>OY728136.1:1418294607-1428294607 GCA_963277665.1 Viscum album | reverse complement strand
TTGTGCGAAGAAACAAAAATATATCATTTTAGAATTCCTATTAAAATAGGAACATAGTCTAAATTCACATGAATTGTGAAGAACTACTTGAAGAAGAGTCCTTTGAAACCCAAAGATAAGACCCTTTGGTCTTACAACATACTTTATAACACCTCACCACCTCCGTAAAGTTCCATGAAGCAAGAAATAATTCTGATTTACATTTTTTATCCTCTAGGGTCTACACTAAGATTTTTATGTCCACAATGAAATCTGTTGGACTTACCTATTTTGATAATACCAAATCATGTATAATTCTATAATTGGATAGTTATTTGAAAATCTATTTCAATCTATTTTAATCTCAAGACTTTGCTAAAATCATTTTATTGTATACAAAGTCTCTTAGTAAAAGGTCACTGTTAAAGGTTACTATTAAGAGCCTTCTGTCGAAAGGTTAGTAGAAAGAGGTCACTGTTTTAGGCCACTGTCACAGACATCGTCAACAAACCTAAAGCTAAACCTTAACGCTTGAGTCATTGGTGAAAAGGTCATCGTTGAAGACCTTACTGATGACAATTACCTTTATAAGAGCTACAATTATAATGTTACTGTTGTAAGTCACTAGTACAAGGTCACTATTATAAAGCCATCCATTGGAGTACCTACCGAATCATATAGATGGTGATCCATCATGATAGGTCCCTGATGTGACAAATATGTTGTTACAAAGAGTTTCTATTTGAAGTCCAATGTCTGACTTATTACTAGATGTCTACTGTTAATTAATCTACCACAGAAGATCTCACTAGTAAAGTCTACTGCTGGAAAATTCTACTGTTGGTAATTTCTACTGCTGGACAAGTCGACCGTTGGTAAAGTCTACTATTGGACAAGTCTTACATTGGTAAAGTCTACCGTTAGACAAGTCTACTGTTGGTGAAGTCTACTGCTAGATAAGCCTTCTGTTGGAAGTTTATTACTGATTAAGCTTGCTGTTGAAGATGGTACTGATTGACAGGCTACCATTACCAGTCTACTGTTATCATACACCCAACTTGGTCCATTGTCTTAAGAATATTATAATTTTTACATATGGATAATTTAATGTGTCTAAAATTCATTAATATAATTTGCAGACATGTCAGAATCCATATAAGGAACAAGGAAGACCATGCATGGTGTGATCATTCCCCAAGAGGGCACTGTTTATTTAAAAAGGAATATTGAGAAAAAAAAAGTATGTCAAGGTTTGAAGAAAAGTGTGTTATGATACACCATACGAAAACAAAGGAATGGAAGAAGAACTCTCCACATGATCACTCTAATATTCCAAGGGCCTCATGAAGATCATATTGACGAACATACATAGGGATATCTTGTTTTACTTCATCAACTCCCTTGTACGAAGAAGTTGAATATCTCAGTACCTGGAAGCCACTACCTGAATGTTGTGACACTGTGTTGTTGGAGGCAACTTGCAGAGAAGAACAAAAGCTTCATTTCTTCAACTCCAAGAATCCTAGAGCTGATCTTCAAACACATAGAGTATTCTAAACAGAAATATAATTTCTTTATCTCTATTGTGTTCCTAATTTTACATTTCTGAGTATTGTGTGTTTATTACACACACACTATCTTCTGTTTTTTTACTGCAAGATATTGATAATACCAACTCCAAACTCTCTCAACTCTTGCTTCCCACACATAACTATGGAATAAGCCTTGTGTGACTTGGTTGCTTGTTTTCCCACATAGAACTATGGTTGAGGTTGTAGAGACTATATAGTTTGTAAAAACTATTTTAAATCCTGATATAGGTTAGGAATCAAGTTTTTTTTATATAAAATGCTTGGTGGAAGGTGATCACCAAGTGGAGAGGATTAGGTCTCGGATTGAGACAGAACCTCTTGTTTACATTTCTGTGATAATCTTTATGTACTTTGTTTTATTTTATCCATTGGTTATATTTATCAATGACAGAAAACTATTTTTACCTTCATTCTAATAGTTAGTTTTGGTTAGTGTGTATTTGTGCTTAATAAAGTAAAACTAATTCAAATGTTAAATTACTGATTACATTGATTCACCTGAGGACTAATCAACCTTATAGAAATTTGATGAGAAATTAAACGTTTATATATCTACATCCTTAATTGACTGGGCTGCATTGAATTGAGGGATTTTAATCCTAACATTTTTAACAGAAATTTTAATTAGAACAAAATTCACCCCCCACCCCTCTTGAGTATAAACTCTGACCAACATTTACTATCAGAGGAGTTTTTATTTTCATGTTTTAAAATTATTTTCAAATGTGATTTTAGTTATATCATAAAAATATTAAAATTTCTTTCATATCTAAATTTTCAGTTATTTAAATTCTAATCAACTATGGCAAGTAGAGTTGAGGGTGCTGCTACTAATAGGCCGCCATTCATTAATGGTAATGACTATACTCAATGGAAATTAAAAATTAAAAAGTATCTAGAGAACATGGGGACTGAAATATGGGACACAATTAAAGAACAACATATATTGCCTGATACTACTAGAGACCCATGATCTCAGTTGAATAAAGCCACATACAATAACAACTGTAAAGCAATTAATTCTATATACTATTCTCTAGGTGATGAGGAATTTAATAGAATATATTCTTGTAAATCTACATATGAAATTTGGGATACTTTAGTTGTTTCTCATGAGGGAACAACCAATGTTAAATAAATTAGATTAAATAAATACACTATTAAATATGATAATTTTAAAATTAAGCCTGATGAACCTATCTATGAAATGTTTCTTAGGTTCAATGAAATAGTGAACACCATGAGTCTTCTTAAGAAATTAGTGGACAACAAGGACCGGATCATGAGACTTCTTCGATGCCTACCTGATGGATGGAGGGGAACTTCGGTTTCCATCTGAGAATCAAGTGACATAAGCAAGATACCAGTAAAGGAGCTAATTGGAAAAAATTGGACGTATTAATAAGAGATTATGATGAATCAAGTAGTAGGATAAGAACCCATAAAGATGTCATTAGAATTCAAGATTTCATCATCAATGAGAAAAGACAATGAAAACGTTCATGCTCCTGTAGACAGTTCCACTAGGGTTTAGTTAGATTCAGATAGTGATGAGGAGATGGCTCATCATTCTAGAAGGATAAAAAGGTTATACTGAAAGAATAAATTATTTATGAAGTCCAACAGAAAGGTATTGTATGATATTAAAGGACAATGGAAGAAATACAAAAAATGGAATGACAACCCAAATGAAATAATCTGTTATGAGTCCAAATGAAAAGGTAAGGTGAAGGCAGACTGCCCCAAGCTGAAATTTAAGAATAAATATGAAGATAATGGAATGTGTTATAAAAAGGATATGAAAGCTACTTGGAGTGCTTCAGAAGGCATCTCCAGTGGATCTGATGCTTCTAATAGTGAATAGAACAATCATTCCAACTTATGTTTCATGACAGAAAAATTTGAGGTAACACTTAATTCTCCTTTACACAATGCCTATTATTCTTGAAATAAGTGTGAGTCACATAATGATGATGATATCACTAAGGATAAATTATTTGAATAATGTGAAATGATTGAGGATACCTTTAATGAGATCAAGGAAAAAGATAAGTCATTATTGATATAACATGATTTAAATGAAAATTTTAGGTGAAATATAGATATTGAAAAAGAGAAATTCTCCCAACTGTTAAATAAAAGGACAGAATTAAAATTATCCAATGAGCAATTAAGAAAAGTTCTTTGGAAGCTTACTACTAGTATAAATACCTTATCTCAGTTTCTAAGAAAATATATTGCCCCAAAATATACAATTGGTCGAGAATATCAACCAGGATAGAAAAAAAATTAGCAAAACCAAATTTGTTCTATAATCTAGACAATTCACTGCTTTTTAGAGTTCTGGACCATCTATTGAGAGAAACTTTTCTAAAGGACCTAACAAATTATTTATGCATCCAAATATGTATGTTTATGTTAGGGAAACTATTTAGAAAATATGGGTTCCCAAAGTTTTTCTTTCTAACCTCTCTATACCTAAGAAAATCTTGGTGCCAAAGTTACCCCATGCCTAAACAGTTTTGCAAGGAATTTTCCTAAAGAGTTTGGCTAAGTCGTTTTGGTAGATGAATAGTGGATGTTAAAAACATATGAAGAGATATTATTCTTGCTTAAATAGACTAATAAATTTTTATGGTGGACATGTAACATTTGGTGACAATGCAAAGGGAAAAATCGTCGGCTTAGGCTATATTAGTAACCCTAATTCAATATTAATTTCCAAAGTACTCTTTGTTGATGTATTAAAGTACTATTTACTTATCATATCTCATTTGTGTGATGATGGTTTTAATGTCATGTTTGAAAATGATGCATGCAATGATTTTAATTCCAAAATTGATTTAGTATTCACTGCTTATAGAAATGAAAATGTGTATGCTGTTGATTTAAATTCCTTATCCACGAAAAATGTTTCCTACATAAATTATTTTCTAATGGAATCTTGGTTATGGCACATATGAATAGGAAACTATAATTTTCACTCACTTTGGTAACTATCTAATAAAGAAATATTTAGAGACTTACCTAATTTGGAATTCCCACTTGACAATGTTTGTAATCCCTGTCAAATGTGGATACAACACAATGTTTCTTTCAAACCAATAAAAGAGGAATCTACTTAATAACCACTTGAGTTGGTTCACATGGATTTGTTTGGACCATCACGAGTTTCAAGTTTAATTTGTAAAAACTATGTTTATGTTCTTGTAGATGATTTTTCTAGATATACTTGGGTATAATTTTTAGCTCACAAAAGTGAAGCATGTTCCTACTTTATTAAGTATTCCAAGTCTGTAGAAAATCCTAGTGGACATAGAATTAAGACCTTAGGAACTGATCATGGCCATGAGTTTGAAAATCATGATTTTGAATATTATTTATCACACAATATCTATAGTAACAATTTATCTGCTCCTAGAACACCTCAACAGAATGTAGTCATGGAAATAATAAATAGGACCCTTCAATAAATTACTAGGACAATTATTAATGAATATGATTTAACAATTTCTTTTTGGGCTGAAGTTTTAAATAAAACTTTTTAAACCATCAATAGAGTCTTGATTAGACCTGTTCTTAAGAAGACCCCTTATGATCTTTGGATCATTATGAAGCCTAAGGTTAATTACTTTAGAGTTTTTGGTTGCAAAGTCTTTATCCATGACACTAAAGATAAAATTTACAAATTTTTACCCAAAAGTGATGAGGGAATCTTCCTAGGTTACTAAATCTCAAGTGAATCCTATAGAGTATTCAATAAGAAATCCAAATGTACGGAAGAACCAGTTCATGTCAAATTTGATGAGACTGATCCACAGGAACCTAAAACCTCTCTTGAATATCTTTAAGAAGATAGGTAAATTCTGGACCATAATGATAAAAATAGTGAACCCCCTATAAAAGTGACCAGTTCTTGGAATCTTCCAGAATCTTCATCAGTTGAGTCTGAACCTACAGGAAACCTTGAGGAATCTATTTTGACCATTTCTAGAAGAATTAGGACTCTTGAGAATCATCTTGTAGATGTTGTTGTAGGTGATCCAAATAGGGGAACACAAACTATATCTTCCCTAAGAAACTAGGTTGAACATCAAATGTTTTCTCACAAATTCAACCCAAAAATATCAATGATGCTATCAATGATGAATTTTGGATGATGGATATGCAAGAAGAATTAAATTAGTTTGAAAGAAACAAATCATGGGAATTAGTGGAATTACCTAAGGGTACTTTGACAATAGGCACTAAATGGATATTTAGGGATAAAGTAGATGAGTTTAGAAATATAGTTAGAAAAAAAGAAAGAATAGTTGCACAAGGGTATAGTCAAGTGGAAGGAATAGACTACGAGGAGACATTTTCACCTGTAGCTAGGTTAGAGGCCATTAGGATACAACATTCTTATGCAGCTCATCTGAATTTTTAACTTTATCAAATGGATGTTAAAAGTGATTTTCTATGTGGGTATGTAGGTGAGGATGTGTTTGTTCAACAACCCCTGGCATTATAAATACCCATTTTTTCAAATCATGTTTTTAAACATTCTAAAGACTTATATGGGCTAAAACTAGTTGTAAGATCTTGGTATGATTGACTTAGTTCCTTTCTAATTTCCAAATACTTTACTAAATAAATAGGAGATCCAACATTGTTTATTAATAGTATTTCCAATGATGGTTTAATAGTATAAATTTATGCAGATGATATAATTTTTGGATCCTCTAAAATCTCTTTATGTACTTATTTTTCATAGATAATGCAAAATGAATTTGAAATGACTTTAATGGGGGAAAATAAATTTTTCCTTGCATTTCACATTTTTAAAAATAAAAAAGGAATTGTTTTGAATAAAAGTAAATACATTAAGTATCATCTAAAAAATTTTGTTTTGGATAGTAGTAAAGTTAGTGATACACCTATGAGTACCACTTGTAAGTTGGATGCTGATGAAACTGGTGAACCAGTGGATCAAACCAACTATAGAGGTATGATAGGGAGTCTGCGCTACCTTAAAACTAGCAGACCAGATATTATGTTCAAGGTATGCATGTGTGATCATTTTCAAGCTAATCACAAATAATTTCATTTAACTTATGTTAAATGGATTTTAAAATATCTCAAATATACTCCCAACTTAGCACTATTTTATCCAATAGAACAATCCTTTGATTTGATATGTTATTTAGATGCTGACTTTTCTAGTTGCAAGCTAGATAGAAAAGGAACCACTGGAACATGTCATATTTTAGGCAAGTCACTGATGTCATGGTGTAGTAAGAAACAGAATATTGTTACATTATCTATTGCCGAAGCTGAATATATATCAATTGGAAGTTATTGTGCTTAAATTCTGTGGATGAAACAATCTTTACTAGACTATTAATATCAATTCAAACATGTCTCGATAATATTTTATAACAAAAGTTCTATTAACATTTCTAAAAATCCAGTATCCCATGCTAGGGCAAAGCATATTATTGTGAGACATTACTTTTTCAGATATCATTATCAAAAAGGTGATATCACTATTGAATTCATTAGCACTGAACATCAATTGGCTGATATATTCACAAAGCCCTTCAATTCTGAGAGGTTAAACTACATCAAACATGAGTTAGGGATGATTAATTTTAGTATAGGGAATGTCACTGTTTCACCTCACCATTGAACCGCACTATGAAGCCTCACTGTTGAACCCAACCATTGCACCACACTATTAGATCCTCACCATTAGAACCTCACGGTTGAACCTCACTGTTTAACCTCACTTTTAGAACCTCACCGTTTCACATCACTGTTAGATCCTCATCATTAGATCCTCATAGTTAGAACCTCACTTTTTGAACCTCACTATTAATACCCCACCGTTAGAACCTCACTATAGGGTACCTCAATATTGAACTTTAACATTACTTAGTATTTTATATGGGAATCTAAACTATTTTATGTATATTATTTTTCTTTATTTGTTTTTGTTTCAATCCCTAAATGATAAAATTAGTTCACAAACACATTTTGATCCACTCTCTTCCTCACTCTCGAACCCCTACTCTCAAAATCCATTAACCCTAACATTATGTTAAACCCTTAAACTACTTCGAACCAAAATGGAATGAGTCAGAAAACTTTCGTCTTATGATGGAGATGTTCCCAGGCCTAAGAGACCCCAAGCTGAGTTCAGTAGTGGATGTAATATATCAACCGATCCAGTTAACCAGCATCTGTCAAAGAAAACAAATGTGGATGAAAAAGAGTTAAGTGAATATTGGTTACTCTCAAGAAAATACTTAGTGTTGGAGGAAGTAGAGACTCAAGGCTGGGTGGATTGCTTTGCAAACAATAATGGCCCATATTAACTGAGGCTAGTCAATGAATTTTATGAGAATCTGAAATTCAAAAAGTCAGATGATGAGAACTTACTAGAGTCAAGAGTAAATGGAACTAATGTAATATTTTCATCTGATTAGTGGGATGAATGTCTAAGGGTACCTCATGAAGGTATATGTGACTAATACTATGGATTTATTCCTCCATACAGTAAGATTTTTGGGTATGAGAAAGCATAGGAAGAGCTGATAGGAAATAAGAACTCAAGGAAGATTATTTCCACTGAAAAGAATGCAGAGGATAGACATCTGTTTAAGTTTATCCACATGTGATAAGTCCTAGGAGAGGGTAATTCACTGTGTTGAAGTATCAGGATAGATTAAAATTGTATTTACTGAATAATGGACATAAGATCAACCTCCGTAGGTTTCTAACGGCTCAGTTGGAAGATATGACTATGCCCTGTTCTAAATCAAATGCTCTATTTCATGCCAAACTGATTTCTATGATGGTAAAGGTTAAGGGAATTTCTAGAGGA
The DNA here is from genome assembly GCA_963277665.1 of Viscum album. Lineage (NCBI taxonomy): Eukaryota > Viridiplantae > Streptophyta > Magnoliopsida > Santalales > Viscaceae > Viscum > Viscum album. Next base: position 1,428,286,168 of record OY728136.1, on the reverse strand, counting down.
AAAGAGGAAACAATTGTAGCCATGAATAATTTTTTTATATCCAAGATAATTTTCATGTTCATGTAGATCAGGTGGAATCCTTGGAGAAAAGAACGGTAAAGTAATGAAGGGAAGCTTTATGAGAAGTTTAACCCTGTAAATAATCCTTCTAGGCCAAAGGATATGTGGGATCTAGGTCTAAATCCTGATGAGGGAGAACCTATATATTTTGATGAAGAAGTACATTAGGCTATGGAACTTGAGAAATAGGGCACTCCTATTGATTATAGGAGTTATCCTGATCTACCAGCCAATCCACTAGATGAAATTATAGCTTTTAGAGAGCCCTGTCCTCCAAGAGAGTTAACGAGGAGAGAATATGTCCTAAGGGAAAATGAGAATGAATAAACTAGTGAAGGATATTTTGATGAGGCTCATATTACTATTAGAGACACCTCATAGGATGAAGAATCTACTTAATCTCGTCATTCTAACCATGAGGAATATGGGAAAACCACTAATTATAGTGAAGGTGATGATATTATTCTAACTCATCTGATAGGAATTACAGAAAGGTCAGTAAGTGATCAATAATAAGAGGTTGTGTCTCTTACTGATGAAATAGAGATTGTGGGTGATTTAGTAGAGATAGTGGATCACTCTACCGATAAGTCAACAGATCTGGAAGAAATAGAAGATGTTGCAAGAATTGAAGAAGAAAAGGTGAATATTCAGGAAGTAGATCCAAATGAGGGGGAGCATCTTCCTACAAAGGGGTTAGTATCTATTGTTCATGACATTGAGGGGTGGTATAAGGACCCTGGGTTTATCATGTTGGGAATATATTATGATGACTCTGAAGATGAAATTCCCACCATAAGACCTTCAGTGCCTTCCGTTTCAAACTTCATTTTCATACCTCCAGTAATCTCTCTCCCTCAAGATAATGTCAGTAAGGCATACCTTGAATCCTTGAAATCCGAGCTGCAGAGAATGTCTAAAGATATGTCCTCAGATATTGAAAAGGATTTTTCTCTAATTCAAGAGCTTTTACTATCTAAGTTAGCTAAAATTAAATCTTTCATTCAATCTAATCTTCTTCAGGAAGTAAACCAGCGTCAGCGTCAAATGAGTGAATTTTCAGAGTATGTGGAGCTTCTGAAGAAATCAGTGGTATGCTTGAATTGTCTTCTGAACATTAGGGATCAGGTGGAAAAGGATATTCAAGATTTCAAAGGTGTAGTATGATAGATGGTTGTTGTCTTTGAGGACTTTTAGGAGTCCATGAATTCCCATGTGAATATCCAAGATGATGATGTCAAGAGGTTGATCAGTGGTTTGACCAAGTCCTTCAAGGAGACTGTTGCATTCACTATGGCACCTCTGAGTGCTTTTGCTTACACTTAATTTTCTCCTCCAATTGACTTTGAATATTTCAAATCCATTATTAAAGAAGAAGTGGAAAATATCTCAGGTACTAGTACCTTAAACTCTCTGGTCATTTCTATTACTAGGGAAATTCATACCCTTGTGGGAAATTAATTAAGGGAAGCTGCTCAAGATCAGAAGGCCATAAAAGATCATGTTGATTACTATTAAAAAAGAGTTTATACCAAGCATCTTATATATGGGTACTTCAAGTTGCTCTTGGAAAATCTGAGGATTCCTCCTGTCACCAGAGATTTTAAAGATCAGGTCAGGACACTTGGATTGTTGACTCCTGCCTTAGAGAAATTTTTGAAAAATAAGGATGAATTTATCTCAGCCATGGAGAGAGGTGGAAGCATCATCATGGACTTCAATAATCATCAATTACCATTACTCCAAGTGGACTATACACCCTTCGTTGTTTCACCAGAATTATCTTCTTCTTCCACTACCTCAGCCCCGGCCAGTGCTTGTCCTATGATGTCTCCTGCTCAAGACATTAGAATCTTGACTCCAATTATTCCCCAGAGAGTCACTCCCTCCAGAGACACTGAAGCTTCTATTGCATCTTCTCCTATCATCCTTGATGTTACCCATCAACCTCGTCCTCTGCCTCCACCTACAGACCCTCCCTCTTCCTCTTCTAAATGGAAGGATTCCTTATCTATTTCTGATGTGGATTTAGTGTGGTTGTATCTTTTGATAGGGCTTTTAAAATTTTCTATGAATAATGTAATGATATTTCCTTAATACAAATATTCTCTATTGTCTCTAATTTTATTTATTTTTTTCTAATCAAAAAGGGGGAGAAAATACAACAAAAGTATTTCAATACTCATATCACATTAATCTCTTCAACTACATGTGTGATAGATGTCTGATAGTATTATCTATAGCACCTATTTATTTTATTAACTGACCCTTGATTTTTATTATGTTTGATAATATTATAATTATTCTAATGTTTAATGAAATAATTTGTGATTATCAAAAAGGGGATATTATTGGACTCCCATATTTTGATAATACCAAATCATGTTTAATTCTATAATGGGTTAGTTATTTGACAATCTGTTTCAATATATTTTAATCTCATGACGTTGCTAAAATAATTTTATAGTATAAAAAGTCTCTAAGTTAAAGGTCACTATCGATGGTTACTATTAAGATCCTTCTATCAAAAGGTCACTGGTAAGAGGTCACTATTTTATGCCACTATCACGGTCACCATTAAAAAACATAAAGTTAAACCTTACCGCTTAATGGAAATGGTGAAAAGGTCACCGTTGAAGACATTACTGATGAAGGTTTCCATTATTAGAGCTATTGTTATAAAGTTACTGTGGGAAGTCACCAATACAAGGTCACAATTATAAATCCTACCTCTGGAGTACTTATTGAAGCATACAAATGCATAGTCAATGTGATAGGTCACTATTGTGACAAGATTTATCTTACAAAGAGTTTCTGTTAGAAGTCTATTGTCATACATATTACTGGAAGTCTACTATTAAGTAGTCTACCATGGAAGAGATCACTGGTAAATTCTACCACTAGACAAGTCCACCATTGCTAATGTCTACCTCTAGACAATTCTACCACAGGTAAAGTCTACAGCTGGAAAAGTCTACCGTTGGTATAGTCTACCACTGGACATGTCTACTATTGGTGATGTAAACCACTCGATAAGCCTACTATTGGAAGTCTACTACTGATTAAGATTTATGCTAAAGATTCTACTGATTGACATTCTACCATTACCAATCTACAGATATCATACTCTCAACATTGTCCATTGTCTTATGAATATTATAATGGTTACATTTAGTTAATTTAATTCATATGAAATTCATTAATATTATTTACAGACATGTCATAAACTGTACAAGGTACAAGGAGGACCACATGTGTTGTGATCATTCCTCTATAGGGATCTGTTAAATTAAAATGTTTTACTGAGAATAAAAGGTAGTATGTTAAGGAGCTAAGAAAAGTATGCTTTAATACACCATACAAAAACAAAGGGAAGAAAGAAGAGCTCTCCAAGTGCTCACTCTGATAATCCATGGGCCTCACGAAGACCATATTGAAGAACATAATAAATGATTTCATGTTGTGATTCATCAACTCCCTTATACTAAGAAGTTTAACATCTCAGTACCTGGAAGCTGGTACTTGAAATTTGTCACACTCTGTTTTTGGAGGGAGGATGCAGAGAATAACGAAACCTTCATTTCCTCAAATCCATGAAGTCCAGAGCTGATATTCAACCCCATAGATAATTATAAACAAAACCCTAATTTCTTTAGCTCGACGGTGTTCCTTATTTTACATTTCTGAGTAGAGTGTGTTTATTACACACACACACACACACACACACACACTATCTCTTGTTCTTTAACTGGGGGATACTGAAAATCCCCACACAAATCTCTCTCAACTCTTGTTCCCCATGCATAATTGTAGAAGAAGCCTTGTGTGTCTTGGTTTCTTATTTTCACATGTAGAACTATGGTAGTGGTTGTAGAACCTAGATAGTTTGTAAACACTATTGTAAATCCTGGTACTGGTTGTGTATCAGGTTTATTTATATAAATATCTTGGTGACAGGTGATCACCAATTGGAGAGGATTAGGTCTCAGATTGAGACTGAACCTCTTGTTTACATTTTTGTGCTAATCTTCAAGTACTAAATTTTATTTTATCAACAACTTATATTTTTCAATGAAAAAAACTATTTTTACATTTACTTTGATAGTTAGTTTTGGTTAGTGTGTATATTTGCTTCATTCAGTAAACCTGTTTCAAATGTTGAATTAGTGATTACATTTATTTAACTGAGGACTAATCAAACTTATAAAAACTTTTTGAGAAATTATGCATTTATATCTATAATGCCTTAATTGAATGTACTGTTTTGAATTGGGTGATTTTAATCATACTGTTTTTAACAGAAATTTTTATTAGAACTCAATTCACCCCCCTCTTGAGTATCCACTCCGAAAAAAAAATTCTTCGGTATTCTGATGGCTTCATGGGAATTTCATAGATGGAGTATGTCAGAGATATAAGTCCTAGCCACAATCAGCCATAGTCTTAGGAACTCTTCCAATTTGAATGAGAATTATGTAGAAGACTCTAGGTTGTATGGTGTATACCACTTGAACAACTAGTGAACATATTGGAACATGATTCAACTTCATCCAAATGTACCGTTCGTGGTATAATGGGGCAAATTATACCCAATGTAGGAATTACAAAATATTTCTGTCAATGTTCCCATTTTATGTCTTTTCGATATACTTATACATAATTCCATGTGTTTTCAAAAAATTAATATCACAATTTACCTATGATTAAAAACTATTTTTTTATATACCAATATAATGGATTTCTATAGAAAACCTATCCTAGGAGAACTACCAAAAAAATAATTTCATAATATACATATTCATCTAAACAATAACATTGATTTTAGTTATATACATAATAATTCATAATTTTCATGTTTAAATAATATAAATATTAACACAATATAAATATAATCACATAGCAGAGATGAAGACATTTGATTACATAAAATACAAGGGATAATAATTAATTCATATTAATATATATATAACATGTGATAATATTTTCCTATTCATGATTCATGAACACTCCCAAACACCAAAAATTATAATAAAAAAATATACTCAATACGAATATAAAATCTTAAAACCAAAACTGTAATAGTAGACCCATCACCAATAAATTAGAGTTCCGTTATTTAAGTGTTATCCCAGTACTTTTGTGACTCCTCTATTTGAGTTCTACACATTGTAATTCATTTATACAGTTCTGTAGACATATTAATGAAGAATATAAAAATTAGAAACTCCTCGTATATCACTTTTTAATTCCCATACATGAATCACCATGTCTGGGTCTGAGTACCAAATGACCTCATCTATGCCTCCCTATAAAAAATTGGTTGTAAACTCGCAACGAGGGAATAAAAATAGTCAATTTGGATAATATTCCATTAATAAAAAAAGAAATAATTCATATGTTTATCGATAAATAAATTATTACATAAATGGTTTTAATGAATTAAAATAGTAATAATGCTAAAACAAAGGACATATAATGTATCTTATATCATGTAAGTAATAAAAAAATAATCCCTACATGGAAAGACTAATAATGTTATAATAAATAGTGATAAATAAAATAAAATTATTGTAGACACACTATAGAGTCCGCCCCAGTACCACATATGAACACCAACCTCCATCTCTACGACTCTCTATCATTGGGCCCTTGTCAAACCAGAATCCTTCCTCATGAAGTCTACAAACATGTATAGGTGCTCATGAAGGGTGTTATTATAAACCTAAAAAGACTCTAAAAATAAATATTTAACATAATGGAACTCACATAAAGGTTTAATTCCATTATAATATATAAATTTTCAATAAAACAACAATCAATCAAGTGTCAATTAGTTATGCACTTACTATGATTCAAAAAACCAAGACCATACCCACTTCAACTCCATTTTAGAATAAAAACATAATAGAAGTAATAATTAGGGGTCAAAAAAATGGATATATAATATATCAATAAATAATAACAATGCCAATTATTATCTTTTTGGGAAACAATGTTGTCAAGACACATCTCTATCACCAATTAGGAGAATTTTCCATTGTATCTTATCACTACCTCAAGTCAGGACAAAATATTATTCTGTCCCTGGACTACCATAGGTCATTCTACAAGGACAACACACCCCACCCATGTCTCTCAATCCATAATTGTCATCATCATAAGTTACACATGCTCTACCTATAATGTCTAACCAAGACACCGTGGTCAAGTTGTCATTTTCATCACGAAGAAAATCTTCCAAAGGCCATATATCACACACAACTAGACATAAGACATATATGAACAATATAAAAATTAGTATGATTAATTATATCCACACACACCCATAACCACTTGATCATCAAGAATCATGGGTCTAGGAGGAAACACACGCACACACATATGATGAATACCAAATATTGTTCTCATGGTACATACAAGAACAAAAATGTGATCAATATAAAATATAGGTTTCTCAAGATACATGTTCACACACATGTTATAAGTATAAAATATTATTCTATATGAACATAATAACATATGATAATATTATGAGAAAAACCATATACAAGCGATCTATATGGTAATTAGGCTCCCATATTAAACACACCTACATTCACATCATGATTATCCAAGCGTAAATTCCAAAATCAAATCCACACTTAAACATGATCAAAACTACACACCAAGGCCCCCAATAATAAAAAAAAATGGTGGATCTTTACATAATAAATTAAGATAACCCACCTCTCTGGGAAATGGTGATGAGAGATGAATCGACTACGATCTTCATGATTTTATATCATAATTAAAATAACACCTTGTCCAAATGTATAATATCTATGAAAGTTAAAAAAAATGATTGGACTGATAAGAATAATGTAATCTGAAAAAATAATAAGGGTTAGAGTGGTGTCACCCTAGGTTCCTCTAAAACAGTGTAAATTATCAATATGAAGATGACAAATCATTTAATAAAAAATATTCAAGATGTTATTAAACATATTTCATTAAAGACCACACACATTTCCATTTTGATTCAATCAAATCCCATAATGAACTAGGGAAGATTAGGATATTTCAAATTTTGAAAATTTTGTAACCAAAAACGTGATTCCCTCCATGGATGTGGTGGCCTCGATTAATCGCTATCTAGTAAACATGACATGGAATGAAACTATGACCTGGTTTAAAAACCATGGATGTTTTTTTTTCTAACCATTCTTTTAACCATAGTATGGTAGGGCTGCTCTAGTCATGTAACATAAGATATTTGTAGTGTTATGCACCTGATTCCACAATTTACCACATTTTTTTCAACAATCCAATTTCACAAAGGTGTTTTATTTGATGAAAATAGTTTAGAAATAGGAACGGTCATTCCCTTTGTAAACCCTATAATTCGCAAAACCATGTTTTATTCAACAATAACCTCTAAGAATTTTTAAAAATTTATAAAACCATATTGAGTATAAAAAAATTCATTCAAAATAGATGTTGTTATTGGAATCATAACAATCAGTTCATCAATGAATCATATATCATTTTGAAAAAACATTACCACCGAACAACAAATGGGATAAACCTAACTCTATTCCTATAGTAACATAATCCTATTAGGGTATCCTAGCTACTAAAACAAACATATAAAACCAATAACATATTAACACAAGGCAATATGATTCATCGAATTTTACTATGACCAACCCAATTGGGTAATCTAGGATCACCTATTATGTACATTCCTTACACATGATAATCTAGGGAAACCCATATTGGTATGACCTACATAGATGGACGATCGAGTTCTAGAATAGTGTTGCATTGTATGGAATTAAAAAAATAGTATTTAAAATGGAATTTAATCTCACCATATACCATACGTTATTTTTAATATATATACATTATTCTAGTGATGTTGTTGAAAATTATATCCTCTCCAACAACCTGATACATTCAACCCATATTGACATGTAACTCTATACACAACATAATGTTTCTGTCACTAACCCAAAATTACTAGTAAAATATTTCTACACATATGAATCTATATCTCAAGCATACAATACATTAACATTTCATTTAAAATATTAGAAAAATATGACATTGAAAATATCCACATGAGTAAATATTGATCCACAAATAACTAACCACGAAAAATATAGAACAAATTATAAACGCCATGGATAATTGGACTTTTGAACCATATTCATTCTACTCAAGGAAACTTAAAAATGATAGAATACAATTAAGTATATCTTCAACACCTAATTTAGATAAAATATACTTAAAAACCAAAATCAAGTTAATAAAATCAATTAAAATATGAGTTTTAGGTTGCTTGAAACTAAATCCCTTTATCATATTTTCCATGTATCTACATAGATACATTTATGATAACATATGGATTTAGTTATACCAATTAAAATAACGAATAAAAATATTCATAATATCAGAAATATATAAAGATGTTTAAATTATTGATCTTCCTTTGAATAAAAAACATTTTAGATTATTAAAAATGAAATTAATATTAATGATTAATTCAAAAAAAATAATTATAAATAGTTTATAATTTAGGTATACATTATATAACTTCAATATAGTTGAATATAAACAATTTATACCAATTTCATAAAATAAACATTTCATATTTTAATTATATGATACTACATTTATATATGAAATTTTTGAAATAATATACATTTAATAATCTAATTTCAAATATATAGTATAGTTAATTAATCTATATTTCATATACTTACCCATATTTATACCTTAACCATATCAATAATAAAAAATATTTTGATGTGATATAAATAATATCCCAAAAAATGACTTTAATATGAATGATATAAAGTATGTATATATTTTTTTCAAAATATATAAATATTATATTATCGACATATTATGTATTTTATAAATCATTTATAAACTAACATAATGATTTTTAAACAATAGTAGTATCTCTATATCGTTAGAAATTTCATATAATTTTGAAAATGGATTTTTTATATTAACATATACTATCAAATAATATCTAGTCTAAAATATTTTTAAATCATTGACTAATTAATTATAAATTAATTATAACTAATTAATTTATAAACTCTTGGTAAATTTATAAATATCACAAAAATACATTTTGTCTTCACATATAAACAATTTAAGAATAATAATATTCAACTCTTATTAAAGTGATGAAGAATAAAAAAAATTCCACTACAATGATATTTCATTATTTGGAATGGGTTATCAATTATGATTGTTAACTGCTATAAGAATGTTTCAAACGCTATCCGACATAATATATGTCTGATAGAAATATTTTTATATATTATAGACTAATAGTGTGCTCTTGGCCATGTTCTATGGTTGAAAATTCAATCATTTATGTATGACATCACATATAATATTTAGAAACACACAATAATATCTCAAGAGAGATAAAATTATATGTTTGTAAAAAACACAACACATTATAATCATATGACATGATATTTTATATCATATTCTATGATAAAAAAATATCTGAGGTATTTTTTATTAAATAATATTTTATTCTTAAAATATGGTATTCATTACAATATTAATAAAATTCATCTCCCACATGATTTCATTTATTTCAAAAAAAATTGGATTTTATACCACTACTATGGTTCATAATAATCTAATAACACTTTTTATACATAGTAAAAATGATCATGATACACAAACCTACTATTAATATTTTTAGATAAATGAATATCCTTCTATTTATGAAATAAAAACACTATAAAATTATATCATACAATAACTAGCCTCAGTAATAACCATATTTATTTGACATGGTCGATAGAGATCACTTTAGATCAATCCTATTAATCCTCCATCCATAGTGTTTCAAAATTCAGGATGAATATTTTTACATTCAAATGAGATTATCCAACATCCTTGTCAGACTATAACCTCATAATGAATAGAAGGTATCCAAAAGAAAACATTAATGAATTAGAGTGTATCACCCAAATAAATATATTGTGACCATGAACACATTTTCAGACACACACAAAAAAAACACATACACATGCATATCTGTCACATAGTTATGGGATCTTTATTGGACCCTCATGTATTCTCATCAACTACTCATATATTTTCACATGTGTAATAATGTAGTAATTATTACTTCATCAATAACATGAATCACATGTATGAGTCAATATCTATTTTAATGCTTTGTTAAAATTCATTTAAATGATAGTTAATGTGTGAAAATCATAGAGTTGATAAAAAAAATTTAGCTTCCCAATATATTGATTGTAATGGAATGTCAAACACTATAAAGTCATAGAAGTATGTTTTATGATATGAAATTAAAAATACCCTACTATTAGTTGTGGAGATAAAATGGAATATCTTTCCCTTTATTATGATTACCCATAATCTGTATAATAAAATATACCTTATATGAATGAAAAAACATTTTTGTAGCATAAAAATTACATTCTATGATTTGTTATGTCTCAAAACCTAATATAACTCATATGTTCCATATATATAATGGATTTATGAAATATATCATTTAAAATATTCGTAAACATCAAAAAATACAGTGGATGTTTTTCCTTTTAATATGGTCATGACCATCACCAAAAAATTTAAAAAATATCGTGTCCTAGTTCTAATAAATTTTCATTAAAAACACATAAAATCATGATGAATGAACTTTATTTTCTAATTTTCGAATATAATATTCCAACACAACATGATAAATCCACAAAATTAGAATAAAACATTATAACATCCATGTTTTTTACAATGATTTCATCAAATAACAATGAAAACCAAATCATTATCCACACAATCATATACTCAACTATAACATAATTTTGGATTAAAATAGTTGTAAGCTACCTTCATTTATATTATTCTCATGTATAACTAAATAGATCTTATAAATACATAAAACTAGTTTCCTAATATTACACGAACCCTAATTCAATCAAATATTTCTTATATAAGACCCCAACATAACCCACTAACCACAATATATACTACCATTATGTAGGTTAAAACTATTAAATATTAACCCAAATAAATTCCATTTAAAAAATTATAGTCACCATTATAATAATTAATTCCTAAACATGCTCACAAAAAACCATAATACATACTACTATATAGTTGATTACACCATGTTTATCTTGGTCTTTAGAAACCAATAAATCAACATAATCACCTCTAAAACACCTCTAATCATTCTCTTAATTCCTATAGTTATTTGAATACAAAATCAAATAGATCTGAAAAACAATGAAAACAATACAAAAGCATTATAATATATATTGAAATATTTCTTGATGGATATCAAATAAGGTTGTGGTATACATTCCACTAATAATGATTTCTTATAAAAATAGTTTCCTTTCAAGAATTAAAATGGATCTATATAATAAAATGTATAGGAACATATTAAAAACAATGATATATTGGGATATAATAAGAGAGGGAAATATATTTCGATTATATCAATCACAATAACTGATATAGAAGATTAAAACAATTCAATAATATTTTATAGAAACAAAAAGTTTATAGAAGATCTATGTTGATAACCATTAAAAAAAGCTAAAGATCAGTGATGAAGAAAATGTTTTAATTATAATATATCCATGGAATATGGTTATGGGGATTGTGAGTAACGGATTATATAAACCCTTTATACATTGATCCCTTTTATATTCATGATCATGTGGTGATTATAGATTATGAACTTTTGCTTCCAATAAACCATTAAGAATATCAAAAAAGGATCCATATATCATCCCGAAAATGGATTATATTGAATGGTTACCTAAGACTAGAGGGTAACATGGACTCAAGAGAATCTCCCCAAAATCTTGAGGCATCAAACTAAAAGTGAGGGACTGGAGTATGTCTGTATGGAGACTATTCCCTTTTTCCATAGTGTAATGCAACTGAATAATAATAACACTCGAATAGGGGAAGTAGTAAATAAAAATGAAAATAGATAAACAACATGAATAGATATATATAAAAATGCAATTATTAATCTCATATAAAATGATGATCATTTCCTATATCTACAAATAATCCAAAACAATTATATTGATAGATAATATAATACCTATAACACAATACCAAAAGTCCAAAATAGTTATCTCTAGATAGCATATTGATCATTAGCATGGGCCTTATGATCCCTTTTTCCTATGCATGGAACAATGTCAAGAATTAAACTATGGTTTCGTTCCCCAGTCCCAACCTATATCCCTGTATAGTGTCATGGTATCGATCAATGGATCCAACAACATGTGAGATGCAATCCCAGTAGGTAGCTAGCCCAATTATTGTACACAATCCTGGTTAAGAAATATAATATAAGAAAATTGTAATATATATTACAGTTATGTAGTAATAAAAAGTAAAATTTCCCAATGGTGTATAATGAAAAACATGTGATACTTTATATCTATATAAGGATCCCTTCAGAATAGGGTTCACGCTCCTATAACAATATAGTATTAAGTAAACAGAAGAAAGTACCACATCCTCATAGTATGCGCAATATCTCAAAATACCAATGTGAATTCCATACAACTTGTAATTCCACATTAACCAAAATCGAGAAATATAATCAGATATTTCAAATTTACCATGACTTCATCATAAAACCAAGAATATCACATTTACCATGATTGATCTATATAATAATGTGTATCACATTTACAATGGCAGAGATATATAATCAATTGTGAGATCTTGTAAGGCTGGATCCAAGGTATATAAGACCAATGATTTTACATCTAGTCCTAATAGAATCTTGATGGGAGCTCAATTTGTGTTGAGTTGGAGTATAAGTAGTATGTCTACTGACCATGTCCACTATGGTCCCAACCAGATCCATTGGATGGCAAGGCCAAATGCTTCCCATAGAATCATATTGCAAGTAGTATACAGTTCCAAGTCATTCTTGACCACTTCCATTAACCATGATGTAGCATGCACATGGTTTCTTATATAGTCATTAATTATTAAATCAATTTATCATTTAAATAATCCACATTTAATGACTTCTTCCACCCATATAACAGTTCACAAACTATTTCATTCTATGAGTATACCCACTAATATAACAATTCCATTAAATCAAATTCATCAATATTAAATGTTGGAAAACCATATCCCGTTCAAATTATTCTGTTCAACTCAGTTATTTATTGGCTTCTAATAACTAGGAAAGCATCAACACAAACCATGGGTGTTTTAATAAATGCATAGGCTAAATAAATTCACATGGAACACCCCATGAGTGGATTTTTTAGGGGAAACAACCTCTAAGACATCTCAAAGGAACTAAAGGTCACCCATAAAATGTTCTAAATAATTCAAATTTAATTATTAATTTGATTATCAGTGTGCCATCCAAATGTTCAGTGGGGAAAAAATATGTGGTATCTCAATAATGAACCGAATCTCAAGGGAAAATTATAGACCACCGATCGTAGGTCCATTGTAGATTTATTTTCCACTATCAAATCCTAATCCAACTCTGATTGAGAGAAAAATGAAGAATAGATTAAAGCATTAAAATTATGGAATTCTATCTCAAACCAAAATATAACATCCAATATCATTAAGAATGGATAAAAAATAAAAAATATATTCTGACTAACATAGTTCCAACAAGATGATCGGCTTGTGATTCTGATTCTTGAAAGGTGAATGGGATCAAAGCCTAAGAAATGGATTCAAAGAGATATCCCAACAAAGGTGCATCCAATTATGATTATGAAGAAGATATGTTTTAGTTTTTAATAATATATAATTGAAAAAATACTAATTTTTACTAAAAATAATATGCCACATGGGCTTTTTCACATAGTTTGACAAACCATACACCATCCGTGGGAAATTCCATATTCAAAGTGGGACCCATATGGTCATTGCACATGGTATGACTAACCGAGCATGTTGTATCTTCAAAGGGTGGTAGGTGACTCCCATGGGTGAAATCCCCCATCTTTTTAGTTTGTTCAAACCATGCGACATGTTGCTCCAAACTGTCCAACCTCACATGGTTAGTAGTAACCATAAAATGTACCTTTCATGATTTCTACAAACCATGAATCATGTTCTATTTTTCAAAAAAACTAGGCTCCAAGCTCCATACATGCCTGATACTAACCCGATACACCAGTGACCGCAAAGGGTAATCTGATTAGGATGTAATTAAGAATTTAAAAAAAAAATTAAGGAGATCTTTAGCTCATATAAAAGACTGAGATATTTCAATCTTCACCCTTAAAAATACTCATCTGTTAAATTCCATCACAAGGGTGGTCAACATTTATCAGAGAAAAACTCCGACCACTAAACATGTATGTAAGCTTCCCACTCTAATGGATCATCCTATAAATATCCATGATCACATAGGACTAGTACTAGATGAACTGAAAAAACTTTTAGAATATTCCTTCTTTTATCAATGATATGAATTGGATGCTCCACAAAGGATGTCTCTACAATTAACTAAACATCATTGGGATGAAAAGGATGAGATAAGTGCGAAGGATAATAGAATATATAAGATATGAGGAATATGTAATGCGTGTATTGGTACATCTAATGTAACCAAAACTGATAGTAAAACATCCATAATATTTCTTGAATCATGGAGGACATGACATATCATCGTGAAATCGAACCCACTCCCCTCATATATATGTGCCCAATCCTTCATGAGACACATAATATGACCTGATCCCTTACTACAAACTCTGGAGTTCATTAGCAGTGATCATCATATGATTTCTATCAAGACTATGTTATAGAAATGTATGTTCTAATCAATAGGACCTACTCAAAATTCTCCTAAATGATATGTGGCCCCAATAAAGATACCTAACATGCCACTTACCAGCACATAGGAAATCAACATGGCCTACCATAAAATGAATCGCATATTTTCTCATTTATTTTTTCCTGATAGCTATTTTTTAGGAGAACTCAACAATGTTCACAAGCCTCTCGAATGATCCCCTGAAATCTAGGATGCATATTGACAACATGTCATCAATATGTTGTATCACATTTCAGACTAGCCATCAATCTGATGGTGATATGTTGCGATTAGAAACACATATTTACCTAGCACCCTCGGTAAAATTTTCTCAAAAATGGACCTAAACCCAGCATCCCTATCTAAAATAAATGTACGAGAGACACTTTTTAGTCATATTATCTCACCGATATTCATCTTCCCAAACTTATCCACCCTTTATGACCCCTTGATTAGTAGAAAATTAAAAACCATTATGAGATGATACAAAAAAACCCACACAACATCATTATCTTGTGGGTACCTTTTTGAAATGGTCATGAAATCCATCCTGACATAATTCCATTTCCACTCATAAATAGGTATCTATTGTAAAATACAAGTTGGTCACTTATCTTATTTCTTAGGATGTATACATTTCCTCATGTGTAATGAACCAAAATTTTAAAATGATATTATTTTCATGAAAAGGGTATTATTTTTGTTCATGAAAAAATAACTCTTTAATAATGACATTTCATTTATTTAATATAATGGGAAATGAATATATGGGAATCATACACTATAGGAATTTTGGTCAATATTTCCTTTTTTAACGATATTCATGGTAAATTTTTTGAATTTATTATTTGTATGTATAAGTGTAAATGGTTAGGTATAATTAATACATAATTGAGAATTAATTTCCACATTATGTCGAGACATATTATATGAATCCCATTTATCATAAATTGGTAGGGAGTTATCATCACTCGAGATCACACTTGACTAAGACCAATTCAATCTTCATCAAGTGAAGCTTGAATGACATCAGTTATGTGATTAGTTCATGTTAGTGGAAATTAACACTCTGGAAGAATTAACTTAGCCACCCCATAAATCTATCACTATCACTATCACTCAACATACCTTACGGTCATAAATAGTATTTTAAGGGGTTTCATGTACAAATTTTTTTACATAAATTGTAATTCCATTTTATAAATTTTTTTATTTTATCAATTCTGTTTTGTGTATAGTTTTTCTTAAATATGATGAATGTGACTAATTGAATTTCAGACCCAAATTTCATTATTCATAAAGGTTTAAAAGTAATTTTTAATGTACTAATTTATTTTAATACTATTTATTTTAATGAATTAGTTTTTAAAAAAATTATTATTTAAATTTAAATGATAAAAATAATTTTAGCATGACATTGAAAAATTCTAAATGTCATAAAATTCAATTTGCATTTTCAAATTTATATTTTTTTTAATGAATAAGGATTTTAATATTTACAAGTTAATATAATCATACATAGTGAATTAATATGATTAAATAAACATCAGTTGCGAAATTAGAATGTTAAAATTATGTTTAGGTGAATTTTTTTTACTGATTTTCTCAAATAGATTATATTCCCCCAATAGTTAATATACAATATGGAATTTCGGTATGATTATTGACTTAATAATTATTTCACAATGATTTAATAATTAATTAACCACAATACAAGACCAAAAACGAGTTATTTTCTAAAATGATGTACTTTAAAATATTGTGAAATTAATAAACGAATCCTATTTTTTGTTATAAATTCCTAATAATTCCCTATTTAAATTAACTAAAAATACCTAATTTGGGATTGTATGGTATTTTTCACATCAATTAATTCCCACTAGTTTTCATCAATCCCTAAAGGATACATTCTCCTTGATATAGGAGTAGCACTTCAAGGTAATGGAAATCTCAAAATCATTTTTCCATTCTTATTATATTTTTTTTTGTGGTATGTCTTCCAATTTCCAAACATATTTATATTGTAAAATTTATTTTATCCCATTACTATTATAAGAATATTTTATGAATTTTAAACCCTTGTTCCCTCTAATTTTAACAATTTTTAAAACCACATTTTATACCAGTTATATTGCCGAATTATCTTCCCAAGGTTTTCAACATCACCTTAGAAAATTATCTTTTATTTCATTGTTGTGATTTCCCAAGACACATTATTTTTCTTTATAAATCACTTAAATTAATGTATTATATATTTTATTTTGATATTAACATACAATAATCCCGCATTACCTTTTGATGGGTTGATAATCACATAAGGATAATGTTTTAAATCACATTTGAAACATAATGATTTCTCTATAAAAGCAATTTATTAATTCCCCATATGATATTTTTGAATTTTTTTATGATATATTTGGAAAAAATTAATTAATAAATATGTAGGGTTCACATTGATATCTTTAAAATTAATTGGGTAAATAATATTACCTTTAGAGATGATGTGTTTTTTGATACCTTGGTGAATAAGCATGGTGATTTTGATTTAGGACTCCTCAGTGTCAAACCATTTGGATATGATTGTGATTGTCTCAATTGAATGTTGTATCCAAATGTAAATGTTAGTATTAATCTATTTTATTATGAAATTTATTATATTCATTTGGTATTTCCTTAAAAAAATTCTTCATGTTTTTGTTGATAATCTTCATCACCATATTTAAATAGGTTTCCCTTAATAGGATTTATGCTTACCACATTCCATTAATGTAAGTCCCTAGGATATGAGATTATTTTAATGTACTTAGTATGAAACCAAAATAATGAATTCAAGTTGATTTTGAAAAAATCTATTATGTTTTCATATTTTATGTACAATATTTCCATGAATTTGAAGTTCAAAAGATTCTTTTTTTGTACCACAGAATGAATAGTTAGGTAATAAAAGGTAGGATTCCTTATTTTTTATCAAAAAATGGTTTATCTATTTATATAATTTAGGATTTAGAATCATTAGGATGAAAACATGATAAATTTGTAAAAATAGGAAAACATCCATGTATTTTGGTGAAGTATTATATATGTGGTTTCTGATATATAAAATCACTATCTGGATAGAAAAAAACATGATGTGGTGCTAGCATTGATGTATCTATTAACAGCACATGAAAACAACACATTGATCAAGAATCCAATGAGAATTGGTCAAAGAAAAATATCCATTGCAATATTCATGCGTTGACACTAAATAGGGATATTTTTTCTTAATAATTTTCTATTTATAAACAATTAAGATGGTTTCATAGAAGATGTATTTATTGATAAGAATAAAATATTTTATCATGATGGTTTAAGAAAAAAATTCATTATAATTACTAAATTATTATAGTTAAATTTCTTCTCACTGAGGTTATCATAGTTTAGAAAATAACTAGAAATATGAGGAACCAATTAAATGATTAGTGTAACAGACCATGTGATGATGTCCATCTGATAAAATCCATAATAGAAAACATCATGTGAATGACAAGATGACTAACTCAAGTCATTAGAAAAAACATGAATCAAGCTGAGAGACCAGATTCACCACAAAGGGAACAAAATTATATTGAGTCATTTTTGAAACAACTACCTCATTCATTTAATAGATCCATTGAACCATTGATTTTAGAATAATAGATAAGATCTATAGAAAAGATATTCAATGTAATCCTTTGTTTAGAATAAGATATTTTCACCCTTTTTGTATAAATCTTATAGGTAGAAACTGATGAGTGGTGAAAACAGATTAAAAAAAATCCAAGAAGGGCAATTGATGTGGTTTCATGGGAAGAGTTCATGGGATCCATGTCAATAAATATTTCCCCCTTAAATGAGAATGAAAATTGATAAGGAATTTTTATAGGTGGATCTGAATGAAAAGGAATCTGTGGGATTCTATGACATTCTCATTAAAATAATTTTTTCATTACACATTTATCATTTTTATAGATTATAATTTAAATTTTGAGATATTATCTAGTGTACTAAGACCCCATATATGGAGGAATATATCTACTCAATACTATGATCACTATGTAGAGATAGTGGAGTGTTCTATGAAGTTTGAAGTGGATTTTGGAGATATAATGTTTTCACCCAAGTAAAATGAAAAGAAGATATATTTGGATCCAAATATATGGATGAACATTGATCATAGAAGTGTAGTAAATAATGTATATCTTATTACATGATATTAATATGGAAAGATGAATTTTATTGACATAATTATCAGGAGTGGAAAATGTTTTATGTGTGGAAGAGATGGCTATATAGCTCCAAAATGTAACGGGGAGGTGAAGCCACAAAATATCAGCACTAATGAAAAAGGTAATGTGATACAGGTCTATCATAAAGTACAATAATTCAAGATTGGATATCTTGAGAACTTTTATAGTCACTATATAAATTAGAATATAATGTAAAAAACCACCATCAACCTCAACTGAAGCCCAAATAGACTGATTATGAATTTGATATCTTGATGGGTGAAGTAAATGCTCTAAACTATTATGTGGAAGATAAAATTGGTGTTCTCTAAAATATAGAATGTACATTATTTGATTCCATTTATACACATTACATTAATTATACCATGTTTTAAAAATAATATATGATCAATTTCAAAATTTCTGGAAGTGGTTTTATAATTCAAGGATCCTGGATGGATTTCTCAACGATCAACAGTGTATAAACACTATAGTATTGACTTTGGAGAGAAAATTATCATCACAAATATATTAGCCATTTTCCATTTCAAAATTCGACATTATTATAGGAATGTGTTGTCTCATAAATAATAATGCTAAACTCAATTGAAGAACTAAGGAAATAATAGTGGTATTGAATGTAGAACGTTTGATTGTTTTAAAATAGGGGTATCTTGAAAATATCTTTTTCTAGAAGAACATGATGCAACCTTCTTTATTGAGAGGATCAGTGAATATGAATTAGGAATGAAATATATATGAATAAATTTTTTTTTGTAATTCATGAATACAAAATTTTTTTTCCTGTTGAGTTACCCATAACTCCTCCATAAAGAAGGGTAGAGTTCACTATTTAACTCATACATGGATCCAAGCATATATCAAAGAACCCATATAGATTGGAAAATGTGAATATGGAGTAATAAAATAATCATCTTCAAGATCTTTTTGATATGGGTTATATTTGACCAAGTGTGTCTCCTTGGGTATCACTTATTATATTTGTGAGGAATACAAATGGATCAATGTAGTATGAATTTATTATTGCTATCTTATTTGGATTATAGTTCCGAACATGTACCCTCTCCAAAGGATTGATGATTTATTTTACCAGATTGTTGATGTTTGATTCTTCACTATGATTGACCTTAGATCTGGTTGTCATAAATATAGGGTGAATAAATAAGGTATTCCAAAGACTGCCTCTCGATCATGGTATGGGAATTATTATTTTATTGTTATTACCTTCATCATGACTAATGCTCCAAATATATTAATGGAATTTATGAATAGAGTATTGAAGTAATACATTGATAAATGTTTGGTAGTTTTTAGTAATTATATTATGATATATTCCAAAACATTCCAAGAGATTGAAGATAATCTAATGTTCATATAGAAAACTATAAGTAAAGAGAGGATATTTTTAGAATCTCTCAGATGAGACTTATTGGTTATGTCAAGATTCATTCATAGGGAAGATTGTACCATTTAATGAATCTTAGTTGAAGATTCCAAGCCAATGGTTATGGAGGAGTGACATTATCTTACAAGAGTAACTATGATTCCAAGTTTCCTTAGTTTGACATATATTATAGGAGGGTTTTGATAAAAATTCAAGCCTTTTTAATCCACTAATAATTTTAACTCAAAAATGGGATATGTTTCTTGGACTAAGCAATGTGATGAATGTTTCCATGAAGTAAAGAAGATACGTGAAACAAAACCATTTCTACCTCTACCATATATGTCACAAACATTACTTCTTTTAAAGTTATTTTTCTTTTAATTTCCATTCATTATTTATTTTGGAGGTTTCCGATTAATTTTTGGTGGAAATGGTGGGTTTTCAAAATTTGGGCCAAACTGTGACCCCATTTTCAGATTTAAAAATAAAATTTGTTTCTTTTTTAACACCATCATTTTCAACATTTTTCAACCATTACACTTCCAAATTGTCATCCCTAGTATATTAAAACCATCATATCAATTTGTACATGATATAAAACCTTAAAAATGATGGATTTGGGGTTTTTATTAAGGTTTTATGCCATCCTGTAATCCCATTTCTACTTTGACTTTTTTTTTAGTTCTTCCTTATGTAATTAATTTTGTAATATTTTTCGTTTATTCCACCTCCAACTGAAATAATAACTCCTAAGATCACTCAAATTATCTATTTATCCGCTTTGGAGATCATTGGGATCTTAGATTATGGCAAAAATTATCATGGGTTCTCAAATCAACCATATTTGAGAATGTAAATTGATTATATCATAAACCTTTTATTTTTTACTCGTTCTCTCCCATTTCAATCCCCACATAACCAAATACGCCTCATTATAGCCTACCTATAGGTATTGGTTACCTGGACATTCAACGCTTGGTGGATTTGGGGTGATTTGTTCAAGATTTTTCAAGGTGAGTGGTTCCTTCTTGTTTTCTTCCATTTTCTATAGGGTTTCCTCCCTCTTTCATGAAGTTATAAAATGTCCAAAACTCAGGATTCGAACCTAGGGATTTATTTTTTGTCTTTTTTGTAAAATCATGTGCTTTTGGGTTAGTTTTCACTCCATTGTGGTGAAACAGTGGTGTCGTTAATGTTTCACGCAATGTTTTGAGGGTTTTGACCCAAAAAGTTAGGCGATAAAATGTGTAATCATTTTATGAGGAGTTAGATTTCTATAATTACTAATATTTAATATTTCATATATTTTTTCCTTGGTGAATAAATTTTTTATGATTTCATTGGTTAAGAATTTATTTGTATAGTTTCATTTTAGCTTGAAATTGGGTGTTTTTCATGTGTAACTATTGGGTTATTATTTGGATGTTTTTTATAACATATGAAATTGTTTTTATAAATATTTTTTGGGATTCCAATTCTGATTTGGTTGGTTATTTTTGAGTCATTGGGTTCGAAAGATGATCTTTAAATTTGTTTTATGTGTAAAACCATGTCATGCCTCTTGAACGTGTTTTCTGAAAATGTGTGTGTTTTCATGTGCATCTTTTGTGGTATTATTCAAGGTGATTTTATAAAACTTTATAGAGATTTATTAAATATTTATAGGGTAGGAAATTATATTTTGTATTTATATATGTGTGATTATTTCCTCGAAATATGGTTTTGAAATCAGTATTATGTGCAAAGATTGGGTATACTCCATAGAATTGTTTTATGAAACATATGAATGGTTTAATGATTTATGTAAGAGATGAAACCATATTGGAAAAATGTTTTGGATTTTATATATTTTGAAATGGTCCATTTTAAATTTTAAAGGTTTTTCATGTGATTGTATCCTCTTTGAAATTTTTTATAAAAATATTAAACACAATTATTGAAACATGAAAGTGATGTGAAACAGATGTGGGCTATTTTGTGATAGTGTGATGTAAAAAATGGATTTTTTTATTAATAGTGTATTATGTAAAATTTTAGTGGGTTGTTTTGTAATTTCTATCATATTTTGAAAGATTTTATAAAATTGATAAAGCATGTGTTGAATTGTGAAAGAAATGAAAAATGTGGTGTGGGCTATTTTGCGATGAGTTGGATTTCCAAATCAATTTGAATGAAAAGGGGGATGTTGTGATAGTGTGGTGTACATGTTGTATTTTTGGATGATTTGTGATGTGGATGTGGTATTTTCATCTGAAAATTATATTTCATGCCTTTTTGAACATGTTTGAAAACAAGTGAGAAACCCTGGCATCTAGGTGGGTTGACGTGTACTAGTATACTAGTGACCCGGTGGGGGCATGCCTCAGTTTCCTGTAGCAATATTGAATCTTACAACACTAAATAAACTATGATGATGATGATGAATATGGAAAAGTGTGATATTGTTATGTTCTATACTAGTGGGTCGTGCATGCGAATGGATATTATGTTGGTTACTCTCATCGAGATACGAGGTACATTGGACCCACAGTGAGCTAGTGTCTATTAGTTATTTTCTATTGCCTATGCTCATTAAATTCATTACTCTTACCGTCAGAATATGGTATGTTTGGATGAAAATTTATGTATATTTAGAATTTTATTTAACTGTTTTGATTCATTAAAACAACCCACTTGAAAACTATTTTAATTTTTACAGTTACATCTTTCAGAAATTCTAACTAGCATTTCATGTTTTTGAAAAAATGCATTATTTTCATCATTGATTTTTTATAACATGGAATCTCTTATTGGTAGTATTCTATTGGGGTATGGCTCACATTGTATGTACACCATTGGGTGCAAGTAGACATTCTAAATTTTTTTTCCGGTTTGGAAACAACTTTTGTTCCTATTGTTAGGGTTTTTGCAGTCCCATGAGATGTCGTGTTGTGGAGATGGATTAAGGGGGGGGGGGGTTTCTTATTCAATGTGGAGGTTCATGGGATATCATTTTTAGTTTTTTACCATTGTAATGGTCTTTGATCATTGTTTTTATTTGGGAATTTATATTCCAAAATTTTATAAATGATGATTTTGATTAAAAAATCCAGATTCATTTTATTGGATTCAATTACTATTTTATGTTTATAAACATGGGTAAACAATTCCCAATTTTTAGTTTATAATACCCAAGATCATGTGCCAACCTGTGTGGATTGGGAACCCCCATTGGGCCATGTTTTGGTCTATGTAAGGTTCCATTTTAGATGGTGACCAGATTTGGTTCGTGACTAAATTGTATCAGAGGAGGTTTGCTCTTTTTGGTAATGTTATATGGGGAACAGTCCAGATAGTCTGGATTTTGGACTATCAACAGTTTATATTCTTATTATGGGTAGTGTTTCTGGAGAGCACACCTCATGACAGGATTCATGTTGCCAGAGGATGTCGAAATTTGTCTGAATCCTTTGGTTTTCATGGTTAGATGATGATCAGGGGAAATGAAAAGAGAGTTGGGTTAATGGTCTCTATGAACTCACTGGGCCGAGAAATCCATGTGGGGCTGTGGATATTTCCATAGATCACTCTCTCTGATGGTGGATTGAATGTCTTCTAACGTCAAACCATTGGTCCAATTCACCCACTAAAACACATTTCCTCTCAAATTATATTGTGTTCATTAGTTTTGAAATCATGGATGTTTTGTTTTAAAGAAAAAATGACTCGGTTTTAAGAAGTGAAATTTTTCTGTGAAATGATTTTATAATAAAGGCGGAATTTTTTGATTTTTGAAATGGTGGAATAGAATGTTAATATTTTTTTTGAATTGGAAAATGGTGTGTTTACACATCTTTTGAAAGTAGAAAATAATGTTCATGTTTTTTTTCAAAAAGTTTTTCCAATAGATCTTTCTAAACTATTGAAATGTGTTTTAAATAGAGGAGATTTTTTGAAATTGATTTATATGACATGACAGTGAGTATTCATTTGATTTATTAGCATTTTTATTTCTTGGTTAGTTGTCTTCAGAAAAAGAAAGTAGTGGTTGATTTTTTTTGTTTTGAATAGTGGATTGAATTTTTCTTAAACCTTCGTATTTCCAAGAGAGGCAACATTCAAGGGGTTATATGGGATTATGGATGGTTAATGGAATTATTGGATGAGTGCTAGGTTGGATATGAAGAGGGTTCCCTGCGTGGTACAGAAACATGCATGTGTGAGGCCCATGGGTTACCATTGGTGTTTAAGCTGACCGCTGAACTGTTTATTCAGAGAAATGTTTTTAACGGAAAACATGATGTCATGATGACTAGTTTAGGATGGTGGGAATTATTTGTTTTTCTAAATGATGATAATGTGGTATGTTTTGAGTCCAAGAACCCCTCCTGTTAGAACCATGATTCAATCTTGTGTTTGGTCCGCAAGCTGGGTTGAAGGGATTGTTAATGGTAACTTTTTAGAAAAGTTCGGGAAGACTTTACGGTGGTTCCCCTCACGTGTTCAGGTCTAGTTTGTGGCACATTTCAACTAATGTACCACCATGGTTGGGTCCTTGGGTTCTTTTATTAGATATATTACACCCCTATTAATGGTTTGTGAATGATTGAAGTGAAACCCATATTGTTTCACCATTGGAAAATACTCTAGTTTATTAATATAAAGAATCCCTTTCTAGAGAATGGGATATTTATTTTACACCATTTCATATCATTATATTTTTGAAACCTTTTATAGTGAATGAGTTTGAATGCATGGTTGAAGGAGACATTATTTTCTTAAGTTACCCGAATCATTGAAGGGGGATGTGGTTTGGGGTTGTTAGTATGGATGAGTATCTATATGGTGTCTAAGAAGGCCTCTTGGTCCCTCATAGTGTCTTAGAAGATGAGGTTTATATTAAACAACCAGTGTGGGAAATATAATCATGAGAGGATATTATGCCCACTTGCTGGAATTGTGTGTTGTTTGGGGACTTGGCATATGGTCCCCTTTCGAATATTGTTTCTATCAGTCACAATGGTCATGTTTGATGACACCTTTTGATGTTGTGTTCTCGTTGATTGTAAAGGTGACTGTCATGAAATAATCTAGGATTATTTGAAATTTTGGCAGTATGTATCTCATGGGAAGACATTAAAATCCTTTTTTAGAAGAAGGTGATTATATGCGTCATTTACTTTTGTTGTTTCTCCCCAAAAGAAACTAGGTGTGATGTGTATATGAAACTTAGAATCCCATGTTTTAGTGAAATGGATGGTCTGTGTATAGTGAGTTTTGGAATGTGTAATGTCATGGTGAACCCATCTAGGATTAGGGTATAGTTTTTATGGAAGTGAAAGGAAATGGTCTATTTTGGGGTTTCAAAAGCCTAACTATGAGGGAGAAGATGTTTCAATCATTTGAGCTGCAGTTATAGGTCAAAGAGAGAAGCTGATGTGTAGTCTGGGGAAATACCAGGGTAATTTAAAACCTTGTACAAATTTCAATCTTCATTATGAAAGATGAGGAATAGTTTAAACCTCTGATGATGCCATATTGATTTTATTGTTCCTGTTTGATGGAAAGAGGTGGGAGGACCTCATGTCTATGTTATTGCACAATGTTGTTCGTTTTCCCTTTGGTTTCCATTATGTTTTTGGATTATTGTTGGGTATGTTTCTAGTCATGTTGAGTACATGGTTTTCTGATGGTTAGTAGTAACCATGCTCTAGAAAATAATACATGTTGAATTATCCACATAGTTATTGCACGTTTTCTCAAATTGTGCGGATTAGCTGTGCGACTATCCCAACTCTTTAAATTTGGGTTCTTCCTTTGTCGGATCATGCAGGTCATTTAAGATGGTTGGTTTTTATAGTGGGGAGAGCCACTATGATCCTCATATATGTTCCTTTGAAAATTTCAAATGGAGGTCTACCACTTTTACTGTGGAGTTCATTTGGGCCTCCCCCTTTATTGTTCTGATCCTGTCTTGTGAAAATTTGAGTTGTCTCTTATGGTGGGGATCCCATTTGTGTCTTTCCATACTAGTAAATCAGATTAATCCATTATTTTGGAATGGAATTAGGAGGTCTAGTTCTGAGTTATCTGACTACCTACATCATCTTTGGGTAAACATTGGGAGTAGCGAATTCCCAATGGAATGGTTAAATCAAGGTTAGTGTAACATTTTTTTTTGTTACTGCCCATTTGGGTAAATTTCAGGAATCCTGTTTGGATATTATTTGAGGAGTTTTCTTTCGGTATAAAATATTTACATACTTGATAATTTTAGTAATTGGTGTATTTTTTGGTTGGTTATAGTATTCCTTCCTTGATTTATCAATTGGAGGTGTATTGGCTTTTTTGGGGAGGGCGAAACATGGAAAATGAGTCCATTTTACCCTCTCGGTTGCATTTGGTTCTTGCCTTTGGCCTTGATGTGGCCTTCCAAGGGTGGAATTTTTTATGGTAGAAATAATTTTCACACTCATGAATTATTTTAAAGGTATATTTCATTTATATTACATTATTTCTTTATTTTGGATGTTTCCCATACATTTAGGTGGAAATAGTGGGTTTTCCAAATTGGGGCCAAACAGTGAGCCCATTCTCAGATTTAAAAATAATTATCTTTATAACTACTTCATTTGTATACATTTTACACCCACTCGACTTACTAATTAAAATTATATGGAATAATAAAACAACCATATCAATTTTTACCCCATATGAATCCATAATAATGAATGATTTCGGTTTTTTATTAAGCTTTTGGCCCATCCTGTAAACCCATTTACTACTTTAATTATTTATTTAATTATTCAATATATGATTCATTTTGTACTTTATTTCAGTGATTCCACCTAAAAACCAAATCTAAAAACCCCAATCTCTATAACATTATCTATTTCACTACATTGGAACTCATTTTCATTGCAAATTAGGGTGAAAATGCCCATGGTTTCTCAATTCATCATGATTTGAAAAGGCAATTTGATTCTTTCATTAAACTTTTAAATTTTCAGTATTTCACCCCAATTTCAGTTCCCACATAACCTATTAATCCACATTCTATCCTACCTATAATATTTTTATGGTTGGAGATTAAATCATTGGTGTATTTGGGTTGATTTCTTCAATATTGTTCAAGGTATGTGATTCCTTCTTGTTTTCTTCCATTTTCCTTAGGGTTTCCTCCATCTTTCATGAAGTTATAAAATGAATAGATGTTAGGGTTCGAACCTGGTTTATGATTTGTTGCCTTTTTGGTAATAAATGTGGTTTAGGGTTGGTTTTTAGCCCATTCTCGTGCGGCGGTGGTGCTGTTGATTTTCGCACCATGTTTTGAGGGTTTCAACACAGGACGGAAGGTAATTCCAAGTGTAACCCTTTTATGATGAGTTATCATACTATATTTACTCATTTTTCATATTCCTCATATGTTTTTTGTCGTGTGAAAAGTTTTTATGATTCATTTGGTTAAGTGCTTAATTTTATAGATGAATTTTAGCTTGCAATTATGTGTTTTTGAATTGTAACTCTTGGGGTATTATTTGGGTGTATTTTATAAAATATGAAATTGGTTTAATAAATATTTTTTGGGCTACCAATTCTGATTTTTTATGGTATTGGTGTTCCATTGGGAATTAAATGGGTGTTTTAAATGGTTTTTTTGTAAAACCATGTGTTTCCTCATGAAAGTGTTTTGTGAAAATGGTTGTGTTTTCACATGCATCTCTTGTGGTATTATTTGAGGTTATTTTATAAAACATGAGAGAGGTTTATTTAATATTTATAGGACTGGAAATTCTGTTTTGGATGGGTATCAGTGTTATTTTTTCCTTGAAATATTGTTTTGAAATGGGTTTTATGTGCAAAGCTTGGTTATACAACATATAAGTGTTTTAGGAATGATTTGACTGGTTTAATGATTTATGTGAGAGGTGAAACCAAATTGGAAAACTATTTTAGATTATTTATATTATAAAATATTTCATTTTTAATGGAAAAGGGTCTATCATGTAATGTTTATCCTCATGTAAATGTTTTATAAAAATGTTTAATGAAATTACAGAAACCTGAAGGTTTTGTGAACATGATGTGGGCTGTTTTGTGAGAGTGTGATGTGAAAAGTGGATTTTATTTATTAACAGGGTATTCTATAACATGGGAGTGGGATGTTAGGTGACTATTATCATATTTGGAATGATTTTAAATAATTGATAAAGGATGTGTTGAATTTTGAAAGATATGCAAAATGTGTTGTGGGCTATTTTATTGTGAGTTGGATTTCAAAATAGATTTGAATAAAAATGGAGATAATGTGATTGTGTGATGTACTTGTGGGATGTTTGGTTGATTTTGATGTTGAAGTGTTATTTTCATGAGAAAATTATATTTCATGTCTTTTTTAACATGTTTGATAACATATGGGAAACACGGGTATCTAGGTGGGTGGACTTGTACTAATATGTTAGTGATCCTATGGGGTTTGACCATAGTTTCATGTAGAAATATTGATGCTTAAAACATTAAATAAACTATGATGTTTATTATGATTTGGTAACCCTAGGTTATTGGTATGTTCCCTTCTAGTTTCTTGTTCACCAGAATAGATATTGTGATTTTTACTCTCACTGAGATATGAGGTACCTAGGACCCACAATGAGCTAGTACCTACAGGTTATTTTCCTATTGCTTGTTCCCATTATATGATTTACTCTTACTATTGGCATACGGTATGTTTGGCTGAAAATTTTAGTAGATTATAAATTTTATATAAAATTTTGGATTAGTTAAAATAGGCCAATTGAATATTATATTAATTTTTAAAGATTCCATTTTTTAGAAATTGTAACTAGCGTTTCATGTTTTTGAAAACATACATCATTTTCATCATTGAATGATTATCACATGGAATATCATAGTGGTTTTATCCTTCTAGGTTTTTTTATCAAACCATAATTACACCTTTGGTTTTAAGTAGACTTTATAAATTTCATGTCGCAGGTTTGGTTACAACTTTTATGCCTATGCTATAGGTTTTAGCAGTCCAACATGACGCGGTGTTGTGAATATGGCTTGAAGGTGGTGCCTCTTTCCATGTGGAGGTTCCTGGGAAGTCATTTATAGTTTTGTACATTTTTAATTGTATTTTATAATTGTTTAATGTTGTGTAATTAAATTATGAAATTTCATAAAAGATTTTTTTTTTTTAAAAATAAAGATTAATTTTATTGGATTAGTTTTTTATTTTATGTTTATAAACTTGGGTAAATCATTCCCAATTTTCAGTTTAGGATACCCGCGCACTTGTGCCTACCCATGGGTATTGGGAACGCCCATCGGGTCTTATCACGGGCCCAGTTTGGGGCCCGTTTAGATGTTGAGAAGATTCAGTTCATGACACTATATCAAAAAGGAATACTTATTTTTAGTAATTTATTTGTGAATTATATTTCATGAATCCTCATGAAAACTGATAGAGTAATTTCTTATGGACTATCAACCCCAAACTAATGGACAATAAAAAAGGACTATTCGAAACTCAAGGAAATTATTTGAACATGCTAAATGGAATCTAAATATGGTTCAAATAAACACATCCCATTACATCAGTTCTCATACAACATCAACATACTATTAAGAATTGATATGGAACATTTTAAAACTCTCTCTAGGAATTCATTTATTACTCCTACATGTTGGAATGAAGTTGATGAGTGAAATATGTTTGGGGATGATCATTATTAAGAGACAATTGGAAAGGATAACTACATCCTAAAATATATAATGGATGATCATGGTCAGGAAAATATCTATGCTGGAATCAATTGAAAAAAGTTGGAATTTGATGCAGATGAAATTTGTTTCCCTCAAATATCCCCATTGAAAAGAATCATGTGGTTTAGGTGGAACGGGATGCTTATCCTTAGGTACATTAGCATCTATTAAATTCTTTATCACATAGAAATAGCGGCCGATCAGCTTGTACGTCAACAAAATATAGCTCATGTTCATTATGTATTCCATGTACCATTCATGAAGAACTACATATCTGATCCCTCACATGTACTAAATTCAGAGGTGGTATATCTAAAACATGAAATATCTTATAGAGATAACCCAGTTGAGATATGGGACATTTGATACAATGTTCTAGGAAACAAGAATACCCACGATGTCAAAATGATGTGGAGGAAACCTAAATATAATTAACTGACATGGGAACTAGAGGAGAAAATGAGACAAGGGTACCCACATAATATTTCAACTGAGAGAACAATTTAAAATGTTAAGTATGAAATTTCTTATGGGGGAGAATATAAATAACTAGACATTATAAATAATTGTTTATTTAATGAAAATGTTTGATATATTATATTTCATAACAGAACCCTATATCATTAATAATGAAGCTGTATTTCTAGAATATAATGGGAAGTATGACCATAAAGATTTTATAAGACCATTGAACAAATATGACCATTGGTCAATATGACCATTGAGAACTTTACTATTGGTAATAATTTAAATTTTATAATTACTATTTATATGTACAAATGATAATGGTAGTTAATGAATAATGGATAATGGATGAAATCAACTAGTAGAGTATTGTCATATGAAGCACATTTTTTTGATCATGGGAGGGTGGTAGCACCATTGGGGTGTTCCCGCACCAATCCTAGGCCTAGATTCATCATGTTATGCTTGAATATTATCACCATTTTCAAAGGATAATGTTAGTGTATATTACCACTTGGACGATATTAGATAATCCAATCCATGAATATATCACAATCGCAAAACTTACCCATAGGTCGTACATGGGTGTTATAATTAGTTATGTGTCTAGTAACTTGATAAAAATATTTTAATTCCATTATTTAAATTTTTATTCCGTTAATTCCAATTTTTGAAAAACTTTTCTTAAATATTTTGAATATGATAAATTGTTTTTTCAGACACAAATTATTCTCTTTCGAAAAGATGTAATTTTTTTAACAATAATCTATTTTATAATGACTAAAATTTATGTTAATGAAATATTTTGATAAAAACATTATTATTATAATATCAAAGGAAAAATAATCTTAGTATGTCATTGAAAATATTTAGGGCTCAGAAATGTTACTATGCATTTTTAGATATCTAGTTTTGTAATAAATGATTTTCTTATATTTAATAGATAGTAATTTTATATTTAGAGAATTATTATGATAAATTAAACAAATGTTTTTAATGAAACATATAATAATCATGTTAGGGTGAATTTATGAGAATTTTATAAAATACATTATTTTTCAATGAATAGTAAAGAACAATTTGGGGGTTTTGGTATGATTAATGAATTAAAAATTTTGTCATAATGATTTAATATTAAATTTACAATGAAACACGACATATGATGTGTCATTTTATTATTATGAATAATTTTAATGTATTTTAATCAAATTCTAATACGATGAGTTTGTTTCGAATGTCTAAAATTGAATTTTTACATTAAAATTCTTATTTACTAAAAATGTTACTTTTCCATTCCCAAATAAGTAATATAAAAATATCATATGTTCATTAGGTTATAATATCATAAAATAATTCCCAAATTCCCAAAAAAATTGTCAAGCTAAATGTTTTGAATTTTCTACAACCTATATTTCCATGGACAATATTTAAAAATTATTAACAAATTCTTCACTTTTCCTATAAATACCCACACATTTCTCCATTTCCTTCACTCAGAATCCATTATCCACAATTCTATTGTAATGTTTCCACCCAATTCCCCACAAGGATCCATTAAAACCCCAATGTTATTTTCCTCATGATCTAGGAGTAACTCATAATGGTATTGAAAATCACACCTTCTCATTTCCATTCAAGTTTCCTTTTTATGTGGTATATCTTCCAATTTCCAAAATAAGTTATATTTATACATTAGTATACCCCTTTATTATAAAAAGAATATTTTAGGAATATGGATACCCTTTTCTACTCTAATTATAACCTTTTATAAAACCAAATTTTATAATTTTTTTTATTCTAAAATTAATTCTCCAAATTTGTGTCTTCTACTCATGAAATTTTCTTATAGTTTATTCTATTGATGAACCATGTATCTAAATATTCAATGTGAATTCAGATAAATATAAAATGATTTATTTTATACATGGATAAATATACATAAAATCTTCATTCATTTTTTGTGGGTTGAAAATGACATAATGAACATGATTTAATGCATGTTTGAAACATTATAACATTCAAATGAAACACACATTTTTAATTCTACATAGTTTATTAAGGGAATTTTAAATTATTATCTATGTGGCTCATATTAATTAAAAAATTTGAATGTTTCACCATTATAGTGCTACAATTAATTTGGTAAATAATTTAATCTCTATAGATTACATGATTTATGATTTCTTTGTGAAAATCCTTGTTATTTTTAATTTTTGACACCTCCATGACAACATTGGTGAGATAATCAAGAATTTATATATAAATGATTTAGACACATTCACATGTTATGATTTCTTTTTTATTATTATTATATCTCTTATTTTCCTTTGGCCATGCCTTAATTACATTACTAACATTCTTATCGACACTCTTCATGATCACATGTAAATTGTTTTCTTGTACTAGACCTCATGCACAACCCTTTCCTGTGATATATTTCACAACGATAATAGATTCAATAAATGTAAATATTATAAATCTATAATTATATATTCAATTTTATTTAAATAAATGTTGAATGTTTTCATGTTTTATATAACTTATTCCCAATAAAATAAATATTAAATGATCCCATGTTTGTACCATATAAGGAAAATTTGTGTAATAAAAGGCATGATTCCATATCAAGTACCTCCTATAATGAATTTGATTTTATAAAATAGGTTATATAGTCTAAATATGGATGTAAAATGAGTTTTTACATGTTTTTAGGTCATTTCCCTCTTATGTTTAATGTTTTGTCCCTTGGTAAACTTGTTTTTCTCTTAATCATTGTAAATAATTTTGAGTATTTTCACTATTAATTTTGGTCAATAAAAAATATTAAAAGATTATATATTTTATATTATGATAATTAATAACATTTAATCCATTTTTTGAAATTAAAATCAAATAATTAGTTGAAATTAATTTAAAATTAATTTCATGTACGTGTCGTGAAAATGAATCTGTAAAGTAAAACATTACAAAAGTTTAATATGATTTTATATTTATATATTGTATAGAAAAATTTTATAATGAAATAAATTATATTAATAGATGTATAATTTTACTATTTAGACTTTTAATCCAATTTAAAATATAATTTAACATTATATATCATTTAGAGGAAAGGTATATTTTCAACTAAAATGTAATCTTTTAACAATTCACAAAAAATAAAACATTTCAGATAAATACGAAAAACCCACCTTAATATTTTTATGAAATTAAAATATCAATAATTATTTATATTTTTTAAAATAAAATTTATAAGAGTTTCAAAAGAAAAATTCAAACATGTTATCCATTAAAAGGAGAAAAAATCGTCTTAAGATAAATATAAATTTTTATATATAAAATGGAATTTGTTATTGTAATATTCCTATAAAATCTATTTGATGAATTTAAAAACATATTTTTTAATATATATTGTATAAATTTAATAAATAAAATCCATTAATATTTATTTATTTATTTTTTTTGGGAAAAACACCTTTATCACATAATAAAAAAAATTATTAAAAGAATTTCCATTATTCTATATTTGTTTTTATATTAATATTTAATTAATGTCTAAAATATGAATTTAATCATATGTTTTATATATTTATTTAATCATATTCATAACCTCTGATTTTATATATTTTTGGACAAATATAATTTAAAAAAATAATATCAATAGTATTCATAAAAAATCATCCTTGCATGAAATGTAAACTAATTTTGTATTGCAAGCATTTCAAGAGATATAATGGATTGAATTTATTTAAAATAGTAAATACATAGTTAATTAATGAGATTTTATATTATATTTTATTCTTGGTGATCCATTCCACACATGAAATTGAATAAAATTTAATTATTTTTGAAATTTGTGGTGTTACAATGAATTATAAATGTGATATCAATATTAACATCATCATAAGTTCATTTTATAATAAAAAGTATTATGAAATTTAGAATAATAGAAAAACCAATATTTATATTTTTCAATTATTTTGGATACAAATTTTTTATTTTTTACACTTGATACAATCTCAGAAAATTTATTTCTATACACTATGAATGTATTTTTCTTGGGCAATCTAATATATAGAATGATTACATGGTCTTTAATAAATGACTAAATGTTAAAATAGTCCATCCATGTTTTATTTGATTACAATTTTCTCAATTCACTATCTAAATCATTTCATTAACATGATATCATATACAACACTTTTAAAAAACTGATAAAGAATAACAATCTCTTTTATATTAACTTTATTTTTTTTAAATAATATAAAGACAATCCCCTTGAAAATATCATCAGAGAGTTACAAGAGGAAACACATGCTCAAATACAAGTCTTAAATAAGGATGAACACTAAGCCATTTTCAATGAAAATGAGTCTAAAACATAAACGTACCCCTACTAGTGAAAATTATGTTGTTTTCATATAAGGGGAACTAAATAAATTCTCTCAAAAAGATATATAGATACTATTTGAATGAACAAGTGATATTTCCATTATAGCGTCAAAATAATTTTATATAAATAAAATAGATCATATTATTAAAATTACTTATTATAATTCACTTTTAGTTGAAAATGTTTATATCCCTGATTAGGGAATCACCTATGGTGAAACTATTTCTATTATTTCTTTCTTTGAATTTATAAATATCTTGTAGTAATTTGTCTCTAATATTATTTTAAAACTCAATAAAAAAGTTGTTAAATGATATTTTATTAATGGTATTATTTTATAGATTTTTTTGTGGTAAAAAATAACTAGTTTAGAAATTTTACCTTTTGAAATTATATTTCGAAACACATAAAATACCTTCAGATGTTAAAAAAATCACCTTATGACTTTCATAAAAGTCAATCATATTATCTTCTTTCATATTGTTTTGAAATTTTATCATCTGAACCAAAAAATTTTTTAAACAAATTTTCAGTGATTTCATAATTAATAATATTTATATTAATGATGTTATTTTTGGATCTACAGTTGAAAATAATTATTTTTTCTGATGTAATGAAAGAGGAACATGATATGAACTTTGTGGGAAAACCCAAATTCATTCTCGGTTTTAAAATTTAATAAAGAAATTATTTTATACATTTAAAATATGTAAAAATAACAAATATAATACAAAAATATTCTGAATGGATCATGATAAAAATAATAATACTCTCATTAGTACTATATATAATCTTATTTTGGACGATGTTGGTAAATTTTTCCATAATAATATTTATAGAAAAAATATCAGTAGTCTACATTATCATATCTTGACCCATCTAAATATCTTATTAAATGTTTTTTCTTCGATCATTTTCAATCAAATAAAATGATATCTCATTGCACATAGGTCTAATTTTTTTTAAAATTTAAAATAGACCAATTGTACTATTTGTTTTATCTAAAGGGGACAAATTTTGAAATAACTTATTTTATAAATAATGCTTTTGGAGGATGCCAGAAAAATAAGAAAAGTACATGTGGAACATTCTATATACTAGGAAAATACCACATCACATGGATTAGTAAAAACCATAATTATATTTCTCATTATATAGTCAAATAAGAATATGTAGCCACTAAAGGTTATTGATCACAATGACTATATATGAAACAAAATCTCTTAGAATTTGTTATTAAATTTAAAAATAACCTCATTAAATGAGATACTATAATTTCCATGAATATAACTAAAAATAACCCCATCACTCTGACTCCAAGAACAATTATCGGATTGACTATTTATTATCTGATCACTTCCAAAAGGAAATATCTTGTTAGATTTTGTCCAAACTGAATATCAACATTGCACACTTTTCACAAAAACACTAGCCCCTCTTATATTCAAAGTCATAAATGGTGAATTATAAATCGATTTATTTTAAAATTATAGTATTTATATGTATATATCTTATGTTAACATTTTTAAAAATATTTTTGAATACTAAAAAAATAATTTCATTATGGTTTCGTTTATTTTATTATTGGTATGATCCATTTATCTCACAAGTGTGATCTTTTAAGGGGGTCCATTTTCTATTTTAATTATTATATTTTTTAATAAATATATTTTTTCAAATTTATTCACTACAATATGTTTTTCTATCTTAAAATTCAGATGTATTTTAAATTTTTCATTTAATTTCCCATTTTATCTTTGTAGAGGGGTACCTAACACAAATCATAAGACTATAGTAACTTAATCCAAATCCATGAATCATACATCCCAAATACCATGAAATAGAATGAAATAATCCTCCTTCGTATATTATAAATTTAAATATGCATAAACCTTTCACGGTTTCAATTATAGCACCGCATAATAAAGAGCATGGTGCATGGTACTGATGACAGATTTTATACCATCTCATTCAACGAATCTGGATCCCTAAATTGTTTTGTGATTCATATATGAATCCCACATCTATATGTTCAGTATATTATATTGAGCCATGAATATTTTTTTGAGTAAAAATATTGTTTTCTTCAATAAACATGCCATTTATTCCTTCTATAAACCACCCAAAGGCATCATTACTTCATCTATTGACGTCATCACCTTTTGAGAACCGCCGTCATTTCCACACAAGATCCTAATAATGTTACCACCATGGACATAACCCTATTATACCTTAATAATACAGCATTACATTGCAACATCACTGATCGAGACTCCCCTCAATCACATCATATCACTTTCAACAACCTCTGGTCATACTCCAGCATGCGACACATGCTATCTTTTTAATTTAGCCAACTGAAGTTATAGTTTCCCCATATAATTTTTCACCCTCTATGATTTGATCCGTGGAATAATTTATGTTTATAGGGGACCCTTACTACTATGTCGATCCTCACCTTCATTATATATCAATTTAAATTTTTAATTTCCAAAAAAACTTATTATGGTTTTTTAAAGAA
Source organism: Viscum album (assembly GCA_963277665.1). Classification (NCBI taxonomy): domain Eukaryota; kingdom Viridiplantae; phylum Streptophyta; class Magnoliopsida; order Santalales; family Viscaceae; genus Viscum; species Viscum album. Next base: position 1,428,248,503 of record OY728136.1, on the reverse strand, counting down.
CCATTTCAAACATTGGATATTAAAATATAGGTCAAAATTATCTCTCAAATCATAAAAATAATTTATATATATATATATATATTTTAAAACAAAATGTTGATTTTTCTCAATATCAATGAATATTATTGATTTTTAAAACATTTTAAATATATTTGTTACGTATTTTTATCATAATATCTTCTCGAAAGAATAAAAAAAGGCTATAAAGTATTATTTTTCATTAAATAAAACATTCCATCATATTTAAATGGAAGAAATTATGGAGGAAACATTAATTATTAAGGAAAATTAATTTTTTATAAATTTTTTTCAATGCCTTCTTTTTCATCTTTTTATCCCCTCTACTTTATTATTCTCCACTTCTTTTTACGTTCATTGATATTTGATTCATCATCACTAATGTTATTTTCCCTTTCATACTTCTACAATTTTTTATTTTATTATATTTTACTATATCTCATTCTCTTTAATAATCCTATTATTTTGGGATCAATGAAGGTAAATGATTTTCTCAAAATCTTGTCATTATTTAAGAAACTTTTATCTCTTATACTTCCATTTAAAAATTATTGTTTTTCATCAAAATACTTCTTATGATTTTTAACCTCCTTGAATTATCTCTTGTTCATGTTATTCTATTTTTGATAATCAGATATGGGGAGATATTTCATAACAATAATAATAAATCATTTTACAAATGAGATAATTTTTTATTAAAATTATCATAAAAAATGTGGTGTAGTTTTTAAAATTTTTATGAATTATTATTCCTCTAATATAGTGTTTAGTTTTTTTAAAAAAAATTTGAAAATATTAAAAATGCACTTAATTATTTATAATATGATGATTAATGTTTATAATTATTGACCTCATTGAATATATTTTTATCATATTGAATTTCATATCTATTGTTTTGCTCGTGATTTTTGAATTAATATTTCTTTATATTAATTGAATGTGAACATAAAAAAATAGAGAGATTGTTGTAAGACGTTCTCCCATGAAATTTTATAATTAAAAATCCACTCACCAATGTTTATTAATAATTCTTATAGCAAGTATCATTATATTTATTTAATAAAATGTAATTAATTAGAAGATATATTGAATATTGTTTAAATATTTATTAGAGTATAGGACTCTAATATTTTCATTTCTAAAGTACATTGAATAATATTAGATGATCAATAAATAAAATTAGATAGAATAAGAGGAGGATCCACTTGAATGTGGAGAATTTTAGACATCTTCAACTACCCAGTGAATGGAACTGGCTATTGAGATTAGAGGTGTATAGGGGCACCATATTCCTAGAATACACATTGGCCTAATAGTGGTAAATGAAGTAACATCCTTTTCATAATGATGAAAATCAACTATATAGTGTAGGTTTTCGAAAAATATTGTTGACGTATTCCAGCAACATGAATCCTTTTATAGGTCTTTGAATTCCCATTGGTGGCTACTGTATATTCAGTTATGTTGGGATAAATCTAATTATGTTGAATATATCTCTTTCAAAATGAAAATAATGGTAGTCATGTATGGATATATAATACTTGATGAATTATAGAAGGTATCTATTTACATTGGAGCCTATAGAAGGAGTCCCTTGGCCCATTGGAAGAGTAAATTTTCTTTATACTAATAGACTTGATGTATATCAATATCGAAGTACTAGAATTAGAAATATTATCCAAGAGACTTCAAAAGATCTATAAATCTAATTGTTCTCAATTTTCATATATATTACCTCATCATATTTTTTATCCATCTATCATAGAGATTTCTTATTGGCCTATAAAGGGTTTTAGAAATCAAGCCTCCCATTTTTTGAACACATTTCTCCCAAATGTTTCATGGTAAAATATTTATGGAAAGGTTCCTTAGATTCTAATGAATCTCAAAATTGTTCTAAAAAACTTAATTATGTGTGATGATTTTTTTATCATAATAATGTTTAATTAATTAATAACATAAACCTATTGAGTTTACTGCTGGAGATATAGGGGAACACATTGAGCTTTATCCAGACTAGATATTATTTATTTTTGTCCTCTATTTAATTTTCTAAATTGTATATTTTAACATTTATTCACATAATTTAAAAAATTATGTCAATATTTTCATTAATAAAGTTACATTGATATTATCAATATTAAATATAATTCAATTTCACTCCTATTTCATCATATATTTCTGGAATTAATATTTTACTTGGAATTAAATTTTTTCAATGGTAAATTTATCTCCTCTCGTTCAAGATAGCTCAAACCAATGTTGATGTTTCTTTAAACCAACCATGTAATGTTCTTATAAATACAAAAAAAATTATTATATGGTAAGTAAACTGGTATACATAGTCTGTTGTTTCTCTAAAATATCCCTGATCAACTGATCAATTATAACATGTACTCTATGAGTAAAATACATTAATATAGATAAATTATGAGATTTAGTTAGTAAAAACATTTTCATAATAAAATATTCAACTTAATTCATTCATCGCACAATACACACCACCACATTTACATGACCACATTAATGTTTCCACATCCACGACACCTCAACCACTGCACATTAACTAGTTCATCTCACTATCAATATATCTAACAATGTTTATCTACAATCATAATGAGAAAATGGTGGTGAATTTACAATAATAATAACTAAAAATGAGGGCAATAAACCAAAAGAAAATTATAATTGTATAGTTTTACAATAAAAAAATATTTATTCCTCTATAGGCACAACACATCCCAATGAAACATATTTACCTCACATTATGACAATATTAGGTAATAAAATAACCCTCCAACATCCACAAACTTAACATGTTAAAATGTTTTAGAATATTTCATATCATAAACATCAATAATATAAATCGAAAGATATATTAAATAATGATACAAAAGATAATATAAGATTATAATTCAAAACATAATATTAATCACATCCCATAACCCATTGTACCCTACCATGAATTTGTCTAAGAAAAGTATATCTCAACAATTAATATTCATACTATATTTACAATCTAATTTACTTCCACCTTTTAATATCATGAACCACAAATTTCAGGGTTTCACACATTTAAATAAAAATATCATATAACTTCTAATAATATAAAACAATGATATAAAGGGTACATAATTCACATTACTTTATATCTAAAAAAATCATATAATAATTCATTCCCATTATCTTATATATTAAGAACCTCTTATTATCAAAACATTTATTCCATGATAATTACTCCAACTCTGATTTTATATGTTTACCAGCTTTCCAAATTGTTCATTTTCTAAGAAATTTCAATTTTTACATCTCACACATATCCAATATATTATATTATATCCTTCAATTCCTAATGAACTACAACATATACCCAATCACATTGCAACTATATAATATTATTTTATTAGAATGTATAAAATATAATTTTTAAAATGCTTCCTTATAAAATTTAAAATGAATTTAAAAATTTTCATCAATATCATACAATAATATCATTAATTCCCTTTTTTAAATTAAACTATTTGATTCACCCATCCACAAGATCCCAAATAAGTCTTAATAGAAGAGATCATAATCTCTTGAATACAATATAAGAAATAAAAATATGATTTTAATTTTTATTGGTCTAATATTTTATGTAATCACTTCTATAAATATATCCATTGACGGGTTCTTAAGATCCTTGTAAATATTTCCCTTGTCATAAGAAATGTATACCCTGAGGCCCAATTTAATTTACATAAATAATAATTTATTTTTTTGGTGGATTTCATTCTACTAATAATGTTTCTAAAAAAATATTGGGTATCCCGCTCCAATATTATGCATTTTCACTGTTTAAATCATATTCTAATAATTATTTTAATATTTTAGGCCTTTGGATTCTCTGTCACAGTGTTTGAAATCAGTTATGTTCTCAAAGATGATTTCTAACATCTGGTAGAAGAAAGGCCATATATAAAGAAGTTTCTGAAGTCTAAACATTCTATTTTTAGTACATTTTATATAATAAATTTATAAGTGGAGGGTGGGGGTTTAAATAAATTTAAGTAAAACAATGAAATAAAAATAGATTATAAATAATATGAAATGGTGTTGGTTTTGAGATGTTTCAAGGAATCTGATCCTTTAATTTTTACTAATTATAAATTTAAAATCATAGTTTTAAAAATAAAATTTTGGATTAGATTAGTATTTGGTTGAGGTTAATTGGAATCCAAATTACCCACTGACCCTTTATTTTGTTGCATTTTGAGCAAAAACATGACATAAAAATCATTTAATGAAGGTATGGTACATACACAAGGTAGAATATATTACAAATCACTTTGATTTCTAGAATATATATAAATTTAAGGATTCATTTTTAAAAAATATGAATATCATAGGTACTATATATATAATCATACACTCACCTATTAGAAATTGAAATCATTTGATTCACTTATTTAATAAAAAATTAATATGAATCTAAATCAAATTTTATCAATCCTAGATTATTATAAAATAATTACTAATACTTGTTTCAAAACACTGATATTGAATCTTTATATCCCCTATAATTATTTCACAAAGTTTACCTCTCCATTAAGAGGATGAGGATTCTTGATTGGATCTCCTTTTTGACTAAAAAACATACCTATGAAAATTGGGGTCTCTTAAAAACTAAATGTTATGAGGACCAACCTAACTCTCTCTAAAATGGTTGAAACATTCCTAATAAAAAATATTAATAATGAAGTGCCCAAGGTGTTATATTATATAAAATATGGATGTTGGTTTGATCATGCTAATTTTTAAATTACACTTTGAACCTGGATTTTGGAAAGGTAACAATATTATCCCCCTTTTAGAAATAATAAATTGCTTTTTACTGAAATCATGAATATATATTTTTTGAAAATCTATGTTTTTTAAGTTGTGATTTATCTAAATTAATAAATTTAACAAATTAATTATATCTTTAAATATTCCTTGAAATGATGGATCAATTTTCCCATAAGATGGAATATGTATTATTAATCATGATATAATAAAATTATAGGCCATATTTTCAAGGTGGTGTAAACAAAATTTAATACTTATTAGTATCATATATTTAGAAAAATTCTGGTTTTAGTCCCCATGTGAGATTGGTCTATCATATATATTGGCCATTATTTCTCGAATTTCATTATAGGCTCTCCAAGCCACTTTAAACATCGATTAAGACATTAAAACAATAATTTTTTCCAATATATAATTGCATAAAAACCTTTTATCATGTTGAGGTTTTTATGTTCTTAATGCCTATTACCCCTTGAAATTTTTTAATTTGAAATTATAAATATATTTTTCACAATATATAAAGATAAATATAATTATAAATAAAAAATATAGATATTTAACAACATATATTATTCATAACAAATATAATTCAAATTTTATTAGCTTTTTTAAGAATCATAATTATAAATAATTAGTCACATTAGTTTTATGATAATTGTAGTGATAAAATATATAAAACTTTATTTCATTATCAATTTTTCACGAAATTTATGTTTAACATTAAAATAAAAATAATATTATAATGATTTCATCCATTTCTGTTTTACCTAGCCTGTGTAGAAATAAGATAATCATGATGATTTTAATAAAAATGGAATGATAAATGGTTTACAACCTTAATTATTGTATAACTAGATTGGTAAATCATCTTAAAATAATTAAATCTTATGATTTTTACTATGTTTTTTATAGAAAACTAGATGTGGTAATCTATTTTCTACATCATTTCTATTTTAAAACTGATGTGGTAAAACATTTTTTCTGTTTTTCTTAGAAAAACCTATTTAATAAAGCTTTTTTTTGGTTTTCACATTGTTTAAGAAATAAATTATATGGAAAAAATTTATTAATAAAATTAAATGAATTTTATCCCATATTAGTATAGTAGTGTACCATGAAATGGAAAATGATAGGAAGAATACAAAAATTTACATTTTGATCATTAAATTTAATAATGTATAGAACAAATATACTAAAATGAAATAATACCTACAGACTAATTCTCTAATTAAAATTATATGTGTATTAATTCCTGTTCCATATAGAGGATAGTTTTATCAAAAATAGAAAAATGAAATTAAATCAGTTAACATGTATATTGAATAAAAAGTATTAATATTTTATTGAAACTTTTATAGTGAAATATAAATTTCAAGATCATTAAATGTTTCCAAATTGAAATTATTTCAAATAGAAACATTAGAGCATAGTGTCCACATTAATTTTATAATTATTATTTAGGATGAATCTATTTAATTGTAGCTTTACTATTTAAAATAACATTATATTTATTTACGACCAAAATGTTGTATTTGTAAATGAAAAGGCAACGATTATTTTATAAATTTTACGATTTTACACAACATTCATTATGTCTCTCTAAAAAAATTCAATTCCATGTTTGAAAATAGTTTTTTATAATATTTTTAAATACATTATTATTTAAAATAGTATCGACATATTTAAACATACATATTCTATATATTCTAAAAATATTATTTCCCATCTCTATGGATACAGCATGGATAGTAATATGTCTTCTCTCACATAAAACACACCCAACATTTAAAGGGCACTAATATAAAATAAAATATAATGTGAGTAGTTATTATTTTAAAATTTTTTAACATTATCAGATACATGTTTCATACTATTGAATATATTGAAGCATTTAATATTAAATAATTATATTATTTTGATGCCCTCCTGAAATATAAATTGTTCTTTATACATTAGTCATTATACCCATTATAAATGAAATACTTTTTTGTTAAATAATTCTATATATTAATGTGTTATCATTATTAATATAAATTTTATAATGATAAATAATATAAAATAAGGATACATATAATTATTTAATAAATTAAAATATCAAGAATATGTGTGTAAATTGATATACTTGGAAAAGAGTTGTGTCATGTTGATGTTAAAATCATCTCTATTTATGATATCCATGATATATTTTTTAAAATGTGCCAAATTTATTTCACCTCCCCAAATTCTTGCTTTCATTGGAGTGTCATAATCATCTAAGAAAAATATTAATATTTTTGAAAATATATCAATAGTAGGATATGTTTTAGATGAATTCATAACATAATGTATTTTTATTTGACTACAAGAAATTTATTTTCCTTCCAATTAATCCTATAAAAATAAATATATATTCATTATAATTTTAAAACAAATTTGTCACCAATATTAAATAAATCGTATAATCTACACACACCATAATTTAAATATGCCAAAAAATATTCGATGTCCAAACTAAAGATTGGTTGATACATTGTTAAATTATACTAACCAGATCAAAATGAAATTTTATTTTTTATTATCTTTCTATAATATCATGTACAATTACCAAAATATTCTTTAATTCTATCATCTCAGGTTGATTTGTATCTCAAATATAATATACAATATCATACAAAAAAATATAACTGCTAGTATCCCCAACATATAACTCATAGTATAAGGGATGTTTTATGTATGGGGTATAGGAGTACGATAAGTAGGTGGTGGAGGAGTGAGATCTGTATTTTAGAGGAGGATGAGTGACGTCTATTGGGTGAGGCAGATGAGGGTGATCAACATCCTCATAATGTTTTCACATGTTTTAAATCATCACCTCTACCAAATCTTTAATCATTTCCTCCATCATCTCAAACAAATACAATACTTTATATTCCAAATATTATACATTTATTTTATAAAAACACACCCATTAAAAAAGATTCAATATGAAAACACTCTTTTTGTACTGATACACATGTCATCTATCCACGTACATGACCCAAGTTATTTGGAATTCCTAATTTCATTTATTAAATGTCATTCATAACCATATCTATGATGGTCCCTTATGTGATCAAATCTAAAAGGGATTCATAAAAATAATTCAGTAGTGAATCAACATATATAAATATTTTTTTGAACAAAATGAACACGAATAAATTAAATAACTTATTAAAATCCTATCAAATTCAATCCTTGACTCTTACATAATATATTTTCCTTTTTTTCATTTTCCTCTATTATATTTTTCATGTCTAGCTGGGGGTGGAGAGTCATCCTTATTCATCCTAAAGTCTCAACTCTATGTTTTTGAGAATTTTCAGCTATAGTCTATTCTTTAAATACCATATACCCTCTATAAGTCAATTTTTAAGGGTATACATTTTTGAATTGGATATTATGATGATATCACCTCGATTATACAAAATTAGAAGTAAAGGAAGCATCAATTTTATCATTAATATAAAAAACTAGTGACAGATAACAATATACATACCAAAAATGCTTCATGACATCTACTATAAAAAAAATTCTTCAATGTATCTTCATTAATAAATTGATATATATCACATGATATTTTTGTTACATATCCTCAAAAATGACTTCAAAATGTGTTATTTAATTTTAAATTCATCTAACTCCTAGCATCTAAACCTAATCATTCCATCCTGAATAACCCAGTATTAGGAATAACATATTTCATCTGAAAAGACGGGAAAAAACATATATTAGTAAAAACATACCAAGATATATAAAATAAAAAATATATATAATCCATATTTTATACCCTAATTGATATGTGGTCACCTATTCAAAATATCTCCAATTAGAAATCAGAAATGAAACATTACCATGATCCTACTATAAAAAATATAATAGCCCCATACCCGCACTCACAAATTCCGTGATGAAATCATAAGTATTAAATGTTTTTATTTTAAAATGGTGATGGTAAACTGATTTCCACCATCCCAAATATACAATATTAGATATATTTACAGGATCACTTACATTCTCCGAGAACTTTTAGTTTTATTGTTATATAGAATAAGAAAATTATCTAATATAAATGATGTATATTTATTTAAATAATAATTTCCCACACTTAAACCAAAATTTATAATTTCACATTAAGTAAAAATCATTATCAATATGAAATTATTAAAAATATATTTAATTTAACAACCTTCTTGATAAAATGTTAAAAATGAAACATAATTTTGGTTAACTGAAATGATATGTATTGGTAGTAATATGATTTAAAATTGAACGTATTTTTTGACAATATTATGTGAATAAGGTTATGAAAAAATAATCATTGTGCATGATCCAATAATAAAACAAATCATTCCCATAAATACCAGAATCATCCAACATGAAATATGGAATAAGGATTAAAAAAATATGGGTTACATATGAAAAAATAATCATCCTCCATGTGCTATTAATCCTAATCAAATGAAAAATTATAATCCAATGGATACCATAGATCTAAGATATTTGTCTCTTTGAACTGTATTATTATAGAACCCTTAAATCACCCTTAAATTGTAATAACCTTTCTAATATGCTTTGATATAGTTATCTTGAGAAAATAATCATTACTCAATTTATAAGAGTACAATGTAGACTCAACAATCATATAAGCTATATCAGGAAGACTCTATGCTATCTAGAAAAAACCCATTTTATATAATGTTAGAGAACAACATCATTATTAAGTTATACATAGCATTAATTTTATCATAAGTTACATAAAACCTATTATTATTTTCCTAAATTTATTATAAAATACAGGATTAAAGTGATCCAAGAAAATTTATTTGAAGCATGATTATCCCATGGAAAAGAAAAATGTTTCACAATAATGTATTTGTATCAATATTAATCCTTCAAAAAAATGAATAAGAATTTTATCATTATTAAATATCCCCATTTGAGAATAAAAAAAATAATTGTTTTTTATGTTGATGAATGTGAATACAATTAAAAGTCCATTAAATTTATTTTGTGAAAAAATAACCATTATATTATGAAAAATTTCATGTTAAAAAATAATAATTGAAAAATTATTTAAAAAATTCTTTTATACCAACTTGGAATCATATAAATATTCTTTAAAAACATTTAAAAAATTTCAGGAAGAATTAAACTTTTCCATTTTGAATTTTTGTTAAATATAAAACATTTCTAAAATCATTTTCATTGAAAATAACCATGAAATAATATAACAAAAAAATTAAAACCATTGAGCTATAATGATAGAAGGAAATCTTGTTCATTCCATATTTATTAAATATACACATTTATTTTGAAAAGAGTTGAAAATGTAACATTAAAATAGGTTTTTAAAAATATAGTCCATTAAAATATTAGAAACATAGGAATCATAATCCCCATGAAAATTTGACAATAAAAAATAAAATATATCATGATAATAGATAAATTCTTGATATAACATTTCAAATGGTTTTTATATCCACAAAAAATAGAGTTTAATAACATCAAAAAATTCATCAACAAAAGGAAATTGTGATGATGTCCCTTAAAATGATCATAATAACAATGACAGTATTAATCAATGAATGGATTATATTTACTAAATTTAAATAAAAATAAAATTTATGGAAATGAAATATAAGATGATAAAAATTCATGACATATATAATATTACATTGATAAATACAATTAATATGTAGTATAACCCAATGAGATGAAATTTTGTTATGAAATTGTTTTCAACATATAATCATTCATGTCAAATCCACATAGATATAATAATTAAAAATAAAACACTAAAAACCATGAATAATGAAGGATTCAAGATATTACATTTAAAATGGATATTATATAAAATAAAAAATGAAATCAAGTGATGATTATGTAATATTTCTCGAAAGACCGATTAGTTTAGTAGCCTTGGAAACACTAGATACATTCGTAAACGTTACATTACATCATAAAGTGAAAAACTACAATAACAAAGTCTCCATAGTCCACACTCATATCCTCTTCTGACAATCCCTGTAGGTCATTCATAAAATACTTCTTCACATCCTGGAAAATATTAAAACATTGAAAGGGGTGGGCTCAGATGCTCAGTAAGGATAACAATATTGCGGAAGCTTTCATAAATAAACATAAAAATTTAAGGCAATGTATAACTAAAACAAAAGCCTTTTAAACTTGAACATCATCATAATATGGAAAAAGTAAAATCAAATAATGCCACTTACCTACTCACATGGATATTCTACTAGAAGAATAATCACATGAAAGATCAATAACCACTTTCATAATGAGGGAATGTATAATGCCGGACATTCTGAAACATTTTGTCAAAGCCTCGGCCAAGACGTCTAAAATTATTAAGGCCTCGGCCAAAACCATAAATCAAATTGGGAAAGGGCCTCGGCCAATTCCACGTCTAGTTGTATCATGAGACCTACCGATGCATCGAGGAGCTATAGCGGGCTCCACCCGTCACTTATTAAGTCCAATACATTCCTCATATGAATAGGTTTAAAGATATCATAAACCATAACATAATCGTATCTCATAAAACATGCATAAAGGAAACATAACATTTCCACATTTCAATCACAAGATATCAATACAACACATTGATATAAAAATTCTTTCAAAACCATTTTCAATACCAAAATAAGAGAAAGTTAGAACTTTGTATTTATTTTTCATTAAAAAAATGATGGCTTGTAGAGGAAGCCGAAAGTAAAATAATGGTCAGGGCGGCGGAGAAGTCATTGTCGCCGCATAAGTACGGAAAAAACATTCCCTTTTGTTGTTTAGAAAAATGCTTCATATAAAAAATATTCTTTTTGAATAAACGTAGAAGTCAAAGGGGTTTATACACCGTATAAAAGAAAGTTGTGTATAAAACCAAATATGCCTCAATGAAAGGGGATTGAGACGAAGTCCTTAAAAAGATAATTTTTTTAAATAAAGTACATCTATAATGTGTATTCACTATAAGTACACATAAATAATGTAAAAATACAATATAGGACATAATAATATCATGACATAATTTGAAAGTAGGAGATTAACCCAAAGAATAGAAATTGGGTTAAGAAGTTCCCTTACCTCGTGTCTGACTTGACTCAACCGTTCTTTAACCTCCTGAATAATAAACTAGAGTTAATATATATTTACTTAAGAACCTTTTTCATGTTCATTATTTCTTTTATATCCCTTATTACCATGTTATGAACATTATTTAATTATTTAAGTTAATAACGGTCGTTTTGTCGATCTTTGGTACTTGATTCAAAAATAAACTTCTTATAATTACAAGTTGTTCATGTGGTGAAATATCCATTATATACAGAATTATATTCATGATGTAGATATCATATATATCATATATATACAGTATATACATTCATTCATAATGTCATGTAACATTTAGAGGTAAGAAGTGAAATGCACCGTTCATGGAGACGGTAAGCCGTACGTACGCATGAACGCTACTTTCATTTCTATTTCGTATTTAATGGAATGAAATCATAATGATATAAATTTATAATATAATTAAAGTATAATATAGTGTATAATACCATTTAATCCATCCTTTATACATCCCACATATGGCATTAACGATTCAAATCACTTTGAGGGGGCGGTAGTCCGCACTTCCTAAAATGAAATTATCGTGTTCTACCCATAATGGAAATCATAATGTATGCCATAAATGAGAAATAAATAAACATAAGTAAAACATAAACACATTATATATATCATATATCAATATAGTGACATCTTAATGGCCACCTTTGAAGGTTTTATATGAGTGTTGAACAATCATCGTTTCGTGAGACAGAAATTCACCATCCACAGAAACCGTATGTTCTTTAACCATTAGATGTAGGTGTGTGTATGTGTAGCTCGAATACTTCTTATAACAACATCCTAGTATATTGAGAATACTGTTTTTGTTATAAAAGAAATGAATAAAAAGAGTTTAGGGGGCGGGAGAAGAAAAATAAAACAAAACAACATTAGAGAAGACATTACCTCAAAATCGGGTAACTCTTTTTGATTTGAGCCAAAGGCTTCCTTGAGAAGAGTTCTGCCCAAAGTGAGGCTTCTAGGAGTAATAGGGGGATGTTGGGAGAGTATTTGGGCAGAGGATGGCCGAGCCAAATGGCTTGAAGGTGTGAATAAGGTGGGAGAGGTGGGGGCCTTTTATAAGTGGAGAGGAGGGGCACTTTTGGAAAGTAATGAAATTTTATTCTATTATACAATGCTTTTTGTATTCTAAAGGTCCGAAACTTGTATAATTCGAAATATCCTCATACAATAGGCTTTGGACAAGTGTAAGCCTTGGATTTTACATTATCTTCTCATTTTATTTAAATCGTTAAATAATGAGGTCATCGCTGCATCATCATGATGTCATAAATAATTTAATTTATTTAATGTCTAAAAATTATAAAAAAAAATACTATGATGTAGGAAATATTTTTATCTTTCTAATTAATATTTATAATCCAAATTTGGACTTTTGTAACCCCACTTAAAAACTGTTTTAGTAAAACAACTAATGTTTGTGTCAATTTAATTTTAACATTAAATAAATATATATTAATGTCATTTTCCAACCAAAGTGGCTCTATGGGCTCCCCAAGTTGACCCATGGGTTGTCTTGGTCGGCCATGACTCATGAAATAAGAGTAGGACAACTGTCAAGCTCATATCATATTATTAAAACATTGTTTTTAAGTTAAACTACACTAATTACCTCTAATCGCGATTAAGAACTTAAAAGTTACTATTCACCAAAAAAATTATTTTAATCTCATTGAACCACATTTTAATTCTTAATGACAACCATGTATGTCGGATTTTTGAAAATCAAATCACAGAAGTGGTAATATTTCATTTAAACGAAAAATCGGTTATTTAACTACCACTTAGTGGTTTCACTATTCATCAAAAATTGAAGTTTTACAGAAAAATGGCAAAATAACACCCTAAGCTATAATTGATATTCCGAATTAAAAAATGATGTCTATTTTAAAAAATTCCAAACATATAATTTTCATTAATTAATTTTATAATTAATTCCCGCTGTCACAACAAATAGCGTGTTTTTATGAAACAATTTATATCAAAAGATTGGCAATTGTTTATGTCCAATTTCAATGTTAAATTAATTCTAATGACCACCATTGCATAAAATGGTAAAAATATATTCTAATTATACTTTAAAACCACTAAATAGTATAATTTATCATAATAAATTATTTTGATTAAAAAAGATGTTTTAAGTATTTTTCACTATTCATAAAAAATTGAAAGTTCTCAGAAAGTTACAAAAAATTCAACTTAGAATAATTTTGATATTACGAATACAAAAATGAAGTCCATTTTGAAATATAAAATTTCTATAATTTAAAAAGTGGTTATTACTATTCATAACGGCTACTTTGATTAGTCGCGGTGTTTTAGAACTCGAAGTTGCGTACAATGCAAGCTATTTCATTATTGAATGAGAAGCGTATCGTGGAAGCTCGGGGTGTTACATTCTCCCCTCCTTCAATAAATTGCGTCCTCGCAATTTGAAATTTTTCTTTGAAAAAAAAGGTTGAAAAGAGAAAATACCTTTGAGTAAAACCCACATCGGAAATAAGGTTAATAAATATATAACATTAAAAGAAAGCAAGATAAGTACAAAGGTCACCCGATATAGCCAATTCTAGGATTCTATGAAAATATGGATATGGAGGAGAAACAAACCATTAAGGTCTGATGGAGAGTTATAGAAAACAGGATTAGGAGAAAGTTTAACCACAAGAAAATCACAAACATGTGATTGGTTAAATGGTCATTGAATCCCCAGTTGGAAAAGTTAACCGACAACATTTTTGTTTTAAGTTACCTTTTATAATGATGAGGAATTTATTTAGGAGATTTACTAAGAACGTAAGGGAATATACATACTTTTTATGTATACTTTCTTTCGTTAATAAATTTTTACCACAAACCCAACTTTTACTCCAAATGGTAACGGAACTCAAAAATATTCTTTTTATCCTAATTGTATAAGGTTTCAAATATTAACACATACCATTTAGATTAGTAAAACTATTTTGTAATAACCAGGGACTTCCTGTAGGCTAGTGGTAGGAAATAAAGGCATGTCGCACTATGGTTGTGGGTTCGATTCCTGCAGCTTTGTCCGACGCGACGGGTTATGCCCCACCCTGCAGGTTGTCCTTTTCCTAAATCTATAGTATCATAATATTCCAAAAATAATCTTCATAAATTTTTTAACCTTAAACAATACTATCCAAAGATCAACTTAATCCACTCCAACCTTTATAGTTATCCAAAATACCTATGTCCAGACTTTCTCTAAATGGTCTCTTAATTCCAAAATCAATTTATCCGATTCCCCAAACAAAGTAATGTTTCTCTTATTGTCACAAACTAAAAATATAATTACCTTCATCATATTAAAACCTTACTGAAATCAACAAGTACTCCAGTACAATCCTTATATATATATATCACATTATTCTAATAACCAGAATATAATCCTTCAGTCCAAAAGCACCAATACATTAATTATTCCGCTTCAACTGTAGTCACAGCATAAGATTGGCCTTGATCCCTTGGCCTTTTCTGAGTTAAGTTTCCTTGATGCATAGGACATTCATTTGCATAATGCCCCATTTCCCTACAATTGTAGCATTCAACTTTGACAGCCTCTTTCTTTCCCTTGCAATCACGAGCCTGGTGACCCTTTTCTCCACATTTATAACAAACTCCCATTCTTTTTAGGCACGTACCAAGGTGATTCTTCCCACAATTATCACATAATGGAAAATCCTTCTTTCCCTTTTTCCCTTTATCTATCTCTTGTTCCCCCGTTCTCTTCTTCTCTTGCTTTACTTTGTTGTCATAAGACTTAGAGAATTCCTTTTCTGTCTTGATAGCACACGAGACAATATCTTCGTATGATGAGAAGAATTGTGATACTAAAGATCGACGGAGAAATGGTTTTAACCCATCAAAGAAACGATCAATCTTACCCCTTGGGTTACGTATATAATCGGCAGCATGCCTTGCTAACCTTGTAAAGTTAGCCTCATACTTTGCGACATTCTTATCCTCCTTCTGCCTCAGACTCAGAAATTGCCTTTCCATATCTGCTCGATGGTCACGAGGAAAGTATTTTTCTAAGAAAAGATCTTTGAACTCCCTCCATTCCATATTCGATACGTCATCATCTTCCTTTGTGTTTTGAATCAGCGACCACCACTGATCGACATCTCCAGTGAGGCGGTAAACTGCAATGACAACCTTCTCCCTTTCACTAATCCCCAAGGCACGGAATATTTTCTCTAAGGAATTTATCCATTGCTCAGCTACTATAGGATTTGTACTCCCATTGAAGGTTGGTGGTTTTTGCCTCATGAAGCGGTCTAACATTGATCCTCCACGTTGCGGATCAGGGTTCTCCATACGAGTAAGGTTATTATTAATAACCTGAGTGAGTTTTCCCAGTATGGTAATAAGTTGATCAGCACCAGTTGTATCTCCAGCTCCACAATAATTATCTTGAGCAGGAGGGCAATACCTACATGGAGTGCATGCATTGATACAGTTTCCATTTCTTCCACTATGCTCCATTTCTAAATAATGGAAGAAACTAGATCAGTTTATGAATCAAAATACATAATTCCATACTTGTAAAATACTTAACATAAATTGAACTATTTATGGATATAATCCATAAAAATGTTTTCTTTGAGGAAGTATATACTCATAACCCTTCATAGTGGTTTATAAAGAAAATGAGAATTATCCAAAGCATATCCCCCGGGAGTGTCGTAACCAAGAGTGCAGTAAGGCCCGTTGTCGTGCACCAGTTCTCGTTCGAGTCTAGCTCAAAGCGGTGTTTTTGGGTTTTACCCCTAGGTACATCTGTTCCAGAGCCACCTCTACTTGCTCGTATCCAGAAAGGGATGTATTGCTCGGAGAACTCACAAAATCTCTACAATAACAAAATTCTAGGAAGTTCTTCTATACTAATCCTCAAAGTCTATCTTTGGGCTATGTGCTCTAATCAGAGTTTATCTAAATCTAGCTTCCAAGGTTAGTACTAAACTACCTCTGATACCAACTGTAACGCCCCGACCCTAGCTACCCGTAGTCGGTGCATTACTTCGTAACATTGGCATGATCACGAAAGATCAAGTCTCGAAAGACCGATTAGTTTAGTAGCCTTGGAAACACTAGATACATTCATAAACGTTACATTACATCATAAAGTGAAAAACTACAATAACAAAGTCTCCATAGTCCACACTCATATCCTCTTCTGACAATCCCTGTAGGTCATTCATAAAATACTTCTTCACATCCTGGAAAATATTAAAACATTGAAAGGGGTGGGCTCAGATGCTCAGTAAGGATAACAATATTGCGGAAGCTTTCATAAATAAACATAAAAATTTAAGGCAATGTATAACTAAAACAAAAGTCTTTTAAACTTGAACATCAGCATAATATGGAAAAAGTAAAATCAAATAATGCCACTTACCTACTCACATGGATATTCTACTAGAAGAATAATCACATGAAAGATCAATAACCACTTTCATAATGAGGGAATGTATAATGCCGGACATTCTGAAACATTTTGTCAAAGCCTCGGCCAAGACGTCTAAAATTATTAAGGCCTCGGCCAAAACCATAAATCAAATTGGGAAAGGGCCTCGGCCAATTCCACGTCTAGTTGTATCATGAGAACTACCGATGCATCGAGGAGCTATAGCGGGCTCCACCCGTCACTTATTAAGTCCAATACATTCCTCATATGAATAGGTTTAAACATATCATAAACCATAACATAATCGTATCTCATAAAACATGCATAAAGGAAACATAACATTTCCACATTTCAATCACAAGATATCAATACAACACATTGATATAAAAATTCTTTCAAAACCATTTTCAATACCAAAATAAAAGAAAGTTACTACTTTGTATTTATTTTTCATTAAAAAAATGATGGCTTTTAGAGGAAGCCGAAAATCAAATAATGGTCAGGGCGGCGGAGAAGTTGTTGTCGCCGCATAAGTACGGAAAAAACATTCCCTTTTGTTGTTTAGCAAAACGCTTCATATAAAAAATATTCCTTTTGAATAAACGTAAAAGTCAAAGGGGTTTATACACCGTATAAAAGAATGTTGTGTATAAAACCAAATATGCCTCAATGAAAGGGGATTGAGACGAAGTCCTTAAAAAGATCATTTTTTTTTAAATAAAGTACATCTATAATGTGTATTCACTATAAGTACACATAAATAATTGAAAAATACAATATATGACATAATAATATCATGACATAATTTGAAAGTAGGAGATTAACCCAACGAATAGAAATTGGGTTAAGAAGTTCCCTTACCTCGTGTCTGACTTGACTCAACCGTTCTTTACCCTCCTGAATAATAAACTAGAGTTAATATATATTTACATAAGAACCTTTTTCATATTAATTATTCCTTTTATATCCCTTATTACCATGTTATGAACATTATTTAATTATTTAAGTTAATAACGGTCATTTTGTCGATCTTTGGTACTTGAGTCAAAAATAAACTTCTTATAATTACAAGTTGTTCATGTGGTGAAATATCCATTATATATAGAATTATATTCATGATGTAGATATCATATATATCATATATATACAGTATATAAATTCATTCATAATGTCACGTAACATTTAGAGGTAAGAAATGAAATGCACCGTTCATAGAGACGGTAAGCCATACGTACGCATGAACGCTACTTTCATTTCTATTTCGTATTTAATGGAATGAAATCATAATGATATAAATTTATAATATAATTACAGTATAATATTGTGTATAATACCATTTAATCTATCCTTTATACATCCCACATATGGCATTAACGATTCAAATCACTTTGAGGGGGCGGTAGTCCGCACTTCCTAAAATGAAATTATCGCGTTTTACCCATAATGGAAATCATAAAGTATGCCATAAATGAGAAATACAGAAGCATAATTAAAACATAAACACATTATATATATCATATATAAATATAGTGACATCTTAATGTCCACCTTTGAAGGTGTTATATGAGTGTTGAACAATCATCGTTTCGTGAGGCAGAAATTCGCCATCCACAGAAACCGTATGTTCTTTAACCATTAGAAGTAGGTGTGTGTAAGTGTAGCTCAAATCCATATTATAACAACATCATAGTATATTGAGGATACTGGTGTTGTTACAAAAGAAATGAATAAAAAGAGTTTAGGGGGTTGGAGAAGAAAAATAAAACAAAACAACATTAGAGAAGACATTACCTCAAAATCGGGTAACTCTTTTTGATTTGAGCCAAAGGCTTCCTTGAGAAGAGTTCTTCCCAAAGTGAGGCTTCTAGGAGTAAGAGTGGGAAGTTGGGAGAGTATTTGGGCAGAGTTTGGCTGAGAAAAATGGCTTGAAGGTGTGAATAAGGTTGGAGAGGTGCGGGACTTTTATAAGTGGAGATGAGGGGCACTTTTGGAAAGTAATGAAATGTTATTCTATTATACAATGTTTTTCGGATTCTAAAGGTCCCAAACTTGTATAATTCTAGGATAAGGTGATAAGGGTTCTAAATATCCTCATCCAATAGGCTTTGGACAAGTGTAAGCCTTGGATTTTACATTATCTTCTCATTTTATTTAAATCGTTAAATAATGAGGTCATCGCTGCATCATCATGATGTCATAAATAATTTCATTTATTTAATGTCTAAAAATTATAAAAAAATACTATGATGTAGGAAATATTTTTATATTTCTAATTAATATTTATAATCAAAATTTGTACTTGTATAACCCCACATAAAAACTCTTTTAGTAAAACAACTCATGTTTGTGTCAATTTAATTTTAACATTAAATAAATATATATTAATGTCATTTTCCAACCAAAGTGGCTCCATGGGCTCCCCATGTTGATCCATGGGTTGTCTTGGTCGGCCATGACTCATGAAATAGGAGTAGGACAAGTGTCATGCTCATATCATATTATTAAAATATTGTTTTTAAGTTAAACTACACTAATTACCTCTAATCGCGATTAAGAACTTAAAAGTTACTATTCACCAAAATAATTATTTTAATCTCATTGAACCACATTTTACTTCTTAATGACAACCATGTATGTCGGATTATTGAAAATCAAATCACAGAAGTGGAAATATTTCATTTAAACAAAAAATCAGTTATTTAACTACCACTTAGTGGTTTCACTATTCATCAAAAATTTAAGTTTTTCAGAACAATGCCAAAATTTCACCCTAAGCTATAATTGATATTCCGAATTCAAAAATGATTTCTATTTTACAAAATTCCAAAAATATAAGTTGCATTAATTAATTTTATAATTAATTCCCGCTGTCACACCAAATAGCGTGTTTTTAAGAAACAATTTATATCAAAAGATTGGCAATTGTTTATGTCCAATTTCAATGTTAAATTAATTCTAATGACCACCATCAGATAAAATGGTAAAAATATATTCTAATTATAATTTAAAACCACTAAATAGTATAATTTATCACAATAAATTATTTTGATTAAAAAAGTTGTTTTAAGTATTTATCACTATTCATAAAAAAATTAGAAGTTCTCAGAAAGTTACAAAAAATTCAACTTAGGATAATTTTGATATTACGAATACAAAAATGAAGTCCATTTTGAAATATAAAATTTCTATAATTTTAAAAAGTGGTTATTACTATTCATAACAGCTACTTTGATTAGTCGTGGTGTTTTAGAACTCGAAGTTGCGTACAATGCAAGCTATTTCATTATTGAATGAGAAGCGTATCGTGGAAGCTCAGGGTGTTACAGGATAAATAAATAAAACAAAAATCCAAAGTAAGGAATTTTACATCTTCTCAAACCATCTTTAGTATTATACATAAAGTTATCATAGAATAGATTTATGGCAAAAACAGATTATAGGATGAGGTATTTAATTTTTTAAAATTATTTTGTAATTTTATGGATTATGTAAAATGGTTTAATGGTTTGATGAAGATATGAGAGGGGGTGTCCCTTTATAAGTGAGGTGAGCGGAACACTACTATTCATTTAAAATAAAAATTGTTTACCCATTTTTTCACATGTAAAAGGGTCCATAATAATGTATAATAGACAATTACATAGTATAAGGTCTATATATTTCCATAAAATAATATTTAGATTTTTTTTATGAAATTATAACCCTTATATTTTCAGTTCAACCCACAATAATCTTGTTTTCACTGTAACCATGATAATTCTATATTTAATCTTTTGAAAATTAATTGTTGTTAGAAACTAGAATATCCATAATATGAAATATATATTATTTTAATTAAAAATGGAATCAATTTTAAACAATTTAATTTAAATTATTGAAAAAAATTAATTTAAAAATAAACACACATTCCTGATAAATAACCTAGATTTTAGGTATTGTATTTTTCAAGGAAAATGTAATTTTATATTTACAATATAGAAAATAATAATAATTTTATTAAAAAAAATAAAAATTTATTTATATATAATATAAAAATTTCATTTATATCCTTAATAATTATGATGTTTTTAAAAAATTACAAACATTAAACAATATGCCCTTTAGAATAGTTTTCATAAAAAGCCATTTTAAACCCCAAAAAAACATATACAAAAATATTATATGCTATAAATTAAAAAGAAAATAATTTAATTAGGTATAATAAAATATTATTTATTTTCAATTAAATAATATTTCAAACATAATGATAATTTTAATTTTCATAATTAATTGAAATGAAATGAAATTTTTCAAAAATCAGTATTTTTTTGTATTCAATGAAAAAATAGTGTTTTTTTGAAAATTTATAAACTTTCACCCAAATTAAATTTTGATATGATGATTTAAAAACTAATTAAATTTTATAAATGAAATTTTCTAAAATTTCAATAAATTAATTATAATATTTTCTCATTAAATGAATATAAATTATTTCAGAAAGAAAATATTTTTAATGAAAATTTTACTTTACTAAGTCATTTTTGATTATTTACGAAATATTTATCAATAATTTATATTTTCTAGGAATTATATATATATATCTCTGTGTGTGTGTATTTATATATAAGTATAATTATATATTTCATAGAAAATATAATATTATTCACACCTGTCAACTTAATGGATCGCTAAAAAAAATTATATATTTCATGGGTCATTTAAACATGAGGTTGTTTTTTGAATATGATTTCGATATATTTTTTCCTTTCTATAAAATTGGAATGTTACATCCAAAATATTTAATAAACTATGTTCTAAAAATTTTACATTTTATCTTAGTAATAAAATGATTCATATTTCAAGATAATTTGTTTTTGGAAACAGACATCCTAAAATCGTTTATCAAAACATCCTCTTGATAAGAGAGAACCAAACGTATGATGTTCATTAGGAATAACACACATCAGATTTAAAAATTTTATTAATTTTGTGTGAAGTTCTTATCTAGAAACAAAATAAATGTTTAATTTATAAATAATTATATTTATATTTTTATATAATTTGTCAAAATAAACATAACAACAAATATAATGTTAAATACCACAAAACCATAAACAATGAGGCTATAAAAATGGTCATTGATATCATAAAAAATAATGTTAATGGTAAAAAAACTATTATAAAATACATTTCATAGGGTTGAGGAATAACATTCCTTCAAGAATAATATCCTATTGAAATACACTTTCATTATGAGTATTGTTTCATTATTTTTTTAATTTCCATAGTAATCGAAAATTTTCCTCCAAATGATGAGTATTCAAGATTAATTTGTATTTTTTAATAAAAGAAATAAACTTTTTTAATACAACATTACCATAAAAAGATTATAAAACCATCCTACTATATGTATAAATTATCTAATACCAAAATGGTTATCATAGGATATGAAAATCACAAAAATGAATAAAACATCATTTAAAACAGTAATCTTTGAAATTCAATCATAGTACACAATGTTGAAACTAAACCATTTAATGAATTAAAAACCATATGTCCCAAATAATCTCTATATTAAATTTAATTTTATCCACAAGTGTTAACTGTTCCATTTAATCATTCAAGCCTACTAATATGAATTTTTATAACAAAAACATCACATAGTCACCAAATCACTGTTCAATTTTGCGGTTATATATATGTTAAAAAACATATTACCATAATATCAATGATCATATAAACATTAATGGTTATATATATATTAAAAATTATATCTTCATAATTTAATGGAATACTTCACATTAAATCAATTAATATCATATACATAAACCCAAAAAAATTTTCTGAAAGTGTAATCAATCACATTGTGATATCATTGAATAAAACCTCTAAGGGGTTCTAATGCATTGAACATATGAACATCCTTAATTTTATTGACTTATGATGATATCCACAAATCATATGATATCCTCACATGAATACATTATAATCTTCAATGTTATATAATCATTACATATGATACCATCTAAAATTTTTCCAAACCCATTGTATCATCTTGACCCAACAAACCACTAAACCAGTAGCCAGACCAGTCCCCACATGATCTCACATGCCTCTCTATACACTAGAGGATAATAATTAGAATCAATGGTATAATGATGTGATTGTGGGGAGAAAATAGACTCATTATCATATTGGAAAAATAGTATATCAAAAAATAAATATCAGACTATAGTGGATGTTGCATCAACTAAAAGATAAGGAAATAGAAGAATAATATAAAATGAATATAAAATGGCCATAATCCATATACAAAAATGAATTAATGTCCTGATGTTAATACATAATCCCATAAAATATACATACAATAGAAATAACAATACAATGTAGATATTTGAATTTGAAAATAAATACAATTTCTGAGGTGTTCTTCATGGGAATTCTGAGTTCTAGCTTAGTTCATTGATCTTAAATTTAAGGTACAAGCATAAACCATGTTCCTAAAAACATAAGATCTACTTTGGTACCCTAGTGTAATGGAAACATGAGTTGGGTGTGAGATAAATTCCAGTATTCCACCACCAATTGTTCCATCTACTAAAACATATCCAAAAATGAAAATGACAAATTGTGTATGTATAAGGATTAATAAAAAATGATGAATAAATATTGAATATCCCACTTAGACTATTGATGTACACTGGGTATCTCTATGTGCTTCAGCTCATGGACGGAATGAGTTTCCTGTAGGAAACTATATGTATATATTAATAAAAATATATATTATAATAATATATCTAATTAACCTATATGTTTTATGCTTGCGAGGAAATATGTGGACATATACTGAGAATACTTGGAACTAGCTGAAGCAGGGCATACCTCCATCATCCATAACAAGCATAAATGAGATTATAAGATTAAAAAGAGGGTACATTACCTAAATCTCATAATGAGTTGTACAAATCATGCTCATTACTCGAGATAGAGAGTGTGGCATCATGTCAATACTCGAAAAAAATTATGTCTGTTTTCATGTTCAAACTCAACAAGGGATATGTTGCATCATTCCTACTATCCACATAGTGTCCATGGTGAGAAACATCAGGTTCAACCCTTACTGTAAGATAGTGTGATACCGTCATTCTCAACAGAACCGTTACAATTTTCAACATCATATGTATAAGGTTTAATAATAGAATTATAAATATACAGTGCTAACACTTAAGGAAATATTTTAGACAAATATAAATAGGGGAATCACATTTTAACTGAAGCATGTAAAAATCAAGCCACGGTCAGCATGTCCTTGAAACTCATTATATATAAGTTTAATTAGAATGTTTAATTCTTTCATGAATGAAAGCCTTCATAAATATGTCCTTTATTAAAAACCTATCCATTTTATTTATACAATTTAATTCATTCATCGATGGAAATCCGTTATAAAAAATTTATATTCTCATAATACAAAGAATTTCATCTATTAGTAATTGTAATTAATCTTACAAGGCTAAAGAGTTACTTAAAAAATGATCTTATCATTTAGGAAATTATCTACATGGTAAATTCCATTCATGAGTCAGGACAATCACTAAATAGGTGAATTTGTTAGATAATAATTTATATCAAAGTAGAGGAAAACTCCATTTATGAATAATATGAGAGGATATGTGATAATAATTCTTGAGAAAAAAATCACATTCTATCATATAGAATAACCAAGACCATAATCAATCCATGATTTAAAATAAATAATAAAAAAATTTAATTTATAAGACAACACAACTCACCCAAGTTAATTTATTATAAAAAATTGACATTGTTTATCAAACAATTCATTAATAAAAGTGGCACCACATTTATAAGGCATAACTCAATTTAACCAAAGAATCTCATTATATTTCATTTAAACAATGGAAATAAATCACAAGGTTCAACATGGATCTTTTGAGGTGTCATTATCAATTAAAAACCACATAAAAGGGTAAATTGCATTATTAATCAGAAATGAATATATTGAATGAATTATATGAATTGAAATAATTAATTATAAATGGAAAATTAATGTTGGCACACCCATATGGTATTTTGATTGATGTAGAGATCCATAAATTAAATGTTAAGGCACAATAAGTGTATACCAAGGTAAAGAACACAATTGAGATTAATGGAATCAATTTTAAGGAAAAACATAATAACGAATGGTGTATGGCTTAAAAAATAAAATAATAAATCAAATAAAAAACATGGAATTATCCATAGACAACATACCTAGTACTTAGTACAATCTAGCCATCCGATAAAAAGCACAAATTTGTTCTTGATTCAGAAGAAGACTAAAAATATATGCATTCACTTGAAGTAGGGTGAATTACATCACACACATATAACTTTTTGTGTGAGTAAAATGAATAAGGAATGAATGTTGATGAATGTTGAGGTTATAAAGAAGAATCTATAGGGACCAATGGATCCTGATTTTGACATTATATGAGGGATTTATAATGATTCATAGTTGAGGTAGTAGGAATAACCAATGATACAAATGAGGAGACTCACGCGACTACTGGAGAAGAAAAAAAAGAAAAAAAAGAGTTGAATTTTTTTATCACTGGAAAAATAGCAATTTCTCCCTCAAATGATAGATTCATGGTTATGAAACATGGTTATATAAACCACAAACCAGTCAAGAAAAACCCACTACTGAGGAACCTTAACCCTGTTAGGTTTTCCCCCACCATGTTCTAACCATGTGATGAACCATGCGCACACACTATCTTTGTTGCACTAAGCATGTGGTCTAATGGAACAGTTTATGAATCATTGGACCACTCATGTATACCCCATATTATCACCAGCACTAGTTATAGAGTTACTGCTGGAGGGTCTCATAGATTCATAGAAAATATGTGTGCTTTCCAGTATTCTCCAATTTCTATATTCCATAGTACCACACTTCCATTACTCATCAGAGGACCTAATTAACCCCTTGTACTATTAACCAAGTATAAAAAAAATTACCTCTGAAAATGTAAAATAATTTAATTATGTTTTTATTATTGGTTCCAAAAATCACCTTCCCACCAAACACCAATATTCATATTCCCTTATAATTCTATCAGGACTCAAAACACATATCATTAAAACCTCCCCACCTTAGAAATCCTTGTCCCTGATAAGCAGTGGGGAACAATGAAAACATCACCAAAATACATGGGTTGTGAAGCATCATTAAAATGGTCACATTTTGATTCTAAATGTGTAACACAACTCAACTAATTACATAATCCTAGGACACTAAAGTCGTCAAAACTGAATCGAGCATTCATTTTCCACTTAAGACACCAGAATGGTGCTTACCGAAGCACATTTGGCGAGAGACACAATCTAATCATTATCTCTTAAAATATTTTGTTACGAGTGCTTCCCAATATAGGTTTTACCATTTAACAACCTACACTGAACCATGATAATCCACACTGTTTGAGTTTCATACAAATAATTCCCTATGCACTCTATAGATTCTTTTACCATGATTTTAAAAAGGAAAAAAATACTTGATTAAGTAAAAATATAATTTATCCTAGTTGAGCTATCTTCTAATGAGAATACTAGACCGACACGTACTATAGTATTCTGAACCCAATGACATTCAAGATATGATTTATTCACCAACAATAATTATCATAGTAATATGGAAAATGGTGAAATCTCCATTTTTGGACATTTTATAAAATGGTCAGCTTACATATCTAGACAAATCCAGAATAATCCATAATTAATTCTTCTTTTGAAACTCTCATTTACTATTAGTATGCTCACTAAATCCTATAAATGGATTTTGGAGATGTTCAGTGATCAATCCATCTTTGGAAATTTAATCTATCTTGCCTTATCACAAAAGAAGTGTAACCCAAATTCACCCCACTGAAATCATCAACCATTATTCATTTCCTCAAACAATGACTAAAAGTTTAGGATATCCTCATATTCATTAAACTATATTCTAATTATCTCACCCATGGAAGTCCATACTCCATTTTTACAAGAGAGAAATTGGTAGAAATCCATGAAATCCAAATTAGATCATTTCCTAATCCTAGAGCATTATTTACATGGTAGTCAATTATAAAGAAATTGGTTTGTGTCCAAGATTTCAACCATGGGATTCCCACATTGGAACCCAATTATCATTCAAAAGTGACAATTTTTCGATCCTAACAATCAATAATACACCTATCATCATTAAAACATCTTATTGCAATAGAAGATAATAATAAAATTTTAGCTCAAAATATTACTTATTATATCACAGTTCATCTAGGATGATATTAATATATGGGGAATGGCCATATCTAAATAGAGTACACTAAGAGGATACAAAATATTAAAAAGTATATTTGACACACATCTTTCATATTCATGATAATGTTCTCAGTATGGTTTCTAACCAAACATACCCAACTACTATAAAGAAGAGCAGTGGAACCACTACAGGTCAAATTCTTTTAAGAAGCTCTACATCACCAGCTGACACATCATCATTAGTTAATCTAATTAATTTACCAATCATGGTATCCCAAAATCACTAATGCTTTACCCCTGACATGTTTTAACAAGAAACAACACAATGCTACTCACTATAGTACTATCATAGTCATTTAAAAGAGAGATAGAACAACAACATAAAAGTAAAACAGATCAAAATCACTAAAAAGACACACAAGATTCTCTTCCAAGTCACACTCACATATATCTTGTAATTTTTCATAAAAACCAAAAACAACATGAAGGGAATCAAAAAACATTGTATTGTCCTAGAACCCCATCATGAGAATCGGGACGAATTTTATTCCCTTATTGCACATATCACTCTACATAAAATATAACCAATGAATATACTCAATAGATCAAGGATAAATGTTTCTACAAAACACAATTGGGCAGTGGATCCATTTATATACATGAATGTTACAATTTATATAAATTTATGCTATAATGAAATTATAAGAAAAACAATACATCCACGAAAATATCTATAGGCATATCAACATTAAGCATTTATGTATCTAGTGGACTCTATAAAAAAACAACCTCAATGTCATTCTATAGGATTACACTGTACGATAGACTAAAAATCTATCCAGTTTCCCATGGAAATAAAAATAAGGTCATCGGACCTAATAAGTGGTCAATCATACCCTATGCGTTACTAACATACTAAAATAAAGAATTACCTAATGCTCAAACCCAATACAATTTTCATGAAAAAACAATGAACACCCATAAAAATGGTTTCTTTTACAAGCTAAGAGTCATACTAGGGACAATAGAACCTGAACTATACCATAAGTCACAAAGATCACATAATCTGACACAGAATTTATGCTCTAGTAGTGATACCTACCTTGGGTTGGCCCCATACAAAATCATAAGCATCGCCCTTATCACTATCTCAATTTAATTTATTTTTTAATAAATAAACCAATCATTTAAAGATTTTCTTAGAAGAAAGAAGGATTATGGGAAATGAAAATGATTCCATTACATTAAAACTCAATGAAGAGTGTTTGAACTACCCAATCACGATGTTCTAAACCAGGGATTATATATATGGTACCTATTTTATTCATTTAAATGATTGAATTTTGATCATTAAAAATTTAAAATAATAAAATACAAACATCATTTAACAATTATTAAAAATCTCATATTTTCTTAATATACCAAACTCATCAATGAATGAAATGTATGTCTTATAAAAAATCATTTTTAAACATGAATAATTTATTGACATCCATTCAAAATTAGGGAATATATCACATTAATTTCATTTAATCATACAATGTACTAATAGATAATGTGGCCTACTAAGGTCTCATTTAACCTTTCCAAGTTCATCAATATTCAACAAAATAGCTTGTATTAAATTATTGATGTTATAAACACCCATAATAGGTTATATCATAAAAAATATTCCACAAATGACGTAGTTGGGTAAATTTAGTGAATTGAGGATGTCACCCAATTAAATTGAAATTAATAATAAATATATTTAACATTTGTAACCATTTTAAAATATATCACGGCCATGTTTTTTATGGTTCATTAATATTTATTTTCTTATCTCAACATATAAAGCACACATACACTTAATATATTTGAATTTGTCTCACAATAATCACTACTTATTTTTTTAAAATTTTAATTTTAGAAACCCTTACTTGTTAACACTGGTATATAGATGTATTAATAAATCTCAAAAGATGGTTTGAGTACATGGTTTACCTTTTCCCAATTATAAGGCACCCATACACCATACAACTACAGATTAAATCCCATTGAATTACAACCCATGTGTTTTTTCCCATTCAACCAATTTATATATATAATTTATAAATAAACATGTAATTATAAGAAATTAAAATAATGGAACATGCTAGTATTCATTGAATAATAATACATAGGAAATACATGGTAAACAATCAGGCATCCAGTAGTTGAAACTACAATTCATAAAATTTGCATTGAATGTGACTAGCTAGGTGCATATAATGATGTATATAATGATAATTACATGGAATACCATTCAAATGGAAAATTTCATAAATTTCATAAATCATCATGTTGGACAAAATAGACATATTACAGGAGGTGAAATCATAAAAACATTAATAACAAACCGAAGGAATGAAAATCCCAGCCTTGGCCACATTGAATTTTCCCAATGGGTGGGGAGATCACTCTCAGACATGAATATTTATAGAGATCCAACATATTCCTAATATCCTTTCTTCCAACCCAATATAGTAAAACAAAGGATAAAAATAAAGTCTTCAATATAAGATTCTAATGTCACGACCTGACTAACCACTAAACAAGTTGCCCGACTATTCGCCACATGACCTCTTGCACACCAACCTATATTAAAAAGGATTTAGACTAGCAGTGAGGGAATAATGAGGTTATAGTGAGGGGAATATACCCTCATGATCAGAGTATCATAGTAGTATTTCCTAAATTAAATAAAAAATAACATCATAAGTATAAATTAATGAATTAATGAGTACTGGAATAACATTATAATGTTAATATAAAAGGGCCAATTCCCACATAAAACAATGAATGCATGTCTATATGTTTATAAATAAACAAAAATATTATACATATAATAGGAATCATGATAGAGTGCAATATATGGATAATCAGAATACATAAAATCCTTGTAGGCGATCTCCATAATCATCATAAGATCCAGCTCATTTACTTGATCCTAACTCCTTGGAACATGCGTACACCATGGTCCTCTAAGGATGTGATCTTCTCAGGTATCCATGTTTAATGGATACATGATCAAGGTGTGATATAAATTCCAATAAGGCCACCACCAATAGTGTGTATATATAAAACATGTACCTGAATTTAAAATTGATGTTCTCCTTCTAATAATAGGAATAATAATCAAACCTATACTTGTAACAAAAATCCCACCCGGGTTGTTGAAGCATACCTATTGGAATTACCTACTCTGACTCATGGTCCAAATGAATGTATGTCTTGTAGATATTTATAGCGATAACATAAAATAATGTATATTTGTATATCTAATCTACCTATATCGGCCCAGTATGCATGGATGTAAGTGGCCATATAACTGGAATACTAGGTGCTAGCTATATTAGCGCATCACTTAGTCACCTATAACACTTATAAGGAGTCTTATAAGATCCAACAGAGGTGGCACTTCCGATATTTCATAATGAGTGGGAGGCATCATTATTTTCACTTGAAATGGTGAGTGTGGTTATATGACAACACTTGAATATTAGATTTTGAAATATCATTTAAAGACTCAACATGGGATGTGGTGCATCATGAACACCATCCACATTTTTTAATGGTGTAATATGTCATGCTCAACACCTAATTTAAGGGAGAATACTGCCTTTGTTCTCACTAGAACCCTTACCATCATCCAAAACCTTTTAATATGGAATAATCATATAATGATAAAAATTATAAGGCATTACCTCATCAAGTAATTAAAACCCCAACATAAATTAAGTAACCACATTTTAATTAAATCATGTACTAAGCAAGTAATTATTTATGTGGCCTTTCCACGTATTACTTTTCATTTTAATTAATCCATTTATTTCTGTCAAGGAATGAAAACAACTAGTGTGAGAGACATTATCAATAATAATGTCATATCATTTATACATTTTTAATTTATTCATGTAATTTTATTATTCTTGAACATTTCATTCCATTTAATACATGTAATTTAATACATTTGTCATGTAAATTTTTTTCACAGGGATCAAGAGGCACTTAAAAGGTGGTCTTGTCATTTATGGAATTACATAATAAGTAAATTCCATTCATGAGTTTGGTAATGAATGTAGGAGGTTCCTCATTTTGGATAAAAATGATACCAAAATATTTAAACTCTATTTAGTAATCATTGTAGTGTCCATGTACCAAATATTATATATAACAAACAATGAAATTGAAGCATAGAGAAACACCAATGAAGTAATCTAACCATTTTGGGAAAAAATCCCCCAAGGTAACATGACATCATTTTTTGGTTGATTGTGTTTGTGGACAAAGCAGGTTTCGATGGTGAATTATCGTGTTCCAGAGATGTTTTTGACAATCCATGTTGACAAAGCACCATGCCAAAGGAATGGAAGATCTAGAGGAGGTACAAAAATAACAGATACAAGGTTGTACCATTTTCTAGTGTTTTCCAAATTTTAGGGGTCCAATATTTGGATTTTGGTGAGCATCTTGAAAAGTGGATATCCTTGAAGTTCATATCAAAATATGGAAAAGGAATGAATTTTGCGAAGATAGGCTTCATGGATTGGATTTCAAAAAGACTCGAAGAATGTTGACGGTGATGTTTTGCGATTACGTCATGCTTTGAAAATGGAAGTCTTGAAGAACATTGTTATAGTGAAGGGAATTGTGATTATAGATTCACAGCATACGAGTGGATCTTCACGGTGAAGGCATGAAGTAAATGACGGAACGCTCCATGATTACGACGAGCTCCACGATAAAAAATTGGCATGGGATTCTTGATTTTGAGAGAATTTTGGCAGGAACTTTGGGGCTTCATGATTTGAGATGACGTGGAATTCACTTCACACAGAAGGTTAGAGGGTCGGTGGAATCACCTATAAATAGACCTTGACCCCCTCGAGAGAAGTAAAGACTTTGCAAAGAAAATATTTTTCTCTCAGCTCGCAAAGGTGGTTCGCGAAGGTAGTGTGGTTCATGAAAGAAGAGCTCCGCGGTGGAAAATCTAGCTCCGCAAATGTTATGAGCTCTGCATTGGCTCAGTGATCTTCGTAAGGGAAGATTCTCTGCGACGACTTGAGCTTGGCGAGAGTGCTTCATGAGAGTGCTTCAAAAAAAGACACAAGCATCGTGGAGGCTTTTTTGAGCTTCCCGAAATTGGGATCCTCATGAAGTAGGGTGCATTGTGAAGGTTTATCCAAAGTAATTGCCCAATGTTCAAAGGAAAAGGGGTATTCATTAGTGTATGAAATTTGTATTTTAATAAAGAATATACATATAGTGGAGGATGTATTCATTAGTGGTAATGAGGAGACCTACATATCTATAAATTGTGAGTGGATCTTCTGATGAAGCAGTGAGCTCACTTCAGTTGAGAGAGTAATGAATTCTCAAATTGTAAGTGGTTGTAGACCAAGAGGGATAGTGAGTCCACTTAGAAAATGTAAATAGCTGTGAACTTATAGTGGAATTGGTACTTCGACAAACTACTGGTGTATGCTCCTTGGACGTAGCCCAGTGAGGGTAAACTATGTAAAAATCCCTGTATCCTGTGCATGTTTTAAGGTTTATTCTTACTCTGCATCGAGAAGGAGATAGAAGAGGATTTTGTCTAACGGCAAAACAAGATAAAAAAGGGGTAGTTGTTTTAATCTGTCATACCCTGATTCACCCCCTATTAGGGTATCATGGCTAATGGACCTAAAAATTGGTATCATAGGGAATGGTTTATATCAGTTTTTCTCTCAAATGGAGATCATCAATCATAAAGGGATTCCGATCTTTGATGAGAACAATTTTCAGCTATGGAAGAATCTAATGCAACACTACATCCGATCATTGGGAATTGATGTGTATACAGTACAAATTCTCATTGTCGCAGCTGATATTAATAGTCTTTCATTTTCAGAATCTGAGCAGAGATAATTAGATGTTGACTCAAAAGGAATCAATGCTTTAGGGGGAGTCCTATCAAATTCTATCTATACAAAGGTGATGTCATGAAAAACGTGACATTCTATTTGGGAAAAGCTATTAAATATATATGAAGGAGGTACAATGGTTAGTGATGCGAAGCCACAAGTCCTGTGGATCAAGTATAAATATCTGAGAATGAACCTGAATGAATCTTTTGATGACCTCTTTGATAGGGTAAATTTTTTAGTGGAGGAAATGCGAGGTCTTGGAGATGTTATTGAATACATAAAGATTGTGAAGCGCATGTTGAGGAAACTTCCACCTCATTTCAATCCAATAGATTCAGTTTAGGAAAATAATGACCCGAAAGAGCTGACATTGGATAATCTGCACATCACCCTTATTTCTTATAAGATGAGAAATGATGATAATGATGTTGTAGAAAAGGAGAAATCCAAAGAAGTGGAATTCAAGGTCATGAAGAATCTCACCATTGAACACTCTAAAGAATAAGAAGAGACAGATGAGGTGATGTATTTCCTCTCCACAATCCTTTAAATTGGAAAAGGAATGTTTAATGGGAAACTTCCAATTTCTTGTTTTCGATGAGGAATGGATGGACATCATGCAGCAAGATGAACCAAAATTTTCCAAGAGGATGATGATGTCGATGAAATTGAAATTTCAAAGATGAAGTCTTCAGCCTATGGGAAAGTAACGAAATAGTTCAAGAGAAATTATTTAAGAATAAGATCTTTCATTCAAAATAATATGTCAGTTAAGACGAGTCCGAGGTTAAGGAGGTTGAAGAAATAAAGAACATTAAATATCGTGAGAAAAATGATATGGGGGAAGTATTCGGTAGTTCTCAGAAAAATAATGAAACTGAAGCTAATGATGAAGAAGAAGTAGATGGAATTGATGATATGAAAGCAGAGTTAGACGCTGCTCTTTAGGAGATAGATTTTTGGAGAGACAAAGCAAAGAAATCCAACAAAGTTAATCGTGACGCCAAACTCAATATACAACAGTAGGAA
Organism: Viscum album; assembly: GCA_963277665.1. Lineage (NCBI taxonomy): Eukaryota > Viridiplantae > Streptophyta > Magnoliopsida > Santalales > Viscaceae > Viscum > Viscum album. The sequence continues at coordinate 1,428,213,814 of OY728136.1, read as the reverse complement.
GAAGAGAAGTCGGAGTTGATGGAAAAAATTGTGAAACTAAAGTCCTTAACACCAGAGGATTCAGAATCGGTTAGTGAGTTTAAAATAAATATTGAAGAACATAAAAAGGAGATCGTTGGATTTTATAACATAAAGAAATATCAAATCAAGAGTATTGAATAACTTGAAGGAGAAGTTCTCAATTTGTGGAATAAGGTTAAGGATCATGATAATCTCTTGACATTTACTAGGATGTGAATAATACAAATCACTCTGAAAACCGAGAAGCTAAAAGTGGAGCATTGTGGTTCAGAAGAAATAAAGCATCATTTATGTTTAGATGCTAAGGACGATGGGGGGTTTGATCAGAAACAAAAAGCTGTGAAGGATCATCATATTTATAGATTCAATGGGGAATATAGAAGTGCAAAAGTGACATGAATGAATTCACCTTATATCAGGTGTTATTTTTGTTGAAATATGGGACAATCAGAGTATGTGTGTTCTATAGCCAAGAGATATCAAAGGGAACAAGAATAGAGGTGGGAGGAAAGTAGAGAACGGATCTTTAGATCATGCATCGAAGGACACTATATTTTGTGCGGAGAATTTGGACACCTGGCTAGGTACTATACTTTGACCATATAGAGGAATGTGCCAAAGCAAAAGAAAAATGATCGAAAGCAGCAGATAAATGAATCTACAGGTGAGTTGAAAATGCAAAATATATTTACAACATTACAAGATGAAGTAGTTCCATCATACTATGAGATAGATCATAAGTCTCAATCCATGACATGTGTGAAATAAAAATTATGGACCAAGAAGAAAAAGGATGAAAATGCAGTGGTGGCAGAAATTGGCCGTAAAGCATCAGATCACTCTCGTGTCTGGATCCTTGATTGTGGTTTCACATCTCACATGATAGTAAATAAGGATCTTGTTATAGGTGTAAAATATGACATATATGTAGTTTTCATGATTCGAAACGATGAAGGACTGATGATTATTTTCTTGGGAAAGGCCGAGATTGGGGAAAAAAATGAGACGTGATGATCTCATAGTAGTAGAAGGCCTCCGTCACAATATTCAGTGTCAGTCAACTATGTGACTCGGTACATTCTATAAGGTTTACTAAGAAGGATTTTAACTTCAATGGAAGAGATAGGGAAGTGGTTCTATAGGGAAAATGGACAAAGGGAAATTTGTACCTGGTTAGAGGAGAGGAAGATATGTGATTTCTAAACAGAGAGGAAGAAAACAAGTTGTATCATAAACGACTTGGTTATCTATTCCAACCATCCCTGGAAGATCGGGTAATGTGGGATGCAGCGAGAGACCTACCTAAGCTATCATGTGATCATACTCACATGTACGTTGCATTCCCACAAGTAAATCTCATTAGAAATACATATAATGAAAATGAAAAGAAGTCAACAAGATTGCTAGAATTAGCACATGCTGATGTATGTGGGAAAATCACACAATATCAATTGATGAAATGAGGTAGTATGTTCTTTTCATTGATGACAATAGAAAAATGGAATGGGTATTTGTTATTTATCATAAGTATGATGTGTTAATCTAATTAAAAAAGTACCAGAGGGAGTGAAAAAGGATGCTTGGACAGAAAATTTTGATGTTTCGTACTGATAATGGTACGGAATTCACAAACTGTCAGGTGGAAGACTATCTTGAGAAACACGGGATAAGGAATCATGTTTCCTCAGTGAGAACTCCACAATATAATGGAGTGGTTGAAATGAGAAATCTTATCATCAACAACATGTCTAAAATGATGCCCATAGATAAAGATATACTAGAGAAATTTTGGAAGGAATAAGTTTTGACATCAGCCCACATTTCTAACAGAGCTCTCTTGTGTCTGAAGGAAGGAAAGACTCCGTACGAGATGTGGTATGGAAATAATCCAATATTTAAATACTTTAGAATATTTGGAAGAAATTTATTTATTCTCAACACAGAATAACATAGGAAATACGAGTCACATAGAGATGTGGGAATATTCATAGGCAACTTAGGAAGAAGCAAATCATACAAATGCTTCATCAAAAAGCCGTGAAATGTAGTTGAGAGAAATTATGTCACTGTAGTGGATAATTAATAGACCATTCCAAATTGGAGTGAACAATTTCTGGATGAATGTGATGAAGAAGAAAGCAACACAAGGGGAGAAGAAGATGCTGATGTTGATTTAGAAGAAGAAATTGATGATGAGAATGAGAAAGTAAAGTCCGTATCTGCACAAAAGCCAAGGATTCGAGCTGAAAATTATGGGTAGAGTGTCATTTTTGATCAGTTAGCTCCAGTTTATACAAGGAGAATGAAATCATTGTAGCATAAGTTTTTCTTATCTAAGGTTGAGCCTAAGTGCTTCGCTGATGCAGTTGAAGATGAAAACTGGCTTCAGGCAATGAATAAAGAGCTTGATGAAATCAAGAAAAATTAGATGTGAGAGATTGTTTCGGGGCCAATAGATAAGAATGTCATCAGGAATAAACGGGTCTATTGAAACAAGATAAATGAATATGGAACATTGATTCGGAACAACACATGACTAGTGTACAAAGGATACTCCCAGATATAGGGAATAGATGTTCATGATACATTTGCACCAGTTGCAAGACTAGAGATAATCAGATTATTCCTAGCCATTTCCATGCAAAGAAAGTTCAAAGGCTTCCATATGGATGTAAAATTAGCATTTTGGAATGATATTCTAGAGGAAGAAGTTTATATCGAGTAGCCATATGGGTTTCACATTCATGAGTATGAGAATAGGGTTTAGAGACTGAAGAAGGCGTTGTATGGACTGAAACAAGAACCAAGAGCATGGTACTCAAGACTTGATCAGTACATGATGAAGCCTGGTTTCCAGCGTGGGGGAGTTTATTACATTATCTATTCTACCAAAAATAGTAATCAAAGGATGGTGGTCCTAGTTTACGTCGACAACATAATATTTGGCAGATAAAATGAAGCTCAGTGTAGAAAGTTTTTCGAATTCATGAAAAGTGAGTTTCAAATGTCAATGATGAGAGAGCTAACGTTCTCCTTGGCCTACAAGTGACACATTGAAGGAATGGAACATTCATTTCTCAATCGAAATATATTAAAGAGTTTTTGATAATATTTGGAATGGAAATTTCCAAGGAGATGGAAACTCCGGTTGCTACCCGGATGAAACTATCCAAAGATGTGGATGTCAAGGCAGTTAATATAACAAAGTATAGGCAAATCATTAGACATATGTTGTATATAACTGCAACAAGGACAGATATTGATTTTTCCACATGCCAAGTAGAGAGATATTAGAGTAAGCCCAAGGAAAGACACATGCATGCAGTGAAAAAAATACTTTGGTATATCAAGGGAACAGTGGATTTCGGCCTGATATATAGTGACAAATCTCAATCCGAATTATTGGGATATACTGATGCAGATTGTGCCAGCTCAGCAGATGACAAGAAATAAATGTTAGGAGGTTCATTCTATCTTGGTGGCTTGTGTGTATGTTGGATAATCAAGATGCCTGATTTCATTTCATTGAGAACCACAAAAGCTGAGTATATTTCCGCCACTCAAACATGCATATAGTTATTGAGTATGAAGTAGCATCTTGATGATATGGGCATTGAAGTGAAATCTCTAATCAGAATCTAGTGCGATAATTCAAGTGCTATAAATCTCATTAAAAATCTCGTCCATCACTCATGGAAAAAGAACATTGTGATAAAGTATCATTTTATCAAGGAGAATGATGAGCAAGGAATTTTGATTTTGGAGTATGTTTCTACAGAACTATAGGTTGTACACATTTTGACAAAGGCCATACCCAAGGAACTATTTGAAAGGCATCGACTAGATTTAGGAGTTCAGTCGACTCCCCGCACTAGAATGAGTGTGGATGTGAAACCCACTCTCCCCAAGGTATGTTTTGTTTTTTCTACTATGTTAATATGTTTTCTTACCAATGTCTTCGACCACAGAAGAGTGCCCTTTTGGGTTTATTGATAAAGGGGGTGAAATAGTGACTCCTCAAGTGGGAGAAACGGTGGCTAATGGAGGGAGAAAATGAATTTTTCAAAGACATGGGGAGAAGCTAATAGGTGGAGCAGCGAGATATGGGGAGATCACTGATATAAGTGGAGAGCAATGGGATAGGGGGAGAGTTTTAAATCTGATGGTGTCTGAAGTGATCGATCAAAGAATAGACATCATGGTAGCTAAGGATCGTGATAAAAGCAGAATCGTGGTGTTGGATTGGTGAGAGAAGGTTCCCAACTATCACCAATTGGTATCAATGTGGTATCAACAATTGGGATCAGTTTGGAAATTGGTATCATTTGGGTGTCAACTATTGGTGGTATAAATGAAGTGATTCGTTGATGATCTTTCCATTTACTCTTGTTTCTCACGACGAGCATTGATCATGTGGGCTTAGAGTATGTGGTGAGTGAATCATTGGTCACTATCTTACTTGCTAGAGGTGAAGGGTGGTTGATGATGGAAAGAGATTCAGAGAGGTATCAATGGTCAGAAAATAATTCTGAGAAGAATTGTCAACAAACACAAAGGGGGAGATTGTTGGGAAAAATCACTCAAGGTAACACTGCATCATTTTTGGGTTGATTGTGTTTGTTGACAAAGCAGGTTTCCATGGTGAATTGTCGAGTTCCAGAGATGTTTTTGACAATCTATGTTGACAAGAACCATGAAGAAGTAATGGAAGATCTGGAGGTGGTACAAAATGATAGATACAAGGTGGCGTCGTTTTCTAGTGTTTTCGAAATATTTAGGGTCCAAAATTTGGAGTTTGGTGAGCATCAAGAAAAGTGGATATCCTTGAAGATCTCATCAATATATGGCAAAGGAATTAATTTTGAGAAGATAGGCTTCATGGATTGGATTTTACGAAGCCCAAAATATTATTGACGGGGATGCTTCATGATTACGTCAATCTTTACGAATGGTAGAGTTGAAGAGCATTGCGGCGGTGAAGGGAATTGCGAGTGGAGTTTCATGGTGTGCGAGTGGAGCTTTGGGGTAAAGGCGTGAATTAAATGACTAAACGCTTCGCTATTACGACGAGATTTATGATTGAATTTCATGATCATGTTCTCGTAAGTTTATGATAATTAATATTCTTACATATCTTCCTTATCTACCCTTACTGAGCATCTAAGATACCCATATTTTTTGTATCATTCCCCAGGATATGATGATATGAATTATGTATGATGTGTGAAAAAATAGTTCTAGTCTTAAATAACATAGTAAGATAAAATATAGGTCAAATATGATGTAGTGTTTCAGCATCCATTTTTCCAATGGAAATAGAATAATATGGTATTTGTGCATATGTATGTTTAATGAATTCAATATTTTAAAAAAATTTATGTAATTTTATTGAATGTAAAGTTAGTATCTCAATAGTTTTTATTAGAGTGATGGTTTAGTTATGAATTTGAAACTAGGATGAAAAAACATCGCATAGAAACCAATGGAAATGAATAAGGATAAGTCTAAAGATAAGTAAAGGTAATGAGAAATTTCATTGAATTTTGTTTAAGTATATGTCAAGTGGTTTCCTACTAAAACATCATTTTATAGATTCTAAAGGTGGACATAGATCTTTCATATATGTACCTTAGAGTAAAAACTACAAAAAGGTGTGTCGGTCCTGAATCAAGTGTATCCTAGTACAAGACAATGGGACTTACTATGGACCTTTTTTGTCACTCCCAGGTGATATGATTTTGGAAGTTGTGGAGTCTTCACAAACAATAATAAGGGATTTGAATACAACTTGTCTATGAAAATCCATAGAAAACCCTAGGTTTTAATAGATTAAAAAATATTTCGTAATTTATACATCATGTAATTGATTTTTCTTGATTTTTTGGTTTCTCAATATGAAAAATTTATATACCACATGATCTTTGGTTTTAGTCAATGGATGGAACCCAAACGGATAGTGTTAATAGTGATTACTACGGACAATAAAACGATTATTCTCCTAAGAATACAATTTTTATGATAGTCAGAATGAATAAAATGGTTGGTATAATGAAAAATCATTATCATGAAATGAATCATAATAATATTCCAAAAGAGGAAAGGAGGTAACAACATTCTAATGATTTATTCATGAGGCAATTCACACCTTCTTTGAGTAGGTCTTCTGATCCACATGTTACTGATCACATAAATAATACAACTAAAATGTAGTTATCCATTCTCATGTGTTCATATCCTGAGAAATTCATTAAGGTTTTTTATTGGTTTGAAGGTGGATTAGACTTGTAGAGGACTTTAATAATGAATATTAAAAATTAGTAAGAAATTGAATACCTAAATTTGGATGAGTTTAAGAACATACTCCTCAATAAGTACCTTCCTCGTATTATTTTTATAATGATAAAAAAATATATATTTGGGTTGATAAAAATGGATAATGAATCCATCGGCACCTACAAGGATAATTTAGTAATACTTTTGATTCAGACATCTAGAATTATCATCCAACTTGATTATAATGTTGATAGGTTATTAAGTGGCTTAAATAAAATTTTAAAATAGACTTTATACATATGAAGATTTAGTAGATATGAAGAGATTGTGTGTTGGGAAATCAAAGTTGAATTTAATTTTGGAGTTATATATCAATTTCATTGTTTTAACAGCCAAAGCAATATTGATTTCAAAATAGAATCTAAAAACACGAAGTATAGAAGACAATGATTCATTTCATCTCTATCTATGGAAAATATCAGTGAAGGAATTGTACTATGGGGTCTAATAATTTTTTCTAATGTGGAATGGAAGGTCAACAAGATATGGATTGGAGCACTGTTGGGAAGATGTTGGCCAATGCTGAAAATAGAGGAAAATATAAACAACATGAACCTCCCACACTTATGTGAATTATGTGTAAGAGTAATGGGAATTATAAAAACAAGAGCCTAATCCCAAGGGTTGGTCATGATGATCAGTGGCAGTAACATTTTTAAATGAAAGAAAATGGGAAATCTCATGCTATACATATTGTAGAAAATGGGTGCCATAATGATTTGGTCAAAGGTGATCATACCAACTACTCTACATAAAAAATATTTATTTTTTTATTCTACATATACCCACTCTTTCATAACTAATGAAATTTTTAATGGTATTAATATTCCACCTGAATGGGTAGATGTTGAATAATTAGTGAAAACTCCTAATATTATGATGACTATTTCTTATGTATATGATTTCTCTTTGGTTTATGTTTTTTTGAATGTGGTTCTTGTAAATATATTCATTCATATTTTAGTTTAATTTGACATTTTAATAGGAATTTATGATATTTCTCATTATAAATCCAACTTCAATTATGGAGGAATATTTTTTTCTTTTGATATTTCAATATAGTAAATGATCATCTATCAATGTGATCAAATTTATAAACATTCTATTGATATTACATCTAGTGTATGGGTCATAATTCCAATTCAAAAGGGGTGGTTCTATCAAATAGTTGTGTAGAAACTCGAAATCAATGATTTTACAATATGTTGGGAATTTTTATATGTGTCCACATTATATTTTCATAGCCATGCACTATCGTGATATTGAGTTCTCAATAGAACTCATACCCAGTTCCCCAAAAATTTAAATGAATCCTCCGTGTATGAACCAAAGTGACTTATATTAATTGAATAAGAAACTCCTATAAAACCTTGATAAATTATTCATTCATCCATGAATGTCATCGTGGGGTGCACATATCGTTTTTTAAAATAAATTAGGATAAATTCGACTCTACATTTATTATTGATAGTTGAACAAAATCACGATAAATATTCTCTTCCTCTTATTGATTACTTTTTTGATTAAATACACTAAGATAAAAACTTTTCAAAGATTTAACTTCATTATGGTTATCAACAATTAATGTTAAAGAAAGAAGATATATCCAAGATGGCATTCATTTGAAGTTAGGGAAGGTGTGAATATATAGTAATGGCCTTTTGTGTTACTAATTTCCCAACTATTTTAATGTATTATATGAATAGTCTTTAGATATTATAATGACCAGTTCTGTGTAATTTTTATAGATGATATTATAATATTTTCAAAGAGAAATGATGATCATTAAGACCACATGTTATTTTTAATAAAGGACCCGATGAAGGATAAATTTTATACAAAAATTAAAATGTGTAAATTTTGGCTGAAAGATTATCAATTTTTTGTCATATAATCTCTATAGATGGTATTGTAGTATACCCATTAAACATTTGGACATTTAATGTTTCCTTTGACCAATAAAATTTACTAGCATATTTATTTTTCATATATTAGCTGGATATTATTGATGGTTAATATAGAATATCTCATCAATGCCAAATCATTTGACCAAGTTAACTTGTAAGGATCCTAAGTACCTCTGGATAGATGAAAGGGAGGAAATATTCAAGTAAATAAAGAGGAGGTAGGTCATATCACATGTGTGTACATTATGCAATAGTGTATAAGTATTTTTAATCTATAGTGATGAACTCAATAAGGGATTGGGATATGTTCTTATTGATAAAAACATTATTTTCATTAATGCCTCATAGCTGTTGAAGATCAATAGGAATGATTACCAATATTGGATTTTTATTTAGTAATATAAATTTGGTCATTAAATATATGGAAACATTATATTTTTGGAGAAAAGTGTGATACATATACCAATCATAAATGATTTAAATATATATTCACATATTAGGGGTGGAACATTCTCCAGAGAAGATGGTTATGAAAGATAAATGATTATGATTACTCAATACATTATCCCCCTAAAAAAGAGAACATGGTGGTTGATGAATTGAGTCAAAAGTATCATGATAGATTTTTGGGAATAAGGATTTTAAAATATTCCACTTTATGGATTTGAAAAGGCTGGATATTGAAATATTTAAGGTGGTGGAAAAATATTATCTTTCTCAAATTAATGTTTAAACCTAAATATATGTGATGATTAAAAATGATAAGAAGGACAAAATATATCAACAAAATATGTCTATATCTGTCTTTTAATTTAACCATGATAAAGATGAAATGATAAATTTCAAGAACCATATATGTGTTCCTTCCATAATAGACATGAAGAAGGAAATTTTATAGGAATATCATAGTTTATAATTCTCGATTCATCATATAAGTACAATAATGTTTTGAAACATTAAATAATAATTCAAGTGGGATATAATAAAGAGGGTTATTGTTTCATTTATATCTTTATGAATGTCATACCAAAAATTTATAGTAGATTGGAAGAAATATGTGGGGTTGTTTCGTCCATTACCCATTTTAGAATCGAAGGAGGGGAACATTAGTATGGATTATTTCATTGGAATCCCAAATATCTATAATGGTTTTAATTCTATATGGATGTTATTTGATCAACATATAATTTCATCATACAACATCCCTATTTTAGAATAATTCTCTATAGTTCATCTAAGTATTATATACATAATGGAAGTGGCATGGTTGTATGGTGTACGAAATTATATTTTATCAAACCTGGATCTAAGGTTTAGTTCAATGTTATGGTGAATCCTTCAGTATGCACATGAAACAATATTTAATTTTATCTTTTTTATCCCCTCATATGGATGGTAAGTCCAAATGAACAATTAAAAACCTAGAGTATTTTTGTAGATATTATTCATTGGATTTGAAATTTTATTGGGATCAAAACCATCTTATTTTTGAGTTTTATTATAATAATATATTTCATTCAGGCATTCTTATGGATCCTTACAAATCCATCTATGAGAAGAAATGTATAGCTACAACTATTTCATAATAAGTTTGAGAATGAATGAAATTGGGACTTGAGATAGCTTGAGAAATGTAATTGAAGGATAGATCCATTCACCAGCTCATCTAGGAAGATCATATTTGGGAAAAAACTTATACTAATAGCCATTTTCATATAGTATAATTTGAAGTTGATGAGATGGTGTTTTTATATATATCTCCTTCAAATAATGTGAGGAGGTATGAGAAAATGGGTGAAAAATTACTATGTATACCGTCCCCATTCATATTAATTATCATATAATAATGATAACATATTTTTTGTAACTTCCCCAAAATATCCCTCAAGTCCATGATTCGTTCCATGAATGTATCCTGAGAATGTACATACTTGAACCTTCACATGTACAGAACTCAAAAGGCATACCACTTGATAATGATATTTTTTGAAAGAAACAACTTATTGAAATTATGGACCATATAGAGAATGTTATATAAAAAAAGACCAATTACCTAGTGAATGTTTTTAGAGAAACCAACAATTATAGGAAGCTACCTGGGAACAAGTGGATATTTTGAGACTGAAATATCATCATTTATATGTATCATAATTCTCAATTTCAATCATGTAATTCATTTTAATGGATTTAGATTGTAAAACCTTGATATTTTTCAGCAATGTTTTCAAATAATTTAATTTTATTTTATGTCATGAATTATATGATATAGTAATTCAAACATTCTATATATTCTATACAAAGTTAATACTTCACTACACATAATGCAGACATGGTTTGTGTTACACAAAACCCTAAATTTATCGAAACAACATTTTATTGTTATAATTTTTAAAATGTGTTAGTTATAATAGATCCATTAAACTTGTTAATATTAATAATAATAAATTATTTTAAAATATTTTATATAATGGTTTTATAGAGATAAATCATATTGATAAAAGTCATACAATAGTTATATTAATGACTTGATGTGTTTTGAAATACTATTTTCTTAAAAAAAATAACTTTTTGTATTCTTCTGTGAATAGAAAGATAATAAATTTTTTACAATTTATGATATTTAATATTAGTATATAAATATTATTTTTAAAATCATAGTTTCAAAATTATCCTAGGTTAATTTTTTGAGATTTTTTTAAGAAACATAAATTTCGGAAGAATAGAATAAAAATACATAATTTTAATTGAAAAATGATTTTTCATATCATATATTTATTTAGTGAAATTTTATTTTAGATTAGTTATGAAGTAAAAATATATAAATTTTATATTTATTAATCCAAATAAGTTATGTTGAATCAATTTTGTATTAAAATTAGGAAAAAACTCTTAATCACCATTTTAACATTCTAACATTAAAAAACCATCATTCTCTCCATATCTGTAGGATTAAAATTAATCATATTTTATTAATTGTGAGAATTTAATTTTACAAAATGGATATAAAAAGTAGTAATAAGTATTATTTTATTATTCTAATAATATGAACTTATTTTTTGACTAAAAATATTAGTGAATGTGATGAAAATTAAATGATGTGATTAGGGTAAAATTACGCATAACAAGGTACCAAAACATTCACTTAAAGGAAAAATGACCTTGATACTTTTAAAAACCCATTATATGGACATATTTTTTCATCAATACTTGAATTATTATTTTTAGTATTGATGAATTTTTTATTTAAAGTTGTGGGTACAACTAAGTTGTTTTTGTAAATTCCAAGTGTGTCCCCTCCCTCCCCTATAAAGGCCAATATGTCCCTCCTTCCTCAGACTTAAAAAACAGCTCAATTTCATCAAAAATAAACCCAATTCAATTACTAGATTTTAAACCATCCTCCTTGATGAATCCCTTTTGGCATAAATCCAACCAAGGAAGCCCTTCGGTGCATACCAAAAGGAGTTTCCCAATGGAGAGGTAACATCTTTTCTAAAGATGCATTCCATTATTTTATTTGTCAACTACCTAAATTATTATTATTACATTTGAACATAATTTAATATGTATCATAAATAAACTTATATTTTATTATTACAAGTTTTTAACCAAAACATATACAGACATCCATGTAATGGGTATCAAAGTAGTCATTCTTGTGTACAATGAACTACCGCCGCATAAAATGATGATTGTTTTTCCTTTACAACTTTTCATGGTTAGACATTAAGATAATTATTATATTTGAATATGATATATATGATATATATTATGTAATTTTTAATCTTGTTTTATTATATAACTCATACCTTTATGCCTTCAATTTTTTTTAAATACGATAATTTTGTTTATGGAAGTGTGGACTACCATCTCCTCAAAGTGACGTGATTCATTTAGTCACTACATAGAATGTTTTATATTTTCGGTTAGTGGAATTATATGATATGTTTGAAATTATTATTATTATTTATTCATTTTATATATATATATAATTATTTCATTTACTTACTTTCTTTCTATATGAGAAAAAAATGGAAACATTGTTCTTCTGTATGTACAACCTATCATATCCATGAATGGTGAATTCAATTACTAATTTCAATATTCTAAATAAGTTGTTAAATAATTATTTACTCAATATACATGATATTTATTTCATGGATTAAATTTTGGAAATAATTATATTAGAATGAGGACAAAAAACATAACAAAGTAATGCACAAGAAAAAAAGTAATCAGATATTACTCTGATAAAAACCATAACATATAATTGTTAATAAATGAGTAATATAAAGTCATAATAAAATAATATATGGTATTATATACATGAATATTAGTGTGAATAATATTTATAATAAAATTATATATATTATACATTTTGTTTTTATGATTACAAATAGATTCATGACATGAAGTAAAGAGATTTCTAATATCATTGTTATTTCAATAAGATTTATGATTTATTCACTACTCATTTATTTTCTATCAAGTATATACTAACCATTAATATATTCTATTATTTAAACCCTTGTATATATAGGTATTTAAATTTCCATATTACGTTATATCATTCATGGATTTTATTATAATTGATTTTCAAATCGGTTAAGTAGTTTGGTACTTATTTTCCATCTTTGAGACACATGAAATGATCTTCAACAACCATGTTTTAAAAAAATATTTAATAAAATTATATTTTAAAATCATTTTCGATAAAAAATTATAATAAATTTTATTTATGGTTTTGAATCATAATTTATAGGTTTTCAAGGTATTTTCAGAACAATGGTTTTGAAAAATATTTTCAAGAGACATTTTCAATGAAATTGTTTTAAAAAATGATTTGGAGCATCATTTTAAATAAAATAGATTTATAAATGATTTCAAGATTCTTTTATATATATCATGGAAGATTTATTCCAAAATTTTATTCAAGATTCCATTTATGTTTTCATAGAAAAGGAGTAATAAATGATCAATGTTTTGAAATATTTTTCATAAGAAGAATGGATATTCTTACCAAGAAATGTTTTTAAGATGATATTTCCAAATATATTCCACATAATATAACATTTTTTGGTGTTATTAATTAACTTAAATGAAATTATTGGTTGCATAATTAAAAATTATTTCTTTTTATTGGATTATGTTCTGGTTGTAAGATTTTTTTTGAAACTCTTTTCTCATTCACCTGTTATATTATTTTGAAAACTGCTTCATTTTGTGGGTTATTCATTGAAAAAATGATTTTCAAAAAAATATCCCTTCCAAAGTTCATGATTTTATAAAATGATTATGATACCCATATCATTTCATGGGTTCTAACCTAATGTTTATGAAATCCAGATCTTTTTATGGGTCGTGATATGATGAATGTTTTATTATCTTATGGAACATGTGTGAATGATTTGATTATGTATTGGGTGGGACCTATATCACCATCCATTGAAAATTTAATGATTTATAGCTCACGTGAAAATGATGGGAATATAGTAGATGGTATTGATCTAATATGGGAAGATGAGGAAACCTAGTCACTAACATGGAATGGACATTGACCAGGGATGATGTCATGTCTTGCATAATAGGTATAGTCACCATAATGATAGACGGTGTGGAAACCTGATCCACTGTGGGTATATTGGGAAACCCAATCATTTATATGTAATTCTATGTGGTTGATTATTATTTTTGTTTCTTTCATAGTATGTGTATTTTTCTTGATGGGACCTGATATGTTATAATAATACATCTTAAATTATAGGGATTGATATTACATGTTTAAATTTATGTTTCAATTCAATATCTTATTCCCATGTTATTATATTGTGGATTGTGCTCATATTTTCATTAATATTCATGTATTATGAAAACCAATTACTAATTCCATGACTTATGTGAAAGATATTTTATATTTAGGGTACTATATTATAATTTAATGATTATGTTCTCATACCCTTATCATCATGTTTATGCTTACATATATCCCTTGTTTACCATTACTAAGAATATAAGATAACCAATTTTTATGTTTCATTACCTACGATATGAATATATGTATAATGTACGGTGAATCTATGAAGTGTGTTAGTCATTATGAATATAGTAAGAGAAAATAAATCACACTTATGTTCAAGTGTTTCTATTTCAATGTTTCAAAATGAAACAGTTTTATATATTTATTGGGAATATTTTTATTTACTGTATTATGTATTCCGAAAAATTGATGTTTTTATATTTTATGAAAATATAGTTTCTCAATAGGGATTATATTTGAAATACTAATATTACTAAATAAGGCACAAATAGGGTAGACCAAGGTGAAAAATACAATTTATATTGAATGAAAAAATTTTTTAAGGAACCACGCGTAAAAAGGCTTGATGAGAAAAAATATTATTAAATTAATGTAAACCTAATAAATAATCCATAGAAACCCTTCCGAATACATAAGAAACTCTAACCATTCAATAAAAAACAATAATTTGGTCTGATTTGAAAGAAATCCAAGATATAGACAAACGCCCTAGAAATACTGTAAATTAGTTCAGACCATGATAATATTATTGAGAGTAAAATTAATTGTGAATTATTCAAGAGGTATACTAGTCCTACTGAGTGGAATACATATGGACTGACAAAACTCAATTCTGACATTAGACGAGGGAGTTATAATGATCCTATTAGAAGAGGGAAGATGAACCCACAATGCCAAAGTAGAGCCACACATGTTTGGAGGAGAATAAATAAGGAAAGAATGTGTTTAGTTAGGTTTATTACAGGAAAATAGGTAATTTCACCCTAAAAATTGGGACACAATGTATGGCCAAATAGGTCTCCAAAGGGTGTTCCAACCGTGGGGATCCCACTTCCGAGGAACCCTAACCCCATACTATTTCCCTATATTGTTTCCCCCAACCTAGCACCAACCGTGTGATGAATAGTGCACACATTTCTTTGGTGACACTCAACATGCAATATGGGAGAAATTTTTTTGAAATCCTAGAAAGCTCGTGCACAACACATCTTCCCATCAACATAAGTCACATAGTTACTACTGATGGGATTCACTATTTCAGGGAAACCAGGCACCCCTATCAGTCTCCTATAATTTTGGTTTTCTAGGGTATGACACCCCAAAACTCTTTGGGGAAACTAAGGAACCCATCATTTATATAACCATGTATAAAAAGTAATTTGAGGGTTTCAAATCTCAAAATTACATTTTAGTAACAATTACAATGAAATTTTTATCCACATAACACAAAAATTCATGTTCCCTTGGAATTTGTACCATGGCTCAAAAGATGGGTCATTGTATCTACACTCCCAGATCTAATAATGAAATCATATACATTACATTTATATAATTTATACTGATTAAGGTGACAAAATATTCTCTATCCAAAACATAAAAAATCAAAAGTAAATATTTTACCACATATATTATTAATTTCATTTTAGGATTCTAGTTTTAGATAATTAGAAAAAAACACTTTCATAAAAAACCCATGTATTTAAATGGATGATTCTCCCAATTAACATATCTTTTATTATTTAACTTTATATCACCATTATATTCCATTTGTAATTCATCTAAACCTAATTGAATAAACATCATTTTGGATAATCATAGTTAAAAAAAAATAAGATGGATGTGATCACATTCTCGTTAAGGTTTTACATAGGAATTATCAATTCAATGAAATCAATGAGAAAAATTAGTTCATAAGGGTATAAAAAATAACTAGGATGGATTTAATAATCATAATAGAAATAGTAACTAAAAATAATTGAATCATCAGTCTTAAAACATGAAAAAATGATTTAAAAATGGAAATACTCACTTGAATCAATAATCATCAGCCATATGATATATATCATGTTCAAATGAAATAATAAAAATACCTGGAAGGCATTAATTAATTGAATCAGTATCTTTGAACATCATCATCATATAACCCCAATAGAAAATATAAAATTTAAAAACTTATATGGCCAAATTTGAATATAATTCTCTACATAACGTATTCATTATCCAATTCATCAGAGTACAATATTGGAAAAACAGTTGTGTAAGAAATATTCCATTAACCAAGTTTAATATCGGTTCACACATTATAAATAATTTCCATGAACCACCACATGAGTAAGATACATAGAGAATCTATTTTATCAAAAACTCAAATATATTCATTATTCTTTTTAGAATTTTATTAATTAGTTGATGAGAGATGAGTTTGATGAATATCTCTTTAAAGTATTATTAACTAGTGGAACAGAAATGGGTTCCATAATAATCCCATTGAATTAAATTTAATACATCAAGGGAACATATGAGCGTAGTATCATTATATAATATCCCCCTTATATCATAATTGATAACAAGGATTGTTGACATTTTTTAATGAGAATACCATTATAATTTCATGAAATAAATTGTAATAAAAATAACATTTTCATTTTGAAAAACAAATTTTTAAAACCATATAATCAACTACAATTTTATGAAAATATTTTAGTTTTAAATAAACTGTAGAAATATATAATATAATATTAAAATTCATTTAAGAAATTTATTTAGTAAAATATCATTTCTATTTTTAATTTTTTGTAATCAAAAAAAATTTCAAACCAAAATTTCATTGAAAAAAGACATAAAAATTAATAAATGAAACAATAATGAATTGAGGAATGATGTTTTAGGAAATTAAAATCATGTTGTATTTGATAAAAAATATATTCCTTTTGAAAAGTTCTTAAAAGGGAACATAAAAAGAGGGGTTTCAAGATAATGTGTTTTACCACTTTAGAAAAAATTTATTCAACGACCCCATTAGTGATTCACAATAAAAAAACTTAATATCATGATAATTGATAAATTAATGATATGTGGTTTCAAAGAGGATGTATATAATCCTCACAAATGAATATTGGGGAATAAAATAAAAAATACCTTAATGAAATGAAATTGATACAAAGTCCCCAAAAATGATAATATCGTTGATGTGATAATTAAATAATGAATTATTTTCTTATCAATTGTAAATATAAATAAAATTACTGTAAATAAAACATATGATATTGAAAATTAAATATATATATATATATATATATATAATTTTATAATATCAAATATAATGAATATGTAATATAACCTAATGAATAAAAATTGTCTTATGAAATTATTTTCCACTTTGTAAATTTAATGTCAAATCCACATGGATGAAATTGTTAAAATAAAAATATAAGATACCATGAAGTATGAATGATTTATAAATTTAGATGTTAAATATATATTATATAAGAAAAATAATCATTAGTGGTGAATATGACATATGTCTCAATTAAGTAAATACGATATGGGAAAAACCCTTATATTGAGTCCAACTATTCCATGCATGTCCTTTGACTCCTATATAAAATTATTATATGAAAAATTTTAAGTCAAAGTATCCTTTTATTAGTATAAAACATTTTTTATTGTCATTTATTTTATTTCATTATACGGAAATACATTAATACATAATCACTTATGTCCATTTAGGGTATTTTTAGGAAATTTCGATCATTGTTTCAAACCTTACTTGGTTTGTTGACCAAGGTCAAAGAAGTCATTATTTCAACATATCAAGAATAATAATCATGAATATTTATCATATTTGTTCATGAAATATAAATTTAAAACAAATCATTAATGATGGTTTTGATAGATTCGGTACATTATGATAATGGATACGGTATGATTAATATACACATGAGTGAATTTATGTTTTTTAAAAATAATTATGGTAAGAAGGTGTATATTATTCTAACTTTAGTGAATTATCATATTATTATTCGTACAATAAATATGTATATATATATATATATATATTTATTTAATTACTATTATTTGGTGATGAAAAATAATCACATCACTTCATGGAGGCAATAGTCCACATGTACAAAGAAGATGTTATCATTTTTTATTATATGATACAAATTGATAGATTATCATCTGAGAAAGAAAAATATTTCATTTGTATAAGTATTATGTGATATATATCACATGTATTCAGTACCACTATTTGTAATAAATTTCATGTGTATCATAAATGAAAAATGAAAAAAAATCACCATATGAGTTGGTATTCCACATTACACATGGGAAACATTATCATGTACCCCATAGAATGGAAATTAAAAAGGTATATGTGATATAAAAAATACCTGGGTATATATAAGTTGAATATGACATATATATATATATTATAAGGAATCATCCTTAAAATATTACATAATCTTTAATTTAATGACTAATTTACATTTTGGATCTTTTCAGGTTTAGATTTTTAGTGAATTAGGATATAACTATTACATATCAACTCAAATATTACTTGTATACACTACTTCTCAGTACCCATTTTTTCATAAAATAAAAACTCTTAAAAAAACATGGCTACTTCCATGATTTAGACAACGTGACTTTTCATTGATCTATATTTATCTTTATGTCTTGTGGAAAACATTTCAAAAAAAACTTGGGATAATCATAAAAATATTAGTAAGGTTTATTAAATAAATAAGGAATACATTATTTCATCAATAAATAAAAATAAATGAAACCACACATTTCTATCATTACATACCTTATGAAATCATATGAATTATGAATAACACATAGAAATCATAAATCATAAAGTTATCTTATGGAATCCATATCATAGTTACATTGTAGCTATCACAGCTACATAGGGAGTAACTTTGGAATACCAATCAATGTATATACCCAAAATACCATAAAGAAAACATTAATTTTTACCTCCATCACATTACCCAATGCATTGGAGAGCTATCTCGGGATCACCCACCCTAGGATTATCACAGAACTACCTGTATACGAAAAAATGACCAAAAACCATAACATATTCATAACACATAAAACAAGAATTATTTAAATATAAAATTACCACTTTGCAATCAGAATATATAATTTCATGATATTGACGTAATCAATGATTTATAAAACAATTTTCAAATCTATTTAAAACATTTAATAAAGAGATTTTTGAATCAATGTGTCCCATACCACTTTGACACATTTGAAAGAAATTTTAATTTTAAAACATTCATGTCTAGATAAATAAGTCCTTAAAACAATTTTTAAAACATGGAGATTAGTGAGAAAGATTTTGATGAATAAATCATTAAACATTTTAAAATGATATTTTAGTTAAAGAGTTCCTAACCAAATGAGAGACACTTGAATAAAAATAAATGAGGAATAAAATTTAATCAAAAAGATTAATATCGTGTGATTATAGGTATTAATGATATAATATTCCAAAGGACAATATACGCACTATATAAATGTTAGTTGGGGCATAACAATAATGAAATCTCAACTAAATGTATATTGAGACAAAATCCCTTATAAAGATGGTAGCTTTAGATTAAGGATAGACAATTATATAATTATGTGGGAAATAATATTAATATACTAAATATGTTTTGATATTCAGTGTAAAATAATAAGAGTTCATTCATACATATTCGTAGCACGACATAATCAACCAGTATATGTTTAACCCAACGAATTGAAATTGGGTTAAAAAGTTCCCTTACAAAAATTTGACAGCCTAACTACATCAATTAAAAATTTATAAAACTAGTTGACAAAAGAGGAAATGGTATCCCATCACTTGGAAGTAAAATTTAATTCAATAAGGATATAAAATAACATATCTCTAAATAATAAGATTTAAATTAAAAGACATAACAAAAGAAGTCTTTTAAAAAGAGGAGGGTGAAAGGTTCCCCTATCGATTTGGTAAATTAAAAAAAATACACCACATGAAATAAGGATCATAAAATGAAGATATAAATACCCATAAATTAAATTTTATTACACAGTGAATACAATAGTGGGTAGTATTTACACAAAACAAAACAAAATAGTGGAAAATATAGCATGAATCTCATGTAAATAAAAAATTGAGATGTAAACCTCTTACCAAAATATAATCAATAGAGTCGTATGAAAATAAGTTAATAACCACCAAATGAATCACAGAATACCATAAATATAAAGAGTATCATGATAATATATATTAAATTGTTGTACAGAACACACCACTTGCAATAAATAAGTGGTGAACAATGGAAATCTCCAGGAATTAAGAGGGAGATAAGAAACCCATAACCATGTGTCTGACCTGACCCATTCGTTCTTTAATCACATGAATAATAAACAAAAGTTAATTTCTTCTTTCATAAGAATCTTTTTCAATTATAGTATTCCTTTTATATAACTTATTACCGTTTTATAAAAATTATGAAATCATTTATGTTAATAATGGACTTTTTTTCGATTTTTGGCACTTGAGTCAAAAATGAACTTCTTATAATTACAAGTTGTTCTTGAGGTAAAAAGTCCATTATATTCAGAATTATATTCATTATTTAGATATTATATAAATAAAATAAATCCATTATATGTAGGTATTTAAAATATTACATAACAATTGTAGATAAGAAAAGAAATGCACTATTCTTGGAGACAGTAAGTCGTATGAACACATGAGCGCTACTTTCATTACTATTTCATATTTAATGGAATGAAAAGAAAATTATACAGAGGTATATTATAACTATATTATAATATCATGTGATATATGTGTTACCTTATTTCATTAAATCCATCCTTAATATGTTCCATGTATTTCATGAATGAATCATATCACCTTCATGGGGCGGTAGTCCGCAATTCCTCAAATGAAATTATCATATTTACACATATTTGAAAGCATAATGGTATGTTTGTATAAAAAATTACATAATAATAGTTAAAACATAAACACAATATGTATCATATACAATTATTTTTTCAATATAATGGCCACCATAAGAGGTAGTAGGATATAATTGAACAATCATAGTTTCATGAGGTAGTAGTTCGCCGTCCACCGAAATAGTATGTTCTTTAACAATTAGATGAAGGTGTGTGTAAGTGTAGTTCTAATAAGTCTCATGAAAACAACCTAGAATATTGAGGTTACTGGTTTTGTTATCAAATAATGGAATATAAATTTTTAATGGGGATGTATAAGTAAAATGAAACAAAAGAATATAAAAGAAGATGTTACCATTATATCAGGTATCTCCCTTTGGTTTAAACCCAAAGGTTTATTTGAGTTACATTATGCCTAAGGTAAGGAATATAGGAGAAGGCTAGGGATATAGAGTGATTAATTGGGTAGATTTTGGATAAGACATAGATAATTAGAAGTGTGAGTAATGGGTAAGAATTGGGGGCTTTTATAATGGGGAGGAGGGGGTATTTATGAATGTTTAAAAATATTATTTTATTACTTAATGATTTTTGGTTTCGAAAGGTCAAAAACATAATAAAGTAGATTATAAGATGACTAATGTTCGAAATAAAATCATTAAATAATAATTTGATAGGTTTTGGATATTGTTTTAATGATTATAATCATATTTATTTAAATCATTCATTAAAGAGGTAAACACTTCATCATTATGGTGGCATAATTATTTTTATTTTTTTGATATCTCAAAATTATAAAGAAATATCATGATTTAAGAAATATTTTTTGAAGTAGAATTAATATTTATATTATAAGATACAACTTCTAAATCCCCATGTAAGAATATACTTACTAAATGTTATATGTTTAAGTCATTTTTGACTTTACATTAAATTAATTAATATAATGTGTCATTATCAATCTCATGTTGCTCCATGGGGTCCCAAAATCGACTCAAGGATATCCATGGTATAAAATTTATCAAACAAGAGTGTTAATACACAAGTTAGGTTAATTTAATATTAATAAAATAATATTTGTTACCCTATTTACTATATTTACCCTTTAAACATGTTAAATTAAATTTTTACTAATGTAAATATTCATAATGTCTAAAAATTAAAGATACCAATTTACAAAATTTGGACCTCTTTATTCGAAATTTTTAATCCATTTCTTAAATTTCAAAACACATAAGTGGTATAAATTAATTTAAAAATAATTTCTATAGTCAAAAAAGAATGTTTTTTTTAAATTATAACTATCAGAAGATTAATACTTGCTTATGTCCAATTTCAAATTCAAATTACAGCCAATGACCAACATTGGATTAAATGGTTAAAATATAATCTAATTATACATTAAAAACTTTTATTAAGATAATATAACCATATAAATAAATTAGATTAATAGGCATTTTTGAATTTAAATACAGTGTTTTTCACTATTCATAAAAAACGAAGTTTATCCGAAAAATACAAAAATTTTATTCACTATAAATTTTGATGTCACGATTGTAAAGAAGAATATTATTATTAAAAATATAACATATAAAAGTGACCAATACTAGATTTAAATAGTTTTCGCCATCAAAAGGTGGTAAATTGAACTTTTAATGAATATTAGAGTATTTGTGCTTAAAATTGAATTATTATTTTCTTTTAAGCCTATAACATTTATTTTATAAATGTAAAAACATTTAAAAAATATATTGATATTGTAGTTAGTTAATTCTATTCCTGCCAATACAATAACTAGGTATTAACTACCACTTAAAATATTATAATATTATAAATTTTCAGTATCACTCAACATTTTGTGAAACATATGATTTCAAAGAAACATATTATCACGTATCGGGTATTCCATCGAAAAAAACATCCCATTTATTTTAAAACTAATATTTAATTCACAAATATTAATAAATATGAAAAATTCATATTCTTTATTTATGTGGGATGGTATATCCGCCCCCCCCCCCCTTTGGGAAATTGTGTCTTTGCAATTTTAAAATTGGTCTTGGAAACTTCATTAAAAGTCCCACATCAAAAAATGTGTCAATACAAATATCACTTTAAAATAAAGTAAGATAATTAAAAAGGTCACATGAGACAATAGATACTAGTATTCCATGAAAACATGGATATGGAAGAGAAAATAATTCTCACATATTGATGGAGAGTGATAGTGAACTTGGTCATTGAAAGTTGACCACCACAATATCATAAATTTGTGGTTGGATAAATATATGATGATTAAAGAGTTCTTATAAAATTTCTGATTCATGATACATTTCGTATAGTTAAAAAATTATACTAATAAAAAGACTAATATCGTAAGAAAATATAATTACTATTTAGGTTGAGTCTCATACTTTAATTAAATTCTACCACAAACTCATCTTTTGTCCAAACGGTTAGTATTCAAGATGACTTGGTCAATCTTGAAGTTCTAGAATAATTTTCTAGAGTATCACATAATCTAAAAAATATGAGCTATATATTTCCTCTATCTTTAGACATCAACAAAAACCAAAATTGGTTAGTAAAAGATCAGATAATCCACAAAAGGATAATCCTATATAAAAATAAATACTACTCTTAATCTCAATAATTCAACAAAAAGAACCCAATGTTCAAGAAAGACAATTCAATTTACAATTGTCCTTAAATTGTTTAAAAATAATCCAAATTTAGATTGAAACCCAAAACTCAGAAGGATTCAATCATGTATTCTTCTATAGTAAATCATAACATTAATCTCCAAAAAACATCGACTACTCTTGAAGTCTCATACTAAAGTATAATTAACCTAATCACATATTCTTTATGATAGTTTAATCATTTCAATAAATAAAAAAAATTGTCATATGTTTACAATAAAAACATTGATTTTTCCAAAATAAAATTTCACCCATTACTCCATAAATGAGATCGCATAATATTCTATATCTCTTAAGAATATAATTATTCCAAAAGATAAAAAATCTTCTAAAATAATCATGATCACTTAATCAGCAAATCATTTTCTTATATTAAGGAAATCAATTTGATAAAACATAAGTTTCCAAAATAAACATATTCATGATCTATAAAATAATTTAAATTAAATGAAAAATTCATACTATCTATGGAATTCATGTAGGACATTGGAAGGAGATGCGCCCTTGTCGCCCTTCAGTTGTGAGATTGATTCCTGTGGCCTTTCCAGACGTGATGGGTTGTCACTAATCATATGGGTTATCATTTTTATAAAAAACAAAAATAACCCTGACATGTTTTAACTTCAATGATTTTATTATACCCTTCATTTTCATCCAAAAACACTAATACCTCCACATCTTATATATTGTAATTTTTTCACCTTTATATGAAAAAATAAAACTATTCCCAATAGAAAGAACATCATTCCTTAATCCTGGTGTCCGTATGGTTTTATCATTATCATGTTCAATTAGGTAGAAGGTCCATGCATTGTAAAAATTATTTATGTATCCTTCAAAATAATTTTTTTCATTAATCCAAATAAACCTTGTACAACTTCAGTCATATGGGTGTTCATAGAAAAACAGTTTTGGAAAACAATCATGTATGACATATAATTTCTAAACATCTAATATAACATGATTTTTATATAACAGTCAGACCAAAGCTGAGATGAAAATTTCAATCAATGGTCATTATAAAATACCATAATTATGTGCTGAGATACTATATTTTAAAGGAAAATATAAATAGGTTTCACAAGGGTCTTCTTCTTCAGTACATTTTTCAAAATAATAATATGCTTCAAAATCTTGTGATAAAGTAAAATATTTAAAATTATCTTGATAATATATTCTTTTCATGAATCTATTATAATATTGGGAAACTTGGTTTTAATTAAATGCATCTCATGATTCATGATGATGTCGAGGTATAGTAGAGGTGTTTGATTTCTCAAACAACTACTTGCTAGTGATTGGTATGCTAGAAAAATTTTCACAATCATCTGCACATGACATTGCTATAATTATTGAAATCATGTCATCAGGAAGAGATAGGAATGTCATTTGAGATCCACCTCCCTCCATTTTACCCAAATTTCCATTATTTGAAAAAGTTATATAACATGTATTTAACTGAAATAATAGACCTAGGGAATAACCATGTGTTTAATGAAAACACTTAATCTTTAATGTTGTCTAAACCGGCATATGATACCAACTATAAGGACCCAGCCTTAAAACATTACCTAATATTGAATTAAATGAATAATTAAAATTGAGGATCATTTCTGTTTTATATTTTTATACAATTAGGCCATAAAATTTACATATCAACTTGAATATTACATGTAGACGCTACTACTCAATACAAATTTTTTCATAAAATAAAATCTATTAAAAATATACTTGTATAGTTACATGATTTAGATAGAAGGAATGTTCCTTGATCCCATCCATGACCCTATTTATCTTTATGTCCTGTGGAAAACATTTCAAAACAAAACATGGGATGAGCATAAAAAGATCACTAGGGTTTATAAAAAAATCAAGGAAAACATTAGTCCATCAATAAATACAAATCAATGAAACCATAGTTTTCAGTAATAATATACCTTGTGAAATCATTTGATTTATGTATAACACAATGAAATGAAAAATAATAATGGAAACGTATGGGATCCATATCATACTTACATTGTAGCTATTATAGCTACTTAGGGAGTAACGTTGGAATACCCATCATATTATATTCCCTAAATATATTAGGATAAACATTAACATTTACCTCTGTCATGTTACCCAATTCGTTGGAGAGCAATCTCGGGCTCACCCGTCGTAGGTTTATCACGAAACCACCCATATACGTAAACAATGACCAATAACCATAACATATTCATAACACATAAAACAAAAATAATGGAAAGATAACATTTCTACATTTCAATCATAATATATCATTTTAAGATATTGACATAATCAATTTTTTACCAAACCATTTTCAAAATTTTTTAAAACATTTAATAAATAGATTTTTGAATCAAAGTGTCCCATACCACAATGATTGATTTGAAGGAAATATTATTTTCTAACTTTAATTCCACATAAAGAAATCAGTAAAACCATTTTTAAAACATGAACATTATGGAGAATGATTTATAAGTAGAAATCTTTAAAAAATTTAAAATGATATTTTAGTTAAAGAGTTCCTAACAAAATGAGAGACACTTGAATAAAACTAATTGAGTAATAACATTTAATAAAAACCTTATAATATCATGAGAATAAAGTTATTAATGTTACCATTTTCCAAAGGATATTATATGCACATATAGATGTGAATTGGTGCATAATAGAAATGAAGTCACAATGGAATTTAAATTGAGATGAAAACCCTTATAAATACAGTATCCTTAGATTAATTTTAACTAAATTATATAATTATGTGTGAAAAATATAAATAAACTGAATATGATTTTATATATAGTGTAAAACAATCAGTGGTCATTAACAAATATTCATAGAATGAAATAATCAATAAGTATAAGTTTAACCCAAATAATTCAAATTGGGATAAAAAGTTTCCTTACAAAAATTTGACAGCCTAACAGTGTCACATTAAAATTCATAAAATTAGTTTATGAGAGAGAAAATGGTATATCATCAATTTGACATAAAATTTAAATCAATAATGATATATAAAAACATATCCCAACATATAAATTTGTAAATTAAATAAGAAAAAAATAAGCCTTTTAAAAGGAAGAGGGTGACAGGTTTCCTTACCGATCTGGTAATATACAAAACATGAACCATATGAAAGAAGGATCATAAAATAAACATGTAAATTTCCATAAATTAATTTTTATTAAACTATAAATACAATCAGGGGTAGTACATACACCACACAAAAACAAATAGTGGAAAATATACCATGAATCTCACGGGAAAAAATTACATGAAAACTTCGTACCACAGTGTAATCAATCGATTAATATGAAAAAAATTTAATAACCACCAAATGAATCAAAGAATAGAATGAATATAAAGAGAATAATGAGAATATATATCCAATGGCAGTACACAATACATCACATGAAATAATAATTGGTGAACTATGGAAATCTCGCGGAATTAAAAGTTAGATAAAAAACCCCTTACCACGTGTCCGACTTGACCCTTTCATTATTTAATCTCTTGAATATTTAACTAAAGTTAATTTTGTCATGGCTCGACCCTACTCGGGCTCGAGCCGCAACTACCCCAAGCCTGCCTCCATAGGCCAGGGGCTGGAGACTAGCGCCGAAGGCAGAACAACTTGGGGAGGCCTCTTCCTAAGTACCTGCACACACACACACGCAGCACACTCAATGAAAAAGTGCATAGTAAAAGAAAAGACAAGTAAAGAAAAAGGGAAACTGCTATAAATAAACCACAATGTGCATCGATCTCTAAAAGTACAAAGAAATTGCTGAAATTAAACTGAAAAGAAAAGGGGAAAACACGCGCCCAACCAGAAAAGTGCCACAACCCGGCAATAGGTAAACAAAACAAAGAGCTGGAAGGGTCCCCCACCTGGATCCCGACATCGACCACCATACATGGTCCATGCCTCTAAGCTCCTTTTAAGTCACGCTCCACCTATCCATAGTATGTAAGGGCTCACCAAGTGCAGGCAAAGCCCAAGCAGGGGTGAGTATAAAAATACTCAGTAGGATACCCTGAAGGCTCGAGGGAGCAAAAAAGGAGGTACCGAAGGGTGAGAAGTAGAGAGAACATGGAAAAGTAAAGGATTACAACCAAAAGTGATGTAAAGAGTATAGTAAAGAGTCCAGATCAACCCAACAAGAGGAATTAAGTAGACTCATGCAGACATAATGAGCTAGAAACGGTGAGAAGATGAACTTCCCGTCGAGTCTTCACTACATATAGCAGGAGAGTAGACTCGTCCAACCACGAGGAGCTAGACACGGAAAGCACGTGGCATACCCCGCACGTCTTCTCCTCTCCTGGAAGGATAGTAACCAAAACCCAAGAAATGGGTACCGGAAAGAAGGTATATACATATAGATATGCTCTGTCAAGAAACTAGAACAAGGTCGTAAGGGGATCTTTGTACTGTAGCTCAGCCCAAGAAAAGGTGAGTTGCCAACAGTCCCGGACGTAAACACCATTGATGCCTAGCATCCCACATATCTGCCCCGAACTACAAGTCAAGGGGATTAAACCACCACACCTCGACACTATCTGCTTTGGACGACACTGACTCGCCCGCACGGTTTTAGGTCGTGTCACAAGGACGCGTCTCGGTGGGGGAAAATCTCCTTGTACTTGAGAGTTATGAGGGAACATCAAACCACAACTCGTCATCACCCCACAGTTGAGAGGTCTCCTCCAAGTCAATAAGCGACCCCTTGCCCAGCCGCGCTGGAGGGTCCCTAGAAGTCGACGAGTCCCCACTACAGGGAGACGCGGCAAGAGTCGATGGGTGACACACTGCCCAGTCCCGTAATAGGGTAATCCACTGGAGGGAGACCCGGATAAAGTCAGTGACGGGACTACTGCCCTGTCCAACCCAGCTGGAGGTAACCTGGCATCGGGGACCACTGCCCAGCCGAGCTAGAGGTAAGCCCGGCATCGGGGACCACTGCCTAGCCCCGCTGGAGGTAACCCGGGCATCGGGGACCACTACCCAGCCCAACTAGAGGTAAGCCCGAAACTGCTCTGGCCATCCCTACTGGATGGCATTACTCGGTGAACACCGTTGTACTGTCCATCCCTACTGGATGGTAACCCACTAGCGAGCCCTTCTCGAAACAACCTCAGCCCTACGGGAAACAACCTCAGCCCTGCTGGAAACAACCTCAGCCCCATTGGAAACAACCTCAGCCCTACTAAAAACAACCTCCCAGGTAGAGGATTGGTGCCCGCATATAGTGTTGGTCAAATGGAATCCACAATAACTCTACCATGGAACAGGGAGTGACGGGAGAAACTCCCCATGCCTCTCAAGACGATTACGCTCCAATCCACTGAGTCACTTTCGAAGCGGACTGAGACAACTCATCCCAGAAAGTGGGAAAATACCAATGTAGTACGAGCACACGTAGTTGCAAACGGTGTCGCAGTCTGGTGAAAGGTCACGGTACTGGAACCCCTCACAGCTGAAGAAACATAGGAACAAACCATCTCTGTCGGCCAAACAAGAAAATGACTATGGGAAAACTCAACTCTTTTGGTCAACAAACGAGAACAAAGGGATCCTCTACATAATGAGAGGTAAAAAGTACGTAATGCAGAGCAAAAAACACACATGGGACCCACACGACGTGTGGCCCCAAGTCAACCCCAACCAAGCGCACATTCTCAGGTACCAACACCAACATGTACCTCCACGCATTCCCATATACTCCTAGTGTATACCACATTCTAGCCCAAAGGCTATCGTGCACACAACACCCAACGTCAATGCGAAGGCGTGAACGTAACAACTCCATCTTGCCACCTCAATGGCTGAGGCACGACCAACCACATCTCTTTAACCACCAACATCACTCCTACGGGAGTGCACGTGATCACACGGCAAGTGTCCGCTACAAACACGGTAGAAGAACCGCCACCGGGTCACCTTCACATTTCCACATTTAATAAGACCGCGTATGAAGCTCCACACATCCAAATGGATCATACCATTGTAATCCTTGCGGAAAAAGACACGAGTTAGACTACATACTCGCCACAAACAAATATCTGACAGAAAAGGCACTAACACCGCCACACGCCCGAAGGGAATCCCGTGATCCTGAGCCTCGGCCCCGAAAACAGTCGCGCGCATCACACCATTGTGATCCCTTAGAAAAAACACATAAAAAGGACAACTCACTTGAGTGGAATGAATATCCGGAGAAAAAGATGCATTCTGGTGCACCGCACACGAGTGGTGCTTCGTGGGACCCGCATCCTGGTCCTGAAACTCAACGGACGGATCACACCATTGCGATCCTCTTGAAAAAGTACACCAGTCGGACTATTCACTTGTCCAAAATGGTCAGTCGGTGATAGAGATGGAAAATCACCATCAATGCCCAAATGACACTCGTGGGGCCTGCACCATCATGCCGAATCAGAGCGGCCAGATTGTGCCATTTCAATGCCCTCGGAAAAACACCCAAATACAACTGCTCGCACGCCCTAAACGGACGTCCGATGAAAAAGTAGTGAAACACTACACGCAGCTCAAAAGACGGGTCGTGGGGCCCATGCCTCAACTTTGTCCTCAATGCCCGAAACCACCCTAGAAAGCTTCGCCCCGGCGCTAGGGTCCCAACGCCACTGACGACGCTTAAAATGGACGTCGGACGCGTCCACGCCGTCCAAAACAAGATCCCTTGAAAAATGGGAATTCTCTTAAAGACGTGTCACACCTCCAAGGCCCCTCGTTTCGGGAATTAAAAATTCCCGAAACCAACACAAAATATTTCTCTCATTACGAGGCACGTGCCACCACAAAAGGCTCGCGAAACCGACTCCCGGTTTATGATTTATTAAAATATAAATCATTTTATAATAATAATAATAATAATATATAATAATTATTATTATTATTATTAAAACCTTATTTTTTTATTTCTTTTATATTAATATAAAACCAGACTGGCCGAATGGCCGGTCTTCTTTTCCCAACCGGACCCGCATCATGCCTGTCCTTGTCTCTCAACAGACTGGCCCTTCGGCCAGTCTTCGTTGACGCACAAGCAGGAATCAGGTCCTACTGCTTTCTCCGCATGTCGAGGCCCTGCCTCGGCTCCCCCTCGACCACGGCGCCGCGCCGGATGCCGGCAGCAGCTCCCCTCCACAGGATGCTCTCGGCTCCTCTGCCTTCCGCAGCGTGCCGCTGCGCTACCCCGAGGCTGCCGCGCTACTCCGATCAACACCGCCTCACACCCGACGCCCACTGACCAGCGCCTCTGCCGGCCTCTGCTGAAGGCCCACCGCCACCGTAGTGGGCTCTGCCCCCGCCTTGGCCTCACCGGACCACCAGAAAGCATCAAACGACCTACAATTCCCGCAAACATTGGGGAATGACCGCAACCCCATCCGAACCCAGATTTCAATTTCGAAACAGAAATTTGATAGATAAAACAATACTACATGACCGTGGGATTTATTCGAAGAAATATCCACAATGTGATGCAAATAATCAAACTGAAATAGGGGTTTGATATTTAAAACCTAAAAAAACCGGCTACCTCAGAGGGCATAGTCCGGAGCTTCGCCGCACGTCCGCCGGTGTTTTCGCACCTCACCGGAGAGGTGAGGATGATGGAGCTTGTTGGAGTAGCTCCTTCGGTGAGCTCTTCTACCACGGGGTACCATTGGAGAAGGAGGATGTGGGTTTGATTTAAAAGGAAAATTAAATTAATTAAACATTAATTATTTTAATCCTCAATTTTAACCCGCATCCGAAACTCTTGGAGAGGTCCAAATTAAACTGCCCCTAGGGTAAACGGCACGATCCGAACACAACGGTGCCCTCATTTTTTCAATCCGAGTCACTATTTAAGAGATACTTGAGTTATTCCATTAAAAGAATTAATTAATTAATTAATTTAACCATTTAACATTTCAGAAGCAGGCGAGGGGTCCAAATGTCCCGCGCCGAATAGTTTTATGATGTTCATAGGGTAATCACCTCATTCCGGACCCATCCGTACACTCTGATCTCTGATCTGAAGCACATTTTAGGATTTATCGCATTTATTTGGCATTTCATCTGTGAAAACACTGAAAATTTAATTTCGTCCACTCTGGGGCTTGGAATCGCCCACCGTCTGAAGGCAATGCTCTGGAATAATATCAAGAATATTCCAATGTCCTTTATAGCCAAAAACAGGTTTCTTACATCATTCCCTCCTTCAATATTTTTGTCCCCGAAGTGCAAAACCAGGGAACAACTCAGGGAACTAAGCCCACACATGGCTCTTCCATACCAAGAACTCATGCACAGGTCTGTGCCACCACACACCGACCAAAGGATTTGATCTGTTCAAGTGAGGTCGGCCCTTGTCGATGTCGTGCATAGAAGCACGCAGACTTCTCTTCAGGTGAACCACAAGGGATACATCATGTACCCACTTCGGAATTTGGGGCTAGGGCAAGGCAGTAGGAAACCTTGACATCCCTTTGCATGGTCTAAAATAGCCCGAAGGCTCTCGGGGGTAGCTCACCTCCCCGACTGAACCTCCACGACGCACGCCGCGACTGGAATTACCGCCCGTACCTGGAACAAGGCCTGGTGATTCCCTCAATCGAATATCCATATAGTGAAGCACCAAAGTATATCTGGTCACGCAAGGCTCCACAGTCGATGTCCCACAACCAGGACTCTCTTACATGCTCGAGGAGTGAAGGAGTCAACACCATCGACTAGAGAAAAAGGCCTCACGCCCTTTTACCTTACCAACACAGGGTTACACCGACGCCTCGTGCCACCCTGGTAACAACTCAGACAAGGAGCAGAGAGAAATGAATTTCACACCTAGGGTCTAAAAATTCTACTACAAAAGTAGAAGATCTGTAGATCGTACCTCTTATCAACTCATGCTCTGCAGTATCGTAGACATCCAATGCTCGCAGCTGTCCGCGATCCCAACTGTCAGCTCCCGGAGCCTGTCGTGGACCGCCTAGTGGTGATGAGAAGACCTCATAAAGTTGTCCCCTACTACCATATCCTCCCGCTCTTCTTCTATCACCACCCCTCTGGGTACTACTCTGATCATGGCGCCACCTCCGTCATGGTGGTGCACCTGCTGCCTGCCCAAAGCTCTCTGCATGCCTGGTCGGGCAGTCCCGTTCCATGTGACCTCACCCATCGCAAGCATAGCACCGACTCTCTCTGGGATGCACTGCTTCCCTCCAGTGCCACTATGGTGTACGACCACTCCCCTGAGATTGGTTTTAAGGAATCCACCTGTGTCGAGGTCCTGCTTGCCGACGCCCGCTAGCTGCGACAAACGTCTCGGCTCCAACGTTCCTGCAGCCACCACCAACTTTAGAACGTGACAGGAAGGTCTCTGTCACCGGTGCCTGCTCTAGAACCCCAGCATATTGGAAATTCCCAAGGGTACTATGATAGCACGAATCTCTTGGCGGAGACCCTACTCAAACATCCACCCTCAGATGTTGTCGTCATGGACCACGTCCGGGTAAAAGCGTGCATAGTCTGCGAAACTAGCTGCGTACTCGGCCACCATCATCCCTCCCTGCTGAAACTGAAGGATCTCCTGAATCTGAACAGAGCTCAAGAAGGAGGGGAAAAACTCCTCATGGAACAACAACTGAAAATCGCCCCACAAAAGCGATGACTCGTCAAGAAGCTGAGTCACCAGACTCCACCAACACAATGCTGCTCCACGAAAAAAGGGGGTTGCCAAATCCACTCTCTGATCTGTTGGAATCTGCACAAGCTTGGAAAGGCTAACCACTGTCTCGAGACAAACCTCTGCTGCTTGAGGGTCTGGTTCACCACTGAACCTCAATGGTCTCTGCCTCTGGAACTTGCGGAGTGCACTCATCCTGCACTCCAGCTCAGCCTGCTCTACTGAAGTTATCTGCTACTCAATAGGTGGGGATGCTACTACCGGCCCACCTGAAAAAAGGGGCTCGCATGATGGGTCCTGGACTATGTCCTTGTAGCTCACAGGGTCGTCGTCACGAACCAAAGCTGACATCCTGGCAGGCTGTCTTTGTGGAAACATCTTGAATATTATCAAGGAGTGCCACTGTCAGATGAGCATATATGTATATACCAAAAACAACGATGGGGAGCTGACTCAAGAAGGACAGTCAAGACTCAGTCCTATGTGATGCACAAACAAAATTTTCCCAACAAAAAGTTCTTCAGCATTCTGAGTCAACAAGTGGGTTATAAAGGTCATGTTGAATGGATACGTCAGTCATCGCACCATCACTGGACTCCCTGGACTGAGTGCCGATCTCTAGACACGTTAACACTGTTGCCCTAAATCCCAAACAAATCCTTTTATTTTAGATACGTCTGAACATCGTCCCAAGGAACGAACCATCTCTGATACCACTTTTTCATGACCTAACCCTACCCGGGCTCGAGCCACAACTGCCCCAAGCCCACCTCCATAGGCCAGGGTCGGGCGACTAGTTCCGAAGGCACAACAACTCAGGGAGGCCTTTTCCTAAGTACCTTTACACACACACACGTTGCACACTCATGAAAAATTGCAGAGTAAAAGAAAAGACAAGTAAAGAAAAAGTAAAGGTGCTATAAATAAACCACAATGTTCATCAACCTCTAAAAGAACAAAGAAAGTGCTGAATGTATACTGAAAATAAAAGGGAAAAAACACGCGCCCAACCAGAAAAGTGCCACAACCTGGTAAAAGGTAAACAAAGCAAATAGCTGGATGGGTCCCCCACCTGGAACCTGACCCCGACCACCGTATGCGGTCCAAGCTCCTACGATCCTCTGAATTCATGCTCCACCTGTCTGTCGTCTGCAAAGGCACACCAAGTG
Organism: Viscum album; assembly: GCA_963277665.1. Classification (NCBI taxonomy): domain Eukaryota; kingdom Viridiplantae; phylum Streptophyta; class Magnoliopsida; order Santalales; family Viscaceae; genus Viscum; species Viscum album. Next base: position 1,428,179,209 of record OY728136.1, on the reverse strand, counting down.
TGGGCAAAGCCCAAGCAAGGGTGAGTATAAAAATACTTAGTAGGATACCTCAAAGGCTCGAGGGAGCATCAAAGGAGGTACCGAAGGGTGAGAAGTAGGGAGAATAGGGAAAAGTAAAAGAGTACAACCGAAAGTGATGTAAAGATTATAGTAAAGAGTCCTGATCAACCCAACAAGAGGAAAGAAGTAGACTCGTCTAGACACAAAGAGCTTTAAATGGTGAGAAGATGAACTTATTGTTGAGTCTTCGCTACCTATAGCAGGAGACTAGACTCATCCTACCACGAGAAGCTAGACACGGAAAGCACGTGTCATACCCCTCGCGTCTTCGCCTCTCCTGGAAGAAGAGTAACCAAAACCCAAGAAATGGGTACCGAAAACAAGGTATATACATATAGATATGCTCTGCCAAGAAACCCGAACAAGGCCGTAAGGGGATCTCCGCCCCGTAGCTCAGCCCAATAAAAGGTGATTAACCAACAGTCCTAGAAGTAAACACCATCGATGCCCAGCATCCCACACATCTTCCCCGAACTATAAGTCAAGGGGATCAAACCACCACACCTCGACACTATCCGCTTTGGACGACACTGACTCGCCCGCATAGTTTTAGGTCGCGTCACAAGGATGCATCTCGGTGGGGTAAGAGCTCCTCGTACATGAGAGTTCTGAGGTAAAATCAAACCACAACTCATCACTGCCCCGCAGTCGAGAGATCTCCTCAAATACGACAGGCGACCCCCAGTCCAGCCTTGTAGGAGGGTCCCTGCATGTCGACAGGTTCCCACTATAGGGAGACCCGGAAAGAGTCAATGGGTGCTACACTGCGCAGTCTTGTAACAGGGTAATACAATGGAGGGAGACCCGACTAAAGTCGCCGACAAGACCACTGCCCAACCCAGCTGGAGGTAACCCGGCATCAGGGACCACTGCCCAGCCCAGCTGGAGGTAAGCCTGGCATCAGGGACCACTGCCCAGCCTAGCTGGAGTTAAGCCCGACATCAGGGACCACTGCCCCGCCCCACTGGAGGTAAGCCCAGCATCGGGGACCACTTCCCATCCCAGCTAGAGGTTAGCCCGGAACTGCTCTGGTCATCCCGGCTGGATGGTACTACTGGGTGAAAACCACTGTACTAGCCATCCCTGCTGGATAGTAACCCATTGGCGAGCCCTGCTCGAAACAACCGTAGCCTTGCTAGAAACAACCTCTTGGGTATATGATCAGTTCCCGCGTAAAGTGTTGGTCACACTGAATCCACAAGAACTCTACCAGGGAACAAGAAGGGATGGGATAAACTCCCTATGCCTCTCAAGGCGATCAGGCTCTAATCCACTGAGTCACTGTCGAAGCGGACAGAGACAACTCATCCCAGAAAGTGGGAAAACACCCACGTTGTATGATCACATGTAGTCACAAACGGTGTCACAGTTCGGTGAAAGGGCATGGTACTGAAACCCCTCACAACTAAAGAAACAGAGGAACAAACCACCTCTATCATCCAAACGAGAAAATGACTAGGGGAAAACTCAACTCTGCTTGTCAACATATGAAAACAAAGGTACCCTCTGGGTCACGAGAGGTCAAAAGTACGTAAATCAGAGCACATCACACAGATAGGGCCCACACGACGTGTGGCTCCAATTCAACCCCAACCAAGCGCACATTCTCAGGTACCAACACCTAAATGTACCTCCAAGCGTTCCCGTATACTCCCAGAGTATACCACGTTCCAGCCCAAAGGATATCGTGCACACGGCACCCAACGTCCATGCGAAGGCGTGAACGTAAAAAATCCAACCTTTCACCTCAATGGCTGAGGCACGACTAACCACATGTCATTAGCCACCAACACCACTCATATGGGAGTGCACGCGATCACACGCCAAGGGTCTGCTACAAATACGGTAGAAGAACCGCCACCGGGGCACCATCACATTTCCACATTTAATAAGATTGTGTATGAGGATCTGAATAGCCAAACAGATCATACCGTTGTAATACTAATGGAAAAACACGTGATTTAGACTACTTACTCGCCTCAAATGGATATCTGACTGAAAAGGCACTAACACCGCCTCACGCCCGAATGGCGTCCCGTGATCCCGAGCCTTGGCCCCGAAAACAGTCGGGCACATCGCACCATTGCGATACCCTCTGAAAAACACGTCAAAAGGAATAATCACTTGAGTGGAACAAATATCCAGAGAAAAATATGCATTCTGGTGCACCGCACCCTAGCGGTGCTTCGTGGGACCCGCATCCCGGTCCCGAAACTCAACGGATGGATCACACCGTTGCGATCCTCTCGAAAAAGTACAACAGGTGGAATATTCACTTGTAAAAAATGGTCTTCTGGTGATAGAGATGGAAATTCACCGTCAACGCCCAAACGACCCTCGTAGAGCCCACACCATTGTTCCGAATTAGAGTGGGCAGATTGCGCCATTTTCATTTCCCTTGGAAAAGCACCCAAAAATGACTGCTCGTACGCCCCGAACGGACGTCTGATGAAAGATTCGTGAAACGTTGCATGAAACTCGAAAGACGGGACGTGGGGCCCATGACTCAAATTTGTCCTCAATGCCCGAAACCCCCCAAGAAAGATTCGCCCCGGCGCCAGGGTCCCAACGCCACTGACGGCGCTTAAAACGGATGTCGAACGCGTCTGCGCCGTCAAAAACAAGATCCCAGGAAAAATAGTAATTCTCTTAAAGACATGTCGTGCCACCGAGGCCCCTCGTTTTTGGAATTAAAAATTCCCAAAACCATCTCAAAATATTCCTCTCATTCCGAGGCACGGGCCGCCGCAGACGGCTCGTGAAACCGACTCCCGGTTTATGATTTATTAAAATATAAATCATTTTATAATAATAATAATAATATATTATTATTATTATAACTTTATTCTTTTGTTTTTTTTATATTATATTCTTTATATAAATATATATATATAACCAGACCGGCCGAATGGCCGGTCTTCTTTTCCCAACCAGACCCGCATGATGCGGGTCCTTGTCTCCAAATAGACCGGCCCTTCGGCCGGTCCTCGTTGACGCACCAGCAGGACTCAGGTCCTGCTGCTTCCTCTGCACGCCGAGGCCCAGCCTCGGCTCCCCCTCGACCACGGCATCACGCCGGATGCCGGCAGGATCACCCCTTCACCAGACACCCTCGACTACTCCGCCTTCCGTAGCGTGCCGCTGCGCTACCCCGAGGCCTCCGCACTACTCCAATCGACGCCACCTCAAACCTGACTCCCACAGACCCGTGCCTCCGCCGAACTCCGCTGAAGGCCCGCCGCCACCGTAGCCTGCTCCGCCGCCGCTTAGGCCTCGCCGGACTGCCAGAAAACATCAAATGGCCTACAATTTCCGTATACATCGGCGAACAACTGCGACCCCATCCGAACCTGGATTTCAATTCCTAAACAAATGTTTGAAAGATAAAAAAATATACTACACGACCATTGGATTTGTTCGAAGAAATTGCCACAATTTTATGCAAATAATCGAACTCAAAGAGGGGTTCGAGATTTAAAACCGAAAACAACAACCGCCTACCTGCGAGGGCGTAGCCCGGAGCTTCGCCGCACGTCCGCCGGAGTTGTCGCACCTCACCGGAGAGGTGAGGATGATAGAGCATGTTGGAGGACATCCATCTGTGATCTCTTCTTCCAGGGGGATCTAAAGGAGGAGGGGGTGGGTTTGATTTAAATAGAAAATTAAATTAATTAAATTTTAATTAATTTAATCCTCAATTTTAACACGCATGTGAAACTCTTGTCGAGGTCAAAATTAAACCTCCCCTAGGATAAACAGCACGATACAAACTCAACGATTCCCTCAGTTTTCCAATTCGTGGCACCATTTAAGAGATACTTTAGTTAAGCCATTAAACGAATTAATTAATTAATTAATTTATCCGTTTAACGTTCCATAAGCGGGCGAGGGGTCCAAACGTCCCGCGCCAACAAGTTTTATGTCGTTCCTAGCGTAAAAACCCAATTCCGGACCCATCCATACACTCAGATATCTGATCTGAAGCACTGTTTATGAGTTATCACATTCATTTTCCATTTCCAGGGTGAACGCACTGAAAATTTAATTCCGTCCACTCTGGGGCTCGGAATCGCACGCCGTCTGAAGGAGTTGCTATGAAATAATATCAAGAACATTCCAAAGTCCTTTGTAGACAAAAAAAGGTTCTTACAAATTTATACTTGTTTAAAAACCTTTTTCAAGTTTATTATTCCTTTTATATCACTTATTATTATGCTATAAACATTATTCATTAATTTAAGTTAATAATTTTTGTTTTTTATATATTGGGTACTTGAGTAAAAAATAAACTTCTTATAATTACAAGTTGTTCATGTGGTCAAAATTACATTTTATAATGAATGATATTCATGATTTAGATATCATATATATCAAATATATCTGGTATATTTATGTATTTATAAAATTACATAATATTTGGAGATAAAAAAATGAATGCACCGTTCATGGAGATGGTAAGTCGTACGTACGAGTGAATGGTACTTTCATTTCTATTTCATATTTAATGGAATGAAAACGTAATGATACATAGATATATTTTAATTCTATTATAATATCATATGATATATATGTTACATTATTTCATTAACTCAATCATTTATACATTCCAAGAATGTCATTTACGAATCATATCACCTTGAGGGGGATGTAGTCCGCACATTCTCAAATGAAATTATCGTATTGACATATATTGGAAAGTATAAAGATATGTCTGTAAATAAAAATTATATAATCATAGGGATAGAATAAAAATAATATATATCATATATAAATACAGTGATATAATAATGGCCACCATGAGCGGCGGTAGGAGATAACTGAATAATCATCATTTCGGGAGACAGTAGTTCACCGTCTACAGAAATAGTATGTTCATTAACCATTAGATGGAGGTGTGTGTATGTGTAGTTCAAATAATTATAATAACAAAAACCGAGTATATTTAGGATACTGTTGTTGTTATAAAATAATGGAATTAAATTATTTTATGGGGTTAGAGAAGTAATATAAAACAAAAGTACATAAGAGAAGATATTATCTTTAAATAGGGTATCTCCCTTTGGTTTGAACCAAAAGGTTTAATTTAATTGCCTTCTACCTATGGGAATACTTCTAAGAGGAGGATATGGATGTAACAGGCATAATTGGGAAGAGTTTGGACGATCTAAGGGGCTTGTGACGTGTGAGGAATGGTTTATAAGAGTGGGCTTTTATAAGGGGGAGTAGGGGCACTTTAAGAATGTTTAAAAATATTATTTTATAATATAATGATTTTTTTCTAAATGTAAAATACATATTAAAGTCAAATTTATGTTGACTCACGTTTTAAATAAAATCATCCAATAATAATTGGACTGGTTTTGGATATTTTTTTAATCATTTTAATAACAATTATTTAAATCATTCATTATTGAGGTAAACACAACATCATTATTGTGTTATAAATATATTTATTTATTTGATCTCTAAAATTTAGAAAAAAATTTCATGATAAAGGAAATGTTTTTATATTTCCAGTTAATATTTATATTCAAATAGATAACTTATATATATCCAAATTTAAAAATTGACTTTCTAAAATATATATGTTTAAGTCATTTTTGTCTTTACTTTAAATTAATTAATATAATGTGTCTTTATCACACCCATGTGAATCCATGGAGTCTCAAAATCATCCAAAGAATGCCCATGGTGGGAAATTTATCAAAAAAATAGAATAAGGACACATTTTAGGGTAATAAAATATTATTATAATTATATAATTTACCCTTATTTACTAGATTTAACTTTTAATCATGGTAAATAAAATTTTTTCTGAAGTAAATATTTTTAATTTCTAAAAATAAAAATTACCTATTGACACAATTTGGACATCATAATTCCAAATATTGAATGCATTTTTCCAAATTCAAAACACAGAAGTGGATGAAATTAATTTAAAATTAATTATCATTTTTAAAACTAAAAGCGTGTTTTTATGAAATAATAACTATCAAAAGATTGACGCTTTTTTTAGGTCCAATTTCCAATGGAAATTATTTCCAATTACCAAAATAGGATTTAATGGTAAAAATATTATCTAATTACTCTTTAAAAATATTTATAAATATAATCTAACAATATAAATATATTTGATTATAAGGCAGTTTTGAATTAAAATACATTATTTTTCACTATTCATAAAAAATGAACTTTATTAGAAAAATATGAAAATTTTATCCAAAGTAAATTTTTATGTCATGATACTAAAAGAGGATATTAGTTTTTTCAAATTGAACCTATAAAATATACCAAAAGTTTATTTAAATAGGGATCTCCATCAAAAGTTGGTAAATTGACATTTTAATGAATATAAGAGTATTTATGATTAAAATCGAATTTTTTCTTAATTTAAGCCTCTACCATTAACTAGATGAATGTATTAACATTTAAAAAACAAGTATATTTATATTATAGTACATTTTCTCCATTACCACTAATACAAAAATAATGTTTTAACAACCATTTAAAAAAATTTATGTTATTATTTTTTTTATGATTCAACATTGTGTGAAACATAAGAATTCAATTAAACCCATTGTTGCATATCGGGTATTCCATAGAACATAGCATCCCCTTTAAAATAAAATTAATATTTAATTAACAAATATTAATAAATATGAAAATTATATATTATTTATTTACATGGGTTGTTACATATATATATACTTAATATGAATCATTAAAATAATTAGTGAGAGGATATTATGGAAAATAAATTACATTAGTTCACATGGTGATATTCTAATGTACCATTTAATGATTATTTTAAATCCACATTTATGGATTGTGAAAAGGATATAGATTACTAAATTAATATGACAAAATATTAGTATATATTATATAATGGTTGTATCATATTAGAGTTGTTTAATAATATTTTTACGATGTCGAAGAAAAAATAAAAAAAAAAATTCATAGTTAGGAATTTTACCTCTTCTCTGACCACCTTTTTAGGATTATATATATAGTAATCATAAATTTTATTTATGAAAAATAGGACTTCTAGGATTATGGTATGAATTTTAAAGGTTGTTTGGTCAGTTATTGGCTAAAAAGCATGAAGATGGAATTAAAAGTTGAGAGTGGGTGGCTTTTTACAAATGAGGTTAGTGTCACACTTATAGTATTTTAAAATAGAAATGTGTCCCCAAATTATTCACATTGCAAAAGGTTCCAAATTATAGAACTATAAATACATACATATATATATTATATGTTCATAATACATCAATAAAATAGATTTTAAAAAAGTGTTTTGTTCATTTTGACTATTCTTTTTTTGTTTGATACCCCGTTAAACCAGTTTTCACTTTAAACACAATAAAATATTTTTTAATGTTTTCACTATTATTTATGGTAAAAAACTATGTTGATCATATTAAAAGATTATAAATTATTTTCATTCCTACATTGTGATCCATTTTATGAAATTCAATTCACATAATTGGAAAATTTTGGTTTAAACATGAATTTATAGATGTGATGAAATATCGGTGTTTTAAGAAGTGTATTTTCAACAAAATTTGATTTTATATTAATTATAAGACTAATAATAATCATTTTTTGAAACTTAATTGTTATATATTTACATATAATCTAAAATTTAAATTATGATATACATCGTTAGGTATTTTTTAGTTAATTAATAAGGTGAAATATTATTCAATATAAAACGATTTTTAAAAAAATCATATTTTTAAATCTAAAGACAAACCTACAATAAAATAAAATATAATTATTATTATAAATAATTAAATGAGATTCAATAAATGTAATAAATACTTTTTTTGAAATCCTATTCAAAATATAATTGAATTTCTAATTTTCTTAATTTATTGAAAATAAATGACATTTTTTTGGAAATAATTATTTTTCTTTATTAATAAAAATCAATATTTTTTTAAACAAAATTCACATAATATAAATTTTAATATTTGATTCTTAAATATATATTTTAATTTTTTAGAAAACATTTTTTAAAAGATATAAAATTTTATTACAATATTTTGTCATGAAAATTAAAAAATAAAATTGATGAAAAAATATTTATGAATAGTAAACTCAGTTTACTAAAAATAAATTGATTGTTTTCTTAAAATTTATTTATAATTTATAATGATTTCGAAATATATTTATTTATTTAATTCACAATGTAGTTAATACTATTTATACCTATCAATTTTATGTCTTGATTATAATAGTCAAATATTTCATTGATCATTTAAGATAGGTGTTCTGTGTCCAATATGATTTAGATCACAATGGAATTCTGTAAAATCATAAGGTGTTACATAAAAAACTAATTTTTCTCATTTGGACCCTTGGTAATATAATTATTATCAAAATAAACATGGTAACTCTAGTCCATGATATAGGAAACTTGTAATTTTCTTAAACATGTGCACCAATAATTACCAACCCTCAAACACTTTTTTTCCCTTATTGATATTTATGGTTTATGCGTAGATGTATGATGAGGCACCTCAAATGTTGTATATATATGTTCCTCATCATATGTATGTGTACAATATTTTTTATTTTTATGTGATGGATTATATGTCTTTTCTTCTTATATCCTAACAATCTATTTAAAAATTAATTTGTACAAAAATATGAAAAACCAAGTAATTTATATATTACTGAATAAAAAATAAATCCTCCCAGACAAAACATAAACTAAAATGACCTCATTATGGAGAGATAAAATAATGTAAATAAATGAAAAAAATAAAAAATTCATCCAGGAAATGTAAAAATGAACAAATTGGTTACACCATTTTTATACTATAAAACAATTCATTGAATATAATTGTTTATACATTATTTCATTTTTTATTTATCAAATTAGATTAAAATTATTTATTTACCTATAAATTAATAAAATATATAAGTTAAGCGATAACATGGTAAAAAATAGACTAAATTAATATAAACCAAAAATTTAACATAATATATAAAATTATTGTTTAAATAAAAATAGAATCTTACATTTTATGTACATCAGAAAAGATATAAAAAAATAAATATATGTAACCTCTAATATTATAAAATTTATAAAGGATTATTTTACCAAATTACTTCTTCATGATTTATCCATATGGTATAAACCAAGTCTAAAACATGCTCATAAATATTATCAAGGAATATTTCAATGGAAGTGGGGATCACACATAAATGAAAATCATCATGACGATTTTAATCTCAAACACACCATTACTTCCATGAAGAATGATTGGGAACTACTTATTTGATTGAACAAGATAATTTCAATTTTTTCATGTTTTCCTATGAAAATATAATTCGTTATGCATTCAAACTAAAAATAAAAACTACTATCATACTGAATTCATCATTTCTATCTTAATTTTCAAGGATATTCCATTTTCAATTAAACTCTAGAACAAATAATTTAATTTAATAAGACTCAAATATTTCTTTAATGACTCCAAAATATGAACAAATGCATGGATTATGTTTTTTTCCTAGAAACTAGAAAATTAAATTATTTTTATAAGCACTAACAACCTACTATTATGATTTTCACATTCATTATCTTGTTCATTCTTATGAAATTTATAATCATTAATGTCATTCGTAGAACATGTTAATAATTTTAAACATGGACCACCTTTTACCAATATCAATGTCTCTAATTCATATTATATAATATTTTCAGTCTCATTAATCCATGGAAAAATACTTGTTATGCTCATACTAAATACAAAAATCTTTCATATTTGGATAACATATCTTTAACCCATTAATATATAATGTAATAGATGACTGGGAATCATCCATATTATTCACAATATATAAAGGAAATATCATTATCAGTTTAGATATTAGTTATTTTAAATCCATAACACATATTCCCTTCCCCCATAATAGACATTTTCTGGGCGAACTGTTGACAAACCAATGTTCTCTACCATAGAAAAATATCAAGGTCAAAAATTTATAACTTCCAGAGAAATATATTTATAAATAATGGATGATTCTAGTTGATATGGAATCTTGAAATATCCCATCAGTATATTCATAGAAATTTCAATAGGAACATATCTTTCTTAGATATAAAGGTCTGTAACAATTTATTTATTTCACAAAAAAAACATTAGATGAATCGTGATATCAAAAAATGCTGGTGGAAAATTATTCCATTTTAAAAAATAATGAAAATTTACCATTCCATAATATTTTCCATGAATTAAAATAAATAACCTTGTTACAAATTGAATTGATAAATAAAAGAAATTTTTTATAAATTTGGCTTGGATATTAAATATAACATTTAATGAAATTGCATCATTATTTGAAAATCACATGATTTCATTCCTGACAGCTTCAAATCTATTAGTGAAAGAAATTTTTTAACTCTTTATGAATCACCCTAGGAAACCTTATAAAAATAGAGGCACTGAATGAAACTAATTCTCTCTATCATTGATAATGTATGAAAAATATAAATTGAGCTATGTTCCCCTTCCATCAAGAGAAGGATCTAGACCCAAACATATTCCTGTTGAGAGTATATACAATATTATATTGAAACCATATTTAGTATTTCCATTCATATCATAAAATTATCCAATCAAAATATAATATATATTATTCTCCACCTACATGTCCTCAATGATATGTTTTACCTCACGATATATCCAATATTTTATCTCCAAATATATTGGTCTTTTCATGAATATATGTCTATCATTACAATATTTATGTATCATTCAATATGTAACATCAAGGATTTCCACCCTCTCAAAATAATGATCAGTGGAAAAAAGGTTTGGGAGAAATATTAAATTATTGTGATCTATTTAATGCCTTTATTAATATTTATTAATAATGATCCATAGAAAAAATCACCAATAAAACACGAATATTGTTTCCCTGCATGCTGTATTTAATAATATGAAGTTTGTTGATCAAAAATTATACAAGCCTCATGAACCTAAACACTGTTTTTTAAAAAATAACCATAATATTATAAGTAATTTATAGTGAAAAAAATCATTGCACCCAGTTTAAAAGGTGACATTTTATATAAATTATACACTCTAAAACAGTCCTCCATTAATGGTTCCAGATCATGAATTAATGGTATAATAAAAACATTAATATTATTTCTAGGATATTTTAGTCCAAATATCATTAATCTCAAATAAAAAATATATCACATCAAAAAAAATTAGGTTTATAAGTAGTAAATTACTAATAAAACATTCCATGAACTATATGTACTACTAAGGCTTTGATTTGGATTCATTTCATATTTGTAAACTCCATGTATAATATTTTTATCTTCTTTAAATATGTTTGAAACAATTGATCAATGTTTTTATTCTATGGTAAATTAGTTGGATAATGTAATTTTACATTACATATCCACTCATTAACATTACATCATATAATTTTCCCATCATTTTAATTTGAAAATAAACATTTCAAATGTGTTATTATATGAAGATACAAAATTTCCTTGGAAGGAGTCACTAAAACTGCTAAATTAGCAATTGATTTTTCTTTCATCTCGTACCTTGACATCCAACATTAGATCACTCGGATAGATATTTTTATTACTTTATAATATTATACAAAATAATATGGGTATTCATATATTTTCTTATACCCTAAACCCATCACAAATAATATTTTATACTCATAATTAGTTGAATATGAAAGCTCATTGTCCCTTGTAATTATGTATTTAATCATTTGTATTAACATTGGAAGACAATTTTTAATCAATCCATTTGTACCTTGATTTTAATCAACCTTGTCATTGTTGATAAAACCCAAAAATTCATTGCATCATAGATAAAATAGTTTTACAAAATCACTATATAAACAGTTAATTTTTTATTCATTGTGAATTTCATATACAATAATATCATGAATCCCTTATGTAATTGGATAGAATTATCATCGTGTAAATCATCATCAGAAGAAGAAAGAAAATTATATAGAGATTCACCATGCAAAATCCGAGGGATATAACTCATATTAAATCAATAAAAAAATAAAACTCTCTTTGATATCACAAATTTTTAATTATTTTCATATATAGGCATTTTATGTATGGATAGAAAAATATGTCATGTTTTAGAAAATTTCATCAAGAAAATTCTAAACAAATATCTCAAAAACCTCTTCATATTCATCAATTTTTCATAGTTTACTAATACCACATTGACTCATTATTATCTATAAAAAAATTTATGATTTAAAATAATTTTTTATAATTCCAATTTTAATATCAAATATACCATTATAAATAAATATACGGAATTTCACCAATAATATAAATAAAACATAAAATATAATTAAAAAACAAATTTTAATATATAAAGTACAATTATTTTATAAAATGTCATAAAAAATAGAGTAAAACCAATTATTTTCTATTTAAATTTTTTTAAAATGTGAGAATAATAAAAACATCAAATAAAAATTGAAAATATAAAGGTATATAAGTATAAAATATAATCATAAAATCATAATGAAAATAAATTTGATGAATAGAAAATCGAAACAATAAACACTAAATATAAATTTTTGACATAACCAGGGTGATTTAGAAGGTGACACCAAATGGAATACCACACAAGTGGTGCCAATATTTTGTGATGGTGGTGTTGGATTCCAACTGAATGAAAAGATACATAAATGTAATATTGTAACAAAAAATGTAATTGTAATACCCTGGATGGAATGAAAATGGAAACATTAAACACAAACTATAACCTAAAATCCTAAATGGGATGATTTATAGGATAACACCATCTATTAGAACATTCATGATGTGGCTGATGATTGCTAATGGTGGAAGATGCATGGTTCTGGTCGAAATCTCAAATATAATAGAAATTTCTATAGAAAATTGTATCTTTAAATAAAAATACATATAAAATGAATGAACAAAAAAATAGAATCAATAAAAGACTATAAGTTGAATTCATAATTGAAACTACTTAGAAGAAGATACAAATTAGAATAATGTGAATGCAATTCAGAAGATGGCTGATTTTGGATAACACGAAGTGGTGGATTATAAATGGATGTTATTCGATACTACATAGTGATGAACAAAAATATTTTAGGAGAAGGATCTATGATGGAAGAGAATCGATGGCCCATATTGAATATTTAAAGGGTTTGGGTTCAATATGAAATGGAGAACTGAATTCTATCAAATGAAATAGTGAAACAAAAATTACATATCTTGAAATATAATTATGAATATAATTATTCTTCCCTCTATTTATTTTTATATATTCGAATAAAATAAGTTTTTACATCATTGTTTGGAGAACTGACATGAAAAATTGGACATTAGAAAATGGTTCTTCGATTATTGACATTAAAACATAGCACACATCATCTTCATTGTCATATATTCATTAAATGACCCCAAATATCAACCCATTAATGATATTTATTGATGAAACAATGTGAACAAATATTTTACGTTTTTTTACTTCAGTTTATCAAAAATACAAAAACATAAATCATCATTTTATGTTGGATACTTATAATATGAGAAGAATATCATTATATATTAATATTAGTCATCCGGTATTAATAATTGATGTGACAAATATGATGATAAAAATATATTTTTCACTAATATTAATATTTTATATCATTAATTAATTCAATAAATTTAGAATTTAAAGGTATTATTATTTTATGAATTTAAAATATTAAAATAGTTTAACTAAGTGGAATGAGTGTGTTATGAAATAGTGAATCACAATTTGATCACACCACCAAAACTGAATATATAAACTCATGTAAAAAGTAACATTTTAGAAAATGATTCAAGATGATATTACATAGTTTAATAATATTTAATATTCAAGGACAATTAAATTCATTGTTGCTATGTTTGTAATGAAATAAACACACTAAGGATTCCATATATTTATGAATGAAGATAATTGTCCCATAAATTATACATTAATGAAATTCAAGAAGGTATATTATACTAATACTAAAATATAAATTCCTAGGCTACCAATTCCATAAAATCTAAAAACATGAGTCTCGTATCCACTTAATGATTATTTAATCACAACATATTCAGTAAATTTATATAATTTTCGAAAAATTATACCTACCTAATTTTTTCTAAGGAAAAGACTATATACCCTTTGAAATTAATGTTTTAAACCGACTCACACAAGAATTCTCACAATTCATACATTATTTCTTTTTCCAATATTCTATGTTATATAATTTTTATTTTTTGTTTCTATGATTTTTTTAATTATTATTTATTTTTTGAAAAAACAATAGGCATCAACCATAGGATAATCCATTATTCTAATGAAAACCACTAAATAAGAAAAAACAAAAGGAGAACCTATTATGAAATGATAACTAAAATTAACTAGAATTTAAGATAACATTAAGAAATTATTAAATCATAATATTTATGGGTATTAGGTAAATATGTATAGAGATAATAAGCTGAATGATTATCCAATGATCACCCACATATAAGATATAAACATATACAATGATTTATAGAGGTAAAACTAATCATATCATTAATAAATAACCATTTATACTAAAATAACCCATTAACATTAAATTCATGCACAAAATCACTCGACATTAAAAAAAATTCATTAAATGTAAACAAAAAGAAATAAATAAACTTTTCAAACATTTTTAATATGATAAATGACTATATAGAAATTTTATACGATTATTTTGGGATAAAAGTGAAATAAAAATAAGGCTATGAGACCAAAATTTATCATGTAATAATATAAAATTGATATAAAGAAGAAAAACAATTAAATAACAACTAAATTAGGAAGGTATCAACCCCTAACACCTATAGTATTGACATTTCCATAATATAATTAAAGGTAAATTTAATATAAAGGATATAAATAGGTAATTTTACAAATATATATATATTCTTAGTGATATATTTCATTCACTAGGGAATCCAAATCTATTTAAAAGATGTGCAAAAAATTTTACCCATTTATTGGGAATGTATCTTGGGTTTAATTAGTTATAACCTCTTGAACCCCAAATGGATAGACATTGGTGAAAATTATTGTGATAAACTAGGTAAAGTAATTCTTACTACAGTGAATATTTAGCCTTTCATTATATATAAGGACCGTTTACAAAATTTGAAATTTAATATAGAGGATGTTGAAGTCATTTGAAACCTTTCTTCAATTCGTATAGATTAATGTCATTTCAGAGGATTATAATTATATTTTCTCCAACATCTGAACCTGCAATTTTCTTTTGATCCCCCAAAACATAAAAATTAGTATTCCATTATTTAATTTCCAAATAATCATAGTTCTATATCAGAGTAACACTATTTGTAAACATGATTATAAGGTCACATAATAAAGTGAGTTTGGAAATTAGTACAATAAGAAAAAAAATGAATCATTGAGTGTAAGATTCAAATCTTATCTACTAGATTTTATAGAAATTTGTTTTGTACTTATGTTTCAGACACATTAACAAACCCATTGGTTTGGGGGGATATAATCTATAGAAACATGATAATAACCCCAAACAGATTAAAAGGATCATTTACTATGTAATTATAAAAATGTATACTTTGGTACCCGATAAAGATCCTTAGAAATCATGACAAACAAATATTCTGGTCTCAAAACAATTCAATTAAAACATTTTAGTCCTATGTCCTTATAGATATTTCTTCTACCAATTTTTTACACATAATCCACTATAAAAATAATTTTCATGTCCCAAATAAAATTATAAAATGTCACTATAAATTCAACTCTCCAAACATATAAAATTTCATTTAAAATAATGTTTTACTGTGACTTTTAACATATTTTAGATAAATTACATATCTTTTTACTATGATTAAATTCTATAATGGAAGGGAAGGGAATCGTAAAATAATTTTTCAAAAAATACTCCATAATAAAGTACCTTATGAGAAGCTTTTTGGGGACAGATATACAATAGTGAGACATAATATGAGAATGGATTGATAATCACTATCAAGGAAAAAGAACCTCAATAAATGAATACTAAACAAGACAAAAAATGCTAGGGTCACCCATAATGTACAAAGGAGACTCATGTTTAGGATTCAGAGATTTTTTATTATTGAAATAATCAATAGTCAAATTTTCCCCCAAAAAATATAATGATATCATATAATGAAATAACATTATTCAAGGAATACAATTTCTCATAAATAAAATCTATATTATTTCTAATAAAGGATAATGGGTGAATATAAGAGGATGGAAGGAACCTAAAAATATGTTAATTAACATAATTTATTTTCCATCTGTTTGTAATTTATATTTCTAATTACCATTGGAGTATAATCTATTAAATGACACATCGTTGGGATTTAGTGTGTTCAATGAGATATCATAGGGCTCCATTATTAGAACACACGAGCATATTTCTCCCTAAAATAAAATATACTGAAATTATCCAACGAATGCACCATGGTAACAAATTATTCATTAGTTTTATTATTGTACTATTAGGTATGATCTTGTTTACCTGAGGAATTTTCAATGATTGACTGACATGTTTTAGTAAGACATCCTAAACTATATAGTTGGAAACATCATAGATGATCATTAATGGTAAATATTAATTACATGGTTGGATTATCCAAGGTAAAATGGTCCTCCATTACAATTTTCTAAAATAATCCACAATGTTTTTAAGAAAAAAAAATTATTAATTTTTTAATTAATCGAAAATGGGGGATGAAAATATCATTAAAGTCAAGGATTAAACATAAATAAAATCCCATGTGACCAAATAAAAAATATACAACTAATATATTATTAGAAACTAGTAATAAATAAATAAAATCCACATTGATTTATGTACATAGATACCATAAACTGAAATGAATTTTCCATGTGAAATCCCTTGTCTCCCCATGAATTGATTTTTCTTAATATTTTATGAAGTATTAATTTAGATATAATAATTAATTAAATAACCATTACTACTCAAACCAAAATAAATATAATATCCTTAGATAGTGAAATAATCCTTGAACACTTATGTCAAATTCTTCAGATAATTTGAAAAAATTGAAAATATGTATAACAAAAATACTTAGAGTATTTTATAGAACAAATGAAATCAACTTATTATAAAATATCTCAAATGGAAAGTGAAGGATGCATTTTATTAATACCTAGTGGAAATTTAGATTTCAAAATATTAAGAATACCAATATAATAAATAGTATTTGGATATCACCACTAACCTATCCAATATCTAGTCAATGAATAGTACTCAGAAATTAACCTTTATACCATGAAAGGTTAGTCAACAATATTCTGTACATCCATTCCAATAATCACATACTTGGGTTAGTTCCTATTCATTATTTGTTAATTTTGTTAACATTTTTAGGAAATACAAACACTAAAGTTTCTCATTTGAAATTATTGATATGTTAAATGATTCTATCAAAAAATTATTTTATATCCTATTTTTTATTGTAATATCATGGTGGTTTGTGTTTAGTTTGTGTTATGACAACCACATTAGCTTATAGTCCTCATATAATAATATAATTTTCATGAAAATTAATTTTCTAAATTTGGTATAATTAGAAAGTATCCACCAAAATAAATTTTTTATTCTCCCTAAAAGGTCAAGAAATCAAAACTATTTATCTATAGGGAGTGAACTATTAATTATGACTGGAATTGTATTTATATAATAATAATAATAATAATAATTTTTTATTTTGAGGTAGTGTATTTTTTTACAATTATATGGGTTTTTGGATTTATGGTTGGGAATGATAATTTTATTGGTATATAATTAAATTTAATTACTCAATGGTAAAATCAAGTGATGAGGATTATAATATTAAAAGTTATGAATAAATATGTTATATTCATGTTGGGGTCACCTGTTTGGATAATCTCAATTATGTTTAGATATGCTTTGATAATCCCAAATAATGTCTATCTATATATTAATTATACTTTCAAATTATTACATCATGCTAATAAGTTGATATGAATATCATAATGATCATAGAATATCATTGAAATATGTTACTCAATGTTTATTTATGATTATAAATTTTTAACAATGATTAATATTGATACTAACTCAATCTGGAAATACAATGCATAGAACAGATACTTTATAAGCATTCATGTTTTTGGGTCACTGATACAGAAAAAGATACCAATAACCTAATGTCACTGATAGACTAATTCTACTGATAAACAAGGTCACTTATACAAGCTCCTGATAGAATGGATCTACCAATAGAGGAAGCTACTGATAGAGAGAGCTACCGCTACCGATGTTAACAGTTACTAATTGCGAGGAAGAGATAAGGACATAAGTTCACCGTTACGAAGAGCTACTAACAGATGGAGCTACCGATTCAAAGATTTGACACTACACATGGAGCTAATAATACATAAATCTACTGTTACATAGATTAATAGATACCGATGCATGAAATACCATTACAAGTCCATCGCAACAAGTTCACTAATACAAAGAGCTACCGATGGAATCCAGTCAATGTTTCTCTAAACTCTATCTATGTTTGTATATTAGAAATGGTCATATTTGGTGCTTTTAATGCAACCAATATTAATTAATGATGTTTGTTGGATTTCTAGAAACATACCTCATACATGAAAAATTATTCATGACTTTTGTCGAACCACCGTATGAGCTACAAAAGGAAGATCAATGTTGCGTATAAAAGTGTGTGACATAGAGAATGCACAAAGAGACACATATAGGAAGAACACACGAAGAAGTCGAAGAACAATCATACATATAAAGAACAGAATTTCAAGAGGAGGTTGAGTGCTGCATGGAATACTCTCACATTCAAGCTAAACACCTATAATGGAAGTAAAGGAATAGAACCACGACACTCTGTTTTCAAGATAACCTTCAAAGAAGGACTCAAAGCTTCATCAGTTTCAATCCAATGTTGTCCATAGCTACATTGACATCACACAAGTGAATTCTAAACTCATCTACATATTATTTCTCTATTGTGATCATTTTTATTACATTTCGAGCAGTGTGTCTCCTTCTGTCTGTTTGGACACACACAGACTCTTAAGCTGAACTAGAGGATACAGAAATCCTCACACCAAACTCTTTTAACCTTTATGTTTACCATGTATAAATGTGGTAGAGTTCTGAGGACCAGGATAGTCTATGTACTATTGTAAACCCCGATCCATTGTGTGGATCAAAGTTATATATAAACTGTTTGAGAGGACTAAGTCTCAGCATGATACTGAACCTCTTGGTCAAAATTGCTATGCATCTTATTTTAGTTTAATCTATTTTGAATATTCTGCTTTTAGTTACTTTGAAATTCAAATCTGTTTTAAAGTAACTATAATAGTTGAACAATCCAGTGTTTGTAATTATTTATTTCTAGTAAGTTAGTTTCAATAGCTAACTTATTCTTCAGATTATGTTAACTGAGAAATAATCAATCTTTGAGAACCTAATTGAACACTTACAATCCTTATAAATTAACTAATGTTTAACATCTTTTACTAATTTCAGTATTTAAATATAAATATTTTAAAAAATATTTTTTAATAGTAACTCAATTCACCCCCCCCCCTCTTGAGTATCCACTCCAACCAACATTTGGAATTATAGTAAGTAGATAAAAGTTTTCAAAACACTCAATATGTAAAATGTTTTCAACTGTGATTTTAGATGTATCTCAAAGATCGGAAAATTTCTGTTAATTATAAATTTTTATATCACTATATATCTTTTTAAAACATAGTTATTATGGATAATATATTAGAAGGTGTATCTAATAACATTTCACCCTTCTTTAATGGTGTTAATTATTCCCAATGGAATATCAAAATGAAAATCATTTAGAATGTATGGGATTTGACATCTGGACTACTATAGAGACTCATTATAAGATTCCAGAAAATGTTAGAACTACCTAGGATGAACCTATGAAAGCTGATTACAATAATAATTATAAAGCAATTAATGATCTGTATTGTGATTTAAGAGATGAATAATTTAATCGAATATCGACTTGTAAGTATGGTTATGAAATTTGGGATACTTTGGTTGTTTTCCATGAGGGAGAAACCAATGTTAATGAAATTAGACTAAATACATACACTATTAAATATGATAATTTTAAAATAAAATCTAATTAATATATTTATTATATGTATCTCACTTTTAATGATATTGTTAATACAATGAGCTCACTGGGAAAAGTTGTTCCACCTAAAGAGAAAATCATGAGGATACTGAGATGCCTACTAGATAGATGGAGAGGAAACTCTTTTTCTATACGAGAATCATGTGACATTGACAAGCTACCAGTCAAGCATCTGATTGGTGTGTTGATGATGTATGAAGAAGAGCTTATGGTAAACAAAGAGGATGATGATGAACCTAGGAAGAAGTCAATGGTATTTAAGTATACTGCCTCAAAGACCAAGGACAATGAGAAGGTTCGTATACATGTTGAAAGATCAAAAAGTGAATGTTTATATTCAGATAGGGTTGAAGAGATGGCTCATATAGCTAGGATATTCATGAAATTATATAGGAAGAAGAAATTTTTTAGAAAATAATATTATATGGGTAAGTGTGACCAACGAGGTAATTGGAAGAGATATTGGAAGAAAGCTGATAAAGATGATGATATAGTGATTTATGAATATAAAAGGAAAGGACATGTTAAGGATGATTGCCCAAAATTGAAGTTTAAGAATAAATTTGATTTCAAGGACAAAAAATATAATAAATCTATAAAGGTGACATTGAGTGCTTTGGAAGACATCTCAAGTGGATTTGAGGCTTCTGATTCTGAGGAAAATAATTATTCCAACATGTGTTTCATGACTGAAACATACAAGGTAACACTTAATTCTCCAATGCACAATGATTTTTATTCTGGGAATGAAATTGATTCAAATAATGATGATAATATGTGTAAAACTGAATTATTTGAATACTATAATATGTTGGAAGATACTTGTAATGAGCTGAAATATAAGTAAAATCATTGAAGAAACAATATTCCTTGACTTGTACAGTTAAATCTAATCGTAGTATAGAAAAGGAAAATAATTCTCAACTGTTAAAAGAGAATACTAAAATTACATTATCTAATGTGAAACTTAGAAAAGACAAAGAGAATTTCAAAAATGGAAAGAATACTCTCACTCAAATTCTTGTTAAACAAGTTGTACCAAAGTATACTACTCATTTAGGATACCAACGTAGACAGAAAAATATTGTTAAGGACAAATTTAATCCAAAATTTGGACAATATACTTCTAGTTCAAGTTCTGGCAATTGTTACACTTCATCGAGATATTCAAATTCTTACAGACCAAACAATTTTTATTTATGAAAATTGTTCTAATCTGTTAATTATAGGAAACTGATTAGACAATATGGGTGCCTAATGTTTTACTTTCGGATCTTTCTGGACCCAAGAAAATCTGTGTAACAAAATTATCTTCTACATAATTCTGTTTTGTAGGAATCTTGCATGAATAGTCCCTGTATGAAGATATGATACTTGCACATTATATGTTCAAGGCATATGACACGGTACTACTCATGATTTAAGATATTAATCAATGTTAATGGAGGACATGCCACCTTTAGTGATAACTTAAAACGAAAGATCATCGGCTTAGGCCAGATTGGTAACAATGATTCAATTTTAATTTCTAATATATTATTTGGAATAAAATAAAACCTGTTAAGAATTTCTCAGTTGTGTGATGATGGTTTCAATGTTATATTTTAAAATGATGCTTGTAATTTATTTAATTCTAAAAATATTTTGGTATTTACTACTTTAAGATATGAAAATTTATATTCTGTAGATTTAAATTCATTAGCCAAACAAAAGGTTATATGTTTAAATTCTTTTCATAAAGAATCTTGGCTATGGAACTGAAGATTAGGAAACTACAATGTTCATTCAATTAAGATACTATCCAGGAAATGATTAGTTAGAGACCTAACCAAATTAAAATTCCCAAAAGAAAATTTTTCTAATCCCTGTCAAAAGGGAAAGAAATATAAAGTTTCTTTCAAATTAAAGAAATAATTTTCAACTTCTCAACCTCACGAGTTAGTTCAAATGGATTTGTTTATACCATCTAGAGTATCTAGGTTAAATGGGAAGCACTATGACTATGTTTTAGTAGATGAATCTTCTAGATACACATGGGTATACATTCTTGCTCACAAAAGTGAAGCTTGTTCCAATTTCATTAAATAATCCAAGTCCGTAGAAAACATTAGTGTGCATATGATTAATACCCTAAGAAGTGATCATGGATGTGAGTTTGAAAATCATTACATTGAACCCTATTTCTAACACAATGGATACAATCACTATTTCTCTTCCCCTAGGACACCTCAACAGAATGGTGTAGTATAAATAAAGAATAGAACCCTTAAGAAAAATGTAAGAACTATGATCAATGAGTATTAATTACCTGTTTACTTTTGGGATGAAGATGAAAATACATCTTGTTATGTTATAAATAGAGTCTTGATTAGAAATGTTCTTAAAAAGACCCCTTATGATGTTTGGATGAATAGGAGGCCTAAAGTTAGTTACTTTAGAGTTTTTGGTTGCAATGTATTAATTCTCAATACTAAAGATAATCTTGATAAGTTTTCATCCAAAAAAAGATGAAGGAATATTTCTAGGTTATTATATATCTAGTAAATCATATATAGTATTTAATAAGGGGACCAAATGTGTGGAATAATCTGTACAAGTGAAATTTGATGAAAATAATCTGCATGAACCTAAGACCCCTCTTGAAAATTTTAAAGAAGACCTTTTTATTCTGGGCCTTAATTAAAACAACAGTGAACATTTTGTTAAGACAACCAGTTTTGGAAATTTTTCAGAACCTATTTCTGTTGAACCTGAACCTGTAAATGAACCTGAAATTTCTAGCCCTACTTTTTCTAGACCAACTAGGACCCGTAAAAACCATCCTCTAGATGCTGTAGTAGGAGATTCAGATAAAGGAACTCAGACAAGATCATCTATAAGAAATCAAGTCCAACATCAAGCCTTTCTTTCTCAGTTAGAACCTAAAAATATCAATGATACTATCAATAATGAATTTTGGGTAATGGATATACAAGAAGAGTTAAATCAATTTGAAAGAAACGATGTCTGTGAACTAGTAGACATGCCTAAGGACACTTTGAGCAAATACACTAAATGGGTTTTTAGAAATAAATTTGATGAGTCTGAAAATATAGTTACAAACAAAGCTAGGTTAGTTGCAAAAATATATAGTCAAGAAATAGGAATAGACTATGAGGAAAACTTTTCACCTATAGCTAGGTTAGAAGCTATTAGAATTCTACTTGCTTATGCTACTCATCTGAATTTCAAGATATATCAAATGGATGTTAAATGTCCTTTTTAAATGGTTTTATAATTGAAGATGTTTTTTTTGAAAAACCACATGGATTTACTAATCCTCATTTTCCAAATCGAGTTTTAAAACATTTTAATGCTTTGTATGGTTTAAAACATGCTCCACGAACTTGGTATGATAGACTTAGTAATTTTCTTATTTCAAAAGGTTTGATTAAAGGGATTTCTGATCCAAGCCTTTTTATAAAAATTATTTTCAATGATGTTTTGATACTACAAATATATGTTGATGATATTATTTTCTGAACTTCTAAAAATTCTTTATGTATTGATTTTTCAAAGAGTATGAAAAGTGAATTTGAAATGAGTTTAATGGGAGAACTCAAATTTTTTCTTGGATTTAATGTTTTTCAAAATGAAAATGGAATTATTTTAAATCAAAGTAAATATACAAAGGATCTTTTAAAACATTTTGGTTTGGATAGTAATAAAGAGAGTGATACACTTATAAGAACCACTTGTAAATTGGATGCATGTGAAACTGGGAAACCAGTGGATCAAACCAATTATTGAGGTATGATTGGGAGTTTACATTATCTTACTACTAGTCAACCAGATATCATTTTTAGTGTGTTTATGTGTGCAAGATTTCAATCTAATCTAAAAGAGTCACACATTCTTGTAGTTAAATGGATTTTCAAATATCTTAAACATACTACTAATTTAGGATTATTTTATCCAAAAGTTCAATCATTCGATTTAACAAGTCTTTTAGATCCTGATTTTTCTGGTTGCATGTTAGATAGAAAGAGCAGTTCTTGAACATGTAACTTTCTAGGTAATTCATTTGTATCATGGTGTAGTAAAAATAGAATTATGTTGCATTTTCTACTACTGAAGCTTAGTACATAGCTGCTAGTAGTTACTGCGCACAAATTCTGTGGATGAAACACACATTATTAGACAATGGATATCAATTTAGGCATGTATCTATAAACTGTGATAACACTAGTGCGCCCAACATTTCCTATAATCCTATGTCTCACTCTAGGACTAAGCACATATATGTAAGACAACACCTTTTAAGGGATCATTATCAGAAGGGTGATATTACTATTGAATTTATAGGCACTAAACTTCAATTAGATGACATATTCACCATGCCATTAAGCTCAGAGAGGTTAAGTAACATTAGACATGAGTTAGGAATGAAAAAAATTATGTAAACCTCACTGTTAGTGAAAGTTAACCATTAGTGAAACCTCTCTGTTTGTGAAACCTCACCATTAGTGAAACCTCACCGTTTGTGAAACCTCGCCGTTAGTAAAATCTAACCATTAGTGAAACCACACCATTTGTGAAACCTCACCGTTCGTGAAACCTCACTAATAGTGAAACCTCACCATTAGTGAAACCACACGATTATTAACCCTCACCGTTAGTGAAACCTGACCGATTAGTAGAAACCTCCCTTTTAGAGAGACCTCATTGATAGGTAAACCTCACCGTTAGAGTGACCTCACCATTAGGATTCCCGCGGGTAGTTGTCATCGATATGTTTTCTGCTGTCTGGATTTTTTGTTTTTAATAGAAAACTTTATTATTTTTAATGAATTTATTTTTATTAAATCTCGATTGTTAAATGATGAAAATTAAGTCTAAGTCAAGTTTCAATCCATCGCGAACTCTCTTCTCTTCAAACCTTACTTCTCAAACCCCTGCATATCTTGTTAACCCTATGTTCTATATTTCAGAAATGGAAAGAGTAAAAAAGGCAAGTAGTCAGAGATGAAGATGATGCGCGAGTGAAAAGAGGCAAAAAGAAGGATCTAAAGGTAGTGGCAGTGGAACATGTCGTTAGAATATTTCAGTGAACCCCCACTTACTGAATAGAAATATCGTAATAGAGAAAGAACTCTATGTAGAATGGATCATACCTAGCGAATCACTGATTCTAATGATTTTGGAGGAACAAGGTTGGATAAAATGTTTTCTAAATAACAGTGGTACTTATTATCTGGAATTGGTAAAGGAATTCTATGAGTTTGTTCGTTTTGAGAAATCTGAAAGTGAGAACATTATGGTATCAGTAATGAATGACAATATAATATCTTTTTCTTCCATTAAATGGGATGAGTTCTTGAAAGTTACACATGATTGTGATTTTGGATATTTCTCAAAGTCATTACCTCATACTATTGACGTTTTTTAGTTTGAAACTTCTTTGAAAGAGCTCACTAGAGATGGTACACCAAGGAAAGTAGTTGCTACAAAAAAGTATGGAGAAAACCGGTTGCTGTTCAAATTTATCGAGCATGTGCTAAGTCCAAGAATAGGGGATTTTGAAAACCTCAGATTTCATGATAAATTCATGTTGTATCTACTAAGGCATAGTGTCAAAGTGAATTTTTGTAGGATTATGATGATTCAAATAGAAGATATGACCTAGCCAAAATCAAAAACAAATTCTCTATTCTTTGAAAAGATGATCTCTTTGCTGAACAAGGTAAAAAGTGTGGTTGAGTCTTAGGATGAGGTAGTGGTTGTAATAGACTACTTTTGAATTACAAAACCAGATTTTAAGTAAATGAAGATTGGATAGAACCCATGGAAAATGGAATGGTTAAATGATGATGAGAAAATTTATGATAAATTAAACCCTGTTGAGTATCCCAATTAGCCAAGAGATAAGAGAGATCCATGTCTAGGACCTGATGATGAGGAACATCAATATAGTGATGATGATGCTAAGGAAGATACCTCTGTAGTAGATGGAGGGGATCCTGATTTTCCTCCAATCATAGCTATTGAAAAGGTATCATATGGAAAGGCAAGT
The DNA here is from genome assembly GCA_963277665.1 of Viscum album. Classification (NCBI taxonomy): domain Eukaryota; kingdom Viridiplantae; phylum Streptophyta; class Magnoliopsida; order Santalales; family Viscaceae; genus Viscum; species Viscum album. Next base: position 1,428,152,843 of record OY728136.1, on the reverse strand, counting down.
TGTCCTTTGACCTTACATAAAAGGGAGGCAGCTGAAGGAGAGACTGTTGAAGAAACCTCTGTAGATGAGGGATACCTACCTAGATCAAATCATAGGGATACTGCTCCAGGTTCCAATAGCAATGATGATATAGAAGAAAAAGGTTCTGAGAATGGAATTACATGTTTGAGTCTCAGTCCTCTGATTGAGAGCTCTATTATGCATGTTGAGGAGATTATTAAAGTAGACACACCAGTACCAATTAATAACATACCCAAGCCTGTGCAACTTGGTTTAGATATGTATATGGTTATAGATGACTCTTCTGAAGAGAAAGTACCCAATGAGGATGCTACTACTGCTGCTGCAGATATAGTGATGGAAGCTCATGTTGAGGGGGAGCAACTTGTAAGGATAGGATCTGCTTCTGTGACCAATGAAGTGGAAGATTGGGCTGTGGATCCATGATTTGTTGTATTTGGACTAGACTTTCCTAATTCTGATGATGTGACACTCATTAAAAGGAATCCAATGTCTTATGATATTTTCTCAGAGGAAGTTACTACTCAACCAATAGATCCTCCTGCTCTTCCTGAAGACATTGGGAGAAAAGGAGATCTTGAGGCACTAAAATCTGAATTGAAAACCTGTTTTGTTTAAGAGGTAAGTGAGATGGAAAGTTCATTGGTATATTCTCTAAGAAATATTTTGTCAAGTGATGTGACAGAAGTTATGGATGAAGTGAAAGTGCGCCAAATTGAAATTCGGAGTTTTGACATAGGATTTTGATCCTTTGAATCAATATGTTTCTTTATTTGACACCTTCATGAGTTATAAATCTCAATTTATTACTAACATCAACTATATTCGAGGTGTAGTGAAATAGTTTGTGGATGTGTTTGAAGATTTTAAGAATACCATAAAAATGCATGTTAGTACTCAGGATCTTGTTGTGAAAAATTTGATAAGTAGTTTGACTCAGTCTTTCAAATAAACAATAGATTTTATTGTAAAACCTCATAGCACCTCTTCAGTTTCAGTTGATTTTGAACAGTTAAGATCTGTTTTGAAATAAGAACATGGTCAAGTTACTACGAATAGCTCATTTGATTTCCCAGTCATTTCTACCACTAGGGATTTTAGAAAAATCTTCCAAGATTATATGAGAGGTTCTACTGCAGACCATATGGAAATCAAAGACAAAATTGATTACTATTTTCAAAGAGTGTACAACAATAATCATCTCACCAATCATTTCAACCTACTGTTAGAGAATCTGAAACTCCCCCTAGTTACTCGAGCCTTCAAAGAACAAGTTAGTAAGCTGAGGGCGTTGACCCCTAGTTTTGAAAAATTTATGGAGAACAATGATGATTTTATCTCTACAATAGAGGGATAGGGAGGTATCATCATGGATTTTAGGAATCTCTTACTATCCTTTCTACATGTGGAAAGTACCCCTATTATTGTACCTCCAGCCTTGGCTACCTATGATCAGTCTGCTTCCACACCTCAGTTGACTCTAGCTCAAGCTATCAGAAGTCTTACTCCAATGATCACTCCACGGAGTACCCATTACAGTCCCGACAGGGTTTCAGTAGCTCAACCACCTTGGATCATCACTGGTGTTCCAAAACCTTGACCTACACCAACAAAGATTGAATCCTCTTCTGATACCAAAGGAAAATCCTAATTACCTATTGAGGAGGTGGATTGATTAGTGGATAGGACATTTGATAGGGATCACTTGTATTATTTTTGTAACATTTATATATTTCTAAGAATTTTTTCAAGAAGTAATACCTACATGGTCTCATTCTATTTTTCATTATGTTTTTTCTCTTTTCAATTTTTGTTTACTCGTTCTATTTTCTAATCACAAAGGGGGAGAAATAATGATATGGAGAAGTTTAGGGGAGAATAATAGGGCTAAGGATATGGATAATGAGTCTATTTATTTTCTTTTCTACCTCTGATACATTCACCTTTTATACCATATTATCTATTTCATTTGAAATATTTCATTTATGGTTACAAGGAATGATATTTTGACATCCTTTGAAAATATCATTGAACAAACTGAGAAGTGAGAACAATTATATATTATTCTGATTCATTAATGATTATTTATTATTATAATTCCATAATTTGTGTTTATCAAAAAGGGGGATATTGTTGGACTCATCTATTTTGATACTCTCAGTTATGTTTAGATATTCATTGATAATCCCAAATAATGTTTATCTATATATTCATTATACTTTCAAATTATGGAAACATGCTAATACATTGATATGAATATCATAATGATCATATCATATCATTGGAATATGTTACTAAATGTTTATTTATGATTTTAAATGTTCAACAATGATTAATCTTGATACTAACTCAATAAGAAAATGAAATGCATAGAACAGATACATTATAACCATTCAAGTTTTTGGGTCACTGATATAGATAGAGATACTGATAATCAAAGTTCACAGATAGAATAATTCTAGAAATAGATAAGGCCAGTGATACCAGCTACTGATAGAATGGATCTACTGATAGAGGAAGCTACTGATAGAGAGAGCTACCGTTACCGATGTTAACAGCTACTGATTGCAAGGAAGATCTAACGACATAAGTTCCACATTACGAAGAGCTACTGATAGATAGAGCTACCGATACATGGAGCTACTACGACACATGGAGATATAAATACATAAAGCTACCGTTACAGAGAGTAACAACTACTGATGCAGTACCTACCATTTCTAGTCCACTGCTACAATTTCACTAAAAAAAAGAGCTACCTATGGAAGCAAGTCCTTGTTTATCTAAAATCTATCTCTATTTGTATATTATCAATGGTCATATTTGGTGAATTATTTGAAACTAATATTATTTAATGATGTTTGTTGGATTTCAGGAAACTATACCTCATACCTGTATAAGTAATCATGACTTACGTCGAACCACCGCATGAGATATAAAAGGATGATCAAAGCTGTGTATAAAAGTTGGTGACATAGATAATGCCCAAAGATACACATACAAGAAGAACAAATGAAGAACTCTAAGAACACTCATAAACACCAATAATAGAATTTCATTAGGAGGTTCAAGTGCTAAAAGAAAGACTCTCATTTTTAAGTAAAACACCAATACTAGAAGTAAAGGAATAGAACCACGATATACTATTTTCAAGACAACATCCATAGATGGACTCAAAGATTCATCAGTTTCAATCCAAAGGATTCCAAGGATGCATTGACATCACACAAGATCATTCAAAAATCATCTCCATATTAATTCTCTGGTATGACATTTTTATTACACTACGAGTAGTGTGTGTTCTTTGTTCTGTTTGGACACACACCATATCCGAAGCTGAACTGAAGGATACTGAAATCCTCACACCAAATTCTTTATGCCATTGTGTTTTCCACGTAGAACTGTGTTAGAGGTCCATGGACATGAACGTTCTTAGTACTATTTTAAACCCTGGTCCAGGGTGTGGGTCAAAGCTATATATAAACAGTTTGAGAGGAATATGTCTCAGCTTGAGACTAAACCACTTGGTTAAAATTGTTGTGCATCTTATTTTAGTTTAAAATATTTTCAATATTCTATTACTAATTACATTGAAGTTCAAATGTGTTTTAATGTAACTCTGATATTTGAACTAGCAAGTGTTTCTAATTACTTATAGCCAGTAAGTTAGTTTCAAAAGCTAACATAATCTTCAGATTATGTTAACTGAGAAAAAATCAATATTTGAAAATCTAATTGAACACTTAGAATCCTTATAAATTCACTATAGTTTAACTTGTTTTATTATTTGGGAGATTTTAAAATAAAGTTTTTAAACACAAATATTTAATAGTAACTCAATTCACCACCCCCCCCCCCTCTTGAGTATCCACTAAGACTAATAATTCAATTTGTCAACAATTTATTTGAAATCATAATTTAATAAAAATATATTCTTTTTTATAGACCATTAAAATATTCAACAAATAAACTGTCACAAAAAATCCTAAAAACTGATTATAACTATGAAATGGGGTCAGGGGAATAAAGAAATGTTCTCCTGACAAAGGGTGTGCCTCAATGAAATTAATTATAAGTGATGAATCATTTTCTCTGTGGGGGTTTATGAATCGAGGATGTCAAAGTGTAAAATTTAATTTGTAAAATCTATTTATAATGTCACATTATGTATATTAATTACTCTTTTAGTGGGTTTTAATAAAGGACACCACATTATAGTTATAGAAATCCCATTCATTCAATCATATTAAATTTTATGTATATAGAATTAACATGTAAAATTATGTTTTGAACATCACAAAATTATCCTTCAACATACCTGTGGGGTGTGAAATGCTATAGTTTATCAATTGAGAAACTATTTTTGTAGGATTAATCTCCCCAAACATTAATGAATAAAAAAGGGGTGAGCCTTAAAAATTTGAGATGAATAAAAATATAGTATGACATTAAAAAACACACCATGGTGAATAAAATTAAGAATGGTAAAGGGTAATTTAATTTGGAGGAAAGTGATAGATAGAACAATGTGGAGATGTTCCATATGAATATCACAATTTTACTAACATGATTTCACCTATAATGTTTATACATCACCTTCATGAAAAAGGATTATTATGGAATTTTCATTAAAAAATCAATCAGAGAATATGAAACGTATACTTTTAACAATTTCAAGGATTTACAAATCATGTTCAAAATATTTTTGTTGTTGGAGGGTTTCCTATATGGGAAATGTATGAATGAAGTCTAGGAAATAGGGTTCATAAATTTAAACACTTCTTTTTGTGGGACTTCTCTCATTTTAATTATTCTCATCTTTTAGATCCTTCGGGGATGCTTAAATAGTTGTTTCATTAGAAGGGGATGAGTCTAATGGGTGGTTTATTTTTTTTTAGTTGTGTAAATTTTTTTGTTTTTATAAAAATAATATTTCCCTTATCTAGATGGTATGAAATTGGGCTAGATTGATGTTTTGCGGAACCTTGACTTTGGATTTACCACCTTGAGTTGAAGAGTTTGAAAAATTGAGTTTTATATTTTTGTATAGAATATTGGGTTTCCTATAATAACTGGAAATTATTATATTCAATTTATATATATAAGTTTTCTTGTGTGTAATCTTGTTTTAAGGGGTTTTTGAAATAATATTATGGTGTTTGATGGATTTTGGGTGGTGGTGGAGGATGAATACTCTACCTTTAGTTATCCCATGAATGTTGTGGTTTATTAGAATATCCCATTTCATATAGTATTGGTTATAATTCCATTATAGGTATGATAAATAATATAGTTCCTTTATAACAGGTTGACTATTTTTGATACCTGGTAGGATTTACTTATAACTCTTACAATATTCTCTCAACTAATGAATATGTTCATAGTAACTGTTGTCAAAAACAAACAGACACCACAATTAACAATAGTTATAGGTTAGTATTTTCCATGGGAATGGAATGTTTTTTATAGTACAATACAAACCTATTAATAATTTACATGAACCTATTTACTGAACATGGAAATATATATATCATGGACTTATCTGATAGGAGAATTTGACATTGAATCAAATTACTTTGGGTTTAACTGCATATTTTCAATGAATTACCACACCATTAATGGATTATTATCCTTGAGACCACCAATTCTTACATCATTAATCATAATATGATCCTTAAGTATAATACATTTATAGAAAATCTTATTTTTAATTGATATCTTATTTATTGATGAAGGAATATTGTACATAACATTATAGGTAATTCCAATAATTCATTTATTGTTTCCCATTTTGATTGTCATATTCTATTTATTCATTTTCTTCTTATTATAGTCTAAGATAATGGTAAATATTTTTTAGTAAAATTAATTTTATGATTAATTTTCCCTTAAATGGGTTCATTACATAATAAAAATTTAATTTTGTAGTGTATTATAAATAAAGTGTAAATTATCTTAATTCAACAACTTCTTATACCATTCACTCATGATATAAAATTTAACATACAATATATAATTTATTAAAATATTTATTTTATTATATATAGAGATAATGATATCCAGTTGATAAATTTATTAAACTAGATACTTTTTGACATTTTGTGCTCCTTAGGTTGTTGGATGTATATGAGGTGATATACATCATTGGCTAAAATTAAATCCACTATTGTTATATTATTTTTTGGTATATAGTATAAATTAAATTCTAATTCAATTATAGATTCATAAGAAGAATGTTTTAGATCATTCTTTATAGATTGCATGTCCTTTATAAAGGGTTGTATTCCCATGGAATGGTGTTGATGGATCATTATATTATCAAACTTATGTTTGAATGGTAGTATCACTCCAAAATAAAAAAACCATTACAATCCCCTAAAAATAAAACAATTTAAAATTAATCATGGCATAAAATTTTATCATATTCAATAAGAATTTTTTATGAATAAAAAAATAATTAGTAAACTGATATGTAGTAAATAACTGAAGATCTCCATGATGAAAATTCCAAAATCCGAACATATTGCCATTGTGATTTTTATTATTTTTGTTTTAATGATAATTTATAGCATTACTAAAGCAGTATTTTATCTCTTAGAAATAATTTGAATGTTAAATTTTAAATTTTTAGACTTCTTTATAAAATAAAATAAGGGATAATATAATCCAATGTAAAATTAATAATGATAAAGGGAATAAACAGTTATTGAAATTAAGTGGGTTATGATTGAATTAGATGAAGTTGATCCTTTCATATTCACTACAAGAAATGTAATTCTAATTATGCATAGAAGATAATTAAATTTTGGGGTATTATTTGGTTGAGGTTAACCATAATCATGATTACACTCTTAAATATTTTTTTGATTCATGTTGAATAAAACACTGAAATAACATTAATTTAGAAAAGGTTCAGTGCATATTCATTTAAAAAAATCGACCCAAAAAATTTTGTATCTAGAAAAAAAGAAAAAATTGATTATAATGTCAACTTATTAGGACAAATTAAAAAACAAATTCAATATCTCACATTAATAAATTAAAAATAAATATAATTTCATTAACTGAAGTAAAATAAATCATTAATATAAAAAAATAAATTACAATACCACTTGATCGATTTTTTAATCAAAAATTAATTGATAAAATTGAATTATAGGATTCTTTTGGTACTCTATTAAAAATTGTTAATCCACATCATAATGATCACCCACCATTAAGCTCATAAGTAAAAATCGGTATGATGATCATGTGGCTCTCTATATTCACATCTTATCTTAGTATGATAATAGGAATAACCCAAACATAAAAGGCTATGAAGTGGACAAAAAATATATAAAAATTTATAGAATTATTTACCCAGATCTCATTCATAAATTATCTTCCCATATTGCTAATTTATTATAAATGTAAAGGTGTGTTGGGAATGATCTTTTAAAAATACTACACTGATTCCAAATTGAAAAGATTATACAATTTTATATCACTTTTCAAAAAAAATTTCTCCCCAACTGATTTATAATTTTATATAAATTTGGTAAAAATTACAGTTTTGAAAATTGATATATAATAAAATTACTTATTTTACATCATTACTATGAGTAGTAATGATTCCTTCGAATGTTGAAACATTTTTTTATATAAAATATATGAATTGGGCTTAAATATATTCAAACATGTTTTAATATAACATTTTAATGGAGGTGTATATCATATCGAAGACCAACTAGTCAAATATATTTGGTGAAATATTGGTTTCAGTCCACATGTATGCCTTTTCAATCTTGTTGTTTTTTTTCTTGAATTTAAATTTCAGTTCTCCAAATCTCTTCCACATTCCATGATAATAATAAATCAATTCAAATTTACCAATTTGACAGTTTCTAAAATTAATAAGTTTAATAAAATTATAATTTATCTTTATTAATATAATTTTGAAAAAAAATATAAAATATTTTTTAAATATTTGCATAAAAGTTGAATAAAATAGGGAATCAAAATGAAAAAACCCTGATATAAAATTCTTTACCAATTAAAAAAAGAAATTATAATCTATATATATTTTTTAAATACATAATTTAATAAACTGAAACATGTTTCTTTGATTATCCAAAATCCAAGACATGCCTCTCTCCAATGGTATCCAGTTGAATCACTAGTATCTCATCAAAATATATCAAAAGTTGTTTTAATTGAAACATGTAACGTTCCATCTATCCATAGTTCATATATTTATAGATAAATATCTGCACATGAAATTTTATTTTTTTTAACAAAATTAAGATATTTCGGAAGAAATGAATGCCATTGTTCACATATTGTGTCATGAATAAAATTCATCATTATCTATTGATTTTAATCAAAAAATATTATCCTTCAATTATGTTCCCTGGGAACAAACTGTGGAGTATTAATTAATAGAAACATTTTGTGTTTCCTATCATCTTTAATATTTATCAAATAATAACACTTATTATTCATGTTTATTATTTATTTCGCTCAGAAATTAAAATATAAAAAACCAGGAATTACCAAATAAATACATTATAAACATGTTGAATATTATTTTTCATCTAAAAGTACAGACATATCGCTATAATTAAATAAACAATAAATACATGTAATGTCCCGCACTATTATAAGTTGAAATTATCAATTCCAAGTATATATGATTTGAATTTTTTGGTATTAGATAGATTTTAAAACATATGTATCACCCATAAAAATAAATTTATATTTTATTTATTTAATTAAAAATATTATATATAAATAATAAATACACTATATAAAAATGAAGATAGAATAAAATTTATAAATCCAAAGATTCATTGTCTTCTAGAAATGTAACACATATAATAAAACATTATAGAAAGGAAGAAACAATATAAATATGAATTTCATTATTTAAATAAACTATAGATAGTATATGGAATCAAATAAGTTAATTACTAATGATTTAAATAAGTGTTATTTATAGGATGTATAAAGATTATATAATTATTTGAATAGTAACATGACCATTATAGTAGTAAGCATATCATTTCAATGGAAACATGGTCCTGGGAATTGAATAATAAATACTATATTTACTATATATGTAAAAATGTAAAAATACTTAATAATAAAAAAATTATATTACAAATGTATCAAAATACCAAAACATAATTCCTACAAAAGTTTATCATAGTGTAATATTATTTATATATATATTTTTAGAAATTTATTTATATTATTTAATAACATATTATTATACAATTTATCTCCTCACCCTATCATAATTTATTTATTAAAAAATAAAATTAAATAAGAATTAAATATTGAAATCAACTAATTTCAATATTTAATTTGATAAAACAGATACCAATATTTTATATTAAATTTAAGTATTTTCTATCAATAAAATTTTAGTATAAATATAAAAATGTTATTTTTATTGAATATCAAAAGTAATGTTTTTTGTATAATTTATGTTTTAGGATAATATAATTTTTGCAAAATTTATCAACAATTTATAAAAAAAATTGACTGAGATAAAATTTATTTAATGTTAAATATAATGTTTTTAAAAAATAACTTTAATTTCCAAACCGATAAAATAATTACCATCTTATAAATTATTTTTTATTCTAATGAATAAAGAATTTTAATTTTATTAAATTAAATTAGATATAATATTATACAACTATGTTTGGGATGTGATTAATTATAATAAAAATATTTTTTCTAATCAAATACTATTATTAGAAATAAGAATATATACTATTCATTTTATTTCTCAAAAGTAATAAATGAATCAGTATTTTTAAAAAAACTCTCCTATCCTTCACATATAAATAGACCCAAACTCGACACTTTTTTGTTCACTACCAAAACAATTTACCTCAAATTCTTCAAAAATTCCTCTCTAATTATTTTATACAATAATTAGAGGGAATTTTTCTAATAAAAAGTGATTTCCTAGAATACTTTAGGTAAAACATTAAGGAGTATCCTCAAGGAGGAATGTAAGTCTCTTAATCTATTGCCTATATTTTTGTGATTTATCCCTCTTACTTATTCAAAGCTTAATAAGTCATTATTCAATCTAGATAGTAAGATTATAATTTCTCGTTAATATGAGTCATGACATTTAATAATTTCTAAAATTCATTTTTTATAAATTCATCAAATTATTGTGGGTTTTAACATCCCATATGGATGCAGTCATAAATTAAATAATAGAACCATTTTTAAAAAATTATATTAATATATAACATTTGAATATAATATTTATGACATGATTATGAATTTCTGAATTTAAAAATGATTATTAACCTAACTGTATTCAAAATAAATAGCCATCATAATTTTAAGCTCTTAAAATGATTATACTAAGATGTGTTTCAGAATTTGAATCCAATTTGGAATAACTATTGGAATTTAAAATCTCTATGATAGTATAATTATAAAGAAACTCTATATTCACACATTGGAAGATTATAAAACTATTTTGAAACAACGTTGACCATTATAATATTCTTCATCATGACCTATTTATGCTGACAAAGTGTCTCACTCCATGAAGAATATAGAAATAGAATCTTCATTTATTGAATGATTATATAAAAATAAAATAAATGAATATTGATAAATAAAACATGACCTAATCTATTCATGTGATGGTGAGAACAATATATCAGTAGAATGTCATTGGTTTTATCCACAATTGATGAAATAATTGAATAAATCAATTATGGATATATTGTAAAAAATTGGTTTTAACCTAGACATTGAATGACATAAATAAAGTAGGTAAATTTTTTAAAATTAAAAAATTTCAAGAAAGAATTTTTATACATTATGCGTAACTATATTTTATGAAAAATTTCCCCAATATTTTTTGATCATTCATTTTTAATTATACAAAAAAAAATTTCTATCCACCACATATTTCACCCTTTTATTTGAATTTTGTTAGCTCTATATAAACAATGTTTCTCAAAGTTTTCATAACTATGTGCAACATCTCAACCTTAAAAATTCTAGATCCACTGTATATGTCCTTATTTTATACATGACATATAAATTTTCCTATAATTGGTTTAATGAAAAATAGTTTAGGAATATATATTTTTATAATGAGATAAAGTTTGATTCCAAAAATTACATGATTTATATGTATATAATTCTTGAATCACTAAATACCCAAAATCCGTGAGGTAGATAAATTAATAGAAATAGGATGTGACACATAATGAAGGAATTTATCATACAATTCCTTAATATTATTCTTACACCTGAGACCTTAACATTTATGTGAAAATTTAATACTCAAACAATAGTAACATAAATTATCCAAGGATCAATTTAACTATGTTACATATACCCTATAAGGAGTCCTTATAAATTATGATACTTAATCATTACTTCTATACATGTATGTGTTTATAATGTTTTTTTGAAACCCCTGATTCACAAAAACTATAAATATTGCCCCTAATAATCTATCCATTTTAATGATTACCATTCAAATATTTATTATTCATCCTATGTTACATGAGAGTATTTCACCAATTCTATTTATTTATGAAATTAATATTATTAAGGGACACCCCATCATATCTATTGTATTCTCATTGTCACTTTCTAACCCTTACACAACTATAATAGATTGAGGTTACTTTTTTCATTATAATGGTTAAAAAAATTCACTATGTTCCTAGAATAAACTAGAAACCATAATAAATTTATACCTAGAGCCCACACGTATTCATTTTTATTCCTTATCTTTCCAATACAAAACTAGTTCATTCCACACAATATTCAATAAAAAATGAGTTTATTTTTTGTAAAACCCAATCCTATTATATTAATATGATTATTAATAGTTTTCATCTAAAACACAACTCATTAATTATGGTGCACAATGTGCTACCTCCATAGGGGGTATCCTTATAACTTCACCCAATTCATCTATGTGAACCTAATTTTCGGTTGGTTTAATAAAATTCATTAATAGTTTCTTTTGGAATTTATATTTTATGGATTCAAGAATAGTTTGATATAATATCATCATAATCTTTAATCAAACATCAAGGGGTTTTTCCATAGACTTTCACATCTTATTTTGATTGATATCCATTTCTACATATTTTTTTCATAAGTTTTACACTTTGACCCTATCATAAAACCTAAAATGCACAAAATATGATTTATCCCATAGAGTAATGTCGTTTTTGAATTCCTTGTCATCATGCATGAGTGAAAATAATGTATATACTTATTCAACCCCTATCATATTTATTACCCTGTGTTGAATCAATTTTATAGATGCATCCACCTTTTAATAAATATACATGTATATATTTTCTAGTAAAAGTATACAATATCTAATTTACCAAATCTTTATGATTTTATCCTATATTTTTACTAAATTTTTTTGGTTTCAAAAAATTTACCTAATCACAATATCTAAAAAAAAGTATTTATTACAATAATACCAAATGAGAATAACCAAACAATACATACATAAATATTAAAAATTTTAAATTGAATATTCAATATATCCCTTGAAAAATTAAGTTCAAGAAAAATTAAACGTTAGTGTATATGAAGACTAGATACATAATAATAATATTTATTGACATATCTTCACCATATCCAACAAATTATTTCTAACATACTTTACTTGTATAACATACCTTACTTAAAACATTTGTTTCACCACCAGGGAATGGGAATTATTATTATGGATTATGTTAGATGATTATTGAGGTTAAATAATTGATATTTTAGTCAATGATAATATTTAATAATGACATGGGAATAATGGTATGAGAATATTATATTAAAATTATAAAATCACCCCTAAAAATTCAGAGATTATAATAATAAAATATGACTTCGGTAGATCATAAGGTATGAACCGTAGAAGAATAAATGTTCATGGGATTATATCATATTAATAATACCATGTCATGGAGAATGGAACACAATGTATTTAATAACCATAATCATAGAAATTTAATCTATTGTCTAATAGTTATGACATTAATCACATTTTAGGATTGGGGTTACCACCAGAGTACATATGTTGGGCATGGAATTACCAGTTGTGTACAAACTTTTAGGCTTGGACTAGTCTCCCATTTACCCTTTGAGCTGATAAAACTATAATCATTACCAAATTCAATGGTGGTATATAATGTATCCAACCATAGTATAATAATATTTTGTCCATATATATGCGTAAATAACAGGAGACATTTTTATTCTGTCATAACATACCCAATATAAATTAAAATAGGATTCCTCAATATTTGATCATCAAAATAATAATCCATTGAATGAAATAAATTTAATGGAAACTATAAATACCTTTAATGTAAAGAGATATATGATACCAAATATCAAAGGTTGAGTATATACACCACATGTAGGAATTAATTAGTGAATATGCTTCATGTATCAAAACATAAAAAGCGAGACATGAATATATTACCTCAAGGATGACTTGATTCTAAATTTCTATTAATCTCTAATATAATAAATATAAACTTATTATACTTATATTGTACAGCTATATTCAATATTATTACGTAGCTCCCCCAAACTCATCCTCTCATGTCTATTGCTAATAAATCAAAAATTACACCAATAAAATATATACACATATAAGATTTCTACATATTTATTAATTTTACAATCTAAGGACCATTATGATTTTAATTTTATACAGTTTGGATGATGAATAGACATGTAAATATAAATTCTTTTGAAAAGGTTATTGTTCACCAATATATTAGAAGCTAATAAGTACGTAATGAGTCTTCAATGTCACCCATAAATTCTCAACACATGATACTCTTATTGAATAATCATCCTTAACAATATAATTTACAAATTGGATAAAATGATGAACAATAATAACTGAGCTTAAACACTAAGTATAGTTAAACAGAATAATATAGAATAACAACCAAAATGAGAGGAATAATTTGATATCATAATGAGAATAGCCATAATATTTAGAGAATTTATGAAATTTGTGATATCATAATTTTATATATTAAACAATTATCATAACATAATAGCATGGAATTTTAGGAATGATGAAAAAACATAAAAACTACTTTATAAACATGATACAAGGCACCCTTAATTATTAACATATCATAGTTTCCTATGAAAACATTTGATGCACCATAGGTATCTTACTCTATTTTTAACAAACCATGATATATAATGAGATAAATATATTACCCAATTCATTAGAGTGATATATAATTTTGGGATCACCCATCAAATAATGAAAATTATACATATATGAACTGTAATGTTTCAATCAACAAATCATAATAATATAAAGAAATAAAATTGATTATAAATCATTTTCAAGTGTATCCCTAAATAATACTTCATTATTTCAATAATAATCAATAAATTGCGATCCCATGAAAAATAAATGGATTTCCAATGACTTTATGCATCATTCGTGGTAAATGCCACTAAACATGGAAGGCTAAATATAGGCTATTTACACAATATCAGAAATTTATATACACTTTAGACAATAATATCTCCAATAAATTTATTTATTTGGAATCTTGGTGAAAACCCTTCAATAAAATAATGATATAGAGCTAATTCATAGAAGAAAATAATTAGATGTAAATAAGTCATAGAGTTGTCGATGAATATTTAGGACAATAGCTGTGAGGGATGATATAAATTATGTATAAGATAACTTCATAATGCATCCAAATAAAGAGAGTGTATTGTATCATTTTAATAATAAATATTATCATTTATAATAAATATATGAATAAAAATCTTTCATATAATATGGAAAATTATATGAAATAATATTCTTAACTGTCATTGAAAAACATTTTAAAAGGTTGATTTATCAAAAATATAATAATTTCCCTTTTTTGAATAATTTTAAGTATAGATAATAATTTTCTTGTTATATTAAAAATGCATTAGAAATATATTTTCATACATTAATGTAAAAATGCGATTTTATTAGTGAATAGTTAACCATTAGGAAAAATTCAACTAATTTTATTTTAAATTTCTTTTATATAAATATAATGTGAATAAGAATAACAAAACAATCTGGAAGGGTAGAATTTTGAATAATTTTAAAACATTAAATCAGATGAATTTTTTTTAAAACCAATCATATGGAAAATGATTAGTGTTTATTAAAAATAATTAATGAAAAAATAATATAAAAGATGATAAAAATATTCCTTGATATGAGTTTAAGAGAAGAGATAAAGTCTCTTAAATGATTATACAAAATAAATTCTAAATATAAAACTCAGATATGGATAAAATTATGAATATAAATAAATACGATATATATATGTAAAAAAATTCCTATATATAAGAGAAAAATTCATAAAATGATAGAATATTTATGATGATAATAAATATCAATATAATAAAAATAAATATAAATTTTTAAAATATAATGGTATGAAAAACAGACATAGAAGATAAAATAAATAAGATATTTTGTAACTAATGAGTATAATGACTAGTGTCGAGAAACGAATTTTGAATATTGTAACATTTTAATAAAAACATTAAAGGATGAAGAAAATTAAAATAAACCTCAAATGACTTGAATAAAATATATTTCAGGATAACATATCAATATTGAATCATACAGACCATATAAATGTAAATTATCCTATAAAGTATGGTGTGTTGCAATAAAGGGAGTTTTAAACAATAAGCAATTACCTTATTTCTCCAATTAGTTAATCAAATTTTTAATTCCTATAGAACCACCATTAATATTATTATAATATAATTATAATCCTTAAATAACTATAAAAATTTTATATGCCTCATTGATATTTATTTACTTTCAGCATAGTGTTTCATTATCGTTTATTTTTATCATCGGTTGTTAATAATTTTTTTTCACGTGCTTTTTAATGTTAATGTTGATCTATCTTCTTTGGTACTATGATCATAATTACTATAATACCTATGGTTCTATAATATAAATCCCATTATTATTAATTATTTCCTACTTTCAACCAATGAGTGTTTTAATTATTACTCTTGATAATGAAGCAAGAGTAAAACCAATTTCAATAGTTTATAATGGACATAAAGAATATTTTTTTTAACATGATTATAATTTAATATTATAACTCCTAATTATTTAAAAATAATTAATACAATGTTATTACTTATAATTAATAGTATATGAAATTCTTTAAAAATATTTTTTATAAATATTATACATCAATTAAGATTGAGGTAGACCAGCCAAAACAAAACTGTTTAAAAATTAATGAATGAGTCAAAAATATTATTAAATAATGTATATGTAACATTTAATGTATCAAAATAATGTAATATATACATTATGTATTCATCAAATCCAATCATATAATATTTAATAATGGTTGGTGTTAGTAAATGAAATTCATTGTTCAAGAAGGGGGTAGTCTGTAGAGACACATGATTATTGAACCCATTTATAAATGGGTTGATGGAGTGAAAAAATGTAAATTAATCATTTTTTAATCATAATAATGTTTTAAATATAATTCTATTATTGAATATAATTTAATTCCCATCATTATTTAGGGTTATTAGAAATAATATATGTCATTCATGGAGGTGGTAGTCCCCACATACGTGTGATTTAGGATCTCAACCACTAAAATATGGATAATATAAAAAAAATCAAAAAATGACAGTTTAATAATTTTATATTAGACATAAAAAATAAAATTTATTCATAATCACCATGCTTGATACCATCTATTATGGGAGGGGATGAAAACCCCCACATTGGGGCGTGAAGGTATTAGTTCTCACATATTCATGATCAATGCCTTTTTCGATTAATAGATTAAATAGAATGAATAAATAATTGATGTTAAATTATTATGAGGATATTTAAAAATAAATATGATACTGAGTTAATTTTTTTAAGAAATATTTTTAATAATATAAAGATAAAAATTAAATATAATGAATAAGTGGAGGGTAATACTCACATTGGGAAGATAGATTTGATGTGGAATTATCCTTTAAAATGATGTTAGTATGATAATTAAGGGTGGAAAAAGATATTGATCACAGGATATGTATATAGGATGAATAAATTGGATGATATTCACCATGTAACTAGACTGTATGGGTGTGTAAAGAAGGGATGTAAGAATGTTTGTTTAAAATTTATGGGAATTTTAATTTTTGAATTTCAAAAACATATTAAATTGTTAATTTTCATAATTCTAGGGGAAACACACCAATAATTTGAAATTCTTAAGTATGGCACACAATATTGTATATAATCCTCTCATAAACACAATTTTGTTGATCCTTTCTCTTATTAGTTGTTTTTTACACTTTTTAAATTATAAATGTGTACTTTTTCTGATGGTAACTTTTACTTTATCCCATGTTAATTTGTTAAGAATACTTTAATTTATTTTTTATTAAACAAAGGTTTTGGTTATATAATAATATATATGATATTAATTTTATAATGTAAAATTAATATTAATAATAAATTTAAATCCCAAAATATTTGATCTTAATTTTTTGAAATACATTTAAATATCATATTTTTTAAGCATAAATTTATTTTTTTATGTTATTATTATTAATTTAAATAATATTAATGACCTATATGTATAAATTATTATTAAAATAAATTTTATGTGAAATTAAAATAAATCTATAACTTAATTTATATAAAATATTATTTTAAATAAATAAAATACATTAATAGGTTTTAACAATTAAAGTAACCTTTTAATCAGTTCTAACAATACTGTCTGTAGCTTTACAAAATTTAGATATTATTTTAAAATTCATATTATTGTTCATTAAAATAATATATGTTGAATTAATATATTCTTTGACCTTATATTTCTGTCAACTATTTTGATAAAGTCATGAACATTATAATATTCATAAATCTGCATTTTGTAATAAAGATCAACATTTTCAATAAATGAAATAAATTTATAATAAAGTAAATTTTGATATTATAAATTAATAAATAATGATAATTATATATAAGTTTAATAATAAATGTTACATATTTAAATTTTAAATAAAAATAAATAATATATAAAATAACTATATTGAAATTAAAATTCTCATTCTTAAATATTATGTATTTTTAATATTCTTTCATGAAAATTTTATAATTTAATTAATTTTATCTAAAATTTTATGATAATGATCTATTAAAGATTATTATTTTAATTTATTAATTAATCATGTAAATGATTACATTTTTTGTCAAGAGAAATATCAAACTCATTATTATTCGAGGAAAAATATATTTACTAAAAAACATTTATATTATATAAAATATGATACATGTATTACATATAAAATCTTATCACCTTTTCATGATAAATTTTTGTACATTATAATCATTTATAATGTTAACATATTAAATTTAATTTTTGATTCTATCGAGGAGTTATCTTACTTGCATCATTATCTGATTTCAATAGTCTAGAAAATTTTTATAATGATATAAATATAATATAAATTAATTTTATAAATAATTAAAAAAATATATAAAATGTGGAGATATAAAAATGAATTACAATGTTTGTAGATATGAAAGTCCATATATATAGAAGAATATTGTTATCATTTTATAACAAATATAACAAAATAAGGATAAATTATATAATTTTCAACATATCAGAAATATAATTTATATTTATTAAATAGAAAATTTTATCTATCAAATGTGGGTTGATTATGAAAAATGATTCTTGTCACAATGTAGAGGCGGTAGTCCAGAAGAACTCATGACCGACAATTTCATTTCCCATTTGGTGGATAACATGTGGAAAATGGGTTTCCCATAATCAAAATAACATTTTAATATATATATATATAAATAAGTTAATTTTATAAGTATTGATACAATTTATTTATATGACTTCTAAGAAAAAATAATCATTGAAAGATTTTTTCCTGAAAATTTCATCTTCGTTGAGAGATCTCTTTTTCCATACACCTTATTCTCTCATAGAATAGTCATATGGTAAGATGATAAGATCCCTTTTAAATGGAAGGAATCAAAAAAGGTAACTATCATTCAACCTCTATTGCACAATTTTTGTGACTAAGGTAGGAGAAGAGGTTCTCTTTTAAAAAGGGGTGAGGAAAACACATGAAAGTCATTAATTATTTAAATAATATAAAGTCAATTTGCTTTTATTATAGTAAAAATGGCCAAGAAACCATTGTTAAGACAATATAAGGTTTAAAGATATTAATATAATAACATATAGACTAGTTTATGTGTCATTTATACCCCAATTTTTTATTTTAAAACCACATTATACTTTTTTAACCTTACCCACGGTAATAAATTTTACTATTTTTACTATTCATTAGGGTCAAAAATAAATGTAGAATAATTATATTTTATATTATGTGATTATTAATATAAAATCTTTTTTATCATTTTATATTTATATAATTATAATAAATTAGTTTTAAAATAATAACACAAATGAAAATGTAAATTGTTTATAAAAAAATCATTTCAAGCATAATATTGAATTTATTTTCATTCATTTACATTTAAAAACTATTATATAAATGATAGAGTGTTATATTGTCCATATTATCAATTTATTTCATTATAATTATTCTTAAAATTTTACTTATTTAAATTATTAATATAAAAAACAAAACATACATAAAAAGGGTTTGAAGAAAAACAACTATATTTAGCTTCAAATGATAATTCTTAGTTTTTAAACATTGGATTTTGATTTTATTAATAAATATTGAAAAATGCAAATAATTAACAATAAAATTAATTTTTTTATAAAGATTAGTTCCCTTTTTAGAAAAATTCATTCCACAAATAATTATAAAATTATTCAGAAAAATAGGTGTCTTGGTCATTGCATGATATTTCTAAAATGATCGATTATTTATAAGTTATAAATATATAAATTTAATTACCAAAACTTATATTTTTATATATTTTTTATTAATTTATAATCATATTCATTCCATCAATTTCATATTAACTATTAAAATGGATATAATATATCCTGGATAACTTGGACTAAGTGTTGTGTGTGAGGAAAGCTATTTAATATATAAAAATTCGATCAAAGAAATGTATATAATATCTCAGGGAATTGTTGGAAAAAATGGGGTTATGGAATAGAAAACATTTCAGATTTATGGAACTCCCATGAGTACACAAATTAAAAGGATCTCCTATATAATTTAGTGGTCACTCTCTATTTCATAATCCCCCATTATGATATTATACACATGTTATAGGCACACAATCAAAGAAGAGTTAGACTAGAGTCCAGAGAAATCATGGGGATAAATTTTAGAGGGGATCAATGTTAGATGAATAAGTTGTTCTGAACATAGAAGCTCCATTTTCATTATCACCTACATCCTATACAAATATTTTATGGATAATATAATAAATTAAAATGTGTTATTAATTATATCATGTTTAATTAATTAGTTTATATAAATAATACTGGAAGGATTGAAATTTTTCATTGTATAACCTTTCATGGTTTTAAACATCTTGCTCTAATTCATTTTTATAGTGTTTATACCTTTCTTTATTTATGATCACCCTTCAACTATACTATACATACTGATAATTTATAGGTAGAGATTATTTTTCCTTCATATCTATAACAAATGTACTCACTAAAACATTTCATTTTTAGGACTTCTATATGATGTAGAATTTTTATCTTGATTCCTTTTTTGAATAATAGTTTTTATGAGTGTTTTATAGTTAGTCATCCTATCTAATGATAATTATATGTTTATAACATTTTTTAACATGACATTAGAATTTTATAATTGATTCCAAGAAAGAGAGGTTTAATTTTAAATTAATTCTAGAACATCATGTAACCCCTAATTATATATACTATTTCTCAATATATATATTTTCATATTTTTCCACAATCCACTCATGTACATTATTTATCAAAATTCATTCATCATACTTCACATTATAGATTTATTTTCATTTTTATTTTGGTTTTTATTATTTATTGGTCCCACATCCTATGACTTATCTATGGTCTCTCAAAACATACCATAGTACTAGAAGTAAATATGTTACAAATAATTAACTTGATATGGATATAGTCAATGGAATACAATCTAATTAGATACGTACAATCCCTAACCCCATTCGCAAATATTTTTTCATTGGTGTTTAGATACAAATCACCACTCTATATTCCTTCGACTATGTGGAGTCAAAGGAAGAGATTGTATCACTAAATGACCATATTATTGTGGATATATCATTCACATTTCATATAATATTATTCTAATATATGTTTCTAAAGCATGATCTATCTTATTAAAATGCACCCCAACATTAGCTGATGGAAATTTAATTCAATTAAAGAATTTTATAATAGAATATTAATCATTGTCCCCTAAAATAATTTTCAGGAAATTTGGTGATGAAAAATAGTTTTTAGGATATTCAATAATGATTGAAAATATGTACATGTGTTTAGATAAACCTAACAATCCATCCATAGAAGCTGAAGCTAACTCTAATGAAATATGTAAGGAATTAATAGGTTAAAATATACATGAATTATTCTATACTATCACCACATAACAATATTTCATCCTAAATGTTGTCAAATATAAATAAATTTCACATCTCCCTTATAAATAATGGGTATTATTCCACCATCATAGTTTTATATGTCTTTTACTGACCATGTAAATCGACATCATAGAGATGATTTACAAACAATGATAGTTGTTTAACACCAATCCCCTTGAAAAAACATGGAACCCTATGTTTAGTAGGATACATGAGATCCTTTATGATTTATTAATGATATCAATAAATCAATTCATCAAATAATTAATGAAACTCAAACCCATATCTGTATAATGGTTATGGGGAGTTATGTTTTACTATATTTGACCCATTTCTCTTACAACTTTTGTGATCCTAAAATCTCAAACATGGAACCTTTTTAAAAAATAATAAAAAATAGTTTTGAACATTATCACTATGGTTGGAAACAAAATATTATGTAATATAATTCAAATTAGTTATAATAATAATCTATATCAAAATTCTAATAAATAAATTTGAGGTGTTATCAAGAGATGATAGCCTCATCAACAACTTTGGTCATGTAAAAATATGTGGGAAAAATATGTAGGATGGAAAAGCATGTTAAATTAAGGATTTTACTATTGAATTTTCCCCTCAATCAATACAATTAGAAAGAACTCAACCTCTATAAATTAATAACACCTTATATCACAAGCTAGTTAGAATAAAAACCAAAAAAAGAACAATGATCCAAAAATTTAGATTTGAAAACATAATAAAACCCTATACCATTGAGTTAGGGGTAGTTTTTTCTACACTTCTATCTCCTATACCTTTTACAGGCAATGATTTATAATAAATTATCAGTGTAAGAATTCTATAAAATTTAGTTTAGAATAATATGATTGTAATTATAGGACCTTTCATATAGTTATGATCAATATTAATTGTACGAAAAGGGTAAAACATATTGTTAGAACTATGTTGTCTCATCGAGAGGGTCCACAATGATAATTATACAACACATGTTTGATAATTCTTATTACTTTTTTGGTTTTTATTTATTAAATTCTTATTAAAATGAAATGATTTTGACGATATAAAAATAAAAATAATCAAAATAGAGATAGGAACACTTGTTATTAGAGAATGTTGAATAAACAGTTAAAGAGATATCATATGTTCATATTTCTATTTTTTGATAAATAAATAATCTCATTTTAATCTATATGTAAAATCAATTTAGTAGAAATATGTAAAATTAATAAATTAATTAGAGGTGTTCACCGCATACCCAATACAGAATAAACTTAATTCCATCTCCAATGTGTGAAAGTTTTTTAGGATCATTCTTTTAATGGAGTGGAGTCCATTAAACAATTACTACCCATCAACCTAGATCATAGATTAGCAATGACCCGCCCTTTTGAGAATGGAATAGTTCATTATTTTTTCAGTTTGAATACATTAAATGACCTTAGTTATGAGTATTAATGTAGTCTCCAAGGTCACTGGAGCTCCTGACGATCATTTAGAGAATAATTTTTTTGAAATAGTCAAAACAAAAAGGCCATATGGTTTAGTTAAATCATGCAATAGAGGGTTCATTCATGGGAATCTATAGGAATAGGAACCATCAAGTCTACTAATTTTTTCTACATCCCTACAGGACTAGGGAACTGATCATGAAACCTAGTGTAATTTTGGGGAAGAGGATTAAAACAAGGTTTGAAAATATTTTGCAAATAGAGTGCCTAAATGATGAACAATTTGATTTTGGGGTAAAAATACCCATTCACCCTTTTTATTCTTAAAACATCATTTCTATTTTCAATTTTTTCAGCATCCATACCTGTGGATTTTATTATTTTTGAGATACTTGGTCTTTAATGCTTTAATGTAATATAACTCATCCATCTGAAAACTGATATTCAATCCATAGGAAGCACTCAATAACCCATGAAATGTATAACCACATGTAATTCTGCTTATTTAGTTAATCTCGCAATCTATTACACTATTTAGATGTAGGATCATTCTCCCTAATTTCATATAATTTGATTAATACTCATATATATTCCAACCTGATCCAAATATGATATCAACATAATGATAAGAATCATCGACGTCCCTAAGGTAGGTGGTCACATAATTTTCCTTTTTTGATTTGGATGTTTCATATTTATTTTCTCATTCCATAAGATAGCATTTGTCAATATTATATATTATGTTGGTTTCATCATGTCTAAATATATTTATTATCTTATTATATGTTAATCGGTTCTTTTATATGGGTTTAGGCATTACTTGAGCTCTATATGGACACCCATTGTTGTTTCATAAGAATATTTTCCATTTTTTTCTAATGGTCCTCTTAGAAAAAAAATTTATCTCCCGAATTGTTTTTTTATGAAATTTTCTTTGAGACTCATTTAATTAATGTATTCTAATTCACCTCTATGTTGTTTGGTTCCTTTTGACTCGGAATTTTTCAAATGGGTAATTGGGTTATTGTATGGCTTAGTCTTGACCCCTATACATTTTAAAGTAATTTTTAATGTCAAAGAAAATTGAAATAATTGTTTTTAACATGTTGGATAATATAAGATGGATATAATGTTTTTGTTTAATTGGTTTTTATGGAATGGTTTTATGAGATGGTTTGAAATTTCACTTGCTAGTTTTTTAATAAAAATAAATCATATAAGAAGAATATATTTATGGAGATGAAATTGATATATATATAGTGAACCAATTAAATTGTATATGCCTTATGTAAATTGATAAATGTAGATTCATATTCCTAAACTGAGATGATCTCTCTAATATCATATGAATTAATTATATATAAATGCATGAGTGGGAGGCATTTTCCCAAATCCAATCATATATAGTGGAATGATGTTAAGGGCCTCGGTAGGGAATAGAAACCCAAGACCCCCTTACATAAGAATAATGATTATTACCATATGAGTGGAGCTTATTAGCTTATAGGCTAGTGTTTGACACCTATGTGTCACTTCCTTATCTAACCTAGAACTATATATATATATATATATATATATATATGATGGAACTAATACCAGATGAGTATAGATTATTTTCTCGTAGAAAAGTGTTATATTAATTTGTGTCATGTCTCATTCTAACCCATATATATATATATATATATAGACTTGACCAAACATAATAATTATAAGTTTATGTATGGATTCCCTCTAGGTTTCTGTAACAAACTTGAGTGGGAGGTTATTTTATTATTCAATAATTTTTTATTTTTTTATTTGTACAAATCCTACTTACTAGAACCATCTTGGATTACATGTACACACCATTGGTAGAGGCCTACTGAGATTTTATCTCACACCCTACGTGAGACACCTTTTCCACTAAATAAGAATATTTGTCTTTAGGTATGGATATTGGAAAGCACCCTTCTATAGGTTATTTATTTCAATTTCCTAGATGGAGATTAGGATCACGTGATCATTCTTATGCTCGAGATGCTCATAGAGCTATGTTTTCCTTTTTTATTCCTTTTGGACTATTGTATAGCATGCATATGGAAACGTTTTATCTTAAATATTATTAGCATTCCATGAATCCATATATGTGTAAAATAATACATTGTTGGACTTTTTGGTAATTTTAACGAATAAATTAATTCTTACACTACATAGATAACTAGTTGATTATTATGCTCTCAATGTTTATTGTATAATTAAATTTAATTATTCTTCCACTACTATTTTATTTTTTCATATCTATTGTTATAACCTAACATAGTTCCATTTTTTATCCTATGTGATCCTATAAACACCTTCACTAATATCAAAAACCTCATGCATAGGTTTATACACGCCATGGGTCATGTGTCCAATAAAGAATGGGGCACATATTAAGTCGAATCCTATTTCAAGAAATCAAAAAGTGGTATTAAAGGTGGTTTATTTCTTGAAATACTATTTTGTGATGATAGAATTAATATTGGGAATTCATAGGGACTTAAAAATATGTCTTTCTTGGGCATCATGACCACATTTTTATGTTAACAACCATGATTCCTTAATTATGATTTTATTTATTATGTTATTTATTACTGATAAGATTTATCCATTGGGTGATAAACATCACTGGTGATGTTATTGATACTGATGACATTGAAATTGTGATTTTATTTCGTTGAACTCATGAAATTATGGTTATGCATTAGTCCATGCATCATTTTAATCACCTCATGACTTATAGTCCATTCAACATTCCATTCCATGATTAAATATTCGGACAACATCACATATTTCACGGTAAATTTTCCTTGATATATATTAAATGGTGTTGACATCTCTTGTAGAATTTTGATCATACTATGGTGTGAGTTTTGTGGGTTCCAAACTTTGATTCATAAATTGCATGGTCCCTTATAGATCAGAATATAGAATTCCAACAACATCAAAATCTTTTAAATAGTGTAATATCACAAATAATCACAATTTAAATGAAAA
The DNA here is from genome assembly GCA_963277665.1 of Viscum album. NCBI lineage: Eukaryota > Viridiplantae > Streptophyta > Magnoliopsida > Santalales > Viscaceae > Viscum > Viscum album. Next base: position 1,428,126,728 of record OY728136.1, on the reverse strand, counting down.
TGATATATGAGTGAATGCAATTTTTTGGTTCATAAGGTGTATGTACCCTTATTGGATGAGAAATATTAAATCCTTGTATTCAGATATTTTCAAAATGGTTTAATGATTATATGGATTTATTTAAATGGAAATAACTTCTGAAATGAAATTTACATCTTTCACATTCCTAAAAAAGATTTTTTATTCAAACATGGAATTATTTGTGGGAAATGGGTGTTTAAACATTCTTATGAAATATTATAGTATCATAAATGATCTAGGCATGTTTATTAAATAATTAATAGTGGTGTGTTCATTCATTTAGGAAGGCCTTGGTACATTTCTTAATTACATGAATGAAATCATCTATATTAGTTGAATTCTTTATGAGATGTTCATTTGGATTTCTAGTGTTATTTCTCAATGACATCCTCAAGTCGTTCTCCCTGAAGGTGGTGAAGATCCTCTTTCTGAGGTGAAAATCCTTGATTTGTCAGTCATTAATCCTATTTCAAAACATGTGTATTCTCTTTATATACCTGATATAGTCATTGATACCATGTTCTGAGAGGGGTTACAGTATATGTTTTAGAACATTCAATGTAGTGTAAGACCTTACTCATGGTTTTTAATGTTGAATTGTGATTTTTACAATTTTTATCCTTCAATAATTTCAGGGGATTGTTGACATATTTCTAAGGAGTCCTGGCATATTGATATCTTGTCTATATTCGAGCATCTAGATATGACTCTAGAGATGACGATCAAGCTAGCTGCATACATGGTTTGAGATTCATCTAAGAGGTGGTGGGATGTCATCAACCATGAATGAAATCCAATATACATGGTATGGTACGATGTTTTCACTATATTCTATGACTAATTTATTATGTAGATAATGGTTGAAAAAAAGCAAGGGAATTCAGGAATTTATAGTAGTATAATTTTTGGGTTTTTTAATAATCTACCAATTTATCTAAGTTAAAATGTTTTGATCCTTCTCTAGACACTTACAATATACTGATTATTTGGAAATTTGAAAGTGGAATGGGATATTTCATTTGATCAAAGATCAAAATATTCAGTTTTAAAAACATTACAAAACTATTATACCATTCCCAAATTACAAAACTATATCTAAGAGAGGTATATGGTGTGAGCTAGGGAGGTTCAATACCTAAGGATACCATTGGATCCTCTTTTGGGGGAAAACAATACTATGAAGAATATTACTTTGGAAGAAGGGGTCAAGCTCCTTTCATGGGTAGTTCCCTTATCTATCACCACTATAGAGTGTCAGGGAATGTTAGGAAGTTGTTTACAAGGATTCTTGTTATGTGAAGAGGATATGGAAATATTTGTCATCTCCACTTTTTATAGGGGACATTACCTCCAATGCATAGTGAGATGGGATCTACATGTACTCATTGATCAAAAGTAGGGTCAGCAGGATCACAAGAGTTGGGAAGCTGGTAAATAACATGTCGACTATGATGAGGTGGCAGTCAGGGTAAAAGTATGAAAATATAATATTCTCATTGCCATTAGAGTATCCCTGCCTAGGGCATTCATGTAGTAACAAAGGGACACAGTATAGTCCAATTACATGCAGTCCATCCCATTCCACAAGAGAAGAGTTCCAAACTGTCTACTGTATGAGGTAATTTATTAGTATCATCAACATTACATTCATCATTGGTTCATATAGGCCCATATCACTATTTTATATCTGAGACAATCATTGAGAGTTTGGGCCTAATGAGTGAATATAATCTAGTAGTTATGATGCCAGATATTCCTTTGGGTGTCCATTATGAGGGAATTATGCATTTTTAGAATTGTCCCCTTGAGTTAGGTGGTATCCTATTCCTATGTAATCTTTTTATTCTCAATGTTATATGATTTTATGTAATCATCGGGATGGACTGGTTATTTCTCTATAGATCATGTATTGACTACTTTCATCAAATGGTGACATTTACATCACTGAAGGGAGTTATACACATGTATAATAGAGAATGGGATTTCATTGAGGAATGAGAAGGACTCGAGAATTAGAGTCTAGGTGGTGTTATTGAATATGTATCTCATATTTTACACGATGACCAGGGATTAGAAATCATTGACCTTACTCATGTAGTTGATTGTAACAAAGAGGTCTTCCATGGAGACTTCTTTAGTATAAATCCATTACGTGATTTATTGATATCATGCTAGGAGCAGAACCAATGCACACTCCTCCTTTATGGATGAAACGTAAGGAGATTTTGTTACTATAGAATTATTTGGAGGATTTGGAGGAGAAAGGGTTTATATGCCCCATCATTTTTCCATTGGGTTTACAAGTCCTCATTTAAAAGATGTCATATAGTACCCTTTGGATTTATTTGGATTACCATCAGCTAAATTTGGTGACTACCAAGAACTAGAATGTATTTCCTTGAATAGAAAACATATTTTTTCAGCTCAATGTAACGAAGGTGTTTTAAAAAATAGATATGAGGTCGGGATATCATTAGGTGCTTTTCAGGACATCAGACATACCGTGAACGTTGTTCCGAAGAAATTATTGTCTCTATGAGTACTTGGATATTCCATTTTGATTCATGAATGCACCTACAATATTCATTGGTGTTATGAACTAGGTTAACCACCCATTTTTTGATTTATTTGTGGTGATACTTTTTGTTGATATCTTGGTGTATTCATGATCTAGACATGACCATCAAACCCATCTATAGATTGTGATGAATGCACTGAGAGAGAATCGTTTCTATGGTATGATTATGAAAATACACTTTTTGACTGATAATGTCCACTTCTTGGGTCATATCATTTTAAATTCAGGAGTTTAGTTGACATTGAAAAAGTGAGAGCTATCATTTCTTGGGAGAATCCCAATAAGGAAGTTGATATTATATGTTTCTTATGGATTCTCAAATACTATAGACACTTCATATGTGATTTCACATGACGTTGAGTGACACTTACAATCATGAAAATTAGGGGTATGAAATTAAAATGTAAAATTTATTGTAAATCATCTTTTGAGGAGTTGAAGGGAAGATTAGATTTAGTTTACATACTGATTCATTGAGATCTAGGAAGGGCCTTTATAGTCTACTATGACAAATCACATGTTGGGGTTGGACATATTATAATTAATGATAGGTTAAATTTTTCTTTCGGTTTACATAAATTGAGGTATCATGGGTGAAATTACCCACCACACGACGTTGAGTTCTCTTTTGGCATTCATGCCTTGTGATATTTGAGGTACTATATTTTTGGAAAGAATTTCTTGGTATTCATAGACCAAATACACCTAAAATAGATATTTATCAAGAAATATCATAATCTCATGTAGTGTATATTGGTCGAGTACTTGCAATAATTTTATTTTTAGCTTCCCTACACTCCATAAAAATTGAATTCAGTAGCTAATTCTCTGAATAAGAAGTCTTATACATAGGTGGTTGTGGTATCTAGTGATGAATGGAAGCTTATGTCTTTATTCATTGATATTCATGTTTAGTTTCAGTAGGACCATCGTTAGACTATTCTCTTAGGCATATCATTTACATATACTATTCTAAAAAGATTAAGGTGGAGACATTCATCTCATCTTAAAGTCCTTGTCCTACGGTAATGTGTCTCATATTGTGATACTACATCTTATTGTATAGTTAATGGGAATAATACACTATTTTTTCTTAGGTGTGTATCTATCCTAACAAACATTAGAGTGGAGATGATGTGGTAATTCCATGCCAAAGAATGGGAGGTTCACCAAATTTTCACCAATGTGTACTGAGATTTACATCACGAATATTTGTGGCCAAACATGAATGGAATGATAATCGGTTATATCACATGATGTTACACATATCAATAAGTGATGTTGGAACATCAGAATTTTCAAGGGATCATTCAACATTTTTCCATTCCTGAGTTATAATGTGATGATATTTTCCTAGAATTTATGAGTGGTCTATCGAGATTGCCGCATTAAAACGAAGTAATGTTGGTTTTCGTGGATCATTTAATGAAGGTCTCTCACATTTTACATTTGTGAGGGACCATCTTCCTAGATGTTCTAGGGATTTTGTTTGTCAAATAAGTTGTTCATTTCCATTTAACCCCTCATTCATTTATTTCTATCAAAGATGCTCATTTTACCATAAATTTTTGTAAGGGGCTATAGAAACCATTGGATACATATGTACTTCTATGCATGGACTATCACCTAAAAACTGGTGGATAGATTGAGTATAGAATTGCAGTTCTTGGAGACATTCTTCAATCATGTGTCCATGAATTTTGAGGTTCATGGTAGAAACAAATTCCTCTTGCGGTTCTTTATATATAATAATATCTTATAGGATACCATTGACATCGACCAATGTGAGTCCTTATATGGTAGTCCTTTACTGACACCTTTGTACTAGCTAGAGGCACGAGATGAAACTATTCATGGGAAGTATGTTGTGAATGAGAATTCATAGAAAGTCTAACAGATTTGTAAGCATATGCTAATAAATGAGTCTAGAAAGCTTGGTTTTGGAAATAAACACTAGAAACCACCCATGCCTAAGGTTATATAATAGTTTTTCATGGGTGTATCACCCATGATGGGGCGTATACATATTCAAAAGTAGGGTAATATATCATAGAGATTCTTTATACCCTACAAGGATATGAATCAGATCAAACAAGTTGCTTAAAAGCTCACACTTTCATAGAGATATCATTTAATTCATGTTGTCATTCATGTACATCATCTTTGTTAATAATATTGAGATCTAACTCATGAATTTTATTCAGATGAGGTCTAATTGTACAAAGAATATTCTTTTTAGTTTTTTCCAATTCATAATGTTGATCGGAGCATGAATCCATTCCGATATAGGTCTATTCTTGATGTAAGGGGGCTATGGAATCATGACTCCATGCAATATGAGACCTAAGAGCATGATGAAGTTATACGAACTCAATGGTAAGAACTCTTCATAGACAACTCTTCTTCACTCTCAAAAAGAGAACATGGGGATGAGTTCTTATAAGGTCGCGATGTTGTAAGGAACTTTCTTATTGAAAAAGTTATAGATAGGTAGTTTTTCATTTTGAATAACATAAATGTCTATATTTATGAGTCTTAATCGTATAATAGAGGTCATGGAATAATATAATGCTCGTTTGGAGACCAATGTTATTGAACTTGGAAAAATAACTAGGACACATGGTATTCTTTAACCATGAGACCTATGGTACAAACAATGAAGCTATAGGAAGGGGCACCTGTAAGTCCACATGGTCTTTCAACAACTGTGAAGGCATATGCGCATTTTCGTGCATCCTGTATTTGTTTTTGGGAAGAGGTCTAACAAACTATTTTTTCACGGTTTGAAATAAATTGTCCCCAACCATGCCTAATGGGATTTTGGGGGGAAATTTTTCCATTTTCCCCTACATTAATAATAAAAACTTATTTCATTCTCCCATGATTTCAAATGGCCAATATAGGGGGTTTCTTTCTTAGTGAGCTTCTTCCAACTCCAATATGAAATATCTTTTAACAGGTATGCCTAATGACCATTCACCAATCCAAATGAAGTACATTATATCCCAAGGTAAGGTTGACCCCATTTCATCCTCCTTCCTTGTAAAATATCACTATATATTGTTCTATTTCGATGGAAGAACATTAAACCTATTTTTAGGGCATTGGAATGAAAAAGATATATCTTCCAGACTACTTCAAATATAATGTTGATATGAAATTAGTAAACATCTATGACTTTATGTTAGTTGTTCACATAGTTCAATAATTTATATTTTCTCATATAGAATTTATTCTATCATTCCATAAGCCGATCTTTTAAAATATTCAATATTTTGGAAGAATCATCTTGTCAAAATGATCCTAGTAAACATAAATAGTTAGATGGGTTATTGTTTAGTGTTTTAGGAATCCTAGAATACTATATGGACACCAATTTTTGTGCCATATAAATATCGATCAGTTTGGTTAAATGGTCAAAAAATCGTAGAACCAAATTTAGATCCAAACATGGCTTTTTAATTGAAATTTTTTTTAGGTTCATGCAATTATTGTATTATATAGTAAATATAAGGTTCTTTGTTCCATTTATATGGAATTTTTTAATTAGGAAATTTTTTTTTGTAGGCATTAATCACGACGCCTATACATTTTCAATGGAATTTTCCATGTATTGGAAAATTGAATTTATAGGATTGAATAATAATGTTAGGGTAATATGGAAAAAGCAATATTTATATTGAATTGGATTGGATTGAATAATTTCAATGGATGAAATAAACTTTCCCTTGATAATGTTTTATTAAAAAAGAATCATATGAATATGGTTGTTTTGAGAAAATGTACTTCATATATAGATGGAGAACCCTTGAATTTTGAAATTCCTTGTGTAAATTGATGAATGTTAATTAAGTTTCCTAGAATGAATTCACCACTCTAATATCTTGTGAATGAATTATATAAACATTTATAAGTTGGAGGTATTTTATACATTCTAGAAATACATTCTAGAATGAAGCTAATGGCCATAGTAGGACAGAGAGGTCCAAGCTCCCCTTACATCAGTAAAGACCTTACTACCCTGTGGGTAGAGCTTATTATCACATAGAAAGGTGTTGGATGACTGAATGTATCATTCCAGTCTAACCCAAGAATATATATATATATTTTGTGTGTGTGTGGGGGGGGGGTTTGGGATTACTACAAGTTATTAGAGATTATTAGCTCATAGATTGGTGATGGATGCCTACGTGTCATGTCCCGGTCAAACCCAAATATGTGTTTACATATATAGATATGGTGACTTGATCTGACATACTAACTATAAAATGATCTATGTAGACCAACCAGATTTTCTTTGCGAAACTGAGGAGGAGTTTATTGGATTATTCAGTATTGTTTTACCTTCCTTATACTATCCACAAATTATTTACTTTTGAGCGCCTTCATTGATAACATGTAGACACCATTGGTGGTGGACTTTTGGGGTTTTAACTCAGACCCTATTCAGACTACCTTTTGGAAACTAAGAATACTATATGTTTACAAGTATAGATTGGGTAAAAACCAATTCTATAGTTTCTTGATTCATATTACCCAGATGGCTCTTAGTATCACATGATCAATATTAGGCATAAGATGCTCACAGAGATATTTTTATCTGTTTGTATTCATTTGTGATGTTGTATATCATTAATATAGCTACGTGTTCACTTATATATTTTCATCTTTCCATGCATTGATATATGAATTGGAGAATTAATTTGATTAATTTTTACTACTGTTATCCAATTATCAACTTCTTATATTTATTAGTTAATTAGTTGATTGTAATACATTTATTATTTACAATATATATATTTCTAATTATACTTATAATTGATTTACCTTTATTCTATCAGTTATTCAACTCAAACATTGTGGTATATTCTCCTCATTATTTTACCATATACAATGCTACTACAATTAAACAGCCCCTAGTAAATGAAGATATGCACCTGGAGATATTTGGCCAACCATGTATAGGGAATGGATTAATTTGCATCCAAGTCAGGGTTGTCATAGATCATTTGAGTGTGAAAACCTTTTTTTCTTTATAACCCTTACTCTCACACATTGAAATGGGAAAATATAGTGGATCTATTGTCCTTAGGTGATTTCCCTAGGATACTAGTGGATAGAAATAAATTATAAGGGATTAGTAATCTATTAGGAGAGGATTTCATTTGAAAACCCCATAACTTGTTAAACATATTTAATAAAATTAAACTCAACAACATAATGAATGTATAATTAATTACCTTAATAAAAACATAAAGATAAAATAGAATTTCTCAGAATATAATAAAAGAAATAATAGTTCAAGGACAAGTCTTTGAATATAATGAAATTGGCACAAAGGTGAAACCATCTGAGACCATGATGAAGACTATATTGAGACTCTTCTTCAACAACCAAATCATAATGTCAAGGATCACCACTTTAGAATTAAGAAACATTAACCATCCATATATCAATTTAGACGAAAATTTCTATCTAAAAAAATTCACCATGTGTTGGGAGAGTATATCACTCACTAGGATGTCTCCAAAGCCTCACCAACACATTCCACTAGGAAATGATCATGTTAGAATAATTTATAAAAAATATATGAGATGAAGATATGTATTTTATATCAAACCCACATACCTTTGTAATTGAAAACATTGAATAAATAGTTTTAAACAAATAATAGTATTTGGTACAATTATTCAAATTTCACACCCAGTGACACACATGATGCATAGATCCATAGACCACCCTATAATCATTAGTTGTGAGTCTTCTATTCACCAAGATATCACATAGTGAACCCATTCAAAAAGGTACTTCAGACCATTAACCATCCCATATGATAATGGAATCACACCATCACACGTAATCTACAAAACTAGTTAAAAGATTATATTGAAAATAAAACATCTCATCAAGGTTCATAGAAAAAAAAATATTTTCTACATCATAAAAAATTAACCCTTAGATGTCACCTAAGATATGGGTTTTTGAAATTGAATTAAAATCAACATAAAAATTAAATAACAATCACAATTTATTAGTATTCAATAAATATAATTATTGAATAGTAGAGTGTGTGATATTTGACATACCTTAATTTAAATTATCACAATGGATCCATGGTGGTTCCACTAGAAAACCACTTCCACTTGTTTTCATAAAAAAATACACAATGAAATCATCAAAATAATATCCAACCTCATATATTTGGTTTTAAACCCCAATATATGGTACCATATGAGAAAACCCAAGAAGATACAAGATAATAAGGAAGGTAATGATCCAATCCATTTATTTTACAATAGGATACTCAATGGTTCATTATCGAAGGGTTATGATTTTCCAAAATTGAAAAAATCACCCATGGGAATATCTAGAGTAAAAAGGTGAAAACAACACCCGGAGTGAAAAATTAAATATTGGGATACTGTAAACTTACTAGGACTAAATTTTTTGTTGTAAAAATTCATAATTGATATCATAAATTTATCTAGGGATACATAGGATGAATTACTAACCACCTAGGTTATTTTTTAACAAACACATATTTATGAAATAAAATTAACATAACCTATAAATATCTCAATAAAAAACAAAAAAAAACCATTTTATATCGTAAAATAATTAATGTTTTTCACCCAAAAAGTAGTTACAACATACCATCCCTTTATTGAATAAATATTCCATGAACAATATTCTTGTAGATATATTATTGGAACATCATTAATTTTATATATCTCCAAACATATTCAAAAAGCATCAAAGAATCCAAATACAATATAAAAATCATAGAACTAGGGTGATCTACTAAATTGGGGTTCCAAATTATCTAAACTATTTAAATTTCTATCCATGGGAAGTTGGAAAATAAGATTTCAATTTAAAAAATGTATTATATATCTCCTATAAAAAATTTCATCATTATCACGATTCCTCTTGAACATTAAAATGTTTCTATAATAATCCCACCAAGGAAATACATCACCCTTAATGTTTTCTTTTCATGCCTATCTTGAACCTTTATCCGTTCATTCATAAAACTCACATCATTCATAATCGAAACATAAAATAAAATAATCCCCTAATGTGGATATAGATGATACTTATTTTGTTGAGAATAAAGAAAACTTTTGTGAAAATAATTAGATCTTGGTTGTAATTATTTCCAATATATAACAGTTCCAATGAATTATATAATATAGATATGTCCCACGTACCATTGTACGATGTACCATTTCTTCCACAAGAACTGAAGAAAATGTTTCTATGAAATGTTCATGAAAGCATGGTAAATCACATCAGAGGATAATGATTGATGTTTATTATCTTAATAGGGATTCAATTTTTGGTACCATATCAAAATGATTCCTGATCTTTTTGATTGTCTCTATTTTTTCACACATAGTAATATTTCAAATAAATTATGTCAGTTTTATTTTGACCCAATATAATGGGGAAAAGGATTTCCATAATAATCCTCCAAAGGTGGAATCTGTATTGTTAAATGATAATTATTTTAATTAGATAATTCAACCAAAGTAATAAAATACTCTCATGAACCACCAATAACCGTCAAATTTGATCTCATTATATCATCAAATATCTTCATAGTATATTATTTGTATCCAAATTTATGTGGTTTACATAAGGTGACCTTATTTAATTGACATATAATAGACTATATTAGGGATCATGAAATTGAGATGTAAAAATGGGGTCACTACCATACATTATCAATGATTGAACTCCATGTAACCTAACCACATAATGGATATATAAATATTTAATATCCTCAAATATTTTTGACTTTTTGATAGGAATAATGTCTGTTTACATTTTATGTTGACCCATTACTACACATATAACATCATGTTTCTATAACATTCACTGTAGGCCTATTAAATAATACAGCATAGTCTTCAACCACTATATACATACAATGACAAAGGCTACATCCACCAAGATTTCCATTGATTCTCTTATTTTTAATATATATAGGATATTCATTAAGTCAAATAGTCTAAAATATATTGTCTCATACTAACCCATTTGAAATTTTATTTTATCGACTAGTGTATTATTTGTACAAAAATATGGAAAACACATTTTAAAAAGTGATATAATAAATGATGATATTCTTGAAAATATTGGGGATGAAAAATTAATTTAAAAAATGATAACAAAGAGTTTAAATCTAATTTAATTTTTTCAAAAGTATCCCCACCATTAAGGGTTGACCTAAAGGTGATACAATTAGAATATACTCTCTGAGATTCTTTTTCCAAATCTATCATGTTAAGAAAAATACTTAATAAAAAGGAAAATTTGTACTCAACCTATAGAATATAATTTATAACCATATCAGTAATCATTTTCATCATATATCATTATTCATCAGATTCATGGGCCACTTGACTATATGATTTCAATCATAGATCATATTCTATAGAATTACATTAACCTGGAGTGCATACCAAGGAAAAAGTAATCATTTTCAGGTACTATATCGATTTTTTTTCAAACAATTAATGTCTCAAAATGAAAAATGATATTAAAACTCTTGTGGTAAATGAAAATTATTAAATATTCACTAAAGATGTAATTCCTCCATGAAAATAAGGTTTGGAAACCCATGATTTATTCCAGGTCATCTATATGATAATTCTTCTCACACACTCGCAACTTCCTGAAACCATAGGACACTACATGGTCTCACTACATGTGAATAAAACCATCACCAGATCTAGATGCAAGTAAATATACCACAAAGTTAATATAATGTTTTGGGGTGATTAAGAGGGGGTATGAGGTTAGATAAGTTGTATGTTCCATTTGTTTTTCGGGATTTCATCACTTCAAAAGAATGGATGAACATTCCATATCAAAGAGTTCATATGGGAACAAGTATGGAGAAATGAAAAACAATGTAAGGAATAGAGCCTCATAATACAAGAAAACCATGTATCTCAATATCATTCAATGGTTCCTACAAAGAGACAACTACTTATGTCATTATAGGTTCCAGTAATATTCAATAATCTGAAATGGAATTCACAAGGAAGATAATGTCATGGATCTTGATATTTCACATCGAAAGAATATAATAGAATGTATGTTTCTATATGTTAATAAATAAAATTGTCGATTTCTCATCATGGCCATTACAGTTTTGATATTATTCCCAAATATCATCAAAAAATAAAATAGTGAGTTAAAAAACATGAGAAACACATTGTTTATAAAATCCATGAAATATTATTGGGTGATCACAAATCCAAAAGAAATAATGACATATTCATAATGACCATTGTGAATCTAAAACGTTTTCATAAAAATATCTAATATTCTGACTCAAAATCAATTATATCATAAGCATAGTCCAATCTCAGAGAACCCTTTTCCCCCAAAAATTTATCAAGCATGTCAACTAATCCAGTATGGGGAGAGAAATTTATAATCAATTACTGATTCAGCATTTTATAACCAACACATAATTAGAATTTCAAATATGCCAATTATATAAATAAAATTGATGTGTCCAAAAGTTATGTCCTAGGTTTGATGAACCATTTACTTTTAGAGTCATATAATAAGACATTTAATTACTATAGATTGATATAGAACATTATGTATGACTATAAAGAAATAAGGATTGTTCCTAGGAGTTGGTGGATAGTAAATTTGATTTCCCATTTGTGTGGTAACATTGATAAATAGTTTGTAATGATATCCTGGTGTTGACCCACAATTTCTTGAAGATTATTATTCCATGTTTCTTTAGTTTAAAAGAAGATCATTTATTCTTAATATATAGATATGGTTCTATCATATATCACTAAAGTTTATACTTGACATGTAATTATATCCCTAAACCATTTGTAATGGTATTGATATCAATCATATGATGCAGACATTAACTTCAATGCATTATAGTTTATATGGGCCTTAAATTCTACCAACCATTCCATACTAATGATTACATAAAACAACATAAATTTTCAAGACTAAAAAATACTAGATAAACTACACTATATTCATGGTAATGGAATATGATAGGAATTTAAATAATTAACATTCTAAATGTCAAAGAGGTTTCTTGAGGATGATGTGGTATGGGATCATTTCCATTAGAAATTCTATTTATTTACCATAATGGAACTAAGTAAAGTATGTGATGTACCAATATCAAATATAAAATGAAAAGGTTTGGAGTTTAAAAGAATGTTACCTCATACCGTTTATTTACATAATCTATCACTTTCAATGGTATATTCCTCATTATATTACTGTCACTAATCTATCATGGGATAAATCTTGATTCCCAGTTGAGGTATTGACAGAATAACCATAGTTTTCCTAGAATCATCATGGTTCACTTGTTTTTGTGAATATTAACTAGTTATATGTGAAATTTCTATCTAATAATACAATATAAAAGGCTGATTTGATCATATAGCACATACATATCTCATATAATTATGTAAATTTACCTTTAGATTAAATTTCATTCATACAATGTTTAAATTCCTTAGTGTAGAAGTATATTTTTTCATTCCATTCATTAAAAAAACTCACATAAAACAACATATAATAACATAATATCTTTTTGGAAAATTTAATTATTCCTCAGATTATACCTCACGTATGCCCCCATTCCATGACTATAGAAATCCCAATTAATCTTATTTAAAATACTTGTGTTGAAACCAATCCCCAGGGGAACAAACTAAATAACTCCCACATGACTCATACAGATATATTTTTTTATCTATTTCCCTATTTATAATCTCTTTATAATCTATTAAATGAAGAAAAACTATCTTGTATTAAGTCTATATTTGCAGTCCCAACAAAAAGGTGTTCACCTTCAAGGTTTCACTAGTTGCGAATTTTTGGAATAATAAATCTATTCTCATAAACAAATCTATAAACAATGTTATGGAGAGGAATTATAGCTTTAACACGAGTTAAAATACTTTAATTTTTATTTCAAATGATTTTTTTTATAATTTTTTAATGCAAATTACTAAATATACTCCCACCAATTCACTTTATCAGCTTTACCTCAAACAACTAAATCCCACCATTAGCGTGAAAGTTCTTCCAACATGTTTTTTTCACAAACATTGTAATAATATATTCTAGTGTAACTTTAATATAGAAAATTCAATACATTATATTTATCCACACTTCTAATTTTCATTTTTTAATCCCCTGAATGAATATGTGGATTCGACTTCTAAAATTTATGTGGATGGTCCACTTTCTTAGGTTTATCCTCTCAATTTTATATGGTAGTGTATTATAAACATAAATATTACTATATTTATATTTTTAGTTCACATGTGGTTTAGTGTCCACAATATATTAAGATGTTCCTTTTAGATGAATTATGTGACGTCTTCTTTATTCCATTTTCTATATACAGAAAATATATCATTTAGACAATTTATCACTAAGAACCGAAGGATATAATAAATTCCAAATCATTATAAATAATTATTATAACATTGTGAATTAGCCAATGTAACATCCATTTAAGAAATTAAACATTTTATCCATTTCCAAAAATCAATTGAGAAACAAAAAAATAAAGAAGTCTGCGAGGGTGGAGCTATTGTTAATTCATGATATGTAACACTCAATAGGTATACCCACGATGGTTTTATAAAAAAATGATGATCATAGAATAATGTTTTACAAAATCAGATGTATTAAATTAAATTTGAAAGCAATGATCCATATTACATATCATTATGTAAATACATTTTATGTTTTGATAGTCCTGCACCTTCACTAAAACCCCAAATGAAGGACCTAACAAAACATACTCAATTTTCACAAAATTTAATGATAGATGACATTTAAATGGATTCATTTGTAATAATACTCTCCTTAAAAATTGGATTTGGAAGAGATATTATTTTTTATGGACATATATAATTTCACCTTGAAACATAATCTTGGAAACAATTTCCAAGGTATTAGTCAACAATTGGGGGATAATTTTCGAAGAAAAACAAATAACTTACTGAATAGAAAAATTACAATAATAATAATCTACATTATTAATGTATAAGAAGTTACATAACAAAAATAAATACCAATTCTTTAATATATTAGAGTAAATTATTAAAATAATTTATTGTGGAAGGATAGGAAAAAAATAGAAAGATATTTTGGCAAATGTGGGACCATCCTAGATCCAGATGATGATACCCTATAGCTCCAACTTCAATAATCAAACCATGACATCAAGGATCACCACTAATGAAGCACAAAACCAAACCCTTAACTGTATCTTGGTTGATGATATATAAAATTACACCAATGTGACCCTTTAGGGGTGAATATATCAGTCAAAAGAATTTCTACATTGATATCACAATTCATTCAAATTGGATATGAAATGTTTAATACAATTTATATAAAATAGAATAGAATTAAAAATATATTTAATATAAAAAATATAATAAAATTACTATAAAACCTATAAATAATGATTTGAAAACAATTTTAGTAACTATAATAATTATTCATATTTTACAGCCATGCACAAAAATGATGGATGTAACCATGGACCATCATATACTCACAAGTGGTGGTCCATCCATCCATCTATCCATCACCTGGTGAACCCGATTATTTTTATACTTATGACTATGCCATGTTTATTATTAATTAATGGAGGTATATCATAACATTACATATTCCATATAGTTGTGAATTCATGCCAGAAAACATCTGAAATGTTACTAATTAAAATAATTTTTTCAAAATAATACATGTCAAAAAACATCAAAGTATAAAATTTTTTTCCCACCTTCAAAAACTAACCATTTTAAATCAAATACAATAATGGTTTTCTTAAATTCGCTCAAAATAAATTTCCATATTAAATGAAAATATATAATAGTGGAGTGGGAGATAAGATACCTACCATGATATTATTTTTCATGAATATTCAATGACGGTTCCATGGATGAAAAACATCCTCTAATTTCCATAAAACCCCCTAATGATATAATCAATTCCAAATCATATTTCATATTTATTTTTATACACATCGATCTATAGTTCCTTAATATACAACCAAAGGAAATCCAAAATGAGAATGAAAGAGAATAACAAAACCTTTGATTCTATAAATGAAGGCTCCAAGATCTGTTATCAAAGGAGTAAAGGTGTCTATAATTCAAGGAAATATTGTAAGATATAATTAGGAGTAAATAAGGGAAATACATCATCATAAGTGGGAAATAAAATCACTCCCTAATGTAAACATAGTAGTGCAAAATTATTTTATAGTATAAATTCATAGTTGATTATGTTAATTGGTAAAAGGCCACTTACACTAAAAATCCCATCACATTGGTTATTTGTATTTGGTAAAACCACAAGTAAGGTGTAAAATTAAATAAATTCCATAATATATAAATAGAAAAACAAAAACAAATTATATCTTAATAAATTTCATATCATGATTCTTTAAGTATTTATGTCATAAAACAACTTTTACGACATACATAATCTCTGTAAAAAGATCAAATAGCAAGACTCTAGGATCATATAATTTTTTATATATCTAAAAAATATAACTAATTAAATTACCACAATGATAAGAGAAATTGTGTTTAAATACAACATAACATAAAAAATGGGCGTTCTATGATAAAACTACTCTATGCATAACCAACATGTAATAGTAACCTATTACGCCTTATCGACACTCTAACGCCCACTTCAACCGAATGATTTGTGGAATACTGGGTGGAATTAAATATATACAAATAGAAATAAGAGATGAAATTAGAGAGAACACAACACTGTTTTTGACTATATTGTAGTATCTATATTGACTGATCTTCTAGAATTAGTAAATAAACAAATGGGATATAGTAAAATCTTACTCAACAGAAACTCTTTAGTGAAGCATGGGTTCACCCATTGGTATACCTAATAAATTGATTATGATTTAATTTTCAGGAGAGATAGAATATAAATGAAATAAAATATTTAAATAGAAATCTGAATAAATAATTAATGAATAGTTTGAATGTGAAAAATAAATAAAAATATTTCATTTTACTCAATGTAAACTAATATTTATAATATTAAATCCATAATAGTCCAAACTAAGGGCTAACTTGAAAGCGTATAATTTCTTCAAGTGGGGATGATCAAGTCAAATTAATGACTACTATGTGGTTGAGGAAGAACTCATGTGTTAATGTTTTGGAATCATCACTTTTAGCCTTAAATCATCCACCAAATGATCGCATGATCCTTGTTTTTTACTATTATATATACATATGAAATATTGATAACTTTCCTAAGCAATGGACAATTTATATAGTCAAATAGAATTTGAATGTTGATTAATTTATGTTACTATTTTTATATAGAATATATGGAACATATATCTTGTCCATCATCTTGAGATAATATTTATAATTATTCTAATGGTTTTTAGTATGGTTCTGGAAACATAGATTAATGTTTTGAGTGAGATATTGTTTTCTTGGGTAAGTTTTAGTGTATGATTTGAGCTCTGATATATGTATATAAATAGAAAAATTATATACAAAATTGGTTAAATTGATATGTAAGATATTAATATGGATAGAATAATTTGAAAAATTAATGAATGAGGTGATGATTGGTACAAATTCAAAGTATAATTATAAATTTTTATATTTTGGAACAAAAACAGGCTACTATCATACTACCATGTTATCGCGTATATCACATGTGGTGATAATAATCAAAATAAAAAACTATTCTTTTCAAAATATCAGAAATGAAAATCATTTGGCCTCTACTATTACATGATATCAAATATTTCACATCACTATTGTGGAATACATTCATCTATATATTCAATCAGTTATGTTGGAAGTTGTATTTATAAATCATAAGCTATAGTATGATAATAGAAAAATATACATATTTTTTAGCTATTGATTAATTATTTGATATGGAATGTAATGCCATCAATAGAGATTTTATGGGATGTAGATTTCCATTTTTCTACCCTTGAAAAAAAAATAAATCTACAATAAAAAAGTGTACCCTTTAACTAAATAAAATCTAAAATGAATAAATAAATTACATTATATATTTTTATCTATTAATGAATCGATTAAAATTGTATCACTATAATATATTAAATTTAGTTTTATGCATAGAATAATTAAATTATTAGGATAATATTATGAAAACCTGCCTAAACGACCACCTCAGTAACAAAACATAAATAAATTCATTAAAATACATTCCCTAGACGTTTCAGGATTAAAATTTTAGAGTATTTGGACAAAAAATAACTAACATCACTAATATATTGTTCATCAAACAGAAATTTTACCACTATATAAATAAATCATTATTCCATAATAACTATTCATCATTTTACTCTAAATATCTAAATAATATACCCTTTTAGACATTTCGTACATCATATATATCTTTTTATCCTTGTGAAATGTAAATATTAAAAAGGGATGACATGAGATGTCAAGTAAGGGTAAAAATATATGATGAAAATCAAAGACCACAAGCGAGAAAAAGATGATCAAATGTGTATAAATAAGATACATAAAAAATATTACCCAATAAATGTTAGATCATTAATCATGAGTCATGGAATATATAATGTTATAATACTATAAATGAATCTCGAGTGTGCAAAAACATGATTATATAAAAATGAGTCATGATAGTATAACATAGTGAGATGTATTTGAGTAATATTATTGTTTAAAAAATCATATACTGCCATAATATTATTAGGATATCCCAGAGGTCTCATGCTTTAGTTTGTCAGTATATACAACAAGACCCATGCTATAGTTTTTGAGAATATCTAAAAATGACCACCCTTTATTTTTTATGGGATATCCATGAAGGCCCAATCAATATTATCTAATTGTATACAAAATAGTCACTACTTTGATAGCGGTTGATAAAGGACCTATACTATAATCCATCATACATATGTATGAAAACAAAAAAACAATCATCGTCATAGCATAAAAAACATGGGTTGAAAATGGGTTTAACTAAAAAAACATACATTACCCTTGAATCAAAATAGAAATTTTTATTCCATTCAAATTAAGTATAAAACACACTAATATTTTAATAAATTATTTAATTTTTGATTTCCAATTATGTTTGACATATTTCCTCAAATTCAGCACCATGCATAATCAAAACCACCTTATATTTAGAAAAATATAAATATTTATGTGTTAATTATAAAACCTAGCCATTGAATTAGTGTGAATGAAGTGTAGTAAAACCATTATGGATTATATGAATAGATTAAATAATATCTAATTCTAATATATATGAAATTCAATTAGTCCAAATAATTTTAGGAATAAGATCATTTATTATTCATGAAAACAAATTTCTACAAAATTACATAGAATCGAATAAAAATTCTTATTTTAAGAAAAATATTAACAATAATGATAAATTAATTTTTAATTTAATATTGTTCGACAAATTTTTTGATTTTAAATGATATAGAATAAGAATAAGAATAATTCATATTTGAAAATAGAAATTTCTTATATAAATGAGTTCCCAATATATTTTATGATTTAATTCATAAATTTAATTCATAAATTTTTTAATAATTATTTAACAAGAAATTGACGTTTTTGTATAATGATTCAAATTTTAATTTAATATTAATATATATGAAATTTATGAAACAATTATTTTT
Organism: Viscum album; assembly: GCA_963277665.1. NCBI lineage: Eukaryota > Viridiplantae > Streptophyta > Magnoliopsida > Santalales > Viscaceae > Viscum > Viscum album. Next base: position 1,428,107,400 of record OY728136.1, on the reverse strand, counting down.
TATATGAATAGAGACATAATTTTTATTTCCCTAAAAAATCACTTTTATGACATTATCATAACACAAAAATGACTTCACTATTTCATAATTTTTATATATAATATATATATCTTATGAAGTGAAATGTAACATTTAAAATTAATACTTTTTTATGAAACCAAAGTATATCATTTTAGAATCTTTAGTAACATTTTACTCTAAACATATTTTATATTATTTTATTTTAAATCATAATATTCATAAGATATAGAAATTTTAAAATATAAAATTTTATTTCCTATTTTAGGTCAAAATTATAAAATTAATTAATAAATTTAATTTCATGTTTTTTCATAAAATTATGATAACTGGGATTTAATTGAATAACCATGATAATTGTAAAAATGAAATTTTCAATGAAATATTTTAGTAAAAATGAGTCATTTTTAAATTAATCAATTAAAATAATACATTTTATATTATTAAAATAATATTATGTTTAAAAAAATATGGTAATAAAAGATTAAATTTCTACCAATTCCAAATTTGATTATTAATATATAATGACTAAAATGTCACTTTTCAACCAAAAACATTATATATATCTAATTTATTTATTTCACAAGATTATTTTATATTATTTTTAAAATAAATTTGAAAAAATTAAGACCCATGAATTTTTTTAATGTATGGTTATTTTATATTTTTTGTAAAACATAAATAACTTCATTAAAAACCAGTTACCAATGTAAAAAAGAAACAAAATGTTAATTAATCAAACCAACGACCTCCTACATGTTTTAAACATTTTTTTGAAATAAGTGGGTAAGTTTTTATTGACCGATGATTACCAAAACTCCATTATTTAAATTTTTTATGTCTTTGAACCCTGAATAGTTTGATGATATCACTAACAATTTAATCGTGTTATCAAATGTTCCCTTCTTTAATCTTATAAAATGTGGAATTTCCACTCAATTAGTACATATAGATTACTTCTAATTAACCCCTTAATATCTAAAATTTTCATTCTCTTTGAATTATATATAATTCTCACAATACAATGGTCATAATTAGTTATCCAAATTCATTCATTTCTAATGATGTAGTTACAAAAAATTCAAAGTCTCAATTTTAGTATTTCGCAAACCTTACCAATTATTCATAATATTTTTCTTTAAGACCTACTATCAAAGGTATAATATTATATCCTATGTATCCTTATTGCAATTAAAGAATAATTATATTAATGAAATGCCATTTTTATACATTTTAATTCATATATAAATTTAAAATAATGTTGATCATGCATCATTCAGAAAACCACTTATACGAAGTATTATTTTTTTTCAATTTGTTTATCCAATATAGTTAAAATATAATTAAAAAAGATAAAAAATTTGTAAGTAATATAATAATTATTCTATTATAATGACATTTTACACTTTTATAACTATACGCACCCATCGAGATATTACTTGTTCTATTATTGGTTTGTTTATCCACTAAAGAGAATAATGATATTAAACTCTATAATGGATCTATATGGGAACACAATACAAAATTATATTATATTTTAACGAGAAAATAATTTTTATTTTTTGGTCCTGTAATGGTTATATTTTGTATTTAAATTATTATAATAATATTATCTTTCGTCACTACAATTACCTAAATAAGCCAACATGGATTCAATGTTTAGAAAAAAATAATAAAATATATATATGAAATGAATAACTTTTCATAATAAATAGACCATGTGAAAATAAAGATATAATAGTAAGGATCGATACATGTAATTTAATATTAATAATAATATTATTTAGGATGTTTGGTATATGCACATAATAAATCATAAATAATGTTGGGAATTTCATATCCAACTACTATCATTGAAACATCTTTGGAAATATATACCTAATTTAATTTATGTAATAATTATAATTCTTATTTTTGATATAATATCTTAAATTATATTTTAATCATTGTTTATTATGTTTTATTAAATTTATCCTCTTTCATGGTGTTCTGAATATAATGATACTCAAGTCCTATGGGTTCTTTGACTCAATCATAAATTTAGTAAGACATGTTTTTTTATATATCATCTATTAATTTTAATGATGTATTAAATACCTATAGATCTATCATTATCATTAAATTTTAAATGCACATGTAATAATAATCCAAATGAGTCCCTCTTCACTAAATATATCTTTTATCAATTATTACCCTAATTTAATGTCTATCTGGAAACTAAATTTTCATTATTTGAGTTTTGATAATCACATTGGAAATAAAAATTGGATACATTCTAAAATATTGGTTATATTATGTGAAATTTTATATATTTTTTCAATGAATTTCCATAACTTTCATATGATACACCTTTTTAATTATTTACTTCATTAAGGTGTACATTGCACTTAAGGGATAATGATATCTAACGTCTCTATTCATTGAGTTATATTGTTTCATCATGAAATTAATTATTAAATTAATAATATCTCCTAAAATAATATCTTATTTTATGTTAATTTATGTAATTATATTGGGAAAATTGTTTTTTATTGAAATAATTATTTTTAATCTTTTTACTATAACAATTTTTAACAAGTGTATTTCTCCCAATATTAATAAAATGGTTTTCTGATCACATTCATATGTTTTGTCATTCATATATGATTTATCAAAAACCATCATTATTCCTTTTAAAATAACTATTATGGAATTTTATATTTAAATATATTATTTTAAAAATAGTTTTGACACCACCTTTTAAAAATATGTCTTGACGTGAAATGTAACTTATTATTTTATTTCAATTATAAAATTGTTGTCTAAATATCTTGTATGTTTTCACTTGCATTTCTATTTTATTTTTCAAAAGTATTTACCATAATATGGGTTAATTTTAACTGTATATATATATGTATGTTATAACCATTAATTATTAATTGGTGTACTGAACTCACAAAATAATTTTTTTATCCTTAATTACTTTTTGTGTGATATCACACAAAGAATTATTTTTTAAGGATTTAATTCATATATGTCAGCATCCCTATGAGTTTATTTAATCTATGGCTTTGTTACATTGAAACCATACACATTATTCCTTTAGATATATTATGATTATATTATTTGAAAATTAACCTAAACATATACCACTACTCAATTTATTTTTATATTCAATGACACATTCATAAATTTATATTCCATTTTTGGATGGATAAACTATTGAAATTATATTTATTTTATTTTTTTATTTTTATAATTTTTCAATACTCAAGAAAGATTAAATTTTATAATTTCACAATATACATTATTCTTTAGGTTGGTTTGTGATCAAGCTATCAATTTTATTAAGAAGGGGGAAAATTGTAGTATTTTATGTCTTCTTATTTTAATGTTGATGAATATTAGAAAGATTACTATATATTGCTTGAAAATATTCTTTATTAATCTCAATTAGTTATGATATTTTTATTCCATTTGATGACATAGGAAGATATATTGGGTTTTTTTGTAATTATTCTAATATACATGTTTTTTGGAAAATGTGTATATGAATTTTTTGATCACATTCTCATATAATGAATTCATTAGACAGTAACATCTCACCAATGGGTCTAGAATTATATTTCACATCGATTCGTAAATAGGTTTCAGTGGAAACAAATCTTGGTTTTCAGTGTGTATTTACCCCTATATCAGTTTAGTGTCTTGCAACAGGTCATTTAATACATGTTTTGATATCTAACATTATTAATCCCATCATTAAGTGACCAATATATATTGATACACATGTTTTCATTTATTGTTACGGATATATAATTCTATTAGTTTTTAGTTTAATATTGAATTATCCAAATTAATTACTACTTTCAATATATTTAATCCATATTTATTCCATGATTTCATAATTTTTATTTTTCAACTAACAGTTTCATTTCGATCACCCAATTTTACTTTTCAATTTTCCCATATTATTAAGAAATATAATGCACAGGATATGTAATATTAGATAATATTTACATATAATTTTTCATAAATTTTGAAGACATGTATGTATTTATTAGTTGCTAATGGATTTATAGGATTTATTAGTTAATGATGTTTCACATTTTTATAAATCCATAAAATTTAAAAAATATTACCGATCCAATATGGGAAATAATAGTTATTTAATTTTATTTTGGATAAGGTTATATTTAGTCATTTTCATATGGCATAAAATAATGTTATTAATTTATGATCTATGGAACTAGACTCAAGATCATATGTATGTGGTATGATAGTCAGTATTAGAAGTGGGTATAGATAAAATTGGATGTTTTGTTATTTTTTTATGATAATTTAATTATTTATATGTTAATATTAATCATAATTTCAATGGTACCATTAAGATATTATGATAGTTAATTATTATTTAATATGTTTTGGATTATGATAAGTGAACATCAATGAATAATCATGGAATTAGTGGAAAGATATGATGAAATCTAGAGGTTTTGGTAATGGGTTGAGTATGATGTTTTCTTAGACATTAAATCCATTTCTAGATATTATAAGTTGACTTCATATTTGGCAAAATGAAAACATGGTTTAATCACCCTAAAATAAGATAATTGGGTATTAACTCAGTCATCACAAGGTGTGTGATAAATATGTCTAACTGCACACATGGTTTTCCACTCCTTCGGGATACACTTTGTTTAATAACAATTAATTTATGATCAATTATAATGTATTTAAGGATAATTATAAATAAAAAAGTTTGAGAACTATATACAAAAAATAAAAACAGATAATCAAGGATTGAACAATGGGATTCGTAGGTTGATCTGAATGTATAATATATAAAATCGTGATGGTGTTAGAAGGAAATACATATTCCAATTTATGTATTCATATTAATATTATGGATATTATAATATCCATATTTTATGTATATGAATTAAATAGGATAAATAAAAGATAAATAAATAGCTCTAAATCTAGAAAAAACAAATTTGTAAAATAGAATATGGGATCATACTTAAATGGTTGATAATTTTAGTATAAGATTATTATCATTTAAAAAGGTGAGTTGTATTATCTTAAAAATGATAGTGAGGTTAACATCAGAATAGAAATTAAAACATAATAGTATGATATATTTTAAATTTTTATTTTCATTTAATAATGCTATTTTTGAATATTATAGATGTTATGAGGATTGTTTGAAACATCTATGTATTTTCGCTAACAGTGATATTGTAACTATTTGGAAACATATTTTAAATGTAAAATATTACCTTAAAATGCAATCATATGAAAAGTTTATATAATTGGTGTCAAATATGATGGGAAAATATTATCTCTATTAAAAAGTATTAGGATTAAAATATTTTTTTGGTATGAATGGGTTGATAGGTCTTGAGAAAAGTGAGTAAGAATATATTAATTGACGTTGAATTGATTAATTTTAAACTAGTATGATGAAGAAAAAATTTTATTAAACTATGGTGACCCTATTATTAATATTGGGTAGAGGTTATCCAAATACAACTAACCTGATGGACATAACCTATAGTTTAATCAAGGCCTGATGGCCTAACATGACCATGCCCTACCTGTAATTAATGGAAAACCCCATCAAATGTCACCCCATGATACTATGTAGAAACCACTGTAGGGGGGCCCAATATCCACCCACACTGCCTGGAAAACATAGTCCCCATATCCAGGTTAACTAATGCCCAATATCCACAGTTTATATTTTGTTATTGGCTCACGTATTTACTGATGCTTGGATCCACATCCATAGTGTTTGTCACAACATGTGGTCTACGACACACTCTATCATAGAGTCACCCACCATCTCTTATATTGAAAATAGGTCTCAAACGCATACCATTATAAAACTAACATCTTGTAGATGACACCCTCCCTCATTGAAGAGGATAGTCCAAATCTGATCACCACCTCACAGAATCAGTAATGCAAGAATACTTATCAACGTGCACACAATCATAAATGCCCAAAGGCCAACTAATGTCGATGTATCATACCCATGTACCTCATATATAACTCTACATATATAAAATTATACATAAAAATCATCCAGAGGGTGTTGAGGGTCACACATAGGACCCCCAATGATAAGGTTCTACAGTCAGTTGTTGGACACCACATGACCATAAACCCATTGACACTTGGAATTCATTATTGATTTAATGAAAATGTGACAAATGTTATTTTTCATGAGTACTATCTAATTTTTGGATTATAATATAAATGTTTTAGTGGAGGAACTTATGGATTATTGGTTAAAATTTTTTTTTGGGTTAAAGAAAATGTAATCTTATGGGATAATATAATGTTTATTAATGGTCCAATATCTTCATGATTTAATTTTTTTGGGGTATGTTATATTTTTGAGATTTATAATTATGATTTATATTTATGTGATTATATTATTGAAGAAAATATTAGTGTTTTACGATTAATTGTAATTACATCTAACCAACCCATGGTAATAAGGTAAATTTCAAATTAGTTATTATATCTCAAATGATGCATATGGTTGGAATACCATTAACTACATTATTCAAGGAATAATAATTAATTTTTTTGAGGTTGAAATTTTTTTAAATAGTGGGGGAGAATGTAAAACACCAATATTTAAACCTGTAATTTCCTCCAAATAATGAAAATGTGGTTGATATCTTACATTTAATACAATACTGATCTCAATAGAAAACATGATATATTTACATAAAATATAAAAAATTATTATATTCATTAAATGCAAGATATTTAATTAGTGGGAACGAATACGTGTAATTTTTTTTTTGAAATATATGTACAAATAAAATAAATGATGATTTTAGTAAAAATAAAATTCAATTATGTTACATGATGTAACTAATATGAAGATAGGTTGTTAAATTTTTTCCCTAAAATTTTACATATTATGATATATGATTTTCTATTTCGATATTAATATAATGAATTATGAAAAATTATAATTCATATTAAACTAAAAAACAATTTAGATGAAAAAATATATGAAATAATAATTTTGGATAATATTTGATAATTCAAAATTCAAATGAAATAAATTTTTCATTATATTATAACATTTTATTCAAAATATAAATTAAAAAATTTATAATTTAAATTTTAAAATAATCAAAAAATTCATGCATTAAAAATAATAAAAAAATCTTAAGTTTAATTTTGTGTGTTTTCATAAATAACTAGATTTTAGGAGAATAGTGCAGAACATTCTGATTTTACTAAATTTCTCCAGTTTTATGTCCTTATCATAGTACAAGAATGCATTAATTATTTTAAAACCATTTAATATGATGTAATTAATTATAAATAAAATATATCATTTAAAATTATAATATTTCTATAAATCTCATGAATATAATTTTCAAAAATTAGATAATATTTTAATCTAAAAACATTTTGATAATGTAATGTTAACAATTAATAACCATCGCCTATATAAAATAAATATATAAAACTGGATTTTATTTTTAATATCAACATTATCATATTATTTAAAATGGTTAATTTCTTTTTATTCACAAATGTATGAATACAATCAAAAGTTCCCTTTTCTTTATTAATAAAAGGGGACACTTCAAACCATTCATTTCATAACCATTACATCGAATTACATCCAAAAACACCAAACTTTTTCTCTTATAAAACTATAAGACTTGTTTATATGTAAATTTCATTATTTATTTACCCTAATCCATTCATTACCAAAGATACATTCAAGAAAAAATTGAATGTCTCAGAGTGAGTATTGCATAATCCTTACCATTTATTCATAATCATTCTCATAAAAACATAACATATACATGGTAATATCAATATCTATGTATAATTATGATATTGATTTTTTTATCATAATGACACTATTTTTTTATTCAATTCCATTCACTAGTGAAAAATAAAATTATTCATCTCTTGTGTTGACCACCTCCTTCATGATGTCACACTTTTTTATTTTTTAAATCAATTTTATTTTTAATAAAAATCAATAGAAAATATATTATTAAAAACATTAAAAACATCTAAATTATATAATTGATATTATATAATATGGATATTGCACTTCTATATTCTTACTAACCAATTTAAATATAGTGTGTTCATGATTGAGTTGATTTAACCACCTATATAAATAATGTTGTCAAACTCCGCCATGGATGACTATTGGAAATTAAATTATATTTCTTCATATTTTGATAGAAAAAATTAAATATATATATATATATACTTTTTATTTTTTAATGGTAATATCAAGTATTTGACTAATTATTAATATATTATCATTGATTTCTAAAATTAAATAACTAAACTGACACCTACCAAATGTTTACAAAATTATTAGAATAAATTATATAATAAATTAATAAAATATATTAATAAATTTAAAATATTTAAATAAATATCTGAGAATAAGATTCATATTAATTTATTCAATAAATATAATTTTATTACTCTTGAACTTAAGAAGATGCACATAAATATTTTTTATGATAATGAGTTTTTTTTTCTAAAATGCATCTCTTTAACATAGGTTTTGTATTCGGCATCAAATTTCACATATGGGGTGTATATACATACTATTTGAGATATAAAATCATGAATAATCCTTTAGTCATGTTACTTAATGATTAATTATAGGACCTATCTTTCAATCCATTTTACATAAAATGTTACATAAGTAATAAAAATTTTTTTTCTAAAAACCTATTTCATCGATATGTGTTTATGTAATAAAGAATTTTTTCCATTTAAATGATTATTTATTACCCAATTATTAATTTTCATCAAAAAAAATTTTATTCATTGGAAATTGTAATCCAAATTATTTAATTTTATTAAAATAAAATTTTAAAAATTGTTACACTAATTTCAGAGTTTTTTGGTAAAATAATATTCAATCATAGGGTTTTGATCATCCTCTTAGACTTGATGGTTGTGTACAATAGACTAATTAATTATATTTCTTAGTATTATATTTTTTTCCTTTAATTTTCATTATTACTATATATTAAAAAATGTCCATTATTTCCTACTTCATGTAGTCTATTTCTTATATGGGAAATTGAAATGTCAATCCTCTTTTACATGAGTTTTTCTATTTATTCAAGAATTGTTTTCAATGATATGTTTCTAATATGATAATATCTGATTATTTTGTAATTTGTCATAATATATGATGAAAAATATACTTTTATAAAAAAATATTTTACTCTCGAATTATAAGATGATTTTTGATAAAAGGTTTCATTACAAATATTTAAAAGGGGGTTTTCCTTTTTCTTTCATATTTTTTTATTCCTCAAAAAAGTTTACCATGATAATCCATTTGTATTTTCAGGGCCTGATTATTGGATATTTCTTAAGGTAATGGGTTTTGATGATTTTTCACACCACTATTTAAAAAAAACATTCTAGGTTATGTGTAACCAGATAGATTATGTCAATTTTAAAAATGTTTTATAAAATATATTTAATTCCATCCATTAAATTTCCAAATATATTTTTAAAAGGTTATAAACTAAACCGTTTTAGTTTTGACTATTTATACTATACTATATATTTATAATTTGTGAGATTTAATACTTGATATTGAATAATTTATTTTTTGATCAAATCCTTTTAGATGCCCTTTAAAGAGTTATTTTTCTAGGATAATTTCCAACTATGTCTATATACTACTATGATTACTTTAATGTAATGATGTTATTTTCATTTTAATTTATCATCCTTATTTCCTATGGATGTATCATGATCGATTTATATATCATTAACTTAATTATATCCTATTATTGCAGACTTTATTAAAATGAGGTATTCTTATATAGAAGTATAATTTATTTATTAATTGAGGAACTAATGAATATCTATATATTTTTTATTTCAATATAGATTTTTATTTATTAATTTTTATTTTTTATTTTTTTAATTTTAATCATCCAAATTGTTATTCTGTATGGGTTATGATCATATTATCTGTATTATTAACCCGTAATAACGTATTGGAATTTTCATGTTGTTATTCCAATATAGATGATTATTGTAATGTGAACTTTTTATGATTTAACCACCTACCTTATTTCTAAAGATGTTTTTTTGATCATTTTATATTGTTGTTTTACATGTTGAAAATTATTAGTATTCTTTATATTTTTATTCTAATATATAATATTATATATGAAATGTGATTTTGAATATATTATTAATTATTTCAAATAATAAATGAATTTTATTTAAGAAAGGGACGATGTGTACCCTACATATTTATCCCCTGGATGAATCAGTAGTTCCAATGAGATAAAAAAATTATTTTGGTCTACACATTTCCCAATATCAATATAGTGTCTTATGAAAAGGCCTTATAAACTTTTATTATGTACCAGATTATGAGTCTCATCAGTTTTTTATTATTAATTATTGTTATCCATATTTGTTTTATATTTTTCATGATATTAATTTTTTTCTAGTTTAAATAATTTTATCATAAGAAGATAATTACTTAATATGTTCATAATATTTATTCCATGTTTATTTCATGATTACCTAAGTGATATATTTTCCATTACTAAGTGATTTCTCTCACACATTCATATATATATACATTCTATTAACTTATAAATAGAAATATTTCACATGATATATCTAGTTAGAGAGATTTTGTGGAAATTCATTTTGAGATGATAATAAATTATTAGGGAATAATTTTTGAATCCTATATTGATTAACTTTATTATTTAACAATGCTTTCTATCTTTTAGAAGATGTAAAATTTAAAAGATATTTGGAATTAAAGAGACGAAAAAAATCTGGTTTTATTTCTTAATAATGGAAGGATATATAATGTATTATTAATATAGAATAATATAGAGTCTCAACAATATGTATTTAGTTAAAAGATTAGAGAATAGAGTTTTAGAATCCTATATTCACCTAAAGAAATAATCTATAATTTCATAAATTATTAAAAACTTATAACCCAATGAAATTTAAATTGGTATTAAATGATATTTAGAATCATTATAGATAAAAATACATCAATATAGATAATTTAGTACATGATATTTTTACTGTATAGAAAAAGAGTTCATCATTAGGTCAATAATTCCTCTAATAACTAGATATATGAAATCTAGGAGAACAAATTTAAATAAAATAAATTCAAATTTGTGTATTCACATAGAATGATCATGTTAATAAAAATTATTGTCATACATTGAAGATGATTATATAAGAGAATGTTTGTGATGGATCATTTCCTTTATTAAGGATAATGTAATTCGTTTTTAAATACTTATGTAACAAATCAATAGAAACAAGAATAATAAATATAGAAGAATAATATAATTTGTTTTTGATGGTTGATGATTACAAGACTTTTAAATGAAATAAAATTTATATAAAAATCATTGAATAATGGTAAAATACTTATTATTTAAAAATGTTAATCTTGTGAATACTGATTCAAAATGGTTTGATATTTTTACATCTAAAACCAATTGTAAAATAAATTTTATTTAAAATTATAATGAAATTATATTTGATGATGTCCCCAAATTCATTTTCAAATTCACTATTAATTATTATTGAATAAAATTTATTGAGATAAATTAAATTATCACCTATTAATAAATCTTCAATAATAGAGCATTGAAAAAGAAATATTTTTTATAGAGAAAATATAGTGTGGAAGAGGGGAAATATATCCAAGATATATAAATCCCTTTAATATAATGATATACATTTATTGAGAAAACATATCATTATTAGGGAAAAGTCTTAAATTTATAAAAATTTTAATGAGAAGTAAATGGATGAAAAGAAATAAATTATATTTAGTTCTCAAACTTATAAGAACCCATATGATAAAAGAAAAATATATACATAGAAGGAATTATTTAGTTGTAAAAGTTTAATTTATTCATTCATAAATTATACATTGACTAATAAAAATACTTTATCAATGGTATTTTATTAATGATAATAGGTTTTCGCTAAATAATATAAGAAATATAATATAAAATAATGTAATGTGATGACCTAATTATTATTTAATAGTACATTAATGTATGAAAGACTATGACAGAATGTGTCAAAAAGAGAGTCAATAGAGCCCCTATGATAGAGGAAAAATTTAATGAAAACCCTGTGAAAATTTAGATTTATTTTTTAGCATTAAACAAAATAAATTTTAATTGGATAATCAAATAAAATATTAATGGATTATTATATAAAATATTCTTGTTAAAACATGTTCTATAAGAAGAAACATGTATGAGGATATTAAATATAAGAAAACACCTTTATAGATTTTCCATCATTTAAAACAAATTCCATCTAAAGGGTGAAAAATATTTGGATATTGCATCCAAATTACATTAATTATTATATTAAAATAAATTCATTATGATGTAATGAAACCATAGTAAATATTCCTTGGTTATCCATAAGTAATTTTATACAATAATTTAAATTTGAGATAATTAAAACCTTCACATGTGTTCTGAATTACTCAATAATGGTATAACCTCATATAAAAAATATCTTAGTCACATATTCATATCCTTTTCCATATCAATAAAGTTATATAATCTTAATGTAATATTATTGTTATTATTTATTTTCGCTAATTGTTATTCTTTTTCAACATCAGGTGTAAGTAATCTTGATCCTTTTGAACTAATTATATAATATCAATGGTTTTATTTGTTCAAATAAATTTTTTCATTCCAAGGATATTCATGATATTATTATCATTTAATTTCAATGATTCTTTATGTTACAATTTCATTATGTGATAGAAATGGATATCTATTGTGAAAAAAAATTACAATAAACAAGTTAATGTGTATTTAATGATACAAAGGAGATATATTTATAAATATGTTAAACATTAATTACACATTTACAAAATAATTAAAAAATATTAAATTAATTACTATTTAAATATATTACCATTATATAACATTTCTTAATAATTCATGTCATAAATGTTATAACATTGCTCATGTATGTTGTAAAAAATGGCCTAATTGGAGCATGTTATAAGGATTATATTCTTATATATATATATATATGAATTTATGTTGTTTACATGTAAAAGTTTAATAAACATAATGAGTTCATTAATATCATTTGTATCTATGAAATTTATTCTTATAATCATTCATGATGGGTGGTGGTGAAATATGAAATTTTTTGTTTGTGAAGGTGGAAGTGCTCTGTCAGCAAGATTAATTATTAAATTTCTAAAATTAAAAGATAGAATGAAGGAGTATGATAAATAATAATTTTAGAGTTATAATTTTTAATATCAAACATATATTTAAATTAATTATTTTTTTAATGATAAGTAAATGTTAGTGATAAAAACTAACAACATGGTTTCTTGGTGGCGGTAGACTGTAGGTAAAAAACATTAATTGTACTATACAAAAACATTTATAGAATTATTACTCTTGATTATAAGTATTATTTTTTTATAAACAGGTATTCATTTAGGTTTTATTTTTAGAGTGTTTGGGTGAAATTGTGAAGAAAATGAAAGAAAAAGGGGTTTTGTATTGTTGTCAGACGGTTAGGGAAAACAATACAAACTATCCCATTTTACTGTGTGAACCCAATAAGAGGGGAATCACATTACATGGACATGGTACTAGAGACCATATGACCACTTAAGAATTACCATGAAATTAAAATATAACATTTTCATAGTTGTTGGATGGTTAGGGAAAGTTTTGTGCATCTCTTTAAGAAATAGTTTGTCGGAATTAATTAAGGGAAAAATTATTTATAAAAATTATTAAATCCAAAATTAAGACCAAATTGACCACCATAATTACCAAGGTTCCATTCCACAATTTGGGGTATATCTAGATGAATTTCAACCCCTCCCAACCTCCATTCTTCATGATTCAATGACCACATTGAAGGACTTTTCTCTCCCAGTAAGTGGATTCTTCACCGGTACTTCTCTCACTCATCGCATGTTAATTACTATTTCTTTTTTTATGTAATTGACTATGTTGGATATATATATATATATATCACTTTATTGATATATATTTCTACGATTCACGATATAGATCTAGTTTTTCATGATATTGATTTTCTGGAATCTTAATTTTGGGTTTTGAGATTTGGATCTAGACCAACGTCCATGTACTACTAATTTTTCAGGGATTTCTATTGGGTATTTATTATACAACAAATTGGAGAATTTATTATAATATTAAATAAACATAGTCATGATCATGATATTTTTATGCATGTTTTATAATTTCTAATGTTCTTTTGCAATACTAATTATTGAATTAACTTAGATAATCATAAAATTGATTAATTTTTTATTTGTCAATATCGATGAATACTTAGGGTGTCAATAATGTGATTAATGGGATGGAAATTATTACGATTAATTTGGAATTTAATCACGATTTTATAGGTCTCTCCCATTTGATAAATACTAGTTGAATTAATTAGGATATTGAGGTATTTGTTTATCAGATAATGTCCAATTGATTGATTGGATAAATTAATGAAATTCATGTATAATTAGGCTATTTATTATGAGACTACGGGGATTTAATTTATATAGTTAATTGTTGAATTAATTATGTGTTTTAGGGGATTCCCATTTAGATAATTAATGGGAGGATTAGTGAAGAGATTTAGGTATATTCACTTTTGATAATTAATCAGGGGATTTATAATGAGATATTGAGATATTTGGATTAAGATAATCAAGTGATGAATAAATTATGAGACATATTGATATATGGTATGAGATAATTAATGGTAAATTAATTATGAGATATATAAATATCCTAGTTGATATAATTAATGGTAGATTAATATTTAGACTTCTAGATATATGAGTAGATACAATCAATTGTATATTATTACGAGTTATCTAGAAAAATGATTTGTGATGATTAACGAAGGATTAATTATGGGATATGTAGATATATTAGTTGAGATAATTATTGTTTGATTAATTATTTGATATCATGATATACGAGTCAAGGAAATTAATGGTATATTAATTATGATATTTCATGATATATGAGTTGAGATAATTAATTGAAGAATTAATTGTGTCATATCAAGATAGGTAAACATAAATAATTAATTATACAATTTATTATGATATATATAGATTGTTGATCTAAATAAATAATTGTTGAATTAATTATGGATAATAAGTTGTGGATATTGATAAATTAATTGATTAATAAAATTTATATACATAAATAATTGGGGAATTAATTAAGGATAATTATGTGATAAACTAATTGTAGAATTTGTAATGGGAATGATATTGTTAATTGATTTTTGAATTAATTAATGTGATTTATAGGATTTATTAACTTATTATTTAATAAATATATGTAACATCACAAATGGATGTAATGTGATTATTTAATTGGTGAATTTAATTACAGGATCGATGGGAATGATTATTAAATTGTGGGTTTAATTAATGGGATTGATGTGAAGAATTAATTAGTTAATAAATTTAAGAGATTGGTTTAATTAATAAAATTTTGATTAAATTAATGCAGTTAGTGGGTTTAATTAGTTATCCAATTAATTAATGATAATACTCTAATAAGTTAATTATTTAATTAACTAGATGATTGATTTGATTAGTTAATTTATTAATTAACTAGAGTTATTGATTGGATTAGTTAATTTTTTAATTATCTAGAGTAATTTATGTTATTATGTAAATTGTTAATTGACTATAGTAATTTTTTATTTAGTTAGTTATTCAATTCCCTATGTGGGGTGAAGGGATTAATTAATCATTTTATTAGTTAATTAATTTGATATGATTAATTAATTTTCATAATAATATATATTAAGGATGACATTATTTAATTTTTTAACTGACTGGATTTGTTGATTTGATTAGTTAATTGATTAATTAACTTGATTTATTAATATTAATATTTAATAATTGAATTAACTATAGTAATTGAAGTGATTAGTCCAATTTTAACTTAACTATAGAATATTATGTGATTAGTAAATTTGGGAAATAACTAGGGAAACCAATTGGATCAATTAATTGATGGTATAATTAATGCTATTAATGTGATTAGTTAATTTTATCATTAAATAATGACATTATTCTAGTTAACTATTTGTTGAACTAGTAATGTCATTGGTGTGGATAATTTATTTTCGAGTTAATTATATATTTACATGGTCATTCATTTATGTGAAATAAATAGTGGTAACATGGTAATTCAGTGGTGATAATTAATTAATTGTAACATGGTCATTCATTTGAATGAAATAAAGTACGATATCATGCTAATTATATTAGTTGATTTAATGAATGGTTATATAGTCCTTCATTGTGAAATGAAAATGGAAACATAAACATTGAGACATGTGGTATCCCTTAGAGATAGTTTAGATTCTGAAACAGGCTGAAGTAGATATTGAGGAACAGATGTCTATAGGACCCTAGGGTTTAATGTGCTTAAATAAGGAAAATTTCTTAATGTTTTTAAATGTTCATTTATGAATTATATTTATTATTATTATTATTATAAACAAATACAATATTGTTGACTGTAATTATTTTAGACAACGTTGGCAGTGGCCTACTATGTCTTTCTCACAACATAATCAGGCTTTATGATCAATACACAAATAGATTAAAAGTTTTTATGACAGGATAATGGAGAATATTCTTTATTAGAAGGATAATTGGTTAGAGGAATGGTAAAGGAACTAGACATGGTGTTGAGACTGCTTGGGGGAGTTTTCATTGCCATTATTTATATTGAGTTTTTTATAAAAACACATGGCTTGTAGTTTATCATGGAATATCTAAAACTCAGTTTTGTCATTATATTCCAAATTTTGGTCAACATGTGAAACTATACTATTCTTGTTATGTTATATTATTTCTGATATTGTTTAATGATTTCCAATGGTGTATTAAACTGGTAAATAAATAAACATAGTATAATCACCCCATAGTATATAATAGACCCTCACTACTATTAGTAACATCTAGAATATTTGGAGGCGTTTTAGAGGTCAATTGATTTACTGGTTATGGGAACATGTGTCTGGAGTCGGGTCGGAATGTTACAATGTGGAATTAGATGTTTGTTATATTTTCTTCTTATTTGGTCTTATAATTTTGGAATGGTATAAAAGATACTTGGAAGAGTTTGGGATTGTTTATGATCTCATGCATGGGAGTAGAAACTTTAATTATGAGGTAGAACCCAAGTTCCCTGGGAGAGATTTTTGTTATTCCTGTTTTCGGTTATAGTTGAATGTTATTTCACATTGGGGGTTAAAATTATTATGTAATGTGATTACTGTTTCATATATATGTTGTGATTTTGTTTCATTTAAATCACTAACTAGTATGAAATGAGAGTTGGGTATGAATGAATCTTTCTAGGCACTCAGGGTTATTTTTATAGGCATTATTTTAAGAACACATAGTTAATGGGGTTTTGTTTTGTTTTTAAACATGAATAGTTTTTTTCCATTCTTGTGAAATTGAAATGAAAATAGAATGTAACATGAAATTGATATTGATTATAAAATTCTGGAATAATGATAATAAATGGGGTTTAAATGAGAAACCTGAATAATGAAAATGTGTTTACCCATATTGACTAAGACGTAGATATAGAATGTTTAAGTGTAGTGATCCATGAGTTTGACCATGTAGCAGGAAAAAGGTGGAAAGACATGATCTTTTTTTGTGTAATTCCATATTTTAAATAAATGTTAATTTTTTTAATTATTAATCCTTTTTTTGGAAAATGATGTGGGTATTTTGAGTAATGGTAATTTCTTAGATTGAGAACTAATATTTTAGTTGTGCAAGGGACCATCTGGTTTTGGATCAATGTAGTGAGATGTTCATATAATGGTAAGCATGATACATTCAATAGGTTAAGGTGTTTTTATTATGGGAGGTAAAATTGGTGATGGATGATTTGTTTCGGTATTAATAGATGACATTTTAGTGTAATTTTAAATTATTTTAAATCATTTCCCTTATATTTATATTTCCATGGGTTCATTGAGAAAGCTTTGGCTCAATCCCAGGAAACAACAATGCGTTTTTAAGGGATATGCAGCCTCATGAGGGTTGAACTTATGAATAGTTATATGTGGATATAGATGGTTTGGGGTATTACATCGAATTATTACTAATGAGGTTCTTAGGATAGATCAAAATATGTTGAATACAATGGTTTCTTCAGTCATAATATGGGAATGGGTAGCTGTTGATATTGTTTTGTTGTCCTTGATTTCATATAAGGCCTTGATGATGTTTTTCAATTTCACATTTTATTGAAGAATGGTCCATGGTGATTGAATTTATTAACTATCAAGGTTAATCATGCTCCAACATTTGAGAGTGATATGTCAGTAGAAGTTGTGTACAGAAATACCATGAGTTGGAAGTTGGGGGAATCATAATTCCGAAGAGGAACCTATAAGGTGCATGTTCAAATTAATTATAGAAATGATGGTTCGCCTTATAAGGGGTGGATGTGTGTCAATAAAAGGTAGTTTGTTTATTATAATACTATGATCTAATGTTTAATGGTTTTTGTAGTTATTGGTAATAGTGATTTGGGAAATTGATAGAGTACGTTCTAAATGTTGATTTTTAGGGTGATGCCTCCTTTGAGAAGAATCTAATAGGTGTATTGGGTCATAGTGAGATGATATTTTAGGGAGGGATTGTGTATTCAATCAATGTATTACAGAAATATTAAAGTGTGTAAGAAGAATATTAGGAGATAGAAATAGATAACCAGGCTCAGTTTCACAATCATTTTGAATCTGAATCTTAGGGAATCTTGGGAGCGCAGCTCATAGATGAGCTATTATAAATTGCGGAGGTTGTAAGAAGCTAAATATTTCTTGGGAAGGACTGATCTTGATTATATGTATTTTTTTTTAATTTTAATATGTTCTTATCAATAGGGTTTTTGTTTTGGGATTGTTTGGGTGAAATTTTTAGAAAAATTAATGAAAAAGGGATTGTTCACGGTTGTCGCACAGTTAGGGAAAATCGTGAACCCAAGACCAGAAAACCATGTGAACATGGGATGAGGATATTTTAGAAGTTAGAAAAAAAATTGGAAATTGTTATACCTTATAATTATAACCATGAACCTATAAAATTATAAGAACATATTTGGTGCGATGTTAGGGGAAACTGTGTGCCCCTGTATAAGAAATGACCCAAGAGAAATAATTATTACCCAAAACTAATTCTTATATTTACCAATACCCTTAATTAACCCCAAATTTAACCCCATTTTTATGTCGGTAGAATTTATTATTTTGGGATCTCTATGGGTGAAATTCATTCCCTCCCAACCTCATTTCATCATGAATCCATGCTTTTATCAAAGGATGCTTCTATCATGGTAAGTTGATTCCACTCCAATTCATCCGTCACTTTTCCCATGTTCTGTCAACATTCATTAAGAGGTTTAATCTTATTTATTAGATAAATATACATCAATTTATATATATTGAGATCTCATATTATTTATTTATATGTATTGTTTTTCAATAACATGATTATTTAATCATCGTTAAGTGTTTTGAGATTTATATCTAGATCTACATCGTTTGGCCCTATATTTTTTATCATTTTTTCTAGGGATTTATTCTTAATCAAACTAAGGTAGGTGGTCTTATATTAAATATCTATAATCATGATCATGATATTACTATTCATTTTTTATAGTTTCTACAATTCATTATAAATTGGAATTATTAAAATATGTTATATAACATGGCCAATTGATTAATTATTTTAGTGTTTAAATTGATGATTATTTGGGAAGTAAATAATTTGATTAATGGGATGACTATTTTTTGAATAATTAGGGAGTTAATCATGGTTTTAAGGGGAAGTCCAGTTGGATAATTAATGGATATTTAATTTTATCATTTTTTTATTTCATATTTAGATATTTTTAAATAGATTTATTGGATAAATAGTAGAAACACAAGACTAATTGTGCTGCTGATTGTGAGATTATGGGGATGCACATTTAGTTAGTTAATTAGGGAATCAATAATGAGTTTTAATGTAAACCCATTTATAAAATTAATGAAGGATTAGTTATCAAATTAAGGGAAATACAATTTAGAAAATTAACTGGGGGATTAATTATGAGATATTGAGATAATTGGTTTAATATAATAATTTGATTAATTAATTATGAGATATATACACATGTGAGTAGAGATAATTAATTATAAGTTAATTATAAGATATCTAGAAACATGAGTTCAAATAATTAATGGTAAATTATTTATGAGAAATCTTGATATATGAGTTATTATAATTAATGGTATATTGTTTTATAATAACTAGATAAATGAGATGAGATGATTAGTCCTAGATTAATTTTAAGAGATCAAGATACATATATTTATATAATTAATGGTATATTAATTATGTGACATAATTATATATATGTCGAGACAATTAATGGTATATTAGTAATGAGATATCAACATATATGAGTTGTGAAAATTAATTGATCAATTATTTGTGAAATATCCTGATATATAAATTGAGCTAATTAATTTTTTAATAAATTATAATATGTTTATATTGTTTATTTTATTAATTAGTTTTCTAATTAATTATGTATAATGAGTTGTCGATATTGACTAAATAAATGAATAATTAATTAATTGAATTGACATGTATTATTAATCAAGTAATTAATTAAGGGTAATTATGTTATAAACTAATTGTTTAATTAGTAATGATAATAGGATGATTTAATAATTTCACAAATAATTAATGACATTAATTTGAAAAATTAGTTGATGAATTTATAAATGGATGTTATGTGATTATCCATTTTCAAATTAAATATTGAGAATGAAGATATTAATTAATTTCATTAATTAATTAATGAAATTAATTTTGATTTTTTAATGGTTGAAATAAATAATGGGATTGATGGGAATGATTAATCACATATGGAATTAAATAATTTATAAAAAAAATGGGGTGGAGGATTAAAAATATTTTAAATATATAAAAAATAATTATTTGAAATAAATTTTTTTTAAAAATCCGCATAATAATCATGAAAATAAATTTATATTTGAATAGTTTTGATGGTATAAAGGAGGAACACATGAATTAATCATTATTTTAGATATAAAAAATAAATGAAAACATTTTTTGGGAGGAAAATTTAGATACAGATAAAATTAGTCATTGTTCTAAGTGATATTTATTTTTACCAGTGCTTAAATTTTATTTACAAATTTTTATTATAAATTAAGTTTTTATCGATGATGAGATATAATTTCCATAAAGAAATGGTTGAAATACAATATAAAATAGGATGATTGTATGATCAGTAAATTAATTAAAATTACATTCTGGTATGAAATAATATGAACCAATATATTGGAAATAGAGTAGATGAAACCCTTAAAAATTGAAAACATTTGAATGTAAAACACTTAAAAAATATGATTTTATCTAAAAATTAATTATCCTGGATAATTATTGAAAATGATATAAAATTATAATGTGTAATTAGACAAACCATTTTATATGAAACTTATTCTATAAGAAGAAATGTGTCTCAAAAATTTATATCTGAGATAAGACACCCTTATAGCATTAGAATATTCAAAAAATACATAAAATTGGATAAAATATATTAATATTAAATAAATATAAAAATATTTATAATGAATACTCACATTAACTATAAAATAAAAAAAATAATTTAAATATTTCATCATAGTCAATAAAAATAGTTCTTAAGAATTTAAATTGTGAAAATGAACTCTTACCTTTTACATATTTAATTAAACGAACTCTAATATCCAATATAACATAATTAAATATACTATAGCCTAATTAAGAGAATAATTAATATTTATATTCCTTTATGATATTTATTTATATTTTTTTGTTTGTATATTTTATTTAGATATTATAATTTTCAGAATTGG
Source organism: Viscum album (assembly GCA_963277665.1). Classification (NCBI taxonomy): domain Eukaryota; kingdom Viridiplantae; phylum Streptophyta; class Magnoliopsida; order Santalales; family Viscaceae; genus Viscum; species Viscum album. The sequence goes on along the minus strand of OY728136.1, from coordinate 1,428,085,353 downwards.
TTGTGAGCAATATTGATTGTTTTAAATACTTCTCATTATAATGGATTTTCTCATTATTCATATCGAATTGTATATCATTAATGTTTTATTAATGATATTAGAATTTTTTTAATGATTTCTTGTTTACCATTTTAAATGGAGAAATACAAGAAAATGGTTCCTAATAATTAAAATTATGATGAACTAGTTCTGGCATGTTTAAATATCAAATAGTTATATATTAATTAATGTAATAAATATTAACTACACATTAATAAATAAATAATAAATTCAAAAAAACTATTAATACCATATATTACCATTTTAACCTTCATTAATCATTGATGTATTAATCATTATAGCATCGTTCATGTATATAGTAAAAGCAAAACCAAATTGGAGCATTTTATAATGATTTTATGAGTATGGATATATTTTCATATAATGTTAATAAAAGTTTTATAGAAACATATATGGATAATTTTTATAAACTATAATTATGAAACTTTTTATCAGAACTAACATTGATTTTTTCTAAAGATATATGAAAATATTCATTCATAGAGGCATTACTTCATCGTATGGAGGATCAACGATTACATTTCCAAAAAATGGGATAGAATAATGGTATATGGTAAAATACAATTTCATAATTATAATATTTCAAATTTTTTTAATTAACACATTAAATATATCCTTGTTATGAACCATTGAAGGTTGTGATGAAAATTTAATCAAAAGGGTTCAATGTGTTTTTCTTACACACGTATAGATGATCGTCATCATTTTGTTTATTCATAGTGGATCGAAATGATAACAATATATTATATAAAATAATATAATAAAATTAATTTTTTTATTAATAATATTTTAATTATATTTGTGATTTGTAAGAGGGAGATACAGGTGAAAATGCTAAGGAGTAAAACATACTGACATTGAGACCCTGAGAATTCACATGGAAATATCCATTGAAATAGAGTAATTAAGAAATATAATTATTACAATAAGATTATTATTTTAAGATAGGAATCAAGTTTGAGAATGACTTTTTATAGTCATGATTTAATTCAATGGGATTTGTGTGAATTGAAGGGGTGAAAATGTGCCTCTTTTATAACAGAGGAAAGGGGGTCTTTTGTAAATACTCAATTTTTTTAATTCACACTATTCAAGGGATAAAATAAAAAAAGTGAAAAATAATTGATTTTCGTATGAACATTTTTAAAAAAAGTATCTAAATGACATTTTAAATTTTTTGTTAATTATTTCAAGTCATTTACCATTTGTTTTATCTATATTTTAGAATATTTTTTTAACTAAGAAGTATTTTTCAACTATATAGTATATAATTTACTAAAAAAAATTTATAAAATTACTAAATTTTGCAATGATGAAGATAATTTTATTTAACATTTATTTTATTTTATTTAAAAATATTAGAAAAAAATGTTCTTAAATTAAGAAATTTAAGATAAAAAAATATAATTATGTAAAATAATTATGTAAAATTAATTTTTCTTAATATTTGTTAGGATTGAATAAAATTGGATGACTGATATATATATGAATATTATTTTAATAATTATGTAAATTTATTTTTAGTTGATATTTTTAATAGATTAGATGAAAAGTAAATAATATTAATTAATAAATTATTTAATAATTAGAGTCCAACCATTATAATGGTAAATAGATTTTATATTAATTCTGATAAATTAATACAAAAAATGAAACTGGGCTTATTAAATAACATTATAATGTCGATATATAATATCAAATACATTTTTTATTTAATTTATCAAATTAATGAAAAATAATATAACAATATTAAGTAATAAATTATTATTTAGTTGAAAATACTTCTTATGTTTCAATAATGAAATACATGTTTTTGAAAATTAATAATTGGTAATTTTAACCGATTTATTTTTAATATATATATATATATATTATTTAACATTCTATAAAAAATATTTAGGTTATTATATTATTATGATAATTTAATAAATGTGAAGGTTTTACAAAACTGATATATTTCAATATTCACAAAAAACTATGTTTTCCATAAAAATTAAAAATATTCATAGATATAAATTATTGAAATTTTAATTAATAAATGACATTAGTTTAATATAATTTAGATTATAAATTTTATTATATTAATTATAATAGTAAAAATACAATAAAAATTATTTTTATTGAATATTTTATAAGAATGAAAATGAATTTGGGACAATACATGGAATACATAACTTTTTATAATAATAAATTTCTAATTATATCATCACAATTTTCCATTACATTTCTTTTAAAGATGTACACATTTGATATAATAATATGGGATGGTCTAGTGGAAATCGAGGGTAGGGATTTTGATGACATAGATCTTATGGAAATTTTGAGGATCATTAATTTCTATCAAGTGTTATGTGTATCCTACAATAATAATTTTTTTGGGCATTGGATTATTCTATAAAAATCCAAGAGATGCAAATTCATTCATAAAAATGTTATTTGAGTTTCAAATGGGAGTCTTTTGCTACCCACTGTAGTATATTTTCTTTTTATGTCTTCTATTTTGTAATATGATTACCAAAATTTAAGCTCTCTAATTTAGCAGCTATATTGCAATGGTAAATTTTGTATTTTACCATATAAATGCTTCACTTAGATTGTTATTGTGTGTATAATATCTTATTAACATGATATTTATTGAATTATATTATATGTTGATATTTTGGTTCATTAAAAATATATAATAAATTTTATATAAATAATTATGGATATATTGATATTTTTACTCACAACACATAATTATTTATATTTCTAAATAAAAATATATACCATATTACAATTTATAAACTAAAATCACTTGTGTGGTGTTTATAAATTTTTTATAAAGTGATTTATTATCCATTATTTAATGTATTTAGAAATTTATTTTTTCTCTTATCCATTTGAAATTCAACATTATATATCAATCCAAATCATATTGGATGACCTACCCTATATGATATTCATTTTCACTCTTTTACTCTAAATAATATATATGATGACATATGCTTATACATCACATTTTTTCAGTATATTCAAGTAAAATGATTTTATCTCAAAAAAATGACAATGAAAATACAATCAATAATGGCATCTTTTCAATCTAGAATAAATGTATAAAGGTTTTCGATAACCCATAAGAAAAGATAAGATTGTATATTTTATCTTTTAAATGTAATGAATAATCAAATAATGAATAAAACATAAAAAAATTAGTCCCATAAAATACTGTATAACATTATCTCGGTAACATCATGATGTAATAATTTTATTATTTATAATAGTAAAATTAGTCCTAAAAAAATAATAGTGAAGATATATTTAATTTTTCTATGTAAAGTGTTTCTTTTTCATTCCCTAGATTATATAATGTTGTAAATTTTAATTTTTTGTAGAGGGTAAGACAAAAATATTTATATAATGAATGTGAAAAATTCTCATTTCTTCTAAAAATTCACCAAAATGATAAAATCACTCCAACATTCCATCCATACAAATAATTATTCAAAATGAAAGCACGTTATATATCTATCTGTAAACTTAATTTTAATTAATCATAAAAAAATATTAATAATATTGGAAAAATAGTGATAAATGGGATATTAATATTTTAAAAAATAGCATTAACTAAATTTTATTCTAAGTGTTTAGAAATGGTCTATAGAAGGTGGGGATTAATCTCAAATGTGGGATATCGAAAAAAATTACAGTTTTTAAAAAAACCATTTTTTATTCCCAGTTATTTTTAAAATTAATATATACATGTATTATTTTTAGCATAAATAATATTTAATTTTCAAAAAAATGATGGATGTAGAAGATAAAATATCAAAATATCAACAGAAACCACTTATAATAGGGAAAATTTTCTAACTATAACTCAAGGTTTTAAATATAAATATATTGTGGAAATTAAATAATGAAATTTAAAGTCACATGGAGCGGTCACTAAAAGATATTAAAAATAATTATAAAAAATAATCTTAAAATAAAAAATTTATTATATAAATTTAATTATTGTTTTAAAAGAATTATATTTCGATCAAGAATTATGATTTTTTTAAATGAAATTAAATGACATAATAACTGACACTCCAAAATTTTTAAAATTTAAAAAACTTGTTTTCTACTCCAAAACACATTTTTATTAAATTCTCTCCAATGATACTAAAAATAATGAATTTCCTAATAAATGAAGAAAAATATAAAAAATTGAATAAAAAATTGTGCAAAGAAAGAATTCACCTTATGGTGTTGTTGAAAAAAATCATACTCTTCCCAAGATCTAGGATGCAAAAAAGTAAGAGATTTCATATTTAAAAGATATAATAAAATGCATGAAAATAAAAATAAACTTCTATTTTAAAAATCAGATGATCACATAATATTTTTAATATATAATGGGTGTATCAAATATTTTACAACAAAAAATAAGTGGGAATATGTTTAATGTTAATAACCACCACATGTGAAATTCATTGTTTAACATTAGATAATGGAATGAAAAAAAACCACAGATAATGTATTTTTACCTAACCCCCAAATGAATGTAAAATTAAACATGAAAGGGGGAAGGGGAGAAGGGAAAAACGTTCTCTAAGAATGTATTTTTATGGTTTCTTGGTCTGTTTCTCTAATGAATGTTTAGGAAGTAGATTTATCATGCAGACATTTGGTTAATTTTTGTCGATATATGATTTTTTTGATAAATTTCTCCACAATAAATGTTGAACATAAATGATAACCATGATACATGTTGATAAAAATATAAGTATTGAATATAATAATTAAAAAAACAATAATCTGAATCATAAGGCACGAATGTGAGTGACCAAAATATTAAATATGGTTAGAATGAAAATAAATTTTATTACAAATACTAATGTAATTCAATTAATATATCTATAACATCTAAGAAAATAATTTTATGGTTTAAAATAAACATAAATAAATATCATGATATATTTCTTGAAATTGTAAAAATTATTATTGACTAATAATAAAATAGAAGGATAATAATAATAATTTATTTATAGAAAATTAAAAAGTAACTTATTTATAAAAATAATGAAGAATATTTATCATTAAAATATATTTTCAAATGTGTACACTCTTTATGATATTTTTTGTATTAATTAATTATTGAATTGAAATTATTTATAAATTTATGTGGGAAGCATTCATCATTTTTTATTATAATTTTCATATTTATTTAAAACTATTTATGATTTTTCCATAAGTAATTAATTTCCATTTGAAAAAGAAAATATTGATTTTATTAATTTCATCACTCTAAAGAAGTTAATTTATTATATGAATTCCTTTATCATTTTTGAAACTTTTATTACTAGGTAGTTTTATTTAAAATTTTGAATATGTCATTTTGAATCACCATGTAGAATTTATAAACCCATCCTCTCTATACTGATCATTATTATTGTGTTTTAATAATTATTGATTTTAATTTTTGGTTTGATTAATATTAATCTGTTGAAATAATGATTTATATTTCTTATATTTCAAAATAAATATTATTTTAATGAAAATGAAAATTTTAAATTCATTGGAATCAATGAAATTGAAAATTCTACGTTAATCATTAAAATTGTTTCTTTTGAAATACATTTTTTCCAATAATCTAAATTTCCACATTACATGCTATTAGGTTACAAAACATTTATAATTCACAAAGGAAATTGATTTCATAGATAAAATCCAAATTTTAAAATTCTACAGTAATGATAAATTTATTTTTATTTTTTGTAATTAAATTACATAGGTGGAAACTATTTATCTCACTAAGAACCAAAAAACAATTCAGTGTAAAAAATCTTAGATTACATTGTTTTAAACACAAATCAAACCGGTTTAGAAACACCGGTTTGTGATTTTATCAACCCATTCAAACCCAAACACTACTAAATCCCATTTTGATCCATTTACCTTGAATAGTGTCATGTAATTGTTGAAAAATGATGATTGTTTCAAAATGTACTTATTTTATACACTTATAAATGGTTACCAATTCCTCTATTAAAATTTAAACTCCGCATTATCATTACTAAATGAAACACTTATATTTTCATCAATTATAACCCATACTAAGTAAATTGGTCCCATGGTTATATTATTTTATACTAATCCCTTCTATTCCAAGGATTATTCCAAGGAAAGATCAAGTCTCTAATGAAATTATTATTTCCTTAGTATGATTTTGATCATAATATTACCCATTAAAATATATTATAACCATAAGAATATGAATATTAAAGTATCATTAAAATAAATTATTTTTTTATATTAATAGTATAACCCTTATTTATTCATTTCCAACCATAGGAGAAAAAATAATGAACATCAATCGTGTGTGTTAATGGACTACTGTGAGCATGAAGAATCATTTTTTGCATATATTTTTTCATTATTAATACAAATATCATAAAATATGGTTAAAAAGAAAAATAACAAGGAAAATATTATAAATTGGCTAATATAATGATTATGTTATTTCAAAATAAATGCATCCTTAACAATACTCAACTAGAGAGATAATTCTTGTTCATGTTTGAGTTAGTTTAACCACCAACAAGATTTATGATATAAAATTATTTCATGAATGGATATGATAAAATAAATACGAAAAATATTATAATACAATATGATATAAATTATATTTATATTATTCTATATATATTATATTATGTACTGATAATATCATTAATATATCATATTCATTTGATAAAATCACAAAAATAACACAAAAACAATTCCATTTTCACACTACATAACTACTATCCTTTTTGAATGAAAGGTGTGACTTATAAATAAATATAAATTATATATATATTATATTATAATAATTTATATATTAAATATGAACTTGCTTTCAATGAATTGTTAGAGATATAAATATTATAAAATATACTCAAATGGTTAATGTTAGTAACATCTAAAAGTTTAAAATGCATAATAACTTTTCAACATATAAATAAAAATTAATTATAAATCAGTTATATGAATTATTAAATATGTGAATAGGGCTATGAAATAGATTATTATATTATATTTTTTACAGAATATAAATTTTCATCAACCATGAAAGGAACCATAGTAAGTTGTTTTCATCTTAATTTCACTCCATAGAGAAATATTTTTATGTTATATAAGATTTTATTATTTATATATAATATAAAATTCCAAATAATTTAAATATTATTAATCCATTATATAATTAATGTGATTATATAGCCATGTGATTTTAATGTCTTGTTTGACTTCTTATTAAAAATCACTAATCTTATAATAGGTTTTGTTGCCTAGAATCCCTTCCATATTTAACAATCACTTATATTTTTTATTATAATTAATGATTGATATACTCTAAAATATGATGATTTTAGGATTTTTTTCATCCAAAATTAGATTGATATAATGTTTTAAATTAGATTCACCTTTTTTATGATTCTTTTTCCTGTAAAATTAATTTTTATAAAGAATAAATATAAATACTTATGATGGATGAATATTCCACATCCATATCTTCACATCCCACCAAATTTTGTGATATATATATGGTAAATATAATATTTATTATTTTTTATTAGTCTTATAATTCACATTAACCATTTTCAAATGTAAAACATAATAATTTACAATAGGGGTCTTTCACTATACATTATTATTATAACTATTATGTATTTTAAAGGATATTTTATGGGGAACTCTTTCAAATATTTTTTAAAATTTTCGTATATTTCCCTTCTCAAAAGTTTTGACGTTATTTGTATCTCCTATTTTATAAAAATGATTCAATGAATTTGTTTTAAAAAATTTATTTGAACATCATGTTTTCCACTATGAATTATCTATCACAAAGTGATTTCTTCATTATCCTCAGTATTTTATTATGGAGTTATTCCTTTGGTAAAAATATTTTTTTAATATTTTATATAGTTTTATGTAAATGTTAGGTGAATTTTTTTGGTATTTTTAATAAACTGGTTTATTTTTTCTCGGGTACTATTAACATATGTTTATTATTTATTTTTTGTTTCCTTGAAATGTTTGTATGATGATAGGAGGGGTTCTATGTCACCCTCCAATGAATTTGTTTTATGTTTATATCCCATGAGATAAAATGGGTTCACATGAGTATTTATAATAATCAAATTGTGTAGATGGAATGATTTATCCAAGGAAAAATGGTAAATAAATTCATTTATCATATTCTAAAGGGATACACCAGAGGTTGTATCCTATATATAGGGTAACATAGGATTATTATCAAAATCCTATGATAATACGCAGGTTTTTATCGCAAACCAACATTATTATGAATGTATTATTGGGTATCCATGAATTATGGTTTCAATTCTTATGTTTATAACCACTCATATATACTAATCATGTTCTTTTGATTTTGATTATGGACTCATGTTTAGTGTCTTAGGGTTCCACACACTTTTACCATGATAAATGTTTGTTCATTGTTGATATCTTGTCCTTTCACCATGAATTTCTTGAAACACATATTTTTTTCATGAGATTTAGGATAATTAATTTCTTTACTACCCATGGTTTATCAAATCATTATTATATAACGCATAATGACATGTTGATATGTTCTAAATTACTAATAATTTCAGCTCACCATTGTACTATATTTTCCATTCCATATATTATTTAGATAATTATAATTTATTTATTTTTATACGGTATTTTAAATGATATCAGTTATAGATTATATTAATATTCTTATGGAGTTAATATCCAAAATATTAAATATCCTTGAATTAGGTATGGAAACTTATTATGAGTTGTATTATTTAAATCATTATATTCACATAATATTTATTTCTGTTTTAGCATGTTTATCTATATTATTTACTAAATAAGTGTATATTTGCATCGAACAACCTGATGGGTTTCAATTTTTTTGTAACAATCAAGACCCCTTTTAAGGGATAAAGCAAAGGGAACCAAATAGTCTTTAATAAATAGGACATTAAATGTATCAAAGGTTAAGATAGTGAAAACAAACTGACTACATGAAGCTACTTCTCCCCACTATAAAATCATGACAAAGATATCCTCCAAAGTAGGACTGAATGGCGAGAAAGTTTCTGATGTAAAAGCATAGGCCTGATCTAATGGCTGACGTAATACCCTCTCAAACATCCAAATTCATAAAGTCTGCAAAGAAGGATATATAGCTTTGAATCCACATTTAGGTCCTATTACATGAGTTCAAGTCCAGTTCACCTTCATTCCAATAGGTCGTAGATCACCAATTCAAAAATCACCCAAATAACAGAACAACTGCCTCAAACAAAGGGAAACAACACTACTAAACATTCCAAGAATCCACACGATCCACCATTATCTGCACCACAACACCCATCACAACCCTCATACTCACATGAGGAGACCACAAAAAACCAACCAGAAAACCCCTTCCAGAATATGATGTTGTCACCGAAACACCTTTACTATGAAATTGGATCATGACCCTGACACCAAGATCATGACTCCACACAGTAGAAGAACTTGAAACCCCAAATCTATAGAAGAACAAGGCTACATCCCCCACCCCAACACCCCTTTATTGCAGAACAAGAACACGAACTCGATTCCTAGATCATTACTCTACACAGTGAAATATCAAGAACCCCCAAAGTCATGGAAGAACACGAGTAGAAGATCGACGTCACACTAGATCGATCCCACGCCGCACTGGATCTTTTCCCTGAAGATGTATCAGAGAACGCACCCATCATTAATAAAACAGGTCTAGACCCCAATGCACCAGAGAAAAAACCCTTCACCATAGAGACGTTGCATCGAATCTCAGCCATGAAGCTTCAGATCTAGATTCTTATGATGTAGAGGAGAATCATGACCTCAACGCCACCAAAATCCTAACCATACGCCCTGAAGTATTCGGCAACCGACCCCGGGCATGCCGTAAACCTGACCACCCTCACCAATGATTAATGAACCCCACGCCTATGTGGCCTCTCTTTTCTATGGTAGAAGACTCCACATCATGGACACGCCTGGGAGACCGAGGATGATGTTGTTGTCCAGACAAGATAGAGGCGAAAGGAAGTGACGAGGGAACCCTAATCCAATATTATACTTCTTTTGGGCTCATCCCTATTATCAAAATTTTGGGTATATTTTTTTTGGGAATTATTTTAAAGATCCATAGTGGAAACAATAGTTAATATTATATTTATAGGATAACATCCTGAAATTTTGAAAAAAAATGAGATTAGGTTGTTCTTCTAGAAATTATATCTATGCTCGGATAAGTCATGAGGAAGAATGTTTATGGATAGATTAACCTTGTGGTAATAACTTTATATGGTTATGTTGGGTATTAAATCAATAATAAATATGTGTATGAAAGAGAGGCCCAACTTCACACCTGGTTTTAGGCTCATTGGGTTAATTCTTTGGTTAATACATATTTTCATTATGAACCATTATGGATGATTTAATAACTAAAATTTTCTATTATAAAACAATATAAGTTCATGGACATGGATAAAAAATATTAAAACCTATATATTTATAATTTACGTTATAAATTTAATTTATTTATTATTTTTTTAATAAAATAATTTTCCTCTTGTGAATTTTATAATTTCTCATTTTTGATAATACCATTTTTAATGTAACATTTGGAATCTGAATAACCAAGTCTATAATTGGTGTAATGAACCATGAGGAAATTATACCAACATGAAAAATAATTGGACTAATAATATAGTACATGCCTCAATGAAAATTTAATTTTTATTTTTGAATAATAATTTAAAAACTGTTGAGATCCCATACATAATAATTAATGAGATTTTTGGAATTTACATTCTATGGAATCAAGGACCATCAATCATTAGTCGATCTCTAGATACACTAAATATTGAAAAATTAATTCATAAAACCAGAATGATATTTGTTGTTATGTATATCTCTAATCATGAAAATGTTAATTTAGCTGTATATCATTTTTAATGTGATGATAATCAATGGTCTACTCATTCAGTAAGTCAAGGCCAAAAAATAAATCAATTCCATGAAATGGGACGGATTTAGCGTGGAATTCAATGTCATATATTTTCCACAAACAATTTTTTCAAAAAAAAGTATATAATTCCTTTGTCAAATTAAATGGATAGTTATTCCATTAGTATATATAATGTTGAACAAAAAAATATTTCATTATATAACTTTTTATTTTATCAATGAATATGAAATTAATTTCAATCATTTCATTTTTATATTGAAGAAATGTATCTGAAGTTAATTATCTAGAATGGATTTTGGAAGCAATGAAAATATTGGTTGACCTTCAAATAATAATGAAATAAGAACTGGAACCTCTAAATATGGTTATGGATTAGTGTTAATGAAAATAAAAACAAATTTATATAGAAATTTATTTGATAAAATTAATCAGGGTGAGAAATTTCACCTATTTTGACATGATATAATTTGGGAGGAAACAAATGGTGTCTATCTCCAAGTAACTAGTTAGTTATTCAAATGTTTAATATAAGTTCATAAATCACATCAATGATGAAGAGATATAGATAGACCCACAAATTAAGTGGATATTGATAATGCCAATGTTTATAAAAATGAATTATTCTAATGATAATAGATTATGGAGTATTTAAATTATTCCAATAGGATCACAAAACCGAAGTTTGGTGTAAATATTAAACATAAACAACCACTATTTCCAAAATTACAAGGAAAATATTATAAAATCACCAAACCTAATGTAAATTATAAAAAATAATTGGATTGTGATAATTAGTGAACAACAATCATTAAATCTAAATTAGCGTTTATAATGTTGGATTCTAATTCTATTAACTATAGTAAATACAAAAATTTATCTAAAAGAATAAATTTAGTACCCCAATAAATTGATGATATAATGAAAAAAATCTTATTATTGTATCTTATTTTTAGGTTTTTGTAATATACCTCATTGATGTCTTATTATCCCTTAATTAGATAAATATGACTTGATGTTCCAAATTTACTGACTATCTCCACATATAAAACACAATAAATAATATAATATTGATATATTATGTCATATTTCAATCTGACCAATGATCATATATTAGTGCGAGGTCAACTATGATCTCTCTATGAAAATTAATTCTATTATAGGAGCGATGAGTCCTAGTCATGGTGGATGATTTTCATAATGGATTGTAGAAAAACTAAAAAATATGATGTACATATTCTAATGTAAAATGATACATTTACTTTTTTTAAAACCCCTTGAAATTATATCTTGTTTTTAAATTTATCTCTTAGATACCTTCAGATTGTTTCACCAGTAAGTGGTAATTAAAATTGAATGTATCCAATTTAATTAAAGGTGATGAATATAACATCCTGAAATTTTAAATATAAATATATAAATATATATTAAAATAAATTATTTTTCCAAATCCTTTCTCCATAAGAAAAACTATAATAAAAAGAAAACCATAATTTATTTATACAAAACTATATTTATTAAATATATAAGTCAAAAAGTAGACAATGAATTACGAAGAATTAATATTAATAAACATATTATGAAATATGGGAATAATTAAATTATATTACTTTTTTTAGTACTAATAAAATTCAATTATTATTTCTTAATGAACTACAAAAATTCTTTTATAATAGAAAAAATTTATGTTTTCATTATTTTGTAAAAGAAACAATGTGAATTATGATAAAATTTTAAAAAAATATAATATGAACAATATATAGATAGTAAATTAAATATTAATTAATAGGAAATAATATTAAATAATACATATGAATTTGAAAAATCTATTTTCCAATATCAATAGTTTTCCACTATATTTTACGTTTTTAATTAAATATTGAATTTTTTATTTTTTTATTTAATATTTAAAAATTAACATCACTATAAAATTATTCATGGTTATATTAAAAAAATGTAAATATTTATATTTTTTTAGAAGTAATTATTTTTATTTCTAATAATGAAAATATGGATTTTATTAATATCATCACTATTATGAAATTATTTTATTACATTTTTCTTGTGAAAACATTTTACTCTAAAATCTTATCTAATAATTATGAATAAATACTTTTTAAAATACTATCTTGAATTTATAAACCAATTCTCATCATTTGGAATGTTCATTTATTATTTCAATGAAAGATGTTTTACAACTCTTTTTTTATAAATTTAAAAAATATAAACAAATGTTTTTTATTTATATTAATTTTCAATAAATAATATTAAAAATTTAATAATTATTCTAAATTATTTTGTATCAATGTAATTTATTATTATATTCTAATAATAAATCAATTTTATAAAATAAATATTTTTTTAAAATTTGGATTTGTGCGTTAAACGTGCTTGTGTTAAAATTAATTTAATTTACCCATAGTAATTTTACATTTTTAATTAGATTTTATATTTATGATCAAAGGTTCCTTTGATTATTAAAAATCTAATTTTATTTTTATTCTATAATATTAAATTACCTAGGTGAAAATTATATACCTTAGCAAAAAATGTAAAAGTAAAAAAGCATTTGAGTAAATTGCATAAAATGATTTTAAAAAATAGAAATAATTTTTTAACCCCACTATTAATCCAAATATACACTATAATCAAAAATTTTCTATTTTTTATTAACTCTTCATTTAAAAGGGCAGTTGAATTATTTAAATTTGATGAGTGTTTCAAAAAAATTTCATTTTCATCTCTTATAAATAGATACCACATCTATCCTTCAATTATACAGAACAACGTAAAATTAATACAATAATATATGATAAATTATTACCACCAAAATATTATCCATCTTATTAATTACTATTTTCAAACAATGTGATCATAAATCCTTTCAATTCCATGTAGTTTTTGAGGAAAATATCAAGTCTCTAACATAAGTATTATTTCAATCTATTTTTATCTTATTTGTATTAATATTAAATGTATTTTATAACCATAATAATTTGAGGAAATAAATATAATTTATATATACATTTTATTTATATTAATTCTACAACCCTTATCTAATTATTTCTATGTGAATAGAATGATAATGAAAAATCAATTGTGTGTGTGCACAGACTACCGCCTACATGAGGAATCAATTTTTCATTTTAATTCTAAATTTTCATTATTTATCACAAAATCATAAAATACTATTCAAAATCCTAAGAAATAAAAATAGAAAATTTATTACTATCTTAAAATTGAATGATGTCATAATAAACTCTTCATTAACCTTACTCGCCAATCATTTTATTTCTTTCTCTTGTTTGAGTCAGTTTGAGAACATACTTGAATGATTTTACAAAACACTATCATAAATGACCATGATAAAATTAATACATATATTATTATAATTTAACAAGAAAATCATTATTGTGGTATGGTTTTAAAAATATTATATTTATTATTTAAATAATTATTATTGTATAATATAAATTATTAAAATCCATTAAAAAATTCTCGACAAACTCTATTTGCAAACCACATAACAACAAAATATATGTAATGATAAGTAAGATTTAAAAATATATATATAGTTTATGTATTATAATATATTAATGTATATATTAATTAATAAATTTTAATAAATTAATGTGTATTGATATCAACATTAGAAAACATACACATATAATTAAAGTAATTAAAAGTGAATGGTTGAATAAGAGATATAACTATCCAATATAATCATTATATATAATTATAGAAAAGTTATATAAAATGAAAAATACTTGAATGATGCTATGAAATATACTATTTGTATTGTTTATAGTATTTTAGTTTTTCATCTTCTAGGTACGGAAACAATGTAAGGGGTTTTCATCTCAACATTCCTATATGGAAACATATTTTAATATTATATCCTTATTACATATTTATAGGGTTTATATACATAGAATTTAATTTTTTAAAATGAAAATTTTAGCAAATGGTATTTAAATAAAATTAGATTTTTAAGATTCCAATGACCATTGATTCAGAAATTATTAAATTCATTAGGAGCTTTAATGACTCAAATATATTCCTCAATTTATAATAATTATTAATTATTAATTATATTTTATGATTTATCGATTAAAAAATATGATGACTTTCGGATTTATTGGTACCTTATTTTATAGATAAATCAGGTATTGTATAAAATTATTCATTCATGATACTTCTATTTTTTCATTAATAATCTTTTTCAAGAATTCATAATATTTATTTTTAAGGATTTTCCACTATACCAAATATTTTTTTATCCAAGTTATGTTCTATAATTTTTTTCATAAATATAATATGGATTAATTTATATGATTAATAAAATTTTATCTAACCCTTTTTTTAAAAATTTAATAATTCACTTAATGATTATGTTCTCAAAACAATGTAATTCAGAATGCTAAGGAAACAGGTTTTTATCCATTCAAAATGAAATGATATATCAACCACTCTATATGATTTTATAACATTATAGTCATCCCAATTATTTAATTGTTTAGATATTTATAATAATTTCATAAAATCATCAATTTTTGTTATAAATTATATATGGGTTTTATTTTCAGTTAATATTTTTAACAATTTATAAACAATTTTATGAAAATTCTGTATTTTACCTCTATTTTTCATTCCTGGTTCTACTATCCTAAAGAGATATTTAGATTATCCTTTATATTTTATTATAATGTCCTTAATTTAGTAATGTTATATTTTTTATATTCAATGATATTTATATATTTTATTATGTGATTTTTTTTGGAAATATTAATAAATTCATTCCTTTTTATATGGGTTTATTAAGATTTTCTTATGGTTTTTTTAAAGTTTCATACCACTATATTGAAAATGATGGGAAGGTTCCTTTACCAAACTCTAATGAATTGGTTTATCTTTCTGTATCATGATCTCCAAATGGTATATGTGAGGAATTATACCATGACCAATGGTTATATATGTGGATTTATAATAATACAAGGGTATACCAGAGGATTTATCCTATAAAAAATGGGCACATGGGAGGTTTTATCCCAAGTCCATGGATATTTAATATGACTATCTGAAGCCTCATAATGTAAATAGTTGTTATCATAAGACTTATATGTGATGAAGTTTTCTAGGTAGCCCTGCCGTATTATTTTTATTCTTATGTTCATGACACTCTCTTATACATATAATATTTTCCCATAATATTTTTCCTTGAATCATGATTAATTTCTCATGATTCTACAAAATTCATACATGGAATGGGTTTTCACATTTGCGATTAAATTTCCTTCAATCATCACTAATATAAAACTCATAACTTTCATTTATTTAATATACATTTTCCACCTTCCCCATGTTATCTCATACGCTCATCATTTAACCCTTTATGAAAGGTCAATATGCTTTCCCATAATGTTAATTTTAGCTCGTCCCATTCTTATGTAATTCATTACCTAGGATATAAAGATAAGTAAAATTTATTGATATTATAAAAGGTAACATAGTGGATTTATATTATAGATAAATAAATTTAGAGTATAATGATTTTGTAGCTAATATCAAATACATTAATACATTAAATCCTTTATTTGAGTTACTATTTTTGTGATGAATAATTTAAATCATGAGATTAATGTATTATATATTTCCTGTTTAGATTGTGTCACAATAGTAGTAAACCTATTTCCCTAATCTATGTATTACCACATAATAAATGGGGTTCTTATTAGTTACAACATGATATTTTATAATATAAAATATTTAATACTTAGCATTGTGTGGACGCAACAGAAAGTTTAAACAAACTACAATATATTATTAAATATAGTTAGTGTAACATTATCATTATAAACTAGAAATTATATTGGATGTTGTAAATAGTACTGATTATATTATTAAATAAATATTAATTTCATATTCAATTAAAATATATTAACTTTCAGAAAATAAATATATATGTTTTAGTGATGTCATTTTATTATTCAAATTAATGATTTCTTCAATAGAGATTTTAATTGATTCCTATGAAAAGATAAATATAATTAATTTTGAAACATTAAATTTTATTTATAAATATAAAGTATTTTTGAAATAATAAAATCAATAATTTTTATGATGAATTTTTTGTTAATTTCTCGTAGAAGATAAATTCCTGGTGAATAGTAAAAATTATATTTTTCATAAAATACTTTATATTTTTGAATATTTTTATAACATTATTATGATATAAATATTAATTAAAATGTTGGACATAAAAAAATTTATATTATAATATTTATATATATATATATATATCATAAAAAATAATTCATTTCACGATAACTATAATTTTTTGATGATATATATTAAAATCATTTCCAGTGCTGACTTAGTGCCTATGGAAAGCTAGAAGAGAAAAATTTTGTTTTCTATAATAATAATTGGTGTAATATAAGTCATTTCATGAAATTAATTTTAAATCTTATGTAATATTGATTATATGGATGGTCAAAACAAATTTTATAGACATATGATAAGTGAATTTTCCAAATACTTGTGCAATGCTTACACAAGGCCAATAAAGACAAAATAACCCATTAAATTGGTTTTCATGATATGTATATGAGTTTTAATAAATATTATACGAATATAAATATTAATAATTATGATAGTAATATTACATTATTTAAATTAAATTATTTCTTTCTTTTTTCCACTTGATAAGATTAAGACCATTATTCTTTTTTTAATGAAGAGTCAACCATACCACAACTATAGTTTAGTTTCAATGGAAACATACATGGATATAGATATTTGCACTATTTTTATAGAAATATGATCCTTGTTTTATAGAAACATAGATCTTATATATATCCATAGTTTTAAACCATATATCCACAGTTTTTTCCATGGATATTAGTGAATCAAAACAGAAAGGTTGATTAACTTTTGAAACCAAATTACTTATTTACAACTAATATAAACACTTTCAAATTTAATTTTCAAAGTGACTTTAAAACAGTTTTGGTTTTAAAGAAATTAGCTGCGGAATAATATAATAACTTTTAAAGATATATCACAGCAGATATAACCAAGAGGTTCAGTCTCAAGCCTAGACTTAGTCTTCTCAACAATTTGTATAAATTTTATCCACACCCTGGATCGTGGTTCACAATAGTTTACACCTGTCCAGGTCCAAGACCTCTACCATTGTTATTCGTGGGAAATAGAACAACTAAAACCAGCTATCTAGGTCACACACGACCTCTACCACTATCTCAGTGGGAAATAGAAGATGTAAGAGTTTGATTGAGGATTTACAGATCCTCCAGTTAAAGTATAGGAGACAGTGTGTGTGTAAAATGTAGGAGATAACACACACTGCTCGAAATGTAAAATAATGAATCATAGAGAAGAGATGTAGAGTTTTGAAATGGATCTAGTGATTTCAATGAAGATTTGGACTCCTTGAGTTTGATCAGAGATGATTCTGAGTCCTCGTCTGGTTTTTTTCTGAAAAACAGTGTGTCGTATGCTTGGTATCCAGATTCAGAGATAGTGAGAAATGAAGTGAATGAAGTTCTTCAATGTCCTCGTGGAAGTACAAAACTCTTCTTGAGTAAGCTTGAGTGTGTATGAGGTTCTGTGTTTTTCTCTGACTATCTCATCCACCACTCTTTGCGCTCTGTTGTCTTTTCGTTGTTACCCCCGTATCTATTTGCACCAGCAGGGGCTTCTTGTATTTATGGCACGAGCTCCAGTAAAAGAAATGATTTCTCTTTGCAGGTACGAGGTACGGTTCCCTGACATCCAACAACCTTCATTAAATAAATGACAGAGCATTAAAATATTCCTAATATGACCGTTGGATAGATTAAATAAAGGTGAAGATATTCAAACAGCTGTTTATGACTATCGGTGTGTCAAGTGATCGGTAGGTCATCAGCATCAGCATCGATGAGACATCTTCGGTGACTCAGATTATCAGCACTGGTGTGTCATGATCGGTGACTCATTTGATCAGCATCGGTGAGACATCTTCAGTGACTCAGATGATCAGCATCGGTGTGTCAGGATAGGTGACTCATTTGATCTGCATCGGTGTGTCATGATCAGTGACTCATTTGATCTGCATCGGTGTGACAGTTGTCCTTTGATATGGATCGGTGCGACCGTTGTCCTTTGATATGGATCGGTGTGACTGTTGTCCTTTGATATGGATCGGTGTGACCGTTGTCCTTTGATATGGATCAGTGCGACCGTTGTCCTTTGATTAGGATCGGTGCGACCGTTGTCCTTTGATATGGATCGGTGTGACCGTTGTCCTTTGATATGGATCGGTGCGACCATTGTCCTTTGATCCAGAGGACTTCCAGAATACTTATAAGTCAATAACAAAGAGATAAAAACATGATCCAGCCAATATACACAGATTCACTAAGAGATTGTGATTATGTATATGAGAAATCCAACCAGATTAATTAATTGATGATTTGTGATTATTAAAATAGCAATCATAGGAAGAATTTCAAGAATCTTACAGAGGGCTCATCAATCTCCCCCTTTTTGATAATCACAAATCGTAGCCAATCACAAAGCTTATCCATAAATAAATATAATATATCATCAATAATAAGGCAAAATAAAAATAAAAACATAATGAGATATAAATCTCCCCCTGAATTTATGCATTTAAATACTTATGCAAGCATTGCCATAAAAAGATATAAATCACCCCCTTGATGGATGCATCTCCCCCATATCCCCATAGATCCATAGATATATTGATTTCTCCCCCTTTGGGATAATAAAAAATGAGGGAAAACAGATAAAGAAGAGATTAAAAGAAGACATCAGTGAGAATAAAATGAAAAGAGAATAAAGTTTATAAGACATCACAGCACAATCACAACAGGGTTCACCCTATCAACAACAACACACTACTATTTATGGGGATGTAATGGGGATTTTCCCTTGTCAGAAGGATCAATGGTTGGAATGTTGGAAGACTTGGAGGCAGGTTGAACTGGGAGAATTTGAAATGGTGGTAAGATGACTCTGGAGGTTGGAGGAGAGGATGCCACTGGGATTTGTTATGGAGCAGTTGGAGCTGGTTGAAAAGATTGCTGAGGAACTGGTCGGAGATGAGATAGAGCTTGAGCAACAGAGATCTGATTTGGAGAAACATCAGAGGCACTGAGAGGGTCAGCAATAGGAAGCATAATGGCGGTGGCTTGTGCATTCAGATAAGGCTTCAAAAGATTTATGAAATTCTGAATAACTTATGTACCATACTGCATAGCCTTCTCAAAATCATCCTTATTGTCCATGAACCATTCCAAGGTTGGAGTAAAATCTTGCAACTGTCGAACTTGAGTCTTCAAAGCTTGAGTGACTGGAGGTAGTCTCAGATTGTCAGCTAACACTTTGAAATTCGCAGTCATCTCATGCTTGGTATAGATTTTTGAAAAGTAGTGATCAACCTTTTCCTTGATCTCTCTCTGAGCTTTAGTGGCATCTGCTGAATATACTGTTACCTTCTTATGAATGTGATCACTGTGCTCCTTCATCTTCCTCATAGAGTCCAATTCAATAACTTGCCTAATAGAGGCCAATTCATCATGTACAATCTGCCTTAGAGCCTCTAGCTCATGAGTAGTGATCTTGGCTACATTGGCTATACTGGATTGAGCAACTATCTGAGTTATCAGTTTTCAACTTTCTCAGATCAGAATTCTTAAGATGTTCAATCAGATTTCTCAACACTTCCATCATACCAGAGATGGTGGATCTAAATTCATTGGATAAATAAACTAAGCTAGATTGTAGATCCTTCAGAATCTGATTTAGAGAGGCTATGTTCCTGCTAATAAACTCACCAGTATTGGCCAGGTCTGGTTTAATAGAATTTGAAATCTCTTCTCTGAATGTATCTCTCACAATAGTAAGCAACTCACTTTTGAACTTATCAAATCAGACTGAGAGACAGTACAACTAGTTAGATAAGCACCTGCAGCATCAACACCATGAGCAGACCTTGCCTCAACTGGTTGGGTTTCTATCATAACCGCAGTATATTCTGATTCATCTTCTTCTTCTTCAGAATACTCTAAACCCAAAACAGCAAAACCAGGGTAATCATCCCAGACAGCAGCACACATATTGTATTTCGATTTATCATAACTTGATTTTCTACTGATTTCAAGAGATTCTCTCTTTCCATTGGCATATGTTTCTGGTATAGTTTGATGTGTTTCTGTTTGAGATACAGCAAGACCATCCAC
Source organism: Viscum album (assembly GCA_963277665.1). Lineage (NCBI taxonomy): Eukaryota > Viridiplantae > Streptophyta > Magnoliopsida > Santalales > Viscaceae > Viscum > Viscum album. The sequence continues at coordinate 1,428,064,020 of OY728136.1, read as the reverse complement.
TGGTCGGTTATCACCATCATCATCATTATCATCATCATCATCATCTCCATTCTCATTTCCATTCTTCAAAGAAATTTCACTTTCAGATACTTCAGTGTCACTAGCTTCTTCATCACCAAGAACTGGTTCTGATTCAGGTAGGGGTAAAGGTGTACTGGCAGATCCAAAGTTTATTCTTCTCTAAGGGCTCACAGTATTAGGATCACTCCTATCATCAGGAGGTGACATACTTCCTTCTTCTGTTTCAGCTTCTTCCATCCCTTGTTTACCAGACTCTTCAGTGTCTTTATTCCTTTCAACATCTACTTCATCCTCATCATCAGAATAAATTGGCTCCTCTTCTGATTTCAAACTAGGGTCTCTCAAACCCTTCGGCCTCTTTCCATGATCAGTGGAATTGTAAGATTCATACAACTTGTCCTCATCAGCAACCCATCATTTCTTCCATGGGTTCCAGTTTATTTTCATCCGTTTAAAAAAAATTTATTAACACAATAAGAACTATCAGATTCGGCTATCTCATCAGCTTCATCAACACATTATAGATTCTTTAACATAACAGATATCATTTTAGAATAGAACAGGGCAGTGGCTTTCTTAGAAGGTTTCACCATTCCAGCTATGTGCACCATTAGATATCTACAAAAATTGACCTTCTCATGGGTCTTTAGTAAAAACAATAGAAATACATCCTGGTATCTTACAGCAGCAAAATCTTCTTTCCTGGGGAAAATTTGGTGCTGAATAAACTTAAAGAGAAGTCTACATTCACCATCCAGCTCTGAGGCTATGATTCTCCTTGACTCTCTGTTTCCAGTCAAAAGATCCAAAGCTAACTCATAAGAGAAGTATTTAGTGGTTGGAGGAATGTTTCCAGTATAATCGTCATATCGACCCTCATGGGGTATATTCAAACATTCAGCCCATTGTTTAGATGAAAAATATATTTTCTTTGCTTTCTCTACAGAAGACATTCTGGCAGCCTCGGCACCATCTAATGTAACTTGCAGATTTATATAAAACTCATGCACTAGCTTTGGGGTGTATACACGAGTTTTATCTGAGAACTAGGCTTTCCATCCTTGTGAATCTAAAACTTGTAACAACAACGACTTACTTGTCAAAAGCCAGGCGGAGCTGACTTCCTTTTCTACATCAACAATCCGAGTTTCCAGGTTCGGATTTACTGATCATTGAGTGCTACTACTCGACTCGCCTCGAGCATGCTTTGAAGGGACAAGGCTTTCAGATCCTTTTCTCGGTCTCATCTGCTTAGCCATTGGACGATTCTGGGGAAAGCAGTAGTTCGAAGGTTCGAAGTAGGGGAAAAAAGAGGAAATAAGGTTTGGCAGGAATGAAATGAATGGTCGACGGTTTGGGGAATAGAAAAAAATCATGTATCATTTATTTCATCATTTAGGGTTTCCATAATAAAGATAAAAGTAGTTAATTAATCACAAAAAAATAAAAAGTAATATAAAGAAAGGTTAGTTTCATAGATTGGTTTTACAGATCGGTTTCACAGATCAGTTTCACAGATCGGTTTCAGAGATCGGTTTCACAGATCAATTTCACAAATCAGTTTCACAGATCGGTTTCACAGATCGGTTTCACAGATCGGTTTCACAGATCGGTTTCACAGATCGGTTTCATAGATCGGTTTCACATATCAGTTTCATAGATCTATTATACACAATTCTTGTTTAATAAAATTCATTCTTTCAGAACATAAAGGCTTTGTAAAAATATCAGCTAATTGATGTTCAGAACTAATAAATTCTAGAGAAATATTACCTTTCTGATAATGATCTCTTAGAAAGTGATGTCTGATATCAATGTGCTTATTCCTAGAGTGAGACACAAGATTCTTAGATATGTGGATCGCACTAGTATTGTCACAGTTAATTGAAACCTATTTAAAATCAAATCCATGGTCCAATAAAGTGTGTTTAATCCACAGAATATGTGCACAGCAACTACCAACAGCAATATATTCTGCTTCAGCAGTAGACAATGCAACTGAGTTCTGTTTCTTACTACACCATGATACTAGGGACTTTCTAAGTAAATGACATGTTCCAGATGTGCTTTTCCTATCTAACTTACATCCAGCAAAGTCAGCATCTGAATAACTAGTTAGGTCAAATGATTTTCCTTTTGGATAAAACAAACTTAAATTCACAGTATACGTAAGATATTTAAAAATCATTTTAACAGCCAGTAAGTGTGATTCTTTAGGATTATCTTGAAATATAGCACACATACACACACTAAACATAATATACGGTCGACTAGCAGTAAGATAAAGTAAACTCCCAATCATGCCTCTTTAATAGGTTTGATCAACTGGTTTCCCAGTTTCATCAACATTTCACTTACAGGTAGTACTCATAGGTATATCACATTCCTTAATACTATCTAAACCAAAACGTTTTAATAAATCCTTAGTATATTTACTTTGATTTAGAATAATACCATCTTTAGTTTGAAAAATTTGAAATCCATGAAAATAATTAAGCTCTACCATTAAGCTCAATTCAAACTCATTTTGCATAACCTTTGAAAATTCAGTACATAAATAATTTTTAGAGGATCCACAAATAATATCATCAACATAGATCTGTACTATTAACCCATCTTTTGAAATCCTTTTTATAAAAAGAGTGAGATCAGCTATTCCTTATGTAAATCCTTTTGAAATAAGAAAGTTTGAAAGTCTTTCATACCAAGCTCTTGGATCTTGTTTTAAACCATATAAAGCTTTAGAAAGTTTAAAGACATGATTTTGAAAATTGGGATTTGTGAAACCAGGTGGCTGTTCTACAAAAACATCTTCAACAATAAAACCATTTAAAAATAAATTTTCACATCCATTTGATATAACATGAAATTCAGATGTGATGCATAGGCAAGTAAGATCCTAATAGCCTCTAATCTAGCTACAGGTGCAAATGTTTCGTCATAGTCAATTCCTTCTTCTTGATTGTAACCTTGTGCAAATAGCCTAGCTTTGTTTCTAATGATGTTTCCAGATTCATCCACATTGTTTCTAAACACCCATTTTGTGCCTATGGTTATAGTGTCCTCAGGTCTTTCTACTAATTTCCAGACTTTGTTTCATTCAAATTGATTTAGTTCCTCTTGCATATCCATTACCCAAAATTCATCATTGATAGCATCATTGATATTTTTAGGTTCTAGCTGTGACATGATGTCTTGATGTTCAACCTGATTTCTAAGAGAAGCTCTAGTCTGTGTCCCTCTATCAAGATTTCCTACAACAGCATCTATAGGATGATTCTTCAGAATTCTAGTTGATCTAGAAATGGTAGGGCTCGAGATTTCAGGTTCATCTATAGGTTGAGGTTCAACAGAAGCAGGGTCTGGAAAATTTTAAAAAATGGATGTTTTTACTACAGGTCCACTGTCCTTATCATTACGGTTCAAACCAGAGAGATCATCCTCAATATTTTCGATAGAGGTCTTAGGTTCATGTGGATCAGTTTCATCAAATTTGATGTGAACAGAATCTTCCACACATTTGGTTCTTTTATTGAAAACTCCATAGGCTTTACTAGAAGTTGAGTAATCGAGAAAAATTCCTTCATCACTCTTGGATGCACATTTGTCGAGATTGTCTTTAGTATTAAGAATAAAGACTTTGCAGCCAAAAACGTTGAAGTAGTTAACCTTTGGTTTTCTATGGTTCCACAACTCATAAGGGGTCCTCTTAAGAACATGTCTGATCAAGACTCTATTGATAACATAACAAGATGTATTTACAGCTTCAGCCCAAAAATAAATAGGTAGGTCATACTAATTAAGCAAAGTTCTAGCAATTACATGCAGGGTTCTATTCCTCCTTTCTACTACACCATTCTGTTGAGGTGTCCTAGGGGCATAGAAATTGTGACTATATCCATTGTGTGAGTAGTAAGATTAAAACTCATGATTTTCAAACTAATGGGCATGATCACTTCTCATAGTTTTAATCATAAGTCCACTAAGGTTTTCTACAGACTTAGATTATTTTACAAAGCAAGAACAGGCTTCACTTTTGTGAGCTAGAAAATATTCCCAAGTATATCTAGAAAATTCATCTACAAGAACATAGACATAATGCTTCCCATTTAAACTAGAAACTCTAGAAGGTCCAAATAAATCCATGTGAACCAACTCGAGAGGTTGAGAAGTTGAAACTTCTTTCTTTGATTTAAAAGAAACTTTATGTTTCTTTCCCTTTTGACATGGATTACAAACTTTGTCTGCTGGAAATTCTTGTTTGGGTTGGTCTCTCACTAACTTCTTCCTATCAAGTTTTCTAAGTGAATGCACATTGCAGTGTCCTAATCTTTTGTGCCAAAGCCAAGAATCATTATGAAAATCATTTAAACAAGTAATATTTTTCTTAGCTAAAGAATTTAAATCAACAGCATAAAAAATTTCATTTCTCAAAGCAGCAAACACTAAAACATTTTTAGAATTAAAAACATCGCAAGAATCATTTTCAAATTTAACATAAAAACCATCATCACATAACTGATAAATACTTAACAAATTGTATTTAATTCCATCAACAAATAAAACATTTGAAATTAATACTGAGTCAGTGTTACCAATCTGGCCTAAGCTGATGATTTTCCCTTTAGAATTATCTCCAAAGGTGAAAAAACCTCCATCAACTCTGATTAAGCTTTTAAAGTATGAGAAGTCTCCAGACATATGTCTTGAACATCCACTATCAAAATACCAAGGCATTCTATAGGATCTCTTTAAGCAGGTTCCCTACAACAGATTTATATAGGAAATGATTTTGGTACCCAGATCTTCTTGGGTCCAGACAGGTTAGCAATCAGAGCTTTTGGTACCCAAATTTGTCTTATGGGTCTCATAAACTTTGTAGAATCAACAGATTTTGAAAGGTAAACCTTATTAGGTCCATAACTATGAATATATATAGTTGAAGCATATGAAGTTTCAGAACTAGCTAAATTCTGTCCAGATTTAGGAATGAATTTAGTTTTGGTAATCATCCATTGTCCAGGTTGGTATCCTATACCAGTAGTGTATCTAGGTGATATTTTCTTACCTAGCATCTGAGTAAGAGTATATTTACCTTTTGTAAATTTCTCTAAGTCTTTCTTGTCTTTCACATTAGATAATTTTAGTTCAGTGTTTTCTTTAATCAACTGAGCATTCTTTTCTATTTCAATATCAAGATCAGATATATGTTTAATAGTTAAAGAATACTGTTTATTTAACCCTTTGTATTTGTCTTTCAGCTCATTACATGTTTCTTCTAACATATCACAATATTCAAATAGTTCAGAATTTGACATGTTTTCTGAGTCAGAATCACCTTCAGAATAATATGAATTTAAAGTAGGAGTTTCATATGTTACCTCAGAGGTTTTTGTCATAAAACACATGTTTTCCTTATTTCTATGCTCAGTTTCAGAAACATCAGATTCAGTGGAGCTATCCTCAGAAGCACTCCATTTAGCCTTCATAGCCTTTTTGTACTTACTATCTTTGTAATCATAACTCTTCTTGTATTTCAACTTTGGACAGTCTGCTTTTATGTGTCCCTTTCTTTTGCACTCATAGCAGACAACTTCATCTGATTTGTCAGATTTCTTACAATTCATTTTCCAATGTCTCTGGCTATCATACTTACCTTTATAATTTTATTTTCTGAAAAACTTCTTCTTCCTATATAACTTTTTAAATCTTCTAGAAATGTGAGCCATCTCAGAATCACTATCAGAAGCACTTTCACTGTCTTCGCAGCTTGAACTCTCATTTATAGCATGAAGCTTCTCCTTATCCTTGTTCTTTGAAGTTGAAGTCGTGAAAGCAACTGACTTCCTTCTAGGTTCATCTTCTTCTTCTTTGTTAACCTTGAGTTCCTCTTCATACATCATCAACTTGCCAATTAGTTCCTTGACTGGTAGTTCACCAATATCACATGATTCTATAATTGAGACAGAATTTCCCCTCCATCTTTCAGGTAGACATCTCAGAATTATCATAATTTGTTCCTTTGATGGAACATCCTTTCCCAAAAAAGTCATTGTTTTGAAAATTTCATTAAACCTGAGATACATGTCATAAATGATTTCATCAGGCTTCATCATAAAATTAACATAATTAATAGTATAAGTGTTCAATATCATTTCCTTAAACATAGTTGTTCCTTCATGAGAAACAGCTAAGGTATCCCAAATTTCATAAGCAGTTTTACAAGAAGATACTCTATTAAATTCATCATCTCCTAAAGCACAGTACAAGGCATTCATAGATTTGCAGTTATTATTGTAGATAGCCTTAGTAGCTTCATTCCAAGTAGTTCTATCAGTAGTAGGAATTTTATATTCTGATTCTATAGTAGTCCAAATATCAAAACCCATGCTTTCTAAATGAATTTTCATCTTGATTTTCCACTGAGCATAGTTAGTTCCATTGAAAAATGGTGGTCTATTGGTAGCAACACCTTCAAGTCTATTATCCATGATAGCTTACTTAAAGCAATGATTTTAACTAAATAAAAATTTAGAAATAACCGAAATTTTAATAACTTTAAAATACAACTAAAATCAAAGTTGAAAAATAGAGTACTTTTAGAAAATATTTAAATCTACCTCTGATACCAATTGTTGGTCATAGTTGATACTCAAGAGGGGAGTGAATTGAGTTCCAATTAAAATTTCTATTTTAAAAATTTGTCTTAAAAACCCCCAAATAAAATACTAAATTAAACTGTAGTGAATTTATATCAAAGTAAGGGTTCAGTTGGGTTCTCAAGGGATTGATTATTTCCCAGTTAATTCAAACAGAAAGGTTGATTAACTTTTGAAACCAAATTACTGATTTACAACTAATATAAACACATGAGAATTTAATTATCAAAGTGACTTTAAAACAGTTTTGGTTTTAAAGAAATTAGCATGGGAATAAAAGAATAACTTTGACAGATATAGCACAGCAGATATAACCAAGAGGTTCAGTCTCAAGAAGAGACTTAGTCTTCTCAACAATTTGTATAAATTGGACCCACACCCTAGATCGGGGTTCACAACAGTTTACACTTGTCCAATTCCAAGACCTCTACCACTATTATTCGTGGGAAACAGAACAACTGCAACTAGCTGTCCAGGTCACACACGACCTCTACCACTATCTCAGTGGGAAATAGAAGATGTAAGAGTTTGAGTGAGGATTTATATATCCTCCAGTTAATGTATAGGAGACAGTGTGTGTTAAATGCAGGAGATAACACACACTGCTCTAAATGTCGAATAATGAATCACAAAGCAGAGATGTAGAGTTTTGAAATGGATCTAGTGATTGCAATGAAGCTTTGGAATCCTTGAGTTTGATCAGTGATGATTCTGAGTCCTCGTTTGGTTTTTGTCTGAAAAATAGATTGTCGTCTTCTTGGTATCCAGATTCATAGATAGTGAGAAATGTAGTGAATGAAGTTCTTCAATGTCCTTGTGGAAGTACAAAACTCTTCTTGAGTAATCTTGAGTGTGTATGAGGTTCTGTGTTTTTTTACGACTATCTCATCCATTACTCTTTGTGCTCCGCTGTCTTGTCGTTGTTACCCCCGTATATATATATGCACCAGCAGGGCCATCTTGTATTTATGGCACAAGCTCCAGTAAATGAAATGATTTCTTTTTGCAGGTACGAGGTATGTTTTTCTGACATGAAACAACCTTCATTAAATAAGTTATAGAGCATTAAAATATTCCTAATATGACAGTCGGTTAGATTAAATAAAGATAAAGAAATTCAAACAGCTGTTTATGACTATCGGTGTGTCAAGTGATTAGTAGGTCATCAGCATCATCATCGGTGATACATCTTTGCTGACTCAGATGATCAGCACCGATGTGTCATGATCGGTGACTCATTTGATCAGCATCAGTGAGACATCTTCGGTGACTCAGATGATTAGCATCGGTGTGTCATGATCGGTGACTCATTTGATCTGCTTCGGTGTGTCATGATCGGTGACTCATTTTATCTGCATCGGTGCGACCGTTTTCCTTTGATATGGATCAGTGCGACCGTTGTCCTTTGATATGGATCGGTGCGACCATTGTCCTTTGATATGGATCGGTGCGACCGTTGTCCTTTGATATGGATCGATGTGACCGTTGTCCTTTGATATGGATCGGTGCGACCGTTGTCCTTCGATATGGATCGGTGCGACCTTTGTCCTTTGATATGGATCGGTGTGACCATTGTCTTATGACCTAGAGGACTTCTAGAGTACCTGTAAATCAATAACAAAGAGATAAAAACATGATCCAGCCAATATACACAGATTCACTAAGAGATTGTGATTATGTATATGAGAAATCCAACCGGATTAAGTAATTGATGAATTCTGATTATTAAAACAGCAATCATAGGAAGAATTTCAACCAACTTCCAGAGGGCTCAACACATATGGAATTTATACCATATCTACTACCCCACACCATGTCAAATCCACACACCTAATATCCATTACATTAGGGTTTCATGTTTTTTTAAAGAGATCACCCTCATTCCTGCCCTATACTGTTATTGACATCCACCACATATTCATTCACCATCATCACTAAATCACATATTATCTACAACAAGCACCATTTAACATAACTCTATATTCATCCACATCTATACCCCATGTGGTCTTCTAGTACATTATGGACATGTACTCTCACTTATAGATTATAGGGTCTACCGATGTTTCATATAGTACAGTTGTATAATCATGCCATTCTTGCACCATGAAACCATATTATGACTAAAAGGGATAGTGGTAAGAGTTTGTATTCATCTATCCATTCCCACCCAAAACTAGAAATTATGGGAAACAAATAGAACATAGAGAATAATAGACATCATTAAAGGGTATCTGAATTGAGTGTAGTGCATTAAGAAATAATAAAAAAAATATATGTATTTTTTAATCCAAATAAAATACCATAAAAATTATGCTCAGTACCGAACAATGTTTCAATAGTACCACAACATCAACACATCACACTACCATGTCATCAAATTATTGAACTAAAAAACTAGCATAATATACCATGTAATGTAGCCACATAAATCTTATATAGGATCCAAAATAATGAAATAGTTATTTCATTTCAATATATAACATGTAAATGTAAATTTAGAATACTTTATCCAATAAATTCCAAATCTAATGAAATACTATTTCAGTCCACTGTAAAATTATTTCTTGTCATTAAATGTCGATTTCATGAAATATTACTTCATTATCACAATGATTTAACTTTATTCTTGTCACACCATTTTCAAGTTCATTGTTTACAATTATATTTTATATCATCATGAAAATAATTAATTATACCAGTTTGACCATCTATTCTATCTCCCAAAACATCACATTCATTCCCCTTTTCTATCCATGTTATGGATATTGCGACCCATTGATAAAAATGACAACCTCTTCAGTATTTTAATATAACACCTATGATTTCAATTAAATTTCCCTATACAAAAAACTAAAAAATAACATCATATTAACAATATAAATATATCCACAACAACTAATGTTACCATAACAGACAAAAATAATTTGGTATAACGAGTAACAAATTTATTCCTTATTGAAAAAAGATTTCATATTAGTTCACTTGTTCTAAAAAATGGATTCTTTACTAGACTAATGTTTTTATATTTTTATGATATAATACCCAAGTAGAAAATTCAACACATTAATACACAAGGCCCCACAAAATCAATGATGTTCAATAACAACATAATGTACACTAGAATCACATGAAAAATATTAGGAATTAAATTTATCCCAAGAAAATCACCACATAAAAAGAAATTTCATTTTTAACAAGTTCGGGAAATTTGTTATTTCATCTTATACAACTATCTAAAATTCCATAGTTAAAAAATTAATACAAAATAAATGTGTGTTCTCAAATCCGCCATATAATATGATAGTTTAATTATCACTTCAAAAGTAACACATGCAGAAGTAACGATCTTGAGGCCTAAATCAAATATAGTGAATCTATGAAATCTTGAAGACAAATGAATTCATTATCAATAATCTCACAAATTACCCAAATGAATTAATCCCACATGTATATCCATTTTTTATGAATAAGAAGAGTAGTTACTAGAAGGTGAAGATGAACGACTCTCCTCAGATGAAAAATTTCATTATGGTTAAGAAATCCTTTTCATAAAAGTCATCAATGTCTAATAAAAATTCAATAAAAACACACTTATGGTATATTAAACTTACTGATAATTTGATATAATTTGATTGATACTCTGGGGGTAAAACAATCATCTATATATGTATATGTACTTATACAAGGGGTGACATGACTTCTACATTTCAGGACCTTCTAAAGAACCAAAAGAAATAATGTGAAAAATAATATTCCCATCATGAATGGTAAATATCTAGTAATTATCAAATATTTATACAATAAATTATTAAAATCATACTCATTTTATATTGATTAATGAATTTCATTTGAACTAACTAAAAAAGGTATCAACATGTCATATACTATAGTGCTACAAAACTAGCTATGGAAGGGCCACCCAGATAATATTATGTAGTCTATGTTCATTGATATTAATATCCATTAATTTAAGGTAATCCATATAGAAACTCAAACACTTCCCAGAATATGCATATTTATAAATATATGTGACTCTATCATAAACACAACATGAAAATCCCTGGAAACGATCAGTAATACTCAATGTTGTGACACTATGGAATCACACATCGAACAATCTATATAAAAGTAATGCCATTTTATATAAGAATAATCCAAGTCCATTACATACCTAAATTTTCTTTAATTTAATCAATCATATGATCGCAATTCCATTATATCAATTCCCCTCAAATTTTGACCCAAATGACTATGTAGTAACTGTATTCTCCCATCTAAAAATAGAATCTCAAAAAACAAACTACATATTCAAAACCTGATTAAACACCTCGAAAATTTATATATTAAAAATTAATGGGTCATAAAGGTTTTAGGGTTACATGAAATTCTTAGTGGAATATATATTAATAAATAACTTAATGAAAAGCTATTAATGTATTCTTATAGAACATGAAGAATTATTTTTAAACTAAAAAATGCATAAAACATTGAAACTATAAATTACATGGAGAACCATGAAAACATTATGGGGGTATTCATTAAGAAAAATAATTATAAATTCTGAAATGAAATATCATTTAATATATATTTAGAACCAAATTCCTTGATTTATTTTTTAATTAATGGTATAAATGAATTTATAGAAAACCATACAAATATTATTTTTAAAAAAGGAATCTAGTGTCAAATGAAACTAATAATTACATTGATAACATTTAATTTAATATAAGAAGAGTATAAGAAATTTATATAATGTACATATAAGAAGGACTAATGATTCCTAACCCTAAATAGGGGATACGTTCGTGTCCACATAAAATAAACAATTTCATATAATTTTGAGAGAAATAGAGGTGAAAGTTGTGAAGGTTTTTAAATACCTGATATAAATAGAGTTTAAAAAAATAAATCTATTTTTAAAGAGAGGACATACACATTACCAAAATAGAATTAAAACATAAACCTAGAAGTATACAAAGTGTGATTGAAAAAATTTCCTATATTGGAAATATTTGGCATGGTAAATTAATTCACATGGGAAGAATGAATACTATAATGTTATCAACAATAATTGATAATAGTATGATACGTATTCATGAACATGAATTTGAGTCATAGAATAGAAAATTTAAAACTTGAGAATATTACCTAAAAATTGTATACATTTTTATAGAAAACACAATCCAAAAGCATATGAAGAAATGATATTTCAATTTATTAATTATATAAATGAAATTTAAAAACAAATTATTTTTAAAAAAATATTAAAAATTATAATGATATAATTTATAGAATCCTAAAATTATAAAATACATAATGGAAGGGCAAAACTCAACAAAATTAATTTTTATACAGAATCCCCATACAAATTTTGAACTGTATCAAAAATCACATAGAATGTGAATATGAAATAGGTTATAAATCACATGAAAATAAGGTGACTTATTTGAAATTAATTCAAGTAATTTGAACCCTTAATTGATATTTAGTCAGGATATAATAAGGTATTTTCATTACATCAATCTTGAATCCTTTTAATGTTTTAATTTTTCATTTTATTGAGGATTTACCATTTATTTTTGAAACATTTACTTCACATAAGACTTTACAATGCTGACTAAATTTTCATTTCAAGCATATTTTATGACCTAATATTTAATGAACCTTATTAGGTAATTATACATATATTAATCCGAAATTTTAAACCCATTTCTTTGAAATAAATTTTAAACAATGAAAATTATTCAAATAAAAGTAAGTATTTATTTAAACATTATAAATCATATAAAAATGTATTTTTACAATAATAAAACTTTTTTAGGTTAAGGATAAAGAATAAAATTATCAAATATAATATTTACTTTTTATTTTTAAATATGGTATGGTTATCGGGATTCTAAAGCAAATCGAAAGTAAATATAATCATATGTATAAAATGTTATAGGATAATGAGAAAAAATAGTATTTTATGAGAGAATAATATATCATTGATTTAAAAATATCAGTCATGGGATTTTGAAACAACATTATTATTTATAATTAATTATTATTATTGGCAAATAATAATTATTTTTAGAAGAATATAATAATTTTGAATTCATTCTAATATCATGATGTTTTCATTAATGTTATTGTATTTTTAAACACTATTTTATTATTATTCACCTAGAAATCAAACATTTCATATAATTAAAAACATAACCAAAATATACTAATGATTTAGAAATCCAAATTTTATAATAATTTCAATAAATAAAAATTATTAAATTAAGTAATTTATTAAATAAATCCATAAAATATGTCAATTTTTTTAAAATTTTTTTTGTTTCAAATAGAACATTTTATTCATATTATTTCACATTTATTATGAATTATATTAATTTTAATGATTTCTTACATTTAAATTTTTATTTTATAATCTTTTAAATTTAGTAATTTTTATTTCAGATAAAAATACACTACACTTTATAGACATTTCATTGAAAACATATCCATCTTTAACAGTAAATAATTTTTATCAAATAATATTTATTATTTATCTTTTAACCATTAATCATTAATTAATTCAATTGATTTAGAATATAGGTAATTAAATATAATGTATGAATATTTGATTAATTGTAATGGAATTTTATTAAATGAATCATATAATTCTTTATCAAAATTTTATTTACATGTGGTTTTATTCTGGTAATTTTCTTATTGATATTTCACATTTTATTCATATGTTTTAGTATTTTTTATTAATGTATAATTATATATTTAAGTTCATTAATTTTTGGTGATCTCTATGATATAATCCAAATAATATTAAAAAATAGGAACATATAGCATCACAAATAACTCACTGATTGATTACCTAACTAAATTAAAATGATTCACTTAAATAAATTCCGAATACATTTTTTGTTATTTATTTTTGATAATTATGGAAAATAAATAATTAAAAAAAATCTTTTTTATTTCTATAAAATGTAATGTTTCCACTATTTATGTAAGTTCATGAGTTATAACAAGTATTCAACATCTTTCACAATTTTTCAACAATTTAATCTAACATAGATATTTAATAAAATTATGATCTATATGACCTAGGTAAATGGAATCAAAATAATTGGGTGAGCTTAAACTCTTAGTGTAGAAATCATGATAGTGAAGTATAATGGTTAAATCCAAACCATTTTAGAAAAAATTAATTAGGGGAGAAATGTTTATTAAAATGTTCATATTAGTATAAGAAAATGGTAAGACCTTCAATGATATATAAAATTAATGTGATAGAATTTAATCACAAAAAAATCAAGAATCATCAAAACATGAATGTAATTTGCGATTTCATAGAAAATTTGTGTTATAAAGTCTTATGAAGATAAATTCACATAGTGTATCATATACAAAAATCTTATTCTTATATTATAGTGGGATTGGTATAAATACCATTGTACCCTATTTAGGCATTCAATAGTACCCATTTCACTATTTTGTCTTAGAAAAAAACAAATGTACCTCTTTAGGTTTGGGAAAAAATATTTTACATTATTAAGAATAGGCCACATCCCATGTAACTTATTTAGATCATGAGATATAAGACATTAAACATTGAATTATAGGTTATCATATGAACCCAAATGTAATTTTCATTTAATATGTGTTCCATAATGTACAAATCATTTATTATATTAAAAAAACTAAAAATGTAAAATGGGTCCAGTAACATTTCCAAACAATATCACATAAAATATCTTTATAAATAAGGTTAGTTGACATTAAAAACTCAATTAACTAATTTAATTAGTTAAAAATTGACATTTGAGGTTGAATCACACAAAATAATCACATCTATGAGAGAAAATTTTATTTTATAGAGAAAAATTAATACAATCCACTAAAATATTATTTTATAAAAAGATTGTTTCCCTCTAAAAAATAGATGATTTTTCATTTTATATTAAGAATATGTTTTTAAAAGGGAGAAGAATAAGAATTTGGACTCAATTAATTCAGAAGGATTATACAACAATGGGACCTTGAAGTATGAAAAAATGTATTCAAAGAATTTTTTTTTCAATGAAAAAATATTTTATCATGGAATGTAAAAAACTTTGGTATATTGAATGTACCATTAATCAAATTATACATCATAAAATTCTTCAGTAAATTTTATTTTTAGAATATGTAAATTGAAATACAATAGTAATATCAGTTAATATATAATAAGGAATTAAAAAAATGAAAATTATTTTCATGTCCATGTTAATCATAGATATTAAATATTTAACTAATCATCTAGAGGATGATAATTTTTTAATATATATTATAATTTTATAAAAAATGAATTAATTTCATGGAGAATATATTTATGAAGTGTAATTTTCAAACTGGGATCTTAGAGAAAATATAATACGATATGTTAAATGGATTATAAAAAAGAACAGAGATGACCAATATTGAAGAATATACCTTACTACTCAAAGTAAGAAGATTGAGTAACCAAAAATCCAGACAGGAAATATAGTTCAGTATGTAAGGAACATTAGCATATGGATTAAAAAGGTAAAAAATATATCCATAAAGTCCAAAATAAAATACCACATAATTAATTAATATGATATATTTTACCAGACACATATGAAAATATTTCTGTAATAACATTCCAAACTGAATGAAAGATGATTAAATTAGTTAAAATGCTTATAATAAGAGGATTCTATATATCAAATCATCTTTTAAGGTAATAGTTTAAATAATATATAAATTACCATGATAAAATTTAATTCATATAATAATATATCAAATATGTGTTATATAAAATAAAAAAATTGTGAAATTGGATCATAAAAAACATGTCACAATGTGTGGGATTTGATATGAAAACCATTACATAGGTCATGATTCATTCATCATTTGTAGTAAAAAACATGAATAATTATTTTAGATATATTATAAAATTCCACAAAAACAATAAAATAACTAAAAACATTTATAATAATCATTATACACAAATGTATATTAGTTATTATCCACCTATTTTCAATACCATATGTGAGTATTCTTTATTGTTTTGAAAAACTTTCAAAAAGGTTGCTAGTATTTATTGATATTGTAATGTATGTAATTGTAATATTAATGAAATACTAGAACTTATGTTCTTTAATAGTTTATTATTTTACTATTTCATTCCTAGAGATATTCAGTTAAAATCATTTAATATGGAATTGAAGAAAAGTATGTTTCAATCCTTATTTAACAAACCATTAGTGGTTTATTAATTATTTATATTGTTATTATTGTTACAATTCTATAAAAAATGAATCTATAATTCATAAATATATATCATATTATACTTTTGATTAACTTCATATGGTCAAAAATTATATAATTTCATATAATTGTTCATTTAGGTGTTTAAAAAACCCAAACATGAAGACTATTACCATCCATATTTTTAATACACATCATATCATGATTTATTACATAATGGTAAAAATTATAGAATTGAAAAAAATAACGTATCAAGGATTATTTGGGAAATTATATATGAAATATAACAATTTGAAATTGGACTATTATGAAATTATTAAAAACATATTTAACATTTTCCAAAAAAATTATCATTATTCAAAGTATGGATGACATTAGCAGTGGTTGTATATAAGAAATAAGTGAGTTTCAATGCGCAATAATGGATTAAAAAAATAATTCCAAAATTTAAAATCGTAATTTCTAACCAATAAGAATATCATGTTTAAAAAATTGGGTGATAATAAAAATCATGACCAATATGGCATGACATAACATGATAACATAAAGAGAATATGGGAATACTACAACAATATAAAAAATTATAGAAATATATGTCAAGGATAACTATATAAAAAACATTAAAAGGTATAAAATATACCAAAAGGGATTAATATTACCTCTTTATCACATAAATAATGTCTCATGAGGATAAATCATTACATAATTAATTTGATATCTATCTGGGAATGCCCATCAATTTCATATCATGCTCATGAATAAGTGTTCCACATGATTCATAAAACATAAAATTGAATTTATTGAATTTTCATATATTTAAATATTAATGAGGGTTGTAGAAATGGATTTGAACAATAAATTAATTAGAAGAACATCTAGTTGAATAATATTATTAGAAATAAAGATGCGTATTAAAATATATTAGTATTGGATGAATGTCATAAACTAATTCTAGATTTTTAATGGTGGTATGTAAAGGATCATATAAGGGATTAATCTTAATTAAATGAGTATTTATTCAATTTTAAATCATATTGGAAGTAATAGATATTCATATAAATAAATATTCTAGAATGATTTATTGAAAAGTCTTAATTTAAAGGGGATTCTTTAATAATGTGGAGGATGGAATCCAATACCATGATACGGTGCTTCTAAAAGCATCGGTGGAGATTCATATATATTGGTAGTACCATGGGAGGACTCTAATGAGGTTTAAGAAGAATATGTTGTGTTAAATGTGATTTTAGTGAATTTTAATGGGAGGATTCATGGGATTAATTTTAAAAAGATAGGATAATTCATTATTCATTTTCAAAAATATGTTTTTGAGTCTATAAAATAACTTATTGAAAGGAAATAACCATATCATATATTTCTCCCTTAGTTTTTACTAAGTGAAGGGTTTTTTTATTTTTGATAAATTCTTAATTACCAGTATCATTAAAATAATACACTTAGTGATGTCTAAATGAGTAATGATTACATATATATGATTTTAAAACCATAAAATATAATATAGTTATTTTGGGGATTCATTGTCAGTTTATAATAGTAATCACATGAAATTAAGAAAACATTATTTTAAAGGATAAATATTTATGTTTTTTATAACTTTTATATAATATATCACAAAAATTTTAAATCATTATTATGCCACATGACTTTTTTTATATTTATACTGTATTTAATATTTTAAAAAAATTGATTTCCACTAAAAATTAGGAAAAAATATAAATTTTAAAATTTTAAACTTTTGAATTCAAAAAAATATTAATTTTCTAAAAATAATTCACTAAATGCTTTAATATTAATTTTATAATAAAAATACGTATTTATTTAAAAAATACATTTTTTAAATAATAATTTTTTAACCATTATAAAAAAAATTAACTTCATAAAATTGTTTTATAAAATATATTAAAAATATTATTTCATAATAATATATATTTAAAAAATTTTCCAAAATTATTGAAATAATTAAAATGTATGTTCTTATTGAAGCTATACATTTCCAAATATTATTTTCCCATCATATCAAATACAAATTTTAATAAAACTAATTTTATAATTATTAAAAAATATAATAAATTATTAAAAAATTATTAATAAACTAAACCTAAATATAAAAATTCATAGTATTAGGGTCTAGTTAAATAAAAAATTATTACAAAACGTAAATCCATAAACGTTAGGTGCGGGGTGGTGAGGTTCTCATTGGGTGGTTCGACATACAAGGTTTTGGTCTTGACCAAAAAGAGCATGAAATTATCCAATAAATGGTTTCATTCATGGCGTATTTGTTGAATCCTGGATTTGGATTAATCATGGGTAAATCTTAGTGATGTTATCTCCCTGTGAATCTATGACGAATTGCCTTTATATTGTACGAACATACTAGTTGAGTCCAACATTTCATTTGTATATATCAATTTTAATTTACCATAACCCTTAATGTAATAATTTTAATGGTCACATTACCATGACTATTTTATCAAATGATATGATTAATAATGGTATATTAAATTTGGATGCCTATATAACTGATAAAAATAACCAATGTGGTGCATGTGTTTTATACAACATCTTTACTTAATATGACCTTATTTATTCAGAAAGTGGGAATTTAATTTACAATAGTTATGTTTATTACATTATTCCTAATCATATAAATTTGAACCCTGACTGATTAATTTAATACAATAATATAGATGTGGGTATTTATATTTCATTACCACTTCTAGTTCCCATGTCACATTTTCAAATATGTGGTCATGCCTTAATAGTTTATCCTTGTGTGTTGTCTTGTTTTATATGACCTCATCTCTAGGACAAAATACAATCACCATATTATCCTCATTTGAAATATCATTCTCTATTGGTACCTCCTATGGATTTGGGATATGTGAGGTGTATATTTTTTACTTTCATAAGAGTGGTAATGGAACACATAATGCACTTGGGATTGGATAAGTGTGAGTGTTATTCGGTAGTCCATCATTCTAATGTGATCAGGGATCACAAAGTTGCTAATTTACATAGTTCAATGATTTCCCTTCTTCTAAAACATTATGAATTTATTCCATGGTGATATAGTTTAAGAACACTTTACCTCCCACCTCAAACTCTATGTATTCTCAAATGATTTTCTTTACATCATTTCTATCTGCATTGTAATGATTTCATATGATTAAAATTATTTAAACCTTTTATATTTTATAATTGATATGATCATGTCCCTTTATCTTCCTCTCTCTAAATTCATACCATCATTATAGTGTGTGAAAAATATTTCCATATAGTGTCTCATAATATTTCATTTGAATAATAGAACAAAAACAATTGTTATACTATAATTTTACAGGGGGGTGGTTTCATTACCAATGTCATTAGAAATATATTGAAAATGTTCTCAGCAAATCCCAAAGATTATAAAATGTACTTATATATTCACCATCCATATATAGGTGATAAGAAATGAAAAAAATTGTCTCAATATTAGACACTTGGGGAATGATTCTCTAAAACCGTTATGTCATCCTAAAATTGAGATCAGATAAAATAGAGTGTTGAAATCCATGCAGTTTTACACTTACCTACTATATATTATTGTGATTTATTTAAGATAGAAATCATAATTGACAAAAATTAAATAAACTATCTGGGTAAGGTGATCATCTACCACCTAGATGTCATTATTTCCATTAGGTTTCCTAGGGAGTCATATGATGGAATGCATGGTTATTACTTCCCATGTCCACACTTGTATGGTAATCAGATACACCATATCCTTATACTTCTATCATTTTTATTTAACATATTGGAATTAAAAGCATTGAGATACAAAATGAACAATATATCTCTTCTTATTTACCAAATAGATGTTTTGATTCAAATATATACATATATTAGTACATTCTAGATGGATATATATGTATTATATATATTAATAGTCCCAATTTTTCGTCAATAGTTTTGGTTTTGATAGGACATATATATTTTTTCCCATCAATATAATACATTAATCTACAATGCTAAAATCTATAATATACACTATATTGATTTATAGAATCACATTATCTTTTTTGGCCTCCTTGATCTAATATATATTTGATGTTTAATCTTTTATTTTTACTTGGTATGAAAATGATTCTTTTAGTAATACCATATCCATCTTTTTCATGTTAAATAAGATTGTATCCCATTATATCTTACTTCTAGAGAGTGTTATGGGATATTTTAGTTCTTGATAATCTACTAAATGTTTTGATTTCATATTACAGTAATGTATGGAACAATTATAATCCATGATTATCTAAAACCACCATTTTTGTTCAGATTACGCTACTTCAATGTGAATATATACATGAGTCTATAATTATATGAATATATGTCACACAGTTCCCCATAAAGTTAATTTCTCCATATCATCAATAAATTTATTACTAAATACAATTCTAGTCTATGAGTTGGGATGTTTTTCTCATTGGTATTTAAATTTAATAAGGTATGGAATATATCTTTTTCCACTTTCATGAATCCTCACCCCCAATCCATATTTGGACACATCACTGCTTACCAAAAACCCTTCCCTAGTAGTTGGTTATATGAGTGGGAAAGAAGTGTTTGTCCTACTCCATGTGAATTTGAATCATTCCTCGTATTCCCAATTCTACAAATATTTTTACACCTTTTATGTTATATTTTATTGTTTTTTTGAAAATCATGAGATGTTCCTCAAAAATAAATTATAATACCTCATTAATCCATGTAAACTATGGATTTCAATCTCAATGATTTGTCTCAGACATCAATCAATAACCATTCTTTTGGAATAATCTATAGATATCAATTTATTAGTGTTAACATGTTAAAAAAGTATCATTATAAAACTAAAACACATATTTTCAATACCTCATGTATGTTATTTCATTCCACAAGGTCTTTAGTAAAAAATGTAAAAAATACACAGGTTCTCTTTAATATTGGAGTATATAACAATATAATATGTGAAGACTATAAAATATTTGTCTATGAAAGACATAAATACCGTATTCATCAATCATGTGAATATTTTCAATTCAATTTTGAGTCCAAAAGGCAATACAATGTACTCTTAGTCCCTTTATGTTGTAGGGAATTATATCATTGGTGTACCCTACATCTTCTCTTGTAAATGATAATATATAAAATGAATATCCAAATTTATGAAATTCTAGGATCCACCAAGAAGATCTAACAATTCATTAATATGTTGTAGAGGATACCTTTTAGTAATTATGGTCATTTTTAACTCAAAATAATCATTTAATATTCTCATTGATCAATCCTTCTCCATGATGAGTTTGATCGGTGATCGCCATGGAAAATCACTTGTTTATAAACCATATATATAGATTATCCTATAATTTTATCATTATATAATCAAGTTATATAATGACCATTTTAGGGATTCATGGATATTGATAATTTTTTGAGAATGATCTTGATTAAGAACCTAAGAAAATTTATAGGGAGTAGACTGGATAATATTATGATAAATCCATTAGTATATTACTAAATAATGGAAATGTGATCAAGAAAGATATTTTTGTTAATATAAATCTTTTAACTGATATATTGTTCTTCACAAGGCACTAATATAAATTTTTGAGAAGTTTTCACTAAGAAATATTCATTATAATCTCAATAATATATAGGATTAGAGGGATATTAATGAATTTTTTTTTATTTCCATGCATTAAAAATTTATTTTTGATCTACATAATAACTTTTGAAACATAAACACAATTACAAAAAATTTCACTAGTGGAAGAATCATAGGGGTATATAGGATGTTCATCCCATAAGTTTTGATAGGGGAGGGGTTATATTCATGGGAAAAAAATTCCATCATTATATGTTTTATTTGATAGCTATATATAAATGAATTATGATGGTTTCTGAATAGTTATACTGAAAATGAGAAAAATGAATGAATTCATTAAACTTGATTAAAAAATACAAGTCGTATTCATTGAATAAACAACTAATGTACCTTTCACCACTTCATCCTATGATCAAACTCAGTAGTTTTATTGTCTTAATCTCTCCCATTATCCATTGGAGTATCTGTGGGAAGAGTTTCTCTAAAAAACCATTAGAATATACCATTTAATAATATAATTGTCATTTTTTCTAGAAATTAAATCTTTGTTAAATTGAACGAGGATTGACTAAAAAATTATATTCTTTGATCATATTGGTGCTTTATTCTTATTTCATAATACAAGATAGGTTCCGTTGTATAAAACTCCAAAAGTATATTCCACCACAACAGAAAATTTATGAGATGCTTATTCTGACACTTTTAAAATTTTGAATGATGGGATTTCATTACAACATTATATTTATCACCATAACTCTAGAATGAATTTCCATTTTATGCATCTTGTCAACATGAAAACCATGAGACTCCCAAATATATAATTCTTATTGGAAGGAAAATAAAACAAATTACTCTTAGACAGAAATCTCTCTAAAGGATGTGGATTTTCATATACGTTTCATCTTCCCATAAAATAAGATGTTATTGTTACATTTGGATGTAATGATAATGTTGAAGTCAAATTAGAAAAATATTGTGATGTTTCTCTTATATGTCATGATGGATTTATCATCCCTTTCCATAGTGTTAAAGAAGTCCCTCTCAATTTTATGTCGTATGGTATAAGGAAAATATATGTCAAAAACATTTTCTAAAATTCCACCAACTCTTTTTCCTTGATATCCTCCTAGGGGTTCATGCTTTTTTCCAACATCCACAATTTATCATATTATAAATCCATATGATAAATAATTAACACAATATTATGTTACATAGAGAATTGAAGAATATATAATACATTCTCAAAATATTATATCCATATCTCCTTGATTATGTGATCATATTATATTATGATTTTTTATTCAATTGTTTTATTATGCTCTAAATTTCTTCATCAGAATTTTATTGGGGGTTTGAGGGTTCCTCCAGATTCAAAATTGTTTTTCATAACATAATTAAATATAAAATGTATTATCTCTATGTTCACAATTATTGCTTCCATCTGGTCGGTATTTCATACCATTATTCATCATATTGTTTTTCACATTGTCTTTTTACATGGTTTCACCTATTTTATAATATTTTCTATAAATAAGGAAAAATTATGGATAATTATTTTTTTAATTATTAATCACATAAATGTAAAATCATTAATATTAAATGTTTTACCCATATATGATATTTATTATTGAATATTATAATTTATTTGTTTCAATATATATTTTCCATGATCTATTTAATAACAAAACATAATATAATCATTATTTACACTTAATAATTATTCACTATTAGATTGTGAATTTAGAAAAATCATATCCCCTAGAAAGTAATATCCTCATACATGTTGGTGAGGGCTCGGAAAGAGCATCCATGAGACTCGAGTTCAAAACCAGGTGGAGACATATTTTTTGGGCTGTTGTTGCAGAACTATAGAAGTACTGTAGAAGATACTATAGCAGGCATTGTTGTTGATAATTCTTGGTACTCTAGTAGCCCGATCTATTCATCTGTTTGGTCTTTCAGACCACCGGTTTGGGGAAATGGTCTTTTAAGACCTTTGGGACACCTAAGGTCATTATTCCATTATGGATTTTGGGAATCCTAGAGGCCTTCGGGCCACCAGAAATTGTGCTTAAATGATCAGACAGACTCTACAAGAAGAAGTCTCCAAATATAGATTTAGGGTAGGCATTTTTACCAGAGCCAAACCTATAAGGATTTTTCAGAAAGAGAGGTTATGGGTTTTCCATCGGCACCATCATGTTCTTGCATGAGAAGCCTAGATGAACAACCATGCGAATGTGGAGAGAAGATACCACGATGAAGATGCATGAAGGAGGACTTCCAGGTATAGTCTATATATTTCCTAAGACGTATGGGTCATGTAATCTATAAGCCTATGGTCCTTGGAAGGGTTCCCCCTCATTAATTGAAAGGAGTGTTATCAAGAAAATAATAAAAATGAAGGCCATCAGGCCATTCAGGTATATCCCCTAGGAGTGTAAAACGTGTGGTGAAGAAATTCCTATTACCATACACTGTGTAATGACTAATACCATCATAGTGATCCAATTTTGGGGTTATTACCCATATGTACATTTATGAAAAATCCATGTACATTATAGTATCAATACATGGTTGAATTATCATTGAAACCAATTACACTATATATTACATATATTATAGATGTTATATTATGTTTAGTAATATATGTTAGTATTTTCATAGATATTTCTAATACTAATCCCAAAAATATTAAGGCATTTCTCTGATACAATTATGAAAAAAAATTAAATTTAATACATATTATAATATAATTATGTATAAAATTAATTAAAAAAATATCTTTAATTCTATTATATTTGGGATTTTAGGTATATATCAAAACCAAATTCAATATAAATATAATGATATTATTGATAACTTTTATAACATGCCCTAAAAATTTGACCGTTCTTCTATAACTCCACAATATAATATGTGGATGTAAATCAGAAATGGTTTACATATAAATCCTAGTATAAGGATAAAAATACATAGAAAATATTAAAATATAAAATGTTAACCTAGTGGAATTTGTAGGTTACCTAAATGGTATAGAATCATAACCTTATACAATGACTCGTGCTATAACATGTTAACATAAAGGAATTATGGGAATTTGGAAACAATATAAAAAAATACATTAGAAAAATTCATGGTAAACAAACTAGAAAACAACACATAGTGGTAATGTCCCACAATGGATTAGTATTAATCCTTAATAACATATATAAAGTGACATTAAACTAAAAAATTACCAAATTCATTAGATTAGTGTTGGGGTGAACCAATTATTATCATATCATGTACTTTAATAAGTGTGCCACATGAATAAGAAAACAAAAATATATAATAATCAATTTTAATAAATAAATCATGTATTTCAGGTTATACAAATGTAATTACCCAATAAAAAAGGATAGGTACATCTAGTCTAATACTCATGAGTGGAAATTGTGATGGGTATTCTAAAAAATGATTAGAATTGAAAAAATGTAGGATAATTATAGAAGAGTAATGGGGGTATATAATGGTTTCAATATGTGATTAGTGAATGTAAAATTGTTTTGTAATCACATTAAAATAGTCCTAGTAATTTTGTTATATACTAACATATTCCATAATATTTAATTTGAAAAAAATCTTAATATACTATAGTTTCGTAAATAAAGTGGAGAAGGTGGGGATCCCTTATATTGAGATGATGATTCGAGTAGATTGGTGGGTCTTAGAAAAATACCATGATAATGTTGGTAGGTATATGAAGAGGGATGCTAAAATTAATTTCTTTGTAAAATGGTTTATATTGAAGAGATTTTTTTATGGGTTTATTTATCACAAGTGCGAAGCACTCATTATTTACTTCCAAACCTTGTTTTTTGACTCCACACAATAATTCAATAAAAAACAAAATAATATACCAATGTTTCTGCCATGTATTCGGCCAAAGTTAATTTGTATTCATTATTTTAAATGTTTATAAAAATACATCCTTAAAATTAAAACCATTGCGATGTGGAGGTGAGTCAAGTTAAAATAAATTTATTTTAATATCCTAAAATATAATATAGGAATTGGAGGATTCGTTAAGGGGTTATAAAGTTAATCAAATAACCTGAAAAGATTATTTTAATGGGAAACTATAAAATTTCTCATTGAGTAATTTTATGAAATATATTAAATTACTTTTGGTTTTTTTAGATGTCACAATTCAAACACAATAGTTATATAATATTAAATTTTCATTTGAAAATTTAAATATGTAAATAATTTTAAAAGGAATAGTATTGGATAATTTTGACATGGTCATTTAAATAATAGTATTTATTTTATAAAAATTATTAACAATATATTATAATTAATACTTTTCAATAAAATTCCATATTTATTAGAAAATGATTATTTTTATAATAATGGTTTTCTATCCAATACAATAATTATTTTTTACTTCATAAAAACAAATTAAAATTTAAATATGATTAATATTATTTAATAATTATATTTTAATGAAATTTTTTTATTTAAATAATTCCAAA
Source organism: Viscum album (assembly GCA_963277665.1). Lineage (NCBI taxonomy): Eukaryota > Viridiplantae > Streptophyta > Magnoliopsida > Santalales > Viscaceae > Viscum > Viscum album. The sequence continues at coordinate 1,428,037,912 of OY728136.1, read as the reverse complement.
TATAATTAATGGAATATCGTGATTTAAAATATACTTTTCCCAAAAATATAAATTTTTATCATATGGTTATCTAATTAATATGGAACAAATTATATAAGAATATAAAAACAAATAATAATAAAGGATAAATATTATTATTTCTTATTTAAAATAAAATAAATTTCTTCATTATATAAGGGTATTTTTATTTAACACATTCTCACACCAATGAAATCCCATGGGTTATGGTATATGATTTTGAGGATCTCTTTGGGAGGTTTGAAAAACGGTGTTTGGGTTTTGATATCAATCAGCCTGAACATCTCCAATAATAGTGCTTCATTAGGATTTATTTGTGGAATCATAAAATTTGATCGATCAATGGAAATCCTAGTGATATTACATCACTCAAAAGGCCTAAAAATATTTCTTCATAGGGAATGATACTATTGGTATACTCCACCATGTCTATTGTTTGTAATAGTTGGATTATATTAAAACCCTTAATATACTAATCTTAATATTCACTAAAACATTTTTATTTTATAAATTCTTATGACACATTTTAAATTCATCAAAACCTAAAACTATACAAATTTACCTTGTTATATCATGTTTTTTCCATAAAAAATTACTTATTATTATATTTATTTATTCTAAAATATGGAATTTAATTCATAAGAGTTTATTTTGTTGAGACACACTGTGGTTAAAAATTGATTTTGAGGTTGTTTTTTTATTATATTATTATACCAAAAGAATAATGATATTATTTTATGTTATATTGTTGTAAAGTTATATATATATGAAATTAGAATAAAATTATAATTAAAATAAATCTATTACATAGAATAGAGAGATAAATTTCCACTTTGTACTCTCATTTAAGATAACTAATTTTATAATACTAATTTTATTATCATAAAAATAATATCTTATCAAATTTTACATAAAAACATAAATATATAATAATTAATATATATATATATACATCATAAACTCAATATTATGACCATCCGTTAAATTTGATAACGAATATAGGAATCTAATGATACATGGAGGAAATTATTCTCACAACGCTCCATTCACAGTTTCATTTTCCTTAATGGAAAACTAAAAACAAGTTAATCATTCTACCATCATAACAATAAAATATATTTATAATAAAGATACAATTTAATAATTTTATTATTTTTTAATGTAATTTAAGTTATAATTATTTTAAAAAAAGAAATATAAATTAGAAATTAGTTGTTATAAATTTGTAACTCACTTAATGGATTATCTCTTTCTTAATGGGGATTAATCCTTTGTGGGATGGAATTTTGAGAGTACCCAAACCTAATGAATGTGGATATGATTGTTTCAAAAAAAATTGGAATGAATAGTCTTAACTATGGGTTTTCTGATATGAATTTAAGTGAGGAGATGTGTTCTCCTTTTTAAGTGAAAATAGAAGACATTTTTGTAAATAACCAAATGATTTTAGTAATTGTAAGTCACTCTCAAGGAATGTATATAAAATTTTGAAAAATAATTTTCATATTATGAGATACTGTAAATATAGGCATAGAAAAACCATTTCTAAATATTTTTTTTACACATTTTCAAGAAATTCCTATTATATTATTTGATTTTTTCCGTATTAGCATTTTATATGGTACCTTGTTTCTACATACGGTAACATTTCCATTATGGCCAAAATTTAATTTTCCCATATTCAATATTATTTACGTAAAAATTCCAATATTTAAATATATATTTTTATTTTAATTAATTAAATTTTATAATAATTTTAAAATACTTAATTTAAAATATAATAATTTTTTTGAAAAATTATCATATGTTGTAAAAGTTCTAATATAGGTTTATAAATTCAAGAAACATTTTTAAAATTATAAATCATCTTTATAATACAAATTTTTCCATTGAAAAAAGTTTCAAAGATATAAAATTCTTACATATATACTTATAATGTCTTAAAAATCTTGTTATTATAAAAAATTGTATTTTAAACTACTCACATTAATATCAAACATTATAGAAAAGTATTTTATGTCACTGTAAACTATTATTGGCAATATAAATTCCATTTTATTTAATTTTTTAAATAAAATTTATTGGATTTTATATTTTTACCTTTTTATTAAATAACTAATTATAATAAGAAAATATTTTAATAGAATAATATATATATAAAATATAGTTTGGTGTTAAAATAGAATTTATCCGAATAAATATGAAGAATTAATTAGGAAGACAAGATTATATTTCATAAAAATCATTAATTTAACATAATATACATCGTATTCTTAAATGAAATTATATTATATAAGAATGTTAATTATTAAAAAACATATTAAATAAAATAAATTTTTAAATATATATATATAATAATTATTTGACTTCTTTTAATACTTACGAATTCAATAACAATTTTTTAATTATTTAATTGTATCGTTGTTTCATTTTATTTGGTGTTTCATGTGTAGAAAGATATAAAAAAAATTTACAAAAATATTTAATATGATATCTTAGGTCATTATGAAAAATATAAACAAAAATATTAGGTTGATACATTTTTTTACATAATTACATATTCTATTTTAGATATTCTAAATTCACTAACTATGTTGTGCTAAATTAAGAATAATAATTAATTAAAATTTACTATATCATATAGTCATTCGAATGATTAATTTTGATAAGAAATTATGTCATTTAATAGAATATTTTATAATTATTTCACAAACTCACTAGAACCTTTACATTCACTTCATTACTCATATAGAGAACTCTACACTAACACATTCAGAAATATATGATGTGCTTGTTGGATCCAACCCATGTATGATATTATTAGATTTCAGAGAATATTTTCATATTATTAATGTCGTATATGTCATGACTAATGAAAATTTTCATTAAAATAATTAAAAGGACCTCATCATAGCAATGACAATATTATTTAAGATTTAAGTTATAATTAATTTATATAGTTCCTATGAAAGAATAACTCCTACCTGAGATCATTCTTTATTGGATATTTTGATCTTCTAAAACCCTTTTTGGATAATATTAACTTTCCTTATATGATCTTATATTATATTCCCTATAGTAGTGATCTATATGTTTTTCATTGATTTCTGATCGTTGTAAAAAAAATTCTAGTGTTATCTTCGAAAATAGATCATATTTTGTTTTTTGTATTGTTATATTCAACAAATCCTTCATCAATGAGTATCTATTATAAAAAAAAATATTCATGACATGATGGGGATGGAATGATAATATCTTTAGTGCACCTTGAACTGGAAAGAGATAGAGCTCTAGATGTGGTTGTGCACACCACTTTTGAATTTTGATCAATATCTACATGATAGAAAAAATCTTCTCTTGATAGAGATATGGTTAGGATTAAAATTTTTTCTTTAATTATATAAATATTGCTATAAAATATATTAAACCTAATATATTGATACCCTATAATTTAACATTAATTTTATATCATTTCAATGAAAAAATAAAACCATTACTCAATGAAGATTCAAAGGATTAGTGTCTTGTGAAAACAAGGAGCATTCATAGCATTTTCAAAATAAAACATTTAATTAATTAATTCTTCTCTTGCTTCTTATTGGACAGTGACTTCTCCCGAGTACAAATTCTCACCGCAATATATACATAAAAAATGGGAGAGATAAAGTCTTAGTAAGATGAGAGATAATAAAAGTAAACAATATAGAATGGAGTGAGCATAGTCATAACACCGTCATCATAACAAGGTGTGGAATAATTAGATATATTCATGGACTTTTAAAATGCATAAAAATGAAATATCGTGTCTTTGTGGTCCACTATAAAAAATATTTTTTAAAAAATCTAGCATCATGTTCCGGAATATTTCACTTTACACATGAGTTTATTAAAATAATACAATGGATTAGAGTACAATAAAATTTTTGATACACTTATCACATCAATAAAATTACATTTCTCTATATAATTTTGGGCTCACCCCTCATATCATACCAATTACATTACATAATATAATTCTGGGTTCACCCATTACATCATAACATTTTTTTTCTCATGCATGCCACATAGAAAATATTTCAATAATGAACATAAGTAACCCATTGAATGTATTTGGTTTCATCTCATAAGAAAAAAATCATTAATTTATGAAGTTTATAAATGAATGGGTGAATAAAATTCCTGAAATAGTAATCATTAATCATGAGTTGGAAGTTAAATATGTGTTTTGAAAGAAGAGTTATTTTGGAAAGCATTATGTTTTTATAAACTATAGTAGAAGATATTTATATCCCAGAAAATATAATATATTCATGATGAAATTATTTTTAAGGAATTACAATATTCAAAATTGATTGGAAGACTGATATCCAAAAGGAAGAGGGTTGGGTTTCAGAAAGACCCATACCATGTGTGTGAACACTGTTTTAACATTATTGTCATGTATAATATCAATATTTTAATTAATTAACACATAAAAAACCATTTATACATAAAATTTGTAACATCCCGAGTAAATAAAGAACATTACATTTTTAAAATTTATTAATATTTTTGAACTAGATTCTAATTTCAAGTGGATTCTATGTTCGAAAGAGTACCCGATACACAAAAATGGGGTTTTTTAAATCATAAGTTTCACAATAATAATATAGTATTATTATTTTATTTGGTAGTTAACAGCTAGCCATTGTAATGGCAGGAAAGAACATAACAAACAATTAAATGATTATATATGTTTGTGAAATGTTTTTACATTTATACAATAAAAGATAGAGGCTTAAAACATGAATGAATATAATTTTAAACATAACTAGTACTCACCCGTGCTTTCGGACGGTGCTATAAAATCAGTGCAAATTTTAAATAAGTGAATACAATTTTACAGTGATATTAATTCTATTAACATCATAAAAAATGATTCTATCCCACTAATATTTTAAATAAAAGATACAATTTTATGCGGTAATAAGTACAAAATTATAAATAGAGATACCGAGAATAAAACCTACAACTTAAACAAAAAGGGGAAATCCACACGGGTCACCACTAAAGGGAAATTGGAAGCTTTCAGGCCCCCGATGTTGGGATAGAAATGTTTCTGAGGAGATAAGAATGTCCAATCTCTATAGGATACGCATATCAAAACAATAAAAGCACAAGATCAAGAATTTTTCTTATGAAACTCATCGAGCATAGCCTTGTAGAAAAACACACCAAAAATATGCATCAAATAACCAAACGAACATGTCATTAACACCAGGGTAGAGAATCAGATAACCCAAAACAAAGAATCCATAATCAGATATACACATTTGATTCTCACCGAGTTCCAACTTTATAAGAGTGTATGTCCCCCCGGTATACTGTTACGGTGTTACAAACTCTACATGTACATGAGAAAACCATCGATTAACCCTAACTCCCAGTTTTCATATAAGATCAGAAACTCAGAACAGATGAAACTTCATAGGGGGAAATTGGGAAAATATGTGAGGACAGCCACTGGCATAGTGATTCCATGGAGTGGATCCATGATAGAATCATATAAAGCATTGTAGTGAAGGGAACACATAACACATAACAATAACAGGAAAACCCAATGAAATCCATAAACTTAATGAAACATTAATGAAAACCCCCCTCATCCCACTGCATAGAAAAGATGGCATTTCCTCTGTTAAAAAAGGATAGAATTTATAGAATAGAAGAATTTACAGAATACCTGAAGATAGTTGTGTGTTTTTTTATTAAAAAGGATGTCATTTCCTCTGTTCAAAATAGAATCATTGCCAGATTTCCTACAAAACAAAACAATTTTAATAATATATATGCCTATTTTTAGGTATAATAATCATATGTCCATATATATGTTATTTATCATGCCATACCCAGGGTTCATGTTTACAAAATCATCATATTTCACAGGGTGGATGTTTACATATTCATCAAAAATCAAGAAAATTCAGTTGTACACATATAGAGGCATGAAAATAGTAATGCAGTTGAACACCTATAGAGTCTTAAGAAAGGGTGAAACTGAAATCTGCTACAAAACATCCTAATCCATGCATGAATGATATAATAAGAAAACAATGACCAAGAACTATATTCATATATACAATTGATAATATGAAGAATACACATATCATACCTCAAATTATCTGCACCACCAGATTCCCTACAAAACAAAACATATATATTAATATATATACACATTTTTATGATTACAAATATTTCAGTAAAACTATTATGTCCATATATATGTTTATAATCGCACCATCCCTCAGGTTCATGTTTAAAGAATCATCATATTTCCTAGGGTGCATGTTTAGAGAATCATAGAAAATCAATCAAGTGAAATTGAACACATATAGAGGCAAGAAGACAGTAATGTAGTTGAACACATATAAAGGTAATAAGGAAGGGTGCAACTTAAATATTCCTCAAAACCTCTAGATCTTTGCATGAAAAGAAACCGGAAGACATTAATGATTTTTTTAACATATATAAAACTAGTATTTACCTAAAGTAAACTCATAGATAAAGTAATATGCAGCAGAGAAGATGAACACCCCCCCCCATTTGAGTCTTTAATAATTGGAGACAAGAAAGGGAATATACTGGTGCCTCTAACTCCCAAATTAATGACACAATAAGAAAAGGACAACTCAAAACTACATTCATATGTAAGATTGAAAATATAAAGAATACACATGTCATAACTCAAATTATATGCAACATTACCTGAATATCTCAAAGAGAGTACATCGTCCCCTACTCTAAAATACATATATATGTTCTAAGGAAGGGTGAAACTGAAATATGGTTCAAAACCTCCAGATCCCTGCATGAAAGAAACCGGAATACATTAATTCTTTTTTAACACATATAAAACTAGTATTTCAATACCGTAAAGTCATAGACAAATAGTATGCATTTGAGAAGATGAACACCCCCCCCCCATTTGAGTATTTAATAAATGGATAAAAGAAAGGGAATATACTGGTGCCTCTAACTCTCAAATGAATGATACAATAAGAAAAGGATAACTTGGAACTACATTTATACGTACAGTTGATAATATAAAGAATACACATATCATAGTTCAAATTAAATTCAACATTATTGAATATCTCAAAGAGAGTACATGATCCCCTGCTCAAAAATACATGATCTTCAACTTTTAAAAATGATCAATTCATATAACAAAAAACATGGTCCAGTGATCTAATAAAACAAATGGTCCACTCCTCTAATTAATTATATGATCCACTCCCAAAACAAAATTCATGACTCACATGATCAATAAAAAAACATGTTCCACTACTCATACATACAGTTGATAACATAAAGTATACACATATCATCCATCAAATTAAATGAAACATTGCCTGAATATCTAAAAGAGAGTACATTATCCCCTGCTCTAAAATACATATATAGGTACTAAGGAAATGTGCAACTGAAATATGCTTCAAAACCTCCAGATCACAACTTGGAAAGAAACCAGAAGACATTAATGCTTTTTTAACACATATAAAACCATTATTTTCCTATAGTAAAATCATAGACAAACAATTTGCAGTTGAGAAGATGAACACCCTCCCGTTTGATTCTTTAATAAATGGAGACAAGAAAGGGAATATACTTGTGCCTCTAACTGCAAAATCAATGAAACAATAAGATAAAGATAACTCAAAACTAAATTCATACATATAGTTGATAATATAAAGAATACACATATCAAAGATCAAATTAAATGAAACATCACCTTAATATCTCAATGAGAGTACATGATCCCCTACTCTAAAATACATGATTTGATACTTTTAAAAATGATCAATTCATATAAAAAATCTCATGGTCCACTGATCTAATAAAACAAATGGTCCACTGCTCTAATTAATTACATGATCCACTACCAAAAAAAATTCATGACCCACATGCCCAATAAAAAAACATGTTCTAGTGCTCTAAAAAATGATTCACTACTGAAATAAAAAACATGATCCCCTAATGAATGAAAATACAAGATATACTACTATAAAAAATGGTCCACTGATCTAAAATAGTTGATAAGAAAAGGATGGCTCAGAACAGTATTCATATGTACAATTGATAATATAAATAATACACATATCATCCCTCAAATTATTTGAACCACCATATTCCTTATAAAATAAAACAAATATATTAATATATATACCAATCGTTAGGTATACCTGTTATTATGTAGAACTCTTATGTCCATATATATGTTGCTGCTAGTTCTATATCCAGGTTGTATGTTTACAAAATCATCATATTGAATAGGTTTCATGTTTACATAATCATAAAAAATCATGAAAATGCAGTTGAACACATATAGAGGTAAGAAGAGAGTAATGTAGTTTAACACATTTAGAGGTAGTAAGAAAGGGTGCGACTGAAGTCTTCTTCAAAACCTCTAGATCCCTACATGAAAAGACGCAAGAACACAATAATTCTTGTTGAACACATATAGAACCAGTATTTCTCTATAGTAAACTCGTACACAAAGAAGATGCAGTTGAGAAGATGATCACCCCTAAAATGAATCGTTAATAAATAGAGAGAAGAAATGGAATATTCTGGTACCTCTAACTCCCAAATTAATTATACAACAAAAATAGGATGAATCTGAACTATATTCACATATACTATTAATAATATAATGAATACACATACAATGCCACAAATTATCTACACCATTACCTGAAATGATGTATTTCTAATAGAGGTTCATCCACAGTACTATCACAGTGATTGTAATTATCATAGTGGTGGGGGAATTAGGTTCCAGATATTATGTAAATAAATATGCATTTAATTTCAAACATACCAAATATAATAATCTCCATATAATATGAATATTGTGGAATGATCTACTACACATTTTAAAGGGAAATCTAACAAATGAAAAGCATGAAATATAAATCCCTCATATCTGATGGTTGATATGTTTTGTAAAATTACATGGTAAAATTTTGAAATATATGATTGAAAATTAATATGTAGTAGAGTTAGAAGAATGTAATGACATATAAAATATAAAATTTTCCAACACTCATGCATTCCAACTCAACTTTTCTGTTCCAAGAAGTTTAATATCTCCTAAATCAAGATAAAATAGAAAATTTAGGATCCACTTCTCAAATAAAATTAATTTTTTAGTGCTCCTAAAAAATATAATGCTGAAATTAAATACATGATGCACTGTGTAAAGAGATTAAGTTATCAACTGCTCTAAAATACATGGTCCGGTACTTTAAAAAATGATCATCTTATCTAATAAAACTCCTGATCCACTGATTTAATAAAACACATGATCTATTGCTCTAATGAGATACATGATCCACTACCCAAACAAAATGCATGACTGACATGCTGAAAGAAAAACTTGTTCACTACTCTAAAAAGGATTCGTTACTGAAATAAAATAAAAGATCCACTAATCAATAAAATACAAGATCCACTACTATAAAAAATTATCCACTACTCTAAAACATGTCAAGTCAGATTTAGTAGTAGAAAAAGTAACTAAGAAAATTTTGATGTGATGTGATTGATGACCAATATGAAAACATTTCAGGAAAATAAATCTATTTTACATGATTTTTAGTTGTGATTAGTTATAGTGGCAGAATAAGAAGTAATAATCTAGGATCTGAGCACCAACACACTCATCAAATATGTTTACCTGTAGATAATATAATGTTAAAAATTATGAATATAGAATATCTTTGATTAATATGGAAACACATCATTATGAAATCAAAAAATATGTATAAGAAATATATGAAAACACTATTTATGAAAAATTGGGAAACACATCAATAAGAATTATAGAAATATCCATGTATTCCTAATATAGAAGCACATAGAAATCTGAAAAACAAAAAATCAAAAAAGGGTGAATGGTAATTGTGTTTGGTAAAATTAAAAATCTTATTCAGAAAAATATCTTTAACCATTGTACTCTAAATTTCCCTTTGGATAATTTATTAACTAAGTACTAGATAAAAGAAAACCAGTAGTGCTCTACTTCTTATTTCTGATAGAGAAAGTAATATTTCAAATAATTTACATTAATGGATACAATTTAGCAATATTTGAAAGTAAACATGCATCATTCAGTTGAAAAAATTCTTCATCATATCAGGGGCATACCATATCACCTCTAAAACCAGATAAATCTGCCAATATAAGGTTTTTTTCTTTCATTGAAAACCTTCATAGATTCAGTGATAGTATTATCATCTAGTGATAACACATTCTATCAATGCAGAAAAAAACATTATGAACCATAAAAAACCTGAAACAGTACACCAAATTTATATGTATCAAGGAGCTAATGAAAAATGTAATGAAGATTGGTTTTTATAATCAAAATAATTGCCGAATAAAATTCCTTATAGATGTCTGAATAACATTCTTGAATGGAGAAATTGTCAGTGTCGGGGTTCAAAAGTCATCCATATTAAAAGTAGCTAGATTTATTAAAAGGAGGCCGTAATGAAAACATAAGAAATATCAAACCATAGAAATATGAAAACGCAATAGAAAAGACACTAAAATCATGAAATAAATAGGTACCAATATCAGTGAAAATGTTTGTAGGTCGGGACATCACCTCCTTATAAGAGAAATAAATAAAAACTCCTGCAACAAGGAAATGAATATCCCTTTAAGAAAACACCGATAGTGAAATGAATGAGAACTACACAATGGGAAGACATAAGATGAAGACAATGTGTGAATGAAAAAACCGGAAGGAAAAACCCTAACTAGGAAATCTATAGACGGTTGCCAAAGAAAAAAACAAATTCAGGCCCATACCATTGGAAAATGACGAATCATGGAGGATCTGCATTGTTATAGATGGTGGCCAAACCGCATGATCCGTATTTGAGGAATATCTAAGTCTTTTTAGGTGTTTAAGCTAACCACATGTTATGTAGTTGGGGAGGATTTCGTTGGTGGATTTTAGGAAGGTAATCACGAGGTCAAGAAAAATGGTAATGGGAACTATACGAGTAGAATCCAAATAGAGAGGCATCATCAGGTTTGGTGGGAGGGGATTCAGGAACCCTGGATGATGGATAGGGAGGGGTCGCAGGTTTTCAGGATGAAAATATAGGGATATAGGGGCAGTTGATGGGGGAAATTGTCATGGAGGAAAATGTAGGGAATGAGAGGAAGGAATTCGAGAACTGGAGAAGCAGCGAAAACCCTACATTGGGAACACCGATGAAGCTCAAGGTGGAAAAATGGAGGAGCAGTGAAAATGGTAGATTGGGGAGATGAATATCTTGATGGGGATCTCGATTGTGGTGGGATACAGGTAGGGATAGATAGGGAAATTGAGGTAGAGTCCGAACGGAGCCAGATCTGGAGGAAGATGCTGGAGGTGGATGGTTAATCGTGGGAGGAATATGATGGACGACGGAAACCCTAAGCGGGAAGATGGGCCGCGATAAGGCATAGCTCGTAGTTGAGTTGTGCTGGGTATAGTGTGTGTTTGATTAGAAACATGACGGTTAATTAGTAATTGGATAGGCAAAGTTGGTGATGGTTCTGAATATGGTGGTGACAAATAAGTAGGGGAACACCCAGGTTTAGTAGATATAGTAGATTTACCTTAAAAAGTTGATTTACCTCCTTTTAATAGTGAACCATCATTAAATCTAGTTTTTTTTAACTTTTCTATGTTCAATTTGACAAAATTAAATTCTTATTTATAATCAGGACATCAAAATTTACATTGGGTAAATTTTTGGTAGTTTTCTGGTAAAATTTATTTTTTATGAATAGTAAAAAATTCTATATTTTAATTCAATAGTGCCTTTTAATATAAATTGTTTATATGGTTTGATTAAATTTCTAAATGGTTTTAAATTGTAATTATATTAAGTTGTTACCATTTAATATAATTTTGGTCACTGGAATTAATTTCACATTAAATTGGACATAAACAAGTATCAATCTTTTGATAGTTATTGTTTCTTAAAAACAACATATTTGTTTTGATAACAGGAATTAATTTAATTAAAAAAACTTATATTTTATGAATTTGGTAAAATATATATCATTTTTTTATTCGGAATATCAAATATATATTAGGCTGAATTTTTGGTAATTTTCTGAAAAACATCAATTTTTGATGAATAAAGAAACCACTAAGTAGTAGTTAAATAACTAACTTTTTAATTAAAATTAAATTTTACTACTTCTATGAATTTTAATTTGAAAATCCAACATACATGGTGGTTATTAAATGTATAATTTTGTTCAATAAGATGAAAATAATATTTGTTAAATAGTAACTTTTTACTTTTATTTACCGCGGTTAAATGTAAATAGGATAATTCAAGGTAAAAAGAATATTATAATATTATGAAATTACCATAACACTTGACCTAACATTATTGGTTGAGTCATTTACGACCATGGGCATCTTTGGGGTTATTTTGGGACCCCTTGTAGCCACTTGGGAGTGATAATGACACTTTAGATTAATTAATTTAAAGTAAAGACCAAAATGACACAAACAAATATCTTTTAGTTAATTAATTTTTACATGGGGTTATATAAGTTATCTTTTAAACTATAAATATTCATTGGAAATCTGAAAATATTTCTTACATCATGGTATTATTTATAATTTTTATACATCAAATAAATAAAATTATTTATGACACAAATATGATGCAGTAATTACCTCATTAATAAATGATTTAAATAAATTAGATTATAAATATAAAAATAATGTCCAAAACTAGTAAAATTATTATTAGATGATTTTATGTCTACCATTAGTCATATTATATTCAACTTTAATATGTTTTGGACTTTTAGAAACCGAATATCATTATATAATAAAATAATATTTTCAAAATTTCTTAAAGAGACCCTCCTCCCCCTTATAAAAATCCTTCACTTATATCCCATTAATCACACCTCTCAAGCCCCTTTTCACGTCCAAAACCTACCTAAATAAGCTTTCAAGATCCCCCTATTCATCTTAGAAGCCTTACCTTATGCACAAGTCACATCCAGAGGTCCTTTTGGTTCAAACCAAAATGAGTTACCCGAATTAAAGGTAACAATTTTTCATAAATTCTTTTCTTTTATTTTACTTCTCCAACCCCTAAACTCTTTTCATTCCTTTATTTTAAAACAAAATAAGTATACTAAATATACTATGATGTTTTTATGAGAATTATTGTAACTACACTTACACACACCTCCATCTAATCGGTAAATAATATATAGTTTTTGTGGATATCAAACTAATGCCTCATGAAATGATGATTATTAAATTATATCATACCACCTTTCATGGTGGACATTAATATGGAACTGTATTTATATACGATATATATTATATTTATGTTTTATTTATTCTTCTGTATTTTCCAATCATTTCATTCCTTTATGCTTTAAATTTTGGGTAAAATACGATAATTTTATTTGAGGAAGTGTGGACTACCGCCCCTCAAAGTGACATGACTCATCAATGTCTTATGTGGGATGTAGAAAGGATGGATATAGTGATATAATATATGATATTATACTGTAATTATAATATAAATAAGTATAATTATGTTTTAATTCCATTAAAATACAAAATACAAATGAAAGTGGCGTTCATGCATACGTACGGCTTACCGTCGCCCTGAACGGTGTATTTCATTTACTATCTCAAAATTTTATGTACTTTTATCAATAAATATATATACTGGATATATAATAAATATCTATATGATTTCTAAATCATGTATATCATTCTGGAGATTATGTAATTTTGACTACATGGAAAATTGCAATTATAACATGTTCATTTTTACTCAAGTTCCGAACATCGATAAAATATCCAATAAGAACTCAAATAATTAACTAATTTTTATATCTAGGTAATAAGTGATATAAAAGGAATAATAATCTTTAAAACTGTTCTTAATCAAGAATAAATTAACATAAGATTATTATTCATGAATACAATGGAACATACAAGACAAGTTGGACTTGAGGTAAGGGGTTTCTTATCTCACATTTAATTCCGTGAGATTTCCATTGTTCAACACTTATTTATTCCATGTGGTGTATTGCATAATTCCATTTGATATATATTATCATGATTTACTTTATATTCATGTTATTTTTTGAATGATTTGGTATTTATTAATTTTGGTCATACGAGCCGATTGATTACAACATTGTAAGGGGATTTCATCTAACTTATTATTCCTGTGAGATTCATGCTATATTGTCACTATTTCCTTTTGTGTGGTGTATGTACTGACAATGATTATATTATTTCTATATTTTAATTCAATTTATGTTTTTTTACTTCTTCATTATATGATATATATTTCATGGAGTGTATGTTTCACAAATTACCAAATCAGTAAGGGTGTATCAAATTTCAATTTCCACTCATTGGGCTTTACGAATTTTTCATTGATTATTTTACTCCATGATTATGTGTGGAATCACTATTTATTATTTTTGTATTAATGTCCACTCCAATTTCTATGGATATACATTCTATACACATAATCACTTCATTGATAAGTTATCAATTCATCGATATGAACTTGATAAGAGTAATTTTAACTCAATCTCTATTCATTGAGTTAAACATCCATTTCATTGGTGTTTTTTTACAAGAATAGTTTTGAATATCCTATGATTTATTTACACTGAATATCCAATAAAATTTAGTGCATTTATATTTTTCACAGATAATTATGATTGATTTATCCTTAACCTAAGAATAAGATCTTTATAAGGGATTTCATCTTAAATCACATTCCATTGAGACATCTTTGTTGTTATGCACAAATTCAATTTTATTTGGAGTTTATACGGTATTTGACATAGTATACAATGAATCCTTTTATTCTCATAATATTATAATGTTTTAACTACCTCAATTATTTGTATTCAAGCATCTCTCATTTTGTTAATAACTCAAACTAAAATATCATTTTAAATGTTTTAAAAATTAATTATTCTAAATCATTATCATTAATATCCACGTTTTAAAAATGGTATTAATAATTCATTTATATTGAAATTAATTTATTAAAATTAAAATTCAATTTAATGATTGAATGTGGTATGGAACACATTTATTTAAAAATCTATTTGAAACAGCTTCTTGATAAATAACGATACTTTTATCTATTTTCAAGAAAAAGGTGGATATTTCTATCAAATTGTTTTGATGATTATTTTCATTAATGTCAATATCATTAATTACTCTTAATTGAGGTAAATTTATTTTAATACAATAATTAATATTGTGTTGAATGAGTTATGTTTTACTGTGGATGTTCTATTTTTATGCAATTAATGGTTTGTGGTTAAAATTTTGACATTTAATATTCTAGTTTTAATATGAATGTTGATAATATGTTTCAACCATTTTATATGTAGAATGAATTGGACATAGTAAGTGATGGGTGGAGCCCGCTATAGCTCTTCGATGCATCAGTAGGTCTCATGAGACAAACTCGTGTCTTGGCACAAGGCCTTGACAAAATATTATTTGTAGTCTTGGCACGATGCCTTGACTCTATGGTTATGATTTCTGGAATTATGAATTCCATAATTTTAAGATTGTCTATTGATATTTAATGTATTTATTTGACTATTATAATACCGATGACTATGTTTTATTATGGTATTATTTACTCAGGTCATATTCCTACCATAAAGTTTTCATGTTTACTATTTGTAAAGGCATGTGTTTTCAATTATTCACCATGCCTAATGTTTATGTTATATTCAACTTCATTCCTTACTCATACTAAGTATTTGATCTCTCCCCTTTCTTATGTTTAATTTTCCTATGATATGAAGAAGTTAGTAATGAGTGACTTGCGGGAATAATCATGGAAGATTGGATGTTTCTAATAGAATAAATTAGAGTTGTTTTTCTTTTCTAGATGTAATGTTGAACATATGTGTGTATATTGTTTCTAAGACTGCTAAATTGATCAATCCATGAGGAATTGATTCATTGTAATCATGATAGTGTATTGAAATAATGCACCTGCTCCTAGATTCTGGGGTTGGGGCGTTATAGTTGGTATTAGGGGAAGTTTAGTACAAACCTTGGAAACTAGATTTAGATAAACTCTATTATATCACATTACACTAAGATATAATTTGAGGATTGGTATAGAAGAACTTTCTATAATTTTGGTAATCCAGAGATTTTGTGTATTTTCATATCAATACATCCCTATCTGGATATGAGCAGGTAGAGGCGGCACTGTCACAGATGTACCTCAGAGTGAAAACTCCAAAAAGGGGTTTTGGGCTTGACCCGAGGTATCCTCGTACAAAAAAATGAGCCTTGTTACACTCTTGGTTATGAAACTCTTGGGGGATGTGCTTAGGATAATTTAAATTTTCATTAGAAAAACATTTGAAGTATTTTATTATAATATGAGAATAAATATCCTTGGTTAATCCTAAGGTTTTTTGAATTGAAAACAAGGTATAATGATATTCTATAAATGATTATATGACTATTGTTACTCACACAATGCTTTCTGGTTTTAGTCAATGGATGGATTCCAAATAAGTCATAGTATCTTTGAGCATGATGAACATGGTGGGAACAGTGGTGTAAATGAACATCAAAATGGAATGTTGATAGGTGTAAAAGAGATTGTGTTCAAGACGAATCAGTTTTACAAAAATTTGATCAAAATCATATATATTAAATAACTCCTGGACTGAACAAAGAGTATAATAGGAATGAATGATAAGAGCTCCTACAGTGGAGACCATGGAGAAAAAAACCTTAATTTCCATCTTTCATGAAATGTGGAAGGAGACACCCAGGAAAGTGTCTCAATGGAACAAAGAAAGGATTTACGTGTGGGAAAGAAGGACATAAAGTAAATAATTTCCGAGGAAAAATGAAGAGTACTATGGAAGAAAATAAAAATGTTCCCAAGAATCCATTTACAATAATTTTCCATAAATGAAGGGGACCTAGCCATCAGCTGATTGAATGCCCTATTCTATAGGATATCATCTTTTTCACAGAAGAAGCTATATGGAAATAAATGGATGAAATAATGTTTAAAAGTATTAGTGCTCTTTGTTGATGGGATTACTATGGAAGACTTTTCTATTGTATTTGTAACCCTACAGTTTTTCATGTGAAAATGGTATTTAAGGAGGAATTATCTTTTCTCTTGTTGATATAGTAATATATAACCATTTGGTTTTAAATGATCATTTTTTTGAGAAAATTACATGTTATTAGATTTTGGGATGAAAATGTGAGGTATGAGATAATATTTGTGGTTAAATTATGTTATGATGATTTTGAATAATTTATCTAATTTTGGTAATTTTATAAAATATAATTTTTGAAAAAGGACAACACACAGACTGTATGAAAACTCATCGCGTTGGACAATGATGTGGGAATCAAACCCGCAACTAGAGTGCGATTGGGATTTATCTCCTACCACTGGACTACGTGATGTCCCTGGTTAGTGTGACAAAAACAATTAGTTAAATGATTTTATTAAGTTGATTTGGCACCATATGTATTATCAATTGGGTATCCTTATTAAAGGAAAACGATTTGGTGATTATGTGATAAATGTTATTTTGGAAGATGTTTGCTTTGTTAGGAACACTATATGCCTAAGGAAAATAGAATAGAATGAGATTTCATTTTAAGAGTAATGGTGGATTTTAATCTATGTTTTTCTTGTGGATTTATAGTGATTTGTGATATTTATGGAAATGATTAAACTATCATAGAGAATATGTGATTAGGTTAATTACTTTGAAGTATGTGACTTTAAGAGTAGATAATGTTTTTTGGAGACACAATTTAACGTGGAAGACTACATAACTAAATTATTCTTTTTTGGTGTTTCAATATTAGTTCGGATTATATTGAAGTATTTTGATGAAAATTGTTTATTGAATGGAATTTATTTAACATTGGGTTATTTTTGGTTTAATTTTAGAAATTAATATTATTATTTATTTCTCTAAAGGATTATCCTTTGTGGGGGTCTTCTGATCCTGTACAAACCATTATGGTTTTGGATAATATCTAAAGACAAGGTAAATATATTGTTTATCATTTTTTGATCAAGTGATTCTCTAGAATTTGATTATATATCTTCTGGTGTGACCAAGTCTTCTTGAATACTCAACGTTTGAAAATACATGAGTTAGTGGTAGAAATTTATTAAAGAATGAAAATCTACTTAAAAATTAAGTATAACTCCTTATGTTCTTATTCAATCTCATAAATAAATTCCTCCACTTTATGAAATGGAACAGAAAACCAAAAAATATTTCCCATTTACATTTCCTATAGGGAAACTAATAGCCATTTATCCCGTCACATGTTTTTTGGTTTTCTTGTTTCTAAATTTCTCTTGATCATGTTTTATATCCCTCTCCATTAGAACATGACACATAGTTTACCTGTAATATCCATGTTTTCATACATGGAATCCTTGTATGGGTTATCTTGGGTGACCATTGTACTTTTATTTCTTTCTTTTAATGTAATAGATTTATTGACCCTATTTCATATCTGGAACTTTCAATGATGTTTCCAAGCCCAGTTTTAAAATTGTGAGAAAGAAATTCCCAAAAGGTGGGGAAGGATGTAACATCCTAGGTAAATAAAGAACCTGACATTTTTCAAATTTATTAATATTTGTGGACTTAATTCTACTTTAAAGGGGACTCTATGTTTGATGGCATACTCGATATGCAACAATGAGTTTCTTTGAAATCATATGTTGCACACTAAAAATATAATATTTTTTTAAATGGTAGTTAACACATAACCATTGTATTGATGGGAATGAACAAAACTAACTACAAAATGATTATATATATTTGTTAAATGTTTTTACATTTATCCAATAAAATTTAGATTCTTTAAAAGTAAATGAATCTAATTTTAAACTAAATTTACTTTAAAAGGTTGATTTACCAAATTTTAATAGAGAACCCTATTTAAATATACTTTTGTTCCCTTTCATATGTTCTATTAGACAAAATAATATTCTTCTTTAGAATCAGAACATCAAAATTTACTTTGGTTAAATATTTGGTATTTTTACGATTAAATTCATTTTTTATGAATACTGAAAAATAATATATTTTAATTCAAAATTTCATTTTAAAATTATTTATTTATATGGTTATATTATCTTTTTTTATTTGTTGTAAAGTTTATTTATATTATGTTTTCATCATTTAACCCAATGTTGGTCAATGAATTAATTTCACTTTAAAATTGGACCTAAAAAGTATCAATCCTTTGATAGTTATTGTTTCTTAAAAATACACTATCTATTTTGATAACATGAATTAATTTAATTAATAAAACATCTTTGATTTTAATTTGGTAAAAATACATCATTTTTGAATTTGGAATATCAAATATAGCTTAGGATGTATTTTTTCTAGCTTTCTGAAAAACATCAATTTTTGATTAAGTGAAACCACTAAGTAGTAGTTAAAAAACTTAATTTTTCATTTAAATGAAATTTTACTACTTCTGTGAATTGGAATTTGAAAATACAACAGACATTGTTGTTATTATTAAGTAAAATTTGTTTCTATAATAAGAAAATAATTTTTTTTGAATAGAAACTTTTTACTTTTATTTACCACAGATAAATGTAAATAGGATAATTCAAGGTAAAAAGAATATTATAATAATAAATGATTATCTTAACACCTGTCTTAACCTTATGGGTTGAGTAATTTACGACCATGGGCATCTTTTGGTAAATTTTATGACCCAATGGAGCAACATGGGAGTGATAATGACACTTTAGATTTACTTATTTAATGTAAAGCCCAAAATGACACAAACAAATATCTTTTAGTAAAATAATTTTCACATGGGGTTATATATGTTATCATTTAAACTATAAATATTAATTGGAAATATAATAATATTTCCTACATCATTTTTTTTAATTTTTATACATCAAATAAGTAAAATAGTTTATGACACAAAAATTATGGAATATTTACCTCATTAATAGATGATTTAAATAAGTAAGATTATAAATATTAATATAACATCCAAAACCTATCCAATTCTTATTGGATTATTTTATTTCGACCATAATTTAACTTATATTATACTTTATTTAGTTTTGTGCCTTTATAAACCGAATATCATTATATAATAAAATATTATTTTCACACTTTCCTAAAGATCCCCTCCTCCCCTTATAAAAATCCCTCACTTCTAACACATTCCTCACACCTCTAAAGCCCCTTGGCTAATCCAACCCCTGTCCAAATAATCTATCAATATCCCACTATTATCATTAGAAGCCTTACCTGTAGAGACCTGAATCCTGACGTGCATGGACATTACATTACTTTTGCAGAATACTTAGTACATAATAAAAAAACACACACACAAGGACCGCAATAGTTTAGTGTCTTTGGAAACTCGGAATATAATCATCTAATCATGGTGAAATATATTCAACATCTATCATAATGATCTTCCTTTTTTTACCAAGAACCTTTCTTTATATCCTGGGAAAAAGAAAACATAAAAGGGTGAGCTCAAATTCTCATTAAGGGTAAACAAAAGAAATATCAATCACATCATATTCATAAGAACATAACATTTTAAAAATCTTAACCTGCAAATGAGATCATAATATAATAACATGGGATAAATAATAGAAGTGAAATGTAATCCAAATAATAATAACTTAAAACATGAAACTTTGTGGCATACACACATAATCATAGAGAATCAATTCTTATTAGTCAAGACCCATTGCCAAGACTATCTTAGTGGACAAAGTCCATTTCTGAACCGAGTTCATTCCTCGTTTCAGTCCTGTTTCACTGAACCGGTTTAACCTGCCGTTCCAGCCATGTCTATCCCATGAGATATAAAATCTTTACCCAATGCATTGGAGGGAGATATAGGTACCACCCATCTCATAATGATACCATTATTATGTGTTCCACAAAATTAAAAAAAAAATCATACATCATTGCATAACCCATGTAATTAAATTGGGAATCTTAAACATCATGTAGTCATAACATAATCCATATAAGATAAAAAGACATCATAAAAATAATTCCATCATAACATAATCAAATCAATGTAAATATAGGGATTGAAATAGAACCCTTTATTAACTTAGATGGAAAATAATTTTGATAAAACACTTGAACTCCATTCTTGAGGAAAATATCCTTTCTACCTCAAAAACATTTTTCCTTTCTTAACATGTGATACAATTTTAATCTAAAAGAAGTTGATTAAAAATAAACTTGAAAAATTGTAAAGTATGCTTCTTGGAAATAATGTTTTAAAAATTCATTCATTCTATATATGTTAAAAAACATTCTTCTCGTACTTTTGTCTGAAAAGTCAAAAAGTACCTCGTACGAAAAACGACAAAAGATTCCTTTCATATCTTTTACTAAAAACTCATCGAAGGGTAAAATTGGATTTATAAAATTTTAGGTGGATGGAAATAATATTACATATTGATGAAACATGGATGTGGATGATAAAATACCCCCCAGTAAATACCAAATTATAAACAATCTCGGATAAAAATGAGATTGTGATATTTTTCTCGTACCTTAGGTCCGATTTGCTTCGTAAGTGTCAAAACCTCCTGTATAATGATTTAAATAATTTCATTGACTTATTCCAGAATCATACTCATTGTTATGATATCATATATGGTCACATTATTAGCATATTATTAGTAATATTTCATTGCTACTTGTTATTCGGGTGTTTATTACTTTTTGTTCTTATGCGTGTTTTGTTGAATAAATTATTATTCTACTTTTTAAGTTATTGATACATCATTTCCAGAATGGTATTAGTGTAATATATATCATATTTATTCACTCAATTCATTTATGTAATCATTATTCAATGAAAATCATGTAGAACGAGTTGCATCACATCGTGGAGACCGTATTCCGTACGTACGCATGAGTGATGACATTGTTCCCATGATCGTGGAATTGTATTGGAGTGTATGTATACTATTTAAGAATAAATATTAATTTACAATAACCATATATATTAATTATTTACACCATTATACCCATCCATGTAAGGTGGTGGTGGAAAATATATTACACCACGGCATGGAGACGGTATTCCGTACGTACGCACGCGCGATGATTTCGTTTTCCGTAAGATAGATATATGGTGAAATAGGGTTGTTTCATACTTATAATAACATATCAGTATATGAGTGATACTGATGTTATTACTTCATAATGAGACAACTAATGAAGAAGAAGTGGAAGAAGAAATAAAGATGGAAGAATCGGTAACAGACATTACCTTTTCTTTGAAGCACATCTTTGAGACATCCTTTTAGGGCACTAAAATTGTTCTTTGAAGAATACCAAGACCTCTAGGATGTCTCTAGGGAAGTGGAGAGGAAAAAATGTCAGGGTTTGGCCGATTATGAAGTCTCAAAGTGGTGTGAGGAAGAGAGGGAGGAGGTTCCCTTTTATAAGGGAGGAGAGGGGAACCTTTGGAATAACTAAAACTATTATTTTATTATAAAGTCAAATTCAGTTTTTAATAGCTCAAAATTGATATATTTAGAAGATAAGGTATGTATGGGTCGAAATACTCTCATACAATAGAATTTAGACAGGTTTAGGTCATTATATTAACCTTATCTTTTAGTATAAACTCTTTTTTAATTAGATTGACATTTACCATGTCACATTGTATTTCTATATTATATAGTTAATAAACTTACCATATACATACAAGAGACCCCCAAGTGATCCATTAATGATAATCCGATCATGATATAAGTTTCTTGGCCAACCCTTAGATTTTTAGGAATAAAATAACAATCAATAATATAATATTTGTTTTAAAAACTATTTTATGTCAATTTTGACACTATTTGTTAATTGATTTTTGTGAAAATCATAACAAAATTATTAGTTCAAAAAACGCTAATTAAATCAATACTAACATGTCATATTAACCTAGAAAATTATTTTAATTCATAAAAAGTCTCAAATTACATTTATTTGGGTATTTATAACATCAATAATGTAAATATTTCATTAATAAGATAATTAATGTATCATATTTGTGTCATAAATAAATTAAATTATTTAATGTCTAAAAATTACAAATAAATTACCATTATGTAGGAAATCGTTTTAGATTTCTAATGAATATTTATAGTCGAATTTATCTTATGTATAACTTTATATTAAAAATGATTTAATTATTAAACTTTGATTTTAACTATTTTAACCCTTCTTTAAATAAATTAATAATAAATGTCCTAATCTAATCCAAGTGGGCCTAAATGGTCATATTTTATTCATAATGTTGTTTTTGGTCTAATTTAACTTATCTAATAGAATTAGGACATGTGTTAGGGTAATAATAATATAATTTTACCTTTAATTACCCTATTTACTTGTAACCATGGTAAATAAAAGTAAAAAGTTACTATTCACCAAAAATTATTTTCATCTCATTGAACCACATTTTACTTACTGACATCAACCGTGTCTCTCGGTTTTTTAAAATTCCACTCACAAAAGCGGTAAAATTTAGTTTTATAAAAAATTCATTTTTTTAACTACCACTTAGTGGTTTCACTTTTAATCAAAAAAATGAAAGTTTCCCAAAAAATACCAAAAATTAGGCCTAAGCTATATTTGATATTATGAACTCAAAAATGATGTCTATTTTACCAAATTAAAAACATATCATTTTCATTAATTAATTTAAAAATTAATTCCCGTCGTCAAAACAAATAGCGTGTTCTTAAGAGATAATAACTATCAAAAGATTGACACTTGTTTATGTCTGGTTTAAATGTTAAATTACATCCAATGACCAACATTTTATTAAATTGTAATAATATATTCTAAATATACATTAAAACCACTCATATTAATAATTTATCACTATTAATTATTTCGATTGAAAAATGTTGTTTTTAAATAAAATTTAGTAATTTTCACTATTCATCAGAAAATAAAAGTTATCTGAAAAGTACCAAAATTTCACCCTAAGCTAATTTTGATATTCCGAATCCAAAAATGAAGTCCATTTTAAAAGTTAAAATTTATAAAATTTTCAAAAGTGGGTATTACTATTCATAATAGTTTTAATAATATTTTAATAGCATATCGTTGTTTAGTGAAACTCGGTATTGCGTACTACACACGCTATCAAGGAAGGTCGCGATTGCGTGTAATGCAAGGAAAGTCAAGGATACGTGTTGTGCAAGCTCATTTTGGTGTATCATACAACACAAGACATCAATTAAATTAAAAAGAATATTTTTCATAAAATCTCGGGGTGTTACATTCTACCCCCCTTAAAATGAATTTCGCCCTTGAAATTCGTCGGGGTTTTAAATGGTTTACTACTCGAAATTTTCTTTAATAGGAACCCACATCCTAAAAGGAATACCAAAACAAATCTTTAAAAACAAAAGTATGAAACGTAACGGTTACTCAAATAAACTAATCACTGGGATTCCACATAGGTGAAAATATGGATATGGAAGAGAAATCTAACCATCATGTTCTGATAGAGAGTGGTAGAGAACATGGCTATGGAAAAGCCAGCAATCACAAAGCCATAAATTTGTGATGATCAAAGGTACCATCTAATTCATCAGATATTAGAGCACTAGGACAACATTTTTTGTTTTCAAGATCATTTCCCTAAAGTTGATGAAATTGGAATTAGAAGAAATACTTTAATGATTTTGGTATAGTCTCACCATTGGTTTTTCTTTGGACAATTTCCACTTCATCTCTTAAATAAATGAAGTTGAATCTATCATTCGTCATGTGTTAGCAGATCATGTGATAGAATGATGGGTCAATCCATCTGTCTCAAATAAAAGGTTAGAAATGTTAAAAAAAATACATAAGAGATTAATCATAAATGGTTCCTAAAATGGACTTATACTTCATATATCACACTACTTAATAAAATAAAAATAATTTCTACTAAACAGGGACTTCCTGTAGGCCAGTGGTAGGCGATAATGGCCAGTCGCACTTCGGTTGTGGGTTCGATTCCCACAGCCTTGTCCGACGCGATGGGTTATCGCCCATCCGGTAGGTTGTCCTTTTTCTAAAACTATATTACTATAACATCCCATCAATAATATTGAAAAAAAGTTCTATCCTTAAACAATACTAACTTATGTCTAACATAATACATTCCAATCTTTAGGCTTATCTAAAATACTTTGGTCCAAGCTCGTAGTATAAAGAAAATGATTACTTGAAATGTCACGTAACAATCACATGAATGCCATCATTTATCCCCCATATATCATAAGATATATCTTGTTGGTCAAATTACAAACATGTGAATACCTTAATCATGTGTTCTCTTGAAAAATGAATACCCATTTAACCTTAGTTAAAACCTAAATGATGTCAAAAGTTAACTCTTTTCCATATACCAAAATCCCAAAAATTCTATATACTCAAAACATGATACCACTTAGTCCTTATATAAATCATGAGCTCATTAATACTATCAAACATATTATATTCTCTTTATTCCTTCATTATGTGAATATCATCTGCTTTCCAAATATATTTCCATCACTTTTCATGGTTACCGATGCCATATTCTTATAGAAAACCACAATGGACCAATACATAGATATTACAATATACCATAAAAGTACCTCAATAACATTATTCTTGAATACCAATACATAAACACTTCAAACCATCATCTTCAATGATTGTCCTGTAATAAGTCCTTCCTTAATTTAGAAGTAACTTTTTAGGTCAGGGCATTGAGTTGGGTAATTCCCATGTTCTCCATAAATAAGACATTGAACTCCATAACAGTCTATCACTCTATGTCCCTTTTCTCTACACAGATAACATCTATCCCTCCATTTGAGGTATTCCTCAAGGTTCTTCTTCCCTTCTTTAGGAATCTCAATCTTCCTTTCTTTATGCTCCTCAACATTCGAACATGCATAAAAGTCTATCTTCCTCTTATTTGATGAATTAGGCATACCACTAAATTTCACCTTGTTAATCATATATCGCGATGACTGATTTGGCATAATCACAATATCTTTCTCTCTAGGCATTACGCAATTTTTTTTCTTATAGTCACCAATTTATCCATTGGATTCAAAGCTAACCGAATTCTTTCTGGTTCCCTCCATTGACTAAAACACAAAATGAATTCTGTGAGAGGCAAAAATCATACAAGGAAAATAACATAATCAAGGGGGAGTACCTTCAACATCTAACATCCTAGGTTTAATTCTAATATCGTTACCATAATTCTAGGACTATAACCTATACTTATACTTAACCTTAGGGACATCCCTATACATACCTTAGAAATATCTCTAGGGATCTCACTAAAGTTCTCGCATCCTAGTTTCCAAAGGTTGACTAAACCTTTCCTCTTATACCAACTGTAGAGACCCTAAGCCTGATGTACATGGACATTACATTACTTTTGCGAAATACATAGTACATAACAAAAAAAAACACACACACAAGTACCGTAATAGTTTAGTGTCTTTGGAAACTCGGAATATAATCTTCTAATCATGGTGAAAGATCTTCAATATCTCCCATAAAGATCATCCTTTTTTTACCTAAAACATTTCTTTATATCCTAGGGAAAAGAAAACATAAAAGGGTGATCTCAAATGCTCAGTAAGGGTAAACAAAGGAAATATCAATAACATCATATTCATACGAACATAACATTTTTGAAATCTTAACCTGCAAAAGAGATCATAATATTATAGCATGGGATAAATAATAGTAGTGAAATGTTATCCCAATAATCATAACATAAAACATGAAACTTTGTGGCATACACAAATAATCATAGAGAATCATTTCTAATTAGTCGAGACTCATTGCCAAGACTATCTTAGTAGACAAAGTCCATTTCTAAACCGAGTTCATTCCTCGTTTCAGTCCTGTTTCACTAAACCAGTTTAACCTACCATTCCATCCATGTCTATCTCATGAGATATAAAATCTTTACCCAATTCATTGGAGGGAGATATAGGCCCCACCCATCTCATAATGATACCATTCTTATGTGTGCCACAAAATCAAAAAAAAAATAAAAAATCATACATCGTTGCATAACCCATGTAACAAAAATGGGAATCTTAAACATCATCCCGTAATAACATAATCCATATAAGATAAAAGGACATCATAAAAGAATTCCATCATAACATAATCAAATCAATGTAAAAATAGGGATAGAAACATAACCCTTTATTATCTTAGATGGAAAATAATTTTGATAAAACACTTGAACTCCATTCTTGAGGAAAATATCCGTTCTACCTCAAAAACATTATTCCTTTCCTATCATGTCATACAATTTTAAACTAAAAGAAGTTGATTAAAAATAAACATGAAAACTTTTAAAGTAAGAATCTTGGAAATAATGTTTTAAAAATCCATTCATTCCATATATGTTAAAAAAACATTCTTCTCGTACTTTTGTCGGAAAACTCAAAAAGTACCTCGTACGAAAAATGACAAAATATTCCTTTCAGATATTTTACTAAAAACTCACCGAAGGGTAAAATTGGATTTAAATAATTGTAGTTGGATGGAAATAATATTACATATTGATGAAACATGGATGTGGATGATAAAATACACCCCAGTAAATAAAAAAGTATAAACAATCTCAGATAAAAATGAGATTGTGATATTTTTCCCTTACCTTAGGTCCGATTTGATTCGTAAGTGTCCAAACCTCCTGAATAATGATTTAAATAATTTAATTTACTTATTAAAGAATCATAATAATTGTTATGATATCATATATGGTCACATTCTTAGCTTATTATTAGTAATATTTCATTTCTACTTGTTATTCGGGTGTTTATTACTTTTTGTTCTTATGCGTGTTTTGTTGAATAAATTATTATTCTTCATTTTATGTTATAGATACCACATTTCCAGAATGGTATTAGTGTAATATATATCATATTTATTCACTCAATTCATTTATGTAATCATTATTCAATGAAAATCATGTAGAACGAGTCGCATCACATCGTGGAAACGGTATTCTATACGTACGCACGAACGATGATACCGTTCCCATGATCGTGGAATTGTATTGGAGTGTATGTATACAATTTCAGAATCAATATTACTTTACAATAACCATATATATTCATTCTTTACACCATTATACCCATCCAAGTAAGGTGGTGGTGGAAAATAGATTACACCACGGTGTGGAGACGGTATTCCGTACGTACGCACGCGCGGTGATTTCGTTTTTCGTAGGATGGATATATGGTGAAATAGGGTTGTTTCATAATTATAATATAATATCAGTATATTAGTGATACTGATGTTATTACTTCATAATGAAACAACTAAAGAAGAAGAAGTGGAAGAGGAAATAAAGATGAATGAATCGGTAACCGAAATTACCTCTTCTTTGAAGCGCTTCTTTGAGACTTCCATTTAGGGCACTAAAATTGGTCTTTGAAGAATACTAGGCCCTCTAGTATGACTCTATAGAAGTGGAGGGGATAAATCGGCAGGTTTTGCCCGAGATTGAAGGCTCAAAGGGGTGTGAGGAAGAGAGGGAGGAGGTTCCCTTTTATAAGGGAGGAGAGGGGCACCTTTGGAATAACTAAAACTATTATTTTATTATAAAGTAAAATTCTGTTTTTAATAGATCCAAATTGATATAGTTCGAAGATAAGGTGGTTATGGGTCGAAATCCTCTCATCCAATATAATTTAGACATGTTTAGGTTATTATATTAACCTTATCATTTAGTTTTAACTCTTAGTTAATTAGATTGAGATTTACCATGTCACTTTGTATTTTTATATTATATAGTTAATAAACTTACCATATACATCCAAGAGACCCCCAAGAGGTCAATTAATGATACACCTATCATGATATAAGTATCTTAGCCGAACCTTAGATTTTTAGGAATAACATAAAAGTCAATAATATAATATTTTTTTTAAAAACTATTCTATTTCAATTTGGACACTATTTAGTAATTGATTTTTGTGAAAATCATAACAGAATGATTAGTTAGATAAAGGTTAATTAAATCAATACTAACATGTCATATTAACCTATAAAATTAGTGTAATTCATAAAAAGTCTCAAATTGCATTTATTTGGGTATTTATAACATCAATTATGTCAATATTTCATTAATAAGACAATTAATGCATCATCTTTGTGTCTTAAATAAAATAAATTATTTAATGTTTAAAAATTACAAATAAAATACCATTATGCAGGAAATCTTTTTTTATTTCTAATGAATATTTATAGTCGTATTTATCTTATGTATAACCATATATTAAAAATGATTTACTTATTAAACATTGATTTTAACTATTTTAACCATTCTTTAAATAAATTAATAATAAATATCCTAATCTAATCCAGGTGGGCCTAAATGGTCATATTTTATTCCTACAGTTTTTTTCGGTCGGATGGCATGTATCCAATAGAATTAGGACATGTTTTAGGGTAATAATAATATCATTTTTACCCTTAATTACCCTATTTACTTTTAACCGTGGTAAATAAAAGTAAAAAGTTACTATTCACCAAAAATTATTTTCATCTAATTGAACCACATTTTATTTACTGAAATCAACTGTTTCTATCGGATTTTTAAAATTCCACTCACAGAAGCGGTAAAATTAATTTTTTTAAAAATTCATTTTTTAACTACTACTAGTGGTTTCACTATTCATCAAAAAAATGAAAGTTTCCAGAAAAATACAAAAAATTAGGCCTAATCTATATTTGATATTATGAACTCAAAAATGATGTCTATTTTACCAAATTCAAAACATATCAGTTGTATTAATTAATTTAAAAATTAATTCCCGTCGTCAGAACAAATAGTGTGTTCTGAAGAGATAATAACTATAAAAATATTGACACTTGTTTATGTGTGGTTTAAATGTGAAATTACATCCAATGACCAACATTGTATTAAATTGTAAAAATATATTCTAAATATAATTTAAAACCACTCATATTAATAATTTATAACTTTTAATTATTTCAATTAAAAAGGTTGTTTTTCATTAAAATTTAGTAATTTTCACTATTCAACAGAAAATGAAAGTTATCCGAAAAGTACCAAAATTTCACCCTAAGCTAATTTTGATATTCTGAATCCAAAAATGAAGTCCATTTTAAAATATGAAATTTATAAAATTTCAAAAAGTGGGTATTACTATTCATAACAGCTAGTTTAAATAATATTTTAATAGCATATTGTTGTTTAGTGAAACTCGGTATTGCGTACTACGCACGCTATGGTGGAAGGTCGTGATTGTGTGTAATGCAAGGCAAGTCAAGGATGCGTGTTGTGCAAGCTCCTTTTGGTGTAGCATACAACACAAGACATTAATGAAATTAAAACGAATATTTTTCATAAAATCTTGGGGTGTTACATTACCTTAGGTATAACTCACTACAAGAGGTCCTTTTGGTTCAAACCAAAGGAGTTACCCAAATTAAAGGTAATAGTTTCTCTTAAATTATTTTCTTCAATTTTACTTCTCCAACCCCTAAACTATTTTAATTACTTTATTTTATAACAACAAGATTATCCTAAATATACTAGTATTTTGTTTTTATAAGGATTGAGACTACAATTACTCACACCTCCATCTAATGGGTAAAAAACATATTGTTTTTGTGGATGGAAAACTAACGTCTCACGGAACGGTGATTGTTCAATTATATCCTATTTCCTTTCATTGTGACCATTAAGATTAAACTGTTTTTATAAATGAAATATATTATGATTATGTTTTATGTATAATTCTGTATTTTCCATTTATATTGTTCCTTTATAGTTTCCATTATGGGTAAAATTTGATAATTTCATTTGAGGAAGTGCGGAATACAGCCCCCTCAAAGTGATATGAATCGTTAATGCCTTATGTGAGACATAAAAAGGATGGAATTAATGATATTATATATGATATTATACTATAATTATAATATACCTATGTATATTTATGTTTTAATTTCATTAAAATACAAAATATAAATGAAAGTATCATTTATTTGTACGTATGGCTTACCGTCTCTATAAACGGTGGAATTCATTTCTTATCTCCAAGTGTTATGTACTATTATAAATACATATATATACTGGATATATAATATATATATATGATATCTAAATATTTCTTATAATTTTGAGAGATTATGGTATTTTTACCACATGGAAAATTGTAATTATAACAAGCTTATTTTTACTCATGTTCCGAACATCAACAAAATATCCAATATAAACTCAAATAATTTACTTATTGTTATATCAAGGTTGAAGTGCCCAGATCAGTGTGAATCACTGAGAGGGGGAGGGGGTGAATCAGTGATCCTTTAAAACTTTTTACTAATTGATTCTTTATCAATTAAACCTCTATGGGTTGTTAAGGCCTCGATCCACTCATCTTGTATCTCTCAGCCTTTCCTCGAATGATGCAGTAAATGTAAAGGCACAGGACACAAGGATTTACAAGGTTCGGCACCAAAGGCCTACGTCCTTTCCATGTTGGTTATACGCCCCAACATGGTTTCTTTTATTATAATCTGTTAGTATTACAATGGTCGATACAGAGTCCCACTGTATCTCTCCTGAGTCCCACAGGAGGGTCTTTATACTGCGTCCCACAGTGTTACCAGAGTCCCACTAGCCTGCTCCAGAATCCCACTGAAGACTTCTTCCACCCTGAGTCTCACAGGGGCTTCTCCTGGCTCCTCGAGTCAAACGAGTAGCTCTTCTTCTCTTTAATCTTCTTCAAGTATCTTCAGCAGCCTGGGATAAAGGCTGCTGGCCTTGCTCTGTACCTATGATCACTTGAGTTGATCAGGTCTTCTCGTCTTGCCCAGGATTTATCTCCTTCTTCTCAGGATGATCTGGCCTCTCTCCAACTACTGAATACTCAGACAACTGATATCATTAACTTCAGTCTGGTCCAGTCTCACTTCACAACAACTTCATGCACTGAATGCATGGCAACTCTGAATCCTCATGCACTGACTATATGGCCTTCTCAATTTCTTCAAGATCCTCTGGTCTTGGTCAACTCAAATGCACACTCACTGATTTGAACTTTGATTACGTGCGCATGTGCATGCATGCATGCATGCACTTCCCTTCTTCTTATCGGTGCAATAAACCCACAAAGGGTGTAGTCTCTTTAAGCACACACCTTCCTTGAACTTCACACACATTGTTCAATTTGTTCACACACTTAAAAGTGTGTTATACTTTGTGTGAGTCTTCTTCTTCTTCTAAGTGTGTCCACTCCACTTAGAGCACACACATAGGTTCGGCCTTGTTGTCTTTTTGCACACACTTGTTTCACTTTTCACACACTTGAGACTTGGCCTATTCTCCTTCTTGTTTTGCACACATACAAAAGGTGTTCTTTTATTTGTTCTTTAATGTGTGCACCCACAAGGGCTACGGCCTCCTCTTGTTCACTTTGCACACAAGCCACTAAGACCTCGGCCTTCCTCTTCACTTGCCACACACAACTTGGTGTAGTTCTTTGTGCAAGCCTCGGCCAATTCCTTCTTTGTGCACACACTTAGCCAAATACACTTCCACTTGTCTTGCACACACATACACTTGGCCTTTCACTTCTTCTTGCACACACACAAAGTGTTCTCTAATTTGTTCTTCAATTTGGCACACACAAGGGCGTGGTCTCGGCCTTGGGTTCTTCTTACTTTGCACCCAATGCTCGTAGGGCCTTCTTTCCTTGGCACATAAACCACGTGAACCCTTACTTCCTTCAAAGGAGGCGCGCAAGGGGTGCGCCCCTGTTCTTCTCTTCACAGCCGTGCATGTGCCACTGGTCGTGGGTCGCGCAAGCCACAGGTGCAAAGCACCGCGGGCGCGCAAGTGCAAACCGCGCAGGGGGCAGCGGTGCACAGAGGCGGCGCACAAGTTCGTGCTGCCCAACCCTCTCTTCTTGTCGCGCAAAGAGGTTGCGCGCAAGGAACTTCAACCGCGCAAGATACTTGATCGGGGCTTCAAACCTTCGCGAGGCAGAGAGATGCGCTCATGGGATAGCAGATTTTCAACAACGTTTCAGCCAGCATAAACGAGAGCATGGGCTCTCCTTTTATAGGCAGAGAAGCCTCAAAACTTCCGCGTGGGATAAATCTCAAATCCCCGAAGTATTCAGATCTTCAAGATTTTTTTTCAAATCTGGAACATTCTCCTCAGTTCTCCGCGGGTTCTTCTCTTTTTATTTTCCGTCACATTTATGTGTTTTTTAACGCGTGCATGCCTCTGTTAATACCTGTCCATGGAGATCAACAACACCAAATGGCCTCGCACCTTTGGTTGCTTCGGCCGAACTTTGAATTCTACTCTCATTGCATGCAAGCCAATTTTTAGGCATGGATCTGTTCAGTAGGTCCAGACAAACTCAATGGAGCCTTCGGCTTCGGAAATGGTGGCCTGGAGCTCGAAATCGGTGCTCGGAGGGCCACTGGTTCAGGCGGCGTTGCGGGAGGTTCCTCGGCCGAGCTCGAGGAAAGAGATGCCTCAGATCCGTCGGATCGGGAGATCAAATAGTCTTCAGACGGCCTGGATCAGATCGCGAATGGCGCGATGAGATGTGCGGCGCAGATCGTCCGCGAGATCAGATGGATGGCCACGATTTGCTCCGCGGCAAAAATGCGCGTCCCACATCGAATCGCTGTGGGATTTTCATGCGGTTTAACATACATCCACTCCCCCCTTCACCGCAATTGAATCTTCTCCCTCCACGGTGCCGCCCCGCATCGTGTTCTCTGCGGGCGCACTCCTAGCGCCCACCATGCACTCCGGGCGCGCTTCATGCGCCCCTGCCGCGCGGGCGTGACACCCCCGCGTGGCCCTGCCACCCTGGGCTTGCACCATGGGATCCCCCATGGGCGTGGCGCCTAGTGCCCACATGAGCCGTGGGGTTGAACTCTTGGGCTGGCCTTGGCTGGCCTAATTTTTGGCAAAGGGACAGAATGTTGCTTTGTCAAAAAAAACAAAGTACTCCATTTGAAAAATGCCAATTCTAAATGCCAAGCCATCTTCCTCTAGGCCATTCTTCTTCTACATTTTTCTTCTTCTTCTTAAGAATTCTTCCATTCATCCTCAACATTTATTTATCACTTAGGAATGGAAATTCTTGAAGGTTCTTCACCAACTGAGCTCCTGAATCACAGAAAATCTCCAATGAGCTTCATTGATCTAATCAGAGATCAATTGGATCTTCTTCACATTCACATGCACTAAGTGTTAGTGCATGGACATCATTAGCTCACTTAATCCACTTAGAGATTGTGGATGGATCATCTTAAACTCCTCATGCATTGTCAATACAATGCATGGTCTTCTAACATTGTGGTGACATTGTATCCTCTTGATACAAGTTCTTGTAACTTAAGAGTAGCTCTACAATCGTCTGATTTGCATAGAGAATGTTTCAACCACAACATCCTATGTCACTTAGTGAATCTCCTAAGTGACATGCATCTTAGTACCATGGCCATTCTCTGTTCCTCACCAACACCATCACAACCTTTGGCATTCACATCTTGACAATTCTTAACATCCATTCATTCTAAGACAACATCATGCCTCATTGACAACAAATGCAACACAGTGCACTTAAAAGGTAATAAGTGATATAAAAGGAATAATAAACATGAAAAATGTTATTAATCAAGTATTAATTAACTTTAGTTAATTATTCATGAACAATATATAACATACAAGACAATTCGGACTTGAGGTAAGGGGTTTCTTAGCTCACTTTTAATTCCATGAAATTTCCATTGTTCCCCAATTATTTATTGCATGTGGTGTATTGTGTTCTGAAATTTGATATATATTTTCATGATTATATTTATATTTGTGGTATTCAATGAATTATGTGGTGTTTATTAACTTTTGTTCATACGACTCAATTGATTACAACTTGGTAAGGGGATTTCATCTCACTTCTTATTCCTGTGAGATTAATGCTATATTGCCCCTATTTCATTTTATGTGGTGTATGTACTGCCCATTATTTTATTCTTTGTGTAATATAGGTTAATTTATGTGTATTTACATCTTCATTTTATGAAACTTATTTCATGGGGTTTATGTTTCATAAATAACCAAATCAGTAAGCGAATTTCAAATTTCAATTTCCACTCATTGGGCTTTACGCATGCTTCATTGATTATTTTACTCCATGATTATGTGTGGAATCACTATTTATTATTTGTGTAGTAATATCCACTCCCTTTTCTGGGGATATACATTTGATGCACATAATCACTTCATTCATAAATTCTCATGTCATATATATAAACTTGATAAGAGTAATTTTAACCCAATCTCCATTTATTGAGTTAAAAATCCAATTCATTGGTGTTGCTTTTACAAGAATATGTGTAAATGTCCTCTGATTTATTTACAATTAATGTCCAATAATATTGACTGTATTTATATTTTTCACTAATAATTATTTCATTGATTTATCCTTAATCTAAGGATACAGTCTTTATAAGGGATTTCATCTCAACTCACATTCCATTGAGGCTTCTTTGCTGTTATTCACCAGTTCACTTATATTTTGATTATATACTATACATTGACATAGTATATAATGAATACTTTTATTCTAATAATAATATAATTTTTTTATTACCTCAATTATTTGTATTCAATCGTCTCTCATTTGGTTAGGAACTCTAACTAAAATATCATTTTAAATGTTAAAAAATTTTATTATTCTAAATCATTATCACTAATGTTCGTGTTTTGAAAATGGTTTTAAAGATTTATTTATATGTACATTGATGATTTAAAATTAAAATTCCTTTTAAATGATTAAAATTGTAATGGTACACTTTGATTCAAAAATATATTTGAAATATCTTCTTGATAAATAATGATACTTTTAAATGTTTTCAAGAAAAACGGTGATATTTCTCACAAATAGTTTTGATAATTTTTTTCATTTTTGTCAATATCCATCATTATTTCTGATTGAGAATAATTTATTAAAATACAATATTCCATATTGTATGTAATGTGTTATGTTTGACTGTGTATGTGTTATTTTTATTCCATTCATGGTTTTTGTTTAAAATATTGACATTTCGTATGCTAGTTTTAATACGAATGTTGAGATAATGTTTCAACCATTTCATATCAGGAATGAATTGGGCTTAGTAACTGATGGGTGGATCCTGTTATATCTCCTCGATGCATCGGTAGGTCTCATGAGACAAACTAGTGTCTTGGCATAAGGCCTTTAAAAAATCTTATTTGTATTCTTGTAATGAGGCCTTGACTATATGGTTATGATGACAGACATTATGTGTTCTATCATTATGATATTATCTATTGATATTTCATGTGGTTATTCGTCTAGTAGAATACCAATGACTATTTTTTATTATGGAATTATTTACTCAACTCATATTCCTACCATAAAGTGTGCATGTTTACTATTTGTAAAGGCATGAGTTTTCAATTATTCACCATGCCTAATATTTATGTTATCTTCCACTGTATTTCTTACTCTTATTGAGCATTTAAGATCACCCCTTTATTACGTTTCATTTTCCCAAGATATGAAGAAGTTTGTAATGAATGAATTTCAAGAATAATCTTGCAAGCTTGGATGTTTCTAATGGAATAAATTACTGTTGTTTTTCTTTTTAAGTTTTAATATTGAACATATGTATGTATCCTGTTTCCAAGACTGCTAAACTAATCAGTCTTTCAGGACATGATTCATTGTAATCATGCCTATGTGTGAAAATAATGCCTCAGATCATAGATTCTGGGGTTGGGGCATTACAAAATTGATTCATTATGGTTTTATTGTGTTCTTTTATTGTCCTTTGGATGAGTTATAGAGTTCAAATCTGTTGTTCAAAAGTGTTTTTTATTAGTTTTCATGAACGGTTCACTTATATTCATGAATGATTAATCATTTAAAATGGGATAAAATAGAGAGAATTGTTATTACATGTTTTTAATGATATTAATTAAATATAATTTTTCTTCTAATGATTTTTCTTAAATGACCCGAGGCCGAATCAATATATAAAATTTAATTATTATCATTTTATTTTATTTTTTGTGATTTTTCGATCACAACAAAAACATTCTATTTTCTTATTTTTTATTATGTATAAATGTTGTTTATTGAACATAAAATAGGTAAAAATTTAATAATAAAATAATTTTTTCATCCATATAATGGTTATATTGACTTACATGATAGTGTTTAAGGAAAATGGATGTGCATCGCCCATGATGTCGGTAAATTGGCACATCACGGGCGACTATTTCATTAAAAAATAAGAGAGGGGGAAGGAGTTAATTGATGGATATTCAATTTTCACGGTATTATTTTAGTGTATTTATCGTACTAGATTTTATCATTCCACTTTTATGAAGGTATTTGAGGATTAAATAATAAAATAATCTAAATTGATAGGAAAATAAATGAAAATAGAGAGAGGGAGAGAGAGAGAGAGGAATTACTCTTAAATTTTCCTCTTGAGATCCCCCTTTGGGAACCTAGGATTGATATTTTTATGAGACGAATATCTCATAGACATGGTGGAGGGTATAGGGAAGAGCTTTGGGGTGAATGTGGACATGTCTTGAAGATTGAGAGGTGAGTGGAATGTATGTTTCTATAGGAGGTATTTATAGTGGAGGAGAGGGTTGTTTTATCAATATTATATTCATTATTTTATTATTTTTCAAAAATAAAATATATAGTGATTATTTTATGATTAAATATATTAAAATGTTTATGTGAGTTCCAACTATTGGTGCTTATATCAGCAGAGCATCATCCATTACACTATAATTCATGTATTTATCTGATTTTTATAATTATCGTATTAAAATATTCTCAAAAAATTCATTTATTTCTGAAAAATTTCAAAAAATCAGCCAAAACATTTTTATACATGTAGAATAAAAAAATATACATTTTATGAAAATGTTTTCCTAAATATGAGTAATTTATTTTTTGATAAAATTATCGGTTACTTGAAAAAACATATTTTATAAGTAAAACTGAATTTATAACACTCTATAAATTTACTTAAGGTCACATAATGTTATATTAAAAACATAAGACATCAAAACATTAATTTATTAACACATTTTATGATATTTAATTTTCTTTTAAATAATTAAATTAACTAAAAAATTGTTATAAAATATTTATTATTTATTAAAATACAAACACATAATTAATAATTTATTAAAATATTTATAGATAAATTATATGATATAATTATTTCATGTTTTCACTTATTAGAATGATAGATTTTATTTCTACTTTAACGGGGTAGGTTGCTATTTATTTAATTACTTTACTATTAAAAACAGTCATATACTATTCCTATGGTCATGTTAACATTTCATCATTATAAGATTATTAACTTCTAAAAACACTTCTTATCTCATTAATTCATCATTTAAAATAGTTTTATTATAGTATCTTTTTGATTTACATTATATTAAATTACTATATTAAGGGATAAATTTTATTGATAATGGTTTCAGTCTTCCTCGCTTTTAAAATTTTCTACAAGAAGTTTTGTTTTACATAAACATGAGAGGGTGCATCTCCCTCATCACATCCTTGATTTCCTGGAATTCTTTATCATACATATGGTTTCTCCAAAACACTATGAAATGGTGGTTTTCCTTGTATTTTTGAACTTTATCTCATTAGTTTTGAATATTTATTTTTCTATCCTCATAAGAGATAACATCTTCCAACTGTACCACCTCTGAGATCAGTACATGTGAAGGATCAGGTATATACTTCTTCAAGAGTGATACATAAAAACATCATGAAGATGACCATATTTGTTGGAAGTGAAATCTGATAGAACACAGAACTTATACAGTCAAGGATCTCTAAGGGGAAAATATAACTCCATCCAAGCTTCCCTTTATATCAAAACCACCTGACTATCTTCCACGGTGATATTAAAAGGAAGAAGTAATCTCCAACATCAAAGTTAAAGTACCTTCGTAGGTTGTTAGCATATCTCTTTTTCTATCTCTTAGAATATCTGATATGTTGTTGGATGACATGATCCTTTTATGTCACCTCTTGTACATGATTAATTCCAAGTAGCTTGAATTATCCAACATCATCAAAAAATGATCGAGTTTTGCATATATTTCCATATATATTTTCTTATAGATCCATTTTAATACTTTAGTTGTAACTATTGATGTATAATAACTAAAGAAAATGGAGATGCCGATAACATCCACCCTTGAATTATAGTGACCATGCTCTAAGAATATGATCGAGCATCTAAATAGTCCTTTCATATTGGCCATCAGTTTGGAGGTGATAGGTAATGATAAAATTCAATCCAGTACCCCAATAATGTTGAATACTCTTCCATATTTTACATATGAACATGGGATCACGATCTGGGACAATAGACAGTATAACTACATTCATTTTCAACACAAACTCCACATATATCATTGCATGCGTTTGAATAGATAGATCTTCTTAAATCTAAAAAAACATGGAATTCTTGGTAATTCGGTCCACCACAACTGATACATAATTACTTCCCCAATCTATATTCATGATAAACACGATAAAATCCATAGTTACGTTATCAAATTTCAACATGGGTATAGGAAATGGTTGCATCATCCCCTTGGATGTATGTTTCACTTCATTGAATTGCTGACATATAAACAACCATCGGATATACATAGAAACCCCCTTCATCAAGATGTATCTCCAAAAGTGTTCTCAGAGATCATTGTACATATTGGTACTCCCATCATTGATTGAGAATGTTGAGTTATGAGCATTATCAAATAGATTCATCTTTATATCATGTGATAAAGGCACACAAAGCCTCATTCCAAACTGAATCACACCATCATCATCGATATGGACCACTTGTAGATTACCTTCCATTACTATATTCACCTATTTTGGTAAGTCCATATCATCCCATTGTGCCTCTTTAAAATTTTATTCGATAGATGATTGATAGATCATTTAGGAATTTTAGGATTTATTCTATTCCCTTATGATTTCCAAAACCATCTTTAACAATCCATGAAAATATGCTCTTTCCAAATCTATTACATGGATAGAGTATCAGGTTCTTTTCTGGTAAGATCATCATCTACCATCTTCATCACACCTGGATGATAGTGAATAGATAAATAATAGTCCTTGATTAGATATAACTATCTCCTTTAATGCATGTTTAATTATTTTTGTGTGAATATATACATTAGGTTCTGGTGATCAGAATATATGTCACACTTCTCACCATATATTTAGTGCTGCCTGATTTTCATGGAAAAAAACATAGCTTCCAACTCCAGATCATGTGTTAGGTAGTTCTACATGGATCATTAACATTTGTGATGAAGAGGATATCACATTATCATTTTTCATGAGTCACAACCCACTCCTTTATTTTAAGCATCACATTATATCACAAAACATTATCCACTCTTCATTGATTTTGTAACGGGTGTAGTGATTAGCCTTCTCATTAGATCCTTGAATATTTTCTCTCATTCTTCCATCCATATATACATTACCAATATTCATGATAACTCAGTTATAGAGCTTAAAAAATATTATAAATTTCTCAATATATAATTGTGGCACCCAGTTAATCTAAAAAAACTATATATTTATTGAACATTAGAGGGTCTGGTTCATTCCTCAATAGCCTTTTTTTGGAACAGTCCATAAAAATTCCCTCACTTGTGATTAAATGTCCCATGAACTTGATTTGATGTATCCGAAATTCACACTTGAAGAACCTAGAAAACAACTTCCCCATCCTTAATGTATCCAACACATGCCTTATATTATATTCATGTTCCTCCATTATCTTGTAATAAGTGATAATATCTTCAATAAACACTATTAAAAATTTGTCGAGGTAATGGATAAAGACTTTATTAATCAGATCATGACAATTGCAGAATAATTATTAAGTATTTAGCACATCAAAATAATATCATTGTGCCAATACCTTGTATAGAAGGCAGTTTTTTTAATATCTTCCTTCATCACTTTTTGTTGATGATATCCTGAATGAAGATCGACCTCTGAGAATTATTTAGCTACACGTATCTGATTGAATAATTCATCAGTCTTTAGAATATGATACTTTTTCGTTGAGGTGATCTTATTAAGTCCTTCAAAATCAGTACACTACTTCATTGATCCATCCTTCTTCATCAAAAATAGCATTGATGCACCCCAATATGATGCACAAGTGAGTGTGAACCCTTTTTCAAAAACCTCTTGTAGCTATTTCTTTAAATAATCAAGTTCAATAGGAGCCATCCTATAGGGACACATTGAGATTAGAGTAGCTCCATGTATAAGTTTTATTGAGAACTCTACTTCATGATCTGAGGGTAGATATGGGAAACCATTCTAGAACTACATTAATATATTCCCTCATGATGGTAATTTCTATTATTTATACACATTATTTTAACTCAACTATTTGATCTATGTATTATACCTCAATGAAAATAAATACCCACGCTGTTGAAGGATTATTCCCAGAAGATTCGTGATCTTTATTTAATTTGTATAGGGGCATGTGATGGGTCAGAATATGAAGAGATATTTCCATTCGATAATAGTTTATATGTGTTCTATATAAAAAGATAAAATTCATCCCTAGTATAGTGTCGATTTGCATCAAGTGAAATTTCATGAGATTTGATGGAAAAATCATCTTGCATACACCAACTGGTGAAGAGTAAAACATGTGGTTTGCAATGATTGAAACACTATGTGTTTTAATATATATCAATACAATAATGTTTTTTGGATTCAATTTAATTTTTCTAGAAAACTTGCGAGATATAATGTAATTCATATAACTAGAAACAAATATTATTTTTTTCACTATTTTCAAAATAAGAAGTTTACCTTATATGAATTCATTTTAATGATCAACATACATAGTAGTTATTAAATAATGCTTCAATTAATTCTTTGTCTATGGTGGCTAATGACGCATATTACCCTTGAGAACTCATTGTTTAGTGAGATGGATTTTATAGTTTCCTCACTCCCTAAAACTATTTAATTGGACCACCTGTGGTTCTCTCCTCCCCCCAGCACATTATCAATTATTCTCATGAATTTTTATCATTCATGTGAATTATGTCCTTATATCCCACATTTGAATCATTTATCTATCTCATTGAGGCAGTTACCAAAACGTTTCTAACAACATTTTGTACATGTGGGTGGTTGAGGTTTCTTTCATCCTTTTTCAGTAGATCCTATAGTATGAAAGTACATCGTTCTTTTCTTTTAACCATAGCCAAGGGAGTAATATCCAAACTCTATATCCACATTGATAGTAGATCAAACTAATTCTTAAAAACTCCCAATGTCATGAATTTCATTATCATTTATAAGTTGTTGTTTCAATCCAATAAACAATTTATCATTTTTTATATCATTTTTTAAATACCAAAGAATACATTTAAAGCCTTCTAAGATTTTCTTTATAGGTCATGACATATTATCGTTCATTTTTCATGAGCTATATGAATTTATTCTCTATCATCATTTGAAGTATTCGTGGGAAATAATTTTTCAAAAACATCATCTTAAATTCTTCCCTCTCCACCTCTTCAATTTCAACCCTTATCTTGGTGTTCTTAATCAAATACCAGCATTAGGTGTCCCCTCCATTGAGACAATAACTGGATAATGTCAAATTATCCTTCATAGAATAATGTATCAATAAAATATCTTTTCTATTTATTTGAACAACTATATTGCAATTAGTAGATCATAAAATCCTCTAAAAGTTGGTGGCCATTTCAACATAAAACACTTGATATCAAGTTTCTCCCTCTTGGGTGAAAGAGGACGTTCCGTATTTTTCAGGTTAATTTTTATAACATGATATAGTTGAGTAAGAATCTCCATGATGTTCAGATCTCTACCTCCCAAGGAATTGGGGATGACATTTGGGAAATCCTTGCCTTGTCCCTCACATGGGTTGTTGGCCTATTTTCTCCTAGTTCCCGCCATTTTATAAAATATAAATGGTTAGAACAAAATTTAATTCATCAAGTTGTGAATATTTAAATTATTCCTCGAAGAAATTAAATATAAAAGAATATATTGTGGGATCCATATGTTTACAATTTTCCAAAACAGATCTTTTTAGTTTCATACATAATCGTATTCTCATAATAAGGTTTTCACATAGATTATCTGATCATAATTGCAAAATTAACTAAATTGTGCATCAGATACAGTCAATATTGACCCTGCCTTTCTTACAGTAAATTTAAAATAAATTTATGATAAAAAACATAAAAATAGTACACAATAAGGATTTAATGGTTTTTATCTTTGGCAAACTAGGACCATTCAACATTTACAACACAAAAAATTTATTTAATTTATTCTTAAATATATATGTTTTAGGTATTGATTTCTACATTGTACGAGTAGTCACGTAAGGATATA
This sequence comes from Viscum album, assembly GCA_963277665.1. Taxonomy (NCBI): domain Eukaryota; kingdom Viridiplantae; phylum Streptophyta; class Magnoliopsida; order Santalales; family Viscaceae; genus Viscum; species Viscum album. The sequence goes on along the minus strand of OY728136.1, from coordinate 1,427,994,233 downwards.
GACAAAAAAGGGGTGAGAAACAATCTATGTGAGAGAATATATAATTACATGAAACAATATTACATACTGTTTTCTTATTCATAATACCACCAACATAAATATAACTTGAATAATTAGATAAAGGCATGGAATATGAAAATTTATACATTTTAGACATCATGTCTTATTAGTAAACTAACATACATAGTTGTGAAAAAATATAGAATCAACTTCACTCATATTTCACATTACATATTAGGTTATTACTAGTAACTAATGCATTAGAGTTCCATGAAATCTTGGTTGCACCCATCACATCATAACATTTTCATTACACTATACAATTTCACGAGAACCCATCATATAATAACATTTACATCCGAATTCATTCCACAGAGAACATATCACAATAATGAACATAACATATTAAATGTAATGGGTCTAATTTTAAAATAATACACTCATAAACATTTTTTTCCATTTGAAAGGGGAAATAACATACATGATATAATAATCATCATCCATGCATTAGAAGTAAAAGGTGTGTTCTAAAAGAAGGTTTATTTTGGAAAACATTATGCCTTTAATAAACTATATCTCAAAACTTTTATCATATAAAAGTTATGATTATTGTGAATAAATTATTTTTTTGGAAAAACCATACTTAAAATGTGGTTAAATAGGGAAAACACAATGAATGATCGTTGGGTTTTGAGAAATCAACTTACATTGTCTCTGAACTCTTTTATCACTTTTATTTCTTGTATAATCACATCAAATTCATTAATTAACACTTAATAAACCTTTTATACATCAATTATATTCATTATGGTTTTTTATGTTCATTTATTTGTCTTTTTATGAGTTATAGTGTTTAAATTTTTTGAACATGAGTGATCCTTTTCAAAGTATTGATGAACAATTCACTTGTATTCATGAATGGAAGTTCATATAACATGTAGATAGATGTCCAAAAATATTATTGTATTTTATTAATAATATTATATAAGTATTGATTTATTTTTTAAGAATATTTTTATTTTGAATGAGGATGAATCATTAGATAAAATTTAATTATGACCATTTTAGGATAATTTTAGTGGTTTTTTTATCACAAGGAACGTGTTTTATTTTATCGTTTAGTATTTTTTATGAAATAGTTTCTAAGAAAATAAATGGGGATACAACATTCATATTAAAAAATATTTTCATCTATTTAATGGTTTTATTTACATCTTGGAAGTAATTGAATAAAAATTTAAGTGCCTCACTCATGATATCTGTAAATTGGAACATCACACGTAAAAATTTCATTTTAAAAAATTAAAGATAGTGTGGAAGGAGTTTAATGATGGATCATACATTCTCAGTGTTTAATTTGAGTGAATGTTATGAAATGGATTATATCATTTCATTTTGATTAAGTTATTTGAGGAGAGAAAAATAAAAGAAAGGAAAATAAAATAAAAGAGAGACAGAGAGGAATTACCTGTTTAATTTCCTCTTGAGATCCTTCTCATGGAACCTCATATTGGTATATTGATGACACCAAGTGATCCTGGACATGGGGGTGGGGATTTGTATGATCTTTTGTAATAACATTAAAAAATAATGAAGCTTGAGAGTCATGATGAAATGAGTTTGTGAGGTGTGGGATGTATAGTGGAGTAGATGGGTGATTTTTCATTATTACATTCCATAGTTAATTATATTTCAAGAATACAAGAAATAGCGATGATTAAATGAATACATACAGTAACATGAGAATTTAAGTTCATAAAAATGGATCTTAATTCATCAAAATATCATATATGTCCTTATAATTCATGTATTTAGCTTATATTTTAAATTATCATATTTTAATATTCTTCAAAAAATCATGTATTTTAGAAAAATCACAAAAAAATAATCCTAACCATTTAACAATGTTTAGAATAAAAAACTATCTCCATTTACTAGAAAACATTTTCTATATATGAGTAATTTAATTTTTAAATAAATTATTCATTTACATGTATAACATAGATTTTAAAATTAAAAATGATTTTGAACACGTTTTCAAAATTACATAAGTTATAATAAAATTCTCGTAAAATATTAATATATAAAAATAATAATTAATGAAATCATTTTATGAAATGAAAATCTATTTCAAATTATTAAATTAAATTATAAATTTTATTAGAAATATATGAATTATAAAAATACTAACACTTAATTTACCAATTTTTAAAATAGTTACATAAATATTCTATGATATAATTATATCATATTTTCACTTATTAGAACAATAAATTTTATTTATAATTTAATGGATTAGGATCCTCATCATTTGGTTGGTTTACTATTCATAAGGTTTATATTACTATTCTTAAGGTCATGTTCCTATTACATTAGTATATGATTCTTAAAATCTAGGAAGACATATTATATGATTAATTAATCATTTATAAAAAATTATTATAGCCTTTATGTGATTTAGGGTAACTGACATTACTATAGTAAGGGATATGTTCATTTAATAAAAGTTTGGTTCTTTGAATTATATGAACTCATTACAAGTAATAATAATAGTAATTATATTTTTTATCATATTCACAGAATAGAGTAATGATAAATATTATTTTACTGGTTTGAAATTTGATACTTAACATCAAATACAATCATAGTCCACCAATATTTCCATATACGTTTTAAGTAGCCATGTAAATATTTATTCATTCAAAGAAAAAAAAATTACTTGTAATTAAATAATTCCATTGTGAATAAATAATTATATAATTTATGAAACTGATAAATCAAGAATACTTTTATTCCTCCTTCTTGATAATAATATTCATTTTAAATTTACAATTCAAATAAAATTTAATTTAGATTAGTAAAAACCATGTGTTTTTGTGAAAATATATGATTTATTCTCAATTTAACTATGAAATAATAACTTATATCAGGATTAATATTTGAAAATAGGTCCAGAATTCCAGGATAATGAAATGAATGACAGAACACTGACAACCACTTATGACCAAACATTGTTTTATATTATCCATTTTCCCCAATATAACATCATGAGTGTAGAATATCTATTTCATCACCGTATATTATTGATTAAAATTTATTTTATGAGTTGAAATAAAATTTTCATTACAACATGACTCGAAATCCATTATGATTTTTTAATTTAAATCCTGGGGATGAGAAATAATTTTCTATTACTATGGTTAGGAGAAGTCCTTCCCATAATTATTCATTAATAACTTATCGATCATGATTATCCCAAAAAAATTTACATACCAAAATCATATGGGGTTTTTATTTTGGATAGTAAATCTATAAGGGCATGTCATGAAATGAATTAAAAAGACAAATATTATCTATGGACCATTTAACACACTTCTGGAAAAGAATATCCAATGAAACATATTCATAAAAAATTCACCCAAGAAGGAATGTTCAAATAAAACCTCTTCATGGATATTTCTAGGTTTAAAATTCATTATAATAAGTATCATATTATTATGAGTACCGAAACCTAATTTTAAAAATACGTTTTTCATATGATATAAATTTTTTACCAAATAATTGGGATTAAAAACACAATAATGGAATTTCATGGTTCTTATCATAATGGGGAAATATTATGAACTTTTCAATGCGATTTTTACATTAAAAAATTAATTCAATAATGTAACGAAAAACTATGAATGATATATAATAATATATTAAATTAATATCCATTTATTCATATTTACATAATGTTGTGTAAAAACAATTTTCCTAATAACACTAACTCCAATAGACGCCCACTTTGACTGGAGCTATCCACAAATAATGTTGAGTATACAAAAACTCACATGACTATACTATTTATATTGATTTATGTAATTCATAAAGTGGTATTTCATTTTTAATTCCCTAGATATTCAAATCACTACAACCTCACCACTCTGAGAAAAATATATAAATATATGATATATCTGATGTATGTTTTTTATCTATTTATATGACCTTGTGTCCTTTACAAGGTAAACCATTATTGTATTATAAAAATTCAATGTGATAGTGTCATTAATACAATGAACCACATCATGATCTTGTAAGATGATTCATATCTAAACTAATTTTTTTACATTAATATGATATAATATACTCAAACTCTACTATTAATATTCTTTCATGCCATTATTTTTTCCCACCCACTAGTTCATCATCTAGTCCTTCAAACATTAATAAAGACTCATTCTGCCTCAAACGCATATGTGTAGTCTATATATTAATCCAATGAGCAATATATAGTTCAACATAATATTTTTCTATTGTATTCATGTCATAGCCCATATCTAACATTGTACAAAGCATATTGTATATAATTTACCATCAATATAAGGTGTTTGGAATCTTTACCATACTTTTAATTTCCCCATGCATCAAAGACACATCTTCATGGAGAGATAAATTCTTTGTGATTATGGATCTATTCCCCTACAGGATTGTTCCATAATAAATCACACTAACATATTCTTAATATATATACTGGGACATATGCCATGTATTCTCTTAGATTGTACATGATGTATTTTGATCAAAATAATGTATGCAGATTTTAATATGTCCTTCATAGAGAAGTAATTATATAACTAGGATATGAAATAATGTAAATCTCATATTTCAGAACATAAAAGTTGTATTTAAATGAGATAAACTATAATGGAACGAAACACACTCATACTGAACTATTTAGAGTATAAAATATTTTCGTTATTATTAATGAATCCAAATTCAATTATTGCCTCATAAATTCAAAATACTCCACAGACTAAATAAATTCCTTAATTAGAAAATTGATCTAGGAAATTAATACTTTATTAGAATCCATTGTATTTAAAAAAACATTGGTTTGTGTCATATATACATATTCTTGAAGGATTTTACAATAAAATGCTCTTTTAACATATATCTCCATTCATTATTGGTACTAGATTATAGATGAAAATCTATATTCCCCTTTATTACAAATTATTATCTAATGATATATAAATCCTCTATATGATCTACAAAACTCTATACATGGTTTTGGTTTATGGAATGCTCTAAAATAATGATAGCTTTTACCTCTTCGAATCATCTATGTCACAAAATTATTCCTCTCAAGTAACAAGATCATTTTTATCAAAATATAATTACCCCCATCCTCAATGAGTAAAAATATCTATAAAATTATATATATTTTATGGTAATCTTGTTAGTACTTGTTTCTCTAGAAAATATTCTTCCACTATAAGACACATATTCCATTATTATGAAACCTATTTTAAAACATGAAAACAAAAATCATCAAGGAATATATCAATCCCACAATATCCATTTTGATATGTTATACTTTTCAAGGAATATTACAGGTCTTTAAATATTTACCATATTGTCTCAGACTTTTTATCAGTAATATTTATTTATTTCCTTGGGATATCCTTTAAAGGTTCACCTTACGCTCCAGGATGTATGTTTTTTCTTAAAACATCTTTAGAAATGTTTCACATTACCACACTTGAGAGTATAAAAAACATAAATATTTACACTCAAGATTTATTATATAATAACACATATAAGATTAATTAAAACCCATTTTATTATTTGTTTGTTGAATAAATAAAATATCCTTAAATGGATACTTGATTACTCGCATTACCATTCATTTATCTCATAATTTTTAATAGTATTTGGTTCCACCTTTTTCTTTAATAATTAAATTATTCATTATAAGGTGGAGGGAGATGGGTTATGATCTAATTATCATTTAAATAATTAGATAATATTTTTTTAGGATATTCTCTTCCATTGATTTTTTAGTGTTTTTTAATCCATATAAGATGATGGTTCTGAACATTGTTCCTATAAAATTTTAACCTATCAAATGAATATGACATATTACTAATTATAAATAGATATCTATATATACTAAAATTTTCGCAAATAGTTTTAAACTATGAGTACCCACCCCTATATTTAAATAAATCAGATCTATATAGATAATTATGAACTAATTCTTCTATTTATTAGGCCCTTTCAAATTTTCCAATAACATTTTATTTAATCATTCTTCCTTATAAATATGTGTGACATACATCATGTGGTTTTAGTTCAATATAATATAAATATCCATCGTAAGATAATTTTCTCAAATTCATTTCCATAGAATAACCAAGCTATAGATGAAATATTTTGTTGTGTTAGAATTTATATAAACATGTTTTATTATCAATTTCCACTATTTTATAAATATAATAAGACACATAATGACACATATATATGTACTAAAATGATAAATAGTAGTTATGAACAATGAGAAAACACCCCTTGATTTATATTTAATATTTCCACATATATAAATATGAACTCATTCTTGTATTTCATAGTCCCTTTCAATTTTCCACTAACTGTGTATTTGGTCATTTTTTCTTATAAACATGTCTGGGATATATCATGTGGTTTTAATTCATTGGAATCTAAATATCCATCTTAAGGTAATATTATCAAATGAATTTCAATTAAATAGCCTATCCGGAGATGAAATATTTGGTTGTGTTGTGATTTATATAAACAAGTTTTGTTATCAATTTACACTACATAGTTATTATAATACAACACATAATGACCATTATTTAAATTTTCTCCACCAAAAAATGAATTATGTATTAATTATGATTCATTTATTCCTAAAATTTAAAATAAATATATCTGAATAATATATGGATATATATATATATATGATGACTTTTGTGACCTTTTATACATAATAAAAATATTTTAATACCAAGACCATTCTTTGAGAAACATGACATAGTAATCCCCAACAGACTCGATATAATGTCTTGATCTATATTCCACTCATAAATCTATCTCACCAAATTCAACATTATGAAATATATATAGTTCATATATTTAAATATATATGTGAGATATCCATGTCGTATCTAGTACCCAATTTTTAGAAACAAAAAAATTAATATCTATAATATATATTACTAAACTTCCCCCTCTTGTTCTTTTTTAATAATTTTTTTTCTAGTGGACCTTCCTTCAACATGAGAAATTGATATAAACAAGTTCCCATGCATTTACATTGATCATTACTTTAAATGTGTGAAATTATGGTGTGGATTTTGACATAGATCCCTAATTATGTCCTTTCCATTTACTCAACATAAGTACATATGTTTATTCATAGTTCATATCCTTGTCAACATATTAATGTCAACTGCATTGATTTTGGAGAGATTTATTTTTTTTCATATTAGAATTGACCTCAAAATAGTAGAAAATCGAATGGAGTGATGAAATAATGATATAGATTCTAAATTCATAAGGGACCATAAACCTTATAAACAATAGGTGATCAATCTATAAAATGAGCTCAGTTATTTGAGGCCTAATTAGAATAAATACTACAATGTTTCTCTAAAATAGTTTCTTTTATATCAATAAAAATATCCATATTTTGGTCTCATTATATAATGAATAATGATAAAAGATATTTATATAATAATCTATGTATTTTTTTAATGATTTTATTAGACTTGAAAAAAAGTAATAAAAAATAAACATAAGCATTATTTAATTGGAGTTTATCATAGACAAAAAACACATCATCACTCACATCCTTTGAAGGAGGATCATTGATTGAGGAATATATCATGTAAGTTTTCAATTAATTTTTAACACTATCCCTATATAGTTGAACTATTCATGAATGTTATGTCATGTTAAAAGATGGAATTTACCTTGTATTGATTATTTGGATAGTGTGGTTGAAATGTTTTTCAATGTTATATAATATAAAAGGGGAAATTTATTATTAAATACCTTAATTACTTTTTATGCAAAAACTACTAATAATTGTTATATTTTATTAATAACCCAATGTTTTATCATTCCCCTATAGATCTAACGATATGATTGGGATTGTATATTTTCATGGATATTCTATTTCCAAGTAATTATTCTCCTCTTATATTATTCTTAACGAGGTATTGATAAATTATCATATGGTTCTAATGATGGAAGATATTCTTCAACTATAAACTTGAAGCTCCATGATATGTTGATTAGGCTCCCCAATCTAAAAATCCATTATCAGATTTCCTCAACACTTTCCCCCAAGATAAATCGTGTCTATAAACGGCTATATCTCTTGATGTAAACTAGTTAAGTCAATATAAGAGAGTCATAACAACTCATTGAGAAATGTATGAATCCATATAATGATATTGAAACAAATTATTATGTTGTTTCATTTCTAATTAAATAATTGAAGGCTAAGTGTGATATATTTTTAAATTGAGGGATTTTACATACTATGTATATATTTTTCTTATCTTATACATTATATGATTTGTTAATTTAAATTTTATTTTCCATTAGTGATTAACCATGTCTCAATAGATCATTTAAGTGTATACCATTTATTCAAATTCCATATATTCATATTAATCCATTTAAATATATGATTTCAATCTTACATCAATAACATATATCATTAATTAGACATAAATAATATCATAAGATAAATGAAAAGATCAAGATCATTATCTAATGGTGTATTTATTAGAAAACAATAAATAAACATTTGAACATAAGATTAATATCATTGTATCTGCCTTTTCTTGATTTTTAGGACTCCACCTATCCAATTATGTTTTTTCTGAGTTGGTTTTACTTAGGTTTCATCTTAAACTTACTCGATGATCCTTCATATGCCCCTTTTGTAACATATGTATTACAAATCACATGAATGTTAGTAGAACCAAAATATTGGTTAAAATTAATTACCTAAAATAACCTTGGACACACAAGACCTACCTAAAATAGAATCTAGGGATGATATGTAGGCTAAAGTATTTAATATAATATTATATATTTGTAAACAATGTAATAAATTAAATTAACTTAAACAAAGGAATACATAGATTTGGATAAAGATCAAAATCAGTCAAACGGTTGAGATGACTATGAATATAAAAGTTATAGCTAGGATTAATTTCAATTCATTCATATATGAAACCTAGTCAAATTCATTAGATTTATTTTATTATTAATCATTTATTTTATTTAATATTGTTGTATTAAATTAATTGGAATTTCCCATCTTCATTGATTTTAAATAAAATATAAAATATTATTTATTTTCATAAAATAACCCATTGATTTTTACATAGAATAAACCCAATGAGTACATATTATAACTACACTATTTGATTATAATTGTAAATTATATTCCAACAAAAAATTATTGTTTTAAAAATATGTGTTTGGATTTCAGAGTGTGTACATTACAAACTAATTTTATAATGAGAACATGAAAATTACATTTATTATTACATTTAATTCATTGAGTATTTATTAAGGAATGACCATTCATCAATTATAGTTCATAATATTGCACAAAATTAACTATTAATTTAATATAATAAAAAATTGAACGGATGGAATCTAGAGTGAATTTAAAGACCTATATAATTTCAGTGGATGGGGTTAATGGAGTAATTAGACAAATTTAGTTTTTATATTAAACATGTAAAGTACATGATGTGTGAATACTGGCCTCCCAATCTGCATTTTACATCCCTATATATCAGTAGTACATGCTTAGGGATTTAGTTTTTCTGCTTTCAAATATTCATGAAGTACAAGATCTGTATAAAATATACATGACATATACATCATGTTATAAGTATTTTAAATTACAAAGGTTATTTATTGACCAAAAATGACGTTTTAATGAAATTTAATGTCCTGAAACCCTTCATCCTCCATGAAATGATTTAGACTACGTGGGGTGAAGTCAATCTACAAGATGTGTATTCAAGAAAATATATGATCAAACAACATTGATTAACATGAGTTTAATTTATCATACTATATTTATAATCCTTAAAATATGACCCAAGATATATGTGGGTGTCTTTTTGAAATGAAATAGTTTACAAGTTATGTGAAAAAATAGTACATGATGAGTAATATTCTTTTATTAAGCCAATTTTCATGGAAACTCTAATTGGTTTATTCAGATATATTCCTCATTATTTAGTAACAAATATGGGTTATCTAAAATATAAATGATATGTGGGAATAAAGTATAGGGTTAAAATATTATTATTTAATTAAAACTAGTAATGATATTAATAAATTAAATTCATAATCATCAAAAAAATACTAAATTTTAATGTGATCTCTTTGATTAAACATAATAATTCTAAGGACTGTAAAATAACATATAGAAGTTCATTCTATCTAAAATATTATACAGTTAAATGGATCATTTTCATATTGCAATGGATGAAAATTTAATTATGAAAAAATAAATTTAAAATCATATTGAAAAATAGAATATTTGTTTTCAGTGGAAGATATTTTATCATTAAACATTATTTTAATTTAAATAGATAGGAAAAAAGAATACCCCTTCTTTGATATATTTATTTGGTGGAGATGTCGATTTATCTAACCCCCATTCGATAAAATATTATTTCTTTTGTTGAATCCTTATATTGAATCCATTTAGATATGATCCACACATTCTCCAACAATATATTAAAAATGCAGATAGAATACCGAATGGCATCATGTTAGATACATCATCATATAATGTTATTATTTATTTATATGATGATTGATTCAGTCTTGAAGAATCATCCTTGCACTCTCATTCATAGTATAATTTAAAATAAATGAAAATCTTTAGAGTGTACCTTACATAAGAGATAATTGATTTTATTTCTTCAAAAAAATTTAATTTTCTATTAATAATGATTTGGTCAGTTTAAAAATGTTATTTAATTTCAGAACAAACATTATATAATATATTAAATAGTATATGACCATATTCAATGTTATAATTTTATAAAAAATTTTATAACTATAATTAATCGGGTGTTTTAATTTTGGAAACAATAAATATTAGTTTTTTTCTTTTTTTACATCAATAATTATTATTTGACCCAATATTTGTCTACTTTATATTAGAAATTTTTTAAAAATATTAGAATAAATATTTATTAATAAATTAGATAAATAATTTATATTTTTTATTTAAATTATTAAATTGTGAAAAAATACTTATTTAATTTATCTGATAAATTATTCTTGAATTAAAATATATATTATTCATGGGAATAATATTTATTCCATACTTAAATTAAAATATAATTTATATAAAATTGACATATTCACATAGTATGTGACCCATTAGGATTATTAATCAATGAAATTATACAGGATTACTTAATGTGTAGGATTATAGTCTATCAGTAAGTCAAATAACACAAAACAAATAGTTTATTATGAATAATTTTACAACAACATACATGTGATAGTTGTGAAATATAATCCCATAGTCACACTATATCATCAAGCTTGTTACACACTAGTATGTTCATCCTATGATATTCATATTTTATTTATTGAAAATATGAAATAGGCTAGTTAATAAAAAATATCCATTTAATTTAATTTTATGGGTGAATTTTAATCAATGTTTCACAATATCAACATATATTAATATTTATAATTAATAAAATTTCATCCACTTATTAAATAATAACACATCAGTCTAGAGACACCCATTATACCCCACATCCCATGATCATATGGAACCATGGTTTTAGTGAATAAATATTTCTATGAGATTTCTGATAGGTTTTAAAATAAATATTAAATTATATGGACCACTACAAACACTCGTGGAAATATATATTTGATTAAACATAAACATGAATAATTCGTAATGATTAGTTTATTATCTTAATAAATCATTATGTTAATTACCAGGTGAAATTTCCATGTAATGAATTATAATATTTTTATGATTAATTATCAAAGTCAACATATTATGTTCTCCATAATGTAATTCCATTCTAATGTATAATTATTTTTGAGGATATCAACATGAAATTTAACATTTTTTATCAGAATGGGTAATTCATAAGACATTTTCAATGAGACAGATACTCTCATACATTATTTAATTACATTACTTCTATAAAATGAATGCAATTTGATAATTATTTTGATTAATAGTAATTATTTTTGAATATATATGTAATTCAATCTACAAATATTTTCACTATGACGGCCACTTCCATCAAACTATTGAGTGTATTTTATATGATCATTAAATATCTTTATGTGACAATTGTTTTAAAAGGAATAAAAATATTTTTATGTAATAATAACTGATGGTACTTATTTTAATTTGATTAGTTTAAAACATAATAATATTAGTTTAATATTCAATTATTTTGAACAAAGTAAAATGTTTCCTAACATACAAGATATGAAACACCGAGTGAAAATGAATAATTTATTGTTAAAATTTAATTACAATCATTATGAAAGAGTTGATAATTTATTTTGAATGAATTGGAATAATTTTTGTTAATATATATATATATATATATATATATCTGAAAAATAAGAATTTAATTACTAGTTCTTCGGAAAAAATCTCAAAATTTTTTAAATCCATTATATATTTCAGAAAATTGTTTTTTATTATTGTTTTTTTATTGTTTTTTATTGATTATTGTTAGTGGATATTGTATATTTTTTTTAAATATTGAGATTAATTAATTTTAAAAAAATTATTTATTTACCATTTAAAAAATATCTTGAAGTAAATTTTTTATATTGTTATGAAATGATTTACTTTTCTGCAAATAGTTATGATATCATTTGTGATCTTTTTTGTACAACATTCAAATATTTCCACTAATAAAGTAGAACTTTTTAATGATTATAATCTCACAATAACATAATTATTAGTTATTAACATATAATTTAATAACATACACTTGATTCATATATATAACTTAATTCCGTACTAAATTTGTTTTGGGATTAAAACACATTTTTTTAAATTATTTTCTACTGCATATTGATGTTTTATGATGAATGTAATTAATGTTCGTTATGGTAATTAAATATTATTAAATGGAAATCAATTTTAGAAAAATAATATCATATTTATAATTGAATGAATGTTTTTTATTTATCTGATGATATTATAGTATTGGTGAATTATAAAAAAAATTATGTAATACGATATCATTTGTAATATCATCAACCCATAATTATGAAATAAAAAGGATATTTTATGATAATATAATATAAAAATATTACATATAAAATTAATAACAATTAAGTTACAATTTAATTAATTATTAATATAAAAATAATTATCACTACTAATGCAGTGCTTGCGCAACATAGAAAAATTCAGAGTTAGTGTCTTATTTAAAACAATTGAGTGCCAAAAAAATATTTTGAATACTTTTTTATTAAATCCAATAGATTAATTACTACTTTAAAAATCCTTTTCTAATTTTTTAGTTATATGACAAAAATATCCAAATGAATGGGCAATGTTTATGTAAGGAAATAAATGTCAAAATAACAAATTAACCTAGTCTGATTATTATGTATATGAGTAAATATACATAATCAATGAGTATAAATATTATAATAAAACTAAATAATTTATTTTTGATGATGGTAATTTATTTTAAATTTTATTATATGAAATAACTACTACAAATTATTTTTTAATAATGACACAATTCTTGTGCAAGTAAAAGAATATTCAATAATATTATATTAAAAATATTAAAAACATTATTGTGTTGGTGAGTTATCATTGTAAATTACTTTTTACAATTTAAATTAAATATTAGAGTGGATAAAATTCATTATATTTTACTTCCATGTATTACTTGTAGTTTTTATATCCAAATTAAAAAAAATTGTCCAAAAATACAAATTAAGGGAATTTAATAATAAAAAATATTTAATGAAGTGATTTAAAACTCAAATAATTTCTATATACGAAAATTTAATTTTTATATTAATTAATATATAAAACATATACCATTTCTAGTGAAATTTTCTTTTTATTGTTATTATATTGGCCTCTATTTATTAAAAACATCATTATCCTTATAATAGTATGAAATGGTAAAAATGGATTATAGTAATAATATAAGGGGACATTTTTGATCCAAAAAAGTTACAATATTATTAAATTAGAGTATTTCAACCCATATTCATCATATATTTGAAATATATTATTTCGTAACATTTGTAAATTAAAATTAAATTATATAAATTTAATATTTTGATTATATTGAGAAATTCCTTCCCATCACTTATAAAAGGGAACAAAATCGCAGAATCTACAATAAAAGTAAAAATATTTTTTTTCACAAAAATATCAAAATTATTTCCCATTATTACTAGTTATTTTTATAGGAAATATTTTGTTTAGAGTAACTACCTTACCGTTCTTAATGATAGATGAAAAGAGGGTTTTCCATATAGGATGTATATCCTTTAGCTGAATGTTATAGATTTATTTGTTTTCATACCACATTAAAGTTATAATAAACCCTAATAAAATAAAAAAAATGATATAAAATATATTAAGGTGTTATTATAATAATATCATAATATAAAACCATATCCACTTCCATCAAATGGGTGATGAAACTATCAGTTAATGTATACCATGGAATACCTCTTCGTATGCTGGTGTAATTCATTTTCCAACAACACCTCACATGAATATTTATATTTATAGAGTGTATATATATATATATCAGAAAATAATGAAATATTTATCATTCTGAAAATATATTATACTATTTACCTTCATACCATTGTATTCACTAAAAAATGATAACGTTGTTTGTGCATGTTTGAGGACTAACACATCCATAGAGAATTGTGTTTCATTTTTCATCATCGAATTACATTATTGAAGTATATAATTATATTAAATGAAATAAACTGATATTTTGAATAATATTGTCATTATTTTATTTGAAATGGTACTTAATAAAATTCTTTAATGATTATTATCCACTAGAAATATTACTCTTATATACACACAACATAATATCTCTCGAATCTTAACATACTTTATGTTTTATAATAATATTTAATGGTTGGATATAATATTTTAATTGATGTATATAAATAATAGTAATAATTTAATAATTATCATATATCAATTGAATAATTACTTCTTTTAGCTAACTCATCTGATAGAATTTATTTTTAATCTTATGAATAGAACATCGTCAAAACACATGATGTGGACATAAATAATTATGTAATTAAAAACTCTATTATGATAATTTAATAAATAGCTCCAGGATAAAATAAAAACATTTATTATTTTGTTAATAACTAATTAAAATGATTTTATTTTAAAGGATTTTTAGGATAAACAAGAAAAGTCCAGACTCAAGTTAAGATATTCTGTCTGAATTTCGATTCACTGAGATATATTTTAATCTTATGAAAAAACCTATTTTATTTGGTTTATATAATTACCCAATTTAATATTATCTAATGAATGCTATATACATCATTATATTTTTTGTTTCAAATTTAATAATTTAAATTAATTTTATTTTACATTAAGGCTGACATGTGGTAAATTGTTTCCTCCCTCCATTTTTTAATTGGATTATAACAGTTCGCCATTTTCATTATTATGACATGCTTGTGTGTGAATTGACCTAAATTTTTTTATTATGTAATTCCTTTTATATTGTTTGGATTTATTTTCTTTACACATAATAACTTTGTTGATAACTTTTTATTCCAATGATAATATCATTGTATGGGCAATTCATATCATATTCTCTTTTCTTGGGATATATGTTTATGATATGAAACTATTTTCCATTAAAATATGTATATATATATATATATCACCATTCATAATTTATATTATGAATATCCATAAATTAAATATATTTAAAACATCATTTCATTTTATTCTTTTGTTGGGATTAAAATTTTAGTGTTACCAAAGTGTCAAAGGATTTATGTTACAATAATTTTCATTTTCGATTTTTTATGTTCAATGATTCATAGGGGATATAATAAGACCTTATTTTATATACCCACAAATATTTTATTGTTTTCTGTTAGTAAATTTAGTTTAAATGTTCAATTCCAATTTCCTCTCATATTGATTAGTCAATCTTCATGAAAATCATTTCTTGGTGTTATCGTTATTGTTTCTTATTTTACATCCAGAATATTTCTCTTCCATTTTCATGTTTTATCATGTGTTTTCAAAAATGTAATTTTAAAAAAATAAATTATTTCATAAATACAGTTTACATGATATATTATCATCATTTAATTGATAATAAAAATTAAATTTAGGAAGGTCAACAGTATGGATCTATTTTTACTTCCATTTAAAAAAATTGAAATGAAAATTTATTTTTATCATTTATCACATTAATTGATTTTCCTACTATAATGATTCCTCAATGAATTTATTCTTCCAATATATTTTTGCATGTCTTTTTACATAAATACAGTATCATTTATATCTTTGAGGTTTATTGATTTCAAAATCACTCTTGGAATGAAGATAGTATTTTCCTAAAAAAATGTGTTTTATACTCATTTTCAGCTAGTTCCATTCATCAATTTTCAAACCCCTTTATATTACATATAATAAATTGATGTTATTTTCTATTGACACCATCACCATTTTATAATAATATGTATTATTATTATTTCAAATAAATTTTCATCGAAGACATTTCTATTCTATGGATTAATGAATTTATGAATGAATAAATGACTGTATCTATGATTTTTATAATGAAATGAAATCTCTATCTACTGTATTAATGTTTTAGTCCACAAAATTTTTTATGATAATGGGTGGTGATGTTAAAGAAAAAGGATGGGATTTTCCATTATAAACCACATAATTTTGGGCCTGTGGTTTCCCAAAAAAGATACTTCATAAGGAAATCAACAGTATGGTTATACAAAATACTGGATAGAGTTAAATGATTAGGATTATCCTAAGAGAAAATGGGAATATAATATGAGAATCCATCCAACTGTATCCACGAGGGCTATTTCATGTGTAGTATATAGGGTTACATTATAAGTATTAGTTATATTAAATTACTATTTGATAAGAATATTATTTTTGTATTCATTATATTTCATATAAATTATTACCTTTTTGAGGATGATAAAAAATTTCTCATTATTTGACACGACCCGTCCCACGGGACCAGTATCGTGACTACCCCAAGCCCGCCTTCCATAGTCCAGGGGCTGGGGACTAGCACCAAAGGCGTAATTCCCTAAAACTGGGAAGACATTTCCATTATAAATCATAAACACACACAACCAAAGTACAAGCGGAAGCAAACACTAAGTAAAAATTGAATGAAAAGTGTGATGAAAGTAAAGGGGCTGGAAATACAATCCCAATAGTAAAGTACAAGGAAAATACAAATAGGTACAACTAAAAAGGAAAACCATTGGATGGTGTCTAGAAGCTCCTAGATCATCCACCACGGATCCTACCTGAAGGGTAGGTATAGATAGCCTCCTCAGTACTCCACGTCTATCTGTCTCCTCCGGGTACCGACTCATGGTGAGGTCCACCTCCAGGTATCGTCCATTCCTCATACACTCCACCTCAGTCAGCATTGTCCGTAGTCTACATCCAACACAACAAGCTGCGAGCATAACCCGTGAAAGGGTGAGTATAACGATACTCAGTAGGGACCCCTAGACCCTCAAGTTCTCACAAAATCCAACAAGGTTAAATCACAAAGTATGAAATCAACATATAACCATTACTTAGGTATATGCCCATACATATTCCTAATTTATCAAATAACCCATCTCAACCATGAGGAAAACACAATGGTCATTGACTCATCTCAAACCAGGATTTTCATTATCGAAACCCCGGATGCTGGAGAACTCCTCCTCTGTCAAGTACAGGGGCCATGTCATGACTCTGAGGCACTACACACTAACCTTAGACCGTTGAGGTACTCCCCCTGTCGAGTACTGCGGGTCTGCTAACAAACCGGGTGCTCCGTCTGTTGTGGGTCTGCCACCAAACCAGGCACTCCCCCTAATAGTCGTTAGCGGTACTTCTCCTATCAAGTATCATGGGTTTGCTACTAAACTAGGTGCTTCGTCCATCGTGGGTCTGCCACCAAACCGGGTGCTCCATCCACTGGGCTAATTGAATCACTCCGAGTCGAATCAGTCAACCAGTTGTCAGGTCTACAGCCACTAGGTATCCTCACTCTGTATGTTCGTCTTTGGGAGGATCTGCTCCACGAGATACTGGTCGATACACCAACTGTCATGAAGTCTCAGGTGGAAGTATCTAAAAGGACCACCACGTCATAGGGGTCTCAATGAAATAGATTGCGGGTCAATCGTATACCTGGTCTGTGAGTTATCAGCCTTTTAGTCCCGAGGGCCCAGTTGGTTTCGTGTACGAACCAACCTGACTGTATCTGAACTATACCGCGTATTTATGTAGGGTATTCTCAAAGGGACAGCTATGCTCCTAGAAAACTGGCGTCGTAGACGGTTCTTCAAACCGGCATCTGGTGCCAAGGATATGGCCTAAGAAGTTAATGGGTCGGTAATGGGCTCGGGTCCAGTCCGACCTTTTCGGACCGACTCGGCCCCACATAGTCTAGGCCAACCCAATCTGGGTCGACCCGGTCAGACTCACTGGGTCTGACCCAGCCCATTGGGTGGGTCAGCCCGCTATGTTTTGACCCCGTCCGTTGGGCCCAGCCCAGCGGACCGCAAGGGCGGTGCGACCCGGTAGTCACCACGTATGTGGCTTGGTAACTCAGCCAAGGAGACTGGGCCGGTTTATCCAGAAATACCGTGGGCGAAGCTGTGGGTCATCTCGGGAGGCCGGGAGGCTAGTAGGCAGGCCGTGCGGGGTGTGGGAAGGTCGACTGGTCACCGGTAGGCCGCGGGTGCACCGGTTAGGGCGCTGGGGTACCGGGTAGGGCGCTAGGGTGTAGGGCAGGCTGCGGCCAAGGGCCGGAAAGGTGGGCAGTATGCCAGTAGGGGGTGTGGGGTGCTGGGGAGCGCGCCGACAGGGAAGTGGGGTGTCGGGCAGTCCGCTGGTAGGGGTGCGAGGTGCAGGGTAACACGCCGGTATGGGTGTGGGGCTCTGGGGAGCACGCAGGCAGGGGCGATGGGCGCTAGGAGCATGCCAGTAGGGGCACTGGGCCCCAGGCAGCGTGCCGGCAGGGGCGTGGGGTGCCACGTGTGCGCCGACAGAGGCGCGGGGGTGCGGGTAGCGCACCGAGGCACCATGGGGGCGGTGCAATTCATGGAGGCCACGGGTAGCGCACCCTTTGTTCGTTTCCTTCGTCGCCATTGTCACGTGTACCGCCTTCGTCGCATGTACAACCAAGGGGAGGGTCGGACCGTGTTTGTGCAGCTAGAACCCTCCCTTTATGTTTACAGAAATCGGAGATTCTGATACCATAAATTGATAGACGACGAATGAGGGTTTAATCTCATAATTAAAATAATACAAAAAATCCCCCTAACTTCGATTTTCTGATAGTCATTCATTGTTGTCACGGAAGGATGGTCGTCAATCTGTGGTAGATGATAACGACCCACTTTGAAGGGGGTCTGAGGAAGAAGGCTGGAGAAGAAGAGCATCATCGGCATTTTTCACGTTCTTCATTGGAGAGTGTAATCCTCCAAGTGTTGGGCATCGCGGCACTTTAGCAGCGCTTCGTCGCTTGGTGACGCCGTCCCAAATCCTCCTACCAAGATCCATATATAAAGAGAGGGGGAAGGTAGGTAATGTTTGTTGAAATTTATGATGGTTCATTTATTAGGAACCTTCTTAAATTCCAACAATATTGTAACTTAATTTAAAAAGGGACATGCCAATTAATTTATGCTGGCGCAACGATGCAGTGTGTTGGAAAAATTAATTGTGTGTGTGTTGGCACAATTATGGTGGAGGAGGTCAATAGGCTCTCCCTCATTTATGAGGGAGTTGAGAGGTTTCATCATCTACCATCAATAAGGGTTGGGTGGTCCCCACCCATATCATTAATAGGGAGGTTTTTGCGACCTGGGTGGTCCGCACCACAATTATCATCACATGGGAGGTTGGGTTCGGGTAGGCCCCACCACCAACTCCCAAGTGGGGGTTCCAACTAATCGCACTCACATAGAGGCTGCAATAAGATAAAGTGTGGCTATACTTTATTTTATTATTTTTTATAAAAAAGCTAAAAACCAACTTTTATCCCCCGACCATTTTCCATTGAGGTGAAAGTCTTCTTAAGAGAAAACGGTCACTTTGAGTTCAACGGTGCCCTCAGATTTCAATTCTGAGCACCAGTTCAAATGATATGAAACACTGCTCGCACATTTACTAAACATACCCGAAAAAGAGTTCCGAAAATTATTATTAGTCACCCTCAACCCACTGCGGTCAAGGTTAGGCGCTGCCTAGGTGAAACACGCCCCAAAAAAACCAACGATACTCTCGTATTTTCAATTTGTGTTACCATTTAAAAGTTATGAATTTTACAATAAAATAATTGTCACTTAATTATTTTATTTGGGCCAAAAACTAACTTTTTCTGGTGGCTTGCACCGGCCAAAGTCAGTATCTGCATAAATAAATCAAGCCCTCATAAGTTCAGTAGTGGTCTTGGATTTTTAATCAGAGATACCCTTTGTTAGTTATAAGCATTTAAAAAATAAAATAACTTTATTTATTTATTTTATTTACGGTTATTCCATTTTTTGGATTTCTCACAGGAGGCTCGTGACGACTAAACTTAAGTCACTCCTAGGGTAAACTCGACATCCTGAGCACAACGGTGCCCTCAGATTTCTGATCCAAGTAACCATTTATGATTTATTCGACCTTTTCAGGAAAACTGCTTATGTGCGTTAATTTAACCTTAACAAAACTTCGATGTAACATTCCGGGCACTCTAGGACTCGGAATCGCGCGCCGACAGAAACTACGGACTCATAAAAATCCCATATATTTAAAACAAATTACACGGAAATTCTTGGTCATTACATTCTCCCCACATCTGGGATTTACATTCCTGTAAGCTACAACTCGAACTAAGGAAACAATGGGGCACTGAACACGCTTTTGATCATCCCGCTCCCATGTGCTCACCTGGAGGTTCCTATGCTGCCAGCGAACGTGGACCAGAGGTATCGACCATCCATGTAGGACCCACTCCAGTCGTTCCTCAATCTCCACTAGAACCTCCATTAAAGTCACCTCGTTACTGATATCCAGCTCGCTATGGTCGATGATGTGGGAAGGGTCGTGGATGTATCTCCTCAGCTGAGATACGTGGAAGAGGTCTTACACCCGATGCAAATATGGTGGGAGAGCTAAGTGGTAAGCCACCTTGCCTACCCTGCTGAGGACCTAGAAATTCCCATGAATCTCAGAGATAACTTGCTGCCTCGGCCAAATATCTATAGACCTCGTCTAGGTGAGACCCATAGGAAGACGTGTTCGCCATCCTAGAACTAAATAGGTCTCCGTCTCCTATCATCATACGACTTTTGTCTACTCTGTGCAGTCTTCATCCACTCCTGGATGACCTGCACCTTCTCCATGGTATCTCATACTATCTCTGGTCTATAGGAAGTGGGCCGACTTGGTGAGTTGGTTGATGATCACCCAAATAGAGTAATGTCCCTTGGAAGTACGTGTAAGACCCATCATGAAGTCCATGGATACACCATACCTCTTCCACATTGGGTCCTCTAAAGGCAGAACCAAGCCTGCTGGTACCTGTTTATCCGCCTTCACTTGCTGTAAAGTGAGGCATCGAGAGACAAACTCCTCTATTTCCCTCTTCATACTTGGACACCAGTTCTTTTTTCTAAGGTCGTAGTAAATCTTTTAAACTCCTAGATGTACCGCTAGATGGGATGTGTGAAACTCCCTCAACACTCCCTCCTGATGTGACACTAACACCATAGTAGATCCTCTGAAGATGATGACGTTCTCCCCACCTTCAATAAATCCATCAGTTGTCTGCCCTGTGGATATCCGAGCATGTCACGTCTCACAGTCAACGTCTCCACACTACGACTCCCTGACTCACTAAAGAAGTGAAAGAGTGACTGTATGTGAGTGAACATAGGCTGCTTCATCCCAATCTACAAAAGATATCTATAAGGCAGCTAGCTACTCTTTCACATGTACTAGAAGTCGAATACCAGTCCTCCTGCTGAGCGCATCCGTAACAATTTTCCCATTCCTAGGAGTATAGACTATCTCCAAGTCATAGTTCTAGAGGAACTGAAAGCTCAAAACTCCTGCTTCCATGAGGGTAAGGTTGATCAACTCAATAGTGATCGGCTGCACCCTCCTATGCATGAGTTTAACCTGTGCTTTCTGGGTTTCCTTTTTTGCCGACTAAGGAAAACCTCATCTCAATGTTATAGATAAACCACAACCTTTTTGCCTAATACAGTCAATCTGTGTATGAACTGTGGTTTCGGAGTCCATACCCAAACTAACGGTGTAAGGCCTCGACACTGCCACCAATATGTTTCAATCGAGACTCTCACATCAAGGGTTAGATCACATCGTCAGCATAAGTGTTATTATCAAGTCTCCTCCCAAAGGTATCTCCATACGTGAGGGTCAAGTGAACGGTTTAACCGGATGCTCTAGGTATGGGACAAGATTCATGGAAGGAAGGAATGATTGGTACCTATGTCTATTGATATGACAGCTAGTAGTAGACACATTCCATACCTCGAATAATTCCTTGAGACCTTGGGTCACACTCGTTGACTGCAAGCAGCAATTCTCTTCCTCTGCCCTCTAGCTCCCTGAGCCTGGTGGGGACTACAAAGGTGGGTGGTTATAACATGTCAAAATGTACACCACCTAATGCTACACTCCTATCTCTACTTCCACATCTACTTCCCTGCAGATTCTTCTTTCCCTATTAAATCCTTTTTCTAAAATAGTTTACACGCCCATATCTCTGAGACTGGCGCTAGATTCCTACTTTCCCAATACTAACATTCACTGGATTTATCCACTCATCCAAATAACATTCAACCAAAAAGGTTCTCTCTAGCATCCTAACAGAGGTAGGAATGCACAGAGGAAAAAGAATGTGAAGGATCGGATGTCCCTAAACACATCTCACTTGGAGGTTCAAGCTCTGAAGCATTGATCGTATCGTATTCATCGAGTACCAGAAATGATCGGTACGCCTCGATTAATTCTCAGCAACTGACATGTCGTCCTGATGAAGCTGTAGAAGATCTATAAAACTCTTAGCTACCTCCCCAGGTCAGTACTCAATCGCCTGTAAGTTGGGTTCACATAGGAACCTGAGGGGTATCTGATGCTGAAACACGTCTAAGGCACTAAGCCTATATGTGTCATCAACTGGTACCGACAGTTGAAACTTATGACCAACAGAAAGTGATATAGATGAAAAACTACCTGAAGGTACAATCTTGGAAAATGGTCCAAGTATCGAAACCTCATCACTATGTAAAACAACCTCATGGTCACTCACTGGGAAACACTAGTAGCGAAGATCACCATATGCTCTACTAGTGTCTAAACTAGGTGGAGAACTCTAGAAATTTCCTCTAGTCAGTCCTCTGCTGCCTGGGAATCTGTCTCGCCTTGTAACCTCAAAGGCCTCTACCACTAGAACTCGTGCAACATTCTCAGTAAGCGTACACTATCCTCCAGTGCGGCTGGAAGAATTTAATACCCAATGTTTGGTGGTGCTGCTGGTACACCACCCAAAGGTGCCATCATATAAAGAAGGCCCTACACCAGAGCCTCGTCGATCGGTGGGGCATCATCGGGTACTCTCTCGAAACTCCAACTGGCAGTCTGCATGGAGGCATACTGAACAGATGCGACACGGTCAAAATATTATACCTGGTGAACTAACCTAGTTTGAGATGACTTAATAAAAAACTTTTGAAAACACACATGCAATCAATTTTTTATGTACTAAGTCGGAAATCAGTAGTCAGGGTCCTTCTATATGGATACGTTGGCCGCCGCACCAACACTGGAATCCCTAAACTGAAAGCCACACTTAGTACCCTTAAAACTATTGATTCATAGAAAGAAAATATCAAATTCCTATGTTATGTGGTAGAACCGACCCCTCTGATACCAATTTTTCATGACTCGTCCCACGGGGCCTGTATCATGACTACCCCAAACCCGCCTTCCATAGGCCAGGGGATGGCGACTAGAACCAAAGGCGTAATTCCCAAAAACATGGAAGGCATTGCCTTTATAAATCTTAAACACACACAACCAGAGTAAAAGTGGAAGAAAACACTAAGTAAAAACTGTATGAAAAGTATGCTGAAAGTAAAGGGGCTGGAAATTCAATCCCAACAGTAAAGTATAAGGAAAAGACAAACAGGTACAACTAAAAAGGAAAATAGGTGGAAGGTGTCTAGAAGCACCTGGATCGTCAACCACGGATCCTACTTGAAGGGTAGGTACAGATAGCCTCCTCAGTGCTCCACTTCCTTTTGTCTCCTCCGGGTACTGACTCGTCGTGATTTCCACCTCTAGGTATCATTCAGTCCTCATACACACCGCCTCAATCAGTGTTGTTCGTCGTCTGCATCCAACACAATGAGGTGTGGGCATAGCCTGTGTAAGGTGAGTATAACTATACTCAGTAGGGACCCCGAGACCCTCAAGGTCTCACAAAATACAACAAGGATAATCCCCAAAATATGAAATCAATAGATAACCATTACTTAGGTATATGCCCATACATATACCTAAGTTATCAAGTAACCCATCTCAATCATGAGGAAAACAAAAAGGTCATTGACTCAGCTCAAACCAAGATTTTCATTATCAAAACCATGGTTGCTGAAGAAATCCTCCTCTTTCGGGTACGGTGGCCACGTCGTGACTCCGAGGCACTACTCACTAACCTTAGACTACTGAGGTACTCCTCCTGTCGAGTACCACAGGTCTGCTGCCAAACCGGGCGCTCCACCCAATGTGGGTCTGCCGCCAAACCGGGCGCTCCCCCTAATAGCCGTCTGAGGTACTCCTCCTGTCGAGTACCGCGGGTCTGCTACCAAACCAGGCTCTCCGTCCATCGTGGGTCTGCTGCCAAACCGGGCACTCCGTCTACTGGGATAATCTAATCACTCCGAGTCAAATCTGTCAAGCAATCATCAGGTCTACAACTACAAGGTCTCTGCACTCTGTATGCTCATCTCCGAGAGGATCCTCTCCAAGATCTTCTGGTTAATACTCCAAGTGTCATGAATTTTCAGGTGCAAGTATCTCAATGGATCACCATGTCTTAGGGGTCTCAACATAATAGACGGTGCGTCAATCGGATGCCTAGTCTGTGAGTTATCAGCCTTTTAGTCTCGAGGGGCCAGTTGGTTTCATGTACGAACCAACCTAACCGTATATCAACTATACCCCAAACTCCCGTGGGATATTCTAAAAGGGATGGCTATGCTCCATGAAAAACGGTGTCGCAGATGGTTTGTCAAACGGATGTATGGTGCCAATGATATTCCCCAAGAAGTTAATGGGTCAGTAATGGGCTCGTGTTCAGTCAGACCTGATCGGACCAACTCACCTCAACCTAGTTTGGGCCGACCCGGTCTGGGCCGACCCTGTTAGACTCGCTGGGTCTGACCCGACCCATTGGGTGGGTCAGTCTGCTATGTTTTGACCCAGTCTGCTGGGCCCAGCTCAGCGGACCGCAAGGGAGGTTCGGCCCGGTA
Source organism: Viscum album (assembly GCA_963277665.1). NCBI lineage: Eukaryota > Viridiplantae > Streptophyta > Magnoliopsida > Santalales > Viscaceae > Viscum > Viscum album. The sequence goes on along the minus strand of OY728136.1, from coordinate 1,427,968,598 downwards.
GTTGCCAAGTAGGTGGCTCGGTAACTCATCCCGGGAGACCGGGCCGGTTCAGCCAGCGACATCGCGGGGGAATTTGTGGGTTGGTTCGAGAGGCCGGAGGCCGGGAGACCAGAAGGCAGGCTTCTCGGGGCGCGGTCAGCCCGGCAGGTCACCGGTAGGTCACGGGTGCACCAGGCAGGGCACCGGGGTGTTGGGTAGGGCGCTGGGGTGTCGGGCAGGCTGTCGGCAGGGGCCGGGCATGTGGGCAGCGTGCCAAAAAAGGTCACAGGGTGCTAGGTAGTACCCTGGAAGGGGCGTGGGGTGCCTGGAAGCCCACCAGCAGGAGCGTGGGGCGTCGGGTAGCGCACCGATAGGGGCGAGGGGCGCCGTGGAGCACACCGGCTGGGGCGCGGGTCACTGGGCAGCACGCCAGCAGGGTCACGGGGTGCCGGGTGTGCGTTTGGAAGGGTTCGGGTAGCACAACGGGGCATTGAGGGGGTGGCACAATTCACGGAGGCCATGGGTGGCACAGTCTTTGTTCGCCACCTTCGTCATCGTCGCCACGTGCACCGCCTTCGTCGTCACCAAACAAGAACAACCAAGTGGAGGGTCAGACCATGTTCATGCAGCCCGAACCCTCCTCATTACAGTGATAGAAATCGGCAATTGTCATACCATAACTTGATTGACGAAAAACGAGGGTTTAATCTCATAATTAAAATAACACAAAAAATTCCCCTTCCTTTGATTTGACGGTAGTCGATCGTTGACGTCGCAGAAGGATGGTCGTCAATCCATGGTAGACGATCACCTCCCACATCGAAGTGGGTCCAAGGAAGAAGTCTGGAGAAGAAGAGCATCGTCGGCGTTTTTCGCGTTCATCATTAGAGAGCATAATCCTCCAATTGTTGTGTGTCACGGCACTTTACCAGTGCCTCTTCGCTTGGTGAAGTCGTCCCAAATCATCCTCCCAAGCACCATATAAATACGAGAGGGGGAAGGTAGGTAACGATTGTTGAAATTTATGATGGTTCATTTTTTATAAACCATCCTAAATTCCAATGAAACTATTACTTAATTTAAAAGGGGGCAAACCAATTAATTTACACTAGCGCAACGATGCGGTGCGTTGGAAATATTAATTGTGTGTGTGTTAGTACAATTATAGTGGAGGAGGTTAAGAGGCTCTCCCTCATTCATGAGGGAGTTGAGTGCTTCCATCCTCCACCATCAATAGGGGTTGGGTGGTCCCCACCACTATCATTAATAGGGAGGTTTTTGCGACTCGGGTGGTCCCCACCTCAATTAACCTCACATGGGAGGTTGGGTTCGGGTAGACCTCACCACCATAACCTCTCATGGGATCTTAGGGTGTGGCAGTCCCACCACCAACTCCCAAGTGGAGGTTCCAACTACCAGCACTCACATGGCGGCTGTAATAAGATAAAGTGTGGATACACTTTATTTTATAATTTTTTATAGAAAATCCAAAAACTAACTTTTATCCCCGACCATCTGCCGTCGAGGTGAAATTCTTCTTAAGGGAAAATAGGCGCTGCGAGTTCGATGGTGCCCTTAGATTTCAATTCTGATCACTGGTTCAAAATAAATGAAACGCCGATTGAATGTTTACTGAACGTACCTTAAAAAAAGTTTGGATAATTATTATCAGTCACCCTCAACCCACTGCGGTCAAGGTTAGGCTGTGCCTAGGTGAAACACACCCCCAACAAACCCAAAGGTACTCTCGGATTTTCAATCCGAGTTACCGTTTAGAAGTTATAAATTTTACAATAAAATAATTGTCACTTAATTATTTTATTTTCGGCCAAAAACTTACTTTTTCTGGTGGCCCATGCCAGCCAAAGATAATATCTGCATAAAGAAATCAATCCCTCACCAGTTCAGTGGTGGTCTCAGATTTTTAATATGAGACCCCTTTTTTGAGTTATAAGCATTTGAAAAATAAAATAACTTTATTTAATTATTTTATTTATGGTTATGCCATTTTTAAGATTTCTCAAAGAGGGCTCACGCCGACTAAACGTAAGTCACGCCTAGGGTAAACTCGTCATCCTGAGCACAATGGTGCCCTCAGATTTCTGATCCGAGTAACTGTTTAAGAGTTATTCAACTTTTTCAGGAAGGCTTCTTATGCGCTTTAATCTAAGCTTAAAAAACTTCGACGGATCATTCTGGTCACTCCGAGCCTCCGAATCACACGCTGTCAGAAACTACAGACTCCTAAAAATACCTTATATTTATAAACATTATAGGGAAATTGTGGGTCTTTACATTATTATTGGTTCTTATGAACCTTGTACAAGATAAATCTTAATTCAACGTTTTATTATTGATGATCCATGTTCAAATCATTAGTAATTATATTCTTTTATGCTCATGATTATCAATTATGTTATCATCAACTTATAATAATCTTATACTCCCTGATGACATTAAGTTATTAATGTTTCTATTTTCATATAATGTGAATTTTGTCTCAACCATTGTTTTTCATATTCCATAGGTTATTAATAATGATGTAAAAAATTTTGAGTCTATGAAGGAGTTTATTGATGAAAATTGTGCGAGGAATTTAATAAATAATATGGAATATAAAAGTCTAGATATAGAGGATGATGATGTCGATCATTATGAATTATTTTTTTATGATTACATATTGTTAAATGTTTTCCATATTTCTCTAAAACTATACACATAAAAGGTCTATGGATAATATAGTGATCTAATATTTCATCTTGATTGTAAAATTATTTAATAGAAAAAATTGGGACACATTTATTTCTATCAAAAGATAAAAATGTAATGGTTTATTTATTTTAGTACCTATATTCAAGAGTACATGTGAATGGATATTACAATTGGTTTCAGGGAAGGGTTTAGAAAACTTTTGAAATTGGTATGTTTTATTGAGATTTTAATTAGAATAATATATAATTCCAATGTTTTATAAGTGTGTGTATAATAATATTTTCAATTCCATAAAAACCTTATGGAGGTTTTGGGTGATGATATTTTGAGTTGGTTAATTATATTTTATGGGAAATATTTTAGGATTGAGTAATATGTTACCCATAGAAAACAAATGAAAAATTATTTTGGAACAATTAAATAAAATCATGGAGAATGAATATAAATTATATGATATACCCTTTATGAGTAACAATTAATTAATTTTCAATATATTGAGGTTATATTGGTTATAGCGATATTAATTTATTTCACATACAATTTTAAAAATTTGGTATTATTTTTAACACATTGTAAATTAATGAGGAATTTCTTTAGATTTAGTCATTTTAGAAATTATAATACCTTGTGCTAATTTTGATTGGGTTAATTTTTAATTATATGAGGAACACATTGTTATACCTTTTGATATTATGTGATCTGTTTTATATATATTTTCATTAGGCATGAAAATTCTATCTAGAATACTAATCATCTGGAGTTAACAATAATATTGTTATGGAAATTGATTAAAATATGCCATTATACTTTTAAGGAATTTATATTTCCTTGTATTCTTCATATATATTGTAAATTTAGATCTAATTTATATGAAATTGATGTTGAAACAAAAATTATAACTTTTTTATTTTTTTAATGAGAAATAAATTTCATTTTAACTCATCACAAATTTACAATATTAGGATAGATAACATTATAACATTATCTCTCAGTCAATATTAACCCTTAGAAGTTATTTTATTCTTCTATAACCATGATTTAACTTGCCAAATATGTTCTTATACTTTGAAACATACAATTCATTATTCCAAAAGAAACTCATACCCCCCTTTCTCTCATTTCAAGAGAAAATCTTATTTACCCTTTATTTGATGTAGATTTTCTATTGATGTATTATTAAAATTGTAGCCCTAGTTACTAGACCCATTTTCAAATTATGATGATGAAATTTATTTTAGGGAAAATGACCATTATTAATATCTATAGATTTTTTAAATTAATACTCTATTTGATATCATACAAAATATTCAAAATTGAGCATTAATAAACAATGATTTATTATTATTTTAATGTGACTCTTATAACCATGTAAATAAATTTGTTTGTATGAATAAGAAAAATGAAATTATAAATGATATATATATATATAACCCAATTAAATTTTATTGAATAATTCTTAGAATATAAGAACTCAATTTTAAGAAATCCATATTATTTTTCAAATATATTTTTATATTACAAAATGTATTTTGTTATGTATTTTTGTTAGAGGAAAATATTATCAAATTATGGAATAGTTATAATAATTTTTAATAAAATTAATATTTATATATTGATCAATGGAAAACATTATTATGGTATTTGTTTTGTATTTTTCTAAAATGATTGATTTTTTGATGAATGGTGAAAATATAGTGTTATACATTTAAATAAAATGTGATTTATTTTCATTAACTATGTCCTGTTTTAAGATTAATTTTTGGTCAATGTAACAAAAATTTTATTTATTTATATTTTATCTAATTTATTATAATTTATTAATCATTATAAAATATTTTGGAATAATCTTATTTTTAATCTTAAAACATGTTTTTATAAATACAATTTTTTGTAGTATTTTTCAAATTTGTAATAAAAGTAATTTATTTTATATTTCATACTTCATTTTCAAGAAATATAAATAAATTTATTATTCATCATGTCGAATATATCTTAATATGAGTTTGTTAAAAAAATTTATGAAGCTAATCTTTTGGTGAATAGTAAAAAATACAATTTTTTGATATACAATATCGTTTATGATATCTTATATACAAAATTGTGGCATATTTTTTTACTATTATCTTAAGACTCATGTATTATAATATAACTATATATTCAATAAAATCAAAACATTTAAATTAATTTTTTCATGATAATTATGTAATTCATTTTCATTGTTGACGTAATTCTTACAAAACTATGGAAAATTAAAATTCCGTGTCTTATAGATAATAATTGTGTAGTAAAAAATTTGTTAGTTAATTTGTATTAAATATTATTTATAAATTATTATCTGTATATATTTTTTCTAGTTATGGATTTATATTAAAGAATATTATCTCAATTCTTGTAAAATGCTACCACACAAGTATAAAGTAAATAATTAATAATTAAACATGTTTTTTAACATAGATATGACTAAAAATAAACAGTGAATGAATATAAACGGCTATATTGATCCTAATTCATTTATTTATATTATGGAAATTTTTTTATATTTTAATATATGATATAAATATAATAAAGTGTTATGAAATAATGGCACAATGCTAAAGAAAGAAGAAGATAAACCAATTAAATCATTTAAAAATACAAAAATAATATATTTAGGATGATTGAATCTATTCCAATATTTTTGTATAAAATGTAATTTGAGTGGTTTTAGTGAATTATATTTTATTTCATCTATGTCATTGTAGTTTTAAATTCAAATTAAATAATTATTGTAAGATTTTACATTATTTAAATTTTTTTAGGAATAATATTTTCTTATGTGAATTAAAATTTAAAAAATCATATTGTATTTCAATGGATTTTAATATTGTATAAATTAGTAAATAATATCATGTTATAGAATAATTTTTATTTTATAGTAACTATATTTTCCTCTATTTATTAAATAAATCGATATTGTGGTAACTGTGGAAAATTGTTAGATTGGGATAAAAAAACCAAAGGGTAAAAATTGATCGAAAATTTTCAGATTTTTTTTTGAAATTATCAGTACCCATAGACATCCAAAATATGATATCAATTACCTTTTATGATTGTGATATGAAAATTAATTTATATTATATTAACATTTTCAATAATTTGAAATGTTCTCCTGTCACTATGTATTAAAGGGCACAACATCTCATCTTATCTAGAAATATATTAATAATTTGGTTCATAAATACTTTAACAAAATACTATCCCATGAAGGCTAATAATATTCTACATGTCTTATTTTTTCAATATTACTTACTATAGATTTGTTATTATGGGATACAAAAGAGGTTTTCCAAAGAAGAGGTATAACATTTACAGGAATGTTTTAGTTTTATTTATTCTTCCACATCCTAAAAATATTCCACAACCAAGATAAAATAATAACATGATTTTTAGAAACAAAATTATATGTTTATTATGTTAATCAAATAACATAAATATATCTCAACTTCCATTAAATTTGGATGGAAATCATCAATTAATGTGTATGGTGAACTACCGCCACACAGACCGATTTAATTTTTTTTTCATCTCTTCACAAAAAATTATATTTATAATGATTTAATAAACATATATATATATATATTAGATATTTTTACCTTTATTGATATATAATATATAATTTAATTGTTTACCTTTATATTCGTAAAAAAATGATAAAGACATTCTTCCATACGTGTATACTACCCTTCAATTAAGTGATGAATATTCATTTTTAAATAACACATAACATAGATTATATACATAAGAATATATAAATAAGTATTATGATATATATTATATTATGATTATTCTAGAGTAATAAAATATTACTAACATTATAGTCATTGTGATTATTGAAAAATTGCAACATTACGCATGTGTACGTTCATCCCATCTTTTCAAGATTTTAATGATGTTGATTATTTAAAAAAATTAAATTTTGTATCTAATGATATAATAGATTAATAAAAAAGATAATTATTTTTTCAATAGTATTCTATAGATGAAGGAATAATTACCTATTTGACCTCACTTAATGTGCAGAAGAGATTTTAATCATAGGAACTGAACATCCCCAAAACACCCAACCTAGACTTAACCGATTATGTAATTAATAATTTCATTAATAAAACCGAATTAAATTGATTAATTTTATGATATGTGACTTTTAATATTTTCATAATTACAAAAATAATTTATATGATCTTAATACACAAGAGAAAAATGATATACATGAAAAATTCATAACTCGATATAAGGGAGTATATCATAATTTCATTTAATTGAGGCTTATTTTAATGTTATCCATGAAATTTATTTTAGTAATTTATATAATTCCCCTTTAATATAATATATAATTTATCATACAAAATCGTGACAATGTTTTTTTCAAATTCATTAATTTTAACTAAAGGGATATCGCTTGAAAATAACCAATTATTTGAAGTATAATTAACTCAATTTCCATTAATTAGGTTATAAATCTTATTAATTGTCATTATTATACCTTTATTATCTAATAATTGACCTATAAATTTTTTTAATAAGTATTTTATAATTTTATATATTGATATATATTTTTACATGTGATATCTTCATTGAATAATTTTCAATTCAATAATATGATCTTTATAAGGGTTATTAATCTCTTGTTACATTTCATTAGTGCATATGTTTATGATATGCGTATATTTTATAATAGGATGTTTATATAGATCCTCATTGATAGGATATATCATGAATCCCCTTTTTATCACGACAACAAATTTTTCATTTGATGTTATTATTTCATTTGTCATACGATTGATGTTTTTCCAACATATCAAAGGATATTTTTTATAATTTCATTTCAATTCATTATTATTCATTTTCATATAAAAATGGGTGGAAAAAATATTCTATTATTTTCAGGATCCACATATAATTTTTTCTTCATTGGTTGTGAATATGTCTGACATGTTTATTTACCATTTCATCTCTTATTGATTAATTATACATAAAAAACGTCATTTGTAACTGATATTGATCATATATATTATTTTATATCATTATCATTCTCTTAATTATCCATTATTGATATATTTTTTTTAAAACTATTCTTCTATAAACATAAATGATTTCTCAATGATATTTTCATGATATTTTATCATCAATTAAATGGTATTTAAATAAAAATTTCATAATTTTTTCTATATGAGTTTCTTTCATATTTGATTTAAAAATGTATGAATAGAATTTTTATTTATAACATTTATTATATGAAATTATTTTACCACTTTCAAGATTTATAAATTGTTTCATGATTCAATTAAATGGTATCATTTTTTAATGAAATTTTTTTCTTTAATATGTGTTCTATTTTATGATTTGAACATCGAATTTTGTGATAAAAATATTAGTTTAGTCAAAATGGTTTTTCATAATATTCTAATGGTTTTCCATTCATAAAATCCAATGAAACAATGATGTTAGAAAAACTCCATTGAAGTTATTTTTTGTTTATACTATCCTCATTCTTTTCTATGACTGGTTATGTATATTAGAAGGAAATTATCATTGAACACATTTTTTGTACATCATAATCACAAAATCAAAGTAATATAGATTTTTTCTATTATTTTTATGATGAAATGTATGGTTGGTTCAAATTATTACTATTAGGGTTATTTGAAATTGGTTTACAAGACGGAGGGTTATATTACATACAAAATATATGAGGTTTCATTACAATATAATGACATGTGGGTCTGTGATATTACTCCAATAAATTTTTTATAGAAATAAACTCTACGGTAATTCCAAAAATGGAATGTAGTTAACTGATTTGGTTTCTCATTAGAGGTTGTAGAAAATTACTATAACAGGTGATCCAATAATGACCAATGTGGTCACATCATTAGAATCTTTAAGGGTTAATATTTATGTTTGATTTAAATGAAAATGGTCCAAGATACCAATATGTTTCAATTATGTATTATATGGGTTTAAATGTTTCCTTATGTCAAGGTAAACTTCAAATTTATCAAGATTGTTGATTCTTATGAATATCGTACAATGTAAATTATTTATTCCATGTTTCATGATTAATTGTTAATATTTTTAATGTTATAAATTCTATTATTTTATGATGGTTCACATTGATTATATCATCATACCATTATTATATACAAAATATCACTGATGGAGTTAAATTTTAAATGCATATTTTTACACTTACTATTCATTTGAGATCACCCTTATTTTAATTCACATTACCTAGGTTATGAACAATGATGAAAAATAATTTTAGTCCAGAATGGTATTATATGTGAAGAATGTTGTTGGGGACACTGAAGAAAAATTATTGAATATAATAATATGGGTATCAAGGGAGATCATGTTCATTTTTATGTACTAGTTGGTTATGAATCGATGATGATATATTCTTATACTTATTCAATAATTCTCTAATCCTAAAATTTCCTTGGGTAGGTATATACTCCAATTTTCATTTTTATATTGTTATTTATAATGGGAATTTTTAATTAAATTTAGATGTATCAAATCTTAAAATTCATTGATTATTTTTTTAGTATACGATTTTTGATTACAGGTTCTGGAACCTTACAATAAGTTTATAATTACTCATTATGTGCGGATTCCATGTGATGCAGCTCCTTAAACTCATTGATATAACGATTTTATCTCATTAGAACATATAAAAACAAACCATAATATATACATACATATATATATATTGGATAAATAAATCAATAAATTATTCATTTCTAATTTGTGATATTACCTACCCTACACTCTAATGGGATAATATAGTCTATATATATCTAAATTCAGTGCGGTTTGTGATGAGTATTCATTACATGATGACAAAAAAACAATCTGGATCACATATTTTATTCCTCCATCTCCCCATGAATAAAATATTGTTTTTTGGTGTTCATTTCATCATCACAAGGAAATTGAACTCCATATTTGGTTTTTTTGTATCAATTAATCTATATAAAAATAGTAACTGAGTTGAATATCCATATACCTTGGTCGTATCTCTATATATAACTGAGGCATTCATCATGTTTGGGGTATAATATAATCAATTTTATAATTATAAACATAAAATTATAACCCTCAAACTATAGTAAAAAATAAATAAATCATTAATCAAAACTAAAATTTAAATTATAGATGAATAGTATCCCTAAAAATCACATAACCCCTGGTATATGAAATTGAAATTCATGATAAAATGTAAAATATTTATAAAACACAATATTTCATTATCTGGATCAATCATATAATATAAATGCTTTTAAAATAACAAAATTAAGATTACTGGACGCTTAAAAAATAAATCAACTTCCCCTCCAAACCAAATCATATTATTTTTAATCCACATATATATTTATTTTATCATTGGATCCATTCCAATTGTAGTATCTCAAAAGTAATGATTTCTCTTCAACAAAGTTTTACATGTATTGTGATTTTATTTTATTTAGTAAGAAACCAATTTAGTCCCATAAAGTATTCCATATTATTTATATATATATATATGATGGAATCCAAAACATAATTTAAGTAGTTTGAAAACACTATATGAAACATTAAAGTTGAGATTTAATTTGATATCATAGATAATAAAATTGTTGACTCTAATTACATCCAACAATTAAGGTGATATATAAAACTTATTCTAGAAAATATTCTTTGGTTTTTCATTTATCTCACAATGAACCATCTAACTTGATATATGTATCAAAATCATTGGACCCTGAAATCATATTCAGTCTATTGCAAAAATACATTACATTCTATAATAGTCCCTATATACCCTCTTCTATATGGAACATATTAGTAAGAGCATCATAATTAGTAGATACATACAACATAACCAAGACAATTATTCAAATTTATAAAAAAATATTCCTTGAGAATGGACTTAGGAACCATATAAAAAAATTAATTTGGAAAAATCCACATTCCAGGTTATTATGAATAAACCCATCCAGGAATAATAGACACCACTTTGGAGAAAACACTAAATAGGAAAAAATTTATATTAGTAGATAACATATGATCTGATTATAAAAAAATATAGTAAAAAAGAAAAGTGTGACACTACCTAAACATAGAACATAGTTCTTTAGAATCTAATCTGACAATGTACTAAATGTATCACTCACTAAGACACCAATACATCCCATGAATCTCATAGGCTATCCATATTATGTAGAGTTTGGAGTAACCTTAAACCACTTCACCCTCCCTAAGAACCCATTTTATGATAATATGGGCTATATAACATATTTCATAATTCTAATCCATCGAATATCACATATACCGATATTAAATAACTATCCAACAAATACAACTCTAGGTATCCAATCTATCAACATCATAATGGTCATCATTTTTTTCCCATGATCTCCCCTCAGTCAGTACTAAGGTAAGCTTATATCCTTTAGGAATCCAATATACTGATCTCATAAATTAATTACCATATGAAAAACATTTAATTAGAGTATTCCCTATAGTACTAACTATGTGGAATATTCTCATCATTTGATTCATACATCGATAAAACCAATAGACTATATCTTAAACAACATCAATATATAATATGCCTCATAAGATTCTATTGATTATTTTCCAGTCAGTCAACCCTAAGGTAATATTATATGTCTTAAGATCACAACATAATAATTGTGGATAAAATTATATTTGAAAAATTTATCAAATAATCATTAACAAAATAATATAATCTTTATAGATAAACCATTTCACAAACATGTGATTCCAACCTATAATTGTAGTAGCAAAAATTACTATATTATGATTTCTGGGTTTCTTATGCTTAAAACAAACAAAATTGTCAGAATGAGTAATAAAAACTAGGTGATTCCAATATCATTATATTTAGTTCATGATTTTTATTTTAGTTCAAATTATAGATACATATTCATATTACACATCTCTAGTCTCTCAGTTCCAACATGATTCACCCTAACTTGAGTACCCAATCCCATACAAATCATTTCAAATAAATCAAACATAAGGTAATCCATAATGTTTTTTAGAAAACCTAGGCCGCCAATGTATTTTACCCCATAATAGTTTCTAGTTAATTCCCATTTTAGAACGGTTCTATGAATTTCATACCCATGAGACCTTATATTATACATAGAATTGTGAAAAGGTATATATTATTATCCTAATATTTTGTAAATAAAAATCAATTCACAAACACGAATGATTATTACTTATTATCATATCTTCTTTTGATTGAAATGTAATGACACGGAAAGGAGTAATAGATACATCTATGTCATTATATGATAAAAATATCTAAATATATGGTGTAATTATTCAAAAAACACTAATTATAAATGAAAATTAAATAAAAAATAAATATAAATCCACATTAATGGAAATGAAGATAACTGATTCCCAATTCATGATCATGTGATGAATATGAAAAAATCACACTTTCATAATTACACATGATTATCTATGTAACCGTGATCCAAGGATAATTGGATGTTATAGTGTGAGGTAGAATTTATAGTTCATTGTATTATGGGTATTCCTATAAGAATAATGGTGATGAGTTTAATTTTAGACCAGAAATGATAAAGTCAGTAATTTATGTGGGGGTCGGCTCCCTAAATGGATTCTCTGTTCCTCCCAATAAATTTGGTATGAAAGAAATCCTTGATATAATATCAATATGTTTCAAAGGGAGCATCCTATAGTACATATCATTTCTATAGAGAAATAAATTCGTGAGGGTTCTATTATCATTATCAAAATATTTTCATTCTGTATGAACCTATACATTTATCATATAGTCTAAATATATTTTTTATACCATTAAATAATTTTTGATCATCCAAAATATATCTAAAACCCCATCCATTGAATATTTTTGATCATTCAATAAATCATAATAAATTATTGAATATTCCACGATATGTAATTGGAAGTCACTATAAACACCTCGACAATTAGAATTTTAGTCCTCATATTGTATTAACACACATAATTTATAATAATTCCCATCCACTAAAGTCTTATATCAATAACCTTCCATTTATTTCTCATTTAATTTGAAAAATATTCAAGAAAATCTATTTAGATTATATATATTTCCTCTAATCTTTTCTTAAATAAATTCATCACACATACACCAATCATTCATTTAATAAATTATTTTAAATAAAAATAATCATAACATACATAATTATGTTAATAATAATTTTGTTTCTACCTACTATGAAAATTTCCATTGATGCATTCATATCAAATTAACCAATGGTCTAGCCACTATTGTTCCCACTAGAAATAATTTATCAACTTATATAAAATAAATTGTTACTAATGTGTACCTCATAGGGAAGATGTTATTGGATTGATTATGACTATTTCCCACTCGATATTTCACTATCATGTTGTGTAGTTATCAATACCCTACTCATACTATCCTTTAGAGAGACTCAATCTACATTAAAAATTCAATTATATAGAAATTTTTCCACCCCTCCTCATGAAAACTATCATCCTCATATTTATTTATAACCTAAAAAATTCTATGAATCAACCCATTTTTTTTACAAACCACGAAATCCTCAGTAAATCATAAGAAATTTTCTTAATCAAAATTTTTTCATTGGAAATAATACCTTTCATCAATAAACTTCTTCTATCAAATATGATTTCTATGTATACAACACCACTAATGTATCCCATAATTCACTAATAACATTATTAATATAATATTTAATGTTTTATCAATAATTATGTTTTTACTAAAATAATTTATCATTTCATCACAATAATCATGGAAAAATAAAAATTCTATTATTTCATAAAATTTGAAAAATATAATATAATAACATCAATATAGGAATTTTATTTATAATAGAATTTTACAAATAGTGTTATAATATCATTTTGTAAAAATGTAATGAAAATATAATAATACATAGATAAATAAAAAACAAAACAATTACACTCATGAATCTCTTAATGAAAATGGGAATAGTCTTAGAAATTTGGGCACCAAATGCATGATTTTAAAATCAATTTTTTTATTATAATATAATATTTGACAATGCTATATAATTACATTATCAAAAATTAGTTGAAATTGTAATTATCATGTTGAAATTAATGAATTGAAAAAATGTCATTATTTTTTGAGAAGGTCAATTTTTTGAGTAAGAATTAAAATATTGTATGAAAATACAATTTCAATTATAAAATAATCAGGAAATTAATATTTTGTAATGATTAATATAAAGATATTATAAACATAAATATTTTATTACTCGTTATAATATTTTATATTAATTTAATGAAATTAATTTTACAACCCTATAGAAAATATTTTAAATCATAAATAATGTTTTAGTTATTTTTAGAAAACTTATTTAAAATTTAGAATATTATAAAAATGTAATATAATATACATTAAAGGATTTAGATTCTTAATAAATTTAAATTCAGAAAAAACTTACACTTTAAATACTATAGTATAAAACCATGTGTAGTCTGACAGTTGTTTATTATCCTAGTGTCTAAGTCACATGATTGGAAATTAATAATGAAATATCCATAATTCAATATAAATACAAACCCATTTTATCATTCCTCTTCACACCTTTTTTTTTTGAAATATCTATCCTTAGATTTTTTTTCTCCCAATATTTACTCTAAAGAGAATATATAGTTTAAAGGATCAATTGTCATGATTTCAGAATAAAAAGTTTAGGATAGTGGCTCTCAATCCTCCTCAAATACATTTTTAATTGACATAATTTTATTATATAGTCAGTATAAATTATTTTAAATATATTTATGTTCTATTAATATATTTTATTATCACCCATTAAGGATATTTTTAATGATATATTACATATTACATATCAATTGAAAATTTTCATTGGCTGTTATTTTATAGATGTAAGGATTCATAATCGCTTTAATACTATATTTGTTTAATTTTTAAAAAATAATATGTTTCTTAATGTTAATAATTAATATAACTCAATGTTAAAATTTCTAAAAAATATTATCAATGAGTTAACACCATTCCATCACTTTATTCTTTTTTATAATAAAGTTTAATGCTTAATTTTTTTTTAAAATTTTAATAGATATATCTAAATATATGAGAACAACCTAAAATATTTTTAATGTAAATACTGTTTTATTTCAATGTAATAAAATTCATGTTTTGATACTATAACTGTATGAAGAATTTAGTTTATATGCATCTAAGGGTAATAACATAGAAGAAGGATGGTTGGGTATTAACAATTTATTTTATCAGTGGAGAAGAAATTAACATAATTGAACACATGGATTTATATTCCCATGGGATATTATTTACATGAATCACAATAACATTATGATGCATTATTATAGATTTCAGAATATTGTTGTAAATATTAAATACATTTATAATTTCTATATCTAACATAAATTTTTCACCAGACTAAAAATTATAAATGTACGGATGATTTTTGTACTATTTAATGAAATTGTACTTGAGGTCTATTTCCTATTGATACCCCCACACTAGGAAAAAAACATCAATTAATTCCATGTTATAATTTTTCTAATTAGGTTAATTTCCATTACATTACGAAATATCAACTGTATATAATATTATTTTGGGATATTAAATTAGTCATTAATATTTCCCCATTGAATAGAGAAATATTAATATTCATCATATGATTTATTTCTATATGGTTAATTGGTGATTAATTAATGATTGAAATATATGATATTCTTTTGGAAACATTATATATCCAGTGCATATCTAGTCTCATCATATGAGGTAATAAATTGATTAATACTATATAGGATGTAGACTATAATTATATAGATCATTAATTATGTTATACATATCATTATATAATTATATTAAATAATTTTTATAATTCATACACATTTATTAATTATTTCTGGGAAAATGGAATTGATGATATGTTTATTATGTAAGGAGTTTTATATTCGATCATCAGGACATTTTTTATTAATTCCATGAATTAATGTATTGAAATTAGATCATTTAAGATATTATTATAAAAAAATCATATGTTATGGAATTTATATACTCCAATATTATTATTAGTTTAAGGGTTTTTTATGGTTTCTTGTGTTGTACTTTACCCCTTAATGTGTATTTGAGCTGACTCTTTCATATTAACTCTCATTTTCACAATAAACTATGAGGGTTACTTCTTGTAAATTATTTACTTGTATGTATAAATAATACATTTTCATGTATTCATTAGATGTACCTAAATTTTTAATGTAATTAAATATATATTTATATATCTATTTTTTTAAGACTATGAAATTGCAAGATCCAATGAATTGTAATCTATGTATTCTATATAATTGTAATAAAATAATAATTAGATATGGGCTACTAGATTATATGTTCTAAAGTTGGTCTCTATGAATATTTAGCAGAAACCATAGGAATTATATTTATAATAACATATTTCGATATCATACCTGTTTGAAAACATCCATTTGGTGTTATAAAATTATTTTATGATTATATGACGTGAATATATAATAAATTAGTAGTTATATATCCATTTATTTAAAATTAAAAGTTTTATTTATGAAGTAGTTATGTATATTATGTTTTTCCAATGATGTAAAATTAAAGTATCACACACCATTGAAAAACATGAATCCAATATAGGTATTTCACTATAGATAAACTCAACGAGCCTACTGTAAGAACCATGATTATTATAACATTATTTGTGGAGTTGAAAATAGTTATAACCAATAAACATTCCCATATAAAGAAGCTTGTTTCTCCACAGTGTTGTTTATTTATGTTGGACTTCTGTTTGAGGTAGAAACAACGAAATTGTATATGAAACAAAAATTCATTAGTATATTAATAATAAATCCAGTCCCAGGAAAATGTATTCCTTATATTTGGATGTAGTGACTTTTCAAATATTATAATTATAGTCTATCTCTTAAAGGGTTTTTCTGACCAATTATGGTCATTATTACAGAACACTAATAAGTAATAGGATAATACAATTATATAATAAAAAAAATTTCAACACATCTCTCTTAATTAGATAATTTCTCATGAGAAATTATTTGAGATTAAAAATAAATTCTTTAATTTAAGTTAATAGTAAAAAATATTGTAATTGAATATATGTATGACATTTCATGGTCAGTGAAACATGCTGAAAACTATTTTGATAATATTGATATAAAGATAGATTGATTCTTAATTGGTTGAATTTAATCATTTTAAGGATATTATTATCTGAAAATTTTACTTCATGTGAGTAGAGATTGAAAAGCATGATCATTATTTATGAAATATTTCCCACATATTTTATTTTAAAAATTCATGTAGGAGATGGCATATACAAGTGAGATCAAATTAAACTGAAAATTTAAAAATTTATATTATTATAGGGTAGAATTCTCATCATTTAGTAACTATTCCATGAACTATATTATAAAATTCATGAAGGGAAATGTGAGTCTTCTACAAGAGTAGAGTTATATGAGATCATGCCCATATGTTATAAGAAATGAAAAAGAAACTATTATATAATACTTCAACTGAAATTTTATAGGAATCTATAATAAATATTATTAATGTATCAATGAATTCTTCCCAATGACATTCAAATGGAGAATTTCTGATCATTTTCAGTCACAAAATATGTGGTTGATATACCAAGTGATGTTTTTAGAAGAGAATTGATCATAGTAAAAAAGGTATCTAATATAATATTTTAATAAAAATATATGAAATATTTATAATTGTTAATGTTTTATAACAACATAGAATCAATCCATGATTTATTAATGATAGACTTTTCTATTAACACTACATGTTCTAATCTTATTTTAATGAATATGTATATATTTTTCTATATAAAAATTCAAAGAGGTTCTTTAGATGAAAAATTTATTACATAATTTATATAATACATGATATGGATTTGATGTCAATTTATAATAATAGTTTATAATTCATGATGTCTAATGTATGATCTATGAGGTAGGAAGGGAATCTAGGTTTTTAGGGAGTTAATTTATTGAATGAGTCTTATTGGAAAAAATATTTACTTACTGATATTCATGGAATTATAAGTAATGATTTTATAATGAATGTTAAATATATCATAGTAATATAGGATATGTACTATATTAGGGATTATATTTTTTTGTTTCCCACAGAACTGACTTGAAAAATACCTATCCATGATATTGAATTAATTAATTACATTTTCTTTGATGAAAAATCTATATCTATTTCTCTTAAAAAAATCATTTGATTGAAATTGTAAAATTATTTAAATTAGAAAAATTATTCTATGGAATTGGATTTATATTCATAATTGTTTCATGTTATGGGGGACCTTTCTTTTTTGTAAAACTTATGGACAAATCAATCGGGTTGTGCAATGATTATATATAAATTTATTCAATTACAATAAAAAATATTATCCTCAAAATAAAATTGATGATCATTTTGATATACATCAACGAACTCAATACATGTGAGAGTGATTTCAATTCTTATTTAAATCAATTAAAATTTATTATAGTCTATATACCAAATAAATAATATGGGCTATGCTTCATATGAATTCACATTAATTCCAATTTTCTTAAAAAAATGAGAATAAATATTCATGGATCTATGGAATAGTGTATTCAAATATTTTCATTATAATTAATTTTTTTATTTATGATATATTGATTTAATAATTAATATATGTGTAAAAACCCGAGAAACAATGTTTTTTTGACAAGTTTACTTTCCAATGTCACTCGTTAAGTGAACTAAAAAATAACAAATATGGTATTAATAATAAAATGCATCAAATGGATGAAAAATTCCTTTTATTGAAATAAGAAACCTTTCGGCTACAACATCCACTAAGGTAAACTAACCGAAAATCCCAACTAAAAACCCGATTACAGTGATGGGGAGACCGCTTAAAACTACTAAGAGATCGAGAATGCGGTAGGGGTTTCGAGCGTCCATCATAAGGAAAATGAGGATGGCTGAAGCCACCGCAACTGTGCTCAGCACCAAGGGGATCACACGAACCATCCTTCCTTTTCTCTTTCGGTCGTTTGGAGTAAGGGACACCCCGAGACCAGACCCTTTTTATAAGCACCCTAATCTAACCGTTGAACCCCAAACGGCTATTAATTCGACCGTTGGGTTCCCAAAGAATCTTATGTTTTATTTTGACCGTTGGGTCTTCTTATCCTCTATGTTTTATTTTTACCATTGGAAATAAAATGATTTACCCCAAAAGGATCGGAATGATAACTGTGTATTTTTCTTTAATGTTTTAAAGTATCATCAATGTTAATTCAGTTTTCCCAAAATGTTAATTGTATTTTATTTTTCTGAACTGCGAAAATTAATATTATTGTTTTTCTTCCATTATACATATTAATTTGAACAATTGAACTTTTATTTTCTATTTATATCAACTTGAAGGATTTTTATGAGTTATATATATTGCATGAAATTAGATATATTATTTCTCTTCTAATTTGAGCTTTATTAATTATTTTGGAAACTATATTAAATTATGGTTTTATTTACAAATTTCACATCTTTAAGCTTACACAAATACTTTTAAGCAACCTTTTTATTTTTCTTTTCTTAAAGGAGTGTATCCAAATGTTTGTATGAAATTATAAATTAACGTAATTATTATGTAATTCAGCAAAGGAAAAATAAATAAATAAATAAAAAAATAAATATATATTATGATGAATGAATCGATGCTTTCTTAAATTGATTAAATGAACCTTTAATTTTCCAAAAAATAATAATTATGGTTTAAAAATAATATACTTAATATAATAAGGCCAATAAAAATTATTATTATTTTAAAATAATATATATATATATATACATATGTTTATATAATAACATGTTTTGATTAAATCAAATTATAATTTTTATTAACCAATGATATTTTTTTTAATTAAAATAATAAAGGTGGTATAATAATTGAATTCATTAATAATAAAATCAATGAATAAATAAATTAATATTAACAAAGTTTTTTTTTAAAACAAAACCTGTAGAAGCCGCGTTTTTAACACCGCATCAACTTGGGCCGTCTGATCCTCTCCCCTTGATCGCGGCCGTGAGTTTCTTTTAATGCCGCACCACTCCTCAGTCGTCCGATCGACCAACGTGTAATCCCGGTCGATCGTTGTTTTCGCGTTTTTCCTCCTCCGCAACTTCTTCTTCCCCGCGTCCTCCTCTTCTTCTTCACTTCGTCATTGTACCAGTAGACTAGGGTTCCTGTTTTTCTCCTCTAGGCCGGTGAGTAGCCCGGCTGTCTCCTCCTTTCTTCAAGACGACACCGACCCCTCGCCCCAGATGCCTCGGCCGATGACTTCTTTTCCCCGAAGTCCTCTTCTTCTCCTTTTGATTTTTTAAATCCCCTGTTTCACCAAAGGTCGAAGGGCTTGCACCGACTCCCTTGACCTCTCCGACCTCCAGACGCCATCACTGCTCCATTCTTCTCCTCCTCCTCTCCGAGGTAAGGTAAGGGAGAAGCTTTGTTGTAGTTTCGGTTTGAGTTTCGGTTTATATATATATATATATATATATATATATATATATATGCTATGTATATATGTATTCATACTGTGTTTGTACAACCGGATCCACTGGATCCACTTGCCTCGTTTATGATTTCCTTTCCTCCTCTCCGAACCAGGTAAGAGGCATGTTTAATTTTTTTTTGTGTTTGAGTTTCTGTGTATATAAATATATATATATATACTTGTTATATGTGTATATATCTTCGGTATGTGTGAATCTGGTGCAAACCCACATCTTGTGGATCTCCCTCTCAGCCTAGAGAACCGAATAGGAGTAAGGGGGAACCCTCTCCATCATTTCATACCATTTCTAAAAGCTTTGAAAATTATATAATCATGTTTCATAATTGTGTATAAGTATACACAGGACCATATAAACCGGTTTAACTATTCCTAGAACTGATCTTGACAACCTCTCTGTGAAACCATAAAATTTGGTGTAATGGTCCGAAGGTTCTGTTTTTATTTTGGGTGCGGGTTCTTACTTTTCACACCTTTTGTTTATATATGTATATATATATATACATATATATACACATATGTATAAGATGATAAATGTAAGTATACAACCGTTCCTCTATGTATATACCCCTAAATTTCTTTTTCGCCTATAAAAAATGGAGATTTTGAGTAATTGAAGGAATAGGTAAAATTATGAAAGTGAATGATGTATATTTTTGTTGTATATACATACACGTATGTGTATATGAATTAATATGAACTTAGTGTCCATGTTTTCAATTACTACAATAAATCATGATGAAGTTTATGGGTTGGTTGGATTTCAAAATCATTCTTGAAACTGAGAATTTTCATTTATCACTGCTTTGGATAATCAGGATTTTTCTTAAAATGCATAGTATGGACTCCGTGAACTTTTATAAATTCATACATGTATCCATAGGTATGTACTCATGTTTATTTAAAGTTCTAATAAAAGAGTTTACACAATTGTATACATGATTTCCCCAAGATGGAGTTGATTATGCACATTGTAACCTCAACTGCCTGTATTAAACTCCTAAGATATACATTTATCATCACATTTGCAATTTATGAGTGACCATGCTCTAATTGGGTATTTTGATGTATGGAATGTTAAGTGTTATGTTTACTTTCTTAAAACCCATGTTTTAGAATGTTAACTTTTTATATGCACGAAGCTTGAGCATGCATGTCATAATGCTTTTAATGAAAGACCTAATTTCATGTTATGAATACGTATGTGAAAATGGGGTTAAAGTAAGATTGCATGGAACCCCATTAACGAAGTACCATGTCAAGATATGTGAGGGATGTATAGGAATTACATGTGACGGGTGCGCTCGGAATTATATAGAACAACAAGAATGATGTGACGGGTGTGCCTGGAATTATACATCACTCTAATGCATTGGGTAAAGCAAGAGTCTCATGAGGCGAACATGTGCAACGTTCTTGGCAGTTAGCCTTGACTTGTGCTAAGGAAACAGGGTGATCAGTGAGCCTTGACTTGTTCAGTATGTTATACGGTCCTGACCAAAGGTCTTGACAAAGTCCAGTATTATACATTCTCTCTGCATGTAATGATAAAGGTTAACCAGGGGTTAGTTCAACTAACAGGACAACCCCAAGTTGAAAGCTCCCAAGATCATGAAAATGTACTTTATGTAACAAGAACTGTTTTTCATATGGTAAACTGTTAGATGATCTGCTTTTTACTCATGAACCATGATATGCATGTTTTCCCAGCTTAGCCATAGAATTCATTTAGAATTAAAGTAACCTTGTTTTAACTTTATGTTTTGTTTATTTTTCTTATATTGTGCACTCTGATCATGTTTACATAAAAGATCACTTCAAGTACGTGCCTCTTTGTGCAAGTGGTTTTCAAAGAAAGATGAATTTCATGTTTTAAGAAAAGATAATGTTTTGTTTTAGCAAAGTGTTTTATTCTCTTCAAAATAACTTCATTGATAAAGTATTTTCTAAAAATGTTGTAAAACCCCTTACTGGGCATTTTTTCTCACCCTACGTTTTGTTAAAAAATTTCATGCATGGTTGATACCTATGACGTTAATCGGAAGTAGCCGGTTTCCCAGAATCCTGAGCCTCGCGATCTTCTGTAGTAATGAGACATGATATTTAATTTTTAATGATGTAATGTTAAGTAAATAATGTCTCATTAAGCACCCTGGGTTTGGGGGTCGCTACAGTTGGTATCAGAGGATGGGTTCAGGAAACTCTGGAAAACCAGGTGATATAAATATATTGCTAAGACTAACTAAGTAAAAATGTTATAACTTTCAGATGGCTGATGTACCTACCATCCTTTTGTCACTTCCCACGGAGGCTCTAGAGAACATTATATCTCTAACTAGTCGCGAGAACTTTCTAAACTATTCCCAAATTCGCATGACGTGTAAGCACCTGCACGATGTGTCAAATTCATCTAGGGTTCTTAGTCTCCACCGGGGATTTAGGATGGATTATCTCCTAATGATGATGACCCAATTTCCCTCTTATGCACGTCGGGGAAGGTATCACGAAGGACTCTTCCGAGTGTTTATAACTGGCGAGGAATTTGGCACAATGCTTGATAACCCTTTTCAAGAAACTGCTGCTACCGGAGACCTCCGAGCGGCTAACCAGTGCCAAATTTTGCACTACAGCTTCTGGGGCCAGTTAATGGACTTTGGAGTGTTGGAAAATGAGTCCACATGTGTGTTTCTTAGGCAAGAAGTGTACACTGATGTTTCCCAACTCCACACCCCTCACGCTAAACTCAGGAGGCGTTATAAATGTTACCATGAGTTTAGTCGTGTATGTTCATCTTGTGTGTGGTTTGAAGAGTTATGAAGTTTTTCCACTCTTTGTGGCGTACTCCTTGTAATCTTAGACTTTGCCGTGTAATCTTTTTCATAAATGGAAGTTCCTTGTTTCCTATCATGTCTTCACCATATCTATGTTGTTAAGAGTTTCCCTTTGATGTTTGTTTTCAGATGGCTGGTCAATCTAAATTCTCATCCCTGCCTGATGAGCTAGTAAAAGTCATCTTGATCACGGCATGCATGGTGGATTACCCGTCCTTTCTCAACCTGTGAGGGTCCTGACAGCGTTTGCTCAATCTAGAAAACGGTCCAGAGATTCTTCAGTTATGTCAAGAGGATGATCGCTTCTTTCACCTCATCACCACTGCTCAACTCCCCTGCTATAGGAAAAGGGGAATGTACTTTGAGGGCCTATTCTAGTGTTTCACTCTGGCACAAAATTTTTCTGCCAGAGCGTGTTTCCTCGTGGCCGCCCAGTATGGCCAGCTCAGTGCAGCCTACATGGTCCAAGTCTTGAACCTCAGTCTCATCAACTGCATCATCCCTCTCGACTACCTTGAGCATGATGTGGCCAGAAGAGTCATCAGAGAGTTTATCTACACAGACGTTTCCGAACATTGCATCGCACGAGCCTCCCTTTGGAAGCCCGTGTGCAGTACACACCAACAGGAGTTCAAGGAGCACTGTTCGAGGTGCATCTGGACTAGGGAAACAGAAGACCTATGTGCCAACTTTGGTGTCCTGTTAACCGAGCCAGATCCACTTTTTCGGTAGAGTTGTACGTATGGAGTTTATGTTTTTCTCTTTTTATGATAGAATTGCGAGGGCGCAATTCTTTGTAGGGGGAAGTAATGTAACAACCTGAGAAACCATGTTTTGTTTTTTTGTTGACAAGTTTACTTTCCAATGTCACTCGTTAAGTGAACTAACAAATAACTAATATGGTATTAATAATAAAATGCATCAAATGGATGAAAAGTTCCTTTTATTCAAATAAGCAACCTTTCGGCTACAACATCCACTAAGGTAAACTAACCGAAAATCCCAACTAAGAACCCGATTAAAATGACGGGGAGACCGCTTAAAACTACTAAGAGCCCAAGAATTCGATAGGGGTTTCGAGCATCCATCATAAGGAACATGAGGATGGCTGAAACCACTGCGATCATGCTCATCACCAAGGGGATCACACGAACCATCCATCCTTTTCTCCTTCGGTCGTTTGGAGTAAGGGACAGCCGGAGACCAGAACCTTTTTATAAGCACCCTAATCTGACCGTTGAACCCCAAACGGCTATAAATTCAACCGTTGGTTTCCCAAAGAATCTTATGTTATATTTTGACCGTTGGGTCTTCTTATCCTCTATGTTTTATTTTGACCGTGGGAAATAAAATGATTTACCCCAAAAGGATCGGAATGATAATTGTGTATTTTTCATTAATGTTTTAAAGTTTCATCAATGTTAATTTAGTTTTCCCAAAATGTTAATTCTATTTTATGTTTCTAAATGGCGAAAATTAATATTATTGTTTTTCTTCTATTATACATATTAATTTGAACAATTGAACATTTATTTTCTATTTATATCAACTTGAAGTATTTTTATGAGTTATATATATTGCATCAAATTAGATATATTATTTCTCTTATAATTTTACCTTTATTAATTATTTTGGAAACTATATTAAACTATGGTTTTATTTACAAATTTCACATATTTAAGCTTACACAAATACTTTTAAGAAACCTTTTTCTTTTTCTTTTCTTAGAGGAGTGTATCCAAATGTTTGCATGAAATTATAAATTAACGTAATTATTATGTAATTCAGCAATGGAAAAATAAATAAATAAATAAACAAATAACTATATATTATGATGAATGAACCGATGCTTTCTTTACTTGATTAAATGAACCTTTAATTATCCAAAAAATAATAATTATGGTTTAAAAATAATATAATTAATATAATAAGGCCAATAAAAATTATTGGTATTTTAATATAGAATATATATATATACATAGGTTTATATAATAACATGTTCTGATTAAATCAAATTATAAATTTTATTAACAAATGCTATTTTTTAATTTAAATAATAAAGGTGGTATAATAATTGAATTCATTAATAATAAAATCATTGAATTAATAAATTAATATTAACAATGTTTTTTTTAAAAAAACCTATAGAAGCCACATTTTTAACACCGCATCAACCTTGGCCATCTGATCTTCTCCCCCTGATCACGGCCGTCAGTTTCTTTTAATGTCGCACCACTCCTCAGCCGTCCGATCGACCGACGTGTAATCCCGGTCGTCCGTTGTTTTCGCATTTTTCCTCCTCGGAAGCTTCTTCTTCCCTGCGTCCTCCTCTTCTTCTTCACTTCGTCATTGTACCAGTAGACTAGGGGTCCTGTTTTTCTCCTCTAGGCCGGTGAGTAGCCTTGTTGTCTCCTCCTTTCTTCAAGATGACACCGACCCCTCGCCCCGGATTCCTCGGACGACGACTTCTTTACCCCGAAGTCCTCTTCTTCTCCTTCTATTTTATTTAAATCCCCTGTTGCACCAAAGGCTGAAGGGCTTGCACCGGCTCCCTTGACCTCTCCGACCTCCAGACGCCGTCGCTGCTCCATTCTTCTCCTCCTCCTCTCCGAGCTAAGGTAAGGGAGAAGCTTTGTTGCGGTTTCGGTTTGAGTTTCGGTATATATATATATATATATGTGTGTGCTATGTATATATGTATTCATACTATGTTTGTACAACCGGATCCACTGGATCCACTTGCCTCGTTTATGATTTCCTTTCCTCCTCTCTGAACCAGGTAAGAGGCATGTTTAATTTTTTTTTGTGTTTGTGTTTCGGTGTATATAAATATATATATACATGTTATATGTGTATATATCTTCGGTATGTGTGAATTTGGTGCAAAAACACATCTTGTGGATCTCCCTCTCAGCCTGGAGAACCGAATAGGAGTAAGGGGGAACCCTCTCCATCGTTTCTTACCATTTCTAAAAGATTTGAAAATTATATAATCATGTTGAATAATTGTGTATAAGTATACACAGGACCATATAACCCGGTTTTAACTATTCCTAGAATTGATCTTGACAACCTCTTTGTGAAACCAAAAAATTTGGGGAAAAGGTCCGAAGGTTCTGTTTTTATTTTGGGTGCGGGTTCTTACTTTTCCCACCTTATGTTTATATATGTGTATATAAATATACACATATATATAAACATATGTATAAGATGATAAATGTAAGTATACAACTGTTCCTCTATGTTTATACCCCTGAATTTCTTTTTCGCCTATAAAAAATGGAGATTTTGAGTAATTGAAGGAATAGGTAAAATTATGCAAGTGAATGATTTATATTGTTGTTGTATATACATACACGTATGTGTATATACATTAATATGAACTTACTTTCCATGTTTTCAATTACTACAATAAAGCATGATGAGGTTTATGGGTTGGTTGGATTTCTGAATCATTCTTGAAACTGAGAATTTTCATTTATCACTGCTTTGGATAATCAGGATTTTTCTTAAAATGGATAGTATGGACTCCTTGAACTTTTATAAATGCATACATGTATCCATAGGTATGTACTCATGTTTATTTAAAGTTCTAATAAAAGATTTTACACAATTGTATACATGATTTCCCCAATATGGAGTTGATTATGCACATTATAACCTCAACTTCCTGTATTAAACGCCTAAGATATCCATTTATCATCACATTTGTAATTTATGATTGACCAAGATCTAATTGGGTATTTTGATGTATGGAATGTTAAGTGTTATTTTTTACTTTCTTAAAACCCATGTTTTCGAATGTTAACTTTTTATATGCACGAGGATTGAGAATGCATGTCATAATGCTTTTAATTAAAGAACTGTTTTCATGTTATGAATACGTATGTGAAAATGGGGTTAATGTAAGAATGCATCGAACCCCATTAACGATTGACCATGTCAAGATATGTGAGGGATTTATAGAACTTACATGTGATGGGTGTGCCCGGAATTATATAGCACAACAAGAATGATGTGATGGGTGTGCCCAGAATTATACAATGCTCCAATGCATTGGGTAAAGTAAGAGTCTCATGAGGCGAACATGTGCGACGGTCTTGGCAGTTAGCCTTGACTTGTGCTAAGGAAATAGGGTGGGTAGTGAGCCTTGACCTGTTAAGTATGCTATACGGTCTTCACGAAAGGTTTTGACAAAGTCCAGTATTATACATTCCCTCTGCATGTAATGATAAAGGTTAACCAGGGGTTAGTTCAACTAACAGGACAACCCCTAGTTGAAAGCTCCCAAGATCATGAAAATGTACTTTATGTAACAATAACTATTTTTCATATTGTAAACTGTTAGATGATCTTCTTTTTACTCATGAACCATGATATGCATGTTTTCCTAGCGTAGCCATAGAATTCTTTTAGAATTAAAGTAACCTTGTTTTAACTTTATGTATTGTTTATTTTTCTTATATTGCGCACTCTGATCATGTTTACATTAAATCTCATTTCAAGTACGTGCCTCTTTGTGAAAGTGGTTTTCAAAGAAAGATGAATTTCATGTTTTAAGAAAAGATAATGTTTTGTTTTAGCAAAGTGTTTTATTCTCTTCAAAAGAACTTCTTTGAGAAAGTATTTTCTAAAAATGTTTAAAACCCCTTACTGGGCATTTTTTCTCACCCTACGTTTTGTTAAAAAATTTCAGGCATGGTTGATACCTATGAAGTTAATCAGAAGCATCTGGTTTCCCATAATCCTGAGCCTCGCGATCTTCTTTAGTAACGAGACATGATATTTAATTTTTAATGATGTAATGTTAAGTAAATCATGTCTCATTAAGAACCCTGGGTTTGGGGGTCGATACAGTTGGTATCAGAGGATGGGTTCAGGAAACTCTGGAAAACCAGGTGATATAAATATATTGCTAAGACTAACTAAGGAAAAATGTTATAACTTTCAGATGGCTGATGTACCTACCAACCTTTTGTCACTTCCCACAGAGGCTCTAGAGAGCATTATATCTCTAGCTAGTCGCGAGAACTTTCTAAACTATGCCTAAATTCGCATGACGTGTAATCACCAGTACGATGTTTCAAACTCACCTAGGGTGCTTAGTCTCCACCAGGGATTGGGGATGGATTATCTCTTAATGATGATGACCCAATTTCCCTCTTATGCACGTCGGGGAAGGTATCACGAAGGACTCTTTCGAGTGTTTATAACTGGCGAGGAATTTGGCACAATGCTTCATAAACCTTTTCAAGAATCTACTGATGTCGGACACCTCCGAGCGGCTTACCTGTGCCAAATTTTGCACTACGGCTTCTAGGGCCAGTTAATGGACTTCGGAGCGTTGGAAAATGAGTCCACCTGTGTGTCTCTTAGGCAAGAAGTGTACAACAATGTTTCCCAACTCCACACCCCTCACGCTAAACTCAGGAGTCGTTATAAATGTTCCCATGAGTTTAGTCCTTTATGTTCATCCTATTTGTGGTTTGAAGAGTTAGGAAGTTTTTCCACTCTTTGTGGCGTACTCCTTGTAAACTCAGACTTTTCCGTGTAAACTTTTTAATAAATGGAAGTTCCTTGTTTCCTATCATGTCTTCACCGTATCTATGTTGTTATGAGTTTCCCTTTGATGTTTGTTTTTAGATGGCTGGTCAAACTAACTTCTCATCCCTGCCTGATGATCTAGTAGAAGTCATCTTGATCAAGGCATGCATGGTGGATTACCCGTCCTTTCTCCACCTGCAATGGTCCTTCCAGCGTTTGCTCAATCTAGCAAACGGTCCAGAGATTCTTCGGTTATGTCAAGAGGATGATCGCATACTTCACCTCATCACCGCTGCTCAACTCCCCTGCTATAGGCAAAGTGGAATGTACTTTGAGGGCCTATTCCAGTGTTTTACTCTGGTACAAAATTTTTCTGCCAGAGCGTGTTTCCTCGTGGCTGCCAAGGATGGCCAGCTCAGTGCAGCCTACATGTTCTAAGTCTTGAACCTCATTCTAATCAACTGCATCATCCCTCTCGACTACCTCGAGTATGATGTGGCCAGAAGAGCCATCAGGGCGTTTATCTACTTGGACGTTTCCGAACATTGCATCGCACGAGCCTCCCTTTGGAAGCCCGTGTGCAGTACACACGAACAGGAGTTCAAGGAGCACTGTTCAAGGTGCATCTGGACTAGGGAAACGGAAGAGTTGTGTGCCAACTTTGATGTCCCGTTAACCGAGCCAGATCCGCTGTTTTGGTAGAGTTGTACGTATGGAGTTTCTGTTTTTCTCTTTTTATGATAGAATTGCGAGGGCGCAATTCTTTGTAGGGGGAAGTAATATAACAACCCGAGAAACCATGTTTTTTTTACAAGTTTACTTTCCAATGTCACTCGTTAAGTGAACTAACAAATAACTAATATGGTATTAATTATAAAATGCATCAAATGGATGAAAAATTCCTTTTATTCAAATAAGAATCCTTTCGGCTACAAAATCCACTAAGGTAAACTAACCGAAAATCCCAACTAAGAACTCGATTGCAATGATGGGGAGACCGCTTAAAACTACTAAGATCCCGAGAATGTGGTAGGGGTTTCGAGCGTCCATAATAAGGAACGTGAGGATGGCTGAATCCACCGCGACCGTGCTCAGCACCAAGGGGATCACACGAACCATCCTTCTTTTTCTCCTTCGGTCGTTTGGAGTAAGGGACACCCCGAGACCAGACCCTTTTTATAAGCACCCTAATCTGACCGTTGAACCCCAAACGGCTTTTAATTCGATCGTTGGTTTCCCAAAGAATCTTATGTTTTATTTTGACCGTTGGGTCTTCTTATCCTCTATGTTTTATTTTGACCGTTGGAAATAAAATGATTTACCCCTAAAGGATCGGAATGATAATTGTGTATTTTGCATTAATGTTATAAAGTATCATCATTGTTAATTTAGTTTTCCCAAAATCTTAATTCTATTTTAAGTTTCTAAATGGAAAAAATTAATATTATTTATTTTCTTCCATTATACAAATTAATTTGAACAATTGAACTTTTATTTTCTATTTATATCAACTTGAAGGATTTTTATGAGCTATATATATTGCATCAAATTAGATATATTATTTCTCTTATAATTTAACCTTTATTATTTATTTTGGAAACTATATTAAATTATGGTATTATTTACAAATTTCACATCTTTAAGCTTACACAAATACTTTTAAGAAACCTTTTTCTTTTTCTTTTCTTAAAGGAGTGTATCCAAATATTTGCATGAAATTATAAATTAACGTAATTATTATGGAATTCCACAAAGAAAAGATAAATAAATAAATAAACAAATAAATATATATTATGATGAATGAATCGATGCTTTCTTTAATTGATTAAATGAACCTTTAATTTTCCAAAAAATAATAATTGTGGTTTAAAAATAATATACTTAATATAATAAGGCCAATAAAAATTATTGGTATTTTAATATATAATATATATATATACATATGATTATATAATAACATGTTTTGATTAAATCAAATTATAATTTTTATTATCCAATGTTATTTTTTTTAATTAAAATAATAAAGGTGGTTTAATAATTGAATTCATTAATAAGAAAATCAATGAATTAATAAATTAATATTAACAAAGTTTTTTAAAAAAAAACCTGTAGAAGCCGCGTTTTTTACACCGCTTCAACCTGGGCCGTCCGATCCTCTCCCCCTGATTGCAGCCGTCAGTTTCATTTATTGCCGCACCACTCCTCAGCCGTCCGATCGACCAGCATGTAATCCCGGTCGTCTGCTGTTTTCGCGTTTTTCCCCCTCCGCAGCTTCTTCTTCCCCGCGTCCTCCTCTTCTTCTTCACTTCGTCGCTGTACCAGTAAACTAGGGGTCCCTTTTTTCTCCTCTAGGCTGGTGAGTTGCCCGACTGTCTCCTCCTCTCTTCAAGACGACACCGACCCCTCTCCCCGGATGCCTCGGCCGACGACTTCTTTCCCCCGAAGTCTTATTCTTCTCCTTCTATTTTTTTTTGTAAATCCCCTGTTGCACCAAAGGCCGAAGGGCTTGCACCGGCTCCCTTGACCTCTCCGACCTCCAGACGTTGTCGCTGCACCATTCTTCTCCTCCTCCTCTCCAAGCTAAGGTAAGGGAGAAGCTTTGTTGCGGTTTCGGTTTATATATATTTATATATATGTGCTATGTATATATGTATTCATACTGTCTTTGTATAATCGGATCCGCTGGATCCACTTGCCTCGTTTATGATTTCCTTTCCTCCTCTCCAAACCAGGTAAGAGGCATGTGTAATTTTTTTTGTGTGTTTGAGTTTCGGTGTATATAAATATATATATACATGTTATATGTGTATATATCTTCGGTATGTGTGAATCTGGTGCAAACCCACAACTTGTGGATCTCCCTCTCAGCCTGGAGAACTGAATAGGAGTAAGGGGGAATCCTCTCCTTCGTTTCTTACCATTTCTAAAAGCTTTGAAAATTATATAATCATGTTGAATAATTGGGTATAAGTATACACAGGACCATATAAACCGGTTTTTACTATTCCTAGAACTGATCTTGACAACCTCTTTGTGAAACCATAAAATTTGGGGTAATGGTCCGAAGGTTCTGTTTTTATTTTGGGTGCAGGTTCTTAATTTTCACACCTTATGTTTATATATGTGTATATATATATACATATATATACACATATGTATAAGATGATAAATTTATGTATACAACCATTCCTCTATGTTTATACCCCTGAATTTCTTTTTCGCCTATAAAAAATTGAGATTTTCAGTAATTGAATGAATAGGTAAAATTATGCAAGTGAATGATGTATATTGTTATATGATATACATACACGTATGTGTATATACATTAATATAAACTTAGTGTCCATGTTTGAAATTACTACAATAAATCATGATGATGTTTATGGGTTGGTTAGATTTCAAAATCATTCTTGAAACTGTGAATTTTCATTTATCACTGCTTTGGATAATCAGGATTTTTCTTAAAATGGATAGTATGGACTCCTTGAACATTTATAAATTCATACATGTATCCATAGGTATGTACTCATGTTTATTTAAAGTGCTAATAAAAGAGTTTACACAATTGTATACATGATTTCCCCAAGATGGACTTGATTATGCACATTGCAACCTCAACTGTCTGTATTAAACACCTATGATATCCATTTATCATCACAAGTGTAATTTATGAGTGACCATGCTCTAATTGGGTATTTTGATGTATGGAATGTTAAGTGTTATGTTTACTTTCTTAAAACCCATTTTTTCGAATGTTAACTTTTTATATGCACCAAGCTTGGGCATGCATGTCATAATGCATTTAATGAAAGAACTGTTTTCATGTTATGAATACGTATGTGAAAATGGGGTTACATTAAGAATGCATGGAACCCCATTAATGAATGACCATGTCAAGATATGTGAGGGATGTATAGGACTTACATGTGACGGGTGCGCCCGGAATTATATAGCACAACAAGAATGATGTGATGGGTGCGCCTGGAATTATACAGCGCTCTAATGCATTGGGTAATGCAAGAGTCTCATGAGGCGAACATGTGGGATGGTGTTGGCAGTTAACCTTGACTTGTGCTAAGGAAACAGGGTGGGCAGTGAGCCTTGACCTGTTAAGTATGTTATACGGTCTTGACGAAAGGTCTTGACAATGTCCAGTATTATACATTCCCTCTGTATGTAATGATAAAGGTTAACTTGGGGTTAGTTCAACTAACAGGACAACCCCTAGTTGAAAGCTCCCAAGATCATGAAAATGTACTTTATGTAACAAGAACTGTTTTTCATATGGTAAACTGTTAGATGATCTGATTTTTACTCATGAACCATGATATGCATGTTTTCCCTACTTAGCCATAGAATTCTTTTAGAATTAAAGTAACCTTGTTTTAACATTATGTATTGTTTATTTTTCTTATATTGCGCACTCTGATCATGTTTACATTAAAGCTCATTTCAAGTACGTGCCTCTTTGTGGAAGTGGTTTTCAAAGAAAGATGAATTTCATGTTTTAAGAAAAGATAATGTTTTGTTTTCGTGACGTTTTTTATTCACTTCAAAATAACTTCTTTGAGAATGTATTTTATAAAAATGTTTTAAAACCCCTTACTGGGCATTTTTGCTCACCCTAAGTTTTGTTAAAAATTTTCAGGCATGGTTGATACCTATGAAGTTAATCGGAAGCAGCTGGTTTTCCAGAATCCTGAGCCTTGCGATCTTCTGTAGTAATGATACATGATATTTAATTCGTAATGATGTAATGTTAAGTAAATCATGTATCATTAAGCACCCTAGGGTTGGGGGTCGCTATAATATGAAGATAATATAGATCATTTATGAAATTTCCTTATGTATCTTTTAAAGAATGAGTTGTAAGAGAAATTCATTTGGTTAAAATTTTGGGTTCAAACAGATTAATTTCATATGATTATTATCTGTAAGGATGGATTATCATTGAAACAAAAAAAATTAAAAATATTTTAAATATTATTTTATAATATAAAATATAACTGTGATTTATAGTTTTATTGGTTTTTATCCTTATTAATTCAATTTTGTTGTATATTTTTCCAGATTTCTTAACATGTTAACAAATTTAACTTGTGATGGGTTAAAATAACGTCGACTAAGTAATGTGAATAAATTAATGAGGATTTAAATATAATATAGTTAAATGGTATGGTATTAACCCTTTAATATTGAAAAGATATATTTATTATAAATAGTGATTCAATGATGAATGGACTATGATGGATGTTAATTAATACAGATTTATTTTTATAAATTCTTTAAATTATATAACCATGAATAAAAGTTACCAATTAATTACCTTGATAATAATTCTATATTCATTAATTAAAAATATATATACTATATATTTATGTAATAATGTGAATATATATCAATTATTTTTTTAAGAATATATTCTCTTATAAGAACATGAAATAAAGAAGTCGGATAAAACAAATTTATGAGTATGACTTTAAATTATCCCACAACAACAAGAAGGTTAATGAAGTGGTCGATTCATTGACTATGTATGATCAAAGTGTTATATTCATGTTGAGGATTCACATGGGTAATTAGTTATTGTATTTATCAGTGTATGATTTGGATGTCATTAATGAAAGTAAGAATAATTAATTTTTGAAATAATTACCCTACAATAATTACTTGATAATATAACGTGGTCTCATGATGATGAAAATTGTAGAAAAAAGAAAATAAAATCCATGAATAATAGTATATTTACAAACATCATCAATTATTGTGTTATACTGATGTTTATATAGAGACTATGTGTATCATTATTTTTTAATGTAAATAATAAATTTATATTTGATGTTTATAGATTAAAATTTTATATATCCCCTAATATGAAATATATATACATTCATCATAAATATATTTTTTTGGAAAACTTATTGTGTTAAATTTTAAACTACTTGATAAGAGGATTTGTATATAAAAATTATGTGGGATAACATCCAATAGGTATCAAGAAATATATCCCAATACCAAGGTTGAAGTGGGAAAATATCACCAAAGATTGTTTTACTGGATATCCTACAACATCTATGTAGAATTATTTTATATTGATCATTAGGGATTATCATTCCAAGGCTTCACATTTCATAGAAATAAAGGAGTTTATACCCCTTATATGTGTTACATAGATTAATATCAATAATATATCAGAGAATTATTTTTGTTCCATTATCAAGTATAATGGATCATGGCTGTTATTTAATATATTTTTTAGATGTATTAAAATGTAATTTTATAATCAAATACAATTTAGAACTTCTTATAATCGAAAAATTGTTGGGAGAACTAATATGGGATTCTGAACCTTAATATTGAATCTATGGAAATTCAAACATAACATGCAAGGAATTTGGTAACAATACCAAATTCCACTGGAATTTTCATTGAAAAATGTTTCCCACTTAATAATTCCAATTGAACAATAAATGACATTATATATAATGATAGTTTATACTCTAACCTATTGATATAATGTTCAACAAGGGAGGCTATTTTTTCCAAAACTCATCGGGGGAAATAAAAAATATTGTGAGAACTATGTAGAATCATATAATGAAATATCATAATATATTGAAAACATATACATATAATATCATGAATTAATTTATTTCTAATAAGAATACACAGTATTCATACAATTATCACAAATGAATGTGATTTATAATTACTAGTAATAATAGGATGTTATGTTTGAGGAACACACGGGATTTTTAGATTTTGTAGATAATTTTAGATTTGGAATACCATTTATCATTCCCACCAACCTTCTACAACATGATATATTTATTCCATTTTTATATGTCATGTTAGTACATGCCAACCCCTAAACATGTACTCATCACACATGATATATATTTGGTATTTCACATGTCATATAATGAATCTCATATCAAGATTAACCGCCATAGATAGAAATTGTTACATAATCATTCAACTGAACTGGTGAATGTTCATTAGAGAAATCACATGTTAGAAGAAGAAAAATGGGAGACCATGGAGACAATGAGAAATAATTGTTCTTGATTTTTTACTATAATGATATACAACCAAAATTTTGATGATGAAATTATTATGGGGTAGTGAATGTAATGACAGTTATGTTATTATGGAAAATTATAATTTCATCAGAAAAATATGGAAAAGTAAAAATTTTATTAATTCTATCATAATCGCACAATAAATTAAAATAATATATAAAATTATGAAATTATTTATATAATTAAATTGAAAACGTAAAACAAAATCATATTTTTAATAAAATTTAAAATAATAAATATAAAAATATTGATGAATAAAAAAATAATTTGATGCATGTGTCTCAAAAAATGATCATGTATTTTAATTTTAGTTACTAGATACATGATTTATAAAAAAACATTAGTTTATATTTAGTAATTAAATTTCACATTGGTATGGAATTATTTTGAAAAAAGGAATTTAAATTTGGAATCAGCCTGCCAATCTTATATAATATGGATTTTATAATAATTTATTAACAGAGAATAATATTTATAACATTATTAAAATACATTTCTAATTAAAGATAAGTATGAGGAAAATATAACTATGTAAAAAATATACAATATTAATATAAATTATTTCTAAAAAAATTGTTTTCATAACAAATATGACAAATTTTTAATAAATAAAATTAATTTTATTAATCAATAATGAATTCTTCAAGAACATTAATTATATTTTAATGATTTTAAAAACAATTTTATAATAATAATAATAATAATATAAACCTAAATATAAAATATTTCAATGGAATTCAGTATATAATGAATTTAATTCTAAAAAATATAAATAAATTTAAAATACGACATGCAAAAACCATATGAAATATAATGATTTTTTATTATCGTTAATCTTGGTTCAATGGACCATGCTATTAAATAGATAAATTAACCCCCCCCCCCCCCCTATCCACTATAAATACCCAACCATCCCCCCTGTCCTCTTCACCTAAAAATTAATGACCATGAATCTCCTTTATTGTTCCCTCTGAAGATCCTCTCAAAGGTGTCTCTTTGTTTATATGGTGCTTTTATCTTGCATTGTGAACAATCCTTTTATAGTATGGGATTCCAATACGCTTTTCATTAAAATTCTAATGAATTATATTACAAATAATATCAATTTAAATACATTGTAATTTATTTACATTGTATAAATTATATTGAATTAATTTAAACATGATATCTTTTAATGAGAAATTTATTATTCCCCATCATTATAGTATTTCCCTAATTCATTATTATTTCAATTTAAGGGTCCATAATCCCTTAATATTCATTAAATGTGCATTAATCAACAATTAATGTTCATTTCCATGTATTTTTTCATCATTAAAATAAATTCCCCATCCTACCTTCAAAATCCAATTTTTTTGACATTAAAATAAAAAACTTTTAGCTGTATTGGGAACCATACAATATCAAAAAAAACTAAAACTGAATGACAATAAAAAAATTGGTAACCCCCATAAGAAAAAAATTATAAATAAAACTCTAAAACTATATAGATACCCAAATATTAACTCAATTAACTACCCTTGAATAACACAATTAACTGGTACAAAAATAACCACAGCCAATGAATCTTCTATCCAAACATTTCAAGAACACCATCAAGTGTTGTAACTATTTGACTGAAAACAAAATCCACAAATTCAGATTACAAACTCATATATACTACCCCAAAGACAAGAGTAACCAATAAAAAAGAAAAAATATTAGTTTAAAAAATCATATTAGCTACAAAACACAAAATATCACTATCATGAGTCGGAATACCACCAAATAATGTTATTGTAATTTCAAAATCCAAATATTATCTAATATGCCTTCAATAATAATCCAATGAAATTATTTATTATAGAAGCATGAAAATAAAAAAAATTAACAAAAAATTCATTATGGGCAACGAATATGTTCGATATTATATTTATATG
Source organism: Viscum album (assembly GCA_963277665.1). Taxonomy (NCBI): domain Eukaryota; kingdom Viridiplantae; phylum Streptophyta; class Magnoliopsida; order Santalales; family Viscaceae; genus Viscum; species Viscum album. The sequence continues at coordinate 1,427,930,840 of OY728136.1, read as the reverse complement.
AACAAGAAATATATAATGAAAATTAAATCATTGAACACGTCATTATGTTAAATAATTGGCACCATCAATCGTTATATAATTTCATGAAAAATCCAATAACATGTATTTATGTGGTGAAGAATGAATTTTTTTTGAAAACTATCCATTCAACATATCATAAAAAGGTAATAATATATTGGATGTAGAAAATATATATGAATCCAACAATGATAGAGAAATATAAGAAGGAATTAGTGAAGCCATATAGGATGTTCCTCCTATAACACAATAAAAATACCATGAAAAAATATCAATCTCACATTATAATCACTAAAATAAAAAAAATAGGTTATACATGATGAATAATATGTAATCCAAGAATATTATAGGTCTCATTTCTCAACAAGGAGCCATAGCCAATTCTTGGACCACAACCCATTCAACAGAAATGAATACAAAGGGAAATGAACTACCAACCAAACCCTTCCATGTATATTGTAACACCATGATATTAAAAACCCTATTCATAAACAACATTCTTAGAAAAAAAATTTTATCCATGATAATTTAATAACATATCATTAAAAATAAACAAAAACCCCTTCCAAAATAGCTTGAATATTAGGCTACAGTGGTGTGGGATGACAGTATTTATAATGTTAGTGATAAGAAAGTGCATATGAAATATTCATCCGAGATCCATAGTCAACATTAGAGCTAGGAAGATTCAAAATATGGTGGCAATGTTGAGAAAAGATAGTACATGTATTTGTATCATGATGGTTGAATAAAGGATAGAAGAAAGGAAGAAGAAGGGTAGGGGAAGATGGAACTAATTAGAAGTTATCTATCATCCTACCTCCAATGAATTCACAGGGAAATTACTATATTTATAGAGAGAATAATAACCCACCACATAAAGAAACATCTATTATATATTCATATTTATTTAATCGTTCAGTGAACACAATACATTATCTTTATAAAATAGTTCAAGAATTTATAATTATAAATAATTATTGGAACACAAACTGATAAATATAAATATAGGAATACATTAATAATTTTTTCTAAACTAAAGAGATTTTCATTTCATTGAAATATCAATCCTTTGTGCATACTACATGTGGATACAGGAATAATCCAATATTCCTAAAATGATAATAAACCTAATTTGGTTTTATTTTAATGAAATTAACTTCACTCAGTGCACAACAAATGCGTCTCATTAGACAACATGTTTGAAACACCCTTTAGATTTATTTTGGATGATTCAAAGTTTATTTATGAACTATAAAGAATCATTTGAGATTATTGTTATAGTATTGAAATAAAATTTAATTTTTTATCTATTGTATGTAAATTTTCTACAAAATCTAGAAGTATGGATAAAAATGTGATTTCATATTAATTTTTGTGGTATCATACCATTAAATACTATTTAACTCAATGATAAAATCATATTAATAACCCTATAAAAACATATTACCCAACAAAATTATAATTTTATAATTATTTTGATTAGGGGATCTTCCATGATATTGTGAATATCCTATAAATTTTATCTGGATTGTTGGATATTCATCAATATATCTATATTTTTCAATTAAATGGTAAAAAATTTATATTAATTTTATCTATTATATCTATATATAATTTTTTTAATTAAATAGTGATGACTATATATGAGGTTCCTTAGGTATCATTATGGTTTTTTATATATTCATGTTATATGAGGAAGCATTTAAATTTTACAATATTTGGTGGTATCAAGAATTATATAAACTATGAATGAGTAAATAGGTCTCAAGAGAACAAATACATTATTATTTTTTATAATCCATAACCATTTATGTATGATTTCGTGGCACTAGTCATTTATAATATGAAATTGACTTTCAATATTTTTGATTCCACCGCTATAAGATGAAATATTATTATCCATGAATTTATTTAGAATAATGTAATTTATGGATATAGTGTTCTAAAAATATACTTTTATAGAATTCGTATATTCTTGTAATATTTTTAATTGTAAAATAAGATCATTCCCAGAAGATCATTTCCAGATTAATAGAAAAAAAAATCATGATTAGAGAAGTCTTAAAATGAGATATTTACATTGAACCATTTGAATATGAGGTAATATTACCACATGAATATAATTATACCAAATAAATAAGCACCACTGTCAACATAAATTTCACATGCATACACCATTGAATTGGTCTCCATATTGACATGGGTGATAAAATATTCCATCATTAAGACATAATCCATGCATTTGGTTCATCAATTAGTGAGATTACATGATAAATGAGAATAGACGATCCTGATAGAAATAAAAAATATACTAGATTAAGAATCATGCAAAATATTATTCCATACATTATGTTTGGATTAGTCCACCTCAGTTATAAAACTGTGAATTTTAGCATAATGTGTTGAAAAAGTACCACAAGAACCATGATGTCGATAGGGGAAAACTCCATGATGATCCCTAAAAATATCTCCATAAATAGGGGGATTTAGATTTCCTCTTAAAGATATATCAAAGTTGATTTTTATAAATCCTAAAAAAGGAGCCCCATATAATGATTCAATAATACCATATGGAGTAAGAAAGATGCATTTGAAACCAACCCAATTGTGGATAAAAAAGTAATTTATTGAATTATAGAAATATTAATTCTTCGGTGGGTTTTATTCCCATACAACAGCAATAATCAAAGACAAGTAAATGAAAACAGTGAAGGTAATGTGATCATGGATTGATTGATTCATATAATTTGACTTTAAATTATTGATTTGTTCCATTTAATCATAAATGTTATTTATTAAGATATGAGAGATTGATAATTCACACCATCATTTGTGGAAGTCACGGATTGGGAAAAGTCATAGTAGAGTAATATAAAATCATGTGATAAATCATTCCATAATGATGTGGAATCCACACAACATAGAAAAAAAAAGATCGACATATTCCCTATGTTGATAAAATAGGACATAGTAAGATCATAATTTTAAACCATATAATTGAATATGGTCATCAGTTGGAAGCATCCCATGTACCTATATCAAAACCAGAATGGATCAAGAAGTTTTAATAATTTTTATATTCATTTTTTCAAGCCACTTATGATCCATGTTGGTACTCGTGGTGTTCATATTATACAATTTGGAAGTAAGAAAAAAATTTATAGTATGCTCCCCTACCCAAAAATCATCTACATAATAGAAACAATAATTATCCATAGTGTTATTAATGTTATTTTGGAGTGTCTACATGTTACTAAGATGATATTTGATTGACATGGAAAGATTCAGATTCAAATCATCATCAATAATTGAATGTAATAAAGGGGATCTAATCCAGTTGGATTTCCAAAATTGAAAAGAGGATTCTTTAGAAACAATACACCATGATTGAGAATCCATTAAGGGGGAAATAGATTTAATGGAAGGGAACATTGAGGATTCGAAGTTGAACATTTTCATATATTGAGTCTATTCATGAATCTCACTCGAAGAAAACAAATATCATTAGAATTACCATTGATAAGTCTTCATATAAATGAGAAATACATTCTCCCTTGATGGATTTCCTAAATTTAAGAATAAATTCCTATGAATCTACGATACAATATTGAAATGATTATCCCTTAATGAAACCTAACATAATATATGAAACAATTTCTAATGCAATCGAAGCATGATTGATAGAAAAAATACTCCAATAATATTATAGGTGGTGTTCACCAGAAAAACTGTCTTAAAAATATGAATCTCATTTTTATTATCCACATTTTGAATAAAGGAATGAAAATAAGAATTCAATTCATAAGGAAGAGAGACACATAAAAAATTAACAACCAACCAGCAAATTGTGCATTGATTAATTTTCTAAATAGTTTGGAAAAAAAGTAACCAAAAACATGTAGACCTGGGGTACATTTAGATTTGATGTTTAAAAATTCCTCTATATTCATAGATTCCATGGGTGTATAAATAATCCTGTTATATTCCACATGATTCTTAATTATTTGGGTAATACCCTATATAGAGTCATATAATGATTATTAACCATTGAATAGATCCTCGACGTGTGATACAACATGCTTAGAAACATCCATATAATTGTCAAATAAATGATCCCCATTTTTAATCAAGGAATGATGTCTAGAGACCTTCCTTGTTTTCATAAGGGAATTAACATTTATTTATTTCCTATCACCATTCATCAACATATTATCCCAAAAGGAATCTCTCTATAAAGAATCCTTGAGTTCAAGATGATTTTTATGATTTGTGGTGACCAAAGTTTCTTCCATATTTTCCTTAATGAAATCATTACATGTATTGTGTGAATGAACATGGTGAACAGATGACTCGAGAGAGGAAATATCGATATCAAGAGAATTAATGAAATACATACTCCATAATTATATATTATTTTTTAGTAATTTGAGTTTAAGAACACATGGAAATGCATCATTCCATCAATCCATAGAGCTCCAGAATCATTGTAAAATTTTTCTGAAATCGTGATGATTAACCCAATCATTATTGAATCTAAACGAAAAATATGTTTTTTAATCATTAACTACAAGATAAAATAGAAATTAATGATGGCTATAGTTGATTACATAATAATTTTTCGATGATATGGTTTCTCATGTCTCTATAGTATCCTCATTAAAAAATCCATATCATGCTTTCTCTTAATTAATATATTCAGATGTCTCAAATACTAATTATAAATTATATCAACAAGATTATATTAAATCATCCAATTTTGATAAATACATGTATTGAGTTCTCTATAGGATATTTTGTTGATCAAAGAACTCATCATTTCATCCAGATATAAGATTACAATGAAATCCCCTAGAATGATCCAATGACTAGTGATAACATACTTAACTGACCAATTATACAACAATAAATTCCTATGATCCTAATACCAATTGAGAGTATAGATGATGAAACAATAATGATGAATTCCATGATAATTGAAATCACTTGTAACTTGTTGATCACATGAAATAACCCTGATTGTATAAATCAAATAAGAATAATCCAAAACTGAAAGTCTCTTTACATATTACAAGAACCCATTACTGTCAGTCAAATTAAAATAAAAATTCTCCATGTTGAATATATTGGGGGGAATACTATTTTTGGTTTATGAATACAACATATAAGGATAGGATTATGATTCTGGAAAAACATCATAGGGAACTAGATAGTTTCATGATTGAACAAACCATTTCAACTCTAGAATAGTCTCGACATTTCAATCAGAAAACAAGTTTGGACCCCCCTTTCTCCCTGATGAACTTCTTATTTCTTGATTTAGGAGGACTATCAACCTTCATTTTAGGATAATTTGTGCTTTGAAAGAGGTCATTAATATCATATTTGTTAGACAACCCAATTAAATAATTGAAATTAATTTAATTACCAGGTGGATTGTAAATACCCAGATTATCCGTGCTTTTTTTAATTATATGGGATTATTACAAGTCTACAAATATTAAAGACACATAATTTTGTGGCCTGGTGTGCCTGGAATGAATTTTTGAACATTTTTTAATGTAATTTCTATATACATGTGGGTGGTGTTTTCTAACTTTTGAACCGGTGCTCGGATTAACAATATGAGGGCACTGTTAAATCTACTGTGTCATAATTCTCTTAAGAGAGGATTCGCTTCGACTATAGTTAGACGGGTTAAAATGATAAATTTTGAGTACATTTGATAGATTAGTAAAATAACACATTATATTATTTAATTTATTTACCTTTTCTCAAGTGGATAAGCGGTGGTGGTAGGACCGACGACATATCGTGCCATTAATTGGCTTGAATCCTCCTTGTTTGTAACAGTACCATTGGAATTAGTGAGATTTATTAATTAAATAGACCTCATAAATTTCTTAGAACATTTACAACATAATTCCCCTCTAATTTATATTGATATCGGGAAGGGTTGTAGGCACGACTTCACCATACGATGAAGCTCTGGAAAAGTACCACGATGCCAACCACTTGGAAGATGAAAATGGTTTCAGCGAGTGGGGACGAACGCCACCGAATCACGAACCGCCTATAATGATGAAGGTGGATTTGTCGATCATTGTCATATGATGTCTAATCCTAGTAAGGGAATTTTTGTAAAGTTCATCATTATGAGATAATTTGTTGACCGCCTGATACGATGCTAACATGGAGGGAGTGGGCCAAACCAACAAGGTCTGGACCCTCTGCCTCTTCATTATTTGCCTCATGTTTTTTGGAATAGTTATCTAGAATGAGTCATATGATGAAACCAGAGTACATACAGTAGCGACGGTGACCCAAGATCCTCGGAGGTGTTGAAAACATCAGAAATGGGCCACCGGAGAACGTCTAGTGGCCCACGGAAGAAATCGCTGATGCGCCAAGTCAGTGGCTACCAGCGGTGGCCAGAGGAGACCAGCGGAGACCAGATGTGGGCTGTGTAAAGTGATACACCATCGCACTCCATGGTAGCCAAGGGAAGCAGACCTGAGCTGGCCATGAGGTACAAGGGTGGAGCCACTAACGGCAATAGTCGCGACCGGGGGGGGAGGCGTGGTACAACGTCGCACTACATTGGATGAACCTTGTCGGCCCAACAGTTGATTGTTGAACAAGGTGGGGAAGTGCCCCACTATATGGAAAAAACGTCCCCATAACCACGGGGTGGCAAGTGAAAAGGTTCTTCCTTCTGGAAGACCGGGATAGACTCAGGTCGGATGAGCGGGCTGGACATGCCCAATGGGTTGGACCCCGCCCAGCAGACCAGCACGGGTGTCCTGAGTCCCACCCAGTGGGCCAGGCCAACTGCATCCATGGCCCACGTACCAATTTTCCGACCCCGACAGGCTGGACACATTGAACTAGGACGACCCTTAATGGGTTGGACCCAGGTGGGGTCAAGTTGACCCTGGGAATCGTTGTATTGGAATGGTTAAAACGAGTCAGACTAGGCCCAGACCCAACCGGGACCCGCATAAATAATCTCTCATAACTATCGAACTAGGAGTCTATTTGACTTGATGTCAATGGAATTGGAACCCCTTCTAAGAAGAGGACCCTTGGGCAATTCTGGTGGGCCCGACCATGTCAGGTCGGACCTGACCGATGCTATATCACCTCCATTTCATTGCAAGGGATGTAACTAACATAATGTGTATCTAATCAATGTGTTGTCTCTAGCTTAAGGACCCTTGTGACAAGGCAGTACATTGGAAAAAATCTAAGTGTGTTTTGATGGTGTTTGACATGGGTCTTGGGATAGATCACACTTGAAACAAAGCAGGTCCTTTTTACAAAAGTGGCTATATATCACATATTTGGCATCTGATCGACAAACAATCTATCTAGTTGGGACCCCTATGATGGGGTGGGAACTTGGGTATGGCTTTTTGCAGGACATCGTACCGGTTGAAATATGATTGATCACTTGAGAAGCAGTTCTCCTGAAATCAATTGTGCTATGAGCTAGAATCATCTGACCGATGGTCTTGGAAGTAGTGATCCAATGTGGATCAGCATCTTAGCAACCCTGTGTGGATCATTGTCATAGCTACATGATGAGGACTTGTTTTAGAGTGTCCCATCGAGGTTCAGAAACATGAAAGCCTGTATGGATCAGCATCGAGTGACCCTCTATGGATCAGCCTTCCAGGGACCCTCTTTGGATCAGAATTCTAATGACCCTATGTGGATCAACATTCCAATGATCCAGTGTGGATCAGAATTTTAGCAACAATGTGTGGATCAGTAGTATCGTGACCCGATGAGGAACTTCCTTATAGTGGCCCATTGTGGAACATCAATATTTATCATAGACATAATCTGTAATAGAAAAACATCATTTTTGATCAGTTTTGGAACCTCTAAATCAAATAAGATGATATAGCCTAAGACTAATAATCTATATTTTAGATATCTGAGTTGTATACCTAGTGTGATCTATCTCTTTTTCTTTTGTTTCATGATTTATATCATGCTTGTTATATTACCTTTGAGGTATATATTTTGATGTATTCATTTGAGGATTCTTGAGAGACCTTCGGGGGGAGGGGTCTCTGGCTCCCCTACTAGGTGTTGTTATACTCACCCCTGCATGGGCTTCGCCCATCCATAGTTGTGTCTTGGGAAGATGACGAGCAGCTGGGTTGAGTCTTGAGGGAGCCATGATCAGGCATTGCATGGAGGAGATGGGCTGAGGTAGAGTGCTATGGAGATAATATGTACTTACCCTTTAGGTAGGATCCTTGGTGGATAATTCGGGTGTTATTTTATCTTCTTAGTTGTACTTGTAATTTTTAGTTGGTCTTTTATTCTGACCCATTTACATTTTGTACAATTTTTACTACAGTAAATTACATCATGGTTGCTTCTTATAGTGTTCTTATATGGATTGTTTGTATAGGATTAAATGACATTCATTCCCATTATAGGGATATGTTTTTCTGGTTCTATCCACCATCCCCTGGACTATGGAAGGTAGGTTTGGGGTAGTCACGACATGGACCTAGGTGACGAGTTGTGAAAAAGTGGTATCAGAGGTGTCATTTCTTCTAATGAAATAGAACTATGATATTTTTAATAGAGCAATAGTGTTATGTGATTTCAGTATGCTTTCCAGTTCTGGGAGTCCATTGTTGTTGTGGCAGTCGACTTATCCATACTCTATGATCCTGAATTCTGATTTCTGACACGGTTAATAAAAATAGTAATTTCATGTGTTTCGGATGTGTTTTTTTATCTCTTCGAGTCATCTCAAAAGGTATGACTTATTGATAGTGGCACACCTGTTTTATTTTAAGATTTCAACATTTAGATAGTCAGCCAGGATACTAGTGAGGGTTTGAAATTACGGCCCAACGAGCGATGGGGCTTCATTGTGGGGCCCTCTAATAGCGATAGTACCATCAGATGGTGTACCATCCGCACCACAACCAGTTGGGCAGTTGTTTCCACTATCCCCAACATATGATGGTGCATAACAACTGAGTGAATTGTATGAGTTTTAGCAGTAGAGGCCTATGAGGTTCTGAGGCCAGACAGATCCGTAAGTAGTTTAGGACTAGCTAGGGGTTGTGGCCATATTTTTTCACCTAGTTGGTACACCGGTCGACTAGATGGTGATCCTAGCTGTCAGTATTTTCCTGGAAGAAATTGGGAGATGGTGGAGCCTGATTCTCTAGAGACATGATGAGGATACCGTCACCTGGGCAGATTTTTAGGGACTCTTCATGGAAGATTCTGTTTGAGCACCTCTACACTTTGTGTATATACATGAGCTTCTATACATATATCAAGGAAGCCAGAAAGTGTCCCAGTACTTGATGAGGTTCACTAACCTCTCATTCTACTTTACTGACAGGGTGCATGAGGCTTTCTTTTGGTCCTGAACCACTAATCAGGGACTCCGACATGATATTAGAGCTTAGATGGTATATCTCCTCATCATAACACATGCTGGAGTTTTAGAGATAGTACACTGGGTGGTGATATTCATTGCTGAGTGGACACTGACAGTGAGACCCACCACTAGGTGACACGTAGTAGAGTCATATGTGGTTTGTAGTAGGCATATGACACAGAGTTCCAAGTGAACCAGACCTTTTGGTAGTCGAACCCAGGATGTAGGGTTTGTGATGTGAGATTCACAAGGTAGAAAAGGTCACCAGAGGAGAAGACTATGTTTCATGTGTGGCAAATAGGGTCACATGGATCACAACTACCTGACCAACTACACTGATGACCAGTAGATGGTCGAGGGATGGCTAAGTCAGAGGCAAATATTTATGCGAGGAGGCCTGCATGGTGGCAGATGTGGAACAGTAGTAGGCTATGCAGCAGCTAGAGGGTGGCGATTTGAGGTTCTACTGCCACAACTTTCAAGTGGTCCACCCTGACCATAGGGAGCAGGTGGATAGGTATGAACTCAGCTCCAGGAAGCTCAAGCCTATGACCACGGCTCTCCAAATATGATTCAAGGTACGATCTGTGTCTACTCCACCATAAATTTAGTACTTATAGACACAATTTCTAGTGACTCTTTCATCTCCACGACTCTCGTTTGGACCTCAGAGACTCCGATGGAGCTGATGGCTTAATCGTTACGATTAGAGACTCTTACGAGAGAAGATATTGAAATTACACATTGGTTATGGTACTATGAGATTACTCTAGGAGGTGAGAGATTTGGTTGGGTTCTTTTAGTAGTGGCATCAAGGCCTTACAACTTCATCTTCGGTATGTACTGGTTATCCACAGTCCATGCTCATATTGACTACATTAGGCACAATGTGAGCTGTGTCTATGAGGATGGGACCATGTTTTCTATCAACGGAAAGACAAGAACCTTTTCAGACTATGATGGACTTTCTAGGTGGAAGGTGAAATCGATCAAACATTATTTGGCTAGACTTACCCATGGAAAAGTTGATGTTGAGAGTCCAATCTATCCTATAATGGTGGACCAGTATGCCGATGTCTTCCCTGATGATGTTCTGGGACTACCCCATCGTAATGAGGATAAATTCAACATTCACATGTACCCCAAGATGGTACTAATATCTACACAAGCATATTGGAGGGCACCAGTGGAGATTCGTGAGTTATATGTATAGATGGAGGACTTTTAGACGATGTGGTTCATATGTCCCAGTGTTTCACCATGGGAATCCCAGATGTTTTTCACCAAGAAGGTGGATGGGAGTTTGTTGATCTATGTGGATTATCGGTGCCTGAACCAAGTGATCATGAAGAACAAGTATACACATATGAGGAATAATGATCTCATTTATCAATTAATGGGAGATCATTTGTTTTCCAATATAGACCTCATATCAGGTTATCCTCAGCTCAGGGTAAGAGATGAGGATGTGCAGAAGACAACCATAAAATGTCAGTATGGAAACTATGAGTTCTTGGTTATTCCATTCATCATGACCAACGCCCCTAAAGAGTTCATGGGACTTATGAACAAGATATATCAGCCACACATTGATTTCATTGTAGTGATCTTCATCGACAACATATTTATATACTCAGTGTCAGAGGAGGAACATGGCATTCATCTACAGATAGTTCTGAATTTACTTCAATAGCACCAGCTTTATGGTAATCTCTCAAAGTGATAGTTGTATATACGAGAGTTCCTCATTCTAGGAGTTGTTATCTCGACTGATAGAGTTGCAGTGGATTCTGAAAAGATAGAGGATGTGCTAGCTTGGGAGCCTCCTAGGAGAGTGACCATGGTGTAGAGTTTCCTGGGTTCTATCGGAGATTCGTACCTAACATTTCTAGAGATGTGACAACCTTTTCAGCATTGAAGAAAAAGGTAGATCCCTTAATGTGGATAGAGATATTCCAGAAGATTTTTCAAGATCAGAGGTAGAGACTGACGAGTTCCCCCATCTTGAGGCTATCAGAAGAGAGAGTTGGGTATCTAGTATTCTGTGACGCATCCAGGACCAGACATGGATGTGTCCTGATGAAGGAGTGAGAATTGATCTCTTATGGTCCATGAAAGCTAAGACAAAATGAGTAGAACTACACTACCCATGACTTAAAGATAGCTATAGTTGTCTTTGAATTGAATATGTGGCGACACTAATTGATGAATGGACAGTTCACTATGTACTCTGATCACAAGAGTCTCAGGTATAGCTTTATCACATAAGGACATGAGCATGAGATAGTATTGATGTCTATAGTTTCTCTAAGACCTTGACATTGTAATATAATACACTCCAAGGAAGGTGAATGTAATATGAGACGCACTTAGTAGGAGGACCGGTCTATATGTACTAAGTGAGGAGACATAATAGCTAGCCCTGTTGTAGATATCCTTTAATGATAATGATGGAGAAACATACCTCCAGTCTATGATAATCACTCCCCCACTCCATCAGCATGTTAGGGAGGCATATATTGGGGATATTGACTATGAGATTCGACATTCTCAGATATCCCCATATTAGGAGCATGATGGATTTTTTAAATGTGGAGAGGATGTAATCCTCATAATAGGATTCACCATGGTACCAGTGGAACTAAGGGAGGATGTGTTGAAGGAATTCCATATAGGTGCAAAAGTGGATATGGGATGGAATTTCCATTGATTTTTTGATATGGCTACCACGTATATCTAGGAGCCACGATTCCATATAGGCGATTGTTGATCGACACACCTAGTTGGCACACTTAAAACCCTTTAGAGAGTAGGGATCCATAGAGGGCTTGGGGAGCCTTTATGTACAAGATATTGTACAGCTTCATGGGGTGGAATCGATGATCTTATCCGACTATGACACACGTTTTACATCTTGGATGTGGAAGGAATTGTAGGAGGATTTTGGGACTCATCTACATTTAAGCACCACCTTTCATCTGCAGATGGATGGTCCGACCAAGAAAAACATACAAACACTAGAGGACATGATTAAGTTTTGCATCCTAGATTTTGGCTTCAATTTGAAGGATCACTTGGCCTTGGAGAAATTCTCTTAAACAATAGTTATCACTCCCCCATAGGTATGGAACCATTTGAGGCCTTTTACGGTCGATCATGAAGATCACCCCAATGTTGGTCAGACTTAGGGGAGTCAGCACTTATGGATCCAGAGAAGATATGAGCTACCACTAAGATGGTGTAGATCATTTAGGTGCAGATGAATACTACACAGAGCAGACAGATGTCTTATGATGATAGGAGACAGAGACCTTTGGAGTGTTGGGGGGGAGACCATGTCTTCACATAAGACTCACCCTGATGAAGTTTGCTGAGAATATATCGAGGTGGAAAGCTACCTCCGAGGTCCATCAAACCCTTTCAAGCTCTCAGTAGATTTGGCGAGGTGGTGTATTGCCTCTCTCTTCTTCCACAAATGCATCAACTGCTTGATGTTTTCCACATGTTGCAGCTGAGGAAGTACAAGCATGAGCCATCACACATTATTTATTAGGGAGAGCTAGACATTTATGATGGAACGACTTTTATGGAGGATTCAGGGGAGATTGAGGATCGACATGAGTGGGTCCTTTGTGGATGATCAATTCCTCGAGTGAGAATTCGCTGGCCACATAAGAACCTCCAGAAGAGAACATGGGAGTAGGAGTCTAAGATGTGTGCTCAGTAACCCCATTTGTTTCCCTAGTCTATGTTGTGAATTTTAGGGACGAAAATCTCTAATGTGGAGAGAATGTAAAGGCCTAGATTTTCCATGTAATTGTTTTAATTATATGGGATTTTTACGAATCTAAGAAAATTAACAGTGCATTATTCTGTGCACTAGTGTGCCTGGAATTAATTTATTAACTTTTTTAAGGTACATTTAGTAAATGAACAAGTGTCATTTTTTATCTTCTAAACTAGTGCTCGTATTAAAAATCTTAGCACATCGTTGAATCCAGAGTGCAAGGATTGGCTTAAAAGAGGAATCACATTAACCATAATATATCTAGTGAAAAGGTAAAATTTTGCAGTCTTTTGAAGGATTAATAAAATAAAATGTTATGTTATTTCTTTTCTTTTCTTTTTCTATAGTGGATAAGCAGCATTGGTGGGACTGACGATATGTCAAGAAAGTAATTGTCTTGACTCTTCTTTATTTGTAACCGTATAGTTAGAATTTGGGAGGTTCATTAATTATATAAACCTCATAAATTTCTTTGAATATTAAACACCTTTTCCCCTCCTATATATATGGACCATGGGGAGGGGTGTTGTCCTGACTTCAGCAAGTGAAGAAGCTCTGGAAATGTATGGAGATACCGTCCACTTGGAAGATGATACCAGTTTCAGCGAGTGGTGACGAGTGCCACCGAATCATGAAACACTGACAATGACGAAGGAGGTTCAATCGATCATCATTAGTGGACGCCTAATCTAGGTAGGGGGATTGTTATAAAGTTATCCTTAATGAGATAACTTTTTGATTTCCCAATAAAAAGCTAACATGGAGGGTGTGGGCCAAACAAGGAAATCTCAGACACTCCGCCTCTTCAGTATTTTTCTTTTTTTTCTAGAAACATTTTTCAAACGGAGCAGTAGGATAGAACAGGATGACTCACAATGGCAATGGTGACCCAAGAGCATCAATGGCATTGATGGCATCAAAAAACGGACCACCGATGCTCGTCTAGTGGCCCCTAGAATAAACCGCCAGCGCACCATGTCAGCGGGGGATAGTAGTGTCTGGTGGACACTCGCTAGGACTATCCACAGGTGGTGTAACGTGGAATGTCATTGCATGACCCAGTGGCCAAGGGCGGTGGCCATGGGGTCCGTCGGTGGCAATAGCCGCGATAGGAGGAGGGCGGTGCAACCCCAAGTCGTGCTCCATTGGTAGAAGTCGGTTGGCCAAATGGCCGACTGTTGAACCCTCTGGGGTAGCACCCCACTGGCTAGAAAAAATGGCCCTGCAACCATGGGTCCAATGGGAGAAAATGGTCCGCCTTCTGGCATACCAGGATGGACATGGGCTGACCAAACAGGTCGGGCCAGACCCACTGCCCATTGGGCAAGCACAGGTAGGTTGAGCCCCACCCAGCGGGTGGGCCCGAGAACCAATGGTCCATACCCAATGAACCAGGCTGACCCATAATGGGACAGACCCAGGCAGGGACTGGTAGACCCTGAGAACTATTGTGTCGGGCATGTCAGACCAAGTCGAACTAGTCCCAGACCAAACAGGCCAACAAATAAATAAAAGACTATAACTGATGAACCATGTGTCTGTTTGACACGCCTTCAGTGTCGTTGTGACCACTTTATTGAATTTGTCCCTTTGTAAAATTATGGTGAGCCCGACTGAGCCGATCCGGACTGGACTGAGGTGTGATCACCCCCGTTTCATGAAAAGGGATGTAACTAACAGAACGTGAGTCCGATCGACGCGCTGTCTGTACCATAAAGATCCTTGGGACAAGGCTGTCCATTAGAGATAATCTATGTTAGTTTTAATAGTGTTTGACCTGCCACTTGGGTTTTATCAGATTTGAATCCTACTAGGTCCTTTTTAAAAAATTTCCCACATCTCACAGATCGGTTGTCTGATCAAAACGCCATATATCACATTAGGAACCCTATGATGGTGAGGTCCCTTGGTTATGAATTTTTATGGGACATCGTACTGGCTAAAATATGAATGATGGATTGGGGATCAGTTCTCCCTGAATCAAGCATGCTATGAGTGGGAATAATTTGACTGAATGTTTTGGATGTAGAAATCTTGCGTGGATCAATATCTTAGAGACCTTGCGTGGATCAACATCTCTGCTACCCAACACGGATCAGTTTTAGAGTGGACCATCGAGGATTAAAAACTAGAGACCGTGTGAGGATCATCATTGAGTGTCCATGTGTGGTTCAACATTCTAGCCACACTGTGTGGATCGGCATTCCAGCGACCCTGTGTGGATCAGCATTCCAGTGACACTATGTGGATCAGAATTTTAGTGAACCTGTGTGGATCAGTAGTATCATGTCCCAACGAGGACCCGCCATACAGTGGTCTTTTGGGGAATATTTACTTATTTTAAATAGTGGATCAGTAATAGAACAACTTCTTTGTGGATCAGTTATGCAACATCTAAATGGAATAAGATGATATAGCCTATGACTAATCATCTATATTCATGATTTCTAAGTTGTATACCTGGTGTGAGATGTCTTTTTTTCTTGTGCTTCCTGATTTAGATCATTCTTGTGATATTAAATTTGAGTTATATATTGTGATTTTTTCCATTGAGGGTTACTGAGGGTACTTTGGGGGGTCTCGGGGTACCCTACTGTGTATTTTTAAACTCACCCTTGCAAGGGCTTCACCTGCACCATGTTGTGTTTAGTGTCGATGACGAGCAGCTTGGATGAGACTTGATGAAGATAAGACCAGACAGTACATCAAGAAGACAGGATGACATCGAGTGTTGAGTAGACGGTCCGTACCAACCCTTCAGGTAGGATCCTCGGTGGATGATCCAAGATCTATTTTCTCTTAGTAGTTATACTAGTACTTTTTAATTAGGCTTATATACCAGACCCTTTACATTCATTACACATTTTACTATAACAGTTTACATAATTATTTCTTCTTTTTGTGTTCTTGGATGGTGTGTTTGTACAGGTTTAAAGGAAATGTCTTCCCATTGTAGGGATATGCCTTTCTGGTGCTAGTATCCAACCCCTGGCCTATAGAAGGTGGGCTTGGGGTAGTCATGACATAGGCCCTGGGGGATGGGTCATGAAATGGATCATTATGATAATTATTATTTTCATTGACATTGGTTACAAAAATCAAAAAATTACTACTATCATTATTTTAATACTTTAGAAATGGGAAATCTGTGACATTCATGGTTAGGGTACATGATGTATCATTTTCTACCTTGACAAAATTATGATTTTACTAAATTATCAGATGACCTCCTAGGTTAACATTGGTAGGAGAAAAACTATTTCTAGTGTTAACATTACTATTATTACCCGCTAGATCTATTTGTAAAATATTATTACCATTGATATTGGTGACATCAAATTCAATTTTAATACCATTATGATTTGAATCCTTTAAATTGAGAAATTTGTGACAATCATGGTTAGTGTAAAATCATTATCATTTACTACCATGAAAGAATTCATGGGATCCTCAGTTATAGAATTAAACACTAGGGTAACATATTATTCTAGGACATGGTTCCCAGTTATATTAACATGGTCCTCATTATCAATTTGGCTAGCTGAGATAACATAATTAATAAGAATATGATGCCCTAGTGGATTGGAATGGTCATATAGAATAGATATTTATGATGGATCATGATTATTTATATGTGAAATATAAAAAGCTCACACAATAGGTACCTTAGGGGAAGAATGACCTACCATACAGATTTTATGTTTAGATGATACATTCCCAGTAGCCCTATTTGAATCAATGGGTGCCTCTCATTCCTAATGTGTAAGAACTAATTCAATGATATCCTGGGAAATTTATAGAATCAAAGTGTTATCCTCCATTTCTTTTTTAAATTTATGAAACCACGACATAAATATTATTTTATATGTCCTCATATATTTCACGATAATCCACGTTTAAAATTCCTCCAATATTGATCACCTGATGACCAAACATTATGGAGGACATAGAAAAGGATGGAGAACCATTCCCCTTATCCTCTTCATCAACTATTTCTTCCCAAGATCCCTTTAATGGTGATATTAAAATGGAGGGACATGTCTGATTATTGTTGACCACCCTATTCACATCAATCAAATTATTATTAATGTTATTTCTATTAACATCTTTCAAGTCCTTTGAATTGATTTCTTCATTAAACTCCGTATCGATGATAATAAAATTAGAAATTGAGAGACCAATTATCAAAAAACTTTAAAAAAAATAGGGTAACATTTTAATATATAACATTTACATCAATTTTGGTGACAGTTTGGACCCAATTATTGTTGTACACAAGAATGAAAATGGTCGAATGAGTACTAGGTACTATATCCATATTTAACATACAGTGGAGGTGCCACAGTCAAGTGGTCTCAGCGGGTGATTTTAGGGGGTCTAGTGTTTGGGTAATTGAACCATGTTTGGTACAAAATCTTTGGATGGCCTCCAACATGTTTATTTGTAGTTACAAAAACACCCAATGACCCACTTATCCCTGATTCATGGGCCTTATTTCTAAATGAATGCATTCATTGTATGATTTAGTAAACAACACATGAGGACTCACATTGGATGAGAGGATAATAACATGAGCTCATCGAACCAACTTGGGGGGGGGGAATTATTGCCTATTATGGGACTCTCTAATATATTAAATACATGTTCATATGTTCGTGAATATTTGGTTTATTCAAAATATTGTGTTCATGAATTAGATGTAGGTCACAATATCAACCATAAATAATAATGGGTTTGAAATCTCGTATACATATATATGGTTCTTCATCTATATTACCCACTTATTAGACAAACTAGGAATTACATAGTCGTTCACTAAGATAATGTCGTTTTTAATCTATATAGGGTGGTGATCTAGATCTTATCGTAATATATTGGGGACAAGAATCCTTTCAAATTAGGGATCAAACCCATAATATGGGCTTCCTAAATACCCTTCTGATAAGAATATTAACCCCATATTTTGGTGTCTCTTTACTGAATAAATAACCTTTTAAGGTGGAATGAGAAGGACTTAACTAAGTATTTTATTGTCTTGTGGTACAGAAATAAGGGAACCAACATTAATATGATGATGTCGGTCATGAACCATAGGATGGTTCCCTACAAATCCTGGATAATTGGGAATCAATTTCCACATAGATCTATAATCTAGGGATTATGCATGAAAGATTCCCATTAAAGGTAGCTTGTTTTTGGGGCTTACCACTATAGTTAATTCCCCTTTGATCTTGGGCCTTAGACAAGAATCCTATGTATGATCACTGATACTGATTGTAGTATTGAAATGATGATGTAGATGATCAATATACAAGAGGGGGGTGAATTGTAGACATTAAAAAAATTCCTTAAGAACTTTTAGAGTTGGTTAAAACCTTTATGTTTAACAAAGTTAATCAAGGTTCATTCACAAGACCTATAAGTTATAAAACTTTCTTGAATTCGAAAATGTGGTTTTGAAAATAAAATCAGGAAATGTTGTTACAGAAAAGTAAATAGTTCTAAAAACATAGTAGATTCCAAAAATTTTGGTCCGGAATTGAAAATTAACAAATGTTTTAAAAAATGATTCTACCTTAAATAATATAGAATCTTATTTAATCAGAGTAAAGTATAAGAAAGTATAAGATAATTATATATTCCTTATCAATAAAAATACAGTGGATAACAAACTTGAAACAAAACAAGTAACTCGTATAGAAATATTTTAACCCAAAGAGTAAGGTATCCAATAACCTTGGATAAAGGTCCCTTGATTTATACTTTCAAGAAAGTCTATCTTATGCACACCAGGGTAAGCCCTTGATATGAATATCGGAATCTGTCTTACTTTCCCTACAAGTCCTCGAACTTCAAGGTAGTCGGCACCTCTGTCTTCCTATCCCCAGAAGCCCTCGAATTTACTCAGCAACATTTGGAGTCGCATGGAGAAATTCTGAACAAGATTTTCAGCATGCACAAAGCAATAAAGTCTCTTTATAGAAATAAATTCATTAGCATGTAATCTCTAGATTTATCCATAACTCATTAGTTATGAGATCGTTCAAATGAGCTCATATTTATAGATACATCTTCAATGGTAAGATCCCTCCCCCAATGGTCAAATTTTTCCTTGAATTTTGGAGGGACTTGTATACGTGTCACTCAAAAAATGGTTAGTAAATAATAGAATGCACAACATCATTTTATAAATCAAACAAGAGTAAGTGAAAATATGGTTGCTCAACCAAATTCATATTTCAGTTTCAAAGGAAAAATATAATTCCAAGTAT
This sequence comes from Viscum album, assembly GCA_963277665.1. Lineage (NCBI taxonomy): Eukaryota > Viridiplantae > Streptophyta > Magnoliopsida > Santalales > Viscaceae > Viscum > Viscum album. The sequence goes on along the minus strand of OY728136.1, from coordinate 1,427,911,339 downwards.
ATACAAGTTAACCTTCGGAGTCTATATTATAAGGATATTCAGATTTTGTTTCTCCGGAATTTGGAATCAGAATTCAATAGGATTTGGAGTCTGAATTCTGAGGAATTCAGATTCTGAATTCTGTGAAATTCGGTGTCTAAATTCTGAGGAATTTGAAACCATAATTCTAAAGAATTCAGATTCTGAATTATAAGGAATTCAGAATCTAAATTTCATAAGAATTCGGAGTCTGAATTCATAAGAAATTAAATTTTGAACTTAGAAAATTCGGAGTCTGAACTTAGAAAGTTCGGAGTCTGAATTCAGAGAGTTCAGAGTCTGAACATAGAAAGTTCAGAACCTGAATTCAGATCCTGAAAATAGAATGCTCTATATCTACGTATTAATAACGTTCTAAGGTTTTAGATATGAAACTGAATTTTACACTTAGAAATAAAATGAGTAAGATTATGACATGAACAATGAACACAAGGTAAGTATAAAATTTATTTGGGGAAGGAAAATTTTCCTTTTATAGGGAAATATTAGGGAAAAATATGTTTTTCTTAAGATGGGGTGTTTGTGATTTTCAAAACATGAAGGAATGGAAAAGTCATATGGAAAACTTATTGAATCAACAATCTCCCCCAAACATGATGGAATTGAAAATTCATAAGGAAACCTTATTAACTCAATAATCTCCCTCTTTTTGGAAATCACAAACATCCTTACAAAAAAGAATATAAGGACTTAGAAATTTTATGGACTTGTAAATAAAACTTTTCCCCCTTAACACATGGGAAATTATGAATAAGATTAACTCCCCTTGGCCTTTGGAAACACTAAAGATCGTATTCTTGATTTCTGGATTGATACATAGAATTTTATTTCATATAAGAATATTCTTGGAAAATAACTCCCCCATACTTGAAATTCCCATAATGTAGGGAAATTTCTTCTTTTACATTGTATTATTTTTTAACATTCATTTCTCCCCCTTTGTGATTTTCAAAACGGATTTGAGGGAATTGAAAAGAAAATATGGTACCTGGAATATTTGTACTAGACAACCAAAAGACGAGTAACCAAAAATTTCATTAGGATTGGAAAATTTTATTCAAGGATGAAATAAAAAAATATCATAATTGAACAAAATTATTATTCCTTCTCCTTCAGCATCAACTTCTTCACTATGTTTTTGAGCTTCTTGAGTTCTTTGTGATCCTCCTCTACTCATTTGAGAAGTTTATCCTGATCTTCTGTTTTCTTTTATATGGATTTGATTTTATTTCTTCCTAAGCCTTACGTACCTCTGACTGATCCTTCAAGACTTCTTATTGCTTAGCAAGCTTCTCTTCTATTTCAATCCTGAGATCCCATTCTCTTTTCCAAATCTGAGCAACTAAAAATAATTCCCCATTCAGATCTTTCACTTCTTGATTCTGAGTATTTTCTTCAAGAGATAGATTTTCTTGAAAAGACTTGGTGAGGTATTTGAACTTATTATATTTTGTTTCAAATTTATCCTTGACATTATCTTAAAACTCATCCACAATTCTCATGTCTTCCACATTTTTCTTTGACTAGCTCGTCATACTCTTGCAGGATCTTTTGTGGGCTTTATAGTTTATGAAAAAGGATTTAAAATCAGCCTCCAGTTTTATACACTTATCCATTACCATGGATTATGAGTCTGATTTTTGATTTACGGTATGTTGAAGCATGTGGAATCAATAGTATATTCTTGGAAATAGAGGGATTGTTCCAACAAGATTTTTCAAGGATTGGACTACAAAGCCATGTCCAAGAGAGGACAATTCCAAGTAAGAGATTTTTCTTGGTGAGGATTCTTTTTCAATGTCAGCATCTTTCTTATTTGATGAAGAACTCACTTCTTTCTTCTTCACCACTTCTCTGATAGGTGTATCAAAAACCACCTGTTTTCCCTTATCAGTTTTCATAATGACTTCTTCTTGATTGGGTGATTTGTGCTCACTATCAGATAGTTGAACATTTTATCTTCATCTATATCTTCCTTCTTAGTTGTTGCCTCAGTATCCTCTGGATGAATGAAATCATGGTTACTACTATTATCTTTAGACAATTTTTTCACTTATTCCTCACTATTCTCATTTATTCCTACTGTATCATGTTTTGAAGACTCGGCTTCAGAGGTTTAGAATGATAATTTTTCAGAAGGGATTTCCTTCTCATGAAAATCCTCTACATGTTATATCAAGTCTTCAGTATCACCACTGATTTCTTCTTCTTCATCTACTTATTTTTATTCTACTTCTTTTTATTCTACTTATTTTTCTTCTTCTTATTTTTCTTGGACTTTTTCCAGAGTCACGAACTTCTTTCCCATATTCATTGGTAAATGTTCTATCAGGAAGGATTCTGGTATCAGAACATTCTCAGATGCTTTCTTAGCAGCCTTCAAAAGTGATTAGACTATCTCTGCCTCAGACAACTTTTTCTTATGCTTTTTCCCTTTAACATTCTTCCCAGTATGTTTAGTTGCCTTTCACTTCAATGATTTTTCCTCAGTAGGGTCCATTCCAAACATAAGATCCCCTTCATTCTGATTTTTCTGGTATTCTCTCCACCTTGCTACTACCTCATCTAGATAATCTTTTTGTTTCTTTAGCTTCGATGATACAGAATGATTTTCCTTTGTCAATGTATGTTTTTACTTCTCTTCCACTTCCTTCAACTTCCTCTATCTCCCACCATTCTTGTAGGTTTCAGCTACCTCTAGTTTCTTTGAAAGACTTACAACTTCATCTCCAGGAAAATCATAAAATTCTTCAGATTCTTTGGAAAAACCAAATTTCATCCTTCTCAATGTGTCATCACTCGGCTACATGACATTTCAATTTCGTGAATTAGATTTTCAAGGAATTTTAAATGATTCTAAACACCGAACATTCACCTTTGATAGAATGGCTGGATGAATAATAATCTGAGCCTTCAGATTTCCATTCTTTATGTTATCAATCAAAACCAAGATAGGCTTAACCATGTTTATCTTTCTTATGTTTACCAATAAATTCAGAATGTAGATGTCATTGTTCTTTAATGTACCATTATCACCTTTTCTCAGAAAGATGAATCCTTGAACCCACAATTCAAGAATCCGACAATTTGTAGAAAGGTAAAGAATCTTCGGAGTCTTTACCTCTGAAAGACTAGTACATGCCATGGATTTTTATTTAATAATACTTTCTTAAACATTAGGTAGCTTATGTGAGTAAAACTCTACATCTCCTTCATAAATAATTCCAATCAAACTAGCAGCCTTGGTATTTGAAAGAGAATATGTCTTCCCATAACACTTGAATGAAAATTTTCTCCAACATTCTTCCTTGAAGAAAGTTACTGTCTTGTAGAATTTAATCAGAAAATGCAGATACACCAAGTATTTTAATTTCAGTTTCTAAATTCAAACATTCTTCCACCCATTCAACATTATATTCATAGAGATGATGGAATCATACATAGTGATGAAATTCAGATGAACCAACCTTTCATTGTATATCTATCATTTAGATATTGGCTTGACAGTCGACATTTAATTCTGGGAAATGGTAGACATTCAGAAGTAAGAATGTTCTGAAAAGTTTGGAACGGCCTTATGTAAGAGGGGCAGAGATTCAGCACATGAAAGCTTTTGTTTCGATGTTGTAAAACCATCGGGGGTCCTTTATATAGGAGTTTGAGGCGACTGTTCAGCTTCCATACTCAATCCAATAGTTGAAAAACATTATTTTCAGATCTAATGGTTTAAAAAAATGTCCGAAGAATAATTTTTATGGATTCCGATCTTTTGAGGTTTCTAATAGAAACATTTGGATTCATGGAAAAGAGAATACAAAAAACTCTAAAAATATATGAAAATACTGAAAATTTATACATGATTATGAAAATTTTGGAAATAAAACATACCTTTCAGATTTCTAGGAATATTATTCTTAATGAGGAAAATTATTCTTGAAGAACATTAGATTCCAAAAATTTTTATTACAAAAATTATCCATACGAAAATATCCATTAAAAATATTTTATGTACAAAAATCTTCACTCTGAAAATTTTAACTATGAAAATAATCATTATGAATGATTTGAATGTGGATAATTTGGACTATGAAATAAAATTAGACTATCAAAAAAAAATTAGACCGCAGAAAAAATCTTGACTACGAAAAATTTTTAGACAACAAGAAAAATTTAGACTTCGAAAAAAAATTAGACTGCGAAAAAAAATTAGACTATGAAAAAAATTTAGACTACGAAAAAACATTTGACTACGAATTTTTTAAAAAATATCTAACAAACAAATATACTCCCCTTATGAAAAGTAGTTTCTTACTCTACGGAGATTGGTTTCAACATGAATTTAATATGGAGGATTACCATAGGATTTTCATTCCTTACTCTTATTTAATGTATTCAAATCTATCGGATGGTAAATATTTAGTGAAAATATCCACAAGTTGATCTTGTGTTCTGATAAATTGAAAATGGTATCTCCTTTTTGTTAGTGATCCCTAAGAAAGTGATCTCTAATATCTATTTGTTTAGCAAGAGAGTGATTTGCAGGGTTTTTTCTTAGGGAAATGTAACAAGTATTATCTCACAAAATGTTTTTTTGGTAAAACTTATGCCATAATCTATGAGTGTGTGTTGCATACACAACACTTGAGCACAACAACTTCTAGATGGTACATATTCAGCTTCAGTAGTGGAAAGTACTACTAAGTGTGGCATTTTCCATGACCAAGAAACTAATGAATCTCCTAAGAAATGACATGTTTCGAATGTACTTTTCATATCCATTATACACCCAAAATGTCCTCATACATAAAACATTTTGACACAAAATCATTTCGTGAAGTGTAATAGATTCCAAGATCAATGGTTCCCTTTATTTAGTGAAAAATCCTATTCACTGCCTTTAAATGAAATTCCTTAGGATAGTATTGATATCTTTCATAGAAGTATACTAAAAACATTAAGTTTGGATGACTAGCTGTCAAGTAAAATAGAATTCCTATCATACCTCTAAAATATGTTTGATCTACTGGTTTCCCAAGTTCATCTAGATCTAGTGATTTTGAGGTACCAATGGGAGTACTTATATTTATAGTGTTTTCATATCCATTCTTTTTTAGAAGATCCTTGATATACTTATGTTGGGATATATAGATTCCTTCTAGTTTTTGAGAAATTCTAAAACCAAGGAAGAATGTTTATTCACACATCATACTCATTTTAAACTTAGATTTCATTAGATACGCAAACGAATCAGTTAAATATTATTAAAGTGAACAAAATATAATTTCATTAACATAAATTTGAACAGTCAAAACATTTTTCTTATCATTCTTTGTAAAAAGGGTTGGATCAACAATTTCCTTTAACAAAGTTATTTTGAAGGAAAAATCCTATATCTCTATCATACCAAGCTCGAGGGCCTTTCTTGAGTCCATACAAATATTTGGTAAGATTATAAACATGTTCTGGATGTTTTTATCATTAAAACTGAAAGGTTGTTCGAAAAAAACTTCCTCTTGAACAAAAACATTAAGGAAATCACATTTAACATCCATTTGAATTTTTTTGAAATTAAATAATAATGTAATGGTATGTAGTATACAAATATATTTATGTCTAGATATTGGAGCATAGGTGTTTTCATAGTTTATTACTTCTTGTTGATTATAGCCTTTGTCTACTAATCTAGATTTATTTCTTACTATGACTCCATTTTCATCACTTTTATTTCTGAAGACCCATTTTACTCCAATAATAGATGTTTCATTTGGTCTTTTAACCAAGGTCCAGACTTTATTCCATTCAAATTCATTTATATCATCTTGTATAGATTAATCCAATAATCATCACCTAAAGCTTCATCAGTTCCTTTTAGTTCTAATTGGGAATGGAATGCTAAATGTTCAAATTCATTTCTCAAGGAACAGATAGTCCTTACATGTTGATTTACATAACCAATGATACTATCACTAGGATTATTCTTTAGAAACATCTGATTAGGGTTTTCTAAATCCATTTGATTAACATAGGTTATGACGTCTTCTAGGGTAAATGCTTCAGAAATACCTTATTGAAATTTTTCCTTATCCGAATGATCTTTTATCAAGGGTTCATAATCAGTTTTTGAAAACACATCTGAATATGTAGGTTGAGGTTGTTTAAAAACGAAAGTATCGGTTTCATCGAATTTGACATGTACTATTTCCTCAACAATACAAGTATTTTTATTGAAAACTCTATAAGCCTTAAAAGTTGTGAAATAGCCTAAGAAAATTACTTCATCTGATTTTGGTGCGAATTTTTGTAGATTATCTTTATTATTCATAATGAATACATTTCAATCTAAAACCATGAAGTAGGAAAGTCCCTATTTTCTACCATTCCATAACTCATAAGGAGTTTTATTATGAAAAGGTCTAATCAAAACTCGATTTATAGTATAACCATAAGTACTTACAGCTTCATCCCAAAAATGCTTGTCTATATAATATTCACTCAACAAGGTTCTTGTTATCTCTTGATGAATTCTATTTCTTCTTTAAAAAAACCATTTTGTTGAGGTGTTATTAGTGCTGAGAAGTTAGGAGTAATTACTTTTCTACTACAAAAAGTTTCAAAATCAGAATATTGAAATTTTCCTCCATGATCAATATAAAGAGTTTTTAAAGGAAGATTTTTCTCCTTTTTTACATGGGCTCTAAATGTTTTTAAATAAGAAAAACATTCAGATTTCATTGCTAGAAAACATATCCACGAAAATATACTGAAACCGTCAACTACGAAAAATATATAATATTTTCCTCCAATGCCTCCAGTTTGTGTGGGACCAAAAAGATCTATATGAACTAACTGTAATGCATCAGCAGTTGAGACTTCACAAACTATTTTAAAACTTTATTAATGTTGCCTTCCATATTTACATGGATAAAAAACTTTTGAATAATCAAATCTAAGCTCCGGTAGATCCTTAACTAGTCTTTTCATTGAGAGTTTGCATAGGTTCCTAAGGTTATAGCTTCCTAACCTACTATTCCATAACCATGAATGATCTTCCATTGCACCAAGAAAACTTATATCTTGGAATCTAAGGTCTTTTAACTTTTGATTTTAATCATTTTCTTGCCTATTGGAAGAAAGAATATACTCTTCCTTGGAATTTTGTACTACGCACTTGTCATTACTGAAATTCACAAGGTAACCTTCATCACATAATTGACTAATGCTAATGAGGTTGTGCTTAGGACCCTTAACAAATAGAACATTTGAAATCAATGTTTTTCCAAGAAGAACATCATTACATATACTAATAATTTCTTTCTTAGCATTATCACTAAAAGTTACTTTTCCTCCTTTCGTCTTGATAATCTTTTCAAATAAGTTTTTGTTACCAATCATATGTCAGGAACATCCACTATCATTTTACCATGTATTGATGTTGGTACTATATTTATTTTCTTGTAAATAAGAGATTTATACTTTCAGAATCAAAGCATTCTTGGATTCGGAATTGTTAGAATATAAAATTTTGGGTATCCTCATTTGTTTATAAAAGTAAGCTTTATGAAACCCCAAATATTTAACATTATTAAACGAATAGCTCTTTTTCCAATACCCACTCCTCTGATATTTAGTAAAAAAAGGGGCTCTAGGAGGAACAAAATATCTATTTCTAACATCATTTTTTCATGAGAATAACTTATTCCTTGATTATTACAATGAAGTTGGTGTTGGCGTCAAAATTCAGGACAAAGAAGAGGCCCAACGAAAGCCCCATTGACTATCTCACGAAGCCCCTTCGCGAAGTTCCCCAGCAACGCACCCGCCGCAAAGCAAGGAGGCGGGAGGCTCCGCGACCACATTTGATGTTCATGAACCCACCATGAATTAAAGAGGCAGGAGGCTCCGCGAACACATTTGACGTTTGTGACCCACTGTGAAGCAAGGAGGCAGGATGCTATGCGACCACGTTTGACAATCACGACCCGCCGCGAAGTAACCAATTCCCCCTTTGTTCTATTTGAGCTCCGCTCCACGGCACCTCTTTCCTATAAATACTGGGCTCCCCCTGAGCCCAAGGGATGGAAAATCTGACCTTTCAGCTTCCCAGCTCTCGAATTGTGAAGCATCCTTCCGCTCTACGAACCATGAGTTGTGCGAGGTACTTTTAGTCCTCGAAGTGCCTACCCTTCATCCCGTTTTGATCCCCTCTTCTGAGAGGGATTACATTCATGAATCCTAAGTCTCTTCACGAAGGAAGGGGATCCCCAAGGGGACCCAGGTCATCACGAATCATTAATGATTCGCGAAACACCCTTCATGTATACATGATCCACATGTTAAGGTAGGGTCACTGTACTTCGCGAAGCACATTGCTTCCCGACACATTGATTGGTGAGGAACCTTTGCTCCGTGAGCCTGTGCTTTGCGAATGCCCTTCCACTTCGTGAATCACCTACCATATGCACCTCCACCCCATGCTAAGCCTATGGCACCCCACTTCATGAATAACACCCCTTCGCAAGTTCCCTCTACCACGAGGAGCAACAGAGCTTCACAAGGCCCCTGCCTATGGACCCCTATTCTTGGAAATTATTTTTCATGTGCGACCATCCAGGTTTGCATGATGTGACTTCAATGTCCCCTGGAAAATATCGCATGTTGTGTTGATTCACCTAATACTTCTTCTTTTAGGCACTCTAATGGCTATTGTTTCTTCGCATAGCCACTCTAACGTCGACCCCTTGATTGTTCGCTCCCCAACACCCCCTTGCTACGGTGTTGCTGATGCCTTCCCTCCCACAAGGAGTAGAGGGTACTGGTTATATAAGCCCTAGGGGTGTAGAGAAAACCCACCTATTCCTACTTGTAGGACGTTAAATTTCCAATCACTATCATCCTCAGCACATAACTTTAAACTATGACCTCACCCCGTGCCTCACACGCGGTGTGCCCCTACCTTGGAAATTCTCCATGGCCCTTGGTCTCCACAGGGGATGATATCATCCTTCTAGGAGTGGGGTTTATCCACTGGGTAAGGGAATCCAATTCAGTGTAAGCCCCTAGATTTTCATGTCAGAGGCTGCATCCCGGCTCCTCCTTTCATCTTCGGTCCCCAAGGCCAGTAGAGGGCGTGATAGGGAACGAGGTTCCTCCTTTTTGTAGTCCCAAATCCCTCTCCCACTGCGCTTTATCACCCTCGGGCCTCCATCTTGGTGTATGTCCCAATATTTCTCTCTATGGGCTACCTCGCGCGTACGTCCCTCTTCACTTCCCATGGATGCACCTTTCACAACGTGGACGTCAGGCCTTTGCTGCCTCTTGTTTCTCACACCGAGCATGCCTCACATAGGCTTAGAGTAAGCATTGACAATGACAACCCCCCCCCCCCACCCCCCCCCCCCTCCCCTACCACCCACCCCCCCGTCCAGCATGACGTCAAACTGTATTACCACAATCCGAACTACATTGACTTTGATCCATGTCAAGACATGGTACATAGGAAGCCTCCATGAGGTTCAATCCCCAACACCTTGGGCAGCCTAGAGAGTACGCCCCAATCCATGTGAACTACATGGTCTTTGTTCTAGTTCAAGCCATGGTATGTAGGAATCCTCCATGAGGTTCAAGCCCCAACACCTTGGTCAACCTAGAGTGTAAGCCCCAATCCATCTGAACTATGTGGTATTTTATCCATGTCAAGGCATGGTACGTTGGAAGCCTCCACGAGGTTCATGACCCAACACCTTGGGAATCCTAGAGTGTAATACTCAATCCATCTGAACTACGTGGTATTTGATCTATTTCAAGGCGTGGTACGTAGGAATCCTCCACGAGATTCATGTCCCAACACCTTGGGAAGCCTAGAGTGTAAGCCCCAATCCATATGAACTATGTGGTATTTGATCCATGTTAAGGAAGGGTACGTAGGTAGCATCCATGAGGTTCAATCCCACCACCCGATCGTTCCAACCCCCTCCACGTTGGTTCACCAAAACATTGGGCAGCCTATAGTGTAATCTCTAATCCATCTGAACTATGTGGTATTTGATCCATTTCATGGCATGGTTCATAGGAATCCTCCGCGAGGTTCAAGCGTACCACCTGGTCATTCCGACCTTCTTCACATTGGTTCACCACCACCATGGGCAGCCTAGAGTGTAAGCCCCACACCATCACGAAAAACAAGGTCTTTGATCCATGTCAAAGCATGGTACATAGGAATCCTCCATGAGGTTCAATCCCAACAACCATTGGACCCTAGGTCTACCTTCAGCAGTAAGCCGCTGCAACACCATCCATCAGTAAGCCGTTGAGACCTCATCTAGTGGTAATCTGTTGGGACCCCATCCAGTGGTAAGTCGTAGTTATCATATCCAACGGTAAGCCGTTGTGACCTCATTTAGTGGTAATCCATTGTCAACCTCATTCGGCAGTAAGCCTTCGTTAGACCAAACTATGTGGACATTGATTCCCTACCATGGGGATACGTAGGAAGTCTCTTCGTGGTTCAAGCCTATCACTACCATCACCTTCACAATGGTCCCATTTAATTCCCCCCTCCACTCTATGAAACTCTCTATCATCCATCCTGATCCTTACTCGAGCTGCCACATCCCGGGGGATCATGCCACTCCATTCCCTGTTCTGTCTAATAGTTTTCGGGAGGCCGCCCTCATGATGGCCCCAATATCAGTGTTCCCTCCAAGGGGTTCCTCTGTCTGATCCACTCTAGTCAGTGTTCTGATCATCCCAATCTGTCCCCACTAGAAATTAAACTTCCAGCATACCATGTGTTAAACATAGGAAGCTGAGAAAAACCTCAGATACATGCCCATGGCATATGATTCCCCGCGTTCAACGTGGGATTCCTCAGGATTCTGTGCTCTCAAGAAGTCCTATAGTAAGGAACAAATGATGGACATACGAATCCCCCAGCGTCCAGACATTCCAGTGATGCCCCAACATGACTACTCCCCTAACCAAATGCTGCTGCCCTGACCAGACCCCTTGGAATGTCATGACATAAGTAGTGTAATTCACTGGTGTCCATGAGGATATGGCGCTGGGATGTGTTTCACAAATAACATATTAAATCTATGAGGGAGACCCGGACTAGGTGACGAGTTCTAAGGATGAATCCCCAGAAGGATGAACCGACATTACATCATCCCGTATCGATCAAGGAGCAAACGTCCCTAAACAAGAAACGGATGTCACCCGCCTTTGGAAAGCGGGAATGTGGGGTCACAAAGCGTGCATGTCATACTCAAGCAGACGAATGCACGCACCCCAGCAAAAGCATCTGAAAATGAAATGGTGAATGTGAAGTGATGTTCTTCTACTCAATATGGAGATTAGTAGCACTCGGGGCATCAATAGATTGATGTGTCACCAGATCCAGTTATCTGGTGCCAGGTCCCGCCAAACAAATAACAGGCCTAGCATGAATCTCACCATAATTTGCGGTAGTAGGACATTGGGAATCCCATTCTAAGACGTTGTTAGTGTGGATCCATCTTACCGGTCACAGAAGACGGAACTTCATTGGGGCACTGGTTGTCAATTTCTTTTCCTAGCAGTTTTAATGAGTTCATCTCCCTGCTTCCAGGAACCAAGTTGTTGCATCCGGAGCCCGATCACCTATCAACCAGCACAGGGGTAGGGGTAATAGCGATGCTGCTACCCTGCACAGTTCTTCCTCTTTCATGATGGATTCGTCCGCCACAACTGTTGGGCGCCCATGCCCCCTCTCCCCATCAGAAATTATCCAGCGAAGGGTAATTAATGACCTTGTACGTAGGTATGAGGAGGGGATCATCCCCACTACGGATATGGTCTTCATTGATCTCAAGGAAGCTACGCCTCACCACCAACACTGCCCCTGAGGTCCGCGCAGGGAGCCGCAGCTCCCCACCCCGACAAACAACCACTTCGGGAGCCAATCCCTGGAGCACCTTGATGACTCCCTCCCTTAGGATGATGAGGTGCGTGACGTCCAGCCCGTCCCGGTCAGAGACCCAATCCAAGGGCTCCCAGTAAAGGCCCCCACCCGGCCGCGTCAGCGCCGCCGCCCGACCTTGCTGGAGGAGCATGTAAGCTATGCACCTACACCACCAGTACCGGCCCGTTCAACCCGACGCCAGCGTCGGTCACGGGCTGAGGATGCCCACCAGGGGGAGTCAACATCGATGGCTACTGTGGCCCAATCCACCACCGAAGGATATCATCAAGTCCCTTCACACACTGAGCAGGGGTGCTTATATGCCCAATCAGGATCGAGGCCCCAACCTCTCCACAGGTAGGCTGGGTTGACTCTCCTAGTCACAGGCACGAGTGAGGGTCGCCGTGAACCAACCAGCATCGATACCACCACGTACAGAGGTCCTCCTCATGCCACCACCACATATAGCGTGGGCCTTCCCCAATCCGAGGATCGACATGGAGGTCCACCCCATTCCACCCCTAGTCTGAATGAAGGTCCACCCCATGGCAGTGATGTTCGGTATAGAATCATTTCCCATGCCCATCACACTGGGTATGGAGTCCTTCCTCATATCCTTGATCGTCGACATGGATATGTTACCCATCCAGTCTCTCTCCAACGTGGGGATCCTATTTACATCATCTTCACAGCTGGTGAAAGTCCTCCTCACCGCGGCAACCAATGTGGTGTAGGCCAGCCTTGCTCCATCCGCACCAATCATGGAGGTCCTCCCCATGCTCTCGTCGATTCCATCAGAGGTTTTTCCCGCTCTAGTGTTGTTCATGGAGGTCCTCCCCATGTCCCCTTCGACATTTGTCCCAGTGATCCTCACACCTCAGCCTTCTCAGGTGGAAACCTTCTACTCCACATCACTAGTGCATCCAAAGGACCCCATTTCATGAGTCAGCCCTGTCTCGAGGAGCCACGCAGGGGGCAGGAAGGAGGGATGTCGCCACCACAAGTAGAATCCTGGGAAGGCCCGGAGGAAAATCAAACTGGTCCGCTTCTCAGACCCTGAAGTGGAGTAGAACTCAGCTCATGAACCCTCCCCTCACTCATCAGAGTCAAGGACCAGGCCAAGGACATGGCACATCAGTCTGGTGCTCCCAAAATATGAGGTCAAAAGGATTCCTACCTCTCTCCATAGGTTCATCCAGGAGGATTAAAATCTAGAGACCCTGAAGGTTACGGTCATGCAGTCACCACCATCATCGCCAGAAGCACTTTCTACCTACATAAGAGATCACAAAGAGCTATTCTGGGGATCTATGGCAGGCAAGTAGCAGTGCGACCCACCACCAGCAGACCTGGACCCTGAGCCAGGAATGACAGTCGTCAACCCATCCTACTGCGACATAGCAGCCAGGTCGCTGCACCCTTCAGAGGACAGCCTGAGAATCGACGACCAGTCAGCCTATTCGCTGTATTCTCAACTGGTCGACCTGTCATCATAGTGGTCTGCCTCAGTACCGCTACCAGTTCCTCAACCACCCCCAGTTGGTGAGTGGGGTAATCAAGGGCTAGACCCTGAATTTGAGTCGAGGAGCTTCTGGAGAATCCTTGCGGCAGGCAACTTCCCTGAGAATTTCTGGCTTGTGGTAGTATAAGATTTCTTCAGACCGAAAACTCTCCCCTCAGAGGAAGTTGAGTTCTTCCACTACACCTTCGGGGCGAATCATTTCAGTTTCCTTCATCAGTGTGTGGTGTATCGAAGGAGCCGAGAGCATTTTGAAGACATCAGCGAGCAGTTTCGTCTAGTCAATATGGTTGCACTTTCTGTGGCCCAGCACCCCGAGTCACCAGGTTGTCATGAGGCCCACCAGCAGCAATTCATTCAGAGTATCAAGTTACTCCATAGAATTATCAAAGAGGCTACCCCCATGTCCAAATCCATGGCTGGGGGCAGTATGCTGCCCTCATCTTCACCCCTATCCTGCAGCAGCCCAACATGATATGCGATATTGAGGACATGCCTCCCGGAAGGGTCACGGTCCACATGGATTCCATAGTGGACAAGTAAGAGGAGATGAAGTTTCTCGATGGATACTTACCGCTTGAGGTTGTGCCACCGCTGTTGGACCCATTGGGGAGGATTACTCATCGGTAGAGGAACCTCCTATGTCTCCATGCACCCATCGAGGCATTGGTGCTCAGTTGGAATATCGGTAAGGTAATAGATAACGTTGGATCTTTCAAGCACATTGACTTGTCCTCCTCAGTGCAGAAGATGGAGGAGGACCCCGATAAGGCCACGTTGCACCCGAAACATGCTGAGAAAAAGAGGTTGGTCAAAAAACTCTTGGATGAATGTGATGTAGAGCGACAACCTGACCACGACGATCCTAGGTTGGGGTAGTAGGGGCAACAACAACTTCCCACTGAAGAAATGCCTCCGGGCAACCCTAATCATAATACTCCCATGGACAGGGCTGAAGCTAAAAATCATGGCAAGAGGGCGTGGTATTTCTCACCAAACCCTCCTGAACGGCATGACAATCTGAGGAATCGGGCCCTGGTACCCAAAGTTTCCCCGTAGGTGGCTCCACCAGTTGCTCCATGAGTCGTTGATCCTGTCTACCATGTTGAAGATCCCAAAAATGCATTCATGGTTAGGGATCCCCATCAAGATAGGGACCCCCACCCGGATGATCTTATGGCAGCACTCATAGCTCGTCTTAAGGCTTTGGAAACATGACATGTGGCAATCCCACCGGATGGTAAGCCATACCCGACATGGGTGGATGATATGTCGGTGCCTCTAGGTTTCGAGAATCCCACCTTCTCCCGCTTTAATGGGACAAAGGACCCGCCACAACATCTAGACCACATCAACTCACAACGCGGGCCCATTTTAGTCACTCAAGTTGTAACACCCCAAGCTTCTACGGTACGTTTCCCTTCGAATAATGAGATAGCGTGTGTTGTACGCAACCTCGAGTTCTAACACACACCACAACTAATTAAACTAGCCGTTGTGAATAGTAATACATACTTTTTGAAATTATATATATTTTATATTTGAAAATGGACTTCATTTTTGGATTCGGAATATCAAAATTAGCCTAGGGTGAAATTTTGGTACATTTCGGATAACTTTCATATTTTGATTAATAGTGAAAATTTCTAAATTTTAATTAAAAACAACTTTTTTAATCAAAATAATTAATAGTGATAAATTATGAATTTGATTGGTTTTAAAGTATATTTAAAATATATTTTTACCATTAAATTTAATGTTTATCATTGGACATAATTTTACAATTAAACCGAACATAAACAAGTGTCAATCTTTTGATAGTTATTATCTCTTAAAAACACGCTTTTTGTTTTGACAGCGGAAATTAATTTTAAATTAATTTCTGCCACTTCTGTGTTTTGAATTTAGGGAAATGGATTCCATATTTGGAATCAGGATGTCCAAATTATGTAAATAGGTAAATTTTATTTTTACACATTTTGAATAATTACTGCGGTAAATATTTTATTTACCATGGTTAAAGGGTAAATCCGGTAAATAAGGGTTAAAAAATAATATTATAATAAAACAAAATTACCCTAAAACGTGTCCTAACCTTATTGGTGGACACATAACCGACCATGGGAATCCTTGGGTCAATTTGGGGACCCCTTGGAGCCACTTGTATGTGGTAGGGACACTTTATATTAATAAAGTTAAAATAAAAATAAAAATGGCATAAGCTTACATCATTTAGAAGAACAATTTTTACAT
This sequence comes from Viscum album, assembly GCA_963277665.1. NCBI lineage: Eukaryota > Viridiplantae > Streptophyta > Magnoliopsida > Santalales > Viscaceae > Viscum > Viscum album. Next base: position 1,427,895,590 of record OY728136.1, on the reverse strand, counting down.
AGGGCTATACTTGTTGGATTTTCGATTATAAATATTCATTAGAAAGCTAAAAAGATTTAATACATGATTATATTTTATTTATAATTTTTAGACATCAAATAAGTTAAATTATTAATGACACAATAATGATGCAATGTTTACCTCATTAATAAATCATTTAAATAAATAAGATTATAATGATTAAAATATTATCTAAAACCTGTCCAATTCTTATTGGTTGATGTTATTTAGAATATGAGTCATCTTATATTTGACCTCAATGATTTTTGGACCATTATAAACCGAATATAATTATATTATAAAGTAATACTTTCCCTCTTTCCTAAATAGCCCCTCCTCTCCCTTATAAAAGGAGACCACTTCTACTCATTCCTCACACCTCTCAAGCCACTTGGCTCGTCCAAACTCTGCCCAACTAAGCTCCCCACATCCCTCTACTCCTCCTTGAAGCTTCCCCTTAGGCAGAAAGCATTTCAAGAAGTCCTTTGGTTCCAACCAAAGTGAGTTACCTAAATTAAAGGTAACGATTTCTCTTAAATTATTTTCATTTATTTTGCTTCTTCAACCCCCAAACTCTTTTTATTTCCTTTCTTTTATAACAACACCAGTATCTTCAATATACTAGGATGTTGTTATAAGAAGGATTCAAACTACACATACACACAACTCCATCTAATGGATGATGAACATAATGTTTCTGTGGATGGCAAACTAACGCCTCACGAAACGATGATTGTTCAAATACATCTTACCGCCTCTCATGGTGGCCATTATGATGGCACTATAATTAAATATGATATTAATGATATTTATTTTATATATAAGCTTCTTGTAATTCCATTTTATTTCATACCATTATTCGTTTCATGTTGTATATACATACGATAATTTCATTTGAGGAAGTGCGGACTACCGCCCCCTTAAAATGATATGACTCGTTCATACCACACATGGAACGTATAAAGGATGGTGTTAATGAACAAAAGTAACATGTATAAAATATTATATTATACTGTAATAGTAATATACCTATGTATCATTTGTATTCGATTCTTTTAAAATAAAAATTAAATGGAAGTAGCGTTCGTGCGTACGTACGGACTACCGTCTCCACGAACGCAATGAGATTCATTCTCCATCGTATCCATTCAAGTATAATTATCATTTGATGATTTAAAAATGATGTTTAAGGACTTGATACCATTCTGGATTTGAATAATATAAAACTTATCCTTTACAAACATGTCTTACGTAACAAAACATACAAAAGCAAACAAGTAAGTTCACACCCGAAACAGCGATAATACTAAGATATTACTATCAAATCAATATTAAAAGATCATATATGATATCATATTAATGTATATGATTCTTGTATAATTTAATAACAATTATTTCACCATTATACAGGAGGTTAACCTACCCCAACCAAGGAAAAGTACAAGGTAAGGGTTATTTCACAATCTCTTCATTATCCGAGGTTGTTTATACGTAATAATCTACTGGGATCTCTTTATCATCCACATCCATGTTTTCGTAAAAATGTATTTCAAAACATTTTTACTATTTACAATAATATGGGTTAAAGTCATTTATACCCTTGTTTGACTTTTTATAAGAGGTTTATAAAGGAATCATTCCGTCGTTTTCAAAACAAGGTCCTTTTTAACCTTTTCGACAGAATTGAGGTAAGAATGTTTTTTTTAACTTATACGGCGGGTGCGGTTATTTTCCGCCGTTATAAAATCGTCGAAGCTTTCCATACAAGATTATAAGAATATTTTCAAAGAAAATGTTTTATTTTATATGGATCTTAAATGATTTTAAAATAAAAGGAGATACTTCTTTAAAAAGAATTTTGATTTCATCTATGTCAACATCCTTTGATGGATTTTAAGATTATTTGAAGTTGATTTATTATGATACAAAACTTCTATATTGTATTGAAGGTTTTGTGATATGTTTGACTATGGATGTGCTATTTTTATACCATTCATAGTTTATGGTGAAATTATTGACATTTCGTATGCTAGTTTTAATACGAATGTTTATGTTATGTTTAAACCTTTTCATATGGGAATGCATTGGACTTAATAAGTGACGGGTGGAGCCCGCTATAGCTCCTCGATGCATCGGTAGGTCTCATGAGACAAACTAGTGTCTTGGCACAAGGCCTTGACAAAATCTTATTTGTAGTCTTGGCACGAGGCCTTGACTATGTGGTTATGATAGTCTGGCATTATGCATTCCAACATTATGAAAGTGGTTATTGATTTTTGCATGTGATTATTCGATTAGTAGGATATCCATGTGAATAAGTAAATGGAATTATTTCATTTTTACTTTTTCCATACTATGTTGAAGTTCAAGTTTAAAAGGATTTTGTTTTAGTAATGCATTGCCTTAAATGTTTATTCTTATTTATGAAAGTTTCCGCCATATTGTTATCCTTACTGGGCATTTGAGCTCACCCCTTTTTTATGTTTTATTTTTTCCAGGATGTGAAGAAGTAAGTTATGAATGACCTGCAGGGATTTTATGAGGGGATTATAGTGTGGACTGTGGAAACATTATGTTGTTGTAGTAGTTTTTCATTTTATGATGTAATGTAAAACTTATTAATATATCTAGTGTTTCCAAGGCTACTAAACCAATCGGTCTTTAGAGATTTGATCTTTCTTGTGATCATGCCAATGTTATGTAATTAATGCACCGACTCTGGGAAACTGGGGTCGAGGCGTTTCAGTTGGTATCAAAGTAAGTTTAGTACAAACCTTGGAATCTAGATTTAGATAAACTCTGATTAGAGCACGTAGACCTAAGATGAACTTTGAGGATTAGTATAGAAGAACTTCCTAGAATTTTGGTATTGTAGAGATTTTGTGAGTTTTCCGAGCAATACATCCCTGTCTGGATACGAGCAGGTAGAGGCGGCTCTGGCACAGATGTACCTAGGGGTAAAACCCGAAAACACCGCTTTGAGCTAGACTCGAACGGGAACTGGTTCACGACAACGGGCCTTGCTGCACTCTTGGTTACGACACTCCCGGGGGATATGCTTAGGATAACTCTCATTTTCTTTACAAATCATTATGAAGGGTTTATGAGTATATACTTCCTCAAAGAAAACATTTTTATGATTATGGATTATATCCATAAATAGTTCAATTTATGTTAAGTGTTTTATAAGTATGGGATTATGTATTTTGATTCATAAACTGATCTAGTTTATGCCATTGTTTAGAAATGGCGCCTAGTGGAAGAAATGGAAACCGTATCAATGCACGCACTCCATGTAGGGATTTCCCTCCTGCTCAAGATAATTATAGTGGGGCTGGTGATGCAACTGGTGCCGATCAGCTAATCACCATACTAGGACAACTTACTCAGGTTATGAATAATAACCTTACCCGTATGGAGCACCCTGATCCGCAGTGTGGAGGATCAATGTTAGATCGATTCATGAGGCAACAACCACCAATGTTCAATGGGAGTACAAATCCCTTAGTAACTGAGCAATGGATAAATTCCCTAGAGAAAATATTTCAGGCATTGGGGAGCAGTGAAAGGGAAAAAGTTATCATGGCAGTTTACCGCCTCACTGGACATGCTGATCAATGGTGGTCATTGATTCAAAACATGAAGGAAGATGATGAAGTATCAAATATGGAATGGAGGGAATTCAAAGATCTGTTTTTAGAAAAATACTTTCCTCGCGACCATCGAGCAGATATGGAAAGACAATTTCTGAGTCTGAGACAAAAGGAGGATGAGAATGTCACAAAGTATGAGGCAAACTTTACAAGGTTAGCGAGGTATGCTGGAGATTATATTAGCAACCCAAGAAGTAAGATTGATCGTTTCTTTGATGGGTTAAAACCATTTCTCTGTCGAGCATTATTCTCACAATCCTTTTCATCGTACGAAGATATTGTCTCATGTTCTATCAAGACCGAAAAGGAATTCTCTAAGTCTTATGACTTTAAATAAAAGCAAGAGAAGAAGAGACCTGTTGATCAATCTGGGAATGGAAATAAGGGGAAGAAGGGAAAGGTTGAATATCCATCTTGTGGTAAATGCGGGAAGAAACACCCTGGTGCTTGCCTGAAGGGAATGGGAGTCTGTTACAAGTGTGGTGAAAAAGGCCACCAAGCTCATGATTGCAAGGGGAAGAAGGAAGATACCAACGTTCAGTGCTACAATTGCAGGGAGATGGGGCATTATGCAAATGCATGTCCTAAGCGTCAGGAGAACTTACCTCAGAAAAGGCCAAGGGATCAAGGCCAGGCTTATGCTATCACTACTGTAGAGGTAGAAGCTCCAAAAGACGTGGTGGCAGGTAATTTAATTGTTTCCTCAAGTTTAGCAAATGCATTATTTGATTCTGGATCATCGCATTGTTTCATATCTTCCCAGTTTTCTAAGAAAATTAGATATTTCCAATTTGATTTAATAAGGGAGTTGTCAGTTAAAACTCCTAAGGGAAGTATCGTTGCAACAAAGTTTTGTGAATCAGTCCCCATTAGAGCACATAAATTTTCTTTATCTGCTGATCTCATCGTCATACCTATGATTGAGTTTGATATAATCCTCGGTATGGACTGGCTTTCAGACTATGATGCGAAGATTTATTGTAAGAAGAAATAGGTTACGATTCTTGATGATAATGATAAGGAACACCTTATTTTTAGAGAAGAATCGTCACCACCTAATTCTTATTTAGATCCACCCTCAATAGCTCAACTAAATTCAATTATTGGGGAGGAATAGAATGAAATAACTACGGGTGAGGAAAGGAATGTTCAAATAGAGGATATACCTGTTGTTAAAGAATTTGTATATGTATTTCCAAAAGATTTACCGGGACATCCTCCAGAACGAGAAGTTGAGTTTTCTATTGATTTGATTCCTGGATCAAGGCCTATATCGAAGACCCCTTATAGAATGGCCACTGTAGAGTTAGTCGAACTAAAGAAACAACTAGAGGAATTATGTAATAAGGGATTTATTCGCCCTAGTGTTTCTCCATGGGGAGCCCCTGTTCTTTTTGTTAAAAAGAAAGATGGATCTATGAGGTTATGTATCGACTACAGGGAGATCAATGCTATAATGATAAAGAACAAGTATCCCCTACCTCGTATTGATGATTTATTTGACCAACTGCATGGAGCTCAATACTTTTCAAAGATTGACCTTCGATCTGGATACCATCAGTTGTGTGTGAAGAAGGAAGACATTCCGAAGACAGCATTTCGAACCAGGTACGGGCATTACGAGTTTACTGTAATGCCGTTTGGATTGACTAATGCACCCTCTGTATTCATGGATCTGATGAATAGAGTTTTCAAGGAGTATCTCGATGAATTTGTGGTGTTATTTATTGGTGATATCTTGGTATACTCCAAAACCTACGAAGATCATGAAAATCACTTGCGCGTTATCTTGAAGACTCTGAGGAGGCATGAATTATATGGGATGTTTAGCAAGTGTGAATTCTGGCTTCAGGAGATTTCTTTTCTTGGCCATATTGTCTCTAAAGATGGAATCTCTGTTGATCCTTCTAAGACCAAGGCAATCCAAGAATGGCCAGCACCTACGAGTATAACTGAGGTACATAGTTTTATTGGTTTGGTAGGTTATTATCGACGTTTCGTCCAGAATTTTGCCCGATTGGCTAACCCATTAACGAAGCTCACACGTAAAGGGGTTAAATTTTTTTGGACAAAAGAGTGTGAAGAATGTTTTGAAGAACTGAAGAAAAGATTAGTCAATGCTCCTATATTGACTCTACCATCGGGGAATGATGGGTTCGTTATTTATAGTGATGCATCTAAGAAAGGACTTGGCTGTGTCCTTATGCAGAATGATAGAGTTATTGCCTATGAATCACGACAGTTGAAAATTCATGAACAAAACTATCCTACTCATGATCTTGAGTTAGCAGCTGTGATCTTTTCTTTGAAGATATGGAGGCACTACCTCTATGGTGAAAAATGTGAGATTTATACTGATCACAAGAGTTTTAAGTATATTTTCTCACAAAAAGAACTCAACATGAGGCAAAGGAGATGGATTGAATTACTCAAGGATTATGATTGTACGATACACTACCACCCGGGGAAAGCAAACAAAGTAGCAGATGCTTTGAGCAGAAAAGACCATGGAGTTTTGAACATGATGAGAATTGAAAGGGATTCAATTTTCATGGATCTAGTGAAGATGGACATGGGAATAACCAGGGAAGGTGAAACATCAATGCTTTTTCAAATGGTTGCCAAACCATCTTTACTAGAAAGGATTAAGAGTTCTCAGACCAATGATGAAGAATTTCAGAAAAAGATTAAAGCTGTGAATGATGGGAGATTGAGAGACTTTGTGTATGAAGATGGAATTTTGAAATTTGGGAAGAGACTTTGTGTTCCCAATATACCTGATCTAAAAAGGGAATTGCTGGATGATTCTCATAGTTCCAATTTCTCTATACACCCTGGGAGCACAAAAATGTATAGAGATTTGAAGGAACATTTTTGGTGGGACAACATGAAGAGGGAGATTGCTGATTTTGTGTCAAGATGTATGGTTTGTCAACAAGTGAAAGCTGGAAGGCAACAGCCTGGAGGAGTCATGCAACCTCTTCCCATACCGGAGTGGAAATGGGACAATATTACGATGGACTTTGTCATGGGGCTACCAAAGACTCCTAGAAGGAATGATGCAATATGGGTTATTGTTGATCGTCTTACCAAGTCAGCACATTTTCTTGCTATAAGAGAAGATCTACCCCTGGAACGTCTAGCAAAACTATATATTAATGAAGTTGTGAGTCTTCATGGAGTACCCTTATCAATTGTTTCTGATCGTGATCCCCGTTTTACTTCAAGATTCTGGAAAAGTCTTCAGAAATCCCTGGATACTGAACTTCATTTGAGCACTGCTTACCACCCTCAGACAGATGGACAATCAGAACGGACTATTCAAACCTTATAAGACATGTTGAGATCTTACTCACTTGACTTTCAGGGTATGTGGGATCAATATTTACCTCTGGTAGAATTTTCCTATAACAATAGCTTCCATTCAAGTATTCAGATGGCACCATATGAAGCGTTATACGGAAAGAGATGTCGTACACCAACCTGTTGGGATGACGTCGGTGAAAGAAAACTTGTAGGTCCAGAACTGGTGGAGGAAACGATGGAAAAGGTGAAGGTAATCCAAAATCACATCAGAGCAGCTCAAAATAGGTAGAAGAGCTATGCCGATAATCGAAGGAAGGATTTGGAATTTCAAGTCGGTGATCATGTTTTCCTGAAGGTATCTCCATGGAAGGGAGTCATACGTTTTGGTAAGAAAGGTAAATTGAGTCCCAGGTACATCGGACCTTTCGAAATTCTAGAACAAATTGGGGTTGTAGCTTACCGATTGGCAATGCCGCCAAGTCTCTCCAAAGTTCACGATGTGTTCCACGTATCTCTATTGAGGAAATACATGCCTGATCCGACGCATGTACTCACCAATGAGGAATTAGAACTAGAACCCGATCTTTCCTATTGAAGAGCCTGTCAGGATTCTTGATACGAGAGAACAAGTACTGAGAAACCGGACGACGCGTCTGGTAAAAGTTTTGTGGAGAAATCATAAGATGGAAGAGGCAACGTGGGAACCCAAGGAACTTATGATGAAGAACCACCCGAGTCTTTTTATGCAGTAATACCCTAGAAATTGCGAGGATTCAATTAATTGAAGGAGGGGAGAATGTAACACCCCAAGCTTCTACGGTACGTTTCCCTTCGAATAATGCGACAGCGTGTGTTGTACGCAACCTCGAGTTCTAACACACACAACAACTAATTAAACTAGCCGTTGTGAATAGTAATACCTACCTTTTGAAATTATATATATTTTATATTTGAAAATGGACTTCATTTTTGGATTCGGAATATCAAAATTAGCCTAGGGTGAAATTTTGGTACATTTCGGATAACTTTCATATTTTGATGAATAGTGAAAATTTCTAAATTTTAATTAAAAACAACTTTTTTAATCAAAATAATTAATAGTGATAAATTATGAATTTCAGTGGTTTTAAGGTATATTTAAAATATATTTTTACCATTCAATTTAATGTTTATCATTGGACATAATTTTACAATTAAACCGAACATAAACAAGTGTCAATCTTTTGATAGTTATTATCTCTTAAAAACACGCTTTTTGTTTTGACAGCGGGAATTAATTTTAAATTAATTTCTGCCACTTCTGTGTTTTGAATTTAGGAAAATGGATTCCATATTTGGAATCAGGATGTCCAAATTATGTAAATAGGTAACTTTTATTTTTACACATTTTGAATAATTACTGCGGTAAATATTTTATTTACCATGGTTAAAGGGTAAATCCGGTAAATAAGGGTTAAAAAATAATATTATAATAATACCAAATTACCCTAAAACGTGTCCTAACCTTATTGGTGGACACATACCCGACCATGGGCATCCTTGGGTCAATTTGGGGACCCCTTGGAGCCACTTGTATGTGGTAGGGACACTTTATATTAATAAAGTTAAAATAAAAATAAAAATGGCATAAGCTTACATCTTTTAGAAGAACAATTTTTACATAGGGTTATACATGTTGGATTTTAGATTATAAATATTCATTAGAAATCTAAAAAGATTTCCTACATGATGATATTTTATTTATAATTTTTAGACATCAAATAAGTTAAATTATTAATGACACAATAATGATGCAATGTTTACCTCATTAATAAATCATTTAAATAAATAAGATTATAATGATTAAAATATTATCTAAAACATATCCAATTCTTATTGGTTGATGTTATTTAGAATATGAGTCATCTTATATTCGACCTCAATGATTTTTGGACCATTATAAACCGAATATAATTATATTATAAAGTAATACTTTCACTCTTTCCTAAAGAGCCCCTCCTCTCCCTTATAAAAGGAGACCACTTCTACTCATTCCTCACACCTCTCAAGCCACTTGGATCGTCCAAACTCTGACCAACTAAGCTCCCCACATCCCTCTCCTCCTCCTTGAAGCTTCCCCTTTGGCAGAAAGCATTTCAATAAGTCCTTTGGTTCCAACCAAAGTGTGTTACCTAAATTAAAGGTAACGATTTCTCTTAAATTATTTTCATTTATTTTGCTTCTTCAACCCCCAAACACTTTTTATTTCCTTTCTTTTGTAACAACACCAGTATCTTCAATATACTAGGTTGTTTTTATAAGAAGGATTCAAACTACACATACACACAACTCCATCTATTGGATGATGAACATAATGTTTCTGTGGATGGAAAACTAACGCCTCACGAAACGATGATTGTTCAAATACATCTTACCGCCTCTCATGGTGGCCATTATGATGGCACTGTAATTAAATATGATATTAATAATATATATTTTATATATAAGCTTCTGTAATTCCATTTTATTTCATACCATTATTCGTTTCATGTTGTATATACATACGATAATTTCATTTGAGGAAGTGCGGACTACCGGCCCCTTAAAATGATATGACTCGTTCATACCACACATGGAACGTATAAAGGATGGTGTTAATGAACTTAAGTAACATGTATAAAATATTATATTATACTGGAATAGTAATATATCTATGTATCATTTGTATTCGATTCTTTTAAAATAAAAATTAAATGGAAGTAGCGTTCGTGCGTACGTACGGACTACCGTCTCCACGAACGCAATGAGATTCATTCTCCATCGTATCCATTCAAGTATAATTATCATTTGATGATTTAAAAATGATGTTTAAGGACTTGATACCATTCTGTATTTGAATAATATACAACTTATCTTTTACAAACATGTCTTACGTAACAAAACATACAAAATCAAACAAGTAAGTTCACACCCGAAACAGCGATAATACTAAGATATTATTATCAAATCAATATTAAAAGATCATATATGATATCATATTAATGTATATGATTATTGTATAATTTAATAACAATTATTTCACCATTATACAGGAGGTTAACCTACCCCAACCAAGGAAAAGTACAAGGTAAGGGTAATTTCACAATCTCTTCATTATCCGAGGTTGTTTATACGTAATAATCTACTGGGATCTCTTTATCATCCACATCCATGTTTTCTTAAAAATGTATTTCAAAACATTTTTACTATTTACAAGAATATGGGTTAAAGTCATTTATACCCTTGTTTGACTTTTTATAAGAGTTTTATAAAGGAATCTTTTCGTCGTTTTCAAAACAAGGTCCTTTTTAACCTTTTCGACAGAATTGAGGTAAGAATGTTTTTTTTTAACTTATACGGCGGGTGCGGTTATTTTCCGCCGTTATAAAATCGTCGAAGCATTCCATACAAGCTTATAAGAATATTTTCAAAGAAAATGTTTTATTTTATATGGATCTTAAATGATTTTAAAATAAAAGGATATACTTCTTTAAAAAGAATTTTGATTTCATCTATGTCAACATCCTTTGATGGATTTTAAGATTATTTGATGTTGATTTATTATGATACAAAACTTCTATATTGTATTGAAGGTTTTGTGATATGTTTGACTATGGATGTGCTATTTTTATACCATTCATAGTTTATGGTGAAATTATTGACATTTCGTATGCTAGTTTTAATACGAATGTTTATGTTATGTTTAAACCTTTTCATATGGGAATGCATTGGACTTAATAAGTGACGGGTGGAGCCCGCTATAGCTCCTCGATGCATCGGTAGGTCTCATAAGACAAACTAGTCTCTTGGCACAAGGCCTTGACAAAATCTTATTTGTAGTCTTGGCACGAGGCCTTGACTATGTGGTTATGATAGTCTGGCATTATGCATTCCAACATTATGAAAGTGGTTATTGATTTTTTCATGTGATTATTCGATTAGTAGGATATCCATGTGAATAAGTAAATGGCATTATTTCATTTTTACTTTTGCCATACTATGTTGAAGTTCAAGTTTAAAAGGCTTTTGTTTTAGTAATTCATTTCCTTAAATGTTTATTCTTATTTATGAAAGTTTCCGCCATATTGTTATCCTTACTGGGAATTTGAGCTCACCCCTTTTTTATGTTTTATTTTTCCCAGGATGTGAAGAAGTATGTTATGAATGACCTGCAGGGATTTTATGAGGGGATTATAGTGTGGACTGTGGAAACATTATGTTGTTGTAGTAGTTTTTCATTTTATGATGTAATGTAAAACTTATGAATATATCTAGTGTTTCCAAGGCTACTAAATCAATCGGTCTTTCGAGATTTGATCTTTCTTGTGATCATGCCAATGTTATGTAATTAATGCACCGACTCTGGGCAACTGGGGTCGGGGCGTTACAAAAGTACATCAAAAGGATACCAAGCTCCGCTGTTTTGTTCAGACACTAGAGGGGCCATCATTTGTCTAGTACAGAAAGCTCCCCGTCGGATCCATGACTAGCTGGGAGGACCATCGCAGACAGTTCCTCTACCAGTTCAGCTTTACCACCGAGAAGACAAGAATCGTAGACCTCTTCATGTGAAAACAAAGGCATGATGAGCGAGTCACGGACTTTATCATCCGATGGAATGGGCTTACATACTCCCTTGACATGCCACTAACTCAGGAGCAATTAATGACAATGTACATAGGGAATGTTAAGACGGAACTGGTTCCTTCCCTAATCACTCAAAACTATCCCGAAGGGTTCTGAGACTTCTCCAACAAGGTGCAGTGCCTTGAGGAATCTCTACAATAGTCCAAACAGGCACATCCGGTGCCCCCTGTAATCCCAGCATGGAGAGCTGCCAGATTCGAGCCCACCGTAGTGGCCCAAATTGAATCCCCCTAGTAGATAGAATTTCTACCAGTAGCACTGGCCCCGCAGCCTCGTAGAGGCCCTCCACCTCAGGCACAACTTCTTGCTCCGTAGCGTCCTCAGAATCATCCGACACCCTCGCGTAATACACCGCCACCGCCCAAGCGGGACAATCAGGGTCCACCGCCTTGACAGGCCCCTCCGGATCCTCATCAGGGCAAGGCTCCAAGGTCTCCCTATCTCGAAAGAACACACTGGACTTACTTGTTTAGTGAGAATCAGGTCCCTAGTTACTTCTGTAGTGCCTTAGAGCAGGGGATTGTATGACTGCCTGAGTTTAGAAGGCTGGAAGAGTCGAATATCTCCAATCTCCCCAAATACTTCCCCTATCATCAAATTCTGGGGAACACCCTCAAGAATTGTTATGTGTATAAATACTGGCTCCAAGACCAGGTCGATAACAACATACTCATGTTGGTTCTGGCCCTAGAACAAGTGGCAAGGGTCTTTGTAGGGTCAGATAGTAGTAGCGATAGTGAAGGTGAGTGGCGGCAGGTTTCCAGCTACGTATCCCTGAATTACAATGACTAGATGGCTCATAAGACTGTTTCTCGTGCCCATGGCATCATTCGGGAATTCCTGAATCAGCCGGAGCCTTCATAAGCTACAGCTACCACTTCTGCATCATCATCTCATCCGGCCTCTTCCCAGAAGAGCAAGCATCGGCGGTGCAAGAAGATGCAACGCGCCCCGCCAATGTCGTCGTTGTCCTGTACTCTCGATGACTTCATGCCACCTAAGATGGGGATCCACCCTAGAATGCACCCAGTGGTGGATGATTCATCAAGTGACAGTCAAGGGTATGCTTCAGTTAACATAGTTGAGTTGGTAAACCCATATATGACTCCCGACGAGGGGGAGCGCCGAGATATCATCCCCAATGTCCCCAGTCGACGCTAATGTCGGTGGAGCCGCAACCATATAGGTTGTCGAGGCACATTAGTCAGCACCTCCAGCCAGGCCGTGCATGCCACTGAGACCAAACAACAGGCCCAGCATAGAGCATGGCACTTGCAGCCTCTTCATCTGGTGTCGTCGGGACCGCCTCCACCACCGTTTGTGCTTCTTGATCAGGCAGATCCACTTTGGTCATGTTGCGACCAGATTTTCCCCGCTTTACGACAATCTCAATCATCTAGACCTTATCCGGTAGCTACTCTTCAGGCTTCGACTAGTGGGAAGTGGGATATGCCCAGCACCAGCCAGTCGTCGGTCCAGCCGGCAGGGCCGGCCATGCCTTTTATCAGAGAGCAGCTTCCTGAAAGCAGAAGTTCACGCCTGGCATGGAAGTAAGACGTTCTCAAGCACCTCGATGGCATCCCAGTGAGGCTTTCCATCCTTGATTCCCTCTTCCTATAATCAGATATGTACGAGGCCCTCACTGAGGCTTTACGAAGCCCCCTCTAGTTAGAGACAGAGGTAGCAGCTGCAGAATCCTTTCATGCTAAAGCAGTTGTGATTGAAGAATGCTAGGCCATCATCTCGTTCTCAGGAGAAGATGAAGGCTCCCCCATATAGGGGCATATTCTCCCACTATATATCACCAGCCAATTTAACAGCGTGGAGGTTCACCACTGTCTCGTTGACACCGGATCCTAGATCAAACTTATCCTGACACAGATGTTGCATAAACTAGGATTATCTGAGGATGACCTGACTCCCTCCGATTTAAGGATCCAGGGATATGACAGGACAACGCAGACCCTGATTGGAAAATTCCATCTGAAGACCCAATTCGTTGGCCTAGTTTCCAGTACTGAATTTATGGTCGTCTCCCATGACACATTGTACAATGCATTTATGGGTAGGCCATGGCTCCACCTACATGCGACGGTCCCCTCATCGTATCACCAATTCCTCAAGTACTCCCTTAATGGTAAAGTATGCGTACTCCAAGGTGATGCATCTCCTTTCACCTCTTGTGAAGCCCATTATCTAGACGCTGACTATTACAAGAGCAAGGATGAGAATATTCTGGAAAGTGAGGTCGAGCCCGCCACGGTCACAAGTGACCCCTGCGCAGGTCTGGATGACGCATACCTCTTCCCAATACATCAATTGGAGGCTATGACCACAGAAATAGGGAATTTATTTATTCTCTCTTGTACAAAAGGATGGCATATATTCAAGTCCAAGAAATGGTGGAAAATCACCTCGTACTCCTACACAAACCAGCCTCAGTTGATCCCAAAACCTCCTACCACCATACGATATCAGGAAATCCGCCCCATGGTAACAGCAGTGCATCATACATGTCTGATTAGGTGGGGTAGGATTAACCAACTCAAGCTAACGCGCAACCATTGCTTTGATACCATCAAGCATGGCCCCTTGGGCTGAATGCCATATGGGATTGGATTTACTACCTTCATCGCTATGGTCTCAACGGCGCATGAATCCCTTGATATGTTGTCCACTTTTGTCCATGCTGGTACCAGACTCCTGTCATGTTCTTTCGACCTAGGGGAAGCCTCATCCACCGGGAATCCATCCAACGCAAGTGAATAAGATAATCTAGAGGATGCTCACCTGCCTTTGAAGAAGGAATCTCTGCCACTGTCGGTGAAGTGGTACAGGTGAACCTTGATTGCAAGGCAGATCAGAGACCCACATTGATCAATGTCGCCATGTCCCTCATGGAACAAAAGAGGTACATGGACTTCCTTAAATAGCAGTTCATTGTGTTGGCCTAGAGTTATGATGAGATTTCAGGACTAGATCCTTAGGTAGTCATCCACCACCTCGGTCTCCCGACAAACCATCACAGGTTCAAGCAGTCTCCCAGAAAGATGCACCCTTTTCACGGTGCCATAGTCAAGGCTGAAGTTTACAAGCTCATCAGAGCCAACATTTTAAAGGAGGTCTAGTACCCCAAGTGGATAGCCAATATTTTTCCAGTTTTGAAGATGAACTAATAGATCAGAGTCTGCATTGTCTTCCGGGATATCAACTGTCACTGTCTGAAGGATGATTTTCCTCTTCCGGTGACCGAATTTCTAATCGAAGCTACGGCTAGGTTCCAAGAACTCTCGTTCATGGATGGGTACTCTGGATATAATCAGATTCGGATGGGCCCCAAGGATGAAGAGTTGACCACTTTCAGGGCACCCTAAGGTAACTTTTATTAATAGGTTATGCCCTTCGGCCAGAAGAATGCAGGTGCCACCTATCAGTGGGCCATGCACCGCATATTCAAGCCAATCCTCGGGACATTGGTGGAATGCTAAGTGCACGATCTGGTGGTCAAGTCTTGCCAGTTCTAGGACCATCTCAAGGGCCTTGAGAAAGTGTTAGGCTTCTTCTGCTCCCACCACTTGAAGATGAACCCGTTGAAGTGTGCCTTCGGGGTCACTTCTGAGAAGTTCCTTGGATTTGTTGTCTGGTACTGAGGCATCTAGATCATCATGGAGAAGATCAAGGAAATCATTCAGATCCCTCCCCCGAGCATTATCTGAGAGCTTCGAGGTTTTCAAAGCCACATTGCCCACAAATATAGATTCATTGCGAATCTGGATGGTAAGTGTAAGACCTTTTCTCAGCTAATGAAGAAAGGATCCGCCTACGAATGGGGTGAAGAGTACCAGACCGTGTTCGAGGAAATCAAGCAGTATCTGCTCCAGCCTCCGGTCTTGATGCCACCCATCTCCGGGAAGACACTAATCCAGTAAGTGACTACCCAAGAATAATCTCTCAGCACCCTTATCACCCAGAAGAACAATGAGGGGACATAGAACAGTCTCTATTACTTCAGCCGCATGCTCCTCGATATAGAGACCAGATACTCCCCCATCGTGAAGAGTTTCCTTGTGCTCGTATTTACTATGCAGAAGTTGCGAAATTACCTGCAGTACCATGAGGTACATCTGGTCTCTCAGGTGGACCCGCTGAGTACATTCTGAATCACGCCTTAATGACCGGCTATCTAGCATGATGGGCGGTAATCCTCCAACAGTTCGATATTAGGTTTGTGCCCCAGAAGGCTATCAAGAGACAAGAATTGGAAGACTTCCTAGCTGCCAATCCAACCTCCGCAGACAAGTCCTTGGACATGAATTTTCCCGATGAGGCAATCCTCTCGGTAGATCATGATGTTCCATGTTGGCAAATGCACTTCGACGGTGCCTCCTAGAGCCCCACTGGTAGGAGGATCAATGATCCTTGACTCAACAGAGTGGGCCTGGGTACTGTCTTCATTACCCTGACACAAGCTGTTCTATCATACTCATTCCTGTTGTCAGAAGGCTGCACCAACAACGAGGCAGAATATTAGGCTCTTATCACGGGCCACGATCTATCCCTTGAGATCAATGTGCCCCATTCTCATGTGAAAGGGGACTCAGATCTCGTCATCATGAAGATAAATGGGGACTACATTTTTAGAAATACAGAGCTCGTATCCTTGTTGGAGTGCACCCTCCAGCTAATGGCCCAGTTCCCTTCTCGACTGGAGGTTGCACGTGTCCCTCAGTCACAGAATGGTTGAGCAGACGCTTTGGCCAGCTTAGCCACATCACTTGTAGATCCTAAGTAGGATGATCTGATTATACATGTGGCACACTGGAGATTCATTTCCTTCGTCACCCTAGAGGATGACGACGGCTTGCGAGTAAGCCATCTTACTGACGGATCCTCCACGTCAGGACCCCTAGGTTTTTTAGATGTAGTAGTTGAAGAGACCCCCGAATGGAGTGCCCCTTTTGTCGAGTATCTCTGAAATGGTTTCCTCCTTGCTGATCGAGCCGAGAATGAGTGAATCCAACACCGCGCACTGCATTTTACCATCTAGAGTGGTCCTAGACTTGAGAAAATCCTCTACAAGTGTGGGTTCGATGGTTTTATCCTCTATTGCATTCAGGGGGTTGAGATTCCACAGGTCTTGCAAGAGGTTCATGTCGGTACCTGTGGTGCCCACCAGGCTGGGCCAAAGCTGTTCCATCAAATCTGGAGACTGTGGTACTTCTGGCCCTATATGATCCACGATTGTATTGATTTCACCAAAAGATTTCGCACGTTCCAAGTTCATGATAACTTCCTGCATCAACCGCCAGAACCTCTCCACTCTACCAAGTACTCTTGGACATTTGAGGTGTGGGGACTCTATGTCATGGGAACATATACACCGGTGATAGCTCACCAATGCAGGTTCATTCAGACTGCCAAGGATTTCTTTTCCATGTGGGTAGAGGCAGTTCCACTAAAAGAAGTCAAGGATCATTCCATCATTGACTACATGAGCTCTAACATCATCCACCGGTATGGGGTCCCTCATTCTATCCTCACCAATAACGGTGCCAACTTCCAAGCATCTGAACTGAATAAATATTACGCTAAGTACAATATCCGTTCAAACCATACCTCTCGCTATCACGCGCAAGAAAATGGGAAGATCGAGGCATTCAACAAAACCCTCTCTAAAGTTTTTCTAAAAATGGTTGACCAGAACAAGAATAGTTGGAAGAACAAGCTCCCCAACTCCCTCTAGGCTTATCAGAAGACGACTCGCAATTCCACCCAGGTGACTCCATATTCCCTGGTGTACGGGGCTAAGTCCGTCCTGCCCATCGAGATCTAGCTCCCTTCGTTGCGAACCACAATCTATGACCAACAGACACTATATAAGGTGGCTGAAATCTATCTAGCTGAATTGGAAGCACTTGATGAGAATAGGATCCTTTCCCTTCACAATCGAGAGATGCATCCGAATAAGATGGCTAGATCCTTCAATAAGAAGGTTCGCCTCTGCTCTTTTCTACAAGGTGACCTGGTATTGGCCCTCCGAGTGCCAATGATCCCTGGCAGGAAACCACCCAAGTTGGAGCCCAAATGGGAAGATACTTACAAATTCCATAGGGTTTACCCCAATGGAGCGTACTCCTTGGTGAACATGGATGGTGAGTGTATAACTCCTCCCACCAATTCCAAGTTCCTCAAGAAATACTTTTCCTGAACCTAATGGACCTGCACGACCTTAAATTAGAAGGTCCTGCATGACCCTAAATTACACGCCGGTCCTGCATGACCTTAAACAATCCAGTCCTAGACAAATATAAACTATGAATCATCCCGCATGAAGTTATACTGAGTTTTGAGAACTACATATGGCTTGATTCCCATCCACATGGGATACGTACGGATCCTCAGACGCCTCGTCTTGAGCCCAGCCCCGAGCTATTCTCTTTGACTATCCCCCATGGGTATAGTTCTCTCGGAGGATCCTTGCACGATGTGGTGAAGGATTTATTATCACCACTCATACAAGGGTTATAATGGTCACATCATGTTCCCACTCCCATAATTCTATCCTCCCACGTCTTCACCGCACGATGTTAAAATCCATGGCCTTCCTGAACTACGTGTGGCATGATTCTAATCCTCATGGGATACATAGGAAAGCACAAACATTTCATCTGTTAGCCTAGACCAAATTCCAGAGTCTTCCCCTCAGGTCAAGACATATGGTAGGGGTGAAAACTTTTTCCCCAATTCATGTCAAGATAACCTTGATCCGGACGTACTTCCCAATCCCTGGAGATTTTCGCCTCTTTTAGAGATGGGTACATCTATGCTTCACCCACTCCTTTGATTTGGACCCCATCACCTTCCCCATCCAGAAGGGGCCCTAAATGGTAAGGATGTTAGGCCTAAGGGATCTCTTACCAATTCGGGCCAACACCCTAGAGGATGTCGAGTAACAAGCTGGTACATGTCCCACGTTTCAAATATGGTCAGCGGTCGATGCTCCTTTGTTGCTCCCATTTCAGGTCACTATAGGGATGCTGGGTTTCGAACATGGTCAATAGCTATCCTAGATCCGTAGGACCACACCAAGATGTCCCAAACATCGAATGTAGTGGTTCATTCTATCCCATTGTATCTCCAAGCGATGAACCCCCTTCGAGCAAAGCTAGGTTTTAGTCCCCCATATGATGGGGAGAGTCAAGACTAGCTCCTTGTTTCCCACACTGAGAACTGCTCACGTGGGCTTAGGAGCTGTGATGAGGAAGTAACTGTACAAGAGGGCATATGGCCTTCCCATCTGAGGCCCAGCCTCAGGCCCCCGACCCTCGTCCTCACTGCAAGACGTTAAACTGAAAACTGGTCAGGCCTTCCTGACCGAGGCCCAACCTCAGGACACTTGGCCTTCTTGGGCCCCAACCCAAGTTCTTACCCACAGTGTACAGTGTGGTGCTGGATTGTGTCCTCATTCATGTCAGGTTACTTATTGTGTCGTACACCCCCTCGTTGAGGTATCTTACCCCTGGGTGCCTTCAAGAACTATGTTTGTCTTGATTCCCATATTTATGGCATACATAGGACCACCTGAAGGTCTAGACTTCAGATCCAACCCCATCTCCCAGAAATATCTATTTCACCTTGGCCCCTTGGCCTACCCTTCCCCGGGGAGGGGTGTATATGGAGTGGCATGGGATTATGTCCCCGTTCACATCGGGCTTGTAATGCCCACGCCATGTACCTCTCCCTCCTAGGATTTATCTATCCCCTTACTCTATACTTGTCTCTTAAAATTGGTTACTCTCAAGTAGAGAACCCTCGTCGACACTATTCAACGGTTTCTTCAAAGTGCCTAAGGGTACTCTGGTTTAGAACCTGGAATGTTGGACTCTACTCAGACATGTTTCCACATACTTTTCAGGCTTTGTGGTCCCCTTAATTTGGGTTTCCATCACCTTTCACGCCTGGAAGGGCCCCTGAATGGTACAAATGCTAGGACTAAGGGCCCTCCTACCATTATATGCCAACGTCCTTGAGGGTCACAGACAACAAGCCGATACAAATGCCACGTTGCGAATATGGTTAGCGGTCGATGCTCATTTGTTGTTCTCATTTCAGGCTAACGTAATATGGATATTGTGTTTTGAACATGGTCAATATTTTTCCTCCATCTCCACGCCAACCCCATTAAGCCCAAATTGTCGGTTACATGATTCACATCCTTCTCCATGTCATGATGTCTAAGTAGAACTTCAAAACTCTTGGTATTATTCCTCAGTGCACATCTGCACGTTAGGAGGACCATATCCGCAATAGGGGCGTCATTTGGGGCTCCACACCAATTTCCCTTTGGCATGCATTCCAGGTATTGTAATAAACATCTTCCTCCCATGTTTCCCACACCTAGTTAAAATCACATGGTCTTAGGGATTGGGTTGAGTTATGTACTTACTTGGAGGGTTTTCACTCCATCCATGGTCCGAGCTCCAAGACCATAAACTAAGATCTTGTCTAGAATTACGCGTGGCTTGATTCCCATCCTTATAGGATACATAGAACCACCCAGATGTCTCATTTTTAGGTACAGCTCAGTTTGGAGCTAGTTTCTCCCACCCCTTTCCCTCTTACCTCTATGTAGGCCCCTTGGCCTGAGGCTCCTTTCTCAGAATTGTGTACAGCATGGTATGGGATTACGTCCTCATTCACGGTGGATATGAAGTATCACATCGTGCACATTACTTCATGTCCAAGCCATACGACTTTAAACTATGTCTCCTGGTCCTATCACATGACCCTAAACTGTGACATTGCCATCCTGGTCGTACGACGAAAAATGGCACTGCATTGTGATGTCCTCACTCAAGGGGACACCATGTTTGGCATTGGTCACACGACATGCCATTTTTCAACGCCTTCTATGGATTGATTATTGTGGAGATGCTAGGGCATGCTTCTCTAGGCCTGTTTCTTCACAAAAAAAACCACTCACATTATTGGAAAAACAAGATTTATCAAATACCGCTTATTTTGGTGCGAGGGCCACGGCCACACGCCCCTTTTGTCCCCAGCACTGGTACCTTACAGAGCCACCTCTTAGAACTATGTGCAGCTTGATACCCATCCTCATGGGGTATGTATAAATGTTCGTGCACCTTTCCTCGGACCTAGCTTAACTCTTTTTTTCAGTCCCTCGACCTAAAACCTCTCTGGGGAACACACATTGGTCAGAACCCCCATTTCCCATTCACATCAGGTTTTTGTAGTTACCCAACCATGTGTCTCCTGTCTTCCCTACAATATATGGTCTGAGTTCTATGACCCTAAACTAATATCTCCCTATGGTAAGGGACTCAACTCCCTCTATCTAATATGTCTCGTTGTCATATTTAGATGCATTTGACAAAGATCCCGAGGTGTGGAATCTTCATGGGGACATTCCCCTCATTCCATGTCCAAGCTTTGTGAGCTCTATATTTGAATCCTCATCCTCTTCCACATCCAAAAGGGCCCCCAGATGGCATGGATGCTAGGCCAAAGGACTATCCTACCATTTCGGACCCACATCCCTAAGTATATCGGACAACATTTGTGACAGGTCCTGTGTTTCGAACATGGTCAATGGTCGACCCTCGTTTGTCTATCCCCATTCCAGGATAATGCGATGTGGATGCTGCATTTCTACCATAGTCAATAGTTGTACTCCATTGTCAAACCGCCATCATTGTGGTCCAGATTTTGAGTGTCATGATTCACACATTTTCACTTCCTCGCGTTCAAGTGGAATTATGACATACTCAGCTTTACCTCTTCACGCATTTAGGTGCACTACATGGACCGGTAAGAATCATTGGGCCAGCGTTAACCGAGCATCCCTTCTCCCTAAAATGTTCCTTCCATTGTCAAGAAATTCCCACATTGCTTCTTGTTTCCCAAATCGAGCATGACTCAGGTGGGATTAGTAGTTTTGGTAGGATGTGCACCGGCACAGCCATGATTCTCATCGTCCCGCATGACTTTAAATTGTGCTTCCAGAACTACGTACGGCTTGATTCCCATCCTCATGGGATACGTAGAGACACTTCGGTATTTCACCTAGGGTCCTGCCCCAGGAATCATAATGTCATGTTCCTCCCCATTTCCGGCCCTACGGCTTGACCCCTTGTGGGGAACCGTGTAACTGCAACATTGCCCTGAACAAGTCCTGTATGCCCCGAGGTGACATTGGGAAGCGACAGATCCCTCTCTAGAGAGGCCTTGTCTGAATGAAGAAATGATCCATGATCAAACCAATGCATCCATACAGTTTTCTTCCACCACAGTGGCGTAATTTCAAGAGTGTTGGATCAGGTTCGACCAAACCCTCACTCTATATTCCACTCTTTGTGTACCCCCTTATTTGGAGCCTCGTCCTTTTTCACGTCTGGAGGAAACCCCTAACAGTATGGATTCTATCCCTATGGCCTGCCAATTGTCCTGGTCCAATGTTTCGGAAGACTAACATATGACATTTTGAGTCAGGTCCCGTGTTTCGAACATGGTCAATGGTCGACCATCATTTGATACACCCACTCCAGGCTAATACAATAAAAATATTATGTTTCAAATGCGGTCAACAGTTATTCTTTATTGTCACGCCACCCTCACAATATTCCAAATCTCGGGTTTCATGATTCACACCTCCCATCCCCATCAGTTTGGATCAATTTCAGCACCCCTAGTGTTACCCCGTTCGTGCACGAGAGCACGCTAGGAAAATGGTAATTCAACTATTCTGAGAGCTTCATTCTCTAGCCATGTCTCTCATATTTTCTCCAGGAAATCTAGACCGGTTATTCAGACCCCGGATTCCTGAAGTTTGTTTTATGGTCCTATGTTTGGATACGGTGATAAGGTTGTCACCCCTTGATTCTCACATCAGGCCTAACCCACGTGAGCTTAGGGAATGATCGTTGGATGCTCTGTGAACATCACAAGGATGCAGTAAACAAATGTAAACAGCGGAACACATGCGCGCTATGTTATTAAAACAATCAAAGAATGAAAGCACATTAAAGTGTTTGTAATCATTACAGTACCCTGGGGTCAACCTCCTCTATGGATAGATTGACCTCGTTAAAGGAGCGTAGAAGCTCCGCCACCATCTGGATGGTGGCGTCCATGAGTTTCTGCCACTTATTCAGCTCTTGCTCCTCCTCAGTGGCGAGAGGGTGCAATTCATTGGCTACAATTTGGGCCTGCTCCCCGTCAGCCTGGATGGCGATCATCTCCATAGAATCTCGCTTCAGGCCCTCTTCAGCTTCTTCCTACTGGGCCTTAAACCAAAATAGTAGCTCATATTGTGCGTTGAGGGAGGTCGAGTGCTTGTCTGCCTGATTTTGTAGCCACTTGACCTCGTCTTCAGCCTTCTGAAGCCTCTTGATGTTTATCTCCTTCCTCCTCTGAGAGCCCACACCATGGCTAGGGTCATACTCCCAAAATATTTTCCACCATAAGATCTCAGACGAGCATGTGAGGACGCCGCACATCCACTCCCCCAGCACACAGTTCACACAATCACGACTGAAGTCTGTCCATATCATCCGACCATAGTGCTTGGTGGTGGTATTGATGAAGCGCGTGATTAGAATCCAAGATCAACAATGGACTATTTTGTTTTCCTCCTCGTCAATGGTCGTCTAGTCCCAGTCGGTGAGATTGGAAGGCTCATATGCAGGGAATGCCTCTATGAACTCCTCAGCCGATTCTACATCCGGCATTGGATCAGGCGTGGTGGGGCCTGAATCATCTGGTTGATCCTCATCATCGGATTCCACCTCGATAATCTTAGGCGTGGTCCCACTGGCTTCCCCGCCAGCGATCGGGAGTGTTGTAGTTCGGTGAGGATGGATTTCCACCTCCATGATTATTGGCATGCCTCTAGGAACGGTTCTACCAGAAGTCCAGACCATATTCTCTATAGTGGCCCAAGCCAATTGAAGAACTGTACATTCCAGAAAAGGGGGATGTGAATGTCAGTTACCTTGTTAAGGGTATGATAGTTGTAAATTCGGTAGAAGATACTTACAAAGGTCAAATCCCTGGTCTCTCTCTTGGGCTGATGTCATCGAAACCCCGAGATGCGGTCCCCCGTATATGGTTGGTAGGTCTGGAGACTTCGGATGAGCCACCTCAAGTGTCCTATCCCCAACAAACATGGAAGTTGATGTAGTCACAAGTGCGGATCCCAAAGGTCCCGTGTCAGCACCCACTTAGGGGTGGGAAAGAGGTCTATGCACAAGGTCCTCTTGCACAATACAAACACTGATGATGAATCCAGAGTAGCCCAAGGGAATAATCTGAAGAAGGAACATTGGATTTTACCTTGAGGGCCTCCGTGAAATATTTAAGATTTAAGGACAGGTCGCTGAATTCACCCTCCTCTAGTGGACACTCTCTACAGGCCTCATCTCCCCAGGAGGACTCGTCCTATTCTTCCGGAAGAGGGAATCGCTCTCTTAGGTCCATAGCTGACAGCTACGGAGGGACCGTATGACCCAACAGCACCCTAACCTAGTCTTTAATTGGGTTCATGGCACCTCAGGAGTGGATGAATACTTTTATATTAGCTATGTATTGTTATGCCTCTACTTGGGATACTACAAAACTGGCTCTAATAGGGTCAATCCCCCGAAATTCCATCCTGATGTTGTTAAGTTGTTACCATAACTTGGATGGGCCAAGGAATTTCCGGTTGACTTCCTAGATTTCCTAGGCCTCCGGGAAGACAACATTCTCTGGCAAGTCAATATTGCACAACTATTTCATGGGGGCTTGAGTAGAAATCCCATGGAATCCCCTCTGTGGCCGCCCCTCTGGATGAATCTGTTCTCTTGGGACCACCGGCTCGGTTGTAGCAACCGGATCCACTGCCGCTACTCCCCCCTCAGATGGTGAGAGCGCCGCTATTACCGTAGCCCTGCCACTACGGGATTCCATTGTTGTCTTCGGGCCTTGGCCCTGAGATCGGGGAAGCTTACCCTCACCAACCAGGATGGTTGGTCGCATCAGCATCTCCCCTGGATAGGCCGCCTCTTAGCTCTGGGCATATTCTTTTACCAGGCCAAGGACGGTGGTCGGCGGAAGCAGTACATTCTACATCTTCCCATATTCCCATGTGAACATGAGCCAAATCTGCTTCATCACACATGAGTGCTTCTCGTAGCACACCCCCAAGTAGACTTGGGGGTCAACCACTGCAGACACCAGAATTGCCTTGCAACCCGGTGTGGGGTGTATGGCTCGCAGAGATGCTCGTGGTCCACCCTGGACACTAAGACACCACCACGAAAGGCCAAGATATAGGGTCGATGCTCTTATATCACCCTAATTTCATCAGTGAATGCCCCCTTCGGCAATGGAAACATGTGGAAATTGAATTCCTCTACCCTCCACACCTGGTTCAGAACCGATGGTGTGGTCAGATTAGACAGAAAGCTCCCAACAACGTTCAAGATTGAGGGACGAAAGTTCAACCCTATAGGTGATATGGGGTTTGGATACTCGTATATCCCCTTGATTTGCGCCGCCATCCACCCGTACTGGAGGTGGAACGGACCATATACCCTCTATGTCCTTTTCCCCTCATTGATGTACCACATCATTTTGTACAACTTGTCGAGCATCGGGATCCCTAGGTTTACCTGCCCTCTTGTCGCCAATGTGGACACCATGATGAAAGATCTTGGATACACTCCCATGTTTGTATCCCTTACCAGCAGAATCCAACCACAGATGAGAGCTACGATGAATGCTTCCAGCCTAACTGTTGGCCGTTGTTCAGTTCGGACACTGAAACCCCAGGTCTTCCACTGGAAATTCTCCAACAGCTGCCAGTATGAGTTTTCCTTACTCCGGGAAACATTTGGGAAAGTTCAAGGCCTCACTGGAAACTTCCTATTTTCTAGGAAGTTCAGAAACTTCTGGAACCAATGTTTGATGTTGACATCCCTCACCCCCTCCTTATCCTCCCTGGGCACGAACTCCATCAATGCCATCGCCAGATGTAGCATCTGCTCTAGATCCTCCCACCCACCCATAACTGGGAGGAATTCATCATACATCACCCCTAGTATCAAGAATCATGAGATCTGATACACAAACCATAAGCTGATTCCCACCTCCCCATGATCTAGGTAGAATCTATGGGTCCATTGGGACCATCGGCTCAATAGATCTGACATTACCTTCTTTGGCCGGTAGATGTGAAACTGGGAGGCCCAAGCTACCTCATACAGGCCCACTCTTCTCAGATCTACTCCTAACTCCTCGTACGAGGTGCCTACCTTGTAGGACCAGGCCCAATCATCCGTAAAGTTTCTTCCCGGGTGCAGGTCCCATTCCTCGGACCACCCCTTCTTTGCGTTCCCCAGTGCCGCCTTGAGGATTATTCAGTATAGAGGAGGGGACTTCAGTTGCTGCAATGTCTTCCTATCGAAATTTATCAAATGATTATATAAGAAGTTGGAAATAACAGGTGTGAAGTCCTCCTGGGCATGACCATCGGGCACCTTGAACCATCGACGTTGTCATGGAATGCTCCTAAACCAGTAAGCTGGCTCGTCCCTTCTTGATTTAGGGATGAAGACCTCATCCCTCAGCCTGAATTCATACAAGGGAAACCTCTTACACAGTGGGTAGTTCTTATGGATCTCCAACAGTATCTCCACCCATGAACTATGGTTCGAGTGGCTCCAAACTAACTCTCCTAGCCCCAGAATTTTCTTCATTTCATCCCTTCGGTCGGCATCCGCAATGACCCCCTGGGAAGCTTCTTGGTGGGCCATTCAGTTCTGGAACTTGGATGATGTTTTGGTTGGTTCGTGAAGCTTGTTCGCAGAGTGTAATCAGGAAGCCTGTTCGTGAAGACTATTCACATAGAGTTGTCTAGTCATTCAATGCCGGATCGCGGAGCGAAAACACGGAGTCAAGGACTCACTATGCGCAGCGATGACCCGATTCGCAGAGAACACTCGCGGAGTACACAGAGCTTTGTGAATCAAGAGTGCAAGAAGAAAACTTTTCGGAGACGGGAAATGAAAAAAGTGACGACATGCCCCTTATTTATAGGCAATGACCTTCAGAGGTTCGTGGTGCATCCAATTCGCCCGGAGCTTCGCGACACGCTTGGGTTGCACGCCCCCTTTCCGCCTCGTGAGCCCTCTTCGTGAGTCATCACCATGAATGGCCAAGTATTTTTGCGATTTTCCTCAGACTTTGACCCTTGATCTCTACATGACTCCATGTCTGAGGAGGGGAATTTGTTGGTGCCAAAATATGGGAAAAGAAGAGGCCCAACGAAGGCCCCATTTATTACCTCATGAATCCACTTCACGGAGTTCCATATCATAGTGCCCATCGCGTAGCAAGGAGGCGAGAGGCTCCACGACCGAATTTGATGTTCACAAACCCGTGGAGAAGCAAGGAGGCGGGAGGCTCCGTGAAAGAGTTTGACGTTCACGACCCACCGCGAAGCAAGAAAGCGGGACGCTCCACGACAGCGTTTGACGTTCACAACCCACCGCGAAGAAACCAAGTCCCTCTTCGTACCGCATGATCCCCACTCCACGGCACATATTTCCGATAAATATCGGGCTCTCCCTAAGCCCAAGGGATGGACAATACATCCTTTGGTCTTCCCAACTCTTGAACCATGAAGAATCCTTTCGCTCTGCCAACCATGGGCTGTGCAAGGTACTTCTACTCCGCCAAATTCCTCCCCTTCTTCCCGTTTTGATTCCCTATTCTGAGAGGGATTCCTTTAACAAAGCCTAAGGGTCTTCATGAAGGAAGGGGATCCCTAATGTAAATCGAGTCATTGTAGAGAGTTTATGCTTCACAAAACACCCTTTATGTACCCATTATCCACGTGCTAAGGTAGGGTGAATGTACTTCGCGAAGCACATTGATTCCCAACACCTTGCTTCACGAGGGACCATTTCTCCATGAGCCTATACTCCACAAATTCCCTTCCACTTTGCAAAGAACCTCCCATATGAACCTCTGCCCCATTCTAAGGCTATGGCACCCCAATTCGTGAAGCACATCCCTTTGCATGTGCCCTCCACTACGCGGAGCAACAACGCTTCACAAGTCCCCTGCCTATGGACTCCTCTACTTGGAAATTCATTTTCTCGTGATACCCACCAGGTTTGCAAGATGTGACTTCAAGGTCCCTTGGACAATATCGCCCGTTGCATTGCTTCGCCAAATGCTTCTTCACATAGGCACACTAATGGCTATTTCTTCTTCACATATCCACGCTAACGTGGACCCCTCTATGGTTCGCTCCATGAAACCCCCTTGCTACGGCATTGCCAATGCCTTCCCTCCCACACGGAGTTTAGGGTACCGGTTATGTAAGCCCATGGGGTGCGTAGCAAACCCACCTCATATGATCTGTAGGATGTTAAAAAGCCAAGAACCATCATCCTCAGCACATGAAATTAAATTGTGACCTCACCCTATGCCTCGCACGTGGGGTGCCCCCACCATGGAAATTATCCTTGCCACCTAGTCTCTAGAGATGATGATATCCTCCTTCTAGGAGTGGCATTTATCTATGGGGGAAGGGTAGCCATCTCGGTGTAAGCCCGAATCTTTTCTTGCCGGAGTTAGCATACCTACTCCTCCTTTCACATTTGGTCCCCATGTCCAGTGGAGGGCTCGATAGGGAACAAGGATCCTCCTTTCTTTGGTAACAAATCCCTCTCCCACTATGCGTTTTCACCCTTGGGCATCCATCTCAGAGTTAGTCCCAATCTTTCTCTCCCTGGGCCGCCCCACACAAAAGCCCCTATCCACTTCCCATGGACTCACCTTTCGTGATGTGGTCGTCAAGACTTTGCTGCCTCTTGATTCTCACACTGAGCATGAATCACATGGGCTTATAGTAAATATCGACCATGAAAACACCCTCATCTCGCATGACGTTAAACTGTAATCCCACCATCCAAACTATGGGGACTTTGATCCATGTCAAGGAATGGTACATAGGAATCCTCCAGAAGGTTCAAGCCCCAACACCTCATCTATCCTAGAGTGTAATCCCCAATCCATCTGAACTACATGGTCTTTGATCCAAGTCAAGGAATGGTACGTAGGAAGCCTCAATTTGGTTCAAGCCCCAATAGCTTGGGTGGCCTAGAGTGTAAGCCCCAATCCATTTAAACTATGTGGTATTTTGATCCATTTCAAGGCATGGTACGTAGGAATCATCCATGTGGTTCAAGCCCCAACACATTGGGCAGCCTAGAGTGTAAGCCCCAATCCATCTAAACTACGTGGTATTTGATCAATGTGAAGGCATGGTACGTAGGGAGCACTACTAGGTTCAAGCCCAAACACATTGGGCAGCCTAGAGTGTAAGCCCCAATCATTCTAAACTACGTGGTCATTGATCCATGTCAAGGCATGGTACATAGGAATCCTCCATGAGGTTCAATCCCACCACCCGTTCATTCCGACCCCCTTCACGTCGGTTCACCAACACATTGGGAAGCCTGGAGTGTAAGCCCAAATCCATCTGAACTACGTGGTCTTTGATCCATGTCAAGGCATGGTATGTAGGAATCCTCCACGATGTTCAATCCCACCACCCAGTCGTTCTGACCTCCTTCACGTCGGTTCAACACCACCTTGGGAATCCTAGAGTGTAAGCCCCAGACCATCACAAACTATGAGGACTTTGATCCAAGTCATGGCATGGTACTTGGGAAGCCTCCATGAGGTTCAAGCCTAACAACCATTGGACCCCATGTCTACCTTCAGCAGTAAGCCGCTGAAACCCCATCCAGTGGTAAGCCTTTGCGACCTCATCCAACGGTAAGCCGTTGTGACCCCATCCAATGGTAAGCTGTTGTCATCCCATACAGTGGTAATCCATTGCGACCTCATTCAGTGGTAAGTAGTTGTTAACCTCATTCGTTGGTAAGCCGTATTCAGACAAAACTACACGGACTTTGATTCCCTGTCATAGGGATACGTAGGAAGTCTCTTCGAGGTTCAAGCCTATCACTACTGTCACATTCGCGACAGTCCCATTTCATCCCCCCCTACACTCCATGCAACTCTCCATCATTTATCCTGATCCTTACCTAGCCTGCCACATCCCGGTGGTATCATGAAACTCCATTCCTCAATCCTTTTAATAGTACTCGGGAGGCCACCCACGTCATTTCCCTAGTATCAGTGTTCCCTACAGGGGGTTCCTCTATCTGATCCACTCTAGTCAGTGTTCTGATCTGCACAATCCAACCTCGCTGGATGTTAAACTTTTTGCATACCCTGTGTTAAACATGGAAAGCTGAGGAAAACCTCAAATACATGCCCATGGCATATGATTCCTCGTGTTCGATGTGGGATGCCTCAGGCATCCATGCCCTCGAGAAGCCCTATAATAAGTGACATAAGATAGACATTCCCATCCCCCAACGTCCAGACACACCAGTGATGCCTTAACATGACTACTCCCCTAACCGTAGGATACATCACGGACAAGACCCCTTGGAATGTCCGGACAGAATCAACGTAATTAACTGGTGTCCATGAAGATATGGCACTGGGAAGAGTTTCACGAACAATGTATTAAATATATGAGGGAGACATGGACAAGGTGATGATTTCTGTGGAGGAATCCATGGAAGGAAGAACCGAAATCCCATCGTCTCATTTCGATCAAGGAAAAAATGTCCCAGAACAAGGAACAGATGGTTCCTGCCTTTGGAAAGCGGAATTACGAGGTAACAAAGTGCACCTGTTGTACTCAAGAAGATGGGCAGGTGCGACCTTGCGAAAGAGTCAGAAACAGTCAGATCTGAGAATATATCTAGACAAAATTTTCTTTACCATAAGTAAAATTTGCATGAAGTTTCTTCAAGGAAAAAATTTTATACTTTAGTCTAAGGACTAAATTCATATCCTCCAAAATAATAGACTTAGAGTAATATTAATCCTCCAAAACATATTTTTCTAAAAATAGTTTTTAAGATCCTAAGAAAGCTTATCCTTCTCAAAATAAGATTCCTCATGTTTCTTAGAAAGTCTTTCTAAAAAATCATTATTCCTATTATGATCATTGGAATGATCTGAAATTTCTTTTTTTTAAATCAATTTTCTAGAATTTCCTTTTTCATGTTTCTTAGAAACATTACAATTTATTATCTATAGAAACATATCAATCCTAGAAACTTCCTCATTGGAAGAAAAATAAATATTATTATCTGATGAATAAGATTCTTCATCTGAAGAAAAATCATTATCAAAATAAATTCACTCAAAGACATATCGGTTAAGGATTCAGCAGTTCGTACCTTAGATATTAGACTTTGATTTTGAAATGGAGCTCGAGCTACTAAACCCATATTATTTTTCTCATAAGATTCATATTTTGAAGAATCTTCAGAAGAATCCCCACCATTGGCACTCCAAGTGTCATTGGATTTTAGGACTTTCTTATGTTTTGATCTATATGACTTTTTCTTGTTTGTCTCAGAATTCCTATCCTTCTTGTCTCTTTTCTTATGTAAGGGAAAATCAGGTCAGATATGACCAATTCTTATACATTCATAGCATATCACTTCTCTATCTTTCTTATCTTTTCCATCAGTTATGAGATCGTTCAAATGAGATCTTATTTATAGGTACGGCTTCAATGGTCAGATCCCTCCTCCAATATTCATATTTTTCCTTTAATTTTAGAGGGACCTGTATACGTTTCAGTTAAACAATAGTTAGTAAATAACAGAATGAACGTCATCATTTTATAACTCAAACAAGAGTAAGTAAAAATATGGTTGCTCAACCAAATTCATTTTCTCAGATTCTAAGGAAAAATAGAATTTGGAGTCTAATAAAGTTAACCGTCGGAGTCTATATTACAAGGATATTCAAATTCTGTTTCTTAGGAATTTGGAATCAGAATTCTATAGGCTTTGGAGTCTGAATTATGAGGAATTCGATGTCTGAATTCTATGAAATTTAGAGTATGAAATATGAGGAATTCGTAACCTAAATTCTAAATAAATCTTAGTCTCTATTCTAAGGAATTCAGAATCTGAATTTCATAATAATTCGGAGTCTAAATTCATAATAATTCGGAGTCCTTAGATAGTTCGGAGTCTGACCATAGAATGTTCAGAGTCTGAATTCAGAGAGTTTAGAGTCTGGACATAGAAAGTTTGGAACCTGAATTCGGATCTTGAAAACATAATGCACTATATATAAGTATTTATATGATTCAGAGGTTTTAGATGTGAAACTGTATTTTACACTTATAAATAAAATGATTTAGATTATGACATGAACAATGAAAAGAAGGTAAGGATAAATTTTCCTTGGGGAAGGAAAATATTCCTTATTAAGGTAAATCATAAGGAAAATGAAGTTTTCCTTAAGATAGGGTGTTTGTGATTTTGAAAACATGACGGAATTGGAAATTCATAAGGAAACCTTATTGACTCAACAATCTCCCCCAAATATGAAGAAATGGAAAAGTCATACGGAAACCTTATTGACTCAACATTTTATGTAT
The DNA here is from genome assembly GCA_963277665.1 of Viscum album. Taxonomy (NCBI): domain Eukaryota; kingdom Viridiplantae; phylum Streptophyta; class Magnoliopsida; order Santalales; family Viscaceae; genus Viscum; species Viscum album. The sequence goes on along the minus strand of OY728136.1, from coordinate 1,427,863,406 downwards.
CATGGATATAGATGGAATCATAGTTCTCATATTTCAATTGAAGGATGGATCATGAATTTTCCATTATCGCCACTAATCTCTAAGCCCATGTCTAATATTCTTGATATGATAAATGAGAAGATGCAGTAGATATATAAAATCACTCACATTCACCTCTACACTCATGGATAATAGATGGATGATAATGGGAAATTATGGTGGTTCAACACTTCCCAAAATAGGGGCTAGGGCCTGAAAAACCATTTTCGATGTCTAAGGCGTGTTTATGAGGACCAAAAATCACTCAGGGAATAGAGTTTGATGAATTGAACTGAAGTGTTCAGTCATGTAAGAAACATTCAGACCACAATTATCAATGGATTTGAATATCAACCTAGAATAGGAGATAGTTTAAGGGGTTTTAGGAGTTTTATGAATAGTAGGTATACTCATGGTATTATAGGTAAAAATATTTTTTTCGAATAAGGGAACAATATAAAATGTTACTGAGTTGGCCCAAAATATTCATGGTGATGCTATCCATTATTCATTGTAGTGAGTAACGATGGTGAATGTACAAGCCTTGCAAGAACCCGGTTTTTTATAAAAGACTTTGAAATATTCTTGATGTTATTCCAGAGCAGCGCCTTCAAACGGCGTGCGATTCCGAGCCCCAGTGTGGCCGTAATTAAAATTTCAATGTGTTCACACTGGGCACGCCAAATAAATGAGAAACACCTAAACGATGTTTTGGATCCTAAATATGAGTGTATGGATGGGTCTGAAATGTGGTTTTTACCCTAGGAATGACATATAACATGTCGGCGCGGGACGTTGGGACCCCTCGCCCGTTAACGGAACGCTAAACGGATAATTAAAATAATTAATTTATTCGTTTAATGGTTAAACACAAGTATCTCTTAAAAGGTAGCTCGGATTGGAATACAAAGGGCACTGTTGAGTCCAGAGCTTGCCGTTTACCCTGAAAGAGGTGTAACTTTCATGGACGCGAGCCTTCTGTGAAAAATGCCACCGAGGGCGTTTTCATAATTTAGCGACTTCAGACGTTAAATTTGATAACTTTTGAACGGGGCCTCAGATTAAAATTTTGATACCGCTATTGTGCTCGGGAGGTGGTGTTTACCCGAGGGGAGGCTTAACCTCGACTGTGCTAGAGGTTTCGGACGCGGACTTAATTTGGGAGGGGTTCCTTAATTAATTCTTAAATCTTATTTAAGAAAAAACCCTTATCCCACTCCACTCATTTGGTTCCCAGGGAGAAACCCTCCCTCAACCCCTCTCTTATTCCCCCACCTTCTACTCCCTCCCAAACAAGGTGGAAGCAACAATGGCGGCGATGCGCGGATCGACCGAGAAGCTTTGGGCTGCGCCCTGCAAGGTAGGATCGTGTGTTTCATTTTTAATTTATCGTACCTCCTTTTAATTCATAAACTTGCGTCAAATTGTTGTTTTATCATAAAAAAAATCCCATAAATGCATAGTACTGGTTCTGAGCTTCCCGAATCTTGTTTCGAATTGAAATTTCGAGTCTCAGGGTGTTCGCATCGGTCTGGCGAATTTTGTGGGTTTTGAAGGTATTCCGGCGGGCGGCTTCAGCTTAGGTTGTGGCGGCTTGGAGCTGGGCGGTGGTTCGGGTGGTAGCTCAGGCGGGCGGCAGTCTTCAGCAAGAGGCGGCTAGATTCAAGGTTAGGCGGCGGCTCTAGGCGGGGTAGCCCGGGCGAGGGATTCTGCCGGGCTTCAGGTGGTCGGGGCTCGCGGACGGTGAGTGGGCGCCAGCGGGGGGGGGGGGTGCTTTGAGGCGCAGCGCGACCCCTCGGCCAAAACAAGACCCGCCAAAGGCGGGTCTATGCGTGGAAGAAGAGACCGGAGTTTAGGCCGGTCGACGAAACAGTGGACCATGGGTCCACGGACGGTCAGCGGAACAGTGGACCGCGGGCCGGTCGATCCAGCATAAGGGGCTTTTCCCCCTCGACTCGGATGCCCGTAATTTCTGCTATGGGCATTAGTTTTGCATTTCGTCTGCGGCAGTGTACTCCAGACGTCGAGACAAGCATTCTGAGATGGTTTCATGGGTTTTTAACTTTCAAAATGGGGAACTCGGTGGCACGACACACATTTAAGTAGTTTGACATTTTTCCAGGGGTTCGTGTTTTGAGCGGCGCGGACGCATCTGACGTCCGATTTGAGCACCGTCAGTGGCGTTGCGACCCTGGCGTTGAGCCGAAGTTTTCCAGTCTAGTTTCGGGAGTTGAAACCAGAGTTGAGGTGTGGGCCCCACGGACAGGCTTTCGATATGCGTGTAGTGCTTTACAACTTTTTCATAGGACGATTGTTATGGGCATGAGAGCAGTCATTTTTGGTTGTTTTTCCACGGGAATTGCATTGGTGCAGTCTTCCTGCTTTAATTTTGCACGTTGTTGTAGGCCCTGTGAGGGCCATTATGGGAGTTGTCGGTGATTTCCAGCTTTATGACCGGGTGTCCGTTTTGGACAAGTGAATAGTTCATCTTGTGTACTTTTTCAAGAGGATCGAAATGGTGTGATCTGTTCGTTGTGCTTCGAGACTGGGACATGGGTCACACGCAGCACAACTCGTGTTTGGTATGTCAGAACACTTTTTTCCTCTAGATATCCGTTCCACTCAAGTGAGCAGTTTTTTTACGTGTTCTCTCGAGGGGATCGCAATGGTGCGATGCACCCGACTGTTTTTGGGGTCGAGGCTCAAGATCACGAGACGTCGTTCAGGCGTAAAGCGGTATTGATGACTTTTCCATCAGATATCCATTGGGGGAGAGTAAATAGTCTATCTCGCATGTTTTTTTAAGGATTACAGTGATATGATCTGTTTGGATGTACAAAGACTCATTCGAGAACGCTTTTAAATGTGGAAGCATGAAAGGTGTACCGGTAGAGGTTCTTCCTATGGTGTTTGTAGAGAAACCTTGTTATGTGATCACGAGCACCCCCATGTGAGTGAAGTAATGTTTGATGAAATGTATTTGGCCATGCTTGAGCCAATGAGGGGGAAAGATGGAGTTTTTACGTTTACGCCCTTCACGTTGACGTTGGGTGTCGTGTGCACGATAGCCTTTGGGCGGGAAACGTGGAATACTCTAAGAGTATATGGGAACACATAGAGGTACATGTGGTTGTTTGTACCTAAGAACATTTGTGCCCTTGGTTGGATTTGACTTGGGGCCACACATCGTGTGGGCCCCATGTGTGTGATGTGTTCTGCTTATGTACGTTTGACCTCTTGTGAGGTAGAGGGTCCCTATGTTCTATTTTGTTGACTAGCAAGGTTGAGTTTTCCCCTGGTTCTGTTATCGTTTGTTGACTAGCAGGGTTGAGTTTTCCCCTGGTTCTATTCTCATTTGTTGACCATCAAGGTTGAGTTCCCCTAGTTCTGTTTTTGCTTGTGAATCAGCAGGGTTGAGTTTTCCCCTGGATTTGTTCTTGTTTGTTTGGCCGGCAAGGTTGAGTGGGTTTTCCCCTGGTCCTATTCACGATGGTTTCAACCATCAGGGTTGAGTGGTGTCCCCATGGTCCTGTTCACGTTGGTTTTGACCAGCATGTTTGAGTGGTTTTCCCCTAGTTCTGTTCCCTATGGTTTGTCCGAAAGAGTTGCATCGTGTTCCCTGGTAGAGTTCTTGTGGATTTGGTGTGATCAACACATTACACGGGAACCCATCCTCTCCCCAGGAGGTTGTTTCTAGGAGGGCTGGCCAGGAGGTTGTTTCCAACAGGGCTAGCCAGGAGGTTGTTTCAAGCAGGTCTAGCTAGAGCGGTACCATCCAGCAGGGATGGCCAGTGGGTTACTATCCAGCAGTGGTGGTTAGTACTACGGTGTTCACCGAGCAGTACCATACAGCAAGGATGGACAGAGCGGTTCCGGGTTTACCTCCAGCGGGGCAGGGAAGTGGTCCCTGATGCTGGATTTACCTCCAGCTAGGCTGGGAAGTGGTCCCTGATGTCGAGTTTACCTCCAGTTGGGCTAGGAAGTGGTCCCTGATGACGGTTCTGAGCCTCCCTCCAATAGAGTACCCTTTTTATAGGACAGATCATTGGGACTCATCGACCACTTTACCCGGGTCTCCCTCCAGTGGTTTACCCTTTTACTGGACTGGGCAGTGTGGCACCCGTCGACTCTTGTCGGGTCTCCCTCTAGTGGGAACCCATCGACTTCCAGGGATAACCCTCTAGTGGGGTTGGGCAGGGGGTCGCCTGTCAAATTTGAGAAGACCTCTCGACAGCAGGGCAGTGATGAGGTGTGTTTTAACATTCCCCCAGAACTCTCAAGTATGCGGGGAGCTTTCCCCACCGAGACATGTCTTTGTGACGTGGCCTAAAACTATGCGAGCGATTCAGTGCTGCCCAAAGAAGATAGTGTCAAGGAGTGGTGACTCGATCCCCTTGACTTTCATTTCGGGGTAGACGTGCGGGGTGCTAGGCATTAATGGTGTTTACTTCTAGGACTGTTGGCTAGTCAATTTCTTGGGCTGAGCTACGGGATGGAGATCCCCTTACAATCTTGTTCGGGCTTCTTGATTGAGCATATGGATATGTATATACCTTGTTCCAGTACCCACTTATGTGGTTTTGGGTTACTCTCCTTCCAGGAAAGGCGATGATGCGCGGGGTATGCCACGAAATTTCTGTGTCTAGCTTCTCGTGGTTGGACGAGTCTACTCTCCAGCTATAGGTAGAAAAGACTCGATGGGAAGTTCATCTTCTCACCGTTTCCAGCTCCTTTTGTCTGGATGAGTCTACCTCCTTTCTCTGGTTGGGTTGAGCTGGACGCTCTACTGTTACTCTTTACTGCACTCTCTGTTGTAATCCTTTACTTTTCCGTATTAGATCTACTGCTCACCCTTCGGTACCTCTTTTGTTTCTTACTCGAGCCTTTGGGGTATCATAATGAGTGTTTTTATACTCACCCCTACTTGGGTTTTTCCCACACAAGGTGTGCCATTGCAGATGATAGATATGTTGGTCGTGACATTAGCGGAGCTTAGGAGTTTGGGAGCTTGGACTGCGTATGGTGGTCATAGTCGGGTTACAGGTGGGGGACCCTACCAACTATTTTTATTTTGTTTACCTGTTGCTAGGTGGTGGCACCATTTCTGGTTGGGTGGGTGTTTTCCCCTTTTCTTTTTCAGATTACCTTTAGTACTTGCTTTTTAGTGTTTAGAGGTCGATGCACTCTTGTGGTTGTTTATAGCAGTTTTACATTACTTTACTTGTCTTTTATTTTACTCTGCACTTCTGCATTGAGTGGGTTGTGTGTGTCTGTACAGGTACATAGTCAAAGGCCTCCCTGATTTGTTTAGCCTTCGGCGCTGGTTTCCAGCCCCTGGCCTATGGAGGCGGGCTTGGGGTAGTTGCGGCTCGAGCCTGGGAAGGGTCGGGTCCTGAAAAAGTGGTATTAGTGGTGGTTCATTCCTTGGGATGTTGTTCGGACGTCCCTGAAAATGAATTGGTTGGGATTTAGGGAAACAGTGTTAACGTGTCTCGAGAGCAGCTCTCGGGCCAGGGAGTCCAGTGACGGTGTGGCGGCCGACGTATCTATTCACCAGGACCATGATAAACCGCTTGTCGACTTGGCATGTTAAGTCACTTGTTTCAGGGAATATTGGTTTATGCATCACATAGGATTGAGTCTTAACTATCCTCCTTGAGTCATCTCCCCATTGTTGTTACGGTTGTACACATATATTCTCATCTAACCGCGGTAGTCCTTGATAACATTCAAGATGTCTTCGTGAAGTCAAAAAATCAGTATACCAGATTTGGTTCATGACGATGACCCTGTGAGCTACGAGGCCACATTCCAGGACCCATCATGCGAGCCCCTTTGTCCGGGTGGGCCGGTAGCAGCACCCCCACCTATTGAGCAGTAGACAGCTTCAGCAGAGTAAACTGAGCATGAGCGCAGGTTGAGCACACTCTGTGAGTTCCAGCAGTAGAGACTGCTGAGGTTTGGTGGTGAGCCAGACCCTCAGGCAGCAGAGGTTTGGCTAGAGACGGTGGTTCACCTCATTAGGCTTGTACAGATGCTGTCAGATCTTATGGTGGCTTTGGCTGCCAACTTTTTCCATGGAGAAGCTTGGTGTTGGTGGAGTGTGGTGACTCAGTTTCATGACGAGTCGTCACTTCCATGGGGCGACTTTCAGTTGTTGTTTCATGAGGGTTCTTGCCCCTCCTACATGTGCTCTGTTCAGATTCAAGAGCTCCTGCAGTTTCAGCAGGGATGGATGACGCTGGCCAAGTATGCGACTAGTTTTGAAGATCGTGCACGCTTTTACCCGAACATGGTCCATGACGGAAACTTCCAAGCCCATAAGTTTGAGGAGGTTCTCCACTGATAGATTCATGCTATCGTAGTACCCTTGGTAATTCCCACTTATGCTAGGGTGCTAGAGCAGGCACTGGTGACAGAGAGTTTCATGTCACGCTCTAAAGTTGGTGGGGGCTGTAGGCTCGACAAAGCCGAGACGTCTGCCGTAGCTAGCAAGCATCGGAAAGCAGAACCTCGACGCAGGTGGCTTTCTGAAAACCATACTCAGGGGCATGGTCATACACCACAGTGGCACCAGAGGGCACCAGGGAAGCCCAGAGAGCGCTGATGCTATGCTTGATATGGACGAGGTCACTTGGCACAGGACTTCCCGACCTGGCGCACTGAGAATATCGGGCAGGCAGCGGGTGCACCACTGCAATGGAGGCAGCACTGTGATCGGAGTAGCGCCCAGAGAGGTGGTTCTTACAGAATAATGGGAGGAGCTGTAAATGGAGGACGACCTTACAAGGTCTTTCCATAACCATCATATGGTTCATGTCTGGCTCCGGGAGCTGACAGTTGGGACCGCGGACAGCCACGAGCTTTGGATGTATATGATTCTGCAGAGCATGAGGTGATAATAGGTACACTATACAACTCTTCTAATTTTTATAGTAGAATTATTATACTCTCTGTGTGAAATTATTTTCTCCATGATCCTTGTTTGAGTTGTTACCAGGGTGTGTGGGGTATCGGTGTAACCATGTTTTGGTAAGGTAAAAGTTGTGGGAAATTTTTATTTAGTATATGGTGTCGACTCCTCCTCTTTCCGAGCATGTAAGAGAGTCTTGGTAGCGAGACATCGACTATGAAACCTTGTGTGACCAGATATCATTGGGTGTTTCACCATATGAATATTCTGAAGGAGGGAATCATCAGGACTTAATCCAGGTGTGGGCAGTGATTCCAGTCACGACATGCGACGTAGGGGTTCGGTTAGGGAGGTGAGCTACCCCCGAGAGCCTCTAGTCCATTTAAGACCGTGCGAAGGGATGGTGAGTTTCCCTACCTCCTTGCCCTAACCCCAATGTCTGGAGTGGGTGCACGACGTCTCTCACATAGTTTAACTGAGGAGATGTGTGCGTACTCCTATGCACTTCATCGGCAAGTCCATACCTCGTGTGAACAGATCAAACCCTTTGGATTGTGTGCAGTGATGCGGGACTGGGCAAGAGTTCTTCTAGGTATGGAGGAGCCAGGTATGGGCCTGGTACCCTGAGTTCTTCCCTGGTTTTTCTTTTCGGGGATGAAAAGCTTGAAGGAGGGAATTATTTAAGAACCCGGTTTTTGCTATAAAAGACTTTGGAATATTCTGTATTTTATTACAGAGCAGTGCCTTCAGACGGCATGCGATTCTGAACCCCTATGTGGCTGGAATTAAATTTTTTGTGCGTTCACATTGGGCATGCCAATTAAATTGGATAACTCCTAAAAGTTGTTTTGGATCCTAAATCTGAGTGTACAGATGGGTCCGAAATGGGTTTTTTACCCTAGGAATGGCATAAAACATGTCGGCGCTGGACGTTGGGACCCCTCGCCCATTAAAGGAACGTTAAACAGATAAATAAAATAATTAATTTATTTGTTTAATGGTTAAAGGCTGGTGTCTTTTAAATTGTATCTCGGATTGGAAAATTGGGGGCACCATTGAGTCCAGAGCATGCCATTTACTCTAGAAGGGGTGAAACTTTCGTGGGCGCGGGCCTTTTGTGAAAAATGCCACTGAGGGTGTTTTCGTAATTTAGCGACTTCAGACGTTAAATTTGATAACTTTTAATAGGGGCCTTGGATTAAAATTCCAAGACCTCCTTTCTTATCTAGAGGTGGTTTTTACCCTAGGGGAGGCTTAAACTCGACTATGCTAGAGGTTTCGGACACAGACGTATTTTTGGGAGGGGTTCCTTAATTAATGCTTAAATCTTATTTATGCAAATACCCTTCTCTCTCTCCACTCATTTTAATACCCTTTAAAAACCCTCCATCAACCCCTCTCATATTCCCCCACATCCTCCTCCCTCCCAAACAAGGTGGAAGTGAAAACGGCAGCGAAGCACGTATCGACCGAGAAGCTTCGGGCTGCACCCTGCAAGGTAGGATCGTGTGTTTCGTTTTTAATTTATCGCACCTACGTTGAATTCATAAACATGCATCAAATTGTTGTTTGATCTTCTCACGAAGTACATAAATGTGTAGTACTAGTTCTGATATTCATGACTCTTGTTTTGATTTGAAATTTCGAGTCTCGGGGTGTCCGCAGCGGTCCGGCGAAGTTTGCGGGTTTTGGAGGTTTTCCGGCGGGCGGCTTCGGCTCAGGCGGTGGCGGCTTGGAGCTGGGTGGTGGTGCGGGTGCCAGCTTAGGCGGGCGGAGGTCTTCAGCAGGAGGCGGCTGGCTTCAGGCCGAGGCGGCGGCTCCACGTGGGGCAGTCCGGGAGAGGGAGTCGGTAGGGATTAAGGCGGTTGTGGCTCGCGGCCGGCGAGCGGGCGAAAGCGGGGGGCACCCCGCGGTGCGGAGCGAAGACCGGGGTCGCGTCGCGCGACCCCGCGGCCAGACCAAGACCCGCCAAAGGTGGGTCTCCGTGTGGAAGAAGCGACTGGCCTCCAGACAGGTCGGTGGAACAGTGGACCGTGGGTCCACGGCCGGCCCGCGCGGCCGAACCGCGGGCCGACCCAGGCTGGTCCAGCCCATGGGGCTTTGCCCCCCACGACTCGGACGCTCGTAATTCCGGCTACAGGAGTCCGTTTTTCATTCCGTCTACAGCAGTGTATTCCAGACATCGAGATGAGCATTTTGAGATGGTTTCAGGGGTTTTTAATCCAGAAACGGGGGCCTCGGTGGCGCGACATGGCTTTAAGTAGTTTGACGTTTTTTCGGGGGTTTGTGTTTTGAGCGGCGCAGATTCATCTGACGTCCGATTTGAGCGCTGTCAGGGGCGTTGCGACACTGGCGTTGAGACAGAGTTTTCCAATGTGGTTTTGGGTGTTGAAACCAGAGTTGAGATGTGGGCCCCACGGCCCGTCTCTCGAGCTGCGTGCAGTGCTTTACAACTTTTTCATCAGACGTATGTTCGGGGCGTGCGATCAGTCGTTTTTGGGTGTTTTTCTGCAGGCATTGCATTGGCACAGTCTACTCGCTTTAATTATGCATGTTGCTGCAGGCCCCGCAAGGGCCGTTTTGGGAGTTGGCAGTGATTTCCATTTTTATCACCGGGTGCCCGTTTTGGACAAGTGAATAGTCCATCTTGTGTACTTTTTCGAGAGGATCACAAGGGTGCGATCCGTTCGTTGTGCTTCGGGAACAGGTTGTGGGTCCCATATAGTACCGCTCTTGTTCGATATGTCAGAATGCATATTTTTCTCCGGATATCCGTTCCAATCAAGTGAGTAGTCCTTTTCACGTGTTTTCTCGATGGGATCACAATGGTGTGATGTGCCCGACTATTTTCGGGGCCGAGGCTTGGGATCATGGGACGTCGTTCGAGCGTAAAGTGATGTTGGCGAATTTTCCATCAGATATCTGTTGGGGATGAGTAAATAGTCTATCTCGCCTGTTTTTCCGTGACGATTACAATGGTATGATCTGTTTGGATGTACGGAGAAACCTTCTAGAACACATTTAAATGTGGAAGCATGAAATGTGTATCGGTGGAGGTTCTTCCTGTGGTGTTTGCAGAGAACCCTTGGCATGTGATCGCATGCACCCCCATGTGAGTGAAGTAATGTTTGAAGAAGTGTAGTTGGACATGCCTAGGCCGATGTGGTGGCAAGTTGGAGTTGTTACGTTTATGCCCTTCGCATTGACATTCAGTGTCGTGTGCACGATAGCCTTTGGGATGGAAACGTGGTATACACTGGGAGTTTACGAGAATGCTTGGAGGTACATGTGGTTTTTTGTACCTAAGAATGTTTGTGCGCTTAGTTTGAGTTGACTTGGGGCCACACGTCGTGTGGGCCCCAAGTGCATGTTGTGTTCTTCTTTATATACCTTTGACCTCTCACGACATAAAGGGTCCCTCTGTTCTTGTTTTTTGACCAGTATGGTTGAGTTTTCCCCTGGTTCTGTTCTTCTTTGTTGACCAGCAGGGTTGAGTTTCCCTTGGTTTTGTTCTCGTTTTTTGACCAGTAGGGTTGAGTTCCTGTGGTTCTGTTTTTGTCTGTGGATCAGTAGTGTTGAATTTTCCCCTGGTTTTGTTCTCGTTTTTTGGATAGCATGGTTGAGTGGGTTTCCCCCTTGTCCTTTTCATGATGGTTTCGACCAACAGCGTTGAGTGGTTTCCCACTGGTTCTGTTCATGATTGTTTCGACCAGCAGGGTTGAGTGGTTTTCCCCTGGTTTTTTTCTCGATGGTTTGGCCAGCAGAGTTTCTTCATGATCCCTGGTAGGGTTCTTTTGGATTCTGTGTGACCAAAAAATTACCTCGGCACCAATCCTCTACCCAGGAGGTTGTTTCCAGTAGGGCTGGCGAGGAGGTTGTTTCCAGCAGGGCTGGCCAGGAGGTTGTTTCCAGCAGGGCTTGTAACACCCGAGATTTTTATGAGTAATATTTTGTTTTTATTTTATCAATGGAATCTTTCACTACACACTAGCTTGGAATTACACGCAATCACAACCTTCATCGATATCTTGCGTTGTACGCAATACCGAGTTTCACTAAATGACGATATGCTATTAAAATATTATTTAAAATAGCCGTTATGAATAGTAATAACCACTTTTTGAAATTTTATCTTTCAAAATGGACATCATTTTTGGATTCGGAATACCGAAATTAGCCTAGGGTGAAATTTTGGTATTTTTCTGAAAACATTCAATTTTTGATGAATAGTGAAACCACTAAGTGGTAGGTTAAAAACTGAATTTTGCATAAAACATAATTTTACCGCTTCTGTGAATGAAATTTCGAAACTCCGACAGACACAGTTGATATTAGTAAGTAAAATGTGGTTCAATGAGATAAAAATAATTTTTTGGTGAATAGTAACTTTTTACTTTTTTTACCGCGGTTAATAGTAAATAGGGTAACTAAGGGTAAATATGATATTACTATTACCCTAACACATGTCCTAATTCTATTGGATAAGTTTAATTCGACCAAAAACAAACTTAGGAATAAAATATGACCATTTAGGCCCACTTGGATGAGATTAGGACATTTATTATTAATTTATTTAAAGAAGGGTTAAAATAGTTAAAATCAAAGTTTAATAAGTAAATCATTTTTAATATGGGGTTATACATAAGATAAATTCAACTATAAATATTAATTAGAAATATAAAAAGATTTAATACATAATGGTATTTTATTTATAATTTTTAGACATTAAATAATTTAATTTATTTATGACACAATGATGATGCAGTAATTATCTTATTAATGAAATATTGACATAATTGATGTTATAAACACCTAAATAAATGTAATTTGAGACTTTTTATGAACCCCACTAATTTTCTAGGTTACTATGATATATTAGTGTTGATTTAATCAACTTGGTTCGAACATATAATTCTGTTATGACTTTCACAAAAATCATATATCAAATAGTGTCAAAATTGACACAAAATAGTTTTTAAATGAAATATTATATTATTAATTTTTATTTTATTCCTAAAAAACTATGGTTCGGCCAAATGACTTAGATAAGGATATATATATTAATAATAAACAATTTGTGGTTATTTTGGCATGTTATAGTAAGTGTATTAACCATATAGTGTAAGAAAACAAAAAGACACGGTAAAAGTTAAATTATTTAACTTAGAGTTAAATCTAATTGATATGGTTAAAATAATAACCTAAACATTTCTAAATCCTATTGGTTGATAGGATTTCGACCCATCCCCACATCAGATTCGAAATAAGACCCTTTGGAACCATTATAAACCGATTTTGACTTTAATTTAAAATAATATTTTGGGATATTCCTAAGGTGCCCCTCTCCTCCCTTATAAAAGGGCACCTCCTCCCCCTCATCCTCACACCAATTTGAGCACTCAAGCTCGGCCAACCCCTGCCAAAATCCCTTCTCCACTTCCCTAGAATAATCCTAGAGTTCCTGGTCTTCTTCAAAGAACAATCTTAGTTCCCTAAGTGGAGGATTCAAAGACGCATTCCAAAGAAGAGGTAATATCCATTACCGATCTTTTCAATTTTTTTCTTCTTCAACTTCTTCTTCCTTAGAGGTTTCATGATAAAGTAATAACAGAAGTATTACTTACATACTGATATGTTATTATAAATATGAAACAACCCTAATTCACCTTCTATCCATCCTACGGAAAAATGAAATCACCGCGCGTGCGTATGCTCGGTATACCTCAAGCCAGGCTAGGAAGTGGTCCCTGATGACAGTTTCGAGCCTCCCTCCAGTGGAGTACCCTTTTTACGTGACTGGGCATTGGGACTCGTCGATGACTTTAACCGGGTCTCACTCCAGTGGTTTACCCTTTTACGGTACTAGGCAGTGTGGCACCTGTCGACTCTTGTTGGGTCTCCATCTAGTGGAAACCCATTGACTTCCATGGATTACCCTCTAGTGGGGCTGGGCAGGGGGTCGCCTGTCGACTTTGAAGAGACCTCTCAACTGCGGGGTTGTGACTAGGTGTGGTTTGACGTTCCCCCAAAATTCTGAAGTACGAGGGGAGGTTTCCCCACCGAGACGCGTCCTTATGAAGCGACCTAAAACCATGCGGGCGAGTTAGTGCCACCCAACGATGATAGTGTCAAGGTGTGGTGATTTGAGCCCCTTGACTTGCAGTTCGGGGAAGAAGTGCGGGATGCTGGGCATAGATGGTGTTTACTTCTGGGACTGTTGGCTACTCACTTTTTTGGGCTGATCTAGGGATGGAGATCCCCTTACAATCTTGTTTGGGGGTCTTGATTGAGCATATGGATATGTATATAACTTGTTTCAGTACCCAATTCATGGGTTTTGGGTTACTCTCCTTCCAGGAGAGGCGAAGATGCATGGGGTATGCCATGTGCTTTCCATGTCTAGCTTCTCGTGGTTGGACGAGTCTACTATCCTATTATAGGTAGCGATTACTCAACGGGAGGTTCATATTCTCACCGTTTCCAGCTCCTTGTGTCTGGACGAGTCTACCTCCTTTCTCTTGTTGGGTTGAGCTAGACTCTCTATTGTTACTCTTTATTGCAATATCTGTTGTACTCCTTTACATTTCTATGTTCGATCTACTTCTCACCCTTCGGTACCTCCTTTGTTTCTCCCTCGAGCCTTCGGGGTATCCTACTAAGTATTTTTATACTCACCCCTACTTGGGCTTTGCCTGCACTTGGTGTTCCCTTGCAGAAGACGGATAGGTTGTTCATGACTTCAGCGGAGCTTAGGAGTTCGAGAGCTTGGACCACGTGCGATGGTCGTAGTCGGGTTCCAGGTGGGAGACCCTTCCAGCTATTTTTATTTTGTTCACCTGTTGTCGGGTTGTGGCACCCTTTCTAGTTGGGCGCGTGTTTTCCCCTGTTCTTTTTCAATTTACCTTCATCACTTGCATTGTACTGTTTAGAGGTTGATGCACTCTTGTGGTTGTTTATAGAAATTTCACTTTACTTTACTTGTCTTTTCATTTACTTTTCACTTCTGTATTGAGTGGGTTGTGTGTGTGTGTACAGGTACATAGGCAAAGGCCTCCCCAAGTTGTTTAGCCTTCGGCGCTGTTCGCCAACCCCTGGCCTATGGAGGTGGGCTTGGGGTAGTTGTGGCTCAATCCCGTGTAGGTTCGGGTCATGACAAGCCTATATGGGTAGTAATGAATCATGACAGTGATCTTGAGTGGGTGTGCAGGGACAGCTTCCCCCGCATTATGAACTAGAATGTTCATAATATTTTCCACATAAGGCTGGCTATATAGGAGTTGGCCCTTATTGGGTTGTCCTCCTAGGACCATCTGCATATCATTTTCGATATAGGGTAGGAAACATTGGAGTTGAATGCATAGGTTAATCCTCATAGTATTTTCTTTATATGAGAATCCATGTTTGAGAACCCACATAATAATTTTCTCATTGGAGAGTCAATATAGAAGCGTCTAGTTAGGACCTCAACTTAGGAGCATTCTCATAGGTGCATCAGCAGATTGTTCATTGCATAAAAGTGTCTGTGAATAGTTCTATGCATTGGAATGTCCTCATAAAAGAATCCATTAAGTATTCTTGATATTGGAGAGCCTTTGAACAATATTGCTTAATGGGTTGTCCATGAACTATTTCTGCAACGGTTTTTCCCCAAAAAATTTTCGGCAAAGTGTCATCCACGAACTTTTGTCCCTAAAGGGTTGGATGTGAATAGTCCATATATGATGTATTTTTTATTCATTGGAACGGACCAAAAATGATGCATTAATTATTATAATGACACAACCTCTATATATTATTATTTGTTGACGGTCTTCGATATAAAGTTCGTGGGGTGGAATAACATGATGGGCCACCTCCTTATAGTTCGTGGTATGGATTGGGAGAATACTTTACCTGATGGAGAGATTTATCGCACACCCTTTATATTTTTCAACATGATTGTAATGTCCCGGATCCGGGTGCCACTCAACGGGTGCCCCAAACCTGGTTGGTCATATGACCTCAAATGCATTTCCCCAAACACTAGAGGCTGATGACAAGCAGCGAGGGACTAGGTCTGATAGTGGGGAAACTATGCCCTCAATTTTCAAAGTGTAGCGCAGTAGAGAAAATACAAACATGCTTAAAATGGAAGCAGTAAACAATACCAATGATGAAATGGACAACAGTTCAGAAGTAAACGATGACAACAGTCATATATAAAGGATGCAATATGTCCCTGAGTCTATGAAAGCAGCCAAAACAGGATACACTGAAATCTAAATAGTACAGTACAAGGGACAAAAACAAAAAATAAAAGTAAAATAGTTAAATAGGAACTCAACAGCATCGCAAGCCTATGCTCGGTCATATGCTCTCATACTCCTCTAAAACAATCAAGTATCAATATAGTGACTCTTTCCATTATCTACACTTACAGAAATATAATCTGTTTGGGCCCAAGACATGACCCAAACAGGGTGTGAGAAATAAATCCCAATAGGCAACCACAAAATCCCGTACCTAACTATCAGTGAATTTTTGCAACAGTAGTATGTAGTAATGAATATTCAGTAAATGAGGAAGTACTCAAAAGAAGCTACTCCTACCAGTTCCATTTCCATTAATAATTATTTAACAATTCAATATAATTGAATTATAAGTTCTTGAGACTCAGACTCAGATGAAAATCTGTTAAACAGTTCCAGAGCAAAACTACAACAATCTATCTAACAAGTACAAGGTAAAACAATACGAAGCATGTGCTTTATCTTGAATGGTATAACCTATAAAATAACCACAGGGAATATACGAAGTAAAAAAGAGTCACCATACATTCAAAACCATACCCTCAAGTAAATAGAATCGAAACCCTCAAGTGATTGCCCTCAGGCATAATTAATATTTCCCTCAGGCGTACGAGATAATGCCTTGAGGCACGTTAGCAACTACCCATAGGCATAAGAAAAGTTACCCTTAGGATAAACGAAACACTTGTCCTCAGAATAAATAAACAATTTCCCTTAGGCTAAATAACTAATCGGGCCAAGCACAACACATAAGAAAGAAATATATATACATTTTCTCTCAAGAAATCTCAAAGCATGCTAAAATCATGGTATACCCTTGGGTATCCTGGACTAAGGGCTAATCAAGGGAAACACACCCACGGGGTGGTCCGGGATCAAGGAAACAATCCCAAAAAGTATTTATTACATATTCATTAAATTACCTATTCAATTATAGGCATTTAATTAGTCAAGGCCTCATCTATACGGCACCCCAAACATGGGCGCGTAGCACAATCAATCACAAAAACACTCAACAGTTGAATTAAACACCAAACCAACTACTTTGATCCCCTCTGATTAATATACATGAACGATGCCTTCCGAGACATCCAAGAACAATGTAGATCTAGAGAGAATGATAACACATTCAAACCCAAATAACTTCCCCATAGTAAAGAATTGGAAGGAAACACACAAGGAGTGGGAAGCGGTTACCTGTGCGGTCCTAATGTGATCATCGGCGAAGGAATCAGAGTCCCGGTGTTCGGTCAGGAACTCTTCCAATGTTCGGCCCTCTCTCCCATGGTCTTTTGACGTTATAAGCATCCTATGTTGAAAGAGGAGGCTACTTCCCATTTTATGAGAAAAGAAAAAAATACAAGGTGTGTACTCTCAAGTACAGGACGTGTAATTTTCATTTTTTAACTGTTCCTATGGAGGATACTTTCCACTGCCTCACTATTCATCTGTCGACATGATTACATAGCATGTATTGTCGCTCCACTGGTGGCTACTCCCACCACCTTACTGTTCACCTGCCGACTGATTACATGGCGTGTATGTACTAAGTACACAACATGTAATTAGTTTTTACCCCCTTCATCGCTGATAGTCCTACACGGCCTTTGTACTCATCCCACATGGCCAAAGTACACAGTGTGTGAAAATGTACATGGTTTGTACCCAATAAATTTTTGATTTTCCCCATTTTCATTATTTTCTCAAAAACCATAAAGGAATACAGGAATAGATTAAACCTATACCTCAAGAATAAGAAACAGGTTCTTATAAACATCCCCCCCTTAAAGAAATTAGACCCCGAATTTCCCATCCAAGGGTGGTGAAGATAAAGCTCCGAATAACTCTGGACAATGAGCATATATATCGGTCTCATGCTATAAGGTTTCTTCCTACACTCGACCATGCAGCCATAGCACCCAAACAAGAGGAACTGACAGGACTCGGAGAATCTTCATGCTCCTATCAACAATACGAATTAGATGATCCTCAATGGTTGCATCGGCCATAAGCTCAACATCCTTGGGCTGAAAAACATGAGACATGTCTGAGTGATAATGGCGTAGCTGAGATACATGGAAGAAATCATGCAAGATCCAATATCTCTGTGGTAACTGCAACTGATAGGCAACTAGACTGACTCTATCCCGAATCTCAAATGGCCCCACATACCTCGGTGAATTTTTACTCTGCCTCCTGATCTTCCTGTGTCCCAACCTTGGTAAAACACCCAAGAAAACTGGGTCCCTGACCATGAACTCCAAGGGTCGTCTGTGGCGATCAACATAAGATTTATGAAGAGACTGTGCGGTAGCCATCTGCTTCTGAATCAACTGGACCAGCTCTAATGTCTCCTACACGAGACGTGGTCCCAGTAAAGCTGTTTAACCTACCTCTAACCAACACAAGGGTGATTGACATTGCCTACCATATAAAGCCTCGTAACGTACCATCTCATTAGTTTCCTAAAAACTATTATTGTAGGGAAATTATACCATGGGTATATGTTTTTTCCAAGAGCCCCCAAAGTCAGAGATGTATGCATGCAGCATGTCCTCACGCACCTGTATCAAACTCTTTGACTGGTCAATGATGTAAGGGTGGTAAACTGTGCTCAGAAGCACATGTGTACCCAGTGCCCTCTAAAAACTCTACAAAAAACGAGACATAAAGCGGGCATCCCAGTCAGAAATTATAGAATGTGGGACCCCCAGAAGATGTACCACCTCACGAATATACAACTTTCCAAGCTCGTCAACACTGAAGGTCGCCTTGATTGGAAAAAAGTGAGCTACCATTATAAGTCTGTCCACAACAACCCACACGACATCACTACATCGAGGTGACCTCGACAACCCGGTCACGAAGTCCATCACGACATCATCCCATTTCCACTCTGGAATGGTTAACTGTTGTAACAGTCCGGCTGGCCTTTGATGCTCTGGCTTCACTTGCTGAAAAGTGGAACACCTCACACCAAAACCAGCTACTTCTCGTATCATATCCAGCCACCAATACTGACATCTCATGTCACGGTAAATTTTGGTAACTCTGGGATGCACTTCCCATGCTAATTCCTGAAACACCCGCATCAACTCCTCGTGTATGGCCCCTAGAACCCAAACCCATCCATGGACAAGCAGAACCTCATCATCGCATATCGTCCAACAAGGAGGATGGTCCCCACTTGCCACTGAATCTCGTATAACTAGGACTTACGAATATGATAGTTGTCTCATCCTCAATCTATCCAGGAGGGTAGAAGTCACAGCTAATGAAGAAAGATAGGCTCGCCCCTGACTATCGTGCACCTCTAAATGCATCTCAGAGAACATGGCCATGAGCTACCACTCACCACTGGCCTCCTTCACTACATGTATCTGAGTCCTCCTACCCAGTGCATCAGCAACTGTGTTTCCCTTACCAGGTGTATAGGCATGCTCGATGTCCAAGGACTAAAGGTATTAAACCCACCATCGCTATCTCAGATTCAGGTCACGCTAGGTAAAGATATATTTCAGACCTTTTTGGTCCATAAACACCACAAAATGCTCTCCCAAGAGATAATGTCTCCAACAACATAACCCATGAAAAACTGAAGCCAACTAGAGATCATGCGTCGGGTAATTATTCTCATGTGGACTCAACGACCGAGACTTGTACGCGACTACTCGATCACCCTGCATCAACAATGCTCTCAACCCACTACCTGATGCATCACAGTAAACTGTATATCTCTTCTCATGCTCTAGATGTATCAGGATTTATGCTGATGTCAATCTAAACTTCAGTTCTAGAAAGGCTGTCTTGCAAGCTATTGAACAAACAAACTTCACACCCTTCTTAGTCAAACCCGTCATCGGCGCCGCTATGATGGGGGAGTCTTGTATAAAGCACATTTAATAACCATCCATCCCCATGAAACTCTATATTTCAAACACGTTCTTAGGTTGTTACCAAGAAACTACTGCTCACACCTTCTCTAGGTCTACTGTGACTCCTGCCTCTGAGATAATAGGACCCAGGAAGTGTATTGGGTCCATCCAAAAGTGTCACTTTGAGAGCTTAGCATATAGATTATGCTCTGTCAGTGTTCTTATTACGATCTCAAGATGGGTATCACGGTCATGTTCGTTATGAGAGAACACCATGATATTTTCCACGAAGACTACCACAAAAGAATCTAGATATGGGTGGAACACACAATTCATTAGAGCCATGAAAACTACTGGCGTGTTTTTAAGTCAAAACTACACGACCAAGTAGTCGTATAAACCATATCTACTGAAAACAGTTGTAAGCAGTATGTCCAATGGTTTAACGCATAACTAGTGATATCTGTATCTCAAGTCAATCTTCGAGAACACTCGTGCTCCCTGAATTTGATCAAAAAGATCATCAATCCATGGAAAGGGATACTGGTTATTGACCATCAACTGGTTCATCTTCAAATAATCCATGCAAAGTCTGAGGGTACCATCTACCTTCTTCGCAAACAGGACAGGAGAACCCCAAGGAGAAGTACTGGGTCAGATGAAACCCTTTTCTTACAACTCCTCCAACTGCTTCTTGACCTCCTACAACTATAGTGTAGCTATCCTATAATGAGGAATGGAAACCGGTGCTACTCCTAGCACAAGTTCAATAGAGATATCCACGTCTCACTCAAAAGGAATACCAAAAAAGTCATCCTAGAAGACATCCCTAAAACGATCAACCACATGATGGAAGTCCTTCTGAAAAGTTCTGTAACACCCCGAGATTTTATGAAAAATATTCTTTTTAAATTCATTAATGTCTTGTGTTATACACTACACCAAAAGGATCTTTCACAACATACATCCTTGACTTTCCTTGCATTACACGCAATAGTGACCTTCCTCGATAGCATGTGTAGTACGAAATACCGAGTTTCACTAAACAACGATATACTATTAAAATATTATTAAAACCAGCCGTTATGAATAGTAATTACCACTTTTTGAAATTTTTTAAATTTTATTTTTCATAATGGACTTCATTTTTGGATTCAGAATATCTAAATTAGCTTTGGGTGAAATTTTGGTACTTTTCGGATAACTTTCATTTTCCGATGAATAGTGAAAATTACTAAATTTTAATTAAAAACAACCTTTTTAATCAAAATAATTAATAGTGATAAATTAATCATTTGAGTGGTTTTAAAGTATATTTAGAATATATTTTTACAATTTAATACAATTTTAGTCATTGGATATAATTTCACATTTAAACCAGACATGAACAAGTGTCAATCTTATGATAGTTATTATCTCTTAAGAACACACTATTTGTTTTGACGACGGGAATTAATTTTTAAATTAATTAATGGAACTGATATGTTTTGAATTTGGTAAAATAGGCATAATTTTTGAGTTCATAATATCAAATATATCTTAGGCCTAATTTTTGGTATTTTTCTGGAAACTTTCATTTTTTGATGAATAGTGAAACTAGTAAGTGGTAGTTAAAAAAATGAATTTTTCATAAAACATAATTTTATTGCTTCTGTGAGTGGAATTTCAAAAATATGAGAGACACGGTTGATGTCAGTAAGTAAAATGTGGTTCAATGAGATGAAAATAATTTTTGGTGAATAGTAACGTTTTACTTTTTTTTACCACGGTTAAAAGTAAATAGGGTAATTAAGGGTAAAAATGAAATTATTATTACCCTAACACATGTCATAATTCTATTGGATAAGTGTAATTCGACAAAAAGCATCCTTATGAATAAAATATGTCCATTTAGGCCCACATGGATTAGATTAGGACCTTTATTATTAATTTATTTAAAGAAGGGTTAAAATAGTTAAAATCAAAGTTTAATAAGTAGATAATTTTTAATAAAGGGTCATACATAAGATAAATTCGACTATAAATATTCATTATAAAGATAAAAAGATTTCCTACATAATGGTAGTTTATTTTTAATTTTTAGACATTAAATAATTTAATTTATTTATGACACAACGATGATGGAGTAATTATCTTATTAATGAAATATTGACATAATTGATGTTATAAATACCCAAATAAATGTAATTTGAAAATTTTTATGAATTCAACTAATTTTATAGGTTAATATGACATGTTAGTATTGATTTAAGTAAATTTTTTAGAACAAATCATTCTGTTAGGATTTTCACAAAAATCAATTACTAAATAGTGTCTAAATTGACATAAAATAGTTTTTAAAACAAATATTATATTATTAATTGTTATTTTATTCATAAAAATATAAGGTTCGGCCAAATGACTTAGATAAGGTTATATATATTAATAATAAACAACTTGGTGTTCGTTTGTCTTGTTATAGTAAGTTTATTAACCTTATAGTGTAAGAACACAAAAAGACACGGTTAAAGTAAAATTATCTAACTTAAAGTTAAAACTAAATGATAAGGTTAAAATAGTAAACTGAACTTCTCCAAATTCTCTTGGATGAGAGTATTTCGACCCATCCCCTCTTTAGGTTCGAAATAACTCAATTTTGAGCTATTAAAAACCGAATATGACTTTGTAATAAAATAATATTTTTAGTTATTCCAAAGGTGCCCCTCTCCTCCCTTATAAAAGGGCACCTCCTCCCTCTCTTCCTCACACCACTTTGAGCCTTCAAGCTCGGCCAACCCCTGAAATATTATCTTCTACACTTCCCTAGAAACGTCCTAGAGGGCTTTTTCTTCTTCAGATACCAATTTTGGTGCCCTGAGAGGAGGACTCAAAGAGGCGCTTCAAAGAAGAGGTAATGTCCGTTACCGATTCTTTCAACTTTATTTCTTCTTCCACTTCTTCTTCTTAGGTTGTTTCATTATGAAGTAATAAAATTAGTAACACTCATATACTTATATGTTATTATAATTATGAAACAACCCTATTTCACCATCTATCCATCCTACGGAAAATGAAATCACCGTGTGTGCGTACATACGGAATACCGTCTCCACGCCGTGGTGTAATCTATTTTCCACCACCACCTTACTTGGATGGGTATAATGGTGTACATAATAACTATATATGATTATTTTAAATTGATATTTATTATGAAATATTATACATACACTCCAATACAATTTCATGATCATGAGAATGATATCATCGCTTGTGCGTACGTACGGACTACCGTCTCCACGACGCGATGAGATTCATCCTCCACGTTAACCATAAATGAATGATTATAAAGTATATATAATAAGTAATCATGAAATATATGACAGAATAATGATACTGGATTTATGTGTATATATATGTATTTCATCTACTTAATTCCATTCAACTCAATAAGGAAACGAAAACAGTGTTCATGCGTACGTACGACCTACCATCTCTATGAATGGTGCTTTTCATTCCATTTACTAATTTATTATATATATGTATATTCTGAATATATATTATATATAAATAATGTTTTATATTTTGGAATTAAGTAATCATGATCTATGTAATCATATGAATAATTACAAGTCAAAACATGTACGACAAATGAAACGATTTTACCCAAAACGCTCTCTAACATGGAATTTTCAAAAGAACAGGTAATATAAAGTCATAAGTGAACCATATATGATATAATAACAATGAGTATGATTCTGGAATAAGTCAATGACATTATTTAAATCATTATAAAGGAGGTTCAGACACTTACGAAGAAAATCTGACCAAAGGTAAGGGAAAATATCACAATCTCATTTTATCCGATATTGTTTATACTTTGGTATTTATTGGGGTGTATTTTATCATCCACATCCATGTTTCCTCAATATGTAAAATTATTTCCATCCAACTAAAGTTGTTTAAATCCAATTTTACCCTTCGTTGAGTTTTTAGTAAAAGATATGAAAGGAATCTTTTGTCATTTTTTGTATGAGGTACTTTTTGACTTTTCCAACAAAAGTACGAGAAGAATGTTTTTTTAACATATACGGCATGAATGGATTTTTAAAACATTATTTCCAAGAAGCTTACTTTACAAGTTTTCATGTTTATTTTTAATCAACTTCTTTTAGTTTATAATTGTATGACATGTTAAGAAAGGAAAAGTGTTTTTGAACTAGAAAGGATATTTTCCCCAAGAATGGAGTTCTAGTGTTTTATCAAAATTATTTTCCATCTAAGATAATAAAGGGTTCTGTTTCTATCCCTATTATTACATTGATTTGATTATGTAGTGATGGAAGTATTTTTATGAATTCTTTTATCTTATATGAATTGTTTTATGATGTCATGTTGTTTAAGAATCCCATTTTTATTACATGAGTTATGCAATGATGTATGATTTATGATTTTGTGGCCCACATAAGAATGGTATCATTATGAGATGGGTGGGACCTATATCTCCCTCCAATTCATTGGGTAATGATTTTATATCTCGTGAGATAGACATGGCTGGAACGGCAGGTTAAACCGGTTCAATGAAACAGGACTGAAACGAGGAATGAACTCGGTTCAGAAATGGACTTTGTCCACTTAGATAGTCTTGGAAATGTGTCTTGACTAATAAGAAATGATTCTCTATGATTATTTGTGTATGACACAGAGTTTCGTGTTTTATGTTATCATTATTGGGATTACATTTCACTACTATGATTTATCCCATGTTATGATATTATGATCTCTTTTGCATGTTAATATTTCCAAAATGTTATGTTCTTATGAATATGATGTGATTGATATTTCTTTTGTTTACCCTTACTGTGAATTTGAGCTCACAATTTTATGCTTCCTTTTCCCCAGGATATAAATAAAGGTTTTAGGTAGAAAAAAAGGAAGATCATTATGGGAGATGTTGAAGATCTTTCACCACGATTAGAAGATTATATTCCGAGTTTCCAAAGACACTAAACTATTATGGTCCTTGTGTGTGTGTGTTTTTATGTACAAAGTATTCTGTAAAAGTAATGTAATGTCCATGTACGTTAAGCTTCTGGTCTCTACAGTTGGTATCAGAGGAAAGGATTAGTCAACCATTGGAAACTACGTTGCGAGAACTTTAGTTAGATCTCTAGAGATATTTCTAAGGTATGTCTAGGGATGTACCTAAGGTTAAGTATAAGAATAGGTTATAGTACTAGAATTATGGTAACCCAAGATGTTAGATATTGAAGGTACTCCCCCTTTATTATATTGTTTTCCCTAGCATGATTTTTGACTCTCACACTATTCTTTTTGGGTTTTAGACGATGGCTGGAACTCGAAAGAATCGTGTTGATCAATGTAATAGACAATTAAATGATTGTCCTCCTGAACATACAAATGTTATGGGAGATGGAGTGAAAAATATTATTTCTATAATTTCACAAGCTATGAATCATTCTGGATTTCCAAATGAGCAGAGAAGGGAACAATATTCTATTGAGTCCTTCATGAGGCAACGTCCACCTTCTTTCAGTGGGTCTTCTGATCCACTTGTTGCTGAACAATGGATCAGTACTACTGAAAAGATATTTTCAGTTCTTCAATGTTCTGAACATGATAAAGTCATCTTAGTAGTGTATCGTTTGGATGGTGATGCTGATCAATGGTGGAATCTTATCACGAATTCAAGGCCAAGAGATGAAATTGAGTCCCTGGAATGGAACGAGTTCAAGAACTTATTTTTCAATAAGTAGTTCCCTCTTATTCTTCGAACAAAGATGGAGAAGGAGTTTCTTGAACTAAATCAAAAGGATGATGAATCTGTTGGTATATACGAAGCGATTTTTACAAGGAATGCACGGTATGCATCTGGATTTATCATCGAACTAGAATGTAATGTTGATCAATTCTTCAGTGGCTTAAAACCAAATCTTCGAAAGGCATTAGCTATAAAAGACTTCAGTAGCTATGAAGAAATTGTGTGTTGTGATATCAAGGTAAAAATGGAAGTTGGTGTTACTTATCAATTTCATAGTTTTGACAAGAAATGAAAGATGGAGTTCAAGGAGAAATCTCAGAATAATGGTGAAAAGAAGATGACTGTTTCCTTATGCTCAACGTGTGGAAAAAGCATGGTGGAGATTGTCTTAAAGGGACTAGAAAATGTTTTAAGTGTGGAAAATAAGGTCATCGAGCAGCTGAGTGTCGAAGTAATGGAAAAAGGGTTTCTAATGATGTGAATAAAGAAAAGACTGCAGAGAACACACCACCAACACTTCAATGCTTCAAGTGCAAGGAAATGGGGAAATATTCTAATAAATTCCCTAATCCAAGGGTTATTGATGATAGACATGAGCAACCACTTATGTAAAAGGATGTGGGTTTCTATTAGAGAAACTTTCGAGTAGTAAACCATTTATAACCCCGACGAATTTAGAGAGTGAAATTCATTTTAAGGGGGGTAGAATGTAACACCCTGAGATTTTATGAAAAATATTCTTTTTAATTTCATTAATGTCTTGTGTTGTACGCTACACCAAAAGGAGCTTGCACAACATGCATCCTTGACTTTCCTTTCATTACACGCAATCACGACCTTCCTCGATAGCGTGTGTAGTACGCAATACCGAGTTTCACTAAACAACGATATGCTATTAAAATATTATTAAAACCAGCCGTTATGAATAGTAATAACCACTTTTTGAAATTTTGTAAATTTTATATTTCAAAATGGACTTAATTTTTGGATTCAGAATATCGAAATTAGCTTAGGGTGAATTTTTGGTACTTTTTGGATAACTTTCATTTTCTGATGAATAGTGAAAATTACAAAATTTTAATTAAAAACAACCTTTTTAATCAAAATAATATTAGAGATAAATTAATAATTTGAGTGGTTATAAAGTATATTTATAATATATATTTTCAATTTTATAGAATTTTGGTCATTGGATGTAATTTCAAATTTAAAACAGACATAAACAAGTGTCAATCTTTTGATAGTTATTATTTCTTAAGAACACGCTATTTGTTTTGACGACGAGAATTAATTTTTAATTTAATTAATGCAACTGATATGTTTTGAATTTGGTAAAATAGACATTATTTTTGAGTTCATAATATCAAATATAGCTTAGGCCTAATTTTTTGTATTTTTCTGGAAACTGTCATTTTTTGATGAATAGAGAAACCACTAAGTGGTAGTTAAAAAAATGAATTTTTCATAAAAATTAATTTTAACGCTTCTGTGAGTGGAATTTAAAAAATATTAGAGACACGGTTGATGTCATTAAGTAAAATGTGGTTCAATGAGATGAAAATAATTTTTGGTGAATAGTAATGGTTTACTTTTTTTACCACGGTTAAAAGTAAATAGGGTAATTAAGGGTAAAAATGATATTATTATTAACCTAACACATGCCCTAATTCTATTTGATAAGTGTAATTCTACCAAAACAACCTTAAGAATAAAATATGACCATTTAGGCCCACTTGGATTAGATTAGGACATTTATTATTAATTTATTTAAAGAAGGGTTAAAATAGTTAAAATCAATGTTTAATAAGTAGATAATTTTTAATATAGGGTTATACATTAGATAAATTAGATTATAAATATTAATTAGATAGATAAACATATTTACTACATAATGGTATTTTATATGTAATTTTTAGACATTAAATAATTTTATTTATTTATGACATAATGATGATGCAGTAATTATCTTATTAATGAAATATTGACATAATTGATGTTAAAAATACCAAAATAAATGTAATTTGAAACTTTTTATGAATTCCACTAATTTTATAGGTTAATATGACATGTTATTATTGATTTAAGTAACTTTCATGGAACTAATCATTCTGTTATGATTTTCACAAAAATCAATTACTAAATAGTGTCAAAATTGACATAAAATAGTTTTTAAAACAAATATTATATTATTAATTGTTATTTTATTCTTAAAAATATAATTTTAGACCAAATGACTTAGATAAGGTTATATATATTAATAATAAACAACTTGGGGTTATTTTGTCTTGTTATAGAATGTTTATTAACCATATAGTGTAAGAACACTAAAAGACACGGTAAAAGTAAAATTATCTAACTTAAAGTAAAAACTAAATAATAAGGTTAAAATAGTAAACTAAACTTGTCAAAATTCTATTGGATGAGATTAGTTCGACCCATCCCCACCTTATCTTAGAAATAACTCAATTTTGAGCTATTAAAAACCGAATATGACTTCATAATAAAATAATATTTTTTGTTATTCCAAAGGTGCCCCTCTCCTCCCTTATAAAAGGGAACATCCTCCCTCTCTTCCTCACACCACTTTGAGCCTTCAAGCTTAGAAAAACCCTGCAAAATTCTCCTATCCACTTTCCTATCAACATCCTAGATGTCCTGGTCTTCTTCAAATACCAATTTTAGTGCCCTAAGAGGAGGACTCAAAGAGGCGCTTTAAAGAAGGGGTAATGTCCGTTACCGATTCTTTCAACTTTTTTTCTTCTTCCACTTATTCTTCTTAGGTTGTTTCATTATGAAGTAAAAAAAATCAGTATCACTCATATACTGATATGTTATTATAAGTATTAAACAAAACTATTTCACCATCTATCCATCCTACGGAAAACGAAATCACCGTGCGTGCGTACGTACGGAATACAATCTCCACACCGTGGTGTAATCTATTTTCGACCACCACCTTACTTGGATGGGTATAATGGTGTACATAATAACTATATATGATTATTTTAAAGTGATATTGATTCTGAAATTGTATACATAAACTCCAATACAATTCCACGATCATGAGAACGATATCATCGCTCTTGCGTACGTACGGACTACCGTCTCCACGACGCGATGAGATTCATTCTCCATGTTAACCATTCCTGAATGATTATAAAGTATATATAATAAGGAATCATGAAATATATGACATAATAATGATACTTGATTTATGTGTATATATATGTATGTCATCTACTTAATTCCATTCAACTCAATAAGGAAACGAAAACAAAGTTCATGCGTACGTACGACCTACCGTCTCCATGAACGGTGTATTTCTTTCCATTTACTGATTTATTATATATATATATATTCTGAATATATATTATATATAAATCATGTTTTATATTCTTGAATTAATTAATCATTATCTAAGTAATCATATGAATAATTACAAGTCAAAACACATACGACAAATGAAACGATTTTACCCAAAACATTCTTTAACATGGAATTTACAAAATAAAGGGTAATATAAAGTCATAAGTGAACCATATATGATATAATAACAATGAGTATGATTCTGTAATAAGTCAATGACATTATTTAAATCATTATACAGGAGGTTCGGACACTTACGAAGCAAATCGGACCTAAGGTAAGGTAAAATATCACAATCTCATTTTATCCGAGATTTTTTATACTTTGGTATTTACTGGGGTGTATTTTATCATCCACTCCCATGTTTCATCAATATGTAATATTATTTCCATCCACCTACAATTGTTTAAATCCAATTTTACCCTTATTTGAGTTTTTAGTAAAAGATATGAAAGGAATCTTTTGTCGTTTTTCGTACGAGGTACTTTTTGACTTTTCCGACAAAAGTACGAGAAGAATGTTTTTTAACATATATAGCATGAATGTATTTTTAAAACATTATTTCCAAGAAGCTTCATTTACAAGTTTTTATGTTTATTTTTAATCAACTTCTTTTAGTTTATAATTGTATGAAATATTATGAAAGGAAAAGTGTTTTTGAAGTAAAAAGCATATTTTCCTCAAGAATGGAGTTCAAGTGTTTTATCAAAATTATTTTCCATCTAAGATAATATAGGGTTCTGTTTCTATCCCTATTATTACATTGATTTGATTATGTTGTGATGACATTATTTATATGAATTTTTTTATCTTATATGAATTGTTTTATGATGGTATGTTGTTTAAGAATCCCATTTTTATTACAAGAGTTATGCAATGATGTATGATTTATGATTTTGTGTCACACATAAGAATGGTATCATTATGAGATGGGTAGTACCTATATATCCCTCCAATGCATTGGGTAAAGATTTTATATCTAATGAGATAGACATGCCTGGAACGGTAGGTTAAACCGGTTCAGTGAAATGGGACTGAAACGAGGAATGAACTCGGTTCAGAAATGGACTTTGTCCACTAAGATAGTCTTGGAAATGAGTCTTGACTAACAATAATTGATTCTCTATGATTATGTGTGTACGAAATTTTTTTTCTTGTTTTATGTTATGATTATTGGGATTACATTTCACTATTATGATTTATCCCATGTTATGATATTATGATCTCTTTTGCAGGTTATGATTTCCAAAATGTTATGTTCTTATGAATATGATATGATTGATATTTCTTTTGTTTACTCTTACTGATCATTTGAGCTCACCCTTTTATGTTTTCTTTTCCCAAGGATATATAGAAAGGTTTTAGGTAGAAAAAAAGGAAGATCTTTATGGGAGATTTTGAAGATCTTTCACCACGATTAGAAGATTATATTCCGAGTTTCCAAAGACACTAAACTATTACGGTCCTTGTGTGTGTGTTTTTGTTATGTAATAAGTATTCTGCAAAGGTAATGTAAAGTCCATGTATGTTAAGCTTCAAGTCTCTAAAAGTTCCCTGATCATCCATATACAAACTCGCAATCTGGGTTGTAACTCCACCCCGCCCACGATGCTCGGGTCCAGCTCGGCTTACATGCGCATCCCATTCGCCCTTGTATAGTAACTCTCCACCCTCTGGTGATGTGATACTCATCCTGTGATGATAGAAATATAAAAAGGCTCGAAAGGCTACCAACCAGTCCATCCTGAGAATGATGTCATAACTCACATCTCTAAGACATAGTGGTCCCATTGAAAGTGACACCCACAAACCTCTAGGGGGAACTCCTAGAACTGACGCACACCTACTGCTCTAATCCCCAACATAGTTTCTAGCGTCATAACATCAGGATAAGAAGAAACACAAATCCTAATGCTCTCCACAATAGGCATAGATATAAAGCTACGTGTAGCTCCAATATCAAGAAGTACTGAAGACAAAATAGATGAAACTAGAATAGTGCCTATGACAGTGGAAGGTCCAAGATTCTTCTCATATTGGGTCTGTTGCACTGCATATTCCTGCCCAGTGCTATGGCCCAGTGACACAACCTGGCTACCCTGAGTTGACCCGCCCTACTATCTCTGAGATCCTAGTGTCTGGCTACCACGGCCATGACCACTACCTCGGCCTAAACGTCCTAAAATATTCCAATTCAATAACTGGTAAGAAGTTGTTGGCCCTGCTCCCGCATGCAGAGTCTGCACAGAACCCCTCTCATTATCCACTGGTGGAAATGACCTACAAAAGCACTGCAGATGACCCATCTTTCCACAAGCTCGGCACTCTACTAGGACACGGGGACACTAAGGTATCATGCGCCCCTCTTTACCGCACTGTTAACACATTACCGGTCCACCTGAGAAATTATTGTTTCTAGTACTTCCACCGTGTAAGAAATACATTTTCCTCTTCCTCTTTCCAGGATTAATTGTACCAAAAAATATGGCCGAACCACCCTGGCCAGCACCACTAGCTTCTCACAGGTTCCGTTCAGTAATCAATGCCTGGTTCACAATAGCATGCACTAAAGGAAACCTGAACGCCATGTATCTATGATGATCAGTCTGGGTGGTAACATCCAACCATATCTTGGTGGAATCATGTAGCATGTATGTAGCATGCTTGAACCTCCGCCCAATAGGTGTCTCTAGATGCTCAAAGATAGCCTGCATAGAACGCAACCAAGACTCCGCAGCTTGTGGTCTGTCATCCCCTGAAAATGTAGGTGGATGCTGATTCTAGAATATACGAGTCAGCTCTGCCATAGATGTAGTAGTCAGCGGTGCTTCCTGGAAGGTCGGCATAAATCGTATGAAGACTTCACGGAACTGTCCCTCTGTGCATGTGTCATGTATAATGGCTGGCATCGTATCTGGATCTACTGGAGGATACATTGGTAGCCCATTGCCTACCCTCTCTGGAGTATAATATTTGCCGCTATCCTAAAGAACAACACGTGGTCGTCTCAGCATCATGAATCTAAAAGGTCAAACACACGCCTTAGATTACGATTTTCAAGGACTAAGAACTGGAAGTGCAAGAAGGGAACAAGGGAAAAAAATTCAAGTTTTACAACAAAAGACTACACAGCCTATATAATAACCACACGACGTGTCTCTTAAGGCTTCCACATGGGCGTGTACTCTACCAAAACTGGTCGTGTAACACCCCAACCACACGGCGTGTTGTCCAAACACACAACGTGTACATGAATTTTCTTCCCCTGCTCGAGTCCTTCCACATGGCTTAGCCACACAACTCTATTTTGAATGAGACTACATGGTGTGTATAAGATCAACATGGATTGTATTAGACGAGCTCCACCGACCAGTGTTGTTCAAGACACGGATAGGTACACAGCTCACACTACATGGCGTGCTTTAGATATACATGGCATATACGACTTAAATTCCAACTACCCGTGTTGTTAGTGACATGATCGGCTACTCGGATGACACTACATGGCGTGTTACACCCGCACACGACGTGTACACCACTCAGTTTCCCCAGCCACATGGTCAGGTCCACACGGTCTTTCACCAGTCAAGACTACACAGAGTGTCCCTCAGGTACAAGACATGTATAAGATGAGCTTCGTCAACCCATGTTGTTAGTTACATGGCCGGATATACAGCTCACTCTACTCGCCATGTTTCAGATAGACACGACATGTACTAAATAGAATGACACTGACCCGTGTTGTTAGTTACATAGCCAGATTCATAAGTTACACTACATGGAGTGATCGGCATTGACACGACATGTATAAATGAATATTCATCCATTTTTGTCGTTAGTTACACGGGCGGACACAGGGTAAACATGAAACGGTGTGTACAACTGGTGCACATTTTGTACCCTTATAGTTTTCCCAAACCCGTTTCTCTGCCTACATGGCCTATGACATAGTCAGAAACTATACGGCGTGTACATACGATACACGATATGTACTTAATTTTTTTTCATTTCTTCCCGAACAGAAGATTAAACGACATGTAATCATAATTACACGGCATGTATTCTAGGGTTTTCCAGACAGTAAGCCTCAGAAACTGCTCTGGATCCGATAAAAACATTGAAACCAACACCTAAGTGCCAAATTCTGATCTGCGAGGGGCCATACTCCCCGTTAAAAAAATCTTTGCATCTTATACATGTTATAAACAAAGTGAACAAGTTAATGATCCACCAAATTCTGGTTGATGAGGGCCCATACTCCTCAAGAACCAAATTTTGGCTTTCATTATCTAAACCATACATAACAATACCCTATCAAATATCAGGTATTTATCAAATAATCTATCACAACAACATGAATTTTCTAGCACAACATGTATCACAACAACATGAAATTTCTAATGCACCTACATGGCATGGAATATATGCATGGAATGTGATTCTAACATGTTCCTAAATGATGAATGAGATGACATAACCTCATCTCATCAGGTTGCTACTAAATATAACCCTGTATAAAAATATAAATAGCACACCACAAGTGCATCACCCAATAGTGAAATTCAAATCAACAGTAATAATCATTAACAGAAAATCATAATTTAATTTGAGGCAATTCGGTATTTACCTATACACGATGTTGCTACTCCCAGGCACAGTTATTACCGAATCCCTTAACAATCTATCTATCCGTTGTCACCAAATAAAAAATAACTCATAGAAAGAATAATTCTCTAATACCACTTTGTAATGTCCTGGATCCGGGTGCCAGTCAACGGGTGCACCGAACCCGGTTGGTCACAGGACCTTAAGTGCATTTCCCTAAACTTCAGAGGCTACCGACTTGTAACAAGGGCCTAGATCTGATAGTGGGAAAACTATGCCCTCATTTTTCAAAGTGTAGCGCAGTGGAGAAAATACAAACATCTTAAAAATGGAAGCAGTTATCAATACCAATGCGGAAATGGACAACAGAACATAAGAAAAGATGACAAAAATCATATATATATGATCCAATATGTCCTTGAGTCTAAGAAATCAGCCAATATAGGATACACTACAAATTAACAGCACAATACAAGGGAAAAATACTGCAAGGAAAAATAAAATAGCGCACCAGGAAATCAGTAGCATCGCATGCCTATGATCAGTCTCATGATCTCCTACTCCTCTACAACAATGAAGTATCTGTATAGGGACTCTGGACTTTATCTACACCTACAGAAATATAATCTATTTGGGCCCAAGACATGTCCCAAATAGGGTGTGAGAAATAAATCCCAGTAGGAAACCACCAAAGGCCTGTACCCAACTGTTAGTGAATTTGTGCAACAACAGTGTGCAGTAATGAAAATGCAGTAAACTAGGAAGTACTCAAAAGCAGCAACTCCTACCAGTTATATATCCATTAATCACTATTTAAAAATTCGAAATAATTGAATTATAAGTTCTGAAGACTCAGTCTCATCCAACAATCTCGTAAACAGTGCCATTGCAAAACTACAACAAGCTATCTTACAAGTACAAGGTAAAACAATACCAAGCCTATGCTTTAGCTTGGTAGGTATAACATGAAAAATCACCACGGGGAATATACAATGTAAAAAGTTTCCTCAAACATGAAAAAACTTACCCTCAGGTAAATATAATCAAAACCCTCAGGTGATTACTTTCTAGCATAATGAATATTTCCCTCAATCGTATGAGATAATTCCCACAG
The DNA here is from genome assembly GCA_963277665.1 of Viscum album. Classification (NCBI taxonomy): domain Eukaryota; kingdom Viridiplantae; phylum Streptophyta; class Magnoliopsida; order Santalales; family Viscaceae; genus Viscum; species Viscum album. The sequence continues at coordinate 1,427,829,469 of OY728136.1, read as the reverse complement.
GCACGGAAACGACTACCCATAGGCATAAGAAAAGTTGCCCTCCAGCTAAACGAAACACTTACCCTCAGGCTAAAAAACACTTTACCTTAGGATAAACAAGTAACTAGGATGATTCCAACACATAAGAATGAAATATATATACATTTTCTCTCAAGAAAAATCAAAGCATGATAAAATTGTGGCATACCCTCAAGTATCCTGGCCAAACGGCTAAATAAGGGAATCACACCCACGGGGTGGCCCTAGATCAAGGAAATGATCCCAAACAACAATTATTACATATTCATTATATTACCTATGAAATTCTAGGTATTTAATTTTTCAAGGCCTCTGACATAAGACACCCCAAACATGGGAACATATCCCAATGGTACACAAAAACACTCAACAGTTGGAATTGAACACCAGACCACCTAACTTGATATCCTCTGATCAATATACGTGAATGACGCCTTCCAAGATGTCTGAGAACAATGTAGATTTGGATATAATGATAACAAATTCAAACCCAAATAAATTCCCCTTGGGAATGAATTGGAAATAAACACACAAGGAGAGGGAAGGTCGTACCCACACGGTCCTAACATGATCGTTGGCGAAGGAATCAGAGTCCCAGTTCTCGGTTAGGATCCCTTCCAAGGTTCAGACATCTCTCCCAAAATCTTCTGACTTTCTAAGCTTCCTCTGTCCAAAGAGGAGGATAGAAGCCATTTTAAGTGAAAAAACACACTACAAGGCGTGTACTCTCAAGTACATAGTGTGTAATTTTCATTTTTTAATTATTCCTCTGGTGGCTACTTTACACCGCCTCGTTGTTCATCTTTCGACATGATTACATGGCATGTATTTTTGAATACATGGCATGTAGTGTTGCTCCGCTGACAGATACTCCCACCACCTTACTGTTCACCTGCCGAATGTTTACACGATGTGTATAGACTAATTACATGGCGTGTAGTTAGTTTTTACAAAATTCATCACCGACTGTCCTACACACCCTATGTACTCATCCCACACGGCCAAATTACATGGCGTGTAGAAAAGTGCACAACATGTACTCACAAAAGTTGGGATTTTTCCCTATTTTCCTTATTTTCTCAAAAACCATAAATGAAAAAGGAAAAAAAACCCATACCTCAAGAATAAGAATCAGGTTATTACGATGATTCATCCTAATTTTCTCATTCCCATATCCATTTCCCATTGGGATTCATTTACTAAAGGGTTGAGGGATCCACAAGCCTTCTTTTGCAGAAGATGAAGGACTTAGGAAGTGACATAAATACTTCATAGGTGCTAGAAATGACACATCATTCTGTGAAATACTTTTTTCATTGATTAAATTTAATTATAGGGTCATAAATGACAACCTCACTTTCGAAAATGTTATATTGATTCATTTTTGTGAGCTAGATCCACCGACTCCATCCCATGGAAAATTTATTTCCTGAGTGCCTCATGAAGTAACAGATCACTATGTGGAGTTTCGATCTACAAAGGGTCTTCCAATTCACAGGGTAACATATTTCCCAAAATATTATTCTTCAATATACTTCAACATTTTATTTTTATTATCTCCCTTTTTGATGTATTTATTTTATTTTGAATGTGTAATTTCCCCCCCTCCCCAACATTTTCATTATCAAATACTACGATTCCAAATCATCTTTTTATTACAAAATTGTCATCAATTAGAAATAAAAAAAAACTGATGTTGCTATATAGAGTTATTTGATCTAGCATAATGGATGATTAAATAAAATATTAAACTTCATTAGGTATCTTGGGGTTCTAGTAAACTAAATTTAATCCGTGTATCCCAACCCAAATTTAAGGATTAGATTTATTCAGATTGAATATATTAAAATTAATATCCCATTTAGATTATTTGAGAATTCAAGCTTTATGTTATTGATTTCCATGATTAAATGTCATATTATACACATCCTTGGACATGATGATGATGTGAAAAAATTCTCTCCCAATAGGAATTATCTTCCAGTTATGGATTCCCCAACATTGGGAAACTCTTCTCATAATATCTACATAAAAAAAACTTGGGTCTCCCTTGGAATAAATAACATGATCCTTGATTGGAAACATGAAAATATTGATCCTTTATTTTCAAAAACAAATGATCAAAAACCAATGACAAACAACTATTCTAATGTCTACTTATATTGGAGGATCTAGATGAATTCATCATGATTTATTCTGGTAAACAAGATAGAGATATTGTGAAGGAATGAAAATTGTTCCTAAAAAAGAATCTTGAGTGTTTGGGAGCATCAATTAACATTTTTATGATGAACGACCATCCATAAAAGTGAATTACCAATAATGTTGAAATGATTACTTGGATTAAATCAAACATGATGAAAGGGTCTCTATGTTTCTCTATCATCAAATTAAAAAAAATGTCTCATGCTCTCTCCATCTTGAACATATTATTAATTATATACTAATTTATGATATATTACTCTATATGCTTCCCCAAACAAAGAATTTATGCTCACATGGATATATATTCACCAATTTCTAGATGAATCCAAGATGATTTTTTAATGTTTTATATTCTTATATATAGAGAAATAATAATTTTCCTTATATTCAGTGGATGTAAAATAATTTTTCAATGTAATATAATGAAAATTTAGGAATATTTTTTTGTAATAATATAAAAATTATATATCATCTATATTGTGATATTTATTTTTAGTAAAATTGAAATAAAAAAACAAATAGTGCTAGTCTTTTGGTTTCAGTGTTTTAAGATATATATCTGAATAATTTGCATGTGAATCATTGAGAACTAATTTAAAAGGACATAGTTATAGAAAATTAAAATATTAAAAACACATAATATATTTGGGAATTTTTATTATGAATTTAAAATAAATTAAATAAATTTTATTACTATGATTTATAATTTAATGTTTTCTTTATGAACTAATTGTTTATTTTCCACTGACTAGAAATTATTACTAATGGAAGAAAAGACAACTATATCAACATCATTATTTAATGTTGGGAATTTACACTTGATAATGTTAGTGAGGATTGTGTTTGAGTGGATAAGGTTATAACAACATTGGGTAATATTACATAAGTCATTACTACAAAAATTTACCATGTGGAAGAATATAAAGTAAAATGAAATCGTGAAACAATGTTGGGCCTACTTTTGAGGTAGAATAATCCATCCTTATGTGGAACCATGAATCAAATTTTTTCTGAATAATTTCCCATTTACATAATAAATTTATTATTTTCTATACTATATAGTGTTAAAGATATTATTATCATGGATTTAAGCCATCTAAAGGGAGATACTAATCAATGGTGGCCATTGATCTAAAATTTAATAAATGAAGATGAGATATATAATAATCAATATAGGTATTTTAAAATGATATTGTTATAAAATTAATTTTCCCCGGAGTAAGGATATTGCATGGTTGTATCATTCGTGAATTTTTTTATAAATGGTATGGGATTTTTTATAGGTGTGAGTATAAATTTATCAGGTTAGCAGGAGATATTATGAAATATTTATGTAATTGAAAAATAATGATTGATAACTTCATGATTGTATATAGTAATGGAATTGACTAAGTTACGTATCATTGACATTATTCTAATAGGAAGTGGTATTGAAATTGTTCACATGATCGAAACAAAATTCTCTAATATTTATATTTTCAAATTAAATCAATAGAAGATAATGAATATTTAGAGATATGTGTAATGAATTTTTTTTGATTCAAAAGAAATGATTGGTGGAATTTATAATAATTATATGTGAAATTATTCAAATAAATTCACCTATTTTACCGGATTCTATATTAGGAGAGTAAAAGTGATAAATAATGGGTTTATACAATCACAATATTATCAGTTGAGGTCTAAAATGAATTCCTAGTATGTAATCATTTAATAACTCATCTCTAATTAATATATTAATTGATTATTTATTTATAAAACCTTTTATATAATGAATATTATAAAAAAACCTTCAATAACAGCTAATAATAACTCAATGTTCTGTAATACATTACATTCATATGATTCTAGATACTGTTTGTTGGTTTATATGGTTTGTAAGAAAAAATGACTAACATGATGGAATTAAAAAAAAATAGGGAAGTCTCTATTATCAAGAACAATGTTAATGTAGGTTGATATGGTTCGCTAATATAGAAAATGGATAATTTCACCCTCTCATATATCGATCTAGGTTGGCAATGATTTCACAACTTCGAATAAATATAGTCATTGGGTTTGTTGGATCCATCACCCTCATAGTATAAATCATAATATCTACATATAATGTATCATGAATGACATGAATGATAGTGGTGTGGTGTGGGACTCGATGGGTCAAGTTCTGGTTCCATTTTCAACTCAAATATTTAGAGGGAACTCCCTTATGGCTGAGGCGTTGGCTCTTCAGACTGGTCTCCATTTATATAGGAAATGGAATATTTATCTAAATGTGGATGAAACTGATTCTAGTATTTTCCATGACACTTTTCATTGATGTATCAATAATCCCTTGTCAATATCATATGTAATGATAAGGTTCATTTGTTCTAGTAGCAACAACACAGACATCTTACACACAAGAAGAGAGAATAATTAGGTAGCTTATCACCTCATCTCTATGGCATCAAATGGTCTCAATATCATCCTACACTTGGAACTTCATTCCTTTTCCATAGAATTAGAGAATCTAGTTAGTGGGAAGACTATTAGCATACACTATATGAGACCTTAGTACTTTTATGTATTTTGTTTTTTTATATTTTTTGTTTTGTTTTTTTACTCTGTTTTTTTTTTCACAGATCATTTAATAAAATAAAATAAGATACTGATGATGATAAAATTATATTTGTAATGTCCATAAAAATTAATAGAGATTCCATAGTTGAAAACATTATGGAAAAACCAATTATCAACCTTAATATATTCATTTGTAAAGATTGAAAAATAATGCATATTGATAGAACTTATTCTTCTAATAAGGAAACAACTACTTCTAGTGATGGAATGGAATCCATTTTCTTTAGAAGATAGTATTCATTTCATAATTCCTATTTAGATCCACCTATAGTGACTAATATTATAGAAATTATATGCGAAGATGAAAAATTAAAATTTGAAAATATCCTATAAAAATATTTATATATTGTGAGGGATTTTAATGACTTGTTTCCTAATGAACTAAATTGATATATATATAAACATCACATTTAACTAGATATTGACATTACAAGAGTTAAATAACCTTTTTTTATTCATACCAACGAAATTTTTCATGTATAATTAGTGTAATATAAAAATCAACTAAATTATTTGTGTGATAAATGATTCATATTCCAAAGGGTTTTACTTTTTAATGAACCTATTTTATTATTTAAAAAAAATAGATTTATGAGGTTTGGTATAAATTATAGAAAATTAATTCCACTACTATAAATAAATTGTATCGTTTACCTTTGAATGATGATTTATTTATTTATTATAAGTTGGATCAATAATTCTGAATATTTTATCTATATTATGGTTATCATCAATTAAATTTCAATAAGTATTATATAAAAATAGGTTATTGTATAATGTATGAACATTACAAGATCAAAATAATAATTTCTGGGTTAAAAAATGAAAATTCACAATTCATGGAATAATTGAAAGCATTATTGAAAGATTATATTAAATAAAATACAATTTTTTAACTCATAATATCTTGATATATTCTATGTTTAATAATGGGAATAATGATCATTAAGGTATTTTCATTTAGACTCTATGGTAAAAAGTGAAATTTGAATATTTCTATAAGTGTTAATATTATCATGAGCATGTTTCTTTTCATGTATTTTTTCATAATGGATAGAATATCAATCAATCCCAAAAAGAAAAATGGTGTTAAATAATATCACATTCAACAAAATATAAAAGGGATTTATAAATTCCTTGGATTAGTTGATGATTACCTATAAATTAATTATTTCATAACTAGCTAATCATTTTTCCATGATGGAACATAGTAAATGTGAAATTCACATGGTTTTTAACCGTTTTAGAAGAAATTATGAAATTACATAATTTAATAGTCAATGAACCATAATTTACTATAGAATCTAAAAAATATTATATATATATATATAACGATTAAATGTACAAGGGTGTGTCCTTAAAAAAATGATAGAGATGTTTATTTTTCATTAAATAACTAAATGACTCATTAAAATGAAAAAATTTCTGATCATGAAGTAAAAAGTTTATCTTTTATTAACAAAAATTGGAGGCACTGCCTTTATAAGGAACGATTTAGCATATATACCAATCAAAATTTCATTAATTATATATTCACTCAAAAATATTTCTACATGTGACAGAGGGGATTTTTGGAAGTAATCAAGTACAATAAATGTGTAATACACTTCTATATTAGGAAGGATAACACGGTGGATAATGAATTTACAAGGGGTAATCCTGGAGATTTATCATTGATGAAGATAAACAAGGATGTTATATTAACAGATTTTTTAAATATGGACATGGAAATTATTAATAAATTGTAGAACTATTCCATCTCTAAATAATTTTCACTCATCACTACTGGAGATTATGAAGGTGTATATACATGATGAAGAGGCCATATAAAATAAAATAAAACCCATAAAACATTGAACACTATATAATAGATTTTATCAAGATTTTTTGTTGATGATTGAATTTATGCTATGTATACCATCATTACAAGATCTAAATATTGAATTGATAGATTATTCTCATATCTCAAACATATTTTAAAATTTATGTTTCAAAATCACTTATAGGAATATAAAAGAGAACTTATTTTTAAAATACCTATAGTAGAATATTGTATACTATATTTCATCATGCATGGCATGAAAAAAAGTAAAGGATAAGTGAAAACATCTAATTTGTATCATAAAACCTCTCCTAATAAAAATAAGCATATTCTAAAACATCACATAGAAAATTGTTAATAGAATTATTATGATACCTAAGAAAAAATGTTATATGGGACGTTGTGGATACACATACTCATCCTATGAATATCACATAAATAAGGGAGGATATAACACCTAAGAATCTATCAAATATCAATATTAATAATGTTTTATGAGTTTTTTTGTACCATTATCAATTGAATTATAATATGACCGATGATTAATATCTAAATTTTATTTAAGGATTCAGAATGATTTGGACACCAATATGCGTAGGAGAACTGATTATAACCCTAAAACCAATGGGAGGTGTAAGGGAACCATCATATAATTATTGTAAATTTAAGGTCCTTCTCACTATTCTTTCAAAGGAACAAAAGAAAATAAATCCATCAAGTGGTGTTTTAATACTACAAAGTCTTCCACTTAAGAATTCAATTGGATCCAAAGTGGCCTTTTCTAAAATTTATATATTGATCCATATTATTGGTATAAAGTTAGTGATGATGTCTTGGTCTCCTAGAACTCACCGATAGTCTGAATAAGGGGTGGTAATATTACTATGACTTTGGTAACATCCCCAATACAGCAATGACATGAAATAAATTCAATAGGCCTCATAAAAAGGTGTTGGAGAACTTTACCATTGAAAATAAAATGACTGAAAAATGACAAACAAAACCAAAAAACCACTACATGATGCATGAGTAAAATATAAAACAACTCAATGTAATCCCAACTAACATAAATACTAATATATAACCTTGGACCATATAAACATTGAAATAGGAAACCAAAACTATAGAAAGAGAAAATAATGATTTCTAAAAAAACTCCAAATAATATCAAAGATACAAAACAACAGTATATTCCCAATGTATCATTTCAAATCACTAATAAACTAGGATACAATTACATTACATGTGTCTAGATATATAACATTTACAAATGAAAAAAATTTCACCTGAAGGGAGGGATTATAAAACATAGTAATATTTCCAAAATGACATCCCTTCTCATGACATGGAGATAGAACATCTTAGCATATTTATATAATACTATTTTATATAAAACAATTTAATATAATTTATATTAAATTCATAATCCATTTTCCACCAAAAATTTACAATGAATGAAACCAAACTATTCCTTGGAACCTATTACATATCTATTTGAAATAACATATTCCATTACACACATGCCTTCCTGAGTGACAATTCCATTCTAATGATTGATCTATCTTCAATATACCATGTCATCATAAGGTAATTGTATACCATGTCCACCAATTGTGAAATACCATTCTTTAGATTCGTGTTAATTCAAATGAACACACACCTACAATTTATTAAAAATTCCATGTCAAACCACTTTTTACAATCCATTTCAATAAAGGAATCCTTTTATTGAAAAAATTTCTATTATCATTTTCTAGAAGTTAAAAATAAACAACAATTTTAAAAGTAACTATTTAAAGTCATAAAAAAAAGGAACTTTTCACATCAAAAAATTTCCTCAATTTCAAATACCATCACTTAAGTAGGTTTCTATCAATATTTTTACATAAATTTCTCAATTAAATTGAAATAATTAATTAATTTTCAAATTAACCATTACAGTTCTAAGAACTGCAGTCAAGTTGGAATCCACATTCATCTAAACATAGTTGAAAATGATGATTGGCACACATTCTTCAACAAATATGGATTATAATTTCCTAAAACCAAAATAGATATTGTTTCCTATCAGTAACACAAACATGTCTCAACATGATATGAATCACACAACATGGATCTATCCCTACCAGATTGTATCGATGAATCCCACAGAGGGAAGAAGAATAAAACTTCTAAAAACCACTATGAATGACAACATACCATGTAATCTATACGGACCCAGCTTTAAAAGTTACATAATCATGAATTAAATGAATAATTCACATTGAGGATCTTTTTAGGTTTAGAGTTTTTAATAAATAGGCCATAACTATTACTTTACATCTCAAAAACTACAAGGCAGACACCTCTAATCACTATCCATGTTTTTCATAAAATAAAAACTCGTAAAAAAAGAGTCATGTCTAGTCCCATGTTTTAGACAGAATGACTTTCCCATGATCTCATCCTTGACCTTATTCATCTTTATGTCCTATGAAAAACATTTCAAACCATGGGATGAGCATTAAACTATCAGTAAGGGTTTTAAAACAATGAAATAAAACATTAGTTCATCATTTCATACATAACATAAGTTCTTTAACATAACTCGTGAAATAATAAGATTTCTGATAAACACATAGAAAAAATAAATAAAATATGAAACTTCTGGCATCTATATCATACTTACATTGTATCTATCACATGTACATAGAGAGTTACATTTGGAATACCCATCACAGTATATTCACTAAATCTCTTTAGATAAACATTCACGTTTACCTCCTTCACATTACCCAATGCATTGGAGAGCTGTCTTGGGCTCACCTACCCTAGGTTAATCATGGAACAACCCATATATGTAACAATTCACAATAACGAAAACAAATTCATAACACATAAAATAAACATAAAGAAAATATAAATTTTTTACATTTCAATCACAATATATCATTAAAGATATTGAAATAACAAATCCATTATAAAAATGATTTTCAATAAAAAAATATGGAAAAAAAGTAAATGGTATTTACTTTACTTTTAAAAACATTACGGTTTGTTAAGGGATCCAAGATCAAATAATACTCTCGGCGGTAGAAAATGTCATTGTCACTACTAATGTTAAAAAGAAACATTCCTTTTTGTCATTTAGTAAAACACATTGTAGAAAACTATTCCATTTTAATGAAATGTAAAGTCAATGAGGTTTATACAAAGTATAAAAGAATGTCATGTATAAAACAAAATATGCCTCAATGAAAGGAGAATAAGATGAAGTCCCTTACCTCATGTCTGACTTGACCCGTTCGTTCTTTAATCTCATGAATAATAAACAGAATTTAATTTATACTTGTTTAAGATATTTTTTCATGTTTATTATGACTTCTACTTCACATATTGCTATGTTAAAAATATTATGTAATCATTTATGTTAATAACTGTCGTTTTTTCGGTATTTGGTACTTGATTTAAAATGGGCTTCTTATAATTACAAGTGGTTCACGTGGTCAAAATTTCATTATATCCAGAAATATATTCATGATTTAGATATCATATATATTTTATATATACTATATATATATATATATATGTATTTATAAAAGTACATAGCATTTGGAGGTAAGAAATGAAATGCACCGTTCATGGAGACAGTAAGCCGAACATACACATGAACTCTACTTTCATTTAAATATCTTATTTTAATGGAATTAAAACATAATTATTCATAAGTATATTGTTATTATAGTATAATATAATATATAATATTATTAACTCCATCCTTAATATGTCCCACATAGGGAATTAACTTGTCTTATCACATTGAGGGGGCGGTAGTTTGCACATCCTCAAATGAAACTATCGCGTTTACCAATAATGGAAACCATTAAGATATGATATAAATAAAAAAATAAGCATAATAAAATTATAATCATAATATATATCATATATAAATACATTTTCATCTTAATGGCCTCCGTGAGTGGTCGTAGGAGATAATTGAACAATCATCATTTCGTGAGGCGTTAGTTTTCCATCCACATAATCATCATATTTGTTACCCATTTAATAGAGGTTTCTAAAAGTTTAGTTCAAATACTTCTCATAAAAAAATCCTAGTATATTGAGGATAGTGCTTTTGTTATAAAATAATTGATTAAAAACAGTTTAGGGGTTTGAGAAGTAAAATAAAAGAAATGATTTTAAGAGAAACCGTTACCTTTAAATCGGGTAACTCTTTTTGGTTTGAACCAAAAGGACTCCTTGAAGTTCCTTATTACTATGTTAAGGATACTAGGATGAAGAGAGGGATCATGAGTCCTAATTTTGGTAGGGGATGGATGAGCGAAGGGGCTTCATAGGTGTGAGGAATGGGTTAGAGGTGAGTGCTTCTTATAAGGAAGAGAATGGGCTCTTTATGAAAGTGTAAAAATATTATTTTATTATATTATGATTTTCGGTTTCTAAAGGTCCAAAACTAATTAAAGTTTAATATAAGATGAATAATTGTATAAATAAAATCAATAAATAAGAATTGGACAGGTTTTGGATATTATTTTAATCATTAAAATATTATTTATTTAAATCATTTGTTAATGAGGTAAACGCTGCATCATTATTATGTCATTAATAATTTTATTTATTTGAAGACTAAAAAACATAGAAAAAATACCATGATGTAGGAAATATTTTTATGTTTCCAAATAATATTTATAGTTGAAATGATAACTTATATAACTCTATGTAAAAATTAATTTACTAAAAGATATTTGATTATGTCATTTTTTCCTTTACATTAATTAATTAATATAACGTGACATTATCACATTTATGTGCCTCCATGGGGTCCCAAAATATACCCAATGATGTAAATGGTAGAAAATGTCTCATTAAATAAGGTTAGGACAAGTGTTAAGGTAATTTTTTATTATTATGATATTTTTTAACCTTGAATTATCCTATTTACCTTTAACCGCGACAAATAAAATTCAAAAGGTACTATTCACCGGAAAAATATTTTCATCTTATTGAACCATATTTTACATAATAATAACAACCATGTATGTTGGATTTTCGAAATTCAATTCACAGAAGTCGTAAAAGTTCATTTAAATGAAAAATTCCATTTTTAACTACTACTTAGTGGTTTCACATTCCATCAAAAATTGAAATTTTTCATAAAACTAACAAAAATTCAGCTGACTCTATATTTGATATTCCTAATTCAAAAATTATGTCTATTTTATCCAATTCAAAACATAGAAGTTGGATTCAAAAATTTAAAATTAATTCCCACTGTCAAAACAAAAAGTGTGTCTTTAAGAAATATTAACTGTCAAAAGATTGGCACTTATTTATGTCAAATTTCAAAGTAAAATTAATTCAAATGACCAAAATTGGATTAAATGGTAAAAATATAATGTAATTACAATTTAAATCCTATTAAAAATATAATCTATCCATATTAATAAATTATATTAAAAGGCAGTTTATAATTAAAATACTGTATTTTCCAATATTCATCAAATATGGAATTTTATCAGAAAAATACAAAACTTTTATCCAAAGTTAATATTGATATCCTGATTCTATAGAAAAATTTTATTTAAAAAAAAAGAACATATATTAGTGATGAAAACTATATTTAAGGATGGTTCTCCATTAAAAACTGATAAGTCATCCTTTTAATGAATAATTGAGTATTTATGCTTAAAATTAGATTAATTCATAATTTAAGACTCTAAAATTTATTGGATAAATGTAAAAACATTTAAGAAACATGTATAATCAAATTGTAGATAGTAATATTCATTCTCGCCAGTACAATGGCTAGTCATTAACATAATTTAAAATAACATTATTATATTATTAGTGTGCAACGTAAGATTTCAACGAAACCTGTTGTTGTGTATCAGCTATGCCATCTAACATAAAAACCCCTTTAAAGTAAAATTAATATTTAATTCACAAACTATTAATCAAAATGAAAATGTTTTATTTATTTATTTACCTAGGATGTTACATCCTTCCCTCCTTTTAGAAATTACATCCTCACAATTTTTATTCTCTTATCAAATAAGTGGGGGTATTTAGCCCTCATTGAATTCTCCGATTCACAAGTTGCCTCTTCTACCATATGGTTTTTCAATAAAACATTTACCTAGTGAATCACCAAATTCCACAACACAAGCTCTTTATATTCAAGTACCTAGTCTGGTTGTTCCTTATAAGAGAGATACTCTTCCAACTGAACTACCTCTAGACATAAAACCTGAGATGTATCTGGCCTATAATTTCTTTTCATTTAAACATGAACAACATTTTGTTCCTAGGATAAACATGGAGGTACATCCACTCTGTAAGGAACTGATCAAACATTATCTAGGATTTTACAAGGTTCAATGAACCACGGACTCAACTTTCCTTTATTACAAAAATGAATCACACTCTTCCATAGAGAAACATTAGGAACGAAATGATCACCAAATTCAAAAGAAAGATCTTTCCTCTGATTATCCGCATAACTTTTCTGCCAGCTCTAAGCTATTCTAATGTGATTTTGATTTAGCATAACCTTTTATGCCATCTCTTCAACAAATTTTGGTCCCATCAACTTCCTTTAATCTACTTCATCCCTAAAATCTAGAGTTTGATAGTGCTTCCGATATAATGACTCAAATAAATCCATATGTATACTGGAATTAAAAACTCTTATTATAAGAAAATTCAACCAAAGAATTATGTTGGTCCCAACTTCCCTGGTAATCTTATGAACAATCACGTTGCATATCCTTCAAGGTCTGAATTATTCATTATGACTTCCCATCTGATTGAGGGTAAAAATCTATACTAAAATCTAATTCATTACCCAACGACATCTAATGGTCATTACATAAGTTAGAAGTAAACCTGGGATCACGATAAGATACAATGGAGAGAGGAACTCCATGCAATCTGACTATCTCTTTAACATACAATCAGGAAAGATGATCTAGAGACAAAGTATCTTGAATAGGAAGGAAATGATTAGATTTAGTAAACCGATCAAAAATAACCCAGATTGCATTATTACCTTGAGATGTATTTGGTAATCCCACAATGCATTCCATGGATATATTTTCCCATTTCCACTCTAGAATCGGTAAAGACTAAAGCATCCATTTCAGTAACTGACACTTTTCTTTAACATAATGATAGGTCAAACACTTCACATCAAAATAATCAACATCTCTTTTTATTCCATCCCACCAGTAATACTCCCAATGATCTCTGTACATCTTAGTACTTCCAGGATAAACTAAAAACACGGAACTATGATATTCACATAATAACTTTTTCTTCAACTATGAATCACAAAGAAAACATAATCTCTTTCCAAACCTAAAAAGACAATAATTATCAATGTTAAATTCAGGAAACTTACCCTTCTGAACCAACTCTACATTTTTCTACAAGTCACAATCTTTATTCTATGCTTTCATTATTTTGGCTGATAGAGATGAATTCACTAACACCTGAAATAAAACAGAAGTATTTCCTACCCCAACAAAATTTATGACAATTTTCACCAAATCAAAAACCAAAGGATCTCATTATAAATGAAGAATGGTTAATGAAACATTAGTTTTTTGACTCAAAGCATCATCCACTTTATTTTCTTTTCCCGAATGGTAATGGATAATGCAATCATAATCTTTGATTAAATCTAGCCATCCCCTCTTTATCATGTTCAATTCCTTCTTAGTGAATGTATAGTTTAAACATTTTTGGTCAGTATATATTTCACATTTTACAATATACAAATGATTTCTCCAAAATTTTAAAACCTAAAAAACAATAGCAGCTAATTTCAAATCATGTGTTGGGTAATTTAACTCACGAGGTTTCAACTCGCATAAAGCATTTGAAATTACTTGATCATTCTTCATAAGGACACAACCATGTACTTTCAATGAAGAATCACTGTAGATAACCAACACAATTTCTAGAATTTAGTGCCAAAACTAGAGTATTCCTCTGTCTTCTTTTTAATTTTGAAAAACAATCATCACATTCTTTTGTCCAAAAGAACCTATCAATTTTTTAAGATAACTTTGTCTGTGTGGTAGATAACCGTCTAAAATTCTCAAAAAATATCCGGTAATAACCTAAAAAAACAAGAATACTCTAGATCTTGGTTATATTTGTGGGTCTTGGAAATTATTCAATATCTTTAGTTTTATCAGGATCAACAGTTATGCCATTTTTTTAAATAACGTGATCTAGGAAAGAAATTTGTTGTATAAAAACTCAAACTTTTTGAATTTAACATATAGTTTCTTTTCATATAATATTTCATGATTACCCTTAAATGAAATTCATGATCCTATTTATATTTAGAATAAACCAAAGTATCATCAATGAACTCAACCACAAACTTTTCCATGAACTTGTAGAAAATTATATTCATAAGTTCCATGAATACATTAGATGCCTTGTTTAAACCAAAAGGCATAAATACAAATTCATAATGGTTATATCTAGTATGAAACACGGTCTTCAGAATGTCTTATTCCTTTACATTCAACTGATGGTACCCCGACCTCAAGTCAATCTTCGAAAAATACTATGCTCCCAAGAGAGGATCAAACAAATCATCGATATCTTTCTAATGATACTTTTTCTTAATAGTGATTTTATTTAATTCTCTATAATCAATGTAAAATCTAATTGATCTGTATTTCTTTTTAATAAACAATACAAGATCACCCCATGGTGATGTTCTAGGTCGAATGAAACTTTATATAATAGCTCAATCAATTAATTATTTAACTCTAAAAGTTCAATTTGAGCCATTCAATAAGGGTGTTTAGAGATTGGCTTAGCATCTGAAACTAATTCACCATTAAATTCAACATCCCAATCAGGTATAATACTAGGAATCTCATCAGGAAAAACATCAAGGTACTCATTTAACACCAGAACATCATTAATCTGAACCGTTCTTTTGTTTTCAACAATATGTGCAAGGTTATAATCATTTCAATCTTTTACAAGTTTCTCATCTTCCTGATATTTTATAAAAATTAAGGGATATATCCTATAAACAAACTGAAAATAATTATAAAATTAAACCACTTTAGATTGGTAGTCAATCTTAACATGATAAATAGAAATCCAATTTATACCAATAATAATATCGAACTCTACAAGAGGCAAAACAATAAGGTTTTCAAGTAGGATCTTTCCACACAATAGGACAATAAGGTTTTTATAATTTCTTTTTGTATCAAATTTTTCTCTAGGTGTTTTTACCATATGTCGAGGATTCATATCTTGATATGTAATTCCCAATTTACTAGAAAACTTCTCAGAAATGAACAAATGTGTAGACCCCAAATCAAACAACACATTGGAATAATTAGAACAAACCAACAGTGAACCTGATACTACTTCATTGGATGGACCAAAATCTGTTGATGTAGTTGTAATGGACTTCACCACCACTTTTGGCTTGTAGTATGGTCTCTTTCCCTCAATTGAGTACATCATTGGACACTAATTTTCATAATTACCCATTTCCTTGAACTTAAAATATTTTACTAATTGTAAATTAGATTTTTTTTACCATTAACCTTCTATTTTTTAGTTAAATTATGAGCCTTATGTCCCATTTTACCACATTATTAGCACTTACCAAAATTAGAAAGACATTTCCTATAATTCTTTTTACCATAATTTTCACAAACTATAAACATAATATTTTTACCATTAGACTTTTTTAAGAGTTCATTCCTTTTTCCTGCCACCTTGACCTCTTATCATCGGCAAACTCCATTTCCACCTTCTCTACACATCGAACAAGTTTTTTATAACTTTTGAACTCACAATAAGATAAATCCTTTCAATACATTGGCTTTAGTTCTGAGTAAAACTGTTGATTTTAGTTTCAATATATCGTATAAAATTTGGAGCATACATTTCCAGTCGAGTGAATTTTTCTTCATAAGCATCCACTGAGTCACCATCCTGCCTCAATTACATGAATTTGTTTTCCATCCTAATATAAACCACCGTAGAAAATTATCTCAAAAGAAACATACCTTTGAATTCATCCCGAATCAATAGCATTAATCTTCTCACTATCCATGATAATTTTCACCAATGAATACCACTGATCAGCTTAAACTTCTAAACGGTAAACAATGAGACAAAATCTTTAATGTTTTGAACACCCCATAACATCAAAAATATTTTCCAGTGATTTAATCCACCCTTCTTCCAGCACATGGTCAGATGATCCTCTGAATGATGGGGGATGTGGCCCCATGAAATTCTTCACTACCGACATTTTCCTCTATGGTTCATCTCGCTGCTCTCGTGCATGTATTCCACAACCATTTATAGCCTAAGTCAATTTTTTCATCATAGCGACAAACTGTTTAGATCTGATTCCGACTATCTCAGGTTGTTGATTTGGAATATTATCTTCCTCATGATGTCATCTCAACATAGATGCCATGTTTCCTCTACGGAAAACTAGTCTAAACATAAGGATATCTTAGGCGATGCAACATGGTAATCTGTAAATGATATCATTTCAATATTAACATAAATTGATTTATGGATATTAATTTAACAATACCCTAACTCCTAATGTTAATAAACCAACCTCTGATACCAACTATAAGGACCCAACCTCAAACATTACATAATCTTGATTTAAATGAATAATTTACATAGAGGATCATTTCATGTTTAGAGTTCTAGTGAATTAGGCCATAACTATTACATTACATATCAAAAATTACAAGGTAAACACTTCTACTCAGTTTCCATTTTTTAATAAAATTAAAACTCCTAAAAAAGAGTTATGTCTAGTCTCATGTTTTAGACAACATGACATTTCCTTGACCTCACCCATGACACAATTCATCTTTATGTCTTGTGAAAAATATTTCAAAACATGGGATGAGAATAAAAAGATTCGTATGGGTTATAAAACAAAGAATGAATGCATTAGTTCATCATTTTATACATAACATTAGTTCATTAACATACCTCATGAAATTATAAATAACACATAGAAAACATTAATTATAAAGGTAACTAGTGGCATCTCCATCATACTTTCATTGTAGCTATCATAGCTACGCAGGGAGTTACATTTGGAATACCCATCACAGTATATTCAGTAAATATCTTAGGATAAGCATTCATGTTTACCTCTGTCACATTACCCATTGAATTGGAGAGATATCTTGTGATCAGCCGCCATAGGTTTTTCATGGAACCAATTATATACAAAACAGTGCCCAAGAACCATAACGTATTCATAACAAATAAAACAAATATTAAAAAATACAACATTTTCACATTCCAATCAAAAAATATCATTTAAATATATATATATATATATATATATACTAAATTGATAATAAAAAACATTTACAATACAAATATATACAAAATAGTAAAAGTTATTTACTTTACTTTTAAAAACATTATGGCTTTTAATGGAATAGAAGATCAAATAATACTCATGGCGGTGGAAAAGGTCATTGTCACAACTTATGTTAAAAAGAAACATTCCTTTTTTTGTTTAGTAAAAAGTTTTGTAGAAAAAGATTTCATTTGAATGAAATCAAAATTCAAAGGGATTTATACACAGTATAAAATAAAGTCATCTATAAAACAAAATATGCCTCAATGAAAGGATATAGAGACGATATCCCTTACTTCGTGTCTGACTTGACCCATTCATTCATTAATCTCTTGAAAAAAACTCTAGTTAATTTATAATTTCTTAATATCATTTTTCAAGTTCATTATTTCTTTAATATCACTTATTTCCATGTTATAAACATTATGTAATCATTTATGTTAATAATGGTATATTTTTCGGTAGTTGGTACTTGAGTCAAAATGGATTTCTTATAATTACAAGTTATTCATGTGGTCAAAAGATAATTATATCCAGTATGATATTCATGATTTAGATATCATAAATATCGTATATATACAATATATATATGTATTTATAACAATACAAAACATTTGGAGGTATGAAATGAAATGCACCATTCATTGAGATAGAAAGTCGTACGTACCCATGAATGCTACTTTCATTTCAATGTCACATTTTAATGAAATTAAAACATAATGATACATAGGCATATTATAAATCTAGTATAATATAATATGTAATATCATTAACTCCATCCATTACATGTCCCACATTTGGAATTAACGAGTCATATCACTTTAAGGCGGCGGTAGTCCGCACTTCCTCAAATGAAATTATCACATTTACCCATAATGGAAATTATAAAGGTATGCAATAAATGGAAAATAAATAAGCATAAATAAGACATAAAAGTAATATATATCCTATATAAATATAGTTCTATATTAATGTCCACCATGAGAGGCGGTATGAGATAATTGAACAATCATTGTTTCCTGAGGCGTTAGTTTTCCATCCATAGAAATAGTATATTCATTACCCATTAGACAGAGATGTGTGAAAGTTTAATTTGAATACTTCTCATAAAAGCATTATATTATATTGAGGATACTAGAGTTTTTATAAAATAAATGAATAAAAATATTTTATGGGTTGAATAAGTAAAATAAAATAAAATAATTTAAGAGAAACTGTTAAATTTAATTTGGGTAACTCATTTTGGATTGATCTTAATGGACTTCTTGAAGTGCCTTCCTCCAATTCAAAGGCTTCTAGGTGGAAGAGTGGGACCATGGGAAATTATTTGTGGTGGGGTTGGATGAGCCAAGGGGCATGAGAGGTGTGAGGATTGGTTTAGAGGTGAGGGCTTTTTATAAGGGGAAGGAGGGGCTCTTTAGGAAAGTGTCAAAATATTATTTTATTATATAATGATATTCGGGTTATAAAGGTCCAAAACTTATTAAAGTAGAATATAAGATGACTCATGGTCAAAATAATATTTTCCAATACTAAATCGATGGGTTTTGGATATTGATTTAATCTTTATAATTTATTTATTTAAATCCTTTATTAATGAGATATACACTACATAATTATTGTGTCATAAATAATTTTACATATATGATGTCTAAAATTTTTAAAAGAAATACCATAATTTAAGAACTCTTTTTAACATTTCATAGAATATTTTAAGTCAAAAAGATAACTTATATATCCTCTGTCATGACCCGACCTCGGGGACTGTTCCGTGACTACCCCAAGCCCGCCTTTCATAGGCCAGGGGCTGGTGACTAGCACCAAAGGCGTAAATCCCAATAACTGGGAAGGCATTGCCTTAATAAAAGTAATCAAACACTACAGAGAACAAGAGGAAGTAAAACACTAAGTACAAAAGAAAGTGATGAAAAGTAAATGGGCCAGAATACAATCCCAACTGAAAAGTAGAACTACAACTGAACAAAAGTACAACAGAAAAGACAAGCAGCTGGATGAATAGAAGTAGCTCCTAGGTTGTCCACCTCAAATACTTCCTGAATGGTAGGTACAGATAGAGCAGCTCCTGGATTGTCCACCATGGATCCCACCTGAAGGGTAGGTACATATAGCCTCCTCAACGCTCTTGCATGTCAACCTCCTCCAAGTACCGTCTCATCGTGAAGTCCACCTCTAGATACTGACTCGTTGTGAGGTCCACCTATGGATACTGACTCATCGTGAGGTCCACCTCTGGGTACTATACAGTCCTCGAACACTCGGCCTCCATCTGCTTTATCCATCATCTTCATCCAACACAATGAGTTGCGGGCATATCCTGTGCAGGGGTGAGTATACAATACTCATTAGGGACCACGAGACCCTCAAGTTCTCACTAAATCCAACAAGGATAACCACAAAGCAGGATCTAAATAGATAACCCTTACTTAGGTATAAGCCCATACATATACCTAAGTTATCAAGTAACCCATATCAATCATGAGGTATCACACAGATATGAAATCAACGGATAACCACTACTTAGGTATATGCCCATACATATACCTAAGTTATCATGTTTCCCATCCCAATCATGAGGAAATCACAAAGTTCAACGACTCAGATCAAACCAAAATATTCATTATCGAAACCAAAACTACTGAAGTGATCCTCCTCTGTCGAGTACACTGATCTTTTTATGACTCTGAGGCACTGCTCACTAACCTTAGACTGCTGAGGTACTTCTCCTGTCGAGTACTGCAGGTCAGCCACCCAAACACAGTAGTGCTCCCCACCGGGGCCTGCCACCCAAACACAGTAGTGCACCCACACTAATAGCCTGTAGAGGAACTCCTTCTATCGAGTACCATGGGTCTTCCACCCAAACACAATAGTTCTCCCCTCCATGGGTCTTCCACCCATACGCAGTAGTGTTCCCCACTGGACTATACAAGTCACTCCGACCCGAATCGAACAAGCATTCATCAGGTCTCAGCCATCTACATGGTCTATGTACTCCGTACACTCGTCTCCGAGAGGGTCTTCTCCATGAGCTACTGGTAGAAACTCCAAGTATCACAAATTCCCACGAAATATTATCACAATGGACCCCCCATCATCTTAGGGGTCTCAACGCAACATACGGCGTGTCAATCAGACGCTCGGTCTGTGAGTTATTAGCCTTTTAGTCCTATGTCCCGGTTGGTTTCGTGTACAAACCAACCCGGCCGTATCTCAATTGTACCCTGAACTCTCATAGGGTATACCCATAGGGACCATTTCTCAATGTGATTACCGACGCTGCTGACGGTTCGCTAAACGGTCGTTCGGTCTGAGAGTTATCGGCTTTTCCGTTCCAGGGGCCCGGTTGGATTTCAGTTACAATCCAACCCGGCCATACTCCAACTATGTCCAAAACTCAAGTGAAGTATACAAAAAGATCCATCTCACCAAAAGGAATACAACAATGTCGACAGCATGTCAATCGGACGTCCGGAACTCAAGTTATAACCGTTTCCGCTCCGAGGGCCCGATTGGTTTTGTGTTCGCACCAACCCGGCCATACTCCAACTATGTCCAAAACTCAAGTGAAGTATACCAAAAGATCCATCTCACCAAAAGGAATACAACAATGTTGACGGCACGTCAATCGAACGTCCGTAACTCAAGTTATAACCGTTTACGCTCCGAGGGCCCGGTTGGTTTTGTGTTCGAACCAACCCGGCCATACCCAAAGTTCTCCGAAACATTGAGTGTAATATACCGAAATGACCGTCTTGATCCAAGTATCCCAACACAACTGACAGTGCATCGATCATAGGTCTATATCCCATGTTAGGGGAAAATGACCGAAAGCGGTACGAAGTGGGGGGTCTGGGCCCAACCCAACCCGGGTCCGGGTCCGGCTCGGTGGGGCGCATTTCGACTCAGCTGGGCGCAGCCTGGCCCAGCTGGTTGCGGCCCGGTCCGGATGGGCGCGACCTGGCCTAATCCAGGCGACCTGCCCCGGCCCGACCGGGGGGTGCGCTGGCTCTGCTAGCGGGCCGACCGGGGGGAACACGGTCCCCCACTTTGCGCTTCGCGGACACGACGCTTGGCACCGTGTCTCCCCCGGATCCTGTGCGGCTGTGGGATCTGGCCTCCACCTGGGCGGGCTTTTGCTGACGGCGTGCCGGCAGTGTCGTCCGAAGACCACCAGACACGCTATGGTGGTCCTATTTTCCAGTCTTCTGCGCCTGTGGCCCTCTCGGGGCCCCCTCTTCACTATGACGGCTTCTATATGCCGTTGCGGTCCCGTTTCATTATCGCCCATCCATAGGCGCAGAAATAAACAATCTGCGGAGGGTTGTCAGGTCGTGTTTGTTTGGCCCACACCCTCCATGTTAGGTGTTATCAATTGGAAATAATAAACACATGATTTCAACAACTTAAAAAGGCACCATTTTAATCAATTAAAATTGAACCTAGTTCCCAAAAATACTCCTGTAATTAAATATTCCCGTCCCGCAAATAATAACATTCGCAGATCAACTTGATAATGAGTTGATCTACATTTTTTGTTTAGAAGGGAACAATCATGGGAATATTAACATTCTAAAATCAAACCCCTACCTCGAAAAGCGGCGTTTAAACGATGGCGAGTCGCGGAAGACGGGCGTCGCGGAAGACAGGCGTCGTTCCGTCAACGTCAGGAAGAAAGGAGCTGAGGGTTGCATCGGCATTCTTCGTTGTTCGTTCTACGTTGGAGGAAGATGAAAACTCTCCAAGTGTTGGGCATCATGCTTCGCTTCTAGCATTCTGCCGCTTGAAGATGTTGTCCAGAACTCCTTCCCCTAGCCTCCTTTATATAGGAGTGGGAGGGTTCGTCGTTGGCACGCAAGTCATAAATGGAGGATTTATGACAGAAGGCTCCACCCAATTAATTCACTGCTGTGGCGCTTTAAAAATTTGGGAGGAAGTAAAAAGGGTGTTAATGCCCCGGGTTGTCCCCGCAGAATAATATCCTCCAAAGGGAGGATATTGCCTAGCGGGCCCCACCATTAATTAACCACAAAAAGGAAAGGGGATGGTTAATGCTTGGGTGGTCCCCTCATTAAAAAGGGAGGTTTTATCCTCCTCAATTAAGAGGGGGATTTAAACCTATAGGCTCTCCCACATAAATGAGGGGGTATCAAAGAGTTATGAATCCCCTCCCATTAATGGGAGGCCTCATGTGGTTCCCACCACTATCAACCTCACATGAGAGGTTGGATCTCTGTGGGCCCCACCACCAACTCCCAAGTGGAGCTTCTAACCACTTTAACCGCACGTCACATGTTCAATAAAATAAAATAAATTGTTCACTTATTTTATTTTATTAACCCACGTAAAACCCCAAAACTAACATTCATACCTGATCATCTACTGTCGAGGTGAAAGTCTTATCAAGCGAAAACCCATGCTGCGAGTTCAACAGTGCCCTCAGATTTCAATTCCGACCACCAGTTCAAAAGATAGAAAAACCCGCTCGTTCGTTCACTGAACATACCTGTGCTAAAAATCAGAAATTTATTCTGGGAACACCGGGCCTTGGAATAAAGTTCCTTGAAAAGACACAGACTCATATAATTTCAAAGAATTAAGAAAAACATTTCCTTGAAATTTCTGAGTCTTTACATTACTCCCACCTCAGGGCTTTACGTCCCCATAAAGCTTCAACACACACAAGGGAAAACAAAGTGTTTCTAAGCACACATCTGATCCTCCCACTCTCATGTACTCTCCTAGAGGTACTCATGCTACCAGTGAAAGCACACCTGAGGAATCGAACGTCCACATAGGACCTACTCCTGTCAATCCTCGATCTCCACTAGAACCTCCATGAATGTCTCCCTGTCACCGACATCTAACTCCCTGTGGTCAATGATGTGTGAAGTATCATGCACGTATCTCCTCATCTGAGATACATGGATGACATCATGCACCCGGTGCAACTGAGGTGGAATGGTCAAGCGGTAAACCACCTCGCCTACCCTGCTGAGGACCTAGAAAGGTCTGTTGAACCTCAGAGATAACTTGCCGCCTCAGCCACATCTCCATAAACCTCGTCGAGGTGAGACTCATATAAGGACATGGTCTCCATCCTCGAACACTAGAGGTATCAGTTTCCTGATTAGAACTAAAACTCAAAACTCTTACTGCCATGAGGATAATGTTGACCAACTCAAGAGTGATCGGTTGCACCCTCCTATGCATGAGTTTATCCTGTGCTTCCTGGGGTTTCCTTTTCACCAACCGAGGAAAACCCATCCCAACATTGTAGATAATCTACAAAATTTTTGCCTAATACAGTCAATATGAGTATGAACTGTGAATCCAATCCATACCCATACTAACGTCGTAAGGCCTTGACACTGCCACCAAGAGATTCCAACCGAAATTCTAACCTCGTGGGTTAGATCACACTATCGGCGTAAGTGTGATTATCAAGTCTCCTACCAAATGTATCTCCAGACGTGAGGGTCAAGTCAACGGCTTACCAAAAACTCTAGGTTTGGGACAAGAATCGTGGAAGAAAGGAATGATTCACATCAACGTCTGTTGTAACGACGACTAGAGGTGGACACAGACTGACCCTCGAATCATTCTTAGAGCCATTGTGTCACACTCCTTCACCGCATGCAGCTACCCTTTTTCCCTGCCCTCCATCTCCCTGAACCTGGTGTGGATAACAAAGGTGGGTGGTTGTAACATGTTGAAATGTACACCACCCCATGCTGCTCTCCTAGCTCTGCCTCCATGTCTGCTTCTCCGTAGACTCATCTGTCCTTATCACTTCTTCTTATTGAAACATTTTACACGCCCGAGTCTCTGAGACTGGCACCAGTTTCTTGTTTCTTACTTTACTGTATAGTTTTCATCCTCTCCTGTATGATCTGCACCTTCTCCGTCGTAGCTCGTACCATCTCTAGTCAGTAGGAAGTTTGCCGACGTGGTAAGTTGGTCAATGACCACCCTTATTCGCCTAAGATCTGTAAGAGCTGCTAAGATTTCTCCTTTGTCGAAAAGAGAAATCTGGTCTCATCCCGTGGATGAACCACGTTCTTTGCCTAATACAATCAATCTTTACATGAATAGTACTATTTCATGTCATGGACGACGTCGTAAGGCCTCGATGCTACTACCAAGAGATCCAACCGTTACTCTCTCCTCCAAAGGTCGAGTCACACTGTCGGTATCTGTGTGTGGTCACTGGGTCTCCTCCAGTAGGTATCTCTAAAGTGATGATCAAGTCAATGGTTTTAAACCGGAACCTCTTAGTATTAACCATACAGAGTGGACAGGGAAATAAACGTCACAAGGAAAGGTGTCTTTTGTAACACCCCAAGCTTCTATGGTACATTTCTCTTTAAAATAATGCGACAGCATGTGTTGTACGCAACATCGACTTCTAACACACCACAACCAATCAAACTAACCGTTATGAATAGTAATACCTACTTTTTGAAATTTTATAAATGTTAACTCTCAAAATGGACTTCATTTTTGGATTTGGAGTATCGAATTTAGCCTGAGATTAAATTTTGGTACTTTTCGGATAACTTTAATATTTTGATGAATAGTGAAAATTACTAAATATTAATTAAAAACAACTTTTTTAATCAAAACAATTAATAGTGATAAATTATGAATTTGATTGGTTTTAAAGTATATTTATAATATATTTTTACCATTGAATACAATTTTGGTCATTGGACATAATTCCACAATTAAACCGAATATAAACAAGTATCAATATTTTGATAGTTATTATATCTTAAAAACAGGCTTTTAGTTTTAATAGCAGGAATTAATTTTAAATTAATTTATGCCACTTCTGTGTTTTGAATTTTGAAAATGGATTTCATATTTGGCATCAGGATGTTCAAATTGTGTAAATAGGTAACTTTTATTTTTAGATATTTTGAATAATTACTTCGGTAAATATTTTATTCACCATGGTTAAAGGGTAAATACGGTAAATAAGGGTTAAAAAATAATATTATATTAATATATAATTACCATAAAACGTGTCCTAAACTTATTGGTTGATACATTTCCGACCATGGGAATCTTTGTGTCGATTTTGGGACCCCATGGTGCCACTTGTAAGTGATAGGGACACTTTATTTTAATTAAGTTAAAATGAATACAAAAATGACACAAGCATATATCCTTTAGAAAAATAATTTTTACATAGGGTTATATATGTTGTATTTTCGACTATAAATATTCATTAGAAATATAAAACTATTTCCTACATAATGGTATTTTATTTATAATTTTTATACATTAAATATGTTAATTATATATGACACAATGGTGATGCAGTAATTACCATAATAGTGAAAAATAAAAATAATTGATATTATAAATACCCAAATAAATATAATTTGAGACTTTTTATGAATTACACTAATTTTATAGGTTAATATGACATGTTAGGAATGATTTAATTTACTTTTTTCGAAGTAATCATTCTGTTATGAGTTTCAAAAAAATCAATTATTGAATAGTGTCAAAATTGACATAAAAGAGTTTTTAAAACAAATATTATATTATTAATTGATATACAATTTCTAAAAATCTATGGTTTTGCAAAAAGACTTATATCATGATAGTTTTATCATTAATGGACCACTTTTGGGTCGCTTAGATTGTATATAGTAAGTTTATTGACCATATAATATAAAAATACAAAGAGACATTGTAAAAGTGAAACTAATTAACTAAGAGTTAATACATAAAGATAAGGATAGTATAATGACCCAAACCTATCTAAATTCTATTGGTTGAGTGGTTTTAAAACTATCCCCACCTTAAATTTTAAATAATCTATTTTGGAGCCATTAGAAACAAAATATTAATTTATTATAAAATAATATTTCTAGCTTTTCCAAAGGTGCCCCTCACCTCTCTCATAAAAGGGAACTCCCCCTTCTCATTAACTCACACCTTCAAAGCTTTCTGATTCGGCCATCCTCTGCCCAAATACTATTTAAACTTCCCTCAATTCATCCTAGAGGCATTCTTTTAGTCAGAAATCCAACTTAAGGATCCCTTTTGATCAAATCAAAAGGAAGAACCCGAAAAAAAGGTAATGATTTCACCACCCTTTTCAAGTTCCTTTCTTCTTCCACTTATTCTTTCTTTGTTATTACCATTATAAAATAAAAATTCTAGTATATTATATATACTTTGATGTTATTATAAATATGGTACAATCATATTCAGTATTCTATCCATCCTTTGAAAAACATGTCACCATACGTGTGTACGTACGACATATCGTCTCCACGTCGTGGTGTAATTGTTATTAAATAAATTATTTTTTATATGGGTATAATAATGATTTATAATTCATGTAAATAATAAATATAACATGATAATAATTATGTATATATGATATACCATCCAATTATATATTATTTTAAATATCAAAAGAATGATATTGTCGCTCGTGTGTACATACGAACTACTGTCTCCACGAACGCGATGAGATTCATTCTCCATCGTATCCATTCAAGTCTAATTCTCATTTGATGATTAATAATAGTATCTAAGGACTTGATATCATTCTGGATATGATTAAGATACAACCTATCAATGAAAAACATGACTTACGTAACAAAACATATAAACGAAAACTTGTAAGTTAACACCCGAAACAACGATAATACTAAGATATTATTAACAAATCAATGTTAAAAGATCATATATGATATCATATTAATGTATATGATTCTTGTATAATTTAATAACAATTATTTCACCATTATACAGGAGGTTAACCTACCCCCAACCTAGGAAAAGTACAAGGTAAGGGTTATTTCACAATCTCTTCATTATCCGAGGTTGTTTATACGTAATAATATACTGGGATCTCTTTATCATCTACATCCATGTTTCTTAAAAATGTATTTCAAAATGTTTTTACTATTTTAAAGGAATATGGGTTAAAGTCATTTATACCCTTTTTGGACTTTTTATAAGAGTTTTATTATGGAATATTTCCGTCGTTTTGCAAACAAGGTGCTTTTTAACCTTTTCGATAGAATTAAGGTAAGAATGTTTTTTATCTTATACGGCGGGTATGTATATTTTCTGCCATTATAAAATCGTCGAAGCATCCCTTAGAAGATTATAAGAATATTTTCAAAGAAAATGTTTTATTTTATAAATATATGACTCTTACATGATTTCAAAATAGAAAGATATATTTCTCTAAAAAGAGTTTTGATTTCATCTATGTCAACATCTTTTGATGGATTTTACGCTTATTTGATGTTGATTTATTATGATACAAAACATATATATTGTATTGAAAGTTTTGTGATATGTTTGACTGTGGATGTGTTATTTTTATACCATTGATTGTTTATGGATGAAGTATTTACATTTCTTATGCTAGTTTTAATACGAATGGTTATGTTATGTTTAAACCTTTTCATATTGGAATGTATTGGAATTAATATGTGATGGGTGGAGCTTGCTATAGCTCCTTGATGCATCGGTAGGTCTCATGAGACAAACTAGTGTCTTGGCACAATGACTTGGAAAAGTCCTATTTGTAGTCTTTGCACGAGGCCTTGGCTATGTGGTTATGATAGTCTGGTATTATGCATTCCATCATTATGAAAGTCGTTATTGATATTGCATGTGATTAAATATTAGTAGAATATCCATGTGAATATGTAAATGGAATTATTTCATTTTATTTTTTCCATACTATGTTGAAGTCAAATTTTAAAAGGATTTTGTTTTAGTTATACATTTCCTTAAATGTTTATTCTTATTTATGAATGTTTCCACTATATTGTTATCTTTACTGGGCATTTGAGCTCACCCCTTTTCTATGTTTTATTTTTCCCAGGATGTGAAGAAGTAAATTACGAATGACCTGTAGGGATATTATGAGGGGATAATAGTGTGGTCTATGGAGATAATATGTTTTTGTAGTAGTTTTTCACTTTATGATGTAATGTAAAACTTTATGAATATATCTAGTGTTTCCAAGGCTACTAAACTAATCGGTCTTTCCAGATTTGATCTTTCTTGTGATAATGAAAATGTTATGTAATAATGCACCGACTCTAGGTAACTGGGGTCGCAGCATTATAGTTGGTATCAGAGAATGTTTAGTACAAACCTTGGAAGCTAGATTTAGATAAACTCTGATTAGAGCGCGTAGATCTAAGATGAACATTGAGGATTAGTATAGAAGAACTTCATAGAATTTTGGTATTGTAGAGATTTTGTGAGTTTTCCGAGCAATAAATCCCTGTCTCGATACGAGCAGGTAGAGGCGGCTCTGTCATAGATGTACCTAGGGGTAAAACCCAAAAACACCGCTTTGAGCTAGACTCGAATGGGAGCTGGTGTGCGACAATGGGCCTTGCTGCACTCTTGGTTACGAGACTCCCGGGGGATATGCTTATGATAACTCTCATTTTCATTAAAAATCATTATGAAGGGTTTAAGAGTATATAATTCCTCAAATAAAACATTTTTATGATTATGGATTATATCTATAAATAGTTCAACTTATGATAAGTGTTTTATAATTATGGGATTATGTATTTTGATTCATAAACTGATCTATTTTATCACATTGTTTAGAAACGGAACCTAGTGGAAGAAATGGAAACTGTATCAATGCACTCACTCCATGTAGGGATTTCCCTCCTACTCTAGATAATTATAGTTTAGCTGGTGATGCAACTGGGGCCGATCAGCTAATTACTATACTGGGACAACTCACTCAGGTTATGAATAATAACCTTACACGTATGGAGCACCATGATCCACAGCATGGAGGATCAAAGTTAGATCGATTCATGAGGCAACAACCAACAATGTTCAATGGGAGTACAAATCCCTTAGAAGCTAAGAAATGGATAAATTCCGTAGAGAAAATATTTCTGGCTTTGGGGTGTAGTGAAAGGGAAAAAGTTATCATGGTAGTTTACCGCCTCACTGGAGATGCTGATCAATGGTGGTCATTGATTCAAAACATGAAGGAAGATGATGAAGTATCAAATATGGAATGGAGGGAGTTCAAAGATCTGTTTTTAGAAAAATACTTTCCTCGTGACCATCAAGCAGATATGGAAAGGAAATTTCTGAGTCTGAGAAAAAAGGAGGATGAGAATGTCGCAAAGTATGAGGCTAACTTTACAAGGTTATCAAGGTATGCTGGATATTATATACGTAACCCAAGAAGTAATATTGATCATTTCTTTGATGGTTTAAAACCATTTCTCCATCGAGCATTAGTCTCACAATCCTTCTCGTCGTACGAAGACATTGTCTCATGTGCTATCAAGATAGAAAAGGAATTCTCTAAGTCTTATGACTTTAAAGAAAAGCAAGAGAAGAAGAGATCTACTGATCAATCTAGGAATGGAAATAAGGGGAAGAAGGGAATGGTTGAATATCCATCCTGTGGTAAATGTGGGATGAAACACCCCGGTACTTGCTTGAAGGGAATGGGCGTCTGTTACAAATGTGGTGAAAAAGGCCACCAAGATCATGATTGCAAAGGGAATAATGAATCTACCAATGTTCAGTGCTACAATTGCATGGAGATGGGACATTATGCAAATTAATTTCCTAATCGTCAGGGGAACTTACCTTAGAAAAGGCCAAGGGGTCAAGGCCAAGATTTTTCTATCACTACTACTGATGTAGAAGCTCTAAAAGACGTGGTGGCAGGTAATTTAATGGTTTCCTCAAGTTTAGAAAATGCATTTTTTGATTCTGGATCATCGCATTGTTTCATATCATCCTAGTTTTCTAAGAAAATTAGATATTTCCAATTTGATTTAACATGGGAGTTGTCAGTTAAAACTCCTATGGGAAGTATCATTGCAACAAAGTTCTGTGAATTAGTCCCCATTAGAGCACATAAATGTTCTTTATCCGCTAATCTCATCAGCATACCTATGATTGAATTTGATATAATCCCCGGTATGGATTGGCTTTGGGATTATGATGCAAATATTTATTGTAAGAAGAATGAGGTTACGATTTTTGATGATGATGATAAGGAACACCTTATCTTTAGAGCAGAATCGTCACCAGCTAATTCTTATCTAGATCCACCCCCAGTAGCTCAACAAATTCAATTATTGGGGAGGAAGAGAATGAAATGACTATGGGTGAGGAAAGGAATGTTCAAATAGAGGATGTACATGTTGTGAAAGAATATGTTGATGTATTTTCGGATGAATTACCTGGACATCCTCCAGAACGAGATGTTGAGTTTTCCATTGATTTAATTCCTGGATCAAGGCCTATATCAAAGTCCCCTTATAGAATGACCACTGTGGAATTAGTCGAACTAAAGAAACAACTAGAGGAATTGAGTAATAAGGGATTTATTCTCCCTAGTGTTTCTCGATGGGTAGCCCCAATTGTTTTTGTTAGAAAGAAAGATGGATCTATGAGGTTATGTCTCGACTATAGGGAGATCAATGCTATAATGATAAAGAACAAGTATCCCCTACCTCGCATTGATGATTTATTTGACTAACTACATGAAGCTCAATACTTTTCAAATATTGACCTTCAATCTAGATACCATTATTTGTGTGTGAAAATGGAAGACATTCCGAAGACAACATTTCGAACCAGGTACGGGCATTACGAGTTTACTGTAATGCCTTTAGGATTGACTAATGCACCCTCTGTATTCATAGATATAATGAACAGAGTTTTCAAGGAATATCTCGATGAATTTGTGGTGGTATTTGTTGTTGATATCTTAGTATACTCCAAAATATACGAAGATCATGAAAATCACTTGTGTGTTATCCTGAAGACTCTGAGAAGACATGAATTATATGGAAAGTTTAGAAATTGTGAATTCTGGATTCATGATATTTCTTTTCTTGGCCATATTGTCTCTAAAGATGGAATCTCTATTGATCCTTCTAAGACCAAGGAAATACAATAATGTCCAGAACCTATGAGTATAACTTAGGTACGTAGTTTTATTGGTTTAGCAGGTTATTATCGACATTTCGTACAGAATTTTGACCGATTGGCTAACCCATTAACGAAGCTCATACGTAAAGGAGTTAAATTTGATTGAAAAAAAGTGCGTGAAGAATGCTTCGAAGAACTGAAGAAATGATTAGTCAATGCTTCTATATTGACTCTACCATCAAGGAATGATGGGTTCGTTATTTATAGTGATGCATCGAAGAAAGGACTTGGTTGTGTCCTTAAGCAGAATGATAGGGTTATTGCCTATGCATCACATCTGTTGAAAATTCATGAGAAAAACTATCCTACACATGATCTTGAGCTAGCAGTTGTGATCTTTGCTTTCAAGATATTTAGGCACTACCTCTATGGTGAAAAATGTGAGATTTATACTGATCACAAGATTTTGAAGTATATTATATCACAAAAAGAACTCAACATGAGGAAAAGGAGATGGATTGAATTACACAAGGATTATGATTGTACGATACACTACCACCCGGGGAAAGCAAACAAGGTGGCAGATGCTTTGAGCAGAAAAGATCATGGAGTTTTGAACAATATGAGAATTGAAAGGGATCCAATTATCATGGATCTAGTGAAGATGGAAATGGAAATAACCGGGGAAGGTGAAACATCAATTCTTTTTCAAATGGTTGCCAAACAATCTTTACTAGAAAGGATTAAGAGTTCTCAGACCGATGATGATGAATTTCAAAATAAGATTAAATCTGTGAATGATGGTAGATATAGAGACTTTGTGTATAAAGATGGAATTTTGAAATTCGGGAAGAGAATTTGTGTTCCCAATATACCTGAACTAAAAAGGGAATTGCTGGATGATTCTCATAGTTCCAATTTCTCTATACACCCTGGGAGCACCAAAATGTATAGATATTTGAAGGAACATTTTTGGTTGGACAACATGAAGAGGGAGATTTCTGATT
This sequence comes from Viscum album, assembly GCA_963277665.1. Classification (NCBI taxonomy): domain Eukaryota; kingdom Viridiplantae; phylum Streptophyta; class Magnoliopsida; order Santalales; family Viscaceae; genus Viscum; species Viscum album. Next base: position 1,427,796,456 of record OY728136.1, on the reverse strand, counting down.
TTGTGTCAAGATGTATGGTTTGTCAACAAGTGAAAGCCAGAAGGCAACAGCCTGGAGGATTCATGCAACCTCTTCCCATACCGGATTGGAAATAGGACAATATTACGATTGACTTTGTCATGGGGCTACCAAAGACTCCTAGAAGGAACGATGCAATATGGGTCATTGTTGATCGTCTTACCAAGTCAGCACATTATCTTACTATAAGATAAGATCTACCACTAGAACGTCTAGAAAGACTATATATTAATGGAGTTGTGAGACTTCATGGAGTACCCCTATCGATTGTTTCAGATCGTGATCCCCGTTTTAGTTCATGATTCTGGAAGAGTTTTCAGAAATCCATGATACTGAACTTCAGTTGAGCACTTCCTACCACCCTCAGACAGACGGACAATCAGAATGGACTATTCAAACCTTAGAAGACATATTGATATCTTTCTCACTTGACTTTCAGGGTATGTGGGATCAATATTTACCTTTGGTAGAATTTTCCAATAACAATAGCTTCCATTCGAGTATTCAGATGGCACCATATGAAGCGTTATACGGAAAGAGATGTCACACACCAACCTGTTGGGATGACGTTGGTGAAAGAAAACATGTAGGCCCAGAACTGGTGGAGGAAACGATGGAAAAGGTGAAGGTAATCCAAAATCACATCAAAGAAACTCAAAGTAGGCAGAAGAGCTATGCTGATAATCGAAGAAAGGATTTGGAATTTCAAGTCGGTGATCATGTTTTTCCTGAAGGTATCTCCTTGGAAGGGAGTCATATGTTTTGGTAAGAAGGGTAAATTAAATCCCATTTACATCGGACCTTTCAAAATTCTAGAACGAATTGGGGCTGTAGCTTACCGATTGGCAATGCCGCCAAGTCTCTTCAAAGTTCACGATATGTTCCACGTATCTCTATTGAGGAAATATATGCCTGACCCAACGCATGTACTCACTTATGAGGAATTGGAACTGGAACCCAATCTATCTTATTGTGAAGAGCCCGTCAAGATTCTTGATATGAGAGAACAAGTTCTGAGAAACCGAACGACGCGTCTGGTAAAAGTTTTTTGGAGAAACCATAAGATGGAAGAGGCAACATGGGAACCCGAGGAACTTATGATGAAGAACCACCCAAGTCTTTTCATGAGGTAGTATTATAGAAATTTTGAGGAAGAAATTATTTGAAGGATGGGATAATGTAACACCCCATGCTTCTACGGTACGTTTCTCTTTGAAATAATGCGATAGTGTGTGTTGTACGCAACATCGAGTTCTAACACACCACAACCAATCAAACTAGCCGTTATGAATAGTAATACCTAATTTTTGAAACTTTATAAATTTTATCTCTCCAAATGGACTTCATTTTTGGATTCGGAGTATCGAATTTACCCTAAGGTGAAATTTTGGTACTTTTCGGATAACATTAATATTTTGATGAATAGTGAAAATTACTAAATTTTAATGAAAAACAACTTTTTAATCAAAATAATTAATAGTGATAAATTATGAATTTTATTGTTTTTAAAGTATATTTAGAATATATTTTTACCATTTAATACATTGTTGGTCATTGAACATAATTCCACAATTAAACCGAACATAAACTAGTATCAATCTTTTGATAGTTATTATATCTTAAAAACATGCTTTTTATTTTGACAGCGGGAATTAATTTTAAATTAATTTCTGCCACTTCTGTGTTTTGAATTGTGAAAAATGGATTCCATATTTTGAATCAGGATGTTCAAATTGTGTAAATAGGTAACTTTAATTTTTAGACAATTTGAATAATTACTTCGGTAAATATTTTATTTACCATGGTTAATGGGTAAATCCGGTAAATAAGGGTTAAAAAATAAAATTATAATAATTAAAAATTACCCTAAAACGTGTCGTAACCTTATTGGTTGATACATGTCCGACCATGGGCATATTTGGGTTGATTTTGGGACCCCATGGTGCCACTTGTAAGTGATAGGGACACTTTATTTTAATTAAGTTAAAATGAATAGAAAAATGACACAAGCATATATCTTTTAGAAAAACAATTTTTACATAGGGTTATATATGTTGTACTTTAGACTATAAATATTAATTAGTACGATAAAATGATTTTCTACATAATGGTATTTTATTTATAATTTTGAGTCATTAAATAATTTAATTTATATATGACACAATGGTGATGCAATAATTACCATAATAGTGAAGAATTAAACTAATTGATATTAGAAATACCCAAATAAATATAATTTGAGACTTTTTATGAATTAAACTAATTTTCTAGGTTAATATGACATGTTAGGAATGATTTAATTAACGTTTTTCTAAGTAATCATTCTGTTATGAGTTTCACAAAAATCAATTATTGAATAGTGTCAAAATTGAAATAAAAGAGGTTTTAAAACAAATATTATATTATTAATTGATATTCAATTTCTTAAAAATCTAAGGTTCGGCAAAGAGACTTATATCATCATATTTGTATCATTAATGGACAATTTGGGGGTCTCTTGGATATATATATTATGTTTATTAACCATATAATATAAAAATACAAAGAGACATTGTAAAAGTGAAACTAATTAACTAAGAGTTAATACTTAAAGATAAGGTTAGTATAATGACCCAAACCTGTCTAAATTATATTGGATTAGTGGTTTTCTACCTATACCCACCTTAAAATTTAAATAATCCACTTTGGAGCCATTAGAAACCGAATATAAATTTATTATAAAATAATATTTCTAGCTTTTCCAAAGGTGCCCCTCACCCCTCTTATAAAAGGGCACTCCCCCTTATCACTAACTCACACCTTAAAAGCCTTCTGGTTCGGAAAAAATCTTCCCAAACATTCTCCCAACATCCCTCACTTCATCTTAGAGTCCTTCCTTTAGTCATAAAGCCAACTTAGGGATCCCTTTTGATCAAATCAAAAGGAAGAACCTGAAGAAGAGGTAATGATTTCACCACCCTTTTTCAAGTTGCTTTCTTCTTCCACTTCTTATTTCTTTGTTATTACCATTATAAAATAATAACTCCAGTATCTTATATATACTATTATGTTATTATAAATATGTTACAATCATATTCAGTATTCTATCCATCCTTTGAATAACATGTCACCGTACGTGCATACGTACGGCTTATCGTCTCCACGTCGTGGTGTAATTGTTATTCAATAAATTATTTTTTGGATGGGTATAATAATGATTTATAATTCATGTAAATAATAAATATAACATGATAATAATTATGTATATATGATATACCATCCAATTATATATTATTTTAAATATCAAAAGAATGATATTGTCGCTCGTGCGTACGTACAGACTACCGTCTCCATGAATGCGATGAGATTCATTCTCTATTGTATCCATTCAAGTCTAATTCTAATTTGATTATTAATAATAGTATCTAAGGACTTGATATCATTCTGGATGTGATTAAGATACATACTATCCCTGACAAACATGACTTACGTAACAAAACATATAAAATAAAACGAGTAAGTAAACACCCGAAACAACGACAATACTAAGATATTATTAAAAAATCAATGTTAAAAGATCATATATGATATCATATTAATGTATATGATTCTTGTATAATTTAATAACAATTATTTAACCATTATACTGGAGGTTAACCTACCCCCAACCAAGGAAAAGAACAAGGTAAGGGCTATTTCACAATATCTTCATTATCTGAGGTTGTTTATACGTAATAATCTACTGGGATCTCTTTATCATCCACATCCATGTTTCTTAAAAATGTATTTTAATTTTTTTACTATTTTAAAGGAATATGGGTTAAAGTAATTTATACCCTTTTTTTACTTTTTATAAGTGTTTTATAAAGTAATCTTTCTGTCGTTTTCCAAACAAGGTGCTTTTTAACCTTTTCGACAGAATTAAGGTAAGAATGTTTTTTTAAATTATACGGTGGGTATAGCTATTTTCTGCCGTTATAAAATCGTCGAAGCATCCCTTAAAATCTTATAAGAATATTTTCAAAGAAAATGTTTTATTTAATAAATATATGACTCTTAAATGATTTCAAAATAAAAAGAGATATTTCTCTAAAAAGAGTTTTGATTTCATCTATGTCAACATCTTTTGATGGATTTTACGCTTATTTGAAGTTGATTTATTATGATACAAAACTTCTATATTGTATTGAAGGTTTTGTGATATGTTTGACTGTGGATGTGTTATTTTTATACCATTCATAGTTTATGGATGAAGTATTTACATTTCATATGCTAGTTTTAATACAAATGTTTATGTTATGCTTAAACCTTTTCATATGGGAATGCATTGGGCTTAATTTGTGACAGGTGGAGCCCGCTATAGCTCCTCGATGTGTCGGTAGGTCTAATGAGACAAACTAGTGTCTTGGCACAAGGCCTTGGCAAACTCCTATTTGCATTCTTGGCACGAGACCTTGGCTGTGTGGTTATGATAGTCTGGCATTATGCATTCCATCATTATGAAAGTGGTTATTGATATTTCATGTGATTATTCGATTAGTAGAATATCCATGTGAATAACTAAATGGCATTATTTCATTTTATTTTTTCCATACTATGTTGAAGTTCATGTTTAAAAGGCTTTTGTTTTAGTTATAGATTGCCTTAAATGTTTATTCTTATTTATGAAAGTTTCTGCTATATTGTTATCCTTACTGGGCATTTGAGCTCACCCCTTTTATATGTTTTATTTTTCCCAGGATGTGAAGAAGTAAATTATGAATGACCTATAGGGATATTATGAGGGGATAATAGTGTGGTCTATGGAGACAATATGTTTTTGTAGTAGTTTTTCACTTTATGATGTAATGTAAAACTTTATGAATATATCTAGTGTTTCCAAAGCTACTAAATCAATCGATCTTTCGAGATTTGATCTTTCTTGTGATCATGCCAATCTTATGTAATAATGCACCGAATCTAGGTAACAGGGGTCGGGGCGTTACATCTTCTATTACTGCAGCTCAAAGTACAAAGACACATACTCTACTATAGCGACAAAATGGAAACTAAAAACATCAAAAACAAGGGCCTCCATGCCTAGAACTGCTCCTACCCACCTTCTTCCGGAGCTCCATAGTCATATGCTTCAGCTGCCTGAAGTTGAGCTCTTCCATATCCACCCATTCCCTGTGGTCGTGGTGGTCCTCCGGGTGGTGGTGGTGGCAACACTTCGAAGCGTCGTCCACCTCCATCTGCACGACCAACTCCACTACCTCTGCCTCCTGCTCCTAGTGGTCCATCATGATCGAACCTTTGCCTATGCCTGAGAGGACCTTCATCTACCGCCTTCTGGTCATCTGAGCAGTGGGTCAGATAGTCACGAGCCATGTGACCATGTCTTCCGCATGCATAACACTTCCTTCTCCTCGTATGGCTGGATCTATTTAATTTTCCTCGCACTACCGAAACAATAACCTGAGGTCTCCCACCTATAGGTCTGGTCCTCTTGGACCCCTTTATCATCCTTCTACTGCCTACAGATGACTCGGCTTTAGATGGTAAACCCTGGGGCAAAGTCAGCATCTCCCAAGCATGCTCCGGGTGTAGAGTCACTGGTATAAACTCCACCCTGATGAAGGTCTCTATGTCTTTCCAAGTGAATGTCATCTCATCACAAAACCGGAACATGTGTCTCCACCACCTCTCAGCTGCTCCCTGGAAGAGGCTAACAGCTGGGTACACCATCAAGTCTGCGGGTGTCCCAACTGTGCGGAGAGCTCATGCTACAAACTCTAGCCAGTGCTCAGCCATCTAAAAATCTGAATCGCCTCGAAACGTTGGATGCCTCGGACGCTGGAACTCATGCATCACGCTCAAGTGGCGTGCACTCTCTGCTGGTGTCTCAACTGGTTTAGGTCCTTGTACTGAGGCCTCCCTGCTTGGTGGGCTATCATTGCACTCCCCACTCGGTACCCATGCTATCTTACTAGGTGAAGACATCTTGAAAGAAACAGACGTGACACGGTCAAACGATTAGGCCTAGTGAGCTGACCAGGTTTGAGCTGTTTTAAAAGAATCTTTTGAAAACACACACGCAATCAGTGTTTTCGTGCACTGAGTTGGAAATCAGAAGTCAGAGTCCTATTGTATGGATACGTCAGCCGCCTACACCAACACTGGACTCCCTGAATTGAAAGCCACACTTAGTACCCATAACACTACTGCTTCACAAAAAGAAAAAAATTAGAGTCCTAAGTTTTACAGTAGAACTGACTCCTCTGATACCAATTTGTCACGACCCATCCTCGGGGCCCGTGCCGTTACTACCCCAATCCCACCTTCCATAGGCCATGGGCTAGCGACTAGCACCAAAGGTGTAAATCCCAATAACTGGGAAGGCATTGCCTTTATAAAAGTAATCAAACACTACAGAGAACAAGAGGAAGTAAAACACTAAGTACAAAAGAAAGTGCTGAAAAGTAAATGGGCCAGAATACAAACCCAACTGAAAAGTACAACTACAACTGAACGAATGTACAATAGAAAAGACAAGGAGCATGAAGAATGGAAGTAGCTCCTAGGTCGTCAACCTTGAATCCTACCTGAATGGTAGGTTCAGATAGCGCAGCTCCTGGATCATACACCACGGATCCCACATAAAGGGTAGGTATAGATATCCTCCTCAATGCTCTTTCCCGTCAACCTCCCCCGAGTACCATCTCATTGTGAAGTCCACTTCTGGATACTGACTTGTCATGAGGTCCACCTCTTGATACTGACTCGTCGTGAGGTCCACATCCAGGTACTATCCAGTCCTCGAACACTCGGCCTCCGTCTGCACTGTCCGTTGTCTACATCCAACACAATGAGGTGCGGGCATAGCCCGTGCAGGGGTGAGTATACGATACTCAACAGGGACCCCGATACCCTCAAGGTCTCACTAAATCCAACAAGGATAACCACAAAGCAGGATCTAAATAGATAGCCCTTACTTATGTATAATCCCATACTTATACCTATGTTATCAAGTAACCCATCTCAATCAAGAGGTATCACACATATATGAAATCAACGGATAACCACTACTTAGGTATATACCCATACATATACCTAAGTTATCTATTATCCCATCTCAATCATGAGGAAATCACAAAGGTCAACGACTCAGCTCAAACCATGATTTTCATTATCAAAACTGCAACTGCTGAAGAGCTCCTCCTCTGTCGAGAACACTGATCCTATCATGACTCTGAGGCGCAACTCACTAACCTTAGACTGCTAAGGTACTCAAATTATCGAGTACCATGGGTCAGCCACCCAAACACAATAGTGCTCCCCACCGGGGTCTGCCACCCAAACACAGTAGTGCACCCCCCCTAATAGCCTACGGAGGTACTCCTTCTGTTCAGTACCACGGGTCTGCCACCTAATCACAATAGTGCTCCCCACCGTGGGTCTGACACCCAAACACAGTAGTTCTCCCCACTGGACTATACAAGTCACTCTGACTCGAATTGGAGTTGCCGTAATCAGGTCTCAGCTAGCTACATGGTCTCCGTAATATGTACGCTCGTCTCCGGGAGGGTCTACTCCATGAGATACTGGTAAATACTACAAGTATCACAAATTACCACTAATAAGTATCACCAGGGGCCGCCTCGTCTCAGTGGTCTCAACGCAACAGACAGTGTGTCAATCGGACGCCCGATATCTGAGTTATTAGCATTTTAGTCCCGGGGGCCTGGTTGGTTTCATGTACGAACCAACCCGGCCGTATCTCAACTGTACCCTGAAATCTCATAGGGTATACTCATAGGGACCATTTCTCAATGTTATTACCAACACCGCTGACGGTTCTCCAAATGGTCGTTTGGTATGAGAGTTATCATCTTTTCCTTTCCAGGGGCCCGATTGGATTTCGGGTACAATCAAACCCATCCATGCACCAACTGTGTCGAAAAATCAGGTGATTTATACCAAAATATCTTAATCACCAAAAGGAATCCAACAAAGTCGACGTCATGTCGATTGGATGTCCGGAACTCATGTTATAACCGTTTCCGCTCTGAGGGCCCGGTTGGTTTCTTGTTCGAACCAACCTGACCATATGAAAAGTTCTTTGAAACCTTGAGTGTAATATACAAAAACACCCGTCTCAATTCAAGGATCCCAATGCAACTGACGGTGTGTCGATCGGAGGCCTGTAGCCCATGTTATGGGCAAAAGACCGAAAGCGGTCCGAAGTGGGGGGTCTTGGCCCGGCCAGACCCGAACCAACCCCCCCTGGGTCGGCCCGAACCAGGTCGACTCGACCCAGGTACAGGTCTGGCCCGGTCAGGCACGACCCAACCCTGCTGGGCGCAGCCTGGACTGGTCTGCGCTACCCGTCCCAGCTTGGCCGAGGGGTGCGCCAGCTCGGCCAGCGTGCCGAGCAGGGGGGACACGGTCCCCCCCCTCCTTTACGCTCCGCGGACGCGGCACTTTCCGCCGTGTCTCCCCTGGATCCCACGCAGCCGCAGGATCTGGCCTCTACCATGGCGGGCTTCTACCGGAGGTGCGCCGAGGCGCCGCCCCCTCTGGGTGACCGGCCGGTACCGACCGCTGCCTCCGGCTGTCGGCGCCGCGGCGTCAGTAGGGCACGCCGACAGTGTCTTCCGCGGACCACCGGATGCGCTCCAGTGGTCCGATTTGCCCATCGTCTGTTCTTGTGGCCATGTTGGGGCCCCCTCATTACTGTGACGGCTTCCATATGCTGTTGCGGTCCCATTTCATTGTCGCCCATCCATACGCGCACAAACAAACAATATGTGGAGGGTAGTCAGGCTGTGTTTGTTCGGCCTGCGCCCTCCACGTTAGGTTTTATCAATCGAAAATAATCAACACATGATTTCAACAACTTAACAAGGCATGATTTTAATCAATTAAAATTGAACCTAGTACCCAACAGTACTCCCGTAATTAAATATTCTCGTCCCACAAATAATAACATTAACAGATCAACTTGATAATGAGTTGATCCGCATTCTTTGTTTAGAAGGGTACAATCACGAGAATATTAACATTATAAAATAAAACCCTACCTAGAAAAGCGGTGTTTAAAAGATGGAGAGTCACGGAAGACGAGCGTCGAGGAAGACATGAGTCATTCCTTCAACGTTAGGAAGAAAGGTGCTGAGGGTGGCATCGAAGTTCTTCGTTCTTCATTCTTCGTTGGAGGAAGAGGAAAACTCTCCAAGTGTTGGGCGTCGTGCTTCGCTGCTAGCGTTCCGCTGCTTGAAGAAGCTATCCAGAACTCCTTCCCCAAAACTCCTTTATATAGGAGTGGGTGGGTTCGTCGTTGGCATGCAAGTCATAAATGGAGGATTTATGACAGAAGGCTCCACCCAATTAATTCGTTGTGGTGGCGCTTTAAAAAATGGGGAGGAAGTCAAAAGGAGGTTAATGCCTCGGGTGGTCCCAATAGAATAATATCCTCAAAAGGGAGGATATTTCCTTGTGGGCCACACCATTAATTAACCACAAAAATTAATGGGGGTGGTTAATACTTGGGTGGTCCCCTCATTAAAAAGGAGGTTTCATCCTCCTCAATTAAGATGGGGATTTAAACCTATAGGCTCCCCCCTCATAAACGAGGGGGAGTCATGAAGTTATGACTCCCCTCCCATTAATGGGGGGGCTTGTGTGGATCCCACCACTATCAACCTCGCATGGGAGGTTAGATCTAGGTGGGCCCCACCACCAACTCCCAAGTGGATCTTCTAACCAATTTAACCGCACGACACGTGTTTAACAAAATAAAATAAATTGTTCATTTATTTTATTTTATTAACCCACGTAAAACCCCAAAACTAACTTTCATACCCGATCATCTGCCGTCGCGGTTAATGTCTTCTCAAGCAAAAACTCACACTGCTAGTTCAACAGTGCCCTTGGATTTCAATTCCAAGCACCGGTTCAAAAGATAGAAAAACCCGCTCGTTCATTCACTGAACGAACCTGAGCTAAACTTCGGAAATTGATTCCAGGCACACCGGGCCTCAAAATCAAGTGCCGTTGAAATCCACAGACTCATAAAATTCCAAATAAGTAAGAACAAAAATTTCCTTGAAATTTCTGGGTCTTTACATCCTCATGTAAAAATTAATTTACTAAAAGATATTTATTTGTGTCATTTTTGTCTTTACATTAAATTAATTAATATAAACTGTCATCATCACTCTAAAACGGATCAATGGGGTCCAAAAATAGACCCAAGTATGCCCATGGTCGAAAATTACTCATCCAATAATGTTAGGAAATATATTAAGATAATTATTTATTATTATGATATTCTTTTTATCTTGAATTATCCTATTTACCTTTAACGGTGGTATATAAAAGTCAAAAGTTACTATTCATAAAAAGTATTTTCATTATATTGAACCAAATTTTATTTACTAATAAAAATCATGTATGTTGGATTTTTAAAATTCAGTTCACAGAAGCTATAAAATTTCATTTAAATGAAAAAGTCAGTTTTTAACTACTAAGTGGTTTCACTATTCATCAAAAATTGATGTTTTTCAAAAAACTACCAAAAAATCAGCCTAATCTATATTTGATACATTGAATTCAAAAATTATGTCAATTTTACAATATTCAAAAAATAAATGTTAGATTAATTTGTTTAAAATTAATTCATGTTGGAAAAACAAAAAGCATGTATTTAAGAAATATTAACTATCAAAAGATTGACACTTGTTTATGTTCTATTTCAAAGTGAAAATAATTTCAATGACTAAAATTGGATTAAATGGAAAAAATATAATCTAATTTCAATTTAAAACTAATTAAAAACATAATCTAACCATATAAATAAATTATATTAAAAGGAAGTTTTGAATTAAAATATAGTATTTCAAACTATTCATCAAAAATTATATTTTATCAGAAAAATACCAAAATTTTATCCAAAGTGAATTTTTATGTTCCGATTATAAAGAATAATTTTATTTTGTGAAAAATAACTTATAATAGTTACCTAAACTAGATTTAAACACGGTACTCCATTAAAAGGAGGTAAATCGACCTTTTAAAATATATTAGAGGATTTATGCTCAAAATTTGATTAATACACATTTTAAACCTCTAAATTTTATTTTCTAAATGTAAAAACATTTAACAAAAATTTATAAGAATATTTCAATTAATTCTATTCATTCCCACCAATACAATGGCTAGGAGTTAACTATATTTAAAATAATTTTATTATATTGTAAGTGTGCAATGTAAGATTTCAAAGAAACTCGTTGTTGCGTATCAGCTAGCCATCGAACATAGAATACCATTTAAATTAAAATTAATATTTAATTCACAAAATAATAATCAAAATGAAAATGTATTATATCTTTATTTACCAGGTATGATACATAATCTATCATCCAACACACCAAGGATCCATAAAAGATCAATCAGAGTTCAAATAGAAAGGTCTCCATTGAGATGGGATTGAGTGGATCTAGTGTTATGCTCTTTTAGTGGAAAAATAATATATTTTGATTCCAAAACTAACTTGATAGAAAAAATTAGGGTCGTTTTATAACACATCATGGTTGGGGAATTCAATAATGAAAACTGGGTGCTAACTATGCGCTGTCAACTACATATATATAGTATTATCACCAAAGGATAACGTAAGGACAGTGATTCCAAATCATTAAGTCACCTAATAATGTTTATATATTGATACACCATCATTTATAACCATCCCATAAAATATATCTATATTAATACCCCATAAAAAACTCGATTATCCCTAGATCTCGAAGTGAAATAGTCTATATAAATCAATATTAGGCCAAAATGACCCATTACAATAGACTTTGATAATCCATCTTAGGAATAGCATTCACCATATCACGTTTAATAACCTATTTTGTGGCCATCATACCAAATTATATCTTGTCTCACTATGTAATTTAGTTTCCACAGTGTCCTAAAATCAAAACCCCCATAGTTGATTACCCATTCATGTCATAAAATACTCTAACTGATCCAACATGAGACTTGAGAACCTATAATTTCTAATTTCACTGACACTAAACAAAATTTTAATGGAATTAGATTATATTTTACATTAAATAAATAATATAAAAAAGATATAATATGTTAATGTATTTTAATTTAACATATAATTTATCACTCTATTGATTGACTTTGTTCACATAATGTAATGAATTCTACCAAAAAATAACAATTTTTTAATTTTCCCAAAACAAAAATGGCATAAAATATTATAACAGAAAACATAGGGTTTAATTTAGTCATTATTAATGGATAAAAATATTATATATAGTCAGAAAATAAAATAATGTATGGAGATCTGAGTGATATAAATTGGGTAGGTGTGGAGAGAAAGAGTTATAACCCATGGCTCTAGTAACCTTGAGCTGGTGGCTACCCTGTTACATTGACAATAATACTATGGGTGAAATCCTAAATGTCAAATTCATATAGTACCCATGGAGATCTAGATACATACAAGATACCCATTTTAAATTTGGTAAAAAATATAAATCAGGTTATTGAAAACATTTAGAATCCTTGATCTCATTCAAAAAATTCATCATAATATATTGGCGAGTGGAAAAAATCATGGTTTTCTCTAACACACCATATGGGTTATATACAATCATATCTGTCATGAATCAATAAGGAATAATTTATATCAAAATGTAAATAACTAAAAAACTATTTTTTTATTAAATAACATGTGTTCAAAGGATATTATGCCACAATTAAATGAGGACCAAATCATTACATATTAATAGTTACATGATCTCGAAGTTATTCCATTTATATGATCATTTAAGAAAAATCATGGACCATAAAAATGGAATTATCAATTAAAGAAATGATTAATATTGGAATTCATGATCATAGATATTATTATTATATATATATATATATATATTTAAGACCCTTTATTATGACATTCTAAATCTATAAGAAAACAAAATTTAATTCAAGAAACAAATTTAAATCATAAGGTATATCGATGCATTAAAGGGCTATAAAAATCTGACGCCCACCCATCACTACATGTCCATAAAAATACATATAGATTGAATTATATATATAATTGACGATATATATTAATTATCCATAAATATAAGTATTGAATAATGAATAATTATTTAACATGATTTTACCCTTCAAAAAAATAACACCCATTGTAAAAATGATATGATAAAATGTGAAAAAGTTTTCAAAATTATAATATACAAGATTCAATAAATAGATATATTTAATAGAAATGAAATATATTATAAATTGTTTTCATAAAATGTGATTATATCAATATGTTGTTAAAAATAAAAAATCCATGATATAAGTTGTGACCAATGGTTCATCCAGAATATAGGTTTTGAAATAAAATAATTTTCCCTGGGGGAATAATGGAAATGATAGAGGAATTTTAATATAATAATTAATAATGAGTTTCATTTTTATTACCATTGAATACATGTAGAAGGATATAAATTTTATAAATTGGTTTTGGAGGTGGGGAAATAGGTTATCGTTGTATACATCAAAAACCATTACTTTTTAATTTTCTACTGAAATTTGATAACATGCCAATAAAAAAATAGTACAAGGATTATGTTGAGTAAATTTTTTAAATTCAATGATAACATGAAATTTAAATAATCATTCATCTAAATAAAAACAATACTTTTGTAAAAATAATTGATTAATATGGACAATAATAAAAAATATTTCCCACGAGAAGAGAAATAAATTATTTTTGTCCTCTTAAACAATAAAATTCATAATTCAGGTACCAAAGAGATGAAAAGATAGAATAAAATAAAGAAAATTATTAAATATCCATTCAATAATATTATTTTCTTAGCTTATTAATGATAAATGGTACTATTTATTCTATGAATTTATGAGAATTCACAAAAGAATTTAACGTGGAATGATATATTCATACCTGTTTGATAACATTTAATTTTTACCCCATCAAACAAACCATGAATTGAATCATTTAACATAATTAGTTAATACTAAATCTTGTTAAATACCATCATAGTCACATTTACACAAAACATTAATGATAATATGGGCATATTATCAAATATGTCTCATTGGAATTGATATTGAGGAAAAAACCCTCACATCATTATTGGATTTAGTTAAACTAGTTTTAAAAACCTATATCAATATTTTATACTAATAATAAATTTATATTAAGACCATATTAATTTTTATGGAATCATATATTTTCATGTTATAACATTTTACTTCATGTTCATTAATAATATTTCATTGTTTGAATTTTATTTGTTGTTAAATCCTTCATTTTATAATGCATGGTATGTTATGGATGTTATAGTTCATGTTAATTAGATATAGATCCATTATCTACATAATGATAATAAAGTTATAAATAACTTATTATTCAATATATATATTTTTATAATCATTTTTGATATCATGAAATGTAAAATGAATTGTATCAGTTCATGGAGATGGTAGGGTGTATGTATGCTTAAGGGATGATATCATTCCCATAATGGGTGGAATGGTATGGAACTGGATTGTATGTTATTCTTTCTTAATTTTTATCTATTTATATTTATCATATATATTCATTCATTTAATCATTATTAATATTTGTGTGTGTTTATTATGTAAAAAAATAACTTTGGTTAATGAGACGGTAGTCCACTGAACACACTTGCAATGGAAATGTATTGAACTTGAGTTGGGGTGGTGGTTGATAAATATTATGAAATAAAAATAATAACATGTCCATATTTAAAATCAATTTTATTTATAATATATAAATATTTAATTCCAAATTTATGTTGGTAAAAGAATATTTAAAAAATATATTTGTTAGTGAAGACAATTACTTTCTTTTTGAAGAACCTCATTTAGATAACAAATTAAGGGTCATAGTTTTGGTATTTTGTGAAGACCAGAAACCCTAATGTAACTTCCCAAAAATCATTAGTTTTATGAAATTGAAAAAAATTTGGTTTTTATACCTTTATATTAGATAAATAAATGATTCTATAGGTAAGGTAGAGTCATGGGTGTGGCCGAAGGGGGGGGGGGTCGGTACATTAAAGAAGTGAAATAGTGTCCATCAACCACATGTCACATAGTTGGCATATGGTTAGTGATAATAATCTTCCATAACCATTCCATACAAAAGGATGTTTTAATGGTTGGTGAATATTTTCATCGGGGGAGGAAAACCCATCTAGGATTAGACATATCCAACCCGTACAGTTACCTCATGGTTTTTTATATGTTGCGGCTCCCCACGAAACAATGACACACAAGGCCCCTCTTGGATAAATGGTGGCACATTGTTTGAAAACCATGAATCCAAACTATGGACCTCAATGAATATTATATAATTCCTATTCTCCCCTCATTATTTATGTTCCTTTACCCTAAATTCTTCCCCCATCATCCTAATGTATCCAAGGGTGATGAACCCATACTCTCAAAATTACCAAGGATCGATCTCCTTCATTTGTATGCTGCTGGAATCATCGTTGGGTGAGGATTGAATATTAGTGTGATTCAAACACTCATATTCCTTTATTTTTCTATTTTAAGGCATGTGTAAGCATCATTATTATTCCATATCTCTAAAACCCTCATTTTCCACCATTTTCTATGTTGGGGAATTAATATTGGTTTTTTAAACATTAATGTCTGAGGAGAAGAGTGATGTTGTCAATAGAATCATTGTTTGTGGTTTGGAAGTTATATCCCATTTTCCTGTTGTTTGGGTTATGTGCATGTACATTTTACATGGTAGTGTTTTGTGGTTTATTTCAATCCATTAGTTATAAAACATAATCCAGTTGGATAAATGATGAATTTAAATCCCCCATGATTCCTATGGGAATCATTAAGGTTGATTAGTCTAGGTTAAGTTCAATCCATTTGGTTTGATGCATCCTTGAAAGTTAAACAGAGTTGTTATGTTTAAAATTAAATTATTTTATGATATATTCAAAGATAAATATGTTCTTATTATTGATTTATTTTAGAAATTGATCTAATGGTAATAATTTTTTGGTTTTTTACATGTAATATGGGTGTTCAGTATAATGGTAAATTTGTTTAATGAATTATTGGTTGAAAATGATAATTATCTTAAATGGATTAAGGATTTTAAATGGTTAATGTGTGTTAAAATGGGATAATGAATATATATATATATATATTAACGAGTTATGAATTTTTCATGATGTGTCTATTAAATGGTTTAGGGCATGTGATTGGTAATTATTTTCATTGAATAATTGATTGTATATATTATATTTTTTTCAATGTTAAAAATGTATGTCCACATGGTATATTGGTATTTGGTTATTTAATTGAAGTTATATTCCCATTTTTTGGGTTAGACCAAGGCTCTATGCCCCACCCCTATAAGGGATTAGTTATGGAGTTGGACTGTGGCTATATGACCCCAACAAATGCAGGGGATATGAACAGATAGACAGAGGGTCTGAGTTATGGGTTATGTATTATATTGTGTTATTATTTCCCTTATTATATAGGGAAAATTATTCTTTACCATATGAATGGTTTATATGATTGATATATGCTGAATTGTATATGATGAAAATGGATATCCCATGAAATAAATGATAAATGTGTCTAATGTGAACCTTGTTAAAAATCAATGTCGTTTATATTCAATTTATATTGATATTATTTTTTGTACACATGTAAAATATCTATTTAGATTGGATAATTTATTGACACTATTGGTGGTTTCCTACTATGTTTTACTCACCCCTTGCTCAGTCTCCAATTGGGTACTTGAGTTGAGATCATGGTTGCATTTGTGACCAGGGTAAGGGCCATGTAACACCCCAAAATTAGTATATAAGAACAGTGTACTGGTTTGCATGTATAACTTGAAATGCCAACCACATATGGTAATGTAATATAGTGAGAAATTAAAATATAATTAATAATTTAAATAAATTTAATATATTTTATAGCATATAATTCACTAAAATACTATTTTATGTTTCCTTATATGCAATTCCATGTTTTAACTGAACATCATTATATTATTAAAATATTATTATTAAATATATTGATACATAACCTAGAAATTAAATTTGAAGTTACAAATAGTATTTTGAAACTCATGAAAATATATTATTTAAACATATAGAAAATAATTTCATTAGTTACAAATTTATTTGAATTGAATATAATAACCAATTGAATATAAAGGTTTTTTTTCAGAAATGCCAATTTTTATGCACTCAAATGTGATTTCCGATAATAAATTAAATTAAATTCTCTTACAGAATGAATTAAATAAAATATATAAATATATATATATTAAATATTAAAATAATTTTTTATATTAATCCAATATATTTTACAATCATTTGATAATAAGAAAGAAAATTTTATACATAAAAACTAGTATTTTAATAAAGAAAGTTTTAGTCCTTTTATGATGAACCTATTTTAAATAATATTTATTTAACCTCTATATAATATATATGTGAAAATAAACTTCATCTTTGTAGGGAAAACATATAAAATGGCTTCTTGTGATTTTTTTGTATTTTTATATAAAGATTCATTTTTAATGGATAATGGATATAATGAATTTTAATTGAAAAATTCATTATCATATATATTATTTATAGTGTTATTTTAAAATTTTAATGTTTTAAAAGTTAAATTTGATTAATATTTTATCATTTAATACATTATATTTTATTTGAGTAAATTTTACATTGAAATTGAATATAAGAAATATCAACAATTTAGATTTTTTTTATTTTAAAAACCAACATTATCATCTCATTTGACGGATTAATTTAAAATTATTTTATGATACTTATATGATTGGAATTTAAAAAAATGGATTCCATATTTTGAATCATCCTAATTTATAATTTATGAATTTTTAAAATAGATTTTTCAGGATAATATTAGTGAATTTAATTAAAATTATTACAATGATTCAGGTGAAATTAAGCTTAACAAGGGAAACAACCTTAATATTTTGTTTCGAAATGACCTTGATACATATGAAAAATCCAATTTATATCCATATATTTACCCGATTCTCAAATGGATCTAATTTTTAACATTATTTTATCTAATTACAATGGGAAAACATGAGTGTAATTCCTGTTCTAAAATATAAATGTGTTCCACTCCTCCACCACTATTAAATGTCCCCCTCTCCACTCACTTCCTCAAATCTATCAATAAAATTATTATAGAACAAGATATTAAAAAATATATCAAAAAAATCACTCTCATTTTCCTTTTATCCGACCCTTTTTTTAATCAATCGAAGTAATCTGTTTGGTGAAAACCAAAAGGAGTTACCTAAATAATAGGTAACATAATTCTTATAGATCTTTATATTTATTTTAATTATCCACACCCGAAAATATTATTATTAAATGAGTATATGACAACATAAATATAACAAAAAATCTATTATTTAGTTATGATAACGGGTATACCAACACTAACTCACACAACCACGTAATTTTCAATGAACATATTTTATATGGGTACGGTGAACTAACACCTCACGAAATGATGATTGTTCATTTCATCATAACAACCTTTCATTGTTCAGAATTAATACGTGAACTAAATTTATATATGTTATACATAATTATTATTATATCATTTTTCTTCTATAATTATTTTATATCACCTAACCTTATCCTTTAATTTTTTTTAAATATGATAACATCACTTGTGGATGTGTGGACTACCACATCCTCAAAGTGATGTAATTCGTTTGCACTCAATATATAATGTATAAAGGATGGTTATAATTAAAAAAAAGTGTAACATTAATTTAATATATATGATAGTAATGACATAATTAACTTTCTGAAAAAAATATTTCATTTTCATTATTAATCATTTCGCAAATGATAAAGTGATAACGTTAGTCATGGAAGTGTGGGCCACCAACTCTTCCATGTGATGTTATTACTTTTAAAACACAAGAATTATATATAACTATAAATTATTTAAAAAATTTTATTTAATATATAATGGTCATTCAAGAAAGATATTGTGTTACATAACTTATTTCTATAATGATCACTGAAAAATTGCAACGTCAGACATGTTTATTAATGATTAATCATCTGCACGATTTTATCATTCATTAATTTTACCTAACCGTATTTCATGATTTTTAATAAGTATTATAGATGTATAAATATGATAATTATTAAATTATTAAAATTATGGATATGTTTATATAATAAAACCATTGACTATAGTCGATCTACCAAATTCATTTTGACACATAAACTAAATGTGGTCAAAACACCTGATGTTAAAATTGTTAATTAAGTAGTTAATTACAAAATTTTAATAAGTCAAGTAAAATTAAAAAGTAAACTATAATAAATTTCCTTAATAAATGAAACAATTAACATATTTTTATTATTCAGTAATATGACGACACACATGACAAGTCAAAATCGAGGTAAGGGATTTTTTCTCTAATTACATTCCCTTGAAACTTATTTGTTTTTATTCACCAATTAAATTTTTTAATATATATATATATAATGAATTTTGAAAAATTATATAATAAATAACATTTTTCTCATGATATTATATGTGTTATTTAATGTTATTCTTTCATTGGTATTATGATTTAAATATTTTGATGTGGTTTGGGGAATTATGGAATGTCTGAGAATTATTTTCCTCAGGAATATTATTAATGATGTTTTAATGGTATTTCCATTCATCAAAGTCAAAAACCCTTATTATTACTTATTCTCTTCAGGGTAATGTATTGATTAATCATCATTCCATCTTCAATCCAAATGTTTGGAGATAAAGATTTTAATTTATTAAATTAATCGATTATTTGATATATAAGAAATCTTTTGGACTATTAGATTGGAGTATTGCACGGTTATATATATCCCCTTGATGAATCAGTTGTCTCACAAGATTAATGAATAGCCAAAATATTAATAGATTAAACTATTATGATAATTTATTAAATGGGACGTGATTCAATTTATTACCTTTTCATATTTATTTGTGCTTATATATTTATTTCACTGACACGTGTTATCAGTTATTTAACATGACATGTTTATTATTCATATCATTTTGTTTTTTAATCCACTTTACTTACACATATAGATAATTTGATCTCAAACTTATTATATTCCCTTTTCGGTTAATAAAGATGAATCCATTGGAATGGGCTTCTAGAATTAATTTGGTTACTATTTTTATGTATTGTGTCTTATTTACTAATTCAAAATGTGATATGGGTAAAATTTATATATTATGTTTTTCCAAAACTACTAAAATATTCAATCATATGGGATTTTAATATTTTACTTATTCCAATGTAATAATGAAATGAACTAACTCTGTTATTTTATATTTTCAGGGTTTTGAATTTGGTATTAGAGGAGGAATAATAGTTTTCTTGGAAACTAGATATAGAAAATATAGATTTGGGAGAAAACCCCTATGAAATACATTAAGGATAAGTGTAGAAGAACATCCACGGATATTGGTAATGTAGATATTATATAGACATTTCATGAAATACATCCCATCATGGGTATTAACTATAGACATGGTAGTGTAATAGATGTACCTAGGACTAAAAACACTACCACAATATCTCAAGCTTGACTCGGCCTAACATGGTTCACGTCTTGGGGCTTTAATCTTCAAATAGTTTGACACTCCTGAGTGATACATCGAGGATAATTATAATTTTCCTAACAAAAATTATTAAATATTTGAATGTAATAATATCCAAATATAAATCATGTATATGATTGTGATATTATCTATAAATAATTTTTAAAAGTTATGTTATGTATTACAGCATATTTATAATTATATAAATTTTATAATTTTATGAGATAATTTATTATCTTCCATTTTCTATAAATATATCCTTTATAGATGAATGGAATAAATAATCATTGAAAATGTAGATATTAACATAATCTAGAAGACAATTTAACTGTTACGGGAACTGTGAATATTATTGAATTCATAGAGATTCTTAATCATGTTTTGAAAAATAAACTTGCATAGAAGTAGTATCATATCCCACAATGAGATTCTCTATTGAGGGAATTATTTATGTGATAGAGGTCCCATCATAAAGTAGGACTACTAATATAATTTTTGATGAGAAATTTATTAGGTCTTTAGAGAATATATATATGGAATAAGGATGCATTAAAAAGGGAAATGATTCATTTTAAGTGTATTTTTACATAGGTGATGTCGATCAATGGTGGTAATTGATCTAGAATAATAGAGAGGATTAAAAATAGAACCCTTTTAATAGATTAATTTTAATAAGACGGTATTCAAAAAATTCTTCTCTCATGATAAAAAAACATGGCAGAAGAGAATTTTCCCCAGTTTAATGAATAAGAAAGAATAATGTTTATTAGTGTATGAAGATACCTTTACATAGTTGTGAGTGAAGGATATAGATTTCATACACATCACAGAATTTAATAATGTTCATTTATTTGATAGAATTAATCCAAATCTCAAAAAGTTACTATCCTCTGAAAACAAATCATTGTATTATGAAAATATTTAATGTGTCATCATGTTGGAGAATCAATTTCCTTGAATCATTCTGTTTCAAATGAAACCAAGACAATATGAGGTCATCCACGAATGATGAAAAACTCAATGAATCAAAAAATAAGTGAATGAAGGATTTTCCCACTTGGGATAAATGTTTAAACATTAACCATAAAAAAATCTTGAATATAATATGAGATTGTTATAAGTGTCTAAATAAGGATTACCATGATAAAGAATGTAATGAGAAAAATAAAAAGGCAACTAATGACTTTTATAACTACAAGGACATGGGTCACTACAAAAATTAATTTCCCATGAATAATAGGAATGTTCCTCAGAATAATCTAATAGTTCAAGGTCAAGAATATGTTATTGACACAATTGAATTGGAATGATTAATTTGCTTCTATATCTGGATATATGAAATATGTTTTAAATTTATTTTATTGATGATTTTATCATCATATGATTTTTTAAATAGGTAAGTATTATGTTATAGTATTATTTCAATAATGTATTGAGATCATATGATGATTGGTACCATGAAGAGTTATTTAGTGTAATGTAATTTTGTTGGGAAAACACATGGTTTTGAGAAAGATAACCATTAATATATTCATAATTTTATGATAATTATTTTTGGAAATATAAATTAATCTATTATATAACATTGATTATATGAATATTGGTTACATTGGAAATGAGTAATGATTAATGATATCATTGATAGAGTTTACAACAATTTTGGATTTATTTAATTTATCGAAAAATTGAGTTCTACATAAGGAATAATGAATAATTCCTATTTCAAAAAAATATTATAGTAATTAATGTTATTATAATATTTCATGAGAAATCATGATGAACAGGTTTACATATTCTATTTTTTTGGTAAAATAGAGTTACATCATTTAGATTGAAGGATAATGATATGTACATATTATTAAAATTCTATGATATTCCTTCTAATGCGATGGATCCTAATATTTTAGAAAATTCATCCTTTTATGAACTGGTTTATGGTTATATTTGTATAATTTTTTAGATATTTTCCCCTTAATTCACCATACAAAAAATTATTAAATGTTCAGGGAATACTCAATGGAAAATATTATGTTGAATGAATGGTATATTTTCATATATTTTTAAGGATTGAAAAAATATATCAACTCTAAGATAAAATGATTTTGAAAAATACATTTTTTGTCTAATTATAATAAATTTTTATGATATCAATGACAATTATTCACACATTATGTTTATGGATTTGTGTTTTACAAATTTCAGCTGAATATATTCTCTATAACTCTCCATCAGAACATGATTTTTAAACTTTTCCTCCACATACATCTATCTATTTACCAGTTATGTTCTCCAAATAGGTATCTAAGTTACATGAAAATTTCAATTTCTTTTATCTATTATATTTATTAAACATTATTAAATCTATTTAATATTTTTAATTTTAAAAAGAGTATTTCCAAATATAAAAAGCTTGACTACCATGGTCATTTTTTGGTTGTGAGGATGAAATTTAATTAAGTTTGGGAGAATATGACACACAAAAAATATAAACTACGAGTTTTCAATTTTAGAACATGTATAACACACAACAAAAATCATGAAATGGGATTTATTATCCAATGAATTTAAAATATAATTTCTTTTTTAAATAAATTTAATATAGTCTATAGCATGATATGCACCCAAACAACAAGTTATCTTTCCATAAATTCTAAATAGATTTTAAACTAAAAAATAATAAAATTTTCAAA
Source organism: Viscum album (assembly GCA_963277665.1). Classification (NCBI taxonomy): domain Eukaryota; kingdom Viridiplantae; phylum Streptophyta; class Magnoliopsida; order Santalales; family Viscaceae; genus Viscum; species Viscum album. The sequence goes on along the minus strand of OY728136.1, from coordinate 1,427,773,069 downwards.
TATTATTATTTAATACAACATGACATAACTTAGATGTAAAATTAATTATTATGAATAGTATTAACTAACATAGGAAAACTTATGGTTTACATAAATATAAAATTAATTTTTCAGTTTCAAATTGATTAGAAATTAATATCCTAACTAATTGAGTATTATTGAAATATTTTTCATAGAATCCCCCTTTATATGCACCCAAAGGTGTTTTACATTAATAATTTAAATTAATAACTGTTTATGTTTGATATTAATGAAATATATATATATATAATTCATTAAATTATTGTGCATATTTATCCTATATATTTTATAAGCATAGGATAAGAACAAACCCAAAATTACACATAAAAACTAATATTTTTATAAAGTAAATTTTACCACCATTTAATGGTGATCACATTTTAAATCAATATTTTCAGAATTTTAAAAAATATATATGTCCAAATAAACATCATATTTTAATTAAAAACATAAAACTTATCTTTTGGTGAATTTTTGATAGTTTTTTTGTGTAGATTTATTTTTTAATGAATTGTGGAAAAATGATTTTTAATTCCAAATTACATTTTAATATAATTTATTTATATGGATACATTAAATTTTTTAATTATTTCAATGTTTAATTAGATTAATTTATTATCAATTAATCCAATTTATTTCATTGGAATCAATTTCACATTAAAATTGAATATAAAAACATAAAAAATAGTGGAATGTTATTACTTTAAAAACACACATTATCGTCCAATTTGTGATATTAGTTTTAAATTTATTTATTCCTCATTCATTATTGGATTTTGGATAATGAGATTCTATATTTGGAATGATTAAAATTTATTAATTCTAATAATGTCAACATAGTTTTTAAAAAAAGGATTTGTAAATGTAATTATAATTGATTAAATCGATTATTGCTCTCGGCTTTTACCAAAATCTCTCTGCACCATTAGGGTTTCTTTGATGACTGGTCTGCACCAGGTCTGTGAGGTGTGTTCAGGTTCTATTGTCTCATTTGAATGTGGTTGTGTCTTTTTTCAACCTATGTGACAGTGTTCTTCGGTAGATCAGGTAACATCTTTTTGTTATAGTGTAAGTTGTTTTCTCAGCAAGTGGCGCAACGACTTTAGTGACCCTCTCTTCAGGGAAATTAGTAGTGTTTATAGATGCATGTGTTAGTACTTTAAAGATAGTTACCATTGGTTTTATATCAGTTTCTATGAAATATTTGGCCCGAATCTGTTCAGATCTGGTGGGAATTTTTTCATAGTGATGAGTGACGACATTCGTCATACTTTGTTGGCAGTTCTCGAGTGGCGATGAGATGGAGTGCAGAGATTGGATAATAGAGTATATTGGTTAATATGGTGGTTTTAGTAGATGAGGGAGGCATCTCAGTCTGTGGTAGGTGAAAATGGGAGGCTTAGTGTTGGTGGATGATGAAGGTCTTTTTGATTTCGGCAGTGGAGTCACCCAAGGTAGAGTTCTCTCTTTGACATTGGTGGGGAGGTGACATTGTGAAGTTGTGGTACATTATTCAAATGTAGATGATGGGTTTTGGGATATTCTTTTGGCTTTTAGTATTTTTCTTCACGCATCTCCTAATATTTGAGTCTCTATACCATGATTTTTGTAATAGATATTTTTCCATTGGGCTCTTGGGACATCGATATTAAAGGCTATGCATGTCTGGGATTTTGGGAATTTAGTGGGTTTTCCCCTAGGAGTTAAAAAGGATTTTTTATTTTTTATATTTTCTAATAATTTTTCGTTCCTGTAATTTCCAATTATAATGATTATGGTAAAATTAAGATAAAAAGGGACTAAACTTTAATCTTAAGGGCTCAATTGACTATCCCAGTAGTCCAAAAACCATTGGATGGCCATATATATACCATATCATCCAATGGATATTATTAGGACCATTATTTGATGTACATTCATATGGTTAAACGTGGTTGGAAGTCCTTTTAGAAAATTTAAAATATTTACCCCAGTCCTACAATATAAAATGGCATCCAATCCTCCCATATACTCCCACATTTCAAGACACATTATATCAACCAATATCTACCAAATAACTTCTAAATATCCCATTAGAAATCCAAGAATCCTCCCCTTGACTAAAAATTCATCCATGGAATCCCTTTGATGGAAAGATATAGGGAGTTTCCCAAATATGAGGTAACATCATTCATTATTTTATTTAGTTTTATTTCCTTTATCCACAACCAAATATTCTTATTCACTTAACATTTAAAACAAAGTATCATAAATATACTAGGATTTTTTAATAACGATTCATCCTATAATCAAACACACTTATATCTAATAGGTAACAAACATATTGTATATGTGTACGGTGAGTTACTGCCTCATGGAATAATGATTGTTTGTTTTTAATTTACCACCATCCAGGGTTGGGTATTATTTTGGAAGCTCAATTTATATATGTTAAATATAATATTAATTATGAATTTACTCTTTTATATTGTAATTATAACACATTACATTATAATTTTTATTTTTTTTAAATATGATAACATCGATTTTTGGATGTGTGGAATACCTCCTCCATGAAGCGATGTGATTGGTTCACACTATACATGGAACTTATAATGGATGGTTTTAATTAAAATTATGTAACATACATGAAATCTATATGGTATTAATGATATAAATACATTTCTAAAAACATAATATAAATACATTTCACAAATTAAAAAGTTATACCACTAGATGTGGACGTGTGAACTCTGCCACCTCAACATGATGCGATTCCTTTTAAATCAAAATAATTATATAAATAATTATATATAATTAAATAAAAGATTATTTATTATATATTTCTCATTATTTAATTATATAACATCACTTACATTCTTTATATAATAATCACTAAAAAATTGCAATGTTATTCATGTATATGTATGCCCAATCGTCTCCATGATTGTAATGTGGGTTCATTTTTCCTATGAATATTTCATGATTGGTTTTATAAGTATATTTAATGTATAAATAACATACTTATTGCTTAATTTTTATTCTATATATGTATATATAATGACCCCATTGAACGTAGTTTATCTACCAAAATCATTTTTGACACATAAACAAAATATAGTCAAAATAACCGATGAAAAATGAATTTTCTGCATTATTTTTTAAAAAATTATAAAAATTGAATTTAAATTAATAATAATCATGAATAAATTTATAATGAACATTAATAATTAACATATTTATATTAATCCGGAATATTGATACACATGTCACTTGTTAGACTGAGTGTAAAGGCTTTCATCTAAATTTTCATTCCATTGAGACCTACAATTTTTATGCCCCAATTCGCATTTATATTGTTTATAAATTACCTTTTACATGTTATATCATGAATAACATAATTCATATTATATTCTATGTTTTATATAATTTTATTCCATTAGGTGTATTATTATTTAAAAGTTTCAAAGCGGTATGTGACAGTTTAGAATGTTTTAATATTTGTTTGCTAAAGAATATTATTAATGATCTTTAAATAGTATTTACATTCATAAACATCCACATCCCTTATTGTTACTTATCCTCCATTGGAATAATTACTGATAAATCTTAATACCTTATTCGATATTGATATTTTTTGATAAGAAATGATATTTATTGATTAAATTGATTATTCAATATTTGACGAATAATTTGGATCTGTAGATGGGGGAATGAACCTGTTATAGATATTTCTTTGATGAATTAGTTGTCACATGAGATTATCAAATTTGTAAAATTGTAATATTTTAAATTTTTCCTCAAATATATCATGATGCTATAGTGATTCATGGTCTAGGTACATGACATCCTATATAAAATCATTTCCTTCACTTCATTTAGCATTTTTTATTCAGGATATTTTCCATCGACATATCGAATAATTCATTTCATTATTAGTTAATTGATTAAATGGAATATGTTTCAAATTCATAATATTCCATAATTATTTTTCATTATATTGTTCTTTTTCTAGCATGTTTTATATGTTATTTGACATTACAAGTTGATTATTCTCATTAGTTAACTTATTATTTCAATTTACATACCCTTACAGAGAATTTTAGATTATCGTTGCTATATTTCCTTTCCCAAGGATAGGAAGAGGAATCCATAGGACTGAGTTTCAACACTACTGTAAAGGGAGGATTTCCAAATTCCTATATACCAATGGTTTTCTTAACAATTGTTGTAGAGTACTTTTACCAAAGGTTTAAGGAAACTGTTGTTAAAAGCTAGTTAAAATCATCTTTTCCCAATGGTTTTTCAAAACCGTTGGGAAAAGTATACTCTATACCAACGATTTTCTTAACCCATTGGTATAGAGAGGTTTAAATAATCATATATAAATAGTTTTTACAAACTGTTGGTAAAGGATTTCTTTCCCAATGGGTTTTACCAATTGTTGGGAATGTTTTACCCAAAATTCATAGAAACTCGGCCTCCCCCATTTCGCATGACTGCAGCCCTAAACAGAAGGGAGAATTGGGATTTTCTTTCCCTTAAGGCCGAAATCCTTCTATCTTTAAGATTTATCAGTTCTTCACTTGTAATCTGAAAGTGATAATGCATCTACTATTCTGGTTTTATGTTTTCATTTGGGTGAAGTGGAGAAGCCTGATTTTTTTACCCTGCAGCGAATTTTTTTCATTTCGATCCATCTTCAAAATAACTTAGTTCTAGACATCTAGTTTTTTAGTGATACTTTCATTTTAATGTTCTGCATCTACTGTTTTGGTTTTCTATTTTGATTTTGGTGTGTATGACTTTTGTTTTCTGTTTGATTTGGGTATGTGTGTTGGGATTTGACAGTGAATCAAATTTGATTCAAAATGTATTATGTGTTAATATCATCTATAAATTTTCAGTTCTTAGAAGGCTTGGTATTACTCGGAATTTTGTGTTAATATCATCCATATTTCACATGATTCACATCATGGTAAAAATGTGTGATGATGTTATTGAGATCCGAGAGAAAACTCATACAGTCCAGGTTGTTTATAGTGGCATGGTTAGTCATGAGTGATAATTTTCTTCCTAAGATGACTATACTAATATAACTTTAGGGTTTATAAAATATGGTTCTCACTATACGTTGTATATTATGTCTCTTTCTAGTCCAATACCCCCTTTTATTATGGTGGGGTGCTTTTCACTAGCCATGCTAGCATGTGTATATATCCATAACAATGTTAGATAATTCACAAGTTTTATTCAATAATCTTGTTATCATTGACATACTTTATTATTAATCTCAAATTTAAAAATAAATGTTTTTGTCTATACTTTATGAAATTAAACCTTTTTACAAGCCATGAACACCCTATTAGTGTAGAAGCTTAAACTTTCTTAACCCATGGGGTGCGCTAGTCTTGGGGAACTAATTGGGTAATGAAAGCTATGATCATAGAGGTTCCAAGAATGATTTATTGAACATTAGTGAATGATTTGGGATGCCTATAACACATAATATGACCTGAGGCATGTGCCTCTATTTGGGATGCCTATAAAGGGGCCTTGAATTCCTCTTTTATGAATGGTTGTGTGGAACTATTGGTAAAACACCTCCCTTTACCAATGGTTTGATTCAATGACGAGGAAAGGAACTTTTACTGATGATTGTGGATTTTGAGTTACTGACATGACTCGTACTCTTGCCATCAGTGAACCAGATGATTGGGTTGTAGCTCAAGAAGCTAAGTTGAATTTTAGAATTTAATTAGCCTCTTGTATAGTACTACTTCCTTCTAGTTATAACTATGTTTTTCTTCTTGATACATGAAATACATTACCATTATTCGGTTTATGATTCTGTTATTAGTTGGTATTACTGATTTGTTTATTTTCATCCATTTACAATATTTTCCCATTTTTATCATTCTTCCACTTTTTAACTGATAATATTAAAATTGTACAACATAGGTAATGAGGTAATAGTCTCCCCCAGACATAGCAAAGCCTGTCACTATTAGTCAATAACATTTGGAATTTTTGTAGATGTGCTTGAGTCCATGTGGCCATCCGAGTTCGGGTCACTAATGAGTGGCATCCTAGATTGGGATATCCCAATTCTTGGATATCCATTTATAGGTGTTTCTAATCAAATCCATACCAATAACTATTGATGGTCCCTCTCCAAAATCAATTGGGACATGATTCAATGAATTTAGCCTACCAACCTATGATCTATGGCCCCAATCCTATGATCCTTTAATCCTTGGTTAAGGTGAAACTTGATGATTCCATAACTACTTTTGATGTGATCCTCATCCTACTCCTCATCCTGATCTCTCGGAATAAGTTAAAGTATAAATCTCATGTACTCCCAATAAGACCCTTAAGGATTATGTATTCCTTGATCCACTTCCAATATCTTATAGGTAAATCCTTGAATATAGGCATTAAAAATTATATATCCTATTTTCATATATACACTGTATTTTGCTGTGTTTCATAATATGATCCTTATATAGAGTAATGTGTCGGTTACACTTTTATATAATGTAAATAATTGTCATTTACCTAAATATTTTTTTGATTGAACTTCAATATTATTTAATTTCATAGAAATTACTTATTTCAATTTTTTTACAGAATTTATAGAAGTTGGATGTATGAAACTGATCATATTTCAACTGATTTTCAAAATAATTTGAACAGCTTTTTAGATTTGCATCTGACAAGGCTTGAAATAGTGGTCACTTACACTGCCCATGTTCTAATTGTGTTGGAAGACCTTGTTTGAGTTGTGAAGTAGTTAGCTATCATATAACCAAATATGGTTTCCAAAAAAAATATAATGTGTGGTATCACAATGGAGAGATAATGGAATCTCAAAATGTTGATCATCCAAATGATAGGACTGAATTGGAGAGTTTGATATATGATCGGTTTCCATTTATTCGGCATGATGAGAAGGAAAGGATGTCCAGCCAACAAGATTTTGATACAAGCACACATGATGCGTCCAATGAATATGATGATGTTGATAGGGTGAAAAAATTGAATGTTTCTGCAATGACTCCAGTATATCTACAATGTGGTAAAATGAAAAAGTTGGAATTTTTAATCCGATTGTTTCATGGGAAAACTATGTATGGGATTTCAAATACTTTAATTGATTACATTTTTACCTTCTTGAAGGAATTACTTCTAGATGATCCAAATATTCCCTCAATCCACTACATGGCATGGAAGTTAGTTGATGAACTTGGATTCTCAAAAAAAATTCATGCTTTCCCGAATGATTGTAGCTTATTTTGGGAGAAAACTGCTAAAAAATGATTGTATAAAATGTGGAAGCTCCCGATGGAAGAAAAAATATGATGGAACACCATCTCGTGTGCCAAAAAAAGTAATGTGGCACTTTCCATTGATCCAAAGTCTAAAGAACCTTTTCATGAATGATGAAATTTCAGTAAAAATGAGATGGAATGACAGCGAGAGAAAAACAAATAATGAAGAGTTGGTTCACCCTACAGATGGATTTTCATGGCAGGGATTTGGTGCTCGATATCCTGAATTTGAGGTTGAAGTGTGTAATGTTAGACCAGGTCTTTCATTTGATGGTTTTAATCCATTTGGGATGATGATTACTTCGCACAACACATGTTCGGTTTTCATAGACATTTATAACCTTCCCCCATGGTTGTGTATGAAAAATCCTTACACTTTCTTGAGTACACTGATATATAGCCCTTCTGATGCCGGCTATGATACATATGTATACATGAATCCTTTAATAAAAGAGTTAAAACTTCTTTAGGAAGTGGGTGTGCCCACATACGATGCATGTTCCAAAGACATATTTCAGATGTGTGGTGCGCTTATGTGGATGATCAATGATATTCCTACTAATGCAATGATGTCTGGATATAGCACAAAAGGAAAATTGTCATGTACTATTTTTATGATGAATACTCGATCGAGAAGACTGAAATATCGTTGTAGTTTTAGTTTTATGGGACATCGAAGATTCTTTCCAATGAACCATCTATATAGAAACAATCGTCGAAGATTAGACAATACCTTGGAGACTGACGATCCACCTCAGCGTATGTCTGGAACTGATGTTCTTAATGAATTGAAGGGTTTCAGTTATTCATTTGGGAAGGGTGTAATGAAATCTAAAAAGGGGGAAAATGTTTCCAATGATACCTGTTACAATTGGAAGAAGAAGATTATATTCTTTGAGTTGTCGTATTGGTCAACCAACTTGTTATGTCATTGATTAGACGTAATGCCCATTGAAAATAATATATGTGAAATGTTTCTTCTGAATCTTCTAAATGTCAAGGGGAAGACAAAAGATGATTTAAGATCTTAGTGTGACTTGGTAGATTGGGGGATCTGACAAGAATTGCATCCTGTCTATATCAGTGAAAATAAATACCAAGTTCAATGTGATTCTTATGTGATGACACCTGCTGAAAAAATCAATTTCTGGAAGTGTTAGAGACTATCAATGCTCTTGATGGCTATTCAAGCAATATATCAAAATGGGTCAATAAAAAGAGTTGAAGCAGAAATCAGTGAAGAATCATGATTATCAAATCCTTTTGCATGAGTTGATTCCAATAGAAATCCACCATCTCTTGTTCAATAATGTAAGAGCCTCAGTTATTTGGTTGTGCTATTTTTTTAGAGATCTTTGTGATAAGAAGTTGTCCAAATCATTTTTGAAAAAACAGTTGGCAGAGACACCATTAATTTTGTGTGAGTTAGAGAAAATATTCCCTCCATCATCTTTTACATGCATGTTTCATCTGACTATCCATCGTTATTTATCTTAGAGAAGGAAAGAGACTTTTCAAAGAAAAGGGTATTCTTCTTGGTTGAAATTGAAGGTAAAAATATATCTGTAATAACTAAATAAAAATAATATTTAATTAAGTTTACTTTATGTTTATATTTCAGGTATCAAATTTTTCTGCAGACTCTGTTTCTGAGGAAATAAGAGATGTGGATTTTCGTCCTAATACCATGGTTCGTTCTTGTAAATCAATTGTGATCAATAGATACAAATTTATTATCACTAAATGAGCCAGAAATAGGAGACCACATCATGATGGTGTTGTGCTAACTGCCACAATAGACTGTTATTCCAGTCCATCAAATAATAGACCTCATTTTGAAAATGCATCTTATTATGGAGTCATGGAGAAAATAATAATTTTGTATTATTACTCTCATGGTCGAGTCATGAGGATAAAATGTCAATGGTTTGATTCAATGAAGTGGAAAGGAACCTTTATTGATGGTTGTGGATTTTGAGTTATTGACATAACTCGCACTCATTCCACCGATGAACCATATGTATTGTAATCAATGGTGAACATGTTTTTTATGCCAAAGATCATTTTCATCCTAAATTTGGTGTAATTATTGAATTAAATCCCAGAAATTTTTTTGATGATGGTGATGATGAATTTGACACTATCCCTATTGCATTTGGAAGCAATCAGTTTAATACTTATGATGACTCCAATAGCTCAATTGTAAGATTTGATTATGAACCCTAAATTGTGTTGGAAAATATATAGAAACATACAGCCATATTCTCACCAACATGTTTCAGCTAAATCATTCCGAGTGTGTATCCTAGTAATTACCTTCAAACCACCATAAATCTTCTGTTTTATTATGTTTTTTTATCAGAATGGTTTTTTTATATTTTGTTTTTTGGGTTACACATTAGTTATATGTTTCAAGTTACTTCCATATTTGTTTTCATTGTAAGAAATGACACCCATTGAAGAGATGCAGCGGAAAAAGATGACAAAAAATAATCGTCGCATGACACAGATGGGCTTTCATCCACTCATCCCTGTTGTGAGTATTTTATGTCAAATATAAATATTTCAAAAAATTATAATATCATGTGTTTACTTTTGTGTTAAAATTTTTCATAAGGATCCACCCCTAGGGGAGAGATATCTAATGAGGAGCCTAATATTGCTCCCAGTACAGAGGCTGGTGGTAGGAGGGGGGTGGTGTCAGAGTTTGACAATCATCTGGTGGTCCTTGTACTAAGGCTAGTGGTATGAGGGGTCGTGGTGCCAGAGTAAGACGATCCACTGGTCGTACCTGATTGGACTATGCCACTACCACAAAAATATCTTCTACACCACATTTTGATACTGGAGTGTCTTTAGGGACACATGATATATTTAGGCATCTGGTTATTACACTACCAGTTGGCCAGATTTCTATGCCATCATCTTTTTCTTTTAGTTCATTATCTCCGAGCTATTATATTCCATCTTCTCCGACTCCTGCTTCGACATAGTATGTGGCTGAGGAGCATAAACTAAGGGACACTCCACTTGTATAGGATATTCCTTCAGCTTCTTCACATCCAAGGACACTAATTGATCTGACTACCACAGGTATATTTATATAACTCTAACAAATTTTTATTCCAAAATTTATTTTTATAATAACTTGTACTGATTTTTTTTAATTATTAATAGATTCATCCACTCATAAGAGGTGGGGGGGGGGGGGCGTACTCGCTAGCGTTTTTTATGGAACCAGCAGACACAGTTGATGATTGAATACATTGATGATGGACAAATGATTGATATATCTGGGCAGGAATGTCGGGGTTTTTTGGAGATGCTAGCCAAATACTCCAACATCATTCCGGTCAGCCCTCTCCCTTAGAGACATCTGCCACACGAAGTCAATGATAATGCGTGGGCACAAATATGGGTAAAAAATCAATTGGATTTAATGTAGTATTCTTTGTATTTATACGAATTAATCTATTGGGTTTCATCTTTGGATTAACTTCCCTGATGGCGAAGGTGCATGACCAACAGGTTTAAAGGAGGTAGGAGAGCTTTGGAGAGCTTATAAGCATGAGCTGTATGTTGGCTGGTGTGATAGAGTGGGCGTGGAGTTGGAGATAGTACCTATCGTTAATGACTCCTCGATAGAGCAATATCACCAAATTATTACCCATTGGGTGACTTCCAAATTTAAGTTATTAATCCCATTTGAGGTATTTAAATGATAGTTTTCATATTTTGCATTAATATTATCTTATTTATTATTAAACATTATTTAGGAATATTCTAAAAAAACATTGATTCAAAAAAATTCCTCCACACTTTAGGGTGCACTATTATGTCAGACCATGAGACGTAGCTGGTATGATATAGTTGTTTATAAGTTTTTGTTAGGACTTTCCCCTTTTATTATTTCTTACTTAGATTATGTGATTTATTGAATAATTAATATATGATCATACTTTCACTTTATATTGTTTCAATGTCATTACAGAAGCACAAATTTAATATTGAAGGACATCTCCCTTGAGTAAAATTGTTTTGCTCGAGTAGAATTAAAAAAGATGGTGTTGTGGTTAATGAACAGACACAAGAAAAGATTGAAAGTAATAATTTGTTTATTTAAAAGTTTACTATCTAATTTGAAATTTAATAATCTATTTATATTTTTAACATGATTCTTTAGAGGCCCTTGATGCCTAGGATCCTGACAATTTAGGGCCACACGATCATTTATATCTTGTTTTGGAAATGAGCACAGTGGTCAAGTACGCTGCCGAACTGGTAAGAATATAGTTCCGATGAGGTATTGGTCCTTTCCAGGTATCCATTCTAGTACCACCATGTTGGAACAGGTCAAGGAGCATGAAAGATAGTCTGATAAAAGGGTCATAGAGTTGGAAGAACACGTTCAAATGAGGGAGAATGAATTTATGAGACTGATCAAAGCTTTATCTTCATCACTTCCACCAGAGTCCAGCGCAGTTTTTCAGACATATATGTCATCGATGGGTGCATTATCCAGTGGACTAGGTGGCAGTTCTAGTGGTGTTTAAGATGATGATGTTCCTGGTGATGATGAGGATACTGAAGAGGACGAGGGAAAGGATGAGGATTAGGAAGAGGGAGAGGATGGGGCTGAGGGTGAGGATGGGGCCATGGATGAGAATGGGGATGAAGAAGAAGACAACAATGAGGATAGAGATGGCAGCAAGGATGAGACTGATGATGACAGTGGTGATGTTGATGGTGATCAGAGGCAGATTAATCAATTACATTTTTGGAATTATGTATAACCCTTTATTTTTTGAGCCTGGTTTTTCACTCTAGTATGGATATTTTTGAATTCAGTATAACTCTTTATTTTTTATCAAATATGGAAGCCTAATGATGTTATAATGGTTTATGGGGCTTCTGGAGCTTGTTCGGAACTCGGAACCCTGATCGTCGTAGAAAAACACTATGCCTCACAGTTAGTAAAAAATTTAAGTCCATCCCACATGGTATCTACCAACCATATAGGGATATATATTAGAATAAATTTGCATGATTTTCCCTAACCAAACCCCAGGGAATGCACATCATGCACAATGTCTATAGTTTTAGTATAAGATATTATCACTGTTGTTGCATGATTTGCCTAACTGGCATACGTAATACCAACCACATGCATTCAGATTGTGTTGATACTTTAGGAAAATTATCCATGGGATGTATGTGACGTTTCTGAGTTAACCCTACCTCAATCTGAGGCACATTGTTGTTGTTATCACTAAAAGTGTCTCTATTTTGTTTAAAATGGATACCCTTTTATGTAAAAACAATTGGCAAAAGGAAAACTGAACAAATGTATTTGGATTGTGTTGATACTTTAGTAAAACAATACATGGGTAATATTTGATGTGTAAGACTCAACCCCACAACAATCCAAGGCACGGTGTGGCCGTTACCACTAAAAGTGTCTGACATTTATTTGAAATGGACAAGATTTTAAGTGAAAAAAATAACTGACATATGGAAAAAAGACAAAAGATATTCGTAATATGTTGATACTTTAGAACAACAAACCATGGGACATTTGTGATGTGTAAGAGTCAACTCCGCATCAATCTGAGGCACGGTGTGGCTGGTACCACTCAAAGTGTCTCACTTTTATTTGAAATGGACCAGATATTAAGTGAAAACAACAACTAATATACGGAAAACTGATCAAACACATTCGGATTGTGTTGATACTTTAGGACATGATACATTGGTCATTTGTGATGTGTATGAGTGAACTCCGCCTCAATCCAACACATGGTGTTGCCGGTATCACTCCAAGTGTCTCACTTTGATTTGAAATGGACAACATTTTAAGTGAAAAAAACAACTGACATACGAAAAACAGACCAAACATATTTGGATTGTGTTGATACTTTAGGAAAATTGTCCAATGGTCATTTTAGATGTGTACAAGACAACCCCACATCAATCCAAGGCACAGTGTGGATGGTATCACTCTAAATGTCTGTATTATATTTAAAATGGACACCATATTAATTAAAAACAATTGGCATACGGAAAACCGACCAAAGTTATTTGTATTGACTTGATACATTAACAAAATGATCCATGGGTCATTCGTGAGGTGTATGAGGAGACAATACATCATTAAGACGTGTGGTTTGCACGGAACAACTGAATATGTATTTTTAGGTGTTTGGAATGCTTGAAAAGCATGCGTGGGGTGATAAAAACTAGCCGAACGACATTGGAATGCCATGAAATCAGATGACAATATAGGGTGGGTGAATTGTGAAATGGATGGCTAGATGTTACGACAATCGGACGTTTCAGGTGACTGCGGTGGCCGAAAACGCACTCTGCATGTCGTAAATGGAAAAAATGTGTTTAACGATAAAATCCATGCTGAATGACATCATAATGACTTGATATCATACAAACACAACCTAATTTTAATTCGTGATATGTACGAGGAGACAACACGTCATTCAGACGTGCAGTTTGCACAGCACGACAGAATGTGTTTTCTAGGTGTTTTGCGCGCTTGAAAAGCGTGTGTGGGGTGGTCAAAATTGGAAAAAAGTCCTTGGAATGCCTTAATATCTGATGACAACAAAGGGTGGGTGAATTGTGAAATGCTCGGCTAGACGGCACATCAATCGGAGGTGTTGTGTTACCGTGGTGGATGAAAAAACACTCTGCATATCGTAAATGGCCGAAACATGTGTTTTACTGTCAAATATATACCCAAAAACATCGGAATGACTTGAAATCGTACGAAAAAACCCTAATTGTTATTCTTGAGTTGTATGAGAAGATGATACATCGTTTGGATGCGCGGTTTGCATGACACGACTGAAATGTGTTTTTTAGGTGTTTGGCGCGCTTAAAAAGTGTGTGTGGGGTGGTCAAAACCAGCAGAACGACCCAGTAATGCCATGAAATTGGAAGAAAACAAAGGGTGGGTGAACTGTGAAATGGTCAGCCGTCAGCACGTCAATCAGAGGTGTCATGTGACTACGATGGCCGAAAACGCACTCCGCGTGTCGTAAATGGAGAAAACATGCGTTTAACGGTCAAATGCATACCGAAAGATATCATAATGACTTGAAATCACACAAAAACTTCCTAATTTTTATTCTTGAGGTGTAAGAGGAGAAGACATGTCATTCGGACGTGCGGTTTTCACGGAACGACTGAATATGTGTTTTTTAGGTGTTTGGCGCCCTTGAAAAGCATGTGTGGGGTGGTCAAAACTGGCCGAACAACTTCATAATGCCATGAAATCAGAATACAAGAAAGGGTGGGTGAATTGTGAAATGGTCAGCCATTCGACACATCAATCGGAGGTGTCGTCTGACCGCGGTGGATGAAAACGCACTCTGCGAGTCGTAAATGGCCAAAACATGTGTTTTACGGTTAAATACATACCCAACGACATCAGAATAACTTTAAATCACACAAAACACCCTAATTATTATTTTTGAGGTGTACGAAAAATATGACACGTCATTCGGATGTACGGGTTGTGTTACACAACTGATTATGTGTTTTTAGGTGTTTGGAGAGCTTGAAAAGCGTACGTGGGGTTGTCAAAACCTGCCAAACAACTTTGGAACGCATGAAATCAGACGAAAACAAATGGTTGGTGAACTGTGAAATGGTAGGCTAGACGACATGTCAATTAGAGGTGTCGTGTGACCGTGATGGATGAAAACGCACTCCGCATGTTGTAAATGGACAAAACATGCGTTTAACAGTCAAATGAATACCGAAAGACATCAGAATGACTTGAAATCACACAAAAACACCCTAATTATTATCCGTGAGGTGTAAGAGGATATGAAACAACATTTGAATGCATGGTTTGTACGACATGACTGAATATGTGTTTTTAGGTGTTTGGCCCGCATGAAAAGTGTGCTTGGGGTGGTCAAAACCGACCGAACGACCTCGGAATGTCATGAAATCAGATGAAAATAAAGGGTGGGTGAATTGTGAAATGGTCGGCCATACGACACATCAATCGGATTTTTCTTGTGACTTCGGTGGCCCTAAATGCACTTCGCGTGTCGTAAATGTCCAAAACATGCGTTTAATGGTCAAATGCATATCGAACGACATCAGAATGACTTGAAATCACATAAAAACACCCAAATTATTATTCTTGAGGTGTATGAGGAGAAAACATGTCATTCGTACATGCGGTTTGCATGACAAGGGTGAATATGTGTTTTTAGGTGTTTGGTGCGCTTGAAAAGCATGCGTGGGGTGGTCAAAATTGGACGAATGACCACATAATGTCATGAAATCGGACGACAATAAAGGACGGGTGAATTGTGAAATGTTATAGTAGACATCACATCAATCGGAGGTGTCGTGTGACTGCGGTGGATGAAAACATACTCCACGTGTTGTAAATGATCCAAACATGCGTTTAAAGATCAAATACATACTGAACGATATCATAATGACTTGAAATCACACGAAAACACCCTATTATTATTCTTCAGTTGTACAAAGAGATAACACGTCATTCATATGTCTAGTTTGAACAACATGGTAGAATATGTATTTTTAGGTGTTTGGCGTGCTTGCAAAGCATAAGTGGGGTGGACAAAACCGGCCGAACGACCTCAGAATAATATGAAATCAGATGACAACAAAGAGAGGGTTAATTGTTAAATGTTCAGCCAGAAGACATGTCAATTGGAGGTGTCATGTGACAGCGGTGGCTGAAAACGCAATCCAGACAGCCCCCCCCCCCCCTCGGACAACCCCCCTCACCTCTAGATAGCCCCCCCCCCTGCACCCCCCGGACCCCCACCCACCGGACAGCCTTTACCACCCCCCCGCCCACTGAACACCCCCCCTCCGCCCACTGGACACCCCCCCTGCACCCCATACAGACCCCACCCCCATGATAGACCCTCCAACCCCCCAGATAGCCCACCTGACCCCAGACGGCCCCCACCCCCCGGACAGCCCCCCCACCCCATTGACTGCCCCCCCCCCTTCCCACTCACCCCGGACAACCCCCCACCCCCCGGACAGCCTCCCGCACCACCCAAACAGCCCTCCCACCCCCAGACAGCCCCACACACCAATCGGATAGCCCCCACCCCCCGTACATCCTCCCTCTCAATTATTTAGTTCTTATATGTAAGTCTTAATGTTATTCATCTATTTTTTTATCTTCTATTTTGATTTGGTCTAAACTCGATCCCTCTCTCTTTACCTAGGCTGGGAACTACTTCCTCCCTATAGATTCATCTGAATTCAATCAATTTTTTAGTTCTACACTCCAAATCGGTAAGGTTTAACTTATTTTTAATATTTTTCATCTATTATTGTTTGTTTCTCTTTTGATTTGACTTAAACCAGGTGGTACCGTGTGTGGCATGACATACCCAATAATTGCAGTTTGATTTGTTTTATATTTTTATTCTACAATTCATGTGTCAAGATTATATGAATTAACTTGATTTGAATTCATCATTTCCAATCCTTTTATGTAGTTAGTGAATCATATCGAGGCACAGTGTGGCCGGTACCACTCAAAATGCCTCACTTTTTTTTGAAATGGACATGATTTTAAGTGAAAACAATAACTTGCATACGGAAAACTGACCAAATGTATTCGAATTGTGTTGATAATTTAGCACAAAGATCCATGGGTCTCTTGTGATGTGTACGAGTCAACCCCGACTCAATATGAGGAACGGTGTGACTAATATCTATCAAAGTGACTCTCTTTTATTTGAAATGGACAACATTTTAAGGGAAATCAACAACTGGAATATGGATAAATGATCAAACGCATTCAGATTGTGTTGATACATTAGGAAAATGATCCATGGGTAATTTGTGACGTGTATGATTCAACTCTTCCTCAGTCCAAGGCACGGTGTGACGGGTACCACTCAAAGTGTCTCACTTTTGTTTGAAATGGACATGGTTTTAAGTGAAAACCACAATTGACATACGGAAAACTGACCAAATGCATTCGGATTGTGTTGATACATTAGCACAACGATCCATGGATCATTTTTGATGGATACAAGTCAACCCCACCTCAATCCGAGGTACGGTGTGACTGGTATCACTCAAAGTGTCTCACTTTTGTTTGAAATGGACAACATTTTATGTGAAAATAACAATTGGCATATGAAAAATCATCCCAAGGATACACATAGATTCTTGAAATTAAGGGGAAAAATGAAATATAGTCTATTGGTCATATGTCATTAGAAGAAAATATTCACAAGGCATAGATTGAAACACAATGGGTCATAGTATATATAGAAAAAATGTGAATTATATTAGAAATTAGTCTCGACATCCCATCATGAACATGCAACAACACTCATGTTCTAATTCTCAATCATGGGTCTTTCAATCTATAAAATAACATAAAAAAAATAAATATCATATAGTGATTTCATATGAATCCTATGAACACTCAAGCATACCATATAACAAATTGGTCAACAAGTCTACACATAGATTGTTGAAAAATAAGTGTCAAAGTCTCATAAAAATCACCCAATGGTGAGGAATACATATGGTGACACCATATCCCTATGAATAACCTCAATCCCATTCTCAATTAGTGGGTTCTAGGACCAAACCAAAGTCCCTTTGGGAACCCAATACCAAGGACTTAATTGAATATTCATACCCACTACCCAAGATGGGGATTCATCTCACATCACACCCAGGAGAGAAAATTACAATTATCCACATACCCAATTATTATAATTGAAAATTCTATGAAAAAAATGTAGGCTATTTCAGTAACCCATCTCATATGTCGAGATTGACCAATTATTTCCACTAAAACATCATGAACCATTTATACATATATACATAATCATTATATGAATATAAACATCCCATGTGCTTCATATAACTCATCCCAGGTCTAAGCACATGACCACTACCATTGTCTTTATTATGGGTATCATGATCCTTGTTCACTCTACCCATGTTTTTCTATTGGTTTTAAGATACTTAACCCAGTACCATTACTAAACATCCCATGTACTTCCTATAACATGAAGGTTTTTTCTCTTGTGTGTATTGGTGTTGCAGTTTGAGTGAGGAATGAATTATAAATTTTGAATGCTCTTATGTGTGTTGGTGTTGTGGTTTGAGTGAGGAATAAATTATAAATTTGGAATGCTCTTATAGGTGTTATTGCAGTTCCTATAACATGTAGGCTTTTTCTCTTCTGGGTTCTATTGCATTTGAATTTCTAAATTTCTAAATTTTTAAATTCTGGAATGAATTCTAAATTTTTAATACTTTGGATGGGGATTTTGTATTAGTGTTGTTCCAGGTCTAGAGAGGGGATATGGGCCTGCTGCTGTGGAGTTGAGCAATTGTATACCAATAGTTTTTAAAACTGTTGGTATAGATTCTATAATATGACTATACCAATGGTTTTTTTATAACTGTTGGTATAAGTTTATACCAATGGTTATAACAAAACCGTTCGTATTGCCTGATGCCTTGCCATATCCCCTTTATACCAACGGTTTACAAATTTTAGTATAAGGGTAACATACATATACCAATGGTTTCACAAACCGTTGGTATATGTTATACTTTAACACACATATGTCAATGGTTTGTAGCAAACTGTTGGTATACCTTCTATTTTGACACATATACCAACGGTTTTCATAGAACCTTTTGTATAGGCCTTTGGTCACATCCTAATTGTCTACGGTAGGGGGAACCGTTGGTATACTATATACCAACGGTTTCCAGGCCTTTACCAACGGTTGTGAACCCTTGGTAAAGTGTAAAATTCTAGAAGTGCAAGGTTAGTGGTTATTAATTATTTGTATGTATTATTTGTTAATATATATTTACCGATGTATTGTGGGTATGATGTATGTAACATGGTTCTCCAAAAATTCTAATCTATTTGATCCCATGAAATTTCAATCATGTATCTGTGCCACTGTAATAATGCACTAGACCAGCTCAAGGATTTTTAGGGGCTAGTGCGTTAAATGTCCTATGCTAGAATGATGGTTTCGGAATGGGATGCACATAGATGAGGGATTAAGATTTACAGTTAGGGCCTGTTTGGGGGATTCATCTATTTAAAATTATTTTTGGTTTTCAAAACACCTGAAAAAATATGGAATTACATAGCATATTTTCTGTTTGGATTTCATGTACCTGGTGTAAGGAAAATGGAATTCTGATGCATTTTAATGGGTTATATTGTTTCCTTTATTTTCTATTTTTATCTATATTGAAATAATCTAATTATATTTAATTGTGTCACTACATATTAACATAGACCACCAATGATAATTGCAATCCTATAGAATTTAGAGAGGAGTTCTTGTGACCATGTGCTGATCTAGAATGGGGAACCAGATTTTCTAGAACCCAGGTCTGGGATGTTATAAATTGGTACTAGAGGAGTTTTTCTATTAATTAATATAACTAATTATGGATGGTAGGCAATATAAGAGTACTTTTAAAGAGTTGTAAATGAGTTCATGCATGAGAGTATATCACTAATGTATGTGGGATACCCTAATTACCTAGGTTTGGTTTATTGTTGTTGATGTTTTTGTTATAGATGGAAATTATTTCTATATAGGTGAGAGACGTTTTTGTGTGATGTGATTATTTTATGGTATTTTTATCATGGATTTAATGGATCGAGGATGTGAATACAATAATAATTTAGGCAAAAAGGGGAAATCATGACATGCATCAAGGTTTAAAAAGACATGAAAAGACACATGTGATATGAAATATATAATTATATTCATTTATCATGATAGATGAAACAAATAGTGTCAAATGACGATGTTGAAAATGGGTAAATGGAAATAATATTAAATAATGCTTAAGTTTTTCTGATAAATGAAGAGTGTTAAGTGGTATATAATTTGGTTAAAATGATTCTAAAGATAAAATTGTGCCTAATTGATAATGTATTATGTTGTGAATTTAAAATGTATAAAAATGGTGTCTAATAAGAGACTTGTGTTAATATATGTTTATATACCCAACAATGACCATGAAATGTGGTCGCAATGGTTGTGAGTTGTGATATATATTTTACTATATCTGTTGGGATAGTGTATTATCAGTGGGTTTTTATTTCTAGTGGATTGGATTTTTTATATTAAAAATGTGGATGTTTTTTGTTATGTGTTTTGAGACATATGTTTAGAATTGTAGAGAGATTATACCATGAAGACAAGATCCACCTGCACAATAAGAGGATATGTACATGAATACTCTCCTATAGAGGGGTAATAATTCCGAATTGTCTACTTTAATAAAGGAGATGAGTGGTTCCATGTGAAAATATAAAATTTCATAAAAACGATGGAAAGAGACACATTTAGGTCATTCAGACTATGTTTGACATGAATAGTGATTTCTAGTT
Source organism: Viscum album (assembly GCA_963277665.1). Classification (NCBI taxonomy): domain Eukaryota; kingdom Viridiplantae; phylum Streptophyta; class Magnoliopsida; order Santalales; family Viscaceae; genus Viscum; species Viscum album. The sequence goes on along the minus strand of OY728136.1, from coordinate 1,427,752,303 downwards.
GTAAAAACCATCGAGTTTTTCTAGTGGTGTATGATATGATGATTTTATAATTTGTATAGAGTCCATAAATAATATAATATATCACAAAGAGACTCTTCATGATATTGGATTAAAGTAAGATGGTGTTATTTTTCAATGACTGGTGAAGTGCTAGAGTGATATCTTAGTTCAGACTAAGCAATTATATGGGATGTTGTGGGTGTATTTCTCAAAAACGTTTTTCTGTACATTTATATCTAGAGACGTTGAGGTAGGAGAAGGTTATGATATTCATGAGGATGACATGGGTTCCTATAATAATGATAAATGATGTTGTGTATGTCTCTAACTTGCATAACATTTTTCTAGAATCAAAAGTGGATGAGAGCTATGGCGAGATGTTCTATGATAGACATTCACATGAGATCAATTCCCAGGTGAATATAGTTTGTTTAAAGTGGTTTTTCGAGATGGTTGATCAGAACCTCAGTACATAAGGAAACATAAATGAGGCTTCTATTGGTGGCATTTTTGTTTCATTTGTGTGATCTTGTGGTGTGAATTTTTTTTATAGGAATGTCTCTTTTAAGAGCATTCTCTAAAATGGTAGTAGGAAAAGTAGTCAAAGAAGATGACCAGCCTATCAAGGTAGTGACTGAGTTTCCTACTATTAGTGTGGAATGTCAAGACACATGTGTTGTAGCTTCCCTGACCACAAGTATAGTACCTATAATGCAACATGAAGTGGAATGTGATGAGGTTCTATATAAACCCTCAAATGATGGGAAATGATGGAGTATTAAGGATGATACAGGGTGAATAAAGGGGGTATGTCACCACATACCATACATGTAGTTGTATTTTGATATCCCATTGGGTGTCGTTAAATACTACCAGGATACAAAAAATTAATAATTTAAAAAAATCAGATTAAACAAATAAAACATGTTGTATCTATAAATTATGAGTTTCTAACCAACATTGGTGGATTGTATGTAGTAATTTAATTATAGAAACCAAAATTTTTATTATTTTATTTTTTTGAGAGAAGATAAATTATATTATTAAGAAATTGGTTGAAATTCAAAATACAGGAAAGCCAGGTTCAATGATTTTTAGGATTGTGTGATAAATATTTCTATGATATTCTAGTTTTTTAGGTTTGGTTTTGGAATTGTGTCAATATGGATTCTTAGTCCTTGTATACAACTATAATCATATGATTTCATCATTGGAATGACCATCTAAGGGGTGTAAATGCCAAACTAGGTCTCCCAATACATTATTTCGACACAATTAACCTAGATTTCATAATGGTCATACAAAAAATAAGGTGATTAATGGATGAAATGAATGAAAAAACCTCAAATCACAAGGAATGTTCATACAATTAAAAAATAATGGTATTTGGAGCTTATAAATTTAGTTGAAGAAATCCAAAAAAATGAATAATAAAATAGAATTAATCTCTATGTGTAAAATCCCCTATAATAAAATCCCTTGAAACAAATATAACAAATATATCATGCAATGAAATATGATAACAAGAGTCATGTGTAACCAAAGAATAATAGAGGCAAAGAGTATTGGTGAACCGTGACCACGGATCATCACTCCATCATCTGGAAGCATCTATTAATGTCCCATAGCCTCCTCAAGTCCCATAATATCTTGGCAGAGTCTTTTATTGTTGTATTATATAGAAATATCATCAATGTATCATCCACATAAAATTTCTATTTATGTATCACAATATCGTAATGAAATTTAACAAGGTTACATGATGTACAATCCCTATATTTTTAGGAATCATGAATCTTTGCAAAATCTTCTCTAAAATCTTGTCCAAAAAAATAACATCGTGTAATCTGGTGACATGAGGTGTAATGTGTATTCACAACATGTATTAATGTCACAAATTTTTCTACAATGAAAATACCTTTTAAAAAATACATGGTGTGCAATTTCATTACAAGACATTTAATAATGTTTATCCAGTTTTCCATCTCTACTTCTTTCGTAAAAATCTTTGTAATGCCATGGGCAATGAAAAGAGGCATGAATTATCTTTAAGCTCATAATTTCACTAGTTTTCATTCCTTTATCAAAGATTCATCATTGACTATCATAAAACAGAAAACATGTCAATTCACTCCAAAATAAGAATGATTCATTATCTATTAAAAAATCAATACAATAATAAACACTAAAATGTATGCATAAAATACACTATTCCGAGTTATACTGGAGGTATAAGTTGGGGATGTAGATGTGGTACTATATAATACCATTTTTCATAACTTCTAGGTTGTCAATCAACTATAAATCTGGCCGATACCCATAGGGGATGGCGATATCAATGTCATGACGGTTAGTCTGAACCTAGAGGTGGAAAGCATGGACCATTAATTGATAATGTTAATATACTTTCATCTAAAGAACTTTATAGGTGATTATTCAATAAATTAACCTCACATTAATTTATATATTATATGTTTGTGAATGTGTGGCTTCAAGCGGTGTAATGTATATGTGCAGTTCAGCCGATTGACATAGTATTAGGAGTATGAGAAAAAATATCCTGAAATTTAAAGAGTATACCATTGAGGTTTGAGGGAACCATTTCATGTTGGAATTTATTGTGCACATTATGTTATATTTTAACCTGATTTCTGGATGTATTGGTTAGTATTATATCAGACTAATGTTGACTATTGCCTTCATATAGTAACATTCACATTCATGTAGGGGATACTTATTTCCACTATGGTGAATGGGATATAATGAAAGGGATTGGAGGGACCATTCATATGTGATTGATATATTTAAACACCCATGTAGATGGTAATGGATTTAAAATTCCCAGTACTTGATCATCTCTAACCACATTCATTTATTTATATTATGAAAATTTTGTTTCAAAATATACACGATTCTTTTCTTATATGTATATATGTAATGTTAATCTCCCTAAAGGTAATGTCATTATATATTCAATGTGAGGATTACTTAATCCAATTCTAGATAATGATGTGGTTAGTTATTATCATGGGTCAAATATTATATTGATGAATAGGCTCTGACATTTTCAAATTTCATAAGTACTATAACCTATGTACTTTTAAAATAATTTGTTTGAATTTTTTAATTAAATAATTGAATAATTTAATAATGAAAAAATAAAATATGTGGTATTTTTTGAAATCAAATAATCTATACTAATAGAATAGTAAACTCACTTATGAGAGTATAAATAAAATTTATGTATCATATCTGTAAAAATAATAATTATTTATATAATTTTATAAGTAAATATATGTTTTGAAAATGAAAAATTAAGAGGCAGTATTTTTTTGAAACATAAATGTTTATTTAAAATTATATAATTAATAAAAATATTGAAAAAATACTTTTACATCATAAAATATATTCATAAATTAATATTTTTTTTACTTTTGATTATAATATAAATTAATGAGAGTTTAATTAGTTTTTCAATCCTTCATCAAAACAGTTGTAATATTAAAATTGTTATTTATTGAATAAATAAATATTTTTATTAGAAATTAAATTTGTCACATTTAAGAAATTAATTTAAAAAATTTCTGTAAATTTTTGAATTCTACTAGTCAATAAATTGTTGGGGTAATTTTTGTGAATTTTCTAAAATAATTGAATTTTTTGGAGAACAATGAAATACGATAATTTAGAATATATATACATTATACATTAAATACATTATTGCATTACTAATTGAATATGTAATACCCATAATAACAAACTAACATTAATCATTTAATATATTTTGTGAAAAGTTTCAAAATATTCGTATAGTTGAGAAAAAATATGAAACTAATTAATAAAATAATGGAAACAACCATCTCCCCCACTATAAATACCACCCATCACCACCTCTTTTTTTCCAAAACTCCATGTCCTTTAATATTTTCCAGTTTCTTCACAATAATATTCAAAATACTTTATCCCACTATTTCGGATCACTTGGGCTCACCAAATATCCAAGTGTAATATTCTTAAGGAGGTTCGCAATGAGAAGGCTTCAAGAGGTAAAATCATCTTTCATTTTAGATATTTTTCTTTCCAGTTACATTTATTGATATTCTATTTTATACTCCCATATTCTAAGTGACATGAAAAATCCATTATAATATATTTAATTTAATTGTATTTGGTTATTGTAATACCCATCACCAATCCTCTCATCTCTCCTATTTTTTTAGAAAATGAAAGAATCGTCTGTAACGTGTCGATTCACCCCATTCGTGGATATTAAATATTCATTTTACATCACCACCTTCAATTCTGGAATTAAAACCATTATGTTGGTTTAAAATAATTTAATATTTATGTAGTATCTTTTTAAATTTTTTGGAACAAATTTAATTACATAACATTGAATAAAATGAATCTAGTTTGTGGCGGATGAAAAAAAACCAAAAAACAAACCGACCATTTATTTTAAATCCTTTATCCAATGATTCATTCAAATATTAGAAAAAATGTTATATGTTAAAATTTATATTTCTCCAAACATATTAATATCATTTTAGTAAAATTTCAGATTTTTCCTTCCATTTTACATGAAAATCGATAATGAACAAACAATGGAAAGCATGAAATAAACACATATGAATCTATGAAAATAATATAATATTATAACAAATGGAAGGAAAGATCACAAAAATATAGTATAATGTATTATAAATATTAATAATATTCTATAATAAATTTATTACACTTTTTGAATCAGTATAAAATATTTTTGAACATGTTTGAAGGAATTTAAACCTATGTTAAATGAATTTTATTTTAAAATCATATTATAATTTATATTTTAACAAAGTTCAAAAATAATGGTTTATAAATATAAAACATGAAATTATTTTCCAAATCAATGAAACAATATGATTTTAAAAATTTCATTACAATATTACAAGTTTATATTCAAATGGAATGTCTTCCTTTATATGTGTGCAGTAATCACAAAATATGTCATTTCTCTCATGGAATGATTTTAATGATATAAGTATTCATTTTTAATGACTATGATATTTTTCATAAGAATTTTTTATGATTGTGGGTGGGTATTTTATTAACCTCCAATTCATTTGTTATGTTAATCTTTTATGTTCATAGTATTAGTAATTTCATGTGTACCTTTGATGGTTATACCATATGATATATGTTAGGGTTACATTGTTATGTAGATTTGATGGTTAAAAATATTAAGATAAATTTTAGGGTAACAATATTATTTATGTATGGTAATAAAATGATTCCTAATGATACAGAAATAGTTTATTTATATATTTTATGTTTTATGGAAGCATATTGTATTGAAAAATTATAGGTTACTTATAATGGTTATAAATTTATCGTTCAAGGGTTTGTAAGTATTCATGGACTAATGTTATAATTTGTTTATTTTTATATCCCTTACTATAATTTTTCTCCTCATACAATGTTTTAAAATTTTTTCCATTGGTTTTAATGATTTTAAGGGTAAATAACCATCCAATATGAATTTTCTAATGATTTTTAAAATAATTATTCTTTTATTAAAAGAAATTTTATTATAGAAGAAATGGAGGTTGTTTTAGTAGTATAAAATTTTAATTATAGTGGTATTTTATGAATGAATTGTGAAAAAATTCTCTAAAACTATTAACAGAAAATATCATTGGGACTATAATAACCGTGTTCTAGTTGAATTAAACTAGTTATGTAATGAATAATGTTGGGTCTTTATAGTAGGTATCAGAGCACGATTTAGATAATATTATGTGTAATATTTATATTAATAAAATTAAATAAATTATTTTTACATTATAAATGTTTTGAAATTATAAATCATTAGAATATTACAATTTTAATTCTTATATGAAATGAATATTCAGAATGGTTTCATGCATTATAATCAAGAATGTTAATATGGGAAGGCTCATAGATGATGACTTTGTTCTCAATCTATAACCTAGAAGAGTGGGAATTTTATCCATGCAATTTTTGATACAAATAGTTTAGTTGATATAGGATATTAATGGGTGTGGCATCCATGAAAGTGAACGATCATAACTACCTCCATGAAATATGATTACTTTATATCATTTTATGAGGAAACACCATCCAACATTCTATGAATCTTATATCCTTGTGGTGGCTGAAGGGTTGATTAAATTTCTTGGAAAGTTATTTTATATCATTAAATATTCATATAATCAAATTTTTATTCCTTCCATTAATCATTTTTAAGGAGAAGTCAACTAGTAGTGGTCAATGGTTAAGAATATCAAGGAATGTGAAGAAATTGATGCCTTGGTATAGGATGAATTTTAGAATCTATTACATGAAAAATATTTTCCTCAGGTGGTAAGACATAGGATGAAATTAAATTAAATTAATTGAAACAAAAGGTGACGGATTCTAGAGTCATTGTATGAAGAAATCATTACACTATTTAATGTTATTCTCCAAATCATATATGGGGTCTTGATAGTAAAATCAATCATAAATTCTTTGGATTTATGCCATGATACCAAAAAAAATTGGCTTCCCACGAATGTAATAGTTATGATATGATTTTTTGATGTGATTAGAGGATAGAAATGGTGTTTTAAGTTGATAAAGAATACTTTAAAAAAAAGTATAAGAAAATTTTATGATGGAATGAAATACGTAAGAATAAATCAAATAAATTTGAAACTATGAAAATCTAGTGTTCAGTTTGTGGAATGTATTTTAATAATAACCCTGAGGAATGAATTAAAAAATATATTACATGTTTCCAATTTTGTAAGATTATACCTAGGGATAGATATTGTAATTAAAACAATAATATTGTTGAAAATATTAATTTTTTTTTTAAGAAAACTATAATATTTTTTAAATGTGGTGAGATGGTGGATTTTTTACATACCTTCCCGAAGAAGGATCTGAAAAATGGGTAAATGTTGATTATAAACATAATGTTTTACTAAATGTTTTTTAATCCATTTTAGCAGATATGGTGTCATTCAATGAAGTGGTATCAAGTACATTAATGTTTTACCCAAAATTTTTATTGTGTTGTTTAATATGGGGTCTACATAATCCATTATTTTTCATTATGTTTCTGGTAAATTAGAAAATTCACCACATGTAAGGAAAAAATAAATATTGACAAAAACACTAGGGGGAATTGTAAGGGGAAAATGTATTATTTGAATATTATTTATTATCATATGTAGAATGAATTTAACTTAAAATGAAATTTTTTTATGTGTAGTGTTTGATGATATTCTGAGTATGAAATGACATTCTATTTATCATGATAAATTTTATTGTAGGGTTAATGAAGTTATTTTTAGGAAAGAGTTTTAGTTTTTATATAAGAATAAACCCATAATAATAATAATATTTCAGAAAGATGAAACAGTTTTAAATTATGGAAATAAATATTATGTTTCATATACTATTTAAAATAATGGAACAATTCTAAATAATGAGATACCAATGGTAAATGAATACTATGATGTTTTTAATGTTGACTTTTCCAGTGTATTAACCAATATGGAATTATAATTTTGTATTGAATTATTTCTCAATGTAATGAAAATTTGAAACCACCCTTATTGAATGAATTATGTAGAATTTATGAAATTGAAAAAGTAGTTACATGAGTTTCATTATTAATTCTTCATTAATCCTAAACCCTCACCATGGGGGGGATCCTATTTTGTTCCTTATAAATAATTATGGTTCCATTAGACATTACATTTATTATAGAACAATGAATAACATTAATGTTCTGAATTGATATTTATTCCTTCATATTGATGACATGTTTGATCAAATGGTGATAGAGGTTGGAATTTGAGAAACAACAAACTGATTTAGGAATGGGGATTACGAGTTATTTTTATGCCCTTTGATTTAAAAAATGATCCTACAATATTTATTATTCCAATAAATAGACACTTATATAAATATTTGGATATGTTTTGTTGTTTTTTATGATATTTTGGGTTTTTCCAAATTTTATGTCAATAATTATAAACATCTGAGGATTACTCAGCAAACCCTTAATGAAATGTAGTTATATATGATGTTTCAAACATATGATATTTTGTTGCAACTAATTTATTTTTCCTTGATCATTATAAATACTGGTGAAATAACTATTAATCCCTAAAAATGTTGTTGATGAATGTACAAGATAAAAAAATACTACTAAAATTATTTGTTTTATTGGATTATAATGCTATTACTAATGGTTGCTTAATAACTATTCATAGTTATTTAGCCTACTATCAAAGATAACATGATTATGGGTTAAATTTATTTGGATGGATGACTATGATGTTTTTTTTTCAAGAACTGAAAATATATTGGGTAAATTCTTTATTTTTTTCTATAGATACAACAAATTGAGACTTTTTCATCTAAATTAATTCTCTATTGAAGAGACTTTGTTGCTTTATGATGTGGACTAATAAGTTAATTTTTTATGCTTTAGGAAAAATAAAATTACTTGAGGTTAATTACACAACACGTGATCTAGAAATTAGAAGCTATATTTTTTCTTATAATATTTCAGTCATAAATTATATATATCAAATTTGAAATATATATCATCCATTCAGGTTTAAATTATATATTCACTCATAATAAATTGAACATAAGGTAGATAAAATGGTTTGAACTAAAAAAGGATTTTGATTGAACGATCGATTACCATATTTTCAAAATAAAACAACGTGGTAGATTACCCAATTCGAAAAAATCATGCTACATTAATTGTTCTAGGTTTGGAACATGACCCCTTGAACAATTATTTCATGAGTCTTGTATTGGATGTTATTGGTGTAGAAATAACATTATTTTGTTTCAAGTTTTAGTGAAATAATCTCTCTCAAAATGAATTAATAAAATAAATAAATTAGACCCCGACATAAATAATATTGTATAATTTATTAAAATGGTATGTTTCCATAATTTATCATTGATTGAAATTTGGTATTGAGATTTAGGAATATATACAATTTTCTTTGTGATTGATTGTTGAATGAAGAATTATTATGTAATGATCATAGTTCTAGGATTTTTTTTCATCTCAGGAGCATTATGATGTACAAAGACCTGCATGAGTATTACAGGTGGTATGGAATGAAAAAAGATATTTCTAATTTTTCCATGAAATGTTTGACTTCTCAACAAGATATAAAATAGTGAAAAAAACGAACGTGAAAAAATCATCCTCTTCCATTCAATAATGGATATGGAAAAATATATCCATGAATTTCATGGGAAAAATACCCCTGACTTCTCTAGGAAATTATTTGATTTGGGATTTTTTAATCAACTAATATTATTTCACATTTCATTCTTATTCCTGATTCTATGTATTTGGATTGTGTTTTTTGAGAGTACCTCAAAGAGATAGTTATGTAACCTACAATTTCACTCACAATTGTTTCTCACTGTGATCCTTGGTTCACTTGTGTCACTTGTAAAGGCCTTACAATGTCATATAAAAAATAATTATATTTTAGCATATCCTTTCATCCTCAATATGATGGATATGTAGAGATAATGATTCATAGCATGGATGATGTGCTATGATCTGGTTCATTGGATTAATATGCGAGTTGGTATCAAAATATTTATGTAGTTGAATTTTATTATAGTAATTGTTTTCATTCCAGTATATAGATGATACCTTTTGATGAATTATATGTAAATCAATGTTGAACTCTTTCATATTTCCATGTAGTGCTAGATAAGAACATGATGGTACAATAATTAGTAGTGTAATTGGATGATAAAGTAATGAATATCCCCCAATAAAGGAGGAAATCTCTGATAAAAAATGGCTTGAAAAATACTGAAGAAAAGACCATTATTTCAAGGTATATGATCAATAGTTTCTCAATTTTTCATTATGGAATCTTATATTGATTTTTGTAAGAATGTTTAGTTGAGTCCATGGATTAATCGACACTCTAAAATACTATAGAAAGTTGGATAGGTTGGCTACTGAGTATCATTACCTTTGAGTTCATCAGAATTACATAATATTTTTAATGTTTTTATGTCAATAGTGTATATTATAGATTAATCTCTTGTTCAGATACCTATGATTTCTTAGTAGGATGATAACCATTAATTTGGGGAACAGAAAATTCGAAATAATGACCCTATCTACCTGGTATTGTGGAATAAGGTAATTCATCATGATATAGTTTGTGGAGAAACCACATGGTTGAAAAAGGAATATGGTAATATGAAAATGCTATGAAGGAAAGTTATAATCACAAGTTTAGTAAAAAATGAAAAATTTCAAGGACGCAATTTCTATAAGGGGGAGATTGTTACAACCCATGTACCGGTAATTTTTTTTCTTTTTGGATTAAAACCATAAAGTTATTTATAAATGTAAATTGAATGAAATGGTATTTTTAGAAATAATGGAATATATAATAACAGAATTTTAACCTCCCCTGTGAGAGTATAAATAAAATTTGAGTATCTTAAATGTGAAAGTATTATAAATTTATATAATTAATATGTAAATAAATTTTTTGAAGGTGATAAATTATGTATTTGTTTTTTTGAAACCTAAATGTTAATTTATAATTTTCAAAGTAGTTTAATTAATTGAAAGAATATTTATCTTCATAAAATATATTTATAAATTTATATTTTATTTTCTTACGATTATATGTTAATTTTACGAGACCTCGATTATTTTTTTAAATAGTCATAAAATCATTTCTAATATTAAATTTGTATTTTTTAATAAATGTATATTTTAATTGAAAATTAAATTTCACATATTTGGACAATTATATTTAAAATATAGACTCTATTTTTTATTTAAATATTGAAAAAAGTTATGGTTGACATTTTTTATTTCTCTGAAATAATTTTTTTTGTGAATAGAAGAATGCGATAATTTCTGATATATATTATAAATAAAATACACCATTCATTGAATCATTGACGGTGTAATCACCATAATAAATATATCCAATTATTAATTTAATTTATTATTTATATTAATCAAACAATTCAAAGTCTTGATCCAAATAATTAAGGACTAAATAAAATAAAAAACCCCATTCCCATATAATAAGTACCACCCCATTCTAGCGTTTTCTTCTCACACCTCCAAATATATTAATATTTTTTAAATTCTCCTAAATATTCACTCATAGACTATCCCCCATGTCCAGGATCATTTTTTTTATATAAAAGACAAAATAAAATATTATTAAGGATGTTCTCAAGGAGGATAATTCAAGTGGACAATTCCACTACCATTTTCCTTTATTTTTTTTCATTTTATTTTATTTTCTTATTCTCTCCTCACCGACCATTTTCCTAGTGACATGATCGCTCCAATATCTTATATAGATTATAATTTTATTGTGTTAGTAGGATAAAAACCACCTAACCTCCCAACATCCCCTCTTATTCTTGAAAATGAATGTATTATCTTGGATGTGTCGATTCAACTCCTTTGGGGACATTAAATATTCATCTCCATTACCACATTAATAGAAGGTCATAAAACCATTAATATGGTACTACCATATTTAAATATTTAAATTATAACATTTCTAATGTTCTGCAACTAATTTATATACAAATCATTAATTAAAATGAAACTAGATTGTGGTTGCTGAAAAAACAATCAAAAAATAAACCAAACTTTTATGATTAAATTTTTATGTAATTAATTATCATCATACTAGAAAAAAGTGATTTATAATAGAATTTAAATTTATGTAAACATATTAAATACATTTTATTCCACTTTTAATGTTTTCCTTCCATTTGACATGAAAATTCATATTGAACTAACAATGGAAACACTAAAATAAACACAACCAAAACAATGAATATAAAAAATATTATTGATAAATGTTTTTAAATATTTTATAAAAAAGATAATAAAACGTACTATAAATATTATTATAGTTCTATAATAAATTTATGACACTCTTTAGAATATTATACATGAGGTTTGAACATATTTTAATGAATTAAAACATGATTTATGGGAATTTTCATTAAAAATTCCATTTTATATCAATTTTTTTATAATTAAAAAGGAATTTTATTACATATACATAATAAGAGAATTTTCTAATTTTATGATGCCAAACTGTTTTGATGTTTTCATTACACTATTATATCTTTATTTTAAAATAATTTTACTCCTTTTTATGGGTTTAATATTCTTTTAATATGGTATTTTTCTCAAAGAATGATTTTTATATTGAAAGTATTCCTATTTAAGGATTATATTGTGGTTCAAGTAAATTATTAATAGTGAATGGTTGTCCCATTATCAAATTCCATTTCAATGGTTATTTTTGTGTTGGATATTGACTGTAATGGTTATTCCATGTGTAACTCTGATGGTCACATTATAAGGTAGGAGTGAGGGTTACAATTTAAGGTATCTATGATGGTATCAGATCACTAATTTTTTGTGTGGAATACAATACAATGTATGTATGGAAAGAAAATGATTAGCCAAGATACCTAATTTTTTTATTTATGTTTCCAATATTTTATATATTCCTAATGTTTCCAAAAAGTAAGTATATGTTAATTTTATGGGTGAAAAGATTACATTTCATGTGTTTGCACAAATTATTGGGAAAATGGTTTACTCTCCATATTTTTATGTCCCTTACTGAGATTTTTGTAATAATAGAAATTATTTAAATTATTTTTATATGGATTAAGGATAGAAAAGGGAAAATAGTAAACCAAGATGAATGCTATGATGAATTTTCATTAAAAAAATGTTGTTTTATTAATAAATTTTGTATTATGGAATAATTAGACACAATTTTATTAGTATACACTTTTTATTCTAGTGGGTTGTTATGTATGAATTATGACCTAATTATCTAAAACAAAAAACAAGAATGATAATTGGGAATGTAATAAGATATTTTTAGTTTAAATAATAATAATATGTAAAGAATAAATAACGATTTGTTAATATAATGACTCCACATCCTTTGAAATTTTTAGACACACCACATGAAATAACAAATCTTATTTTCCTTGTTAGTATTGTGAAAATATGTGCAGTGATTAATATCTTATTATGTTTATTAATTATATATTCATATTCATCTTTACATATATACTTCATACCCTATTTAGTTACATTGAATAGTGGGATTTAAAATCATCATATTATTATCATAAATTAATGATATAAACTAACTAATATAGGGATCAAATGGACTTATTTCACAGATATTGTGAATGGAAAACCATTAATTTCCTCATTTTTGAAGGATACATTTGAATAACATATCTAGTAAGAAAAATTACCATTACTGTTAAATAGTATCAGTTTATGTTTTTTTAATAAATAAAATACTCCTTGATGATAATGACTGAGAAATGAATTGGTAAAAAAAATGAATTTCCATAAAAATGGTATGACATCATGGATGGTATTTTCCTAAATATTAATCTTTTGAGAAAGATATACTTTCTAAAATGTCAATAATAACTACTATGAGATAATAATACCCAAGTAAATTCATTCTCTTGTATATATAAGTATAGAATCATTAGGTGAAATAATATATGAAGGGTGATTAAATTCTCATTAAAATATATATTCTCCTTATGTAATTAATGAAAAACAATAATTTTTTTAAAGGTTTTGGTCAAATCCTCATTTTAATCAAACATTTCAGTTTTTAATGGTAATGGGACAACATATTCATTAATTTTATTCATATAAATTTATCTTGAATTTATATATTGTATTATCCTTGGTTTCATTATTCACATATTTTTCACATAGAAAATTGAATATTATTTTTTCTATCATCGTTTTCTGATTAAAAACCTTGATACCACACCCTTTACTTCATTATCGTGTTTTCAAATTCAACTATGTTCAAATTGTGAATCATGGTTTGTAATATATGGTTTCGAATAATCACGTGTTATTTTACATTTTCTCACAACATGATATACCTCTCCATTTAAATGTCACCAAAATTTCCCACACATTAGTTATTAAATAACTTTCTCACATTTGCATCCATTGACTACAAATAATGGGTTAATTAAAGATGATTATTTTGTAACAATTAAACAAATTAATTGGAAACCATGGACATTAAAGTGATAAATATATAATATCAACTATTATTTATGCATTTAATTTATAGTTTTCCAATGAATGATATCCAAAAAATATTTCTAGCAAAAATCCTATTGGAAATTTTCCCTTAAATAGGGTTAATTAAGATCTTATTAATTTAGAAAATAATCACTCCCCTAAGTGAGAAATAATGTTTTGTGAAAAGCCCATTTTCATTTACCATGTAATTATCCAATATAACCCAACACACTCTTCTTATAGGTTATTACCCCTATGTACATATGTGCTATATCTACATCCACTAATAGAATCTCGATTATGATGTATTTTTATTGAAACCACATACTCTATAATTTAATATATAATATTGGATTTTATAATTTTTAGTTCAATAAAAAAGTGTTTCGCCTGTTTTTTGAAATCCTAATCAAATAAATAAATATTCTTTTTTGTTACACCATAAATGACTAACAATATCATTAATAAAATTTATTTCATTATTTGTTCAATAATAGTACATATAATAAAACTTGAAAAGAATATAGAGACTAGTGTATCATGGATGTTATGTACATACAATAATAATTTTCAAAATGATTAAAACAATATCATTAAAAAACATCCTGACATGAACTTAAATTCAATGAATCTATTAAAACATCACTAGATAACCTAGGAGGGTACATAAGAAATAAGTGACTAATAAATCATAATAAGGGATTAAAAAAACATATCATTAAGTAATATATTACATATGTTCCAAGAGTCATATCGAGGTAACAAATATGGGTGATAATCATAATTTTGAACAGAAAGGCATGTTATAACATAATAATATAAAGGCATAACATGAATGTGCAAAAATTATAAAACATGAAATATGATTAAGTCATTGAAATTTAAGAAAAAACATATCATCGTGAGAAATATTCCATTATTATATATGAATATTCCATTGTCCCATGAATTAGATCTCATGATACTAAATCATCCACCAATGCATTGAAGTTCAATCTTGGATCACTCATCATCTTCATATCATGTACATGAAAATGTGTGCCACATGAATCATAAAATATAATTATTCCATTAATCAATTATCATACCATGGTGACGGAGTATTGGTTATATAGATATAATTCCCCGATGATTTAAGGATATTTAATTCTAGGTGAATAATTTTTAGTGTACATAATGATTAGTATTTATAATAAAGATTATTGTCATGTGAAATATCACCTGAAATTTGAGTCATAATAACAGGGGTATGAAAATGATCATAGAAGGGATTAATTATATTTAAAGGTTTATTTCATCAAATAAATGTAATAAGGTTTGTATGATGGATATATATGTACACACTCTAACATTATCAACATGAAAATAAAATTCATAACTCAAATAACGACTATTAATATAGAGGAGAACGATATAGTCCCTTACCTCGAGTGGGTGCTTCAAAAATCATCGAAAAAACATAAAAAAAACATGGATAAAATTTGGAGGTCTATAGAGAGGTATAAGAAAGGTAATGTTTATTATAATAATGATTTTTAGTGAATTTTAATTTAATTTTTTTTAATTATATAGAAAATCATTGGATAATATTAATTAATTTCCAAACATGGGTTTTGGACCATATATGATAAAGTAGTAAAAAACAAAAAACATCCAATTTTTATACATCCTATTTTATAAAAAATGTATGGGTTTTAATTTATTATTATTTTTATGAATCCATATTATTAAATTAATAATCATGGGTTTGAGAAAGTGATTCATGATTATAAATAATTGATTTTAAAATAATGAAATATAATATAGGTTTTGGAAGACTCATTAAGTGTCTATAAAATTATTATAATGACAAAAAAATACCATTATATTAAAGTATTTATATATATATATATAAATTCTCTTGGATACCTTTAATATAGTATATAAATTCACATTTGTGACATTATGATTTCATGATATACAAAGTATTTTATACCATATAAAATATTTACCCAAATATTCAAATGCATTCTATAATTATGAAAAAATCACAATTGCATAATTTCAATAAGTTGATATAAAAAATAATATTTATTATATCAAAATAATTCGATATGAATGATGATTTATTCATCAATATGAGAAATTGATATTCATTAAAAACACATTTTTTTAAGAATATGAGTTTTCCATCCCATATAAATATTATTTTTGGTTTTAAAATATTATATTAAAATTTTTATTACTGATATTGTAATTAATAATAATATTTTATTAAAAATTCATTTATTTGAATCAATCATAAATTGATTAAAATAAGTTATCTTGATTGAAATAATACATTTCCCATAAATACAATTTTTGTTTCATCGTATAAATATCTAAATTTAATCTATTTTTATTATTATTTACAAATTAATATAAAAAATATATAAATACATTTTTTACTAATATAAAATATAAATGTTCAAAATTTAAACCAAAGAAACATGAGGGTTCCTAGCCTCGGAGTTTGTTTCAAATGAAGATTCTATTTTGGAATTGTCAAGGCCTTGCTAACATAAAAACCGCCAGATCCATTAATTTGTTCATTCAGAAGCACAAAACTGTTCTGATAGGTGTATCCGAGCCTAAAAGTATATTTCTTCTTAATATTGTCAATTTTCAGAAGTTGTGTTTCTCTTTAATTAACACCAATAGGCGTTCAACTGATGTCAAAAGGCTATGGGTCTTGGATCATTCTTCTTTGACCAGTACATCCATGACTGTTTCAAGTGAGGTACATTTCACCTGCTCCTTCAATTATCTTGGATCTGATTTTGTTTGTACCTTTGTATATTCCAACAATAGTTATCTAGATCATAGAAATTTATGGGTGGAAATGGGGTCCTTGAAATCTGGCATCTCTAGTCCCTATATAATACTGGGGGATTTTAATTCAATTCTTAATCAGGATGAAAAAATGAGAGTTGTCAGCAATTCCTTCTCTTAGAGAGAATTTAGAACCTGCATTGATCAAAATGACTAGGTTAAGGATAATTTGGTAGGTGCCAAATCTACTTGGAATAGGAGGCATCTCAATTGTTATGTGGCCAAAAAAATTGATAGGGCTTTCATCAATGGTGTTTCTCTAGATAAATGGGGTTCAATCTTTTGTTCAACTTTGGCTAGAATTAATTAGGATCATCATCCAATTCTGTTGGATCTTGCTGACAAGGAAACTAAGCTCCCTCTCCCTTTTAGGTTCAATAATGCTTGGGCCACTCATCAGGATTTTAGTACTATCATTCAACACACATGGGATTCTGTAAATTGCAGGAATGATGCTTTTTCTTGCATCATCAAGCTCAAAATCCTCAAAAGGAATCTGAAATTCTGGAGCAAGGATCAATTCAGCTCTCTTGATTCAGATATTTCTTCTCTTGAGGCATCTCTTCAGAACATCCAAGAGATCAATTCATGTAATGATTTTTCTAATGGGTGCTCGGATGAATCTGAGATAATCCTAAATCTCAACAATCTCCATAAACTTAAGGATGAATTGCAAAAGGATTCCTTCAAGACTAAATGGTTCAAGGATTTTGATCGAAACTCCAAAATTTTTAATGCTATTCAAAAAATTCAAAAGATATCTAAGACTCTTTATTTAATCCAAAATTGGGAAATTCATATTGATAAGATAAAGGATTTAGTGAAGCACACAATTCCTTAATTCAATGATCTTTTCAAGGGGTCACATTCCACGATTAATCCTTCGGAGGGGTGATTCCAAGTCTTATGACCCAAGAGGATAATTTAAATCACATTGTTATTCTTCTTGAGCCAGAAATCAGGGAGGCTGTGTTCAGCCTCAACTCTGAAAGTTCTCCTGGACCAGATGGCTTTGGTAATTTCTTTTTTCGATCATTTTGGGATATAATTCATGAAGATGTTTGCATGCCGGTTATATGCTATTTCAATGGTGGGATCCTTCCTAGTGGTTTGAATTCCCAGTTCCTTGTCCTTATTCTGAAAGTGGAAAATGAAAATGAAATTCATTTATTCAGGCCAGTTTCCATGGTCATCAATGTTCACAAAATCATTTGCAAAATTCCTCCTAGTAGTATATCACACATTTCTTGTAAGATTGTTTCTTCTAATTAGTTTGGCTTTATCAAGGGAGGATCGATACAAGATGGTCTTATAACTACTTCATAATGTGTGAATCTCCTCAAAAATCCAATCAGAGATGGTAACATTTCTCTCAAACTAGACATTAAGAAGGCTTTTGATACAATGGATTGGGGCTTCATATGCAAGATTATTGTCATGTATGGCTTTGATGATGTTTTTATTAATCGGATCAAATCTATTTTGTGCACAGCTCACATTTCAGTTCTTATCAGTGGATCCTATGAAGGATATTTTGATTGTTCAAGAGGTGTTAGGCAAGGTGATCCTTTATTAGAAATCATTTTCTCTATTGCTGAGGATTATCTCAGCAGGTTCCTATCTATCATGGTTGGAAATGGAAAGTTGAAAACCATTTATGCTGGAAGATGGTTGGTTGCTCCATCACATCTTTATTACACTAATGACATCATCCTCTTTACTAGAGGTGACAAAGGAAATATCAAGAACATTAAGAAATATCTTTTTCATTATGAGATGGTTTCAGGACAGGTGGTTAGTTAGAACAAATCCTTTGTTTATTTTTGAAGGAACTTTTCATCCAATAGAAAGAATGACATCATCAGAGAGCTAGGTATTCGAGAAGGAGTCCTGCCCTTCAATTAATTGGGAGTTCCTTTATTTTGGGAGAGACCAAAGGCTTTTTATATTTAAATAATTGTTGGAATTATTCAAATAAAGCTTTCTTCCTGGAAGGGTAAATCTTTATCCATGGCTGGTAGAGTATTCCTTGTGAAGTCTATCATCATCTCTAAATTTTTCAATTCGTTCATGGTTTATAAATGGCATATTTCCTTAATTAAGAGCATAAATGTTTCTATCAAGAACTTCATTTGGAGTGGAAGTGTCACTGAAAAGAGGCTTGCAATGGTCCCTTGGAATTTTGTGTGCAAACCATATGATGATGGCGGTTTGGGTATCAAAAATATGGGTTTTTTAATGATTCTATACAGGCAGAATTTATATGGAGACTTGTCAACATGAAATCTAAAGCACTATCTATTCTAAGAGAAAGATTTTTTCACAAACTCAAATCTAGAAATATTAAATACCTTAATTCCTCAATTTGGCCTTCATTCAGGAACATATTTCTCAGAATTGATGCAGATTCTTATTGGTTGGTTTCAAAGGAATCCTTATTTTTTATGGAAATGTAATTGGATAGGTATATCCTTAGATGACCTGGTTCTTGATGATAATACTAATTTGGATTTTGATCTGTCAATTAAAGATCAACTCGCTTGCATGGAAGGTCTTCTGAATCAGGTTATTTCTATTGTCAGGAATTACTTCTTCTCTTCCATGGGATATTTCTGGGCATTAGAGCTGGCTTTCAATGGGATCCTTTCCTCTAAAAGTTTCTATAATCTTTCAGTTGGAAATTCTTCTAGTTCTCAGTGGATGGGTTTTTTGAACAGGGGCTTCTTAAAACCATATCGGGCCACCTTTTCTTAGAGAGTAGCACATAGGAGGATTCCAACAGAGGATCATCTTTAAACATGTGGGATCTCCCTTTTTTCTAGGTGTGTCATGTGTCATCAACGCAGGTATGACATAGATCACCTTTTCTTTAACTGCGCTGCTGCTTCAGCTATGTGGGTGGCGGTCTCTAGCATTTTTGAAGTGCATCTGCCGCGGATGAATTCGATGGCTACGTTTATGAAGAGTTGGCCTGAAATTAATATCCCAATGCAGATCTTATCTCTTTTTCTCATTGCTACTGAGGAATTGATCTATATTATTTGGAACTCTAGGAACAAATTCATCCATGAGAAGTAAGATTTTTCTGCAGGTGTGGTTATCTCTGTAATTCTCCCTGCAATTCGTGAGGCTGCCATTCCGAAAGTCGAATTCTACAGGAATTCCTTCCATGATTTGTATATTTTAAATAGGGCGAATGTCATGAAAAATTTTCTTTTACCTCTTGGAAAAATTTAGGTGTTTTGGAAGGCACCTTTTCATGGCTGGATCAAGGTTGATCTAGATGGTGCTTCGCGTGGTAATCCGTGTGATTCAGGTTTTGGTGTGGTATTTAGAGATCATCAAGGATGTGTTATTGGCTATCTTAATGCCTCATATGGTTTTGAATCTACTCTTGAAGCATAAATCTGTTGTATTATTAAGGCGGTTGACCAGGCTGATAGAATAGGGTGGAATAAATTATGGATAGAATGTGATTCCACACACTTAGTGTCAGCTCTCAGGACATGTTCTCTTCATCTCTCTTGGAAGTTGACTAACCGATAGATTAAATGTTTGGATCTTCTTTATTAAAAAGAACACATTATTAATCATGTGTATAGAGAATAAAATGCTCTCGAAGATGGTCTTTCCATCAAAGGTTTTAGTAGCTCTGACTTTCATTGCAGTGATCAAGTGCCTAGTGATCTTCTTCCCATTATGAGTAAATATCAATGTAAACTTTAAACATTCAGACTGGTGTAAGTTTATTATTTATTTTTTCTAATAAAGAGATATTTTTTTTCTGGGTAAGGTCTCAGTTGAACATCAAAATAAAAGTTTACAATGTAATTGTATATTTACATATCCATTTATTTTATCATCAAATTCCATGATGGTATATTATTTGATAGTGACATTTTCTATTGGTGGATCGATAAATAGGGTTTGGGTTGTGATAGTGATGAAATTGAAATTCTCTAAATTGTTTTTCATTATTTATTATTGGAATTATGTCTTCGGAATTATCATGAAAAAATAACAATAATTCTCTCTCCATTGTAATCTACAATAAATTGGAATTATAGTTCATTTCTCGATTTGTCAAGGTCGTCACTTCTATCAGCTATATCAATAGGATTTTATCCTGAACGATATAATAATAATCATAATGGTAACTATAGAATTAATATATTATAAATGTTTATGAATAATAATTCTTAGTTATATTTAGTAGATTATAACTATTAAAAATAGCCAACATAGTCCATGTGTTTCTATTAACTGATTACTGAATAATGCATATACTTATTTTGATATAGTTAGTTTCATTTACAAATATTTAGGTAATTCCAGACCCATTATTTCATTATATTACCAAATAATAATCCATATATATAATGTTGGATTTAATTCGTGATCAATGTTCATTCTCAAAAAATATTCATATTGTGTGTAGAATATGAATTTGGAAATATTTTCCCCATTATATCAAATTGCATCCACAATAAACCACCATATGTATAAATAGAACTCAATTTAGGAAACAAGCATAACCATGATAGAAGTAATAAGGATATTTAATAGAAACAAGTTTTCTAATGAAAAATTATCACAATAACAATAGCGTCTCAATTTAATGTTATTAACAAAAATATTAGTAATGATATGAGAGGTGATGATTAGTTCGTCAAGAACTTAGGAGTCTCAATAAAACCATTTCCTTGTATAAATACAGGAAATGGATGACAATTATTAAAATTAATCTTCCAAAAAAATATGTATTTATAAATACTTTTAGAAAATTTAGAATATTATTTATTCCATAAAATGGTTATGGTATTGGTGATATACGTATCCACATATATGTTAGAAAAATTATTTTTTACATTGTTATGAAAGAAAAAAATAATCCTTTTAGAAAATATTATAAATATTTGATCAAAAAAATTTATATGTAAAGGATAAATGAAAATATTACTAATAAAAAATTTAAGTAATGCATAAGAATTTTATTATTATTTAAAAAAACAGACATAATAGAATAATATATTCGATGAGAATAGAAATAATTTTTTTTACTTTTACGTATTCATTTTCTTAATTTTATTAATAAAATTAATCAACAAAATGTTGAAAATATGTAAACAGGGTAAATATAAAATTGTTATTTGATCACATGAAGGATAGATTATAATATTCTTTCAATGAAAGTATGAGAAATCCCAAAATTAAGTGAGATTGTAAAATATATTCTTACCTTATTGGTTTTATTTAATGTAAAAGATAATGAACAAAATATATTTTATTGAAACATTAACCATCATGAATAAATTAATATTCATGTTAAAAACATTAATGTGGGTTTATATAGTCCACATAAATTTGAGAAAGTGTATATTAACACATATGACTCCATGGAATTGAGATTACAATGAAATCATTTTCCTCATGCTTCCAATCAGTTGAATAAACTATAACCTCATATATACTGATTTTATAAATTTTATTTATTTATAGAAAACCATATTATTTTCTATAATATAATATATTTTACTATAATAAATTTATACAACATGAATTTTAATAATATTTCATTATTTTCATTAATTGGATGTTTACATATTCATTGCGTCAAGCATGTTTTGTGGCCTCTATTCTTGTCCATTTTAATATGATATAGATGAATCATCTTCTGAATGATTTTTTAATAAATACAATATTACTTCATTATATACCATTTTATAAAATTTCATGAAATTCATAAATGGAAAATTAATCATGTCTCTTTAGATAGATGACATGTCATATGTTTGCCAAAGTTATTATAGCATTCTCTTAACGGCTTAAATGTTAACGAGAAGTATGGTACATTATGTTTATATAATAAATATAGTTTCATATTTATCATATATATTAATTATTTCTATAACCATTATTATCTATGTGAGATGCATATGAAATAAAATTACAATGGGTCACAATGTAGTAGTTCGTCATACACTTGTGGGATGGCTTTATTTCCCAATTGATGGATGATGTGTTGGATAAAATGATTCAATCACATTAATACCATGACAGTATATGTTAGATACTAATGTTATTATATTTTAATTTTTAATAAAATATTTATTAAGTTATAAAAATATAAAATAATGAATGATATTAGTGAAGAAATATACCACCACATAGAAATACCAATGTTGGATCTCTAATTAAAGTCACTAGGGATACTATTTTGAGATGAATAGAGCCTCTAGAAGGTGTATAAGGACAATGTGGAGATAATATTGACAATTATATTAATGTTATATTTCAAAATTTTTTTAATAATGTATGTTGGAGGATCCCTTTAACAAATGGTGGAAGTGTCTATCTTGGCAACCACTTCGAAATTAGAAAAAAAATCAAAATAATGAATTTGTTTCTAAGAGAAATCCTTGAAACAACCTTATTTTTAAGGTGGGATAGGATAATTATAAAATAAATATGTATAATATGATTTTAAAAAGTTTATTTTGAACAAATAAAATTATATTTCTGTTTACCCCCTAAACATGTTTTAACCTATATCGACGTAATTAATTTTTAGTATTTTTCATTATTATTAAGACCAAAAAATGAATATAACTTGTAAAAATTTATTATTTATGATGATTTAAAATGTGGAATATATTTGTATAAATTAAGTTAATAGAATTACAATATTTTAGTTTATCACCCACCCCTCCCCCACAAAACCTGTCGAAAAATGGTTTTTCACTTAATACATTTTTCAAGATTACAATGTTTATATATCAACAATATTACCAGTTATCAATATTATATGAAATTAAATAAATATTTTAATATATATAACCGATCAATTTAATTTAAATTATTCAACATTAATTATTATTTTTATTAATTAAAGTCGATAGACATTATCCCTTTCTATTGTAGATTTTTATCTGAAGAATAAAACTATTTTCCATCAAATCACAATTTTCTCCTCCAAATAATATTTCAATTTTTATATAAATTTTATAACTGATAAATTTTTAATTCTATATATAATTAAAATTGTAAAAAATAGAAGTAGGTTTAGATATGTACCACAATTTCGATTATTCATAAAACCTTATTTCTTAAGGAAAAATTAAAAGATTCATTCTGTGGATATTTTCATCATGTAAGTTAAAAAATGATATTAATCATACCATAATATAATTTACTATCCATGAAAATTTAATATGTACTTAAAATTATTATTTAACCAAAAATTATTCCCACTTACTATAATTAATGCTCGGGGGTTACAAAAAAAGGGATGGGTGTGGAAACCTTGTGAATTAATCAAATAGATTGTTGCAGGAGGAGAATAAAATTTTATATAAAATTTCAGTCAAATTCAAATTATAAAAAATTGCAAACTATATCCTTGGGTTTAGATGGGCCCACTATCCCTAATGTAGGTTTTTCATAAACTACATAGTGGATTCATATGGAAATATTTTTCTATAGTGACAATATTAGGGGTACCTAGTGATCTCCCACATGGTATATGATGGTATCTTCCGTTTTTCAACAATAGATTACCACACGGTCTATTCTATACGTGATTAAACAAAATATTTCATGAGACCATTAAAAATCTAAAAAAATTAATGATATTATAATATTTATAAGTCCAACAAAGGTATCAAATTTAAATACTTGAAGAGATCCATCTTCATAGACTATTAATATTATCCCTTTAAACTAACCAATAAGGATATATTCCTTTATAAAATACACATTATATAAAACCACATCATCAAGATGAATTTTATGATTTTCATAGTAAACAGTTAAAATACATGTATATAATTTAATTAGTCAATTTTAAAATAGACTACATAAGGGAATTCAATCCACACACATAATATAGGAAAATTTATTTACACATAAAACTCAATTTCTAATCCATGTCATGTCTCACTTATTCAACTAACAAAAAAATTGAAAATACATTTGAATTTTTTATTATGCATGAAATTAAAATTTCATTCATTCATCACACTAAATTTCTTTAAATATTTAATATAGCACTCATAGAAGAAAAATATTCTCATCAAAACGACAATGTATTAATCATGGTGACCTCATGATAAAACCCAACTACTAGCACATGAGTTTTCACTCACTCCTACATTAACATAATGAATGTATCTAAAATTTAACCAACATGACAACATAGAATTTATATGTGAAATAACTAAAATCCCAATATGGGTCCTTCTTAGATCATTCATCAAATTTTAGATAGATTAAGTTATTGAAAATACTATCACTACCTGTTTAATGTAGATGATCAATAGTGATAGTATGAATTAATGAAGTAAACATAATCCACCTATAATCATCTCTAATATTATCTTGTCACCTAACTCAACTAAATATAATTCTTAGTATCCCGATAAATAATATGGTTCACTAAAACCCACTAGACACAAGGGTCATATAAGAAACTGCCTAATTGTGTACTTTTCCCTATATTATTTCCCTCTAAAATGGAATTTTACACTATGTTCCTATAAATAATTATCACATGGGAAATAACACTAACCAAATGAACTTTTTTGTACCAAAAGAAATATATCTACCATCCCTATAGGATTTAAAAAATTCCAATAACCTATACTACATATATTTAATATTGACAACGATCCATTATCCTAATACCATGATCTTCAAAAAAATACTCTATGTATTCAATCAAAACCATTTTATTAATCACCACCTTCTATTGTGTTAATGAATTCATGTTTTATCGTGAGAATTTATTTAATTTCATCGATTTCACACATCACTTTAGAAAGGGAAATCTTTTAAATTCACAATCAGAACAACGATTCACATTGTCTATAATTATATCTATGTGATTATCAGTTATTTAACCTAGTTATATTTATTTATATCATAAAACTCACATCACCAACACAACTAGATATCCCATAACATTAATTAATCCCATTACCTTTATAATAACTATTATAAACTATATTGGCATCTCATTATAAATATTTTTTTGGGCATTTTTCAAAAGAGTCATAGTCCCCATTAATATCCCATTGTATTTCATAAGTTTGTATAAATACTGTATATCTAAATCCTTTAACAGAAAAAAGACCAAAAAACAATCATATAAGTGAAAATTTACATTAAACAATTTTTCAATGTCGTCACCATTATCATTATTCCTTAAATTAATCTAGACATCTCCCTCTTTTATTCGACATGAAATAAAAATTCTTAATAACTGACCTCATGATAGTTCAGTCAATCATTAATAACTATCAAACTATAACCATAATAGGAAATTTACCAATATACCACACTACATTAGCACCAAAAACATTAGTTCTAAATTTTATATCATTACACATAGTCTTGGATTCATAAACACTAAACCATAACCATCAATATCAGATAAACCCCTAAAAAGAACTAAATGTTCTTTAATTTCTAAGTTACATGAATAATATCATATAATAAATATATCCTTAAAATCATACATCACTCTTATATCATTTTATGCAATAAAATTTTTATAATATTAAACCCAATCTTGTATGTAAAAGAATGAGTTATTTACATGAATTTCACCACTGAATCACATTATATCAAGTAAAGTGTTAATAATTCAACCTTTTTACTAATATTCTCATCAACGAATACCCTATAATTATGTCATAAAACGTCCCCAAACTATTATAATCATAACCAAAACCAATAGTCATTCCCTAATAATTCAATGGTTATATTCCTATAAAATTATTCTATATATTTCACAAATACATCCTCATTAAGAAAACTATATCCCTATAAATATTATCAATGTGTTACATCCAAAAAAACCAAAGGCACCCCTTATGATCTTTTATAAACTCATAATGGAAGCATACCAACAATGGAATCCCATGTATAATTAAAATAAATATAACATAGATGATTTTAATATATAAATAAAAATATGTGGCATATAATACAAGTTCACATTCATTTAGGGCTGTAAAATTTCAGCATTATTATAATTAATATATAATGATATAAAAAATATATATATGTAAAAAACTATCATTATTGGATTAAATTAATTTAAAAACCCAAATATGCTATTCTAGACAATAAGAATTTAATTATTACCTTCATTTTAAATAATAAAATAACTTCAATAATCGTTATAAAACATTTTGTTACATGAAATATTCTTCCAACACCATTTTTCTTTCAAAAATAAATTATTACCCCTGTGAATCCAATCAAAATTCATGTAATATATTATGTTCAGTATGATGTATGTATTCCCAGTTGTAACCCCCCATACAATGTGTAAAATAATTAAAGACCTATTTATTAATATTAAAATATAATATAATCTATTGAAGGAGTGTTTACCAAAATCATTATAAATATATTCATGATATTTATATGTTATATTGTATAAAATAAAAAGGATCATTTAATTTCAGAAAGGGAATATCAATCATTATAGTCTAAAGTTGAAAATCAAGGATAAATCTATTTAATAATGATAATATCCTATTAATTATAAAATCAATAGAGTCGTTTCATAAGATAAAACATTATGGGTATAATCATTCATATTTTAATGCATGAATAGTTCATTGAATTTACACACACATTACAATTCAGGTGTATATGAAACATCACACAAGCATCCCTCGTGTGTTATTTAATGATAGAACCAAATGTTGTCAAGAAATATGCGATTAAATCATTCTTGGAAAAAATTTACCTTTAGTCAATGACCTATTTATCATAATAAATTTTATTTGTGACATTAAAATTTCATGGATGAGGGATTGTTCTCAGCCATGTAACAAATAATTCAGATCATCTTAGGGATACAATATAGTGATTGTATTTAATTTGGTTGACAATGTTAATCATTATTAAACCCTATGATACTGATGAATAATTATTAAATTATATATGTTTTGTGGTACATATATATATATAAATTAGTTCCACATTTTGTTTTACAAATGTTTTACATTTAATTCATTGGTGATATTTTGTAGGGATTTAAATCAATTTGACTGAATCTAATAAAAGGCAGTATGCGCGTTTGATCCATTTTAGTTGTTCCAGGGTAATAAGGAAATTTAAATTGGTAAAAATATTTATATAAATTGATGAAACTTAAAAGTATATCACAATTATATCTGTTAGGAAAATCTAAGATTAATAAGACTTACCTAATCTGGAAATTTATTCCTATTGATTCATTAAAAGTTATCATTTTTTAATAAATAAATAATTTTAATTTTCTTTTCATAGATTCAAAATTTTCAAATATATTATCTAAAAAATAAATTATTATTTTAATATTATTATTTATTTTAATACTAAATTTTAGTTAAAAATTAATCATATTTTTTTATAAAATTAGCCTTATTTATAAAAAAAATTATACTTATAAGGCCATAATGATTAAATGTTTAACATAAGGGTCATTGTAGATTAGCCATATATAGGGAAGGATGATTAAAGAAAATTTATATATACCAGTATATTGAGATGTATATGTAAGGGTAATACCAAATTACCATGGATTATAGTGAATAATATAATGTTTTTCTAAATATACACTTATTTAGAGAAACAAACATAAGTGTCATTATGTTTTATGTTTATTTAGATTAGTTTATCTATGGTTCATGTCTTCATACACTTACATTAATTTTTATAAAGTAAAGGTACTTGCATGTTACATTTATATAGATCCGCTTTATAGAGGATATTGAATTTATCATTATGTAGGGGGTCATTCATATTTCAGGGAAATGAATAACTCAAAAAATCATCATGGTTTGTTATTATTTTTCTATTTTTTATTACATATTTTTAAAAGTGTTTTAGAAATATTAACTATTTATATATATATATTAATAATGATTAATTTATCAAGTGGTAAAAATTAGTTAATATTTTTCTATTTCATTTAAATATTCATTAAATATTAAATAATAAAATTTAAAATAAATTTTAGAAAATTAAATTTCATATCATACGATTTGTAAATAAAATTAATTATAAATGATTTATAAGAGTACATTATATCATGAAAATAAAATATATAAATAAGTCAATTATATAATTTTTTAGTTAATTTATTAATTATACATAATAAATTAATTTTAATTTTTTAAATTAATTGTTGTCTTATTTTGACCAAATCAGAAGGGTCTGGACGATTAATTTAATAATGGATTAGTCAATGTTTTGAATTTGAAATTTAGTTTATGTAAAATGGTCATAAAAATGAAAATCAAATATAATTATATTATACTTTTATAATATTCTATATTTAAGAAATTTATTTAATATAGATTATGAAAGAGTACATTTTTTATTAAATAGGTTATTATTTAATTCAAAATTATGAAATTTCCATAATGTCAAAGAGGAAATTATAAAATGATTCAATTTTTCCTAATTAATAAATTATTTATAATATTTATATTATGTACGAAGATATGAATTGTGATTTTATTTAAAAAATACATTTTTTAATAATATATAAAATCTTTTTATATAATAAATAAGGTATTCTTTAGTTTAAATCTTATATTTATTATAGAAAATAGAACTTTGAATTACAAGTCATGTATGAAAATGGATTATGATTTAAAATCACATTGATCTATATTTTTAATTGAATTTAATATAATTTTATTTTGGTGAATTTTGTATTGTAGATATAAGATATTAGAGTTACAATGAATTGAGTACTCTTTTGTGAAAAATATCCTTGGGTAGAGGGATTTGGGTTCATACATCCTACCAACCTTGAAATTTATGAATCATCTAAAATGATGTATTATTTATAATACATGTCAAACTCTGATTACTAAAATTTATATTTTTGATATAAAAACAACGAATTTACATGAATTGATTAAATTTCATTTTCACATTATATATTTTTATTTGTGAAAATATACAAGATTTTTATTTCTAAATGAGAAAAACATACTTGATTCCTATGTATAGAGTTATACATTGACTTGATTTTATCATATTTTTTTGGGGGAGGGAACAAAATTCCAATATATATCACTATAAGCATGGACAAATAATTTTTGATAACATGAGATAATATAGTGAGATTGTAATAATTGGGCCCTAATGATAGAACATAGACCCCACATTAACATTTCCATTGAGATGTATCCTATAATATTGCACTAGTTTCTCCACATATAAATATTATCCCATCATAAATGAACAGCTATGATTAATGAAATTTCTTTATACTTATTATTGGCCCCATTTCCAAACACGTGTTATTTTAGATTACTTTTTCATAACTCCCTGAAACAATGAGATACATCGTAGTACATAACACATATAGATACGACTCTAAATAAACTGTTACTCCTCATTGGAGAATTAACTAGGTATATTAAAGAAACTAATAGTGTTTCTAGTTAACATGGGATACAACAGTTCATCAATTATCCTTTAGCTTTTGGGTAGTAATATTTCCCCCCATTTAGAGAACTAATTCCCCATTTTGGAACTTACATATCATCTGAGGATGTACTAATAAAATTCATGATTGGTACCCCACTGATATCACTCTAAAAACATAGAACCATTAATATAAATAGTTTCCCACTATAACATGACCATCAGGTCCTTTACCACATTCAACAACAAGTTTGCCAAAAAACAAATATTTTCCCTTCCCTAGGTCCCTTCCTGATTCCCGAACTGATCTCCAGACTAATTTTTTTACCTAAAGACTAACACATGTTCATTTAAATTTTTTTCCTCACTCAAAGGCAACCTAATAATAAACCATGTAGGTCTCCCATAATGACTATACTACATTAGAATCCATTCTTAACAATCAATTTATAATCAGGTAGTATCCCAAAAAGGAAGGATCAACTTGCTTGTATAGGTAATAAAATATATAATAATAATCATTTAACATTATGTGGGTGTTATAGAGATTTAATGCCCTTGAAATATTATGTTTTATATTCTTTATAACCATCACATTTCAAGACCTCAATATTCCATCTAGGTAGGTATTTCCTATATAGCATGCCCCTAGTATATCATATATATGGAAAGAACGTAATGGATGAAACATGATAATCCATTGTTGGGTATTTCAATAAGATAGTACCCTTATATTTTCATATTTATCCAGGTCATGAAAATTTCTCTATGTTACACGTAATTGGGAAACCCTTAATAAGGAAACTAGAGTATTTTTTTGAGATTATTTATAAAATGGAAATGATGTGGAGTTTTCCATTCCACCATCCCTAATTTATATATGATATGATTAAGATAATTCCCTATATAAATAGTTACGAGGTGACAATAATTATAAATAATACTCAATATTTATTGAAATATCATTCATGGACTATATTAACCCTATCCTCAGTTGATCATTTCCAATGTGAACATTATTAAATTGTTATAATTTACAAGTAATCGCATATAGATGGGGTGAATTGTTTAGTACTGATGATAAACTAGAAACATATTTGAAACTCACAAAACATTTTAAAACATAAATTAAAAAAAATTATTTATAATTCAAAATATTATCCTTATAAAATACCTAAATATCAATCAGAAAACACATCCGCATATCCCATGGAAAATAAAAAAATAAGAAATGGGTGTACTCAGATGCCCCATAAGTGTAATCAAACAATAGAGTTATGAATAATGTATTCATAAAAATATGGAATTCTATAAAACATAAAATTATTCAATTTAATCAATAACTCATGAATAATATGGAAGAAATAAATGATGATTAATTACTTCTATATATATAATCACATGATCATGGCACATAACCATCAATATTATATTAAATTGAATTATAACGTGGCATATTATCAATTGAATTCATAAAAATTAAACACACAATTATGGAAATATAAAATATATCATCAGGGACTTATGTTAATTCATCTAATACAATTGAGTTATTATACAAAGATATTTATATAAATGGGTAAGGCTTTGTCCCGTATCCAATCTACATTGTATCATGAGACATATTGATCCATCAATAAACTATAGAGGTCCCACTAATTGTTTAATAATACTAATGTATTCATCATATGAATTGGGTGATTCATAATCAGATTAATTTTTTTATTGAAAATTTGAAGAGTTAAATATTAATATTTACACCAATTCATTAAATAAAAACATAAAATATCTATAGTTAAAAGGTGTATGACAATGATATTGTATATCCCCATTAAAACATATCATAATCCATATAGAGAAATAAATATGGTTGTATCATTAGATTATATCCCAATTAATACATATGTAATATTAAAGAATTTATTCTTTGATTGGAATGTATTTTAAAATTTCTCTTGTATTAGATCTTTAAAAAAATATCCTCTCAGTGACAATCACCATTTTAAAAAATTAAAATATTTTCAAACTAATTTTTATTGAAATTTTCATTTAGAAACTAATAATTTTAAATATATTAGGAAATACCATTTCATTAAGAATAACATTATTAAGCTCAACAGAAGCTTCAAAGAAAATAAATTTAGGTTTGTTGGTAATTTCATACACAAAATATAAATTAAAATGAATATATCTTTTACAATGAAATATTATTAAAAATTGACATTTTTGGATAGTGATAAGTAGAATCCTTTCATAATATTTTGTATAAAGTAAATCATGGGTAAAAATATTTTAAATAAATCACTTTGATAATTTAAAAAATATTTTTAATATATTCATAGAAAATATGGCTTCTAAAGATGATGGATTTCCAATCAAACATAGAAATAAAGTTGAATATTCATAAAAAAATTATTAATCATTTTATCGAACAAATAGAGTGAAATGTTAAAATCTAATGAAAATGTTTAAGAAAAATAAGAAGAGAAGAAAATATATTAATTTTACTATTTAAATTTACAATAATTCATCCAATATATTATAAAAAATCGTGAAATTTGATGATGTTTTGAAATAAACACTAACCGCATTGGTAATATTTAAATAGTTATCCCTATGAAAGAAATAAAATTAAATGAAACTATAAATACCATGAAGATAATCCAGTTAATGATAATATGTACAATAAGGGTGGTATATATACCATAAAATAGATATAAGTGGTTATTATGGCATTTCTCATAGAGAAGTAAAAGTGATGTGAGAAACCCTTCTTTTGAGTATGACATATCACATTCATTCTTTACCAATGCGAATAATAAAACTATGTTATTTATTTAAATTATTAAAAACACTTTTCCATTTTAATATTACATATATTCCAATTTATTACTTGTTTTATAATTCAATATAATCAAATATTTTAATGTCGTATGTTTCAATTATATTTGGATTGTTTATCAAAAAATGGATTTTTTAGGTCGACTATGGTAAAAAATATCATTATTTAATCACATACAAAATAATAATTATAAAATAAATATTATAATTGTATATAAATAATAATTTTAAAACCAATCATCAAATATAGTTGTGTAAAACTTAATAAGTTACCATTACCGAGATTGGATGTCATACATATGCATGCGTAATGTTTCGATTTTTCAATTAATAATTATTGAATGGAATTAAGTTATTTTTTTACCATTATATAATTATAATTATATAAAATATATTTTATTATTTATCTAATTATTATTATATATTATCCATGTTTTTTGTTGATGATATGATATTCACATTGCTTTATGAAGGTGGTAATAAAGACATAGAAGAACAAAGTGATCAATTTCCCATAAAAGAGATAATATGATATATTACGTTTTTATAATGATAAATATTTCAGTAATATTGTAATTTTTTATTTATAAATAAAATATTATTAACAAATTTATTTATTATATTAAACATAATGTGTTAGTGAAATAATAATAACTTCTCATCATGAGGCAGTAGTTCACTATACACACGAGCAATATTATCATATCACATATAGAATGTAATGTAAAAAAGATATAAATAATTTAATAAATAAAGATGTATAATTATGTTATCAATATCCTTGATATAATTTAGATACATCCTAAAATGAATCAATATAAGTGGTATTTTAAAACTTATTGGAATTTTTTCACGAGGCAACAATATGTTATACACACAAATGATTATTTTGTTACAAATTTAATTGAATTGGGGATGGTTATAGGTAAAGAAAAAACATAATTACATCTTTGTATAATGAAGATAATTATTTTATTATATTATGATGTTTGAATAATAATTTAATGAGGTGGATGAATAATTGAAATAAAAATCATCATTAAATAAAGTTACCTCTTGTTTGGGTACCCCCATAGGATTCCCTAAAAGTACAACATAAAATGAATTTATAAAAATAATTAATGATTATAGGATTAGTATGGATAATTTTTTATATTATTTGGATTTTTTTAGTATGGTTCAAAATGTTTTAAATTATTTAACAAGAGAGGAGTGCTGGAATCCTTTTATAAGCGAGGTTAGTGGGACACTTGTAATTTTTGGAAATAAGAATTATGTACCAATTTTTTCACATTAAATAAGGTAAATATTTTTTATTCTTGAGACTTATACATTATCTTTTTTAAATAGTACCATAAACTATATTTTTTATTTGTTTATATGTTATTTTATGTGTTGTCCTTTGAGTTTAACCCCTAATGAACTCATTTTTAAATTAACATTGGAAAATAAATTTTACTATTTTCACTATTAATGTAGGAAAATAACTAAGTTGAAGTTATTTGATAATATAAAATATTCTATCCCCAAATATGTAATCCATTATCATATTTACTTTCATATAATAGTAAATATTTCAATTAAAATTAATTTCACAGACACAATGAAAAATCCATTTTTAAGTGAAATTGTTACAATGTATAGAATGTTTTTATATCAAAATTCAATATTAAAATCATAAAAATTTTATAAATATGATTTATATATATATAATTGAAAAAATTTTACATTAAAAACTATTAAAAATATAATTTTACAATATAAATAATTAAATTGAATAAATTTTTTTCAATTAAAATTCGTTATTTTTAACTATTAAAAAAAATAAACATTTCAAAATATCACCAAAAAAACATTTCTAAGCTAATAGTTATATGATTATATCAAAAATTACATTTTTTTTTCAAATGGAATTTTAAATCATATAAATTAATTGTAATATGTTTACATAAATTGAGACTAAAATATATTTTTTAAAGCATACAGTTATTAGAACATGTTTTTTTTCATTTAATTGATTCTTATTTTATTTATAATTAATATTAAATAATAATTTTAAATGTTTTGTTTGAAATAATCATTAATTATGGTTTAAATTTTTTTTATATAACTATATTATGTTTTTGTTTGACTCATTTTTTAGGGTTCACATGAAATTGAATAGATTAACTATAGATAAATAAATTTCATTCGTTGTTAAATATAATAAATCATTATCACATACACAATAAAAAACAATTATCTTCTTAAAAAATATCATTGTTTTATATTCTCCTTGAATTATATAAATTGCATACTCATAATTTATTATTGTCCTTGAAAATCATTATTATAATATTTTGAAATACTTTTGTGGAAAACCAACATCCTAAAAAGTCATTACCAATCAAACTATTAATAATAAAGGAATGGGTGTACAGGTGTCTTATTAAATAAAATAGAACTATTTTTTTGGTAGGATAGTCTATGAGGAAAATTAAAATAATTACTTGTAAGGGAATACCATATCCCATGAAATAAAAGAGATTTATAGAGATAAATGATCATAAGAAATTGGGTGATCTGGATAAGCTTAATGACCATAAAAACATAAATAATTGAGGAGTTAAGTGACAATTTGAATATTAATGATAATAGTTCATCTTGAATATTTATCCATTATATTGTTTATCTAAAAACAATGAAATATTAACAAAAAATCACCCATGCTAGCTATAGGTGTTAAAACCTTACTGTCCATCAATTGAGGTTTAAATCCCCATGGCCTAGATTTATGTGATGAATTTTCACCCATCATTCAGATTTTAATTTTTCTAAAAACATAATAATATAATATCTATAATGATACCAAATTCTAATATCCTATAATTTACTCTATAATAAATATTAGGTAAAACATAATGGTCAACAATAACTTCATAACAACATATTTATCAATATTTTCATGGCATTAGGTACATATTATGTTTTATCATCCCTAAATCATTTTCGTTCTAATAGGTTCAACTTGTCAATTAATCACATTTCTTGGTTATCTATTTAACTCAACTTATGCTCTAAAATCTATTGTGAAATGGTACTATATTAAAACCCATATATGGTTCAGGGTTCTTAAAATTATATTATAACTTACAAAAATTATTTTTTAAAAAATTTCATTGATCCAAAAATACAAGAATAGTAATAATTCAAATTTGTCTCTATCTATAGCATATTCTTGAACTTGACCCATTAGCATCTCCTGAGACATAACCACTTGATTCTAAGGTAAATAATTTTAATAGTTACCCATCTCATAAAATTGGAATAATTTCACATTCTATGGTTCTTTATTTTATTTCCAATTATGGGTATAGTGGAACTTTTCCCCTTATATGAAGAAATATATTTTTCATTTTATCAATGTACCATGATTTTTCCTTCCAAATGTATCACATATTGTAAAAAAATTCATTCCCTTAACACATTTATACATAATTATATATTCTTTCATCTTTATCTCTTACCTTAATTTGAAGACATTAGACAGGGTGAATTCATTCTCTTTCTTGATAGTATGTGATACAATATCATCATTTGATTGGATGTTTTTGTATAATAGTTACCTTTAGAAGATAGCTTAAGACCATTTATGAAATTATAAATCTTATTCATGGTATTATATATATATATATTCTAATACATTCCATAATAACCATTTAATGTTAGCGTTAAAAAAGACATATTTCAACTTCATTATATTATAGACTAAATAAAATTATCAAAACATATCATTTTATAATGTGGAGAATATTTTTCCTTTAAGAGAACTTTTTAATTCTTCAATTCCATAATCTATACTTCTTCTCCATCAAAAATATCTTGAATCATTTTCCATAATCAATATTCATCTTATATGATATGATAAAAAAACATGAAAACATTATCCCTTTCACCTCTTCCCATAATTAGAAACAACTTAACTAAGGAAAATAATATTTCTTAGGCAGAAACATATTTCTAGTCCCATTTAATGATATATTTTATTAACACATTAAAAGGAATATAATTACTACACCACATGGTTTATTAAAATGATGTTATTTTCAAAAATATTAATTCTTCATTACCTATGACTTCACCCACATAATGGTTATAATTTCATTAGTTCCAAGAAAAAATCCATCTTGAAATTCATTATCCTTACTCGGATGAAAATATAAACATGGATTATATTCATTGATATGGTTCAAATTCCATTAGTTATTCTCCATTTATAAATAATTTCATACACTATATTAGATAATACCATTATGAAACATATTCTATAAACCCAGAACTACATATTTCATAAATTATAAAAAAAATTACATATATAATCTTCTAATAATAGACATTTTATCATTGGTGGTATAATCATTTTATACTCCAAAAAAATGGTCTATAATGAATTTGTGTTTTATCAAAATAATATACCCAAGTATTGTCAAACTAATTGCAAAATAGGACCTATTTTCATACACAACATGATGACAAGGTTAAGACCAATGTCACATTTTCAATGTTATTACCCATTGTTGCCTCTATGTTAAAACCACATAAAAATATAATAAGCATATACTAATTTATTTTTCATGAAAAAAATAATAATCTTTCATTACAAAAAAACATTTGGATAATCATCTATACTTATACACAAATATTATTAAATGTTTTCCCCTAATATATGATTTTCTAAATCTAGTTCCCAATGATTTTACTAAACAATTATATGTAAAAACTACATTTCCATAGACCATAGTATCTAGATGATGGTGTTTAATTTAATAAATTGAAATAATATACATGGAATTACATCCTAATGTACAAATTAGTTTTCATTATTTATAAACCAGATTCATATATGATATTAACATTATATTCTAAAACATAAATTACATAATTAAGTTTCATTGAAAATGCAATATTTCTCTTTAGTTTGTCCTTTCATTTCAATCACAAATAATTCTTTATTTACTAAGGAAACTAAAAGATATAAAACGAGTCAGTTCATATTCTCTTTATGGACAAGAGCATGTTTTATGATATTAGAAAAAAGTTATAACAATTATGAAAAGATAAATAACAGAATCATATTTTATTAAATCAATAGAATTATCATAATATATTGCATATATATGATGAATAAACATTTATATATATATAATCACATGGTTTTTAAACATAAGTATGTATATTATAAAAAATAGAATAATCATATGATATATCAATAACTGATTTCATAATGATGTAATTCATAATTCTACACATATAAAACATACTGTCATAACCATTTGGTAAGATATATAATACCATCAAGTCCTTTTCCCATGAAATAAATTTGTACAACATTTTCCACAACCAAATCCAGATTGTCTTTCGAGATGTACTAAAGCATTAAGTGAATATAGTGGGCCTCGCTAAACACTTACTAATTACATTGAATTAATCATATGACAGTGGGAAACATAATAAACATTAAACTTAATATTGAATATATAATACATAAAATGTAAATACCTAACTCAATTTAATAAACATACTCATAAACTATCCATATTAAAATCGTGAATTGTAATAAAATAGCATATCCCTGGTCAAATTGATAATAAAACATCTAGAAAAAATTATAAGGATGGTATGATGGGAGTATATTCCCATTAAATAAGAATTAAAATAAAAAATGTCTAATTATTTATATAATTATTTTTAATTATCATTTGGATATTTAATGATAAAAAATATCATTCCCCAAAAAATAAACATTTTACTTTAAAATTCATAACATATTATCAAAATACATTTATTCTATATTCACTTTTAAAAACAATTATTTTTCCATAATATATAGAGAATAAATTTTATTTGAAAAAAACTTGTAAAATTTTAAATTAATATTAAAATGAATTACATTCATGCCAAATGATATATTTATACAATCTATATATGTTAAAAATAAACTTCAGCATACATGGTAAAATTGTTAGAATTGTGTAATGTTCATAAAAAAATAGGATTATAAAATTCAAACTATTCTTCAAAAATTGAAACATTGTAACATATATATTTATATAGTCAACCAGAGAATGTAAAAAAATTAAATTTCTTATGATAAGGTTTTGGGAGAAAAAGTATTTTTGATTGAATATTGAAATATTGCTGGATTTTAATTGAAAAAACAGTAATATTTATTTTATATGCCAAACAGATATGAAATGGTACTGTTTCATAAAATATATCATTAATAAAAAATTTATAAAAATATTTTTTAGTTTCAATATTGAAATACTATAAAATTCAGTAATGGTAGACATAATCTAAAATAATCCTAAACAATGAAGAAATTGTGAAATCAATACGTACCACTTTAGTATTATTTAAGTCATATTCTCCATGAGTGAACTAATTATTATTGAAAAATCAAATACCATGGAGAGAAATTAATTCATTATATAATATAAAAATCAATATTTTTTTACCCAAAACAATATAAATAAGTGTTGAATATATAGTATGTCTCGTGGATGTAAAAGTCAAATGTGAACCCTTAACTTGAGTCCAGCTAATCATGTATGTTGTTTATAATCATGAATAATAAAATATGTTAATTATAAACATGATTAATAAGTTTAGTGATGTTTTCAATTCATTTTATTTCACTTCTAATAACATTATATTTGATTACATAGTAAATTATATTTACAATTGATGTTTTTATGATATTTAGCCTACATATAAATGATTTGGTTGGTTGACTATGGTAAATGTGGTCAATATTTAAACAAATCAGAAATAATAATCACAATATAATTATAATATATAAAAAAAATTAATATTGGTAAACCAATAATGGATTATGGTTTAGAAAAATGAAATACACATTATTCGAGGAGACGGTATACCATACATATTCATGAGAAACATTTCCATTTTTATATGATCCTTAAAGGCATGAGTTCAATATTATTTTATATTTTAGGTATTTTAATAATATCATATATATATTGAGATTTAATTAAATATACATTTAAAACATCAATGTGGTGTTGTGGTGAAAATATATTCACTCCACTCCGTGAAGGTGGTAGTCAACACATAAAATAATAATGTTATTATTTTTTACTGTAATAAAGATAATTTTATTTATCATTTAAGAATAAAACATATTTCATTATTATAACAATTATTTCATTTATATAAAATATATTAATTATCATTTTTCTTTCTTAACTTCTTAGTAAAGGGTTGGTGAAAGATGAATCACATTTCTTTGAGATGCTATAGTCCATTATACACAAGAACAACATTTTCATATCCCCTCTAGAATTGAAATTAAATAACGATATGTATGATATAATGAATCTTTATTTATAATTATTTTAAAAATAACATATATATAGTTTATATCCATCATAATACCCAACCATTATTGGTGGTAATGGAAAAATGAATGACATCGATTTGGGAGGAGGTAGTCTACCATGTAGATAATTGATCATTTTGGAACACATTTGATGGAAGTGGGGATAATTGTAATTAAATACCATTTCATAATGAAATCATAAAAAATTTATAATACTTAGATTATTATATTATCATGTTAAATTAATAATTTAAAGTGGTGGGGGGGAAATACTTTAGAAACACTCATTGAATAATATTACCCATTCTTCAGGAAACCCCTTATGTTTGTACCAAAATCTGTTATGTTAGTTTTATGACCAAAATAAGGATTATAGAATGGGAGGATTGAATTTGGAAATTAATTTTATTAGGTATTTTCTGAAAAAAGTGTTGTATTTTGTGGAGAATAGAGGATAGGGGGTAGCATGTTATAAGTGTGGTGAGTGGTACCCTTTTAATTTTTGAATGAAAATGGTATACCAATGTTTTTCAAATGAAAAAACTGTAAAAAAATATTATATTATATTATTACAGAAAATATGGTACCAAATATTGAAATAAAATTGATTTTTGTCAAGGTTTTTTCCATTTTAATCAATTCAATTTTAATTTATCTCCATGGTAAACACATTATTAAATTAAACATAATAAATAATTTTACATTGCTTTTACTATTATTTATGTTAAAAATTAATTTTGAAATAATTTGATAATATAAATTCATATTATTATAAATATTCAATAAAAAATTCAAAAAATCCTTTCAAATAAGTTAATGTTTTAAATTTAATATTAATCATGGAGATGCAATGAGAAAGTGGGGATCAAAATAGAAACTGCCTAATAGTTTGATTTTTTATATCATAGTTATTTTATCAAATTAATCAAATGAACTAAATTAGATTATTAGATATATAATTTCAATAATTTTAGTTTAAAACTAATTAAATATATAATTAATCATTATATATAATATAAATGAAAATGCAGTTTTGAATTAAAATTCGGTAATTTTCACTATTAATGAAAAAATATAACTATTTTGAAAAAAAATATACTTATAGAAATTTCGATATGATTATATAGGAAATCAATTTAATTATTTCATATTTAATTTATAGAAGTTTTAAAATTTAATTTTATATTATGTGTGGAAGGGGTGATTAAACTGTCTTTAAAAAAGTAAAAAAATTTGGGAACATTTATTTTACTTTTAAATCCATCTTATTTGTTTTGTAATAAATATAAAATGATAAATTTTATAATTGATTTCATACAAACCATATATTCTAGTTTAACAGTTAAGTAATAAGTATATTATATTACATTTTTACTCAAGGTTGGGTGTTTTTGATGCTATCAAAGAGACTAGTTTTTAATAATTACATTTCATTGGTTTTTTAAGCTCGTTAAATCATGTCACATGAAATATAAAAAACTATTATTATATTTAAAAATTATATTGTGTTATGAGGATAGAAAAAATATATAATGAAATTTAAAAGGGGTTATAATTTTAGTGGCATACATATTAGTTAATTTCATTGATATGTTGTGATACAAATGATAACCATATGATAAGAGATTCTATTATAGGTGAATACAATTATCATCGTCAAACAAATCCTTAATATTTTTTATATAAATGATAATATAAATGTCGTCAACTCCTAAGACTAATATATTATAAATATTTCATAATCAGTATTTGTTATATAATTATACTTCTTATGGAAAATGTTATGGGTTTGAAAGGATCCCTATTAAGTAATCACGTGTTGATGTTGTTAAACAAATGAATTTAGACTTTTATAAATGAATAGAATAAGACAGTTATGTATTTTAAATAATTAGAATAAATAAAAAACTATATTATTAGTCTCCACCATTATACTATATATTAATGGGTAAATTAATAATATAGGGAATTTTATCGCTATACAATTAGTATAATTATGTATTTATAATGATATTCACTATGTTTTACTAGGTTCAATACATATTGAGAATGAATAATTATATAATTATTTTTTTTAGAAATAAATTATATTGTTATGATATATATATGATATCGACTTTATGATAATCATGTATTTAAAATATATATACTATCTTAAAGAAAAAATTATCAAAGTGTTTAGATTAATGTACTGTAACAATGGAATTACTACATTAATAACATGTATTCATCAATACTGGATTATGTTTTCATAAGAATTATAATTTTATCTCATTTATAATTCATTATAATATGTAGCAATTTATTTTTCAACATATGGAAATTGGTGTTTTAAATATATACATTTTATGAATCTTTCAATTATATAACATTTTTATGTGATACTCAAAATGGATTGTTATGGTAATATAATTCATCACATTTTTTTTATATTAATATTTTGATAATATTTTTATTTCACAAAATGTTTAAAATATAATATCACAAATCTTGGAATATATATCAATAGTTAATATTATTTCAAAGTTATAAATTATATAAATAAATATATATATATATTTATGTGTGTGTGTGTATAATAATGTTAGGTAAAATAAAAAATCTGAATAAAAATGTAAATTTTCTATACTATTTCATGAAGAAGATAGTTAAAGTCATTGAATATTTTAAATATATAGGATTCTTAATTTGGTTTATTAACAAGATATATTAATTATATCATTCTATAATTTGTTTTAGAAGATATCCTGAAGTATTTTTGGATATAATTTTATATGTTATTGTATATGATATAATATAAGGTGAAATGGAACAATGTCTATAAATCTTCAGTGTATATGTGATATTGAATGAGATGTTCCCTAAAGCATTATATATACATGATATGCTTAATATATTTTATATTTCTTCAAAATAATGATTTTCATTATTTAATTCTATATCGATCCATTCTACCAATGGTTGTGGGAAAATGTTAAACAATTTTCATTGTTTGATATTCCCATGAATACAATCATTAATGGAAATACGTTATAACATATAACTTTAGGGATTGGAAGCATTCATAAAAGTGATTCAATGAACTTATCATATCATTTACTCATGAATTATGTGACATGAGTAAATTAAATAACACCTAGATAGCCCTTAGGTGTTATAAAAATACATAACTTTGAGATCGATGTAAATTTTTCATTGCTAGATGAATGGACGGAACTCATATATACCAAATTATATCTTCAAATTCATCTCA
The DNA here is from genome assembly GCA_963277665.1 of Viscum album. Classification (NCBI taxonomy): domain Eukaryota; kingdom Viridiplantae; phylum Streptophyta; class Magnoliopsida; order Santalales; family Viscaceae; genus Viscum; species Viscum album. The sequence continues at coordinate 1,427,708,389 of OY728136.1, read as the reverse complement.
TACTACTATTTTTACCTCATTAAATATTTTCAAATGTTTTTCATAGGATATAAGAATGTTTATACATTTTATAAAGTTCTTGTTGTCTTTATTGGTGGATCATCTAAATTGAATCAATGAAGTCATTAAAAAACATAGGATAAAATTGATATCTTTTTTAGACAAAATTTATACATTGTGAATGTATCAACATTCATGTTTTATGTTGTAATTATTTCTATAAAACTCTAAACAATAATAATTCACGTAATGAAAAAATGTCCATCCATTATTATAAATCATAAATGGATTAGTTTTTTATGATATGAGGTGTTATAAATGGCAACCATAAACTATTCAGAATGTCACAAAATATCTAATGCCATTTATTTAGGGTTTTTCAGAGATATTTTAAATGAATTTCAATACCCACACTCAGGTATAGAAAAAATAGCAAGAACACTCATGTTATTTAATTATTTCCAATTTTTAATCCATTTTAAACTTAATATTTTACAATTGATAATATCTGGAATTAATATAATGCAAAACAGGATGTGAAATGCTGTCATCATACTTTATAATCATCCTTTTTGGTGTAGCTAAAATTTCTAGATACATAAGAAATAACAATAATCTATAATTTTCTATTCATATATGTAGATCCCCTTAAATGGGTGATGTTAAATAGATTTCAATTTAGATGGATTTATCATAAAAAATAAACATCTTGAATATTATAAATCCAATTGAGGATTCTTAAAGATTAATTAAATACTCCATGACTGAAAAAATTTATGAATTATATCAATAATGAATTTCAAGAAAGTATAACACTTTATATACCATTTTAAAATACCTATAAAATAGGTATAATAAGAAAATATAGGAGTGATTTGAGTCTCCATAAGCAACCTGGTGATAGAAAGAGTGAAGGGGACTTTTAATAAACAAATACACTCATTTAATTTTTGTTATTTTTTTTAAATTATTAATGATTTTTTTTTCTTTGATTTTCTATATTTGATCTTTAATACTATGCTCGTTTTTTCAAAATTTTTTTATAATTAATCATACATAGAATTTTCTTTATTTCTTAAAAATGTAAAAAATTCAATATTTTGTATTTATCTATTTAATAATAAAAATATATTTCTGTTTTCCATATTTTAATCCATTTATTAGAAATATTATCAACCTTATTCATCTATTTAGAATCCATTATTTTTTGAATTTTTTTTATAATATTATGTAATAGATTATTTATCTTCGATTTATAATAACATTTTTTGCTAGAAATAATGCCATGAATTTTTTTCTATATAAAAAATGTTATTTACCATAAAAAATGATTCTAAGAAGATTATGTGCAAATTATTTTTGAGAATGACTCATAAAATATGAATTCTTCATCTTGGATTCCTTGCATAAAACCAATCACATGTGTCCAATATTGAATTAATTGTTTCATTTATTATAGATTCCTTAATTTATCACGTAACATCATGAATTAATTTTGTTGACCAATGATGTTATATTTCTTAAAACATTTAAATATTACCATCCATATTGATGATACCTCATTTCCTTTTTTCTACATTAGAGTGTTGTTGCTAACATTTCTTATGACCTAGTTACATCCAATGTATAGTTATCATATTTTCTCACATTATTCTATATCAGTTCTTGTATTAAATTCACATCAACTTGAAAAATGTTCCTAGTTGAAATATACAATCAATAAATATAACTATGAAATTTCACTAATAAACAAATAATATATCCAGATAGAGAAATATTTTCTTAGTACACGTGATTATTTTTTTGGTAATATACTTATATCTGGTTGATCATATTATTTTAGTGTTGAACCCCAAAATTTAGGATTTATTTATATTATTGAAATTTAAAAATTGAATATGAATTAAGGTTACTTATTATAATACCTCCAATATCACCTAAAATGGACAACAAATCTTATTTTCATTTTACTGATTAAAATATTAGTAGAATAAATAAATTTTTGCGTATTCCATGAAATATTATTTTTAGGCACTTTATCTAGATATTATCTTTATACCATTACATATATCCACCATTTTAATATTTATTGGGTTCTAAAAAATCACACATAATTTCATATATTTCATATTAAATCATTATATTATAGATGAAACAACTTTAATAAAAATATAACTATCTAGAATTGGATTAAATTCATTAATAAAAATAATTTATGTGAATATTTAGTTGGTATCACTATCTTAATTATACATATATGAGTCTTTTTATAGAAACACACTATCAAAACCGCATATATGATCAATTTTATTCTTAATAGATTTAAACTAGTTTCCTTGATTTTTATCAAAATTTCCTAACATAAAATCATAATAAATGTGGGTAAAATTAAAAATGGACATCTAGTATTTTTTTTTGTTTCACACTATCATCATATTTTTTTCATTTTAATATATTCTTAATGAATAAAATTTTCTACAAGAAATGAATTTTATATAACATAAGTATTTTTATCCTCATTTTAGAAGTAATCAAATTTTTCATAAATGATTCCATTCAATTCATGAATCTTTTTTTAATGATGTTTTGACATTATACGTTCCATAATAATATTTTCACAATATTAATCATATTAGGGTGGTTCTTTAATTTTATTAAATTAATTAAACTTCCCATTATAAATAAATTTTTATTATTTATTATAAAATTTTCATTTTGAAATATTACTTATTGAATTGAATTAAAGTCTAATTATAGATACAATTTTTTATCCTATTGTCACTTAATAAAACAAAATATTTATCTAACAACTTTATTAGAAAAATTATTCAACTAATATCAAACTTTAATAATGAGTTATTCAATAGTTTAAATATGACCATTATGAAAAATCTCTTCTCGAATTATTCTTTATATATTGAAAGGTGTAATATTAAACAAATTATTTGATAAAAAAAAATTTATAACTTCATAATGAAGTAAACACTAATTCTCTTTTGTGTTCATTCCCAACTTCCTAGCCTTTATTTTCGTCTAGTTCTTCAATATTCTTGTTGAAACCTCAATGTTGGTACAAAATATATTTACAAGTAAACATAGCAAATAAGGATCTTTCAAAATATTTTAAAATATAAATTTCATATAGTGTAATGAAAACACCGATGATATGAAAATAGATTAAATTTGAGGGACCCTTTTTGGTTTTGATTCCATTTTATGTTCCAAAGAATAGGTGTATCCACCTGTTAGGGTTGGTGTGAATCAATGCGTCTTTCAATTTATTGAATTATTTCAAATAACAATTTAATAATTTTATATATCCTACTAATATCCAATACCACATTAACTATTATAATATAAATGAATTTTATTATTTCTTACAAAAACACAACTACCTTATATAGTGTCAACAAAATTAATGATATTTTTTAAAATGTTATATCATAATATGTGTAACATCTTTAAACCAGTTACCCAAAGTCAGTGCATTATTGCATAAAATTGGAATGATCACAAGTGAGAAACTCTCAAATGACTAATTAGTTTAGTAGTATTTGATGTACTAGATACATACATAAGTTTTACATTAAATCGTGAAATAAAGAAAAACAAAATAGTGTCCCCTTTGAACACACTCATATCCATTAACCTATTCTGCAGTTCAATCATGATATACTTTTTCTCATCCTTGGAAAAATAAAACAAAAGAAAGAGGTTAGATCAGATGCTCAATAAAGATTACAATATAGAGGAAAAATTTATAAATAAGCATAATAATTTAAGGCAATGTATAAGACTAAAACCTAATCCTTTTAAACATAAAGTTCATCCTAATATAGAAAATATAAATCAAATAATTCCATTTACATATTTATATGGATACTCTACTAGTCAAATAATCATATGTAATATTAATATCCAATTTCATAATTATAGAATGCATAATGACGGACATCATAACAACATAGTCATGGCCACATGCCAAGACAACAAATATGACTTATTCAAGGCCTTTTTCCAAGACACTTGTTTTTATTATGAGAACTACCAATGCATTGAGGAGCTATAGAGGGCTACAACAATCACTTACTATGTCCAATGCATTTCTCATATGAAACTGTTGAAACATAACATAAACATTTGTATTAAAACTATCATAAGAAAGGTTAATACATTAACCATAATCTTTTAATGGTATAGAAAATAACACATCCATAGTCCATCATATCACCGACCAATCAATAAAATATGAAATATTGTATCATAATAAATAAACATCAAATAATTGTAAAATCTATCAAAGGATGTTAACATAGATGAAATCAAAACTATTTGAGAGAAATATATAATTCAATTTTAAAATAAATTAAAAGTCAGAAAATTATAAAAGAAACCATTTATTTTGAAGATATTATTAAAATCTTTTAATGGATGATTCTAAAGTGTTATAACGTCAGAAAATTTTCACACCCATCGCATTAGTTAAAAAAATTCCTACCTTAATTTTTAAAAAAGGTTATAAAGAATTTTGTTTGGGAAATAAAAGAAAGTTTTCATTCAAAATTTTTTATAAAAAGTAAAACAATGGTATAAATTATGTTTTCCCATATTTTAGAAAATTATAAAAATGTTTTGAAATACATTTTTATGAAACACAGATGTGGACGATAAAGAATTCCCTATAGATGCTTACTTATAAACTAACTCGGATAATAAAGATATTTTAAAAATAACCCTTAAACTTTTTTTTCTTAGTCAAGGGTGGGTTAACCTCTTTTATAATTGTTAAATCATTTTTTTAACTCATACAAGAAACACATACATATATATGATATCATATATGATCTTCTAAAATTTCCTTGCTAAAAATAATTCTGTAGTATCATTGTTTCGGGTGTTAACTGATTCCTTTTCCATTATATGTTATGTAACAAAATTCACGTTTGTTATGGATTGGATGTATTTGATTCATATCTATAATTATATTAAGTTTTTTAAACATTATTTTAAATCATAAAATGATAATAATTATTGAATGGTTAAGATGGGGAATGAATCTCACCGCGTTTGTGGAGACAGTAATCCGTACAAACGCATGAGCGACAATATCATTCTATTAATGGTAAAATCGTATGTAATTGGATGTTATATAATAGATTCAGAATCATTAAAATGTTATATTTATTATGAAAATATATTATACTCATTATAATACCCATCCAAATAATTAATTATTTAATAACAAACTACACCACGACGAGGAGACAGTAAGTCGTACGTACGTACATAGGGGGACTTTGTCATTCATAGGATGAATAGAATAATGAATATGGTTTTACCATATTTATAATAACATTAAATTATGTATATGTTAATGTAGTTATTATTTTGTTATGAAAAAAAAAGAAATAGAAAATGGAATAAGAAAAGAACATTGAAAGATGTGATGAAATTATTACCTCTTCTTCAGGTGCTTCCTTTTGATGTGATCAAAAGGGGTCCCTATGCTGGATTTATGATCAATGAAAGTCCTATAGGTTTATGTGAGAGTATTTGGAAGGATATTTCAGCAGGGGTTGGTCAGGCCAAATGTCTTCTAAGGTGTGAAATTAATAGAAGTGGATGTACACTTTTATAAGAGATATAAGGGTCTCTTTAGGAAAAGATTAAAATATTATTTTGTTATAAAATAATTTTCTATTTATAATGGCTCCAAATTGATTAATTTCTAGGATATGATAGATATGGGTTGAAATCCTCTCAACCAATAGGTTTTAGACAAGTTTTGGTCACCTTATTTGCCTTTTCTTTTATATTTAACTCTTAGTTAAATTTTTTACCTTTTAAAATATCTTCTTGTATTTTTATATTACATGCTTAATAAACATACAATATAATACCATGTGAACCACAATGGTTCATTAATGACATATATATCATTATATAAGTCCTTTTTCTGACCATTATATTTTTAAAAATATTATATCATGTAATAATATAATATTTGTTTTTAAAACTCATTTATGTCAATTTTGACACTATTTAGTATTATGTTATTTTTATATTAATAACAACAAGATTACTTCGAAAAAAATCAATTGAATCATCCATAAAATGTAATTTTAACCTAAAAAGTTCGTTTAATTCCTCAAAAGCCTCAATTTACATTTATTTTATATATTATAACATCAATTATTTAAGTCTTTCATTAGTAAGGTAATTACTACATCATCATTGTGTAATAAATAAATTTAACTTTTTAATGACAAAAAATTATAAATAAAATTCCTTGTTATAATAAATATATTTAAATTTTTAATGAAAATTTATAATCGAAATTATCTTTTGTATTACCCTATATTAAAAATGTTTTAGTTATTTAAATTTGAATTTGACACATTTAAGACTTCTTTAAATAAAATAATAATAAATGTCATAATATAATCCATGTGGATCAAAAAAGGATCATAGTTTTGGCTAAAGGATAATTTTGGTCTATATACACTTATCCAATAGAAATAGGACAAGTGTTAGGGTAATTATTAAATTATATTTACCTTTAATTAAAATATTTACTTTTAACCGTGGTAAATAAAATTCAAAAGATAATATTCACCAAAAACTATTTTCATATTATTTAACAACATTATAGATACTAATTTCAAGCGCGCCTCTCTGATTTTTAAAATTCAAATCACATGAGTCTTAAAAATATGTTTTATAAAAATTCACAAATGTGCCTAGAAGGTGATTAATAGACGTTAAATAGTTCAATAAAATTTTAAATATCTAATCTAGTTATAAAATTACCCCAATTAATTAAATTGAACTAATGTAGGTATTATGTATCTATATTGACTTTAAAATAAACTTATCTTTAAAATTATTATTTAAATAAAAAATCAGTTTTAAACAATAACACAATGATTTCACTATTTATAAAAAATTGAACGTTTTCATAAAAATGCCAAAAATTCACTCTAATATAATTTTGATATTATGAATCAACGAATGATGTCAATATTACCAAATTCAAAACATAGGAATTGAATTAACTAATTTAATGTAAATTTCCAATGTCAAAACCAGTAAGGGGGTTTTTGAGAAGTAAAAACTATCAAAATATTTACATGTGTTTATATCCAATTTAAATGTGAAATTACATAAAATGACCTAAATTATATTAAATGATAAAAATATAATCTAACTATACTTTAAAACTACTGAAATTCATAATTTATGACTATAAATTATTTCGATTAAAAAAGTTGGTTTCAATTAAAATTTATTAATTTATACTATTCATCAAAATATGAAAGTTATCAAGAAAGTACCTACAATTTATCCAAACTAAATTATTATATCACACTTATAAATAAAGAGTTTATTTTGTAATATTAAAAATATAAAAGTGTCAAATATAGGATTTATAAAGGGTCCTCTGTTAAATGGTGGTAAAATTGCATTTTTTTAAATAATTATTTTATCTGAAAAATTGAATTTGTTCTTATATTATGTCTAAGAAACGAATAATATGGATTTTATAATTATATGGAGTATATAAAATTCAAAATTCAGTTAATAATATTCATAACTTCTTTTTGAACGACTAGTTTGGAAAGTCATGGTGTGCTCGAACTCGATGTTGCGTGTAGCTCATGCGATTGAATTACATTAAAGAGGTAATGTACTATGGAATCCTGTGGTGTGAAACTCTCTACTACTTAAAAAAATTGTGTCCTCGTAATTAAAATATTTTCTTCAAAAATAAATGGTTAGAAATCAAATATAACTTTGTTGAAAAGCAACATCAGAAATAGGGTTAATAATATTTAGTATTATTAATAAGGAAATGGAAAGCAAAAATTCACAAACAAATTAGGATTTATAAAGGGAGAACATTGGATAAAATTAAAGACACATAATTGGAGGAAAACCTAAATATTTATAGGCAGTGATTGAGGTTATCCATAAATAACAAGTGAACAATAAATATAAAATTAAGGGCTCAAAGCCATAAATCTATGATAACTTAAAATATTACTAGTTCATAAATACATAAGTTATTATGATAAGAATTTTTTTGTTTTTATATCCTTTATATATTTTTTATGAATAAATTTATTCATATAATAAGAGAAAAAAAATAATTGACAAGTAGTGTTCCATTCATTATCTTAATTCAACCAAAAACTCATCATTCACTCTAAAAGATAAAAGAACTCAAAAATATTCTATTTATCCTAATCGTAAAGGGTTTAAAAAAATTAATTTATAATTCATCTATCAGATAATTTACAAATAATACAATATAAAAATAATGACATCATGTAGGCCAGTGGTATGTGATGCACTATTGTTTCCCTTCAGTTGTGGGTTCAAGTCTCTCTGCTTTGCTGAACGGGACAGGTTGTCACCCGACCTCCGGGTTGTCCTTTTTATATCCATCCAATAATAATCTTAAGAAATGTTTTAACCATAGAAAATAGTTTCAAATTTCCAACCTAATAAATTCCAACCATTAGACATATCAAAAATACATCTGTCCAAACTCATTGTCCAAAATTTATAAGGAAGGTAAACATTACATAATGAAGATATCTTTTATCACATAACAATATGTGAATACCTTCATAATGTATTCAATTAAAATATGGTAACAACATGAATTAACATAAAACCTTATTGATTACAATAATTCTCCCTTATTCCTTGTAAAATAACAAATATATTTCTTATATCCAAAAAATTTGAATACCCCAACAATGATGGAATAAACAAACCATTAATAAGTTCCAAGGTAGTCATGAATATCAAATATAATTAATCCAAATCAACCATCTCTTTTTCAAAAATCAAAACCTCCATATCAGGACCATATTAAAGTTTATATTTCTATGAACAATCTATTTTCCAATAAGTTTTTCTTGCTGTTGAGTTACATTTCATAGTACCACATAATCTCAAATACTCAATTAAATGTTACTGTAGTACAATCCTTATTTATTTACATAATTAATATAACCAGTACATCATTGATACAAAAAACAAATTACATAATTCATTAATAAAAATATAAGAACACTAATTATTCATCTTCTTATGTGGTAGTATAATAACATTATAATTATCCAATAGAATCATTTAGGGTTTACACTGATGAATGGCATTGATTCGCGTAGTGTCCAAACTTCTTGAAGATGGAGAATTGTACATTTAAATCATTTTCAATACCCCTGAAATCAAGAAAATTGTCTCCTTTTCTCTATACATATAACATACTCCCATTAACATCAAGCATTTACCAAGGTGATTTTTTCCAAAGTTATCATATGTGGGAAAATCCACATTTCCCTTCCTCACATTATCCATATATCTCTATTTCATGATCTTCTTATCTTACATCCTTTCAATGCCATATGACTCATAAATTATTTACATATCTTATTAACCCATGATACAATTTCTTCATATGATGTGGATGCGTGGGAGTCAATTTCACATCTAAATGTTGACTTAATACCATGAAGAATATGATACTTTTAAATCTTCAGGACATGTGTATTATTGGAGTTCACATTAAATATACTAGGCACATTTCCAAATGACGACCTATACTGGGATAAATAATATAATCATTTATAATCCAAAAATTAGAAAAAAAAATCTCAACATTAATTGAATATTTTCACACATATAGTCTTTTAATCATAAAAATTGTTTCTTTGCAGACATATTAACTCATAAATCCATCATAATGGTTTGTAAATTAAATATTAATTATTCTAATCATATCCTACAAGAGAATCTTTACAGAAGTGCAGCAAGGCCTATTGTTGTATCCCATGATACCCCAAGTCAAACCTGAAACTCATTGTCAGAGTTTTTACTCTAAGGTACATCTTTTCCAGAGCCACCTCTATCTGTTTGAATACAGACTCAGATGTATTCTTTGGGAAAACCCACATAAAATTTAACTACCAAATTTTTTGGATGTTCATCTATAATAATCCTAAAATTATATCTTAGGGTAATGTTCTATAATCAGTGTTTACCTAAATCTAGTTTCCAATGTTTGTAATAAAACATAAGAATGTGGTGAACTCAGATGCTCAGTAAGGATAACAATATAACAGAAACATTCATAAATAAGAATAAATATTTAAGCATTGTATAAAACTAAAACAAATGCCTTTTAAACAAAAAATTCATCCTAATATGGAAAATGTAAATAAAATAACTGCATTTAATTATTTACATGGATATTATACTAGTCAAATAATCACATGTAATATTAATAGGAAATTTTGTAATGATAGAATGCATAATGCCAAACATCATAACCATATAGTCAAGGCCTCATTCCATGTCTACAAATTTGATTTTTTCAAGGCCTTATTCCATGAAACTAGTTTGTCTCATGAGACCTACCGATGCATAGCAGAGCTATAGCGGGATCCACCCATTAGTTACTAAGTACAAAGCATTCCTCATATGAAAAGGTTGAAACAAAAATAAACATTAGTATTAAAAATAGAATTTGAAATTCTAATTCTTTAACTGTAATCTGTGAATTGTATAAAAAATAACACATCAACATCAAACATATAACAAAAACTTTAATACAATTTTAATGATTATATCAGAATAAATCAACTTCAAATAGGTGTAAAATCTATCAAAGGATGTTGAAATAGAGGAATCAAAACTATTTGAGAGAAATATCTCTTTCTTCTTTTAAATCATTTAAATGTCACATAATTTTAATTGGAAATGTTTATTTTAAAAATATTCTTATAAGATTGTATGGGGAGATTATAAGCGGTTATAATGGTGGAAAATAGCTGCACCAGCTTATAACCTAAAAAAAATTCTTACCGTAATTGTTAGAAAAGGTAAAAAAGTACCTCGTTTGGAAAACAATGGAATGATTTATTTCAAAATATTTTTTAAAAATTAAAACAAGTTTATAAATGAATTTAACACATATTGCAGTAAATATTAAAAATGTTTTAAAATACATTTTTATGAAACATGGATGAGGATGATAAAGAATTCCCAGAATATGCTTTTGGATAAACAACCTCAGATAATAAAGTGATTGTAAAATTAACTCTTAACTTGTACTTTTCTTTAGTCATGGGTATGTTAACCTTATATATAATAGATAAATAATTGTAATTAAATTAAACAAGTACTACATACATTCATATGATATCTTATATGATCTTATATTATTTTTTTGTTAATATTATTTCAGTAGTATCATTGTTTTAGGTGTTATCTTATTCATATTCCTTTATATTTTTTTTATGTAAGACATGTTTTTTATTGATAGGATGTATTTTAGTCATATAAAGAATGATATAAAGTTTAATAAAAATTATTTTAAATCATAAAATGGAAATTATTTTTTAATAGTTATGATGGGAAATGAATCTCATTTTGTTTGCGGAGATGATAATCTATACATACGCACTTGCGAAAATATCATTTTTCTGATGGTAATATAGTATGTAATTTGATTGTATATCATATATACAGAATCATTAACTTGTTATATTTATTATTAAAAGCAATTATACTCATTATTATTCCCATCCAAATAATGTTGTGTTGAATAACAAATTACACCATGACATGGAGAAGATAAGCCATACATACTCACATATGGTGACTTTGTCTTTAATAGGATGGATAGAATAATGAATTTGGTTGTAACATATTTATAAAAACCTATAAATATGTATAATTTAATGGATTTATTATTTTGGTATAAAAAAACAATGAAATAGGAAGTGTAAGAAGAAACAATATTTGAAAGTGGTGATAATTTATTTTCTCTTATTCAGGTGATTTCTCTTTGATATGATAAAAAGGGATCCATAGGCTTTTTTATGATCAATGTAAGTCATATAGGATGAGGTTATGGTAGTTGGGGGGATATTAGAGTAGGTTTTTTAAGCCAAATTGGTTTTGATGTTAGAAATAAAGAGAAGGGGAAGTACCCATTTATAAGTGAGGTGAGGGTCACTTTAGTAAATGAATGAAATATTATTTTATTATAACTAATTTTCTGTTTAAAATAGCTCCAAATAGATTTATTTATAGGTTAATGTTGGGATGGGTTGAATAACTATCAGACAATTGGTTTTAGACATGTTTCGGTCACCAAATTAAGATTATATTTTAGATTTAACTCTTAGTTAAATAGTTTAACTTTTACAATGTCTTCATCTATGTTTACAAAACATGGTTAATAAAATTACTATAAAATTACAAGAGAACCACAAGTGGATAATTAATGAAATATAAATCATTATATAAGTCATTTGGCCAATAAAAATATTTTTAGCAATATTATATCATTTAATAATACACTATTTGTTTTAGAAACTCATTTATGTCAATTTTGACACTATTTAGTATTGTGTATTTGTGAAAGTCATAAAAACATGATTACAACACAAAAAAATCATTTAATCAACACTAATATGTCATATTAACCTATAAAATTATTTGAATGAATCAAAAGTCTCAATTTACATTTATCTTAATATTTATATCATCAATTATTTTAGTCTTTCATTAGTAAGGTAATTACTGCACCATCATTCTATCATACATAAATTTAATTATTTAATTTTTAAAAACTATAAATAAAATACCATGATGTAGGAAATATTTTTATATTTTATAGAATATTTATAATCGAAATTATCATATGTATAACCCTATATAATAAAATAGTTCTTAGAAGTTGAATTTAACACTTTTAACTCTTCTTCAAATAAAATAATAATAAATGTACTAATCTAATCCAAGTGGATGAAATAGGATCATATTTTTTTCCAAAGGATTATTTATGTCTAAATACACTTATCCAATATAATTAGGAAATGTGTTAGTCTAACTATAATATCATTTTACCTTTAATTACCCTATTTATTTTTAACCGTGGTAAATAAAACTCAAAAGTAACTATTCACTGAAAATTATTTTCATCATATTGAACTAAATTTTACTTACTTATTTCAACCCTTTCTATTGGATTTTTTATATTCAAATCTCAAAAGCGGTAAAATTACGTTTTATGAAAATTTGTAAATGGGCCTAGAAGGTGGAAAAAAGACGTTAAATAGTTCAATAAAATTTTATCTAAATAATATTATTATAAAATGACTCCAATGAATTATATTATACTAATATTGGTATTATATAGCTAATTTTACATTAAAATAAATTTAATTATTTAAGAAACTATTTAAATAAAAAATTTGTTTTAGACAATAATGCAATGTTATTCACTATTCATCTAAATTTTTATGTTTTCAGAAAAATACCAAAAATTCACCCAAAGATAATATTGATATTTTTAATTCAAAAATGATTTATTTTTTATAAAATTCAAAATAATGGATTTTCATTAATTTATTTAATATTAATTCCAGTTGTCCAAACTAGAAGGATGGGTTTTTAGAAGTAAAAACTATCGAAAGATTGAAATGTGTCTAAATCCAATATAAATGTGAAATTACTTACAACAACCTAAATTATATTATATGATAAAAATATAATCAAATTATACTTTATAACCAATCAAATTCATAATTTATCACTACAAATTATTTTGATTAAAAATGTTTTTTTCAATTAAAATTTATTATATTTTACTATTCATTAAAATATGAATGTAATAAGAAAAGCACCAAAAATTTATCCAAACTAAAATTTTATTTCCCTATTGTAAAGAAAATCTTAATTTTTCAAATTTAATATATATAAGTGTCAAATATTTTATTTAAAAAGGTTCCACATTAAAATGTGGTAAAATTTCATTAAAAAATACTTATTTTATCTAAAAAAATAATTTTGTTCTTATATTATGACTGAGAAAGACATAATATGGATGTTAAAATTATATTTAATATATAAAATTCAAAATGAAGTTAATACTTTTCATAATGACTTTTTGTACGGCTAGTCTGGTAAGTCACGGTGCGCTCGAAATCGTTGTTGGGTGTACCGCAAGATATTGAATTACTTTAAAGATACAACATACTATGAAATCAAGGGGTTTACAATATAACTTTCTAATAATTTTTTTATCATATTTATTCAATGAACAGATTCATTATAATAATACAACCATAGTAACCCAATGTTATTTTTAATATAGTGGAAAAAAATACATGGTAAACAATACACATGAATCATTAGTTTAGTAGTATTAGAAAACTAGACAAAAAAATAAAACTTTTATTACATTAAAATAATAAGATGATTTGAAAGAACGAAAAAATAGTATTTCTCCTTGAAAATTCATAAATCATATGGTATAATCTTAATATCTTCCAGTTTATGTATGATTAATATATGTGGGTGATATCATATTCTTAATAAAGGGTAGAATATGAAGGAATAAAATAATATATTACCATAGAATCAATAACTCGTTAGGAATACATAAATTATATAACAAACAGAGTAGTGAAAATAGTATATAAATTAATATACATAAATTAGTGAATATGATTAAATGATCACATTATTGTGGAATGCATATTGATGGAAATTTTAAAAATACCATCAATGCATATTTCCCTGACATCCTATTTTTATGGGTAAGTACACCACCAAATAGCTAAGAATTATGTATCATGATCCCTTAAAAGGAATCATAAGGATAAATATTTATGGTCCCCACCCATCTCCTAAGAATCCAAATGCTTCCAACATATAAAGGGAGTGCATAAAAATACATATCATAATAGTCCTAGGGAAACTCTTACATAGTTGTGGTTATGTAATCAATAATTTTCTATATATATAAATAATGCATATAGAAAAAATAATTTACCACATTCATAAAAAAATATGTAATTCAATGTCAATATACCATAATCATCATATATAATATAGTATATTTACATTACAAAAAATTATATTCATCTACATTTAAAATAATCACTATATTTGAAATTTTCTGAAACATTATGAATATTATATTTTGGTTTTCCTAAGGATCAATGAAGATGAGAGGTAGTTTATATTTGATATATATAGTAAGAGATTTTATATTCCCATTCTAGGGGTCCTCATGCCCTTACAGTGAGCACGGTGAATGCACTGTTTGATCTAATTGTGTGGACGACTCATAATGGGATGGTCATGTGGTTATTGGTAACCATACCTATGAAAAATATAATTTTATGTAGTTATGGATGACTTTTCGGTTCTGTTGTCCTCCAGTATGAAATAGAAATCATGGAAATTCTATCTGAGGTCATCATTCCTTGGGGATCTCCTATAAAATATTGGGAAGGTGATATAGCTTTCAAGTCCATGATATAGTCTATAGAAATGGTAAAATCACATGGGTTTTTTTGAACATGTCCTATTAGAAATTGGATTAAGCTACTATACTGAAGAACACAATGACCATAGTGAGAGTAAAGGTGGGTGTAATGGTGGTTCCAAGGCTTATTTATAAATGTCCACAATCTTCAATGTTCATCATTGTTATCTTCTATTTCAAATGTGAAATGGAAGTATAACAATTGTGTTGTCTTAAATGAATTTTTAACTACAATATTCCCCTTTATCATCTAATCTCTTATTATTCTCATGAATTCCCACATTTCTTATATTATTTAGTCAACAAAGGTCCTGGATGGTAATTATCACATTTTGAGGCTCCATTAAAAAAAGTTATTAGAGGGTTTGTTTTTGGTTCTACCTCTTTTTCACAATAATATTCTTCTTTTGTGTTCTAAAATATGGATCACGGAGGATTGAGAGCCTTAGGTTCATGGTAACTTATCTACCACTCTCTCCTTTACATTTTTTAGTTAAAAAATTTTTATTATCCCAATCCCTCTATTATAGGGTTGATATCAATGAACAATAGTTGGTTTAAATTTTATTTCAGGTTTCAACTACTCTTCTATTGAAATTTTAGTGTTTCTTCATATGGTGGTTCATCCTAAAAAAACCATTCTTATGCTAAAAATGATAATCCATTAAATAAAGTAATAATATTCATTAATTTTCCAATTATTTTGTGAATATGTAATACTATCATGAATTATCTATTTTTCTGTAGTGTAATTAACCATACTGAATATTTAATTAGAATTATAAGAAATTATTGGTTTTTGTTTGTAATGATAACACATGTCTTTGAAATGATAGTGGATTGACACTTTTATTTATAGATATTGTGAAATATTTACTTCATATTATGGACTAATTATTTTTTATATTTTTATATTTAGTTAAAACAGAAATATAATTATTATTGATAGATAAATAATTATGACGAATAGTCAACTGAATTTTTCAGACATGTGGCTTCATGAAACTAAAAATTTCTCTTAGAAACATGTTTTAATATCATATGGCTATTGATATTTAAATAATTAGATTTAATGTTTTTATACCAATGCGTAAATAAATCTTCTAATTCACGAAAATATCAAATTGGATATTGGATAAAAATAATTTTTTGGTTATGAGATCCCATTTCCTTATAAATGATGGATATAATATTTTTATAAATTAGTTTCCAGTTGTGATTTTTTTCATTCTTCCTTGAGTGATTAATATATATGGGGAACCATACTGTTAGATCTTATTTTATCATGGAGCGGATGATTTTTTTTGTGAGGAATTATCTAGGAGGCTCGAGGTTGTGATAGTTGATATAGTGTATGATGGATAGATGAATGTGTATATTCTGATGGAGTCACGAATTGAATTGTTATTGATGGAATATGTTGAAGTGGGGTTTTCCAATTAGTTTTTGTTCCATAATATATGATGTTGGATTGATATTGAATCAATATATAAAGTCTGATTTCCAATTTGATTCATTCTGTATTCCATTCAAAACATATTAACACACCTTATTGTAGATGGTCTATGAATATTTTTGTGGTATCTTAGGATTATTCATAATGTACCTAGATTTTGAATGAAAATGATAATAAAACTTTTAAACCATGATGTTAGAGACAAAAATCAAATACATAATGGTGATAATTAGTGAGGAATCATGAAAGAGTTTGGATTATACTTAGAGGGCATGTTAATATGATGTTAAATAATTGATATATTAAATTTCAAATGAAAAAAAAATTATCATAAATTTTCCATGAAATTATTGTTTACTTATAATATATATAGTCCTAAAAAGAAACATAAAAGTGTTTAAGATACAATAATTTTATTTTATTCTATGACTATGTTTCATCCCATAGTGTGTCTGTGAGTTATATCCCAATTCCAATATCATGTTACTTTATATTCCATAAAACTAATTTTTTTATGGAGATTTACACTGGTGGACTCCGGTGTTTTTTTTCACCAAACATCTAAAATAGAAAAGAATGGATTTCTGACCAACCCCTCATTTTATTCACTCTTCTCCATATAATATTATTTAATCATATAAATGATGGTTATCCTTTATATATATGTCTGTGTTTGGGTGTGGGTGTGTGTGTGTGTTTCTATAGATGTAGTGGAATATGGTTATTTTGACACACATATATCTCTATATATAGCACAATAATGATTATTATAGGTATTCATCAATAACATTGTAATGTATTATGGTATAATACATGATGTGTGGTGTGCACAATAAATTTTGGGAATAGTGTATGTTTACCCTACATGGTGGTTAAATTAAGGTATAAAACGTCATTGAAAATTAAGAAAATTAATCTAAAAAAATCTCACTAAAAACCGTGATTTGACCTCTATTCCATTAGGGTCACTTTTTATGATCATTAACGATACATTCATCATATGTCTTAATATCTTATGGTTTTAATACCCAATGTAAATATTCAAATGAGTATTTACATTTTTCACCCTCACTATGCTATGTCTATGGATAATTCCATTTCATTTTTTGTCCCTCAACATAATAGTGGATCTCAATTATTATAAAGATCCATACTAGGGTTCTCCTATGACTCAGATCATATCATTACAAGGTTCAGGGATATCTTACTGCTTCCCTAGGAAACACCCTAAAATATTAATTCTTGGGACAATATTGATGAGAATGATTTTATTTTCAATTTATTGATATGTTTGTCCTTTATCTAGACTCACTATCAAGAAATTCACCCTTCACTACAGATATATGATATGTGTATGTCTTTTTCACAACTAATTTAAAAACTATAAAAAAGACAATTTTAGTACATTTTTAATTCCATAATATCTATATTTCAACTTCTTATTTTTTTATGCATAAGAAACATACATCTCCATATTTGGAAGGATCATAAATAATGTAACATCATAAATATTAAATCCCACACTCTAGAACAGTAACATGATTTTCCTCTGAAACACTGATCATCAGTACACTCTCCATTCTGATCTCTTTATCTCAAAATACTAAATAGATTTTTATAGATAGTTCCCCAATCAAATTTTAATCAAATGGTAGGGATTGAATATCATAATTTCGTGAGTTAGGAAACTATTCAATGTAATTTGGTGGGATCATAATGTTATTTGAATCAATGTTTTAATCCTAGGGGCCTATGAAATTAAACCCATACAATATCTTCCAATGAATCTATATGTTTATATAAAACTACCTTGTTATGACATTATCTGATGTATAACAATGTAACCCCTTCGATTTTTATCTTTCTGGGCTTGGCCAGGTCTACCACAATGTAATATTCAATATGATTTGTTCTGTATTACTAAGAATAATCCATTATTTTATTACTAGATAAATAAAATAAAACATTTAATCTTTATAACAATTGAAAAATTTCAATCATGATCCCTTCAAACAGCTTCGAACACTGAACTGGTTGGGTTATGTAATAAATACATTGACATGGTATCTAATGTGAATGGATATCATTTAATTATTTAATCCAATTAAATTAAAACCCCGCATATTTAATGTTGTAACTGTATCATAGGATTATATTTTTTACATTAATTGGGTAATATCCTAATCTTTATCATTGTAGCCTCATAAAAATATTTATTGGAACTGAAACTCCTCAAAAACCCATCTTCACTATATCTATATCTCTATAATGTGGACACCTCAAAATATCTAGTGGATGATACCCTAATATGAGTAGATTAATGGTTGAATATCTTAGTAAAAGATCCATTTTACCTTTACATAAACTAATATGGTGTTATTTTATGGCTATGACATAAAATATAAAAATTGTATACCACATAATAAACTACAAATCTTTTCTCAGAATTTTTTTAAAAAACCTTCCATGACTTACTGATTTCAAATAATGATATCAAGTCCTGGCCTCCACTACAATCCCACCATATAGTGTTCATCACTTCATCCACACCTTTACTATGTGACATAAAAAAATAATTTTATTTCTGAATGCATATCTATATGTGTTCCTTCATAACTCTTGGAGTCGCCATGGCTAGCTACCCATGTTGATTGCCTTACATGGGTTTCCATTATACCACAGAATCATGGTTGAGATTGAATCAATGTGAATCCCATGTACTATTCACACTCTAAAACAAAATTATTGAATATCCAACTAACATGCATTATAGCCATGGGGACTATAACGTGGATATACTTTGGAGTCATCCTCCAACATATCATCTATGGAATAAATAGATTCCATATGTAATTAGATTATCATTTAGAAAATATTCTATGAAATAGAGAATAAATTGTGGTGTTTCTAGGAAAATTAACTTCTCAAAATTATTACCATACCCACCTCTATGGAAGGGTATTTCTTGTTTTTTCCATCTTACAATATTTTATTCAAGACTCTAAAAAATTTACATATTTCATGTATCCATACATCATCAACCAGAGAAAAAATCCCATTTTTAAAGACATCAACCTAAATCTTAATGTTAATAACATACCTTCTCTACTCATCATTGTGATCTATAATTATACCATGAAACACTTCTACACTATGTTTATCATCAAATTCATTTGTAAAAAATTCTTTTATCAAAAAATGTATACTGGAAAATTTAGATTCTGACACACATTTGGGTCATCAACCTTGGCCATCATACATTCAATCAACCTCTACCAACCACATTTTCATTAAACCATGACCATCCTTATTTCCATAAAAATCCAATATCAATTATTTTTTATTGAAAAAACTCTCCTCAAATTTATTTTGTTTTAAATAAAAAATATACAATGTATCTCACTTATTTAATTCAACCATGGATGTAAATTATCCCCCTTAATGACTAATTTTGATCACCCATAATAAAATATTCGTATCCCACTTATATTCATTAAAATACAATTGAATTTTTAATAAAAATGTCCATTCCAAACATTTTTATACATATATAGATATGCACAATTTTTCCTATTTGTGCATGATCATGTATTCTTTTGTTTGATTATATGGGGAGATTGTTTGGGTGGGTGCATGTTTTCTATGGTTCGTTTCCATGTAATTTTCATATAAGTCTTTTAATTATTTTTATGAAATATTAATCTTCATTATTTGGATCATTGTTATTTTTATCTTATTTCACAGATAAAATAATTATTTAAACTTTATTAGATTATGATGATGGCTTAAAATGATTTTATAATACCATAAAAATTCAATGAATTTGATGATATTGATTTAGAAGTTATATAGTCTATATTTTTATGAAGTTTCATTATTTATTTTAAAACATTTTCTACATATATATGATGCACAAAAAAACACGATTTTATTGAATTCAAAAATAATCATCTTGATTTAATTAGTTTACATCAATTTCAAAAAAAAATATTTTGACTTTCATTAAAATATTCGAATTTATGAAATATGGATTCACAGTTTCAGTTTTTTCCGAATTTTTTTCATTTGTTCTTTAATGATATCAGATGCAGTAGTAGTCCTATTTATTATATTATTGATTATTTTGAAATATAATATTTGTTTTATAAAAACTAGTCTTCTTTTATAGAGTCTGAAGCTTCTTTTAGGAGCCTTTAAAAATTCATTGTATTTTGTTAATGATTATTGTCCAGTCATTCACAATGTATGGATTGTACCCTACTTTCACAAAGTATGTCTTATAAACCATAAAATCACAAATTATGGTTTCAACCTTACATTCTTAAAGTATGGTTTTATCCAAAAATTTCAAAATATAATTTATAACCTACATTTTCAATA
Organism: Viscum album; assembly: GCA_963277665.1. Taxonomy (NCBI): domain Eukaryota; kingdom Viridiplantae; phylum Streptophyta; class Magnoliopsida; order Santalales; family Viscaceae; genus Viscum; species Viscum album. The sequence goes on along the minus strand of OY728136.1, from coordinate 1,427,687,195 downwards.
TGTAGTTTGGAAAACCATCTTTATCAATATATGAATCAACCCTACTTTCACAATGTATGGATTCAACATTTTTGTTTTCAATATATAGATTGGAAACCCTACTTTTGAAAAGTATGGTTTCAAAAATACTATTTAAAAATATGGTTTCAACAGTAATTTCTAAAATTAATTTTTATACCCAACATTTGAAAATATTTTTTGGTATCACTAATTTCATAAATTGTTGTTTTAACCCTACATTCCAAAAATATGATTTTTACCCTACATTCACAAAGTATTGTTCCGAAAACCATCTTTATCAAGGTATTTTTAGAAGATCCTACATCGAAATGTATTTTTTCAAACCTACTTTCAAAATGTATATTCAGTACCATACATTGTTCCTTAATTTTGTACTACTACTTTGTGCTTTTATTTAAAAATGATTTTCTGAATAAACAAGGATTAATTGTTGGGAATTTTTTCTAGATAAATTCACATTCAATATAATGATTATGATTGAAGTGTTTTTTATGATTTTTAGATATTTTTAGGACATAAATTAATATATTATTTCAACATCATACTCACTTAAATTAGTAGAATACGTGATTTTTTATATTCAAGGAATTCAATTTGCATTTGTCCTGTACTGCTAGTTTTTAGGATATGTATTAACTATGTTAAAATTGGAGTTCTAAATCTTTAAACTCAATTATAATTCTGGATATATTACTGTAATAGTTTTTTCAAATTAGTTTCATTCATTTTATTGAAGATTTAGTATTGATGAATTAATAGGTCGAGGTGTTGTATATTTTATGGAGATATTTATTATATCTCAAGATTAAATTAATTTTGAATATATAAAGGAAGATGAGATTCTTGTAGCATTTGAATATTTAATATACATATATATATTTATATATCATTCACACGGTCATGTTAAAAAGACAATAGATATACACTTGGGTTAACATATTTGATACTCTATATTTTCACGGAGAAAGTGTTGTGAACTTTGAACGTGCTGTGAAATTTTCAACATCCTGTGACACTCTATTTCATCAACTACATGATATCTCAAGGAATTAATTTATTCCACATAGAATTCTATTTCCTTGAAGAGTCGATCCTATAAAAACATCAAAATACTGTAAATTTTCTTTCATTTATTATCTTCTATCATCAAGTTCTAATTATAAAACTCTATTTAGCATCTCTCACAAGATCTCTATTTTTTATGTTTATGATATTTCAAAATAATAATAATTAATTGATATTAATTTTCCTTGGGTTGTGAATTTTAGATTATAAATCTAGGATCTAATAGTTATGATCCCTATATCTAATTTCCTGAATTTTTGGGTTTTGAATCACTTTATTTAATTTTAGATTTTAAGGGTTGTGACTCCCCATACAAAAGACATTTTCAGGGTTATACCTTCACTAGATAATTATTATTTTTAATTATGATTATCCCTTAAAAATAATTTTTAGTTCACATGTATCTTTCCCTAAGTAGAGTGGTATAGGATTTGAGTAGTACCACATTGGACTGAAGTACTATAAAACACCTCTTTGAAGTATTTAATTTTTCTATTTCTCGATAACCATAATATGAACCTTTGATAGTTAATTTATATAATCCAATATTTATTTTTATTTTGTTAATATGTTTTATCCACCTTCCCCACCTCTCGAACAACATCCATTAACCGTTACAACATAAAAATTGGTATCAAATTATAATCCATTTTATAATTATTTTTATATATTGTCCTCTTTCTAATACCTATCTAATGATATTATGGAATATCCTTCTTAATAATAGTTTATATCTGTAATTATATTTTTTATTCTTTTTATATGTACCTATGGTAATTCCTTTTAGACTCTAGAAAAGCCTTTTAAAGATTCTAATTTTGCATTTTAATGTGATAAAGTATTTCAAGACCTCATAGTCCTTGGATAAAGATCACATATGATAGATGTATTGAACCTAGATATTCTCAGATTCTTCAAAACACACCAAACATTGATGGGAAATGAATATGGCTATTGGTGATCATGAATGGAGGCTGTCCTCAAAAACTTATGCATTGAGCACTAGTCTATCATATCAAAATATTACACACTACCATACACTAACCCATATAATCTTACCTATATCGATGGTACTATATATGTTTTAAATTACAATGTGGTTAATATTTTACTTTTTGATATCAGATGAAGTGTTTTTATCCATGTTTTTACTTATAATATAACTCTTTAGATTTAGAAGATTCTACAAGTCACTTAACATTGATCTAAAAAATTGATCTGAACCTTGTTTGTATTGTTTCGTATATAGTACCAAGAATTTAGGATGGGTCAATAAGAAACTATAAACCCAATGTTCCATAGAATCAGACTCATTTAGAATGGAGTGAATTCTATTGGAGAAGATATGGAAAACCTATTACATGATGAAAGTGTCCAGCATTATTTACCAAGGAAAAATAATTCATATAAGGTTCCCATTGATGAAGGAAATACATTTAAATATTACACCCTAGATGAATTGATTGAATCACTTCTCCAATATGAACAACAACTGAATAACATAGATACTGAGGTGACAATAAAAACAAAAGGTGTACATATTATTTTTTTAAATTTTTTTCTGTAAACTCTTTTGATTATGATCTATATGATATTGAAAAGGATGATATAGCTCATATTGTAACAGGAGTCTATAAAAGAATAAAAATGAATGGAATAAAAAACTTGTATAGAAAAAAAAACCCAAAATGAGAAATATAAATGTGAGATGAAAGGATGTTAAAAATATGAATCTTTATATGTGACATGTTATGAGTACAAGAATAAATTACATGTCAAACCCAATTGACATAAACAAAAAAATAATGAAAAATGAAAAAATAAGGAAAAAATGCATTGAACACTAGTTGAATTTGTACTGAAGAATCTGATTATAGTGAAAATATGGAAATGAAAAATAATCAGATATGTTTTTCTGCATGGAATCATAGAATAAGGTTAGTAATTCTTTTTTTATTCTGATTGTTCTAATTATTAATTTGATTCTAAAAACAGCAATGGGTTTAAAAAAATAAATAAATTAAAAGGCTAAGCAAAGATATTTTAATAGTTATTTTTTATATAATATTATTAAGGAAAATAATTAGAATCATATTTCTGAAAATAATGATATTTTATAAAAAAATGAAAAATTAAGAAACACTACAACAACTTCTAATTCAAAATACTAAAAAAATATAAAAAGTTCTCAGGATTTGAATGATAATTTTAGAATATAAGTGGAATGTCTTAAAAAAAAGTTTATATTCTTTTATTCAGGGTCATGAAAGATATCATGAAATGATGTCCTTGACTAAAACTGATAAAAATAAATATCGGTATTGTCTTGATATAAGATTACATAAATGTTTTAAAATATATTTTGTCAAAAGTAAAAAAGGGTTGTAATTATTACTTTACTAGTTGTAAATGTGGATTGAAATGTCAGTTTTTAAATGATTGTTCCCTTAGATTTGAATAAAATTTTTCATTTACTAGAACAAATATTTAAAAAAACTATATATAGAGTACCTTAAAATATATGTTTAAATTATTTTTGGGTACATATGAATTTAGTTTCTAATATTACTTGTCCCATAGTATCATGTGTATGAAAATTGTCATTAATTTATTTTTATAGAAAAAATGTATTGGATTTATCAATAATGACATATGTTACATGGAAAGTGGATTCTCTATGCATATGATTAGATACCCCTAAATTATCACCACATAAACCAGAAGTTATAATGTCACTATTACTTTTTATAGACAATTACAAAGGCCTTGTAAAAGGTTTTTTTGATGTTGGTTTTTTTAAATTCTACATTAATTTATAATGATTTATATGTTGAAGGTATAATCAACATTTATTTGGTATATCCCAATATGGGTTGATGAAATGGTTGTCATATTTAAAAATGATAAATGTTTAGTTTTTAAAGATGAATAATTGTTATTTTATCATAACGGATATGATGATATATATACTATTGTTTTTTTATAATTAATGGTTCTCCATGTTAAGTGTTCGAATGCTCTATAGAATGATATAATACATTGGTGTAGATATTTAGGTAATTTCAATTTCATAATGTTTCATATGATCTCAAAACTTGAAAAAGTTTTATAGATACTGTACATGAATAAATAAGAAATTCATTTTTTGAAGCTTGCATGAAATAGGAGCAACAAAAAATTCCTTTTAGACCCATGATGATAAGTACTAATTAACTTTTACAGTTAGTAAATATTGATTTATTTTTTCCCATTCTAATTTATAACTGTGCTAGGATTCAATGTACCTTAGTTATTATTGAAAATTATTGATGATTTACAGGGGTATACATTCTTCATCATAAAAATTACAATTTATCTAGATTTTTTATTTTAGTAAATAAGTTCAAAATAAAAAAGGATGTATGATTTTTTCTATTCACAGGGATAATGAAGGTGAATTTAAAAATTGATATATAGAAAAATTTATTTAAAATTATGTATATTTTAATAATTATTCTTCTCATAGAACACCTCAATAAAATGGTGTTGAATATTGAAAAAATAGAACACTTATTGAAATGGATAAAACTATATTGAGTGAATATAAATTTCCTGGAAATTTTTGGGCTGAGGATATTTTTTCAACTTACAATATATAAAATAGAATACTCATTATAACATTTTTAATGAAAATTTGTTATTAATTATTTAAAAACATGAAGGATAAAGTTGGTAAATTACGATTTTTTATGTAATTTTATTTAAATTAAAGTATAATTTAGATACATTTTATGATAAGAGTGATAAAGGTATTTTATTGTCATTATAATAATATTAAATAAGTTAGAGTTCATAATAAATGAAATTTGATTGTTGTAGATTTTTTCTCAAGTTATGTTTGTTGAAAATAATTTTAATTCAAATTCTGATTCTAATTTTTTTGTTGATGAGTTTATAGATTTGAATTTCCATGAATAAATAACTCGAGATAAAAGAAAATCAATATATGGGGAGAATACTTCATATAAACTCAATCCAATATCATGGAAGATTAATAAATATCTCTATATTGAAAATGTTATTGGAAATGTTGAGTCATGTATTAAAACTATAAATTATATTTTGAATGTTCATGAAAATTTTACTTTTATATTTAATTATGTTCATATTAATGTTAATGATTATATAAAAATTGAAAATTATATTTTTTTAATAGAAAATATGAATTTAATTTGTTTTTATAAATAATTATTAAACTTTAGAAGAATTGCCTAAGGACAAGAAGGAGATTGGAACTATGGGGATATTTAGAAGAAAGATGGACATATCAGGATAGATTTTCAAAAACTAATCTAGACTACTTGATCATGGATATTATCAAGAAGAAGGTATAGACATTTATTATTATCCTGCACCTGTTTCCAGGTTCGATGAAATAAATTTTTTTTATCTTTTGATTTTTTTCATGGTCTTAAAGTATATCAAATTGATTTAAAAATTATTTATTAAATGGTTTTATATTGGAAGAAGTTTATTTTTCGGATACCATTGGTATTGAAATAGAAAATATTCTTAGTCATGATTTTAAATTATTTATTTCTTTCTATGGTCTTAAATAAGTACCTCATGATTTTTATAAATGGATTTTTTATATAATGATTTAAAGAAAGGAAATGTAAATCCAAAATTTTTTATTAAATGAACTTATGATAATATTATAGTTGATCAAATTTATGTTTAAGATATAGTTTTTGGATCATCTAGTGAAATTTTATGTAATTATTTTTCTTTATTTATGACTTTTAAATTTTACATGAGTTTAATGGGATAATTCATGTTCATTCTCAGACTTCATATTTTTCAAATAAAATATAAAATTTTTATCAATAAAACAATGTATTTTAATGAGTTACTTAAAATATTTTCTCTTGATTCCACTAGATCGTTGCAAACTCCTACAGATATTAATTGTAAAATAGATATTGATGAATCTTGTAAATCTGTTGATTTTAATTTTTATAGAGGCATGATAGGTAGGTTTCATTAATTTACTTCATATAGACTCTATAAAAAATTTAGTGTTTTTTATTTGTATGATTTCAAGTACTTCCTAAAGAATGTGATATTAAATATATAAGAAGAATAATTAGATATGTTAAAAAACTATTTATTTTGGTTTATTTTATCCAAAATATAATTTTGTTGATTTAAAAACTTATTATGAACCTTATTTTGGAGGTTACAGAATTGAATGAAATGGAACATCATATAGGTGTGTTTTTCTATGATTTTTTTTTATTTTCATGGTCATCTACAAAACAATATCCATTTTCGTTATCTACTTCAAAATCTGAGTGTATCTCGACTTCTAGTTGTTGTGATCAAATATTACGGATTATGAAAACGATATTTTATTTTTTTGTTGATCTTGATAAACATTATATCTTCTGCTATAATAATTCTAAAAATTCTATTTCTAAAAACCCCTTATAATATTTTATAACAATGAATAATGATCTTATATTTCATTTTATTAAAGATCATGAGAGCAATGGTGATATTATTCTTAGAAATATACCTTATGAAAATTATAAAATATAAATTTTTACAAATCATTTAAGCTCTTCTCAAATGTTAAAAAATAAAATTGATCATGGAATGTTGGAAATTTAAATTTATATTAATACATTTTATTTAGAAGATCTTTTTTTCACTTTTTTTTATTTTCTAAAATGGTGAGAAATAAATTGCTTTTAATTTTTTTCAAAAAAAATTAATGGATTAATTATTTTTGTTTTGTAATAAAAAGGTGGATATTTTTGTGCATGTGCATATTTTCTTTTGTCTAATTACATGGGGAGATTATTTGTGTATTTTAATGTTTTATTTTGTTTGTTTAAATGTGATATTCATAAATATATTTTTATTATATTGATGATATATCAATCTACATTATTCAGTTTTTATTATTTTTAAATCATATGAAATAAAATGAATTTATATAATCTTAATTAGTTTATGATGATGTCTGATAAATATTTTCTAATACCATAAAAATTTAATTACATTGATAATTTAGTTTTAAAACTTCTATAGTCTATATTTTTAAAAATATTCCGTATTTATTTTACCAAAACGTTAACATAGATCATATTCTCATGAAAATTTATTTTATGAAATGGAAACATGATTATCATGAATTAAATATTTTACATCAAAGTCTAAAAGAGTCTTTTTTATGGTCTTTAAAATATATGATGGTATGGAATGTTTTTTCGTAGTTGTTGTTTTTTTAGAATGATTTACTTCTATTTTTCAATGATATAAAGAGCAATAATACTATGATTTATTTGATTTGTAATTCTTTATAATTTTATACTGTTTTTTTCTACAAATAAGTATCTTTGAAAAAATAGGGAATTTTCATCTATTATCCTTTAAAAATTTGTTGAATGTTGTTAATGTTTAATGTCTAGTATTTCACAAAGTATTATTCGTTCACTAATTTTTCAATGTATGATTATGAAACCCTACTTTTGAAAAAAAAAATTCAACCCTACTTTCTAAAAGTATTGATTCAAACCTACTTTTATTAATAATGTTTTGTACCCTAATTTCTCAAATTATGGTTCGACAACCCAAAATTTGTAATGTATGGTTTCAATCCTACATTCTAAAAGTATGGTTTTAACCTGACTTTTTTAATGTATTGTTTGTACCATATGTTCGCATGGTATGGTTCATTAACCCTACATTCAGAAATGATAGTTTTTATGCTACATTTGACAATTATTGTTCAGAAACCCTACTTTCAAAAAGTACGGTTCGACAACCCTTCTTTAAAAAATTATGATTTTAACCAATCTTTTGGATAGTACAGTCTGAACACAACTTTTTACAAAAAAAATATTACTACTAATTTGTGATTTTAATTTGGTCATTCATTTACTACATATATATGGATTTTTTGGGGAATATTTCTACTAAATAAATACACAATAAATATATGTATTATTATTTAATAATTTTTGATGAATTTTGTGTAATTTCTTAATAGATATACTCATTAATTAATTCAATTCCTCATTCAAATAAATTCGGAGAACACATGTTTATTTATTTTCAAATAATTTAATTTACATTTTGAATGTGTTTCTAGTTTTCAGGAAACATTTAGACTAAGTGTAAGTGGATTTATATTGGAGTTTTAAATAATTCAACACTATAATTGTTTGGAATATATTATTGTAATATATCTTTTCAAATTATTTTCAATGATTTTAATAGAGGCTTATATTCCCGAATAATGAGTCAATGATGATGTGAATATTATGGAAATATTTATGATAGGTATTGAATCAGTTTATTTTGAATATCCTAAGGAATATGAGATACTATATCTTCTAAATATCTATTATCTACATGTATAAAAATATTTTTATAGTATAAAAATAAAATATAGGTAAAAATGGGTTAACATATTTGATACTCTATTATTGTCTCAATGTGAAAGTTTTATGAACATTGATCTTGCAATGCAACATGAAACGCCCTGTGAAACTATGCGTCATCACCTACATGATCTATCTAGGTTTGAATTTATTCTTCTCATACTTCTATTCCCTTAAAGATATAATCTGATCTAAACCTCCTCATCCATTACCAATGTTTTCATTATTTATCTTATCTAATCTAGTTCAGAGTCTGTAGAAATATTTCCATCTCTCACCAAAATTATATTTTTTATTTTTATTACATTACACATATAAGAATAATTTTTTATTATTTTTCATTAGGATGTGAGTCATAGATGTTATTGTTTCGATCTAAGTGTTGTGAATCCCAACTATTAAATTTAGGACTATTAGAGTTTCGACTCGCTCTATATATAGTCCGGTGATAAGGGTTGTGACTTCCCATAAAAATTCAATTTCATGGATATCCCCCAAATATAAAATTATTTTTTAATTGGCTTAGGATTCATAAAGTACTTAGATCAGTGTGGAATCACTAAGAGGGGGAGTGGGTGAATCATTAATCCCTTCAAAAAATTTACAAATTTATTCTTTTCAATTAAACCGTAAAAGATGGATAATGCCTCAATCCAATATTCTTGTGTCTTCAACCCTTACCTTGAATGATGGTGTAAATATAAAGGCAATAACACAATGATTTATAAGGTTCAGTTCAAAGACCATCTCCATTGTGTGTTTGTTACTACACCCAACACTTATTTTCAACTATCATCCGATGAAAAATTATAATGGTTGTTACAATGTTACATTTTATCTATCCTGAGTCCCATTTTAGGTTCTTTATCCTACATATCACAGTTTTAGCAATGTCTCGCTAGCCAACTTTGGTGTCACACATAAGTCCTATACTCTTGAGTCTCATATAATTCTCATATTTCTCGAATCACTTTAGTAGTATCGTCCTTTAAATTCATCTTATTCACTATAGAGTGATCTTATGCTCTTCCAAAATTATTCTTTTGAATCAAACCATCTTATGTACCTATTCATGAATGTTTAACAGCCTTTGGTAAGGTCTATTGGCCTTTCTCAATAACTCTGATCACTTGTTCAGATGATTCCTTAGTTTAATAATGCATTGGATATTCAATTTTATTTTGATGAAGACCCATCCTTACTTAGATGTGTGAAAATAGTACACACAACTTATTTAAGAATATTAATATTTAATAATTATCTTTCACAATATTAGCACTGTTTGTCTTCTCATATTCATAAACACTATCAACTAGGATATGACCTTCTTTAATTAATCCCATCTTCAGTATCCATTGAATTCCACATCATTCATGGATTTCATTCCATCCAAACTTCTTGATTTTGTATATCTCAATAATATCCCACATGAACATTTGTTTATACTTGATTTCATGAATGTATAATATGTTTCCTCTAAAGCTAAACACACATTGTTAAATAGTTTAGGTTCGATGTGTGTGTATCATACATATGTATTCACTTCCTTCATGGAGAAACATAGTTCACTTTTTATTTATCAATGAACAATAGTATGAAACTTTTTTCCATACACACTATCTTCAGGTTTCATCTTGTTGAATTCAATTTTAACAGAGAAATCATTCTCCACGTGGGCATTGGCATCCATATATTAATCTATATTAAGTTATGTATTAAGAAACCCAATGTTTAATTCACTTTCCTTTTAGAAAAACTGTTTATTTAAAGATTCTATTTCACAATTCCACAAGTGGATCATGTGTGCCCTTATTCATATTATAGAGGATCCCGATTGGGTAGATACTATGTGTGCACCTGGATTCTTTTTCATCTTAAAGGGGTAGTGTTATATGCATAAAAAACAAATGGGTATGTTCTTCCCTTGGTTTCTTCTTCTTCTATCTCTAGGGATCACACACAAACTACATATGCTTCATGTTTTTTGACGTGATAAACAAAAAAGGGAGGTATATCACATTTTCCCCTTTTTGGATTCACAGACCAATTCATTGCAAATGAAACTCAAGGGTGAAATTTACTTATTGAGTGTTTGTGGGATCCCTCTCCTATGCAAAATATTATCCTGAGTAAGAATTTATTCCTTGGGTAGAAGCAATTGTGTATTGCATGGCCTTCTTCAAATGTTGTAACAAATTGTCATTCATTGATACATGTCATGGAACATTGGACCAGTTCAACAATCTCTGGAATTACATATGGAGAATGTCCAAGAATATTATCCAACATCATTTCATGAGTCCATTACAATTCTACAAGTAGCAATGAGATACTCATATCTCATTTATTGAAATTACCAAATTAAATTCATAATAAAAGTGGGTTCTTCACTGAGTCAATAAAATTAAATTAAGCATTACCACATAAATCATCATCATCACTTCAATCATTACCTTTCCATACACATATTGGAACATTATTGAAAAAAACTAAAACATTATGATCAAAAATTTCCACCTCTATATTTTCATGTCAATATCACCTAAGAACACTTTTTAAGAGTCAATATGTTAGATCATATTTTCTCCCCCTTATTGGAAACAAAATGAAAAGGTTATCAAGGGATTGTTCAAAAACATGGTCTCCTACCTTTAATGTATATCACCATGAATATTTCTAAGATATTGGTGATTCCACATTGTTCAATTAGAAAATATAATTTATTTAATCTACACTAATCCTACATGGGCTACATTGGTGTAAAAAACAAGAAATATAGGAATAATGTTTTCAATTATGGTCATAAAAACCCATGTTTGTGAAATATTACTCTGAATGTATCTACTCTATTCCAAGGTGTTGGAAATAATCATATTTATCAATGAATTTTTAAATCCTATACATACTCTAGTTCTATATTTTAAAGATGATATAAATTTTATGATTTATCATGAAGCAATCTATGATATCATCTAATTCATATTTTCTCCACCTCAAGGGGTTTTATCCCTTTGATTTACCTTGGTGGAAAATATCATCAAATAATCATCAGGCTATTCATGTTGACTGTATTTTACAATGGAAAATTCCAAGTATTTATCAAATAATCAATAATCATTCCAAATTTTTTCTCTCCACATTGTTCATTCAATTCTCATCTAGAGAATTACCATCAACCTCAATTAACTACAATGATAGCAGACATATACAAAAAAATATAAGGGAATAATATTTACCATATGTGATCTTCTTAATATGAGAAACATGGCTAATATTTTACTCTCAACCCCAGAACTCCTTTCCTAGTAGATACGATGTGTCTGGTAGTCTTCATGGTTTTGTCTCCTCTCACATTGTCATTTTTATCTTTCATAATTAGAATGGACCCTTTAGTTCCATTCACCATTAACTTGTGTGGATTATTTGTCCTCTCATCTACCATTTCTGAAGTAGCTTACATTATTGCATGTTTTAAAATTATCATCATATCTATTTGAGATGGTAGGATTGGTATACATTAGATTGTATTATTTCCACCTGTATTGCACCTTTCACACAGTACTTGTGAGAAACTATAGTCGCTTTGTGATGAAAACCTCTCATGGAATACAAATTCTTCTTCAGGTGAAATGATCTATTTCCCTTTTTTGAATACTTAATCTAGTACTTTATCTTCAAGTTTTTTCTATTCTCTAGTAACATTTAATTGATCAGGAAAGATAACTAATCACTCCTTCTAAATAATATCTAGTATGGAGCATCCACATGGAGTTGTCAATGATTTTATGTTACCTTTCATATGAAACATATCAAAATATTCTCCAACAATCTATTCAATCAACCCTATCTTCTCTTATATTGAATCTCCTTTTAATATCACATTTCAAACATTCATTTCCTTGGATTCTTTTAAATGATCCAAGGTTAGACATTTCATTCCACAATAGAAGCATATTATATTAGTAGAGATGATATTATTGGAATCTTGCTTAAACATCTTCTTGGGAATAAATTATTTCACAATATTATTGAATTCATTGTTTTTTATATTCCCAATGAAAGAATTTTCAATTGTTGTTCCTTTATTTTAATTTTCTTGTGGCCTTTTCATATTATAAATATACTTATGATGCATGGTCAGAATACACCGACATTCATCATAACTATGACCACTTCTGTTGAAATTATCATATAAGTCATTATGATATTCAAATATGTTATTCAAATAAATATTATACTTCATCTATGTATTCTACTTTATCTTTACTGGATGATTCATTTCTACACATCTAGATTCCCTAAATGAAGGCCTTACATAAATTTTATATGCTGAAACATTATTCTAGACACTATAGGACTGATTCCAAAAAAACAAATGACCCCTACAATAACCAATAAATCATCTTTTTTTTCTCGTAGTATCAGTCTGGAAAGAATTATGAATTTTTGTTCCGATAATTTTTATTCATTATTTTGGATAATCCATTTGGGATTTATTCATTATAAACATTCTAGTATCAATCTAAGAATTTTTTATGGATGAATCAATATTTTTATCAATCTACGTCTTCCTAGATTTATTCATTGAACCAGTAATTAAAGATGAAGCCTTATTAGCAGAAAAAGAAATAACAATGTTATGGGATAACGTATTCTTAGAATATGTTGTCATTTTATTAAAATATGATATAATAAACCTTTTTGAATCATGTTTCTCAATGCATGCTTGACTGGAAGCATCTCTTCTTCTCGTTGTTTGGGATGTTTCAGCATGGGGTTATTGTTGATTCTTCAATTTCACCTCCAGCTCTAAACACTTCTTGTTGAGAGAGTTCTTCTCATCCTCAAATGCTATCAAGATACATTCCCACTTCTCCTTTATCTTTATAATTCTTCTTAATGAAAATTAGCTAATTATTTCAAGGAAATGTCATGCTCATTTACGTTATTTGCTTAGTCCTCTGGTGGAGAAGCTGTCGCATCCATAAATACATTGTGTAATTTTTTAAATTTATGGAATTATTCTACAAATATAATCTCAAATAATTATTTAGCACAAATAATTCCTTTCTATTCTTCATAAAATTCATATAATCATTCATTGAAATGATAAATTGTTTCTTCTTCTTCATTAAAATAATTTGTGATAGTGTTTTATAGGATAACAATTTTAGCCAATTCCTCTTCCATGGAATCAAATTATTCTTCTCCAATATGTAATTTTTAATCATGAAAAACATTTATAACTATTGCAATATGCCCTTACAATTCTACAAGATTATTTTTCCGATGCTCATTAAATGCTGAATGAAGATCACTAATTGATCTATCATCATTACAACATGACAAATATTCATCAGAAGTGTCATAATAAAAAAATATTACGTGTTGTAACTTATAGATTACCATTTACAGAAGGTATGTCCCCATAGGTAGTGTGATTCATCATCCTCTTCCTTTCCCATTTCTTCTTCCTTTTCTTTTTAGTATGGGTATAAACCATAATTTGAGGTTTCTCAATCATTTCCTGAAATCCACACTTCATAAAGACTCCATTGGATACTTTTGAGGTTCCCTTCCCTCTGACAAAAAATATAGTGCACAGATCAGTGTGGATTCACTAAGAGGGGATGGGTGAATCAGTGATCCCTTTAAACATTTTAAAAATTGAATCTTTTAAATTAATATGATATGTCTGGTTAATGCCTTGATATACTCTCCTAATATATCTCATCCATACCTAGATTTATGTTGTAAATATAGAGGCACTAGATGAAAGGATTTACAATGTTCGGATCAAATACCTTCTCTTTATTGTGTTGTTTATTCTCTCCAACACAGATACTATACTATAATTGGATGAAAAATTACAATGGTTGATAGAAAGTCACATTGTGTCTCTCTTGAGTCACACAAGAGGATCTTTATACTGCATCTCAAATTGTTACTAGATTCTCACTAGTCTTCTCTAATGTCTCAATAAAGACTTCTACTCATGAGTCTCACAAGTTACTCCATTATCGTGAATCACATGAGAATATTACTCCTTTGAATACTTCTGATTCACTATATATAGATCTGATGATCTTACCCCTGGAGATTACTAAATCACAAATTCCCATGTACCTATTCAAGAATCTTCAATAACCTTTGGTAATTTCTAATTCCTTGTATCAATAATTCTGATCACCTTTTCTGATTAGTATTTAGTGAAAAAATTCTCAAGCAATTCTTTCTTCTTATGAGGAAGTCCATGCCTCACTTAAATGTGTGAAAATTGTGTACACAACTTCTTCATGAATATTAATATTCAAAAAGGATCTTCTAATATATCTAAACTTTTTGTCTTCAAGAAGTCTCAAACCCTGTCTACTCAGATAAGGTCTTCTATAATTATTCCCATCTTTAGTCTCAAATGATTCCACTTCAAGCATGAATCACATTCCATCAACAAGTTTTGATTTTGTGTATCACACTAACTTCTCACACGTACATATGAATATGCATGATTGCCTGCACATATAATATGTTGCTTGAATACCTGAACACAAAATATTCAATACTGTACATTCGATGCCTGTTTAACATCCATATGAAGTCCAATTATTCACATGGAATGTAACTTCACATTTTGTTTCTCAATGCACAATAGTCCGACTCTTCTTTCGATACACACTAACATATAGTTTCTTCTAGATCATTTCAATTTACACATACAAATCACCCTTAATGTGTCTATGGGAATGAATATATTCATTTGTGTTGAGTTAAGTTTAATGAAACCCAATGTACACTTCTATTTCATTTTAAAATTATTTTTTATTTAATAATTTTCATGCACAAATCCATGATATGATCATGTGATCCCTTCTTCATGCGCTGAAACCATAATGTGTATATGTTTTGTGTATGCCTGGATTCTACATCTTCACAGGTGGTAGTGTTCTGCACATAAAACCCAAATGGGTATGTTTTTTTATGGGTTATTCTTCTTCAATACTGAAGAATATTATATGAAAAATTGAGGATGCATTATTCTAGACGTGTTTTAAAAGCAAGGGATGTGTAGTGAATTGTCTACTTTTTTTCACAGACCAATTCTTCGCAAGACGGGTCAAGAGGGAAAATCACTTATTGAGTGTTTGTGGGAGCTTTTTTTTTTCTTCATGTGGGATTTTCATGAGTATGAATTCTTACCTCAAATAGAAAATAGATGTGAACAATTCTTTTGAACAGTGCTCTGTTTCTCTAGAAATAGTAGATTTCTTAAATTCCTCAACACCAGACCCCCATTCGATGGATATCTATTTATAGGCAGGGAAAACATATTTTCCAAAAAATCATATTCCATAGTATATTCCATGAGACTATGGATCTGAATTCCCGAGATCTTGGGCATCAAAATTTATAAGCCATGTGTAAAAGATAACCTGTGAATTGTACGATATTTCTTTCGAATGCAGACTAGTTCATTGTGGTGTAATACTCCTGTGTATTATTTTATAAACACATGAAAATTATCTCTATATATAAATTGTTTTTGAGGGCATCCTCAGAAACTCTATTTTCTCTAGGGCATTGTGTGTTACTCATGATACATTATATGCCTGCAAATAAAATTTCATAAATTCTATCATGGCGTCCAGACGATCCTCATGTAGTCGATTACAACAAAAATGTTTGCTAGAGATCTGTCATGGAGGCTCAGCTTCATCACAGACATATCGGTATGCATTATGTGATTTGAGGTTGAAGACAACAGAGTGGACTATCATTGTACATTAGATAAGCTCAAATCAGAAATGGATGGTTAATATTAGATCATGACCTGCGATTTTTCAATGCATTCTAAATTTCACATGTGATCAGATGGGCGACCACAATTGCATCAATGTATTTAAAACACCATCCCACATCGAATCCCACACATGATATCTGTCTTGTTTAAGTATCAAGATTCCTCTACCCATCACCTTATTACTCCTACATACTCCTTGATACTACCCTATACCATGTTCTCCATGCGGGCATGCTCTTCGCCCAACCTCTTCGGGCTTCGACTAGTAATCATGCCAAGAAATTTCCTTGTTTTCACCACTAGGCATACACATGGACCTATCAAAACTCTTATAGGATGACTCATCCTCCCTTGGGTGCATATGATTTTCTCTCTTTCATGATTCTTGAGGCTAAGATGCTAGTCAGTTTTCATGATTAGAGAATATTTTTTACGTCATCCAATTAAAATTTAACATTGTTAAAAACTAAATTTGGAATACACTATCAATTGAGTTTCCATCATTCAAATAGTACATTTCAAACTCATGCATGCATTCTCTTATCTTCTTAATCTATTATTTTCAGAACTTTAATTCCAAATCACATTACTCATCTTCCTTCATCCATCCATGGATGAATCTCTTCTTCAACTCCTCATGAATTGAAACACAATGCATAGAATCATTGTAGTAAACAATGTGTTCTTCTTAACACATGTCCTGGTCCATAAAGATAATCAAAACCAATAATTTAATATTTTCACGAACATTATATAATTAGATGCTATTCTATGGATCTTAAATATTCACCATGCAATATAGTATTGCATGGCCTTCATTAAATGTTGAAATAAAGTGTCATTCAATGACACTTTTCTTGGACATGTTCCTTGAGGTTATGGATGCTATTCACCTTGAATGATTGGCCCATATTTTTTACATAATCCAATTAAAATTTCACTTGGTTAAAAACTAAATGTGCAATACACTATTAATTGAATGACCATCATTTAAATTGTACATTCCAATCCCATGCAATAAATCTCTTATCCTCTTCATGTATTCATTTCAGATCATGAAATCCAAATCACATTACTCATATTCCTTTATCCATCCATGGATGGATCTCTTATTCAACTCTTCATGCATTGAAACACAATACGTGTAATCATTTTAGTAACAAATGTGTTATTCTTAACAAATTTCTTGGTCCTGATAGATCATCAAAACCAATAATTTAATTTTTTTCACTAACTTTATCCAATTAGTAGCTACTCGATGGATCTTAAAAATTCACCATGAAATATAGTATTTCATGGCCTTCATAAAAAGTTGAATCAAAGAGTCATTCAGTGACACATGTCTCTGAAAATAGGACAATTTAAACAATTGTCTAGATTACATAGGGAAAATATCCAATCAGGTTATCCAATGTAATTTCATTAGTCCATAACAATTCTATAAGTAGCACTGAGATAACCCTATCCCATTTATCACCATTTACAAATTCAAGTCATAATCAATTTGGGTTTTTCGAAATGTCAATAACATTATTTTAAGCATTACCACATAATTCATCATCACCACATTAATCATTACCTTTACATTCACATATTGAAACATTATTGACATTAAATGCAACTCTATTCTCAACAATTCCCCATAATAATAATTTTTAGTGCACAAATTTCTCTCACCGAGTAGAGTGGTATAAGAGTAGAGTAGGCCGACTATAAAATGAACTACAGTACAAAACAACCTTGTGTTCTTTAATTTTTCCACTTCTAATTATCCTAAATAATTAATATTACTTTCTTTGTAATTCAATAATTAATTTCTACAATTTTTTAATCTGGTCTATTAACCCCCCCTCTAGACAATATTCCATTACCCTTTATGATGTAACACTTCCTTCTCCTCCTTATTAGAGGTAACATCATCATCACATAAAATACACCATAATGTTGTGAATGATTACAAGAATACTGAACATCTCCATTAGGGATGTATTATAGATATGAGGATATTATCACCCATATCTAAAAAACATCTTTCATTAGTAACAAATTTCTTTGGATGAGATACATCCTTTGAAACCTTATGATATAGAGAAAATAGCATTTCCTTCAATTGATTAAAATGAAATTAAGTAAGTAAAATTTAAAAATTTCACATCATATTTCAATAAATCCTTTATTTATACTAAGATAGAGAGTGGTGTGGAAAACGAGAGATCCTATAAATAACAACAATAATTTCCATGTCACCCACGAATATTACGAAACACACCATATAAATTTGGATTTTATACATTCAAATGGTAACCTGGGATCTCTAACACTTCATAGTAAACCTTTGATACATAACTTTTCATTTCATCATTGTGATGGAATAAAACCTAATTAATTAGTTTATAACACTAGATATGTATATTAATAGACTAATTGCAAGAGTGTTTCAATTTTAAAAATGATATCATCTGAACTCCATGTCATTCGACCATTACACGGTTAAAAGAATCTACGAATTCATTATAGCCATTTCAATTATGTATAACTACTGCTTAGAATTTTACTCGTTCCACCATATGTGATATATCTTGTTGTTCTATATAATAAGGGTATTATGTTTGGGTAAAACTAATCTAATTTAAAATCTTTTTGATATCCTAGAAACATTACCCAATACAAAAATCAAACCACATAGTATTATTTAAATGTATGAATATAGAAATATTTTGTTTCGATTCTACTATTTCTCAATAAACCCTATTCAGTATGAATGAAAACACATTGTTTGTATCCTAATAAAATATTCATTTTATCACCTAAAATATGTTCACTTAATGAACAATCAAATACTAGAACATATCTTATCCTTATTTTATCACTTTTTCATAAGATATTATAAACACTAATCCTTGTGGGGATTGAGGAAACAAGAATATTATCATGTTAAAGAATAATTCAATTATAGATTGTATAAACCATCAACATCGATATTTAGTTTTTTGTTATTCAGGTTTAGTTTAAGTTATTCAATAATCTCCTCAAGTTCATCAACGCCACAAGTAGTTAGAAAATCCATACACTTTCCAAATGATTTAAATATTATGATGAATTTTAAATAATTATTTTCATGGATTTGAAAATTTTAATCCTTGTATTAGGCAAATCTAAAATAATAATAATTAATTTCTCTTGAATATGTAATTGTTTTGATAAAATATCATATGAATCTCAATAATTTATTTTATATCTATTTCATTTTCCTCTTCTACCTTGTTGTTGATTGTTTAGGTCCACATTGGAAAACCATATCCTTGATGGAAAAAAGGACTATCTTAGAATACATCATCTATAGTGGATACAACATCACATTTCCTTCCTCCATAACCAAATCAAGAAAAAAAATATTCTTTCTCTTTATGATTATCTTCCTTATCCTCCAAGGTTGTTTTTGTGTGTACCCCAATTCTAGGTCTCATTATACCCTTCATTCAGGATCATTTTCATTCTTCAGAATATTGAATCCATTTTCTAGAATAATAGCACTTTTTCTTGTGTAATTAATATCAACATATGCAATTGGAGTGAACTATATGTATATGGGATCCTAACCCTACCATCAATTTATTCAATTATAATTTCATTTCATATGACTATGTTATGAAAAACAATTACCATAACAATCATACCTCATTTGGTATCTCATTGATAGAGATGTTGGCATTTTTAGATTAATTCTGAAATCATTGGTCTTACTGGATTAAAAACACAACCTCATGATGTGGGTAAATATCACAAAATTTTTTCCCTTTGGTTAATTCCACGTTTTTTGAACACAATTCTATATTTTTAATTGAATAACACCTTACTTAATTTTTTTTTGTTTTGATTCCTCTTAATTACTAGACAAGTTGATATAGATTCTAGAAGGTATATTATATTCTCTTTATATCTTTTCATCCTCACATCATGGTCTCTTATTTTCATATATTTTTTCTTTGAACAAAGTAGATATTACATACATATATTAAAGAGAATGCATACATGATTTTTAAAATTTTTCATGCCTGTTTTTAAGAGGTATGTAGCTACAATTCAACTAATTCTTCTGTCCATTTAAAAAATTATCTCATTGGAAAAAATTTCAATCTGACCTATTTTAACTTTCATGTTTTATATATAATATTCATTCTTGAAAATAAAGCCACTTAAGTATCCATTAACCAATTGGATTCCATTGATAAATCTTACATAATTTAAATCTAAACACCATGTGTGATACTCCATTGATCTTCATTTTCATTTCATGAAAATTTCATGGTATAGCAACTTGATGTTATTTCAATTTCATTATATGAATAACAATTCCTATTCAGGTTAAAAATAGCGGCTGAAATTTCACATTCCTCCACCTCATTAGTATTATCATGAAGATATTTTACATCAGTTAAGGAACCCAAATCAGAGTTTGGCTTATTATTTTAATTATTTTTTTTGTACATTAATCATAATTCATGTCTCATTAGACCGTTCGTTACTTAAAAAAATCCTACAATTGTATCCATATTTCGTTAGAGAACATTCCTAAATTCAATATTTGTTGAAAACCATCCATGAGATCCTCATTTAATTCCACTTATGGGAATAAATCAGTAAAAATTTTCATTTTTAATATTTTAAAGATGAACCACTTTAATTTGATTATAAAATTTCTATATTATACTACATGAAATGAAACATTAAGAGAATATTACCTGATTATGATGAAAAAATGTTTCCATGCATTAAAATTACTGCATACAAAAATATATCACTCGTCATGGATAAAATCTTCATTAGAAATTCATATCAATTTATATTAATAACAACCCCATTAAATAACCTATCTCTTTGATAACACTTTTTTGGAATAAAATATAGACATATATGAGATTACACAGAGAGGGTGTTGAATATAATGGTATTCATTTTCAAATATAAATAAAAATATTAAATCTTTTATTTCTAACATTCCCTTCAAGGATATTGTTCTCTCCACATTGTGGATCAATTGTTATGATCATTAACCAGAAATTTAATAGATTTACTGACCTTTTTTTGGGACCAAAAAAGTAAATTTGAAAATGCGTATTTACATGGTCTACCCAATAGTGAAACATCCATTTATTATGAATAAATGTTTTTGGTGAGCTAAAGTAATGATCATGATATATTTTTATATTGTTTAGGTATAGGTGAATCCTATGGGAAGTATCATCGACTTACAATGATTAAGGGCATCTCTCAACATCCAAGGGGTTACTCACTTGAATGGTCCTTCATTAAATCCATATTTGTTGAAATGATCACCTTCAAAGTATATGGAATTGTATGTATATTAAATATCATTAATATCATGGAATTAGTCCATCACTATTGATAAAAGATAAGTAGAATTACCTTTTACGATTCCTTAAATAGCTATGAATAACACCATTGAAGTACCATAATCATTCAAGAATATCTCTAGAATAATCACTTTATTTATATAGGAATAAAAATTCCCTTATTAAAACATTTAAATATAATTAATGATTCCAATTATTCCTGATTATATCTCCTCATGTGTATGAACACATTATTCATCCTTTAAAACTCAGTCTGTCAATGTGCACACTATTCTGATGGCTTTCCCTATATTTACTACGACCCGTTTTTTAGTGATTTCATTTCTATCAATTAAATAAAATGGTTGGGCTTTAATATACTCATTACTAGGTTAATTCCAAGTGCCTCATGTATTTAGTGTGTCCATAATCTTCCTTCTTATCCATTTTGGACACCATTGGTTCAATTAAATAACACTATTCCCTAAATTTATCATCAAACTGCTTGTCGAATTAAAACTATGGGGTTGATGTGTGGTTTGACGTACAACAACATATAACATCACATTTTATAACATATATGAAATTTCTAGGTCTACCAATGTGAAGTATTTAGTTTTCAAATGACACATCTTCATGTAATATAGTACATGGTATTGTACTCCCTTTTTGAACATATCCAAAATAAACACATCCTTTAACCCCTTACAACACCCAAATAATTTCTGGTGTGATCACCTCAAACCACTACTCATAGGAGACTGGCTAGGACATGGAAACATAACTATTATTTTGTATCTTATGAGAATTGAATCATCTGAAATTTTAGTGAAATTGAATTCAGAACAACGATGGATCATGGAATACTAATTATGTGGGTATTTTCTTCTCCATGGGGACTATGATGTAGCCTTATATACTATTGTTTGGTCACCTAAAAATATTCACCAGCACTGGAACCCCACTAAATCTCATTTTTACCATTTTCACCACTTGATGGTGTGAAAAAACCACAATATATTGTGGCAGTTACCCTTTTGATTAAAGAGTGGTAATGTGTTACCTTTACTAGTCGGACAATTTATCATTAAACCATCTTCAATGCCATGTTTTATTTTACTATAGTGTAGTCCATAAAAGTTGTTCTCAATATCAAATACTAATCATGATTTTTTGAAACTTGTAAAGAATCAACTTACAAAACTAATAGATTATAGGTAATTGGTTCCAATCCAAGCCTCTAATATTTTCTAACTCACTACACCAACCACTAACTATACATAGTCACCATGAGAAATATTTAATATCATTTGTGCATTCACACCTACAAACATGCATGAATGTCTACATACTAGTACAACCATGGCTGGTTGGACATAATAGTTTCCCTTAATGTCAATCTTTTATCCCCCCTTATAGTGTCAATATGGAGTGACTAGCTTTGATTTTTTTCATTTTTTTCTCACTACTAAATATTCTTATGATGATCTCAATTTCCGAGAAGTGTAGTCATTGTTAATTTTGTGGGGATATAAGTTGAATTTTTCTCCAAAATCTCATATACACCATAAATAGAACCACTACAACATATGATGAGTAGATGAAAAATATTATATTTTTTAGATTTGAATCTACAATGTAGTTGGATAATTTCCATTCTTTTCACTTCAACCATGAGCAAATATATAATGTGATATTTTCTTGTTTTGGACATCATCAACACTTGTGAAAAATAATACATGAACATCACATCTACAATTTATTCTTCCATATTACATATTAAAAAATATATCATTTTCAACACATTATCATAATTCAAAATGTCTGTAACAAATCTTGGACAATCATATTTATGATCAACCAATATAAATAGAAATACTTCATCAATATTTTTTCTCCCACAATTGTTTACAACAATGATATTTATAAAATAATTAAAATTTATTAATTAAGAGTCCTACACTCATCTTTGTGATCAAAAAAATACTATTGTACTATCAATCATCATTGAACGACCTTATTTATAATCCTTTTTAATAATCCTTTTTATCACAAAATCAAACATTAGTATTTGGGATTGAAAACAATATCCCTATTAGATTCATTTAATAATACAAATCATGTTTTTATCCCTCATAATATATACACCCATGGAAATATTTTACCCCCTTGAAGAAAATATTCTTCTCCAAGTACTTATTCATGAAATACTATGTGACATATAAACAAAACGGGTTTTCAAAACAGATTTTCCAATTTTAAAGATTCAAATTTCATCAATTTCGTCTTACCCCCAGAAATCAAGAAAATATTCCAACATATATCAAATCCCCAAATGGGGATGTCTTATACACATGGGGATAATTTCTCCAACTATTTCAAGAGAATATATTTATTTTAAACTAACCATGTTATTATTTTTAAAATCCATTGAGAACTCATGACACAAGATCCAATTCCAATTATTATGAAATTTTCCTATGAGATTCATTATGATAATTTTAGACATTAAACTTGTGATTTTAATAAATCTACCAATCCTACTAAACTACAGCTCAGGGTTAGAAATATAAATTTTTATAGAAAATAAAAAGATTCACTATGTCACTATTGCATATGAAAACACAAAAAAACCCATTGGGTTTTCCATTTACACAATAAATCAGGGGATCTACAACATGTTTCTCCCAATGAATACGACAAGACAGTATATATTATAGTTTTGAGAAACATAACCCATGATGGGGAAATTGGTTCCACTTGATACACATTTGAATCATATATTTTCAAGAGTGGTTAGACTTGAACTCATTTTATCCATTGATCTTCATGATTTACTTAACATCACAAGCATCAAAAGAATTTGATAAAGATTGACAGCCATAATTTTTATGCACGAACCTCAATGAATTTTTTTAATTCTATCACATTTTATATATCACTTATTGGTGTAAAAAATGGGAGTACCACATTTTAAAATACTTTTACAAATTATCATCATTTAGCCTCAAATCCCTTTTTTTCATTTTCTGAATAAACTACATTATGGCTAAGTGGGAACCTCACAATACGAGATCCAAATTTCAAACATTAAAAGACCAACTTTCAAACATCACAAAAAACCTCCAAAATCCACCACAAAACATTAAAACACAAATTCGGATTTCAAATACTCCTCCTCAAGGCACGCTACTGGCTTCGTAGTCCACCCCACGTCGCCATCGCATCCTGTAAATCTAAAACCCTCAGGAAGAACCCATTTACATTGTAAAAAACAAAAAAATCATTAAAAATGGCGTCAAACCACCGCCATCATCTTCCATCCATCTGAAATCAGAGAAATAAACAATGCCAAATAAATCCGGAACCAAACAATCTTCAGAGAAAATCTCACATCAACCAATCTTCACTGCTTCTCCACCACACGATCACCTCAACTCTCACAGCCGAACGCCATTCACAAAAACCCAAAACCCAACATCAATCAGCATAATGTAGGAGATCCACCGCAAGCCAAATCCTAATGCTTCCATCCTATTCACACGTAGGGACCCCGACATACCATTCATCACACACTCTGAATATGAGGCATTACCCTCATGCTACGGAAGCTGGACACAGCCATGGAATGACACCACACCGCATTGAGACCCTATCTAGCTATGTTGGATGAGTAAAGACAGCCACGGTGCAAAAGAATTAGGCGATCGAGAGAAGACGTCAATGCTGCCGCAATAGAGGATCCACTGCCACAAAATCGTCGGGCACGAGGGAGGAGGCACTGCACAAACCCTAGATGAAGGAGGTGGCACCGAGGGGAAACCCTCACGCACAGAGCCCCTTATAGGCACATTTGATCCCTCTTTATCTTCATTTTGATATCAGGACAACATCATATGATAAAAAAATAGACAATAAGAAATCAATTATAAGAATATGTAATTATTTATTATTCTTTGAATGTATCCCATTCAATCATGTACATCTTGACTAGAACCACAAGGTTTTTACTTATAAAATATTCATTTCATCTCCCAATACATGTTCCTTTTAATAAAAATCAAACCCATGGATCATATCCCCCATTAATCACACACAAATTTAACATATTTTAAAAATAATAATGAATATGTGAAGAGGCGTAACTCAATAGTACTCAGGTTAAGAAATATGAATAGTCAATAATAACAAGATATCACCATCCACCTTTTCATTCCAATTTTTAAGTATTCTTATTGAAATGAAATCAGTTAATCATGTTCTTCATCATCTTTTGTGGACATAACACTCATCCTCTTTCAAATGGGTATCCTTTTTTGTTATAATAAGAAAATTATTTTCATTTATATGTGCATTTGCAGCCTTTCATTGAATGGTAAATTCAACAATTGTGGAATCAACATGACATGAACAAGTAGAAACATGGATAGTTTCACAGGTCGATCTCGCATACATTATTCTTCACCATTTCGTATTCTATGTTTTTCTATTAGTGTTTGTCTATAACCACATTAGAAAATATTTTCCAGGGTGAGAAAAATATAAATCATGGAATAAATATTCCTTAGTGTAGTTAATATAACATTCTATTCAACATTATTCATACATGAAACCGCATTTTCGTATTTCATCTCGATTTTCTGTCTTTTAATCCCAGAATATTGTTTATATTGCCATTATTTTTGTCCCACATACACCCTTCAATGAAGTAAATTTTCTTTTCCAAAATAATTGACCCATTTCCTATATTAGATGGTATTTATATATAATAACCAGGATACCTGTATGTAATATGGGTGGTGTTTCCATTTATGGATTCCTCACCATTTTAAATATTTTACTAATTGATATACATATCCATATAACTGTGTATAGAATAAATAAGTCATTTAACATAAGATTCATATCTTATTTAGAAACTCAATGATATATATAATGAAAATAATGATGTTCTTCCAAAAACTTATGGATTTTTGGCATCAAACCAACTACACCTAATGATCCAAAATCATCCACAATAAAGAAACTTTTTTTCATTCATATTTCTTTGAAAAAAAATCTCATTTTAATTGGATCAATAAATTACGTCTTGATTTCATATTTGGATACAATATTTTCTATCACATGTTGATATGGAATTTAAAGGGGTATTCATATTATATTTAAATGTTTTTATCTTCTCTAAATGGTATTTAATTTTCATATATTTCCACATTAAAAAATTATCCATTACATCCATATTTATCACAGAGTCCATATTTAATTATCCCCAACCTTCAAGTTGTGTTTCTAGAGGTATGATTATATCCTTAAACTTCTTCTCTATGGACATTTACATCATGTTGTATTATGAATGTTTTTCAATTTTATCATATTGAACACTTATCATTGATCCCATTTTCATCATACCTGAATCTATGGAAACTTCATCATACATTAACCTATTTTTTAATAGGATAAATCATCGATCAAGGAAATGAAATTTCCATTCATGATAATTCATTGATCTTTTCTTATCATTGCTTGATCCTTCCAATAAATACCAAAATAATGTTGTTGAAATTTCAAAAACATAATCATACCTCTATTTCTCCTTGAAATTAGAGACATGAATTTTATATATTTTTGTCACAAGATGATTGAAATAAAAATTATAAAATTCCTATTATAAATGAGTTTGAGAAAATAAAATCTTTTATGAATTAATAGTTCACTTATTATTTGATCATTTTCTAAAAGAAGTTTATGAATAGGAATTTCATAATTTAAAAAACAATCCAATTTTTCCAAATGACTTTTGATAAC
This sequence comes from Viscum album, assembly GCA_963277665.1. Lineage (NCBI taxonomy): Eukaryota > Viridiplantae > Streptophyta > Magnoliopsida > Santalales > Viscaceae > Viscum > Viscum album. Next base: position 1,427,659,722 of record OY728136.1, on the reverse strand, counting down.
ATTTTATGATTCACTATATTATGAAAGTATTCCATTACAAGTCCATAAATATCTCTTAGAACGAAGTATATATTTCAATTTTACTTTGATATGTATTAAAGATGAATCTATATTAGATTTATAATAAAATTTTATATTCTATAACTTCTTGAGAATATACAAGTGAATATTCCATGATTTTGATGAACTGTGTTTTCAAGGAATTAAATTTATATTCATTAATGAAACAAGACTTCATTATTCATATGATTTTAAATAAAACTAATGATCACATTATATTAATAAAAAATCAACACGTGAACCATTCCTATTGATTCCAAATGATGGGAATAAACAAGGGACTTAGTGTGAGAATACCACTATAGGGAGGGGTGAATATAAGAATGGAATTTCCATAAAAATTTGAACTCGTTCTCCTTTATAGAATAAATTTTATTACAAGGATATTTATATCTAATATGTAAGGGTCACATTTTATGAACATTAAAATGATATTATTTAGATTTCCTGATCTATTTTGGTGTGCATGATAAAGGTAAATATGGAAAAGCATATATTTACAAGTTTCACCCACATTGGGATATATACATGGGTTTAGAATTAGTGTCATGTTGTTCACCAAAATCACTATGATGCTCACATCTTATGAGTATTTTGGATAAGTCACTCCTATTAACTAGATCACTAATTTATAAGGATTATTAAAACCCATTTATTCCCTTGTTTTACACCCCTTAAATAATTCCTTGTTTGGAAAATTAATTGTGGAAATGAACAATAATTTTTTTAAAAGAAATTAATGTCCGTTATATAAAATATAATATAATCTAATTTATCTTTAATGTAATATGGATTCTCTATTGAAGTTGCATTCACTGATCCTTCCAAAATTATGAAAAAAACATGAAGACACATTCTAGTATTGAATATATCTCCAGAACATCTTATACATTTTTATAGGTAGAATAATATCCTTCTTCAACATTATAATAATAATCATCAATTATAATTCTTCAATCCTTTATCCCTTCATCTAGAATAGAACCTTGTTCTTTCTTTGAATCATAGATATTTAAAATTATATATATTTATAAATTATTCAATATATATCTTCATGTTGTTTTACAATGAAATACACTCTCTTAATTCACTCTAATGGTTGAGATATAATATCTTCTTTCCTCGGATAATAAATTTTCATATATAATTAGTTTGACCTTATTGTGCATTTAAAACAAAGAATCACACCTTGGAGTTAAATAGATTACCGCTTATTTAAGTTTATAGAAACAATAAATTTTGTTTGAAAACAACAATTTTGTGGATTGGTGTGATGTACTAATCTATAGAAATATCAATTTTGTATCTTCTATTGTGGCTACGTCTACCACAATGTTTACTCATCATTTAAAACATCACTGAATATTGGTTTATATTACATATAAATGCTCCTTTATTTTTTATTATATCCACAAAACTCACCCATTAAATATATATAAAATTAGAATGATTTCTATCCTGATCTGTTCAATTTTATTCTCACACTAAACTAGATATGGGGTGGAAACAATACCGTGGCATGGCCATCTATGGGAATGGTGACCTCTAAATTTGTTACATCAATTTAATATGAAGTCACTAGGGTATAATGATTAGTTTCTGTACGGATTTATTTTTAATCAAGGGGATTGTGATAGATCCTTCATTAATGAATCATGGTCACCTCAAAAGATAGTTTCACCAGAAGAACATTGAAACCCTTTGATTCTATATCCATATATCTATGGAATGGACACTAAAAAATAATCAGTGGTTAATATCCTTTTGTAAGAAGTGTGATGATTGATTACCTTTATGTGAGGTCCTTTTAACCTTTAATGATAATGCTATTTTGAGGTCTATTTTGTTAAGGATTATCTCAATAACTTTGTATCCCACATTAGAAACTCATATATAATTGTCACTTGATATGATAAATTTCAACGCATGACTCTATGATTGAGAGTTATATGTTACACTATATGTCTACTACCTGAAACTACTATACATAAAAGACCACTATATCCATGATTCCACCTTGCTATTTGATCCATTGCTTCTTGGAATTGACACATGTATATGTGAATTCATTCCTGTCTCCTGAGGCCATTATGGATACCTAAAATTTTCATTTCTCAAGTGTCGTTAAGACTTCTTCTTTATTGGTATGTTTGAGATGGATTGCCTTTTAATATAGTTTTTTTATTCCTTTTACACCATGTTAAATAGCCTTATGGAATATCCAACAACCTTGATTAGTGTCCATGATAACTATAGCATGAAAATACATTGTAATTTTCCTCCAACATATCCTCTACAACATAAGTAGATTTTTTATGGAATAGGATTATAATCTATAATGAAAATATAAATTTTAGAGAATAATTTATTTGTGTATCATGATAAACTCCCTTATCAACATTCCTACTATGACCACCACTATGAAATGTTGTTTCTAGTTTTTCCCAACCATCATTGTTGTGAATCATACACCATGAAATTCACTTCTCACAAGAATCTAAAAATCAACCCCATGACCATGAATCACATTTTCAACACATCCACATATAGGATGATGTCAAAACAAAACACAAACAATCCTCATTGGGATAATCTAATCCCCCAATAAACACATCAACACTATCGTAACCATTATGAGTTTTTTAAAAAAATATGTTGGCATCAAACGAAATATTATTATTTGTGATCCCAACACACATTTTGGTCATCAAAATTGACCAAATTAAAATCATTAAATATAAATAACATTTTTCTAGTCATCATTTTCAATTCTAATTTTCAAAAAATCCATTATGAATAATCTAGGATTTTTAAAAAATAGGATATGATGGATCAAAAAACATCTATATAAGTATATGGACATGTGGATGATAATGTTGAGATAAGTTGATTAATTGTGTGGATTGAATTTTATATTTTACATGGGTTTCTTTGATTGGATTATATATATTGGTAGAGAGATGAATCAAGATCTTCGATGTTGTAATAGAGATGAAAACCAGTGGGGATGTGTTAGTGGGGGAACATTCTATTATGTTATGTTTCATATTAATGAATACTTGTTAGTGATATTCAGGGATAGAGCCTTCGGTAGGCAAAAAAAACTTTGTATACATGACTATTTCATGAGTTATCGTCAGTTGAATATTCATCAGGCTTTTGTGATATTTATTAATTTCATAAAGAAGAGTATATTACTAAGTATATATGTTATTATAACTCTAATAATACATAAACTATTTTTAAGGTATAAGGAGGTGGTTTCAGATTGGGGTGGACATTACTAGATCCTTGTATTTTTAGGAGTTCTTTAAGAATTACGATCTCTATCGTGGATTATCATTTTCTAACAGATGTTTATTTTTTAGTTATTTAGTTTCATGATGTTACATTTGTGTATTGATATCATTTTTTAATATGATTTGATAAATTTCATAGTTTTATCTTCTAAATATTTCTTCAAATTATATTATATAATAATGTCTTCTTTTTTGTGTAAGATATACCATAGATTCATGTCACAATCTCATGGAAATATAGATGTATGCTTTAGATGTAATTTTCAACCATAAATCATTTTTTGACATAGATGAGTACTTTTTGTGGTGGTTGTCGTAAAAAATTTGAATCATAAGATTATTTTGAATTATATAATAATGGTAGGAGATATACACTATAGAGGAATGCTTGGGTTAGTGTGAATATTGTATTAGATAAACCTAGTATGTGATGTAACCAAGGGGGATTACATAGGTGAAATTTATTTTAATTCATCTATGGACTGATAAAAGAAACATTATGTTTAATGATCAAATTATGTGAGGTCATATTGGAGGTCATGAAGTTTCCAAGAAATGTAACACATGAAATTCGTCATTGTTCGTATGATTGAAATAGGTAAACCATGGGATTAATTCAGAACATATTTAAATAAGCAATAATAAATATTATAAATTATATTCTCATTAGTCCCAAATTTTATTCCATTTATATGTATGTTTACATGTCTAAAACTTAATATGTATTATGCTAATGAAGTCTAATAAGATGTTCTAGAAGATCGTTATACAATTCTGGTAAATAATAACAACAATTAGAGGAGGAAACCATCATTATTTCAAAACCAATTAATGTAAAACTATGGGGGGTATATTATTTATCCATAGGTAAAATTGTGGTTAGATTAGGTTTGATATCCTTCATTTTCATCTAGGATCAGAATTAGAATAGATTATTGTTTCCAGTGATGATCCCTCATGAGGTATCTAGGAAGTCATGGTTATTTTTTACATGTGAATTGTGATGAGTTTATTGACTCATTGGGGATGTCTTGAGGTAATTTTTAAAATGACTTTATTTATTTTACCAAAATAAAGTAGTCAATATGAGCTTCTTACCCATTGATAAGGAAGATCAAGAGTGTGGGATTTTGTGATCTATTTTAATACCCTTATATACTATTCATTGTTTATAGTTCTATATTAGGATTCAAGAGAGAGAAATTTTATGGTGGCTTTTAATCCAAAAATCCAATATTTGGAAACCTAATTTTTTTTGTTGATATATCATGAAAATCTGGTGAGAGAAGACATTGTTGAGAGGACAATAGACTGAACCAGATATTCAATTATTGGACTTCACTATAATTATCTACACCGTTTATACGGGGTTTTATGTCCCAATATTCCTATATATAAGATTATTTTAAAACCAAATATTAGTTTAAAAATATCATTTTATCTATTATCTAGTGGTGGTGGATCTTCGTCCTAGATTAAGGATTAAACTATTATTTTGCCTTGTGGTGATTGTGTTTATCACATGTGAATGTTCCAACCCATTCTATGTATTCAACTTGTTCTTGGTGTTACACATCACATTTCGGTGTTTCATTAGTTTCAACCTAGAATACATTAGTATGGTCCTGTAATATTTTGATCAGTATATGTTAACTCTGGAATTCAAAGGACAACATCATTATTCTCCATGACCTAAAATGGAAGACCATGACCATAGAGATGGTATCAATCAGGGTCATAGTGGTTATGAAGTTGGTCAGGGTCTACTATATTTTCAATTTTCTCTAGCACAGGTATGTCCAAACACCATTTAGGGTTCTATTTTGATTTTACATACATGGATATATAATATATTTTACTCAGGATCTATATAATCCATCAAAAAATCAATTTTAGCATGTTATTTGGGAGAAGGGGTGGAATGGATAAGTGTAACCAAGAAAATTTCTACTGAAGATTGATACTAGTATTATCTTTATAATGTATTTATATATATTAAACTATTTCTGCGGTATAAATAATAAAAAGAGACATCTTACAATAATGGATAATGACATATACAATCATCTATGCCATGATTTCACTATATTATGTTCATTATATAATTAATTACTTTTCAAGGGGGATTATGTTCCATGATGGTGATTGAGATTTATAAAATTTAGTTGGCTTGTAATAATCATGAATTAATTGGAGGCATATTAATTATCTACCATCCTTGATGGCCGAGTTGATGATGAGTTCGTGTAATGATCATCTGATGGGGTTTCTAATGTTTTTAATGAGAACCTTTGAATTTTTCATGAGGCAAATGTGGACACAAAATGGAAGATTAATTTTGGAATAATTGTTTAGTCAAAATGTTCATTGATCTCAATGTATCGAGATATGAAATAGAATTTTGAGTTTTGGGAGAAAAGTATTAAGATTGATGATCTCTTGTATTGAGACTTTTTTCATCCATGAATGCATTGTTCATGTGCTCTTGTTTTTTATGAATTTAATTGTTTTAAATATTTTCATATTATTACCATTTGTCCTCAGTTTAATTAGGCGACATTTAAGAATAACTACCCACTTCTAGGGATTTAGGATATTTTTTATTAATTTAATATATATGGTTTGTTCTCAAATAATGATATATGATTATGATATCTTCAAATGTAGGTAAAGGATAAGGATACAATGAATCCTTCTTATGATGCTATTTTAGAAATAATGTGTAAGTTTTCATTCCATTTAGTTTGATAAACACTCTAACAGTGTTTATGGGACTAATGAATTTTGTGTTCCGAGATATTTTGGATTAGTTCATGGTGGTTATCCTAAAATACCTCGCTGTGTAATATACATATCAGGAGGGGCATACAAAGCATCTTCATGTAGTTTTTGAAGTTCATTTTCATTATATAGTCTTCAAATTCATTTATAAATATGATTTCATCGATCATGATGTTCATTAATTAAGTCACTTGATATCGATATGTGGTGTAGAAATAGATACTTTGGAGATCATAATGGTTGTTCCATGGGTATTCCCCATAGTGGTTTGAAAGGTGTGGAGATACCTCGAACATTCTGAATATTTCTAGAGGTTCATACATTATTGATATATATTTGGTAATAATATATTATATTTTATTATAACACATTTGACATTCATGGGGACTAAATAATGTTAGGAATATTTAATGTTCTTAAAGGGTTATTTATCCATTGCTCTAGTTAATCATTTTGAAGAAGCAATTTATTTATTTTATGCATTCTAGGGCACTATATAGCATGACATAGATTGTGTTTTGGTGAAAAAATATTGATTGTTTTTTATTGGTCATAGTAGTTATATCCGCATGAGAATTTTAAAGAATCATCTTTTCATAATGGTGTGGATTGTGGTTAATTTAGTATTGTTTCCTAGTTTAATGATATGGAGGGTGAACAGTGGCCTCAAGAAGCTCAAAAAAGAATATAGGGACTATTCATATTGCATTGTTTGAGCAATTTTAGAGGCAAACTAAGTTGCATGGTTCATTCATGATTAGTACTAATCATACGAACCGACCATACATGCCACCCATTTCATAGAAAGAGGCCACATGGTTTTTTTCAACCATGTGATCTTGGAAGAACACACATGCTGGTGTCTCATAGTTTTTTACAAAATACAATTTGACATCTTGAACTTGGTTTTTAAATTCTAGCACCTAAGAAATGGAAGTGGGGTTCAGATATAGTGTAGGAAATATAGTTAGTTCATGGTATGGATGACCGTGTGGCCATACCATGGATCTAAAAAAATTAGTGTAGAAAACCAATATCCACCTAAAATGATTTTAAATATCACCCCCTTTTTCTTAACCTATAAAAGACTAGATATTCATTTTTAATCTTCCATGAGATCTCCCACCTCCATTAGTATCGATTTTCAAAACATTCATGTCTGATCCTAAATTTCATTGTCATCAGTGACATTGGATCTTCAATGGTAATATATTTAATCATTTTGATTCCTATATTAGTTAATCTTACAATATTATGTACTATATTGGGTCATTTCATATTCATAAGTTTTCATGGATTCATATGTTCATCCAATTTCACCTTTTCCGTCTTGAATAAAATGATGACACTGTATGAGGAGACAACTACAAACATAATGTTGGGGGTCAAGAAATTCTGCCTAAATTTTATGTTTTTAATAGTATTTTATGATTTTGTATAGACACACATTTTCACACATTTCTTTAAAATGATATCATCCTCTTTAATTAACAGTTCTATACCTAATTACTCCCATTGACCCATAATAAAATATTTGAGGTTTCCTTCCTCTATGATACCTTCCATTTTGTCTTGTTGAATGAAATGTCTACTTTATCTAAGTGTTTAAATGATGAGAACACTATATATACGCCTGTCATGATATTAAAATTGGAATTCCATTCTTGGAAATCAATCAAATTTATTAAATAAAATGATACGGGATGGGAAGGCCACTCTTGGAATTTTATACTAATATTTATATTTTTTATATCATTATGAGTCCCATTGATATGTTGTGAATACGAATTCTAAATTTATAGGGGTAGTACATATTGATAATTATTATTATACCATAGTTATTAGTGGGTGATAAATGGTAAAGGGTTATGTTGAGAATTTTGTTTCATTATCTCTTACATTGTTGATGGTCATGGTTCCTTAATCCATTTACGTTTTTGGCTGATGGGATGACATTACACATTCCGTTGTATTAGATGTATGTAATTATAATTTTCTCCACTATCGTGAATTTATGATAACTATATCTCACATTAATATGATATTCTGGGACAATACCACTATTAGAGCCATTGGTCTATTAGACTAAACATGGACGCCTATTCTATGACCCCTGACAAACAAAAAACTATAATCCATGTATGTGCCTACATATGTCCACACATAGAGAGTGTATATAAATGAATACATAATATATATATATATATGAGTGTGTGTGTGTGTGATTAATATATATATGGTATACTTATCATACTCATTTTGGACTATAAAAAAGTTGGTAATGTTAGTCATATCGGAAATTGAGGGAACTTGTAATTCCTTTTTAACATTTCTCATAATTACATATAACTAAATTTTTTTATTCTATACATAGTTCATGAATTATTCAATACACTTCTGGTGGTATCCCACTGATTATATATCACACCCTACTCATGCCACCATTTTTTCTCGATTAGACTTCACGACTGGTTATGTGGGAAACAAAAAGATCGAATTCACATATTCATTATCGATTTTACATATAACATTGATAATAGGGAATGAGGACATATCATATTTATGTGATTCTAGTGGTGTTTTCTTTTTCTCATTTTCAATTATTTCATATCATGTTTTATATTAATGTACTTTCTATCTCATGTGTCCCTTTATTGTATAATAGTATTCCATGACATCATTTTTTATTTGTATTCCCAAATCATTTTTTTATTATCACATCTTGGATGTTTATAATTTTTTTTGACTATTTAGTGTAAATATTTCCTTTTTTAGATATAACATGCTTCCATATTTTTTGAATTATTTATTATATCCAATATTTCACTATGATATGAGGGTATATTCTCCCCATTATACTATCATATACCCTCTATTCTAGTAGATAGCCTCTAGAATACTAGAATGGGTTCTTGAGGCCCTGTGACCCACTAGCTCGGTGCACCATTTTAGTGGGTCCCATGTTATGATGATAAAAAGATAGATCAAAGACAAATTTTCATTTTTTCTTACTTTTTTGGTTTTAGACATGATATTAGGATAAAATGGAATTTGGTAATGAGATTGTTCCTAGGATTTTTTATCCCACGTAAAGGGGAAACCAAAATTTCATGGGATGGGTTATTACTATAGTATATTTTCTCCTATTATAGATGATATGATTTCATTATCTGGGGTGGTTATCATTTTTTATATTGATATTTTTATTATAATTTAATTTATTATTATACATGGATTTTTATGGATTGGATACAATAGTGAATGAATCATTATATGATCTTTAGGAAATCATTCATGGAATTTTATTCATGTCATGTATACATTTTACATAAATATTCCAACTCCATATAAATAGTGATTTGATTATTTATATATTTAAATAGGCTAAAATTTGATATATTGATAATATTATTCGATTTATTAAATACTAAAATTCAATATAGATTTTTTACCTACATATATTTTTGATGAATCTTTAATTGGCTAGTTAAAAATGTTGTTGATGCTGGACCTACTGGTTCCATGGAAAAAAATACAGTTCATCGAATTAATTGAATTCTAAAGGTTATTTGTGCAATATTTATTTATAAAAATCTTGAAGATGATTCATGTAATAACATAATTACATGTGACCTATTATTTCTTAATACCATCTGTAATGGACAGGTTGTTATTAACTAACATTCCAATTTCAATAAATATAGAGTTTGACTTTTATAAATTGATAATGGAAACATATCTAACCGTAACATGATATATATATTGGTGTGTGTGTGTGTTCCAAATAAAAATAAATTAAACATTAAATTTACATTCATACTTCTAAATGTGGATTTCAATTAAAATTTAAAGGGTGTTTTTATCTATTCATTTCAATCGAAATTATACAAGTAAAAACCTATTATATGTTATATCTGATAGAGAAACAAACCTGGACATTTTATTCGGTAGTTTGTGACGATTCTTCTGTTCATGTGGACTGATATGCTCTTACATGAATCACATAGGATGGTACATAGGAGTAGGTAGAGTGGTGTGATCTTATCCATTTAATGTTGTATACCTAACCTATTATCTATCATAAATATTTTGAAATGATAAGTTCTATTATGAATCTTGTTTTAGAAATTATATAATCATTAGATTATGATTGGGTTGAATCATATTCGATAATTTTGAGGACAACTATGTACTATAGAAGGTAGGCCTTGATCCCATGTTATTGCCTCCCATACTACCAATAGTGCTACCACAAAATATTCATGATATAGGAACTGATTTCCAGTTTTGAGAGGATTTTGTTTGTATGATGTAGAATATTCAATGAGTTACAAGAGAATCCCATAAAATTGAACACTTGACTCATAATTTCATCAAGTAGCATGCCCCCACATTTTGATGGGATTGATGACAACCTTATTTAATGTCAATGATGATGACCTCGATTTCTATATTAATCAATTTAGAGATGCCTCTAGATTTGCAGGCCATGCTCACTGTAATATGTTTTTCATTAAAATCAAGAAATAGAGGGATGTAATTTCTTAGGAAGACCCATATTGTGACATGATCAAGATTGATTTCTTAATAGTCTTCAATGATTACTTCAAACTACATGCATAGAGAGTTGAACAAGGGGAAGTGTTCATGGAATTGATGTTTTGAACCATGTATGTAATGGATTATTATTCCCCTTTTACTTATATATAGTGATTCAAATCATCTATCAGGGGAGATGATATCATGGGTTTTAGTGTATTTGTGGATTGTATTTTATGTTCCATGTGATCATATATTAGTTCTTTCTAGTTGACATTTATTTTTGAGAAAATAAAATAGGACATCATTATTATGTGTAATTTTAGTGTTTATGAAGGTGTGATCCAATGTGGTTTAGCACACAAACCTACTTATGTTACTTCTAGTGGAATGAAAAAGAATTTGGATTCTTATCATGTGGATTATAGTAGTTAGTAAACTCTTACTGGGATCTTCCTCATATTTCATTAGTGTTGAAATATGAGCCAAACAAAACTGAATTGAATGTGATATCTAGTTGAATGTATTGGATGTGTATGCATAAGCCATATCTTGAACTATTGAGGAAATTTTTTTATAAATTCATACCATGTAGGTTTCTTCATAGACTCCACGCACTAGAGTGGTAAAATTTGTATTTTTCCTAGAAATTAGTTAGAAGAACATCTTCCACTCGAACTGGAGAGGTGTATGATAAAATGGGATCCATACATGTGATTTGCAGTGTCGGTAGGTAGGTCAAGAATCTAAAATTAAAGTTAAGATAACGGTTTGTGGTATGATAAAGTTACAAGAAATACGATACATAACATAGAATCATTGCGCCAAGAAATCTACAGTTCAAGGTATTGTTTTAGTGGCCTCTAAACTAGTGCCTTTATTTTTTGATACAGGCGAGTACCATTCATTTATATCATGGTGATCTTTGAATGTATAGGCATCAAGATAGTGTAATTTTATCACACTATGAAACTCTATATCCATTGGTTATACGATTAGATAGTGTCCCCTGATGTATGTATATTTCCTTGAGATAGAAAGATAACATTTCCTTTGGAATATTTTTATCCCCAATATTAGTGTGTATGATGTAATACTTGTGATGGAATAGTTGTTTCATTATAGATATAATATTGATCTATATCATACCGGGGTCATGTTCACCACACCATTGGGTGGTCAACATGTCCACAATCGAGAATGTGATGTCCGTGCATATCAAATATGGAACTGAGGATCATGGTATGGGTAGAGTGACATCCCAGATTATTTGTATTTTTATTGATGATCAGGTTTTTCAACCTACAATTTTTCTCTGGTAGTTAAATTTATTAGGGATATATTCCATAATGAATTTTCTAGGATAACTATTTTGTGATATTTCAAATTCACCATTGATCCTGTGCTAGGTATAGAACCATTGTCCATTCCTCATTATAGGATGGAACCAACAAAACATTTGGAGATCAAGAATAAATTAAAGTGTATATCGGGTAAGGATTATTTCAGAAAAAGTACTTATCAATGGGTTTCATTCTCCATTGATTCTATTAAACCAGATGGTACCGTTAGGAGTTCCCTGGATTACAAATGGTTGAACAAGCATACAATTATGAACACATTCAAATTATACATTAAAGGTGACCTATTTTATTAGCACGAAAATGAAATAATTTTTTAAAAGATTTATTTGAGGTTGAGATATCATCAGGTGTGTTTCATGACATTAGAAATACATTGTATAGATTTCCAGTGTAGGTAAGTGAATTGTGATTACTAACTATTATCATTCAGTATCAATTATAGACATTATATTTTTAGGGATTTCATTGGTCTTTTTTCCACCCGTATCAGTATTCATTCATCATAGATTTTTATGTCATATTATCATAGTCTTTCTCTGAACATGAGTTTCCCAAAATCATTATATCATTATGAATACACTGAGAGAATTCTTTATTTATGAAAAGATATCCAAATGATTCATTTAGAGAAAAACGTCTACTTCGTGGGTTATATCATCTTGGAATTAGGGGTATTAGTATACCCATAGAAATTGACAAATGTTGTTTCCTAGTAGTATCCAAACAATATATTTGATATTTGGAATTTCATAGGACTTTTCTCGTATTACAAGCACTTCACCCATGTTTTATCATTCCTAGAACCACCTCTTATAGGATTCACTAACAAGGGTGTGAAATTATTATGTTGAGAATCCAGTGATAAAAAATGAAGAGTTAAAAATCAGGTTGAGTATATCACTGATTTTAATTCTACCAGGGCATGGATGGAGTTGTGATGTTATGTTAATTATTTAGGTATTGAGTTGGGAGCAATTTTGTTGTAGGATTAGTGATTTTTTTCTTATGGGTCTTGTCAGTTACTTCGTCATGAGCAGTTATACCTGACACAGTATCTCTATCAAGATATTATTGATCATGTATTATGTTTTTGGATGAATTATATTTTGATGGAATATTTTTTTTATTCTATTATCACAAAACCCTCATGTACATATTTATATTTTGTGATCTAAATATAATAAAGTAAATATGGATTGATTATATATTGTCTTTCGATTTCAAGCATTCATATATGCTTGGAAAATGAAATAAGGTAATTGATTTTCTATACCAAAAGACATAGAAAAAGGTTATTAAAAAGGATAGTGGTGAGTCAAAGATCACATAATTTTTTTAGAGATTTATATTGAGGTTCTATTGGATAATGGTAAAGGAGTGCTCCTTTATTTTGAAATGACATCTACTTATCATGAAAGAGTGAGAATGTGGAAAATCTCATACCATGAGGGCTTAATGATGAGGGAAATAATCTCATACCCTGATTCATTTTATGGTTAAACAATGGATGAGGATGAGACCATACACATATGTGGTCATTTCTAGGACCCATTAGACAATTGAAAGAGAATGGTACAAGAAAATCACACCTCAATTTGAGAAGTACATCCGGGTATCCCAATGATGTATTGAGACTTATTTCACAGGAATTGTTTGCCTCAAATGAAACATTATAAATATATATTTATCTCATGTTATTCCATATATTAGTAGGTGGTGGTTTAGAATCCACATATACATGGACTCATACTTTGAATTTCCATTCATTATTGGAAATGGTATGTTGTTTCCATAGATGTTGTGACATTTTTTCCAAGATCACCTCATGTAAACAAAATATTTTGGGGTTTTTTTGATCGGTTGATGAAGCTTTCTAACTTCATATCTATTTGAGTGAAAATATTCCTAGATGTTATAGGGAGGCTATATATAATAGAGGCCATAAAAAATCAAATTTATCCATTTTATATAATATATGATATGAAAAATCATGTTATATCTCATTTCTATAATGGGTTTCCGAAGACATTGGGTAAATGTTTCTTGTGAGAATGAAATAGAACAATTAGACCAATAAATAGAAATATAACCTGATTTGGTTGTTAGATGAAATTCTCCATGTATGTGTCAATAATTTTTGGGATTTTCGGGAGAAACATGTACACAATGTTGATTTATCTTACATTATTATATTTTTGGATACTATATAGGTGTACCATTATGAATCCATATATTATTGGGCATGATATTCACCTCTGTTCTTGTTAGAAGTATTGGATATAGCTATTATCATACCAAACCTTGTATTGGAAATGTCATTGATATTTCACCAAATCAGGATGTGCATGATGACATATCTATCCTAAAAAATTTCATACTACAATTATAAAGACCTAGATATTCTGTGGAAAATATTTTTCTTAAATACATGGGAATTTTTACTATGCTGTGAAAACTGACGATGCGTGATTCTGAGGCCCGTTGTGCCCGGAATCAATTTATGAAGTTTTGTTCAGGTACATTTAGTAAACATACGAGCGGATTTTTATAACATTTGAACTGGTGCTCCAAATTAAAATCTGAGTGCACTATTGAACTCGCACCTCTAGTATTCGATTAATAAGACATTCACTTTGATGGAAGTGGGTCGAGTTTAAAAGATAGTTTTTTGGTTTTCCGGAAAAATAATAAAATAAAATGATCTTCACTTTATTTTAATTTGAGCCGCCATGTGGGTGTTTGGAGGTTAAAATCTCCTCATGGAAGTTGGAGGTGGGAGCACCACACCTTAACCTCTCATGAAAGGTTATGTTGGTGGGGCCCACCCGAAGCTAACCTCTCGCAAGAGGTTATGATGTGGGGACTACACGAGGCTAAACCCCTATTGATGGAGGAGAGTAAAACCTCTCAACTCTCCCTCATTAATGAGGGAGTGCCTCTTGACCTCCCCTTTAATTATTTGGTGCCAACTCCCCTAATTAATTTCTGCCAACACTCATGAATTAATTAGGGGAGCCAAGATAATAATCCACTCATTTGATTTTTGTGTAAAAAATTAAATAATAGACAAACTCAATATATTATTATTTTTCTTGGTATTTCTCATTTGGTGGAGCTTGGGTAGAGAAGATCTTGGGAGAAATGTTCTTCCAATGAAGAATGCTCCACCGATGAAGAATACTCCACCGACGAAGAATGCCAACCTTCTTCGACTTCCTCC
Organism: Viscum album; assembly: GCA_963277665.1. Lineage (NCBI taxonomy): Eukaryota > Viridiplantae > Streptophyta > Magnoliopsida > Santalales > Viscaceae > Viscum > Viscum album. The sequence goes on along the minus strand of OY728136.1, from coordinate 1,427,644,459 downwards.
CTCAGATCCTACTAATGTGGGGAATCTTCAACCGACCTGCCCTCCACATCATCGTCAATGAGCCGACGTAGCTCCGGATTGGGAGTGCATGGCGGACGCGAAGAATGACGAACTCCTTCGTCTTCTTCCTAGGACTTCAATGTCGACGACCGACAATCAAAGGTAGGGGGTTTATTTTGTGTAACATTCATTTTCGTTTTCTCTTCTTCTAATTGGAAAGGAATCATTGCCTAGTTGTAAATCAATTGTTGTTCATCTTTCTTACTCTTTGATGAGCCAAGTGTTTACACTATAAACGCGGAGGGTGTGGGCCAAACCAACATGGCTTGAGCCCTCCGCCGTACATGTTGGTGTTGTTTCTTGGAATGGTGACGAAATGGAGTTTAAGGTGACGAAGCAACGGGCAAAGGCCGCGCTTCCCACGGCTTCCGCGAACTTCGCAGCCCCACGGTGTTCTAGTGCACCAATCGAGCCGGCTCCGTGGGCCAAAGCACCGCTGACCTCCCGCGTACCCGGCCACCCCACCGCAGGCCTCCTGCACTCCCCCGAAGAACCCCACCAGCCAGTGCCGGCCTGAGCCCTATTTAACCATGCCGGCCCGGCCTCCTGGCCTCTCGGCCGCCTGTCGGAAAGGCCACGCCCTACCCAATCACCCTCCGGCCAACCTGGGGCCCTGCCCGATCGCCCGCCGAGATGTTTGGTGCCCCGCCCAGCCACATCCTGGCCTGGCCACCCACTGGCCCGCCAGGCGCCATGCCCAACCGCATCCCGGCCTAGTCGAGCCCTACCCGGCCACATGTCGGCCCACCTGGTGCCCTGCCCGGCTGCGTGCCCGCCCATCCGTGCACTGTCCCTCCTCCTCCTAGCTGCTCGACCTCCCAAACCGACCCGCGACCCCCTCACGGAGCCCTAGACGAATGAGCCCGACTGCGCTCTCCGGGCTGAGCCATGCCGGGTCGCGCCCTCACGACGCTTTGGGCCGAACCGACCACGCGGCCCACTGGGCTGGGCCCAGCGGGCCGGGCTGAACCCAAAAGACTGGCCCACCCAATGGGTAGGGCTTGACCCAATAGGTCTGACCGGGACGACTCAGATCGGGTCAGCCCAGACTGGGTTGGGCCGAGTCGGTCCGACCGGGTAAGACTGGACCTGGCCCCACTACTGACCCTTTACATTCTTTGGCTATATCATTGGCACCAGATGACAGTCTGACGAACCATCAGCAGTGTAGGTTTTCTTAGAGCATGACGACCCCTTTGAGTATACCCCACGAGATTTCGGGATAATGTTGAGATACGGTCAGGTTGGATCGTGCACGAATCCAACCGAGCCCCCGAGACAAAAAGGCTATCATCTCACAGATCGGGCGTCCAATTGATGCGCCTTCTATTGCATTGAGACCCCTATGCCGAGGCAGACCTTTGAGATACTTCTACATGGGACTTCGTGACAGTTGGAGTATCGAACAGTAGCTCATGGAGAGGATCCTTTTAGTGAAGAGCGAGCAGAGTGCAGAGACCTAGTAGCTAGCTGAGACCCGACGACTGCTAATTGATTCAACTCAAAGTGACTCGACTAGCCCAGTGGGGATCACCTTGGTGTCGTGGAAAAACACGGTGGAGGAGCACTTGGTTGTGGCGGCATACCCGTAGTAATCGATAGGAGGAGTAAATTTGCAGGCTATTAGGGGGAGCCCCTTGGTGACGCGGCAGACCCATGGTGGAGAGCGCCTCTGTGTGTGTATGGAAGACCCACGGTACTCGACAGGGGAAGTACCTCAGTAGTCCAAGGTTAGTGGAAAGCACCTCAGTGTGACATGGCAGACCCACTGTACATGATTGGGCAAGAGTTCTCCAGCAGCTGTGGTTTTGATAATAAAAAAAACTAGTTTGAGCTAAGTCAGTAATTTTTGTATTTACCTCATGATTGAGATGGATTACTTGATAACTTAGGTATGTGTATTGGCATATACCTATGTGGGGTTATCTATTGATTTCATACATTGTTGTTTATCCTTGTTGAATTTTTTAATACCTTGAGGGTCTCAGGTTCCCTACTGAGTATCATTATACTCACCCCTCATGAGCTATGCCCACACCTCATTGTGTTGGATGTAGATGAAGAACAACGCTGAATGAGGCTGAGTGTACCAGGACTGGATGGTACTTGACTGTGGACCATACGACGTGTCAGTACACAGAGGAGATCGACAGATGTGGAGTGCTGAGGAGGCTATCTGTACCTACCTTTCAGGTAGGATCCACGGTGGATGATCCAGGAGCTGCTTTTCACCTTTCAGTTGTTTGGTCCTTTTTAGTTGTACTTGTAATTTACAATTGGGATTGTATTTCTGGCCCCTTTTTACTTTTCATCACTCTCCTATTATACAGTTTCACTTAGTGTTTTTCTTCTAGATTGTACGATGTTGAGTGTGTTTACAGTTATAAAGGAAATATCTTCCCAGTTTAGGGAATTATGCCTTTGGTGCTAGTCTCCAAACCCTGGCCTATGGAAGGCGTTGTTGGGGTAGTCATGGCACGGGCCCTGGGGGACGGGTCGTGACAAATTGGTATCATAGGAGTCAGTTCTACCGCAGAACTTATGACTCTTATCTATATTTACTGGAAAGCAAGAGTGTTAAGGGTACTAAGTGTGGTTCTTTGTTCAGGGAGTCCGGTGTTGGTACGGCGGCCGACATATCCATACACCAGGACTCTGAATTCTGAATTCTGACTCAGGGTATAAAAACACTGATTGCGTGTGTGTTTTCAAAAGTTTTCTTCAAGTCATCTCAACAAGGTCAGCTCACTAGGTATAATCATTTGACCGTGTCACATCTATTTTTTTGGGATGCCTCCCCACAGATGACCAGCTAGATCCCCAGAGTTGTACGCATGGATATCCCACAGAGTGATAAGGCCTCGGTGCAGGGCCTAACAGTAGATGATGCACACTACTTGAGCACGTTGCACGAGTTCCAGTGCCAGAGGCCGCCTAGGTTCAGGGGAGAGATGGACCCGCATGCAGATGAGGATTGGCTGGAGGCTATGGTGAGAGTCTTCAGACTGGTAGGGACACCATCTGACTTCATGGTGATTCTTTATGCCAGCCTCCAATAGGAAGTAGTGGGAAGATGGTGGATCTTGATGCTCTAGGTTCACGACGAGATGACGCTTCTCTGGGCTGACTCCAAGAGCCTGTTTTAGGCAGAGATTGTTCTAGAAACTCTTCATGTGGTGCACATACAGGAGCTACTTCATCTGTGGTAGGGAGGCACGACAGTGGCAGAGTACTCAGAAAGGTTCACCGACCTCTCGTTCTACTCCATAGATATAGTATGAGACCCATTTTTCAGGGCCCGGACCTTCGAGCAGGGGATCAGGCAATAGATTAGTGCTTCAATGATCTCCCTCATTATCCTGACGTAGGTAGGGGTGTTGGAGAGATCCCTCTTAGTGGAGAGTTTCCTTACTGAGCAGTCTCCAATAGCGAGACCCACCACTAGTCAACATATAGAAGAGTCTTATGCAGCTGGCAGTAGATAGATGTGACAGGGGTCCAAGAGGACCAAACCCACAGGTGGACGGCCACATGACTCAGGATCGGTTGTACGGTGCACCCGGGGCAAAGACACACATGCCAGGAGCAGGCAGTGTTACTAATGCGGCGGGCATGGTCACATGGCTCGTGACTGTCCAACCCGCCGTTTGGATGATCAGAATATGTTCGAAGGACCGACCATGCTGAGACACATATTTGATCTAGGCAGTCCATAGGGAGTAGGAAGATGTGGCATATGAGTTGGCCATGTAGCTGGTGGTGGATGACGTTTCAAGGTGTCACCGCCACCACCACCAAGAGGTCCACCCTGACCACCAGGAGCAGGTGGACATGCGAGATCTCAGCTATAGCTAGCTAAGGTTTACAATCATGGAACTTCAGAGATGATTCGAGATACGATCTGTGTCTACTCCACCATAACTACAGTACTTATAGACACATGTGCCATTCACTATTTTATTTCCACTACCCTCGTTTGGAGCTCAGAGATTATGATAGAGCAGTTGGCTCGATCCCTTCAGCTAGAGACTCCTACGGGAGAAAACTCAATGATTATGCATTAGTGCCTGCAGTGTGAGCTTACACTTGGTGGTATGATCTTCGGCTGGGATCTCCTCATAGCGGCATTGAGTCCTTACGACAACATCATGGGTATGGACTATTTATCTACAGTCCATGTTCAGATTGATTGTAATAGGTGGAAAATGTGGTGTTTCCTCCCAGATGGGACCAGTTTTACCTTCATCGGCGAGAATGGAGCCTTGGCAACATATTACAGACTTACTCAGAGAAGGGTGCTGCCGATCAATAATCAGTTGGCCTGCCGTACCATCAGAGTAGTTGATGTGGAGAGTCAGAGCTATCCTATAGTGGTGAACCAGTGCACGGATGTTTTCCCTAAAGATGTTCCCGGTCCACCTCTTCACAGCGAGGTGGACTTTTACATTGACATGTACCCTGGGAGGACACTGATATTTACACCAGCGTATCGGATGGCTCCTGCGGAGCTTCGTGAGCTTAGGGTACAACTAGAGGACTTGCAGGGGAAGGGATTCATCCGCCCCAGTGTTTCTCCCTGGGAAGACCCAATTTTGTTCACCAATAAGGAAGATGGAATCTTGAGGGTTTGTATCATATACAGTCGGCTGAACCAGGTGACCGTGAATAACATATACACACTCCTGAGGATTGGTGACCTCTTTGATCAGCTGAAATGATCACAGTGGTTCTAGAAGATAGACCTCATATCCGGCTATCACCAGCTCAGAGTTCAAGATGAGGATGTGCAGAAGACAACCTTCAGATATCGGTATGGAAACTACGAGTTCATGGTTATGGCTTTTAGTGTTACCAACACTCCAGCAATGATCATGGGACTTAGGAAAAGGATTTTCTAGCCACACCTCGATTGATTTGTCGTAGTCTTCATCGAAGACATTTTGATATACTCAACTACTGAGGAGGAGCATGCCTACCATTTGCAGGTAGTACTAGACGCAGTCCGAGATTAGCAGCTTTATGGTAAGCTCTCGAAGCAGTAGTTTTGGATCCAAGAGGATCACTTTTTGGGACTTGTAATCTCAGATGCTAGAGTTGCAGTATATCCAACGAAGATTGAGGAGGTACTTGCTTGGGAGCCACCCAGGAGTGTGATAGAGGTAAAACGTTTCCTGGGTTTGGCTGGTTTCTACCGGAGGTTTGTTCCAGACTTTTCCAGAGTTTCAACACCACTATTAGACTTTAAAAAGATGGGACAAACCTTCGTTTGGTTGAAGTGATTCCAGCTGAGCTTTCAGGAGTAGAGGAAGAGTCTGAATAGTACACACATCTTGAGGCTTCCAAAGGAAGGCATAGGGTACGTAGTCTACTGTGATGCATCATGGTCTGAACCCTGGTGTGTCTTGATGCAGGAGTGAGCAGTGACTGTGTATGGTTCTCGGTAGATAAGATTGCACGAATAGAACTATTCTACCCATGACATGAAGTTAGTAGCAGTGGTCTTCTCCTTGAAGATGTGAAAACACTATCTGATGGGAGAACGTTTTACCGTGTACTCTAATCACAAGAGTCTCAGGTATATCTTCTCTCAGAAGGACCTGAACCTGAGACAATGACGATGGCTTGTGTTCCTTTAGGACTATGACTTCGAGATAGTCTATACTCCTGGAAAGGGGAACGTTGTAGCAGATTCACTCAGAATGAGATCTGGTATACAGCTGCTCGGAAAGGCGATGGAGAAGATGAAAACCTTATAGATATCATTTGGGGATAGAGATGGTGTAGCTTTCCTTCAGTCCCATACAGTGACTCCCCCACTTCTTCAATCTGTCAGGGAGGCACAACATGGGGATGCTGACTGCAATACACGATGTGCTCAGATATCTACAGGGCATGAACCTGATAGATTTTGTGAAGGTGGGGAGTATTTCATCCTTTTCAGAGGACGTACTATGGTAGAAGTGTCACATCAGGAGGATGTGTTGAGAGAGTCACACGCATCCCCTCTAGCGGTACATCCAGTAGTAGAGAAGATGTACCAAGACTTTCGATGACAGCATTAGTGGCCAGGTATGAAGAAAGAAGTTGCATAGTTTGTCTCTCGATGCCTCACTTGTCATCAAGTGAAGGTGGATCACTAGGTACCAGCAGGCTTGGTTCAGCCTTTAGAGGTTCCATAGTGGATGTTAGATGAGATATCCATGGACTTTATGATGGGTCTTCCATGTACAACTATAGGTCATGACTTTATCTAGGTGATCATCGATCGACTCACCAAGTCAACCCACATCCTACCGATCAGAGAGCTGGGTTCAGTAGAGAGCATGGGACCCCTCTATGTGCATGAGATTGTGCGGATACATAGAGTACCTTATTCTATTGTCTCTGATCATGACACACATTTTACGTACTAACTATGGAAGGGGTTGTAGGAGGCTTTCGAGTTGCTTCTTCGTCCAAGCACTGCCTTCCATACTCAGACTGATGGTCAAAATGAGTGGACCATACATACCCTCGTGGACATGCTATGTGCTTGTGTCCTCGACTTCGGTTGCAGCTGGGAGGATCACTTAACATTGGTGGAGTTTTCCAACAACTTTAACTGTCACTCCACCATCAGGATGGAACCTTTTGAGGCATTATACGGGTGACTGTGCTGATCACCCTTGTGATGGACTGACCATGGGGAGGCAGAACTAGTGGGACCAGAGCGGGTACGAGCTACCACGGAGAAGGTGCAGATCATCTAGGAGTGGATGGAGACTGCATAGAGCAGGAACAAGTTTTATGATGATAAGAGATGGAGACCTCCGTAATTCTAGGATGGTGACCACATCTTTTTATGGGTCTCACCACGACGAGGACTTTGGATATTTGGATGAGGCGGAAAGTTATCTCTGAGATTCATAGGACTTTTCTAGGTCCTCAGTAGAGTAGGTGAGGTGGATTAACACCTAGATCTTCTACCTCAGTTGCACCAGGTGCATGATGTATTCCATGTATCTCAGCTAAGCAGATACGTTCACCACCCTTCCCACATCATCGACCATGGAGAGATGGATGTTGATGATGGGGTAAATTTTACAGAGGTTCTCGTGGAGATTGATGATCTATAGGAACGGGTCCTATGTGGAAGGTCGATACCTCTGGTGTGCATTAGATGGAAACATAGGGAACTCCAGGAGAGCACATGGGAGCAGGATGCTTATATTCCTACTCAGTACAAAAAATTGTTCTCTTAATTCGAGTTGTAGCTTATGGGGATATAAAACCATGAGGTTGTGAGAATGTAATGACCTGCAAATTCCATGGATTTTTATTCTTAAATACATAGGAATTTTTAAGAGTCCTCAAAAACTGACGGCGAGTGATTCCGAGGCCCGGTGTTCCCAGAATCAATATTTGATGTTTTGTTCGGGTATGTTCAGTAATCATACGAGCGGGTTTTTATAACTTTTGAACTGGAGGTTAGAATTGAAATCTGAGGGAAACGTTGAACACACAACGCCGATATTAACCAAATAAGACTTTCACATTGATGATAGTGGGTCATGTTTAAAATATAGTTTTTGGGTTTTTCTGGAAAATAAAAAAATATAGTGAGAATCAATTTATTTTTATTTGAGCTGCCATGTGGGTGTTCGATGGTTAAAACCACCTCATAGAAGTTGGAGGTGGGACCACCACACCTTAACCTCCCATGAGAGGTTATGGTGGTGGGGCCCACCCAAACCTAACCACTCGCAAGAGGTTATGATGTGGGGACCACACTGGGCTACGCACCCTATTGATGGAGGAGAGTGAAACCTCTCAACTCTCCCCCTTTAATGAGGGAGAACCTCTTGACCTCCCCTTTAATTTTTTGGTGTCAACTACCATAATTAATTTTGGCCAACACTCATGAATTGGTTGGGGGAGCCAAGTTAATAATTCACCAATTTAATTTTTGTGTTAGCAACAAAATAATAGAAAAAATAAATATATTTTTATTTTTAATGGCATTTATCATTTGGTGGATCTTGGGAAGAGAATAGATTTGCAGGAATGTTCTTCCAACGAAGAATTCTCCACCGACGAAGAATTCTCCACCGACGAAGAACGCCAACCTTCTTTGAATTCCTCCCTCAAATCCTACCAACATGGGGACTCTTCAACCAACCTACCATCTGCATCGTCATCAACAAGCTGACGCAGCTCAGGATTGGGAGTGTGTGGCGGATGCGACGAATGACGGACTCCTTCATCTTCTTCCCACGATTTCAATGTTGACGACTGACCATCAATGGTAGGGGGTTTATTTTGTGTAACATTCCTTTTCTTTTTGTCTTCTTTGGATTGGAAAGGATTCGTTGCATGGTTGTAAAATAATTTTTGTTCATCTTTCTTAATCTTTGATGAGCCATGTGTCACCACCCTAAACACGGAGGTTGCGGGCCAAAGCAACATGGCCTGACCCCTCCTTCGTTCTTGTTTGTGTTGTTTCTCGGCATGGTGATGAAGCGGCATTAAAGGCGATGAAGGCAGAGACAAAGGCCGCTCTTCCCACAACCTCCACAAACTGTGCCACCCCATGGTGTTCAAGTGCCCTGACAGAGCAGGCTCCATGGTCCAAACCACCGCCAGCCTCCCGCGCACCCAGTCGCACCACCGCCCGCCTCCCGCCCACCTCGGCCGAACCCCGCCATCCCGCGACTGTCTGAGCCTCACCGCACCGCATCATCCTGGCCTCCTAGACTCCTAGCCTCCTACCGGTTAGGACTCGCCCTGCCCGAACTCTCGCCGGCCCTCCTGACACCCTGCCCAACCGTCTACCGGCCTGGCCACGCCCTGCCCGGCTGCCCACCGGCCCGCCTGGTGATGGGCCCGGTCGCGTACCTACGTGCCCGAGTCCTTCCTGGCCGCCTCCTAGCAGCACGACCTCCCGAATCAGCATGCGGCCCCCTCACAGTGCCTTGGACGAACCGGGCCGGCCACGCCCTCCGGGTCGAGTCGCGTCGGGCCGTGCCCTCGATACTCTCCTGGCTGAAGCAGCCCCGAGCCTGGGCCGAACCGACCCCGAGCCAGGGCCAAACCGCCAATGCGGCCCACTGGGATAGGCCCAGTGGTCTAGGACGACCATAACAGACTATCCCACCCAACGGTTTCGGCCATACCCAACAGGTCTGACCAGGTGGACCCAGACCGGGTCAGGCTAGACTAGGTTGGGCCATGTCAGTCCAACCTGGATAGACCGGACCCAGGCCCACTACTGACCCTTTACTTTCTTTTTCCATATCATTGGCACCGGACGACCGTTTGACGAACCATCAGTGGCGCTGGTTTTTTGGGAGTGTGATGGTCCCTTTGAGTATACCCCACTGGTGTTCAGGGGTAAAGTTGAGATACGATCAGGTAGGATTGTGCATGAATCCAACTGGGCCCCCGGGCCTAAAAGGCTAATGACTCACAAACTGGGCGTCTGATTGACGCATCGTCTATAGCACTGAGACCTCGATGATAAGGTAGACCTTTGAGATACTTCTACATGGGACTTCATGACAGTTGGAGTATCGACCAGTAGCTCGTGGAGTGGATCCTTCCTCTGATGAGGCAGTAGAGTGCAGAGACCTAGTAGCTGGCTGAGAACTGACAACTACTGACCGATTCCACTCAGAGTGACTCAACATGCCTAGTGGGGAGCGCCTTGGTGTCGTGACAGACCCTCAACGTAGGAGCGCCTGGTTGTGGCGGCAGACCTGCATTACTCGATAGGAGGAGTACCTCTACAGGCTATTAGGGGGATCACCTTGGTGACGCGGCATACCCACAGTGGGGAGAGCCTCTCTGTGACCACGGCAGACCCATGATACTCAATAGGAGGAGTAACTCAACTGTCCAAGGTTAGTGGGAAGAGCCTCTATGTGGCGCAACAGTCCCACTATACTCGATTGAGCAGGAGTTCTCCAAAAGTCGTGGATTCGAAAATAAAAAATCATGGTTTGAGCTGAGTTAGTTTTTGCTGTATTTAACTCACGATTGAGATGGATTACATGATAATTTAGGTATATGTATGGGAATATATCTAAGTGGGTTTATCTGTTTATTTCATACTTTGTGGTTTATCCTTGTTTGATTTTGTGAGACCTTTAGAGTCTCGGTGTTCATACTAAGTATCGTTATTCTCACCCCTGCATGGGTTTTGCCCGCACCTTTTTGTGTTGGTTGTAGACGATGGACTATGCTGATTGAAGCTAAGTGTACCAGGACTGGACAGTACACGGAAGTGGACCATATGACATGTCGGTACATAGAGGAGATCGAGAGACGTGGAGTGTTGAGGAGGATATCTGTACCTACCCATAATGTAGGATCCTTGGTGGAAAATCCAGGAGTTTCATTTCACCTTTTAGTTGTTTTCCCTATTCAATTGTACTTGTAAATTTACAGTTGGGATTGTATTTTTGGCCACTTTTTACTTTTCAGCACTCTCTTGTTATTCAGTTTCACTTAGTGTTTTGCTTCCAGCTTGTACTCTGTTGAGTGTGTTTAAAGTTATAAAGGTAATGCCTTCCGAGTTTTGGGAATTACGCCTTTGGTGCTAGTCACCAGCCTCTGGCCTATAGAAGGAGGGGTTGGGGAAGTCACAGCATGGGCCTCGGGGGAAGGGTCGTGACAGTAATCCACATGCAATAACTCCAGAGTTTGCGTCAAAGAAAGTAGTATTCTTGTCAGTTTCTCTTATGTTGGACCATTTATTGATTCACAGGTTGGCTAATATTTCACCATTTTTTTGGAACCTTGGATGAATTATATAGGATCAATATAATTAATTCCATTATATTTCAATCATAGAGACACTGATTTATGAATAATTTCTTTCATGTGTCTTCACTCATCAAATAATATCGAAACCTATCGCATGTTTCATAAGCTGATGGTTTTGTGTTATATGTTGATTTTTCATTAGATTACTTCCTATTAAATATTTTTGGATCAGAGAATGATCAATCTGTGAGGTAGGTTGGTCTCTTTAGTATGGCTGCAACTAAAACATGACTAAATATATAGAATGACCTGGGAGTGGGATTTTGACGTATGATCATAGTGGCTTGATATTTTCTATAAAGATCAATATTTACGATTAGAAGTAAATCTCATGGATGATATTGATTAAGGAGGGGTGGTTTTAACATTTTTTTCCATGATTGTATGGATCAATTTCATTACATTTTTTTTCTTTAATTCATCCTAATGAGGGTTCCCTAAAACCTAGGTGAGGTATTGATAATGTATGGGTCTTGTTCGGACCATAGTGTTACATAAATATGATTGGGAGACTTAGCCACATGGTTATTATATAGTTAGGGATAATCATGTTACACAATTGTGTCAGGACCTCAATTCATTGATTTAGGGCACCAAGTTGGTTTGTAACGATGGGATCCTATCATCATGCCCATACGAGTGTTTCATAGTTGTTGACAAAATCTTTTAACATATATTGTGCATGGTTAGTCAAATAGTGCACAAATCCCATTCAAGTGGGGTTCATGGATTGTGGATGAAATACATTAGGATAATTGTTTTTTGGTACTTGTATCAAAACCATGATACCCAAAAAAATGGGCAGATTTCCATGTTGACCTTAAATATTTTTAACTCTTACCCTCTTTTTCTTATCCCCCAGTTGACATGGGATCTAGTATTTCCTAGCCCATGAGCTCTCTAATTACCTGATATTGTATATACATTTTGGGGATTATTTTATTTAATATTTATTCAAGGAATATTTGATAATTCATTAGTTATTTTTTTGAATTAATTAATAATTATTTATAGAAAATAATAAATAATAAATTTTTTCCAAAACAAAATTTACACACCGGATACCACATTAAAAACTTTTATACCTCATTAACAACAGGCCTCCACATCCAGAGACCAACCCATGAGCTTATCATGACATGAAGGTAATATAAAAAATATATGACTGTTAAATAACTTGAATTCTTCAAAAATAATAACCCCTCCATAAGTGAATTTCATACATGACGTGCAATGATTTTATGACGTGATAGTTTTGAGGACCTTCTCATTCAATGATATAAAAATAAGATTAGGTGGGGAAAATGGATGAATGTTACATGGTGTGAAAACATATAACATTATGTGATGATATTAGAAACCATGCAAAATAAAAAAATACATGATATGAAGAAAATTCATGACATGTTCATATCATGTTTAATTATATTTATAGTGATCTACCTACTATAGGGAGATTCAAACTATTATTCTTAGTATTATTATCCTTACTCTCTAAATATAGTATTCAAATTTTTTCATTCAAAAAATTATTTAATTCATTAATTTAATTATTTTATCAAATATTTGTGAGGTAAAATTTCTTTTACATCTATTGTTTTCTACTGTATTCTTGTTTTCCTTTTCAATGTTCATTTCCAACACAACCCACCATTATTCATATAATCTTCCATAATTCAACATATTTTATTCATTAATAGAATCTTTTTTATTGGTTATTAATTATTTTGATTCCATATTTCTCATTCTTCATTACTTAGGAATGTAACATTAGTTCTTATTGATATTTTCATTTCATCCAATTTGTTATCATTCATTCTTTCTTGCATAATCCTATATTTTTCTTTTACAACTATTTAAGGATTATGTACTACATTCTTGTTATATCCATATTTTTTTATCAATACCACCAAATGAGACTATTCAATATAAGGGTTATTGTCGATAGAATGGGTGTTTCCAAAATTAATGAATCATAATATTGGTATTTTGTAACACTATGGATGCTAATTTGGTAAATAATAAATATTTATCAAGTTATTTTGTGCAATGTTGAAGTTAGAAAGTGTTATTCAATGAACATGACATAATTTGATATGAGAAGGAATATGAAAATTATCCCATTACACATTCATAAATGAATCAAAGAATAATTAACTTAGGCTTTCATATATACCCAGAACCTAGGATAGTAACATTATAAATAGTGTTAATTGGTTTTAATAAAACCAATTTGTTAATTTTTTAACTCTGCATAGACTAATACATTAGACCACTCCAAGTTAAATCTTGGATTATATTTTTCTAAGAGCCCTCTTAATAATCTAGATCCCATATTTATTAATCATAAGTAATCACAAATATAAATATTTTTATTAAAATCCAATCCTAAAGAGTGAAAGTGTGGAATCATAGAAATGGTTGTGTCCAAATGGTCACTGGCCATTCGGTAGTCTTTACAGGATAGAACCCAAACTTCCACTTTACCATAACCCTGTAAAAAGTGTAATTTGGATCTATAAATTCTATTATGATCTCAGCCTATTAAAATTAAATGATTTATGTGGTTGAATCATAATTTTTTACCCATTTACAAGGAAAATTTTACCTCACTCACATTGGCCTTTGTAGAAAACTCGTATCACCTCACCCCTCAACATTTCTTATTTTCTTTACCAATTTGTCTTTAAATATTTTAACCTTTCAAATAAACTTTCATCATCTCCCTTTAATTATTTTTATCCCTCTCTCAATCTCTCATTAACAAATACATAAACTAATTCCCTTTGTATCTTGTGCATGATCATGGCGCACTTGACAAGCCCAATAAGTGAGGACACACAATAACATATTTTATTCATTTTCAATATCAATAGATCCAATTCATATAGACAATGAATTTTAATGGTTGATAATAATAATATTACACGTCAAAACTATAAAGACCCTCATTTTTAGACACTGTCTATTCAATTTTAGTGTCTAGGAATATATGAGAGCACTATTATGGACTAAAGTTTACCGTATATTAGTGGTGTTTCTCCCAACATTGTGGTCTGACCTATTTATGTGAAGAATAATGAATCTAAACATAGAATCATTAATATGATAATGAATATATGGAAATTATATAGGGTTCAGTGTGAATACACCCACAAAAACATATCATAATTTATTGAGGTTTGTGATACCTTTCGCTACCATGTTAGGTAACCAGACACCATTTCATTAAGATTCATCCCTTTTTTATTAATTGATCATGCCAATGGATAACTGAAATTGAAATCTATCATGTAGACCATGAATTGGGATGAATTTTAAATGAATTTCATGATAAATAATTCCCATATACATGGACATGGAAGCTCTGGAATGAAATTCAAAATATCACACATGAGGAAGGAGAATCAACCTGGGTATCTTAGGATCGATTCAATGAGCTAACTCTCAAATTACCACAACATCAAATAGTTGTGTGGATTCAACTTTAGAATTTTTATCAAGGACTATAGCAAGCTTCATGTACATGAATAGACTATGATGTAGATGTCAGACTCATTTTCAATATGTTAGATGTTAGTAAGTAATGTTTAGTTGAATAATCACACAATGACTGTCTATATAAAAGTGATAGAATAATTCCCTAACTTGTAATTCATGAGGTGGAAGAACTACATAACTTTATACTCATGTATAGGTGATTACCTTGAATATTGTATTATTTCAAATACATGATGTGAAACCTCACCTCCTACTATAAAAACGGAAATTAAATCACGTAATATTTATATAGGTCACCACACATAAAAATAATTCGAGGAATGTATGGAAGAACCCAAAACCAACGAGTGTAATTACATAAATTAAAATCACCATGTTTAATGGTACATGAAACCCCAAATATACCAATAAAAAAATTCATGATATGTTTGGATAAAAAATATCCATAAAAAAATCAAGGATACATTAATATGATGATTGGAAACCAACCACAAACAAATCACAAACCACCTGGGTACCCACCATAGGGTCTAGCTCCTTGAACTCAACAACAATTATTAAATTTGTTTCTTATATATTACTTATACCAACCATTATAACAATATGAGTAAAAAACACTCACTAAGACTACCTCAACTCTACAAACCAATCGACATAAATCCTGAATCCCTACTCAGTACCTTCTTGTAAAAAAGAAAACACAAGAATGATAACCATAGGATAATATAGGAAAAAAAATAAAAGATAATGTACTCAGTCTATAACATCATATGGAAAAATATCAGAGACCATATCTAATAGTCTACTATGTAAATTTCCATGTAATACCAAAAAAATATATTGGTTTTGCCTAAAACTTTAATTATAAAAGATTAAAATGTTCTAGAACATCAGAAATCATGTGTAATTGATATAAATTATTAGAATGAATATAAAAGTCCATTAAAGGGAAAGCTAAATATATTGAACCATACTATGAAGATTTTGTTGAATAAATAGTCTAAAAAGGATGACGAATAATTGGATCCATATGCATAAAAGCTACCTCATCCCTTTTCTGAATGAATGAAAAAATTTGAAAATGAGAGGAAATGTTATAAATTCCTTGAGTTGGTTAAGAATATTGTATATGAATTTTACATTTTCTAAGGTAATTGAACATGTACCTAAAATTTAATGATTCTTCTAGGATTTTATCTTGAGTAAACATATATTTTAATACATGGGAATCATCTATATTAACGGAGAGTGCTCCACAGTTGATCCAAAAAATTCTCCATAAAACGTGAGACCCAATATATTTAAAAATAACATTAATTATTTGGACATGTACATTTGAAATATAATTTATTGATCTCATAATTAGAAACAATCAAATACCCATGAGTTTTCATAAAATTATAGTACTTGGAGTGATAAAGAAAGAAATATTGGAACTCTTACTAGATAACTCTTCAATTATGTATCCTTGAATATTTATTAGGTTTGTGTTAGTAAAATATACAAAATTAATTTTCCACATTAATATTTCTGTTTTGGATATGTAAGGGGAATGTGATGACCTCGACATTCTTAGAAGACCATTTCTATCCGCAGTAATCAAGATGATTAATGTTCACCATGGGAGATTGATATTTAGAGCAGGTGAAGGGAATGTTGTGTTCAATATAGATAAGGTCATTATTAAAATTAACACATCAAAAAAATTCATACTATCTCTCATTATAATGAAAAATAATATCATGTGAAATTTGAAGATAATAATGAGATTCCAATTCTTATTGACAGAGTATTGATTGCTCATATGAATGATAATTTATCTTCACCTCTAACAAGATAGGTAATCAAACATTTTCCCCCTGGGATTTCTTGAATTGTTTTACAAGTGGTGTCAAATCATAGCTAGTGTCATCTTATTAGAGGTGTTTCGAGATCTATATGATAAATAATGCACTATATTGGAAGAAACATTGGGTAGGTCGTACTGTAGTATTGTTATTTATATAGGAAAATTTAGAGGCATTCTATAAGTATTTCGAGGGGGCCTATGCCAATAATTGAACAAAATGAAAAATTAATTCCAAACAATATGTACATGGCGTTCAATTTTCAAGAATCTAATCAATTGATAATTTCATATTTTTGTGTTGTATATTTAATACACAAGAGTGATTTTTTAATAAAGGGTTTTCAAAAACCATGAACCCTAGGTTCACACCCCCTTTTTCCTAACATAACCCATAACCTACCATACCCCCTTACTATTCCAAGCACCCCCTTGGTTCCAACTCCTCTTTTCAAAGCCAAATCCAAACATTCACATATAGCATACATTTCACTCTTTCAATAATGGACCACAAAAGACATTCCACACCCCACCAACAGACTATGGAACTAAGAATAAGAAAACCACTTCATAAACCATGTAATGGAGGACCTCACATCCACCACGACTAGGAATTCAAAATTTCTCATAATCATCATCATCAATTTTACCCACAGCCACATTTGGGAACACCCAGTCATCCTTCAACAGATCCTATAGCTATGAAAATCACCATTTTCATCCTTGGCATTATTTTTACACCATTATCACAAGTTATTATTGGTCTATCTCCATGGAAAGACAATGAGGATGATCAAATCATTTGATCTCATCATGTTGAAGCACATACACATCTACTAAGTGTCTATTCACCTTATGAACCACATATTCCTCATTCATATCACAAAGGTGTGAGAGGATACTTATAGAGGTATCTTCACCGAGATCCTTTCCATATTAGATATGAGCATCAAATTTGAATCCTTCTAAATTTAAGGAAGACAATGGAATCTCGTCCTTTGAAATTTCATAGTTGGAATCAAATTTCATTGAGAAATGTTCATGACCTCCAACAATTTTCTAACTTTTTTTCTTGATCCCAATAATGATGAGGCTACAAATCATTGGAAAAGGATCAATAGAGACTAGTTTTTTGAGTTTGAAACCAACACCACTATAATAATAACATGTTGAGGAGAAGTCCACTAGATATTACATAGTGAAATCACCCATGGTGGGGCCATCTAGATTATGGTACATATTCTCCTTTAATTAATGGGTGGACATAACATCAATAATGATGGACTGTTTGGATAGTTCCATATGATTTTGAGAATGAGGACCCAGAAAACATTGATTGTTAGATCATCCCTCAAACACTTGGATATGTACATGGGAACCATTGACCCCACTCAACCCCACACACACAATGTACTTATAGTGATAAAATCTATTATACTACTCCAAAAGAGGTATAATAATCATAAAATATGTTAGCATCTACCATTGGGAACAAACATACATGGAAGATGATGTGGAGTCACCCACTCACACTATTGTTAATCCTCCAAAACCCCAGATTTATGACATCACAGTTATATTAACACCTCATCTTATACCACCACTACATCCAACCACCACCACCACCACCAATCCCATTACCCCTTCAACAACCCATATCCATTCACCATCAAAAAATTACTATCCCATTTTTAACCCACCAAATCATAACAATCTAATTTCGATTCCATGCACTATTTCTTGGTAAAGAATCTATGTAGGGTATTCTACAACCTCAATGGAATATTCTTCTAGCTATCGATATTCACTACCACTCTATTGAAACCAACAACCACATCCTTTCATCGGTCAGAACTAGATGACCCATCATCCATATTGATACCCTTTATATCTGATACACTATGTAACCTACACATCTTAATTAACAGTCCCTATGGCCCAACAAGAAATTTCTATAGATTAGGCCTATTGGATAAAAGGAACCACCCTTTCTAAATATGTTATTGAACCATAAAATTATCCTACTACCGATAGATTTCTATTGTAGTGATAGGTACATATCCTCTATCATCCACTGATATAGCTTCCATAACATGATTTCATGTTTTGTAGTTGATCATACATCTCTTTCATCTATTGTTGATATTGATAAGACTGTATTTATACAAACACCCTCTACTCTTGATAGGACTGCAATTGAAAAGCTCATTGGTTTTGATTATTCATAGTACATCTTTGTATCCTCTGCTATTTTTTACTCTTTTTGGTGATCACCATTTTTACTTATTGTATTTCATTCTAGGTGATGTATCATTCTATGTATATATACATGGGACACAAATTTTTCTTCACTATTTGTAATATTATTTTTCATTTTGTTACTATATTACATTAGTCATGTTTATCTCGTCTTTATCTACCATACCCATCAATGTTCTTTTTGAATGACAATCTTCCCTCAAATATTGAATAAATAAGTTTTAGTTTGATGTCAATCCCCATCTTGAGGTGATTACATTGGATATTTTTACTTATTCGAGGTCCCTACAATGAAGAACATGTATGATTTTCATACCATTGGATATTCATTATCATTACGATGATATATTAAGTAAGAAGGCCTCGAAGAGGCTTCTTCTTTCTCTCCCGCGGCGCCTAGGGTTTCGCCTCCGACATCTGCACCTCCCCTCTCCGGCCATTTCACCCTAGCTCTCTTCTTCTCTTCGAGGAGGTCGACGGGTCTGGAGTAGTCGGGGGAGGGGGGTCTCGTTTCCTTTTTTCCTTTCGTTGTTTTTCAGCGGCGATCGTTCTCTCTTTGAGGTTCCCGGTTGAAGATGGCGTGATGATCTTTCCGTCGCCTCCCTGGTGGAACTCTTCGGATGTCTTTGGTATTCTACGCGGCGATCTTGGGACCCATCCTCCTTTCTGTGGAGGATCGTTGCGGGCTTCTACGTCGCTTTTGATCTGATCTGCGGGCGTAAGACCGGTTTGTTCAACGGCATACTCTACGGAGCGTTCAGGGTTTGATCGGTATGCGTTGTTGGCCTACGGCGGTCGCCCAGCTTGTGGAGTTTTCCCCTGATTCGTGGCGGCAGAGTTCTCTGAGGATCTACGGGGGTCTTTCGTCGGTGGTTGCGGCGGCTGAAGTGGGGTTTGTTCGTTTATTTTCTTTGTGATGTTTGCCTTTTGTTGTGAAATGGTGTTTTCGTCCGTTTTCTGGGCGTGTGGGTTGCGGCTCTCATCGTTGATGAAGGAGGTGATGATGGTGTTTGTTCGACGACGTCGGATGTGGTTTTGCGAATGGATTATTGTCTGTGGGGTGGTGATGCTGAAGCTGATGCCGAGGGGGATGGTTAATTTTGACGCCGGAGGAGGTCTCGCCGGTGATGATGGATGGTGATGTTGATGGGTGTGATGGTTGGGTGCGTATCGAGGGTGTGAGAGACTCGAGGCATTGAAAGGTGTGCGGTGACGGCGTGCGGATCGAGGACAGCTGTATGGGTAATTGGTTTTGAAATTTGAATTTTTATTTGCACTGTATGATGCGGAGTGGTCTTTGGTTGCTGTGTCACGTTGTAAGGGGTACCGACAACCCTTAAACCGGTTGTTTTTTCTCTTTTTTTCCTTAAATAAATTTGCGGGACCAGGCTTACGCCTGGTTCAGAATTTCCTGGTATTACGATCATAAGGCGGATTCCCCAACATGATTATACGTGATCTAGATAACATGTTAGGAAATTATTATAGGTGGAAGAGGAATTATAACAAGATGTATGAAACATGATTTATCTTTTTTACATGAATCTAGCTGAAATAAACATTAATGTTTTTATTGGAGGGAACCCATAATTTTTTTTATTTTCATCATTGTACATATGATATTTTTTTTCAATTTATTTTTCATTATTGTACATTTGATGTTCTAGATCATCATTTTGCCAACATATAAGCATATATCTGATATTTTTATCATTACTATTAAATGTTTTCACCTTACTATTTTACTACATTCATCCTATTTAAACCCTGTAGACTAATGTTTTATCTAGTGAATGTTTTTTTCATTACAGATCATTATATTGGTATTTGAATTTGAAATAATCATCCACCGAGATTCCGAGGGAATAAAAATCATTATAGGGTGCTCAAGATTCCATAATATTAATTTCAATGTTTCAGTTTAATTTTTTTCTATATGAAATATGGGATAATTCTCCCATGATGATTTCCATTATAGTGAGGAAAATATAAAATTTTATGTATGGGAAAGACATTATTAATATTTATTTTAGTTACACATGGATTTTTTCTTGTCTCTATCTACCTATGATGAATTTCTCACTAAATGCATTCTTGAAACCTCAAAACTCACTAATCCTATCAATTTAAAAGAAAAAGTAAGATTTAAAATTTATGAAATCCATGTGTTACTTTATTTTATATATCTAAAATGATTTTTGAGCTTACTAATATTACTCAAATTAAATATTTTTGTAATTTACTTTAATATAATTTTATAACATGAATTGTTGTTAGTTATTTTAATATTCTCCCATTCCGAAGAAAAATATAGTCCCAAAATTTCAAATTCTTTTCAGTTCATATTTCATCAGAGAGACATGGGGCATCTAAAAATATCAAAACCCTCATTAATATCTTATTGATGTTATGAGAAAAAAAATAAAATTTTAACATGATTTAGGAATTATTTGTTGATACAGTTATTCCAAAGACCCACATTATATCATTACTTAAGTATCAACATGAATTATCTATTTTGGATGTAGCTATTTCAATGAGATTTTCACTTCCTACCAAACTAACTGTATAATTCATGATTATACTTTGTACAAGTGTGGAGAAACATTTAGTTGATAGATACATGGTGAATTTATTTATGATATGTGTAGTGGATATTTTACTAGAATAATATGATATGATGTGTGATTACTATTTTCATGTTATGCCTTCCATATTACTTTAAATATTATATTAAAGGAGAAAAGAATAAATAAACAGATTTTGGGTTCATTATTGGGATGGTAAAAAACTAACCATTTCCATAATGATAAATCCTCTAATGGATCATATGTGGTTTTATGATTAATGGGAGACCTATCCTAAACATCAATTTTTGACAATTTTAAAAAATGAACCTGGTATTTTCTTGAAACAGTTATGTTATATTCATCATTAAACATTGATATTCTAGGGGAATTGAAGCTATTTAATCTTTGTATTGAAACTTTATTACACTATTCATGACCTTTATTAATTATAAATTTTGTAATAGAATCATTTGAATCCTAAAAACTATTGTTCTAGATTCAGTGCATATATATGGTCTACATTATTTTTTTAAACTGAACATAAAATTACACATAGTATTTTACAATTATAGTACCTTTTTCAGTCGAGGTATTATAGAATTTTACATATACATTACAAATTATCAAGGTTGTAGACAATATTAAATAAATTTTTTCATCTAAGGTATCTCAATATTAAAACCGAACACCTTTGGATAATCTTCCAAAAACTGTGGAAAATTAATTTAAATAACAGGGTTCGAATTTTATTTTCCCAATTAGGAAGTTTGAAATCATTAGTATGTACATCAAAAATAATTTGTTTTATATAATTAATACATATTGGTCTTCGGAACATTGAAATATAATATTATCAAATTAATTTGGAAACCATCATTTTCATACGTAATAATATTTTTACATAATTCATTAGAAATACAACATTCTATTTCTCTATTTTGAAAATAAGATTTTTTGTAGATAAATCATGATACTTAGATAGAAATAAGTAAACCATAAGGCCATACATACGTATCACATATGAGACAACTTCATGATGAGGTGATATGTTTACTCTTCATGATATCACATTTTAATCAATACTATAAATCTATGTTTATAAAAAAAATTAATAGTCATTCCTTTCTAATTAATATACCATAAATCATTCAATAATTATAAATTAATTATTTCTGTAGATGAGAATAATATTACCAATTTCTTATCATCGTTGAAACATATTTTTTAAAAAATTATAAAAACTATTATGAGAAATCAACATATAAAAAGGGCTTCTCTTATTAAAATTCCTAAAAATATTTTCTAAAAAAAATTAAATGAATACATGAATAAAATTACAACATATGTCAATGATTACATAGATAATGGCCATATATAATGCTATGAATGTCATTCATAGAAATATAAAACCAATTCTCACATAAAATGGTAGCGTTGATCATTTGAAATTTCTTAAAATATTAATGGACCAGATAAAATGATAGTTTATACATAAAATAATTACTTCATTACATCTTATTTATAAAAGAAACTATTTAACTATATATATTATAATCCAAGTCATTTAACATCATAGTTCATTTCATTTAATCATTATTTATCAATAATATATATAATGGTATATGGTGTTATTTTAAAATAAATAGATAACGGGATTTCATAAAAGGGTTTCAAATAAAATCATAGATTACAGGGAAAGTAGAAAATAAATTTAAAACAAAAACAATAAAATTAATAAAATAATAACAATCCATTATTATGGAATTTGAAATTATAATTTTACATAATCATATATATAAATATATATATATATTTCAATAAAATAGAATAATTAAAAATAAATTAAAAATAAATTAAAACAAAAAAATAAATTAATAATTTCATACCTGATATTAATCCTATATTACAAATCATGGACATAGAAGAATCAAAGAAAATGGGTGCAGATGAAATTTTAGTGCTCAATCATGGATCAGAAATCAAGTATGGTTTGAAGAACAAAAAAATTATCAATTTAGAGGTCGAACGAAAAATTTATTTATAATAAAAAATTTACAATTTATATATAAGTTATATAACAAGTAAAATTATATTATAGAATCATACAATGGACGAAAAAATGAAATATGATTAATATTGATACTCTTGTTTATTTGAATTAAATGAGACACACACAATATGTATATATATATATATATTCATATTCATATAATTAGTCATGATGATTTCAAGAATGTGGTTACCTATTTTTTAATTCACAATTGGTGTATTTTCTTATTCATATCACATTTCTCTATCATTTTTATGATGTTTTCATGTCACATCTAATTTAATTATTACCTAATAACATAACATATTATGTCTTACATATTTTTATTCATGTAATTAATTTAATTATATTAAATAATGTATTATTTATATTCTTTATTGTTTTTAAATAATGCAGTATTTTTTTAAAAACCAATCTATTTTCTTTAACATTTGTATCATTTTTTAATCATGCCGCATAATTTTTCTATGAATTTCCAAAATTATTTAATACATATAAATCACATAAATTTTTAAGCATATATATGAATCGATTACTATTATATATGATCATAATTTAAATTTTTTTAAAAAATAATTATTATAATTTCTTACATTTTTAAAATATATTATCTTAAAAATAATAATAATAATTTTGATAAAAATTTATATTTTCCCTTAATTACTATTACTTATATGACGTTAAATTTTATAAAATTAAAATAAAAAAATCAAAAAATTAAAAGTATAAACCATTATTTTATTTGTAATAAAATTTATATAATTTATTTATTAAATAAAATGTTATATAAAAAATTATTTTGTAAAAATAAAATTCAATTATATAAATACGTATCTTGTATTAAAATTTACAGATCAAATATAATTATTTATTAAAAAAATTAAATGTAAACTTATAATATTTCTTTCTAATATTACTTCAAATATTAACATTATAAATATAAAAGAAAAATTAATCAAATTGTCTACTAATTGATGTATAATTTAATAAAAGTGAATTTTTAAATAGAATTCACATTATATAAATATATTTTTTCTTGAAAATTATTAATATATCAATTCATTTAATATTAAAACACAGTTTTAAATATATAAATTTATATTATTTTAAAAATTTAATTATTTGGAGAATATAATAGTTCATTTGAAATTAAGATATAAAAATATTATCTATTAAAAGAAAAATTAATATTTTATAACTTTGTTAAAATATTAGTTTGATTACAAAAAACACTTTATTTTCATAAATGAATTTATTAAAAAAATTAATTTTAAATTATACAAAATAATTAAACATAAAATTCTGAAAAATTACTTGTAAAATTTCATTGCATGGTACATTTTCCAGGAGATAAAAATTGGGTCCTTGGAATGTATTCGTCTAACTCCAGAGAAAAATCATATTTTTATCTCCAAATTTAGAAAAACACAACTAAAAAACATATATATTCTACCACATAGATTTTCAATATCTAATCACCAAAGTTGTATAGACTGTCACTTTGATAACATCATTAAAACCCAATACCCGTATATCTGGATGTATTGACTAATAATGTTGTGAATTTTTTTATAAAGGAAATCCAGAAAATAAACAATTAATTTTAAAATTTTAAGACCTTTACCGATGCAGATTTTGAAGTATTATACATATACATTACAAATTATTAAGTATGTAAAAAATTTTAATGATATATTGGTGATTTTTCTATCTACATAAGTGAAGAAAGTGGCTTTAGATAATCATACAAAATCATTGGAAAATTAATATAAAACATAGGATGCGAATTTATTTGTACTATTATGTGTTTTTAAAAACATTTGAATGTTATTTTAAAATTATTTATTTGATAAAATGAATAGTAAGAAATAGTTTTCAGTACATTGAAATATAATAATTTCATATTATTCTGAAAACCATCAATTTTCAATTTAATAGTATTTTGAAATAATTATCTGGAAATAAAAATTTGGATTTCCCAATTTTAAATTAAATATAGTCATATATTAATCATCATACTCAGTTGTACATATAAAAACCCTAAGGCCACTAATCCGTATCACATATGGGAAATAATAACTTTACATTTATGGGTGTACTCTCTATATGGTATCATATTAAATGTGTAACATCCAAACATAGAAGCTAATTAATCGGTGCTCCAAGCCGATTTTCCACAAGGCCTCAAGCCGCTACCCCATACGCCAGAGGATGTCGACTAGCAGCGAGGGACTAGGATATGATAGGGGGGAGACAATTTCATAACACCAGAGTAATCAAATAGTGGAAATTGCCAGGTATCATACAAACTATAAATTAAAAAATGTGAGGAATAAATCAACAACTGAAATATAACAAGTTGTAATAGTAAAATTTTGTAAAATACTGATCAACATTTAAATATAATAAAACAATTGTCACCCACTTGGATGACCATACATATACAAGTACAAAATAAATTGAAATTTAAAGTACATTGCTCTACTACAGACTCTGAGCCAACCAACATACCCGATCTCCAGACATTGTCATACTACACTCTCCCTATAAGTCGAACCACTCGAGTAGATCTGCTCAATCATGCAACACTAAGCATCCACCCCATCCACCAGGAAACTCATGCTCAACCATAAAATCATACATAATGGGATCATGTACATTGAGGTGCATGTGTAGGGAGAGAAATAATCTCAGAAGTCCATCCGACAAGCAACCTATAACTATGCTTCTAAAAGTAAATGCAACAGCAATGTGCTCAGCCTTGTTGAACACAACAAAAACAAGTAAACCAAACATGCAACCGTAGTCCAAATAAGGGTCCATAATCCATGTCAACTGGGAATGTGCCACCATGGATGTCGATATTTATCTTTTTATACATGTATAGTCCCATACATATACATATATAAATAAATATATATACATTAGTATGTCAATAAAATAACAAGAAACCACAACCTCAGTCAGTCCTTGGGTCTGTTATCTCAGTCACCGAGATATCCTATGAAAGGGAATTGAGCTGGAAGATGTTCTACTTAGGTTTTGTATCATTAAGCTGATCTTTAGGTCCATAATCCCATAGAAAAGTACCTTCTTCAACCAACAATAGCGTTATATATCTGATTAATCTACATCACCATGGGGGGGGGGGGTACTCGTCCTATACCTTAGTTGACCCATACTCACCTTCAATCACAATATTTGAAACCTTATACCGATATTCAATCCTGTAAGAGGTCATCTGTCGAAACATATAGTGCATAAGCCCATGAATCCAACCAAGACTCAAAAATCCCCACCCGTTGGCATATCATTAAATTAGGTTCGACCCAGGTATATAAGCATTTAAGCATGTATCAGGTCCAGGTCTGATGAATCAATATTTTATCATGTATCAAGGCCAAGCTAGGTGTATCAGCATTTCATCATGTATCAGGTCCATGACTAGTGTTTTATCATTTCAGCATGTATCAGGGCCAAGCCCAGTGTATCAGCATTTTAGCATGTATCATTTATTACATTTTCCAATTGAGACCTCTTGGGAATCCGTCAATAGACCCTAGGTCCTATCGGAATTTTAAAAATAATCATCAATGATCCCAACCACCCTATCTTGTCCTGCACTTGGCCATTACATAATTATCCTCTTGAGGACCTCTATTTTCGTTTAATGGAGATAATGGTTCTGCCGTGGTATATAAGTTGAAATTAGTCACATGAGCCTGACCTTTTCTTTTAACTGAGAATGTGGATCAACCATATATAATTAAATCTTTTAAAACATTTCACATTCCATTTCAAAAATGACACATTTGAATAAGACTATCACATGGTTTAAAATAATACAATCACATGGGATAAACATTTACATAAACAATTTCCTCAAGTAAGTTTCAATAACCAATTATCATGTAATACCTATGGGTATAGTAATTATTATAAATAACATGGATTAGAATTTGGATCCTAAGAGATCACATCCGAATATCCCAAAAAAAAAAGACGCCTCACATCAGGCTCAACAGCCACCAGCTAGGAAGCACCTCTGGTAACCACTAATGCATCAGCAAAACAAAGTTAGATATAAAAAATAGTGACTGTGGACTTATCTCCAAACCCAACACTAAATCCATGTCCCCATGGGATTACTAGTCTGGCATGGGTTCTAGGTAACACATGAACACCATCTCTACTCAAAACCGATGAATCATCACGGGTTCAATCAAACCAAAGCCACCTACTGGGTCCCTCATTCCAACCACTAAGGAGGAATCCTATACGAGGTCCTCCTAGAAAAAAGGAGAAAAGGTTTCCTACATGGGTTCCTTATCAAAGATAAAGGTAAGAATACTACATGGGATCCTTGAACAAATAACAACATAGGAATCCTACAATAGGGATCCTCTAAAAAAATGAGAAGTATCATAAAAGGGACTCTCTAGGATAGTTCATATGCAAGGAATCCCTCAAGGGATCCTTTGAATTATTTAGAATCATGGCCCCATAGGCCAGAAGGGCTTATCTCACATGTGAAATTTCCTAAAAATCATAGGCCATGGGAGATATCTCCTAGCTCAACTCATATCAAAGGTCTCACTATGTTGGTCTGAACACCGAAACCATCATCCACACCAAGTCTCCCACTCAGTTGACAACTGAACTCGGTAACTAGAGGATGAACCTATCCATTTAGGTATATCCCTCAAACCCTCATTTATATGACCTCTAAATTTTTAAAGGATTCAACCATTTTCATCTACACAAAAAAACACCCAAAATAGACTACTCACATGCCCAATTCTGACAGCCATGACACAGAATACCCCAAAACTATAGAGCTAGAGAAGTACAGGGCCAAAACACATGGGGTATTCCTATGTATTAGTACACAACATGTAAATTTCTATACGCAGTGTGTACTATTCAAAAATCATCACCCTGTGTGCGTTATCACAATGACACATACCCATGTGCCACTACACAGCATGTACTCCCAGTACACAATGTGTAATCCTTTTAAAACACTATTCCATGTTTCTTCTCCCACGTTTGGACACAAGGCCAACCAATACACAACTTTACATAGAGTACATGGATATTACTAAAGAAAAATTATTTTTTCGCAAATGGGAAGAACACATAATGTGTTCCCCTGGAACACACACCGTATAACCTGGGTTTCCTATATGAAAACCATCAAAATGGCCAGAACACCTGTTTTCAACTCTGAAATAATATATCCGGCCATAATATTTCATAAGAAAGAATAAAATGGATTTAACAAAAAAAGTAAATGGGATCTATGGAGAAAATGTAAACATCCCCACCTTCGGGTGGAAACCTCCATAGCTTCGGTTGATTTCACCAACCACAGATGCCTTACGCTGACTCTAAACATCGAGGGCTTCATAACAGTATCAAAAATCCATTAACTATATCACTCTTTCAAAAACCACATTTTAGCCAAGGGGAAACATCCATGGAGGAGCCACACATGGAGCATGCACAGAAAGGATGAAGGAAGAGAAATGAAAAAATATAAATGGAATAGAATAAAAGTGTGCTCGGGTCGGCCCTAGTGTCCGACTCAAGGTTATGATACTCTAAGGCTATACTCCCCATTCTAGACACAATCGTGTAGTGTGAATTTATAACTAATTATCCTATTACATTTTATTTCCAAAAAAACTGAATGAATAATTTAATATTTAATTTAATAATAATAAATAGTAAATATTCCACTAAAATTTGAACAGCACATATTTCCACCCAACATCTATCATAGGGTAAAAACCATATTTTAGAACCAAGATAGTTGTCTGAAAAATCATCCAAGAACAAATGATTGGAGAAAAAGACCATTTTTTCCACCACGATCATCCAACAACAAAAAATCAAGTCTCTAATTAAAGAAACATTTCAGAAAAACATGAGTTCTTATAAACTCCCCACTAGAAACCTTCTATTTCTCGAGAAGCATGGTGAAAGGACCTACATCTATACTCCCAACTAGAACATATATACAATCAGGCAATCTAGACTATCCAATGAACTGTAATATTAAATTAAGAACCACCATCTACACGGTTGATATTCAACTATAACAAATCTTGTACTCCCCACCATATGAATACCCTATCATTATCTTAAATGAAAATCCCGAGCTCAAAATATCAAGAAAAATAATAATGTTTAACCGATATGGGGAAATCCACCCTTAAACGGCCAAGGGTTCACTCCCCACCATATGTATTTCATTACAACGCTCCTACAATGTGACCACTGCAGGTTCCATCCTCAACATGGATAAACATTATGAAAGAAAAATGAGCTCAGTGTCAGGATTAATCTCTCTCAACATACTCAAGAAGAATCAATATATAGCAAGATCATCTCTTTTAGGAGTACACCATGATTCTATGAAAAAGGGAAACCATCTCCCTCCAAGCCATGCTCATCAATCTATCAAAACCATACCAGGATTCAATTATAGGTCAACTACTCATGTATGATTCCCTTGGAGCAAATAGACATCAACCTAAAAAGGTTCAATTCATATCCAAGAGTATCTTGGTCTCCCTACTATCCCTACAAAAAACACCTCATAATTGGGTCCGCATGTCTAACCTCCTATACGCAATGACAAAAACTGGTGAAAAGAAGGTAAGATCACAATGACCAATGAGGTTCAAAAATGAAACACATATCTTAAATGGTCCATGACCCTCTCTGAACATTCCCAAGAGGAACTGATCCTTGGAGGTCACGAGAAAAGAAGAAGAGAATTGCTGAACTTACACACATCAGGAATCCGTATATAGAAATACACTATGTAGGTCATGTTCACAAGAAATGACATGGTATTTATCGACATTGTACTCAATGATACATGTATATATCCACGAACATGAGAAAAAACACCAAGCATGGGGTTAAACAGAAGGGAATCAAGTCCCATATTGACCTAATATAGTCACTGTAATACCATTGAATGAGGATTGAGTCATTAGCCTCACAATAATAATGTCTCAATGAAGATCGACATTACCTTTTAACAGAGTAAAATTTATGTGTAAGGTGAACCAAAGGCCTTAGTCATCAGTAAAAACACACGCTAGTAGGCCTATTTTTACGGAATCCTACATGCCTAGTATGATGTTTGAGATGCCTCTTTCCTTGGCCGACAAAATGTCAAAAACTATCCTTGAATTCATACCATTGGCCAAGATGCACAGATGCATATTACATCAAAATTCCCACACAACATGTGTGTCACTCAAGGAGAAAATCATAAACAACTGTAACATCTCAAAATCAGACCTACAATCCCAAACCCTGACAACCATGACTTTTTACTGAAAAAAGTGTTCTCGACATAGTATACCAATATCAACCAGATGATCTAACATATTCCCAATACTTATGTCTACCATATCCCAAATAGTATTTATCAGGATTTTAAAACTCCTCTAATACCACAGTGTATCATCCCGACTGGAATCCACTGAATCGATGCCTCAAGACGGTTCACCACAAGGCCTGAAGTGTGCCTCCCCGTACGCTAGAAGCATTTGTCTAGTATTATGGGCCAAGGGTATGATTGTGGGGAGACTATTACCTCAGACCATAGTAATAAAAAAATAGCCATGTATAACACATAGTAGAAATTAAACGGAGTGCGAAAGCAATAAACAACTGAAATATAACATGTTGTAATAGTAACATGTTGTAAAAGTCTGAAAAACTGTTCAATACAATACCACATTGGTCACCCACTAGACCGACCATACATATAAAAGTAAAAAATAAACTGAATGTAAATGTACATGGCTCTACTAAAATCACTATGTCATCCCATGTACCCGATCAGCAGACACTGTCAAACTCCACTAGCCAGATCAGTAGAACCACTCGAGATGATATGATCGATTATGGAACACTGAACCTCAATCCCATCTACCATGAAACAAATTCTCAACTGAGAAATCAGACATAATTTCTACATGTACACTGAGGTGCACGTGTAGGGGTGAGAAATAATCTCAGTAGATCACACTCAACTAGAAAGCTATAACTGTGCATCAAAAATTTAATTCCACCACAATGTGCTCGGCCTAGCTGGAACACAACAAAAATAAGTAAACCAAACTTGCAAAAACAGTCGAACCAGGGTCCATAATCACTATCTACTGGGCAAGTTCTACCATGGATGTCCATATTTATATATGTATACATGTATAGACCCATAACTATACACATATACATAAATATGAATATTTATGAGTATATGAATCAATCCAAATGAGAACCCAACTATAATAAATCCTTGGGTCTATAAGCCCAATCACCTAGACAACCTATGCAAGAGAATTGACCTGGATGTCGTGCTGCTCAATATTTGTATCATTAAGTCGATCTCTAGTTCAATAATCCCATATACATGTACTACCATCGGCCAAATATTGAATTATATCTCTGATAATTCTACGTCACCACATGGGGATACTCATCCTACACCAGGGTTCAACCGTACTCACCTCCAATAAAAAACTATGCTATTGTATACCAATGGTCGTTCCTATAAAAGGTCACTAGTTGATAAACATGGAGCATAATCCCATGAATCTAAAAAAGACTTAGAAAACCTCACCCACATGCATATCATTCAATTAAGACCATTCCCAGAATATTAGGATTACAACATGTAATAGGGCTAAGCCTGATGTATCATCATTTCAGTATGTAAATGGGATAAGCCAGGTGTATCTTTATTTCAACATGTATATGGGAAAATCTTTTTGTATCATCATTTATACATGTACTAGGGCCAATCCCAGTGTATTAGAATTTCATAAAGTATCATTTATATCATTTTCCAATAGATATCATCCTGTGAATCCCTTAATGGATCATAGGTTTTCTCGACATTTTCAAAAGAACCCTCATTGAGCCCGACCACACTATCATGGATCCATCATGGTATTTTCAAAATTAACCACTTGAGCTCATCAATTTTCTATTAACAGAGATTATGGTTCACCCAAGGTATATATGTTGCAATTAGTCACATTTTCCCCAACCTTGTATTTTAACTGAGATGGTGGCTCACCCATTTCTAAATACATCTTTTAAAACATTTCACATTCCATTTAATAAAAATGTGAATTAAACTATCACATGGTTTAACATAATCATCCTACGTGGGAAAAACATTTACATAACCAATTTAATCAAGTATGTATCAACATCTAATTCCTATTAATACCTCTGAGTATAGTAAATATTAGAAATAACATTGTTCAAAAGATGGATACTAGGATTTCACATCCAGAGATCCCAACAAACAATAAAGAAGCCTCGCTTCAGTAATAATAGCCATCAATGGGTAAGACCCTCTGGTAACCACTATTGAATAAACAAAACAATGTTAGATATAAAAATTGATTTAGGGTGGTTTGAACACCCAACCGAACACTACAACCACATCCCTATGGGGTTACAAATTTTGAAAGGGTTCTAGGTGACACTCTAACACCATATCTACCAAAACTTGACATAACAGCTTAGGGTTGGCCAAATCACAGGAACCCACTGGGTCCCTCAAGTCAAACAGTACGGAGTTATCCCACTCGGGATCCTCCCAGTAAATAAGAGTGAAGGATTCCTACACGGGATCCAATGTGAAGAGAAATGTAGGAATACTATAAGGGATCCTAGAATAAAGAACCACATAGGCATCCTACAATAGGGACCATCACAATGTAAAATAGAAGAGAGGCCGTATAAGGGAATCCTTAGGTTAGTTTATAAATAAAGGAATCCCTTAGGGGATCAATGGGAGTATCTAGTCTCACAACCCTGTAATCCAGAAGGGCACATCTCATGAGGAAAATTTCCTAAAAAGCATAGGTCATAGAAGATAGCTCACATCTTATCTCAAAGAAATGGTATCAACTATGTTTGTCCAAACATCGAACCTATCATCCAGGCCAAGTCTCACTCCCATGTGATAACGGAACTCGATAACTAGAGGAAGAAACACTCACTTTTGTTATAACCTCGAAAATATCATTTATATGACCTATAAATGTTAATTGTATTCTCCCATTGTGATCTACATGGAAAAGAACTCATAATGGAAATCTCACACACCCAATTCTGAATTTCAGGGCCCAAAAAACCCCAAAATTAC
This sequence comes from Viscum album, assembly GCA_963277665.1. Classification (NCBI taxonomy): domain Eukaryota; kingdom Viridiplantae; phylum Streptophyta; class Magnoliopsida; order Santalales; family Viscaceae; genus Viscum; species Viscum album. The sequence goes on along the minus strand of OY728136.1, from coordinate 1,427,611,178 downwards.
TATAATAGTGATTTACATGGAAAGAACACATGGGGTATACCTTTTAGTAGTACACGGTGTGTAATTTACTATAAACAGGGTGTACTGTGACAAAAATTATCTCATGTTCATTTTCACTTGGACCCATCCCCATGAGCCACTACACATCGTTTACTCCTAGTACACATGCTTCACTCCATAAAAACCATTATTTTATGTTTCTTATCACATAGTTAGACAGACGAACAAACATTACACATACTATAAATTTAGAACATGAAGTGTATATAATAAATCTTCATCTTCTCTGAATGAGAAAGAAATCACGGCATGTTCCCCTGGTACAAACACCATGTAACCTAGGTTTCCAACGAGAAATCATTCAAAACGCCTTAAACACAGTTTTTCATCCCAGAAACAATAAATCTATCTTTAAGAGACAAAAAGAAGTCATATAAAGGATTTAGAAATATAAAAACAAGTTTAAATTGGATCTATGGTAAATACATAAGCTACTATTCCTCTGATAAGATATTTATGATGATTCGGTTGATTTCACCATCCATGAATGTCGTATGCCAACTCTATGCATCGAGGGCTTCATAACAGTTCCAAACATACCTTCCCTCTCTCACTCTTTCATAGACCCAAATTTCTCCAAGGGGATATGGCCAAAGAGGAGACACACAAGGAGTGTGAAAAAGAAGGATGTGGAAGGAGTTGAAAAAAAAAGAAAGGAAAAGGAAAAGAAGAAAAAGGGGCTCGTGTCCGCCCAGACACCCAACTCGAGTTTATGCCTCACCTAGGAAAAACTTCTCATTCCAGACTCAATGGTGTAGATGTAATTTTTATCCAAGGCTCCAATTAAATTTTATTTCAAAACAAACTTCCACTACTAAATTAATATTTAATTTTATAAAATGAAATATTAAATATTCCGCTAATATTCCAAAAGCGCATATTTCCTCCAAACTCATGTCCTTGGGTAGACATCCTATCTCGTGACCAATAGAGTTTTTAGAAAAATTATCCGGGGTCAACTAGTAGGTGAAAAGTACCATTTTCCCCTCCCGATCATCCAACATCAAGAATAAAAATTTCAGATGAAAGCGACAGTCTATGAAAAACACGTGTTGTTGTAATTTTATAGTCTAGTGAAAATTTTAAGTAAACGGCTTAATGATCGTTCCATTCACAATGATAGACAAAAATCATTCCCAATCAAACATAAATTTTTTAAAATAATGAAATAATCTTAAAAATTTATTATCATGGTGCAATCATACATTTAATGAATTTATAAAAACATTAATGAGAAACACATACTTTAATATGACTACTCTAATTCAAAGGAAAAAATATAGCTGATAAAAAAATTAAATGAATGCTAGAATAAAAATTCATGGTTTGTCAGTAATATTTTATTTAAATGTAATATCTAATTTAATTTATATAATTCATCAGAATATATAAATAATTCTATCATAAATAGTTATCTTTTAACATTTATAACTGACTTCAAAATAATGGTTTCACATTAAATGACAGTTAATAGACAACATATGATCATTTCACATATGTTTTAGAAAATAATCAATTTAATGATATTAATAATAAAACAACTCATTTAAAATCATAGAGTAATTCAATAAATAATTATATAATTATATATATATAATTTTGTTTGAAAATTAATAGATTATGGGATATCATATAATTGTTATAAATTAAATCATAGTTTGAAAATAAATTCGATACATTGTTCTCTTAAAAAATGGAAACATAAAATAAATTAAAATTAATAAATATTAATCACATAATTTCAATATATAAATATACTTAATAACAATGAATTTTTTTTAAATATAAAATAATACTTACAAAAAAAATCTAGCATAAAAATAAATAAATAATACACTATCAAGAATTCAGATAGACTACCAATGCTCTGAAACACATGAATAAAATAAAAAGGGTTCCAAAGATAGTGCAATTATAAACTGAGATATAGACCATGAAAAAGGTGTGAGAAACTCAAAAATAATGTTTGAATGAGAGGCATAATGTAACATTCATTTGTAATGTCAAATTTAATTTTTATAAGTTAACTATATAACCATCCAAATTAATTAACTCAATCATATGCCGGAAGACTCTCATAAAGAATAATTATTTTTGAAATTAATTGTCTTAGCAGTATAGAACACACACACACAATAAATATTTATATTATATATATATATATTTATATTATTGTAATTAGGCATGATGACTTCTATAACAAGGTTCACTCTTTTTGACTTCAAAATGTGTTTCACTCTTTTTTTAAATCTACTAGAATTTCTTGATATTTTTTACAAGTTGTCACTTCTCATATATGATTATTATTAAGTACTAATAAATATTACACTACAAAAAAAAGCAGCTCTTAGCGGCAGTTTTTTTCCCATTTAGCGGCGGTTTTTTCTATTTCGCGGGGGTTTAAAAAATGTGTCGTAGATGCCTCATTTCCCGGTGGTTTCTCTCCATTTAGCGGCAGTTTTATGGGTATGCCACACTTTTTTATTCGCGGCGGTTTTAACCACCGCAAAATTATGTCGTTTGATGCGCATATTTTGCGACGGTAAAAACCGCCACTAAATATAAACGTAATATATTTAGTGGCAGTTTTAACCGCCATTAAATGCTACCAAGTATGGCATTAGCGGTGGTTAAAACTGACGTTAAATGCTGAACTGGAAAAAAAAATTTGGTTCTACTACACCACTGCCCTGAAAAATAAATCAAACCATAATATAGAGATCACCTAGGTTTCATGGGGATCTCTACCCCCTTTTTGGTAGTGTAGGATAGCGGTATAATAAATAGAGAAACAACATAAAATAATTAAATCAACAATAAATGAAAGAAAAAGTATTGGATGAATAATGTAAACTAAATATAAAAGGCCAATGACAATTTACAACCATGAATTCATGTCCAGATGAAGATAAAAAACTAAAAAATAGTATACATATAGAAGGTAGCATGATACACATTAGTACATGAATAAATAAAATAACTAAAATCCCTAAGGGAAGAAATCTAAGAATCATACATCCACCCTGAAAATAGGGGAAAAGATATTGTACCTTGATATATTAGGGATCGATGGTGATAAAATCTGATGATGGATGAAGGAGAACCATCAAATCCTAATGGAGGGAGGTGGAGAAACCCATAGAGGAGGGAGTTGTGAATGCTGGAGAAGAAGGAGGAGGAAAGAAAGGGAGTTAAAACATTTAACCTATTAATGGAAAAATGCTAATTTCACCCTTAAGAATAGTTCACATGGTTTGGCTATATGAATTTCCAAACCGTACACCAACCGTGAGACTCCCACTACTTAGGAATCCTACCTCACATGGTTTCCCCACATAGTTTACCCCCACCATGTGACAAATGTGTAATGAATTGTGTGATAATAATGCCTAAGTGGCACTAACCATGTGAGCTAGGAACACAGTTTGGAAAACTGTGTGCATCCCGTGTGGGGCACTTTTTCTCACCTACTCCAGCCGCATGGTTTTCTACTATAGGTTCGCACAGTTTTAGACAAACAGTGTGCACCTATCATACTTATGAGGCCATAATAGGGACCTTACTATAAAGAAACAGTCAAATGGAAATCAGCCCAACTGAAACTAGTCATGCAATCTTTCTCAGAAGACATTTTCGACCCTTTCATGACACCCACATTAGCCTAGTGACATGATTTAAATAGATACTTTCACCTATATACATCTAAGAAGAAGTATAATAATTCAATCCACTTTCATCTAACCATTCCCAAGATACTCAGCTTAGATGACTCACATATCACAACCTGATCCAAAATTCCTTCCTCTATAAAATCCCGTGTTTACCACAAGCACATTCACATAAGCCCATACCTGACTTTCAATGAAATTTCTTAGTCATTCCATCACCTAACCATTTAATACATTGTTCCCCATCATGAACAAGGGTGGAACCTAGATCCATCCCACTATAATCATTACCCTTTAAACATCACCTTTGAGTCCGACGATATGTTTGGGATAAAATAAGATCATCAAGTTAGAGTCCAAGTAACTATCCGTAGGTAGTCCATACTCCAAGTTTACAAGTGAGATATTGGTAAAAGACCAAAACATCCACATAAGATCATTGACTGAGCCTAGAATGACATTCATCTACAACTCAAATAAGAACTATCATTCCAATAGAATATAACAGTTAAAATTCAAAAAAAAACCACTCCAGATGGGCCTAAATAGTAGTAAATGAAAATATCAGTGAACCTACAAACAAATCTGCAATTCATCCACAACTCAAACTGTTGGAACCAAAAAGATTTCCCAAATGAAATAGATGACATCATTGGCCTAAAACACAACTGAAATAAAATTAATAGATAACAGATAATGCATGTACTTGATCATGGATGAAAAATAAGAGATGCGCAAGAACTGCCATCCAAGAAACTGCAACTTAGGACATAGTGCCAAAAGAATTTCATGCTGGAAAAAGTTCAATGACAACAATAATTTCAGATCAAAACCCAATAGAGAATTATGATAAGAAATTAAGATGTTTGATCCATACTGATATCAGTTAATAAAGGAATATATTATTTAAGAGAGTATATTAAAGTCGTAACATACCTCTATACAGTAACTAATTATTAATACTGTTTTCTTGTTATCAAAATAATGTAGTATGAATATGTTGAGATTGTAATTAAAGAAAAACAGTGTTCCATCAACTGAATCCATTATTGACTAAGTGTTCATGATCTCTAGACACATTTATGTTCATTTTCAAATAAAGGATGTTGAATATTCAACCTTTTAAAGAGAAATTTTCTAACCCAAACTGGTTTTCTATGTACAGGTCCTGGAGGGTTGCATGCAACAATACATCGTATGGAAAACAATGATAAGAATGCCATTTATTACATCATTAATTCACAACTAAAAACATGTACTCAATTAACATGAAAAAGAAATGGTAATAACCTATGATTTATCATCAATTAATATAATGTAGTGACTATATATTTACAAAGAAACTAAATTTCAAATAACATATAGAATAATTAATTTTAAAGACTAAAACAAACTATGATTCATTAACAAGAAACACTTTTAGTTTATGACCACATAAATATATCATTGTGATGTTCAAAAATATATGTGTAATTAAATATATATATCAACAATTATCCAAAACCCAACTAATTAATCTTTGCACACAAGGCATGAATTGTAAAAAACTATTTGATGTATATAATCTCAATATTAGATTCAATAGTACACTAAATAATTCATGAAAAAATTGAATATTATGAATTGTCAAATCACATGGAATGGGAATCATGCATTAATAAAGAAAATGAACAATATTGTACCACTCCCTATACCAAATCAACAATGAATTGTAACAAGATTCAAAATAGAAAAACATAGTTCAAAAAAGTAAGAACATGTCCCCTTCTAATTAGATAATTTAGGATGCACTAGTATGTTAAACATTCACTCTCTAATAAATAATGGTGTAAAATTCCAATGTGGGTTTTATGTTTTACTACAAATAAGGTCATTAGATTACCTCACAAATCAGGTGCGGGGGGTCGCCGAAGGCCGCGGGGGGCGTGGGGGGTGCCGGGGTCGCCGGAGGGCGCGGGGGTCGCGGGGTTCTCCGGTGGTCGAGGGGGTCGTCGGTGGTCGAGGGGGGCGCCGGGGGGCGCCGGGGGTGCAGGTTTCGCCGGAGAGTGCGGGGGTGAGGAGTCGCCGGCAGCGCGGGGGGTGGGGAGTCTCCGGCAGCACGGCGGGTGCAGAGTCGAGGGTTAGGGATCGCGAAGGGGAAGGGGGAAAGGGTCGGCGGCTGTGTAAAATAAATCGGGTTTCACGGCGGTTTATTAAAAATCGCCGTGAAACCTTCACCGAAAAAGGTTTAGCGGCAGTTTTGTGAACCGCCGCAACAAAACCGCCGCTAAACCATGTTTTTTTATAGTGTTTTTAACTCAATCATTTTTTCCTATTATAACAATTATTAAATTATAAAATATTAATTCTTTTTAATTTTTTTGTAGTTTCATTTTCATTATTAAAACAAATCATATTTTTAAAACATTTATGTTGTTTTTAACCATGTCTCATCAAATTTTGTAAATCATTCCATACATTTTTAATATATTCAAAATATGTTTTTTAACCATATATATAAGAAATCAACATAAATATTTATATTTTCAATTTTATTATTATATAAAACATAATAATAATTATAATTTACTAAATTAAAAAAATTTATAACATAAAAATTAATAATAATAATTTTCATAAAAAATTTACATTTTGCTCTGTATTATTATTATTATTAGCTTTAATTTCATAATAATAATTTTTCAAAATTTTATTCTTTTAAAATTTTAAATCTTTATTTTATTTAAATTAAAATTCTTATAAAATATTTATTAAAACATATATTATATATTGAAGAATTTGAAATTAATTAAATTAAAACATGACATTTTCAAAAATAAATAAATGAAAATAAATTAATATTTAAAAACATTTAAAATAATGTTATAATATTTCATTCTAATATTATTTCTAATATTAATATTTTAAAATGAATATAAAAATTATTCAATTTTTTACATATACATATATTTTTAAACAAAATGGAATTTATAAGAATTATATTCTATATATTAATATATTTGATCTAGAAAAATATTAATATACTAAAAAAAATAATGTTAAAACATAATTTTAAATAAAAAATTCTCTCTTATTTTAAAAATAAATATATTTAATGAATATTTTAGTTTATTTTCATGTATAGTATAAAAATAATGTCACATAAAATAAAAATAATTATGTTATAGTTGAGGGGAAAAATTATTTTGATTACCAAAAATATTTAAATTTCATAAAATGTTTAATAAAAAATCAATCAGTTAAATTAAAAAATTATTCATGAAAAAAAATTACTATTTGAATTTAATGGGTGTTACACCTCATTTTGAGCTTTATTTTAATGTTTTTCCACCTTTAATCAATTTTAGCGTCTTTTGATCCTTTTTTTCATAGTCCCTAAAGATTGATTTTAGAATTTTCTTTATGAAATGTTGATGATAAAACCAATTCATACCTTTGGTTATGAACATGTATTTAGTGTATGGTCATATAATAAGTTAAATTTTACCCATCCTGATGGTAGATAATTTATTAGGAGGTAAACTAAATATTGTGTATAGAATTTGAGGAAATGTTATGAAATTTTAATTAAGAAAATAATAATTTGTATAAAGAAGTCAACATTGAGTCATGTATGATTTTTTTTCAACATGCCGGATTTTGGGGGACTGACTTTTTATTCTTACAATATGTTTTTGTTATGTTTGCATTGCATATTTGATACAATAAAAATTTATTCTTTTGGAACCCCTCTTGTGGTTCTATTTTCATTAGGACATGAAATTGATCATGTGTGGTGGAATATGGTTAACTGAAATTACTTATAGATTTTGGATACATTTATTTAATTTTTATTAATGAAATATTTGATTATTAACTAAGTTTCGATTGATTTTCAAAAAAATATGAATTCTGGTCTCAAAACAAAAAAATTCTAAAAATGTTCTTAAAATAGGACTTACCCGAAGTGTACCACATACAAGAATTTTCATCTACATTCCTAGCATGCTTGTAAGGACATATACCAATTTTTGAATCTTATTTATGACATGAGGACAACATAAAATGTGTAGTTCCTTTTCCGGATGTGTATCTTCCAAAAATAAATATTTGTTCAAATAGTTAGTTCCATACACAACATGAAAGGATTGCATGACATGGATGATTTCAAGGCCCACTCGATTAGTGAAGTGAAAAAATTATATAGAGGGAAATGTGGGTATATGTTACTTCAGATGAAATCATTTTATATTATTTTTAAATATCAGTACACAAGTTTCATATGCTAGTACATGTCTTGTGGGACATTCACACCCTATTCATCTCAAGTCTATTTATCTTTTCATCTCCCCATGTACAACATGGTGCTATAAATTTTTATTTTCTCCCATGTTTTATTCAACAATTATCAAATAGTTTCATCCATATACTTTACAAACATTATTTTCTTCAATTTTTATTATTATATAATCTTGGTTTTTTAACAATTTAGTCATTTAAAATTAATTATTTTCCTTTTAAAACCTGTTTTCTTTTCTGATGCTCATTCACATCCAAAAATACAATGCTTCATCGGTGAATTCTTAATTCTTAATACATCCTTTAGTCATTGTATTTTAGATATTATTTGATATTTTTTTATTAAACATTTATCATTCATAATTTTTTTACATGAAATGTCACTTTATTATTACATATTCATTGGGTCCAATTATTTAACACAAATTTTTACTTTTTAAATACTATATTTTCTATTTTAATTTTTTTATAATTATTTAAAAAATTCATGATATTTACTTGTGCTTGATCATCTTTTATATGAATGAAAAATATATATATGGTCGTGGGTCGATTGTATTGTTGTTTTATAACTTAATAAATCATTAGATTAAGCCTTTTTAACCCTATGGATAGTAATTATATTAATAATAAATGCTCATCAATTTATTTTAGACAGCTATGACTTTGGGTTGTGAAATTGAATGAACCTATCCATGTTGGGGTTGAGAATTAATTTGATCATTATCTTATGAAACTTTCTGCATATAATCCAATGTTAATGTTCATAGGTTGTTAGTTGTACAATAATCATGGAATAAATTCAATAAAAGTAAATCATATTCGTTTGAACAAACCCAATTTGTGAATTACTTACCATTTCAAAACATAATCCATATGAACATTCCATGAAAAATAATTTATTACCTTTTCCCAAGATCCTTGAAATTATCCCTGAACCCTTATTTATTAATCTGAAGTAAAAAAACCAAACAAAATACATAATGTATAAACCAAAATATGAAGTGTGAATGTGATAAACCCTTCCAAGTGTTTTGTTCGAATGGTTACTAGACTTACAATAGTCTTTATAGGAAAAACCATTCACTTAAACCTTACTTGGATCATATATATTATTTAGTTTGGGAATATAAATGTTTATATGATCTTATGTGTAAAAATTGAATGATTTCATAGTGAGAGTCACCCCCTCTCCTCTATTGGAATTTATTTTGATAAAATTTACATCCAATATATGATTTCATTACCATTATTCACATTATATCCTCAATGGTATAATCATCATTCATATTTCTTCTTATCTAGGTTTATATTCCCATATCATGCACTATTTTTTTGTGATATCATATTCCCCATTTTAATGTCATTGGTCTATTCATTATATTTATCCCATTTTAGCTCGATAAAATGAAAGACACTTGATGAGGAGAGTTATATGAACAAATGTTTTGTGTTTGTTAAAATTTTCCTACATTTTAGGTGTTTTATAGTATTTATCAATACTATATAAACCAAAAAATTACCCACATCTCCTTAAAATTATCTTAACGAAATTAATTAATTATTCCAAGTAAAATTACTCGCATAGAGTAGTAAAAACTAATTAGAGGTTTCCTATAATTATAACCCACCCCCTTTTTATTTTTAATGAATTTAAATATTGTGAAAAAAGCTTAATGAACCAAAAAAACATATAATGGCACATATTAATATTTAAATAGATCATTCTTACTTGTAAATCAAATTTTATATTTATATTTAATTATAATGGATAAAATTGTCAGGACATGTTTTTCATACTTATGTTTATATGGATTATAAATTTGTGACTCCCAAGGAAAGATTTGAATTATTGATTTTAAATTCATAGAGGTTATAAATCACTATTATTACTATTATTCAATTGTTAATGGTTGGTAAATAATGGTATGGGTTCTCTTGAGAATGGAATTTTAGGTGCCCTTATGTTCGGTGATGGCCACTATGTATTGTAGTATTTAATTTTAGTTGAATCATGGGACTAAAATTCCACATTCACAAATATTAGTAATTTTTTATGAAAAATCATCTCAATGTCTTGAGTCACAAGCATGAATTATTTAATTCATATTAGATTCAGTGATAGTACCCTTCCTAGTTCAATTGGCTTGTTAGTCTAGTCATGGATGCTTGAGTTACTACATGGGTCTATCTACCACCATGAATCCATGTATATGACAATATTTCTATACATAATGGTTTATAAACATATATACATATTTCATATATATATATATATATATGACATACTTATCATACATATTTCAACCTATCTTAATGCAGGTAACATCTAACAGGTGTCCTACCAGAACCCGAGTCCACGGGTATTTACATTTTAATAATAATTATAATTCCTTATACATAAAAAATTATACTATAAAAAATGACTAGATTTTTCTAGAAACCATTGGTGGGGTTCTATTGTGTCTATCTCACACCGTATTAAGGCAAAATGTTTTACCTGAGTAGACTTCAGGATGATAGGTTTGGACAAGTGAATGCCACCATTCACAAATGCATCATCTATTTTACCTATACCTTATAACATTGGAGAAGAGGATATACTATATTCTTGTGATACTAGTTTATATGCCTTTAGGTCTTTTACACTCCCTATAAAGAATGTTGTATATTAATGTACTCTATATCCCATGTATACCCTTTAAGCATATCAGCATGAAAATAAATCATTTTGTATACGACTGATCCTATGGATTTTGATTATTAAATGTTTTTGGATGTTTCTAGTTCTACTGTTCTTATTTATAGAATCCATTTCTATTGAAATTTTCTTATATCGTTTATCTTCCATTTTTAATTATTTATTATATCTATTATTTCTTTAATATGTTGTTATTGTCTCCCCACTATAATACTATTGACCCTCACTACTAGAAAATAACCTCTTGAGGTATGTATTATCCAAGAATGACAGAAAATAATAGCAAAGATAGTTGATTTAATATTTATTATATTATGAATTCAACATTTCCTATATTCCAAGAATGTGTAATGTCGTTTTTGGTTCTCTAAAAAAGATGTTACTTAGTGAAACTATATTGGAATATTTTGATTTCTTAAGGTAATGGAAAATATATTTTTGATGACTCTTAATATGAGAGAGGATGGTATAATAATATTCCTTTTTTAGATTATGGAATATTAAACCATATAAATATAGCATTATGAGTCTCAAATATACTAATATAATGAGGTTGTGTTGTGGTATTTTTATTTTTTATGTGATTCCCTTAATGATTTGTTTGAGGATAATAAATATTATGTATTTTTCAAGGGGATGAATTTAGATCATTCTTTGAAGTCCAATGTGGATATCACTGAGATCCATTTACCACCTTGATTATTTTATCCTGACCTTTATAAAATTTATTATTCTATAAAATGTAAATTTTTGTGGTCTGGGTTGAAGAATAAAACTGAAGTCTCTATTTCAATATGTTTATGTGGTCATTGGATGAACCATGAACACCGTTATCTTGATGGGTTTCTCCAACTTAAATATTATCATTAGTTTTAGATGAAATAAATTATAACATTTAATTTCACTTTTTTACTTATATCCATGGGGATATTATTCAATATGTGTTATATAGTGTATTATTGGAAGAAATAACAACTCTTTGTATTTATTAGGTAATCATTCATAGAATATTTTCTGTTAAATAGAAACCAAGTGGTTGTGATGATGATTAATGGATTCACAAGGATCATCATTGATCGTGATCCTTGTTTCATGTCCAGAGTGTGTATATTTTTTACCTAATTTTTTACTATAGATGTGCTTTAAAACTACATCGCATATGATGATATAAGAACAGAAACAAGAGAAAATCCAAAATCAAGAACTCATGGTGACTTCATATATCTTTAATTTTTTAGTTTTTTGGATGAGGATAAAACCTTGTATGGTCATTTCATATACTAATAGTTTTGAATTAACTTTTTAATGGTCTAATTTAGTTCTTCAATTTATTTTCCTTGATATTATCCATTATGTATGACTGGTGTTTTAGAGTTATAAATTATCACGCATGTACTAGTGCAGGGCATGACAAATATGGATGTAATAATCTGTGAGAGGATAAATGAAGCATAATATTGTTATAATTCTAATGTTAAAAATATGACGGGTCCTCTGGAGTGTAGTGTTAGTGATCACGTGTTCCAAAATGTTACTCCTCATCATATGTAGCGAGAGATGGATTAGGTGAGTATGCTTCGACCATATTTTTGGGAAATTATATGGGTTATATATTATTAAAAATTGTTTGTATTGGATCGAACATTACCCTATAGATGATCAATATTCATGATTAGTTTTATGTGTTTTAGACTCACCAATATCTTAATGTATATCATAACATCATATATTGAAGCATGATCAACGTTTATGATTATGCAACATTCAGGTATTGAACTATGGTGATCTAGGTTGACTAAGGGAAGTTGATTTAAAATAATGTTACCCTATTAATTTATATCCCCATGTAGAATAGTGGCATAAAAGAGAGAACATGGTACTAAGATTGACTAACATGCACTCGGTATCAGGAAATGATTAATGTGTAGTTATTCTTTTTTAAAGATGATTATTGATTCTTTGTTGATATGGATCATTATTTGGATTATGAGACAATTACCTTTTTCATGAATCATTTGTGTTACCTTAATCATATAAGAGATGTATCTTCCCCAATAAATTGTTTAGAAGCAATTTTTATAAATTTCTGTAATGACCCATACATTTATAAATGAAATACATTTGTGAATGAATAAATGCATTTTCATGTAATATTTCTAAATAACACAGGAACTAATTTTGTTTTTAATCAATTATATATTATATTATATCAGATTTCAAATATCATTATGCATCAAAAAATTTGATAATATAGATGTTGAATATTGTTCTTATGAGTTGTATACATAAAGTGGTTTGGTGATGTCCCATTTAGACTGATTGAATAAGGGATGACATCAAATATTAGTATTTATCCATTTGAATCCAATTTCTCAATGATTTAGAGTTTGATATCATAATTTGGATATAATCTTTACCTAGCCCATTATGATACTCAAAAACTAATGTATGAGAGAATGTGTTTTGGAGTGACGTTCCTGATTATTGAGATCACTATAGAAACCATGTTAGGATAATGACCCTAGGATAATCGCACCATCAAACGACATTCTTTTATGAGAGACGTCGTTTAAATAAAGCGAAAAATGTATAGACCCTAATAAGATGAATTTCAATAATTAATTTCTATAATATAGTTATAATATTTATCACTTTTTATAATACTTGATAACTTATTAGATAATTATTTTGATTAATATTAGATTTTTTTCATAAGGAAACTCAAATTTCATTTTATGTAAACATATATTCTTTCAAGGAAGAAACACTTTTATAAAATTCATGAATTTATTAAATATTTATATTTTTAAAAATATTACAATTAAATATTATTTCTTAATTATAATTAATAGTTATATTTCATAAACTAAAAATTAAATTCACTTGGGTTAGAAAACAACTATTGTATAAAAACACTGTATTTTTTAATAAATGGGTATTTTTATTTAAAAAATATATTATAATATTTAGAAATTTATTTTTGTTAAAAATATTTTTTTAATTAATACTATCAAATCTATCCAATGTTTAATTTTTATCAATTTTTTAAGAAGGGTTGATGTTTTTTAAAATTAATTAAGGTATAAAAATATAGTGGGTATTAAACAACATAATGTCACAAAAGTGGTGTAATAATTGAAAAAAAAGTTATCAATGACCATATATATGGTTCCCTATAACAAAAATATTTTTTATGTCTTTATTAAATTTTTTAAACACATAATGAATCCTCTAAAATATATATTTTATTTTATGGTTTTAAAGTCAATTATTCATAAACATAACTCACTTCCACATCACCAAGATTATTTTTCTAAATGTTTCAGTTCAAATAAAAATGTAATAAGAAAAAAAATCCTCTTTTTAATAAAACATAGTAAAAAATGGGATTTTTTATGGTTTTGATTAGTTTTTCTTATAGAGTTAAAAACCTATGATAGAAAATTAATAAAGAACTCGCCACTATTTTTCAGTATAACCCCACCAATCCTCCTATTACCATTCATTAAAAACTATTTTATCAATGAATAAATATTTAATTTATACTATAGAGAACTGAATCGGTTTACTCCCACTCTTTTGAATCACTTCCAATGCTATTCTATGCACCCCACGTGGTTAGGTGTGGTCTCCTAATTCTCTTTATTTAAGAACCATCATTGTATTTTGAAACATAACATCAAAATTTTCATGATAGGTAATATTTATACATATCCATCATATTATACATTGGATTTAAATGTTATGATAAAACCATACCACTCTAATTAATCCATTTTATTAATTTTATGTTTCTGTAATATGTTGTTGAATTTATCACAAGAATTTTTTATAAGATAATTTTGTTGTGAATATCAATTTCAATTCCCACTCGACGATATTCAACCATATTTTCCTATAAATATTTTATTGTATATTGACATATATAAAAAAAGTACTTAATCATGTGATTAAAATTAATAAGATTCATCATTATGTTGTATGATCTCTGTGGAACAGTTGTGCATGTTAATGATATGAAAGTGAATTGTGGGGGTAGAATTATATAGTTGTCCAATTTATTTCCTAATATTTTGAAATCATGATATTACATGTATGATTTATAAAAGAATATATTAATGACAATATTTTTTTTAATATAGGTTATACTTGACTTGTGATTATGATGTCATGTTTTATGTTCTCATCACATTCCCATGTTACTATTATGCTACCACGTTATTTCATTCCTCATTTATTATTACTATTATTATTATTATAAACCCTCTTTTATTACCATGATATGCCTCTAAGCTCACATATATTACATTAACTATAGATAATAATTATTATCCTATCACTCATCCTTATATCTCTACCCTTTCTAATGTAACTCCCCAGGAAATCTAGTGTAGTATTAGTAGAATGATTCTATGTTAATAAATTTTTCAATAATATCAGTACATTACTATTGTTATTTTTAAATCAAAATAGAATATTTCACAATGAATATATTATTCATGATTTTTTGGACTGTATGACGGGTATAGTTTTCTAAAATTCATGAAATCTATTATATTAATGATATGGATGATCAAATATGGAATTAATGAAAACTATAGATACTTTTCGGAATGTTATTTCAAAACTATAGTGAATGAAATATGGATAAGAATAAACAAATAAAATAAATTAATTTTGATAAAATCATTAAGTAATTTCTATATAAGAAAAATTTATATTGTATGGATACAACAAGTGGATATTATTTAGGAACATTTGTACCAGGTCTAAATAACATAGAAACATGCATTGATCAATACATGGTAATAAAATAGATATTGAAAAAAGTCTTTTCTTTATAATTGTTATAACACTCTTAGAGGATATTCTCTGATAAATTAATAATATTCCTAAAATTTATTATTATGGAAATAAAAATGGTTTTTGTATTTTATTTTTGGGAAATATATTATGAATAACATAGATTCAAAATCTATAAATTCATATAATAAAGGATTCTTATTATTTATTATTAATAATTTTAAATTACACTGATTCACATTTATGCATTCTGTATTTTCAAAACTCTCATCATTAATTTTCCTTCTAATTTTATTTAATGAATGGGAATAGGAGGAATCGAGTAAACAACCAATCAGAGGAAAACTCTAATGGATTCCAAAAATGATATTCCAATATTTATTAGGGATAATGTATTAAATCAAGTGTTTATTCAAAATAATTGATCACAAATCAAGACAAATGACTACAATATAGTTGAATTCCCAAAAATGACAATGATGAACAGGATGGATTATAATGGATAATTATAAAATAATATATATAATGTTAAGAAGGATCAATTTCTTATGGTTAAAAATGATGAAAGAAACCCCAGAAGAAATTCCACAGAAGAATTAGAAAGTAAGTTCTATGATGAAAATATTGAATAATATAGCTACTTATAAATAAATGATGATTTTATTTAATACAATGTATGGAAAGAATGTTTAATATATGGGACTATAAGTATTTATTTATTTTAATATGGATAATTTGGGAATTATAAAATCCATTTATATATTACATGCGTTAACAATAATGTTGATTAAACACAATATCCATGAAAGAAAGAATGAGGAATGTCTTATGATGATATGGATTAATATGGATGAATCATGTAAAACCACTACACAAGAGTGCTAGATGACTTTTATTATTTCAATTCATGAAATAATATCATATCATTTATGTTTTCTATAAATATAGATTCACCACCAAAAATTGTTTGATATTATAATTTAAAATTTTCCAAATTATTATGTCGTAAGAGGAATATTGTTTGAAATTCTCATCATGAAAATACCATTACTATCTTGCTAGATTATTTTGATGCAATTGTGAGTATATATTGTATCTCCTTAGTTATAGTTTTGATAAATTATAATCCGAGGGAAATCACACTCCATATCATGACTCATCATCCAATGATATTCATGTGAAATGATGAGGTTGATTATCCACTATTATCATAATCTTAATAGTATATATTGTTTCTCTATGAGAATGTTTATCATTCTAATATTTATTAGGTAATGGAAAATATCATCATTGATGAGATTCCTATTGTGATAAAATTAATCGACATGTTCCCAACTAATTATATGTATTCCTATTAGCTAAGAGGTTGAGATTTTACTCAATCTCATTGATAGCGCTTTTACAATATCATTGAATCTATATAGAATGTAAATTAATATACATGAGTATGATAAGAAGAATCTATAATAGAATATAAATATATTATCCCTATGCCCATGTGTTTCTCCATGGGGTTAATTGGTCCTATACATCGTGTCGAATTTGGCCAAACCAACATTACATTTATTATAAAGAACACCTCAAGATCATGATAATGGTCAATTATCAACTTATATATATTGATTAATTATTCAATCATCGTTGAGGAAAACAATACTTATTAAATTTGGATCTTCATTATGGTTGTTATTATAGTAAAGTAGAGATGGTTTATACGACACATAATTCCATTTGTATATGGTGGGGGAACTAATATTTTATAGTTTATTTAGAACGGTGGAGCTTTGGTCAAAATACCAAAGCAATTTTATTTGAAAAAGGAAAGGTTACATGAGTCAAAAAGATGGAATCACATTACAATATTTAACATTCAAAGGAATCAGTTTTTCTAGGAGCTCCTCGAGCCAGGTTATGTCTTGAGAAACTCCTTTTTTTGCGAGAGAATCCACAACCATATTTTCTTCTTGATAAGTATGATATGAAATATAGTTGAAGTCATGGATAGAGTGATGAAAATTCATCCAGTGCATAGTAAGCTTCCAAGATAGATGAAACTCCCCTTCCAAATGGCCTAAACTACTGTAGTAGAATCATTTTCAATACATAAGTTGTTCTATATTTGGTGTAATGTGAAAGATATGACATGAATCACACTCAACATCTCATCTCCTAGAGGGGTTGCAGTACCACGACCTCCAAAAAAGAACCCAACAATGTGACCATGATGATTTCTGAAGATGACGCAACTAATCCTGGATTTCCTTTAAAGGCTCTATCCACATAGAATTTAGTCAAACCTAGAAGTGGAGGTTTCCATAAAACCTCAAAAGTGTGTTTTAGTTGTATGAAAATGGAATCAACTCGAAGACGTCCCATGATCATAAAGTCTGCCACAATGTTGTAGCACTTTCCTTTCTAAATCAACGCAACTTCCCAAATAGCGATGAGAATTCCCATTTTACATGCATTAATGTAGTGTGAGAAATTATTGTGAAGATTTACTGAATAGATAAATTAGGGGGTACATAGATATTTTTTTTAGTTTTTATATATGGTATAATTTTATAATAAAAAATAAATGATGAACAAAAGGATAGTTTCAATAATATACTAAAGTACTAATAGAATAAAATTTTATGTGAAATGAATTATAGTTATTTGTTTGGAAAATTTATATAAAATTCATAGGTCATTAGATCAATAATATATGGAGATAAATGGATCTATAAAAAATATAGGAAATCAATGGATGGACCAAATCAACTTCCATGAACAAAATTGAAATCTAAATTGGAGTTCGAATAAACAATAATATATTTCTAGGAAAATAATCATCATTTTAAATCCAACAATCCAATATTACAATTTATGGAATCATGTTATTCCTGAATTATTTTTCCTTATAATAATTATGTTGATAATTGTGTATCTATTCACTAAAACTGTACTCACATTAGCAACCGTTTGTGCATGATTTTTGATTTAAACCAATTCTTCTAATCAGATTATGTGTTGTTCACTCATGAAATATGAAAAAAATAATAACTAATGACTTTGTAAAATATTTATCCATGAGAAGGAACACTCCATAAAATTATCTAAAATTGGATTTAAAGAACTTATCATTGTAGATTTTGTGATATTATCTCTATGGAGAATAGTTTGGTATATATACATATCAAAAAATAATCATGTATATATTAAAAGGAAAGAAGATTAATATGTTCCTACAATGATTGTTTGAGATAAACAAGGGTTATGTTTTTTCAATACATTATTATCCTAGGAAGGTGAATAAATTGGAAGATTCACTAAGTATAAAATATCCCACAACCCATTATAATGATATGGATTTTAAGGGATCCAATATTACAGGACACTAAAATAATGTAAATGAAATTAACAAAATGATCTCTATAATACCTTGATCAATAAACCTATAGAATATCAATTATTGACATAGTTAAGGATGAATAAATATAAGATGATTTATTATTGAATAAGGATGAAAATACTTTGGAGTTCAACTTTGTTAAAGAGAGAATTATAAGTTAAAGAACACAAAAATTATTCCCATAAAAACTAGAACTAAAGAGGAATCTTCTGGATGAGGGTTAATCATCATTATTCTCAATTTATCTAGTAATATGTAAGGTGATTATATATTTGGGAAAATATACCTGGTGATATATCATTAAGGGTGATATTGTAGGGGTTTTATTTCAGTGCATTGAATTCCATGATAATATGGTGGAACAATAGTTTTATAGGGATATGATGCATAAATTTCCTTTACCATGTTGGAATATGGAAATCATAACCATGTATTTAATTATGGTACACTATAAGACCTTAGTAGTAAATAACACCATATTAGTAGTAATAAATAACCTTACAAATTGATTGAATTTAATTTCAGTCAATGAATAGTTTTTATTTTTATCAACTCAACATGATATACTTTTGATATGAGGTAAGAATACATGTTAATCATATCTCTATTATATCTAATAAAAATTTTAGGAATCCCAAAATTATATGGAAAATCCTCATGTATTTTTTGGATACATAAATAAGGTTCTACCCTACATATCATTGTCATATATATTGTCATTATAAAAGGATAATTCAAACACTATTAGATATGTTGATATTATATTCAATGGATTTACATATATGTTGTGATCATCACCTTCCCTTGGTAGATTTCTAATATAATAACAGTTTCTATTATAAAATTCAAATTGAACCAAATAATGATTTTAATAGTAAGAGGGTTTAGACTCTAATTTCATGTCATTGATGAATAAAATATAATCTAATAGGAAATAATCATATCCAATATTTGAAATTAATTTAATAAACTATTCATTATCATAGGAAATATATACAAAGTCAATCAAATTTATTTGGATAAGCATTTATGAGACATAGAGTTTCATTTTATAGGTAAAGTGTTCCTTTTTATCAATTTGGAATAAAATTTTGAGGTTTCGGGGTTAGGGAAAGAATATCACTATATACATAGGCACATATGAGTTCATTGATTTCATTACTGCAACAACTGATCAACTAGAAAACCCATATAAAATAATTAAATGTATAACATTTGTTCCATGTATCACTCTCATGGAAGTAAATACTAGACCCCTAACATGTTCTGAAACCTGATGTGGTAACATAGGAAAAGGATTTATAATATTAGGAGCAGCATATTATGATATTTGATCATAATGTAATGGTTCTAAAAGAATATAACACACCTTATCAATGTAACATCATATGACTGCAAGTTTGAGGAAGTGAAATAGGATGCATAAGAGGTGATGAAATAAATGTGAACTTGCCTATCATTGGTGTATGAAATGAATATTTACATGGAAATTTTTTGTTTGGGCGGGGAAGATAATGACCTAATCTTATAAAAATTGAATACCTTTTATATGCATAGATGAATTATTAATTAAATTTTTAACAGAAAATATATTCACTACCTAGTTTATTTTAAATTAATCTTATTAATAATAAAAATATAGGACGTATTTTTTGAATAGTGATCATATGAGTGTTATACATTATGGTTTAAGATAATGTACAAAAAACAGGTGGAAGAAGTGATATCCTTGAGCAGTAGGATTATTCCCTTTATTTCCCATTTATAAGAGCTTCTGAGAGAGATAACACCAGAAGGGATTTCCCATTCCAAACCCAAAGCGGGGATTCAAAATCCAATGTATATGGGAAAATTTTTATATGATATGTACAACAATATCAATAGCATGGACCAAACCAGATTCATCGAAAAAACCCATCAAAAATATCACCCTCATAAAACTTACCGTTAAGGAATTTTTTGGTGTATTATAGGGCTATGTATTTAGACCCTAATAGTATGAAATAATATATTTTATAATATAAATAATCACTATATTCATCCCTTTTAATATTACTTTCTAAATGAAATGATAAAGCGTCTCATAAAAAATATATTTTAGAAAGATAAAACTAAAATTATAATTATTGAAAATATATATACTATAAATCAAGTTAATCATTTTGATAAAATATTGAATTGATTAAATAAAAAATTATTTTGTAAAAAATTATTTATATATAAATATTTAATTAAATATAAATGATACTAATATTTATGTGGAAAAATATAATTTTTATATGAGGAAGAAGACATTAATTGTAAAAACAAAATTATATTAAAATAAATGTTATTTAAAGACTTAAATATATAAACCCATATATCAAGATATCATTTTTTATAAAAGTAAAAATATTTTTTAATCAACTTAATAAAATTGTCTAATTGGGAATTTTCATAATTTTCATAAACATGTAAATTTTTGGGTAAAAATTTAATTTTTTTAAATATATTTTGCGTATTATGATGTCATAACGACCAAAAAAATAGTAAATATAATCAATAAAATGTATCTATGATGAGACATATATTTACCCTTTAAAATAATTTATTTTTTGGCTATTTTTTTATTTTTATAAAACGTAAATGAATCCTTTTAGCATATATTATATTTTATGATTTTAAAATCAATTAATTATTAACATGACCAACTTAGACATCCCCATGGGTATTAGTTTAATTATTTTGGTTACTAACAATTTAAAATAATTAATACCATTACACATTGGGAGAAAAGAATGGAAACAACCCTGAGAAAGATTTTGGATTTGATTACATCATCATAACGAGTCAAAAAAACATTGTTTAATAATTAATAAAGAAATCGCATCTTTTTTACTATTTAAGCTTACTCATCCTTCCATTATTATTTAAAAAACCCATTAGAGCACTGATATTTTCTTTCTTTATATCCCTATAAAAAATCAATGATTCTGCAATCTATTAAGAATCTCTTATAAGAATTTTATAATTCCCCCATCATGGAAAGTGATCCTCTAAATCTCTTCATTATTTAACCACCATATTTTTATTATTCAATGTAATTTCATATTTTATATATTAGGGGTTTTTCTAATATAAACCTATTCGTATAATTATAATTCATGATTAAGTATCTAACACTTTAACTCTCATTATTCTATTCTATGAATCTTTACACACTTCCATTATACAATTGCAATTTTCTTATGTGATTCCATGCTAAACAATTGTGTAATAAGTATCTATCCCTATTTCCATTCAATGGTATTAAAGTAGGTTCAAATATCATTATTTGATAAGGGATTTGAATGAATGTAATATAAAACCATTAATCCTGGGGGAAAATAGAAAAAGTACATCATTATATTGTATATTCTATGTTGTACACATATCAAGGTCAATTATATGAATGTGATGGGTGGTCCCTAAAATATATTACATTTAATTGCCTTGTATAATGTTTAAATAGAATGAGATTCCATCAATTGTGAGATAGAGTTTATCAGAATAAAACTATGATTTTATTGGAATTTAGACTTGACTTATATCAATGATTTTATGTTTTATGTTGTATATATATTCCCATGTTTCATGTATTCTATCTTGTTTATTCATTATGAATTCATTAATATTATTTTTATGACCCCTCTTATGTTAGCTTGATATTTCCTTGGTATCATATGTATTTCTTTAATCAATCCAATGCTTTTAGTATTCCCTTACCCAGATTTCTAATTAACCAATTTCTTTTTTTCATCAATAGGTTATCCCAATCTATTTTAAAGTAATTAATGGGTTTTATGATCATATTTAGGATGTCTTCACTGGTTTAATTGTATTATTATCAAAACATGTTATTCTATATACCTAATTTCCCAAATATATTTGGCTTTTGATGTTTTGGAATTTTATTTTGTGTACCATTATGTAATAAATTAAGATAATTAAGTGTATTAAAAATATTATTAGTTATAATTATGTAGTTTTTAACCATGTTCCACTTTGTGAGCTAGTTTGAGTCTTATGATGGAGAGATTCATGAGTGTTATCTCCCAAGGTTCTTGTTCAGATGACCTTCATTTTTGTTCTCTTCTAATTTTGTTTTAATTACCTATGAATTTTTTTAATCGATATAAATTATAACAATAAAAATATCCAAATCATTATTCTATATTTTAATGGTTCTTGGTTGTGTTGATATGGATTTTAGAGGTGATTTTGTGGCTAAGGGAGTTTTCCTAACCATTATAGGGGTCACCACACACTAGTGATCGGTGTGGTGAAGGTCATTTTTGTATCCAAGTGCGAGGAAATTATTTTTGAGGAAGGTTGTGTGGTGATTGGTGAAAAAAACTAGAAACATATACATTTATATAGTTTTGGAAGCCTTATTGGATATGGTTTCTGCCAGCCTAAAACATACACTATGGATATAAAAATAATTGTCTTTGAACAAGGTGGGATGACTTTAGGGATCTCCTAAACAAAATAGGGCTGGGGAAGATGCCTTTATCTGCATGTTGGTGGCCATGGTGATGTGAAAACACTAAGGGTGTGGGAAACAGATCCCATCAATAGCTGTTTTATACTGGTATTCTAAATATCCTTGAGACCATTGTGGTATCTATAATGGAAGCAATTATAGGTGTCTGGTACGATTTTAATTATCTGTAATCATTAACATTCTTCAAGGATATCATATATTTCAAAATGGAATCTCATTTATCCTAAATGAGTGGTCATAAATGTATTTTTACCTCAATTATTTCAATTATAATTGATCAACTATTCTCACATTTAATTCCCTCAATTTTCATATGATCATTATTAAATTGGGAATGTTTGATATTTCACTCAAATTGAGGTTCTTTTTGAATATTTTATATTGATTATGTTTTGGTTATATAGAATTATCTCCTTATTAATTACAATTTCTGGGTTCAAACCCTTCGAATATAGAAGATTGAGTAACATTCGTTTGATATATATTGTCCTCACATTTTATTTTTTTATTCTTCCAATGTTAGTATGTTATCTATTCAATACATGAAGCCTATATGACTGTTTCCTATCAACCATCTGAGGTTCAAGTGAGTTTTTATTGTGTATAGTGGGACTTTGGTCAAATACCTGATTATAATGGTTTTTAAAATTAGATCGTTTTTGTTTAATATGAATTTTTAATGGTGGATGGGTTGTAGAGATCAATTAAATTGATTAATGTATGAGGTTTAATTTTATTTTTTTTAATATTTTGGTAAGTTAATTATTAGGTATTTAAATATTATGAAAACCATGATCTCTAGTTTATAATGTATTAAATTGACACCCACTTCAAAGGATGATTTAGATCAGAATTCCCAATTATTGAGGATTAATTCTAAGTCGTAATGTAACAGATGGTTCTAATCTAAAGAAGAACTCATTAATGGTTTGTTTTTTATGGTTACAATAATCTATTGAATCCAAATGTTAATAAAAACATTTAATTTATCGATGAAATTTTATGTTCAACATACACAATGTTATCCTAATAAAGAATCAAAGATAAAAATCCCGTAATGACTTAATATCCCCATATCTTGACTCACCCCAATAGTGGATTTACCCATCCATTGATATGGTTATTAATTTAATTTAATATGTATATTTTGATGAGTTTAAATAAAATGAAAATAAAGGGATAAGAAATGAGTAGTGTGCCGAACACACACACGAATGGTGAAGAGAAATAAAAATGGACATTAAATTGAATAAGAAATAAAAATAAGGGTTTGATTTTTAAATTGATTTAAAAAAAAGATCATTAAAATTATAAAATAGAGTATGTATGATTATAAGAGATAATGATATAAAACGATCATGAAAACAAAATTACAAACAAAAACTCTTATGATAATACAGAACAAGAAAAATATAAATGTAAATCAAAACAAGAATGGAAGAATGGTATCTCAAGTAGAAATATGTGTATGAAAGATCACCCCAATCATTTAGAAGTTCCTTTGTCATTCCAAAAATTCCTCCTTTACCATGAAATTCAATCGACTTACAATGAGAGGAGGGTATGTATTTATTGCTGATGGTGGTGGACTGTTTGCAGTCCAAAATTTTCCTCCACTTGGATCATGAATTTGATTATTCATGAAGCCAAATTTAGAGATATATTATTCATTAATGTTTTAGATATGTAATTTTAATGTTCTCCCTCAAAACTGTGTTTCCATTGGACATAAGGGGACAATTTTTCCGTGGTATGATTAAACAATTTTAATCTATGAATTTCAATCTTTAATTTTTAGAATTCTATAATATGAATGGGTTTTGAAAAAGAAAATTACATAAAATCCAAAATATTTCTTCAAAAATTTCATCTGCACATATTATGGAATTCAGAATGAAAATTAATAGATAAATTTTATTTGCTTATCCATATGGAAGTCAAGGATTTTTTTGGGATTTTAATTCTCTAATAGAATAGTGGGATGGATTTTAAATCATTTTTTGGTACCAATTTTGGTCGATATGAATATTGAAATTGTTATTCAAGTTGAATTCTATTTTACCTATACACTCAAAAGAGAATAAAAGAATTTGAAATTCGTTATTGAGCCTAGAAATTCAATCGACATTTTTGGATGATTTTTCTCATCAGATTTGAATATCGTTCTTGTGTGGTCCATATGGACCATCAATTGGAAGAATTGGCCAAAGATACCTTCTAATGATATTTTTTATTGAGAATATGAATCCCAAAAAGTTATAATAGTATAATTTGGATACTTGAGATGATATTTAAAATTAAAATATTAAACTTAGTTGATTGTATTTGTTCAAATAATTCCCAAATTTTATATTTAGTATTTAAATATGGATATTTCACACTAATAATTTAAATTTACATGGTAATTACTGAAGGAAATAGAAACAATTAATGAATAAATTAATAACATAAACTCCCCCAAATTATTCTTGTGAATTTCCTCATATGCAACAAATATAAAAACCTAAGAAAATAATTTTCAAACACCAAAATAAATTAAAATGTTTTCCACCTAATCTGTGGAGGTTTTGACCATTTTCTTCATCTTTATTGAATTAAAAAAATTATAAAAAAATTTCCAAAAAATTTAATTTTTCATGCTAAAATTTAGAAATGGAAAATTTGGGCACTCATAAATACCTACTCTCAAGATGATAAATATTTAGTTCTTGATGTTCAATCATCCACCAACCAATATTTAATATAATTGGGTTTTAAAGATATATCATATTCAATTCCCTATACAAATTGGAATAAGAATCATGATGCCTTTTTGTTTTTCTATGGCTATAAGATGGTAGGAATTTATTTTCCAAGAGAGAGGAAAATATGGGTAAAACACTAATATGAAAAAAGCAATGCACAATTTGAAAAAAGACATGAAAGGATATGGAATCACATAATTACAAGTGAATTATTGTTTGATGGATTACACAAAATAGATGGTTAAAATTTTAAGGTAATGAAAAGGTGTAAATTTGAAACGAAAATGTACTTCTCATATGACAAAAATATATATAATGAAATTGTTTATTTTTTTATTTTTTTCTTTTTATTATTTTAAATAGTTAAACTAGATAAAAATATAACACTCATATCCCAACACAAGTATGATCCCATCATTAAACTAATTGTAATAGTTATAATATTTTCAATGATTAAGTAACATATATTTTTGATCATCCCAAGACACAATCAGTTTGTTGCAATTTTTTCATTTTTGAGAAACTTTTCAATAACATATACAAAATTAAATAAATTAAAATACATTTCCCATAGGAAAAAATTGAGACCTACCCCCATAATTAAATAGATACATTCCATAAATATTATAAAAACACATTTAAAACCATTAAATTTGTATCCAAATTGAAAAACATTCCCAGCACACATAAATTTAAAAAAATTATGCGACGAACACCCATGTAAATATAGGGTGTGAAAATATTTTTGTCTTTTAACATGGCTAAAAAGAAATAATTTTCATATGATTTAATGGGATTTAAAAAGTATGATTATTTTAAAGGTAAATGGAGGAAAATTGGCTATTTGTATCTCATATGTCTCATAAAATGCCTCTATCATATTAATATACAACAATGTAGGAAATTAAACACCATGGTCCAAAACCTGAATACTCACAATCAGGGATGAAAAACAAACCAAATGAGAAGATGACCATAGGTGACCTTAAAATGAAATATAAAATTGTTCCTCATGGATAGTTATGTTTCATATTCTAATATAAAATATTTTAATTAGTATTATGTTAGTTTTTACTGATGATTATTTAACCAAATATATAATGGAAATATAAAAATGATTGGATTAAAAAATGTATCTTGAATCCAAAAAATGGATGGAAAATATTTTAAAAGATAATGTTGAGTAATTATGACAATTGTCTTGGTTTTTATAAATACACACCCATCATAAAGTGAAAAATTAAATAAATAGTTTGTTGACGGATGTGTAAAAAAGATAATGTGAGAGTAAGATGACAGAGAAAGATAAGATGAGTTAATGGAAAAGAGGTTCCCCATGTATTGATTTGGTGGGTCACCTTCTCTATATAGAGGCGGGTCAAATATAGAAGTTGGGGATCCAATGGATGTTGATGTGGTTACTGGGATGTGTGTCCTCTCATGGTGATTAATTAATCGATGTCTGTTAACCATGAATGTCCTTTTGGTTGATGGTTCTTAGACTTGCATGGCACCAAATGGGTAAACATCAGAAATAATAATAGGACATTCCCAACAAGAATTAATATTATAAGGGTGATGTTGAAATTGATAATTTAAGGGAATTACCTTTTCATTGACATGAAATATATTTTTCATGATGTTATTTTCATTGAATGATGTGGATTTTTCTTTTTAGTTATTGTAATGATCATAATAATCATGTCAAAGGTCATCAAGTACAGTCAAACGTAACATTCATTTTTCGTTAGTTTTTTCACAATTAAAATTAAATGTCTTCTCATAAAAAAATTAATTATTTTGGATTTAAATCGGTAAATGACTCACATTACGAAAAGCTATCCTAAATGGAGAAATACCGATAGGTGATTTTTAGGTATTTCGATAAGCCCAATGTGGTTCACGTAGACATTGACGGTTGGCTTTTTTGGTGGGAATTACATCTCTCTCAAGAACTATATTATCTTATCTATTAAAAATATAATACATTCCATTTGATTGGGTTTGATATACAATTCATGTTTTATGTGCCACCCCATTCATTTTTAGAGGATATTCAGGGGCCTGATTATTGAAATGAGATCCTAAGACACATATCAGGGAACAAAGTATTCCAAATCGATGGAAAAAGACATTTTTTTAAGAACTTCCTAAATGTATTTGAATTATTCATTCTAATGGGTTTGTCATTGACCTATATGGATTAAATTACAATCTAGAATATTATATGAGAATCCATTATAAGGGGGAAATGGTTATGTGAAATCAATGTCCCAAACATCTAAAGATCTAACAAAATACGAAGTGATTTTGGAGTATTTATTGTATTTTATAATTTTTTCCCAAATAATGGCATGAGGTACATGATTGGTTGAACTCATGTGAGTCCTTGAGAAGTGAATACCAGTTGAATATTGAGTTAATGACCTTTCAAGAGGTCATTGTTTTTTCCAAATTGGCCATCATCAACAATTGGGTGTCATTATTGCAATATGGAGGAATGATCATCCACATCGACACATCATAGAATTGTTATGTTAGACCCGGTTTTCCAAATAATATTATCTATAAAAAATGTAAATTTGAATCATATTTAAACATAATTTATTTTATATAGGTAAATTTTTAATGAATACTACAAGAAACTATGTAATTTAAAAATGGGGCCTACCATGGTGAATTTGGAGTGAGTGATGGAAGGTGCCTAGTGGGGAATTTAGTTCCAATGATTTCAGAGTGAGATGAATTTGAAATTATAGTAATGTGATATTCTATAAGATTTTATTTTCTTATTCTTTCATTTATTTTGTGGTCAAAATATTAGAGAATTATTATCTATATTTTATCCTCTATATAAAATCACATTTATTGATTAAGAACATTATAGAAGATTGATCTGTGAATATAATGATCTTGCACCAATGAGATAGGGATGAAATGTTTCTATGGGAAAACCCACCGTTATAAGGTCTTTTTCATTCACAGTGTAGTCATATTGAGTTTTATCTACTATTTTTACAGTATAATTGATGACATGAGAATTTTTTTCTCTTCATTGAATATTAATTGACCCAATGGACCTATCAGAATCATCACACATTCACTAGATACCTAAGGACCAATATGGTTGTAAGATAATCGACCTAGTTGTAAGAAAAAATTTTGTGATCAATGAAGCCTCTCTTTCAAGGTCCATTGAAAATGAATGTGAAATAATTTTTTATTTGATGAGTGTGTGGGAGGGTAACCCTACCAAAGTAATTGATGAATCACTCATAGATTCCAACACGACCATGAAATGAATGGTTGTCTCAAACATACATTGGTTGACGAAGTTATTGGATCATATCAATATTTAAAGGATCAAATTGAATATACCATGGTGAAACTATGTTCCATATAATGATCCCATGTTCAACCTTTAAGTAACATTTGTTAAAATTCAGTAGGTTGTTACATTTGACACACTATTGATGGACTAGATATTGTGATTTCAAGAAGGATTCTATTGAATTTCCATAACAGGTAAAGTCATCAATGAATTCCACCATAAAATTCTCAGTGAATTCATAATAATAAAACATCATACAACTCTATAATGTTTAAGGAGAATTTAAAAGTCCAGAAGAAATTTTCTTATATGGATATGATTTAATGGGAAAAGTGAATGTTATTTTTTCTTGGACCGTATTTGTTATTGGGATTTGAAATTATTTAGTGTATATATCAAGAAATAAATAATATGACATTCGTATTAAAAATTATATCATTTTATAATTGAATTGATTACGATAGTGATCTCCTCAGGTTTCCACGTTAAATTTATCACAGTTGAGGAACCCACGCTATTTATTCACTGGAGTTGTGAAATCCTCCCCATATTCTTTCGTGACAAATTTTATCCCACCCTTATTTGGTAACACATGAATCATAATAACCCATTCATTATCCAAATTTTTTTAAATAATATAATATTGAAGAATCTTGGTGATATATTTCATTACTACCTCAATGATGAGATGATTGAGTATTATTTTTGGTTTTCTGATTGCTTTGGATGACTTCTCCGGATGGATATGAAGCATGCAATGAGCAAGGATGATTATTAGTATGTAATCTATTTTTCTACCTAAGGCCTTTTTGTTTTCCTCTTATACTTTATCATGTTTGGACTCTTTTATTTCATTATGTTTAGAAGATATAAGGATAGGATAAGAGTGACTATGTATGTCAATTGCATATTTATGGTGTTTATGAATAGGTTTTAGATAAATATATTCTTTAATTTTTGGGGTTGACAACATTGGAATGGAGGGGAGTCTTTCAACTACTTTTAATTACGTTTCCTTAATAGTATCTATGGTGGATGAGTAGTGATCAAATTTTATGTGGTATTCGAGAGTGTTTTTAAGATCATTTATATTTATAGATTCTATTAATGACATGTCTGTATGATCTTCTATAATAATGAAATTGTTAAAGATGCTGAAAATATCACAATTTCTAATATCAATTTATGATGATGAACATGATGCAATGTGGTTTAATTGAATCTAAAATGTGTCCATAGATGTATGGATTGAGAATTCAGTGTGATCCTTAGATGGGTATCCATTAGCTTGAAAAATGTTGAAATTTTCCAGTTGGCCACTAAAGTCAATGGATATAATTCCCTCATAAAGATCAATCTTAGTTCTAGTTAACTAGTGAAATGGTCTACCTACAATTATTGGAGATCAAGAAGAATTCATCTCACCTTCCACAATAGGGACATATAAATTAGTTGGGAAGATATGATCATTAACACGGACTATGGAATCATAGATTATTCCATCATAATATGGAGTTCTTTTATTGGATAATTGGATGACAACATCCTTTGGATGTAAGGGTACAAGACCATGGTTGGAGAAGATTGGTTTAAGAATTTCTTTTATCGATGCACTATAGTCTATGATTGTTTTTATGAAGTTTCAACATCCTATTTGGAATAAAATTTTAATGTGCATAGCATCTATTCACTTAATGGGTATAAACTGTTGGGTCAAAATATTTTCTGGGGTCCTAAGTCGCCTAATATGGATGAATAACTCCTTATGAAATATTTAATACATAAGAATTTTTTGATGTCATATATGTGGGTAATGTTAAATCCAACACATCTAAACATGTCATTAATATCAGGATTTTGCTCAAAAGACTTCCTTGGCTAAGATTCATCTGGGGGAAAATGTATGGGGATCCGTAGTGGAATAAATGGTTGTGTGCGAGTGTCTTCATGTTTATTTTCTATATATTTTTTCTTATCATCTTCATGATAAACATTTAAAGGTTCATTTGAGGATCCAACATGAGGTATGGAAATTTTTTTTCCCAATTCAAGTGTATGTCAACATAAATTAACCTTGGGGTAGGGTAATGTTTGACCATGTAGATGGGAATAATTTGGAATTCACTGATATCT
Source organism: Viscum album (assembly GCA_963277665.1). NCBI lineage: Eukaryota > Viridiplantae > Streptophyta > Magnoliopsida > Santalales > Viscaceae > Viscum > Viscum album. Next base: position 1,427,579,541 of record OY728136.1, on the reverse strand, counting down.
TATGTGGGATGAAAGTTGAACAATTTGGATTTCAATGTTTTTAATTCTTGAATGGGTAAAGGAAAAAAGATTTTCCACTTTACATTCTATTTGATTCATGGATGAAGAGGCTTGTCATGAATTATGATTTCCTTGATTTTTTTTCTAGGGAAACTTCTTGTATTGGGATTGGAATTGGGAAGGCTCATTTGGATTATAGAATCTATGAGGAGAAAGAGGAGGATTGAAACATTTAGGTTGTGGAACAAAGGGCATGGTTGTTGGGGGACACCAATAACTTGACCACATTGTAATTGGTTTGGTATTTGGGATGGTTATTGAGTTGGATGTGAGATGAGATTACTATACCTCAATATGAATTTATATATAAAAGATAAGGGCTTAGAGTGGTGTTTAATAATGTTTCAAATGACCTAACCTAATTGTTGGGGGTTGTTGTACCTCTGAGGATTATTGATCATAATTGGACTCGATGACTCATATAGATCAACTTGATATAGTGAACATGTGTCTCTTCATTGAGATGATGGGCGGTTGATTCCACATTATTCTATAGTTCCAGTGAACATTGATTGGGGAGAATACAAGGTTGGGGATTTGGCAGCCACATATAGTTTTCAGACAAGGACTATAACACCTTGCATCAACTCTATCATCTTGTTAGGATCTATATATTGATTCTATCATAATTGTTTGATTTGGTTATATGCTTGAGAATGAATGTGTGGCATGTTTGTATCCAAATTGTTTATAATATCTCATGCAGCTACATGATTTTTTTCAATACGAACACCGCTATATGCGACATCAATGATTATTATCTCCAAATCCATTAAGCCATCACAAATTTATTGGATTGAGAGATGGTAAGGGATTTGATGGTGTGTCTATATTTACACAGTTATTTTGAACCTCACCCAATTCAAATTGACTGATTCACTAGGAGAATTTATAGATTCCACTAATTTTTTTTATTGAAACAGTACAAGAAGAAGGAAATAAATTCTGTCTGAAAATTTTCTTCATATTTATCCATGAGGTTATAGAACTAGGAGGGAGGCAGTAAATCCATGACATTGGGGATTCAACTAAGATGAAATATAATGATCGACATTTTATTTGTTCTTCTGAAACCCCTTCATTAATCATGATAAAGAACACCACTTGGATCTCTTTATTGTGAATATATGTATTCTAATCGAATAGTCCATAAAAATGTGGTAGAAGATGAATCAAACCAGATTCGAGTTCTATAACATCCTTGATTTTTAGATATTTAATACTAAGGGGTTGGTAATTAATATTAGAAATAGTGATCCCATTAAGGTTTTTCCCAAGGATAATATATATATAGTCATATTGGTTGGATAATTAATGGCTCTTGAGTGCTTTTATTTTCTCTGATGTTTCTCTCATGTTGGTGAAGATTTATCTTTTTTATTGGTAAAAATTATCAGTAGTATTTTTTGGGGGTTTTGGGGTAGTCAGATATCCCTTGAATGTTAAGGAATATAGGTTTTTTCATTTTTTTTCTTAATTTTTTTTCATTTATTTTTTAATTAATTATTTTTGTTTAAAATAAATGCAAAGATACTAACCAATCAACGCATCATCCTTATAAAATGAAACCATTTTAATCATGGAATATTGTTTCCTAATGAATATTCGAGGTTTTGGTGCTCTACTAATATGTATACATTCACTTCGGTTGAATCCTTTATGTAGGTACTTTTAAAAATTTTATTGTTATTGTTTTCATTGTCTTTTTAGGGGGGGGGTGTTTTCATAGGATCATTAAATTGATTGAAATATGATTTTTTTATTTAATTATTTGATTACTATTTTTTGAGTTCATTAGTAGGGATTTTATTCTTATGATAAACTTGATATTTTCATTATATTTCATTAAATTAATGCCCACATCACAATATTATTTTGATCTGAATTCTCAAGTGTTGGGAATTTTTTATAAGCCTTATATTAATATCAGATTCTAATATAAATCATAACTTGTTTATGTTAGTCTATTTATGGTTCTAATAATCCATTGATTTCTAAATTTTAATCAAAACATTTCATTAGTCCCTGAAATATTTTGTTCAACCAATACGATGTTATCCTAAAGAATACTCATCATGAAAAATCTATCAATTAGTTAATTTCCCGAAATAATGAACTACCCAAATAATATATTTACTCACAAATTTAGATGATTAATTATTTATATTATTATTTTAATTGTTATGAGTTAAAATAAAATTATACGAATGAGAAAAAAATATTTTAGTGTGACGAACACACACACGAAAGGTGAAGAGAGTTAAAAATGGATTTTTAATTTAATGAGATACAAAAATGAGGGATTTATTTTCAACATGACATAATTTTTTTTAATAAAATTAACATTAAAAAATATAGGATGGATTATTATAAGATATAATGATTAATAAACTTGAATTAATAAATAATTTCAAACTCAACCACTTATATGATTACAAATGATGTAAAATGAAAATTTAAATCAAAAGAAGCATGAAGGAATGGTATCCATAGTATAAAAATGAGTAACTAATATCCTCCAAATATATTTTTAGTTAATTTTCATTATAATAATATTTTTTATGCTAAACTTCCACCCCCTTCATTGTGAGGAGGGGGATTTATTTATAGACCAAGGTGGTGAAATGTTTTCTTTCCAAATCTACCCCTCCACATGTCTCTCCAATTTAATAATTCCTATATAAGAATTTGGAGATATATTGTTCTTTAATGTTGTATATATGGATGTTAAAAGATCACCCAAAAATCGTTGAATCCTTTTCCCGTTAGGATATAATGATATGGATGTTTGAATAAACCATTTTAATCATTCCGTATTAATGCCTGCATTTTCAAAGGTCATCATGTAAATGGGTATTTGAAGATAAAGATACATAAAATAAAACAATAATATTTTAAAATTTTTAAATAATATATATTTTATTTCTCAGTAAAAAATATCAAATCTATTGGATGTATCTATTAGGAGAAATGTCTAGAATTTTGTGATGATTTTAATTCCCAGATCAAATGATTTATAGGAATTTAAAAAATTAGTTAGGACCTTGTTTAGGGAATTTAGGACATGAAATTTTATCAAAAATGAATTATTTTTTACCTCGATATTTGGTGGAGAATTGATGAACTTGGACAACTATACTAATCCCATAAATTTGATCTTCAGGGATGATCTAATTATTAATAGATTAGTAAGGCCCTCTTATGTAGTTCATAAAGACCTTAAATTGGCTGAATTTTCCAATGATCGATTCTATTGATATGTTGTAATTTTAATAAGAAACCACAATCCAATAATAATAATATTATATTAATCAGTTTGATAGTTTTTATTAAAATATTAAAATGAATTGATTGGATAAATTCAAATACATCTTCAAAATTATAATTAGTATAAAACTTGGGAATTCAACAGATCCTACACACATATACTTGGAAACTACTAAATAGAGTAGAAAAAAAGTTTCTAATAAATTAATAACATCAAGACCATATTTGGGGGATATATATATTTTTATTATTCTTCGGCAAATTATTGATTTTATGATCCAGTTATTTATTCATAGGTTTTTTGGTGTTTCATCCAATGGTGATTTATCCTTTAACATTCATTCTTGTGTGAAGAATAATTGAATTTTAAATAGATTTAGGGAAAGAAAATTCTCAAGACATTTTGTGAAATTATAATGTTATAATTTTTATCTATTTTTGAAATGATGGAATTTACCATAGTGAATATAAATTCAAAATCAATGAAAAGAATATGGTTTTAGTTGTAGTGGCCTCAAGTGTTTATGTTTTGATAATTTATTTCCAATTATTTATATATACTAGGATATCTTTTTTTATTATGGATTAAAATTTTTCTAGGGTACTAAAAATTTTAAATAATATGAAGCTCAAAATTCTTGATCGATAAATAACAATGAGGCATGGTAAATTGAATTTTACTTCCTTATATTATGATATAGTTGATGTATATTCTTATTATAATGTTTAAATATATTTTATCCATTGAAATTTGATTAATTAGATTTTCTAGAGTTGTAAAATATTACAAACGAATCCTATAATTCATTTTGTAAATAATTTTTTTGATTAATAATTATTTGTTTGTGGATGAGATATATAATTTTCTTATGAAGTAATGATTCCGTGGTTTTATATGAATGATGATGTGTTCCCCATTTTTCTTCACCTACATCCTTGTGTTATTTCTCTATATGATGACTTTTTTTGTGTTTTATTATGTTATCCTGGAATACTAGGTTGGTTCTAATGTTATGGGTGGGGAGGAACATACTTTAGATGTAGTTAGTTCCGTTTATGAACAATATAAATGGTGATATACATAGGGTGTTAAGGATTGAATTTGGGATGATTGAATGGTATGATGTGGGTATTTTCCAGTGTCTATTGCAATATAATTTGGTATTATTTCATGATAATGAATATTATTTATGGAATTGTTTCCTTTTTTATTTTCATTACATTCCTCACTTCTTGTTGAATTTTTTTATTTTTTTTAGGAATCAGGTTTGGTATATTAATATGTGTCATAGAGTTCCATGAATTATGGAATGATAATGAATATAAATGATTTAACCCATGGGGTTAATTCCAAAATATAATTATTAACAATTATAATTCTCGAGGAACCTTGAAATATTATGGATTATTCTTATAGGGTATGAGAGTTAGTTTTTATGTCATGTAATTATGAATGTTAAAATAAATACTTTTAATGAACTGTTCCATGGAAATATTCTGGGCTATTAATGTATAATTTCCATAGTAATAGAAGCTAGGTGTTAGATTGATGACATTTTTAGATCAGTGAATGGATAATTTATTTAATTTTGTGTGATGTTAACAATATCTATATTCCAATTTTAGGTTTTCTTGTATTTGAAAAAAATCATATTTGTAGGACAATCTACACCAGTGGACTCTCAAGGTTGTTTTCCAAAATATCTAGTTTGTCCTGCAATAAATGACCGATGTTACCCACATTCCTAGATCTCATCTCCATGTATTATTATTTGGTTTAATTTATAGTGGTTTTCATTCCGATATATATTTTTGAAAAGGGTTGTAATGTATTTAAATTAACATCAGACAGCTGTATATTTGGATATACTATCATTTAGACTATTATAGGACTTTTGTGTATGAGTTATGATGTTTATAAGAATAATATATTATGTGTGATATTTCTTCCTCCAAGAAACTAAATTCTTATTATTTGGATTTTTTTTATGAAAATGATGAAACTATTTTACGTATAGGGTTCATTATATGTTATAGCTTCACGAGTTATTTTTTCATGGGATAATATGTATTTAGATAGAGATATCTTAGGACGTAGACATTGTGGAATAGTGGGAAACCAATGGAGATGCGGTAGTAGAGAACCTTATTTCGAATTATGAAGGATATTATATGATTAAATGTATTTTATAATTATATAGAGATCCTTAGTGAGGATGATAACTTTGTATAACTTGTTAGGTGATGGGTTAAATTCACCTAATTATTTACTAGGATTTAGTAATCTATCATTATTTCTAAAGATATGATCGTGGGAGGATCATACTATGTTTACATGTTATTCTCACCCTATTCATATATAAACTAGTTTTCAAGACCACATAATCATGTTGTGATTGGGATAAACATTACTAGCACATAATGTTTCTCATGAATTTCTAGTTTAAGAACATGACCTTAAACATTATATATTCTTGTGATATTGTACCATTTTTCACAATGTTGCATTCTAAAATATATTTTATGCCAAATTTTTTATAGAATTTGTGTATAACTAATTCATTTAAAATCAATTTTTTACAATGTAGACCATTATATTCAGAAACCACTTTCCCCCTAAATATATGAATTTTAAAATAACAACTGATTTCCTATCAATAAAACACATCTCAAATTTCTAAACCCCCTCTTCATTTACCTTATGATCCATTAAGCTAGTTATTTTTTTTAAAACAAAAATGAGAAAAAAAATTCTATGTGAGGTAAAAATGAAAAAAGTCATTTTTAGTAAAAAAATCACAACACCAATAGAAAAAATCATAATGAGAGAATCATTTTTCCTTTAAAAATATCATTATATTATCTTTTTAATTAAAACAATATTGATGATAAATCATTATCATGAATAATGAAGATGTGTAAATTCCCTTGAAAACATCACCTTAAAATTCTTTAAAATCACCTACCATTAGAAAAACCAATAATCCTATTTTCAATATAATTATCCAGATAACATAATAATTACCCAATGCATTAGATTTCTATAAAGGTGTACCCATCATATAAGCTATTTCGGGCATAAAAGTGATATATAATGGGTTAAAACCTTCATATATGATGTTTTAAGATCACACATGATGTATAATGGGGATCAACCCTTCATAAATTATGTTAGAGTAGCATTTAATGAATAAATCCCTTGAAAATCATTATTAAAACCATGAGGAAAATAATTTCAAATTTTACAATACCATTTTCTCTTAAAAATCCTTTTCCCATACCAAAATACTCTTAAAATGGTAATTATTAGTTTTTCAAGAATCATTAATTTTATTAATGGAATCCATTATTTGAATAACTATTATGAAAATTAGAAATGTTTTTGTCCCTGTCTGCGTTAAAATAGAACATTCCTTAAAACATTTGTAATGAAAGTCAAATATTCCATAAAAAGATTTATTTTTTCAAATCATTCAAATCAAAGTGGAATAAAATTTACTCTATAGTTAATTTATTTCCATATATATATGTATAAAAAAATAATATATGTTATAAATCAAGTACATTGAGGATAATGATTTTTAAAAAAATTCACTATAACATTTAAAACAATAATTAAAGTAAAAGTGGCCCTCACCATTATCATTTATAATAAAATATGATTCAAATATAATATTTATCATCCTAAATAATAATATAATATCTATTATTTGTATTCATGAGAAAATATTTAATGTACATTATTTAATTTATTTTACTTATTACCATTTTATAGAAAAGTAGATAATCAATTATGTGTTTGTCTAATGTTTTGATGATATTCAGTTCATATGTCTAAAATAGATTTCATAGGATAAATATGATCAATTTTTTCCTTATTAAATATTATATATGGTAATAATAATTACTTAATTATCATTTTAATTCCTCAATTATACATTAAAATCAATCCATTAAATCATGTTATAAAAAGTAAACTACTTTAAAATCAGGATGAAGATAGGTCACATGTACTGGTTTAATTATTATTATTTGGTTTAGATGGCCATTATAGATCATTAAAATTTATAATATAGTCATTTAATAGTGATCATCCAACTAATATAAATATAGGTTATTAAAAAGTCCTTTCAACATAGAAAAATGAGATGATGGCCTCATCCAGTAGACTCGAGATGTACGAAGCACATTTGTTGGAGCTCAGAAAAGATGTAGCATTAATGGGATTCACTCTAGAGAATTCCCACACTGAGCTTCAACATGTTAATATTGAATGGAATCGCCTAGGGGATATGTTCAAGTTAATATAGATTACAACCCATGTGAAGTTATCTACGCCACCCCATGTGGGTGTCTCCATTGCACACCTTACGCATAGGTCTAATGTGGGTTTTATAATGGGTTATGAAACAATGTATTAGTTAATTATTGAGTAATACCTTTTTATAAATAAAAAATAATATTCCATCTATTACATTATGTGAATAGGCTTTCACAAAAAAATTATGATTTTGATAAATTGATTCATTGGGTAAAAATGGTACTATTATGGAAAATATTCATTATTATATTAAACCATGGTTTTTATTATTAATTTTTTAAAAAAAATCTTAAAAATTATGATTATATTAGTTCCTTATATGTAAATGACTAGGTAATTAGTTTGATAAGACTTATATTTTTATAGGATAAACATGAAAATGTATTTTTTTAATTAAAAAACTAATTTTATGGAATTAATTAGTTTTTGAAACAATTAATATTTTAATAAATTATTATTATTAAATTTATTTTATTAATAATATATTATCGTATAATTTTAATGACATCAAATGAAATTTTATTATTACGGTTTGAAAACTGTTTTTTTCAAAACCATTCAATTTTCAATAAATGTTGGTTTTTTATTTTAAAATTGATAATTCACATATTTATAAAATTATTTAGTTAAAATGAATCTTATTTTTGGAATTAGGATATCAAAATTATGTATTAGTGAATGTTTCATAATTTTCTGAGATAGATAATTTTTTGGGAAAAAGTTAAATACCGTATTAATATATATTGTTTTTTTGACCACATAGTATCCCAAAAGTGATGTAATAAAATACTATGAATGGTATATTGGGAAAAATATATTTTTTTGTTTATAATATTGTAAATTTAGGATCATTTTAATTATTTTATATAGCATTAGTGAATCCTCCATGACATGTAAAATATTTTTGGATTTTAAAATAATTTCTTTGAAAGACTGACTCACCATCATATATGAACATCCAATATTATAACATCATCATCCCTTAGCCTTTGAAAATAATATATGTTGACCTCAACTGTTTTCATAATCCCACTCATTCTTTAATATGTTTTGATTATCTTGATGTGTGCTTATAATTCTATATATATATATATATGCTGAATATCAAAATAGTCATTGGAATATGCCAATCAATGCTTATCTATGTTTTATGATACTTTTACATAATTATAACTCAATCTGGATATGTTTTTCATAGAACAGATAAGTGTTAAGTCACTGATATGCTCAAAGCTTCTAATACAGACCTACTGGTACTTAGTCTACCGATAGACATAGTAACCAATATACAGAGCTACCGGTATGTATAAGTCCACGGGTAAGCACATGTCACTGATAGATCTGGTCTACCGATACAGATGATATACTGGTATTAAGTCCACCAATACAACATCCATCGATACAAAAAGCTACTGATAGAAGTAGAGATACCGATATAACAAGTCCACCGGTATGCACTTAATCACTGGTACAGAACGGAGTTACTGAGATGCACATGCTACCAATAAAAAAGCTTGCAGATACGAGCTACCGTTACACCAGATCTACCGTTAGAGTAATTCTACCAGCATAAGCAAGTCTACCACTATGAATTTCACCGATATAAAGAAGCTCACCGCTAGTCTAGTCTACCAATAGAAGTTCACTAATAAAATGAGCCACTGACTGATACAAGGAGCTACCGTTACAAGGAGTGATAGTTACCGATACAGAGGAGCCACAGATACCAGCTCACTGTTATAAATAGATACCGATTGAAAACCAGTCACTGTTTGACTAAACTATATTTCTATTTGTTTATTTAGCAATGGTCATATTTGATGATTTTAATGCAATTAATGTTATTTAATGATATTTGTTGGCATGTCAGGGAACCGTGCCTCGTACCTATAAAAAGGTAGTCATTCCCATTGAGTGGAGCTGAATGCTATAAAAGGAAGGACATAGACCGAGCATAAGTGTGAAAAACTTAAGGGCTGAGGAGTGCTGAAAAGTGGTGCATACAGACAGTAAATAAAGGCCACATCCATAATGGAATAACACTATACATACACGAAGCCATTCATTCAAGAAGAGAACATAAGATGAACTTTAATCAAGGAGTAAAGAACTACAACGAGCTCTTTATGCACTCAAGTTGATCAAACTGAACTTGAAGAAAATGACCCTCTATTTTTCAGACAAAAAAAACCAAAGAAGGACTCAAAAGTGTTCCTGATTAATCAAAGGAGTATAGATTTTCACGTCAAATCACTAGAGAATTCTAAAACTCATATATACTCTCTCAGTGATTCTTTTATTTACATTTTCAGTAGTGTTCATACTCTGTATATTTTATACACACACTGTCTCTTGTGCTAAACTAGATGATTTATAAATCCTCACACAAACCGTCTATAAATATCTTGTATCCCACTGTGGATAGTGGTAGAGGTCAATTAGGACGTGGAACGTTAGTGTGTTGTTGTTTTGTTTTCCCAAGAAGAACTGTGGTAGAGGTATTAGTACCTGGACAGTCTCTGTACTGTTGTTTACCCTGATCCAGGGTGTGGATCAAATTTATTTAAACTATTTGAGAGGACAAGTCTCAGCTTGAGACTGAACCTCATGGTTATATCTATTGTGCATCTTAGATTAAGTCTAAAGTATACTATATATTTTATATTCTGCTGCTAATTAATTTGAAATTCAAACTATTTTAAAGTTACTTTGATAGTTAACCTAGAAAGTGTTTGTAACTTTTGTAAATCAGTAGGTTTGTATAAAAAGGTAATTTAATATTCTAATTAAATTACCTGAGACCTAATCAATATTTTGAGAACCTAATTGAACCCTTACAGTTTTACAAATTCACTATAGTTTAACTTAGTTTTTAATTGGGGGACTTTAATAGAAATATTTTTAACAGAAATTTTAATTGGAACTCAATTCACCGCCTCTTGAGTATCCACTCTGACCAACATTTGGTATGATAGGTTTTATTATTATTAAAGGTTTTCAAAACACTCTATTTTTCAACTGTAATTTTAGTTGTATCTTAAATATCTTAAATTTATTTTAGCATTAAATTTTATCTCTTTAAATATATTCACTTAAATTGAATTATGGATAATAGACAAGATGGTGCTGCTACCAACATGCCACCGTTATTTAATGGTGTTAATTATGCTCAATGGAAACATAAAATGAAAATTCATTTAAAGAGTATGAGATTTGACATCTGGACTACTATAGAGACTCAATATAAGATTCAAGAAACTGAAATAACTACTTGGGATAAACCTACTAAAACTGCATACAATATAATTGTAAAGCAATGAATGCTCTGTATTGTGCTTTAGGAGATGTGGAATTTAATCACATATCTGCTTGTAAAACTGCTTATGAAATCTGGGATACTTTGGCTATTCCCCATGAGGGAACAACCAATGTTAAGGAAATGAGATTGAATATCTATACTATTAAGTATGATAATTTTAAAATGAAGCCTGATGAACCCATTTCTATCATGTATCTCATGTTCAATGAGGTTTTCAACACTATGATCTCTCTTGGTAAAGCTGTTCCTACAAAAGAACAGAGCATGGGAATATTAAGATGTCTGCCAGAAAGATGGAGAGGCACATCTGTTTCAATAAGAGAATCATGTGATATAAGTTCACTACCTGTTAAGGAATTAATTGGTAAGCTTATGATGTATGAAGAAGAACTAAAGGTAAACAAGGAAAAAGATGATGAACTGAAAAGGAAGTCAGTAGAATTTAATTCTACTACCTCAAGGAGCAAGGATAAAGAGAATGTTCACATACCTACTGAAAGCTCGACAGGTGAAGGTTCAGATTCTGACAGTGATGCTGAGATGGCTCAAATAGCCAGGATATTTAAGAAGTTATATAGGAAGAAGAAATGCTTCATAAAATCAAATTATAAAAGAAAATATGACAATAAAGTTCATTGGGAGAAGGATTGGAAAAAGCCTGATAAAAGTGATGACATTGTCTGCTATCAGTGAAAAAGTAAAGGATATGTAAAATCAGACTGTCCAAAAATTAAAGTTCAAGAAGAAATATGACTACAAGGATAATAAGTAGAAGAAAGCTATGAAAGAAACTTAGAGTGCTTCAGAAGACAGTTCAAGTGATTCTGATTCTACTCAAGATGAAAAATCCTAAAAAGCTAATATGTGATTCATGACAAACACATTCGAGGTAACATTAGATACTCCTGCATTAAATTATTATTATTTTGGAGTTGATTCTGATTATGATTCTGAAAATATGTCTAGTGAATAAATATTTGAATACTGTAATATACTTGAAGAAACCTATAATGAATTGAAGGACATGTATAAATCCTTAAACAAACAACATGATTTGACTAGTTCTGTTAAAGCTGAACTTGATATAGAGAAAGAAAATAATGCTCAACTACTTAAGGAAAATACTGAACTGAAATTTTCCAATGAAAAATTAATGAAGGACTTAGATAAATTAAAAAATGGACTTAATAATATAACTAAAATGCTATGAAAACAAGTGGCACCAAAATATACCACTGGTATAGGCTATCATCCTGGACAGAGACAGATTACTAAAACTAGATTTATTACTAAATATGGACAGAATTCTGCTAGTTATAGTTCTGAAAATTAATATTCTTCAACTAGTTTTTCATATGGTTATAGTTCAAATAAGGTTTATCATTCAAAATCTATCGACTCTTTAAATTATTTGAGACCCATAAGACAAATAAGGGTACCTAAATCTTTGATTGCTAACCTGTCTGGACCTAAGAAAATTTGGGTACCAAAATCATTTTCTGTTTAAACCTGTTTTGTCGGAAACTTGCTTGAAAAGTTATCATAAGATGGTATAATACTTGGAAAGTGGATTTTCAAGGCATATGACTGGAGATTACTCGTGCTTCAAGAGTTTAATCAAAGTCGATGGAGGCCATGTCACATTAGGTGATAACACTAAAGGAAAAATCATCGGCCTAGGCCAGATTGGTAACACTGATTCAGTTTTAATTTCCAAAGTTTTATTTGTTGATGGAATTAAGTATAACCTCTTAAGTATTTATCAATTGTCTGATGATGGTTTCAATTTTAAATATGAAAATGATTCTTGTAATGTTTTTAATTCTTAAAATGTTTTAGTATTTTATTCTTGGAGAAATGAAAATGTTTATGCAGTTGATTCGAATTATTTAGCTAAACAAATCATTACATGATTAAATGGTTTTCATAAAGAGTCTTTGATGTGGAACAGAAGATTAGGACAATTCAACATTCATTCACTTAGAAAATTGACTAGGAAAAATCTAGTTAGAGACCCACCTAAACTTGAATTCCCAATATACAAAGTTTGTAATCCCTGTCAAAAGGGAAAGAAACATAATGTTTCTTTTAAATCAAAGAAAGAAGTTTAAACATCTCAACCTCTCGAGTTGGTTCACATGGAATTTTTTGTACCTTCTATAGTTTCTATTTTAAATAGGAATCACTATATCAATGTCTTAGTAGTTTACTTTTCTAGATACACTTTGGTATAATTCTTAGCTCGCAAGAGTGAAGCTTGTTCGTACTTTATTAAATACTCCAAGTCTGTAGAGAACCTTAGTGGACATAAGATTAAAACCCTTAGAAGTGATCATGGTCATGAGTTTCAAAATCATGAGTTTGAATCTTACTACTCACATAATAGCTATAGTAACAATTTCTCTTCCCTAGAACATCTCAGCGGAATGGTGTAGTAGAAAGAAGAAACAAAACCCTTCAAGAAATTACAAGAACTATGCTAAATGAGTATGAAATGCCAATTTAATTTTGGGATGAAGTTGTAAATATATTTTGTTATATTATTAATAGGGTCTTGATTAGACCTGTTCTCAAAAAGACCCCTTATGAGTTTTGTAAGCATAGAAAACCTAAGGTTAATTACTTCAGAGTTTTTGGATGCAATGTTTTTATTCTGGATACAGAGGATAATCATGACATGTTTTCTTCTAAAATTGATGAAGGAATTTTTATTGGTTATTATTTAACTAGAAAATCATATAGAGTCTTTAATAAAAGATCCAAATGTGTGGAAGAATCTATTCACATCAATTTTGATGAAACTGATCCACATGAACCCAAATCTTCCATTAAAAATCATGAAGAAGACTTGTCTGTTCTAGACCTTAATGATAAAATCAATGAACCTATTGTAAAGACATCCAGTTCTGGAATCTTTCTAGAACCTGCTTCTATTGAACCTGAACCTACAGATGAACCTAAAATTTCTAGTCCTAACTTTACTAGATCAACTTGGATTCTAAAGAATCATCCTTTAGATGCTATTGTTGGTAATCTTGATAGAAGAACACATAATAGAGCTTCTCTGAGAAATCAGGTTGAACATCAAGCCTTTATTTCACAGTTAGAACCTAAAAATGTCAATGATTCAATCAATCATAAATTTTGGGTAATGGATATTCAAGAAGAATTAAATCAATTTGAAAGAAACAAAGTCTAGGAATTAGTTGACAGAACTAAGGACACCATGACCATAGGCACTAAATGGGTTTTTAGAAACAAAATTGATGAGTCTGGAAATATATTTAGAAAAAAATATATGTTAATTGCACAAGGGTATAGTCAAGTGGAAGGAATAGACTATGAGGAAACCTTTTCCCCTGTAGCTAGATTAGAATATATAAGGATCTTACTTTTCTATGCTGCTCATCTGAATTTCAAGTTATATCAAATGGATGTTAAAAGTGCTTTTCTAAATGGTTTTATAATTGAAGATGTTTTTGTTGAACAACCACTTTGATTTACTAATCCTCATTTTCCAAATTGTGTTTTTAAGATATCTAAAGATTTATATGGTTTAAAACATGCTCCATGAGCTTGGTACGATAGAATTAGGAAATTTATTTTCTCAAAAGTTTTTACTAAAGGGATTGCTGACCCAAATCTTCTTATTAAAAGAATTTCTAAAGATGTTTTGATAATACAAATCTATGTTGATGATATTATTTTTGGATCTTCTAAACATTCTTTATATACTAATTTTTCAATGAGTATGCATAATGAATTTGACATGAGTTTAATGGGAGAACTCAAATATTTTCTTGGATTTCAATTTTTTCAAAATGAAAATGGTATTATTTTTAATCAAATTAAATATACAAAGGATCTTTTAAAAGTTATTGGTTTGGATAGTATTAAGGAAAGTGATACATATATGAGCACTGTTTTTAAGTTGGATGCTGATGAAACTTGAAAACCAGTGGATCAAACCAACTACAGAGGTATGATTGGAAGCTTACATTACCTTTCTAATAGTCGACCAGATATTATGTTTAGTGTGTGTATGTGTGCATGATTTCAAGATAATCCAAAATAATGTCATTTACTATATGTTAAAATAATTTTCAAATATCTTAATGATATGAAAAATTTGGGATTGTTTTATCCAAAAGGACCATATTTTGAATTAATGAGTTATTCAGATGCTGACTTTGCTGGTTGCAAGAGGGATAGAAAAAGCACATCCAGAATATGTCATTTATTGGGAAAATCCTTTGTATAATGGTGTAGTAAGAAGTAGAATTCTGTTGCATTGTCTACTGCTAAAGCAGAGTATACAGCTGCTGGTAGTTGCTGTACACAATTTCTGTGGATGAAACACACTTATTTGGACTATGGATATCAATTTATACATGTATCTATTAACTGTGATAACAGTAGTGAAATTAACATTTCAAAGAACTTTGTATCTCACTCTAGGACCAAACACATTGATGTTTGGAACCACTTTTTAAGATATCATTACCAAAAAGGTGATATTACTCTGGAATGTATAGGTACTGAACATCAATTAGCTGACATTTTCCCCAAACCATTAAGTTTGGATAGGCTAAGTTACATTAGACATGAGTTAGGAATGATAGGTCACCATTAGAAACCTCACTATTATACCTCACCGGTATGGACCTCACTATTATACCTCACCGTTATGGACCTCACTATTAGTGGACCTCACTGATAGATAAAACTCACTGTTACGAATTCTCACCGGTACGTATTACTAATGGGTCGTGATGTTTTCAAAGTTTTTAATCTTTTGCCGCTAGAATCTGTATCATTTATACTTTACTTATTATATTTTAATTATATATTTTACGTTTACTAAATGATAAAACACAAGTCATAACCTCTCTCGATCCACCTCGAGTCCCTTACCTTCAAACCTCTCTTAAACATTTGAACCATAAGCCTCATGATTCAATGGAAAGAGTAAAGAGACATTCAATCAGTGGAAAGGAAGATGAACTGAGTGCTAAAAGAATCAAAGGCGAGTCTAGTAGTGGAAGTGAAGTGAAGAAACCCGCAAATCCACATCTTATTCAAAGGGAGATAGTAGTTGAAAGGGAGCTATGCACGGAATGGATAATGTCAAGTAAATCATTAGTTTTAGAAGTTCCAGAAGATTTGAAATGGATAGAATGCTTCTCGATCAACAATGGCCCCTACTATCTAAATCTAGTTCAATATTTCTATGAGTATGTTCGGTTTGAGAAATTTGAAGTCGAGAATAGGATGGTATCTGTTGTGAATGGAAAGGAGATAGATTTTTCACCTATTGAGTTGGCTGAATGCCTGAAGGTTCCACATGAAGGCATTTTTGGCTATTTCTCGAAATCAGTACCTCCTACCAATAATATCTTTAAGTATTAAACTGCTTTGGAAGAGCTAATAGGAGATGGAACTCCTAGTAAAGTAGTGGCTGCAGAAATTAATGGAGAGAACTGGTTGCTTTTTAAGTTAATTAATAATTTTTTAATTCTAAGGAGAGGGGATTTTGCAAATCTTAAATACCATGATATTTCATTGATGCATCTGTTGAGACATGTTGTTATGATAAATTTGTGCAGGCTGTTAATGGTTCAGATTGAGGACATGGCCAGGAAAAATTCAAAAACTAATGCCTTATTCTTTGCTAAGTTGATTTCAATTATGATTAAAGTAATGAGAGTAGCTGAGTCTCAAGATGAGACAATGGTGGTAAAGAACAACTTCTGTATCACTAGCACAGAATGTATGTATGTGAAGATTAATTGGAATCCATGGAAAAGAGAGTGGGTTACTAATGATAAGATGTTATATGATAATTTTAATCCTACGGATCATCCATCTAGGCCTAAGGATGTGAGGGATCCTTATCTAGGAATTGATGAGGAAGAGCCACAGTATTGTGATGATTCAGAAGAGGCGGATTCCTCTGTAGCAGATGGAGGAGATATTGACTTGCCTCCTAGCCCAACTCCTAAAATTATGTCACAAGAAAAGTAAGTTCAACAGAGATCAGATCAAAAAGAGGCTGCTCGAGAGAATGAAGAATAATTTCATGAAAGTGAAGCATCTGTTTTTGTTAGCATGATCCCTAGTACACTTATTGGAAACCCCTTAATGCCTGCTGAAGAATTCGATGAAGTTGATAGACCTATACCTATTCATGAGGATCCTCTTGATGTGGCTGAATTGGAGATAGTTGAGGAGGATTCTGATGAGGAAGACCAAGAAGCTGAGGTTGCTGTCGTTATACAAGAGAATTCACTAATTGAGGGGGAGCATCAAACTAGGCTTGGAACTGTTTCAGTGGAAAATGATATTGAAGACTGGGAAGAAGACCAAGGTTTTGTGGTTTGTGGATTAGATTACCCTGATTCAGATAATGAGGCATCCCTTTAGAGACCAAAAGTCAACTATGATATTCAGTCTAAATTATTACCTAAAGATGTGGTAAGAAAACAAGATCTGAATAAATTAATGTTTGATCTTAAATCCAGGTTTGTGGAATAAGTAAGGAGAATGGAAGCTTTACTGGTTTCATCTATTAAGACTATATTAATGACTCTGTAGCCAGTATAGTATTTGAAAAATATCTAGTTTTTGTGCCTGCTAATATAATCACCATGGATTATTTAGAATATTTGATGGATTAAATGAAAGAGTTTTTATATTCTTCTGTTGCTGAGATAACAAATTGTTTTTTTGAGGAGCTGAGCAGGTGGGAAAGTTCTTTTGAACTCTCTCTTGGGTTTTTTGTGTCAACCTTTATGGCTGAGATAGTGGATGGAATCACAACATTCTATAATCATATGTCTATATTTGGAGAGGATTTTGAATTTCTAAAGAAATCAGTTGTCTCTCTCGACTCCTATATGAGTTCTAAAACTCAAGAAGATAAGGATTTGGCCAATGTAAAAAGTGTTCTGATCTTGATGGTTTCAGTTATTGAGGGCTTTAAGAAGTCAGTTGAGAATCATGTCAATATTCAGAATTCTCTTGTAAAGAATCTTATCAGTGGCCTACCTAAGATTTTCAAGGAAATTTCAGTGTTTTCTATTGGTTCTCTTGCTTCCAAACCGTCAATAGATTTGGATCAGATTAGAGCTTTGATGATGTAGGAGCTTGGTTCAGCTTCAAACAGTGGCTCTTTGGACTAATCTTCCCTAAGTCAAGTGGTGTCTACCACTAGGGATATTGGAAAAATAGTTTAGAGTTTTATGAAGGAGGATACTGCTTCTCAAAAGGAAGTAAATGACAAAATGGATTATTATTTACAATGATTTTACACTAAGCATCAGCTCAATAATCATTTCAATCTTATCTTAGAAAACATGAAGCTACAACCAATCAATCAATCCTTCAGGGAACAAATATGAAAACTCAGGGAGCTAAGTCCATCCTTGGATAAGTTTTTGGAGAAAAAATATGAATTTTTATCTGCTATGGATAGTGGAGGAGGAATCATTATGGATTTCAGAAATCTCTTGTTGCCTTTCTTGCATGTTGCTGCTCGGCCAATGATTATACCTCCAGCTTTACCTGCATCTGTATCTACTAATTCTCCTGCTCAGATGACTCCAGCCCAAGACATCTGTCACCTTACTCCTATGATCAATCAGCAAGCTACATAGTACAGGCCTGGAATAGTTTTAGTAGCTCGACCTCCTCTGATCTTTTCTAGTGTTCTTAAGCCTCCACCTGCCTTCCCACAGTCTGATTCTAACTCTGATCCAAAAGTAAAATCCCATGTGGACATTCAAGAGGTGGATTGATTGGTGGCTTCGACCCTTGATAGGAATCATTTGTATTTATTTTGTATTTACTTTTTATAAATTTTGTATTTCACTCGTACTTTTTTTCTCACGACATATATCTATGGTCTTGTTTTCATTTCTCTCTTTCTCATTTCCTCTGATACATTCTTTTCACCCTTACTTTTTGCTAATCAAAAGGGGGATAATATGTATATCCAAGGAGAAAAATACGTATATAAAAGGAAGAATATAAAAGCGAAAAATATGAATATATAAACTTCATGCTATAACTCTACCTTTGATATAGAATGGTACATCTGTTTTATACAAAGGGAGAAATATGAGCTTAATATGTTCCATTTCTATCTTACCTTTTATAAATTTATTTTGTATTTTACCTATACTTTTATTCTGTAACTCTAGTACAATTTATTTTATATTTACCTCTGATACAATTATGCTTTAATTCTATATCCTCTGATACATTATTGGTTTTTTTGGTTTATAATACCATGGGTTGTGATTATCAAAAAGGGTGAGATTATTGACCTCACCTATTTTGATAATCCCAATCATGCTTTAATATGTTCTGATAATCTTGATGTGTGCTTATAATTCTATATATATATATATATGCTGAATGTCGAAATATTCATTGGAATATGTCAATAAATTCTTATCTATGTTTAATCATACATTGACATAATTTTAACTCAATCTGGATATGTTTTGCATAGAACAGATGAGTGTTAAGTCACCAATATGCTCAAAGCTACTGATACAGACCTACCGGTACTTTGTCTACCAATAGACATAGTCACTGATATACAGATCTACTGGTATGTATAAGTCCACCGGTAAGAACATGTCACTAATAGAGCTGGTCTACTGATACAGATGAGCTACGGGTATGAAGTCCACCAATACAACATCCACCGATACAGACAGCTACCGATAGAAGTAGAGTGACCAATAGGACAAGTCCACCGGTATGCACTTAATCAATAGTACAGAACGGAGTTACCGGTATACACAGGCTACCGATACAAAATTCTATAGAAACGATCTACCGTTACACCAGAGCTACCGTTAGAGTAAGTCAACTGGCATAATCAAGTCTACCTCTATGAAGTTCACCGATATAAAGAAGCTCAACTATAGTCATGTATACTGATAGAAGTTCACTGATAAAATGAGACACTGACTGATACAAGGAGCTACCATTATAATGAGTGACAGCTACTAATACAGAGGATCCACCGATACAAGCTCACTTTTATAAGGAGATGCCGATTGAAAACCTGCCACTGTTTGCCTAAACTATATTTCTATTTGTTTATTTAGAAATGGTCATATTTGATGATTTTAATGTAATTAATGTTATTTAATGGTTGTTGTTGGAATTTCAGGGAACCATACCTCATTCTTGTAAAGGGTAATCATTCCCATGCACCGGCACTGAATTCTATAAAAGGAAGGACAAGGCTGGGCATAAGTGTGAAAACATTAAGGGCTGAAGAGTGCTGAAAAGTGGTGTATACACACTGTAAAGAAAGACTACATCCATACTAGAAGAACACTGGGCATACACGAATCAATTCATTCAAGAAGATAACACATTCTGAACTTTAGTCAAGGAGTGAAGAACTACAACGACCTCTTCAGGCACTCAAGCTGATCAAACTGAACTTGAAGAAAATGACCCTCTATTTTTTTAGACAAAAAAACCTGAGGACTGAGAAGCGTTCCTGATTAATCAAAGGAGTCTAGAGATACACTTAAAATCACTAGAGAATTCTAAATCTCATATGTACTCTCTCAGTGATTCTTTTATTTACATTTTGAGCAGTGTGCATACTCTGTATATTTTATACACACATTGTCTCCTGTGCTAAACTAGAGGATTTCTAAATCCTCACACAAACCTTCTATAAATCTCTTGTATCCCACTGTGGATAGTAGTAGAGGTCTAGAAGGACCTGGAAAGTCAGTGTGCTTTTGTTTTTTTCCCACGAAGAACTGTGGTAGAGGTCTTAGTACATGGACAGTCTTTGTACAATTGTTTACCCCGATCCTGGGTGTGGATAAAATTTATATAAATTGTTTGAGAGGACTAAGTCTTGGATTGAGACTGAACCTCTTGGTTATATCTACTGTGCATTTTAGATTAAGTCTAATGTATACTATATATTTTATATTCTGCTGCTAATTACTTTGAAATTCAAACTGTTTTAATGTTATTTTGATAGTTAACCTAGCAAATGTTTGTAACTATTGTAAATTAGTAGGTTAGATTCAAAATCTAATTCAATCTTCTGATTAAATTACCTGAGTCCTAATTAATCTTTTGAGAACCTAACCGAACCCTTACAGTTTTACAAATTCAGTATAGTTTAAGTTAGTTTTTAATTGGGGGACTTTAATAGAAATATTTTAACAGAAATTTTAATTGGAACTCAATTCACCCCCTCTTGAGTATCCACTCCGACCCACAATATATAATACCCCCTTTTCAAGAAACCATTGAAAAAACCATGGGAGGTTTTGTGGTTGTGATTATTTTTTTGTATAGAGTCCAAAACCAAAATAATAAAGAACTCTCACACCTTTCTTATATAATCCAACCCAATCTTCCATTCCTCTTCAGTAAAAACATTTTGAACACTACCAACCTCTACCCAATACTCCCTATAGTATTCTAATTGTTCCCCCAAGGATCCCATGAAGCCTATCCCATTCCTTTTGTATGACACACTCAATTAACGAATGCTCACCATCCTCACTTCTTTTCAATTTAATAACATTGTTTGAAATAAGCCTTTTTAATATCAATTGTCTATCTTGTAGTTTTATTTTAATAGCATAACTAGAGTAAACGTTATCTTTTGTGAATTAGGGATCATTTCTTCTCCCTCATTTTAACAATTACTAATGTCGTTACTATGTTAAAATTCTATAAGGTATTACTCTCTTCTCATTTCCATACAAGCTCCTCTTTTATATTATTCTTTGTAAATTATTTTTTTATATCTTGGGTTATATTGTTACATTATCCCCCAACTATCCATTTTATAAATACATGATTAGGAATACATTTTACACTCATTAATCCCTCCAATGATCCTTTATGCACACCTGTTACTATGCTGATATTCTATAATGGTTTCCTTTCTCATTTTATCCATGTCTCCTTATATTTTTTTACCCTTCTATTTTCAATTTAAAATAATGGGGTATGTTTTTCCTCTCCCACATACATCCCTTATTATGTTTTTATGATGTGAGAACACATTATCTCTAATTAATCCCTCCAATTTATATAAGTTACCATGTCTAAATTTCATATCATTTATTCCATTACCCCTCTTTCATCATGTTTCTTTATTAGGCTAAAAATTCAATTTAAAATATCCTTATATTGGGGAATGTATTTATATGACCCCAATACTGGATGTTTTTTTTTAAAAAGGATGATAAACCCCTTTCTCTCATAAATTTTTTTTATGATTCCTCATGTGATGTTGTTATGTTTACAAAATTGAACTGTGATTTTCCATGCAAAAATTATTGTTTTGTGAACACCATGACCATTTCTCTATCAGGGGTATTCACCATTATGGACATATACTTATTGATTATAAACATTTATGTGTTTATTCCACATTATTTTATTTTGGAATAAATTATTTTGTTGGATGGATCCATGTTATATGATATATATGGAACACTTAAGCACGAGATTAAAATATTCATGAAGGGGGTTTCCTTATAGTGCAAAAATGCATTGGGTATTGGTTAATATCATGATATGCCATATTACATTAGGGTTTACTCATTATAGTTCATGTTTAATGAGGGTTTACAGATGTTAGTACACATGAAATGATCCTTACCTCAAGCTGATATCATGTTATTTGTTTTTTCCACATTTACTTGTATGATGATCATGCTATATCAAGTATTTCTGTTCATATATCTCTTATGCTTCATTGATATTCCTATTTCCTAACATTTATTTTATTCTTCATGTTATGACTTATTTACTACATTAATAGTCTTTATATCTCACTCATTTATTATTTATGTCCTCAGGTTATACCATGCAATTCAATCTATGAAGTAAATTTGTGGTCATGTAAAAAATGTTTTCGATAAATATATTGTATTTTATGTCTCCATTTGTCATTTAATTTATTTAAGACCAATGTATATAAGACTTATCAATCTTATGGGTGGTTTTAAGTTCATTTTAATGTAATAAGTCATGAATAAATAAGAAATAATGACCATGATTGTTATAGTTGGTATCAAATTATAAGTTTAGTTATTTTGGGATTTGGATTAGAAAACCCTAGTGAATTCCTTATGGATAAGAATAACTATAAAAAACTTCCCTTAATTTTTGTTAGTGTAGATTAAGTTTATTATCATGACAATAAATCTACTGGGTTGACACTTTAGGGGAAATTATTTGGAAATTTTATTAGATTAGTATGAACCATTATTAAGGAATAAAAAAACACATATGAATATACATTAGGAAATATATCTTGGATAACAAAGAATTATTCTGAGAAATTTATAAGTTATGGAGATAAATGAAATTTATAAGTTATCCCTTTAATGTCATTAGATCTACATTAATGTGTTAAACTATTTATGATACTCACCCCTAATTCTCCAATTATTCAATCCATTTGAAGATAATAGGATGAATCAGGTGAAAAATTGACGTGAAAGGCTAAGTGGTGACTACATCAATAAGATTCACAATCAGATGGGAGCTCAGGAAAGTTATATCATGATTATTCCAAATAAGTTATCAAATATCATGATTTTAAATAGGAAATTTTTTTAATTCCAAATAAAATTAATGAAGAGAAAAATGAAATATCAGGATAGTCTATCTGATAAAGTTGATAAGGTAAAGAAGTCCCAATTTCCTTTGAGCAATAAATGTGGAATGAGGCTCCAAGGGAAATGTCAGAAAGGGGATAAGAGATATTTTCTGTGTGGTAAGGAAGGGAAAAAGGTATCCAATATCCATGAAAATTATATAATGAGATGGATGGAAAAAACATTCCATCTATATCATCATACATAGTTCAATGTCATAAATGTGGAGAATTAGAGCATTATCTAAGACAATTCTCTATTTCATGTAGATAGGAACATGATGATCATCAAAAGTCTACATGATCATGGGTGCATGGAATGTTCTATTCTAAGAGGTATAATGATGGATTAATTACATGTAACCACTACGTCAATTTATTCATGTTATAATTTATTTCAATTAATTTCCTATTAGTTTATTTTTTATGTTTTCTAAGAACATTGAGTCCCCCTATGAAATGATACAAATCATTATGGAAAAATTATACAACTATTGTATAACATGTTGAAGTTTGTGGGAATGTTCTATTATAAAATATTATATTTGTTAATTTGGTGTGATTTTATGAATAATGAAAATCATTAACTATTCCTAAAGAAGATAAAAATTACGAGCAAAACAATCTCTTTCCTGATTTGGAGTTAGAATCTATGATATCTACAATGAAGATATTGCAGAATTATCTAATTAGGGTGAATTATGAAATCTATATAGATTAAAATGGTCTTAAATATATATCCACATGGAATGATAATAATATGGGATAACGAATATGGTTTCAACTCATCAATGATTACGAGTTCTTAATCCCTTACCACACTAGAAAAGCGAACAAGGTGGAAGATTCTCTAATTAAAAATGACCCAATGAGTATATAATTGATGAGACTTGATAAGGATCCAATAATATTAGATTTCACAAAGATGTACATGAGAATCATAAATAAGGTGACATCTTCTACCCTTTCTTAAATGATTTCTCAAACATCTGTTTTAGAATGGTTAACAGATACTCAAATAGATGATTTGGAAATTCAGGAGAAAGTGGAAACTATCAGAAAAGGAAAATCCTCATAGATCAATGTTAATTAAGAATGAATTGTGATACTTGGGTAAAGACTGTATATTCCATAAAATATTTATTTTAATAATGAACTTTGGGATGATTCACATAGTTAAAATTTCAACATTCACCTAGGAAACACAAAGATGTATTAGGATCATTGAAGGGATTATTCATGGGATAACATGAAGAAGAAGATAAGTGAATATACATCAATGTGCCTTGTATGACAACAAGTGAAGGACGAGAGGAAGATGTATAAGTGGATGATGAAACTATTTCCCATACTATGAAATAAATTGTATAACATTACAC
Organism: Viscum album; assembly: GCA_963277665.1. Taxonomy (NCBI): domain Eukaryota; kingdom Viridiplantae; phylum Streptophyta; class Magnoliopsida; order Santalales; family Viscaceae; genus Viscum; species Viscum album. The sequence goes on along the minus strand of OY728136.1, from coordinate 1,427,554,522 downwards.
TGGATGTTGTCACAGGACTTCTAAAGGCATCCAAAGGAAGTAATGCTATCTAGGATTTTACGGATTGTCTTACTAATATTGGACAATACGTTTCTATTGAAGAGGATAAATACTTGGATCAACTTTCATAGATATATATCAGAGAAGTGGTAAGGGTTCAAGGTTTTCCACTATCGATTGTATCCGATGGAGATCCAAGATTAACATCTATGTTCTAGAAGAGTCTCCAACACTCTCTAAATTCTCAGCCAAACACTAGTACGACTTATCATCCTCAAACTGATGGCCTTTCTGAGTGGAATATCCAAACACAAAGAAACATCTTGAGGTCATGCTCAATGTACATAAAAGGAGGATGGGATCAACATCTTCATATGGTTGATATATCTTACAACAACCGTTTCCACTTTAGCATTCAAATGGATCTTTATAAGGCTCTTTAAGGGACGATATTCAGAACACCGGCATTTTGGGATAAATTTGGGGAGGAAAAACATTTTAGTCAATAGATGGTCTAATAAATGGTGGAGAAGGATAAGGCCATCTAGCAACACATGAAAGATCCTCAAAGTCAAAAAAAGAGCTACGCTATCAACCATCAATGAGGCCAAGAGATTGATATTGGAGATATTGTTTTCTTCCACATATCACCATGGAAGAGAGTGATGAGATTTGAGATGAAGTGAGAGAATAGTCCAAGGTAATTCAACCCAATTGAGATACTTTATCACATAAAATCAATTGCATATCGACTAGAACTCCCACTGAAGAAGCCTAAAGTACGTGATATATTCCATGTATCACTATTAAGGAAGTATATACTAGACCCATCCCATGAACTCAATCCATAGATGGTACCATTAGAGAATGAACACTCTTATGAAGATAAGCTGATTATGATCATAGGGTGTACTAAAAATGATCTAAAATAATAATAAAATACCCCTAATTAATGTGTTGTGGAGAAACCAAATGTTTGAAAAATCAACATGGGAACCATAGGAAGTGGTGAGGCAGAGATACCCTCATCTATTTTAGTTTCGTAAAAAGAAATTTCAGTGGTGAAATTTATTTTGGGGGGATAGTTATAATGAACCTATCATTAATTAGTAAAATTCCATTCCATTTAATGTTATATGTATATATAATGCACATGCACCCATTTTTTATTATTATTTGGGTTCAAATGATAGTTTTGTATCATTATGGATGATAATATCGCTAGTTAACAATGATAAGAAAACTAATATAAACATTAGGAATTAATAATTCATTTAGAATCAGACAAAGGAGATGATGGCCCCATCAAGTAGTCTCTGGTCAAATGCATCTCATTTTTCGGAGTCTGAAATGACGGTTGCATCACTGGGCTTAGCACTTGATTAATGCCAAGATGAGCTTCAAAATGTTATGCCTGAATAGAATCACTAATGGGATAAGTTCATGTTAATATAGATTATCACTCGAGTGATGTTATTCACATCACCTTGAGAGTCTGTCACCATCACTCACCTTACCCTTAGGTCTTGTGCGGGTGTTATAAGGGTTTATGTAACAAGGTATTAGTTAATTATTGTGTAATCACTATTTAGGAATAAAATTATTACTCCATCAAATCATTTATGAGAATATTCATTCTAATAAATTATAATGAATTTAATAAATTGATTCATCAGGTAAAATTTGTAATTTTGAGAATTGTATACATTATTATATTATAATCTATAGTTTTTTAATAATATTATAACAACAATTATTATAAATGATGACTATATTAGTTAATTATTTTTAAATGAGTATGTAATCAGTTCAATAAGAGTTATATATTTATATGATAAAATAGAATGTATATTTTTTAAATTAAATAAATTATTTTATGTAATTAATTAATTTTTAAAATAAATAATAATTAAATAAAATATTACTATAAAATAAATTTTATTAATATTAAATCAGTATATAATTTTTATGAAGTCAAATGTAAATTTTTTATTATTGATTGAAAACTGTTTTTCTCAAAACACGTCAATTTTCAATAAATGTAGATTTCTAAAAAAATTTAAAATTCACATATTTAGATAATTATTTATAGAAAATGAATATTATTTTTGGAATAACGATGTCTAAATTTTCCAATGGGGATGGTTTCATAAATTTCAATGATAATCGAATTTTCTGGTAAAAAGTAAATAACGTATAAATATATAATGTGTTTTATGAGCTCATAATGACCCAATAGGGATGTAATAATATACTATAAAGGGTATATTATGAAAAATAAATATTTTAATTTAATATAATGCAATTTTAGGATAATTTTACTTAATTTATAAAACCATAGTGAATACTCTTAGTCATATAAATTTTGTTTTGATTTTAAAAAAATTTACTTCAAAAAGTGAATCACCTCCACATAAGAAATGAAAGTATATTAATTTATTAATACCTTATACTATTTTATTAATATATTCAACACCCATTTTCTAGAAACCATGGTAAAAACCATGGTATGGTTTGTATTTTTGAATATTTTAGTGTGTAGGGTCGAAAAATAAAATATTAAATAATTCCCCATGATTTTATAAATAACCTGCCCAATATCCCATTACTCCTGACTAAAACCATTTGTCGATCGAAAAAATCATTCCCATACTCCATATAGTCCTCCCAAGGAACCCACGTTCTCTCAAGAAGCCTCTACTATGCCTTTGGGATCACACACTCAAGTAAGGGATCCTCACCTTCCTCAATTCCTTTTAATTCTAGAATCCTGTATGAATTAGTATTTTTGATTTAAATTGGTTTTATTTTTATTATTTTTCAATCAAATAGCTACTGTATATTTGATTTTATATGAATTAGGGATCATTTATCCACCCTCATTTGGAACATTACATAAGCCGTTACTATGCCAAAATTTGGTAAGAGATTTCCCTCTTCTCATTTTCATTCAAGAACCTCTTCGATATTAGTCCTCTGAAATTTTATTTTTATATTATAGGATATAATTCTACATTATCCCCCTACTTTCCATTTTATATATTCTTTATTATATCTTCCTTTAACTCTCGTTAATCCCCCAATGATCCTTTAAGCACACCTGTTACAATGCCGATATTTTGTAAGGGTTTCCTTCCTTTATCATTTTTATCCAAGTTCCGTTCTATTTTTACACCCTTTTATTTTACCTTATAAATGATGGGGTAAAATTTTCAACCTCCCTATAATTGAAATTATTTTGTTATTATGATGGGATACCTCCTTTTCTCTCCTTAATACCTCCCATTTACTCTTGTTACCATTCAAAATTTCATAATAGCTATTCCATTTCTTATCATTCTTCAAGTTTCTTTATTATATTTTTCCTTTTATTTCAAAATTACATATGTTGGGACATGTATTTATATAACCCTTTTACTTCCCATTTCATGTCTAAATATTGATATACGAATTTTTTTTCATCTGCTCATTTTATTAATCTCCATATAATGTTGTTACGCTGCCAATATTGCACCGAAATTTTTCATTCCCAAATCAACATGTAGTGAGTACCATTCCAATTTCTCTATTAAGGGTATTACCCTTTATGAGAATATCTTTATTGATTATATAAATTCATGTATATATTCCAAATTCCATTATCTTGGAATAAATGATTATGTTGTTTGAATCCATGTTATATAATATATGTGGGACACTTAAGCATGAGGTTAAAATGTTTATTAAGGGTGCACCTTGATAGGACACTAATACACTAGGTAATTTTTAGTATCATGATATTTCATGTGCAGTGACTGTTTAATTTTGATAATTCAGGTGAAATTATGGATTACTCATTATAATCCTTTTTAAATGATCCTTGGATCCTAAAAATATCATGTAGTATGTTTTTTCAACATTACCATTTTATGATGATCATTTTATAACATGACACTTTGTTCATGTTTCACTTATGCACCATTGATATGAATATTGATGAAAAATGTATTTTATTCTTCATGTTATGCCTTATTTACACCCTTACTGGGCTTTATAGCTCACCTTTTTAATATGAATTTCCTCATGTTATCCCATGCAATGAAAAGTACAAGGTAATTTTGTTGTCATTTAAAATAAGTTTTCAATAAATATATTGTGTTTTATTTCATAAGATTTCATGTAACATTCATAATCCACAATGTCAATAGACCTCTTGATCTCTTGGGTGTTTTTAAATGTATTTTTTTGAAGAATATAATTTCTACATATGAAATAATGAACATGGTTATTATATATGATGGATTTTTGTAGTCCAAATATACTCATGGATTATTTAAACTTTCTATTTTATAGCTCACAAAATATTTTGGCCCATGATTTAGCAGTCACATAGATCAGTCTAATAAAGGGGTGACCTATAGGGTCTTTCATACGATGAATGGAATTGTTATATGTTGATAGTGTATTGAAATTTTTTTTAATGAGAGCACCAACAAGGTACACTAATAATTATTACTATGATCAAAATATATAATGAAAACCTACAACATTTAATTAAATATCAGAATATACTTTTATGTTTAAACATTATTTTGGGGGAGAAATTCCCTGATCAAACGAAACCGAGTCCCAAATGACTCCACCAATCTTATCAATAATCATGAAATGATGGATACTCATGGAATGAAATGTTATTTGAGGTATCTCCATGGTTGCATAATATATCTTACAGATATAAGTATATAATTCTCTATACTAAACACTGTTCTCATATTACAAGAAAAGTGGGACACCATTTGAGGGTGAATCACCTAGTTGTCATTTTATTTCTATGTACAAACATGTTAACCCCTTCCAGAATTTCATTAATATCTCATCCCACTTCCACTAAGGAACCTAATGGTTTTTAGCTAAACCAACCCAAACATGGTTATCTTCTATTCCATTCATTCAAGTGTGGAATCGAGAAACAAACTCTCTAACACATATCATTCTTCCTAGGCAAAAAAACATAATTTGTACATGTATAAGATGGAAACACTTTTTTTTACCACTAAATACTATGTTTTATACTACCTAATCACCTTTACCAACAATGTCACTTGCTCCACCATTTATCTTCTAAATATTATAAATTTATCATAGGAATCATAAAATCTTTCATAAGAATTTATAGTATATTTATGCATATTTAAGGTCTCAAATAGTATATATACATGATGATATTCTTTAACAAACTATAAATTAATTTGGATAAAATCATCAACTAAATTTATGAGGCACCATCCTTTTCCACAACGGAAAACTACAAAGTGGCTAAATACACTGAAAAATCCACCAAAAAATAGAGAATAAGATCTCCTGCTAAGGGAATCCTCCAACAAATTCCCCTTCTAAGAAGTATACAAAATATCAAAATGCGTGTCCTAGTTAATCTATATCCATAACCTCTATCTCATGTTATAATCAATATGTGATAAGATATAATTGATTCTTTTTATCCATAAGAAATGTGAAACCACTCATCCACAATGTAGTGTTCCCATATATTCAGGTAAAAGAATACCGCTTATTTCTTAAGGTTATGGGACCTATAGTTCTTCGCCTTAGGAATCAGTAAGATGGACCCATAGGTAATCACTTCTTCCCTCTACATCAGGGATCGACCAAGTCTGGTCCCCAAGTCATATTTGAACACTATTTAATTAACAAACTCTTCTATAAAAATAAAGATCAGATTGTCTATAAAAGGTTTTCTATAATTATGAAGGTAGTTATTTAACCATTACATCAAGGAAAATGGATTCCCAATTTGGGTCAAAACTATTAACATTCTGAGAATCAAGAGGAATTGATTACAAACCTAGTATAGTTTACTTACTCCCTAAGGAAACTCTACACCAAGATAACACTCTTGGTTGGATCCCAAGCTTGGCATGACTCAACCTTCTCAGGACCAACTACCAATACATCCTCTAAGATATCATTTATAATGTTTTAGACCTAAAAAATATAAAATATTTCTCATTGAGAACATCCCATTAATGTTATGATCAATTTTTTGTTGTAATATCATCTTCATGTGTCTTGTATGCCCCTCCTCGAATGCCAATTACACTAGATTTTCATCAATGAATACAATGAAATACTAGTCAATGGATGGATGAATGATCATATTAATTTTTACCTTAAATAGTATTGTGGATTTATTTATGACATAGGGAATAACTTTGTACTCATAGTGAATGTAACAAAATACAATTGACATCTATATATATCACCATTCAGTACTCACAGTTGATGATAACATGATCTGAATTCAATCCTCAAGAACCATCATGACTCTTTCAATTGATTTAAGAGTTTGTTAGTCCTAATAGTGGTTAATTAATATGCATAGATACCTAGTTTAACCATTGATAATTTAAACTAAATTTTAATATCCCATCTACCTCCTTGGTGAAAAACAATGGGGATACAAAGAGGGAACATTATATACCATAAGTCCCTTCTTCTCTAGGACCTAAAAATATACCCTCATCCAATCAATGTCAATATAAGTGACCTTTTTAAAAAATTTATATATTATAGACATCCCGGGTTTTAATTCAATACTGATGTAATGCACTCATAAGAGAGGAAATCTTGGAACATATTTAGGAATGAAATCCTCATACTTTTACACAATTGGCTGGAATTGTTATAACATACAATCCACTACCCTATGTGTCAGGATATCCAACAAGATTTTAATTGGTTGAACTCACATATGAATGAGAATATCCTTCTCCTACTCATTTTTATATTCCCTAAAAAAGGAAAACCTCATCCCATAACTATAGTCAATCAACATCCCCTACATAAAATACAAAATATGGGAATTAAATATTGATTCTCATTCCATACCGAATATGACGCCCGAATAAATCATCAATTCTATAAATAGATATCATATTAATCTCTCACCGACAAGAGTCAGTATATTTTTTCAACAGGAGTTTGAAATCACTGAGTAACCTCATGTCAGACCCTCCAAGTGAAGTGGTCAATCAAATGGCTCATCAATATTCACTGATTATCAAAAAAGGAAAATTTAATGAAATGAATGAAAAAAAATTGCATTCAGTACTACATGTATGGTATGAACGACCCAACTCATACCTTGTATAAACCCTTATTCTTTGGGGACAAACCTCCATAGCTTATAGTTAGCCTCGTCCATTACCACTAGCTCACGGTTATTTGAATGGACCAGCTTAGGGTGGTGAAGGTAATATTTTAAACATCTAAACACCTCTTACTTGTATATCATCCAATATAACACATCCACAACCATGTTTAACTTCTTTATACCTACTCGGGTGGTCCCATAATCATCACACAATTAGTTGTACATTGGGTCAAAAAATCAGATGTAAGAAGCCCCTAACCATTATGGGGAAAACACAACATTTCCCGTGGATAATTTGAGTTATCCTAATTGACATTCTACATTGATCCTCTATTATGTGATTTTCTACTGAAGTGTCTAGTATATCGAGAGCCATGTGACATTGACATCCATTGGATACTTGCTATTGAGGTCTCAACATTTCGGTTCCCATTATCATCTCCCAATATCAACACATGTTCATCGAGGAAGACACCTACTACTAATTCCTTCCCAAGATCTCAATATATTGTGATAATTAAAAAGGATATCATTTAAGAATATATATTTTATGAAAAACTCTTACTAAATGGTGAGATATATGATGATGGGATATATCACCTTATCCATGGAGTATCATGGGTGATATTAAACAATTAAAAAAATGTTATCTAAGGTAATAATGTTATACGATAGATGAAGAGGCCACTGAATATCCATGGGTCACAATTGGGCTTGATAAAACTCCTCCTGAAATAGGAACATGATTTTTGACCATGATATAGTTTTATAATCATAAAATGGTGCCAGATTAAACTATAACCCAGAGGATCCCTGAAACAAATTCCCTATGATGATTTCTATATGTTATAAAGGTGTCATCCTAATGGAAAAAAATCATGTGACTGCCTTTAGCCAGTATTGTACAACATGGGGGTATGGATGACCCCAATTCCTAAAAGATCCCTTCTATCATAAATCATTATGTACATTCAATAAATACACATCCTTATTTGTTAGAAATGATAATAAATGATTCTAAAAGAATCGTAGTGTAGATGGTAAACCTCGTGGAGGTAATATCAAATGTACATGACACAACCAATTGCAATATTATGAATTCACCAATGTTTTACATGCTACAAGTTACTACATGTATTGAGTTGAAAAGAAAGTGATTAGAGTCATGGGGTAGGGGTATGCTTGCCAATTCATGAACACTTTAGTCCATATCAAGAATCCAAACTCACCACACTTAACAATTATTCCATAAAACCAAAACTAATCTCACAAAATATATTACTAATGTAGATCTAACTCTTTGGATACCACTTTGTCACAAACCAATGATTTAGAGCCCTATCCGTGACTACCCCAAGCTCTACTCCATTATTTCAAAGGTTAGAGACCACTGGTGGTAGCCATACTCCACACATGGGAATCCTTAGCCTAATTGACCTATACATATTCATATATATCCATCCTTTATAATGAGTAAATGTAATGAAACTGAAACCAATTCATGCTTAGATTTATAATTCCATGATTTTTGTATGACAAAAAAGTAAACAATTTAATAAATGGTCTAAGTAAAAGCCCACCCAAAAAAATTATCGAGTCAATATTGTATAGATGATGTGGAGTACTATCAATTGAAACAATATTAAAAAAACCATGGAATATCTAGCTCAAACTATGATATACTACCTCCTTTTCCTACAAAGATACCATTAAAAGGGTCTTTATTTGGGTAATAGATAACATATAGGGGTAGATACTACGTATGGGTCGGTGTAGGAATACCTAGGGAAAAAAACTAAATAAAAAGCATGAATAAATTTTTTTCATCTCATAATAAGGATATAACAATCAAATGAGAAAGAAAAAAATATTTTGGAAGGTCATGGTGCCTCTAGGAGGAATCAAACTAACTACTAGCCACCTGATTCTACTTGAAGCATCTAGGTAATTCTCATTTTTATGGTACCAAAACCACAAGACATTATATCATCAAAGACACCCATCCACGATTTCATTATAGTTGGTCTCTTGTTACTATAATTCAATGGTGTTCAAATATATTGATACAGATATAAGATATCACCACAAAACAACTAGGGAAAACCACAAACCCTATTATGATCAAACCTATTTGTAGGGGACCTTATGAAAAATATACTATTAATCCTACTAAAAAACCCATATACACAGGCTAAATATCATAATAATTGGGTTCATTTATATTCCATGACCCCCAACTAGGGTATTTGAATGAAAAATATAGGTTTACAATATGATATCATATAATGACAGAAAAAACATTATCTGAGACTCATCCTCTAGGTAGGATCACATTACAGAGATGTGTAAATAATTACACACTATAATCCCAAGGTTACTGACCAAGGTAACACACTCTACTTATTCATTTACAAATTGATGATATATAGGGCCCCAAACATCCTCAAATGGGTCACACAGTGTGTATTAAGGAGTATGTAATTTCATTATTGAATCACACAGAGTGTCTATAAAACTACTTGTCTTACTGTGTGTCACTACTACACATGACATGTAAAACAAAAAATAAATGACATGTAATTAAGTGAAAATAGTTTGTAGAATTTGGTAGTAACTAGTCCATACCATCTATTTGTGCTAGTGTACTTTTTATCATGGCTAATTACCTACACATTAACACATTATCATCTCAATATTCTTGGCTCTTCTTATGTATAATAGTCATGTATTTGTAGCTTGGCCTTCCTATTAATATTTACCATATTAGATCATGATGATATTCTATAATGGGTTTATATAGTGTGAGGAAAATGTCACATTGTGTGTTAACGTTTTACTATCTATGGGAACTCTTAACTCGCACAGAGGTTCAACATATAGAATGTATCTAAAGATTACATCCCATACATTTCATTCCTTTTCAAAAACCACATGATCATCTCTAGATCAAATTTTGTGTTACAACAATCTTTTTTCCATCCAAGAATCAAATATTTAAGGCCACACACCCCCTATCATCTACCATCAATAGTATCCGTGCATCTATTGTACTCTAAAACATTAATATGTGTCTTCGTAAACTGTATTATATAATTTGGACTATCTAGATGCATTGATCCATTTTGATCTTCCTATAATTGTTATTTTTCACTATCACACCATGATCACACACATAATACGACATTATAACCTTGGTGTTGATCTGTTTTGTTGAGTAATGGTTGGAAAATGATAGAATATTGTGTATTCATCAAATATTTCTCAAAAACAAATTCTCATGTAACTTGTGAAAAATTGGGGAGATATCACAAAGATATAAAAACATAGGAAAAATCCCTGACGTCTGGTCATTTCTTATGAATACATTTTTATCAATTTTATGAATTATGTGGGTATAAATAACAAAAAATAAAATATAAATTAAATTAAATTAAATTTCATCGCATGAATAAATTCTTATTTGTGGAATTTATTTGTGTAAAATTGGAATTAATGATGGTTATAGAATTAAAAATATCTAATATACTACGTGGGTTTTTTAATCACTGATAATGATTGATTTTTATTAATGTTATTGGAGAGATCGACGAACTCCAATTGCACAATGAGCCTCAACCAAAATCTGAGGATATGTTTTTGCAAAGATTAATCTCTACCAATAGTTATCTATGTATCATGGTTAAAGTGGAAACCATAGATATCTTGTCATAAATGTATATTTATATTGGAAAATAGGGTTCTACATCAACATGAAAATAAATTAACACATTTTATTTATTTTATTATTTACACATGTGACAGATTTACACTAATCACATGATGCTAATAATGATTATGTAATACCAAGGGTATATCCAATGTTACAAAATCAATGGAAGCCCCAAATATCAGATCTTATCCACCTTTTAGAATTTACAAAACTTTTTCAGGAAGACAACGATCATGTATAATAATATTTTTTATATTTTTCAAATATAAATTCTGATCTCACTAGGACTTGAAATCTAATTTAATCGTAAGCCCTAAATATTAATATAATCATTATAAAATTATGAATTATTATATAGAATATTTATATTTTCTACAACAATAGTGATAAAAACACCATGTATCAAGATTATCTTATTATGATACAATTTTTAAAGTTAATCAACAGAAATACATTAAAATATCAGAATGAAATACATAGATTTAGTTAATTGATCACTAATAAAACAAATCTCATTATTAACTTGACAATTATTTTTCCTTCCAACTATGAAATCCATGGTTATATTTCCCATATCCACATTGGAACTTGAATAAAATAAATAATCCATATCTATAATTTTCAATCTATTTAGACCTATTGAAAAGTGAAACTTATCATGGTAACGTCAATAATATCTATATTCATTCTATCTGATTGGTAATACACTCAAATGTGTTGGTATATATTTGTGTTGTCAGGAGGAATGGAAAACATGGAAATATGATATTCATAAAAAAATTCAATATTCAACAAGGATACACATTCCACACAAAATTCCTATATAAGTCACAAAAATATTCATTGACAATATTAAATGTTAATAGTCTTAAAAAGTATCAATTTTCAGGTAACTCATAGTATTCTTTCTTATATTGACTCATGAATTTCATACATGTATTTTATATTTCATTATATAAATATTTATTATATTATATAAAAACAAACCTAAAGTCCATAGTAGTTTAGTGTCTCTAGAATATTATAACACGATCATCTAATTTGGTGAATGATCGTCATCATTTCCCATAAATATCTTCTCATATTTTAATCCTCATTTGAATAAACTATATAATTCATTCTTCATAACCTTGTAATGGAAGCATAAGAAAGGGTATGATTAGATACTCCGTAAGGGTAAGAATATATGATATCAATGTATGATTATATTAATTCATAATAAAAGTGTTATAGAATGTGATAATGGAAATAACATAAAATGTTCATACCCAACATATCATAGATCATAAAGACGGTCATGGAATAATAAACTAATATTTATAAAAAAATGTTTTATATAGGTGATGATTCATTATAAATAAATTAAGAATCATTTTATATGGTAATAAAATCATGTCAAAATAATAAATATTGAAAATAATTTCATATCTTATAGAATTAAAATAATAATATCATAGTAGTGGATCAGAAAATATCACTTATAACCCATTGTGTATCATGATGCACATGTTCCCCATTATGGATCATGACACACCTATTTCCCACAGTGGATCTATATGCACATATTCCCCTTTAAGAAACTAGTCATTTCTTTTTCCAAAAGTGGATCACGCCCCTCAATGTTTTTCCCATTATTATCTCATGATATTTAAATACATTGATATTTCATTAGAGTGAGATATAGGACCCACACTTCTCATATGGAAAACCATATTCATGTGTGCTGCAATATCATAAAATGAAACATACCATTACCCATGGAATGACATGGGTTTCATAAAAATTTAATCATATAATATATTTCATATCACCAAAGTATAACCTGATAAAGTAAATTGGTTTCATAAGAATTTAATCATTGTATGACCAGAATTATAGAAATGGGTTTCTTAAACATTTACTATAAAGATAAATAAAAAGAATAATTGATGTGGATCAATTCTATATCAAATAATAAGTAACATGAATGGATTTTACTCATATAGGGACTTGTTTTTAAATATTACATGTAATTTTTATTAATGAAAATAACATTTCTATATATTTTTTAAAATAATTAATCAATATAAAATGTTTTTTAAAAATAATTTTTTTAAAATAAAGATTGAAACTTATAAATGAATAAATAAAAATCAATCACTTCTTTTCTTGAAGAAAATATATTTTTAGATTTGAAGAAAAAATACATAAAGCATTTGGAAAATCCCTTTCATTGAAAATGAATGTAAATAATTATAAATGAATTGTCTAATAAAACAATGGTCATGATGGTGGTAAGATACATTCATACCATAATTGTTAAAATAAATATTCATTTCACATTTTCTAAAAAATAAATACAGGAATTTTATAAGAAAATGACCTAAATATTCATTTTATATGATTTTATAAAAATATAAACATGGGTAAAAAATTATTTAATATATAATTTTAAGAATTTTAAAAATATTTTTGAAAATATTTTTACAAATCATTGACTTGGAAGAAAACAATCTTCCCTTTAAAGGGAGAAACATTTTTTAAAACGTTTATCGATTATATTAACAACCAAATATTAGAATATTTGTATTATTACATTTAAATATCCTTAATATTCATAGGAGGATAAAATTAATTATTTTATTAAGAGGTAAATCATAATATTTTAACATGGGAAACATAATCACACTTAATATATGTGAAGTACAATATTTTAACAAAAAATATTTACTAATTTGGTAACATTGATCATACACCCATGAATGAATAATATAAAATGAAACATAAATTATGATGAATGAAAAAAAATAAAGATATAAAATATCTAAGGGGATTTTTATACAGCTCAATATATAATATAGGATCATTACAAAAAAATTCTCAATAAAAGATATATTGAGACAAAAATCCTTAACTACCGTTGTAATATTTTTATTCGTGAGACCAAATAATGCATAACTTATATATAAACATTGAATATAATTAAAATTACAAAATTAATGATATAAAATTTCAAATTTTTGTTATATAAAACAAAATTAAAAGAAAACTAATGGTCATTTTCATTTTTCTCCCAAAAAAAGAGAGTAAAGAAATCCATTACCTTATGACATTCATTCTTTTTACTTGATCAACCCAACATTATAGTATATATATGTTTATTATAAATATTTTAATAAATTAAACCTATATATAATAATATTTTTGATTTTATTTTGTCATTTTATGATTTATATTTCAATAATTCCAAGTTAAAGTCTATTTCGTGTCAGAGATGCTTATTTTCTCTATATGTTTTGATTTATTATATTTAATCCAATTACATTGTTCATTAATCACTAATTACTATTTTAATAATAAAAAGGAAATTATAATATTTATTATTAAATAATTTATTTTTGAATGACAAAGAAATATGTTGTTGAGTAATGAACTACATTGAAATCATGGAGATGGTTGGCCGTACACACGAATGTGTAATGTTATCATTCTAAAGGATCATTATGGAAAAAATATGTAGTATAGTATCATAAAATAATTTTAATAATTTAATTAATATCATATTATTTTTATAAAATATACATATAAATATCATCCATGTGTTGTGGTGATGTTTAAAGAGTCACATCGCTTCCTAACTCTAGTAGTCTACACTGACAAGATTAACATTATTTTATTTCAGTGTGAGAAATGGTAAAAAAATGATAAAATAACATTTAGTAATGATGAAAATTTTAAGAGTATCATATTTATTCCATGTATATTATATATATTAATTAATATTATAATTATTATGTTCTATGTAAATAATTAGTGAAAATAAATCACATCGCTCTGCAATGCAGTATTCATCTGTACACATGAGTGGAATTATTTTATCCAATATGGAATGAAAATTAATATGTTATAAATGATACAATGACTCCATAGGTATAATAATGTTATAAATATCATATATATATATATATATATATATTATCTACCATAATTCCCATCCTTGATTGGCTATCATAGAAAAAATTAATTCCTTTGGTTTTTGAGGTAGTAGTCTACCATAAAAAAAATGAAAATATCATTACCCATGTTATGTATGTGGATATGGTTTTAATTAATGAATATAATATAAAATCAATTGATTAAACTTATGATAGTTAATTTTTAAAATCATAGTGGTCTAGGAATAATTTAAAGAGTTGTAAAAGAAATAACATAAACTTTCTCAGCAGGGAATGTTTCCTCTTCTTTAGTACCATCCTTAGGACTATGAAACAATATTTACTATGTATTATTTCTACAAAAATTATGGAATTTATGATTATATTATTGTATTTTGGTCATTTTATTCCTATAATGATTGGACTATAATTATTAATTTAGTGGTGATTATATGTGAAGGGTGTTGGGGGCTATTTATTTATAGGGGAAAGGAACCCACATGGAAATAACATGGAATGTTTCCAATATAATCCTAAATGTTGAATCCATTCACATGAAAAAATATTAAAAATTACAATATATATTTAATTTTTATGGATGAGGTTTAAATACCTCAATACGATAACATTTATTTTTGATCTGTGTGATTTTTAAACCGAATCTTTTTATTTTGACCGCATATAAACCAATTTAACCATTAAGATAGTATTTAATCCTTTTCTTTTTTCATTATTAATTCTTAATTAAAATTATGTCGAACATATTATATAATATATATTATTTTTATTAAAAATTTGTTATTAAATTTACAAAATTCGATATATTAAATTATCAAAATTTGATTTCCATTTATACCAATTGATGGGATGAGAACGTTATCTTTTAAGGAGAAAATATTGAGAAGTTTATAATTTTTTAATAAAATTTCAATACATAATAGATTATTATGACCCAAGTTAGATTAATAAATATATAATTGATATAATTCAACATCTAAAAAATATATTAAATATTCAATAAATATATAAATAATTTAAACAATATAGGATTTTTTCAAATAAAATATAGTATTTTTCAATATTCATTTGATATTTAAAATATTTAAAATACTATGAAAAAGAACCATAATCAAACATTCATATATAAATATCAAAAATTAATTTTTTCATAAACTTTTTTATGGAATATAATTTTACTCTTCCCCCCGAAAAAAAAATAATAATTTTTTTTAGAAAATATTATTTTTCAAATATATATAACGATATTTCAGAAAAATAAATTAATCTATTTTCAATTTTTTCTATTTATATAAATAGTATACATAATATTTAAACATAATTTATTACAATTCATATCATTATGATTATTATAAAGTTTATAACAGTCATGTTTAAATAATTGTATTAATAATATATTGTGGTTCGTTAAAACTCAATATTGCATGCTAAACAAGATAATATAATTATTATTTGAAAACCATTTTGTTAATGAAATTAAATTATTTCAAAAATAATAATTCTGAAAAACATAGGGAGTTGCATTTTTACCCCCAAAAAATTAATTTTACCATCAATGTTAACCCCATTAGTAGTGAAAACTGAGGATTTTCTTCATCATTATATCTATGGGTACCCACATAGATTCATCATGTTGGTGGTTTAGAAAAAAAACATTGACAAAAATTTTTTATTTGACTCAAATAACACTAACTATACAATATAAAATATCTAATTGTTATTCGGTATAAGAAATATCACACACCTATGGAATGAATACTTAGTTAAATCCTTTGAATGAATCAGTTATGTACTTTCACAAGAGTGATTCAAGAAACACAACATCAACCTGAGAGAGGTTGGTTGGATCCTCCAAAAGATAATCTATTTTCATATTATGATCAAATATTCTAATGAAAATGATATTACTATGGATTATTTTTCCCTTCATTACACAATGGAAAAAATCTTTTAAATCCTTCCTTGAAAACCTTTAATTATAAATCGCATTGATGATTATTAGATGAAAATTTCACTCAACAATGGTATATTGATGTGTTTTTCTAAAATTATTAATATTTTTCTACAATATCATGTACTTTACTAGGTACAAATAGCTTTATTTATTCAAATAATTTCTATTATGTATGCAAGGTTTCATAACTAGCCATTTAAATTATCAAGTGAAAGTTATTTGCATACGTAAACTCAACTAGAGGAAGTGGTTAGCCCAATAACCATTGAATTTAATCAAACAATATCATATAATATTATTTATTTAATGAATTTTTTTATAGTAATAATCCATCTTATAATGATATATCATCCATAAAATCAAATCTACATCATTATATTTCATATGAGTTATCAAAAAAGTTATGATAATCATCGTATCCCAATAAAACAAAATTAAATTTTGTACTATAAAGAAACATACCACTTATTTAATGAATATCTTAAAAACCATATCCCATTCAAAATATTCTATAATATAGATGATGTGTGATTACTTTTTATAGTGATCAAATTCAACCCATGAAGCATTATTATTTTAGATTTTTTAGAATTTTAATGAAAACCCCCATTATTATGTCATCCCATTTCGTATCTAGTATGAATAATAGTCATATTATCGAATTATACCTTTTTTTTGTTAGCCTTAACCTAATGAAATACTAATAAATCATATTCAAATATAAATATATATCTCCTTACACTTTCATACCCAAATTAATATTTTATATTGTCTACTATTGGGTGTGATACCATTATTGCGCTTAGGATGTAGTTTCATGCATTGTGACATTGGTAGATAAAAACGTGTTTCTCCTTGTTTATTGCTTATACATATTCCAAAAATATATTCATAATTTTTATAAAATAAAAATAACTCACAATTACCATAATATCAATGAAAATATAACCCTATATATTACAAATACCTCTAATCATATATCTATAAAAAGGAATTCCCCATCAAAATCTAGAGGGTTGTATTTAAATTAATTTCCCCTAAAAACTTATTATTTTGAAAAATATACAATTAAATAAAACCACACAAGGGGTGTCTATGAATATGTAATTAAGATCATCCTTAAACATATAATCCCATTAAAGAATCCATAAATCTTATTTTATTTTTACATAAAGAACGATATCCATACCAAAATTAACATAATTATAATTCATTTAATGATTGTTGAAAACCAAATACATTTGGTAAAGTTAATCTATAACATAATCCATGACTCATTACAAACTAATAATTCAATCCAACCACTTCATTATTTGACATGGAATAAGTCCTTGGTATTGATGTTATTTTGGTGTCAATGAATTAAATTAAATAATTATCATGTTCCCTAACATATATCTCATTGAACTCATTTTAATGTTTTAATTAAGGAAAATTTTCTCTATAGAGATTAAATATTCCACTCCATTAGGGATATTATTCTAATTTATTCTTCCCAAAGTCATTTAATTTTAATTTTTTATTTTACATTCACATTTTTTCATTAATAGACAATTATTTAGAATAGTTCTTCTTCATCATATGTTAAGTTTTATTAATGTCACAAAATGTAACATTTAAAATAATATATCTAGATTGATTATTAGAAATAATTATAACATCAATCCATATAGTAGTCATACAATTTTTTTCTCATAGTTATAGAATTTTCCAAAAGATTTCGTGTTGAAATGATTCCTTTTGATTATATCCATTAACTAAACCCAAAAATTATTTTTTGAGAAACAATAATTATAAGACCCTAGTCAAAAACATTACATAATCTTGAGTTAAGTAAAAAATTCAACAATGAGGATCTTTTCAGGTTTATAATTATAGAGAATTATGCCATAACTATTACATTACATCTCAATTATTCCAAAGTAGACACTTCAATTTTTTCAATTTTTTCTCACAATAATAAAACTCCGTAAAATAAATCAATAATTATTTTCATGGTATAAATATTCATGAATTCTTTCTTTTTCATAAGGTTATATATACCCTATGAAAAAATAGTTTGGAAACTTGGAATGAGCATAAAAAGATCAGTAATGGTTATAAACATAAGAAATAAAACATTAGTCCATCAATTCATACAAATAATTAAAATCATACATTACAATCATAAAACATATAATCATAAATATACCTCATTAAATCATTAAACTTATTAATAACACACATAAATCATAAATCATAATGGTAAATAGTGACATCCATAACATATTTACATTGTAGCTTTCACAACTAAATAGGTAGTTACGTTTAAAATACCTATCAGAGTATACTCTATAAATCTCATAAGAGAAAAATTAATGTTTAACTACATCATGTTAAGAAATTCATTATAGATCTATCACATGATCACCTTTCCTTAGTTTATCATGTAACCACCTGTATATGTAAAAAAATTTCAATAGCTATCACATAATCATAAAAAATAAAATAGGCATAAAGGATAGATAAAATTTCCACATTGCTATCAGAATATATCATTTCAAGATATAGAAAGGATCAATGATTTCCCAAAACCATTTTAAATTCCATAATATGTAAAAAAAGGTATATGGTATTTATTTTCCTTTTCAAAAAATTACAACTAATTAAGGAAGTGGAAGATCAAATAATGATCATGGAAGAAGAAAGGTCGCTTTCATCACATACGTTAAAAGGAGTCCTATTTTTGTCATTCAGAAAAATCCATCAATGAAAAATATTCAATTTTTGGAACCCATTATATTAAATTATAATAAAAATTGTATAACTATACACCATATAATATAAATTCATCTATAAACCAAAATATTTCTCAATGAATAGTGATTGAGATGAAGTCTCATACCATGTGTTCGACTAGTATCATTTGTTCTTTATATTACTAAATAATAAACAAATTTGATTTATATTTGATTTAGAACCTTTTTCAAGTTTATTATTCCTTTTATATCACTTATTAACATGATTTTACAATCACATAATTATTCATGTTCATATCGGTCATTTTATCGATGTTTGGTACTTGAGTCAAAAAAATGAACTTTTTGTAATTACAAATAGTCAATGTTGACGAAGTACATTATATCCATAATTGTATTAATAATTTATATAATATATATATATATATATATATATATTTAGTTCAAGTATATATGTATTTAGAATAGTCCATAACATTTGGAGAGAAGAAATGAAATGCACTGTTCATGGAAATGGTAAGTCATACGTATTCATGAACGCTACTTTAATTCATTTCCATATTTAATGAAATGAAAAATAAATGATACATAAGAATATTGTAATTATATTAAAATATCATATTTTATATAAGTAACATTAGTGAATTAACACCATCCTTTATACATTCCACGTATTAAATGAACATGTCATATCACTTTGAGAGGGAGGTAGTCCGTAATTCTTCAAATGAAATTATCATATTTACACATTTTGGAAAGAATAAAGATATTATTTAAATAAAAAACAGAATAATAGAGACAATTAAAATATAATACATATCATATATAAATATATTTCCATTATAATGGCCCCCATGATAGGAGGTAGGGGAATATTGAACAATCATCGTTTCGTGGGGTAGTAGTTCGTTGTAAACATAAACAGTAGGTTCATATCCATTAGATGGATGATTATGTAAGTGTACTTCTAATAATTATAATAAAAATATCCTAGTATATTCAGGATACTAGTGCTATTATTTAATCCCATAAAAATAATATCTTTGTGAAAGAAGAAGTAAGAAATGATAGGGAACTTTAGAGAAGTTGCTACCTCTAAAACGTGTGACTCCCTTTGATTTGAGACAAAATGGTTTATTGAATTTTATTTTCCCCATTTTAAGGATTCTAGGAATAATGGATGGTTTTTGGTAGCTTATTTGGACAGAGTTTGGATGAGACATGGGGTTTGATAGGTGAGATTAGATGTATAGGGGGATTCCCTTTTATTAGAGGGAGGAGGGGAACTTTAGGAATGTTTTAAAGTATTATTTTATTATAAAATTATATTTGGTTAAAAATGGTTCCAAAGTTATTTATTTAAAATATAAGATGTAGTTAGGACGAAAATCTCTCAACCAACAGGTTTTAGACAAGTATAGGTCACAAATGTAACTTTATATTTTAAAATTAACCCTTATTTACCTAATTTATCTCTTACCATGTCTTCTTGAATGTTCATACTATATGGTTAATATAGTTATTATAAAATGGAAATAGAACCTCAAGTGCATCATTAATGACTTGTTCCACATTATCTTCCTTTTTTCTGAATATTATATTTTTATGAATATTATATCATTAAATAAAATAGTATTTGTTTTGAGAACTCATTTATGCCAATTATTATACTATTCATATCATGACTTGTTAAAATCCATAATAAACTGATTCTTTATAAAAAACATAATTAATTAAAATAAAAAATGACATAATCATCCATAAAATTTGTGTATGGAATATAATGTTTTAAAATAAATTTAATTTAATATTTTTAACCTTATTTTTTTAAATCATTCGTTAATAATGCAATCACTACATCATCATTTTGTTGTAAATATATTAATTTATTTAATGTATAAAATTTTAATAAATAAAATGATATTATAAATATTTTTATATTTCAAATTACTATTTATAGTGGAACATATCACTTATATAACCCCATATAAAAATGTTTAGTAAAAGATACATGTTTAGGTTATAATTTTTTTAACTACAAATTAATTCTAATAAAATGTCATTTTCACATTAATGTGGCTTCATGGGGTCCCAAAATTGACCCAAGGATTCCATGGTCTGAAATATCTCATCTAAAATGATTAGGAAACGTGTTAGAGTATTTTAATATAATTATAATATTATTTTTTACCCTTTAACCTTGCTAAATAAAAAATTATTAAAATTACTATTCATAATGTCTAAAAATAAAAGATACATATTCAAAAAAATTGGACCTTCTGATACCAAATTTGGAATCATTTTTTTCAAATTCAGAACAAATATGTTGCAGAAATTAATTTAAAATTAATATCCATTGTCAAAACCAAAAAGTATGTTTTTAAAAAGTAAAAACTACTAAAAGATAAACATTTGTTTCTACCGATTTTCTAAGTGAAATTACATCCAATCAATAAAATTGAATTAAATGATAAAAATATAATCTAATTATACTTTAAAACCAATTAAATTTTCAATTTAACTATATAAATAAATTGGCTGAAAAGGCCATTTTGACATAAAATATAGTATTTTTTACTATTCTTTAAAAATGGTCTTTATGAGAAAATTACCAAACATTTATCCAAATTGAATTATTATGTTCCACTTATAAAGAAGAAGTTAATTTTTAAAATATAACATATAATGGTGTTAAAAACTTGAATTAAAATGGTTTCTCCATCAAAAGTCTGTAAAATGACCATTTAAAAATATTAGAGTATTTAAAGCTTATAATCAGATTCACTCATATTTTAAGCATCTTAAAATAATTAGATAAATATAAAAATAATTAAAAAACAAGTATTCTTATAGTGTGATTAGTTCTACTACTCCAACCAATACAATGGATGGGCATTAACTACTATTTGAAATAATATTAATATTACATTATTTTTCGATATAACTCATAGTTGTGTGTAATGTGTGATTTCAAATAAACCTGTTGTTGCATGTAAAATATGATATTGGAAAAAGGTTCTTCTTTACCATGAAATATTAATATTATTCATAAATATTAATAAAAATGAAAATTTATTTTTCTATGAATACTTCTGTCCTCGCATCCTTCCACCTTCTAGAAATTGTGTCCTTGCTATTTTAAAATTTTACTCAGAATCCTCAATGAATGTACCACATTAAAAAAGAGTGAATAAAACTATCACATTAAAAGAATGAAATTAAATTAGAAAGTTCACATAAGATAAAACATAGTAGGATTCCATGTCAGAAAACATTGATATGGAAGAGAATCTAAGTGTAATTTCTTATTGGGAAGTGACAAAAAACATGATCTAGAGAAAGTTAACTACCAGAAAATCATAAACATGTGTTGGGTTAAACCGTCTTTAAATACTTATTAGAAAAGTGAACATAAATAATTTTTGTTTTTATTTCGTTATCATAATTTTTAATAATTTATTTATGATATTTACTAAGAACATAAGTAAATATACATATTTTTCAAGTTGAGTTTCATCATTTAAAAAAATTCTTCCCCAAACTCAAATTTTATCTAATTTACGAGTATTTATGATAACATGGTCACATATGAATTGCTAGAATCATCTTATAGAGAATAAAATGATCCCAAAAAATTGAAACTATATATTTTCCCTCTCTGTAAACATTAACCAAAACCAAAACGGGTAGTACACGATCAGATAATCCTAAAAAGGATAATCCTTTATTGAAAGAAATACTACTCTTAATCTCTAAAATTAAACAAAAAATACCCAAAGATCAAAAAAGACCATTAAATAAACATTTTTCAATAAAATTGTTCAATATAATCAAGACTACGTTTGAAACCAAAAATTCATAACGATATAATCACATATTATTCCTGGATAAATATCAATGTTTATGTACAAATAACTTCGACTACTCTTAATGTCTCATACTGAATATAACTAACCTAATCAAATGCTCTCATTTATAGGTTCATCATTTCTACAAATAACTCAAATAAATATATTTCCACAATAAAAAACATAAAATTTAACCATTTCCCCCAAATTAAAATCCAATAGTACTCTATTTTCATTAGGCATATTTCGATCCCAATATAGAACATGCCTTCAAAAATAACAATTATAACTTAATCACCAAATTTTTTTTGTATACTATGGATATCTATTTGATAAAACATAGGATCCAAAAATCATCTTATTCTTGATCCATAAAATAATTTTAGTAAAATGAATAAGTCATACTCACTAGAGAATTCACATTATCCAGTGGTAGGCGAAATGACCTTATCACCTATCTCTTGTGGGTTCGATTCCTATACCCTTTCTAGAATCCACATGTTGTCCTTTTTTTAAAACAATATAATTCATATAACATTCTAAAAAAAGTTTCATAAAAAATTACCACATCCTACTTTACTCCCAATGTTTATCTGATACCTTTCATTTTTCATCCAAAACATTAATAAACATTATTCACCTAAAAAACAAAAGATCATATAAACCCCTACGGTTATCCATTATGTCCACACTGGAAAAGATAATTCTTACTGGAATAACATTTTCACATATAAAACATCAGGGTTACACATATTAGAAAAAAACATCCAACGTAATCCCATCATCAAAATTGAATTAATAATTTTAAACATTTCATCATCATAAAATAAACCATAACTGTTGAATCCCATATATGTAGATTTTTTACTCCTTCAACTCTATTCATAATCTATTAACTATGCATTTCCAGATTATTTTTTAATATTTCATTTTTACGGATCGAATATCTGCATTATATATTAATATCAATCCAAATATTCTCCCTTCTATATGGATGAGAAAATAAATCATACCTTGAATGCAGATATCACGATCTTTAGGATGTTCCCATTCTCTTTCTTCACGTATCAATACATTTAAAATGTAAACATTTTCTAAAAATCTATAATTTCAATTTTTTGATTGAGTTTAAAACGTTTATATCATAAAATCATATGCAAATGATACCATGACACATAAAATTGTTTTAGAATGGAGTAAGTGTTGGATAACTCAGACAATTTCTTGCAGGTGACTTGAATACTTTGGAAGCAATTTAAATCATTCAAATGGTCTTTTTACATAATAGTGATGATCAAATAATCATGTAGGGATAAAAAGGTTGTGAATGATTTCTTGCCTTTAAACTTGACAAATTATCCTTAATCTATTGAAAATAATGAACACTTAAAAATGATATGAAATATTTTTATTAAATAAATTATCTTATATAGGTTAAAGATAACTTAAAAACTATTATATTACACTAATCCATCAACCTTTTTATATTTATATTGTTTATGTTTTTATCCAAACAACCAATTTTACCATATCCCTACAAAAATTTCTATATGATAATAACCCTCTTAGTGATATGGAATCCTTTACCAACACCCATATAACACCCAAACCTCTAATGTTATCTAAACCAAATATTGATACAATCTACAAGGCCTTGGACATAGAAAATACAGAATCTTGATTTAATTCATGAATTCAACAATGATGATCTTTTTAGGGATATATTTTTAAGGAATTTGGCCATAAATTTTACATTACATCTTGAATATTAAAAATTTGACACTTTTACAATGTCCAATTATGTCACAATAATAAAACTAATTAAAATATGATAAGAATTATTTTAATTGAATAACTATTCATTAATTCTTATTATCTCTTACCCTTCCATATACACTATGAAAAACATTTCAAGAACATGGTATGAGCATAAAAATATCATTAAGGGATATAAAGCAAGGAAAGAAAATATCAGTCCTTCAATGCATATAAATAAATTAAAACATACATTTCAATCATAAAACATAATCTCATGAACATAACACATGAAATCAAAATATTTATGAATGACACATAGAAATCATAAATCTGAAAGGTATCTTGTGGCTTTCATAACATACTTACATTGTACCTTTCATAGCTACATAGAGTGTTACGTTTGGAATACCCATCACTGTATATTACATAAATTTATATGGATAAACATTATCATTTACCTCCATCACATTACCCAATGCATTGGAGATCTATCTTGGGATCACTCACCCTTTTATTATCATGGAACCACCCATATACGTAAACAATGACCAAGAATCATTACATAATCATATCATATAAAACAAGAATAAAAGAAATATAAAATTTCCACATTCCAATCACAATATATCATATTAAGATATTCACATAATCAATACTTTATCAATACCATTTTCAATTCCAATATATGTAAAAAATGTATATGGTATTTGTTTTCTTTTAAAAACATTACGACATAGAATCCAAATATCCAATAATAATCATGGAAACTGAAAGGTCAATGTCATCGTGGACATTAAAAAACATTCATTTTGCCATTTAATAAAACAGTTCCTAAAAAATATTCTTCTTTAAAAACTGTAGAATTAAATTAAAATAAAATAGTATAATTATACTGCATATAAAATAAGGTTGTGTATAATCAAAAATAAGCCTCAATGAATGGAAATTGAAAATAATTCCCTTACCTTGAGTCCCACTTATCTCATTCATTCTTTATATTATTGAATAATAAAATTAGGTTAATTTTAATTGAATTACATCCTTTATCATGTTTATTATTCCTTTGGTATAACTTATTACCTTGATATAACAATCAAATAATAAATCAAGTTCATTTCCTTAATTTTGTCAATGTTTGGTACTTTAGTAAAAAATGAACTTGCTATAATTACAAATTGTCCATTTGGTAAAAAGTGCATTATCACAAGAATCAAATTCATGGTTTGAATATAATATATATCCAGTATATATGTATTTATATTCAGTATATATTTATTTAAATATTCGATAACATTTTGATATAAGAAATGAAATTCAACTTTCATGGTGTCAGTAAGTCGTACGTACACATGAAGGATACTTTCATTTATTTTTCATATTTCAATGAATGAAAACTTAATTATACATAGGTATATTATAAATATATTAAAATATCATATATTATATTGTTACATAATTTCATTTACATCAACCTTTATACATTCGGTGTATGGAATGAACAACTCATATCACATTAAGGGGTAGTAGTTGACATTTCCTCAAATGAAATTATCATATTTACACATTATATAAAGAATAAAGGTAAGATTTTAAAAAAAAATAGAGACAATATAAATATCATATATATTATATATATATATATAGTTCCATGATAATGGCCAACATGAATTGAGTTAGGGGAAAATTGAACAATCATCATTTTGTGAGGTAGTATTTAATCTTATATAGAAACAAAATGATTGTATCCATTAGATGGAGGTGTGTGTAAGTGTACATAGAATCATTATCATAAAAAACTCCTAGTATATAGATAATATTTTTGGTTTTTTTGTAATAATAAAATAAATATATCAAAGGTATTGATGATGTAAAATAATTGAAGGGAACATAAGAGAAATCACTACCTCTAAAATAGCTAACTCCCATTGATTTGAGCCAAATGAAAATTTTGAATCACCTTCTTTACAAGGTAAGACATCCATAAAGAAGGTAGGGATGTTTAGATATTATTTGGGAAGAGTTTTTATGTGAAAAGATGTTAAAGGGGTGTAACTTAATTTGTATGGGTGATGTTATTTTATAAGATGGAGGAGGGGCACTTCAAGAATGTTTCGAAGTAATATTTTAGTATAAAACTGGTATCAGTTTTGAATGGTCCCAATTTAATTTCATTAAAATATAAGATTATTTTGGGTCAAAAAAATCTCAACCAATCAGTTTTATACTATTATATATCACAAATGTAACCTTATCATTTAGCTTTAACCCTTAGTTAATTAATTTATCTCTTACCATGTCTTCTTGTATATTCATACTATATGGTTAGTAAAGTTAATATAAAACGACAATAAAACCCATAGTGGATAATTAATGAAATTTTAATCATTGTCTAAGAATTTTGGTAGATTCTTATATTTTTATTACTATTATATTTTTTTATAAAACAGTATTTGTTTTAAAAACTCATTTATGTCAATTTTTTTACTATTCAAATCATGACTTTTTAAAAATCCATAACTACTTTTTTTCCATCTAAAAAATATTTAATGCAACGATAAAATGTAATCATAATCTACAAAATTAGTCGATGGTAGAAAAAGGTTTAAAATAAATTAATTTTCATATTTACATTCTCGTTTATTTGAATCATTTATTAATAAGGTAATCACAACATCATTTTTTTAATGGTTGGTGCCAAAGCCACATTTGTATTATTAATGCAAAGAAAAAACCTCTTTTAACTTGGTAGAGGGAAACCCATTACATAGCCCGAAGGCCCTATGGGCTTGTAGCCCATTACATAGCCCGTAGGCCCAAATTTTTGGCTCAATGGCCATTTTGTGAATAGTAACCCACCTACTACTATACTGCACAGTACCGCCTCTACTACAGTGCCATGCCACCGCTACATTACCCGACGATCTAAAACATCATCATTGTGTCATAAATATATTTATTTATTTTATGTGTAAAAATTGTCATTAAAATATAATGATATTTGAAATATTTTTTTCATTCTAATTGCTATTTATAATTAAATATTTAACTTTCATAACCCTATATAAAAATTGGTAAAGTAAAATATACATGTTTATGTTATATTTTTAATTACATTATATTAATTCTTATAAAATGTCATTTTCACATAGAATTCACTCCATGGGTTCCCGAAATTGACACAATTATTCCCATGGATGGAAATATCTCAACAAATTGGATTAGGTCATGTGTTATGGTAGTTTAATATTATTATAATATTATTTTTTACCCTTATTTACGAGATTTACCCTTTAACCATGAGAAATAACATAATTACTGAAGTTACTATTCATAATGTCTATAAATAAAATGTATATATTCACAAAATTTGGACATTTTGATTTAAAAAATAGAATCCATTTTTAAAAATTCAAAAAACCCGATTTCTTAGTAATTAATATAAATTTAATTCTTGTTGTTAACACCAAAAAAGCGTGTTTTTAAAACTTACAAAATACCACAAGATTGACATGTGTTTATATCAAATTTCATATTTAAATTACATAAAATTATCAAAATAGTATTATATTATTAAAACTTAATTCAATTATACTGAAAAATCAATTAAAATTTCAATCTGAATTTATAAATAAATTAGATGAAAAGGAATTTTTGAAATAAAATGATTTATTTTTGACTATTCATTAAATATTGAACATTATACAAAAATTATCCACAATTTATCCAAAATTAATTTTTATATTACAATTATTAATAAGAATTTAGTTTTTTCTAAAAAAATATATAATGGCATCAGAAAATAGAGTTAAAAATTGTTCTCTATCAAAAGGAGTTAAAATGGATTTTTAAAAATATTAGAGTATTTCACGCAGAAAATCGGATTCACTCTTATATTAATACTATAATATTTATTGAATAAATTTAAAAAAATTTAACAAACATTTATAATAATAATTTAGTCCGTTCTATTCATTCCCATGAATACTTTGACTGGGTGTTAACTACCATATAGAATAATAATATTATTATATTATTTTTTTGAATGACTCTATGTTGTGTGTAACATATGATTTCAATGAAACTGATTGTTGCGTGTTGAGAATGCTATCATAAAATGATACCTCATTAACATTTAAATAATATATTACTCAAAAATATTAATAGATATGAAAATGTATTATTCTATAAATTCTTCGGTCGTTACAATAATCATAGTTGGAAAACAACATAATCATGAAAAATTACATATAGGATATCTAAATCATGAAGCCTTATTTTTATTCTTTCACACTATAGTATTATATAAGATAATTCATAATAATTATCATTTTTAACCTTTTATTATGTCTTGTAATGAGTTTGTGATTTTTAAGTCATATCCACTAGTAGTGTTAAACTCATAGTAAAATATGTCTCGTTGTCATGAACTAGCTGACTATCGAGTTCATATAAGCGCATCATTTTTAGTGTTATTACCCATTGGTACCTTTGTTCCAAATAAATATCAAATTTTTTAATCCAAATATGGATTCAATTTATATAAATTCACATTCTATATACAACGTAAATATTCCAATACATTCCACATTACATTTACTCGTCTTTATAATTTTCCATTTATATATATATATCCACAGATGTATTAAAATAATTTTCACTATGTATGTCTCTAATATTTTATCATCTGTGTTTATAATGTTTTACCATTCATTGGCCTCTTATACGAAAAATTAACATTCTATAATTATTTCATGTAAACTATATTTGATACCAATTAGGGATCTCCATCGGTGGATACACCCCCGATGTGGGACACACCACCATTCCCAATGGCGACTCATTCCTCATAAATCCTAGAAATAGAAAAATATTATTCTTTCAATTCTCACATATGATAGTAAATGAGGATAACAGTACAAAATTCTACTATGATACCAACTATAGTGAGCCACAATTATCAAAAAAAGATATTACATCATTTATGTACTTATTTATTACATTACACAAATATATCCCAATGGATCTTAAAGATATTTTTCCATTGAAAACATGTAAAAAATTACTGTTTCATACGTAAATGAAATCATCACTAACTACGTTATTCACACCTAGAACCCCTTATAGACATATTCTACATAATACATTCTTTCATGTCCTATGGAATATAATCCTATGAACTTTTGAACACAGATTATCAATAATGGTAAAAAAAAGAGAGATGGATAAGAATAACATTGACATGAAGCAATTGAACATGAGAATAAAATTTTATATCCATACCTTGTATTCCTAATATCATAAAAAATATTCTTTTTAGGAATATTGGTAGTTAATATGACATGAATCACAATTAAAACTTTTAACACAATTCTGGAGAGTATAACACTAGAGCTAGACATTGATTTGTGGCATACACAAAAGCATAAAAAATCATATGTCAATTATACCCACATATACAATCATTACATTTTTGGAATGGAAAAACCACACATGTTTCTTTTTTGGGTCTAGGATAACCACTCACAGACAGTATATTTTAATAATGGAATAACCACATGTTTGCAAATGTTTTCAGTATTGGGAAAACCACAAGTGTTTTGATTAATATTGTTGAAACATTATCATTACCATATGCATTGTAGGGATATGTAGGTACAACCCATCACATAATGAAAGTAATTATTTTTTACACAACATTTTAACAATTAATCATCTCATAACCCCTTAAATGTAATGGGTTTTATAAAAAACATTATCAAATCATAACCTTTTGAAAAGAGACAGGTTTCATAATTATGTCATAATTTCCTCATATAATATCCCTTGAAAAGAATCATGATTCATAGTAATTTTTTTCATGGTATATCCCATCAATGTGAAATGGGTTTCAAAAACATAAAAAATGGTTAGAAATAATTCGAATAGCTTACTTGGATCATATCTCTTGAAAATGAAAAGTATTATAAAATGATGTAATCCTGGATTGGGAATTATGATGAATGATTACATATAACATTTAATTTGCCCTATAACATTTCCATAAAAAAATTGTTTTTAAATAAAAATATTATATAACATTTTTTGGAAAACTTTTATTTGCAAATAAACTTGATTACAATTGATGGATGCTTTAAAAATCATTTAAAACATTTCGTCAGGAAAATATCTTTTCCTCTATGAAAAAAATTGTAAGACATAAAAAATTTGAAAAATATATATTTCTTAATTTAGGAATGAAACCAATAAACTAACCATAAATGAAAATATTTTTCATGAGTGTGGGAATTATATTCATGTCGTACATATTAAAGTAAATATTACAATCAAATTTTTTATAGAATCCCACTGTGTATTATTTCTTAAAACAACATGGTGATTCCATTAATTTTTTTAATATAAAACATAGGTAAAATGTTTGTTTATAAACCATTTAAAAATTTATTTAAATATATTTTTTATTTTATTCAATATATGGATTATGAATACAATAGATTTTTTTATCAAGAGGAACATAATGATTGATTTGAAAAATAAATTATTTTAAGCATCAAATAGTTGGAAAATGGTACTATTTTATGAAAATTTCATGAATATGTAAAATAAAAATAAAATAATTAGTTTATTGTGTTTATAATAATATTTTCATTATCATTGGAAACAATATTATAAACATCTTTAACTAACTATGAGATTGTAACATAAAAACATTACCACATTGATAATATTAAATTATAAGTAACATGAAGATATAACATAATATGAATCTAAAAATACAATGTGGGTAAATTAATTTGTGATATTACCTTTTAACAGTTATATATATAATCCTCTAAAAAAATATAGGTTTTTAATATAATATATCTCTCAAGGAAATATAATTGAGATAAAAATATACTACCTCTTTGGTTCCCTTTTAAATCATATTCTAAAATAAATAATAACATCAAATGAGGCTTTTAATATCATAGATATAATAAAATTAAATATATAAGATATCAAATGTTTATCATTTACACCAGAAAAATGAGACAAATTGTAAATTTTTATATCACACCCAGAAATAAAGGAGATACTAGAAATATATTGCATTAACTCTCAACATACATCATACTTGTTCAAACACCCTATATAATAAATATATTATAATAGAATATATTTATATATATATATAACTCTATATTATACCATATATTATTTACTTATTTCCTTGTATTACCCTTTTATTAAAAATTCCATGTTAATTTCATTTTTTGGGTTATAACCGCTTGTTTTTCATATATGTTTTGTTTTTTTATATCCATATACATTTATTATAGTCAGATAATATATATATATAAAATCATGAAATAATTATTCTATTTATAAATAAATTGTTAATTTAATACAAATGATGAAAGTTGTTTTTGAGAAATTTTGTATGTTATAATCATAGATATAGTTGGTTTTATATATGCATGAGTAACATATCCATTTCTAAATAGTCATTGTGGAAAGGTGTTAAGTAATAACATATCAATATATAGTGATCATAATATCATATAACATATAACATATATATATATATATATAATTTCACCCATTATGTGTGGAGATTAGAAAATATTGTCATTTTTCTTCGGTAATGCGATAGTCCCCACTGACATGATTGAATTTATGATAATTCATTGATGGAAAATTTATGAATGAAAATGAAAAATTAAATTTTAAAAAATATAAAAATGTCAATAATATCGAAATTATTTAATTTATATCAAATATAGTAATTTTCAATGTACATATTATCTTCTATGAATTGTTTTAGTGAAAACTATTCACATTGCTTCGGGAGGTGTTATTATTCTGTACACACAAGTGACATTATGGAACCCATGTGGAATTGAAATTAAAAAAAGGATTATATGTTATAATAACCCTAGATGTATAATTATGTTTTAAATATCATATATATACAATATAACCATTATCATACCCTAACTTGGGAGGTGGTAAAGTGAAATTGAATGAAATTATTGACGGTGGTAGTAGATCACTATACACGCTAATGATGACATCACAACAAATTTTAAAGATGTGGAGATGGATTTAGTTCATGATCATAACATAGAAAAGTTTCACTATATTAAAAATATAAACTTTATTATTTAGTATTTTAAAAATAATAATTAAATGAGTTCGAGAAAGAAATAAAATGAAAGCGCTCATTTGAGAACATTACCAATTATTTGTGTAACTTCCTTAAGATCCCATAAAAACAATTTATAGGATAGATTTCCAGATAAAAAGGATTATTGAATGGGATTATTAAAGTTGACATATTATTTTGTTATTAAATGGTTGAACTAGAGGTCATGAGAGGTGTGAATAATTGAATGTTGGTTGTGGCCATTTTTATGTTCGGGAAAGGAACTAACAAGGGAACTATATGGAAATTTTCCAAATGATTCCCAAATGATAATGTCATTAATTTGATATAATCTTATAAATTCCCCATGATTCTATATTGGAAAGTATAATTTGTAAACATGGATATAAAATATAATTTATTCATCTGATGGGGGAATTTTTACCCATAATGTTTTTTTACTTTAACAATAAGTAAACACAATTTTTCATTAACCTAGATAGTAATTATTTTTTCTATTTACGCACTTCATTTTTTTCAGAACATTAGTTGAAATAATTAGGTCATATAAATTTTTATTATTCAAAATATGTAATTAAGAATTTATAAATTTATTTTATAAAAGAGACCAAATATTATTTAATATTAATTTCACATACACGATGAGAAAGTGGCGTTTCAAGGAGAAAATTTCAAAATGTTTAAAATTATATTATATATAATTTCAATATTTTATGGGTTCAAATGACCTAAATTGGATTAATACATATATAAGTGCATTGATAATAATATAAAACTACTATAATTTATAATTTATCACTATAAATTAAATTAATGAAAATAAATTTCTCAATAAAAATCTAGAATTGTTTTTATATACATCAAAAAATAATATATTAAGAAGATTTTCTAAAATTTTTCCAATGATTAATTATATATTATTTATTGAGAAAATTATTTTTTATTTTACCAAATTATTTTTCAAAACCCTCCATAAAATAATTTATTTATCATGCACTAAAAAAATAAAAAATCATTATTTTAGAATATAGTATTTTCCAACTATAAAAGAGTTTTCTAAATATTCTGTATGTATTTATAAATATATTATATTAATTTTATAAAAATTATATTTAATATTTCAATCTATGTTACAATTATTAATATCTCTATGTTTATTATCTAGGTTATAACATTAATTTTTATATCATTAAATTAAAAATATGTCATGATTCAATTAATTTCATTGTTGTGTGTGACATAACATAAAATCGATGTTGTGTTAAACACATGTTAAAAATGATATATAATTTGTTAATAAACAATTGATATAACTTATATTGTTACACTTATGAACATTAAAAAAATTTATGTTAGAGATGGTTCTATTAATATCTGAAGAAAAATATTGGTTGTTCATCCATTCAGAATATCTAGGTAATACATCATTAATTCATTAAGAAATAAGTCATGTTCTAAAATAACAATGTGAATGAAGAAATATTTTTCCAAATAAATGCATCATGTACTATTTTTCTTTCTAGGATGGTAATGAATCATTCATTTATAATCCCCAACTATTTCTATCAATTTATTTGAGTAATGTAAACATATTTTTGAGTTAAAATATGCATAAATATTTAATTATTGGTATATATTTCACACTTTTATCCTCATAAATGATTCCTCAAAATTTGTAAACTTAAAAACCATAGAAGATAATTCAATAACATGTGTATTATAATTAATCTCATGAGGCCCAAATAGTTGTGAATCATAATTTTTTATAACATAACATCACAATTACTAAATATTCTATATAGTCACCATTATATTCATGTTCGAAAACCCATTCATAGGTTTCCTTCACTGTCAACATGAATTCTATAATAAAAAAATATTTCAAAAACATAGAAAAAAATCTAAAATTAGTCAGGAAATAATTTATTCACATTATACAAAAATATTGAAAGTTTATTAAAAAAACCAATGGGAATAACTAAATACTCATAATGCTGACAACTATCCCAAAATGGAGTCATTTATATATATATATATATATATGTATATCCTAAAAATTTTACTAACGTTACCTGAAACTAGGATTAATCATCCAAAAAATTTAAACTACCTAGAGCAGTTACAACTTCATTAGATGGAACTCCATCAACCATAGTTATATCAAATAATTTTTTCACACTTTTATACATTTGGTCCTTATGATTTCTATACAAATTAAATGAATTGTGAAACATGTTATCATAAAGAACCAAATAAATGAAACTAAAAAATATCATTATTTGAATGACATTTTTTACCAAGTAATTTGATAATTCATGAATCATTTCATTATAATCAGGATCCTTGTGACTAAACTTACCATATCAGCAATACATTAAATTATTTCATAGACATCATCTAGGATGTTTTTTCCATAACTATATCATGTATAGAATATAATTTTATTACCTCTATATTTCATTGAGTATTTCTTCCCCATCTCCTACTATCCAACTATTATTTCTATATTTTCTGGGAATACATATTCATTAGTAAACACCATTCCATTCTTCACTGCACACCAAAAAAGTTTCTCATAATTTTAAATTTTATTAGATTCTAATTATATTCAATATATTGGTTTCAAAACTAAGTAAAACCCACTAATATCATTATCAATATCTCAGCTAAATTTTTTCACATACATGGAAAATATTCTAAAATAATCATCATATTCTACTATAAACTCTTCTTAATTTTCCCCTAAAATCAATAAATTTTTCATTTTTATTATATTGGAAAACCATCGGGAAATATTTTTCACGAAATACTTAGTTGAGTCTCATTTATTATAATCAATATAATCTATTTATTTTTTTATTATTAATCAAATACTATTATTTTTTAGCTTCTTAATCAAAATGATAAATTTAAAGGGCTACATTTTTGATAATACAAAGACCCCCAAATTTAAAATTAACTTCTCCAAAGAATTGATCCTTGCTTTAATTACCACTAGTTTATATGTTCTGTTAAATTCAATATGATTTTCTCTTATAAATACTATACTCTCAACATGTAACAATGTTGATGAAATAACTACATCTTATAATGGATTTATCCATAATTTATATATTTTATAAATAGATTCATCACCGTAATATTATCTCAATGAATATAATAATTATTTTGAGTTGCTGGATTTTATGGATATCATTCTATTGGTTCCCTAATACTACAGCCTCCCTATTTCCTCTTTAGAAAACTATTTTAAATAAACATTGTAAAGATGAAAAAACACGGTTATTATCTATTGATATATCATCTAAAAATATACATTATGTAAAATATTTTATGTGTATTCTATAAATATCATATTAAACTATAATGTTATCTAAACCTTTTTCTCTGATACAAAAATTAATCTACCATCTATAAAGATTACCTATTATATTGATGATAATATATATTTGACATTATTATATTCCCAAGGATTGTTTATGTCTATAATTTCATATAACTGTGTCATAATTCACACACATAAAACCAATATTTTATTTAGGGGACACTTCTATTCAGTATCTAATTTTCCCACAATATAATAGATTTAAAATAAAATCATATTTAGTTTCATTAAAAATCATAATGACATTCCACTTGACTTTTTCATTTACCTTACACATCATTAATCCCTACAAATACCATTTTTAAATTTAGGATAATAACTAAATATCAAAAATGGAGACAAAAAAGAATAAATCTATTAGTATAGAAACTTGTAAGAAAAAAAATTGAAATGATTTTCTGAAAAATAATAATTTTTATCTAAAAATAAGAAATTTTTCCTTTTAAGAGATAATTATATTATATTAAAAAATCATTTCATTTACATAAAATCTTTTTTGAAATCATAGAGATATAAAGTGGGTAAATGTGTACATAATCATCTTATAACCCTTAAAAACCATTAAAATCATAATAATAATAGAATCAACTTCAATTTTATTATCTAGAGAAAATAATCCTTACACAATACATTTGTGCTCTATATAGGTGCACTCTTCATATAAGATGTACCAGTCTTTCCAGTTTTCTGTAATGGGGATAAACACTTCTTATAAAATGTATCTAGCTCACTATGAACTATAATGTGGCTCAACCAATCATAAAAAATTTTCATACATGTTATCAGTAATAAAACACTTAAAGCTATTTAAAACCTATGTGAAAAGCAATTTCAGGCAATAAAATACGCTTATATATTAAAATACCATTTTCAATACCAAAATTTAAAGTGAATGAGAATTATATTGTTTATTTTTTCAAATCATGACACATTTGTTATGAAATCAATCATATAGTAACAGGTTTAGCGATTTTTAAATTAATCTCTGCTATATACAATAAAATAGAACATTTCATTTTTAATTTTTTAATAAATGCCAAATATTCTATTAAATGATTCCATTTTGAAGATAAATTAAAATAATATGAAAAAAACCATTATATTTCTTTTATGACCATATAAATACAATAAAAAATTTAATATTATAGACATGGAAATTATAGTCAATGTTTTTTATAATAAATCATTATAAAATTTCAGATGAGGTTGTAAGTTAATGATTCCCTTAGCATGATTCTGACTGATCATTTTTTTCATTATCATCATGATTAATACACTCATGTTATTTATTTATGTGGTAAATAATCATTTTCATGATCATTAAAATAGTAATTTAATATAAACTAATTTTGATTTCCAAATTGCTTCATAATGGGAATATTCATAGATATGATTGGAATTTGTTAAAATAATTTCATATAATAAATTTTTTAAATATCCAAGTAATATTTTTACCCATATATTCTTGTATTTAACACCTCATAAATCATGTTCTAAAATAATGTGACCATAATGTTTCATACACTTTGATAGTGATGAAAATTATCATAAATGAAAAAATCTCATAAATAGACCATGGTATAATTTTTATTCCATATCCTCATAACCAAAAAAAATATATTATTTTTTTAATTTTATATCATATATTAATATGTTAAATTTATAAATTATCTATATTGTTAATATGATAAAAAATCATTTACATCATTTTTCGTAACAAAATAAAGACAATTTTAATTAAAATAAAAATATTTAATACATCAATAATATTTCATTGTATATATATATTTTTTAGGTCACCTTTAATATTTCTTTTTATACCTTTTTTAATATTTCTAATATCATTTAATTTATAATTCCATTAATTAACAGATTAAAACATCATCACTGTGTAAGAAATAAGGTAATTATTTCTCTACTAATAATTTAAAAAAATTACCTTTATTAAGATAACTATTTTATATTTCAAAATAATATTTATAACAATATATATACTAATTTTATAACATTGTAAAATATATTTAATTTAATTAAAACTAGATGTTGATGTTTCTTATGTATGATAAAATAAAATATTAGATATGTTATTATCACATCCAAATAGAAAAAGAATGAAATATTTGACATTATAATGATTATATTTGATTTATACTCATATAATAAAATATATGAAATTTTTAGGGTAATTATTTAGTCCTTATCATTTTATTTGTCACCATAATTAGCTGATTTACCCTTTAACGTGGTTAATAATTGGTAATATTAACATGAATATTGAGAAAACAAATTGCGAAATATTTACTAAACATGGAACTATAAATTAAAAATAATGATTAAATTTTTTAATATTCAAATAACAATAATGTATGAGTTAAATTTTAAAATAATTTGACAAAATATTATAAAAAATGGTTTTTAGAAAATTATATTTTTAAAGTACAACATATATTTACACTAAATTCATGCTTAAAATCAATTATCAAATAAAATAATATTATTATTTTAAATCACATAGAATTATATAAAATTTAAAATAGATAAAAAACAATTTACCAATTTAAATACTTTGTAGTAAATAGAATTTTTAATAAAAATGCTGAATTTTTAATTATTCAGTAAAAATTCAATCATAAGTGAAATTTCTAAAAAATTAATCACAAATAAAATATAGAAATTCTGAATTAAAAATATAAATTAATTTCATAAAATTAAATTTATATAAATTGAAAATTAATATTTTTTTTAAAATAGTATATGAATCTATTTTGATTAAAAAATATTAGAAAAAAATAGTTAATATTTTTTAATAAATAAAGCAATCTACATTATTTATTAGATAAATATAAAAATAATCGATTCTACCATTATAAGAGTTGTTACGATTCTGGATTCATGGTCTCTACAATGGACTATCACTCTCTACTTATAGTTTCTTTCAGTTGTTTTTTTGTTTGTCAATACGTACATTTAATGGTATATTTTTTATGAGCAATAGTTGTTGGGAGGATTTTTTATATATATTGTTCTATATATTCTTATTGGAGGGCAATGTTTCTCATTTGTTCCTATTATATTCCCTTATTTTTCCTGAACACCTTGTGGCCTATTAGATGAATATATCACGAGTCCTTTTCTCAATTTATTTTGGAAGAGGATTTGGGGCTTTTGGCGGGGAGACATGAGAAAAACATTTTATGAATGTGTTAAAAAAGGGTAACAAAATGTTTTAATGATGATTAATAATGTTTTCCAAAAATTATTTGTAAATGTGTTTAAATTTTTCTAATTTTTTTACTGTTATTAATTTACTATTTAGTATTAAATTATTTTCATATTTTTTTTACTTATTTACTTTTTCATTTAGTAATTTACTTTTTTATTTACAAATTTAATTTTTTATTTACATATATATCTATCCAGACATGTATTAATTGTTTATATATATGTGTAGAATGTTATTTGAACCCCTTAGCACATTTTTATTCTTCAAGGAATATACAACTTTTTATATGCTCACCATGTGATGGGCAAACAATCATTAAAAGACACACATATATATGTATATATGTGTGTGTGTGTGTGTGCAAAAACCTACATATAAATAAATAATAATAATAATAATAATAATAGAAAATAACATATAATAACTACTAAATAATAAATAATTATAAATAAATAACAAATATTAATAAATAAATTATAAATTATAAATTATAAACAATTAATAAAAATTAAATAAAAAATGAATATTGAATTAAAAATTCATAATATATTTATAAATTTATAAAATAAAAATGATTAAAAAATAAATAAATGAAAAAAAATAAGTGAACCAATAAATATATAATACTTATAAATAATAATAATATTAATAAATAAATAATGGACAGACTCATAAGAAATAAAAAATAAATAAACAAACTCTATATAAAAGATAAATAATGAGTAAATAATAAGTAAAAATTAAATAAACAATGAATGATATAATATAATATAAATTAATAGTAAATAATTAGTAAATTTTTTATTAAAAATACAATATAAATATGGAATATTAAATAATGAATAAAAGATAAATTATATATCAATTGGAAATAAATAAATTTATAAAAAAATAAAAACATTAGAAAATTTCATAAATAAATAATTAATAATAAACAATAAATCAAAATGTTTTAATAGTTAATAAATAAAATACTGACATAGACATATGCATCGACACATACAAACATTCACACACACTATTACATATATAATAATTATTGTATATAAATATAGACACATATATACATTCATTTATATAGTTAATATATATATATATATATTTAAATATAAAAAACAATAATTATATATATATATAAACACGTATCAATATATATAAAAAATATTTAAAATGAACAAACAATCATATATTCAAACATTTATATAGGTATATAGAATAAAATCCCACAAAACATATATAAATACATGTAATATTAATAAATATAAATAATTTAAATATATAAAAATTGATATAATTATATGTAAATATAAAAGTTAAAGTAACATTAAATATAAATAAAAATCACTATAAAAATCTAAATACATACCCACATATTATATATTAATATTAATATTAATATTAATATAGTGAAATATTTATATTTAAAAAACATATATATAAATACATATAAATATTTATAATCAAATATATATATATATATATATATATTAATGAATATTTATATATATATATATTATAATAATATATACATACAAATATATGTAAATTCATATATATATATAGACAAAATATTGAAAATAAATAAAAATTCAAAAAAATGGGAATATCGCTACAAATGGAACAACATTATACTGACTAGAATATAATCCACCACAATATAATCATTGGTAACTATAAAACAATATAATTCCTATCATAAATAATGCATTAATTCCATTTAATGTTCAAAAAATTGGGTCTCCCAACTAAAAAAATCATATTCTAATTCTTTCCAAGACTTTTTTGACCAAGAAAAATGAGTGAAAAATCCCCCCTCAATTTGATAACAAAAATGTAGAAATCATTTTAATTTTAAATTTGATAGGTTTCTAAGCCAAAAAAGATACCCATACCAAAATTTACAGTTTTTTGGTGAAGATTTTTGACAGCAAATTCTCATTTAACAATAATTAATTAATTAATATTAAATATTTAAAAATTGTAATTTATGTTCGTTGAAATTATTTTTGTA
Organism: Viscum album; assembly: GCA_963277665.1. NCBI lineage: Eukaryota > Viridiplantae > Streptophyta > Magnoliopsida > Santalales > Viscaceae > Viscum > Viscum album. The sequence continues at coordinate 1,427,512,671 of OY728136.1, read as the reverse complement.
AGTTTCGTTTTGACCTCCTGTGAAGTTTAAATAGAGAACCAAATAAAATGTTGTGATCATATAATTTTGAAGAATGATTTCAAACATCATTCACCATTAATTTAATTTTCATATAAATATTAGCCACTAAATAAAATTCCTTAATAATTAAAAATTAAATAATTACAATATTTAAAATTTGATAATAATAAATATTATCTGAATATAAATAAAAATGAATAATTTTTATTGATATTTAATAAATAATTATTAAATATTATATATTTTTCCTCAATATTTATATTTTTTATAAAAATATTCAATAATATGGAAACTGATAGAGAAATAGAAAAACGAAGTAGAGAATATGTGTAGTGAAAAGGGTAGTGGTGTATCTTATTTAGTTGTCTCGATGAGTAGGTCTATGAGATAGAGCCTATAAAATCAGCCTAGAAATTTCAATATAATCAATTCATTTTATAAATATTTTCAGGTCCCACTAGTCGTTGTGTGGGTTCATATTGGAAACATGTTGTAAAACTGGGGCTTATTGCACTACATCAAACACATCTAGTGTTCCCATGGATTCAGAAAAAATAATCTATATATTAAAACCCATTCCATTAACTGCTCCATAGATCCAAATAATTTTTTTGACCCATAATAATTTATAGAATTATCTTTTATAGGTATCATATGTAGAAATGATAGTGTCTTTATAATTAATTTTAAATCACCCTTTCTCCAAATAAAATATGTTTAATATTATTCATTTAAATTATTTATTAATAAAATCACTGTCTATATGACCATCAATTTTCTTCACAACACAAATCATTATATTTTATCTCCATTTTTTCAATTTTTAAAAAATTCATTTTATTGAAGGGGTTTTAACAAATAGTTTAAAGTAATTAAATAAGATACATTAAATGGAATTGGGGTAGATATCTCCATATATTAATCAATGTTAATCAATATTTTAACTGAATGTATTATACTTATTTTATATTTTGTTATCTAATGAATATTTAATAATATTAATATTTTAGAAACTAGTTAACTGATTTATGAATGATAATAGATTGTGTAATGTATTTTTTATATTTCATTATTTTTCATGATATATTCTAATTTAAATTCACTAAATATTTTTATTTAAAATATAAATATGGTTGGTATTGTGTAAGGTTATGGATGATTATCAAAACAACATGAAGACATTAGAAATTATTTTTAATGACTCAATAGTTAATTTAACAATTTTTAACATTTATTATTTCATCCCAATGTAATCCTTAACAGATATTTTTATGGAATTAATCTATTTTAAATTAATATTGATATGATGGTAATATTTTATCAACTTATATATTATAATTATCTTAATCCATGATATAATTATTAATATAATATTTTTGACGCATTTCATGATCTTCACTTAATATACTAGTCAGAAAATATTACAATTTTACAATTTCAACTATTTCATGACATATATTAAAAAATAATTTCGTGATAGTACTATACTAAAAAACATGAATGGTATGCCACCTTTTATTCATGTCTTATTTATTCCATAATTATTAAGGGAAGTGTACCAGAGAATAAGGGACTAGTCCTGTTTTTATTCTATTTTAAAACCTATTAAATATATTGTAATGGTTTCGCTAATGGAATTATTAGTGTCATAAAGAGATGTTGGAATATTATTTGGGGAATATGTGTAGAAAAAATTCCAATGAAAAAAATATCATGATTAATATATTATTTTCCCTGTGATTAATATATTTAAATCTATAATCTCACTATTCTATGTAAATAAGTTTTTTATTTATTGAATTTATTTTATCCCTAATACCTATATTGAGCTATGTCATTGTGGTGGGTGGTGTTATTTTTTTAGGTTTATATTTTAGATCCATTATTATTCATTTAATAAAGGAGATGTCTAAATGAATTTTTATTAGCTTTTATCATTTTTTAGTTTTAGTTTTTTTAGAATGAATTATATTGTTTTGGATTGATGTAATTTATGATTGGTTGTGTGACTCAATGATATGGATATTGACTTAAAAATTAAATTATTGTTAATCTAAAGAGATTAAATATATTTACTTGTTAATTTTATATCAACTGTAGTTTGGGTTTATATAGGCAATAAAAATATATAACCCCACAACAGTCCTTTAAGAATAAGGTGATTTTTAAAAAAATATGTAATGAAAAGGGTTGAAGAGTATATTTATATTGACTAGAAATTAAATCAAATTAAAGGAACCAATGGGGACAACTGTGGTGTTTTGAGTGGGTCTTGTATAGTAATGTAAAATGTGGGAAATAATGAAATATGGAAAAACATTTTTATTGAGTGTTTTTCCTACACACACAACATCTTCGTGTCTTAACATTATTATTTTAGCATATATAACAACCAATGTATCATGTATAGAGACTGTGATCCCTCTATACCTGATGTTCAGGGGGTTTCAATGATATATGATAAAATAATACTTTTATTAGGAAATATGGTTATAGTGTGTAAACCCCAACTAAATTAATCGAAAAAATTATACAATATGAAAAATGTGATGTGGAAATTATAGTCAAACAAAGATGATATAAATAAGCTAGTTTTACCTTTGAGTTTTAATTCTAATTTTTGTTTCAATAATAAACATAAATGAAAATATTTAATAATGAATAAATCATTAAATCATAATTAATTATATGAATTCAAAACTAAAATAATATTGGGTACCTCTTACATGTGTTGATTTATCATCATAAGAAACTAATGACTAACACATAAAACTCATTCAATATTATTTAATTTAGGTATGAAATTTGTGAGTAAATATATTTAAATATAATATTAAATTTATCTCATTCCAATGTCAAGATCCCCCCAATTAAATCAAAAAAAAATATATTGATTGGTTTTGAGATTATATTGTCTTTTTAGGGTACATTTTTTCTAAAAATAATCATGGAATCATCATTTTAAAATTGATATCTAAGGAATTAGTGAGTATGGTAAATGTTTTTATTAGTTTCAATTGAATGGGATTCTTATAGATACTGACGTAAAAATTTGAGGACAATTTATAGGAACATGATTAATTTAATATTCTATAGTAATGAAGGGTGTTTATCATTCAAATGATTTTAGAATTGATAACAACCCATGTCTATGTATTCTAATTTTTTAAAAGTAAAAATATTTTTTCTTCTTAGTATCCTATGTGACTACAAATATTCAATATTAGGGGACATGTGTAACTTCTACGCTACTTATCTATTTGGTATCTTCTGAAGTCACTATATGAAAAAACTTATTAGTTCAAAATGCTCATATTTTTCATAGATCATGAAAATCATTTATTATTTCAAAATATATTAAAATGTACTCTAAAAATAATGAATGTGGGAATCATAATTTTTTTTGAAAATAAGAATAATTATAGACAATAATAATAATTTAAATCTAATTCATGGTAGTATAAATAATTCTCCATATTAAACCTCATTAAAAAATAATATTACTAATTTCAGAGTCACCATTTAGTGTTTTTTTCATGAATTACTCATAGTTGTTATATTTTTTTTATTGTTATCTACTATAAATGAATTAATATGTTTATTGGAATATTTTACTTTTATTACAAAAACATCATGACAGATTTTATTAAATTAAATACTGAGGAAGAACATTTAATAACTAATAAAACAAATTTTAATTTCATTTGGAATTAAAAATGAAAACGCAGGTAAATTTGATTATATAATTGATCTAAATATAAAATCATATACATAAATTTATAAAATAAAATAATTTTTTTTAAAATGCATTACATATTTTAGACTTAATGTTATCATATTTTTAATTGATTATCCATGAGGTAATTAGTTATAATATTATACCATGCATGATGGTCATATTTTAATATGGCTGGGAGGTTTTTCATGATATTAATTTTATAATATGAAACAATTAATAAAATAACTTCAGGCTCAAATTTAAAAATGTTTACCATTATTTTTCTATGTGAAAGGCCACATGATAATAACAGATTCAATCCATAAAATATTATTAATGTTTAACTATAATAAATTACATCTAGATTATACCCTTTTAGCAGAAGCTTATATTTAAGTCAAATAGTTCTCTATTTCACATAAATCAAATTAAGGAACACAGATTTGGTAATAGTGTATGATGAATATTAGTTATTTCAATTAGTGTATGGAAATATTTCTTAAAACTTACATTAATATTTTTTTTCAGAAAACATCCCAATTTTTGAAAAATAATATAATCATAAATATTTTTATCCTACTTGTGATAAAAAAATCAACAATCCCTACATTTTTTATGATCAAAATTATATTTTTAATTTAATATTATAATTCATCAATAAAGCCTCCTTTTTGAATGTTTTTTCTTTTATATGATCTATTTTATAATATACATTAGGGTGAAACCTCCTTAACATCAACATATATAGAAGGAGTCAAAATAGATATTTTCATATTTAAATTGTCTTCTTCTATATAATCTTTTGTTGTTTTAGGATTTGGAAAATTCAATTCAAAATTTGGTTTGAATTTTTTCCAATATGTTAACGGTTAATTTATTATTGATTATGTAAGATTTTCCTACGATATTGTACCAATAAATAAATGTAATTATCTAATTTATATTTAATATTTGTTATTCAATATATGGTGTTAGAAATGTTTATTTCAAAACCATAAAATTTTTAAAAAATTCTTCTCACTATTTATTATTCTTTCGGTGTCTTCTTAAGAATGTTTTATATATGAGCACAACTAATTATATATAAATTATAATTTAATAACTCAACACCTTAATAATACAGATGTTTTAGATCATGTAATAGAGTTATTGAAAACACTTATACAGTTTGTTTTCATTATTTGATGAACCTATTTTATTAATGATTATATGGAGAATAAAATGATTGGTTATAATATTTTGAGTTACAAATCTCATAAAATAATTTAATTGTATACTCCCCATATTATCATTTTTAATTAATATGATCTTATATAAATTCCTTATGTTGATTTATTAGTAAAGTTAATGAAATATTAATTTTATAAATTGTACTATAACAATAAAATAAAAAATAAATGAATTCAAAATAAGTGAAATTTACTATATATAATTATGTAATATTAACACAAGATACTTAGTTTAGAACAAAATAATTAATGTGATGTATATCAAGGTATTTGTAAGTGAAAAATTCATTTCTTGATTTCATAGAATATTAATATTCCTTAAAATGATAGAAATTCTAACACATGATGTTATATTAGAATTATAGTTTTAGAAAATATCATAGATGTTTACTTCGGTGGAATTCGAAATATGTTCTTGTTAAAATGAAAATATTGTCACGAACCATCCCCTAGGGACTATGTCGTGACTACCCGAAGCCCGCATTCTATAGGCCAGGGGCTGGCGACTAGCACCGAAGGCGTATTCTCTATAACTGGTAAGGAATTTCCTTTATAACATGTACATACACGCCACCAAGCACACAACATTATATGAAATCAAGTAAAATAAATAATAATCAGAGTAATTCCAGTATATAAAAGGGGCCTGAATACAAGCCCAACTGGAAAGTACAAGGAAAAATGGAATGTAAAAGTTAGCTGATAGGTGAAAAGAAGCTCATGGATCGTCAACCATGGATCCTACCTAAAGGATAGGTACATCTCATGAATTCCTGTCTCTATGGTTTTCCTCGTATAATGTCCAACTCTGAGCTACCTCCAATCATAGTAGCCTCATCCATGGTCAGCGATGTCTGTCGTCTGAACCAAACACAACGAAGTGCAGGCATATCCCATGCAAGGGTGAGTATAACGATACTCAGTAGGGGCCCCGAGCCCCTCAAGGTCTCAAAAAATCCACAAAGGATAAACCACAAATGAAGGAAACAAATGAGACTCAACAAAAGTATATGCCCATACATATACCAAAGTTATCTAGTAAACTCATCTCAATCATGAGGAAAACACAGAGTCCAACTCAAAGCCCAAAGCTCAACTGTTCCACAAAGTAAGGAAACCCACAAAGGCAAGTACCACACAGGTATGACACACAAAAGAATACAACCATGGTATTACCACGAAATAATATACCTCACAGGTAAAAACTCATCTCACATTAGGTATAACATATGTACAATTGTAGAGATGATTAGATGTAACCCCTTAATCATATTACTCGATAATATAGATGGCCTACATAGGATCGCTAAGAGATGACCCACACATGATCACTTGGGGCTGACCCACACAGGATCTCTAGGTGCTAACCCTCACAAGATCGCTAGGAGCTGACCCTCATAGGAATGCTAGGAGGTTACCCACATTAGATCTCTAGGAGCTGACCAACACTGGATCGCAAGGTGCTGACCCAAACAGGATCGGTCTTCATTCTTCTCGACACAGCCTACTATTGGGACCCTCACCAAGGCTTCTCATCTCTAGTAGGATCCACTTCACAAGTCACATGAATATACAAAAACTTCTAAGAAGTCCCACAAAAAAATATCTCAGTGGTCCGCCCTGTTATAGGGGTCTCAACGCAACAGACGGTGCGTCAATCAGATATCCACTCTACGAGTTATAAGACTTTTAAACTCGGTGGTCTGGTTAGATTCATTCTCAATACAAAACGATCGTACCTCAACTTTACCCAAAACTCTAGTGGATTATACCAATGTGATCGTCTCACTCCAAGCTTTTTTTTTGCCGCTGACGGTTCGTCAAAAGGACATCTGGTTCCAAAGATATGTCCCAAGTAAATTAAAGGTTCATATGAGGTCCTTGTCCGATCTGACCCGGTCGGACCGACCCGACCCGACCTAACTCGGGTTGACCCGGTTTCGGTCAACCTGACCCGACTTGCTGGGTCACGCCTAGCCCATGGTGCAGTATGACCCACTGGGTGGCTCGGCCTGCTGTGTGGGAGGGTAGGCCACGAGGGCCATGAGGGGCTGCAGATGCTGCGGGTGCCGCGGGGAGGCGGAGGCCGCCGGTTGGCTCAACCGAGGATGGCGGCTATGCCGTGGGGGTGCAACGACGGCGTGTGGCCGCTCAGCCTGGCCCAACACGGCTTAGTCGGGAGGGTGGAGTCCATGAGGTGCGTCAGACGGGGGGTTCCTTGAGGATGTGGGATGAATCGGTAGAGGGGCTATGGCCTGGCCACAAGCGGCGGCTCGACTGCGAGGCAGCGGCCTGACCGCGAGGCGACAGCCTTGACATGGGGAGATGGCGGCTCGACCGCGGGGAGGCTGCCCGACCATGAGCAGCGGACCAGCCGTGGTGGGTGGAAACGCGGCCCCGGGGTGGCGGTGTGGCCGGGGGCAGGGGCGTGGCCGCGAGGCTGAGGCCTGGCCGCGGGCGGTGGCTCAGCCGCAGAGGTGGGAGGCGCGGTCGCGGGGCTGCGGTCCGGCTGTGGGGTAGTGGCGGCTCGACCGCGTGGCGCCACCGTTGTGTTTTCAGCTTCATCACAGCTGGTGGTTTTGTCGACCTCTATTCTCGTGCCCCACCGTGGTTCATAGTTGTTCCTCTATGGAGATCAATAATTAACAACAAGGGTTGCATGGAGGATGGTCCATGTTTGTTTGGCCTGCACTATCCACGTTATAGCAGTCGAAAACAACTATAATTCCTTCTTGAATTACGAAGAATTATCAAGAACGGAAAGAGAGAAAAATTTCAAACAACCACCCGACTACTTCCCGCAAATAATCATATACAAATAGACCCCTACATTGGATTTTTCATTGATCCTGGTGTGAGAAGGAAGTTGAAGAAGGTGAATAGAGTGCCAACGACCATTGCTTCTGAAACCACGCTTGGATGTCAGGCTCGCTCGTTCTCCTCTTCCATGATTTCTGAAGAACATTCTTTGATGGGGTTATTCATTAGAAAAGTGAAATCCTCCCAATATTTCTTCTCTTCCCAAATCCACCAAATAGAAAAGTATCCAAACTAATATGTTTCCCCAATTTAATTGTTGGCATAATTTCAAATTCGTTTAATAAATTACATAGGTTGTTATAATAAATTTAAGGGGGTGGAACCATTAAAGTGGGGAAGTTTAAGAGGATCTCCCACACTTATGAGGAAGTTCATGGGGTTTTAAAAATCAGGTGGTCCCCACCACCATAACCCCTCAAGGGAGATTAGGCTCGGTGGTCCCCACCTCCAAAACCTCTCATGGGTGGTTTTAGTTCAGGGGGTCCCCTCCTGTGAAATATCCAGATGGGTGGTTTCAAAAAAGAATAAAAATAAAATGTTACACCATTTCATTTTATTTCATTCCTTCATGAAAAACCCAAAATCTATCCTTCGCTATCGACCCTCTGCGGTCGAGGTGAAGGTATTCTTAAGAGAACATCGGGATTGCGAGTTCAACTGTGTCCTCATATTTCAATTCCGAGAACCAGTTCAAAACATATAAAAACCCACTCGTACGTTCACTAAACGTACCCAAAGAAAATATCAGAAATTCATTTCGGGCAGTCCAGGACATGGTATCACGTGCCTTAAATTTTCACGGACTCAAAAAATTATCATTTAATAAAAAAATTACATTATAATTATGGGTCTTTACATTATCCACACCTCTAGGCTTTACCTCCACGTAATCCACATCACAAAACTAGAAAAAACAAGTTGGCGTACTGAGCACGCATCTGAGCCTCCCGCTCCCATATTCTCTCCTGGAGGTATTCATGCTACCAACGAACGTGCACCAGAGGTATCGACCGCCCACGAAGGACCTGCTCCTGTCGATTCTCAATCTCAACTGGAAACATTGTAAAAGTCACCACATTGTCGACATCGATCTCTCCATGGTCGATGATGTGAAAAGGGTCATGCGCGTATCTCCTCAACTGGGATACGTGGAAGACATCATGCACCTGGTACTACTGAGGTGAAAGAGCTAACTGGTATGACACCTCGCCAAATCTGATGATGACCTGAAAAGGTTTGATAAATCTCAGAGATAACTTGCCACCTCAGCCAAATCTCAGCAAACCTCGTCAAGGTGAGACCCATAGAATTCCATGGTCACCATCCTCAAACTCCAAGGGTCTCCATATCCTATCGGCATATGACTTCTACCTACTCTTTGTAGTCTTCATCCACTCCAAGATTATCTTCACCTTCTACGTGGTAGCCTGTACCATCTCTGGTCCCACTAGTGCTAACTCCCCTGGGTCAGTCCAACACAATGGTGATCTACAAGGTCGCTCATACAACACCTCAAAAGGTGCCATCCAAATGGTGGAGTGATATCTCTTGTTGTATAAAAACTCCACCAAGGGCCAGTGATCCCCCCAAATGCAACGAAAGTTGAGGAAACAACCACACATCATGTCCTCGAGGGTCTAAATTGTCCAATCAGTCTGGTCATCCGTTTAAGGAAGTAAGGTGGTGCTCAAATGAAGCTGCATCCCAAAAGCCTCCTGTAACCCCTTCCATATCCAGGATGTAAAACATGCATCATGATTGGAGACAATTGTCAAGGGTACTCTATGTAGCCGCAAAATCTCCTACACATAGAGGTGTCTCATGTTATCTTCTGAACCCTACTATCTGGTCGGTAGGAAGTGGGCCTACTTGGTGAGTCGGTTGATGATCACTCAAATCGAGTCGTTACCTCTGGACGGAAGTACGTGGATGTCCTGTCACGAAGTCCATTAATATCCCATCCCACTTTCACTCTAGGAACTCTAAAGGCTGAACCAATCCTGCTGGTACCTGATGCTCCACCATCACCTGCTAACAAGTGTGGTATCGAGAAACAAACTTTGCTACTGATTTCATCATTCCTAGCCACCAGTTATGTCATCGGAGATCCTAGTACATCTTCGCCACTCCTGGATTTACCTCTAAAGGGGATGTTCGAAAGCCTCTCTACACTTCCTCCCAGAGTGAAAATTTTACCATGGTACATCCTCTGAAGAGGATAACAAGCTCCCCGCCTTCAAAAAATCGATCAGTTTCCTATCCTGTGGATATCTGAGCACGTCGTGTCTCGCATTCAGCATCTCCACGCTATGCATCCCTGACTCACTGAATAAGTGGGAGAGTGACAATAATATACTTAAGAAAAGTTAATCAATCTCAATTCACAATGGATATTTGAAAAGTGGCCACTTGCTCCGTCGCCTCACCTAGCAGTTGTATACCAGATCTTCGGCTGAGTGAATCTACTACAACGTTCCCCTTCCCATGAGTATAGACTATCTCAAATTCATAGTCCTGGTGGATCTGAAGCCAACGTCATTGTCTTAGGTTCAAGACCTTCAGAGGAAGATATACCTGAGACTCTTGTGATCAGAGTACACTGTAAAACATTCACCCTTTAGATAGTGTCTCCACATATTTAAGGCGAAGACCACTACTGCTAACTCCAGGTCATCGGTAACTTAGTTATGTTCATGTTGTCTCAGCTATTGAGTACCATAAGCAATTGTCGCATGATCCCGCATCAGGAAACATCCGAGCCCCGTCCCTGATTCATCGCAATTGGCTAAGTTCCCTATGCCCTCCTCTGGAAGCCTCTAGATGGGGGCACTAGTCAGCCTCTGCCTCATCTCTTAAAAACCCTACTGGCATCTCTCCAACCACATGAAGGGTTTCCCCTTCTCCGTTAATGCTGATAGAGGTGCTACAACTCTAGAGAAATATGGCACAAACCTCCGGTAGTATCCAGACAAACCCAGAAAACTATGTACCTCCATCACACTCCTGGGTGGCTCCCAAGCAAGTACCGCCACAATAATCAATGTATCCACAACAACTCCATCCTATGATATGACATGGCCCAGAAAGTGAACCTCTCAGATCCAAAACAGGCACATTGATAGGTTATCATAAATCTGGTGCTCTCGTAGTGTGTCCAGTACTACCTGCAAATGATAGGCATTCTCCTCCTCAGTATCCGAGAAGATCAGAATGTCGTGGATGAAGACTACTGCAAATTGATCAAGGTATGGCAGAATGATCTTGTTCATGAGTCCCATGAACACTATTGGAGCATTGGTTATGCCAAATGGTAAAACCAAGAACTCATAATGGTCGTACCGTCAACTGAAAGTCGTCTTCTGCACATCCTCTTCTCATACTATGATCTGGTGATAACCCGATCTAAGGTCTATCATCGAGAACCACTGTGCTCCCTTCAAGTGATCAAAGAGGTCATAAATCATCGGAAGTGGGAACTTGTTCATCACGGTCACCTAGGTCAGGTTCTGATAGTTGAAAAAAAGTCTCAAACTACCATATGGATATATGGCAAACAAAATTGGGGATGCCCTGGTAGAAACACTAGTCCGAATGATTACCTTCCCCTGTAAGTCCTCTAAATGTACCCACAGCTCACAAAGCTCCACAATAGCCATCTGATATGCTGGTGTAGATATCAGTGTCATCCCGAGGTACATGTCAATGTAAAAGTCCCAATCTATGCGAGGAGGTTGACCTGAAACATTATTAGGGAAGACATCCACGTACTGGTCCACCAATACAAGATTGATCAGACTCTCCACATCAACCGCTCTGAGGGTATGTCTAACCAACTGATGAGTGATCAGCTGCACTCTCTTCTAGGTAAGTCCATCCTGTACGAAAAAGGCTCTTTTCTTGGTAAAGGTAAACCTCGTCCCATCCGTATGGACACACCACACTTTGTGCCTAATACCATATATCTGAGTATGGATTGTAAATAACCCGTCCATACCCAAGATGAGGTTCTATGTCCTTGACGCTGCTACGAGGAGATCCTAGCCGAAGCTCTCACCACCTAGAGTAAGCTCACAATTCCAGCACCAGTGCGTAATCATGGAATCTATTCCCGTAGGAGGTTTTAGCCGTAAGGATCGAGCCAGTGGCTCTATCAGAATCTCTAAGATCTGAACGAGAGTAGTGTAAATAAAATAATGACCGAAACTTGTGTCTATAAGTACTATAGATAAGGTGGAGTAGACAAAGATCGTACCTCAAATCAGCTCTGGAGCACTGTGATTGTAGGACTCAACTGCCTGGAGCTGACCTCTCCCCTATCATTTAAATCTCTATGATTGGGGTGGAATACTGGTGGTGGTGGAAGTAATATCTCGAATCGTTTCCCACTGCCAGCTGCACGACCCTCTCCCCTTCCTCTTCTGCCTAATCCCTACGGACCTCCTCAGTCAAACCTATGTCTCTTCCAAGGCGGTCCTTTGAGAATCTACTGATCATCTGTACGGCGGGTCAGATAGTCACAAGCCATGTGACCCTGCCCACCACATGTGTAACACTACCCAATCTTGGAATGACTGGCTCTAGCTCGGGTGCCCTGCACAACCGATCCTAAGTCATGCGGCCATCCACTAGTATGTCTGGTCCTCTTGTACCTCTATGACATATATTTGATGCCAGCTACAGAAGACTCCACGATGATACGACTTGTGGTGGGTCTTGCTAATGGTTACTTCTCATCAAAAATAATTTCCACTACGAGGGATCACTCTAACACCCCCACCTGTGTCGGGATGCTGAGTTCGATCATAAAAGCCCTGATATCCCGCTTGAGCCCCTACTCGAATGTTCGGGCCCTCAAGAATGGGTCTCGTACCATATATATGGAGTAGTGTGAGAGGCCAGTGAACCTCTTTGAGTACTGAGCTACAGTAATGCTTACCTATTTCAGATGAAGAATCTTGTATATGTGAACTTCGTGAAGAGTTGCTAAAAAAACTCTACCTGAAATAGTCTCTCGATGTCTACCAAGAGAAGCGTCACCTTATCGTGAACATAGAGAATCATGATCCACCATCTTCCAGATACTGCCTATAGAAGACTGGCGGCAAGGATCACCATTAGATTGGTTGTTTTCCCTATTAGTCAGAAGGCCCACACTATATTCTCCAACCAATCCTCAAATATCTGTGGGTCTGGCTCTCCCCTGAACCTCAGTGGCCTCTAGAGATAGAACTCATGAAACGCGCTAATGCGGCATGCACTTTTTGCTACTGGGGCTCGTGGCATCGGTGGCCCAACTGGTAATGGTACCGTTAGTGCCTCCGCTGGTGCCTCTACTTGAAGAGGGCACTGCACCGAGGCTTGTCGCTCGGTAGGATATCATTGCGTACCACTCTCGGAACCATAGTTTTCTATCTTCATGGAGGCATCCAGAAAAGAAACTGGTGAACCACGGTAAATAAGATATACATGGTGAGCTGTCTTAAAGAGGACTCTGAGAAAACTCTTCAAATCACACACGCAATCAGTGTTTTCATGCACTCAGTCGAAAATCAGAAGTCAGGGTCCTAGTGTGTGGATTCGTCGGCCACCGCACCAATACTGGATTCCCTAAACTGATAACTACACTCACTAAACATAACACTCTTACCGTTAAAAGGAATGATCAGATACCTATGTTCTACGGTAGAACCGACTCATCTAATACCAATTTCTCACGAACCGTCCCCCGGGGCCCAGGCCGTGACTACCCTAAGACCGCCTTCCACAGGCCAGGGGATGAAAACTATAAAAGAAAGCATATTTCCCTATAACTAGGATGGCGTTTTCCTTTTAACTTATAAGCACATGCAACTAGGAACACATCATGATATGAACTCTGGTAAACTGAATAGTAGTCAGAGTAAGTGATGTAAGTAATAGGGGCCAGAATACAAGCCCAATATAGTGACCCAACCTTTTCTCACATTATTATTACATTATTTTAAGATAAAAAACCTAATAGTATTACAAATAGAGGATCCAATGGATTAGTGACTTGGGAAAACTTGGACCATACATTTCAATTACATCATCAATCATAATCATTTATTTAATTTCTTCTTCTCTAGATTCTTATTTGAAATTGACCTCTCCTTAGTACATGTAGCCACCTGAGGATATAAATCAATAGGGGTGAGATAAAATCCCATTAAGAGTAGATATAAGAACAATATATCATGGGGTGAGCATAATCATAACATGGGAAAAAGATCATGAACATGAGAAGAAACCTAAATAAAAGACTTGAAGTGTGGAAATGCATAAAAATGAAACATCATGTCTTAGTGGTTAACTACCGCACATAATTGTGACCATAAATAGAATCGTGTCCACATCATTTCACATTTATTCATGAGATTCATCACTTTACCCAATGAATTGGAGTGTTGTATAATTTCAGGCACACCTGTCACATTCAAATATTCATATTGCACTATATAATTCCTGGCACACCTGTCACATCACAATATTATCACTATCGTGCATGACAAATAGAACATATACCAATAATTAACATAACTAACCCATGTAAATGAATGGATTTAATCTCATAATAACACATTCATAAACATTAGGTTCCCAAAACAAAGTGGGAATAACATACATGATACAATAATCATCAACCTTTAATAAGAAGAAAAAGGTGAGTTCTTAAAAGAATAATTCTTTTGGAAAACATTTTGTTTGACATAAACAATAGTGGTAAACATGTATATCCCATAGAATTAAATACAATGATGAAAAAATTATTTTTAGGAGTAACCATATCAAAATGGAGTGAAAGAGGGAGATCACGAAAGATGAAATTTGGGTTCGATAATTTCCCCTTACCATTTATCTGAACGCTTACTTCTCTTTAATGTCTTATATAATAACATTATATTCATTAATTATAAATTCAAGAACTTTCTATACATGAATAGAATTAGTTCTGGTTTCATTATGTCATTTTATGTTCCTTTGGATGACTTATAGAGTTCAAAAACATTGTTTGGGGATGTTCGTTTTTATGGTTTTTCTTGGGTGGTTCACCTGTATTCTTAAATTGATGTCTGGGGGAAAAATTGGTAAACATCTATAACTGATATTACATTTTATTAATGACATTCAATAATTTAAAATGATCTTATAATGAGTTGTATTATATACTATGTGGATGAATCATTAGATAAGAATTAAATGATGCTTGTTTGGGTTAATTTGGGCTGCTTTTTTATCACAACAAACTTGTTTTAATTTATCACATAGAAATATGTACATAAGTCAGTTTCATAAATTTAAATAGGAAATAATACATATAGCATATTCTGGTTCAACAAAAAAATGGTTTCATAACCAGATCTGAATGTTGAAGTGGAAGAAGTAAACATGTCATTCTTGAAGGTGATAAATTAACACCTCCTGAACAACGTTCTATTTAATAAAATAAAAGGAAGAGGGAAATGTGTTGGATGATATAATATCCAATTAGTATCATAAAATTCCAGTATATTA
Organism: Viscum album; assembly: GCA_963277665.1. Lineage (NCBI taxonomy): Eukaryota > Viridiplantae > Streptophyta > Magnoliopsida > Santalales > Viscaceae > Viscum > Viscum album. Next base: position 1,427,497,350 of record OY728136.1, on the reverse strand, counting down.
ATGATAATTGAGTTACCATACCATTTTTACAAATATATGTGAGCAGAGAATAAGAAAATAACTTGAAATTGATAGGGAATTAATGAAGTAGAGGGAGAGAAATTACCACTTCAATCCTCCTCTCGAGATCCTCCTTAAAGGATCTATGATTGGTCTTTTGATGAGTACAAAATCTCTTGGATGTGGGATAGGGGATAGGGAAGATTTCTCAGTAGAGTTTAGACAAGGATTCAAGCTTGAGAGGTGTGAGGAAATGAGGGTGTGAAGGGTGGTATTTATAGTGGATGAGAGAGGGGTTTCCCAAATATAAAATTCATTAGTTTATTATTTCCCCATAAGAAAAGGAACATTGAGTCTTTTATGAACAATAATGGTAATTTTAAAATTAAATCCCAAACCAAGTGGGCTTACATCAGTAGAATATCACACATGACCCTATAACTAGCTTATTTAGCATATATTGTAAATTACATTATTTCATTATTTAATCAAAAATTCAAGTATTTGTGAAAAATGCAAAAATTTTACCCCAACAATTTCTTGATATGTAGAATCCAAAAATGAAGTCCATTTTCAAAAATAATTTTCTAAATATGATTAATTTAAAATTTAATTAAATTCATAATTTAATATTAATAACCACTTTTAAAACATTCATTTACTTATTCTAAAATATAGGTACCTCATTCTTTCAATTGAATATTATTTTTATTCTATAAAAAGAATGGTTACTATTCATTAGTGTATATAACTATTCATAAGGTTAGTTTATTATTAACCAAAAATTAATTTTGTTTTATTAGACTTCAAAAATCCTCTTGTACACAACTCTGTATGTCAGATTTCCCAAATTCCCAATACCGAAGTGACAAACTTATGTTTAAAGGTCACCTAGCATTTAGTAGTTAATTATGTTGTGTTTTCATGTGATTATATGACATAATTATAAGAATTTAAATTCCATTGAAAAACATTGGGTCGTTACATTCTTCACCCCTTATGAAATTTCACCCCCGACATTTCACTTTACACAAAAAGGTGAGGGTACTTCTCCTCATTGTCTCTTCCGGTTCCCATGTTGCTTCATCAAACTTATTGTACCTCCACAACACCTTAACAAGATGATTTTTCTTGTTGTGCAAAACAATATCTCTCCAATCTAGAATCTCTACAACTTGATCCTCATAAGAGAGATCAAATTCTACCTATACCACCTCTAAGTTTAGTACATGTGAGGGGTCAGGATTGTACTCTTTTAGTAGTGATACATGAAACACATCATGAACATGAGCCATATTTGGTGGAAGTGAAATCTGATAGGACAAATCTCTTATATGGTCACGGATCTCAAAGGGGACAATATACCCTTGTTTTAACATCCATTTCATTCCAAACCACTTTAATCTCTTCTGTGGTGATATTCGCAGAAAGAGATTATCTACAACGTCAAACTCCATGTCCGTTTGAAGGTTGTCTGCATAGCTCTTTTTCCAACTCTGAGCAGTTTTGGTTTGATTCTGTATGACTTAAACCTTCTCTGTCATCCCTTGCACAAGATCAGGTCCATGTAGCTTTCTTTCTCAAACTTCATCCCAACTGGTTGGAGTTCTACTTCGCTTTCCATACAGAGCTTCAAATATAGCCATCTGAATACTCGAGTGGAAGCTATTATTGTATGAGAACTCAACAAATAAGAGATGTTGATCCCATCCACCTTTGAATTCTAGAGAGTAGGCTCTTAGCATATTTCAAGAGTCTGAATAGTTCTTTCAGACTAGTAATCAATTTGGGGGTGATAGGCCATTCTAAAATTTAATTCTATACACAAAGCATGTTTAAGGCTTCTCCAGAATTTAGATATGAACCTTGGATCATGGTCAGAGACAATTGAGAGTGGAACACTGTACATCCTCACCACATCACATATATCTTCGCAAGTTAATCAAGAGAGAGATCTTCCCAAATAGTGATAAAATGGAATGTCTTGGTGAGTCAAACAACCACAACCCATATCACATTATTTCCCTATGACATCTTCAGGAGACCCAGGACAATGTACATAGTAACATTTTCCCATTTCCACATGGGTATAGGCAATGGCTACATAATCCCTTTGTACTTTTGTCACTCTGCATTAACTTGCTGACATACCGAGCATCTTGATATATATTCTTCAATCTCTTTCTTCATGTTATCCCACAAGAAGTGTTCTTGAAGATTACTGTATATCTTGGTACTCCTAGGATGGATAGAGAAAGTTGAGATATGTTCATTTTCCAATAACTCCTTCTTTATCCCTGGTGATGAATGCACAAAAATCCGCGTTCCAAACTGAATCACACCATCATCATCGATATGGAACTCTTGTAGTTTCCCTTCCTTTACTACATTAACCCTCTTTTGTATATCCACATCATCCCTTTTTGGTCCATAATCTTTTCTAGGATGGATGGTTGTGAAATCATTTGGGAATGGTAGGAGGTATCCCCTTACCTTATGATTTCCAAATCCATTCTTTGCATATCTAATAAGATATGTTCTTTCTCAATCCATAACATGGATAGCGTAGCAGGTTCTTTTCTGCATAAAGTACCAACTACTTTGTTCTCCTTTCTAGGATGGAAGTGAATGGAGCCATCATAATCCTTGATTATCTCTAACCATCTCCATTGATGGATGTTGAGCTCCTTTTGTGTGAATATATTCTTTAGGCTCTTGTGGTCGGTGTATATGTCACACTACTCACCATAAAGGTAGTGCCGCCAGATTTTCAAGGTAGAAATAATGGCTTCTATCTCTATATTATGTGTCGGGTAGTTCAGCTCATTGATCTTCAACTATTGTGTGGTGTAGGCTATCAAACTGTCATTTTTCATGAGTACACAACCCACGCCTTTCTTTGAAGCATCACTATATATAACAAAACATTCACCACTTTTCGATAGTGTGATTACATGTGCAGTGATCAGACTTCTCTTTAGCTCCTTGAAGATTCCCTCACATTCTTCCATCTATACATACTTTACCCCTTTCCTTGTTAACTTAGTGGGCTTGGTAATTGTGTGTGTTTTCTCACAAAATGTTAGTAGTACGCAGAAAATCTAAGAAAACTACGGATTTCTCTGACACTAGAGGGCCTGGGACATTCTTCAATCACCGATGACTTTGAAGGATCCATATAAATTCCCTCACTTGGGATCACATGTTCCAAGAACGTGACTTTATTCATCCAAAAGTCACACTTTCTGAACTTGGACTACAACCTCTCCATTCTCAATGTCGCCAACACAAGTCTCAGATGTTCTTCATGTTTCTCCTTGCTCTTGGAGTAGATGATAATATCATCAATAAACACAACCACAAAATTGTTGAGGCAATTTATAAAGGCTATATTCATCAAATACATAATTATTTCAGGTGAATTTGTAAGTCCAAAGGGCATAAACAAAAACTCGTAGTGCCCATACATTGTATGGAAGGTAGTCTTATGAATATCTTCCTTCTTCACCTTTACCTGATGATATCCAAAACGAATATCCACCTTTGTGATGTATTGAGATACTTTAACTAGTCTAACAAGTCATCAATCCTTGGGAGAGGATACTTGTTCTTTACAGTGATCTTGTCGAGTTCCCGATAAAAGATACACAACCGCACTGTTCTATCCTTCTTCTATACAAAGAGCACCGGTGCACCCCAAGGTGATGAACTAGGGCATATGAACCCTTTTTTCAGATGCCCTTGCAACTTCTTCTTTAACTCCTTCAGTTCGATAGGATCCATCTTATTGGGACACATTGAGATAAGAGTAGATCCAGGTATGAGTTAAATTAAGAACTCTACCTCATGATCCGGGGGAATTCCCAGTAACTCTTCAAGAAATAAATCATCATATTCCCTTATGATGGGAATTTCCACAAGGTTGGACCTATACTTAGACCCAACCATTTGGGAGAGGTATGCTTCTTCATAGGGAATCAACATCCACACAGATGAAGGACTTTTCAAAGGAGATTTATGATCTTCATTTCCATTGTAGAGGAGCATGTGATGGTTTAGAATATGAAAAGATATTTCCTTTTCTTTAAAGTTGATTTGTGCTCTATAAAACAAGATCCAATCCATCCCCATTAAAGCATATAATTCCACCCAAGGAATTATTACGAGATTTTCTAGAAGAATATTCCAATATATTCCAATAGGAGAAGAGTCAAACACTTGGGTTGTAATGATTGCATCACTTAGTGTTTTAACATATATCTCTACATCAAGGTTTCCGGGATTCGATTCTATAGTTATAGAAACATTTCAAGATATAATGTAATGTGTAGAAGATGAATTAAATAATACTTTTTCCATTCTTGAGCGAATAATAAGTGTACCATATACGACTTCATTATCTTTCTTTACTTCCAATGTAGTGATATCATAAGACTTCCCTAGTTCCGTTGGCATTGATGGCTGCTGACGCTGATTACCCTCAAGAACTCAAGGATTAGTGAAAGGGCTTACATAGTTCCCTATCTCCCTGTTTTTGTAGCATTGAACCATCGGTGGTTCTCTCTTTTCTTCCACTACATTATCCTTCCTTTTCATGTTTTTTCAACACTCTTGAGCACGATGTCCTTCTTTCCCACACATGTAGCATTTCCCCGTCCCTCTAAGGCAGTTCCCATGGTGCAACATCCAACATTTTTGGCATGTGGGTCATTGAGTTTTCTTCCCAGGTTTATTATTAGATCCACCATCTTGAAACTCGATCATTCAGTTATTATAACTATTGTCATGGGACCATTCTCCCAAATCCATCTCCACATTGAGAGCACACTGAACAACTTCTTCATATCTCCCAAAGTCTCGAATTAGAAGAGCCTTTTGAAGTTGTGGTTTTAATGCACTAAAGAATCTATAAATCTTTCCGTCATTGTTGATAAAAAAAATCTTAAGCGTACCTTGAATGCCTTTTGAAATTCACTTCACAGGTTGTGGAAGTTTCTACTTTTTTTATTGAGCTCTATGAATTCTCTATCCATCTTTGTGCAAAGTGTTCGTGGGAGATACTTATTAAGAAACATGATCTTAATGTCTTCTTATTCCATCTCTTCAATTTCCTCCCTTAGCATGGTGTTCATAATCAATTCCCGCCATTAGACAGCCAATCCGTCTAGATGATAAATAGCTAGTGTCACCTTCTCAATATCAAAATAGTGAAGCACATAACATATCATCTCCATGTAGTTGACCCACTATTCCGAAACTAGTGGATCATAAGATCTACTAAACGTCGGAGGTTGTTGACACTTAAAACATTCTATAGCTAGTTGATCCCTCTTTAGTTAGGGAGTATGTTCCCCATTATTATGTTTATTGTTCATAACTTGAGATAATTGGGTAAGCATCACCATGATGTTCTGAACTACACCTCCCAAATCGTTGGGGATGTTGTTCGGGCAATCTTTGCATTGGCCCTCACCCGAGTTGTTGACCAGGTTTCTCCTGGTTCCCCACATTTTCTAAAAACGAAAAGATATAACAAAACATCAGTCAACAAGTCATGAATTCATAATTTATTCATTTTCATAATTTATACTAAAATCATAACATATGGGATCCCTATGTAGAGAATCATGTGTGCATATTTGTACATAGTCTCATGCTAGAGGTTTTCTCTAGGGTTCACTAATCCTAATTCCCAAATTTACTAAACCTCTCTCTGATACCAACTATAGCGACCCAAACTTTTCTTACATTACTAATAAATTATTTTAAGATAAACAACATAATATTATTACAAAAATAGGTTCCAAAGGTTTAGTGTCTTGGGAAAACTAGGACCATACATAGCAATTATATCATCAACCATAAACATTTATTTAATTTCATATTCTCTAGATTCTTATTGGCACTTGACCTCTCCTTAGTACATGTTTCTACCTGAGGATATACATCATAAGGGGTGAGCTAAAACCCAGTAAAATGAGAGATAAGAAAAATATTGCATGGGGTGATCATAATCATAACATGGGAAAAAGATCATGAACATGAGAGGAAGAAAAAATAAAAGACTTGAAGTGTGGCAATGCATAAAAATAGAACATCACGTCTTAGTGGTTAAATACAACACATAATTGTGAACAAAGCAATAATCTTGTCCAAATAATTTCAAATTTACTCATGAGATTACTCAATTTACCCAATGCATTGGAGCACTGTATAATTCCTGGCGCACCTGTCACATTTAAGCATTCATGTTGCACTACATAATTCAGAGCTCACCTGTCACAAAATAATATTATCATTATCATGCATGACACATATAACATATATCAATAATGAACATAAATAACCCATCGAAAGGAATGATTTTCATCTCATAATTACACATTCATAATCATTGGGTTCCCAAAACAAAGAGGGAATAACATACTTGATACAGTAACCATCAACCTTGAATGAGAAGTAAAATCTGAGTTCTTAAAAGAAGAGTTATTTTTGAAAACATTTTGTTTGAATTAAAAAATAGTGGTAAACATATATATACCAAATAATTAATGTCCTTGATGAACAAATTATTTTTAGGAGTAACCATATCAACATGGATTGAAAGAGGAAGAACCTAAAGGATGAAATTTGGGTTCGAGAATTTCCCCATACCTTGTATCTGAATGCTTCCTTCTCTTTAATGTCCAGTATAATGACATTATATTTACTAATTATAAATTATAGAACCTTTTATACATGAATAGGGTTAATTCTGGTTTCTTTATGTCACTTAATGTTCCTTTTGATGACTAATAGAGTTTAAAAACACTGTTTGAGGATGTTCGTTTTAATGGTTTTTCTTGTGTGGTTCACTTGTATTCAAAAATTGAAGTTCGGGTAGAACAAGGTTAAACATACAAAAATGTTATTACATGCTATTAATGAAATTTCATAATTTAAAATGATCTTATAATGAGTTATATTATATACCATTTGGATGAATCATTAGATAAAAATTAAATGATGATTGTTTGGGTTAATTTGGGCAGTTTTTCGATCACAACAAACTTGTTTTAATTTATCACTTAGTAATATGTACATAAGTCAGTTCCAGAACATTAAATAGGACATAATACATATAAAATATTCTGTTTCAACCATTAAAATTGTTTCATTACTAGATCTGAATGTAGAAATGTAATAAGTAAACATGTCGTTCTGGAAGGTGATAAATTTACACCTCACGAACAACATTCTCTTTAATAAAATAAAAGGAAGAGGGGAATGGGTTGGATAATATAATATCCCATTCGAATCATAACATTACATTATATTCAAGATACTGGAGTAACCATACCATTTAGAAAATGATAGGTGGGGATAGAATAAGAAAAGAACATGAAATTGAAAGGGAATTAAAGAAGAAGAGGGAGAGAAATTACCTATTGAATCCACCTCTTGAGATCCTCCTTAAGGGATCTAAGATTGGTCTTTTGATGAGACCAAAAGATCTTGGACGTGGGAGGGGGAATTTGGAAAAATGTTTGGGCAAAGATTAGACATGGATTAAATCTTGAGAGGTGTGAGGAAATGAGGGTGTGAAGGGTGGTATTTATATTGGATGGGAGAGGGGTTTCCTTAATATAAAATTCATTAGTTTATTACTTCCCCTCAAGACAAGGAATAGTGATTCTTGCATGACCAAAAATAGTAATTTTATAATGTAATTATGAACCAAGTTGGATTACACCAGCAGAACATCATGCATGACCGTATAATTAGCTTATTTAGCTTATTTTGTAAATTACGGAATTTCACTCTTTATCCAAAATTCATGTATTTCTGAAAAATCCCAAAAATTTACCACAACCTTTTTTTGACTTGTAGAATCCAAAAATGAACTCCATTTTTCAAAAATAATTTTCTAAATTTGATTAATTTAATATTTAATTAAAATCATAATTTATTATTAAAAACCAGTATTAAAACATTCATTTACTTATTCAAAAATATAGGTACATCATACATTCACTTGAATATTATTTTTTTACTATTAAAGGTAAGGTTACTATTCATTAGGGTATATCACTATTCATAAGGGTTTTTTACTATTCATAATGGTAGGTTACTATTCACTAAAAAATATTTTCTCTTTATTAGACTCCAAATATCATCTTGAACACAACCGTGTATGTCAGATTTCCCAAATTCATAATACAGAAGTAAAAAACCTATGTTCGAAGGCCACCTAGAACTTAGAAGTTCATTATGTTGTGTTTTCATGTGATTTTATGACATAATTATAAGAAGATAATTTCCATTGAAAAACATGGGGTCGTTACACACCACGGGAAAGTGCAAGGAAAATTGGATAGTAGAAGACAACTGATAGGTGAAAAGCAGCTCCTGGACCGTCCACCAAAAATCCTACCTGAACGGTAGGTACAACTCACAAATAACTGTCTCTGCGGTTCGCCTCGTCTAACATCCACCTCTGAGCTACCTTCATTCCTGGTACCCACATCCTCGGTCAACGCGGACCATCATTTGCACCAAACACAACCATGTTTGGGCATAACCCATGTAGGGATGAGTATAGCGATACTCAGTAGGGACCCCGAGACCCTCAATGTCTCACAAGAACCTCAAAGGATAAACCACAATGGAAGGAAACAACTGATAACCCTAATTAGGTATATGCCCATACATATACCTATGTTATCATGTAAACCCATCTCAATCATGAGGAAATCACATAGTCCAACTCAAAGCCCTAAGATCAAATTTCCCACAAAGAAAGGAAAACCACAAAGGCAAGTACCACATAGTTATGCCACACAGAAGAATACCACCCAGGTATTTCCACGAAGGGATGTACCTCACAGGTACGAACTCATCTCACATCAGGTATAACTTAAGTACAATAGTAGATATTATTAAATGCAACTAATGAATCATCTTACTCTGTAAATAAGATGACCCACACAAGATTTTTAGGAGAAGACCCACACATGATCGCTAGGAGCTGACCCACACAGGATCGCAAGCTGTTGACAAACAAAGGATCCCTTGGAGCGAACCCACAAAGTATCTCTTCTTGCTGACCCACACATGATCCCTAGGAGCTGAAGCACATTGGATTGCGAGGAGTTGACCCATAGAGGATCGCTAGGTGTTGACCCACACAAGATTACTAGGAGATGACCAGCTTAGCATTTCTAGGTGCTGAACCACACACGATCGCTCTTCAATCTTCTCATCACATTTAGCTATTGGGTTCCCGCATGAGGCATGATCCTCTCTGAGAAGATCTGCTCCACAAGTCATTGTTCTATACAAAAACTTATACAAAGTCCCATTAAGAAGTATCTCAAAGGTCCACCACATCATAGGGGTCTCAACGCAACAAAACATGCTTCAATCGGACGCCCAGTATACGTGTTATAATCCTTTTAGTACCGAGGCCCGGTTAGATTCATGCTCGATCCAATCCGACCATACCAAAAAATTAACCAAAACTCTAGTGGGGTATATCAAAGGGACAGACTCAGTCAAAGGTTTTTGGCTCTACTAATGGTTCGTCACACAGACGTCCGCTGCCAACGTTATGGCCCAAGTAAAGTAAAGGTCAGTATCAGGTCCGGGTCCGGTCCGACCCGGTCGGACCGACCCGACCTGACCTGGCATGGGTCGACCCAGCCCAACCCGCTGGGTCATGCCCGACCCATGTTGTGACCCGGCCTGCTGGGAGGTTCGGCAGGCCGCAAGGGGCCGCTGATGTCGTGGGCGCCACAGGGTAGTGGAGGCTGCAGGTCGGCTCAGCTATGGACATCAGCTCAGCCATGGGGGTGCCGTGAGGGAGCGGGGCGGCTCCACCCGGCTCAGGGTGGCTCTGTCAGGAGGGTGGAGGCTGTGGGGTGGCTCAAATTGGGGGGGGGGGTGTTCCGCGAGGGAATGTGATGACTCATAAGGGAGGTAGCGGCCCAGCCGCAGGTGGTGGGTCGGTTGCCGAGGGTGGCGGCTCGGCCGCAGGGCGGTTGCGGCTTGGTCGCGGGGCAGCGGCCTGGCCGTGGAGCGGGGTGCCGGCCCGGCCACAGGGCGACTGCGGCCTGGCCACGGGGTGGGGGCCCATCTGCAGGTAGCGGCTCGGTCATGGAGGGTGGCGGCTCAGCCACGGGGTGGTGGCCCAGATGAGTTATGGGGGTGTCTTGGCCGTGGGGCGGCGCCATTGCGTTGTCGGCTTCGTCAGGGCTGGTGGTGGTGCCAGCCGTAGTTCTCGTGCCCCACCATGGATTGTAGTCGTTCATCCAATGCGATCAACAATTAACCACAAGGTTTGTAGAGTGTATCTTCCATGTTTTTTTGGACCGCACTCTCCACGTTATAGCGGTAGAAAGCAGTTATAATTTCTTCTTTAATTACGATTAATTATCAAGAATGGAAAGATAGAGTAATTTCAAACAACCACCCTACTACTTCCGGCAAATAATCATACACAAATAAACCTTTACCTTGGATTCTTCATTGATGTTGGAATGATATGGATGTCGAAGAAGGTTAAGTGAGTGCCAAAGATATTCTCTTCTGAAACCTTGCATCGATGTCGGGATCACTCATCATCCGATTAAGTGATTTCTGAAGAATGATCTTCGATGGAATTATTCTTTAGAGAAGTGAAATCCTCCCAATTTTCTCCTCTCCCCAAATCCACCAAAAAGAAATGTAGCCAAAATGATATGTTTCCCCAATTTAATTTTTGGCATAATTTAAGATTAGGTTAATTAATTACATCGTTTTGCATTATAAATTTAAGGGGGTGGTGCCACTTTTGTATGGATGTTTATGAGGCTCCCCAACACTTATGAAAAAATTCAAGGGGTTTTAAACCTCTGGTGGTCCCCACCACCATAAAATCTCATGGGAGGTTAGGCTCAGTGGTCCCCACCTCCATAACCTCTAATGAGAGGTTTCAGTTCTGGTTGTCTACACCTGTGAAATATCCAAATGCGTGGTTTCAATAGAAAATAAAAATAAAATGTTACACCATTTTATTTTATTGTATTCGTTCATGAAAAAGCCAAAATCTATCCTTCCCCCTCGACCCACTACAGTTGAGGTGAGTTCTCCTTAAGCGAATACTGGTGCTACGAGTTCAACTGTGTTCTCAGATTTCAATTCCGAGAACCGGTTCAGAAGTTAAAAAAACCCACTCACACGTTTACTGAACGTACCCGAACAAAAGTTCGGAAATTCATTCTGGACACTCCGGGCCTCAGAATCGCATGTCGTAAATTTTTGCGGACTCTTAAAATTCCAATTTAATAAAAAAATATTTAAATGAAAATACCGAGCCTGGACAAATTGTATGTATAACACAAAAATACACATTATCTTGTACAATCTGGAAAATAATTTTTTTTCATTGAAGCGATTATTTGAATAAAATATAAAATTCTAAAATAATATGTATAAAAAAATATGATATTGCTAATAAAAAAATTTTAAATGATATTCTCAATGAAATATTGAAAACTACTATAAAAAATGAATAAAATATGAATATTATAATTATGTCTTTGAATATATAAATCACCATTAAGATAAAATTAATTTACTGAAATCATTTGTACTTATAACAATGATCTTTCATCTTGTGTATTCAATAAAAGTTAAATTTAAACAATCAAGTACATCTATATGAATGAACTCATAGTAGTAAATATAAATATAACTGAAGCATCCACTATTAAAAAACGATTAAATTTAATTTTATAATTTATTAAGAATTTTTTTTTTAAAATATTCAATATACAGAATATTATATGGTTAATAATAATTTATAACCTCTTATACATATATTTTGGAACTCATATTTTATATATAAATTATATTTTAGATCGAATTAATAAATTTGTAACATTATTTATTCAATTATTTCAACATTTTTTTATAATTATTTATAAAAATTAATTTTTTTTAAATTTAATTTAGATTGAGATGTTCCTCTGCTAAATTTCATTTTTTGGTATTTTTATTGGTTCTACCATTCCCATTGTATTTTTTACCATTAAATTTTGAAAAAAATTGATCAATTTAGAAATCTAAATTGGTTATTATTAATCGATAATTTCTTATATCATTTATTATGGAATTTAAAAGATACAAATTAAGTTTATTTTTATGTTTCAATATTAATTCATCCTTCAACTAGATGATTTATTCCATTAAAAAACTACTTTAATATAATTATTTTTTTGTTCATATATGTTTTAGGATGTTATAAAAATACCACTTTTAGCTGATATCTAGGAGTTTTCATTATTTTAAAAGAATAAAAACACTTCTTTCTGGGTGAGGTAAAAAAATTACATCATCATTTACTTCGATGTCAACATTGAGAAATTTGGTAGTGTCATCTCATTTTTATATTGAGTTAAGGGAGTTTTTACATGAACTTTAAGTTTAATCCATGAATATTTCTTTGTATTCCTTCTATATGAAATATTTCTATTAATATTGGAAGAATTAGATTGTTGGGAATATTTTTGTAGTATTTATATTGAGTGAATTTAGATTCTCCATAAATTTCCTACATTTTATGTTATCAAAATGATTTATTCTTTTTCATATCATTATTTTGTTTTCCTCATGAGATAAATTTCATTGAACCTATTAGGAAAAATATCCTAATTATTTTTTTGAAGTAAATGGTTTATTTTTTATATCAACTCTATATCTTACATTTTAAAATTATTTCTAATTATAATTTAATTAATAGATATTAAAATTATGTGTTACTCTAAAATAATTTCATTGATGTACCTTGATTATTTAATCTCCATTAATCTAGGTGAATAATAACATGGAATATTTTTCCCTAGTTATAATAATTTAAATTTTTAATGAGTGGTGTAAATCAGGTTCTTAATTTTTTTAATATAAATGAAAAAACCTAATAAAAAAACTTATTTTTACTTTTGACATTTTTAAATATGATAATCCACATAATATAATAATGAAAAGAAATAAAGAGTATACATATAATGTTTTATAGGTCTATTGTCTACACAATAATCATTTAATATACACCACTACCACTAAATATATGATTTGATATTTTATTTAGTTTTTTTCTCAATGATTATTTACTACAAAATTTTAGAAGGTATCACTAAATAGTTACTATTATACTATGTTCATTTTCATGAATTATTAGAGCATGAACATTTAGATATCATCAAAAAAACTATAAATGAATAATACTGAAATATAATATAATGACATTTTAAAATCATTATTCAACATAATATTAACAAAAACTATTGATCTACAATTGATAGAAGACAATCACCATTAAAAAAATATAATTATATAGTTTAGTATCTCTAAATGGATAAAAAGATAAATATTTACATTCTATGAATAAAATACATTAAAATTAGAAATAACCCTTTATTAATTTACCTTTAATTCATTCATAATACATATAGACTAAAAATAATAATAGTTCTAGAATTCACATATATAATAAATATAATGAAAATAATTATTTGGGAATACAAGTAGTTTGTTATTATCTTTTATCAAAAATCGTATATCTAGGTATCTTCATTTTACAATATTTTTGGTATTTAAAAAGTACTTTTAAAATATTTGAATAAAAGTTTTACTTAATATATTCATTAAAATTAGGAACTCAATTTCAGATAGTGTGCCACAGTCTTCACAAAATAAATTCTCATATTAAATTTTTCGTGATACATCAAGAAGAAATAACTCAATTTAAAACCATTATAATTTTTTAAAATATAATATAATATAAACAAGGTTCTATAAAAATATATTTGGGTTCAAAAAGAAAAATACTTAAAATATTATCTCTTTCACGGATGTTATTTCAAGACATTGATTAAATATACAAATCTAAATAAAATTCATTACGTCTATATACAAAAAATTAAATCTCTGAAATTTTATATGAATAACTTATTATTTATGTAAGAATAAATTATAAATATATCTATCTAAGTTGGATGATATAATTTTTTAATAACTATATAATATGAATTAACAGAATCACAAAAAGAGCACATATGAGTGAACTCATAATGTGTATGATATTTTTAGGACACATATTCCTCTCATATGAATAAACTATTAATTTTTCATAGTATTTATGAATAACTTTTAGAAATGGAAGAATTTTCGATTAATGAATCCATTTATGTATGTGTAATTTTCGTTTTTTTACTTCTTATGTATGAATAACTCAATAATAAATAAATTGTTAAACACGAATAAATTGTACTAAGAATATCAAGAATACTAATAACAATGTAAATAAAATAGTGAAAAACTTCTTAAATAAATAAATAAATTTTCATTGACTCAATATAGATTAATTATTTATCAAATAATTGGATTTTTCTAGTATCAAAACACATTATATTTTGGATCCCAAAATTGCTTAAATATTTCCCTTATTTTAATAATCTCAAAACCCACACATTTGTTAAATAAAAAATTATAAATTATTATGTATAATTAAATGTTAATTTATTAATCTAGTATATGAAAAACATACACATTTAAACTAATATAATTGGTATCGTAAAATATTTTATTTCTTTATATATTCTACTAATTTTATTATCAAAAATATTATATGTAATAATTAATAAAAAATTTAATTTTTCATAAAGAAACAATATTTTATGAATATATTAATGAATTGATCAATAAGTAGTTACAAACATGATTATTAAATTAGAACTGAAGTACAATCATGTAAATGTTAATGGAATTATGTAAAAGAAAAAAAACTAATATGTAAAAACTAATATAAAATTGAATAATTAAAGAAGTATATTTTTGAATAAAACTATGAAAATGCAACATAAAAATGATAATATAATAAAGTAAAAAATAATAGAGAAACCCATCACTATGTACGATTAAATATATAAATAAAAATAAATAAGGAAATATTAAAGGACATAAAATGAAGAACAGAAATAGAATAAAGTCATAAAAAATTGAAGAAACCCAAAAAAAATATTAATAATATATAATTAAACCCAATGAATAGGATTATTGAAAATGTATTATAAAAAATGTTTGAAATTAATAATTTTATAATAATTATCCACTATTGTGTAAGACATCTAATGAAATTAGGTCATGTATATAATTTCTGGGTTATAAAATGTATTATATTATTTTTTGTTATTTTTTAAAATAATTTATTTTATTATACGTTATGGGAAAATATTCAAAATTAAATCAAATTTCATTCAATGTATTTTTACTAAACATTGCATAAGAACAATATCCAACTACCACAACACATTTATAATTAAATATTCATAGTTCAAATTGTTTTAGTTACGTAATTTACTAAAATACTATATATTATCCTATATAATGATATGTTTTAGTATTTCTCTACTTACAAATTATATAACCACTAAAAAATTCACCATAATATGAAGTATAATTAAATATACAGTTTTTAAGAGACAAAAAAATAAGATAAAAGTACCATTAATATTCTAAAAAATCATTTTTTATTTCTTCGAATGAATTTTATTTTAATTTTGTTGAAATATATCATAGATACACATAGTATACATGATTTATGGTCTAGTTGTATTAAGATATAACAAAAAAAATATTATACACCCATATAAGTTATTGTTTATTAGTTTCCCACATTAATCCATGTCATATACAATATTATAAAACATATGATTTGCATATATTTTACCATTTTAATTTCTAAGCATTGTAGTAAATCATCTTTATATTTTCATTAATTTTATAAACTTCCATAAAAGATTTAAAATATTTTAATACCATGGAAATTTATTGTATTACACATTCTTTCGTTAAATAATTATTGTTTGAGACGATTTTAAAATTTCTTACATTTTTATAGATTCCAAAATAGAAAAAAATAATTTTCATAAAATTCCACTATAACCACTATGTAGGACTGAAGAATGGATGATCATGGCCTGAGTATTGTAGTATTCTTATCTAGAGGGATTAAGGAAAAAACCACTAGAGTAATGGTGAAAACAACTTATTGGATATATGACAGTGGGATATTGACACATTCCTCCAGATCATTCATTTCCTAGTAAAGATATACCAGTTATATTTGATATATGATTATAAATCACCTTACAATAATAATTATTCATTATCTAATTAATTTTTATCTTATTATTATAGACATGTAGTTCTCATAATTCACGACTCTCAGTTTCGTGTGATTTTTCAATGAAAATATTTAATTTGTTTTTTTATTTTGTGGTTCACAGTTTGTATATGAATAGTAATAACTATTTGGATATACGTGAAAGAGATAATTATCTTTAATTATATGGAATAAAATTTCCTTCCAATTATTTTATTATTGTGTGGAAAAAATGTGTGACATAATATGTGAGTTCAATGATGGGTGAATTGTTGAATCATATTTTAAAAAGCTGTTTGGACAAAAATTTATATCTAACCTATTTTATAATTTATTGAAATTTTGAAACAACCCATAGATAAATTAAATCATTTAACACTATCATTAATCTCCCACTCTACCCTTATGACCTCTAAAAACTCTATACATTTCAATTTTTATTTGATCAATTTCAATGGGGGTATCATACATGTTTGTCTTGAAGTCAGATTTTATGTGCTTCATATCCCCTCCCAAGGTGCCTTCCTCGGGTTTCCTAACATTTTCATGGTAAACTTACATCATATTGGCCTAGGGTTTATGTTTCATGATGCATAGTATTCAAGTGTTTTTTTATTATTTATTTCACTTCATTTATTTTTCATGTCAAACATGTCATGTAATATATTTTAGAGGAATTCATTGAAGGGGATGTGTTTTAATTTTAGTAATGTATCCTGATTTATTAATAATTCCATAAATTTGAATACCTTGATATCATTACTAGTTATCATCATATTATTGTTTCAATTTTATTAAAACTATGCAAATAATATTTCATAATATTTAATTTTTTGTTCTTAAGGATTATAGTTGGGTATTCAATGTAATTTAGGCCATGTTAAGATATATATTAATTACAAGATCACTTTAATATTTTTATAATATTCAATAGTGGCTTCGATAAGAGTATATTTTTTTTAAAGGATGTGTAAGATGTATAATCAGCATGAAATATGTTATAAATTAACATAACATTGAATTTATGTGGCATATCATAAAAAATGGGAAGATTTTAAAAGGGTATTAGTGTCGATTAGGCATTGTGTTCCATGGTTTTTACTTCATTATCAATCACTTATTTTTAATTTTTATAAAATTTAATTATGTTATAAATATTGTTTTGAGGTTTTAAGTATATTGGTAAATTGTGTATATCATGAAATTGAGTTATCATTTCATTTAAATATATTGGTTTAAAATTTTAAATTTCTAATATATATTAAATAGGGATCACTCATTTTCAATTAATTGTTTAATTATTATATGATTGGTGGAAAAATATGATGGTGACTTATTATTAGTCCAAAACATTTACTATTTTGAGTAGTATGTGTGTTGATTAAATAGAGCTTCATTTTTTGCATTCGTGGAATGTTGTTTCATGTATTTCATATTTTATGAGTGAAATATATGGTTAGACCATAATTATGTAGTATCCTACATTATATTTGACAATGATAACCATGGGGCTTAGTAAAGGTATTCCAAGACATGTTCCACTAGGAATAAAATTCCCTCCCTTTAATTATACTATCAAACATCAGTAAATATATGATAACCCTTCGCTATATTACAAATTAATACATGATTTAATAAATAAGAATATAGTTTATGCAACATATAATATTGATATGTCTAGAAAATATTGTCATGGGATACATTACATAAAACTATAAAATAGGTAAAAAACCATATCAATTAAAATCAATCATTACATTCTCTCACTTAATACTACATTGGATGACCTAGGGACATACATAAGAAAGGGTTGATCTATAAATCCCAGTAAGGGAATAATCATGGAATAATATGGATATAGTAAAACATTAATTACAATTGAAATATAAAAATGAGAAATTTTCATCAATATTAACAATTAGATATGACATATCTTAATAATCACAAAGGCAACATGGAAAATGTGTAAACCACATAAAACACTACATCATAAACATATTCTAAGGACATTTGACCAGACATCATGATGGAAAAATAAACATAAATTAATAAATTTGACTCTTTTTTCTAGGAAGAAATATCATGATACTAAATAAAAGAGGATACATTAGAGAATTATATAATCCGGGCCCACCCATCACATTTATTTTTTTCTCTGGATTAAATATTCCACATTAATCATATAAATTGGAATAATTGATCATTATTTTTTATTCCACGATTAGGTAGTGTGGAAAATATACATGTGATTAACAATGAAAATATTTATAACTATATAATTATGAAAACCCATAATAGTATATGGGTATTTTATACACTAAAATATTGTTTTGTCATAGATATTCACGGTCAAATTTCACCATCATAACAACATCACTAAAAAAATCATAGAATGCATTGATTATAGAGAAAGTGGTAAATCCAAATTTAAATATTAAATTCATAGTAAAATGTAAATGGAGTGACATATTACAATATGAGGAATCTTAAATGGAAGGCCTATGATAAAAAACACACACCATTAAAGAGAAGAATTGGTGGATCCCTTACTATATTTCAGTATGGTAACAGGTGTACATAGAGGATAATGGGAAGTCTTAATGAGATAAAATGGTTATCTAATCATTTATTGATCAAATTTAATGTAATGGTGTTACAAGAAATCATACCCAAAAAACCAAAAATTTAAACTATGAATAATTACATAAAATAGGTTAATAAAAAAATTGTGAAGGGAAATCCCATACCGTGAGAATATGAATCCAAATGATTCGGAGGGGCTTATAGAGATACTAGGGAAATATTGGACTCTAGATAAGGGATTGAATATTAAGTATATTCTAAAATGATATTTAGTGAATCACAATGTTTTTGAGGATGAGTTTATATAGTAAATGTGTTGGGAAATATTTACTATTTCTCTAACATATGTTTTGGATTCTATATAATAACTTAACAAAATGAAAAAACATTAACATGGTTTTTACCAATAGTTTACACCAATGATTGTTTTTTTTAATTATTTTATAATTTAAAAGTATAAAATTAAAAAAATAATACACTTTACAACGTGGAATCTATTCATACTCTTAAAAGAATGAATTTTACACCATATAATATATTTGGGTTTTGGAGGAATCATACATGAATTAAAAATTAAACAAATCAACATAAAACCACATTAAGATAAAGGAAAAAATATATTATTTCATTGATACACATTATAGTATTTATAATATCTCTCTTAAGTCAATATTATTTCATCATTCAAACAATATATTTATATGGAATTTAATTTTTAACTGAAAATTCGACTATCTCAAAAAAAATTATTAAAAATTCATAGTTGGATAATTTTGAAATAAGATTGAAAAAATAATATACATTGTATAAATTTAATTTTTCAAATATCTGAATTTTCACTGTTAAAATTATAATCCACATTTATTTATAAATGTTGGGTTTTTTTGTCAACACATATTTTCAAACCCTTATAAGAATTACATTTCACTTCTTAAAAACATATTATCATTAATATTTAATAAAATTATATAATATTAATATTATATGACTATATTATTAATTTATAATGTACATTAATTAATAAAAATAAATATCTAGGTTGAAATCCAATACTAATTAAAAATTCAATTTTTGTTTCAATTTATTAAAAGAAAAATATTTTTTTAAGTAACAATAAAAAACAAAATTATAAAGTTAAAAACTATAATATACATATTCATATTAATATAACCTTGCTACATATCCATTAATAAAACATAAAATAATTAAGAGTAAGTTGAATGACGTTGAGACTTCTATTTTTTGGTTCATCATACATGGTTTGTGGCAGGACGTCAAGGATCATGAACATATACCATAGAAGGTTTCTATCATGCTTATGTTGTTGGATATCAAATTGGGACTGGTCATAGGAAAAATGATATTATATATCCACAGAAATACCTAATAAATTTGCTTCATAGGGTATGATCCTAATGGTTGAGGCCATAACTTCTTTTTTATATGTCAAAGGGATTTTTTAAAACCTTATAATTATACTAGCCATGTGAACACTACTGAATTGTTATATTATCTATAGTAATGATTCATAATGGTATTTTAGATATTATATTATATAATAAAACTAATTAATTTTATGTGTATTCTATAACCACATTGAATAATATTAAATTCAATTAATTCATAAGTGGAATTTAATTTAAAACATTTCATGTTGTTACAATCATCCCCCCTTTAGAAGTATAACTCTAAATATTTTCATTTCAAAACATAAAATGGATGTTGGTAACTCTATTTCATCCCTTCCCAAGGATCCAATACCACTTTATCAAAAAAATATTTTCTCCATATAACATATAAAGTGTGAAATATTTTATTTCATTGAATATTTTCTATATGATAAAATATTTTCATTGGTTTATCTTCACATGTAAGATTATTATATTATGGTACAACATATCGACTGAGTACATGTGGCTGGTATTTTTATTACTTTATCAATAGGGATAAATTGAATATATAGTAAACCTAGTTTCCATTATATAGCACTTAATATATCCTTTTTCTGTTTATAATGTTTTAGGGTTAAGGATGGGATATTTGGGTGAACATTCTATTAGTTTTTGGGGGCCAATGTAGAGGTGCACTCGTTGCACACAGTTTTTAAAAACCAAACATAAATCCTAGTATAAACCATAAAATGATTCAGATTTGGGATAATATATTTGGAATTGTTGGAATACATTTAGGGATACTATGTGAGGATTCGATGTGGGGTGATCTGGATGGCAGTAGCTAAAACATAGTTAATGCACAGTTCTTCTAACTGTGCGGTCTAACCATGCTTAGTGTCAAATCTACATCCGTAAAAATAGGATCTCACTCAATTATGAAATAAAATGATCTTTATTACTCCTATGATTCTTTAATTATATATTTTTCTCCATTTATGGTAGGACAACCTCTCCAATAAATTTTAGAACCAATCTGGAGCCCTCCCATGGAATTTTTAAAGCGCTATTCTTATGGTAAGTTTCTTTATTCACCATTCTTCTTATGTATTATTATATATACATAGATTTACTTATGATATCCTCTTGGATTATCATATATACACCTTTATGGGTAGAAATAGGTTTATGAATTCCAAATAAGTTTAGTTTTGTCTTTTTAGGATCGGATAAGATAACGAATGCTGTTTTTGTGGAGAGTCAAATCGGTTGTTGTGAGATTTCATTGTACATTGTCGGTTTTAATCAAAATAATAAAGGTATATGGCTTCACAGTCAACACCTATTTTTATAAATATTAGTGATGCTTTAAAAATTATTTTGTTGTGATTAATTTATTGTGAATTTTTTGGTTATGAATTGTAGGAAACCTTCTTTTGTAATGGTCTTGTAAATTGTGGATATATGGATAATTGGGTGACTAGAATAAATTTATTTTGTTCAAGGGGTTTAAATTATGGATATTTAAATGGGTATTTTTTTCATTTTGATGCATGGATTTGATTAGTGTTTTTTAGTAAAATATTTAGTTTTATTGAAATCCAATGTTTTTATTGAAATTGATTAGTTCATTTGTTTTCAATAAAAGTATAGTTTTAGGAAATGGTTTGAAATTGTTATTTGGAATGGTTATGAAATAAATTGGTGTGTTTATTAAATTTAAGTTCAACGTGACCCTAAATAAGGGATGTGTACCATTGGGGTACAAGGTGTGTGAACCTTGACCTGGGGTCTGTGTCATTTGGACCTAAGGTAATTTGATGAGAGATCACTCATGAGTATAGAACTATCAAATGAAAAATGTATGAGTTCGTCTATTTTGAACCATTAAATGGGTATTCATAAGTGGTAATGTGATATTATTTCAAGCCCTTGTCTCGTTTTTTTTCAAGAACTATGAGTTTTAGGAAAAATGGTTTAAATATAACATGTATTCATTAGGCTACAAAATTGTTTTTGAACATCCTTATATTAAGACAGGAATGATGTTTTAGATATTTATTATATAAATGGTTTTATATAAAATTTTCTATCCTTTATATTAAAGTGATGTGAGTGGGGATGTCATTGGGGGGAAAATACTGAGTTTATACTCTACCCTACATTGGTACGTTGGTGTTTTTTCATATTCTACATTCCAAGAAAAGGTGTAGCATCCAAGAAAAATAATGTATATGAAATTTTCAAACATAATTGTATTAGTGAATTAAATATTAATTTTAAATTAAAGGTAATGCTATGTTTTATTGCTTACCCAACACACAACTATGGGATTCTATGAAATCTTATGTTGCATATAATGCTGAGTCATTTTGAAAAAAAATATATAAATATTTTAAATGGTAGTTAAAACCTAGCCACTATACGAGAAATAGTTAATAGATAAAACCATATTATGATTAAATATATTTGTTAAATGTTTTTACATTTATCTAAAAAAATTTAGATGCTTAAAAAGAGAATGAATACAATTTTATGAATGAATAATCTAATATTTTTAAAAGGTAGTTTTACCATATTTTGATGCAAAACCCTTTTAATTATAGTTTTTTTACTTTTATTTGGTCCTTTTGACTAAATAATATTCTTATTTAGAATATGGACATCAAAATTTATTTGGGGTATTTTTTTTCATGATAATGTTCATTTTTTAATGAATAGTGAAAATGCTGCATTTTAAGTCCAAACTGCCTTTTAATATAATTTTTTTATATTTTTTGATTCACTTTCTAATTGATTTATAGTATAATTGGATTTTTGTTTTTATTTAATTCAATTTTGGAAATTTTAATTAATTTCACTTTAAAATTGGACATAAATACATGTATTTTTTTGGTATTTTTTTACTTCTTAAAAACACGTGTTTTGTTCTTGACAACGAGAAATAATTTTTAATTAATTTTAGAAATTTATGTGTTTTGAATATGGAAAAATAGATTCCATATTTGGAATCATGTGGTCCATATTTGGTAAATAGGTACCTTTTATTTTTACACATTAAGAATATAACTTCAGTAAATATTTTATTTAACATGGATAATGGGTAAATCTTGTAAATAAAGGTAAAAAATAAAATTATAATAATAAAAAAATACCATAACACGTGTCTAAACCCTATTTTATGGGATATTTCCCACCATGGAAATTCTTGAGTCTATTTTAGAACCCCATAGAGCAACTTTTGTGTCAAAATGACATTTAATTACTTTTAATTTAATTTTAAGGAAAATATTCGCCAAACATGTATCGTTTACTAAAAACATTTATATAGGATTATATGAGTGTTCAATTAAACTATAAATAGTAATTATAATTCTAAACATATTTACTATATCATAGAATTTTATTTTATAATTTTATACATGAAATAATTTAATTTATTTATAACACAATGATAATATATTGATTACCCTATTAATGAATGATTCAAATAAATGCGATTATAAATATTAAAATAATTTAATTCTGAAACTTTTTATGACATCCAGGAATTTTATGGATTATTATTTCTTTTTTAGTCTAATTAATGAGGTTTCTTAGAATGAATTATTTTTTTGTGTAATTGTAAAAACTAATAATGTGAATTGTATAATAATTAACAGAAATGAGTTTTTAAAACAAATACTGTTTTATTAAATGGTATAATAGTATTAAAAATATAATATTTTACCATATTGCTTAAATAATGTCGAAAATTTCATTAATGAACCACTTTAGTTTCGATTAAATTTTTATTGTAACTAAATTATCTATATAGTATGAATATACAAGAAGACATGCTAAGAGTTAAATTAGTTAACTAAGGGTTAATGCTAAAAGATATAGATAAATTTGGGATTAAATCATGTCTAAAACTTATTGGTTAAGATTATTTCCAAAAATAATTAAATTATCTTATAATTATATTATTTTTGGTCCTTTTGAAACCGAAAATAATTTTATAATAAAATAATATTTCAAAGCCTTTCTAGAGTATCCCTCCTCCCTCTTATAAAATGTCATCACATATAACCCCTAACTCACACTACTCTAGCCCCTTGGCTCGTCCAAACAATAATAAAATAAGCTCCCATCATCCCTAAATTCATCTTAGATTCCTTAACTTGGGATGAAGTAATTTAAATAAAGCCTTTAGCTAAAATCAAAAGAAGTTACCAGATTTTAGGTAATGTATTCTCTCACGCTTATTTAATTTATTTTACTTTTCCGGCCCCCTTAATTATCTTTATTCCATAATTTTATAAAAAACGTATCTTCAATATACTTATATTTTTTTTGGAGAAGGATTTTATCTACACTTACACACAACACAATATAATAGATATTAATTTAATCGTTCTGTGTATAGTGAACTACTGCCTCACAAAATGATGATTTTTTTTATTTTCCCCTACCACCACTCATGGATTCCATTAAGAATGAAATATATTTATATATTATATTTATTATATTTATTTTTTCCTTATTCATCAATTTTTTATTTAGAAAATTCATTTATTCTCTCCTTAATGTGCAAATACGATAATATCATTTGAGGAAGTGCGAACAGCCTTCCCCTCAATGTGATATGATCCATTCATGCCATACATGGAATGTATAAACGATGTAATTAATAAAATAATGTAAAATATAAAATATGATATTATTCATAAATTAGAATATAAATATGTATCATGTAGTTTTCATTGCATTAAATATGAAAATGAAATGAAAGTAGCATTCATGCGTACATACAACTTACCATCTCCATGAATGGTGAATTCCATTTCTTATCTCCCAATTTTTTGTACAATTATAAATAAATATATATATATATAATGGATATATATTATATCTAAATCATGAATATAATTCTAAAGATGATAGACTTTTGACCACAGAGAAAATTTGTAATTATAACAGGTTAATTTTTTACTCAAGCACCTTGTCACGACCCGCCCTCGGGGTCCGTGCCGTGACTACCCCAAGCCCGCCTTCCATAGGCCAGGGGCTGGCGACTAGCACCAAGGCGTAAATCCCGGTAAAAAGGGAAGGCATTTCCTTTGTAAAGTAAACAAACACCACAGAGTAAACAAGCGGAAAGTAAACACTAAACAAAAGCAGAATACAACTGAAAGTGCGGAAAAGAAAAAGGGCCAGAATACAAACCCAAACTGAAAGTAAAGTACAACTCGAAAGGGAAAACAACAACTGAAAAGTAAAAGCCGCTACTCCGAGCTGTCCACAGGAAATACCACCTGAAGGGTGGGTACAGATAGCTCCTCTGCTCCACGGGTCCCGCCGTCCGCTCTGAGCATGTCCCGCCCAGTGGTCCACCTCCGGGTACCGTCCCGCTCTGCAAGCCTCAGCTAAGGTCAACGCTGTCCGTCGTCTGCAACCAACACAACGTAGTGCGGGCAAAGCCCGTGCAGGGGTGAGTATAAGCTACTCAGTAGGGACCCCGATACCCCTGAAGGTCTCTCAAAATCCACAAAGGATAAACCACGAAGAAAGGAACAATCACGAAGTAACAACCGACACTGCTTAGGTATATGCCCATACATATACCTAAGTCATCAATTCAAATACGTTCCAACCTCCGAGCCCAAGTACAACTCAGTCCACACAGGAAAGTAAACGTATTCCACACAGGAAAGCAAAACGTAATCCACACAGGATTGCACAACACAATCCACACAGGAAAGCAACAGGATTCAGCTCACACAGGTATACTTCTTCAAGGACGATAAAGATGATCACTGATCCATCTAAGTCGTCGGACCCACGAAGGATCGATAGGTAACTAACCCCCGCAATGACCCACACAGGATCGGGCCCACACAGGACCTGTAGGTGCTGGCTCACACAGAACCGCTGAGCACAAGGACCCACACAGGATCGGGCCCACATAGGACTTGTAGCACTGATCCACGTAGGATCGCTGAGTGCTGTAGTCGTCGTCGTCGAATCCACACAGGATCACTGTACTGTCGTCGTCGCAGTCACAGTAGCAGTCGTAGCAGTAGCAGTCGCTGCTAGCAATAGGGTTCCCGCACACAGCAAGCTCGTTCGGAGGGTCCGCTCCACGATCCGAGAGGCTGATACATCAGCTGTCACAAAGACCTGAGTTGATGTATCCAAAACTTCCGTAACGTCAACAGGAACTCAACGCAACAGACGGCGCGTCGATCGGACGCCCGGTCTGAGAGTTATTGGCATTTTCGTCTCCGGGGCCCAGTTGGTTTTTAAGGAAAAACCAACCCGACCGTACTCCACCTCCGTCCAAACCTCGGGTGGAGTATGCCAAAATATCCGTCTCACTAAGAGGAACACAACGCGACTGACGGCGCGTCAATCGGACGTTCGTAGCTCAAGATATGAGCGTTTCCGCTCCGAAGGCCCGGTTGGTTTCGTGAACGAACCAACCCGTCCGAACTCAAAGTAATCCGAAACCTTGAGTGCGATATACCGAAACGACCGTCTCGATCCAAGGATCGCGTTGCCGCAGACGGTTCGTCAATCGGAGGTCCGAGGCTCAAGATATGGCCAAGAGACCGGAACTGGTTCGAAACGGGGGGGTCCGGGTCCGGGCCGACCCGGCCCGACCCCCCCCCCCTGGGGCGGCCCGGCCGGCGCGGCGGCGCAGCGGCGAGGGGGGCCGCGGCGGCTTGTCACCGCGAGGTGGCCGCACGCGGGGGCTAAGCCCCCGCTGATTGGAAAGGCTGCGCGGCCTTTGTGCCGCGCCCAATGTTTTTTAAAACGCCCCCCCCCCCCCCACGTGGGGGGCCTGTTTGTGCGGAACCGGGGGGGCCGGCTGCCCCCCTCCCTTCAAAGAACCGCCCCCCTCATAAAGAGGGGGGTTTTTGTGTGCTGGCCGGGGGATTAATTCCCCCGGTTTTAATGCCTTCCGGCCGGCCAGCTGGCCGGCCGGTTTTCTCCAACGGGACCGGAAATTCCGGTCCCCCCTTCGACTTCCGACGCCGGCGGCCCGGCCGCCGGTCTTCTCTTCCCGCCGCGGCCCGGAACCGGCCGCGGTCTCCTCGTCCCACCGCGGCCCGGAACCGGCCGTGGTGTTCGTCGTCTGGCGCGGTGCGACGGCACCGCGCCCCTTCGCCGTGCCTTGATTCCTTTCAACGCGGCGCGACGGCGTCGCGTTCATGAAGATTATTCCTCGGCGTGGTGCGACGGCGCCACGCAAAATAATTGCACGATTATCCGCGTGGTGCGACGGCACCATGCCACTTTGCTTCCACCCGCAAGAATAATCAACAAGAACGATGGAGGGGGTTCGGCCGTGTTCATGCGGTCCGGCCCCCTCACGTTAAGCAATAACGCATCTTAAAATAATCCAAAGCCACACGTTAGACTTTCTAAAATTCATGGTCAAAAATAGAATAACTCAACAATAATCAACAACCCCTACCTCGGGTATAAGGTTCGAAGATTGTCAACGTTCTGCGGAAGACGACGTCGCGGTGGTCGGGCGTCGCGGTAGCCGTTCGTCAAATCCGATGACGAAGGGATGCGTCCGAAGAGACACGTCGTTGGCGAAACTTCTTATGTCGACGAAGGAAATCCGAGGAGGAAGCGGCGTTCCCACTCGTTGACACGGAAGACGAAGAAGAGCGGAGCAGCGTTCTTCATCAGGACTTGAGCGTTCTTCGTCAAGATGAGCGTTCTTCGTGATCTTCGTCAGAGATGAAGAAGAAGAAGAAAAAGCTCTCCACCTCTCAAGAAGACAAACAATTAACCAAAATAAAATAAGACAACATCTTATTTTATTATCACATAACACACTAAAATTTCAAATGTTTGAAATTCAAAAGGAGTAACTCCCATAATTAAAAAGTAACTTAAGTCATTTAATGAGGCGTTAAGGGAGTTGAGAGAATATGAAAGGTTTAGGGGTTCGTGTGGGCCCCACCACACTTAATCCTCCCAAGGGAGGTTAAGTGGGTGTGGGTCCCACTTCCAACCCCCTTTGGTAGGTTTTTATCAAGTTATAATAAAATTTGTTCTTCACAAATTTTATTTAACTCAAACTAAAAACCCCAAAACTAGCTTTCAACTCGCAACAAACACAACTTCCGAAAATGTCTCTTTAAGCGAATATCGGTGCTGCGAGTTCATCAGTGCCCTCGGATTTCAATTCCGAGCACCGGATCAAAAGTTAGGAAAACCCGCTTGTTCGTTCACTGAACGAACCCGAGCCAAACTTCGGAAATTGATTCCGGGCACTCCGGGCCTCGGAATCAGGTGCCGTCTGAAACCGCGCTCTTGTAAAATTCTAAAGAAAATTAAGAAAAAAAATTTCCTTGAATTTTATTGGTCTTTACATTACTCCCACCTCAGGGCTTTACGTCCCCGTAAAGATACATCAAAATCTAGGGAAACAAATGAGGGTACTGAGCACGCATCTGAGCCTCCCGCTCCCATGTGCTCTCCTGGAGATTCCCGTTCTGCCATCTGATGCGCACAAGAGGAATCGATCGCCCACGCAGGACCCGCTCCTGTCGATCCTCTATCTCCACCGGGACCTTCGTAAAAGTCGACCCATCGTCAACATCAAGCTCCCCATGATCAATGATGTGCGTCGGGTCGTGCACGTATCTCCTCAGCTGAGATACGTGGAAGACGTCGTGCACCCGGTGCAACTGAGGTGGTAGAGCCAGACGATAAGCCACCTCGCCAACCCTGCTGAGGAACTGGAAGGGTCCGATGAAGCGCGGAGATAACTTGCCGCCTCGGCCAAATCTCCGAATACAACGTCGAGGTGAGACCCGCAAGAAGACGTGGTCGCCATCCTCGAACTCTATTGGCCTCCGCCTCCTGTCATCATAAGACTTCTGCCGGCTCTGAGCTGTCCTCATCCGCTCCTGGATGACCTGGACCTTCTCTGTCGTGGCCTGGACCATCTCCGGTCCCACCAGTGCTGACTCTCCAGGGTCTGTCCAGCACAAAGGAGATCTACAAGGTCGGCCGTACAACGCCTCGTACGGTGCCATCCCGATGGTGGAGTGGTAGCTGTGGTTGTACGCAAACTCCACCAAGGGTAGGTGGTCCTCCCAGCTACGACCAAAGTCGAGGACACATGCGCGGAGCATGTCCTCGAGTGTCTGAATGGTCCTCTCCGTCTGACCATCCGTCTGAGGGTGAAAAGCTGTGCTAAGACGTAGCTGCGTCCCGAACGCCTCCTGTAACCCCTTCCAAAGCCGGGAAGTAAAGCGGGCATCTCGATCGGAGACGATAGATGATGGAACGCCGTGGAGCTGCACAATCTCCAGAACGTAGAGACGTCCCAAGATCTCCACTGAGCCCTGCTCTCTGATGGGTAAGAAGTGTGCCGACTTGGTGAGTCGGTCAACAATCACCCAGATGGAGTCGTGACCTCTGGAAGTGCGTGGAAGTCCTGTCACGAAGTCCATAGATATGCCGTCCCACTTCCACTCTGGAACCTCCAAGGGCTGTACCAAGCCTGCTGGTACCTGATGCTCTTCCTTCACCTACTGGCAGGTAAGGCATCGAGAAACGAAATCTGCTACTGCCTTCTTCATGCCCGGCCACCAGTGCTGTCGTCTGAGGTCCTGGTACATCTTCTCCACTCCAGGATGTACCGCCAAAGGAGAAGTGTGAAACTCTCTCAGCACTTCCTCTCGCAAAGCTACGGGTACCATGGTACGTCCTCTGAAAAGGATGTCGTGCTCTGCTCCAAGGGAGAAACCATCAGGTGCCTGTCCCGAGGATATCTGTGCACGCCGTGTCTCACAGTCAGCGTCTTCACGCTGTGTCTCTCTGACCCGCTGCAGTAGTGGAGGAGTGACTGTGAGAGACTGAAGAAAGGCTGCTCCATCTCTATCCACGAAGGATATCTGCAAAGAGGCTAGCAGCTCCGTCGCATCCTCAAGTAGCTGAATGCCCGTCCTCCTGCTGAGGGCATCGGCTACTACGTTCCCCTTCCCAGGAGTATAGACTATCTCAAAGTCATAGTCCTGGAGGAAGTCGAGCCATCGACGCTGTCTCAGGTTCAAGTCCTTCTGCGAGAAGATATACCTAAGACTCTGATGATCGGAAAAGACTGTAAAGCGCTCGCCCATCAGATAGTGTCGCCATGTCTTCAGAGCGAAGACCACTGCTGCTAACTCCAGGTCATGGGTAGCGTAGTTCTGCTCATGCGGCCTCAACTGACGTGATCCATAGGCGATCACGGCCCTCTCCTGCATCAGAACACATCCGAGTCCGGTCCCTGATGCATCGCAGTAGACTACGTACCCTACTCCCTCTTCAGGCAACCTCAAGATAGGTTCACTAGTCAATCTCTGTCTCAGCTCCTGGAAGCTCTGCTGACATCTGTCTGACCACACGAAGGGTTTCCCCTTCTTCGTCAAAGCTGTGAGTGATGCCGCAACTCTAAAGAAGTCTGGCACGAATCTCCGATAGTATCCAGCTAGTACCAAGAAACTCTGAACCTTAGTCACGCTCCTGGGTGGCTCCCAAGCTAACACAGCCTCAATCTTCGCGGGATCCACTGCAACTCCCGCCTCAGAGATAACGTGTCCCAAAAAGTGGACCTCACGTATCCAGAACTGGCACTTCGAGAGCTTACCATAAAGCTGGTGCTCTCGGAGTGTGTCAAGAACAACTCGCAAGTGATAGACGTGTTCCTCCTCTGTCGTAGAGTAAATCAGAATGTCTTCGATGAAGACCACGACAAACCGATCGAGGTATGGCTGAAAGATCCTGTTCATGAGAGCCATGAACACTGCTGGAGCATTGGTTACACCGAACGGCATAACCAAGAACTCATAGTGGCCATACCGACATCTGAAGGCCGTCTTCTGCACATCCTCGTCTCTGACTCTGAGCTGATGATAGCCTGACCTGAGGTCTATCTTCGAGAACCACCGTTCTCCCTTGAGCTGATCAAAGAGGTCATCAATCCTCAGTAGCGGATACTTGTTCCTCACTGTCACCTGGTTCAGGCGACGATAGTCAACACAAAGTCACAAGCTCCCGTCCGCCTTCTTGGAGAACAATATCGGGGAAGCCCAGGGTGAAACACTGGGTCGGATGAACCCCTTGCCCTGCAAGTCTTCCGACTGTACCCGTAGCTCTCGAAGCTCGGCGGGGGCCATCCGATATGCTGGAGTGGATGTCGGGGCTGTCCCGGGGTACAAGTCAATATAAAAGTCTACCTCTCTGCGAGGAGGTAGCCCTGGAACATCGTCAGGAAAAACGTCCGCAAACTGATCCACCACTGCAGGAAAACCAGGACTCCGCACGTCAACTGCTCCAAGGATGAGGCTAGCCAACTGATGAGTGATGGGCTGTCCTCTCCTTCGCGGAAGTCCATCCTGTGCTGCTAAGGCTCCCTTCTCACCGGTGAAGGTGAACCTGCTCCCGTCGGTGCGTACACATCGCACCTTGCGCCTAAAACAGTCAATCTGTGCATGGACCGTAGATAGCCAATCCATGCCCAAGATGACGTCGTAAGGTCTCGACGCTGCTACAAGAAGATCCCAGCCGAAGCTCTCGCCTCCTAGAGTAAGCTCACACTGCCGGCACCAGTGCGTAATCGTCGAGTCTGCTCCCGTAGGAGTCTCTAGCCGTAAAGATCGAGCCAACGGCTCTGTCGGAATCTCCGAGTTCCGAACAAGGGCAGCGGCTATGAAAGAGTGACTCGCTTCTGTGTCTAAAAGAACTGCAGCAACGGTGGAATAGACACAGATAGTACCTCGAATCATCTCGGGTGCGCCGTGGTCGTAGGCCTCTGCTGCCTGGAGCTGTGCCTGTCGCTGCCCGCCAGCTCCCTGTGATCGGGGTGGACCTCCTGGTGGTGGTGGTGGTAGAGCCTCAAAGCGTCGGCCACCACCGGCTGCTCGTCCAGCTCCTCTGCCTCGCCCGCCTCCTCCCTGCGGACTGCCACGGTCGACCCTCTGCCTCTGCCTCGGTGGTCCATCAACTGACTGCTGCTCCTCGGCACGGCGGGTCGGGCAGTCGCGAGCCATGTGGCCATGCCCGCCGCACGAGTAGCACTGTCCGCCTCTCGTAAGACTGGCTCCGCGCTGTGTGCCCCGCACTGCTGAGCCAGTGCCCTGAGATCGTCTGCCCGAAGGTCTGGTCTGTCTGGACCCCTGAGTCATCCGTCGACTGCCTGCTGCAGATGACTCTGCCACGTGCCGCCCTGCGGTGGGTCTCTGTGCTGGTGTAGACTCAGCAAGGAAGCTCTCGATCAGAAGGGACCGCTCCAGTACTCCTGTCTGAGTCGGTATGCTGAGGGAAATCAGCGATGCCCTGATCTCGTGTCTCAAACCCTGCTCGAAGGTCCGGGCCCGGAAGAATGGGTCCCGTACCATGTCAGTCGAGTAGCGCGAGAGATCAGTAAATCTCGCCGAGTACTGAGCGACCGTCATGCTGCCCTGCCGCAGCTGTAGAAGCTCCTGGATACGCACCGCACGAAGGGTGGCTGGGACGAACTCCGAGCGGAAGAGGCTCTCAAAGTCCGTCCAAAGTAGAGATGCCTCATCGTGCACCTGGAGCATCAGGCTCCACCATCGTCCTGCTGCTGCGTGTAGTAGGCTCGCAGCGAGGATCACCATGAGGTCTGCTGGTGTCCTCACTAGCCTAAACACTCGAACCACTGCCTCCAGCCAGTCCTCTGCTGCCTGGGGATCCGTCTCCCCGCGAAACCTGGGTGGTCGCTGGCGCTGAAACTCATGCAGTGCGCTGAGGCGACGTGCATCGTCAGCGGCTGCTGCTGGAAGCATCGGGGGCTCGGCGGGTAAAGCTACCGCCGGTGCCACTACTGGCAAAGGGCCTTGTACCGAGGCCTCGTCGCTCGGTGGGCTGTCGTCTCGCTCGACTCTCGGAACCCTAGCTGGCTCCCGTCGTGGGGCCATCCTGAAAAGGAAACAGGTGCGCCACGGTCAGAACAGTATACCTGGTGAGCTGATATAAGTAATCACAAAGAAAACTTTGAAACACACACGCAATCAATGTTTTCGTGCATTAAGTCGGAAATCAGAAGTCAGGGTCCTGGTGTACGGATACGTCGGCCACCGCACCAACACTGGACTCCCTGGACTGATAACCACACTCAATACGCTAAACATTATTGCTTCACATAGAAAGATCAGAGTTCGTGGTAGAACCGAACTCCTTTGATACCAATTTGTCACGACCCGCCCTCGGGGTCCGTGCCGTGACTACCCCAAGCCCGCCTTCCATAGGCCAGGGGCTGGCGACTAGCACCAAGGCGTAAATCCCGGTAAAAAGGGAAGGCATTGCCTTTGTAAAGTAAACAAACACCACAGAGTAAACAAGCGGAAAGTAAACACTAAACAAAAGCAGAATACAACTGAAAGTGCGGAAAAGAAAAAGGGCCAGAATACAAACCCAAACTGAAAGTAAAGTACAACTCGAAAGGGAAAACAGCAACTGAAAAGTAAAAGCCGCTACTCCGAGATGTCCACAGGAAATCCCACCTGAAGGGTGGGTACAGATAGCTCCTCTGCTCCACGGGTCCCGCCGTCCGCTCTGAGCACGTCCCGCCCAGTGGTCCACCTCCGGGTACCGTCCCGCTCTGCAAGCCTCAGCTAAGGTCAACGCTGTCCGTCGTCTGCAACCAACACAACGTAGTGCGGGCAAAGCCCGTGCAGGGGTGAGATAAGCTACTCAGTAGGGACCCCGAGACCCCTGAAGGTCTCTCAAAATCCACAAAGTATAAACCACGAAGAAAGGAACAATCACGAAGTAACAACCGACACTGCTTAAGTATATGCCCATACATATACCTAAGTCATCAATTCAAATACGTTCCAACCTCCGAGCCCAAGTACAACTCAGTCCACACTGGAAAGTAAACGTATTCCACACAGGAAAGCAAAACGTAATCCACACAGGATTGCACAACACAATCCACACAGGAAAGCAACAGGATTCAGCTCACACAGGTATACTTCTTCAAGGACGATAAAGATGATCACTGATCCATCTAAGTCGTCGGACCCACGAAGGATCGATAGATTACTAACCCCCGCAATGACCCACACAGGATCGGGCCCACTCAGGACCTGTAGGCGCTGGCTCACACAGAACCGCTGAGCGCAAAGACCCACACAGGATCGGGCCCACACAGGACCTATAGCACTGATCCACGTAGGATCGCAGAGTGCTGTAGTCGTCATTGTCGAATCCACACAGGATCTCTGTACTGTCGTCGTCGCAGTCACAGTAGCAGTCGTAGCAGTAGCAGTCGCAGCCAGCACTAGGGTTCCCGCACACAGCAAGCTCGTTCGGAGGGTCCGCTCCACGAGCCGAGAGGCTGATACATCAACTGTCACAAAGACCTGAGTTGATGTATCCAAAAGTTCCGTAACGTCAACAGGAACTCAACGCAACAGACGGCGCGTCGATCGGACGCCCGGTCTGAGAGTTATTGGCATTTTCGTCTCCGGGGCCCGGTTGGTTTTTAAGGCAAAACCAACCCAACCGTACTCCACCTGCGTCCAAACCTCCGGCGGAGTATGCCAAAAGATCCGTCTCACTAAGAGGAACACAACGCGACTGACGGCGCGTCAATCGGACGTTCGTAGCTCAAGATATGAGCGTTTCCGCTCCGAAGGCCCGGTTGGTTTCGTGAACGAACCAACCCGGCCTAACTCAAAGTAATCTGAAACTTTGAGTGCGATATACCGAAACGACCGCCTCGATCCAAGGATCGCGTTGCCGCAGACGGTTCGTCAATCGGAGGTCCGAGGCTCATGATATGGCCAAGAGACCGGAACTGGTTCGAAACGGGGGGGTCCGGGTCCGGGCCGACCCGGCCCGACCCCGCCCTCCCCTGGGGCGGCGCGGCGGTGCGGGGGGCCGCGGCGGCTTGTCGTCGCGAGGTGGCCGCACGCGGGGGCTAAGCCCCCGCTGATTGGAAAGGCGGCGCGGCCTTTGTGCCGCGCCCAATTTTTTTTAAAACGCCCCCCCCCCCACGTGGGGGGCCTGTTTGTGCGGAACCGGGGGGGCCGGCTGCCCCCCTCCCTTCAAAGAACCGCCCCCCTCATAAAGAGGGGGGTTTTTGTGTGCTGGCCGGGGGATTAATTCCCACAATTTTAATGCCTTCCGGCCGGCCGGTTTTCTCCAACGGGACCGGAAATTCCAGTCCCCCCTTCGGCTTCCGACGCCGGCGGCCCGGCCGCCGGTCTTCTCTTCCCGCCGCGGCCCGGAACCGGCCGCGGTCTCCTCGTCCCGCCGCGGCCCGGAACCGGCCGCGGTGTTCGTCGTCTGGCGCGGTGCGACGGCACCGCGCCCCTTCGCCGTGCCTTGATTCCTTTCAACGCGGCGCGACGGCGTCGCGTTCTTGAAGATTCTTCCTCGGCGTGGTGCGACGGCGCCGCGCAAAATAATTGCACGATTATCCGCATGGTTCGACGGCACCACGCCACTTTTCTTCCACCCGCAAGAATAAACAACAAGAACGATGGAGGGGGTTCGGCCGTGTTCATGCGGTCCGGACCCCTCACGTTAAGCAATAACGCATCTTAAAATAATCCAAAGCCACACGTTAGACTTGCTAAAATTCATGGTCAAAAATAGAATAACTAAACAATAATCAACAACCCCTACCTCGGGTATAAGGTTCGAAGATTGTCAACGTTCCGCGGAAGACGACGTTGCGGTGGTCGGGCGTCGCGGTAGCCGTTCGTCAAATCCGATGACGAAGGGATGCGTCCGAAGAGACACGTCGTTGGAGAAACTTCTTATGTCGACGAAGGAAATCCTAGGAGGAAGCGGCATTCCCACTCGTTGACACGGAAGACGAAGAAGAGCGGAGCGGCGTTCTTCGTCGAGACTTGAGCGTTCTTCGTCAAGATGAGAGTTCTTCGTGATCTTCGTCAGAGATGAAGAAGAAGAAGAAAAAGCTCTCCACCTCTCAAGAAGACAAACAATTAACCAAAATAAAATAAGACAACATCTTATTTTATTATCACATAACACACTAAAATTTCAAATGTTTGAAATTCAAAAGGATTAACTCCCATAATAAAAAAGTAACTTAAGTCATTTAATGAGGCGTTAAGGGAGTTGAGAGAATATGAAAGGTTTAGGGGTTCGTGTGGGCCCCACCACACTTAATCCTCCCAAGGGAGGTTAAGTGGGTGTGGGTCCCACTTCCAACCCCCTTTGGTAGGTTTTTATCAAGTTATAATAAAATTTGTTCTTCACAAATTTTATTTAACTCAAACTAAAAACCCCAAAACTAGCTTTCAACCCGCAACAAACGCAACTTCCGAAAAGGTCTCTTTAAGCGAATATCGGGGCTGCGAGTTCATCGGTGCCCTTGGATTTCAATTCCGAGCACCGGATCAAAAGTTAGGAAAACCCGCTCGTTCGTTCACTGAACGTACCCGAGCCAAACTTCGGAAATTGATTCTGGGCACTCCGGGCCTCGGAATCAGGTGCCGTCTAAAACCGCGCTCTTGTAAAATTCTAAAGAAAATTAAGAAAAAAAATTTCCTTGAATTTTACGGGTCTTTACACACCTAATATCCACAAATACACCGATATTTACTTAAATAATAATGTAATGTTTATAAAGTGGAAATAAGTGATATAAAAGGACTAATAAAAATTAAAAGGGTTCAAATGAAATTATAAATTAACTTAAGATTATTATTCAGGAAGATCAAGGAATGTATGTGACGATTCAGACTAAAGGTAAGAGACTTCATATCAATCTCTATTCACAAAGGCATATTTTTGTTCATATGTGACCTTAATTTATACGATACATAATTATATCCTTTTTATTTGTATTTAATTCAATGATTTTAGAAATTACTCAATTTATTTATGAATCTTTATAATAACCGAAAAAGGGAATGTTTATTTTTAATGTACGAGACGAAAATAAACTTTCCACCTCCGAGAGTATTATTTTATATTTGGCTTCCTTAATAAGCTGAAATATTTTTTAAAAAGGAAAATACCATATAATATTTTTATGTTTTTTTTATTGAAAATGGTTTTGATAATGGATTGATTATGACAATATATTGAAATGATATATTGTGTTTAAAATCTGGAAATGTTATATATCTTATATGCTTGTGTTATGTGTTATGATTAAGTTATTGTTCTTTGAAATTGTTTACATATAAGGGCAGTTCCATGATAAACCTAGTGTGGGTGTGCAAAAGATAGCTCTCCCATGCATTTTGTAATTTGATATAGGTTAACATTAATGATTCTCCAATTATATTTATGGAATATATTGTGATGGGTATTTCAATCATAACTCTCCATATTGTTGTGACTGAGGCAATGTAAGTTGGTTATGGATCCCACAAGTTACCTTTATACATTATGAATTCTATGTGTTATTCAAAAATAATATTATTCCATGATGAATGATAAAGAGCTTAATTTTTTTGAGCAAAAATTATGATTTCATTGAATGTATTTATTGATGGAATAATGTATTTTTTCATTATTTCTGATTTTTAATGACATTTATATGCTCATCCGATGGTTTTGAAACGTTTTTCATAGGGTATAAGGAAGGTTAAGAGAATGGAAATTTTAATGAATATTTATACCAATAATGAAATTTTTTTTTATTTAAGGATTTTTATAATTGTAAAAAAAATGTATGGGGTAGTAGTGACTACATTGGAATATTTGAGATGTAATGTATTAATTAGGGCCTAGTTCTTAAAAACTCAAAACCTGAAAAGATCCTCAATATGGATTCTTAACATAACACAATATTGTTTATTTTTTATTTTAGTGGCCTTATAATTGGTAAAAAAGGGTGGTTTAGACAAATTTAAGAGTAAAGATATTGTCAAATTAATATACATAAATTATTTTAACTTTATTTTCATATAGAAATGATATTGAATTTGATGATTACCATATTTCTTCGCCTAAGATATTTCATTGTTCAGAATGGTTTGTCGATGAGGAAACATGGAGACTATGATGGGATGACATCATGAAGAAAATAACCTTCTTAATCAGAAACCTTGGATGGTCAGAATTGAAACTAAACAGTTTGATATAGTGATGAAACAGTTGTCTAATATAGATTGCGGTGTTATTCGTGCACAATATCATCTTGATCAACCATATAAGAACATGTCATTAGTGGATCATTTAATGATGAAATATCTCCCATTAATTAGAGGATATTCTAAAACTGTTCTAGATGAAGAGTGGATTAAATAACTGAAAATGTTTTTTGATGTCATGGGGTGTTTACAATATCAAAAGTATAGTTTGTATATTTACCATTTAGAAGGTAAAGAAAATTTATGATGGGCGATGGTTAAAAATATAAGGTATTGTTAGAAGATTAATTATCTTGATTGGTATGAATTCAAAGGTATTTTTTTCATTAAATTTTTTCCTATAGTGGTTCGACATAGTATGGAAAACAAATTCCTAGAATTGAGGCATGATGATGACTGAATGGTTGATTATGATGTAAAATTCACTCGACTGACAATGTATGATCCAATTTTCATACTATATATTGATAGTAAAATCAAACCTTTTTTCATGATTAATGTCATAGTATCAAATGGATTTATCTTTACATGAGATTAAAATTTATGAAAAACTTGTTTGATGTGCGGAGAACGTGGAAATGATGTTTTCCAATGATCAGGTTTTCTTTGACAAACAATAGAATAAGAGGTTTTGGTGGAACTTGAATTGTAATAACTCAATTTTTTTTGATGGTATGAAAATTAAGTTAACATTATGTAAAATTTTTGGTACAAATCACATTTGGGAACGCATTTTGAATTCAGGTACGTTCTACCGATATGGTAAAATGGGACATAAGGCTTCTAATTGCATTGAAAAAGATAAGGGTAATGGAAAGACAAAATTTGATTTATAGTTAGTAAAAAAAATTTAAGTGCAATAAAATCGGTCATTATACAAATGAGTGTCCAATAAATAACTAAAATGATGTAAATAAGCCAGACTACAAGAAAAAATGGGTGGTGAAATCATTTGCAACTACTTCATCAGATGTTAAGCCATCAATTTAAGTTGTATCAACTCTATGGAGCTCAGTATTTTTAGAATATTGACAAGAGGTCAGGGTACCATCAGTTGAATATAAAGGAAGAAGACATTCCATAGAACACATTTCATACTAGATATGCCCATTATAAGTTTGTAGTTATGCATTTTGGGTTAACTAATGCACCTGCTATATCCATGGAACTTATAAGTAGAATTTTTTGTGAGTTCTTGGATAAGTTTGAGGCTGTGTTTATTGATTAAATGTTGGTATATTCCAAATGTAAATAAGATCATGAGGTCCATTTAAGGGATGTCTTGAAAACCATAAATGATTTATTTTTGAAATTTAAGAAAGTGTTAGTTTTGCTTGAGAAATTTTTTTTCTTTGGTCATATTGTTTCATAATTTGGAATAACTATTGACCCATCTAAAAAAAGTTTATAAATAATGGCCATGGCCAACAAATATTACCTATATTCATAGTTTTATTGTTTTCATAGGTTATTAACAAAATTTTGTTGAAAACTTTTCATGCTTATCTTTCCCACTAACTTAGTCAACTCGAAAAGGTATAAAATTGATATGGAAAAAAGAATGTGATGATTGTTTCCAAGAATTGAAATGAAGATTAGATAATGCTCCATTATTGTCATTACCTTCCAAAAATAGTGAGTTAGTTATCTACAATGATTCTTCATTGAAAGTACATTGTTTTTTCCTAATGAAGAATGCTCATTTAATTGATTATGCTTTACCTCAGTTGAAAACTCATGTGTTAAATTACACTACACATGATTTTCAATTAGCAATTGTTGTTTTTGTATTAAGAATTTAGAGGAATCATTTTTATGGTGTAAAGTGTGAAATATATTCAGATCATAAATGTTTTAACTATATATTAACTCATAAAAAATTAAACATGAGATATAAAAGATGGCTAAAAATTAATCAAGGATTATTATTGCACAATTTGTTACCATCTGGGAAATGAAAATAAAGGGCTTGACTCTTTGACCCGAATGAGTAATTATATATTAACCATGATACATTTGGAATGATAACCTTTGGTTTTTGATTTTATGAATTTTGGATTGGAAGTTATTGGTGTAGTGAATTCATTTGTTTTGTTTGAGGTGGTAGTAAAATTGGTACTAGCAGACAGAATATAGAATGTGCATAAAGAAGGTAGTGTGTTGTCAAAAAATAATAAATGGTTTATTATGGTAAGTTACATGAATTTAAAATTTATAAAGATGGTGTTTTGTGTTTTGGAAAGAGGTTATGTGTGCCTTGGGATTCATGGTTGAAGAAAGAGTTGTATGTGAAGCTCATAGTTCTCCATTTTCAGATCAACCTAGCAGAACTAAAATGTATAATGATTGTTGGGATTATTACTGGTGGAATGGAATGAAAATATATATTTCTGACTATACATTGAATTGTTTGACATGTCAAAAGGTTAATTTATAATTATAGCTACTGAAAATGAGGCTTCTTCCTTTTCCAATGACAGAGTGGAAATGAGAAAATGTGTCCATGCATTTCTTAGTTGGATTAAAAAAGAATTCTCGAGGTAAAAATGCAATTTGTTTTATTGTTGATTGATTGACTAAATATTCACCTTTTCTACATATTCAATATACTCTGTCTGTTGACCAAATTTCTAGATTTTATATTAAAGAGACAGCCTGGTTACATGGATTTCCCCTCTCTAATGAATCTGATTGGGATTCTAGGTTCAACTCTAACATTTGTAAGGGAATTCAAAAGTCATTGGGAACAGAATTATATTCCAGTATAGATTTTCACCTTCAATCATATGGGTCATTATAAAGAAAAATTCATATATTGGATGATATGATACGTGTGTGTTCAATGGATTACAAGAAAAGTAGGGACCAAAGTCATTGTTTGGTTGAGTTTTCTTATAATAACAGTATTTATTTCACTATATAGATGGAACAATTTGAATGATTATGTGGATTTCATTTTTGAACTCCGGATTTTTGATATAATATAGGTGAAAGGAATTTGATCGCACCATAATTGGTAGAGGAGATGGCCAAAAATGTTCATTAGATTCAGAATAACATCAGAACATCTCAGAGAAGCATGAAAATTTATGCGGATAACTGGAGGAAGGATTTTTCATTCGAGGTAGGGGATCAAGTCTTTTTAAAAAAAATTAATAGAAAAGTTTTATTTATTTTAGTAAGAATGAATTGTTGGGTTTGAGGTTCATTGGACACTATGAAATCCTAGAAAATGTTGGATCAACTTCCTACATAAGGATTTACCTAAATGTTTATCCTAGGTACAAATTTTTTTCATGATTCAATATTGAGGAAGTAAATGTCATATCCATATCATGTTATGATTCCTTTGG
The DNA here is from genome assembly GCA_963277665.1 of Viscum album. NCBI lineage: Eukaryota > Viridiplantae > Streptophyta > Magnoliopsida > Santalales > Viscaceae > Viscum > Viscum album. The sequence continues at coordinate 1,427,455,739 of OY728136.1, read as the reverse complement.
AAGTTCAGTTGCAAGACAATATTTCAAATGAGGAACAACCTGTCTAGATTCTTGAACGAAGAGAGAAAGTCTTCTGGAATATGGTAACTCATCAGGAAATCGTTTTTTGGAAGAACTATATGGTTGAAAGGTCAACATGGGAATCATAAATTTATGAGGGATAAATACCCCGCATATTTGATAAGTGAATAAAATTGCGAGGATGCAATTTCCAAATGGGGTGAAGGATGTAACATCCCAGGTAAATAAAGAAATAGACAATTTCACATTTATTATTATTTTAGAATAAAATATTATGCTTACTTTAAAGGGAATTCGATGTTCAATGTCATACCTTACACACAACAATGGGTTTCTCTGAAATCTAAAGTTGTACACAATGATGAGTCATACTGAAAAAATAATAATATAATATTTTTATTTCTAATGGTAGTTAATGCATAGATATTGTAATAAAATGAACGAATAGAACATACATTATTATGATTAAATATGTTTGTTAAATGTTTTTAATTTTATCCAACAATATTTTTAGGCTTAACATGAGAATCGATACAATTTTAGTAATAAATACTCTATTAATTTTAAAAGGTATTTTAACTCCTTTTGATCAAAACCAAATTTTAAATCTAGTTTTTGTAGCATTAATATGTTCTATTTGATAGAATAAACATCTTTATTTAGAATCAGTACATCAAAATTTAGTTTGGATAATTTTTTGTTTTTTTATAATGTTTATTTTTTAATAAATATTGAATAATACTGTATTTTAAATAAAAAATTCCTTTCATCTAATATATATATATTGTACATTTTATTTGTTTTAATGTGTAATTGGGTTTTATTTTTATCCTTTAATCCAATGTTGGTCATTTAATATAATTTAAATTTGAAATTGGATGTAAACACATGTCAATCTTTTGGTTTTTTACTTCTTGAAAAGCCGTTTTTTGGAATTGACAACAAAAAGTAACTTTAAATTAATATATACAATTTATGGTTTTTGAATTTGGAAAAATAGATTCAATATATGCAATCAGGAGATCCAAATTGTGTAAATAGTTTCCTTTTATTTTGAGGCATTTTGAATAGTATAATCAGTACATATTTTACTTACTATGGTTAAAGGGTAAATCTAGTAAATAAGGGTATAAAATAATAATATAATAATATTAAACTACTCTAAATCTTTTCCTAAAGAAATTGGATGAGATAAGTTCAACCATGGGAATTTGTAGGTCTATTTGTGGACACCCATGGGTCCACAAGTGTATGAAAATGAAATTTAACTACATGTAATGTAATGTTAAGGAAAATATGACATAGACATGTATCGTTTACTAATACAATTTTTATATAGTGTTATATAAGTGATAAGTTCTACAATAAATAGTTATTATAAATTTAAAAAGATTTCTTACATCATGGAAAATTATTTACAATATTTATACATCAAATAAATAAATTTATTTATGATATAATGATGTTGTAGTGATTACCTTATTAACGAATTAATTAACTAAATGATATTATTAATATTAAAATAAATTTATTTTGAAACATTTTATGGAATCCACAATTTTTATAGACTATTGTGACTTTTTATCTTTGAATCAATGTTGTTTTATTGAAATAATAATGTTTTTTATGGATTTTAAAAAATCCATGATACGAATAGTATAAAAACTAATAAAAATAAGTTTATGATACAAATAGTATTTTATTAAACGATATAATTGGCCTAAAAATCTCTGATTTGGCTAAATTATATAAATAATGTTCCAAATGACATTAATGAACTACTTGGGGTTATTTTTTATATTATAGTAACTATATAAACTATATAGTATGAATATCCAAGAAGACTTAGTAAAAGTTAAATTAGTTAACTAAGTGTAAATAGAATAAGATAATGATAAATGTGGTACACATAATTGTCTAAAACATATTAATTGATAAGATTTAGAAAAATCATAAAAATACCTTCTAATTAAATGAGTTTTGGACATTCTGAATCTTAAAATAATTTTATAATTAAATAATATTTCAATTCCTTCTTAAATTACCCCACCTCACTCAAATAAAATGGCATCAACTCTAACCCATTACTCACACCACTGGAGACCCTTGGCTCATCATAAGTCACATAAAATAATCTCCCAGAATCCTTACCTTGGGACTAACGAAATTCATGATTGCCTTTTGGCTAAAATCAATAGAAGTTACCAGATTTGAGGTAATCTCTTCTCTCAAGCCTCATAAATGTAACGACCAAAAATTTTGAATAAATTTTGATTTCTATTTTTGTGTGTAATTTTATTTTATACTCAACAAAACTATTTCATTTAATAAAATGAGTATAATTAAAATGGGACAATTGGGGTTTGACTGTTATATGACCGTTAGAAACTAAATTTTGTGATTATTGTCTATAAATACAAGTGATCATGATTAATTAATATAGAAAGAAGATTCGATGGCCCCATCTAGTAGTCTCGGTTTAATAGAATCCCATCTGACAGAACTCGAAAAGGATGTAGCACCTTTGGGCTTTGCTCTGGACCAAACCCAAGCCGAACATCTTCGTGTGAAGCTCGAATAGAATAGCCTTCATGAGAAGTTCAATCTGATAGAAGTCACTACTCGGGAAATGTTGGCCGATCTGCCCCAAGATTCAATCACCCTAGAACACCTTACTCTTAGGTACTATGCTGGTGTTATAAGGGGTTATGTAATGAGACCATAACTACCTTGTGAAATCCTTTGATTTAAATAGGAATTGTGATTTCTTCTTATCATGAAGTTTGTGAATTTCCAAATGTTTGGATAAATATAGTATGCATATTATTGATTAATTTTAGAAAAAAGATATTTTAAAATATTTATGTAAACTTTAAATAATTAAAAACATGTAATGATTTTAAAAAAATGGTCTTCTACAGTTGTGATTAGTATGAAATTTAGAGTCTAATAAGATCTACGTAATTTTGGGTGAATCATAAATTATGAATAGTGATTTTACGCTTATGATTAGTAATGTGACCAAATGGATTAGTAATATCACTTAAAGAAAGTATAAATATAATTTAGGCACCTTAATTAAGTAATGTGATTCAATAAAATAAGTAAATAACTATTTCAGAAATTATTGGTTAAGTATTAGTTTTTTCAGGTGAATAGTGTTTTTTATTTTAATATTAAAATAAAAATATTTCGAAAGTTATTTTCATAAAATGAAGTTCATTTTTGAAATCAGATCATCGATATTTGGTTAAGGTTAATTTTTGGGATTTTTCTGAAACAGTAGATTTTTTAAAGAATAGTGTTTTTTTTAAAAATTAATTTAAAAATATTTAGAAAATTATTTTCATAAAATGGAGTTCATTTTTTAATTCAATGCATCGATATTATGTTAAAGTTATTTTTTGGGGATTTTTCGGAAAAAAAATGAGTTTTGAGTGAATAGTGAAAATACCGTTTTTAGTTTCGGGTGATTAATGAAATCATTAAGGATTTAATATTTATGTAATATTTCTGGTCGAATTATGAATAGTAATATATGGTATGAGGTTTCCAAGTGGCCAATACCATGGTAAAATACCATGGGCAAGCCCATGGTTTTTCCATTACCACCGATGAGGTGTCCCTTGGCCATTAATGACTTGTCCCCTCACTTCTCCTATAAATACCAAGACTTTCCCTCATTAATTTCATTTCCAAATCCTACACAAAGAATTTCTGGTCACTTTACATTCCAAGGAGTCTTCCCAAGGTTCCCTGAATCCTCCCAAGGTCTCGACCATCATGCATTCAAAGATACTCTTCCAGGTAACAGATCCTTTCACCCTCCTCTTTTAATCCATGACTTACTTTATGTTGTGTCTTCTAGTTTCCATGTTTTTTTTGTTGAGGGAATGTTATTATATGTTCTCATTAATGCCCATTTCATTTCTAATTGTTGAGATACCCTTTCCTCTCTCATCAATTTGTTTTCCCAATATTTATGTGACTTCTTTAGGCTGTAGAATTTTTCGTAAAAGGAATCACGTCTTCTCTTTTCTTTCATGTTTCCTATTCATGTGGTACGTCATTAAAATATCCACAACATGTTCTTATATCCATGTTATTATATATTAATAGTTTATTGTTATTTATTTATGAGTGGGTTACTCTTGTACCCTCTCTTTTTACTGTTTTCTAAAACCATGTTATATAGCCATTATGCTGTAGAAATTCCGCCTCAAAATTTCTATCTCTTTCTCTCCAGAAATTCTCTTATTTTATTTATGTGAATACCCAGACCTATTTATTTTCATTCAGTGTTCATAAATATATAAATATGATTTATTTGATTTTGGAATTGACTTACATATAATCTTCACTCCCTTTCCATGGGTTATAATTGGAACAATGACCTTATTTTTTAAGAACATTTAAAATGTCACGATCTTGAAATGAAACCAATTTCTTTTATACATCATGTGTTATTTATGAAATTTTTGATTATGATCTATTTGGAACAAATAGAAGTAAATAAATATTAATGGTGCACCCTGATAGTGCTCCAATGCATTGGGTAAAGATTTAATCTCTAGAGATGCAACATTTCACGATACCTTAGTGAATAAACATGGTAATTTTTATGACACCTTGGGGATGGACCATGGTTATTTGTTCATGAATCTCTATGTAAAATGTTGTAGCCACATATTCAAGTTATGTTTCAGGTTATTTTCATTATGATATGCCTATACTTCCATTGCTCTTGTCTTTATGTTTTTATTCAACTTCTTATTGATATCACATGTACATTGATTCCTTTATTTACCCTTACTAGGCCTTCTGCTCACCCTTTCCTTTGATGTAGCTCTCTAGGATATGAGATGCAATAATTATACTTAGGATGATTCTATGATGATGCCTTACAGGTGGATTAGAAGAATGTTTTATGTTGTATTCATGTTTTATTGTTCCTGATTTCTAAGGCACTAGAATTTAACGATCCTCTATATGTAAAATGTAATGAAAAGTTATGTATCAAAAAAAGGCAGGATGCCATAGTTGGTATAAAAGGATAATTTAGTTACTTATGGAAATTAGGATATGAAAACTTTAGGAAGAACCCTTTAGAAAATTTTAAATATAGGAAATTTTCCAGCTATTTTGTTGAGTATTGTGTAAGTGGTTTATCAAAAAAATATGTCACTGTCTGGATACGATTAGGTAGATGTGGCTCTGTAACAGATGTACATAGGGGTAAAACCCGAAAAAACCGCTTTTAGATAGACTCGAATGGGAGCTGGTACACGACAACAGGCCTTGCTGCACTATTGGTTACGGCACTACCGGGGGATATGTTTGGTTAATCACAAGATTTTTATGAATCATTATAAAGGAATAATAGAAAAATGCAATTTTCCAAGCCTCTAGTTTTAAGACATAAAATGCTTTTTAGTTAAAAGATTCTTAAATGAAATATGTTTCTCAAGAAGGATTTATTCGTTTAGAAAATTTCCCCATCATCTATGAATATGTTGAGGTATTTTTTGAGGAGTTACCCAGAACTCCCCCATAAAAAGAGGTAGAGTTCTCCATTGAACTTGTACCTGGATCTCATTCGATGTCAAAGACCCCCTATTGGATGGAGGATGTGGAGCTAGAGGAATTAAAGAAACAACTCCAAGATCTTTTGGAGAAAGGGTTTATCCGACCATGTGTGTCTCTGTGGGGAGCACCAGTTCTCTTTGTGAAAAAGAAGGATGGATCGATGTTGATATGTATTGATTATAGAGAACTAAATGGGATAACAGTGATGAATAAATACCCTCTTCCAAGAATTGATGACTTATTTGACCAACTACGTGGGGATAAATTATTCTCTAAGATTGATCATCATTCTGGTTATCATCAATTGAGGGTAAAGAATGATGATATTCCAAAAACATCCTTCCAATCATGATATGGGCATTATGATTTTAATTTTATTCCCTTTCGACTAATGCACCTACTATTTTTATGGATCAAGAATAAGTTGATTTTGGAAACATATATCAAATGGATATCCTCTATATAGGAAAATGATTTGATGATTAAATGTTTAAGGTTATTTTGGATGATGTTATCTCTTTTAGAATACTATATTCCTAAGTAAAATAAAATACTATAGGATTTAATTATGGAGGAATGGTTGAATTTTTTTGTACGAACCAATGTATTTATTGTGGACATATGGTGATTTGGGTTATTTATAGAAAATGATTAACCTAGCATAGAGAATATGTGATTAGGTTAATTAGACTTTAGTATGATACTTTAATAGTAGTCGATGTTATTGGGAGATAAATGTTAAGATTTAATGTGGAAGACTATGTGATTAAATCCTTCTATGTTTTGTGTTACAATCTTGGTTTGGATTATTCTGAAGAATTTCAACGATGATTGTGTATTGAATGGTCTTTTTGGAACTTTGGGTACATTTTGTTGAATTTTGAAGAATAATAGTCATATTTCTTTTTATAACGGATTATCCTTTTGGGGGATTATATGACCTCATACTAACCATTTTAGTTTTTGTTGTTAACTAAAGAAAAGATGAATATATAGTTCTTCTTTTGTGGATTATGTGATTCTCTAGAAGTTGATTCTTGTTCTTTTGATGAGACCAAGTCTTTTTGAATGCTCACTGTTTGGAGAAAAGATTACTATTTGTAGAAACTTATTAAAGGATAAAACTATACTTAAACATAATTATTTTTCCTTATGTTTTTATTCTATGTAGTAAATGAATTCCTCAAAATTATGAAAAAGAACTTAAAACAAAAATGTTGTTGGTTTACGTTTCCTAATGGGTAATCAAAGACCGTTTAACACATCATAAGTTTGTGATCATCTTATGGTTAACTTTCTCCTAATCATGTTTTCCATCACTCTCCATCAGAAATTGACCCTTTGTTTTCTCTTCCATATCCATGTTTTCCTACATGGAATTCGAGTATGGGTTAACTCGGGTGACCTTTTTACTTACCTTTCATTCTTTAAAAGTAATAGTTTTACTGACTCTTTTCTGATGTGGGACTTTCTATGAAATTTACATGCCCAATTTTAAAATTGCGTGGTAGAAATTTTTTAGGGGGGGAAGAATGTAATGACCTGAAATTTTGAATAAATTTTGTTTCTTAATTTTGTGTGTTATGTTATTTTATACTCAACAAAACTATTTCATTTAATAAAATGAGTATAATTAAAATGGGACCATTAGATTTTGATTGTTATATAACCATTGAAAACTAAATGTTAAGATTATTGTCTATAAATACAAGTGATCATGACTAATTAATATAGAATGATGATTCGATGGCCCCATCCAGTAGTCTCGGTCCGATCGAAGCCCATCTGACGGAACTCGGGAAAAAGGTAGCACCTTTGGACTTTGCTCTGGACCAAACCAAAGCCTAACTTCATCATCTGAAGTTGGAATGGAATCTCCTTCACGAGACATTCATTCTAATTGAAATCACTACTCAGTCAATGTTGGCTGAGCCTTTTCAAGATTCTATCACCCTAGCACACCTTACTCTTAGGTCCTATGCTGGTGTTATAAGGGGTTTTGTAACGAGACCGTAACTGCATTGTGTAATACATTGATTTAAATAAAAATTTTGATTTCTTCTTATGATGAAGTTTGTGAATTTTCAAATATCTGAATAAATACAGTATACATATTATTGATGAATTTTATAAAAATGTTATTTTTAAATATTTATGTAAACCTTAAATAATAAAAAATGGATAATGATATTAAAACAATGGTCTTCTACAGTTGTGATCAATATGAAATTTAGTGTCTAATAAGATCAACATATAATTTAATGAATATTAAATTATTCATAGTGATTTTATGCTTAGGATTAGTAATGTGACCAAATGGATTAGTAATCTCACTTAAAGAAAGAATTAATATAATTTAGGCACCTTGATTAAGTAATGTGATTCAATAAAATAGGTAAATAACAATTTCATAAATTATTGGTTAAGTATTGGTTTTTTCGGGTAAATAGTGTTTTTTATATAACTATTAAAATAAAAATATTTAGAAATTTATTTTCATAATATGAAGTCCATTTTTGAAATCAGAGCATCGATATTTGGTGAAGGAATATTTTTGGGATTTTTCTGAAACAGTTGAATTTTTAGTGACTAGTTTTTTTATTTAAAAATTAAATTAAATATATTTAGAAAATTATTTTCATAAAATGGAGTTCATTTTTAAATTCATTTAATCTATATTAGGTTAAAGTTATTTTTGGGGATTTTTCTGAAAAAAAATGAATTTTCAGTGAATAGTGAAAATACATTTTTTTTGTTTCAGGTGTTTAATGACATCATTAAGGATGTAATAATTATTTAATACTTCTGGTAAACTTATAAATAGTAAGATAAGATATGATGTGTTCCAAGTTTCCCATACCATGGGAAAATACCAAGGGCAAGCCCGTGGTTTTTCCAATACCACCGATGAGGTGTCCCTTGGCCATTAATGACTTGTCCCCTCACTTCTCCTATAAATTCCAAGCCTTTACCTCATTCATCTCATTTACAAATCCTCCCCAACGAATTTATGGTCTCTTTACCTTCCAAGTATTCCTCCCATGGTGACTTCAATCCTCCCATGGTCCCGACCATCATGATTTCGAAGATACTGTTCAAAGTAAGGGATCATTTCACCCTCCTCTTTTAAGCCATGACATCCTTTATGTTGTGTCTTCTAGTTTCCATCTATTTTTATTGAGGGTATTTTATTATATGTTCTCCTTACTTAAAATTTCATTTATAATTGTTTATATACCATTTCCATTCTCATCAATTTATTTTCTGAATTTCTATGTGATGTCATTAGGCTGCCGAATGTTTCGTAAAAGGAATCATGTCTTCTCTTTTCTTTCATGTTTACCTTTCACGTGGTATGTCATTAATATTTCCATACCATGTTATTTTGTCCATTTTATTATATATTTATATTTCATTATAAGTTATGTATGATTGGGTTACTCTAGTACCCTCTCTTTTTAGTGTTTTCTAAAACAATTTTATATAGTCGTTATGCTGCAGAAATTCCACCTCAAAATTTAAATCTCTTTATCTCCAGAAATTCTCCTATTTTATTCATGTGAATACCCAGACCTATTTATTTTCTTTGTGTTTTCATAAATATATAAATATGATTTATTTTATTCTGTTATTGACATAAATATAACCCTGACTCCCTTTCCATGGGTTATAATTGGCATAATGACCTTATTTTTTTAAGAACTTTTAAAACATCATGATCTTGAATTGAAACCCATTTCTTTTATTCTCCATGGGATATTTATGAAATGTATGATTATGATCTATGTGGATAACATGAATGTAAAGACATATTGAGGGTAAAACCTGATATTTCTCTAATTGATTGGCTAAATATTTAATATCTAGAGATGACAACTTTCACGATACCTTGGTGAATAACCATGGTAATTTTTATGACACCTTGGGGATGGACTTGGTGATATATTCATGAATGTATAAATGAAATTTTGTAGCCACATATTCATGTTATGTTTCATGTTCATTTCATTATGATATTCCTATACTTACATTTCTCTTGTCTTTATGTTTTTTTTCAAGTTCTCATTGATATCACAAGTACATTGATTCCCTTGTTTACCCTTACTAGGCCTTCTGCTCACCCTTTCCTTTCATATATGTCTCTAGGATATGGGATGCATTAATTGTACTTAGGATGATCATATGATGAAGCCTTAAAAGAGGATTAGAATAATTTTTTATGTGGTATTCATGTTTTATTGTTCATGATTTCCAAGACACTATACTTTAAAGATTCTCTGTATGTAAAATCTAATGAAAAGTTATGTATTAAAAAGGCGGGATGCCACAATACTTTTTTTTCTTCACTAACCCCCAAAACTCTCTTTATTACATTATTTCATAATAAACCCAGTATATTAAAAAAATGATTTTTTATGAGAATGATTATTTCTACCCTCACACACACCTTCATCTAATGGATAAAAGCATTATTTTTCGGTGTACGGAGAACTGTAGACTCACGAAATGATGATTGTTTAATTTTCTGCTACTACATATCATGATGGAAATTAAGATATAATTATATTTATATATGATATATATTATAATTATTTTTTTAATATTTTCTGATTTTTTATTTAAATCATACCTTTATGATTTCAATAATGTGTAAATATGATAATTTCATTTGAAAAAGTGCAGACTACCACCCCCTCAAAGTGATATAACTAATTCATGACATAAATGACATATATAAAGTATAGAGTTAAAGAAATTGTATAACATATAAAATATGATATTATATTTAAATTATAATATACCTATGTATCATTTAGTTTTTATTATTGTAAATATGAAAAATAATTGAAAGTAGCTGTCATGTGTACGTACGACTTTCCATCTCAATGAACGATGCATTTCATTTCATATCTATAAATGTTATGTACTATTATAAATAAATTTAAATATATGATATATATGATATATATGTAATCCAAATCATTAATATCATTCTGTAGATGATGTCATTTTGACCACATATACAATTTTTAATTATAACAAGTTCATTTTTACTCACGTACCAAATATTGAAAAAACATCGAATATTAACATAAATAATTATTTAATGATTATAATGAGGTAATAAGTGATATAAATGGAATAATGAACTAGGAAAAGGTTTTTAATCAAGTTAAAATTAAATTATTTTTATCAATCAGGAATTACTAGGAATATACTTGATGAGTCGGACTCAAGGTAAGGGACTTTGTCTCAATCTCCATTCATTGAGGCATATTTTGGTTTATAAAAAACCTTATTTTATATGGTGTATAATTATAAATTTTTATTATTATTTAATTCAATGGTTTTTAAATTGAATATTTTTTAAATCATTTTACTAATCAACAATGTGAATGTTTCTTTTTAATGTATGCGATGATGATGTCCTTTCCACCGCTGCGAGCATTATTTAATATTTGGCTTCCTTAACAAGCCGAAATGTTTTTTAAATTAAAATAAATACCATATTCTATTTTTAAATATTTTTTTATTGAAAATGTTTTATATAATGGATGAATAATTTTAATATATTAATTTAAATGATTTATAGTTATTGAAATTTGAAAATGTTATATTTTCGTTAATGCTTATGTAATGTGTTATGACTATGTTATGGTTCTTGGGAATGGTTTACGTATACGGGTGGTTCCATTATAAGCCTAGGGAAGGTGAGCCCACGATATATCTACAATAAATTGGGTAACATGATAGAGGTAAACTATAATATTTCACCTATGATATATAAGGAATATACTATTATGGTTATTCCTAACATAACTCCATATATAGCTATGAAAGCTATAATGTAAGTTTGTTATGGATGCCACAAGTTACTTTTATGATTTTATATTTCTACATGTTATTCAGAAATCATATGATTTTATGAGGTATGTTAAAAATATTGTGTATTCTTAGTGAAAAGTATGATATCATTGATTTTATGTATTGATGGACTAATGTTTTCTTTCATTATTTTATGACCATTAATGAGATTTTTATGCAGATCCCATGTTTTTGAAATGATTTTCATAGGATATAAGGAAGGGTAATGGAAATGAAGTATTCATGGAGATTTATATTAGGAAAATAATTCTTGACTTATTTATGGATTTTTATTATTGTAGAAAATATTGGATAGAGTAGAAGTGTCTACATTGTAATATTTGATATTTAATATAATAGTTATTACCTTATTCTCTAAAACACTAAAAATTAAAAGATCATCAATGTGAATTTTTGACATATCTCAAGATTATGTAATTTTTATGGTGATGGCCTTATATAAGATAAACGGTAAAGTATCACATGTTTTTCATGACATCTCATGATACATAAGATATTTGGTGATTATGGAGTGTAGAGATAATGAAGCATGGAGTCTTGTGGTAATCCCTAACTTGTTGGTTTTCATCCAATGTTTACATTTAGAGTTAATATGTGTCCCTCATTGGTAATCATGGATGTGTTTTTGATATGAATAAAATAGTTGATTTTTCGTAATTTTATTATTGTATTATATATTGAGATGTTTCTTTTTGGTTTTTTTAGTTAATGGTCTTATTTATAAAAATTAAATCATCACCCACATACATTTAAAACCCTTGGAAATTTATTAAAAACCTTTGTGAATAGGGTTATGTCACATAAGGCCTAGTAATGAATCATGGTATTTTCCATCCAATGGGAATAAGTCGGCCCCTAAAAATTGTATCAGTTTGATCAATCCAAAATATTTTTTGAGATAAGTGTTATAATTTTATTCTTTTATATGTTGAATCAGTAGTCATCAGTTTTCTTGGACTTGGTGATGAATTCATTATTGTCAATTTCATATGTTTTAATATTAAATAAGATTAAGATTGACTATACATGAAATTTATATCATAAAATGATGTAAATGGAATTTTTATGCGGATAATAAAGTAACAATGGAGTTTGGTACAAAACTATTTTGGAGACACTTATAGGATATTGAAATATCATTCTCATGGGTTTATCTAATGAGATGAGCCTTACATGTATTGTAGAAGACTGAATTCCCACCATTATTGAATATTTCATTTGGAGTAATGATTTATGATATTGTGAGAAGGTGTAAAATTTTCAAAAATGGTAAAATTATATTCAAATGAATGATTTTGAATAGAGAATACGTTGTGTATTTTGAAAATTCTTTGATTGTCAAAAGTAATAATGGTTTATAAAAAAAATTCAATGTGAAAATGTTGTTTTTGGAAAATAATTTTGTGATAGTTTATGTGATTGAATTTAAATGCAATGCCATCTATTTCTAGGGAGTGATATTTACTGAGTATTTTGTTTCATTATAAAATTGCACCCTATAGGAATAGTAGAAACCAATTGGAAGAAAATTTGGAGATTGTGGTTTCAATTGATCAACATGTGAACCAAGAGTTTGTTTATAGAATCATTAATTAATTTCATGTAGTGGAAAAGGGGAACTGCTGGGATGATCGGAGGAATGGGGATCAATCCATCCTGTTCATGATGTAGAATTTATCCACATTTTAGGGTGATTCAGAACATGAAAAGGAGCAGGTTTGGATTGAAATGATGAATCACATCATCAAATTCATATGCAGACCAAGATAAATGAATGTCAATATAGAAACTTATAATATCAATGATCTTATGATTTAGTGTAGGGAACTAGTGTTACATTCTAAATTAGATTAAGGACAAATTTTGGAGGATCTTGAGTAATTTTTACACCAATAATTCTATCTTCATATGTTTAGGATCTAGAAGATGTCTTACTTCTTCAGCCTTAAGTAGGAAAATATATCTATCCTAAAGTATACTTTTAAATTCAAGCATTTAGTGTGATTTTATATAGATGTTGCAGGGAGTGCGGCCTTTAAGGTATTCATCTTCATATTAGGGATATGTTAGCAGATTCGATAAAATATCGAGGTTCTCTATTTTATATAGTACATATAGATGGTGAATAGAGAGAAACTGGTGAGAAAGATATCTCATTAAATGTGGGAGGAGTATTTATGATGATTCCTAAGGTAAATGTTGGGATCACAAATGATGGGAGCATGTGGATGAGGGACACATATTTTCGGGGTGGGATCACGAACTAGAATCAAATGGATGGATCAAGGAACCTTCCTCCGCAACCCAAAAGAAATGAAGGATGCTTTCAATTTGGTTATCTTGACCACATAAATAGATATTGTAAGACACAACTTAGAGATATCCAAAATTTAAAATAGATGGTCAATATTTAGTGCAATTGTGACATGGCTACAAGGTCTAGTGCTTGAGACACATCTTTGGTGTCACAAGCATCGTATTATTCGAATATATGATGGCAGTAGACTCAGTCTCATTAGAAGAACAGAGCTTTCCATGGTGATTCTTGGAATACCATGACACACAATCACTGGAAATATAAGCATGGAAACAAGGAGGTGAGTGAAGTGATGAATCACTTGTAAAGAGTTGGAAATATTTTTTTGGATAATTAGTTTAGAACATCTACGGTTAGAAGTATTATCCTGTTATATTCAACCATTCTAAATTTTTTTTGATACTGGTGCATCTAATACCATCATTTATTTACATGCTGTTGATTTTCTATAATTATAACACAATATTATGACTTCTATATTAAGACAACAAAATCCTCTCAGGGAATGAGAATGTAGAGCCTTTAATTAAAGGTTATGTACTATAATTTATGACGGATCATAGATGAAATGAGACTTCTTGGTGTTAGATATGTATTTCTTTGATGTAATACTATGTATGGATTAGTTGAAAACATTATGTTCAAATAGACTATAATTTATGGATACCAATTTTCATGACTGAGGATGGAATTGAGAATATCTTCATACGATAATGGCTTGTGAAGGAAAGTGCGACGAGATTTTTGGCAATAGTAGTGAACAAAATATCTCATAAGTTGATGTTGATTAGTTTTTAATCAATTTAAGAGATTTAGTATATCATTGTTCTATTAGTTGTGGATGAATTTATAGGCGTCTTTCCTAATAACATATTAGGGTTACAACCTATAAGGGATGAAAAATTTATGATTTATCTCTTATTAGGTACCATGCATATTTCCCTTCCTTCTTATAAGATGGACTAATTATAATTAAGGGTGTTGATAGTGAAGTTGGAGGATCTGGAAAGAAAATGTTTCATTCGCCCAAGTATGTCTTAGTGGGAAGCACTAGTGTTGTTTTTAATGAAGTTAGATTGAACTCTTGGACAATGAACTTATTATATTAATCTTAACCATGATACAATAAAAAATAAATATTTACTTCCATGCATGGATATTTTATCATTTTAGGGGTTCCCATTGGTTCTGAAAAATTGACTTGTGATCAAGATATCATCAATTGAGTGTTTAAAAAGAATATATTCCAAAAACATAATTCCAAAAGAGATATGGGAACTAAGAATACGTTGTATTGTATTTTAGTCTCATGAATGCTCCATTTTTCATTATGAGATTGATAAATAAGTTGATTCAATGGTATCTAGATTCATTTGTTGTGGTATTTATGGATTACATATTGGTTTAATTAAGGAAAAAGTCTATGCCTGAGAAACACTTGGTGACCATTTTGTGAATATTGAAATACCATCTTTTTATGCCAATATATCAATGTGTGATTTCAAGAAACAATAGGTGTTCATACATGGACATGTCATTTAAAAAAATGTGTCTTAGTGGATCCTAAAAAGATAAAAGCTATTATCTCCTACCACCTAGAATAATGTCACCAAGATAAAAAGTTTCCATGGTATAATTGTTTATTACTAATGATTTTTTACGTTACATTTCATGAGACCCTTTATAGATGAAAACTTAGTCAAAGAATAGTGTTCCATTCTAGTGTAATGATGAATTTCAGAAGTAATTCTATGAGATCATGGTTTGTCTCACATCAGCAGTTATCTTGATTTTTCTAGAATCACGACAGGGGTCTGTTGTGTACTTTGATGGTTTAGGGATTGGGTTTGGATGTGTTCTCACCCCAGGAGATCATGTGGTTTGTTATGGTTCAAGGAATTTGTGATATCATGAGAAGAATTCCCCAACACATGATTTTGATTCTATTTTAGTTTTCCATGCCATGATGACATAGAGACATCAACTCTTTGGTGTGAAATTTACTATATTAACGGACCAATAAAGCATGAAACACATTTTCTTGTAACATAATTTAAATCTAAGGAAAAGGATATGATGTAGTATCTCTATATGTATGGTTTTTAATTAATGTATACAAATTGAACATTTAATTCGGTGGTCGATTCATTAATATTAATTTCATCTGTTCATCTATAAAATTAAGCTTCAAATGAATTGTCGTTGATGATGGTACAATATGATTTTCATGTGGAATGTGAAAACCAAGGTGGTATTGCAGTTTTCTTTTCAGTTTATGTGGTTCCAATTCTATGAAATATGGTTAACGAGGAACTAAAATATGATTTAGAAGGCTTGGATATGTGTCAAAAACTCAATGGTGGGGTGACCATTAAGGGCTGAAAACTAGATGTGAGTTTAGTGGTGTGGTTAAAATATTAGAGTGTTTTACCTGTTCCATGTTAAGAGAGACTTATTCATGCTCACCACCATTTGATATGGGTTGTACATCAAGGTCTATATAAGATTTACAATGCATTGAATGAAGAATTATGGTGGATTGGAATGAAACTGAATGTGGATGAGTTCATTCAATGTTGTTTAACTTGTGAGTATGTTTAGGTAGAACAACAATGACCAGTTGGTCTATTGCATTTATTACCAATTTCAGTGTAGAAATGGGAACAGATAGCAATGTATTGTGTTACAATTATACTAAAAATTATTTGAAAACATTATTCCATATGATTGAAAGTGGATAGGCTCAATATCTATAAAATTTCATCCATATTAATGAAACTCAAATTGTAAAGGATCTATAAAAAATATATATTTGAGAAGTGTTAAAGAGAGCTAGTGTACTGGTCTTGATCTTATCAAATAGAGACACGATGTTCAAATCTTGATTCTATCAATACTTACAGAATGCCCTTGGGACTGAGTTGACTTTGAGTATGAAATATCATCCTCATAAGGATGGAAAATCGTAATGGATGATATAGAAACTGGAAGACTATTTCTTTCTTGTGTAATGGATTTTTGTGTCTCATGAAAAGACCATATACACTACTGGAGTTCTACAATATCAATTACTATCATCTATCATTACATATGGCTCCTTTTGATGCACTGTATGAGATTATTTTTCTATCTCCATTATGATTGGTGAAAATATATGAGACATCACTATTTGAGATGAGCCTTGTCCAATAAATGATAGAGATGATTTAGTTGAATAGAAAGAGGAAATATATTGCTCACAGAAATTAGATATATTATGGGGATCATCGATAAAGATCAAATTCATTCGCGGGAATGGTCATGCATTTTTATGGATATCTCTAATACATGGAAATCATCATTTTCGGAAGTATAGAAATTTATATCATAGATAAATTTGATCGTTCATGATACTATAATGGTTTAGAGAGGTGGTATATTGGTTGGAATTTCACTATAGTTCATATCAGTGCACAATATGTTTTATATATCTCAGTTGAAAATGTATAATCCTACTCCAGACCATGTGATCATATTGGATCATGTGGACCTATTGTTAGATAATTCATTAGTTTATATGCCATTATGAATTGTGGATATTAATGATAAAATCAGGAGTGGTAGATGAATCATTGTAGTTCATGTTTTATGAAAAAATGGTTAGATTTAGGAAGATAATTGGTAACATGATATGGAAATGAATGTGGAGATTCTACATCTCTATTAGGGCTATTATGGTTTTCTAATTTTGGAGGATGGAAGGGCCAATGTGGGGAAAAAATTAGTACCCCTTGTTTCTGGAATGTAACCCTTAATTTATGATTTTTAATAATATGTAATTGTGAGGTAAGGGAGAGTAGGGAGAACATTAAATTAGTTTTGGGGCTAAAGGAAAGGTGTATTGGCTTTTCAAGGTTTGTCCATAATATGTGGAAAGCCTTGTAGAAACCATGAAATGATGTATATTATGGATAATAGATTTATCATGACATGCACATGGTTGGGGAGACTGTATAAGGAGGTCATGTGGGGTAACCTGGATGGCAGTAGCTAACAAACGGTTAACAAATGTTTTATTCTAGCAGTGCGGTCTAACTTTGAACAATGTCAAATATAGATCCTTCAAAATAGTGTCTCACAGGTTTTTGAAATAAACTAATTTTTTTCTCTAATACATTTTAAATTCATGGTTCCACTACATTGAAGGTATTATAACCTCTTCCAAGCTATTTGGATTTAATCTTGAGCCCTCCCTTGGCATTTTCATTCCTGAATCTTGCGGTATGTGATGTTCATTGTCATATTTCTCACGTCTTCTAATATCTGATTAGATCTACTTTTCCTCTCCTATTTATTTATCATATAAGTGGATGTTAGGGGTAGATCTAGATTTTTGACTTCTATATAAGTTTAGTTTTGGATTAATTGTTTGTAGGATAAGAGATTTTGTGCCTTTTTGTGGAGAATCAACCTAGTTTTTGTGAGATTTATTGGTCCATTGTCATTTTTCATCAAAACATTCGAGGTAGGTGGATTCTGATCAACACCTCATGATAAAACAATTTCAAATGTTTTAAAATTTATTTCCTTGTGATGAATTGATTTTTAATTGGCTGGTTATGAATATCTGAAACCACCCTTTTTGATGGTTTTGTAAATTTGGGAAATTAGGAAAATTGGGTTTTTGGAATAAATTGTTTTTTATTGTTTCATATACTTATTTTAAAATGGGGATTTTCAGGCATTTAGGGGCAAGTATTTGATTTTATTTTTTCAATAACAACTAATGTTTAATTTAAATGAATTTTTTTGTTTTTTAATTGGTGTGTTCATTTGTTTTCAATAACTGTATAGTTTAATTGAAATAGTTTAAATGATTATTTGAAATGGTTTTGGAATACATTGGGGCACATTGTGAGTTCATGTTCGGTTTTACAATGTATTAGGTATGTGTACCATTAGGGTACAAGGAGTGTGACACTAGATTGGGGGTGTGTGTCATTGGGACAAAAGGTAATTAGAAGAGAGGCCACTCATCAGTATTTAATTGTCAAACGAATCATGCACGAGTGTGTGTGTCTGTTGTGAACCATTTAATGAGTATGAAAAGTGATAAAGATATATAATTTTAAAATAATTTGTTTTGTTCTTTTGGAACTATGACTTGATTCAAATTGGTTTAAATAGCATTTGTTTTTATTGGGTTACAAATAGGTTATGATCTTTCTTATATTGTGATAAGAACTGTTCCTTAGATTTGTTTTATATAAATGGTTATATATAATTTTTTTAAAACCGTTATATCGTAGTGGAGTTAGTAGGCATGTCATTAAGGGAAACCAAATAAGTTTTATACTAATCCCTACATTGGCACTTTGGTGATATTGCATATTATATCTTCTAGGACATTGTTTAATGTAACGTATCAGATGTTTTTAGCATAAACTCATGATACATGTGTTGTTTGGTGATTTTGGAGCCTGGAGCTTACAGAGCCTGGAGTCTTGTGGTTATCTCATTGCCTGTGGCTGTTTTCATTTATTTACATTGATAGTTTCATTTCCTTCAAATGAGGTACCCATTGATGTGGTTTTCATATGAATAAATTAGTTGATATGTCTTACATTCATTCATGCATCATATAGTGGGTTGTTTGGTGTTGGTTTTTTGAGTTAATGGTCTTATTCATAATGTGTAAATTTCCCCCACATTCATTTGAAACTCTTCGGTATTTATTTACATCCTTCAGCATCATGGGGATATCCTTTAAGGCCTTGTAATGATTATTTGTATTCTCAGGACAATGGAAATAATCTGGACATCACAGAATACATATTGTAATGGGTATTTTCTAGGTTGGAGTACTAGTCAATTAACCACTTCTTTACGGGATCAAGGATTTCAATGGGTATGATTATTATTATCATATGATTTTCATTCTTCCCAAATCTAATCACTTTTATCCATAGATATGTGAAATTAATACCATGAATCCAACATAAAAATGTTGGTGTCATCAACAATATTCATTGTAGATCTTCTGTCAACTCTAAGTAGCCATGATGTGTTTCTGAATAGTCCAAACCATTTCAACCATTTCCACGACCATTTCAGTTCATAGAAGTTTCCCAACCAAATTTATCATAGTATTTAGGTCTTATTCACCTATACCACTAAATGGATTCATATAGATCCATTTGGATGCCTGAGTAGAATGATGTTTATTATTAGAACTCAAACGGATGTAGACTTTTGTCCCAGCTGCCATTAAAGTCCATATAATTGGATCTCTGCATATATTTTAGTGAATTAATTATCCTCTCAAAATGGATATCATTTTTGAGATGATATGTCCTACTAAAGACCGTATTAGTGTTTATTGAATGTAAAAAAAATATTCCATAACATAGAGGAAAATATAGGTTCTCAATTAGATATATTTGATTGTGGTACTCCATGATACATCAAACATTCATTAATGTATATCCTAAAATGTTGGTCAGGTGAGACTTCCTATCCAATTGTGATAAATTGATATATCTTTGTTTGATGATCCAAAAACCCCATATAAAATGGTTTCCCTTTGATGTCTTTGGATGCCCAATGGAAAACTCTATTTTAATGTTTTTCTATTTCCATGTTGATATGGGTAATTGTTTTATCACTCCATATAATTTTTCCTTTTATCATTAAATTGATTACATACCCCGAAATTTGATGTTTATTCAGTGGTATCCAAATTCATGTTGTCCCATTAATAGTTTTATTAGATATATCGATACATCAGTTTTCTGTCTAGGTGAATAGATAATGTTGAACTACATGAATCATCTAAAAAACCTTAAATTGATCAATATTTGATGCTATATATAGTAATGACCAAAATCTCCAACTTCATTATTAACAATGAACTGTGGGGATTTAACCATTTTAATTGATTAAAATTTCTTCTAAATTCTCACATCATATACTTGAGAATCATTTAAATTCCTTAGAAGGGACATATGAGAACCATTAAAAAAGGATTAATGATGTTTCTTCATTTATGATTACTATTTCCACCAATTAAACATATATGAAGATGGGAACCCTCTCAATTCCCATAAATGATAGAGTAGTTCGATCCCTTCTACTAATAGAGTCTTCCTATTTATTCTTTTTCCCAAGATGGTAGGGGATTTAGAATTCATACTCCATGATCAGATATAACAATATTCATTAATGAATAACTGGATAATGCAATGTGAATATATACTTATGGATTTTATGATCCGTAAATATTTCTTTTTTCTCTTAAAAGAGATAATTATAAGGTATTATAAAAGTGAATATCACTATAACCAAATAAAGATCATGTGTTTGGTATGTATATTATGGAATGTTTTACTTCCTTCAATCGTATGCTATAAAATTTTCATTTTTCATTAACATAGAGCATATTCCCTTCTTTAAAAAATCACTAAATACCACGAAATGTAACCCATATGTGGGTTGTGTGACCATAATTGTATTGATTTTAATACTGTTCAAATACTTGAATATCTATTCACATTCAACATTCTATGAAAACATGACCCCTTCTAATTTAACTTTGTTAGAGTGATTGAAATTCATTATAAATTTCTCACAAATTGACATTAGTACCAACCTAATCCCAGAAAACCACATATACCTATTATAAATGATATCCATAATCATCCTTCAACCACATTTTTCATTGAAGGGTCCATATATAACGAATTTATTTTGGTGATATTCTCCATGAATGATAAGTCTTTCAACCCGAACTCACATTTTCTATACAAGAAATAATGATTATATTTTTAAGGGTTTTAGAATAGCTATTAGATTCACTTCATGCACCTCCATGATTTTTTTTGTAAATGAAAATAAAATCTATTCAGACCACCAAAAAAATTTCATGGTAATATCTATATTTTCTATTGATAAGTTACATGAATATTTTTAGAGTATTAATGAGTTCAAAAGGAATTACAATGAACTCATAGTGACCCTATATTGTTTTGAAATCAGTCATCAATCTATCCTCATTCTTCACCCTAACATGGAACCACATATACTAATAATAATATTCAAAAAGTATTGTTCACCATTTAGATGTTTGAATAAGTCATAAATATTTGGTAGAAGAGAATTATTATTTATCATGAACTTTTTGAAATCTTGATAATCAATTAAAAGGTGAATTGAACTATCATTTTTCTTGATGAGGAAGATTGCTTCACCCTAAGGTGAATCACCTGGGAGTATGAAACCTTTATCCAAATTATCTTTTAGTTTTTAATTCAACTCTCCATGTCCTAAAATTACTATTATATAAGAATTAATGGATAATGGTAATTCTCTATGAATATGATTGATTAATTATTCATCCTCTATGTTAGGTGGAAGATCATAAAATTATTTGGTAATCACATAAGCATATACCCACATAATGTGCATGTAATAATAAATTATTATTTCTATAGATTGAATCAATTTTTATATTTATATTTTCTCATAGGGAAATAATATCAATTCTTGAGATGATGGGGTGAAATAATACACATCATTCTCAATACTATATTATAGAATATGGGGGTTATTCGTGATATGGAGGGTGATTTCCTTCTCAAGGAAATTTGCGTGGATCAATATAGGAAAATCCATTCCATTCCGATTATATCATCAAATTACACTAAAGGGAGTATGAAAAGGTTATTTGAGTAGTTAAACAAACATATTTATATAGGTAATTAGTTATATAACTAGAAATGAATAATTACCCCATTTTCCATGTTCACCAATAACTCTACATACAATTTTTCGGTGGAGTCTGAGGTGTTCAACTAAGATTTTGAAATATGAAGTAGTCGTTATAACTATAATAAAAAATTAAATTATTTTTTGTGAATTTATATATAGTGTATCTTCCACCACTTCATATGTTGGATATACCATAGCGGTTGTGATGAAAAATTATTTCCCTTTCTTCTATGGAGGTTGTTAGTTGTATCTAATAAATCATGTCATAGGGCATTGGTTTAATAATTTCCAGATATCCTAGTAGTTCAATCAAGAGAAACAAACTAATGGTTGATTAGATGATTCATTTCCTCCATTTCATTGGTGGGTTTCTGATGTTAGAAAAAATTTTAGGATCCCTTTATTCCCACACCTAAATCATTTATCACCCTGTTTAGAGAATTATCATGGTTATTTATTCCACACCATCGACAAGTTTGATGTTGAAATTTATATCAACAATAATACTTTTCTATCAATCAACTTGAATTAAATCCCATAATCGAAATCATATCCATTTGATACCCTTCATATTAACAAATTTCAATCTATACATTGAGGGAATATCAAAAAATTTACTCATATATATCAATGTACATGATGAATATGGAATTTTTTAGACTATTTTTTAGCCCACAAATGATGTAGAAAACTGTGAACATCGGGGTAAAGACATAGCTTGAGTCTTATCAGGAAAGTATTTTGATTTATCCTCATACACATCAGTACTTATTCGATATATTTTCTAGTGGGAAAAAAATCACTTAATATTTTATGATAGAGAGTAGGAGGAAAATATTTATCGAAAAACATTTTCGTCAATTCCATCGACCCCATCACATTTATCTCATATTTGTTCATCATATTTTTTTTCAATGTCCACCACTGATAATCTTCCCCCTCCATATGATAAACAGGTAATAGAACCTTCTACTGTTTCTAAAATTAAATGATGAGAATATTGTTTCAATTGAGTTGATCCATTGTGTCATGATTTGGGTATCAGATAATCCATAAAATGTGAGGGTTTTTATCACATTAAGGAATAAATCACTACTTGTTCTTTCTTAGGGGGTTTTAGAATCTCTTTGTGATCAAATTTTCTATTAATAACCTATGTCATATTGGATAGTATTGTTATATAATCCATTATTCTTTCTCCCATCTCCTTTGGATTTTTATTGGGGAAGTCCCCTCATTGGATATCACATTGGTTATTTACCAGATTCCTCCTATTTTTATCTATAATGTTGAATAAAATGAAAATTATGGATGAGTATTTTTAAAATATTAATCATATAAAGGAGAATACAATGAAATTAAAGGCAAAACCTAAAAATATAAAGGACTTCCAAAACATAAGAATTTATAGGCTTCAAACAATGTTATCGATGAACTCATTCAAACAATATATCAGAGTAGTTATTTTTTCCATTAATAAGGGTTTATAATGATAATGTAAATATAGAAAAAATTTACCATGGGAGTGTAATACCAAGTGTGTATGAAGGCCCTTTATTTTCCACTAATTCCATGTAGATTTTACCACATAGTGTTGTTTTTAGGATTTATCCCTACATACGTCAATTCCAGAGCCACATACACTTGTAGTATCTAGGAAGGGATATATTTAATAAATAAAATAATAAATATATACCTAAAAAATATTCATTAATTCTTTATCTTAGTATTTTCCCTATTTCTAATACTAAAGATTACTAATCCCAATCCGAAAAACAACTACACATTTCCATTGAAAGAATCTATTTCAATACATCACATTATTTAAAATAGAAAAAAGTTTATCAAATGATATTAAACATAATACATCACATAATATTGAAATTTATAATATATTTGGGAATTAGTAACATTAAATAAAAACATAAAATATAAAAAACATCATTATTACTGAATCCTCCTTAACATGATTACACTTAAAATTGAATGGAATAACCTGGGGTCATAAAAGATAACAGGGCGAGATATGAATCATAATAATGGAATAATAAATCCATAACATGAGGAATGTAATAAATGATAGGAAATTGGAAAATAAAATAGGATATAGAATCATACACATCATTGTTAATACATGATATAGCTTGATTTTCATAATGTCTATATAGTAATTGTGGAAAAAATTAAAAAAATGAATCATAAACATATTTAAAAGATAAATACAAAGTCATTATAATGGAGAATGTCTAATAAATGAATCAGGTTGACATAATTTCCCAAAATTATGCCTCATGAGACTATACATTACACAATTCCTTGAAGCGCTATAAAAATTTTCAACCCTCCTTAATATTCATTTCACACTCATGGTTATGTTTGCCACATAGTTCCAAAAACACAAAATCATTCTTCCTCATATTTTATTCAATGATAATGAAGTGTCAAATACATACATGTATGTCCCAATTAAAATAATTACAATTGTTTAAAGGTGAACACACTTGATAAAATATGGTTATGGTATTCTCTACATAATAATTTTGTCATGGAGAATCATGATGAAATGTTGTCAGTGTAACCGTGTCACATAAAAATCAAAAAATGGGTTGTTGGGAGTGAAAAAAGTCTATAATCATTTGGAAATAATTTTTTCAGTAATAGAAACATTTAATGACTTATTCTAACATTTTTAATTTGAAATGGAAGGCACAAGATAATAAAGAACATTAAAAATGATGATAATTGGAGGTTCCCTTACTAAATTTTGGTATTATGATGACTGTAAATAGAGGATCATGGGAGGTATTAATGAAATTTAAATGGGTCACTAATAATTTATAAATCAAATGGGCATAAGGGGGTTGTATGAAAACAATTCCAGACAATAAGAAACCGAATCTATGGGTCCTAAAATATACGAGGTTCTTGAATATGATTTTGAAGAGAGAAATCCATTACCTAGAGAGTGTAAAATGAAATTCATGGGTGTGGGGGCTACATGAAAGAATTGTGGATCCATGGTAGGACATGAAATAGGTTTGCGATGATTTATTACATTATATAAATATTTTGAGTGATGTATAATGGGAGAAATGGTGGGATTATATAGTGAATGAGTGGGGAGTTCATTAATATTTTTCATAAATCGGTTTTGGATTCAATATAGTAATATAAGGAAACCCAAACCCCATAACTTGGTTTTAAACCATTGTTTATCCCAAATATGCTTTTTTGATTAATTTATAAGGAAAAGGGCCTAAATTAATAAAATAATACACTTACTTCTAATGATGTGAGTCAAAATAATAAAGAAATGATATTAAAAAAATGAAATATATTAATTGTTTTATAGGATTCATAATGGATTTATAAAATGAATCATGTAGACATAAAATCATGATATTATAAATGGAAACATTGACTTGTTCATGGATACCCTTTATCATTTTTATTATATAACTTTTTTATCATTTTTTGTCATAATACAAATCATATAATTATACAATAATTTATTTTTTCCTAAAAATTTAAATTCCCAAAAAGATAGGAATAATTACACTTTGGATAATTTTTATGTATTGATTACATAAATGATATTAACTATATCAAAATAATAATATTAATAGGTTAATTTATTCTTCTAAAATACGTATTGACATTAATTTACACATGATGTGTTTTTTAAATTAATTTTTTTAAATCATTATAAAAATTATATTTTAGTTTAATAAAATTATATGATCAATTTTTATTAAAAAATACTTTATAATAATATTTTATTAAATTATAATTTATTAAAAAAATACATTTATTTATCAAAATAATTGACATGGTAGAAATTAAATTTTAATTAAAAATACCATTTCTGTTTTGTTGTATAAATATAAAAATAAATAATCAAGTCACATTAAGAAGAAAAGATGAATATTATTATATTAAAAAAAATATTATACATATTTTTATTATTATGGTCTTGATATTTATCCCACCAACACACTATAAAACCATCTATGAGTAGGGTGCTCAGTGGTGAGACTTTAATGGGGTGGTTCAACATATATGGTTTGGGTTTCCAACTTGATGAGCATGAACATCTATAATAAACGGGCTCCCTCATGCTTGAGTTTTTGGATCATAGCTTTGGATTGGTCAGAGGAAAACGCTAGAGATTCAATCTCCCCTAGATGTTCTAATAAATGGGCTTTATAGGGCACAACCCTAATAATTGAGGCTATCACTTTTATTTTTTTTGGGTCAATTAGATTAATTAAAATCCTATATATATATATATATGTCAATTTTATTACTGCATAATGACTTTATTATCAATGGTAATGATTTTTTATAGTCATTTAATTATTAAATGACATAATAAAGAATTATGTTTAGTTTTTTTAAATAACCATATTATATTATATGACATTAAATTATTTTACAAGTAGGATTTTTTTTATAATAGTTTGTGTCATTACTAAAGTAGACATGATACATGGAGGTACAACATTCGATGTTACACCACATCATTAAGAAAATGGAAATCACCCTATAGTGGACTGAAACATGATTTATGGTCATTGCTCATGGTTTAACAACATCACTAGTTCATTGAATATACTCCTTAGTGTCTCAAATATGAAAATTGACATGGTTTGATTCAATATCCATGTGTATGGGAATCCAAAGGTTCCACGAACATAGTTTCCAAGGGCCAATATAATGTCAACGTTTTACTTTAAATTTACTTTTCATTTTTTATTTAGGATGTTGTTTACTTTTTAATAATTATTAAATTTTTTTTATTCATTCAATACTTATATTTTAATATGTTCAGTTAATGAGACATTATTAGTAAAAATTAAATTCAATTAATTTTTATTTTTTGTGTCCCAACTATCACAATATATTTTTTATCCTCATATGCTTTGGAAATTTAGTGTTTGATATATTTATTCATTTTCAAATAGTACTATGTTTCAAAATGGATTTTTGAGTGGAAATGGTTTACTAATAATGGGAATTCATTTTCCAAATTAAAAAATTTAAATAATTATTTTAAATAGGATACATCAGTTATACAATTAAATTTATTTATCAGTAAGCCATATGTTATTAATTTTATTAAAAAAAATTACTGTGTAATTTTTGGAATTTTTTTAAATGAACATCAATGTATTTACTTTTAAATTTTATACATATGGTGTGGGGAGGATATATACTAGGATATTTTCTCATGAATATATAAACATTTCATCATTAGCATAGGGATTATAATGAAAATTTTATTGTGTATTTATTGATTCAGGTCTCTTATGGAAAAAATGTGTTTATGGTTGAACATGGGTCATAAGAGAATATTAATCCACATATATTTTAATATTTGAATATATTTTTTGACATATGTATCTAAATTAAAAAAATATTTTATTCGTTTTTTATAGTTTATATACATCTCTTTTATCTGTGTGATTATCTAATTATTTTTTCCTTGATTGGATTGAATGTCATTTTATAATTTTTTATATAATTTTCATGTTCATATGAATTAATAACATTTAATTCTAGTCAAATAGTAGGATATTAATATGTGTTTAATTATATTTATTAGGAGAAAGAATTGCATCATTGTAACGTTAGATTACCTAGTTACTATCTCTAGCCTACTTGGACTAAGAATGGGGCTTTGGTCATATCCCAGGTTATCATATGTTCCTATTTATGGGGTATTCAGGGTTTGATTGTGAATAAATTTTTATCGATTCAACTTCCGTGAAATGTATAATGCTCTTACAGTACTATATTTTATATGGGAAAGAATGGTATATAGGGAATATGAATGTCATAACTAGATTAGTAGGTGTGGGGATTGTATTACTACTTCTATCTTGTTATAAAAATCATGTTACATTGGGTTATTGGGTTTAATATTTCTTTTTGAATATGGTTTTAAATTATTTGGGATATATGTTAGTTTTAAGAATATATTGATTTATTGATTATTGATATTACATGGGATGTGTTGAGAGTTTAATTCTTTTTCAATTAAAATTAGTGAAATTCCATATATTGACTGGTATCTCACATCATCTAGTATAATAAATATATATAATGGACAAGGTTATATCATGATCTCCATTAACTATCACACAATTTGTTCATGGTCTATTAAATCATGTGGCTAAACCATGCACAACAAAAAGTCCCTTGTAATTTTTTATGATTCTTTTCTTTCCCGGTCACCTCCAGTTATGAATTTTAATTAATTAGAATGAAATATGATTTTTGTTTTTTGATACATTAACATTATTTGGTTGGTATTTTTTAGTGTTAATTGTCTGAAAAATTAATATCAAATTATAAGAGTTTTTTATAGATATTGAAATATGTAATGATAATGTTATGGATGAATATGAATGTTGTATATTTTTTGGATGGTATAATTACATGATTTTTTATTGTAAATAAGTTAATAAGTAGAGTTTTTAAATTAGTAATGAATTTTTTAATGTGATTTTTTCTATTAGGTCATGTAAAAACATATTAAGGTTTTATTTGTTTTTTGTTATTTTGAAAGAAGCATTAAATGCTTTGGGGTTTGTAGTGAAATATTTTTTTTTAAATGGAAATGGTAAAAATAATGGTCTTATTGTGGAATCAAACATTCAACGATAAAATTATGTTCTTGAAATTTCAAAAGGAACCATTATAATTTGAATTAAAAATAATTCACAATTCATTGTGAATGGACATATTAGTAATGGTCCAACATATTTGAAATTGGTTTATGATTTATTATATTTATTTATAATTAAAAATAAAAAATATCTTAATTTTTTTCTTAATTTTTTTATTATTTCTATAATATTACTATATAGGTGTTTGGATTCTTTCTCCGTAAAATTTTCATTTACCTTCATTAGAAGTTTCATATTTTGAAATATATTGGGTTATTTTTTATTTATTGTTTTGGGAGTATCTTATTTTCATCATGGGTTGTTTGGGATCCATAAAATGGGTGAAAATAAATATAATCCCCCAAATTATGGTTATCAGGTCATAAATTATGGTATTACATGAGTTAGATTATTTTTTTGTGAACCTTTATGGTGGAGAGAATTTATGTATTTCTTGAAAACCAGTTGTCTAGTTTTAAAATTAGTGATATTTATATCCTATTTAAAATATTTTTCAATGGGTAATCAGTATGATTTTAGTGGGGTTTCATTATTGATTTATCTCAATCAGTGATAGTTTGAGAATGTTATATAACGAAATTCATCATTCCTTATCGGATAATTTCAAGATTACAAATCAAATTATCTTTGGATACATTATAAGGGTATAATGTTGTTATAATGGGAAGAATTAACCTATCATGATTTATTAATCCTTGTTATTTTATCCATTCAGTAGTCTTTATCACAACAATTGTGTTTAGTTTTGTCTTTCACTCAAAATATTATGTTTAGAAGTATCATTACAATATGAAAGGATTATGCAGTGTTAATACATTTTATGTATCATGGGATGAAAAACCTATTGTTCCTTAATAGTGTCGATTTCATCGATGGGGCACAATTTACATAACCTTGCATCCAAAGTATATGTTTTCAAATAAGTATCAATTAAAGATCACACAGTTGAAACACATTCTGGTTGATTGTGCCTCTAAATAATGTTATGTGCCTAGAATTTAGAATACTATAAATTCCTAAACAATAATCGCATGAATTAAACATTAGAACCCTCTAATTTCTTCCCCATTAAACCCTTAGGACCCATTCACATGTAACCATATTCTTCCCTTCCCCTTGGCTCAATTTCATGTTGGAGATTTAACTTTTTATTCCAAAAATAAATTTATAAAAGCCTCATATCCCATTATTTAGTTTGTTTCAATTTCATTATATGGTATTAATTTATCCTTTAGGTTATGGTGAGGCAAGGTTATTATATATACCATAAGACTCAACATTTAGAATAATATATTTTTTGTGTCTACGTCCTATGTGTCATTTTTGGAGACCTTTTATAGTGGAATTCACCAAATTGTGATGTATTTTCATTGATTTAAGGTCACTGGGTTCATTAATATATTTTCCACAAATTTTTATTTAAAAATATAGATTTTTAAAGGACTCTTAATACATCTAATTTTCTATAAATTTTATCAGATGGAAAATACCTAATAATTCAAGTTGGTTCTCGAATGAATTCTTACGGGGTTAAAATGGGGTTTTTGGTGGTCAAAAATTATGTTCCATGGTTATTTATGTGGATATAATTAATTATATGACTCCACCAACATTTTTAGAAAAAAAAATTTCTGGGTTTTTATTTATATATATTAATTTAATAGAGAAATGTTCTTATTTTATTATTTTGGAATTGATGTATAAGTCATTGAATATAACTATAAAACTACTGATCTTGTGAGATTTAATAATTTAATGTACATTATTTTAATCTAATTTTTTTTCGGGATATATGCTTCATGATGTTTTTAATTAATATGAAATTGTCATATAATTTCTAATGTATTTCATAAATGTGGTTTTTATGGATGTTTTTTGATCAATTAATACATTGGATTTTAATTTCATGATATAATTGATGAATTGTATTTTAAAACATAATCTAGAATTTTATTTCACAATTTAAATTTTCCATTTTATTATTATTATAAATATTTTAAAAAGATATTTCTTCTATTTGTAATTATTATCTATGGAGGAGCACACTTAATGCTATAAGTCCATATTTTAGAAAAAATAGTTCACATTTTTTAAACATTAATTAGTTATACATAGTGATTTTGTAATTTTGTATTTTTTATTAGTGTGATAACTTATCCAACTCTTCTAACCATTACAAATATATCAATTTCACATGTCAATGTATCCGAAAATCTCCACATGTATATAAATCATCTCATCGATAATTAAAAATCTCATCTCACTTACACAATCATAAATATTCTTTTCCACATCAATGGTATGGGACTCAAACATTTTGATGATTTAAACTGATATATATGTCATCACTTTCAACTGAATACTGAGCTATACTTGTCATTTTTCATGGATAAGAAATATTCATGATTTTGTACATCATCATATAAAGATTATATGACCTTCAATGATTTATTGATACCGATGGAGTGAAAATAAAACCTTATCCAACATGGAAGAATTCATATATTATTTATTTGTGGATTCATTGATAAATCATTTCTTATTTATAGATAATTGTAAAATTTAATTCATAAAGGATGAATTTGGTCATATGTTGTGGATAATGAGATCCTGAACTGAACAAGCAATAATTTTCTCCTGAATAATAACTTGAACTAAGATATTTTATGGGTGAATGAATACGATAAACATATCAAAATAGGATAACAAATCAATTTGATTGGTATATCATTCTTAATAATTTTAACCTCATGAATAATGAATTTTTATATTCACCATGTGTTGGATTTAATATGTTACAATAAAATGTTAATTAAAATTATTTTTAATGAAACATCTTGACAAGTTATTGAACAGATATTCTAATATAATCAAAACCAATTTGGGGATATATAATATTTTTTATACTTGACTCAGTATGTAGGGATCTATACGATTGTTATCTAACTGCTACCTATTTATGTGGTTGTGTTTTGGGAATGAATATATACAAGGGTCTCAACAAATTTATTCAATGATTTTATTTTGATAGGAAAAGAATATTGATTTTACATATTAACCAGGAGAAGAGGTGTCATCAAGTTCTATAATGATGTTTTCTTATATATTTTTATGTAAAACTAGCATAAATCAAAATAAATAATTTCATAATGGATATTTTGGTTGAGTTTTATATGACCTATCATTTCTATTTTAAAAAAAATCTCAAATATAATTATTTCTAGAAATTTATGGTGTTTAACCAACTACCTTGTCAGTATCTTGAGAAACTACACATAGAGTTTAACCATTAATTTTTCATGTGCTATTACTATTGTGGTAAATTCCATGGGATATGTCAATGGTTTGTGAGTTTTGATAGGAGTTGGGTCACAATTAAAACCTATATCTTTGGGAATAATGGTTTTTCTATGGGAGGTTTCCATATTTTTTGAATATGATCCAAGAGATATCATTACCTCTCAGAGATATTTTATTTGATCAATTGTTTATAGATAAACTGTTGGGATAATTCTTTTTAATAACTATTTAAATCCATTTTCAACCAATTTTCTTATCAAATAACATTTATATATAATTTTTGAATGCAAACTAGTGGTATTATAGCCATGTTGGGTGAAATGATAGCTCACAGTGGATAATTTACATGGGTTGTGAAATTCATATTTCTTAAATACACATTTTGAATACAAATTTTATATATTTTTTCAATGATTATTCTGGTGAATAAAATGGTTTGAAAAATAGATTAAAAAAGAAAACCTGATGTTTAGTCAATGAATCATCAATTTTCGTGGTGTTACATTACCTCCTCATAAAAAAGACACAATTATTCGTATGATGGATACGTTTACAATGAAACTATAGTAGATTCTAAAGAATTTATCATCAACACCATGTCATTTTTGATTCAATGAAAAATCATAGTTCAATCTAGGTCGTTGACATAAATTTTATCATATTTTAAACGATCCATCTCATGTTTTGATGATAAAAGATCCAATTAATCTATTTTTTGACTATTTTTCATGAAACTATAAGATCCATTTTTCATGATTTATAACAATATTTATAGAATTTAAATCAATAGGATGGACCATCGATTAATGTTGGTTGAGGGGAAAGAAGTAGGGGCTAAATCATAAGTAGTGGAAGTTCGATGTATTGTACTAGACCAAATTATTAACACTACTAATGTGTTATATGGGGAAAGATAGAGAAGAACTATTTAATATTATTTTATAAAATGGGGAAATATAGAAACCAAAATAACTATATGCACAAACTTTTTAGACTCCAAATCAACCACACTTTTCTCCATTGATGAAGAATTGAAGTGGTTTCATCCATCATCCAATCACATGGAATGTGTGTATGATAATGCATCATAATACCAAATTACTATTCATTGT
Source organism: Viscum album (assembly GCA_963277665.1). NCBI lineage: Eukaryota > Viridiplantae > Streptophyta > Magnoliopsida > Santalales > Viscaceae > Viscum > Viscum album. The sequence goes on along the minus strand of OY728136.1, from coordinate 1,427,422,080 downwards.
GATTATTTCATGACTTTTCAATATCATGAATTTGGTGAACTCTATAGGTTTAATACAATTTTAGATAATATTATTTTTATTGGTGGTCATAAATTCATGAAAAAAATTGCATGCATAATCATATTAAAAGATTTTAGACATTTTCCAATACATTATCTCAAAATATTATTAGGAATAAAAAATTTTCTAAACTGATATGAAAAAATAAACTACCATGGAGTATGGAGGATGAAAAAATTATCTATCATCATCACCCAATGACACAAAAATGTTATTTTGTTCAAAAATAATATAATTATATGAAAGGAAAAACTCAATTCTATTGAATGCGAGATATTATCCAATCAATGGAATATGATACATGAAAATATAAATCAATTAGGGTTATCTATATTTATAATGAAAGTACATTAGTGATTAAATGGATTCATCCCTCGATATAGAAAAATGATACTAATATGGGAAGAAACATATAGTGTCATTCAAAAATTATTCTTCAAGGATATAATAGTTTATAGATCATTTGAACTCCGATGTATTTTTTCCAAATGTGGTTGATTAAATTGGAGGTAAAAAATATTTCTACTTGTTTATTGATGGTGAATCTTTATAAGAGTGTTTGATATTCTTATAAAAGAGTATCCAAGAACTATACTAGTCGATGATGTTTCATGACATGGTAGAATATCGATATGGTATGAAGATGAACTATGTTAGTCTATAAAAAAGTGGATAAGATAGAGTCATTGATTAATAAGAAGAACTTTTATTTGGTGAATCTACCCAAAGTTAAGAAGGATTTAATAAATAATTGATTTTAAGGATCAAAAATTATGAAATTAGAACTTTTTTCAAGAAACTACGATTGGTTTATTGTCAATGGAATCCCTTATAATAAATTATTTCACATTAATGAGATATTTTCACCCATGGTGAATATGGATTTAACCTATTTCATTTATGGATAGGTGGATATCATAGACCTAAAAGATGACCATATTGATGTGATTAATCTTATTCTTCATGGATTCTTATTTAAAGATATATATGGGCAATCCTAATGTTTTTGAGATTTTATGTCCCTAAATACACTTTTTTGAAGTGAATTATTTCTTATACTGACAACATTATTTTCCTAGAGAGTGGTATAAGGAGTTTTCTAACACATGGTTACTTATGTCTACATACCAACACAAGAGGATAAACATGCTTACATATATAGATTTCATGTTGGACACTCTATTAAACTCAAACATTATATTCATGAAATGTTGATAATTTGGAAGGATGTTTTAAAGAGCATCCAATTAAAGAAAGATTTTTCTATATATATTGATATGAATATATTGGGAGAAACTCAACATATTTTTGAATGTATATCATTCATGAAAGAATTTGGTGGATATTATGGATATCTTATTATGATTATTATGAATGTCTTTTGAAATGAATCAGCATGGTGAAGTCCATAGTAATGATTGATTCTCATCATAATCATCTGATGATTGGAAATAGTTCATGTAAATAATTTATAGATAAATAGAAGATATAAATATTATATCATACTCATAAATAGTTGGATACTTGATATATGATATGTTGAGTATGAGGATAGACAATTATAATGAAATTTCAACGGTGAAATGATTTCCATCCAATCATACAAAGAATAATTAGGATTCAGTCATCTGAATTATGTGGTCTCCTAAGGGTAAATTTTAAATATTTTTTTTCTATTAGGGATCTCCCCCAAAATTTTAGGGTTATACAGATGAAAATATAGACATATATCTTCAAATTAGGATGTTTGAATAAGGGTAAATCTAGACTGTTTTAGGAGAATATGTACCATGTAATTTATGCTTGAAAAAGTGTTTCATTTTATAAAAAAAATAAGGATAATAAAATACAACTTCTAAAGTTTGAACGCTAATTATATAGATATTTAATTTTATCCAGGAGCTCAAATAAAATCAAAATGATTATTTGGTTCATTTCAATATCCAAAGAGCTTTATAATTGAGCATGAAATCCATTTACCAGTCCCAAAAGAGTCATATCATCATTTTCCAACATAGGATATGTGAAGTGATGAATATAAAATATATAAGACTTATAAAGGACCAAATGATGCTGAAATTGAAAAATATGTTTAAAAATGTTAGTTCTAAAGAGAATATGTACATTTATATATGATAAAATAGATTACATATATAGAGGGAGAAATGAGAAGTTTTTACCATCATTATTAATATTGATGGTGCACAAACTCATGGACTTCAACCATTTGTGATTAAAACTAATCTTAGTATAAGATATGATTCCTGATGAAAAAATGATCTATTAATTTTATAATATAAGATAATATAAATATATAATAGAGCAAGCAGGGAATCAATTATTTTGATCACAAGGCCTTTTCCTTATTTATATGTTAAATTTGTGTTACATGAGGGGTGTGTGACTAAAATATATTTTTCCACTACAATATCACATTTTTAATAATGATCATGTTTATATATAATTAATATAGATGAAAGTAATAAACTCATGATCAATATTGATGATAAAAAGGTAAGAAAACATGAAAATTTAATTAATTGTGGTCCATATTTTCTCAAATGTGGAAATAATTTATTTGATAAAATTTTCAACTGTTACAGTTGTTTTTATTGATATATTATAAAAATTAATTTCAATTTAGGTATCACCTATTATTGTGGTGGATTATCTCAATGAGATCATTAAAAAATGATCACAATGAAAAAATGGCTATTCTGTGGGAGAAAAATAAATTATCTTAAAAAACCCCAATGGAATATTTTAATTTTTTTTAGTATGTATAAGTTATATTTTAGTATAGTGGTATAGAGAGGTAATGTTGAGGAATGCAGTGAATGATTTTGAGTCAAAAGATAAAAAAAATTATTCTACTGAAAATTTACCAAGAAAAATAATTTTTCTTGAGAGAAATATTAATATTTCAGTTTCTTGTAGTGCTCACTAAACATGATCAAAATCTGAAAAATATTTATGATTCTACATTTATTTTTAAAAAAACTTTTCTCACCTATTAGTAAAATTTTATGTAGGAAAAAAAATTTACCCTTAATTTATTTCTATTTTAAAATGGATTTCCTTGATCACATATTGCCTCAAATTTTTATCTCACTCTTGATTGTGAAATCATTTAATATTTTATCACCCATCATATTACTTAATAATTATTGGTTGTTTTTTTGATTTATTTTTTTTATTTGAAATGAACTTATTTTCCATCAATTATGTTCATACATGAAATAAAATATTTCTTATATTTATTAGTATTAAAATAAATAATAATGAGAGTGTTTTAGGGACCATAAAGGTTATATTTTTATCTTTTTCTACAGTTAATTCATTCATTCATCTCTAAAAACAATATAATATGAACATAATATTTAAAATAAAGTAAAATTTTGGAAGGATGTTGTTTTTATTTTTTAATGTAAAATACTATTATGATATATCCAAGCCTGACTTTTCAATAAAAATATAGAATAATATAATGATAATTTAAACTGTATCCCAAAATATTAATTTCATTTAATTTCCCATTGAAAAAAAATCTACAATATAAAATATCAATATTATATTGTTAAAATTGAAAATTACAATATAGTTTAACCTTATAATTAAAATTATATGTTTCAGAGGAATAATATTCGGGATTAACATATTCAATCTATTTTGAAAAATAATTATTGTATACACCTATATCATATATATAGTAATTATAAAATCCAACAATAACATCTCTCTATTTTAACCTACATGTGAGATTATCCCAATTATGAGTCACAGGAGTTCATTAGAGACATTTATAGTCACATATATTAGTAACCATTAAATAGTCTATGTGAGTAAGAGATTAGGTTATGTTACCTCCATCATTTTTTAATTAATAGATATATGATACAGTTGTACAATTAGAAGGGGAAAATTTTGATACATTGGTCCAATATTTCAATTCTTTTTTATAATGTTTTATATTATAGACAATGACACCAATGTGAGACATAAAATTAATGTTTTTTTCCTTTATGATGAAGAACTTATGCACAATGAATCTTTAAACATAGAAAATGTTTTATATAATGTCCCAATCACTCACTTTCCCCTCATCTCCTGATGGATACATAATATAATAGCCTCACTCCATAAAATTCACATCATGTTAATCTATTCATGTGTTTCAAATTTCTATGAAATGAAAGATGAATAACTAAATAATGTATTTCAAAAGCTTGATAAGAACACAAAATATAAGTTTGTTAGTAAATTTACAATACATAGGGATGCAACTCTACTTATGATTTATATATTTATTGATAACTCACATAGGCAAAAAATGTAATCATTTTTGGATGTTTTGGATATCATAGGATTTGTGGACTAATATTGATTTACAAATATAACAAGATGAATGTGAATTTTTTTTTGATTTCAGGGAAATAAATTAACTTCAAAATTTTACATTTTTGAATATATTCAATCATAGTAGTTGGAATCACATTAATATTTTTTTAGAGGATAATGAGATATAAAGTAATTCAACGTGGAATCATTAAATTCCCATGAGTTTATTAGGTGTATATTCCAATAGTGTATAAGAATATTATATTAAGATATTATTGTAAATGATTCATAAATTATTTTCATTGATTTATTATGGAATGTAATTATCTTTAAGATACAAAAAATAATGATAAAAATAGGGAACCATTCAAGGGATCAAGGATATAAGGATACATGTACATTCAAAATAGTTATGAATCCCCTGGAATATTCCTTAAATGTACGTAATAAAATAGATTTTTATCAATGATATTTCTCTATTATTTTAATAATTTCTTAATCCAAAAAAAATCACATTATGAAACACAATGAAACATCCTTCCAAAATAAAATACTACGTGACATTTTGAAAGTAAATTTTCAACTTTCTTTTTTTGAATTTTGAAGATCTAACATACACGGTTGCGAATAGTACATTGTCTGGAGTCTGATAGGACATGCATAAATTTTTGGTGAATAGTAACATCCCTTATTAATAGTAACATACCCTTGTGAATAGTAATATGAAAATTATGAATAGTATATTTGCACACTCAATTAGAACCTTGCAAGTTTTAGAATAAATATAATTTATCCATCCTATAAGTTGCAATATGGTATAATTATATTATAATGACGGAATTTATGTATTTCATGAATATTAAATGATTAATTTATTAATTTTAAAGTATATTTATATTCATAAAATTTATTCCTAAAATTTTATTTATATTTCCTATGATTATATGATAATTTTATGAGACCTTAATTAATATTTCAACTTGTTAGAAAAGTAGTTTTTAATTTTATAATTTATTTTTGTCATGTAAATTATGATTTTAAAAAAATAAAAATTTATAAAAATTTTAATATTATTTTCATTACAAGGAGTTCATTCTTGAATTGAAAATTTCACCAAATTTATTGTGAATTTTTGGGATTCATCTAAAAAACTTGGATTTTTATTGAATAGTGAAATATGATAATTTTATAAATATGCTAAATAAATTAATTTTTGTATCATAATTGAGTCATGGATGATGTAAATGGTAATTGGTTTGAACACAAATGAACTTATTACTATTTTTACTAAAAATAATTCTCACTATTGTTTGTATTTTGAAGAAATATTAAATTAATCAATATAATATTGTGAAAACCCCTCTCCTCTCCTCTATAAATACCACCCCTCAAAACATCAGTTCATAACTCCCTCAAGCTTCATTCATTTTTGAAAATATTCCAAAATATATTCCCTATCCTATCCCCCATGTCCAAGATCTCTTTGTCTCATCAAAATACCAAGCCTATTTGCCTTGAGGAGGATCTCAAGAGGAAAATTCAAGAGGTAATTCGACTCTCTCTATTTTCATCCAATTTCCTTTCAATTTTTTTTCTTTCATTATGTTATCCTAAAATTAACTCATCCAAATGTCATGATAACAACCATATTATTGATATAATGTTATTATATATATTTGATGGAATAATATTCATTTTACTCCTCCCTCTCTCTTTGTTTATGAAAATGAAATCGCTATCCGTGAGGAGTTAATTTAGAAACCTCATGGGTGATAAACATAAGTTTTCATTCAAATCCTTCAAAAATGATAATGAAACAATTGAAAAGTTGAACAAAATAATGTAATATTTATGTTGTAACACATTTTATTTTTTGGAAACAACATATATTCATAATACTATATTATAAAACAAAACATGTTCATTGTGATCCATAAACTGCCCATTTTAATTTAAAATGGTCATCATTAAATTTTAAATAATCATTAATCGAAATGTAATATAATAGAATAAATTAAAATATCATTTAATCTTCTATAATATAATTAATATCATTTAACATATTCTATTTCTTTTTCTCCAATTCTACACGAACTTTCATTCATGCGTACAATTGAACAGTTCCTAAAACATAGAAATGGAACACTCCCGAACAATGAATTTAAACTCTATAACTCATAACAAGTCCCATAATGTTATTAATGAAACAATAATGAAACATATTCTTTTATAAAAGGTTATTTAATTGTTAATTAATTCATCTAATTTCATTATACATTATATTAGAGTAAACAATGCATTTGGATTCTAGGTAAGGGAAATTATCGAACCCACCTCTATTAGATTTATTTTTCCCTCTCCAGCCTAATTTCAGTATGGATATGACTGAAAAATAATTTTATCATCATTATATTACATGTTCAGAGATATAAATATTTTCTAATTTATTTTATGAAAAAACAAGGTTTCTAAAATATCTTATCTTTCGAATAAACACACACTTTTTTTACTTCTCGAATATTGTTTCACTCTTCACAGATGGTTAATGGTTCAATGTCAAGAATGACATTACCTTTTTATTTTGGGAACCAATTATTTATGAATGTATGATTGATTATATGAAACCCATTTATTTCAATGGGTTATATTATGTTCATGTTTCACATATTATCTATGTGGAATGCATGATAATGTTAATGTTATGAGGTGATAGGGGAACATAGAATTATACAGTGCTCCAATTAATTTGGTAAAGTGATGAATCTCATTATGTAATGTAAACTTATGTGTAAACATGATAATTGTTTGTTCACAACTATTTCTTCTAGTTTAACACTGAGGTATGATGTTTCATTTTCATGAATTTCCACAATCTATGAATTTATCTAATTATTATTATCATGATTTTGATTAAGATGTTATGATTATGCTCACAACATGTTTTATTTTTCTATTTAATCATGCTTACTAGAATTTTATCTCACCCATGATGATGTACATCCTCATTTTAAAATGTATACCAAATAGTTTTCAGAGGACAATAAGAAGTTTTATAAGAATGAAATAAATAAATGTTTGTGTATAATGTTGTAAAATTTATGTATGGTCCCAGTTTTCCCAATAAAATGAACCATTGGATCCACTTTGTGTAATGTATTTATGTTGTCCATCATCAAAATAATTTAAATGCAATGAAAGACAAGCAGTGTTTCTATAATTGTAATTAGAGGAATAGTTTAGTTAATTTGGGAATTAATATTAGTGAACCCTAGAGAAAACCCATTCTATGAGACTATGTACAAATATTCATTGAATATGCATTGATGAACATTGGGATCCCATAATAAATAGTTTTTGTGTAAATTTCACAAATTAATAAGTTATTTATTCATCAAATATTAACTTATGTTTTTTTTATCCTTTTATATTTTAGAAAATTATGGGAACTAGGAGAAACTAGGATAACAACCCATGTGAGTGCCAATTCTACAATTACCTGAATGACATCCCCAAATTAATGGGGGTAAAGTTCCAAAAATCCAAGAAATATTTTCTCAACAATGTTAGGTTATGAAAAATTACTTGAATAATGTGGACTGACCTTCTTCACTTATGATGGAGAAAATGGAAATTGAGTGTCTTATGCGGCAACAACCACCGATGTTTTGTCTATATCCTAGTCCACTAGTTGTGGAACAATGGGCCAACTTGATGGAGAAAAGATTTTCTGTGATTTAATGTTCTAAGATGGATTATATTACTCTATCTGTTTATCATTTTGATTGAGATACTGACTAATGGTGGGATTTTATTATGGACACAATGATGATATATTAAATTGAAGATATGGATCGAGAAGCCTATAAGATATTGTTTCTGAACAAGTACTTCCCACAAAATATTTATAATCAGATGGAGAGGTTATTCATTGAACTAATGTAAAATTATGGAGAAAATGTGATGGCATATGAATAAAATTTTACATGTATTTCATCATATACTTAGGGTATTATTTTCAATATTTATAAAATAATGATAGATTCAATAGCATATTAAAACCGAACCATTTGAAGGCTATGCAATTCGAGACCTTAAGTGTTATGAAGAAGTAATTAGATGCGCTGTCAAAGTGGAAATGGAGATTAAAGAACGGGCCCATGGCTACAGTGGTATGAAACAAAATATATACATTCAAGTTGTAGAATCTAATGAAAATGGTGGAAAGAAAACTAAACCACACACTTGTCAAAAATGTGACAAAAGAATAATCACGAGAATTGCATTAAAGGGATGAGGAAATGTGTGAAATTTGGATGATATTTCCACCTAGATGTTAAATGTTAAAATACATGAAGTTGTAGGAGAATGTGACGAATGAATAGAGAGAACCACCCATTCTAAAATGCTACAACTATATGAAGAAAGGGAGCTATGAAATAAACAATACTAAACCACTAGTCATCAAGGGTAATCAGTGATAGTTGCCACCAAATCCAAAAGAAAAAAGTAAATATTATGAAATCACTACTACAGAAGTGGAACATAAAAATGAATCCATATAACGAACACTTCATATTAAATCATTAATGGAAAGAGTATTACTTTATTATGATCCAACTCATTCCATTATATCTTGTATGTTTTCTAGAACTATGGAATTGAAGCCTCGAAACCATGAAGTAGAGATATCTATAAAATGAAAAGTGTTGTAAAAATGGAAACCCAAGTGATGGAATCTTATCATGTTGTTTTATACAGGTAGAATCTTCTAGTGAATCTTGTAATACATACATTAGTGGAATATAATGCTATAATGGTAATGTATTGGCTCTCTTATATAGAGCCCCAAAAACTATTAAGAAATGGAAATATTCTTTCATATTACCAACTATCCCATTATCCTCTAAAATGTCAATCATATTTTGGAAAATCATTCAATGGTGTTGGTTTTCATTCCCTATAAATAATCATAACTCTCTCTAATGGTTGAGTAAATTGTAAGGGTCATCCTCGAGGAAATTCATATCATGAGGGAATATAGTGATCTATTTCAGGAAGAGTTACATAGACTTCCCCAAAATCATGAGGTAGAGTTCTCTATATAACTCATACCTAGAGCTACTAATATCTCAAAGTGTCATTATAGGATGGATTCTATCAAATTGGATGAGTTAAAAAAGAAGTTGCAAGAGAAATTGTATGAAGGGTTCATACGCTCTATTCATTCGCCACTGTCCAGACCAGGGATCTTTCTAAAGAATATGGATGGATAAATGTGGTTGTATATCAACTATCAGGTACCCAACAAGATCACCTTAGAGAACAATTATCCTCTTCCAATGATAGATGGTTTGTTTGATCAGTTGTGTGGAGATTTATACTTCTCAATGGTTGATATTAGTTATGGATATCATATGTTAAAGGTGAAGATGAAATATATTTAAAAGACTGGATTCCTTAGAAGGTATGGGAACTATGAGTTTCTGGTGATAGACATTGGTCTTACTAATGCCCCTGAAATCTTGATGGATTTTATGAATAGTGTTTTTAGACACTACCTTAATAATTTTGTGGTAGTGATTATCTATGATATTATCATCTACTAAAAGAGAATGGAGGAACATCAATATCACATAAGGCTTGTGTTGGAGACATTGAATAAGGATAATTTGAACGCCATACTCAGGATGTGTGACTTTTGGATGAAGTAATTCACATTCTTGGTATATGTTATCATAAGTGGGGAAATTTTTATGGACGCTTAAAAAAAATTGTGATTGAGGAATATCCCAAACCCTCTTGTGTCATAGAAATTCATTTTTATAATGGACTAGATATGTACAACTGACATTTTTTTAAAATATTTTCACAATTTTCTTTCTCTCTAACCATGTTAACAAAGAATGAGGTGACGTATGTCTGGATGGATGAATGTCATCAAATCTTTAAATAGAGAAAAATAAGTTTGATCACTTCAAATGTACTCAAACTAAAAAATATTTTAGAGTGTTTGTTATATGAATTTATGATACAAAGAGTGCTATGGGTTGTTTACTCATGAAAAATGAAAATGTGATATCCCACACCTCACAATAGTTGAAGATCAATGAGTAGAACTATGCGGCATGTGATATGGGGATAAAAAATGTGATTTTTTCCATGAAAATATGGAGTCCCTACCTCTATGGTGAGAAGTGTGAAATATATTTTGATCACACGTGTATAATGTATATATTCACAAAAAAGCAGCTCAAAATTCATCAAATTATATGGTTAGAGATAATCAATGGTGATTATTTCTATATTCATTGCCATCTTGGTAAGAATAATTACTTATTTCATGCTCTAAGAAGAAAATAACCAACAACTCTATCCATTCTGCAGATCGAAAAAGAACCTATCTACATGGATATGCAAATAATGGATTTGGAAATCGTAATGGCGGAAAATATATCCTACCTTTCCCAAATTAATTCCCTACCATCTATTTACAAAATGATTATGGAGGCACATAGAGATAATATGGAGTTACAAACGAAGATGAATGCAGTAAAGGATGGGAAGCTTCAATAGTTCCATATTGATGATGGTGGTACAATGTAGTTTTGAATGATTCTTTATGTTACATCATCACTCAGGATAAAGAATTAGATTTTGAAAAATTACCATATCTCAACATTATCTATCTATCTTGGTGGAACCAAGAAGTATTGAGATCTCTGGGAACACATTTGTTGGGATAACATGAAGAAGGATATTTTGGATTATATCTATAGGTGAGTGATATGTCAGTTTGTCAATGAAGAGTGAAATGTATACAAATGGATGATGCAACCATTTCAAATACCCATGTAGAATTGGGAGAATGTCACAATGGGGTTTTTCATAGGTATTCTAAATTCATGAAAATGAAATAATATGATATTAGGATGTAGTGGAAGGACTTACCAAGACTTCCCAATTTATCACTATGCAGGAGTATCTTTTTCATTAACAACATACAATGATATACGAGATGGGATTGGTTAGGTTGCATGGGGTTCTACTCTCAATTGTCTCTGATCGTGATCCAAGGGTCACATCAAAATTCCGGAGGAGTCTTCAACATGCATTGAGTATATAATTGAATTTCAGCATGACCTATCACCCTAAAACTAATGGAAAATATGAAAGTACTATTTATTTTCTTGTAGATATGATCAAAGGATTCTATTTAGAATTTAATGGTGTGTGAGATCCGCATATCTCATTGGTTGAGTTCAAATACAAAAATATCTTCCACTTGGGTATTCATATGGCTCCATATGAATCTATGTAATGAATGTGATTTAGAAATCCAGCCTATAGGGATGAATATTGAGAAATAATTCTATATGGACCTGATTTTGCAAAAGAAATGGAAGATAATGTTCATGTCATCCAGTATCATATCAAAGCTACATAGAGTCTGAAAAAGAGCTATGATGGAATCAATTTAAGAGAAACAGAGTTTGACGTTATAAATATTGTCTTCTTTTGGATATCCCAATGGAAGAGAATCATGTGGTTTGGATAGGAATGTGATTTATTACGAAGGTAACTTTCCCTTTTGAGATCTTTGACTGTATAAGAACCATGGAATATCAGATTTTACTTAAAAAAATTGGCTCATGTTCATGATGTAATTCATGTATGACTCATAAGGAAGTATATAGAAGATCCCTATCATGTATGGAACTCATAGGTGTTACAGTTGGAAGATGTTCTATCATATGAGGAGAAAAGAATAATGATTATGGGCAGGAATGATAATGTAAGAACTCGGAGCTTCAGTTTCAGGTACGTATCTCTTTTATGGGCTTTTTAAGGAAAAATGGAGAATCTAGAAATTTTAAGAGTACACCCCATGTACTTTATGAGTACACGCTGTGTACTCCTCTGCCACTCGATGCCGTGTGTTGGATGTGTCTAGTCCACACACACGATGTGTAGGGGTGATGTGGAGGCCGATTTTGGCGGAGTACAAAAAAACCTACTACACGCCGTGTACATTAAAAGTACATGCTGTGTAATTTTTTTATTTCATTAATCGGACTGCGGTCACACCTAATTCTCATAAACATCTTCTTCTCCACCTAATTCCATCCAGAGCATCCAAGGAGGCTGATTCTTCTCCGAGCCACCGATCTGCAACCAGTTGTCCGAATTGAACTCCGTCGATTGCAGAAGAATCGTAGTAGTGAGTTCCTCTTTCTTCTTTAGCCTCATTTTCTGATTCTTCCTCTCATGTGAGTTATCTGAGGTTGAACATTTTTGACGTTTTTGCAGATCTACTCCATTCTAGGATGATTCACAGGCCGAGGTTCAAGTATATCGATCATCGAGGATTGAGGTAGGTGGTTTGTTTCCCTACATCGAAGGTCATTGATTTGTGGTTTCAAAAGTGCTGGATACCCATGTATCGGGTATCCCGGGTTTTGAATTTTGAACCTATTATTTATTTTCCCTAGATTTATTGTTCGTGTATGATTAATTGATGCTAATATATGCTTGGTTGCATGTTTAGGATCACCCCATGGGTGTTTTCTCCCCCTGTTTGGTTGATTATCATCGTTTTCCACCTTTGCATGTGAGGAAAACCCTATTGCAATTGTTAGTTTACTTGTTATCACTGATTTCATGTGTTGCCTACTGTTTAGTTGCTTTTGATGTATGGTAACTATTATCCAAGTAGTTTTTTAACATACTTAGAGCTTCTAACTGTTTATTACACACGACTGGATACTCAGGGCTGTGAGAACCTAGTGTAGGAGATGAAAGAGAGAATAGACGATTAAAGTGCTTCCCTAGAGGGTCTGTTGGTTTAGTTTCGTAAGCAGGACCTATGGGAATAGGACTTTGTGCTTCCCTACAGTGTTCTTAGTTTACCCACACATCGAGACCACATGCAGAATTAGACGTAAGTGATTCCTTAGAGAGTTTGTAGCTATCATTGAAAGACTATATGTGAATTGACGTGGGGGCTTCCCAGAGTGTCTATGCCTTGTTGATTATTGGACTATAGGGGTCGGCTAGTTTAAGACAACCAGAGAGTCAGTGTGAATTTTGATGGATGGTTGTGATGATTCTACCAAGCCAAAGAAAAAGCTTGGTTTTTGTACTGCTTGTCTTTAGGTAGTATTTTTAGATACCTGCTGTGTTACATGCTTATCTTAGAATAGAATAATTTTCTGGTTTTCCATGGTTGTGTAATTAAATGAATGTGAATGGAAATTGGATGAATTATTACTGGACCACTCCTAGTTCATTACTATGTTTAATTTCCCTTACTTTTGCTATATTACTCACTGGCGGTAGGGAAAAAATATTGTGGTGGTTGCCTACTGGGATTAGCCTCATTCCCTGTTTGGGTCCTTCTTTTTGACCCAAACAGATTATATGGTTGCAGGTATAGATAGGGATTATGGACCTTCTACCTTAGGTACTTGATTGCTGGTTGGATATTGAGAGCATGAGACCGGCCTTTGGCTTGTGATGATGCTGGAGTTGCTGTTTACGTTTAGTACTTTGGTTTCAATTGTATTTCAGAACGTTTATTTGTTTACTACTTTCCATAGATACAAGTTCCGTACTGCATCATTATTATATCAGACATTGCTTCTACTTTTAGTTCAATTGTCGTATGGTGTTTACTGCTTCCGTTACTGATTATGTTATTTCTTCCACTGCATACTTTACCAAATGAGGGCATAGTTTCCCCACTAACTCACCAAGGCCCTCGATGCTAGTCGACAGCCTCTGGCATTTGGGGAAATGCACCTGAGGTCATGTGTCAAACTGAGTACGGTGCACCGATTATGTGGCTCCAGATTCAGGTCGTTACAGATAAGGCCCTAATCCAAAAGATGAAACAAATTTTCAATGTCTTTTGGAAAAACCATATATTTGAAGAAGCATCTTTGGAACCATAGGAAGTGATGAAGGGGAAGTACCCTCACCTTTTTTTGTAGAATGAAATTTCGAGGGAAAAATTTTAAAAGGGGGAAGAATGTATCAACCCAATCAGTTATCAATGTTTTTTCTACCTTTATTTAGTAATAACATAATCAAATAAAATCACATTAGTAATCAATATTCAAAAACATTCTTAATTGATATACTATGTGAACTTTATATCTAAAATTTATTCTTCAGTATTGTTAATTGTGAAAATATGACATACACTTTTGTGATCAGTATAATGTTTGGAGTCCAATACAGAAAACTTATATTTTTGGTGAATAGTAACATACTAATATAAATAGTAACATACCCTTATTAATAGAAATATGACCCTTATGAATAGTAAATTATCCATGTTAATAGGAAACATACCATGGAAAGTATAAACACAATTTATCAGTACTATAACTACAAATATGGTATAATTCTTTTATAGTGTTGGTATTTCTGTATGTCATGAATATTTAATGGTTAATTTAATAATATAAATGAAGTTTTATTTTCATAAAATTTATTCATAAACTAGAATTTATATGTCTTATTATTCTATTATAATTTTATCAGACCGTAGTTAATATTTTATATTGTTAAAAAAGTAGTTTTTAATATTAAAATTTATATTTTTCAATAAAATATGTATTTTAATGAAAAATTAAATTAATCAATTTATAATATTATTTTCAAAAAATGGAGTTCATTTTTTAATTCTACACATTTAAAATTGGTTATGGTGAACTTTTTGAATTTTTTTAAAACACTATATTTTTTGGTGAACGGTGAAATTTGATAATTTACAAAATATGCAAAAATATATGAATTTCTGCATTATACATGAGATATGGCTAATTTAAATGGGAATAGGTTCAAACTAACATTCTTATATTACTATTTTTAGTCATAGGAATCCTCACTATTTTTTTGTTGTAGAGAAATAATAAATTAATGAATATAATATTCAAAAAACCCCTCTCCTCTCTAATATAAATACCACCCCTCATAACTTCATTTCGAAACAACTCCCATACAACATGCCATTACCAAATTCTACCAAAATAACTTCCTTATCCCAATCCCTACATCTATGAGCTCCTTTTCTCATCAAAATAACAAGAATGAGTACCATGAGAGGATCTCAAGAGGAGTATTCCAGAGTTAATTTCTCTCTCCCTTTTCAATCATTTTCTATTCAAATTTCTTTTCATTTATTCTCTTATACTCAACATATATTATCTCAATATCATAATAACTCTAGTATAATTGATATAGTGGTATCCTATCATGTTTATTGAGGATTATACATTATAATCATCCCTCTATCTCTTGTTTGGGAAAAACTAAATTGATGTTCGTGATGTGACAATTTATCTTCATAATGGGCGATGCACTTCGATTTTCCTTCAAATCCATCATGGATGTAAACTAAACCATTAAATTGTTGAAAATAGATTTTAATATGTACATTTTAACCCCTTTTTTTCATGAAACAACTTTAATTCATTGTACTAAATGATAAAAACAACATATTCATTGTGATCCAAAAACCGCTCAAACTAACCTAAAATGATCATTAATAAAATTGAAATAACGAATCATCGACATGGAAAATATAATATTCCATTAAAAGATAATTCAAAATCATAGTATATAAAAAATAACATTTAATATCAGCTCTGGATGTTTATCCATTATCTAAAAAAACTTCAATTCATGTGTACAAGTGTATATTTCATGACAACTAAGAAAACGAACAGCATTGAACAATGAATTTAAACATTAAAACGTATCCAAAGAACCATAAAAGAACTTAATTAAACCATAATAAACCATATTAATTCTATAAAAGGTTCTGTAATATTTATTTAATGAATTTAATTTCATTATTCATGTCATTAAAAGGAAGAAAGCATTTGGATACAAGTTAGGTTGAATTCTCGAACCAATCTCTATTCCTTTGGGGTTTCCCTCTCCAACAAATTTAAATTAGGGATATTATATAAACATAATTTAATCATAATTATATTATAATATCATAGATATACATGTTTTCTAATTGATTTTTGGAATAATCCAATTTTTTCCAAAAGAACACTTCATTAAAAAAACACACCCATTTTACTTCACAATGATTGTTTTAATATTCACTAAAAGTTAATTATTCCATATCAAGAATGATATTTGATATTTATTGTTGGAACCAAATATTTATGAATTTATGATTGATGATGTGAGATAAAATTTTCCATGGGTTATTTTATGTTCATTTTTGACATATTTTTGATGTGGCATGGATGATAATGTAAATGTTATGATGTGATGGGTCCGCCCAAAATTATATACCACAATATAAATGTTTTGATTCAAAAGGTGTGCCCATAATTATACATGATCAATTCATTGGGTATTTTGATGAATCTCTTGATTTAAAGTTAAATGATGTGTGAACATGATTCTAGCGTTGTTCAATATTATGTATGGTAGTTAACGACTATGACATGTTGTTTAATTTATAAACATTGCTACAATACATGAAATTATCTAATGATAACTCTAATTATTTTGACGGAGAGATTATGATTATATTCAACCCATGTAATATTGTTCTTTTCTGTCTTCTTACAGGTCATTTAGCTCACCCCTATTATTGTGTATCATCATGCGACTATATGTACAATAGAGGTTTCAAGGGACAATATGAAGTTGGAGATACATCAATTAAATAAATGTTTATGTTCAATGTTTTAAATGTTATCTATTTCTCTAGTTTCCCCAAGAGGTTATACCATTCAACACTCCTGGTTTAGTTTCCCAGTGTTGATTATCATTAAAATAATTTAAAAGTAAGGTTTGAAAAGTAAGTTTTCTATAATGTAACTTCTAGATCCGATATAAAAATTGAAGAAGAATTTAATAAATAGTATAATGAATGTATTCTATTTGTTTTATGTGCTCATAAAAATTAAATCCCGGAAAAAAACATCATTAGTTTAGAAGATAAAATTACAATTAGGAAAAAAATATATAACTAAAATTAAATAATCATAAGTATAAATGAAAATGATGTGGTAATTTGTCAGAGAAGGTATGTAGAATGATATGTCTTTGGAGATAATGAAAATTCAAAATGTTTTATAGATTATTTACCCTTCCATTTCATTACTTAAAATATATAACATCCAAATGATTTATGAAAAATATTAAATTCCATGAAATATTAATTACAATTTATATAAAATTCCCTTTTTTGGATTTTCATTTTAGTATTCATTATAATAAATAATGTTAATTGTTTTTTAACCTAATAATGGGGAATGTGAAGTATTATTGACCATTATATTTACTAAGAGAAGTAGTTCCTCCATAAAAATATTTTACCCATTAAATTGAATTATCCCGTAAGGATTACTGCCTTTTTAAAAAAATTTCTAAGTGTGATACATAATTTTTTTGTAACATAGTATAATGTATAAATCATATTCAAATATCTATATTTAAAAATATTGGTCCAAGGGAGATAATATTAGCTAATATTTTACTTCAGTTGGTGGATAGTTTAATAAATAATCTCACTGGAATGCTGGAAGAACTATTAGATGAAGTTACAAAGAATATTTTTCCTATTGATTGCCTTGTATTATAAATAGGATATTTTGAAAATGTAATCTTCATCTTAGTTTGACCATTATTTCTATATATGAGACAATTTTAGATGTTTAAAATGGAAAATTCACAATCAAATATAGTATAATCAAGATAAATTAAATGTTTTTATTATATATTCACCAGATGTTAGTTATAAGATGATAAATTTTTATGATGAATTATATAATGATGTGTTAAGAACAAATTTTCTTGACAATAATAATGAAATAATTTCTAATACATTCTATGAAGACTTTCAATTGAACTATGTTCATTCAAAACCAACTATAGAGGGTGAATGATAAGGGGGAGATATTACTGAGAAAACCCATTATGAATAAATATTTTGTGACAATTCTTAAAAAAATTATTTAAAAGTTTTCATCAGTCTATTATTCCACAACAATAACATTTGTTTTTTAGGAAACCACATATTTAAAGTCCAATAACATATTTATGCCATGTATAGTGTTTAATGAATGTATTGAGCATTATTATGAGTGATTTACACATGAGTTTTTGGGTTCTAATGTCTTTAAAGTTTGAAAACATTCAACTCCTATTCCAGATAAAAAATTATATTATATATATATTGAACATGAATTATTTTCTAAAATATTATTAACAATTGTGAGTAATGTTTTATGATTATTTCCCACATGTTTTTGATATATTAAATTCACTTTATATTGAATTAAACTCTATATAAAATATTTTTCCTGTATAATTTAGAAATATCTGGTGGGGGTCTTCCTAATTTTCATTTTCAATTGTTGTTTTTATGATGTTATTAGGGATCTTAAGATGGTTTTAGATGGGATTCCATGTATTTTTGGTGTTCCCGTAAACCATGTGTTGGGAAAATTATAAATAACATTGATATGTTTTAGTATATATAAATTTATCAAAGTAATCAATTATTAGACCACATTTCAGTAGATTAATAATTAGTAATGTAGTGAATAAGAACAATGAATCTATATTTTTGATTTATTTTATAATGTTTTTTCTAGTGTCTAGTGTTTTAGCAGTATTGAGATGTTGTCATGAATATTTTATTAAAATTATATAAACAAGATACATTAATATATTTTATACATTGAATTATTAATGGTATACATATTTCGGAAGGACCATATGAAGAATATAAATTTTGAACTTTATTGGAGGAAACCCATATCTTTTAAAGATTCAATATTTCTATTTTTTATTGATTTAATTTGTGTTGTATTATAGTGATTTCTATTGATTTACATAATGAAATAATTTTTTTCATGTCGTGTCTATGAGGAATTAAATTTTTTCATTTCCCGTTCACCCTCTATAAATAAATAGAAAAAATATTGTCACAGTTTTCATTATTTCACCCTCTTATAATTTCATTTACATATATACAATATTTTAATTTAGTAAATACAATTATTTTATATTACCAAATTTAAATGTATCTCGTATGGATATTCCAGGTAATTCTTATTAATATTCATGATGGATATTTTTTATGGGACATCAGATTAGTGTTTCAAGTATCCTATGATTTATGATTTTTTACTTTCTCATTCTATTTTAGATTTTTTAAATACATTATTTTGGTGGAGAATAATTTTAATAAATTATAAAATGATATTCCCATAATTTATAAATATAAGAAAGTTATGGGAGAATTTTTTTTGATTTTAATAAAATAGATAAAAATAGTTTAATTTTTAGGGGTTAATCAATTTATTAAGGAATTTATGGAAATATATTTTAGCTTGTGTTTTCCCATGTGTCACAACTATTAAGGATTAAGGACTCAAAAATATTCTATTTGTGGTGATAATGATAATCATTCATATATATTATATTTTGTTTAAAATTATTGAGATATTTTTAGGAAAATAATCATTAACAACTCATAATATAGTTTTATTTTATATTGTGATTTTGGGATCTTTTATTTTTTGTTCTACTACAACCCTTAAACAATTTATTCAATAAAATATATTAAATCACTTTGAACATAAATGTTTAAATAGGAAAATACACCAATGTTTTCAATATTTGAGATAATATAAGGTTATCTATTTTGGGGAAGGCCTTTATTATGTTCCAATATTAATTACAGTGAATTTTTACCATTGATCCATTGATTTTTTTATAACATTTGATTTATTAATAATAAATTTTAATGTCTTAGGGATGGAATTTTTTTAAAATATTTTATATTGTGAGTCCACTTAGATAAGGTTAATTTATATTACCCTTAAGAGTTTAATAATATCAATAATTTTTTCCCATTTGAAGGAAATTAATTTTGGTAAAATTTTGGGAGTATGTGTTATAAACATAATAGAATTTTATGATTTCTAATTGAGATAAAACGATATGATATGCATTTAATTTCATTATGAAATGATAATCCTAATCCAGTATATTTTTTTATTTTCATTGATTGGTTAGTAAATAATTCATTATTTATATGTATTATTTTCAGCGATTAATTCTATTACATCAATTTAATCATTGATATTTATGTGAGTAATTTCAACTATATGTAAGGAGATGTTGAGATTTTATCATAGTATACAAGATCAAGTGTTTTTAGCTATTTTTAAAATAATATTATGCAATAATTATTACAAAAAAATTATTGAAAAATAATACAATTTTAAGAGGAAAATCCTATTTTTAACTTCATAGTTACAAAAGAGTAAACTTTTTAAAATGAATTTATTATGGTATTTAAGAATTTCCATCGTGAGAATAATTTTCTTCTTCTAAAATTGTAGAATTGATTTCATGAGGTAAGGAAATATCATATAAGTTGGGAAACATTATGTTGATCTATTTAAATACATGATGCCTCAAATATATTCTTGTACTGTACATAGTTTTTAGTAGAAAATGTGCATTAATGTGAGAAATATTGATTGTTGATTTTTTTGTAGTCATAAATATAAGTCATTGAATTTTATTAAAAAGTGTGAAATTTCAAGATAATTAATTCTGTAATATGTTTTTCTAATTTTTATTTTTTGGAAAAAAATGATTCATAATATTTTATTGGTTTTTGAGTTGATATATAAATCAAGGACTAAATCATAATTTTTTTTAAAGAAACATTTACATTAATTATTCTGAAGGATTTTTTATGGATTCAATTAATCACATAATTTTTTTTATCATAATCCAAAAATTCATTACATTATTTCATTTAAATATGATTTTTTGACGGATTGTTTTCATTATTGAATCACAATCCAGGAAAAATATAACAATTGTTGGAGTAGGAGTCCAAATATCGTAATCTCCATTTAGTACTACACATAAATTTTTCACACACTATGTTTCACATAGTGGAGTCATATAACAAAATTTTAGGGATTAGTGTATACATAAATAAATTCAATATCCAAATCACCTCTCCCACATGCCAAAATATTTTCTAACTTAGCCAAATAATAAAATGTAGTTCAAGACCTCCTGTATGGGGATCTAAGAACCCTGAGTTTGAAATCTATTGAATCAATATTTTTTTGACAAAATCATTATCTAATCGAGTAATTTTGACTGAAGTTGATGTTTCCGAGTAATGAACATTATTCATTAGTGTTTGGAATATTGTAGATGAATTTTTTGGTAACTATAGACTATTGATCCATTCTTTTATTTTATGAAGTAATTAAAATAAATTTTCATTTGGAACATATTGATGAATCTTTTCTTATTTAGGGGGAATAATGAACTCAAGTGGGGTATGTTTAAATATGGTAATGAGTGGATAATAATGATCAACTAAGAAGAACACACTAGAAGATTCCATGTAATATAACCCTAATACTTGATTCATTATGGGTGAATAAAGATAAATATCAAATAAAAATAGATTTCTCACCTTATATTTTAGTTGTATCAATGATTGTAAATTTTACATGTTGGACGATGAATTATTATTTTTAACTTTTAATGGATCAAATGTTCCTAAAAACCAAATTATTCCAAATGAATTCTCTCTAAGATCCTTGTGTACTATTCAATAGACCATTAATTTGATTCAACTTTACATAATATAAGGATAATAAAGTTTTAGGTTGGTTTCTTCTTAATATATTAATTATGATATTATGGATCTATCATCAAATAAATGCCCTGAGAATCTGACATGTGTTTCTTAGTGTTCTTTTTCATAACTCACAGACACCATGGGAAACATCTCTGGTGGTTACCCTTCATAATAACTACTCCATGCCAAGTACAAATAACATTGGAGTTCTAATTAGCCAGGTTCACAATAGAATTGTTACACCATATTTTAATGATACAGTGCATTTATTCATTTAACCCATTGTCATTATTGGGTGTTACATGAACCCATATCCCTCATAGATCATTATATCCTTATTTTGGACCCTATATCTCAAATCAATAAGTACCACCACACTAATGTATTGGTCCTTTATTTGAAACCAGTTTATCAATTGGAACACTCTAATAACATAGACACCCAAATAAAACATTTTTTCCATGTCTTTTCCCTCCAAACCCCACCAATTTACCAACAGACACATGTTTGGGGGTCATAGTACTTAGAACATCGATTTATTTGAAATTAGGGCTCCCGGCTTGATATCTTTTAAAGTTAGGACATTAAATTACTAAATCTGATCACGGAATATAATTAAATAATTTGAACTAAATAAATTATTTACTTAATGATGATTTGATTCTTATGATCATTGTGTTTTGATCGTTTTTTATATTATTGATCTTATGTGTAATGGGAGTGCAATGATTCTATATGTATCCATTCTAGTATCACTTGAATACTGATACATGTGTTTGACATAATTAATTCACTATGATGAGAATTAGTAAAATTTTATGTGGTTAGGATAATAACTAAGGGAACATATACAATAAATTAATGTATTCTAATTAATTTGACTATCATAGAATTGAAAAAATAAGTTTTCAATGAATTCTTATAGAGTGAAAAAAAAATTATTGATGTCCAAGAAAACATCATTCTATATTGGATCCATGAAATTTACAATGGAACAGACAAAATGGGGGGAGAATACAAAATTCGAGTTGATAAAAACTGTAACACCCCGAGCTTCCACGATACGCTTCTCATTCAATAATGCAATAGCTTGCATTGTACGCAACTTCGAGTTCTAAAACACCGCGACTAATAAAAGTAGCCGTTATGAATAGTAATAATCACTTTTTAAAATTATAGAATTCTTATATTTCAAAATGGACTTCATTTTTGGATTCGGAATATCGAAATTAGCCTATGTTGAATTTTTGGTATTTTTCTGAGAACTTCGAATTTTTATGAATAGTGAAAAATACTTTAAAACAACTTTTTTAATCAAAATAATTTATTGTGATAAATTATACTATTTAGTGGTTTTAAGGTATAATTAGAATATATTTTTACCATTTTATCCAATGGTGGTCATTAGAATTAATTTAACATTGAAATTGGACATAAACAATTGCCAATCTTTTGATATAAATTGTTTCTTAAAAACACGCTATTTGTTGTAACTGCGGGAATTAATTATAAAATTAATTAATGAAACTTATATGTTTGGAATTTTTTAAAATAGACATCATTTTTGAATTCGTAATATCAATTATAGCTTAGGGTGAAATTTTGGCCTTATTCTGAAAACTTCAATTTTTGATGAATAGTGAAGCCACTAAGTGGTTGTTAAAAACTGATTTTTTTCGTTAAAATGAAATATTTCCACTTCTGTGATTTGATTTTCAAAAATCCGACATACATGGTTGTCATTAAGAAGTAAAATGTGGTTCAATGAGATTAAAATAAATTTTTGGTGAATAGTAACTTTTAAGTTCTTAATCGCGATTAGAGGTAATTAGTGTAGTTTAAGGTAAAAATAATGTTTTAATAATATGAGATGAGCTTGACACTTGTCCTACTCCTATTGGATGAGTCATGTCCGACCAAGACAACCCATGGGTCAACTTGGGGACCCCATGGATCCACTTTAGTTGGAAAATGACATTAATATATATTTATTTAATGTTAAAATTAAATTGACACAAACATGAGTTGTTTTACTAAAACAGTTTTTAAGTGGGGTTAAACAAGTCCAAATTTTAATTATAAATATTCATTAGAAAGCTAAAAAGATTTCCTACATCATAGTATTTTTTTTAAATTTGTATACATTAAATAAATTAAATTATTTATGACATCATTATGATGCGGCGATGACCTCATTATTTAACAATTTAAATAAAATGAGAAGATAATGCAAAATCCAAGGCTTACACTTGTCCAAAGCCTATTGGATGAAGCAATTTCGAACCCTTATCACCATATCCACGAATTATATAAGCGTGGGACCTTTAGAATCCGAAAAGAATTGTGTAATAATGTAACATTTCAATCTTTCCAAAAGAGCCCCTCCTCTCCACTTATAAAAGGCCCCCACCTCTCCCACCGCGTTTACACTTTCAAGCCATTTGGCTCGGCGAACCTCTGCCCAAATACTCTCCCAACTTCCCCCTCTTACTCCTAGAAGCCTCACTTTTGGCAGAACTCTTCTCAAGGAAGCCTTTGGCTCAAATCAAAAAGAGTTACCCGATTTTGAGGTAATGTCTTCTCTAATGTTGTTTTGTTTTATTTTTCTTCTCCAACCTCCTAAACTCCTTTTATTCATTTCTTTTGTAACAAAACCAGTATCCTCAATATACTAGGATGTTGTTATAAGAATTATTCGAGCTACACTTACACAAACCTACATCTAATGGTTAAAGAACATACGATTTCTGTGGATGGCGAATTTCTGCCTCACGAAACGATGATTGTTCAACACTCATATAACACCTTCAAAGGTGGCCATTAAGATGTCACTATTTTTATATATGATATATAATATGTTTATGTTTTACTTATGCTTCTGTATTTCTCATTTATGGCATACTTTATGATTTCCATTATGGGTAAAACGCGATAATTTCATTTTAGGAAGTGCGGACTACCGCCCCCTCAAAGTGATTTGAATCGTTAATGCCATATGTGGGATGTATAAAGGATGGAGTAAATGGTATTATACACTATATTATACTGGAATTATATTATACATTTATATCATTATGATTTTGTTCCATTAAATATGAAATTGAAATGAAAGTAGCGTTTATGCGTACGTACGGCTTACCGTCTCCATGAACGGTGCATTTCATTTCTTACCTATAAATGTTACGTAAAATTATAAATGAATGTATATAGTGGATATATATGATATATATGACATCTAAATAATGAATATAATTCTGGAGATAATGGATATTCTACCACATAAACAACTTGTAATTATAAGAAGTTTATTGTTTACTCAAGTACCAAAGATCGACAAAACGACCGTTATTAACTTAAATAATTACATAATGTTCATATCATTGTAATAAGTGATATAATAAGGATAATTAAATTGAAAATGGTTCTTAATAAGGTATATATTAACACTAGTTTATTATCCAGTAGGTTAGAGAACGGTTGAGTCAAGTCAGACACGAGGTAAGGGAACTTCTTAACCCAATTTCTATTCTGTGGGTTAATCTCCTACCTTCAAATTATGTCATGATATTATTATGTCATATCTTTTATTTTTACATTATTTATGTGTACTTATAGTGTATACACATAATATATCTATTTTATTTTAAAAAAATTATCTTTTTAAGGACTTCGTCTCAATCCCCTTTCATTGAGGCATATTTGGTTTTATACACAGCTTTCTTTTATACGGTGTATAAACCACTTTGACTTTTACGTTTATTCAAAAGGAATCTTTTTTATACGAAGCGTTTTGCTAAACGACAAAAGGGAATGTTTTTCTTTCCGTACTTATGCGGCGGCAACGACTTCTCTGCCCCTGTGACCATTATTTGAGTTTCGGCTTCCTCTACAAGCCATCATTTTTTTAATGAAAAATAAATACAAAGTTTTAACTTTCATTTATTTTGGTATTGAAAATGGTTTTGAAAGTGTTTTTATTATATCAATATGTTGTATTGATATCTTGTGATTGAAATGTGGAAATGTTATGTTTCCTTTATGCATGTTTTATGTGATATGATTATGTTATGGTTTATGATATGTTTAAACCTAATAATATGAGGAATGTATTGGACTTAATAAGTGACGGGTGGAGCCCGCTATAGCTCCTCGATGCATCGGTAGGTCTCATGAGACAACTAGACGTGGAATTGGCCTAGGCCCTTTCCCAATTTGATTTATGGTTTTGGCCGAGGCCTTAATCATTTTAGACGTCTTGGCCGAAGCCTTGAAAAAATGTTTCAGAATGTCTGGCATTATACATTCCCTCATTATGAAAGTGGTTATTGATATTGCATGTGATTATTCGACCAGTAGAATATTCATGTGAAGAAGTGAATGGAATTATCTCATTTTACTTTTTCCATATTATGTTGATGTTAATGTTTAAAAGGCTTTTGTTTTAGTTATACATTGCCTTAAATGTTTATGTTTATTGATGAAAGTTTCCGCAATATTGTTATCCTTACTGAGCATCTGAGCTCACCCCTTTCAATGTTTTAATATTTTCCAGGATGTGAAGAAGTATTTTATGAATGACCTGCAGGGATAGTCAAAAGAGGATATGAGTGTGGACTATGAAGAATTTGTTATTAGTTTTTCACTTTATGATGTAATGTAAGACTTATGAATGTATCTAGTGTTTCCAAGGCTACTAAACTAATCGGTCTTTCGAGACTTGATCTTTTGTGATCATGCCAATGTTACGAAGTAATGCACCGACTCCGGTTAGCTGGGATCGGGGTGTTACAGTTGGTATCAGAGGCAGTTTAGTACTAACCTTGGAAGCTAGATTTAGATAAACTCTGATTAGAGCACATAGACCAAAGATAGACTTTGAGGATTAGTATAGAAGAACTTCATAGAATTTTGTTATTGTAGAGATTTTGTGAGTTTTCCGAGCAATACATCCCTGTCTGGATACGAGCAAGTAGAGGCGGCTCTGGCACAGATGTACCTAGGGGTAAAACCCGAAAACACCGCTTTGAGCTAGACTCGAACGGGAACTGGTGCACGACAATGGGCCCAGCTGCACTCTTGGTTACGACACTCCCGGGGGATATGCTTTGGATAATTCTCATTTTCTTTATAAACCACTATGAAGGGTTATGAGTATATACTTCCTCAAAGAAAACATTTTTATGGATTATATCCATAAATATTTCAATTTATGTTAAGTATCTTACAAGTATGGAATTATGTATTTTGATTTATAAACTAATATAGTTTATGCCATTGTTTAGAAATGGCGCCTAGTGGAAGGAATGGAAACTGTATCAATGCACGCACTCCGTGTAGGGATTGCCCTCCTGCTCAAGAAAATTATTGTGGAGCTGGAGATACAACTGGTGCTGATCAACTTATTACCATACTAGGACAACTCACTCAGGTTATGAATAATAACCTTACTCGTATGGAGCACCCTGATCCGCAACGTGGAGGATCAATGTTAGACCGCTTCATGAGGCAACAACCACCAACCTTCAATGGGAGTACAAATCCTATAGTAGCTGAGCAATGGATAAATTCCGTAGAGAAAAAATTCCATGCGTTGGGGAGTAGTGAAAGGGAGAAGGTTGTCATAGCAGTTTACCGCCTCACTGGAGATGCCGATCAGTGGTGGTCGCTGATTCAAAACACAAAGGAAGATGATGACGTATCGAATATGGAATGGAGGGAGTTCAAAGAGATTTTCTTATAAAAATACTTTCCTCGTGACCATCGAGCAAATATGGAACGGCAATTTTTGAGTCTGAGGCAGAAGGAGGATGAGAATGTCGCAAAGTATGAGGCTAACTTTACAAGGTTAGCGAGGCATGCTGCCGATTATATACGTAACCCAAGGAGTAAGATTGATCGTTTCTTTGATGGGTTAACACCATTTCTCCGTCAATCTTTAGTATCACAATACTTCTCATCATACAAAGATATTGTCTCGTGTGCTATCAAGACAGAAAAGGAATTCTCTAAGTCTTATGACAACAAAGTAAAGCAAGAGAAGAAGAGAACGGTGGAACAAGAGACAGATAAAGGGAAAAAGGGAAAGAAGGATTTTCCATTATGTGATAATTGTGGGATGAATCACCCTGGTACGTGCCTAAAAGGAATGGGAGTTTGTTATAAATGTGGAGAAAAGGGTCACCAGGCTCGTGATTGCAAGGGAAAGAAAGAGGCTTTCAAAGTTGAATGCTACAATTGTAGAGAAATGGGTCATTATTCAAATGAATCTCCTAAGCGTCAAGGAAACTTACCTCAGAAAAGGCCAAGGGATCAAGGCCAATCTTATGTTGTGACTACAGTTGAAGCGGAATAATTATTGTATTTGTGTTTTTGGACTCAAGAACTAGATTATGGTTATAAGAATAATGTGATATATATAAGGATTGTACTGCAGTACATGTTGTTTTCATTAAAGATTTAATATGATTAAGGTAATCATATTTTTAGTATGTGACAATAAGAGAAACTTTTCTTTGTTTGGGGAATCTGATGTTACAATTGATTTTGGAATTTAGAGACCTTTTAGAGAAAGTCTGGACAGAGGTATTTTGGATACCTATTAAGGTTGGAATGGATTAAGTTGAACCATGGATAGTATTGTTTAAGGTTAAAGAATTTCTGAAGATTATTTTTGAAATATTATAATACTATAGTTTTAGGAAAAGGAAAACCTGCAGGGTGGGGCATAACCCGTCGCGTCGGACAAAGCTGAAGGAATCGAACCCACAATCATAGTGCGACAAGCCTTTTTTCCTACCACTAGCCTACAGGAAGTCCCTGGTTATTACAAAATAATTTTACTAATCTAAATGGTATGTGTTAACATTTGGAACCTTATACAATTAGGATAAGTATAATATTTTTGAGTTCTATTATCTTTTTGAGTGAAAGATGAGTTGAAGGTTGAAACTCTAATTGTCAAGCTTAAATATATATATACCTATCTCTTATTCAATGAATAAATTAATTCTTAAACTTTAGTAAAGGGATATTAATGCAAAAAATGTGTTATCCTAATACCTTATGTCTTGTTGAACTGATAATATTTTAAATCAACATAGATTGAAGGCTTTGAGGCCCTCAATTTGACAGTTGATTGTGATTGATGACCTCAATCACTCCCTACAAATATTTACGTTTTTCCTCTAATTATATGTCTCTAATTGCCACCAATGTTCTCCTTATTGAGATCATAATTTGGTGGTGACTTTCTTATTTCCATTTCCCTCTTATTAAGGCTAAATTTTATTAATCTTATTTCTGATGTGGGTGTTCCTCAAAGGTATTTTCTCTTTTCAACCTTTTATTTTAAAAGAAAAATTTCAAATTGCGAGGACGCAATTTATTGAAGGAGGGGAGAATGTAACACCCCAAGCTTCCACGATACGCTTCTCATTCAATAATTCAATAGCTTGCATTGTACGCAACTTCGAGTTCTTAAACACCGCGACTAATCAAAGTAGCCGTTATGAATAGTAATAACCACTTTTTAAAATTATATAAATCTTATATTTCAAAATGGACTTCATTTTTGGATTCGGAATATCGAAATTAGCCTATGTTGAATTTTTGGTATTTTTCTGAGAACTTCTAATTTTTATGAATAGTGAAAAATACTTTAAAACAACTTTTTTAATCAAAATAATTTATTGTGATAAATTATACTATTTAGTGGTTTTAAGGTAAAATTAGAATATATTTTTACCATTTTATCCAATGGTGGTCATTAGAATTAATTTAACATTGAAATTGGACATAAACAATTGCCAATCTTTTGATATAAATTGTTTCTTAAAAACACGCTATTTGTTGTAACAGCGGGAATTAATTATAAAACTAATTAATGAAACTTATATGTTTGGAATTTTGTAAAATAGACATCATTTTTGAATTCGTAATATCAATTATAGCTTAGGGTGAAATTTTGGCCTTATTCTGAAAACTTCAATTTTTGATAAATAGTGAAACCACTAAGTGGTTTTTAAAAACTGATTTTTTTCGTTAAAATGAAATATTACCACTTCTGTGATTTGATTTTCAGAAATCCGACATACATGGTTGCCATTAAGAAGTAAAATGTGGTTCAATGAGATTAAAATAAATTTTTGGTGAATAGTAACTTTAAAGTTCTTAATCGCGATTAGAGGTAATTAGTGTAGTTTAAGGTAAAAATAATGTTTTAATAATATGAGATTAGCTTGACACTTGTCCTACTCCTATTGGATGAGTCATGGCCGACCAAGACATCCCATGGGTCAACTTGGGGACCCCATGGATCCACTTTAGTTGGAAAATGACATAAATATATATTTATTTAATGTTAAAATTAAATTGACACTAACTTGAGTTGTTTTACTAAAACAGTTTTTAAGTGGGGTTACACAAGTCAAAATTTTAATTATAAATATTCATTAGAAATCTAAAAAGATTTCCTACATCATAGTATTTTTTTTTTAATTTTTATACATTGAATAAATTAAATTATATATGACATCATTATGATGCGGCGATGACCTCATTATTTAACAATTTAAATAAAATGAGAAGATAATGCAAAATCCAAGGCTTACACTTGTCCAAATCCTATTGGATGAAGAGATTTCGAACCCTTATCACCATAGACACGAATTATTTAAGTGTGGGACCTTTAGAATCCGAAAATCATTGTGTAATAATGTAACATTTCAATCTTTCCAAAAGAGCCCCTCCTCTCCACTTCTAAAAGTCCCCCACCTCTCCAACCTCATTTACACGTTCAAGCCATTTGGCTCAGCCAACCTCTGCCCAAATACTCTCCCAACTTCCCCCTCTTACTCCTAGAAGCCTCACTTTGGGCAGAACTCTTCTCAAGGAAGCCTTTGGCTCAAATCAAAAAGAGTTACCCGATTTTGAGGTAATGTCTTCTCTAATGTTGTTTTGTTTTATTTTTCTTCTCCAACCCCCTAAACTCTTTTTATTCATTTCTTTTGTAACAACACCAGTATCATCAATATACTAGGATGTTGTTATAAGAATTATTCGAGCTACACTTACACACACCTACAACTAATGGTTAAAGAACATACGGTTTCTGTGGATGGCGAATTTCTGCCTCACGAAACGATGATTGTTCAACACTCATATAACACCTTCAAAGGTGGCCATTAAGATGTCACTATTTTTATATATGATATATAATATGTTTATGTTTTACTTATGCTTCTGTATTTCTAATTTATGGCATACTTTATGATTTCCATTATGGGTAAAACGCGATAATTTCATTTTAAGAAGTGCGGACTACCGCCCCCTCAAAGTGATTTGAATCGTTAATTCCATATGTGGGATGTATAAAGGATGGAGTAAATGGTATTATACACTATATTATACTGGAATTATATTATACATTTATATCATTATGATTTTGTTCCATTAAATATGAAATTGAAATGAAAGTAGCGTTCATGCGTACGTACAGCTTACTGTCTCCATGAACGGTGCATTTCATTTCTTACCTCTAAATGTTACGTAAAATTATAAATTAATGTATATAATGGATATATATGATATATATGACATCTAAATAATGAATATAATTCTGGAGATAATGGATATTCTACCACATAAACAACTTGTAATTATAAGAAGTTTATTGTTGACTCAAGTACCAAAGATCGACAAAACGATCGTTATTAACTTAAATAATTACATAATGTTCATATCATTGTAATAAGTGATATAATAAGGATAATGAAATTGAAAATGGTTCTTAATAAGTTATATGTTAACACTAGTTTATTATTCAGGAGGTTAAAGAACGGTTGAGTCAAGTCAGACACGAGGTAAGGGAACTTCTTAACCCAATTTCTATTCTTTGGGTTAATCTCCTACTTTCAAATTATGTCATGATATTATTATGTCATATCTTTTATTTTTACATTATTTATGTGTACTTATAGTGAATACACATAATAGAACTACTTTATAAAAAAAATTATCTTTTTAAGGACTTCGTCTCAATCCCCTTTCATTGAGGCATATTTGGTTTTATACACAACTTTCTTTTATACGGTGTATAAACCGCTTTGACTTTTACGTTTATTCAAAAGGAATATTTTTTATACGAAGCGTTTTGCTAAACGACAAAAGGGAATGTTTTTCTTTCCGTACTTATGCGGCGACAACGAATTTTCTGCCCCCGTGACCATTATTTGAGTTTCGGCTTCCTCTACAAGCCATCATTTTTTTTAATGAAAAATAAATACAAAGTTTTAACTTTCTTTTATTTTGGTATTGAAAATGGTTTTGAAAGCGTTTTATTATATCAATGTGTTGTATTGATATCTTGTGATTGAAATGTGGAAATGTTATGTTTCCTTTATGCATGTTTTATGTGATACGATTATGTTATGGTTTAAGATATGTTTAAACCTAATCATATGAGGAATGTATTGGACTTAATAAGTGACGGGTGGAGCCCGCTATAGCTCCTCGATGCATCGGTAGGTCTCATGAGACAACTAGACATGGAATTGGCCGAGGCCCTTTCCCAATTTGATTTATGGTTTTGGCCGAGGCCTTAATCATTTTAGATGTCTTGGCCGAGGCCTTGACAAAATGTTTCAGAATGTCTGGCATTATACATTCCCTCATTATGAAAGTGGTTATTGATATTGCATGTGATTATTCGACCAGTAGAATATCCATGTGAAGAAGTGAATGGCATTATCTCATTTTACTTTTGCCATATTATGTTGATGTTCATGTTTAAAAGGCTTTTGTTTTAGTTATACATTGCCTTAAATGTTTATGTTTATTGATGAAAGTTTCCGCAATATTGTTATCCTTACTGATCATCTGAGCTCACCCCTTTCAATGTTTTAATATTTTCCAGGATGTGAAGAAGTATTTTATGAATGACCTGCAGGGATAGTCAGAAGAGGATATGAGTGTGTACTATGAAGAATTTGTTATTAGTTTTTCACTTTATGATGTAATGTAAGACTTATGAATTTATCTAGTGTTTCCAAGTCTACTAAACTAATCGGTCTTTCGAGACATGATCTTTTGTGATCATGCCAATGTTATGAAGTAATGCACCGACTCCGGTTAGCTGGGGTCGGGGTGTTACAAAAACTCATTTCGGACTAATGTTAGTGAAGGGATAGTTAAATGAGAGTGGTGATAAAATTAGATTAAAAAGAGTATTATCATGATTGGGAAGAAGGTGAGTTTGATATAGGTCATTTCTCAGTTACTATTCATTATTCTTATATTATTCAATTATTGTACTATTTTTCTACAAATAAATTTTTTGTTATCTTATTCATAATGTTCACATTTTATTTTTGTGTAAAACATTTTGAAATTAATTAAAATATCTTTGACCTACTCATGATTCAATTTTTTTTCAATGAATTTTGTGATACTCATGGAAATAAATTCATTTCATTATCTCTTCTAATTATAATGATATATGTAATGATAAAATTAGATTTTTATCTGTCTAGGTTACTATAGAAAAACTAATTTTCCCATTAAACTAAAATATAATGTGGATTTTTAATATATTATAATAGATTATTATTTTTTGTTCTATGTTCTATCTCGCAATAATTCATGGCCATCAATTTTAATATATATAAAATAATGACGGTTGATATTAATAAAATAATTATAAATTGTAATTTAAAAAAACATTTGTTAAAAAATTATGGAGTTATGTCTTCTCTATGTAGACTAAACTTTTTCATTATTGATAGATTGACATGTCAGTTCATTTGAGTGTTAACCGATTATGGTATATCACTTAATGATTGTTATTTGTGTTAAACATTTTTTCACTCATATTTTAACACTTCTTATAAAATTTTAATGAGTGCATAATGAAATATTCTAGTATTATTTTAGCTCAGATTTCAGATTTATTCTACCAATCGTTCCTGACATCAATAATTTTTATGATTTTATACTAACTATATCATTTCATAATTTATCTTCTATCAAATTTCTAGTTTCATTTTATTGTTTGGTATTTTTTTGGACCACCCCTCATTACCTCAAATTATGTTTTATCATTAATTACAAAAATACATATAGTCAATAGTTGTTATATTGAATTCTAATTTGGGAATATTTCAATGGAAATGCCATTCAGTTCTGATTTAATGTAATATATTTAATTGATTGGTTCTTTATGATGAATAATGTTTTTTTGAATGATTTTATGAGTTTCTCTTTTGAGTTCATTAATTGTTTTTCCATGGATTGGAGTTCTATTTAGGATTTAATGTGTTTTCAATGTTTTGAAAAATATTTTGACCTAAAAACAGTTTATTATGTTTCCAATAATGTGTTTATACTTATTGGTTTTTTATGAAACTTGTAATCGTTACATTTGGTTAGAACATGGAATTTACTATTTCTAGCATGATGGGTTTTGATAATATAGGTGGTTACTTTTTATGGAATGAAAATGAGTGGTATTTAATATTTTATTGGTGCTTTATATTGATTATAGGGCCTTATTCTCTAACTTTTTTATTTATTGATCATTGGAGCCCATTTTCATTGTTAAGGGATTGTTGGAAATAGTATACTAGGAATGACATAGCCCCTAGTTTTATAAAATTATACAATGCTAACTAAACTCCGATACATTGAGTATCACTATTCAGGGTGTCATTACATGAAATGTCCAAGGGATTTCAATGCTTTGTGGATTTAGACATGATTGGGGGTCACCATTTCAGGTTTTATCATTAAATATGGACATGAAATATACTCTATAATAGTGTACACATGAAATATAATTTTTCTTGATTCTATATTTATAGTTTTAAGGGTTCTAGGATTACTTTCCAATAGATTCCTAAGGCCACTACCATTAAAAAAATTTACATTGAATTTTTTTCCATTCATTATTTTTGATATTATTTAATTTCAGTTCATTATGATATTATTGGATTACTTTTAAATTTTTTATTTATATGTCCTACTCAATAGGTGTTATTACAGCTTATATACTACCATTTTTTCAACAATTTTATGATGAAACTATTTCTATTTGTTTATTTTTATTTTTTGAATGTTCATTTCAAAATGGGTTTTCTCAATTTATTTATAAATTAATAGGTTAATATTCTAGGATATTTTAATTGTAATTGTTTCTATTCATTGAAAATTTCTTCATTTAATATATTCTTGGAAACTAAACTTTTTAATTGAAACTGTGGGTTTTAAAAATATATGAACTTTTATGATTTCTATATGGGGTATTTAAAATAAATTGGACTATTATTTTTTAATTTTATTTCAAAAAAATAATGGAATTATTTAATTTTTTCTTTTTTTGTTTTATGTATATAGATTTTAATTCAATTATTCCAATATAATCATTTCAGGTTTATCTACAGAATCATTGGAAATCCCTTTGGGTTTAATGTTTTGTTTCATTTTCTTAACAAATATATTTAATAGGGAGTTACCATGGGTCGTTAGTGCATCAATATTATATTTTAATTGAATTTAATTTTATCAATATTATACATTAGATTTATATTATTTCTCAACAATGTATGTGTTTTAGTGTTATTGTTTAGATCCATTACATCTCCAGTATTTTTGGTCATGTCTAATTTTTTATTGCTCACATGAATTGTCATTTTTTTAAAATTTATACTAATTATTCATATTCATATGACTTATATATGGTTCTTGTGAGGATAATAGTTTAATTCAATAACATTTTTAGTTAATTATATTTGTTTAAATCACTCCATTATACCTAATTATTATTCCATTGTCATTTTTTCAATACCCTAGTCATCAATAATGTTACTTGGGTAAGTTATTTGGCCATATTAGGTTATATATATATATTTGTATAGTTTGGGGTGGATCATGAAAACATATTTTTATTAAAATATTTTAATTACAAGACATGCTTCATTGGTAGGGTAAGAAGTACATCAGGGGAAGATTTATCTAAAATTTATGCATGGAATCATTTTTATACACTTTTTATCATTTTAATTTTCATCAATGGGGGAAGAATAAATTAATCACATAATTAAGAGGATGGGTTTATAGTTTAGATATATATAATATTTATATTTTATCATCCACATGTTTTGTATTGTTTTAATATTATTCTCACCACCTAAGAAAACATAATCTCATTATCTAGATATTCCATTCCTAATATTTTTATGCACCATGTTCCTATCACAAATTGATTATTTATATATTCACTTATGTATCCCTAGAATTCTCACATAAGGATCACTATTTTTATCACATGAGGCATACTATACTCATTATAGAATTCCTGTTTTGTTCATCAGTTAGGGAATCATATGATCAACCGTCATACAATGGTGTAATCATTGTCTCACTACAAAATGGAAGGATATTTTGAACCAATGGTTTTAGCATAGTATTTTTCTACACTTCACATAAGATATCTTATTATCATAAACAATAAATATAATTATCTTAATAGAAATCATCCTAGGGTCATAACTAAGGATTCCCTAGATTCATCTACTATATTTCCCCATTTATTATACATGATTAATGATGGGTGTATAATTCATTAGGGTGAGTTGTCTCCTCAGATTTTTATGTCACTATATTTATTTCACATGTTCTATATAGTAAAGATCAAACATAACTCGTTATTAAAGAGTTAGAATATGATAATGTGTGTAAAAGATCTCATGTATTCTCATTGTGTATGGGAGGTAACATTATAACATTTACTGGGGACATATCCACTTACTCTTTCCAATAAATAAAAATAACATTTTCACCATCCAATGAGGATTTCATGAGGCTATATAATCTATCAATAAGAATAAACATCATATATTCCACATCTCGAGGGGGGTTTGGGTGGGTTATGTTTTTAATATTGAACCTCAAAGTGTATTCGTGCATATGTTTATGGTATAACAATCAAAATCCACATTTATTGATTTTCCTAGATTATGCTACCATGGGGGAAGTTTTTATAGGGTAACATCATGTAGTGGGTAAGTTTACATCATGAAATAAGTGGAATCAAGCAATATTTTGGATCATACTCATTGATTCATAGAGTTAGAGGCATGGATTATTTTTTGGTCTAAATGTTATATTATAAATGTTTACATGGTCAAGGAATATACATAATAGAAGATCCAATGTGTAACTTTCCAAAAACAATGATCATTGGGGGGGGGTCTGAAATAGGTGATAGTTGGTTCATTGTTATGAGAAATGATTAGTAGAAATATTCATCCAATACTAAATAGACTCAACCAATTATATAACTCATTGAATTCTTGGTGCACTATGATTGGTGTTGTAAAGAACCAAATATGGTTATATGTATGGATCATTCATGAGTAACCACTGATCAGGTTGTTGAATGTCATTAATTTTATCAACATTCATTAATGTGTACTTATACAATTTAATTTATCAAACGGGTTTCTATGTTATTGGTTTTGTGTTAGGTTTGTGTTCCATGAAACCATTAAACGCTTGAATAGGTGGATATAGTGATAAGTATCTACTTAACTAGATTGAGTTTCATTTGAAAATATAAAGTGAGAGACAATACATTAAAGGAATTTTATATGGTAATTCATATATTCCTTCTCCATGAATAATGCATTGATTAAATTTTCTGTTATACATGTGACCATAATTGATTTATTGTGATCATAGGGATTTGGATTCTAAAAAATAATAATGTTAAATGGAATAACATAATATTGTAATATGGGTGTGTATTTATTGTAATGATTCTTATAAAACTAGATTGATCATTAATATAATGTGAGTGGGTGAAATATTATTCATAAAAATAATTATAGGTTATACATCAGTTGATGTGGCCTTCAAATGAAATTTTTGTTGGTGAAAGTAAATATATAATTTCATTTTCATTAATAATTAATCTGGGACATCACCACATGTTACAAACTCATGTATGTGAATTTTTAAAATACTCATTTCATCTACACCATTTATGTATATCCTCAAAAAACTATATCTGTGGATTCATAAGTGATTTTAGGCTGTATAGTTAGTCAAATTGAATAATTTGAAAAACAACTAGTGTTATGGCCACATGGACCCCCATAATAGCTAATTTCTAAAGAAAAAAATTCCCAGTAACTAGTTAAAAGAATAATTTTAAGGTTTTGATCCATTTTCATCAAAAATAGATAAATTAAATCACCTAATCCTAAAAGGTGGCTCTTACAACCACATTGTTTGGTGTAGAAAAATATTTACGGTCCTCTACCCATCGTGTATGTGTCGTCATTATGTAAAAATGATATCCCATTTTATTATCATTATTCAATATATATTCTTATTAAACCCTGTTATGATGAATTTTTAATTTCTTAATAGTAAGACCTCCCTAGAAATGGATCTAATGAGGATACAGATTATGATGAGGATAAAATTCTAATGAAGTTCAATTTAATACATGACTTTAAGATCTTTAAATCTCTATCACATTTAACAAATAATCACACTCATATTCAAAACTAATTTTTTAATGTTGTAATTTTGAAATATAGAGAAATGAGATACCATTAATAATACATGAGTGTACATGAAAGGTTCACATGGGAATACATAAACATATTTTATTGACCATTGTATTTAAATCTTTTAGGATGGGGGACAAGGTCGGTCAGATTCAAAAACACTGGTTCACCAACCGAATGAATAAAAAAAATGGAATTGAAATAAAAATTGTATTGGAAATACATTTTATCAATGGAACATTAGGATATGTATGTATAACCTCTAAAATTATCAATAAATATATACGAATACATGATCTTATGGTGAGATACACAATTGAAAAATAAAAAACATGGTGTCCTCTATTATACATTCCATGGTACATTTATAGGTTTTCCATGGATAAGAGGAAGCACATGTGGAACAATTACATGATAAGGATGTATATTTATATTTTATTATAGTGGTTCTGTTGAGTTATCTACCCAAGAATATATTCGGGTTAATATTAGTCTAATTAATGCTATTATAGTGGACTACTATTTTAAATTTGAGGGATTTAGAACCAAATAATGGATCATAAATTTTTTATATGTTATAATGTAATTCTTATTAAGAGTTAAATATTTATTAGGATTATATAATTATGAAGTTAACTTAATGACACAGAATACTATAACAACAAAGGAGAATATGGGATTGTGGGTTAGATGAGATCTCTAAAAAATATATACCTAAGAATAGGGCATGGTCATTTTCAAATTAAAGGATCAATCTGATACTAAATGATGATATTTTTGGGGTTATATTTCTTATAAAATTGATGACATTTGATATTTAAAAATATATTTATCTTTATAGAATGGTAAAACTTGTAACATACAATCCTAAAAAAATTAACATATTATAATATAATAATTCATGTCACATGATGCCACAAAAGTTTAATGGTCATATATAATTTACAAAGAGTTGTTCTTATATTAAATTCAAATAATACAACCCCAGATCTGTTTGTTTTATGGTATTGAAAAAATGAAGATGATTTTATTCATTTTATCAATATTCCATGAGGACTAATGGTTGAGAGGAAATTCATAAAAATATGGGATAATAAAATATAATGTGATATAGATACTAAAGGATAATTAAGACCACTAATGGGGAAAATGTAAATAGTTTAATATATTAGTATTTTATATCATGGTTGTCCATTAATTTTCATGAATTCACATAGTTTACTGTGAATGTTTATGGAATACAATAGATACCAATGGGATATTCTACGTTTAATGTCATAGAAATCAGACTGTAGTGTTTTTTGAAAGATAATAAAAATGAATTTATAGATAGTTATGGTTATAAATACTAAAATAAATATAGGGTAATAGTATCCACTGTTATTGAATTTACTATATCCTAGGATGGTCATCATCATCATCGTGATAATCGGTAGGGAAATCTAAGCCACTCTAGTGGTCATCAGACACACTGATAGGGACTGTATTAATGTTATAATATATGAAGATTAATCCCAAAAAGGGGACTATAAATTACATATTAACCCATGAATATGTAACCAAATATGTAGATATATTTTTTTGGTGTTTTGGTATGTGATCGACACCAAATGATCAACATAATATGATAAAATTAAGGAAATATTATTACTTCTATGTTATGAACCACTGAATGTAAATTTAGGGTCATGAACCATGGTTTATTATATATTGATCAATTAAATTATTTTAGGAATTTGATAACATAGTTTAATAATATATTGATAATTTGAAAAATATTTATTATAAAAAAATATTCAAAAAGGTTATGGATTTTAACATTAAAATAATATGATGAGGAACATAAATATTTTCATTTTTAATTCCTCTATATAAGAATAAATATCAAGGCCTTATATAGTATATATTGAGATCAAGGTGATATAAAATCAAAATTATTAATCTCAATTATAATAATAATGACTTCAGTTATTGGAAAAGTGAATTTAAATTCCTAGTTCTTGGAAAAAATAGTGTTTAATAGTTTACCATAATGTATCTAGTAGACGAGGTGTTATATTTAAATTAATAAATATTGGACAAGGTGATATAAAATATGATTCAACTCAAATATATTGCAGAACGATAGAATAAAGCCTCTAAACACAAATATTTCTTTCTTAATTGGGTGAGAGGAAAAAATATCTATCTCACAAGGGAATGTAGAAAGGGTGGTTGAGTTGTGGAATAAATATTACATAAAAACAATGAATGAACCTATTAAAGGGTGGAAAACTAGAAAAATTTTAAAATAAAAGGACGATACATCCGAATAATGATTAAATATGCATGAGATGGTAGAAAAATGAGTTTAGAAACTTTTTTTGAGAAAACTGACATCCCCCATTTTTTAAATAATGAAATTTAAAGTTGAATTATCTACAGATTCCAACTATTACTTTTTGTCATATGAGGATTTCCCTTATATATAACTAATGGTGGGTTTTAACCATTACAAGGTGTGTTTAGAATCGAAATGGTGGGTTCTTTTTCCATTATATATAGAGATGACCATGATTAAGGTTGTTTGTGTGAATAGATTCTTTCTTCTTCATTAGAGTCAGGTGAGAGGAATTTGTGTAAAGATGGTATGTGGCATGTTAGTGGTGAGTATCAATCTTCTATTTTGGGGACTATATCATATGTAAGGGTTAATTATTTTAAATCAACGTTATATCATGGCGACATCACATATTCTCGTAGTCATATCATTTTTGGGAATTTATAAACTATGTAGAGGTCAAAAAAATCACTAGTTCAAAGGAGGAAGAGGTTTTGGAATGTTATCTTGACAC
This sequence comes from Viscum album, assembly GCA_963277665.1. Classification (NCBI taxonomy): domain Eukaryota; kingdom Viridiplantae; phylum Streptophyta; class Magnoliopsida; order Santalales; family Viscaceae; genus Viscum; species Viscum album. The sequence goes on along the minus strand of OY728136.1, from coordinate 1,427,380,615 downwards.
CATTTAATTAGAGACCAATAATAAGTGATTAAAATAAAAATCCACTACCATCTACTTAGGGGTGAATATGGTTACTCCCTTTTTCAGTAATGAAATATATTCTCTTCATTAATGACCACTATCATAATTTTGGAGGAATGATGATTGGGTGCAAAGGAAGAAGAATTTTTTAATAATTAAGTACATCATCTATAGTTAATTGGTCATTAAATATTTAATTAGAAAATGTTATAAGTATATTGAGCTATTTGAGTATTGTATAGGTATTACTAATGCAATCCAAGTGATTTCATGAAACTAATGCCTTTAGATTTTTGGGATAGGGTGTCTTAACATGATATTCATTGAATTGCCATGTAAAAATTTATCTACTATGGTAGACATGGGTAGATCATAATATTTTTTTTATATATGGTAGTTTTGATGTTAATGAAATGTTGGAATGGTGAAGAATGATCTAAAACTTTGATCTTAGAAACCATGAATAGATTATAGGTGGTGTTTTTAATACAATAGAAGATTATAAAGAGAATAAATTTGATTTGACGTTATCTAACTCATCTATTTAAGACTTCAAATACTTCATTGTGTCTAATGGGAACCTACAAATTAGTTTTTACAATAGCTAAATTATTGGAGTAATAACAAGATAGAATATAGTCATATATGAAGTAGATGTGGCCTCTATCATGGAAATATGAAATGTATAGATTTGATAAAATTTATTTCATTTGTAAATATTAATTGAAAAATTCCTAATCAATCTTTTTTTTTGTTAGTATAATTAACAAGAAAATAATTATTAATTAGTTAATAAATTCCAAATGTGAATCAGTAGGGGAAGGATTCATGCATTTGTTTAGTAATTCATACAATGTGTTTTTTAATTGGTATTCATGGGTAAGAATTTATTTTAGGATAAGGTGTATAAGAACTGAACTATATGAATGGGTTGTTATTATAAAAAATGGATATACCAAATTTTATAAATCTAGAATGAAATAAAGAATCATGAGTTTTGGAATTAATATTATTAAGTGGATGAAATATTTGATTACATGAATTATAATAAAGGTCAATTATGAATGAAAATATTGGATGCGGAATGATTCCATGGGGAGAATTCAAGGGAAACAAACTTCCTCGTTGGATACTAACATATAGAATATTTTTAGGCATACTTCAATGAAATGAAGTATTCATGAAGCATTAGTTGAAACCTCAAATATTGTTCCCATGAAAATCAAATATAGGAGGAGCGAAATATTTCAATAGATCATTTTATGGGTCATTTTTGGGTTTTTAGGACTACATTGAACAAATTTTCAATGTATCATAAGGAGAATCTAGATTTATCACATGCATTAGTAGGCATGTAGAGAATAATGAGAGATAAATTATGGATTATTTTCTTATTAATATTTAGATTAAGGGGGATATTTTTTTTACTGAGGTTGGATAGTGAACCATGCCTCGATGGATTTCTTGGATCCTTCTATGCTGAGTATGTTGATATTATTAAAAAATAGGTTATAGATTATGTGCGAGACTACATCAAAGGGGGGATGCATCTTTAGGTAGTTTGTGCATCCTTAGTGGTTTTGATTCAGAAATTGAAATATCATAATTCCATTAATCAATATCATATAATTAGGTTATGAAATGTTTACTACAAAATTAATTCTAAATTAGTGATAATTAGGATAAGAAGTATGGTTCCAAGAATTTTGACATAGGAAAAACATTGTTTCCTTCATGGAAAATTTATACAAGGTGGGGTGGGAATTTTTCAGGAGATGGTGGATGAAATTTATAATAATTCCATATGATCTAGAATTACTATTAATGAGGATATATTCTTGGAATAACATAGATTTTCTTGTACTTTTATATTAAATGTTATGGGGTAAATAGATTTCAATTAAATGGATTGTGAATTAAAATTTTGATTCTTTTCTCCCCTTGGATTCTCATTAACTTAATGGGGATGGACCACAGTCTCAACAAGACTATACATGTTATTTTAGTGAGAACCACTGTCTCCTTATCTATTTATCATTTCCCAGGAATCTATCACAAAAAATATGGAACACTTTTGTGATGAGGGGTCGATCCGTACATATATGAATATATATAGGGATAGTATTATCTCTCATTTGATTTATTTTTTAAAAATATTTTATTTATATGTTGTATATATAGGTCTTTAAGTGGATGTAATTAAATAATGAAGCACTATGAAATGTAATGTGGGAAAACTATCATCTTAGGAAAAAAATGGAAATGCCCCGACCCTAGTTACCTAGAGTTGGTGAATTATTATATAAAATTAGAGTGATCAAAATAGATTATTTCAAGAAAACCCTATCAATTTAGTATCCTTTCAATTACTACAAAACTAGATAATTTTTACATTACATTATGATATGAAAAAATAACAACAGTTTTTCCCCATTAAAAACACTTATATCTTTTATCATATCCCTATAGTTCAGACATAAAATACTTCATCATATCCTTGTAAAAATAAAATAGAAGATATGGGTGAGCTTATATGTTTAGTAAGTATAACAATACAACGGAAACAATCATAAACATGCATCAAAATTTAAGGCAATGTATAAGACTAAAACCTAATCCTTTTGAACATAAACATAAGTATAATATGGAAAAGATAAATCAAATAATTCATTTTACATATTCACATGGAAATTATTATAATAGAATAATCAGATATAATATTAATATCTAATCTCATAATTATGGAATGCATAATGTCACAAATTATTACCACATTGTCAGGGCCTCGTGCTATGGCTATAAATAAAAATATTGTCAAATCCTTGTACCAAGACAATATTTTTTCTCTTGAGACCTACTAATGCATCGAGGGGCTATAAAGGGCCACACACATAACATAATACATCCAATTCATTCCTCATTTAAAATGGGTGAAACAAAACATAAACATTCGTAATAAACTATTATAAGAAATGTTAATACTACAACCTTAAACCGTGAAGGACATAAAAATACCACATCCATTGTAAAACATATATGAAAACTATCAATACAATATGAAATATTATATCATAAAATGTCAATATCAGTTAAACATAAAATCCAACAATAGATATAAACATAGATGAAATTATTACATATACTATTGGATATAAACATCTCTTTCTACTTTGAAATCATTTAAAAGTCGCACATTTATAAAAGAGAAATTTTATTTTCAACATATTCATATAAGATTGTAAGGGAAGCTTCAATGGTTTTATAATGGTGTAAAATAGTCACACATGCCATATAAGTTAAAAAATAATTATGTTTTTGAATAGGTCATAATGTACCTTGTTTGGAAAACGACAGAGATATTCCATTTCAAAAAATTAATAAAATGTCAATCTATGGTATATATTAATTTACCACAGAGTATAGGAACTAATAAAAATTCCTTTAAATACACATTTAAGAAAAATTGATGTAGATGGAAATGTAGTCCTAGTAGATAATTTTGTATAAATAAACTCGGATTATGAAGAGATTGTAAAATTAACCCTTACCTTGTACTTTTCCTTAGTCGAGGGTACATTAACATCTTCTTCATCAGGTGCATCCTTTTGATTGGACCAAAAGGTCTCCTTAGGTTGAATTTCTGGTCAATTTAAGGCATATATAATGAATTGAGGTTAGTTTTTAAAATATTTGAGCACGGATTGGATGAGAAAAATGGTTTTGAAGGTGTGAATTTAAGGGAAGGGGAAGTACCATTTTATAAGAGAGGTGTGGGGCACATTATGAAATATTGGAAATATTAATTTATTATTCAATTATTTCCTGTTTCTAATATCTGCAAATATATTTATTTTTAGGATAATATATGTATAGGGCTAAATCCACTCAACCAATAGGTTTTAGACATAGTTAGGTCACCATATTAACCTTGACTTTTAGACTTAACCCTTAGTTAAATAGTTTAACTTTTACCATGATTTCTTGAATTTTTATACTACATTGTTAATATATTTACTACTAAATGAAAAGAGAACCTCAACTTGTTCATTAAGGACACATATAACATTATCTATGTCATTTTTTTGAATATTACATTTTTATTACTATAATATCATTTTAATAAGTAGTATTTATTTTAAAAACTCATTTATGTAAATTTTGACACTATTTAGTATTTGTTTTTTTGTAAGATAGAACAAGTTGATTCCTTCGAAAAAATACATAGAATCAATGATAACATGTCATATTAACCCTGAAAATTCATTTATGGAATCAAAATATTCAATATACATTTCTTTTAATATTAATAATATCAATTATTTTAATGTTTCATTAAATAGGAAATTACGACATCACGATTGTGTCATAAATAAATTTCATTATTTAATGTCTACATTTTTTAAGTAAAATAGAATTATGTAAGAAATATTTTTATATTTATAAAAAATATTTATATTCTAATTTATCTTATTTGTATCTAGATATTAAAAATATATTAGTTAATATAATATGAATAAAACACTTTTAACTCTTCTTTAAATAAAATATAATAATTGTCATAATCAAATCCATGTGGATAAAAATGATCATATATTTTTCATATGGATTATTTTGGTCGAAATACACATATCCAATATAGTTAGGACATGTTTTGGAGTAAGTTTATATTATTGTAATATTATTCTTACCTTTAATTGACCTATTTAATTTTAACCACGGTAAATAAAATTCAAAAGTCACACTTCACCAAAAAATATTTTCATCCAATTAAACCACATTATACTTATAGATGAAAACTTTGTCTGTTGAAATTTTTATATTCAATTAATTGAAGAGGAAAAATTACATTTTATGCAAATTTGCAAATGTGTCTAGAAGGTGGGTAGAAGACGTTAAAATGTTCAACAAAAAAAATATATCTAATAATAATATAAAATTACTCCAATTAATTAAATTGGACTAATATAGGTATTATGTATCTATTTTTCTTTAAAATTAATTTAATTATACAAAATTTATTTAAATGAAAAGTTGTTTTTAAACAACAACATAGTGTTTTTTTCAATATTCATCAAAAAAGAAAACATTTCCAAAAAATATAAAAAATTAACCAAAAGAAAATTTTGATATTTCAAATCCAAAAATGATGTCCGTTTTGAAAAATAAATTTTAAAAAATTTCATAGAGTCGGTATTACTATTCATAGCTTCTTTTTAAATGGCTAGTTTGATTGGTCGTGGTGTGCAAGAACTCGGAGCTATGTACAACGCAAGCTACCATATTATTCAATGAGAAGCATACCGTGGAAGCTTGGGGTGTTAAATTCTTCCCACCTTCTAACAATATGTTTCTCAGAATTTAAGTAATATTACTGCATAAAAATATTTGTGTGGTTCTTCATCATATGTTCCTTAGGTTCCCACATTGCCTCTTAAATATTATTGTTTCTCCAAAGATCATTTACCAGATGAGTTGTCCAGTTTCATATCACTTATTCTCAGGTATCAAGAATTCTGATAGACTCTTTACAATAAGTCATATCAGGATCCAGTTTATTTATTTATAAGTGACCACTTGTGTTGTTTCAGGAATGTAATATATCAATAGTGATACATGGAATAAATCATGATCTTTGGAGAGACTTGGTGGCAATGACAATTAGTAATCTACAACTCAAATTCTTTCTAGAATTTAGAAATGTACGATGTTCCTGGGACTTAATTTACCCTTCTTACATAATCATATAACACCCTTCGATAGTGAAACCGTCAAGAAAACATGATCTCATACTTGAAATTCTAAATCCTTCATTTGGTTATCGACATCACTCTTTTGTCTACATTGAGCTGCTTTGATGTGTTTTTGGATAATCTTCACCTTTGACATTGTTTCCCCAACATGTTCAGGGCCTATGAGTTTTATATCACTAAAATAATCCCAACAAATTGGTCTACTGAATCTATTTCCATATAATACATCATATGGTGTCATCTGAATACTTAAATGAAAGCTATTGTTAGAGGAATATTCTACCATGGGTAAATATTGATCCTGCATACCATGATAGTCATGTGAGAAAGATCTCAACATTTATTCTATGTTTTGAATAGTATGTTCTTTATTGGAAATCACTTTGAGGGTGGTAGGCAATGCTCAAATGAAATTTAGTATCCAGGTCATTCTAATGCCTTTTCCAGAATCATGATATAAAATGAGGATCACGATTAGAATCAATCAATAGGGGTACACCATGAAGTAAAACAATTTCATTAATATATAGTCTTGATAAACGTTCAAGTGGAAGATCTTCTTTTATAGCAAGAAAATGTGCTGACAAGGTAAGACAATCGACAATGACCCATATTACATCATTCCTTTTATGAGTTATTGGTAACTGTATTTAAAATTTCTATCATAATATCAACCCATTTCCACTCAGGTATGAGAATAGGTGGCATGAATTCTATAGGATGTTTTCTTCTCACCTTCACCTATTGAGAAACCATACTTCATGACATATAATCATAAATCTCTCTCTTCATGTTCTCCCACAATAATATTCTTCCAAATATATATACGTCATAGTACTACCAGAGTGTATAGAGAAATTGGATCTCTGAGCATCATCCAACAATTCCGTTTTTAGATCCGATATATTGGGAACTCAAAGTCTATTCCCAAATTTTAAAATTCCATATTCATATAAACATTCAATCATTCTCCCATCATTCAGGACATTAATTTTATTTTGAAACTCCTCATCAGCAGTCTGGAAACATATTATCTTTTTTATTAATGATTGTTTGTCAACCATTTGAAAGATTATTTATGTTTCACCATCCATGAGTATTCTCATATCCATTACTACTAGATCCATCAAAATAGTATCCATTTCAACATACATTTTTTTGTAACTCTTTGATCCTTCCTACTCAAATAATCTTACACATTATTTCCTTTTCTCATGTTGTAGTGTATTGTGAAATCATGATCCTTGAGTAGTTTAATCCATTGCATTATCCTCATGTTGAGTTCTTTCTATGAGAAAATATACTTCAAACTCTTTTGATCAGTATATATCTCAAATTTTCTCCATAGAGATAGTTTCTCCATATCATCAGTGAAAATATTATATATTCATACTCAAAATATTGAGTAGGATAGATTTTTTCATGAATTTTTAGCAGTAATGATGCATGTGAAATAACTATATCATTCTACAGAAGGACTCAACCAAGCCCCTTCATTGAAACATCACTATAAAAAACAAACATTCCATTTACCATTGGTAGAGTAGTGATAGGATAATTGACTAATATTCTATTCAAATCATAAAAAAATCACCATCTTTTCCCCAAAAAAATTCAACCCATTTACGTGTGATATTTGTTAATGGGTTAGTCAATCAGGAAAATGTTTGGCCGAAATGCCGATAGTAACATGATAATCCAATAAAACTGTGTACCTCAACTATATTGTTCGATGGTGGTCATTCTTGTATTTCCCTTTTCATTCAATGTTCAACAATGATTCCATCCTTAGATACAATATTGGCAAGAAATAAAATCTCTTGATTCCATAATTCAATCTTTCAAATCTTCGCATATAATTAATTTCTAATAAATTTTTTTAGAATAGTGGGAATGTTATTTTTATGATCATCATATCATTTGGAGTATACCAATATATCATCAATAAATAAAACTAAAAATTCATCAATATAGTCCTTGAAAATTATATTTTTTAAAATCCATAAAAATTGATTGTGAATTAGTCTGTCCAAAATGCATTACTTTGAACATGTAACACCGAAACCTGGTTCAAAATTCTATCATTGAAATGTCATCCTTCTTCATGCACAACTTATGATATCCAAATCGAAGGTCCATCTTTGAAAAATATTGATTTCCTTGAAGTTGATTGAATAAGTCTTCAATTCTAAGTCGGGGAAACATATTCATTATATTTAAAGCATTTAGATCAATTTATTTAATGTAGAACATCATAGATCCATCTTTTTCTTATAAAAAAGAACACTGGATCCCCATGGTGAAACACTAGATTGAATAAATCATATATTACTCAATTCCTCTACATGTTTATTTATTTACACTAATTCCTCTATGGACATTATATAAGGCGTCATTGATATGGGCCTTGAACCTAGAATTAAGTCAATGGAAAACAAAATTTCTCATTTTGGAGGATGTCCATGTAAATATTATGGATACACATCAATATATTCTCTCAGAATACATCCATACACTATTTAAACATTAATTTCCTCACCCATAGTTATTTTAATCACTTCCTCGCCAATAATTTAATTTAGTAGCACAACTGAGGGTGGATCTAGATGAGAATGAGATGATGATGTTTCTATTCAAAAGATAATGGATTCTTTATCATCATAAAAATTTTTATCCTCCTTTTTCTTAAAAAAATTCACATCGTGGTCCAAAAGACAATCCATATTGAGCATTATATTAAATTAAATCATGGGTATGACAATAAGATCAGCTGATAAAGCATATTTATATACCATAATGGTAACTGATTGACATAACATTGTTTCAATTATACTTCATTTAAGTGTTTTGATTGAAAAATCCCTTATTAATTCAAATTGGAACTATCTAATTTTCATGGAAAATTGCTATGATATAAAAGAATGTGATGATCCAGAATCAACTAAAGAAATTTCTATTTTTGAGGAAACTATTAATGTATATGCCACCATGTCATTTAGAACTTCAATCTCATTAGAAGTTATTGCATAAGATTTTAATTTCTCCCTTGTTGATTTCAGAGGTATGATTCTTAGAAAATATGGAAATTCATTTTCATTATTCGCCATTTCATTACAATTGTAGCATGGAAAATTTATATCCTATTTCATCCCCTTACAATAATGATCTTGGTGGACTTTTTTATCCACACTTGTAACAAACTCTCATCATTTTTAGGATTGTACCTGGGTGTTTCATCCAACAATTACAATTGGATGTAAATTCAACTTTTCCTTTCATAACCTTATTTTCTATTATAGAGTGCTAAACATATATCTTCTTCACTTTCTTCACTTTAATACTATAATAATTAGAGATTTATTTTTTTTCTTGATAACACAGAAGACTATATATTTGTATGATGAGAAGGATTGTTAGTCAAATTATCATTGGAGAAATGGTTTTAACCCCTAAAATAATCTATTCATTTTACTTCTGGGTTAACGTATAGAATCAGAAGTAAGACTTTATATCTTGGAAATGTTCGCCTCATAATTTGAAAAATTCTCATCCAAATTTTTCCTCACACTCAAAATTTTCCTTTTTATATTTTCTAGATGTTCACGAAGAATGTATTTTTCGAAGAAAACATCTTTAAACTTTCTCCATTCTATATTTGATACTTCCACATCCTATTTTTTTTTTGTGAATTAATGACCACCATTTTTCTGAATCTCCTGAGAGGTGATAAACTACCGTGTCAAATTTTTCCCATTCATTACTCCCAAAGAACAAAATATGTTCTCAAAGGAACATATCCATTGCTCAGCTACAAATGGATTTGTAGTCCCATTTAATGTTGGTGGTTGTTTCCGCATGATGTGGTTTATCACGGATCATCTGCATTGTGGACCTGGGCGCTCCGTAGTTGTAAGTTTATTTTTCATAACCCGAGTGAGTTTTCCGAGTATAGTTATAAGATATTCAGCACCAGTTGCCTCACCAGCTCCACTATTGTTATCTTGAATAAGAGTAAAATCCCTACATGAAATATATTTGTTGACATAGTTTTCATTCTTTCCAAAAGGCTCTATTTCTAAAGAATGGTATACACTAGAAAAGTTTTTGAATCACAATTCCTAATTACAATCTTGTAAAATACATAACATAAATTGAATAGCTTATGCATATAATTATTAATAATAAATGTATTTTATTTAGGGATGTATTTACTTATAAATCCTTCATAATGGTTTGTAAGGAAAATGTGAATAATCCTAAACATATCCCAAGGGAGTGTCAATCCAGATGTGCAGTAAGGCCCGATCTCATGTACTAAGATACCCCGAGTTAAGCCTGAAACTCCTTAGTTTTCATTCCTTGTTATATCTATGCCAGAACCATGTCCACTTTTACTATCCAGAAAGGGATTTATTACCTGGAAAACCAACAAAAAACCAACAATACCAAAATTTTTGGATGTTATTCTAGACTAATAGTCAAAATATATCTTCAGGTATTGTTATATAATAAGAGTTTTTCAAAATCATGTTTCCAAGGTTTTCATAATGCTTCCTCTGATACTTTCTCTTAATCCCTAACCCCATTTCCCTAGATTCAGTGCATTATTACATAATATTGGAATGATCACAGGAGATCATATCCCATAACACCAATCAGTTTTGTATCCTTGTATGTACTAGATACGTACATAAGATTAAAATTACATTATGAAATGAAAAAACAACATTGTGCCTGATTTAAACAAACTCATATCCCTTAGTCTATTTCTTCTTGTCGGTCATAAAATACATCATCGCATCCAGGGAAAAATAAAACATAAGAAAGGGGTGAGATCAGATGGTCAGTAAGGATAAAAATACAACAAAAACTATCCTAAACAAGCATAAACATTTAAAACAATGTATAAGAATAAAACACATGCCTTTTATACTTAAGCATTAGCATAATAAGGAAAAGATTAAAAAAATAATTCCATTCAATTATTCACATTGATATTCTACTTGTCAAATAATCACATGTAATGTAAATATCTAATCTCATAATGATGGAATACATAATGTTGAACATAATAACCACATAGTCGAGGCCTCATTCTATCACTGTAAATAAAATAATGTTGAGGCCTTGTGCCAAGACACTAGTTTGTCTCATGATACATATTGATGCATCGAGGGGGTATAACGGGCCCTGCCTGTCACTTACTATTTACAATTCATTCCACATATTAAAATAGTGAAACATATCATAAACATTAATATTAAAATATCATTTGAAATGTTAATACTTTTACCACAAACCATGAATGACATAAAAAATAGCACATCCACAGTCAAATATATCATAAAACTATCAATACAATATGGAAAATGGTATCACAATAAATCATCCTCAATTAGACATAAAATTTGAACAATAGATGTTGACATAGATGAAATAAATACAAAAAATTTTTATGAAAAATACCTCTTTCTACATTTAAAACATTTAATTGTCCCATAATTATAAAAGAAAACATTTATTTCGAAATTATTCATATAATTTCCTAAGGGAAGCTTCTAATGTGTCATAATGGTATAAAATAGCACCACCCATCATATAACTTAAAAAAAACTTTCTTTTATTTATTTATCTAAAAGTTCATTATGTACCTTGTTCATAAAATGTTGAAAGGATTACTTTCCAAACATTTTATAGAAATTCAAACAAGGGAATAAATGAATTTAACCCATAGTATAGGAAATAGTAAAAATGATTTGAAATATATTTTTATGAAACACAGATATGGATGATAACGATTTCCTAGTAGTTACATACATACAAACAACCAGTGATAATGATGAGATTTTAAAATTAACCCTTAGTTATAAATTTTTCTTAGTTGAGGGTACCTTAACCTACTCTTCTTCATGTTATTCCTTTTGATTTGAACAGAAGTGCTCCATAAGTTGGATTTTTTTTCAATGTAAGCCCTCTTGGATGAAGGTATGGTAGATGAGAGGAGATTTGAATAGGGTTTGGTTGAGCCAAATGGATTTGGAGGTGTGAATTTAAGAGAAGGAGAAGTACTATTATATAACAAAGGTGAGGGACACGTTAGGGAAAGCATGAAATATTAATTTATTAAAAAAATATTTTCGAATAATAATAGCTCCAAATGGTTTTATTTTGACGCTAGGGTGTGGATGGGTGTATATACTTTCTACCAAAATTTTTTATACATTGTTATCTCAATATATTAACATTATATGTTAGACTTAACCATTAGATAAATAGTTTTAATTTTACCATGTCTTCTTGTATTTTTATACTACATGGTTAATATAGTTACAATAAAATTCCATGTGAACCTAAAGTATTTCATTAATAACATATCTAACATTATATATGACATTTTCTCAAATCCTATATTTTTATGAAGATTATATCATTTAATATAATAGTATTTGATTTAAATACTCATTTATGTCAATTTGGACACAACTTAGTATTTGGTTTTTGTAAAATTTATAAAAAGTTGATACCTTCAAAAAAATACATTTAATCAACCATATCATTTCATATTCACATATAAAAATCGCGGCTGGCATAAAAAGATTCAATTTACATTTATTTCAATATTTTTAAAATCATTTATTTTATTCTTTCATTAATAAGGTAATTACTTCACCATCATTATGTCATAAATAAGTATAATTATTTAATGTATAAATATTATAAATAAAATAACATGATATAGGAAATACTTTTAGATTTATAATTAATTTTTATAGTCAAATTTACGTTATGTATAACCTTATATTAATAATATTTTAGTTATTTAAATTTGAATTTATCACTTTTATCTCTTCTTTAAATAAAATATAACAAATGTCCTAATATAGTCCATATGGATTCAAAAGAATCATATTTTGGTTCTATGATTTATTTTGGTCAAAATACACTTGTCCAATAGAGTTAGGAAATGTGTTGTGGTAATTGAATATTATTTGAATATTATTTTTACCTTTAATTACCCTATTTACTTTTAACGGTGTTAAATAAAATTCAAAAGTTACAACTCACAAAAAATGATTTTCATCATATTGAACAACATTTTACATACTGATTACAATTATGTCTTTAATATTTTTTGAATTCAATCCACAAAAGTCGTAAAATAGGTTTTTTAATGCAATTTTTTAAATGTGCCATGAAGGAGGGTAAAATACGTTAAAAATTTCAATGAAAATTTATATGTATAAATTTGTTATAAAATGAATCCAATGAATTAAATTTAAATAAATTAGGTATTATGTATCTATTTTGACTTTAAAATAAATTTACTTTAAAAGGATTATTTAAATAAAAAGATGGTTTTAAACAATAACTCAATGTTTTTCACCATTCATCAAAAATTTAATGTTTATAGAAAAATACAAAATATTCACCCTATAATAATATTGATATTCCAAATACAAAAATGAAATCAATTTTTATAAATAAAATTTATAAAATTCTAAAAAGTTGGTATCATTATTCATAAATTCTATTTAAATGGCTAGTTTGATAGGTTGTCGTGTGCTAGAACTAAGATCTACGTACAAATCAAGTTATTTTGTTATTCAAAGAGAAGCATTCCATTGATGCTTGTGGTGTGATAGGTTTGTATATATCTCAATAAACTAATTAAAACATCAATCTAGGGCCATCAAAAACCAATTGCATATGAAAACGTGTCGACTACCATAGGTGTATCTGGGATCTCCTATTTCAAAGGTAAGAATTAAAAAAGAGTTGATTTTATGGTATTATGAATAAAATAGTAGTTTGAATTTAAATTTGATATTTCATGGCCTTATCATTTAGTGGAAATATTAATTTGATAAATAGCATATTAAAATCTATGAATATGCATGAAATAAACAATATCATGATTATAAATGGAAACATTGATCATTTTGAAAATATTATGATAATGTTCATGTGGGATTAATATGACTGTAAATATAATCACTTAGAAACATAGATGAGATTTTCATGGACGATTGAATAGGGTGAAATCATCTTTTGTAACACCTTAGAATACACATAGTCTATACAGTACCAAATTGAATCAGATAATGTTGAAATGAATACACTTGGACCAAATTTCATGATAAATAGATATGGGAAAGATATGGATGAATGGGATAATAGTGCAATGAACCCATTGAGTATTTTAAGTAGTACCATCAAATTATAAAAGGTTCTGGCATATAAGTATTGAATAGTAGTGTGGAGTGGAGAGATCATATATTATAAGGACAACTAGATATGTGATATTTTTTTCTCCCCTAATTTCTCAAACCATAATATTTTATTCATGAAAAAATGTGATCTTATTTAATTTATTAATAATTTTCTTAATAACAAGGAATTGACATCCTCTAATACCATTATTATGGATGAGGATCCTGATGGAAAAGTCTTATATTCTTTTAAGTTCATATATTTTGGTTGAAAATCATTTATTAGATGATAAATGTTAAAAGTGGAAAAAATTTTAGGTATTAAAGGACTGGGTAAATATGGATACCAATGATGATAAATTTTATGATATGGATTATAAGTAACTGATAACATCTAATAGAAGATAACAAGAAAATGAAAGGTATTTCATTGTAATCCTATTTTTTGTGATACATCTTATCTTTCCTGAAATTTGCCAAGAATTTATTTTTGAGTACTTATTGGGAACTGGGAATAAGTTATATTAATAAGATATGTAGGGGAGGTATTGGGAATGGGGAATCCATTGTCGTGTTTTTGGTTTCATGGTTCTAGAGAAATGATTTGAACACTAAGGATTCCAAAATGAGAACATGGTGTTCCCATCTTTATTTTTTCTAATATGTGATTTAATAAATATGGAATGCGAGGTATTATAATACTCTCAATTATTAATGTAGATTTGGGTGATGTCTTGGTGGAAAAATTGGGTTCCCTCTAACCTCATGGATATTGTCCAATGTTAATTAAGATGATTATTCCCATAGTGGTTATGAATTTTGGAGAAAAATTAATAAGGGGGTGTGGGTAAGCTAGAATACTATCATTAATGGGACGAAATTAAATGTAGAATCATCCTTTTTTAGAGGGATTTTGAAATATATAGTGATTAAATGTTATGGTAAATGATAAATTCTATTGGTATGTGGATATTTATATAGTGTATATAATTAAATTGGTTATGACGTATGGGCCTTGATCAGTGGGATCTTGTTTAGAATATTACACAATATTATTATTAAGGAGGTGAAAAAATATTCTATAGTTATGGATGGGTTCTTATAGGGGAATAGTGCATCAGGGAGTTTTTTTTATATCATTAAGAAATAAAGGATATATGATATCATGTTGTGGAGGTTGGTCATACTTGGATAGAATGTAGTATTTTTGGATGATGTGTTATCTAGAAATTATTTCCTATAGGTTGAAATATTTTTATAATTTGGAATGGGATTCTTACAAAATTATGTTTAACTTATTAGTAGCGGTTATTCCCTTTTCCTTCACCATTATCACCCACCATGATTTAAATGTTGTTTTAATTAATTATAAAAATATAATTTTTAGTTACTTCGATATCATCATGAATTCTGGAAGATATTTTTTTTCAGCCAAAAACCCTAATTGAAACATATTTTCCAACATGTTACTAATTATAATGTTTCATTTGATAAAAATATAAATGTTGATAGAAAAGATGACAGTAGGGAATGATTCCATGACTATAGAGGTCTTTTTTTATAAGTGAATTATTTGAATGGGTTATTACTACTTTCAAGATACAATGTTTTAAAATGAAGGTTGGAAAGATGCCAAAGATGGATTTTAACACTATATAGGTTCATTATAACGTATTTAGAATTTTTAAGGAGAATATATAGATTGAAAAATGATTTACCATGACACAATAAATGATAGATCATATCATGTTTGTATATGTATTGTCAATGAATTTTATTATTTTTTGTTCACATCTCTGGGAACACGGTTGGTTGCTTAAATTTATGTATCTCAGGCATTGGGGGAATTTTTTATTCTATGCAACATATTCAAGAGAGATGTCAACATTTCTAGTTTTGTAACATGTACTAAGGTATAAAATGATCATTTTAATTGAACAATAGTTGGGAAAAACCAATATTAATTAAGGTTCCAATATTGATATGAGATATCATTGGGGTATATATGACAATGTTTATAGTTATGATTTATAGTTGAGTTGGGGTTCCAGTAGTCTGTATATCACTTTTGGGGTGAAAATATTATGTGAATGGGGTATATGGTCAATATTGGAAACCATTGTATGGTGATAATATTGATTAATGTCCTCTTTTTTGGACAAAAAGTTGATTTATCATTAAGAAACAAAGAAATTTATAATATCCCTTAGGAGATGTACTATATGAATTAATGTAAAGAAAATGGAACATGATGTGGGTGTTTAGGACCTCAATATGAGGAATGTGTAGTGGAAGAATAATGTTTTGTCCCATGATTAGAGACCGTAATGTCAATATGTATTCCATTAAAGAGGAAATCAGTGACATATAGTTCTAGAATTTAATTATAACACACATATAATGTAAATATTAATAGACATGGAGAGATTGAATATGAACTATTATAAGAGGGTGGAATCATAATATGACATAGTAAATATTTCATCAAAGATAGAAACAAAACCATAATATGCTGCATTGTTCTATCTAATATATTATATATTTATAAAACAATTATTATTATAGTGTTGGTAGATAAAGGATCAATGACTTGAGTAACATGAGTCGCACAGGTTCAAGTACAAAATGAAGAATGATTTTACATATGGTAATGGGATAAAGAATTTGGGGAAAAATATGTATCCTATAAAGTGGAATCAAGACACACATAGTTCTTGTAGTGGTGTTGTAGGAGATAATAGAAGAGTTAATGTGTGGTTGGGGGAAAATATTTCATGGGAAGAGTCCCAAAGGAAATGAACTAGAATATCACATCATTTATTTCATACCAAAGGCAAAAAAACCAGTTAATCATAAAATGTCATGATTATGGAAATAATATTTCATCATCATATAATAAGGGAGTTGACCATAAAATGTAACATAACATGGAAATTATTTTTACTATTCTATTTAATTGATACTAGTAAGGATATAAGGGGGATATTAGCTCCTGTCAATTATTTCCCATGATCATTAAATGAAATGATCAACTAAATTTCATTTGACCATATGAGGGATAATAATTTTGGAAATTAGGTGATGTAAAATATTTATTATAATGAATTATAATTCCCAATAGGGGTGGATTGGTCTGGGATGTTATGTTAGATGAAGCATTTAATGTTACCTGATCAATGTATGGAAACTTATTAGAAATAATTTTAGAGGGAATGTTTTCTCCACCAATATGTATTGATGATCAATGAAATTCACTGAAGGTGTCAAGGATTTACATGAATAATAATGGGTGTAGAAAATGTAAATTGTGACCTATAGTATCTGTAAAATTACAAAATTGAAATAGAGTACAAGGATGACCAATGACCCTGATGAAAACAAGGTATCCTCAACCATATCATCAATAGTAGGAGAAAAATATTGTTGTGTGAACTAATCATATTCAGTACATATTATTTACCATCCCACTATCAAATTTTTTGGGTTTTAATGATTACCCTAGAAATGAGACATGTTGACACTTGTAAATTGGGTCATTAGTATAGTGGCTTCCATTATAAATTGAGGTGAGGTGGGAATTCAGGTTAGGGAAGTGTTAATGTTATTAAATAAGGGGAAATTAGTGATTAGGTATAGTTCAATAACTCTAGTGTCTTGGCAATCATGTATCATGATCATCAATGAGGATTATCACAACAGGTAGGAAAATTCATCTAGAGGCAGGAAAGAAATATTTGATTATTTTATAGGGTACCATTATAAAGACTATATCTATATAGTATTGGGAAACATAACCTCGAACAATATAATGTGATACCATGCATGGAACAGAAAAAGGTACTTCCAAGGTGGGTAGTGATTACTAAGAAAAACTCATGGGAGGATCGACATTGTTTAGTGTTAAGAATATTGTACAATGGATATAATGTCTTTTTCTATAGAACATAGAATATCTCCTCTAAAAGGTGTTTTTCGTAATACAATTTAGGTAAAGGAACCTCAATAATATAATAAACACAAAGATCCAGATGGATTGTGAGGGAATTATTAATGTCCCCATGATAGGTAATTTTTGAGTCACTAAATGAATTTGTATAGTGTGGGAATCATGAAGGTATTTAATAGAGAAAGGTGAACTAAAAATATGTTGAGGGTTCCCAAACACTATGAAAAATTGGTATTGGAATTTTTGGTTTGTTCTAGGTGGAGGAATCCAAAAATCACTATATAAACATCAAGAATTAATCTAGAAACATATATTTAAATAAATTTATAGAAGGTGGACATCATTGTATTCGAATTAAAATCCACTCATATGAGACCTCATTAGAATTATATTGATTATTCATAGAATAAAGAGACTCAATCTATTTAGTTTTAAGTCATAAAACTTTGACCATGTCCTACTATGTTTGACTTCTTTCATCATGGATGAATGTGTTATATAGTTTATTGGAATATTATGGGGACTAATATGCAATACTGTTTACATTCAATTGATTAATAAACATTTCATCTATTTTAAATTCATATGGGATGGAATGTCTCAATATATTTTAATTTTTTGTTTCTATATGTAATATTACATTGAATTTATGTTCATGTGTCATGGAACCATGTGTTTTACAATTTTACATCATATATATTGGACAAGATATCATATTTTTTAGTCCATATGACATAGATGATATTCTATTTATTTTAAAATCATTAATTTTTGACACATTTTAGGAAGAATTAATTTCATAAATTTTTTTCCTATACTAAATACCAATTAGTCAGAGGTGTTAGATGAATCCCATCCAGGGGATTCATCAATTATTCCACATTGAATTAATTGTAGTTAAAAAAGAAGGGGACGAAAAATTTTGTATCTATATTTTTTATATTCCATTTAAATAACATAAGAGATATAAAATCTCATACCAACTCTCCTAGATAGAATGGGTGAATTGAGACATTTTTTTTGAGAACATTTTCCACTAAATTTAAAAGGACCACATCTTTATATAATTATTGATTCATATTTCATTAATAGATTCTGCATAAATTATATATATATATATATTGTAAATATTTTCTCCTACCAAATCTTGATATATTATCAAATGAAGTGTCATTAAAAAATTCTCATATATATGAATTAAATATATTCCATACACTTGGGAGTAAAGATTCTCATAGTAGTATGTATAAATAATAATATCATATTTCCACCATGTATTATTGATACACTTAGGATACATCATAATATTATAACACACCATATCTTGTGGAATTGTAGAGTTTCATTTATCAAATTACATAATATTTTGATTCACCAATACATGATAGATGGATGTATGTTTAGATCATATGTTGTACTTGTATTATAAAATTTCATCACAAAATTTAGTTCCATTTTTTAGGAGGAATGTGGGATGGATTCCAAATGGATTTGGGATATCTAATTCTGAGAAAAAAATAATGATTCTTGTCATGAAATTCTTCAAGATAACGGATCGTTGCGACATATAAATAAATTTAGTGTAAATAAGAACACAGATAAAGTAACATGTTTTGTGGTGGAGGGTAGGTACCCATGAAATTAATCCACTATATGGTAATGAGAAAATATTACATAGTGGTGTGGTGAGGTCGTTTAATCTATTTCATGCTATTATTGTGAAAATTTCATGTATAACACCTCTTGGATTATTTCATATAGTCATAGACCTTGGGTGCCGAATGTATCCCAATCATAAGATCTATTGAGAAATCATCAGTTCTGGTTGATTGATCCCCCTTGTCCCATCATGAACCTCTTATTTGATTTGAAAATTTTTAATCCCTCACATTAATTTCAGAATGATTCCATCCAAGATATGTTTAATATAGAACCCACATATAACTAGGACCATTATATATGGTGTAATTTTCTATCAAAATAGGGACTTGATATCACTTATCCAAACATACAGATAACGATTGATGTTGTAGCTACTCGATCGAGGTTATCATATAATATGATGATTCTTCCTTTATAGTGGAATTCATATTTTCCGCAATGGATGGTGCATTGTAAAGATATTTTAACTCTCGTCCCACTTAAAATAATTTTTTAGGAAATATCACCCTTCTATGTGACACTTTGTTACAATGTCATCCTATACTACATTAGTAGGGGATGAAATAATGAATACTAAGAATTCTGTAAAAAAAATTTATGACTATATTACATGATAAACTAATGGATTGTGGGAAAAAATATCCATCATAACAAGTGAATACATGAGAAAATAAAGAATATCTTACTTCTTAATAGTATGCTCATAATTACTTTTCATGATTATTTACATAAATTTTTACTTTATATTCTTTTAGATTATAAAGATATTGAAAACTAGTTTGTTCCTACTGATAAGGTATTAATATTCCACCCTGTTATTGTTGAAATCCTCTAGCATGAAGAATAATTAGGTATTTGGAACATTTATAAAATGATTATGGAAAATATAAGGATAATCCTATATAACATATAGTTGTTCATCCACATTGTATTAATATATTGAGAAGAACCATCAATTTTTATCTTATACTGTGGTATTTCTATGTTGACTATGGGAATTGACACATTTGTTATATAAATTTATAGAATAATATCTTTGGTGATCAATGCGAAGAATGTAACTCTGCCAATTATTTTCCATTGATGAAAAACATGGATATGAGCCTCTTGAAAATCTTATATTGGATTATTTACCATAATTAAAATATACTAATACAAATTCTATGTTTCATGATATACATTATTGGCATAGAGGGATAAGAACAATTATATATACTAGATGAAATATTTCATATCCTCAGTGTTTTGAATCATGTGGATGAGTGTGTATATAATAAACCCCTTTCAATTAAAATTAATTTTGGCTTGGTGGGAATCAAAAAATTGCTCAACGTTAATCAAATTGAGGACGCAGGGTACCTACGAGATGAATGATTTAAGAAATATGTTGTTAAGAAAATATTTATATATCATAAAATATTTGATACTATTTTCTTCCACTAATGGGTTACATATTTACTAATAAACTAGAATAAAAAATTGTATTTTTCCACTGATTTGGTTATAAAACCCCAAATATAATGCATATATCCTTGAAATCCTTTTTTTTCACACTAATTATGTAGAGTGTTGGGGTGTGATGAATTCTAGTGATTCCCTAAGTGTTCCTCTGGTTGACTTTAATGTATCATTATTACATAATAATGTTGGCATTGTTCTAGGAGGTAATCCCAAATTCACATATGAGGGAGATATATATTATGTTTTGGGGACTTATAAATATTAAAACAACATCATGTACTTTTTGATGATATTATTTTTTCTCGTATTTGACCAAAAAATAATCTACATGGAACACAACATTCATTTCAGGCGATGTCCTTGATGATTTTATTAATAACCATGTGTATGTTTCACCTGGGTTTATCTGACCAAATGGAATCAATATGTAGAAATACGTTTCCTAGTGTTTCTTGAATATATAATAATCTTAATTATCCATTTTAATTTTAATTTTGTTGTATCTAGAGAAACAATCTACAGATGATATATCATAAAATTTAGTTTTTAAACAATCATAAACACTATAATTAAGTTGTGGGGAACAATTACTTGTAGAAATGGTATTTTATGTCTATTAGTTGACACAAACTATGAGTTCTCTATTCTAACTCTTAGTTATGATGGTGTTGGTTATCCCCCTATAATTCATAAAATCTATAATAATATTCAATTTAGACATCGTATCAATTTCATCCTTAACCATGGAATAAAGAGAGGGTGCCATCTTCCTTGGTGCAATATTTTTTAATGGGGTAAAATTTGAAGGACAATATAATTTATAATAACCCCTGAATAAGAACCAAACATCTTTTAATATGATCACAAAAATACATAGTAATGCTAAAAATGGAATGAGAAAAAATTCAGCTATTTATTAGATGTTATGAAGGCATTAATAAGTGTTTGTTATGGGTTAACCTCTTTCAATGTGTCAACTATACTTGTTCATTAATTATAGTATAAACTCCTTTGCAAATTAATTTAGTGGATTAATATATTTCTACAACAACATAACCCCATGGAATATAGTGTTATGATAAATTCTCTGTAAAATTATTTTAGGAGAAAACTTCACTATCCAATGTGGGGGATGTTTTTTTAATCACATTCTTATCCTTTGATATTGATGGATAACATTTTTATGAAGTATTTTGAATGGTATAAGTTTTTATTCCTGAATGGGTTTTCCACCCATCATGCCTATGTATTTTGGCTCAGTAGAATAATAAAGTTTCAATACTACACTATAATATACCTCGTGTTAATATAGATTTTTAGGGATAAAGAAATTTTTTTGGCCCAAAATGAGAGATGAAATCATTTGATTCATGTTATCCTATATTTTATATAAATGGTAAATGTTATAAGAATACCAATTCATCATTATTATAATTAAATTGATACCCTTTAAAACATTTATTTCATCTAGTTAGGGATGGGGTAGGTGAAAATTTATTATCATTTCCTCTTAGTGGTTTGTTGAGGAGAGTGTAATCCATTGACCTATGGTTACTTCAATTCCACAAATAATACGTAACATGAATTTAGTGGGTTGAAGAAATTTAATGGAGGGTGATATAACCATGGGGATCCAAAAATCATCTACAGGGTAACTAATATACAAATTTATAATATATTCATTTAATTTTTATGAAAATTTTGATCCCTGGCCTTCTGTGTTAGGTGATCAATTTGTTTCATTATTAGATAAACATGAATTCATTTTTTGACACTACATACCATAATTTCACCTTTAGTTATCCATTTATAAAATCTTCATATTGGTCTTTTCTTATTACTAAATCATAGAGAAGGATGGATGTGGATTAGTAATGGATATCCCATCTTGGTGAGCATCCGGTTTTGGATTCAATTAATCTGATATAAATTCTCCACTATGAACCAAAAGGCATTAAGGAAATTGATCATTATTATGATAGTGTGACAAATTATATACCACCACAAGGTTTTTAATTCATCATCCCAATAGAATAAAATGATGGTATATGATTATTCTTTCCCATATTTTATTATATCAGATAATTCTATTGTCCCTAATTAAACATAAAATTATAGATAGATATACAAGCACTCAATGATTGCCTAGCTATGCGAATTTTAAAATTTGATCATATTTTTTATTCCAAATTGAGGAAGGATATTGGAAGAATGATTTATCAATTTATTCATTCATTCAAGTTGAAATCCTCTATATGTAAAGTGTATTTCACTAACCGAAAAGAGGCTGAGGGAATAGTTGGACGGTATTGAAGAACTTGGATATCCCCAATTGAACTCATTATGTGTATGGATGTTTGTGAGTAATAATTTGATGTGAATGGATTAGAATAATTCCCCACTAATCAAGATATTTTATTAACAAGTCAAAAATATGTTCCCATA
Source organism: Viscum album (assembly GCA_963277665.1). Taxonomy (NCBI): domain Eukaryota; kingdom Viridiplantae; phylum Streptophyta; class Magnoliopsida; order Santalales; family Viscaceae; genus Viscum; species Viscum album. The sequence goes on along the minus strand of OY728136.1, from coordinate 1,427,357,120 downwards.
GAAGGTTTCTCAAAAAGAGTTCATTGAAATTTGTGACATCTAATATCCATAGTAAAGAAAATAGTCTTAGGATGGATCCACACGACACTCAAGGATAGATCAATATGAATATTTCTATTTGAAGGGGTGTTAGGTATTTCCTTAGAAGAAACATCAAACAATATTTATTGAATTGAATGTCATGGTTTATTAATGAGTTTGTAATTGTGTCCTAAAACTATTATAAAAATTAAATTATCTTGTTTCTATTCCTAATTAGAGGAAATCTATTATATCGTATTACATATGGCACTTAGTCATATTTCATGTTGTATATTGTTTTTGGGGGTAGACATAGGTTTCAAAACTAGTGGAGGATTTTGATTATCCTTTTTAAATAGGAAATGATTTTTCTTTTGAGTATTAGGATTATTATGATTCCTATGTTTAAAAATATGATTAATATGATAGGGAAGGTTGTGGAAGATTTGACCATGCATGATTGGTCTTATGGAATAGTCAAGTCAACTATTGGGCTAGTTACTCATCCAAATATGGTTCACATTAATCCAACACTTTTTATCATTTCATGGAATCTTATTCATCACTAGGGGTGTAATAAAAACCTTTTCATTCACTAGATGATTTTTACTTTATAATATTTCATAATATACCCTGACTTCACTCTAATCTATAATGAAAAATGGATCATTGATAGTGTGTCTAATGAACTTATGTTAGAGAAACTAATTTGAATGATTCATCATTTCAACCTCTTGTATATTCTTTACATCATATTCCATAGACTATTTAATCTATATGATATTGAAGAAGGGATTAGGGACTAATTCATATATGATGAATATGCATTATTTTTCTTATATGGGAATCTTAGAGATAATTAATGTGGGATTTTTCTAATAATGGGGACTGTTATTTACAGAATTGTGATGTTGAATTTGTTGAGGGTTCAGAGTATATATAATTTTAATTTCACCTCTTCCATGGTTTATTATAGGTTGTCCATGTTCATGATATGTCATGTGAATCATTAAATATACCACTTATAGGATATTGTATTTATTCTTTATGAATATTAAAATAACACCTTTAAACATTAGAGGGATTTTGTTAGGGACCATATCATCTGATACATTGTCCTCTAATATCCCCATGAATTATTAAATGATAATTTTAATTCTAATAGAATAATTAAGTATGTTCCATTTTGTAATTAATTAAAAAACATTCATTTTTTAGTTGATTACAATTGGACATTCTAGTGAAACAAACCTATATATGGTTGATCTAAAATATTATATGTTTTAACTGAGGTGATCTTTATATATACATAAATATCCTATGGAAAAACTAATACACTACCTAAAAGGGGGTCCCTATAAAGTATATGCAAAACATAAATTATATTCCACTTCATGATCTTCTATGATATCCAATATAATGACATATAATAAAAAAATTTATTAAGGAGATAAAATGTATCACCCATGACATTGAATGTTAACAATTTATTATATTTTCAATTTCATATTGGGGAAACATGATCCAACCAATATGTGTATAACATAAATTATTTTGGTATTTATTCTCAATGAATATAAATATCATCCATATGATTGATGTGATAACTGATCAACTCATCCTCAAAATTATTTATATGTGTTTACCAGCTGGTTTTTCATCCCACTGGTGATTAAGAATAGACGCTTTCCACCACTGAAATTTCATGGTAGTTCTTTTGAGAGGGTACCATAAGAACTGTTAGAAATATTAATTAGTGTTAAAACTGTCATTCTTCAGCATCTATTGACTAGATAATGATAATTAATTTTGAATACATAGTTGTGGGTGGGTGTCATCAGAGACATCTATCTAACTAGGGTGGCATATTTAATGGAGATCAAAATTATTATTATTATTGTATCCTAATAATAATAGATTAATGTGGTATTTATATATTCAATATATTTTTTCCCTATGGAATTTGGTACATTGGAATAATTTTTTATTCACTCTCTTTTTTCATTAAATCTATAACAATTTTGGCGTGATAACTCTATTTATCATTAATGACCAATAGACTATCACTACTCACAAGCATAGACATCCCTTGATGGATTCAAATCTAATGGATTATCCTCACGATTTAAACTCCATAACCATCAAAATAAATGGTGTAATTGTCAAATGTCTCAATGAGGATATTTTTGTAGACATTACCATAGTGGTAGTAAGTTGGTAGATTCATTATCATCATTGGAAGGGATCACTATAAGTGTATTTTGGAACATTTTAAGACAATCATATTATAGGGTAACATACAACTCATTACCCTCATACACACATGGGGAGATACCCTTTTAAAAATTAAATAGTTTAATAAATGGATTTCAATAGTATATTAATAGATGTTTATTCAGTTCTCACCATAGTCAATATGTGGATCCATAAGAAGCGATGTGAATTAAAATGATCATCATTTTTGGATGGGGTACTAATGGGACTAAAAGAATCCAAGATATAACAGTTATAATTTTTAATTAATGTTAAACATCTTATACATCTTTTTAAGTTGATATTAGTGTTTTTTTTAGAGGAGACACATTATGGGGAAGAGAAAAGTAACACGAGGTGATAATGGGAATAGATTTTAGTTAGTGTCCAAATAATCCCATAAGCTATCATATTACTATTTCTTTTAATAAGGGAATAACCAGACAATATGATGATCATTTATTGGGAATCAATTTTTGGTAGTGATGATGAACTCATCTCTTACAGATCCCCTGTTGGGAGTGATATCATGTTGGACATACATCCCTAGGATAACAAGATTTCAAGATGTGTTGTTGAAAATATATTCATCATTAAAATTACTGATAGAGTGTATATAAGGTCTTATTGATTGATTATATATGGTGAACATTGAATATTTATTGATTCCCTTTTTATAAGATCACAAATCTAGATCATGTTATCTCCATTTCATATAGTGTAAAAGTTGGGAGATATTTTTAGATAGCGTAATTTGATTCACCAATGTGAGTCCACTGAACGATGCCATGATATCTTCCACATATAGATATTTATGGAGGGTTCTCATGAAATTATTCACTTTTTATTAATTATTGGACATCCTAACATGATGGGTTATTTCCAATTGTATTGGTGGTGAGGGGAAAAATATTTCATATCAATCCTCTATCATCATAGATTTTAAATGATTGTTGGTGATATAGTGTTGGTTCCCCTTATTATACCATAAATTGTAGTGTTTTATATCCTTATAAATAATATTATTTTATTAATGGGGATACATACCAAGATGATTTATAATTGTGCGTTCATGGGGATAATGGTTAAAATGGTTCGACATTAATCCATAGTGGTGATGAGATTCATATCAGTGGGCTTGTTTATCCTAATGAAGACCTTCATAAAAATTGGGGATTATTCTTGATGTTGGGAGATTAATCATAAAATACATGGATGGTGGTATCCATAACATTTGTAGTCTATAAAATTCATTTACTTTATTAGTTGATAGGTTGGTTGGGGTTTTTGGAAGAATTTTATATTTTAAATACCCTATGAACTATGTGTGGTAGGCATCCTACTATGTTTCATTGAAAACATTGAACCAATTAATCCAGAGATGGTGAATTCTCAACATTCATGGAATCAGGATGATAAACCTTGGGATAATAAAAATTTCAGGTGGATAGATCCATCATTATTGACTCCATGATTGTGGTTTATGTTTTCCAAAAATTAATAACACCATTATTCATAGTGTAGGGGATTGTTAAATCCATGTGCAATGGGGAAAGGTGCATAGAATGACTGTTTATTTTAATTGGGGGTGGTTAAAAAAAATATTTTCTAATGGAGATTTTTGAATTTTAGCATGGCTTCAAAATCCCCATGATCTATTTTTTAGGTCAAGATGATACCATCATCCTCTTTGTAGTTGATATAGTTATAAATAGTCCAATATTATAATATTAATAATGCTTAATGAGTAAAAAAATCCATTGTTTTATGGTGAAATAGAAACTAGTTGTTATTATGTCAATGAGATTTCCTACATTGTGTTCCAATGGGTTTTGGATTTATATTAGGTAATATCCTTGTACACACAACTGTTGGAGGTGGTTGGGTAACATAACACAGTTTGTTAGGTGGTTAAATTTATATAATTTTATTTGAAGAAAATATTGAGTACATATAAAATGTTGACACTACCCAACATTTATGATGTTAGTAACTCCACTTAGTGGTGAAGTACAATAATAATAGTCATCTCACTACAGAAGGAAATGGTATTGGATATTGTATAAGCATTATATGAAGTTGAAACTCAATTCCCTTATAGGTGATATTTTGATGTCACTCATTTGTTCAATATAGAAGGAAAATTTACTCAAATATGGTTCACAATTCTTTTTTCAGTTGAATTGTTGAGGATCACCATATCATAGTTCACTATAGGCTATTTTGATATGGGCCTCACATTTTGAAAATCTTTTGGTATAAAGTATGACACCACTAGGGAGAATACAACAAAACCATCATCATAATTAACTTATGTGATTTTCACACATCCACCAAAATGTTTTTCACATAACACATCTCACTTATGTATTTACTGAATGTTCATGATTCCCATTCCATACACTATATTTTGATGTATAGTTGACAATTTATTCCAATAATAAATTGACAGTAGGAATAACATATATTGTAGTTGATAATTATGTTACGAATGTGGTGAATCTAATACATATTATTTTTCAATATTCTTAATTTCGGTCCATGAGGGAATCATACTCCCATCACAAAATGAAAAATGATGGAAATTGTATTTAGATATAAAAATAAATTATTTTTTACCTTCCGGGGGATCAGTGATCAGATCCAAATAGTTTTCTCCCTATTGGTAATCTAGGATCATCACCTGGGTTTTCCCAAAATCCAGGCAAGAGAAATATTATGATCAACACAAAATCCAACAAAGGCTCATCATATGTGTTTTCTTGTGATAATCATCTATGAATCCCCATTTTCATGTGAGGAATAATGTTTTCCTCATCATATAATGAATCATATTCTAATCAATGAAATTATGGAATGAAATATATATGTTCTTCACATGGAATTGTTATATACATAACAGAATTCATATCATACACATCACAAGAATAATCTCATTGTCGATATAAAATTAATCATATAATCATCACGTATGGATCCCTAGGCTATCAACACAATGATTCCCATGATAGGTACATATGAAATTATGGGTTTCTATAACATCTATAGAGTCATTTCCTTTAATTTTTATCATATAGCTTGAAAAATTATTTTTAGATACGTATTTGAAACAATAGACCTCATTAAAAAATGGATGTAATATATTACCATATAATGTGGATGAACTAACTAGTTTTTTTCATCTATTATTTGGAACTTGTTAATGTGCCATGGTGATAATACAATTTCACTAATCATCCATGGTATGGAATGGGTTTATCATCTAGTATGGACATTTATGGGTTTTGAAACTGTAGGATGATTATCATGATTTTGAGATATGACCTCTTGATGTGTAGATAGAATGAAGATAGTTTTAATATATGAATATGGTGAGTCATATTCTTTATATTTCATAAATGGGGATTAATGTGAATATAATTCATGTTGAATCATTTAGGGTTCTATGATAGGACTAGTCCATGTTTTATAATGTCATGTGGTATGAAAACATGAGACGTGAATGATGTTGGGTAATGGGATCGAGTCGGGATTACCTATCTGTGAAACCAAGAGGAGGCATGGCCCATTTATTGGACTAGTTTTGGATCATAAATTATAAAATTGTCTTGGCATATATATAATAAGGGTATTAGGGTTAAATGTTTTAGTAGAATGGATATTTGTGGGTAACACATAACTGGTACCATATTCCTGGTTTGGGGTAATGGTTTCAAGTGAAAGCTGGACACTCTTGCAGAGAAATAAGAATCGTTCTACCCCTCCCATTCATTATTCAATGGTTTTGGTTGTGAAAGGATGTATCTCCTACTTTGGATATGAATTTTTTATGAAAAATCCTTGATTGGGTGTTGTGGTTCAAACATTACCTCAATACTTGGGATGGTTTTCGTCATGAAAGGAAAGCATCAAATGTGTTTCCTTATTATTGGTTTCTTGATATAATATAATTCCACTAAACCATGACTTTATTTAATGTTTAAATGAGAAAAATTTGAGTTCTTTAATGGAAAGAGTGGAGCACAAAATTATGAATAAAAGAAAAATACATTTTAAGACTTATGTGTGGTTGTTAACAAAATTTCTCACCTTTAATTGTTCATAGAGTATATTTTTGTAGCAAGAGTTTGAAAGTGATGTTTTCATGAGTTAAGAGCTTCAACATCCATTATATTTTAAATTAAACATGATTTATATCAATCTTCTTAATATATGTCCATGAAATATAATATCATTCCTATGTATAGTGAATAAATGTTACTATAGGATTTTATGGAACCTTTAGTCATTTAGCATCAGATGATGTCTTCTCACTGATGACATGTGGACACATAGAACATCAAACATGTGTGAATCTGATGAAATGATATTATATAGAGACACATGATGTGGGATTAAACATGATGGAATGTATAATAGACTAGTAATCAACATCATATAATTTTAACATCAACTAACTATAAATTCAAATTTATATGTTCATTTGAGCTCTACAATAAGTCAGATAAAATCGAATTAAATTAATTATTTTAATGGATACCATGTTACCCTACGTAATATATCTTTAAAGGACATAAAATATTTAGAAGAAAAGAAATTTTGTTTTATGTTTTGGCACTAATTTTTTGAATAATAGATTTCATATATATAATACTCCTTATTAGAGTTTCTTAAATAAACATCACAAGACTATGAAACATTTTTAAATGTCTTATATTCCTTGTTACGTGACCTGTCATGTAGAACATCGATATCCCATTTTAATCTTCTTAAATCACTATTCACTCTGGTCCCTTTTCTAACATTTTTTTATAATCAGTTAACTTCATCAATATATAATTTAAATATAATAATATTAACAATAAGCTTTTATACAATAGAATATAGTCTTCCCATAACAAAAACCATATGATAAAATAAAGAAACTAAAAATATATTACCAAAATCTAGGTTTTTCTTCAAAACAATATAGTGATTTAGAATGTAAAAAGAGTTATATTTTGAAAACATGGAGGTTTTCATAGAAAAATCATTTACAATGGTGGAATTTAGAAGAAATATAATTTATTATCTATTTGAAAATCTTTTAAATTCATATGAGATGATTATAAATGACTATATTGTTACATCTATCCTCAGATTAGGCGAAAATGAGTCCTTATAAAATACTTCTTCTTATGCATTATAAAATTTATTGACCAGTCTTTAATTATTTATTTATGGTACCCATTTATCAATAATTTTATTTCTAATTTCCATATTTTCTTGTATAACAGCTCATTCATATGTTTTTTCAACAAATTACATAACTTCAATTTGGTCAAACTGATTACACTATTCTCATATTTCTAAAAACCATAATTCCTTACAGAATGATTATTCAGTAATATTAGTTTCATTATATGAGATTATTGAAAAAAATAAAAAGTATTTTTAGGACATATTTTAGTCCAAAAACCTTCATCTAAACCACTAAAAATAGAATACAAATTCCAATTATTTAAGATTTGTTGTTTCACATTCTAAACACACTATGGATCTAAAATTTATTACCCTCTATAACATGATTTTACATGAACATGTTACTTATAATCAGAAATCTTTATTATTATATGAGTAAAATTTTTGATGTTATTAAAATAATCATCATGTTCATCGATGTATTTTTTATTTTGAATAAAATGACAAAATTCAATAATCTTATAAAAAATTCATTCTTGAAATGTCCTTGATTTTTTTAATACTCTATAACAATTAGATTAAGTACAATAAAATATAATTATTTAATAATTATACAATAGATAAATTATACCGTGTTTATCCTTTTTATATTTGATGATGTTCTTAGATCTAAAAACATTAAATTAAATATATTTATAATTTTAACCATTCTATAACTCTATGTCTGTTTTCTATAAAATTGGTATCATTAAAGAATTTTTTTTTTCAATTGTATCCATGATTATAGACTCAAACCAAAATAATATTTAATGAAATGTATATTTAATATTGTTATCTAATTTTAATTTTATTTACTTTTTCTCCATTTAAAAAACAACATCCATTTTAGGTATTCTAGAGAACAAGATTATTTTGTACCATTATTTAAAATAATTTATATCAAATAGTTATATTTAATCATTCATCTTTAGTCACTTATGAAATAAATAATTTTTTAATCCTTTTCGTTTGGAACTAGATGATAAATATTCATATTAAGATCACAAGATTCTATTATGAACCTTAAAAAGTAATCCCAAGTATATTTCTATAAATCAGCAACCACAAAATATTTTTTAAATAATATATTTTTGTTCGATATTTTCTAAACAAATTCATGTGTAAAGGCTCACAAGGATTATAATTAATAATCTCGTTGCTTTTTTTTAAAAACGTTTATATTACATTCACATTCAATGGTAAGAAAAACATTATTTTCATTAAATATTAGTTTTGTAGAATCAAAAATAAAATTCATCGAAAAAATGATTCTATATTTCTAATCAATAAAATTTAAAATTCATCTATCAAAAATCTATGATAAAATAAATTTTTTATTAAAAAAATTTATATTCTATGTAAAAAATCATTATCTTACATATATGAATAATTATTTTTTTAGTTTTAAATATATGTGAAATATTTATATAATAATAAATTAGAAAAATAAATAAAATATTTTTTATTAAAACGATAACAAACATTTATCATGAATTTTTTTAATCCTTTATTATATAATATAGTATGGATAATTTTTGATTATATATTTTCAAGAGATCCATATGTAATGATTTATCATTTTTATTTTTTTATAAATTTAATGTGACCACTATCAGTATTTTATAATGATTAATATTTAAAAATTATCCATTGATATGAATTGAATATCAATTATCCAAAGAACACATCACATTCCAATTTTTATAAATGCTTTCATTCAAAAAATTTAGAGTTGTATATCTTTTGGTCCCCATATGATTTTACGTCCACGTATGTTGTAAATAAATACTTTTCAAATCCAAATATGCTTTATTTTATTTTTAATCATATCCCTACCCGTTGATAAATATTTAAATAAATATTCACACATGACATATAAAAATTTACTAAATCTTAAAACAAAATTATTTTTTGGATGTCCAATAATTCCATAGTGAAAAATTATAAACAATTTTTTTACTTGAAGAATGAAAAAATATATCTTATAAATCTTTTGATTTTTTAAATTAACTCCAATCCAATTATGATATTTATAAATATTTTAATTAAATAGAATATAATTGTTTTTCTCTTAATTATAAAAGATAATATACATCATTAACATTGAAGTCTAAAATAAAATATCACTTATCCTATTATTACTCTTAACAAAATATAATTCTTATTATTCAAACATAATGGTTACCAATAAATTTTGTTAAGATAAATTACCCATTTCATAATGAAAAGAATCATTATATTTTCTATATTTATATTTAGGAATTAATAATTATCCCAAATATTGGACATCATTCATTAATATCATAAAAAGTAAAATCATTATACATTTGAAGAAGTGAAAAGGGAATATAACTCTTTAATATATTATATAAAATAAATATATTATTTTTTATTTTATTTCTCAATATATGAGTCAATATTTTATACTACCCATGAATCTTTCGAAGAACTATATAATATATTAGTGTTTTTTATTATTTAATATAGAAAAATTATTTTTTAAGGGACTTTTTTTATATTTTCCTTGTTCAGTTTAAAGTAATTAATATTTATTTCCACTGGTTTCATGACCAGAGTATACATCTTTTTATAGAGTTACACTATTCAACAAAAAAATAAAAATAATATTCTAAAAAAAAATTCATTTTTTATATTTTTTATTTAATATTATATCTACATTTTAAAACACTCAATCAAATGTAAATGTAAATAAATATCATTTATCAAACGAATTATAAAACATAAAATTTCCGTAATTTAATATGATGAAGTTATAATTATAAGAGATATAGAATTATTAGTTTATTTACATATAACAATATAAAACATATTGAATTTAAAAATCATAAGTCATTAATGTAGTAATTATATTCAATATTTTCATATTTTCATTTTCTATGAACTATTTTGTTATATATGACATGCAACACCATATATATTGTAAAACACTCAATACATTCGAATTTGGATCATATTTTTGAACAAAAATCATAACAAAAATAATATTATGGAAAAATATAATAAATTTTTGGTTGTGTAATATTTAATAAATTAATAATTCTAAATGTAGTGAAAATTATGTTGAAATGTCATTAAAAAAATTTCTGAAAATATTTGTTCATTTATTAGAAGAAAAATTAGTTTCCAACATATCATTGTATGTAGTGCATTGAGAAAAATTATGAAATTTATCTGGTAATAATACATAGATAAGAGTATTCATAATTCTTAAACTAATTTCATGTCCATTGTATTGTTCTTTATAATAGATGGCAGGTTCACCGGTGAGTACATTTTAAGGATTCATCAGTTTTATATAGACATTCAACCCCAATACTTATTATACAAAATATTCCATGTTTTACAATAATTTTTTAATATTATCTATTGAAGTATGGTTTTATTTTTATAGGCATACCTACAAAGAAAAAAATTATTACGATAATTACAAAAAAAAATATTCAAACACAAACATATCAAGGTACTGATCTCAAAATATTTATTTTAATACCACTTTTGTGCATGATGTGAAGTATCAAAAAGGTGTATTCTATATTTTCACCAGACATAACCCAACCCACATGTACCCCACCCAATCCACTAGTATGTCTAGTGTATCATTCTTATATAAACACTATTTTACCAGGTATTGGATATTAGAATAATGAAGGAATAATATATATGATAGGAGTAAGCATATATCTACATAAAATAGCTTTAAAACAAGACTGAATAATATAACAAGAAATTACCAAATATAAGTTAATAAAAAATAAAATAATAGATTTTTCAATATGATGGATAATATATAGTAAAATACCACATGTGAGCTTCCAAAAGGGGATAAAAAGAGATGATTATATCATCATATATGACTGATATAAAATATGATGAAACAAATCCTCACTGAAATGTATCATTACCAAATCATTAGTAAGTAATATCTCAGTGAAGAACTATCATTTTACACTATGAACAAGCTCTACCATATCCTCATCCCCCATAGTCACCTCAAAATAGAGTTATATATTTAGACATTACCCATGTGGGAATGAATATCAATGTAGTTGTGGTTGAAAAAATTCACAGTATAACACCATGAAAACATGGTGGAGGAAAACATAGAAAATTCAAACCAATAGAGAATAAACATATATATATATAAGATTAATAAAACAATTGTTAATAGAAGAATCACAATATATTCCCTACATCTTTATAGAAGTCTTAAACTGAACGGAACAATAATATCAATGATTTTATAATATATTATCCATATAACATCTCATAATACAATCTTAACCACCATGAAATTGATGTATTAATTAGGAAATGTCATAGTAATGCAAATTGATCGAGGGACAAAAGAACCCTATAAGATTTATATTCCATTATACATGGGAATTACTAACTCCATGTATGGAGTAACATGCTTTAACTCATGGGGTAGTACAAGAACACAATTTTCGTGTCATTCATTATTTTATTTCTATATATATTTTCAAATAAATGGGGGATAACAACTCATAAAGGGAAGAGTATATTGATAAAGGATTGTACCTAACCCCTATTTAGGTCCACATAATGAAAATTATGTCATTAATGACTCCATTAACGATGTAGGGGATTTTTATCTATTTTATGCTTCTTATGAGTGCAATTTAAGAAATGAAATCTTAAAAGAACTAAAATTGACATATAAGGTTGTATTCAAAATCTTTGTCATATCTGAACATCTCACACACACCATTTGATCAAATATTTGGATATAATCTTCTATATATTCCCTAATAATATTTTATACAATCTATGGTGTGATATATAATTTCATAATCTTAATCTACATGAATTTTTTTAGAATGTCCTATTTATTTATTTGGTACAAATAATGGAGAGTTAATGAATGAGTATCATAAAATAAAAAATTGTATATTGCATGAACAATATAATATATATCCTTTGATGATCATATATAGGTCTGATGTGTACTTCTATGATCCTTCCATGTGAGATCATCATACCCATCATGCACTCTAAAGGGAAAAAATTTATGTGAGTTGGTAATTATCTGAGTGTGTACCATAATAGTCAAATTCATGTAAACAACTAAAACATGAAATTTCATCTTCTAAAACATGGAATGTTTGGGTTTTAGGATATTATATATATTTTACTGTGACTAAATGTCATGAACCGACTTCTCCAAGATGAGGTATGGGACATCAAAGTTTCACACCCTTCCTTCCCCACATTGATGGAGGGATAATGACCCCCCGACTTTAGCCTTCGATAGGACCCAAAATAGAGACTAGCACCATGGGTATAAATTCTAAAATTATATGGTTGGAATTACAATTTTTTATAGAACAAGATTGGGAGATAATATGGTAAATACAAAAATACACCAAATACAAAAAAGCTATAGTAATGAAAAAAATACATTTCCCACATGCATTATAAAATGTAATATTCTTACAAGGTGCATAAAAACCCAAAAGTAAAGTAACAAAAAAAGAGACTACGAAGAAACACCAAATAATCTCGACGGATGAGCTAGTAAATTCTAGAATTGTCCTCGATGTCCACCAGGAAACCTGAAATAGGTTTCATAAACATAGGGTGTGTATACAAATACACCTAGTAAGAAAACTAAATCTGCCCTTTCCTAAGTGGGGAAACATACTAACATCCATGTGGGAAAATAGTAGAAACTCAAGCCCCAGCTATGGAATACTAACCATCCCAGCCTCACCAAGGCACACTCACGAAATATCCAATGTCAACTAAGGTTTCATAATAAGCACATTGATATTTAGGTACCCCGCACCACATTCCCACTCATTATCTACTCATTCCAAATGGCTAACGTATTGATGCTACCAATCTTCCCATATGCATTCCCTCTTCCACCAACCACCCACATTCAACTGGGCTACAAACCACACACAATCTATCCCGCAGACACCTACGCCACAATAACCGCATCTTTCAACCAATGATATGTAGGAATCATCCCAATGAAACTTGGGAAAACAATACAGACATGCCAACACATGGGACTATAATCCACAAAAAAAACCCTTTCCTGATGTATCTTGGCATATGGTAAGCCTCAATCCATTACATCCTACCCATATGTGATTAACGGTGAGAACCCGAAAGAGGGTGTATGGAAGAATTTTAGTAACTCGCCTTCCATCCCTCCACCAGGATGTTAGGAAAAACACCATTCTCCTATGAAATAGTTTTTTTCATCACATAGTGATGTACACGGGTGGGGTCCATTTAGAAATAACAAGTAATTACAAATTATATATTTATCGGTAAGAAAAAACATAACTCGACCTAAAAGTTTCCAATAAACAACAAATGATCCCACAATTGACACTTTTTCAGCTACCCCTATTTGAACAAACACAAAAAAACAACTGAAAAGAATAACGCATCCCCTTTTTAGTTTTTCCACATGTCATTTATTAATTTGGGTACTAAATTTAAATTATTCCAGCACTATCGGAAACCTACCAACCACAAAATTATGAACATAACATGCCAAAACAAACTGCAGTCCCACTACACAATAGCACAAAACCAGATTTACAGTCCACTGCAAAACCCCCAATCTTCCAACATACTTGTCCATTCATTTCCAAAATTCATTCTTCAAAATTATACCACAAAATCATTCTCTAACAACCCATCCCTGCAACCCCACTTCCTAAAAAATTCCCAGATGCAGTACCACTATATACAAATTCGTAACCAGACCATAGTCCTACTTCCCAATGTCGTTTGACGAACATGAAAAAAACAAAGGGAGTTCAGATTCTTACAAGTACATCAATTCCACAACCAATCAGTCTCTAAAATTAGGGTACCAACACACCCCATGCACTACCCCACACATAAATCCCACATCAACTATTATTAACCCACAAACCCTATGTACACACATACAACAACCCTCACATGAATTCATGTCCTATGTCCATCATCATACCCACAACCGAGATCCCAATAGTGGCACCAAACAACTCTCACGACCTACCAAACACAACAGATCAGATCACTCATCCACAAAAATAAACATGTTGTGTATACATATATATATAACTAAATCAGGTAAATACCATTTATTAATCCACATGACAAATAGGGTTATCATACAAGGGTTTTCATCTTGGGGAATCTATTTCAATTAACAAAGTGTACATGTTCATGATGTTTTTAGGTAATAGATGATTATCAAAAATCATAAAAAATGGAACACTACAAGTACACTAGAAAAGACCACCAATATCCATGATTTCCAAATGGTATACTACCATGACAACTATAACAAAATTAATGATATAGAATTAAACAGGAAATAAAAATCAAACCACTCCCAACCTGTAATTTTATTTACACATGTTATATTTTGATCTTTTTTAATTCTTATTTATTTCTCATTTTAAGAAAATATTTCAGTCGTTCCACACAATTGTTTATTTTCACACCCACCCTACTTGATGAAAAATTAAATAGAGATAAAAGGATTCCCTACCTATTGGTCAATGGATCAGAGTTCTTCCTTTCTCCAAGAACAATGTATCACGTGAGAAGCCGGGAAAAACTCCATGAAACATATCATAAGTGGATATAGCACAAGTGACCCACTCATCTGGGGAGGAAGCCTCTAGACTCACCAAGAGGAAACAAAAAAACACAAGGAAGGGATGATCCCAACTTTGAAGAGTTAGATCATATTTTAATGGAAGAACAGTTATAAAATACAATAATCATAGGATTATAGTAATGATCATGAAGTTTGAGTGTATCAAAACACATGGTATATAAGTATATTTAAATATATAATTAATACCCATTGAAACACCATTAAAAATTATTGAAGAAGGCTATAAACTCAGTTTACATCAAATAAAACATCAAAGGATAGAATCTAGAAAACTTCGGAAAATAGGAAAAATTGAATATTAGTCACCGATGGGTAAGTCTCTGACACGGATCCACCAATGGGTGAGCTACCGACACGACCTACCTATGGTGAGCCACTGATGGAAACTTACCCATGCAATGACATACTAACACAATGACATAATAATTCTCTAACCTAACGATGGTGATTTCCTTGACTCATTGACAACGATACTCCTAACTCACGGAGACTAACACCCATGACACATTGATGCACTGACATTTCGAATCAATTATATGCTGAAGCACTCACATTTTTATACACTAACATGATGATGAACTGATATACTGGTGCACTGACATGCTGATGCACAGACATGCCAACACTGACCCTCAGAGTTACTGACAGAAAAACTAGAAATTTGACAAAATCATGAAATTATCCATAATTTCCTCCTAGAACACCCTAAAAAATTTATTTTCACAAAGGAACGGTCTAGGAAAATATGGGTTATTACATCAGATAACTATAAAATGTACATGTTCCTCTAGAATTCCAAGATAAACTTGATGTAGGGGGATATGATCAACCACCTCTTAAGATAACACTTAAAATCTTTCAACATTACATTATTTTTAAAGCTGGAGAAAAAACATCTTCATCCAAAGACACCTTCTTGACATATATATTCTAAAAAATAGTGAAAACACTAGGACCCCACTACCACAAAAAACCACACAAACACCAAAGATCACATTATCTTGACAGATGGGTTAGGGAGCTCCTTCCTCCATGTGAAGATATTCTCTATATTGGGTGGAACTGAATTTCCTGCAAAAGTTTAATCACATCCATGTTAATGCATCTTGATTAGGGATCTTATCCTTCCATCCCCAAACTCACAACTATTCACATAAAAAATAATACAATGGGGGAACAACTTATCATACATCAAGGGAGTTCAAGCATTACATCATAAGCGAGGGGGTACTTGGCACACATTTATTATTCTCTCTCCCATGTACTCTTCTTGATGCCACCATGCCTCCAAAAATCACAAAACAAGGGAATAGTCCATCCTCAAAGAACCTTATTCTCAAGATACTCAATTCTTCCTGGTCTCTCTACGATGGTCGTGTCCTCCTTGACATCCAACTCTCCCCAGTATAGGATAAGAGAGTTGACATGTAGAAACCAATAAAGATGAGAGACATGGAATCCCTCGTGGATATTCCACAATTGTGGTGGAAATACTAGCTTATATTCCACCTAAACAACTCCATTAAATGCCTTAATAGGCCCGATGAACATAGGAGAAATCTCGCTTCCTCTTCCAAACACCTATTTTATATGCTAAGGGGGGCCTTTAAGAACACATGGACCCCATCATCGAACTCTAAGGGCCTCATCCTATGATCAACATAAAATTTCTATCAATATTGTTCATCCTTCATCCTCCCACATAGAATTTGATCCTTCTCCATTGTTCCCAGAAATACATCTTGTCCATGGAGGGTTGTTTCCCCAAACTTTGTCCAACAAATGAGTGAACAACACATTCTTCCAAACAAATCATCGAATGGTGCTATGCTAATGGTAGAGTGATATATATTATTGTATGCAAACTATACCTGGGAAAGGTGTCACACCCACTATCCCCTGGTGTCTAGAACACATTATCATAGAATATCTTCTTGCATATGGATATTCCTCTCTCTATCTGGCCATCTATCTAAGGGTGGAAGGAAGTGCTAATGTGTAACAGGGTGCCAAAGGCATACTGCAACCCCCTGCAGACATGTGATGTAAAACATGTATCCGGATCTGAGAAAAATGTCCTTGTAATACCATGTAGTCGCGCCACATCATCCATATACATACGCCCTAAGGCATCCACTGTACTCGAATCCTTGATTACCAATAAGTGATCCCATTTCATCACTCGATCCACTACTACCCAAAAATATTCATATCCTCCCAGACTCCATTTTAATCCTGTGAAAAAATCTATCAGTATTTCTTCCCACTTCCACTTGGAAACATCTAATGGATGAAACAGACCGCTCAGATCACAATGCTCTTCCTTCACCTACAATGCATTAGGAACCATTTCAAAAACTATTCTACTTACCGCTATATCACATGCCACCAAAATTGTTCTATAATTCCTTGATAAATCATGGAAACTATTTGGTGTACCTTTATGGGTAAGCTATGTAACTCACAGAGAAGTCCCTCATGCATTTTCATATGGACAAATAGGAACCCATGAAATATCACCAGATTATGACAATTTTACAACAATCCTTTCAGAGCATCACCGAAGGCTGCGTGATCATGTATAACATTAGTATCTGAGTTTTCCCACTAAGATTCATCCACCTACTTCATTAATAAAGGCTGAATTTTTATCATTGAATGTTATCCACTACCACTATCCTCCCCAGCATCTAGGTGTAAAGAAACCAACTCCTCCATCTCTTTCCATGCATTTTTGTATTCAGAAACTACCTCATTCTATGAATTAATTACCAAGGCATCGACCACCAGGTTCCCCATCCCTGGGATGTAATATATTTTCATGTTCTAGTCCATGAGTAACTCCATCAATTTTCGATGATTAATGTTTAGGTCTCATTGGGAAATGATATATCTCAAGATCATGTGATCCATGACGAACACAAAGCACTACCTAATGAGGGAATTCTATCAAAACTTCAGTGAAAACACAACCACTACATTCATTATATCATTGGTGGAAATGATATGCTATTTAGGACGTATCTTCTGAGATCTATAAGAGATTAATCCTCCAAAACCTTGGCAATAAGTATCATAGAACACCTCGAACATCACCTCTTCCTCCAGCAACCTAATCATTGGGGCACTGACCTGATTCCCCTTTATATAACTGAATGCTTCCTGACATTTCTCACTCTACATGAAGGCATGGTCTTTCTCATCAAGGCTATAAAATTAGATGAATCTTGAGATAATATGTGTATGAACCTTCGGTAATATCACACTAGACCCTAAAATCTTGGAACCTCTACCATATTCTGTGATTTTCCCCATGAAACAACCACTATGACCATTGATGGGTCGACTGCTCTTACATTCTGTGACACTACATATCTGATGAAGTACTCTTCTCACATCTAGAACACTCATTTGTATATCATTACCTATAGATGGTTGTGTCAGAGGACCTCCAAGATGGTCCATAGATTCCCATCATTCACCACTTTTGACCATTAGTGAAACATGATTTTATCAATGAAAATACAAAAAACCAGTCCAATAACTCGAATAATACAATGTCCATGATCTCTATGAACAAATATGTTGTATTCGTAATCCCAATGACATAACCACAAACACAATGTGCTCATACCTTCACCTGAACGTAGTATTTGGAATATCACCCTACATAACCCTAAATTGTTGATGTCTAGACAAGAGATCGATCATAGAGAACCAACCAACTCCTTTTAACTGATCGAAAAGGTTGTTGAACCTCATAAATGGGAAAAAACTCATGACCATCACCGGAATCAGTCATTGGATTCCTATTCACAGTATTAGACCATTATCCACCTTCATTGAAAATAAGACATGAGCACCCTAAAGTGACAAAATTGGCTGGATAAAACCCCTCTTCATTAGGTCAATAAATATTATCTACAAATCCCACAAATCAGAAGGCGCCATCTGACAAGATGCCTTTGAAATCAGAAGGGAACCGGGTTTCACAACCATCCCAAACTCAACATCATGTCAAGGGGTAAGAGTCGCAACCTCTTCAGGGAAGACATCTAAAAACTATATAGAAACCCAGGAAATTTCACCATATATTTATCTACTGATTCCAATGAACACTTGGCTTAAAACTAATGAAGAGTCTCCATATGTATGCAGCCCAACTGAAAACTGTGATCGCCGATGAGAGCTATGCACTAGCCACCCATATCATAGAACACGACTGTTATTTTGAATTCATCAATAAATTCATGCACAGAAAACAACTGGTTGATGTCTAGGATGACATTGAATGGATACATATATAGATGAATAAGATCCCCACTAGAATGTTGTTTCCCCATAATCAGTCTACATCCTCCACAAACATCAAATAGATTAGTTTGACCTCCAACATGCATACTTGAAACTAGCGGAATATGAAATATCTCGACATATAGTGTAATTGAATGGTATAGACTGGGTGAAACAAAGAATTTTAAAGCAATAGAATGAAAAAAAAGCACACACAAGAGTACTAAATAGACTGATCATAACTCGAACAACATCTGGCCCTGCTGAAAATACTACTTATGTGGCATGCAACTTCCCAGGTATAGCTCATCAGCACCTTGGATTTCGATCGTCTCCCTGACCCCACCCTAGTCAAGGACCCTACGGTTTACCCTAAGGTAAGACCATAAAACATTGTTTACCTAGGGTGTAGTGGGTGATCGTTGCTCCTACAGCTATAAGGGCCTGACCGGTAATTCCTACTGATAAAGTGGGTGCTAAACTTATTGACATAAATTACACAACACTCGATGTGGGCACTAGTTTGGATTACTCCCCTAGCCTCCAAAGATAAAAACCTCTATCCTGGGCCCATTGGGAAAGGGCGTGGACCCGGATATCAAAACTGTAATTGTTGGGGCCTACTTCCTGCCATCCAAAACATAGAAGGTCCTAAAACGAGATGCATTATATGGAAGGAATTCCCCTATATAAAACTTTAATGGATTCCCTCTTGAGGTACACCACCCAGTGAGTCAATCCATTCCATCACATTGGTCTTCATCTGATACTCCATGTATGTTGGTAGAATGAATAAGTAACAACATACTGAATTGAATTTCGAAGTACCTCTTATATGCATCTTTCTTGGGACTCCTCTTCCAGAAAGAGATATAGTGCGAAATATAGAAGATAATTGAATTTTATCCTCATTTCTATCACCTATAGACTCCCTTACTGGAGGGAGAGTAGATCCAGAATCTTCTCAGCCTTCATCCGGGAAAATTTGAATTCCACCTAAATCTCCTTTTCAAAGTCATCCCATGTAGCATTAGTCTCCTTCCTCCCCTTGAGGAACACCGTCCACCACTACATTGCTACTCCTCGCATAGGGATCATTTCTAGATCATCCCAATACTTTTTTGATGCTAAGATCAAGATAAAAGTGATCAATAATTTCTTGAGGCAACTCTCCATCTCTATGTTCTTGATGATGCCCTCGTACATCTCCATAGTCTACCACTGGAAGGCATGAAGCATCTTCTACCACCGGTCATCTTCTTCCTCTAAATTTTCCCTCCACTGATAAAACAATTCTACCTTTCAGGCCTCAAATATTCGTACCACAAGGTGATGATTTCATGGTGCCAATGATGAAAAGTAAACAATGAATTCATAAACCAGAATTAGGTGAAAAGTTTCATTTGGAATTGTCTTAAATCATCATATGTTTAAAATTCCTAGAACAACAATGAAAAACAATAACAGATGTCATTATGATGCATATACATTTCCTAGTGTCTCTAACATGTAATCAGTGTAGCCTCAGTTTGTCGTTCAGTAGGTCTAGAGACCTTCATCATTTCATTGGGGACCTAAAATCATGTGTCCTAGTTGGTCTTCCCAAGTCAATTTCACACACCAAGGTAACCAGACATTGTTTCCCTTACATCCCATCAAATTCTCAATGTTCCAATGTATAAACTCTATTATCCATATAAAACTCCCAAAACCTTCCTTTGATACCATATTTTCACAACCAACCATCTCCATGATGAGGGAATGGACAAAAAGATCCATGCCATTCCTTCATCTTGTTTATGGATGGATTATGACCCCTACTGAGTCCTGCATTCCATGAGACTCGATGTGGGGACTAGTACTAAGGGTATAGAATCTCACATAATATGGAAGGAATTACCATTTTTATAGACCTAGATTAATAGATCAAATGGTAAATCCCACATTACTAGAAATACCAATAGAGAAAGTAAATCGAAAATTCATTTCCCACATGCATGTTCAAAAGTAAAGCTGATACATGTTGGAAAAAAACACCAATGTAATGTATAAAATTAAAATGGAATAAGTAGAAACAATAACTAATCCCAACTCCTAAGCTTGTAATGTCCATAATGGTCTTCAATTTCCTCACAAAATACTAAAAATAGTTTCATATATGTAGGGTCAGTATACAAGTATGCTTTTTAGGAAAACTAAAGACACCAGTGGAAAAGTGAGAGAGTATAATAACTTCCCTCTTAGAAAATAGTACGAACCTACAATGGAATACTAACAAGATCTAACTTACCATGACACACTCACCAAATAAGTATTTCCATGTACAATAGTTGTCTAAGAACATCTATATTTGGTTACCCCGTAGCACTTTCCCACTGGTTAGCTGTTCATTTCTAACAGCTAGCCTCTTTACACTACCACACTTCCCTTCTGCAGTCCCACTACCCCTACCTTCTCGCATAGACCTGGGCCTCAAACCATGCACAATCCCACATGCCAACATTGGGGCCACAATATCCATGTCTCTCACCCGATGTCAGAACAGCCTCATCCCGATGACACATTGGAAAACAATCCTGGAATTCAAACACCTACTCTCCCATCCATTACTAACACAATTATGAAGGAACATGGGATAGGAAAGGCCTCAAGGCATTACATCCTGCCTAGATATGGTCGAGTTGTAAGAACCCCTAAGAGGGTGCGAAGAAGATAGTCCGTAACCAAGAATCCATCTGACCACCAAGATGTTTTCAAAAACACCCTCCTGATGAAATAGAGGTGTTTGGAATATATTTCTCAATATGGGTAGGTTATTTTAGTAATCAGAAGTAACTAATATTTATATATGTATATGTAAGAAAACACTCAATCCTACCTACGAGTTTCCAAAAAACAATAAATAAGACTTGCAATGAAACTATTGATGTTACCCCTATATGAACAGCCAGACAATAGACACTGACAGAGAATAAATCATCCATTTTTTTTAACAACATGTCAGTTATTAATTTAAGGATTCACATTAGGTAATTCCTACAAAACTAGAAAACTAACAACCAAAAATATACCAAAACAACATGAAAAACCAAACTGCAGTCCCACTGCACAATAGAACAAAACCAAATTTATAATCCACTAAAGATATACCAAATATTATTAGAATCCTTTTCATCCATTGGAAATAATAATTCTAAAAAATTATACCACACAATCCTTCTCTCACAAACCGACCCTAGATCACCACTTCCCAAATAATCACCAGATGCAGCCCAATTAGGATATAAACACACCCCATGTACTACCCCATGCATAAATCCCACAACAAATATTATTAACCCACAAACCCACTATACCCACATACCACACCCCTCTCATGAAACCATGTCCTATATCCAACCATGTGCCCAAAATTGTGCTCCCGACTATAGCACCACACAACTCACACATGTTAAAAAATATAAGAGAACACAACATGTAGCGGCATCTATCAATAATATCTTTCTGTGTGTCTGTATCAATATATTCTGAGTGGGTTAACAAAAAATATTAATCTACATAACAAATAAAGGTGGTCATACAAGGGTTTTCATCCTAAGAAATTTGTTTCAATTTACCAATTGTACTTGTTCAAGTTGATCTCATGTAATAGATGATTAT
This sequence comes from Viscum album, assembly GCA_963277665.1. Taxonomy (NCBI): domain Eukaryota; kingdom Viridiplantae; phylum Streptophyta; class Magnoliopsida; order Santalales; family Viscaceae; genus Viscum; species Viscum album. Next base: position 1,427,333,995 of record OY728136.1, on the reverse strand, counting down.
CAAACATCATAACAAAACAAATGGAAAACTATGAGTTTGTAAGAAAATACATCCAACGACCATGATTTTGTGAAGGAATACATCAATGACAACAATAAAGGAATCAGAGATAACAAATAGAACTAGATATCAACATTAAACCACTAAAATCCTATTATTTTATATACCCATGTCATTTTTAAACCTGTTTACTTTTTGTTTATTTCTCATTTTAAGAAATTAATTGATCCATTACTCCCAAGAGATCATTGGAACACCCACCCCACATGAAGAACAATTAAAGAGAGACACATGGAATCCCTACTAGATAATCAAAGGAGTGAAGTTACTCCTTACGCTAAGAACAAGGGATTACACTAGTAGTAGATAATTACTCCATGGAATCAAAGGAAAAGATTCTCTATAAATGGTTCATGACTAGTCTAGAGAGGAAGGCTCCAGATGCACCATTTGAAATGGGAAATCACACAATGAAGGGAATATCCAAGCATTGAAGAGTCGGATCCTATTTTAAATAAAGAACATTTTTAAAAGGCATTAATCAATGGATTGTATTCAATATCATTTAGTTTGAGTATATCATATTAAGAGCGATGGTATGATAATTAAAGACATAATTTATACAATTTTGAAACACCCAAAAAATATCTTGAAGAAGGCATTAAACTCGGTTTACATAAAATAAAAAACATATGAGTGGTGAAACTTAAAAACTGGTGAAAACCGGGAAAACTGAAAATGTGTCATCAATGGGTGAGTCACCAATGCAAATCCACCAATGAGTGAGCTATCGAAGTGATTTACTAATGTTTATCAACTGAATCCGTCCTACCAACACAATGATCTACCGATGTAAGGACCTAATGATGCAGCCATCAAAGGATGCCCTGACCAACTGATGTCGATGTTGTAGGTTGACTGACATTGATGCTATTGAATCACTGATGCCGATGTACCAGACTCGCTGATGCAATTACATGTTGACGCATTGACATGTCAACACATTTACATGCCGACACACTAACCTGCCAACACACTAAAATTCTAGCGCACTAATACTCCAATGCACTGATATGCTGACAGATAATGAATGAGTTACTGATAGAAAAAAATAGAAATTTAACAAACTCTTATACCGAGCCAATACTTCTTCCCAGAACATCATAAACATGGATTATCACGAAGGACATGTCTGGGAAAATACAAGTTATTACACATGTTTTTAATTCCCATGTTATATATAATAATTACTCCCTGACATACCATTTATACATTTCCATGGGAATTGAAATTTTTTGACTTCAGTACAACCTTTGGTATATAACTAATCTCTACATTATGTGTGTTTTGATTCCATACATACTATGATATTAAAATCATCAGATAAATTCTATATTCTAAAAATTGAATGGATATTTAGAAAAAATTTCACTTTAAATATTATATTGAAATAATTATGAATATCATAGACTTACTATAAATAAATATATTATGTTCTTCAAAAATACACACCATGTGGTCACATATTCATTATCCGATCATGTTTAATCCATTCATTTTCCAACACCACAACCACTATAGTTTCAAATAGAATCCATAATAAATGTATCACAAGTTGACCCTAAATTATACTTTCCCACTTTTAGGGGTTATATATGTCATATATTTCTTATCTTACTCCTAAGAATATACCTTTTTTCTATCACACACAACCCCTATGTAGTTCCCTCTATTAAAATTCCACACATTTTTCGTGTTTCTATCACCATTGTAGTGATTATATTTTCATCTCATGTTACATTCCACAAAAGAATGTCATTGTAATGATGGAAAACAAACTTTTGTGTTGTGGTGAAAAAAAGAGACGATGTTGAATGATAATGGTTGATTTTTTAATTTTGACATCCAATATTTCATTTACATTATATTAATCAATAAACATGTAATATTAGGAATTAAAAAAACATGAATTGAGGAAAGATAATGGATTTATGATGTTAAAAATAAGCATAATATTCATAAAAATCCCATTATGAATTTAATATAATAATTTTGAAAAACAATAAGATGTCAGATTGATTCAATAATGATACAATTATATAATAAATTCCATGATTAACATGATAAATATATACATAGATAGTATTACCATAGGGTTTTTAGATATATATTCAAATCAGCCCCAAATCAATCATATATTGGATGCTCCTCCACCTAGAATATGGTCTCCTACATTCATTGTATATAATTATAGATTTTATACTATTTTAAATGCATGTAATCCTATAACATAGAATAAAGGTGATATTTATACAACTAAATTAGGTTAAATAAGGTATACGTTCAATGACTATAAATGAATGCAATCTTAAGTCTGAGACACGAAAAATGATTATATATATCCTACAAAATACCCCTCATTCTGAACATTACTGAGATATAATGTTTTCTATTTTGTGTTATATTAAATTAAAATAAAACTTTTCAAGCTATATATTTGTTATTTATTTACTAAATAAATAAAAATATCATGAAAAACATGACTAATTCCAAATCACATAAAAATGAATCCCAAGAGTAAAATACATTTTTCAGGATCAATTGAATAATTAGAAATCATTTCCATGATTTTTTACAATGGTGAGTGTATTATTTTACACATTTGTTGGATTCATGGTCTTAAATCATAATAATGTGTTAATTCAACCTCTCTAGAAAACCTGAGTTTAAATATTCTTCAAATTATTTACGCTTTTCTGTTTAAATATTAATAGCATGGGTTAAAAATTTAAAAACATCCAAATATAAATTCTTATATGGAAATAATGATTTCACAAACCTATTCGGCCTCTTATTATGAAATTGTATGAGGAAATAGAATACAACCAACATAGGAAATGAATGTTCACTTATCACCATCATACATGTATCCATACCAATATTTTCACTATTTTGTAATAATAAGATTTCCAAATAAAAACTGGAAATTTTCCCTATAAATGTATAAGTACACATAGTGATAATAATTCCATGATTTCTCACCCTATATAGTTCATATCAATGTGTTATTTTTGTTCATGGAACAATCTGAATCTATGAACTATTTACATCATATTTTGATGGATAATTAATAAGGTAACATATGGAAGATAATTATGGTCTATGTCATTGAGTAGTGAACTAATGGAAAAGAATAATTTAAATACCAATTTCATTTACACCCTAAAACTGGGAAAATAATTGATACTCTGAAAAAAAAAATATCTTCATGAATAAAATATAATTATTATATTAATCTACTTCTCAACATTTCAAATAAAATCATACATACTGTAATTACTAGCGTAATAAACTAATAAATAAAAAATTCAATATATTAACATTTCTTCTAGAGATAAGGAAAACCAAAAATAAATTCCTTTGATTCTAGATAATATCATATCCATTTCCCAAAAATAAATAACAATTTCATTATCAATCCTTCCTGAAATATTCTGAAAAGTGCATATAGGAAAGGAATATCCTCATCAAACTACTATGAAACCATACCCTAGAAGATCAAAGAACAATTAATCAAAAATGATAATAATAAAATCATGACACATTTTGGTTTACCTATATTGGAGGTTCCAAAACCAATGATAAAACCTCTCAAATCATGATAAAACTAAATCCATGGACATGGATAATAATCCCTTATATTGTGTGTAGAGATTCCCTATTGTAAATGAGATTTTTTTGGTATGTCATTTTCCATAAAGGTACAATTATACATTAAATTAAAATAATATTAAATTATATATTACGGTGCCATATATTAGCATTACGGTGATGAAACTGTCCATCTTTGGATGATAATATTCTACTGTAAACCTTAAAAATATTTTTTTCATTACCTAATAAGGCCATGTTTTGTAAGATACAAAAATAAATATTGTAAATATGGCCCCCTCTCTTAATTAATAAGTTGGGGCCACCATATCTGATTAAATGTATGTTATCGTTCCCTATCACATTAATATAATCTTCACCATGTATAACAGCAAAGATATATCCTCCATTATCTGAGGACTCAATCCTGAAATCAATGAATCAACTATAATGTTATTTCTTCACCACAGTAGTTGAAAATAATAAAATTTCATCAATATAAATGTATAATTACTAATACAAACCATGATATAAAATTCATGTAATATAAATATTAAATTCATAAATTTATATTTTGATAGTTTATTACACAATTGATGTGATAAAAATCAAATTCACGAAGATCATTAAATATTGTTCATGAATGACCTATATCTAAAAAAATATCAATGTTTTTAATAAACACAACCATGACCGAGTACATTATTTCCATAAGAAAATAATTTTAATTATATATTCTTTATAGTATTGATGGTAACACCTAATTTCTATAGCAATACCAAAACACTACCTTCAAAACATTTCCCACATGAAATCAAGGATAAATATATCTGTACCAGTGTGGAAAATTTAGGTATCACATCCATAATTTTTTCTTGAAATAATGGTCACACTGGGAAAAAGTAAAAACACACCCAAAAAATGTCTTCTCCACACTATCACCTCCAAGAGCTTAGTTAGACAACCCAAAATACCAATGATGAATATAGTTTTGTTGAATAATTTATAATGATATAGAAAATTATCAATTAATATGATTATCTATGGAGTGAATTATTTATTAACATTTTCATAAAATTCCAATATAATAGAAACATCCCCTCTTCAATAACGATACTATACATAACATATATAACAACCCCGCTCTTTAATTCATTCTTTTAATCATGATTTATTATAAAAAAATCAACACAATACAATGAAAATGATCGAGAGATCTAGTGTCTTTGGAAAATTAGGTACATTGTATAACCACATAAAATATGAAAATAAACATCATTATTGAAAACATTTTTCACATGACAAAAATATTCCTTCATACATAACATTACATGGGATAACACGATGACCTATATAAATGGTTGAGCTATAAAATCCCAGTAAGTTGATAAACATGGAATAACATGAGGAAAATAATACATGTAAGACAAGGAATATCAATGATTTTTAATGGAACTTGATTAATAAGGAATTCTATAGGATGATAATCATAACATAGAAAATCTGGAAATATCTTAACATAGTGCATCATAAATATATTGAGGCAAAATCCACCAAAACCCACAGTGGAAAATGAACAATAAAGGAATCATGAAAATCTCATTTCCAAAAATGATGTATCATGATGCTATCCATTACTCAATGCATTGGAGCACTATCAGGTGACACCCTTCATAATCATTTCATTCCCATGTTTAAGTGTGCCCCATATATAATATAAGATTAATTCATTCAACATCCTAATTTATTGGATAATCATGGAATGTTAAAAAAATTGATCTATGTCCCAAATATATAAGTATATGTTCATAAAGATGAATACTCATGATATATAAATAAGTATGGTATTCACTACACAATTATTTTGTCATGAAAAATCATGGTGCAATTTCAGTAGCATAATGACGTCATCAAGAAATTCCTAAAATGGGTAGTTGAGAGAGAAGGGGTATCTCATAATTTAAACATGAAATTTAATGAATTAAGGATATTTATGTACATATCCCAATATATTCCATAGGAATTTATATGACATAACATAAAAGGAATTAATTATAAAATAGGATGGTGGGGGATTCCTGAATTTTGTTTGACATTGTAATGGGTGTACATAAGGGTTCCAAAAAGTGAAAATTTTTGTTTAAAGGGGAACTCATGTGACGCCCCGACCCCGGTAGCCTGGTGCCGGTGCTTCGGTTATGGTGTGCAATTTATTTCGTACAAATGAAACAATTAAGCCACACATCATAACCCATCAGGAGGAACTTTCTGGTTTAGATCCTGGAGAATCAGAGACAACAGCTTTGCTTCTTTATTTCTGAGCTAAGAACAAACATCCAAGTCTTGGAAAGGCTCTATCAACCTGTAAAAATTTAACATAAAACATAGGGTGAGCATTGAAATACTCAGTAAGGGGTTTTTGAAAATACATAAATACCGCTTTTGAAAACTACGTTGAGAAATACTTTTCCATACATAGAAAAATTCATAAAAGAAAAACTTCAAGAATAAACAAAGGATGATACATCAGAGTTAAAGTACTTCATACGTATGCACTAAAACACTTAGTTTTAACTCACTTAGAAAACAAGATAAGTATAATAATAAAAAGACATGGGTTGCACGAAGTAAAGTGTCCATAAACAAGAAAAGTGTGTATGATCAATAAGATGAAAATGTCATCAGAGTCGCGCACAAGCGCATCATCTACACAAAATATGCACATAATGACATGATAATTGAAATACAACATTTGAAATGAAGTTCTGGAAAAGAAATTGGTCATACATCAACATTGCCAGATCATATGTCTTGTGTTTCTTTTTTTTATCCGATACTCATAGGTAAGGTTCTATAACCAAGGTTATTCCTCTAATCGGAATAATCACCAGGTTGGTCATAAACAAAGAAATGTATGCTGAAGGACTCATGGTCTCTGTGTCAAGGCCTTGTGCCATGACCTAAGGGTAAAAACCCAATCTGACTGTCTCGAAAACAATCGATGCATCGAGGAGCCTACTTTTACCGGTCTCCAACCCGGAGGGCTTACATTAACCAGTCCCCAACCTGGAGGGTTTTCTTCTTACCAGACCCCATTCTGGGTAGTCCCATACATTTCTCACATGTTGTTAGGGTCAGATATTCAAGGTGTCCCATACCACTTTGAATATTTAATTTTCATTTCATATTACCCAAGGTGTCCCATACCACTTTGGGTAATACCATTTCCATTTCCTATTACCCAAGGTGTCCCATACCACTTTGGGTAATTTTAGTTCTTAGTTCATTATCATGTTGAGTCATATGTATGAACAATATGAATAAGGCAAAAATTATATAATTGGTTTACAAATACATGTTACGGTATATAAAATGGAAAATATGGAATAAAAGAAGACACGGTTAAGCAAGCATACTATGTGCATAGAACAATTATTTAAGCACATAAGATGATGAATGTGTGAGACTTGATCCCAAGGGTTATTAAATGATGAGTTTCTAAAATTCCAGTACATGGAGATGAACTACTTGGCATTAAATATTGTTCTTCACAGGTCACAGTACTTTCAACAAATCTCCATCCACAAATAATTACTGCGGCATGCTTGGTATAAAAATAATAAACACTTGCAATCTTTAAAATTCCGACACTTGGAAATAAACCACTTTAAAAATAATACCTGTCATTAATTAATATTCTTCACTGGTCATAGAATTTGCAGTTACACTCTGCTCACTAAAAATCATTGCAGCGAGTTCGGTATAAAAATAATAGAGGATTTCTACGTATTAACATAACCCTTCAACCCCTATCCTTTTAAAATGAGTTTAAAATAGGCATAAGCATATCCTTAAAAAACATAAATAATTTCATGGGAAACCTTAGACATGTTCGTTGCTGTACAAAATTATAAAATAGCATAGGCAAGCGCTAAAATCCTACATGCATAAAAATATTAATAACCATTTCTTGAAACTAGGGTTTTCCGATATTAACCTTAAAAACACATACATACATAGGGATATATATACACAATATATATATAAATAGGGTTTCTCATAAATTAAACATGGTTCACTTGAAATCTGAAACCTCTAACAATCTATCATTTATTCAGTTTAAAAAAAAGAACAAAACCTTATGGGTTTTAAGTGTTCAAGAAACTGTAAATATATAAAACCTCAACTACAACTATTACATGTTTGCACTTAACACAAAGACATGGTTCGCATCCAATATCATCCATACACAAAGTAAGAATAAAAAACTGATTTTCATTGAAATACATAACTAATAAAATTATATAATTATATATATATATAAGGCTTACATAAAGATTGTAAACATTAGGACTTGTTTTAAAATAACCCCTTTCAAAGGTATAATTCTTATCATAAAATACTGAATTATAAGGAAATCTTAGAAACATAATTTTGTATGGTTTGCATTGGAATATATATATATATATAAAGTTATAAATATACCTTTAACTATTAGTGTATATATACATATATACTCATGTATATAATAAACTTGAACCGAAAACCATTTGTGAAAAAAAAAATATAAACGTGGCACCCTTACCGCTCAAGAGAGGATCTCGCCGGAGGGAGGCTTGTTGGGTGGCCGGAGAACCAGGAGAAGCTTGGTGGCCGGTGGTGGTCCGGTGAGGTCGCGGCCACATGGAGATGCTGCGAGGCGACGTCCTGGTGTCCAGCAGTGTAGCGCTGGAACTAGTGTGGTCGTGCACGAGGGTGAGGTGCGAAACTGGAGGTGGTTCGTGGTGGAAAGGCGACGGCGAGGCGGCGGCAAGGCTGGTGTCGCGGTGGCGCGGGTTGGCTCCGGAGGTCCCGTTTTCACTGGGGTTTCTCAGTTCTTAAAGGATAATGATCCGGGGAAGGTTAGGCCGAGCCCATGGCGTCCTAGGTAGGTGGTTGCGCGAGGTCAACGTGAGTAGTGGGGGGAGGCGTCTCGGGCAAACCTTGTCTGGTTCGCGGGTACCCGTCGCGAGGTAGGAGAAAATGTGAATAGCGGTTTTTTTTAAAAAAAACAAACAATGGTTGGGATTTCGACCTCGGCGTGATCGGACGAACGAAAAAATAAGGAGATTTTTAAAACATAACAACGACCGGGATTTTCCATGGTGAGATCGGACGGTGGAGACCATCGCGCGGCCAGTAACTGCCTCTCCGGGTATAAACAGTGTGTTAAAAAAAAGTTTAATAAATGCTAAATTAGAATTTATACTACTTCGCAATATATATATATATATAACCGGTACATTATAATTTGGAATTTTTATAAAACATATTAAGTACTTTTAACTCATAATTTTCTAATCCAAAAATCCCATTTTATTTTAAGTAAACAAATGATACTATTTGATATATCTATTATTTTCTTTTAAAAATATATATATATTTTTTAATACAACACCTTATAATTACTAGGGTCTTATAACCATTAAAATCGAATTTATAACTTACTTCACCTGTTGATTTATAAAATTATGTTTTGAAGACCCATAACTTTTCTCTAATTCGAAACACATAGTTTTAGAGATCCGAAAAGATATATTTTTTTCAATTATTTCTGATACCATTGTAGACTTGATGTTCGACTCATTTTAAAAATACCAAGTTTTCCATCATATAAATATCATCATGATCAAAATAGATTCATTTGCAAGAATAATATTTTATTTTTTTAATACTTGAAGATATAATTCTAATATTTTGTATATAAAAAAATTGAAATACCATAATATTATAAAAGCGTTATAAGGAAAAAAATTTATAAAAAGCAGCACTTAATCCCTTGGAACCCAACGGTCAAAAAAACGGTCATATTCCTTTTAGAGGTCTATTATAAAAGCAAGGGGTAGGATGTTTTATATTTTCAATACACCGAACCCTTGGCGGATGGCTCTCCTCATACCTCTGGTGCTGAGTGCGTGTGCGGTGATTCTGGCTGTTATACTTTTCACACTAATGGATCCTGAAGATGACGACTATCCGATTGCCCATGTTGTGGTTCTTTGTAGTCTTTCTGTGGCCGTGTTAGTTCTTGTGCAGGGTACTTTCAATTAGATGGGTCTTGTTGTAATGTATCTTTTAAATATATAACAGTTTATCGTTTTCTTCATGTTTGATTTCCAATCGAATTCTTTATCAGCACACAAACCATAAAATAAAATAAAACAAGAGATATCATTGAAATTCACAACATTGTTTACTTGAACCAGTCTATAAAACCTGCGGCGTTACATTATCCCCCTCTTAAAAGAATTGTGTCCCCGCAATTCAATAGGCGTACAAACACTGACTTACTCACGCAACTTTTTTGACACCCTTGGTGATGTCCCTTTACCTCCAAGGCCCATGGAAGAAGTTACTATTCAACTCAATCCCCAGGGCTGAATAGAGCTTGTGGGTCTCCTCTTCCCAAATACATTTTTGGCAAAGTGGATCGTGATTGAAGCCAAGCTCCCGTTTGATACAGGTAGCTTTCCAGAGATGGGAACGAGTGACATCAAGCTTCGCGACGTCCTCTTGGATTTGGTTCCTAAAGATCTCTCGAACCATTTCATAATTGAAGGATTCTATGAAAGATCCAAAATCGCAGAGCTCCCCAAGCATGCTGAAGCACAGGATTTGTTACATAAAGACTGCGCGGAAGTCCAACTGCTTCGCAACTTCTCCAAATTCCGGGAAGGCCAACCATTTATTGTTCAAGGTGAAACACAGGAAGAGTCCCTCATAGTACTTCCCTTTCTTTTTATAATTCTCGAACACCGCACTAGCCATTAGGTTATACACAACTTCTGACCCTCGGAAGATTCAAAGGACATTCGAGCTTTTCGATATTTCATAGAGGGTTTTTCACGTGAGTCATAAGTTAACAAAAGGTTGGAAACATGTTGAGCAGGATTTTTCTAAAATAGTCTTTATGATTTCTGTAGGGAGAGTCAGGAGTCTAGGCATGGTTCACTGTCTTTCCATCTGAGAAGTTTAAAAACAAACCCTACTCAGTAAAACATTATTAATGTTTTTGTGTTATCCTAATTTTCCAAGGTTGCCTAAACCATTCCTCTGAGACCAACTGTGACGCCCCGACCCCGGTAGCCCGGTGTCGGTGCTTCGGTTATGGTGTGCAATTTATTTCGTACAAATGAAACAATTAAGCCACACATCATAACCCATGAGGAGGAAATTACTGGTTTAGATCCTGGAGAATCAGAGACAACAGCTTTGCTTCTTTATTTCTGAGATAAGAACAAACATCCAAGTCTTGGAAAGGCTCTATCAACCTGTAAAAATTTAACATAAAACATAGGGTGAGCATTGAAATACTCAGTAAGGGGTTTTTGAAAATACTTAAATACCGCTTTTGAAAACTACGTTGAGAAATACTTTTCCATACTTAGAAAAAATATTAAAAGAAAAACTTCAAGACTAAACAAAGGTTGATACATCAGAGTTAAATTACTTCATACGTATGCACTAAAACACTTAGCGGTAACTCAATTAGCAAACAAGATAAGAATAATAATAAAAAGGCATGGGTTGCACGAAGTAAAGTGTCCATAAACAAGAAAAGTGTGTATGATCAATAAGATGAAAATGTCATCAGAGTCGCGCACAAGCGCATCATCTACACAAAATATGCACACTATGACATGATAATTGAAATACAACATTTGAAATGAAGTTATGGAAAAGAAATTGGTCATGCATCAACATTTCCAGATCATATGTCTTGTGTTTCTTTTTTTTTATCCGATACTCGTAGGTATGGTTCTATAACCAAGGTTATTCCTCTAATCGGAATAATCACCAGTTTGGTCATAAAAAAAGAAATGTATGCTGAAGGACTCATGGTCTCTGTGTCAAGGCCTTGTGGCATGACCTAAGGGTAAAAACCCAATCTGACTGTCTCGAGAACTATCGATGCATCGAGGAGCTTACTTTTACCGGTCTCCAATCCGGAGGGCTTACTTTAACCAGTCCCCAACCTGGAGGGTTTTCTTCTTACCGGACCCCATTCCGGGTAGTCCCATACATTTCTCACATGTTTTTAGGGTCAGATATTCAAGGTGTCCCATACCACTTTGAATATTTAATTTTCATTTTATATTACCCATGGTGTCCCATACCACTTTGGGTAATAGCATTTCCATTTCTCATTACCCATGGTGTCCCATACCACTTTGGGTAATTTTAGTTCTTAGTTCATTATCATGTTGAGTCATATGCATGGACAATATGAATAAGGCAACAATTATATAATTGGTTTACAAATACATGTTACGGCAGATAAAATGGAAAATATGGAATAAAAGCAGACATGGTTAAGCAAGCATACTATGTGCATAGAACAATTATTTAAGCACATAAGATGATGAATGTGTGAGACTTGATCCCAAGGGTTATTAAATGATGAGTTTCTAAAATTCCAGTACATGGAGATGAACTACTTGGCATTAAATATTGTTCTTCACAGGTCACAGTACTTGCAACAAATCTCCATCCACAAATAATTACTGCAGCATACTTGGTATAAAAATAATAAACACTTGCAATCTTTAAAATTCCGACACTTGGAAATAAACCACTTTAAAAATAATACCTGTCATTAATTAATATTCTTCACTGGTCATAGAATTTGCAGTTACACTCTGCTCACTAAAAATCATTGCAGCGAGTTCGGTATAAAAATAATAGAGGATTTCTACGTATTAACATAACCCTTAAACCCCTATCCTTTTAAAATGAGTTTAAAACAGGCATAAGAATATCCTTAAAAAAACATAAATCATTTCAAGGGCAACCTTAGACATGTTCATTGCTGTACAAAATTATAAAACAGCATAGGCAAGCACTAAAATCCTACATGCATAAAAATATTAATAACCATTTCTTGAAACTAGGTTTTTCCGATATTAACCTTAAAAACACATACATACATAGGGATATATACACACAATATATATATAAATAGGGTTTCTCATAAATTAAACATGGTTCACTTGAAATCTAAAACCTCTAACAATCTATCATTTATTCAGTTTAAAAAAAAAGAACAAAACCTTATGGGTTTTAAGTGTTCAAGAAACTGTAAATATATAAAACCTCAACTACAACTATTACATGTTTGCACTTAACACAAAGACCCGGTTCGCATCCAATATCATCCATACACAAAGTAAGAATAAAAAACTGATTTGCATTGAAATACATAACTAATAAAATTATATAATTATATATATATATAAGGCTTACATAAAGATTATACACATTAGGACTTGTTTTAAAATAACCCCTTTCAAAGGTATAATTCTTATCATAAAATACTGAATTATAAGGAAATCGTAGAAACATAATTTTGTATGGTTTGCATTGGAATATAAATATATATATAAAGTTATAAATATACCTTTATCTATTAGTGTATATATACATATATACTCATGTATATAAAAAACTTGAACCGAGAACCATTTGTGAAAAAAAACATATAAACGTGGCACCCTTACCGCTCAAGAGAGGAGCTCGCCGGAGGGAGGCTTGCTGGGTGGCCGGAGAACCAGGAGAAGCTTGGTGGCCGGTGGTGGTCCGGTGAGGTCGCGACCACTTGGAGATGCTGCAAGGCGACGTCCTGGTGTCCAGTAGTGTAACTCCGGAACTAGTGTGGTCGTGGACGAGGGTGAGGTGTGAAACTGGAGGTGGTTCGTGGTGGCAAGGCGACGGCGAGGCGGCGGCAAGGCTGGTGTCGTGGTGGCGCGGGTTGGCTTTGGAGGTCCCGTTTTCAATGGGGTTTCTCAGTTATTAAAGGATGATGATCCGGGGAAGGTTAGGCCGAGCCTATGGCGTCCTAGGTAGGTGGTTGCACGAGGTCAACGTGAGCAGTGGGGGGAGGCGTCTCGGGCAAACCTTGTCTGGTTCGCGGGTCCCCGTCGCGAGGTAGGAGAAGATGTGAGTATCGGTTTTTTTTAAAACAAACAATGGTTGGGATTTCGACCCCGGCGTGATCGGACGAACGAAAAAATAAGGAGATTTTTAAAACATAACAACGACCGGGATTTGCCATGGTGAGATCGGACGGTGGAGACCATCGCGCGGCCAGCAACTGCCTCTCCGGGTATAAAGAGTGTGTTAAAAAAAGTTTAATAAATGCTAAATTAGAATTTATACTACTTCGCAATATATATATATATAACCGGTACATTATAATTTGGACTTTTTATAAAACATATTAAGTAATTTTAACTCATAATTTTCAAATCCAAAAATCCCATTTTAGTTTAAGTAAACAAATGATACTATTTGATATATCTATTATTTTCTTTTAAAAAAATATATATATTTCTTTAATACAACACCTTTATAATTACTAGGGTCTTATAACCATTAAAATCCAATTTATAACTTACTTCACCTATTGATTTATAAAATTATGTTTAGAAGACCCATAGCTTTTCTCTAATTCGAAACACATAGTTTTAGAGATCCGAAAAGATACATTTTTTTCAATTATTTCTGATACAGCTGTAGACTTGATGTTCGACACATTTTAAAAATACCAAGTTTTCCATCATATAAATATCATCATGATAAAAATAGATTCATTTGCAAGAATAATATTTTATTTTTTTAATACTTGAAGATATAATTCTAATATTTTGTATATAAAAAAAATTGAAATACCATAATATTATAAAAGCATTATAAGGACAAAATTTTATAAAAAGCATCACTTAATCCGTTGGAACCCAACGGTCAAAAAAACGGTCATATTCCTTTTAGAGGTCCATTATAAAAGCAAGGGGTAGGATGTTTTATATTTTCAAAAAACCGAACCCTTGGCAGATGGCTCTCCTCATACCTCTGGTGCTGAGTGCGTGCACGGTGATTCTGGCTGTTATACATTTCACACTGATGGATCCTGAAGATGACGACAATCTGATTGCATGTGTTGTGGTTCTTTGTAGTCTTGTTGTGGCCGTGTTAGGTCTTGTGCAGGGTACTTTCAATTAGATGGGTCTTGTTGTAATGTATCTTTTAAATATATAACAGTTTATCGTTTTCTTCATGTTTGATTTCCACTCGAATTCTTTATCATCACACAAACCATAAAATAAAATAAAACAAGAGATATCATTGAAAAGCACAACATTGTTTACTTGAACCAGTTTATAAAACCTGGGGCGTTACAACTCATAAATGAAAAATAATTTTATAAGGTAAGAGAGATATGTAATAATGTATGTCAACATAATTAAATCGAAATAAAAAGGCATATCATAAATAAAGTGCTTGATAAAAAAAGGAGAGAGAGAATCTCTCTATTGGATGTGTGACTACAAAGGCATAGAGGTGGATTGTTTGGAGCATGGGGACCTTGAGACGACTCTTGGGATCATAAAGTAGAGTGTGAACGATATAAAATATGTTTTAATGATGTAAAATGGGATCTTGAGTGGGTTTATATAGGAAGGGGGTGATTTCATTAATATTTTGGTTTTGGACACTACATATAAAACATTTAGAACCAAAAACCTTCCCTTGGATTTTTCACAATGTTTCTAAAATAGGGGAGTGCATTTCATAATGATATATGTCTATACTCTGATTATTAATAAATATTTTCCTTTCTTATATAGAGGTGTGTTACTCATTTAGTGAAATATATTTAAATCATAAAATATTTTATACACCTTAGTGGATTCACTAAGGATTTATAAATAAATAAAATAATCAAAAAATAAAATTATATTAAATGAAACATATTTTATTGGATAATACTTCCTTTTATAGTATTTATGACTACACTATTGAGATATTATGATGTCATAAAACACTCTGTATGTTTATACGATATTTAATTTTTACCCAATAAATTGACTGTCTTAGAAAATTATGAAAAATTCACCATTGGATAATTTTAATGTGATGATACAAAAATATATATCCATTTTATAAAAATAAATTTATTAATGTTTTAATTTTATCTATTAAATTAAAAATTAACATTTATTGGACATTAGATATTTTTTATAATAATATTTTTTGAACCCCAATAAAAATTACATTTGAATTCATAAAAATTATATGATCATTTATATATTTAAAAAATGTAATTCAATAAAATTATTCTATTAATGTATTATTTATTTCCAATATTCAATAAATCATCAAAATATATTTTTAAATTGAATCTGAATATCAACCAAAAATCCTATATATGATTCCCAAATTATTTACAGCGTAACAGTAATAGGATGAAAATAAATGAATTATTCTATTAAAAAATAATATACATATTACCAATGAAGGGACCTTGATAAATATCTCTTTATTATACCAACATTCTTCCTATGAATACAGTTAGTGATTATGGGGATTTCATAGGGTTGTTTGTTTAACTTGATTTGGATCGTGATCTTGATGTAATTGAACTTATCCCAAAAAATGGTTTCTCTTATGCTTGAGTTGTTGGATCTCACCTTGGGATTAATGCATAAGAAATAGATATAATGTTATTTCCCCAAGAAGCATAGATAAAAGGACATCATAGTTTACGATACCACCGGCTGAGGCCATCACATATTTTTTCGGTTTCAACAGTATTAATTAATACCCTATATTTATACTAGATATGTGATCGAGCTTCAAATACTATATAATCAATTGTAATGATACTTAGTAGTGATCTTAATCTAATTGGATAAAAAAATTCATTTTTTTCTTTAGCTATAATTGATTAAATTAAACAAAAAGGGTATTTTTATTCATAAAAGTTCTGGTTTTTTTAATTATTCACACATTTAAAAATTTCACAACAAAAATATCATTTTCACAGACTAAATCATTTTCCAATAACTCTGATTAATCACCACCTATGTTTTCCATGTTTCTTCTCCACTATTGTGGTTTCTCCAAATCACATTAATGACGTGTATTGACTTATTTGGTAGAAATTTTTCTAATTTATCGATGATTTTCACTAACTGATCTTCAGCTGAAAGGACCTTATACAGTGGTACAACCATTATATTATTTACATATGATAGGTTGGGTATGTACTTTCTTAAGAGAGATTCATGGAATACATTAGGTACTTGAGACAAGTTCGGTGGGAGTTCTAGTTGATAGAGAACTGCTCTGATGTGATCAAGTATCAAGAAAGGATTGATATAAATTTGAATAATATTTTACTTCTTCTGAAATGTCATCACTATCTTACATAGAGATATGCAGAGGAATATAATGTCTATAACATCAAACTATAGGTATCATCGATGATTTTCACCGTAGCTCTTTTTCTAACTCAGAGCATCTCTAATGTGATGCCGAATGTTCTTAACTATCTCCACCATTTCTTCTACGATTTCATGATGTAGAATTTGTCATTACCCATATTCATCACAAAATTTGATGATCTCCACTTATTTCCATAAATTGTTTCAAAGGGTATTATTTGTGTCTTGAGTGGAAAATGTTATCGTAAAAGAATTCCGCTAAAGGAATATGTTTTTCCCATTCTCCTTTGATATCTATATTGTAGGATCTAAACATGTCATAAACTCTATATAATGTCTACACATATTGGCCATTTAATTGGGGGTGATATTCCATACAAATGTTCTTCTTCGTGTTCAGACCATGATGGAGACTTTTCCAAGTGATAGATGTAAATCATTTATCTCGATCACACACAGTCGATAGTGCTACTCCATACAGCCTTACCACTTCATTGATATATATATATATACAATTTGATTCAGTGAGAAATCTTATTTAATCTTGATTGTGTGTGTAATAATTCAAAGAAGATCCAAAATAACTCAGATATCATTGTTTCACTTGGATATATTTGGTAGTCTTTTTACAAATTCCTTGGTGATGTTTTCTCATTTCCATGTTTGTGCGGGTAACAGTTGAATAATCCCCATAGTCTTTTTTTCCATTCAACATTTACATTCTGTCATGCTAGGAACATTGATGTAGACTATACGATCTTCATCTTAATGTTATCCAACCAATAGTTTTCTTAGAGATCTCAATGTAACAATTTTTCCAAGATAAATGGATAATGTCGAAGTATTCACATCGTCCAAAATATATATCATTAACAAAGGATATTATAGAACACATATTATTGAACCAAATTTCACAATTCTTTCTTTATTTAAATTAATCTCTAAGGAATTACCCTTTCTTATAGTTTACACATAATTTATAATTCCCACGTCATCTTTTTTAGCATCCTTTAACCTATAAAAAAAGACAGTTGAGAAATCTATTGGGAAAGGATTGATTGTCAGGACCCGTCCATCAGGGCCCGTGCCGTGACTAACCTCAAGCCAGTAATCCATAGGCCAAGAGATGGAAACTAGAAACAAAGGCATAATTCCCTAAAACATGGAAGGAATTGCCTTTATAACCTTTAAGCACACACACAAGCAAGCACACAGCTGGTCATAACCCCAAGAAAAATGTATAACAAAAGAGTGCAGAAAGTAAATGGGGACAGAATACAAGGAAAACTAGAAAGTATGAGTACAACTTTGATACAATACAACTGAATAAAATTTAATGTCAGTCGTTGGGTCGTCCTCTGATGTTTCTACCTCAAGGGCAGATACTGATCATCTCCTCAGCACTCCACATCTGTCCCTCTCCTCCGTGTACCGACTTATCATAAGGTCCACCTCCAAGTACCATCCAGTCCTGGTACTCTAGTCCTCAGTCAGTGCTATATGTCGTCTGCATCCCACACTATAAGGTGCGGGCATAGCCCGTGCTGGGGTGAGTATAACGATACTCAGTAGGTAACCCGAGACCCTCTAGGTCTCAAAAAATCCAACAAGGATAAAACACAAATTATAAAATCAACAGATATATTTACATAGATATATTCATATACATATACCTATGTTATCAAGTAATCCATCTCAATCATGAGGAAAATAAAGAGGTTCTAACTCAGCTCACACCAGGATTTATCCTAGGGGTAGTGTCATTTAACATTCCGAACACAATGTCGAACACCTCAGGTGCTGGAGAACTCTTCCTCTATCGAGTACAATGGTCCTGCCACGTCACACAGAGGTGTTTCTTCACTAACCTTGGACTGCTGAGGTATTCCTCCTATCGAGTACCTTGGGTCTTCCATGTCACTTAGAGGTACTCCCCACTATGGGTTTGCTACGTCACATATAGGTGCTCCCCCTCAAGGCCTGATGAGGTACTCCTCATGTCGAGTACCATGGGTCTGCCGCATCACCATGATGCTTCCCACCATTGGTCTGCCACGTTACCAAGGTGCTCCCAACTGGGCTTGTCGAGTCACTCTGAGTTGAAACAGTCAGCAATCGTCAAGTCTCATCCAACCACTAGGCCCCTGCACTATTCTCAATCAACTCCGAGAGGATCTGCTCCCCAAGTTATTGGTCGATACTCCAACTACCATGAAGTCCCTTGAAGATGTATCTCAAAGTTCCTCCTCATAATAAGGGCCTCAATGTAATATACGGCGTGTCAATCGAATGCCCGTTGTGTGAGTAATTAGCCTTTTTCCCCAGGGGTCCAGTTGGATTTGTGCTTGATCCAATCTGACCATTTTCCATCTCAATCCTAAACATAGTTGTTTATCACTAAAAGGGACCATCTCGCTCCATGAATTCCAACACCACAGACGGTTCGTCAAATGGACGTATAGTGCCAAAGTTATGGCTAAAAGAAGGTAAATGGGTCATAGTAGGCCCGGGTTTGGTCCAACCCAGTCCGACCAACCAGGACTGACCTGCTGGGTCCTACCGAGACTATTGGGCAGCCCAACCTATTGGGTTTAGCATGGTCCGCTGAGCGGCCTAGCCCGTTGGGTTCGGCTGATGACCACGAGGGGCCGCATAGGCGGCTCGCCCTTAGAGGTGTCGTGAGGGCAGCTCAGCTGTGGAACAACTTGGCCGTGGAACGGCTCGGCGGCATGCCTGCTGAGCTTGGGGTTGATTGCAAGGCCATGGCTCAGGCGGCTCGGGCAGCTCGGTGGTCCGCAGTGAGAGTACGATGGTGGTGCGGCTCATCTCGGCCAGGACAGCAGCGCAACTCGGTGGACAATGGCGCGACTCAAGAGATAGTGACGGCGCGGGGGCTCGACAAGGTGGACGGCTATAGTGAGGCTTGGCTCAACCCAGGCAGTGGCGCAACAAGGATGATGGTGGTGTAGCTTAGTGGACAGCGGCATCATAGCTCGTCTCAGCACGGCGGACGGCGGTGGCTTGGCACGGCGGCCCGGCATGGCTGTGACGCATCGGCTCAGCATGGAGACGGCGCGACAAGGGGGTTCGGCCCAGGGCAGCGCAACGGCAGTAGAGACCCAAATATTGAAATACTTGGAAATTACATTACATTAGCGTAATACATAATACATGATAAAAATAGACGCCCAATGACCATATTAGTTTAGTGTCTTTGGAAACTCAGAATATAATCTTCTAATCATGGTGAAGGATCTTCAACATATCCCATAAAGAACTTCCACTATGGTTTTCTTACCTAATTTTTTTTAAATCCCAGGGAAAATATATCATAAAAAGGGTGAGCTCAAATGCTCAGTAAGGGAAAGCATAGAAATCATAAATCCATCCATAAAATTTGAATGCAAAAACATGAACATAAAATCTAAACATCAAAATCATGAGCAAAGACATAAATCTTTGAAGTATGTAAGGCATATCTCATAAAGGAACCTCAATCATGATAAAATAGAATGGGAGTAAAACATGTAATTGTGGATACCATTAAACACATTTTATGATTACCATAGTAGCCAAGGCATTGCTTCCAAGACCATCTTAGTGGACAAAGTCCTTTTCTGAATCGTGTTCACTCCTCATTCCAGTCCTGTATCACTGAATCAGATTAACTTACCGTTCCTGCCAAGTCTATCTCATGAGATATAAATCATTACCCGATGCATTGGAGGGATATATAGGTCACACCCATCTCATAACCAAATCATTCTTTCATGCGCCACAAAATCATAAAACATACATCATAGCATAACCAATGTAATAGAATGGGATTCTTAAACATCATGCCATCATAACATAATCCATATAAAAATTGGATATAATTTCATCATAAGAAAAGTGAAACCTTGTAAATCATAGAGACATTATACTTGAAACATAATCATACTGAATAATTTCATCCTAGAAGGCTAATATTTTTGATAAAACACTTGAAATGAATTCTTGAGGAAAATATCATTTCTTCTTCAAAATCATTTTCTTTTCACAAAATGCCATGAAATTTTAAAAGAAAATTGTTTTGTTGAAAATAGTCATAAAATATTGTAGAGTATGCTTCATGAAAATGATGAATTATGAAACCATAAAAATCTATTCATGCCATATAATTTAAAAAAACATTCTCCTCGTACTTTTGTCGTAAAAGCCAAAAAGTACCTCATATGGTAAACAAAAGAAAGATTCCTTCCATACGATGTGGTAAAAGATAAAAGAAGGGTAAGAATGACTTTAAAAATAAATGGAAGAAATTTAAACATTTTATGAAAACATTTTGAGAACATATGGACATGGATAATAAACATAACCCCAGTAAATACTTACGAATAAACAATCTCGGACGGGAATGAGATTGGAAAAATTATCCAATACCTTAGGTCTGATATGCTTCGTACGTATCTGAACCTCCTATATAATGATTTAAATAATTTCTTTGACTTATTATAGAATCATATTCGTTGTTATGATATCATATATGGTTCACTTATGACGTTATATTACTTGTTCTATTGTAAGTTCCATATTAAAGAAGCGTTTTGGGTAAAATCATTTTATTTATCATACGTGTTTGGACTTTTTGTTCTTGATATTATTACTTATATCATGATTTAATTAATTCCATAATTTAAAATATGATTTATATATAATATATATTCAGCATATACATATATATATGACAGATCGATAAATGCAATGAAACACACCTTCCATGGAGATGGTAGGTCGTACGTACGCATGAACGCTGTTTTCGTTTCCTTATTGAATTGAATGGAATTAAGTAGATAAAATACATATATATATACATAAATAAAGTATACTTAATATGTCATATATTTCTTGATTACTTATTATATATACTTTATAATCATTCATGAATGGTTAACATGGAGAATGAATCTCATCGCATCGTGGAGACGGTAGTCCGTACGTACGCACAAGCGATGATATCATTCTCATGATCGTGGAATTGTATTTAAGTGTATGTATAATATTTCAAAATCAATATAATTTTAAAATTTTCATATATATTTATTTATTGACTCCATTATACCCATCCAAGTAAGGTGGTGGTCGAAAATAGATTACACCACGGCGTGTAGATGGTATTCCATACGTACGCACGCACAATGATTTCTTTTTCCGTAGGATGGATAGAAGGTGAAATAGGGTTGTTTCATATTTATAATAACATATCAGTATATAAGTAATACTGATGTTATTACTTATAATGAGACAACTAAAGAAGAATAAGTATAAGAAGAAAGAAACTTAAGAGAATCAGAAAAAGAGATTACCACTTCTTCGACACACCTCCTTTAATCCTTCTCTTAATGAAGTAGAGTTGGTCTTTTGAGAATAACAGAACCTCTAAAATGTTTCTAGGGAAGTGGAGAAATTAAATTGGTAGGGTTTGGCCAAGATTCAAGACTCAATAGGGTGTAAAGAGAAGAGGGAATGGGTGCACTTTTTATAAGGGAGGAGAGGGGAACCTTAGGAAAACTTAAAATATTCTTTTATAATAAAGTGATATTCGGTTTTTAATAGCTCCAAATTTATTTATTTATAAGATAAGGTGGGTATGGGTAAAAATACTCTCAACCAATAGGTTTTACACATGTTTAGGTTTGTATTTTATCCTTATCATTTAGATTTAACTCTAAGTTAAATAAATTAGCTTTTATCGTTAAATTTTATTTCTTACACAATATGGTTTTTAAATATACTATAACAAGCCAAACTAACCATAAGTGGTTCATTATTATTATATATATATCCTAATATAAGTCATTTGGACGAAACTCATATATTTTGGAATAAAATAACAATTAATGATATATTATTTGTTTTAAAAACTGATTTATGTCAATTTTGACACTATTTGGTACTTGATTTTTGTGAAAATCATAAAAACATGATTAGTTCTAAAAAAGATAACTAAATAAATAATAATATGTCATAAAAACCGAGAAAATTAGATTAATTCATTAATAGTCTCAAATTAAATTTATTTGGGTATTTATAACATCAATTATGTTAATATTTCATTAATAAGGTAATTACTTCATCATCATTGTGTCATAAATAGATTAAATTATATAAGGTCTAAAAATTAGAAATAAAATACAATTATGTTTGAAATCTCTTTATATTTATAATGAATAGTTATAGTCGAATTTATCTTATGTATAACCCTATATTAAAAAAAATTAGTTATTAAACTTTGATTTTAACTATTATAACTATTTTTTAAATAAAATAATAATAAGTGTCCTAATCTAATATAAGTGGACCTAAAGAGTAATATATTATTACTAATGTTGTTTTTGGTCGAATTATACTTATCGAATATAATTATGACATGTGTTAGGGTAATAGTAATATCATTTTTACCCTTAATTACTATATTTACTTCTAACTGTGGTAAATAAAAGTAAAACGTTATTATTCACCAAAAATTATTTTTATCTTATTTAATAACATTTTACTCCTTGATATTAACCATGTCTCACGGATTTTCGAAATTCCACTCACAGAAGTGGTAAAATTATGTTTTATGTGAATTTTCAAACTCTCATAGGAGGTGGGTAAAAGACGGTGAAAAGTTTAATATATTTTTTATATATCTAAAATTATTATAAAATTCTCCAATGAATTACATTGAACTTATATAGGTATTATGTATCAATTTTGACCAAAAATAAATTTAAATAAAATAAATAATTATTTATATAAAATGTCAGTTTTTAAATAGTAGCCCAGACGTTTCACTATTCATCAAAAATTTAATGTTTTCAGAAAAATACTGAAAATTCACCCTAGGATAATTTCATATTCTGAATCCAAAAATGAAGTCCATTTTAAATGATAAAATTTATAAAATATCAAAAATTGGGTATTACTATACATGACGGCTAATTTGTATAATATTTTAATAACATATCATTGTTTAGTGAAACTCGGTGTTGCGTATAGGACACGCTATCATGGAAGGTCACGATTACGTGTAAAGTAAGCCAAGTCATGGTTGCATGTAGTGCATGATTCCTATATTGTGGTGTATAATAGAATCCAACCATATTTCATTTATACATTGAATATATATTTATATACGTAGAATAAATTCTATCAAACGAAAGGGAAATTTTGTATAACACGATCTAAGAATAGTTTTGCGTATACTGCTAGCTAAAACGGTGTTGCGTATAGTGCTAGATAATCTTGGTGTAGCATAAAACACAGGACATCAAATAAATTAAAATGAATAATTCTCATAAAATCTCAGGGTGTTACATTCTGCCCGCCTGAAAATGAATTTCTCCCTTGAAATTCATCGGGGTTATAAATGGTTTACTACTCGAATGTTTTAATAGAAACCCACATCGTAAAAATGAATACCAAAACTTATCTTTAAAAACTAAAGTATGAAACATAACGGCTACCCAAATTAACTAATATTTGGGTTTCCATATAGAAGAACATAGGTGAAAATATGGATATGGAAGTGAAATATAACCATCAAGTTTTGATGGAGAGTGGTAGAGAACATGGCTACGAAAAAGCCAACAATCACAAAGCCATAAATTTGTGATGATCGAAGGTACCATCTGATTCATCGAATATAAGGGAACTAGGAAAACATTTTTGGTTTTCAATATCATTTCACTAAAGTTGAAGAATTGTTATATTTAAAGAAGTACTTGATTTTTGGTACATTCTTACTGTTGTTTGTGCCTTGAACAATTTCCACATCATCTCTGAATGAAATGATGTTGAATTTGTCTTCCATGAAGTGTTAACAGATCATGTGATAGAATGACGGGTCGTTCCATATTTCTAAAATGAAAGGTTAGAAAAAGTTATTCAATATACATAAGTCCATATATGATGATATTAAACGTATATGGCTCCAAGAATGGACTTATACTTCATATATCAAATCGCATAATAATAAAACTAGTTTCTACTAACCAGTGACTTCCTGTGGGCTAGTGGTAAGAAATAAAGGCATGTCGCACTTTGGTAGTGGGTTTGATTCCCGCAACCTTGTCTGACGCGATGGGTTGTCGCCCATCCTGTAGGTTGTCCTTTTTTTGAAACAATACTGTTATAACAAAAAGATATAGCCTTAAGAAATACTATCTGATGTCCGACATAATCAAATCCAGTCTTTAGACATATCCAAAATACATCTGTCCAATCTCATAGTATAAAGAAAATTATTTCTAGAAATTTCATTAACCAAGCATGTGAATACCATCATTTATCCACATATATCATAAGATATGTCTTGTTGGTCACATTACAAACATTCCAAGGCCTCAATCATGTATTCTCTTGAAAAATTGATACCCATTGAACCTTAGTGAAAACTTGAATATAGTTAAAAGTTAACACTTTCCACATAACAAAATCCAAAAAATTCGATACACTCATACCATGATATCACTTAGTCCTTATATCAATCATGAGATCATGATTACTATCAAACATATTATTTTCTCCTTATCCATTAATTATGGTCATATCATCTTCTTTCCAAAAAAAAAATAACCTTTCATGGTTACCAGTACCATTCAACATATACATTCAAATACTTTAGGAATAACAATAGTGTAACAATCCGTAGATGATTTTTTATTCCATAATACCATACATTATTCTTGATAAACATACAATCATTCCATTAACTTCTTAAACCACTGACTGAGCTTCATCATTTCTTTCATCTCATATTTCATTTGTAGTCTATTCATCATCATCCACATAAATACTACCCATACGACCATGCTGATTCTCTTCATGAGATTTTCCCTTTGAGAATTGGTTTTCATAATTCCCACACATTCCACATTTAAAACATCTAATCATTGTTGATTTCGTATAAATACCATTATCCTTCTCCTTGGTGTTAACTAAATCTTTTCATTTTCACTTACTAGCTTTGTGTCCTTCTTTTCCACACCCAAATCATCTTACAGTTCCTTTGAAACAATCTCCATGATGCCTCTTCCCACCTGATTTACATGGCGGCAATTGAACATTCTTTCCTCTATGATCATCGTGAAACACCATCTTTCTCTTATTAGCTGAGTCAGGAAACTTTCCAAAGTTGAAATTATTGATCATATTATGAGATTTCTGATTAGGCATAATAACGATGTTTGGACTTCCAAATCCCGTTACATTTGGTTTCTCATGAAGAATATCATTCCATTGTCCATCATATCCTCCATTATCGTGAATATTCCTGTTTCTAACCATTTTCTAAAACCCAAAAAGAATAGTTTGAGAGGAAAAAATCATTCTAGGAAAACAACATAATAAAGGGGGAGTACCTTCAGTATCTAACATCTTAGGTTAAATTATAATATTATTACCGTAATTCTAGGACTATAAACTATACGTATATTTTCCTTAGGGAAATCCCTAGACATACCTTAGAAATATCTCTAGGGATTTAACTAATGTTTTTGTATCCTAGTTTCCAAAGGTTAACTAAACCTTCACTCTGATACCAACTGTAGAGACCCAAAGCTTAACGGACGTGGAAATTACATTACTTTAGTTGAATACTTAATACTTGACAAAAATAGATGCCCAAAGACCATATTAGTTTAGTGTATTTGGAAACTCGGAACGTAATCTTCTAATCATGGTGAAAGATATTCAACATCTCCCATAAAGATCTTCCCCTTTGGTTTTCTTACATAAAACCACCCTTTATATCCTGGGGAAAAGAAAACATAAAAATGGTGAGCTCAAATGCTCAGTAAGGGAAAGCATAGAGAACATAAAACAATCCATAACCATTTGACTGCAAGAACATGAACATAAAATCTAAACATCAAAATCTTGAGAAAAGACATAAATCATGGAAGTACGTAATGAATATCTCATAAAGAAAAATAAATCATGATTAAATATCATGGGAATAAAACATGTAATTTTGGAAACCATTAAGAACATGTAATGATTTCCATAGTAGCCAAGGAATTGCTTCTAAGACCATCTTAGTGGACAAAGTCCCTTTCTGAATCGAGTTCACTCCTCGTTCCAGTCCTGTATCACTAAAACGAATTAACTTAATGTACTAGCCATGTCTATCTCATGAGATATAAATCATTACCTAATGCATTGAAGTGAGATATAGGTCCCACCCATCTCATAATGAAATCATTTTTTCGTGTGCCACAAAATCATAAATCATACATCATTTCATAACCCATGTAATAGAATGGGATTTTTAAACATCATGCCATCATAACATAATCCATATAAAAAAATGGATATCATTTCATCATAAGAAAAGTGAAACCACGTAAATCATAGATACATTATACTTGAAACATAATCATACTGAATAATGTCATCTTATATGGGAAATAGTTTTGACAAAACACTAGAAATGAATTCTTGAGGAAAATATCATTTCTTTTTCAAAATCGTTTTCTTTTCCAAAAATGCCGTGAAATTTTAAAAGAAAATTATTTTGTTCAAAATAGTCATAAAATATTGTAGAGTATTATTCATGAAAATGAGGTATCAGGAAACCGTAAAAATCTATTCATGTCGTATAAGTTAAAAAAACATTATCCTCGTACTTTTGTGGGAAAAGTCAAAAAGTACCTCATATGGTAAACAAAAGAAAGATTCCTTCCATACGATGTGGTAAAAGTAAAAAGAAGGGTAAGAATGACTTTAAACATCCATGGAATAAAGGTAAACATTTTATGAAAACTTTTTTAGAACATAGGGACATGGATAATGAACATAACCCCAGTAAATATTTACAAATAAATAATCTCGAACAGGAATGAGATTCGAAAAATTATCCCTTGCCTTAGGTCTGATATGCTTCGTACGTATCCGAACCTCCTGTATAATGATTTAAATAATGTCATTGAATTATTAAAGAATCATATTACTTGTTATGATATCATATATGGTTCACTTATAACTTTATATTACCTGTTCTTTTGTATATTCCATGTTAAAGCAGCATTTTGGGTAAAATCATTTTATTTGTCGTACGTGTTTGGACTTTTTGTTCTTGATATTATTACTTATATCCTGATTTAATTAATTCTAGATTTTAAAACATGATTTATATATAATATATATTCATCATATACATATATATATGATAGATCGATAAATGGAATTAAATACACTGTTCGTGGAGACGGTAGGTCGTACGTACGCATGAACGCTGTTTTCATTTCCTTATTGAATTGAATGGAATTAAGTAGATGAAATACATATATATATTTACATAAATAAAATATAATAATTATGTCTTATATTTCATGATTACTTATTATATATACTTTATATTCATTCATGAATGGTCAACATGGAGAATGAATCTCATTGGGTGGTGGAGACGGTTGTCCGTACGTACGCACAAGCGATTATATCATTCCCATGATCATGGAATTGTATTGAAGTGTATGTATAATATATCAGAATCAATATCAGTTTACAATAATCATATATAGTTATTTATTTACACCATTATACCCATCCAAGTATGGTGGTGGCCGAAAACATATTACACCACGGCCTGGAGACGGTATTCTGTACGTACGCACGCGCAGTGATTTCATTTTCCGTAGGATGGATAGAAGGTGATATAGGGTAGTTTAATATTCATAATAACATTTCAGTATATAAGTAATAATTATGTTATTACTTTATAATGAGACAACTAATGAAGAATAAGTATAAGAAAAAATAAACTTGAGAGAATCTGAAGAAGAGATTACCTCTTCTTCGACGCACCTATTTTATGCCTTCTATTAAGGAAGTAGAGTTGGTCTTTTGAGAAGACCAGAACCTCCATAATATTTCTAGGGAAGTGTAGAAGGGAAATGGGCTGGGTTTGGCCAAGATTCAAGGCTCAAAAGGGTGTGAAGAGAAGAGGGAAGAGGTGCACTTTTTATAAGGGAGGAGAAGGGCACCTTAGGAAAACTTAAAATATTATTTTATAATAAAGTCATATTCGGTTTTTAATAGCTCCAAATTGATTTATTTTGAAGATAATGTGGGGATGGGACTAAATCCTCTCAACCAAAGGGTTTTAGACAAGTTTAGGTTACTATTTTATCCTTATCATTTAAATTTAACTCTAAGTTAAATAATTAAACCTTTATAGTGTCTTTTTGTTTTCTTACACTATATGGTTAATAAACTTACTATAACAATCCAAACGAATCCCAATTGGATCATTATTAATATATATCCTTATCTATGTCCTTTGGCAGAACCATAGATGTTTAGGAATAAAATAATAATTAAAAATATAATATTTGTTTTAAAAACTATTTTCTCTCAATTTTGACACTAGTTTGTACTTGATTTTTGTTAAAATCATAACAACATGAGAGAAAATTAGTGGAATTCATAAAAAGTCTCAAATCACATTTATTCGGGTATTTATAACATCAATTATGTTAATATTTCATTAATAAGGTAATTATTGCATCATCATTGTGTCATAAATAGATTAAATTATTTAATGTCTAAAAATTATAAATAAAAAACAATTATGTAGGAAATCTTTTTATCTTTCCAATTAATATTTATAGTCGAATTTATCTTATGTATAACCCTATATTAAATTTTTTTAGTTATTAAACTTTGATTTTAACTATTTTAACTCTTTTTAAATAAAATAATAATAAGTGTCCTAATCTAATTCAAGTGGACCTAAAGGGTAATATTTTATTCCTAAGGTTGTTTTTGGTCGAATTATACTTATCCAATATAATTAGTACATTTGTTAGGGTAATAGTAATATCATTTTTACCCTTAATTACCCTATTTACTTTTAATCATGGTAAATAAAAGTATATAGTTACTATTCAGTAAAAATTCTTTTTATCTTATTGAACCACATTTTACTCCTTGATATTAACCGTGTCTCTCAGATTTTTGATATTCCACTCACAAAAGTGGTAAAATTAAGTTTTATATAAATTTTTAAACTCTCATTGGAGTTGGGTAAAAGATGGTGAAAAGTTCAATATAATTTTTATATATCTAGAATTATTATAAAATGACTCCAATGAATTAAATTGAACTTATATAGGTATTATGTATCAATTTTCACCTAAAATAAATTTAAATAAAATAAATAATTATTTATATAAAAAATCGGTTTTTAAATAGTAACATAGTATTGTCACTATTCATCTAAAAGTGAAAGTTTTCAGAAAAATACCAAAAATTTACCGTAGGCTAATTTCGATATTCCAAATCCATAAATGAAGTCCATTTTGAAAGATAAAATTTATAAAATTTCAAAAATTTGGTATTACTATTTATAATGGCTAGTTTGTATAATATTTTAATAACATATCGTTGTTTAGTGAAACTCTGTGTTGCGGAAAACACACGCTATCGTGGAAGGTCGTGATTGCGTGTAAAGAATGCCAAGTCAGGGTTGCGTATAGTGAAAGATTCCTTTGTTGTTGTGTATAATATAATCCAACCATATTTCATTTATACATTGAATATATATATATATATACATAGAATAACTTCTATCAAACGAACGGAAAATTTTGTGTAACACAATCCAAGAATAGTGTTGTGTATACTGCAAGCTAAAACGGTGTTGCGTATAGTGCAAGATAATCTTGGGGTATCATAAAACACAAGACATCAAATAAATTAAAAAGAATACTTCTCATAAAATCTCGAGGTGTTACAGAAGCAAGGTCTGGCCACGGGTGGATCGAAATGGACATAGGTCCAGTTTGAATGGGAGGGCGAAGCACCGTGGGACGACACGGGTCGCAGAGGCCACGAGTGGAAATGTTGTTGCATTCGTCGACTTTTTCACCTTCCTCCACTTCGAAAAACACCTCAAAGAAGAATGGTTGAGGGGTCGGGCCATGTTTTTTCAGCCCTCACCCTCTATGTTTAGAATGATAGCAAGAGGTTCACAAAAAAAAGCATGAATGTGTATGGAAGATATTTTTAAAACATCATTTCCCACAACCCAAGTCAATCTCTATTCCCAAACCCACAAAAGAATTATAAGGGGAAAACATTTTAAGTGTTAATCAATAAACCCCTACCTCGCCCGCTTGATGACGTTGGCACAAGAAGAAGGTTAAGTCATCGATGTTCATCTCATCCACCACACACCTCCAATCCCTGGCTCATGCATTGGATCGTCGTAGTCGAAGATTTTTCTTATCGGTGTTCTTCATGGAGGATGCATTCTTCATGGAGGAAGTGTTCTTCGTTGGAGAATCTTTCTCCCAAATCCAACCAAATGTAACGTGGTTCCATAATAATTGATTATCCCCTCTAATATGTTTGTTGGCATATATTCAAATAGTCTAGTTAATTAATTGATGTGTTGGATTAATTAATTAAAGGGGATGGTTGGCATATTAATGGGATGTGTGTTGGCACAATTAATGTGGAAGAAGTCGAGGGTATTCTCCATATTAATGAGGGGGGTTGATAGGATTTTCTCTATAACGAGGGGATATCAAGATGTTTATTCCTCAGGTGGTCCCTGCCACTATAACCTCTCATGGGAGGTTATGTTCTGGCGGTCCCCACTTTCCAACTTCCACATGGAGGTTTTAACAAATAGAGTAAAAATAAAATGTAATACCATTTTATTTTTACTCTATTCTTTCATGAAAATCCCCAAAAAAAACTACCACCTTCGACTAACTACCGTCGAGATGAATATCTCTTTAAGAGAATACAGGCATTGCGAGTTCACCGATGCCCTTAGATTTCAATTCCTTATAGCGGTTCAAAAGATAGAAAAATCCTATGGTACATTTAATTAGCGTACCCGAAAAATAGTTCAAAAAATCATTCTGGGCACTCCGGGCCTCATAATCAAGCGCTGTAAATTTTTATGAACTCATAAATTTCCCATTTATTAAAATATATTTACATGCAAATTATGGGTCTTTACATACTCCACACCTCCAGGATTTATGTCCCCATAAGCCACAACTCAAAACTAGGTAAAAAAGTGGGGGTACTGAGATATCATCTGAGCATCCCACTCCCATATGCTCTCCTGGAGGTTCCCATGCTTCCACGAAATGTGAACTAGAGGTATCAACTATCCACGAAGGACCCGCTTCTGTCGATCCTCAATCTCTACAGAAACCCTTGAAAACGCCTCCCCATCGTCGACGTCCAACTCACTATGGTCGATAATGTAGGAAGAGTCATGCATGTATCTCCTCAGATAGGATATGTGGAATACATCATGCACCCAGAGAAATTGAGGTGGAAGAGCTATGTGGTATGACACCTCTCCAACTTTGCTATGGGCTTGAAAAGGTCTGGTGAATTTTGGAGATAACTTGCTGCCTCGGCCAAATCTTTGTAGACCTCATCGGGGTGAGACCCATAGAAAGATGTGGTCACCATCCTCAAACTCCAGAGGTCTTCGTCTCCTATCGGCATACGACTTCTGCCTACTCTGTGCAATCTTCATCTGCTCCTGGATGATCTGGCTCTTCTCTTTGGTAGCTCGTACAATCTCTGGTCCCACCAGTGCAGACTCTCCTGGGTCAGTCCAGCACAAAGGTGATCTGCAAGGTCTCCCGTACAACACCTCGAAAGCTGCCATCCCAATAGTGGAGTGATAGTTGTTGTTTTATGAAAACTCTAAAAATCGTAATTGATAATCCCAACTGTGACCAAATTAGTGGAAACAAGCACAGAGCATGTCCTCGAGGGTTTGAATAGTTTGCTATGTCGGGCCAACCGTCTGAGGATGGAAGGCGGTTCTCAAATGATGTTTTGTCCCAAAAGCCTCCTACAACCCCTTCAATAGCTGGAAGTAAAACATGCATCACAATCGAAATAATAGTCGAGGGAATCCATGTAACCACATAATATCTGGAATATAGAGGCATCCCATGCTCTCTACTGAACCCTGATATCTGATCGGTAGGATGTGGGCTAACTTGGTGACTCGATCGACGAACACCCCAATATATTCATGACCAATGGGTGTACGTGGATGTCTTGTCATGATGTCCATGGATATACTATCTCAATTCCACTCTAGGACCTTTAATTGTTGAACCAAGCCTGCTGGTACATGATGCTCCGCCTTCTCTTGCTGACATGTGAGGCACCGGGAGACTAACTCTACTACTGCTTTCTTTATTCCGGGCCACCAGTGCAGTCGTCAGAGATCCTTGTACATATTCTCCACTCCTGGATATACCACTAGTGTGGATGTGTGGAACTCCATCATCACATCCACCTGAAGTGACATTTGTACCATTGTACATCCTCTGAAGTGGATGACGTGCTCCCCACCTTCAGAAAAACCATCAGGTGCATGTCCTGTAGATATCTGAAAATGTCATGCCTCGCATTCCATATCCCCACGTTGTGCCTCCCTAACTCGCTGCAGAAGTGGGTGAGAGACTATAAGAGACTATCGAAAAGATTCTACATCACGTTCCACAGAGGATATAAGAAAAGTAGCTAGCTGCTTCATCGCCTCACCTTGCAGCTGTATACCAGATCTCTTGCTGAGTGAATCTGTAACAACATTCCCATTCCTAGTAGTGTAGACTACATCGCAGTCATAGTCTTGGAGGAACTCATTCCAACGTCTTTTTCTTAGGTTGAAGTCCTTCTAAGAGAAGATATACCTATTACTCTTGTGATGAGAGTACATGGTAAAATGCTCGCCCATCAGATAGTGTCGACAGATCTTCAAGGAGAAGACCACTGCTGCTAACTATAGGTCATGGGTAGCATAGTTCTACTCATTTTGTCTTAGTTTTCGAGAACCATATGCGATCACTACTCGATCCTGCATTAGGACACATCTGAGCCCGGTCCATGATGCGTCATAGTATACTACTTCACTAGTCAGCCTCTACCTCTGCTCTTGAAATCTCCACGGCATTTCTCTGACCAAACGAAGGGTTGAACTTTCTTCATCAAGGCTGATAGTGGTGATGTAATTCTAGAGAATTCTGGCATAACCCTACAGTAATATCTGGCCAAACACAAGAAACTACATACCTACGTCACACTTCTAGGTGGATCCCAAGGAAGTACCACCTCAATCTTCACTAGGTCCACTACAACTCCAGCCTCTGATATGAAATGTCCTAAAATGTGATCCTCCCGGATCTAGAACTGGAACTTCAAGAATTTACCATAATGTTGGTGCTCTTAGAGAGTGTCCATTACTACCTGCAAATGACAGGCATGCTCCTCTTCAGTAGCCGAGTAGATCAGAATGTCGTTGATGACAACCACATCAAAGTGATCAAGTTATGGATAAAAGATCTTGTTTAGGAGTCCCATGAACACTGCATGAGCATTGGTCACACCGAATGGAATAACCAATAACTCTTAGTGGCCATACCGACACCTAAAGGTCGTATTCTTCACATCCTCGTCTCGTACTTTGAGTTGGTGATAGAATGATCTATGATTTGTCTTCAAGAACCACTCTTCTCTATTTAGTTGATCAAATAGGTCATCAATCCTCGGGAGTGGGTACTTGTTCTTCAAGGTCACCTGGTTCAGGAGCCGATAGTCAACACAAAGCCTCAAGATCCCATCCGCCATCTTGGAGAATAGAATTGGGGCTGTCCCGGGAGAAGTAATAGGACATATGAATCTCTTCCCCTGTAAGTCCTCTAGTTGTACCCGCAGCTCACGAAGCTCTACAGAAGCCATTTGATACCCTGGTGTTGATATCAGTGTCGTCCCGCGGTACAAGTCAATGAAAAAGTCCACATCTCTGCAAGGAGGTGACCCTGAACATAATCTGGGAAAACCTATGCATACTGGTCCACCCCAACAGATATCTTGGACTCTCCACTTCAATAGCTCTGAGGGTAAGGCTAGCCAACTAATGAGTGATCTGCTACACTCTCCTCTCGGTAAGTCCATCGTGCGCTGCAAAGGATCCCTTCTCACTGGTGAAGGTAAACTAAGTCCCATCCGTGTGGACACACCGAACCTTGTGCCAAATACAGTATATCTAAGAAAGGACTGTAGATAACCATTCCATACCCAAGATGATGTCATAAGGCCTTGACGCCACTACTAGGAGATCCGAGCCGAAGCTCTCGCCTCCTTGAGTAAGCTTGAAATGCTGTCACCAGTGCGTAATCATCGAATCTGCTCCTTTCTGAGTCTCTAGCCATTAGGATCGAGCCAGAAGCTCTATCAGAATCTCTGAGCTCCGAAATATGGTAGTGGAAATAAAAGAATTACTGGAACCTGTGTCTATAAGTACTGCAGCTATGGGGGAGTAGACACAGATCGTACCTCGTATCATCTCCATAACGCCATGATCGTAAGCCTTAGCTACCTGGAACAGAGATCTGCCCTATCCACCTGCTCCCTGCGGTCGAGGTGGACCTCCGGGTGGTGGTGGCTGTAACACCTCAAATTTTTACCCACCACAAGCTACACAAAAATCTCCCTTTCCACATCCTCCTGCTCCCTGTAGACCTCCTCGGTCAAACCGTTGTCTCTTCCTAGGTGGCCCTTCGACCGTCAGTGGATCATCCGAACGACGGGTCGGACAGTCATTAGCCATGTGACCCTACCCTCCGCATGCATAACACTTCCCACTACTGGCATGAATAGAACCGCTTCGGGTGCCCCACACAACTAATCCTGAGTCATACAGTTTTCCACCAATAGGTCTGGTCCTCTTGGACCTCTGTGACATATGTCTATAGCCAGTTGCAAAATAATCTGCTACATGATGACTAGTAGTGGGTCTCGCCACTGGTGACTGCTCAGCATGGAAACTCTCCACCAAGAGGTCTCTCTCTAACACCCCTGCCTACATCAGAATGATGAGTGAGATCATCGAAGCCCTGGTCTCCCACCTGATCCCATACACAAAGGTCTAGGCCTTGATGAAAGGTCCTCACACTATATTTGTGGAGTTGCGTGAGAGTTTATTGAACCTGACTGAGTACTGTGAAACAGTCATGATGCACTACTGTATATGAAGAAGAACCTTTATGCACATTGTACGAAGAGCCATTGGGACAAACTCTTCCCAAAATAGGCTCTCAAAGTCTGCCCAAAGAAGTTTCACCTCATCGTGAACCTGGAGCATCAAGATCCACCATCTTCCTGTTACTGCCTGTTGAAGGATGACGACAAGGATCAGCATGAGATCTGCTTGTGTCCCAATGAGTCGGAAGACTATCACCATAGCCTCCAGCCAATCCTTAGCCGCCTGTGGGTCCATCACTCCCCTGATCCTAGCTAGCCTTTGGCATAGGAACTCATGTAACACGCTCATGCGGCATACACCATCTACTACTGGGGCTACTGGCATTGGTGGCCCAATGGGGAGTGGTACCGCTGGGGCCTCTGTTGGTGCATCTACTGGAAAAGGGCCCTGCACTGAGGCCTTATCACTTGGTGGGATATCAGTGCGTACAACTCTTGGGACTCTAGATAGCTATCTACGTGGAGGCATCTTGGAAATAAACAGGCATTCCATGGTCAAAAGTTATACCTGGTTAGCGGAAATTTATACCTGGTGAGCTGACTCAAAAGATCACAAGGAAACTCTTGAAAACACATGCAATCCGTGTTTTCATACTCTATGTCATAATTCAGAAGATAGGGCCCTGGTGTATGGATATGTCAGTGGCTGCACCAACACTGGACTCTTTGAACTGAAAATATTAATCAATAAACATAACACTATTGCTTCACAGAAAAGATCAGAGTCTTAGTTTTGTTCTAGAACCAACTCCTCTGATGCCAATTTGTCATGACCCGTCCCTCGGGGCCCATGCCGTGACTAACCCCAATCCCACCTTCCATAGGATAGGGGATGGAGACTACCACCAAATATGTAATTCCCTAAAACTGGGGAGGTATTGCCTTTATAACATGTAAATACACACACAAGAAAGCACACGGCTGGATGAAACACCAAGTATACTATATAAAAAAGATTTCTGAAAGTAAAAGGGGCCAGAATACAAGCCTAACTGGAAATTACAAGTACAACTATGATAGAATACAACTGAATAAAAGGGAAATTCATTCGTTGGGTTTTAATTTTAGGTTTATACCTGAAGGGTAGATGTATATCGCATCCTCATTACTCCTCATTCATCTATCTACTCCATGTACCGACTCATCATAAGGTCCACCGTCATGTACCGTCCAGTCCTGGAACTCTCGGCCTCAGTCAGCATTGTCTGTCATCTGCATCCAACACAACAAGGTGCAGGTATAGCCCGTACAGGGGTGATTAAAATGATACACAGTAGGGACCCCGAGACCCTCTAGGTCTCAAAAAATCCAAAAAAGGATAAAACACAAAGTATGAAATCAATAGATATCCGTACAACGGTTTATTCCCATACATATACCTATGTTATCAAGTAATCCATGTAAATCATGAGGAAAACACATAGGTTATGACTCAGCTCATAGTAGGATTTATTCTAGGGGTAGTATCAAGTAACATTCCTAACACAACCTCAAACACCTCAGCTGCTGGAGAACTCCTAATATATCAAGTACACTGGGCCAGCGGTGTCACACAGAGGCACTTCCCACTATCCTTGGACTACTGTGGTACTTCTCCTGTCTAGTACCATGGGTCTATCACGCCACACATAGGCGCTCCCTACCGTGGGTCTGCCGCATCATACAGAGTCACTCCCCCTCAAGGCCTACTGAGGTACTCCTCCTGTCGAATACCGTGGGTATACTGCGTCACCAAGGTGCTCCCAACCGTGGGTCTGCCATATCACCAAGGCTCTCCCCACTGAGCCTGTCGAGTCACTAAAAGTCGAAATTGTTAGCAGTCGTCAAGTCTCATCCAGCCACTAGGTCTCTTCCTATGATCTCTCATCTTTGAGAGGATCTTCTCCACAAGTTACTGGTTGATACTTCAACTACCACAAAATCCCATGATGAAATATCTCAAAGGTTTTCCCTGTCATAGGGGTCTCAAAGTAATAGACGGCACATCAATCAGACGCCCGATCTGTGAGTTATTATCCTTTTTGTCTCAGGGGCCCAGTTGGATTCGTGCTCGATCCAACCTGACCGTTTCCCAACTCAATCAAAAACTCAGTGGGGTGTTACTCAATGGGATCATCTTCCTCCATGATTTACAGCACCACTGACCGTTATTCAAACGGATGTGCAATGCAAAAGTAATGTCCAAAACAAGGTAAACGGGTCGTATTTGGAGCGGGTCCTCTCTGACTTGGTCGGACTGACCCGGTTTGGGTCGACCCTGCCAGACCCACTGGGTCCAGCCTGGCCTTTTGGATTCAACCTGATGTTCGCGAGGGGCCACTGAGGAGGATCGACCTTAGAGGTTCCACGCAGGCGGCTCGGGCGGCTTAGAGGGCCACGACGAGGGTACAACTGCAGCGCGCCTCGTCTCATCACAGACAGCGGCGTGACTCAGTAGACAGTAGTGGCACGATGGCTCTGCATGACGAATGGTGGAATCATGGCTCGGATTAGCCTGAACAGTGGAGAGACTCGATGGACGGTGGTGCGTCTCGGTGGACAGCAGCGGCATGGCTCAGCGTGGGACGACAGATGACGGTGACTCGGCAGCACGACTCAGCTTAGCGGCTACGCGGAGGCTCAGCACGGTGGCTTAGCATGGTGGAGGATCAACACGATGGTGACACATAGAGGGTGTTAAGCTCGGGGCGGTGCGATGGCTCGGTCCCACCACTGGTGGCTCAATCGGGGGTGGGGCTAGATCAGCTGGGAGGGTGAAGCTCCGCAGAATGGTGCCGGTCACGGAGGCTGCGGGTGGCGGTGTCGTTGCCTTCGTTACCTTCATCACCTTCCTACATTTCGAAGAACACATCAAAGAATAATGAAAAAGGGGTCGTGACATGTTTGTTAAGCCCGCACCCTCCACGTTTAGAGTGATAGAAAGTGGTTCACAATGTATGAAGCATGAACGTGTATGGAAGATATTTTTAAAACATCATTTCCCACAAACAAAGTCAATCTCTATTCCTATACCCACAAAAGAATTAGAACGGGAGAACATGGGAAGTGTTAATAAATAATCCCCTACCTCATTCGCTTGATGACGTTGGCGCAAGAAGAAGGTGTAGTCATCGACGCTCATCATGTCTGCCACACACCTCCAATCCTGGGCTCGTGCATCGGTTCATCGTTGTCGAAGAGATTCCATGTCAGCATTCTTCATGGAGGAAGAGTTCTTCGTAGATGAAGTATTCTTCATTGGAGAATCTTTCTCCCAATTCCACCCAAATGTAATGTGGGGCCAAAATAATTGATTATCCCCTCTACTATGTTTGTTGGCTTATATTCAAATAGTATAATTAATTAATTGATGTGTTGGCTGAATTAATTAAATGGTAGGGTTGGCATATTAATGGTATGTGCATTGGTAAAATAAATTAGGAGGAAGTCAAGAGGCTCATACACATTAACGAGTGGGGTTGCGGTGTTTTTCTCTTTAATGAGAGGAGTTCAAGAGGTTTAAGCCTCAGGTGGTCCTCGCCACCATAACCTTTCATGGGAGGTTATAGTCTAGCGGTCCCCACTTTCCAACTTCCACATGGAGGTTTTAACAAATAAAATAAAAATAAAATGTTTTACAATTTTATTTTTATTCTATTATTTCTTGAAAACCCCAAAAAACTAACTTCCACCCACGAATAACTTCCATCGATATGAATGTCTCTTTCAATGAATACCAGAACTGCGAGTTCAATAGTGCCCTCAATTTTCAATTCCTAGCACCAATTCAAATGTTATAAAAAATCACTAATACGTTTACTGAACCTACCAAAAAAAATGTTCAGAAAACCATTCTGGGAACTATAGGCCTCTGAATAAAGCGCTGTCAATTTTCCTAGACTCGTAAAATTCCCATTTCTTAAAAAAAAATACATGGAAATTCAGGGTCATTACATTGATGATGTTCCACTTTTTATGATTCCCATGTCTTCCTCATTCAAATATAATATGATTTGAACCTTCTCAATTCTCATAAATGATGGATTTTCAGGCTACAATCTATATAGATCTTCCACCAACATGATCTCTTAACAAGGATGGTTGTATATTGAGCATTCGTATACCAGGATGAGCCCTAACCATCATGGTAAGTGAATATTTATATACTTTTTTATATATATTTGAGAAATTTATGATCTGTATATATTTCAAACTTCTCCCAAAGAGATAATTCCACCATATTTTCAATACAAAGAACATACATCCAAATCCAGATCTTGTTTGGGATTGTTTTGATCATGAATTTGTAACTGCCTTGTGGCATAGGAAATGGATTTTTAATTTCTCATCAAAACACATCCCAATCCAATAATTGAAGAATCAATTCAAATTATTAAAAGCACCCAACTTGTGGGTATTGTGAGCACATTGTCATTGATAAACATCATTTTCAACTACAAGTATATTTTCCGAATTAATCATTCTAGCTACATTTAACTCACTTGTGAGTATTCTTGTTAAGAGGGTTGAACAATTATGATAAATTTCTCATATAACAAGGATAATATCCACCTAAAACAATGGAAATACCAATATATATAATGGATACTAGCCTTAGACATCCCTCAATTATTTTTTTCTTCGATGGAATAATTATATCCCATTTCATGTTATGATATACCCTTTGAATGGCACTTCTATCAACCAGAAATAACACTTTTAATACATTACATAGAGATTTTACATTCTTAAGGTAATTATCATAGTTCTTAGATGATCCCCATACTATGCCTTGGTTTTGGAGTATATTAGATTATCATCTATAAAGACTACCACAAATTTATCAAGGTATTTTCTAAAGAATCTATTCATAAATTCATCGATGATTTTTGAAGAATTAGTGAGTCCAAATTGAATCATTGTTACTCATAATGATCAAAACTTTTCAGAAAATAAGAATTCAGGAAATAATTCTTCTAGAGAAGTATAAGGTAATATCATGACCATAGATTCACCTTGGTGATGTATTGTCCTCCACATCGTTGAATGGACAAGTCATCAATTTTTGGAAAATGATACTAGTTCTTCATTGTTATTTTTCTGAGATCATGATAATAATTTAAAATGGGATTTGACACATCCCTCATAATGATGAAGATGGTTGGTACACCCCATGGTGACGAACTAGGGCATATAAACCCTTTAGTCAGATTTTCTTGTAATTTTTTGTTTATCTTCCCATGATCGACAGAAGACATTATATACTAAATATTGGATATTGGAAACTCCCTAGGTATATTTTTGATCTAGAATTTACCCTCCCTCCTTGGAGGAAGACTAAGAATATATTTATGAAACACATTAGTGAATTCCCTAACTATAGGCATGTCTTTTGATGATGGTTTATTTGATAGTCTCAATAATTTTAGGTAGATACACTTTCCTGTGGGGAAATAATACCCATGCATG
Source organism: Viscum album (assembly GCA_963277665.1). Lineage (NCBI taxonomy): Eukaryota > Viridiplantae > Streptophyta > Magnoliopsida > Santalales > Viscaceae > Viscum > Viscum album. The sequence goes on along the minus strand of OY728136.1, from coordinate 1,427,292,569 downwards.
AGATTATGAATCTAGAAAATATTCCTTATCCTCCTTGAAATAATATATAATTGGGGGGTCAGATCAATATAGAGAGAGTGATTTCCCCCCATCTCCTTGAATCCATTGATAAACATTTCCTTCTGACTCCTCATTTGTCAGGTATATGAAATTTCATCTGATGAGAAGGCGTAAAACCTATTATACTATAAATATTTAAAGATTAGTAAAACAAATAACACATGATAGAACCAAAATAGTCTCCCACAACTAATATAGTGTACTTTCATTACTTTTCAAATCATTAAACCAAATCCTCCCATTTCATTTAACATAGGTAGATACAAAACTCCTGATTTTTTTTCATTGTGGACATATAGAAATATAATTATCATCAAATTAGAACATTATCCTATAATCCTAGGAATGAGAATGTTACAATTTTGGTAAACCTACGATTCCATATTTACCATACATCAAACTCATCTTTGATACTATGGGAGTATATGATAAATATTGGGGATCATCAAGATGGTCATGTGTGTGTTCCTCCCAAGAGATTTGATCCTAATGCTCATCTCTATATGTATGTTGTTGTTCAACTGATTGATCATTCATGATCTATCAAATTAACGAAACCACCAATTAGTACACAAATATACAAATTCAACTATTAAAATACTAATTTTAAAAATAAATAAAAAATTATTAAAAAAATTAAATTAAATCTAATCACATTTTTATTCTTATTTTTTATAGGAAATTAAAATTCTAACTATAGTAATGATATATGATTTTTCAAGGTAATGAATTAAAACAAATACAAAATTGTTTTAGGGATATTAAAAAAGGTCCAATATAATCAATCAATTTTTACAAAAAAAATATTTTTAAATATATTAGATTTAAAATAATAGCAATTCAAAAAAATAAATAATTATATATGTTACATAATAGAAAACATGATAATCTAAAAAAATAATTTAATAAAAAAAACACTTTTTTTAGTTTTAATATGGGTTTTAATAATTATAAAAATTAAAATATTTAACATATTAATAAATTAATTATTGTCAAAAAGAAATAATCATACGATACCTCTATTATTTGGAATTTACAAATTGATTGTTATCCCAAATTCCATCATCATAATTGTTCATCATTGAACAAATGATGTCTATGACATGCTCACCATTATTTTTTATTACTCATTCCATGGAATTTTGGATCTCAAATAAATTAGTAGCTTCATCAAGTCGATCATCCAAACCATATTATTTTTTCCATTTTAAAACATTATACAACTACATATGAGAATTATCAAGATCATGGAATATTTTTTTCATGTGTTTACATTTGAAAATAATTGGTAGTATCTTCCAATCTATTCATATTAACAAGCGTTAATCCAAGTTCATCATTTCAGAAACTACTGTTACAAATAATCCATCTATAGTTAAAAACTATAATATTAATTTTAATGTAATCAAACACCTATACTTCAATAATGAATCCATAAAATTCACATTATGAATAATTTTTTTTGTCTTTCAAACATGAAAAATGTTTCACTTATTCAAACACCAATACCCCACTATTTTGAACTACACTATATAATAGTGATCATCCTTGTAAAATGTATTTCCATTAATGTCATACTCGGACCATTTTATCACATTTAAAGTTGGACCAAACAATAACCATCTTAATTTATCTGATGCATCTGATCTAGAAAACATGGTAATTTTCAACCATGGAAAAAAATACCATGATCATTCAAAATCCTCATTTCATTATTATTTAGATGAAATTGTTTCAAATAATTAATAATAAATATATAATATTATTGAGAATCTTGTATTTTATTGATGGTGTATAAGTGTTCCTTTATTATTTTTTCACTTAATGATGATTTCTTTTCAATACATGAATCCGGTTTCCCCTATTATTAACTTGGTCATGGTTTGATGGAGGAAAACCAATGATCATCTCCAAATAAAAGTATCTCATATAAAACTATGTATCCCCCATAGAAATATACTTTTCAAAAATAGTGGATTCATGTTCATATTAATTTTTAACATACCCTTTCAATGTATTCATATACCTTCCAAATGGATACATTGAACTTAGATATACAGGTTATAGAAGAATATTTTTCATTAACAAAGTGATACATTAAATGAAAAATTATATTAAAAAATGAAGGAGTAAATACATTTCCAATTGAAAAATTATAGAAATTTATTTTATTCCAAATCATTTAAGACATACAAATCAATAACGTTATTAGAAAAATAGAATTGGAAAAATAACACACCATCATGATAATATTTATAATACGGATGGGTAATATTCCATGGAATGAAACAAGTAGATGTTTTGTATAATAACATGAAAATCATGAGATTTCATACCTATCAACATAAAATTCTTTCAAAGATATAGGTTTCTTAAATTTTATGAATAACATTGTGGAACATTAATATCCTAAATACACTGAAAAAAAAATCTAATTTTCTCCACTTGGAAAATTTATGAAAAGATGGGTGAATAAATTCTCTATTTCCATTAGGAGTGGGAGCTAACACTAAATGTATTATAATTTATAGTAATTATAATCATACATTTAAACCATATTTACTTTATCCATTAATATATAACAATGTCCCAATAAAACTATCACATATATTCATCTTCACATGCTTGACATCAATTTTATATTCCCCATCATGGTATCTCTAAAAAGGTAGATAAAAAAATATTGACTGTTTCTTCCAAATATATCTATCATTACAAGATATATGTGTATTTCATACATCATGGTTTTCACCCTCTCAAATATACTCTTCCATAGATAAATTTTCTAGATATCTAATAATTTCATGTGATCCATTGAATGCCTTTTTCAATCTTCTATAAGAGATATTCGTAGGAAAAAACCATCGATAACCCATGTATAATGCTTTCCTCCCATGATATAATTGATAGTATGTTGTATATTGTTTTCAAAATAGAAAAGCATTATTCCCCATAACAATATATCAAGAATAATTAACATAAGTTGGGAAGTATTTTATTGTCAATATAATAACAAAATGTAGTTGAAAATTTCATATATTAAAAGAATCATAGAAATTAATAATAACCTCCCATAATTATTTCATATCATCAATCAATGGATACATGAAAACATCAATATCATTTTTGGGTTTCTTAGTTCTAGTGATAATTAAAATCAACATGAAAAATTTGTTCTTCATACAAAAAATTAGAAGAAAAGTATTAAATTACTAATAAAAGAGTTTATAAGAAAGGTTGACAACTAATTATTAAATAAGGATTCATTTCATCTAACCACAACACAAGTATAATATTTTTATCTTCATTTTAGAAAATAGGAAATTGGTGACCAATTTTCTTCCACTATGGACAATCAGATAGATAATGTATTTTTTCCATCACATATCTCCTCATATGTATTTAATATTAACCCATTATCATCTTTTGAATAAGAAAATAATTGTTTAAAATGTTTAATAATATTAAGATAATGAAATTCCATGGTAGAGATCTTTATAATCTCTAACTGAGCCTGTAATTTTTATTTCAACTTATACAGTGATGTCCAACATTTTTGACACTCTGATAGAAATTCATATTCCCCCACATATATTACCCAATAATTCGAGAGGGTAGGTATTTTAATGAAGCCCAATACCATCAAGAATAATATTTTATTTCATTTATAATGTCAATCTGTAAGATCATTGTCTTTAGAAAGAATATATTTCAACAATTGTAGCAACTTTATAAAAACTCTTATCACTGAATCATTGTTTATTTTTTAGGTTAATAAATCATTAAAATGTTGATAAAATAGAATAATCCATACAAAAATGATATAATGTTAATTCAAAATCACTATATAGACACTCAATTTTCAGTTCTCTATCAAATTTTTCATCTTCAATATCATGAATCATTTCTTCAATTTCATCAGAGACCTGATCTTGTGAAGCATCCTCAACAGTAAAACTAAAATTCTACCAAGATTAACCATTCTAAATACATTTTATGAAACATGGATTAAAACCAAGAAAATATAAATGATCTATGATCTCTCTAAATTTAATCTTCTTCATATTTAAACATTTCATTCATGGACAGAAAACATGTTTTTGTTTTAAACATTTCATTTAGAAATTTCCAAAAAATCATGAATACCTTCCTATTAATAATAACTCATTTGATGTGCCATAATACAACTTTGACTCATTATTACCTATTACAAATATAAAAATTATATATCTTTTTATGATAAACTAATTTATATTTATCTGGAAATTTTCACAATTTGAATGTAACAATATTTTGAAATATAATAAAAACATATGGGTATTTGAAAAATATAACTACAAATAAAATACTTAATGTAGGATTAGTTTAAATATAAATGATATATCATAAATAGATATTCATTGAAAAAACTATAATTAGAAAATAATGTTAGATAATCTAGTTTTATATTTACATGAAATATTTCATGATTTGAAATTAAAAAAATTTGGAAGTATTAGAAAATATAATTATATTTTATAATTATAATGATATTGCTTTTGAGAAATAATATTGAAACCCAATATTTTAAAATAAATCCCCATCCAATTGTGTGATTCATTATTAACCCATAACAACAAGAGTTTTGCTACTTATTTTTTTATCCTCATTTTCTAAAATATTAACCTAACAGCTCTTAAGATTTTATTGAATTGAATTTATTTATTTATTTCAAAAAACATTAGGTCACTGTTATGGGGTTTAAAATACTTATTATGATTTTTTTGGAAATTAGTCGTGTGCATGGTCAAAATTGATTTGTGAGTGGCATGTTGATATGGTAACATTGTGAGTCACTTTTTGAAATATATTTATATTAGACTTAATGTATATGCCTTTAGAAGGACCCAAATTGTATTGGGAATGTGGTGAAAGTATCCTATTCATGGAATGATGAGAGGTCGTTTTGAGTTCTACTTAGCTAATATGAAATACCTCGAACCGAGTCACTTTATAAATAGTAACCCATATGGTTTTCAGTGATGCCTCATGTGGGAAACCCCATATATGCATTATAGACCTTTTTGACTAGCAATGACAGTTTAATGCATGTATGGGTAGAGGAATTAACCCTATGTATCATTACTAAATACAGAATAATAATATTAAATGAAAAAAATGGAATGTAACAATAATGATGATATAACAATAAATAGTTTACCAATTTAGTTCTAAATAAATTAGAAATAATGAATCAAAATACTAGGTTATAATACTAGTAGTTATCATAAAATATATACAACATAGAACTTCACCATATATGGAAATAATTATATAAAAAATGGACCAACATCTGTAGGAATACCGAACATATATTCAAAACTATACACGAAGACAAGTATAAATTTTATTCCTAAGTAAGAATAATAAAAAAAATTTATGTGTTATATAAAATGAAAAAGGAGCTACTGTATCTAAACAACTTTTCATAGACCATGGGAATCCATATGGGTTTTTATATTAAAATATGGTTTCAACCCACACATATATCCAAAGTAACATGGAGCTTCATGCCCAATGATTTCTGATAAAGGATAAGAAAAACCAATACTAATAAGGGGGAATGATAGGCCTAATATTTTGATAAATAATCAATGGAACACCATAAACTATAAGGAGGAATCTCATGTCTAATGTTTTAAGATAAATAATTTTTTTGTCTTTTTCAATTATGATGACATGTGGAGTCTAAACTTGATAGTGAAATTTTTTATTAACAGAAATCACAAAATGTTGATTTTGGGAATCCATGAAAAATAATTATTCAAATCTTGGTGTGTGATAATTACATGATAGTTTTTAGTCAATAAGTTAGATTATCCAAGAGAAAAGATGATGAATGAAGCTGGAAAAATGAGGTTGGAGGCTTTGGGTTTGAAGAATAATTTATAGGGTTTCTACAGGAGAGAACTAATTCACTATCACCCTATTAAAAACCCACAATAACATTAAATGGCGCATCATAAAAAATTAAAATTATTTATCATTTCAGTTATTTAGTAACTGATGTTATAAAGTGTCTTCCATTACCATTATAAAATTGGTTATTATATAACTCTGGTGATAAAATGATTTACAACATCTGTTAAATAATAACGAATGTGATATAGAAATAATTTTTTCTTTATCACATCGGTTAAATAATATATGATGTGAAATTTGGTATTTATCATATCCTTTATAGTATAGTAGATGTGATAATGAATGATACCTTACTTATCACATCAGTTATTATATATCTGACCTAATATATCAAAAAAAAATCATTTTTTAAATTGGTTATACTATAACTGATGTGATAAATCAATTTTCACAAGATGAATGTTGTGGAATAAATTACTGATGTAAAAAATGATGACATGATAAATACTAATTTTACTACTACTATGTTCCCATTCACATATATGGTAATTCCTTATGATATTAATAATCATGGTTATAATAAGATTCATCATTTTTTTGAGGATATATACATTATATGTTTGACACATCATCATGGATCTATTATAACCATACACATTTAAATAACCTCCCCATATAGTAGCAAGCACCTGATATCCTAGTTATATGTCATCAAAAAATAAGCAATCCTCTAATGGGAAATAGATTGAGAATCCCACATAATTGTAGATGAAAATATTAATATACCCCAGGAAAAAAAGAATTTTTCAATAATTGATAATTTTGTTAGTGTAACTAGTCTCTCTTCTAGATTAGGAACATATTCATAAACAAATCTATAATATATTCCAAGACTACAAAATTTTACTCCCCTCCATTATGTGATTACCCCAACCCCCATCCTATTAATCAATGTGATTCACTAATAATTCTTCGGTATGAACCCCCAAAGGACCATCTCTCGTTGAAAATAATGTCTCTATATAGTTATGGATGTAGGATCTATTGGGAGGTTATATTGAAAAGAGAAATTGTAATACTGACATGAATGATTACATATACATCAAACCCCCTAAAATAAACTCTTAGGAACAACCAAATATCTCTGTTTCCCATTAGATAAAAATATTGATCGAAAATGTAATAATTTAACAATGGTATATCCTTCAATGGATAAAAAATAAATAGACAACCAATTTCACATTGAATTTTTTCTACCATCCATTTCCATTTCTTATGAAAAAAATTGAATAAAAGATTTTAATATTTGAAATAACAAAATGATCAATTTACCTTGTGTCAAGTAATTGTGATTACATATCCTATTCCAAAAAATGGGGAATAAAATGAGAATCATTCAAATTAATTTTTTCAGTTGATATTACATATCGATTTTTTCATGAAACAATTCTATTCTCAATGAGATATGTTCACATGAGTAGAATCCTTAGACTATAAATAATAATAGAATATTATATCACCCATGTATATTTTATTGAGCATGTATCATAAATATGGGGATGCAATGATTGTTGAACTTATTCCTAGTTGTATTCATGGCTGTATCTTATCTCACAAATAACACATGACCAGGAATCAGTTATTCACCTAAAAACATTATATAAAATCAGTTAATGTTTCAACCCTTACAATTCATAGAACGAAATCACCTTCTAGACATCTGCAACGTCAGTGAAGATATTTCATTAAAAAGGAATACCACTTTCACCATACAATCCTCAACATTGTTGATTCATCCAAGGATATCTATATCATAAATAATTTATTCTGAATCATCCAAATAATTTTGTAGAAAAGAAAGTGGGGCTCATTCCCACTACCAACTATTTGAGGAGTTTATCCTCAGAGGGAGAAATTCATCACCATTAGTATCTGATGGCGGTTGATCAAGGAGTAAAATATGTCTCCCATATAATGTAGGATCCAATGATAGGGGATCCTACCAATATCCATCACTAGTTCCATCCCAAAATTTCCCCTTAATCACTTGATGAGGGAACCTACCAAAAAACAACAACATGTTGTTGCTATGCATTCTAAAAAGGAATAAAAATCATTCATTGAATGATTTGAATAACCAAGTGTGGGATGAAATATCCACAACCATTGATGAATCACACCCATATATGCCATTATTGTCAGACAAGTAGGCTCATATAACTACAAAATTTTAACATGTCACTAGTGATGTTCATATGGTAGAAATGGGGGAGGCATATATCCTTACCCCCGCGAAAGAAGAGAATCGGATAATTAAAGTGGCACATAAAGGGTAAAAGTAGGATTATATCCATAATTTAATTGGACATATACCCCAGTATATATTGGCCATAGAAAATATTTAGGATAATATTCTTCTGATAACTATTCTAAAATGTCGTTACATTATAATAATTGTTGAAGAACTATGCTGGCAAATTATGGAACTAGTATTGATACATTTAAGGGATTATATTTCTATCTTTATAGAAAGGGCATAAAAACAATATATTGATCATGAAAAATTAGTTGATCTAGATTAAGAAAAAATTCTTTCTCTTGTATAGGGGAGTATCTACATAATATGGTAAATGGAGAGGCACTGAACAAGGATCACACTCTAATTCCAACTGGGGAACACCTTGTGAGAGAGGAATAGTCCTTAGGAAAAGGCTCAATTTCCAGTAAAAAAACTTCACAAGAATACTAAAAAGGATTAGTATTGGCCTCATATAACCTTTCTAAACAAGTTTCACCATGTGGGGGTGGAACATTCCTCGGGGTATGCTCATATTCTTAATGAAAAAATCAGTGACATACTCTAAAGGTTTGACATCATACTCATATACCCATTTTGACTAGGGATCACCATGTTAGAGTAGAACATGCCATAATATATGCCCATTTTAATATCGAATTGACTGGTGGGATACATAGAAGGCTCAAGATCATGTTCATATATTTATTCTATTTGAGTCCCAATACGTGAGAGGGGATCACACCTCAGACATGATCACATTCATATCAGTGAGGCTGTATGGAATATTGTATTTTTCATGGATTCATGGATAATATACCTACATGCACCGGTAAACGATGACAGAAACAAACTTTATAGACAATATAGGATATAGATGATACATATTCTCCCATTTTGGAGGTCTTCGAACATATTCCAGTGGGGATTGCCTATTCGAACATGGCTCTTATCCCAACATAATATAGGATTGGATGAAATATTTCCAAAACCACCCACATCCAATATAATAATCATGCCACAATGATTAAGGAAATTCTTATACTTTAACTATTTTCACACTACATTCTCATATCCACAAACCACTATACGTTTATCAACTTATTTCAGATTCCATCGTATATTATGCTTGTATTCCAACAAAATATACAAATAAAAGTTCATATTTTTTCATCCCCAACATAGAATGAGGTTATAATCCCTATTCATCTCATATATAGTTTTTTAGGATGTTCATGACTAATTCTAAACAACTTATGTGATATCTAACTCTTCAACCGAATCATAAAACCATCATTATAGTTATAATAATGCTTATATAATTGTGGAAATGGATCACACTGACTCTAATAATGACACATGTCACAGTTAAGTAGCCCAGGATCTTCTCTACCATAGATAACGAAAAAATCCCCTAGTCCAATGAACATTATACAAGGAGGTGATAAAAAATCAGGAACCTTTTTATAGAAATTCTTGAAACAGTATTGTCAACTATATTTGGTTTCCCAAAAACTACAGGCAATCCTTCATCACGGTCAAAAGGTAACCTAGAGAAACTAAATATGTGTTCTGATCAAGTGGAGCCATGTAAGTCTGATATAGAGAAACATGAAAATGACATATTTAGAGAGTTAACTAGACACAACCACCTAACCATGATATGACTTCATTCAATTATAGTTTATAAGACCTCATACAAGTTAGAAAATTATTTTATGCATTACATATGAAATCATATTCATGATACTCACTAGTAGTTGAAGGACAAGTAACTCCCTTGTATTGGATAAATGGTCACCTTCATAGTATCAATATACACTCATTTTTTCTAGACATGGTTTCTATCTTTATTGATCATGCCAAAAATCATAAAATGACATTGAAAATTAGTAGCATTAATCATTACATTGCATCAAAAATCTATGTAAAAAGATAAAAAATATCTTATCATGTATCTATATTTAGGTATGGGTAATGTATGGAAAATTACACTTCAATGCACTAAGATACAATATGAACTCCCCAAATTCATTTTCGAGTGTTTTCATAGCCTCTGCTAATTTTAGGGGACGTGGTAGCACATATTCTAGTTTTAGAATACAATTAAATGATTCTAATTTAACGATTCCAAGTATTCATAAAAGGATGGATGAGATACTGATTGATATATTAATATTAACTTACTATAAAAAGGGAATGAATTTCATTCATGGAATTTGAATTCATTTTCTACTCCACAACATTTCATAAAGAACGACTCCCATAATGGGTTTCCATTTAACACATATCATACATGAGACCATCTACATTGAATCAACCATAAAACAATATCTTTTAAAATATTAGTCATCTAGAAGAAAAACCATCCCACTAATATTGGGGAATAAATATCATAGACATTATCCATTTAATGATCAATCTGAGATATGATTCAAGAAAAATTGGAAACAACTGAAAATCAACCAAATCCCACTGGGATCAAGGGATTTTAATCCCAATTTCTATGACTAGGCTCATCACACACTAGTTGGCCCCTATGTAAATTTGAAGCTATCTGAGGTCAACCACATCCCAGTGTTATTGGGAAATTTAAACACAAATTTTATCATATTTTTGATTAAATCTTCAAAAGGAATCATCATATCCTAAACAACATAACAGCCAATTATAACACCATATATTCCCTAACCCATAGGGATGATGGATTTTTCATCATCATTGTATCTATATAAAGAATCATTATTCCCTAGGATAGGAAGGAAATATCTATTTTTGGATGATCAATAGTTCCTCCAACTCCCTGAAAAACATAATCTATTTAGGACCCATTCGACAAACATGAACACATAATCCATGATGTTTTTTTCAGATGTGAATATAAGAGGAACATATGATGATTGGAATCCATCAATAAAGGTTTTTTAATCCAAAAATTTCCAATATAGAAATGAATTCGAATAAAAACCCTAATTTTGGAGGGGAAACTCATCCTACAACATCAAAATTAATGGGAAATACAACATTCACTGATATACCTATATGAATTTCATTATTTTAAACCTAATAGATTATGTGGATGAAGATGATAATATAAAAAGGTACAATACATTAAATATACCCTGAAAAGAGGGTGGTCTCAATGCACCATCTCAGGTTGTATGTACTTCGAACCCTGGAAGAATCTAGAACTCATCTCATTCAGATATTGAGTTGACTTATTTATCTTAAAAATAATTCTAATAACAATGGGAATTAAGTGGTTTCATCTCACTCATCTAGCATATGAAATTAAATTCATTCCCTGGAGGATTAGTCAGTACAATATAAGACTGATTTAAAAACTCTCAGACAACATAGTGAGGAGATACCTTAGGTAAATAATCCAATTGGTTATTACCTCTAGGTGGAGATGATTTTTATCCTCCCATATATTCTAAAAAGAAAATATACCTATAATAATGAAACCTAATTGTCAAAATCGATTTTGGTCTAGGAATCTATTCTTTCTTAATGAGGAAGTCAATGATGATGTTGAATTCACTCCATACGTGGAATGATTCTCCATTTTACAGGTTATCATTTTGTATTTTCATAGTTCTATAATCGTAGGGAGATGAATATGGGTTAATATCATAAATACCTTCTTTCTCAATATATATAAAATCTATATTAGATAGAGTTACCTCAAGAACTGGTCAATGTCGTTGAGTTCTTGTAAACTCAATCGAATATATGGTTGTCTGATGCGCTGCTGTTCCTAATTAGAGTATATTATACCCCAAATGGGTGGATTGCACTATTTCTCCACCCATGTTACGATACCCTACATATCTAAAATTAATGGATTGAGAAAATTAAAAAATAATCTCATTGAAAATCATGTCTTAATGTGGCCTGAAGATGGACCCTCAATATCAATAGAAAGAGACCATGATTATGTATTGTTTTTACAAAATCTGATACGTCAAGACATTTTTTGGTACATTAGAATTCTAATACGATTTGTTTTATTATTGGAAGACATTTTTTATTAATTTATTTATCAATTCACATTTACACAAAGTCATGTGAAATTGGTTTTCTTGATAAACTGAATGAATCATTAAAATCAGTTGGATTCCACCTACATAGCTAGATAGAATGGGTTGAACTATTCACTCAACATACCTCATTCAAAGGAATACATTATGGAGCATTGTGATGAAAATATCTAAGATGATCTTGGTTATCTTTTATTACCAATGATCTATCCAGGAGGATTCTGTGAAATTTCATAAACATCAGAATGTTAAGATGAAACCATTCAGTAGACATGAGCTATGTCCTATATAACTCCCTTAGCATTAGTGAAAAGGATCTATTAGGTAAAATTAGACATGTTACCCTCAAAATAGTTGTAGCCCCCACACAATAACCGAATAAGGTCTCAAACTACCTAGAACATCCAATCAAGTGGAATAAACTAAAAAATATATTTCAGAAAGAAGAAAAAAGTTAATAGGGTCAATCGAGATTTAAGAAATATGTCAGTAATGTATACTTCTTATACAACAAACATATACCTTGTTATTGTATTATAGCCATGTGTAAAAGCCTTCTCAATCTACCACCGACCTAGAATCCCAATGATATGAACCACACTGATCATCCCAACTATTACCACTTCTATATATGGTTTGGTCAAAACATAAATGATTGATTCACCTTTAAATAAATCCTTTAATGATTTTTCTATTATATATAGGATATGTTGGAAAACACTATGAAATATTTTACATATATAACAATTTACCATTATAGGGAAACAAGTTGTTCTAAAAAAGTCTTGTCAAAATGTGGAAGTAGTTTGACAATAAGAAGACTCAAAAGACAGTTGATGATTTAATTCCACCTGAAGATAATAGTTTCGTAGACCCATGTTGTTCCCTTATCCTAGGGTGTTAAAATATAATATTCCACACTGATGGTACGGTGACCATTGTACATAAAAAGAGACATAATAGGTAGAGTCAAATTTATCGTTGATGAAACCTCTATCTCTTTCGTATTTCTTCCCTACAATATCTGTGGCACAGGAACCACCCCAACGGATGAAATATTCTTTTGATTTAGGGATCATGTTAGGTTATGTTAACATGATAAACATGTATATACCCTTATTTAGTGAAAAATATGCCTCGATGAATAAAGTCTAAATGCCTGACCAGGGATCCAGAGGCCACATGCATTGGAACTGAGTGTAAAGGGGGTACTGTGGGATTGGCCAAACAACACAACTCAGTCAAATCCACACATAGTATATATATATGAATAATATAATCATATTCATGTACTATATTTATCTCTAAAAATAAAGGAAGGTGTCTCAAATCCCTCCATTGGTCATCCTAGAAAAGTTATATAACATGAACACCTACCATATATTTGGTTATCTAATTATCCTTGACAATGGGGATGGATGAAGAGGCACCGCTATAAGAATATTATCCATGAAGTTCTTCATAATAAACATGCACATATATCTCAAACACATCAACTTATAGGATATATAATTTGGAGTAACCCCACTATTTGATGTAATGACCTCTGAAAAAAAGTATCACATTATAATATTGTTATCATTTGTCCTCGAAATGCTCTTAATATTGGAAGCAAGACATCAATAAATTGAAATCAGGGAAGTACTCATAAAAACCTTCAATATCCAACATGAGTTTTATATAGAAGCCAATATATATATGGATTATCATATGGACATCATTAAAAAATATTTTTATGATTCAATCTCAGTCGCAAAGCATGATCATGAATATATTATCCAAGGACACATCTTACAACTATATGTTTTAGATAGACTCGATAATGATGACCTATGAAGGAATCTAATTGAAAATGGTTTTAGGATCAAAATCATTGCAATATAATCCCTTTGATGATGTTAATATCAATAATTCGATATATATCTCACAAGGATAACCATTCAAGTGTATGATAAAAGTGATAAAAAAATAGGACAGTCATTCTTAAATATCTGTTTGGGGGTCTCATATTTAATTCCGAGTTCATGGTTATACAATACAAAACTAAATAAAAATTCCATCTAAATAATACATGGATTCACAGTCACGTGAAAGTACCTTCAACATTCCATCAATTCTTGATATACCATATAAATGATATTTTCACCATATTATGAGTTGAAAATTACCCTTTGAGTCTTTTGAATCCACATATGTCGATGCATGAGTATATAAAAGGTAGGGAATGCATTCAATGGTGCATGAAAATATATAGGGTTCAACCCAATTTGGTTTGCAGAACACCACTAAAAATACATGGAGTGTGATTGATAGATATTATTTGTAAAATGTAAATATAGTTGTGGAAATAGACTCAATTACAGGTTCCAAATTTCTTTTTATCCTTAGTGAGAGTATAAAATAAATAATTATCTCTAATAACTATGAAATCAATCTAGAAATAGGGTATGAAAATGTATCTTCCCATGGAAACTCTCATCCTGAGAGTGATATTTATGCCCACAAAATTTCTATATCATCTGAAAGTGTCTCTATAGGCTCAGAGGTGGAATAAGAATATAATGAGCACTGAAACACCCATCCTTGAATTGAGGAATGAATATCCACCATCCCTGGTTAGCTCTGCTGGCTAAATCATGTATTAATAGATGTCCAACAACCTATATTTATTAGATCACCTTGACTCAATAACAGTAAGATGTGTACATCACATTTATAAATCAACATCGATACGATTTCTCTTTGAATCATAGCAATATTTCCATACTAAACCAAGATGTGGCTATACACTATCTAGGAATAACCGATGACCATCCAGGATTCAAACATGCTTTGAAGAGAAAACACCTCTCCAATTATATGAATATAGAATTAGATTTTGGAAAGTTGATTAATGAAAAAATTTCATGAGAGTTTCTATATCTAATTTGGCCCACCAACAACATCATTCTCAATAAAAATAATGGGAAGAATTGGGTCTGTATGAATTTTAGGGATTTTAATTGAAATTTCACAAAAAGTAGATTATGATTTGCAATCATGTCACTCTTTATCGATGAAACTATTGGATTCCAATCCCTTTCATTAATATATGTGTACACTAGGGTTAATCAGGTAATGATAACCCCTATGTGTGTGGATCCCATATCCATCAGATCACCCATGAATATATTTTTCTACCCAAATAGTAACTTTGGATTAATGAATGATTAATATACTTATCAATATGTCATGGATTATATATTTGAATAATTAATTCTTTAAAGAGTGAAATATTATGTTGATGAACTGGCAGTCAAATATTTATAATTGTGTGATTACTTCATGGATCATCCAATAGTTATTGACATGATCTTTTAGTATAGTTTGAAGATTATTCTATTGAAGTGATCTTTTAGGGTAACATCAGGAATGTCCCTCAGATTTTGATGCCACTATGGCATTATGAATGAATCATAAATGACTAGTTAAATCCTAGAAATGTCACCCCCTCAAAATCTAAATGTTCCTTGATGAATCTGAGGAAATATCACAAACATTCATAATTTTATATCCAACATGGTTGAAAAATCACTACCTTTCACTATGTAAATTATTAATAATAGATTATATCAATGGGATGAAAACATCGATGACTCATTTGAAATTCTCAACCTATATCTAAAGCACCAATGGTTGTGATGCTTCCAGTCAATGGAAATCTACTCATCTTATATGTTTCCTCTATTGAGAGATAACTTTTCACAATCTTCATACAGAACATGAAGGAATAGAGAATAGCCTCTAATACATTATCCATAAAATGGTATGTATTAACATAATTTATTCTAATATCGATAAGAACTATATTTCATTAATATTCATGGTGAATAATATGATACGTTACAAGAAACAACAGAAAATATATTGTTTCTCTCATATCAACCTATTCAATTACATCTAAGGTCTTACCAAGATGATCATGTTCTTTTACTGATGGGTAGTCATTTTGTAATAGTATAAAGTCATGTTCATGGCACACAATTCAATTAATTGTATTGTATTATCTAATTTTCATATGGCACATCACTCAAAAAAAAAGTAAAATACTGTAAACTAAACTTCTAAATGTGGACTTTTTAAATATACGGGGCACTCCCAAAAATGGGATATGAATTTTTATGGGGCCTCTTGAAGTCCTATTGGTATGAGACTAAAGCATCAGAAACTCTTTCATATTATATTAAAAATTTAATTTATTCCTGAATATTTTTATCCATACACATTCACATTATTTGATGCCTACATGAAAAATGAATATGATTAAAAAAACTAATTTATATCTTGTATCATTCCCTTTAGTTTCAAATATCCTACATTAACAGCAATGTTGCTTCAGAACAAGTGAAAAATATGTTACTATTGAATATTTCATTAAAAAGGAGTAGTTGGACCCCCTCACTCACTATGACATAATAATAATATCGTATTTGCCTTCTGAGCCCACATTACATCATGTTACACAATCATAGAGTGATAATGCTAGTACATTGGATAATACAACTGCAATGTTGAAAAACCCTGATTAATATCAAGGACATATTTGTATGAAACACCAAGGGATGGTCTCATTAGTAACCATCTACAACAAGGAAGAGATTAATTTAGTAAATAATACCCCAGAGTGAGATGAACCAGTGTCAACATTAAAATGGATGAAGAGAATAATTGATTATATCAAAAATTGAAAACTGTAAAAAACCTGATCCATAATGGAGAATATTATATGTCATGTTGAAAACATTACCCTCTATGATGGACCAAATGAGAGGATAAACCTTTATAAATGAGGATTATTTGGGATTCTCGGTATATACATATTGGATAGATGGATTTTTACCATCATGGAATAATACAATACAAGATCATGTGTCGCATATATGTTTGGTACAATGCACTCCCACCAAAATTGGAGGTGGGGTTACTATTAGAAACCCATGAAACTGAACAATGTGGAATTCAAATAGATATTTATTTCAATCCATGTTAATTAAAAATTCATCCAAAACACTATGTATCACATCAAATAGATCAACCTTGGTGTCTATTTTACATACATGGAATGGATATTGTGGTGCCATCTCCCTAGACACTACTATGTAGATGATGTATATCCTTAATGGTATTGACATATATTTCAAATGGTATTTAGAAATACCCTTATTTGGATTTAAAACCAAGAATACGTAAACATTGTGAAGTAAAATATTATCACTAGGTTCTGAGTCCCTAATACAATATTTATGGAAAAAAATACCATATTACATTCTATTGAGATGATAAAATTGTATCAAGGGTACAACATCCTATCCATTCAAAAGTATTTCTATCATGAAGTAGTAAATTGAGAAATTGGGAAATTTGAAGAAACCCTATCAAAAATACACTAGAATAAGGGTAATAAGGATAACCAATCCTCGATGTAAAATCACCTCTCTGCCTTATGTTCCTACCATATCACCAGAAAAATTGATACACCAAAATCATAGTATTCATTAATGTATGAAACTGGTAGAGTTTTACCCATAGATTTCCAATTTCCATAATGTTAAATTTTTTATATATGGATAGATATAAAAGGATGAGTATTGAAAAATGATATTTGAATAGTTATAACTTCTCTATTTGAAAAGGATACATACATTGCACAAGCTCAATCTCAATCAGAATCAGATCATTCCTTCCTCCAATAAAAATGTTTTTCTTTTCATATTTCATCCTAGATAACTAGTATTGGCTCTTATTACCATAATAATACAAATAGAGAAAAATCTTGTGATGGAATCCAAAAAGAAGTAATTTATATAATATAAAATATCTATAGAAAAAGAACATACCCACAAGCTATTATTGATGTTGAACTTGTCACACCCCGACCATTGCAAGGTTTCTTATGAAATACATTGCATCTATACCATCAAGAATTATCTTTTCCATGGTTTTATGATGTTAAACTAAAAATTATCATCATAAACACATGATGTTTGTATATACAAGAAAAATAATGATCACATGATGTTGAATTTCATGGGGATGTCCTTACAGTGTGACATTAAACAATATAAGGAGAATCTTTTCACCAATGATTCATCAAACAAGAGATAGATTAATGAGAATTAATGTTCCATTATCCATATGTGGGAGTTAGATTCATATAGTTAATTAATCATACAAGATCTACATGTGTGTTGATTCATGTCATCAAAGGATACATTGTGACAACTAGATCTCCAAACCTGAGAATAAACATAATATATTTCTCATGATCTTCTTCCCCATATTATCTAAACCTATTCCTTATCTAATGATTCTAAAATGATTGAATAATGTACTTTCTTCATGAAAATGAACTGTATAATTTAGCCTAACTATATTTGTCTTTATTCCATCAATTATGAGATTTGTAGTGATGTGTAGACCAACATTCTTGGATCCAAACACTATATTCACATTCTCTCATGTTTAGTAACATTCTTTCTTACAGCAGGAAGTTAAACATCATAGTTTATATCAATTCCACATCATACTAAAATACATGGTATTTATGGAATTATGTATGGCTTGATTATCATTCCAATAAAATATGCAGGGATTTATAAATTATATATATTTTTCCATCAACCATTTGAACAATATATCCCATTTCCTTTCCTTAAACTATCTCTACATGGTGATAATACCATTTTACATTTTTTTATCACACAGATCATAGATCACATGACCTTAGAAGTTTTTTTTAGTGGATTACCCACATGAAACATACATATAAGTTATTAATAGGATCGACATTTTCCAACATAAATTACCATTAAATTTACACCTTTAGTTTATAATGTATGGCCTTAAAAAAATTGTATTATTTCCCTTTCATAACATAAAATTATTAATTACCATGGACTATGTCCAAGAGGACCATTAACCTTGGTGTATTCTCCACACAAACCCGCCATTTAAGATCTACATGTGGTTTGACTAAATTCAATATGTGATACATAGGGATTCTTCTATCTCCATTCCTTGGTCCAGATACCACAATAAACCCGAAAAATTCCCCTCATTACGTATGGGTTAGACGTACATATAGAGTTTCAAATTCAGGAATGACTGGTGTCATGATTCCTTCAATCATAGTATACATAGTGTCACCACAATCTTGAGTCTTAGGCCCTACCATAATATATAATTTTGACATTGGGAAACTTAAATAAATTCAATATATATCTAAACCATATTTTTCCAAATAAATTTCTTGTTCATTATTCCTTTCATCATTGTATATGTAGAGACAACTAGATCACCAATCCCAGGTCCATGTACAACATTTAGGGAGAACAATTCTCCCCATTGGGTATGGTTCAAACCTACATTGAGATTTTATCCTTCAATAATATGTGTGTATTGATTAATATCAATTTAGGATATATCTAATCTCTTGGATCCCAACCTATGTACTAGATGAAACATAAAAAAAATTACCCCATAAATTTGAATTAGTGATACCCAGATTAGAAACATTTTTCCACACAACATGATATTAAATTACATGGAAAACGTCCTGGACATATGACATTAAAATTAATTAAAATATGTCCCAAAAACATGAGTTAAAATGTACATTAAAACACCCATTATCATTTTTTATCAATTGAAAACTGGATCATAACCTTGATCAAATATATAGTGGGGTGATTGGATAACCTTGTATGCCACCATTAATAAATAACACATCCTATGTTGAGAACCTCAGGTTACCAAAAAAAATTAATTGAACTTGTAAAGTAAATTATATTTCTCTATTTGATCATTCTATCGATAAATATTGTCTTAGACCCAAAAACAACAGTCATATTAGAAATTTATATTGGGATTTTTGATTTGTGTGAGTTTTTCATGTCACACCCAGTTCATTTTTGGATTTAGATATGGTTAGTTGGAAATACCGGTTATTTTGTCATGGGCTTTGTGTGTGATGGGTGTTGATTTTTTTGGAGTCTTATTTTACTAATATTTCTATCTTGATTTCCCTTGGTTCTTTTGGGTGTTTTAGATAAAATATAAAACTTTTGGAATGAGGTGGCCCTATGAACGGTTATTGCACGGTCGTCTGACAACATAGGGGTAACTCTGATGTTGTTATAAAACCGAACAAATTAATTTACCATGGGCATGCAGCCTCATTTGATTGAATGTGTGGTCTCTAATATGTCTACCTCGGGGTTTGGCTTATGGTTTAATAAACCCGGCGACCTAACCATGCATCACATCCCCGAATGAAAAATAAAAAATTATCTTGTTTTCCCCTCTAGATTTTGACACCCAAATCCACCCTTAATTGATTCCTATAGTGCTTCTAGACATAGCAATGTATCCCATGGATTCACAAGACATTCCCTTTCCTCATTTGGTGTAGATCGAAATGGAGATGAAGGTTTTACTAGTTTCCTCAAGGAATTTCTTTCTCCTATTTCCTCCCTCTCAGATATTATTCTAATGATTCATGATATTCTCTTTTACCATACTCATGAATATCCTAGTTTTTTTTATCCTATTATTTTTTATTGGGGTTTTTTAGTGATGTTATTTGTTGATCTCGGGTTTCGGAACCCGTATATGGTGTTTCCGGGTGTGCGTTTATATTCTTCCCCTGGATTTGAGATAAGTTCTCCCTGGAACCTGCCTTTATTATTTTAATTTCACCATATCCTAGATGTTATAACTATAAATATAGGATGATATTTGTTATTCAACAATTAAATACTTTATTTTGTTATAAAAATTTTAGTTTATTCCTTCTTTATGGAAAATTTGTGTTTTTTGGTAATAAATGTGATCATTGTCTACTTAAATAAGTGTTCTATTAAATTTCTCATATTATTTCTGATTTTTGGGTCCTATATTAGAGATTTAAATAAATTCCAAGCATGAAAATTGGGTTTAAAACCACTGTTAGTGTTAAATAGCATTCATTTTGTCAAATGTGGCATGCCTAGTTTTCAGAAATGTTACTGGTTGGTGTTTAAGTGATAAATGTGGTATAAAATGATTTTTTTAGTTTATTGAAGTACTGGATGTAAGAAAATAGATATTATAGGGTCCAATTTGGAATGTAAAAGGTTTTTTTTGTTTTAAAAAAATTGGTATTGGTTTTTAGCTTGTTTGTAAATGGGTTGCCGATGAGAGGCCCAAATGGATCATTTGTAAAAATTGTTGTGTTCTGGTTGTGAAAAATGAATATTATAAATGTGGTTAATGAAATTGAATATTTAAATATTGCGTGTGAATTTATTTATGGAATGTGGAATTTGTGTTTTTAATCATGATTAGTTTGGTAAAATTCACAAATTAATGTTTGGCATTTATCTGTAAAATCGGGTTTCATGTGTGTTCTGTGTGGTACCCTGTGGAGTTATTCTATGATTTATGAAATTTAATTATTAATTTCTTTGGGGTTTTCAAATATGGTATGGTATGTTATTGGTGGGTTTTTCCCCTTTATTTGTCTTTTTTGAGTGGTTTTTTTGTGCAACTCCTTATTATACTTCATGAAATCGATTTAGGAAAATTTCAAGTGGTTTATCAAAACATGTGAAGAGTGTGGAATGTGTTTGGGTACTATTTGGTGTGTGAATGATTTTGATGCAGTGGTTGTTTTGTAAATGGAATCTTATAACATGTGAAACTTGATTGAGAACAAATAACGAAGAATTAGTATCTTTATGGGTAGACTAGGACTATTATGCTATTTATCCAGAATGTTATCATCCCTATTTCATTTAGCATGACAGATGATGAAAACACTAATTAAACTTTGATGATGTTTGTGGGAATCTAGGCCATTTGGTTTTTATCTCTTACTATCTCTTAAATGAGAAGTTTTTTTTCTTATGGATACATTCACACCGATATATGAGGATTCTAGGTCCCTGAAGCTAGCTACTGCCTAGAGGTGTTCCCGTGACTACTTCACATTGGATATTATTTACTCACTATAAAAATAGGATTTGTTTAGTTGGAAAATCTTGTATTATGTGTTTTTTCATTATAATTATTCAATATTTAATGTTTCCCTTTAAATTTTTTTATATTTAGGTTGGATCATTTTAAATAAAATATCTATAATTTCTTGATTATGAAAATATACTTTTATATATTATAGTTAAAAAATGAAAACAATTATTCAATTTCTTTAAGACTTAGTGCATTGGGAAAAGAATATCAGGATAACCTACTGAGTAATAATACTCAACCCTATAGTTATCCTCTACTATTAGCTCTTATGTAGGATTTAACATGAGCTTGATCTCTTTGAGAGATGATTACTTGTTCTATTGGAGAGTTACCAGTGGGGTCACATTGTGATAATGTGGTATTCTTATCCAGTTGATTGTTTTGTGCAGTTGTTGTAAATTTTCAGATTGTCTAAAAAATATGTTTACATCATTTCAATTTTTATATACTTTGATGTTTGGTTTCCATCCATTGTTGGTTTTTGATTATTTATTGAGAAAAAGCATTACCTTGTATTCTTATATGATGCCCGAAACTACTTTTGAGTCTGTGGGGAATGGGAATGCCCTACAGTCCATGTAACCGACCAACTCGGGTGACTGGTTTAGGGTCGCCATGGGATGGTTCATGAAAAAATGGTATGATAAGAGGTTTTTTCATAGGAGACATTTATTTTCATATCAACCATTGTTATTTGGGGTTTGTCAAGGAAGATGCAGAAGGATTTTCCAGACATGAGTGGTAGGTGAGAAAATACTATTGAGAAATCATGCTCATATCAATCCTTAGGTCTACATGGGATTTCTAATTTCATTAGTTTCATTGGTCGATAGGGATTATTTGGCAGTTTGGATATGAAAAACCGAGTTGGACTAATGGTATCCATGAGCTTTAAGGGAATGGAATTCCATGTGGTGTTGGGGAATGGTCTTAAGAATACTCTCCATGTTGGTGTTGTGTAAGACATGTGGCTTCCAACCATATATTAAATCCAACAACCGAAACAAGTTCCCTAATTGTGGGTGTCTTTGACCTTTCATGAATTATGAAAAATATTTTCAACATAATTATGTAATAATTGTGGAAATAGTTTTTAATGTAATGGTTGGATTTCGAAAATAGGAAAATGGGTATTCAATATTTTATATACGAATGGTTTTTGAATTTTTTTTCTAAAACTAATAATGGGGATAAGGTGAAAATGATTTAACAAGATTGAATTTCCTAAATATAAATTTGTTGTTTGTTGAAGTAAATTGTTTTGAATGAATGGATTAAATTATGTTGATTCTAAAAAATTGTTTACTATTTGAATTTTGGGTTTTTGAATTGTTTTTATATATGCGGAATTGGTTTTTGTAGTTTTGTTTTGAGTGGTTAGTATTTTTCGGAGAAGGTTTTTTGCCTTTGGAGTTTTTGAATTTTGGAATGTGTTTTTCGTGAATCATTGAAAATGGGAAAGGGCTATTTGGAATAGAATGTTTTTTTTCATAGTTGTTTAAAAAGAAAATTATTTGGAAGGAAAATGATGGGTTTCATTTTTCAATTATGGTAATATTGTTTGTTGTGTGAAATCTGAAAATGATTTTGACTTGCTGGTTAGTGTGCCTTGGTAAGGTACTTAATTTTTTAATTGAGATTAATTTTATTTTTTAGAAAATATGGTAATTTTGTTTTAGCCAATATAATTTTCATAGGTCCTCACATGAATATCATTATATTTCATGGTGGATAGGTGGTCGGGGAGGCATGGAACTATATATTCGAGTGAGACTCAGTGAAAAACTAATGGTGGGTGTGAAACCCCCCCACCCCAAGTTTTCTTATTTTTTGAAAGGGGTTTAAACTGAAACATTATGGTGCTTTGTAACCAGTTGTTAGTGGGTCATGGTTTTCTATTCTATAGATCTGTCATTTATTGGCTATAATTTCTCATTATCTTTAAGTGTTACTCTTGTTGTGTCGTGAGATATAATCTTTTTGGGTGTTCATTTTTGAGCAATGTCCTGTGGGTTTTTGATGACTTCTTGGATATAGTCATGTTTCTATAGATAGTTACCTATTGGAAATCCATCATGTTGATCATTATGAATATTATTTTTAATGGATATATCAAGCTCTTAGAATGATACTGAAGCCCATTTTTTTAATAAAGAGGTTATGGGTTGGATTTAATGTGTATTCCCATTATGGAGATTCTCTTAGCTGTAGTAGTGGTTCTTGGTGATGTTGATATGTTATGTAGTCTTCCTTATTCATTATTCTTCTCATTTAGAAGGATTTAAAATTGTTATGTGACTCCCAATGTATTGGTTTGCATATAAGTGGGTTCTTTTAAAAAGTTATTTTCTTATTGTGTTTTAATCAATTATTTATATATATGAATTATATGTGGCTTTATCTAGAACAAAACGAAAGACTTATAGTTTGGTATTAACATCTCTTGACTATGAGGTAGTAGATGCTTCATCCATGAGAGCTCCAACCACAATCCTCAGAGTGATGATGGTCCATATTTAGGAATCTCGGTGGTGTGGCATGTCTAGATATGTTTGATCCTCTACTGTTACGGTGAGGCAGTTTTAGTGTTTTTTTGTACTTTCTCATCACTATAAATTTTCACATTCTGCAAAGAGAATGGTGGATTTACCACTCGCACACTGTCAGAGAATCTACCTTCAATGATTTTGGGTTTCCGACCAGTGTTCCTAAGTTGACTGCCAACATGAATCAGATGCAGACTAGGTTTTACCAGTTTGTTGGTGAAGAGTGATGGGTAGATGTAATTGGAGTTTTAATTGTTTCATTCTTTGTTTCTCTTCTCTCCCAACTCGGCATGGTTGGGATTTTTGGTTCGTGTGGGATGTCTATGTTCAGTTCCTGTCTGCCCCATTCAAGAGTGTGAGGTTTAATTTTATTGATTTTTTCCTCATATATTGAGTTAGTAGGATTTGGGGGAGATTATTTTTCGGCTTGTGAGGGAGAGGCCAAGTTCTAGTTCAGGCCAAATTCAAATTTTATTGCTGTTTGGTGGCTCATAAAGGTGGGAAACCACTGTGGGTCTCATACATTTTCTTTAAAATATTTTTGAGATATTTGTTGTTTTATAATGTTGTAGAGTCCATTAGAGCCTCCCATTAAATATTTTTCTACCATGGCTTCTCCCCATTTTGGGTGATAGTTGGGTTCCTTGGGATAAGGCCCAATCACATCGTCTTCAGTGTGGTCGTTGTGTTGGTTTGATATTTTCCATTGATTCATGGGATGTATTTTTTATTTGATGTTGGTTTTGGGAAAGAGGCTTATGATCCATTTATGGTGAGTGAAATGTTATTGGTTAGGATATACAATCATGTTGATATAAAATCCATATGGAATGATCAATTATATGGAATGTATTACATATTTTCATGGGTAATAACATTAATAGTGAGTAGAATTGTGACCCACAATTTTTAATGATAGGTTTTCAATCTGGTTTGATGGAAATCCCAGTATTCTTCTAAATATCTGTGTGTGAATGGTGTTGAGTTATGAAGATTCTTATTTGCATAATATTTCCATCTTTGTTTCCCCATTGTTTGTTCGGGATTTTATGAGAAAAGGAAATGGTTATTCATTAGGTGGTCTTGTGAATAGTTGTAGTACCTCCATGCGACCACATAGGGGTAACTATGTGATAGGTATAAAACCTACCATAATCTTGAGTGTGTCCATGTGTACACATAGGAGTTACTACGATTTTTCTCATGTGTCGGCCGCACAGTTTGGTGCACAATTTAATAAATCGTTTGGCCTAACAATTTTAAACATCCTTGAATGATGAAAAATAAATTTCATAGGTTTTTTCCCTCATGATTCATTGATCCGAATTGGACAAAAGCGTTTCCCATGGTGCTTCTATACCTAGGGAGGTCACCCATGGTTTCCCAATCTGTAACGCCCTGACCCCAGAAGCCCAAAGTTGGTGCATTATTACGTATCATTTGCATGATCACAGAAGATCAAGTCTCGAAAGGCTGATTAGTTTAGTAGCTTTGAAATCTCTAGATACATTCATGGGTCTTACATTACATCATAAACTGAAAAACTAATACAATATAGTCTCCATAGTCTACACTCTTATCCCCTCAGACTATCCCTGCAAGTTAGTTATAAAATACTTCTTCAAATCCTGGGAAAAATAAAACATAGAAAGGGGTGAGCTCAGATTCTCAGTAAGGATAACAATATAGCGGAAACTTTCATAAATAAGCTTAAACATTTAAGGCAACATATAACTAAAACAAAAGCCTTTTAAACTTGAACATAAAAATAATATGGTAGAAATAAATTGAAATAATGTCATTTACTTATTCACATGGATATTCTACAAGTAGAATAATCACATGCAATATCAATTACCACTTTCATAATAATGGAATGCATAAAGCCAGACTATCATAACTACATAGTCAAGGCCTTGTGCCAAAACTACAAATAAGATTTTGTCAAGGCCTTGTTCTAAGACACTAGTTTGTCTCATTAGACCTACCGATGCATCGAGGCGCTAGAGAGGGATCCACCCATCACTTACTAAGTCCAATGCATTCCTCTTATGAAAACTATGAAACATAACATAAAAATTCGTATTAAAACTAGCATACGAAATGTCAATACATTATCCTCAAATCATGAATGGTATAAAAATATCACATACACATTAAAACATTACTCATTCGATACAATATAGAAGACTGTATTGTATTAGATTGACCTTAATCGAGAATAATGAAGGATATTGACATAGATGAAAATAATCATCAAAAGTATTAGAGAGAAATATTCCAATTTTTCTTGAAATCATTTAAAATTCACACTATTTTTCAAAAATCCATTTTAAAATATATTTTTGAATCAAAGTGTCTTATACCACTTCGAAACTTTTAAAAGAAATTTTAATTTTAAAACTTTTATGTGCATAAAAATAAATCTTTAAAACCATTTTTAAAACATCGACATTAATGTGAAATATTTAGAATAATAAATCTTTAAAACATTATAAAAAGCTATTTTCGTTTGAGTTATTAACCAAAAGAGAGACACTTGAATAGAAAATAATTGAGGTAATCAAAAATTTGTAATATCATGAGAATAAAGGGATTCATGATATACTATGTCAAAGTACATTATATACACCATATAAAAGTTATTTGGTGTATAAAAACAAAGAAGTTTCAATGGAATTTAAATTGAGGTGAAATCTCTTATAAAGGGGAGTGGAAATTATGACATAAGAACATGAATAGTGATTCCACACATAATCTTGGAGTAAAATAATCAATGTAGTATGCGTAAAGCCGAATGAGTAGAAATTGAAATTTCAAATTCCCTTATCAATTTGGTAACATATGAAACATACACCCATGAAATAAGTATCATACAATGATGATGTAAATATCCATAAATTAAATTATATTACACAATGAATACAATCGTGGGTAGTACACACACCACATGCAATAAATAAGTGGTGAAAAATAGAAATCTCATGGAATTAAAAGTGAGATAAGAAACCCCTTACTTTGTACTTTTTCCTTGGTCGAGGGTAGGTTAACCTCCATTATAATGGTGAAATAATTTTTATTGAATTATAAATGAATCATATACATTAATATGATATCATATATTATCTTTTAACATTTATTTGTTGATAATATCTTAGTATTATTGTCGTTTTGGGTGTTAACGGATTTATTTTCCTTTATATTATTTTTTATGTGAGCCATATTTGTTATGGATGGGGTGTATATTATTCGTATCCATAATGATATCAGGTCTCTAAACATTATTTTTATTCATAAAATGAAATTTAGTCTTGAATGGATATGATGGGGAATGAATCTCATCGCGTTCGTGGAGACAGTAATCCGTACATACACATGAGTGACAATATCATTCTTTTGATAATAAAATAATATATAATTGGATGGTATATCATGTATACAGAATCATTATAATGTTATATTTATTATTTACATGAATTAAAAATCATTATTATACCCATCCAAATAATAATATATTGAATAACAATTACACGAAGACGTGGAGACGATAGGCCGTACGTACGCATATTTGGTGACATGCCATTCAAAGGATGGATAGAATACTGAATATGGTTATACCATATTTATAATAACATCACAGAATATTGAAGATATGGGAGTTAAAATTTTAGAATGCAAATAAAAAAAGAAAGAAGAAGTGGAAGAAGAAAGGAACTTGAAAGAGGTTGGTGAAATCATTACCTCTTCTTCGAGTTCTTTCTTTTGATTTGATCAAAAGGGCTCCTTAAGTTGGCTTTATGAACAAAATAGGGCCTCTATGATGAATTGAGATATGTTTATTGGATATTTGGGCAGGGGTTGGTCAAAACAAAATGCTTTTAAGGTATTAATTTAAGAGAAGGTGGAGTTCCCTTTTATAAGAGGGGTGAGGGGCACCTTAGGAAAATCTAGAAATATTATTTTATAATAAATTCATATTCTATCTCTAATGGATCCAAAGTAACTTATTTAGAGTATAAGGTGGGTATTGGTATATAACCACCCAACCAATAGATTTTAGATAGGATTATGTCACTATATTAACATTATTTTTTAGTTTTAACTCTTAGTTAATTAGTTTCACATTTACCATGTCTCTTTGTATTTTTATATTATATGGTTAATAAACATACTATAAACATCCAAGAGTACCCC
The DNA here is from genome assembly GCA_963277665.1 of Viscum album. Lineage (NCBI taxonomy): Eukaryota > Viridiplantae > Streptophyta > Magnoliopsida > Santalales > Viscaceae > Viscum > Viscum album. The sequence goes on along the minus strand of OY728136.1, from coordinate 1,427,263,482 downwards.
AAGTAATTAATTATTTATAGAACTATCATTATATAAGTATCTTGTCTGAACCATAGTTTTTTCGAATTGTATATCAATTAATAATATAATATTTGTTTTAAAAACTCTTTTTATGTCAATTTTGACAATATTTGTTATTTTGTTTTTGTTAAATTAATAAAAGCATAATTTCTTCAAACCTAATTCATTTAATCATCCCTAACATGTCATATTCACCGATAAAATTAATTTAATTCATTAAAAGTCTAAAATTATATTTATTTGGTATTTATAATATCAATTATTTTAATATTTCACTAATAAAAAAATTACGGCATCATCATTGTGTCATAAATAAATTAAATTATTTAATTTAGAAAAATAATAAATAAAATACCATTATTTATGAAATCTATTTATCTTTCGGATTAATATTTATAATCTAATTTATATTATGTATAACCCTATATTAGAAATGTTTTAGTAATTAAACATTGATTTTAACTCTTTTAACTTGTCATTGAATTAAATAATAATAAATGTCCTAATCTAATACAAGTGGATAAAAGAGGTTCATATGTTATTCCTAAGGTTGTTTTTGGTCGAATTATTTCTAATAGAATTAGGACATGTGTTAGGGTAATAATAATATCATTTTTTCCCTTAATTACCCTATTAACTTTTAACCGTGGTAAATAAAAGTAAAAAGTTACTATTCAACAAAAATTATTTTTATCTTATTGAACCACATTTTACTCCTTGGTATTAACGGTGTCTCCCGGATTTTCAAAATTCCACTCACAGAAGTGGTAACATTATGTTTTATGTGAATTTGTAAATTCTCATAGTAGATGTGTAAAAGACGGTGAAAAGTCCAATAAAATTTTTATATATCTAAAATTATTATAAACTGACTCCAATGAATTACATTGAACTTATATAGGTATTATGTATCTATTTTGACCTAAAATAAATTTAAATAAAATAAATAATTATTTAAAAAAATCGGTTTTAAACTATAACTCAGTGTTTTCACTATTCATCAAAAATGGAAAGTTCTCAGAAAAATACCAAAAATTCACCGTAAGATAATTTCAATATTCTGAATCCAAAAATTAATCCCAATTTTAATGATAATATTTATTAAATTTCAAAAAGTGGGTATTACTATTCATAATGACTACTTTGATTGGTCGTGCTATGTTAGAATCTCAATGTTGTGTACAATGCAAGCTATTGCATTATTCAAAGTAAAACATACCAAGGAAGATTGTGGTGTTACACAATCCATTCCCATTCCTCATTTTGTATAGATCGAAACAAGATTAAGTATTGACAACATTATTCATGGTATTTCTTTATCCTTTCTCCTCCCTCTCACTTATTCTTCTAATTTTTATTGGGGTACACTTATCCCTTGTTCATGAGTGATCTAGTTTTATATAATCCCATAATTGTTATGGGTATTTGTTTAATTTAGGCCTGGACATAATATATCTAGGGTTTCAGAACCTGTGGTTAGAGTTTTTGGGTTTGCAATTCCATTCTACAAATGATTTGAGGTCGGTCCCCCTACCCACAAGACGTTATAATTTTATTATCATAATTTTATTTATTTTTCACCATAAACATATTATTATTATTGTTTCTCAACCTTTTAATAATTTATTTGATGATAAAAGGTATTTTTTAGTTGATTAGTAAAAATTTGTGTTGTATGTAATAGATTTTCACACAGCTTAATTAAAATATATGTTATCATTTTCACATATTTTTATATTTTTAGAACCTGTATTATATATTTAAATATATTCATTTCATTCATGTTTAGGTTCATTCATTTTTTAGTGTTAAATATGAGTAATTTTTTCAAATGTTGCATGCCTAGTTTTCAAAATATTCACTGGTGGGATTTTAACAACTTAGTATGATATAAAATGATTTTATTGAGTTTAATAAAGTATATAAGGGGTTTTAAATTACAATTTCGGGTCCCTTTATGTATTTCCAATGTATTTTTGGTTTTATAAACAAATAGCTATCGATTTGTTTTCAAGTTTTGGCATGGATGGCCAATGAGAGGCCCATTTTTCACATTTGATAACATAGTGGTGTATTGGTTGTGAAATCCCAATATTTTTAAGGTGGTAACCAATAATTTTTATCCCAAAATGGTTAGTATGGACATATTTATGGTATAATGAATTTTTTGTTTTGATGAATGTTGGTTTGTTAAAACACTTAATGGTTTGATTGGATTTTTTCATTGAAAACCGTTTTCATGTGTGTTTAATGTTGTACCATTCAGATTTATATTCTGATTTATGAAATTGATTTATTAAATTGTTTTTGGGATGAAAAATATAGTTTGTTATTATATTTTTTTTAATATTTCCTTAAAAGAGTTTTTTTAATGAATTTTATGGGAAAATCCTAGTCATACTTCTTGAAATTGTTTAAAAACATTTCTTGTGGTTTATTGAAACATATGAAGAGTGCGAATTTTTTTTGGTACTTTTGGGTGTGTGTATGATATTTATTGGGAAATTTTTATGATGATGGAATATTATAACCAGTTAAACTTTATTGAGAACAAAGAGGGAATCCCGGGTATCTAGGTTTGTGGGGTAGGACTAGTATGCTAGTGATCTGGAGGCATATTATCCCTGTTTCACATAAAAAGATTGAAAAAGACAACCTAACTAAACTCTGATGATGATCAGGGACCACTAGGACATTGGTTTATCCCCTAATTATGGCTCGTTCATGAGAAGTTTATTGATTATGGATTCATGTACAGTAAGATACACGGTACCTCGGGCCCCACAACTAGCTAGTGCTTATGGGTGTTCCTAAGACAAGTGATCATTGGCTATTTTGTACTCAACATTGGACGATTTTTTTTTGGTTGCTAAATTCAGTTGTATGTGTATTTTTTGTGAAATTTTTCATTAATTAAAGTTTCCCATTAATAACGGTTTCTATTTATAGTTGTATCCCTTTTAAAAAATATTCCTATCATTTACCTGATATGAAAACATACATTTATATATTGTTGTTTAAGCATGAAAATGGATTTTTATTTTGTTTAAAATTACGTGTATTAGGAATAGAATATCAGGCTAACCAACTATGTTTAAATACTCAAAAATATACTTTACCTAGGTTTTTAGCTCTTGTGTTTGTTTTATCTAGATTTTGGTCACTTTGGGTGGTGAGTGCTTATTTCACTGGAGAATGCTGGTTAGGACACATGGATATTTTGTTGTCTTCTTTATCCAATTTGTTGTTTTGTGGATTTTTTGTAAATTTTCAGAGTATATAAAATAGAATTTAAACTCATTTTTATATATATAAAGTGGGTTATTTTGTTTCACTTCACTGTTAGTTGTTGTTTATTTATTTTAAAAAATCATTCCCTTGTATACTATGATGATCCCCAACACTCGGTTTTAGCCTATGAGGATTAGGAATGCCCTTTTAGCCATGCCAAAGACCGGATCAGGAGACTGGTTTCAGGACAGTTCAGGCTGGTTTGAGACATGAATTCATTATGAAAGGGCTCATCTACTGAGTGTGTTTTGTAGAAACCTATTATGATTTTCAAATACCATTATTCATCAAATAATAATAATGATCCATGATTTATGAAACATTCATATCCCACTCAGAATGGTGTTGGAGTAATTTGGAGTGTGGGGCATCCTTGTTTCTATATTGTGTAACATTCAACCCATATCAAGTCCACATGCATCATCTCAATAAATATCATGAACATTGGGTACTGATTTAAGACAATAAATATTTTTATCTGATAGTCCAAATCACCATACCATAATATTATATTTAAGGAGACACAAATAATTTCAAGTAGAAATCCAAAAAAAGATAGCCTAAGAAAAATCCATGTTTCCACTTTCTAAACCCTTCATCTATATAATTTAGTTTAAAATTTATGGGTATATAAAAAATGATATAATCTCATGAGGGAAATTTTTTTTCCATAGTAAATGTTGATCCCTATGTTTTAGAACCCTGGTACATAAATTTTTCATTTTAATGGGGTTTTATATCTCTTATACATGCTAACTTTTTCAATTGGTATTGTCATTGGTTTTATGGTTCTTAATCCCTTCATTAATATTACACATTCATTGATTTTTATATCATTATTATTGGGAAATTGGTCATCAAAAACCATTATTAGCCCTTGTAATGGAAAATATATCCCTTTGTCTGACCATTCTATTGATGAATAAGGGCTTTGAAAAACAAACTTTAGGCATTGTGGTTGTATAGGATGGGATTTCTGATCCTCAAGAGATTGATTTCACTATGGATAAACTCATCACCTTAGATACTTTTGTCCCATTCATTTCATGATTGCCCAATATCATTACTCACTAACTAATAAATCTAGACCATGATTTATAATTCTTATTACCAAACTATTCAAATAGATTCAACATAATTTATGTTAAACAACCATTTTTAACCCATTCCCAATATAGGAATGTGACACTTTACTCCAAAACAATTTGATGCCACTAACATGTAATTCAAAACCATATAGTGTAGGTCCTGAGCCTCCCCATAAAAATATATTCTAACATATGGTTCCATAACACTTACTATATATTCATTTTCTCAATGTACCTCTTCATTGACAAGACATTCATGTATTTGAAAATTGACCAGGGACCTAAAAGAAGAGTGGGGATCAACTATAAAAGACAACTAATGTAATCCCTATAGACTCATTCCTAAGGGAATTGACAAACCAATTAGATGAATATGTTTTTATGGGAATGGATAAAAAATCCTTGTGAGAATTGGTGACAATGTTTTGGAACCCATAACTTTATGGTGTTTTGGGTAATCCCTATTATTTATTCATGTTCTATGATTCATCGATCTTTTCTTCAGAAATCATGATTTCCACAACCTATAATCTAAGTTTCCAGGATGATTTACTTTCCTTAATATCATTACCAACTATAGATACTACCTCTATAATCAATCATGACCCCTTGTAAAAGTGTGGGGACACATATATTTGGCCATTCTGGTGATGTTTAAGAGATTTTACATAACTAATAAAATATTTTCCTCCATCTAGGAATGGATCCCTAATCCTCATGAATCTAAAAATACCACATCAAAACATAAAACCATGACTTTTTTTATGCATAACAAGAATTCCTTCCACATTTTCAATATTCATAAATCAAGTCCTATAAAAAATACATTAAATTGAATGGAATATCAATGTCCATGAATGAAGTATTTAAACTAAATTTCTATATACTTTCTAATAAAATATCCTAAATTACAACAATAGAAGTTATGTCTTAATAGAGGAAAAAATACACCAATATATGGTTTTATCTAAAATTACCTAAACAACCACAACAGAAAGTCTGAAATTGATTTCCCTAATATATACAAAAGTTATGCTATTTTGTTAAATTTTAAAATATTGACAACTGAAGGAGACGTAATGATTCCTAATTTGAAAAATAGATAAGGTCATCCCATTAAAATTTGAGGTTTCTTCTCAATTGGAACCCAATTTGTGTCATCTAGGAAATATTGAGCACTTATAAATTAAAAATGCATGAATATATTCTAATAAAAAACATTTAACAAGGTAGATTACGAATAGAGCCAATTTAATCCTCTCTAATACATCCCCTAAATGAATATGAATAAAAATAATATGGAAGTATATAGTAAGAAATATACAAATATTATGATACCCATCATATGCCCTATGAAAAAAATCAGGAAATAGTTATTAAGTCCAGTATCCATAAATAAATATAGAAAATTATCCCTTTAAGATATATATTTTACTAAAAATATATATTTTTGAATAAATAATTCTCAAAAAAACATGATCAGATAAATAAATGAGAGAAATATACTTTGAATTAAAGAATTCTATATAGCCATTCATATCATGTTAATATTATGAAATTGTTAGTATTTATATATTAGAAAACAACATGGAGATAATTATCATTGAAACACTTTGAAATATAATTCTAATGATGCACTGCAACATCGGCCTTTTTCATGAATGATATATGCTAATGTTTGTAGGAGATGGTATCCATAAATATTAAATCAATTAGCATATGTAAGACAGGAAATAATTTCTATCAAATGAGATTCCTGATCATGACATCATCGTTCGAATCGCATGAACCATAGGGGTTTTTGTTCATATCATGTCCCAATAAATAATTCTCAACCATATAATCCTTAGAAATATCAGGAACCACATAACTAGCAAGATATCATATGACCACACGACCGGTCATAATACTCTTGTTCTCATGAACCTAACATGGTCACATGATCCAAAAGTTAATTGAGTGAAAATAATTCTAAACCAAAAGATCATGTGAAAATTACATGATGACCATGATTGAATGTACATAGTATAAGGCAAAATAAATTACTTGGATTTGATCCATGACTGACTCAAAAATGTTTCTCAGAAACAAATCTCACTATATAGTTCCCATGAAGCAGTCATGTGGTACATGTCCCATGAACATCCCTTGTAGAGAGTTCAAGAAAAAAATCATACACATGATATTTAAGATGACCTATTACAGATCTATACCACGATTGAATAGAATCTCAATATATTTTAAGAGTTAAGTCACTGGTGAATGATCTCTTCTCTGGTTCAATATTTATTAGTAACTACATATAATACCAATGCCTACCTAAGAGACCAAATGTTACTGAAGACACTTATTGGTGAAAACCCCAAACAACCCAGTCGATACTTACATCCCATATAAGCAATCCCTTTTCCATTTGGACATCCTCATTAGGGGGGGTTGATAATTCCCAAGAAAATGATCAATTTTAAAAATATATTGTTGAAATATGTGACATGTGTGAATTATTTATTTAAAAATGGAATATATATTGAACAAAATATGTTGAAAACATATTACTCAGAAGGACATGATATCACATGATATTTATAATTTCATGAAAATGGTTCTTAAAGAGTGCATGATCTACCTGATCACACAAATCCTTTTGGAAAAGGCTCATTTGTCTTAATAAGGTACCAAGACATTCATTAGTGATCGAGTTAGGGGTTCCAAGAGAGATCAACTACATCACACAACTTTGAAAATGGAATTATTTTTAAAATCATCCTAAACCCTTTTAAAAAAATGTTTCAAAATATTTAAATGTAACAAGACATTTTTAGTTATTGTTATTATTCTGATGCACTCATACAACACAAGATATTCCACAAATCCCTTGGTGACATTCCCACCAAATTATTCAAGTTCCTTTTATCATGTCCCCATCACCATGAAAAGGGTCACAAACAAGTATATATTATTCTGTACTACCAATTTGTATCCATAAATAGGAATATGGATTTTCTATGATAATGATTACACATCACCATAAGATCAATTATTTGTCTCATGATGTATTTCAGGCATGGAGAGTTATTTTATTTGATAATTATTGAACAAATGTATGATATAAATACTCCTTGTAATATAATTATAGGAATAATATAAGAAAATATAAATGATTATTTTACAGAATATATGTAGTATAACTCATGATAAAGGTTTCAAATTCCCTAGTATATCATCATTGATACAATGAAGGCCCCATCAACATGTCATCTGGATCCCATAAATTCCTCATTGATATAAAACCTTTATCTTTTCAATCATTAAATGAATATAATCTATAGTCATGTGAATTCCTCTCCACTAGATTCTTGAAATCATAAATACCCCATTATATTTTATTTTAACCAAGTGAAAGCTCCTTGAAATGTCCACTTTATCTGGAAAATCACATTGATTGGCCTAGGTCCAATAATAATGACAAAGGTGGGATATTCTTAGGGACATTAAATATCATATGATCCCATTTATGAACCATTCAAATATAACGGAAATCACATAATTCCAAAAACCATCATTGGATAAAACTTAAATAGATGATATATTTTACACACAATGTGGTTTATTAATGGGTTGGGTATGCCTATAAATCCATCCCCATCAGCATAAATTAGTAACCAAGATCAATTAATAATAGGTGCACATGAGAGGACTTCTCAAAGAGACAAATAAAAAGATAAAAAAAATGTTTTATCAGGTTTAATATCGGGAATGACCTATTGGATAATGATATATTTATATAGGATTTCATTTTTCACTTGATATCATACATATAACTTTTTAAATTTTATTCTAATTATGCAAAGTTTGACCCACAAGTGGGATGGGTCATGTGATACCTATATTTATCTAGAAATGGAAAAAACTGATGTAAATATGAAATAGAAGGACTGAAAATGTCTGAAAAATATGAGAGTTCTTTTAAAATATAAATACATTTGTCTTTACCCCCTTCACATGACCAACCGATATCAAGGAACAACCCCAAGACCTATCCCCCGAATCATGCACTGCTCCAGGAACCTGACATATGAATCTTGTTATTTCATTTATATATATTTAAGAAAGTCACAAGAAAAATCATGGAAATTCCACTGAAGTCATGATATTTCATTCGGGATTTCTATCCATGTATTTCAATGACCTTTAGACATGTCATTAAATATATGTTACGACACAATGACATGTAAACTTGGTCTTGTGATGTAACTAATACATTTCATCCATGTCTCAAGATTTCAGTAATAAATGTTATCAATGATCATGTGAAAATCACTAGACATTTCATCTCATGTAATTGGTTTTAATCTAGAAACAATATCCAGGTAATGCAACACTCTCCAGGAATGTCTACATTGATCATAAGATTTCTTAACGATAATGAAACTTTGATACTGTGAAACCCACCAAATATGTCCCCAGGATGTCGAAAGACCACAAGTATTATTAGTATGATATTTATATTGACACCAAGATATTTCATTCTAGTTTTCTGAAGCCCTCTATGAACATCACACAAGTCCTTTGACACATTCCAACTGTGTTAGCCATGAACATGCAGTGTCTACTAGATATAAAACCCAGATCAAGTGGTTTTTCTCTAGAAATTAAAATTGGATTATTTTATTTTATTTGGATATGTCCTATATGGAACAAGGTTATATTACCTAGGAAATCAATTCATTTTTGGGAGGCACTCATGATATACTCAGGAAACTTCATACATGTCAGGTAGAGAATCGATTCATGTCAACAAGGTTTTTAGGGATATATAACATAGTCATGTGGATATATAGGGGAAACAAAAGAATGTAATACGAAATAAAAATGAACTATGAGATATATGATTCCACCAATAACCAAGAAATGTAGGAATTCTTATTAAGGTTAAATCTCAAATAGGAATCAACTTTGGTGTTTGTCCCCCCATGTCTCGAACATTCCAACCATCGAGACCAAGTCTCTCCCATGTACATATCATTCATTCTCTTCCCCTAGTATAATAATAGAGTAAATAAACTATTATGACTATAAAAACTATTATAATCCTGATATGTTCAATGAATTCCTAAATCTAGAGACCTATATCAAACATCTAATTGGAAACCACATGCATAATACCCATACTGTTATGAAGTGAGATTAAATACTTATAATACCTTTTTTCTCAACATGTTAATGGATAATAAGGTCATATGGGTTTGAAATAGTCATATAATTAGATTCATTAATCTCTATTATCTTGGTAAACCTTAAGGCATAATCCATGACTTTTTGAATTATATGATGACTTAGTTACATTGGAATCGACCATAGATAATGTCCAAAGGGTGTGGAAAAACTATGATGAATTTGATTCATGTCAAAACCAAGATATGTAGGATTCAACCCTGAGGTTTGACATCAAAAACTGTTTCCTAATGGACCAATCATATATGTCCTTTAGTCATGAAATTGAACTATATGGGTTCAATTTTCTATGTGGGTTGCATTCCAATTATAGATAGGATGCATAATGCACATCATAACGGTTCAATAAAATCTAAATGATATTAATTAATACCCTATATTGAAGTAAACTATGAATTTCTTAGTTATATGGATTAAAAATATAATCCTATACCTATTATTGGGAAACTGATGGAAAACCTTAGATTCATACATATAAAGTGATTAATAGACTCCATTTAACACATTTAAGTGTTTAAAAGATGGTATATTTTTAGGGTAACTGGTACCATATCATGATTAGGGATAGGATAAAAAAATATCATAATTCAATTAGAGATTCCTGAAGTATGCAATAGTTTTCCCCAAAGGGTACGATCATTTGGACCACCAATCCCCTTAACCAATGTGATTCCCTATGTTTCATTGGGTCTAAAACACTAAAGGACTATGTTACACTGAATTATAGGTATTTTATCAGTTATGGGTGTGGGAGGCACTGAGTGTTTACATGTAAATGAAAATTTCAAGCCCAAAATGAGTTATTCCATAGTCATCAATCCCCCTACAATAAACCATTTGGGCGCAACTGAATGTCTTAATTTCTAACAATATATAAATAGTGTACCCAACATAAAATTATTTAAATATGGAATCTCATTCAAATGAAAAAATGGATAGACTCATCAGTTCTCTATATAATTTATTTCCTACCATCCTTTGCATTTTCTTACCAAAAAATTGTTTCGATTTTATTATAACGGATTTTTTTAGGAGTTCAATGGTCTATTTTATTGAAAAAATATTTTTTTATTTCCCTCATCAGTCAAAAGACCAAATTATTTTTTATATAAGATTTCTAAAAACTTTCCTAAATTGTTTTAACATTATAAAAATTAATTATTAAATAAATATTTACACATTATTATCTTTTTATTATAAATTTATAGTAAATTATTCTGGTCATTATTAAAAACATGTCATATTATCCTTTTACTAAAAATTAAGAAGAAATAATTGTTCTATGTTTAATGGAATGAACAATATTTCTTATTTTCATGAACACTAAATGATTTTATTATTCGCATAAAATTTCATATGTATTTTTAATGAAAATTATTCCTATAATATATTGGAAATATATATTTTAAATAAAATATTTTAAAGTTAAATGTTACATTACTCATGAACGTTTTTAAATGATTTTTAAATATTCAATTATATTATTCAATCTATGATTCAAAATTCTATTATTTTTAATAAATGTGAATTTTTAAATAAAGGTTTTAAAGTAGTAATTTTATTTTCCACAAGAAAATTTAATGTGATGTTTCATTCTTGATTATTTATCACAAAACATGACCTTAATTGATGTTACTTATTATTTACTAGGGATATTCTTTAAGGATAACATTCTGATTCATTATTGAAATAGATTATTTTGATGATGATACTATTTTTACGAAACCCATTTCTCTTCCATGGGTTATACTGTTATAAATTGACTCAAAATCCTGATTCATTTTCCAATGGATATTCAAGGATAAAATGATTTTATTATTATGAAACATGTTTATATTCTATAGGTTATGTTATGATAATATATATTTGAAAAAAATTTAATTTCATGGGTTACTATATGATGAATTAATTAAGGTCATTCGGTGATAAAATTTATTTATTTTATGAATGTTGGTACATATATCCCCCCACATTCATTAGGTAATGATTAATGTTATATGAGCTTATAATGTACAGGGTTGTTTTCCCAATCCCAAAAGAGTGTACATGTGAGGTTTCAAAAAGATGAAAAGAGGGTTTATGGGAGTTTAGACAAATCCATAAGAAGGTATACTGGTTTAAAAAAATCCAGACATGTTATTATTGTCTTGGTGGGGAGCCATGGTGTAATATTTTCTATTATTATGTATATGCCACAAATCAGTTTCTTTTACCAACATCATCTTTTCATTGATCGGTTATTTTTTCCATTATTATTGATTTCTTAAATACCACCAATCATTATTCCATGACATAATATATTTCTCATTAATATATTTATAATGGTTTTTTTATTTTATTTTCATCTTTTCAAAACATTGTAATCATTTAATGTTAATGTTTATCCCATGTTATCAAAAGATGTTTACCAAGATCACCCTTTATAAATTTCCTTTCATAGGATAGGAATAATTTTATTATTATAGCGAATATTTATGAACAATTAAAATGGTGAATTCCATTATTTTAGATGATAAAGATATTTCTCAAAATTAAACAATTATGTACCCAGTACCAAAAGGAAATAAACAATTAGAATCCTCATGTATGTCCTTCTGAAATTATGTTAATATATAGACTAAAGATGAAGTATCTATTTATACAATGTTTTAGTGACTATGATTTGTATAAATTTAAATTTTGTAGTTACCATTTGTAAACTAGGTTGAGAAAAACATTAGTGAGGTCTTCATGGATATTTATTATGATATATTAGTTGATATGTCTATGGGAAAATATAATGATGATATATAGTATAAGAAAAGGGATTTTAATTTTGGTGAAATACAATGGTACTATTTTATATGATATTAAATCATTGATTCGGTACTAAATGTAGATTTGGAACTACAATAGAGGTATCTTGGTGTAAAGAGTATGAAAAGGCTGTAATGAGATAAGCTATATCTTCACTGGGTACACATCAATGTGCCTTATTGCACACATGTATTGGCACTCCCAAGTTATATTCTTTTAAAATTTATAAATAATTTATGAACACTCATGAAGGATTTGAATAAATACTTGTTTTATGATAAATTTTTAATTGATAGAAAATAATGTGTGATGATTTAGACATCATGTTTTTAATTACTAATGACTATGTGGTTCATCAATATGATTATTATTTCTAATAGAACTCTTTATTTTCCATTTAATTAATAGATAGATCCTGAATGATCAGTATTAATTTAAATAAAATTAAATTTTCAATTATTTTAATCAATAGATAATAAATTTAATGATAAAGGAATGAAAAATAAGGCTATTATGCTTACAAAAAATTATCTGAAACATAATAATGCTAATATTCCAAATGAGAAAAATAGTGAATAGTGATCAATTGAGTCTTTAATGAGGATAAATCCAACTTCTTCCAGTGGATCATTTGATCTACTAGTTTTTTATTAAAGGTTAAGTATCATTGAAATGATATTTTCTATTATACAATATTTAAAATAAAAAAACAATTTTCCTTGTTTACTATATGGAATGCAAAGTAGATAAATAATGGATTCATATCAAGAATAGAAAACAACAAGATGCCATTTAGTTTATAGTGTTGGATGAGTTTATGTGATTATTTTTCAATAAGTACATCCATCGTATTAATCATATGAAAATTGATAAGGAATTACTTGTGTTAAATTAGAAGGATGGTGGATCTTTTTTACCAACGAGTAATATTTTACAAGTCATTTGAGGTACCAGTCTAGTATTATCATCCCGCATGAATGTAGTTTTCTCCCATTCTTCAATGACTTCAAACCGTATCACTGATGTCTGTTGGACATAATAGACATATATAACTATGATTATTTTATTTATTTTTATATCATTATTGAAATGGATATAGGATATATCGATTAATCACATGTTATTGTCAATAAAATAATGATGGAAATCTAGGGAATCTATAAAAACTAGGGAGAAAAGTAGTTGAGATTACTTATATGATATATGTGTGGAAGGAAACATATGGAAAATTGTAATTAGGTAAATACTATATTCTTGAGGAGTGTATTAGATATTTATTGTGTAGAGGAATACTAATTTTGTGGAATTAAATTCGCTAATGATGTAAATATAGTGATATCTCTATATAATCAACCAAAGAGACTATAATTATTCTTGTGAAATGAGTTTTGGACCTATGTGAATCAATACCAAAATCCATGTGTTATTATGGATGATAAGACACAACTAACACTTAATAAAAATTAAAAAAGAATGATTATGAAATATAAATGGTTGGATAGAATCACGATAATTTGGGAATACTTATCCTCATGTCCTTTATTGGGAATATAATGTCTCGTTTTGTTTGAAGGATACATATAAAAATATTATTGTTTACCCTTTTGTGAAATTTTGTATGATTATATCCCTATACATGGATTATAGAATAATAAAATCAAATTTAATATTCCATTAGTAAAAGGATGAAATCAGGATACCAATAATTTTTTTGTTTAAGATATGATCTTATGTATGGAATAAATGGTGAATTTACATTTGGAAGATTATTTTCTTCCAGAAATGATTATCCTTGGAGTTGGGGATACCACCTTTGGTTAATGTGTTTATGGTTGATTCTACTTTAAAATACATTTACATACCTTTTATGTTTTTCTATGATGTGATTTTATCATGAAGGATGATATTTTAAGAGAACTTCATGGGAATAATACCCTTATGTATTGTATAATTTGTATTGACCATGTTATTTTAGGTGGAATTCCATTAAATGTTTTGGACATATAATTAATGGTACGCTTAAGGATTAGGGTTTATATGATTTTAATGTTTATTTTTTATGGGGTTTAGTTGATCATCATATGAAGTTAAAACACGTCATTTCTTTACGATATGATTTCACTATATATAATTCTTCCAAACTATATATTAAGAGAGCTGTGTGATTGCATGTAGAAACACATTAAATTTTACCTAATCGAGGACTTATGTTTAACTCAATATTTTCATTATGGGTTTTTCATTATGTTTATATAGAGTTTCATTTCATCATTATATATTTTCATTATAAACACGACCACTCTAAGAATATAATTCAAAACCAGGAAGATTTGTTAAGATCCTTTTCATTGGATTTTAAATTTTATTATTATCAAAACCTCACTTTAGTTGTTTTTTATTATAATAATATATAATAAATTATTCAGATAAGATCATAATGAAACACCTTAATTAAATAAGTAATGAAAAACAACTTAATGAAATTGAGAGGAAAAATGATATTGGGACCCGAGATAGATAATGAAGTGAAAGAGAAAGATAAAGCCAATATGAAACTCACAATGTAAAAACAATGTTGAATGGAATGTTACAATGATATTAATTGAGGAAAACTAAAATTTTATTTTTGAAATAAGAACAATCTATGATGTTATTTATCTAATAATAATTTGTATGATATTCTTGAGGTAAAACGATCCCAAAAAAATAATTAACCGTTCTATGACAATAACTTATCACATTAAATTTTAAATTATCTTATATTAGGGTAAAAATTAATTCTATGTGTCACACATTATGATGTAGAGACCTGATCAGTAATATTGACAAATAATAGAGGTCATAACACGAGAGATTGATATTTCATATGTGGGAAAATTGATATTCCTATATATATCGATAATGTTCAATGAAACATGAAAACTCATATATTTAATGTTTTATTGTGTAGAAAACGAGATTAAGAGAGTTATGACGAATAATAAAGATTTTATGGGAAAAAATATCTATATTTGTTGTTTCAAGAGTGATGAATTTCTGTGGAGAAATTTTTTTTATGGGCGGTAAAATGTAAAACCATTAGAATTTATGAAATAATTATATATAAATAAAATTTCGTCTTTTGATAATATTTTTAACATTTAATATTGATATTAGATTATGTTACACACAACATTGTGATCATCATTTGTTACATGCAATAATTATTTTGAAAGATATGAAATATATTTTTACAATATTATTATATAATATGATAGTTACCTTCTATCCATTGGAATGGAGGTATGAATAGAATTAATTAATTTATTCTAAATAATTTTTTAAAAAATTTATATATAATTAATTCTATTATGACCAATTAAAAATATATTAATATAATGTTACATTAAAAACAATATATTTTTTTGTAAAAACTATTTTAATGAAAAAAGTTGTGTTTTACATCCATAAATTAAACAAATAACATTTTGTTAATTATTTAAAAGAAATGTATATATTATCTAATCAAAATAATATAATTATACAACTTATGTATTTTATAGGAAATAAATAAAATATATCAACTCTTTACTTTAATGAATTATTTTCCACACAAAAAAGTGTTAAAATTTCCACACATTGATTGAAAGTATTTTATTACATTTAGATAAAATTTATTAAAAATATTATAAACATTTTTTAAAATTATAATCTAAGAATTACATAAGAGTGAATATTTTATAATTTCTAGAGAAGATAAATTTTGCAATGAATAGTAAAAAATTCATGTTTTTTTATGCGTTGAAATTTTATTTAAAGAATTTTATACTATAAAAAATATTTTAAAATGTTTTTTAATGTAAAATTAGTAAAATTATATGTAACATTTCGTGAATTTTAAAATAATTTTTATATAGAAAATAATGCACACAACAATGATTCTCTATGAAAAAAGCTTTTATGGTGTAATTATTTACACAAGATAGTTATAACATTACCATGAAAAATAGTTTTTCCACGTATGTGATTTGAATTTTGAGAAATGGACATACATGGTTATGTTCAGTAATATTTACAGTATGATAGAATCAAGTTACTTTTTGGTGAATATTAACATGAATATTATGAATAATATTGTTCCTTTAGGAATATTAATGTTCCCTTATGCATATTAATATGATTCATATGAATTGTATCATCACCCAAGTAAGTATAACTAATATTTTTTTCACTTTATATATGAGAGTAAATTTTTTAAAAATTAATAATTATGTGTTTTTATATATGTAATAAAATTTTAATAACAATTTTAAATTATTAAATTAATTTAAAATAAAATTCATTTCCATTAAATGTTTTGTTGAATAAATTTTTTTTGTCTTTTTCTTTTTGGATAATATTATGAGACCTCAGTAAATTTTTGAAAGTGTTATAAAATTAGTAAAAAATTCATCATCATTATTTCTATAGTAAATAATTTTATTTTTTAAAAAAATTAATTTCACATATTAGGAAAAATTATATTAATAAATTGGATTCAATTATTAATTATATATTAAAATACATCGTTAGGGTGAATTTTTCATGTTTTTCTAAAATACTTTAATTTTTAGAGAATAGTAAAATACGATAATTAACAATAAATGATAAATACATGATTTATTGAGTCATAGGTGTTGTATGGCTGATGTAAGATAACATGGTTGAAAATAAAATTCACTTATTACTATTTATTTTTACAACAACCAACACTATTTCTTGTCTTACGATAAATAATTAAATAATGCATATGATATTCAAAAATAACCCCTCTCCTCCACTATAAAAACAACCCCTCACTCCATCTTTTCATCACTATTCTATTTCATAATGCTTCATCATGTTCTAATAAAATATTATTCACTAGTATCCCCCCATGTCTAGGAGCTCTTGGTATTTCCAAAAGTCCCAAACCCCTTCCCTTATTGAGATTCACAAGGATGTTTATTTCGAAGGTAAAATCCGCTTCATTTTTCATTTAATTTCATTTCATGATTTTTTTCTTTTTTTATTATATCCTCACCAACTATATCAAATGATAATAATAAATCTATTATAATATATATATACTTTAATTATATCATTTTAATAGAATAATAATCATCAATATTCTTACTCTCTCCCTTTTATTTTAAAAACTAAATCATCATTCGGGAGGTACCGATTTACAACCTTGGTGAGTGATGAACATTTGTTCATCAATTTCTCATTCAAGGAGGGTCATGAGACTATTTTTATGGTTGAAAAATATAATAAATTTGTATTATATATTATTCAATGATATTATAAACAATATTTTTAGATGAGATTATTTAGATTGTAGTGATTGAAAAAACCTTTATAAAACTCTAAACAAGTATCACTAAATATCATATCTATTTATCCATCCTCATAGCATGTATAAAACACACAACCACACACACATATATATATTTACACTTCTATATGTTTGTTAATAATATATAAATTAAATTATGTATAATTATATCCATTACACGAGAACTTCAATACTCATATACAAGTACGCCAATCGTGAAAACAGAGGAATCAAATTCCCCAAGAAATAAATTAGCATCATATAACTCATAAAAAAGGCCATAATTGAAAAGAAAAAATCTATAATAAATAAAATAAATGAAGATATGTTTCGGAATTAATTAATTAATGGATTTAATTTTATTATTCTCGTTGTGATGGGAAAGTACAGAACACATTCAAACATTAGGTAAGGCTTTTCTTATCTCACATTCATTTTTTGTGAGATATTCCTTATTCATGATTAATTATTTTTTATGATTTATATAAACTTTCCATTGATGTATCATATCATTAATATATTTAAATTCTTCATATTAAATGTAACATTTTAGGATTATTAATTCTGGGTTCTTTGATTCGATTGATTACAAAATGGTAATGGATTCTACCCGAACCACCATTTTCCCATCAAGATATTGTTTCAATACCATTATTCAAATGGATTTCCTATTTTATTTTATATATATTCTAAATTTTTTTAATTGATCCTAAAAATTATATGTATATAACATACCATCCTTCTTTTATGGGGATATGCATGTTTTAAAATGGTTTCATTCTCAATTATTTCTAATACACAAGCCTCTATAATAGAAACATCATGAATTCATACCCACTTTCAAGTGATCTATATAATATATTTTTGAAAATAATTATTTTTCATGAATAAAAAATTTATCATGAAAAAAAAATGTTGCTTAATTTACTGTTATATGGAATTAAAGTTGCCTTTCATATTTATTATATCTTTAGTATTTTACATAAACCGCACTAAAATGTTTTATTTTCAAATTATCATAAAAACTATTTTTACAAGATTTAAATTTAGTGGGACATCATTTATGTCTTATAGATAATATCAATGACCTTAAATTGTTTTGGGATATAAAATTTTACAATCGGATTTCATGTAATATATAAATGATTTTACAAAATAACTCTTCTTTCTGAAGTAGAAAAGAATTTCCCATCTCCTATTCACTTATTTTAGTTATATGTATTGTTCACATATTATTTATTGTTTGTGGTGAATTTGATTACCTTTTATATTTCATATCAATATTCATTTTATTCTCATGATATTATAATGGATTATGATTTCAATGTTTATATTGGTATGGGATATATTGAATGTTTAATAAACATTTTCACATGAACATTTCAATGGCCTCATTGAAAAGTATCATCATCTATGTAAACATCCTTTTTTGAATATTGTACATCATTGAGTTTTATCTCTTATGATATCATCTACTATATATTTTTGAAGCATTTATATCTACTTTGACTATCGATATACTAATTTGATACCATTCATGGGTAGTAGTTAATGTATTCACATTCTACATTCTAGTTTATTAATATTAGTGTTTATGTTGTCTATTTATATCACTTTTAATATGAGGAACATATTTTACTTAGTATGTGATGTTTGGTTACCACTATATCACCTATATGCATCAGTAGGTATCATGAGAATAACTAATTTGGTTTTTTGTCAGTTTGTGTATGGCATAAGCATGAGGCATTGTTGGTATGATTTTGATGTCTGATATTATGCATTCTAGCACTATTATATTAGTATTTAATATTATATATGATTATTATATTTGTATAATATATATTTTAATATTTTAATATTGAAAATTTTATTCATCTGTTATTTCTTCCATATTATGATCTATTTTATTTTTTAGAAGGCATATGTTTTTAGTTGTTCATGATGCCTAGTGTTCATGTTTTTGATAACTTATACTCTATTACATACCCTTTCTCAGCATCCAAGCTCATACATTTCTTATGTTTCATCTCCCTATGTAATCTAGAATTAAATTTAGATTATTATTTTCATGCTTGAAATTTATTTCATTCTATATAATTTTATATTTTTGTTTTACCACTATATTATGGGTATTAGGAATGTTATCAGGTCTTCCAACACAACTAAACTAATCAGTCCTTTAGGATTTGATTCCTGGTAGTCATTATAATGTAATAAAACAATGCACTGTCTCTTGTCCTTTAGAGTCAGGTCTTTATCATTCGTAATTGATGACGTTTAGTAAAATCCTGAAAAAACATAATTTAGAATACATAGACTAGTGAACAAAAACCTATGGTAGAAATTGAGAATAATAATACGATAAACTATTTTAAATATAGAATGATATAGATTATGTGGATATTAATAGAAAATAAATCCATATCTGGATACTACAATTTTTCATGGTTCTGAAAGAGATGTACATAGGTGTAAAAACATCGAAAAGGTGTTCTATAATTTACTTGGGTTAACCTGGAACATTAAAATGGGCCTCACTGCGCACATGGTTTAACACTCTCGAAGGTTATGCTTAGGATAATTCACATTTTATTTAAAAATAATTATTATGGGTTTGAATATATAATGAAATTAAATAACCTACGTTAAAACTAACGTGTTTTATATTGAAAATATGTGGTTAGGATATTCTATAAATGATTATAAATTTTCTCACTGTTACTATTGTTACAGACACTATTCTTTCTGGTTGTTGTAAATGGATAGAATCCAAAGGCTTCATGTTAACATTTAAAATGATAGACACAGTGGTAGATTTTTAAAACCAAATGTGACGTTGATAGGAGGAATGATATCATCTTTATTCCTAATCGGTTTTCCAGAAATATTATTCAAAACATATTCAAGAACCATCTCCCAAACCCACCAAAGAAGAGAAGAGTAATTTTTTATAAGATCTCTATTAGTGGATACCATGGAGAAAATAAGTCTTGGAATCTATCATGAATTAAATGTGGAAAAACACACCATGGAAAGTGTCTTAGAGGAAAATATAAATTTATTATATGTGGGAAAGAATGAAATAAAACAAATAATTGATAAGGAAAAATTAAGAGTAAAAGTGAAATAAATAAATATGATATTAAGACTCTATTTTTAGTTGTTTGAAATAAATTTACGGGACCTGGGAATTACAAAATATAGTTTTTTATTATATTAGATAACCTCTAGAACAATGAAGTCCCTTTGTGGAATGAAATTTATGAGTTTTTCCTTTAATTAGGTTATATTGAATGTCCATGTTAAAATAATGTTTTTAATTGTCCATATTTTAAGGTATTGAATTATATTAATTTTGGAATAAATATTGTTTTAGAAAAAGTATATCCCACATGTCAAGTGAAACCTGCTACGTTCGGTAAGGCTGTGGTATTTGAAACCACCATTGAAGGGTGAATGGGGAGCTTATCCTGGAACTAGGCTATATAAAGTCATGGTTATCATGATATTTTTTTTGTAAATATATATATCGGATAACTGTTATTTTTTTTAAGGGTATTTTATTTTATTAAAGATATTAAATTGGGGTTTGAAATTGATTTTGTGGTTATGTGATTAATGTTTTTAGAAGAAGTATACAATTTTTGAAATTTTATATGTCTTTGGAAAATAGAAAAATTTTATGAATAAATGATGAATTTTTTTTTTGTGAAATATGATTTTGTTATGGAAATATGGTGGACCATTTTATTTATGTAAATGGTTAGAATATCATAGATATTATGTTATAGTGGAAATTAAATCATTGGTATAAGAGATTATTATTTTACTATGTCATATAGAATAATATATGAACAAATCATGTTGAATTTTTGGTCATTGTCTAGAATGATTTTTTTAATAATTTTAGTGTTTAAGAATCCATAGATGTTTAACCTTTAGCATTGCATTTTAATCTTCGATAATAAGGTTTATTTTCATCATTTAACGGTTTATTATTTTGAGGGAAATATCTTTTATTATCCGAACCAATATGGATTCTATTTATTTATAAAGAATATAGAAATTTATAATTATGATTTTTTAGGAATTGTGATCTGTATAAATTAATTAAAATTTGCCATGCCTAAAAAATTCATCATGATCGTTCATTAGTAGTTAAGGGGGATAATGTAATAACAGATCGAAACATGAAAAATGATGATTTTATTCTTATGACATGGAGAGTAATGAAGTGAGTTTAATTTATTACATTCTTATCTTGATATTAATAGAATTCCTCAATTCAATGAAAAATATTTTGTAACAGAAATGTTATCAGTGTAGTTTTATTTATGAGGAATCAAAGTCCATTTAACCAATAAAAAAATTATTATAGTATGTTCTAAATACCATGTATTCTATCACTCTATATCAGAACATGATGGTTAGATTATTCTTCAATATCCATAATTTCACTTGACACTAATGTTATCCTATTCAAATGAATGTTTTGTGGATATCTATTAGTTTTCCTTCCCCTATTATTAAGGGGATATTTTATTAACCCTATATTAGATGTTGGTTTCTAAGAAAAGGAATTGTCCTGTTTCAACATTTAATATTGAGAGTGCAATTTCAAATTGGGAAGAAATAATTTATTGAAGGAGGTGAGAATGTAACACCCCATGAATTTAAAAATAAATTTAATATATCCCATTATGAAAAAAGAACAACGAGTCTTTGGAAAAACATATTTTTATTATAATTATTTACACAAGGTAGTTATAATCTAGCTAAGAAAATTTATTTTCATGAATCTATGATTTGAATTTCAAAAACTAGACATAAACAATTGCATTCAGTAAGATATTTAGAGCCTTATAGGATCAACATAATTTTTAGTGAATAGTAACTTGACACTTATGAATAATAAGGTACCCTTGTGAATTCTAATTTACCCCTATGAATCATAATATGAACCTTTTGAATTTTACCCTATTCTAAGTAAGTATAAATAAATTTTAATCACCATATAAATGATAGTGAATATTTTATAAATTATTAATTAAGAATAAATATTTTTTTGATTAATAAATATTAAATTAAAATATTAAATTAATAAATTTATTTAAAATAAAATTCAATTTATAAAATTTATTCATGAATAAATATATACATTTTCTAATATTTTAAGATGTTTTTTGGAGACCTTGGTTAATTTTAGAAATCATTATAAAATTGTTTTTTAATTTAAAAAATGCATTTTACAAGAAATAATTGATTTAATTAAAAATTAAATTCTCATATTTAAAAAATTACATTGATAAAATTTAGTCCATTTTTAAATTATACACATCATAAAATTGTCATGATGAATTTTTCATATTTTTATATATTTCCTAAATCATTACCTAATAGTAAAATAAGACAATTAATGATAAATTCAAAATACATGATTTATTGAGTCATAGGTGATATATGGATAATTTAAGAATAGTTGGTTCAAAATAAAAATCACTTAATACTATTTTTCGTTATAAGAGTAATCATTGTTTCTTAACTAATGAAAAGTAATAAAATAATGAATAAGATATTCAAAAATCACCAATCTCCTCTAATATAAAAACAACCCTTCACCCCCTCTTCTCCACACACCTCTAAGCATTTATGTTTCGGAATGTTCTTCCCAGATACTCTTTCATAATACCTCTTTATATCTAAGAGATTTTTGTCTTTCTAAATGACAAAAACCCCTTCCCATAAGGATATTCTCAAGGAAGTGTATTCACAAGGTAAAATCCACTTCTTTAATCTTTTAATTTTATTTCAAGATCGATTCTTTTATTATTCTCTCTTCACATAAATAGTTCAAATGATCATCATAAAAATAATATAATCAATATGAACTAATTATATCATTTTAATGGAATAACCATCATAAATATTTATTGTCTCTCTGAAAGATTTTACTATATTATAAACAAATAGATCTTTATTTTTTAAAATATATAAGAATTGAAAAGGATATCTATTAACAATTATCAGGCAGTGAATTAGAAACAGTGTTAACAAACACATTTTTTCATTTCACATTAAGAAATAATAATTTATTAATCATTATAAAATATTTTGTAAACATGTTATCATTCATCAGGATTTGAATCAATTTACATCATATAGAATTGGTTTGAAATTGAAATAATTCATAATTAATATTTTAAAGACAATTAATTAATTTTAAAATATACAATCAGATATTTATAAACTATCAAAATAACAAACATTTCTATAATAATTTTATTTTAAACAACTTATCATATTCATTCCTTTTTTCCAGATCATAATTAAATACCATAACCCAAAATAGATAATGTAAAATTAGTAATAAATTTATTTCCTTAAGATGTTTTGTTTACCTACATAAAAAACATTTATGATTCTCAGAAATAATGATTGATAAATTATAATTTCAACGACACATGATATTGAATTTGAATCATAAATTAAAATAATCATACTTAGTCACTATTAAATAAAACCATTTAAATTATTTTTTACTGAATGATGGGATCCTATTTATGAAAAGGAATCATTATTTTTATACCTAATATTTTTTAATCATAGTTGTATTGCCTAGTTATTATTGAGATAGATAACTATTGGAATTAGATTTTCTAGAATGTTTATAAGATACCACAGAATACAAGACATTAACATTTTAAATAAAATTTATTATATTTTTAATAAAAAAATCCTTGGGGTTTTCAGCCTAATTATAATCAACCATACAATACAAAAAATCACATACACCATAGAAATATAGACACCACCTAACTCAGATTACATTCCTCACATTTGTGATGCACACTATACAACTCACCATCTTCACACACACCACTCACTTTAGTAACAAAGTTCACCCAAGCCATGTTTTTAAGACATTATTTATCATAAATTTAATACCTCCCATAATTCTCACACATGTAATGACAAAGAAAATAATTATTACAAGAACCTGAGACTATAGACACAAATTTGAGTCATCTAATACATTCCATAAGCTATAATTATTGATATTGTGTACACTTTGAAAAATTATTACTCACTCCATGAAAAACACTCAGATAGGTTATAATATTTAACCTTATATATAAAAAGGCTTATTTATTTTCATGACATATATAACATAAAATATATCATAGTAATTATAATCATAAATCGAATGAGATATATATATATATATTTTCATTTCCATATTTCTATATTTCTATATATATAAACCACTATAAAATTAATAATCTTCATTAAATAAAGAATAATAATATTTACAATATCCACACAAAATAAAAAATAAAAAATTCTATAACCCCCTCCAACAAACAACTACTAGTAAATAGTAAATCATCTATATAGAATAAATCTAAAACTAAGAAGATATAATAATATTAATTATAATATTTTTATTTAGATTAAGATAGTTATATATTCATGAATGTATATATGGATCCCATGGTCACAACCATAGAGTATTATTATTTTAATGAAACTATATATTCCTATTATTTTTTCATAAAATGAATTTTTATTATCTCATGTTATAATGGTATGAGATATATCATCTCATAATTCTATTTGAATTGAGGATAGAGAATATATGTAAATTTTATATCACTTATACATCACAAAAGTGGAATTGTGATGTTGAAAAAATGTGTTAGAGTTCTTATAGTGTATTTTCCAAACAATTGTGGAATACAATATAAATTAATATTTCAAATATTTACCTATTTACATTTATGATATTGATGTATGATAATGAATTTATTTGATTATATTTTCTTCCTCATTGAAAATTCATATTGAGAAGCCTTAATTGGGGGATGTTGTGACTATTATATTGATAAATTATATTATTTAAGGTGATAGGATCAATGTATTTTATGATTTTTTGGATAATAATTTGATGTTATTTAGAAGGTTTTATGTTATAGATGTTATGAATTATATTGAAATGTGATACATTCAAAGTTCACTTATAGATGCCCATCGAGGGTATAAATAGAATCATCATGTTAACCATTAAATGTATTTTCCACCATGAATAAAGATGTCACAACCCATCCCCCGAGGCCCGTGTCGTGACTTCCCAAGACAACCATCCATAGCCCCGGGGATGGAGACTAGCAGCGAAAAGGCTGATCCCTATAATAGGAAGGAATTTCCATTAATCATGTACAAACACACAAACCGGGAACACGACAACAAGAAACTGAAATGTAAACTGATGTAATAAAAAGTTTACAAAAATTAAATGGGACATAATACAATCCCATGTGAAAATTAAAAGTATAATAGAAAATAGAAAAAATAGGTCATGGATCATCCACCGAGGATCCTACCTGATGGTTGGTACTACACACGATCAGTAGTCCTGCGTCACGTCATGTCAAATAGTCCACCTCCGAGTACGGTCTTGTCCTAGCTCCCTCAGCCTCGTTCTACTCTATCCATTGTCTGCACACGACACAACATGTTTCAGGAATATCCTGTGAAGGGGTGAGTATAAAAATACACTATAGGGACCCCAAGACCCACGAAGGTCTCCCAGAGTTCCACAAAGGAAAACCCACAAAGAAAGACCTCAATCACAATGTATTAAGTAGTCAACAACTCTACATAGGTATATTCCCATACACATACCTATGATATAACGATATACTCGTCTCATACATGAGGGATGAATATCACAATGGTAACAGCGCAAAGGTAAAAGTCCTACAAAGTTAACGCCATCAAGATAACACCACTAAGTTAAAAGTTCCACACATGTATCACCATGAAGATAACACCATGATGGTTATGGAACCATACATGTATCAAAAAAAAGATAACACCACGAAGTTGATAGTTCCACACAGGTATCCCCACAATGATAACACCACGAAGGTGAATGTACAACACTGGTATCACCAAAAAGATAAAAGACCCATCTCACTCCAGGTATTTGTAAATTATAGAAGTTCAAATGATCAGTCATGAAGCAAGATCATATTATTCTATCTAGAGAAACTACTACGGACCATATAGATTTTGACCCACCTAGGATCGATATGTACTAAGCCTTGAAATGACCCACATAGGATCTGACCCACCTGGAGTCGATAGGAAGTAACCCCTGCAATAACCCACATAGGATCTAACACACACATGATCGGTTCATGCTGACCCAAACATGATCACTGAGCAGTGAATGAAAAAGGATATGAACAACATGTTATTGGTAGGTGCTATACCATATAGGATCTCTAAGTTCTTACTGACACATGATATGACCTATTCCAGATCGGTGTTGTCTCACACTGGATCACTTGGTACTAGAGTCCGTATGATCTGTCTCCAACCTCCGCCTCACTGCCAGCCACTAGATTCCCACACAAAGTACTCTTGATTCTGGGAGAACCACTCCTCAAGCCGTAGGTCGTACCTCAAATTCCATGAATCTCCATGGATATGTATTTTAAAGGACCTCCATGTCGTAAGTGCTCTAACATGATAGATGACGCATCAATCAGATGGTCGGTCTATGACTTATAAGTATTTTAGTTCTGAGGGCCCATTTGGATTCAGATTTGATCCAACCTATCCACACTCCAACATTCTCAAAAACTCATGTGGAGTATACCAAAATGACCATCTCACTCCAAGGTTCCCATCATCGTTGACGTTTTGTCAAACAGACGCCCAGATTTCATATTATAGTCCTTTTGCTGAAACTAGCCTAGAAGGGACTAGGTTCAGCCCGACCCTCTCAACCCGACCCGTCCCCAACCCAATATGTGTAGACCAAACCCATTTTAGATCAATCAAACTCGGTCCGTGTATTACTTGGCTAGGCTGTGTTGTGGCTGGCTCAACCCAGAGGGGTGCATGGCCCGGCCCGTGGGGGGGCGTAGCCCAACCAACAAGGCCGCGACATGGCCGGCAGGGGGCTACCCTGATGGATCGGGGCCCTACCTAGCCAACGTGGGTGGGGGGGAGGTGTCCCCTAGTTTTTATGAACGAACGAGCAGCCGTTAGATTTTTCTCCATAGTAGCGGCACCACGTGGTGCCGCCTCATCTACTCCGGGACCTACATGGAGTGGGTCTTATGGTTCTGTCTTCTCTAGTGATGCGCCATTGCACGCCACAATGGCTGCCTATAGTCTGCTGTTGCTGGCCACCATGATCATCCCCTGTGGATGAAAATCTGTTGCCCTTTTCCACAGGTGGCACGCGAGTGTGTGCCACATCACCTCCATGGCCGATCGCACTACTCACCGCCATGGCAGAGTATCATGGACTCCTCATGTGGCAAGTGACAATGCGCCGACTCCCTTGAAGTCGGACAGTTTCAGATTCCACCATTATCTACCAGTACCTGTAACCTGTCTCATGCTGGCAGTCTTCTGCGGTAGCCGCCAACGATGCTGTTAAATCATCATTCTTCGGTGTAGGATTCGATGTCGCTCATCACTACTCACCAGAACGGGTCCTGACCTCCAATGGTTTTGTATCCTGGAACATTATCAGAACATCGTCTCTTGGTTAAGCCTTCCCAATACCTCTGCCAAGGCACCATATAAATATGAGGGGGTGAGTAATGCCTATTGAATTTAATGGGTGTTAATTTAATATGAACCTTCTTAATTCCAATGTTACTGTTGCAAATTATTTGAGGATTCAAGCCATTTAATGGATTGACACATCTTTGTTCTTGCTTTTACCACTTGAAAATTTGTGGAAAAGAAATCTAAAAATAAAATAACAATGTTATTTTAATATTCTTTTAAAAATTACTAAATCTATCATTTTCTCCAAACATACTTCAATCGAAGTAAATCCTCTCTTAAGCAAATCCTTGCACTACATAATCAACGATGCCTATGGATTTGTAGTCTGAGCACCAGTTCAAAATATAGAAACAATCCTCCCTCCTGTTTAATGAATGTATCGTAAAAAAGATCTTAAATTCATTCCGGTCACACCGGACCTCAAGATCACATGCCTTCAATTTTTCCAGACACATAATAATTCTATATAATTAAAAAACTATTACATGGAATATCTGGGTCTTTAAATTCTACCCATCATAGTGATTTTCTTCCCCAAAAGACACAACATTGTAAACAAATGTGGTTCTAATCATGAATATGAGCATCCCGCTCCCATGTGCTCTCCCGGAGGTTCCAGTGCTGCCAGCAAACGCACACCAGAGGTATGGATCATCCGAAAATGACCCACTCCTGTCAATCCTCAATCTCCACTAGAACCTTTGTAAACGTAGCTCCACGATCAATGTCCATCACTCCATGGTCGATGTTGTGAGATGTGTCATTCATGTATCTTCTCAGCTAGGATACATGAAAAACCTCATGCACCCTTTCCAACTGGGGAGACAGTTCCAAGCAGTATGCCACCTTTCCAATACTCCGAAGTATCTGAAAAGGCCTGATAAACCTCGGTGAGAGTTTACCACCTCAGCCAATTCTCTGCACACTTCGTCAAGGTGAGATACATAGGAATACATTGTCTTTCTACTCAAACTCCAAGGTACTTTGTCTCCTATTATCATAAGACCTATGTCTGCTTTATGCAGTCTTCATCCTCTCCTAGATAATATAAACCTTCTAAGTGGTATCCCATACCAACTCTAGACACCTAAGTGTTGACTCACCTAGGTCTATCCAGCATAGATGTGATCTACATGTTCAACTATATACGACCTTGAATGGTGCCATACCGATATCAGTGTGATTGCTGGTGTTGTATGCGAACTCCACCAAGGTAAATTGATCCTCCCAACTGTGGCCAAAATCTAGGACGCAAGAACCATGCTTGTCCTCGAGTGTCGGAATGGTCTGTTCCATCTGACCAGCCATCTATGGATGAAAGTCCGTGCCCAAATGTAGCTAAGTCCCAAATTCCTCCTATAATCCCTTCCACAACCGGGATGTAAAACACGCATCGTGTTCGGAGACTGTCAAGAACCAACCCGCGTCGACCCTAAATCGGTCACCGGAGTTGGCATGCGACATGGCCCAAGGGGTGTTCCAGATCTCCAAATACTAGCAACTAGTTCCGGATATGAAAATAAAATATGTGGGAACAATTTGGCCTAAAAGAAAATAAAATATGCAGCAGAAAATAAATAGAACAAAAGCAAATAAATAAGGAACAACCAACAATGCTACTAACCTGACCATGACCAAAACTCCATGTGACCCCGTGGGTCATTATATAATACCACAACCTAGGTCATTCAAGGGGAACAACTGAAGATGGAACCTACAACAGAACTAAAAACAATAAAACACTATAGGCATGAGTATTAGCACTTTGTAGGCTAGCCCGATAAATCTATTCCCAATGCACTACCACTAAATAAAAAAATTATCAATTCCTTGTTTGAAATAAGTTATATAAAATATTGGTTTCCACACACACATCCATTTCTAAAACATGTAACAGTCCATTTCCCTTTTTAATTTAAAAACAAGTTTAATGATTAAAAGAAACAGGTGTGTTTCATTTTAAAACATTTATGCGAGCAAGATAGAAATTCAAATTTTAGTTGTTAGTCAAATGGAAAACCACACACAACACACACCACACACTAAGGGAAATGGAAGAGAAGTCTCACACATTGGCTAGCAACGGAACTAGATCTCACAATCATCCACCACCAAAAAAAACAGTAAAGGAAACATGGATCAAACCTTGGTGCTTGTGAACAATCTAGAACAAACTATACATGTGGCTCATCTGGAAATCATGCTCTAACTCAATGATGACATAACACCCTAACGCTCAGTATAGCCCTACCTAGCCTAAACGAGGGGTCCAAAACCCATATTAGCAATAACTCAATATTACCTTGCTATGGGTCCACTATCTAGTGCATAATCTAAACTAGTGCGACAATCATTCTCAGAAGATTCACTCCCTATGTTAGGTTCCCATATCAACACAAGCAATAAAAAGGGGTTCATCCACAATGTAAATAAATCATTCAAGATTCACAAACATCACATACAACTCATGTAATCAACGCACACCAAAGATCACCCCAGAGTGGGTTATCCAAAATAATTAGTTTTCTTAATGTTCCAAACGGGCCTTCACAAATTTTAGAGAAAAACCTCATTTCTCAGAAAAACCCAAAACCCTCATTCACTCTTCAAAAGAAATACTTTATCATTTAAACCAAAACTACATTTGTAAATAAGTGAATTATATTTAAAATCCAAAGGGGCATTATTTCAGAACTGGGTGTCCGTTCATCGATAATATATTTCAAGTGTTCGGTATAAAATAAACGGATCTTTTTACACAAAATAATCATTTAAAAATTAATTATATTATATTATTTATCATTTATTAAAATTAATAAAACATCATGCAATTAATAAATTCTATATTTAATGGTGAGTGTAGTCGGGGGCCTACCTCCACTCGCAGCTCGGTTATGACGATGATGCGACATGTCTCACACTCACGCACAAGTACGTGCAACCTATTGAAGACCGAAATATCACGGGTTTTACTCGCTA
This sequence comes from Viscum album, assembly GCA_963277665.1. Classification (NCBI taxonomy): domain Eukaryota; kingdom Viridiplantae; phylum Streptophyta; class Magnoliopsida; order Santalales; family Viscaceae; genus Viscum; species Viscum album. The sequence goes on along the minus strand of OY728136.1, from coordinate 1,427,232,141 downwards.
ATGCACTGTGACAAACGAAAAACAACTGAAAACCCTTAACCACTGACTTAGAACAATCCAAATGAACAAAAAACACAATAACCACCATGACATGTTTTCAAAACATACTTCGCACCATTTACATTATTTCCTAAAACAATTCAAAATTTATGAAACATTTTTTTTCAAAAACATCTCACAACTTTACACACTCAAAAGGAATAATCAATCTGCACAACTTAGAAAACAATATTATATAATAGAACAAGGGATGACATAATGAAACACCACAAAGGGACGCAAAGAGGGTTTTATATAAAAAACACGCCCCATTTCATGCAAACATGGATCTTGAAAATCAACCGCCCAACATAAACTTTTCAGGATATAATTTACATAACTAACACAATAAAATAAACTGCTAAACAGTTGAAAAACAAAGTCGAAACATCCAAAACTATTTTCTACTAATTGGAAAACCATTTTTTAATTCATACACCCCTCAAATACACTGGATAGTGGACCCATAGCAGGGGCACGACCAGAAAGAGAGGAGGTTCGGCTGAAGGGGGGGATGAGGCTGGTCGGTGCGTTTGGGCAAAAACGGAGGGGTGGACCAATGGTGTTAGATCTGGCCAGGGAGGGGAAAGGGAGGTGCGGCCCGGCATGGCAAAGACCGTCAGATGATCAACCAGACCGGGGGGGAAGTCACGCACATGGCGTGAGGCGAAGGCGAGGGCAAGGTCGGCTGAGCAGCGGTGAGGGGCAGTGTGTTGAAGGCACTGCAGGAGCTCGAGGGAGGAGGGAGGTGGAAAATAGGCGGAGGCCGGGATGAAGGAGGCTGAGAAACAGAGAGTTGCGGGGAGGCAATGTCAAGGGCGCTGGCAAGGTTGGTGATGAAGGTAGCTTCGCGCAGGGAACAGAGAGGGGGGTGCAACCCGCGGAAGAATAGAAACAAAAATGGGGGGGGGGGGGCTGGCCAGTTGGGAATTAGGGTTAGGTTATTATTTTTTTTCATTCATTCAATTACATTAATAAAAATAGTTTTAGTAATATTAATAGTAATAATAATAATAAAAATAAAGGTAGAATGATATTAATAATAATGATACAAATAATAATAATAAAACTAACAATAATAAAGATAATATTAATAAAATTTATTAACAATAAAAATAAAAATAATAATAATAATAATAATGAAAATAATAAAAATAATAAAAATAATAATAATAAAAATTTAACAACCCTAATAAGAAAATATTTTATTTATTTTAAACATCGCTAAACTGCACGACTCACGTGCCGTCGTTAGAACGGTTGGGAGAACCGCACTCGAACCATGCCACCCAACACTGATCCCATACAGGGTTAAGATGCGTGATTGTTGTGAAATTTTATAACTCACGCGCAAGTCGCACATCAGCGATATTGGGGTGTGACAATTCTCCCCACCACAGTCAATTTCTTCCCCCAGAAATTCACCCAGTTGAACGATAGACAAAACAAGAATATGTGCCCTATAAAAACTAGAAGAAACCACAACACAAGTGAATAGGAGAACATGAGAGGGTTCTCCCCACCAGAAGGACTCACCTAGTGCGGAAATTCAACACCCAAACATTCCACCCTGGGAGGGGGACGAAACAGGAACTCCCAACCGATCTTGACTAAACTTTATAGAATGAGCAAAACAACACCTCTGTTGAAACTTGGAACTCTCAACTCAGACCAAAGAAATACCGAACACTAGAGAAAAACCTCCGAGAAGAACATAACCCTAGAAGTAAACCCGAGCATAACTGCAAGCCTAGACTCCTCCGCAGGAACTCACTTCTCTGAACGGACACCACCAAAACAAGACCAACATATACAATGGTCAAACACACTTCTATTAAAAAAAACACGATTCAGAAAACCATAATCTGACAAACAAAACTGTTGGATTACAATAGAACATATCTATTATAACTCCATTATGAAGTAGTGGACTTACAGACAACATCAAAAAATTAACAGTAGAAAAAGAAAGGATGAAAAGACTTTAAATGTTCCACCACCAACACGGAACACAAAACCAGAACCGAAGCTTCATACCCTTGGAAACTCCTGACTGTACGCGAGCTTCACCCTAAGACCTATGGCTGGGGATCTAATGGTTAAAGCATATCCTGCCTCACAGTCAGGCATTAGAATCCTTCAGTTACAACATCTTCTTCAGGGAACATTTCCTGCAGAACTTCTCCAAGTGACCGAGATAGCAGCAACGATGAAACATCTTCAGAGGGATGTGACATGATAGCTTCATGTGCCCCAACTGGCCACACTGGTGGCACACCATTGAATGGTCCGACGAACTAGAAACCGGAACCACTACAGATAACTCTTAAAAAAATAGGTTCCACTGGAATGAATTACTCACCAAATGGGGATCCTTTGCAAGCAACTGAACATGATGGATTTCCAATCATCTGCGCTCCAGATACCAACTCCACTAAAAACGCCCCATCCAAAAACTTCTCAAAACATGGGTCCCTTGAAGGGAGGACATGCTCCTTGATCTCTGGACGAAGACCCCTAATGAAGAGGGAAGTCTTCATCAAATCCTATGATGCTACATCCCAAAAAAAGGACACAATCTCATTGAAAATGTCAACACAGGCTATCACCATCTGTTGGCCCTATTGAATACGCATGAGCTCTTCCAAATTCTTCGTCTTCCCCTCTTTAATTATAAACAATCAGACGAAGATGACTTTAAAGATATCCAATGTTATCCCAACTTGTAGTAATGGTAGGGTGAACAGATCCTAGTCATCCAGAGTTGGACCTTCAAAAAGACCCAAAATGGCATGCACCGTAACACCCCGACCCTAGTTACCCAGAGTCGGTGCATTATTACATAACATTGGCATGATCACAATAATGATAATGTCTCTAAAGACTGATTGGTTTAGTAGCCTTGGAATAACTAGATACATTAATAAAGTTTACATTACATCATAAAATGAAAACTACAACAATATAGTCTCCATAGTCCACACTCTTATCCCCTCATACTGTCCCTGCAGGTCATTCATAAATTACTTCTTCACATCCTAGGAAAAATAAAAAATTGAAAAGGGGTGAGCTCAAATGCCTAGTAAGGATAACAATATAGCTGAAACTTTCATAAATAAGAATAAACATTAAAGGGAATGTATAACTAAAACAAATGCCTTTTAAACGTGAACTTAAACATAGTATGGAAAAAATAAAATGAAATAATTCCATTTACTTATTCACATGGATATTCTATTAATCTAATAATCACATTCAGTATCAATAACCACTTTCATAATGATGGAATGCATAATGCCAAACTATCATTACCACATAGTCAGGGCCTCGTGCCAAGACTACAAATAATATTTTGTCAAGGCCTTGTGCCAAGACACTAGTTTGTCTCATGAGACCTACCGATGCATCGAGGAGCTATAGCGGGCTCCACCCGTCACATATTAAGTCCAATGCATTCCCATATGAAACGTTTTAAACATAACCTAAACATTCGTATTAAAACTAGCATACGAAATGTAAATACTTCATCCATAAACCATGAATGGTATAAAAATAACACATCCATACTAAAACATATCACAAAACCTTCAATACAATATAGAAGTATTGTATCCTAATAAATCAACTTTAAATAAGCATAAATTCCATCAAAGGATGTTGACATAGATGAAATCAAAACTCTTTTTAGAGAAATATCTCTTTCTATTTTAAAATAATTTAAGAGTCATATATTTATAAAATAAAACATTTTCTTTGAAAATATTATAATAAGCTTGTAAGGGAAGCTTAGACGATTTTATAATGGCAAAAAATAGCCGCACCCACCGTATAAGTTAAAAAAACATTCATACCTTAATTCTTTCAAAAAGGATAAAAAGGGCCTTGTTTGGAAAATGATGGAAAGATTACTTTATAAACAACTTATAAAATTCAAAAAGGGTATAAATGACTTTAACCCATATTCTAGTAAATAGTAAAAAGTTTTTAAATACATTTTTAAGAAACATGGATGTGGATGATAAAGAAGTCCCAGTAGATTATTACGTATAAACAACCTCGGATAATGAAGAGATTGAGAAATAAACCCTTACCTTGTACTTTTCCTTGGTTGGGGTCAGTTAACCTCCTGTATAATGGTGAAATAATTGTTATTAAATTATAAAAGAATCATATATATTAATATGATATCACATATTATCTTTTAACTTTGCTTTGTTAATAATATTTTAGAATTATCGTTGTTTCGGGTGTTAACTTACTCGTTTTCTGTTATATGTTTTGTTACGTAAGCCATGTTTTACATGGATAGGTTGTATCTTATTCATATACAGAATGATATCAAGTCCTTAAACATTATTTTGAAATCATCAAATGATAATTATACTTGAATGGATCTGATGGAGAATGAATCTCATCACGTTCATGGAGACGGTAGTCCGTACGTACACACGAGCGACAATATAATTCTTTTGATATTAAAATAATATATAATTGTATGGTATATCATATATAGAGAATCATTATAATGTTATATTTATTATTAATATGAATTAAAATCATTATTATACCCATCCAAATAATAATATATTGAATAACAATTACAACATGACGTGGAGACGGTAAGACGTACGTACACACGTATGGTGACATGTCATTCAAAGGATGGATAGAATACTGAATATAGTTGTACAATATTTATAATAATATTAACGTATATAGGAGATACTGGATTCATTATTTTATAATTTTAATAACAAAGAAAGAATAAGTTGAAGAAGAAATGAACTTAAAAAGGGTGGTGAAAACATTACCTCTTCTTCGAGTTCTTCCTTTTGATTTGATCAAAAGGGCTCCATAGGTTGGCATTCTGATCAAACTAAGGCCTCTAGGTTGAATTGAGGGAAGTTCAGAGAGTATTTGGGAAGATTTTGGCCGATCCAAATGGCTTTGAAGGTGTGAATTAATGAGAAGGGGGAGTGCCCTTTTATAAGAGGGGTGAGGGGCACCTTTGGAAAAGATAGAAATATTATTTTATAATAAATTCATATTCTGTTTCTAATGTCTACAAAGTGAATTATTTAAAGTTTAAGGTGGGATGGGTCGAAAACCAATCAACCAATAGAATTAAGACAAGTATGGGTCATTATATTAACCTTATCTTTTAGTTTTAACACTTAGTTACTTAGTTTGACACTTACCATGTCACTTTATATTTTTATATTATATAGTTAATAAACATACTCTATACCTCTAATAGACCCCCAAGTGGTCCATTAATGATACACCTATCATGATATAAGTCTCTTGGCCGAACCGTATAATTTTAGGAATTGAATATCAATTAATAATATAATATATTTTTTAAAACTCTTTTATGTCAATTTTGACACTATTTGGAAAATTGATTTTGGTGAAATAATAACAGAATGATTACTTCTAGAAAAGTTAGTTAAATCATTTCTAACATGTCATTTTAACCTATAAAATTAGTGATTAATAAAATGTCTTTAATTATTTTTTTTTGGTATTTATAATATCAATTATTTTAATTTTTCACTATCATGGTAATTACTGCATCATAATTGTTTCATAAATAAATTATATTATATAATGTATAAAAATTATAAATAAAATATAATTATGTAGGAAATCTTTTTAACTTTCTAAAGAATATTTACAATCAAATTTATCTTATGTATAATCTTATATTAAAAATGTTTTAATAAATAAACATTGATTTTAAATCTTTTAACTCTTCTTTGAATTAAATAATAATAAATGATCTAATCTAATCCAAGTGGACCTAAATGATAATATTTTACACATAAGGTTGTTTTTCGTAGAGGTACACATGTCCAATATAATTATGACATGTGTTAGGGTAATATTAATATCATTTTTACCCTTAATTACCCTTTTTAGTTTTAACTGTGGTAAATAAAAGTAAAACGTTACTATTCATCAAAAATTATTTTCATGTCATCGAACAAAATTTTATTTCTGGATATTAACCGTGTCTCTCAGATTTTCGAAATTCCACTCACAGAAGTGGTAAAATTATGTTTTATGAAAAATTCAGTTTTTTAACTACAACTTAGTGGTTTCACTATTCATCAAATATGAATGTTTCCAGAAAAATACCAAAAATTAGGCCTAATCTATATTTGATATTATGAATTAAACAATGATGTCTATTTTATGAAATTAAAAACATATCAGTTGCATTAATTAATTTAAAAATTAATTCCCATCATTAAAATAAATAGCGTATTTTTAAGAGATAATAACTATCAAAAGATTGACACTTGTTTATGTCCGGTTTAATTGTAAAATTATGTACAATGACTAAAATTGTATTAAATGATAAAAATATATTCTAAATATACTTTAAAACAACTCAAATTCATAATTTATCAATATAAATTATTTTGATTAAAAAAGTTGTTCTTAATTAAAATTTAGTAATTTTCAATATTCATCAAAAAAAATAAATGTTATCCGAAAAGTTCTAAAATTTCACCTTAGGTTAAATTCGATACTACTAATACAAAAATAAAGCCAATTTTGAGTGATAAAATTTCTAAAATTTCAAAAAGTGTGTATTACTATTCATAATGGCTAGTTTGATTGGTTGTGGTGTGTGTTAGAACTCGAAGTTTCATACAACTCACGCTAATGTATTATTCAAAGGAAAGCATACCGTGGAATCTTGGGATGTTTCACTGTAAATTTTTGATGTCCCCATTCTAAAATGTAAATTTATTTAGTCAAATTGAATATATTAAAGTTTAAGATATTGGATTTAAAAAGGGTTTACTATTAAAAGTTGGTAAAAGTGCAATACTGAAAATGAATTTGTTCTTACATTATGTCTAAGAAACTCATAATATGGATTCTAAAATTATAAGGATTATATGAAGTTTAAAATTTAGTTAATACTATTCATAACCTCTTTTTAACAGATTGTTTGGTAAGTCATGGTGCGCTTGAACTCGGTGTTGCGTGTTGTGCAAGTTATTGAATTATTTTGAAGAAATAACGGACTATGAAATCTTGGGGTGTTACATTCTCCTCTACTTCAATAAATTGTGTCATCGCAATTTGAAATCGTTCTTCGAAAATAAATGGTTGAATATAGAAAATATCTTTGTGGGAAAACCCACATAGGAAATTGGGTTGATAAAATTTAGTCTTAATAATAGGAAAAGAAAAATGAAAGTCTCACCACCAAATTATGATCTCTATTCAGAGAACATTGGTGGAAATTAGAGACATATAATTTGAGGAAAAACATAAATATTTATAGGTAGTGATTAAGGTCATCAATCAAAAACAAGTGTAAAATTGAGGGCCTTAAATTCATTAATCTATGATGATTTAAAATACCATCGGTTCAGCAAAACATATGGTATTAGGATAACACATTTTATTGTTTTATGATCCTTTCACTAATGTATAAGAATTAATTTCTTCATTTAATAAGAGAAGAAGAAAAATATATACTTGACAAGTAGAGTCACAACCGTTAACTAAGTTCTACCACAAACTCAACTTTCACTCTAAAAGATAATAGAACTTAAAAATAATATTCTATTTATCCTATTCGTATAGGGTTAAAAATGAATTTACAATTCATTTAGAATAACCATTAAAAAAATGACATTATTCAATCCAGGACATCACGTGGGTCAGTGGTAGGTGATACACCCATGTCTCCCTTTGGTTGTGGGTTCAAGTCTCGCAGCCTTACCGGACGGGACGGGTTTCCACCCGACCTTCGGGTTGTTCTTTTATGGAAATCAAAAATAATCCAAACTAGAACTATCCAAAATACTTCAGTACAAAGTTTATAAAGAAGGTAAACACAATGAAGATCCTTTTTTCCACGTAACAACATGTGATCGCATTCATCGTGTATTCTTTTAAAACACTGCAACATCCTGAATTACCATAAAACCTTATTGATTACATTCCCTTATTCCTTAAAGAATAACAGATATACTCCTTCAATCCAAAAATGTTGTAAACCCAAACAATGATAGAATATACAAATCATTAATTAGTTTCAAGGTAGTCAAGAATATCCAATATAATTTATCCAAATTAATCATGTATTATTCTAAAATCACTACCTCGGTATCAGAACCATATTATGGTTTATCTTTCTCTCAACCATATATTTTCCCGAAATTTAACCTGCTATTGATTCACTTTTCATTGTTCCACACAATCTCATTTCCTTAATTAAATAGTACTGCACTAAAATCCTTATATACTACATAATTATTATTACAAGTACATTGTTGATATAACACTCAAATGACATAATCAACATAAGAACTCTAATCATTCCTCTTCATCTGTGGTAGTATCATAACATGATTTTTATCCAATAGCATCATTTGCGGCATAGTATGAGGATTGGAACATGGGTTCTTGTAGTGTCCAAACTCCTTGAAAATGAAGCATTGTACTTTTGAAACCATTTTCTTACCCTTGCAGTCACGTACTTTGTGCCCTTTTCCTCCACACTTATAACATTCTACCATTCCTTTTAGGCAAGTTCCATGGTGTTTCTTTCCACAGTTATCACATATGGTAAAATTATTCTTTTCCATCTTCCCTTTATCCATCATTCTCTCTTCCATCCTTTTCTTCTCTTTCTTCCCTTCAAAGCCATAGGGCTCAGTAAACTCTTTACTTATCTTATCCACACATGATATTATTTCCTCATATGATGATAATACATGTGAGACTATTTCTCTTATAAAATCTGGCTTAAGACCATGAAAGATATGATCCTTCTTTCTCTTTGGATCATGTGCATTGCTGGAGTCCTCATTCCTTCTACTGAGCACCATTTCTAAACAATGGGATACACTAGATTAGTTTATGAATAACAATACATAATCCCAAACTTGTAAAACAGATAACATAAATTAAATAGTTTATGGATATAATCCATAATAATAAAAATGTCTCTTTTGAGGAAGTATATACTCATAAACCCTTCATAACGGTTTGTAAAGAAAATTAGAATTATCCTAAGCATATCCACTGGGAGTGTCGTAACGAAGAGTGCAACAAAGCCCATTGTCGTGCACCAGTTCCCATTCGAGTCAAGATCAAAGCGGTGTTTTTGGGTTTTACCCCTAGGTACATTTGTGCCAGAGCCGCCTCTACCTGCTCGAATCCAGACAGTGATGTATTGCTTAGAAAACTCACATAATTTATACAATACCAAAATTCTAGGAAGTTCTTCTATACTAATCCTCAAAGTATATCTCAGATCTATGTGCTCTAATCAGAGTTTATCTAAATCTAGCTTCAAAGGTTTGTACTAAACTTCCTCTGATACCAACTGTAACGCCCCGACCCTAGTTATCCAAAGTCGATGCATTATTACATTACATTGGCATGATCACATGAAAGATAAACTCTCGAAAGACCGATTGGTTTAGTAGCATTTGAATAACTAGATACATTAATAAAGTTTAAATTATATCATAAAATGAAAACTACAACAATATAGTCTCGATAGTCGACACTCTTATCCCCTCATACTATCCATGCAGGTCATTCATAAATTACATCTTAACATCCTGGGAAAAATAAAACATAGAAAAGTTGTGAGCTCAAATACCTAGTAAGGATAACAATATAGCAGAAAATTTCATAAATAAGAATAAACATTCAAGGAAATGTATAACTAAAACAAAATCCTTTTAAAATTGAACATCAACATAGTATGGAAAAAATAAAATGAAATAATTCCATTTACTTATTCACATGTATATTCTACTAAACGAATAATCACATGCAATATCAATAACCACTTTCATAATGACGGAATGCATAATGGCAGACTATCATAACCACAAAGCCAAGGCCTCGTGCCTAGACGAAAAATAATATTTTGTCAAGGCCTTGTTCCAAGACACTAGTTTGTCTCAGGAGACCTACCGATGCTTCGAGGAGCTATAGCGGGCTCCACCCGTCACATTTTAAGTCCAATGCATTCCCATATGAAAAGGTTTAAACATAACGTAAACATTCGTATTAAAACTAGCATACGAAATGTAAATACTTCATCCATAAACCATAAATGGTATAAAAATAACACATCCATAGTAAAACATATCACAAAACCTTTAATACAATGTAGAAGTTTTTTATCATAATAAATCAACTTCAAATAAGCATAAAATCTATAAAAGGATGTTGACATAGATGAAATCAAAACTCTTTTTGGAGAAATATCTATTTCTATTTTGAAATAATTTAAGAGTCATATATTTATAAAATAAAAAATTTATTTTGAAAAAATTATTATAATATTGTAACGGTAGCTTCGGTGATTTTATAATGGCGGAAAATTGCCACACCCGCCGTATATGTTAAAAAAACATTCTTACCTTAATTCTGTCGAAAAGGATAAAATGACCTTTTTTGGAAAATGACGGAAATATTCCTTTATAAACCACTTATAAAAGTGAACAAGGGTATAAATTACATTAACCCATATTCTAGTAAATAGTAAAAATGTTTTCAAATACACTTATAAGAAACATGGATGTGGATGATAGAGAATTCCTAGTAGATTATTACGTATAAACAACCTCAGATAATGAAATGATTGTGAAATAAACCCTTACCTTGTACTTTTCCTTGGTTTGGGTAGGTTAGCCTCATGTATAATGGTGAAATAATTGTTATTATATTATACAAGAATCATATATATTAATATGATCTCATATATGATCTTTTAACATTGCTTTGTTAATAATATTTTAGAATTATCGTTGTTTCGGGTGTCAACTTACTCATTTTCTTTTATATGTTTTGTTACATAAGCCCCGTTTGTCATGGATAGGTTGTATATTATTCATATCCAGAATGATATCAAGTCCTTAAACATTATTTTGAAATCATCAAATGATAATTATACTTGAATGGATACGATGGAGAATGAATCTCATCGTGTTCGTGGAGACGGTAGTCCATACGTACGCACGAGCGACAATATCATTCTTTTGGTGTTAAAATAATATACAATTGGATGGTATATCATATATGAAAAATCATTATCATGTTATATTTATTATTTACATGAATTAAAAATCATTATTATACCCATCTATATAATAATATATTGAATAACAATTACACCACGACGTGGAGACGGTAAGCCGCACGTACGCACGTATGGTGACATGTCATTCAAAGGATGGATAGAATACTGAATATGGTTGTACCATATTTATAATAATATTACAGTATATATGATATACTGGATTCATTATTTTATAATGGTAATAAAAAATAAATAAGAAGTTGAAGAAGAAATGAACTTGAAAAAGGGTGGTGAAAACATTACCTCTTCTTCGGGTTCTTCCTTTTGATTTGATCAAAAGGGATCCATTGGTTGGCTTTATGATCAAACTAAGGCCTATAGGATGAATTGAGGGAAGTTGAGATAGTATTTGGGAGGATTTTGGCCAAGCCAAATGGCTTTGAAGGTGTGAATTGATGAGAAGGGGAAGTGCCCTTTTATAAGAGGGGTGAGGGGCACCTTTGAAAAAACTAGAAATATTATTTTATAATAAATTAATATTAGATTTCTAGTGGATCCAAAGTGTATTATTTAATGTTTAAGGTAGGTATGGGGCTAAAACCACTCAATCAATATAATTTAGACAGGTTTGGGTCATTATATTAACCATATCTTTTAGTTTAGCTCTTAGATAATTAGTTTGACACTTACCATGTCACTTTGTATTTTTATATTATATAGTTAATAAAAATACTATATACCTCTAAGAGACCCTCAATTGGTCCATTAATGATACACCTATCATGATATAAGCCTCTTGGCCGATCCTTATATTTTTAGGAATTGAATATCAACTAATAATATAATATTTTATTTAAAAACTCTTTTATGTCAATTTTGACACTATTTGGAAAATTTATTTTTGTGAAAATCATAAAAAAAATGATTAATTCAAAAAAAAGTTAATTAAATCATTCCTAACAAGTCATATAAACCTATCAAATTATTTTAATTCATAAAAAGTATGTAATTATATTTATTTTGGTATTTATAATATCAATTATTTTAATTTTTCACTATTATGGTAATTATTGCATCGTCATTTTGTCATAAATAAATTACATTATTTAATGTAAAAAAATTATAAATAAAATACCATTATGTAGGAAATGTTTTTATCTTTATAATGAATATTTACAATTGAATTTATCTTATGTATAACCCTATATTAAAAATGTTTTAGTATATAAACATTGATTTTAACTCTTTTAACTCTTCTTTGAATTAAATAATAATAAATGTCCTAATCTAATCAAAGTGGACCTAAATGATAATATTTTATTCCTAAGGTTGTTTTTGGTCGAGATACACTTGTACAATAGAATTATGACATGTTCTAGGGTAATATTAATATCATTTTTACCCTTAATTACCCTATTTACTTTTAACCGTGGTAAATAAATGTAAAAAGTTACTATTCACCAAAAATTATTTTCATCTCATTGAACCAAATTTTAATCCATGATACTAACCGTATCTCTCAGATTTTCAAAATTCCACTAACAGAAGCGGTAAAATTAAGTTTTATGAAAAATTCAGTTTTTAACTACAACTTAGTGGTTTCACTATTCATCAAATATGAAAGTTTCCAAAAAAATACCAAAAATTAGTCCAAAGCTATATTTGATATTATGAATTCAAAAATTATGTATATTTTACCTAATTCAAAACATATAAGTTGCATTAATTAATTTAAAAATTAATTCCCGTCGTCAATACAAATAGCATGTTTTTAAGAGATAAGAACTATCAAAAGATTGACACTTGTTTATGTCTGGTTTAATAGTGAAATTATGTAAAATGACTGAAATTGTATTAAATGGTAAAAATTTATTCTAAATATACTTTAAAACCACTCAAATTTGTAATTTATCAATATAAATTATTTTGATTAAAACAGTTGTTTTTAATTAAAATTTAGTAATTTTCACTATTCATCAAAAAAAATAAATGTTATCTGAAAAGTTCCAAAATTTCACCTTAGGATAAATTTGATACTCCGAATACAAAAATGAAGTCAATTTTCAGAGATAAAATATATAAAATTTCAAAAAGTATGTATTACTATTCATAATGTCTAGTTTGATTGGTTGTGGGGTGTGTTAGAACTCGAAGTTGCATACAACACACACTATTGTATTATTCAAAGGAAAGCATATCGTCAAATATTGAGATGTTTCATTGTAAATTTTTGATGTCCCCATTCTAAAAAGTAAATTTATTTAGTCAAATTGAATATATAAAATTTTAAAATATTGGATTTAAAAAGGGTTCACTATTATAAGGATTATATAAAGTTTAAAATTTGGTTAATACTATTCATAACTTCTTTTGAACGGCTTGTTTGGTAAGTCATGCTTGGCTTGAACTCGGAGTTGCGTGTAGTGCAAGTTATTGAATTATAATGAAAAAATAACACACTATGAAATCATGAGGTGTTACATTGTCCCCTCCTTCAATAAATTGCGTCCTCGCAATTTGAAATTGTTATTCGAAAATAAAAGGTTGAATATAGAAAATAACTTTTTGGGAAAACACACATCCAAAATTGGGTTGATATTATTTAGTCTTAATAATAGGAAAAGAGAAATGAATGGGTCACCACCAAATTATGATCTCTATTTAAGAACATTGGTGGAAATTAGAGATATATAATTAGGGGGAATACGTAAATATTTATAGGTAGTGATTGAGGTCATCAATCACAAAAAAGTGTAAAATTGAGGTCCTTAAATTCATCAATCTATGATGATTTAAAATACCATCGGTTCAAAAAAAAATATTGTAATAGGATAACACATCTTTTTGTTTTAATATCCCTTCAATAAAGTATAAGAATTAATTTCATCATTGAATAAGAGAAGAAGAAAAATATATACTTGACAAGTAGAGTCTCAACCATTAACTAGGTTCTACCACAAACTCATCTTTCACTCTAAAAGATAATAGAACTTAAAAATAATATTCTAATTATCCTATTCGTATATGGTTAGAAAAATGAATTTATAATTCATCTAGCAGAACCATTAAAAAATTGAAATTATTCAAATCAGGACATCACGTGGGTCAGTGGTAGGTGATACACCTTTGTTTCCCTTTCTGTTGTGGGTTCAAGCCTCGTGGCCTTTCTAGACAGGACGGGTTATCGCCCAACTTCCGGGTTGTCCTTTTATGGAAATCCAAAATAATCCAGACTAGAACTATCTAAAATACTTCAGTACAAAATTTATAAGGAAGGTAAACACAATGAAGATCCTTTTTTTCTGCGTAATAACATGTGATCACCTTCATCATTTATTTTTTATAGCACTGTAACATCCTGAATTACCATAAAACCTTATTGATTAAATTCATGATCCCTTTTTTCCTTAAAGAATAAAAGATATACTCGTTCAATCCAAAAATGTTTAAATCCCAAAAAATTTTGGAATATACCAATCATAAATCAGTTTCAAGGTATTCAATAATATCCAATATAATTTATCCAAATCAATCATGTATTATTTTAGAATCACTACCTCGGTATCAGAACCATATTATGGTTTATATTTCTCTCCACCATATATTTTCCAAAAGTTTAACCTGCTATTGAGTCACTTTTCTTTGTTCCACACAATCTCAAGTCCTTAATGAAATAGTAGTGCAGTACGATCCTTATGTACTCCATAATTATTATAAAAAGTACATTGTTGATATAACAATCAAATGACATAATCAACATAAGAACTCTAATCATTCCTCTTCACCTGTGGTACTATCATAACTTTATTATTATCCAATAGCATCATTTTCGGCATAGTCTGATGGCTGGGACATTGGTTCTTGTAGTGTCCAATCTCCTAGCAAATGAAGCATTGTACATTTGAAACCATTTTCTTACCTTTGCAGTCACATAATTTGTGCCCTTTTCTTCCAAACTTATAACAAAATCCCATTCCTTTTAGGCAAGTTCCAGGGTGTTTCTTTCCACGGTTATCACATATGGGAAAATTCTTCTTTTCCCTCTTCCCTTTATCCATATTTCTCTCTTCCATATTTTCTTCTCTTGCTTACCTTCAAATCCATAAAACTCAGTAAACTCTTTACTTATCTTATCAACACATGATATTATTTCTTCATATGATGATCATACACGCGAGACTATTTCTCTTAT
This sequence comes from Viscum album, assembly GCA_963277665.1. Classification (NCBI taxonomy): domain Eukaryota; kingdom Viridiplantae; phylum Streptophyta; class Magnoliopsida; order Santalales; family Viscaceae; genus Viscum; species Viscum album. Next base: position 1,427,216,836 of record OY728136.1, on the reverse strand, counting down.
AAATTCTGGCTTAAGACCATGAATTATATGATTGTTCTTTCTCTTTGAATAATGTGCATTGCTGGAGTTCTCATTCCTTCTACTGGGCACCATTTCTAAACAATGGCATACACTAGATTAGTTTATGAATAACAATACCTAATCCCAAACTTATAAAACACATAACATAAATTAAATAGTTTATGGATATAATCCATAATCATAAAAATTTATCCTTTGAGTAAGTATATACTCATAAACCCTTCATAATTATTTGTAAAGAAAATGAGAATTATCCTAAGCATATCCCCCGGGAGTGTCGTAACCTAGAGTGCAGCAAGGCCCGTTGTTGTGCACCAGTTCACATTTGAGTCTAGCTCAAAGTAGTGTTTTTGGGTTTTACCCATAGGTACATCTGTTCCAGAGCCTCCTCTACCTGCTCCAATCTAGACAGGGATGTATTGCTCGGAAAACTCACAAAATTTCTACAATACCAAAATTCTAGGAAGTTCTTCTATAATAATCCTCAAAGTCCATCTCATATCTCTGTGCTCTAATTAGAGTTTATCTAAATCTAGCTTCCATGGTTTTTACTGAACTTCCTCTGATACCAACTTTAACGCCCCAACCCCAGTTACCCAGAGTCAGGGCATTATTACATAACATTGGCATGATGACAAGAAAGATCAAGTCTCGAAAGACCGATTGGTTTAGTAGACTTGGAATAAATAGATACATTAAATAAGATTACATTACATCATAAAATGAAAACTCAAACAATATAGTCTCCATAGTCCACACTCTAATCCCCTCATACTATCCCTATAGGTCATTCATAAATTAATTCATCACATCCTGGAAAAAATAAAACATTGAAAAGGGTTGAGCTCAAATGCACGATATGGATAACAATATAGCAGAAACTTTCATAAATAAGAATAAACATTCAGGCAATGTTTAACTAAAACAATAGAATTTTAAACTTGAACTTCAACATATTATGGAAAAAATAAAATTAAATAATTCCATTTACTTATTCACATGGATATTCTACTAATCGAATAATAACATGCAATATCAATAACCACTTTCATAATAATGGAATGCATAATGCCAGACTATCCTAACCACATAGCCAAGGCCTCGTTCCAAGATTAAAAATAAGATTTTGTCAAGGCCTTGTGCTAAGAACCTAGTTTGTCTCATGATACCTACCGTTGCATCGAGGAGCTCTAGCAGGCTCCACCCGTCAAATATTAAGTCCAATGCATTCCCATATGAAAAGTCTTAAACATAACATAAACATTCGTATTAAAACTAGCATACATAATGTAAATACTTAATCCATAAACCATGAATGGTATAAAAATAACACATCAACAGTAAAACATATCACAAAACATTCAATACAATATAGAGGTTTTGTATCGTAATAAATCAACTTCAAATAAGTGTAAAATCCATCAAAGGAAGTTGACATAGATGAAATCAAAACTCTTTTTAGAGAAATATCTAATTCTATTTTGAAATCATTTAAGAGTCATATATTTATATAATAAAACATTTTCTTTGAAAATATTCTTATAAGATTGAAATTTAAGCTACGACGATTTTATAATCGCAGAAAATATCCGCACCCTCTGTATAAGTTAAAGAAACATTCTTACCTTAATTCAGTCAAAAAGGTTAAAAAGGGCCTTGTTTGGAAAATGATGGAAAGATTCCTCTAAAACCCACTTATAAAAGTCAACAAGGGTATAAATGTATTTAACCCATATTCTAGTAAATAGTAAAAATGTTTTGATATACATTTTTAAGAAATATGGATGTGGATGATAAAGAAGTCCCAGTAGATTATTATGTATAAACAACCTCGGATAATGAAGATATTGAGAAATAAAACATTACCTTGTACTTTTCCTTGGTTGGGGTAGGTTAAACACCTGTATAATGGTGAAATAATTGTTATTAAATTATATAAGAATCATATATATTAATATGATATCATATATGATCTTTTAAAATTTCATTGTTAATAATATTTTAGAATTATCGTTGTTTCGGGTGTTAACTTACTCGTTTTCTTTTATATGTATTGTTACGTAAGCAGTGTTTTTCATGGATAGGTTGTATCTTATTCATATCCAGAATGATATCAAGTCCTAAAACATTATTTTAAAATCATAAAATGATAATTATACTTGAATGGATACGATGGGGAATGAATCTCGTCGCGTTCGTGGAGACGGTAGTCCGTACGTACGCACGAGCGAAAATATCATTCTTTTGATATTAAAATAATATATAATTAGATTGTATATAATATATACAGAATCATTATCATGTTATATTTATTATTTACATGAATTAAAATCATTATTATACCCATCTAAATAATAATATATTGAATAAAAATTACACCACGATGTGGAGACGGTAAGCCGTACGTACACACGTATGGTGACATTTCATTCAAAGGATAGATAGAATACTGAATATGGTTGTACCATAGTTATAATAATATTACAGTACATAGGATATACTGGATTCATTATTTTAGAATGGTAATAATAATGAAAGAAGAAGTTGAAGAAGAAATGAACGTGAAAAAGGGAAGTGAAAACATTACCTCTTCTTCGGGATCATCCTTTTGATATGATCAAAAAGTCTCCATAGGTTGGCTTTATGAACAAAATAAGTCACCTAGGATGAAGTGAGGGAAGTTTAGAGATATTTGGGTAGAGTTTGGTCGAGCCAAATGGCTGTGAAGGTGTGAATTAATGAGAAGGGGGAGTTTCCTTTTATAAGAGGGGTGAGGGGAATCTTTGGAAAAGCTAGAAATATTATTTTATAATAAATTCATATTCTATTTTTAATGGCTCCAAAGTAGATTATTTAAATTTAAAGGTTGTTATGGGTCTAAAAACACTCAACCAATAGAATTTATATAGGTTTGGGTCATTATATTAACCTTATCTTTTAGTTTTAACTCTTAGTTAATTAGTTTGACACTTACCATGTCACATTGTATTTTTATATTATATAGTTAATAAAATTACTATATACCTCCGAGATACCCCCAAGTGGTCCATTAATGATACACCTATCATGATATAAGTCTCTTGGCCGATCCTTAGATATTTAGGAATTTAATATCAATTAATAATATAATATTTGTTTTAAAAACTCTTTTTTGTCGATTTTATCACTATTTGGAAAATTGATTTTTGTGAAAATTATAACAGAATGATTACTTCAAAAAAAGTTAATTAAATCATTCCTAACATGTCATATTATCCTAGAAAATTAGTTTAATTCATAAAAAGTCTCTAGTTATATTTATTTGGGTATTTATAATATCAATTATTTTAATTTTTCACTATTATGGTAATTACTGCATCAAAATTGTGTCATAAATAAATTAAATTATTTAATGTCTAAAAATTATAAATAAAATATCATTATGTAGGAAATATTTTTTTAGTTCTAATGAATATTTACAATCGAATTTATCTTATGTATAACCCTATATTAAAAATGTTTTAGTAAATTAACATTGATTTTAACTCTTTTAACACTTCTTTGAATTAAATAATAATAAATGTCCTAATCTAATCGAAGTGGACCTAAATGATGATATTTTATTCCTAAGGTTGGTTTTGGTCGAGATACACTTGTCCAATAGAATTAGGACATGTGTTACGGTAATATTAATATCATTTTTACACTTAATTACCCTATTTACTTTTAACCATGGTAAATAAAAGTAAAAAGTTACTATTCACCAAAAATTATTTTCATCTCATTGAACAACATTTTAACCGTGTCTCTCGGATTTTTGAAATTCCACTCACAGAAGCGGTAAAATTATGTTTTACGAAAAAATCAGTTTTTTAACTACCACTTAGTGGTTTCACTACTCATCAAAAATTGAAAGTTTCCAGAAAAATACCAAAAATTAGGCCTAAGATATATTTGATATTATGAATTCAAAAATTATGCCTATTTTACAAAATTAAAAAAATATTAGTTTCATTTATTGATTTAAAATTTAATTCCCGTTGTCAAAACAAATAGCGTGTTTTTAAGAGATAATAACTATCAAAATACTGACACTTGTTTATTTGCAGTTTAATTGTGAAATTATGTACAATGGACAACATTGTATTAAATGGTAAACAAATATTCTAAATATACTTTAAGACCACTCAAATTCATAATTTATCAATATAAATTATTTTGATTAAAAAAGTTGTTTTTAATTAAAATTTAGTAATTTTCACTATTCATCAAAAAATAAATGTTATCTGAAAAGTTCCAAATTTTCACCTTCGGCTAAATTTGATACTCCGAATACAAAAATGAAGTCATTTTTGAGAGATAAAATATATAAAATTTCAAAAATTAGGTATTACTATTCATAACGGCTTGTTTGATTGGTTGTGGGGTGTGTTAGAACTCGAAGTTGCGTACAACACACGCTACTGTATTATTCAAAGGAAAGCATATCATGGAATCTTGAGATGTTTCATTGTAAATTTTTTATGTCCCCATTCTAAAAAGTAAATTTATTTAGTCAAATCAAATATATAAAAGTTTAAAATATTGTAATTAAAAAGGGTTCACTATTAAAAGTTGGTAAAATTGCAATACTGAAAATGAATTTGTTCTTACATTATGTCTAAGAAACTCATAACATGTATTCTAAAATTATAAGGATTATAGAAAGTTTAAAATTTAGTTATAACTATTCATAACCTCTTTTGAACGTCTTGTTTGGTAAGTCATGGTGCGCTTGAACTCAGTGTTGTGTTTAGTGCAAGTTATTGAATTATTTTGAATAAATAACACACTATGAAATCTTGGGGTGTTACATGCACTCTAACAGCTTAAGGAGTTCCCAATACCCTAAAGACGTGATCGACCTCTTCAAGCCACTACACTGTCTCTAACAGACTCCAATCACCATGAGGGATAGACAATGTCTGAGAAGGACCAAAATCTGGGCATGACTCATCAAAAATTATGGGGACCTTTCTGGGCTGCTTTTCTAAACAACATATAAAACAACAATCTGAAACTAGTATCATTCGAAGAAACATCAAATAAAGCACCTTCATCCAAAACAACCAGCTCAAAATAAGTAAGCGAATGCAAACAAAAACCAATTTTTTTCAAAACCCCTTTTTTATTAGATTTCAAAATCGCATTCTTTCAAGGCCATTTACCAAATACTAAACCCAGTTTTCAAACCAAATTCAATTTCCCAAAAGTCATTTTCCTCTTTATAAGACAATTTAGAAAACAAGGTCAAGCCTTTAATTTCAAAAACACCAAGGTAATCCCATGAACCGTTGCACATTTCTTCATCCACATTCATTCATACGCACTAACATGCACTTTACACACATCCTCTCACATGTGCAAATGATAATAAGGAGTACCTGAGGATTCACCCCAAACCATTCTTGACCAATTTCCATGCAAACACCAGTTTTCCAAACTAAAAGCTTTCAGTTTTAATACCCATTTCATAATGTTAAATTCATTTAAAAAAATTAGTCCCATTTTCAAAAACCTTTTTTCATTTCCAAAAATTCACTTACACCAACGTGAATGAAAACGACACTTAACTTGCATCAAACCACTAGAGTGAGGGACTAGCGGTCACAGATAACCAGGCAACATGGTAGTTGGCCAGGCCCCAAGGAAGCTTCAACAACTAGGGGAAATCCAAACCATGTACCCAGACTCCACATGGGGCACTACTCCATGTGAGATCACGAGGTTACATCGGTTTACATCTGTTGTCATCATTCAATCCAAAACAAACCATAACGAAACAAAGACTCAATTCCTGGACTACCCCTGGTGACTCGAGGTTCGAAAAGGTAAGGGTTAATGACGTCCTTCCCGTACCTACCTCTCGAGTCATGACAGTCCTAATATCCATCTACAGTACTACCCAAATAACATGGGACCCTTTGATTCCATTTTTTCATGATCTAAACCTGGTCCACCCTGAACCGGTCACCTGAGCTATCCCGCGACATGGCCTGACGGGTGTTCCCGATCTCCACGGGCTGGAAACTAGTGTCGGGCATCAAAAATAAATAGGAGGGAAGGATTAGAACCAAAAGAAAATAAACAAAACAGCATAAAATAAATATAACAAAAGAAAATAAATAAGGAAAACCCAACAATGCTACTAACCTGACCATGACCAAAACTCCATGTGACCCCGTGGGTCACTCTCTAATACCACAACCAACATCACTCAAGGAGAACAACTGAACCTGGAACCTGCAACAGAACTAAAAACAAGAAAACACTATAGGTGTGAGTATTAAATCTCAGTAGGCTAGTCCGATAAATCTATTCCCAATGCACTACCACTAAATAATGAATTTATCAATTCCATGTTTTAACTAAATTATATAAAATATTGGTTTCCACAAGCACACTTCCATCTCAAAAACATGTAGCAGTCCATTTACCTTTTTAATTAAAAAAAAAAGTTTAATGATTGAAATAAACAGGTGCGTTGCATTTAAAAATGTTTATGCCAGCAAGTTATAAATTCAAATTTCAATTGTTAGTCAAATGGAAAACCAAACACAACACAAAACACACAGTATGGGAAATGGAAGAGAAGTGGCACACATGGGCCAGCAACCGAACTAGACCTCTGAATCATCTGCCACCAAAAAATAAAAACTAAAGAAAACATCGGTCGATCCTAGGAGCTCGTGAACAATATAGAACATATTATACATGTGACTCATCCTGAATGAAAGATCTAACCCGATGATGTCATAACGCCCTAATGCTCGGTATAGCCCTACATGGCCTAGCCGAGGGGCCCAATCTCCATAACAACAATAACTCAGTATTCCCCTTCTATGATGCCACTAGACAATGCATAATCTAAACTAGTGCGGCAGTCGTTCTCAGAAGATTCACTCACTATGCCAGGTTCCCATGTCAACACAAGCTATAAAAAGGGGTACGTCCAGAATGTAAATCAATTAGTCATGATGTACAAACATCACATATAGCTCACGCAATAAACACACACCAATGATCACCCATGAGTGGGTTTTTAAAAATAATTTATCTTCTTAATCTGCCAAACGAGCATTCACCAATTGTAAAGAAAAACCTCATTTCTCAGAAAAATCCAAAACACTCATTCATTCTTCAGAAGAAAAAATTTATCATTTAAACCAAAAATAAATTTTAAATTCCATGAATTATGTTTAAAATTCCAAGTGGAATTATTTCACTACAGGGTGTCCGTTCATCGAGAAAAAATTTCAAGTGTTCGGTATAAAATAAACTCCTCTTTTTACACCAAATAATCATTTAAAAATTAATTATCTTATATTATTTATCATTTATTTAAATTAATAAAACATCATTAAATTAATAAATTCTAAATGTAAAGGTGACTCCAGTGGGGGACCTACCTTGACTCGCAGCTCGGTTGTGACGATGAAGCGGCACATTTCACACTCGTGCACAAGTACGTGCAACCTATTGAAGACCGCACTATCCTGGGATTTCCTCACCAATGCACTACGACAAATGAAAAACAACTGTAAACCCTTAACCACTGACTTAGAATAATCCAAAAAACAAACAAATCAAAAACTACCATGACATGTTATCAAAAACATACTTCGCACCATTTACATTATTTCCTAAAACACATCAAAATTTATGAAACATTTTTGTCAAAAACATCTCACATCTTTACACACTCAAAAGGAATAATCAATCTTCACCACATAGAAAATAATATTAAATATCAAAACAAGGTACGACACAATGAAACACCACCAAGGGATGCAAAGAGGGTTTTATATAAAAAAACAAGCCCTATTTTATGCTAACATGGATCTTGAAAATCAACCTCCCTACATAACCTTTCCAAGATATAACTTACATAACTAACACAATCTAATAAACAACTACACTGTTGAAAAAAAAAATTGACACATCCAAAAATATTTTCTACTCATTTAAAAATCACATTCTAATGTATACACCCCTCAAATACCCTTGAAAACATAGATCACACCATCTAAATGCTTCCTAAAACCATTTTGAAAGCATTTCACCAAAACAACACCATAAAACACCAACCAAAACGAAAACACACTAACTATTTCAAAAAAAATAAAGACCCTTCACACCACAAAAACTCATGCCACTGCTCCTGCACAAGCTAATAGACTAACTTCATAATTTCAACAGACACTAAAAGTTCACAGACCCAGCAGAGAAAATGCATATTAAATTGCAAACACAAACGAACTGAACACCTTAAGACTAATTAATAAATTAAATAAATAAATTAAAGAAGCAACATGATTAATCAGATAAACCTTACATGTAGAACCACCTACCTTGGTGTAGGAAAAACATCACAAGACAACGCAATGCTCCCACCACACGACGCCTGCACCGCAGGAAGACCAAGGAGACTCCTAAAACAAAGCACCACATAATTTCATAAAAACAAAATAGAACGAAAAATAAACCCATTCCACAACATAACCAATATAGAAGAAAACAAAACCATATTACTCTGCAGCCAAAGCGAGAGGTTTAAGAGGTTGGCCGGTTGTGGTGGAGGGTACCGGAAGCAGAATCGCACCGACTGGAACTTCACCGGAAAGAGGTTTGGCCCAAAAAAATGTTGTGACCGGAGAGTTACAGGGGTGTGACCTGCAAGAGAGGAGGTAATAGAGAAGGGTGGGGGGGGGTGCGGCCATTCGGCGCGTCTAGGAAAAGACGGAGGGGCAGACCACTGGTGTTAGATATTGCTGATGAGGATCAAGGGAGGTGTGGCCCGACACGGAAAAGACCATCAGAAGATCTGTCGGACAGGGGGGAAGTCGTGCGTAGGGCGTGAGACGATGGCGAGGGCGAGGTTAGTTGCGCAGCACCGAGGGGCTGTGTGCGGGAGGCGCTATAAGAGCTCGAGGGTGGAGGGAGATGAAAAACAGGGTAGGCTGGGATGAAGGCAGCTGAGGCACAGAGTGTTGCGGGGAGGCAACGACGAGGGTGCTAGCAAAGTCGGAAAGTAAGGTGGGTTCACGCAGGGAACAGAGAGGGGGGTGCAGCCCATGGAAAAATAGGGAAAAAATGGGGGGGGGAGGCTGGCCGGTTGGGAATTAGGGTTAGGTTAGTGTTTTTTTCTTTCATTCAATTACTTTAATAAAAAGAGTATTAGAAATAATAATAATAATAATAATAATAATAATAATAATAAAACTAGAATGATGATAATAATAATGATACAAATAATAATAATAAAAATATCAATAATAAAGATATTATTAATAAAATTTATTAACGACAACAACAACAACAACAATAATAATAATAATAATAATAATGATAATAATAATAATAAAAATAAAAATTTAATAACCCTAATAAGAAAATATTTTATTTCTTTTAAATATCGCTCAACTGCATGACTCACATGCCGTCATGCGCACGGTTGGGAAAACCACGCTCGGACCATGCCACCCGGCATTGATCACATACAGGGTTAAGATGTGTGATTGCCACGCAGTTTTATAACTCGCGCGCAAGTCACACATCAGTGAGATTGGGGTCTGACATAGAAGATCTTCGATGTAACCCCCTGAAGTTGTACAATCTCTTGTACATAGAGTTATTCCATCCCATCTACTAATCCCAGCTCTCAGATGGGTTTGAAGTGACAGAATTGGTGAGTCGGTCAATGATCACCCAGATGGAATCTTGTCCCCTATACATACCTAGAAGCCTTGTCACAATGTACATGGAGATACGTTCCCACTTCCACTATAGCACCTCTAGTGGATCTGCTATGCGAGCTGGAACCTGATGCTCAGCCTTCACATGAGGAAAAGTGAGGCATCTGGAAACAAACTCTGCCACTGCCTTCTTTATCCCTGGCCACCAATGCTGATTCTAGAGGTCCTCGTACATCTTCTTTACACTAGGATGTAATTCAAGATCGGATGTATGGAGCTCCCTCGACACTTACTCCCATATCACCACTACTGCTATGGTGCTTCCTCTAAAGAGGTTGAAGTGATTCCTCTATTCAGAAATTTCATCAGGTGATTTTCTTGTGGATATCTGAGCACGCCGTGCCATGTAGTCAATTTCCACAAGTTGTGCCTCCCAAAATCACTGAAGAAGTGGTGGTGTGATAGTCATAGACTAGAGTTAAGCTGCTCTATCTTTGTCTAAAATGGATATTAACAATGCGACTAACTGCTTTATCACCTCACTCAGCAACTATAGACCCTACCTACTACTGAGTGCATCTTCCACTACGTTCCACTTCCCTGGGGTTATAGACTATCCCAAAGTTATAGTCTGGGAAGAACTCTATCCATCATCATTGTCTCACGTTATGGATCTTTTTTGAGAAGACATACCTAAGACTCTTGTGGTCATATTAGACTGTAAAACGTTATCCCATCAAGTAACGTCACCACATCTTTAAAAAGAAGACCACCGTTGCTAACTCCAGGTCATGGGTTGTGTAGTACTTATCATTCTTTATCTGTTTAGAGATCCATAAGTGATCAATGACCTCTCCTATATCATAACAAATCCAATTTCGGCCCCTTATGCATCACAGATGACTACATACCCAACGCCATCATCTGGTAGCCTAATGATGGGGGCACTCATTAGTCTCTACCTCAACTATTGAAAACTATGAATGTCTTCATCCGTCCTCATGAAGGGTTTTCCCTTCTTCATAAACTCTAAAAAAGGTGCCACAACTCTAGAAATTTCGAGTACGAATCTCCGGTTGTACCCAGCCAACACCATGTATCTCTACACCTCGGTCACACTCCTAGGTGGCTCCCAAGATAGCATAGCCTCTATCTTCTCCGGATCTGCTACAAATCCAGCCTCCGAGATAATGTTTCCTATAAAGTGATCCTCAGATCGAAAACTGTCACTTCAAGAGCTTACCATAAATATGATTCTCTTGGAGTGCATCCAGAACTATCTGTTGATGATAGTCATGCTCCTTCTCTTTCACTGATTACACCAGGATTTCATCGATGAAGACCACCACAAAAAATACTAAGGTATCGATGGAATATTCTCTTCATGAGTCCCATGAACACATTAGGGGTGTTGGTCATGCCAAAATTCATAACAATGAACTCATAATTCTCATAACGATATCTAAAGGCTGTGTTCTTCACATCATCATATCTTACCCTAAGCCGATTATAACCTGATTTAGGGTTTATCTTCTAAAAAAATCAATCTCCATTAAACTAATTAAAAATATCAACAATCCTTGGGAGCAGATCCTTGTCTTCAAAGTCACCTAGATTAGGAACTAATAGTCCACACAAATTCTCAAACTATTATCTTCCTTCTTGTCGAACAAAATCAGGGTTGCACTTGGAGACACATTGGGCCTTCTGAACCCTTTCTTCTTCAAGTCCTCCCACAATACCTGTAACTCACGAAGCTCCTCGGGTGCCATCCTATATGATGTTGTAGATATTGGTATCTTCCTTGGTAATAGGATTATGTAAAAGTCTACCTCTCATCATGGAGGTAGTCCGAGAACATCATTTGGAAAGACATTAGCATATAGGTCCACCACTACAGGATAGCTCGGGCTCTCAACATCAACTGCCCCGAGGGTAAGGAAAGACATCTAACATGTTATTGGATGCACCCTCCTCCTGTCAAGTCCATCATGTTCTAAAAATCTTCTATTCTCGCTTTTCATGAAAAACATGGTCCAATCCTCACAGACACACCACACATTTTTCCTAATACAGTCAATATGAGCATGGATAGTAGATAAAAAATCCACACTCAATATGATGTTGTAAGGCCTCAAGGCCACTACTAGAAGAACCCATCCAAACCTCTCACCTCTAATTATATGATCACATTTTATTCACCAGTGTGAAATCATATAATCTCCCCCAACCGAAGTCTCAGGCTGTAAGGATCGAGCCAACGACTCCGTCGGAATCTATGAGCTCATAATGAGGGTTGTGGAAATAAAAGAGTAACTGGAAATTGTGTCTATAATTACTATAGCTGGGGTGTAATAGAAACATATTGTACCAATAATCATCTCTGGGGTGTTGTGGTCATAGGCCTAAGCTGCCTAGAGCTAATCTTGTCCTTGTCCTCCTGCTCCCTATGGTCGGGGTGGACCACCTCGAGGTGGTAATTCCAGAACCTAAAATCCCCACCCACTGCCTGATGCATGACCGTCTCCTCTACCACATCTAGCACCTAGAAAACCTCTTCTCTAAAACCTCTGATCTACCTCGGTGGTCCCTCCACCTTTATTTGGTAGTCTGTACGGCGGGTCCGACAGTCACAAGCCATGTGACCCTTCCCACCGCACAAGTAACACTTCTGGATACTCAATTATCCTCCTCTATCCTATGATCCCCTCACCACTAACCCTATATCCTAAAGTCATTAACCAGAAGGTTTGTCCTTCATGGGACCCTGTTTCATCCATCTTTTACCTACTACCATTTGGGACCCTATCTCCACCAAAAGTGCTCGCACTAGTACCCCATCCTACCTAAGAATGCTAAAAGATATCATTGATGCTCTGATCTCACATCGATGACCCTGCTCAATGGTCTAGACCCTGATGAAAGGGTCTCATACCATGTCGGTGGAGCAGTGGGAGGGATTAGTGTACCTCGTTGAGTACTATGCCACATTCATGATTCCCTACTGTGAGTGAAACATCTCCTATATACGCATTGATCATAGAGTCACTGGGATAAAATCTGTCATAAAATGGCCCTCGATGTCCCCCCAGGTGAGGGTCTATTCATCGTGTAACTGGAGTGTCAGACTCCCCCATCTCCTAGCATCTCCTTGGAAAATTTTGGTAGCTAGGATCACCATCAGATCATCGGGTGTCCCAAATAAGCGAAAAACTCTTGCCAAAGCCTCCATCCAGTACTCTGCGACCTGCAGATCTCTCTTTCCTCAGACCATCAGAGCTCTCTTCTCCTGAAACTCATGCAACTCTCTTAGTCAGCATGCCCCCTCTACTGGTGGGGCTAGTTTCATCTAAATCCCAAAGGGTGGTGGTGCTACTGGTGCACCACCCGATGGTACCATCGCCATAATAGGTCCCTACACTGATGCTTCATCACTATGTGTTCCTTCACCAAGTAATCTCTAGGGAATCAAAGATGGATTTCTACGTGGTGACTTCATGACATAAAATAGTTTTTCCACAGTAAATATGTTATACCTAGTGAGATGAATAAGTGAAATCAATAGAAAAACACTTTAAAAAAACACACAATCTATGGTTTCGTGCACAACATCGGAAACTAAAATTCAGGGTACTGTTGTATAGATAAGTCGGCTGCCACACCAACACTGGATTCCCCAAACTAAAAACCATACCCATAACACATAACACTTTCGCCACATTGAAATGATTATATTCCTGGTTCTTCGTTATAACCGACTCCTCTAATACCACTTTTCCAGGACCCGTCCCGCGGTTCACATGTTGTAACTACCCCAACCCAACCTTCCAAAGGATAGGGGCTAGCAACTTGCACAGAAATTGTGTATCCCTATAACAGGAAGGCATTTCCTTTAGACATATACAATCCCAAAACCCGAGAAAAAAAAAGCAACCACAACATAAACTATTTTAGTAAAAATGTACTAAAAGTAATGATGTCACAATACAAGACAAACTGAAATGTACAAGTACAACTGAAAATAAAAAAAATCTCTTGGAAAATCCAACAAGGATCTTATCGGAAGGGTAGGTATAAGTCATGATAAGTAGTCCTACGTCACATCACATAAAATGGTCCACCTCTGAGTACCGTCCCATCCTTTCTCCCTCAGCCTCGTTCAACTTTGTCCTTCGTCTCCCTAAGACACAAGAATGTGTGGCAATAACTCAAGCAAGGGTGAGCATAATGATACTTATTAGGAACCCTGAGACCCCCGAAGATCTCCTAGATTTCCACAAATGAAAAAAAATAAAAATAAAGACCTCAATGAAAAAGAATGATGCAGTCAACCAAACTAGTTAGGTATATACCCATTCATATATTGATGTAATCTAGATATACTCCTCTCATACCTGAGGGAAGAATATCTCAGTGGTAACACCACGTTGATAAAAGTACAACACAGGTAACACCATTAAGATATCAACATGAAAGTAAAAGTACCACACATGTATCACCAATAAGATAACACCACGAAGGTGAAGGTACCACATAGCTATCACCATGAAGATAAAACAATCAAGTTGAAGGTACCACATAGGTATCACAATGATGATTACATAACAAAGGTGAAGGTACCACATAGGTATGACTAGGAAGATAAAATATTCAGCTCACACAAGGTATTAGTAAAGTATAGAAGAATTGATGATCAGTCGCGAAGCTAGATCATCATATTCTGTCAAGAGGATCTACTATTGACCATACACAGTTTCACCCAGACAGGACTGTAAGGTACTAAACCCCAAAAATGACCCACACCGTATCTAACCCACACATGATCGGTATGCAATGACCCACACAAGATCCGACCTAAACAAGATCGGTATGTATTGATCCATAGAAGATTGTTGTGCAATAACCCACACGGGATCTGTCCCATGCAGTATCGGTTTGGACCCACACAAGATCGCTCAGTACAAACCCTTGTATGATCTGTCTCCAACCTCCTCCTCACTGCCAGCCACTGGATTCTAGCTCATAGTACACTTGATTTTGGTAGAATTGATTTTCAAGCCATCTATCATACCTCAAACACCACTAATCTCCACAACGATGTGTCCCAAGGGACTGCCATGATGTAAGGGTTCGAATGAAATAGAAAACATGTCATTGAGACGCCCAGTCTGTGACATATAAACCTTTTAGTTTTGAAGGCCCGGTTGGATTCAGATTAGATCCAACCCAAATGTACTCCAAAATTCTCTAAAACTCAGGTGGACTATGCCAAAAGGACCATCTCACTCCATGGGTCCTTGTTCCATAGACGGTTCATCAAAAGGACATCCAGATTTCATGTTATGGTCCTTTTGAAAAAAATGTCCTAGAAGGGACTGGGTTCGGTCCGACCCGATCTAGGCCGATCCAACCCAGTTCAGGTCGACCAAATCTAGTCTGGGTCTAACCCATCCAGGATGTATTGTGGCGTCCTTGACCCGATATTCCATGGCCCTGCTCAGCCAAAAGGGGGTTGTTTCCCGGCCCGCAAGGGCGTGACCCAGCCTGATGAGGTGTGACCCACTTGTCTCTCAGGGCCCACTTGAGGGGGCCCCCTAGCTGACGTGGTGGGGAGTCCCTTGGTATCCTGAATGGAGGATCAACCATTTTGTAAGTCTCAATAGTGTAAAAACCACAGGGCTCCACCTCATCTACACCGGGACCTATAAGGAGCCGGTCTGGCCGCCGCGGCGACGGGGCCACCACTTATCTAGCAGCGGACCGTTGCGCCCCGCTACTTCCTCATATGGTCGCCCGATGACAGCATCCCTACTTGACCGCCGTGATTAAAAAGTTGTGGCCATTCTCCACCTGTAGTGCCTGATGGCATGCCGTCGCACCTCCATGACTGGCCAGTGCCGACCACTCTACTGATCGATGCGGCCTCCTCCTGCGGCCTGCAAAAGTTATCTACCTCCATCAGGGTCAGCCGGTGTCAACCTCCACCATCATCTGCTGATTCCAGTCATTGGTGTGAGGGTGGCAGTCTTCCGAAGAGAACACATAGGCAAAGAAATAGTGGAGGGACCAGGCCTTGTTCATCTTGCCCGCACCCTCTGCGTTATTACTTTAGCATGAAAGAGGATATATGATACAACATTCTCTTGAAAAGAAACAACACAAAACCCTACCTCCAGATTGATGGAGAGCACCTGTGATTGAGGAAGTGTTAGTGTCCATTGTCCCCACAATAAGCAATTTATGATGTCTCTCAATTATCATTCATTGGATTGGGATTTAGTGTCGCTCGTCACCGGTCACTGGTTCTGGTCCCGTCCTCCAAAATGTTGGTGTCGTGGCACTATATCAGAAATTCTTCACTTGGTGAAGTCATGCCAATACCTCTCCCCACACTCTATATGAATTGTATTTGGGGAGGGTGAGGGTGAGTAATGACCGTAGAATTTAATAGGGGTTAATTTAATAGGAACCTTCATAATTGCATTGGAGATGTTATAAATGATTTTAAGAGTCAATCCATTTTATGGATTGACATGTCGTTTGTCCCGCCACTACATCTTGTCCATTGGAGGAAAAGAAAAAATGAAATAAAATAAAAATGTTATTTTATTATTGCTTTTAAAAGCCAAAAATTTAAATTTTTCTCTAGATTTACTATGGCTGAAGTGAATACTCCCTTAATAATATCCCAATGCTACGTAATCAATGGTTCCCCCATATTTTTATTCTGAGCACTGGTTAACAAGATCGAAAATTCCACCAGCACGTTTACTGAACGTACATTAAAAAATATTAAGATATTAATTCTGGGCACACTAGGCCCCGGAATCATGTGCCGTCAATTTTTGAAGACTCGTAATAATTCCATATAATTAAAAACATTATATGGGAAATCCATGTCTTTATAAAATAGTGATATATAAAAACTGGTATTTAAAATATTTTATATTCAAAAATATAATATTGAATTTTATGTTATAATTATTTTATGAGACCATTAAGTATTCCCGAAGGAAAATTAAAATTTATATCTATTGATTTAAATTTTATATTACCAAATAAATATTAAAGAAAATGATGTTAGTTATAGTCATGTAACAGAAAAATTAAAATAATTGTTTACTAGTTATTTTTTACGTGTTATTGGAATACATAATATGAAAATATTTAATTAAAATATTAAAGTAATATAGAATCTTTCCTATGATTATATTAGGTCAAAACACTCAATTATTTTCTAAAATAATAAAAGTATTTGGATATAGTTTCATAAACCCTCTATATCATTGTAAAAAATTCAATTATTTATAATATTCTCAATAGAACAATTTAATTAGAATATTAGAATATCTTTTAGGAGAAATCATTATGAAAAATGAATTCTCTCCGGATAAATATTTATAATTCATGTATTATTATGTTTATAAAATATTATCATATCTTCTAATTTGAAAAAATATGAAGTATTTTAATGCTAATTTTTTTTCATTCACCACTATATTGGGTTTACTTCAATGACAAAACTATTATTAATACACATGTAGTGAACATTATAATTAAACATGTGATAATAATCCCAAATTATTATATAACTTTATGAAGTACGAATAAATTAAATAAAATATAATTTTAGATCCCAATAGTGATTATTTTGGGGATTTAGGTATTCATATACGGTTCTTTTTATATAAAGTAAAATATATATTTTTGAACGGATTTATATTATCACAAAAATTCATTGTGTTATTTGAGTTATTGAAAATTGTTATAAAATGTTACAATCACATGCTAAATACATTGTAGTTAAAACATATTATGAAATATTTCACATTAATAGAGATAAAATTATATTTTTAATCTACCTCTTGTTACAAATTAGAGAAAAAAGTAACATAAAAATTCTTATGGTACTCTAATTTTTATGTTTATGATTTTGTATTTCTAGTTCAAATGGAATGAGAGTTATTTTGTCTGGTTTATATATAATAATGGTTTGGAAATGAATGACATACATTTTTACATTAGAATTTCAATATTATAACATAATTCCATCATTTTGAAGGAATCATAAAAAAATTAAATAGTAATTTTTTTTGTTTTTAGAATCATATTTTATAGCTTAATTTACAATTACATCATATGTAATTGTTTTAAATCATATAATCATCACTCTAGAAAAAGATTTCATGAAGAAATTTATATTCTGATAAATGTATAATGGGGATTTTCTACTATATCTCACATATTTATGATGTATATCGGTTCCAACCAATCGGTTTTATTGTGGTACATTCATGATGATTTATTTCATTGGAAAAAAAATATTCTATTAATTCCTAGGTTGTTCTACGTGTTTTTGGGTGTTTACAATCATTGTAGAATTATTATTCTAGTGCTCATTTTTTTTCATTGTTTCATGGCTTATCTATGGTTTGAATAATTTCATAATCATCTTTTATATATTCCATTTATAGTGACTCACAACATTTATTGATTGTTTTTCTTGCTGGTGATTTTTTTGAACCTTTAGAGATCCATATTTCAATATTCTACTAGAGGATGGACATCTAGTTGGTTATGGTGTAGTGGGTATGTTTATCCTGATATGTGTTTTATATCCATTTCACTCACACATTTTGTTATCGAATATGACTTCGAGATTAGGGAATCATTTTTCGGTCCAATGTTTTTGTAATTATGTTGTAGGTGGATCCCATTGTTAGTAGCATTTGTACAAATTTTGAGTTAGTTGGTTCCCTATATATCATTGATTTTATACACTATACTTTTCAGGTATTATAATTATTAATTAACAAATTGGAAGGAGTTTTTTTGTAATGTAATAGTTATAAAATATAGGTTCAACATTGTTTTTCTTAATATAATGTGTTTTAGAGGAACATTCAAATGTTTCTGAAATTGATTTTAAAATTTTTGTATGTGGGAATAAAGGATTTTGTAATAGATTGTGGAATATAAAATCCTTTGGAATGATTTGATAAATGTAGAACATGGGAAGCCTTAGGTTATTGCATGGAATGTGAATATTATGTAAAAAATCTATTTTATTTTTAAGAGCCTCAGTCATGGGGAGTTCCTATAGTCCCTAGATGGGGATTCACTCATTGGTTATTTCAATACCACATAGGCATGTCTTCAAAGGCCTTGGGTGTTCACTAGTAATAAAATGTGGTACATGTATTCTATAAGCATGGCCTATTGTGGTCATTGTAATTTTTCTAGAATAATGGATTTTATTATTATTTTTTAGATATAAATTCTCTATATATTCATAAATTGTTATGTAAATTTAGTTATTGGAATTATTTTTCCTAATCTGTATTAATATTGAGAAAATAATTAATATTTAACAATATTTTGATACATTATTTTTACATCCCATCATGCCTTTTTTTATTTAAAAATAAAATCCCGAGATTATTTATATAGCTAAATGACATGAAAAACATATATGGGATCCTATTGATCTCGTTGAACTCCAAATATGCACACACCATTGACGACGTGTATAACATGTAATGACTTTTCATGGGGGGAATGGAAATGTATCACAATGAGGTGGTGAGGTATCTATAACTAGGGTATGGGTAGCTAGTTGGTGATTTACCAAATATCATTGTAGTATTTTTATTCCATTATGGTTTTATTTAGTGTTTTAGACCAGTAATTATTTATTTTATGATACCTAGAGAGTAGTATATAAAAAATGGAATTTATAACACCATCTAGGAATGTAGAATATTTTATTAGGTACCATTTTATAAGGGAAACATGGGTTGGTTCCATATAAATTGGTATATTTGGTTATGTTTTTCTCAAGAGTCAATATCTTGGGATGTTTGGTTTACTTGAGATAAGATTATCCAAAACTAATATATATGTTTCAGTGATACCTTGGAATTATCTTATGGTCTTTATCCAAATGATTTCCAGGGTTGTTGGGATGTTTGTCTCCTATGTTTAGGTATTGATCGTAATCTCAGTTTTCTCATATGGATTTCTAGCTGTGATTGAGGTTAACCTATTGTTTTATCATTTCTTTTACAATAATTATTTATGTATATTACTCTGAGTCATGTTACAAGTTTTTATTAGTGGATTTAGTGGATAAAACTCATGAGAAGTTCCCATTGGATCAGAATGTTAGAGAGTAACATGTGAGAAGTTCTTACTATGGACCAAACTATATAGCAATTCAAGAACATAATTACGGAACAAAACAATGTATATTGAAGATATAATTATTTATATTGATAACACTTATGTGATAATCCCTCTTAATTTAACTGTACTAATTATTTGCAAGGGAATGTGGATTAGGTGGAAATGATCAATCAGATCATTGAAATCTTGGATACTCATTGACCTATCAAGAATATGTGCATATTATTAACGCTTAAGGGTCCCTACAAGTGATGATGAGATTCTAATGAACATGAATATAAAATCATGGGCTTGAATTTTTAGTTTTTCTTGAAATTATTCAATCAGTAATTCGTTGAAGATACTATTATTGTAGAAGTGTATCCAAACACATGTATTTATAATATGGATTTTTTTTTGTTTCAGAATACATGAACTATATTTTTAAAGGTTTTTTCATTGAGGGTGATAAATAATGATGAGAAAAGTTTTCAAAAGTACCAAAATGGATTATGGAGAGATAAAAATCGAATTTATTTATAATGATGAATTATAAAATGTGCAAATAATATATAGAACTATGATTGATGAAAACGTAAGGTACATACATGATTGGTTATTCTACCCCTTCTCCAACACCCAATGACTGATTTACCGGCATGCATGTATAGAAGAAGATGCAGTATACTCATCACAACTATGGTGTATGTGGATATTAGTAATGGGTGACAATTTTCCCATTATTTTTTCCAAGTAAATTCCGATGTCATGTTATTTGTACAACATGTCTGGACATAGAAAACATTCTAGTCACTTGAGCAGGAAGATGTGTGATTGTTTCAATTAATACATATATCTGATGATTTTTTCTAGGATATGATTATGCCTCAAAATAGTCTTGGATCATAATAAAATATAAATCTCTAGTGACGTCATAATATTCATTGTACACATAGATATGACAATAAGGCTTAGGGGTGATGAATTTTCATAATCTAGATGAGTCTCCATTAGAGGATTCCCTAGGTCTGGTGACATAGAGGGGTACAATCATTGATACATATTAATATAAAGCTAGTTTATTTGATACAATTTCTTCCACCTAATTTATATATTATATTTTTTATTTATAAAATATAAAATAGAGCTCAACAACATCATTATGTTTTTAATTTAATCGCATGAAATGATTAAAGGGAATTGATTTTGAGGTCTTTATTATTTTATATCTATACCTAATGAAAAATTTAATGGGATTTAACCATTTTAGAATGGGGTCATTTTTATTTAATCATCATGAAATATTTTTTATATTTATCATTGTGCTATGATTGATTATAATCACATATTATTTATGTTAATTTCATTAAATAGGATATCTTGGGTACCTGATGGATTTTGAGATCTAATTTTTGATCGAGTATGTCCTTCTGCTAAAGATATTACGAGTTTTTTTATCAATTATTATGTTTGATATTTGTGTGGTTCCTCCATTAATCTATGATCCTAATTTTAATTAGCACATTAATGATTTTTCCATGGTTAGTTAACTTGTATTTCTCTATAGAAATTTATATTTTTTGATTGATCTAGTGTCTAGTACATCCTCATCCTAAATAAACTAGTATAACATCACATTAATAAGAATAAATGAACTCATGATTCTATTTGATGATATGATATGGAATTGTATCATTCACCTAAGTATTTCACCAATGGAATCCCTAGTTCACTTTTTGAAGAATTAAGATGGTTCACTTCGATTGTTCATAAATAAGAAAAAGTTGAACTCGGAGATAATAAGTAATATGTAACATTTTCAAATCATGGTTGATTTGTTTTATTATTGAATGATGGTGAAGTGATTTTAAAAATCAATATTCAGTCATGATATTATCAATATAGTGTTTTAAAGTATGATATTTTGAATATTGAATTTAGTAGAATTTATTCCATTATTAAATTCGTATCCATTCCATTTTTTTAGACTAATGGTCTTATAGTTTTTTGTGGTTAAAATGAAATGGATATTTTATTATTTTCTAAAACAAATATTATCATTAATTTTTTGAATGATGTAATACGTTATTTAATGATAAAACGTGATCATTAACACCATTTGAGTCTGGATTTAAAAATCATAAAGAGTAAACATCTGTAGAGATTGATTTCAAAATGAATAGCTGGATAAAAGAAGTGTTTTTTTGGGGGCTGTGATTTTTGGGTGTGGATAATCAATTGATCGTATGAAGATAACACATCCATATTATAGGAGTATCCATATAATATCATTGAGATTTAATTATTCTTACAATTTATTAAATATTATTTGTGGTATATTATGAATTTTTTGATGTTGGAATCCCCTCAATTTCTCTTAATATGAATTGTGGGATTTTTTATGAGATTAAAACGTTCATACTTCTATTTATGTGTTGAAAGTAATTCTAACATCATAACTAATTCTAATCATAACTAAGCCTATCAACTAGAATATGGTGTGGTGTGATACCTCTAAGGTAGATTTAGAAAATGTGATGAATCTGGATCATTATGTTGTGATCTATAGTTATCATCATCATTGTCCACATAAGTTGAATTACACCACTCCTGATTTTTATCATTCCGTATTTATTCATTTACATAGGTGACAGAAAAATAATATTTTTTTGGATTAATTTATAGTATTTTATAACCATAATTTTATATTTTATAAAATTTCAAATAAGGAAATGAATCATAGATAGATGACGTTGTTGGGTTGAATTCATAATTTTTTTTAAAAAAATTTATATCAGTTGTGTAAATAAAATATATTACACACTCTTAATATGAAGAAAACTATCAGTTTCCATCTTGTATTTGAAGGTGTATTGTGAAAATCGGGTCCCAATGACAGCAGAACCACCCCGCCTTAACATGGTCGTCGGGTCCTGGCCCACTAGGTACCACCAGTTGCCCACATAGACACGTGGGGCCCACCCCATGGTCCACCCACATGCCCGAACGGGTTATCTGACAAATGATAGTCCCCAAATGCCAACACATGTCCTTTCCAGTGTGCTTTGTCCTCACTCACACACACCCTGGGAAACATCCCAGAAGGTCACCCATCCTGATCACTACTCCAAGCCAAGCACTCTTAACTGTGGAATTCTAATCAGATAGGCTCCAGAAAAGAAAGGTGCACCTTGTTGACATGAGTCATATCATTTAGTCATTTAACCCTGTATCATTTGGGGATGTTACAATCACCCCCCCCCCCCCTTAGAGCACAACGCCCTTGTTGTGGGCCCTATATCTCAACCCAGAAAGTGCACCACACTTAAGGTTGGGTTCCTCCTCTAATACCAAATGTGGCAACTGGGTCCCAGTGACAGCACAACCACCCCGCCTTAACATGGTCGTCGGGTCCTGGCCTACTAGGTACCACCAATTGCCCTTGTAGACACATGGGGCCCACCCCATGGTCCACCCAAATGCCTGAACGGGTTATCTGACTAATGATAGTCCCCACACGGCAACACATGTCCTTTCCAGTGTGCTTTGTCCTCACTCACACACACCCTAGGAATCATCCCAGAAGGTCACCCATCCTGATCACTACTCCAGGCCAAGCATGCTTAACTATAGAATTCTAATCAGACAGGCTTCCGAAAAGGAAGGTGCACCTTGTTGACATGAGTCATATCATTTAGTCATTTAACCCTGTATCATTTGGGGATGTTACATGTTTAACCCAAATGAGATCATTTGTTGAGTTACATATAGACACTCGATATGATGTTTTGGTTATGAGTATATTAATTCTTATATTTTCATTATAATAGTTTGATTTAGTTTTATAGAGATAGTATTAATATTATGAACATATAAGAATATTATAAACCCTATATGGTTTCAAGACTGTTTCTCATTTTTGACACCCTCCTGATGTTATTATCTTATTCAGTAATCCTTTTGCCCTACCATTATCAGAGAGGAGTTAATTATTATATGACTGACAATGTTATTAATAGAATGTTAATTCTGTAAATATAAATATATATTATGACCTGATATAGAGAATCTTGTGGCAAGGTATTAAGCATAGAATTCCTAATTATTACGATCACTTCTATACATATAAGAAGATAAATGTTGGGAATCTAAACCCTTGTGGTATTCTATTGAGTATTTTTATAATTTTTTTGAAATGGTATGAGGTGTTTATATAAATTCTTTAGTTATTACCATAGAATCCCAACGTAATAATTATATATGGGAAGTGGTTGATTGTTGGATATAATTATACTATTTCAATTAGAATTGGGACACCCCTAAAAATGAATATCTAGGGAAGCTGAACCTGCAGATGATCATTTTATTATATGTGGTTATCTTTACCATTATTTTGGATTGGGATTCATGGTTTACATATATGTTCTAGAATTTTCTCTCGGTTTAAATGGGGAATCATGTTATATTGTCTAAAACATATCATCGATAGACAGATGGCCAGAAAAATCTTGTTATTTTGATCATAGTGGATATTCTCAATGAATTTTTATTGGATTGTGGTGCTTCAGGGAATAACCATAATGATTATTTTAAGATTTCATATAAGAATATTTATCAATATCCAATTGATATGTTCTATTTAAGGTATTGTAAGTTTTCCTAAATATATCACCTCATATTTTGGTAGGTGTGGGTGATGCCTCACTTATTAGACAGATTCTCATTCATGATAAATAAGGGATGATTTTTTATACAATAATATCAAGTTACATTTATGAGTTGATAGAAATGATATATGTATATATGGTGTCATCCATGTGTTTTTTCACGTGGTGACTACATTATCAGAAATGTTTAGACCTGTTTGGGACAACTTCATCATGGGAATTATTAAATCCAACCTCTAAGTGATGTTGGATCTTTGTAGGTCACTAAAATACAAGGGTAGTTTTTTAGAGGTTCATTTTTTAAAAATATTATGATATGTGATTATTATTTTTTCCCTGTATCCTAACATATGAAGTCTGATATTGACCCCTCTCATTTTCTATTTTGTGAAGAGATTTAGTTGGAGATATATGTTTTAGTTATGTCGAAACAAGTGGAGATCACAGATTCTCATGTGAATGTATTATGTGAGTAGTCAATCCCATTCATCTTAATGTTATTGTGATACTAAAGATATTATCATGATACATGGGAGAACAAATCCTTAGTGAATGAGAACTAGTCTCATGACTTTAAAGAGAACCCTTCTACTGCAAAACATCATAGGGATATAAATTAATTTTTTAGGGATATTGGGACATCATAGTTTTTATGTATGCTCGTGTTATTGTTTTATATAATTTATTTATTGTTAAAATGGGGTGTGGTTTGTTTGAAGTTATTTTTATATAATATGATTTTGGTAGTTCCTATTGGACCCTATTTTATCTTATGTTCTATCTTACTGTGTTTGTCAATCAATGGGAAATATACATAAATCATTTTTGGGAATAAAAATAATATTCAAAATATATACAAATTTTATGATTCAAATTACTTTTATACCATGAGAACTGCATTTATAAACTATAAACATCACATAGTAAAATTTTATCTAAACACGATTAGTTTGTTAGTGAAAATGAATTATAGAGAGTACATTCAACAAGAATCCTATTTATCATGTAAATCAATTCATTATAGCTGTGTTAATCATTTTGAATAATTTAGTTTTTTCTATTTAATTGAACAACTCTCTTCTAATTATCCCTGTGATTTTTAAGGTGATTTTAGTGGTTTCCAATACTTCTGAATTTCTTCATTTAGAACATGCTCGATGTTGTCATTTCATATATTCTATTTGGTATGTGGATTGTATGTATCATCATATCTTAATTGGAAATGTTTTATTGGGAATCACATATGGTTTGTTACCTTATGGTGATGTTTTTTTATCCTTTCTTGTACCATTGAATGATATTCTCCTCGTGGTTGACCCTCAATTCAGTTATGGCGGGGAATGTTTTTCAGTATGTATGATCTGACCTCTAATCATGATATATTAGATTATGGATTTATATTTCACGATATATAAATTTTATTTAGGACCACTCATTGTTGTCTCTTAATTATATTTATTGTTGGTTCCTCTTGTTTTGGATAGTGTATTGTATAGTGTTTTGTATAAGATGTTCTATATCTGGACTATATTGAATAATTATTAATTATCTAGGGTAATTTTATTTTATAGATAAATAATCTTGACTGATTTCTATAAGTAAATTTATTGGTGATTAAATATGGTTTTTCCCTGGTTTTAATAAAATATATTTTGTTTTCACATTAATTTAAATGGATTCAAAAAAATTGTACTTGAGCTAATTTTTTATTGCAAAATGGGTTGTTTAATTGTTTAGAAAATGTAAAAACCTGTAGAATGATTTTATAAATGTATAAAATGGAGATAAATTGAAACATAAATTGAATGAGTATCGTAGGTCCATCATGATTTTTATTTTTGGCATAATAACTCATGTTCTGGGCATCTGTTCCCTATGCCTGTTGATCTGGGGACATTATCTTGAGAATTTGGGGTGGGTTGGGGGGGTCAATCATCAGGCTTTACATTCACCTAAGTCATTTTTTCAAAGTAAATGGGTTTGTACACTACATTGATTATAGAAAAATAAACCTTCAATTCTATCATGTTTTCATCCTTAACCCATTTACCATTATAGGTGGCCTCTAATATTTTGGATTTGATATACATGCCTTGGATATTGATAAATGGACCTGGAAATTTATTTGTTCATACTATTTTATGTTTATTATTTTATTATTATTTGATAAGTTAAAAATTTACCCTTATTTTTATATTGAAAAATATTATTATAAATAATATTGTTTTTCTTTTATATTATTATAATTCTACATTTTAAATAGAGACATTATACTGAAAAACTCAGTCATGTCCAACTGGGCCTATTTTACTAAAACCATGCACACCCCTTTTGTGATATGTAGACATAGTAGTGAAATTGGATGAATGGAATGGAATATAACCATAGTATGGTGTGGAAGATTATATTTGATGGTTTTGGGAATCTTGTGGTCAGATGGTGTGACATTGTCCACATATCACAGGAGTATGTGACATCCATTTTGATAGATCTTTGGTTTCGTATAACATGTACCAATTTTATATTTTTGGATTTCATGTTTTTTCTCTACCAAAATTGTATTTATGGAATATATTTCACATTGATTTGAATTTTGTTTTAATTTTACATTGTATATATTTTTTACATATGTTTATTAGGTTGGGTGAAATCATTCCCTTTAGTTGTTGTTAGATTCCAGAGTGTTAGTTACATGATTTTGGGCTTTGGGAACACCATTTGGGTTTTTGGTATAATGAATTAGGTACTAATGTTGAATAGTAACATGTTGTGGTTGGTTAAATAACATAATTTTGATGTGGATACTTTTTTTGAACATCTTGTCAATATTTGTTACTATTAATATATGTTTTTTCATTTATGAGATATTGACATTATTGGAGACTTTTAAAAACATTGTTATTTGGAAAAAATTATTTTCAAATTGTGAAATGAAATGATATATTGATTTAAATAATTTTTACTCAATTTTAATGTAATTATTTATGATTCATTTTATGATGATTCTTTTATAAAATTCAAATTATTTAATTTGGATTAATTTCAATTCATTCTTATGTTATGGTATAATATTTTTTTATTATAATATGTTATAAATAAAAAATATTTTTTGAATAGGATACATCATATTACTAGAGTTTAGGTAATTTTTAATTTTATTTTATTCATTTGGAAGAGAAAATTGTATCATTTTAATTTTGAACTACCAGATGGTATCCAAATAAAATTATGTATACAGAACTTTGTTTGAAACATGGCTTCAAAACAAGGGTTTCCGATTAAATATATTGTTTTATATAGATTATATTTATGTTAAGTTATTAAGGAATTATTTAAAAAATAATTTAATCCATTAAATAAATTATTTTAATAAAAAAATAATACTATATTTTTATTTTTTCCTGTAAAATATCAATAAATAAATGGATTTTGTGCATTGGAAAACTATATTTATGATTTCATTAACATGGGATTAAATAAGGGATATTTTTATGTTACTGAAAGTATTAAATAAGAATAGGTCTTAAACATTTTAATTTTTATCTATTTAATTTCCATGAAAATATTCTAATTTATCTCTACTCCTTTTATGTTCATTCGTGAGAAATTCATTGGTTGTTTATAAAGTTGATTAATAAAGAAAGCATAGGAGTTATAGTCCATAAATATAATTATTTAATATGTATCTAGGTCTTTATTTATTTAATCTATTGGAATACATAATGGTTTTAAATCTCATATTAATTTGATACAACATTATAACATATAAATTAGATTTTTGTGGTTAGTATTGATTGAATGTGTAATTAATCATTAATTATAAAATCCTTTGATTAGGATTCAATTTCATTTATGATATAGTTAATGGGAAATAAATGGAATGTAGTATTATGGAAAAAAATATTATGATGTTAAATTATAAATAAAATATTTATTATTTTCATAAAAATTACATGGAATCATGTGAATTTAGGAAATGTGGTGTTTTATGAAATTATGCATTATATTTCATCCATTTTTTGTATCAAATTTTTACTCTTATGATGATAATTTTGTAACATTACTATTTCAAATCATTATGGAGGTCATGATAGCTTTGGAAATTCAACTTACACGATGTTATTTTTATTAGGAAAGAAATAATAACATTCCTTGTAGTTTTTTAAAATAGATAAATTTTTATTTCACATGAATTTGTTAATGTACATATATCTAGATAAATAATAAGGTTTTATAATTAAATGAAATGAATCCCTAGAAAAATAATATTTTTTCATAAAATTCAACATGATAGTAATTCAACATATTTTAGTAATCTTAATTTCATCACTAGCTAGAAGGGGGTGTGAAAGAAAAATCATGGGGGTTTATCTGTTTATTATTATTTAATAAACCACATAAAAATCAACAACATATTTTATATTGAAAATAATATTTTAATATAGTGAATTATGTGCAATAATTAAAGAATATACATAAATGAAAAATTATGATGAATTGATTTTGAATTTGATGTTCTTCAATAATGATTTATGTGTTCGACCACATTACATAGTAATGATCATAATATATTGACTGCCAAGGAGAATTTATATTTTCCATTTGTATCTTGGTTGGATGTAATGGACTAAACTATATTAATTTAAATTTCATTTATGAATAAATAATTTCCATTCTATGTAATATATATTTATAAAAATAACATGTTTATCACTATTTTTTAATGTTCCGACATGTTGGATTTAAAGGATCATTAAGAAACATAACCATTGATAATATTGACATTTAACATGGATCATACAACTAGTATATATAAATATTTGTTATAAACTCCAATTAAAAAAATCAATGAAGTGATAGACATCGAAAGTAAGATCATACCCTATGAAGAAAACTTTTTTGAACTTCCAAGGGAGGTAAAATCACTATGATTTTCTCTTGATAAAGCCCTATATAAGGATCAAAATCTAATGAATGTGTGAAACCATTTATGAGTTATATTCATGTTCATTGAGATCATCAACAAAACCATGTTTTATATACCACCTAATGAAAATACCTCAATCATTCAACTAACACCTATGATGTTTTATTATTTAATAATGTGTTATGTGTCAAAAACCTAACAATATGAATTTTTATATTTTATTTTAATTAAATATAATTTTATTATCCCATTATAATCTTGTTTTTTTATAATTATTAATTAATGTGTTTGATAAAAGTTATATTTTGATGAAATGAAACACAAATTCTATATTTGGAAGAATTATATTTTCAATCAATATTTTATTTTTAATGAATTAATAATTTTTTGATTAAATTATATTATGAAATATTTCTATTGTAAAATACTTTTTATTAAATATAAATCATAATATAAATTTATAAAGTAAAAAATAACATCTATAGGCATCTAAAAACTGTTGTTTTGAAACATATTTTTTTCAATAAATGAAAGTTTTTGATTTAAAATATTATAGTATCAAATAAGATTTTTTTTATGAAAAATGTCATTCTTGAAATCAAAAAGTCAAAAATAGTCAATGATGTTATTTTAATATTCATAAATATTATATTTTTCGAAAAAAATTGAATTTAGAATAAATATATATTATGAATTATGACATAACATTGAATCAAATGTTATATATTATATTACCTAAATAGTATCCACATCCAAATATATATTTACAATAAATGATTTTTTTCAAAGATATTTGATTAATTTATTAAAATAATTACTAATAATCAAAAACATATATTATATACTATGGTCTTTAGATCAATTCATTATAAAAATGGCTCACATAAACATCAATAAGGTAATATATTAACAATATAATTTAGTAAAAAATTTAAGTAATTAAAAAAAATTTATTCTTATAATAACTATCTGATAAACTATGTTAGGTTTTTTAGTACATTATTTTATATAGTGTAAAGCCTATGCATGGGAAATAATAATAAACATAACTATATATTTAGATATAAACCCACCAAATATCCAATTAATATTCTCATAAAACTATTAAATACTTAAATTAATATTATATATAATTTCTAAAACCCTTTATAGATCAGAAACCTCCAAAAAATATCTTTCCATGCATTTGGAAACAACCTATCAAGGTTCAGTATCAACTCCTAATCCTCTATATTAAAAAACCTTCTTTTTTATTTGTCCTTTTAATTCCCAATTGTTCATGTTGGAATAATTTCTTAAATATACCTCTTACTAAACTCATTATTTCAATGTTTTTATAAACCTATTTAAATCAAATTAATACCTTCAATGAATCTCTGTCTACCAATATAATGGTGCTGAAATTATCCTATGAATTTTCCAGATAAACTTTTTTTACGATCACCATTACAAATCAATCGTATTCACCTAGTTGTAACTATGAATTATTGATTGGTAAATACATGTATTTATCTCACACTCCATAGTTATATGATGAAATTTTTTGGAATATTTATATATGTTGAATGATCTATGTGGAACTCTTATGTATGTACATGAAATGTGACAGGTGGTCTCAGGATTATATATCACTCAAATACATTGCGTAATTTATTAATCTCAAGAGATGTAATGTATGGTGAATGAGAGTATATTCTATTAATGGTAAGTTATTTCTTATTGGATGTTATCCATGAATTATTTTTATGATTCCATTTTTTTTGTTTTTTCCACATTCCCATGTTTAATTTATGTATTTATTTTATATCTGAATTATATATTCATGATTATGAATCTTAATATTTTATATCCCAATTAGATGATTATTCACTAACAAGTAAAAATTTATCCATGTTATTAGTTATTTATTCATTTATATAGATTTATAAATCACCCCTTTCATATGTATGTCCCTAGGATATCCCATGCATTTTTATAAAGGTAATAGGATTTTAGATCCTTTTTATGGATGTTTTCAATAGTATTGTTGTAAACTTGTGTCTATTTTATATGCTAAGTGGCTATTATACCAATGGGTCTATGATTCATACTATTTTAGTATTTATGTATGTATTCATTTATGTAATAAATCCTTATATAATTTGTATTTAATATATGTGTTGTTATAGATTAAATTATAAAAAAGTGTTGTTATTTTTAGGGATTATTATTAGAAATCATTGGAGAATCCCTGAGGGATAAAAATGAAAATAAAAAACCAAATTACTTTTTTATATGTATATTATTTGTGTTTTTTATGAAAAAAACCCAATTTTGATATTATAAGTGGATGTAGATACAGAATTATTGTTTCATGGGGTAACAATCATTGAAAAAGAATTTTGATCTTGATTCAATTATGAATTAGTGCATGGCATTTTTCCTTGATGTACACATGGTTTGGCACATCTTGGTCATATGTTGTGGTCAATTCTTAAGATCAATATGAACGTTTTTTAATTGAATAAACATTCCCATGAAAAGTTATATTTGGAATCTAATCATCGATAACATAGAATGAATCTTAGAATTTATATTATTAAATAATTAATGTCATTAAGAGTTGTCCATTAAATTTAATGGTTTCCCATTTATGTTTTTAGATTTTAAAAAATCTCATCCATATGTAAATTTTGGATGAATTATGTTATTATAAATTGTATACATTAGTGAAATACATTACAATCATCTATTTATTAAAATAAAAATAAATATAGGACTATATTTATATGGATTATTTCATACCTGATAAGTTTAGTATAAATATTCAAACACCAAAAAAGATCATGAAAGTTTACGTATTAATGAAAAAGGGAAAGGGAGAAATTATTGCTTCTATAAAAAATTACTCCTCCCATATAAAAATCATGTCTTGAATATCCCTTGTATCCAAGTGACTCTATTATTAGTGAAATTGTATGCTATTATAGTTATGGATTGGTTGTCGTTATATTGAAAAAAAATTAATGATATATGGAAATCACCCTCATTATTAGGAATATCCCAATGATTCTATACAAGTCTGAAAATTTTGATTAATCATATTTAGTAATTATATCTCATGAATGATATTTTTACACAATAAGGAAAATAACATTTTTTAAAATTATTGATAATATTGAAATGAAAATCATTGATGAGATTCCCAAATTAAGTGAAAATGTTATTGTTCTTCCTAAAACATTTATTGGTCACCCTCCAAAATAATTTGTTATGTTCCCTATAAAATATATAAAATTAATATATAACCATCATAAAAAAATTTACAATGATAAATTATATTTTATTACCTATCAAAGTATAATCTATTGATGGATATCCAAGACAAACATATGTGAAAAAAACTAAAGTTTCCTCTGATTAGCTATGTGATGCCATTATTTCTTGATAACCATTAATTGACTATTAATCCACCTTATAATCCTAACTCATAAAGGGGTAATGTTTTATTATATTGATGAATGTGTTGTGGTATTTAAATTTTTAATTAATAGGATAATAACTACACCTATGATCCCATTACCATTCATCATGGATATATATTTCATATATAAAAATGCATCCAAAATCAGATTAGATTGTCTAGTCATTCTAGATGACTAATTTATATCATATTCCACCCATTATCTAATGATCCATTAGAATATATACGTAGCTTGGGATCTAAAATTTTCTATAGTGAACATTGTGTTAATCAATTGGTGGAACTCTATCAATGGGATGAAGAGTGACATACAGACAGATCATACAATATTTAAGTATATATTCAAATAAATTTACCCTTTTATATGGCAACATAGGATGTTAGAGATGATCATGGAGTATTATTGTTCTAACCTATAGCATCATAAGAATTAAAAATTTGGAATATGTTCTGGGTATAATGAACCTATAACTCTATCCATTATTAGGATTTCATACAATCTAATATGTATTGTCATGAAACGAATGGATATGGGAATAATAAAATGCTACTAATAAAACATTTCTCCCAAAATTTCTCATCCATATTTTAAATATATGAATTTATATGCTGAGGAAGATGATTAGGTGTTACAAAAGAACCCATAAAATATTCTAGAGTTCAATATTAGTGAAGTAGTTATATGGTATGGAACCAAGAGAAGTGTTCTATAAAAAAAACTAAAGATGTATATTTTTTATGATAAAAATATCTAATTAATCTCTATTCATCTATAAATCATTATAAATTATATATATTTAATGAAAAATCTCTAGTGGGTAACATGGAGAAAAGTATCATAATATTAGAATCAGAATTAATGAAATCCCATAAATTTATGAATTGATGACAATATTATAATGTTGTGATTCAACTCTTTACTATACCACTATATAAATGGGAAATCAGAACTAAGAATTTCATTATTGGACTACCCAATACATATAATTGAAATAATTCCATCAAGGTGTTAGTAGATTC
The DNA here is from genome assembly GCA_963277665.1 of Viscum album. Classification (NCBI taxonomy): domain Eukaryota; kingdom Viridiplantae; phylum Streptophyta; class Magnoliopsida; order Santalales; family Viscaceae; genus Viscum; species Viscum album. The sequence goes on along the minus strand of OY728136.1, from coordinate 1,427,182,861 downwards.
AGTAAAAATCATAGTTATTTTCATTTCTATTGATTATGACTTTTCTCTCACTCAACACACCATGATATAGATAAGGGGATTTGTAATACTACATGGAGATCCAATATCGATATTATCTGAAAGTATTCTATAGTTTACATTGATATGTTTTTGCAGATTACATCCATGATAATTGGATATATAACCAAGGTTCATCACTCTATATAACCCATATATAGATAATTAGTTTGGCATGACTAACCGCACTCTATAAGATATGATGTGATAACTTTTAAAACATTTCCTTGGATTAGGGTAATAAAAATATCTCATATTAGAGTTCTCAATATAACAATTTTTTGAATTCATGCATTCAAATTGAACATTTTATGGCACTTAATGGGACATTGTGTCAAAATAAATCATTTTGTGTGATCTTTGTAGAGAATAATATAATGGAACATGATATTATACATGTTATTATAGGGAATGTTCAAACCATTCATGTCCTTAATAAATCCCCCCAATGATGACAAAAAATTTATGCAGACAGTCATAGATGATATGTGGAGTTTAATATTAGTGATAAAGTGGTAATTAATATATTTCAATGGATGAAATTCATAGGGTTTTTGAAAATGAAAATTCTTAGTCCTACATACTACATCCCCACAAATTTTATGGATTACATTGAATTAGTGACCAAACGATGAGAACTCGAACAATATATTTCTCGAGAATGTCATGTCTTTCATGTATCCGTCTTGGTGAAGTACAGAAATAAAACAAAACCTATACTGAAAAAATCGGTAGTACCATTAGAGAATGATCGTTCATATGAGGGGAAACAATTTATGATTTTTGATACTATAGACAATGTTTTATGAAAAAAAGATTACTCACCTTGTATAAGTGTTGTGGGAAAACAAAATAATTGATGATGTTACCTGAGAACCTGAATAAGCGATGAATTTAAAGAACCCACATATATTTTTGTGCAAATATTTAAAATATTATGGGATACATTTTTGAATTGTGGAATAATGTAATGTCTCAAATTCATATAAATAAAATTCCATTTTTGAATTAATAGATGTGGTGTGTTTATTGTAGTTATAGAAAAAATATTGTCTTTTGGGTTTATTTTTTTAACATTACACCCTGTTTGGATTAGATGAACATTAAGAATCAATAAAATTGATAATTTAGAAATTTAATAGTGATTGTATGAATTTTATAAATAACGTTTAATGAAACTGTCCTGTTGACAAATATAAAAGAACAGATGGCTTTGACTAGAAGGATTTTACACTATGAATCCCCATTATTTTAGATTTAAAGGGATGTAGTATCACTTGGATATTACCTTGTTCAGTACCCAGATGAGATTCAATAACTAAAGTTTAAACTAATCCATTTTTTAGAGAAGTTAAAGTTCATCATTTTCTTGACCCAAAACATGTTCTTAAGATAACACAATGATTAACCAATATCATGTAGCATATCCTTAGGCAATTTGATGGTTTATTGAAAGGAGATCTATCAAGACAAAAATATTATGATTTTTTATATTCTTCTATAATTAATCCATTAATATATTTGATAAAATTAATATAATATTTCATTATGATTAAATAATGAGTTGAAATAAATTATATATTGACTTGATGAAACACATACTGTATTTTTGGAAAATATATCTTTTCAATCTAGACACTCAATTTGATTAATTTATAGATTTTGGAATAATTGAGATTTTAATAAAATATAATTTAAAATAAATTTTATTAATTATAAATGATAATATAATTTTATGATGTAAGAAATGTCAGAAAACTGTTATTGTGAAAAAATTACATTTTTCAATAAATTTTATCTTTTAAAATAAAATTTGAAATTCAAATAAAAATTTATATTATGGATTAAATAAATATATTTTTATATAATCATGTATACATTATCAAATTTTGATTTTTTAAAAATTTTCATAGTCTTTGGAAATTTTTGAAAATATAAAGCTGATTTAAATATATGATGTGTTTTATAACATAATAATTATCCTAATTTGATGTAATATAATCCATAATGATATCCACTAAAAAGTATATATTTAATTTTTTCCCTAATGTTTTTTGTTTATAATATAAATTTTATAAACTCATTGTAAATAAATTAAAACCTATATTATATATTATGTTTTTTAATAAATTAATTTAAAACAATACTCAATTCCACATAACTAATTGTAATATTTTAATGAGATTGATTCGTAAAGTTTTAAAATAAGGAAAAAAATTCACTATTGTGAAAACCATGGAAAACACCATGGGATAGTTTTTGGTTCTGAATACATTATTTTATAGTGTCCAAAACCTATTTTTGTAAAAGAATAAGGAACTCCCCTATGTTTTCTATATAAAACTACAAAATATCACATTTCAATTCATTAAAAAACCATTGAAAATTATATTTCTCTACACATTCCCCTCAAGATCTCTCACAATGTCCCCCAATCTCTCATTAAGACCTTATTATTCTTTTGGAAACAGACACTCAATATATTATATCTTCCCCTCTGCACTTTATTAAATAACCTTCATTGTGTTGTGAATATTAACTATATATTTATCATGTCGTAATAAATTCATACATGTCCCTACTAATACCTTTATTATTTTCTTTTGATGAGATATTACTTTTGGTATCATTAATCCCTCACACGAATCATTGATTACCCCCGTTATGATGAAAAAATTACACTATTATTTTACATACCATATTTTTGATTAGTTAACACACATCCCCATTTCCACACAAAGTTTTTAAACTAGTTTCACAAATCCCTCGTTAATTCTATAATTCCATGTATATATCTAAATCTCCAAAATCATGGGATTTTATTTGATGACTTTTGAACTCATGTTGAATGATTTGTGTAGGGCATGTATACATTTACATTACATGAAAGTGAATGGTACAAGAATATTTATATATTCTTCCGATGTATTTGGTGATGTTTCAATTTAATGATATTCCTTGTATGGTTCATGGGAGATAATCCTAAGTACAATATTTTATGTTTTCTTGGATATTATGATAGACATATGTCTATGTTTTTATGTTTCTTTTAACTAATACATTACCTTGATGCTGATATGTTATCTTTATATATCATGCTCTATTTTTCATGTTTATTATTTATGACCCCTTTTATATCGCACTGAAATTGATAATGAAAATACTTTAAATAATTTATTCTTGTTATTCATTTTTTTCTCTTTCTGGGTTATACATCTCACCGATTTTCTATGTAATCCCCAAGGATATTATGTGAATTTATAAAATTGAAATTAAATTGTAGAGTATATGAATGAGGATTTGATTTAATATATTATATGAAAATATAATGTTTATATCATATCTACATAATTTACTAAGTACACTAGTACTTATAATTATTTGGGTGTTTTTTTTCTATTCTTATGTAATAAATCCTGATATATTGTTTATTAATGATATGTGTTGTCATATTGGGTATGGATGAGGTGAAGGTTAGTGTGATTAACTTTTTGGGATTATTATTTTATATCTTCCAATTCTTATTGAGGTTATGTGATTTTTATATTTATTATGACTACTTATTTTCAATATTTTACTGTTAATTTGGTTTTGGAAACATGAAGGGGTTATTTATAGTGTTAAAAATTAATTAATTAAATATCTTGAAAATAATTTTAATAAATAAAATGAAATTTTGTAATTTAGATATCGTTTGATTTATTTTTTTCAGTGAAAGATATGATTTTATGAAAATTTAAAAATTAAAACAAATACATAAATATAGAGACAACATATAATTTAAAAATATAAAGAGTAAAAATATCTATAAATTTCTATAAATAAAATACGTTTTAAAATTTGGTGAAAATATAAAGTGCATAATGGAAATGGACATTATAAATGCTAAACTAGTAAATGGAAATGAATCCCTATTCATCTATAAATCCAATATAGAATGACATAAAATATATTATTCAAAAATATTGAATATATTAATTCAATATGGTGGGTGATTGTAATAAATTTTTACAATAGTTTTAATTAGATAGTAAATTAAATATCTAAATAAAAATTTACTTTTTAAGAGTGATTAAATTAATCATAAGATAATAGTGTATATGAGTAGTATGATACAAAATGAACCAATATTATAAATTTTTTAAAGAAATTATTCAATGGACGATATGAAACCGGGTAGAATAAAATGCTAAAAAACTAAAAAATAAAATCACTCATTCATTGATAATCACATTAAGAGCCAATATGTATTCAACTAGTAGATATGTGATTTGGTATATTTCTCTATTATCATTTATATATCCTTTGGAATTTTGATCATAGTGTTTTATTATTATTATGGAATTATATTATGGATTTAATGGTACTTTATTATCAATCATGTAATTCATCCTATTTATGAATATATTTTAACTTCAATAATTTCTTAGATTATTGGTTTTGAAGAATAAATACTTTAAAAAATGAAAAATGTTATTATTTTGTAAATTGATCATCAAATGTTAATCATTTATTAAGATATAATAATAAATTAAGTATTATGAAATTATTTCCCACATATTACAGACAATTGCATTGTTATTTTTCTACATTTATAAATATGAAAAAACTATTTATTAAATTATCAATACTAATCATGTAAATATAAAGTTTAATGTTTTTATATTATGTTTCTTGATATTCATTTCAACATGAATCTTTTAGGTATCATCGCAGTAAATTAATTTATTTATAAATTTGAAAATAATTTCTTGTTTCATATGTGAAGTAAATAATATAAAATATTATCCTATTATGATTTATTAAAACAATCCATCTAAATACTTTTATTTTAAATTTAACCAAGAAAAAATCCATTTTTGATAATCTGAGGTGATTTTAATTTAGTGAAAATTATTATATATAAAAAAATTATTTTAATTATAAAATGTTTTTAAATATTATTTTAATATATTTTATCCCCCTTAATTTATTTTAAAACTATTTTTAAAAATTAATTTAAATGTTATTTTCTAATTATACACATTTTGACAAAAAAATATAGGGAAATAATTTAAAATATTTTTTTAATCCATACATAAGTCAAAAATAGAAGAATAAATGTTTACTAATTGAAATAAAACGAAACTAAAATAATAATAATAATATATGATAAGTATATTTATTTTGAGTGATCACTACTCCCTAAATCATTCATTAAAGTAGAGAAATTATATTATAATCACTATACTTTTAATTCCTGATATTTACCACTTATTTCTATAATACAACTATCCTTTAAAATTATTTTTTAATATATTCGAAAAACTGAATGAATTTGTTTGATATTGTTCATAGGTAGGTATATATTCACATTCAGTATTTATGAAATAATCATTATATTTCCTAAAATAGATAACATCATGGAATTTTTATTATTATTCAAATCTATTATTGATATATTTTTATTTACTAAATTATATAATATTTGAATTGATTTATTTTAAATAATAAAGTGAAATTTTATTTTAATTCAAATCATTTGAAATAATTTCACTACATTAATGTGCATGTATTTCTCAAATCATTTAAATGGTATCATATGTAGAACCTGTAATATAGATAAATTATATTTACCAATAATAGAATAAAAAACCATAAATGTATGAAAAAGAATAATACTAGTCAAATAGTAGTTTTTTCCTCAATTTTTTTACAATACTATAGTATCTGTATTCATCATCATACATGGAACACTCACTACTACTTTTGGATTTTATAAGGACAATATAGATTATTAATTTCTAATTATCATTAACTTATTAAATAGGTGAATAGTTGATAATGGTTTTTCTATAGTAGTTCATTGATGGCAGGATCATAACATTGTTTCATGATCATTTTTATTTAGTCAAGAAGGTTTATATATATTATCTTTGTTCATTACAATATAGACTTTCATATTTCACATTAGTGTAATTTTCATTCATTTTTTATTCAATTTATAGTTATTGAATTTCAATTATGGTAATATTTAATCATTTTTTCTGATACCTTGATTAGTTTTTAGGTTGTTTTTTTAATGAATATTGACATAGTTTTATTAAATTGTTAAACAAAATCCATTTCCAAAACATCCATTTTAATTAAATTTCAAAGTCCCAATATGATAATTTACTTTTATATGTTGTGTAATATTTATTTTTATTACAGTTTTACAAGAATTGGAAATATATATTCTAAATGTGTTTTTAAATATTTATCATCACAAAATTTACTACCAACAAGTTATCAATGGAGTTCATGTTCTCATATGTTAACTAATATGATATTTTCATATAATGTTTTAATATAATAATTTTTTTAAAAAATAATTTGATATGAATTTCACCTTTGTGGTAATAAATTATCTTTATCCATACAATACTTTTTCAATTGATATTGTTATCCTTATCATGAATTATTAATCTTATCTATGTAACTATTATTTTCCAAGGAATTTATTTTTATAAAGAATAACATGTCTCATTTAAATTTAGTGTTGTATAATGTATTAGTATGATGTTCCACTACGATTAAATCCAATATTAAATGAGTGTTGTTAAAAAATAACATATCTATAAATAAATGTAGTATATAAATACCAAAAAATATCATTTATACTGACTAATATTATATCTCCCTTTCAATGAACTATGAGGGTTTGAATATATTTTTATTATATCCCATGATCCACACATGAGTTTTTCATATTAATAGATGTAGTAGTAATAATAAATATATCTAATCCATCAACATATTTAAATAAAAATTCATTTTCTCAAGAAAATACTATATACAAGCATGGATACTTTATTTTGTAGAATATCAAATGTGGGCGACATTAGCCAATTGTATCATAATTTCTCTTTCATAAAAATTCACTTCATTAAAAAATCACTAGAAACTTTTGATGATATACAATTCATATATATAATATTGTGGTTAAGATTAGATTTTATTAATTTTTTTGTGTCATATTCTTATATATATGATGTTATATAACGTCCTTTAGAAATTGATAATATTTGCATCCCAATATATGTTTTTCAATATTGTATAATTATCTCATTAAAAAAATATTTTAATTGTTTATGTAACTATAATAATAAAAAAAATAAAAAGTATTATTGATAAAACATATACTCTTTTTTAAATTTAATTATTAAATTCATGTAATTTTTTTAGAGATATTTTATGATGCTAGAGAAGCGTAGTTACTAATCAATAATGGGGTTAAGAAATCAATGGTTAATGATATATAGACATTTATTAAGATCAATTACAATTTATCCAAATAAAAATGGATAGCCCATTTTGAATTCTTTATTTTTTTATATATTTAAATTCTGTATATATATTTAATTAAATGGGATATAAAATAAACCTTATAAAATAATATTATTAGTGAGAAAATATGATTCATCCATCAATATTCCAGTAATTAAATATTTAAATGAGATAAATTTTCAGGATCCAACACCACTACAAACACCTCCTTTGTCAGGACAGATGGAATGAGTGACATCCAATTCATTCATCCAATAGGCCATATATTTATGATTAGATCCAAAAAAAATTATCGGGAAATGAGCCAAATAATCCACGAATTATATTAAAACCAACTATTCCATGACATAAAATAAAACAGTACCAACATCCCATAATACATGTAATTTAATTTCAAAAATTACGTCTATATAATATAATTACAAAAAAATAGTATGACCCTAACTCCATAATGACCCGACCCATCTGCACTCACCTAGCTAGCCTACAATAGGGATTTCGGAACCCCAATCCCAACTCCAATAGGACAGGGGATGGAATATTACATCAAGATAGAATTAAATATAATTCAATTGATTTACCAAATCTATATGACTTGACACTCCCAACCATATCCATACAAAAAAATAATTGAAAAATAATAGATCATAACTTCTATAGTAAACTATTCATTCAATAAGATCTAGAGAATACATCATTATATGGTAGAATTAATCTAATGTCTTATGGGGAAGAATACAACCCGACCAAAAAAAGTCCCAACCAATATGAACTATATATATAATAATGTGGATAGGGATTGATTCTTAATCTATATTCATTGAACATGGTATGTAGTTGGTGATGAAAATTATCACTAAGAGTTTCCAAAGACACTGATGATTTGTGCCTTGTACCAATAGGAGAAGACATATCCTATAAAGTTATATATAGGATTTTGTATATAAATAACCAATAGGATTCCAATAGAACCAAAGGGGGAATGATAGATTTTAAATAAATTATTCATCTCACCCATATAAATATGGTATTAATAACCAAACATATACACATTTATATGATAATAAAAACCCCATAATGGTGAGAAAGTGGATCATCATCTCATTGCCTAGACAAAGCCTATGTATAATCCTCCATATCAAAATTTACGACACTAATGCCATGTACTAAACTTAAACTCTATATAATAAGCATACTGGGGATCATTAGTCTCCCCTACACTCCATAGCTGAGGGATACCCAATTCTTATGGTGGGTATCATTGCATAAAATATTGAAGTAATGGGAGTAGCACAATGTGGATAGAGAACATCTATATAATGAAGGGTAATACCTTCCCAAACTGTATAAAGGGTATGGGTAAGTGACAACCTTTTACATCATGGGATTAATGATATATACATCTCATTGATAGTATGTTAACCCACACCCTATTTTGGTTTGGCTGTATTCACCATATCATCTCTCCACAGATCATTCCATGATCACTACCATCATCGAGAATACCAAAAATAATCATCATTCTCAGAACACCTTACAAAATACATCATATTTCACAATGAATTCCACCATCTTTTTATACATGGAAAATTTGTGTTTATTGGCTAATCACATGATAGAAATATGTGTCCAAACATAGGGGGAATTGGAGGATGATGTTCTGGAGGTAAGTACACTACATATTTATGGTCCACGCAACATATGGCCACACCTTTTCACGAGATCATGTTCTACTATAAAAATGTATTGTAATTCTCTTCATTTTATATATTGAGAATGGGTCATGTAGAACATGTATCAACCGCTCAAAAATTTCTTGTGTGCTTCTGGCCACACCCGTGAACATCGGGATGTGATAGTATACAAATTATTTAACCTAGGTGTCGGTGAATGCATGTATACACCACAAGTACATGGAGGTACCCCCAAACAAGGTTCGTATATAAATTATAACTGATTTTTTTACACATTTTGGATGACATAGGGTGTCTATGGGGCCACACAATGTGTAATCCATTATATTACACGAAAACTAGGTGTTTCTATTATCGGTATACACACCTAGTTTTCTTACATGATATGTCATGTACAATCTATTTTTATATTTAAAAAACCATATTTCTATTGCACATCACAATTGTGGAATGTTTCATTCCAACATATCATATAAAATGATCATATATCGGTGAAACTAATATGAGAACATGATATAAACTAGAAAAAGGTGATTTAAAAAAATTACTTCACCAATGGGAATCCTGAAAATAATATTTGATAATAATATAAAAGGAAAATAAAATATACCTGATCAATATTTTAGTCAAAATTACCAAATAATTATTTGAAATTCCCTACCAAGAGAAATGATTGATCATCGATGAATAATAAATTCCTTAATGAAGGAAAACACTTGTTGTGTCTGCTGTATCTTGATCAACCATGATCTAATCATTCACCATCTCTCAATCATGATCCATAAAAATGAAAATCATAGGGAACTCTAATATAAAAGAAGTATTTCTAGATAACATTATAGAATAACTATAATTAGTATCTTAATGAAGAAATTATTTTTTATTTTATTAAATTTTGTAATAAAATAAATTAATAAAATAATCAGTTATTATACCCCCACATATTTCACCATCAAAAAGCCAGGTTATAAAAAAAATTCTCATTCTTATTGTGAAACACATGTTATAGGCTCATCCATGGACCCATATTTTCAATCCAAAACACCACTCAGGATTTAATCCATATTTTTAATTAAAATACATTATACCGATATTAATATATTGAAATCATTATTATATAATCATTGGGATCAAAGGGAATTAGAATACCCAATCATCTTAGTTCCTATCTCTGAAAATATTTCCTAATACATTTCAATGAAATAGAAGGGAAAACTGGGTCACTAAATTCTCCCCTCCTTCAATTACTTTCCCCACAAAACCCCTAATATAAATAAAAATTTTGTTATAATATTTCTACATATATCTCTCACACTCTTATGATCTCTCATACATGCTCCCATAATACTACAAAAATATATATATAAGGGAATCACCCATCCTCAATGGATCCTCTCTTGTCGATCCTCTATCACCACATGGCACTCTATGAAGGTGGATCAATCCATGTTCTCCATCCCACCCTAGTAAATTACTTGTAATAAATCATACTTATATATCTTATGATGCGACACAAAGATGATTTCATTCACCCATACGAACTATTTTTCTAAGGGTACATAGTTAGAAAACTCACTAACATTCCATAAATCTAAAATAGACTTCAGAAACCTAGGGATAAGATGCCTCAATAGATGAATCTATTTAGCCCACATAATATAGAGACTTGTAGGTAAACATGGTCTACTTGGTTGAAATCTAAAGGCCTATAACATCAATATTTATAATATTTTTTAAACTCTTGGATTCCATCACATGCTAACAGAATTCATAAACCATATTCATCGTCACACTCACTATCTCTAAGAAAATAAAGTATGGCTCACAAATCATAGCCTTGTATAAGGGGGACTACATGTTCTTATGTATATGGATTAAAAAGGTTCCATTCCAATAGTAAATTGATGTTTTTTATTTTATAAAAACTCAACCTTTTTAACATGATATTCTAATATCTAGATAAATTCTCTTAGGGAGTCCCTCAACATATCCACCAACCCATAGATTATCTTCTTAGTCATTCCATCCATCTGGGGGTGAAATTTTATACTCATATCAAATCATTGTCGAAATACACCATAGTTATCTACAGACCCATTAAATAAATCATAGATAATAGATAGAAATAATCATCGCGGGTTCCCAAAGTAGTCAAAAGATCTCTTGTAAGTACAACTATCCCAAATAATCAACTGAAATCTCATCCCTGTTAGTCAAAACGTGTTCAGACATGTTAAATCATTCTGTTATTTCTTGTATGTATTCCTAGCCTCAAAATGCCCAAAATTTCTCATTAAAATTCCTTTTAATATTTTATCTCTATTCCAACTTGAGATCTCAATAGGATACATCAACCCTATTGAATAATGGTGTTGATCGCTATCCTTCGGACATGTGAGACACCAATAGATAATACAGATCCTATCAACAATATTCTATCATAAAATATTCATATTACTTTACCCCTACTTATTTGTAGAAATAATATGTTTAAATAATGGTTATTTATGAAACTCACAAATCACCTCATCTCACATCAAGATATGAAACCACCTTTCTTCCTCCTAAGTAATGACAAGCCCACCATAATTAAAGAAACCATCAGGGGAATCCCATGAGTTTATCTACTCATAAAGATCATAAAAATTCATTTCCCACAATTTATCCTTATCTCAATGAAGATGTTGAGTAAATATCTTTTATTATATATAAATTTACCCTATTACTCCACCGGAACTAGCTTCAATGATTCCAACAACTGAAATACCTCCTCCACCAAGATTGAACATGAAATTATTCTCGTAGAATCTTCCTCAACATTTCCCTTCCTATGAGTAATTTCGATCTTGATGTAATATTTTGACTAGAACTCCATAAAACATATATGAATCTACATATAATCCCTTATATTGAACATGTACTAGAGGCTCTGGTAGACCGAGTAGAAAAAAATCCATCTCCAAATTCATTATGACCAAAGATATTTTGATTGAATAGAAGTGAAACCTAATCTAATTTCTGAGTATTATATTTCTTCTCATGGTGTCTCAACATCCTCTACCAAAATTTGATCACTTATTGATTATTCATCAACACACATCATATCTCAAATCTAGAGGCATAGAAAAACACTATATACACACATCTCTCTTCATGTATTCTCAACATAGGGGCACTAGTCAAACTATTTCTAAATATATAAAAGACTCATTAACACACTTCAATATAGTTAAATGGGATCCCCTTAAAAATTAGGTTTGGTCATAGGGGATACTACCATGAACGAGTCATGCACGAATCTCCACTATACGATACCAAAAAAATAAATCTCAATACCTTAACCCACATTTTTTTAATATATAAATTATTTATTGGATCAATCAGCACTAGGTCCACACCTATACCATAATATAAATTATCATTACCCAAATTTTGACACTTGTGGGGCCATAACCACAAATGTTAGAGATTTCTATATAGCTAGTTCTCCTAGAGTATTTTTAGAACCATATCCAAGTGCTCTACATTATATTCCTCTACCAGAGAGTAAATGAGCATGTCATAAATGATGAAAACAAAAAACAAGTTAAATTATTGATGAATTATATAGTTCATAAAATGTATAAAAATAATAATAGAATTCATAACAACAAAAGGAATCCCCATGAAATCATATTTCTTCTAGAGGAAACATAATTTTATCATCAAAATATCATATTATGAACCCACAAAATACTGGTAAATAGACCTAAGATCATTCTTATAGAATCTTGTTATGCCATACAACTAATTATATTTTTTTTCAGTATACACAATGGATTAAATATTCAATATATTTACATGGTTTAGGAAAATATAATTAACAGAACTCCTTAAAATCTCATTTTCATTATTTAAAAAAATGGAGCTATGCATGGGGACACATAGATTCTGATAGAACCATTTTCTATATGGAAATAAAAATGAAACCATATATCCTAGATATCTATATGAGACATCCAATATTCCACATAATATATCAATGTTTGAATAGGTTTAAATTTGATGAAAATTTCTATTTCCCACCCTGGATGTAGTCTTAAAACCTTTACAGTGAAATAATCTATTAATTCTTACACTGGTGTCACAATATCAGTGTTTGAGGAGACCAATGTGCTAAGGGTAAAACTATAAAAATGAAGGATGATTGGATATATCCTCCTACAAGCATGTCTCACTTGTTTATCCATGTAATCATTCTCTGAAAAAAATGGGGATATCATCCCATTCAACTGATGGAATATCCCCCATATATGATGACAATAATTATTGTATTCAATCATGGAAATCCATTCCATACCCAATATGGCATTATAATGTATCATTGTGACACCAACATTCCAAAAAACAAACAATCTCAACAATTAACCACAATGGACATCCAAAAAAAGCACTCTCTATGTAACCCTTCTTCATCAAATATTTTGACATAACATATAGACTAAAGTTTATATTAGGATCTATAGATCCCTATCATGGATCAATGAGATGACGTAACGTATAATATATGTGTCTACTAGTATTTAGTAATGAGTATAATAAACCCATATCATACATCATATTGTCTCATGTGCAGTTGAACCATACACTTTCATTGCTTTCAACTACCCACAAAACCAACCATTACCTCCAATATCCTGACATTGGATTCATATTGGTGGGGGTGGTTTGAACTCACAACATTTTACTATAACAATTAATCCTTCCTCCAGAGGATCTATATAAAATCTTCAAGAACTAACTCTCTTTGTGACAAATTCTTAATGTCTGGGAGATCTCTGGTCATTGTGATTCTGCTACCATGGGATTCTAGACATTGTCAACTTCACTTGTCAAAGAAATAATATCACCCCTATCTAGGATAACTGGATCCAATATGAAATCCACATGGAAAAAATATTCATGTGATTGACTTAGAATGAGAATGACTTATAATACAAGTCATCTTGGTGAGACCCCTGCAATGAACTATAGAATAATCATCACCACGATTCACATGCCTATCTCAAACCACGTAGCACCCCACTTCTAGGAATCTCTCAGTCACTAGATCCAGATCAAACACTCCAACATAAGTGGTAGTGTAATAGGAAACCTCATAAAATAATTTAACTTTGTAGTGAGAAAATTTATCATGATTCAGCCTTATACCCACTTACCAAGTAGTGTTTCTCTCTCTCCCATAATGAAAAAATTATTATACTAAAATATTTTTTATATATGTGTAACCACATATAGAGGTACACAATATCATATAACCAATTATCCAAAACTACGTACCATATATCAACATACCATGTGCATATATCATTTTGATCACTATTTTGTATATGGAACATTATTTTCAGGATCTTCATTCCTTCCACTGACGATGTACAGCCCCCAACATGTATCATTATATCTCAACCGAAAATCAATATAATAATAGGTTATTATAAAAATAATTTTAAAACCAATTATATCCATGAAAATGGATGAAAAACATTATATATGTTCATATCATGATATATTGCATAACATATTCTGAAAACATCCTAACATGTTTGGATATAACTACATTTTTCTACCATGTATTGTAATATGTTTTATGGGAGAGTATATATAAGTGATAGTACATTACACTCTATGAGTATAGTATATATATTTTCCATTATATTATTAATATATTAGACATGATGTGTTTCATAAAATAATAAAATAGAATTAACCCCAATTGATTTTGATATTAAAAATTCAAAACATTAATATATTATCTGAATAAAATAACATTATGAAAACTTAGAGAATATTTAAAAAATTAATTAAAATAATAATATAATTTAAAAAATTTATTCAAATTATTTAAATGTAATTATTATTTTTAAATAATAAACGGTTTTTTCTCTATATGAACTAATAGATGAAATTTAATGGATAAATGATAAACTCTTATGATAATGTGATAACAAATATTTTATAATTAAAGGGAATATTTTCCAAATAAGAACTTATTATAGTGGTGTTTCATTTATCATAATAATTTATGTTAAAAACTTTTAAATGTTGATTATGATAATATCTAAAATTTCCATTTATAAACATAAAACATTAATTTAATTAGAAAAAATATAAATTAATATGAAAAAACCCTAATGTTTTAAAATATATTCATTTTACTAAAACAATCATTGTATATTATGTATTCAATCTTAAAATGTGTTATATCATTTTCAGATTTCTATATTTTATAAATTTTTTTGTTATAAATATATTTTAATAAAAATACATTGATACATTGATCATAAATTAGATATAAATTAATATAAAAAATTGGGGTAGGGAGAGTTATAGTTTTCGAAAACCTTTTTTTAATTTATTATTATCATGATAGAGCATATTAGTACCTACCAAAGAATGCTTTCAATGAAATCTATTAACAATATATAATAATATAAATTCTTATACCTTCGATAATTATTAAAAGGATTGTAATAATACTAAATTCATTTTATTCATAAAAATTTTTCCCTCATAATTGATTTTAATCATTTAATTTTAGTATAATAAAATAAATTAATATTTTTTTGAATATTAAAAACAACTAATTAATTAAATTTTTTTGTTAGAATTTCAATAATAGTATAAAGTAGAGTAATGATAAATTTATGACACTAATTTGTTAGGTGAATAGTGGAAAATACAATATTTATAATACAATAACTTTTATGTCCTAATTATCATATAAGAATGACATAAAAATATATAAGGAATATAGATTGATAATATATATTTTGATGGTGTAAAATATAGAATTTTAACATATTATATTTAATTTGGAAATCAACGATCGAATTTCTAGATCCTATGAAAATTTAATTCAAATAAAAAATTTGGTCTTTTAATATAAATTAATAATTCTCATGAAATAATTTGGTGTTTTAATTACTATAAGGTTTGATATATCTATTTTTATTAATAATAGTCCATTTAATTACATAAATAATGGTAAAAATCATAATTAGTTCCAAAGCTCATTTTTTAAATAAATTTTATGAATTAATAATATATTTTAATGCATTATTGAATTATAATTATATAATTAATTTTATCCCATTTATAAATTTACTATCCTAAATAGAGTTTCTAATTTTAAATCATCAATTTAAAACTATATTAAATGGAATTTTTTAAATGAAATTATAAAGTTAATAGTAATTCACTAAGATAATGCTGAAAAATGTAACAAGTATTAAATCAAGGAGTTATACTATCAAATATCATAATACCTAGTCATTAAAAAAGTGGTGGAGACTAATCCTAAATAAAAATCTTCTATTTCTATTATAGTCGAATATTTAGTGTTTGGACTTTAAAATAATATTTCATATTATATTAAGAAATTTTATTTACAAAAATCTCACACCTTTAACTTATCAATGTAGAAATCCTTCTTCTATTAAATTATTATTCAAATTTTTTAGTTCAATGAATTAATTTTTCTTATCTTATTTTTCAATTAATTGTATTTATTTTCCGTGTGATTTTATTACATAGAAATTTTAAAAAAATAATTCATAATAAATGAAGATTCAAAGATAATATTACATTATTATATATAAGTATTTTCCAATATCCTATAAGTCATCAATTAAATCATTTAATAACTAAAATTAATGCTTAATTATCAACATATTTTAATGCTCTCTACTTCATTAATATTATTTAAATTTAATATCATCATTTATAAATTTTTTTTCTTATAAGCTAATTCATTATATAATTCTTGTGTTCGGGTTGATTATAACCCATATGTGAATTGTGTTAAAATTAATATATCATAATAAATTAATAAAAAATAATTTATAGTAATTAAATATAATTATGATAAATTTATGATGTTATCATAATTTATAATTTATAATAGTACAATAAAACCATCCCTTCATCATATGAATCTAATAAGTTCAATTTTTTACATATTGCGGTGTGTTTAACTAACTATTAGTAAAATGAAAGGATTTTTTTTGTAATGGATTCTAATAGATATTTAATTGAAGGATATATTCATAAAAATAATCATAAATTGTTTTTCTAGTTTTTTATTATTTTTATTTAAACTAAATTTTAATAAACATAATTTTTAATGGCAAAAGTTCCCAAATAAATTACATTATATATTTGTTTATGATTAATAACACATGTATGACTCTAATATTTAATTTTTTAGTAGTAATATTGAAATTCTATATAAAGTTTATCAAATATACTATTATATGTTTAATATTACAGAAATAAAATTGTTTATTATTTTTTATTTATGAATCCTAACTCATGGTTCCATTGAATGAAAATAGGTCTTCCAAAATCCTTATATAAAATTTATATCATATATATTAACTGTTCTAGAGAAGATGAACATATAAACATGTTGTGTTAAATAAAACTTTTATGTGAAAGTAAACACAAAATGGATAAAACAACCAATTACACATCATTAACATTAACTAAAAAATTGTTAACATTATTTAATAAAGATATAAAAAAGATTATTCAAAATTGAAATAAATATAAAAATATATCATTAAAATATTATTAATGAGTTTATTGTTATAATATGGAATGTTAAATTCATTAGACTAATAAGACATATATCGTAATGGATTGTCATTACACAAACACTTTTCACTAGTCGTAAATATTATTCTTCAATTATTGTTTTCGTAGGATTGTTTAATTTAATAATATCATGATATAATATTGTACATAATATTTTTTTATGAAACCAATTTAGGACAACAGATACGTCTTCTTTGATGGATGTCATTTCTCCATATATTTTATAATGTTAATTGTAAAATTTGACCATTCCAAATGAACCAATAACCATGTATATTTATTTTTCTTATTCCAGATAATGTTCCAAAATATTCATTTCAAATTAGAAATATTTTTTATGGTTATATATAATTTTCTATTTAAAAATTCTGAAATAAAATATTAATTATTCTATTGATTATTATAGTTTCAATGTTGACTTTTTTAAAATAATAAAAATATTTTGTTCATTACCCATTAACATCTAACTTTCACTCTATATTTCCAATGCATAATTATGTTTTCATGGATCCATTATTCAAATTTAAGTCCATATAATGTTTGTAAAATCAATCATTTGAAATATGATAAATTTAATTTATCCAAACTGACTCCGGATAGATTTTTTTATGAAAAATGAATTAAAATTTGTTTTAAAAGATATTCTTCGTTGCATATTCATTTTCCTAATTAAATAAAAAATATCTAAATCCTATGAAATTTTGATTTTTGAATAATCTTAAAAATATATTTATTGACTACTCATTTTGGGTTATTTGATTTTGTTAAAAACCACTAAAAAATTTATATCATATTATATGATAACATGTTGAAATAATAAGAAATCCATCTCAAATAATTAAATTTTCAATATATAATTATTTATTAATAACTCATGGATTAAATTTGTTTTTATGATTATGTTAGGGGTTTTATATACTCCTTTAATAAGCTAGTTAACTATTTTTTTCCATGTGAAAAATACATTTGGTGGACGTGTAATGGTGGATAGATATTATCATAAACACTATGTGTGAATTTAATTATGGGTATCTTTTTTCAGAAGGACAATGAGTGATTTTAATAATAGTTTTATACATCATAAGTATAATTAATGAGTAATTATAGTTATATGAAATCCTAATTATTATTATTTACTCTAATTGTGGTTTTATATTCTTAGATTGATTTTTTGAGTATATTTGTGGATTATTATACTCAAAAAGAAGCTGTGTAGTCATAATTATTACTGGATATTATTCAAAATGATATGTTTTCATATTATTATTCGTATTTCACATTAATATATTATAATATTACGTTTTTTACCTGATACATGTTTTTTTATCATTATTTTAAAATTAAATTCCCTAGTATATGTTAGATTATTTGAGATTTTATGTCACATTTTATTCTTTATGAACAACTTTTATTGATCAAGTATTCTTTAAATTATGTAATTATCACTTTATATTTTCTTCAATTATTATTAGGTTCTGATACGTGATGGTTTATTCATATTATTGTCCTTTAATTAGTAGTTAAGAACATCCATTTATTTTTTTCCATTCCATGGGTACTAAAGATTATTATAACCTATGATATGTCTAGAAGGGTATATAGTATAGTGATATTATAGAGAAACGTTCATAATATAATATTTATATAGGTAATCTCTAATGAAAACAAACCATTAATGTTTTGAAATTGAAAGGGTAATTTGTGGGATGATATATATATACATATATCATAATTCTTATCACATGTTATAAGGACTTATTTGCATAGAATGTGTTTTCAACTCTATAAATTATAGTTCTACTCTTAGGAAATATTATGATTGGCCACTCATTCCCCATGTCATTATCAATTTTTGTGAAAGGCTTCCAAAACCAATGTTATTTGGGCATCATTAATGGTATAAAAATTATTATTGGAGGGTATAATATAAATATAAAATATATATTATATAATTAATCCACACACAACCCAAACTGATAGTTCTAATTAAAACATATCTACTACCTCCCATAATAACAGCCTCATCAACACCACCACTCAATATCGACCGTTGTAAGTGAAATAACACATACCTACCAAACATCATTATTTAAGATAACTAAATAATCCTTCAAAATACTCAATTTAATAATATATATACCCATTTTCAAAATTAAAAATATTTTAATTTTAATTATATTCATTCTGTAATAAATTTACAACATTTAAGGACAATTATTTCTTTATTTATCAACTAAATAAATCATATCTATCGAAAATTTATTAGAAATTAAAAAAACATAATACTAAATTATGTCCAACTTATTATCAAAAATATTATTTATCACAACTATATTAAAAATTCTTAAGACATGTAAACCAAATACCCACACTAATAAAAATACCATATATTCCACAAAATCTTCTAAAAATTCCGCCAACAATATAACTTTTTGAACTAAAAATCATACACCACTTCATTCCCTTAAACCTAAATGACATGAAATCGTATTCCACATCATTATATTATTAAACATATAATTTTCATGTTATATCATATTTACTACAATTTATTGTTTCCTATATAATTAATTAATTATAATATTGATTTTATTTAACCAATTGTTATATAGAAAATAGTTTTAGATGTATCTACATCAATTACTATTAAAACACACATCAGTCAACATTTCATGTAATAATATATATAGGAAAATTGTTAAGTCAACTACGAAAAATACCATGAGTGGTGAATAATGGTATTAGAGATTAAAAACAACATCCCCTTTATATATTTGTTTCTTTTAAAAAAACTCTCTTCTCTCTATTTCCTATTGCACAGTTTGACCATAAATTAAAACATGAATGAAAAATATCAATTTTACATGGTTCACCATCATTGGGCTACATACATAGAGAATACACCGTCAATTTTCTGATGTACCAAATACCCTAAAAGTGAATTATTTTTTACAATGATTGAAATGGACTCAGTTTCACTTCTAGTTTTAAACAAAACACATTTTGAAAGCTCACTACTCTCTCAACGGAAATATGCTCAGTGCTTCTTCAAAATACCCAATCACATTTTATTTACATGTAGTTCCCTTATTTATTAGTAATGAATTCATCATCCATTGTATATAGATGCTCTATTAATGTCCAAATTTCATCCACTAATTAATACCAATTTACCAAAAAATGTTGGTAAATAACCATTAAAACACTTTCTAAAATCACACTGCATTTTTTAAGCTCCCTTTTCTTGCAATTCTCAAACTAGAATTGAAAAATTACATCTCTTTCACAAAGCTCAACTTACCTTTATGACGCTCCTGTAATGTGAAAATGCTGAAATTTCCTTTTCTTGTTCCCTTACATTCACAAATGTTTGATCATTTGGTTGGATTTTATAGACATCAATAACTTATTTTCAAACCACCTTTAGAAAACACCAATGAAAATTAAATTAAAAAATATGGATACAAATAATTCTCATTGAGACTCCCACTTCATGATGAAGGGGTAGATGCCTATTATTATGAGATAGTAAAATATCCAGATCATTCTGGACCACCTGAAAAATATTTTTCAGAGCTCCCAATTTTTAACCTAAATGGTAAATTTTTTAGGAATATCGATAGACATTTCCCATTCATGATTCCAATCATAATCCTGAATACTTCCATCAAAACATCGTACCAGCATGATTCTCAACTCCCAATACACATCACCATCTCTTTTCAAGATACTTTTTGAACTCATAGAGCTCATGGTTAGAATTCAAAAATCATTCAAAAAACACTCTCCACGAATCATGTCTTTATGAAATTATTTTTATACCATATTATAATATGGTCTTCATGACAATATACTTTTCATGTGGACATCCAAACTATTAATTTTGGACCCAAAAAATATTATAAACACTTTGAAATTACATCACCATGTGTATGAAATTTTCTATACCACGTCCAGGGAATCCATCCAATCATCTTGGATAATTTTAAATAGAACATTTCCATTGTCTCTAGAATCTACAAGATACCTTGGAAACCAACTTCATGGAAAAATAGAATGAACCCAAAAATGCTACAATGTTATCTTGTGGGAAGTTTTCCCAAAAAATAGAATAATGATCCACAAGAAACTATTAATGAATAACAATAAAATCTAGTAGAAGCTCAAAGAAACCAACCACATTTGTTAATACATTTGTTATGAATTTTCTGTCACTAAATACATTATGATACATAAAAATTATTGATTTCAAAACCAATGATTTTATTCTATATTTAAATATTTATCGTATTATGAGGAATGATAATTGAATTTAATCATTGAAAAAAACATATTTTTCTATTGTAAATATTAATTTCATCTCTAATAGAATTTTACATCAAAATCATCAGTATCTATTTATCCCAAGAATTAATATTGAAACAAAAAAAATGACATGTAATAAACACATCCAATTAAAATTTTCCTTCTTAGTATTTTTGTTTCTTTTTATTTTTCATACAATTATCCCAGATGATAGTTCTAACATGAAATATAAAAAAATTCAAATTAATAATAAACATTAATATTCAATCACTTAAAATAGTGTGATGAAACCATGTATCTATCAATAGGTATTATAATAAATAGATATGATTACAACACCAAATTTTTTTAGAAATATTTCAAAAAATGTAAGATGCATAAAACCCCCATAAATCTATGACTAAAAACCATAAAAGACTACTATTATAATCTCATAGGAATAATAGAGATATAATCCAATAGTAAGAGAAAAAAACACATTCTAAATTTCTATATGATTATTCCATTAATGATAATGAAAAATTACTAAAAATTCATTCAAAAATAACTTATTATGTTACTATTATCATTACGGAATAAACATATATGATGAATTTAAATAATTTTTGTGAGAATTTTATTTTTATTAATTCATATATCTAATCCATTTGAAATTTTCCCATCGGTTTTAACTTTTTAAAATATAATTCAATTATATTAATTTATTATTTACCTGTGAAATATAATTACCTTATAATAAAAACATTTAATTCATCATAAAATATTTTGTTAGTCTTCTATAGTAATGGATTTTATTTTCATTTCAAAGCTACTATTATTATGGGTATTATGATTTAAAATTCTATTACCATTCATAAATTATGATTCTGGTGAAAGAAGATAGATTTTAATCTTATTAAGTTTTTTACTATTTATAATGGAATTTTGAATCATAATATAAAGTTCCTAAAAAATAATAAAAACTGATAAATTACACAAAGAGATGTATCTTATATTTGTAAGGAATTACACTTATGTATTTGAATTTTTCATTTACATTTTAGAAAAATAAATTCAATGTTGAAAATTTTGTGCTAAGGTAAATATTACATATTTATAAATAACATTTATTTTCCAACATTATACTTTTATGCATCATAGTTTTTTGAAGATGAATGTTAAAAAAATTTAATTTTTCATTTACTTTGATATTTTCTCAATTATTTTTAATGTTACCTTTACATGTAAATGCACTATTTTATGTAAGAACATCTTTTTTTAATTATCTAAATGGTAAATTTATATTAGAAAATTGTTTAAAATCATCCATAATTATTGGTAAATTTTATATTAAGTTACGATCATATTATGGTAAATTGGGATTTGTAATAGTAATTTTCATAACAAATAAATTTTTAATTGGAGATCTTGGGTATATTAAAAATATATACACAAGGTGAAAATAGTATAATTATGTTAAATTATTTATATGTACTTCAATAATGTTAATATCACCATTAAAAGTAAGGAATCACAATATATCCAAATATTAATATTTCGTTTCACAATTCCTTATCGATTTTAAAAATATGAAAATATATGATTCATTTTATTAAATGAGATCTTGAATAAGTTTCAAATAGTTTAAAAACACCGAATATCTATTTTTTGGCATTATTAATGGATTGAGTAGTGAAGATGGAGTCTGGGATAGTAAAATATAAAAGAAATGTGTACATGATTCTGAAATATAGTAGGTTCTACGCATTCATACCATGAATTAGGGATACATTGTGTGATGTATTTATTAGTGTGGAAACACATGTGAGATTTTTTTTAAGGAAAAAACTCTAGGTTATTGTTTTGGATGGGTTTATGAATTTTTTTATTTAAATTTTAGTGAATGATATTAACTCTCATTCTAAGGAAGAACACGTGGGGTATGAGGGTATAAATAAATTACCCTAAATTCCCCTTCTTCCCTTATTGATATATATTGGTTTTTAAAATACTTTTGAAAAAGAATTTAGATGCATCCTCCCATTCACTCATGTATTAATTCGTAGTAACAAAATTTTCTAGTTTTATTTAGGGTTTCACAGTGATTCAACTAATGAAAGGAAGAATCAACCAATTAGGACTATGATTTTTCCGGAATTTTATAGTGGGCCACTTGATATTCCATTTTCATGTTGTTAAAATGGAATTAATAAATTAAACATGTCCCAATGGTTATATTCAGTGAATTTTAAAATATAGAATTAAATTTTCCACTTTAATTTTGAAATTAATTTGGTTATTTATGTTCTTTAGGGTAGGGGTATGTTTGGATTTGACTACATATCTTTTCTAGAATTTTTAGAATAATGAGATATCCTAGAGAGACTATAATATTTATTCATATTATAATTAGATTAAATTATATTTTAAATTATTATTATTATAATGTAGTAGAATTAATTTTAAAAAAACTATAATTAATTATGTGCTTTTATTATCTAGGTTATGTAATCACCGTGATAGGTGATAATTTTTTGGAGTTCCATGATTAAGAGAAAGTCTATCAGGTTACACATAAAAAAGGAAAAATATTGTTTCTATTTGCTGGTACTTATGACTGTACCATTTGAAACATATAAATTTGATTTATGTAAGATTTCATATTTTTTCCCTTCATCAAGATTAATCTAAAACCGAAAATTTTAAATATTTTTTAATAAAAATATAACTTCTTACAAATAATTCTTATGTATCATCCATTGTCACAAGAATTATTTCCCTAACAATTGATTATTGAGTCATTGAATAAATAAATATATATATATAATGTGATTATAAAACCTAAAAATGATATGTGACAAAACAATTTATTGGGGTCCTTAGTGACTTATATCAATTAGTTAGTTCCTAACTGTGATCCATAGGATGGGGATTAGCCATATGAGAAGCGTTCAATGGAAAAAATCACATTTCATAGAATGCTGATCATGAGGGTAGTGTTTCTCCTACAAAAAACATTTATTACATGGGTGGGAAGATCTACTGGATAATGGATACAAGGTTGGGTTATTGAACCATCTTATAGTGACTTGGATTGACGAGGAGATTGTGAATAACATGCCTGTGTGATATTCATAGGAAGAAAGTGATGATTTTATAAGACATTGAATACACAAAGGTATTTCATTCCATACATGTTATAATTTTTCCAAGGAATATTTTGGAGATAATAGGACCCATGAAGGGTTTAATAAATATTAAGTGAATTATGGGACCTCTGTCGATGCCTTATTAATACATTTACCCGAGTGATATGGTTTATATGAGAAAAGGGTAGTGATGTTTTTTTACACCTTTTAAAAAAATACACATTCTGAGATATTCAGGACATAATGACCATATGTTGTACACTTATAGAAATAACATTGTTTATGATTTATGTGGTCGGGTATATAGTTAACCCATATTAGGTGTTACGGGAGGATGCAATGTTCTATAAGATTTACTTATTTATATAGGATTACAAGTACATTCTCCCTAAACGTTTCCTTAATTCCTAATGACTATGGGATAATCATGATTAAATATTGGGGTTTGGTGGTAATGTAATATGATTATGGAATTTACATTATTAACCCTTATGGTTTAGATATAATTCATAATGATTATGTAATGCTAAAGAGTACCTCCTAGAGTTTTTTGTTCAGAAATATGACTACAGATCTCCTAGGATAACCATTTATGTAATAATATAGATTTTATTATTTTTGATCACTGAGTATTACTACCAAGGGATTAGTGGATTCACCTTATGACTATTATATTTTTATATATTACATTATTGGGATAAGTAGATACACATGAGGACTAATGATTTATAAAGATCAATTATTTGTGATCATGTTGTAATCTAAAACTATCATGATGAAATTAGGTACTTCCCATGTATTTATAAATAAATTGGATACTATATGTTTTTTTTCATTTTTTTCTTACAATAGTTATGTAATATGACAATGATATGTTAAAATTGGATGAAGTTGGTTAGGATTGATCACAGTTTCAATGGATGAGCCCATGTATCACTACTAATTATTACATACGTAAATGATGTTGGTTTATTTTGTCAGATGATCATATCACATGAACAAACAATATAGTTATTTATAATGTATTGGAAAAACATTTATGGTACTCTACTGAATTCTAAAAATAGCATACCCTGTTGTCCATGGATCTTGGTTATATTCTAAAACCTCATTGATTTTATGTTGAGTTTTTATAGAGGTTTGGTATTTCCTGATGAAAGGAAATAAAATGAAAGACATTTGATACTGAAATTTTTTGAGGATCTAGGAAATAGTTTACGATATTGAAAATGTATTCTTTTATTATATTTATTCTACATATATTATTAATATTATGGGTAACTAGTGTTATTATATGTCTCTGTGATTATGAATTATTTATTTTTTTAATAGTTGATACTTTTTTTAATCCATTTGTGATTATTATTTATTAATCTATATTATGTTTTTTAATTTTATAAGTTATTGTAAAATCTTATACGGTGGTATTGTAACCCCTTAATAATTTATTATATGTTTATATTCATATTAATTTAATTTTTTTGAGATTTTTGGATACTCACACACCCAATTTTAAATTATCTATAGATACAGTTCTTATTTTTTAAACATGAGAATTATAACACATCTGTTATGACTGAAATTATAAATAGAAAAAAATACTTCAAAAATATCTATAAAATTTTAATATAATTTAATTACATTGAGATGTGAGAACTATATTTTTATTAAAATATTTTTACTCCTAAAAAAGAAGTTTAGTAAAATATATAAATATAAATTAAAAATGTATTTTATAAAAAAATTATTTTGTTTCAGTTTGTAAAAAAATTATAATTAATTTCTACCAATTATAGATTTTATATTTCAATAAAAAGGATACAACTTTTCAAATCAACATATCAAAATTAACTTGAGGTGAAATTTTGGGATTTCCCTAAAAGGATTAATTTAAATGTGAATTGTGAAAAATATTAATTTTTATTGATAATTACAATTTCATTTCCTGAAATTTCACATAAAAATATTTCTTCAAAATGTATAAATGTAAAATTAGATCATTTATATTATTAATAATTCATATAATGTTTTTTAATCAAATTATATCATTTATTTTTGTGAATAAAAAATTATTCTTAAGAAGACTAATATTTGTAAAAACCCATTTTTTTGTGTTTTGAAGTATAAATTTTATAAAAAATCAAACCAGTATTTTAATTTTATTAAAAAAAATATAGATTCTATATTAGAATCAATATATTGAATATACCTTAACCCTTTAATCTTAATTTTCATCATTATGAAATGTAACCATAGAAAAAATGTTCCTTCTAGGAAAAAAATATACAATTGGGTTATAACCATGAAGTAAAACCAAAAAAAACAATTAAAACTCATGAATGTATCCTATTATATGTGAAATTTATTTAAAAAAATATTATTATGAAGTTAAATAATGTTTTTAGAAATTGAGAACTCAATCATGACTTTTGATATGATATGTTATATTTTATTCAAAATCAAAATCATCTTTACATATAATGGAATTATAGAATGTTTAAATTAAGTTTTTTAATATAAAAAAAGATTAAAATAATATATTTTATAATTTAAACAAAATTATTTAATTTAATCAATGTTTTATCTTAATTTCATGGTAAAATAATTTTTACTCATAAATTTGATATTTTCGGAAAAACTATTTACATTCATTTTGTTTTCTTATATTAAAAGTGACTTATCCTTGAATATATAATTTAAATTTTATAAAATGGAATCCATATTTGGAATTATAATTTTTTTATTTAGTTTGAAGGATCATTTTTTGGTCTTATCATTATTCTATCATGGTAAAAAAAATTACGTTATCACGGTTAAAAAAAATCCATGTTTAATGTTGTTAAAATAGAAACTAAGCAACAAAATTACCCAACATCTTCAAAATTCTAATTAGATGTAATTATTTGATCCTATAACATAATATATTATAATTTTTCCTATACTTATTTTCAATTGATATGATTATGATTTATTTATATATAATATTATCTTTTATATACGTCAAAGTGTGTTTCTTCCCTCCCTATTAAAATGATAGCCCATAGACAATCTTATGCACACTCCATGAATCATATATATCAGAAAATAAATACCATATTACATATATATATTTCTCTCTAACATTGTATATCTTCTAGTATTTCCAAAATTCAACTATTTCAAGGCTGGTGGTGTATGAAAATGTGGTTTCAAAACTAAATTGTATAACTCTTAATAGTGTAAATTCAATTTAATTTTATCTTCTACCACCTATATAAAATGGTATAATTTATAAAATGATCTATATAATATCATAAATATAATGAAATATTATTTTGATTATGTAACCACCTATAGGAACACACTTTCCCATCAAATAGGAAATGGATGTATTTCTCATGTGTATTTGGGGACTACCACCTTAATGTAGCGATATAATTAATTTTTAATATCCATAATTCTTAATTTATTATGATGATTGATGTGATATAAATATATTATATTTTTCATATTATTAACATTATTTAATTATAAAATATTTTTTATACTTCTTTGAACTTTTTTATTAGAAAATGAAATAAGTATTATTTAAAACATACAACCTACCATTTCCATGAAGCATATAAATAATTCTTATATATCATCCATATATAGATGATTCTAACTATATATATATAATGATTATATATTATATTGATATCACAATTAACCATTTAATGTTAGGGAATTATGAATAATGTTTAGGGAATTGAACTATCGAACATGATCGGTAAAAATGAAGCAGTTATCATGATAGATAATGATTTTATTTGAAGATTATTAATAAAAATATGATAATGTGTTACAAGTGAATGATATATGGTATTATTTATATGTATACAGTTCAAAAATATTTAAAATAAATTTATTATCTATTATTTATGATATTTGAATGATTATACTATGTGATAAGACTTGAGGTATTAGATTTTTCATTTAATCCAATTTTAATCAGGATGATTTTATGTTAGTTTAAGTAATGAAATTAAGTTGAACTCGTCTGATAGAATGCATTAATTATTATTCATTCGATTTTTTTTTGGAATTTTAATGATTTAGGTCAAATTTCGTCTCATTTAAACAAAAAGAATCATAAAACGCATTTATGAGACGTCGACCTTGCTTTTACATTTTTGATCACAAAACCATTTTCTTTCATATGCTTGTTTTATCATATTAAAATTACAAGAATGTATTTTAATATCTATTATTTAATATAGAAATATATTTTTACCATTTTTAATTTTTATAAAATTTTAAATATAATATAATTTTTTTTGAACAAGGTGATATTTTCCAAATATGTTTATAGAATTGTTTTATTACGGATTAGGACATGATGTAAATTTATTACAATGAAAAAAACTCCATGTTTTGAATATTATTTAACATTATTTCATTGATAATTTCAATTAAATTTGTTTCCTCAATATTTTAAAAATATACGTGATTTATATAATATATTTAAAATGAAAGGCTATTTCACCCCATAATTGTTTTGAAACAATTTTGATGAAAATTTTCTACTTCAATAGAATTATTGGATGTAAATTACTAATGAATAGAGATATTATACATTTATAACATCCATGTCATTTTAATTTATTTTTTATTATTGGGATGATTGTAATTTTATGAAGCTTATATTTCATGAGTTATTCTTTGATGATGTGATGAATTTTTTTTGGATCTATTGAAATTTTTAAGAATAAATTATTATTATTTGTTTGTTGAGTCCATTAAATCCACAATTCATTATGTCATATAATATTAATATCCCATGATATAATTATGATATGCATGTCAATCACTCACAATATATTTTATGATATATTGATGTATGAGTTTGAATTCTTCAGAAGTTGTTCATGGAAATATTGGTAGGCATGATTGCGAATATCTTTCATTATATTTTGATGCAAGAGTATGATCAGTTTCTAGGTATACTCAAAAGATTATACATGATCATTATTTTTTATATAGCTTCATGATAATTTGATATTTAACACGTATTATGTGACATGGATATGTTATGAATCTTGAATGGTGATTATAACATTGACACCAATATAAATCATTCATCTAGAAATTAAAAATGTTTAGATCATATTGTGTTAGATTTTAGGGGTATTATGATTTTATATTGAGAATAAACACAAGAATATTATATCATACCCATTTAACCAAATTATTATCTAATTAATTATGTCTGCCATGATTATCTTTATAGAACATTTGAGGCAACATTTTATTGTGTTTTATTCCACTAATTATAATAGATGTTTCTATGTGTGATGAGTATATATGTGGTCACTATGTAAATATAGATTTGTGAGATGATGATAATCGTACAATAAATAAAATATAATGTATCATGAATAAAAATACTTTTAAAAAATATAGTCATCATGATTTTATGGTCATGAACCCATCAATCTAAAGATACATTTATAGGGATGGCAATAAGTAAATGGAGATAATGACTCCCTGAGTCCCACCTCTAGTTTCCCCCACTATGGAGACTAGCATCAAGGGTACACAATCTATCAAAAATGGGAGTTATTTTCCATTTTATGAAAACAGGATTGGGAGATAATTTTTTTCGTCCCAAAAAAAATTTATGACATAAATATAAATGAAATGAAAAATCGATAACACATGCCTGTTTAAAATAAAACTGTTACTTGTGAGAAAAACTCCAAAAGTCAGTACCAAATGAATGATAAATCAATGACTCAAAAACAATAAATTTCTAATATTTTAAGGTCCCTAATGAACTTCAATGTCCACATAGAAATATAAAAGTATTATTATAAAGGTAGGGTGATTATACAAATATAATGAGAAGGAAAACCAGTTTCTCTTGTTTCTAGGTGAAAGGATTCCTACTAATATCACATTGATAAAAAAGTAGAATCCAAAAGCACATAAACATTGATACTAGAAATTAAATCCTCAATAAGGCACACTCACCAAGTAACACATGTTAAGTAAAGTAATATAGTAATAAGATAAATGATTTGAGTAGGTTGCACTACATCCCACTAGTTCAGTCACTCTTGCCTAATGAAAAAGTTCCACATGGTCCCTCCTCACCCAAAAGAACCGCATCACAACTCACACATACACACACATGGGCCCCATAAAAGACACCTCACCCTGCCACCTGGTCTATAAGATACATTACATCCCACATTCAAACACACGGGATAGATCCCATGCCCCATCCCATCACTCGGGCCATGAGCCACATCACATCCTTCTCAAAAAAACCAAGCCCAAAACATACTCCTCTCTCTGTCACCATGGCCACAAGCCTCATCACATACCATCTCAAAGACACCAAGGAAATAAAATTTCATCTCATCAAGAATATACTTAGTAAATAACAACCCAGATCATCCCAATGAATAATGGTAAAGGAAAAGTGGCCTACAAAAATATGGGCCTCAGAAACCACAACTAGACTGAATGCACTTTATCTATAACCACATATATGATGGAGCATCGATGAGTGTGTGTCCATCCATCCATCCTCCCACCAGGATATTTGAGAAATACACTATCCCTCACAATGAAGCATGGAGTTTGACATATAGTGATCAACTAGGGTGCGGTGTGTATAAAATTTTCCAGGGTAAAAAAAATTATATACATATACTATACAAAAAAACCATGTCAAACCTATATGTTAAAAAAACAACCATCTCACAACATATCCAACATTATTTGTACCCCTAAATTCACAACACCTCACATCAAGCCACGACCTCATTTCAATTTACAAACTAAATAATTAATTGTTACCATTAATTATTCAATACTCATTTATTCATTCTATTAACCAAACCTACCCAATAAAGTTCCAATGTATATTAACCAATAACTTGTCCATTCATTCCAATAATATATGGGTAACAACCAAGAAGAAAAAAAATTAACGCAACCATATATCAACGTACAACTTGATCACATCCCAACTGTGCAACACCCATCATCCATTCCACAATCAATCAATCATTCAATTGGAGATTCCATTACATTATCAGTTTAATGTATCATCTACAATTTCATCCACCACACTTCCAAAAGAAACACATTTCACACACATGTTCTTCTAAAATATTACACAACACAAACTAGAGTATATCCACCCCCCACAACATAGCCACATCACATTCCATTTTTTCCACACACACGACCACACTATAAAACACAACACATTACCCAACATACCAAAAAATAATATTTTGTAGATTTATTACTGAATCCCTTATTTAATTCAACTTTTTAATTCTTCTGTTTTCACTGAATCTACAAAATTTGGGGTAAATATTTTATTATCTATATTTAAATGACTTTCCAATATTCATATACATTATTTGAATATTATCCAACCAACATGAAACTTGTATTTTAATAAAGAAATTACCCCCCAATTGAGAAGACATTATATGGGGCTTTTAGACCATATAGTTCAAAAAATCACAATCACATTAAAAAAAGTACAACATGAAAATCAAGTCCCTCTACAATATATATTCATTTACATGATTATTATCATTATTTAGTGTTGAATAACTATGATCTATTAGAAAAAAAAGTAGACCTCTCCAACATGATTGAAAATAAAATAGGAATGAAAAAAACTACCTTGGAGATTATTTTCAACTTGTCCTCTCACCACATGGTGAAGAAGAATGCCTGAAAATGACAATTGCACTACTAAAAACATATAACACCCTTTTATATATGAGAATATTATCCGAAAAAAGCCCAAACATCCAACTCAATCAATCATATACCATGAGAGTGAATCCCTGGGGGTGGAAATGGATGAGAAAGAGGGGAAATCTTGCCATGAAATGATCATGGATCACCAACAAACAACCACTACAGTTGATAGACAAAGGAGGGTGGAGTAGGTCAAGATAGACTCATTGGGGTGCCAACATTTGTCTATAATGATACAATAAATAAAGCATGGTCGAACGAATAATGGTTTGTCCAAAAAGGATTATTAAAATAGAACATGATTGGGGTATTACATGTTGTGTAATACCCTTTCATGTCTTTTAATAATAAGTCTTCAGAATCATCTGAAAAATGCATTTCCTCTTTCATTTATTATATTTTTCAAACCCAAAAGTATTATATTCCATGAAAACTCCATGAAAAGATGTGAAGCTTATTTTCACATCATTTAATACACGTACCCCATTATCAACCTGTAGCAATATAACTCCGTCTAATTCTGAATGTAAAATTCAGATAATGCACAAACCATTATATAATATGCCTCAATAATGATTCTTTCCCATGAGAATCTGAAACAAAGACAAAAAAACTGGGGTTCCAAAAACCACCACTGAGATACCTCTCAAGGATCTTTTAATACATATAACATTATTTACATTCTAACACATAAACATTAAATTATAAACCATCCAATGTTGTTTAAATTATGGAGTTAAAACCCCTACTTCAAAGAACACCTATATGACAGATTCTACCAAATGACAACCAGACACACAATACAAGAATAACGTCCACACTATCCAAAAATCCCAATAATGGAATTTTGTCAACTATATCATGATGTTATCTGCTATGGAGAAAACTGACATGTATGAATGGGTTTAATCGCATCATATTAATTGCATAATTAGTAGGAATATAGTTATAAAATATTCAAATTTTTGGATTTTATCTCACATTACACAACACACATATCATCCCAAGTGAAACAACACATTTATAAAAACGGGTTGAATCGTTGAATTTGAAAAAATGAGATCTAGAAAAAAACTCAATTCAACTCTTGGTACTAGACCTACATATGCATTTATCTCTCTAAATATACTATCATCCCAGCAACCATACCCCCACAAAATGAAAAAAAATGAAATGGTCCACCCATGTAGCTCTTTCTCCTAATGATAATGTAACTTTACCAGCCACTCCATATATATTGTTTCCTCCAATATATCCAAATCTCCTTAGTCTAGGTCATTGGAGTTATCATGAAGATAGAAACAATGATGAGACACATTGAAGACGTCATGTATCCTCTCGAACTATCGTGACCATACCAACTCATATTCCACCTCACTAACTCATCCCAACCCCTTAATAGGGCCAATGAACAAGGGATAAAGATTACACTCTCTACTAAAATATTGCTTCCCACATTGTGGGGAAACCATAAAAACATGTGGACCCAAACCAGATACTCAAAGGGCCTATTTCTCCAATCGAAAAAATGACTTCTTCTAGTCTTGTTTTGCTTTCATCCTCTCACTAATTAGCTGAAACTTTTTTTCATGTGATGCACTTACTCGGGGAAAAGAACGACTTCATGCCCAACCACCATCTAGAACAATGTTGAATGGCATGGCCTTCTATAAAAATATTTAAATAGTTCCATTGAAAATAGAAGAGTGATATTTTCTATTATAATAAAACTCTAACAAGGTTATGTGTAACACCTGGGATCTTATAAAGCCCCAGATGCATGCTTGCAGTATATATTCCATCATCTAGATAGTCAGTTTTGTTTTTGTTTTAATCTGATGGTGGAATGTAGTGATGAGGTTGAACTAGAATCCAAAAGCATACCAGAATATCCTCATGAAACTTGAGGTAATACATGCTTTTTAATATTGGATAAAGGTCCTCGGAACTCCATTTAACTTCACACGCACATACACATACCATTTAGTCAAATAATTCACTACACTCTACTCCTTATTTTCTAAATGGTTAGAATATTATATCATTTTATCCAATATAAACTTCATGGAAACATATCCTCCCAGATACCTGGGTAACACATTGAAAAAATCCATTGATATGCCATACCACCTTACTCAAGGACATCTAAGGGCTACTAAAAAACTGACGGTAACATGGTCCTCTTCATTCACCTTATAGAAAACTATGACCCATGCAACAAACTCTGCCACTTCCCATTTCATCTAATGATACAAAAAATTCATTCTCAGGAAATGATGCATCTTAGAATGTTTTGGGTGTATCACCAATGGCCTGATGTAAAACTCAAGAAGGACCATATCATACATTGCTACAAGAACAAACAACCTTCCATAGATCAACATCATGTTGCATCCATCCTATGACTATCCCTTTGATCATCAACCTGGCCTAAATGATCACGTACCACCACTAATTATGAGTCTCTCCAAATATATTCCTCACCCCACTACATTAGAGAATACTACACTATCATTTGGAACAAACCCCCTTCACTGCCCTCCATTCCTTCACCTATGAGAAAGGATTCCAACAACTCAATCACTCCCCAGACATTTGTAAATTCACAATCAACCTACTTATGTGCATTTCTATTCAATAAATTGGCCTCATCATTTCCCTTCCCTGAGGTGTATTAGATCTCAAAATCATAGTCCTGAAGAAACATCATCCAACATCACTATTGCATGTTCATATAGATCTAGGAATATGTTTAACTCAAACTTTTATTATCATTGAATACCACAATGTTCTACAAAATAAGGTTATGATGTCACAACATTATTGAATGAACACCAACTTCTATGTATATATTATTGGTGGAATAGATAAAATTATGAGTAAATAATTTCCTTGATGCATAAAAGATCACATCGCATTACTGAATCAATAAGTTTTCCAATCCTAGATATAAATCATCCCAAAACACCTTGAACACAACCCCTTTCTCAAAAAAAACCAGAGCATTAGAGCACTAACCAACATCCTTATCTAATGACTAATTACATCATGGAACTATTCACTCCACACAAAATCTTTGTTTTTAATAGTAAAATATGTCCATGGGGTTTCAAATATAGAGAAATCAAGTACAAATGTCTGAAAATATCCTACACGACAAATAAATATATGAACCTTTACAACATTGTTTAGTTATACTCATGAATCAACTGCTTCAACCCATGAATGGTCCACTTCCACACCATACTGAGACAACACATTCTCAATATTGTTTACATCCCATGTCCAAAACATTCACTTGGAAAACATTATATAGAGCTGGTGGTGTGGAATAATCTATTAGATAGTTCATAGATTCTCAGTATATTCCTCCTCTGACATTGATTAGATAAATATGAAATTGATGAACTCCATAATGAACAGGTCCATAAACTCTTGGAAAAAATAGTACATAATCCCCATGAATATGGATTATGGATTCATAACTAAAACAAACATGACTATGAACTCGAAGTACCCATACCTATAACTAAATGAATTGTTTTGTATATATCCCTCCTTCATACTCAAATAGTGGAATCCAGAAAATAGATCGACCTTAGAAAAGAAGATTTCCCCATGCAGATGGTCAAAAAGATCATTTATCCCTAGTAGAGGGTAATAATTCTTAATTGTCACCCAATAAATCCTTCATTACACTATGCACAACCACAAAATACTATACGACTTCTTTTCAAATATCACTAGAGACACCCACAGAGACATACTGTGCCAGATAAATATCGTCTTCATTAGATCATCTATATGAATCCTCAAATCCCACATCTCAATATGATCAACCTGATAAGGAACTATTGATATTGAAAAAAATCCTAAATATCGGCCAATCCAGAATGTAACATTACATCAAGGGGTAACATCACAACCTCTTCCTAAAAATAATCCAGGAACTCCCCAAATTTTTTTGGAACCTCCACCATCCCATAATCTTGTGATTCCACTAACATTATAGCAAACAAGGAAAATAATATGTTCTTTATATGAGATTCCTACCTGCCATCTTTACTCACCATTGAAAACCACACATCGACCATCCATATATGAAAACACGACTCTCCTCAAGATGCATTGGATATCACCATGAAATGAATACAACTAGTCGATGTTGGGAATGAAATAGTATTGTTTAATATATTGAATTAAAACATCTCCATGGGACTGATACAGTCCCATCTACAATCTACATCCCTTACACACATCAAACATGCTAGGCTGACCATCAATTTGCGTACTCCACACCTGGGGCATGGTAATCCACTCATTGTTGAGCCTTATATCATGGTTTAGAGAGAGTGAAATAATCGAGTGACAAGATATTAAATCAAACAATGATCAAGAAGGGTTACTAAAAAACTGATAATGCTTATAAATAACTCTGGTCCTGTTGGAAATACTGCATCTGTGGTGTTTAAATGAACACTCTTAGCTCCTCTTCCCATCTACATGTGATTTCTAATATGTCCATTCTCGGTTCAACATCCCCAATTGAAATCTGGAACCTGGACCTTAGCCGCTCTATCTACCCTCGGTGGGGCATGATCTTGCAGGCCCTTCTACAAAAACGTCTTTGATAGAATATAATGTTGAGGATGAAATTATCATATCAAACTTCACAATACCATGTTTTAACATCCACTAGAAATTGATTTTGAACTAGGACAAGAACTCCAAAGTAGAATCACCTCATCCCCAATCCCGTAGAAAAAACATAGGAACCATATGATCAAAAAAAAGATAATGGGTTAGACTCCATCCTAATTAAAACCTAGAAGATCCTACTGCCTGAGACCTTCCACTGGTAACTGTATCTCTTAATTGATGGCTCCCCTATCATAGTAAACCTCTGCATGAAACATCTTCTTGGTCACCTACACATTTTTCATGACATTCAGATACCATTGGAAATGAAAATGGAGTAACATTATACTAGATTTAAGGATGGAGAACAACCTCTTGGAGTCCCCCAGAAGACTCTTCCACTAGAATGAGGTACGGGTAAAATAGGGGAGATCCATAAACATGGTCCCTGTATCCCATACTTACAAACTACACCTGATGGAGGGAGAGTACCTTCTTCCACTTATTATTTTCCATGGTCAATGAAACGATTTCATCTTGGAACACCTAGAAATTATCCAATTGAATTATAGACTACTTTCTCCCACCCAAGTCTATCATCCACCACTAATGGGAAACTACTCGCACAAGACTAACTTCCAATGTACCCTTGTACTCCATCATAGCCGAGATCAATAAGAATGTGATCTTATGATCCATGATCCAGCTCTATAACTCAATTAATGAAAAAAACCGTCATACATTCCTAAATCCTATCATTGTAATGGACATAGCGTTCTATTCATTTGGTTATCCTCCCCCACTATCTCAACCCTCTGATGATCATTCAGATATGCCTACTGAGACTCAACCACCCGAGCCACATACAGACGATGACCAGGTTCCATAGCTGATATGTTATCAAGGAATTACTAATTTATAATAGTATGAAATTTTATTTAAGATTCATTTTAAAACATTTAATCTCATTTATTATCATTCATTCTGAATTTCACCAAAATCCAAATTCAGGCCAAGGAACTAGTTATAATGATGCATGTACCTTTTCTATTGTACGTACCCTAAAACTAGTTTATCCTCAATTGGTCATTCGATAAGATCAATAACATTTCATTGATCACAGGGGGTAAAATATCCGGTCCTAGCCAATCTTCACTTTCCTATGACACTAACAATGGAATCCTGACATTGTTTCCCAATGAATCCATGAAATCCTCACAATACCAAACCCAAAATCCATCTTATCTCTAAATCATGAAATATGATACCATTCAATCATGACCTCATCCCTAAAAAATACCCCTTTGAGACTGGAAATGAAAAACTATTATAATTCCCCTGATTCCTGCCTCCATTAGGACTCAAGGTGGTGACTAGCACCATGGCTATACAATCTTACAAAAATAGGAGACATTGAACTTTTTTCCAAAAAATTGAACAGGATATAAGAGGGTTCATCCAAAAACAACACGATGATATAAATATAAAAGAAAACAAAAAAACTACCTCACGTGAATTTACAAAATAAGTCTAATACAATTTAAATAAAACTCTAATGTATGTACAAAAATCATGCTAATGTTGTGACTCAGCAACTGTGACGATCCTAGCTATTAAGGTCTAGCAGAGTCTGTGAAGAAATCCTAGAAACATGAATGGTTTGTTATATACACAAGTTGAGAATTCATAAATACTCAGTAGGAAAAGAAAATTATATCATGCCTATATGAAAGGAAGCATACTAATTCCCCAATGAGAAAACATTAGAAAAAACATCACTAAATAAGATACACTAGAAATCCCATAACCACTAGGCCAGAGTCACTAAGTAACACAAGTCATGTAATGTAATATAGAATGAATATAGATGATTTGGGGTCCCACACTAGTGCAATGAAATTTTTTTAAAGTGCTTATTTTTTATTTTTTATGTCGGTTTTTGGCCAATGTTATTACTAGAGATGTTATAAATTTTTTGTCGTCGGTTATTTTAAAACCAACATAAAAACAAAAAATCCATAGCGGTTTTCACGACGGTTCCTTAAAACCCAACGTGGAAAACGCATCGGAGTTGTGATTTATTACTTTAGTTTTTAAATAACTGATGTGGTATATAAATTATTATGTCAGTTATTATATAAGCGACGTAATAAACTATCCCTCCAAAGAATTTATCACGTTGTTTTTTTATAACTAATCTTATAAACTAGTCTGCCCAGTATTTTTCACATCGATTAAATAATAACCGACCTGAAAAAATATATACTACATCGGTTATAAAATAACCCATGTAAAAAAATATACCATTCCATTTATTTCGATGATTATGAAACAAGCGACATAAAAAATCCATTCACATGTATTTGTTACATCAGTTTTTAAGCAACAGATGTTAAAACCCATTCACATGCATTTTTTACGTCGGTTATAAAATAACCGATGAATTGTTTTTTAATAATATAGTTCAACCAGAACTATGAACTACCCAGAATACCTGAAATAGAAAAAAAAAGAACAATACCAGACCAAAAATAGACCACCCCCACTAGACACCCCTCACACACCCTTGGAACCCCCCCCCCCCACCCCACTCACACACACACCATTGGGCCCCCACCCCTATGGATAACCCTCCCACACTCCTGGACACCCAGCCAATCCCACCCCCACAAGAAATCCCTCCCACACCCTTGGAAACCATCATCCCCCACCCCCTGTACACCCCCACACCCCTGGACACCCCTTGGAGAATTTCCACACTCTTGGATAGCCACCACTCCCCTGGAAAACACTCCCACCATTCTGGACACCCTCCCACCCCCATGGACACCATAGACAACCCCTCACCCCACTGGACAACCCTTTCGCACCCTCGGACCCCCCACTGGACACCCCCACACCCCTAGACACCCACTAGAAAACCCCCCACCTTCATGGACAACCCCCTACCCCTGGACAACCCTCCCAAAACCTAGGAACCCCCAACCCCTGTAGACCCCCACACCCTGGGACACCCTTGGACACCCCCCTCCAACCCCACCCCACCCTCCTGGACATCCCCCACTCCCCTAGACATCCCTCCCAACCTCCTAGACACTCTCCCACCCCATGGACAACCTAGAAACCCCATCCTACTGGACAACTATCCTAGACCGCTGGACCCCCCCCCCCCCACCCCATCCCACACCACCACATTGTACACCACCACACCCCTAGACACCCCATGGACTGCGCCCACACTCCTGGACAGCCGCACTCCCCCTGGACAACCGTCCCACCCTCCTAGACACCCTTTTACCCCCATAGACACCCTAGAAACCACCTACCACACTGGATAGCCCTCCCACACCACTGAACCCCCCACCCCAACTAGACACCCCACACCTGTGGACACCCCATAGACAGCCCCCACCCTCCCAGACAGCCCCCACCCCATGGAAAACCCTCCCACCCTTATGAACACCTTCCCACCCCCATGGACCCATTGGACACCCCCACCCCACTGGAAAGCCCTCCCACACCCCTGGAAACCCCCACCCCCCTTGGATAACCCCACACCCCTGGACTCCCACTAGACATCCCCCACCCTCCGGGACATCCCCAACTCCATTGGACAGCCCTCCCACCCTCCTGGACACCCTTCCACCCCCATGGACACCCTGGACACCCCCACCCCATTAGACATAACTCCCACACCCCTGGAACCCCCACTATCCTGGACACTCTCCCACCCCATAAACACCCTGAACCCCCCCCCCCAATCCTACTGGACAACCCTCCCACAACCCTAGAAACCCCCCACCCCACTGGACACCGCCACACCCCGAGGCACAACACGGATAGCTCTCCACCCTCCTAGACAACCCCTACCCCCAGGACAACCCAGCCACCCTCCAAGACACCCGCCCACCACCATGGAAACCCTGGACAACCCCACCATACTAGAAAACACTCCCACACCCCTGGACCCCCCCCCCCCCACCCCACTAGACACCACTACACCCCTGTAAACCCCCTGGATAGCCCCCCCCCCTCATGGATAGCTACCAACCCCTCTAGAGAGCCCTCCCACCCTCATGGACACCCGCCCACCCACATGGACACAGTTGACACCCCCACCCCACTAGACAACCCTCCCACACTATTGTAACACCCCCCCAACACCACCCCCTAACCCCTCGACACCCCATGGATAGTCCCCACCCTCTTGGACAGTCCCACACTCCCCAGGATAGACCTCCCACACTTCTGAACCCCCTCCCAACCTCATGGACACCGTAGATACCCCCACCCCAGAAGGCTGCCCTCCAACAACCTAGTAAACCCCCCACCCCACTGGACACCCCCACACCCCTAAATATATCCTGGACAGCCCCACCCTCTTGGACACCCTATCATCCCATGGACACCTTGGACACCCACCCACCCACCGAACTGCACATCCCTCCCTCACCCCTAGAACCCCCAAACCACTAGACACCCCCACACAGACACACTCATGGACACCCTCTAGACAGCCCTCCAACCCTCCTAGACACCATCCCACAGTATGGACTCACTGGACACCCCCACTGCACTAGACATCCCTCCAACACCCCTAGAAACCCCACACCCCACTAGACACCCCCACACCCCTAGCCACCCCCTAGACAACCCCCTCCCCCCAACCTCATGGACATACCCCACCCCTTGGATAGCCATCCCACCTTCTTGGAAACCCTCCCACCCCAATGGACACCCTGGACACCCTCACCCCCACTGGAAATCTGTCCCACTCCCCTAGAAACCCCCACCCCTTGGACACCACCTGGATAGCCCGCCACCTTCCTGAATAGCCCCAACTCCCCTTGAAAGCTCTCCCACCCTCCAGAACACCCCCACCCTCTTGAACACCCGGGACACCCCCACCCCACTGGACAACCCTCCTACACCCCTGGAAACCACCCAACCCCTAGAAACCCCCCACACAATAGGATACCACCTGAATAGCCCCAAACCCTCATGGACACCCTCACATCCCCATAGTCATCCTCGACACACCAACCCCACTTTAAATCCCTCCCACACCCCTAAATACACCCCCACCACACTGAAGACCCCCTGGACACCCCATACACATCCCCCACTCTCTTGGACAGCCCCACACACTGAACATCCCTCCCACCCTCCTGGAAACCCTCCCACACCCATGGAATCCCTAGAGATCCCCCAACCCAGTGAACACTCCTCCCACAACCCTGGAATCCCCCTACCACTGGACACCCCCCACCCCTAGACACCCCGTGGACACCCCCCCAACCATCCTGAACATCCCCCACCCCCTAGATATCCCTCCCAACCTCTTGGACACCCTCCCAACCCCATGGACACCATGGATACACCCCACTGGAAAGCCCTCCCACACCCCTGGAAATTTCTACATCCCTGGAAAACCCCACCAGCGTAGACACCCACTAGATAGCCCATACCCTCCAAAACAACCCCCCCCCCCCAATCCCCTGGATATCCCTCTCTCCCTCACACACCCTTGGACAACCTAGATAGCACACCCCACAGGACATCCCAACCAAACCAATAGAACCCCCCCCCCCCACCTGGACGGTCACCCCCCACACACACAAACAACCATAGACTTCTTGGACATCCCCCCCCCCCCACACACACACACTCCTAGATATCCCACACCCCTAGATGTCCCCCCACCCTCCCACCCCCATGGATAGCCTGGAAACCCCCCACCCCACTGGCATCACTCCCACACCCCTGGAAACCCCCCACCCCACCAGCCCACTGGACAGACACCCCCACATCCCTAGAAACCCCATAGACATCCAACCACCCTCATGGATAACCCCCCACTACCTAGATATCCCACCCTACCTCTTGGACACCCTCCCACACCCATGGACACCATGGACACCCCCAACTAGATAGCCCTCCCACACAACTAGACCCCCCCCCCCCCACACCCCTGGATACCCCCTGAATAACCCGCCCCCCCCCCCCTCCCCCACCATCTTGGACAACCCCCACTCCAATGGATATCTCTCCCACCCTCTTGGACACCCTCCCACCCCCATGGACTCCTTGGACACCCCACCCTACTAGACAGCCTGCCCACACCCCTGGAACCCGCCACCCCACTGGACACCCCCACTCCCTTGGATACCCCCTAGACACCCCCCCCCCCTCTCGCCAACCCACCCTCCTGGATAGCCCCACTCCCCTGGACAGTCCTCCCACCATCCTGGACAACCTACCACCCCCATGGACACCCTAGACAGACCCCATCCCATTGGACAGCCCTCCCACACCCCAAGAACCCCCCACCCCTGGACAACCCCACCCTTTAGACAGTCATCCCACCATCCTAGACACCCTCCCACCCCTGAGGACATTCTGGACACCCCCACACCTATGGAAATCACCCCCACACCCTACCCCCCCCCCCCCCCCACTGGACACCCCCACATCCCGGGAATCCCCCCCAAGACTAGAATTCATACTAGAAAAACAATCATAAATAGACCAAAACAAGATGCATAGAAAAATAAATCATTCATATATATATAACATTCAAAACCTTCAATGTCAACTAAAAAACCTAAATCCATCCTAAACAACTACCAAATAACCATTATAATGAAAATATTCAAAATTACATTGTACACTACATAAAAAAATAAAATCTAATCAAACCTATAAATTTATTTGACCATTCCATAATCTGTGATTGACCTCTTAAGAACTATATTATTGAGGGTGATTAAATATATACAAATTAAAAGTCTTGTATTTAACATGTATAATGAATAAATGAAATGAAATATTATGGAATTGTTTAAAAGGAAATCTTACCAGGTCAATGTTCACAAGTGTTCAGTTGTAATTATTTCATACATAAATCTTAACATATAATATATACTTTTGACAATTCCATGTTTTTCATGAATATTTTGTTTAAATGTGTGTAAATTAAAAAAATTATTTTTATGTAATACATAAAAAAGTACCAATTTTAAATGGATATTTAAAATTACATTTATATATTTGATCATGGAACTCCTTCTCTTTGTTTTTTTTTAAAGTAGAGACATCGCCAATTAGAAAATAATATGAATGGGATAAATTTTAAATTCATTATAATATATAAAACTATTAATAAATCGAATCTTAATTTTCCAACATATTCATAAAACGTTTGAGCAAATTTCCATGGACAGAGCATATACAATAATGTTTTTTATTTATTGGGTAAAAAAACCTAACATACAATGATCACTGATAAAATAAAATTTAATGTTAGTGGTT
This sequence comes from Viscum album, assembly GCA_963277665.1. Taxonomy (NCBI): domain Eukaryota; kingdom Viridiplantae; phylum Streptophyta; class Magnoliopsida; order Santalales; family Viscaceae; genus Viscum; species Viscum album. The sequence goes on along the minus strand of OY728136.1, from coordinate 1,427,138,034 downwards.
TTCTATGTTAAAATATAATGATCTCTTTTGTAGAGATATGTTTAATACCTCTCACAAAATTGCATCATCCAACACTATGTGATTATATTTTGTTAAAAGATTTTAGTAACATAAAGCATTATTTGTTCCTAATCCAATGCATGTTCTTGTATGGAAATCTAATGTGGGTCCGTGAATCCATATACATTTTTCATCTCATTATTCTCACACATGTTATAATGATACCTAATAAAAACAAACAAAAGTACACATTTTTAATAAATATAACACTGGGAAATCGTGTTTTGACTTACTTGAAATAAATTTTCACCATGTTGATTCCCAACTTATCTACAGTAACAAGCTCCATGATATCATTTTTCCCAATCCCAAATTTATTTCACATCCACAAACATGATCTTCCTTTGGAAACTCATAATGATTATCCCACAAATTTTAATATCTTGACAATCTTTCAACACTACTAGAAACAATATTTGATGTCATATCCATTTTTCTTTGTTATTGTCTATACAATATTTCATTACCTTTGAATAATTCCTATAAAATAAAATAGAAAAGTATATTAGTTTTCAAATGATATAACAATATTAAAAAAAATAGAAGATATAACATACATTTCTCTATGGAAATGAGTCACATGATTCGGGATGTCCAAATAAAAAAATGGTCGATACCATGTCCAAATGACCTGAAAATAAACGTTTTTATTGATTATCAAGAGACCTAATGGCCAGACAAAAGAAGAGTCATGGGGTCTGAAAGTAATCGATGCTGAGAGAATCATTAACTATGAATAGGACCCCCTCAAGGGGAAAGGAACCCATGCTCAAGAATTAGGAAGTGCCTCGATTCGGAGGAGCCTTAGAGGCCATGATGTCCGCAACCATGTTCTCCTCCCGCCATGTGTGAGAAATGACAGTCATTGCACCCAAGAGAAGGTTTCATTTCCTGATGCAATAAGTGATATTCCATGGGACCTTGTCCTTCCTTAAAAGAACATTATAAAGGGTAAGGGAGTCAATATCTACCTCTTCTAGGCCGATGCGCCTTTGCTTACGTAATTCAATCCCGGTGACCATGGCCATTGTTCCAGCCTGAAGAACATCACCCTTTCCAACTAAGGCTAAGAATGGATCAATGATGGAACCCCTATGGTCCCAAACAAACCCTCCTCCTCACATCATTCCGTTATGAAGAGAGCCATCCGTATTGAGTTTCAAACCTTCGCTTGGAGGAAGCTAGCGCACCCAATGGCCCTGCCCCTGTGTTCTAACCTGGTTGGAAACGACCGGAGCCATCCTAAACCTCCTGATTGAATGTGCATCCAAGAAACCCTTACGCAAGCTGCACATGTCCGGAAGGTTGTTCCTCATCATGAAAACAATGCTAGTGAGCGATCCTGGAAAGTTGCTATGACGGGCGTCATTCCTTGCCTTCCATATTGTCTAACACCCTGTTAGAATAATCAACACTCATCCAAGCCTCGTAGACCCTTACACACCAAAACCAATGAGCCAATAAGAGATAGTGTTATCCAACACAACACTGTCATGATGTTCGCTAGAAGGGAGCCCAGAAATATGCCATATTTTTCATGCCCAGTCACTGCCCAGAAAAAGAGGACTGACTGATTCAAGTTGAGGATAGTTGTAGCACCAACACCACAAGGCCAGGCTAGTGATGAGATGTTGAATCTTGTAATCAGTGGGAAAGGCATTGTGACACACCCACCAATGAAAAAAATTGATATCTGACGAAACCTCCTTACACCACAACATCTCCCCCAACTGATCACCCCAGTTTGGAACTACTCTTAGTTTCCAGAAGTCCTTAACAACAAACGGTCTGGAAGGTGAAGTAGTGAAGATCAGATCATCCAACACCTCACTAGGGATGATGTTATTTTAAGATTCATGCTGGCTTTCATTCAGAACCACCGGGAGAAAAAGGAGGTATTGAACTGCCTCTTGAAAAGAAATTAAAGGAAAATAGACCCTTGGGAACCACAGCTAGCCGACACCACAGTAATAGAGCTAGAAGTTCATATCACCTCTACCCATGATCCACTTCGAGTTGCAACGCAACATATTAACATGAGGGTGAAACAAATTCAAAATAATGGAAGGGTGAGGCCTCTGAAAATTCTAGTCATATCTGTAATGAGCATGCATGGACCGACCCCGTAAAGAATGGCCAACCAAAGCATCCAATGTGAACTTGGCATAAATACCTTGCATTGTGTTGTGAACACTACTCATGTTGATGATGCCTTCCTAGATATATCTTTAAATGTGGTTCTCAGAATCCTAGTGGAAATGACCCTCCATTTTCCCATCCCAAACAAAGGAAACAATGATTCATTCCATATTGGAAATAACAGCATTAGGAGCCTTCAGGGTGGAGAGAACATGCATGGGGATGGAAACAAGAACATGATTCATAAGCACAAAATAGGAGATCTCCAGTCCAGTGAGAGAAACCCACACTGTCCAAAACTATGAGAACAATGCTCCATTTTATTTGGTCGAAGTCGTTGCTCATTGTCTGTTTCCCCATGAATGAGGATTAGATCCAAGTAGAACTGAAGTAGTGAAATAGGAGATCTCTAGTCTAGTGAGAGAAACCCATTTTGGCCAAAACCCAGAGAACAAATCTCTATTCTATCTGGTCGAAGGCCTTTATCAGGTCCAACTTCCATCACCAAATCTATATGTAATGGTACTCTAGATTATCAAATATATAATATCCTGTATAGTGACCCTATGATGCTCTACCTATAACTATTGATGATGAATTGTATCTCTTATACAACATAGCAGCCTATGTTCAACTATATGATATCGAGGATCATCAACATACACCTCACAATAAGTTAGAAGTTGTAGTGGAGGGGAGGGTTCTACTGGAAGATGTGCGGGAGTGGGAGCTATTGGCATAGGTGGACGATAAATAACGAGGTCTGTAGGGGAAGGTGGAGGAGTGGGGCTGCAGTCTGAAATTGTCTTATTATGTCAGCAAACATATACTGTATCGACACTCTAATATTTTCCTCCGTCGTCACATAATATTATGATCTTCAGCCTCCAATGATTTTATTTTCTTATATACCCCCTCAATTGAAGAAGATGAAGAATGTGGAAACACTTTTTTACTAATACACTTGTCGGATATCCTCGTACCCGACCAGGATGCTCATGCATTCTCATTGCTGCAAATAAAATATCTTGCCTCCTAACAGTTTAAAATACACCCTACGAGCTCTTCTCTTCATGATAATTCTGTATTAATTAATTTACCATTTCTGTAATGATTGAAATTGCATAAAAAATATTTAACATTAATAAATAATATAAATATCTTATAATCCTCTTACCTACGATTATCAATTCTTTTAAAATATATTACCCCTTCTCTCACATCTGAGCACTATTCTATTTTTCATGTCTAGATAGAAGGGATTTTGGGAAAACCACTCCAGTGCTAGAAAGACTCATCTCTCAGTTGTTGTAATTTTTCCACCGTAATTTTTTCTTCCAATAATGTATACCATCCCCATTATAAACTATGAGGGTATACATTTTTAGATTAGATCTCTTGATTTGATGTCCTTGTTTGATATAAATTAATAATTAGAAATTATTAACAAAACATTAATAAGATCATTTATATTAGAAATATTAAAAAAATTTACATTTCCCTAACCAAATATGAATCATTTCTTCTACATTCAACAAACTATCTTCATGTGTCTTCATCTATGATAGGATATATATGACATAGATTACCAGGACTCTTATGACCCAAAATGAAATCAGATGTGAGGGTTGATTTGAAATATGTCCACCTCCTAGGAGCCATTGATAAGAATTTCTTCCTGACTCCATTAGTGTCAGTAATATCAAAATAAATCTGATAAAGAAGAGGTAAAACATATAATACTAAAAAAATTTAATGAATAGGAAAACAATAGGAAAATATCTTACCAATATTTTCTCCCAAAACTGAGATATTATCGCATTGTCGACACTTCTCCAATAATCATTCAATATTATTACTTTTCTCTTACCATGAGTTGATATAAAACTCAGAAAATATATTGTATTTGGACATATAGGAATATCATTTTCATCCAAGTCAATGAGTATCCTCTGGTCCTGTGTATGAGCAAGTGAGAATTTTGGTAAACGTGTGCACCCACATTTACCAACTCTTGAAGGCTTCTTTTTCATTATGGGAGCACATGGGGATGATTGGGGAAAATCAAGAGGAGCATGTGTATATTCTTACCCAGAGGTGTGATCATTATTCTCATCTCCAAAATCATGAGTTTGATCAACTGATAGATCTATCATTATCCATCAAATCAAAAAAACAAACAAATATTAGTTCACAAATGTACAGATTCCAATATTACAATACTAGTTTAAATAAAAAATGTAAAATATAATTAATATACCTAATAGAAAACATGGTTTATATTTTAAGCATGTCAAACAATGGTAAAGATAGTAAAAATGGTAATAATGGTAGTGTAATACTCATTCAAAATAATCAATAAATATATATGACACATAAAAGTAAACTATGGAAAACCATGGTAAACATGGTAGACATGGTAAACATGGTTAACATGGTAAACTATGGTAAACATGGAAAACATGGTAAAAATTGTAAACATGGTGAAAATGGTAAACACTGTAAACATGGTAATCATTGTAAACATGGTAGACATGTTATATATGGTAAACATGGTAAACATTGAAATGTAATTGTCATTCAGAAAATAATTGATATATAATTTATGTAATTTTAATCATGATATACTAAACTAAACAAAATTAAAATAAAAAACCTCTACTTATTTGTTTTAATATGTGTTTCAATAATGAAAAAAGTTACAACATCTAACGTTTTATAAAAAAAACATATGTTACTTATAATATTTGGAATGTACAAATGGATTGTTTTCCCAAATTCATTCATCATGATACTTCTTTATGGCGCAAACCATGTCTTCAACATGCACTTCAATATGTTCTTCCAATTTTCAAATAGAAGTTGGGATCTCACATAAATGAGAATCTTCATCATGTTGACCCTCACCAACATAGTTTATTTCCATTGTAAAACAACACACCACTGCATATATAGTTGATCAACTACATAAGAAAACTATTTTTCAGGTGATGTCAATTGAAAAGAATCTGAAATGTCTTCCAATTTATTTAGATTAACAATTGCCATTCCAAATTCAACATTTCTGACACTATTGTTACTGATAAACCATTTTCAATAAAAACCATGAACATTAATTTTAATTTAATAAACCTCCTATATTTCTATAATGACTCTACAATATATCCTTGAAGCAAAAATTTTGTTTTTGTCTATAGAACTCAAAAAATGCATTGTTATTGAAAACATTGATACACCACTATTCTGAATTGCACATCTATTGTCTGGAGCTTTTGTATGAAATTTATATCCATTAATGTCATACTCGGACCTTGTTATTAAATTTAAACATTAACCACCCACTAACTATATTAATGTCTCCGAACCATTTGATCTACAAAGAAAGGTCTATTTAAACAATGAATTTTTTTTTTGTTATTCTCAGTAAAAATTGACATTTCTTTCTTCTTTGGATGCCATTATTTCAACTCATTAATATGCAATGTGATATACGGTTGAGCTTCAGTTATGTTATTCGAGATTCTAATATATTCATCTATTCAGCTGGAAACAATTTTACTTTCAAGCCATGAATACACTTTCCCTCCTTATTAACTTGTTCATGGTGAGATGGAGGAAAACCTATGTGCTCCTCCATAGCCACATAGCTCGTACAAAACATTGCAACCTCCTCATAAATATACTATTCAATAATGTATGCTACAGGTCAATATAGATTCTTAACATACCCCTTAAATATTATCATATACATTTCAAAAGTATACAGCTAATGAAGATATATAGGCTTACAAATCTTTATTTCTTGAACTAGATGAATCATTAAATACATAATAATATCAAAAAAAGATGGAGGAAAATAAATTTTTAATTGAAAAAGCATAGAAATTTCATCCTTTTATAAAATTTTCAAAGCATTCACCTCAATGACCATATTATAAATTGAATTAAAAAAATAACACTACATAATTTTAGAATTTCTGACATGGATGGGAAATATTTTATGCAATAAAATTGGTAGAAGTTATTGCATCATGATCTGAAAATCAAGATATTTCATACCAATCAACATCAAATCCTTCGAAGAGAAATTTTTTAAAATTTGAAAAATAAAATTGAGGCACATTGATATCATGAAGACACTAAAAAACAAATTTTATGTAACTTGAATATTGTATAACAAGGCGGGGGAAGAAATATTCATCTTCCATTAGGAGTGGGAGCTAACTCCGAACGTATTCTCATTTACAGTAAGTCTAATATTTCATTAAACACCTCTTTTTCGTCCATTTATTATCTGACAATGGTCCTATTAAACTATTGAAAATTTCTGTATCCACATGCATGGTATCAATATTATATTTCACTTCATGATATCTCGAATATGGTAGCTCCAAAAATATTTACATTTTATTCCAAATATGTCTACCATTACAAGATTTCTATGTATTTTTCAATGTCACATCATGGTTTTCCACCCTCTCAGTGTACACATCATGGGATTATGGTTTTGGAGAAATATCAAATTCTTGAAAATAATTGAAGGTATTTTTATAGTTTTCAATAAATGTTATTCATATACAAAAATATTCAATGACCATGTATACTATTTTCCTCCAATGATGCAATTGAAAATATGAAGTCTGTTGTCGTAAATTGGACATGCCTTATGCCCCTTAACACTATATCCGGACAAATTTCTATATGATGGGAAGTCATTTATATTGAAAATAAGAACATTATAAAATATTACATAAGAATCATACACCCTAATACCATCCGCCCATAAAATCTTCAAATCATTAATCAATGGTGACAAGAAAACATCAATATTATTTATGGGTTACTTCAGACCAATGATCGTTATTCTCAACATGACATATTTGAGCTTCATAATATCTTAATGAGAGAGGTTTTATATTACCAATAAAACAGGCCATGAACTAAGTCAACTACTGTGGGTTCGTTATGGGTTAATTCCATTAGTGAAAAACCCTAGTATGATATTTCTAATATAATTTCTAAATGTAGGATACTGCACATCAATTTATTTCCATTGTGGACAATCAGTTGGATGACGTATTTTTCCATCACATGTCTACTCATCAGCATTCCATCTTAAACTTTTTGCATCATGTTAATTATCAAATAAATGTTTCTAATGATGAATTATAGGAAGATACCAAAATACCTTGGAAGAGATCATTGTAATCTCTACATCAACATGTGACTATTCATTAAACTTATACAGTGATGTCCAACATTTAGGAAACTCTAACAGAAATTCATATTTCTTCATATATATCATACAATCATTCATTTAGGCATGAATTTTCTTGTATCCCAATCCCATTGGGCATAATATTTTCTGGTCCTTATAATTTGAATCTGGAAGATCTTTGTCTTTTGGAAAAAATTCTTTCAACAATTATAGCAGCTCTGTAAAAATTTTGTCTCTCTATCCATGTTTCCCCTTCTGGTTAATCAATCATAACAATGGTGACAGAAATGTATAATAAGTATAACCATGATACAATGGTTTTTCAGCATCAACATATAGACATGAAACCGTCGGTTCTATCTCAATTTGTATTGCTACAATATCACGAATCATTTCTTCAATTCCATCGGAGTTACTATCTTACAAATTATCATCATCAATATATCTGACATTCTATCCAGTTTAACTATGCCAAATTCAAGGGTTGTAACTCGAATTAAAAACTTGAAAAATCAGATGATCTATGATCTTTCTACTTTTCAACATCTTCATATTCAATCATTTCAGTAATGGACAGAAAAAAATGTCACTGCTTGGAACATTTCATTTAGAGAAATCCAAAAAGGCATCAACACCTTCCTCATATTCATTACTCATTGGATGTGTTGTAATCCAACATTGAAACATTATTACCTATAATAAATATTGAAATTTTACATCTTTCTAAGATAAGACAAATATATATTTATATGAAAATTTCATAAATTTAATGTAAAAAAATTTTGAAATATAAAAAATATATACATGTATGAAAATGATTTTGAAAGGAAAATATAGTTATATATAATATTTTTAAATTCATATTGGATCCTTTCTTCTTAATGTACACAAAGAAAACATTCGAATGCAACTGGTTACCAAATTCACCATTCCGTAAAAAAAATATGAAGTATAAATATTATAATATGTAATCATTCAATACTAAAAAATTAATCATATCCCAACAATTTGAAACCATTTGTATTTCCACAAAAAACCATAGGATAAAATACACCAATAATTTCACACAATTTTGGAATTATGGTCATTGAAATAGCCCAATACCAACAATTCTACAACAAATGTTGGTATAGACTACGTGAAGTTAAAATATGCCAATAGTTTCAATGAAACCATTGGGGTATATTTATACCAAGGGGGTGCCCAAGGGGGTAGGGTCTACCCAGAGGGTTGGTGGGGTCTATTAAAGGGGTATGGGCTATCCAAGGGTGTAGGGGGTTATCAAGGGTGTCCAACGGTGTGGGGGGTGTCTAGGGGTGGGGGCATATCCATGGTTGGGGAGTCCATGGGGTTGGGGTGTCCAGGGGGTGTGTGAGTGGTGTCTTGGTGGTGAGGGGGTTTTCCAACCCCTACCCCATTATACACCACCCCACCCCCGTGGACACCCCCTAGACACCACCACCCCCTGGACAACCCCTCATTCCAAAAAACAGCACTACCACCCCTCTGGACACCTCCACCCCGTGGACACCCCCACCCCTAGATACCCCTACCCCCTTGGACACCCGCTGGACACCACCACCCCCCTAGACAGCCCCCTAACCACCATGGACAGCACCCCAACCCCTGAACACCCCAACCCCCATGAAAATCCCCCTCACCCCCTCAAAACCACCCCCTCCCCATAACCCATTCGGCACCCCCATGTACAACCCCACAACCCCTAGACACCCACTCCCATGGACTACCACTCTCCCCCCTAGACACCACCCCACCCCTAGAAAACCCCAGCCCCTTTGAAAGCCCCCTCACCCCCATGGACACTATCCTGACCCCCTTGGAAACCCCTTGAAAACCACCCCCATAGACAGCCCCCAACCCTTGATATACCATAACCGCTCTGGACACCCCCCCCCCCCAAAACCCTAGACACCCCCACCACCTTGATAGCCCCCTCACCCCCTGGACACCACCCTCTCCCCCTTGGACACCCCATGGACACCACCACTCCCTTGGACAACGCCCCCCCCCCCAGATAGCCCCCAACCCCTCTAAATAGCCCCCACCCCTGGGCACCCCCACCGCAAGACAACTCATACCCCCTTGTCTAGCCCACTCAACCCTTGACACCACCCCCACCACCTAGAAACCCCCACCCCCTAAGGACCACCCACACCCCTACCCCCTTGGACACCCCCTTAACACCCCCACCTAAGGGAATATCCCCACACCCCCTTGACACTCGCACCCCAAGACACCCCTATCCCCTTAGAGAGCCCCCTCACCCCCCATGGACACCACCTCCACCCCTTAGACATCACCCAGACACCACTAGCCCCATGGATAGACCCCACCCATCTAGACATCCCCCCACACCCACTGGACTGCCCCCACCCCTCTATACAAGCCCCCACCCCCTGATCAACCCCTCCTAGTTGGACACCCCTACCCCCTTGGATAGCCCACTCACCCCCACCCCCTGAACACCCCTACCCTCTTGAAAAACCCCCTCACCCTCTAGATACCACCCACCCCCTTGGACACCCCCAACCTCTTGGACTACCCCCGCACCCCTGGACACCCCCCCCCCCCACACCCTTTGACACTCCTTGGACACCCCCTCCCCGTGGACAACCCCCCACCCCTGGACAACCCCACCCACTAGGAAAACCCCCCCACCCACCCACCCATTGGACACCCCATGTACACCAACACACATGATATAACACACATAAATCATAAAGTTGCATGATATCACTTACATTGTTTATTTTACCAAAAAATAATTAAATATTTTATAATTGAACTCTATGAAACCTACCATGATAGAAATAATAATGATAGAACAATAACCTATCAAGAAATTAGTTTAGGGCATCACAAAAAATATAAAATTAAACAAAGACGTGTAAGGACTACTTGAGGGTTGAAAGTCAACCTGAGAGATCTGGGGATAATAATGATGATGAATGATGTTTGAAAAAAGAGGCTTGAGGGCATGAATTCGATGAATGATTTCAAGGTTTTCCACACGAGTGAAACGAGTTGCAGGTCGCCTGATCCAAGAAAAAATAATGATTGAATACGGGGCTTGATAAATAATTTAAAAGATTTATCACATAAGTTATTTAATAACCGATGTGATAAACAATTTTTTTATGTTTATAATGTCTATTATATAATAATTGACATAGAAATTTATTTATAACATTGGTTATTTTATAACTGATGTTATAAAGGGCACTTTATCATGTCGGGTTTTAATAACTGGCGTGATAAATTGATGAGATTATCTTTATAAAGTCGGTTATAAAATAATCGACGTGAAAAATATAATCTTAGTTTTTATGACATCAGTTATAAAAAAACAAACATGATAAATATATTTTTACAACTCTTCACATCAGTTATATAGAACTGATGTGAAAAATGTTGATGTGTCAAACGTTTTCTCCACTAGTGCCACGCCACATCCCACTAGTTTAGATGACCCTGTATAATGAAAAATTTCCTCATTCTCCCACATAATCTTATAGAACAACATCACAAACCTTCTTCACTCATCTATTCCCCACAAAAACACCATGGCCCATCACTTGGTCCATGAGCCACATCAAATCCTTCACTCAAACACCTAGGACACAACCCAAAACCTATCTCGTCAGGTGGGACATAAGCCACATCACATTCATCCCATAAACACCTAGGTCACAACCTATATCTCATGCCATCAACTTTCCCACATTCCCAATTACATATCTTCCCAAAGATGGATGTAAAATCTCAACTCATCTCATCCTAAAGAAACTATGGAAAACACAACCCATCTCAACATGAAGACACCTAGGAAAGAACAACTGGCCCACACACTCCTTGGAATCACAAACCAAAACCTTCCTGAAGAATCTGTATCTATAATTACATGGATGAGGGATTAGGGAAGAGTGGTTTCCTAGCCATCCATCCTCCAACCATGAATTTTTGGGAATTAAACACTGCCCCAGGATAATGAGGTGTTCGGCACATAATGCTCAACTATGGTGGGGGTGCATATAGATGTAACAAGGGGAAAATAAAAGTATATACGTATATGATTCGAATAACTAATGGACATACTATGGGTTATCAACAATGAACCATATACCAACACTGTTAAAATTTCTACTCCCCATAAATGCACAACCCCCACATCAATCCACACACTTATTTCAATTTTCAACAATAAAAATTTACCATTACAATTTATTATTCACAACAAATTTGTTCATTCTGTTAAAAAAATCTAGTTCTAAACATAAGTAACCAATTATTTATCTGTTCATTACTCAATTATCCATTAAAATACCATAAACAACATACAATAAGAATCAAAACAACACATTGACACAACACCACATAACCACATCATAGCCCCTCCGAGAAACACCTCTCATCTAATCCACAATCAATCAATATTTCAACCTGATATTCCATTACATGGATAGGATGATGTATCATTTAGATTTTCATCCCCAAAACCACCTAAACAAACCTACAAGATGTAACTCTTCTTCAAAAATGTTCCACAACACAAACCAGAGTGTATCCACACATCAATCCAAAGACAAATCACATTACATCTATTGTTCAAAATTGACCAAACCAACCCAAACAACACATAACCCTACAAAATTATAACATAATTACTAATTTAACTAGAAATCCTTTATTTAATTCCACTAGTTATTTTCGTGGTTTTCATAGAGACTAGTTAATCCTAGGGAATCCATCTATTAGTCATGTATATGTGATTTCTAATTTCCATATACAACTGTTAAAAGAGGAAATTACCAACTTTAATTTTGTTATGTTCGAAAATAATGTCTTCCAATGACCACACTATTTAGTGGGTGTGTTTTTCACATATTTTTCATAACAACAAAATAACATCAAATCTATAAAAACATCTACATCGGATCCCTATAACCCTATCAATTCTTTTAATCATTTCATATTTTTGATTAGTGTGGGAAAGTAATGATTCAAAGGAAAATAATAGTATATCCCTTCAACATTATGCAAATTCATAGAGAAATTACAGATGAACCTAATTTGTTGAATATGTTGAACTTTTCTATGCGCTGCATCGAGGAGAAGAATGTCTGAAAATGACAACTACCCCACTAGATATATAGATCAACTTATTACACAACAGAAGATTAACGAAATTATTTCCAAACCACAATCTTATTCCATCCTATACACTGGTAGAAAATCTTGAGGAATGAACAATAGGAAACCGATGAGAAAGAAGAGAATACTAACCATGGATTCATCATAAATCACGAATGAAAAACCACTGGGTTTGATATAACACAGAGGGAGGATAAGGGGTCAATGGACTCCTCGGGGTGGTTAGGATTCTTCTAGAACTAGAGGAAAAATAATGCACAGCCAATTGTGTAGCAGCGGCCGGCGCAAGGCCGGCCGCATGAAGAACCGGTGGCCTGAGCTGTCGGGTTGCCGGGGATGGCGCGGCGCAATGCGCGTCTCGTGATTGACCAAGGCACCGCGTCCTTGGACGCAGTAGTGTGGACCTGGTGGCTGGTTATGCCGGTCCCCGGAAGAGGCATAGTGAAACTACGCTACACGGAAGGCTGCTGGCCACTCGACTAGCCGGGAGGAGCGGGACCCACTGCATGGGTCCCGCGTGACATGGACTGGCGCCACATAGCGCCGATTTTGAACCCCCCCCCAAATGGCTAAGACATTTAGGATTCCAGGGGGCGCGGCCTCCCCTTAGACATGGCTATGGTGAACCCCAAGGGCGGCTAGCCGCGGGCCTCACACCAGCCGAGCTCAGCACGGCCAGACCTAGGGTGGGCCAGGTGGCCCCCGCAGGCTAGGCGGCACCTTTGGGCCAGCATCCCCCGCATACCGGGTCGGTCCAAATGGGTCGGACCAGACCCGGAACTGCATGGTTTTTCCCCTCTTTTTCTCCTAACTTGAGCAACATTGTTCCGATTGAGGAACTCTCTATGGAGACAACAAAATTGGTGGGATACGGCTCTTTTATTTTACCCCACTAGAGGTTTGGACATAGTTGGGGTACAGCTGGTTAGATAGAACGTAAATCCAACCGGGCCCTCGAAACAAAAATGCCAATAACTCTCAGAAAGGGCATCCGATTAACTCACCATCTGTTATATTGGGTTTATTTTGGAAAGTCGGAAATTATGGATTCATCAAATTAGGCCATAATAAAATCTGATGAATAGACACTTGTCTTGAGGAGAAAACCCTCCCAAAATCAAGCATGCTTTTTGCAGAACCCTGTGGCTGGATGCATTCTACATACTATTCCAGTATCCTACGTGGGTTCAATAACATTGACTATTATTCCTGGATCCTACATGGGTTCTAAAGCTCAGACTACTGTTCATGGATCCTACGTGGGTTCAACAGCTCCGACTATTGTTCCAAGATCCTATGTAGGTTCAACAGCTCCGACTACTATTCCTGGATCTTATGTGGGATTGACGACTCTGACTACTGTTCCATGATCCTGCATGGGTTCGACAACTCTGACTGTTGTTCCATGATCCTGCATGGGTTCAACAGCTCTGACTACTGTTCCTATATCCTATGTGGATTCGACATCTCTGACAGCTATTCCTAGATCATATGTGGGTTCAACAGCTCTGACTACTGTTCCTAGATCCTACGTTATTTTGATAGCTCTGACTACAGTTCATGTAACCTACGTTGGTTCGACAGCTCTAACTACTATTCCTGGATCCTACGTGGGTTCCACAGCTCTGACTACTATTCATGTATTCTATGTGGGTTCGACAACTCTAACTATTGTTCCTGCATCCTATGTGGGTTCAACAGCTCTGACTACTGTTCCTAGATCCTACATGGGTTCGACATCTCCGAAAAATATTCCTAGATCCTACATGGTTTCGAGAGAATAAATGTTTTAGTGGCTACATCTAATCATATCTAACTCTCTACATAAGATGTATACCTGTGTGAGATGTGTCAATAAGTTTTATGTTTTCCTCAAGATTGAGATTGATTACTTGATATCTTAGGTATATGTATGGGCATATACCTAAGTGGGGCCTAAGTGTGGTTATCTGTTGATTTCATACATTTTGGATTATCCTTGTTTTATTTTTGAGAACATTAGGTTCTCGGGGTCCCTAATAAGTATCATTACACTCACCCTTTCATGGTCTATGCCTACACCTCATTGTGTTGGATGTAGACGATGGAAATCATTGATCGAGGCTGAGAGTACCGAGACTGGACAATACCTGGAGGTGGACCATACAACGTGAAGGTACACAGAGGAGACGGATGGATGTGGAGTCTTGTGGAGGCTATCTATAGCTACCCATCAGGTAGGAATCTTGGAGGATGACCCAACAACAATTTTTCATTTCTCCAGTTCCTTGTGCTTTACAGTTTGTCTGGTATTTCCGGCCCCATTACTTTCAGCACTCCTTTGTTATACAGTATACTTAGATTTTTCTATCCAATGGTGTGCTCTGTTGTGGGCAATTATAGGTTATAAAGGTAATTCCTTCGCAGTTATAGGGAATTACACCTTTGGTTCCTGTCTCCATCCCCTGGCCTATTGAAGGTGGCCTTGGGGTAGTCACGGCATGGGCTATGGGGGACTAGTCTTTACAAATTGGTATCAGAGGAGTAAGTTATACTATAGAACATAAGACTCTGATCTTTTTGCGATGCAATAGTGTTAAGTGTAATTAGTGTGGTTTTCAGTTTAGGGAGTTCAGTGTTGGTGCGATGGCAAATGTATCCATACACCAGGACCCTGAAGTCTAATTTCTGACTAAGTACATTAAAACAATGATTGCATGTGTGTTTTCAAGAGTCTTCTTTGTGAATTATTAGAGTCAACACACTAGGTATATATTTTTGACCGTGGCACACCTGTTTCTTTTCAGGATGGACCCACGCAGCCAACCAGCCAGGGTTATAGGCTTTGTATGAGATGGAAGCCCACCGAGCGACGAGGCCTCAGTGCTGGGCCCTATCATAGTGGAGGCACTAGTGGTACCACTACCAGATGAGCCACCGATGACACCATCCCTAGCAGTAGATAGTGCACGCCGCCTGAGCGCATTGCACGAGTTCCTGCACCAGAGGCTGCCCAGGTTCAAGGGTGAGATGGACCCGCAGGCAGCTGAGGATTGGCTGGAGGCTATAGTGAGAGTCTTCAGACTTGTAGGGACACCAGCTGACCTTATGGTGATCCTTTCCACGAGTCTCCTTCAGGCAGCAACATGCATATGGTGGATCCTAATGCACCAGGTTCATGATGAGGAGACACTACTCTGGGCAGACTTCGAGAGCCTGTTTGAGGTAGATTTTGTCCTAGCCACCCTACGTGTAGTGCATATACAATAGATACTTCATCTGTAGTAGGGTATCATGATTGTGGCACAATACTCAGTGAGGTTCACCATCCTCACACGCTACTGCACAGATATGGTGCGAGACCCATTCTTCAGGGCCCAGACCTTCGATTAGGGGATCAAGCAAGAGATCAGGGATTCAATGATCTCCCTCAACATCCCAACACAGGCAGGGGTGTTGTAGAGAGCCCTATTAGTGTAGGGTTTCATTGCTATGTAGTCACCAGTAGAGAAACCCACCATCGGGCATCACATAGCAGAGTCTTCTGCAGCTGGCTGCAGACAGATGTAGTAGAGATCCAAGAAGAAAAGATCATCTGGTGGATGACCTAAGGACACAGGTTTAGTTGTGTGAGGCACATGAGATAGAGCAATTCATACAAGGAACATACAATGTTTCACATGAGGCTGGTATTGTCACATGGCTCACGACTATTCGACCCACCGATCAGATGTTCAGTATACAGTTAAGGGACCTACCAGGAAGAGGCATAGGTTCGATCGAGGCGATCCACATGGCACAGGTGGATGTGGCAGAGGAGCTGGTCATGCAGCTCATGGTGGACGACGTTACGAGGTGTTACCACCACCACCACCAGGAGGTCCTCTCCGACCATAGGGAGTAGGTGGACAGGGGAGAGTTCACCTCTAGGTAGATAAAGTAAATGATCATGGTGCTCTGGAGGTGATTCGAGGTACGATCAATGTCTACCACACCTTAGTAGAAGTTCTTATAGACACAGGTTCTAGTTACTCTTTCATTTCCACCTCCCATGTTCGAATCTCAAAGACTCCGATGGAGTCGTTGGTTCGATCCTTATGGCTAGAGACTCCTACGGAAGAAGAATCGGTGATTACGCACTGGTGAAGGCAGTGTGAGATTACACTAGGAGGTGAGAGATTCAATTGGGATCTCTTACTAGTCGTGTTGAGGCCTTATGACTTCATCTTGGGTATGGACTGGTAATCTACAGTCAAAGCTCAGATCGACTGTATTAGGCGCAAAGTGTGGTGTGTCCACATGGATGGGACTAGGTTCACCTTCACCAGTGAGAAGGGAGCATTTTAAAGGTATTATGGAATTTCCTGGAGGAGATTACAAATGATCACTAATAAGTTTGATTTCCTTACCCATTGAAGTAGTTTATGTGGAGATTCCGAATTATCCTATAGTGGTGGAACAATATGAAGATGTTTTCCCTGATGATGTCCCAGGTCTACCTATTCACAGAGAGGTAGACTTTAACATTGACTTGTAACCTGGGATGACATCGATATCTACACCAGCCTATCATATGGTTTTTGCAGAGCATCGCAAGCTATGGGTATAGCTAGAGGACTTGCAGGGGAAGGGATTCATCTATCATAGTGTTTCTACCTAGGCATCCCCAATTTAGTTCTCCAAAAAGGTGGATGGGAGCTTGAGGATTTGTGTCGACTACCGGAACCTGAACCAGGTGTGTGTGAAGAACAACTACACACTCTCGAGGATTGACGGCCTCTTTTATTAATTGAAGGGAGCACGATGGTTCTCTAAGATAGACATCAAATCAGTCTATCACTAGCTTAGGGTTCGATATGAGAATGTGTAGAAGACGACTTTCAGGTGTCGGTACAACCACTGCGAGTTCATGGTCATACCATTCGGCGTAAACAATTCTCTAGCAGTGTTCTTGGGACTCATGAACATGATTTTCCAACCATACCTCGATCTATTTGTTGTATTCTCCATCGACAGAATTCTGATCTACTCGACTACTGGGGAGGAGTATGCCTACGATTTACTGGAAGTACTTGTCACACTTTGGGAGCACTAGCATTATGGTATGCTCTTGAAGTGCTAGTTTTGGATCTGGGAGGTTCACTTTTTGGGACATGTCATCTTGGAGGCTGGAGTTTCAGTAGATCTAATGAAGATTGCGGTAGTACATGACTAAGAGACACCCAGGAAATTGAAGGAGGTACATTGTTTCCTGGGTTTGGATGGTTATTACCTGAGGTTTGTGCCAGATTTCTCCAGAGTTGCAGCATTACTATCAACCTTGATGAAGAAGGAGCAACCCATTGGGTGGTCAGAGAGATTCCAGTAGAGATTTTAGGAGATGAGGTAGAGGCTGACAAGTTCCCCCATCTTGAGGCTTTGAGAGGAATGCGTTGGGTACATAGTCTACTGTGACACATCAGGGACAACTATTGGATGTGTCTTGATGCAAGAGTGAGAAGTAATCACTTATTATTCACGACAGTTGAGACAACTTGAGCAGAACTACTCTACCCATGACCTGGAGTAAGTTGCGGTGGTCTTCTCCTTGGTGATGTGGCGACACTATCTAATGGGTGAGCATATTACTGTGTACTCTGAACACAAGATTCATAGTTATATCTTCTCTAATGAGGAATTGAACCTGAGACATCGGCATTTCCTTGTGTTCTTCTAGGACTATGATTTTGATATAGTCTATACTACTCAGAAGGGTAATGTTGTTGTAGATGCACTCAGTAGGAGAACTAGTATGCAGCTGCTAGGCGAGGTGACAAAGCAGCTGGCTGCTTTACAGATATCCTTTGTGGATAGAGATGGAGCAGCCTTCCTCCCGTCTCTTACAGTCACTCTCCCACTTCATTAGTGAGTCATAGAGGCACAGCATGGGGACACTAACTATGAGACATGACGTGCTCAGATATCCATAGGAATTCACCAGATGAATTTTCATAAGGTGGGGAGTCTATCATCCTCTTTAATGGACACACCATAGCACTAGTTTCACTTTAGGAGGAAGTGTTGAGGGTGTTCCACAACATCCCCTCTAGAAGTACATCCAATAGTGGAAAATATGTACCAGGATCTCTAGCGATATAACTGGTGGTCAGGAATGAAGAAGGATGTTACAGAGTTTGTCTCTCGGTGCCTCACTTGTTAGCAAGTGAAGGCATAGCACCAGGTACCCGCAAGCTTGGTTTATCCTTTAGAGGTCCCAAAGTGGAAGTGGGAAGGGATATCCAGGGTCTTTGGGATAGGACTTCCATTTACATACAGGTGTCACAAATCAATTTGGGAGATCATTGACCGACTCAGCATGTCGGCCCACTTCCTACTGATCCAAGAGAAGGGTTCAGTAGAGAGGTTGGGATGCCCTTATGTGCAGGAGATTGTACCACTACATGGAGTACCTTTTTCTGATGTCTATGATCATGAAGAACAATTTACATCCCAGCTATAGAAGGGGTTTCAAGAGGCTTTTAGGATGAATCTTCATCTGATCACTACCTTCCATCCTCAGACGGATGGCTAGACTGAGTAGACCATTCAGACCCTTGAGGACTTGCTCCGTACTTGTGTTCTCGACTATGGTCATAGCTGTGAGGATCACTTACCTTTGGTGGAGTTGGCATACAACAACAACTATCACTACACCATAGGTATGGCACATTTTTAGGCATTATACAAGTGACCATGAAGATAACCCTTGTGCTTGACTGACCCAGGGGAGTTAGCACTGGTGGGAACAGAGATGGTAAGAGCTACCACAGAGAAGGTTCACATCATCTAGGAGCAGATGAAGATTGCATAGAGCTGGAAGAAGTTGTATGCCGATATGAGACAAAGATCTCTGGAGTTCGAAGATGGTGAACATGTATTTCTACAGGTCTCACCTCGACGAGGTTTATAGATATTTGGGTGAGGAGGATTGTTATCTCTGAGATTCATCTGACATTTCCAGGTCCTTAGCAGAGTTGGCGAGTTGGCTTACCACATAGCTCTTATACTACAGTTGCACTGGGTGCATGATGTGTTCCATGTATCCTAGATGAGATGATACGTGCATGACCCTTCTCACATCATTGACCATGGGGAGATGGATGTCGATGATTGGGATACTTTTACGGAGGTTCCAGTAATGATTGAGGATTGACAGAATCGAGTCCTCCATGGATGGTCGATACCACTGGTGCGCATTCACCGGCATCACAGGAACCTCAGGAAGAGCACATGGGAGAGGGAGGCGCAGATTCATGCTCAGTAACCCCACTTGTTCCCTTAGTTCGAGTTGTAGCTTACATGGATGTAAAGCTCTAAGGGGGGGAGAATATAAAGACACTGAACTTCCATGTAATTTTATTAAATTAAATATGAATTTTATGAGTCTGCAAAAATTTATGGAGCATGATTCTGAGGCCTACTGTGCCCGGAATCAATTTCTGAAGTTTTATTCGAGTATGTTCTTGTAACGCATGAGCATGTTTTTTTATAACTTTTGAACCGGTGCTTGGAATTGAAATCTAAGGGCACCATTGAACTCACAGCACTGTTATTCACTTAAGAAGACATTCACCTCAATATAAGTTGGTTGAGGATAAAAGTTTGTTTTTTGGTTTTTAGTGAATGTATAAAATAAAAATAAATATGTCAATCATTATTTTTATTTGTTGGTTAAAAACCTCCATGTGGAAGGTGGAGGTGGGGACCACCAAAGTTGAACCTACCATGAGAGTTTATTGTGGTGGTCCGCACCCGAGGTCTAAACCTCCTATTCTTCTTTATTGTGGTGGGGACCACCTGGGTTTTAAACCCCCTTGAAACTCTCCATTAATGGGGAGAAACCCTCAAATTTTCCATTAAGTGTAGCGGAGCCTCTTCAACTCCCCAAACACTTAATGTGTCGAATCCTTCTCAATTAATTAATCCACCCATTTTGAATTTTGTGACAATAATTAAATAATATATTAACATAATCTATTTTTTTGGTTGGCATTTGACTTTTGGGTAGAACTTGGGGAATGAGGGAGAGCATAGGTAGAAAATCTCTCGCCAACTAAGAACAAAGAACGCATTCTTTTAACAAAGAATGAATTAGACTATGAAGAAATATCTCTTTCGACCTTAATCCATGGACACCTACTGATGTGGGACATCTTCGACCGACCTTCCCTCCTCATCGTCGTCAAAGAACCAACACAAGAGATCAGGATTGAAGTGTGTGGCGAATGCAATGAACGACGAAAACACTGTCTTCTTCCCCATGACTCCATAAGCGAACAATGATAAAAAGTAGGGTTCACGATTTGTTAATTGTTTCACTTTATTCGTTTCCCTTCAAGGATTAATAATAAATTTTGCATGCAGTCACTCTACCACGGAGGGTTTGGGCCAAATGAACACGGCCCGACCCCCTGCACTTTACATTGTGGATTTTGACACTAATAGAAATAGGAGTCCAAGTTGAGTGATTGTCATCATCGATGGTTGAGTATTGAAGGAGACGTCCCAAGTAGTGTGTGACAACATTAGTATTGATAATAGGGCCACAATAACTCGTCTGGTGACCATTTGATGGTTCGCCGGCGGTCAGAACTAGCGAACGTCACCGACGACGAAGGGAAGGGCGGGTGGCCGCATGGTCGGCGGGGGCACAACTGCGCTGCCAGAGGAGGAGGCCGTAGCCGACGGGCCGTGACGGTGCAGCAGCGGCCAACTCAAGGCCAGCCCTGAGAGGAACTGGCAGCCCGAGACGCTTTGTTGCAGGGGAAGGCGCGACACAGAGCACACCGCGCGGTGGACCAAGGGTCTGCGGCCTTGGTCTCAGCGACGTGGGAAAGGCGGCCAGATCTTCTGGTTGCTGGATGAGGTGAGGTGCAACCACACTACATGGGAGGCGGCTGGCGGGAGGCATCGTGTGGGCCGAGCCCAATGCGGGCCGGACCCAGCGCGGGCCGAACCGAGCTCGGGCAGGGCGGCCCCTGCGGGGCAGGACCCAGTGAGGGAAGGGTAGCCCTGGTGGGCTTGGCGGCCCCGGCAGACCTGGTCGAACCCATGGACAGGGTTGGACACCAGTCTGGACCCGGGTTGGGTTTGGTCGGTCCAGGTCGGTCCGCCTAGGACGGACCGGACCCGAACCTGCTTGAAATTTTTCCCCTCGTTTGCCCATAACATGAGCTACGTGTGTCCGATTGACGAACCTTCTATGGTGATGAAAACCTTAGAGGGAGACAGTTCTATTAATATACCCCACTTGAGGTTTGAACATAGTTGGGGTACGGCTGGTTGGATCGAAGGTAAATCAAACCAGACCCTCGGAACAGAAATGCCAATAACTCACAGTCCGGTCATCCGAATGATGCATCCTCTATCGCGTTGGGTTTATTTTGTAAAGATGAATATTTTAGATACATAAACTTGGGAATTCGTGGAAGTTGAGGTTTAGATGTTGATCTTGGGACTAGACTCTCCGAAATCAAGCATGCTTTTTGTGGAACCATGTAGATGGATGCATTCTGACTGATGTTCCTAGATCCTACATGGGTTCAATAGCTCAAACTACTGTTCTTGGATCCTACATGGGTTCGAAAACTCTGACTACTATTCCTGGATCATACCTGGGTTTGATAGCTCTGTCTATTGTTCCTAGATCTTATGTGGTTTTGACCGCTCTAACTACTATTCCTATATCCTACGTGGGTTCAATAGCTCTGACTATTGTTCCTGGATCCTACGTGGGTTTGACAGATCTGACTACTTTTCCTAGATCCTAGGTGGGATTGAAAGCTCTGAATACTGTTCCTGGATCCTACGTAGGTTCGACAACTCTGACTATTGTTCCTGGATCCTAAGATGGTTCGAAAGCTCTAACTACAGTTCCATGATCATACGTGGGTTTGAGAGCTCTGACTATAGTTCCTGGATCCTACGTTGGTTCGACAGCTCTGACTACTGTTCCTAGATCCTACGTTGGTTTGAACGCTCTGACTACTATTCCTGGATCCTACATGGGTTCGAAAACACTGACTACTGTTCCCAGATCCTACGTGGGTTCGACAGCTCAGACTACTATTGCTAGATCCTACGAGGGTTCGACAACTTTGACTACTATTCCTAGATCATACGTGGGTTTGACAGAATAGATGTTTTAGTGGCTACATATAATCATCTCTAACTCTATATATAAGTTGTATACATGTGTTAGTTGAGTCAATAACTTGTTTTTTCCCATGATTGAGAAGGATTACATGATAACATAGCTATATGTATGGGGATATTCCTAAGTGGGGGTTTCTGTTGATTTCATACTTTGTGGTTTATCCTTGTTGGATTTTGTGAGAACTTGAGGGTCTTAGGGTGCCTACTGAGTATCATCATACTCAACCTGCATGGGCTATTCTCGCACCTCGTTTTGTTGGATGCATACGTCGAACATCGCTGACCAAGGCTGAGAGTACTAGGACTAGATGGTACCTAGAGGTGGACCATATGGAGTGACAGTACACAGAGGAGACAGACAAACATAGAGTTTTATGGATGCTATTTGTACCAACCCTTCATGTTGGAATCCCAGAGGACGACCCAATAACTATTTTTTCCATTCTCCAGTTCATTGTACTTTACAGTTGGGCTTGTATTTTTGGCCCCTTTACTTTTAGTACTCCTTTGATATATAGTTTACTTTGTGTTTTATATCTAGCTATGTGCTCTGCTGTGTGAGATTACAGGTTATAAAGGTAATGCCTTCCCAGTTATAGGGAATTTCACCCTTGGTACTAGTCACCGGCCTCTTGCCTATGGAAGGCGGGGTTGCGGTAGTCATGACACGGGCCCCTGGGGACGGGTCGTGACATTATAAGCATGAATATAATTTTTTTATTATGTATAAATTAAATTTATGTTTTTATATATGATAGTTAAACATATATGGGGTGTGATGATACTTTATTAGGATTTTTTTGTTTCAATAGTATTTTAATCATGATTGTCTATGATTGAATTTCCTTGGTGGAAATTATAAGATAATTATTTGATAAACCACATTAATTATTATTATCCTCTGATTATTTATTGAATTATTATTTTTCAGTACCATTTTACTCTATATATTACACTAAAGGTTTAAGAAAATGTTTTTAGGAAAAGATCAATTTATTTCTCTTCATTAAGTTAAAAAAATTCAAACAAGTCAATGTTTTCTTAAATGGTTTCAAAATTAATATGTTTTTTTAAAGTATTTATTTTTTTAATATCATGATTACAACATTTTAGATTTTAAAAAAAGTTTCAAAAATAATATCCCTATCATTTTCTGAATAATTTTAATTTTATTGATGGAGAGAGCATTATTTTCTTTAAATGGATATAGAATGAATAAAATTTCCCTTCATCATGACTTATAAATGTTTTATTTTTTTAACATATTATCATTACTTTTATTCTAAGAAAAATGATTCATCTATTTGATGATAATATTTGAGATTTTAATAATTTATTTAAAATTGAATACATATTTTACTCAAGAATTATTCTAGATGTATTTATTGAAATATTTTTTCCATGATATCATACTTTGGTGTTAATTATACTTTTTTAGGGATATTATATAATGATACCATCTTTATCCTTTATTTGGATGGTCAATGATTATGATGTTTTTATTTTTATGAAGCCCATTTTTCAAGGGTTTTGCTATGATGATATGATGATTTTTCTATGATCTAGAGAAAATTATATGAATGAATTGTGTTTATAAGATGGTTGGATGCATTATATCCCTCTAATACATTTGGTATAGTGACATTGATATATCATGAGATGGTGATGAATCTTGTGTGCATGAATGAATTTATTTTTTCTTGTGTTTATGTATGTGTATGATTTCGTCTAGTTATTATTAACGGAATATTTTTAGAATATATTTTGAATATATTTATTATAATTTTTAAGAGTTAGTATGATCATTTTCTATCTACAATCCCAATATTATGTGTGAAAATGATTGTGTTTAGCTATATTCTCAATATTATTATTTCCTATGATTATAAAGAGAGATTCATATGTTATAAATCATCAATAATGATTTCTTATTTAAAAATCAATGTAATCATACATATAGAAAATAATTTATATTGTATCTTATGATATATGATTTTCTCGGTATGAATAGTTCTCTTTGATAATATCGACATGGATACGTTATTATAACATTATGATCATCATATTACCAATTAATATCTCCCATTTTTACCTATACTATGCATCTATTTGACACTATATTGTGGTTGTGTCTATAAGAGTACATTATGAATAAAAATATCTTTAGGTGATGAATATTATAATTAAATATTATTTTTTTATATCTAGTCTCCTAATAAACTGAACTTTTAAGGTCATAAAGAGTGTATTATCCTGGAATACAATGTATATTAATCTAAAATGATGTAATATTTATATATATTGTCCCATGGTCACTATATGTATAATATATCCATGATCACACACCAAACCACTAATCGTAGGCTTTCACCAATGTAATATAGGGAAGTGCACCTAATGTCAAATGAAGACTCTCAATACAATAAAGATTCAGTGGCCTTGGAAAAATGGTAACACATTATAAACCATTTTAAGATATTTTATGTGACAAATAACATATAATCAATTTGGTATTTTTTGGGGATAAGGTAGAAAAATGAAATATGATGATGTCTTATCATGTGATGGATATCAGAATGGTGCATTAAAACTCATTTTTTGTTAGTATGTTTTGGTTACCAAAATATAGGATTGATATTCATTGATAATGGTATTTTGTATGTATGAAATTCACCGAAAATTATTAACATGTGCTCTAATAATAATGAGTTATTAGATATTATTATCTATAAACTAGATATTAGCATGACGTGTTTAGACATCATGTTTGGTATATTGAATAACATGAAATTTTCAGGTTTTTTATTATTGAAATTGTATGAGATATGGATATATCTTTTTTAAATGATAGTGAAATCACAGATGGTGATTTCTCATATAACATGGAATAAAATTATACATAGTAAGATTATAAAAAATATAATTATAATTTTTTGTCAGGAGGATCTATAGATATTTTATTGATAGTGATTTATTTGTAGTCCCACAGAGTATGGTATTTCTTATCAACTCAATTTTTCATTATAGGAATGTACTTATGTAAATATTCAACCCTTGTGGGTAACCATGGAACTGAATTCCGTTTTGTGGAATATAAGTATTATTACATAATGTGTCAGTAACAACAAATATATTATATTACCTTATTAAATAGTGATGGTATTATATTTAACATAACCACATGATTGTTTGTATAATTGATGTGAAACATAGAGTGGGTATTACATTATATTAGTATTCAGTGGAAATTAGAATTTGAACATCAAGTGTATGCCTCCCATTTGTGGAGGCTACATGAGGATCTGCACAAGATTATGTATTCTTGAGGGGGGAAGTCTCAAATATATATTACTAGTGAGAATCAGTTCCCTAGTAGGTGATGAGTTGGCATGTGATTCCTGAAGAAAATGATTTCATGAAAATCATAGTGTTTGTAGTTGGGAACCTAGGTTATCAGTTGAATTCCAAGATGATAATAGATCTATATTTCCCATTACAAGGGAAATATTTGAGATGTGACATATGGGATAGCTATGAGAAAGAATGGGTATATGATTTTAGTAGGAGATTGATTCAAATAATGTCCTATTGAAGGTAATATATTGTCATTCTGATGACTAAGATATTATAAAAAAAGGAATAGTTAGGTTCCTTACATTGGGATCAATGCATGGGAGGTGTTATCATATATGGTATATTAATAATTATGGCTAGGATTATTATGAAAAAATGAACCATGTGATTAGGTTCCTATAGTAAAAATTTATAATTTTTATGGTATGCTCAATATGAATATTAACCCTAATGTTTCTTGATATATTTTCTAAATCATGGGAGATCATAGATATATATTTTGTGATTTTGCATTGATGTAATTTTTCGAGTGGCAATGCATTTCTGTCAACATTTGATGGATTATATGCTGTTTGAAATTGTATAAGGGTACTCAAGTTTGATGATTTAAATTAGAAGTATAATTTTCTATTTCTTAGTTACATAATCCTCAATATGATGACATCTGAATCATTATAAATGGTTTGATTTATTTGATTGGGTGTTATGGGTTTGTAAAACTATTTAATTTAGATGAGTTTATTGTATAATGTACTAAACAAAGAAGAACAAATTTAGTTTTGATTTGGTTAGAGTTTACGTGAAAGGTGTAAATAGATGTAATTAACTGATTTCATACATTTTCAATTTTCTGTAATTATAACAATAATATGGATCTCTTCATGTTGTGTGTTATTTTTTTGGAAATGGATTGTTTGTTTGTTGAACAGTCTATTAGAGCAGGATCCTAAATATCTGTTCCCTAGTATATGGTGAGCGTATCTCAGGGTCCTGAAATGTGATTGAGATTATAACATATTTATATTTTTCTCATGGAGTAGTATATAGTAATCTATATGATTTTGATTTCAATTTTTACAATATGATGGTTTGAACATCATTATTAATTTTTTGTCAATAGTTGCTGAAGATGAAGTTACTTTGATATAGTTGCATAAATAGTATATATATTTATTTAGGTATTAGTAATGAATAGTTAAACTATGTTTAATAATTAGATGTGGTAATATACAATTTATGAATAGTAAAGGGTTGACCTCATGTGGGTAGGGTCATGGTGAGGATATGTCTGACAGTTTGACGGTTGATATAACATTGGGATACTAGTGTGTGAGTGAAACCAATTTTATCTAGATAATTTGTAAATAAATTTTTATAAATCATAATTGATATTGGATGGATATTTTTTGTTAACTATGATTAGGATACTATTCTATTATAATTTTTTGGGGGTTCATTGGGGGAAAATAGTGTTACATGGTTCGTGGGGATAAGACCATCTATTTCGATGGATTAATGGTTCAACCAATTTCATCATATGATTTACAGTTGACACATTGTTTTCAAATTATTTATGGGGTGAATCATATTTTAAAATGTAGTGAAGTTGCCTGTTGAGATGAAAATTCTTTTTGTGAAAATGGGATGTTGAATTTGTGGTTTGGGTATGTCGTATTTTGTATAAAAGATATATTATGAAGCTTCTCCTAGACCTTCAAAAGAATGCTCATTGTTTTTAGGGCCTTTTTATGTATTGTTAAGACTATCATAATTCTATTTTGAATTAGATATGAGAATTATTACTGTACTTATTGTTGGTTTTTATTTTTAATTGGGTGTGGGGAGATTTTCAGCTCATCAGGCATAACATTTTACATAATTAAAATTTTTTATCATAAGAAATTATACATTTTAGGAGAACAATGGATAAGAATCAGTAGTTTTGAGATGATTCTATATGATAGGTATTCCCTACTCTACATGAGTAATTGGTAGATAACACTAAGAGGTATCATGAATCTTGATCAAGGATGAGAATCATCTTATTGTTTCAGTGATGGAAGTTATTTTTGGATCAACATTGGAATGATATTTAAATTTTTATTTATAGTTATATAATGGGATTCCATTATTAATTAAGAGATGTAATTATATATATTAATATTATCTAAAATACATTTTTGTGTTGAATACCTGGTTTAAATGTTCTAAATAACATATTTGTAATGATTTGTTCTATGTTTGTGTGATTGCAATTTATTTCCTCTAAACATGTTTTAAAATATATTTAGAATTTATATGTTTGTACTTTTTGAATGTTTTTTTTGAAATGTGAATATATATGAGTTTTTAAGTGTTCAAATATAATGATTATTTTAATTTGGATAAAATTTATGATTTTGGTTGGGACTTAATAGTTTGAGAGAGTTATAGTGTAAGGGCGGGTGGTCCAGATATTTAAATTTAATAGTTGCTGGTTATTCACATCATGATATAGTGATTTATATCATGAAATTTCGTAAACAATAGAATCCTCCAAGACTATGTGTATCTGTAAATGATAAAAAGGTTCTTTCAATGAATTATTGTTTGAATATATTTTTTTAAAATTTATTTTTTCCACTCAAACCAACATTGTTTAGATGAGAAGGTGAATGTAGAAGAATTTCGATGACATAACATCCCCTCTATTTATGCCCTTTAATCTTATGTAGTTCTACGTGAATTTTCAAGGATAATCAATCTAATTCCATCACAATGAATTTGTTAATATTTAAATATTTCGATTTTCTATGATTTTATTTATTATGTTTTCATGTTGACTCCTTTATAGCATGGATTATTTGAAAATCCATTGTAGTTATTTTTGTAAGATTACATGAACAAAATTCTAGGATTTCATATTCATTCCATCATCAGTAGTTGGATAATGGTAATTCACTCTATGATTTACATATTTGTTTTTTTAAATATCATGAAATTATTCATTATAATGGTGGTTTTAATTTGGTATGTTATTCTCCTTAGTACCATGGATAATTAAACTATGTAATGGACATTTCTTCTATTATTTTCGGAAAGCTATCTTGAAACATATTGATTTTATAGATTATTCAAATTAAATTATATATAAATATTTTTTAAAAAAATATTTAATTGGATAATTATTTATAATATAATTATTATAAATTATAGGTATTTTTGATATGTGGTAAGGCTTGTCAGTGATAGGAGATAACCGTTTTCACTTGGACAATCATGGGTGGGAATTTTAAAGCCACACCTAAAAGAGAAATGTCTTATTTTAGGAAGGTGGCCCTATATATCTAGTCTCTAGTATTTAGGAATTTTTTCATATCCTATTATTTGTGAAGAATTTTCAATAAGGGAGATATATTTTTAAAAACTATATAATATTTATTTAAAATCTACATAAATATGACTATATTGCAAAAAATCCCAATGGCCACAACATTTCCTAGTGCACTGGAATGATTTTCAATACTATTGATTGTTGTTTCCTTGATACATTTTGTATACCATTGGATATAAGAAACTCAGTGAGGGATTTAAACTAAATTAAATGAGATGGATATAATATTGAATCTATCATGGCAGGTTCCCTTAAATACCTCTATGTTTAGGTGAGTTATAAATCAAGTTGAATGGATGAGGTATTATACATTTGAGAACCCTATAATTCTTTATAGTGTTAGGTAAGGTGGGAATACAATGAGGAGAAAATTCATCCCCCAAAGATATGTGATTACTATGGTTGATAGACCATATAGAGACATATGTATAGTATTTGAGTTCATACCGACCTATAGTGACATTGAAAAGTGATAAATGTAATGCCAAATCACCGGTTATATTTTCCTAAGAGGTTGAATAAGTTGATATGAGCCCCTGACAGTGTCAAGGGATGAACTTCCATCTATGTGACTAGTGTTTAACTGATATATGTGATTAAGATTAGAGTACACATTACTTATTTCCTAGATAGGAAAATACATAAGGGACCTTTATATGTGCCTTGATGAGATATGGACCAATGTGAGATGGGCCATACTGGAATGAGTATTGATGGTTGTAGGTTTGAACATAAAATATGAATCAATATTCTTTTTTAATTATAGATGTGATGATCTATGTTCCTTTACTTGAATGTTCACCCATGTTTATGTGTGACAGTCGTGTATAGATGGTTATCCTTTTTGATATGTTAGAAAATTAAGTATTGCACTATGTGTTGTATTTAAATTCTTGGTAAGCCATTACCATTATCTATGGGAATTGACATATTTCACAATTACTATGGAATAATATGGAATACATAATGGTTTAAAATGATAACTATTTATTATTATATAATTATTAGTATACCCTATTTTGGTTTTGTAGTGACATTTGATGATTACAGAATATCTAGAGTACCACTTCCAATATGGGGGTTACATATAATAAATTTCGATCTTATCAGATAATCTTATATAAACTAGATTTAATCATAATGTTTATTCATAATCAAATATTAGATTTAAAGGATCTATGATGAAACATCATGAATATAGGATCAACTAGGACCACCTCATAATAGTCAGTGGTGAAGCATGATGGCTAAAAATATCCTTGGATAACTTCATAGGGATCCACTGGTGGCTTGATACTATTGGAATTCCATCTAATACATCCAAGGATACTGTATTTATGAATATGAATATATGGCCATAAATCATAGTATTAGTAATAAAGAAATTTGATACCTATGAAAAGTCACTATAGAACAAGATGATGTAGTATTGGGTCAGTCTGATGTTCAATGGAAGAACACGTGGATAAAAAATGGTTATATTTACCATTTTTAAGGTCATTTGTTATTTAACTATCCATGTAACATGAAAATATATTAAATTTTCCTGATATGTATGAGAACATGTATTTGGTTCCATATTATGTTTTACTCAGATCTTACTTAGGTGTATAAGGAACTAGAGTTCCCAAGAAGACTTCACTAATTCAAGGATTATGCAACGTATATTTTGAAGGTTTCTTAATCGACAAGGAAAAAACACATTATTAGATATCATGACATGGTATTACCTAGAGAATTAGTTGATAATAACGTAAATTTATTCTTGTAATATGATTCTTATAAATATTTTATGGGCTGTTGGGTGTGTAATTAGTCAATATGATTATATTCTTTCAGATTATTTGTTGTTAATTAATTTCTATTTCTATATATATCTATCAAGTGTGATTATTTAGTTATCTAATTGATAGTTAGATATTTTAATTTGTTATTGAGAACTCTTATATGTGGTTATACTCTCCCATTTATCGATCTAGAAACACTTATTAGTTTTCGTTAGTGCATGTATAATGGGGAGGCATGACTAAGGTCCCATGATGACTCCCCAGTTCAACCACCATATAGTGGTTGTAGACCAGATGGATTACATTGATCGAAATATTTTAAAGCATACCTAACCTATAAAACTACTAAAAACTATCATTAGACTCCCTCGATACATAAAATGAAAAAGGGATCATCAAAACCTATGACCATAAATTACAATCTAAAGGAGACACTTTAGATTATATTCATTAATGGTATATCTATTTTCGAATAATTAAATATAGATAATTTTTATAATAAAAATTTTATATTAATAAGAATATTTTTTATAAGGAAAATTATATTTATATATTTATCAAATACATGAAAATAGAACCTAAATTTTTAAAATATATTTACTCCCCATTTATTGAGGTGATATATTTTTTCAAATTATATAAAAAATAATGGGATCATCATTATTAAAAAATTTCTTCCATAAAATTGATATGATCCAACCTCCATATTTTTAATGGATTTGGAAATATATCACCAAGATACCTTTACATTCCTCTAAATACCAGAGTAATTAATAATTTTTGTGTGTGATAATATGGAAGATATTGTATTTTAATATTTTATTTTCTGTAATAATGATGTATAAATTTTTTAATCAATTATACATTATATTTTTTATAATATATAATATAAATTTGTGTGATTGGTAATCAAATATTGCTATATATATATATGTGTGTGTGTGTAACAAAAAAAATTCATACTACAATACACAATTGTAAATTATTATGAATTAATAGTGAATAGTTTTTAATGTGTTTTTTACTAGAGACGGATACAATGGAATCTCTAAAAAATTTAATATGCTATAAGAATTTATAATCTAGTATAGAACAACCAAAATTAACTTACCAATTTGATTAAATATTAAAATTTCCCAATGAATGATACATAATCATGATTAGATGTCATTTTTTAATACTAAAAAATATTTATTCAATTATTGAAATGATATTTCCCTGAATTTTATTGAAAATGTACATCAAAATACATATAAAATTATATATATATATATATATGATAAAATATCATTATATTAATTAATATATTTTCCATTTCCCTATAATTATTTTAATTTAATGTTATTTTAATTTAATATAAATATACCATACATGGGGTGCATTATAAAGTACTAATACATCATGTATTATTAAAGGAACATCATTTAATAATGTTTTCTAATATTTATAGTGTTTTAAGGTATTCATTAATATAATTTTGTCATTTATTAAAACCATTATGAAAATTGCACCTTAACTATCTGGATCATCACTAATTCACTTTTCTGTAATTTAGAAAAAAATTCATCATGTTATTTTCTTAGAAGATCTAACTATGATATCAGTAATGTAAAGTTGAATACATAATACAGTCTAGTGGAATAATTTAATAAATTAGTTTTTATAAATAATTTCTATTGAATAATCATATTGTAATATATTATTTTATAAATGACCATAGAATGCTATTTGAACATTCTTATGTCTATATATAGACCTCGTATGTTTCAAAACCCAATTAATTAATTATTTATTTTCAATCAATTTATGTTATTTAACATAAATATAATTCTTAAAAAACTATTTAAAATTTCACTTTTACAAATTATTAGGAAATGAATGAAATTCAGATATGTAATAATGGGAAGACGCATTTAGATATACTCATGTACATATAAAAGTGGGAAAATTTTATCATAAAGATTTAATTGTAATTGGATATATATAGTTGTAAAATTTTTGAACATATATTTTATGATTATTTCATTATAATCCCTCATTATTTGAAAACCCTTGTTTTCTCTCTATTATAGAACCTGCTAGGAATTTATCAAATAATTATTTTTTTGAATTTATTTTTATCTTCATGTATGACCATAAACCAATTCAAATCATCCACTATAGAATATGTTCATTGGTGTTTAAATAGAGATAAACCATATAAATGAAAATATTTATTTTGTGTAAAACATGTAGTAGTGATCAACTGATCAACAATAGTAATTACATTTATTATTGTATAGTCTTTAAAGATTATTCATTTTTTCAGAAAAATGTATTATGATCGCTCATATTCAACTAATTTACCTTATTGATCCTCAGTATAGGATTTTAGTAGTGTAAAAATATGGATTTTATGAACTAGATGGTGAAAATTCAGAAACAATTTTGATAATCAAAATAATTAAGATGTTTTTGAATGGTCTTGGAAACATGTAATGTCATGTCATATTTAATATGTATTATTTTATTAAAAAAATCATTCTGTTAATTGATCAATTTTATGATTTACTAATAGTTTTTTAAAAGCAGAATAATCAATAGTAATATTGGACATTTAATATCTATAGTTTGTTCATTTAAATTTAAAATTAACACATTATATTAAAAAAATGTGTACTATTTGAATTCATTTTAATGTAAAACATGTATGTGGTTTACATTTAATAACATGATGTAAATATTGATATGTAACTTCAATTGTTATATTATAATACTTTAAATTATTATTTTGTAATTATATATTTATGAAAATATATATTCGTATTATTATAAAGGATTATATTCCATTATTTTACAAAATATTATTTTATTTTGGATTTCATAGTACAAAAATGATATTTTTAATAAAAAGATTAAAAATAAAAATAATCAACCCCAACAACATGGTGATTGTTTTTTAAAATAATTACTAACTTTTATTTTGAATAAGAATATTTTTTTTAATTTCATTTGTATTATATTTTTTACAAATTCAATTTTAAATAATTTGCAATGAGTAAAATATTTGTATAGTATATAAACATGTGTTTCATAAAATAAATATTGTTTGAGTTACCATAAAATATGTTTATATTTTTTTTTCATATACGTATGGAATTAGGGACAAAATACTCATATTTTAGGAAAAATAATTTTTTAAATTAAATCTAGATAAATATCAAAACAATCATACAAATGGATCTTAAAATCAAGAAATTTAATGAGAATATCAAACAAATATCTTATATTCTAGATCATTTTATTAATACCTTTTAATATTACATTGAATATCATCAAATTATATTCCACTTTGTAGAGATAAGAAAACCTTTTGAGAAAATAATTATTTCTAGGTAAAAATCATTATGTAGTTAATTGTTAGATAATATTAGATATCTGTGTATTTTGTTATAAAAAATTTATAATTCAATAATCTAATAGAGTATCCATCATCAAATAATTTAATTATATTAATGTGTTTATAATTCAATTATAAAATAGAAATAAAATTATAATTATTTTACTATATGTAATTATAACAACCCCAAGATCTATTATATATCAATTATATAATTCTATAAGATTTCATTTCCTCCTTTTACAGTAATAATATTCTAGGAGATAATTCTTATTTTATCTTTTTTAGATAAATATATATCTATATATTGTTTGTTACTGTTACTTATAATAAGAAGGTTGTTCTAGAAACTCATTGAAACATAAAATTGATGTTGTGGGGAAAAATATAATTATTTAAAAATAAAGGTGTTTCAGTAGTGGTGACCATTGTCATATCCTAATACTATTATTCTGAATTAATATGTCTTGAATGAAAATGTAATACATATAACATTAACAAAATGACTAGGAAGAAAAGAAAATGGGTTTTGAAGATCATATTATAGAAAATATATCTGTTTAAGGCTTCACATCAATATTATAATGCTATCATAGCGCTTTTTAAATGGAGCCTTTTTTTATAAATTAGTTCAACTAATGAATTAACAATCATTTCCAATTTTTCAACCTTGATAATATTGATTTATACTAAAATTAAATCATGCAGTTCCCTTTGATGAAATATCACCCATTCAAAGAGTGAATGTCTTTGTGGGTTTTTTTTGGATGACGTAGTAAATTGAAAATGAATAATTTAGTGTCCAATGAGACGAACTAGGTCCTATAAGTGTTCCTCAGGTGTTTAGTAATCTGTAAACACACCTACACCTAACCATAAATAAACCAATCGATATGATCCAAATCCAAGAATTGGAATAATGTAGTTCTTAACCATGGAAATTTGGAATATTCATTTCTGAAATAGAAATACAATCATAAAACAATAAAATTCATAAATCATCAACTAAAAATATTTTTAAAATATAAACAAATACTGATGAAATTTATAAATTAAGGAATCCAGCATCATCAAAGGTGACCAACCACTATTCCAACAATAAATTTTTCTACCACCCCATTAAAAAGGTAAAATGGTATTATATATAGAGGAAGTAATAAAAAATAATGAAATAAATAAAATAATTAAAAAACATAGTGTACAATATTAGTAAAAGGTGTTATGTTCCCACTCCAATTAACTTTATCTATTTATGAATGATTCATGTATACATAGAGGTTGGTAACATCTTAATCTCTATCATTTAAGGATTTTAATATAATGTAAATTGATTAATATATCTTTCAAAATAGATTCATCTTTAAATTTTATTAAATCTATAGTCTTTACAAATTTCATCATTGTTTTGTAAATCATTAATTACCATAGAACCATCTATAGTATGTATTCACAATGGCGGATCACATATATGATGGGTATAATGGGGAATCAAAACAACCATTTGATGAAACCATCATTAAAATTTATTATCAAGATCTACATTTGTATTCCTTCAACATATTTCACTCCTCTTCATTATCATCCTTATTTATTCTCTCTTCAAGAACATATATTTCTCTCGTCTTCCAATAATTTTAGATTGGGATATGTGAAATAAATATTAATAGTGTATTACTAAATATAAGTGTATTCCTACTTTTAAAATATATAATGACATCAGACAATTCATCCTATTCCTTCATGGTTTTTAGTACTGCCTTTTTAAGATAATTATGCAGTCTTCATCCAAATAATTTCACCTATATATTTCCTCGTTCAGGCTAATTAATCATCATATCGATGTTAGGAATGATATAAAGTGGTAAATAATATATTTTATGTGTTTAGTAATAGAGTTATGTTATGATGGAATAATGTAAGTGGTGAGGAGAATTGATCATTATATAATATTATAACCTTCACTATGGTTTGAGGGATCTCTAGCAGTGAGAAGTTTATTGGAATGAGTTATGCATAGGGTGGTTTATCATTGGCATGGAGGAGATCAATGATGGAATTCTATAGTATATGATACCTAAAGATGATAGAGTTGTCTCAACATTATAATTTGTAATTGTTGGATTAATGATCGTAAATTATTTATAGTGGTGAAAACATATCCCTTATTTTGAAATTGTATCAGTAAAACCTCTTTGCCTGTATGTTTCTAGAGATTCATTCTCATGCATGGAATTCTTGTAAAAAAATTGGACTTCTATAGTGAATAAAGTGGGTTGATTTTGATGTTTTGTGGTTGAGAATTACGGGAAATAATTCAAAATATGAAGCATCATTATATTCCATTGGCCGAATGGTAGCTCATGTCATATTGTATTATAAACAATTGATTATTTTCGACAATCATCTTAATGGTAGCTCACGTGTGACAATTGTATATTTGTTGAAATGGATATAGTGAATCCTCACGGATTCATTCATCCATGTATATGAATGGTGTAAGATATACTGATCATGGGATGGAGGTTTAGAGTTGAAGTAGTATAGAATCATGATAGCTTTGTGGTGGTAGTGGCTTCGAAAACCAGTCCTCTAACCAACGTTGTGGCCAGTGGGATATGAAAAATATTCTCATCGTTGTCATCTGAGGACCATCAGGTGATATGTGGTTGTATCTATCTTTAGAGGTTATTTCTATATTGAGCACGAGTTCAAATAATGGTGTACATGGAGTTCAATTGCATTAGAGTAGTGGCCAATGTCATTGAAGGACAAGATTGACATCATAGTTTGGTATCTGATAATGAATGTGTAATTGAATAGGCCCAATGGAACCATTACAATTTATATGAAGATCATTCATATCATTTTTTCCCACATTACAAAATTTATGTTGTTGGTAGTTTGTTTCTAAATCAATATGTGTGATAACATGATCAGATGTATGAGGAAGGGAAGGACCCCCATTCACTATCATTAAAGACATTGGCCCATTATACTACGCCACCCATGTGGCACTCAACATAACACTACAAATCAAAATCATCAATCCCCATAGGCCACCATAATTTAATGTTCCCATGTTCCTCTCTTCCACCTTGGGAAGGCTCTCCTTGTAGAGTTCATGGCGGTATACACTCTTCTTGAGGCTAACTATGTGGTTGTGGGATACTATTTTAGGGCTAGGCCTTGGATGGGAAATGTTTTACATAATAGAGAAATATCTCTGAATAAATTTATCATTAAAAGTTAAATAATTAAATTAATAACAATAATTCATCACTATTTATTCATTTAATCCAATTTCTTCTTATCATTTTTAAATTCCCAATTTTTATTATAACCTTGAATTATATGTTCATCTCCATTGATATATTATTTAATGTCCATATAATTATTTTAACAATATATGAATGTTATGTCACTATTCTAAATACCCCCGTAAACATAAAATCTAAATATTCAATAAAGAGGGAACTGATATCACCATTTTTAAAATCTCGGTGAAATAAATATATTGATTATCAATGTTAAATTTCACCTTAAAACAAATCTCCATAAAATATAAACAATGATTCTCAATTTTCCAAGAAACAATAAAATCTAGTAATGTACTTCATACCATATCAATATTAGTGTAGTTATATTATCATTATTTCAATAAACATAATTCATTATTATTAAAAATTCTAAATAATGAGCTACCTCTCTTTAATTTTGTATCTCATCACTAATGATATTAATTCACATAGATTTATGCTCATATAATGAGAACAATATTTATATCCATCTTCTTGGAAATGAACTATTTTATACCCACAATAATGATAAAATTCTTATAAAATATTGACGAAATGAAATTAATGATCATATGACTCTAATGATTTATATTGGTAGGATTTTTTAATTTTATATATTAATGACCAAAGCAGAGGATTATTTCTTAACATATAAATCATTATATTTAATTTGAAAGTGTAATGTAATTATCCTTTTCTATTTAGAAACAACCACTTCCCCCAATCATCAATGTAGGGTTATGTTCGAAATTAATTTTAATGAATGATGTCCACCACCATCAATTTTCTATAATTTTATACATTTTGTGTGTAATATTTCATTTCATTTATTTTTTAAAAAAGGTATAATTATAATGAATCTCACACCCATCACCTATCAACATATGATTAAAATCATTGTTCCAATAATTGTGATTTTTGATTCCTCCAAGTCACAACCCATTGTGATATTTTTTTTTCAGAAATGCGAAAAAATGAAAGTACAATGTATATAAAAAATTGTTGTCAATACCAAAAATGAAGGACCCCTACAATTTTTTCCAGTAAATTAATTTCATCCCTATTAAAATGAAATCCCTTGATCCCCCTATTTCAATATTAAAATATCATTCACAATACTAAGAGTTGTGTACGAAATTATAAAAATGGATTGAAATATGGATCATCCCTATCTGGAGAATTCAAGGTATATATGTTTTAAATAAGGTATAATTTATTATTTCGTCTCATGTATAAGGTATTTTGAATGATTACATAATCATTTAAAATATTTTTTCAATGGTTATTACTTTGAAAATTTCAAATGAAATTTATAGCATGTTACATGCCCTAGTTTCATCCCAGAAATATGTTCAATAATAAATGGTATGTATATTGTCTAGAAATCCTCTCAGGAAAGGAAATATCATATTAAAAAAATCCATCAATGTTTGGATGATAATAAAAAATCAATTAAAATAAATTTTATAAAATAAAATCCTGATAATCTATAGGTACATTTAATTTACATGAATTAATTAATTCCCTTATATAATGAGATCTTATTTGAATATCCATGATTTACTCTAATAATTCAATTATATATTTTATCAAATCAATATTATTATCATTGAAATATAAAACACGTAATCTTATGAATCCTAATATTCTATGGCCCCATGAT
The DNA here is from genome assembly GCA_963277665.1 of Viscum album. Lineage (NCBI taxonomy): Eukaryota > Viridiplantae > Streptophyta > Magnoliopsida > Santalales > Viscaceae > Viscum > Viscum album. The sequence continues at coordinate 1,427,098,420 of OY728136.1, read as the reverse complement.
ATTTCATGTAATGAAATCTATTCAATAATGGCTATAAAATATTTGTGTTAGAATTGATGAAGGAAAATTAATTTTAATGAATATTTTCATAAACATGGATGTAATAACAATAATGAATGAGTGGATGATCTAACTATTCCCAAGTATCCTTTTCTCTTCTACATTATTTTTTGTCCATGGGGAATCTTGTATACTTATATCATGTCTGTCCTAGAAAAAATCTCATACTCATGTAAACAAATTCAATTAATTATCAACAGATGAACTGAGAGGTAATGAAATATTTAATATATGTAAATAGAAAAACTTCGGTTGCATCCTTGAAGAGTATTTTGATAATGCCTATGGCTCAAATTGAACTCGTGGAAATAAATCCGTAGATCATTTGGATATCTATGATCTCTTCCACTATTTCTTGAGTTACAGTCTCGTGGAACATTTTCTGTATCATCTAATTGATAGTGAATTGATTTCCTTATTTGTATCTCTTTATCACGATTTATTAATATGATAAAAATTAGAAACTAAAAATTTCCACCCCATCTATAAAAAATATTATCAGTCATTAACGATACTGTAGAATTTTAGAGCCCCATAAGGTCACATGGTTTAATTTTGATTTGTTCGATCATCTTATCATGTTGGACTCTTTCCCTATCTTTGTAAATCTATGATTTTTTAGAAAATTATATTATGACATAATACAATTAATATAATTTGAGATTCCTCTATTTCCAACCACATACTACATCCAAATCCATTAATTTTACAACAGAAAATTATTAGTACTCTAACAACACTGATCGATGATAACTTTTTCTATAAACGAGCTGTTACGGGATCGTATGTGAATGGGTTCCATATGAATTCATGTATTTTATTATTGTGTCTATATTTTGTTGGATAATATCCTACAAGTTTGGTTTGACCATTCCTCTAAAATACAATTAACCTCCCTATTAAAAACTTCGTGTTGGACATTTTTCACGGGATGGTAAGCTGAATATTTCTTGTGGTGCCGCCCAAACATTTTATGTGATGAAACCATCTTCCGACTGAAAAATAAATCATAGAGTCCTTGATGACGGTCCTTATCAGACCACACAATAAAAATATATTAGTCCTATCAAAGTCAATTAAGACCCTTTAATCATCCTTCTTGGTGGTTTAATCTTCCACCCATTTATATGTAACCCCCTAAGATTTCATATTCTGTTATTTTTTAATGTAATTCAGTAGCTTGCGCTATATGAAACACCATATTTGAGTGTACCAAAACATACCAATCTAGCCATTCAAAAAACAGTTATAATTATTATTAAATTAATTTTGAATATTTTATACTCCATATAATTTTAAAATCCATATTATTTTTTCATAGACATGATATAAGAAAAAATTCAATTGTGTAGATAAAATAAGTATTTTAAAAAAAAATAAATTTTACTTCGTTTTAATGTAGACCGATTTTTAAATACATCATTTGAAACTTTTGTATAATCAATATAAATAAAATTCTTCAGAAGCGGGACAAAAAAATTTAGTTTGGATAAATTTTCAGTGATTTTCTAATAACTTTTATATTTTGATGAATAATGAAAAACACAAATCTTTAATTGAATTTTTATTAATCGAAATATATTATAGTGAAAAATAATAAATTTAAATGGTTTTTAAGTATAATTAGATTATATATTTATCATTTAATTTAATTTTGGTCATCGTAAGTACTTTTACATTTATATTGGATGTAAGCACATATTAATCTTTTGATTGTTTTTACTTCTCAAAAACCCCTTTTCTGGTTTTGACAACGAGAATATTTTTTTAAAATTAATCAATATAACATATATATATTGAATTTGGTAATATAGATATCATTTTTGAATTTTTAATTTCAAAATTAGATTTGGGTGATTTTTTGATATTTTTCTAAAAATGTTTTACTTTTTATGATTAGTGAACAACAACTTTTTATTATTTAAAGCTGAATTTTTATTTAAATAAATATTTTTAATTTAAATTTATTTAAAAATCAAAATATATACATATTACCTATAATATTCCAATGTAATTCATTATTGTCATTTTATAATAAGATTATATTTATAAAATTTTATTGATCTTTTTACAGTCTTTTACTCACCTTCTAAGAATATTTTCAAATTTGGATAAAACATAATTTTATCACTTTGGTAAATTGAATTTAAAAAATTTGAGGGACACATTTGAAATCAGTATGTAAAATCTATTTCAACAAGATGAAAATAATTTTTGGTGAATCATAAATTTTGTATTTTATTTGCCACAGTTAAAAGTAAATATGGAAATTAAATGTAATAATGATATTTTAATTACCAAAACAGATTTTTTAATTCTACTGGATAAGTGTATTTCAACCAGAAATAGCCTTACGAATAATATTTGATTCTTTTTATCCACATGGATATGATTAGGACATTTATTATTATCTTATTTAATGTAGAGTTAAAAGTGCTAAATTCAATGTTCAATAAGTAAACCATCTAAAATATTGGGTTATACATAATATAAATTTGACTATTGATTATATCCTATAGATAAAAAGATTTTATACATAATGATATTTTATTTATAATTTTTAAACATTAAATATTTAAATATATTTATGGCACAATGATGATGCAATAATTACATTATAAATGAAAAATTAAATTAATTGATATTATAAATATAAAAATAAAAGTAAATTGAGACTTCTGATGCATTCACTAATTTTATAGGTTAATATAACATTTTTGGGTTGATTTAGTGTATTTTATTCGATGTAATCATGTTTTGTTGACTTTCCCAAAAAAAATACTAAATAGTGTGAAAATTTACGTAAACGATTATTTAAAGAAAATACTATATTTTTAAATGATATAGAATTAATTAAATAATAAGGATAATAAAAGGACTTATATAATGATAAATATTTTATTAATGAACCACTTGAGGTTTTCTTCACATGTTATATTATTTTTTTTAACCATGTAATATAAAATTAAAAGAAGACATGGTAAATGTTAAACTAGTTAACTAAGAATTAAATCTAAAATATAAGGCTAATATAGTGACCTAAAAATGTCTAAAACCTATTGGATAAGATTATTTTGAACCATACCCACCTTATCCTAGATATAAATCTATTTGGAGCCATTATAAACAGAAAATTATTTTAATATAAATAATATTTCATGCTTTTCTTAAAGTGACCATCACCTCTCTTATAAAAAGGTACTTCCCCTTATCTCAAAATAAAACCTCCAAAACAATTTTGATTTTCCAACCCCAAATAAAATATTTTCAAACTACCCTCACTTGATTATAGAGTCCTTAATTTGATTATAAATCCATTCTAAGGAAACTTTTTGATCAAATAAAAAGGAAGCACTTGAAGAAGGGGTAATAATTTCATCAACTCTTTCAATGTTCTTTTCATCTTCCACTTCCCCTTTCATTGTTGTTTCCAAGACATAATAATAACAAAACTAACTTATACATACTATGATGTTATTATAAATACGGTACAACCATATTCATTATTCTATCAATCCTATGATTGAAAAACTCACCATACGTGCGTATTTACATCTTACCGTCTACACGTCATGTTGTATTTTTTATTCAACATATCATTATTTGGATGGGTATAATAATGAGTATAACTGATATAATAACAAATATAAATTTTTAATGATTTTTTATATATAATATACCAACCAATTACATACTATTTCACCACTAATATAATGATATTATCGCTCCTGCATTCATACGACATACCGTATCCACGACGCGATGAGATTTCATTCCCCATTATAACAATTCAAGAATAATTTTCATTTGATGATTAATAATAATTTTTAAGAACATAATATACTTCTGGATATGAATAAAATACATCTTATCCGTAAAAATATGACTTACGTTACAAAATATTTAAAAGACAAAAAATCTGTTAACACCAAAAATAATGATACTACTAAAATATCATTAATATTGCAATATAATAATATAATATATGATATCATATTTATATAGGTGGTTCTTGTATAATTCAATAACAATTATTTCACCATTATACATGAGGTTAACCAACCATCTACTAAGTAAAATTACATGGTAAGGGGTTTTAATCCCACTTCTTATTCCTATTAGATTCATGTTATATTGCCACAATTTTCTTTTTGTAGTGTAAGTACTTCGCATAATTATATTCATTGTGTAAAATCATTTAATTTATGGATATTTTATTCTTCATTGTATGATCTTTCTTTCATGGGGTTTTGGTTTTGTATGTTTCCAAATCGGTAAGGGTATTTCTAATTTTGATTACCACTCATTGAGTTTTACACAAACTTCATTGATTATTTTAATCCAATATTATGTGTGAAATCAATATTTATTTATTTATATAGTAATTTACACTCTCCATAGTGTAGATATTATTTTTGATACACATAATCACTCCATTGATAAATTCTCAAGTCGTCGATATGAACATGATAATATTAATGTTAACTCAATTTCCATTAATTGAGTTAAACATCCAAGATATTTGTGATGTTCTTTCAAGAATAATTGTTAATGTCCTATTATTGATTTACACAAAATATTAAATCATATTGAGTGTATTTATATTTTTCACATAATTATGTCACTTAATTATCCTTAACCTAAGGATACATTCTTTATAATAGATTTCATCTCAATTTAATTTCCATTGAGTCTTATTTCTTATTATGTGCCAATTAAGATTTATATGATGTACTTACTATACTTTGAAATAGTATATCATGAATCCATTAAATCTCAGGTTATTATAATGTTTTTATTACCCCAGTTTTTTTTATTTTCACATCTCTAATTTGGTAAGGAACTCTAACTAAAATACCATTTTAAATGTTTTAAATATTAATTATTTTAAATATTTCTCATTAATGTCTATGTTTTAAATTTTTTTTAAGGATTTATTTATATGCACATGAATGATTTAAAATTAAAATTCATATTAATTTTTAAAGTGGTATGGGTAACATTGATTCAAAAATATATTTTTAACAGCTTCCTGATAAATAGTTATACTTTTAAATGTTTTCAACAAAAATGGGATATTTCTATATAATATTTTAACTTATTATTTTCATCTATGCATATATAATTAATTATTCTTTATTTAGGTTGATTTATTATAATACAATATTTCATATTGTATGGAATTAGTTATGTTTTATTGTGGATGTTATATATAAACCAGTCCTAGTTTGTTGTTAAAATATTGACATTTCATATTCTAGTTTTAATATGAATGTTTAGATTATTTTTAAATCATTTCATATGAGGAATGAATATGAAATAGTAAGTGACATGTGGAGGCCACAATATATCTTCGATGCATCGGTTTGTCTAATGAGACAAACTAGTAAATTGGAACAAGGATTTGACAAAATATTATTTGTAGTCTTGGCATGAGGCCTTGACTATGGGGTTATGATGTGAGGCATTATGCATTCCATCATTATGTAATTAGAAATTGAAATTACTTGTGTTTATTTGACAATTTGAATATCCAGGTGAATAATAAAATGCATTTTTTATTTATCTTTTCCATATTCTATTAATTTTAATGTTTAATTGGCTTTGGTTTTAGTCTTCTACATTCCCTTCAATGTTTTTTCTTATTTATGATAGTTTAGGCTATGTTTTTATCCCTACTGAGAATATGAGATCACCCTTTTGTTTTGTTTTCTTTTACCAGGATGGGAATGTAAAGACCCTTAAATTTCATGGAAAAATTTTTCTTAAATTATTTGGGGTTTAATGAGTATACAGTTTTTGACGGCACCTGATTCCGAGGCCCGGTGTGCCCAGAATCAATTTCTGAAATTTTGCTTGGGTACGTTCAATGAACGAATGAGTGGGTTTTTCTATCATTTGAATTGGTGCTCAGAATTGAAATCTGAGGGTACCAATGGAACCACAACACCGGTAATTGATTAATAGTACCTTTACTGAAGATTCATTTTCTTTGGGGGAGTTGTTAAAAAAATGTGGATTAAATAACAAGTAAATAAAATTGTGTGCAATATGATTTAAAATTCTAAGGTGGTTATATCCTACATGGGGGATTTAGGGTGGGACCCACTATCATCCTAACTACCCATGTGAGGATAAATGTGTGGTGGGGCCCACATGAGCCCTAACCCTTCACATTCCCTAAAATCCCTTAAACCCCCATTAAACCCCTTGTATTTAATTGGGTAACTACCCACTCTCCCACATTAATTCATGCCAACACACACATAATAAATTAATTGAAATTAGTGTTTAAATTTTTTTAATTTTAATGCGTGGAATGTTTTAATCCAGATAGAAATACAAAATTAACTATCTATCATTTTCATATAGAGATTGGAATCTCAAAATCTCTAGCTCATTCTTGATCCCATCCTACGATACCAATTCATTCACTGTATATGGGTGAATATAAATTCACACATAATAGACAATATGTTAAATGAACCACACCTCTTAAATCTCTATGAGACACTTAAATATCATGGAACACAGCTTCTGTATATATATAATACTCAACCCTATATCTAGGTACATGATATAAAACTCCATTGAATTGGAATATATTATATATCATTAAATAATATTATAATAAATGACTATAGGTAGGGATGTAAATTTCTATTCATGAAATATTTTAAAACCAAAAGAACATTCATCTGAAAAAATTTCATCAAAATATATTAATATATCTTATATATTGTAAAAATAAAAATATAGACTATATAACAAACCTTAATCTCCAAATGAGGATAATAGGTCTACTGACCAATCCTGAGGAACCAACATGATCCCATAAAATAATCAAATATATGAATCTATATTCGGAATTAGATATATTATCTTCATTATATCATGGTTAACCATTTATAAATCCATTTACAATATTAATATGTTTCCACCCCAATTAGAAAATTAAAAATCTGCAATTGAAAATAATAAAATAGATAAAAATCATTATCCAAATATTTTTTTTTCACCGTCATTTCTCATCACACAGTTGATGTCAAATAATAAAAATGTTTTTATATGTTATCAAAATACAAAAAGACATCAAACATGAACATGAGGTAACTATAAAGAGTTAATCTTTATAAATCATTTCCAAATGCATCCTGAAATGGGTTCTCGATTAAATAAAATAGAGATAGAAATTTCTGATAATCATATATATGGACCATAATAACTATCTAGTTATAATTGATCCTATCTAATAAATTTCATATATATAACCATACTTGTCTCAACATTCTATCAACGTAAGGGGATATACTGTTTTTCTATTAAGGTAATACAACTTTTGGTAGTTTTATTCAATCTATGAACAAATTCATGTTAATAATTTTTCATGAATATTATATTAAAACACTTCATATATAAGATGAATAAATCAAACAATTATAAATCTCACCCTTCAATGATAGTGAATATAGGGTATATAGTAAATATTTATACACTCTTACTGAAATGGATATCAATTGATAATACCAAATATTAGAAATAAGCTATGACACCTAGAAAATATACATAACATGTAGTTATTGAATAATAATACACATTTATATCAATAATATGAACATATATACAAAAATTAACCAAAATATTACCTGTCACAATATACAGAATATCTTCCCCATTTTCAAAATCCAAATATAGTGAAGAAACCTTGACCACCACAAATGTTTTCCCTTACAACAAAATCATAGAATAGGTTAAGGAACTTCCACTTGAGGATTATGCAAAAAGAAATTCCCATTAGATCCATAAATAGATTCTCTACCTATCCTAAAAAATGATTTGTCACTATTCATCTAATTCAATACCCCAGACCATGATCTAAATGAATTTTTATACTCGGAGCCTCTTCATAAACAATAAAATGGAAATTTAACACTAATTAATAAGGAATATAATATCATAAAATAAACATAGATCTCCGAAAGCTTGAGAGTAAAAACTATGATAATTTACCTACCACCAAAAATAAACCACACAAAATAATCTCATCAGGAAGGGTTAAGCAATTAGCCACTTCTCAGTCATATCTTTCTCCTTAATTCAAAAAACATATATATATTTTGGATCATCTAATAAATAGAATTGGAACCAATTAAATCATATAAAGGCCCAAAATTTGGACATAATTATAGTGTAACTAAATCATTTTCACTATACTTCAAAATGTATATTTGTGTGGTAGGTTCCAAATTGTAATAAAATATCAAATTAAACACCATCATCGGTAATATAAAAACAAGATTATGTCTAATTTAAAAAAAAATCTATAATCATATAAAATAAGATATAAAACCATAATATTCAAAAATAAATAGGCAAAAAACGACATAGTTGATAATACATTATAATGAATCCCTATATATTTATGATCTCGATCCATCTTTTGATTTTATGTGAAGAACTCCTCATGATCGTGTTCCTTGAAAGAAATATATGACAATCCCTACTTCATATTATATTGGAAAATTACACCCACTATCTCCAGGAAGTTCTCTAATGAATAAATTCCACCAACATTACCCACGTCCCATATGTTATTTAAATAATAATATAGATTTCCTCAATGATTTCAATCTAATACTTGGTTTCTAGAGGGAATGTTATTCCATGAATGGATATAGGATGTTACATATGGATGTGTTGGGTGATGTATACCAAATTATCTAGCTCCAATGTGATAATATATATCTTACCAGTACAATAAAAACCCATTTAATTAACTATATTAGTTTCTCAATGTTTGGGGGGTCTCCTAGTGTTCATTCTCATCTCATCCCTTTTGTGAATACTTATGTATTACATGATAATTATGTGCAATTAAAAAAACCTAAACCCAATATTATCATGAAATAGTGAAATGTTATTTGTGTAGTTTTATCTAAATTCACAAATTATAGGGATATAAAAAGTAGTAGATATTATATATCAGTGTAATTTAATCATATTCCTATACATAAAAAAAGAAATATTCTACATAAATTCCTTATGGTTGTAAAAAAAGAAACTATTCATCACAACCTCTTCATATTCTTAATAATAAGATTGAATTTAATATATTATTTTGTTGACATAAAAAATAAAAATTTTAAATCCATATAAATCCCTATGATTAACTAAAGAGAAACCAGAAATAAATTATTTAGGAAAACATCGAATAGATTATTATTTAAATTTATTTAATTTAATCCATTAATAATAATATTAATGAATTCACATGTAATGTGAATGGACCTGATTAATCATTATGAATGATCTAAATGATAATTAATCAACCAATTTAGTGAAAATATCAACAGAAATAAAATATCACAATATCTCTTAGGAAAAACCAATTGTGTAATCCCGTAATAAATAAATGTAATTTCAATATCCTAATAATTTGATCATCCAATATATGGACAAATTTATTACATATAAATGATGTTTCAAGGAGGTGACATAGAAATGATACAAAAATGTCATGTGGGGAATGTACTAAGGGCCTTTGGGACATATAATTGTCATCATGTCTATTGGGCCTTCTAACTAATATATTTTATGTAATTATGCAACTAATTGGTTGGGTTATCTAGTAGGGTGTCTATGACCATCCATTCTGGTCTGTGTGTGTGGTGTGTCTGTGTATGTATGTAATTATGTACTCAAAAACCATATGTAATAATAATTATCCATAACTAAATTTGATTATATCCCTTTAAATTAGGATACTTACTAGAAGAAACGGACTAAAAAATAATTTTATGATAGTATTACAATAATACAAAATATCTATCAATAATGTGAGTAATGGTAGATTTAATGAGAAATAGATAACTTATATAATATCATTGTCATGGTCAAAATATATAAATCATATCACTTGTAATAAAAAAAATGATCTCATGTCATACATCATAAATATTTTATCTCTACAAGTGATAGATTAATATATTTTATATATTTAAATAAAAACTGATATTGTGTCCTTTTAGATAAAATAATCCATTATTATGCCCTATTTCTGAAACAATCGATACCCAACTGAACCTTTACAAGAAACTGATAGAGGTGACTTTCACTTACCAAGATCCCAAGAAATGAAAATGCACATTAACCATCATTCCCTTAAATTTTTTGACTAATAAACACAGTGGGATACAAAAAATGGGGCCTTAATATATTTGGGGTGATAAATATTATAGTACATTTATTTATGGAAAAAAATAATGATATCATGGAATCATATTTTTATTTCATATTCTAATAATGACACCACAAACCTCAATAAATTATAATATGATATATTCAATAATAATAGAATTACAAACTAAAAATAACATATTATAGTTATCATTGGAAGCTTTTTAATAGGGTCGTACCATATCTAACCTATTATAAAAGCTAAACTATATCTTGAATAGGGTGAGGTGTCTTGTACATATTTATATAATATAGTAAAAATATAATTTATTTGGGGAGAGATTAATGTATTAAAAAATTATAATATGTATAATCTAACCCACATCAGGTAAGGATATTTGGATGAGTCACAAACATTTAAATAATAATAGGAAATCATCTGATACATGCATAACATAAAGAACATTCCTTATGAGTCAAGCTCACACCCAACTCATAGACGAGACACATGCCCAAAAATAATCAAAACAATATAGACAAAGGAATATGTTAACTATAACCATTACTCCATCAAACTAGGATAACACATGTCACAAAAAACACCACCTCTATAAAAAAATTATTGGATTAATTATGGTGGATACATCTCTATTTCAACTAACCTGAAGAAGTTCCAATATTATTCCCGACCTCATAACTATCTCAAATGATATTTATTATCATACATACCCCTAAGTTCATCCACAATCATTTTTTATTGACAATTATTGCCCAATAACATACTAGTTTTAATTAAAATAATTCACAAAACACAATTCCTCATGAATGTTGATGTTATGGTCTGGTCATATTTATTCTAGAATTCCCACATATTGACCAAATCAGGTTAATTTCATCTATCAAAACAAACCAATACTATTTTATACATTAAATAGAATAAAATATAGGAATCATAATTATCCATAATCACGTCCAACAAGAAAAAACATTTTTTTGATTAATTTAAATGATGAAAAGAACCTTATAAAACAAGTTTAAAATATGTATTGTGAAAAGAGGGGATGTATTAGTGAGAAAAATAAAATAAAATAATGTGGATGGATTGAAATATAATGATATGAATATCATTACAAATTATTAAAGAATCTGACAAAAATTGATGGGGACAGGTTTTAAGGAAGAATATATATCTTAGGAGGTGAGGTGTGTTTTTGTTTGGTATATGGGAAACGGAGAAGAAAAGTAATATTTGAGAAATCCTCAATAACACCATGAAATTTTATAATATTTTCTCTATTAAAGAAAGACTTTGAAGAATACCTTATATCACATAAAGGGCTGATCTAAATTTAACCATGACATAAATAATTTTAATGAATGATGAAAATTATATGAAACATCATTGTAATAATTAATATAAGAATAAAAAACCATTACATAAATTTAGAGAAATAAATTAATGTCATTTATTATAAAAAAATTGATTTCAATTTATTTATATATAATTATAATAAATTTTAAGAAATAATTTTTTCTATTCTAATAGGAAATAATTTATTAATGTTTTTTTATAAAAATAAATTATTAAATTTTAAACTGTGGTCATTATAATCATATAATGTAATAAATGGATATTATTCAAAGAACTATTTTTAAACTATTGGGAATTATTTTTTAAAACATAATGAATCACATTTAATTTATTATATTAATAAAATTCCTCAATATAAAAATTCGTATATTTAAACTCATTCAATTATTAATTAATATGACAGATAAATAAGAAAAGTTAAAGTTAAAAATGTCAATATTTTAAATAGTTGTTAATATATTTTACATTTTTTATTTCAAATTTTAAACACAATATTTTATAATTTAAAACTAATAAAATAACATTATATTATAGTTCATTATTTCAATATTATTATAAGCTGATATTATGAATTTTTTAGAAGGAAATTTGTTTTAATAAACTTTTTATAAATAAAATAAAATTTATGAAATAGTTATGTTATAAGGCTTATATTAAAAATAATGACAAATATTTCAGAATAAAATATTTATTTTAAGAATGAAATAAATAACATTGAAATTAAAATTCTAATTTATAAACCTATGTTATTCATTAAAGAACCCACTTAATATTTTATTATGTTAGATAATTATTTTTGTATCTAGATTTTAATAACAAATTAACAAAATTGTATATTTTTGACATGGTTTGAAAATCACAAAAAACTCTTTTATTAATCATAAAACAATAAATTTCAGGGTTACCAATTTTATTCGTAATTGTTGCCTTAAATTTATTTTTATTCGTAAATTTTTTTTTGTAAAATATTGTATTATGTGTTATGAGTTAATATTTTTATATTTAATATCAAAAAAATAAAAAATTTAATATAAAAATGGAATACTATTTTGAATCATCATTTTCACATTTGGTAAAATTTTCAATTTGATTTTTTTATTAAAAATATGTTTCCATGTTAAAAATTAATTAATATGATAATGTAAATAATGAGGTTAATGTGTTATATTTAGAGATAAGGTCATAAAATATCACCAAATGAAATAATTTTATTAGGAGAGGGTATTGAGATTGTCCCATAAAATTGTATTCTTAAATTATCAATTTGTGATCTTATTGACATGCATAAATCCATCATTTTATATTAATATAAATGTATTTTAAAAAATTCCACTACTCACATATATAAAATGAAATCTACTCCTCCCACCGCAACCCAAAATATTCATTAGAATCTCACTTCAGCCTCTTCCCATATTATTTCTCTCACAATCCTCCAGCATGTTTGGGAATCAAGGGTCCCATGAAATGGACCCAAATATATCATTTTCATAGGGCTCTATAATATTGGATTTGACACTTTAATGTAGTTAATGTGAATCATACAAAATATAAGTATGAGTTATGAGTTTCAAAAACCAATTCTTCTTCCTTGGGATATGATTTATATTCAATTTTTTGAAATATTTTTTTTTCATATTTTTCATGAATAATTTATATAATATTTTTTAATGAACGTCGCGTTATTATAGTTTAATATAAGGAAATATCATTCAACCTTATTTTTTCAACAATTTCCAAATACATTATAGTTTCTTTTCCAATCATAAATTTAAAACAAGATTTTGTATATATAAATTACTTTTTGATGGAACTGTTTTTCTGTTCTCTCAAAAAACCTTTATATATTATTTTCCACTAGTAATTTAATAGATTGACATTTTTTATTAGGTTATAAATTTACATTGATTTAAAATTAAATTAGTATTATTATAGTATTTGAAATAGAACATATCTTTATTTTTTCTATTTGGATTATTTTCCAATAAATCCATATTTTTATATTGTTTCAATAATTTTTATCCCTCCACATCAACGATTTAACAATGTCATTTTATAGTAACCTTTTATTTATCTACAATTTTTATAAAAATTCATTTTATTGATTTTTAAAATGAAAATATTTTAAAATATATACAAAAATATAAAAAAATGTTTTTTTCAAAGTGTTAATCATAATGATTTACCACAATTTTGTTTTTTTTAGATTAATATTATTCATGTTCATAATTTACAAGTTTTCTAATGTAATTAATTTTCTTAAATTTTTTTTAATTTTTTCGTTAATGATTTCATATAAAAAACTATATTTATTGAAATTTTAATAAGGATAATTAAAATGTTATTGTTAATATTTTTCTACCTATGTCAATATCCTTTAATGTTTATTATGTTGCATTCGAGTTATTTTCTAATTATTACATTATAATTAATTATATAAATTACTTATGATAACATTTTAAATATGTTTTAATGGAATTTGTTTCCTTATATTTGTATTGTAAAGACCCAGAAATCTTGTGGAAATTTTTTTCATAAATACATGGGAATTTTACGAGTCCGTAGTTTCAGACGGCGCTTGATTACGTGTCCTAGTGTGCCCAGAATCAATTATTGAAGTTTTGTTCGGGTACATTCAGTAAACATATTTGTGGTTTATTCTATCTTTTGAACCAGTACTCGGAATTGAAATCTGACGACACTGATGTACTCGCTGCGCCGATATTTTCTTAAGGAGACCTTTACCGTAGTTGCGTTATATCGGGAGTGGAAGTTAATTATTGGGATTCTTAATAAATTAAATAAAATTATGTGTGACGTAATTTTATTTTATATGGTGCTTATTTTTATCCAAAGCGTAGTTGGAGGTGGGACCCACCCACACATAACCTCCCGTGTGAGGATAATTTGTGTTGGGGCCCACACGAACACCAAACCCCTCAACTCCCCTTGAATTTGTTAAAGCCACTACCCTCTCAATTTAATGTTGAAACTCTCTACCTCACTTCATTTAAATTTTAAACCTTCCATCTTCTCTCATTAAAGTGCCAGCACCTAAGATTAATTAATACCACACATAATTAATCTATTTGAATTATTTTTAATTTATTTTTCCAACATTAAATGAATATATTAAATTCTTTTAATTGGGTGGGCATAAACATGGTTGGGAGAAATAAGGAGAGGAGGAGAACTCTTCATGGAATAATACCCTCTCGACAAAGAATGCCATTCTCCAATGAAGAACAATGTCCTCCCTGACGTAGAATGAGGAAGACCCTTGAGCCTTGGATTGGTAGCATGTGACAGGCGCAACGTACGATGTCGTCTTCGAATTCTCTTCCCGTGACACCATCAAGCAAACATTGAAATCGAGGTAGGGGTTGTTTTGAGTTGTTTATATTTCCGAACTTCATCATTCTAATTATGGAATGTGAATTACCTATTGTTAATGTCATAACGAGGAGGGTTCGGGCCTCACGAACATGGAACAAACCTCCCCCATATTTGTTGATCTTAATAAAGACGAAGGTGGAGCCAATAGGGCTCGGTGTTGTCGCACCATGCCAGAGAAGAACCACGACAGATGAAAAGGCGTGACACCATCATGCTGTGCTATGGAACCAAAGGTCGTGGTCAGGCCAGGCAGCGATGGTGGTGGACTGGAACCAAGCACTGACCGCGGGGAGGAAAACCGCGGCCCACTTCCATGGGCCGCTTGGCAGGAAGAACCGACTGAGCTGGAGGACCGCAACACCCATAGGTGCTGCGTGGAGCAGACGAGGCCCGCAACTGCGGGCCGCTCGACAGGGAAAACTGTCGGACGCCTGTCGTCCAGGCTGAAGAACTGCGGCGCCAGACGACACCATGTGGAAAGAACCACATCCCGCACAACGGGTCACACACACGTGCCATAAAGAATTGGCCGGCTAAGGGCGGCTGGCCAGGGGAGAGGCGGCGCCACTTGGTGCCGTCGGGCGAACCGAACCGGCCCGCAGTGCCTGCCGGGTCTGCAGGTGGGCCGCACCCCACCGGGTCGAGCCGACCCCCCAGCCAGGTTGGACCTGCCATGTCAAGCCCGGCTGACCCCCCAACCAGGTTGGGCCCACCGAGCCATGTCGGGCCGACCCACCATACCACTGGTCTTGACGGGTCGTGCCCCTCTTGGCTTAAATTTGAATATCTCCTAGACCGCGTGTCCGATCGACGTGCCATATGCGACACTATGACCCTCGCGATGAGGTCTTCCTTTTGCAATACTATAAGTGAGTTTTGGACAAACTTTTGAAAACTGCTGGGTTTGGAAGGAGCATAAATCCAACCAGGCCCCTGGAACAGAAATGCCAATAACTCTCAAACAGGGCGTCCGATTGAGGCTTCATCTGTCACATTGGGTTCCTTTTGATGAGACGGAACTTTAGGATACATCAACTCAAAGATTTGTGATCGTCGATGTATCGTAACTTGACTCGAGCAGCATACCCTCCCAGGATCGAGCATGCTGTGTGCGGGAACCATAGAGCTGGCTGCGACGACTACTGTACCAGAATCCTACATGGGTTCGACAGCGACGACTACTATACCAGAATCTTATCTGGGTTTGACAATGATAACTACTAAATTGGAATCCTCCATGGGTTTGTCAGGATGAATACTGTACCGGAATCCTATTTGGGTTTGAGAATTCTGACTTCTGTTCCTGTATCTTGTGTGGGTCCGACAGAGTAGCTGGTCTTGTGTCCTGTGTGTGTCTGACAGCTTAGCGGGTCTTGTATCCTGTGTGGGTCCGACTGCTTAGATGAATCAGTGACTAAATTTGATCATCTCTATCGCTATATGAATGATGTATACCTATGTGAGCCGAGTCTTGTCTTTCAACAATTATCATCGATGTGATTGAATTTACTTCCTTTGTGGATTGAGTTGTGTGTGGGCTTGAGAGTTGGAGCTGGGACTGTGACTGGTAACTTTGGTATATGTATGGGAATATATTTAGGTAGGGATGGTTGATACTTCGTGATTGTATCTTTCTATTGGGGTTTATCCTTTGTGGATTCTGGAAGACCTTCAGGGGTCTCAAAGTCCCCTAATGTGTATTTTTATACTCACCCCTACATGGGCTATGCCCGCACATCATTTTGTTGGTTACAGATGACAGAAAACACTGATCGAGGCAGATAGTTGTAGAGCTGGACGATACCTGGAGGTGGACCACTTGGTGAGACGTACTTGGATCGTACGGATGGACCTGGGGTGCTGAGGAGGACATCTGTACCCACACTTTAGGTGTGATTCCCAGAAGAAGGCTCAATAGTTTTTGTTTACCTTTCAACAGTTTTACTAGCATTACATTTGTTTTACTTTTCTGCTGGTCTTGTATTTCCGGCCAATTTCCTTTCAACACTTACTTTTGTATACAATCTTACTTAGTGTTTAATTTTAGTTGTGTACTCTACTGCTTGTGTTCAGGATGTGTGTGTGTTATAGCTTAGAAGGAAATTCCTTCCCTTTTTATAGGGATTATGCCATTGGTGTTAGTCGCTTGCCCCTGGCCTATGGAAGGCAGGCTTGGGGTAGTCCCGGCATGAGCCATGAGGATGGGTCGTGAAAAATTGGTATCAGAGGAGTCGGTTCTACCATAGAACTTGGACACATGATTATTTTTAGTAGAAATATTATTAAGTGTTTTTAGTGTGGTTATCAGTTTAGGGAAACTGGTGTTGGTGCGGCGGAAGACCAATCTAAACACTAGGAATCTGACTTCTGATTTCTAACTCAGTGCACGAAAACACTGATTGCATGTGTGATTCCATTGAAGGGTTTTCTTCGTGATTACATTGTGTCAGCTCACCAGGTATACTATTTTAACTTTGGTGCACCTGTTCCCTTTCATGATGTCCTCATGAAGGCATCCAACTAGGGTTCTGAGTTTCGTACGAGTTGGTAGCCCACCGAGCGACAATGCCTCAGTGCAAGGCCCCATCACAGTGGAGGCACCAGCAGTACCACTACCCACTGGGCCACCCATACCACCAGCTCCAGGAACAGAGAGTGCACACTGACTGAGTGTGTTGCACGAGTTCCAGCGCTTGAAGCCGCCCAGGTTCCAGGGTGATATGGACCCACAAGTAGCTGGGGATTGGCAGGAGGCTGTCGTGAGAGTTTTCAGATTGGTAGGGACACCAGCCGACCAAATGTTGATCCTTTCCACGAGTCCGCTACATGCATTAGCGGGTAGATGGTGGAGACTGATGCTACAGGTTCATGATGAGGCATTATTACTCTGGACAGTCATTGAGAGTCTCTTCTGCTCAGATTTTTTTCCAGCCACCCTTCGTGCAGTGCTGATTCATGAGTTACTTCATCTGAAGTAGGGTAGCATGATATTAGCTCAGTACTCAGCGAGGTTCACCTAAATCTCATGTTACTCAACGGAAATGGTACCAGACCTATTCTTCAAGGACGATACCTCCGATTAGGGACTCATGCATGAGATCAGGGCTTCAATGATTCCCCTCAGCATTCCTTCATGGGTGGGGGTGATGGAGCGATCCCTTCTAGTGGAGAGTTTTCTTGTTGAGCTTTCACCAGTGATGAGACCCACTATAGGGCGACATGTAGTGGAGTCTTCTGCAGCCGGAAGTAGACAGATGATGTAGAGGTCCAAGAAGACCAGGCCATTAGTTGGTTGACCCTAGTATATATGTTCGGTTGTGCAGAGCACACGAGACCGAGCCACCTATATGAGGATCAGGCAGTGCTATGCATGTGGCGAGACTGGCCACATGGCTCAAAAATGCCCGACCCATCGTGAAGATGAGAAGGATAAAGTAGAGGTACCTCTCAGGAAAAGTCATAGGTTCGATCGTGGTGGTACGTAAGGAGCAGGCAGATGTGGGAGAGGAGCTGGCCGAGCAGCAGGTGGTGGAAGACGTTTTGAGGCTCTACCACCACCACCACCAAGAGGTCCACCCCGACCACAGGGAGCTAGCGGATAGATGCAGGCTCTGCTCCAGGTAGTCGAGGCCTACAAAAACAGTGCACCTGAGATGATTTGAGGCACTATCTATGTCTTCTCCACCCTTACTGCAGTACTTATAGACACAAGTGTGAGTTATTCTTTTGTTTCCACTGACCTCATTTAGAGATCGGAGATTCCGACAAATCCGTTGGCTCCCTCATTACTGCTAGAGACTCTTACGGGATCATACTCGATGATTACGCACTGGTGCTAGGAAGTGAGGGATTTGGCTGAGATCTTCATGTAGCGGCGTCAAGGCCTTACGATGTATTCTTGGGTAAGGACTGGTTATCCACATTTCATGCTCAGATTGACTGTATTAGGAATAAAGTGCGGTGTGTCCACACTGATGGGACCAGGTACACCGTCACCGGTGAGAAGGGAGCCTTTGCAGCATAAGATGGACTTATGCAGAGGAGGGGGAAGCCGATCACACACCAGTTGGCTAATCTCATCCTCGGAGTGGTTGATGTGTGAAGTCTGAGTTTTCCTGTTCTGGTGGATTAGAACGCGGATGTTTTTTTAGAAACATTCCAGGACCACCTCCTCGCAGAGAGGTAGACTTATACATTGACCTTTTCCCTAGTACAACACCGATATCTACTCCAGTATATCGGATGGCTCCCACCGAGCTTCTTGAGTTGCAGTTACAGCTGGAGGACTTATTGGGGATGAGATTTATCCGACCCAGTGTTTCACCCTAGGCATCTCCGATTTTGATCACCGAGAAGGTGGATGGGATCTTGTGACTGTGGGCCGACTACCGTTTCCTGAATCAGGTGACCGTGAAGAACAAGTACCCACTCTTGAGGATTGACGACCACATTGATCAGCTCAAGGGAGCACGATGGTTCTTGAAGATAGACTTCCGGTCAGCCTATCACCAGCTCAGATTTCGAGATGAGGATGTGCAGAAGACGACCTTCAGGTGTTGGTATGGCCAATACGAGTTCTTCGTTATGCCCTTCGGCGTAACCAAAGCAACAGCAGTGTTCATGAGTCTCATGAACATGATCTTCCAGCCTTACCTCGATCTCCTTTTTGTAGTATTCATCGATGACATACTGATTTACTCAACTACTAAGGGGGATCATGCCAACCATTTGAGGGTAGTACTGTATAAACTCTGAGAGAACCTTTTTTATGGTAAGATCTCGAAGTGCCAGTTCTGGATTCGAGTGTTTCACTTTCTGGGACACGTTATCTTGGATGCTAGAGTTGTAGTGGATCCAGTGAAGATCAAGGAATTACTTTCTTGGGAGCCACCCAGGAGTGTGATGGAGGATCAATGTTTTCTGGGACAGACTGGGGACTATCAGTGATTTGTTCCAGACTTCTCCAGAGTTTCAGCACCACTTTCAGCTTTGACGAAGAAGGGGAAACCCTTCGTGCGGTCATAGAGATGACAGCAGAGATTTCAGGAGCTAAGGTAGAGATTGACCCGGGCGCCCATCTTGAGACTACCAGAGGAGGGCGTAGGGTACATAGTTTAATGTGATGCATCAAGAACCAGAATAGAGTGTGTCCTGATGCAGGAGTGAGTATTGATCGTGTATGGTTCATGGCATTTGAGTCAGCACGAGCAGAACTACAATACCCATGACCTGGAGTTAGCTGTAGCGGTCTTCGCCTTGAATATGTGGTGACACTGTCTGATGGGAGAGAATTTTATAGTCTACTCTGACCACCATAGTCTCAGGTACATCTTCTCACAAAAGTACCGAAACATGAGATAGTGACGATGGATCGAGTTCCTCTAGGACTATGACTTTGAGATAGTCTATACTCCTGGGAAGGGTAACGTTGTAGTAGATGCTCCCAACAAGAGATTAGGCATTCAGCTGCTAGGAGAGGTGACGGAGCAGTTATCTGTGTTACAGATATCCTTTGTGGATAGAGATGGAGTATCCTTCCCACAGTCTCTCACAGTCACTCATCCACTTCTTCAGCGAGTCAGAGAGGCACAACATGGGGACATTGAATGTGATATGCGACATGCTCAGATATCCTCGGGGATGGAACTTGATGGGTTTTATGAAGGTGGGTATCACGTCATCCTCTTCATAGGATGTACCATGGTTCCGGCTGCACTACACGAGGAGGTTTTGATGGAGTTCCACACTTCCCCACTAGCAGTACATCTAGGAGTGGTGAGGAAGTATCAGGACCTCAAAAGACAACACTGGTGGCCAGGTATGAAGAAAGTAGTAGTAGAGTTTGTCTCGCGATTCCTCACTTGTCAGTAAGTGAAGGCAGAGCACTAGGGTCCAGTAGGATTGGTTCAGCCGATAGATGTCCCATAGTGGAAGTGGGATGGGATATCCATTGATTTTATGATGGGACTTCCACGTACATCCATAGTACATGACTCTATCTGGGTGATTGTCGATCGACTAACCATGTCGGCCCAATTCATACCAATCATAGAGCAGGTCTAAGTAGAGAGCTTGAGACGCCTCTAAAAATAGGAGATCATATGGATTCACGGAGTTCCATCGACGATTTCGTCCAATCGAGACGCCCGTTTCACATCCCGACAATATATGGGGTTGTAGGAGGCTTTTGGGATGCATCTTCGCTTGATCACCGCCTTTCATCGATAGACTACTGTCTAGATTGATAGGACCATTTAGAATCTTAAGGAAAATCTCTATGCATGTGTCCTTGACTTTGGTCGTAGCTGGGAGGATCACTTACCCATGGTGGAGTTTGCGTATGACAATAGCTACCACTCCACCATCGGGATGGAACCTTAAGAGGCATTGTACGACCAACCATTCAGATTGCCTTTGTGCTGGACTGACCCAAGGGAGTCAACACTTGTAGGACCAAAGATGGTGCAGGCTACGATGGAGAAGGTTCAGATCATCCTGGAGTGGATTAAGACTGCATATAGCAGACAGAAGTCCTATGCTGATAGGAGATGGAGACCATTGTAGTTCTAGGATGGAATCAACGTTTTTCAATGGGTCTCACCTCGATGAGGTCTGCATAGATTTGGACGAGGCAGAAAGTTATCTTCGCGATTCATTGGACAGTTCCAGGTCCTTAGCAGAGTAGGTGAGGTGGCTTAGCACCTGTCTCTTCTACCTCAACTGCACCAGGTGCACGACATCTGCCACGTATCTCAGCTGAAGAGATACGTGTATGACCCATCCCACATCATCGACTATGAAGAGGTGCACATAGATGATGGGAAGACATTCAAGGAGGTTCCAGTGGAGATTAAAGATTCGCAGGAGTGGGTTCTGCGTGGATTGTCAATTCCTCTGGTGTGTGTTCACTGGCAGCATGGGAACCTCCAAGAGAGCACATGGGAGCAGGAGGCTTAGATGCGTGCTCAGTAGCCCCATTTGTTCCCTTAGTGTGTGTTGTAGCTTCTGGGGATTTAAATCCTTGAGGTTGGGAGAATGTAAAGATGTGGAAATCCAATATAATTTTTTTCTTAAATACATGGAAATTATACAAGTCCGAAGTTTCTGACGGTGCTTGATTCCGAGGCCTGGTGTTCCCAGAATCAATTTCTGAAGTTTTGTTCGGGTATGTTTAGTAAACGTACATGTGGGTTTTTCTATATTTTGAACCGGTGCTCGGAATTGAAATCCGAGGACACCGATGAACTCGCAGTGCCGGTATTCGCTTAAGGAGAACTTTACCACAGTTGCGTTATATCGGGAATAGAATTTCATTATTGGGATTCATAATAAATTAAATAAAATTATGTGCGACATAATTGTATTTTATATGGTGGTTATTTTTCTACAAGGGGAAGTTAGAGGTAGGTCCCCCCCACACACATAACCTCCCATGTGAGGATAATGTGTGGTGCGGACCACACGAACACCAAACCCCTCAACACCCCTTGAATTTATTAAATACACTACGCTATCAATTAAATGTTAAAACTCTTCACCTCCCTTAATATAAATTTTAAACCTTCCATATTATCTCATTAAAGTGCCAACACATAAGATTAGTTAATGAAACACTTCATTAATCTATTTGAATTCTTTTGAATTTATTTTTCCAACATTAAAATAAGAGATTACAATATTTTAATTGGGTTGGCATAAACTTGGTTGGGAGAACTAAAGAAAGGAGGAGAACTCTTGGAGGAATAATAACCTCTCAATGAAGAACACTTTTCTCCAAATAATAATGATGTCCTCTCCGACATAGAATGCGAAAGACGCTCGAAGACGGGATCTGGGCGTCTGATGGGCACAACGTGCCATGTCGAATTTGTATTTTCTTCCCGCGACACCGTCAAGAGAACATTGAAATCGAGGTAGGGGTATTTTTGATTTGTTTATATTTCCGAACTTTGTCATTATAATTACAGAATGTTAATTGCCAACTGTTAACGTCATAGCGAGGAGGGTTCGGGCCCCACAAACACGGCCCGAACCTACCACATATTTGTTGATCTTAATAAAGATGGAGGCAGATCCAATCGAGCATGATGTTGTCACACCGTGCCGGAGAAGAACCACAGTGTATGGAAAGGTGCAGCGCCGTCGCGTCGCGCAATGGAACCGAAGGCCGGGGCTAGGCCGGGCCGCAACTGTGGTGGAGTGGCGCCAAGTGCCGGCCGTGTGGAGGAAAACTACGACCGACATCCACGGGATTTTTGGAATGAATAACCGGTCGGCTACTGCCGGCCAAGATAGAGGACCATGGCACCCACAGGTGCCACATAGAGGAGACGCGGCCCGCAATCGTGGGTCACTTGGCAGGCGAACTGGCCGGCCACTTGTCGGTCGGGATGAAGAACCGCGGTGCCGCTTGGCGCCTCTGGGCGAACCGAATCGGCCCGCAGTGTGGGCAGGGTCCTCGGGTGGGCCGCACCCCACCAAGACGCGCTGACCCTCAGCCGGGTCGGACCCACCATGTCAGGCCGAGACGACCCCCCAGCCGGGTTGGACCCACTGAGCTTGGTCGGGCCGACCCGCCAACCCACTAGGCTTGACGGGCCAGGCCCGTCTCCGCTTAAATTCGAATATCTCCTAGACTGAGCGTCTGATCGATGCTCCTTCTACGGAATTGGGACCCTTGTGAAGAGGTGGTACATTTACGATACTCTATGTGAGTTTTGGACAAACATTGGAAAATGGCCGGGTTTGGAACGAGCATAAATCCAATAGGACCCCTCGAACGAAAATGCCAATAACTCTCAGACTGGGTGTCCGATTGACGCGCCGTCTATCGCGTTGGATTCGTTTTGATGAGGCCAAAAATCAAGATAAATAAAATCAAGACTTCGTGATAGTCTATGTATCATCACTTGACTCGAGGAGCGGTCCCTCCCGGAATCGAGCGTGCTGTGTTCAGGAACCCTAGAGTTGGCTGCGACGACTACTATATCAGAATCCTACGTGGGTTCGACAACGAAAAATACTTTACCAGAATCCTAGATGGGTTCGACAACAATGTATACTGAACCATAATCCTCCATGGGTTCGTTATCGATGACTATTGTACCGGAATCCTACGTGGGTTCGATAGTTCAGACTTCTGTTCCTGTATCCTATGTGGGAATGATAGAGTAGCTGGTCCTGTATCCTATGTGGGTCTGACAGCTTAGCTGGTCCAGTATCATGTGTGGTTCCGATATCTTAGATGATTCAGTGACCACATCTGATCATCTATATCGCTATAAGAATGATATATACATGTGTGAGCTAAGTCTTGTCTTTCAATCATTATCATCGATGTGATTGACTTTACATCTTTTGTGGATTGGGTTGTGTGTGGGCTTGAGAGTTGGAGTCGGGACTATGAAATTTAACTTAGGTATATGTAAGGGAAAATACATAAGTAGGGTTTTTTTATATTTCGTGATTGTATCTTTCTACTGTGGTTTTTTCTTTGTGGCTTCTGGGAGACCTTAGGGGGTGTCGGGGTCCCCTATTGAGAATAGTTGTACTCACCCCTGCACGGTCTATGCCCGCACATCATTGTGTTGGATGTAGATGATGTACGACACTAATTGAGACAGAGAGTTATAGAGCTGGATGGTACCCAGAGGTAGACCACTTGGCAAGACGTACTCGGAGCGGACTGATGGACCTGGGGTGCTGAGGAGGCCATCGGTACCCAACCTTCAGGTGGGATTCCCGTAGGATGACTCATTAGTTTCTTTTTACCTTTCTGCAGTTGTATTAGCTTTACAGTTGGTGTACTTTACTGTTGGGCTTGTATTTCCGGCCCCTTTACTTTCAACACTTACTTTTGTATAGAGTTTTCCTTAGTGATTACTTTCAGTTGCATACTCTTCTACTTGAGTTCAGGTTGTGTGTGTGTGTTACAGGTTAAAAATAAATGCCTTCCCTTTTTATAAGGATTATGCTTTTGGTGATAGTTTCCAGCCCCTGGCCTATAGAACGGGGGCATTGGGTAGTCATGGCACGGGCCCCGAGGACGGGTCGTGATAGGTATTGGTAAACTATGATGAAATATTTAATATTTCTATATTATTGTGAAACACATATGTGTGATATAACAAATTTAATATTGGTTTTTATATTATTTTCTAAAAGACATTGTCTAATGTTTTATATCACATAATAAATGGTTATAGGACATGGGTGGCTATGTAATGTATAAGATGATATAGTACAAGGGAGGGTATACCAAGTATAAAAACATAAGATGTGTGGGTGGTTAGCCCATTTCCATATAGATGCATGATACATGTTGTTATACCATGTCTATAATGTTATTGATAGGTGGTTATACTAGTCCATTATTAAGTAAAATTCATGGTGGTTATACTGGAAAAGTTTTTGGATTTCTATGATTTTTTTACCCCAGCATATTATTCTACAAGTTTATGTCATTTGATATACCTATTTTTTATTAGGAATGACTGATGAATAATGTTTACTCACTCTTATTACTCATTTATTATTTTATGATCAAGATAATTGTTTAATCCTTCTAGTTTATGATATATGACTTATTAGTTATTATTATGAAACCTAATTTCTATACACATATACTAATCACTCATATCAATGTTCTAATCTTATGAACACTTATGATATTTGATTCTTGTCTCATATTTTTAACCTAAATATGAAATTAAATTCCTGATTCATATGGTTCAATATTCATTTATATGAATAACAGTGTAATTTATGATATGTATATAAGGGAATAATGTGCTAAAATATTTAATTGTTTTTTTAAATAAAAATTGAAAAATAAAAAGACCATGTAACTTGTATCCAAAGACACTAAACCATTAGATTATGAGATAAAGGGATTATTCTTGAGGTGAAATATTAATAATCTAGAAAAGAAATAAAATATATCAATTCTATAAAAATTCTCTTATAAAATGATATATATTTTAACATGTAATGAATTTGTTTAGCACTTGGCCCATGAATTCACTTCAGGTCATCAGTGTTGCTATCATATTATGGTTTAGATATTTATGTAACTAGGTTATGATGAATAAGATCATTGAATATGAAACAAAATATGTCAAATCAGATGTTCTATAGGATGAATGTAAAATTTCATAGGTTAAACTAAAGGTGAAATTATTTTGAACATCATTGGAGTTATTTTCATTATCATATGATTTCTAACTATGATCGAACCATTATGTACATAATTTTTTTTGTTTTAGTTAATGGTATGGAACCATGAGGTATCATGTTTAAAAAATGTGTGATATTCATGATGATACATATAAATACATGAAAAACAAGATATAAACATTATAAATAATGAATACAACTATTTTATTAGATGTACATCACCATTATATAAATGATCATTTATTCTATTAAAATATCATTAATCATATAATCATGGGTAATTAAATTTAATATGAGAGGTTTGTAGGAAATGTTTGACAACCAATGTCCAATTGGATCATTGATAAATATTTTACATGTAAGGGGTTATACCCCAATCCTACTATAAGATTTTTTATGTTTGTTTTAGTTATGATCCATGAGGACCATCACTCTAGGGTTCATGTTACGAGAAGTATAGTAATTTTTAATATGGACAATGCATATAGGTTTTCTTAGTGGGGTATACAAATATATTATATCTAGATTATAGCTATATAGTGTGAGGTATACGGGTTCTCACCATGATCGAACTAAATCATAGTTATAGGTTTTCCTATAGGTTTTATAGACATCGCCTGAATGGACCATGTATTTAGGGATTGGGTGATGTGGGTATAATCAATATATACCTAGAATATAACAATATATAAAAATCATGGGTTATATCTATGATTAGTCTATAATATGGATATAAAATCATGTAAATTCCTCTTATAAAAATATTCAATGAGAAAATGGATATTCTATATTGAGAGGGGACTTTTTTTTTCTTTGATAATGATGGATTATGTCTATTGGGTTTGGGGAATATTGTAACACCAAGAGTTTTTCTAAACATTTTTTTCAAATAATTTAATTTATTTTTATGGAATGTGTTTTAATATACCTTAATTCAAACAATATTTATA
Organism: Viscum album; assembly: GCA_963277665.1. NCBI lineage: Eukaryota > Viridiplantae > Streptophyta > Magnoliopsida > Santalales > Viscaceae > Viscum > Viscum album. The sequence goes on along the minus strand of OY728136.1, from coordinate 1,427,071,291 downwards.
AACTACACCTTCATAATATTGTGTTACACATAACACCGACTTGGCTTATCTTACACTAAACCATGAGTTTTTACAAAACATCATTTTATTATAATAATTATTTAAACGATATAGTTTTAACATATCCCTTGAACATTATAATATTATTAATTATATTTTTTTAGAAATTTTATTTACAAAGGTTTTTATAAAAATTAAACATATTTATATTAAGATAAAAAAATTTATCTAAGTATTTATATGTCTAAAAATAGTACTTTTTTAAAAGAACATCATTTTATGTCTTTTTGTTTAAAATAAATAAATTTATTTTATAAAATTTTTCAAATTTAATTCGATAAAATAATTCTTATTTTTTAATTCAGAATGTCAAAAATATCTTAGGGTGAATTTTTGGGATTTTTCTATGAAACAACAATGATGCACAAATAAGCAAAAATATGGAATTTTAATTCAAAACTATTTTTGGGTAAAATTTATTTATATTTTAAAGTTACATTTTATGGTATTTTTAATTTCAATAATGATTATTCATACATATATTAACCAAATATAGATACTTATAATTACTTTTATATTTAATTTCGATGTAAAATTTGTGAGATCATTTTGTATTCTCACATTAAATCTCCAATTTTTCACCTCCTTTCTGGGATTAGCATTATAAATAATTTTTCCACTTTAATGAATCGAATTTCAAAATTTGGAAAATCAATGTGGTAATAATTATGATATTTATAGTCTAAAAGTATCAACATAATTTTTTACTGAAAATATAATTGAAAGTGATTATGATTAATTACTACGATTACTGTAAAATTAATCTTAATAAGGGATTAATCCATAATCATATTTTCCAAATAGGCCAAGACACTTGTCCAAAACCCATTTTATGTAAATATTTAAACCATAAACATTCCATTATTGAGTTTTCTGTTTTTTAAATATTTTATTTCATATATTTTTGGGCACACATATCTTGCTTTAAAAATTCAATGTTTATACCAATGATCCCCAATAAAAGGCCGCATCATATCCCCCATACACTTTCCTCTATAACCAATTATGATAAGAAAAAATCTCCCCAATTAGATTCCAAAAATTAATCACTTCCTCCATGAATCCTCCCTTTGAGTATAAATAAAACAAAGAAACACAATAATGCAAACCCAAAGGAGTTTCCCAAAGAAGAGGTAACGACCTTCTTTAAGATAATATCCCTTTTACACAACCTAAATTATTCATATTACACTAATATATAATAATTTTATAATCCTTAATATACTTATATGTTTTTATGATAAATTTTTTTTACCTATAGTTACCCAAATATACCTCTAATGGGTAATGAAATCACTGTTCTTATTTACAACAAACTACCACCTCCAAAAATTTTGTCTTTTATTAATCCATTACCAACTATCATGGTATGTAATTATGTGGGAAAATATATATTTTTTATAAAATATTTGAAAAATATGATATATTTTTTCTATAAATTTTAAATAACACATACCTTCATGCCTTCTATTTTGTGTTAATTGAAAAAAAATGTCTAGGGATACGTGGAGTACAGTCTCCATAAAGTGACATGATTCATTCACACACATCATTCAACGAATTACAGAATGGTTAAGTGAAAATATATGAAATATATGAGATAATAATTCTACATTATTTATAATATATATATAAACAAATATTTCATTTACATTCATTCATTTCATATGACAAAAAATCGAAATGGTTTTCATGCGTACATACGACCTATATTCTCCATGAATGAGGTATTCGATTGATTATTTATATATTATATAGAATGTTATAAATACAAATATGTTTAATATAAAATATATTTATATCATGTTTAACATTTAAGATGTCATGATATATATATTGGGACAAAAAATATAAAAAAGTAAGACATGTGAAAAAAATAGAGGATACTACCTGGATCAAAACATTAACATGGAATTATAAATAATCAGATGTATATAAACATGAATATATTCGAGTATCACTTTTATTTATGTGAGATTTACACATTATTCTTCAATAATCTCTTTTACGTGGTTTATATAATAACCATGAATATATAATATTATTTTAACCTTAGATTTATGGGTATTTAATTTTCCAATTTATGGTCTCTCATTCATTTTTTTTATGTTTCAAAAGTAACAGAATCAGTAAAGCTGTTTGGTTTCAATTTTCATTCTTTGAGAAACATTCCATGAATGTTAAAATTCAGGTATTGAAAATTGATTTCATAGAATTTTATTTGTATATAATTTCAAAGAATAAATATTATAAAAAATATTTATGGGATTCAATATTTTTTCTATGTTTTCAAAGTATATCCAAAGAAATGTTTTTCAAAAATGTTTTCATCCATCATTTACAATGAAATATTTATAAAAAGTGTTCTCATGCATCTGTTTCTATGAAATTGTTTTCAAATTAGTTTTTAAATAATCCATTTAAATGAAATGATTTTATAAAATTGTTCTAGAATCATTTATTTGTTTTAAGGAAACAGGTTTTAAAAAATAATTTTTCAATTTCTTTTTTCTGAAGAAAAATGATTTGAATAGGATGTATATTTTAAATGAATATTTTTAATGAATTCAGGATATTTTCTATATAAAATGTTTTTAAAATCATCTGAAAAAACTTTTTTCTATTTATGTTGACATTCATTGTTGTTTCTTATACCTATCTCGGAATTGATCCAATGGATTCATTTATATTATTTGATTGAATTAATTATATTCTGATAGCATGATTTTTATTTAACCTCTTTATCTTTCAATGGTTATATGCTTATGAAACTCGATTCTATTCACACATTATGATTTTATGAAATTATTATCAACCAAATATATTGTCTGTATGTTTTCATATATCATCTAATATGATTAGGACATGTGTTAGGGTAATTTAATATTATTTATAATATTTTTTTGATACCCTTATTTACAATATTTACCTTTGTACCATGATAAATAAAATATTTACAGAAGTATGTATTCATAATGTATAAAAATAAAAGTTTTCTCTTTACATAAATTGGACATCCTGATTCCAATTATAGAATCCATTATCCCAAATTAGAAATACAGAAGTAGAAAAAATTAATTTAAAATTAATTTGTTTTGACAAAATAAAAACCTATTTTTAAGAAATAATGACAATCAAGATATTGACACTTGTTTATGGAAAATATTAAAGTATAATTAATTTCAATGACCAAAATTGGATTTAGGTGTAAAAATATAATCTAATTACACTTTAAAAATATTTAAAATGATAATCTCACCATATAAAAAATTTAGATTAAATGGATGTTTTGAATTAAAATAATTTATTTTTCACTATTCATAAAAAATGAATATTATCAGAAATATACCAAAACTTTATCCAATGTAAATATCGATGTCCCGATTCTAAAGAAGAATATTATTTTTCAAATTGAACATATAAAATTAACCAGAACTATATTTAATGAGGGTTGGCCATGAAAAATAAGTAAATAAACATTTTAATGAATATTATTGTATTAATGCTTATAATTGGAATCTTTATTATTTTAATCCTGTATAATTTATTGGAAAAAAGTAAAAATAATTAAGAAACATAATTAATAATAATATGTTTATTTTTGTTCATTCCAACTAAAACAAAGGCTATTTGTTAACTACCTTTTAAAATAATAATATTATAATAATATTTTTTTTTATAACTCTACATTGTGTGGAACATAAGTTTTCAATAAAACCTTATGTTGCTTATTAGGTATGCCATAGAACACAGAATCCTCATTTAAAGTGAAATTAATATTTAATTTCCAAATAATAATAAGTATGAAAATATCATATTTTTTTATTTACCTAGGATGTTACATCCCTCCTCCCATTTGGTAATTGCATCCTCATAATTTTAAAATTGGGCTCAGAAACATTATTAAATGTTTCACATCGAAAAAGTGTCAATAAAAATATCACTTTAAAATAATGAATGAAATGTACTTGAGACAATAGATACTTGGGTTCCATGAAAATATGGATATGTAGGAGGAAAGAAACCATCACATTTTGATGGAGAGTGATATAAAACATCATTAGAAGAAAGTTAACCACTAGAAAATCAAAAACTTGTGATGGGTAAAACGGTCTTTGATTCCCCAGTAAGAAATGTAAGCATAAAACGTTTTTGTTTTAAGTTTATCTTCATAAAGATGAGGAATTTATTTATGATCTTCAATATGAACATAAAGTAATATATTTTCTTTTTATGTTGACATTCACCCTTCCCTAGATTTTTACTACAAACTCATCTTGGCTCCCAATGATGAGTATTCTAGATGACTAGTTCAAATTAAAAGTGCAATAATCAGCTTCTAGATTATCAGATAATTCACAAATGATGGACTATATATTTCAACTATCATTTGAAATAAACCAAAACCAAAAAATAGTACAATACCCAATAATCACAAAAAAGGATAATACATTATAAAATGAAATAATACTCTTAATCCCCAAAATTTGACAAAAAATAACCACTGCTCGGAAAATACCATTCAATAAACAAAAGTCCTTAAAAATTATCTATGTAAGTCAATCTATTATTTTAACGAAAACTCAGAAAGATTTAATCACATAGTCTTCCATAATAACTAATAACATTTATCTCCATATAAAATTGACTACTCTTAAATTCTAATACTTAAGGGTAATTAACCATGTCATGTATTCACTATGATAGGTTAATCATTTCCATCAATAACCCAAATAACCATGTGCTACTATATGTCCAAAATAAAATCATATATTACCCCAAAAATAAATTCCACCATTACTCATTAAATTAAAAGATAATTATTACTTGGATAACATTTTCATATATCCAACTTCAGGGTAACATGTACTATAAGAAGTATTCTAATGTAATCTCATCCCCAAAAGAGCCTCAATACATTTAAGCATTTAATCATGTTAAAATCTACCATAACTCATAAATCCCTTATATGATGACTTCTTACTCATTTAATGTTCTTCATAATCAATTGACCATTACTTAACAGTTTATTCTAAAGTACTTATTTCCAATAAACAAAATCATGAATCATATCTTAAGAATCAATAATATCAAAACATATGTTAAGAAATAAACTATACCTTTCATTGGTCATGTCAATTTCTCCATCCTCAATCAAAAAGAAATTAGGTATTGGTAAACATATATTTGCATGATCTTGGTGACCCCATTCCCAAAACATCATCATAAGACATCTGTTTGTATAATGATGATGCACACCACATTTATAACATTCAATTGATCCCACCTAAAGAACATATTTCCCTTTCCTAGATTCAACTGCATGCTACATTTTTTATGGATGGTTCTTTCTTTATGACCTTCATTCCCACATCTATAGAATCTTTTCATCCCATTGAAGTATTTTCCTAGGTGTTTCTTTCCACATCCTTGACACAAAGGTTTTTGATCATACATACCATTATGATTATTACCTGAACTTCCTTAGGGATTTGTTTCTCACATATACAATGCCATATAAAAATCAACATGGTTCAGGTGGTCAATGATGACTCTAGATAGTTTTTTGAGAATAACCACATGTGTTCTTATTGAAACTCCCATTTTGTTTAGTTTCACATTTAGAAAATAGTCATAGTTTTCTTCACATCCACAATTACTTTGGTTCCTACTATATCTAGACATTTACTAATACCAAAACGTTCAGTGTGATTATATTAGTAAAATCATCATATAATATCTTATGAAAAGGGTAAATACTAATATAACCTTATTCATGTTATCATAAACTCATTAAATTAATATAAAATAACTCTGGATATTTATAATATTCTAACCATTATGGTTATGTCACTTATGCTTAAATAACACCCTAACCTCTAAATTTATCTAAATCGACCTATGATACCAAGTATGAGGACCCAACCATAAAAATTAAATAATCTTGAATTAAATGATTAATTCACATTGAGGATCATTTAAGGTTTAGAGTTTTAGAGAATTAGGCCAAAAGCTATTACATGTCAACATGAAAATCACATGTAGACACTACTACACAATATCTATTTTTTTAAATAAAAACTCTTAAATTGAAACATGTCTATATCCATGTTTTAGAACGTAAGAATTTTTCTTGATCCCATCCATGACCCTAATCCACATTATATCATATGAAAAACATTTCAAATACATGGGATCAGAAAAAAAATTCAATAAGGGTTAGAAAATAAGGAATGGAAAAATTAACCCAGCAATAATTACAAATAAATGAAACCATAATTTTCGATCATAAAATGCCTCATGTAATCATAAGACTAATTAATGACGCACAAAAATCCTAAATAATAAAGATAAATTATGGTGTCCATATCATTTGTACACTGTATCTATCACAACTACATAGGGAGTTATATTAGAAAAACCATCATAGTATATTCCATTAATCTCATTGGATAAAAAATAATGCTTTCCTCCATCATGTTACCTAATGCATTGAGACATATCTCGGCCTCACCCACCCTAGGTCTATCATGGAATCAACCATACAAGTAAAAAATTCCCAATAACCGTAACATATTAATAACACATAAAACCAGAATAAAAGAAATATTGAATTTCCACATTGCAATCACAATATATCATTTCAAGATATTGATATAAATAATGATTTATCAAACCATTTAAAACATTTAATAAAGATATTTTTTAATAAATGTTTCCAATCACACTTTGAAGATTTTATGTGAATTATCATTTGATAACATGAATGTTTTTATAAATAAATACAGAAAACCATTTTGAAAAAAATAAATTAATGACAAATATTTATAATTATAAATCTTTAAAATAATATTTACTTAATGAGTTCATATCCAAATGAGAGATGCTTGAAAAAATAATAATTGAGGATAAAAATTTAATAAAAATATTATAATATTATGAGAATAAATATATTCATCATATAATATTCCAAGGATGGCATATACACTATATAAAAGTGAATTGGAGCATAAAAACAATGAAGTCTCAAGGGAATGTAAATTGACATGAAATCCTAAATAAAGACGGTATCCTTAGATTAAGGATAAATTAATTACATTATTATGTGTGAAAAATAATAATACACTCAATATAAGTGGATATTATATGTGTATAAATCAGTTTTTATTCAGACATATTTTTAACATTATATAATCAAGAAGTAGAAGTTTAACAAAAATAATTGTACTTGGGTGAAGAAGTTCCCTTATAGAAATTCGAGAGCCTAACAACATCACATTATAATTAATAAAATGAGTTGATAATAGGGAAAATGGTATCTCATCATATTGACATAAAATTTACAACTATAAGGATATAGAAAAACAAATCCCGACATAATAAGATGTACATTAAAATACATAACAAATAGAAGTCTTTTTAAAAAGATGATGGTGAGTGGTTCCCTTACTGATTTGGTAAAATACGAAACATACACACCATGAAATAAGGATAATTCAATGAATATTTTAATACCCATAAATTAATTTATATTACAAAAATAATACAATAATGTGTAGTACTGCCACCACAAAAAAGGAAATAGTGTCAAATATATCTTGAATCTCATGGGAATAATAAGTGAGATGAAATCCCCTTACCACGGTGTAATCATCCGAGTCATATGAACAAAAGTTTATTACCGAAAAATTAATCATAAAATAACATGAATGTAAAGATAATAATAATAATATATATCAAATTGAAATAAACAGTACACCACATGCATGAAATAAGTGGTGAACAATAGAAATCTCACTGAATCAAAATTGAGATAAGAAACCCCTTACCTTGTGTCCGACATGACCCGTTCATTCTTCAATCTCCAGAATAAAAAACTAATGTTAATTTATACATGATTAATAAAATTTATAATTTTTATTATTTCTTTTATATCAATTATTACCTTTCTATAACAATTTGTTAATTATTCGAGTTCATATCAGACATTTTGTTGATGTTTGGAACTTGAGTTAAAAATGACCTTTTTATAAATATAAATAGTACATGTGGTCGAAATTACATTATCTTCAGAATTATATTCATGATTTAGATACCATATATATCATATATATCCATTATAAATATATATATGTATTTATGTATTTATAATAGTACATAACATTTGGATATAAGAAATGAAATGCACCATTCATGGAGACGGTAAGCCATACATATGCATGAACGCTGCATTAATTTCTATTTCATATTTAATGGAATGAAAATTTAATGATCAGTATTTATATTTTAATTCAATTATAAATCATATATAATTTAACTATCTCCATCCTTTATATGTTCCTCGTATTGCATGAACGATTCATATCAGTTTGAGGGGGAAATTGTATAAACATCCTCGAAATAGATGATCGTATTTACCAACTATGGAAACAAAAATGGTATTATATAAATGAAAAATATATAAGAATATAAAATATATAAATATAATATATATAACATATAAACATAGTTTCATATTAATGTCTACCATAAGAGATGGTATGAGAAGATTGAGAAATCATCATTTCGTGAGGCAGTAGTTCTCCGTCCGCAGAAAAAATATGTTTTTTACCCATTATATGGAGTTGAGTTTATGTTTATTTATAATAATTCTCATAACATAAAACTTTTATATTGTGTATTCTAGTTTTCGTACAAAATAAATGAATAGATAGATTTTAGGGGGTTGGAGAAGTAAAATAAAACAAAATAACTTATGAAAATAAGTTACCATTAAATCGGGTATCTCCCTTTGGATTGAACCCAAAGGATTAATTTAAGTACCTTATTCCTAGGTTAAGGCTTCATGAAAAAGTATAGGGATTTAGGGATAATAATAATTCTGAGTTTGGACGAACCAAGGAGATTGAATAGTGTGTGGACTAGGTTAGTAGTGAGGGCTTTTATAAGGTGGGGTAGGGGCTATTTAGGAATGTTTAAAAATATTATATTATTATATAATGATTTTTAGTTTCTAACAATATAAAACTCATTAAAGTATAATATATGATGAATCATGTCCTAGATAAAATCATACAATAAAAATATGACAGGTTTTAGATATTGTTTTAATCATTATAATCATATTTATTTAAATCCTTCATTAATGTAGTAAACACTACATCATTATTGTGTCATAAATAATATTATTTATTTTATTTATAAAAATTATCGAAGAAAATAAAATTATGTAGGAAAAATTTTTAAATTTTAAATGATTATTATAGTTAGATAGATAACTTATATAACCCCATATAAAAATTGATTTACTAAAAGATATTTGTTTTTTTAATTTTTGTCTTTACATTAAATTAATTAATATGAAGTGTCTTAATCACTCCCATGTGGAAACATGGGGTCCCAAACTCAACCAATGGATGCCCATGTTCGGAAATTTATCATCCAACAGGATTTGGAAAATTTTTAGGGTAATTTAATATTATTTATAATATTATTTTTGTACCCTTATTCTCCTGGTTTTCCTTTTAACCATGGAAAATTAAATATTTTCTGAAGTAAACATTCATAATGTCTAAAAATATAAGTTACCTATTTACATAATTTGGAAAAAGTTATTAAAAATATGTAATCCTTTATTGGAAATTCATAATACAGATGTTTCAAAAATTAATTTAAAATTAATTATCATTGTCAAAACAAAAATCATGTTTTTAAGAAATAATAACTATCATAAGAATTTCACATTTTTAGGTCCAATTTCATAGTGAAATTGCATCCAATTTCCAAAATTGGATTAAAGGGTAAAATATTAATCTAAAAACACTTTATAATCATTTAAAAATATAATCTATACATATAATTAAATTAGATTAAAAGGCAGTTTTGAATTAAAATACAATATTTTTCAATATTCATAAAAAATGAACATTATCAGATAAATACCAAAATTTTATCCAAAGTAATTTTTGATATTATGATTTTAAATAATAATATTGTTTTCAAATAGAACTCATAAAAGTGTCTGAAACTAGATTTAAATAGGGTTCTCCATCAAAAGGTGTTAAATAGTTATTTTAATAAATATTAGAGTATTTATTTGTAATATCAGATTCTTTCATATTTTATGCCACTAAAATTCATTGGATAAATGTACAAACATTTAAGAAACATATTTAATAAAAAATGGTGTGTTTTGATCATTCCCATCAATAGATCAGCTATGTGTTAACTACCATTTAAAATAATAATATTATATTAATATTTTTCAGTATTTCTCAATATTGTGTGCAACATAAGTTTTCAATGAAACCTGTTGTTGTGTATCCGGTATTCCATCGAAAATAGAATCCCCAATTAAAGTAAATTAATATTTAATTCACAAATATTACTAAGTATGAGAATATCATATTTCATTATTTACCTGGGATGTTATATTATCACCTTAGTGTGGACATTTATGATGACCACAACTCCTTGGATTTGGTATAGGCATAGTTTTTCATGATTTAGTGAAATCATTAATGTGTCATATTTTGATCATAGAGAGTAAATTAAATAGTCATGGAGACTTGGTATGTGGTTTGACTGGGTGATGTAGTAGATCCCGGTGTATTCATTTTCCTTTTATTTTAATTTATTTATGCGATTGACCAATTGTTTGATGAGTGAAAATTTGTTATTGTTTTTAATGAATATATATGGTATTCAATTTATTATTACATGGTTCTATTTTTCATTCATTTATGAATCATTTGATGTTTTTATGTCTGAATGTGTTCAATTTACTTCCACAGTTATTTCACTATAATAAGAGGGAAATGTCTCCCCACCGTATCCTTGTACTCCCTCTCAACAATTCTATTCCCACTAAAATATAGTTAGTAACTCTTGCAGCCATTATATGAGCTAGTTTGGGTGAGAGGCCAGGTTAACCTATTGTAGTTAATAACATAATGATGTCGTAGGATTCTTCTTTTTTGAATTCTATTAAGGTATTATATTTATAGGATATTTAGAAATTTTTCATAACTTGTGACGGATATAGGATGGTGTGTCATGTGCACAATTTTTTTTAAAAAGACTAGGCCACTTGGGTAAGGGGGTTTCTATTCATGGTCTCTACTATTACTGTTTTGTGATTTTTACCCTCACTGATGCACTTGTGTTTAAGGGTTATATTCATTTAAATATGCCAACTTCAATCCCTTTGAAATGAGGTGTTTGTTAATGAAAACAATTTCAAATGTAGGATCCCCCTGATATTTTACTTAATATGTGGTTATTTTTAATGATTATGATTTATATGTCTAATGAATCATTAACAACGTACTATGATTTGACCGATATATAATCTTGGAGGAATTCTACTCAAATAATCCACATATTATATCTTCTTATGGTTATTTATGTGAATTTCATGATGAGATATCATTGCTGATAGACCTATAGTCTATTGATTTATGGATGGATGTATGGAAATTTGGGTTGGTGTAGGATTTTATATACCCTTATATGTTGTTTTTATCGATGAATGAAATGATTGATTATAATTTATTGTATTGCGATTTATTTCTCTAAGGATATCTGTACCTATATATGTTTGTTTACATATGATGAGGTATCTGAAAATATCGAAGAGTGACTGAAGGGTGTGTTTATAGTTTTTTGGGTAGTTTTTTGGTGTGTTTTGTGGGTTTCATTGACTTTTTCCTACAAGATTCACATTGGATTTAATGGTGATAGTTTAGATATGTGCAAGAGGATTTGGATCAAATTTTGAGAAGAGGCTGGTTGTATAGTGGAACCTAGAATGAATGAGTTTCTATGTTTTTGACAAGGAGATCTGAGGGTGATATGTGGTTTAGGAATTAACCAGAATGAGCTGTAGGTTCAGTGTATTTGGTGTGTTATATTAATATAATTATGTCATATATGATTTGAGAATTAGAATTTTGGAATTTTTTTATGAGGTCACTCTACTTTGAAGTGTGTAGTGGGGTTTTTGAGGAATTTTTCGATAAATACTAATCCTGTGGGGGAATCCTTATTTTGGGTTGTACATTATAGGAAATTTTATTTATTGGCCATCATTTTATGTGGATCATTTTGTGTAGATATTTTTTTGTGATGTGAGAATGGGTGGATGTTGGTGTTCTGTGTTGGTTCTATAATTTGAATGGGTTGTCTACATCCATCCATTGAATTTGGAAATGTTTTTATTGTGGTCTATGTAATATAGTGATTTATTGAGGGATGATGATATTTATACTCCAATACTGAGGATCATCATATTAGACATGGTTTTTTTTCATTCATATTGGTGTGTTCTTAGGCATCTTGTGACGATTCAATGGATGGTCATTTCATTATTGGTATTTCTTTTTATAGTTGATTATTGGGGGATGGTTAACCATAGTATATTGTTAGGGGTTAAGAATCATCTATTGGGGTGATTTTATCATGAACCACATTGTAGTGGTATGAAAAAAACAAGGGTAAATTTTAAAATTTACAATAATGTGGTATTCAATGAGAAAATTGTAATTTCACCAATCAATATATCATTGATAATTTCACTGAACAATCCATTCATCCTATAATAGGGGTTTTATCCCTAGTGTAGGAATTTGGGGAATTCTAGTCCATTAAATTTTTTATGTATTATTTGATATTAAATCAATAAAATAATATTTATCCACAAATTTCCATTCAGTGATATAATATATTTCGATAATCAAATATACATTGTAACCCCGTGGTTTTATTTTTGTTGTATGTTTTGTCCTGTGTGTGACAACATCATTTTGGTGTCGTGGAGGGTGTTGGAACCTCATTTCCTTTACTTTAATTTTTTATTTTCATTATTCATATTTTCCTTTTATTTTAATTTATTTCCCTTTTTTCATGTATGAAAACATTGATCTTAACGTAATCAAGATTGATAGAAAATAGGGATAGTTAAGGGGGAGATTTGTAGGGGGGAGGTGCCACTATGGATTTTTGGATGAACCAGGGTGTCATGTGGTAGTAGCAGACCATGGATTAGCTGAATGTTATAATGGATTCTACTGGGTGGTACATCTGTATTAATGTTTTCTAAAAAATCCTTATCAATAATTTTTTTAATATTTAATATTTTTTTAAGGTTATTGGGGGCCCCTATATAGTTGATCTAGATAATTTTATTAGGGAATTAGGCATTTGGGGGATCATAGTGTTTTTTTATTTAGGATAACCCGATCACATGATGTGTAGTTATAAAAAATGTTATTCAATCTCCAATTTTTTGGTTTTGGTTTGACATTAGGGGTCACATAGTTGAAAATATTGTATATTCAATGTAGAAAATACAAGGGGTGTGGCACAGAGCATGGCCTGACACCTCGTGTTAGAGAACATAGTATTATAGGAAATACAGTTAGATCTTGAGCATATACCTTGGACAGTGGTGATGTCAGGTACTTGGAAATTCCATGTTTTGAAAATAGGTCTAGGATTTCCATGTTGAAAAAATGCCATTTTTGTTTGATACATTATGTGAAGTCAAAAATTTTACACATTCAGTTGGACTGAGGTATGTATGAAGGTTCCTGATGGAAGTCACCCACCATGTACATTGTTAGAAAACCATGTCATTTGAAAGTATTCACTAGTAAATTATATCATCCATATATTGGGGGGGATGGTGATGGGTACATGTCGAGTATAAAAGGTAAATAAAATTTACTATTCATTTATTACTTTTTTATTTGTTTTTTTCACCGTAGAGTCATAACTATGCATAAGGGGACTCTTTTCTGGGATCATTCCATCATACTTTATAATGATTGAATGTTTTGAAAAATTATATTTTATAAGAGTTGTTATATTGAATTACTGATTATGAATTGAGGATTTTATTTATATCGTTGTTATAGAATTCTCATGATGTATAAGATGTGAGTTGTGAGTCCAATGTAATGGTCATGGTTCTGTAGATCACCTTGGAATGGAGATTCTAGTTTAGTTATCTTGATGTTCATTGGATGGATCCTGAAATATAGGTTCGTGTGTTTTATTGGATGTTCTTTTATAGTTCAATTGATTGTGGATTAGTTCTGATAGATTGAGGTTTAGATTGGTTATATCATCTCGGACATGATGATGTTTTTTGATGTTTTTCCTAAGTGTGTTCTATTTATAAGAGTGTTAGATATTTATAAGAATTATCTTATGGAATTCCCTATTTGGTGAGGTGGTTCTTGATGTTTTTCTTTTGGGTAAAAAATAATTATGTTGTGTTATGTGAAGGAAGATGAGTTTTTTTGGCAGTGTTTGACTATAGTACATAATGTATAAGGGGAAACCAAATATGTTTTCATTCCACTTATATTATCATGGGATCCATATATTGTTATACGTGGATTATTATCCAACCTGTGATATTGTACTAGTTTCTATGATTTTAGTTTGATAGTTTGGGTGTTATCATGTCCTAGTGGTAGAGATTTTGGTTTTTAGTTTGTGGTTTTTATTCTCTAATACTCCATGAAAAATAATTCCTTTGGGATATTTTTGGATAATGAATTATCCCTAATGGGGATTCATATTGTCTCATATATTGGATGGTAGTTTTTATTATGGACTCGAATGATAACGGATAAATTGATTGAGTTCCCCCTAGATTAGTTTATCGCCCTTTCTAGGGGAATTATACAAAGGAAACAATTTTAAACTTAGAGTAAGGGTTATGAGTTTTCATTCTAGTGAAGAAGTTATGCACTGAGAGTATTTTTCTCCCAGTTAGTACTATTGTTCTTTTATAACTTATGTAACATTTTCACAGGGTTGAATGGAGTTCCAGTCTCCTATTAAAAGTATAATATTGTTGTACTAGAGGCAGTTATATTATCATTGATGGTTTAGGATCCTGGAATGTGATCACAGTTCCCATAATTTATGCATTTCCTTATTTTAGAATTTTGGAGACCATTAATTCTTAGTGAGAAACACTTGATGTTTGTGCTACTTGGATCACATTGTAGAATAATACTTGCTTGGTGTGATAACACCATATATAGTAACCCAATGTTAGTGTAAAAATTTCTAAATTTAATAAAGATAAAATATATGAAATAAACTAGGAATGATCAGTTTAGTTGTATTTATGAACTAGAACCAGGCATGATTCTTATTTAACATTAATATGAAAATATTAAAAAATAGTGAATGTAATTATAATACATCCTTAAAATAATTCAAAATGATAACACTAATGGTGAGATGAAATTCATAGATAGGGTTATGTAAAATGGAATTTATCATGGGTAAACATCTAATAATTAACAAATACGTGTATATAATTGAAATAACATCCAGTTTAATCAATAACATGTTCCCAGAATTCATTTAATGAAAATATCAAAGTGAAAATATCATGGATTATAATAAATAATCAATCAATGATGTTAATGAATAATTTTGGAGTTCACGATGTCAAAAAACATGATACCTTTACCATTAAGGCCTTCATATATTAAAATTTAATTGATATGTAGGTATACACTGAATGCCAATTTTATAAGTGTCTAAAAATTCATTTTCTAATGAGTCGTGTTTAAGAATCGAAGGGCAATGTAATCCCCATCAACAACCATCACAATGTGTTGAATGTATAAATAAAATTTTGAATAATGTATTTCATTAATTAACAATATTATATGTCAATAATTATCTGTATTGAATGAAGAATATATAATTTAAAAATTTTCCTACTCAATTAAATAAACATACTAGTAAATACCATTTTATTGAAATGGGATAATGCATATAGAATAAGAACATATATGCTACAATGAAATTTGAAATTGAATAGAAATTTAATTTCCAATGAAATAATATCACATTAACGTGAATGTTTGAAGAGAATTTAATTTAACACAAAATAAATAAGAGTTAAAATTACCTTAATTTAATCATAAATATTTGTTTTGTAATAATTTCATGTGATTTGGAGAATAAATTGAAATTGTATAGAATAATTAAAATATATTTATATTAAATAGTATTATTTTTATAACCATTTAAAAAATTAAAATAAATTATGTATCAAAATATGCTTATGGTGACATGAAATTCCACTAACTCCATAAATGTTAAAAAGAAACTTTCTTTTTTAATTTCATAATAGAAAGTAAAAATTGTCTCTTTCAGAAAGCATTGCAATAATTCAAGTCAATTATAAAAAAACAACAAGGTTATTATAAAATTTACATTACAAATCATTAGTGTAAAAATAAAATGTTCTTCTATGAAAGAAATAAAAATTATGGGCACTGAAGAAAAATACACCTGATCAATAAGTCAAATATGATATAATTTTTTTATACATCTAATTTCAACAATTCTTGTGCCTATATGAAGAAATTTTTGAATAAAAAGATTCAACTCCATCAATATCATGGGGAATAAAATATATATATATATATTAAGGATATATTTAAATAATTTGTCAATGAAAAATAAAATTAATACAAGTAAATTGATATTTTAAAATAAATATTTACCACTTTGGTAAATTTTATGTTGTAAAACCATAAATTAAAAACATTAACTAAAATATTAATAATCTATAATAAATATATATTCATGTTATTTACATACAGTAGTTAGAATGTATGCCACACGTAACGCCACGCCCCTGAATCTAAGAGACGGTGCATTATTTTAATACATTGGCATGATTACAAAGAGTCATGTCCCGAGGGACCGATTAGTTTAGTAGTATTGGAAACAATATACATATTTATGTTCTACATTACAACTTTAGAAAAACAAAAACACTAATTTATTCCATTAGAAACATCCAAACTTCAAAGATTATTCTCGCAAGTCACTCATAACTAACTGCTTCATATCCTGGGAAAATGAAAAATGAGAAAGGGGTGAACACAAATTCTCTCTAAGAGTAAAAAAAACAGCGAACGATATCATAAACATTAGTTAAGGTGAATAATTGAAAACACATGCCTTAACTAATAATAAACAAGAGAACTTTATGGAAGGAATTTGAGATGATTAAATAATTCCATAATAAAACATACTCATGGGTGTTCTACTAGTTGAATACCCACATGAAATATCAATATCTAATCTCATAATTATGGAATGCCTAATGAAGTACATTCTGAATCATCTTGTCAGGGCCTCATCCAAGACGTCTAAAAATGATTAAGGCCTCATCCAAAACCATATATCAAAAATTTGGAAAGGCCTTGGCCAATTCCACGTCTAATTGTCTCGTGAGACCTATAGATGCATCGAGAAGCTATAGAGGGCTCCACCCAACACTTACTAAGTCAAATCCATTCTTCATATGAAAAGGTAGAAACATAATCTGAACATTCTTATTAAAACTACCATACAAAATGTCAATATTTTAACCACAAACCATGAATGGTATAAATATAGCACATCCACAGTCAATCATAACTCATTCAATAAAATATAGAAGATTTTATAATAATAGATCAACCTCAATAGAGAATAATGAAGGATATTTATATAGATGAAAATATTCATAAATACTATTTGAGATAAATGTCCACCTTTTTCTTGAAAACATTTATAAGTCTCACTATTTATCAAGAAGTCGTTTAAAATAGATTTTTCAATAAAAGTGTCCCATACCACTTTGAAACTGTTAAAAGGGATTTTAATTTCAAAACATTAATGTTCATAAAAATAAATCCTTAAAACCATTTTTAAAACATGGACATTATTGAGAAAGATTTAGAATAATGAATCATTAAAACATTTAAAATGATATTATAGATAGAGTTCCAAACCAAAATAGAGACACGTGAATACAAATAATTGATGTAATAAAAACATTATAATATCTTGAGAATAAAATTATTAATGATATAATATGTAAAAGTACATTATATACACCATATAATAGTTAATTGGGGTATAACAATAAAGAAGTCTCAATGGGATGTAAATTGAGATGAAATCTCTAATACAGACGATATCCTTAGGTTAAGAATAAATCAGTGACATAATTATGTGTGAAAAATATAAAATTACTCAATATGATTGGATATTCAATGTAAATAAATCATTTTACATTCACACATATTCTTGTAAAAACAACACCAATGAATTGGATGTTTAACTCAATAAAAAGAGATTGAGTTCAAATTACTCATATGAAGTTCATATCGCTGACATGAGAATTTATAAATGGAGTGATTATGTGTATCAAAATTATATCCACATAAAGGGGTGTGGAAATTACTACACTAATAACAGATAGTGATTCCACACATAATCATGGAGTAAAATAATCAATGACGTATGCATAAAGCCGAATGAGTGGAAATTGAAATTTGAAATTCCCTAACCAATTTGGTAACATATGAAACATACACCCCATGAAAGAAGTATAATGAAATGATGATGTAAATACCTATAAATAAAGGTATATTAAAAAAATTATAAATTCATGGACCGTAAATACTCCACACAAATAGAAATAGTGTCCAATATATCATGAATCTCACAGGAATAAAAGTGAGATGAAAAAACCTTACATCATTGTAATCAATCGAGTCATATGAACAAAAGTTAATGGAACCAAATGAGTCACGAGATACCATGAATATAAAGAGAATAATGTTAATATATATATCATTTTTCAGTACACAATAAACCACATGAAATAAATAAGTGGCGAATAATGGAAATCTCACAGAATTATAAGTGCGGTAAGAAAATCGTTACACATGTCTGACTTGTCTTGTATGTTCTTTGTTCATCCTTAATAATAAAATTAAGTTAATTTATACATGATTAATAAAAATTTTATGTTTATTTTTTATTGTTTATTTTAAACCACTTATTATCTTTCTATACAATTAGTTAATTATTTTTGTTCATGTTGGATATTATATGGATGTTCGGAACTTGAGTCAAAAATGATGTTGTTATAATTACAATTTTTCCATGTGGTTAAAAGACCATTATCTCCAGAATGATATACCTGATTTATATATCATACATATATTATATATATAGTATATATATGTATTTATAACAGTACATAACTTTTGAAGATAAGAAATGAAATGCACAGTTCACGGAGATAGTAACCCGTACATACTCATGAACACTACTTTTAGTTATATTTTGTATTTTAATGAAATTAAAACATAATGATACATAGTTATATTATAATTACATTATAATATCATATATATTATCATTAACTCCATACTTTAAACATCCAAAACAAGTCATTAACAAGTCATATCACTTTGATGGGGCGGTAGTCCGCACATTCTCAAATGACATTATCGCGTTTTACCCTTAATGGAAACCATAAATGTATGATATAAATGGAAAATAAAGAAGAAAAAATAAAAAAATAAACATAATATATATCATATATAAATATTGTTCCATATTAATGGCCAAAATGAGAGGAGGTAGGAGATAATCAAACAATCATCGTTTCGTGAGGTGTTAGTTTCCCAACCACAAAATAGTAAGTTCTTCTCCCATTAGATGGAGGTGTGTGATAGTGTAGTTAGAATAATTCTCATAGAAAATTCCTAGTATATTGAGGATACTGGTGTTGTTATAAAGGAAATGAATAAAAAGTTTTTAGGGGGGTTGGAGAAGTAAAATTATACAAAATAAACCAAAATAAATTAAGAGAAATTGTTACCTTTAATTTGGGAAACTTCCTTTAGTTTGAACCAGAAGGACTTCATGAAGTCACTTACGCCTAAGTTAAGGCTTATATTTATAATAGAGGGATCTTTAGAGCTTATTTGGTTAGGGGTTGGATGGTCTAAGGGGCTTTAGAGGTTTGGGGAATGGGTTATAAGTGGTTTCATTTTATAAAGGGGAGGAGCAGCTCTTTAAGAATGTGTAAAAATATAATTTTATTATATAGTGATATTCGGTTTCCAAAAGTTGAGAACTAATTAAAGTCAAATATAATATGACTTTTAGCAAAAATAAAATCATCCAATAATAATTGGACTGTTTTTCAATTTTTTTAATATTAATAATCATATTTATTTAAATCATTTATTAACGATGTAAATCCGACATCATTAGTGTGTCAAAAATACTTTAATTTATTTTATGTCTAAAAATTATAAAAAAATACCATAATGTAAGAAATATATTTATCATTAAAATTAATATTTATAGTCTAAAAAATGACTTATATTACCCCATGTAAAAATTTATTTACTAAGATATATTTGTTTATGTCATTTTTTCCTTTACTTTAAGTTAATTAAAATAATGTGTCATTATCATTCATTAGTGGCTCTATGGGTCCCAAAATCGACCCAAGGATTCCCATGTTCGACAATGACTCATCTAATAAGGTTAGGACAAGTGTTAAGATAATTTTGTATTATTATAATATTTTTTTACCATGAATTACCCTATTTACCTTTAACCGCGGTAAATAAAAGTCAAAAGTTACTATTCACCAAAAAATAATTTCATCTTATTGAACAAAGTTTAACTTAATAATAACAACCATGTATTTCTAGTTTTCGAAATTCAATTCATATATGTGGTAAAATGTCATGTAAATGAAAAATTTTGTTTCTTAACTACAACTTAGTGGTTTCACTATTCATAAAAAATGAAGTTTTTCAGAAAAATACCAAAAATTCAGCCTAAGATATATATGATATTCTGAATTAAAAAATGATGACTATTTTACCAAATCAAAAACATTGATTTTGGATTAATTAACATTAACATAATTCCCGTTGTCAAAACAAAAATCCTGTTTTTAAGAAATATTACCTATCAAAAGATTGACACTGGTTTACGTTCAATTTTAAATTGAAATTACTTCCAACAACAAAAATTGGATTAAATGGTGAAAATATAATCTAATTACACTTCAAAAACAATTAAAAATTTAATCTATCCATATAAATAAATTATATTAAAATTTAGTTTTGAATTAAAATACAATATTTCTCACTATTCATAAAAAATAAATATAATTAGAAAAATACCGAAATTTCATCCCAAGTAAATTTTGATGTCCTGATTCTAAAGATGAATTTTAAGTTTTCAAATTGAATATGTAAAAGTATCAAATATTTTATTTAAAAAGGATTCCCCATTAAAAGGTGGAAGAACTGCATTTTTTCTAAAAATAATTCGTTTATCTGAAAAATTGAATTTTTCCTTATATTATGTCTAAGAAACTAAAAAAGATGAATGTTAAAATTATATGGTATATATATATATAATTAAAAATGTGGTTATTTATATTTGTAATCTCATTCTAAATGGTTAGTTTTATAGTTCGTGGTGTGCTCGAACTCGATGTTGTGTGTAGCGCAAGCTATTGAATTGATTTAATGAAAATAACATACTATGAAATCGTGGGGTGTTAAATTCCCCCCCCCCTTTTGAAACTCTGTCCTCACGGTTTTAAAATTGGTCTTGGGAACTTCACTGAAAGTCCCACATCAGAAAAAATGTTAATAAAACTATCAATTTAAATGAATGAAAGAGAAGTTCAGAGGTCACCTAAGATAACCCATACTTGGATTCCATGTAAGAAAAACATAGATATGGAAGGTAATACAAGTGTTAGGTTCTGATGGAGAGTGATAGAAAGCATGATTATGAGAATGTTAACAACAATAAAACCACAATCATGTGATGGGATAATTGTTTCATGAGACCTATCGATGCATCAAGGAGCTAATTCAGGCTCCACCCATCACTTACTATGGCCAATTCATTCCTCATATTTATAGTTTGAAACATAATCTAAAAATTAATATTAAAACTAGCATAAAAAATTTCAATATTTTAACCACAAACCAAGAATGGTATAAAAATAGCACATCCACAGTGAAAAAACCAATTCAAAACAATATTGAATATTTTATTATAATAGATAAAACTCAATAGAGAATAATTAAGGATATTGACATAGATTAAAATAATCACCAAAACTATTTGAGGGAAATAACCACCTTTGTCTTGAAAACATTTAAAAGTCTCACTATTTATCAAGAAGCCGTTTAAAATAGATTTTTGAATCAAAGTGTTCCATACCACTTTGAAACTTTTAAAAGGAATATTAATTTTAAAACATTAATTACCATATAAATAAATCCTTAAATACATTTTCAAAACATGTACATTAATGAGAAAGATTGATAATAATAAATATTTAAAACATTTAAAATGATATTTTAATTAGAGTTCCAAACCAAAAGCGAGACACTTGAAACAAATAATTGAGGTAATAATAATCTTATAATATCATGAGAATAAAGGTATTCATGATATAATTTGTCAAAGTACATTATATACACCATATAAAAGTGAATTGGCATATGAAAACAAAGAAGTCTTAATGGAATGTAAATCGAGATGAAATATCTTATAGAGACTGTATCCATAGGTTAAGGGTAAATCAACAACATAATTATGTGTGAAAAATATAAAAACACTCAATATTATTGGATATTAAGTGTAAATAAATCATATTACATTTACACATATTATTGTAAAAATAACACCAATGAATTGGATGTTTAACTCAATAAAGGGATATTGAGTTAAAATTACTCTTATCAAGTTTATATCGATGACTTGAGAATTTATCAATTGAGTTATTATGTGTATCAAAATTATATCCATAGAAAGGGAAGATGAAATTAATACAAAAATAATAAATAGTGATTCAATATATAATCCTGGAGTAAAATAATCAATGAATTATGTGTAATGAAGAATGAGTGGAAATTGAAATTTGGAATTCCCTTACCGATTTGGTAATATATGAAACGTGCACCCCAGGAAAGAAGTATCATACAATGAAAATGTAAATACCCATAAATTAATTGATATTTCAAAAATATTACAATCATGAGCAGCACATACTCCACACAAAAGTAAATAGTGGCCAATATAGCATGAATCTCATAGGAATAAAAGTAAGATGAGAAACCCTTACATTGTTTTAATCAATCGAGTTGAATGAAAAAAAGTTAACTACCACCAAATTAATCACAAAATACCATGAATATAAATAGAATAATGATAATATATATCAAATAGTTGTACACAATACCCCACATGCAATATATAAGTGGCGAATAATGGAAATCTCATAGAATTATAAGTGAGATAAGAAACTCGTTACCTCAAGTCTGACTTGTCTTGTATGTTTCTTGTTCTTCATGAATAAGAAGAATAAGTTAATTTTTTACTTAATTAAGAACATTTTTAAAGTTTATTTTACTTTTTATATAACTTTTTACCTTGTTATAACAATTAGTTAATTATTTTAGTTTATATTTGATATTTTATTGATGTTCGGAACTTGAGTGAAAGATGTACTAGTTATAATTACAATTTTTCCATGTGGTAAAAATTACATTATCTCGAAAATTATATACAAGATTTAGATATAATATGTATATATATTATATATCCAGTATATATATATATTAATAATAGTACTTAAGATTTGGAGATAATAAATGAAATGCAATGTTCATGGATACGGTAAGTCATACGTACGCGTGAATGCTACTTTCATTTCTATTTTGTATTTTAATTTAATCAAAATATAATGATACATAGATATATTATAATTCCACTTTAATATCATATATAATATCATTAACTACATCTATTATACTTCCCACACAAGTCATTAACGAGTCATATCAGTTTGAGGGGGCGGTAGTCCGCACTTCCTCAAATGAAATTATCACGTTTTACCCATAATGGAAACCATAAAGGTATGATATAAATGGAAAATATAGAAGAACCAATAAAAAATAAACATAATATATATCATATATAAATATAGTTCCATCTTAATGGCCACCATGAGTGGTGGTATGAGATAATTGAATAATCATTGTTTTATGATTCGTTAGTTTGCCAACCCCCAAAACAATATGTTCTTCACCCATTAGATGGAGGTGTGTGTAAGTGCAGTTTGAATCCTTATTATAAAAACATCATCGTATATTGATTATATTGGTTTTTTTATAAAATAATTGAATAAAAAGATTTTAGGGGTGTTTTAGACGTAAAATAAAACAAAATAAAACAAAAGAATTTAAGAGAAACTGTTACCTTTAATTTGGGAAACTTCCTTTGGTTTGAACCAAAATAACTTCTTGATGTGACTTATGCCTAAGGTAAGTCATATAGGAGGAATATAGATAAATTTTGAGCTAATTTATGTATGGGTAGGATGAGCCATGTGGCTTGAGAGGTGTGTGGAATGGGTTAGAAGTGGTTTTCTTTTATAAGGGGGAGGAGGGGCTCTTTAGGAAAGTGTGAAAATATTATTTTATTATATAGTGATAATCGGTTTATAAAGGTCCAAAAATAATTAAATTATAAGATAAGATTAATCATGCTAGAAATAAAATCATCCAATAATAATTGGACCCGTTTTGGATATTTTTTTATATTAATAATCTTATTTATTTAAATCATTTATTAATGTGGTAAATACAACATCATTATTGTGTCATAAATAATTTCATTTATATGATGCATAAAAATTATAAAAAAATACCCTAATATAGGAAATAGTTTTATATTTTCAATAAATATTTATATTTTAGATGATGACTTATATAACCCCATGTAAAAATTTATTTACTTTCATATATTTGTTTATGTCATTTTTTTCCATTACTTTATGTTAATTAAAATAAAGTGTCATTATCATTCATAAGTGGCTCCATGGGGTCGCAAAATCTACCTAAGTATGCCCATGGTCGGACATGACTCATCCAATATGTTTAGGACAAGTGTTAAGTTAAATTTTTATTATTAGAATATTCATTTTACCTTGAATTGCCCTATTTACCTTTAACCGCGGTAAATAAAAGTGAATAATTACTATTCACTAAAAATTATTTTCTTCTTATTGAACAACATTTTACTTAATAATAACAAACATGTTTTTTGGTTTTTTGATATTCAATTCCCAGAAGCTGTAAAATTTCATTTAAATGAGAAAGTCAGTTTTTTAACGACTATATAGTGGTTTCACTATTCATAAAAAATTGACGTTTTTCAGAAAAATACCAAAACTTCAGCCTAATATATATTGATATTCAGAATTAAAAAATCATTTCTATTTTACCAAATTAAAAAAATTGAATTTGTATTAATTAATTTAAAATTAATTATCGTAGTCAAAACAAAAAAAGCGTGTTTTTAAGAAATATTAACTATCAAAAGATGGACACTTGTTTATATTCAATTTTAAATTTCAATTACTTCCAACAAACAAAATTGGATTAAATTGTTGAAATATAATCTAATTAAACTTAAAAACCAATTAAAAATATAATCTATCCATATAAATAAATTAGATTTAAAGGCAGTCCTGAATTAAAATACAGTATTTCTCATGATTCAAAAAAATGAATATTATTAGAAAAATACCAAAATTTCATCCAAAGTAAATTTTTATGTCCATATTATAAAAAATAGTTTTATTATTTCAAATTTAATATGTAAAATTGTCAAATATTTGATTTAAAAAGGGTTCTCCATTAAAATGTGGAAAAACTACATTTTTTTAAAATACTTCTTTTATCTGAAAAATTGAATTTGTCCTTATATTATGTCTAATAACAACAAAAGATTAATGTTAAAATTATATGGGATATATATTTAATTCAAAATGTGGCTATTAATATTTATAATCTCATTCTAAATGGTTAGTTTGATAGGTCATGGTGCGCTCAAACTCGATGAATTGTGTAGTACAAGTTATAGAATTACTTTAAAGGACATAACTTACTATTAAATCTTGGGGTGTTACACCACATAAAATAAGATAGGTGAATAATAGAAAATTTGTTTTAAAAGAGTGGAAATTGAGATGAAATCTCTTACAAAGATCATATCATTAAAGTGATTTTTAGTAAATTATATTACTAAGTGTTAAAAACTTAAATACATATAAAAATAGAATAAATATTAAATAATTAATTAAATTGTAATATCACACATAACAATCACATATCATAGTAAATTAAATAGATGTACAACCCTATGAAATGATATTTATTTAGAAAATTCATACATAAGGATTCCATATTCTTGACCATGCTTTATAGTCTTGTATACTGATTTAATTTTATTTATAAATTTCTACCAAAATAATATTCATATTTATAATATCATATATGATCCAATTATAAATTTTTATCACCCATTCATTAACAGTCATTCATTATTATCAATTTTTACTGAGTTATGTAATTATTTGTCTCAATTATGATTTATCATTAATAATATAGTTATTTTTTAAATTCAAAAGTTTCATCATCATTATAATTATATTATTATTATAAATATAATTTTGTTTAATTATTTATATATTTATAATCCTTCTTGAATACTGGGCCTAGGGATATAATCTCATTACTTCATAGAGATGCAAAACAGTACCTTCACATGAGTGTATCTATCTTTTTGTAATGGGTGACCGGGTAATGAAATAATAATGTTTCTATATATAGAAGAATTACCTCATGGCCGATGACGAAATATTATTTTTTTTCATATTTTATGAATCATTCAACAGTTTTTCTATATGTGAAAATTGGGAAAAATTAAATATTTTCATCAAATTCTCACATTGAAAATCCCAAAACCCCAAAAGAGGAAATTATTTATTTTAAATTAATAATTAATATATCTTTGATATGATGATGGGTAACCACATCTTATGAATAGTATTTTTTGATGATTTTTTCAACTAAATTTCATTTTTCAGATTACCATCATTGTTTTTGAAGGGTCCAACTATATAATACATGTAGTAGTGATCAACACGTGATCTATATATCTCTAAATGAAATGGAATTATTGGTTAGTGATAATGTTTAAAATAAATTACCATTAATTATTCATTTATATCTCTTCTTGATTATTTAAGGATAATGGAGTTCTTCTCATTATTAAAAACATTGAGAGGAGGAATCTGATAATGAATTTTTCATTGTGAAAAAAAATCTTAATTATTGATTAACCCAACACAATAGACATTACCATCTATCTACAGAGTATTTATTCTTCTTAATATAATATTTACATTCATAATGGAAGTTGAATAACATTATATTACTAATCATACACAATTAGAATTATAAAAATAATAACAATACTATTTTAATTTTTGTGCTAATTGGTATAATGATAATGATTATTTTACTAGCATTCAAATTACTATTTTTCACTTAATATGATCATGGTCCACTCATCTCCCAATAAATTTATTGAATTAAAAAAAATAATGAGATATTTTAGTCATAAATAAATAGTTTAATACTTATGATACTGACAATAATTTTTTATATATTCAGTAAATAAAATAAATTTTTTAAAAAAAATATTTTTTCAAATTATAAAATTAATAAAACATGATTACATTTTATACCCATTAGTTCAAATAATATTAATTCCATTACTTATATTAAAATAAAATTTTATTGATCTCAATTGAAACACATAGTGTGTGACCCTTTAGGATTATTTATTTTTTGAATTATGTGGACAATTCTAAATTGTATGATTACTTTCTAACAATAGGTTTTGGAACCAAGGAGAAATAAGTTATTGTCGAATAATTGACATCAACATATCATCATTTACTATGTAATATAATAATATTTTCACAATATCTCACCAAGATGGGTTCACATATGTGTCGTTAGCCTATATTCTTGATACTTCATTCTTTGACTATAAAAAATTTACCAATCATTCAAACATGACCAATGAATTTAATGTGATGGTTCCATTTCATTTAGAGGTTATAGATATTTAAAATAAAAATGAATTAAAGAAACAATCCTTTCATAACTTATTTATTAACACTATATAACCTGAACATGCCCAATGTTTCCAAAATTTCCATGAAATGTGTTTTCATGGATTTCAAAATACATCTATTTTCGTGAGTGATCTCATGAATATAAAATTATTTTTAAAGGACCAATAAACCATCCTACATATAACAATATAAGATGATACAAAATCAAGTGGAATTATTCTAAATGAGGTTGTTCACATTATATCCCATATTTTTAATTACCATCTCGTAACATTATTAGAATAGTCATTATCTTTGTATGATTAATATCTTCGGACATAAAACATTCTATGTGTCCCATCATAATATGATTTCTTATTGAATTACTATTTTTATGAATAAAAAAATGGTAGTTAACTCATCACATTTTTATAGGGAACTACTATGACCTTATCAACATGAGGGATAAAGAAGGAAATAATCGCAATAATTTCATGAAAAATAAAATCAAATATGTAATATTATATTATATTAATATTAAAATACATGAAAATAAATTTAACATAATGTACAAAAATATTATCCACAAACACCATTTATAAAAAAACTACAGTATGGACATGAACCAACTGGCTAAGACTTTTATCTCACTATATCTTAAATGATGATCATTATTGTATGGATTTATAGTTTTAGTCAATGGGGGAACAAAGATATCTAACGTGGGTATTTTAGAATATTTATTTTTACATCTTCAATAAAAATCCTATAAGAGAATATTCATCATTGTTTAGGCTTCTTCACAGATGTGACCTTGTCACCTTCTCAAGAACCATCACTACTGTATTTACACAATTCAAATTCTCAAATCCTCCATTACGAGTAAACATGTATCTCATACATTATTTGATATCATCATGATCTATTTAAAAAATAACATATATATATATATATATTTTATTTTAATGACTAGTTCTTCATCACTGCCATAAAACTGAAACATATAGTCTTTATGCCATAGATGTGATTGGATACTATTAACTACAGTGAAATGGTTGTCAAAAATTTCATATTGATATCTTCCTATCTCAAATTAATTGTAGGTTAAATATTTCTAATAAAATAGCATATCTTACATGAAATTACCAATCACATATGTGAATGGAATGATTTCCACTCATTTTCATTCCTCATGTGTCTAAGGATACATTTTCATTAAATGATTAATGCCATAAGATATTGGAAACTATCCCATATTAGAATATTCTATACTGAATACCTTAATTATATTGGCAATAGATATACCATAACTCAGATAGAGTATCCTCTTAGACCTATCATGATATATCTCAATATTGAAAATATATATTATTTATCCAATGTCCCACATTATGAAATACTTATTCAACAAGATATTAACATACTTCATGACTAGAATATCATTTCAAATATGTTCTATATCATCATTGTAAACGATTAATAATATGAATGAACTCCAAAAAAATTTATTGACACTAGACTCCCATTAAATTATTATGAAACTAAATTCCACTATGGGTTCATTAAACCGATTGTTCCATTACCTAAATTATTAGTTTAATACATAAATTTCTCTTTTCAATTTTAATAACTTGTTGGAATTATTTGGAATCTCATAAAGATTATAAAGATTCATATTTAATTCTTCCTAAATGGTTACCATTATATACTGATGTTATGAAAAACAAAAATAAGCCTCATAGTCATGCTAAGATGTAATAGAACATATAATCCTAATGGATATCAGTAAAAAAATAGTACAAAAATTTCATTGAAGTGAATTACATGACTCTATTTGAACCATTTTGTTATCATTCATTCTTTTCATGTACAAACTTTTCTAATAATTCACATTTAATTTTTAAATATACATTTTGAACTAGTGGTATTAATATCAAATTATATATATAATGATATATAGACATAATATTAGAAAATTGATTCCATTTAATATTTCAGAGATTCATTCATTTTAGAAAAATATATTACACTTAGGGTATCCTTGTAGGTTATAATATTATTATTATAAACTAATAATTATTCTATGTAATTAGTTTGTATAAAATATATATAAACCTTGGAAAAATGAATATTAACAATCAATATTTTTCTACACAAGTCAACCAGGTGATCAATTTAAAAGTTGGTGGTCAAATTTATGCAATTAATCATTAGTTTTCTAATAGTGTCACATAACCCATAATAATCACTAATCATATTCAATGATTATTAACTGTCTATATCTTATCTTGAGTCTCCTAAAATAATAGGGGAAACTTGTTGTCTTTTGTAGTAACATATAGTATAACAATCATGACATTTCCAATGGTGTCGAACTGTAAACCCCATTAAATAATAAAACCGCCATTGAGATACAGAACCTCAATAAAAGGTATTCCAAATTACCTTTTTTACTAGGTATATGATATGATACCATTTTTAATGAACCACCAAGGATCATCCTTGGAACTAGTCACTCATGTTATCCTTCAAAAAGTTATAGGAGGCTTTCTCTATTATGCAGGGTAAGAATATACTCTCAGGAATCAAAAATAATTATTTCGGAATGATTTAGACATTGAAAAATATATATAAATTTTCAAAATGAATAAAATATACAATATAAGTGGAAGAAAAAACTAAATGGATAAACATAACATAATGTGACATTAGGTTCACCACAAATCCCAAAACCATTCTCACTCTAAGTGATATCAAAAATCATAAGAACCAAAAACAACAAATGATAGAGAATATGTGTGAACTGAGATTCTCAATGGAGATAAGAAAATAAGAAACAATCTCTATTCCATACATTTTAAAAGAAAAAAATATAATGGAATTTTTAATTACATATATAAAAAATATTTTTTTCAAATCAATTTAAATCATGTAACATGTTAATTATTCAACAGAACCATTTTCAACATATTTCTAAAAAAATATATAAATAATAAAACATTAAAAAAACCTGATATTTAGTAAAACCACCTTTGATGAAACGTTTTTTTAAAATAGTGAAAAATGTGACATAAAAATTAAATTGAATATAAGGAAACATCACAAAATTATTGAGGGTAAAATATATATAAAACAATTATCATGGGATATATCAATAAACCCATTGGAGATAAACTCTCAATACTAATATTGAAACTATCTATCAACCAATAAATGATTCCAAATGTCAATAAGAAACCAGGATGTTCTCCACAAGACTCACTAGTGGAATTACCCACATGTCCATTCCATGGTGATATATTCCATCTAATGATGACTTAATAGAATCTATCTCAGGATTCTAAAAAAAAGTCATATTTTCTTTGGGATTTCTAACAAATTGTATGTGAGAGGAAAAAAAATTCAAACATTTTGGTCATATAAAACCATCATACATTCTTATCCAATCCAGAGTAGAATCCCTGATATTATCTAAAACAATTGAGTTGTCACGACCCAACCTGTATCGGGGCTCGAGCCGAAACTACCCTATGCCCGCCTCTATAGGCTAGGGGCTGGTGACTAGAATCAAATCCACAAAAATCTATGGCAGATTTATCGTATGAACCTGTACACATAGGCAACCAACTCAATGAAAAATTGTAGAGGAATAGATAGCAAGGTACCATACAGCTATAAAAATGGAACCAATCATAAATACATCGACCACAAAATAGTACAAGTATAAGAAAAGTAAAGAAAAAAACAGAAAAGGGAAAAATACACTCCCATATAGGAAAGGGCCAGAACTGGGCAATAGGTGAATAATGTAAATTAGCTAGAAGAGTCCCACTACTGAATCCCAAGATATAGCCACCAGACACGGTAAAAGCACCCTATACCCCAAAGAACTTATGATATCACAATCAACATGCCCATCATCTGTAAGGGCACACCAAATGCGGGCATAGCCTGAGCAGGGGTGAGTATAATAATACTCAGTAGGATGCCCAAAATGCTCAGGGGAGCAGAAAGAGAGGTACCGATGATGGGGCAGTAAGATAGAACAAGGCAAAACAAGATTGAACATAAAGAGTAAAGCTCCACACAGAAGTAGATAGGATTGTTCAAAACACCCAAATGAGATAGTAAGGAGATCTCCATCTCACATCTCACACTAGGTATATGCCTATACATATAATAAGGGAATCCAAATATACTTGTAACATAGACCCGTAATCTAGGTAAAAGTCACACAACCACGTACCCACACATGGGATCCATTTCGAAAATTCCATGAAGCACTCATCTGGGAGAACTCACTCCATGAGTCCGGTATCTCATATAATGTACGTCCGAGAAGTACCTTCATTGGGAAAGGTCACGAGAGATAGATACACTCATTCCGGGAGAACACACTCATGAGTGGGAAAAGATCATGACACATAAATAAGGATCACCACCATGACCATAGTGGATACTGTGACTCATCTTGATTCACCTACTAAGTAGAGGATTGGTGCCCTATGGGAATAGAAACGTCAATATCTGAATCTACCTAAGGTAAAGAATGGTTAGAGGATCTCGATTTGGGACACTTAGAGAGATACCAGACACCCTCTAGGAATTTCCTACTGAAGGGATCATACTCTTGTATAAGGAATGATACCTGACCTTTAGGGGAACTGGAGAAAGGGGAACTAACCCAAACGAAACAAGTCCAAGATACGGTGGACAAGAATATCAATCCATGTAATGAAAAGTACCCATGGTGTAGAAAGTTCACATGACCAATCCTCTAACCCCGGGTATTTCCAGTGTACAACATCCCGTGTCACAAGGATTGTCGTGTAGAAGATGGTATACATGAAGTGTCAGATAGTTACACGTCGTGTTCCTTTATCCAGTGAGGACTCAATGTACACAGGCCATGTGCATGTACATGTATTCAGCCCATCTATCACAACCCATGTAACTGGTACATGGGTTAACCCATGAAGTCGGCCTAGTCTGGCCGTGTTATGGATTAACGACTCCAAAGATAAGAAAACCATCTCAGGCGAAAACAAACATGCACTCATGATGTGGGGAGTCCCATCTCGACCGGAGTAGACAAGTAAGAAATACTTGTTCCTTGAGTCATCAAGGGTGTATCTATCTTAACTCCTAATAAAATAAACAACCTAGTTCCACTCCTCAGGTTATTAGTCATACTTAAACTACAACGAAGTTCTACAAGGGAGTAACCCAAAGGACCACCATGTCATAAGAGTTTCAACATGACAGACAGTGCATAAATCTGATGCCCAATCTGTATGTTATATTCATTTTAGAACAAATTCCTCTATTGGATTCATTTTTGATCCATCTCGACCATACATTGAGCAATTCCAGATAACCAAACGGGTCACACCATTGTGATCTGAACGGAAAAACACTAGATATGGACTACCCATTTGTCCAAAATGGTTACCAGGTAAAATGTTGTATTTCACCACCACACTTGAGAACCAGGCCTCATAGGGCCCACACAACGACCTCAAATTAAAATATCCAAACTTGGACTTGAAATATCTATCTTAATTTTTGGGTCGCAACGTCACAGACGGTTCATCATTCTGACACCGTATAAGGGAGATTTGTCATATACAAGATCATGTATTATTATTATTATTATTATTATTATTATTATTATTATTATTATTATTATTATTATTATTATTATTATTATTATTATTGGGTGTTTCTTGGACCTGATCCATGAACCTGAATTTAAATTTCAACATTAGACTTGAATCGATCATCTTAATGATTGGGTCACATCTCCGCTGACGGCCAATCAATCGAACATTGCATGCGGGAGTTATGGAAGGTCAATGTTCTAATAATAATATTAAAACTATTAATTCATGAGCATGTTGGGTACTCAGTCCGAAAACCCAAAAAAGAAATCCAATATTAGACTCGGAATTTATGTCTTGGAATCAGGGTCCCGCTTCCGTAGACGGTTCATGAAAATGAGGTCGCACAGAAATGTTACGGACGAAAAAGTGTTTTATTAATAAAAAATAAAATTATCATTATTATATTGTTATTTTTAAATGATTACATTCAAATATCCCATGTCATGCACAACCCTTCTCTCCAATTTGGTGCACATCTCCCCCTTTCATATGATTTAATTTTATTTCTTTACCTTTTTTTAATTTCATTTTACTCTTTCTCTCTCCAATAATCAATCTTCTTGCCCAATTTCACGTTTCCTTCTCCTGCAACCCAATGGGTTAACCCTTCACCCGGCAGCCTCATCCGCCGGATTTGCTGCCTCTAGACTACCACTATCCCAACCTCCCACATGTGCCACCATACATCCTACTCAAGCTGTTCTGGACTGCTCTTCCTTCGCCACGTTGTCCCCCGGACTGGACCGCCTCTCCTTGCGACCTCGCCCCGCCTGATCACCCTACTCGTGCTGGCCTAGCCTTCCACACCACCCTGAACTGCCGAAGCCACCTTGCATGCCACCAAAGTCACCTCTCCCATCCATCGTAGTCACCTGCATCTTCATTCTAAGAATGAAAATTATGGCGTCCACAAATTTGTGATCCTCAGGTCGAGATGTCCTCATCCATATGTCATGATCAACGAAATATTGAGTCTTTAGCGCACTTAATTATTTGGCGATGAAGAATTCTTGGAGAATGAAATAGAAAAGGTCATAGTTTATGTGTGGATCAATGGTCGTGTTTGATTGGACATCGTCATTTAGAATCATGAAAAAGAGGAATCAGGATTTTCAATTTCATGATAAACTAGAAGAAATTGATTCTATCCATTGTTTTTCAATCCATGAATTAATTTATTTAATTCAAGTACTTCATGAAAGATTAAACTGTGGTAACGAATACACAAAGATAAATCCTACCTGAATGGAATCCATTCGGTGTTGACGATGATTTCACTTTCACAATGATGAGAAGAATATGTTTCCTTTGTCGTTCATTGATCCGCCTAGATCCAAGGCTTAATCGACGTTCGACAAAAGAAATGAGAGGAGAGGAGAGGAGGAGGAGTCGTTGGAAAATTTATTATGAGTCCAAAATCACATAACCATAAATTTATAACCTCTCATCATGTTAAAAAAATTAATGAAATAAATAATTAAACAATTATTTAATTATTTAACTATTCTCCCATGATGGTGCATAAGACAAACACCCGACACCAACAAAGGTTACACCCTGGTTAACGTAAAACCTATATTTTGAGATCATCGGTGGCCTCATATTTTTCATCTGAGCACTTTTCCATGATTTATTATAGTTTTATATATTGAATTTATAAATTAATAAGTTAATTTATCCATTTAACTCACCGCCAACGAGCAAGGGGTCTGAATGTACCACACCTACTTAATTTACATCATGCCTAGGGTAAACACCACATACCAGAGCCTACCATGGTCTTAGATTTCCGATCTGATCATCTATTTTAGATATGTCATATTTTCTTTAGTTAACTCTATGTGCCTAATATAAAAACACTTCCCATTTTTATAAAATTAATTTCGGGCACATAGGGCCTTAAAATTGCACATAGTCTTAGCACCTGAATCTGTAAATATTCTTAGAAATATTTCAAAATAATATTAGTCCAAAAAACGGGTTCCTAAATTATTCCCTCTTTCAATATTTTCATCATCGAAAAGCTAACCATGGAAACCACATGGGATACTGGGCCCACAATTTTCTCTCCTACTCCTAGGGAAACCTATATGCTTTTTTGCTACCAAATAATAAGAACCAAAGGGGTGGTCCACCTTCCTAAGGCTTCTTTCAATTGATGATGTGTATAGGAACGCATATTAATCTCCTTATTTGCAATATGTATACAATTTCAGGAACCCACTACCACTATATTTTGTATGGAAAGGTGGTATGCAACCTCGCCATCTCATTCCATAGTCTCGAATGACCTAATAGAACTCAAGGGATAGTTTGCATCCACAGCCGAACCTCTACATCAATTGTATAAACTGGAATCACTTTTTGTCACTAGGACAGAGTATTATGATTCCCTTCTTTCTGAATATCCATATGGTGAAACACCCAAAGAAATCTGGTTACGCAGGATTTCATAGCCATTGCATCCCAACTGAGACTCCCTTACATGCTCGAGAGGAAAAAGAGTCAACACCATAGACTAAAGGAAAT
The DNA here is from genome assembly GCA_963277665.1 of Viscum album. Classification (NCBI taxonomy): domain Eukaryota; kingdom Viridiplantae; phylum Streptophyta; class Magnoliopsida; order Santalales; family Viscaceae; genus Viscum; species Viscum album. The sequence goes on along the minus strand of OY728136.1, from coordinate 1,427,035,186 downwards.
TTGTACCCTCATGTTCCACTAGGGCCATCTATAGGGATGTTAACAGATCTAAAACATCCAACACTAGGTGAGTATGAGACTTCCCGCACATCCCACTAAGGGAATCTGCTACACAACATCACCTTGAGTGCACAATTCAGATGGATCATTCCACTACGCTTAAAATATGCCATTTGGGTATCATATGAGCATGGACCTGAGACTAATCATGAGAAGATCTCCTGCATTTATATGTCAGCATCTGGCATATGCGAGCTGCAAAAAAACATATCTCAGATCTATTGAGCTAACTTCCACAACCAGGTGTACGACATTCTTCCAACAAAAAACTTCATGTCACCAACACATTCATGAACATCTGTGCTCAGAAGTAACTATTTCTGATTAATTTTAGAGAGTAGTGCCCATGGTTTGTGAACTTAGTCTCACAATCGATCATTTTCATCCCTCCATTCAATAACTTTAGGATCTCATATGGTCGAATAGAGCACAAGTTAAAGGTGTATAACTCCTCAAAAAACAACTATAGTAAGTCGTCCCGTGATTGAGCAAACATGTCATGTATTTGAGTAACTAAGCTCCACAAAAATTCGGATAATTCGGGGAAATGGCCAGCTGCAAATCCCCATTCTGATATATAGGTGTATGAATAAGCCTAAGAAGGAATACCACCAGCTCATTCCAAACCTTTGTTGTCCGAGGGTCAGGCTCACTATGGAACCTTAGTCATCTCCAATACCAAAATTCATGAAGTGTACCTAACCTGCGAACTAACTCATCCCGATCTTCTGTTATTTTTTTCTTCCCAATAGGTAGGGGTGAATCCACCTACCAAACTAGAGAAATGGGTCTCAAAAGATGGGTCCTACACTAAGTTCTCATCTCTCACGGGATCATCGCCACAAAACATAACTAGTTTCCTAGATGGCTGTCATCGCGTATACATCATGAATATTATCCAGGAGTATTGTGATCGGATGATAATATATATATATTATCAATGATGGGGAGGAGACTCATGGAGGACAGTCAAATACATAATCTTATATGATTCATGTACCATTTTTTATGAAACAGGTGTATCATGATCCATGTCGACAAGAAGGTAATCAAGGTCTTGGTGAATGGAAACATTGGTCGTCCGTACCACCACTAGACTCCATGACCTGATAGCCACTCATGAGACACTTTGACACGATTTCCCTAAACTCAGCCAAGACCGTTTCAGGGAAACGTCTAAACAACGTCCCATTGGTCGAACAACCTCTGATACATCTTTGTCTCGACCTGACCCGGAACAGGGCTCGAGCTGCAACTACCCCAAGCCCACCTCTATAGGCCAGGGGCTGGCAACTAGCACCGAAGGCCCAACCAACTCAAGGAGTCCTTTGCCAATAAACCTATACAGACACATAGCCAACTCAATGAAAAAGTGTATATGAAAAGAAATAAAGGTAACACACTGCTATAAAAAGGGAACCAATCATATATTCATCGACCAATAAATAGTAATAGTAGAAGAAAAGTATATATGAGAGTGAATGGGGAAAAATAAACACCCAGGTAGAAAAATTCCAAAACCCAGAAACATGTGAAAAAATTAAAACAACTGGAAGATCACCAATATTGAATCCCAATATATGTCCATCAAAAATGGTCCAAGCACCCTATATCCCTTGGCTCCTCTGATATCATGATCAACCTGTCCATCATCTGCAAGGGCATGCCAAATTCAGGCAATGAAAAAGTAGCGGTGAGTATAATAATACTCATTAAGATGACTTGAATTCTTGAGAGAGTAGCAAGAGAGGTACTAAAGAGGCGAGCAGTAAGAGAGAACAAGGTACAACTGGAGTGAATGGAAAGAGTACATATCCATCCAACTGTTTATATGATCGCTCAAAGAAACCCAAACGAGTGGGTAAGGGGATCTCTACCTCACTTCTCACTCTAGTTATATGCCCATACATATACCCATGTAATCCTAATATACTCGTAACTCAGACCCGTAGTCTAGAGACAAGTCACACAACCACGTACAAATGCTAGATATCCATTTCAATGATTCCATGAAGCACTCGTCTGGGAGAACTCCATCCATGATTCTGATAGCTATGATAATGGAAGTCTGAGAAGTTCCATTTTTTGGAAAAGTCACAATAGATAGATACACACACTCAGGGATAACACACTCCTATGTGGAAAAAGATCAAGATACACATATGAGGATAAATACCAAGGCCTCAGCAGATACCAAGACTCATCCTGATTCAAATGCAATGTAGAGGATCACCAACTTTTGGTAATAGACACGTATATACTTGACACAACCTAGGTAAAATAATGGATAGAGGATATCGCATTGTGTCTCTCATATAGATAACAGACTCTTTCAAAGAAAGTCTTACTGGAGGGATCATACTCATGTGGAAGGAATGATTTCTGACCTTTAGTGGAATGAGAAAAAGGGGCACTAACCCAAATGAAACATGTCCAACATATGGTGGAAAAGAATACCATGACATGTAATAAAAAGTAAATAGCATGTAGGATGGTCACACACTATGCCATCTGACCCTGGGTACTGCCTATGTACAACGGCTTGTGTTGCAAGGTGTATCATGTAAAATAAGGTATAAACGACATGTAAGAGAGTGACACGTTGTGTTCCTCTATCTGGGAAGGACACCATGTATACTGACCATGTGCATGTACATGGATTTAGACCATGTGTCACAACCCATGTAACCAGTCCATGGGGTAACCCATGAGCCGGCCTAGTCTGTCCATGTAGTGGAGTATCAACTCCAAAGATAGGAAAACCATATCAGGGGAAAAAAACTCACACTCATGACTTGGGGAGTCCTGTATATAATGTATTAGAGGAGAAAAGAATACTCATGACATGTTTCATAAAGGTAGTAGTCATCTTTACTTTCACTAAAAGAAATAGACTGGTTCTTATCATTAATTTATCGGTCATAACTCAACCACCACAATGTACCAAAATGGAGTAACCCGAAGGACTGCCATGTCATTAGGGTTTCAAAATGATAGATGTTGTGTCAATCTGACTCCCAATCTATACATTATAGGAATTTTAGTACTAAGGGATCAGTAGGATTTGTGTTCGATCCAACACGATTGTACTTCAAACAGCACTGGATATCTGAACGGGTTACACTGTTGTGATCCATATGAAAAATCACAAGAGATGGACTACCCATTTGTCCAAAATGTATACCTAGTGAAAAAGTTGTATTTCTCCACCACACATGAGAAATGGGACTCGTGGGTCCGCACTTTGTCCTCGACATAAAATATCCAAAATTGTTCATGAAACATTCTTCTTAATTTCAGGGTACCGACGTCACAGATGGTTCATCAGTCTGACAACATATTAGGGAGATATGTTGGATACAAGATTCAGTAATAATAATACTAATAATAATAATAATAATAATAATAATAATAATAATAATAATATTGGGTGATTTTAGACCCAAGATACAAACAAAAATATAATTTTCAAAATTAGACTTAAATCGATCATCTGGAAGATTGGGTCATGTCACCGCTGACGGCCAGTCAATCAGACGTCGCTTGTGGGAGTTATTGTTGGTTGAAGATATTATAACAATATTAAATCTATTAATTCAAGTGTATTTCGGGTACCCAATCTAAAAACCCTAAATGACATCCAATATAGGACTTGGAATGTATGTCTTGGAATCAGGGTTACACTGTAGCAGACAGTTTGTGAATCTGAGGTCGCACATATAGGTTAGAGACGAAAAAATATTTTATTGAAAAAAAACTAATAATATCATTATTATATTATTATTTTCAATTAAATTATTTCAAATATACCATGTCACATACAAAAAATATCTCCATTTTGGTGTGCATCACCACCTTTCATTGGATTCTAATTTTATTGTTTTAACTTTTAATTTATTTCGTTTTATTCTTTCACTCTCCCATATTCAATCTTATTCCCCAATTTCATGTTTCCTTCTCCTACAACCCAAACGGCCAGCCCTTCACGCGGCACCCTCATCCGTTGAGTTTTTTGCCTCCAGCCTACCACTATCCTGGCCTCCTACTAGTGCCATCGTACCTTTTACACCAGCCACGCCAGACCGCCCCTGCTCTTCCGTGTTGTCCTGCTAACAATACCTTTTCGCCTTGTGACCTCGCTCCGCTAGACCACCCTACTCGTGCATGCCCGACCTTCCACACCACTCTGAACTACAAGAGCCACCTCACAAGCCTCCAAATAAGATTCTCTCAGCTATCACGGTCACCTGCATCTTCATTCTATTTCCATAAATTGTGAAATTCACAAATTAGAGATCATTGGGTAGAGAACTCTGCATCCATATGTCATGCTCAAAAAAACATTATATTTTTAGCGTTCTTAATTTTTTAGAGATGAAGAATGCACGGAGAATTAAATAGGAAAGGTCATGGTTTATGTTTGGATTGATGGTCGTGTTTGTAAGGTCATCATCATTGAGAATCATAAACAAGAGGAATTATCAAATTGATAGTTATCATACTTCATGATTTTCAATCCCAAGATAAATAAGAAGAAATTGATTCAATCCATTTTTTTCAATCCACAAATTAATTTATTTAATTTGCATTCATCATGAAAAATTAAATCGGACCAAGGAATCAACAAAGAAAAATACAACCTGAATTGGATCTGTTTGGTGTTGACGAAGATCATGATTACACAACATAAGAATAAGATGTTGCATTTGTCATGCTTCGATTTTCCTGGATCCAAAACTTCATCACCATTTATCAACAAAGTGGATATGATAGGAGGGGAGAGGAGGTGGAGCCATTGGAAAAAGGTTTTTGACTCCATGATCTCACAACCATGAATTTATAACCTCTCATATAGTAAAAATAAAATTAATCAAATCAATAAATAAAAAATTATTTAATTAGTTAATTATTCTCCCATGATGGCACATAAACTGAACACCCAACAAAAACGAAGGTTACACTCTTTTTAGGGTAAAGCTTACATTCTGAGCTCATTGGTGGCCTCATATTTTTCATCCGAGAACTTTTCCATGAGTTATTCATGTTTGAGAAATTAAATGAATAAATTAATAATTAAATTTATCCATTTAACACACTGCTAACAAGCGAGGGGTCCGAACATCCAACGCTGACATATATTATGTCTCGCCTAGGGTAGACACCCATTTCTGGACCCATCCATGGTCTCAGATTTTCAATCCAATCTATCGTTTAAGATATATCATATTTTCTTTAGTTAACCACCTGTGTGTAATATAAAACCACTTCACATTTTTATAAAATTTATTCCAGAAAAACCGGGCCTCAGAAATTCAAGTCATCTTAGCACCCAACTCTGGAAATATTCTTTTAAATATTTCAATGTATTATTAGGACAAAAAAGTGTCTCTACATTATTCACTTTTTCATTATTTTCATCCTCAAAAAGTAATCCTGGGAAACCACTCGGGATACTGAGCCCACCCTTAGCTCTCCCTCTATTAGAGAAACCTATATGTTTCCGTACTGCCAATGAATAATACCCAAAGGGGTGGTCCACCCTAATAAGGCATCATTCAGTCGATGATGTGTATAGGAACACACACGTATGTCCTCAGTGACGACACGTATATGACATCGTGTACGCAATCCCACTATTTTGGGTAAGAAAAAGCGGTATTAAACCTCACTATATTCTTGCACAGTTTTGAACAACCTAATTGAACTCAAGTGATAGTTTTCCTCCCTGGCCAAACCTCTATATCACATTTCACAACCGGAATCATTTTTTTCCACTTGGACAAAGTATCTTGATTCACTTATTCATAATATCCATATGGTAAAACACACAAATAAATCTGGTCACACATGATTTCATAGTCAGTGCATCACAACTGAGACTCCAATACATGCTCGAGAGGCAAAGGAGTCAACACCGTTGAATGAAAGAAATTTTTACCATCATGTTCAACCAAGGTCAGATGTAGGGAAGTCAACTACTCTGAAACATCCCGCAATAGGTGAGTATGGGACTTCTAGCACTTCCCGCTAAGGGCATCTGCTACACAACCACACATTGAGTGCACAAGTTAGTGGGATTATTCCACTAAACATCAACTATGTTGTCTGGATCCATTATGACCACGTGCCTGAGACTGATCAAGAGAATTTCTCCTATGTTAAGATTGTGTTGTCTGGCAGCTTCTAGCTGTAAATAAATGTCTCAATTCTGTTCTTTTGACTTCTACAGTAAGGTGTATGTCATTAATCTGAAAAACAACTCCATGTCACCAATGCCTGCATGAGCTTCTGTTCTCAGATGTAACCATTACAGATTAAGTCTAGTGATTATTGTGAAAGGTTTTTGAACCCAGTCTCATACTCATTCACCATCATACCTCAATTCCGTAACTGGAGGAGATCCTAATGTCGAAAATAGCACAAGTATAATGGGTAAAACTCCTCATGAAATAGCTGTAAGAAGTCATCCAGTGATAGTGTCAACTCTTCATGTATCTAATTTACTAAAATCCACTAACAACCAGCTACTCCTGGGAAAATGTCCGCTAAAAAAGACACCATGTGATCTACTAATGTCTATATAAGCCTGAAGAAGCGGACCACAACCTCATGCTAATCCTCCATTGTCCGATGGTCTCGCTCACTGTAGAACCTCATCCGTCTTCGACGCTGAAACTTGTGAAGTGTGCCTAATCTACACACAATGTCATCCCACTATGATGGGGTTGTATGCTACCAAATAGGTAGGGGTAATACCACCTACCCACCTGGAGAAAGGGGGTTTAGATGATTGTTCCCACACTGAGACCACGTCGCTCATGGGATCATCGCCATGAACCATAGCTAATATCCTGGATGGTTGTCAATATAGAGAGATCTTGAATATTATAAAGGATTACCACGATCAGATGAGCATATCTATATATCATCAATGATGGGGAGCTTAATCGAGGAGGATAGTCAAAGACTCAATCATATATGATGCATGTACCATTGATCACTGCAATAGGCATCTCAAGGTTCCATGTCGACTAGCTAGTAATCCGAGTCCTGGTGAATGGATTTGTCGGTCGCATGTACCATCACTGGATACCCTGACCTATGAGCCACTCTCAAGACACTTCAAAACTATTTCCCTAAGCCCAACCAAGACTGTTTTAGGGAAACATCCAAACAATGTCCCATGGGTCGAACCACCTTTGAAACAACTTTTTCATGACCCGATCCATACCAGGGCTCGAGACGCAACTCCCCCAAGCCCGCCTCCATAGTCTAGGTGCTAGAGACAAGCACTGATGGCATAACAAACTTGATGAGGCCATTTCCTATGAATTTGTACACATACACACAACCAAATCAATGCCAAAGTGAAGAGGAAATTAAATAAAGGTACCACACTACAATAAAAAGGGAACCGATCATAAATGCATCGATCTATAAAAAGTAAAAGTACATGGAAAGTAAAGAAGAAAGGGGAAGGGGAAAATACACACCAATCTAGAAAAGTTCCACAACATAGAAACTTGCAAAAAAAGTAAAACTGATGGAGTATTCCCACTCCTGAATCCCAAGCTAAGACCACTGCACACAGACCAAGCACCTTTTATCCCTAATATCTTCTAATATCAGGATCATCAAGTCCGTCATCTAAAAGGACAAGACAAATTTGGGGAAATTAAAGCATGGGTGAGTATAAGAATACTCAGTAGGATTCCCCAAATGATTGAGGGAGTAGCATGATTGGTACTGACAGGTGGAGCAGTAAGAGAGAAGACGGTGCAACAAGAGTGAACAAAAAGCGTACAGCTCCTCCAAATAGTTTATATGATCGCTCAAAGAAACCCAAAAGAGAATGTAAGTGGATTTCAATCTCATATATCGCACTAGGTATACGACCTTTCAAATACCCAAGGAATCCAAATATACTCATAACTCAGACCCCGTAGTCTAGAGATGAGTCACACAACCACGTACCCATGCTAGAGATCCATTTTAAAGATTTCATGAAGCTATTGTCTGGGAGAACTCACTCCATGATATTGATATCTCTGATAACATCCATCTAAGATGTACCTTTGTCAGTAAATGTCCCGAGAGATATATATATTCATTTTTTGAGAACACACACCTGAGTGGGAAAGGATCATGATACATAGATGAAGATCACTTCCAGGTACTTGATGGATATGGAGACTCATCTGGATTCACTTACTAAGTAGATGATCAGGGCCCTATGGGAATAGACACGTCGATACCAGACTCTACATAGTGTCAGTAATGGATAAATGTACTCTCTCTGTTCCACTTGAAGGGATAATAGACTCTATCTCAGAAATAACTACTTAATGGGTCATATTTCTATAGAAGGAACGATACCTGACCTTCAGAAGAATGAGAAAAAGGGGCACTAAACCAAACGAAATATCTCCATGATAGGGTGGTCAAAAAGATTAATCCATGTACTGAAAAGTAAATGACATGTTGAAAGGTCACATGTCATGTCCTTTGACCCTTGGAAAATCCCATTTACAATGACCCAAGATTCAAGGCTTGTTTTGTAGAAGAATGTATAAAAGGAATGTAAAAGAGTGACACACCATGTTCCTCTATCTGAGGAGGAATCTGTGTACGCTGGCCATGTGCACATACAGAGAGTCAACCAATGTTTTAAAACCCCTGTAATTGGTCCACTGGATAACCCATGCAGCAGGCCAGGTCTATCTATGTGGTGGAGTACTGACTCTAATGATAGGAAACCCATATCAAGGGGAAAAACCCGCACTCATGTTGTGGGGAGTCCCGTATCTACCAGAGAATATGAGTAAAGAATACTCATGCCCTGAGTCATCAATGAAGTAGCCATATGAATTCTCACTAAAAGAAACCCCCAGGTTCAACTCCTCTGGTTATCGGTCAGACATCATCCACCACGAAGTTCCAAAAAGAATTAACCCAAAGGACTTCCATGTCATAAGGGTTTTAACATGATATACGGTACATCAATTTGATGCCAAATATGTATGATATTAGAATTTTAGTTCTGAGGGCTCGGTTGGATTCATGTTTGATCTAACTCGTTCATACATTAATCTGAACCAGATAAAAAAAAGTTTCACACTATTGCGATCTATAAGGAAAAACACATGAGATGGTCTACCCATATGACCAAAATGGATACCCGGTGAAAAATTGTATTTAACAGCCACACGCGTGAACCGGGCCTTGTGGGGCCCACGCTTTGACCTCGACATAAAATATCCAAAATTGGTTTTGAATCATCCATTTTAATTTCTGGGATGTAACATCACTAAGGGGTCATCATTATGACACCACATGAGATAGATATGTCGGATACTAGATCCTGTATTATTATTATTATTATTATTATTGGGTAGTTCATGGACCCAAACCACAAACCAGAATTTAATATTAAACATTAGAATGGAATCTATCATCATTATGGAATGGCCACTGTCCCACTGACATCTAGTCAACAAGACATCGCATGCGGGAGTTATGGTAGGTCGAAGATCTAATAATATTATTAAATCCATTAATTCACAAGTGGTTCAGTTACCCAATCCAAAAACCCAAAATAGACATCAAATAATGGACTCGGAATGTCCATCTTGAAATCAGGGTCACACTGCCTCAGATGGTTTGTGAGACCAAGTTCTCACAGATATGTTATAGACAAAACCTATTTTATCAACAAAAAATAATAAATTCATTATTGTATTATTATTTTTAATTGATTTCATTGAACTATCCCATGTCACAAACCACCCATATCTCCAATTTTGTGCACACCACCACTTTGATTAGATTCTTATTTTTTCTTTAACATTTAATTTATTTTATTTTATTCTCTCTCTCTCTCTCAAATCTTTAATCTTCTTCCCCAATTTCACATTTCCTTCTCCTACAACCCAAATGATAAGACCTTCACATGAAAGCTTCATCTGTTAGATTTTCCACTTCTATTCTACAATTATTTCTGCCTCCTACTTGCTACACCATACCACCTACACTAACTGTAACAGACCGCCCCTGCTCTGCCGTATTGTCCCACTGACTAGATCAGCTCACCTTGAAGCCTCGCTTCTTCGGACCACCCTACTCACGTCGGACCAACCTTCCACACCACACTGAACTGCCAGAGCCACCTTGCATGCCATTAATGCCACCTCACCTATCCGTCGTGGTCTCTTGAATATTTTTTCAAATCCCAAAAATTGTGACATCCACAAATTCACGATCCTCGGGTCGAGATCTCCACATCCATATGACATGCTCAACAAAACAATGAGTTTTTAGCACACTTAATTATTTGGCGACCAAGAATGTCTAGAGAATGAAATAGAAAGGGTCATGGTTTATGTGTGGATCGATGGCTATATTTGTTTTGGAAAAAGTAATTGGGAATCAAGAACAAGAGGATTTAGAAAATAGATATTATCATACATCATGATTTTCAATTTCATGATAAAAAAGAAGAAATTGAATCAATCCATTGTTTTTAGGAACACAAATTAATTTATTTTAATCACGTTATTCATGAAATATTAAACCGTGGAAAGGATTCCAAAAAGATAAATTCTACTTTAATTGGATCTGTTCGGTGTTGATGATGATCGCACTTATACAATGATGAGAAGAAGATGTTGTGTTTTTGTTTCTTCGATCCACCTGGATCCATGGATTCTATATCGATCTTAAACGGAGGGGCTAATAGAGGAGAGGAGTAGAAGCCATTGGTAAAAGGGTATATGGGTCCAAGATCTCATTAAATTGAATTTATAACCTCTCATCATGTTTAAAGAAAAAATAATTAAATAATTAAATAAACAATTATTAAATATTTTAATTATTCTCCAATGATAGCGCATAAGATGAACAACTGATGACAACAAATGTTACACACTACAAAGGGTAAAGCCTATGTTCAGAGCTCATAGGTGGCCTCATGTTTTTCATTCGATCCCTCATGCATGATTTATTCGAGTTTGTGCTAATAAATTAATAAATTAATAATTTAAATTATCCATTTAACACATCACCAATGAGCGAGGGGTCTGAATGTCCTACGCTGACTTATTTTAGGTCACGCCAAGGGTAAACAACCCATTCAAGACCTAATCGTGGTCTCAAATTTCTAATCTGATCAACCTTTGTAGAAATATACTATTTTAATTAGTTAATAGCTAATGTATAATATAAAAACTCATCACTTTTTTATAAAATTAATTTCACGCACACTAGGCCTCGAAATTTCACTTTGTCTCCGTACCAAGCTCTGAAAATATTCTTATTAATATTTCAATGTCTTATTACACCATTAATAGGGTCTCTACATGAGTGTTTTTTAGGATACCTCCTTACATAATTACATATAATGCTACCATCCATGTATAATAATTTTTTTAAAAAAATATTCATTTTAAACAAATTCCTATTCTCTATTCAAAATAAATATTTCTAATAAATTATAATGGATATTAGGTACAAAGGTAAAAAAAATTATTTTTTATATAACTAATTACAAAAAAAAATTAGATTTTTAATCATGAACTTGTGTTCATACACATTTAAAACATATTTTTTGGAGTGACATTATCTGAGAAATACCATAGTGGACAAATAAAAGAGACATCGAAACACAGAAAGATACTAAATCATTCATCACAATATTTTTTTCATTATTAAAAAATATATAATATAATAAAAACACAAATTAAATAAGAAAAAAATAGTAGTTTAAAAATTATAGGGTTGTAGATATGGACCCCACCTAAAATCATGTCTCGTTTGATGTCCTATAGTTTACACATATAAACAAATACACATTCACAAAAATCAATATAAACAGTGACATAAAGTATATATTCTCCCAAAATGAGGTAACATTTACATATAGGATACATATATGTGTGTGTGTGTGTGTCGGTCTGGGTTTCTGAATATATTCATACCTATGTATAAAAATTCATATTACCATCAAAAAAAGGAATCATGATTCCACTATTCATATGTCTCCCATTATAATCACTACTATATGCCCAAAATATAGAATTATGCTATTATAATTGTGCATGATCATAAAAGTAAAGTCACACCTTATTGAAATTGTTTGTAAAATTTATTATATTATGATTTAAACCATCAAGGGTTTAATAAAACCACAATTTTTTTCCTCCATATATATTTTATTCAAATGAAATACATGTTTCCCTATAACATATTCTTACACCATGTCATTAAGGATTATATTCTTATTCCAGCTGTTGTGAATCTTGAGACAAGAATTCATAAATGAGTATATAACTCCTATTATATCCTTTTATAGATATTATCCACTTCTAGAAGTTTTGGAATTCTATTAACCACATTATTTATATCTGCATATTAATTTATGTAATATCATTTATATTCCAACTAACACACTATAATGATATAAGTAGAGTTTTTATGTTCATGTTTGTTTCGAGAAATATCTATAACAAAATAATTTCATCCCCACACTAGTATATGTTACAACATGGGTTTACGTTGATAAAAATATGATATATAATATGAGTTTATACATTAGATGGAACTCTTTTTTGAATGTATTATATAGTTTATAATTTGTATCCCCAAATGAATAGTGAAATACATGTATGACTGATGATTTATCACAATATTACAAGTTAGGGACAATTACACTTTTAAATACACCATCACGTCGAGGTGTATAATGGGGAGTGATATGGGATAGCACCCCAAAATACAATAAATAATTAGTTAATTGTTAAATAATATATTATCATCCATTATAAAATAAGAGTTTATTAATATATATACCATGATGTTTCTCAACATCCTTGTATTCCTTGAATCTAACAATGGAATCCAACATATACATCATTATTTAGACATATCCATATCGACATAAATCATTATTAAAAGATATGAATAATTAGTACCAACACTTTACATCAACTAGAAATGTTCAACACATTTATGTAATATATAATAAAATATAACCTATGGATCATCCACTTTTTACCCCAAAAGGGGATTTGATCATTTCCCCATATGAAAATCAGGACATACACCATGATGTCTTAGTTAAAAATAATATAAAAACCCATTTTGTTTGAAATTAATTGATTTATATCTTTTTCAAGACCTATATAGTGATTCCATAATGGTATGTGGAATTAGTCATGTTTATATGTTCTGTTACCATTTTATATTACATGGTACATGTAATCCAACACATAAAGACAATTGTTTAAAAACTACATTTATTGATATTTGGAATCCATGTAAATTAATATATATTTAATCTATTATATGAATTTAAAACCATCTATGTCATGTTTTTATTCATAAAAAATTGGTATTAGATGAAAAATTATAACATATTTAAAAAATGATAATCCCCATAATCCCTATGATATGATAGTCCCTAATATCAATATCAACGTGTTTTTTCTTGATGGTTTCTCAATGATCTTCTTCCCCTTGAAATTTTTTTTAAGTACCCCTTGTATTTATATTTTAATTTATAGGCAAGATGAACATGATGTATGTAAGTCACAATTTATAAAAATTGATAAAAAGACATGATAATAAGAAAACATGAATCTTCCCATCACTTAATTGAGGGTGTGCAATATTTATTCCAATGGACCTTCTTTTCCATATGAAAAATAGATAGCGTCATATTTATTTTTATATCCATTGATAATTCAATTCATTGAATAGTGTTTCATAAGATCATTAGTTTTAGATTCTACCCCTGGTATTTCATTATTTCACCATTATAAAAGTTATATTTTTATTATTTGTCTCGTTATAATATTATTAATTTAGTTATAGATTGTCTTCAATATAGTTATCTATGGTTTTTATATTAATATTAAAAGAAAATATGGATACCCTCTGAATAAGAAATGCATGAATTATATTGTTTCATACTTCCTTAATAAATGTAAACACAAGAACATATAGATTATCAATATAAGAAAAAAATCACTCTAGGAGGCCCAAATGGATCTAATTATCCATGAATACTAAAATAGGGAAACTTGGAAATATCACAATAATATATTTTACCTCTATATTGATAATGTCTTTTGACACATTCGAGCATGCTATATTTATCCATGTCTTCCTAAGACTTCATGAGTTAAGTGTACATTGATGAAGTAATTTCAAACTAAACAACGACTTTTTCAGTCTATATTTTACTATAGAAAAAAATCATCATCACTCACATTACTTACAAGAAGATTATGATGTGATGATTCTATTATGTTAGATATCAGTTCATGGTGAAATAAATCTTCTAGGAATTAAAACATTACAAGAGGATACTGCCAAATTTATAAAAGCTCTTGACAATTGAAAATATTTTATCAATAACTCAATCGATGTATTATTTCTCAAAATATTTTATTAATTATAAATGGTCATCACAAATGAATTTAAATTGTCACATCATTGAAGAAATAACAATGGAATAGATCCAAATTTTCTTTATATACTATATGGGATGCAATGCATAATTCTATAATAAAATTTTTCAATAATAATTCCAACTAACTATAGGATTCATGTTATATTATCTTTATACTGGACTCTCTAGTCCTGAAATACTAACTAGGATTTCTTAAATAGTTAGAAGTGAATATTTCTTTAATAGACTATGTGTGTAAAATAAAATACTTGTTTTGTTATTTGAATACTAAAAAATATAGAGAACGACATGAAAAATTTATATCTACTGTCTTTGTCGTTGTAAAAACATTGTATAGTGGTTTAATTATCAATAATTAAATTGAGGTATTATTTTTACTTAATATTAATTTGATTTATTTTAAATAATATATAAAATGATTTCACATTTTATCCATTATAATTTTGGCTAATATTTAGTGGATTTTACGTAATTGATAAAACATTATCGATGAAACGTTTATGCATAATCGATTGATTTAAATTCCCGCATTTAATATTTGTTCAATTATTGATGTTATCACATTGTTTTATATTTATATATAAAATAATTTAAAAAATATAAACAAATAAATATAAAAATGACCTGATCATGATCTTTTCTATATTTTTATACATTGAGTAGAAAAGATGTCAACATATATGTTAAGGTGGCACTAATTGTACCATTATCTGTATGAGTTACATTATTTTACCGGTCCATCTATCACACTGCAAGGATTGAATCATATTGATTCAATATTGATCCACCTCCATGCACAATGGGATAATACTTCTGATACATGTATTTATATATCACATTTAGGTTAGGGGAACAAAACGATTGGACATGTGGAATTATAAAAATCGCTTTTCAAATGATGGTTCTATATATTAAAAGGTTAAGGGATGATTCTCATCCCATCATATTTATTTTGGAAAGAAATATAATAAACATTTTATAAAATATATAAATTTAAACCAACTCATACACAGATCTATGTCATTATTTGGAATCACCATATAAATACAGGAAATAAGCATAATGAAATTGTTTAATATAAATTTATATTAAATAATTTTTTATGATAAAAGTTATTACATTAATTATTTCAATTTTATCATAATGGAAATTTAGATTCTCTTGGATATTACCATCATAATTGAATTCATGGAAAATAGACATCATGACCAA
The DNA here is from genome assembly GCA_963277665.1 of Viscum album. Lineage (NCBI taxonomy): Eukaryota > Viridiplantae > Streptophyta > Magnoliopsida > Santalales > Viscaceae > Viscum > Viscum album. The sequence goes on along the minus strand of OY728136.1, from coordinate 1,427,019,447 downwards.
CAATTGTAATTCGTTACATTCAAATTATTAATCATTTGTAATATCTTTAAAATAATTATGATATAGTGTAACAAAAAATTTCGAACTGTTTAATTAGATTTGAATAATACAATTAATTATTTTAATGGAATATAAAAATTTATCTTATTAAGAGACCATATGGTGTGATCCTATGAGATAGACTCCATGTTCTATTATTACTCTGTACATGGGACAAAAACAATGTTCTTTTGAATATACCTCAACCAAAATACACAACGTATAATAACTTGTTACATTCCATGTATCATAGTTTCCATGTGACCATGTAAGACAACACCTGAAATATGTGTTCATTGGATGTGGGTCCACATGACATGTACTCCAACATCTCACTAAGTGGTCCACTAGACAAATGCATGAAAACCCCATCAAATGACATGTTTTATATTTAATATTTGATAATTAATGCATTATATTCCATCTTTATCTACTACAAACCATTTTTTAATTTAGTACATGGGGTTTCACTCTCACTTGGTCGGAAACCCTTAATATTACTAAAGTGTTTTAAAAAAAATTAACTCTAAACCATGTATTCTACATGATGTCAACGCCTCCTACAAGATACGTAATATAGTTATCTATATGATCTGTTGTATTTTTTTACATGTACTATGACATATATGTACCAAATTTAATAATTATTCAGTATATCATGTTTCATGTGACACATCCATGTGTAGTTCACATTTTTAAGGGAATCGACCCCAGCTGCTTGCCATATAACCCATTCTCACTGGAACGAATCATTGGTCCTACACAATTGAATTATTAATAATCATCATTTATATTATTAATATAAAAAAATTAAACTATCTGATATAAAAAGTATAATGTGAAAATAAAATTAATAAAAAATTCACTATAATGAACACATATTTTTTAAATGAAACATGTAACCCTATTGAAAATAATCAAGAATCTATATAATAAAAAAAATTAATTTATTTTGTGGCCCCTAATGACTCGATTGGATTATCATAGATATATTAAAAGTTCCTATAGGGTGAATAAGAATAATGATTTTGTCAGGTTTAATGAATCATTCACTGATTATTCATGATATCAACATGATGACCAGTGAATTATTCTATTAAATATTGACAGAGAAAATATAAGAACCTAGATAGATGATATTATGAATGTTATATTTATAACTAACGTAATTAATATTTTATGAAAAGTAACATCATTTTAGGAAGATTGATCATTTTTTATGGTGATCATCTGAAAGATATTTTTTGTATTACCATTGCAGATCATATTTGATCTATTTTTAGAATCCGTATATTAGTGAACCACACATTCTCTATTGTCCTCTAAAAGAATCTAATTGATTAATAGTTGCTTACATGGAATATTGATCATCGTTTTTTCATCTTTATTGCTTGAAGATCAATATGGATTGAATGTGTTATTCGTATTCATATGTAATTAATAGAAAGAGGAATTTGAGAGATAATTTGGATATGCACAATGATTCTCACTTTTTTTAATAAAAATACACAATTGACATAAGAATTTTTTTATGGATTATGATTTTTTAAAAATTAAAATTAAATAAATAAAAACCCATTGTTAATATATTAATCCTAATCTTACCACATGGAAAATAAAATTATTTATAAAATTATTTTTTGATGTTCAGTATCTAGATAAATGATAAATAATACATTATCAACATCAAAATTAATATTTATTAATTCATATGATCATAGTCCACTCATCTTCTTCACTGTTTATAAAATATGAATTTAAATTTTTAATTAAATATTGTATTTATAAATAAATATTTTATTAGTAATATTGTAAAAAAATACTTTATAATCCTTTAGTAAATAAAATATATAATTTCTTAAAAATATGGTGAATAAATATTTTTTTTATAAAATCAATATAACATCACTAAAATTATTCCTTAATTATGAGAGTGATATGAATTTCAAAAATCAATTTTAAATGAATGCAATTGAGTTTAATAGAGTCATTTATTTTGTGTCCAGATAGGATTCCTTAAATTTGGAATTATGGGTGGTATCCTAATTTCCAAAAAGACTATTTAGCTACGGATACCCAAGGGAAATAACATAATTTCTGAACTCTAACAACCACATATGAGGGATAGTTACATATTATAATCCATATATATCAATATATCATCATGTATGATGGAAATATATGTTATCAATTGATATTCCTAGTATGTCATTCATTGATTATTTGAAACAAACACATCATTACACTATGACCATGGAATTTAATGCAACCATTCCTTTTCAATCACTTAGAGCAGATATCATCCTCCGTAAACATGGATGAGAGAAATTATCTCATAATTTATTAATTAATGACATATCATGTGTGATGTACCCAATATATCCAACTTATCGATAGACTATATCATTATGGTTTATGATGTACATATATATTTGTGAGTCATAACATGAATTGATAATAATTAATAAATTCAAAATACCATTATACATAACTATAAATTTGAATATATGATTATACATAAAAATATTAAATTCCTACTAGTGGGTGTGTTATTGTAGTTTAACATCTTAGAGATTACCAATTGTGAACATCGGGAGAATGAGCCTCAGCTTATTATGATTAGTAGAACAAAAAATCCACATTTTATGTATCTCATCAGTGTGTTTTATCCAACTATATAATTATATTTTATAGCATCATCAGGGAAATTCATGGCTCTCATCACATTGGGGAACTAATATAACCTTATCAAGGTAAATATAATCATGTAAATAATTACATTAAATTAATTCTGACTACTATAGAAAATATAATAATATATTATATCAAAATTCAATTCATCGGATAAACAAATAATCCTTAGTTCAAATAGTTCATTATAGAAATCACAATATCAAAAGTAGGAGATATTTTAAACTTCACGAATAAATATTACATCAAATGTATAATATATATTAATTAGTAAATTAATTGTAACTATTCATGTGAGGTGGTGATGAGAAAAATATACAATCAATTCATAAGGGGGATGTCCTCCATAGATAATAATGATGGATGTGTTTCCCATTTAAGAGATAAGGAGAATGATAAATATTATTCCATAAATATAATAACATCTTGTTATGTGGGAGACACCTATTTTATTTTATTATAATACTTGTTTTATATATTATGTTTGTAAAATAATTAGTAAAATGAAAGATATCAGTTAATATGGTTGTCTTCCCATAGAGAAACCACGTTTGGAACTCTTATTGAGGACCATAGGGTTATTATTTTGGAAATAAAATAAATTATAGAACATTGATAAGGATATTTGTGAAAGATTATAGTAAGGGATGGTTAAGATAAATGTCTCATGAAGATTGAATATATGAGGGGTGGAGGAAACCATTTATAATTAAATTGAGATTGACACATGAAATTTTTAAATGTTTTAATATATTATTAATTTAGTTTACATGAAAAATTGTTCCAAAATGAATTATATTAAATGTGGATACAGATAATGTTGTGATAAAATGAACTATTTGTGTTCAAAAATCGTTTTATGACATTTTTACCTTTTTTATCTAGTTTAACCCGTTTATTATCCATTTTTAATCTTAACTGAGGTAAATAATCATTTAAAAATAAAGGGTTATATTTTTAATTATTTGATAAAAAAATAGATAAAACATTTTTAGTAATTAAATTTTAAATAAATTTTTATCATTATTTTATACATTTTTTTTATAAATTAATTTTCTTAATTAAATATTATTTTCATAAAATATCCTTATTTTAGTATATCAATATATTATTTTAATAATTATTTAAATACATTATGATAGTAATGTAATTTGTTTATATATCTTTGACACATTAATAATATGTCATATGTTTCAAAATAGTTTTTATAACTCAATAATGCATCAAGATTATATTACTTTTTATTTGTTTCTGAAATCATATATATGATCTTTCACATTAACATAGAAGAACTATATCAAAGTTGTATAATTGTATATTGTTTTTTTATAATAACTAAAAATTAAAATTAATTTACCATTTTAAAAATAATTCTATTAATTTAAAAACAACCATTAATATTCATTAAAAAATTATTTTTCCATATTTTAAAGGAAAAGAGAAATTCATTGGAAGGAGAGTGTTGTATAGAAATTAAATTTACATAAGATAAAATAAAATTCATTTTTACATTTAAATTACACCATAATGAAATATCATAGAAATTTTGATTTTTAGGGTCGAACTAATCTCATCTAAATAATATTATTTCATTGTAAAATATAATTTTTATTCCTTTTCACATTATTATTATTTTAATTACATGACATTTCCCTTACAATGGTGATAATTTTTATCATGGTTTCTATTTATTCAAAAAATATGAGGTGATTATAGAATAAATCATTTTAAAATTTATCATTATTCAGGCATAATTTGTTAATATTCATTAAAAATAAACTCAGTAATTAAAAATATTAAATGAAAATTTTACTATTAATCTCATTATATATAAGATTATATTTAAAATATTAATTTTACAGAATATAATTTTTTTGAAAAATATTTTTCATTTAAAAATTTATAATGTCAAAATTATCTTATGATGAAATTTTTATAAGTTTCTGAAAATATGTATATTTCCATAAATAATAAAAATTATGATTTTTATCTATAACTACATTATATTTTATAGAATTTAAAAATTCATACAAATTTTCAGATTACTTATAAAATTTCACTAGTAAATATTGGATTATCATAATATAATTAGAGTATTCAAATGGATTTTATACATCAATATAGTATAAACTATTTTTAATTTAAGAATGAATGTTTTAAGAAAATTATATTTTCTATTTCATTTTTAATGTTTAATTTTAAAATAAATCATGAAACTTTTTTTATTGAATTTTTAAAATTTGATTCCATTTTTCAATTATTTTGTCTTCATTTTGAAAATATGATGTTTTTATATCTAGAAAAAATTATTAGTAACCATAATAATTTTTTTACATGGTAAATAGTAAACCATTTAATTATGGTTAATAATAAATATATTGTAATTATAAAATGAAATTGATCCATATTTAATGATTATTTTTAGAGATTATGTCAACCATAATCATTCATGGGACTAATTTATAACATTTTTTATCCACATTAATGTGATTTTGACCATTATAGTATTTTATTTAAATAAATGTCAAAGATGCCACACTCTCCTTTTTACCAAGTTTAACATTTTCAATATAGTCATATATAGAGAATCAATTAGAATATAAATATTATTTTGAATGATAAAATATTTATATTCATTAGGGTAATTTATTGTTTATTTTTATTGTATTAATAATAACAATTATGTATTACAACTCATAGATTCACAATTATACCGTTAATGTAAAAATAAAATAAATGATAATATAAAATTTAAAAGAAATATAATTTTCATAAATAAATTAATTCAATAATTTAATATATTAAGTTTTAATATTAGGTATATAATAATATATTTGTTTCTAATATCATATGTTAAGTAGATATTAGTGAACTGAAAGTAGTGAATAATTTAAAAAATTTATTATGATTATTTTATAGAAAATTATGATTTATTAAATCATATAAAAGTCTTAAAAATAAATAATAAATAAAATTTACCATTATATGATTTAGATATAAAAGATTTTCCATAAATGAGTATTTAATAATTTTATAGTAATAATAATTACCTTAAATGATTAGAAAATCATGTTGGTGTGGGATAAGTTAATGGTGTGTAACAGGGGTTAAAATGAAATGTTGAGGGTAAATTTATAGTTAAAATATACCTTTTTTATGATGGTAATTATACCCATACATAACTTATCATTTAAATAATTAACTTGTAGACCATTTGGAAATGGAAATTAGTTTATATTAATATAATATTATGACAAATGTAATCAGTGCCTCCACATATCTTATAAAAGGTAACTCTTAGTATCTTTTCATCACACATAAATACCCATTAGGATAGAAAACAACATCTCATAAAAACTCATAGAATCCATTCATCATTTTAGAGGTCTTTTTATAGTAATAATACACTTCTTGTAGGTATTAATAAGTTATTCATAAGAGGTTACCAGTGAAGCGGTATAGTAATTTTTTTATGTATTAGTTTTATTTATTCTTCTAAATACATAATATATTCTTCAACCATGAGGAAATTGTAAACCAAATATCATATTTATACAATTATTATATTTTCTTCATATTGTATCTTATATTAATCACATCCTCCATCAAAAGGTAAATGAAACCATCATACGTGTTAGTAGTGGAGTACTATCTCATGAATCGATGAAATATATTTTCCATCACTATCTCCTAGGGATGGATTATAATGATATAATAAATTTTTATATTTTCTATTCATGAAATTTTTATCATTACAAAGATATAACATATCCTTTACCATTTTACTTATCCATTAGCTAAAAGATGTTAACAACGTTCATGCATACATGTAGACTACCACCACATGAAGTGAAGTGATTTTAAAAAATAACATCACGTGGGTGATATATATATGTATATTTTATGAAATAATGTTATATATATAATATAATGATACTTATTTTATTAAAAATACTATTTATCAAATTTTTAAAATGTTTTTTGAAAAATTAAAATGTTAGTCTTGCATATGTATGGCATGTCCCCTCCATTATTTTATCATAGTTAAATTTTAGTATCCATATTTTATATATTGAATTTTAAAAAATAATTGATGTATAATAATTATAATTATGTGGTGGAGATTATTTTAGATATGATGGAATAACGAAGACTTTTATTATATCTGCCACACTAATGTGATTTCATACATAAGTACTTAATATCACCAAAATAGCAACTATGAGTTTAGTTGAATAATTAATTACATAAATCATGGTATGAGAAAAATTAAACAAAATAATGAAATTTAACAAGGTTGTTTAAAAATTATATTATTACCCTTTTCTTGTTATTAAAAAATATAAATAATTTATGGGAGGATTTTGACTCAGGATATGGAAAATTCCTCAAAAAACTACTCTTATGATTTCCCATTAAATCATTTTTATTCATAGTTTTCATATATGAAAAAGAATAATAAAATGTCTTGGATTTTAGTAAAGTATTATGTCATTGTTTTCCCATCAATAAATCCATGTCTGTATACTATAAGTCGGTGTTAATGTAGAAAATATTTACACACAAGAAACATTACCTACAAGATAGGGTAGCCCTTTCTTGATGTAATCTGGTATACGAAAATTAGTATTACAGCTCAATTAGTTTGATACTTCTAGGGGATATGAATTGGGAATTCAAAATATTTTTTATGAACCATCATGATGGATTAAAATTTAGGTTGGCTATGAATAACTAACTATTAACCACATGTGTTATAGACTAAGGGACTTGTGATGATTTAGACATACTATATGTAATTATTTTCATTACTAAATGGGCTTCTACTATAATAAATAATTATCATAATATGTTTCTAATTTTTGTGAAAGGAGGGAAACAATTGGAAATGGATTAATATTGAATGTTATGGACTATTTGATGATGAGCAGTGAAGTGGTATGATCATTGTAGATAAATATGTTGTGATAAGGCCTAATTTGTTTTCATGGATCATGATTAACAATGTGTTCCTTAAACAACTATCAAACATACCACGAAAGATAATTAAGGATTAAACTGAGAGTTTGGTAATGGGGATCATGGGGGAAATAAGAATTATTTAACTTTGTTTCATGAACTTGGAATGAACCACCTATGGGAATGTATTAGAGGAAGAAGAAGATGTTTTGACTGTGGAAAATAAAGACAAAAACTTTCCATTGAAAGGGAAATTGATTATTTTGGTTAAATAATTGGAATATAATATTATACTCTCGAATAAATCATTGATGGTAATTTGTTTTAAGTGTGGAATATATAGTCATTATGAAACTGAATGTCCCAATAGGAAATCGCCAACAGAAGAACAAAAAGGTTGTATGTGTAATGGTTATATTTCTATTAATGATGAGACTATAGGTGAAATGTTGAAGGAAATATGTATTTCATAATAGGATTAGGTAGACAGTTTAATGGAATATGGTTGAAGTGAAAAAATTAATTTTTTTATATTTGGAATCAATAGTTATATTATATGAATAGTGAAATATATATGTATTTTTCAGTTAACTTTTTATCTATGGATTTAAAAGAAAACGATTAATGGATTCAATTTAATATAAAAGGGATATAATACCGAGTTAATGACTATATAAAATATATAATGAAGGGAAATATAACCCTTAATATGATCCTTGTGTTATAATAATATTGTTTGGATAAATTTATGTGGGATATGAATATGTAATTTAGACAGTACTGATTAACATGGAACTAATTAAAGATATATTGATAGGTAGTTCATGATATCATGGATAATGTTTACTACTTTATGGATTTAGGGAAAATATCCAGTAATCTATTGAAAAAATAGGCATTCAAGTTTTTCAAAATGATTTGTGGAAATTCGGGATTTTACCATTTTATAATAGAATTTATCACGAGGGTATTCACATGTTTGGAATGAGACAACCATAGGCTTCATTGTGACATCAGGGGATCATAATTAAGCAGATTTACAGACATTATTTATATTGTTTTTTATTTCATCTTTTAGAGGGGTTATTTTGACAACTATTTGGGTAAAGATATTTTAAACATCAAATGAAGTATTTATGTATAGATATTGTAATGAAATCCATTATTTAAAGGGTTTATAGTGAATAAATTGGGCATTATGGTTTCCTGCTTTGTCTACCATCCTCTTCCCCCCGGCAGATCGGCTGATTCCTCTCCTCTAATATTCATCCCAATGAGCTCGTGTCTTGTGGTGTCTCTCCTATGGTACAGTGTCTTTGTAATCTCAATCATCTAGGTGTATCTCACCATTTTCATCCATTCCCCCTCTCAATTCTAAACTATGGACATGGATTAACATGGAGACATGATGAGGTTCCGAGGTTTCTTCATCATGCTAATGCGGTGAAGGTTGCTGCTATGTGATAGATCTGGATGGGGGTGCATTTGGAGGATATGGTAGTCGTGTGTATACTCAAATTTAGTGATAGGATTTGTGGTTCTAGATTGTGGTAGGTCTTATTCTTCTTCCCTCATTGATTCGGCTCCCAGGACCTTTGTGATTTTTGTGCTTGTTTCACCTAGATGATGGTGGATTTATGTAGTGTGTTATGGTGGATTTATGCGGTGATTAATGTGGTTGTTTTGGATTTGGAATGGTTTTTGAGAGGTCTATTATTTTTCAACTATATTTGTAAATATAGAAGAGGCCCCAGAGGAGGTTCTAGAGCTTCATGTTCATATTTTAATAGCATTTGTGTTTTTTTTATTTGAGAGGGTATGTCATCATCCATCATATTGGGCTTGTGCTTTTATATAGGACACTAACATGCTGAACTTCCATTCATTGGTTGAGATATCATTCACGATCATTTGATGGAGAGTCTAAGCTCCATGTTGTCAGTGTGGTTATAATTTTTAATATCTTCGGGTCGTGTTATGTCTCATTTTCATGTAGTCTATAAGGGTTCCCACCTTCTTCCCTCAAAAGGGGGTTCTATTATAATAAATGAAAAATATAAATGCATTCAGGCGAGTGGAAGGAATGATATAATGAATACAATAATTTAAAGAATGCCTATCTATTTTAGAAATTGTATTAGAGTGGTTTCTAAAAATTAAATCACGTATGTTGGGTGACAACCAATCATGTGTGGAAAGGCTTCGGGTATTAAACCCATGACTGAAGGAAGTTATGGTTTTCTCTCTTACCCCTAGCACACATGATGTCCATGTTAATGTATAAAATTTTTTTATAATTAATTATTTATGATGAAATAGTAGTGTTATATATTATGTTTAGAGATTAATGTATAACACATTTTAATTTTTAAAAATATTTATTGATAAATAGTTACACTTTTCCTTCATTTATGGGACATTATATTAGCTAAAAGAGTATTTTAGTGCTTATAGAGTAAAACTTAATTCATAGGCATCCATTTCTTGATGAAATGGATAAATTATAAATAATTAAAATAAAAACCAATGAATTAATAACTTTTTTCAATAAAAATAACATATAAGTATATTTCTTTATACTTTTTTTCAATAAAATATTTACACAAATACAATATAATGACACAAAATTGTTATCCTCATTCGTTTTTTTAATCTATTCCCTTATAAAAATCATCATAAACATGTTAATTTGAGGCCCTCCACTTTTCATTGATCATTAACTTTTTTTGATTGATGAACCGACTCACTTTATGTAAATATTTCTGCTTTTACACCATTTCTAATATTCACTCCAAAACTATGTTCTCTTATGTGGAAACCTAGTTTCATGTTACGTAAGGTTGCCATTTTGGATCCTACATTGTTGTTTTAAGATATGTTTTGACATTCATTTTTATAATGTGAGTTTTTATGAATAAAAAAATCATGTATTACACCATTTATAACCAAATGATTTTTGAGGGTTCAATTAATTTTATGGTGGTTAGAATGTAATAGCTTTAAATTTTGTGAATTTTTTTTTGAATTTATTTATCATTTGAAATATTTTTCATTTCATGTAACATTTAAAATAGGTTGTTTTATATTAAAGTTCTATGTTTGGATTGATTTATAAGAAACACCAAGTTAATAAGGAACTACATACACCATAAATTCTTTATTGACTATAGAGAACACCATTTTTATCTTTGTGACTTAGCATACATTAAAAGTAAACCTATGTTTCTAAAACTTTTCGTTTTATTATTCTAATTATAAAAATAATATATTTATAATATAGAATTTAAACCTAGAAATATGTATAGTGATAAATAAATTATTTTATTTTTTATAATGGTTTTCAATAAATATAATATATTTATGATGAAATGTTTATGTATTGGTGACGTCCTTATTTTTTTCAAAATAATAGTTTGTCTTATGAACTAGTTTTAATGTTCTTCTATGAAAAAATTGTACAATTTATTTTAGAAAATTCTATAAATTTAATTTGGAAAAAAATAATAATTGAATTCATAATTACAAATTTATAAAGGGGGGAAATTTTGGGATTTTTCTAAGTAACATAATTTTTTTATTAATAGTGAAAAATACCATATTTTAATTTAATCCTTTTTTTCATCTAATTTATTTATAAGGAAAAATTATTATTTATTTTTTAAAAAACATATTTAGATAATATTTTTATTTATTAATAATAATTATGTCCTTGAGATTAATTTCTCTTTAATATTGAGTATAAACCCAAGAAAACTATTGATTTTTTTATGTTAAATCCCAGTATTGTCGACCCGACAATGAAATTTTTTTTAAATTAATTTTAGCCAAATTGGTAATTATAATTTATAGAATAAATAACATATTCATAATCATAGTATTTTATCATTTCTAAAAAGGCCATAATTGTTTTTTTTAAATATTAGTGATAGTAATTAAAATTAGTGACATTGATTAAGAGAAAAGTAAGTTTAATAAATGACTAATCCATAAATATAAGACTCAAAACAACATACGATGTTGTCTAATAGCCATTTGGTGGCAGTTATTCAGTCATTAATCTTCCTTTGTTTATTAATTTTGTGTTTTTATGCCTTTTGATTGTAAAAATGTGGATACACCTAATTTGTTTTCAAAAATACCAAGTTATTTCTTTCACATCCTGATAAAAGGCCACTATCTCTACCTCATCTTCAAAAATATAAAACCAAATAAGATCAGCTAATATAATCACAATAAACAACCAAAAATCCCTACCTTCCTTAATTATTCCAACCTTTTTTCATTAATATATCCATTGAATACTTTTGACACAAACCAAAATGAGTTACCCAATTAAGTGGTAACGCCTTCTCCCAAGCTCATTATTTTATTATATTTATCCACCCATTCAGTTTATTTATTACATTAAATTATACATACACAAGTTTAAAATATATAATATTTTATTTTATTATGAGATTTATACCTAAACTTACACACACCTTCATCTAATGGGTAACGAACGTATTGTTTACATGTATAATGAATTACCACCTCACAAAACGATGATTGTTCACTTTTTCCTTTATCAACTCCCATGGTAGACATTATACTGGATACTATGTTTATAAATATCATATGTTATATTTATTTTCTCATTAATTATATTTATTAATTTAAAAATAGACATATTTTTCCTTTCTATATGGTGTTAATACGATAATTTCATTTGAGGATGTGTGCACTACAGCCCCTTAAAGCAATGCGATTTGTTCACTCAAAACATGGAAAGTATTATAGATAGTTTTTGTAATAATATATTAAATCTATGATATAGTCATGGTAATTTAAAATTGATATATATATATATATATATATAATTTAACTTCTTTCATTCAATATGACAATATAAATGCAGATATCATTCATTTCTAGGTACTACTTATCGTCTCCATGAACGGTGTATTGAAATTCATTCTTCTAAATAATATATATTATATTAATAAAATTATAATTAATATAAATTATATTTATATCATGTTTTACTGTAATTTAATTCTAATATAAATATACACAACAACGATATGAAATCTTATGAAACAAGTGATGGAAAAAGTGGATATAACATGATGTGAAACCATCACATAAAATTGTTAAGAAGCGGGTAATATATGGTAATAATCAATTTACATATGGTATTATATATAATAACATGTTTATTTAAAATATTTAAAATTAAATTATATTTATAAAGGAATCTTTTATGAGTATTAAGAGACTCAAGACACAGGTATAGGGGATTTCATCTCCCATTATTATTTTTCGGAGATAGATGTTTTATTCACTACGCATTCCTTTTGTATGGTGTTTATACTTAACATTGATGTAATTATTGACTAAAATATTTAAATTAATGGGTATTTAAATATCCTTTAAATTATATTTATTTCATGTGGGATACATTTAAAAACATTCCAGAATAGTAAGAATAGTTTTGTCTCAATTTTCCTTCTTGAGACTAATGTTTTGTTGTGAGCCTAAATTCATATTGAGGTATATATTATTCTATATTACATGACATATTATTATCTAATAATTTTCTTTATATAATGATATTCATGTAAATTAAATTTATTACATGTATAGTGTGATGCCCAATTACCAATTGATTAAAGTTTATTGAAACAATCTAATCTCTTTTAAATATTATTTATGTTAATGCATAATTTGAAGAAATAGAATAAAAAATATCTCATGAACATTGCTGAATTTTATATTATTTTTTAATTCATGAATTATTCATATTGGAACCATATTTCTTCTATTTTGTACATAGGAGAGTTAAGAAACTGTTTTTATGAATTACTGGAATGGACCTCTCTTCAGTCAGAAATATAAGATTACTATGTACGGTTCCATGAATATTATACCATTACAAAATAATTTTTTAAATTAATTTAACCATTTTTTTCTACTAATATCTTCAAATGTATATTCATATCTTTTTTTGAATAAGTAATTTTTCTATCCTTTTTGCAGTGAAAAATATTGTTCTTTTTATCTCGTACATCATGGACAGATTTACCAATCATAATATCATTAAATAATATTTTCCATTTTTAAAAAAAAATTTTATAAAATGTTATATAAATTTAATTATAAAAGATAAAAAATTTTAAAAAATTTCAAAATTAATTTTTATGTTTTCATTAAAATCTTCACTCGATATGGTTTCAAATATCATTTATAATTTTTTCAAAGTATTTACAATGAAATTGTTTTAGAAAACAATTCATAATTTTATAATATGCTTTAAATGAATTTCAAATAAATGGGGTTGAAAAAATTTTATCAATATTTTATATGTTTTCATTGAAAAATATTTTCAAAGCTGTTTCACATCATCTTTATATTTTTTCAAGGTATTTTATATGAAATTGTTTTTTCAATTTTTTTTGTATAAAAAGTCATTTCATATGTAATAAAGGATATTTTCATCAACAAATGATTCTGAAACATATTTCGAAATTATATTCCTTTAATGATTAAATGTGTTGATGTTAATCAAGACATTATATGAAATGATCGAATGTTCCCATTCATATTATATATATGAATGTGTTATTTTTAATATCATGGTATTTATGAGACCCATTTCTATTTCATTGGTTATATAATTAAGAAATCTATTTCTCTTTCACAATATATGATTTTGGTGAAATGTTTACGAAACCTATATTTGTTTTCATATATTATGATATATTTACAAGTTTATGATAATAATTTCATTTAGTGGGTTATTATATGATAGTTTTTTATTTTCTGGCACATGTGTCCATGAATTAATTATAAGATCGGTGCAACCTATATGTCCCTCCAATTCACTTGGTAAAAGTTTATATCTCTTGATATAGACCTATATAGAAATAGAAATGATCATGGTTCAGTATTATAGGTCTAGAATGGGAAATTAACTCAGTTTTGAAATACATGGATAGAGTGAGGAGTGAACCCAGTTCTATTCTAAATGTCTGGAATGAGGAATAATATATGTTTAGTATTACATTTTTGGAATAGGTTATAATCCTTGTTCAATAAAATTATTTTTCTACTAAGATAGCCTCATTATAAATGCCTTGACCACTAATGAAATAATATTATATTCTAATGTGTTTAACACAATTAGATGTTTTATTCCTATATTATTATTTCATTGATTATGTTCTTTGTTTCCTTATGATTCATTTCTTCTGAACTACAATGATTTATTCCGTGACTCATGTATATGATCTTGAATATACAAGGCATTATGTTTTATTTTCATGGTGATGTTATCATACAATCATGCTCATATTTATTCTTAAAAATATAACTCATTTATCATTACTAAGCATTTGGGATCACATATTTTTATGATCCCTTACATAAGTTATGATGATACCTATAATGTTTGATGTTTCTATGAATGGTTCTAGTCAAGAAGAACATAGTTAAGGATAATATAGCTCATTAAGGTACTAGTGTTTTGATACCATGTATCCAAATTCACTTCTCTATTACTGTCATTGTGTGTATTTTTTGAATAATGCTTATAGTAGTCCAAAATTGTAATCTACATTCTATTTATAAAATGTGAGGGTTACAATATATGTGGTTCTATATTATGAATCATATTGATTTAGTTTTTTTCTTAGGCTGAGTGTTCACATTTTTCCTTAATACCATAAGAATCTTAGTCCAAATCAAAATAATTATCTGACCCATGTTCTTGTTAATTGAATTTTAATGCATGAATATAAGAGTTTTCATCATTACCTTTTTATATAGCGGTTTAAATTTTTTATAACTATAATATAACGATAAATATCATATCTAAAAAAATTTGAACATCCTTCTGTTTTCTTTGGTGGAATAATTATTTTTTTTTCAATTGACATTACATATAACCTGAGTGACCAGAATGGTAAATAAATTTCGTTGAGTAGGGAACATCCAACATGATCTATGAAATAATTATAAAAATATAAGAACATGATTGCTTCTTTTTGTAAAATTTCATATATGAGTCCATGAATCTGGGTCAGAGGATTCCATGGACATTTTTAAGATGTCATCAACTCATCTTAACATGATTCTTCTAGAATAACATATTGATGATGAATTCTGTACCATTTTTGACTCTGATTATTGTAAGGATACCATTACTGAGTGCTCATTCACTAGTAAGGTTATTCTATGTTTCCTGAATATGTATGTTGTACGTTTTCATGTAAGGAAATCTATTGTGATGTATTTCAATTATTAGGAGTGGGCAGTGCACCCAAGAACATAATTTTTGTTCTATGTCATTCAGTGATGATTCCAGTGGCCATGTATGAGATAGAGAATTATGAATTTTATCTCTAATTTTTAATATGGCCAATCGATCAAGGTGGGAACTAGAAAAATTTGCGATTTCATTAAAGACATCAAGTTCCAAAAAGTATGTGGTATGAGATCTCAATGGAAATTGATTTTGGGTTTCCTCTATCCTCAAAAAATAATAATGTGATACGGGGTTTGATTGTTAGTATATGAAATTATGATAACTTTATATACATTCATGATACAACCAATCTTGAGGATTTACTAAAAAACTTGGTTAAAGTTTTTTTAATTTTCATGGAGTTATTTATTATATAGTTTTTAATATATATACATGGTTAACATAAATCTTTTTGAGAGGCTTTCAAGTGAAACTAGGATCTTAGATTCTTTTGAGTATGACATACCATCCACATCTAGAGGTCTAGAGAGAAATAACTATACACATTATTAATAATATTCTTTATTCCAAATTCCATGAACATGGTGTAGCTTATAATTTACATTTTGGTATGGATGAGTTTTTATAAAACAATAGATACCAGTCTGTGATAAGAATGACTCCTTTTATGGCCTTGTATGGATATACTTGTATATATTCATTAAGATAATAAGATATTAGTGACTATTCCCTAGTTAAAAATATATTTCTAGAGGAGAAAATAATAATGAGTCAATGTATTCGACTAAGAATGTTTATGTCATTGATCTGGAATAATACTTATGAGGGTCTCCATCTTAGATCAGTGGAATTTATAATTAGTGATCATGTGTTCAGCATGGATAACATTCATTGGGACATCGAGAGATTGGGATGAAAAGGAATATTCCTCCTTAGGTTATAGTACCTATTGTTGTGGTTGAGCAGGTGGGGAATGTGGCTAACCATTTATCACATGATCCATATTTTATGATGTTTCCTTACATGTACAATGTATCACAGCTATGGAGATATCTTGTAGATCTATCTCATGTTCTGAGTTGGATTGATCTTCATTTGATGCCTGATTTCTCCGAGAATGATCAAATATTTAGTATATTTAATTCAATATCAAAGGAACCGCATGGGAAGATGATGACTTTTGTTAGAAATTTATGTTTGTACAATTATTACACTCATGACATATGGGTGATATAGTCAATAATGAGTGAGTGCAGGACTCATGTTATTGTTATTGAAGGTTATTGACAGTATTTTTGAGAATATAAAGCATCAATATATTGGTAATTTTCCTGGCATGTTGATATTTTCAGGTACTCTAGAACGACTATTTTTATCATTCTTTTCTTTCATCTCAATATTGGGTTCTTTAAGTGACAATATGGAAAATTTTGATGTTTTTGATATATTCAAGTTTGGCGCATGATTTTCTAAAACAGTGCGACCATCTAGGATAAACCTTGAATTCCCAAATATTATGGATTTTATCAAATGTCTCATAGTTTGAAAACCCATTATCCACCTTGTTGAAATAATACACCTCATTAGAGAGGTTCACTATTTGGGTGAATAGTTTGTGTAATAGTGTGACCTTCCTAGTTATTCCTTCGTATGGGATTTACTTATTCGGTTTTTTTTTTCAAAATCCATAAACCCTATTTTGGACACCTATTTTCATGAACTCAGGATATATAATTTTCCATGGTTGTGAGGGATCTCAAGAACACGTTTTTTATCATACAAATCCAATCCTTGGTAAATCTAATAAATATAATCATAATTCAATCTCACTATGATAAGAGTTTATTTCACTTTTTTATCTCTTGATCTCTTTTTCTATCATTATTATGTTTTTCAAGATATATATATCATTTTAGGATATAATACCAATTGGATTATATCATGAATCTCTGTTACATTATTGGGACTCCATTCCCAACATTCTTCTTTGTGTTTCCCATTGCATGTGTTGTGGTATATGATCATGTGATCTATTGTAGGTGGTTCAATTTAATATTTCCCAAATTATATTACTATAAATTGGTACATATATATTAAATGATTTCAATTATGTTATGAATAACCCAGTTCAAATCAAATTGGAATTTGAAATATAATTGTCATGAAAAATGGTGAATAACCCCAATTCCATTGAATTTTTATCTGATTGTTGAATTTTATGGAAAATGTGATATTAAATTGAGGAATTTAATTTTGAAAATGAGTTTCAAAATTGGTTTCAAATTTTAATTTGAAAAAATGATTTAAATTTTTTATAATTGAACATGGGTTGATTTTATTATATAAATTTTATAAACTGATTTCAAACAACATCAGATTTTAAATAGAACATGGAATTTCAAAATTGATAGTTGGTAAAGTGAATTTTGAAATATTTTGGGATTATTCTCTCATTATTGACTGTAGTTTGAGAACATTAATTCCTATATAGTTAGTGACTTTATCAATGAAACTTTCAACTTATGTTACATAACACTATATAAACATAATTCTATCAAATTAAATCCTTAATATGAAAGAAATGAGCCATCTCTAACCAGTGTCTGATGGAGATTTCCAAACATATTTCCATGATATCAAATTAGAGTGTGTGAGGATCCTAAAACCTGGAACTATCATACATCATGGTAGTTTATCACATTTATTATTTGTGATTATTTTGATGTATATACCATTTTTTAACTGTTGTATACATGCATGGTGAATTTATATATGTTTTTCTATATATATTTTTTATTGATGAATTATTTAAAATATTTCAATAAATTGAAATCAAAATCATGATTTTTTAATACTATCTTTCACATCCCACAATGGTTGTATAAAATTGATTTTTTAATTTCGTTATGTAATTTGGATTATTATTATGGATTCCAAGGTGATACCACACTAATATTTTTTATCATACCCTACCATTTCTTATGATTGTTTTCATATTTTCAACTGCTAGGATTGAGAATGGGTAATGTGTCTCATGGAGTTTTCTTTTTTAAATTGATTTGTAACAATTAATTTTTCTATTTTTGTTAAAAAATACAGAATCATCCATTATGTTGTAAGATTATAGTTTCATGTATCTATCCTATGTTGATGAGGAATATTCTTTAAGCCATATAAATACTAGATTGGTTATCAATTTAATTATTAATTATGGTTGGTACATGATAAATGATTTTATAGCCATTATGAAAATATTTACTTTGATGATTCCATGAAAATTTTAAAAGCATAGTTTAAAAAGAATCCTTTTATGTGTACAAGTTATTTCAAAATAATTGATTTCAAAATGAAATGGTTATTTTCATCATGAATATTCATATGATATAATAATTATTGATTTATTTTTTATGCATCATGTAAATTTTTATAATGAAGGTCCATTCCATTATAAACCATGGAAGTGTGGTAATGTTATTAACTAGGTAAGGGTGGATTCATGTTAAATCATGAATGGGTGTTACATTATAATTTCCTTTGAATTGGGTAATGATATTGACCATATTTTTATTGCATATGTGAGATAGTGGTAGTTGTTTTGGTTTATCTTAATAGTAAATAAGAATGCATTATAATTGTTATGTCATGATTAACTATGACATTTAATCTTGGAGTATTGTTGAATATTACTCTACTTTAATGTTTGGAATATAACCATGAATATATCTCATGAGTTATCATTGTGGTTAAAAAAATTATTCCTCATGTTTAAATAATGTTTTATCTTTGTTTTCTGTTGGTTTAAAATACCTTTATAGAAAAAATATTGTTTTTTCACATCGACGTTTTTTATTCCACAATCTCAAAAAATATTAGATATCCATGTATATAATGGGTCTTCATGTTTTTCAATGCAGTAATGGATTTCAAACCTTTTTATAAACCTTAGTAACCTTCTTCTGAATATAACATATTATAAAACATTATTCATATCATTAGAAGAATGTGTAGGCACAATGTTGAGGTCATGATGAAATTTTTTTTCACTATTCATTAAATACGATTATGTATTATTTTAAATGTTTCTTCTTTAGTGAAAAAATAGATACAAACAATAGGATTAAATTTTATTGTAATAATTTAATATGTAATATATTATCCAAATTTAAAAAACTCTAAACCATAATGTGATTTAAAAACAAAATTATAAAAATTCTTGTCTAAAGTCACTAGAATATTTAATGTATAACATTATGTACATACATTCATAATATTTAAAATTATAAGGGGAAAATTTTAAAAATTACATTTTCTTGATTCATTTTATGGAGCCAATATTTTATGACACACTTTTTGAAGTATCATAAAATTATTTCAATACAAATTCATAAATGAAACAAAAAATAGTTTATAGAAAATTGAATTTTGAATATTATAAATCATCTTATATCAGAATGAAATAATTTATATATCGTAAATGAATTGATTAGGGAATTTTAAATAAAATGGATTATTTTTAACATTATATATAAATCCAAAATATATTGTGTCATTATAAATTATTTAATTTCTTAAAACAAAATAATTATAATTGTAAAAATATTTATTTTTTATTATTTTTTTAATAAAGTTACATTTCAAAAAAAAAATACCAACATATGTAAATTTTGATAATTTCACTCAAACAAAACTATATTTTATAATAAAATATTTATCTATGTGGAATAAATTGATTATTATTCAACATATAAAATGTAGTAAAATAACTGTAGAGGAAAATTCATTTTTAAATCAATAAATAAATTCACTAAATTAATTACATTCTCATATCGTAATAATTACCAAATACATTTGTATTGATGATAATAATTATAAATATATTTCATTATGTGGTTTCTCATATTCAAACCATTCAATTTAACTCCTAGTGTATAATTATAAAATTATAACAATTATATTTTTACAGTATATCTGAATTCACTTCAAACATCATGTTGTATGTTATGAAATCTATATACATAATTTTTTTAATCTTAATTATTGTTTTGTAACATTCTACTAAATTATATAAATTTAGACCTTACAAATTTATATGATGACTCAAAGATAAATACTTGATAATACCATTATTGAAACCCATTATAATTGAGAAGGGTAAAAAACACATTTTGAAAAGGGGTGTGGGATGGGTAATGGTATCCAAAAACAACACATAATTGAATTCCCAAAAAATGATATCATTATTGGGATGGTAAAATGAATTCATTCTAGATAAAAATAAAATATAAGGACTAATAAGAAGTGACAACTAGCATGGGTATAAGAAAGATAATATCGAAAACCAAAAATAAGTGATTCATGTAAAGACTATGAATTCATCAAAAATGGAGATAAAATGAAAAACAATTTATTTTATTATCATTCTCATAAATTAGAGTAATTTATTTATTGGTAAAATATAGATTAGGAGATATTTTATTACTTGACTTATTTCCATTTCATATTCATAATTCCACTATTTGGATTATGTTTTTGGAATTTCAATAGTTAAATTTATTATTTTAAAAGAATATTCAACATGGGTTTTCATCCCGGAACCGCTAAATTTAATTTTCAATAGATCATAGGCTCAATTAAATAATTATAATTCCTTAAATTACTATAAAAATTTATTAAAAACAAAATAGTTAGTACAAGGTTTACAATATGAATCAATATAATACGTTAATATCTATAACCTAAATAATAACACAAATAATTTAATATAATCCTTTCAATAAATATTTATTATTGAAAATCCTCCAAAATAATTCTGACCAAATTGAGAAATAAAAAATATGATTTATTTGTGAAAAAAATTATCCACATAAAATATAACATGGCACATAATGTCACAGATAAACCATGTTAACATCATGTTCATATATTCTAAAGATTTTACATAGAATATTCACAAATAAAACGAATAAAAAAATCATGATATAAATGCATATCTATTTTTATATGTTAACGCAATATTTTTTCCAAAAAATATATCTCATCCTTGTAAATAAAATTATCTTTACCTTAATCATATAATATTCTTAAAAAATATGGTGATATTTTTCTCAAATATAATTAATCCCTTATTCAACAAATACAGTTTTTGTATCATCAATATATATATACTAAACATGATGTTCCAAAAATTTAATGTCCCAGGATTATCTCAACATTAATGATCATATTAACCATTAATGAAGTCAATAAATTTCAACACATATTCTGATAATTCTCATTTTTAATCCATTCCATACGAATTCTTAACACTAAATATCTATAAAACAATACATGTATATCAAAACAGTATATGTGAATAAAAATACACCATATATATCAAAACCAAATACATAGCTACATAAATCACAAAAATTCCTTCATAAAATTCTATCTGGGAATTTTAGTTGTCTAATACAATTAATTTTTAATATATTTATAATTATGAATCACATATCAAATTATATTAATATGAATTTATTCAAATTTATATTTATGGGCAACTGCAAAAATAACTCATACAACTTATATGTTACATCTATATTCCTCATCTTTAACTATACAACATATATATTTTCTATTATATTTTTAAAATTACTTTTCAAATTATTCTCCTGAAATTTCAAACTCTAAATTTTTCAATGGGATACTTAATTTTTCAATTCCCTAATTCACCACATGATAATAAAATTCCTCTTCCATTAACACATTTCCCCATTAACCCCTTATAAATGATTTTGTAGTCTTCACGTTGAACTTGTTTTTTCACATGGTTCTTATCCAATAAACAACATTGAAGTATTATATTCCTCTTATTTTAAGTTATAGGAATTTATTTACATTAATACTTTTAATCATGATACGGTAATTATGGTTTGTAAAATCCATTGGAATTTATATTCTATATCCAATAAAATTTTATCTCTCATGACAAACCTCATTTTATTCTCCATGACAACTATTATTAAAATTGGTTCTTATGGTTCTAAACATTGAATAAAAAATATCATATTATAAGGGACAATAATCATAGTGGGGTCTCATATAATCATTAAAATAATTTATAATATGTCATATAAAGTCATGTTATTTTCATTCAATGATATTCTATGTTTAAAATATGTCACCAATGGACATTATCTATTTAGAGGTTCTCAATTAAAATTTGAAATAAAATATGAATATCAAAAGAGTGTTTCAATCCATCTACATAGTAATTGAATAAAATCCATTCACCAAAAGATTTTATGATATTTATTTAACCAGTTTTGTTCAGGATTATTACCCCCTTAATTTGACTCTTTGAAAACCGTATACACTTGTAGTATAATAAAGTAGATTTGATTCTAGGAAATGCACAATATAATTACATTATAATTTAATTATTATGTCATTCAATAGTTAGAATTATCCAAAAAGTCTATCATAGGGTTATTATCCCAAATCAATGCTTTTATAAGTCAATTTCTAACTGTTTCCACCAAACATTCTATGATTCCAATGATAACATCCCCAACCATATCATCCCAGAGTTATTTTCTAAATAATTAAATTCAAATGTTATAAAATTTATCATGTAACCAGGAATTGATCAGTTCTATATTCTTAAAAAACATATATATATACAATTATCTTATATTAAAATCGTAATAACATATAAGAACATATTTAACACTAACCAATTGATTTATCACTAAATTTATTGATTTAAATAAATTTCATTAAATTCGATTATAAAAACCCCAATACACAGGAAATTGGTATTTTAAAAATATTTGGCGCAGATATGATTAAAAACCCTCAATTCCATTGAATTTTTGTGCTATTGGGAAATTTGATGGAAATTGTGAAAATAAATTTCATAATTTAATTGTGAAATTCCATTCAAATTTGTATTTATGAAAAAATGGAATTATTTTTTTGATGATAACAATTGTTGTCTTGTCCTTTAAATGTCGTAAAATGATTAAAATTTGATCAGGTCAATAAATGATAATTGTATTTTTGATATGGAAAATGGTTGAATTGTATATTAAATAGTTTTGAGATAAATGTCACATTATTGATTATTATTAGAGTACATTAAATAATAGGTAGTTTGTGAGTAATTTAGAAAAATACACTATTAATTCATTACAACTATAAAACGACCTTCATGTATTATATCACTTCCCCGATGGGAAGGTGATGATTCTTATCTGACCAGTGTCTAAGGGATGCATGTTCACATATCTCCATGATCACCAATTTGACTGTGTGAGGATCCCATAATCATTAATTATATTACCTAAGGATAAATGGCCATGTTTCTCACTTTACGAGTATTTTGATATATATATATGACACTATCTGTAAAAAAAATTACACATATCTTATAAATTTATATTTTTTTTATGTAAAAAGTATATTATTCAATTTGTTGATTTATATCCATCAATTGAAATATAATTATTCATTCTTAAAATATTATTTTATACATTAATTCCTTTTTAAAAATTGATTTATTTAATTTTTTAATTGATATAGAATCTTATTATGGAATTATTGGTAATATTCTACTAGTCAATTAGCAAACACCCTATTTGCACCTTCTGGTGTTTTTATATTTTTTTCTTCAATGATCGATCAAGGGTAAAGATCCACATAGAGGTAGATATTGTAGTTAATCATTAGTACATAGAGAGATATTTATTTTTATATCATTGTTCTTTAATCCAATTCCCTAGTAATATGATGAAATACATTGGGTTTTTTATAATTGTTTGACTTTTGTTAATGTTCATCGCATTGTGTTTTCTTTTGTTCCAACTAACATGAATCTTTTCCTTATTCTATTAATGTAGAAACCCAAATATGAATAATATCTAGTATGATTGTTGTTGCTAGTTTCAAACCTATGGGGATCAAGAATTCCCTTTGAGACATGTTAGTTTCGGTTCTGGTATCATGGTACTAGTGTATCTGGGATCATTTGTGACATCAGTTTATCCTACTATCATAAATAATAATTTTCATAACTGGTCCATATCAATTTTACATGTTTAAATTTAAAATAATTTTTATTCCTTTATATGTCATTATGTTGTCAAAAAATAATAAATATCAAAATGAAAAGGTTATATTTCATACGAATCATTTTATGCTGAAAGAAGTCATGATTTATTATTATGTTATAGTTTGTTGGAATTGTTATGATGGGGGTTGGTTCTGTTGGAACCAATGATGGATTTTCATGTTATTAACCAATTAAGGTCGTTTTCAAGATAACCCAGGGATGGGTTGATACATTTGAACCTTCATTACATTGGATGCTAATGTCGACCATAGGGTCATTCCATATATGATAGGGAGATATCAAATTTTGTTTATCCAAAGAGATAATATGAATTTTATATCATGGTTATTCCTAGAAAAACATAAAATCATTAATATTTGGTTAATAAATAAGTATTTTTTATGGTTATTCAAATGTAGTGTTCCAAAGATAACTGTGAATATCCTCTATGAGTATATGCTATTGTTACACAAATGAATCCCCATGTTTCTATCCTATTTTATCTATATTCTATATTGGTTTTAGATGGAATCTTTGAATTTTTATTTTTTTTCTAATAGAAGTTATTTATTTTTTAATATAAAACCATAACACGATAAATGATTTTATATTATTGATTTTCATATTTTCGTTATACTAACTGATTTATTTTTATTTATTACCCGCAGTGTGTTTTTAAAATATCACTTTTTTGAAATATTTTTCACAAGGTTTTAAGGATGGGTAGGTACAAATATGGGGTTCGTATGAAACTTGTGAGGATTTTTCATTAAATTAAGTAATTTATTATTTTAAATGAGTTTTGTTGTGAAAAAAATATATTCTAACTATAAGTGTACATTTTTAATTTTTGGTTTTAATATTTAATAAATTATACTAATTATATAAAACTCTAAACCTTAAATCTCATTTAGAACAAACTATAGAAAATTATACTAGAATGTCATTAGATAATGAAATGTACAAGGTCCGGTCCTTATATTAATAATTTCCATATTCAAAAGGGGTCAATATACCAAATTTCCACCAACTTATTACGTATATGGAATCTATATTTCATGATTCCATCCTTGAAGTACCATATATTAAATTTAAAATAAGTTAGTAAAATAAAAAAATGTTTCCATAAAAATGTGTTTTCATTCAAACAAATCATGTTTTTTTAAAATAAAGTAAAATATTGATCTTACATAAATTAATATGATCATTTTAAATAAAATGGATCATTTTTAATAGTAAATGAAAATCCAAAATTGAAATTGAAATTTTAAATTATTGTATTTAATGAAAATAAATGAGAAAATATGTAAACATTTTATTTACACTATTTAGTAAATAATTTTCACTTAAAAAATAGAAAACATTCACCATAGGTTAATTTTAAAAAATAGATTGAAATAATTATTGAAATTATTTAAAATAAAATTTCATGAATTGAAATAAATTAATTATAATTTCACGTATAAAATGTAGAATAATTATTATTAAATAAAATATATTTTCAAATAATAAATTAACATCCCCAAAAAATTGATTTCACATTTCCTAGTAATTAATTAATACATTTTTATAGATAATGATCAATATACATATATTTCATTTTTTGTTATTCATATTCATACCCCCAGTTAAAATTATATTTTATACGGATAAAATTTATAAAATTTTATTTTTATTAAATAGATAAATTCACATCAATGTTGTAGTTTAGTGTTTTGAAATTTAGTAGGTTAATTATGTTTTATTTTAATTCTTTAGTGGTTATAGATTCTCCAATATTAAAATAATTTTCACCTTGTAATTTTAATTTATCCATAAAAATATTAATATTTGAAATTATAGTTATTGAAAACAAATATATTTTAGAAAGATAACAAAACATATTTAGAAATTGTGAGTGGAAGAGTTAATGTATCATAAAATTATAGATAATGAGGTTCCCATATAAGGAGATCATTTTGGGATGTTAAAATTTATACTTGGAAGAGGAAACTACAATATAAGGATAAATATAAAGTGATATTGAACATGGTAATGTGTAATATAATGTATTAAAAACCTAAATCAGCGTGTAATTAAAAGACCATAAATTAATTTAAAATAATGGTGAAAACAAATGATATTAATTTATGATTCATATCTTAAGTCTCACTAATTCATTTACTATTACATTAGAGAACACGATAAAATTTATTAAATGATTTATTTCCATTTCCTAAGAACAATTTAATACTTTTTTTCTTCATTTTGATGAATTTCAATTGTAACCATTATTCTCGATAATTAACATTAATGATGGGGTTTTCATTTAAAATGTACAAAAATTAACATTTAGCTGATCATAAAATCCATAAAATAATGATAGTTCTTTCCATCATTCCCTAAATATATAAGATAAACAAAATTTGTAGCACATGTAATTCATTATAAAAAATATAATTTGTTAATAACTAAAAAATAAAAATTAAAACCCAAGGATCATTATAATCCATTCCATTAATAATTATCAAAATGAATTCTCCCAAATTATATTACTAAACAAGAAATATTTAAATTATATGATAATAATATTTATCCATAGACAACATATAGTAACTCATAATGTCACATACCAAACATGTGATTTCCTTGATCATATATTATCGATATATATAAAATAATTTTTCAAAATAACCATAATCACCCAAAATCCACCAAACAAATATATTGTAAATCTGTAAGTTAACTCAATATTTATCAAAAAATTGATATCCCAACGAAAAAATAACAAAATATTTTCATAAATAATATAATTTACATTAAAAATATATTAATATTATTCAAATATATATTTAATCTCTTATTCATAAAATAAAATTTCAATACAATGGTTATCTACAAGGTAAAATTGATGTTTCCAAATGAGAATATCCCAAAATTAACTCAAAATTATTGATCATATTAATCCTTATGTTTATCAATTCCATTCCAACAATATTTCCATAATTTTCATTTGGTGTCCTTTCTATACAACCCAATTACATCAACTATCTATATAATAATCCATGAATATAAAACTACCATATTTTAATAACAAAACATCATATTTTAACAAAACAAATAAATAGATACATAATTCATTCAACTTAATTAAAAAATATCTAATTAAGATTTTTTTATTCCATAATTGTTTCATTATACAATATGAAAAATTAATCATATCTCAAATTTCCACAGTATGATTTTTTCTATTTTTATTTATAGATGACTATTATAATAACTCATACATATTATATGTTACTAGTATATTTTTTATCATTATCTATGTTACACATAAATTGTCTCATACTTTATTGAAATAACATTTAAAATTCTTATCTTGAGCTTTCAGCCTTAGAAATTTTTAATTGGATATTTCATACCTCATTCCCTCTTTGAACACATGTAATAAAACTTCATTTTGTTATAATAGGTATCCCCAATATCATGTTCTAAAATTCATTAAATTCTAGATTACAAACCCTTTTGTTCAAATTATTCTTATCTCTTAAAATTCTATTATAAATCTTATTTAAATTATTTGAAATGATCTGAATTTTATTTAAATTGAAATTATTATACATGTTATGAGATAGATGGGCTGGAATAATAACAATAATTCATATTCTATCACCCAATGAAATTTGGTTTCTATGGAAGAAAATCCTTCTATTCTCAATCACATTGAGAATTCACCTGGTTCTTTCTATTTATGATATTTGACTAAAATGAAAAATCAAAGACTAAATGACAATAATAAAAGTTTAAAATCATATAATCTTGAATATTAGTTATATTATATCTAAAAATTCACACCTACTTTTCAATCAATTATGTCGTATGGTTAACCTATGTCACCCATGACAGGAATACACTAAATATCAGTTTAACTTCATTTTCTCACTATACCTGACCATGTATCGATGCACTATATAATTTTAGAACCCACCAATTGTTTCATGTTGAATTCATTCCTCTTATATTGAATAACCAATATAATTAATAAAAAATCCCTACTATAAATATATCCATATTGTGTTTAGGATAAAAAATATCATTATTTCCACAAACATTCATATAAAACATATACTAATAATATATATTATAAATAATATATGATTTAGGAAATAATGACATCCATGAAAAAATGAATATATATATTTTAGTGGATTATAATACATAATGACTGTTTATCTGAAGATGGTTAATGTTTTAAAAAAATAAATGAGAGTAAAATTCATAAGATATAAAAATTTAATGTCAATTAACAAAAAAAATTAGTTATGTAATGATTTTATGTCTTTGGGAAAATAAATGTAATTAGAAACTAAACATAAAATAGAATTTCATCAATTATTTTTTTGTAAAATTATCTAAACATGAATGTATAGATAAATATCATAAAATAATGGTGGTAGTCAGAATGTCTGTTAACAGAATATATATAATAAAAATAAATTTACTTTTCAAAATTTTTTATAATGAAATTCAAAATGTCCATTTTATAATGCATTAGTAATATTCTTTTCAAGGAATGTAAAATTTTATGTATAGATTATAATTTCGTAAATATTTTACTTAATTAAATGAAATGACTTTTATAAAATAATTTTTAAAACTTATAGATATATAAGATAAATATTTATGATACAAAGAGACTGAATATTTAATTTTATATTATACATTTCACTGTATTATTCATGTTGAAAATAAGGGACAATTTGAATTAATACGTTGAAAAAAATTATATATCTATATGATAAATTTTTTTATAATTTATATGAATGATATATTATAATATTCCACCAATGAAAAATATTTTCAATCCCATAAAAAAGAGATTATAAAATAAATTAATACATCATTGGTATCATCATATTATAACCCCATCAATGTGAAAAAATAATAAAATATGTCATCATAATTAATTAAAATATATTCATGTTAAATACATTAATGGGGTAATTTGTAAAACCCATGAATTTTAAATAGCTCCATAATAAAAAAACATGTCTTAATAGACTAAAAATTGATACGAGATCCCATAAATTAATCAAACCATCAACATGACAATTAATCAAGTATGTGATTATGTGTATTAAATAAAATTACAAAAATACATGATATATACAATAATACAATTATAGATCATTTCACACATAATAATTTCATAAAATAGTAAATTTTGTAGAATTGAAACCTAAAGAATCTATATTGAGTTTGGAAACACTATACCCCACACAACAACTTCTTAAGCATGATTTTACCTCCAATATTATTATTTTTATTTTTTCTATTATATTCCATAAATAATTTAATAATTATTAAATAATATATGATCCACTTATAACATATTATAACTCATTCATAAAAAATAATTCATTATTTTCATTGTTTCTTAGGTTAACAACATAGTTATATTGCATATGTTTTATCATGTATTTTTTCATTATTATTAATAATTTATATTTTAAATAACTAATGAATTACATTAATTTAATAAATATATTATTCGTCCTTTATATTCATTTTAATTTAAATTATTTAACTTTTAGTGTGGAAAATTAATTCAATCACATTATAGAGATAGTAAGTCATATAATCGCATATGTGAAGTTAAATTTTTTATGTTTTAAAGTTAAATGAAATAGAATATATATTAAAATTTTATTATAAAACCTTTTTTATATCTGTAATATAATACCATTAGATCCATACTTATAAATATTATTTTGATGTGGTAATCGAAAACAAATTTTATGTATTCATAAGGTAAAATTACACCATACACATGAACTATTATATTTTCCCATTTAATAGAGTTGGAGATTATAAAATATAATTAGTTGAATATAATAAAATTTTTCTATATGGGATATGATGCTTATGTTATGTTATAAATTTTTTTTCGTAATTCCTGGATGTAAAATAATATGTAAAATACATAATTTTGATTATTAAAATTACCGTCGCTTTGAGAAACCTCTCTTAGATCTCTAATTAAAGGCCATATTGGTAAAATTTTAGTAACGAATGAACCTAAATTATGTAGATAAATATATTTAGGCTATATTATGAATGGTTTCATATAAATGTACGAATATTTCTTATGAATTGTGTAGAGGATATTTATTTTCTAAATGAAATATCTGAAAAAATTATATTATTTGAATGTTTTAACAAATTTATTAGGACACATTATTTGGAAAATGGATAAAAAAAGACTCCTATTGTCAATTTATTACGTTATGATCTAAATACAAGCATAGATTTTTTTTTAATGTGTTTTCTAGATTATAACCCTTATCGTTTGTTTTAACCCTAATTTCAATTTTATAACCATAACTATTATAAAAACCTTTTCAATGTTAAAGGGTTTTAAATTTACTTTTTTATAATAATTGGATCACTAAATCATATGTAGTGATAATTTAGAACATTTATGAAAATAATTTTCATATTACACAGTTTTTGTGACCTATAAATTATTAAATAAAACATTATTTTTCATAAATTATACTTATTGTAATTTTAGAGAGTATTATTTTTTTCAGAGATTAAGTACATAAATATTGTAATGTAATGTTAATAAAAACATTTAAAAAATAAATTACACTTCATATTAATTTGTTTAACTAACATAACTCTATCTTTAATACTAATTATATTATTTTTTTATGTTTTTAAATTCATTTTTATTTATTTTCTATACTTATACACGCAATGTGTTAGTGTTTTATAATAATATAATGTAACTAAAATTACAAAAATTTTATAATTTACTTAAAATATTAAAATAATTTCATTATTTCGAAAGTAAACTTGTATATTCATTTACAAAAAAATTTCCACAATGAATAAAATCATGGAATTTAATGTAATGGTAGTGAAATATTTTATTTCTCAATACATAAAATAATATAAATGTCATAATCAAAGGAATATAGCACCAAAGTTACAGATATTTGAATATTTTATGGTAACAGAAATATTATTATCATTAATTAAATTAAATTTTTATCTTTGATATATTTTAAAAGACTTATAACATTATTTTTATAATTAATTACCTAATTAACCACTTACAAGTTGATCAATTTTATCCATTTACTTATTCATAATGATTGAATGAAAAAAGGTACTTTTTTATAAAATATTAAACTTTATATTCTAAATATGGAATCCATTTTTTTATTTTATTTTATAGTTTAATGTTTTTAATATTCTTAAAAACCATAATATTCAATGAATAACAATATTCTTAAAATTTATTTTTATGATAGAAAATTATCATATATAAAAATCTGGTAAAATGAAGATACATATGAAATTAAATTAATTAATGTCAAAAATTTAATCATATATGACATTAATATCATATCAAAATTTGAATTGTACATTTTAAGTATTTATTTAAATTAAAATAAATGTGAGTATTTTAAACATTGGTAATTTTAACTATTCACAAGAAAAATTAATTATTTTTCATTAATTTAAAAATATTAACCTATTTTTTTTATATAATTATGTAATTTTCTTTAAAATTGTTGATAATAAATTTGTTTAAATTATTTAACACAAAAATAAAATTTCCACTTAAATAAATAAATTAGTAACTTTTAAATAATATTCTATTGTAAATATTAAAATAACTTCAATAAAAGTTATGTTCTTTTTTCATTAAAATTAATCAATATATTTGTATATAATAGGACCCTTATATATATTAAAATGATTTTACTCATATTCATATCCACCAATTCAATGACAAGGTTATAAAAGTCACATTTGAAAAATAATGTATTTATTTCTTATCCCAATCCACATAAAGCTCATTATTTTTTGTTAAGAATGATATCGAGCATATAATTCATTTAATATGAACTCTTAATATATTACACATTGGCCATAAATATGGTAGATTTTATTATGGTGTAATACTAGATTCCATGGTTCACTATTTTATATATCTTGAGTAAATTTTTTATATCTTTGGATTATTTTTTTGTAGTAGAATTTGTTCAGATATGATTTGAATTTCATTTTTAAAATTATCATTTTATGATAAAAATGATAGGACCACCAATTAGGGTATCCAATGAGAATATGTTTCTCACCCTTGTGCATGAAACATTTTGTGCATGAATCATGATATTTTGTAAGGTTGAGAATAATACATTATATTTGTCACATTCCCAATGTAATATGATAGATTTTATCCATTCATCTGGAGATTTTAGATTGTGGTAAAAAGAATATTTTAAAATCATATATTATTTTCAAGAGGTTCTTCTTTGATTTGGAAAAAATTATTATATATAGATAATCATATAATACTTTTTTATTTCATCAGCCTAGTGGGAAACCATAATCTTTATATTTTTGTTTTTTATGTCTACATGTGGTATTCTATTTATTAAAATATTTTTTATTTTAGTTATTAATTTATAAAAACTATAATATCCATTCATGTTTATTTATTTTGTTTTTTCACTAGTATTTTACTATTATTGGAGGGAATAGTCTCCCCATTGTTTTCTTTTAGGCCCTTTACAGTAGTCGGTAGCCTCTACTGTTTGGAGAGGTGTACTTAGAGCATTATTTCAATCTATATCCAATGATGGTTTATGATGCCATGAGATAGTTTATGATGTAAACTAAATATGATTCCTCTTAAAAACATATATTTTAAATTCATTAAATTGGACTTAAGAGGATCAAAGACATCATTTATTCTTCCACATTAATGAGTCTTCCATTTTTAATTCCCCTTTGACACCATTCGTATATTTGGATTTCATTATGGATTAATCACAAATTTTATTTTATTTCAAAACTTATGTTTCTTTATTAAGAATTAAAATTTGTTCTCATATATATTGGATCATTTAGATAAGTCAATATTAATTTCATCTAAATTAAGTAGGTGGTTTCATTCAATACCTTTTTTGACATACCTCAGTGTGAAAGATTATTTATTTTAATGTTTTACATGAAATCAGAAATGTATGAAATGTATTAAATAATTTTTTAATAAATTTGAATTTCGACCATATGAATTCTATTTATATTCAAACTGATTTTCCAAGAAATTTATTAATATTTTTGTAGAAAAATTTTATTTACAACGTGTTTGATGAAATACATAAGATGCTTTTATTGTAAAATGTAGAAACCCCATATCATGTATCCCATTAAAAATGGTAATTTTTTACATTTGAATAAGAAAGAAGTAATTGAATCCCTAAGGACAAAATAGTTTATTATTCTTGTAACCCAAGATATATATATTTATCCCATTTTTTATTGGGTATCAAATATAAATCATGGTGAGGGTAATTATTCTAAATCAATAAACTCATTCTATGATGTCTTCATCATATCTCGTGGAATGTTAAAGAAAATTACATGATATTATATTAAATATAAGTGTTAAATTTAGTGGAATTTACCCTGAATAAATATAGGATTACTAGTATCTAATGATAAATAAATAAAAACACATTCTATTTAACAACTAAAATATGCAGATAATGCATCAATGTATAAAATAAATTCAATAATATCATATATATTAACAAATGGATTATCAATGAAGGAAATTCATAATGGTGTATGTCATTATCTGATACATAATTTTATATATACCATCAAAACCATAGGCATAGAAAATTTGATTGATGGGAAGAATACAAAAAATAATAACATTTAATAAGAATATCCAATTAATTTGTCTAATGAGTCATTTAAATAATTCTATGTGATACATAATTCCCATAAAATATTTCAATGCATTTATATTGATTCCACATAAACTAAATGATAAAATTAATCTATAAAAAATATGCCTCATCAAAAATGTATATATGTGTGTGTATATATATATATTATGTTGGTGATTTTAGAGTAAAATGATAAAAAAACTCACACCCCACACACACACTTGGGCCCTAAACTCCCCATAGGGAAGGTCTACACATAAAGTTGTTTTTGTTATTATAAATATATAGGCACATAGAACCAATATACCATGCATAGTACAATGAAATCCCTTTGGGATGTCAACTGGTCATAACTCCCTATGGTGGGACTTGTCGCCTCCACACACAAATTGTCAACTTGTCAAGGCTTCCTAGATGTTGCTGACATCAGCACAGGTTATTGCTATCTCCAACCATAAACATTGCATTTGACAAATCCAACCACCCTCCGTCATATTCTCATAAACTTTAACATATATGAATCCTATGTCCAACCGTTGATGTTTCATGCATAAGAATGGAGATAAATCCCAGATCCTTCTGTTGTTCCTGGACTAGACCCATTATCTTCAACGAGTGCCATCATTGAATCGCATGCGACTGAACTTTTCATCGATGTTGAATGCACTAGACACATGTTTAATCTCAGGAACCTCTTTCATGTCAACACAATACACAACATATTCATCCTATACTATAACAGACTCACCTTTTATGGATCCCATCACCCTACCATTCAGTTCGTCAAGTCCCACAAATTGAGATGGATGCACCAGAAAACCAAAAATATATGCATGTCGCGACCAATCCCATCATCGGGCATCATCCACAAATAATTCAGTATCTGTGTCTAGCCCACATTAGGGGAAAAAGAGAGGCCACTATAAATCAATCCCAGACCACCTAGTGCAGTGGTATAGATCGACTACCACTCAAACACCATGCTGACTATAATAAATGTATATATAGAATATAGAACACATAATATCAATAATTCCCTTTTCAATCAAATTACATTCAATGTAAAACACCATATATTCTAGTGGACTATGGTCTATGAATATATAATATCAATTATACAGATAATATAGAAATTCTTGAGATAAACATAGACCAATGATTAGAATAAAGTAAATAACATTAGATAAAGATAAGACCTAATAATTAGTAAATGATAACAGATAAAAATTAAATTATTGAAAAGATAGGTTTTATAATAAAAACATATTATTTGGATAAATAATAATAATATAAGGTAAATATTAAAATAATATTTAGTGAAACATTTTTCTTTGTAAAAATAATGAAAACATAAATAAAAATATCCATATCATAAAATTGTAATGGAAGTGGTAAAATTCATTAACAATGTATATGTTAGAGAAAAAATTCATTCTAAATTGGTAAAGAATGTTATAAATTACCGATTTAAAAAATAGTATATATATTCCCTTAAAATATTTTATAAATTAAAGGATAAAATATATTTTCCATTAATTAAATAAGAATTTCATTTGTAAAAAAATTAAAAATAATGAAATTAATGTAAATTGTTCTTGATAAAAAATAAAATATGAACATATATTATATTAAATTTTTATATTCACGAATCATGTTACCATGTGAGTAAATGTTATAAAAATACATGAAAACTCCTTCAATGTTCAAATTGTTTGAAAATAAAGGGATTCCATTTGGGATATATCATAATATTTCATTAATTATGATATGGTAAATCTATAAAAATTTAATTAAAAAATAAAATTTTACCTCATTGGTATAATTTAAAATGTAAACCCACAAAAGAGTAACATAAATGTAAACATCAATCATCATGAATAATTATATATTGACACTACTGGTATATTACCCTTTACAAATGGTTCAAAACCATTGGTAAAGGCCTGGAAAATTTTGGTATATAGTATGCCAATGGTTCCCTCAACCGTGGGCAAGTAAGGCATGACAATAGTCCTATACCAACAGTTCTGTGAAAACTGTTGGTATAGGTGTGAAAGTAGGAGGTATACCAATGGTTTGTACAAACCATTGGTATATGTGTGTAAAAGTATAACTTATACCAATGGTTTTACAAACCGTTGGTATATGTGTGTGACACCTCTACCAACCGTTTATAACCATTGGTATAGAGGGCATATGCCACGCCATAAGTAAATACCAATGGTTTGGTTATAACCGTTTGTATAAACCTATAACAACAGTTATAACAAACCGTTTGTATAGCTTATTTAATATTATCTATACTAACAGTTATAGAACTGTTGGTATAGCCTTATATAATATTATTTATACCAACGGTTGACGAAACCGTCGGTATACAATTGCACGGCTCCACAGCAATAGGCCCCTCTCCCCTCTTTCCACCTGCAACAACACAACCACCCCTCTCCACACCTGCAACAACACCAATACAGAATCCCCATCCAAAGTATTCAAAATTTAGAATTCATTCCAGAATTTAGAAATTCATAAATTCAAATGAAATAACACCCATAAGAGAAAACGCCTACATGTTATAGGAAATTTAATAAAACCCACAAGAGTATTCCAAGTTTATAATTTATTCCTCACTTAAACCACAACACCAACACACATAAGAGTATTAAAAATTTAGAATTCATTCCTCACTCAAACAACAACACCAATACACACAAGAGAAAAAACCTATATGTTATAGGAAGCACATGGGATGTCTAGTCATGGTCTTGGGTTGAGTATATTAAAACCAACAAAAAAACATGGGTAGTGTGGTAAGGATCACGATACCCATAATATATACAATGGAAGTTCTCATGTGCTTAGACCTATGATGAGTTATAAGAAGCACATGGGATGTATATACTTATCTAATGATTATGTATCCGTGCATAAATGGTTCCTGATGTGTTAGAGGGAAACATTGTCCAATCTTGACATATGACATGGGTTACCAGAATAACCTACATGTTTCTCATAGATTTTTCAATTAGAATAACTTCATGTTTTTCATAGATTTTTCAATTTGAATAAGCACGTCGAACACCTAAAATGCACATATTCATCCATGCCATGCAAACCACGCGTCCGAATGATGTGTTATATCCTCTTATGCCTCATGAATAATAATTAGGGTGTTTTCTTGTGATTTTAATTCATTTAGATGTTGTTCGGCATGCATTTGATAGTAAAACTCATGTTTTGGCCATTTACGACATGCTGAGTGCGTTTTCGGCCAGCCCGATCACACGACACCTCCGATTGATGTGTCGTCTAGCCAACAATTTCACATATCACCCAACCATTGTTGTCATCTGATTTCATGGAATTCCGAGGTCATTCGGCAGGTTTCGACCACCCCATGCACGCTTTTCAAGCCCGCTGAACACCTAAAAAACACATATTCATCCATTCTGCGCAAACTATGTGTCCGAATTACGTGTTGTCTCCTCATCCACCTCAAGAATAATAATTAGGGGTTTTGTGAGATTTCAAGTCATTCCAATGTCGTTCGACATGCATTAGATCGTAAAAACCATGTTTTGGCCATTTTCAACACTTGGAGTGCATTTTCGGCCAGCACGGTCACATGACACCTCCGATTGATGTTCCATCTAGCCGACAATTTCAAAATTCACCCACCCTTTATTGTTGTCCGATTTAATGGCATTCTGAGGTCGTTCGGCTGGTTTCGACCACCCCATGCACGCTTTTCAAGCGTGTCGAACACCTAAAAAACACGTATTCAGTCGTGCCACGCAAACCACGTTTCCGAATGACATGTCGTCTCCTAATATGCCTCAAAAATAATAATTGGGGTGTTTTCGTGTGATTTCAAGTCATTCTGATGTCGTTCAGCATGCATTGGACCGTAAAACAAAGGTTTTGGCCATTTACGACACGCCGAGTGTATTTTCGGCCAGCACGGTCACACGACACCTCCGATTGATGTTTCGTCTAGTTGATAATTTCAAAAATCACCCAACCTTTATTTTTGTCTAATTTCAGGGAATTCCGAGGTCGTTCGGCCAGTTTCGACCACTCCATGCACGCTTTTCAAGCGCGCTGAACACCTAAAAACACATATTCAGTCGTGACGTGAAACCCGTGAGTCCAAATTATGTGTCATATCCTCATACACTTCACAAATAATAATTAGGGTGTTTTCATGTGATTTCAAGTCATTCCAATGTCGTTCGTCATGCATTTGACTGTAAAACCCATGTTTTGGCCATTTACGACATGCAGAGTGTGTTTTCACCCAGCGCAGTCACACGAAACCTCTAATTGACGTGTCGTCTGGCGGAAAATTTTACATTTCACCTACCGTTTGTTGTCGTACTATTTCATGTCATTCTGAGGTCGTTCGGCTGGTTTCGACCACTACATCCATGCTTTTCAAGTGCACCGAACACCTAAAAACACAGATTCAGCAGTGTCGCGCAAACCACACATCTGAATGACGTTTCGTCTCCTCGTACTCCTCATGAATAATAATTAGGGAGTTTTCGTGTGATTTAAAGTCATTCTGATGTTGCTAGACATGAATTTGACTGTAAAACCCAGGGTTTGGCCATTTACGACACGTAGAGTGTGTTTTCGGCCAGTGCGGTAACATGACACCTTCGATTGACGTGTTGTCTCGCCGAAAATTTCAAAATTCACCCATCCTCTGTTGTCATCCGATTTCATGGAATTCCGAGGTTTTTTGGCCGGTTTTGACCACCCCACGCACGCTTTTCAAGAGCGCCGAACACCTAAAAAACACATATTCAGTCATTCCGCACAAACTGCACATCTGAATGACGTTTCGTCTCCCTTACACCTCACGAATAATAATTAGGGTGTTTTCGTGTGATTTCAACTCATTCTGATGTCTTTTGGCATGGATTTGTACATAAAACCCATGTTTTGTCCATTTACGACACGCCGAGTGCATTTTCGGCCAGCACGGTCACACGACACCTCCGATTGACATGCTTTCTAGCCGAAAATTTTACAATTCACCCACCCTTTGTTGTCGTCCGATTTCATGGCATTCTGAGGTCGTTCGGACGGTTTCGACCACCCCATGCACGCTTTTCAAGTGTGCCGAACACCTAAAAAACACATATTTATCCATGCCGGGCAAACCGCACGTCTGAATGACATGTCGTCTCCTCTTACACCTCACAAATAATAATTATGGTGTTTGAGTGTGATTTCAAGTCATTCGGATGTCATTCGGCATGCATTTTGACCATAAAACACATGTTTTGGCCATTTATGACATGTGGAGTGCATTTTCGGCCAGCGTGGTCACACGACCCCACCGATTGACGTGATGTCTATCCGAAAATTTCACAATTCTCCCACCCTTTGTTTTCTTCCGATTTCATGGCATTCCAAGGTCGTTCGGCCGGTTTCAACCACACCTTGCATGCTTTTCATGTAGGCCGAACACCTAAAAAACACATATTCAGCTTTTTCGCGCAAACTGCATGTCCGAATGACGTGTTGTCTCCTCTCACACCTCACGAATAATAATTAGGGTGTGTTCATGTGATTTAAAGTCATTTCGATGTCGTTCTCCATGAATTTGACCGTAAAACCCATGTTTTGGCCATTTACGACACGACGAGTGCGTTTTCGGCCAGTGCAGTCACACGACACCTCTGATTGACATGTCGTCTGGCTGACAATTTCACAAATCACCCAACCTTTGTTTTAGTCTGATTCCATTGCATTCCGAGGTCGTCCGGCTGGTTTCGACCACCCCACGCATTCTTTTCAAGCGTCGAACACCTAAAAAACACATATTTAGTCGATTCTGCAAACCGTACCGCCGAATGACGTTTCTTCTCCTCTTCCACCTCACGAATAATAATTAGGGTGTTTTCGTGTGATATCAAGTCAATATGATGTCGTTTGGCATGCATTTGACTGTAAAACCCATGTTTTGTCCATTTACGACACGCAGAGTGCCTTTTTGGCCAGTGCGGTCACATGACACCTCCAATTGACATGCCGTGTGGCCAAAAAATTTACAATTCACCCACCCTTTGTTTTCGTCCGATTTCATGCCATTCCAAGGTCGTTCAGCCAGTTTCAACCACCCCACACATGTGTTTCAAGTGCACCGAACACCTAAAAAACACATATTCAGCCGTTTGGCGCAAACCGCATGACCAAATGACCTGTCGTCTCCTCATACTCCTCACGAATAAAAATTAGGGTGATTTCATGTGATTTCAAGTCATTCTGATGTTGTTCGGGTGCATTTGACTGTAATACCCATGTTTTGGCCATTTACGACACGCCGAGTGCGTTTTCAGCCAGCTCGGTCACATGACACCTCCGATTGACATGCTGTCTGGCTGAAAATTTCACAATTCACCCACCATTTGTTTTTATCCAATTTCATGGCATTCCGAGGTCATTCGGAAGGTTTCGACCAGCCCACACACGTTTTTCAAGTGCACCGAACACCTAAAAACACATATTTAGTTGTGCCGTAGATACCGCTCTTCTGAATGACGTGTCGTCTCCCCGTACACCTCACGAATAATAATAGGGTGTTTTTGTGTTATTTCAAGTCATTCTGATGTCGTTCGGCATGCAATTGACTGTAAAACCCATGTTTTGGCCATTTACGACACGCCAAGTGCGTTTTTGGCCAGTGCGGTCACACAAAATCTCCAATTGACTTGACATATAGCAAAATATTTCAAAAATCACCCACCCTTTGTTGTCATCCGATTTCATGGAATTCTGAGGTCGTTTGGCCGATTTTGACTACCCCACGCACGATTTTCAAGCACGCCGAACACCAAAAATATATATTTTCAGTCGTGCCGTGCAAAATGAGCATCCAAATGACGTTCTTTCCCCTCTTACACCTCACAAATAATAATTATGGTGTTTTCGTGTGATTTGAAGTCATTCTGATGTCATTCGGTATGCATTTGACCATAAAACCCATGTTTTGGCCATTTACGACACGCAGAGTGCTTTTTCAGCCAACGCGGTCACACGACACCTCCAATTGACGTGACGTCTAGCCGAAAATTTTAAAATTCACCCACCCTTTTTTTTCGTCCGATGTCATGGCATTACGAGGTTGTTCGGCTAGTTTCGACTACCCCACGCACGATTTTCAAGCACACTGAACACCTAAAAAACACATATTCAATCATGCCATGCAAACCGTGCATCTGAATGGCATGTCGTCTCCTCGTACACCTCACGAATAATAGTAGGGTGTTTTCGTGTGATTTTAGGTCATTCTGATGTCATTCGACATGCATTTGACCGTAAAACCCATGTTTTGGCCATTCACGACACGCCGAGTATGTTTTCGGCCAGCACGGTCTCACAAAACCTCTAATTTACGTGTCGTCTGGCAAAAAAATTCAAAAATCACCCACCCTTTGTTGTCATCCGATTTCATGGAATTCTGAGGTTGTTCGGGCAGTTTCGACCTCCCCATGCACGCTTTTCAAGTGCGCCGAACACCAAAAAACACATATTCAGTCGTCTCGCGCAAACCGCACGTCCAAATGACGTGTCGTCTACTCGTACTCCTTAGGAATAATACTTAGGGTGTTTTAGTTTGATTTGAAGTCACTCGGATGTCGTTCGGCAAGCATTTGACCGTAAACCCTATGTTTTGGCCATTTATGACACGTGAAGTGTGTTTTCGGCCAGCGTGGTCACACGACCCCTCCGATTGATGTGTCGTCTAGCCTAAAATTTCACAAATCACCCAACCTTTGTTTTCATCTGATTTAATGGTATTCTGAGGACGTTCGTCCGATTTTGAGCACCCCACGCACACTTTTCAAGTGCGACGAACACCTAAAAAACACATATTCAGTCTTACCGTGAAAACCGCACGTCTGAATGATGTGTCCTATCCTTGTACACCTCAAGAATAAAAAATAAGTTTTCTTCATGTGATTTCAAGTCATTCTTATGTCGTTCGGCATGAATTTGACCGTAAACCCCATGTTTTGGCCATTTACGACACGCAGAGTGCGTTTTCGGCCAGTGCAGTCACACAAAACCTTTGATTGACGTGTCCTCTAGGTGAAAATTTCACAATTCACCCACCATTTATTGTCGTCCAATTTCATTGCATTCTGAGGTCGTTCGGCCAGTTTCGACCACCCCACGCACGCTTTTCAGGCGCGTCCAACACCTAAAAGACACATATTCAGCCGTTTCGTGCAAACCGTTCATCCGAATGACGTTTCGTCTCCTCTTACACCTCAATAATAATAACTAGGGTGTTTTTGTGTTATTTCAAGTCATTCTGATGTCGTTCAGAATGAATTTGACCGTAAAACCCTTGTTTTGGCCATTTACGACACGTCGAGTGTGTTTTTGGCCAGTGCGGTCACATGACACCTCTGTGGGGCTATCAGGGGGAAGTTCGATATCTAGGGAGGATGGTGGGGGGGGCTGTCTGGGGGGATGTCCATGAGTAGGGCCAAATCACGGCATAACCACGGCATGACTGCGGCATGACAGCGGCATGACCGCGGCGTGACCGCGGAAGGACTGCGGTGTGACCGCAGCGCGACCGCGACATGACTGCGGCGTGACCGCAGCGTGACCGTGGCATGATGGCGGCGTGACCGCGACGTGTTGGCCCGGTCCAGTGACATTCGCGGGGTTGCATCTTCCGGCCTCGATTCCAAATAAATCCTTCGCAGTTTTCCTTCACATTATAAAAACTGATCTAATGTTATAAAATATAGACTCTTGATTCAGGATTGTGGTATGATAAAGACATATATTTCATATTCATTGTTTTTAAAAGTGGTACTAGGTAGTTGAAACTACTGATTGAGAGTCAAATTATCACACCCTAAACTATCACTGTGAGTTTTTGTAGACAACGCACCTATGTTGGAGGGGTTTTATTATAACAACATGACTTTATTTATCAAATGAGACAATTATATTATATAAAAATTATTCAAGATATGCAATTCAATATAATTAAGAATAATTAAGAAAGAACCTAAATTCAATTTAAAGCACTCTTAAATTAAAGAGACTACGAGAGGGACTCTACCTCAAGGGGTGTCCCCTAGGGGTGTCTTGTGTTGTGTAGTGTCTATATATGACTTTTTTGGTGCTTCCATATTGTGGGAAATGTGTATTTCATGGTTAGTTTAATATATAAATAATTAAATTATAAAATACAACCATATTAAATAGAGATATACCCACTTTTGATAGATAATACCATCCAAATAACAAACCGGGCAATCCGACACTAGCATTTTAATTTACCAATTCCAATTACATAATATATGTAGCACCAACTTATGTTTTATGAACAAATAAATTAAAAGGAAAGAAACTCCTCACAATAACCCTTAAAATCACATATAGAATCACTCACCTCCAAACCATTATAACATTCTTATGCTTCCATTTTTTGTCAAAAATAAAGACTTATACTAAATTCAAAAATATCCATACTAGAGTGAAAAACCAGGTTCAAAAATAAAGTGTTATATAGAATTCAAAAATTTAATGGATCAATATGCCCCTGATCACCATCACCATCAACACTGTCATCATTGGCCTCATCCTCACCGCCATCTCTATCCTTGTCTTCATCCTCGTCATTGTCCCCATTCCCATTGTCGACCCCATCCACGCCCTCGGCCCCATCCTCACCTGCGGCCCATCCTCGGCCTCGTCCTCATTCTCATCCCCACCCTCATCCTCTTCAGCATCATCGTCATCACCAAGAACATCATCATCACGACCGCCACTAGAACTTCCACCTGGTGCATTGGATAATGCACCCATCGATGCCGTAAATGTCTGACAAGCCGCACTAGCCTATTGTGGAAGTGATGAAGATAAATCTTTCATCACTTTCATAAATTCTTTGTCCCTCGTATGAACTTTTTCTTCCAACTATGGGACCATT
This sequence comes from Viscum album, assembly GCA_963277665.1. Lineage (NCBI taxonomy): Eukaryota > Viridiplantae > Streptophyta > Magnoliopsida > Santalales > Viscaceae > Viscum > Viscum album. Next base: position 1,426,974,715 of record OY728136.1, on the reverse strand, counting down.
TTATCAGACTGTCTGGCAAGCTCCTTGACCTATTCCAACTCGGTGGTACTAGAATGGGTACTTGGAGAGGACCAATACCTCGTCGGGACTATATTCTTACCAGGTCGGCAGCGTACTCGACCAGAGTGCTCATCTCCAAAATACTAATATAAATGATCGTGTGACCCAAAATTGGCAGGATCCTAGGCATCAAGGGCATCTGAAGAAGGCTGTTAAAAATAGTAATGTATTATTAAATTTCAAAATAGATATTAAAAATTGAAATAAAAAAATTAAAACTTACAATATTTTCTTATGTCGGTTCATTAACCACAGTTCCATCTTTTTTCCTTCTACTCGAGAAAAAAAATTATTGAGGGATACGTCCTTCAATATTAAATTTGTGATTTTTTAATGAAATTGAAATAATATAAAGTTCAAGTATAATCATATATTCAATATTCAATAAATCACATAATTTACGTAGAAACAATAAAAAGATAATGTCCTAAAGAAAACTTATAAACAACTATATCGTACCAGCTGCCTCTCATGATCTGACATAGTCGTGCCCCCCAAAGTGTCGAGGTATTGTTTGAATCAATGTAATTTTTTGTTTTTTAATAATATTCCTAAATAATTTGTAATAATAAATTAGATAATAATAATGAAAAATATGAAAATTTTCATTTAAATACCTCAAATGGGGTTAATACCTTAAATTTGGCAGTCACCCAATGGGTAATCATTTGGAGATATTACTCTCTTGGGCAATCATCCACGATAGGTAATGTCTCAAAATGCGTTCCCACTCTATCACACCATCCAACATATAGCTCATCCTTATAAGCTCTCCAAATCTCTTCTAGCTCCTTTAAATGCGATGGTCGTTCACCCTTGCCATCCGTGAAGTTATACCGAAGCTGACACCCAATAGATTAATTCATATATAAAAAATACTAAATTAAATCCAATAGATTTTTTACCCATATTTGTGACCACACATTATCCTTGACTTCGTGTGGCATATGTCTCTAAGAGAGAGGGCTGACTGGAATGATGTCGGATTATTTGTCTAGCGTCGTCAAAAAACCCCGACATTCCTGCCCAGATTTTTCAATCATCTGTCCATCATCATTGTATTCAACCATCAACTGTGTCTAGCGGTTCCATAACGCACACAAGAGAGTACGCCTCCTCCCCCTCCTCCTATCAGTAGATGAATCTGTTATTAAAGAAAAAATATCAGTACATGTTATAATAATAAAAAAATTGGTATAGAAATTTGTTAGAGTTATATAAATATACCTGTGGTAGTCGGATCAATGGGGGTCATTGGATGTGCAGAAGCCGAAGGAATATCCTGTACAGGTGGAGTGTCCCTTAGTGTATCCTCTTCATCCACATACTATGTCAGAGTAGGAGTCGAAGAATGTGGAATATAATAGCCCGGAGATAATGAACTAGAAGCAAAATATGACGGTACAAACTTTTGGCCAATTGGTAGTGTAAACACCGGAGGCCTAAATATCATGTGTGTCCCTAAAGACACCCCAGGATCAAAATGGGGTGTAGAAGATACGTCTGTGTTAGGGGCATAATCCAATTGGGTACGACCAGTGGATCATCTAACTCTCTCACAACGAGCCTCTATACCACCGGCCTCAGTAACGGGACCACCAGATGGTAGTCTAACTCTAAAACCACCCGCCTCTTATCACCAGCCTCTGTACTTGGATCAATATCAGGCTCCTCATCAGATATCTCTCTTCTAGGGGGTGGATAATGAAAAAAGTTTAACACAAATGTAAACACATGATATTATAACTTATTGAAAAGTATATATTTGAAATAAAATACTCACAATACGGATGGATGGAGGAATGCCCATCTGTGTCATGAGACGATTATTTTATGTCATCTTTTTCCACCACCACTCTTAAATGGGTGTCATTTCCTACAATGAAAACAAATATGGAATTAATTAGAAACATATACCTAATGTGTAACCCAAAAAACAAAATATAGAGAAACTATTCTAAAAAAACATAATGAAATAGATGAATTGTGGTGGTTTGAAGGTAAGTACTAGGATAAATGATCTAAATGATGTAGGTGAAACATGTAGGTGAGAACACAACTGTATGATTCTATTTATTTCCCACCACAACTTCAGGTTCACAATCAACTCTGACAATTGAGCTATTAGAGTCATCATAAGAAATAAAAAGATTGATTCGAATTGCAGTAGGGATAGTGTCGACTTCATCATCACCATCTTCAAAAACATGTATGGGATTTAATTAAATAATTACAACGAATTTAGAATGACGATGATCATTGACATAAAAAAACTTATTTCACCATCGATGCCAATACATATGGTTCATCGGTGGAAAGAGTGCGGGTCATGTTAATAACTCAAAATCCACAATCATCAATAAAGGTTCCTTGCCTCGTCATTGAATCAAACCATTGACATTTCATCATCATGACTCGACCATGCAAGTAATAATCCAAAATTATTATTTTTTCCACAACACCATAATAATCTACATTTTAGAATAAGGTATATTATCCGATGAACTGGCATAACAGTCTGTTGTGGCAGTTAGCATAACACCATCATATTCTGTTCTCATGTTTCTTTCTCGTTCAGTGATAATAAATTTGTATCCATTGACCACAAGTGATTTACAAGCACGGACCATGGTATTAGGACCAAAATACAAAGTTTGTGTTTCCTCAGAAATAGAGTCTGCAGGAAAACTCGATACCTGGAATATAAAACAATAGTAAACTAATTAAATATCATTTTTATTTAGTTATTACAGAAATATTTTTACCTTCAATTTTAACCAAGGAGGAAACACTTTAATATGAAATGTCTCTTTCCTCCTCAAAGATAAAGAATGATGATTTCTATATATCAATTATTTATGTTCCCTATAGATAAAAATAATAGCAGTTTAACAAATATTTAAAATTATAAGATATAAGATAAGATATACATGTACAATTTACTTACTTGATATACTCATCGAACAAATCACAAATGAACTACACTGTGCGATCTGCCATCTCTCGCTCTTCAAGGCTTAATGTCATCAATGTATATGATCCTAGAATTCCTGCTGTCTGAGGAAGTGATGGAAAACTGGTTTCAATTTTCCTATACTGTTCTTCTTCATTTCTCATTGGTGTGTTTATTTTCGTAGTAAGATCAGAAAAATACATTGAGCAGAAATCCATACATTCTTGAGACAAGTAACCATTCACAATAGATCCTTTGGGATAGTTCCTATTCCAAACATATGTTTTAAATGTTCACATGGATCTATCAGTTGGATACATCCAAAGGAAAGCAATAGGTCATCTAAGAAGTATTTCATTCAGAAGATGGACAGTCAAATGCAACATTCATGTACAAAATGGTGGAGGGAATATTTACTCTAGCTCACACGAAATTAATGGTGTCTCTGCCAACCGTTTTTGAAAGAAGGATGTGGAAAACCCCTTAGAACAAATATCTCTAAACAAATAGCACAACCGAATAACTGAGACTCTTACATTATTGGACAAGAGATGATGGATTGCTATTGGAATCAACTCATGCAAAAGTACATGACAATCACGAGTCTTTAAATATTTCATCTTCAACTCTTTTATGTTGACCCATTTTGATATATTTCTTGAATATCCATCCAGAACATTAATAGTATCTAGCTATTCCAGAAATTGATTTTTTTAGTAGGTGTCATCACATAAGAAGCACATGGACCTTTCCATTTACTTTCACTGATACAGTCCGAATTCAATTCTGGTCTAATCCCCCAATCTACCAAGTCATGACGAGATCGAAAATCATCTTTTGTCTTCCCCTTGACATTTAGAACAATCAAAAGAAAAATTTCACATATATTATTTTCAATGAGCATTAGGTCTAAGAAATGACATAACAAGTTGGTTGACCAATACGAAAACTTAAAGAATATACTCTTCTTCTTCCAATTGTAACAGGTATCATTGGAAAAAAATTTCCTCTTTCAAGATTTCATTACACCGTTCTAAAATGAATAACTGAAATATTTCAATTCATTAAGCACATCAGTTCCAGACATACGTTACGGTGGATCGTGAGTCTCCATAGTATTGTCAAATCTTCGACGATTGTTTCTATGTGGATGGTTCATTGGAAAGAATTATCGATGTCCCATAATACTAAAACTACGATGATATATCAGTATTATTGATCGATTATTCTTCATACAAAGAGTACATGACAATTTTCCTTATGTGGTCAATCTAGACATCATTGCATAAGTACAAAAATCATTGATCATCTACATAATTGCAATATGCATCTGAAATATGTCTTTATAACATGCATCGTATGTGGGCACACCCACATCCCAAATAAGTTTCAACTCTTTTATTAAAGGTTTCATGTATATATCTATATCATTGTTTGGATCAGAAGGGCCAGATATCAGTATAATCAAGAAAGTGTAAGGATTTTTCATACACAACCATGGGGAAAGGTTATAAATGTGTATGAAAAATGGACTTCTGTTGTGTGAAGTAAGCATCTGCCCAAATGGATTAAAACCGTCACATGAATGACCCTGTCTCACATTACACAAGTCAAAAGAAAATTCAAGATATCGAGCATCAAATCTCTTCCCTAAAAAATCCATCTATAGGGTTAACGAACTCTTCATTATTATTTTTTCTCTCGGTGTCATTCCATCGTATTTTTACTGATATTTCATCATACATGAAAAGGATATGTAATCTGGGGATCAATAGAAAGTGCCACATTACTTTTTTTTGGCACAAGAGATGGTGTTCCATCATATTTTTGCTTCCATTGGGAGTTTCCACATTTGATATAATCATTTCTTTTAGTAGTTTCCTCCCAAGATAACCTGAAATAATTAAGGCAAGCATGATTTTTTTTTTGAGAATCCAAGTTTACCAACTAACTTCCATGACATATAGTGGTTTGAGAGAACATCTGCATCATCTGGAAGTAATTCCTTCAAGAAGGTAAGAATTTAATCAATTGTAGTATTAGAAATCCCGTACATTGTTTTCCCATGAAACAATTGGACTAAAAATTCAAACTTTTTCATTTTACTACATTTCCTATATACTGGAGTTGTTGCAGCGTCATTCAATTTTTTCACCCTATCAAAATCATCATTTTTATTAGATTCATCATGCATGCCTGTATCAAAATTTTGTTGGCTGGATATCCTTTCCTTCTCATGATGCCGAATAAATGGAAACCGATCATATATCAAACCCTCCAATTCAGTCCTATCATTTGCATCATCAACATTTTGATGTTCCATTTTCTCTCCATTGTGATACAACACATAATATTTTATTTGGAAACTATATTTGGTTATATGATATGTAACTTCTTCACGACTCAACCAAGGTCTTCCAACACAATTAGAACATGGGCAGTGTATGAGACCACTATCTGAAGCCTTCTCAAATGCAAAATCTAGAAATCTGTTCAATTTATTTCGAAAATCGGTTGAAATCATATCAGTTTTGTACATCTAACTTCTATCCCTTCTGTAAATAAATTGAAATAAGTCATTTCAAAGCAATTCAATAATATTTAAGTTCAATCAAAAAAATATTTAGGTAAATGGTAATTTTTTATTTTATATAAAAGCATAACTGGTATATGAATCTATATGATAATCATATTAATAAATACAACAAAATACAGTGTATATAAGAAAATAAGATACGTAATTTATAATTCCTATATTCAAGGATTGCCAAGTAAAATATTTGATGTGGGTCAAGGAATTGATAATCCTTAAGGGTCTTTTTGGGAGTATATGAGTTTTATACTTTAACATCTTCAGGGAGATCATGATGAGGAGTTGGATGAGGATCAGGGGAGAAGCGGGGCTGTACAAGGGGGGTGCGGGGTGTCCAGGGGGTGCACGGTGTCAAGGGGGGTGGTGGGGTCGTCCGCGGGGGTCGGAGGTGTCTAGGGGGTGAAGGTATGTCTAGGGGGGTTGGGGTGTCCAGGTGGGTGGGCTATTTACGGGGGTGGTCAGGCTGTCTTGGGGAGGTAGGGGGAGTCCAGGGGGTGGGCGGGCAGTCCAAGGAGGTGAGCGGGGTGTCTAGAGAGTGGGTGGGGCTGTCAGGGGGGTACAGGGTGTGTAGGGGGTGGGCGGGCTACCCATGCGGGTGATGGGGCTGTCCATGGGGTTTGGGGTGTCCATGGGGTGGGCGAGCTATCCGGAGGGGGGGGGGGGGGGGCTATCCACGGGGGTGTTCGGGCTGTCCATAGGGGTGGTGGCACTGTCTAGTGGGGTAGGTGGTGTCAAGGGGGTGGGTGGGGGGGTCTTTCCAGGGCTGGGGGCGTCCGGGGGGGGGTGTCCGGGGAGGTGGGGGTGGGTGTCCAGGGGTGGGGTGGGCGGGCTGTCAACAAGGGTGGGTGGGGGGATATCCAGGGGGCTTGGGCTGTCCAAGGGGGTGGGCAGGCTATCCACAGGGGTGGTGGGGCTGTCTAGGGGGTCGAGGGTGTCCAGGGGGTGGGGGGGGCTCTCCAGGGGGTGGGGAATCATCACATAATGTTTTTTAGTGGCGTTTTTGGTTTTAGCGACGGTTTCAACTTCCAAAAAATGGAAAGGATATAGTAGTGGTTTGAACCGCCATTATATCCTCACCATTTTTTTCATGGAATACAACTACTGAAACAAAAAATGGTAAACAAATATTGACCTTAAATAGTGGTGGTTTGAAGAACTACTAAACAACCATTAAGCATATATAGCAGGTGTTTAAAACGTTTCTATATACCGATTTAGAAAAAACCCAACTGCAGAATTTGAAACCCTGGAAGATTAAAATAAAATTCAATACATATGTTTAAAATTATATCCATATTCACCAAACCCACCTATGAGATCATATAATCGTGAAGGTTATCAACATGGTTTACTAGAATGTAAAAATTAATTAACTATTCCAGGAATACATTATATTATTTAAGCAAGGAAAAACATTCAAGTGGCTATTAGATTTCTAAGACATTCTTGGAAGATATTAAAGAAGGAAGAAGTGAACTCATTAAAAAATATAATGTGATCTATATAATATAAAAATGGTATTAAACTATTGAATATTAGTGGTAATTCTACAACATGGATCCAAACATATAAAGGATTCACTGAGTATAAATATTTTTAATGAGATTTTAGAATAAAATAAAAATGGGATCTACCTTTGTAAAATTCCAAATAAACCACTTAGAATACATTTTAGATATTTTATAAACATATATTTAAAAACCACTCATTTATATCATTAAAATATAAATAGGTTTCATTATTAAAAAAAATCGAATGTTGGCATCATAAAAACATAACCAAATAGTCACTCTGTGAGTCGACACTGCCTATAAAAAAATTAGGCAGACTTTATGAATACAATGATATCTAAGCAGAACTTAAGAATAACTCACACGAAATTCATGACCAAAGGAACCCAATACATAACCATAATAAATTCATAAGAAAATAAAATATATTAAAAACCAACACTACAAACTCTATAGAACAATATAAGAGGAAGCCCCATGATCCAAGGAAAATTCCACCATTCTTAGGTGGAATCACCAAATTAGTGGTAGTATGTCGTATGTTTAGTTAAAAATGATATATGAAACCAAAGTCAACCCTAGTCATAGACATCTACCAATCATGTATTAATCATTGATTCAATATCAAATAGTGAGAATCCTAAAATTTTCCAAAATCCCTAAAATAGGAAAAAAATGACGTGATCTTTCTAGATATTGCAATATATGTAGAAATCGGAGGAAGAGGGATTCTATGTTTGTATTTGGGAAGAGTTTTAAAGAGTCTAGCACAGATGGGGGAGTCACAGCCGATCAGATGGAAGAACTCGGGTTAGGGTTCACCTGCGCGTGCGGCTTATGGAAATTGGAGGAAAAGAGTTCTGTGTTGTGTTGTTGGGGAATCTGGAAATTGTGGTTATTTGAGGAGACCTTTACAAATGGTTTGTAAAATCCATTTTTTAAATCATGAATTTTCCCAATGGTTTGTAAAAATCATTGGGAACCAATGGCCTTTACCAACAGTTTTCTACAAACTGTTGTTAAAGGGGGAAAACATTTTGGCTTTCCTAATGGTTTCTTCAAACCATTGGGAAAGCCTTTACAAAATCAAGATTTACCAATGGTTTTTACAAATCTTTGGTAAAAAACACTTATACCAACGGTTCTCCAGAATCGTTGGTATACAAGTGTTGGGAAAGCCCATCTTTCCAGTAGTGTAATTTCAAAAATTTCAAAGTTGAATTATATAAAAATAATAAAATTGAATAAGAATATAATACCACATATGTCTCAATGGATTAGGGAATGAGACAAAATCTATTTCAATGATGATAATATTGAAATTAGAATTAAAAAATGAAGTGATTCTGTATCAAAATTTTAAAAACTCTAAATAATAAAATAATTTTTTATTTCACAAATAATGAATTCATAACATAGTAAATGAAGTTGAAGTATAACATATTGAAAGGAATTTGAGTTCTAAATCCTCTTAGCATAAGTTAACCTTCATATAAAATAATAATTCATAAAATAATTAAAATAATATCTAAAAATAAAATTAATTAGGAATGATTCATGAAATGAAATTATAAAATTTCATTTAATACACTATATAAGTTATTTTTGGAGTATAACATTAATACAAGACTTAATAAATCAAGATTTAGATGTAATCACTTTAAAAGGAAGATTCATTGATGGAAGGATTCGTAAATTATGTAATAGTATTTATAAAATTTAAATCAATAAAAAATAATTTTAAATGAAGCATAATAATATCACTAGTATTTTCACAAATACTCATGGAAGAAAATACTCAATATTGTTAATGTACAAAAAATCAATAAAAATTAACTTTTTATCCCCATTAACTCAAGTTAGACAAGAATAATTGTAGAATTCAAAAATTTATATAGAAAACATTGATTTATTATATATTAAAAAAATATAATCCAAATATATAATATCATTTATGAGAAATTTATAATATCTTATCACCAGTTAGTTAACAATATGACATTGTTATAATGATTTGGGTCTAAACTATATTATTCTTCATGATAATTTCTCTTCGATAATTTTGGTAAATTTACATTCATTATATTTATATAGTCACTATAATTTTAATAATCATATATCTATAATATATATTCATTATATAAATATTTAGGTTCATCCCTGATATATATATATATAATAAAATTTATTATATAGTTCGTATAGATGATAGGTTATATATATTTATCAACATTGTATTCAACATTTGATGGATGGAATAAAAGAAATATAATTACTAATTATACATTAAAGAATAATTTTTATACCATATAAATCATTTTTTTGATTAAATTTATCCTTATTACCATCCATTTAAAGAGGAATTAAAAATTGTATCACAATGCTTTGTAGAGGTGTTTGGTAAAACATACAAACATGAAACATTATAGTTTTACATTTTTTTGGAAGGTATGTAGGTTTATATGATCTTATAATTTAATATAAATAATTGCTTCATATAAATCATATTAATTCATTATTTATATCTTTATAACCATTGATATAAAGTTATGGTGATTTCTTTTAATGTTGTGGGGTGATAGTAAGATGTACGCTTGCATGAGTGATATTTTCTCATCACATACATTATGAGTGAGATGGAAAATAGTTTTATCATTATCATAATCACAAATAATCTTCAATATGATTATATATATTTTATATAAATAATTTTACCACATATTTTAAGGTATAATATGAAGAATTATAATTTTAGGTAGTCAGAGAAGACAATTATATCTTTTTAATAGATTTCCTTTTGGTTCCTTCTCAAGGTCGATTGCAATTATCTATTAAGAATTATTTAACCGCTATTTTGAATCTATGTATGTTAATAACTAAAATTATTGGGGTTTGGATGAGAAATATGGATCAATGTTTTATGAAAATTTTGATTAATGATTTCACTTTTATAAGGGTAGGAGATGAAACACTTTGAATTTCTAAAAATATTAAAATATAATTAATTAATTCACAATAAAAATGAGTTTAAACTATTAAATATTCTAATTTAATGATGTTACTATTGATATATTCTCATCCAATTATACTTATATTGGTTATTATTTCATTTTTAGAAATATCTTTTGGTCTAACAACTTGGTTATCCAATTTTATTCATAATTGCAGTAACTTATTTTTTATTTATAAATGATTATAATATTTCTTAAAATGTAAAAATTGGATCTTAAATTCCCTAGAATGAGATTACATACCATTTATTATTCCAATATACTCTTTCAATCTATATAATACTATAAATTAAACTAACAATATTATTTTTTTAAAAAAATATCATTACCATAGTATTCAAACTTATTCATTTAAATTGACATAAAAGAAAAAAAGATAATGATTTTATAGAATTTAATCCTTTAACATATCTATAATAATATAAATTTATAAATAAAATTTAAATGAAAAATAATATATGCATATTATACTCTTTTTAGTTTTTTTAATCCATTTATTTAATTTTAATATAAATTTTGTTAATATTATTACAGTGTTTCATGAGCATTTGAGTGAATTATTTCATCAAAAAAATAGAAAAAAAATTAACAGTATAAAAAGTTAATTGATATTTCAAATTAACAATTGTAACATAAAATGAAATAATTTTATCATTATGGAAAAATAGTATAGATATTAATGTTGTTAGTGTGACAATTTGTTTTTATTAATTTCCATAAGTAATAAAAAGGACAATATCAATTAAAAATGAGATATATAAGAATATTTTATATACTTGTATGTAAATTTATAAAATAAATTAATTTAATGGGATAAATAATTTTATTATATATATTTAAATTCCTTATTAAAAATAAATTCGCCCCTTTTTAAAAAAAATTTCCTTTACATGGGGGAAAAATATTTTCCAAATTTATTATTTATAATGAACAATATAAATTGAAATATTTAAAATATTAAACCTTATGATTAAAATTTTTTATTATAGGTTTAATTTTAAATTCATTTAAGTGGACAAAATCAATATTAATATAAATGAATATAAACCAATGAAAACATTCATAACCAAAATAATTTATAAGCCTAATTTTTATATAATGTGAGTGATTAGTAAAAATTAAAATAGGGGTAATTAGATTTTTATAATTATTTTTTTTTCAATTTAAAACCAAATACATAATTTAATGATACATATTTATAAAATTATTTAATTTAATAAAATGACTAAATTTACAATGTTAGTATGTTTCATTATTTTCTAAAATGTCATATATTTAAAAAGAATCTGAATAATTCACATAATGATAATTTTTATATGATGATTTAATTTTTTTATAATTTAATAAAATTCAATTTCTATGTTGGGAATACATTTAAAATAATTTAAACTCAAATAATTCAATAAATACATCTTTTAATGAAATTTCACATATGAATGATATAAATGATATTAAAAAATTGAGTAATTGTTTCCTATAAATTAATCAATACATTTATATGCGTAAGAAAACTATACCTATTTTTCATAATTAGGATTAATATACTCATACCCAAAAATTCAATGACTTTGTTTTTCGATCCATTTTTGAAAAATTATATTTTAATTGTATATCCCATTTTATTTAAAATCAGTATTTCATGCAATATTATATTTTAGTGAAATTAAATATATTGAATGATAAATATATTCAAAAATATTTTGGGGGTATAGATAAAAAATTTGGTTATTTAAAAAATATATATATCCTGATTTATAACGAAATTTTATCTTGTTGTTCCAATTATATATTAGATAATGAAATATTTACCTTTATTTGATTATATTGTTATTATTTATCACATGATTAACACTATACCCCTTTGAATTTTTTTAGTGAATTAATATATTATTTTGTTAGAAATATATATTTGGAAAAGTTTATATATAATTAAATTTTCATTTTAGGTGATATGAGATTTTAAGAAGTGTTATATTTAATTATAATGTAATTTATTAAAAGAAAACCTCATGGGAATAAATTATTTTATTACATGGAATTATATGGTTGAGTGTTATACACTTTCAGATTATATTATGGATGGTTTCACATAGATATGAGAATTAGTTAACACGGGTTTTTGAATCTCGGCGAGGCTGGTTGAGTAAAATTTATTTTTTAGATTATGTACTATAACCACATAGACTAAACTATAAGTTCCACCATATCCTTTTGTAATGTAGTGTTCTAAAGACCCACGAAGTTATCATGTAATTCTTTAAATGTAATTATAAAAAATATATATTTCTTTAATAATAATTTAATCTGCTATTACTCAATCATAATTTTACATATTATGACATATATAATGTAAATGATCATTTAATTTTTCATGTAAATGAATTTTACAATATAAATATGCTTTCTCACCCTTATCATATTTTTAATTTCATAAGTGGTTTCCTTATATATTAATATTTTTTCAATTCTTATAAATATTTATTTAAATATAAGAATATCTATACTATTGTAATAATAATAAAATATTAATCTTTTCCTTTTTTAATTATTTTGAAAAATAAAAATTATAATTTTCATCTAATTTTTTAAATTGTCTATTTCATGTTTAAATATGAAATTTATTTTTATAAAACATTTATATAACTTCTTGGGCTTCAGACTCTTTCTACACATCATTTTTTTTCAATTGGACGTGATTTAATTTGATATAGGTAATGTTAGTATTCCATTTTTATAGATTAGTTGGTTTTTTGTCCATTCATGAATGAAGGTGCTTAATAATTGAAGGATATAAACTTTTATATGGATATATATTGTTTTAGACATTTATTTATTTATTTATTTTATAAAACTATAGGAATTTAGCCTCATTAGATTCTAATTTCATATTATTCCATATTTTATATCTTATTATAATAATTTTTTAATACATTTCACTGAAGTCACCAATCAATAAAGTAATTTTGGGAAATAATATTACATAATTTTGAGGCACAACAAATTTAAGTTTCAACAAATCATCCTTAGATAAATTAATTCAAAATTAGGGAATTATCACTTTGGATTCTAAGATTTCAACATGGTATGTTTTTTGAAAATATAATGAAAAATATTTTGATAGTATGATTCCATCCCTCCTTGGGTAAGATATAGTAGTACCCTATATAATCTTCATATCATAGGACATGGTAATATTGAAGACTAACCAGTTATAAGATTCAAATTTTTAGGAATATAAAATATAATAGAAACAAAGACTTTAATATAGTTTAGTTGCATTCCATACTAACAGAAAATGATAATATCATGAAACAATGACTTTGAATTTGGTAGATGATATGATCCATGTCCAATTCTAGTGTAAACACCATGTTCTGCTATGCCACATTAGGTAATTAACTACCCCTATCATAATTTAGTTCAAAAATAATCCATCATTGTTCTTTTTTTTCTAATTTTATTTATTGTATGTGTGGATTAGTTATAAGTTATTATTTGTTTCAACGGTCATGTTTATGATTAATGTTTTATATTAATGTTTTATATTTTGAGAGTAATTATTTTTTATATGTTTTCCAATTTTAAAATTTATTTATTATGTAAATATAACTTATTCGATTTGGGGAATTCTCATTCCAATATTCTTATGGGAATATTATTTTGTAATATGATAGAATTGATTAGAGATGAAAATTTTGAATTAACTTGGTTGTTTTCACTCTCCCATGGGGATTAGAATAAAAATAAAATATTTAATCCTTTATATGTATTTTCTCATAATCTTCCTTCATTTTTAGTTTCATATCCCCAAATTCAGGGTTTACATATGATTTCATGATTTTAACTAATTTATCATGATTATTATGGTAATTTTAAATTAATGTGATTATATAAATAAAGGTAATGTGGTTCCTATAATTTTTGTGTGTTGTTGATAGATATGAATGATTATAATTACATTCAATAAGTTTCTTCTATGAATAATATTTTCTATGTCGTTAATGAAATAGAGAATATTAGATAATGAGTATTGATATCCACCAATGAATGAGGATTTGTGTATATGATAATAAATAGATAAGTACATGACTAAAGATACATGGAATTAATAAGTGCAAATATTCCATGGATTATAAAATTATGGTCCTTGTTTTATATTGTTTGTATAGAAAAGAAAAGTTATAAATGTAGAGATTTATTATATACATAAAGAATAATTATATATTCCAAAAGAGAATATTAGAATGAAACATTTGGTTGTATAAGATTTGTGGTTTTTAATAATAATTGTAATACATGATAAATAAATATGGGAATAGAAAATAACTATTAAGAACACTATTAGGAGTAAAAAATTAAATTTAATTATAAGTTGATTGTTTTTACACTCAACTTGTAATTACCCCATCCCCAGTTACACCAATTGAGAGTCTACTTTATTATATTGACATAAGAGAAAAATAATCACATCCCAAAGGGATTAACTGTTTTGTAGTCTTGGAAAAATTTATTCATATAAGGTTCCACTATTATGGTCAAATTTAAAAATTACAACAATAATTATTTCCATGAAAATATCTATATTCCTTGTGTCATTGTTTGGAAAATTATTCAGAGTACACACTCAATATTCTTAGAAAAGGAAACCAACAATGGCGGCCTCAAAGGATTATTATGTGATACAGAAATTAAAATCTATCAGAATTAAATGAGTAATAATAAACATGGAATAATAAATATGTGAAGGTAAATATCTAAACACGCATTACATTTATGATACAAATTAAATTTCATGATTATATAAGGATTGATAAATATGGAATAGAAAATAACTAAACCAAAATTCTATTTAAATATCTTGGAAATAATGATCTGATAAATAATAATCAATATGGAATTTTAAATAAAAAACACAAATTAAATTTTAGTAACATTAAGAACACAACGTGATTAAAATAATTAATGTTTCAATAAAAATAAATATAATAACCCAATATTAAATATCACATTATTATAATGTTATATCGAAAACATTAAATTCTTCCACATCGATGATATTCTCACATTTACTACTCTACAGGAATAAGACATAACTCAAACAAAACCAAACCATATAATAAAAAGTGAACACTTCTGATAAGTATCCACTTTATCTATCAATAAAAATTTTAAAATAATTAATGATTTATTTTCATGAAAACTGTTCACAAACAAAGATCAACATGACGTTTTATTTCCCCATAACAATCCTTAAATCCATTGAAAAATAATTTCAAGATATGGGATGTGCACTAATATAATAACGAGGGACATAAAAAGAAGAAAATAATTAGTCCACTAAAAAAAATAAAAACCCATATAATACATTACTCGGTCAGGATCATTCACTAACAATCTGAAATAGAAAAACCTTAAAATCATATATTTTCCTCAGAAGAAATCACTAAAAGCATAACCATGAAATATAACACCCCTTGGAGTTTTCATAGAGTAACATTTCCATGTAAAACATTAAAACCCATTTTGTATTGGAATAACCTTACGGCTGATTTCCTATATTATCATCACCCAAGTAAATGAATCTCTATTTTGATGCACCCATTTTTTAAGTTATATTGTGCTCACCCAGAACAATCAGGGACACCCTATCCTATAGATTTTAACAAGGTCACCTAATGAAACCAAGTTTACCATATCATATAAGCTGTAATGAGATAAAATTATGCAATCTTGGTAGCCCAATTATATAACCTATAACAGGATTAGCCCATAATATTTTTATAAAAACATTTCTCATGTATAATTATGAATTAAAAAATTATTATTAAAACATTTTTATACTTTTACTTTTGTAAAAACATATTAAAAACATAATCTAATAATTTTTGGATACCAAAAAAACATTTTCTATAAAAACCCCCTTTTCAAATCAAAAATACCCCCAAAAAATGGTAAATGGGTTTTATTTGAAAAAACTAGAATTATCAAAATGAAATATAAAAATTATATGACTTCCATGATGAATGGATATTTATTTTTAATTATAACATTATGAATATAACATTTCCTTTGTTACTTTTCAAGAAATTCCATATAAAACATGTAAATAATTTCTCTTTTAAGAACATTACAATAGTGTCAAAAGGAAAAAACTGAAATTATAAATATTTTATCTCCACATAAAAACATTCATATAGTCATTTTAATGAAATGGATGTTGAAAAGGAAGAGTTGGAATGAAAACAATAAAATGGTGATTTTTTCAATGAATGTTACCTTCTCACATGGGAAACACTTTATTTGTAAACCCAATTATATAATAACATAAAAAATTAATGTTCATGAAAATAAGAAAAATAATGACATTGCATATCAAGTTGTTTTATATAGACCTTATAATAGAATATAGGTGTATAAATTCCAAAAAAAGCCTCAATAGAAGAATAATTATACCAAGTCGCTTACATTGATTCCATCACGTCTCGTTCAACATTATATTCAAAAATAATAAACATATGATAATTAATAATTTTCCTGGGATCATTTTAATATATTATTATTAATTTTTTTTAACTTATTTAAATTTTATATTCAATTATTTAATCATATTATTTTATGTCGGATGTTTTGACCATATTAGGTTTATGTGCAGAAAATTTCTTGGGTAGGTTGACTATTCTCAAAAAGGTTCCTATATAAAAATATAAAGATTAATATTCATGGAATAATTATAATATATATATATAGATTATACATTTGAATCCAATAATGAATTATCTTTGTGAAAAAAAGAACAAACTTTACTATCATGGAGATGATAGTCCATACATATGCATGAGAAATGATCCACGATTTCAAGTATAATTATTTGAATGAACGTTATGTAACACTTATATTAAAAAGGTTAATAATATCATAAATACAATATTTTTTAATCATATATACTTATATATATTTTCTTTGTGATGTGGTGAATAAAAAACTGTGTCACGTCGCTTTATAAAGGGGTAGTTCACACATCTATGAATGACTTCATCATTTTGTCTAGTGAGTAAAAAGGTTTTTAAAAATGTTATATTATAATTATATAAATATAAATATAAAAATATTATATTTATATTTATATTTATAATATGTCATGTTTATCACATATATTTATGATTATTTCCAATATTACAATCCATGTAATGCATTAGTTGAAACTAATCATATTTTTTTGTGATGTGGTAATCTGTCATCTCGATGAGTTGTTTTATGGTGTCCTTTCAGTATATTAATATAAAAATTATATATATGATATAATGATTAAAATTTATAATTACATTATTAATATCATATATAATCATTATATCCAATATCATAACCACATATGAGAGGTGGTAATATAAAAGTGACTATCATATTTTCGTGGGGTAGTAATCCTTCATACACATGAATAATGATTTCGTAACCAATTTGAGAGAGTTTTGTTTTGATAAATGACATAAAAATTTAAAAATGTTATATTTAAATGGAATATTATTAGGATATAATATTATTATATTATAATCATTAATGATAGAATGGAGGAATAAAAAAAGCTCGTTGATGGAACATACCTCTTCTTTAGGTGACACAAATTTGTATTAAAAAATGGCCTTGCATTGATGGATTTCTGCACAAAAATATCATCCCATGTTTCTTTGGAGATTCTAAAAGGTTTGTTTATATATTTTATAAACACATGTTTTTAAAATGTGATAATACATTAGGGTTGTGTGTGGCCTTTTATAACTGGTGAGAGTGTCCAACTTATAATTTGTTTTGGACATGGTGCATTCTATCCCTCTTTTATTCATGTAACTGGGACCAATAATGAGCTATTTTCTATTATAGAAGGGATATGATATAAATATTCATTTACCATGGGTTTTGGGAATGTGTCGAGTAATTTTGACACCTTATATTTGAATTTAACCTTAATAATTTTTTTAAATTTATTCTTGTAATAATTTTTTACTATCGTCATTTATAACTATAGTTAAAAATAAATATGTCATATTATTCATTTAAATTGACTATAATTTTAAACAATGAATACATGTATCCAAATTAAATTTAAAAATATTATAAAAAATAATTATTATTAATATAATGGATGAGGTGACATAATTAGTTGGTAAGAAATGAATTTTTTAGATAGAGTGGATTCTATATTAATTATACAACAAATAATAATATTTTTATGAAAATAAATTAATATTTAATGAAATATAATATATATTTATATATATCATTTAAAAATTCCCAATTATAGTTTATTATAATTAATAAAAGTGAGATACATAATGTATTTTATTATTTTCAGAAATATTCATTTTTAAACCTTCAGAAAACATATTCTAAAATAAAATATAATATTGATTAATATGTAACTAAGTGTATGACATATTACTAAATAGTACATAGGTTTCATGAAATCATATTGAAAAAATATTTGTAATTTTAAATTACTTAATATGAAATGACATTTTTCAAAAAAATATTTTTCAGTATTCAATGGAAAAATGTTTTCTAAAAAACACAATGATTCAATAAAAGTTTATTTTGATATGATTATATAAAAATTTATATTAATTTTATCATTTTAAAATTATATCATTTAGAATATAATATTTTAATGTAAAACTTTAATGAATTTTTTTTGTTAAAAATATTTTGTATTTGATTAAATATTATATAATATTTATGACTAATATAAAATAAAAATAAAAAATTATAATAATTATAATAATGATTTATCAAATAGTTTAATCCTTTTTCTACATCATTTCATCTTTTTGAAATTATATCCTCCCAATTTCATTCCAATTCTAAACAAGTTGAGATAGCCATAGAGCATAGAATTTTCAGATTCCCATTTTGACTCATAAACCATATGGTTTGTCAATAAATCCTTAACCTAATGAATCACCTTATTTTGATGGGAACGATTTATATAATTATGAATCTAAACTAGATGTCCCTCATTGAAAAATTCACATCGCACTGAACTAATTTGGAGATTAAACCATGACATGAATCCAATACATATTCCATTATACATAATGAATGAGATATGATGGGCATCTAAGATGAATCTAGATGTAATTCCACTCAGTAGAAAACTGATACAAGTTTACCAATGATTCCATTTGTTCTATTAAACTATGGATATAAAAACCACGTCTGACCAAAACACATTATAATTTTATATAGGGAATCCCATTAAATTTAAAAATAAACTACCTTATATGAAAGACCATTTCTCAGGTTATCAACTTATAATTTATTTCTTACTATGTTTAATCCTCATATTCCAATGAATAGAAATATATTTAACTTCCATTTACTATACCAAATCTATTCACATTAACATCTATTATCCTACATCACCCTAAAATTATGCACTCTAGGATTAACTTCCATATATTTCCACAAATGGTCCAATTTCCATAATATAATGATAACTATTGTTATACAAAAATAGTACAAAGAAATATGTTGATCACAATATCCATGATAATCCATATAATGAGAAAGAATAACGTATTCCATAGTTTTAATTTCCCTCTCATAGTTTTTAACAGATTGAGGTTGAAAATATATACTTATATTTAATTCAGTTCCAAATGACTTCATATATCATTTGCACAAATTAACTTTTAACCTAAGATCATAGTATTATTCAATAGAGATAGGTACTCCATATAACCTAACAATATACTTCATCTTTAGTCACAAAATATTTTCTAATGAAATTGTATCTCTAATGGAATGGAAATGTGATGGATTAGTAATTCGATAAATAATAACACTAATCTCATTATAATCTTTAGAAGAAATTGGAAATCCTACCATGAAATCCATTCATCTATTCAGTAATCCCCAATCCATTATTGGAAATGATTGAGTCATCCCATTTGGTAACTGCCACTCAAATTTATTCTATCAAAAATTCATTCAATCGAGGTAAATTAAGAGATATCATATTTCATTCCATCCCAC
This sequence comes from Viscum album, assembly GCA_963277665.1. Classification (NCBI taxonomy): domain Eukaryota; kingdom Viridiplantae; phylum Streptophyta; class Magnoliopsida; order Santalales; family Viscaceae; genus Viscum; species Viscum album. The sequence goes on along the minus strand of OY728136.1, from coordinate 1,426,954,561 downwards.
TAGTAGTACTCATGAATTTATTTGTATAAATTTGTACTACATGGAAGTACTAAAAACAATGAACATAATTGAACAACTCTATCCTTAATAGTGAATCGTGAGGCATAAATAATATTTTTAAAAATCTACGAACTACATCTTCATCAATTTGACAATAAGGAAACTTGCCCTTCATTATAAATGGAACATCTTTTTACAAATATTAATACTCCTAAGATTACTTCATTCTTTTTTGCATAGTAAACTCAACTAGAACAAATTAGAAAATAGAGAATGTCCATATATTCTGAAAATCTATGGAAACATCCCTCAAATCATTAACCAAATTATCACATTCTAAAATAATAGTGGTTAATTAACCATTAATTTTTTTGAACCAAAGCATCAAACACATTTTTTCCATTCCAGTATACTAATTAATTGTTGAATCATAATCTTTCATAATTTCTATTCATATTCTATTTATGATGTTCAATTGTATTTGATTGAATATATGATTCAAATTTTGTAACTATTATATAATTATAAATTTACTTCAAACAAATTACTCCACCAATTTTTGAAATAAAAACCAATAATTGTTGATTCCAAATCACATGTAAAGAAATTTAACTCATGATTTTTTTCTAACATAATGCATAATAAATTACCTAATCATTTTGAAATAGGAGTAAAACATGTACATTCAATGAATAATCATTTTATATGATATGCTGTCCATGTCGGGAAGGTAGGTATAAAAATGTATAACTTAGTTATATATTTTTTAGTTCTTGAAAACAATCATCACATTATTATTTAATAATTAACATAAGTGATTTTCAATTTAACCGAGTTATTTATATAAAAAATAGATTTTTTTTTTGAAAAATAATCAGTACTAACACAAACCTTCAATGAAATCATCAAATACCTATGAAATTTAAGGGTATTCGACATTAATCAACAAACTTTTTTACCATATTTGATAGTTATGCAATTATTAGAAATAATATTTCCATATAATTAAGTTTATTTCAATAATAATTAGCAATTTATAATTTTTCCACATAATTTCAATTGATTTATTGTTTGAAACCCCACTTATTTTTGTTTTATTTTCCTCTTCAATTTTATCGTATATGAAAATTTAATCAATAAGCTCCACTAAAATCATGTCAAAGAATAATGAAAATTTTATTTGTATTTTTTATCAATAAAACATGTATATTAGATGATAGAAATGGAATAAATAAAAAATCATAGTTCCCAAATCTAGTATGAATCAACTTTTTTAAAAATTTGTCTTTCCATCGTATTCAATTGATGGTACCCAATCCCCTTATCAAATATTCAAAAATATTATTCTCTTTGGAGTTTATATAAAAAATATATGATATGTGGACTAAAATAAATTCACCTAATAGTGTTTTTATATATGGATCTATATCAATTAAAATTATAATTTAACTATGTTATATTTGAAAAAAAAATAAGACCATTCCATGGTGAAGTCCTTGGCTGAATGATAAATTTGATTGATAACTCAAAAAAAATTTCTATTGTAAAAGTTCAACATGAGCATTCCATAAGGGGGGTTAGAAATAGTATTTTTATCACACATAGTGTCAACTATAAACTCAACCTCACAATAACATATAATACTAGGAAATTCATCAATAAATGCATCCATGTATTAATTTAAATATACCACATCAATGATTCGAAATTTTCATTTTTTTCAATGATGTGAGAAAGGTAAGTTTCAATTCCTCCTCTAATCAAATTTTTATATTATAGATATGTTATTAATGGAAATAAATCATTGAATACAACTTTCTTCAAACTAAAAAATAAATTAGTATAATAAATATAAATCTGATAGATACCAATAATGACAGAAAACTCTATTATGTATCGTTAAAAAAATTCTTAAAAGTCCATCCCAATGAAAATAATTACAATATTCCAATAAATATTTGTTTAATTTCCATTTCCACCAAAATATTTTACCAAATATTCACGCATATATTCATGAGCTAATATTGAAAATATATTCAAAAATTTCTCAATAATGGTTGAATTCAAATATATATAGTCAAAAAGGGTATTGGAATACTTTGAATACACCAGTAACATACATTTCATCACTTAATTTGAGGACCAACATCAACTACATTAGCAAAAAATGCCCTCTATACACATTTCTATTTTCAATCATGATTATTTATAACCTATAAAACTACATGTATAAATATATTACCATAGTAAAACACCTAATTTCAACTAAATCAACAATTTATTAGAATGTATCGAGTTTCCAATTCATTGATTCATTAAGTATTTTTTCCTTTAATTATAATTCTATGTGGCCAAAATTTCACTCCTGATAACAATTCCCTAGCTTCTTAAAAATTCTCTAGGGTGATTGTTAACACCCATAAAACAATATGGGGACTTTATTTTCTTACATTTGGATTTCTTTTTTTTATTACCAATCACCTTTCATCCTGAAATCTTATAACTTTTATCATTATAAGGTACATAAGAGTTAGAAAATACAATAATAATTTTTTTATCACAACAAACAAATTTCCCATGACTTTTAAAATCACAAGTGTATAAATAAAATTAAAAGAATAATTTCAATATTATATAAAATATTTTACTTTTTTATCAATTTATCTAACAAAATCTATACAATACGAATCTAATATTTTGAAATTTCATTCATTTTTAGTTATATAATTTTAATCATTCTACCACAATTACAGGATTTTTCTCTATATGTATTAGAATAACATTAGAAATATATTTTCTTTAGGAAATTATTCATGAAAGTTTTTTATTAAAAGGAATCTGGATAATCTTTTTCTCCATTATTCATAACCAATGACCATCATCGATCTACTTCACCTTCAAAATGATAAATGGAAAGAGTTCCATTTTTGAAATTCTGATCATCCCATGACATCAGATATCTTCTCCAGAGAATTGATCCATTATTCATCTAGCACTAGTTAATATGATTCAATGAATTATGGGGGATATTGCCCCGTGAAATGCTCCACTATAGGGATGTTACTCCATTCTTGATAGGGTTCCTCTTCATCAAGGATACCACCACAATTTGTAGAATTTGGCACAGTATTATTAACTATAAAAAACTATTTTATTCAAATTCCTATTTTCTCCATATAATAATTTAGAAGGATACTTTACTTATTGATCCATATAACTATATATTCTATATTTCCTTCATTTAAATTTTTTTCTAAAAAATATATATTCATTGAGGAAACATGATAATTTGAAAATTATATATCAATATAACTTGACAATAATCTATATTATTTTAATGGAATACAATTATCATTATTCAATCCTCCAATGTTATATAATATTATTTTTTTTACCAACTATAGGTTATAAACCATAATCATTATGTAATATTGAGTTTATGTGAATAATTTTATTTTTTCTATCATTGAGGATCATTTTAGGATCTCATTCAGAGCTAGTTGAATCATAATTATTTTATAAAAACCATGCAATTCAAAGAGAAAACATATAATAATAATAAAATTTTTCACTGTATTTATTTTTTAATCAAAAATATATTTATTTTCATGAAAACTCTTCAATAATTTCTATGTGAAGATTCTAATTAACTTAACCATACATAAATTCAATGATTTTTTCTTAAAAATGATGTATGATAATAAAAAACCAATAATTGACATAAAAATAAGAAACCCCTTAGTCCAGTAAAAAAGATGAAAAATCCTATAATGTTTTATGTTATTCTAAATGATCTTTGATCATTTAAAATAAAACATTTTAACCTAAAAAATGTATTCTAATTTTTCTAGTAAAATTATTAAATACTATATAATGTAATTAAGAATACTTTTTGGTGACATAGATAATCATATTTATAATACCATTCCAAAACACTATTCATATGAAATAACTATGAAAATAAATTTCAATTTAATAGTTACCTATTAAATAGAAGAACAATCAGATAATACACATTGCATCAGCTATAACAGTCTCAACCAGTGTTATCGGGCCCTCCACATCATATAAGTTGTAATGGTCTCACATGTCTTTATCGCCATAATATAAGATATAAAATGCTCACATGTTGATATATATGTCACCCCATTTTATAAAATGTAATAGGATCACCCAACGCTATCTAGGTGCATTCATATTACGTGTATAATTCTCAGGTACCATATCATCATTTAAACATTCTTATGCTTGCACTTTTTAAGAATTCTATTAAACTCAGAAAAAAGTCACTAATTGATATCACATTTCTCTTTTATTTTAAAAAACATTTTAAATGAAAAAATACCCAAAAAGTAGGAAAGTGTTTTATATGAATATAAAATTAATTCTATTAATATAATATTGAAATAATATAATTATCATGAAATTTGAAAGTAATTATTACAATTTCTATTACGAATAGAAAATTCATTCTTCATTTTTTTTAAAATCCATATAAATCATGAATAATTATTATATTTATTGAATCATTTATATAAAGTAAAACTAAAATAAAATTTACACTATAAATAATTTACATCCATTTAGAAACTATCATTAAATCAACATTAAATATATGGACATCAAAACAAATTGGAATGAAAACATTCATGGTGAATTTATTTTCAATGAAAAGTAACTTATCACATGAGAACTAGCTGAATCCTAATCTATCATTACGAATGAAATTTCAAAAAAAATTATATATCTTTGGATTTGATAAAATAATTATATATCAGGTCATTGTTTTTTATATACACCTTATAAAACAATTCAGGTTCATAACATCAAATACATTTTTTAATTAATGGAAATTGAGATATAGTGCCTCACCTTGAGCCTAAATCATCATGTGTGACATTATATTATTGAATAATAAAAATATGTCAATTATTTATTTTCAGGAGAACCTTATATAATTTTATTTTTACTTTTATTTCACTCATTAAAGAGATACACTTAATTTCTTAATCAATACTGTGTATGTCAGGTTTTTTTACTATATTCAGATTATATGTCGAAAACGAATTTGGTAGTTTCAGTAATTATAATATTAATTCATAAATTATACTTTTAAATACATTTATTAAATAAGGTTATGAAAAATTTAATGATCTTCAATTATGGAGATGGATGATCGTACATAAGAACGAGTAACATTCCCATTTTTTAAATGATCATTATTGAAATATGGTATATATAATTTTAATTACCAAAATAATAATATAATATAATTACAAAATAATTTCAGTATATATACTTATATATAAAAATACCATTATTATGATGATGTGATGAACAAAATAATCACACCGCTTTTAAGGGGCGGTATTCCAGACCTCTGAAAAAGATGTTATCATTTTTACCAGTGATTAAAATGGTGAAAATATAATATATTATATTTATATAATGATGAATATCTCATGACTATAATAAATATTTCATGTAAATAAACTTTATTTTTTATTTTAACCATTTTTACCTTCCACATTGCGTGATAGTGAAAAAAGAATCACATTACTTTTTGAGGTCATAGTTTAAAAAACATTGGAGTGATTTGATCACAACCATTATTCATTAGAATATAAATATGGTATATATGATATAATGACTCCAAATGTATAAATATATTATAGAGATCAAATAAAAACTTTTAATACATCATAATTCTCAACCATGTTATCTGGTAATGTATAATTGAACGACATCGTTTGGGGAGGAGGTAGTCTGCCGTACATAGAAATGTGGATTTTGTAGCACATTTGAGGTAAGTGTCTATTTTTTTATTATATAACCTTAATTATATATATATATATATAATATACTATTATTATTATAAAATAATTTAATAAGAATTATTCAAGGGGTGCAAGAAGTAATAATATCAAATACTCTTTCATGGATGTCACCTCTTATTTGAGTAACTTTTTTTGGTATTCCCAAATTTCATGATTGGTCTTTATTATACCTAAAATAATGTATCTAGGAAGATATAATGGTTGAATAAAAGTGTGTTTTTTTGTTATTAGATGTTCTAAATGGGTTTGAATTTGTGAATATAGGTATATTTTTGTGGCCTTTTATACGTGAGGTGTGTGGTATACATCTACTAATATACAATAGTGAATTAAACCAATGTTTTTTGTCATGTAACCAGGAAAAAATAATGGTCAATCCTATATAAAATATGTTATATGGTCCAAATATGTCTAGAAAGTGTGTTTTAAACTTGTTTTGGGTCATTTTTATAACAAATATTCTATGTTTAACTATGATGTTATTTTTTTATATTAATCCCTATATTTAATTTTAATTATTTTCACTAATCAATATTTAAAAAAACATGGAATTCATTATTACATATTATAAATCATTATTATTCCATATATATAATATATTTATCAAATTTCAATTCATATTAGTGAAATTTTATAATTTAATATTAATCTTAGAGAGGATTTGAGACATAGATTTTTTGGAAGAGTTCTTTTTTATAATTTTGATTCTATATTAACTATATGACTAACTGTAATAATTATATTATAAAGTTTTACTATCTATTGACATATTTATATATATATATCATGTAAAACATACACCATTATGGATAAATTTAAATAATTTAAAAATAAAAACAATATTCATTCTAAAAATTTTTTCAGAAAAACCTATTTTTAACCCCAAAAAAATTATAATAAAAACATGTATAAATTTGATTAAAATTTAATTACATTTTTCTAAATATAGGAAAATATAAGATATTTTATATTAAATAAAATAAAATAAATATTATGACATTTAAATTTTATAAAAATATAAGTGTTTTTACAAAAATCATTATTTTCACTATTTACTAACAAATAAATAGTTTTTATAAAATCTCCAAATTTCACGAAAAGTCAACTTTGATATTATGATTTTAGAAATGATATTAAAATTATCATATAAAAATATATTCTTTTGGAATTATAATTTTAAATAAAACCTTATATGAAATGGGATTAGTAAAATAAATTTTTATTTTATTATAATATAATTATTATTTCTGCAACAAACAATATTATATAATTAAAGTTAATATATATGAAAATTAATTATTAAATAATTACATTGGTTGGAAAAATTAATGAGAAAAAAATACATTTAAATTAAAGGACTATTATAAATGGATAAGAGGTAATCAATATGGAATAGAATATAACTAAACACTCTTTCCATTTAAATGAATTTAATATCATAAATATATATGGAATAATCAATATGTAATGGTAAAAAAATAGGAAAAAATTACATTTAAATAACTTGAATATAATTAATAGTTAAATTAAAATCCTTATATTAATTTTAGTACCCAAAAACATATTCCAACAAATCAATAGAAAAAACAATTCATCTATAGTTATTATAAATGAAATAATCTCATTGATAATAAAAATTTAATTCATAGTGATGTTAAGGATTTATTATTTAATTTCACGATCTCAAGCATTATTATACCAATACATCTATGGAATATCACTGTATATTTTATAAATATGGTATAAACATTTATTTTTTTCTTAATTATTCAAATCAAGAGACTATCAATGTATCAAGGGGCTATAAATTTTGGTCCATAATCATCCCTATATTTCTAAAGTATTCATCATATTTCAAATAATAAATTACATTGTTGAATAGTTTTTTTGTCACTAAACATCACTATTCTGTACAAACTATTGATATATTGACATTTATCTAGATATAAAATACATTTCCATTAAAAAAATATATATAGAAAAGAAATAGGGATCAATTCAGATGTTAATGATAAATAATATTGACATTTAAGTAAAATATAATATCCAATGATCATATAAATGGAAATATTACAAGGGATAGTAAATGACTATTAAATTGAATCAATAAATTAAATTTCCATACCTTCCATGCTCAAAATGGTCACAAACCATCCATATAAATAATAATTATTATATTGATACATCATATACATAGTACAGTATGTGTATTACTAAATTTTGTTTTCATTTCTGAAAAATAAAATAATTTAAATTTCTTTAAAATCATTCTAGAGGGAAATATCATTTTTTACATCCAAAATATCATTATAAATAAAATCATCAAAATTATTTTGAAAATAATTACCATTTAAAAGAGATTGTGAAACATAAAATTAAAGCTCTAAAATATTCATTGGTTAGTATGTCAGATAATTTGGTACTTTCAATAGATGTAAAAATAATGATTCCTCTCATATATTCAGTAAATTATCGAGGGACTTTTTTGGAAAAAGGAATTGTTATTAATAAGGAAAAAATTTAAAAGACAAAAAACATTTTTAAAAATATTTTTAATTATTATTTTGGATAATTATAAATAAAATCTCAAATAAAATTGATGCATTATTTTTGAAGTAAAACGATTTTAAATCGAAGATAGAAACAATGTCAGATTATATAAAATCACTTTATCAATGATTTTAAGTACCAATGAATGGAAAAATGGTATTTTAACAATAGAAATTAATTTATAATATTATGATAATAAAATAAGTTCATTTTTAAATAATAATTTCTTCAATTGAAATTATTATTTAAAAAATCATGATTTAATTTAGATTGTCAAATTACCCAACATAAATAACATAATGTTCTACTGAGAATCAATCAAAAAAATTATATTATGTACCAAATTTCAATCCACATTAATAGTTGTAAATATAATTTAAGAGAGTCCAAATTTATTAAACATATATTCATAGAATATCAAAGACATGGAAGGAGTAATATAACCAAATGAAATGAAATTGAGTTATGATATTAGTTATATATTGGTAACAATTAATTCACTTCACCTTGGAAGAAATAATTAAAATTAATTGTTAAAATAACATGAATTGTTAATTAATAATGGTGTTAAATGTGAAAATATTAATATAAAACCCATGTAAAATATATATGGGGAATAACCTTCAAATTTGCCTCAATGGATGAAGATTTTGACAATCCCCATACTGCAAATTTCTTTTTGGTTTAGAATTATTTAATAATAATGTATAATTGTTTCAAAAATGTTTATACTTTTTAAAAATAACATATTAATATTTCTTATATCATAACTTATCATATAATAACATGATACAACGTATTGGTAAATAATATTTATTTATTTTCAATGTTTCTTATATTATTTTCTGAGTTTTTCAGGAGTATATTTCATGAAATATCATGTTTGTGACATATAATTTTGTTAAATCATCTCCAAAATGATATTAATTCTATCATTAATTTTTTTTTGAATAGATAAATTTTTATAATCATTATTATGATTTAAACTTGGATTATAGATCTTATCGCTTTTGGGAGATGGTAGGTCATATATACAATGGTGTGATGTTTCCATTTAAATAATGAGTGAAAGGTTAAGGATTTAGTATATATATTTTTAATAGAATAAATATATTTTAATCATATATATAATATATATTCATCTAATTAATCAATATTAAATTGCATGAAAATTCTATGTAAAAAATGAATCAAATCGATTCGCAAGGACAATGTCAACTGTAAACATGGGAAATAATATTATATTTTACAAACATGGAAAGTTAAAAGTTATGTGTGTTATTATAATTCCATAAGATTAATAAAATACAAAATAACATATAATTATGAAAAATATATATTTAATTCTATCCTTTAATGGTTTTCCCGAATACAAAATTACATCATTTTGTGATATGGATGTTCTCCACACAAAATGTCGATAATCTTGTTTTCTTTTTGATAGAAGAGGGGATGGATATATGTATTGATCATAACATAATAAGATGATAGTATATTTAATATACCAATTTTATTATTTAATAATGGTTTGATATTATTTTAAGATGGTGGAATATGAAATAAAATAATAATACTCATTTTAGAATGTAACATCTTATTTAGACAACATCTACATGTTATCATTAGTAGTCTTCCTTGATTTTATTTTCGATCTGACTAAGGAAACTAATAATTTAGAACATGTGTATAGATGTTATTTGAGATGCTATTTTCCAAATCAAATGGAATTTCATGTATTAAGTGAGGTGGAGGGAGGTGTGCTTTTATAAGAGTGGGAGATCACGCAAATTTAGTTATTTAAATTATTCAGTTACACAAATTTTTTATCATGTAATATCATAATAATGGGTAATTATCAATCTGTATAAATAATAAGTTCAATATATGTCTATAAAATGGTTTTTAAATGATTCAATTTCAACAATGTTTTTATGATATTTATTATGTGATTAATGTGGGTCATGGATGATCCAAATTGCTTTTGATGTTTGAGGATGGGATGAGAATGGGTAGCCATTTCTTAGTGTGTGGCACATTAAATTTTTGAATAGATTCAATTTATAAAATATTTAAATATAGAATAAATCCAAAAAATTCTAATTATCAACTTTAATTTGTTATTTGGTTTATTTAAATCCATAAAATATGTTTTTTAAATATGGAAGGTCATTTTAACCTTTATATTTAGTATTTTAAACCATTGTAAATCAGATATTAACATAACCATTCTAATTAATTTTCAATAAATTTACAATTCATTGTGGTAAAAAATAATGTTCAACCTATTATATAATATAATGTTTAGGATTCGAAATAAGGAATAAAATTTCATCTATTCAATTTTTATAAGAATCAAAATCCAATTTAATATTATACCAACTAAAATAATCAAATACCATGTGGGAAAATAGAGGATTCACAAAAGTACAGTATTATATAATTAATAAAATCACAATGATTTTTTTAAATGTACTAATTTATTAAAATGTAATATAGTAGAGCTATAATTATATTAAAATAAATAAATAGTAAATTGTATCCTTTTAAATTTTTGGATATAATGGAATTTTTAATAAAAATCATTAATATTCAAAATTCATCAAAAAATGAAAACAATTAATAAAAATCTCTAAAAATAATCAAAACATAATTTTGATTATATAATATAATAAATATTTTTATTTTTATAAATAAATTTTAGAAATTCATTAACTAATATTTTTAAATTACGTGCACAAAGTATAACTAAACAATTTTTAGAAAAAAATTTCTTTTAAGAAAATATTTCTTTTTCATTTAAATGAATCATATTTTATGTAGAATAAAAATATTACCATTATTTTAATAATTTTTGTATTATTATTAATACCAACTAATTTAATGGCAAGGATATAATTAAAAATAATATTACATGTCATTTAGTCATGGGGTTTAGTTTTCTTCAAGATCACGAAAATAATAAATTGTGGGGAATATATTCCCATAGTTATTTAAAACTAGTGTTTTCATTCCCATATGATATCAAGTCAATGTACTTATTTTAAAATTATATGTCATTACATTACTTTTTGGATGTATATTTAAATATAAAAATATTCATATTTAATTAATATGAGAATCGCCTAAGGTGGAATAAATGCATAACGAAATACTTCAATATAATTGTTCTATATGTCACAAAACCTTATATATATAATAGATATGGGTATGAAATTATTTATAATACATAAAGTAATCATTTCTAGTATCTATATGACGATTTGAACTAATTGTATAATCCCCAAATCAATTGAATGTCTATTTGATGTTATCTATAGAAACCATGAAATTTGGAGTTCAATAAAAATGGAGAAGTCATAAAAAGAAGGGTATTACTATTAAACATATGTCTTCCTGATAAAAACACAACTATTTTGATAAAAAATTATATCATTTTATGATTTCTGTTTCTATTTTATGAATTTAGAGTCTTTTAAATATTTTATAAATTCATGATCATAATACGTCATCCATTGTGTATGTCTTGATCATAATAATTCATGAGAAGGATTTTTTCTCATTGTATGACTTCATTGGATCACTTGAATTTAGGGTAATCATTTAATAAAATTTTTATTCATTTACATCCCTATACATTTCATTATATTAATACATTAGTAATTTTAATTAATAAGTAATAAAGTCATTTTTCATGGAAAATGAGGAGTTCATTCATTATATAAATACAAAAAACATAAGTTGTTGTGCGATACAAGCTTGTAATGAAATTAGATGATCTTTAACTGTTGAAATGAAAGATCAATATAATATGATAAATTGAGTTCATATAATTTTTTATTATGACTAAATACAAATTTTATATGGTTGATTATATTGAAAATTGATCAAAAATTATAAAATATAATTCATGAAATGAAATTATATTATTTTTAGTACAATTAATATAGAAGTTCAATTACATGTATCACAAGATACTACATTTTTATAGATCTAGTTTTTGTATTTATTTAGATAAATTTTAATCAAATATTTCGCATCTATCATATATTAAATCGTATATGAATGGGGATGGTAGGGTGAGTATAAAAATATTAGTATGCGGTTTCACATATTCTTAAAGATTGAAACCTTGTTATGTTCTATTTTAATGATAATATCTCTTGATATGTGAGAGTCCACCACAAATAAGATATGATCAGTATAAACTTTTATACATATGTGAAAAAAAATTGTGTGAATATAGTGGTTAATTTTTGAGTACGTAAATAATAATAATAAAAGTATAATGTTTAATGGAAGAATATATTATTTTGAAGAGTATAAAATGTCTTGTTCTTTTAGTATGAAAATTCCTAGAATCCATTTTTATATTTAAAAATTGATATTCATGGGAAAAAATTGAAACTAAAAATGGGGTTTCTATTATGGGTGTATATAGGAGGTAGACATATAGTCACCATGATAAAAAATTTAATCATATATATTTTAATGGAATAAATTTATTTCACTTAAATGTTGAAATTTTTTTATGAGAATTTCATGGAGGATAAATTAGAAAAATCATAAGTAGTCACTGGCACTAAATTTTAGAAAATTTATAATTTAATTAGAGATAATAGAATATATCAATGAATTTAATATATAATATACATTAAAACATATTCAGATGTATGAGAATAAAAATATATTTTGTTAAGAATGTGACGCCAAACCATTTTAAAATAATGAAATTATATGTATGTTAAGAGATGATGCATCAGATAAGATATAATATAGGATGTATTCTATTTATTATTATATGCACAAGAGTTTTAGGAATATGATTTGAGTTATTTTAAAAATAATTATTCTTTAAATAATCGGAAGGTATGAATAATTTTTTATGTTGAGTTTTAATAGAATAGTCTGAATATATAATGGAAGATGATTTGTCACTTATTAGGTAATTTGATTTGTATTTTATATTTAATGAAATACCAAGAAAGATTATAAATAACATTATTGGGTGAAATTATTTCATTAACTCATGGGATACATGTATAAAGAATCAATGGGAGAATACCAATTCACATGTATAATATAGTGGACCAAAAATATATTTATTATGTGAAAATAGTTTCATGATAATCATTGGATATCGATTTTAATTTGTTATCTGATCATAGTGAATAATTTAGGACTCAAGGATAATTTACCTGATAGGGATTAGGTTTCCCACATTAGGGAAAGGATATGTTAATATAATACATTATATTCTTGGATTACATTTTTTATTTAATGTTGTAATATTATATTCGGAAAAATACTAAATCATCAAAAAATCGTTTACCAATTGCACTGTTTTAAATAACATTTCTTTCTGATTATATGAATTACTAGTTTTGGAAAAAATAATTTGGCCACACTCAATTATTCCCACATTCATGGTTTTCTATAGAGTCTACAGTGAATATACATTTTTTTCAATGTGTTGGTTCTTTATGATTTTATGTTTTGTATTATCCTATATTGAATCAAAATCGTTATTTTACCTATAATAAGTGATGTGTTTTATTCCTAGTTGTTTCTGTTAAATATATATTATTTGAATATTATATATTGTTTAATAAAACCCATATATTATATAACTAACATCCGTTCGTGGACAAATATATTTTAAAGTATCCATAAATACCAAGATAACTAGGAAAAAAAGAATGAGTCAAAAATAAAGGATCTTTTTTAATGAATCCTTATGAAAAACCAACTATTGATGGTAGATTGTGTAGTAAGGTCATTGATAAATTTTTTAATCATTAATCCTACCGTGAATATTTCTCATGTTGTGAAAAAGATCATTTCAATGAGTCACATTGTAACATTAAATAAAAATATAATCATTACATTAAAATTTTAACTAAATTTGTTGGAGTATATATTTTCTTATTTAATAAGGGACCAATTGATGAAAATTCATATCAATAATAATATTATGTCTCAATTAATGATGATTTATAAATGAAAATCAGTTACTAAAAAACATTTAATATTCAAGTAAAATTTATGGATGACTATTTTGAACATTAAAAATAAATATATTGATTAGATAAAGACTAATCTAAAAAATTAGATTGAGAAAATTAAATGGTTTTATAATCATAAAGTATCAATGGATTTATACTCATCTAAATTTTTTTAAAAATAATTTCTTATGCAATATTGAGATATATATTAGTTGGAAACATTAAAAATTAATGATATTCACATAAGTATTTAATAATTGGTTTTGATAAATTATTTGGTGTTGCTGAAGATGAAAATAACACTCTCAATATGAAATATATATAATTGAAAAAAATGAAGAATCATGTAGAATAATATCATGAAATTCAAAACAAATCAATAAATTGAGTATTTGTTACATAACCTCAAAATTTATTATTTAAACAAATATTATTTTAAAAAAATTTCAAAAGTGATTTTGATATCATGTGGAGAACCTTAGGTATTTATTTAATGGAAAAATGAATTCCTTTTTTAGATAAATTCCATGCACTAAATCTCATTCTTTTATATGGTTATGAAAAATAAAAATTCACAAAAAATATAGAAGTTTATAAATGATGGAAAATCTGCGAATATGTCATGGAAGGAGGCTGTTATATAAAAAAAAGATACCCTTGAAAAAACCCCAAAATAGGTGTGTGTAAATCATGTTAGAGGGCTAGAAAAAGTGCTAAAAATGAATAAAATGTCTACCACGATGGAAATAATTTATGATATACAGTTGTAAAAACAAATGAATTTGTGTTCACAATTTGTTAATATAAATAATAATTCAACACAGATAAATAAAAATTTTCAAAAGTCTAATAATTTCATAACTATTTTTTCTGTATTTTTTTGCAAAAAATAAGACTTGAGGAAATTGGAAATAATAAGACATGTCATTTTTTTAATTTATAAATTCATATTAAAGCCATGAATAATGAATTAAAATTAAATTAGGGAATTTTTTCAAATGAGGCTTTTATTTGAAAATATTTTGATATTGAATGAATGAATACCTCTAGAAACTAGAAACCATATATCAAATTTGATTTTGGATCCAAATGTTTTTTCGAGCCCGATAAAACAAGATGATGAGTTATTAAGGATCAAACTCATTCCTATGTTTTATTTTGTTATGTCTTATTATTGGTTAGTCATGGTTATTATGTCTCAAAAACATTGAGTGGGAACATTAAAAATGTGAATGATTAATCTGATTATTTTGGAATATAAATATATATAAAAACACTTTGAAATACAAATGTTGATGTGTAATTTCATTCTTGAATATCTGTTTTAATGTATATAAATTACAACTAAAAGGGGGAGTTATTATCTAATGTAATGGGCAAGAATGTTCACTCGAACTATTTTTGTTCTGTGTATTCATGTGATTGTTGATTCTTATCAATTCATGAGAATTTTCTTTTTTGGGACCCAAAATGATAAATGTTAGAAACTATAATCACATGTTATGAAAACATGGAAATTATTGTTTTAAAATTTTTAATATAATAGTTTATATAAATGGTTATTACACATATACATAGAGATTTTTTTTCACGTTTCTATGAGAAATGTGAGTCAATTATAATTAAGTTGATTTATTCCAATTCTATGTTTCTTATTATCACTATAAGTAAAAAAAGTAATAATTCATGTTGACTTCATTCTATCAAATGGAATTGGAGGGAATACATTAATTTAGGAGAGAAATTATATGTGTGAATTTAATTTCATTAGGATATATTTTTTTCTAAAATCCTACTTGATGTATAATAAATATGAAAGTAATTTTATGAAGATCCATCACATACTTCAAATGTGGTATAAAATAATAAAATAGGCACACAAGAAGGAAAATAAGCACCATTATTTCATTATGGGGGAAAATAAATTTATTTATAAAATAACTCAAGATTATTGGGATAAAATTTTAATTGTTATAGTAAAAAGATTCATTTTATATGTAATTGAAAAAAACAAAAATTCAAAGATACTTATAGACAATGATGTTTGGATATATATTTTTTAAAGTATTTTTTTTTTTGAAGAATATATTTTAAGTTAGATTAATGGAAATGGGATGGGGTTTTTGATGATCATTAGTATCAAAAAAGTTATGAGGAGATTCTTCAGGTGAAAAAATTAAAAAAAAATAAGACCAATGAACATTAGAATAACTAAGTGGATAAAATATATGATTCATATAAATAATTTTATTCTATGAATAATTTTTTATTTTTATGAAAATTTTAAGAGGTGAAGAGGCCTAGTTTATATAATAAAGAAGAACTAATTTTGAAAAAGATATTAGATCGAAATTCAATACTGAGATGTCTTGTTTTGATGTAAATACCAAGTTTCACACATGGTAAACATTATATAAAAATATTCCTAAAAAAAGTGAAACTATAGAAGAGTAAAAATAATATTGGATGATGATATGATATTTTTTACACAATCATGGTTGATGTTATAGGTGAATATATATTTATCAGGATTTATTTAAAATGTTATACTCTAGATAAAGTATGAAAGAATAATAAAATAAAGTAATATGAGTGTTTTATATGATAAAAGACCTCATATATGTTATTACTGTATCCTTGAATTATATTAATATTTCTAATGAATTATTCATGTTGTTTTGAGACGACATGAACTTATAAGTGATGAATAGATGAAATCTAAATACCCATTGAATTCATCCATAGAAATCAATCGTATTGTAGTTTATTGAAAATTATTAATTTTAAAAAACACAATGCTTTTCCTATTGATTATATTTCTTCTAGTGTTTCACACAATTCTTTAACAACTTTTATATATTATTGTTTAAATTTTGTAGCCATTGTATAAATTTATACTCTATGAAAAAATGATAAAGGAATAATCAAAATACTTATAATTCTACTTATTCCATGATCGTTAGACCTTACCATGTTTCTTTAATATCATCATATGACTTTTTTTGTTAGTATTACATCATCATAAAATTATAATTCCATGTGTACACCTTTATCATAGGCCTTTATGAATTAAATTTTTTGATTTCCCCAAAATAAGTCTTTAATTCATAAAAATAATTTCAAACCAATTCTAAATAATGAATAAAAAACTAAGAGATTTTATTTATTAATTTCACATTAAATAAAAGGTTATATATATATAGATTTCATTACATGGAAAACTAATAGAACATTGATATATTATTATTTAAATGTGAATGTTATTACATAGATTTTAAATTTTATGATATGAATAAGAATAACTAAATTGGGAAAAAATTATAAAATCGTCTTTTTGAATAAATATATATTCATTGATTATTTATAAATAGGCACTCAATATTTAGTAAAGTCTAATTATGTATAAATAAACATTTTCATGACAATTTTTTTATTTCTTTTTATGAGAAAATATTGCAATTACTTTCGAAAATTTTTAAAAATTAAAATTTAAAATTTGGATATAATTTTTTAAGTCTTAATTATAAATTATCTTTTGGTAATATTTTATTATTTTAATGTAATTATACATTTTCTAGTGAGTAATGAGAAATACTATTTTTTTTGTTAATCTCACACTTATTTTTATAAATAAGTCACATTAATCATTTAATTTTTCTTTATTTATGTGTTTTTGTTTCTGAAATACTATAAATATTTAGATTTAAATTCTATCTAAACAATATTTTTGTATAATGTCATTTTTAGTATAAAATGATTTTTTCTAAAAAATGGATTTCATTGTATTTTATGAATTTATATTTCAATAAATTTATGTCTCCTTTTTGTAACTGATTTTCAAAAAATATTTTTTTTATATTTATAAATTCATACATATCCAAGTTTATATTTTATATATTTTTTCTAATAATTTTTATTTTATGATGAATAGTATGAAATATAATTTTTTTTACAATAGTTTATTATTTACAATATGTCCAATAAATTAATATGAAATAAAAAATTATCAATCATTTGGAATCAATATTGTTTAATAATACACTAAATATATCATAAAAGAATATACAATATATATGTTATAATTAATTTATTTATAAATATTAAAATCATTTTCAATACAATCGTAGTGCTTGCATAGCACATGAAAAGTCAAATTTATTATACTAATGATAATATTAGAAAAGGGAGAATAATTAATGGACCTTTTTAATAAATATTATGTATTATTGATTATGTTTATTTATTGATTAGAATTTCCCAATTATATAATAAGAAACATTTTAAAATTTCATATACAATAGATTTATAAGGACAGAAATGTCAAATATAACATTTTAAATTAGTTTTCATAAAATATATTTGATATAATATACATAAGGAAGGAAAAAATAATTATATAATGAATTCTTTTTATTTTATTTTCATTTTAGTAATACTTTTTATTTTTTGTAATGTTATAATTACCTTAAATGCATACATAATATGGGCATAGTTCTTGAGAAAGTAGTAGAAAAATATTTCAAATGATATATAAAAAATAAAATATTTGTTTGAATGGATTATATTGTCCCATGAATTTTATATTTAATAGTATTTTTATTATATTTTTAATTTTATTATATTGAAATTACATTATGGTTAAATTATTTTCAAAGTCAAATTATACTAATAGTTCTTATAATTATCATAACTATATTTTATGTTAAATATATATTCATAAATTTTCTAAAATTCATAAATGTATTTCAGAAGGACATGTAGGATAAAAAGTTATTTAATATATCATCACATTGAAATTTGTACCAAATTTTTTATCTTATGAGTAATCTTATGACCGTTTCTGATTGAAATAATATGTGATCCTGGTTAAGGATAAAATTTCTTAACTAATGGGTAAACGAAAAATATAATGTTATTAATATAATTTAATGTTATCCAAATTACACTTTTTTATGTTATTTTAACTATTTAATATATTATTTTTTAAAATATATCCACACGGTGAATGTTTAATTTATGTTGAACTTTAAATAATTTAAGGAAACTTATAAATAAAAAATTCCACTCTGATATTTTTTATATCTCCCATACATTTTCTTAAGGATAAAATTATGTTTTTTTTCTAAATATATATATGGTATGTGAATTTATTTTTTTCTCATATTAACTTATTTATAATTTTTAGTGATTTAACAATTAACTGAAATGATTATACAATGACAACATAACATTTATTCATTTAAAAGAAAAAAACAAATGATTTTAAAAATATTTAAAGATCTACAGAATCATTTACTTCAATTGGGGTTTTGATAAATATTTCATATTTTTTTTGGTATAATGTTTAATATTCTAATTTTATAACTATCATGATGAAATTAAATTTCAAGTAATTTATTATTCCCAAAAATTACATTAATGTTACTTTATAATTAAAAATATTTTATTAAAAGATTTAAACATCCAAAATATATCATATTCGTCCAAATTAATGGTATATGGATAAAAAACAATCTATTCCCAATTAAGGGATACCTTTTTATCTTCACATTATTTCCCTTAAGGTGTATAAAACATTAACATTTATGTAATTTTTAAAAGGGATAACAAGGGTAAAAACTTATAGATAATTGTTACAATACACCCTAAGAATGTCCAAATATTAATTGATGAGATTATTTTTGGAATTAACCTCATCATTTAATGAAAATATTCCATTTTAATTCAATTTAATATAAAAATAGTTTTATTTTATTTTAATACCTTATGTTATTCTAAGTGTGATGTTCTGTTAACTTATAATAGGAAACCTCTTCTCCCATATTACTCATAACTTTTGAGCATATTAGCTTATAAATTCCCTAACACAATGCTTGAATATTTCATTTCATAAATCATAGATCTATTTTACTTGAAAAATTACTTTCATTCAATTATTATGAGGTTAACATTCATATGAAGTAATATTATACACAAGGTAATGGATTTTTTTGTAAATTTTATTTCTATGAGACACATGATATATTTAGATTATTTCTATTTTTTGTGATGTATATAAAACTATTGATTGATGCTTATTAATATTCTCAATATAATTATGGGTACTTATATATCCATCTAATGTTGCGTAATTAATGAGTATTTTATTTGAATGTTAACAAAGTAGTTAGGTAATGAGGTTTCAATCAATTTTTAATTATTATTATTTATGGTTGATTTGTTATGGATACAATTTTATGATCCTTATATGATAATTTAGTTTTTGTTATTATTTTAGATTATTTATCAATTTATTTGGAAATATTTCCTTTTACATCACCCTTATACATAAAATTACTAAGAGATTTTTTTGAGCCAAACATGGTTTGTTTCCATTTTAATCAAGAATATCATCCTTTCCTATGAATTCAATATTAAATTTTTTATGGAGGTTTCACTATATTTCAATGAATTAGTAATTTCATTTTTATAGATGTTTAGTATTATTTATTAAAATTTTAGTGGAATCATATTTTCATTTTTTGGATAGTGTGCTTTTTTATTATACCAAAAATCTGAATGAAATAATTATTTTAAGGTAAATGGCATAATCATAATTTTATATCATAATGACTATTGAAAAATTTGAATCATAAATTAAAAATATCAAATCCTATTTTCAAAGAAATAATTTTCCATAATTTTTTTTTTCAATTTTAATAATATAAATAATTTATTTTCAAAGGAAATGAGTATTGTCTTCCAAGACTTCTATAGTGATATTTTGAAAGAATTTCTATATTTTATGATATCATTTGTCATTAACTATGACTAATAGATTTTATGGTCTAATTAATTCCTCTATTAACATTATCATAATGGTTTATGATTATGATGATGATATTTTTATTAAACATATTTATTTTTGATGATTTATAATATAATGAAATGGAGTAAAGATATTAAACTCATTCCTTTTCAAGGGTTATATGATTCCAATATGATATATGAAATATGTTCTGGGTGAAAACCATTTTATAGATTTAATTATGGGATTAAAGGCATCTAATAATATATCCCTCCATTGCATTTTATATATCCTTATTTCTTATGAAATTTTTGAGGAAAATGAGTTGATGTTCTTGATCCACATTGAGAAACATACATGGATTCATAATCCAATATAGGAAATGGATTGTGATTCCTAATCTAGTATGATATGGGAAACAAGTTTTGATTTCATATTCACTATTAATTGTTGTTGTATGTTGTTAAGCTTTTTATATGAAATGTGTTATATTAAAAATATTGTGAAAAAAATTCTATCATGTATATTTTCGTATGATTTGGAGTCATAGATAGTGATTTATTTAAAATGATTTGTCAGACTTATGATTCATGTCAACTGAAATGAAAAATATTTTTCCATGAATCATGACCATGATCATTGAAAAATTGGTTTTGAACAATTATTATTATGAACATTATTCATAACCTTATTTATATACTATTCATGTAAGTTAACGTTGATTGATATTTCATTCATTTACCATTTATAAGCACTTGACATTGAAATTTATTATATTCTCAATCTATAATTAATTAATAGAAACATGTGATTTTTACATCAGATAACTGGAAGAAGAATTAAAAATAACGTTCCCTACATTCCACATAGTTTTCAAACTTCTGCCTCTTCCACTTTAGGGTTTTTTTCCGCTGCCACATTGGGATCTTAAAGTTCTAGGACAACCAGTAGGCTCCCAGCAGCCGCCGCATCATTTCTATCAAGTTCTTGGTCTGTTGAAGTTGTTATACCTCCTGCATAGTTGGCTGAGGCATCATTGGATGCCTCACTTTCCTATTAGGATATAAGGCCACTTCCTCAGCCTTTCTTTAATTAGGTTCTCTACAACTCATGGTCTGTCTCTAAACTTGGTGGAGGCTCTTCACATGTGGTTACCCTTGGTGTTTCATCCTCAGTGTAAGTGGGTTCTCCGGTTTTTCCATTTTAGCGGATTCTTTTTGAGAAGTGACATATTTACATAAAGAGATGTTGAATGCATGATTCGTCTAGGAAAAAATGCCTTTCAATCTATTTAAATATTTTTTTTATTCGTGGAATCTCTCTCTTTCAGCCAAGATATCATCGTTGAATTAGAGAAGTTTTTATGTTGTGTTGGAATCTTATGATGACTTAATTAGGACCTGGTGATTCTACCATAGAGATTTTGGGTGAAGGAACATTAATCTCTATTGATGGTTAATGGAATCCTAGTATGGAAGGTATTCATCAAGGGAAACAGATTGTGTCTCCTTACCATACATGCCTATCCTTTTTTTTAAATTCCCAACTTCTACACGAGATCGTAAATTCTATGGTGTTTTTGTTTGTGCTGATGAGAGAACACAACAACTGGAGGATGCAGTGATGGCCATAATTTTGTTCAATTTGGATATTTCTACTTCTCATCCATTGGATATTACTATTAGAGTGGAAGGAATGGTGGATTGTTTGTAACC
Source organism: Viscum album (assembly GCA_963277665.1). Taxonomy (NCBI): domain Eukaryota; kingdom Viridiplantae; phylum Streptophyta; class Magnoliopsida; order Santalales; family Viscaceae; genus Viscum; species Viscum album. The sequence continues at coordinate 1,426,931,670 of OY728136.1, read as the reverse complement.
CCTGGTTGTTCCTTCCTCTCCGCTTTTTTGATCGCGTTGCCAAATTAAATGAAATTCCTTGTCTATATGTCTCAATCATAATTTGAGTTCTGTGACTTTATACCTTCGAAATATTTGGATGGGGCTTCAATGTCACTCCCCTCCTTGGATTCTGTTTAATGCAGGCCTTCTGTGGGAATTTCTATGGCCTCTTCCTCAATGTTTCTCTCGGCTATCCAGGATAAAAAATTCTTGTTTGACAGACCTTTTGCTTCCCCTATCATGGCCGAGTCACAACGCGTCTCCATGGGTCCTAGAAAGAAGGTGTTTTAATTTATCTTGTTTTCTTGAAGTACTAGTGATATTTTCAATGATATGAGGATCTATCTTACCCTCTACATAGGGATTTTTTTCAAGGTTATTTGATAGAAGTAGTTCAGTGGTTCATCCACCTAGTTTTTACCTAGAGCTATCGGGCTCTCCAAGTATCTGGTAGTGTTTCTCCTCTCATCTATGCATGGGGATGCAGTGTGTAGAGGGGGAGTAATATGGCCTTGCAGCGTTGGGACCAAATTCTCTATAAAGATTGAGATATGATATCAAGCCTTATGGTTGTGACCTATGAGATTTAGTTGAATTTATATCACAAATGATGTCTCCTCAAGTAGTTCTAGATCCCCATTGATTACCTACTAACCATATCCAACAGATTTAGTTCCTTATTACAGGATTCAGAAGATTCATCTAAGGATGAGGTTGTGTCATCCTCCCCAGTTAGTAGTGTCTGTACTCAAGCTCATGCTATTCTATTTCAGAGTGACCCTTTATGTAATTTCAATGGCTAGGTGTTGGCTGGGTCCAATCTCAAGCGCTCTCAGAAACAATGATATCTATAATTGGATTGAATTATTGGGTCTTTTGAGAATTTGATAAATATGATTTTTTTTCTTAAGCTTCATTATACAATGGTGTCCATGGATTTGATTCTTGATAAAAAACAACACTACTCGAAGATCTCCAGTTTTTCTATGAGACTCGGAATGTGGGTTTTTTTATTGGAGATCTAGTTAATCAAAATATTTGGTTTTTATGAAAGGAAAATATTTTAATGGACATGCTGGAAACATCTAATCACCAAAATTCTGTATAAATTAGTGAGGGTCATCGAGGATGTTTTTTCTCCTTTGTTTATGCCTTGTGTGATGTCGGGGAGAGGAATGGTTTGTGGAAGATTATGGAAAATTTTGATCATGAAAATGAAAAATGTTTTGTGGGGGAGGGGGGGGGGGGGTAAATGTCAATATGGATTCGTCTAAGAAGAAAGTATGTATAAGGGTTTCATTTAGTGATTGACAGGACTTTGTGTCATGTGTTTCTCTAAATAGATTACCAGACATGGGTTTCATGGTAAATAAATTTATGCGGTGAGATAATCAAAGAGGTCCTCATCAAACATGGTGTAATTTGGATCAGTGTTTTGTGAATCTCTCTTCACTGTACAGATTTCTAATTCATGGGTGGACTATACGGTGCGGGCTTTATCAGACCATGCTACTCTTCTTAGAAACCTAGAACATGATATGGTGAATAATAGACATTTTTCTACTCCAATCAACGGAAAACGTATACCATCTTCCACCCAATGGTGCTTTCATCATGGGAGAAACCCATTAATGATAGACCTTTTATAGGCTTTCATAACATATTAACAAGGATAAGAGATTATTTACATCATAGTTATTTCAATAGGCACGTTAGATAAACAAATTTGGAGGGTTTGAAAGAAGAAATTGAAAATCTTGTAAGAAGGGTGGAAGACATCTGGGATGAGGAACGATTTGGAACACTGGTCGAAAAGAAAATTCACCTTAATAAGTTGATCTTGGAGTATGATATGATTGTTTTTGAGAGATCCCAAGCATCCTGGATTAGGGAGGGAGATCAGAATATGGCCTACTTTCCGAATTTCATCAAAGATATGAGGCGTGCAAATATTCCCAACATTCTAATGGACTATAGGTCTTTTACTCCGGATAGTTGGGTTGTGGGAGGTTTGTGCTATTACTATTTCAAAAAGATTTTGGCGGATCCAAATATATATATAGGAGGGATATCCATTGGAGAAAACTGATCTATTTAAATTTATGCCATGGATGCTGACCAATGATTTTAGTCTCTCTTTTCAAAAAATACTGAATGAAGATGAGTCATGGGATGCAGTTTAGGCTCTTAATTCAGAGAGTGTTATGGGGTTGGACGGTTTTCCAAGACACTTCTATATTATCTCCACGGAATTGGTTAATGTGGATCTTGTTGTGGGCATTCTTGATATCTTTAGATGGGGTTATTTTCCATTTGTTTCTTGTGTGTTGTCTTTGATCCTCATTGAAAAAGTGGATGCTACCTCCTTGATCAATCTGTATCATATGATTTATATGTTTAATTTTTAATTTAAGGACCTTGAAAACATTATCAATAGAATAATTATGTCATATATTCCTCAATGTGTCTTGGAAATTCAACAAGGCTTTATAAAAAGGAGTTCTACTCAATTGTCCATTTCCATGGTTCATGAGTTTGTAGGGGATATCAATCAAAAGATGCATGGGTCTAATGTGGTGATTAAAGTGGACATTCATAATGATTGTGATAACATATAATGGAACATAATCATTAAATGTTTTGCTAACATGGGTTTCTTCTTAGGGGATAAGGATATATTGTTTAGAATTTTCAGCTCACCCTAGCTTTCTATTTCTTTCATGGGGATGCGGTCTGGGTTTCTCAAACCCAAATGAAGATTGTGATAGGGAGACCCTATTTCTTCCCGTCATATTGGTTTGGAACAGGAAATACATAAAATATATGTTGATGGTAAAATCCTTATTCGAAATGTTCTGGCATACCATGGTATATGCATCTCTAGTGAGGATGCAAATATCCTTTTTTCTGATGATATGTTACTCTTCTTAAATGTGAATAGGTGGACCATTAGGGAATTTAACATGATTATGGAAACCTATTGAAGGTGGAGTTTTCAGAACATCAATATAGAGAAAAGTAGTATTTTTATCTCAAAATGGTGGCTGAAATGAAGGGGAAATAATTGAGGAAGAGATACACATGCCTAAACAGTCATTCCTGATAGAATATATTAGAGATTGTTTTGCACCAGGTAGGGTTTGTATCCACCAATTTGATTGAATATTTATGATAATTACAAATTTTATTACAAGTTGGATGTATCGGTTCCTTTCTTGGGGGGTGCGTTACGCTGGTTAAATGTGTTTTTTATTCAGTCCCCATGCATGAGCTATCAGTGCCCAATGATCCAAAGGAGGTGGAGAACAATATTGAAATGGTGTTGATAATATTAATATGGGATTCAAAAAATAAGGGCAGAACCCATAGGACCTCATCGAAAATAATGTCCAAAGAGTTTTCAGATGGCAGTATTAATGTTCTATGTGTAAAAGGGGAAATACAGGGTATGAAATATTATCTTTCTTAGTACTTTTTAAAAAACATATAACTGTGGGGAATGTTTATTAATTATAGATATGTAAATCAATTGAATAGGGTAGAATGAGTTGTTTCTCATCTCTGGATCACAATTGATAATCACATACCAGTGCATCGTAATTACTCCAAATGGCTGGTTGGTTGTGGGAAAAATAATTTTTTTCAATGATAACTTGGTAGGTTCAATGCGTGGATTCCCAAATTATCCGAATTTTGATATTTCTTTAAATTATTCTAGCAATTTCCAACCCTTTATTCAGCCCAATATCATGCACAACCAACTAATTTTTTTTGATTGAATCACCTTGACCGATGAACCAAATAAAATGATTTTTAAAGGGTCATCCTCGGGGCTATTCTTGGACAAGGGGTATCATTCGGTGACTCGAGTATGTGGTTCACAGGATATATAGAAAGAAATATTTTGGTGTAATGATCTCCTGGTGAAATATAATTTTCTTATATTGCACATTTCTAATCAAGCTATTTCTATGGATGATAAAGTGATGTGCAAGAGGATTTCATTCACATCCAAGTGCTCATGCTGAAACAATCCCACGTAAGAGTCAATTGATCATCTTTTCTTTTCCAGTGATGGAGTGGTCACTATTTAGGGTTTCCTGGGTTAGAAATTTGGGCGGGGAGGTTTAAATATTTTAGCTATGTCTTTTCTTCAACAGTGGTTCTTAGAAAAAAAATGACATGCTTCTAAGAAGAAGGTGAGGGAAGTTTATCATTTTACGTGATGTTGGAGTATCTGGAGCGCTCACATCCAGATATTATTATAAATAAAATCTTTGAAAATATTTTGAAATTAATAATCTATTAAAATAAATTTTTATACATGAAAATAAATCTCTAAAACATTCATTGTATAGAATGGCATGGAATTTGGTACATTCCATATATTTAAAAATTATGATTCCTTTCAAACATTTAGTAAAACCCCTACAAACATGTTTAAAAAAAATAATTTTTAATCATAAGGAAAATAATTAAAATATAAAAAACATTGTTAACAATATTTTTAATTATTATTTTGGATAATTTTAAATAAAATTTCAAAAAAAATTATAAAAAATTATTTTTGAAGTAAAATGATTTTAGATCGAAGAGAGAAACGATGCTAGATTATATAAAGACTTTCTCAATAATTTTATTTACCAATGAATGAACAAATTGGTATTGTTACATGAGAAATTTATTTATGATATTATGACAATATTATTAAATTGGTTTATTTTCATTTTACTATTTCTGTCAAATGAAATTAATATATAAAAAATCTTGATTTAATTTTAATTGAGAAATAATCGAACAAAATTAATGTAATATTATTGTGAGAAACAATAAAAAATTTATATTATGTATCAAATGTAAATCCAGATTAAAAATTGTAAATATAATTTAAGACAGTCCAAATTTATTGGATATATTTTCATAGAATATCATAGGGAATTAGTTAGTAATATAACGAAATGAAATGGAATTGAGTTATTATTTTAGTTTCCTCTTGGTAACATATAATTCAAATCCCCTTAGAAGAAATCATTAAACTTTATAGTTAAAATTCCATCAATTATTAATTAAAAATTGTTTTACATGTGATCATGGTAATAAAAAACCCATGGATATGATATTAGGATCACAACCCTTCAATATGACTAAATGGATTGATATTTTGATTATCCCCATACCGCAAGATTATTTTCATTTTAGCATTATTAATAATTATGTATAACAGTTTCAAAAATATAATTACTTATTAAAATTTCCATATTAATATATCTTATATCATAAATTATCATATTATAACATGTTACAACATATTTTTAAATAATATTTAATTATTTTCATTGTTTCTTGTATTAATTACGTTGTTTTCTGGAGTATTTTTCATGAAATTTCATGTTTTTTACATATTATTTAGTTACATCATCTCCAAAATGAAATTTATTCTTTTATTATCATTTTTTTCGAATAGATACAATTTTATAAACAATATTAAGATTTGAACATAGATAATGTATCTTATCCATTTGTGGAGATAGTAGGTCTGACATACACGGGTGTGATGTTTCCATTTCCTTAATGGGTTAATGGGAAAGGATTTTGTTAATATATTTTTTTATAGAATAAATATATTTTATTATATATATATTACATTCATCTAATTTTTCCATATTAAATTCCATGTAAATCTAATGTGAATAATGAATCACATCGATTGGCATGGACCAAGTCTACTATAAACATGAGCGATATTATTTTATTTTAACAACATGGAATGTAAGAAGGTATCTATGGTATTATAATTCCACAAGATTAATAATATACAAAATAACATATAATCGTGAAAAATACATATTTAATTCCATCCTTTAAAGGTTTTTAGGAATATAAAATTACATATTTTTGTTATATGGTAGTCCTCCATACACTATATCAATAGTTTCTTTTTTGATTTGATAGAAGAGGGGATGGATATATGTGATGAACATAACATAATAAAATTATAGTATATTTAATATACCTATTTTATTGTATAATAATAGATTGATAATTTTTTAGATGGAAGAATAAAAAATAAAAAAATACTCATTTTAAAATGTTACATCTTATTCATACAATATCTATAGGTTATCATTAGTTTCCTTCCTTGATTGTCTTTTGGATCTGACCAAGGACTCTAAGATGATGGAACTGGAGTATGGATGTTATTTTAGATGGTATTTTTCAAAAAATGGCTTTTCATGTATGAAGAGAGGTGGAGAGGGGGTGACTTTGTATAAGAGGGGGAGAGCACACAAATTTAATTAGTTAAATGATTCAATTCAACCCATAATTTTATCATGAATAAACATAATAATGGGTAATTATCGATCCTTAGAAGTAATAAGCTCTCTATATATCTTTAAATGGCTGTTAAATGATTTATTTACATCCATGGTTTTATGTGATTAATGATGCGATTAATGTAGATCATGGAAGATCAAAATTTATTTGGAATTTTGAGAATGGGATGAGAATGGGAAGCCTTTTATTAGTGGGGTAGAGGACACAAATTAAATTTTTGAATAAATTCAATTTAAAAAAATTTTCCATCTAGAATAAATCCTAATAATAGAAATTATCATCGTTAATTTGTAATAGGGTCAATTAATATCTAAAAAATGTGTTTTTCAAAGATGGTTGGTCATTTGAACCCAAATATTTTTTATTTTAATCCCGGATAAATTATTTATTACCTAATCTAGGATAATTCATATTCAATTAATTTAAAAATCATTGCGGTAAAAAACATGTTCACCATATTAGATAAAATAATTTTTTATGATTCTAAATATGGAATAAATATTCATCTATTCAATTTGTAGAAGCCTCAACAGCCAATTTAAAATTATGCCCACAAAAATGATCAACTATCATGTGACAAAAGGGAGAGTTTACAACAGTAAATAATTATATAATATCTGAAATCATAATGAAAATTAATGAAATGTAATATTTTAATAAAATTATAAAATAATTTGACTATAATTACATTAAAATAAAGAAATAGTAAAATGATTCTTTTTAAATTTTTATATGAAATAGAATTTTTATTAGATATCATTATTTTTCACAATTCGTCTAAAAATAAAAACAATTCAGAAAAATCCCCAAAAAATCATAACATAATTTTGATTATATAATATAAAAAAATATTTTTTTTTGAAAAAAAATTATAAATGCATTAAATATTATTTTCAAATTCTGTGCACAAAATGTAACTAAAACATATTTAGAAAAATATAAATTTTATCAAAATATTTTATTTTTATTTCAATGATTCTTATTTTATTTCTAATCAAAATATTACCATTTTATTTATAATTTATTTATTTCTATTAATACCTACCAATTTAATGTCAAGGATATAATGAAAAACAATATTACATTTCATTTAGGCATTGGTTTTTTTATTTTCTTCATGTTCATGAAAATATTAAATTTTGAAAAATTTATTCCAATAGTTGTATATAATTGTTGTTTTCTTTCCCAAATGATATCAAATCAATGTAATTATTTTAAAATCATACAGTTTTACACTACTTGTTGAATGGTTATTTGAATATATAAATATCCATATTTACTAAAGATGAGATTCACCTGAGGTGGAATAAATGTACAATGAAATACTCTAATATAATGGTAATATATGTCACAAATCCTCATATATATACTATATGGGGTATAGAATTATTTATAATATATATAGTAACCATTTATAGTATTTATAAAATGACTTGAACTAATTGGAAAATCCCTAGATCAATTGAATATTTATTTGATGTGATATGTTGATACCATGAAATTCGGAGTTCACTAAAAATAAGGAAGTCATAAAAACAAGGGTATTAATATTGAACATATGTATTCCAGATCAAAACAAAAGTATTTTAATTCAAAATTCTCTTATTTTTTGATTTATGTTTCTATATTATGACTTTAGAGACTTCAAAAAAATTTATAAGTTCCTGATCATAAGACTTCATCCATTGTGTATGTCTTGATCGTAATAATTCATGATAATGATTTTTACACACTCTATGACTTCATTGGATCACATGACTTTAGGATAATAATTAAATAAAATGTGTGTCCATTTAAAACACTATACAGTTCAATATAATAATACATTATTAATTTAAATAGATAAGTAATAAAGACATTTGTGATGAAAAATGAGATGTTCATTCATGATATAAAGGTCAAAAATGTATATTTTTGTGCGATCCAAGCTTGTAAATAGAATAGATTTTCACCATCCGTTGAATTGGAAGATCAATATAATCTTATAAATTCAGTTTATATAATTTTTTATTATAATTAAATAAAAATTTTATATGGTTGATTATATTGAAAATTCATCTAAAACTATAAAATATTATTTATGACATGAAATTATAATAATTTGAGAATGATTAATATTGAACTTCATCTTCATGTATCGCATGATACTAAATTTTTATAAATATAGTATTTTATAATAATTTAGATAAATTTAAATCAAATATTTCTCATCTATTATATAATACATCATATATGAAGCAGGAATTTGGAGAGAGTATAAAAAGATTTGTATTTTGTTTCACCTATTCTTAAAGACTGAAACCATGTGGTGTTCTATTTTAATGATAATATCTCTTATTCTATGAGATTCCACCACATCAAAAGATATTATCATTATAAAAGTTTATACATAAATGAAATTTATAGTGTGAATAGAGTGGATACGTTTTGAGTACATAAATCATAATAAGACATGAATAATATAGAATGGGAGAATATATTATTTTGAAGAGTATGAAATATCTTGTTATTTTAGTAAAAAAATTCATGGAATACTTTTTTATATTTAAAAACTGAAATTCATTGGAAAACATTGAAACTCTAAATGGGGTTTCTGTTATGTGTGTATATAAGAGGTAGAGATACGGTCCCATTTATATAAAATTTATTCATATATATTATTATTGAAAAAATTTATTTCACTTAAATGTTGAATAATTTGTATAAGAATATCAAGCATGATAAATTAAAAAAGTCATAACTAGTATATAGAACTACATACTGTAAATGGAGTGATGAATCAAAGATAATAGAAGATATCAATGTATATGATATGAAATATACATTAAAAAATATAGGGAAGTATGAGAATAAAAAGAGATTATGTCAAGCACGTTACGACAAATAGGACTAAACGAATTAAATTATATGTATGATAAGAGACGATGCTTCACATAAGATAAATATTAGGTTTTATTTGTTTTATTATTATACCCTCATATGATTTGATTTATATTAAAAATATATATTTTGTAATGAACCGGAAGATAATAATTATCTATTATGCTGATTTTTAATAGAATAGTTTGAATATATAATGGAAGATGATTAGTCTCTTATTAGTTAATTTCTAAGTTATATATTAAGTTAAATTTTAAAATTTCTTATAAAATAGATTTATAAGAAAAGAAATTTAAAATAAAACCTTTTAAATTAGTTTTAATGAAATTTATTGGATATAATATACATATTGAATGAAAAATGATTTATATAATTAAATTTTATAATTTTTTTTAGTAATTACTTTTAATTTTTTAGTAATGTTATAATTACATTTAATGATTACATAATGCAAGAATAGTGCTTCAAAAAGTACTAGAAAAAATAGAGTAAATGATTTAAAAACATAATATTTGTTTGGATAAATTATAGCGTCACATCATTTTTATAGTTAATATTTTTTTACAATATATCTTTAGTTTTATTATATTAAAATTTCATTACATTCACATTGTTTTCAAAGTCAAATTATGCTAATAGTTCTTAAAATTATCATAATAATATGTTATGTTATAAATATTTTTAATTAATTGTTTGTAATTCATAAAAGTATTTCCAAAGGACTTGTAGGATAAAAGGTGATTAAATATATCATCACATTAAAATTTGTATGAAATTTTTTTCTTACGAGTAATCTCATAACCCTTTCGAATTGTAATAATATGTGAGACTGTTGAGGATAAAAATTTATAACTAATGCGAAGAAGAAAAATATAATGTTGTATAAATAATATAATTTTATCAAAATTCTAATTTTTTAATTTATTTTAACCATTTACTATATTATTTTCAAAAAAATATATACTTCATATATTTTTCCATTTAATTTAAACTTTTAATAGTTTTTTTAAACTTATAAATACAAAATGGCACTGTGCTATTTTTTATATCTCTCATACATTGTCTTAAAGATAAAATTATGTTAATTTTGGTTCTAAATGTATACATGGTATGTGAATTTATTTTTTTCCTCCTATTAACGTATTTTAAATTTTTATCGATTAAACAATTCACTTAAATGATTATAGAATGATGACATAATATTTATTCAATTAAAATATAATTTAAACAGAAGATTTTAACAATATTTAATGATATAGTGAATTATTTTCATCAATTGGGGTTTTGAGAAATATATAAAATTTGGGTTGGTATAATGTTTAATATTGTAATTTCATAACTATCATGATAAAAGTAAATTCAATGAAATTGAATACTCCCTAAAATAAAATTACTGTTAGATTAAAATATATTTTTCTTATTAAATGATTTAAACATCCAAAATATCTCATATTTTGTAAAATTAATGATAAATGGTTAAAAATAACAATCAGTTCCCATTTAAGGGATACCTTTTTATATTCACATTATTTCATGTAATGGGTATAAAACATTAATATTTATTTGTTGTTCAAATGGGATAAAATGTGTAAAAACTAATAGATAAAGGTTAAAATATACCCTAAGAATGTCCAAATATTAAGGGAAGATATTATTTTAGGAATCATCACCATCCTTTAACAAAAATATTCAATTTCGATCCAATTTTTTATAGAAATTTTTTTATTTCATTTTAATACATTATGTTATTGTATGAGTGATGTTCTCCTAACTTATAAAAAGAAACCTCTTCTCTAATATTCCTCACACCTTTTGAGCATCTTAGCATAGAAATTTCTTAACACAATACTAGATTATTTCATTTCCTAAATCATAGATCCATTTTTCTTTGAAAAACTACTTTCTTTCAATTATTATGTGGTTCAAATTCATATTAAGAAATATGATACAAGAGGTAATGGATTTTTATTTAAATTTTATTTCTATGAGACACATGCTATATTCATATTATTTCTATTTTATGTGGTCTATATAATACCATTGATTGATATTTACTAATATTCTCAGCATAATTATGGGTACTTATATATCTATCTAATGTTATCTCATTAATGAGGATTTTATTTGAATGTTAACAAAGTAGTAAGGGAATTAAGTTTCAATCCAATTTTAATTGGGATTGTTTATAGTTGATTTTTTATGGATAATATTCTTTTATCCTTATATGATATGTTTATTTTTGTTATCATATTATATTATTTAATAATTTATTAGAAAATAGTACCATTTACCTCTTTCTTATACATAAAATTACAAAGATAGTATTTGATCAAAACATGGATTATTTCCATTTTCGTCAGAAATCCCATCCTTTCATATCAATTCTATGTTAAATTTTTTTATGGAGGTTTCACTATATTTCAATGAATTTGTAATTTCTTTTTTATCCACGTTTAACATTGTTTAATTAAATTTTAATGGAATCTTATTTTCAAATATTGGATAGTGTCCTTTTTTATTATACCAAAAATATGAAATAAATATTCTTTTTAATTTAAACAACATAAAAATAATTTCATTTCATCATAACAATTTTACACTTTGATTCATAAATTAAAAAACTCAATGTCTATTTTCATTGATAAATATTTCCATTATATTTTTTTCAATTTTTATAATTTAAATTATTTATTTTTAAAGGAAATGAGTATTGTCTTCTAGAAATTTTATATTGATATGTTAATATAATTTTGATATTTTATGATATTATTTGACATTAACTATGACTAATATGGATTATAATCTAATGAATTCCACTGTTAACATTCTCAAAATGGATTATAATTATGATGATGATATTTTTATGAAACATGTTTATTTTTTAAGGGTTATGATATAATGAAATGGTGAAAAGATATTAAACTCATTCCTTTGCAAAGGTTATTTGATTTCAATATGATTAATAAAATATGTTCTAGGGGAAAATTGTTTTATAAATTTCATTTTGGAATGGGATGCCTCTAATAATATATCCCTCCATTGAATTTGTTATATTCTTATTTCTTATGACATCTGTGTGGAAAATGAGTTGATGTTCTTAATCAAAATTGAGAAAAATCCAAGGATTCCAAGTCCACTATGGGAATTGGGAAGGGATGCATAATCTATTATGATATGGGAAACTTGTTTTGATTTCATATTCACTTTTAATTTGTGTCCTATATTGTTAAACATTTCATATGAAAAGGATTATTTTAAAAATATTGTGCGAAAAAAATCAAACATGTGTATTTTAGTAATATTTGGAGTCAAGGATAATGATTTATTTAAAATTATTTTTCAGACTTATGATTCAAGTAATATAAAATGATAAAATACTTTTCAATGAATCATGATCATGATCATTGAAAATTTGGTTTTGAAAGTTTATTGTAACGTCCCGGCCCGACTCACCATCAAACAGGTGGCCAGACCGGTCACCACATGGCCTCAAGCGTGTCTCCTCGTACGCCAGAGGCTGCTGACTAGCAGCGAGGGTCTCGGGAGCTGATAGTGGGCAGACTATACCCTATTATCAGAGTTGAGTAGTGGTATCATCATATGTAAACACAATAAATAGCGGAAGCAGTGTAAAGAAAGAACAAAAGTAGCAGAACAAAATTATTAATCATTTCATAAATGGTGGCCAAAGCCATTTTACATGATACATGGATGATGAATGATATAATGTGAAAACAAGAAACAATACATAATGCTTACAATACAATGTTAAAGAATTAAGAAAAGACAGCAAGGCCCGATGGGCATTCTCCTGAGATTCCTGAGCTTCCACTCGGTCCTTTCCTCCTATCCCCAAGTACAAGAAACACAGCAACCAACCTTGGTCCTGCAAACAAGAAAGGTGTACTCGGGTACCCCAGTACAATGGCGGCCCGAGTAGGGTGTGAGATATAAATATCAATAGGCCGTCACCACCAATGTCGAACCCAAACCAGACAGTGTGTATTCAATTAAATAGTAAGCAGGTGTAGTAGAAATAAGTAAGCAGATCAACATAGAATAACAACACCCGTCCATGTTTCCCAAAGGGAACCTGATGGCTATACCAGCTTCGGCTCATTTCCGGGATCTCAATCTTATCATTCCACTACAGTTACATATGTAAATATTTATAAAAGATGGCGTGGGGTAATCATGCCTCCCACCCATTAGCTGAGGATAGTGGGCATGAGGTTATAATTCCACTCGTCCCTAGTAAACAATGGCAATGAGGTAAGAATGCCTCTCATTCCTAGAAGATACTGGAAAGGGGTAAGAATTTCTCCCTTCCATCAATCGTGATTAGTGGGAACGAGGTGAGAATGCCTCTCGTCCCTATCGATCAACTAGAAAGGGGTATGAATGCCTCCCTTCCATACACATATAGAGAATAGCGGGCATGAGGTAAGAATGCCTCTCGTCCCTATAATTCAACTTGGAAGGGGTATAAATTCCTCCATTCCAGAAATGTATTTATCACTAGGTGGCCTCAGCATGTGCTCACCTTTATTATACTTCATTATGTGGCATTAGTATGTGCGCACTCACAAAACAAGCAAGTCTATAATATACTGCTTATGGCATTACCGCATAATAATTTAAAGGTCATAACACAAACACAATCAATCATACATCCCATATCCGCATAAATGGTTATAATCATATTCTTACAATTATACATAAGGGAAACCATCTCAAGTATCATTATCACATCATTTAACGTATTCATCACACTTATATAAGGTACATGAGGAAACCAGCTCATGTACGGTATTGGCTAACCCCCAATTCATTCTCCATTCCTTTTATATCATTTTAAAGACATACATGGATTTATAAAGCATAAATAGGTTCTATGGACTACCCCTCCTAGGTAAGTCCCATTCACTAGATCCAGTCTATTAACATAATCCATGCTTATTCTATTATCATAAGGCATGGTCTTACCACCCTAATCTATTTCATTCAAGTTTAACCATTTCATCGCAAGATCGCAACGATCATGCATTAACTATTTGGAAACATTCAGAGGGAACATGACATCATCAATTAACATCAAAGCATAACGTGAATTTAGCAGTCACGCATGGGGATCTACTTCCTACTTTTATCTTGAAGAGAACGCACCTCTGATCGAGGGGTTTTATTATTAAATCATTAGTTTAGGGACCAAGAAACTATTTTAATCTTGTCCCTGCAATTCACACTCATTGCACAAAATCATTTAATTGGAACTAAACATGGATAATTAACGTAATAAAGAAATGAAGTATTAAACTCTTTAAAGGCTTCACTTTAAATTAAAGGGCAAGGAGAGGGACCCTACCTAAAGGTGGATCCATCCATCCGCTTTGGCTCTTAGAGCTTTCTAACTAATGCTTCCGCCAAAGCTCTAGCACCCCGAACCCGCAAACACACAAGGAGAAACACACGAAGAACATTAAAACAACTAAAGATATTAATTTAGAAGATGCGCAAACCATAAACCAGAAAAACCCTTACCTCAAGAAAAAAACCAACAGTTCGAAACAACCATAATCTGCATCGCCTTCAGCGGCAGACATAATACACGCACCAACAGGGTCCTGAGGGACCTTCCGCACCCCTTTAGAACAAGGAACCAAAAGAAAATCGAATAAAAAACATACCCTAAACATGGGGGCTCGGCTGAATGGAAAACAGGGCAAGAGGATAGCCAAAAATTGGCCAAGGACGAGACGAGAGGAGAAAGGAAGGATTATAGTGATGATCTGGAGAAGAGACCTCAATAAATCGAAGAAGAAAATTGAAGGTGGAGGGAGCCGAGGGGAGCTTCGTGCGTCTCGGTTCCAAGGGGAAGGGCTCAGGAGGGTTCTGACCAAGAGGAGTGAGGGAGAGTCCTTTAGTTTAGGTTTTTATTTTCTTTTATTTTTTAATTACATTTTAAATATTTTAAAAACCCTAATCTGGGAACGGCGCATGGTTTATCCCGCACGGTTTGCCAAACCATGCGCAACCCATGTGTCACCCCACTGGATACCTAGGGCACCACACATGGGTTGGCCGCATGGTTTGGGGAAACCGTGTGTAGGCTGTGTGGACTCCCCTATCTCCATGATGTAAGATGCACGGTTTGGGCCACACGATTTGGGAAACTGTGTGCCAACCGTGCCCCTTCTGCTAATCTTTTAAAAAACCAGCCTCCTTCAGGTACGACATACCCGAAACACCTCGAGACACTAGGGGACCTTCTCGAGCCTTTTCCCAATCCCAAGAACATTAAAAATAGGGGTTCAAACCTACGGAACCTCGTTCCGATGTCTGATTCTAAAAACGACCAGTTCAGTAATTGATAAAGTTCAATTTCCACCACTTTTTAAACCAGTTCAAAACGCGGGTCATTAAATTTATGATTATTAACATATATTCATAAACACACACATATATATATATATATTCTTTTAAGTGAAAATTGATGGATATCTATTTCATTTACCCTTTCTTGTCATTTGACATCGCAATTTATTATATTTTTTTTCTAGAATATGTGAATAGAAACATGGAATTTATACATCAAATAACTGGATGACTAATTGAAAATAATGTTCCCTATATTCTTCTATGTTTTCAAACTTCTCCCTCTTCCACTTCAGGGTTTATGGCTGTCACTGTGTTGGGATCTCCAGGTTCATGTCTTATGACTAGGCTTCTGGCCGCCGCCGCATTAGTTCCATCAAGTTCTTGGTCTGCTGAAGCTATTCGGCCTTGAGAATCCTTGGATGAGGCCTCATTTGATGTCTCCCTTTCCTATTCTAATATGGGGCCACATCCTCAGACTTCCATTATAGAGGTTCCCTACTATACGTGGTCCATCGTTGAACCAGGTGGAGGCTCTTCACCTGTGGCTTCTCTTGGGTTTTCAGCCTCTGTGGAAGTGGGTTCACTGGTGCTGTCCATTTCAGTGGCTCCTTTTCTAAAAACATCATATTTACATAAATAGATGTTGATTGCATGATTTTTCTAGGAGAAACCTCTTTTTAATTTGTTTCAAAATTTTAGGAATTCATGGAATCTCTCTCTTCTGTCCAAGATTTCATCTTAGAATTAGAGTATTTTATGTGTTGTGTTGGACTTATATGATGACTTCATCAAGTCTTGGTGTTTCTACCATGGGTATTTTGGGTGAAGGAACATTCATCTATGTCAATTGTCACTGTAATCCCAGTCTGGAAGGGATTAATTCAGGGCAACAGTCTAGGTCTTCTTACCAGACATGCCTCTCCTTTTTTGAAATGTTCTCTAGCAGCATGAGATCAGAAATTCAATGTTGTTTTTATTTATGATGATGAGAGAGCTCACCATCTAGAGGGTGAGGTGATGGTACGAATTTGGGTCAATTTGGATCTCGCTACTTCTCATCAATGGAATATTATTCATGGAGTGTAAGGAATAGTGGATTGGTTGCAACCCCTGGTTTTTCCTTCATCTCCACTTATCTACTCATGATACCAATATAAAGGGAATTCCTTGTCTATATTTCTCAATCATACATTGAAATGTGTGGCTTCTAGACCATCAGTATGCTCGGATGTGGATTCAATGTCACTCCCCTTCTTTGCTTCTATTCAATGTAGGCCTACTATGGGCGTTGCTGCTACCTCTTCCTCAAAGTTTCTCTCGGCTACCCAGGATGATAAAATCTTGTTTGAAAGGCCTTCTACATGTCTTGGCATGGTTGATTCACAACGCATCTCCATGTGTCCGATATAGAAAGAGTATTTTATTCTCATGTTTTCTTTGAGTACTAGTGATATCTTTAAGGGTATGATAAGCTCTCCTACCATCTACATCGGGATTTTTTTTAAGATGATTTGATGGTTGTTGTTCATTGGTTCTGGCGCCTTGTTTTTACGTGGAGATACAAGGTTGTTCTAGTATCTGAAGGTGTTTCTCCTCTCTTCTGTGCGGGTGGCTGCAGTGTGTGGATGGGGAGGAGGATGGCCTTAAAACATTGGAACAAAATCCTCCTCAATGTTTTGAGATTTGATATAAAGCCTTCTAGTTCTGACCTGGGTGGTTTAGTTTGATTAGGATCTCAGATGATGTCTCCTCATGTAGTTCTGGACCACCCCATTGATTCCCTACTAACCATATCCTATAGATTCAGTTCCCTATTAGAGGATTCAGAAGTTTTCTCTAAGGATAAGGTTGTGCCGTAATTTCCCGTTAGTTGTGTTTTCACTCGAGCTCATTCTATTCTATTTCATAGATATCCTTCATTTAATTTCAATGTCCAGGTGCCAGCTCGGTCAAATCTCAGGCACTCTCAGAATCAATGATATCTATAAATTTTTGGAATTGTTGGGTCTTGGGAGCACAAGATAAATATGATTTTATGGTTTCTAAGCATCAATGTACAAAGGTGTTCAAGGATGTGATTCTTGATCACAAACAAAACTACTCAAAGATCTCTAGTATTGCTGTGAGACTTGGAATGTGAGGTTTTTTTCATTGAGATCTAGTAAATCAGAATATTTGTTTTTTCTGAAAGGGAAATATTCTAGTGGATCTGCTGGAAATAGCTAACCCAAAACATTCTGTAAAAACTAGTGAGGGTCATCAGGGATGTATTTTCTCATTTTTCTATTCCATGTGTGATTCCAGAGAGAGGACTGATTTTTGGAATATTATGGAAAATTTTAACCAAGTAAATGATTCTTTTATTGTTAGAGGAGAAATGTCAATATGGATTCATCGGAGAAGAAAAGATGTGAAATAGTTTCTAGTAGTTATCAGTAGGACTTTGTGTCATGTGTTTCTCTAAATGGATTACTAGACATGGGTTTTGTGAGAAATAGATATTCATAGTGAAATAATCAAATAGGTTCTCAACACACTTGGTGTAGGTTGGTTCGGTTTTTTTCGAATCACCCGACAATATGCACTTTTACAAATGCATGGGTAGAGCATCCAGTGCAGGATTTTTCAGACCATGCTCCACTTCTTATTAACATAGAACGTGGTTTTTTGAATAATAGACACTTTTTCTACTCCCATCAATGGATAATGTATACCATCATTCACCCAATGGTGATTTCATCATAGAAAATCACATATAATATAGATTTTTTATGGGCTTGCATAACATATTATGAACCCTAATAGATTATTTACATCACTATTATTTCAATAAACCCATTAGTTCGACTAATTTGGAGGGTTTGAAAGAAGAAATTGAACATCTTGTGAGAAAAGTGGAAGAAATCTGGGATGATGAATGATTTGGCACACTGGTAGAAAAGAAAATTAACCATGCTGGATTACTCTTGGAGCAAGAGAGGATTGTTCATGAGAGAATCCAGGAAACCATTATTAGAGAGGGAGATAAGAATAAGGCCTACTTTTTGTCTTGCATCAAATATATGAGGTGTGAAAATATTCCCAACATTCAAATAGACTATAGGTCTTCTACTCATGATATTAGGGCTATGGGAGTTATGTACTTGGACAATTTAAAAAAGTTATCGGCTGATCTATATCCATATATACAGGAGGTATATCCATTAGAGTAAACTAATCTATTTAATTTTATTCCAAGGATGGTGTCCAATGACATTAGTCTCTCTTTAAAATTAATACTGAAGGAAGATGATGTTTGGGAGTTGGTCAAGTCTCTTAATTCATAGAGTTCCCTAGGGTTGGATGGTGTTCCAGGACACATTTAAATTAGCTTCTTAGAATTGGTTATAGTTGATCTGGTTGAGGCCATTCATGACATCTTTAGATTAGGTTATTTTCCTTTAGTTTCTTCAGTGTCAAATTGGTCCTCATTGAAAATGTGAATGATCCCTCCATGATCAATCATTATCATCCAATTGGTATGTGTAATTTTCCCTTTAAGTCCCTTGCTATCATTCTCAATAGAATACTTATGGCCTATCTTACTCAATGGGTCTTGGAAAATCAGAAAGGCTTTATCAATGGGAGTTCTACTCAATTGTCCATTTACATGGTTCATCAGTTGCTAGGGGATATCAATCATATAATGCATGGGTCCAATGTGATGATCAAAGTGGATAGGCATAATGCTTATTATAACATGGAATGGAACATTATCATTAAGTTGTTGGCTCGCATGGGTTTTTTCATAGTGGGTGTGGATCTATTGCATAGAATTTTCATCTCTCCCTAGCTTTCTATTTCATTAATGGGAAGTGGTATGGGTTTATCAAACCCAACTGAGGATTGTGATAGGAAGATCCTATTTCTTCCAGTCTTATTATCTTGGTATAAGAAATACATAGAAGATATGTTAATGGGAAACTTCATAGTGGAAATCTTCGAGTATTCCATGTTATAGGAAGCTCCAGTAATGATTCACATATCATTGTTGATGATGATATATTACTCTTATTAAATTTGAACAAGTGGAAAATTATGTAGTTTAACATGATTATAGAAACCTATTGATGGTTGAGTTGTCAAAATATAAATATGGAAAAAAGTTGTGTTTTTATCTCGAAATGGTGTACTAAAAAAAGGAGGTAATGATTGAGGAGGAGGTACGGATTCTTAAACACTCATTCCTGAGGGAATATATTGGTGATCCTACTACACTAGGCAAGGTTTGTATCCAACAATTTGAATTAATAGTTAGGAAAAATACAAATTTCTTTAGAAATTGGAAGAATTGGTTCCATTCTTGGGGGGAGGGGAATTACACTGGTTAATTGTGGTTTTTATTCAATCCCCATGAATGAGATATCAGTTCCCAATGTCACAAAAGAGGTGCTAAAGTTTTTTGAAAAAGTGTTGACAAGATTCATATGGGATTCACCAAATGAGGGTGGAACCCCCGAGACCTCATGGGAAAAGATGACCAGAGAGTTTCCGGATGGCGGTATTAATATTTGACATGTAAAAGGGGAAATAATGTGTATGAAATCTAATATTTCTTGGTACTTTTTGGAATACATATAACGGTGGAAAAGGTTTTTTAATAATTTTTATGTCAATCAATTGAACAGTGGAAGATAAGTTGTTTCTCATCTCTGGATCACAATTTCTAATCACATACCAGTGCTTCGTACTCACTCCAAATGCCTTATTGGTTGTGGGAAAATTAATTTTAGAAATGATAAATGGGTAGGTTCAATGCTTGGATTCCCTGGTTATCCGACTTTGGAGATTTCTATTGATCATTCTAGAAATTTATGACCCTTTATTACGGACTATATCATGCACAACTAACTAATTTTTTTGATGAATCACATTGACCGATGAACATGATAAACTAATTTTCATTAGGTCGGCCTCAGGGCTATTCTTGGGCAAGGGTTATAGTTTGGTGACTCGGGTTCGTGGTTCACCAGATATTTGTAATGAAATAGTTTGGTGTAATGATCTCCTGGTGAATTATATTTTTCTTATATTGCGCATTTATAATTAGGTTATTTCTACGGGTGATCAGGTGAAGTGCAAGGGGATTTCATTTACATCTGAATGCTTATGTTTCCCCAATCCGACATATGAGTCGATTGATCATCTTTTATTTTCCAGTGACTGGGTGGGCACTATTTAGGGTTTCCTGGGTGAGTAATTTGAGTAGGGAGGTCAGGCTATTTCAGATATGTCCTTTCTTCAATTGTTTTTCTCAGGAAATGAATGAAACACTTCTAAGAAGAAGGTGATGGAAGTTTTTCGTTTTGGGTGATGTTGGATTATCAGGAGAACTCACATCTATATATTATTATTAATAAATTCTTCAAAAATATTTTCAAATTAATTTTCATTTAAAATAAATTTTGATTCTTTAAAATAAATCAATAAAACATTCATTGGTAAGGATGGAACGGAATTTGGAACATTCCATACTTGTAGAAATAATTATTCCTTTCATACAATTTGTAGAACCCCAAGGTACTTGTTTGGAAAAAGGAATTTCTAATCATAAGGAAAAAATTAAAATATACGAAACATTATTAAAAATATTTTTAATTATTATGTTGGATAATTTCCAATAAAATCTCCAAAAAATTATAAAACATTATTTTTGAATTAAAATTATTTTTGATCGAAGAGAGAAATGATGTCGAATTATATAAACTCTTTCTCAACAATTTTAATTACCCATGAATCGAAAAAATGGTATTGTTACTTGTGAAATTAATTTATAATATTATGATAATAATATTAAATTGGTTTACTTTTATTATATTATCTCATTCAAATAAAATTATAATATAAATATCCTGATTAAATTTTTATTGTGAAATAACCCCACAAAAATAATGTATTGTTAAGTGAGAAACAATAAATAAATTTATATTATTTATCAAATTTCAATCCCCATTAACCATTGTAAATATAATTTAAGACAGTCCGAATTTACTAAA
The DNA here is from genome assembly GCA_963277665.1 of Viscum album. Lineage (NCBI taxonomy): Eukaryota > Viridiplantae > Streptophyta > Magnoliopsida > Santalales > Viscaceae > Viscum > Viscum album. The sequence goes on along the minus strand of OY728136.1, from coordinate 1,426,910,020 downwards.
CATATATTATTAGAGTATCAGAGTTAATGAATTATTAATATAACCAAATAAACTGAAATTGAGTTATTATATTAGTTTCATCTTGGTAACATTTAATTTGAATTCCCATGGAAGAAAGAATTAAAATATATAGTTAAAATAAAATGTATTTTTAATTAATAATGGTTTTACATGTGATCATGGTAATATAAAACCCATGTAAAATATATAAGAAACATAACCATTCAATACGCCGTAATGGATGGAGATTTGGATGATCCCCATACCACAATCTTCTTTTTGGTTTGTCAACATTAATAATTTTGTATAATAGTTTCAAAAATGATATTAGTTGTTAAAATTACCATATTAATATTAATTATATCATAAATTATCATATTATAACATGTTACAACCTATTTGTAAAAAATATTTAATTATTTTCATTGTTTCTTGTACTAATTGTGGTGTTTTCAGTAGTATTTTTCATTAAATTTGATGATTTTGACATGTTATTTAGATACATAAACTACAAAATGAAATTAATTCTATCATTATAATTTTTTTGAATAGATACATTTTTTATAATCATTATTATGATTTGAACCTGGATTATGGATCTTATCTCTTTGTGCAGATGGTAAGTCTTACATACACAGCTGTGATATTTACATATCCTTAACGAGTGAAAGGGTAAGGATTTCATTTATATATATTTTTATAGAATACATATATTTATTATATAAATATATATAAAGTATATTTAGCTAATTTATCGAAATTAAATTCAATGTAAATCTTATGTAAAAAATGAATCGCATCCATTCTCATGGACAATGTCTACTGTAAACATGAGCGACATTATTTTATTTTAACAACATGGAAAGTAAGAAGGTATGTGTGGTATTATAATTCAATTTGGTAAATAATATCCTAAATAAAATATAATTATGCTAAATATATATTTAATTCTATCCTTTAAGGGTTTTCATGAATTTAAAATTACATCGGTTCGCGATATGGTATTCCTCCAAACACAATATCGATAGTTTTATTTTTTATTTGATGGAAGAGGGCATGGATATATGTAGTGAACATAACAAAATAATATTATTGTATATTTAATATACCTATTTTATTATATAATAATGTTTTGACTTTATTTTTATATGGTGGAATACAAAACAAAATAAAAATACTCATTTAACAATGTTGCCTCTTATTCAGAAAACATCTACAGGTTATCATTAGTAGCCTTCCATGATTGTATTTTTTATCTATCCAAGGACTCTAAGACGATGGAACTGTAGAAGGGATGTTATTTGAGATGGTATTTTCCATCACCCCTCCCCACAAAGTGTACCCCTCCTGGGTCGGCAATGTAAAAAGGGAGATAATGACCCCCGATTCCTGCTTCTAGTAGGCCCCGGGTTGGCGACTAGCACTGATGGTATAATAAACACACAAATGGGAGGCATTACCCTCTAAGAGAACACATGCAGAAGAGAGAGATAAGATAGACACCAATCAGCTCCAACTCAGACTGAAATATAAATGAAAACCCAAGTACACATATGAGATGCCATGAGAAAGTACTAAATCTGAAAGGAAAAAAACTGCAAGTTCCCAAAAGAAAGTAAAAACCTCATCAACTAGAGGCTCGAACAGGTCCTGCAACCCCATGCTAGTATAAACCAGCCTGATCTCCAACCTTCTCCAAATGACCAGAAAAACAGTATATATATATAGGGTGAGTATAACAGTATACTCAGTAGGATCCTCTCTGAAGCCTCTCATGAAAAATTAAAGAAAGTATGCCAAATCACAGTAAACAGCAAGTGAAACTAACTCGTCGCCTAAAGAGGTATACTATGTTCCTAACCTCAACATGGATACTCTCACCAAGTAACACATACAAGAATATATCATATAATAAATAATATCAAGGGTACACCGCTACTACTTCCCCACTGGTTTTCTGCTTTGCCCCAATGTCGCACGTCCTATGCATCTCTCTCCAAAAAGGATTGCCTGCAGACACATGGGAAAAGGACCACAATCTGCACCTCGTTCACCACAAAGGCTTGCTCGCAGACACCTGGGTGAAGCACCACACCATCCTCACAACTAAAAGTTACCAGGTAGGTTTCCAGGAGCCACCACAGCTCACATAATATGTATCATACATAGGTTATTATACCTCAATCCATTACAGCCCATACACCGAGTAAGTATCCTCAAGCCATCACAGCCTATACAAATTACACCTATAGTTTTCCATAGGATACTATATGCAGAATATATGTTTGTGAATAACCACAAGCCATTACAGCCCTCTACACACATATATGGGTAAAACTAACCAATGTGCCTATCAGCACAAGTAACTACCAAGAGAAGAGAGTGGGGCCAAAGGGGGTAGTCAGCCATTCATCCTCCCACAAGAATGTTGGGGAAAACACTTCCTTAGGGCTCAGAATCCCCGGGGTGTCAATTTCCCTTACTGACAGGGTGGAGTAGCGTATAGAAACACAAAAAGTACAGGATATATTATATCTCACAACCACACTATGGGCATTACCTATTCTTAGACACAACTCCAGCTAATGTCTCTCAGACTCCGGGCTGCTACTTCTAAGACTAGGTATCCTATAAGAACACATCCATTTAAAGAGATTTATTAAATTAAATCATTACCTTTTTATCAGTTCCACTGTGTGTTAATTAATTATTTATACATTAATTAACCAAGAACAATTCCACATTAAATTTCATTAGCAACACACCCAAAGTCAACTGTCTCTTTGAAAATTACAACTTCATCATTAAGTTCTAGCAAAATACAACCCCATTAATTAACACTATTTATAAAAATATTCATTACAGAATTACTTTCCCATATTCCTGGGCATTCTAGAAAAACATCCAATGATACTAACAAAAAGAGGCTCAACACGATGAGTAGATGTACTACCCATCGAGTCATTGCCGCTAATAAAAACAGCATATACCCATCCTTCCTTGAGAAGCTAAACACGGAAAGCATGTGGCATACCCCACGTGTCTTTGCCTCTTTCGAAAGAAGGGTAAGTAAGACCATCTGCCTTGAGCAGTGGGGAAAAGTACAATAGATAAAAAACAAAAGAGAATCAGCAATCATCCAACAATCACATCCATCCCATTCCATCATCCCTGGTGTCCTCCCCGACACCCACATACATAAACCGGTGCATCTCGCCACTCCAGGTGACATCTTCTTCCACAACCAAAAGTCTCCATGCCCTCACATATCACAACAGCCATCCAAGATCTCATCATAGCACAAACAACTGGAAGACAAACAACACATTTAATTGGGCTCTTGGCCCTTTAACAATTAAGAGGGTAACATAGAACCCGTTGAGGAATTATCAGTCAATAAGTTCTTTAATACATCTTGAATTAACAGATTTATTATTCGTAGGTTCCAAATTCAGGAAACCTAATCAGAAAGCTATCAAAAATAATTAAACATTTTTACTGCGCCAATTTGATTAACATCAAATTACAACTAGAACCAGATTTGTTTACATGCCTCTTTGTCTTTAGCGAAAAAATTATCAATTAATCCTAATTTACGTTCTTTACTAATTTTCATCAAGAACTAACTACTAAATAAAGAAATCATAGATATCACACTATCTAGCAATATAAGAGGCAATAACATACGATCGATATCAATTTATTTATCTGGTTAAAATATTTATTATGTCAATTCCATTGTCATCCAGTGGGATTAAATTTACTAACAATACAGTTTCACGTAAAAGAAAATAGAATCAATGAATCCCCTACCTCAAACAGTTCTTCTCATTCTTTTTCCACACAACTGGTCATGATCCTCCTCTCGCAACAACTCCATCCACCCGAGTATGCCACGGTACGACCGCACCAACCAAACCCCAAGAAAAACCCCATTAGAAGCATGGAGATTACATGATATAATATGTAAATGAGAAACAGGAGAATATGATCCCCAATGGAATGATGATAAAACATACCTTGTATCAATGATTGGTCGATATAGTATGGTTCCATTAAAATGGAGTAAAACCAATCGTAGGAGTAAAGATTGATTGTGAATCTCCTACAGAATGTATTGAAAGGTTGTAGCGTCTCATAGACAAGAACAAAGAGGAAGAAAAAGGGAGGAATATATCTTGTCCATCTTTGAATATTTAATGGGGTGACTATTTAAGACACGCTTAGTTACCCATTAAAAACAGATCACATTAACCCACGCAGCTTGAACAAGTAAAAACATCCCAATCCTTTGGAATAATTAATATCGGATTTATGGCCTTAGAATCATCCTTAAGAGTCTTTAAAATAAGGCATTAAATGTATTTTATGTCAAGGGAAACGTCAAAAGGGGAAAAACTTTAGGAAGTTGGAAACATTGTTCACCTACCGTTACTGTACACCTACCGATCTGTGAAGCTGATCTGTGAAGCCAGTCTATGAAACCGATCACTAAAACCCTGTACACCTATCGATATGTGAAACTGATTTGTGAAACCGATCTATGAAACCGATCTATGAAACCGATCTGTGAAACACTGTACACCTACAGTTACTATACACTTACTGATCTGTGGAATCGATCTCTGAAACCGATCTGTGAAACTGATCTGTGAAACCGATCTGTGAAACCAATCTTTGAAACACTTTACACCTACTGTTACTATACACATACCGTTACTATACACCTAGAGATATGTGAAACTGATCTGTGAAACCAATCTGGGAAACACTATACACCTACCACTAGTGTACACCTACTGTTACTGTACACCTACCAATTGAACAATTCATGAAACTGGAAACACTGTTCAAAGAACTGGAAATTTGGAAAAGTGTTAGGGATAAGTCACCTTGACTTCCCAAAACACCTCTAACACAACATTTTCACTAAGTAATGGACTGGAGAGGTCCAGGCCATTACATCAGATACCTCTCAAAACATTCTCATCCTCGAGAATCCAAAACCCACCTAAAGAGAAAACAAAACAGGGTCTGAAAAACCACCCCTCGAGATACCTCTCAAAACAGAGAAATCCACCGAAAACAAAAAAGGGAGACATCTCATAAACATGAAAGTTTCATAACCACACAAGTTACAACAATACATGGAATGAGTTAAACATCAAACAACTCGGGGTATTGAGAATGTATCTGTTACTCACGTTCCCTGGTACTCTCCTCTATTCCACCATGTCGCCACAAGACACGAACTAAGGGAATACAATGCCCGAGAAACACCTTCTCATTGTGGTCTTGGATCTCCACAGGTCGCTCCTCAAAGGTTGCATCATCATCGACATCAATCTCTCCCCAATCGATGACTTGAGAGTCAACATGAAGATAACGACGGATCTGTGAAACATGGAAAACATCATATATCCAACTCATCTGTGGGGGAAGTGCTACTCGATACACCACAGCTCCAACACAAGATAACACCTCGAAGGGACCAAAAAACTAGGGAGAAAGCTTACTTCCATGACGAAACCTCTGTTTCCCACGATGGGGAGTATCCTTCAGAAACACATGATCACCAAAATTAAACTCTAAGGGCCTCCTTCATTGATTAGCATATGATTTCTAACAATATTGTGCTGTCTTCATCCTCTCACGAATAACCTGGACCATCTCTATTATATTCAGTACTACTTCCGGTCCGAGAATTTCTGATTCTCTGACCCCATTCCACCACAATGAAGAAAGGCAAGGACGACCATATAAGGCTTCAAACGACGCCATACTGATGGTGGAGTGAAAAATATTATTTTAAGAGAATTCCTCCAAGGGTAAGTGCATCATCCATGAACCTCCAAAATCAAGAACACAAGAGTGTAACATGTCTTCAAGATTCTAGATGGCTCGCTCTATTTGACCATCCGTTTTAGGATGAAAAGTAGTGTTAAGGCATAGTTGAGAACCTAAATCATGTTGGAGACCTCTCCACACCTTGGAGGTAAAATAAGGATCTCGATCAGAAATGATCATCCTAGGGACTCCATGAAGTCTCTCCACCTCTTCCAGATACTACCTCGACAAAACTTCCACTGAGCTCGACTCCTTGATCACTATGAAGTGGGCCGATTTTGTTAAACAATCCACTACCACCCAAATAGCGTCATGTCCACCTGGAGCTCGAGCTAAACCTGTAACAAAGTCCATTGAGATGTCCTACCACTTTTAGTGAGGAATATCTAATGGCTGGAAAAGACCACTAGGAACACGGTGTTCGGCCTTCACCTTCTGGCAGACTAAACATCAAGACACAAACTCCGCAACCACATGCCTCATCCCAGGCCACCAAAACTGACTCCTCAAGGATCGTTACATCTTTTTCACACTGAGATGTACTTCTAATGGCGAGCTATGGAGCTCTCTGAGAACCATCTTGCGCATCGCCATGGTAACAAAAATCCTTCCACGATACAACACTTGGTGTTGTTCATCTTCAGTCTGACTATCATGGGACTCACCACTAACAACTCAGTCTCTCCAGACCTCCACCTCACGATCCCCCAACTTGGACTCATCCACCTTTTTCACCAGGGATGACTGTACCATCATCTAAAAAAGACAACCTCTACCACCAGCTTCTCCCATATCAAGATGTAATACTGACAATTCATTCATTAATCTCCATGAATCTCCAGATTCACGCAAGCTTCACTACGTGAATTTCGACTTAGTGCATCAGCTACAACATTTTCCATTCCAGGTGTATATGATATTTCAAAGTCATATTCCTATAAGAACTCCATCCATCAATGATGTCGTAAGTTCAAGTCATGATGGGAGAAAACATACCTCGAACTCTTATGATCGGTGAAAACCAAAAAGTGCTCACCGATGAGTTAATGTCTCCACAACATTAGCACAGACACCAAGGCTGCCAACTCAAGATCATGGGTGGAATATTAACGTTCATGGGGACGTAAATCTTGAGACCCATAAGAAACAACTAACATCTGATGCATGAGGACACACCCTAACCCCATATTTGAAGCATCACAGAAAACATTAAACTGAACTCCCTTAGCTGGAAGACAAAGGACTGGAGCACTTACTAACTTCTCCTTTAGATACTCAAAAGCTTCCTGACACTGATAAGTCCATATGAATGCTTGATCCTTCCTGGTCAAAGCTGTTAGAGGAGTCACAACTCAGGAGAGATTGGAAATGAACCTCTTGTAGTATCCGGCGAGACCAAGGAAACTTCACACCTATGAAACTGTCTTGGGGGCTTCCTAAGACACAATTGCTTCTATCTTCGATGGATCCACAGAAACTCCCTATTGGGACACAACATGCCCCAAGAAACAAATTTCTCGAGCCCAAAACTCACACTTCTACAACTTCCCGAACATCTGATGTTGGCAAAGAACTCCCAAAACAGCTCGTAGATGCTCTGCATTCTCCTCTTCAGATGTGGAGTACACAAGGATGTCGTCGATGAAAACTACCACAAACTTGTCCAGGAACTCACGGAACACATCATTCATAAATCCCATGAATACAGCTAGAGTATTTGTCACGCCGAACGACATTACAACAAAATCATAATGCCCATGATGACAACGGAAAGCAGTCTTCGGGATATCCTCATCCTTCACACGCATCTGATGATATCCGGACTGCAAGTCGATCTTTGAGAACCAACTTGCACTCTTCAGTTGATCGAATAAATCATTAATCTGCGGATGAGCATAGAGATTCTTTATTGTCACTTTTTTTAGCAATGATAATTGACACACAACTGTAAACCGTCGTCGTCTTTCTTCATGAACAAAACTGGTGCACCCCATGGTGACACACTTGGCAGAACAAAACCTCACTGTAATAGACCATCAACATGTATATGCAGCTCTCGTAAATTAGAAGGGTCCATCCTATATAGATACATAGAGATAGGAGACGCTCCTAACTGTAGCTCGATCCCAAACTCGATCTCTCATCAAGGGGGTAGTGCTATAACCTATTCTGTAAATACATCAAGGAACTACTCTATGACCCTAGGAAATGCCAACTGTTGAACCTCTGAAGAACTCAGCATCATCTCAACCATCATGGATGATAGGTTTGGAATGTTTCTATGACCCATCTGAGGATCTCACCCACCAAAAAACACCACTTTCTCTCCATCCACACCAAGGAAGATGACCTTCTTCATGAAGCAATCCACGATATCCTTCACCGTATAAAACCAATCCATTCCAAGGATGACATCGTATGGTTGCATTCGTAAACATAGGAAATCTCTCCAAGAGCGGTGTTGCCCCAACACTAGCTCATAGTCTCTATATACTTCAAACAAGTCAGCTCGACCTCCAACTGGAGTAGTCAATGCCAAGGGAACTGGAAGCCTTTGTACCTCAAGCCCCAAAGCATGGACAAGGGTAGGTGATATGAAGGATTGTGTGGCTCTTGAATCAAACAAGGCATACACCAAGGTAGAAAACAATCAAAGGGTGCCTCGAACGACATCTGGCTTGCCTGGAGCTGGCAAGGCTAGAGCATGAAGTTGACCACAACCTCCATGGCCTCTCTGACCCTAATGACGACCACCATCACGGCCACGCTATGCTCTATGAGGACGGGGAGCATCATTGGTATGTCATATGCCTACCCCATCTACCCTCTGGTGATCCAACGGTGGTGCAACTGGTTGTTACTTCCTCGTATGGAACTGCCTCAACGGAGGAACCTGGAGCATAGCACCTGGTGCACGATGACCGCTCTGAAAGGTCGGGCACTCCCACTGCTGATGGCCATGACCACAACAAAAAAACAAGCACCTGATCCCTTGGCATAGGCCTAAGAGTTTCTTTCTCTATAGAAACAAGATGTGAAGGGCTGAGACCTACCCCCTGCTAAACAGAAACTCTTCTGTCCTGAAAACCGGGAACCCCAGACCACTGCCCTGCTCCATGAGGAATCATGACGATTACCCTCTCGTGAGGATCCGGTCAGTCCTCTCAACAACCTCTGCTCTCTCCAGCACCTCAAGATATTAATTTAGCATAAATGGGGTGACCTGACGGTAGATCTCTGGACGCAAAGTCTCCTTGAAATGCTTTGACCTTGCCTCCTCATCTGGCAGTAGTTCTGTAGCATATAGTAAAAGGTTCCTAAAACAGATTCCAAACTCTCGAACAATGGAGGTCCCTCGTCAAAGGGAAAGAAGCTCTTGGCCACTGGACTCCTTCACAGTCAAATAAAGAAACTTGACTCTAAACCTATCTCGGAACTCCACCCATGAGATCACTAACTCCTCACGGTCCCCGAGGAACAGGAACCACCACTGCCTCGCTGCTCCACATAACATCATCACAACCAAGGACACCCAGCGCTCCTTATGAGCATGAATCAAACTGAAGCTGATCTCAACCTCCTCTAACCAATCTTCTGTGACTGCATCTGAAACAAAGACCTCATACTTCTACATAATCTGGCACTGAAACTCTCAGAGTGTCTTCCTCCAAGTGTCATCGTCGTCAACGTCTACCCTATGGTGATCTACTGGAACAGCATGCTGGATATTTTCTACGCAAACCATACGAGGATGTTGACCTGGAGCCATACCAGTAAAATAACAACCATTAGAGTTCCATATCTTGTAATATGGAAGACTCGACATTAATTAATTTATAGTTTTTTTCATTCATTTTAGGTTAACCAATCCCATGTTCTACCCATTAAAACACATGCACAATGAAAAATGATGCATGATCCTTTCTTAGGTCTCTACCATGTAACTAGTATCACCTTCTTTAGTAGCCATTGTAAACTTAAAGGTCCGTACATCAAATCATTGGGGGCCCTAAATGCCTATGTCTCATCCGGTCTCCATTGTTTACCTCACTTGTTAAACATGACTGACATCCTTGCCCAACCAACCCATGCAACCTCACCTGTGACTAACTCCAAACTTCATCCTATCCCTCAACCTCCCTCTGATACCACTCTGTAATGACCCCCTCCGCACAAAGTGTATCCCTCCTGGGTCGGCAATGACAAAAAGGAGATAATGACCCCCGAGTCCCGCCTCTAGTAGGCCCCGGGTAGGCAAATAGCACCGAGGGTATAATAAACACACAAATGGGAGGCATTACCCTCTAAGAGAATACATGCAGAAGAGAGATATAAGATAGACACCAATCAACTCCAACTCAGACTAAAATATAATTGAAAACCCAAGTACACATATGATATGCCATGAAAAAGTACTAAAACTAAAAGGAAAAAATGCAAGTACCCAAAAGAAAGTAAAAAATAACGGCAACCACAAGCACGAAAAGCTCTTGTAACCCCAAGCTAGTAGAAACCAGCCTGATCTCCAAACTACTCCAAGTGACCTGAAAAATAGTTTTTATATATATAGGGTGAGTATAATAGTGAACTCAGTATGATCCTCTCTAAAGCATCTCATGCAAAAGTAAAGAAAGCATGCTAAAGTACAGTGAACAACAAGTGAAATTAACTCGTCACCTAAATAGGTATAATAAGATCCAAACCACACCACAACTACTCTCACTGAGTAACTTATACAAGAATATGTCATATAATAAATAATATCAAGGGTACCCCACTACTACGTCCCCACTGGTATGCCGCTTTTCCCTAACATCGCACGTCCTAAGAATCTCTCTCCAAAAAGGCATGCCCGCAGACACCTGGGGGAGCATGATAAAGCTAGAATTTTCACATATTATATACTTTATTTAAATGTTCTAAATCCTAAAAAAGTGTTATTTTATAGGAAATTGTCACATTTTTTTAGTTTTAGTGGTATTTTGAGCTCAAATGAAAAAATGGATTAATTTTGGTGTTTAACTGTTTTATTTAACTTCATTATTTTGGCCATATAATTTTCTACACTGACCCAAATTGTGAAATTCCTTTTTTTAGGTCTAATTACATCATTGGAAGAATTTAATACTTCCATAGCCCAATCTCAATCAATCATTTGGAGACCCAAAATCATCTCACAATCCGGACCTCGTAAACTGTGCGTAGATTTGGAATGTTTTAAAGATGAACTTGGATCTCGAATTATCACTGTTATTTGGAGCTGAAATTCAACAAGGATCTGGAAGAGATATTAATGAATAGATTTAATTAAAGAGGCCATGTCTGAATCCGCTAAATAAACGATCCTAATGGCATTGAAATTTGGAATTGTGGAAGACGAAGAGTCACCTAGACAGATTTAATGTTCTGCACCAAAACAGTCATACCTCCATAATACGTTGACCAATATGGCTGAATTTTTGTGGAGGAACGCGGAAGGAACAATGTAACAACATTCAAGAAGGTACCAATTACCAATTATATCATTTAATGGGCTTAAAATTCATTTTAATTCGGGGGGGAAGAATTTGAGTGAGATTTGTTTGTCCATTTTCCCTATAAATATGTGTCTCTTCTCCCTTTTACAAGGACATCCATTTCAATGGGGAAGGTTGATTTTTGATTCTGTAATAGTTAATTATAGTTATAATAAATATCAGTATAGATTTATTCTTCTTCTATTCATTTCTTCTTTTCATTCATTTACTTTATTTTATGTGTTTTTTCCACCGGGCTTCTTTCTAAATCCATGTTTGTGGAGAGCTGACCCTCAGTGTTGTTTGAGAGGGGAAGTGGTGGTATTTTATTTTATTGTGCATTATTGTTTTATCGTGTTTTGTTCTAAGATTTCATTGGCGGTTAAATGATTTTGGTGTGCGGTCTTCCCACTTTCTCTACCATTTCCTTCTTCCTCCTCGTTTATTAATTTTCCTTCCCATTAATATCCAATTCATTCAAATAGTGGAGTTTGGATTGGGCATTGATGTGGAAGAGATTACCACTACATGCAGAGGTCTCGGTGTAGGGTAATACATTTCAAATGAGAGGTTGTGGAGTGACAAGTCTTGATCTCCACATTCAATAATTTATTGATAGATAATTTTAATGACAATGATATTTCCACCATGAAACCTCAAGAACAATAGTTTTCTTTTACAAACATATTTTTGTATTTTCATCCATTTAATTGTATTTTTTATTTTTATATATTTATATATTATATTATATTTATATTTTCTGCATTTCAATTCCCCCCCCCATTAATATTAGTAGTATATTTTATATTAGTTAGTTTATAATAGTGACAATAGGAAAATAGTGCGTGTTAGCGGCCTCCCTGTAATTGACCATATGGTGTGCCACTATGGTACATTATTAGGTTAATAAGAATTTAATTGAATTTTGGTTCACAAAAAACCACTCTCATAAATTTGGAGCCATTTCCGGGGAGTTCAAGTGCTTTCACACTCTATTTTTCATAAAAAAAAACAAAAAAAAATAAACATTTCAAAAACAAAAAAAAAAGTGCTTCATTGAATATCATTCTTTTCTTGATCAAGATGGATTATTTTAGTGATTTTTCATATGATTGGCCTAGTACTGAATATTCTAGAAGGGAATAGTCTATTATGCTGCAGATGGAAGAAGATGTTGTGATGATTCAAAATAATTTCAAAATCCTTGAACAAGAAAGCAAGATGGTGGCATCGCTGGCGGCGGAAGTTGATGAAGTTATAACTCTATGGCTGGAACGACAACAACAAAATAACCAACATGAAGAAGAAAAGCTAAATTTTGTTCCACCTACATTTGAATTTGATGAATCCAAGGAGGACTTGAAGATTCAATTTGAAGATGCAATCATCTCTCCTTGGCCATTACTTGAAGAGGTTCCTGAAGATGACAAGCTAGGTGATACAATTGAGGGAGATCAACATGCTTTGTATGAACATTGGTTAGATTTTCTTGAAGTCCAAAGGTTAAGTGATCCTCCAATCTTTTTAAAAGAAGAATTAGTACCTCTATACCTTTCTCTTTCTTTAAAAAAAGATAATAAAGTCCCTACTGAAAAAGATTTCCTAGTGGCCTTGCCTGAAGAGATCACATTTCAAGATGACCTACATGAAAGGGAATATTTTTATATTGATTCTCTATGTTTTAATCATATCAAAGTGGAATTATTTTCTAACTTCCCTTCTGAACTTTTTGAAACAACATCTCATGAGCAAGCCCTGGATGTTGAATTCGAAGTGGCCAACGAAGTCATGGATGAAGTTGAGGACCCATTCATTATCATCCCCCCATATTCTAAATTGTTCCACGTGGAAAAGGGAGAGGAGTTGATGTACTCTTTATGTTGGTTCCTCCAAGACATTTATCAGTTGAGTATCATTGGTAGAAATATGTTCTGGTGGTTTTTGAGCATTAAACCCTACCCACCATAGGATTGGGGTTAAACTACTGAAACTGCTGGGCTAAGGGCAGTAAAAACCTAGCACCCACTTGGGGGTCAAACCATGCATTATCCGATTTCTGTTTCACTACTATATCTTTTCCATTCCTCATTATTTTTATTTATTATTCTTATATTTTCTTTATTTCAGGTCTTTTCGGTCATGTGGTAAAAGCTAGGAGTTTAACTCAAGGCTTCCACTGGAAAATAAATTAGGTTGTGTCTTTCCTTTTCATTATTTTGTTTTCTACCCAATTTAAATTCTGTGTGAACAACTTTCTTGATCTGATTTGAGCTAAAAGAGGGTAGAAAATGGAATAAGTGTGTGGGAGGGATTTCAACATGTTTTTAGGAATTTTGGGCGTGCTTTTATCTTTCTTGTTGTTTTTTTGGTTTGTTTTTAGGAATCATTAGCTAAATCAAATACTTAAGAAAATTCGAACCATCTTGGTATTTTTGGCACATTGTTTGGTTTGAATGTTTGAGGATTTAAATTATTTCTGAATAGATTTTGCTTCTGATTTATGATCTTTTCATTTGATGAATTTTGGTTGATTTTGAAACTCATTTTCACTAGTGCGGTCCAAATTGAAAATCATGCCCAACCTGATAGTTTTCTAAACCTATTTGACATCTTCTTATATTTTCTATTTTTATTGAGAGTCTTAAGACATGTTGTGTGATCCATAACGTGCTATTTTTCTCTTTTTCAAAGCTTTTAGAGTTCATGGAATGTGTTAAGTATGATTTAGGCATCCCTTTGAAAGCCCCTTTTGCATTAAACTCTTTTTTTGGCCTACCTTTACATCTGTCCTTCTTTAAGCCCCTAGTAGCCATGAAATACCTTTTGAGGCAGCCACATTACATGCCATTTATCCCTTTCCAACCATCTATAGAAGTTAAATGCATGATTATTGTTGAACTCAAGTGTGGGGGAGGGATAATATGGGCTTTGTTTTGATTTCTTGAAGAATATTTTTGAGCTAAATTGAAAATAATGCCATATTTATTGCTACTTGGGCGGAAGAAATTACATGATGGGAAGATGTATGGGTGGACCAAAATATCATTACATATATGGGCCGAATGTTCACCAATGTTTGAAGATCAAAATCTGCCTCTTTTTTCCTTCAAAACATCATTCTGAAAAGAAATCCAAATCTGAATTCAAGCTGAAATAATGATACAAATGGGGAAAAGAGGGATGAAAATAATTGATGGTGAAATTTTAATTGTGAACTTCCCAAAAGAAGAGGTGTTTGGAGGTGATTAATTTTTGATCTGATTGAGTAGCACACCATTCTTGTGTAAAACTTCTTTCATGCATTTAATTGACTTTAGAGAATAACCCTCCTCATTCTACCTCAGATGTTTTTACATTTTAAACTTTCTAGCCCTCAGCCTAAGAAAACCCCATGAAAAAGGCCTCATGATTGGAACATTTTTGACTCTATGAAGTGGAGATATTAGGAAGATAGCAAGCCTTTGGAGATCACACATGTTTTGAGAATGATAAAAACTCCACATTAAATATTCTTGAGTGAAGAGAGAAATATTTTTCTTGGGAGGTAGGCATGACATACATGTGAGTATTAACATGATATTGAATGGATTCATGTGATTTTTTAAGTGTTTTGAATTTTTGATCCATTTATGAGGAAAGATATTTTCTCTAATATGATAATTGAGTTGTGTGGTCATTTTTGCTTTGAGAAGTTTGTTTTGACCTTAGCATAAGATGGTTTCCCAAGAGTGCAATGATTTAGTGTGGGGGAGTGATAAAGCTTGAATTTTCACATATAATATACTGTATTTTAATGTTCTAAATCCTAAAAAAGTGTTATTTTATGGGCTATAGTCACATTTTTAAGTTTTAGTGGTATTTTGAGCTCAAATGAAAAAATGGCTTAATTTTGGTGTTTAACTATTTTATTCAACTTCATTATTTCGGCCATATCATTTTATTAACTACCCCAAATTGAGAAATTCCTTTTCTAGGTTTAATTACATAATTGGACGAATTTAATACTTCTAGAGGCCCATCTCAATCAATCATTTGGAGTCCCAAAATCAACTCACAATCTAGACCTTGTAAACTGTGCGTAGATTTGGAATGTTTTAAAGATGAGCTTTTATCTAGAATTTTCCAAGTTATTTGGAGCTTAAATTAAACAAGGAGATGGATGAGATATTAATTAATAGCTTTAATTAAAGAGGACATGTATAAATATGATGGATGAAAGGTCTTAATGGCATTGGAAGTTGGAATTGTGGAAGACGAAGAGTCACCTGGACAGATTTAATGTTCCGAACCAAAACAGTCATAACTCCATAATACGTGGATCAATCTAGCTCATTTTTTTGGAGGCACGTGGAAGGAATACTGGAACAACATTCAAGAAGGGACCAATTACCAATTCTGTCATTTAATGGGCGTGAAAGTCTATGTAATCTGGAGGAAAGAATTTGAGCGAGATTTCTCATCCATTTACCATATAAATATGTGTCTCTTCTCCATTTTACAAGGATAACCATTTCAAGGGGGAATGGTTGAGTTTTGTTTTTGTAATAGTTCTTTATAGTTATAATATATATTAGTGTAGCTTTCTTCTTCTTTTGTTCATTTTTTTCATTCATTTATTTTATTTTATGTGTTTCTCCCACCGTGCTTCTTTCTAACTCTATGTTTGTGGAGAGCTAACCCTCACTATTGTTCAAGGGGGGAAGTGGTGGTTTTGGAGTTTATTGTACATTATTGTTTTATCATGTTCTGTTCTAAGAATTCATTGGCGGTTAAATTATTGTGGTGTGCGGTCGCCCCACTTTCTCTACCATTGTCTTCTTCCTCCTCATTTATTAATTTTCCTTCCCATCAATATCCAATTCATTCAAATGGTGGAGTTTGGATTGGGCATTGATTTGGAAGAGATTACTTCTATATGCAGAGGTATCGATGTAGGGTAATACATTTCAAATGAGAGGGTGTGGAGTGACAGGTCTTGATCTCCACATTGAACAATTCATTGATAGATAATTTGAATGACAATGATAATTCCACCATAAAACCCCAAGAACAATGGTTTTCTTTTACTAACTTCTTTGTGTATTTTCGTCCATTTCATTGTATTTTGTATTTTTATATATTTATATTTTATATTATATTTAAATTTTCTGCATTTCAATTCCCCCCATTAATATTAGTATTATATTTTATATTAGTTAGTTTGTAATAGTGACCATAGGAAAATAGTGTGTGTTAGCGGTCTCCCTGTGATTGACCCTAGGGTGTGACACTATGGTACATTATTAGGTTAATAAGAATTTAATTGAATTGTGGTTCACAACAAACCACTCTCATCAAAGAACCATAATCTATATCTCATGCACCACAAAGGCTTACCCGCAGACACCTAGGCAAAGCACCACACCATCCTCACAACCAAAAGTAACCAGGTAGGATTCTGGGAGCCACCACAGCTCGCATAACGTTAATCATATGTAGGTTATTATACCTCAAGCCATTATAGCCCATACACCGAGTAAGGATCCTCAAGCCATCGTAGCCTATACACGTTACACCTATAGTAGTCCATAGAATACTATATCCAAAATATATGTGTGTGAATAACCACAGGCCATTACAGCCCTCTACACACATATATGGGGAAAACTAACCAATGTACCTATCAGCACAAGTAACTACCAAGAGAAGAGAGCGGGGCCAAAGGGAGTAGGTATCCATTCATCCTCCCACCGGAATGCTGGGAAAAAACCCCCCAGGGCTTAGAATCCTCGGGGTGTCAGTTCCCTTACTGACAGAGTGGAGTAGTGTATAGTAACACAAAAGGTAAAAGATATATTATATTTCACAACCACACTATGGGCATTACCTAGTCTTAGACACAACTGCAGCTAACATATATCAGACTTCGGGCTGCTACTTCTAAGACTAGGTATCCTATAAGCACACAACCATTTAATGAGCTTTATTAGATTACATCATTCCCTTTTTATCAGTTCCACTGTACATTAATTAATTATTTAAACATTAATTAACCATGAACAATTCCACATTAAATTTTATTAGTAACACACCCAAAGTAAAATGCCCCTTTGTAAATTACAAATTCATCATTAAGTTCATGTGAACTCCAACCCCATGAGTTACCACCATTTATTCAAATATTCATTACAGAATTACTTTCCCATATTCCCAGGAATTCTACAAAAACATCCAATTCTACTAACACAAAGGGGATAAACATGGTGAGTAGATGTACTACCCGTCGAGTCTATTCCGCTTATAGAAAGAGCATATACCCATCCTTCCTTAATAAGCTAAACATGGAAAGCAAGTGGAATACCCCACGTGTCTTCACCTATTTCGGTAGAAGGGTAAGTAAGACCAGCTGCCTTGAGTAGTTAGGAAAGGTAAAGCAGATAAACAACCAAAGAGAATCAGTAAGAATCCAACAATCACATTCATACCATTCCATCATCCCTGGTGTCCTCCCCAACAACGACATGCATAAACCGATGCATCTCACCACTCTAGGCATCATATGCGGCCATAACCAAAAGCCTCCATGCCCCCACATATCACAACAACCATCCAGGATCACATCACAGCACAAAAAGTAGGAAAACAAACACCACATTTAATTAGGCTCTTAGCCCTTTAACAATCAAGAAGGTAACTCAGGACCCTATAAGGAATTATCAAACAATCAGTTCTTTAATCCATCTTGAATTAACAGATTTATTATTCATAGGTTCCAAATTCGGGAAACCTAATCAGTAAGCTATCACAAATAATTAAACATGATTACTGTGCCAATTTGAGTAACATCGAATTACAACTAGAACCAGATTTGTTTAAATGCCTCTTTATCTTTATCAAAACAATTATCAATTAATCCCATTTTATGTTCTTTACCGATTTACATCAAGAACGAACAGTTAATCAAAGAAAGCATAGATATCACACTATCTAACAACGCATGAGGTGATAACATACAATCAATATCAATTTATTTATCCGGTTAAAATATTTATTATGTCAATTCCATTGTCATCCAGTGGGATTAAACATGCTAACAATACAGTTGCATGTAAAAGAAAATAGAAGCAATGAATCCCCTACCTCAAACGGTTCCTCTCGTTCTTTATCCACACAATGGGTCATGATCCTCCTCTCACGACAACTGCATCCACCTGAGGATGCCATGGTATGACCGAACCAACCAAACCCCATGAAAAAACCCATTATAAGAATAGAGATTACATGCTATAACATGTAAAGGATAAACAGGAGAAGATTATCCCCAAACAAATGACGATAAAACATACCTTATATCAAATATTGATCTACATTGTTTGGTTGCATTAAAGTAGAGAAAAACCAATCTGAGGAGTTTAGTTTGATTGTGAAACTCCTATAGAAAGGATTGAACGGTTCTTGCGTCTCATAGCCGAGAACAAAGAGGAATAAAAAGGGAGGATGATATGTTGTCCCTCTTTGAAGATTTAATGGGGCGATGGTTTAAGATACGCTTAATTCTCTATTAAAAACGGATTGCATTATCCCACGCGGTTTGGACTAGTAAAAACATTTGGAGCCTTAGGAATAATTAATATAGGATTTATGGCCTTTGAATCGGCCTTAGGAGTCCTTAAAATAAGGCTTTAAATGTATTTTACGTCAAGGGAAACGTTAAAAGGGGAAAAACTGTAGGAAGCTGAAAACACTATTCATTTACTGTTATTGTACACCTACCGATCTGTGAAACCAATTTGTGAAACTGATATTTGAAACCGATTTGTGAAACACTCTACACCTACCATTATTGTACACCTACTGATCTGTGAAACCGATCTGTGAAACCGATCTGTGAAACTGATCTGTCAAACTAATATGTGAAACACTGTAAACCTACCATTACTGTACACCAACCGTTAGTGTACACCTACATATCTGTGGAACTGATCTGTGAAATTGATATGTGAAACCAATATCTAAAACTGATCTGTGAAACACTATACACCTACCGTTACTGTACACCTACCGAGCTGTGAAACTGATCTCTGAAATAGATCTGTGAAACCGATTTGGGAAACACTTTACACCTACCATTACTATACACATACCATTACTGTACACCTACCGATAGAACAATTCATAAATCTGGAAACACTATTCTCATAACTAGAAATTTGGAAATGTGTTGGGGTTAAGTCACCTTGACTTCCCAGAACACCTCCAACACCACATTTTCAAAAAGTAATGGACTGGAGAGGTTTGGGCCATTATTGTATTTTTCAATCCAAAAGGATTTTCATGTATGTAGAGGGGTGGAGAGGGATTGTTCTGTATAATAGGGGATGAACACCCAAATTTAATTATTTAAATGATTCAGTTACAACAATATTTGTATCATGAAAAAACCTAATAATGGGTAATTATAAATTCGTAGATATAATAATGTCTATTTATGTCTATAAAATGGTTGTTAAATGATTTAATTAAAACAATGTTTTTATGAGATTAATCATGTGATTAATGTTGGTCATGGAAGATCAAAATTTATATGGATGTTTGAGGATGTGGTGAGAATTGGTAGCATTTTATTAGTGGAGGAGAGGACACACATTAAATTTCTTAATAGATTCAATTTAAAAAATATTTCTATCTAAAATAAATCCTAATAATTGTAATTGTCAACATTAATTTGTTATATGGTTGATTTAGATCCATTAAATGTCTTTTTTAATGATGGTAGGTAATTTTAACATATTTATATTTTATTTTAACCCCTGGTAAATTATTTATTACCCTAACCATGCTAATTCATTTTCAATAAATTTATTATTCATTACGGTAAAAAAATTCCACTATATTAGATAATATAACATTTTAGGATTCTAAATATGCAATACATTTTCATCTATTAAATTTCTAGAAGCATCAACATCCAATTTAATTTTATACCAACAAATATGATGAAATGTCACGTGACAAAAGAGAGAATTCACAGAAGTATAGAATTATATAATATCTAAAATCAGAATGAAATTTACTAAAATGTAATAATTTATTAAAAGGGAAATATAACATAATTATAATTATTTTAAAATAAATAAATAGTAAAATGTTTCTTTTTAAATTTTTAGATGAAATAGAATTTTTATAAAAAAATCATTATTTTTCAAAATTCATCAACAAGATCAAAACAATTTAGAAAAATCCACAAAAATAATCTTAACATAATTGTGATTATATAATATTAAAAAGTATTTTATTTTTGAAAAATAAATTTTATAAATGCGTTGAATAATATTTTTAAATTATGTTCACAATACGAAACTAAACAATTTTTAGAAAAATATAACTTTTTAGAAAATATTTCACTTCCATTTTAATTATTCTTATTTTATTTCTAATCGAAATATTAGAATTATTTCAATAATTTATTTATTACTATTAATAACAAACAATTTAATGGCTAAGATATAATGAAATACAATATTACATTTCATTTAGGCGTGGGTTTTTTGTTTTCATCATGTTCAGAAAAATATTAAATTTTGAGAAACATATTCCAATAGTTGTATACAAATAGTTGTTTATTTACCATATGATATCAAATCAATGTAATTATTTTAAAATCATATTATTTTACCCTAATATATGGATGTTCATTTGAATATATAAAAATCCATATTTATTTAAGAAAATATTCACCTAAGGAAGAATAAATGAACAATGAAATACTCAAATATAATGGTTATATATGTTAAAAAACCTCTTATATATACTAGATAGGGGTATGGAATTATTTATAATATATAAAGTAATTAGTTCTAGTATTTATAAAATTATTTGAACTAATTGGTTAATCCCTAGATCAATTGAATATGTATTTGATGTTATATGTAGAATCCATGAGATTTGGAGGTAACTAAAAATAGAGTAGTCATAAAAATAAGGGTATTACTATTATAAATATGTCATCCAGATTAAAACACAAGTATTTTCATAATTTTTTTTTCATTTTATAAATTATATTTCTATATTATGACTTTAGAGACATCAATTTTTTTTAATAAATTCATGATCATAAGACATCATCCATTGGGTATGTCTTGATTGTAATAATTCATGATAAAGATTTATGCACATTTTATGACTTCATTGGATCACATTAATTTAGGATGTTAATTTATGAAAATTTTAATCCATTTACAACACTGTATATATCATTATCATATGACATTATTAATTTAAATTGATAAGGAATAAGGACATTTTTGATGAAAAATGAGATGTTCATTCCTGATATAAACATAAAAAGTGTATATTGTTGTTCGATCCAAGCTTGCAATGAAATTAGATTATCTTTAACCATTGAAATGGAAGAACAATATAACCTGATAAATTGAGTTTATATTGTTTTTATTATGATTAAATATAAAATTTAAATGGTTGAATATATTGAAAATTTCTCAAAAACTATAAAATATTATTCATGACATGAAATTATATTATTTTGAGCATGATTAATGTAGGATTTCAACTACATGTAACACATGATAGTAAATTTTTATAAATCTAGTATTTTTCAATAATTAAGATAAATGTAATTCTAATATTTCTCAACTATTATATATTATATAATATGTGAAGTATGAATATAGATAGAGTATAAAATTATTAGTATGTTGTTTCACCTATTCTTAATGATTGAAACCATGTTATATTCTATGTTAATGATAATGTCTCTTAATTTTTGAGAGTCCACCACATCATAAGATATAATCACTATAAACATTTACACATATATGAATTATATAGTGTGAATATAATGGATATTTTTTGAGTATATAAATAATAATAAAATAGGAATAAGTAAATTGTAATAATATATTATTTTGAAGAGTATAAAATGTCTTGTTATTTTAGTATGAAAATTCATGGAATACATTTTTATACTTAAAAACTGAAATTCATGGGAAAACATTGAAACTCAAAATGGGGATTCTATTATTGGTGTATATAGGAGGTAGAGATATGGTCCCCATGATATAACATTTAAACATATATATTATTATGGAATAAATTTATTTCACTTAAATGTCAAATAATTTTAATAAGAATATCAAGGAGGATAAATTATAAAAGTCATAAGTAGAAACTAGAAAAACATACTGAAAATAGAGTGATGAATCAAAGAAAATATAAGATTTCAATGAACATGATATGGAATATACATTAAAAAATATAGGGTTGTATAAGAATAAAAATTGATTATGTCAAGAATGTGACGCTCAATAAGACTAAAAGAATGAAATTATATGTATATTAAGAGATGAGGCATCACATAAAATAAATTTTAGGTTGTATTTGTTTGATTATTATACACACATGAGTTTTAGGGATATGATTTAAGTTATATTAAAAATAAATATTCTGTAATTAACTGTAAGGTATGAAAAAATTTTGATGTTGAGTTTTAATAGAATAGATTGAATATATAATAGAAGATGATTAGTCTCTTATTAAGTAATTTGATTTTTATTTTATATTTAATTAAATTCCAAGAATGATTATGAGCAGAATTATTGGGTGAAATCATTTCATGAACTTATGGGATACACATATAAAGATTCAATGCAAGAAGACCAGTTTACTTTTATAATATTTTGGATCGGACATATGTTTATTATTTGAAAATTATTTCATGGTAATCCTAGGATATCAATTTTAATTTGTAATCTGATTATAGTGGATAATTAATGACCCAATGATAATTTAAATTATAGGGTTCAAGTTTCCTACATTAGGGAAATTCTATGTAAATATAATAAATTCCGGTCATGGATTACCTTTTTTATTTATTGTTGTAATATTATATTTGGAAAAATTAAAAATCATCAAAACATTTTTTTAAAAATAACATGGGTTTAAATAATTTTTTTTTATGATTTGATAAATAACAAGTTGGCGAAAATATAATTTTTCCACACCCGATTCTACCCTAAATTCATGGTTTTCTATAGAGTCTACTATGAATATAAATTAGTATCAATGTATTGGTTCCTTATGATTTTATCCTTTAGATTATCCCAATTTGAATAAAAATATATATGTTACCTATAATAAGAAATGAATTTAATTCCTAGTTGATTCTATTGAATATATATGATCTGAAGATTTCATATTATTTAAGAAAACCTATTTAATATATAATTTACATCCATTAATGGAAAAATATATTATTAAGTGTCCATAAATACGATGATAACTAAGAAAATAAGAACGAGTTGAAAAATAAGGATCCTTTTTAATGAATCATTTTAAAAAACCAATTTTAAGTAGTAGACTATGTGGTAAGGGTGTTGATGAACATGTTAATCATTAATCCTACCATGAATAATTCTCATGTTGTGATGAATACCATTTCAATGAGTCACTTGGTGATGTTATTTAAAAATATAATCATTAACATAAAATTTTAACTAAATTGGTTGGAGTATATAATTTCTAAATTTTTATGGTAATATTTAATGAAAGTTCATATCAATAAGAATATTATATTTCAATTAATGATGATATATAAATGGAAATGAGTTACAAAAAAACTTTTAAAATTCATGTGAATGTTATGGAAGAATATTTAAGTCATTAAAAAAATATATTCGTTAGATTATTAAAAATATTAAAGACATCATTATAAGGAATATAAATATAAAATTTTATTAATCGGATATTATATTCCATAGAAAATATTTCTTAATGTATTAATGGATTTAAACACTTCTAAAAAATTATAAAAAAAATATTTTAAAAAATATTAAGATAAAAATCTATTGAAACATTAAAAATGAATTATATTCATATAAGTACATGATAATTGGTTGTGATGAATTATTGTGTGTTGTTTAAGATGAAAATAACACTCTCAACATGAAATATATAAAATTTGAAAACAAACTGAGGAATCTTGTAGTTGAATATCATGAAATTCGAAACAAACCAAGAAATTTGGTTTTTATACCTTAACCTAAAAATTGATTATTTAATCAACTAATATTCTAATTTTTTTTTAAAAATGATTTTGATATCATGTGGAGAACCTTAAGTATGAATATATTAGAAAAATGTATTCTTTTGATTAGATAAATTCTATGCACTAAATCTCATTATTTTATATAGGTAGGAAAAAAGAAAACTTCACATCAAATATAGAAGTATAAAAATGATGGAAAATCTACCAATATGTCATGGATGGAGTTTTTCATATAAAAAATGTTTCCCTTGAAAATAAACCCATAAAAGGTTTGTGTGAATCGTGTGGGTGGGCTAGCCATTGTGTTTAAAAATGACTAAAATGTCTACCTCAATATGAAAAATTGGTTATATATATTGGGAAGAATAATGTATTTGTGTTCACAATTGGTTAATATAGATAAAAATTACACATAAATAAATAAGTATATTCAAAAGTATAATGATTTCATATTTAATTTTCCAGGACTGTCTTGATAAGAAAGATGATTTGAAGAGACTGGAAATAATAAGACATGTAATTTTTCTACTTTATGAAGTCATATTAAATCTATGAAGACTAAATTAAAATTAAAGTAGTACATTTTTTCAAACATGTCTTTTTTTGGATATATAATCATATTCAATGAATAAATCGCTCTAGATATTTGAAACCATAAGTCAAATTAGTTTTTTGATAAAAGAATTTTACTGGGCACTATAGATCAAGATGATGAGTTATTGAGGATCAAACTCAATACTATTTTGTGTTTTTTGATGTCTTAATGTAGGTTATTCATGGTTATTATGTCTAAAAAACCTTGAGTGGAAACCCTGAAAATTTGAAGGATACAAGAAGTTAATAAAATGATTTAAAAATATAAATATATATATAACAACTAGGAAATAAAAATGTTGAGGTGTAATTTCATTCATGAATCTATTTTCTAATGTATATAAATTACAACTAAAAGGGGGAGTGATTATCTAATGTTAAGGAGAAAATATATACCTGTATTTGTTTGTGTATACATGTGATTGGTGATTGTTATCCTTTCATTAAAGATTTAAATATTCATGTTGTCTTAATGCTATCATATCTATGTTGACATAATCTCTCAATGTGGGAGAGTGGTTATATGGGGCAATTTCATTTCATTCGGTTATATATTTTTCAAAATCATGCGAGATGTGTAATAAATAGAAGAGTAATTTTATGAAGATCCATCCCATACATCTCATGTGGTATCAAATATTAAAATAGGTGAACTAGAAGAAAACTAAGCCACATTATGTTAAAATGGGGGACAATACATTCATTTATCAATTAACAGGAAATTAGTTGGATAAACATTTATTTGATATAGTAAACATATTTATTATATTTGGAATTGAAAGAAAAAAATGGGAAGATACTTCTAGAGAAATATGTTTGATTATATATTTTTAAAACTATTTTTGGTGATAAAAATATTTTAAATTCAATTAATGGAAATGATATGGGTTTTGTGGTGATCATTAGTGTCCAAAAAGGAATGCGGAGTTTTTTCATGTGTAAAAATCGAAAACCAAACATGACCAACTAATGTTGGAATAACTAGATGGATAAAATATGTGCATCATATAAATAATATTGTTTTATGAATCATTTTTCATTTATTTGTAATGTTCAAGAGGTAAATAAGCCTAGTATACATAATGAAGAAGAACTAACATTGAAGGATATGTTAGATAACAATTCATTACTGATATATCTTTTTTTGATGTAAATACCAGTTTTCACACATGTTTAATATTATATGATAATTTTTTTAAAATAAGGGAGCATATATAAAAGTAAAACGCATATTGGTCGATGAGATGATATTGCCTACACAATCCTAGTTTATGTTATATGTGAATATAGATTTATTATGATTTATTTACAGAAGTGATAAGCTGGATAAAGTATAAAAGAATACATAAATAAAATAATATGAGTGTTTTATAATGTTAAAACCCCTAAAATATGTTATTAATGTATCCTTGAATAATATTTATATTTCTAATAATATTTTCAGGTTGTTTTTAGATGATTGGAACATATTAGAGAATAATAGAAGAAATATACAGCCCCATTGATGTCATCTATATAAATCAATCATACTGTAGTTTTTTTTAAATTAATAATTACAGAACACAAAGATTTTCCTATTGATTATCTGTATTCTAGTGTTTTACACAATTCATTAACAACAGTTATAACTCATTGTTTAATTTTTTTACCAATTTTATGAATTTATACTCTATGAAAATATGATAAATAAATAATCATAATACTTTTAGTGAAACGTAATCCCTGATCATAATACCTTACAACATGTCTTTAATGTCATCAAATGCCTTTTTTGGATAGTATGGCATCATCTTAAACCTGTAATTCCGTGTGTACATCTTTATCATAGGCCTTTATGAATTTAATTTTTTTTATGTCCCTAGTAGAAGTAATTGACACGTATAAATAATTTCAAAACTATTCTCAATGAAAAATGATAAACAAAGATATTTTTTATTTAATTTCTCATTAAATAAAATGTTATAGATCAATAGATTTCATTACATGGAACCCCAATATTCAAATGAACATAGATATATTATTATTTAAATTTGAATTTTATATCCTAGCTTTTAAATTATAAGATAAGAATTACAATAACTAAATTGAAAAAAAATTATAAAATTGACTTTTTTGAATAAATATATAATAATTAATTATTTATAAATAGCCACTCAATATTTAGTAATTTAAAATTATTCATCAAAAAAAATTCATCAAAATTTTATTTATTTAATTTTATGAGAAAATATTACTATTACTTTCGAAAACATTAAAAAAATTAAATTTCATAAATTGGATATAATTTTAAAAGACCTAATTATAAATTATCTTTGGGTAATATTTTATTATATTAATGTAATTATTCATTTTCTAGTGAGTAGTGTGAAATACTATTTCTGTGTAAATATAAAAATTATTTTCTTTAATAAGTCACATTATTCATTTAATTGGTCTTCATTTATGTGTGTTTTTGTTATAAATACAATAACTTATTACATTTAAATCTGATCTATACATTATTTTTGGTATAATGAACTTTTTAGCTTAAAATTATTTTTTTCTAAAAAATTGATTTCATTGTATTTTTTGAATTTATATTGAAACTATATTGTGTCACATATTGTTAACAAATTACTTAAAATGATTTTCTTTAAATTTATAAATTCAAACATATCATAGGTTATATTTTCTATATTTTTCGGATGAAGTTTATTTTATGAAGAATAGATAGAAATAATTTTTTTTGAAAATAGTGTATCTTTAATAATATATCCAATACATTAATATAAAATAAAAATTAATAAAAAATTTGGAAGGAATATTTTATATTAATGCACTAAAAATATCATAAAAATAATTTACAATATATACGTTAATATTTATTTAATCATAAATATTAAAATAATTTTCAATATTATTATAGTTCTTGCACAACACATGAGAACCACAATTTATTATATTAATGTTAATATTAGAAAAGGGAGAATAATTTATTGGATTTTTAAATAAATATTACGCATTGTTGATTATGTTTATTTATTGGTGGCAATTTCTGAGTTATATAATAATTTATATTTTAAAATTTCTTATACAATAGATTTGTAAGGCTATAAAAGAAAAATATATCCTTTTAAATTGGTTTTAATAAAACAAATGGGATAAAATATACATATGGAATGAAAAAATAATTATATAAGGAAATTTTTAAATTTATTCTCATTTTGTTAATTCTTTTTAATTTTTTAGTAATGTTATAATTACCTTAAATGCTTACATAGTGTGAGAATAGTGATTGATAAAGTAGTAGAAAATCTAGAGTAAATGATTTATAAAAACATAATATTTGTTTGGATGAATTATAGTGTCACATGAATTTTATAGATAATATTATTTTATATTATATGGTTAATTTAATTATATTCAAATTTCATTACTGTCATGTTGATTTCAAAGTCAAATTATGATAATAGTTCTTAAATTATCATAACAATATTTTATGTTAAAAGTATCTTAATAAATTTTATAAAATTCATAAAAGTATTCAAAAGTACATGTAGGATAAAAAGTGATTGAATATTTCATCACATTGAAATTTGCAAGAAAATATTTATCTAACGAGTAATATTATAAACCTTTCTAATTGAAATGATATGTTAGTTGGGTTGAGGATAAAATTATTTAACTAATGGACACAAGAAAAATATAATGTTAAATATATAATATAATGTTATCCAAATTCTATTTTTTAAGTTATTTTTACCATTTATTATCTTATTTTTTAAAATTTTAAGGGAAAATTTTCATTTATTTTTATCTTTAAATAATTTTATGAAATATATAAATACAAAATGTCACTCTACTATTTTTTATATCTATAATAAATTTTCTTAAGGATAAAATTATGTTATTTTTTGTTTTACAAATATACATGGCATGCGAATATATTTTTTCCCTCATATTAATGTATTTTTAATTTTTTGTGATTGAACAATTATTATAAATGCTTACAAAATTCCCACATAAAATTTATTCGTTTAATAGAAATATAAAACAAATGATTTGAAAAGTATTTAATGATCTAGAGAATTATTTTATTTAATGGGGGTTTTGAAAAATATATCATATTGGGGTTGGTATAATTTTTTATATTATAATTTTATAACAATCATAGTGAAATTAAATTCAATGTAATTGAATATTCCCTAAAATTACATTAATGTTACTTTAAAATTAAAAATATATTATTAAATGATTTAAACATCCAAAATATATTATATTCGACCATATTAATAGTATATGGTTAAAAATAAAAATCATTTCACATTTAAGGGATACTTTTTTATATTCACATTATTTCCCTAAATGGGTATAAACATTAATATTTATGTAATTTTCAAAATTGATAATAAGGGTAAAAACTAATAGATAAGGGTTAAAATATACCCAAATAATTTTCAAATATTTATGGATTAGATGATTTTATAACTCATCATCATACTTTAATTAAAATATTCAATTTGGATACAATTTAATATAAACATTGTTTTATTTTATTTTAATACATTATTTTATTCTAAGATTGATGTTCTCTTAACATATAAAAGGACACCACTTCTCCCATATTCCTCAAAACTTTTAAGCATATTACCTTAGATATTTTCTAAAAAAACTATAGAATATTTCCTTTAATAAATAATAGATCTATATTTCCTTCCAAAATTACTTTCTTTCAATTATTCTGAGGTTCAAATTCATATGAAAAAACGTGATACCTAAGGTAATGGATTTTGACCAAAATTTTATTTTAATGAGACACATGCTATATTTATATTATTAATATTTTATGTGTTGTATATACTACCATTGATGAATATTTATTAATATTCTCAATATAATTATGAGTAATTACATATCAATATAATGTTATCTCATTAACAAGGATTTTATTTGAATGTTATCAAAGTAGTTGTGGAATGAAGTTTCAATCCAACTATAATTAGGATTGTTTATGGTAGATTTTTTATGGATGATATTTTATGATCCATCTATAATAATTTAATTTTGTTTCATAATTATATATTATTTAATAATTTATTGTGTAATAGTATAATTTACCATTATTTTATACATAAAATTACTAAGAGATTTTTTCAAGCAAAACATGGTTTATTTCCATTTTTGTCAGGGATCTTATCATTTCATATCAAAACTATATTAAATTTTTTTACGCATGATTCAATATATTTAAATTAATTATAAATTTCTTTTTTACCCATGTTTATCATTGTTTAATTAAATTTGAATAGAATCTTATTTACATTTTCTAGATAGTGTTCTTTTTTATTTTACAAAAAATGTGAATGAAATATTAGTTTTAATGTAAACAGAATGAAAATAATTTCATATCATCATGACCATTGAAATAATTGAAAAATAAATTAAAAGTATCAATATTTAATTTCAATGAATATTTATTCCATAATTTTTTTTCAATTTTTGTACATTTATTTATTTATTTTCAATGGAAAAGAGTATTTCCTTCCAGAATTTTTATAGTGACATTTTAAAATAATTTTGATATTTGATGATATCATTTGAATTTAACTATGACTAATAGGGTTTATAGTCAAATGAATTTCTCCATTAGCTTTATCACAACAGTT
Organism: Viscum album; assembly: GCA_963277665.1. Taxonomy (NCBI): domain Eukaryota; kingdom Viridiplantae; phylum Streptophyta; class Magnoliopsida; order Santalales; family Viscaceae; genus Viscum; species Viscum album. Next base: position 1,426,879,376 of record OY728136.1, on the reverse strand, counting down.
TATGATTATGATGATTGAAATTTTATGAAACATGTTTATTTTCAATGGGCTATGATATAATGAAATGGTGAAAAGTTATTAAACTCAGTCCTTTTCTAGGGTTATTTGATTCCAATATGATTAAAGGAATATGTTCTGGGGGGAAATATCTTACAGATTTCATTTTGTAATTAGATTCATCTAATAATATATCCCGCCATTTCATTTGTTATATCCTAATTTCTTATGACATAAGCGTGGAAAATGAGTTGATGTTCGTGATCCACTATGCGAAACCTGCAAGGATTTGTAATCCACTATGGGAAATGGTTTGTCATTCCTAATCTATTATGATATGGGAAACATGTGTGGATTTCATATTCAATATTATTTTTATCCTTTATTGTTAACCTTTTCATATGAAATGGTTTTTTATTATTAATATTATGCGAAACATTTTTAACATGTGTATTTTCACATGATTTTGAGTCATGGATTGTGATTTATTTATAAGTATTTTTTAGACTTCTGATTCATGTCATCTCAAAATGATAAAATATTTTCCCATGAATCATGATTATGATCATTGAAAAAATGTTTTTGAACATTCAAGATTATTAACATATATTTATAAACTTTTGTATATTTTATTATTCTCAGTAAACATTTATTGATATTTACTTCATTTACCATTTCTAATAATTTGAAATCACACTTTATTATATTCTCTATATGAGTGTATGAATAGAAACATTGGATTTTTTATCAATGAAATAGGATATGAAATGAAAAGAATTTTTACTACACACCCCAATGATTTTAAACTTCTCTGTCTACCGCTTCTGGGTTTCGTGACGCCGCCACATTGGGATTGTCGAGTTCTCACCTGACCCCTAGGATTATGGCCACTACCGCATCAGTTCCATAAAGATCATGGTCTTCTGAAGTTGTTCCACCTCCTTCATCCTTTCTTAAGGCCTCATTGGATTCCTCCCAGTCCTTTTTGGATCTGAGGCCACTTCCTCTACCTTACTTTAAAGAGGTTATCTTCCCCTCATAGTCCATCTCTAAACCAGGAGGAGGCTCTTCACTTGTGGTTTCCATTGTTGTTTCATCCTCTATAGATGTGGGTTCCCCAGTGATGTCCATCTCATTGGCTTCCTCTCGGGAAGCGTTAAATTTCATTAAATGGATGTTGATGGCATTATATGGCTAGTACAAACCGCCTTTGCATCTGTTTAATTTTTTTTTGAATTCCTGTAATCTCTATCTTCCATCCATGATTTAATATTTGAATTAGAGTAGTTTATGTGTTGCGTTGGACTCTTATTATGACTTCATCTGGGCATAGTGTTACCAAAATAGGTATTTTGGGTACATGTACTTTCATCTCTGACGTTGGTCAATGAAATCCAAGTCTGTAAGGGATTCTTTGAGGGCAGAAGTCTGAGATTCCTTACCAGCCATTCCTCTCCTTTTTCAGAATGCTCACCTTCTACCTGAGATCAGACATTCAATGGTGTTTTTGATTATGCTAATGAGATAACACACCATCTTGAGGATGCAGTGATGGCCGGGATTTGGGTTATTTAAATCTTTTTACTCCACATCCATGAAAGTTTACTCATAGTGTGGAAGGAATAGAGTATTGGTTTCAACCCCTTGTTTTTCATTCTTATCTACATTTTTTCTTGGGATTCCAACTTCAAGGGCATTCCTTTCAATATTTCACAAGCATCATATGATGTGTGTGGTTTCTAAACCTCTGGTATTCTCAGATGGGGCATCAATGTCAATCATCTACATGGATTCTATTTAATAAAATCCTTCTTTGGGCGTCTCTGTAGCCTCTTCCTCAATGTTTCTCTCGGCCGTCCAAGATGAAAAAAATCATGTTTGATAGGCCTTATGCCTGTCCTGACATGGTTGAGTCACTACATGTCTTCTTGAGTCCTATAGTGAACGTGTTTTCCCTTCTCTTGTTTTCTTAGTGTACCAGTGATCTCATACATTTTAGTAGGTTCCCTCTTGCCCTCTACTATGTGATTTTATTCACAATTGTTTCATGGTTGTGGTTCATTGGTTCGGGTGCCTGGATTTTACCTGAAGGTCCTGTGCGCATCTTTTATCCGGAAGTGTTTCTCCCTTTGTCTATGCATGGGGCCACATTGTGTGGAGGGGGTGGAGGATGTCCTCACATAGTTTGAACCAAATTATCTACAATGATCGAGAGTTGATATCAAGCCTTCTGGTTGTGACTTGGGTGGTTTAATTAGACCAGGATCACATATGATGTATCCTCAAGTAGTTCTGGATCCCCCCATTGATTTTCTGTTACCCATATCCAACAAATTCAATTAACGGTTATATGATTTAGATGTTTTCACTAAGGAGGAGGTTTTTTCATCCTCCCTAGTTAGCAATGTCTGCACTCGAGCTCTTGTTATTCTCTTTTAGAGTTACCCACCTAGTAATTCCAAAGGGAAGGTGTCAAGATGGTTCCATTATCAGGTGCTCTCAGAATCAATTATATCTATGATTCTATGGAATTCCAAAGTCCTTGGATCATGGGCTATATATGACAATCTATTTTCTATGATTCAACGTTCAAAGGTGTCTGTGGATGTGATTCTTGATCACAAACTACACTGCACAAATATATCCAGTTTTTCTGCGAGACTCAAAATGCTGGGCTTTTTTCATGGAGATATAGTTAATCAATATATTTGATTCTTCTGAAAGGGAAATATTCTAGTGGACCTGCTAGAAACATATTTCCAACAACATTCTATGAAAATAAGTGAGGTTCATTAGGGATGCATTTTCTCCTTTTTCTATTCCATGTTAGATGCTAAAAAGAGGAATGATTTGTGGAAGAGTCTGGGAAATTTTTACCAAGGAAATGATGCATGGTTTGTTGGGGGTGTTAATGTCATTATGGATTCATCGGAGAAGAAATGATGTGTAAGGGTTTCTAGTAGTGATCAACATGAATTTGTGTCCTATTTTTCTCTAATTGGATTACTAGACATGGGATTTTGGGGAAATAAATTTATGTGGTGCAACAATCAAAGTGGCCCTCAATGCACTTGGTTTAGGTTGGATTGGAATTTTGAGAATCTGTCAGCTTTATCCACTTTTCCTAATGCAATGGAGGATTATCTAATGTAGGCTTTATTTGATCTTTCTTATCTTCATATTAACCTAGAACATGTTTCAATGAATAATAGAGACTTTTTCTACACAAATCAATGGAAAATGTATACCAGCTTCCACTTAATGGTTCTTTTATCTTGGGAAAAACACATGCATGATAGAAGTTTTATGGGAATTCCTTACATATTAAGAAGGCTTAGAGATGATTTACAACCCTGTTAATCCAATTGGACCATTAGTTTGACTAATTTGGAGGATTTGAAAGATGAAATTGAAAATCATGAGAGAAGGCAGGAAGATATTTTGGATGAGAACTATTTTCCCCCTGGTAGAAAAAAATTTCCCCTTTCAGTGTTATACATTGGGAAAGAATGGATTATTTGTGAGAGATCCTAGGAAACCTGTCATAGGGAGGGAGATAGGAATAAGTCCTACTTTTGGGCTTATATCAAAGAGATGAGGCGTGAAAATGTTCCCAATATTCAAATGGATTGTAGGTATTTTACTTCTGATATTGGGGTTGGGGGAGGTATGGACTTCGATGATTTCAAAAATTAGTTGGCTGATCCAAATCCATATATATATGAGGGCTATCCATTGGAGAAAACTAATATGTTAAATTTTATTCCAAGGCTAGTGACCAATGACGTAAGTTTTTATTTTGAAAAAATACCGAATGAATATGCTGTTTGGGAGGTGGTTAAGGCTCTTATTTTTAATATTTATTAGGGGTTGGAAGGTTTTCCATACCCCTTTTATATTAGATTTTGGGAATTGGGTAAACATGATCTAGTTGATGCCATTCATGACAAATTTAGAGGGGGTCATTTTTCTTTCAGTTTTTTGTGTGTCGACTATGATCCCCATTGAAAAAGAGAATGATCACTCATTTATCAATAAATATCATCTAATTTTTATGTGTAATTATCCTTTTAAGTCCCTTTAAAACATTCTTAATAGAATAATTATGTCCCATGTTTCTCAATGGACATTGGAAATAATAATGTCTTTATCATTGGGAGTTATACTCCTGCCTCCATTTCCAATGTTCTGAAGATGGTAGCGGATTTCAATAATAAGATGCATGGGTCCAATGTGGTGATCAAAGTGGAAATGTATAAATATTATGATAACATGGAATGAAACATTATCATTAAAGTGTTAGAATAGATGTGTTTTTTCCAGAGGGGATGTGTATATATTGTTTAGAAATTTCATCGCTCCCTTGCTAGATATTTCTTTTATAGGGAAGCAGTTTGGGTTTTTTAAATCCAATTGAGGATTGTGTTTGGGAGACCATCTTTCTCCGAGTCTTTTATTTTAGGAATAGAAAATACATAGAAGATATGTTAATGGGAAATTTCTTATTGTAAATCTTTGGTAATAACATGGTAAAGGCAACTCCGCTGAAGAATCGCATATATTTTTTCTAATGATATGTGACTCTTCATAAATGTTAAGTGGAAGATCATTAGATAATTTATCAAGATTATGGATTCCTATTGAATGTGGAGTTTTCAGAACATCAATTTGGAGAAAATTAGGGTTTTTATATCGAAATGGTGTTTGAAATGAGGGGGGAAAAGATTTAGGAGCTACACATTCCAAAAAAATTGTTCCTGATGGAATATATTGGAGCTTATATAGCGCCATGCAGGGTTTGGAACCACCAATTTGACATAATAGTTAGGAAAATTAAAAATTTTAATAATCAGTTCCATTAATTGGGGTGGAATTATGCTGGTTAATTTTGTTTTTTCATCAATCCACATACATTTTCTATCAGTGCCCAATGTTTTGAACGATGTTCTGAACTATATTGAAAATGAATTGACAAGATTCATATGGGATTCACACAATAATGGCAGAACCCACTGGACCTCATGAGAAAAAGATGGCCAGAGAGGTTCTTGATGGTGGTATTAATGTTTGAAGTGTTAAAGTGAAATTTTTTAATTTAAAATCTAAGATTTCATGGTACTTTTTGGAAAAAATAACAATGGGAATGTTTTATTAATAATAGATATGGAAATCAATTGAATAGTGGAAGATGATTTGTTTCCAATATCTGGATCACGATTACTAATCACTTACCATTTCATTGTTCTCATACAAATGGCTGGTTAGTTGTTGGAAAATAAATTTATTCAGGTCAATATCATGAATATTCAACTAATGGTTTTTGATGACATCACCTTAACCAATGAATCTGATAAACTGATTTTCATATGTTCGGCCATGGGGTTGTTCTCAGCTAAGGGGTATTGTTCGGTGACATGGGTGGGAAGTTCACTGGATATATAGAATGAAATAGTTTGGTGTAATGATATCCTAGTGTATTATAATTTTCTTATATTGCACAATCGGAATCATGAAATTCCTACGGATGATCAGGTGAAGTGCAATAGGATTTCATTTGAATCCAAAGTCTTATACTGCACCATTCCCACAGAATAGTTCATTGATCAAATTTTCTATTCCGGTGACTGGGCAGACACTATTTTGGGTTTCTTGGGAGAGGTAATTGGGCGGGGAGGTCGGGTTAAATCAGATATGGCTTTTCTTTAATAGTGGTTCTCAAGAACATAAAGAAACACTTCTAAGAAGTTGTGGGCAGTTTTTCTTACTGATTGATGTTGTAGTATCTATATCGCTTGCATCTAGATGTGGTATGGGGCAATGGTTGCTGACGTCTGGCTTTGGTGTTCTATGGTAGGAGTACTGGGATCGATTTGATTCCAGTCATTAAAGGTTAGGATACCGTTCCTTTGTAAAAAAAATTTGGGTAGGTAATTCATGTACCTACACATTACAAGCAATGAATAGGAAGAGATGTTGGGTGAAGTAGAATCCACCAGGTAGTGATCTAATTATCAGTGTGGATAGGTCATGTTTTTGGGGATTTATGAGAGGGGGAGAGTGGTTCGTGACCCCCGATGGGTAGTGGTACTGCAATGCAGTGATGAATTTGGAGTGATAGACACTCTCATAGAAGAGGCGTACAAAATATTGACAGGTAAAAATCTATGCTAGTCACATTAAATTTTGCTTGAGTGGGTGTAAATTGACTCATCTATTCTTGAAAAGTTGAAGTGAGGGATGATACACACTCCATAGACCATTTCCTACAATATTGAAAAACTTTAAGCGACTTCTAGACTCAGAGGTGATGTTTAGACACACACGGAATGATGAGAATATGGTTTATCATTTTTTTACCTCTGTGATTAACACCTAACATTAATGTCTTTTGTTTTCCTCTTTGGGATCTCTTCCACATGCATGCAGTAAATTTGTTATGGCATATTCCTTGGGTCTTCATTACATTATACCTTCTTAACATTAATTTGTTTGGGGCCCTTACAATCATGAAATTTTAAAAAAAAAATGTAATGCTGCAAGGATTAATAGAACCTTATTTGCTTATGTACAAAAAGGTAAAATGTGAGATGAAATATATGGCAGATGATGCTGAATGTACATAAATAATATTTAAATTTGTCTAGTCTCAAATGAAATTAGAAGATTGTGTTTGGGGATTGGATCATAATTTTTTATATTTAATTTATATATAATATAAATTATTAATAATGTTCAAAAAAAGTAGTTACAATAGTTAGTATGATAGATGGGTTTAGTCAATATTTGGAAATTATGATTATATAAATTTGGTGAAATCCTAGGGGATAAGTCAATTTATAAGAAAACATCATAAATTTTTAATAAAGTAGTGATTATTTTTTTCCTAGAAATAGATACCAATATAGATACTAAAGTGGATGTGGTTTTAGACGAAATTCATCTATGGGTAATATCCTTGAAAAGACTTTTTCAAGTATATCTCAAGCATTATTCTTTTGAATATTGAATGTTACCGTATAATGTGCTAATTTTTACAGTCTTGGGGGATATGTTTTTGTTAATTCAAAATTCTATTATGATATTTTGTGAATGAACTGAATAGATGATGATCTTGGATGATCTAGTTTACACCATATTTATCATGGAATGTAAATAAGGTGTCATGATGTAGACATACAATGTATGATTTTTTGGATAATTATGTATCCTAAAATCACTATTTTCATTACATTATGTTTTTTGGATTTACACAATGGATGGAACTAGGAGGAAAAAATATGAATATATATTTTACATAAAAATTAATATGTTTCAATATGAATAGAATATTTTTATTTAAACTAGAAGGTGTAACCTTAAATAAATTCAAAAATAGAGATCAAGATACATTATTAACAAGATAATCAAAGGTGGGTTTCATAACATGTTAATAATGGGATAAATAAAAATGTTTTGATATTCTAAAGGTGATGATCATAGAAGGAAGATTGTTCAATTTCCCTCACAACATAAATATTTGGAGAAGACTATAGGATAATGTCAAAAAATGATGACAATATATTTTATATGAGAAATTGACTGGTATAGAGAATCAAATTTATCTGAAATATGATGTCTTTTGTTAGGGAAATATATGCATTATCATATTTATTTCCCTATTCCAAGGGATAAATAAAAAACCAAGGAAGAACCATCAACATTCCAATAACTGAACTAAGAGTTTTGATGTTTTTATGTATTTTGATTGATTAAATATGTTTTAGATTTATTATATCAATGATAGCATGATTATTATAATCATAAAATATATATGGATTAATCTAAAGTAGTTTTTCCGTAACGATTTGTAATCAGATATTGAATGGTACTAATAGTTATGAAAAGAGAGCTAACGGTAAGGTGTTATTTTTGAATAACATATAATTATGGGTAAGATATCCCTTATTATATGTAGAATGATGCATTAATAATGGATAGTTGGGATAATAAGATTATAGATTATAATTAATTATTTGGTATGATATTGGAAACCTTAATTTTTTTACTAATTCAATGGCAATGTGATTTAGTCCATCATTATTGTTGTTTATTTAATTATTCCATTTACGGAATATATTTAATAGTCTAATATTTTATTTCAATACTGTGAATGATTTTATTTCATGATGCATTTATGTTTAGATTATCATTTTTTATTATTCGTGTAATTAGCATGTTTTATAAAGATGAGATTCTCAATTTTTTATAAGGATAAATGATAATATTGATAATAGAAAAACAATGTTTACAATTCATTGGGATTTTGGGATTTTAATTTTTTCAGACATATTTTATATGATTTTTGAGGTAACATATTTATGGAATGGATTTATTTAATCATTTTTTATTATAATTTATGTTTTAGATATTAATGTATCATATTTATCTATATTATTAACTTATTCTAACCTCAATTATTTTGGTAAATATTTATAAGTAGAAATAATTACATATGGATATTAATATTTTTTAAAATTTATCTTTTTTATGTTAATCATGAAAAACTCATCTTGAAAATGCATTTTTTAGAGTTGTTATAAAGTAGAATTTATTAAAGCAATACCAATGGATGAAAATGTTTTTATGAAATTGAATATAATAATTTATGTCTATATTTATCATTATATATTCCATTTTATTAAATGAATCCCTAAACATTTTTTAATGGAGCTGGAAATAATTTTATTTTTATTTTTTCCATCATTTCTAATTAATTGATAGTATTGTCACCCCTACTTGTGTTACTGTTTTTTGTCATTAACATTCTCATAAACTTTTTATTTATCCCTCCCTAAATTGCAGGGATTTCTTTTTTATATGTATATATTTTTACATTCCACATATGTTATTCTTACATGAGAACCCAATTATATGTTATTTAGACTAACATTAATGTTTCCAACATGCAATATTCAACCGATGTTTTATTCTCTCAATATATTACATGGGTTTTGGAAAAAAAATTCAAATTTAAAATTTTAATTTATAGACATACAATTATTGTTGGTGAAATTTTCCCAATGATTAGAATATTACACATGATGATATTACAAAATATTTCATATTAATTAAATTACATGTGTTTGTTATCATTTTGGACTAAAAACACTAATAATAAATTGAAATAAAATTTGATATTAATTAAACAAGGCAGTTATAACATTGCTGTTAAATTGGTGGATTGTAAGTAGTATAATTAAATTATAAAGTATAAATAATATTTTATTAATAAATAATTAATCACTTGTTATTTATTATTTAATAAGTAATTACTATGGAGTAATGTCATTTTATTGTCAAAATAATACTTGGTTTTCAACAATTATGTTTTTCTTGAAAATAATATTATTGTTTTATAAAAAATTTATAAATTTAATTTCTATAATATGATATCATTTTTTAAATAATCATGTAAAAATTATCATAAAGTGATATTTTAGGATTATTCAAAAGTGAATGATTTTCCTATAAATAGAGAAAAATATTGCTTCTTATGTAAATATAATTTATTTTAATTCTAAAGACCCATGAGATTTGAATTTGATTAAAAATTGTGATATTTTTAAATTAGTAACAAATAATTTAATTAATTTCATATGATTCATTTTGGTTGTTGATTTTTGAATAACTACAATTTTTTGATTAAAAACACTTATTTATGAAAAAATATTTTTAATTCATATTGAACAATTATATTAAAAGAAATTTCAATCTCTTCTAGGTATTTAATTTTATGAACAAGAATTAATTTTTTGATTTATCATCTCTAATTTATCTTATTATAGATGTTTGTTGATGATAAATGTTTGACAAATGGTATGATAATAATTTTTTTATAATTTATAATATCTTATATGAAATCTCAACGAAATAAATATTATATTAATTTTTTTAAAAAAATAATTTATAATATTATATTAAATATAAACTAAAATATAATTCAAAAATAAAAAATCCTTAATTTATTTCATGATAAATATGAATATTAAATTCAGTGCCCATAAAATCAGTGCATGACACAAGATATGCAAAATTTGATGTCCTCGGTAAGATATTTGCTAATAGATAGTTATTATATCGACCTAGTAAATAAATATGATTTATAATTGATGAATTTAGTGTGTATATATATATATTCATTTATTTCTTAGTTATATAAAAATTGAAATATCAAGTGTTTGGGAAATATCTGTGCATATCTAAAAATATGAAAAAAATATGTTTTCATGTCAACGATTTCAGATATATATATATTTAATTAATATAATTTTTCATTAAAACAGTTGATTATTATTTATGATTATATTTTTATTTTTATTTTTATTTATAATTTAATAGCATTAAGTTGATATAAAACATTTGAATAGTATTTCATAAATATATGAAAACTAAATTCTTTCAAAAACCAAAAATAATATTTTATAGGTGATTTATGATGTCACATTAGTTTTATAGTAAATAATTTTGGGTTATTTATGGTGAAATATATTTTATATTAAGTCAGTTGTGATCATGTTATTTTCATATTTTAGTACTGTGAATATTTCGTCATATTATAGTAATAATATTTTATGGTAATATTATTTTATTATTTAGTTTGAAAATCATAAATTCAATTAAAAATTACATGTTAGATAATAAATGGTCTTAATTTCCCTCATATCCATGTGTGAGAAATTTTTACCTTATAAGACAATGTATAATCAATTAAGTATTGAAAAAATTGTTACCAAGGTTATTGATAAAGTTCGCTACATAAGGAGATAAACATAATGATATGGTTTTAAATAAAACTTAACCCCGTACAAATTTTATTTTATAATTTTATTTAAACCATATACAAACATATTTTTTTAGTATACATCCACTTGGTTACATTTTTCAGTGATTATGAAATGTATATTTATTAATTAAAGTATAAATACCAAAATTCATTCTCTTAGCTTAAAAATATAAAATACATTATAATAAAGATAAAAAAGTTATTATGATTAGTAAAAAAATTAAATTATATTATAAAATAATTTTTTGAATATTTTTTATTTTTTTATTTTTAATTGAATAAACATTTACAGTAATTGGTTACGAATCACCACTTGTTATTTTTTTAAATAATTTATTTTATATATATTAAAAGATATAATATATTGGGGAATTATTTTGTTTCATGAAATTTTTAGAATAATATCACATATTTTTTATTTTTTAAAATGGATATATCAAAATTCTATAACTATATTGATTACATAGTAGTCAAATTAAATTAATAGTTCAAAAATGGCATTAATTATATTTTATAAATAACGATTTTTATTTAAAAAATACAAAATTAATAAAAATACCATATTATTCCAATTAAAGGGGATATAGGTTAACATATAAAACTTATCCTATTTAATGGTCAATTATCATTGTGAAGTATCATTCATGGTCTTTTATAAGTAGAAAAAATTAAATATTTTGGTAATTGATAAATTGGTCAGCTAGGGTTTCAAACTAAAATACTACTGCTAAAACACCCATTATTATATTCTATACATTAGTAGATGATAGGATTTATTCTTTTAATTATTATATATTATAATAATATCAATTATTAGAATCATTTTTAACCATTAATTTATATTTAATTATTTATTTATGTAATTCCTAGAGTTCATTTCTCATAACTTTTAAAATGGCATATATGCTTTAATATTCAGCACACCATGTTAACAATCTACCTCATACAATATATATCATAATACCATCCTATATTACATCCCCAATTATTATATATTTTTTTAGTTATAAATTTCATTATTTTCAAGGTTTATGGTGAAATCCAAAATAATTTTTTCAAAATAGAAGCAGTACTAATGTGTACGAATAAATACAAGACATGATGTAGGAGAAATTTCACTGCCTTCTATTTCTCTAAGACACATGACATGTTCACTATTTTTTATTTTATGTGTTTCAATAATTGAATATGAATTTATTTTATGTTTATTTTTATTAATTTTTTGTGTGTTTATTTGTCCATATAGGGTTCTCACTATAATGAGTTTTTATTAAGAATGTCACCAAAGTGGTAAGGGATTTATATTTTACTCTAATTTTAATACGGATTGTTTATGATATAATTTCTATAACGGAAATTTAATTATACTTCTATTTTAAATCCATTTATTTTTTATCACATTTAGTGAATCCTGAAATTCTCAAGAAACAAAACCATTTTCCACTATGGTGTAGTTAAAATGATAGGTAAAATGTCTTAGAGAAAATCGGGGATTAATTAATATTTTTCTTAAAATTACTTTCTTACATGTCAATGTATTCATAAAAAATGTTTTGAATAATTTATTAATATTTTCCAATGAATTTTTAATTTTATTTTTAACCATGTTTGAATTATTATTAAAAAATCTCACTGAGATTATCAAGTCTTTTTCAGAAAAATTTTCCACTGAATTTTTTCAAAAATGTGAACTTTATATTTTCCAAAATATACAAGAAATGAAAATAATTTCTTCAAATAATTAATAATAAATGATTTTAATATTAAATAAAAAATACAAATTTTTACGATCAATGAAAATATTTTACATAATATTTTAGAAATTTTTATATTTTAATGAAGTTATATAACAATTAAAATTATATTTTTGACAAGAAATATGGATGATGTATATGAAATAAATTTTCATCTGTGATAAAATAATTTGATGTTAATAATAAAAAATCAATAATATGATCAAATGATTTTGTCCATATTCTTTATCATGATGGATAAAATTAAAATGATGAGATTTTTGTGAGACCTATTTATTTTCCTAGAGTAATTCTATGATGAAATGATGAAATTTTTATGAAACATTTTTTCCAAGATTTAGGTTATGATTATATAAATAATTTTTTTTGATCTTATAGGAAACAGATATATGGTTTCCATTTTTTATGGGTGGGATAAATATTATAAACCCTCTTAGATGTTATGAAAAAATATATATCACATCTAATAATTATGGTAAATGAGTTTATTTCAATGATCTATTCTGTAAAATAATTATGGATTCTGTATCCACTCTGGGAAACAGGTAGTGATTCATGATCTATTCTGATTTGGTAAGAAGATTTGATGAACAATCCATAGCAATTTTTTATCTTGGTTGGTAACTGTGATATATGAAATATTTAATTGTATTATGATTGTGTGACTCATTTATGAAAAGTTTATATACTTATTATATAGAGTCATATTTTATTATTTATTTGTTATGATTTATCACTTTAATGATTTATGTCTTTTAAAAATCATTAGTTTTATTAAATTAATCAAGTTTATAGTCTATGAAAAGAATAGAATAACCATTATATTTTACAATCATAATCAAATACACATTTTATTATCATTTTAATTCATATAATTATTGATTTATATCACTATTCTCTACCCTTTATAACAATTGTATCCCTATATTTATTATGTCTACATTCACAACATTATAATGAAAGGTTTTAATTAGGGCATGCCAATAATGGTGTAAATTGTGAATAAAATTATGGAAGATGGTATTAACTTTTCCAAATGAAAATTTTCATATATCTTATATCAAATTAATATATAATTCATGTTTAAGGTGTGGATCATATTATTTTTTATTGAATATTCATTTAAATTGATGAAATATTTTTTGTATGAAATCCAAATACATGAGTCTTATATATTTTAATTTATGAAGAAAAATGTCATTTATGATGATAGTATACAATTTGTTTCATGGTATAATAAATTTTAAATTATCCCTGATTTAGAGTAATGATTATAGACTATCTTCATCCAAATAGTGGGATGACCAATGAATGATGGTAAATAGAGTTTTAGATTTTTTGAATTCTATGGAAATAAAAATATGATGACATTGATTTGGTTACTTTGGAATTATAACATCATGAAACATATATAAGATGTGTTCCAAGACTTTTTTTAGGAATATATAAGGTGGGTTTCTATGGCATATTCCTCGTTATTATGAAAATGAATCTGTATTGCCATAGGATTTATGCAACCACTAAGAAGGGGTCGCGGGGTTAAATTAGGGGTTAACTTTTTATAATTTAAAATTATCATAATCTAACCTATGATAAATAGAAGTTTCACTATCCATATTAAAATATTTCTATAATATCATAATTATGAAATGATGTTAATATAATGATAAAATATAACATATACAGTGTTCGACATCATTTTGATGACTGATATCCTTGATATGGAATATCTTGTTAGTCTGTGGAAATTGATTCTTAATAAGAAGTTAATACAACATGAGACAACATCAACCATACTACGTTTATCTCTAAATTGGAATATTTTTAATGTCTATAATAATTTTAATAATGTTTATTGGTGATACTTTATTTAATTAAAAAAACATTAGGAAATAGATCCCAAAAATATTTTGAGGAATTATCCATCAATTTTTCTCCATCCATTAAGTATCTATCTTGTGTGACATAAATTCATCTAAAACTAAATATATATTGTGCCTCAAAGAAACTATTCTTGTTTTCTATCATGTTTTCATTCGACTATAAAATAGTTTTTTCCTCAATATCTATAAGAAATTTCATTATAGTTTATCTTATTGTTATTCATTTTCAATACAATAGTTAAAAATATCTATCTTTTTATAATGATGAAAACATATTTCTAATTATATAATATGATTTTCTATCTACTATTATATCTTAAAACTAAAATAATTCACTTTTTGAAACAAACTATGGCACAAAATCCATAGTGTTTCAAATTTTTGTCTTATAGAAAAGTGTACATTAAAAACGTATGAAGACCAGTTTATATGGGATTAACCAACGTAGAAATGGATAAAACCAAACATACTTTCCCAAGGAAATTTAATTCACTAGATTATTTTAAATTATTTAAAAAAATTATTGAAAATTCATGAAATATCGAGCATGAACAACCCTCTTCAAATACCCCCCTGCAAAATATATAAATATCCAATTGAAAAGAAATAAAATTAATATTATTTTTTAGAAAGATTTAAAAATATTTATATAGTTCTCCAAAATATCCTTCAAATACAATTATTTTGTGACTAATTGAATAATTTTATTCTATTTAGTTATTCTATTCCTTATGTAGTACTAATTTCATCATAAAAATAACGTTGTTGGTCATCCTGGATCATATAAAATGTCATATGTTGAAAAACATGGTATTTGGAAAATTCTCTTAGTGATCCATATAATGAAATATATTATGTTCTTCTGGTGCATATACGTTTATTAGTGGATTCTCTCTCTATTACACATCCTTACAACTATTTGGATCTTCATCATTAGATGGATCATCATCTGATGAACTTGAAACAATTCCTTCAAAACTCATCCCTCTTAATAAATTCAATATTTATATGGATGTAATATTATTTATTTCAATTTAAGAATTGTAAAAAATTTCTATCTAGAAACATCATTGATTTAGGTCTGATAAAAATGAGTAATTGACTATTGTTTACATGATTGTTTCATCTTTTAACGATGTCAGCCAAAAATACTTTCTCCATTTCGTTATAACTTCCTGCTAAATATCTTAATATTTTTACATATGGTAATATGGAAATATTTATCTCCCAAATGACATATTACGAATGCATATCTTCTTCCATTGAATTATGAAATGGATAACATCTAATATTTAAAATATTTAATTAATTAAAATTGAGTATTCAAAATGTTTTTTTGAAAATTTTGCTACAACATTTAATTATTTCTCAGCTTATAAATTATCCACATTTATACATAATCTGATACAAATAATATTACCTATCTAAAAAAATATATAATATACTACTTATTTTTTATCTATTATCTCATATCTATCAAATAAATTTTTTATGGAACTCTGCCTTTAGTGATCTTTATTTTGTTATCTGCATCTAAAAACATCATCTCATCCATTATAAAAATCATGTATCATGAGATTATCATATTATCAGAATATTTATTCATTTTTAATCATTATAATGCATTGTCAAATTTATTCTTAAAAAAGGTTTTCAAACCTCCTAACCACCTATAGAATCATTATAACCAAAACCATTATTAACAACATTCACAAACATCTTTCTCAGTTTCTTAAAAAAATCATCTGATAATATAACAATAAAAATTTGAAATTTTTTTTATTAGAACAACATATAGAAAATTTAAAACCCCACTATTTACTTTTTTAACAAAATTTGTAAAACCATTTCACAACTCAAACAATAACATAAATAAATTTTCTAAAACAAAACTATTTCAAAAAAAAATAATTGTTTATCAAACCATAACCTTCCTCAATCATTATGTATACACACCACACTACTGTATAAATTGATTATTTTGAATAAATTGCATCACATGATGATAGAGATATTTTTTCCATGTTATGATATACGCTCCTCAATTTTTTCATATATGCTTTTCTCTCTCCCCCAATTTTAGGATAACCACATCATTGGGGTCATAATAGAATGCTTTTTAAAAAATAATACAAAGTTTTACATATTATCCCCCATCTGAAAAATAATCCAACAAGCAGTGGGGGTAAAATGCCAAAAAAATTAGACGAAGTCATTGGTGAAGGCCAAACATTTAGTTTCACTCTCAATTCCAAAAACCATTGTATTGAAAAATAATTTTTGAAGACAATGTAAATATTATTATTTTTATTAATTTAATCAAGAATATCATCTGCACACTTTAATATCTCCATTGTAAAGTTATTATTATCCCAATGTGTTTTGATCACTATTTTTTGTATACAATTATTTGAATGATCAATGGAACATTGATTGTGAAAGGGAATATTCAATTTCATTCAATAATTCGCTCTCAATTCTTCAAACTAATATTTAATAAAAATAATTTGTTTAAAATTATTTTAGGAGGAAACATATCCTTCCTTCATAGTGTTCAATAAAACATAACTTTTTTTATTTATATTCCAAATAAGATATAATTATCCCATTAAAAAAGATACACATGATAATGAATTTCTATCATTACAATACGCATCACAATTAAATTTAGTGTATCTATGAATGTTGAAGTCACAACATCAATTATATTTAAATTGAAGAAAAATTGTGATAATATATTTAAATAATTTTTTTTATTTGTTGAAAACTAAACAATGTGGAAAAGAATTATTTTATGTAAGATCAGACGCAGTCCATCGTAATGAGTATTGATAAGAAAGATGAATGTATTTGAATATTGTTCAATCCAAACACAAAGGGAGTAATATGTTTGGTCCTTAATAATGATATTTTATAGACATAGTTTGTTGTGAATAGGTTATCAGACCGATAATCATCAGACACACAAGTTTTAAAAAAGGTAAACTTTTTGATTAGAAGTACCATTGATCTCAGGTCCATCATTATGATGTTCATGATCCATCATACATGAGGTTTTTTAAAATGTAATAAGTTACTAAATGTGAAAAATATATTGTTAGTAAAGTGTTTTGAAGGATTATAGTGATATCATGAGTTATAACTTTTTCCTTCTACCTATTCTCATTTCATAATATTGATTACCAATCATAATTTTAACACAAATTAGGAAAAAAATCATGATAATTTATTTTGATGGAATAGAGGAATCATAAAGATTATATAAGATCCAATGACCTGGAAATCATAGATCAAATATATAACTACCTGAAAATTAAATTTTTTTCACAAGTATGAATATTTCCTAGTGTAGTCATCATTAAACTCAGATCATCATAATGAGAATTTTTTCAAAATAACAATTCTGTCATTATGTGGTTTTTAACATGGCTAGCTCTATGGTGAAATATCAATCATTTCTAGAACATGAACTAATTCCTTAAATGAATTTCTGGAACTGATAAACCATTAGATATAGGACATATATGTGATCATAGTTGATGATGCACATCCATAAAATTGAGATTAGTTACGAAAATATGTGATGATTTTTAATTATTTGTTTATTATAAAAAAGAAACAAAGGTAGGGTTCATATTCTCAATCGAATAATATTTTGATACTAATATTTCATCTGTTGAGGAAGCTCATCGTAATAATCTATGAAAGATAATATGGTCATAATGAGATAATAAATAAAGGAATTTCATAATGAAATGATAAATAATGGTATTTCATAACGATTAAACAAAGCTGATGTTATAGAATTTATTTTAGAGTGAAGAAAAATTATTTTTCATAGAGGACTAATCTTAATGAGTTGTTAATAAGGGCTGAAGAATTCAAATTTGATGTGGTAAAAATTAATATTAAATTATGCGTTGATATCAATATTTTTTTAATTTTAGTGAGCTTGTAAATTTTTCATGTTTCCTACATTTTCTTTTATAATTATCTAATAAATTAAAGGACATTTAATTCAAATTTTGTAACTATTCATGAAATTAGAAAAGGTGGAGTGATAATAATAATCGAATGAAATTTACTTCATGATAGTGATATCATTGAGAGATAGTACATATGTTGTTTTTATTTAATAGACTGAGGAAAATAATTTTGATGAAATGATATTCTGTTTATTAGGAAGAAGAAGTTCAGATGGTGTTTTTGAGATGTTATATATATGTATAGATAGAGAACATGAATATCCTTTTGAGAATATTGTAATAATTCAATCAGACTTGGTTAATTAGGCTAAAGTTTATCATTACCAATGTCACCTAGCACAAGAACGTTTTCCAAGATAAATGAAAAATATCATTTATCATTTTTTCCTCAATGGTTTTTAATAAAACACTATAAACTAACATGGGTTAGCATGATCTTTTATAAAGGGAGATATAAGGTTCTTGACAGGAGATGAAACAACTTTTATTCAATTTATCATAATAATGTAATTATATTTAGTGGCTATGTAAGGATGTAAGTTCTGACATTGAGGTATATCCTTGTAGATATTTTGTTATTTATTTATTTCTTATTTTTTCATGCATGATTATTTATGAAATTTGATAATAATATGATCATTAATTGTTTATAGTGTACATATTTTAGAAATTTTTTAATCATATAGAAAGATAACAATAGGTTCAACCCCTAATTGTTTTTCAATAAATTGTAACATCAATTGTAATGATAGTGAATGTTCCCTAGTTTAATCCCTATCATTTAAAATATAAATTCATTAAATAGTAGGGGAAGACCTATATTTTACAGAAAATATTATTATGAATTAATGAATCAAATGATTTTTTATCTCTTATATCAGGGAATTCATGTTATTGATTCCACAAAATATGTTTTATTCATATTGAGGATGATGCCTTGATGGATTTAGTTGATATGAGAAATGTAAATGTTGATAAAAAAATATAGATATTATATCATTAGTTCATTATTAAAAATTATATATATGAAGGTGATGGATATCAAAACAACAATGAGTATGTCAGATAATATGGAATGTATTTTTTAATGGAATAATAATATTAATTAAGTAAATCTACAAGTATGGTATTGTATTTATGAATTCATAGGAAATGTATATTAAGAAACAATTTATTACTAATTCAATAGAGTAAATAATTATTTTTTAACAATTTTTTTTTGAATATTTCTTAGATGATTTAAAAACTCTGAAGAATATTATGAGAAAAGTTAAGGAAAAGTTTTATTATAAAACATCCTCTTTAGAAGACAGGGATGATTTATCTCTTTGTGAATTGTGTATCATTCATTTTTCTTTTGAAATTAGAAAGGATTGAATTTTTTAAAAGAATATGGAAGATGAAATGGATTCTTATTCCTTGGGAAAAATGAAAATAAAAGATTTTAAAGATGATGATCCTTGTGACTCCTATGATAAATAGGATGTTCTGTTGAATAATAATATCATTTCCCTTATATCTAATATTTATAGAAGATGATGAAGATTATATATATGTAATATTACTATAAAAGTTAATGACTATTGTGAAATCAAACAGTTTTCTATAAATTACCCCATGTTGAATGATAGATAATATTGAGTATATTCTGATGTAAAATCCTGATGGATGAAGTGAAATAATATTTTAAGAGAATAAAAGTAATCCAAAAATATTAACAATTAGTTCACCAGTTAGAATAAAAGTTTGATATTTATGAATAATGATTCAGACTCAACTGAAAATAATTACTCTGGTGATGAAAGATCATAAAAGGAACAACATTCATTACAAAAGATAATAAATCAATGGATTCCTCAAATAGTGAATAAGGTGTTCAAGAATCATTTATAGAGTATCAACTCCGAATAATACTTCTTTCATATCTCGAGAAAAAATAGACCTAAATGAATAAATTTGACTAATAAAGAAATATTTTAGTGTAAATAATGAAAGAAGTAAATACATCATCAAGTAGGAGGATGGATACATCTAATATAAATTAAGTTTCAAACATATAATTTCACAAAAATGAATAATGGTTGAAGATCTCATCATTAATATAGAATACAAGGAAGAAGAAGTCTAAAATAATAAATTAAAACATATTTAGTATGAAATTACCTTGAAGAAGATGAATAAATGCATAAAAATGACATGGAACTAAAAGATGAGTCTTATAATGTAACTGAGATGGCTCAAAACAACAATGATGTGAAATACTCACTTTACATAAACAATGTTTCATTAGATTCTTCTTACATTTCAGGTTTTAAAAATTGATTTCAAAAATATTGGGTATAGAAAGGATGTGATAAACCAATTAATTCTTCATAATTTGAATACTCACTCAAAATGAATGATGTACCATGACCTGAGTATGATATTTTAAAGATAATTATTATACATCAATAGAGAATCATGATTTTGTGGATATTTTTTTGTTTTAGAACCTATTTGAAAAGTTCTTATAATTTTGGTAATTTCATTTCACTTCCCATAATATGTTTTGAACAAATTAATTGATATTTTTTATGAAGGATGACTAAAATTCCTAACACACATAATGTTAGAAATAAAAAATATAATGATTTTAGAATCATGCCAAAAAAAATAAATTTGAATGTGTTGAAGACATATCTGGAAGATGGGATGGGTATGGTAATTATACCAAATGATTTATGTCAATCCTTTCATAACAAATTAATTTTTTAAAAATATAATAGGAACACGAAATTATGAAAATTGAGGAAATTACCTTCGTTTTTGAGACAACATTGAAAGAAATAAAAGAAAAATGGAATGAATTATTTATATTGGTTCTTGTTATTATATAAAATTTGATATAAAAATATTAAAACATATTTAATTTCATGATAAAGTACTAGTTACAATGGTTAATAATAGATACTTAAAAATATTAGCACTCATAATGACTCATATTGAAGTGTACATGATGAAATTATAAGTAAGTATTATATTTTGATCTATTAAAACAAAACATTAATAGTTTAGCTAAATGTTGTGATGATGGAAAAGCAGTTATCATCATAAAATATTGTTATGTAATCCAAATATTTACATATGGAAAATTTATTCAAAGGGAGAAAGAACCAGTTAGATCCTATAACAAATAAGAGATTTAATAACTCATATCACTTGAGTTCTAAAGATGAATATGAGATGTGGAACCAAGGATTTTGACACCTTGGAAAGAAAAAATTATATAAATTTCTATTTATGTTGTTTTATATTATCTTCTATATATTAATAGAAGAGATAAAGAGTTATTTGATTCTAGAAAAAATGGTGCGATGATCAAAAAAAGTTATAAGGGAGTTTTGAATCAATCTACCAGACTTCATGAGCTTATACATTCCAATTTATTTAGACCGATGAAATATCCATTGATTTTATTGATAATTCCAGTCAATTGAAAAATTTATGTTTTGTGAATCACAAGTCAGATGTAGTGTATATTATTAGGTTTTTTACAAAAGATATTGAAAATGAAATGGGGGTTTATAGAAAGAATATTTGAATATATTATGGTATTGAATTCAAAAAAAACTTTTGAAACATATATGAGAATTAATGGTATGAATAAATAGTATAGTTCTCCTTGTACTACAGAAAAAATATAGTGTACTAAAAATAATTAATAGATGATTGGTTGGAATAGGATGAATTATTATATAAGAATACAAACATTCAATGTTCTATTGAAATGAAGTTGGTATTACTGTTCTACATGTTCAAAATAGATTATTATTGATATGTTAAAAAACATAAATTCTTATAAAATATTTTATAACAAAAAATCATTGAATTACATTAATGTATTTGGATGTCCATGTTTACTAAAAATAAAAAATCTAGATCTAAAAATGTTTAACGTGAAATATGAAGAACAAATTTTAATGGTTTATTCACCAAATGGAATAAGATAAAAATCTTGAAAAAATTATCACCAAGTTTATAAGATCATTTGATGTGAAATTAATTGAAAATCAAAATTCTTTATCAATATTTTATAAAAATGGTGACGAAGATAAATAGGAGATTTCCTAGGATAGTGAATGTATGTCAAAACAACCGTACAAAGATTTAGGGAAATTGATTGATGAGGAATTATCAAATAGAAAATAATAATTGAATATTCATAATATAAAATAAATGTTGAGTCTAAGACATTATTGAAAATAAAAAGTTTCCAGTTCATACCATAACATTGTTAAAATTATAAAATTAGACATCACATATCTAAAAATTTCAATTGGGATTAGTTTCAAATGATATTCAACACAAATAATGCATTGATTTTGTGAATGATATATTGTATTAGATTGAAAAAAATGAAACATGAGAACTTCTTCCACTTTCAAAAAAATGTTATCGGAAAAAATAGGGTATATAAACACAAGTAGAATAAACATGGATATGGCCTGAGAAACAAACATAGGGTGGTTTATAAAGGATAATGAACAAGTGAAATTTTTGGATTTTGATGAATTATTTTCCCATGTTGAAATATAGGTAACAATCATATTTTTTATTGAAGTGCATGCTCACCGGAATTAAAATTTTAATCATATTGATGTAAATTCATAATTTTTCAAAAGATAATTATATAAAAATGTTTACATTTAAAAAC
Source organism: Viscum album (assembly GCA_963277665.1). NCBI lineage: Eukaryota > Viridiplantae > Streptophyta > Magnoliopsida > Santalales > Viscaceae > Viscum > Viscum album. The sequence goes on along the minus strand of OY728136.1, from coordinate 1,426,856,241 downwards.
TATTGTGGTTTTATACTTGATGATAATGAAACATAGTTTCTTTATTCAAAAAACATTTGTATGCAATAAAATAAGATCCATACGCATGGAATTATAAGAATAAATTTTTTTTGAGAATGTTGAATTTATATAAAATAAAATATTATATAAACATTAATTTTAATGATGTTGAATCTAAATAACTAATTTAGATTATGTATGTGGGAGATATACTTTATTCAATAGGTAGAGAAGAGTATTGTAAAACATTTTCTTATAAAAACTCATTGAATTTTTTAATGTCACTATTGGGATAATTAATGTACTTCATTGGATTTCTAGCATAAGAAAATGAAAAATACAATTTCTTATCTCCTAAAAAGTATCATTGGGTATTGCTAAAAAATATTTTCATGGAAGAATCCAAATATTTTTCTAATAATATCATTTTGACGACAATGCTGTGTAATGATTAGTTTAGAAAACGTGTCAATCACAATAAATTTGGAAAGCTGGTAATAATATTATTATACCTTACATCAAAATGGAATGATATTATTAATGTCATGACTTTTTGTACCATGTATAAAAGTTATCTGAAAGAATAATATATTCCGAAAGAAAAAATAATTCTTAGATATGTTAATGGAATATATTAACATGGTATTTTATACCAAAGAAAAAAGGAGATAAAGATTCATAGCTATATTGTTGCCGATTGCGATAGTGATTGTAATCAATTAAAATCAACCGTAGGATATTTTATTTGTGGTGAATTATTTTGAGTTAGCATAGTATGAAATAATGTGCTATAACATTAAGAACAACTGAATCTGAATATGATCTATCTCCACAAACTAGTACTCAAATCGTTTGGATTAATGATTATCTAGAAGACATGAAATTTAATATTTTTAAACCATTTAATATAAATTGTGATAGTCATAGTGCAATTGATACTTATAAAAATCATGTCTAGAATTCAAGATCAAAACACATTTATATAATGTTTATATCTATAAAAGATATCATTTTATTAGGATATGTTTTTCTGGATTATATCTCAATGAAGTATCAAATTGCTTATATATTCACAAAGGCAGTACCAAATGAAATGATTTTTGAGTTTAGGTAGCAACGCCAGGTTCATAGTCCTCCAATATCATCGTAATCCCTATAAATAACAACCCCAACATTATTTGTATTATGTTTAGGAATAGAAAGATAATATAAACAATTGTTCCATTTTAAACTGTTTTTACAAATATTCATGTTACGATCATGTATTCGTGGTTATCATAAAATGGTGGAGAGAGAAAAAAAATTGTAAAAATATAAATGTGATGGTTCTTTATCTTTACATGGTTTTATTATTTTCATACCATTGATGTATATAATTCCTTTAAAAACATTACTTTATCTAGCTGTTTGGTGTGAGGATGCTCTATTTAGTGAAATTATTTTTTAATAAAAGTTTTAAAACATTATTTGTTTAAAAATTTTGTGTTTTGAATATATTAAGATAGGTGGAAATATTTTTTCTGAGGATTTTACAAAAATCCAATGTGGGATATTCAATAACCATTGTGATATTTTTTTTAAATTGTTATAGTATTTTGAAAACAAACCTTTTTGTAAAAGATTTTTTTTATTTTGGATCAGCCCCATTCCATGCTAATGTGTTTTAATAAGAAACATGAAATTTGATGAATATTACTGAATCCAAACACAAATGGACAGAAATTTTTATCCCTTGAAAATGTTTTTTTAAGGAAATAGGTTTCAAGACTCTTTTTATCAGAAAAATAAACAGCAGACACAGAAGTATTTATAATGATGATTTGTATGGTTAGAAGAACTATCGGTCATAGTTACATCGATATGATGATCATGATCTATCAGACACTATCTTTTTTAGAATTTAAACAAGTTAATTTGTGATGATTTATTCGGATTTTTGAAGAGTTTTTGCAAGAATAAAATGAATTTATCAGGTATAAATATTTCATACATTCTAATATAATGTCAGAAAACACATTACTGATCATAATGTTTTGAAAAATAATGAAAACAATCACAATAATTTTATTTTCAATAAATGGAGGAATTGTAAATATTATATCGGTTTTATAAACCCAATAACAGATTATCATATTTAGAAGTACTATATATGAATGTTTTCCAAGAATTTTAATGTTTCATAGTGATTTCATCATCAGATGTAGAATATCATTATTATAATTTCATCATAATTTGATTTACATAATTATAGGGGTCTTTATCTAAACAGACTCGTTGGAGGTATATAAATTGGACTTAGAATAGGGAAATATTTTTCAAATGAATGCTTCACATTGATAACACATCAGATGCGAAAATTAGTGTGAGAAGATTTGCTGATGTCGAACCATGAATGGAACACCAATAATGAAAATAATTGATTATTCTAAAAAGGTTGATTTTTATAGACGAATAATATGGAGTGTTAATTTTCATATAAAAAAAATATGGTTACACCAATAAGACATCTACTGGGAATTTTCATCGTAATGAGATGATGAAGATAGTCATGTTTTTAAGGAGCTAGGATATAATGGAATATCATAATCAAATGAGAATTCAAGGTATATCATAACAAGTATAAGGTGATCAAGCTATAAATGTTATATCATATTGATGAAAATATATATATTTTTAAAATATTGATATCAAAAAAAACATGATAAGATTTTTCAAAGTTAATGCTGATTAGGAAAAATTGATATTCAATTATGCATTGATCATAGACTTTCTAAATTTCAGAGTGGACGGATTGTTTCCATGTTACTTGAATTTTATTTTTCAAGTCTCCTATAATTAGAATAAATTTCCATTAGAATTTGGTAACATTTCAGAAAAGAATGAAAGGTAGAGTGTTTAAGAAATTCATTTGAATGTTACCACTGGATAGATATATTTTTTGATGATTGGAATTATTATTTTTATTTTATGGACTAAAAAACTCCCTTTTGATATGATTATATTTAGTTGATCAGAGAGAAGAAGATCAAACTATGTATATTTTAAATGTTTTAGAATAGGACTATGAAAAGGTAATGAACTTATTGAGTTGATTATACCAATTCATTTAGTCTATAATAATCGAATTGAAGGCCATTAGACTCAAGGTCATCAGAACAAGGAACTATGTGGTGAAAATTTAACATGGTAAATTTACTTTTTTGGTTCAGTTGTTTTAAATAACACATTTTAAACAAGAAAAAGTTATTATAATATATCATACGAGGAGGAATAAGGTGTTTAATAGAATATTACATATGTTATATTCACTAAATCATCATAATGACATTCTATAGACCCATGTGAGTGTCTATGGATAGGATATAAGTTATCACACTTTGGTCAAACCATGTAAATCTCATGTGGTTTACATGAATTCATATTTTTTAATGAATGAGTATTTATGAAAATATGATAATGATATAAACATTAAAATCTTATCGGGATTATGTTTTAAAAAGTGTTGAATCATATAAAAATTGAAACTCATATTCAACCCCCTTGATCCTTTTCAATTGTAATCCTATCATCTAGAACATAATAAACCCATAATAAGATATTCCATTAAAATATTGTAGATTTTTTCTTTCTAACTAAAAATGTGATTAATTTTTATTGATAGGATATATTTAAAGCACTATAAAATGGTATACATTGTATTCTTTAATTATATGTATGAAAGATTATTTTGAGATGAAATAACCCCCATTTATTTCAAGGAAATAAAAAATGGAATTTTTACTGAACAATTCATTTTCACACAACTCAAATAATAATAATAGAGGGTTATATATAATTAATGGGATGGCCTAATAAATTAGACTAGTTTTTCATATATAATTAATAATAATTCCTGTAATAAGTTTCATATTAATCATGAATAGTATTAAATTTTATGGTTTATGGATGGAAAAATATTAATATATGTTTTATGAGTATTAAATATAAAAATTTTAAGAACATGATACATTATATGAGATCATATGATGTATTAACTATATGTTATCCCTTTTATTAATATAAAGTGATTGGGGGTAGGTGGGAAAATATTCTACAAAAAAGGATTGATGACACTGAGGCCCCTTTGGGAACCAATCTTACACATTCCCTATTTCATCTTCCTGGATAATGAAGCCCATCCATTGATTATTATCACCTTATCATTATAATTCCTCTCACATGATTAAAATATCATGAACTTATCTTCATCTCATTAATCCCTTTAATTATTGATCCATATTTATTGAAATAACATATGTGCAAGGCCTCGATTCCCAAACATCTCTTATATGAGATGATCAACTTAGTAGGGTATGAATTTCTGTTATCCACATATCTTTGTGACTTTCTCTAATTTTCCTTGTAATTACACCCCATGAGTATCAATAAGAATAGGGGAAATCCACAGAACCCATGATCAAAATGATATATGATAAACCATTATTTCGCATGCCCTAGTCTACCATCTCTTCATTAGATGACCCATTAAGTCATGACATGATGAAAATACAATGAGTTTATTGTATCTTGATCATCTAAATGATTTAATAGTAAACTATCATAATGTAAATCATCAATTATACATCCTCAAGACTATTTTGTTGGACTCCATCATATAAATTTTTTACAAGGGAACAACTCACACATCCCACCCCTAAAGGAAAATATTAGGGTGTCCCTTCACCCAGGACAATATAATAGGGAGACCGTTTTCCATAGACTTCATAGAAGGGAATCAGAAGACCCATTCCACAATAATTGGGTGAAATGTTTTTGAGGCCATAATTTTTTAGATACCCTTCACCCAAGCCCCCATGTAAGGGAAACCCTTAACCAGGTAATACATAATTCGGATACCATTCACATATGATTCCATACTAGGGATCCCTTTAACCAAACATTAATACTTTAGAGAACCTTTTCATAAGTCAGTATTCCAGGGAAGTCCTTTACCCCACACTCCATACAATGAATGACCCTTTTCTTAGGCTTCAATAACTTGTATAGACATCACCAAGGACTCCATACTACAGTACTACATCACTTAGATCCCTTACTATTGTGACACTTATCCTAATCCTCTATACATGGAGAACACTACACCAAGGCCTCCATGATATGAAACGTCTTGTCTTATATACCCTGTTGAGGCATTATTATCAAATTTTACAATACCTAACTTGTATAAACACATCAAATTTATCTAATCCCTCACTAATATTATATAGGAATTTTTTCCCCAAAATACATTTTGGACAAACATTACTCTAGACCAACTCACTATTTAGTGGAATCTCTTAAAGATTCATCTTTGGCCTCCTAAAATACATGACTGTGGTATTCTTACAAGAGTCCTTCCACTCAATAATATATTACACTAAGAAGATAGAATATCCTTTTTATTTTATATTATTACCGGGGTTTGATCCCATAATAATTAGAACCTCTTATTGATTACAATCATGCATTTCATTGATAACAATCATCCCAATCATTATAAAATTGATAAACTCTTCTATAACTAAAGATCTTCATCATTGAAATAACAAATGATTAATCATATATAAATGATGATACAAAAAACAATTTTTTTATAGAGACCCAAATCTTGACGTACATGGACATTACATTAATTTTTTGGAATACTTAATACATGACGAAAACCAACACACAAGGAACGTAATAGTTTAGTGTCTTCTGAAACTCATAACATAATCTTCTAATCATGGTGAAAGATCTTCAACATCTCCCATAAATATCTTCCCCTTTTGTTTTCTTACCTAAAACCTTTCCTTATATCCTGGGGAAAAGAAAGCATAAAAAGGGCGAGCTCAAATGCTCAGTATGGGTAAACATAGAGAACATAAAACAATCCATAAACATTTGAATGTAAAAACATGAGAAAAAAATATAAACATCAAAATCTTGTGAAATGACATAAAACATTGCAGTACATAAGTCATAGATCATAAAAGAAGATTAATCATGATAAAATAGCATGGGAATAAAACTGGTAACTGTGGAAAAACATTAAATAGATGATATGATTTCCATGGTAGCCAAGGCATTGCTGCCAAGACCATCTTAGTGGACAAAGTCCCTTACTTAACCGGGTTTACTTTCCGTTCCAGCCCTGTATTACTGAACCAGATTTACTTGTTGTCCCAGCCATGTCTATCTCATGAGATATAAATCCTTACCCAATGCATTGGAGGGAGATATATGTCCCACCCATCTCATAGTGAAATCATTCTTACGTGTGCCACAACATGAACATAAATCATTCATCATTACCCAAATAATAAAATGGATTTCATAAACATCATTCCATCATAACATAATCCATATAAAAAATGGACATCATTTAATCCTAAGAAAAGTGATTCCATGTAAATCATAGAGACATTATACTTGAAACATACACATATGAAATAATTCCATCTTATATAGAAATTGTTTTGATAAAACACTTGAAATGAATTCTTGTGGAAAATATCCTTTCTTCTTCAAAATCATTTTCTTTTTAGAAAATTCCATGAAATTTTAAAAGAAAAGGATTTCATTTGAAATAGTCATGAAATATTGTACAGTAACCTTCATGAAAATAAGGTGTTATGAAACTGTAAATTTCCGTTCATGCCGTATAAGTTAAAAAACATTCTCCTCAGACTTTTAACAGAAAAGTCAAAAAGTACCACGTATGGTAAACAAAAGAAATATTCCATTCATAACAAAAATTAAAAGTCAAAGAATGGTAAACATGAATTTAAACATACATGGAAGAATATTAAACACTTTATGAAAAACATTTTATGGACATGGATGAAAAATACAACCCTAGTAAATAGTTACGTATAAACAATCTTGGATAAAAGTGAGATTGAAAAATTATCCCTTACCTAATTTCTGATATGCTTCATATGTATCTCAAAATCTAATATAATGATTTAAATAATGTCATTGACTTATTACAGAATCATATTAATTTTAACGATATCATATATGGTTCACTTATGACATTATATTACCCGTTCTTTTGTAAATTCAATGTTAAAGTTGTGTTTTGGGTGAAATCATTTCATTTATCATACATGTTTCGACTTTTTTTTCATGATATTATAAATTATATCCTGATTTATATAATTCCAGAATGTAAAACATGATTTATAAATAATATATATTCAGCATATAAATATATATGATAAATCGATAAATGGAATGTAATACATCGTTCATGGAGATGGTAGGTCGTACGTACGCATGAACGTTGTTTTCGTTTCCTTATTGAATTGAATGGAATTAAGTAAATCAAACATATAAGTAAATAAATACAGTATCATTATTATGTAACATATTTCATTATTATTTATTATATAAATACTTTATAATTATACCTGAATGTTTAATCCTGGAAAATGAATCTCATCGCGTTCGTGGAGACGGTAGTCCGTACGTAAGCACGAGCGATGATATCATTCCCATGATCGTGGAATTGTATTGAAGTGTATGTATAATATTTCAGAATCAATATCACTTTAAAATAATCATCTATAGTTGTTTATTTACACCATTATACCCATCCAAGTAAGGTGGTGGTGGAAAACAGATTACACCACGACGTGGAGACGGTATTCCGTACGTACGCACGTGTGGTGATTTCATTTTCCATAGGATGGATAGAAGGTGAAATGGGGTTGTTTCATATTTATAATAACATATCTGTATATTAGTGATACTGATGTTATTACATTATAATAAAACAACTGAAGAAGAAGATGTTGAAGAAGAAAAAAAACGTGAAAGAATCGGTAGAAGAGATTACCTCTTCTTCATCGCACATCTTTTAATCTTCCTCTTAATGCAATAGAGATGGTCTTTTGAAAATACCTAAACCACTATAATGTTTATAATGAAGTTGAAAAGTTAAATTAGTAGTGTTTTTCTGAGATTGAAATCTCAAAATTGTGAAAAGAAAAGAGGGAGGAGGTTCCCTTTTATAAGAGAGGAGAGGCGCACCTTAAAAAAACTTAATATATTATTTTATAATAAAGTCATATTCGATTTATAATGGATCAAAAGTGACTTCTTTAGAAGATAAAGTGGGTATGGGTCGAAATCCTCTCAACCAATAGGTTTTGACAAGTTTAGGTTACTATTTTAACCTTAGCATTTAGATTTAACTCTAAGTTAAATAATTTAACTTTTACTGTGTCTTCTTCATTTCTTACACTATATGGTTAATAAACATACTATAACAATCCAAACGAACCCCAAGTGGTTCTTTATTAATATATATAACCTTATATTAGTCATTTAGATGAACCATATATTTTTAGGAATAGAATAACAATTAATAATATAATATTTGTTTTAAAAACTATTTTATGTCAATTTTGACACTATTTGGTAATTGATTTTTGTGAAAATCATAACAACATGATTAATTCTAAAAATACAAATTTAATCAATACTAACATATCATAGTGACCTAAAATATTAGTTCAATTCATAAAAAGTCTCAAATTACATTTATTTTGTTATTTATAATATCAATTATGTTATTATTTCATTAATAAGGTAATTACTGCATCATCATCGTGTCTTAAATAAATTAAATTATTTAATGTATAAAAATTATAAATAAAATAACATTAAGTAGGAAATATTTTTAGATTTATAATGAATATTTATAGTTGAATTTATCTTATGTATAACCCTACATTAAAAATATTTTAGTTATTAAACATTGATTTTATCTATTTTAACTCTTCTTTAAATAAAATAATAATAAATGTCCTAATCTAATCCATGTTGACCTAAAGGGTAATAGTTTATTCCTAATGTTGTTTTTGGTCGAATTACACTTTTCCAATAGAATTAGGACATGTGTTAGGGTAATAATGATATCATTTTTCCCTTAATTACCCAATTTACTTTTAACCATGGTAAATAAAAGTAAAAAGTTACTATTCCCAAAAAATTATTTTTATCTTATTGAACCACATTTTACTCCTTGATATTAACCGTGTCTCACAGATTTTCTAAATTCCACTCACAGAAGCAGTAAAATTATGTTTTATGTAAATTTTCAAATTCTCCTAGGAGGTGGGTAAAAGACGGTGAAAAGTTTAATAAAATTTTTATATATATATAATTATTATAAAATGACTCCAATGAATTACATTGAACATATATAGGTATTAGGTATCAATTTTACCTAAAATAAAATTTAAATAAAATAAATGATTATTTAAATAAAAAGTTCGTTTAAACCAATATCTTAGTTTTTTCACTATTCATCAAAAAATGAAGGTTTTCAGAAAAAATACCAAAAATTCACCCTAGGAAAATTTTGGCATTCCGAATCCAAAAATGAAGTCTATTTTGAAAGATAAAATTTATATAATTTCAAAAGGTGGGTATTTCTATTCATAACGGCTAGTTCATAATAATATTATAATAATATCTCGTTTAAAAAAACTCGATATTGCATAATACAGACGCTATCGAAGAAGGTATTGATTGCGTGTAATGTAAGACAAGTTAGGGCTGCATGTATTGAAAGCTCTGTTTGGTGTTGTGTATAACATAATCAAAAGTTATTTCATTTATATTTTTAAAAAAATCTATACTTAATGTAGTGTAGAATAATTTCCACAAAACGAATTTGAAATTGTGTATAACATGAGCAAAGAATAGTGTTGCGTATACTGCAAGCTAATACGGTGTTGCGTATAGTACAAGTTAATCTTGGTGTAGTGTATAATAGAAGAAATCAACGAAATTAAAAATAATATATGTCATAAAATCTCAGGGTGTTACATTCTACCCCCTTAAAATGAGTTTCTCCCTCGAAATTCATCGGGGTTAGAAATCTTTTACTACTTGAAATTTTTGTTCATAAAAACCCACATAGTAAAAGGAATACTAAAACATAATTTTAAAAAGTGAAGTATGAAACATAACGGTTACCCAAATTAACTCATCACTAGGTTTCCACATAGGATAACATAGGTGGTATTATGGATATGGAAGAGAAATCTAACTGTCATGTTCTGATGGAGAGTGGTAGAGAATAGGGCTATGAAAAAAATTCAACAGTCACAATGCAATAAATTTGTGCTGATCTAAGGTACCATCTGATAAATCAAATATTAGAGCACTAGGATAACATTTTTTGTATTCAGGATCATTTCTCTAAGGTTGAATAATTAAAACAAATACTTACTTGATTTTCGTACAATCTCACCGTTGTTCATGCCTTGAACAATTTCCACGCCATCTCTTAAAGAAATGAAGTTGAATTTGTCATTTGTGAAGCATTAGGAGATCATGTGATAGAACGGTGGGTCATTCTATCTATCTCAAATAAAAGGTTAGAAAAAGTTATTAAATATATGTATGTCCATCTATAGTAAGATTAATCATATATGGTTCTTAAAATTGACTTATACGTCATATATCATACCGCTTAATATAATAAAACTAGTTTCTACTAACCAGGGTCTTCCTGTAGTCCAGTGGCAGGCGATAAAGGCCTATCGCACTTCGGTTGTGGGTTCGATTCCCACAGCCTTGTCCGATGTGATCGGCTGTTGCTCGTCGTGCAGGTTGTCCTTTTTCTAAAACTACATTATTATAACATTCCATCAATAATATCAAAAAAAATTATAGCCTTAAACAATACTGACTTATATTCAACATAATCCATTCCAATATTTAGGCTTCTCCAAAATACATCTGTCCAAGCTCATAGTATAATGAAATCAATTACTAGAAATGTCATCTACCGAGCATTTGAATACAATCATTTATCCCCCATATATCATACAATACATCTTGTTGGTCAAATTACAAACATGTGAATACCTTAATCATGTATTCTCTTGAAAATTGATTACCTATTGAACCTTTGAGAAAACATGAATGCTGTCAAAATTTAACACTTTCCACATACCAAAATCCCAAAATTTCTGCATACTCAAATCATGATATAACTTTATCCTTATATTAGTCATGAGCTCATTTAATTTTTTTCTTTATCCCTTCATTATGTGAATATCATCTTTTTTCCAGAAATATTTCAATCACTTTTCATGGTTACCGGTACCATATAATTATTGAAAACCAAAACATAGATTTCCCAAAATTCCATGATACCATAAATGAGATTCCATGATACTATTTTGAAATCCCATTACATGAACACTTAATCATTACACAAAATCATTTTCATACTCAACATCACAAATAGTGATCGCATGTGACTTCCCTTTATCCTTTTCCTTAAGAGTTTTCTCACGTTGATCATGATTAACCCTTGTATTAGGGCATTGATTAGAATAATTCCCCATTTCCTTGCACATGAAGCATTGAAGTGTTGGTAGAGAATTCTCTACTATCTTTTCTTTATTCAAATCATTAGAAACCCTTTTACCATTACGTCGACACTCAGCTGCTCGATGAACTTCTTTCCACACTTAAAACATTTTCTAGTCCCTTTATGAAAATCTCCACCATGCTTCATTCCACACTTTGAGCATAATGAAACAGTCATCTTCTTTTCACCATTATTCTGAGATATCTCCTTGAACTCCATCTTTCATTTCCTGTCAAAACCATGAGATGGATATGTAAAACCAACTTCTATTTCTACCGTGAAAGCACAACGCACAATTTCTTCATAGTTACTGAAGTCTATTATAGCTAATTCCCTTCGAAGACTCGGTTTTAAGCCACTGAATAATCAATCAACTTTACTTTTAGGTTGGATGGTAAAGCCAGATGCATACCTTGCAGGCCTTGTAAACTCACTTCGTATATACTAGCAGATTCACCATCCTTTTTCTTAAGCTCAAGGAAATCCTTTTTCATCTTTGTTCGAAGAATATGAGGGAAGTACTTAATGAAAAATATGTTATTGAACTCATCCCATTCCATGGATTCAATTTCATCTCGGGGCCTAGTATTCTTAATTATAGTCCACCATTGATCTGCTTCACCTTCTAAACAGTAAATAGCCAAAATGACTTTTTCAAGTTCTGAACAACGAAGTATGGAAAATATCATTTCAAGGGTGATGACCCATTTTTTAGCAACATGTGGATCAGAAGACCCACTAAAATAAGGTGTATGTTGCCTCATAATGGACTCAATATAATATTGTTCCCTTCTATGCTCATTTGGAAGTCCAGAATGGTTCATGTATTGTGTATGTATAGAAATAATATTTTCCACTCCATCTCCCATAACATTGGTTTCTTCAGAAGGGAAATCATTGCATTGTCCATTACATTTATCAACACGGTTCCTTTGGGTTCTTGCCATCATCTAAAACCCAAAAGGAATACTGTGAGTGGAAAAAATCATGCTAGGGAAAACAACATAATAAAGGGGGTGTACCTTAAATATATAACATCTTAGGGTAAATTCCAAGACTGTTACCTTAATTCTAGGACTATAACCTATACGTATACTTAACCTTAGGGACATCCCTAGACATACCTTAGAAATATCTTTAGGGATCTAACTAAAGTTTTCGCATCCTAGTTTCCAAAGGTTAACTAATCTTTTCCTTTGATACCAACTGTAGTGACCCAACGCTTGACATACACAGACATTACATTACTTTTTTAGAATACTGAAAACATAACGAAAACCAACACACAAGGACCATAATAGTTTAGTGTCTTTGGAAACTCGGAACATAATCATATAATCATGGTAAAATATCTTCAACATATCCCATAAAGATTTTCCCCTTTTGTTTTCTTACCTAAAACCTATCTTTATATCCTGGGGAAAAGAAAACATAAAAAGGGTGAGCTCAAATTATCAGTAATGGTAAACATATAGAACATAAAACATTCCATAAACATTTGAATGTAAAAACTTGAGGATAAAATCTAAACATCAAAATCTTGAGAAATGACATAAAACATTGCAGTACATAAGGCATAGATCATAAATGAACATTAATCATGAAAAAATATCCTGGTAATAAAAATGATAAGTTTGGAAAAACATCAGGCACATGATATGATATCCGTTGTATCCAAGGCATTGAAGCCAAGACCATCTTAGTGGACAAAGTCCCTTAATGAACTGGGTTTACTTGCCGTTCCAGCCCTGTATTACCATATCGGATTTACTTTCCATTCCAGCCATGTCTATCTCATGAGATATAAATATTTATGCAATGAATTGGATGGATATATAGGTCCCGCCCATCTCATAATGAAATCATTCTTGTGTGGGCCACAACATGAACATAAATCATTCATCATTACCCAAAGAATAAAATGGGTGTCATAAACATCATTCCCTCATAACATAATCCATATAAAAAATGGATATTATTTCATCATAAGAAAAGTGAAACCATATAAATCATAGAGACATTATACTTGAAACATACACATATGAAATAATTCCATCTTATATGGAAAATGGTTTTGACAAACACTTGAAATGAATTCTTGAGGAAAATATCCTTTCTTCTTCAAAATTATTTTATTTTTACAAAATTCCATGAAATTTTTAAAGAAAAGGATTTTGTTGAAAATAGTCATGAAATATTTTAGAGTATGCTTCATGAAAATAAGGTTTTATGAAACCGTAAAAATATGTTCATGTCATATAAATTAAAAAAACATTCTCCTCGTACTTTTAACAAAAAAGTCAAAAAGTACCACGTATGGTCAACAAAAGAAAGATTCCATCCATAACACAAAGTAAAAGTAAAAGAAGGAAAAAAATTACTTTAAACATACATGGATGAATATTAAACACTTTATGAAAAACATTTTATGGACATGGATGAAAAATATTACCCTAGTAAATACTTACGTATAAGAAATCTCGGATAAAAATGAGACAGCAAAATTATCCCTTACCTTATGTCTGATATGCTTTGTATATATTTGAACCTCCTTTACAATGATTTAAATATTGTCATTGACTTATTACAGAATCATATTCATTGTAATTATATGATATATGGTTCACTTATGACTTTATATTACTTGTTCTTTTGTAAATTCCATGTTAAAGCAGTGTTTTGGAGTAAAATTGTTTCATTTATCGTATGTGTTTCGACTTGTTGTTCTTGATATTATTAATTATATCCTTATTTACTTAATTCCAGAATGTAAAACTTTATTTATATATAATATATATTCAGTATATAAATATATATGATAGATCGATAAATAGAATGAAATACACCATTTATTGAGATGGAAGGTCGTACGTATGCATTAACGTTGTTTTTGTTTCCTTGTTGAATTGAATGGAATTAAGTAAATGAAACATATATGTACATAAATACAGTATCATTATTATGTAATATATTTTATGATTATTTATTATATATATACATTATTATTGTACTTGAATGGTTAATCATGGGAAATGAGTCTCATCGCGTTCGTGGAGACAGTAGTCCTTATGTACGCACGAGCGATGATATCATTCCCATGATCGTGGAATTGTATTGAAGTGTATGTATAATATTTAAGAATATATATCACTTTAAGATAATCATTTATAGTTATTTATTTACACCACTATACCCATCCAAGTAAGGTGGTGGTGGAAAACAGATTACATCACAACGTGGAGACGATATTCCTTACATACGCACGCACAGTGATTTCGTTTTTCACAAGGTGGATAGAAGTTGAAATGTGTTTGTTTCAAATTTATAATAACATATAAGTATATTAGTGATACTGATGTTATCAAATTATAATGAAACAACTAAATAAGAAGAAGTTGAAGAAGAAATAAATCTTGAAAGAATCGGTAGAAGAGATTACCTCTTCTTCATCACACCTTTTTTAAGCTTCCTCTTAAGGCAATAGAGTTGGTATTTTGAGGAGAACCAAACCACTATAATGTTTCAAGGGAAGTTGAGAAGGGAAATGGTCAGGGGTTGGCCAAGCTTTAAAGATCAAAATTTAGAAAAGAGAAGAGGGAGGAGGTTCCCTTTTATAATGGAGGAGAGGGGCACCTTAGAAAAATCTTAATATATTATTTTATAATAAAGTCGTATTTGGTTTATAATGGATCCAAAGTGACTTATTTAGAAGATAAAGTGGGTATGGTTCGAAATAATCTCAACCAATAGGTTTCATACAAATTTAGGTTATTATTTTAACCTTATCAATTAGATTTAACTCTAAGTTAAATAATTTAACTTTTACCGTGTCTTCTTGTTTTCTTACACTATATGGTTAATAAACTTACTATAACAAGCCAAACAAACACCAAGTGGTTTATTATTAATATATATAACCTTATCTAAGTCATTTTTTTGAACATTAGATTTTTAGTAATAGAATAAAAATTAATAATCTAATATTTGTTTTAAAACCCATTTTATGTCTATTTTGACACTATTTGGTAATTGATTTTTTGTGAATATCATTACATAATAATTAGTTCAAAAAACGTTAATTGAATCAATACTAACATATAATATTAACATAAAAATATATTTTAATTCATAAAAAGTCTCAAATTACATTTATTTGGGTATTTAGAATATCAATTATGTTAATATTTCATTAATAATGTAATTACTGCATCATCACCGTGTCATAAATAAATTAAATTATTTAATGTATAAAAATTATAAAGAAAATAAAATTATGTACGAAATATTTTTAAATTTCTAATTAATATTTATAGTCAAATTTATCTTATGTATAACACTACATTAAAAATGTTTTAGTAACTAAACTTTTATTTTATCTATTTTTACTCTTCTTTGAATAAAATAATAATAAATGTCAAAATACAATCTAAGGGACCTAAAGGGTAATATTTTATTCCTAAGGTTCTTTTTGGTCGAATTACACTTACCAAATAGAATTAGTACATGTGTTAGGGTAATAATAATATAATTTTTACCCTTAATTACCATATTTACTTTTAACCGTGGTAAATAAAAGTAAAAAGTTACTATTCATCAAAAATAATTCTCTTATTGAACCACATTTTACTTCTTAATATTAACTGTGTCTCTCAGATTATCAAATTTCACTCACAGAAGTGGTAAAATTAAGTTTTATGTAAATTTTAAAATTCTCCTAGGAGGTGGGTAAAAGACGGTGAAAAGTTCAATAAAATTTTTATATATCAAAAATTATTATAAAATGACTCCAATGAATTAAATTGAACTTATATTGGTATTATGTATCAATTTTTACCTCAAATAAAATTTAAATAAAATAAATTATTATTTAAATAAAAAGTCGATTTTAACCAAAAACTCAATGTTTTCACTATTCATAAAAAATTGAATGTTTTTAGAAAAATAACAAAAATTCACCCTAGGATAATTTTGAAATTCCTAATCCAAAACTGAAGTACATTTTGAAAGGTAAAATTTATAAAATTTCAAAAATTGGGTATTACTATTCATAACGGCTAGTTCTTAACAATATTATAATAATATCTCATTTAGTGAAACTCAGTATTGCATACTACACACGCTATCGAAGAAGGTATTGGTTGCGTGTAATGTAATCCATGTCAGGGCTACGTGTAGTGAAAGTTCCATTTTTTGTTGTGTATAACATAATCAAAATTTATTTCATTTATACATTAAAAAAAATCTATACTTAATGTTGCGTAGAATATTTTCCTCAAAATGAACTTGAAATTTTGTTTATCACGAGACAAGAATAGTGTTGTGTATACTGCAAGCTAATACGATGTTGCATATAGTATAATATAATCTTTTCGTAGTGTATAACAGAAGACATAAAATAAATTAAAAATAATATATGTCATAAAATCTTGGGGTTTTACAGTTTTCATAAAAGAGACACCCATTTATTTTGATATGTATCCCTCCCATATGGGTCCATATCCCCTGTCAGTCCTTCCTTTTATACTTTTATTGATATAAATAGGATGTATTTGGATGTGTATATATGGGAATTATGTTATTTGTATTAACCAATCATATTCTCGTTGTTGATGATGTCCAAAAAAATTAATAATTACATATTGGTCTAAAGTGGTATCTGATATCATTTAAGTCAGAATCATTCAACATTTTGAAATATTTATTATAATTATTGTCTACCATACATATATAATGTATTTATAGGAAAAAGGTGAAAATAAAAAATTGGGACTCCTACTATATTTAAATGCAAACCATAATTTATATAGGTTAGTTACTAGTATAAATTTTTATCTAGAATGGGTTTCTCATGCTTAGTTCAGAAATAGAACATTTCAAGACACAGTCCTTCTAGGATGGATAAGAAATTATTTCAAACTAAAAAATATATTTTCCATTAAATATGATGATAAAATTATTATAAATGGAACTTTTTATATAAAATTTAAATTAAATAGATTATATTCATAGATACATGACCATAAAAAAATTTATTCCTGAATGCATGGCCTTAAATGTAACAATATATTGTATTTGTTATTTAACATCAAATGTGATAGTAATGGATTTTCATAAGAAATTAAATGGTATGATGTGTCTTATCAACATTCACAAAACTAAACATCATATTATTATCCTTAAAATGGTACAGACTAATTCCGTTTAATTGGCCTAATACCAACATCAAAATAACCACTGCCACAATAGAATGAAATAAATTCCAAAGATCCCATATATGTGTATTTAAATAATATTTTAAAAATATATTATTTGAGAATATTACACATAAAAATATTTACACCACTTCATGGTATCAATCAACAACTTGAAAAGTGGTTACTAATGTTGTTTCATGGAATTATTTCATTTATAAATATTAAATGCATAATAATTCCTTTTAAAAAGAAATAATAATGTTATGAGTAAGTCGATCTCAAATCATCTCGATAAACAAGAATTCCAATTTTCACTCATATGCCATATTAAACATATTCTAATGGAATTTATGTTCACTCAAATTGAAAATATATAGTGTTAGAGTGAATAGTAGTGTGGGTATAAATGTTCAATCTATATTAGGTTCCTTTACACATGAACAATATCTATTTCCCATGTACATTCCCATGTTATTATGTAGTAGTGGGTTATTTGATCTTGGTTGTTGTCCTTTGGGGTCCTTGAATCGTCATCATGGAAGCATCAAATTTCCCACTACAAATTAATATCATTGGTCATACTACCAAAAATATGAAATCCATAGATTATGCTGAGACTTATCAATATATTTCTGAGATATATACTTTAGATTCCATGAATTTAATATTTCTATTTCCTAAGCTACACAATCACAACAACTGTCCCAATGAAAAAAAAATTACTTAATTACCTAGTATAATAATACCATCTTGATGACCATATCCTAAATATGGTGGTGGATTGTGAAATCCTCTAGGCCATGGAGACCCAATGTGTTCCTTAAAAATATGTTTCATTGAGGATTATATGCTTCCAAACATCATATCTAAAAAATCATGATATTGTATTCAAAGTTTAGAAATTCATAACTCTCTTATACTAAGTAGATGGAGGATGAAGTCACTAATTATTTAACTATTGTTCAAGTTAATACCAAGGGTATCCTATCATATAACAATGTTTTTAGTTTTTTATTCCCACAACCCAGTGGAATATCTAGAGGATATAGATATGGAGCATTAAAAAAGTTTTTCATAAACAACGACTCATAGGAGGAGGATCCACTAATGTAATGAAACTGTAAAAATTCAAATGCCTTCAAATGTATCTTATTTTATCAAAAATCAAGAAGATCGTTATCATATTATAATGGTAGTATCATTGTATCATAGTATTAATTTTTCTATGAACACTTGGTATGATTTTTAGAATATCTCAAATAAAACCAATAAATCGCACTAACATGATGTGACTATAAATAAAAAATTCCATCAAAAAATTTTAAGAGAGGAATATTACGAGGGAAAAAACTATTAATTATCATAATCATATATCTATGAAAAAAAAGATCATTCAAGGTTTCATCCAAATCATAAATGTAACTACACACAATACATGACTTTTAGTTTGATTAATGTTCTATCCCCAATTACTCTACTAATAATATTCATAAGGACATATCTCAAATGATAATACTAATTCCATATATAGAATCATACTAATCTTCAAATAAATAAAATTTAATTTCATCAAAATATTTTGGTAGAAACCTAAGAGTAGAATATTATCCTTCTTCCCATAAACATTCAATAGGATCTTTAGGGTATTCCAAAAGTATAACATAGATTAAATTGTTATTCATCACTAAGATATGGTGACTATATGCACCATTAATTCCCTTAAAATATCATCATATCCAATAAAAATGGAGGTACTCCAGTGATAAACAATAAAATATTTCCTCTCCAAATAAATTTTTAGATAAGTCACAATGGTCATTCTCATGAAGAAAATTTTGGAGGTCATCCATACATCATGATTAGTGAAAACTATTGTTCTTCTCAACATTCAAACTCACTAAGAATATGAAAACAATAATGAATTCTATATGGAATCCAAGATAAGATCCACTTAGCTATTCCCCTATTCATGTTTTAGTGATTTTTTAATGATAAAAAAATAAACTAACATAATGTCCATCACCATGAAGAAAAAACACCCATAAAATGATTATCCTTCCTATGGAAGCCATAAAAATTACTATCGAGGTAATACATTTAGTGTATTTAATAGTAATCCTTAATTTATTTTATAATTTATACATAATATATGACATCTCTATCATTTGGAATAAGTAATATAATATGTAGTTCAACCCAATACTTTTCACTGTAATAGACATCGCCATAAAATAAAATTCAAAATATCCCCATATACTATGTGGAACATGAATGGATGAGGATAGATTTATTTGGTGAAAAATCATTATTTAGTGAAAACTCTTCATATTTACATGACAACCTAATATGACGTTCATTATTTTTGCATACCCTATATTGTGTTTCCTTTGACACATCAATGATTATTTTTATTTATCTAGATATTCATGAAAAATAATTTGAAAATTTTCTAATATTAGTATATTATTTTAATGAACCACTGATATATGATAAGGATAATTCTAGAGTAATGGAGGATGATTTTAACAATTATAATGTTATAGGCGTATTCTGACACATAGAAACTACACAATATGAAATTCTAATGGAATTGAGAGATGATTTTTTTAACATAAATACACCTGGTTTTTGAGAAGCTCACTGTTATCTCAAGACTATAATATTATTATATGTTGTATATGTACAATTTATCATGAATTTGGATTCCATACACTATGATGTTAACTTATCCACCATTCACAATTCATATAACCATATATTGATGATACACTGTACGTA
The DNA here is from genome assembly GCA_963277665.1 of Viscum album. Taxonomy (NCBI): domain Eukaryota; kingdom Viridiplantae; phylum Streptophyta; class Magnoliopsida; order Santalales; family Viscaceae; genus Viscum; species Viscum album. The sequence goes on along the minus strand of OY728136.1, from coordinate 1,426,835,850 downwards.
CATATAATATCCCCCAAATATCTATATTAACATCATATATAATATAGTCATCGATACCCAGAATAATATGTGAATAAACAGATGTGGTGAATATAAATAATTTATTTTTTTACTTCACACACATTCCCTCATTTTGGATCATGGAAGGAGTCTTGTAATGATAGTATTCATGTCTAATCACATTTCTTAATTTAATATGTTCTGGCTAGCAAATCCAATGTGGTCTTGATGTTCATAAATCCCATAAAATTTATACATTATGAGTGCAATCTACTTGGAATCCTCAACCTCATGCCCCAAATAAGGTCAAATATTGCACACATATATGGATTTTAATTTCTATAATGGATGATAACCCCTAGTGGGTGAGTAGACCATACCATGAAAAGGTGTCACACAAATCTAATTCAATGATTGATGCTTGAAAGGAAAAAAGGTTATGAGGGAATCTACATTAGCAGTATTATAGGAAAAATAGAAAATCATAGTGATGTAGAAATTAATACCATAACATCGACCCCCAATATCATATAATACCTTAAATGAAGTTTATATAATACTAACACATATATATTGTGCACAGTCAATAGGTTTGGTGGTATTATTACTTCTCCCCCTAGAAAAATTTCAATCATTCATTTGTTGGGAGATTCAACACAAGAATAACCTTAAAATTTTATTTCACATCATGATTCTTCCACTTCATTAAGAACTATATTGCTAAATTTTTTGGATAATACCTCAAAATAACCATCCCTAAATAATTTTGATTGTATATAAATTATATTGGGTGAAGCTTCAGTTAGAATGTTGATTGAATTGATAAACTAAAGAGATATATTTTTATATGGAATATTATTTTCCATAGAAATATATTTAGATAATAAAATGTACCACTATAAATATGATGAATAATATATTTTTTTATATAACCTTGGTCAATAAAAGGTATTTATACATATGAAAAAATAAAATATAGTGTGACATTGAGAGTGAAGAGTGAGGTGTTAATGGTTTCTATTAATGAAGGTACCCATGAAAATACCTGAATAATTTATTCATTCATATAAATAAAGGAATACACATGACTTATGAGATAATGATTATATCCATCAATTTTATACCAAGTAAATTTCATCTTTGAAAAAATGGAATGGGGTGTCTACATCCAAATCCCACCCAATACATGAAGAATTTTTTGAGGTTATGGTAATTGTATAATGATATGAACTCGTTTTTTCAAGATATTAGTCTAAATATCATCCAATAATATCATCAATATAATGAAATCCTAGTAAATTTCATAATGTGACCATCATTATTATTCTATCACCAGTACCAACTCTAATTCCTTACCCCACACACTATCTTAGGGGGCCTACTCATAAAAAATGATAACAAAATATCTTTAAACCTATTTGGAAGGAGTTATTTAATCCAGAAATAAAAAATTTAATGGGATAGTTGTAATCATTTTTAAAAAGAATATGTTACAAGGTTCATTAACACATACCATGATATAAACTTAGACATAATATCATATATCCTGAAAACAAATTTTTTTTGGTTTTAATAGTGTACCATTAAACATCACCAACTAATGGATATTGGGGAACTCTATTGTATATTATTTAATATTCACTAATATACTCAAAATATTTATTGTATCATAGAAAATAATGTTTATAAAACCTTTAGTGTAGATGATAGGTGTCTTAAAAAATTTTGTAGTGGAAAATTGTAGAATGGTAGAGTATTATGAATTATTATGTGTTGAAAATAAATGTCAGAATAAATAAAAAAATTATGTTACGGATATGATATACTAAGGAAAAAATTTATTCATCCATTTATGGAAAAAATTTACACTGTGAAGATAGAGACTAAATCATCATCATTACCCTATGTTATGTACCAGTTTATTCAACACTACAAAAAAAATACATAAGAATAATATCACCCACATGTCCTTGGCCTAGTCTAGTATCTCTTCTAATTCATACACACATTAGTGATTGTATGGGATCCATCACACCAAATGAATCCTTTATTTGATGAGGAGACACAATATGTATTGGATAATGTTATTCACATGACACACCCATTCTTTGTGGAATTGGACATGTACAATCCTCAGTTACCCAATAAATATTATGGATTATGTTAGAGTGGTTATGGAAGATGAAGCTACGATGGGCTATAATAGACAAGAAATTTTTCCACTAAGTATAAATATATATAGTAAATACAATTATTGTAAGAGTTATGAGTATAAAATAATATGATATAATCTTGATTCTGATAGGGCTTACTCAGAACTAATCACACATTCATATTGACCATTATAAAAGAAACAATACAGTCATTGTCAAAATATAACAATTATGATTTAACACAATATATAAACAAAAAAATTCCCATATTTTTATTGTTTTCTTTGGGTAAACTGAAAAAAATTTGAGTGGCCTACATGGAAAATGGTGGGTAACATCCTCAATGAAGGTGTAATAATCATGTAGATCAATATATTAAATTAAAAATTATCACACAATCATCACAATAAGGATTTCCATCAGGGATTCCATTCTTATTTCAATAGATATTTAGGAAGGCCATAGTAATGATATTTCCATACGCTTAATGATGAATATTATAGTTCATTTAGTAGAGAAATATAGCATCGATACTGGATCTATTGAAATCCAAAGGTTAATTTAGTCCATTGACAAGGACCAAAAAGTTTCCATACATGGAGACATCAAGAATATACAATTATCTAGAAATAAAGAAAAATCATTTCTCCATAAAGACTATGTAAAAAAAATTTGGGATCAATATTATTTAGATCTAACAACATAAATGGTCAGGCAATAGTGAATGTAACATGTCCATTTTTAAATAAATAAATTTTGTGTATAAAATGAGAATTCAAGGGTCCCTGATGAATATAAAAATCTGATAATAGTTGAAATTCACACTTATAAATTCGAAATCATTTTGGATCACAAATAAAAATAATTAAAAGCATTAATGGGAAAAATTTTACATCATATACAAAAAATAATGTAATATTTAATTAAATCAATGATTGAAAACAGATTTAATGGAAATGTTGGGATATTTAATTAAATAATTTATCCTCGGATTCTTGGGAATCATAGTACTTTGATATATGATACTACAATAAGGTGTATGTATTCTTGGATAAATAACATCGTATAACATTTTTCTTATAATTGACTAGAATTCTCTCTTTCAATACATGGCGTTAATGTAGTGAAGATTTCATTTTCTATATCATCCAAATTAAAAATAAAAATACATATTTTTTGGAGTTGATAAATCCCATTGATCTCATTTTATGATAAATTAAACCATTTAATAACAACCATATCATATAATGGTTAGGTATGTTAATATAATGAGTATCCTCCACAAATAATGGTGTAGAACTCTATTTAATAGAGAAATATCAACCTCTCCAGCAAACATTGTTACACTATAATATTGTTAAATAATATAATGATGACATGGTTAATGATATTTTATGAATTTGACCTGAATCATAATAGATGATGAAGAGGTATAGAAATATTATATCACATTTTGTGGTTTTCAACTACACTAGATGGAACGAGATTTTCAATATATTCATGGGATACTCTATGAAGTAATAATACACCTCACCCCAACAACTCATAGAGCCAAATATCCCACTCTATCAATTACCTTTGATAGGGTTGAAGAGGAAGATGATGAAATCAGATATACCCCTCTAACATTCATGAAGGGAATCATTACTACCATTAATAAACTAATGAAAGTTAATCTAGGTATGGAGGATGATATGTAGAAAGTATTTATTTGAAACACCATGACCCCTAGAGAATAGAAGGAATAAATGTCCTTTTTGGAGAAACATCAAGATTCATTCATGTGGAATTATATAGATATTCTCTTATTGTATCCCAAATTGGATAAATATAATGTGGATCTACCAAATTAGCTCATTATTATAAGTATGCTAAAAAGACAATCAAACCAATCCCAACTACCAATGTGAAAGACAATATTGAAAATATTATTTCAAAAAAGATTATCCATGAAGTTCAAAATTTGAAATGGAACTCTAATTTCATTCTCATTAAGTAAATTCCTAAAAAAATTAGTGAATTCCTTTTATTTATCTATCATAATGGAAATATTATGATATATAACATCCCTATCTCAATCAAATAGCTATTATTCAATACAAGATCTTTATTCCATGAAAATTCTATTATGGTTCGTTATTCTCATAGTAACATGTTCAAAATATAACATTAATATAAATAAGTAATACACTTCATGAATCATCAAGTGGTATATAGATATAATTTAATACCATTTTTCATAGATAATTCCTTATCTAATATATAATGTTCTATGCTCAATATCGTTATGTCTTATCCATGGGAAACCATGAATTGTTATTTCAATTATCTAGTGGATGTCTCTCTACCATATCTTGATCACATTTCATATTATGTGGCATATTTTAAAAAACCATTTCATCACAGAATGGATACGAACACTGAGAAATCAAATTTTTAGGTATTGTTAGAGAAATTTATAATCTTTAGGGTATTCCACCACAATATTGCTGTTAGTCATAAGATGGACTAGGAAAAACTGGATATGCCCCATCCTTATAGCCTCAATGACTTTAGATAAATATAGTGAAATCTTACCATTATAAAAAATTTTCTAGATAATATTTCAATAAGGTTTTATTCCATTATGATGTTAATAAGGTAGGTATTCAGAAGTCATATGAATGATTATTTTAAAAATATACATAATAATAACAAAATTTACCTCTTATATCATTGATTTTCCTCCAAATGATTTGAAGACTCTCATCTATATGGATAAAATATAGGGTTACGATTGTAAACAAATTGATCATAAAAATGATATAGGTATTTAAAACAACAAATATTATTTTAATAGTTCTATTCTATATGTCAAGAATCGATGTTTTTATGTAAATAACTATTAGTTTGAGGTGATTTTCTAAGTAAAAAATATGAGATAGTATCTACAATAATATGTTGTCCATGATATTCTCATACGCATCTATGGAAATATCTCAATAGTTATCCAACAATAGTTTTTTATCTAGTTTAATGTGTGGTTCCTCATTAGTTCTTATATATCTAGTTATTATCTTTGAATGTAATGAAACAGAATGAACATGATGACATTCACATATGTGACCCTATATATAGATGTATAAATTTGATATAGAACACCTTTATGAAGATGTTTTATCTATTTTTTGAATACTTTTTATCATTGGAAATATACCCTAGTAGTTCCACAGGTATCCAAACAAGTATAATGATTGAAAAATAAATTCTCAATAGGTTTGACATAAGGATTGAATTTTTCATTCTTGATAGAGTTGTATTTAATAAAATCATCCTTATGTTATCATGATAATATAACAATAATAAATAATATTATTCCCTAATGGTATTTTTGAAAGGAACCTTGAATATACCATTGTCTTGACTCAATATCAATGTAGATTCAATTTCAAATATCATCTTAATAATTGGACGATATTTTATCATTAATGTATTGTTGTTTCTCCTAACTAATTATGGGTGAGTTTTGATTGATTAATTTCAATTTAAACAACATTATCACACATCCCACTCTTAAATGAAAACCAATAAGATATTTTTATGAAATATATCGTTATAAATGGGATATATAGATAAAGATGAAATATTTATTTGTATCATGCATAATTGGGTGGTATCCCCATTAATAAATAATGAAATAGAGAAAATAAATGATTAAATATAACTGTGGATAAAAGATAGGATCTACCCATAAATATTGGAATTAAAATTGGATTGTTGTCTCATATAATAAACATTCTCCAAAACAAGATTCTCAATGTATATTGATCCATTAAGGAATAAATTCTTCAAATGAAATAAAATCTCATCCTTTATGTGGACCAAAGTTCTTTGAAGGACCTCTAAATAAGTGTATTTTATGGGCTTCCCTTTACGTGAATTGATGGAGGGGAGGTCCTTACTATTATTTATGATGTGATTTTAAGGATCTTAAAATTAAATTTAGCAGTACAAGAAACCAGGTATAGAAATGAACAATCTATTATTGATTCAACATAATAAATTTAAGGAATAAAATAATACCATAATATAATTAAATATTATTTCTTATGCTGATGGAGTTCAAATAGTGGGGTTCATGGTAGTAGAAACTAGATACCTCTGACCACTAATGGATTATAGTGGTCATTGAATTCTTTTTTCAATCAAATGATCTCAATACACTATTGGGGTTATAGTTCCATCTACCTAGAAAATTTGAATTTTGATATAGTTCGTAGAGTATTTTGGATTTTATATTTTCCCAAAATTGTAGTCACTATGGGATAGATTACATCATTTATAAAAAATATATTGATTTAATATTGATGTTTTTAATCATATAGATGTTTCTACCATGTCATGGTACCCATAAGTTTTTAGATATGTTTGTATGACAATTCTAATGTTTCAAAATGAATTCCCTTATAATGATTCAATTAATCACATAAAATAAATACTAATGAAACAATTCATAAAAAAATTGAATTTTTCATACACCAAAATCCATAAGAACGTCATATATAGGGGAAAACCACTAAAAAATTTTATGACATTCATACCACATTATGTTGGTGATAAAATATACTAAATATCCCAGTCAATGTTACATGGTTATTGACGAATCATTTATCTTTGAATGAATCATTTGAATAATTTTGACAATGATTTAGAAATATCATAACTGAAAATATACCCCTTTTAGTTGAAATACAATAGTCAACCAATTTTACTAATTTACAAAATGAATCTATGAATAAAATAACTACTCTATGTGTGTCTATCAAAAACTCTATTGGGTATATTTTATCAATATCTCCTCATTTTAAAATAAAAACCATTTCCAGAACATAATCCATATAAAAATACCAAAACATATAGAAATAAAATCTTTTCTAGAGTTATTAATAAATATGAAATAATTTCTAAATATATGAAAAATGAAACATCTAGCAAAGAATCAGTGAAACCCAAGCAATAAAGTGTTCTGTTTGTATCATGATTACACAGGTGAATACCATTATATGGGAATTTCCAAAACATGATGTATCGTAAAAATAATTTTAATCTCAATAAATTTATTTTCAATACAATAGATTGATTACTAGGCATGTAACATGTCAATTTAGGATATCCCCTCTCATCCATTCACGATTCACTAAAATAGATTAATCATTTCAATGGAAAAATCGTATTCCCCTCATCTAAGTAGTTGAACACATCATATGTGAATCCATGATGAATGGAAAAAAAGTTCAAGCATATGATTTAATAAAGGTATCATTTGTATTATTTAATATTATATATTGAAAAATATCATTTTATCAAGCTTCATTCGACGACATGATAAAAATATACCCACCACCCACAAATTAGATAATACTCAATTATTGTGTAAGAATGGTATAAAATAATAATTATAATCATGTTGGATATTTAAAAAAGTTCTTGTGATGGTATTAAATATATGTGTACATCACTTTTTATATCATTGCATATATGAAATTACATGTGATATATTATGATTGATTAATCATAGAAATGAATGTTGACATATTACAACAAGTGTCTATTCTACATATCTAGTACATAAATTATCTATCAAGCAGATCAAAAATTCCATAATTCTATATGATTATAATCTACTATATGAAATTCAATGCCATCAATTTAGGGGATATTATTGTTAAACTATTAATTTAATATACATTAAAACTCACATGAATAAATAATACAATGGTGTTTCCAATAATTATATAATAATGATAAATTTACCACTATAACATTAATATGTCATTTATCACATACCATGAGGCTAAAAATAATGATCATGCATCTTCTATAATAATGGTTTCATTAATTGATCTTACACATTATCATATATTTCTACCCAATAGATCCAAATGTTTCTTATCTCAATTATCTATCTTTTTATATACTATGTGTGAATGATTTTTTTACTCTTTTGATGTGACTAGGTATCCATATAAAATGATATAGATACAGTATTATTATAGAAAATATTTATTGATCCATAGAAGCTAGGAACCATCCCAAGGGATCAATGAACATCATTATCTAATAAGTTTCCTACCTAACATGTGATGTTGTGATATACTCATTCATTATTGGTGAGTCACTCATTGAGGCTTTTTGGGAACTCAAACTGATTATAGATCCACTGTTATAGAAAATACTAAATCTATAGTGAGATATAATGAAATTAATTATTATTTGGGGTAAAAATATGTGTATTTACATCAAATCTAAATTTAAATTCTTAAATACGGCCTAATATGAATGCCATTTCAGGACAAGGATTTATCATGGGTGTATGTGGATGGTTCAGAGCCCAGAAATAAACTCTTAGTGGGATAAATGCCTAGCACATAGTTATTTCAAAACATATTGGGAAGGCCACATCATTTAATAATATATACAAGGCACGAGAAGAGAGTATGAGGAGGATGCACAGTTAGATAAAACTATACGATTTGGACCACAGGGTATTGTGTCTATTGTTTAATTTGGACAATGTGGCTTTGTTTGTTTTTTTATGGTTAGTAAACTATATGAGGTAATTTTGTGGTGTGGCCCCTATTTAAATCATACCATGAACAGTTCCCACAAGGTTGGAAAATTGTGCTCATAAACAATATGACCCTATATAAGAGATTAATTTCCAATTTTTCCCATAAATAAAAATCAATATCAAAACATATTTTCTTCTTCTCCCTGACATTATCTCCTCCCCTTTGAAGCACCACCTAGGGACTATTTTATGAATTGATCCTACTCCTTTATTCGGTGTTAGATTCGAAAAACAAATTCTCATTGTTTCAGCACCGATAAGATATTTTTTTTGTATATTGTTAATTATTTGTTTTGTATAATTTTCACAATTTATGTGTAAGATAATTTTCCCTATAATTGGGTTCTTCATGCATTATTATATTTTCTACCAATAATAGAATAATTAGGATATGATACTGTTTGATCTTCCAACTATGGAAAAAAGTGTGTGGTTTCCTAGATTTTACTAAAATTCGAGATTCTTATATACATTTTTCTTTATTACAAAAATTTCCAAGAATCACCATAAGTGAATTATAATCCATGAATAAAATTTTTCAACATGGATAACTAAATTAAATATGCCATCAATGAATGTTATAATATTTGGACCTTGATTTAGAATCACCCATTGGGAGTGTTGGTTATATTAATAAACCACCATGAATCTTCTTGAGACATGGATACTTGGAGCTGTACCATTGCCCAGTCACGAGTTTTAAATGGATGGATTAAATTTGAAATCTATGTAGTGAATTGAATTATAATTTATAATTATATTGAAATGTCACATCAATTGTAAATGGAATTGATAATGAATATAGGGAAGGATCACATGACCGAAAAACTTTTCCTAACAATGGATTATTGATCTTTTTATTCCCATTTAAATGACATGCACATGTGATTAGTTGAATGGAAAGCCTTATAATATTGGCCAATGACATGAGTATCCTTATGAGGTGAGTTTTAATTTATATGGTTAGGGTGATAACCCATGGTATAATTTAATTTATTAAATGACATTGAATGTTTTATTTTGCAGTTGAGATATGGATTCAAATGATGTATTACATTGATAGACCCATTTGGAATTTATCATGCTTCTGCATGGGTGATACATGGACTCATGATATAGACTACTAAGGATGGAATCATGAGGGGATTGAATATTATAAGGTGAGTGACACATGGATTCATATGAAAATTCTATGTAAGGATTCAATGGAAATTGATCATTATGCCATGGGTGATACATAGGAACCCTATGTAGACCACCATGGATGGACTTGAAAGGAAGGGATGTTAAACCACACCTAGAGTGATAATTGGGATCTTGAGGATCACCATATATGGGATCATATGGAATTGTAATATATTAAATTTGGAGTGATAATTGGATTCCAACTTATGAATGAAAAGGATGATATTAAGTACTAAATTAATTAATTGAATGATATGGTTTATATGATGTATCTTCCAACATAATGAAAAAATCTTGTATTTTGACTTTGATTATACATTATGAATGAATTATTTAGGAATCATTTTAATATTCTTTCATGGAGTGAATCAAGCAGTATTTTAGGTATTTATACTTAATGATGAAATTATTTGAAATAATTAATTGAAATTTCCAACAATTGACATAGTCCAAACATTTTCATTTAGTGATATATCATTTTAATATACATTAAATAAATTAAATTATCAAAAATGTTAACATATACATTATAACATATTTACTTTTCTATAATTAAATTACTTGATGTATTTTTTTTTCACATTATTTTTTTAAATATTCATAAACAAATAGTATTATTTATTAACCCTCATTTACCATATTTACCCAATAATCATGGTAAATAAAATATTTTCTGATGTAAATAATCATAATTTCTAAAAATAATAGTTATCTATTTACACAATTTGGACCTTCTGATCCCAAATATGGAATCCATTTTTCCAAATTATAAACACAGATGTGGCAGAAATTAATTTAAAATTAATTTCAGTTGTCAATACAAAAAAGAGTGTTTTAAGAATAATAACTATCAAAATATGGACACATGTTTATGTCCAATTTCATGGTGAAATTGCTTCCAAAAAATTGGATTAAATAATAAAAATATAATCTAATTAATCTTTAAAATCAATTAAAAAGATAATATAACATTTTAAATAATTTATATTAAAAGGCAATTTTGAATTAAAATGTTGATTTTTTCAGTAATCATTAAAAATGAACTTTATCAGAAAAAATAATAAAATTTTACCCATAATATATTTTGATGTCCCAATTCTAAATAATAAGTTTATTTTGTCAAATAGAATACATAGAAGTGAAAAAAACTATATTTAAAAAGTTCTTTCCATCAAAAGGTGGTATATCGACCTTTTAAAGAATATTACAGTATTTATGCTTAAAATTTGTTTCATTCACATTTTAAGACTATAAATTTTATTGAATAAATTTAAAAACATTTAATAGAAATGTATAATCATTTTTTATTTATTTCTTTTAAATCCTTCCATTATAATGACTAGGCATTAACTACCATTTGAAATTATTATATTATATTATTATTATTCAGTATAACGTAACGTTGTGTGCAATATAATATTTCAATGAAACCCGTTGTTTTGTATTAGGTACGCCATAGAACATATCATCCCCTTTAAAGTAAAATTAATACTTTATTCACAAATATTAATAAATATTATAGTTTAGTACTCTTTATTTACCTGGGATGTTACATCCCCCCCCCTTTAGAAATTGTGTCCTAAAAATTTTATTCACTTTTCAAATAAATGCGGGTATTTATCCGTCATAGAATTCTCAGATTCCCATGTCACCTATTGAACCATATAGGATGTCCAAATAACCATTTCCTGATGAATTACCTTATTCCTCAACACTTTCTCTCTTCAGTCAAAAATCTGGACTGGTTTTTCCTCATAAGAAATATTTTCTCCCAAATGAACTATATTTGGACTCAAAACATCTTATGGATATGGCAAATACCTTTTCATCATTAAAAAATGAAAAACATTATATGCCTAGGATAATCCTGGAGGTACAACCACTATATAGGAAACTGATCCAACATTCTCTAGGATTTCATAGGGTCGAATAAACCTCAGAATCATCTTTCCATTTTTTCAAATCACATCACACTTTTCCATGAAAAAACATTGAGAAAGACATGAACACCTACCTCAAAAGAAATATCCTTCCTCCAGTTATCCACATAACTTTTCTTCCTACTCTGAGCTATCCTTATGGGCCTCTAAATCAATTGACATTTCCCATCTCTTCTACCAATTATTGTCTCATCAGCATCCTTTCACATACGTCATCCCACAAAGCTGGAGTTTGACTCTGCATTCCATATAATGCCTCAAATGGAGCCATTAGTATATTGGAATGAAGACTATTATTATATGAAAATTCATCCAAAGAATGATTTTGGTCCCAACTTCCCTTGTAAATCCATTGAAGAAGCATGTACCAAATCTTCCAAAGTCTTTATTGATCGTTATGACATCCCATATGATTGTAGATTAAAAGCTATCTTAAATTTTAATTTAGTACCCAATGACTTTTGAAGGACTTTCCCAAAGATAGATGTGAATCTAGGATCATGATCAGATACAATGGAGAGGGTAACCCCATGTAAACTTAATATATCTTTAACATACAACTGAGAAAGTTGATATACAGGCAAAGTATATCAAATATATGGAAATAATAAAATTTAGTTAATCGATCAATAATAACCCAGATTGAATTGTTACCTCAAGATGTCTTCAGTAATCCTACAACGATGTCCATGGTTATATTTTCCCATTTTCACTATGGTACTAGTAATGGCTGAAGCATCCCTTTCAGTAACTGCTGATCTACTTTAAACTATGGACAAGTCAATCACTTTATAGTAAATTCAACAATATCTCATTTCATTCCATCCAACCAGTAATACTCTTGAAGAACTTTGTACATCATTGTATTTCTAGGATAAATTGGAAACAGAGAACTGTGAGCTTCACATGAAAACTCTTTTTTCAAATGTGAATCACAAAGAAAACATAATCTATTTCCAAACATCAAAACACGGTCTCTATCAATATTAAACTCGAGTAACATACCATTCTTAACCAATTATACCTTTTTTTGCAACACGTTGTCATCTTTATGTGCTTGTTTATTTCTGTATGCTCTGGACCGTGGTAATGAGAAATGAAATAAAGCAGAGGAATTTCCAGCACCAACAACTTGTAATCCAAAATTCATCAAATAAAAAACCAAAGGAACTTGTTCCGAACATATCATGGTTATGGTATCATAACTCTTTTGAATCAAATATTCAGCGACTTTTTTTACCTTTTTGAGATGGTAATGGATCATGAAATAATAATCCTTGATTAATTTCAACCTTATACTCTATCTCATGTTTAATTATTTCAATGTAAATATATACTTAAAACGTTTTTGGTCAGTATATATTTCACATTTTACTCCATAAAGATGATACCTCAAAAATGTTTAAGCAAAACCAATAGATGTAAATTACAAATCATGTGTAGGGTAATTTAACTCATGTAGTTTCAACTAAAGTGAAGAATAAGTCATAACCTGATCATTCTTCATTAGGACACAACCATTTCCTTTCAACTAAGCATCATTATTGAAAAAAAACTCACCATTTCTAGATGGAAGTTCCAGAACAAGAGCATTCACCAATTTTCATTTCAATTCCGGAAAAAATTCATCACATTCATTTTTCCAAATGAACTTAACACCTTATCGATTTAACATAGTAATTAGGCTAGATAACTATGAAAAATTTTCAACAATCCTTGGATAATAACCTGCTAAACCAAGAAAACTACAAATCACTATGATATTAGTAGGTATCGGCCATTCCTCAACAACTATTTTTTTAGCAAGATCAACAGTAATTCCATTTTTTGAAACAATGTGACCAAGGAAGGAAATTGGTTGTAACCAAAACTCACACATGATGTATTTCCTATACTGTCTCTTTTCTTTTATGGTTTTTAAGAAAAAACATAAATGACTTTGGTGTTCTTCTTTATTTTTAGAATAAACCTAAATATCATCTATAATCAACAATAGAAAATTATACATGGACTCATGAAAAATTCTATTCATAAGACCCATGAATATAGAAGGTGAATTGGTTAACCCAGAAGGCATAACTAAAAATTCATAATGGATATATCTAGTATGAAATGTGGTCTTCGTAATATCTACTTCCTTTACTTTCAAGTGATTTTACCCCGACATCAATTCAATCATCGAAAAATACAGAGCTCCCTTAAGCTAATCAATCAAATTATCGATATGAGGCAAAGGATACTTTTTCATAATATGGATGTTATTTGTATCCCTATAATAAATGAAATATCTCATTGAACCATCTTTTTTATCAAACAAGACAAGAGAACCCCATGGTGATATGTTAGGTCGAATGTAACCATTGTCTAATAACTCCCTAAATTGCTAATTTAACTCTAAATGTTCAATTTGAGCCATTTGATAAGGGGGTTTTGAATTCGGCATAGTACCAGGAACAAATTCAACTGTTAATTCAACTTCCTGATCAGGTATTATACCAGGAAACTCATTATAAAAATCATCAAGATACTCATTTACTGCTAGCACATCATTAATCATAATAATTTCTTTATTTTCATCAATATGTGCATAGTAACATTCATTTACATATTTTACTAATTTCTCAGATTCCTGATATGTTATCAAAATTAAGGGTTCATTCTTGTACACAAACTAAAATTATTTTTTGAAAATAAACCACTTTAGCTCTGCAATCAATCTTAGCATGATAAACAGAAACCCAATTAATGCCCAAAAAACATCAAACTCTTAATAGGTAAAACTATAAGGTTTGGAGGTATATTCTTTATTCACACAAGGACATGAAGTTTATTATAATTTCTTTTGGTTTCAACTTTTCCTCCTAGTGTTTTTACCATATGATCAGGATTCATATCTTGAGATGAAATTACCAATTTACTATAAAATTTCTATGAAATGAAAGAATGTGTATCTCCAGAATCAAACAACACATTGGAATAATCGGAATAAAAAAATAGTGTACCTAATACTACTTCATTCGATGTCCCAACATCTACTGAAGTAGTTTCAAAAGATTTCACCTTGCAATCCTTCTTGCAGTCAGGCTGTTTTCCCTCAGTTGAGTTCTTTGTTGGATACTCATTTGCATAATGAACCATTTCATTGCACTTAAAACATCTTATCGCTAGCTTTTCATTTCCTTCTTGATCATCATCCATATAGTTACAAGAAATATGGACAGACTTACCACACTAAAATAATTTCTTGACCTTGATAAACATTCTCTGGGATGATTTTTACCACACTTCTCAGAATATGGAAATTTAATTTTCTTACCTCCTGGAATCATTGATTAATTCATTCCATTTTCCTACCAACTAGACCACTTCTTTTGTTTTCCCTCTTGGGACATGTAATCATCAGAAAACTCCATTTCAACCTTCTTAGAACATCTAACATGTTTCTCATATAGTTGGAATTCATAAAAGGATAATGATATTTGATATCAAAGATTCAGTCTGGAGAAAAATTGGTTTATTTTACTATCAAGATCTCAGATGAAATATGGAGCATACCTTTCCAGTTGAGTGAACTTTTCATCGTATTAAGCCACTAAGTCGTCCTCCTGCCTCAATTCCAAGAGCTGTTTTTCATCCTAAGTTGAACTACCTTCGGAAAATAATTCTCAACAAACATAACATTGAATTCATCCAAATAAAGAGCATCAATATCCTCATTATCCCTGATATTTTTTACCATTGACCACCACCATTCATCTTCACCTTCAAAATGGTAATCCGATAGACTAACTTTTTTATTATTTGTAAAACCCATGACATCAAAAATGTCACGAAACCCTCCCACCAAATATTCCCCTCCTGAGCTGGCAACGGTGAAAGGGAGATAATGACCCCCAAGTCCCGCCTCAAGTAGGCCCCGGGGTGGCGACTAGCACCAAGGGTATGATTTTTCACAAATATGGGAGGAATTACCCATTTTTTATTTAAGATCGGGAAATAAGATGAGTCAAAAACCAAGAAGAAGAATAGGAAAAATTATAGAAATATCCCAAAACCAATACCATATGCATGAGTTATACAACAGTGAAACAAAATTACAAGTACATAAAATCTCCAAATTACTGTACCAAAAAAGTAATGGAAAACAACAATAGAAAACAGCAACAACTCCTCATGCCTAACTAGTAAGGTCCCGCACAGTCCATGTAGTCCTCCTGAAAACCTGAAATCAAACATAGGCTGAGGATACAAGTATACTCAGTAGGGAAAACTAAATCTCTCCTGCACAAGTGGGGAGACATCTTAATGCCCCGTGAGAAAATTGAAGAACCAAAACCTAGCAAGGATTCTATACACCCAGCCTCACCAATCACACTCACCAAGTAACACAAGACAATAGAGTATAGTATTAATGTTATCAAAGTATGGGAACCCTACACCACCTTCCCACTAGTTATTAAAGACATCCTATGCATCAGACCAATCCCACCATTCTCACCACAGTCCCACTACCTCATCCTGACCGCACACACCTGGGCCACATCCTCACGCAGTCCCACTGCCAAACCCCGCCCGCAAACACATGGGCCACAACTGTCACACGTAACCACGCCTGCAAACACCTAGGCCAAAACAACCACCGCCACACCCGAAGACACCTGATCTAGAAGATCTACTGCCATGCCCGAAGACACCTGGGCCTCATCCCAAAGACACTTGGGAAACCACCTTCCCACACACACCTGAGCCAACCACAACACTACCCTTCCCAAAGATTATTTGGCTAATAATGGACCTCAAGCCATCACAGTCTACCCAAAGATACGTGGGCTACCCGGGAAAGGGAGCATAAAGGAGCTAATAACCAGCCACTAATAGAAGTGTTGGGAAGAACACCCTCCCCCATAAAATGGGGGTGTTCGACACTAAGTTCTCAACATGGGTGGGGTGCATAAAGAAGCATAGAACGTACAAATTTATATAAGTATAAAAACCACTCAGCTCATCCTAAGGCTTATACACAAAGATTTGAGCATGTTCCTTGGCACTGCTACTTCGATAGTATGCACACAACCAACAATCCCAAAACCCCATTTAATTTTTTCATGTTTCAACAGCTTTAGTTATCAGTTTTTTAACTACTGGTCAACTATCAACAACCAAATTGGATCAAGAGTTCATAAAACATATCCCTTCCATCCAAAAATCAAGTTAGGAAAACACAAGCAACACAAACAAGTCCCTTCTTATTAACCAACCAACTCCATTGATTATTATTCTTGTTCCATTACCATGCCCCACCATTCATTAACTCTTCCACTTTTATTTATTATTCACAACCCATAGTTTGTTCACATTCAAACCCATCACTGCAGTCCCGCTGCCAACCACCATAACCACAATCACACAGAAACTCGTATATCATTATCCCTTTGATACCATTTATTGCAGCCTCATTGCCCGTCACCAACATAACATTCACACCAACCCACAACCAAGACAACTGCAGCCCCGCTGCTCACCTGATCCATAACAACCCAAAAAACACCCCCCTTTCACATAAAAAAATCCTAACCAGCACCCACATGTTTATTATTTCAGTTAGTTCAACTGAGGTGATCACACAAGGGTTCTAGGTATTCAATCAGCCAAATTTACGTGATTAACCAATTTCCACAATCTATAACATTTTCATCCATAAGAAAAAATCCAGAAGGAGAGGGAAACATTTAATTGTGTAAGAAAAGGCCTCCGACAATCATGATTTTCAGTAGGCAGAAACAAATTCAATTCACAACATAATATCACAGGATATAAAAAAAGTAACTGCATTCACAAACATCCCATCCTCATTATATAAGCTAGTTATTATCTTTATTAAACCAGTTAAAATTTTTTTCACATAAACAAGAGGACACCCACCCTGCATGATGCACAATTTAGAGAGACAAAGGTAAGATCCCTACCTCAACATGTTCTGATGTCCTTCTATTAACACGACCACCACAATCACAGGGCTTCTCCTATAATGACTTTTTAGAGTCGTTCATCAAGACCTTCGTTCCTGTAAATTATCTGCAGTCTACTCGGTTGGAAACTACGAAGGGGAGTTCGAAGAAGAGGGAACGGAACAGTGTGTATGATGTTCTCCTCACTGATGCGATCCCGCAGTCACTAACGGATCGACGATCAGAGTCTGGATGAAGAACTTAGGAGGAATGCTTCTAGGTCATCTGGGAGCGTCACTGTGCGGAGAAGAAGAGAGGTCCGTAAATAACACATGAACCTCTCTTATATAGGAAACAAAATGGTAAAACGGTATAGAGCGTGTATTAATGAATACATGACGTGACCATACAACTGTTACTCTCTTTGACTGGTCAACACATGACATGTCACACGGTTTCCATGCGTTTAATGATAATAATAACTTCAATTAATAATAGGTGTTTAATTGACCCAATACATGATTCATAAAAAGTTATTCATAATTGGTCTTAAAAATACTGTCATAAATTCAGGGCTGCAACATCACAGACGGTTCTCCATTCCAACACCGTATGGAGGAGATACGTTGGATAGAAGATCCCATAATAACAACAATGTTATTATTATTGGGTGTTTCGTGGACCCAATCAATGAACCATAAATTAATATCTAACCTTATTCTTTAAAAGATATTATTAATGACAGGATTACATTGCCACTGACAGTAGGTCAATTGGATGTCGCACGTGGGAGTTACAGCGGGTCGAAGATTTAATAATAATATTAAATCTATTAATTCACGAGTGTTTCAGGTACACGATCTGAAAACCAGAAAAAGACATCCAATATTGAACTCATAATTTCCATCTCATAGTCAAGGTTACACTGCCGTTGACGGTTCGTAAAACTGAGGTCATACGAAGAAGTTGTGGACAAATTGGTGTTTTATAATCAAAATTAATGATAACAATATTTTGTTATTATTATTAATCAATTATTTATTTATTTTTCATAACTCCAAAAGAAATCACGATTAGGAGTCTTCTTGGGTGCTAGAATTAAACACCAATTCCTCCTTTTTCATTTATTTGTCTTTTAATTTTATTTCTCTTATTTTTTTGTTTCTCTCTCCAATCTCCTTTCTTCTCCATGTTCCATCACGCCCCAAACAAAAGTGGCGCCTCCTTTTCTTTGACTCCATTAATTCCATTATTTTATGGTTTTTATTATTATTTTCTTTATTATTCCATCACTTTGTAATCTCTCTCCAATCTCACTTCAATGTCATTATTAATAAAATTAATATTAATAACACCCATAATTAATGTTCTAATTTAATCCCATTAAATTAGATTACCATAATTATTCTCATATTAAATTAAAACTATTCCATGCGACTCAAAACCATTTCATTTAATTGAATTAAATGACAAAAAAAAATTAATATAACATACATATTCAACACCTTTTAAATACATTTAATTTCATTAACCTCTCGCACATAGGTTTACGCCATCATTGTTATTTTTTTTTAAATAATAATAACAATTCATCAAATTATTTTATTAACTCACCACCGTTAATATTTTTAATAATGATAATATTTACGCTCATCGCATTGACCACGTCAAACTACCCCGTTGGATATCTGAATCTGACCCTGCCACTTCAATGTCGCATAACATCCGTCAATTTAATTATTTAATTCTATTTATTTTTATTTCACACAGATTAAATTAAAGACACTTTTAATAAATTAAAACCATTCAATTTATTAAACCCAACATATTTTTATGCCACCAATATTATTATTATTTAACATAATAATAATAACAAACTCACCTTTAATTTTATTAACGCACCACCATGCTTCCGCATTGCATCTTCATTTATTTGTTTGAAATAATTACCATGAATCATTTCATTAATTTCTCATTATTATTAATATTATGTATAATATTAATATCAGAACACCCATTATTATTATTCAAATTTAATTTCAACAATTACTCAATTAATAATAAACTGTAAGTTTCATTTATCAACATCAAATGGGTCACACACCTTCCCACTTCACATCATTAATAATAATAAATAATTTTATCATGATTATTCTCTTTTTAGTTTAATTAATCACACAATTTATTTTATCATCGTTATTATTTAACATATTTTTTTCGTTATCATCAGTATTAAATATTATCATTATAACACACGTCGTGTTGGCCACATCGATTTCAACAAAGGAATGGACCAGAGGGGTCCGGGCCATTACATCAGATACCTCTCAAAACATTCTCGTCCTCGAGAATTAAAAACCATCCCAGGGAAAAAAGAATGTGTCCAAACAACCACCCCACAAGATACCTCTCAGGGCTCTCGTCATAACAGAAAACAACCGACAACCCTAATTATATGAGTTAGGAATTTCTTCTCCCATTCTGAGATATTATCCACTTTAGGCGTCACTGACTCGCCTTTACGGGTTTAATTGCATCCTCATTAACGCATCTCGATTAGAAATTAGGTCTTTTGACTTCCACATATTAGTATTTTCCAAACTTTCACTGCCCCCAACACCATACAAAACAACAATAAATTTCCCGAACACAATGCTTGAGTAATTCCTTCTCCCATGTCGAGATATTATCTACTTTAGGTGGCACTTACTCACTTGCACGAGTCTAATTGCATCCACATTAATGCATCTCTATTAGGGATCAGGTCCTCTTCTCCCCACATGTTAGGACTCTTCACACACATTTAAAGGAAAGAGGAAAAAACATAGCATTATAAACTCATGAAAAACAAGGTCCAGGCCAAAAGCATGGGCAAGAATGAGTTTCAATAAAGGAGTGTGATGCTCCTGAATTTAAACAAAACTTAAACAAGAGAATTTAATTAAAACAAAAAACATCTCTCTCAATTTCTTTACTGGCTAGGGTTCTCGCTTCTGTTATATGCAACTGTCCACGTCCCACTCCTCTGCCTCTCTTTTGAAGTCCAGGTGCCATATTTGTATGGTAAACAAAGAATGCCTACGCCCAAGTATCAAGGAAATTTTCTCAAGGATTTGTTTTATCATTTTTATTTCAATTTCTTTCCCAGAACACCCAAATCAAGTAAAACACAATCATGATGATGCTTGTACCTTCCCTAGGGTGTCTACACTACAATAAATGTAGTCTCACTTGGTCGTTCGGTAGGCTCAGAGTCCTTGCGTCAAATCACGGGGGGACCTAAAAATCATGTGTCCTAGCTGGTCTTCCCTGGCTTATGTCACACACCAAGATTAACCAACACTGCTGCCCTACCATCCCATGCAATCCTCACTGTGCCTAACTCCAGACTCCATCCTATCTCTCAACCACTTCCCTTTGATACCATTCTGTCATGACCCCCTCCCACCATAGACGCCCCTCTTGAGCTAGCAATGTTGAAAGGGAGATAATAACCCACAAGTCCCGCCTCCAGTAGGCCCTAGGGTGGCGACTCGCACCAAGGGTATGAGTTTTCACAAATATGGGAGGCATTACCCTTTTTATTAGTTAAGATCAGGAAATAGGATGAGTCGAACACCATGAAGAAGAAAAGGAATAAGTGTAGAAATAACCCAAAACCAATCTCATATGCATGCTTTATACAATAGTGAAGCAAAAGTACAAGTACAGAAAAGTTCCAAAGTACTGTACCGAAAAAGTAAAGGAAAACAACAATAGAAAACAACAGCAACTCCCCCTGCCTGACTAGTAAGGTCCTACACAGTCCCTGTAGTCCTCCAGAAAACCTAAAAGCAAACATAGGGTGAGCATACAAGTATACTCAGTAGGGAAACCTAAAGCTCTCGTGCACAAGTGGGGAGACATCCTAATGCCTCGTGAGAAAAAACAGAAGAACCAAAACCTAGCAAGAAATCTATGCACCCAGCCTCACCAGTCACACTCACCAAGTAACACAAGTAAATAGAGTATAGTAGTAATGTTATCAAAGTATGGGTACCCCGCACCACCTTCCCACAGGTTATTGAAGACATCCTATGCATCGGACCAATCCCGCCATTCTCACCGCAGTCCCACTACCTCATCCCACCCGCACACACTTGGGCCACATCCTCACGCAATCCCACTACCAAACCCCGCCCGCAAACACCTGGGCCACAACTATCACACGTAACCACTCCTGCAAACACCTAGTCCAGAACAACCACCGCCACGCCTGAAGACATCTGGGATAGAAGATCTACTGCCACGCCCGAAGACACCTGGGCCTCATCCCGAAGACACTTGGGAAACTACCTGCCCACACACACCTGGGCCAAACACTACACTACCCTTCCTGATGATTCTGTGGCTAATAATGGACCTCAGGGCATCACAACATGCCCAAAGATACATGGGCTACCCAGGAAATGGAGCATAAAGGAGCTAATAACCAGCCACTAATATAAGTGTTGGGAAAAACACCCTCCCCCATGAAATGGGGGTGTTCGACACTAAGTGCTCAACATGGGTGGAGTGCGTAAAGAAGAATAAAAAATACAGATTTATATAAGTATAAAAACCACTCAGCCCATCCTAAGGCTTCTACACAAATATCTGAGCACGTGCCTTGGCACTGCTACTTCGAGAGTACGCACACAACAAACAATCCCAAAACCCCATTTAATGTTTTCATGTTTCAACAGCTTTAGTTATCAGTTTTTTAACTACTGGGAAACTATCAAAAACCATATTGGATCAAGAGTTCATAAAACATATCCCTGCCATCCACAAATCAAGTTAGGAAAATACAAGCAACACAAACAAGTCCCTTCTTATTAACCAACCAACCCCATTGATTATTTTTCCCCTTCCATTACCATGCCCCACCATTCATTAACTCTTCCACTTTTATTTATTATTCAAAACCCATAGTTCGTTCACATTCAAACCCATCCCTGCAGCCCTGTTTCCAACCACCCTAACCACAATCACACAGAAACCCCTATATCATCATCCCTTTGATACCATTTATCGCAGCCCCGCTTCCCGTCACCAACATAACATCCACACCAACCCACAACCAAGCCAACCGCAGCCCCGCTTCTCACCCGATCCACAAAAACCTACAAAACACCCCCTCCCCTTTTACATAAACAAACCCTAACTAGCAACCACATGTTTATTATTTCAGTTTGTTCAACCGAGGTCATCACACAAGGGTTCAAGGTATTTAATCATCCAACTTTAGGTGATTAACCAATTTATACATTCAATACCATTTTCATCCATAAGAAAAAATCCAGAAGGAGAGAGAAACATTTAATTGCCAAAGTAAATTCCCCCAACAAACATGATTTTCAGTAGGTAGAATTGCATTTAATTTACATCATAATATCACAGGATATAAAAAATAGTAACTCCATTCACAAACATCCCATCCTCGGTATATAATCCAGTTATTATCTTTATTAAACAGGTTCAAATTTTTTCTACATAAACAAGAGGGCACCCACCCCGCATGATGCACAATTTAGAGAGATGAAGGTGAGATCCCTACCTCAATAGGTTCCGATGTCCTTCTAGGAACATGCCCACCACGATCACAAGGCTTCTCCCAGAATGACTTTTTAGAGTTGTTCGTCAAGACTGTCATTCCTATCAATTATCAGCAGTCTTCTCAGTTGGAAACTGTGGAGGGGAGTTCGAAGAAGATGGAATGGAACAGGGTGTACGATGTTCTCCTCACTAACACGACCCCGCAGTCACTGACGGATCGACGATCGAAGTCCGGATGAAGAGGTTAAGAGGAAGGATTCTAGGTCATCCAGGAGAATTGTTGTGCGAAGAAGAAGAGAGGTCCGTAAATAACATGTGGCCATCTCTTAAATAGGCAAAGAAAAGGTAAAATGGTACCCATCTTGTATTAATAAATACACGACGTTACCGTACAACTGTTACTCTCTTTGACTGGTTAACACACGACACGTCACGCGATTTCCATGCGTTTAATGATAATAATAACTTCAATTAATAATAGGTGTTTAATTGACCCGAGACATGATAAATAAATAGGTATTCATCATTTGTCATAAAAATACTGTCATAAATTCAGGGATGCAACGTCACAGACGGTTCTCCATTCCAACACAGTTTGGAGGAGATACGTTGGATACAAGATCCCATAATAATAACAATGTTATTATTATTGGGTGTTTCATGGACCTGAGCCACAAACCATAATTTAATATCTAACCTTAGACTTCAAACAATCTTATTAATTACAAGATCACATTGCCACTGACGGTAGGTCAATCAGATATCTCACGTGGGACTTACGGCGGGTCTAATATTTAATAATAATATTATATCTATTAATTCACGAGAATTTCGGGTACCTGGTCCAAAAACCAGAAAAAGACATCCAATATTGGACTCATAATTTCCGTCTCGTAGTCAATTTGGCACTGTCGATGACGGTTCGTAAAACCGAGGTCATACGGAGAAGTTTTGGACAAATAGGTGTTTTATCATCAACATTAATAATAACAATATTTTATTATTATTATTTATCATTTATTTATTTATTTTTTCATAACTCCAAAAGAAATCATGATTTAAATACTTCTTTGGCACTAGAATTAAACACCAATTCCTCCTTTTTCATTTATTTTTCTTTTAATTTTATTTCTCTTTTTTTGTTTCTCTCTCCAATCTTCTTTCTTCTCCAAGTTCCATCACGCCCCAAAAAAAAGTGGCGCCTCCTTTGGTTTGACTCCATTAATTCCATTATTTTATGGTTTCTATTATTATTTTATTTATTATTCCATCACTTTGTAATCTCTCTACAATATCACTTCAATGTCATTATTAATAAAATTAATATTAATAGCACCCATAATTAATATTCTATTTTAATCCCATTAAATTAGATTACCATAATTATTCTCATATTAAACTAAAACTATTCCATGCAACTCAAAACCATTTCATTTAATTGAATTAAATGAAAAAAAAATTAACATAACTTACATATTCAACCCCTTTTTATTACATTTAATTTCATTAACCTCTCATACATAGTTTTACGGCATCATTGTTATTTATTGTTTTTCAATAATAATAACAATTCATAAACTTATTTTATTAACTCATCACCGTTTTTAGTTTAATAATGATAATATTTATGGTCATCGCATTGACCACGTTAAACCACCACGTTGGATATTTGAATCTGACCCTGCCACTTCAATGTCGCGTAACATCCATCAATTTAATTATTTAATTCTATTTATTTTTATTTCACACTGATTAAATTGAAACCACTTTTATTAAATTAAAACCATTAAATTTATTAAACCCAAAATATTTTTATGCCACCATTATTATTATTATTTAATATAATAATAATAACGAACTCACCTTTAATTTTATTAATGCACCACCATTCTTCCACTTTACATCTTCATTTATTTGTTTGCAATAAATACCATGACTCATTTCATTAATTTCTCATTATTATTAATATTATTAATAATATTAATAACACGACACCCATTATTATTATTCAAATTTAATTTCAACAATTACTCAATTAATAATAAACTGCATGTTTCATTTATCAACATCTAATGGGTCACACACCTTCCCAACTCACATCATTAATAATAATAACACCCATTAAATAATTTTATCATGATTATTCTCTTTTTAGTTTAATTAATCACAAAATTTATGTCATCATAATTATTATTTAACATATTTTTTCGTTATCATTAGTATTAAAAATTATCATTATAACGTGCATCATGTTGACCACATCGATTTCAACAAAGGAATGGACTAGAGGGGTCCGGTCCATTACAAAAAAAAATCTAGTACTTTGATCAGCCCTTCAGATTGAATAGGGTCAGATGATCCTCTTAATGATTGGGGACATTACCTCATGAAATTATACAATACTAACATGTTTCTATATGTTTGTTCTCTAGTATATTGTGCATGGAAACAACCACAATTAATATCCTGAGTAAACTATGCAATCACTACAACAAACTGTTCCATTCTAATTCCATCCATCTCAGGTTGTTTATTTGGAAGGTTATTCTCTTATGTATGGCTTCCCAACATTATTGCCTTGTTTCCCCTACAGAAAACCATTCTAAACACCAAAATTTCTTAGGTGAAGTAACATGGTAATCTATAAATGCTATATCATTTAAATCTTAATTTAAATTAATTTATGAATATTAAATTAACAATAATTGTACTCCTAAAGTTGTCTAAAATGAACTCCCATACTAACTATAAGGACCTAAACTTAACCATTACATAATCCTGAATTAAACTAACAATTGACATTGTAGATCTTTTCATGTTTATAGCTTCTGATAATTAGGTCCTAACATATACATAACAATTTGAATATTACATGTAGACATTATTACTCATTATCCTTTAATTTAATAAAATAAAAAATCATAAAAAAAGAGTCATGTATAGTTCCATATTTGAGACATCATGTCTTTTCCTTGATCCCATCCATGACATTATTCATCATTATGTCCTGTGAAAAAACATTTCAAAAAAACATGGAAGGAGGATAAAAAGATCAGTAAGGGATATATAAAGAAGGAAAACTATTAATTTTTAAAAACAACAAGTAAAACATGAATACTTAACCATATGTGATAATTTTCTCCTTTATGAAGTAGTATATACACTTCACTAAATAAAATATCATTTCGTACCATTTTATAACCAATAGATTACCATAAATCTCATATAAATAACACATTAAATATAAAGTTAACTTGGTAAATAAACATACTTAAATTGAATCACCATAAAGTCGAATACCCCAAATATCACTAAATGGAATAGCAATACAGCTGACTTCCATACCAAATGCATAAGAGGTTACAAAATAACCACCTGTCATGGATTATCATGAAACCACCTGTCATTTAGTTTATCACGTAAAAACTCTTCAAATGTCCAAGTACCATTATAAAATCATTACACATAAAATATTGAAAATATTAACATTTCAATAATAACATTTTATTTTAAATCACAAGAAATAATTTTAAGATATTGAAATAATAAATCCATTTCATAAACCATTTTCAATACCAAAACACCCAAAAACAGAACAAGGTATTTTTTTTAAACATTAAGGCTTGTAAAGGAATCCATCTAATAATTACAGCGGTGGAGTGATCATTGTCGACGCAAACGTTAAAATCATTCCTTTTTTCATTTAGTATTAATCAACTTAGAAAAAAGATTATCATTGAATGAAATTAAAATTCAAAGATGTTTATACAACGTATTAAATAAATTCCTGTATAAATCAAAATATTCTTTAATGGAAGGAAATTCAGAAGAAGTCCCTTACCTTTTGTCCAACTTGACCCGTTTATTCTTTAATTCCAAGAATAATAATCATAAGTTAATTTCTATGTGATTAAGAAATATTTTCAAGTTTATTATTAATTTGATATCAATTATTACTTTATTATAACAATTTATAAATTATATGAGTTCATATTGGACATTTTGTTGATGTTCGGAACTTATGTTAAAAATGAACTTGTTATAATAATAAATTGTCCTTATCGTCAAAATTTCACTATCTATAAAATTATATTCATGATTTATATATCATATATATCATATATATCCATTATATATGTATTTAATGTTGTCTATATCATTTGGATATATGAAAATTAAATGCACCATTCATGGAGATGGTAAGTCGTACGTTCGCATGAATGCTACTTCTATTTCATTTTTTTCATTTTAAAAGGAATGAAAACAAAATGATACCAATTTATATTATTATTGAAATATAAAATCATATTATATATATGTAACTTATGTTCATTAACACCATCCTTTATATGTTCCATGTATGGTATGAATGAATCATATCACTTTGAGGGGGCGGTAGTCTGGACTTCCCCAAATGAAATTATCATATATATACAACATAAGAAGCATAATGTTATTTTATAAAATTGATTTAAAGAATAATATAAAATAAATAATTACCATATATATTATATATAATTATATTTTAATCATATTGGCAACCATTAGAGGGGGTAGGAAAATATTGATCAATCATCATTTCGTGTGGAAATAGTTCGTCATCCACAGAAACATTATGTTCTTTTCCCATTAGATGCAGTTGTGGGTAAGATTAGTTTGAATAATTCACATAAAAAAACCTAGTATATATAGGATATTGTTATTTATTTAGTATAAAGGAATAATGATATTTTAGGGGTTTGGAGAAGTAAAATAAAATAAAATAACTTAAGAGAAGTTGTTGACTTTTAATCAGGTAACACCCTTTGGTTTGAACCAAAAGGCTTCCTTGAAGTGAATTCTGCCTAAGCTAAGTCTTATCAAAATAATAGAGGTATGTAGATATCTTAATTTCGTAGATTTTGGATGATCCATAGAGCTTTGGATGTGTGAGTAATGGGTTATATGTGATTAATTTTTATAAGGGAGAGGAGGGTTTGTTTGGAAATGTCTGAAAATATTTTTTTCTTATAAACTAATTTTCAGTTTCAAAAGGTCCAAAACACAATAAATTTGATGATATGATTAATATTGTTCGAAATAAAATCATAAAACATGAATTGGACTGGTTTTTTATAGTTTTTTAAAATTTTATAATCTCATTTATTTAAATGATTAATTAATAAGGTAATCACTACATCATAATTGAGTAATAAATAATAATATTTATTTGATGTCTAAAAATTATATATAAAATACCATGATGTTAGAATTTTATTAAATTTATATATAATATTTATAGTTGAATTGGAAACTTGTATAAAACCAATTAATAGTTGATTTACAATGATATATATGTTTTTTTCAATTTAGTCTTTACTTTAAATTAATTAATATAAAGTGTCATTATCACTTCCATGTGGCTTCATGGGGTCCCCAAATCTACCCAAAGATTAACATGGTCGTAAATTTTTCTACCTATAGAATTATGACAAATGTTAGGGTAATTTAATATTATTATAATAATATTTTTTTACCTTATTTAACTAATTTACCCTTTAACCATGGTAAATAAAGTATTTACTGAAATAAATATTCATAATGACTAAAAATAAAAGATACCTATTTAAAAATTTGGAACTCCAGGTAAAAAATATGCAATACATTTATCGAAATTAAAACCATTAAAGTGGTAGAAAGTAATATAAAATCAATCCATGTTGTCAAAAAAGTGTGTTTTAACGAAATAATAACTATCAAAAGATTGACACATGTTTATATCCAATTTCAATGTGAAATTACATTCAATTAAAAAAAGTCGATTAAGTGGTAAAAATATAATCTATTTAAACTTTAAAACCAATTGAAAATATAATATAATTATATAATAATATTATATAAAATGTATGTTTTGAATTAAAATGCAGTATTTTCCATTATTCATTAAAAAATGAAATTTATCAGAAATATAAAAAACATTTACCCTAAGTAAATTTTGATGTCCCAATCCTAAAGAAGATGTTTATTTTTTTGAATAGAAATTATAAAGGTTATAAAACATATATTCAAAAAGGTTTCTCCATCAGAAGGTGGTAAATAGTACTTTTAAATAATATTAGAGTATTTATGATTAAAATTTGATTCATTCACATTTTAAGGCTATAATTTTTTATAGATAAAGGTAAAATCATTTAATAAACATGTTTAATCATATTTTATTTAGTTATATTCATTCCATCCATTACAACATCTTGAAATTAACTACCATTTGAAATAATAATATTATATTATTATTTTTTCAGTATAACTCAATGATGTGTGCAACATAAGAGTTTAAGGAAACACATTGTTGCGTATTGGGTACTCTATAGAACATAGAATCCCCATTAAAGTTAAATTAATATTTAATTATCAAATATTACGAAATATGGAAATTTCATATTATTTATATACATGGGATGTAAAAGAGAACTACATCTACTATTTTTTTCTAATTTGTCTTCTATAGATCATTCTTTACTTCCAGTTTCTATTTGATACGGAATGGTTACTCTAAAAGGTTACAGAATTGATTTTTGTGGGTAAATGAATTACTATATAATTATTTTCCACCACCAACACTTTCATTGAAATTTTTCAATATATTGAGTCCAATCCATCTGTTTCTAGTAGACGAATAACAAATGAATATGGAGAATCACAACCTGTTGAAGTAGTGCATCATGTCTGGGGATCCCAAAAATTCATGATAGTCATTGTCATGATGCTCAAAATAATAGATACTAGCTAATATAATATAGTTCATAGAAAATAAAAATTTCATCATGAAGAAAAGGATCCTACTATGATAGTTCAAGAGAGATACTCAATATTCTTGTTTGAGGTAAAATGCTGAAAAGTTTAGTTGATTGAGTATATAATATAAATTAATGTACTTTTCCAATTAATAGATTGTAAATATGTTATTAATGAAGTTATTTTTTGTATAATTCATTTTTAAGATATTTT
This sequence comes from Viscum album, assembly GCA_963277665.1. Taxonomy (NCBI): domain Eukaryota; kingdom Viridiplantae; phylum Streptophyta; class Magnoliopsida; order Santalales; family Viscaceae; genus Viscum; species Viscum album. The sequence continues at coordinate 1,426,805,450 of OY728136.1, read as the reverse complement.
TAGTGGAATTTACTTGAGAAAACTCCAATAATGTGGATGTAATCTCAAGAAATGGAGTCTATTTGAATATAGACTTAATGACATATACCCTTTGTTCAATGAAATTTTACCTTCACTCAAGGTATACGATTCAAGATCATTAAATAGTTATAGTAAATTATGCTATAAAGATACAATTTTTTTCATAATCATATATATGGTCTTTATATATAACCATAAAAAAGATCATATCCGAGTTTAATGGATTAATTAATTAAGAAAAACATCTTATATCTAAAGAAAAAAATAACAAAATCATTAAATATTGTTTCCAAAAAATGTATGGATAATAAGAAAACAATTTTTATGTTATATAAAATGAAATTTAATAGTCTCTTCATTTTTTTATAAGAATTTTAAGGAAATATTATTTAGATTAAAAAGAAGAAAATTAATATCCAAATACCAATTTTTATCATTAGGAACATTAATTGTCTACAAAAGGAACGTGAAATGTTTATGTACATCATCCAATATTTATTTTAGACAGTTTGGTTTATGTGATGAATAATGTGGTCATTTATTTTCAAGAATAGAGATATATTGAATCTATTTTTACTTTTTTCATATGGAGTATGAAATATATCAAAAAAACATTAAGATTACAATAATAATGATAGGGTGAAAATAATACAAGCATATACTTATTCTATATTTCAAATTTGAGGAAGATGTTTTCTAGGACCTCCATTTATCGATTTTTAGGATTCTACATTTGAATGACTAATGGTATTAATTGAACGTACTAATGTTTAATTTAGAGAAAATAATATGTTTTTTAAGGAAGTATTATTACATTTTTCTTTAAAAATCTAGTAAGATAACCTCCACCCCAATAAATATATTTGATGTGGTAGGTGAACAACATACTACTCTCAACACCTAGTCCAAATTTCTAACGATTTATCTAAATGATCAATCATGGATTTGAGAAACATTATTGAAATTGAGTGATTGTTCTGAATAAATATTTGAGTCTCATATACCTATATCCCTTTTAATCTCTATCAATGCACTACCGTTCAAATTAAAACCCCAAAAAAATTAGACTCAAGAAACAATAATTATACACCATTAAAATTTTATATTTATAGTTCAAGAAGAATTTCAAAAAACATTGAATAAAATTTCTAAAACATTTAAATCATGCATGATTTTATTTAATGTTTTTAAGGAATTCCCATTTTCATATTATTGTTTTGGTGAATATTTTTTTGACATGCTTCTATATTGTTTTTAAATTCAATTAAATATTATTATATTATTTTTTTTCTATATTACATATTTTATAGAATGAAGTTATCTAGTATCTTGATGGTTCTATATTTTATTATTTGTTACCAATTATGTTAATATAACATCATGTCAATTTCAATTCACATTTAGTAGTATTATCTAATTACACTTGTTCTGTGAAAAGTTTATTTTAATTCTTTTTTATTCTTCCACTTAGTTTTGATGTCACGAAAAAGTGGATATGAAAATATGGAATAATTAAATATAAAGATATAAATTTTTATTTATAGACATTATAAATGAAAATATAAATTTCTAAAAATTTAATAATTTATTTTGTTTTTATAAAAGGGATAATAAAAAAATTGAATATTTAAAATTTTATTTTGGAAGGATAAAAGGTATAATAATAAAATTCATCAGTTTTATTTTATGGTGAGAATAATTCATAGCATAACCAATTTTTTTAAAGATAATTTTTAAATTTTGATTTTCTATTAAATGTTGTTTTTTCTAATTATAAAAAAGTGTGTGATTATTAGACCTAAATTTTTTATTCCAACACATTTCAATTTCTACATTTTTGAGGATTCATGAAACCCCAATTTTTGTTATAATGAAATTATGTTAAGTGTTTCAAATTATACTTTCTATCAATGTGATTTACATTATTCTTTCTTTAAGTTTAATCTTACACATTGTAATATATTTAATCTATATGAAATTAATTTTAATAATGAGAATCAAGGAATATATTCCATCGAACTAGAATAATGAAAATTTTGGGTTGGATGTTTATCTTACTATGTAAGATTTTATATTATGAATATAATGAATAATATGTTATACAATTAAGTGTTTTTTATTTTATTTAGTGTATATTTATAGAAAACCATAAACATAGGAAAATTTTATTCGTTAATGATTATATTATGAAAATTATATGATGTTAATAGATTTATGTACAAAACATCTATTGGTTATTTATCATACACTGAACAATTATTATATTCATTGTGTATTTAATTATATATTATGTAAATTATAATTAACTGATTTTTTATCACATAATATCTTGTATAATGATATTTTATGAGAATAGTTCTATCCATTCAATATGTAATAAATATTTAACTACTATTTATAATGATGTGATTAATTTTTTAATATGATGATAAGCCATTTCCTTCTTTCATAACAAAACAGATAAGGGATATTAAATTTACGGAAAGTCTCATTTTTGTAAAAAATACATTTTTCCAAGAAGAGAAAGGTTTTATAAAGGAGAGGATTTCTGAAAAAACTATTGTATATTTATTTTGAATATTTAGAAATAAAGTACACATTCCCTTAATATCTTGTATTATCAAGGGACTATCAATTAAAAAATATTTATTATATCATATTATTATGATCTAAGATAAATAATAGATATTGAAGGAATAGTTATCTTATTACATAAATGTATCTAAATAGATATTTATATTGATTCATAGAATCATAATAATACACTACTAAAAGTAATAATGAACATGAGTACATAGTCAAAATCTCATAAAAAATCTCATACAAAATCTCATGGGAAATGCTTACAAGATTATCATTTTCATTGACGATCACTAAGAGTTATACATTGATGATTGTAATATTCTCAATAAATATCTTCACAGAATATCATTTATTATTAGAACATTGTTCTGTAATAGTTCTTTAATAGTTCATTCATCTCAATTTTGTTTACACCCATTGTAATATCATGTTATATGACCTCAGATATTTCATGTAAAGGAATAGCCTTGATTAATGTTAATGTAACTGTATAATAAGTAATAATAAATTGTAAACAAATGGGATCTCTGCTAAAAGGGATTTCTTACTAAAAAACATTAAAATCTTCGAGGTATAGTGTCATATGAGTGTAATAGGAGATTTTTATTCCCTGAACCACTGAAAATTTCATTTGATTAATATATTTCTATTAATCTAATACGTTTATAGAACCAATTTTCATTAAGGAAAATATTTTAACACACTTACCATGAAGAGGTATGTTTATTGCACTTAATATTGTATGATCTCAATTCACCCCCTATATAGTTTTAAGTAATCCCTTTCTTTAAGAAAACATGAGAAAGAAACTAGAAAATTAAAAATTGATTAAACATTTATGGTCTCCTATCTACCAAAATGAAATAGTAATACAACAAATAGAAATATATTGTACAATATATAGAGATCATAATTCTGATATACATAATGATTCTTTAATTTGGTTGGAATAATATAATCAAATGTTCCTATTCGTGCAACAATGGTGGGGAAAAGTATAGGGGGACTAATGGAGGTAAAATGGGATAAAAAACATTTTTTTAAAAATAAATATTTTTGGAGATAAATAGTAGGATAATAATCATAATATAATAACAACAGATAACCATATATGAATGCTATATGACTTAAATATAAGATCTCAATGTACAATTTGAAATTCATGAATCATGGATAGAAAATTTCATTATAAATTGAAAAAAAATAAAAGACTATAACATATAAAGATAACCCAATAAAATTCTTACAGTCTAATATCATGATCCAATTTCCAATCCAAGTAATCATTGAAAAAAATATAGTAAAAACCAATTCCTAACCTTAAATAATGATGTCTACACGGCTACAATACAAAATCTTATATAGTGTTTGAGAAAAACATTGTAGTCCATCGCCAATGGAATATAATTCAATTCAGTTTATGAGTATAAAATAATGAATTGTGCTGGTATAATAATTATAATTATGTGATATATATAATCCATGTTGGTCAAGTTTTTTCTTAGGAAACATTTCCAATATTACCTTCATTAACCAAATAATAAATTCCAATAAGTTCTTTTTAATTTTTAATATATTAATATTTAGTTGGGAATAAAGGTATAAAATCATAGATCCCACAAATTATGATAGTAATGTATCTCTAAAATTTCACTGGCATTTACATATCATAAACTAGTGTATTTCCACATGGGTGTACCCTTGGTAGTTCACCATATAAGAGAAGAGTAAAGAGAGACCTATTATAATATCAATGGTGTACACCGTGCTAGAATGGAATGGATCCCATTGTATTTATTGAGGAATCCCACAAATATCAAGAAAAATCCATGGATAATGATCCAAGGAATTCAATATATTTAATTTCTAAAAATATAAGTGATCCTCCATATCTAAGACCTGGAACTCACATCCATAAGACTAAGGCTGATTCAATGTGTACTCATTAACATTGTAGATACATCCACGAATCAGTTGGAATCCTGTGAATCCATCAATAGAAATCCACTAATGCAGTCTATGCATCAGCCAATATATGAATAATCACATGTAACCTTGGAATTTGAAAATAATAAAGTGTAATATAAAATAACACGAGGGTCATGTTAGTGTTGATTTCCATTAATAATTCAATTATTAATGTTTTTTCATTACATTTTATAAATAACTAAACTCCATGTGAATTATTCTTGTCATTTCAACCTTTATTTAATCCCATTTATCAAAGAGAATAAATCTTAGATACACAAAATTCATATGAAATGGTTGTGAAATTTAGATAAACCCATCATAAAATAATTGATTTTACTTATCCATTAAATCCATATATCAAAAATGTAAAATAGAAATGGACAAAAATATTCTAAATTCCAAATCAAAAAAATATTTATTGTCATTAATTAATCCTTGTAATTTGTATGAAGTTAGGTGGTCAATATAATATCAATACTATAGGAAAATTTACGAATCCCATTCAAAAATTCCACTCTTGAGTGACGAATAATGGACGTGTATTTCATTCTTCACATCCCAATATTTTTTTTCTAATTTAATATAATTAGTTTTCCAATTCATTAAAATGAAATTAGCAAAACTATTTAGTTATGTTTTGGTCGTAAGGATTAAAGTACATCATGTAATATGATTTAACCACTAATGTGGCGGTTTGAGTTGAGGTCTTCATCATCCAACAATGAATAAGGATATCCATTCATGTGAAAATAAGGTTTACAAAAACAATTTAAGGTATTTATTGTTTTATAACAAACTAGAACAAATTAAGATAGGTGACATAATGGAAAAAATTATAAATGACATCAATTTCAATGAAATTTCATAGACAACCTATATAATGTTTAGGATGCGTAAGTCACCCACTAATTGTCTTCGAAAGAAAATGATATGTAATATATCAAATGAATAGAAAAAACCATAAAAATATTTTATATGATATAAAATATAAATAACATGTTATACACATAATTAAAATGATGTAAGAATATATAGGATCAATATAATTATAATGGGGCTTCTAATGGATCTGAAATTGAATGATTATATGTCCGAAAAAGGAGTTCCCCAGATGCCTAGGGATGATGGAGAGGGAAGTACACATGTGGATAGTTGAATTTGTTCAATGGGGAATAAGAAGAAATTTTTTAGAGGAATTATGAGGAAATCTTTATTTATGAGTCGCTTTTTAGAGACAATGGGATAATTTGAAGAATTTAGATAGTTGTGAACCAACTATATGGTCAAACTATCCAATGTTATGCCCCCTTATATGGTTAGAGTGGAATGTTTGATGAATGTTTTTTCAACCATGGGTACCACCCTATTTACCTTTTCTATACCACATTATTACCATTTTAGTGGAAAATGGTTTTAAAAAATTTCCACCTTTGCCAAATATGCTACATGGTTTGGGCTACATGGTTATTATTAAGCATGTTCTAATGATGAATCCCACTATGATTATCTCGAACATTATGTCTTAGATTCCAAAACTATAAAAACATTTTCGGACAACCATAATACCTTAAAAACATAAATCCAATCCAATAAAATTTATTTTAATTGTATCTCTCTAAATTACATTCGAATGATTGTTTTTCATTTGACCCATACACATAACAGAAATCTCAAATTCCACTCAATATTTCAACACTAAAAAAATGAGACATAAAATTCATAGTTCCCCCATATTTTTTACATAACATTTATTTTGATTTTAATTATTGGAAACTTTTCGAGGCTCCCTTAAGATCAATATTCATAAATATCTCCCAAGGGATCATCAATGTGTATTGTTGGAAACTGACATTCTCCATAAATTTTAAAGAATCGCAAAGAGGAAAATTATTAAGGATTATTTGGATTTATCCATAAATAGGTATTTTGATGATGAAAAATAATAATAATAATTAAATGGGTATTGATTCTCACTATTTAGTTTTCAATAATAAAAGTTATTTATGTCAGCTTTGTTGATCTTGTGTAGCATGACAGAAATAGGAAAGAACAATTTCGGGAGGAATTCATTATAAATGAGTTTTGATCCAAAATAAATGTAAAAGACATTCATAAATATAAAAAAATAGTATTAAGATAAGGGAGATCATCTAAATGTACAAACACCACTAGTTTATCATTCTTCTACTAAGGATTAATAAAAAAAATTCACATCCACAGTCTACCCACCACTCGAAAAAGATAATATCGTTTCTGCAATGGTGAAAAGTTTCCAAAATGATGTGAATCAGGAGAATCTATAGTGGCTCAATAAAACATTATTTAGAAAAAATAATCATAGTGACTAAAAATATGAGGCTAAGACACATTTACCTCTTTTTGTAAATTTACAAAGGTGGATTCCCATTATTCTTATGAACTTAGGATAACAATACTGGCTTACATAACCATGTAAACCATAAAATATCATGAATTGGCTACCTGAAGGAATAAAACTAAAATATTACAAACATGTTACCCAAGTCATACAAAAAAAATTTATCATTAGAATGTGTCTGAAGGCCGACCAGATTAGGCTTCACCACAACACCCACTCTATCATTAGTATAGGATAGTTTCTCATTATATGTACATAACTCTATTGCATTTCTTAACAATAAAATTGAATCAATTTGGTTAATAAACATGGTAGTTAATAATTAGAGGATATAGTATCCTAAATTTGTTTACTTGACACTTAATTCACCAAAAATTTGGTATCCCACCCTGTTGATATTGAATTGTGTGGGTGATCTAAAGAATCATTTCACACACATAAAATTGTTATGTTTATTAAATTTATGATTATTGAAGAAACAATAACTCGAAATACTCGGATTATTCATAAATAATCACAATGAACCTAACCACTTTATTGTATAATAACATACAAAATGAGAATTCCAAAAATTGGTAAGATAATATTTGGAAGTATATTTCTCAATTCAATGCCATGATGTTGAGCACAATTATCCTTGACATATTAAATTTAATGATGTATGAAGATTAGTGGAATTCACTTTTTGTTTAATGGTGAAATGGAGATAACTACTCATTAAATATTATCATAATAGAAAAAGTATCTAATTGAGATATAAAAGGAAAATCTGTACTGTGAGATGAAAATATAGTTTATTTTATTCAAGTAAACTAGAATCATTTAGGTGTTATGATATGTTTCATAGTGACTAAAAAGATATATATAGTTTTATAAGGTAAAATATTGTATATATTATCACTATAAAATTAACATGGTAAATTAGTGATGGTGACTATGATAAAAAATCCATCATAGATACTAGATTCAACTCAATTATCCTCTCACTATCATGTGTTTCCACATACTACACTATAATGGGAGCAACAAATACCGTGTCAGGATGGGGATAAAGAGAAATGTCTTCAAAAATATTACGTATGAAATTAAATAGTGTACTACTTCCAAAAATAAGAGGTTATAGATTTTATAAAATATTTTTAGGAGAAGGGAAATCAAAAATTTATAAAGACTAGAAGACCTAATGAGGTCTGAATAAATGGTCACCCATATTATTTCCCTAACCATTTGATAATTATTAATTATAGCAGGGAATGTTTTTTCATCAAAGATATTATAATAATGATTTTTGAATCCATTATTTTGTAATTGAATAATCCTATATGTATGAGACATAGGTTTCTACCATTCTATTATAGGAATAGGTAGTGTGGAAGGATATTCCATATTAATGTGTGTAAAATTTTTGATTAATGGGTGATAAGAAATCAATTAGTCAAGAAAACTTTTCAATAATGAAAAAAAATTAAATTTTCTATAGAAAATCAAAATTATATAAGACTATTATGAGATGAAATCATCATGATAACAATCATCAATTAATTGGAGAAGTGATCACTATTTAAACAAGGAATAAGAATATGAGCCCTATATAACGTACATGCTAGTTCATATTCCCTTGGACTTTTTACACTCGTCAATGGGATGATAGGAATAACCCCACCATATGAAACATTATTTTCATGGTGAGTCAAAATATATATCCATAAAATTTATTAATTTTATATACCCATTCTATGATTATTTGTGCTAATATAAACTGATGATGCCCATCCATAACTAGAGAAGAGGCCATATGTGATGGATAAATTGAAATTTATATCCACACCAAAAGTCAGTAAAAATTGTAATTAAGGGTATAAATGTATCAAAAACATTAATAGGAGTTCTCAAATATGATAAATGAGAATATCGACTAATGAAAAATCACTTAATAATGAATTAGATTAAATAATATTGTATGATCAAAAAGAAAATATATAGTTGTTTTCTTAACATAAATGTATATAATAGTTGTTTCTATAAAACTCATATACTATAAATATGTAAAAAATATTTTATGGAAAGGGACACTCTAATAGTTATAATTGGCCTTCAATCATCACGTAATAGAGTTTCCTCAATGTATGATGTTGATGATGTTGGATCAAAAAGTGTGATAATATAATATATTTCAAAATCACAATAAGGAATCTCTTAATATTGACTGTTATTCATCTTTTAATAGAGATTAGAGAATCCATAATTACAGATGATTCAACCAAACAAGATTTCAGGACTTACTTTTTTTTGGTATAGACATATCGTAATGATACTTACACTACCAAATGTTAAATTATGATTTATTTCAAAGAATGGGCCTGATAAGTATCTATGTATAGAAATATGTTTGAATATCTTTACATGGAATATTTGATGGTATATTCTTTTGTTTGTTTGACCCTATCGAACATCAGTTCATTGATAAATACATTTCGGATAAAAACTATCTTACATGTAGGACATATTATATCTAGCATTCATTAAACAAAAAGTATTCGAGGTTTAATAGAAAATTTATAAGAGGACTCTTGGAAATATAATGATAAATATATAATCTATAGGCCATATACTAAAATCTAAATTAATCATTGTCCATTAAGACATGTATTTTATCATTTTATTTTGATGATTATGGCCTTAAATGGATGCATTAATTCCCTAATCATATTATGAATTCTGGAAATGAATTGATAATGTGATATTTGGAAAATTATATTGTGATAATTCACCATTTTAGTATTTTGAATCTCATTACATAGTTGTAGGATATTATAAAATTGATGGAATGTAGCCTATGGTGAATATAAATAGGAATATTTTTTGTCCAAATAGCTTGGAAATCCATCATATCAATCCATAGAGGAAACATAGAAGTTATTTTTTTCACCTATCAACAAAATTGTTGTGAAACATTTATACATTGAGATATATGGGGTCACATTTGTCACATTTGATAATAAGTTACACCCAGAAATAAAATTCTTCTCATTTTATGTTTAGGTGTGTACTAAAATTGAATAGATACCTACAATGGAGGAGAACACCATAACCAAGTTCGAACAGATCACAATTTCCTATAAACAACTTTACTCATGTTAAGGTCAAACTAACATTATCATGAAATAGTTGAGGAAATTCAATCAACTGGACATGAATACAAGGAAAAGAGAATTAAAAATCATATGTTATCCCATGATCTATTACTATTAGATGAATTTGAGTAACATTGAAATTAAAAAAAATGTGATATCAAGGGAGGAAAAATTTCTCTGAAAAATATTTCATATCTCATGATTCAAATATATATTCCACCCCTAATTATAGTGAATATGAAGATGAATATATAAATAATTCCTCTATAACATTTTGTGAATCTATCTCTACTTACATTTATGAATGTATACATTTGAATATACGCTTTTACAGTGATATCCATCATAAATTGAACTATTCTTACATGTATCCAATATTATAAAAGGAATATATTTATTTTTTAAGAAAATAACATATCTTTTCATTATGAATTATATAATTTTTGGAAACAAGTATCCCCGATGTGATAGTTATTATTTTGACATACCGAATGACCACTTCATTTTTAATCAAGTGATACAGAGAATCCATCTAACAATTTTTTTCTATGTAAAACTATAAAATATAATATAATTACAAAAATAATCATGGAAGTTCAATACAAAAAATAGCACATGAAAATTGTACTTTCTAAGAATAATAATGATCAAATCAGAGAATCCATTGAATTTATATAATGAAAATAGGTTTTATTCAATAGTTAATTTTCTATACTTTATGAAATATATACTAATAGATTTAATAACAATCTACATGGAACACTCATTTATGAACATTTATTTTTTCTTTATCCAACTCAAAATTTGATCAAAGGATAATAAGCTCACTCATTTCAGAATGCCCAAGGCTATAATGTTATCAATTAATACTTTTCATAATGACTAAATATAGTGATACATAAATAAATTCGTAGAAAAATATCCCCATTTCCATTCTAGGGAAAAAATGCAGTGTTATGATGATGATTTTTTGATTAAAAATAAAAAAATGATAATCATTCCATTCTTGATGTTGTTTCGAATATACTATAATTTTTTTTCAATAAGCAAACCCCTTAAATGTGCATTTATTATAACATCAAAGAAATTAATTCTATTTTATTATGACTTCACAACATCAATTTCAACATCAAGAACATAACAAGATACTTGATATGCCAGAACATCAAAACCTCCTTTATTTGATGGAACTCTATATATGATTTACCTATATTATTAATTACCTAGTTAATGTAGTAGGAATTTTATATCACATGATGAATTTTATAATTGATGTATTGTCATATCAATGGGAGAAAATTCACTACAAATACTTCAATAATATCAAATAGTACCATCTTTATCAATATATTATGATGTGTGATAGGGAAGGGATGCCTCTCATCCCAAATGTGAATGTATTAGCTGAATCATTAACACAATCCTGATATAGAATAATGAGTTTGGAAAGGAAAATATCAACTATTATATTAGTAAGACTATTTCATATTCTATGAATCGATATTACAATATATGGAGGAACTATAATACATTTTTTCATTGTTCAAAATTTGTAACACTATATGCAAAACGGTGAGGTCTAAATGATCAACCTATAATCCCTCTTGAATATTCACCAATTTAAGTGATTAGAGACATGAATCTTGTTAATGGGTGTTTATTCCATATTATTTTAATACCATGTTTTTTCATCATAAATAAATAAAATTCAAACATTTAATGAATTTTATCACTACAAAACCTATCATAGAGAAGTTGTTTTCTCTTGTAAACCCCTAATAAAAGATTTTTCCCTATTCAAAAACACTCCTAATCATATGAGGTATTCTTTGATCGTTCCTTATGGATTATAATACTTATATGGATAGAAACCCATAGCTTCATATGGTCATCTTGGGTATTTTAATTATCACTATAGTAAAATAAAAATTACTTATCTAATTACTTCATTTAGAAGGATAAATTTAAAAAATACAAACTATCAGACAATCATTATAGTCTTGTAAGAATCCATAATAATACAAAATGATAAAGTAAATATTAAGGGATAATTTCAGTTGGTGACTATAAAATTGAATACTAAATTTCTATCAATAAAGTATCCATTGATTCCATTGATTATTTATATGTGATGGTAGATTACAGAATTCCCCCATAATGAACATAATCTTATATTTTATTACTCAGAAAAAACCTGAAGATGCAATTTTAATCCATTATATACCCTTGTAATTTTAAAATTATTATTAAATAGAAGTTTACACCACACATCACAATATATTATATCCATTCATCAGTAGTGATATAAAGGAAATCAATAAAATCAATAACACCTCTGATCAACGAGATCCCGTAAATAAAATAATATAAACTATACTTGGATAAATGTATCCTAAAATATATTACAAAAAAAATTGGATTTTCTTATTGGATAAATACATGAAGAAATATTTCAATCATTTGAAATAAAATTTCATCATTTTTAAAATCACTAATTCCATGAATGTTATATATAAGTCATTATTTGATGAGGTCCCCCCCTAAAGTTCATTAAGGGATGAGAGGTTGTTTCTATTATGCATGATGATTTTGGAGTGATCATAAAATAAACGTCCTAAAATTGAAGAAACCCTTGATATAAAATCTAGAGACCCAATGCTTGACGTACATGGACATTAGATTAATTTTTTGGAATACTTAATACATATTAATAATAGACACCAAAGGACCATAATAGTTTAGTGTCTTTGGAAACTCGGAATATAATCTTCTAATCTTGGTGAATGATCTTCAACATCATCCATAAACATCTTCCCCTTTAATTTTCTTACCTATAACCTTTCTTTATATCCTGGGGAAAAGAAAACATAAAAAAAGGGTGAGCTCAAATGCCCAGTAAGGGTAAACATAGAGAATATAAAACAATCCATAAACATTTGAATGCAATAACATGAATATAAAGTCTAAACATCAAAATCTTGACCAAAGACATGAATCTTGGAAGTACGTAAGGCATATATCATAAGGGAACATCAATCATGATAAAATACCATGGGAATAAAACATCTAGTTGTGGAAAACCATTAATCACATGATATGATTTCCTTAGTAGCCAAGGCATTGCTACTAAGACCATATTAGTGGACAAAGTCCCTTTCTGAATCGAGTTCACTCCTCGTTTTAGTCCTATAAAACTGAACCATATTAACTTACCATTCCATCCATGTCTATCTCATGATATATAAAACATTACCCAATTAATTGGAGGGAGATATAGGTCCCACCCATCTCATAATTAAATCATTCTTACTTGTGCCACATCATAAACATAAATCATTCATCATAACCCAAATAATAAAAATGTGTTTCATAAACATCATCCCATCATAACATAATCCATAAGAAAATGGATATCATATCATCATAAGAAAAGTAAATCCATGTAAATAATTTATAAATTATACTTGAAACATACACATATGAAATAATTCCATCTTATATGGAAAATGGTTTTGATAAAACAGTTGAAATAAATTCTTGAGGAAAATATCCTTTCTTCTTCAAAATCATTTTCTTTTCACAAAATGCCATGAAATTTTAAAAGAAAATTATATTTTTAAAAATATTCATTAAATATCATAGAGTATGCTTCATTAAAATTAGGCGTTATGAAACCATAAAAATCCGTTCATGCCTTAGAAGTAAAAAAATACATTTTTCTCATACTTTTGTTAGAAAAGTCAAAAAGTTACTCATGTGGTAAACAAAAGTAATATTCCTTTCATAACATGTGGTAAATTTAAAAAATGGGTAAAAATGGAATTAAAAATACATGAAAACATTTTTAGAAAACATAGTCCTGGATGATAACAATAACCCCAGTAAATACTTACGAATAACAATCTCGGATAAGAACGAGATTGGAATAGTTATCCCTTACCTTAGATCCGATATGCTTCATACGTATCTGAACCTTCTATATAATGATTTAAATAATGTCATTTACTTATTAAATAATAATATCAATTGTTATTATATCATATATGGTTAACTCATGACTTTATATTACCCGTTCTTTTGAAAATTCCATGTTAAAGCAGCGTTTTGGGAAAAATCATTTTATTTTTTGTACTTATTTATACTTGTTGTTCTTGATATTATTATTACATATATAATTATTTAATTACTTCAAGAATGTAAATAATTATTTAAATTCATATATATTCAGTATATATATATATATAATAGATAGATAAATGAAATGAAATACATCGTTCATGGAGACGGTAGGCGGTACATACGCATGAACGTTATTTCCCTTTCCTTATTGACTTGAATGGAATTAAGTAGATGAAATATATATATATATATATATATATATATAAATTATCTTTATCATGTCATATATTTCATTATTATTCATTATATATACTTTATAATCATTCGTGAGTGGTTAACATGGAGAATGAATCTCATCGCGTCGTGGAGACGGTAATCCGTACGTACGCACGAGCGATGATATCATTCCCATAATTATTGAATTGAATTGGAGTGGATGATATATTATCTCAGAATCAGTATTATGTTATAATAACTATATATAGTTATTCATTACACCGTTATACCCATCCAAGTAAGGTGGTGGTGGAAAAACATATTACGCCACGGCGTGGAGACGGTATTCCGTACGTATGCACGCGCGGTGATTTCATTTTCCGTAGGATGGATAGAAGGTGAAATAGGGTTATTTCATATTTATAATAACATATCAGTATATAATTAATAATTATGTAATTACTTTATAATGAAACAACTAAATAAGAGGAAGTAGAAGAAGAAAGAAACTTGAAAGAGTCGGTAGAAGAGATTACCTCTTCCTCGACGCACCTCCTTTAAACTTATTCTTAGGGCACTAGAGTTGGTTATTTGAGAAGACCATAACATCTATGATATAACTAGGGAGGTTTATAAGAGTAATTTGCATGGGTTTGGCAAGCTTCAGGCTCAAAAGGGTGTGAAGAGAAGAGGGAAGGGGTTCCCTTTTTATAAGGGAGGAGAGGGGTACCTTTGAAAAAACTTAAAATATTATTTTATAATAAAGTCATATTCGGTTTTTGATAGCTCAAAATTGATTTATTTCGAATTTAAGGTGGGTATGGGTAGAAATCCTCTAATCCAATAGGTTTTATACAAGTTTAGGTTTTTATTTTAACCTTATCATTTAGATTTAACTCTAAGTTAAATAATTTAACTTTTACCATGTCTTTTTGTTTTCTTACAATATATAGTTAATAAACATACCATAACAAGCAAAAAGAACCCCAAGTGGTTCATTATTAATATATATATCCTTATCTAAGTCATTTGGACGAACCTTATATTTTTAGGAATATAATAACAATCAATAATATAATATTTGGTTTAAAAACTATTTTCTGTCAATTTTGACACTATTTGGTAATTGATTTTTGTGAAAATCATAACAACATGATAATTTTGAAAAACGTAAATTCTATCCATAATAACATGTCATATTAACATATAAAATTAATTTAATTCATTAAAAGTCTAAAATTACATTTATTTGGGTATTTATAACATCAATTATGTTAATATTTCATTAATAAGGTAATTATTGCATCATCATTGTGTCATAATTAAATAAACATATTTCATATCTAAAAATTATAAATAAAATACCTTTAGGTATGAAATATTTTTATATTTATAATTAATATTAATAGTTGAATTTATATTATATATAACCCTATATTAAAAATGATTTAATTATTAAAAATTAATTTTAACCTTTCTAATTCTTCGTTAAATAAAATAATAATAAGTGTCCTAATCTAATACAAGTGGTCCTAAAGGGTAATATGTTATTCCTAAGGATGTTTCATGTCGAATTACACATATCCAATAGAATTAGGACATGTGCTAGGGTAATAATAATATCATTTTTACCCTTAATTACCCTATTTACTTTTAACCGTGGTAAATAAAAGTAAAAAGTTACTATTCACCAAAAATTATTTTTATCTTATTGAACCACATTTTACTCTTGATATTGACCGTGTCTCTCAGATTTTCAAAGTTCCACTCATAGAAGTGGTAAAATTAAATTTTATGTAAATTTTCAAACTCTCCTAGGAGGTGGGTAAAAGACGGTGAAAAGTTCAATAAAAATTTTATATGTCTAAAATTATTATAAAATGACTCCAATGAATTAAATTGAACTTATATAGGTATTATGTATCAATTTTTACCTAAAATAAATTTAAATAAAATAAATAATTATTTCTATAAAAAGTCATTTTTTAAATAGTAACCGAGTGTTTTCACTGTTCATCAAAAAATTGAAAGTTTTCAGAAAAATACCAAAAATGAACCCTCGGCTAATTTTGATATTCCAAATCCAAAAATGAAGTCCATTTTGAAAAATAAGATTTCAAAAATTGGGTATTACTATTCATAACCGTTATATAATATTTTAATAACATATCGTTGTTTAGTGAAACTCGGTATTCCGTACAACGCACGCTATCGTGGAAGGTCATGATGGAATGTAATTAAAGCCAAGTCACGGATTCGTATAGTGCAAGATCCTTTTGGTTTAGCGTACAACACAAGACATCAATGAAATTAAAAATAATATTTTTCATAAAATCTCGGGGTTTTACATTCTCGCCCCCCCCCCCCTTAAAGTGAATTTCACCCTCAAAATTCGTTGGGGTTATTAATGGTTTACTACTCGAAATTTTCTTTAATAGAAACCCACATCATAAAAAGGAATACCAAAACTTGTCTTTAAAAACTAAACTATGAAACGTAATAGTTACCCAAATTAACTAATCACTGGGTTTCCACATACGATAACATAGGTGAAATTATGGATATGGAAGAGAAATATAACCATCATGTTCTGATGGTGAGTGGGAGAGAACATGTGTATGAAAAAGACAATAATCACATAGCCATAAATTTGTGATGATCTAAGGTACCATCTGATTCATCAAATATAAGGGCATTAGGAAAACATTTTTCGTTTTCAAGATCATTTCCCTAAAGTTGAAGAATTTGAATTAGAAGAAATACTTACTTTATTTCTGTATAATCTCACCGTTGTTCATGCCTTGAACAATTTCCACTTTATATCATAAATAAATGAAGTTGAATTTTTCATTCGTGAGGTGTTAGCAGATCATGTGATAGAATGATGGGTCATTCCATATGTCTCAAACAAAAGGTTAGCAAAAGTTATCAAATATACGTAAGTCCATCTATGGTGAGTTTAATCGTATATGATTCCAAAATGGACTTATACATCATCTATCATACTGCTTAATATAATAAAACTCGTTTCCACTAACCAAGGACTTCTTGTAGGCCAATGGTAGGCGATAAAGGCATGTCGCACATTAGTTGTGGGTTCGATTCCCACAACCTTGTCCGACGTGACGGTTTGTCGTTCGTCCTGCAAGTTGTCCCTTTTTCTAAAACTACATTATAATAACATTCCTACAATAAAATAAAAAAATATTATCTTATGTCTAACTTAATTCATTCCAATCATTAGGCTTATACAAAATACTTCTGTCCAAGCTCTTAGTATAAAGAAAAAATTACTAGAAATTTCATATACCGAGCATGTGAATACCATCATTTATCCCCCATATATCATACGATATATCTTGTTGGTCACATTCCAAAGATTTGAATACCTTAATCATGTATTCTCTTGAAAAACGAATACCCATTGAACCTTAGTGAAAACATGAATGCTGTCAAAAGTAATCTCTTTCAACATACCAAAATCCCAAAAATTCTATATACTCAAACCATGATATCACTTTGTCCTTATATTAGTCATGAGCTCATGAATACTATCAAACATATTATTTTCTCTTTATCCTTTCATTATACGCATATCATCTGCATTCCAAAAATATTTCAATCACTTTTCATGGTTACCGATTCCATGTTCTTATGGAAAACTACACTGGACAAATACATAGATATTCCAATATACTGTAAAAGTACTTCAACAAAATTATTCTTGAACACCAATACATAAACACTTCAATCCATCCTCTTCAATTATTGTCATGGAATAAGTCCTTCCATGATTTAGAATTAACCTCTTAGGTCAGGGCATTGGGTTAGGTAATGCCCATGTTCTCCAAAAATAAGACATTGAACTCCATAACAGTTTTTCACTCTATGACCCTTCTCTCCACATAGATAACATCTTCCACTCCATTTGATATATTCATCAAGGTTCTTATTCCCTCCTTTAGAAATCTCAATCTTCATTTCTCTAGGATCCTCAACATGTGAACATGCATAAAAGTCTATCTTCCTCTTATTTGGTGAATTTGGAATACCACTAAAGATCACCCTGTTAATCATATATCGCGTTAACTGATTCAGAATAATCACAAAATCATTCTTTCTAGGCATTATGAATTTTGTTGCTAATACTCACCAATTTGTACATTGGACTAAATGATGACCCAATTTCTTCTGGTTCCCTCTATTGACTAAAACCAAAATCCATGGTGTAAGAAACAGTTAAAATAATTGGGAATCACATAATCATAAAAAGTCACTTATGGGATGTCTAACTTATCACACATTCTTCAATCCATGACACCTTAGGTTCACCCTAGGTTATTCATGATCGTCATCATAATTCTAGGACTATAAACTATAGTTATACTAATCCTTAGGGACATCGTTAGATATACCTTAGAAATATATCTAGAGATATCACTAAAGTTTTCGCATCCTAGTTTCCAAAGGATAACTAAACCTCCCTCTGATACCAACTGTAGAGACCCAAAGCTTGACGTACATGGACATTACATTACTTTTATGGAATACTTAATGCATAACAAAAACAGACACCAAAGGACAGTAATAGTTTAGTGACTTTGGAAACTTGAAATATAATCTTCTAATCTGGGTGAAAGATCTTAAACATCTCCCATAAAGATCATCCCCTTTTATTTTCTTACCTAAAACCTTTCATTAAATATTGAGTAAAAGAAAACATAAAAAAATGTGATCTCAAATGCCCAGTAAGGGTAAACATAGAGAACATAAAACAATCCATAAACATTTCAATGTAAAAACTTTAACATAAAGTCTAAACATCAAACTCTTGAGCAAAGACATGAATCATGGAAGTACGTAAGGCATACATCATAAAGGAACATCAATCATAATAAAATAGCAAGGGAATAAAACATGTAATTGTGGAAAACCATTAAGCACATGATATGATTTCCTTAGTATCCAGGGCATTGCTTCCAAGACCATCTTAGTGTACAAAGTCCCTTTCTGAATTGAGTTCACTCCTCATTTCAGTCCTGTAACACTGAACCAGATTAACATACTATTCTATCCATGTCTATCTAATGAGATATAAATCTTTACCCAATGAATTGGAGGTAGATATAGGTCCCACTGATCTCGTAATGAAATCTTTCTTACTTGTGCCACAACATAAACATAAATCGTTCATCATAACCCAAAGAATAAAAATGGGTTTCATAAACATCGTCACATCATAACATAATCCATAAAAAAATGGATATCATATCATCATAAGAAAAGTGAAACCATGTAAATCATAGATACATTATACTTGAAATATACACATATGAAATAATTCCATCGTATATGGAAAATGGTTTTGATAAAACAAATGAAATGAATTCTTGAGGAAAATATCCTTTCTACTTCAAAATCATTTTCTTTTGACAAAATTCCGTGAAATTTTAAAAGAAAAGGATTTTTTTGAAAATAGTAATTAAATATTGTAGAGTAATATTCATGAAAATGTGGCGTTATGAAACCGTAAAAAATCCATTCATGTTGTATAAGCTAAAAAATAACATTCATCTCGTACTTTTGTTAGAAAAGTCAAAAAGTTCCCCGTGTGGTAAAAAAAGTATGATTTCTTTCATAACATGTGTTAAATTTCAAAAAACGGTAAAAAGGACTTTAAAAATAAATTAAAACATTTTAGAAAACATGGGCCTGGATGATAACAATAACCTCAGTAAATACTTATGAATAACAATCTCAGATAAGAACAATATTGGAATAGTTATCCCTTACCTTAGGTATGATATGCTTCGTACATATCCAAACCTCCTGTATAATGATTTATATAATGTCATTTACTTATTAAAGAATAATATTCATTTTTATTATGTCATATATGGTTCATTTATGACTTTATATTACCCGTTCTTTTGAAAATTCCATGTTAAAGCAGTGTTTTGGGTAAAATCATTTTATTTATCGTACTTGATTGAACTTGTTGTTCCTGATATTATTATTACTTATATCATGATTTAATTACTTCCAGAATTTAAATAATTATTTATATATAATATATATTCAGTATATATCTATATAATATATAGATAAATGAAATGAAATACACTGTTCATGGAGACGGTAGGCCGTACGTACGTATGGACGCTCTTTTCCTTTCCTTATTGACTTGAATGAAATTATATAGATAACATACATATATATATACATAAATAAAGTACCTTTATGATGTCATATATTTCATTATTATTAATTATATATAATTTATAATCATTCTTGAGTGGTTAACATGGAGAATGAATCTCATCACGTCGTGGAGACGGTAATTCGTACGTACGCACGAGCGATGATATCATTCCCATAATTATTGAATTGAATTGGAGTGGATGATATAATATCTACGAATCAGTATGATGTTATAATAACTATATATATTTATTCATTGCACCATTATACCCATACAAGTAAGGTGGTGGTGGAAAAACAGATTACACCGCGGTGTGGAGACGGTATTCCGTACGTACGCATGGGTGGTGATTTCGTTTTCCGTGGGATGGATAGAAGCTGAAATAGGGTTCTTTAATATTTATAATAACATATTAGTATATAAGTAATACTGATTTTATTACTTTATAATGAAACAACTAAATAAGAGGAACTAGAAGAATAAAGAAACCTGAAAGAGTCGGTAGAAGAGATTACCTCTTCCTCGACGCACCTCCTTTAAACTTCTTCTTAGGGCACTAGAGTTGGTCTTTTGAAAATACCAGAACCACTAAGATATAACAATAGAGTTTTAGAAGAGTAATGTTCAGGTTTTGGCCGAATTTAAAGGCTCAATATGGTGTGATGGGAAGAGAGAAGGGGTGCCCTTTCTATAAGGGACGAGAGGGGCACCTTTGGAAAAACTTAAAATATTATTTTATAATAAAGTCATATTCTGTTTTTAATAGCTCATAATTGATTTATTTCGAAGCTAAGGTGGATATGGGTAGATATCCTCTCTACCAATAGGTTTTAGACAAGTTTAGTTTATTATTTTATCCTTATCATTTAGATTTAACTCTAAGTTAAATAATTTCACTTTTACCATGTATTTTTTTTCCTACATTTTATGGTTAATAAACTTACTATAACAAGCCAAAAGAACCCCAAGAAGTTCATTATTAATAAATTTACCCTTATATAAGTAATTATTCTGAATTTTATATTTTTAGGAATATAATAACAATTAATAATATAATATTTGTTTTAAAAACTATTTTATGTCAATTTTGAAACTATTTGGTAATTGATTTTTTTGTGAAAATCCTAACAACATGATAAGTTCAAAAAATTTAAATTGAATAAATAATAACAAGTCATATTAACCTATAAAATTAGTGGAATCTATAAAAATCCTAAAATTACAGTTATTTGTGTATTTATAACATCAATTATTTTAATTTTTCATTAATAAGGTAATTATTGTATAACCATTGTGTCGTAAATAAATTAACTTTTTTAAGGTCTAAAAAATATAAATAAAATACCATTAGGTAGGATATATTTTTATCTTTATAATTAATATTTTTAGTCTAATTTTTCTTATGTATAACCCAATATTAAAAATGTTTTTGTTATTAAACATTGATTTTATCTTTTTTAATTCTTCTTTAAATAAAATAATAATAAGTGTCCTAATCTAATCCAAATGGAACTAAAGAGTAATATTTTATTCATAAGGATGTATTTGGTCGAATTACACATATCAAATAGAATTAGTACATGTGTTAGGGTAATAATAATATCTTTTTACCCATAATTACCCTATTTACTTTTAATCGTGGTAAATAAAAGTAAAAAGTTAATATTCAACAAAAATTATTTTTATCTTATTGAACCACATTTTACTCTTTGATATTAACCATGCCTCTCAGATTTTCTAAATTCCACTCACAGAAGTGGTAAAATTAAGTTTTATGTAAATTTTCAAACTCTCCTAGGAGGTGGGTAAAAGACGGTGAAAAGTTCAATAAAATTTTTATATGACTAAAATTATTATAAAATGAATCCAATGAATTAAATTGAACTTATATTGGTATTATGTATCAATTTAGACCTAAAATAAATTTAAATAAAATAAATAATTATGTCTATAAAAAGTCAGTTTTTAAATAGTAACCCAGTGTTTTCACTATTCATCAAAAAATAGAATGTTTTCAGAAAAATACCAAAAAATCACCCTAGGATAATTTTGATATTCCGAATCCAAAAATAAATTCCATTTTGAAAAATAAAATTTCAAAAAGTGGGTATTACTATTCATAATGGCTATATAATATTTTAATAACATATCATTGTTTAGTGAAATTCAGTATTGTATACAACACATGCTATCGTGGAAGGTCGTGATTGCGTGTAATGCAAGCCAAGTCAGGGATGCGTATAGTGAAAGTTCCTTTTGGTGTAGTGTACAACACAAGACATCAATGAAATTGAAAATAATATTTTTCATAAAATCATGGGGCATTTCATAAAATATACATTTTCAACCATATCCACATATCAAATAGAGATATCATAAAAATAATACCATAAAAGAAGGTATTCATATAATTTTTTCTCTTATGTTGATTAATATTAATAGATATCATGGTACTGGTAACCAAATTACTCATTTATATTTCCAAATACACTAGACATCAAATATTTGTGTGTAATGAGTGGACATGGATACCAGAAATTTTGTGTTACTCCAATGATCAAAATTAATATTAAAGGAGGGTGTTGGTCAAAAATTGTTTGGGGTATTCTTACACTTATTGATTTTAATCTATATGGTAGTTATAGCATAAAATTTATAGACTCTATTCATTTTATTTCAATACTCAAAATTCTAGATCATTGGTTCTTATCTCATATAACTCACACATTACATTATATGTCACACCTCGATTCGACACTTTTTGGTAATTTTATTTAATTCCAAGTTTCCATTTAATTTCATAAAAATAATTAAATCAATTGAATTAAAATCAATGTAAAATTAAAATAATAAAAACATGCAATGTATCATCTCCCCACCCCTTATATTGTCTTCCCCACCATTCCCTTCCTTTTTTGTGAGATGTAGAACCCCCCCCCCCCCCCATGATCCCCTCTCAGCCTCTTTTTCTCCACCTTAATATGATGTCACCTCTTCCGGTTGTTCCTCCTCCCTTTTATTGTGTGGTGCATCTCTGCTCATGCGAGTCCTTCGGCTGAAGTCCTCTCCTCTCATGAGACCCGAATGGGCTATGGCTATATAATGAGTCACTCCCTATTTCCTACTAGCCTCCCCTTTATAAAACTTCCCCTTAATCACTGCTCGATAAGGTCACTTCACCCCCTCTCCTACATTTCCTGCCTCTTTCTCCTCTTCATTTCACCCCATTTGGTCGAACCGAACACTAGAGATATGGGTACAATGATTATTGACACTTCTCATGGTTTTACTTTGTGTGGTGGGTCACTCTGGTCTTCCTCATGTGTTTTTCGTCATCATTCAATGAAGGCTAATCTCTTTGTTCCAGTATATTTCTTTTTCAACCGTTTGAGGTTGATTTCTCTTACAATCCTTTGTTTTATAAATTTTAATGGGTTCAAAAATTTATTTGGCTGGTGAAAAGGGTACTATGGTAATGTTTAAACATTTTTATGGGTTAGAAATTAGTTTTCGATAAATAAATGGCTATATACTATGTATATTGTATTATAATGTTTTTAAAGTGTTTTATACCTTCATTGGAAAGTGGAAAATTTAATTTCAAAGGAAATTGAGGCGCATAATTTTTTATAATTAATTTTTATTGAATAATGGAGTAGTGTTTGAATATAGGTCTGGCCTTGTATTTTTTTAGGTTTGATTTGTAAATTGTTTTATCCTTAAAAACTTGTTTTTGATGCTATTTTGGTTTGTCCATGGATTTATAAAAAGGGACTTGTCATGGAATATGGTGAGAAATGGTATGTTCGTATCATTTTTTTTAAAGGATCAATTTTTTGAATTGTGTATGTGATGTTAAAAGCATTTGAAATTGAATTTTGGTTTGGGTAAAATGGAAAACGGATTAGTATTGGCATGTATGAATTTTTGTGATATTTTTAGTATGTGTTCTGAATTCATCAAATATTTGGAATCTAGTTTTGGAAATGAACATGTTTTATGTGTGGGTTCCATATATTTTAATTAAATTTTTCAGGGCATCCTTGAATAGTTTTACACACATACATAGGTGGGTACATAATTAAATCCTTATTTCACTTATTCCCTCATGGCATGAGGAATATGTGTATTGGATTAAGGGTTGTATATATTCATATATATATATATATGATTGTATGTGTGTGAAACTATGTGGCGATCATCGTCAAAGGTTTCAGGTGCTAAATTGTTCATCATGGTTCACTCCCATTTTGAGGTAGGGTTCCTTATGAATTAACCATTAAATTAAGTAATTATTGATTTCTTTCATTTATCCCCATTATAAAATTCTAGGTAGTGATATATGTTGGTTTCGTGTACAAATGTTTGAAGTCAAATAAATTTATTTCCTATTTTTGTTCAGTACCATGAAACTATATTTTTAAATGTTCATAGAAAGTATTCATCACATATTTATCAATAATCTTTATTGTCCATTGTATGAAAATTGGGGTTTTAAATGAATGTCATGGGTTTAAAATGTGATTGGGATGCTCAAATGGATTTCCTAAATGGGGTTACAAATGGTTTTGATATTGGAGGTTATGTTTATTTGATTATTTGGAAATCAATTAGCATGCATTGGTTTTATGGAAATGTTTTAGTGTAAAATGGTTTTCTGAGGCATGTTTTGTAATTTTATAAAATAAGATTATTTTAAAAACACACCTTGGGATAAAAATATTTCTTGGTTAGATGATTATGGAATGGTTGGTACTTGTAAAATACATACCTTTTTTGTTTTTGGTTGATGAAATTAGGGAGAAAGTCATGTGGAGTGATTCGTGGGTGAATTTTGTGTGTTTCTTGTTTTCCATGCATGTATATGTGATGAATTTTTTATTTGGCATTGTTGGATCAATGCCCTTATTATTTGTGGCACGGGAACCTATTATAGATATTTAATTTTCGATGAACAATTATTGAAATATTTTATATTATGCACTGGATAGTATGCCAAATCCATGGGGATATTTTGCTATTATTGTTGTGGAATTGGGCCCCTCGATCAGGCCAGGTAGGGAGAAGATTGGGGTGTTGGGAATTAGGACGTCATTATGTAGGGAATACCTTTGGGATGAGTCACATATATAGAATTTTTATATTATTCCAGAGCTCCATGGTTTCACCCATGTATATTGGCACAAATTTTTTAATGCATTTTATGATAGATACACTTGTGTGATATTTCCCATTTACCATGTTGTATGATTGTTGAACATGCTTCTAGAATAATGTGTATTAAATGGAAAAATTGATAAATTTATTTCAAATGGGTATGTAAAAATGGTTTCATAATTTTTTTATTCGCACTCTCTCTTTGGTTATAGAAATTTCATCTCTCGTTTATAATACATATGGTTCCTCATTAAGAAATAGTGTGGTTTTGAATGTAAAAATGGGAAATAGACTGATATTTTCATGAAATGGAAAACATGTGGAAAACATACTTTTATATGTTGTGTTTGAATCCTAAAATTTTTTATTCTTTTATTTAAATAAAATGAAATTTGGAATAGACAAATTGGATGAGCTACGGATTTTTAACAGTCATTCCAATATTTTGTTCATCATTTATTCTTAGGTGAAGGATTTTGGTAGATCTTGATCATCGCGGGTGATGTTGATTCTTGTGATTATTGTGTGACCCGCAGGGTCATGTGGTGTTTTAGTGGCCATTATGTTTGGATAGTTTTATTTTTTCAGTCATTTCTCTTATTTAGTTTTGATTTTTTTTGGGTTTCTATTTTATTATTCCACTAGTTTTACTTTTTTTACATAAGGTACAATCATTCACATCATAACTCTATTGATTCCCTAGGCACTTGTTGCCTGACTAAGAGAATGGGGAATGTCTCTTGGGATTTTTCACGAGCCTGATTAAGAGATCAGTTCAGGGTCGACCCAATATTGTTCATGAAAAAATGGTATTAGAGGGTATGCTCCTTTGAGGACCTAGATTCAAGAGTTCCCTTTATTATATGGTATGGAAAGGTAGGATTAGGATGACTAGATCTTGGGATATAGGTCTGTGAATGTGTATGGACAACACTTTCTTCATCGAACCATGGTTGCCTTTAGAATTTTGGGTTTTCCTAGATTTTTCAGTTTTTGTGGAATGCATGGTATATGTGAAAATGAAATCAAAGTTAGGATGGTTATCTCAGTGAGCCTTCATGTCTATCAAATCCATGTGGAGCAGGTGGTATGGCCCTAAAAGACTATATGTGATGGTGGTTTGGTACTTATTTGTGTATGTGGTAAATGGTTGGGTTCATGAGCTATCACCACAATGTATATATGTGAGAATTAATTGAATACCAATGGTGGGTGTTTGGATTGTAAGTCTAGTTAGGCCTTCTGTAAATTTTATTGAAGGACAGAGAGAATTTCAATGCTTTATAAATTAGGATAATGTGATGCTACCATTTTTTTTGGATTTTTCCTTTTACTTTTAGGATTTGTATTTAATGTGTTGAAGGATTGATTGAGATGATTTTTTTGAGTTTGGGTTGTGATTAGAAAATGAGATGTGACATTATAATTCGTCATATGTTTTTATCTAGTTTCATATTACCTATTTTTAGATGATATCCCTAGTTTGTTAAAAAGAATTCTGAAAATCATATAAAAGTGGTTCTTTCATCACATGTATCTCTATATATCACATTGTGACTTAGACATTTGGTTTATCCATTTTGAAAATTTTGGCTGGTCGTTCTCAATTTTAGGAGTTTATCTAGAGGTTCTGAGAAATTAACCATCCTCATTTGATAGTGTATCCAGAACCATGTAAAGATAAGGAATGGCTAAGAAATATAGAGGAGATATTTTTTTGGCATGAATCTATTGAAACTCTCAAGATGGATCTTCACACCTTCACGTTGGATGGCCAATGTCGATAATGGTGGAAATCCATTATTCAGGCCTAACCATAGAAAAAATACTGATGGGAATGAATTGAATCCTTTTTCATCCAATATTACTTCCCTAATGTCATGAAGATACTTTTTAGTTAAAGATTTTATGTTCTCGGTCAGAGCAACTTAATGGAGTTGTAGAATGCTAATAGCATCTTCAAGTTAGTATTTTATCTCTTTAAACCATGTTCGTAATGATTTTTTGAAACCCAATCATTCAAAGGTGTTTTTGATTGTAATTCCTTCAGGAAGTCCCATCATTCCCTAATTATTATGAATAATTAATCAGGAGGACTATTCAACATGAAGCAGATTTAGCTGCATTTTTCCATTTGATAAGTTTAATTGGGTGTCACATTCACTAACCATCGATCTTACTATGTCTGATCGTGTATGATTCATACTCTCACCCAATCCATTCCAGATATTTTTTCCTTGATAAGTGAGTTGTGTGATAATTTCACAATATTTGAAATGATTAATGATGTTTTTTCAAACTACCATCAACCTTGATGTAAGAAGACAATTTTAATGTTGTTTACAATTTATTATATTCATTATATTTAAACTCATGGTACTTTATAATGTTTTAATATTCTGTCTATTAAGAAAAACATAATAATATTGAATAAATTCATTTGTAGAAATATTAAATTACCTAAATTCACAAAATTGTTCATTACTGATTAATCAAAGTTCATTAATATTTTTGATATCACCAAAACCACTATGAATTTTTTCCTCTTATTGTAATGTCATTTTTTTCACCATCCCTAATAAATAATATTCATATTCATATGATGGGATATATAATCCAATCACTCCAACAATATATCCATATGAATAATTTAGATGTGTTTCTAATTTATATATCCAAAGAAAGGATTCCATATTTAGGTGTGATTTGAGTCAAGCCCGACTTCTTTATTTTGAATTTTATAGATTGTATTATATATATATATATTAAATATATAAACTACTAATTGTATTCCCAAATCAAATATATATATATATATAAATTTAAAATAAGAATAATTTTTTTCATAATAATGATTATGAATCCAATATTTATTATATATGATATGGATATCACATTTCTATTTATGGAGAGTACATAATATTTTTTCTCTAATTACTATAATATTAAACATTGTAGACATAGATTATGGGTGTCAAATTGTAATGAAAAAATGATTACTCTAAAACATACGAGAGGATTTAATTTTTAAAAAAATAGTTTACTTTTATCTCTTAATTTTTTTATCAACTATATATTTTTATGCACACTAGGTATATAATACCCATGAGTCATATTAGTTTAAAATAATCTCTATAGAATTCAAATTTATATGCTCAAAATGGTTCCCTTCACGAAATATTGTTGACCATAGATACACATAATGATTTGTTTTATAAGTCATGTATATAAGATAAAAAAATTATTAATGTGAAATATGTGATAATCTAAAAAAAGCTCGTTTGTGTGGGTTAGTATAATATTTTAAATATTTTCATGATATGGATTTATTGAATTTACTTTGATTAAAAATGATTAACATGTTTATCATATCCTTTTTTTCACCAAATATTTTTGTTACAATAGTGTTACGCCCATAATAAAGCTCATTAGGTTTACTAACATCCAAATAAAAACAATTATGACTCATTATTAGATTATCGAGAAAAAATTAATGCACATCCATATTTTGAATATAAAATAAATATATTTCTATTATATAACAACTATAATAGTTTCCCAGAAGAATTCTACCCATAGGTCATATAAATAATCGGTTATCTAACCTTTTGAAATATCTTCATCTACTATTATATTAAAAAATATAATTCAATGACATCAAAAATTATAATGAAATCAACTTATTGGTTGATCAATGTATGTAAATTTGGAAATTTTGAAGTAATTAAACACTTAGTATATGAGTGTTTTAATAGTACTATTATCAAAAATTAATATAATTCAAACGTATATTAAAATATCAACTTTTATGTCATATAAAATATTTATAATAAAAGGTTTATTTTTCTATGGTTGCATTCTTATAATTATCTAGTTCTAGAATATCTATTCCCTCCACAAAATTAGAAGGTTATATTATTCTAAGACAGTTTAAAAGAGAGTATTGATAATATATAGTTTATATGACATGGAAAATAAAAAATATAATATAATATACCAAACATTAACTTTCTTATATATTTAATTTTAAAAAAAATCCTTATATACTATATTTCTCAATTAACACAACATTAGGTTTGAATGAAACGTGAATAACCTGTTCGAATACTATTAATTAAACATTACCATTTTTGCCTAGCTATTATTTATGAGGTTAATAATATGCAAAAAAAATTATTAAACTTTTATGGTTTAAAAATTTATAAAATAATTTAATTGTAAAATTATTAAATATTAACAGACTAATAATTACTTGATAGTTAAGAAATTAGGAAGAAAATAGTATTTATAAAAACAACACATTTAGTGATTCCATGAACACATAATTTATAATTATTCAATACCACATTATGAAAAATTATCCGAATGACTAATATACAATTTTTATTTTACATTCCAAAATGTTCTATCCTTGAATTTTAGAAAATTTTATTTAATGGATTAATTTATTTATGACTAATAAATAATAATGAATTATATTATAAGCTTATTTTTTATTTACATTATAGGAAAAGATAATTTATTTTTTAATTTGGATTTAGTGTTTAATTAATTAACAAATTTTAAAATTTGGAAAATTTAGTTCATTTTGTCACCATCAAATTATATTATGATGTAATTTTTTTAAAACAATTCAATTTTTTCATTATAATTTTTATCCATGTTTTCGTTAGTTGAATTATTAATGGAATTCTAAAAAATTTGTGAATAAAATATAAAATAATTAAAAAATAGTTTAAAAAATTATTATTAATATAATTTAGTATGTTAAACCTAATTTTTCGAATGACTATTTTAAAATTAATTAGAAATTAGTTACATTGTTAAAGGTTCAAATATGGATTTATGAATTACATGCCCTTCTATGAAAATAAATTTCCCACAAAAATAGAATTATTATCTCATAAATTTAATTATATATTTAAAATAATATTTTACAAATTAACATATAAGGATCATTTTATGATTATTGTTTAATGAAAAATTAACCAATTAAATGAAAATTTACATGTTTCATAGCTGGGAAATATAATGTTAAAATTAAGCAATATGAATGTATAGGGAATGACATGTTAAAAATGTATTTTTTTTTTGTTTTGGGATAGTTTCATAATAATATAACAATCCAATCCATTATTGATAAATTTCATACTCACCTATGGGGAGAGATACATCCCATTATTGAATAGTATTACGTTTTTACAAAAATGATACTCCTCTTAAATTATAAAATGGAACTCATTAACCTCAATTATTCCCAAATCTCAAGACCATTATATTTGAAAAATAGAAGAAAAATAACACTCAAAATAATTATAAACATTTTAGAGTTATTGGGTCAACCAAATACCAACTCTAGGGTCTTTAATAAGACATCAAATTGAGGGTCAAAAAAATAGTAATTGTCTTCACTATGATCATTCATTTTCATTAATATTTTGAAACGTGTATTTATATGAAAAAATATAAAACAATAAAACTATTAAATTAAATATAATGAGTTTATATTATTTTTATGGTAAATTTTAACAATCTCCATTCCCATCACATGAGAAAAAAATATCATCAATCCTGTGTTAATCGTACTACTGCCTCACGAATTTATGTAACTCATTTTCCATTAAACATTCTCAAGGTTAGATATAATAATTGGTCAAATGTATATATATAATATAATATAATTGTACTATAAGTTTTATAATACCACACATATCCTCTTACATTCCCATCAATTTAAAATATTTTATTTTCAATCGTCTATATGGTGAACTACCACCTCTTGAAGCGATGTGATTCATGTTTCTGATACAATTTACATAGAAATTGATAAGGATAAATTTATAGAATATATATGATATAAATATATTAAATTATAAAAACTCTTATAAATTAAAATATTATACATTTTTTATCCTTTATCCCATTAAGTGAATGATATCATCACTCTTGCATACGTACAACCTATAGTTTGTACGAAGGAATGTGTTTCATTTCATATTACCTTCTACAGTAATTGTTCTAAGGATTTAAATAATGGAAAAGAATATAACATTAATATAATTATTGGTAATATGTATCTATATCCCTTTTATAAGAAATGGGACATTCAGGAAAAAACATGGATCAGAAAAAATATAAATATAAAACCAAAACAATCACATAATGATATATTAGTAAAAATGGTGGAAAATGTTATAATTAATAATATATGGTATTATATATATTTTTAATTTTTTTTAATTACATATAATTGACCAAAATTTATTATATTAGAGTTTTGTATGCATATGATGGGATTTGAACCTCAGGTATAGTTTTCATGCATCACTTTTACTACAGTGATCCATACCCAATATGTTCAAATCATTCAATTTTTTGTATATATACATAATATTTTTATATTTCCCCTCCTGAATATATATTTCTTCATGGAATTTAATGTATCATTTTATTTTATTCCAATCATGGGGAATAGTAATCAAATTTTACAAATGTGGAATTGATTATTTGTAAATTATATATTATTTAGTGTATTTTATATTTAAGTATTACGTGGGGGGATTAAATGATATTTATATAATAAAATAAATTTGTTCTATTATAAATTTATTATTAATTAACATTTTAAATAAATAGTACCTTTTTTATTCTCTATGGAAATTAAAATAATTGATATTCTTTAAAATGACTATACTACTTTATTTATCACTTGGGTCGAAAATCCTTTTTCTATAGAATACATGTCTTTTAAAACATTATTCAAATATATTGTTAATATTATAAAATTTATTAATAATGGATTTTTTATTCTCAATTAAAATTTTACATTATTCAATAAAATGAAACTACATGTTGGTTTCCAAATAATTCACATTTTCCCCTTAAAAATATGAATGGAATCCTTGTGTTAATGTGTATTTCATGAACATAATTTACCACCATCAAGAACGCCCAATGATAGATAATGTTCCAACTCTTGGACTCAACAAGGAAGAGATTAATTGTGTACACTATGATTTTGTGTAATGGATATCATGGAGAAAAGAATACTCAATTAACCCTTTTCAAGAATAAGTAAATAATCGCCAAATATAATTCCTTAGAGGAACAAGAAAATGTCTTGCCTATGGAAATCTAGGACACAATGTAACTAAATACAATGGAATTATTATGGGTTTCATTATAGAAATTAATAATAAAATTTTCCTCCATAAGACAACCTCAATGGTTAAATTCATTAAGAATTTATAGAATGGTCAATATTTAAATGATATCCAATGTAGAAATCTCATGGACTAAATCAATAATATTGTATGAGTAATGGATATATTGAAAATGATGATGATACTAAGGATGAAATGTGAATGGAAAGAATCATTTTTTTATATAAATATGTATCCTTCTTATGGATTAAGGATGAAGTGGAATAATTGATTTTTTTTTATGTTTTATGATTAAAAAATTATTTTTTGAGAATAGAGAAATATATAAGGATAGTCTAGTTTATGATTCCCAAAAAGGATTTACAAGATTATATTTAACATTTCTAATGGAATTGAGAAGTGACATACTAAAAAAGGGATATTTTTACTAAGGTAATATAATCATTAATACGTTACATATTTTAATATAATGTTCTTTGGAATAAGATGTTTTGGATATGAATAACTAAATTGGACAGTATTGATTACCTTTGAACTATTTAAGGACTTTTTTACATATGGTTTATTATATAAATGATTTAGTAAAAAAAACTATAGATTTAATTAATATATACTGTACTCTTTGGAATATGGAAGCATGCATTTTTTTCATAGAGTATTTCCATTAATTATGGTTATTACCATTTTTAGAATATATGATGATTGATTTTACACAATTGGAATGTGATAAATAAGTGCCAATTGTGATGTACAACATATAAATTTTATGTGAATTTCATTAAATTATTTATAGGTTTTGACTTTTGATTTTCATAAGTGTTATAAGGCCAACCATTAAATGAATGTTTAAGATAAAAATTAGATAATGATTTTGAGTCTAAATAATTCTTTCACCATATGATAATTTATCAATTTTAGGTAACATTCTCTAACAACATTATATTGATGAAAACTTAAGAGAGATGGGATAACTTATTATCAATATCATGATCTATTAGTGCTTCATGAATAAGGAATACACCTTCATTTATAGAGAAATATGTGAAGTGGAAATTGTTCACGACATGACCAACGTGTGATATTTCATTTATGATAGGAAATGAAATCATGTATGTATGAATTCTAATGAAAATTATTCAACTCTAGGGAAATGATCTTGAAACAAAAAAATTTATCTTAGTACCATATTTTCTAATGAATGAAATTGTCCCATAGATAATTGCATATTTATTGATTTCTGAATGTTAACATTCTTGTAAATTTGTTCTTTATCACTATCAACAAGAACATTATAGTAATATTCATCATCTATCATCATTATTTAACATTCAATATATTTTCACTTATTTTGCAGCCATCCTATGAGTTCCATTGGGTGAGAACTCTATTTCCAATTTTCCCTTTTTAAAGGAAGTTCTAGTGTTTGTTTTAATGATGTATGTTTCAGTTCATGGAACATAAAAGTATTACACTATTGATAGCCAAGACAAATTTTGATGTAGAAATTAATTTTAAAGGGGTAGAATATAACACACTATGATTTCGTGAAATATTTATTTCGAATTAATTTCTTCTTTTTGATATTTTTCATTTCACGAACAGTGAATATAAGTTATTTTATATTAACAAACCACATAATTATTGATTTGTAAAATACCCCATATTTTTATTTTATTATATGATATAGAAAAATTTCTTTTCTCTACACACATCACTGACTTGGCTTTCGTTAAATTCAACAATGAATTGGCTTCCATCACATGAATCATTGAGTTTTTGTGAAACATCAATTTTTTATTATGACTAATTAAAAAAGGCAGTTATATAATATCAATTAAACATAATAATATGAATATTTTTAAATATTTTTAAATATTTATTACATTTTTTAAAAAAATAAAACATTATAATGATAAAATATATAATATTTGCTAAATTCATTATATGTTTGGAAATAATATTTTCTCAAAAGAACTTATCTTTACATACTTATATGGAATATAATTGTAACAACCCAAGTAAGTAATGAATAATATATATTCTTATATGTGCCTATTTATTAATTAGATAGTTTTTTAGAGGCTTTAAATGATATTAAATCCAATCTTAAGCATGGAATACACTAATATTTTTAGTAGATTGTTTTACTGCCTTTTGATGGAAAACCATTTTTAAATAAAAAATTTGACAATTTTATAAGCCCTATTTGTAAAAATAAACTTATTATTTATGATTAGGACATGTAAATTTACATTGGATAATTTTTTGGTATTTTTCTGACAATGTTCATTTTTTTAATGAATAGTGAAAAATACTGCATTTTACATCAAAACTGCTTTTTCATCTAATTTAATTATATGGTTATATAATATTTTTAATTGGTTTTAAAGTGTAAATTGAATATATTTTTACCATTTAATCCAATGGTGGTCATTGGGATTAATTTCGCTTTGGAATTGGGCATAAACAAGTGCCAAACTTTTCATAGATATTGTTTCAAAAAAACCCGCTATTTGTTTTGACAACGGAATTATTTTTAAATTAATTATTGCAATTTATATGTCTATAATTTGGTAAAATGGATTCCATATTTGGAATTATAAGGTCTAAATTATCTAATTAAGACTCTTTTTTTGAACATTATGAATAGTGACGACGGTAATTATCTTTAATTATCTTTATTAATGAGTAATCTTGTAGTTAACGATAATAAAATAATATCATAATAATAAAAAATGACACCAACATGTGTCCTAATGCTAATGGTTGTCTCATGGCCGACCATGGGATTCCTTTTACCAAACTTGGAAACCCCATGGAATCACTTTTGTGTGAAAGTGACTTTTTATCTTTTTATTTTTAAAGAAAGTTAAATATGACAAAGAATGTATCACCTGAGTGAAACATTTTTAATTTTGTCTAAATAAATGATCTATTGGAATATAAATAGTCATTGGAAATCTAAAAATATTTTATACATCATAGTATTTTTTATAATTTTTAGACATTAAATAAATTAAAGTATTTATGACATCATGATGATGCAGCGATTACCTCATTAATGAACAGTTTAAATAAAATGAAAAGATAATGTAAAATATAAGATTTAAACTCGTAAAAGACCTATTTTATGAGTGTATTTCGAACCCTTATCACCTTATCCTCGAAATACATCAATTTGGGACCTTTAAAATCCGAAACTCATTTGAAAATAAAGTAACCTTTTATAACTTTCCAAGAGTGCCCCTCCGCTCCTCTTATAAAAGGACCCCACTTCTACCACCTTAACCACACCCCTCAAGACTTTGGCTCAGCCAAACCCTGCCCATTTTTTCTCTCCACATCCCTATATTACTTCTATAAGCCTCACTTTGGGCGTAAGTCTTCCCAAGGAAGCCTTTGAGCTCAAATCAAAAAGAGTTACCCGTTTTAAAGGTAGTGTTTTCTCTTGTGTTCTTATGTTTTATTTTGCTTCTCCAACCCCCTAATCTCTTTTTATTCATTTATTTTGTAACAAAAACAGTATCCTAAATATACAAGTATGTTTATATAAGAAGTATTAGAGCTACACTTACACACACCTTCATCTAATCCTTAAAGAGCATACTGTTTCCGTGGATGGAAATTTTCTGCCTCACGGAACGATGATTGTTCAATATTCTTCTAACACCTTCAAAGGTGGCCATTAAGATGTCACTATATTTATATATGATATATAATATGTTTATTGTTTACAAAATCTTCTGTATTTTTCACTTATGGCATACATTTATTCTTTCAATTATGGGCAAACGCGATATCTTTATTTTAGGAAGTGCAGACTACCGCCCCCTCAAAGTGATTTGATTCGTTAATGCCATATGTGGGACCTATAAAGGATGGAGATAAAGTTTTTATATATGATGTTACACTATAATTATATTATACCATTATATAATTATTATTTATTTCCATTAAAGTATGAGATATAAATGAAAGTAGCGTTCATGCGTACGTACGGCTTACCGTCTCCATGAACGGTGCATTTCATTTCTTATCCCCAAATGTAATGTACTATTATATGTACATATATAAAATTGATATATATGATTTATGTTACATGTAAATTATGAATATAATTCTGGAATTAAAATATACATTTCTCTCATTTATTTCAAGTTCCATTAATATGACATAGAAATGAAAGCAGCGTTCATGCGTATGTACAGCTTATTGTTTCCATGAACGGTGCATTTCATTTCTTACCTCTAAATGATTATGTAATATTATAAATGCATGTATATACTTGATATATATGATATATATGATATCTACATCATGAATATAATTCTTTATAACATGGATTTTTTACCACATGAACAGCTTGTAATTATAAAGAGTTTATTTTTGACTCAAGTACTAATGATCGACAAAATGACCATTATTAACTTAAATAATTATATAGTGTTAATAACATGGTAATAAGTGATATAAAAGGAATAATGAACCTAAAAATGGTTCTTGAGCAAGTAGAAATTAACTCAAGTTTATGATTCAGGACTTTAAAGAATGATCGAGTCAAGTCGGACCTGAGGTAGGGGACTTCATCTCAATCTCCTTTCACTGAGGCATATTTTGTTTTATACACAACTTTATTTTATACGGTGTATAAACCCCTTTGAATTTTACATTTATTCAAAAGAAATCTTTTTATACGAATTGTTTACTAAAGGACAAAACAAATGTTTCTTTGTCGTACGTATGCGGCGACAACGACTTCTCCGCCGCCGTGACCATTATTTGAGTTTTGGCTTCCTCTACAAGCCATAATTTTTTTCTAAATGAAAAATAAATACCATGTTTTACTTTTCTTTTATTTTGGTATTGGAAATGGTTTTCATAATGTTTTTATTATATCAATTTTTTGTATTGATATCTTTTTATTGAAATGTGGAAATGTTATGTTTCCCTTATGCATGTTTTATGTGATACGGTTATGTTATGGTTCATGGGAATTGTTATAAAGGCGGGTGGTTCCATGATAAACTAAGGGCGGGTGAGCCCGATATAGCTCTCCAATGTATTGGGTAACGTGATGGGGTTAAACGTTAAGGTTTCTCTGAAGATAATTAGGCAATATACTGTGATGGGTATTCCAAACGTAACCAAGAGGGTTACTCCCTATGTAAAAATGTTATGAATGACTCATGTTGCCTTTATGTCTTATTATTTCTATGATTTATTTATGATTTCATGAGGTATGTTAAAGTTATTATGTTTTATGAGTAAAGTATGATTTCATTTATTCTTATGTGTACATGTACTCATGTTTCCTTTCCCTGTTTTTATATCCCTTAATGAGATTTTATGCTCATCCCATGTTTTTGAAATGATTTTCATAGGTCAAGGGAAAGGTACATGATATTATGATAGTGTCAAGTGTCAAGAAAAATCCATGTTTTATTTTAAATATGTTTCCGTTGATGGGGAAAAATGAATACTATCTTTTTTATAACTACTTTGTTTAAATGTGGGTTGTAATGCATGATTTATGATCTAATTCTCTAAAAATATAAACCTGAAAAGATCCTCAAAGTATATTCTTGAAGTAACTCAATATTAAGTAATGTTTAAGGGTGGGGCCTTATAGTTGGTATCATAGGTTGGTATAGATAACTTTAAGAGTTTGAATTCTGTTAAATGATCATCCAAAAATATTTTTTTATGGTCAAATTTTAATGATATAGCATTTGAAGATTACCATGTTGCTTCATCTAAGACATGTTTGTCCAGAATGGTTTTCCGCGGAGGAAACAGGGAAGCAATGCTAGGAAGGCATACAAAGGAAATAACCTTTCGAATCAGCATCCTGAGATGGTCGGAATTGGTACAGAACCGTTTGTTGCAGTAATGGCGTAGTTGACTCAAGTGATAAATGGCGGTGGTATCCATGCACGAGAACAACCAGATCAACTGCAGAGAAACATGTCAGTGGTGGAACATTTCATGAGGCAACATCCCCCATCATTCAGAGGATCATCTGACCTTGTGCTAGGTTAAGGGTGGATTAAAGCACTGGAGAATATTTTCGATGTCATGGGGTGTTCATACAATCAAAAGGTTAGTCTTGATACTTACCGTTTGGAGGATGAAGCAAATCAGTGGTGTTCGATGGTTAAAAATATCGGGGACGCTGATGAGATTGATTCTCACGACTGGGATTAATTTAAAGGTATGTTTCTTGAGAAGTATTTTCCTAAGGCTGTTCAACTTAGGATGGAAAAACAATTCTTGGAATTGCGGCAAGAGGAAGACTTTGTGGCTGCTTATAAAGAAAGGTTCACTCGATTGGCAACGTATGCTCCAAATTTTATCTGAGGCCTTGATAGTAAAATCAATCATTTTTACTTAGGATTAAACCCAAAATATCGAAGGTCATTGGCTTCCCGTGAGTTTAAAAGTTATGAAAAACTTGTACGATGTGCTGAGAAGGTGTAAATGGAGTTTTCCGATGATCAAGTGTTCTATAACAACTAGTAGAAGAAGAGACCGAGGTGGTAGGAGAAAGGAAAGAATTCCTAAAAAAGGTCTGATGGTAAGAAAAATAAGTTTCTAGTTTGTGATAAATGTGGTAAAAGGCATGCTGGGGAATGTATTATGAATTCTGGAAAGTTTTAATGATGTGTTAAGATGGGACATAAGGCTCGTGATTTCACTAAAAATGATCAAAGTGATGGTAAGTCCAGATTTGATTTATAGTTAGTGAAATGTTTTAAGTGTAATGAGATGGGTCACTATGCAAACGAGTGTCCGAAAAAGAGCTCGAGTGATGGTAAGCACTTAGACTACAAGAAGAAAGGGGTGGTGAAATCCTTTGCAACTAATTCAGTAGATGTTGGGCCATCAAATGAAGTGGTATCAGGTACTTTGATTATTTTTTCAGATTATGCTAGTGTGTTGTTTGATTCAGGTCCTACACATTATTTCATCTCTGAAAAATTTTCTAGACAAATGGGAATACCATCTCAAGAAATGACTCTTGAACATGTGGTAAAAACACCTGGGGGAAATGTTGAGGCAAAAATAACTTATAAGAATCTTCCTATCCTTATCCGCGGAAAGAACCTACTTGCAAACCTTATTTTTTTACCTCTAGTAGAGTTTGATGTAATCCTAGGTATGGATTGGATCTCTATTTACCATTCTAAGATTGATTGTAGAACTAAAGAAGTTTCTTTTTAGAATGACTTTCAGTTTGTGTACAAGAATGAACCCTTACTATTGATAACATATCAAGAGGCTGAGAAACTTGTCAAAGATGGAAATGAATGTTACCTTGCACATATTGTTGAAAAAAAGGGAACTGTTCAGATTAATGATGTTCCAGTGGTAAATGAGTATCCTAGTGTTTTCTTGATGAGTTGCCTAGAATAATACTAGATCAGGAAGTTGAGTTTACTGTTGACTTAGTTCTTGATTCTAATCCAATTTGGAAACCCCCTTATCGAATGGCTCAAATTGAACTTTTAGAGTTGAAGGAGAAATTGCAAGATTTATTAGAGAAAGGTTTCATTCCACCTAGAAAATCACCATGGGTGCTCCTGTTTTATTTGTTAAAAAGAAAGGTGGTTCAATGAGACTTTGCATTGATTATAGATCCCTGAATAGCATCACTGTTAAGAAAAAATATCCTTTGCCTCGTGTTGATGATTTGTTTAATCAGCTCTAGGGAGCTCAGTATTTTTCGAAAATTGAACTGAGATCAGCGTACCATCAGTTGAAGGTAAAGGAAGCAGATGTCCCGAAGACCGCATTTCGTATAAGATATGGCCATTATGAATTTTTAGTAATGCCTTTTGGGCTAACCAATGCACTTGCTGTATTCATGGACTTAATGAATAGAATTTTCCATGAGTTCTTGGATAAGTTTATGATTGTTTTCATTGATGATATTTTGGTGTTTTCTAAAATTAAAGAGGAGCATGAAAGACATTTAAGGGTTGGTTTGCAAACCTTAAAATAAAATAAATTGTATGGGAAATTCACCAAGTGTGAGTTTTGGTTGCAAAAAATTTCTTTCCTTGGTTACATTGTTTCTAAAGATGGGATAACGGTTGATCCTACAAAAACAAAGGTTGTGGAAGAATGGACAAGACCCAAAAATGTAACCGAGATTCATAGATTCCTTGGTTTGGAAGGATATTACCAAAGGTTTTTTAGAAATTTTTCATGGTTATCTAGTCCAATGACAAAGATAACTCAGAAGGGTGTTAAGTTTATCTGGACAAAAGAATGTGATGATTGTTTTCAAGAACTGAAAAGAAGATTGGTGAATGCTCTAGTTTTAGCACTACCTTCCAGGAATGGGGTGTTTGTTATCTACAGTGATGCTTCATTGAAAGGACTTGGTTGCGTCCTAATGCAGAATGATCAGGTAATTGCTTATGCATCATGTCTGTTGAAAACTCATGAGGTAAATTACCCTACACATTATTTGGAATTAGCTGCTGTTGTTTTCACTTTGAAAATTTGGAGGCATCATTTGTAAGGAGTAAAGTGTGAAATATATACCAATCACAAAAGTTTAAAGTTTATATTCACTCAGAAAGAATTAAACATGAGATAGAGGATATGGATAGAATTAATCAAGGATTATGATTGTAAAATTCATGGCCACCTGGGAAAAGAAAATAATGTGGCTGATGCTTTGAGTCGAAAAAGTAATGCTTCATTAACAATGTTGCGTTTGGAACATAATCCTTTGGTTAAAGATTTGATGAAATTTGGCATAGAAGTTGTTGGTGCAGGATGTTCTTCTATTTTGTTTCAGGTATCAGTGAAATCATCTCTATCAGACATAATTAAGCAAGCACAAAAGCAAGATAGTGAGTTGTAGAAAAAGGAAGAGCTGGTTTAGAAAGGTAAGTTGCATGAATTCAACATTGATAATGATTGTGTTTTGAGATTTGGGAAGAGATTGTGTGTGCCTTGTGATTCACAATTAAAGAGAAAGAGTTGTTATGTGAAGCTCATAGTTCTCTGTTTTCAGTTCATCCAGGCAGTACTAAGATGTATAGAGATCCTCGGGAGTATTACTGGTGGGACGGAATGAAAAGAGATATTGCTAATTTTACTGTGAAGTGTTTGACTTGTAAACGGGTAAAAGCAGAGCAGCAGTTACCGAAAAGGATGCTTCAGCCATTACCAGTACTAGAGTGGAAATGGGAGAATGTATTCATGCACTTTGTTTTGGGATTACCGAAGACACCTCGAGGTAATAATGCAATCTGGGTTATTTTTGATAGCTTGACTAAATCTGCTCATTTCCTTTCTATACGAGATACTTTTTCCCTAGATCAACTTTCTCATTTGTATCTTAAAGAGATAGTCAGGTTACATGGAGTTCCTCTCTCCATGGTATCTGACCATGATCCTAGGTTCACTTCTAACATTTTGAAAGGCCTTCAGAAGTCATTGGGTACTGAATTAAATTTTAGTACAGCTTTTCATCTTCAATCAGATGGGCAGTCAGAAAGAACGATTCAGTATTTGGAGGATATGCTACGTGCTTTTTCGATGGATTATTAAGGAATTTGGGACCAACATCTTTCTTTTTATGAGTTTTCATAAATAAAAATTTTCATTCCAGTATACAGATGGCACCATTTGAGGCATTATATGGAAAACGGTGTCGAACACCAGCTTTTTGGGATGAAATAGGTGAAAAGAAGCTGAGGGGACCAGAATTGGT
Organism: Viscum album; assembly: GCA_963277665.1. Lineage (NCBI taxonomy): Eukaryota > Viridiplantae > Streptophyta > Magnoliopsida > Santalales > Viscaceae > Viscum > Viscum album. Next base: position 1,426,762,777 of record OY728136.1, on the reverse strand, counting down.
AGAAGAGTTGGTAGAAAAAGTTCAGCTGATACAAAAACACATGAGAACAGCTCAAAGCAGGCAGAAGAGTTATACGGACAATAGGTGGAAGGATCTCTCTTTTGAGGTAGGTGATCCTGTTTTTCTCAAAGTTTCACCATGGAAGAGTGTGATGCGATTTGGTAAGAAAGGAAAGCTGAGTCCAAGGTTCATTGGACCATATGAAATTCTGGAGAGAGTTGGATCAGTTGCATACCGAGTGGATTTACCTTCTATTTTATCTCAGGAACACAATGTTTTTCATGTTTCAATGTTAAAGAAGTACATGCCAGATCCATCTCATGTTTTGAGTCCAGAGGTAGTTCAACTGGAAGAGAACCTATCTTATGAGGAACAACCGGTCCAGATTCTTGACCACAGGGAGAAAGTGTTACGAAATATTTTGATTCATCAGGAAAAGGTTTTGTGGAAAAAAACACATGATTGAAGAGGCAACATGGGAATCTGAACATGCAATGAGGGCTAAATACCCCCACTTATTCGATAAGTAAATAAATTGCAGGGACACAATTTTCTAAAGGAGGGCAGGATGTAACAACCTAAGTAATTAATGAATAATAGATATTCTTATCTATGTCTATTTATGAATTAGATAGTGTTTTAGATGCTTAAAATGAGAATAAATCCAATCTTAAGCATGGAATACACTAATATTCTTAAAAGATTATTTTACTGCCTTTTGATGGAAAACCATTTTTAAATCAAACTTTTGACAATTTTATAAGCTCTATTTGTCAACATAATCTTATTATTTATGATTGGGACATTGAAATTTACATTTGATAATTTTTTGGTATTTTTCTGACAATGTTCATTTTTTAATGAATAGTGAAAAATACTGCATTTTACATCAAAATTTCTTTTTCATATAATTTTTTTATATGGTTAGATTATATATTTTATTAGAATTAAAGTGTAAATAGAATATATTTTTACCATGTAATCCAATTGTGGTCATTGGGATTAATTTCACTTTGGAATTGGGCATAAACAAGTGCCAAAAGTTTCATAGATATTGTTTCAAAAAAACCCGCTATTTGTTTTGACAACGGAAATTATTTTTAAATTAATTATTTCAATTTATATGTTTGGAATTTGGTAAAGTGGATTCCATATTTTTAATCATAAGTTCCAAATTATTTAATTAATACTCTTTTGTTTTTTGGACAATATGAATAGTAATGACGGTAATTATCATTAATTATCTTGATTAATGAGTAATCGGGTAGTTAAGGATAATAAAATAATATCATAATAATAAAAAATGACACCAACATGTGTTCTAATGTTACTGGTTGTCTCATGGCCGACCATGGGATGCCTTGTGCCAAACTTGGGGACCCCATGGAATCACTTTTGTGTGAAAGTGACTTTTTATCTTTTTATTTTTAAAAAAAAGTTAAATATAACAAAGAATGTATCACCTGAGTAAAACATTTTCAATTTTGTCTACATATATGATATATTGGACTATAAATAGTCATTGTAAATATAAAAATATTTCCTACATCATAGTATTTGTTATATAATTTTTATACTTTAAATATATTAAATTATTTATGACATCATGATGATGCAGCAATTACCTCATTAATGAACGATTTAAATAAAATGAAAAGATAATGTGAAATATAAGACTTACACTTGTCAAAGACCTATTTTATGAAAGTATTTTGAACCCTTATCACATTATCCTAGAAATAAATAAATTTGGGACCTTTAAAATCCAAAACTCATTTGAAAATAAAGTAACCTTTTATAACTTCACAAGAGTGCCCCTCCTGTCCTCTTATAAAAGGCCCCCACTTCTACCACCTTACCCACACCCCTCAAGCCTTTGGCTCGGCCAAAACCTGCCCATCTGGTCTCTCCACATTCCTCTCTTACTCCTAGAAGCCTCACTTTGGGAAAACGTCTTCCCAAGGAAGCCTTTGAGCTCAAATCAAAAAGAGTTACCCGTTTTAAAGGTAGTGTTTTCTCTTGTGTTCTTATATTTTATTTTTCTTATCCAACCCCTTAAACTATTTTTAATAATTTATTTTGTAACAACACCAGTATCATAAATATACTAGGATTTTGTTATAAAAATTATTTGATCTACACTTAGACACACCCTCACCTAATGGTTAAAGAACAAACTATTTCTGTGGATGGAAAATGTCTGCCTCACGAAACGATGATTGTTCAATATTATTCTAACACCTTAAAAGGTGGCCATTAATATGTCACTATATTTATATATGATATATAAAATTTTTATGTTTTACTTAAGCTTCTGTATTTTTCATTTATGGCATACCTTTAGGATTTCCATTATGGGAAAACGAGATGCCCTCATTTTAGGAAGTGCGGACTACCGCCCCCTCAAAGTGATTTGATTCGTTAATGCCATATGTGGGCGTATAAAGGATGGAGTTAAAGTTATTATATATGATGTTATATGGGAATTATAATATACCTTTATATCATTGTTATTTCTTTCCATTTTAGTATGATATAGAAATGAAAGTAGCGTTCATGTGTACGTACGGCTTACCGTCTCCAAGAACGGTGCATTTCATTTCTTATCTCCAAATGTAATGTACTATTATAAGTACATATATATAATGGATATATATGATGTATGTTACATATAAATGATGAATATAATTCTGGAATTAAAATATACTCATCTCTCATTTAGTTCTGGTTCCATTAATATGACATAGAAATGAAATTAGCATTCATGCGTACGTATGGCTTACCGTCTCCATGAACGGTGCATTTCATTTCTTACCGCTAAATGATTATTTAATATTATAAATTAATGTATATACTGGATATATATGATCTATATGATATCTAAATCATGAATATAATTCTTGATATAATGGATATTTTACCACATGAACAACATGTAATTATAAATAGTTTATTTTTGACTCACGTACCAATGATCGAATAAACTACCATTATTAACTTAAATAATTATATAGTGTTAATAACATGGTAATAAGTGATATAAAAGGAATAATTAACTTGAAAAAGGTTCTTAAGAATTTTGAAATTAACTCAAGTTTATGATTTAGGACGTTAAAGAACGATCGAGTCAAGTCGGACCTGAGGTATGGGACTTCATCTCAATCTCCTTTCATTGAGGCATATTTTGTTTTATACACAACATTCTATTATACAGTGTATAAACCCCTTTGAATTTTAAATTTATTCAAAAGAAATATTTTTATATGAATCTTTTACGAAATGAAAAAAGGAATGTTTCTTTGTCATACGTATGCGGCGATAACGACTTCTCCGCCACCATGGCCATTATTTGAGCTTCAGCTTCCTCTACAAGCCATACTTTTTTTTAAATGAAAAATAAATACCATGTTTTACTATTCTTTTATTTTGGTATTGAAAATGGTTTTCATAATGTTTTTATTATATCAATGTGTTGTATTGATACCTTGTGATTGAAATGTGGAAATGTTATGTTTCCCTTTATGCATGTTTTATGTGATACGATTATGTTATGGTTCTTGGGAATTGTTATGAAGACAGGTGGTTCCGTGATAAACTAAGGGTGGGTGAGCCTGATATAGCTCTCCAATGCATTGGGTAACGTGATGGGGTTAAACGTTAATGTTTCTCTGAAGAGATTTAGGGAATATACTGTGATGGGTATTCCAAACGTAACCAAGATGGTTACTCCCTACATAATAATGTTATGAATGTCTCAAGTTACCTTTATGTCTTATGATTTCTATGATTTATTCATGATTTGATGAGGTATGTTAAAGTGCTTATGTTTTATGAGTAAATTATGATTTCATTTATTCTTATGTGTACATGTACTAATTTTCCTTTCCATGTTTTTATATCCCTTACTGAGCTTTTTATGCTCATCCCAAGTTTCTGAAATGTTTTTCATAGGTCATGGGAAAGGTACATGATATGATGATAGTGTCAAGGAAGTGTCAAGAAAGAATCCATGTTTTATTTTAAATATGTTTCCGTTGATGGGGAAAATTGAATACTATCTTTTTTCTAACAACTTTGTTTAAATGTGGGATGTAATGCATGATTTATGATCTAATTTTCTAAAACTCTAAACCTGAAAAGATCCTCAACGTATATTCTTGAAGTAACTCAAGATTAAGTAATGTTTAAGGCTGGGGCCTTATAATAAGTGAATTAATTTTAGACATATTTAGAAATATAATTTGATAAAATATAAATCATTTTTGAATTTATATTGTAAAAATTATCTCTTGGTGAGTTTATGGGATTTTTTTGTAAAACATCATTTTTGAATGAATAGTGAAGGAAAAAAAATTTTAATTCAACATTATTTTTCTATCAATTTTATTTATGTAGTGAAATTATTTTTTATCTTTTAATGAACATAATAATTGATCCATGATACATCTATTAATCCTCTTTAGTTAATTTTTATCTTTTTATTTATATGTTAAATATTAAAATTAATGAATTTTGACCATTTTCAATTTAAAAAATCGATTCCTTTCAACGTTTTTTAGATTACAATTTAGAAAATAAAATATGACTATATAAAATTAATTTCAAATAACTAAAATGAAGGTTTTTAATCAGTATAATAATTATTTTATAATAATATCATCTTCATTTTTTACAAAAAATATTATTGAATATGATTAAAATTAATTAAAATGATTATGGTAAAATTATGTTTAAAAGGGGACTAAAACATAATATTAATGGCCAAAATGGCATATCTACATTTAAAAAACAAATCTTATCGACCTATTTAATCTATAAATCTTCCATTATTTTTCATTGTTTGTTTATTAAGTGTTTTTTAGAAAAAAAATATATATAAACCAATATTGTTTTGAAAAACACCAATTATGTCCCCTACCACCATTATTAAAGGACGCCATATGACCCCATTATTCACATAATTAAAACCACTAAATTTAAGACAAAATATCCTCAATACACTTCCTTAATTTCCATCATTCCTCCATAAAGCCTTCATTTTTCAATAATCCACCCAAGGAGGTCATTTGGGTCGAACAAAAAAGAGTTTCCCAAAGAAGATATAACATCATTCCTCACGATCCATTACATTATTATCATTCTCAATTTAATAAAATATTATTATTAAATTATTATATAATAGTATTATTATCTTCAATATATTAATATTTTTGTATATCTTTTTGACCTAAACTTAAACACACTTTTATATAATCAGCAACAAACATGCCATCACTATATACGGGAAATTATCGCCTCACAAAACAACGTTGTTCGTTTTTTCATTACCACCCTTCATCAGTGGTAATTTTAATAGGAAATATTTTTATTTGATATATATGATATATATCATGTAATTTTTAATATTTAATTATTTTATAATGCATACTATTATTCATTCCATTCTCTATAACTATGATAATTTTGTTTGGGGTGGTGTGGATTAGTGCGTCCTCAATGCAATGTGATTCATTCACGCACTAAATGTAATGTATTATGGATTTTTGTTGAAGATATATGATATATATGACTTAATTATTCTTATTTAATGATACTATAAATATACATATATTACATTTACTAACCATCATCCAAGATACAATAAAAAATAGAAATATCACTCATGCCTATATACGGTCTACCATATCAATGAATGGTGTATTAAATTCATAATTAAATATTCAATCGATTATTATAAATACATATATAATTAATATAAAAGATATTAAAATAAATTTTCACATTATGGAAGTAATTATATATGTATTATTATTAAAAATAAAGAAATATTAGAGGAATCCAAAAAAAGATGGTGTTACCCAATGTGAAACCTTAACATGGAATTTTTAATAAGAAGGTAATATTTTGTCACATTCAAACAATATATAGAATTAGATATAGAAATATGGTTTCTCTAAATATGAATCATAAACAAATATTTATTATATATGTGGATTGAATGAGTATTAATTTATTCAGTTAATAATGTTGGATAATTTTATTTCACTTTTTATTTCTATAATATACATGCCTTATTAACCACTATTTTATCTATTATTTCATGTATAAAGACCATAGATATATTATATTATTATGATAATTATATTTATGGGTAACGAAATAACCTTTTTGAAATTTATTTCAGGTGGACTATGTTTCAAATGATCCAAATCAGTAAATTAATTTTGCCTCAATTTTCCTTCTTTGAGACACATTCTATGTTATGAAATTTTATTTCTCAATGAGGGGTATATACTGAATTAAAAATGACATATCAAAAATATCCTTATTTTCATGATATTTTATGCTTCATGTAAATTTATATATTCCATTTCAATATAATTCAATGTTACAAAATTGGTAATAGTTCATAGTTACAATCTCATCATTTATCATGATTTGTTGTGATTATGCTTACATTGACAATATCTTATGGTCCATATCTGACAAAAAAATTGTAGTTATATAAACCTAAATTTATTCATGTTATATCAATGTAATACTATCGGTTTTTTACTATTTTTTAATTATTAATATTAAGGTAATTTTTTTATGAAAATATGAGTTGATTTCTCAATTCATTCGGAAATCCTTATTCTTTCTAAAGAGTGTTTTCTATGAATATTTTTAAAAAATAATTCATTTAATACTTCGATTTTTTTTACCAAAAATTACCCATGTATTACATTTTTACCAAAAAAAATAAACTAATCTTTCTTTTTCTCTCTGATCAATGAACATTCTTAAACATTAATTTTTTAAAATAAATGTTTACCATGTATAGATACTCCCACCATCATGACAATATTCTCCATGATGATTCCTTTGTATGTTTACAAGGTTTTTATGAATATTTTCATTTCCAATTCTTCTAAAAAAATTTGATTTAAATTTTTTTTTCAAATAATTTTTTAAAAAATTATTTTTAAATAGTATTTTTAAGGATTTTGATGCTTCTCTAATATTATTTCAAGGAAAATGATTTTCATAATTTTTTTAAGATTTATTATTAATATTCCATGTAAAATTGATTAAATATTTATTTCACGCCTTATAATTTTTATGTCTTAATATTAATTTTGAATACAACATGCTTTCAAAAAGATTATAGATTTTTGTCTGAGTTCTCAATATGTTTAAAAAATTGTTTTTATAATTTTTTCATGTTTTCATTATAAGTATTCAAATATATTTTAAAAGAAAAACGAAATTAAAATTTATTTATCTTTAATTTTTTCTGAAAGGAAAATAAATATTTGCAACTTGAAATGTTTTCAACGAAATTGTAATACATTATTTATAAGAAAAGGATTTCATAAAAGGATTTATAAAAATCATTTTCTATGAAATTATATTTCCATTAAGAAATTTATCAAGTGATATTTCACAATCATTCTTTATAAAATAATTAGCCCCTTTTTATTGTTTCACATTTATTTGGGATGTGATCTAAGAATAAATTTCATGTTCATTCATAATTGGATCATGTTTAACTAGAATGATATTTATGAAACATGTCACTCTTACACAAGTTATATTCTTTTGAAACTCGCATATTTTAAGGGGTTATGATTTGATGAAATTATTATGAAACTAATCTATTTTAAGTATGTTATATTATGATGAAATGATTAAGCTACCCATTTCATATAATGAATTATGATACTATGATTGTGAAACCCATATCCTTTTATCGATCATGATATGATGAATTTCTAGTTATCTTATGGAATATTTATTAATGGTTTTATAATGTGACGGTTGGGAAATATATCTCTTTTCTATATATTAGGTATATATTTGAATCTCATGATATATTGATTAGATCCAAGTGGATGAGCTTGATACATTATTTGAATATAGTGAAACACGATGAGCTACATGGAAAAGAATGTGATAGGGGATGGTGGAGTGTCCCAACCAGTAGGTGTTCTCATCATAAAGATTTAATATGGGAAAACCCAATCTAAAATTTGGAAATAGTGAAAACCAATCCAATATAGGAAGTTGGTGAAACACGATCCCAGAAATGAGTGGACTTTGACTAGGGATTTGTGTTGTTTTCTGAATAGTAGTTCTAGTCCTAATGATTTTCCTTAATAATTTATAGAAATTCATCTATACTTACAACCAATTATTTTAGATATGTATGTTTTTTCCATAATTAAATGGCTTACTCTTATGTTTTCATTTCATGGCTTACTCTTTATTTAATTATGATTCATGTCACATAAACCTCTAACATTTCTTTCATTGTTCAGGATTATGATATACATGGTTTGATCTTCTAATGTTATGATTACATTTTTATAATATTATTCTCATGTTTAGGATTATATATCTCTCTTATTAACCCTTACGAATAATTTGAGATCACTTTATTTGAATTTTTCTTCTAATGACTATGAAGATATATGTTAGGTATAATATGTCTATGAGGATTGAATTTCATAGAGAAACTAGTTAGAGTAATTGTAGCCCACTAATGTACTGAGGATTACATTTCCATGTTTCAAAAGGCACTAAACTAACCTCGTGTTTGGGAATCTATTTTTTATGTATTATGTATTATGTAAAAATGATGTAATTTCTATGTTTGTTAATACTTGGCTATTATGATTCCACTCCCAATTCATTCAAAATCCCTCATAAGTAGGATTCTCAATATAATTGTTATAATGACTACTTGTCGATTGTAAATGATTTTTTAAATTCCAATTTTTTTAATATTTATTTTTCTATGTATTAATTCATTAAAATACAATTTATTAAGGTTACATTATATTTAATAAGAAATTAATTTATAATGATTATAATTTAATCTTTAAACTTTATTCTTCATTATTTTTCTTATAATTGATTTGACCTACAGTTTTCCATGGTTTTATTAAAAGAGAAACCATTCCATGATTTCGTGATTTTTAAAACTAAATTTTATTTAAGTTGTTATAAAATATGAAAAATCAATTATTTATAAAATATATTTATAAAAAATCATCTTTTAAAAAATTGAAAACAATATCTTCATTTTTTCTAGGAAATATTCAAATATTCACATATTTATTTAATCTGTGATAATATTATTTTCAGAAATCATATATTTCACTGATAGAATATTTTAATTAAATCAAAATCTATATTTTTTTAAATGAAATATTTTCGGATTGTGTGAATTTTTAGGGAAACTGTATTTTTACCATAGTTATTTTTTTACAATTTAATTTTGAATATATTCTTGTAAATTTGGATCACATGTGTAATTTTATAATATATACATGGGTATGATTGATTTTTTATATCCCTTTAATTAATTATAATATACATTATATGTCATGAATTGAAATATAGTGGAATATGGTGTGATCCCAACGAAAACTATTTATGAAAAATAAGGGGTGAACTCATTAAACCATTCAAATCTGCAAACATGGTGATGATATTTTTGGGTGTCATCTTGAACATATTAAATGAAACAAAACAATTAATTTTTTCACAAATATTTATTATATTCCCCTTTATAATGTTATGTTTCTATTGGTAATAAAAAATTTCTAATGTTTCAAAATTATGATATGTTATTAATATTGTATTCAAAAAGAAGTTTATTATGTTTCATGTTTTATTATCTTTATTTTATTTTATATTATTTTTTTGTTATGTTCGTATAAAATGATTATTTTCTCATACCCACATGTTTATATTCTTATAAATTATGATATTCATTTTATTAAACTATTCTAGAACAATGTATTATATTTTTATCCTTATTAGTTGAATAATCTCTCCACTTTCATTTGTTTTCATTCTAAAATATATTAAGAGCAGTATAACCTATGTTATGTCCGTCCATAGTGTTATGTGTTTTGAAATTATGTATGAATGGTATTTTATTCTAGATAACTTCATTAATATATATAATATCTATATAAACAATACGTGTTAGTTTTTGGGTTTTTATTTATTGTGTTATGTAATAATTATTGAAATAAAATGATGTATTTTATTGGTGTGTTATAGTTTGGTAATAACAATCAGGGTATTTCACTGATCATTCGTAATTATCATTGCATAGTTTCTTAAATAAATGAATAATTTGATACAATCATTCCACGAGTAACATCATTTGTTTTACTGTAAATATATTTGATAATGTATTAGTAAAAACCAATAATCAAAATTTGTGAACCATTGATGAAATGGTAGAAAACACCCGAATTTTATTAAAAAAATAATTTCCCAATGTTGTGTTTTTATAAAAATAATTTTCCAATATTTAAAAACAATTTTTGAAAAAAAAAATTGGAAAATGAAACATTGTGTTCTGTAAATTTATTACACATTATGTCAACTATTTAGAAATAATTTATCATTAAAATATAAATATTAAATTTTTATTTTTTTAAAAAATAACATGATAAACATTTCTGATGGATTTTCAATTTTATATACTGATGTGATATTATTAATTTCCCAAAATGGTTAGAACATCTTTATTCATCATAGAGGTAGAAAATTATAGTCTAAAAAATATTAAGATATATTCACAGAAGATTGTTGTAATAATATATTTTCATATAATTGATAATTCATCTCATTCCACCAATAAAATCCCATTATAACATCACCATTGATGAAACACTTTACTATAGTTAATATTGGCCTATTTATATATATCTCAGAAAGGTTATCATGATATGAAGTCTATAGTTCAAATAGTAATTAATAATGAGAACATATACTAAATATTTCCATGTCACAATACTCAAACATTATTTATATATTATTCATCATGATATTAGGGATGAACTAAAAAACCACCTTGAGATCGTTAAAAACCAAACATGGTTGGCCGTTATGATTTACATGAAAAAAATATTGATATTACATTTCGTGTTATATTTTTGGTACAAGATCATTAGATGATATGTAAGTGAACAATGAAAAATATTATTTTAAAGAAATCATAAATTTTACCCACTCAGATTGTGTAGTAACCCAAATAATAAATCATGGTTTAATTATATGTCCTAACATGGATATTAATAAACAAAATTACAAATCCACCTAACTGACTTTTTAATATTGAAAAATAAATAATATGGATTTATATTTTTTTTTAAACAACATTGTAGAATATATTGATTTATGATTCTATAAATAATTCATCATTCATTATTATTATTTAATGAAACAATAATAGAAACGTTCTAGTAAAATCATAAAAATTTACTAAAGGATTTGAGAATTCCAATTTTTCTCGTTTTAAATATTATTTATCACAAAAGATCAGAATGAAGGCTTGAAAAATAAAAAACCAAGCATCCATAAATATATTGGTAAAACTAATAAATTAAAATAAATTTTCATATCTTAAACTAATATAAATCAATGAGAACAACCCATAAATTATACTAAAAGAAGAAACAAAATAAATCATCAGTTAAACCAACCAATTCGCATCCCAATTTCTTCCTAAAATCATGATAATCAAAGATAAATTCTCACCGCCATTAATATAAAATAAATAAAGTGATAAACCAATGTTGGAAAAAATAAATAGGGTCCCATTTATATAAATATTGAAGAATACATAATGATTCAGATGAATTCAACAACATATTGTTCTAATTATATCTATATCATTGTAAAATCAAGTGACAATTGTAGAGAAAATCAATCATCGTTATGCAAGAGAAATAGAAGAGTAAATAACCCTCATTATAATTTTTATATAAATATATTGTTTGAACTATTTTGATTTTAAACATACGTATCACATGATTTTTTTCAAAAGAACTGCAAAAGTAATAGTTTTTATGAATCTATTATGTTGTAAATGTTTCTCAAAAATCTCACTAGGAAGTCATTAGAATTCTGTTGGGAGGATATTAGACATTCAAAAGACTTGATACGATGTAGGGGCTAATTCTTCTAAAATATAAAGTCTAGAGTGGGATACAATACCTCCCATGTGAGCATGATCACATAATATTAAAATTTTCATTTTCTTTGTTTTCAACCCTTACCTATTCTTTAATATCGAATCACTACCATTTAAGAAAATTATTTTTCACCAACACGATTATATGATTCCTCAATATAGATTTATTCTAATTCTGTTATTTATATTTATATGTTAGATATAAATTATTCCAAATCATATTACCACATTTTTATTAATTATTCTTATGTTTTCAATATCTCTTTTTCTAAAAAAAATTATTTGACCCACCCAAACTGTCATTTTACATCCCCTATTTTTGGATGTTTCTAATATAAATTTAATATTTTGATGTTTTTTATATTAATTAAAATATAAAATTTCATTAAAGGCTACAAAATTATCTTTAATTATATCTTAGGATACATGAATAACCATATTTTATGTATTTTATATATCTCCTTTTGATTTATATGATAATATTACCCAATTATCAATACATATTATTATTAAAAAGTTATTTTATATCTTAAACCACATTCTAAAATGTAAAAATGATTTATATAAAAATAATTATGAATATCTCAAGATTTAAACACATTAATAAATATATTTATATAAATGAAATCCCACTATTACTTGGTCTAGTTTCTAAACAAGTAAATTTAATATAATATTTTTCTATAAGACATCATATCTAATAAGAGGGAAATCATATAAATCAATCACATTTTATAAATGTTTATCATTTTTAAATACATCCATAGAGTAAATAATTTAATCGACTATCATTACATAATTTCTTTTACATCTCATTCTATTGTGACATTTTATTTCAAGAATTATAAATTCTTTATCCTTTATAAAAATTTTTTATCATTTTACTCCACTAATATATTCTCTATATATTCCTGGATAATTTTTACTATCAATATACTATATAAAATTAATTAAATATTAATATTAATCATCTTGAATAATAGTATAACATTTTTCTCTTCATCAGAATATTAATATTTTATCACCCAAATGTCATAAAGAAAATTCTATAGTAGAATAATTCTATTTAATTAAAACCTCTACTACAATAGCTTTTATATTAATCATTTTTCTTCCATAAAAAATGGGAAATAAAAAATAAATGGAATTTAAAATGAAATTAATTAATTGTAAATTCATTCTAAATCAATAAATGGTTATCATTGGGTTTAAATACAATCTGAATATCAAGAGGACAGTTTTGGACCACTAAGGTATTGTGAGAGTAAAAGATCCAATATTTTTTTAAAGTTATGATAAATATATTTTAAATTAAAACAACAGTTATTTTTTCTAGTTAATTTAATGTTGTTGGTTGGAGTGGATAATCATGAGGGTGAGGTTGTATTGAGTTCCTATTAATAATTTCTGTTTAAAACATTTATATTGAAATCCCCCAATTCATAAAACAATTTAAACTGTAGTAAATTTATAAAGATTGTAAGTTTTAAATTAGATTCTTGAAGATTGATTATTTGTCAGTTAACTAAATCTAAAGATTATGTTATCTTTTTAAGCTAACTTACTAGCTATTAATAATTACAAAAACTTTCTAACTCAACTATCAGAGTTACATCAAAACAGATTAATATATCAAAGTTATTAGTAGTGGAATATAGAAAATAGTTTAAACTAAAATAATATGCAAAACAGTTTTAACCAAGAGGTTCAGTCTCAATCTGAGACATAGTCCTCTCAAACAGTTTATATATAACTTTGATCAACACCCTATATCGGGGTTTAAAACAGTACTCAGACTCTCCAGTTCCTCAGACATCTACCATAGTTCTACATGGGATACACAAATGTATAAATAATTTGGTGTGAGGATTTCATTATCCTTCAGTTCTGCTTAGGATTCAGTGTGTGTCCAAACAGACAAAAGCACACACACTTCTTTTAATGTAAAAAAAATGATCATAGTAGAGAAATAATATGAATGTGAGTTTAGAATGCTCTTGTGTGATGTCAATGAAACTCTGGACTCCTTTGAATTGAAGAAGATGAAGCATTGAGTCCTTCTCTAGAAGTTTTCTAGAAAGCAGAGTGTCGTGGTTTTGTTCCTTCACTTCCAGTACAGCTGTTCTGCTTGAATGTGAGAGTATTCCTTATAACACTTGATACTCCTCTTTCAACTTATGTTCTTGATGTGTATGAGTGTTCCTCATGTTGTTCTTGTGTTCATTTTGTATGTGTCCCTTTGTGAATTCTCTATATCACACCCTTTATAGGTAGCTTTGATCTTGTTATTATAGCTAATGTGGTGGTTTGACATAAGTCCTGATTACTTCTACAGGTATGAGGTATGGTTCCCTGACATAAAACAAACATCATTAATTAATTTCAAACATATGGCATGATTAATTTTTCAGGTACAAGGTATGGTTTCCTGATCCAACAAACATTAATAAGTATCATTTGCATTAACATAAAAAAATATGACTATTGCTAATAAAAAACATAGAGATAGTGTTTAGAGAAACAGTGATTGGTTTCCATCAGTAGCTCTTTGTATCATTGAACTTGTAGCGGTGGACTTGTAATGGTAGGTCTTGCATCGGTAGATGTTACTCTCTGTAACGGTAGCTTGCTTGTGTCAATATCTCCATGTGTAGTGGTAGCTCCTTGTATCGATAGCTCCATCATTCGGTAGCTCTTCATAATGGTGAACTTATGTCGGTAGCACTTCCTCACTATCAGTAGCTGTTAACATCGGTAGCGGTAGATCTCTCTGTCAGTAGCTTCATCTATTGGTAGATCTATTCTATCAGTAGCATGTATCAGTGAACTTTCCTATCAGTAGACTATGTCTATCAGTGGCCTTTGTTTATCGGTATCTCTACCTGTATCAGTGACCTAAAAACTCAAATTCTTATAAATTATCTTTTCTATGAATTTCATTTCCAGATTGAGTTATTACCAAGATTAATCATCGTTAAACATTTATAATCATAAATAAACATTGAATAACATATTCCAATGATATGATACATTCATTTTGATATTCATAGCAACTCATTAGCATGATATCATAATTAGAAAGTATTATTAATCTATAGATAGACATTATTTGGGATTACCAAAGCATATCTAAACATAATTGATATTATCAAAACAGGTGAGTCCAACAATCTATCCCTTTTTGATAATCACAAATTATGGAATTATAATCCATAATAAACTTTAATGAATCATAGTAAAATACATTTAATGTAATTTCTCAGCGTGTTCAGATCATAACTCTCAAATGTATCAGAGTTAAACTATGGACTAACATAAGAGTAAAAAGAAATAGAATATTTATTTCACCCAAAGACACATATTATAATTTTCTCCCCCTTAGTTTAATTTCTCCACATATTATAATTTTTATCCCCTTTTTGATTAGAAAAAAGAGAAAAAAAATGGTTCAGAGAATAAAATAAGAAGAGAGAAAACATACATTTGCATTTTACATGACAAAGTTACATGAGATAGTACAAAAGAAATACAATAAGTACAAAGATTCCTTTAAAATGTACTAGACACTAATAAATCAACCTCCTAAATATGTAATTTGGATTTTTCATTAGGATCAGAATAGGACTCAGGGTTGGTAGGCATAGGTGAAGGCATGGGAACAACAGTTATGATCAAAGGTGGTTGAGCTATTGAAACATTGCCGGGCCTGTAATGGGTACTCCATTTCCTGATCATATGAGTAAGAATTCTAATAGCTTGAGCTGGAGTCAACTGAGGTGCAAGAGTAGACTGACCATAGGCAGGAAGGGATGGAGGTACAATAATAGGGGTACTTTGCACATGCAGAAAGCGTAGTAAGATATTCCTGAAATCCATGATGATACCTCCCCCTATCTCCATATCAGATATAAAATCATCCTTCTTCTCCATAAATATTTCCATTTTAGGGGTCAAATCCCTGAGCTTACTAACATGTTCCTTGAAGGCTTGAGTAACTAGGGGCAGTTTTAGATTCTCTAACAACAGCTTGAAATGATTGGTTAGCTGACGCTTAGTATACACTCTCTAAGAATAGTAATCAATTTTGTCTTTGATTTCCTTCTGGGTTGCTGTAGCATCTCTCATATAATCTTGGAATATTTTTTTGATATCCCTAGTGGTAGTAATCACCTGGGAATCAGATAATCTACTGGTACTAACTTCAGCATGTTCTTCTTTCAGCACAGATCTAAATTGTTGAGCATCAATTAAAACCCTGGAGGTACCAATAGGTTTTACAGTAAAAGATAATATTTCATTGAAGGATTGTGTCAAGCTGCTTATCAAATTTTTCACCACAAAATCATGAGTACTGACATGCGTTTTTATGGTCTTGTTAAAATCATCAAACACATCCACAAACTATTTCACTACACCTCTAATGTAGTTGATGTCAATATCAACTTGTGATTTAGAACTCATGAAGGTGTTAAATGAAGCAACAATTTGATTAAAAGAATCAACAGCCTCTGTCAAACTTTTAACTTGATTTTGACATTCTTTTACTTCATCCATCACTTTTTTCACAGCACTTGAAAAAACATTTCTCAGAGAAGATACCAAAGAACTTTCCATCTTACTTATCTCTTCAACAAAATAGGTTTTCAAATCAGTGCCTCAAGATCTCCTTTTCTCACAATGTCTTTAAGCAGAGCTAGATGAGCTACTGGTTGAGCAGTAACTTCCTCTAAGAAAATATCATATGACACATAATGCCTTATAATGGGTGTCTCATCATCAGAATTAGTGTAGTCTAGACCCAATACAACAAATCTTGGATCCACAGAACAATATTCCACTTCATAGGTCACAGAAACTAATCTTATACTTACACATTGCTCCCCATCAACTTGAGCTTCGATCACTATATCTATAGTAGTAGCAGAAACCTCATTGGGTACTTCTTGTTCAGAAGAGTCATCAATAACCATATTCATATCCAAAAAAAAGGTTGCACAAGTTGGGGTATGTAAGTAATAGGTACTGGTCTATCTACTTCAAGAATCTCCTCAATAGGCATAATAGAGCTCTCAATCATAGCACTGAGACTCAAACAGGTACTTCCATTCTCAGATAATTCTTTCTCATCATCATCACAACTATTGGAATCCGGAGAAGTCTTCCTTTGATCTAATCAAGGAAGGTCTTCCACATTTACTGAGATTTCATCAACATTTTCTCCATGAACTACTTCCCTTCTAGGTAGGGTCAAAGGTGAACATACCTTTCTATATGATACATTTTTAGCAGCTGGTCTTGGAGGCAAATCAGGATCCCCTCTACCTTATATAGAAGTATCCTTCCCAGCATCGTCATCAATGTATTGAGGTTTTTCATCATCAGGTCCTAGACCTGGATCTCTCTTATCTCTTGGCCGATCGGGATGCTCAACAAGGCTAAATTTATCATAAATTTTCTCATCATCATTTACCCATTCCCTTTTCCATGGG
The DNA here is from genome assembly GCA_963277665.1 of Viscum album. NCBI lineage: Eukaryota > Viridiplantae > Streptophyta > Magnoliopsida > Santalales > Viscaceae > Viscum > Viscum album. Next base: position 1,426,745,308 of record OY728136.1, on the reverse strand, counting down.
TTGCAGCCAATCTTCATTTATTTACATACTGTTTTTGTAATAAAAAAGTTGTCTCTTACAACCACTGTCTCATCCTGAGACTCAGCCACACCTTTTACCTTGATCATCAAAGAGATCAGCTTTAAAAAGAATAGAGAAGTTGTTTTAAATTTTATCCTAGGCATATCTTCTATTTGAATCTTCAGAATCCTACACAAATTCACTTCGAAACCATGCCTTAGAACATAAATCAAGAATATATCTTGGAATCTGAGGTTTGAAAAATCCCATCTTCTCGGACTTAACACATGCTAGATAAATTTGAACAGAAACCGGTTTTCACCATGCATTTCTATAGCAACTACATTTCTTGGTGTGCTATCTCTAGTATGCTCTTCCAAAGTAGTTTCATACAAAAATGTCACTAGTGTAAGGTATGAACTTTGATAAATATCCAAACTCACCCTCGTGTCGAAGTTCCAGGCACTCTACCCATTCAATAGATGAAAAAGATATTATCTTTTCGTTCACTACTGATACCATTCTGTTCTCACTTTCAGATTTCTCAAAACAAACAAACACATAGAATTACTTTACCAATTTAGGATAACAAAGTCCAGTGTTTTTCACAGAACATTAAATCCACCGTTGTTCCTCCGAAATTATTGGAATCAATGATTTTCTAGGCAGAAGCCATTCTGCACAAAGTTCTTTCCCTATTACGATATTTTTATTCAGAAAGTGTGGGTACACTACACTATTCTAACGACTTGTTCCACTGCCAATGCCATTAGATCCTTTTTTCTGCCTCTCTTCACTCGGTGCATCACCTTCATCTCATACTACCAGCCTTTTTACTCTTTCCATTTCTGAAATTAAGAACTTAGGGTTCAAAAGAAATGCGGGGGTTCGAGAAGTAAGGTTTGAAGATAAGAGAGTTCATGGTGGATTGAAATGTGACTTAGACTAAATTTTTATCATTTAGGTATCGATATGTAATAAAAAGAATTACATTAAAAATAATAAAGGTTTATATTAAAAACACGAAATCCAGATAGCGAAAAACATATCGGTGATAACTACTAGTGAGAATCCTAACGGTGAGGCCTCTCTAGCTGTGAGGTTTATCTATCGGTGAGGTTTCTCTAATGGTGAGGTTTCTACAGATGGTGAGGTTTCACTAACAGTGAGGTTTCTCTAACAGTGAGGTTTCACTAACAGTGAGGTTTATCTAATAGTGAGGTTTCACTAACAGTGAGGTCTCACTAACGGTGAGGTTTCACTAACGGTGAGGATTTTCTATCAGTGAGGTTAATGGAAATTTTATCATTTCTAACTCATGTCTAATGTAACTTAACATTTTAAAACATAAATGAAGGGTGAATATGTCAGCTAATTGATGTTCAGTGCCTATAAATTCAAGAGTAATATCACCGTTTTGATAATGATCCCTCAAAAATTGATTTCTTACATCAATGTGCTTAGTCCTAGAGTGAGATATAGGATTCTTAGAGATATTGATCGCACTAGTGTTATCACAGTTTATGGATACATGCCTAAATTGATATCCATAGTCTAATAAATATGTTTCATCCACATAATTTGTGCACAGCAACTACCAGCAGCTATGTACTCTAATTTAGCAGTAGACAATTCAACAGACATCTGCTTTTTACTACACCAAGATACTAAGGTCTTGCCTAGAAAGTGGCATGTTCTAAAAGTGCTCTTCCTATCTAACTTGCAACCAGAAAAGTCAGTATCTGAATAAATTTTTAAATCAAATGATTGTCCTTTTAGATAAAATAATACTAAATTAGTAGTATGTTTAAGATATTTTAAAATCATTTTAATAGCAAGAATGTGTGATTCTTTTTGATTAGCTTCAAAATCTTGCACACATACACACACCAAACATAATATCTGGCCTACTAGAGGTAAGATAAAGAAAACTCCCAAGCATATCTCTATAATTTGTTTGATCCAGTAGTTCCCTAGCTTTCTATGCATCCAATTGACAATTGGTACTCATAGGTGTATCACGTTCCTTATTATTATCCAAACCAAAACATTTTAAAATATCCTTTGTATATTTACTTTGATTTAAAATAATTCCATATTCATATTTAAAAACGTGAAATCCAAGAAAATATTTGAGTTCTACCATTAAACTCATTTCTAATTCACTTTTCATACTCTTTTAAAAATCAATACATGAATAATTTTTAGAAGCTCCTAAAATAATATCATCAACATAGATTTGTACTATTAAAATATCTTTAGAAATCATTTTGATGAAAAGAGTTGGATCATAAATCCCTTTAATAAAACCTTTTGAAATATGAAAATCACTATGTCTATCATACCAAGCTCGTAGAGCTTGTTTTAAACCATACAAAGCTTTAGAAAGTTTAAAAATTCGATTTGGAAAATGATGATTAGTAAATCCAGGTGGATGTTCAACAAAAACATCTTCAATTATAAAGCCATTTAGAAAATCATTTTTAACATCTATTTGATATAAATTGAAATTCAGATGAGCAGAATAAGCAAGTAGAATTCTAATAGCTTCTAACCTAGCTACAGGTGAAAAGGTTTCTCATAGTCTATTCCTTCTTCTTGACTATATCTTTGTGCAACTAATCAATCTTTGTTTCTAACTATATTTCCAGACCCATCAACTTTATTTCAAAAAACCCATTATTTCCTATAGTCAAGGTGTCATTAGGTCTTTTAACTAATTCCCAAACATTGTTTCATTCAAATTGATTTAATTCTTCTTGCATATCCATTACCCAAAATTCATCATTGATAGCATCATTGATATTTTTAGGTTCTGACTGTGAAATAAATTCTTTTTGTTCAATCGGATTTCTTAGAAAATCTCTAGTTTGTGTTCCTCTATCTAAATCTCCTACAAAAACATCTAAAGGAAGGTTTTTAAGGATCCTAGTTTGTCTAGTAAAGGTGGTCTAGAAATTTCAGGATCATTTGTAGGTTCGGGTTCAACAAAAACAGGTTCTTGAAAATTTCCAGAACATGTTGTCTTCATAACAGGTTCACTGTTCTTGTCATTAAGGATTATAATTGATAGATCTTCTTCAAGATTTTCAAGAGGAGTCTTAGGTTCATGTGGATTAGTTTCATCAAATTTGATGTGTACAGATTCTTCCACACATTTGGTCCTCTTATTAAATACTTTATAATCTTTGCTAGATATATAATAACCTAGAAAGATTCCTTCATCGCTTTTGGATGCAAACTTATTTAGATTATCTTTAGTATTGAGAATAAAGACTTTTCAACCAAAAATTCTAAAGTAACTGAATTTAGGATTCCTATTATTCCATAGGTCATAAGGGGTCTTTTTAAGATTAGGTCTAATCAAGACTCTATTTATAATATAATAATTTTTATTTACATATTTATCCCAAATGTAAATAGGAAATTCATACACATTGATCATAGTTCTTGAAATTTCATAAAGGGTTCTATTCCTTATTTCTACTAAATAATTCTGTTGAGGTGTCCTAGGGGCAGATAAGTTGTGACTGTAGCCATTGTGTGAGCAATAGGTTTCAATGTCATGATTTTCAAACTCATGACCATGATCACTTCTCAGGGTCTTAATCTTAAGTACACTGTGGTTTTCTACAGACATGGAGTATTTAATGAAATAGGAATAAGCTTAAATTTTGTGAGGAAGAAAGTATACCCAAGTGTATCTAGAAAAGTCATCTACTTGAACATAAACATTGTGCTTCACATTTAAACTAGAAAATCTAGATGGTCCAAATAGATCCATATGAACCAACTCGAGAGGTTGATAAGTAGAAACGTTTTTCTTTTATTTGAAAGAAACTTTATGTTTCTTTCTCTTTTGAAAGGGATTGCAAAATTTATCTATTGGGGATTTTATTTTGGGTAGGTCTCTAACTAAACAATTCCTAGTCATTTTATTAAGTTAATGAACATTTTAGTGCACTAGTCTTCTGTACCATAGCCAAGATTCTTTATGAAAATAATTTAAACAAGTAACCTTTTGTTTGGATAACGAATTTAAATATGCAACATATACATTTTAATTTCTTAAAGCAATAAATACCAAAAAAATTAGAATTAAATACATTGTAAGAATCATTTTCAAATTTATCATTGAAACCATTGTCACAAAACTGAGAAATGCTTAACAGATTGTATTTTAATCCATCAACAAATAAGACTTTATATATTAAAATTGAATCAATTTCACCAATATGGCCTAAGACGATGATATTTACTTTTGAGTTATCACCAAAGGTGACATGTCCTCCATAAACTCTGATTAAGCTCTTAAATCATGATTAGTTTCCTGTAATATGTCTCGAGGATCCACTATCCAAGTACCATTTCTTCTTATAGGAACTTTTCAAGCATGTTTCCTACAAAACAGATTTAGACAGAAGATAATTTTGGTACCCTGATTTTCATGGGTCCAGAAAGTTTATCAAGTAAAACTTTAGGAACCCATATTTTTCCAATGGTTTTCCGATAATTAATATATTGAAACGATTTTGATAAATAATTTTTTTTGGTCTATTAGAATTTTAATAGCTAGATGAGGCATAAGAATTTCTAGAACATGAACTAGCCGCATACTGTCCAAATTTTGGAATAAATTTATGCTTAACAATATGTCTCTGTCTAGGTTGGTATCCTAAACCAGTAGTATACTTTGGTGAAACTTTTTTTCCCATCATTTGAGTGAGAGAATTATTCCCATTTGTGAACTTCTCTATATCTCTTCTAAGTTTCTCATTGGACAATTTTAGTTTAGTATTATCCTTAAACAGTTGAGAATTATTTTCCTTTTCTATACAAAGATTATATTTAAAAGTACTATTCAAGAAATACTGTTCCTTTAAGGATTTGTAATTATCTTTTAGCTCATTGCAAGTATCTTCAAATATATTACAGTATTCAAATTATTCATCTTTAGACATATTATCATCATTATTTGAATCACTTTCATTCCCAAAATAATAATCATTGTGCATAGGGTAATTAAGTGTTACCTTAGATGTTTTCGTCATGAAACACATATTGGCATGTTTTTTTCCTCAGAATCAAAAGCTTCTGAACCACAAGAGTTTTCTTCAGAAGCACTCTATGTAGATTTCATGGCCTTGTTATATTTTTTTCCTTGAAATCATATTTCTTTTTAAACATAAATTTTGGACTGTCATCCTAAACATGTCCTTTCCTTTTACATTTATAAAAAACTATCTCATCATCTTAATCAGCTTTCTTCCAATCTCTCTTCCAATTAACTCATTGGTCATATTTACCCTTATAATTTGACTTTATAATAAATTTCTTCTTCCTATATAATTTCTTGAATATCCTGTCTATATGAGACATCTCTTCATCACTATCTGAGTTATAATTTTCACTTGTTGAGATTTTTATAGATATGGGAACATTCTCTTTATCCTTGTTCTTTGAGGCAGTAGACTTAAATGCCACTGACTTCTTCTTAGGTTCATAATCTTCGTCTTTGTTTTCATTTATCTCTTCTTCATGCATCATAAAATAGAAATCAGCTCTTTGATAGGTAGCTTTCCAATGTCACATGATTCTTGTATAGAGGCAGAGTTTCCTTTCCATCTGTCTGGTAGGCATCTCAGTATCCTCATGATTTTCTCTTTTGATGGAATAAATTTTCCCAGTGAGCTCATTGTATAAACTATCTTATTAAAACTAAGATACAGATCAGAAATATATTCATCATATTTCATTTTAAAATTATCATACTCAATAGATTATGTATTTAGTCTCATTTCTTAAACATTGGTTGTTTCCTCATGGGAAACAACGAAAGTATCCCAAATTTCTTAAGCATCCATACAAGAAGATATTCAATTAAATTATACATCACCTAAATCACAATACAGAGCATTTATTTCTTTACAATTATTATTTTAAGAAGCTTTCATAGGTTCATCCCAAGTAGTTCTAACAGTTTCTGGAATCGTATATTGAGTCTCTATGACAGTCCAAATGTCAAATCTCATACTTTCTATGTGAATTTTCATTTTCATTTTCCATTGGGCATAATTAACACCATTAAAGAAAGGTGGAAGGTTGGTAGCTACATATTCTAATCTATTATCCATAAGAACTAAATTTTAAAAAGATATATAAAGATATGATACATTAGAATTAACAGAAATTTTGTGATCTTTAAGATACAACTAAAATCACTGTTGAAATTTTTTCACAAATAGAGTGTTTTGAAAAACGTTTATCAACTACCTCTAATACCAAATGTTGGTCAGGGTGGATACTCAATATGGGGGGAGAATTGAGTTCCTATTAAAAAAATTTGTTTAATAGATTTATATTGAAATCCCCTAATTCATAAAACAAGTAAAACTGTTGTGAATTTATAAAGATTGTAAGTGTTCAATTAGTTTCTCAAAGATTGATTATTTCTCAGTTAACTTAATCTAAATACTATGTTTTCTTTAGAAACTAACTTACTAGATATCAATAATTACAAACTCTTTCTAATTCAACAATCAGAGTTACATTAAAATAGATTTGAATTTCAAAGTAATTAGTAGGGGAATATTGAAAATAGTTTAAACTAAAATAAGATGCACAACTGTTTTAACCAAAAGTATCAGTCTCTCATTCAAGTAGTAAACCCTACACTTCCTTAGTAATGTATTCCCCATAATCTCCCACCACTACATGAAGCTAAATTCCTTCATAATGCACTACACCAAGGGTGATACTTAAAAACTGATGAGTAATCATTTGTATCCTCCAATGCATGATCCCGTCCTACTATTACAAGGTTTCTTTCTCACCCATGAAATAAAACCCTGATCGATCACCATAGATATATCACATCCTCCACCTGAAATAGTCAATATGTTAATAAACTGGGGATTTTCATTCCATACATTTGATGAAAGTGTAAGGACTCATCACCACTATAAATATATCCCATGATAATCTCTCACCTCTAGGAATAAGGTCACACTATTAGAAGTAGTATGAAATCATTGAGTCACATGTAGTAGGAATCTTCAAACATATGGTAAGATCCAAAGGATCAACCAGAATATCAATGTATCAAACAAGATAAGTGGAATAAAAGGAATGGATCAAACCTTTTTCTATTAGTACTACAGCTAAAGTAGTGAAGACAAAAATTTTACCTCTAATCATCCTATGAGCCTCATGTCCATATGATTCCACTGTCAAAAGATTTACTTTTCTTTAACCCCAAACTACATAAGCTTAGCATGGACTGCATGAGGCTGATAGTGCTAGTAACTCATACCATCTTCCTCCTCCATCAACTTTACCTACTCTTCTTCAACATTTTAAAACCTTAAGACCTCCCTTATTCAGCCTCATTCTCTATCTATGTTGTCCATCAATTGTCTCTCATTTAGTTGTGTGATAGGTAAGAAAATATCAATCAAGATGTCCTCGACTTTTAGAAGTGAAGAAATCCCTCTTTATAGTCTAACTCAAGACATCCTAGATCCCTTAACTACTGATCATCTATCCTAGGATCATCTTTTGAAGAATCTATCATGCCTATATCCCTATGACTACCATCGGTTACACAATACTGAGGTCTCATTTCTTGAGTTCCCACTACTACACCCACTATTGGATTCTATTCCAGGAATCTATCAAATAAAAAAACATTCTCTAGTACATCATAGATGGTAATGAAAATATATACCATTACATCCATGATATATTGGTGTAATCCCCACTCAAAAATTTTGTTCTCCTAATAATAGATCCCTAATCATATCCAGAGAGTGTCATGAGATGTTAGTAAACATTGTTGAATAAACTATCATGATAATACAAACTTACTAGTACTACAGAAACTCCTATATGTTCACCAATTGGAACATGGATAGATAGATCTTCTCCCTAAAATATTATAAAAATATAACTAGTAGAGAGTTGTATCATTATGTGATAGTGTCTTTAAACTCTATTATTACCCAACAAATCTCTAAAAAATACATTATACAAGAACCACCATCTGATCTATAGGTTTCATCATGAGGTGTAAAGCTCCACTGCCTACCTTTAACTAGTACTCAGCTACCGTGGGATCTTTATCACCCCAAAACATGGGAGGTTACTACATCCAAAACTCAAGGAGTGAACTCAGACTAAACACATCCTCTTCTGTTAATGTTGGTGAAATACGTTTCTCAATTGGTAGTGTAAGGACTTAAAAACTTCCTAGAATTAAAAAAATAAATAAAAGACTTTGTATTGAATACTATACACTTGGAGTAATATCCTTGCGATAAGACTACAGAGTCCTATCTAGCTATATATGTGGATGAAGTATAAAATAAATTAGACAGCCCATAGTCGATGTGTATACCCGAGGAGTAAACTTAATAAGGATATGGAAATCAAAACTCATTCACCTATGATGTACATAAAATTGTTTTACCTGCCATAGATATCTTCATGTACCAAGTCTTCAAGAAGTTTTTAGAGTCCTAGTGAATAGATACTCCATCCATGGCACCAACACTGGAGTCCCTGACTTAAGAGATAAATTTCAATCACTTTAACATTGTCATCAAAGATCACAAATCAACCTCATAGCTATAATATCTTCAAAAATTATTCCTATGGTAGAACCAACTACTCTTATACCACTCTATCACAACCCAACCCATCAGGGCTAGCTATGATGGTGATAAGATGAGTGTGAAAACCCAATCTGGCCTCCAATAATCTAGAGGATTCTGACCATGGATGAGTAGGAACATCCCACATATGGAAGGAATTATTTTAAGGTACATATATACATTTAAAAATATATAAGATTATAAAATTATGAAATTTAAAACAAAAAAACTGGTACGAGTGCATGCATATATCAAAATCCCTCCATTATAGTATGATAAAGGTATTGAAAGTGATAAGGACCAAATAAAATCCCATCAAAAACATGAAATAAATTACAACCTTTATAGAATTAGGTTACTAATATAAAATTTATAACTAGTAGGAACCCTGTTACATTTATCCCAATACTAAGTTCTTCCTCATTTGGGTCCTCCTAGGGCTCCAACAAATGGCTGGTCATCTGTATAAGACATGACCTGTGTGGGAAGAGCCCATGAGGGGGTGAGTAAAAAAACACCTAGTAGGACAACCCAAAATCAGAAAACATAAAGAATATAAATTATTCATCTCATATATTGGGAAAAATCCCTCAAGGTAACATTGCATCATTTTTGGGTTTGTTGTGTTTGTTGACAATGCAAGTTTTCATGGTGAATTGTCGAGTTCGAGAGATGTTGTTGAAAATCTATGTAGACAATGAACCATGACAATGGAATGGAGGATCTGGAGGTGGTAAAAAATAACCTATACAGGGTGGCGCCATTTTACAGTGTTTGTCAAATTTTTGGGGTCCAAAATTAAGAATTTGGTGAGCACCGTGAAAGTGGATTTCCTTGAAGATCTCATAAAAATATGGAAAAGGCATGAGTTTTATGAAGATGGGCTTCAGGATGATGATTTTGTAGAGACTGGAAGAATGTTGATGGTGAGCTCTACGATAACGATGAGTTTTGTGAATAGAAGAGGTGAAGATCATTGCGGTGAAGATTTGTGGCGGAGGTGAAAAGGAATTGAAGGAATTCTACGTGATTATAATGATCTATATAATCTGAAAATTTCCATGGTGATTTTTCATATAGAGTGAATTTCGAAAGAAATTTTGGAGCTTTTTGATTTAAGATGATGTGGTGTTGAATTTTCACGGAAGGTTCTCGATTCAATGGAATCGCCTATAAATAGAACATGACCCCCTCAAGATAAGTAGAGAGATAAAACAAAAACCAATAAAGCTCTCGAATTTCTATAGAGATTTTCATAGTAGGGAGCTTTGCAAAAGAAAATTGAATTCACAGAGGTAGTTGAACTCTCCAAAAGGAAGGCACGCCGTGAAGGCCAGTTTCACTTTTTGGAGGATGTGCACTTCTCAAAGGCGTGTTTTCTTTGCGAAATCGCAAAGACCACTGTGAGATCTACGAAGTAGTGAGATTTGTGATCTAGAGAGATCAGCAATATATTAAGATTTACGAACCTGTGAGTTCTGTGAACCTATGAGCTCTGCAAACTTGTGAGATTCGTGAAGAGGTTGGACTAGTGAAAAGTCTTTTTTGAGCTTTGCAAACATTGGAGATTTGAAAAGGCAGTGTTCTTTGTTAAATAGTTTCAAAAGGGATTTTATAGTCTTCAGTGGGAAAGTGATATTCATCACTGGATGAAAGTGTAACTTCAATAGATGATATCTATAATTGAGGATGTATTAATTAGTGATAATGAAAAGTCCTGGATGTCTATAAACTGTGAGTGGATATTCTGAAGAAGCAGTGAGATCACTTCAGTTGAGAGATAAATGAGTTCCAAAATTTTGAATGGTTGTAAACCAAGAGGGACAGTGATACCACTTCGAACTTGTAAACACTAGTGCGATTATAGTGTATTTGGTACATTGTCACATCGTCGGTGTATGCTCCTTGGGCGTAGCCCAGTGAGGGTGAAACAGGTTAAATTATTGTGTCATGTTCATAATTTGAGATTCATTCATACACTACAATGGTTATGAGATAGAGAAGATAGTTTTGTATAACAAAAAAATACCAAAATGGGTAGTTGTTCTAATTTTTCATACCATGATTCATCCCCCCCCCCCTCATTGTATCTAGCCTAGTTGGCTTAACAATTGGTATCATATAGAAATGTTGATATCATTATTTCTCACTCAAATGGAGTTCACCTATCATAAAGGGATTCTGGTCTTCGACGGGAACAATGTTTAGTTGTGGAAGAATCAGATGAAATACTACTTCTGATCTTTGGGAATGGAAGTTGAAGGAAGAGTCGACATGGAAGCTTAATTAGAAGAATATCTTGAAGAGATATATGTTTGAAAAGAGAAATGAATAAATCCAACAAGGTGGTACATATTTCGAAACTCTACATGAAACTGCAGAAATAAGAGAAGTCTGATCTAGTAAAAGAAATTTAAAAAATTAAGTCTTAGAGTCTTGAGACCTTGGAAAATATTAATGGAAAAAGCTCAAGGTTGAAGAATAGAAGAGGGAGATCAATAGCTTGAATAACATAGTGAAAGATAAAGTCAAGTGTATCAAAGAACATAATGAAGAATTCATCAGTCTAGGATGAAAAGTGAACAATCAAAAAAACTCTTGACCACCAATATGACATCAGGAAAGAAAATCATTCCGAAAATTGAAATGATGAAAGAGGATCCAAGTAGTTCAGTAGGAAAGAAGTAGAAATTGAGAACAGATGTTAAGGATAATTTAGGGATCAATCTGAAATAGAAAGCATTCCTGGTTGAATTCAGACTATAAGCGCCCATTCTGAGAATAATAATTGATGAGGGCACAAAGCAGAATCAGAATATTTAAAGATCTCAAGGAATAACTAGCAGTATATAAGTGACACATAGGAATGCACCTTTTATTAGTTGTTATTACGGTAGAAATATGTGGCCCTCACAAAATGTGTGTTCTATATCCAAAATATACCGAAGAGAATAGGAATAGAGGTAGAAGTCAAAAATAGAATGGTTCTCTAGAACATATTTCAAAAGAACATTTTTTTGGTGCGGAGGATTTGGGAACATGGCTAGATACTTCACATTGACTATACCGATGAATGTTCCAAAGTAGAATCAAAATGTTCCCAAGCAGCAGATCCATGAACCAACAGGTGAGTTGAAAAGAAAAAATAGATTCGCATCTTTATATTATTAATTCGGCCCATCAAACTCTATGGAAGATCAAAAGTCTCAATATTTTTGGACTGTGAAGACAAAAATATGGACGCAGAAGAAGAGACCAGAGAAGGCAGAGGTTGCTGAAATTTCCCTTAATGAATCATGTTATTCTGGTGTATGGATCATTGATGGTTGTTGCATGTCTCACATGATAGTAAATAAGGATCTAGTTATAGGAATGAAATATGAAAAAGAAGGATTTGTCAAGTTTTGAAATGATGAAGGCCGGAAGATAATTAGATAGGGAAAGGCTATGTAAGGGGGAAATGAAGAATGATGTGTTGATGCCTTGGTTGCAGAAGGTCTCAGTCACAATTTGATCTGTGTCAGCCTACTGTGTGACTAATGTAATTCAATACGGTTTACCAAGAAGATGAATGTCTTCAAGGGAAGATATGGTATAGTTATCCAACAAGGAAAAAGATAAAAGGGGAATCTCTACCTAGTATGTGGTGAAGAAGATGTGTTGTATTTATCCAGAGAGGAAGAAGACAAGTTGTGGAATAAATGACTTGGTCATCTAATACAGCCATACATGGAGGATTTGGTAATGTTTTTTGCAATTAGAGACCTCCCTTAGCTATCACGGGATAATAATCACACATGTGATGCATGCCAACAAGGGAAGATCACCCGAAAGAGGGATAAGGCATAGTAAAATAAGTCACCAAGAGTGCTCGAATTAGTGCATGCTGATGTTTGTGGGCTATCACACCCAGAACAATTTATGGAATGAGGTATTGCATTCTTCTCATTGAAGACTATAGCAGAATGGCATGGGTATTTTTCATTCCCTATAATTCTGATGTGTTCAATTTCCTAAAGCAGTATCTAAGTGAGGATCAAAGGATTCTTGGACAAATTTTTTTGAGGTTTTGTACTGATAATAGTATGGAATTCACAAATAGTCAGGTAGAATACTATATCAAGAAACATTGGATAAAGCATTAAATTTCATCATTAAGAACTCTAAAAAAGAATGGACTGGTTGAAATTGGAAATCAGATCATTAAAAACATGTCTAGGAAAATGATTATTGAAAAATATCTAAAAGAGAAATTTTGTAAGGAAGTTTTTTTAGTATAGATCTACATTTCTAAAAAAAGATTTGTTGTTTCTAAAGGAAGGAAAGACTCTGTATGAGATATGGTACAAAAAGAACCCAATAGTGAAATAGTTTTAGATATTTAAGAGTAAGTTCTTTATTCTGAACAAATAAAAACATAGGAAATTTGAGTCATTGGGAGATGAAGAGATATTCCTTGGATACTCCAGAAAAATAAAATCATACAAGTGTTTTAATAAACGGATAGTAAAATTAGTTGAGATAAATGATGTCACTGTAGTGTAAAATGAAGAGAGAATTCAACAGGAGAGTAAAAAATTTACTGATGAAAGTAATGAGGAGGAAAGTAATGTAGTGGGAGCAGAAGTTGCCAATACTAATTCAGAACAAGATATGGATAATGAGCATGGGGATGTAAAATATGTATCTACAAAGAAGACAAGGAGTCGAGCTGAAATTGACATGTATAATATCATTAGTAGTTTGTAAAATCCCATTCAGTCAAGAAGAATAAAATCACTAAAACGGACATATTTTCTATCTCAAGTAGAGCCTAAATTATTTACTGATGTAGGTGATGATGAAAACTGTGTCTAGGCTATGAATGAAGTGTTAGATCATAGTGAGTGGAATTAGACATGGGAGATTCTTTTGAGGCCAACAGATATGAATTTCATTGAGACTAAATTGTTCTATCACAACAAGATGAATGAAGATGGCGTAGTGATTCAAAAAAAAGTATGACTAGTTTGAAAAGGATACTCCTATATAGAAGTAATAGATGTCGATGAAACATTTTCACCTATTGCAAGGTAGAAAACAATCAGATTATTCTTGGACACTGTAGTGCAATGGAAGTTCAAGGTCGTCTATATGGACGTAAAATCTACATTTTTTTAATGGGATTTTGGAAGAAGAAGTTTATATTTAGCAGCCTGGTGATTTTATCATTCATAAAGATGAGAACAGGGTTTTTTGGTTGAGGAAATCATTATATGGGATTAAACAAGCACCAAGATCATGGTATTCAAGGCTTGATCAGTAATTGAAGAAGCCTAGTTTTCCGCATAGTGGAGTTGTTTATAATTTCTATTTCAACAAAGACAGTAATCAAAGGATGAGGCTGCTAGTTTATGTCGATGACATAATATTTGGTAGATCAGATGAATCTTAGTGAAGATAGTATTCTGAATTATTGATAAGTGAGTTAGAAATTTCAATTATTGGAGAGATGAAATTTTTGTAAAGACCCGTAAATTTCAAAGAAATTTTTTTCTTAATTTTCTTTGGAATTTTGCAAGAACGCAGTTTCTGACGGCACCTGATTCCGAGGCCCGGTGTGCCCGGAATCATTTTCCGAAGTTTGGCTCGGGTACGTTCAGTGAACGGACGAGTGGGTTTTTCTAACTTTTGAACCGGTGCCCGGAATCAAATTCTGAGGGCACTGATGAAATCGCAGCGCCGGTATTCGCTTAAAAACACCTCTTTCGGAGTTTCGTTTGCTCGAGTGTGGTTTTTAATTTTCGGGTTTAAAGTTAAGAAATAAAATAATTTTACGACAACTTTATTTTATTTCACTTAAGTCACTTGGAAGCCACTTGAAGCCACTTAATAGCGGCTTAACTGAGTTGAACCAGATAGGATGCTATCCAGAAATATCCTACCCCTTGGTAGGATATTTGTGAGGTGGGGCCCGCACGAGCCCCGCCTTTTCTTTCCGCTAAGTAACGCACCCGTGAAAACCCGTCATTATAAAAGTCAACTGACGCGTTTTCTTATTTTTTATTAACAGACCATTTAATTGGGCGGTTTATTTCGTAAATTAAATGAGCTGTTTCTTTCATTGAATGAATTCAACGAATTGATGGGTCGTTACTTACCCCCCCCCCCCTTTCGTGTGTTGGCATAATAATAAAATAAGACCAACCTAAATCTTTTGGAGGATTACTCGTTGAGAGAGGGTCCTTGAACCTTCATCCTCCTTCGCGAAGAACGCAAAGAACGCAAAGAACGCGAAGAACGCCGAACCCGAAAATCGACGACGCAACGCCGTGATCCGCGACGCCGACAACGTTCTTCTGCGACGTCTCTTCCTCCACGACGGATCTTCGATCGGCTGCTTGAGGTAAGAGTCTCGGACCTTCCTTTTAATCTCCTTCGTGGTTCTTTTTCAAAACAAGGATTTAATTAATTAAATTAAATCTGCTGTTTCATGGTGCGTTGAGTTCGCCGACTCAATGCCGTGTTCCGCGACGACGCGACGCCCTTCCGCGACGATGCGACGATCTCCACCTTCCGCGACGAGCAATTCCGCGAAGAACGCTCACGCACGACGACCAACGAGGTAGGGATTTTATTTCTGGAATTGCCCTTTTCCCCGTGTTATTTCCTTTCAAGAATGAAGAACCTGAACATAAGAACAATTTTAATTTATTAAAATTGTTGAATTCATGTGTTGAATTTTTGTTTCTCCCGATGTTTATCTCTAACGCGGAGGGTGTGGGCCAATCGAACATGGCCCGACGACCCTCCGTCGTTCTTCGTTTTTGTGCGGATTTGACGGGCGACGACGGAACATGCCGTAATGGATGTTTGACGATCCCGTAGTGAAGAACGGAACCCGGGAGGAGCAATGGCACAGACGGGAAGAAAATCGGGCCACCGGAGCGACTCCGGCGGCCCGCGGAAGCCGGCGCTCGCGGGACGCGGATGAAGTCGCGTTCGGCGCCAGGGAGACACACCGCGGGTGTCCCGCGGGTGTCACGCGGGGGCGGCGGCTCCCCCCCACCTCACCCGGGACGTGGCATCAGCCGTTTCCGGTTGTCTGGCCGACACCCCGCGGGTGCCGCGGGGGTGTCACGCTGGGCGGCGGCTCCCCCCGCGTCGGGCCGCTCGGCCGCTCGGCCAAGCCGAGCTGGACCGGCCCTGGGTGAGCCATACCGGTCCGACTGGGTCGGACCGGGTTCAGCTGACCTAGGGGGGGTCGGGTCGGGTCGGCCCGGGCCCAGAACCCCCGTCTTCAGACGATTTTCGTTCAAATGATTGTAACATGAGCTACGGGCCTCCAAACGACTCGCCGTTAGCGGCAACGCGATACTTGGATCGAGACGGCCGTTTCGGTATATCGAACTCAGGGTTTCGGAACACTTTGAGTTCAGCTGGGTTGGTTCGTACACGAAACCAACCGGGCCCTCGGAGCGGAAACGCTCATATCTTGAGCCACGGACGTCCGATTGACGTGCCGTCATCTTTGGTGTTTTCCTCTATGTGAGACGGATCTTTTGGCATACTCCTCCCGAGTTTTTGACGCAGGTGGAGTACGGTCGGGTTGGTTTTGCCTTAAAAACCAACCGGGCCCCTGAAACAAAAAAGCCAATAACTCTCAGACCGGGCGTCCGATTGACGCGCCATCTGCGACGTTGAGTTCCCGTTGACGATATGGAACTTTTGGATACATCAACTTCGGACTTTGTGTCACTTGATGTATCATCCTCTCAGATCATGGAGCGGACCCTCCCGAACGAGCTTGCTGTGTGCGGGAACCCTAGTGCTGGCTGCGACTGCTTCTTCGACAGCGACGACTGTGCAGAGATCCTCTGTGGACTCCGACGGCGACCGTGCAGAGATCCTCAGTGGAATGCGGCGACGACTGTGAAGAGATCCTCAGTGGACTGCGACGACTACTGCACTCAGCGATCCTACGTGGATCAGTGCTACTGGTCATGTGTGGGCCCGGTCCTGTGTGGGTCTGATCCTGTGTGGGTCTGCGCTCAGCGGTTCTGTGTGAGCCAGCGCCTACCGGTCCTGTGTGGTCCCGATCCTGTGTAAGTCCAATCCTGTGTGGGTCACTGCGGGTGTTAGTTACCTATCGATCCTTCATGGGTCTGATAACTTAGATGGATCAGTGATCATCTTTATCGTCATCTGAAGAAGTATACCTGTGTGAGATGAATCTTCTGTTACTCTCCTTTGTGGATTGTGTTGAGCTATCCTGTGTGGATTTACTGTTTACTCTCCTTTGTGGATTCTGTTGAGCTATCCTGTGTGGATTTACTGTTTAATCTCCTTTGTGGATTGTGTTGTGCTATCCTGTGTGGGTATACATTTGCTTTCCTGTGTGGACGGGGTTGTGCATGGGCTCAGACGTTAGATCCGAACGAGAATTGATGACTTAGGTATATGTATGGGCATATACCTAAGCCGTGTCAGATGTTACTTTGTGATTGTACCTTTCCTTCGTGGATTATCCTTTGTGGTTTTCGGGAGACCTTCGGGGGTCTCGGGGTCCCTACTGAGTAGCTTATTCTCACCCCTGCACGGGCTTTGCCTGCACTACGTTGTGTTGGTTGCAGACGACGGACAGCACTGATCGTGGTGGAGGCGTGCGGAGCAGGACGGTACCTGGAGGTGGACCACTGGGCGGGACGTACTCGGAGCGGTCAGGTGGACTCGAGGATCAGTTGAGGCTATCTGTACCCACCCTTCAGGTGGGACTTCCAGAGGACGGCTCGACGCTGCGGCTTTTCCTTTTAGTTGTTGTTTTTCCTTTCAGTTGTACATTACAGTTGGGCTTGTATTTCCGGCCCCTTTTACTTTCAGCACAGCTTGTTACAGTTTTTGCATAGTGTTTACTTTTCCACTTGCTTACTCTGTGGTGATTCTTTTATTTTCAAAGGCAATGCCTTCCCTTTTTGTTGGGATTTATGCCTTGGTGCTAGTCGCCAGCCCCTGGCCTATGAAAGGTGGGCTTCGGGTAGTCCCGGCATGGGCCCCGAGGACGGGTCGTGACAAATTGGTATCAGAGGCGGTCGGTTCTACCGCAGACTCTGATCTTTATTCTATGTGAAGCAATAGTGTTTAGCGTATTGAGTTTGGTTATCAGTCCAGGGAGTCCAGTTTTGGTGCGGCGGCCGATGTATCCGTACACCAGGACCCTGACTTCTGATTTCCGACTTAATGCAAGAAAACATTGATTGCATGTGTGTTTCAAGTTTTCTTTGTGATTACTTGTGTCAGCTCACCAGGTATACTGTTCTGACCGTGGCACACTTGTTTCCTTTTCAGGATGGCCCGACGACAGCAGCCAGCTAGGGTTCCTAGAGTAGAGCGCGACGACAGCCCGCCGAGCGATGAGGCCTCGGTACAGGGCCCGTTGACCGCAGAGGCATCGGCGGTACCTTTACCCGCCGAGCCCCCGATGCTTCCAACACTGGCAGCTGACGATGCACGACGCCTCGGAGCTCTGCACGAGTTCCAGCGCCAGAGACCACCTTGGTTCCATGGGGAGACGGACCCCCAGGCAGCCGAGGACTGGCTGGAGGCGGTCGTCCGAGTTTTCAGACTAGTGAGGACACCAGCAGACCTCATGGTGATCCTCGTGGCGAGCCTACTGCACGCAGCAGCAGGGAGATGGTGGAGCTTGATGCTCTAGGTACACGATGAGGCCACCCTCATCTGGACGGACTTCGAGAGCCTCTTCCGCTCAGAGTTCGTCCTGGCCACCCTCTGTGTGGTGCGCATTCAGGATCTTCTTCAGCTGCGGCAGGGCAGCTTGACGGTCGCCCAGTACGCGGCGAGATTCACCGAACTTTCTCGCTACTCGACAGACATGGTACGGGACCCCTTCTTCCGGGCCCGAACCTTCGAGCAGGGATTGAGACACGAGATCAGGGCATCGCTGATCTCCCTCAGCATCCTGACCCAGGCAGGAGTACTGGAGCGAGCCCTCCTGATCGAGAGCTTTCTTGCTGAGTCTACAGTGAGACCTACCGCATTGCGGCAGGTGGCGGAGTCTTTGGCAGCAGGTAGCCGACGGATGACTCAGGGTTCCAGGCGGACCAGACCTTCCGGCAGACGACCTCGGGACACTAGCTCAGCAGTGCAGGGCACTCAGCGCGGAGCCAGTCTTCCGAGAGGCAGGCAGTGCTATGAGTGCGGCAGGCAGGGCCACATGGCTCGTGACTGCCCGACCCACCGTACCGAGGGGTAGCAGACGGTGGAGGGGCCACCCAGGCAGAGGCAGAGGGTCGACCGTGGCGGTCTGCAGGGAGGAGGCGGACGAGGCAGAGGAGCTGGCCGAGCAGCAGGTGGTGGGCGACGCTTTGAGGCTCTGCCACCACCACCACCAGGAGGCCCGCCCCGACCACAGGGAGCTGGCGAGCAGAGACAGGCACAGCTCCAGGTAGTGGAGGCCTACGACCACGGCGCGCCAGAGATGATTCGAGGTACGATCTGTGTCTATTCCACCCTTGTTGTAGTTCTTATAGACACAGGAGCGAGTCACTCTTTCATAGCTGCTACCCTTGTTCGGAGCTCGGAGATTCCGACAGAGCCGTTGGCTCGATCCTTACGGCTAGAGACTCCTACGGGAGCAGACTCGATGATTACGCACTGGTGCCGGTAGTGTGAGCTTACTCTAGGAGGCGAGAGCTTCGGCTGGGATCTTCTTGTAGCGGTGTCGAGGCCTTACGATGTCATCTTGGGCATGGATTGGTTATCTACAATCCATGCTCAGATTGATTACATTAGGTGCAAGGTGCGATGTGTGCGCACCGACGGGAGCAGGTTCACCTTCACCGGCGAGAAGGGAGCCTTAGCAGCACAGGATGGACTCACGCAGAGGAGAGGACAACGCATCACCCATCAATTGGCTAGTCTCATCCTTGGAGGATTTGACGTGCGGAGTCCCAGTTTTCCTACAGTGGTGGATCAGTATGCAGACGTCTTCCCCGACGACGTTCCAGGGCTACCTCCTCGCAGAGAGGTAGACTTTTATATTGATCTGTACCCCGGGACAGCCCCGATATCCACTCCAGCATATCGGATGGCCCCTTCCGAGCTTCGGGAGATACAGGTACAGTTGGAGGACTTGCAGGGCAAGGGGTTTATCTGACCCAGTGTTTCACCCTGGGCTTCCCCGATATTGTTCGCCAAGAAGGCGGACGAGAGCTTGCGACTGTGTGTCGACTATCGTCGCCTGAACCAGGTGACAGTGAGGAACAAGTATCCACTACCGAGGATTGATGACCTCTTTGACCAGCTCAAGGGGGCACGGTGGTTCTCGAAGATAGACCTCAGGTCAGGATATCATCAGCTTAGAGTTCGAGATGAGGATGTGCAGAAGACAGCCTTAAGGTGTCGGTATGGCCACTATGAGTTCTTGGTTATGCCCTTAGGCTTAACCAACGCTCCATCAGTGTTCATGAGCCTCATGAATAGGATCTTCCAGCCATACCTCGATTGATTTGTCGTGGTCTTCATCGACGACATTTTGGTGTACTCGACCACCGAGGAGGAGCACGCCTACCACTTGCGAGTTGTACTAGACACACTCCGAGAGAACCAACTTTATGGAAAGCTCTCGAAGTTCCAGTTCTGGTTACATGAGGTCCACTTCTTGGGACATGTCATTTCTGAGGTTAGAGTTGCAGTGGATCCCGCGAAGATCGAGGTAGTGCTAGCTTGAGAGCCACCCAGGAGCGTGATGAAGGTGCGGAGTTTCTTGGATCTTGCCGGATACTATCAGAGATTTGTGCCGGACTTCTCCAGAGTTTTGGCACCACTCTCAGCGTTGACGAAGAAGGGTAAACCCTTTCGTGTGGTCAGACAGATGTCAGCAGAGCTTTCAAGAGCTGAGACAGAGATTGACCAGTGCACCTATCTTGAGGTTGTCTGAGGAGGGAGTTGGATACATAGTCTACTACGATGCATCAGGGACCGGACTCGGGTGTGTCCTGATGAAGGAGCGGGCTGTGATTGCCTATGAATCATGTTAGTTGAGGCTGCATGAGCAGAACTACGCTACCAATGACCTAGAGTTAGCAGCAGTGGTCTTCGCTCTGAAGACATGGCGGCACTATCTGATGGGTGAGCGCTTTACAGTCTTTTCTGACCACCAGAGTCTCAGGTACATCTTCTCTCTGAAGGACCTAAACCTGAGATAGCGGCGATGGCTCGAGTTCCTCTATGACTATGACTTTGAGATAGTCTATACTCTTACGAAGGGGAACGTGGTAGCTGATGCCCTCAGCAGGAGGACGGGCATCTAGCTACTTGAGGAAGAGACAGAGCAGCTAGCCGGTTTGCAGATATCTTTCGTGGATAGAGACAGAGCAGCCTTCCTTCAGTCTCTCACCGTCTCTCCTCCACTTCTACAGTGGGTCAGAGAGGCATAGCGTGAGGACGCTGACTGTGAGACGCGGCGTGCACAGATATCCTCGGGACAGGCACCTGATGGTTTCTCCCTTGGAGCAGAGCACGACATCCTTTTCAAAGGACGTACCTTGGTACCAGTCGCTTTACGAGAGGAGGTGCTGAGAGAGTTTCAAACTTCTCCTTTGGCGGTACATCCTGGAGTGGCGAAGATGTACCAGGATCTCAGACGACAGCACTGGTGGCCATGCATGAAGAAGGCTGTGGCAGAGTTCGTTTCACGGTGCCTCACCTGCCAGCAGGTGAAGGCAGAGCACCAGGTACCAGCAGGCTTGGTACAACCCTTGGAGGTCCCGGAGTGGAAGTGGGACGGCATATCTATGGACTTCGTTACTGGACTTCCACGCACTTCCAGAGGTCACGACTCCATTTGGGTGATTGTTGACCGACTCACCAAGTCGGCACACTTCTTACCCATCCGAGAGCAGGGCTTAGTGGAGAGCTTGGGGCGTCTCTATATTCAGGAGATTGTATGGCTTCACAGTGTGCCATCGACTATCGTCTCCGATTGGGACACACGTTTTACTTCCCAGCTTTGGAAGGGGTTGTAGGAGGCGTTCGGGACGCGGCTATGTCTGAGCACCGCCTTTCACCCTCAGACGGATGGTAAGATGGAGAGGACCATTCAGACTCTCGAGGACATGCTCCGCGCATGTGTCCTCGACTTTGGTCATAGCTGGGAGGACCACCTACCCTTGGTGGAGTTCGCGTACAACAACAGCTACCACTCCACCATCGGGATGGCACCATACGAGGCGTTGTACAATAGACCTTGAAGATCTCCTTTGTGCTTGACAGACCCTGGGGAGTCAGCACTTGTGGACCCAGAGATGGTCCGGGCCACGACAGAAAAGGTCCAGGTCATCCAGGAGCGGATGAGGAAAGCTCAGAGTAGGCAGAAGTCATATGCTGATAGGAGGCAGAGGCCACTAGAGTTCGAGGATGGCGACCACGTCTTCTTGCGTGTCTCACCTCGACGTGGTTTGCGGAGATTTGGCCGCGGCGGCAAGTTGTCTCCACGCTTCATCGGACCCTTCCCGGTCCTCAGTAGGATTGGCGAGGTGGCTTATCGCCAGGCTCTACCACCTCAGATGCACCGGGTGCACGACGTCTTCCACGTATCCCAGCTGAGGAGATACGTGCACGACCCGACGCATATTATTGACTATGGGGAGCTAGACGTGGATGATGGGGCGACTTTTGCGGAGGTCCCAGTAGAGATAGAGGATCGACAGGAACGGGTCCTATGTGGGTGATCGATTCCTCTTGTGCGCATCAGATGGCAGCATGGGAACCTCCAGGAGAGCACATGGGAGCGGGAGGCTCAAATGCGTGCTCAGTACCCACATTTGTTTCCCTAGTTTTGATGTATCTTTATGGGGACGTAAAGCCCTAAGGTGGGAGTAATGTAAAAACCTGTAAATTTCAAGGAAATTTTTTTCTTAATTTTCTTTGGAATTTTGCATGAACGCAGTTTCTGACGGCACCTGATTCCGAGGCCCGGTGTGCCCGGAATCATTTTCCGAAGTTTGGCTCGGGTACGTTCAGTGAACGGACGAGCGGGTTTTTATAACTTTTGAACCGGTGCCCGGAATCGAATTTTGAGGGCACCGATGAAATCGCAGCGCCGGTATTCTCTTAGAAACACCTCTTCTGGAGTTGCGTTTTCTCGGGTGTGGTTTTTAATTCTCGGGCTTAAAGTTAAAAAATAATATAATTTTATGACAACTTTATATTATTTCACTTAAGTCACTTGGAAGCCACCTGAAGCCACATAATAGCGGCTTAACTGAGTTGAACTAGATAGGATGCTATCCAGAAATATCCTACCCCCTTGGTAGGATATTTGTGAGGTGGGGCCCGCACGAGCCCCGCCGTTTCTTTCTGCTAAGTAACGCAACCGCGAAAACCCGTCATTATAAAAGTCAACTGACGCGTCTTCTTATTTTTTCTTAATAGACCATTTAATTGGGCGGTTTATTTCGTAAATTAAATGAGATGTTTCTTTCGTTGAATTAATTCAACGAATTGATGGTTCGTTACTTACCCCTCCCCTTTTCGTGTGTTGACATAATAATAAAATAAGACCAACCAAATTCTTTTGGAGGATTACTCGTTGAGAGAGGATCCTTGAACCTTCATCCTCCTTCGCAAAGAACGCGAAGAACGTGAAGAACGCGAAGAATGCCAAACCAGGAAATCGACGACGCGACGCCGTGATCCGTGACGCCGACAACGTTCTTCTGCGACGTCTCTTCCTCCGCGACGGATCTTCGATCGGCTTCTTGAGGTAAGAGTCTCGGACCTTCCTTTTAATCTCCTTCGTGGTTCTTTACCAAAACATGGATTTAATTAAATAAATTAAATCTGCTGTTTCATGGTGCGTTGAGTTTGCCGACTCAACACCGTGTTCTGTGACGAAGCGACGCCCTTCCGCGATGACGTGACGATCTCCACCTTCCGCGACGAGCAATTCCGCGAAGAACGCTCACGCATGACGACCAATGAGGTAGGGATTTTATTTCTGGAATTGCCCTTTTTTCCCGTGTTATTTCCGTTCAAGAATGAAGAACCCAGACATAAGAACAATTTTCATTTATTAAAATTGTTGAATTCATGTGTTGAATTTTTGTTTCTCCCGATGTTTATCTCTAACGCGGAGGGTGCGGGCCAAACGAACACGGCCCGACGACCCTCCGCCATTCTTCGTTTTTGTGCGGATTTGACGGGCGACGACGGAACATGCCACAACGGATGTTTGACGATCCAGCAGTGAAGAACGGAACCCGGGAGGAGAAACGACGCAGACGGTAAGAAAATCGGGCCACCGGAGCGACTCTGACGGCGGCGGCGCCCGGCACGCCGCCGGACGAGACCGTCGCGGCACCGGCCGCGGCGGCGGCGCTCGTGGGACGTGGCTGAAGCCACCACCAACGCCAGGGAGACACGCCTTTGGTGTCCCGCGGGTGTCACGCGGGGGCGGCGGCTCCCCCCCCGCGTCACCCGGGACGCGGCTTCAGCCGCGTCCGGTTGTCCAGCCGACACCCCGCGGGTGCCACGGGGGTGTCATGCGGGGCGGCGGCTCCCCCCGCGTTGGGCCACTCGGCCGCTCGGCCAAGCCGAGCTAGACCAGCCCTGGTCGAGCCAGACCGGTCGGACTGGGTCGGACCGGGCCGGACCGGGTTCGGCCGACCCAGGGGGGGTCGGGCCGGGTCGGCCCGGGCCCGGACCCCCCGTCTTCGGACGGTTTTCGTTCAAATGCTCGTAACTTGAGCTACCGGCCTCCAAACGACTTTCCGTCAGTGGAAACGCGATCCTTGGATCAAGGTGGTCGTTTTGGTATATCGCACTCAAGGTTTCGGAACACTTTGAGTTCGGCCGGGTTGGTTCGTACACGAAACCAACCGGACCTTCGGAGCGGAAATGCTCATATCTTGAGCCACGGACGTCCGATTGACGTGCCGTCAGCTTTTTTGTTTTCCTCTATGTGAGACGGATCATTTGGCATATTCCGCCCGAGGTTTGGACGCAGGTGGAGTACGGTCGGGTTGCTTTTGCCTTAAAAACCAACTGGGCCCCTGGGATGAAAAGGCCAATAACTCTCAGATCGGGCGTCTGATTGACGCGCCGTCTGCGACGTTGAGTTCCTGTTGACGATACGGAACTTTTGGATACATCATCTTCGGACTTTGTGTCAGTTGATGTATCAACCTCTCGGCTCGTGGAGCGGACCCTCCGGAACGAGCTTGCTGTGTGCGGGAACCCTACTGCTGGCTGCGACTGCTTCTTCGACAGCGACGACTATGCAGAGATCCTCCGTAGACTCCGACGACGACCGTGCTGAGATCCTCAGTGGACTGTGGCGACGACTGTGCAGAGATCCTCAGTGGACTACGATGACTACTGCGCTCAGCGATCCTACGTGGATCAGTGCTACCGGTCCTGTGTGGGCCCGGTCCTGTGTGGGCCCGATCTTGTGTGGGTCCGATCCTGTGTGGGTCAGCGCTCAGCGGTTCTGTGTGAGCCAGCGCCTACCGGTCCTATGTGGGCCCGATCCTGTGTGGGTCTGATCCTGTGTGGGTCACTGTGGGGGTTAGTTACCTATTGATCCTTCGTGGGTCCGATGACTTAGATGGATCAGTGATCATCTTTATCGTCATCCAAAGAAGTATACCTGTGTGAGCTGAATCTTCTGTTACTCTCCTTTGTGGATTGTGTTGAGCTATCCTGTGTGGATTTACTGTTTACTCTCCTTTGTGATTTCTGTTGAGCTATCCTGTGTGGATTTACTATTTACTCTCCTTTGTGGATTGTGTTGTGCTATCCTGTGTGGGTATACGTTTGCTTTCCTGTGTGGACTGGGTTGTGCTTGGGCTCAGACGTTGGAGACGAACGGGAATTGATGACTTAGGTATATGTATGGGCATATACCTAAGCCGTGTCAGATGTTATTTCGTTATTGTAACTTTCCTTTGTGGATTATCCTTTGTGGATTTCGGGAGACCTTCGGGGGTCTCGGGGTCCCTACTAGGTAGCTTATACTCACCCCTGCACGGGCTTTGCCCGCACTACGTTGTGTTGGTTGTAGACGACAGATAGCACTGATCGTGGTGGAGGCGTGCGGAGTAGGACGGTACTTGGAGGTGGACCATTGGGCGGGACGTACTCGGAGCGGTCAGGTGGACCCGAGGAGCAGTGGAGGCTATCTGTACCCACCCTTCAGGTGGGACTTCCAGAGGACGGCTCGACGCTGCGGCTTTTCCTTTCAGTTGTAGTTTTTCCTTTCAGTTGTAATTTACAGTTGGGCTTGTATTTCCGGCCCCTTTTACTTTCATCACAGCTTGTTATAGTTTTTTCTTAGTGTTTACTTTTCCGCTTGCTTACTCTGTGGTGCTTGTTTTCTTTTCAAAGGCAATGCCTTCCCTTTTTGTTGGGATTTACGCCTTGGTGCTAGTCGCCAGCCCCTGGCCTATGAAAGGTGGGCTTGGGGTAGTCACGGCACGGGCCCCGAGGATGGGTCGTGACAATTTTTCCATAGTTTATAGGTGAAATAAGGAAGGAATGTCACTTTCATTTTTATATCCAAATATTCCATGGAAGTTTTGAAAAAAATTGGAATGGAAAATTAGATGGAGATGAAGACTCCGGTTGCTACCAAAATGAAATTATAAAAATATGATGATGTCAAGGTAGTTTATGTGATAGAATACAAGAAGGTTATTGGATGTTTAATGTGCCCCCTAGCAATAAAACCTGAGTATATTGCGGCCACTCAAGCATGCACATAGTTACTGTGGATGAAGCAGTGGCTTGATGATATGGGAATTGAAATAAAGTCTCCAATCAAAATCCTATGTGATAACTTTAGTGCTATAAATCTCTGAAAAATACCTTCCATCACTCAAGGAAAAATCACATTGAGATAAAGTATCATTTTATCAAGGTGAAGTTTCAGCAGTGAATCATGAAGTTGGAGTATGTTCCTATAGAACTTTAGATTGTAGAAATTCTGAAAAAGGACTTACCCCAGGAAGATTTTGAGTGGCATCGACTGGAAATGGGAGTTTAATTGACTCTTTGTGCTTGAAAAAGTGTGGCTGTGGACCACCACCCCCCCCCCCCTCCCTGAGGTATGGTGCCTTTTTTTTCTAATGTGCTAATATGTGTCATATACTCTATTACAGACAACAAAAGAGTGACCTTTGGCTCATTGAAAAAGTGGTAGAAATATTTCATTATGGGGAATGTGGCTAAAGAAGGGAGAAAATTCCTTGGTAAAGACCTACGGGGAAACTAACAGGTGGAGCAGCGAGATATGGGGAGATATGAGATAGGGGGAGTGTTTCAAATCTGACAATGCTTGAAATGATAAATCAAAATTAGATATTATGACCACTAAGGTTCATGATGAAAGAAGTTTTAGGGTACTAGGTAGGTATCGAGTATTGGTGTTAGCAATGAAGTGATTCATTGATTAACTTTTCAAACTACTCTTGTTTATCATGTCGAGCATTGATCATGTGGGCTTAGAGTATGTGGTGAGTGAATCCTTGGTCGCTATCTGAATCTCATGAGGTGGATGATGGTAGATGATGGAAGAGGCTTTAGTGAGGTATCAAAGTGTAGAGAATCATTTTGGGAAGAGTTGTCAACAAACCCAAGGGGGGAGATTATTGGGAACATTTCCCTCAAGGTAACATTGTAGCATTTTTAGGTTTGTTGTGTTACTTGACAATGATGGTTTTCATGGTGAATTGTTCAGTTCCAGAGATATTGTTGACAATACATGTTGAAAATGTACCCTGAAAAAGAAATGGAGGATCTGGAAGTTGTACAAAAGAACATATACAAGGTGGTAGAATTTTCCAGTGTTGGCCAGATTTTTGGGGTCCAAAATTTGGAATTTGGTTAGCATCGCGAAAAGTTTATTTCCTTGATGATATCATCAAAATATGGAAAAGGAATGATTTTTGAGAATATGGGCATCTTGAGGTGGATTTTTCAGAGACTGAATGATTGTTGACTATGTGCTCTGTGATTACGATAAGATTCACGAACATCATAGGTGAAGAGCATTACATTAGACCTTTGTGACAACAATGTAAAGGAATTGAAGAAATGATCTTAGATTATGACGAGCTCCTCAAGTCAGAAATTTTTGTGGCGATTCACGATATAGAGATAATTTCGGCAGCAATTTCGAAGCATTGAAATTTGAGATGATGTGACACTAACTTTGTGTGGAAGGTTCTTGAGTCGGTGGAATCTCCTATAAATATACCTCAACACCCTAGAGAGAATTAGAGAGATAAAATGAAAAAATTTAGAGCTCTTGAATTGTGAAAAATATTTGTGAAGCATGGTGTTTCGTGAAGGTAAAGGGATTTTGCAGAGGCAGTTGAGCTCTGGGAAAGGAAGGAGAGCATTGAAGGCTAGTTTGGATTTTCGAAGGACGTGTGCTTCTTAAAGGCATGTTATATTTTTTAAATCTCAAAGACCACTGTGAGCTCAACAACGAAGTGATCTCTACGATCTAGTGAGATTTTGGAACGTGTCAGCTCTGAGAACCATTGATATTTGTGAAGAGGTTAGAGTATTGCGAAGGGTTGTTTGATCTTTTCCAAATTGGTAACTTTTCAAAGGCAGTGTGCTTTGTGAAAGAGTTTCAAATGGTATTGCCCATTGTTTCAATGGAAAAGTGATATTCATTTGTGGATGAAAGTGGAACATTAAGAGGGCATCTACCTATAATTGAGGATGTATTCATTAGTAATAATAAAGATCCCTATAGTTCTATAAACCTTGAGTGAATCTTCTAAAGAAGAAGTAAGCTCACATAAATTGAGAGAAAAGTGTGTTCTAAAATTGTGAATTGTAATAAACAATAAGGGACAGTGACTCCACTTAGAACTTGTAAATAGTAGTGTTCTTATAGTGGATTTGGTACGTAATCACATTGCTGGTGTAACACCCTGAGATTTTATGAGATGTATTCCTTTTAATTTATTTGATATCTTGTGTTGTATTCTACACCAAGATTATCTTGCACTATACGCAACATCGTATTAGCATGCAGTATATGCAACACTATTCTTGGATCGTGTTACATAAAATTTCAAGTTCATTTAATAGAAGTTATTCTACGCAACATTGAGTATGTGTATATATATATATATATACATTCAATGTATAAATGAAATATGGTTGGATTTTATTATATGAAACAACAAAGAAATCTTGCACTACACACAACCCTTACTTGGCTTACATTACACGCAATCACAACCTTCCTCGACAGCGTGTGTTGTACGCAATACCGAGTTTCACTAAACAACAAGATATTTTTATAATATTATTATGAACAAGCAATTATGAATAGTATTAACCAATTTTTAAAATTTTATAAATTTTATCACTCAAAATGGGCTTCATTTTTGGATTCAGAATATCGAAATTATCCTAAGGTGAATTTTTGGTATTTTTCTAAAAACTTTCTATTTTTGATGAATAGTGAAAACACTGGGTTACTATTTAAAAACCGACTTTTTATTTAAATAATTATTTATTTTATTTAAATTTATGTTATGTAAAAATTGATACATAATACCTATATATGTTCAATGTAATTCAGTGGAGTCATTTTATAATAATTTTAGATATATAAAAATTTTATTGAACTTTTCACCGTCTTTTACCCACCTCTAGGGGAATTTGAATTTTTATATAAAACTTAATTTTACCGCTTCTGTGAGTGGAATTTCAAAAATCCGATAGACACGGTTAATATCAAGGAGTAAAATGTGGTTAAATAAGATAAAAATAGTTTTTTTGTGAATAGTAACTTTTTACTTTTATTTACCACGGTTAAAAGTAAATAGGGTAATTAAGGTTAAAAATTATTTTATTATTACCCTAACACATGTCCTAATTCTATTTGATAAGTGTAATTCGACAAAAAACAACCTTGTAAACAAAATATTATCATTTAGGTCCACTTGGATTAGATTAGGACATTTATTATTATTTTATTTAAAGAAGAGTTAAAATAGTTAAAGTCAAAGTTTAATAACGAATTTTTTTTAATATAGGGTTATACAAAAGATAAATTTGACTATAAATATTCATTATAAAGATAAAAAAATTTCCTACATAATGGTATTTTATTTTTAATTTTTAGAAATTAAATAATTTAATTTATTTATGTCACAATGATGGTGTAGTAATTACCTTATTAATGAAATATTAACATAATTGATGTTATAAATACCCAAATAAATGTAATTTGAGACTTTTTATAAATTACAATGATTTTTTAGGTTAATAAGACATGTTAGTATTGATTCAATAAACTTTTTTCGAACTAATAATGCTTTTAATATTTTCACAAAAATCAATTACCAAATAGTGTCAAAATTGACATAAAATAGATTTTAATACAAATATTATATTATTAATTGTTATTCTATTTATAAAAATATAAATTTCATCCTAATGACTTAGATAAGGTTAAATATATTAATAATTAACCACTTGGGGTTCGTTTTTCTTGTTATTGTAGGTTTATTAACCATATAGTTTAAGAAAACAATAAGACACGGTAAAAGTTAAATTATTTAACTTTGAGTTAAATTATTTAACTTAGAGTTAAATTATTTAACCAAGAGTTAAATCTAAATGATAAGGATAAAATAATAACCTAAACTTGTCTAAAACCTATTGGATGAAAGGATTTATACCCATCCCCACATTATCTTCTAAATAAATTAATTTTGAGCTATTAGTAACCGAATATGACTTTATTATAAAATAATATTTTAAGTTTTTCTTAACGTCCCCTCTCATCCCTTATAAAAGGGCACCTCCTCCCTCTTCACATTACACAATTTTTAGCCTTCAAGTTAGGCCAAAACCTTCCCATTTCCCTTACTAACTTCCCTATAAACATTATAGAGGTTTTTTTCTCCACAAAATACCAACTCTAGTTCCTTAAGAGGAAGCTTAAAAGAGGTGTGTCGAAGAAGAGGTAATCTCTTCTACCAATTCTTTCAAGTTTCTTTCTTCTTCAACTTCTCCTTATTTAGTTTTTTCATTATAAAGTAATAACATTATTATAACTAATATACTGATATGTTATTATAAATATGAAACAATCCTATTTCACCTTCTATCCATCCTATGGAAAACGAAATCACAGCGTGTACGTACGTATGGAATATTGTCTCAACGCTGTGGGGTAATCTGTTTTTCCACCACCACCTTACTTGGATGGGTATAATAGTGTAAATAATAACTATATATAGTTATTATAACATCATAATGATTTTGAGATATTATATCATCCATTCCAATTCAATTCAATAATTATGCGAATGATATCATCGCTCATGCGTACGTATGGATTACCGTCTCTACGGCGCGGTGAGATTCATTCTCCTTGTTAAAAATTCAAGAATGACTATAAAGTATATATAATGAATAATAATTAAATATATGACATGATAAAGCTACTTTATTTATGTATATATATATATCATCTACTTACTTCCATTCAAGTCAATAAGGAAAGGAAAACAGCGTTCATGCCTACGTATGACATACCGTCTTCATGAACGGTGTATTTCATTGCATTTTTCTATCTATTATATATATATATACTGAATATATATGATATATTAATCATGATTTACATTATGGAATTAACTAAATCATGATATAATTAATAATAATATCATGAACAATAATTCCTAACATGTACGATAAATAAAACGATTTTACCCAAAACGCTGCTTTAACATGGAATTTACAAAAGAATGGGAAACACAAAGTCTTAATTGAACCATATATGATATCATAACAATGAATATTATTATGTAATAAGTCAATTAAATTATTTAAATCATTATACAGGAGGTTCAGATATGTATGAATCATATCGGACATAAGGTAAGGGATAATTATTCTAATCTCATTCTTATCTGAGATTGTTTATTCATAAGTATTTACTAGGGATATTGTTATCATACATGTCCATGCTTTCTAAAAGTGTTTTTATGTATGTTTAAAGTCCTTTTTACCCATTTTTTACTTTTACCACATGTTATGGAAATAATATTTCTTTTTTTACCATACGAGGAACTTTTGACTTTTCTGACAAAAGTACGTGGAGAATGTTTTTTTTAACTTATACGACATGAACGGATTTTTATGGTTTTATAACTCGTTATTTTCTTAAAGATTACTCCACAATATTTCATGACTATTTTCAAAAGAATCCTTTTTATTTTAAAATTGCATGTAATTTTGTAAAAAGAAAAATATTTTCAAGAAGAAAGGATATTTTACTCAAGAATTTTATTCAAGTGTTTTATCAAAACCATTTTCCATCTATGATGAAATTATTTCATATGTGTATGTTTCAAGTATAGTATCGCTATTATTTAGATGGTTTCACTTTTCTTATGATGAAATGATATCCATTTTTTTATATCGATAATATTATGATGGGATGATGTTTGTGAAACCCATTTTATTCTTTGGGTAATGATGAATGATTTATGTTCATGTTGTGGCACATGTAAGAATAATTTCATTATGAGATGGGTGGGACCTATATCTCCCTCCAATGCATTGGGTAAATATCTATATCTCATAAGATAGATATGGATGAAACTATAAGTTAATCTGGTTCAGGGATACATGACTGGAACGAGGAGTGAACTCGATTTAGAAAGGGACTTTGTCCACTAAGATGGTCTTGTCAGAAATGCCTTGGCTACTATGGAAATCATATCATGTGCTTAATGGTTTTCCACAATTACATGTTTTATTCCCATGCTATTTTATCATGATTGATGATCCATTATGATCTATGCCTTACGTACTGCCATTATTTATTTCACAACTCATGATTTTGATGTTTAAACTTTATAATCATGTTTTGAAGTTCATATGTATATGGTTTGTTTTATTTTCTCCATGTTTACCCTTACTAAGAATTTGATCTCACCCTTTATATGTTTTCTTTTCCACAGGATATGAAAAAGGTTTTAGGTAAAAAAAAAAGGGAAGATCTTTGTGGGAGATGTTGAAGATCTTTCACTAAGATTAGAAGATTATGATCCAAGTTTCCAAAGACACTAAACTATTATGGTCCTTTGGTGTCTGTTTTTTTATGTATTAAGTATTCCTCAAAATTAATATAATGTCTATGTATGCCAAGATATGGGTCTCTATAGTTGGTATCATAGGAAAGGTTTAGTCAACCTTTGGAAACTAGGATGCGAAAACATTAGTGAGATCCCTAGATATATTTCTAAGGTATGTCTAGGGATGTCCCTACGGTTTAGTATAACTATAGGTTATAGTCCTAGAATTTTGTTTATGATCATGAATAACCTAAGGTGTCATGGATTAATGAATTTGTGATAAGTTAGACATCCCATAAGTGACTTTTAATGATTATGTGGTTCCTTGTTATTTTAACTATTCCTTACACTATGGTTTCTTGTTTTAGACAATGGAGGGAATGAGAATGAATTCATTTAATGTTGATTTCGATGGAAAAATTGGTGACTGTGATCAAAAAAATTGTGTAATGATTAGAGAGAAAGATATTTTTATTATGCCTAATCATTCATCTCGATATATGATTAACAAGGTGAACATTGGTGGTATTCCTAAGTCATCAAATAAGAGGAAGATGGAATTTTAGGCATGGTCTCATGGTGAGGAGCATAGAGAAAGGAAGATTGAGATTTCTAAAGAAGGGAAGAAGAACCTTGTGGAATACCTCAAATAGAGGGGATAATGTTATCTGGGTGGAGAAAAGTGTCATAGAGTGACAGATGGTTATGGAGTTCGATGTCTTATTTGTCGAGAACATGGGAATTACACAACTCAATGCCCTGACATAAGAGGTTACCTCTAAATCACAGAAGGAGTTATTCCATGAAAATCATTGAAGAGGATGGATTGAAGTGTTTATGTATTGGTATTCAAGAATAATGTTTTTGAGGTACTTTTATGGTATATTAGAGTATTGTTGTATTAGTATATTGTGTTTTTCAATAATTTTATGGTACCGCTAACCATGGAAAGTGATTGATATATTTTTGGAAAGTAGATGATATGTGCATAATGAAGGGATAATGAGAAAATGAAATTTTTTATAGTATTAATGAGATCATGACTGATATAAGGACAAAGTGATATAATGGTTTGAGTATATAGAAATTTTGGGATTTGGGTATGTGGGAAGAGTTATATTTTGACAACATTCATGTTTTCACTAAGGTTTAATGGGTATTCATTTTTCAAAAGAATAAATGATTAAGTTCCTCAAATTTTTGGAATTTGACCAACAAGATATATTATATGATATATGGGGGATAAATGATGGTATTCACAAGCTTAGAAGATGAAATTTCTAGTAATTGTTTTCTTTATACTATGATCTCGGACCGAAGTATTTTGGATAAGCCTAAAGATTGGAATGGATTATGTTAGACATAAGTTAGTATTGTTTAAGGCTAGAAATTTTTTGATATTATTGATGGAATGTTATAATAATGTAGTTTTAGAAAAAAGGACAACCTATAGGATGGGCGACAACCCATCGCATCAGACAAGGTTGTGGGAACCGAACCCACAACCTAAGTGCAACGGGCCTTTATCACCTACCACTAGCCTATAGAAAGTCCCTGGTTAGTAGAAACTAGTTTTATTATATTAAGTGGTATGATATATGAAGTATAAGTCCATTTTTTGAATCATATATGATTAACCTCACTATATATGGACTTATGTATATTTGATAACTTTTTCTAACCTTATGTTTGAGATATATGGAATGACCTGTCATTCTATCGCATGATCTAATAACACTTCACGGAAGACAAATTCAACTTCATTTCTTTAAGAGATAAAGTGGAAATTGTTCAAGGAATGAGAAACATTAATATTGTACCAAAATCAAGTAAGTATTTATTTTAATTCAGAAATTATTCAGCATTAGGGAAATGATTTTGAAAACAAAAAATGTTGTCCTAGTTCCCTCGTATCTGATTAATCAGATGGTACCTTATATCATCACAAATTTATGGCTTTATGGTTGTTGGCTTTTTCATAGACATGTTCTCTACCACTCTCCATCAGAACTTATGGTTATATTTCTCTTTCATATCCATATTATTACCTATGTTCATCTATGTGGAAACCCAATGATTAGTTAATTAGGGTAACCGTTACGTTTCGTACTTCTATTTTTAAAGATAAGTTTCGGTATTCCTTTTTACAATGTGGGTTTCTTGGAAAGAAACTCTCATGTAATAAACCATTTATAACCCTGATGAATTTCGAGGGAGAAATTCATTTTAAGGAGGGTAGAATATAACACCCCCAGATTTTATGAGATATATTCTTTTTAATTTAATTTATATCTTGTGTTTTATACTACACCAAGATTATATTTCACTATACTCAACATCGTATTAGACTACAGTATACGCAACACTATTCATGGATCGTGTTACACACAATTTCATGTTCGTTTAATAGAAATTATTCTACGCAACATTGAGTGTATATATATATAGATATTCAATGTATAAATGAAATATGGTTGGAATCTGTTATATGCAAAAACAAAGGAATATTTCACTGCACGCAACCCTGACTTGGCTTGCATTACATGCAATCGCGACCTTCCTTGACAGTGTGTGTTGTACGCAATACCGAGTTTCACTAAACAACGAGATATTATAATAATATTATTATGAACTAGCCATTATGAATAGGAATAGCCACTTTTAAACTTTTTATAAATTTTAT
The DNA here is from genome assembly GCA_963277665.1 of Viscum album. Lineage (NCBI taxonomy): Eukaryota > Viridiplantae > Streptophyta > Magnoliopsida > Santalales > Viscaceae > Viscum > Viscum album. The sequence continues at coordinate 1,426,709,858 of OY728136.1, read as the reverse complement.
CATTCAAAATGGACATCATTTTTGGATTTGGAATATCGAAATTAGCCTAGGGTGAATTTTTGTTATTTTTCTGAAAACATTCAATTTTTGATGAATAGTGAAAACACTAGGTTACTACTTAAAAACCGACTTTTTATTTAAATAATTATTTATTTTATTTCAATTTATTTTAGGTCACAATTTATACATAATACCTATATAAGTTCAATGTAATTCATTGGAGTCATTTTATAATAATTTTAGATATATAAAAAATTTACTAAACTCTTCACCATCTTTTACCCACCTTCTAGGAGAATTTGAAAATTTACATAAAACATAATTTTACCGCTTCTGTGAGTGTAATTTCAAAAATACGAGAGACGCGGTTAATATCAAGGAGAAAAATGTGGTTCAATAAGATAAAAAATATTTTTGGAGAATAGTAACTTTTTTCTTTTATTTACCACGGTTAAAAGTAAATAGGGTAATTAAGGGTAAAAATGATATTATTATTACCCTAACACAAGTCCTAATTCTATTGGATAAGTGTAATTCGACCTAAAACAACCTTATAAATAAAATATTATCATTTAGGTTCACTTGGATTAGATTAGGACATTTATTATTATTTTATTTAAAGAATAGTTAAAATAGTTAAAATCAAAGTTTAATATCTACAACATTTGTAATATAGGGTTATAAATAATATAAATTTGAATATAAATATTAATTAGAAAGATAAAAAAAATATTTCCAACATAATTTTATTTTATTTATAATTTTTAGAGATTAAATAATTTAATTTATTTATGACACAATGATGATGTAGTAATTTCATTATTAATGAAATATTAACATAATTGATGTTATAAATACCCAAATAAATGTAATTTGAGACTTTTTATAAATTAGAATAATTTTTTAGTTTAATACGACATGTTATTATTTATTCAATTAACTATTTTTGAACTAATCATGCTTTTAATATTTTCAAAAAAATCATTTACCAAATAGTGTCAAAATTGACATAAAATACTTTTTAAAACACATATCATATTATTAATTGTTATTATATTTCTAAAAATATAAGGTTCGGCAAAATTACTTAGATAAGGTTATATATATTAATAATTAACCACTTGGGGTTCGTTTGGCTTGTTATAGTATGTTTATTAACCATATAGTGTAAGAAAACAAGAAGACCCGGTAAAAGTTAAATTATTTAACTTAGAGTTAAATCTAAATGATACGGTTATAATAGTAAGCTAAACTTGTCTAAAACATATTTGATGATATTATTTAGACCCATACCCACATTATCTTCTAAATAAATCAATTTGGAGATATTATTTACCGAATATGACTTTATTATAAATTAATATTTTAAGTTTTTCCTAAGGTGCCCCTCTCCTCCCTTATAAAAGGGAACCTCCTCCCTCTTCTATTTACACAATTTTGAGCCTTCAAGTTCGGCCAAACCCGGACCATATCCCTTATCAACTTTCATATAAACATTATAAAGTTTTTGGTCTCCTAAAAATACAAACTCTAGTTCCTTAATAGGAAGCTTAAAAGAGGTGCGTCGAAGAAGAGGTAATCTCTTCTACCGATTCTTTCAAGTTTCATTATTCTTAAACTTCTTATTCTTTAGTTGTTTCATTATAAAGTAATAACATCAGTAAAAATAATATACTTATATGCCATGAAAATATTAAACAACCCCATTTGACCATCTATCCATCCTACGGAAAATGTAATCACCACGCGTGCGTACGCATAGAATACTGTCTCCACGCCATGGTGTAATCTGTTTTTCCACCACCACCTTCCTTGGATGGGTATAATGGTTTAAATAATAACTATATATAGTTACTATAACATCATAATTATTCTGAGATATTATATCATCCACTCCAATTCAATTCAATAATTATGGGAATGATATCATCGCTCGTGCGTACGTACGTATTACCATCTCCACGACGCGATGAGATTCATTCTCCATGTTAACAATTCGAGAATGATTATAAAGTATATATAATGAATAAGAATTAAATATATGACATGATAAATCTACTATATTTATGTATATATAGGTCATCTACTAACTTCCATTCAAGTCAATAAGGAAAGGAAAACAACGTTCATTTGTACGTACGACCTACCGTCTCCATGAACGATGTATTTCATTTCATTTTTCTATCTATTATATATATATATATATACTGAATTTATATAACATAAAAATCATGATTTAAATTCTAGAAGTAATTAAATAATGATATAATTAATACTAATATCAAGAACAATAATTCCAAACACGTACAATAAATAAAACGATTTTACCCAAAATGCTGCTTTAACATGGAATTTACAAACAAACGGGTAATATAAAGTCATAAGAGAACCATATATGATATCATAACAATTAATATGGTTCTATAATAAGTAAATTGAATTATTTAAAACATTATAAAGGAGGATTGGATATGTACGAAGCATATCAGACCTAAGGTAAGGGATAATTATTCCAATTTCGTTCTTATCCGAGATTGTTTATTTATCAGTATTTACTTGGGTTATTGTTATCTTCCTGGTCCATGTTTTCTAAAAGTTTTTTATGTATTTTTAAAGTCATTTTGACCCATTTTTTACTTTTACCACATTTTATGGAAAGAATATGTATTTTTTTACCATACAAGGAACTTTTTGACTTTTCTGACAAATGTAGGAGGAGAATGTTTTTTTTAACTTATATGGCATGAATGGATTTTTACGGTTTTATAATGCCTTATTTTCCTGAATCTTACTCTACAATATTTCATGGCTATTTTCAGAAAAATACTTTTCTTTTATAATTGCATGGAATTGCGTGAAAAGAAAATGTTTTTGAAGAAGAAAGGATATTTTCCTCAAGAATTATTTTCAAGTGTTTTATCAAAACCATTTTCCATTTTAGATGAAATTATTTCATATGTGTATGTTTCAAGTATAATATATCTATGATTTACATGGTTTCACTTTTCTTATGATGAAATTATATCCATTTTTTTATATGGATTATGTTATGATGGGATGATGTTTATAAAACCCATTTTATTCTTATGGTAATGATGAATGATTTACGTTCATGTTGTGGCACAAGTAAGAATGAATTCATTTTGAGATGGATGGGACCTATATCTCCCTAAAATTCATTGGGTAAAGATTTATATCTCATGATATAGACATGGCTAAAATGGTAAGTTAATTTGGTTCAGTGATACAGGACTCGAATGTGAAGTGAACTCGATTCAGAAAGGGACTTTGTCCACTAAGACAGTCTTGGGAGTAATGACTTGGATACTATGTAAATCATATCTTGTGCTTAATGGTTTTACACAATTAAATGTTTTATTCTCATGATATTCTATCATTATTGATGATCCATTATGATCTATGCCTTACACACTACCAAGATTTATTTCACAACTCAAGATTTTGATGTTTAAACATTGTGTTCATGTTTTGAAGTTCAAATGTATATAGTTTGTTTTATTTTCTCCATTCTTACCCTTACTGAGAATTTGAGCTCACCCTTTATATGTTTTCTTTTCCCCTAGATATAAATAATGGTTTTAGGTAAAAAAAATAGAAGATCCTTACGGGATATATTGATGATATTTCACCAAGATTAGAGGATTATGTTCCATGTTTCCAAAGACACTAAACTATTATGGTCCTTTAGTGTCTATTTTTATTATGTATTAAGTATTAGGAAAAATTTATATAATGTCTATGTACACCAAGCTATGGGTCTTTACAGCTGGTTTATTATCCTTGGACATAGCCCAGTGAGGGTAAACTAAATAAAATTGTTATGTCATGTGCATGATTTAAGATTCATTCATACTTTGCAATGGGAAAGAGAGAGAGAAGATAGTTTTGTCTAACAACAAAACAAGATCAAAAGGGGCACTTTTTTTAATTTTTCATACCCTGATTTACCCCCCCCCCCCCCCCCATAGGGTATATTGCATAGTTGACCTAACATCATTAATACACATGTATTTCAATAAATATATGATAAAAATGATAATTAGAAAAAATAACATAGATATACTCATAATAAACAATAGGTCTCAAATGGTACCAACCAAAATAGCTAGTAATAGGATTATGTTTGAGGATTCAAGGTAAAACTTGTCTGGGAGAAACCAATCACCAAGCCATTCATTTACAAATGAAACTCATCATAGGGGTTGTTCTCATATAGCCTTGCTAATAAGTACTCTGTATATCTGTAAAGACCACACTTCCCAAATAGAGGATCACACCCAGGCTGTTGGGGGATTCCACTAACCCTACTAGAATAATATTATAGATAAGGGAACAATTCCACATTCGTGGTGGCCATGCTGATACCAATAACTCCACCTAGGAAAGTTATGATAGAGGATCCTAGTACACATGGAGAGATAATAAAAACACTTTCTAAAACAAAACTTGTACATCAAATCATAATATTATACCAAGGACATAATTGAACATTGTACCCTCATAATGATGGACCAAGGGATCGCGCTAAACTAAACCTGGTCTATACTGAGTAACTGAAAGTCTACAAGATAAATTAGAGGATTTATAGGATTTATATGAAGATAACATGACATGTGACTCTAATCTCAGACATGCACATATTTGTTCCCATGTTCTTCTGATTGTGCTCATGTATACTTTTTCATTCCCATAAATTGTTTCGATGCCTATGTAATTTTCCTTTTTTGAGTATTAGGATATAAATATGTACTATAACCATTTATTTTCTCATATCCATGTATGTTCCTATGTATCCTCTTGGATAAAAATTTATCCTATAGCAATGGGTCACACAATGTGTGACACATGTCATGGGGTGTTTGATATTTTATGCAAACATAAACTCCAATATTGAATCCCATACCCCTCATGGAATTTGTTCTTTGGTGTATACTCTATGTAATGTGGTATATTTTAGATTCTATAGGTTCTTTAGAAGTTCTTCCAATTTCGTCAATACTTTCGAAAATCACACTCAGATATTACGTATTTGAAGTTGATCAACCTTGTCATCATCACTTTTCAGAATCTAGATATCAAATCAAATCGAGAATCACCTTTGTAGAACCACATCATCAGAATTCATAAATTAAATAACTGGGGAACAACCAATCCAATATGATCTACCTTGTATTCCATACCACCACCATCGCACATTGATCATGAACTAGACATTTTGTATCATCATGTTGCACTGAATAATGATCCCACAATGATCCAATTCTAGGTATTCGATAAACTATCATTAAAAAGAATTAAAAATGATGAACATGTGAGGAAATGGGGATGAAATTCAAAAATAAAAAAATGAGGAACAAAAATTAGTAATGTTTGGGTAGGCCTAGATTTTTTTCATTAGAAAAACAAATAAAGATTAAAAAAATAATATCATTCCCCCATAAACCGGGAAGATAATAAACCCAAACCTATAAGGATGATCATCCTGAGAATAAAAATATAGGAATAATTGATTCATGTTCTTCATGGGAAAAAAACAAGAATATAAACCATAGATAACAACACCATCCTTTGGTTGGATGAATGGCTGATAAATAACCAATCAATGTTTTCATCATTTGCAAGATACTTGAACTATTTTGGTGAAAAAGATCCTCGATCTGTTATTGTCATTCACCAAGCCTTCCACTAAAATTCTCGCCCAATCCCCAGATCTATATGGGTAATCATCAGAATTCATCATAAGTGAGTTTCAATAAGGAGAGGGTTAAATCTCCAATATAAAAATAATAAATAAATTTATTTATGTATTTATTTATTTCATTATATGTGCATGCGATAAATGTTTTAAAAAACACTCAATTCCGATATAGTTATATCATAGCATGGGTAAAATAAATATTTTAGACTTAATGGTTGTCTAAAATTTACCATATTTTTCCTCATTTTTATTTATTATAATATATCATGAAAACTATGAATCTATTATATTAATATATTTAATATTTTTATTAAATGATTCTGGGGTTCATCAGGTCTTAAAATCTCGTGACCACTCTACTCATATCTCTAAAAAATTTATTTGATATATTTTCCAAATAATTACTTGGTAAATTAGATATTTTACATAATTAATTTAATTTTTCATGATAACATATATAAAGTGAAGGTGACATTAAAAAATATTGAACTCTAATTTTGATTTATAGTGAACTATAAGGGATAAAGGAACACAAATCCAGCATCAATCAGCTTTAAAATTGTTGAAAATATAAATTCATATAAAAATGAACCGGACACATAATTTCCAAAGTGAAAATAAATGAAAACGTGCTATAATAGAACAAAATAGTTAACTAGCATCAACAACTTTAATGTACTATTTATTATATATTTTCAATAATTCTCACAAGCTCCATCTCTAACATAAGACTCAAAATCTTCTATCGTCCTCTATATTTAAAAGGGTGAATATATGTAATATATTCCTACATTTCACCTATATTTTCACCATTGATCCAAGAAGCACCAAATATGATAGCTTGACCAAGTGTAATCACTTCAACCTTCCAATAAGTAAAAGGATTTAATTAGTTCCAACAAGAGTTTATCTGACACTAAACAATAAATAAATTCTATGGTCTTATCTTGTATACTTGGTCAAGGGATAAGGTATCTCCCAAAATACACATTTTGACTTACCTTTAGTATTTTTTTCTTGTCTTAGTGAATTTAAAATTAATATCTCTAGCTTATTTATATAGGATTAGATAGTTCATAGTGTAAGAAGTCAAGAAACCCTATTTTCCATTCAGAATTCTTAAAATGTAACATAAACAATTTTAATTAAAAACCCATAAAATCCAAACCACATGCTCATTTACCTAAAATCAATGAAATAAATATTCATTTTTAGGCAGCTTATTCCTGAAATAAAAATTTCAATAATAAAAATTAATTTTAATCTATATTTAAAATCCAAAATTTATCTAGATAAATAAAATATTTCACTTCTAGATTAATCATTAAGTACGTATTTAATATTTTAAAATTGAATTCAAAGTAAATTTTAAATTTTATCATTTAAATTTTAGAATGAAATTTTTTTTCTTTATAATTGAATATATTAAGGAAAATTATAATTATTCACATTAAAAACATTGAGAAAATTAAATTAAAATTAATACCCAAATATTAACATGAAAAGATTTATTTAAATTAATTAATTATAAATTAAATATTAATAATGAAAATATGTATTTTTAAATATACCTATAATAACTGAAGTGTTTGAGGTATATTTTGAAATCTCTTCGAAGGGTTTTGGTTGTGTTCTTATGTTGGATAATCATGTGGTGGCCTATGTTTCTCAATAACAATGATTTCATGAAAATAATTTTCAAACCCACGTTTTAGAGTAATCCACTATAGTACATGATCTAACATGTTAGAATAATTATTTCTTTTGAATGATTTAGGTTATACACAAATCATAAAAGAATCAATCTCATATTTTAACAATTGGTTTTAAATTTGAGACAACGATGATGGGTTAAATAACTATAATAATTTGAGTTTTAAATCCTTTATGAACTTGGGAAAATTAATGTAGCTTTAAATTACATTAGTAGAAAATATACACCTCAAAGGGTGTTGGATGAAATTAACAATTGTATATTGATATATTAGATCGTTTAGATGCAATTGGATATCATCACAGATTGTAATGGAATATGTTTTCCTCATATTGGTATAAAATTATTGGTAACGGAGTGAGTAAAATATTTTGAGATCTATTGTAATGATTTTATCAAAATTAATTAAAGACTCAATAGTATGAAGATCCTATATAGATAGTCTCAAGACTCTTATTCATTCCTCATTATGCATGGAAGACTTTGGTTTCTAACCAGTATGAGAGATGAAGTAAAAAAAATATCACTATCCTATGTGCCTTATCCACCCTAGTTTATATATGATGTATCATGATATTCTCATGAAATTTTGTTTTCCAGGCATTAAACCATGGATATCTATTTTTGTTTGAAAAAATTTCACTTTCAGACATATAAATGATGAAATCTAAAATTTATACTAGGGAATTAAAACATCTACCGATAATGGTTTAAAATGGGGGATGAAATCATGATGGATTTAATAACTACTTTACTATGATCCCTAATAACCCAAGACATAATCTAGGTAATCTTAAATCTTCTAACCAAGACAGCTTACTTTTTCCCTATCAGGGACTCAACTTCCAAATATGAGTTAGGAAAATTTTATGTGTAAGAGATAGTAAAACTTTATGGGGTTCTAGTGATCATTGTATAAAGTCATAATACAAGTTTCACCTCTATATTTTATTATGTATTATAGTAATATCAATGAACTTAGGTAAAATAGATCGTCAATATTTCCCTCACAATGATATCAAATAAAGAAGACTGTTCAAATTTTAGATGATATTATTTTCTCTTATATCTGAATATTTTGTGGATCATGGGATGATTATTTATCAATAATAGTGTTTTATTAAATAATAATATTTATTAGTAATTATTCCAGATGGATTAATTTTTATCTCTATATGTTTTAGATTGTTTTTCATCAGTATATTGGGAAGAAATTAGTGAATCATACATGATTAGACTGAGAATATTTTAAGAAATGCAAGAGTATTTGAAATTATTTTAGAAAGGTTTGATTAATTATAAAATATATAATACTTCATATATATGACATAGATGATGAAATTTGTAATTTCATGTTAGTGGTCATGTGTTTCTCTAAGGATCTCAATTAATGTGTTATCAAAGAATTATAAAACATGTAAACCTAACTCCATATTTTTTAAAACCATTAAAAATGTTAGAGTTTATTCTAAAAATATTAAAATATTTCCTTAAATCATTACAATATAATCCATAATGTATTTTATGTTTCTCAATTTATTATATCCATACCTAATCTTACTCATGTTATGTAGTTTGATGGTGTAGAGCTAAAATATAATGATTTTTATATAGAGTAATCAGTTTTTATTTGACTGAACTGAAGAACTATTATAGGGGAATGTTATTACACTGGTTGGGTTTTGTTTGTTACAGGATCAAATATGAGATGATATATGGGAGTATGATGTTTTTTTAAATCTCAATGGTTAGATTTATATATCTTATAAGATCAGTGATTCTTAATTTGGATCAGAATCTTGATAATATGAAATTTTTAATGACCCTTTAGATTTAGATTAATAATTTATATTATTTCTTATTTATTTATATGTTAAAAAAATAAATTTGGAGTTTAATGTTGTTTAATTAATTGGAGGAATAATGGTGGAATGATATTGAATTCTTATGTATCAATTGAACCATGTACTCACTATCTAATTGTTGTCTACTCGATGGTATCTAGTTGAAATTTTAAAACATTATAGTTCTGATAAAGTGTATGTGGTATCTCTATATTGGGTACCAAGTGTCCAAAAATTGTATTTTTGTCCTTAATAATGATACTAGTAGGTCCTTTGTGAAAACCACAAAGTCAATATGTAGTTTTTATTTGGTATTTTATTTATTTTACTTTTTATCTTAAGATTTAGAGTGAAAATTCGGATCTTTTCATGAAGATACAAGGATACATGGTTAGGGTATACTGTCAACATAAAAAATTATGAGGACTATGAGTACTATAAAATAATTTCTATAAATAAATACATGGTTGGTTCACAGTTTATCTTATCATGAATTCAAACCATTGATCCCTTTAAAAAATTTAAAACTATTTTCTTAAATTTATTTTTAATAAGGTATGTTTAATTTATCACCTATTTTTTTGGAATACATCATGTATCAACCCCTTTTATGTCTCCCCATTTATTTACATTCCCATGGTTATTTCACATTATGTTGGGTTGAATCATCAAGGTAAGTGACTCAAATTCACCTCCTCTAATTTTCATTTTTCTGAGTCTTGTATCTCATTTCCTAATATATTCCATGGTATCCTAAGGATTCATTTTTCATGAATTTAAAATGATGTTTTTCTAAATTTATGGTGTTTTAATTATCTTTTAATTACTCCACCTCACCTCTGATAGTGGAAAACACTTTTTAACATTGATTTCATTGTTACCAGTAGGTAGTTTAATACTCTTCCTTTGGCTGATCTAACTATGAATTATTTATTATTTCAAATAATATTTTTATAATATTATAAGAAATATATATTTTCTTTGAGAACTTTTGGTTATATATTTTAGTGTTTCTTCATGATTTTCAATTTATAAGATTTATTTTTTATATAAATCATTATATTATACTTGAATAAATTTTTTCCATGCCACATGTTTTTTAAAATTACAAAGGTGGTTTTATTAAAAAATAATTGGTCTTTTTTATGGTATGTTGACTATAAATTGTAAAATTTGTGTATCAAGTGCTCAGTAAAGTCTTTATGTGATGAAGGAATTTATTTCAAAATATAATAGATGTTTTACTATGTTTATTTCACCTATGTAGTTGTTTACCCATTTTATTAAGAAATTATTTAAGTAAAATTACATGATATTGATTCCTGAATGATGGATATTTTTATGAAGGGGGTTATTAAGTGTTTATTTTGGTGAGATAATTATTTTACTAAATATGGTATTGGTTTATTTGTTAACCATGGTTTAGAAAAAGTCTCGGGAACCCCTTGTGTGTATAAAGGGGATTCTAGTCATAATTATACATTTTAGGTTATATTATTAAAAAGTTATCTTCCACATGTTTATATCATTCATTTCCTATGATAGGAACATTTAGGATTATGTTTTTTATAAAAGATTTTGTTATTTTCTCATTAATTTGGATTACGCACTAGCTACTGACTGAATTTCATGTTTAATATTACACTATAGATAGTATCATGTTCATCATTTATGGATTACCTACAAGGATAAAATATTTCCATACCTTAGAATTGGAAGTAGTCTCATAGGATTCCTTAACATGAACTATGATACCATAATTTCTGTCCTTCATAATAACATTTAAATGATGAAATTTTTGTAATGTACATGGGTAACATATATTATTTTTAAAAGAAAAATTATATAAATATATGTGTCCATCTAATTTTTTTGTAAAATAAAAACATTATTTTATAATATACATCTCAAAAAATCAAGACCATGATTATTTGATAAATATCTTACAGGTATACTACTTTACATATTTTTTCACACCCTATATTAACAGTTAATGAGTGTTTGTAGAACTAATTTTATTTTATAATGGTTACAGAAAGAATTATCTTTGAGTTATTGGATGTTTGATAGATTTTGTTTTGGTTTAGAAGAGGTGAAAAGTGTAGGATATACACGTGTCGCATGTAGATGGAAATACCTGTAATACTTATTGTTTTCTATTTTTGGTTCTTTATGTTTTTGGCTACATAGGATTACAATACGCTTATACTTCATTTTAACATCATTTTTTATGTTTTTCATGATGGTTGGAGGAATGGGAAAATTTATGATGATGTTTATATATGATATATTTTTTTTATGCTCTTATTATTTTATTATGATTTTTTAGCCTATTAAAAATAATGTAATTTTGAAAGTGTTTTTCCAATAGGCAATTACTCTAATATATAAAGAATTCCTATTATATTTTTATTTAGAATAATTTCATTAATTTTAAATTTTTTCAGGAAAAATCATTAACAAATAGTATATTTAATGGTTATACATTTTTTTCTCCAATTAGTGATTAAGAACCTGATTCATTCCTTATGATGGGACAACTCAGTATCGGAACAAGGTATCCCATGTTGGTTTACTGCAAAAAAATGTATAAGAGACGACTTATTTTTATGTTATTTGGGTAAATTAGTTAAATTGCACATATAATCATTGTAACTCAGGTGGTAGGTTATTAAGAAGTATTTGGACGTCACATTTCCGAATAAACCTTATGCTACCTCTGGATTTCAAGTACATATCTTTCATAGTTTTATGATTTAAATAATAATTTTTATGAGACGTGTTGACTTCTAGCCTTATATATAATTTTTACTGAGTAATTTAAAAAAATTTATGTAAAATTTATTGAAAATATTGGGATATATGTTTAAGGTGAATTCACACCATCTATAGGGTTATCGTAGTAAACGAACAGTTTTTATAACCGTGATATCAAACCATGCATAATTAAAAAAATATTTAAATTTTTACTATAATGGTTTTACATAACCTATAATTATATTTAAGAGATATTCTTGCTTTATATTTTTTTCTTCATGGTTTAACCTATATTTTAATGTGTTTGATGAAATCACTTTTCATTAATAGAATTGATTTTAAATCATGATTCCCAAAAGAGACCCATTGAATCCTCAAGAGGGAGTTATGGGCAATTTTTAGAAAGTAATCCATCAGTTTATCAGTCTCTAATATATGTGTGTGTTTTCATTTTTTGGACCATGAAAATAAAATTTTGTCTTGGATCAACTAATGAAATATATTAATATTAGTATTATCTTAATCATAACTCTCGTTCATTCTAATGAAAAAATATCCTCAAGAAGTATAGGATTATTTGGATAACATTGAGATATTATTAAAATTATTTGTGACTCATAAGTCGTTTATGATGATGTATGGAAAATTCATTTTTAGAGCCTTAGTAGGAATTGGTGGGTGTCCATTGTCCAGGCTAATCTCTATGATATTTCCTCATGAAAATATTTCAAATTCTCACTCACTTAATATTTTTACTCTAAGAAAATGAAAAATAGAGGGAATCAACATGGTTTAAGGTAAGGAAGTGTTTTTGGTTCAATAAGACCATATCAATTTAATTATTTAGTTCCTTTGGGAAATAAACCTCTCATATGTTATCAATGTTGAAAATTAGGATACTCTAAGCCTTCTTGATCAAAGGTTCCTAAGGCTAAGACCTCCTGTGGTTATATGGTTCACGTCTAAAGGTATTTCACAGAGAGTATTTCATTAATGTGGGGTATATATTCATCATCTATAATAAGGTCTCAAATGAAATATAATTATTATAAGGTAATTGGATCTCAACCTTAGTAGTGTAGAGGTATAGGATACTCAACTCACAGGAAGAGTCAATTGAGATGTCAGTCTCAATTTAGTGCTATAAGATAAATATATGCTTTTATTTCTAGTGGATCAAGCACATGCTAGATATAAATCAAGACCTAGTATAGCTTGAGGTATTATTCTTTTTACATCATGAAATCCTATTCTAATATTAGATATTGGTTCCTCTAACTCAGTCATCTCTACACGAATTATAGATTTATTTGGAATTCTATCTGAACTAATGCCTTATATGACAGACATATCTACTCCTCATGGGAAAAAGAAGGACTAAGGTTATCATTATTTGTCATTTATCAAGTATATTTTCAAAATGTATATGAAATTATATTTTTTTATGTTATCACAATCCACTTTAATATTAACCATAAGATAGATTAAATGATCAAGTTCAAATTAAATAATGATTTTTAACATGGAAGTGTGATCTTTGTTTCTTCTGATAGTAATTATGATCAGTTTCAATGTTAATGGGATCCTATATCATGTCTATATAGATATTTTTATTTATAATTTAATGGAATTAAAATTTCATATAGAATATATTTTAAATAAAATAGATAAACATAATTCATCGAATTTGATTCTTCATTTGGTGTGTCATGACTCGTCCCCCGGGGCTCGTGTCGTGACTACCCCAAGCCTGCCTTCCATAGGCCAGGGGCTTGTGACTAGCACCGAAGACGTATTCCCTATAACCGGGAAGGCATTTCCTTTATAAATTATAAGTACACGCAACCAAGAGCACAACAAGATACGAACTCAATTAAACTGAATAGTAAACAGAGTGAGTACAATAAGTAGAAGGCGACAAAATACAAGACCAATTGGAAAGTACAAGAAACTAAAAATACAAGAAACTGGAATAGCTCCTGCGATCACCCGCCAAGGATCCTACCTGAAGGGTTAGTATAGATCTTGTACGGTTGTCTCTGTGGTATGCCTCATCTAAGGTCCACCTCCGAGCTACCTCCAGTCCTGGTATTCTCATCCTTAGTCAGAGTTGTCCGTCTTCTTCACAAAACACAACGATGTGCGGGCATAGACCATGTAGGGGTGAGTATAATGATACTCAGTAGGGACCCCAAGACCCTCAAGGTCTCACAAAATACAGAAAGGATAAACCACAAAGGAAGGAAACAATTGATAGCCCTACTTAGTTATATGCCCATTCATATACATAACTTATCATGTAAACCCATCTCAATCATGAGAAAACACAGAGGTACTGACTCAGATCACACCAGGTATATCTTTAGGAATGGTAGTAGAGATTATTAGTTATAAATACTAAATCATATTATTCCGTTAAGAGGCTCTACAACTGACCTGCACAAAATTGCTAGGAGCTGACCTGCAAAGGATCACTTGGAGCTGAACCACAATGGATCGCTAGGAGATAACCCACACAAAATCGCTATGAGCTGACCCACACTATATATCTAGGAGCTGACCCACATAGGATCTCTAGGAGCTGACCCACATAGGATCGCTTGGAGCTGACCCACACAGGATCGCTAGGAGCTGACCAACAGACGATTGCTAGGAGCTGACCCACACAGGGTCGCTAGGTGATGACCCACACAGGATCGCTAGGAGCAGACCCACATATGATCTCTATGAGATGGCCCACATAGGATCGCTTGGAGCTGACCCACACCGGACTTCTAGGATCTGACCCACACGAGATTGCTAGGAGCTAACCCTCACAGGATTGCTATGAGCACTCTTCTGGTCCCAGCCAGCTACTGGGTTTCCGCACTAGGCTTTGTCATCTCTAAGAGTGTTCTTTCCCTAATCCAATGGTCGATTATCCAACTACTATGGTGTACCATGAAGAAGTATCTCAACAGTTATCCACATCAAAGAGGTCTCTATTCAATAGACGGTGCGTCAATCGGACGCCCGGTTTGTGAGTTATTAGCCTTTTAGTCTTGGGGGCCCAGTTGGATTTGTGCTCTATCCAACCAGACCATACCCCATCATAATCCAAACTCTACTGGGGTATACTCAAAGGTACCGTCTCGCTCTGAGAATTCCAGCGACACTGACGGTTCATCAAACGGACGTCTGGTGCCAATGTTATGGCCAAAATAGCGTAATGGGGTCGTAGTGGGACCGAGTCAGGTCCGACCCAATCAGACTGACCCAGCCGGACCTACTGGTTCTGGCTTAGCCCGCTATGTGGCCTAGCCCATTAGGTTCGGCCTGGCTTGCTGGGTCCAAACCTGCAGGACACGAGGGGCTGCGGGTGGCCGTAAGGCTACGGAGGGTGCCGCGAGGGCGTGTGACCATGGAGTGACTCGACTGGGGGTTTCCACGAGGGTGATAGGCCATGGGGGGAATCGGACGGGGTGGTTTGCCCAGAAGGGTGGTGGTGGATCAACCCGGATGGCGGGGGTGGCTTGGACGGTGGATCGGCATGACGGTGGTGGCTCGAGCGGAAGCTCATCCCGAACAGTAGTGGAAGCTCATCCCGGATGGTGGTGGTGGATTGGACAGCGATGACAGTTCGGCCCGAAGACAACAACTCAGACTGTGGCGGCAGCTCGGATAGCGGCAACAGCTTGGCCCAGATGGGGGAAGCGGCTTAGACGGCGGTGGTGGCTCGGACGACGGCGGTGGCTCGGCCCGGACAGTTGCAGCGGCTCGGATGGTGGCGACAAATCGGGTCGGCTCGGCTGCGGATGGTGTGGAGCGGTGGAGGCCGCGGGGCGGTGATGGCTGCGGGGCGGCGTTGGCTGCGGGGTAGCGTTTGCCGAATGGCGGCGACGGTCGAGGTGTGGCGACGGTCGCGGGGAAGTGAGGGCCGCGGGGCGGCGAGGGTCGCAGGGTGTAGATGGTCGCAGATGGTGGAGCACTATGGGGTGTAGAGGCTGTAGGGAGGTGGGTCATCGTGCCTTCGTTGGGGGTTCTCAAGTTCCACAGGTGCCAACTGTCGGCACCGGTTGCTTTCACCAATGTCTCCTTCTTCCATCATGAAAGATACCCCATTCATGAAGAACGACGGAGGGGTCAGGCCATGTTTTTTTGGCCCGCACCCTCCACATTAGAGCGGTAGAAATGGCTCATCAAGAACAAAAACATAAATAGAAGATATTTAATAACTTCAATCCCCACAACCATCATCAATCACTAATCTCATTCTCGCAAAAGAAACTTATAAGGGAAGAACATGGGAACAAAACCCCTACCACGTTTGATTCATTGACAGAGATCGCGGGGGAGAAGACGGCGTCGTTGGGGAGGGGAAGACAATCTTCGATTGAAGACGTCCCACAATAGAGGATGTCCTGAGGAAGAAATTCGACTTCTAGGTTAGCGTTCTTCATTGTCATTCTTCGTTGGAGAGCTTTCTCCCAAGTTCACCAATTCCCACTCCTTTTCCAAGCCATTTCCCCAATTCCACCAAAATGAAAAGTTAGCCCAATATAATATATTATGATATCTATTATTAATTTTTTTGGCACAAAATAAAAATAGACTAATTAACTAAATTGATTTCGAATAATAAACTAAGGTGTTGGCACAATTAATGTGTGGAATCTCAAGAGGCTCCTCCACATTAAAGAGAGAGTTGAGAGGTTTCTCCCTCATTAAGAGGGGATTTCAGGAGGTTTAAGCCTCGGGTGGTCCCCTCCACCTAAACCACTCATGGGAGGTTAGGTTCGGGTGGTCCCCAACAATGAAACTTCCACATGGTAGTTTTAAAACAAAATAAAATAAAATTATACACACTTTATTTTATTTTTTTCCTTCCACGAAAAACCCAAAAAAAATTAACGTTTACCCACATCCAATTGTTTTCGAGGTTAAAGTATTCTTAAGTGATTATTGGCATTGTGAGTTCAATGATTCCCTTAGATTTCAATTCCAATCAATGGTTTAAAAGTTAGAAAAACCTGCTCGCATGTTTAATGAATGTGCCTGAAAAAAAGTTCAAAAATTCATTCTGGGAACTCCGGGCCTCAGAATCACGTGCCGTCAATTTTCACGGACTCATAAAATTCCCATTTATTTAACAAAAAATTACATGGAAATTAAAAGTCTTTACATTCTACCCACCTCAGGGAATTGCGTACCTAAAATCCACATCAAAAAAACTAGGAAAACAACTGGGGGTACTGAGCATGAATCTGAGCTTCCCACTCCCAAGTTCTCTCCTGGAGGTTCCCGTGATGCTATTGAACACACAATAGAGGTATCGACCACCCACAAAAGACCCACTCTTGTAGATCCTCAATCTCAACTAGAACCTCTGAAAACATCTCCCCATTGTCGATGTCCATCTCGCTGTGGTCGATGATGTGAGAAGGGTCGTGAATGTATCTTATTAGCTGAGATACGTGGAAGACGTCATGCACTCTGTGCAACTAAGGTGGAAGAGCTAAGTGGTAATCCACCTCTCCAACTCTGCTGAGGACCTGAAAAGGTCCGATGAACCTCAGAGATAACTTGTCGCCTCATCCAAATATCTACAAACCTCATCGAGGAGAGATGCATAGAAATATGTTGTCGCCATCCTCGAACTCCAGATGTCTCGGTCTCTTGCCGGCATAAGACTTCTGCCTACTCTTTACAGTCTTCATCTACTCCTAGATGATCTGTAGTTTGTCTATGGTAGACCTTACCATCTCTAGTCCCACTAGTGCTGACTCCCCTGGGTCAGTCCAATACAAATGTGATCTGCAGGGTTAGCCTTACAATGCCGCAAAAGGTGTCATCCCAATAGTGGAGTGATAGTTGTTGTTGTATGCAAACTCCAACAAAGGCAAGTGATCCTCCCAACTGCGACCAAAGTAGAGGACACAAGCATGCAACATTTCCTCAAGGGTTTGAATGGTCCGCTTAGTCTGGCTATCCGTTTGAGGATGGAAGGTGGTGATCAAACCATACTGCATCTCGAAAGCCTCCTGCAACCCCTTCTATAGCTGGGAAGTAAAACGTGCATCACGATCGGAGACAATCATCAAGGGTACTCCATGTATCTGTAAAATCTCTTGCACATAGAGGCGTCTCAATATCTCTACTAAACTCTTCTCTCTGATCAGTTGGAAGTGGGCCAACTTGGTGAGTCAGTCGACAATCTCCCAAATAGAGTCATATCCCCTAGATGTATGTGAAAGTCATGTCATGAAGTCCATATATATCTTATCCCACTTCCACTATGGAACCTTTAAAGGCTGAACCAATCCTGCTAGTACCTAATTCCTTGCCTTCACTTGCTGACAAGTGAGGCATCGAGAGTCAAACTCTGCAACTGCTTTCTTCATTCCCAGCCACGAGTGCTGTTGTCAGAGATCCTGGAACATCTTCGCCACTTCTGGATGTACCGCTAGAGAGTATGTGTGGAACTCTCTCAAAAATTCCACCTGAAGTGACACTGGTACCATGGTACGTACGCTGAAGAGGATACCGTTCTCCCCACCATCATAAAATCAATCAGGTGCCTGCCCTGTGGATATCTGAGTACGTCGAGCCTCGCGGTCAGTGTCCTCATGCTATGCGTCCCTGAATCACTGAGGAAGTGGGGGATTGACTGTAAGAAACTGAAGGAAAGTTGCTCCATCTCGATCCAAAAAGGATATCTGCAAAGCAGCCAATTGCTCTTTCACCCCGCCTAACAGTTGTATACAAGTCCTCCTACTGAGTACATCTGCTACAACATTCCCCTTCCCAGGAGTATAAACTATCTCGAATTCATAGTCCTGGAGGAACTCAAGTTAACGTCATTGTATCAGGTTCAAGTCCTTCTGAGAGAAGATATACCCGAGACTCTTGTGATTAGGGTACACTGTAAAGCGTTCACTCATTATATACTGTCACCATATCTTCAAGGAAAATACGACTGCTGCTAACTCCAAGTCATGGGTAGCATAGTTCTGCTCACGTTGTCTTAGCTGTCGAGAACCATATGCGATCATTGCTCGCTCATGAATCAGGACACATCCGAGCCCAGTCCCTGATGCATTGTAGTAGACTATGTACCCTACTTCCTCCTCTGGAAACCTCATGTTGGGTGCACATGTTAGCCTCTGCCTTAGCTTCTGAAAACTCTATTGGCATCTCTTCGACCACACAAAGGGTTTCCCCTTCTTCATAAATTATGATATAGGTGTTTCAACTCTGGAGAAATCTGATACAAACATCGAGTAGTAACCTGCCAAACCAAGGAAACTTTGTACCTCTGTCACACTTCATATGTGGCTCCAAATAAATTACTACCTCAATCTTCACTGGATCAACAACCACTCTAGCCTCCAATATGACATGTCCCAGAATGTGAACATCTCAGATCCAAAATTGGCACTTCGAGAGCTTACCATAAATCTGGTTCTCTCGGAGTGTGTCAAGTACTATCTATAAATGATAGACATGATCCTCCTCAGTAGACGAGTATATCAGAATGTCATCAATGAAGACTACTACAAAGTAATCAAGGTATGGCAGAAAGATCATTTTCATGAGTCCCATGAACATTTCTAGAGCATTGGTTATGCCAAATGGCATCAACAAGAACTCTTAATGGTCGTACCAACATCTGAAAGCCATTTTATGCACATCCTCATCTTGTACTATGAGCTGGTGATAGCTTGGTCTGGGGTCTATCTTCGAGAACCAACATGCTCCATTTCGCTAATAAAAAAGGTCATCAATACTCGAGAGTGGATACTTGTTCTTCACGGTCACCTGGTTTAGGTGCCAAAAGTCAAAAAAAGCCTCAAGATCCCATTCGCCTTCTTTGTGAAAAAAATTGGGGCTGCTCAAGGAGAAAAACTGGGCCAGATGAATCTCTTCCCCTACAAGTCCTCCAACTGTACCCGCAGCTCAAAACGTTCTGCATGAGTGATCTGATACATTGGTTTAGATATCAGTGTAGTCTCGAGGTACAAGTCAATGTAAAAGTCCACCTCTCTATAAGGAGGTAGACCTGGAACATCTTCAGGGAAAACATCCACGTACTAGTCCACCACTACAGGATAGCTCATACTCTCCACATCAACTTCTCTGAGGGTAAGGGTAGCCAACTAATGAGTGATCCAATGAACACTCCTCTGGGTAAGTCCATCATGTGCTGTAAAGGCTCCCTTCTTTCCAGTAATGGTAAACCTGGCCCCATCTGTGCGGACAGACTGCACTTTGCACCTACTATATTCTATCTGAGCATGCACTATAGATAACTAGTCCATAACCAAGATGATGTCGTAAGGCCTCGACACTACTACTAGGAGATCCCAGTCGAAGTTCTCACCTCCTAGAGTAAGCTCACACTGTCGGAACCAGTGTGTAATTGTTGAATGTGCTCCCGTGGGAGTCTTTAGCTATAAGGATCGAGCCAACAGCTCCATCAGAATCTCTGATCTCTGAATAAGGGAAGTGGAAATAAAATAATGAAAGGAACCTATGTCTATAAGTACTTAAACTAAGGTGAATTAGACACATATCGTACCTCGTATCATCCCCAGAGTGTCGGGATCATAGGCCTCAGCTGCCTAGATTTGAGCTCTCCCGTGTCCAGGTGTTCCCTGTGGTCGGGGTGGACCTCCTTGTGGTGGTGGTGGTAACATCTCGAATCGTCTCCCACTGCCAGTTGCATGGACAATTCCTATGCCACATCCAACTACTCCCTATGTACCTCCTCGGTCAAACATCAGTCTCTTCTTGGGTGGTCCTTCGACTGACTACTGATCATTCATATGGCGGGTCGGACAGTCACGAGTCATGTGGCCCTGCCTGCCGTATGTGTAACACTGCCCGCTCCTGGTATGACTGGCTCTACCTTAGGTACCCTACACAACCGATCATGAATCATGTAGTATTCCACCTATAGGCCTGGTCTTCTTGGACCTCTGTGACATCTGTCTACTAGCAACTGCATAAGACTCCACTATGAGATGACTGGTGGTGGATCTCGCAGCTGGTGATTGCTTAGTAAGGAAACTCTCCACTAAGAGGGGTCTCTCTAACACCCCCACCTGCATCGGGATGCTGAGTGAGATCATCGAAGTACTAATCTCCCACCAATTCCCCTACTCGAAGGTCCAGGATCTGAAGAATGGGTCTCATACCATATACGTTGAGTAGAGTGAGAGGTTAGTGAACCTTGCTGAGAACTGAGCCAAAGTCATGCTTCCCTGCTGTAGATGAAGATTCTCTTGAATGCGCACTGTGTGAAGAGTCGATGAGAAAAACTCTACCCGAAACAGGCTCTCAAAGTCTTCTCGGAGAAGTGTCACCTAGTCGTGAACTTGGAGCATCAATATCAACCATCTTCCTACTTCTCCTGGTATAAGGATGGATGAAAGGATCACCATGAGATCGGTTGGTGTCCCAACAAGTTGGAATACTCTCACCATAGCCTCTAGCCAATCCTCAGCCACCTGTGGGTCCATCTCTCCCTTGAACCTGGGTGGCCTCGAGTGATGGAACTCGTTCAACGTACTCAATAAGTGTGCACTTTATACTACTAGGGCTAGTGGAATCAGTGGCCCAACTGGTAATGGTACCACTAGTTCCTCTAATGGAAGAGGGTCCTGCACCGAGGCCTCATCGCTCAGTGGGATATCAGTGTGTACTACTCTCGGAAACCTAGCTGGATGTCTGGGTGGAGGCAACCTGAAAAGAAACAGGTGTTCCATAATCAATAAGTTATACCTGGTGAGATGACTCAAATTATCACAAAAAAACTCTTCAAGACACACACACTATCATTTTTTTCGTGCAGTGAGTTGGAAATCATAAGTCAGGGTCCTTGTGTATGGATAAATCGGCCACCACACAAACACTTGATTCCCTAAACTGATAACCAAACTCACTACACTTGACACTATTTCCATTGAAAAGATAGATCAGAGACTTATGTTCTACGGTTGAACTGACTCCTTTGATACCAATTTGTCACGAACCATCCCCCAGGGCCCATGCCGTGACTACCCCAAGCCCTCCTTTCATAGGCCAGGGGATGGAGAATAGCACCGAGGGCGTATTCCCTTTAACTGGGAAGGAATTTCCTTTATAACCTGTAAGTACATGTAACCATGAACACAACAAGATACGAACTCAAGTAAACTGAATAGTAAAAAGAGTGAGTATAGTAAGTAAAAGGGCCCAGAATACAAGCCCAAGTGGAAAGTACAAGAAACTAAAAGTACAAGTAAACTAGAATAACTCCTGTGATCACCCGCCAATGATCCTACCTAAAAGGTAGGTACAGCTCTCCTACGGCCATCTCTGCGGTACGCCTCATCTAAGTTCCACCTCCAAGATACCTCCAGTCCTAGTATTCTCATCCTCAGTCAGCATTGTCCATCATCTGCACCAAACACAATGATGTGCGGGTATAAACCATGCAGGGGTGAGTATAACGATACTCAGTAGGGACCCTGAGACCCTCAAGGTCTCACAAAACCACAAAGGAAGGAAACAATTGATAACCCTACTTTGGAATATGCCCCTACATATACATAAGTTATCAAGTAAACCCATCTCAATCATGAGGAAACATAAAGGTACTGACTCAGCTTACACCAGGTATATCTTTAGGTATGGTAGTAGAGATTATTAGTTATAAATACTGAATCATCTTATTCCGTTAAGAGGCTCTACTGTTGACCTACATAGAATCACTAGGAGTTGACTCGCACAGGATCGGTTGGTGCTGACCCAAACAGGATCGCTAGATGCTGAACCACACAGGATCTCTAAGAGCTGACCCACACATAATATCTAAGAGCTAAACCACACATGATCACTAAGAGCTGACCCACAAAGCATCAATAGGAGCTTACCCACACAGGATCGCTTGGAGCTGACCTATAAAGGATCGCTAAGAGCTAACCCACAAAGGATCGCTAAGATCTGACCCACATAGGATCTCTAGGAGCTAACCCACACATGTTCGCTAGGATTCGACCCCCCATAGGATCTCTTAGAGCTGACCTGCATAGGATCACTAGGAGCTCACCTGCATAGGATCACTAGGAGCACTCTTCTTGTCACAACCAGCTACTAGGTTTCAGAACTGGGCTTGCTCATCTATGGGACAGTCTGTTACCCAAACCACTGGTTGATTCTCGAACTAAAACGATGTCCCATGAAGAATTATCTCATTGGTTCACCATTTCATAGGGGTCTCAACGCAGCAGACAGTGCATCAATCGGACGCCAGGTCTGTGAGTTATTATACTTTTAGTCCCAGGGCCCGATTGGATTCGTGCTCGATCTAACTAGACCGTACCCCATAATAATCAAAAATCTAGTATGTTATACTCAAAGGTTCCATCTTGCTCTGAGGATTCCAGTGCCACTGACAGTTCGTCAAACAGACGTCTGGTGCCAAAGTTATGGCCAAAAGAGTGTAATTGGGTCGTAGTGGGATCAGGTCCGTTCCGACCCGGATGGCCTGACCCAACCCAACCCGCCCTAGGACGACATAGTTCGGGTTGACCTAGCTTGACCCGCTGGACCCGGCAGGCCGCGATGGGCCGCGGAGGGCCGCGGGTGGCCGTGAGGCTGCGAAGGGTGCCGCGAGGGCGTGAGACCACGTATCATCTCGCCCGGGGGTTGTTGCGAGGGCGCGAGGCTGCGGGGTAGTTTGGCCGGAAGGGATGATGCTTCTTGGGCAGAAAATAAGCATGGATGGCAGCGGTGGCTCTGACGGTGGCTCGGCCCGACGGCGGCGGCTCAGGCAGTGGCCTGACCCGAACGGTGGTGGCAGCTCAGGACTGACGGTGGAGGCCGCTCGGACGGTGGTGGTTGCTCGACCCGGCGTCGGTGGATCAGGCGGCGGTGGAAGCACAGACGACGGTGGTAGCTCATCCCAAATGGCAGTGGCAGGTCAAATGGAGGTGGAGGCAGCTCAGACGGAGGCCGTGGTGGCTCGTTCTAGTGGCGACGGCTCAAACGGCGGCAGGGCGGTGAGGTCCATAGGGCGACGATGGCTGTGGACGTTGAAGCACCGCAGGGTGCAGATGCTGTGGGGCGGAAGGACGTCGTGCCTTCATTAGCGGTTCTCGAGTTCCACTGGTGCTGACCACCAGCACCGGTCACTATCACCAAAGTCTCCTTCTTCCATCGCAATGGATACACCATTCAAGAAGAAAGGTGGAGGGGTCGGGCCATGTTTTCTTGGACCCAACCCTCCATGTTAGAGCAGTAGCAAGAGGCTCAACAAGAACAAGAACATGAATGGAATATTTTTAAGAAATTAAATCCCCACAACCTTTTTCAATCAGTAATCTCATTCCCACAAAAGAAACATAGACGGGAAGAACATGGGAACAAAACCCCTACCTCATTTGAATCATTGATGGAGATTGTGAGGGAGAATATGACATCGTTGGGGAGGGGAAGACAATCATTGATTTAAGACATCCCACATTGAGGTTGTCCCGAGGAAGAAAGTTGAAGTCGAGGTTGGAATTCTTCGTTGGCATTCTTCATTGGAGATATTTCTCCCAAGTTATCCAACACTATCTCCTTTCCCAATCCTTTTCCCCAATTCCACCAAAATGAAAAGGTATCCCAAAAAAAAGATTATGATTTCTGTTTTTTAATTTGTTGGAACAAAATCAATATATCCTAATTAATTAAATTGAGTTGGCATAATAAAGCCTGGTGTTGGCGCAATTAATGTGGATGAACCTCAAGAGGCTCTTCCACATTAAAGTGGGAGTTGAGAGGTTTCTCCCTCATTAAGAGGGGAGTTCAATAGGTTTAAGCCTCGGGTGGTCACCACCACCATAACCTCTCATGGGAGGTTAGGTTCGTGTAGTCCCCACCTGTGAAACATAAACATGGTATTTTTAAAATGAAATAGAATAAACTATTACACACTTTATTTTATTTTATTCTTTTCACGAAAGACCCAAAAAATTTAACATTCACCATCAACCAATTGTCATCGAGGTGAAAGACTTCATAAGAGAATACTGGCGCTGCAAGTTCAACAGTGCTCTCAGATTTGATTTCCAATCACCGGTTTAAAAGTTAGAAAAACCTTCTTGCACGTTTACTGAACGTACCCCAAAAAAGTTTAGAAATTCATTCTGGGCACTCCATGTGTTATAATCACACACAATCAATTTTTTCAGACTCGTAAAATTTCCATTTATTTAAAAAAAATTACATGTAAATTACGGGTCTTCACATGGAGGGAGATTTCCCTGAGGTGTTTCCTGATGATATTGTTGGGCTACCTTCGAATAAAGAATTAGATTTTTTTATTGATTTTTTTCCTAAGATGTAACCTATATTCGTTCCTATGTATCAAATTAATTCTATATAATTACAGGATTTAAATATTAAACTTTTTGATTTGGGAAGTGAAGTATTAATTCATCTTAGTGTGTCAACATGGGAAGCTCATGTGATCTGTATAATGATATTTTATATGTGATGGTGCCTATGTATTTATTATTGAAATATTAGTTAAAAAAATGAAGAGTATATACCCTCTACCCCGTTTTGATGACATATAAAATTGATCATTGGTCCAGGTATCATAATCTAGGGGTTAAGTAATAATATATTCCCATGAATTACATCAAAAGTAGATATAGTCATTTTGAGTATCTTAAGATGCCCTTTTGTTAAAAAAAATTTTATGTGGTATTAATGGAACCTATGAGTCTTATCCAACATTGGTGTCTTAAATATTTTATAGGGGTTTTTATTGGAAGATATATTGGATTATTCAAAGTTTAAAGATAAGACAAGCACCACATAAGGATCATGTTGGGAATTCTTAGAGATCATTGTTTTTATGAAATTTTATCCAAGTATCATTTATGGATATAGAGAGTAATTTTTTGGGACATGTGATTTCAAGTAAGGAATATAAATTGATCCTGAAAAGGCCATTTATTCTGAAGAACTTTTAAAAAATTAATTTTAGATTTAGATTTTCTTAGGTTTAGCAAGATATTCTTGATATCTTGTAATGTATTTCTCAAAACAAGAATCAAATTTTAGGACTTTAACTCAAAGGGGTGAAATTTTCATAGTATTTAAAATGTCAGGAATATTATAATGAGATACATATTAAGGTTAAAACAAATACTATTTTTAGTATTTTTTAACCTTGAGATAGATAGGTTATCTACTGTAATGGTTAGGTCATGATATTTGGTTGTGTAATAAAGAAAAATAACATAGTTAAGAAATATAGATCTCTTTTGTTGTACCCAAATGAAAATAATTACCTAAATAAATATTTCTAATTTGATATGATTATACACTCCTTGAAGTGTTGGAAACAAAACCAATTTAATGAGATTTTTTATTCTATAGTGACTATAAATATCTGATTATATTTTCATAGATTTATTTGAATATATTGTAATGTCTTTGAGTATAATATTTTTTAAACAATTATTTTGACATTATTTATAATTATATAAAATGTAATTTTGTCTCTAATTCACTCAATAGGTTTTTTTGTCTTAGGTGAAGAGGAATCTATCCATGAGTAGAAATGGATGAACCTCTTTTCACACTAGCATCACGATGTAAAATAGGGTCGGCAGATAATGTTTTATTAAAATTTCCAGATTAACCCTTATATTCTTGAGTTCATTCATATGGATAATATATCATATTTAGAGTATCTTCATAATAGAAGATTTCAAATAGTTGTGATACCACTAGTGAGTATTAACATTCCACTAATGGTAATATTTTATTTAAGAACCACTTTGTAGTTCATATTCCCTTAAAAGAGGAGGTGATGGAATATTTCCATCACTCTCACTCATCTAGTTATAACCAAAATTTATAAAAATATAAAACATTGGTATTGTTGGACTAGTAGGAGAAGGTATTAAATTAATTATGAGTCATGATGCTTTACCAACCTACAAGTGATGAAAAATCAATAAATGCTTCTTGAAATGATTCATTCCAGACCCATTCCTACTTGGAATTAGGATAATATTACCATGGTCTTCATAATTTAATTTCCTCATATAACTTATGTGAATAAATATGTTTCAGCGGTTATGGAAAAGAAAACTAAATCATCCAATTTTTTTAAATTAATGATAGAAGGAAGGTTGAAAATGTTGAGAAGTTATTTGTGTCAATGATTGGTAAACAACATAATGTGAATCTAGTTGTTAACTCTTATAGATATCCTCATTTTGACTCTCGATTCTATAAATCCCATCAATAGGGGATGTGGTCTTAGGTGAAGATTAGCAGGAAATCCCATCCCTTGGTCGATGATCCAAAAATAGACATATTAAAATTTGATAAGATATATATTTTAATTTTTTATTTGATTTTATAATACATTGGGATAAAAATATTTTTTAACTTTCATGTAAAAAGAGTTATAAATATTTAATCAAAAATTATCCCTTTTAATATTTCTATTATCGTGCTTTCTCATCTATATTTTTTGGGATGAGTTTGTTGAATCTTAGTGGGGTCAGGTATTGTACAAGAAATGATGGTAAAAATAAACCTAATTAGAAGGTTATTTTTAGCATCTTATATTGGTAATTTTCATAGACTATTAGGGGTTTCAATGGATGTTCTAGTGTTCTTTAATGATTCATCAAAACTGGGCCATAAATGACTGGGGAAACAAGGTAATCTTGTGCCAAGGTATATTATACCTTTTAAAATTTATTTAATGTTTTTGAAAGGTTATATTCTAGATATCAGTACCTCAATAGGTTAATTTTATTCATATTGTATTTTAGGTATCCTAGTTTTAGAAGTATCACCAAAACCCATATCATGTTATGAATTGAGAAGAGTTTGAATTTGATTACGATGCTTCATTGGTCAACCAATTATTCAGGATAGAAGGCATTATGACCACATTCAGGACTTCCCATACAGAAGAGTTTCTAACTAGCAGTGAGGGTCTGAATAATGGAGTCAGGAGAATATAAAATCAATATTAGAATCCATAAATACAAATCATATCAATAAAATAATATTAACATAAATGAAAAGTGAACAACTAGAAAAAATAATACAATAAAAATTGACATGTTTGGTATCATATATTAATACAAAGTAATAAGCCGAAAATTAAACTATAATGCACCATAATAGCCTATGACAATTAATACTGACCACTCTAGAATACATTTCATCATTGAGAAGCTTATCTGAGTGTCTTTCACAAATAATACTGACCACTACACTAAAAAATAAAACACATTCCCTATGTCTCCTATTAGAGTCATCCATGCTATCATAGAACTTCAATATTTTGTATTTCCCTTCCCCTCTACACTGTCTCACTCAGGTTTATAATATATACTGTTTATTCCACAAATGATGCTTCTATTTCCAACTCAACATCCTCATTGTCGATCACATGTGCCTGATCGGGAACATATCTCTGAAGCAAGGACATGTAGAGAATTTCAAGCATAGATTTGTATCACAGAGTAAGGTCCAATCAATAATCCACTAGTCACGCCCTTTTTGGTCATCTAAACCATAATCATCTTGAAGACCACTACATCTCCCACCTTTTCCCAACATAGTGGTGAGTGAAAAAGATGACCATAAATATTGTCAAGTGGTACCATCTAAATAAAATCTCAAAAACTATTATTTTACACAGATGATACCAAGTAATGATGGTCATACAATGCTCTACCAAAGTATAAGATTCATTCCTCAAGAATATCATCCAAGTTTTATATCATCCTTTCTAACATTCCATCATTCTATGAATGATATGTTACATACATCTTTAACAGATCCCCCAAGGACTTCTATAGGCCTTTCCAAAATCCTGTTGTATACATATGTCCCTATCTAATATGAAACTTTAAATTACTCCATGAAGTCATAAAATTACTCATTTGTAAATTTTTCCCAAGTCATCTATGAAATGAGTCTCTCATGATGGAAATAAATGTGCTACTTTCATCAACAGATCAATTATCACCTAAAAAACAACTTGACTTCCCATATTCCTAGGAAACCCCATAACAAATTCCATCATCACCTCATCCCACTTACCCATAGTCATTAATGTGTATAATGTAACATTAGTAGTTTTTTATGATACATCTTGATCTTATGACAAGCTAGGCAGTGAGAGTCGAAGCATGTGATATCTCTCTTCATTCTTGACCACCAGAAGCATCTCATGATATCAGGATACATATTCATATAACATATATGAACTACCAATTGAGAGGAATGATATTCCCTAATTATATCCTCCCCCATATAAGTAAGAATCACAAATCATCCATGAACAAAGATCATGTAATTACTTTACATCAACCATCCTGGAATTGGGTTACTTCCCACAAGCCGCCCCCACATCACTATGAATCCATTATCTAAATCATGTATGATCTTTAACAGGTTCGCAAATGTGGATGTGATAGAAAATGGAGTATATTTTATCACCACAATATTATCAAATTCATATGCGACACATTTAGCTAACAAGATCATAAACCATCATTCCTCCTCTAAAGGTCCCTCTCCAAGCTCTTTCATTTTCCTACCGGTAGAGTGTAAAAAATATTACCTTTCTCTAGATCATAATTCATCTAAAATTAAAAGGACTATAGATACTCTACCAAACAACTCTATTATATAATCAAATAATTTTGATATAATATTTTATGCAATCCTATGTGGTTTTTATATATAAAAATATCTCACCAAAGAGATAATGGGGCCAAACCTATATAGAATAGACCAAAACTACCAAATCAATACCATACATAGGTTAGTTACACTTTAGGGTCCATAAATATCGATATTCATAAGATAAAACTTTTTTCCTCTACATCAACACAGCTCCTAAACCAACACATGGGGAATCATTGTAAACCATATAACCAATCATGGGATTTGTAAATTTAAAGATTATATTTCTAGTCAATGTCCACTTCAACTCCAAGAAGGCCTCTTCACCCAGATCATTCCAAAAAAAACAACACCCGTTACTGGTAAGACAATTCATAGCACTTAAAATTTTGATAATTCTTAAATGAGGTATATATAATTCCTAGATAAACCAAGGAAACTCGTGATCTGAAACATGTTTCTCAAGTGTATCCAAGATTCCACATCCTCTACTTTCTATGGGTCCATGTAAATTCCTTCCTCGCTGATTAAATTCCCAAGAAAACATACCTCTTATATCTATAAATGAAAATTGAAGATATTTAAATAGAGCTAATGTTCTTTATGTGTATTTAACAAAATATCTAGGTATATAGACTTTATCTACGAGGCTTATGAGTATATAAGGATATCATCAATAAACACCAAAATAATGGATTCATGGTATAGATTAAAGATATTGTTTAAGAGTTCATAAAAACCACTCGTGCATTCATTTACATGAATTCCATGAAAGGATACTAATAGATTGTATAAAAACTATTGAATGTTATATTAGGATTATCCTTCCCTCTAACTTGAAGATGGTGATGCCTGATCACAGTTCAATCATAGAGAACCATCAGGCTCCACACTAATGATCAATCAAGTTATCAATCATGAAAATGGGTATCTATTCTTCTTGGTCACTAGGTCCAGCTTCGTATAGTGAAAAAGCAAACAAATGATACTATCCACCATCTTTTTAGACAATACTAGAGAACCCCAAGGAGTTTGTTTTAGCATGATAAAACCCACTACCTCTAAATCCATTAGCAACACCTTCTATTCTATCAGCTCAGTTGGATCCATTTGATATTGAGGAATTGATATAGGTTTTTCTCATGGAAGACATTCAACATCGAATTAAATCCCTATATTATAAGGAAATTTTGGGAAGATAAAACTAATAAATCTCCATGAAATGGGAAGTGTATGAATAAATCAACATTTATCCCTAATAAATCTCTATAAAGTATTAAGAATGATCTATCATTATCATATTTAGAAAAAAAACACCTTCAAGAATTGATCCTTGAAGGTAAACCATATAAGATCCTCATATATTATTTCCTAGTTTATGACACCCCACCAACTATAGAAAGATATTTAAGGCATGAAAGAATCCATATTTACCCATTGATTCTCTATTATCTATAATTGATTAATGGTCCCCTTAATTTCATCAATCGATTCCTTATCATCCTATGGGAATCTAGTTCCCTTGAATGTTAAAGGGTACTGAATCAAGTATTCTTTGGTGTAATCAGACAAAGTTATGGAAACTCCCCATCCTTGAATAGGAACAATGTAGGAGACTCCATGATATAGTGGATCCTCCACCTAAAACACTGATGTGAGAATGATAATACCTTCCCTAGTAGGATCACTATGACTAGATTTCATTAGTGATCCTTTAAAATTTATTCTAGGTTTAATTATATTAATTCCAAAATAATGATTAGAATTCCTACTATAGCGTACTTAATATATCAACCTAATGTGTTCATATGTACACATACAAGATTTCTATATAAAACCAATCCTAGGATGCTACACATAGTGATAAGAAATAACACACCTATTATTATCCAGTGATTAAGCTTGGTTCTTCATACCTTAATATAATTTATTGATATATATATATATATATATAATGAACATTTCAATCAGGACAAATTTAAAGTAAACAAAATTTCAATGTAATATATCCCTGAATCACAAGGGATATATTAAGATATTTAATTAAATGAATTAATATACATATAAAGTAAAAAATTTAAATATATTACATATGATAATAAGTTCATAGTAATGATTCATGAACACAAACAGTTACCACGAACTATAAAAAACAACATAGTCAGGATCAATATGAAACCATAAATCCAGAACTATAAAAATAATCCCATCATTAGTAAATCAAATTTCCATTACATAAGATCTATAAAAAAACTTAGGTGACTCCTATTCCTAAGATCAACACAGCCTATCTCTTTTCTACCTTACCCCAAACATATTCAAAAAGAAAAAAATATAAAACATGCAGAGTATATTATTCTTTTTTTACAAATGGATAAACAAAATATTCAAAATCTCAAATGCACCCTCTCACACTATGAAGAGATTTCTAGTCAAATAATTAATTGGAACAAATACTTTACCTTTTTTGGAAAAAGGTTTCCTACTAATAGAAAATCCAATATTATTGCTGATTTAGGTATCAAGGAAGGATCTTTTCCCTTAAAATATCTTGGTGTTCCCATTTTTTTGGGGTAGACTGAAAGCTTGTTACTTCTCTAAAACTGTTGATCAAATTCTTTACCAACTTTCATCTTGGAAAGGCAAATATCTCTCTATGGCTGGCAGGATTTGTCTTATTAAATCTACGATTGTTTCTAAAATGGTATACTCTTTAATTATTTATAAATGGTCAGTTGTTCTTCTTAAATGTATTAACATAGCCATCAAAAACATTTTTTGGAGTGGAAGCAGGCTTGAAAGGAAACTGGTTACTATCCCTTGGTTTACTTGTTGCAAACCTCTAGAGAAGGGTGGTCACGGTGTGAAAAATCTCAAACTATTTAATGATATTTTAAAAGACACACTCACTTGAAACATTTTTCATATCAACTTTGACTCCATTTCTTTCCATAAAAATATATCTATTGAGAAACAAAATAACGGAAATATGAATTACATGAGCTATTCCATTTGGTCTTCCATTAAGAATGATTTTTCCAGCATCATGTCAAACTCCAGATGGATGGTGAGAATAGACTCTTCCATGATTTTCTGGCTCAACAAATGTGATGGTGCTCCTTTCATAACTATGATCTCTTTTAATCAACTTCTGGATCACACTAATTATACTATCAATGAGGTTTTTCTCTATCATAGCCTAAATTTTTCTGACAACTTCAATCATGTCATTTATAGCTACCCTTTTTCTATCTCTAATGATTTTTTAATTTGGGAACCTATACATAATGGAATTCAAGACTGAAAAACTTTTTAAAACCATGAATTTATTAATTCTGAAAATACTTTTAGATGGATATAAAAATTTAATAATTTATGGGTAAAACCTTTGAGATTCACCCTGATATGGAATATTACCCACAAGAGGATTCCCACTGACACTTTTCTTCAATATTTTGGGATTAATCTTTTCTCTAAATATCATTTTTTTAATCTATATTGCGAAGACATTAACCATATTTTCCTTTCTTGTGTTACTGCTACTTCTCTATGTAATAATGTACTCGATCTTTTTGAGTGGAGATGGTTACTTAATGACTCAATCAACTCTCGTCTTCAAAGTTGTGTAGATCTTTAAGCCTCTCGGTAAATCAAGAGCCTTTTCTTAATTGTTGTTGCGGATCTTCTTCATGTACTCAGGTATGATAGGAATGCTATTATTCATAACAACTGCCCATTTAGTTTTCATGCAGGTCAGATGTAGATCCTCAAAGAAATTCGGGAAGCAACGTTGATACAAAAGGAATTTTGAAACAACATAGTGAATGACTTTGAGATTCTACATTGGCATGGGGTTAATGGTATTTAACCTCAAACCAGATGCACTTTGGAAGTGTTCTAGAAAGATCTACTCCTAGTTTGGATTAATGTGAATGTCGATGGGGCTTTCAAATGCAACCCAGGTCCTTCGAGTTGCAGTTCTACTTTTAGAAATAACATCGGGTGGGTTCTATGATGTTTATATGGAACATGTAGCAACTCTTTGGCTCTAGAGGATGAAATTATGAGTGTTATTTAGGATATTTCCTTCACTAAAAAACATCATTGTAACAAAATCTATATTTAAAGTGACTTGACTACCAAAATTCAATCCATTTTGAATAGAGTGATGCACCTCGTGTGGCCTCTTACCACTCGCTGGATGGATTGTCTTCATTCGCTCATGGAATTCAACTACATTATTATGAATTCCTTTCGTGAAGTGAACACAGTGGAAGATGGTCTTGCAATCATGGGAGTCAACCATGTCACCACATGGTCAGATGACATTCCTATCGATTTACTTCATCTTTATGATAGATATTATAAAATAATCCCCATAATTAGACTCATGTAATTATTTTTTTAATAATATAGTTTGTGATTTGGCTTTGACCAAGGAAACACCTTCAAATAAATGAATATTAAGTATTAGAAATTAATAACCCCAAAAAATAAATCATAACCCACCTTAAAATCCATGCAGCATTACTAGTTGATTCCTATTATTTTTATTCTATAAAAAAAATTCTCATGAACATAGGAATGGGAATTTCAAATGTGGAATTAATAGTCTCACCTCCTCTATGATCAAGTATATTTATGGGGACATTATGGGGGTATAAAGTGGCATGGTTGGTAGAATTTTGACAATCACTTTGTCACATTTTGGCATGAATTTTTTCATTTATTTTTTCAACATTTTATCATGATATTTGGAGTAAAATTTTAGTTCTTTATAAGTAATTATCAGGCTACTCGGTTGGAGTTCACAGTTAATCTAACCATTCAGGAGAACCATTCATACTAATCATTGGTTTCTAATATCAAATGCATGGTTATTTCATGATTTTTCTAACAATTAACCAATTTAAAAATATAAAAAAAATATTTTCTTCAATTTATTTTTAATGATGCAAGTTATTATTTTCTCGTAATTTTTTTAGAAATACTTCATATATAGACCCCTTAATGTTTTCACACCGAGATTTTAATTTTCATCCTTTTTTTTGTTCAGCTTTTGAATTTTGATTTTTATATCAAGTTTAAGGTGTGACAGATTTAAATATTATGGTATTCCTTTTTTATTTTTGGTCCCATGTTTATTATTTAGTTTCTCTATGAGTTTTTTGTGAAAACTGTAGATTTTGGGATTGAAAACAGGTGGCATAAGGTTAGATCATGGTTAGAGATAAATTTAGGGAATATTCTTAGAAACTATGTGATCATTGGGATGTATTTAGTAGAGGGTACACAGAAAACGTGGTTAGTAAAACCATGTGAATGGTGTGTCCATGGTTATTCCATTTTGGACAGAACCATGTTACATGATTGGCGCATTGTTTCCCAAACCATGATTCCAAACCATTTGAGTGCCCATATTTTCTAGCAAGGGGAACACAGTTGGAATACAATTTGAGAAACCATGTATCCTAACCAAGCACACTGCCCAATGTTGGGACCATGTTGTATGGTATAGGAAATAAGAATATTTTGTTGTTATAGATTCTTGTCTTTTGTTGTCAAAGAATATAAATCAATTCACTTTGTAAAGTACTTGAAAATCAGACGATGATTTACTGATATGTATTTCACAAATATCATGAGTTTTGAGAACTTGTGATGTAAGAATTATAAAGGAAAGGGGGAGAAATTGTGATTCCAGACATATGTAGTTTTGATTGGAAGGGATTATGTTGCTGGAAGATGCTGGGAGGAGCAGTTCCAAGTAGTTAGTCTGGGTTGTATGTAATGTTTGAAGCCTATGGGCAAATGAATTCCTCTAAGGCCTATGGGACATGTAATAAATATGCCATCGGGCCTATTAAGGGTTCCACCTCACCCCTTGAAAGGTGGATTATCAAAAAATAAATAAAAAAATAAGGTCTTCAGGCCATTGGAGAGATGTTTCAGTACTACCCATTGAAAATCTGAAAATTCTAAAGTATTTTGGTCAAAGGATACATATCACGATAATTGATTTTGTGATTAAAGATGAAGAATGGTTATGTGATGTAGTGAATAGGGAAGTGAAAAAGGAACAGACAATCTGGAGGCAGCACAAAAGAACGTTTTAAGGTGGCACTGTTTTCCAGTGTTTTCCAAATTTTTGGGCCTTAAAATCGGGAGATGAAGAAATGTGTTTTTGGAAAATGATTTTGAATGAACATTTGAATATGGGTTGGTATGTTTCACGCAAGTGGAGTTCCATGATCTGAAAATCAAATATGGAAAAAGAAAGTCTGGAACATAATATTGGTATTTGTGTGAAAGATTAGTTTTTGCGCGCATGATTGATTTTTGTATGAAAGAATGAAGGGACTTTGGAATCTTGCGTGCAAGGCGTGATTCGAGGTTCATACATCCAAAAAAATGAATGAATTCTACAAAAGATTAAAGAAGTGTGTGAAATATAATATTTGTGTGAAAGAGACAAATGCACCCAATGCAACGTCAAATGGGGTTTTGTCCGACACGTCAGGATCTTATGCGACACATCAGGGTTTTTGCACACAGGGATCAAAGAGGACTATAAATAAGAGGTGAACCACTAACATATCATAAGCTTAAAACATAGAGAAATCTAGATCTTTGAGTCATGGATAATATTAATAAAAGGAGAGTTCTTTAAAGAATTAGATTTATGAGTAAGAAGGATAATTTGTGTGCATGAAGAGAGTTGCATGCAAGATTGAAGTTGCGCGCAAGAGGTGTTTCATGACAAAAGTAAAATCTTACATGTGTGGAATAAAAGTTGAGTTCATGACAAATACAAGGTTGGGTTAATGAACTGGGTTCTTTTAGAGTTTCTAGTTGTGTATAAGATAGTTCTTACAGGCTTCTGGGTAGGACAATGAATATTTGTACTTCACCAAATACACCTGTTCAATTGTAAAGAATCACATAAATACAATAATTCACTATTTGTGCTAAGAGGGTGCACATGCGCTTGAGGATTGTTTTCAAAGTGCTACATGAGTGTAATGGTATATCCTACTCATTTTATTCCACATTAAAGGATTTATTTCTAGTGGATTGTGTGGTAATTTATTATTTATATACCATACCAAGGACATAACTACTCTTGTTGAGTAGCGAACCTTGTAAATATTGTGTTCCTGTGGTTGTGTGTGTTCAAAAGGGAAGAAAATCTTTAATAGGTGGTGAAGATTATTTCAAAAATAATGAAACATAAAAAGAAAAAAAGATATGAATAATTCACCCCTCCCCCTCTCGGTGATACTTAGATCTTAACTGAGAACTTCACCCAGGTCATTAAAATTGTGAATTTTTCTTTCTACTCTCTCAGGATTTTTACCCCAAAATTTTCCCCTTTCCTTCTATGGTTTATTTGACCCAAATAGATCTCTTCCCTCCTTCTCCAAGCATCTCCTACCATCCTATGGTTTGGATATAGGGTTTCTTCTAGTTTTTCTGGGTTATTTAACTAGGTAATCTCCCCTAACTTCTCCCTCTTACATATCCTTCCATTTTATTTTGTGTTTATCATCTTTCATTTTCATTATGATCATTGGATTATGTTTTCCTAGGTATATATTGGGGGTTTTGTGTTCTTAGGGTTTCCCTTGGTTATTATTTCCTCCTAGAACCTTCATAGAGTTGTTTCGGTTTGGTATTGTTGAAGTGAATTTGATTTGATGTCGGTTTTCAATTGTGTATGTCCTTTAAATTTAACAATAATTGATTTCATATGTCTCAAACCTTCCTCATATGTTAATTAGTGATATATGCTTTTTAGAATAATTTTTTGATGATAAATGAAGGTTTTTCAGTAAATTTTTGGAATTATATTAAACTATTTCATTGAGATATTCACAACAAGTGGTTGGAAAATTTTCTAGTTAGGTTTTGATAGTGGAATATAGTTTTTAATACATGATTTGGTTTTGTAAATGTAATTATGGAATTTGGAATTATTGAATGGTTTTCATGAACAGGTTTTCTATATGGTCTTAGATTTAAAATAGGAGTGTGTTTGGCTTATGAAAATGGTTTTACTTGTGACGGAAATGTGTAGATTTCCTTTTAGAAATTTGTGATTTCTTGAGGGTGTTAGCCCATTTTTCATTTTGATGAATGTGGATTTGGTATTAAAATGTTGTGTGAGTTCCTAAAGGGAATTCTCTAAATAGTTTTCAGATAGAAATTAATGTTCATGCACCTTTTTGGAAAGGTATATTTGGTTCATTTGAAAAAGGTGGTCTCTCAAAGGGTTTTTGAAGCCCATTTGGCATTTTTGTGAATTTTAGTAATTAGGAAAATGATCATTTGATAATTATCTTGCCTTACTTATATTTATTGTTATGGGTGAACCCTGTTAAGAAGATCCCTTTTTATCAACTGATTTATATCCAATATATTATTCCTTGGGGTAATTTGGGGGTGACTTATAGCGTGGTTTCTTGTGTACGATATATGTGCATGAGATTGGCCACTTTTTTGGAATTGTTAGCTCACCCTCCCTTTAATCGTAACATCGGAACCTACCATAGATAGTGTATTTTTGGTGACTAGTTGTTGAACTATCTTAGGATTGTTCTCTTGCTAGTTTCTGATAGTAGGGGATATGTTTTTTTTGTTATGTGATAGTTCCCCTTGCTCAGACCAGATGGATTGTGATTGATCGTGTGGGATATATTAGATGTCATCAGGTTAGGAATTATTTTTGGATAAGTCAATATGTATAGTATGTTCTAGATTATTCTAAGTATCTACTTGGTTATCCCATTTCTCTTGGAACATAGTTTTCTATGGTTTATAATTAAGAATCTTGTTGGTTGGTTACTCTGTCTTGCATGTTTTCATTACCCTTATTATATAATCATTATTATTTCTCGCTTTTTTGGTTTTATCCATTTGAAAAGTTATAAGTAAAATTCCAAACGGTTATAAATAACATTTCAAAAATGTTTTATACATCCTTTTCTCCCTTGTTAAATGAAAATATTATATCTCCCCTTTAAAAATGATAATGTATGCATATTGGAAAGGAATTTGGTTTTAAATGAAAAAGGGAAATAGACAGTGTTTTGTTTTAAAGAGTAAAATTTGTGAAAAAAATAGTTTTATATATTTTAATTAAAACCTAAAATTGATGTTTCTTTTAATTAAAGGAAGTTAATTTGGAATTAATTCTTCATGCATGCCTATAGATTTCTAATACTCATACATATAGTACATTATTTTTTAAGATTTTTTTGTCAGTTTCAGTTTGGTTTCACTCAAAATGGTGATGGTTAGTCTTGGTATTAGTGAGTGACCTTCAAGGTCACATGGGGATATTGTGTTCTTTATGTTCAATTGGGTCATTTTTCTGAGTTTTTTTATTATTAGCTTCTGTATAAATGATGTTCAGTTTGGATATTTAATTTATATTAGGTTTCAATGTATATTTATGTTCTTTAGTTTATTTATATGTTTGGTAGAATTTATTACCTTGGTTACTATATTGATGCATGACACTTGATACTATATATGAAGGACCGGGAACGCCTCTTGGGCCTTTCCATAGACAAACCCGGGTGATCGATTTGAGGTCAACCCAGGTTTGTTCGTCAAAAATCGTATCATATCATGTTGGTTATTTATAGGAACTTTCATTAAAAGTGCCCTTTATTATTTAGGATTCCAATATATATTGAGTTGGACTGTTGAAACATAGGATATAGGTCAAGGGGAGTTTCGAGACATTAATTTCTAAACTGAACCTTGAGTTGCGCTGAAAATTCAGGTTTTATTTGGTTTATCTAGTTATTGTTTGATATTTGATGTTTGGGATACAAAATGGGAGTTGGGCCAGGAGTCTCAGTGAATTTATAGGGACATGAATGATTTGTGGGTCCTATTACATGGTTTATAAAGACCCTTTTCGATGTTGGTGTGATTGGAATATGGCTGCCAACCAAATGGCTAGTCACCCATCGACACTAGTTTTCTCTTGTGTATTTTTCTGGGTCTTCCATGATTCTGAAAAATATTATGAAAACTATTGTTTTGGAAATGTGAAAAATGAATTTAAAGTGGAAATGGTTTGGTTTTTACACAATGGAATAAGAATTTATTTAATGATTTTTAAGAAATCATTGGAAACTGGATTTTTATAACATTATTATTTGGTAAAATGGGGAGTGGTTTACTGATATTAAACA
Source organism: Viscum album (assembly GCA_963277665.1). Classification (NCBI taxonomy): domain Eukaryota; kingdom Viridiplantae; phylum Streptophyta; class Magnoliopsida; order Santalales; family Viscaceae; genus Viscum; species Viscum album. Next base: position 1,426,669,931 of record OY728136.1, on the reverse strand, counting down.
TTTATAATCCAAATTTGTGGTATTATAGAAATTTTTTTCTAAGAAAGAAATATTATTATAAAGAGGCTTTAGAAATTTATTATAAATAATAAAAAATGATTTTTTAATCAAATGATGTTTTTATGGAATATAATCTTTTGAGGTGATGAAAACTATTTTGATTGGTATGAATTTAGTTCTTTTATAGAATTACCATTATTTTTATTTTTAAATGAAACAAAATGGGTTAGAGTGTGTAATTTCAAAAATTATTTGCATTGAACGGTTGGTGATATTTTGAAAATCCCTCTAAATTTTAAAATTGAAATTGGGTTGTGAATTTTAAAAGTGGCTTGATTGTTTGTTTGAAAAGTGAAAAAGTTTTGTTTTGACCATTGGTATTCTAATGAATACTCACATGAATGAAAATGTGTGGAAATGTTTTTTGATGATAGAATGGGTGGATGGGTTCCAGGATTAGTAAGAATTGATGAGTTCCTATGGTGGCACAAGAATGTGCATGTCTGAGGATCGATGGAATAAAATCGGTGAGTGTTCAACCCACCATGTTTTTTCTTTTAAAGGGGTTTTTAAGAGGAAAATCATGGTGTTTTTAAACTCATCTTGTGTATTGTGCCTTATTGCTAGTTCGTAAGGTTGTTTATTAGTTCTTCTAGCATTATTGTTTTGTTGCTATGTTAGTTATGATTGATATCTTGGTTTAATTATTTCTTAGTATATTCCTCCAAAAAAAATTGATGTATATTCGTAGTGTAGCTATGGTTGGTATTTCAATATCATACCTTCCATTTGATCAACCTAAGTAACTCCTTCTTGAGTTTTAAACATTGAATCCTACTCACTTTTATAGTGAAGTGTATCCTCTTGAAATATAAGAGTGGATGTGGAAAATTGATAGAAACTTTAGTCTCATTGAGTTTCCTGAGTCATCAATGGTAAAGATTTATACCTTTATGCTTGAAGGTCTGACTTGTATGTGGTGGAAGTTGATATCTCAAAACAAACCTTAGGAAGATCTTACCTAAGAGTTCTTTAAGGCTTCATCCATCTGTTAGTACTTCTATGAGGTAGTAAATGTGGGGAAGGAAATTTAAATGTATTGTTTATATCAAGGTCAAGGGTTTTTGTTTGAGCATTTTTTCATTTTTTCGATATAGTTCCTTACCTTATGGAGTGAGCTATGGATGATTCCTTGAAGGGTCTACATTTTCATAGCAGGATTTATCTTGATCTACTATTGAAGGTGTCTGGGTTTGATCTAACCTTCATTGTTAATGTATTTATAAAATATGTATGTGTTGAAGTTATTATAGAAGGAGTTCATTAGGAATCCAAACTTTCTTTGATCTGTTGAAGTAGTGAATGTAATTTTTTAAGGAGATTTAAAATCATCATGATGTTTTTGGTGTTTTCCACAGTATTAAAAAGCCTCTAGATATTTTGTCAACATCTTTTAAGAATAGAATCATGGTGTCTAATTAGTTCAATAAAATAGGTAATAAAAATTCATCTTGTACAAGTTCTCTAAAGTCTTTTATGGTTGTGGATTCATAGGTCACAAGCAATAGTTTTGGTGGGGTGTTTCCAAGAAGTGATGTGGATCCAGATCCACCCATTTAAAAAGCATGCCAACCTATTTGTAGAAGTGGTGTGAATTTTAAGATCAATTTAATGTCCCATTATATGTATGCCTCTTTAGTTATAATGGTTTTGTCTGATAGTGTTTTCAGTAGTGTATTCCCATTAAAAATTGTAATTAGATATTGTGGATCCCCTAAGAACATCTATTATTGTGAAAGTGTTCTTTCCTTTTTAACATTCTGAATTTATTCCATCTTGTGTGCATGTGTGCCTTGTTTAATGTCTTTCTTATACTATTTATCATTTGAATTAAAAAGGATGATGATTGTGTACCTTCTAAATCCTTGTTTCGGTAGAAATAAGGAGTTTGTGTTTGGGATTATCGACTTTTGACTATGCGACAGTGGATGATTCAAGACATTAGGGCTCTATCCATAGGCCTTGAAGTAAATCTTATGCATAGTCGGGAATTGATAGGGTGTGAGGGACATTGTTATATATTTTGTCTTTAATGCGGTAATGGGGATAGTTGAGATTATATATTATATCTTCTTCATCTTGGAAGGTCCCGTTTTGTTGAAAGAGGTGTAGATAACTCCATTCCTTATTATGAACCTTATGGGTTGAAACTTCCTCTATAGTTGTAAGGAGGTGTGCTGATCTTCTTTTATAGATATTTTAGTGGTGGTACCTTTTCATATGAAGACCTTTGAATTTTTTGTCTTTTTTTTTTGTTAGAATTTGTGAGTCAGATACGGTTTTTGCATGTCTCCTGGGTTTGAGTTTACTTCTTCTAATTTTCCCCCATATGATGTGGGTTTTGGTCTATATGAAAACATTTCAGGTTAGTTTATGGTCATCTCAGTCTAGCGTGTTGGTGTTTGGTGGGTGTTGCTCTTTGGGAAACCAAATGAATTTTTAAAATGGAAGGGAGTCCTTCCATGCCTCATGTTTTGATAATTTAGTTTTTCTTTTGGTGTTGTATTAGAACTGGTTGGTTTCATTTAAAGTTATCTAATTTTGAGTTCATCTTTGTTTTGGGGAAACATTGGAATTTTGATCACACCCAACGATTTTGTCTTCTCCTAGGTTGTGTATGTTGTAGTTTGATTTTATATCATTTATTGAGATATTTTTTGTTCTGTTTCTTTGTTTCAAGTAAGGGGTATGAATTTCTTTTAGTGGTGGTTGATGTGTTATTGGTTTGAGAGGTTGGATCATGTGGTTGTGGTAATAATTTGTCTTTAATTTATTAAGTATAAAATGTTGTGGTTTTCCCGGGGTAGAATATTTTCTTGGTGGTTAGTATTTTCAAACTGAGTTTTTTATTTTAATCCTTTGTTCCAGTTTATATTTTTAATTTTGGTTTGTCTCTCATGTTTTGGGTTTGACTAATTTAAATTAGGAGGTCTTCCTTTGTTTATTTTTTGTCCCATGTTATTTATTTTGTTTCCCTATGAGTTTTTGGTGAAAGGTGGATATTTTGGGTTTAAAAGTAAGTGTCACATAGTCAGATCCCAGTTAGACGAAACCGTGTGACCTAGACCAGAAAACAATGTGATCCCTGTGATCTCTTTGTCCAAGGTTGCATAGCACATGCACAGTTAGGGAAACAATACGAAATGCATGAATATAGTTCTTCTATTTTTGAAGGAAAAATGTCTCACAGTTGGTGCATGGTTTCCTAAACAATGAGGAAAAACTATGTGAGTTACTAGGTTATCCAATAAGGGACTCACGGTTGGCATAAAGATTGGAAAACTATTCGGGATAACCATGCATAGGGACTAGATTATTAAAATTATGAAATTTATTTAATACATTCTTAGAATTGTAACTCAAAAATTATTCCTCATTCCTTATATGGTTTGTGAGACCTAAAGAGTGCTCCAAAATCCTCTAAACGTATCTAACTCTCACAAGGTATTGATTTAGGGTTTCATTTATTTTTTAAGTGGTGAATTCTAAAGGTAATCTCTCCCTCTCTTCTCCCTATTCCTTCTCCTTAAATTTTCTTTTTATTTTATCTTCTCTGATTATCTTTTTAATATAGGTTTTATTTTTACCTCGGTTTATATTGGGATTTTGTCTTCTTAGGGTTTCCCTTGGTTACCCATTCCTCTTGAAACCTTTGTAGTGTTTTTTCAGGTTGGCCTTGTTGAAGAACATGTGATTTGAGGTAGTTTTCCCTTTTCACTTATCCTTTAAATTTTTGATTCATTGATTTATTATGTTTTATACCATCCTTATATGTAAATTAGAGATATATGATTTTTAGAATAATTTTTTTATGATGAATGAAGTGGTTTTATTAATTATTTTGAATTATATAGCATTATTCCATTATGATATGCACACTATGTGTTTGATAAATTTTCTAGTTGGTTTTTTGATAGTGGAATATAGTTTTTAATGCAAGTTTTGGATTTTTAAATGTAATTGTGTCATTTTAAATGATATTTTGGGTTTCCTGAAAGGGATTTTAAAGTGTTATTAGATTTAAATGAGGTGTGTGTTTCGATTTGGAAAATAGTTTCACATGTAAAGGATATCTGTTCATTTACTTTTTGAAATGGGTGATTTCTTGATGGTTTGTAGCCCATTTTTAATTTTTATTAAATAATATTTATTTTAAAACATATTGTTATTTCCTAAGAGGAATTTTCTAAATGTTTGTGAAATGGAAAATAAGGTTCTTTCACCTTTTTGGAATCATGGATTCATTTCTTTGAAAAAGGGTGGTTTCTTAAAGGGTGTTTGAGGTCCTTTGTGAATTTTTGTGAAATTTGGTAATCTCAAAGAATATCCTTGGATAATTATATTTATTAAGTTATGGTTATTGTTATTGGAGGCCCAAAATGAAATAATCCCATGTGATCAGATGGTTTAACGGGAATAGATTGTTCCATGGGGAAATTCAGCGGTGACTTGTAGTGTTGTTGTTTGTGTATGATATATGTGCATGTGATTGGCCACATGTTTGGAAATTTTGGATCACCCCTAATTTAATTTTGGCACAGGATCCTAGAATAGATAGTGTATTTTTAGTGAAATGTTTCTTCAGTAGATATGAATTACGCTCTGGCTACTGGACAATAGCTGGGGATATGTTTTGTTTTTAATTCTATTGGATAGTGGCCATTTTCCAGACTAGATATGCTGTTATCGATAGTGTGGGAAAGATTTTATATCATTGGGTGAGGCATTTCTTTAGGATTAGTCACGATGTATAGTATGTTATATATTATTCAAATAGCTCTTATGTTCTCCCATATCTCTTGGAATTTAGTTTTCTATAATGAATGATTGATATGCTTGTTGGTTAGTTACTATTTCTTTCTTTTCTCCATTTCCCTTATTATATGACCATTTTTGTTGATCTCTTGTGTGGTGTACTCATTTTTAAAATTTATGTGCTTGTTTTTAAAGGTTTATGAAAAATGTTTTGGAAATGTTTTATACTTCCCTTTTCCCATTTTAAATTGTAAAATTATCTTTCGCTATGAAAAATGTTAATGTATGCTTCTTATAAAGGAATGTGGTTTTAAATGGAAAAAGGTAAATGGATCATGTTTGGTTTTGATGAAGAAAATGTGTGAAAATATTAGTTTTATATATTTTTAATTCAAACATGAAATTTATGTTTCTTTTATTTAGAGGATGTGCATTGTGAATAGATTTTTCAGGCATGGCTATTAATTTGTAATACCCACGACTATATTTCTTTCATGTTTTTATATTTTTCTGCAAGAATCATCTTGGTTTCAATCACTATAGGAAGTGGTTAGTCTTTGTATCAGAGATCAGACATTTGGTTACATAGAGTTGTTTTGGTCATCATGTTTAGTTAGGTTTTGTTTCTTGGTTTGTTGTATTTTTTTATTTTATAAATTTGATGTTTGGTTTGGAAATTTCATTTATATTGCCTTCCTCTATTTATGTCTATTGTTTAAAATATTTATTTTTATTGGGATAAATCATTCTCTTGGTTACTCTGTGGACATACAACACTAGTTTCCAACTCAAGAAGATCATAAACACCTCTCAAGCATTGCTATGGGCTAACTTGGGTTACTGGTTTGGGGTCGACCTAGGTTGGATTGTGACAAAAACTCTATTCCCTCATTTTTCCTTCCCTTTATGATTTCATATCATATTGGGTTATAATGAAAAGTAATTTTCAAAAAATAAATCATTTATCATATTCATCTTTCTTATTTTTATTTCTCCCTTCTTTATTTATTTTATAGAGGCCTAGAGTTTTAATTTAAATTAACTTAATTTTTATTTTCCAAATTTTATGGATTTAAATTGTATTCTATAAACTCATACTTTTATCTTCTGGTGGAAAAACATTTACTAACATCAATTTTGTTATTTTGGTTGGTGGTTCTATACTACTCATTTGATTGATCTAACCATGAATGATTGCATTTTTTAAATAATTATTCTATGAAAGAATAATATATATAGTCCCTATGAAAATTTTATAACTATTATTTTTGTTTTTATTCATTTTTTTTAATTTCCTTGAAAAGGGGATTTTGGAGTATTGTATAAATTATAAATGAATAAATGTGTTTATGCAAAAAATGTTCATTAAAATAAAAATGGTTCTTTTACTATGAAATAATCATTCATGTTTTTTTTGGGATATTTATTATAAATTTTAAAAGATCAATAAATTTTTTTCAGTTAATTCATAATGCCTTGTTTAATATGAAATAATTTATATTTTTTATGTGTAATGAAATCATTTTTTTATCACTCTTTATGATGAATTTTACATGTGTAGATTTGGTTTAGGTTTATTGATGAATGAAGGATATTATTATGAAGGGTTTTTTTCTTTAAATGTGTCTTCACTGTTGAAAAAATTATTTTAATAAATATTGTATTGAACTATTTTTTACCTTGGTTTTGAAACATTCATGTGAATATTTAGGGTATGTTAGGTCGTATTTAGTGAAATGTATGCCTGCTAGGTAAGATTATGAACATTCTTTATTCCCCCGAGTTTAAATTACACATTGCCTTAGACTATTTTAGGGTAATACTTTGGATAGTTACATTTTGATTCTTATCAATTATATATATTATTCATTGGATATTTATTTTACCTCTAGTTTAAGATTATTTATTGGATAGTATACTATTTATAGTTTATTGATTGATTAATAGGATCCAAGATTTTCTGACATTAGTCTTATGGGTAGTCTCTCATTATTCATTAACATAAATTATGATAATGGAATTATTTTCATTTATAATTTCATCTATGTGAGTGTATATTTTAAATTGGAGTTGGTATCATATAATTTTTTAAGAATTAAAATATAAGTGTTATCATATCTTTTTATTTTTTATAATATTAAAATATTGTGTTCCTTATATATATCTCAAACTATCTTGGAATGGTTTATTTTCAAAATAATATTTATATAATCTTAGAAGAATCGTATTAGTCATATTTTCTCACATGCTAAATACACTCTCTTTGTGGATGTGTGTGTATGTGTGTGTGGAAACATGATTTATTTTAATGTAAATAAATGAAAGGATCTACTATGAGTTATTTGGATGTTTGATAGTCTTTTGGGTTTATAGGAGGTAAACAATACTGGTTATAAACTTTTCACAAGAATATGGGTATCCAATCATACTAAATTTTATGTATTTTTTATTCTTCCATGTATTTGGATGATTTTAGATTTTCCTCCGTTTATTCCAAATTTTTATTTCATTTTGGATGGTGTACATGACAATTAGATGTAGAATAAATTTGAAAGTTATTCTTGAATTTGGTGTCTTGTATGTTTCTAGGATTCTTTTTTATCAATTATTTCATTATCAATTGTTTATAATTGTTTGACTTTTAAAATTTTTTTCATTTGGAATAATAATTTAATATATACAGTGGTTATACCGTGTTTTCAGTTACGAAGATTTACTTGGTTTAACATTATATTGAGATAAATCATTCCCAAAGTGTATAGTTTACACCTTATCACTTTTTTCCAACATGGGGTGATCCAGAAGGCACTTTAGGATTTTTGGAGGTCTGATAGAGGTGTTGGTAAATGGTACCTTGATTTGGTTATTTAAATTCTATACATATGTTTTTACAAACCTGGTAAAAATTTATTTTAATATTAAAAGTTATTATATTACAAAATATTACTTCAAGAGTTTTTAGAATTCCCACATATGGATCACTCCTCAAAGTATTACCCTACACACTCTTCTATTCTTAGTGAATACCCTCCTTAATTATAATGTATAACTTCATATATAAGAAGTGGAATATCTCATATGGTGAATTTATGTTAAGGAAACCCTCCTTATATTCAAATTTGTTTACAACTTTATATAGAAAATTAAATCCTTAATACCTTTCATTTTAGGTTTCTAAAACTCATTTAGGGGGTTTCATAATTCTTCTATAATCTTAAGGGATTAGACTTGGTATAGTATTCAATAGGTTTCCCCTCCTATTTCATATATTATTTCAATGTATTGGTTGGAAGTGTAATGGGGTAGAGTGAGAATCAAATAAAAATTAACTTCTCTTCTGAATGTTTTTTCTAAAATTTTGTTTCTTTTGAACATAGTTTTGTCAATTTATTTATTATTCATACTAATAGTTATTCCATGTTTGGTGTTAGATATTAAATTTTTTTTAATGATGGTTTTTGTTATTTTTTTATATATTTTATCCTAATATTATAAATAGGTAAGTAGCATTCATAAATTGTTATAAATTACTTATAGGCTTCTCAGGTTAATGAAAAAGGCTTCAATGAGCTTAAATATATATATATATAATGTTTTAAATGTTTACAATTATACCGACTTATTGAATATATATATATATATTAAAATGTTTGATGAATAGATTTTGACTACCCTATCTGGATATGTCTCTCATGCATGATTATTTTCTATCATAATCCTTACATCATGGATTCCAATCATCCCTCAAAGTAATTATGGTTAGTTTTCACATTGGATTTTCTAGAATTTTTAAACTGATACTGAAGGTAAACTATTTTTTAATTCTATCAAATGTATTATAAAATGATTATTATTATGTTTTTCTTACTTTTCTACATTTGTTTATACTATATAAACTATGACTTACAATATATAGGTAAGGTTCATGTGGTGATAACTTACTATGTATGTTATACTCACACCTTACACATGTCCACTAGGATGTGTATAGATTTTATTTTTATTAATATGGTAAATGGAAAGGTCCTAACATATAATGATTTGTACGTTATGAGACTAGTTACATATAAATATTTAGGATTCTAATGGTGTATGGTTGAGTGGTGATGGATGGTTTGGAATTTTTACATGTGGGTTGTATTTTCTTTTGTTCAATGCTTGTTTTTTATGATTTAAATTTCATTCATATGTTTTATGATAACTCTAGTCATATTTTGAATCCACTATCACATTTATAATTATGGTTATTAAATTCATATTTTTAAACTATGTTTCTTGCTTTTGAATAGTATATTGATATTGAGGGAAAATCATTTCCCATATCATCTTTTGATCCCTTGATGTTTACACCAAACTATTAAGGTTATGAAGTGAACCTTAGGTCTTGTGGTGACTCAAGTTATACCTTGTGATATATAATGATATGATATAAATTTTTTTAACCATATGGGTGTTATATTGTATAAAAGAATTATAAAGACTCTAAGATAAAACTCAATTTAGTTTTTAAGTTTTGTTTTTAATACATCCATGCTTCTTATTTTATTTTTCGACTCTGTAATTTTATAGTGTGTGATAATGTGTTAAGTAGTAAATTTTCAATATATAATTATAGTTACATCACTATATTTACATTTATTATTCCATGTTATTTTAATTATTCTATTTCCCTTGATCATCCTTTATATGATGGTGTTTGTAGGCAAATGAATTAATGGTGGATAACAGTGACCATGTGTTCTGGGTTGAAATACCTGGTAGTTAGATTATTGATGGAAATATCACTCTATTGAGGGTGTTTTAAGGGTTAGTTTACTATGTATCAAAGTATAAAAATTATTTCATGACAGATATAGAGAGGTGATTGCAAGAACAATATTTAGTGTCACCAAGAAGGGATGATGAAACTAGAAAAAAAATTGTAAAATAATAATGGGTTGAAATTGTAAATTCACCAATGTGCTGGGAACACTTTTCATTAAACTCTTAATTTTATGTTTCATTTTCAATTATATTTTCGTCAAAAATACTATTATCCCATTCTATTTTTTAAATAGAAAAAAAATAAACAATATATTAAGTAATAGATAAGAATACTGTGTTTCAGTAGGATTTTATAATGGAAAAAATAATAACAAAATACCAAGGGATACTACATTTGAAATTATATTACTATAAGACTCTATAAACTTTTTAATCATTATAAAACATAATTTATCTTTGTTTATACTAATACTAACCTTTAGTTTCATGTTAAACATTTAAATATAAATATTTTCAATTATACATAAATCAAATCAGGTGTTATTATCCATTCAATATATGGTGGTTCTTCTCAATACATGCCTCTACACACTATTTTCTTACATCACACCAAAATACTATGGGATACTACAATTGAAACCCTAGAATATCTTTGTTAATTATGACCTCTTTACTATTAAAACATTTTTTCTCATTATTGAAACACCACAATATATCTTTTAGTGAAAAAAAAGTCAACTGGAACTTCCATCGATGGAAAATTATCCATTAAAACCTCTAATTTTATATTGATATTTATTTTATACATAATCTCTCCTCATTTTCAAACTCAAAATTTCCATGTTAGATTTCCAATAATAAACATGTAATTACATGAAATAATTCAACTAATTGACCTATTACAACTCATATATATATTGGATGATTATGATATTTTTAAAATTCCAAATCTATCATAATTCTAGAAACCTAATAATAAGTTTTAACACATAGATTTTAAAATTCATTCAATAAAATTTATCATTATATAAAAAACATCACCCAATAATATCCCAAGCTCACATATATATAATAAATCATTTTTTATACCTATAATGTGAATACCATCATATATCAAGGCCCATTAAGTCATTATTAATCCAATGCTTAATTCATCCTTAAATTCACATGGGTGGATTTTAATTGATCTTGGATGGGAAACACTCTACGATCACCCCCAATAACATCATAGAAAAACTAGTTGATCAAATCACATGGAGAATGGTAATAAAAGAAATGTCTTTTATTTTATGTATCAACTTAGTCAAAATGATGTTTTCTTTTCAACAAGATTCTAAATAAAAACCATTAATTTAATAATACAATTTTATTAACATGTTACCATTTTTTAGCATTTAACATATAATTTAAATAGTTATTATTTATCATTTTATACCTAATTAAATCGTTTAAGTCATATAATCTTGATCAATAAATCATTTTCTTTATTATAAATAAATAATATGACCATTATTTATATTTTTATACTATATAATATAAAATCATTTAAATCACAATATCAATCACATTTACACTTTCTAATACATTTTTTTATATCTCTTCATGTTTCAATATTTCCACATCCATTTCTTATCTTATATTAAACATTAAAATTATATTAACAATGGTCCAAATCAATGATTCATCTCACATACAATCATATAACATTCTCTATAGCGAATATAATTCAAATTTCAAAGCAGAAATTTATAATTACTATAAATTGTATCTACTATTATCACTTTAACCCCATGTATCCTCACAAATTTTAAAAATTTCTACATTCTTTAAAATTAATTTTAAACATTTTATATCTTATAATAATATATTTTAGGAATAATTTTATAAATCATAATTTTATATATTTAAACATTATACATATAAATAAATAATACATTCATATTTCATAATCATAAAATAATATAATCTACAATAATATGATATTGCCAAACTAAAATAACAATTTATTACAAAATAATTAAATCAGAACTAATAAATAATTGAGAATAAAATAAAAAATTATTAGTAACATTTAATTAATATGGGACTCCTTCCACCTAAACATCCAATTTAATTTCATTTTCAATCACTAATTTATATTTTCACAAAATTAAGCATATGTCATCCCTCCTTACATCCCACTATAAAATGCATTATACTTAACACCTATTATAAGTTTAAAATGATTTTATTTTGTAATATGATTTTGTTAAATATTTATGTGACTTTATGGAAAATTACTTTAAAAACAATTAGAAATTGTGTTTTGATAATGATATTTTTTACTCAATGGTGTAATGTATTTTCAAATAAAGGTAATTGATCAAAGTAAAGAGTAAAATATATTCAGAAACATAACGTTCTTTATGTTCTGGAGACTATTATAAATCCATGATAACATATATATAATTTATGAAAGTTCATGAATGAGAGTCCAAATTACCATAAAAATTTTATAAACTATCCATGAATTGGAAATTGAACTGATGGTAGAAATTACCCGAACTATACATTAGGTGGTTCATCACCTATATAAGAAGATATGACGAAACCCATTTTGAATAACGTTACATGGTAATATAAACCTACCATAGAATCAGGTTTAATAATTAAGAGAATAGATCTTGTTTCGACCATTATTTTAATATAAAATAACCATGAATAACATATTAACTGACCATGAAAAAAATTTACCAATGTAAACCAATACCATGACCCATTTTTAGGAAAATTTTGTATAAAATTATAAGTTTCTTTTTTGGAATATATTTTTATGGGAATTAGTGATTCTTCTTATTCTAATATTACAAGTAATTATTTAGGAGAAACTAATCTATATTCTAAACGGACCATGTTATTTTAATCCATTTCAAATTATTTTTAAGAAGAAATATAATTAAAATTAGACTACATAGTCGACCATGGGGAGAAAATCTATATAATCTCACTCTGTTGTAAAAATTATTGATCCACTTTCTATGTAGAGATATTGAAATGTCTAAATGATATTATCGAACCATTGAAACGCTATAGGGATGTCTATTCATCTTTATAAAGAATAATAAAATGATAAACGTTATATAATTCAAGACGATTAAGGGGAGATGATCTCTGAACACCTATTATTGAAGGATTTAAATTGATTGGGGAGCCATAGAAAATGAGGAGAGATTTACATAAAGATTCAAAGATAGGTATAAGAAACCAGAAATGTTTGAGAGAATTTATTTCTTGTTATATTTTTATTATATTAATATTTCTTATAAATCAATCATAAATATTCTCACCTAAATTCTACAGTAAAGAAATGGTGTGATGGTTATGTTTTTTATTATAAACCATTTTAATTAATGATTGTGTGTAATTTCTTTCATATTAATATTAATTAGCTATTCAATTGATCATCAGATGGTAGATCTTAACATCCAAATAGATTAAAAAATAAAAGCATTAATTTTTTTACATGGGTATTAAATATTTATTCTAAATGACATTGGCACCTAGGAGGTTTAGGGAATTGACTTTCCAAAAATCATTTTCATTATTGATTGTACTAAGTGAGAATTGTACCCAACCTTATAGGGACTTATATTTTCAATAGGAATTCTATAACATGCAGGATTGGTTCTTTTAAAATTATTATTTGTAATAATGTTAATAAATTACATAAATTGATTAACTTGAAAATTATAAACTAATAATCATAACTCCCCGGTATATTTAAACTAAACTTAACCATATAGTATTGTATTCTCTCCCTAAAAATATCAATATAGATGCTTTTTTTATATTTTTTTAATTTATGTACATAAAACACACAAAGAAATAACCATAATTTTTTCATTATTTCATTAATAATTAAATTTTGAATCAAGTGAAAACCCAGGCTTCTATCCAGATAGTGAAATGACTCTATACTTAACGATAATATTCAATAATTAACCTAATGCTATTATGGGGTGTATTATACACCAAGCACAATTTTTTTTAATTAATAGGGGTAAATTGATTTGATAATATGATTTATAATTTACATTTATTTTTTATAAATTTAAAAATAATAAATATAAAAGTAACTTTTGATTCATCACATTCATAAATTTAAATATCTTTATTTTAATTATGTAAATTTCATTTTATAAGAATATTTTATGCTCGTAAGTACATATATGTCTATTGATCTACTAACGATAATTTATTTGGTTGACTAATTCCTTAAACATAATTAAGAAAAAATAATAAAGAAAATAGTGGAGAAAAATAAATTTGGAGGATAAATAGATCTAAATATTATACCATTTAAAATTATAAAGTTCAAAATTTTCAGGTATTTTAACTTATGTTGAGAAATATATCGATTACACTAGTGGTTTAATTCCCTTCATATATTTAATTGAACCTAAATTCTATAATATATGTGCTAAACCACACCTATTTCAATAATAACTAGCATTTAATAGTATTTCATTAGAGGATTTATGCAAATTTTAATAACTTTATCCCAACTATGAACTATGTAAAACGTCAAGCATTGTCATAATATGTACAGAGAAAAAGATGGTTTATTCAATATATATTAAATTATAATCAAAAAATTTTTTATATTAGTAAGAGAAAAATTCATACGAATCATTTGATGTAATTTAGAATAATCTAATCAAAATATTTTACAACACAAAGAGAACAATGGTTTTAAAGACAATGATGAAATAAATTAATGAAAAATGAACCATTTTATGACAGATGTGAGAGATACGTGGAATATTATCAATATTATATATACCATAAATTTAATTCATTACTTATGATTTTTTTATATGATGGGTTAACACTAATGAGGAAGACTTTTATTAATATAATATATAAAGGAAATTATATAGATAATATTGTATAGGATCTATAAAATTAAATTATATTATTCATGACCTCTCAAAAAAACATTTATAAGGAAAAGAGTATTAGTTAATATAGGGGGTTTTCTCGAAATAAATGAACTATTAGGTCATTAATTTATAATGTAATATATATATTTTTTTATCAATAAGTAAATGAATTAAGGATCATTATTACTTTGCTGAATTTTTTTTCATAATAAAACTCAATCTATGAATTTTGATAAACCTCCAATATCAAATTATGTGCACCACATAAAGGATTTTAATTATATGGTAAACTTACTAACATGTAATATAATGAAGATATTGTCATTTTAAAATGTATAAAACACTTGGTAGAAGGTGATAGAAATACTCACTAAAGAAAAAGCATAGCATGGGTATATTTACCACATCATGGATTGTGTTTAAGGAAGAACATGACATGGTGAAGGAAACCATGTAATTGTTATATGCATGTAAGTATATGAAATTTATGTTAATGGATGTCAAATTTTATTTTTATCCACTATAAGCTATCATATATCTGTTACAACATTATTGGAAAATTTATAAATTTTTTATTAAAAATTTATGATATATAATGAGTTAAATGTACCATTCAAGGATAAAATGAACAATATAAAGAGTTATAATGTATGATAATATAAGTTGATACATGATTTTTTTTTAATCATTTGTTTTGTATTTGAAAATAAGGGTAATATGTGGAGTTCTATATAAATAATTTTAATCTTTATGAATTTGTTTTGGAATATTATGATTTTACCCTCAAAAACTCCTTGAAATAATAACTTTTATATCTATATTCTCTTAAAATTAATGGTTATAATAGTCCATCATTGTAAGAGAAATACAAACTAGGGTTTCATGTGATTGAAAAAAACCATTGACTATCATGAGAATAGGGAGTTAGTAGACTTATTATAAAAGATCTCCCTCAATTATTTTTGATGTTTATATGGATCAGTTTTCTTAAAAGTGTATCATATTGTCTTTATTTTTATATTAAATAAAATTAATTACAATTAGATATTTTGGAAAAGGTTTTGGTGGTTATTTAAACAATATTTGGAAAAAATTTATCTCTATTAAATCCCAAATGGTTTATTAATTCCAGTTTTATTACATTTAAATTAAATGTTTGAATATATGAAGAATTTGGAAAAATGTGTTTAAAAAACAATATATTACATATAAAAATTCCACGGTTTACAAAAACTCTTTATAAAATCTCAAGGTTTTTAAACTGTACAATTTTTTATACCAATTTTATTAAAATCATGATTATATTTTTCGAAAATAGTTATGGAAAATGATTCCCAAAAATTGAGCAATATAATGTATCAATTTCTATTCTTTGGTTTAAAAAACATGTTTTTTATAGAAATTATATTTCTATATGAAAGCCGAGGTATGTATTAACAAAACTAAATTTTTATATAAATGTTTTCTTTTTCAACACTCTTCCTAAAATGACTTTTATAAAGGAAAAAATTATGCAGTTCATTATATTCGATTCCATTAACATACATAAAGAGTCATATTATGGGGAATAAATAAAACCATTGTGGTTTTATGATTTATTAAAAAATTATTTTTCATTAATTTCTATAAATTTTCATCAGCACATGCCTTTATCCCCACCCCCTTCACACTAAATTTGAAGGGAGATTTGAACAATAAAAAAATTAGTAGTGTATTTCTCTATTTAAAGTCTTACATTTTTATGTTTTATAAATTTTAATGTAAATTTATTGTGTTTAAATTAAAAAATAATTTATTATATGTGTATGATATTATGAAATAGATGATTTATTTTTAATTAATTTAGAAAATTTTATCTTTTATTAGATTAATTTTTTGGGATATATTATAAATTTAGTAATATATACATTATAACTTATTTATAGTGTAAAAAAGTTGAATTTAATATTTTTATATTTTTATTTTACTCATAGTTTTTCAGTAATTTAAAAATATTTATTTGGTAGGATTTGTATAATCATAGAGTAATGGGAAATTAATAGGGATTAGTTTTTATGTAACAACATAAAATGGGGATTAAAATAAAAGGTTTTTGTAGTGGAGATAATGGTGAATAATAGTCATGAAGAAATTATAAGAGGAAAAATCATAACATTTTCTAATCCCAAAATGGACAAATCATGACCAACAATAGTTCTGTATTAAAATTACCACAAAAATTATACCATAATGGATTTGATCATATTAAACATAGGATATTTCATTCGAATTATGGTTTAATATATTTTTATTATAGTATGTGTTTTTTAAACACCCTAATATTTTATGAAATATCTCTTCCGAAATAAATTTAAATTTTATGGTAGCCTGCATTACAAGAATCATCGAATCTTAAAAAAATGTGACACAATATTAAAATGTTAATATTTAATATGATAGTTATCTCCTAACTATTGTAATAAAAGGTATGAATAATATTGACTAAATTATAAAAATATATTGTTTAAACCTATATATAAACATAATTCATTGGTTACTAATTAATTTGAATAGAATGTAAAAACAATTTGAAAATAAACGAAATCATTTTTTGAAAACTTCTTTTATGGGCATAGATAAGTTTTATCCTAGCAAATTTAATAAAAAAAATTTATGTTTTATTTTAAATAAATTTATATGTTATATATTCAATAAAATATTTAACAATCATCTTATTTGTTTTCTAGCCATAAGATAAGAGTAAATCCAATTTTACGCTTAAAACTATCATTTTTTTATTTTTTGGTCTTATTTTAAAATTAATTTCAGAAAATTTTTGAAAATATATTTCAAAAAATAAATTTATTTTTTCAAATAATAATTTAAAAACTAGATTATATTTAATTCTACATAATTTTCTAAAATGATAATTTTTTAGTGAATAGTGAAAATAGTGGTTTTTATTAAAAAAATATCTTTTTATTCAAGATATTTACAATATAAATATTATTTTAATATGGTTTAATAGTAAATTTATTTTAAATATATATTTATTAATCCAATTTATATCACTTCAATCAATTCTGTAATGATTTGGGATATTAAAACTTTCAATACTTATGAAGAATTTCTCATTAGAAAACCACTTTTCCATCGTGTCTGCAGGTTTAATTTTAAATTAATTTTTACCACTTCTGTAAATTTAATTTTCAAAAATTGAAAACAAATTTTTAATTAGAATAATTTATATTTCATAATAATATGAACTTAATTTTTAACCATTATGAATAGTAAAAGAAGCAAAAAATAACAACTATAGTTAATGTGAAAATGTATTTATCTAGTGTTAATATAAATAGGTAATGGGTAAAATGACATAGAAACATTTATAAAAAAATATTATGGAATTATTTATAATTTATATCTTGAATTATCTATAATTATCTATTTTATATCCATTTTCATTAGAAAAATGTTGGCACACCATTTTTTTCAAAAATTCCAGTTGTGTCTTTCCCTCACTTTTAGAAGGAAACCACTATTTTCTCCAATTCACACACGGAAAACCACTTGGTTCATAAAATTAATACAAAATAAACTTTAAATAATTTAATCCCATCAACCTAGAGTCCTTATTTATTGTTTTAATCCATCCTAATAAGGATTTATGTATAATCCTAAAGAGACACTCCAAAGAAGTGGTAAAATTTTTAAACTTATGTTTTTGTTTTATTTATTCTTAAACCTCCTTTAAAATAACTAAAATTTGATAATATAATAAAAAATTATATATCATATAATTATATGCTATTTTCTTAATTAAATAACCTATATCTATCTCTTATTCCATCAAATGGGATGTGAAATCATCATTCGTGTGTACAGTGGACTACTACCTCATGAACCAATGTTACTCATTTTCTATCACCACCTATCAAGGATAGATATAAGGATAGATTTAATATTTATATATTATATTAATGATATTTTTATACCTCTATAATTATAATATCATATATAACTTCTTACATCCCAACCAATTAGAAAACAATATTGTCTCCTATGTGTACTGTGGATTACCACCTCACAAACCTATGTGATATGTTTTTTCATTTTCTTTTTACTTGGATGGTAATAAGGATATATTAAATTAATTTATATTATAATTTTAACATATATATACCTATTTAATAAGAATATCACATATACCTTCACACTTTTCCTTCTGTGGGGGATATGATAACGTCATTTGTGTGTATGACGAACTACCACCTCATGAAGCGATGTGATTCACCTTTCACTAATTATTTTAATGAAAGTTAATCAGGTTAAATGTAATAAATATTTTTCATATATATAAAATTAAAAATACTTTTTATCTTTAATAAATTATTTAAATTTCGTTCATTTTATCCTTTAATAAAATGGATGCAGCAATATTCCGTATGCACGGCCAACCGTTTCCATGAACGGTGTATTTAATTATCTATATATAAATTCAATTGATTAATATAAATAGATATATACTGAATATATATGATATTTATATCTTTATTAAAATTATTTATATTATTTAATAATGATCAAAATAATTAGACCAAATTAAAAAATTAAAAAATACATGAAAAAATCACTAATTGCCCAAAATGTGATTTTAACAAGGAATTGTTACAAAATGGGTACTAGAATGTCATAATTAAATAATATATGTTATTATATATATAATTATTTATATTAAATATGTTTATAATAAAATTATATTTTTTATATAGGAGTTTCAAATGTATAATAAGGAATTCAATACTTATGGTAAGGGATTTTCACCTCACTTTTTACTTGAGTGAGACACATGCATTATTCATCAATTATTTTTTATGTGTTGCATATAATATCCATGAAATAATTTATTTATTATTCTCTTGAAATTTATTTGTATTTAAATATCCATTTTATGATCTCTCTTTCATGGGGTTTCATCAAAAAAATACCAATGTTGTATGGGATTTTTATCTCAATATTTCTTCATTGAAACATATATTATGTTATTCATATATCATCTAAAATAATGTGAATATAAATATCATTTGACATATAATATCATTAATTTATTTATTATCATGATATTTTATTTTTCCTTAAATTCTATTCTTGCATATGGATTACGATTCAACATTACCAAAGTGTAATTGTTTTATGATAAAGTCTCACCATTTATCAGGATTGTTTATCTTTATGCTTTTGAGGATGAAATATTAGGATAAATATCTCAAAAAATCATTATTTTTCTTATACTATAGTTATTTTATTATAATAAATTTTTTCCCTTCATTTTACTTTTTTTATGTACTCAAATGTTCTAAAGAATGTTTTTAAGAAAAAATCATTTTATTTCTATTTTCGGTAGAGAAACATTTTTCCTTCTATATAAATGTTTTCTAATAAAATAAAAAATGATTGAATACTATAAAAAGGATTTATTAAACATATTATTACTCTTTTTTAGTTAAAAAAATATTAAAATTATTCTTCATGTGGTTTTCAAAACGACGCCTATTTGGATTTTAAGAAAAATGTGAAAGAATCAGTGTGCGAATTTGTACGTTATTTCCAATCATCGTGAATAGGCAATGTATTAAATACCATTTTATAAATTTTAAATCTTTTTATAAATTAAAAGGATTTCAAAAAATATTTATGAATTTTCATTTTTAAAATGTGATTTTTCAAAGTGGAAACAATATTTTACTCATGAAATGTTCCAAATGATATTTCAAGATAATTTTACATATAAGATAAAATCCATTGATGTTAATTACTTTTTAAGATGGGTAAGATTTAAAGATATCATATTTTTCATTCTTTGTACGGTTTATGTTTATGTTGACAAATTTGTTATGAATTTTAATTCTTTTCCATGGTCTATTCTATTTTTAGTTTATGAAATTTTTAAGAAACTTGTTTCCATTACACAGGTTATGGTGTGGTGATTTAATGATTTTTTTATGATATTTTGGTGCACATAAGTTGGTTTTCTTATGAATGGGTTAGGAACTGTATATCACTTAAATTCATTAGTTAAATCATTATATTTTATGAGAAAACGATGTGAAACAAGTTGAAGTGCTTGATGTACTATGGGAACCAGGTGAGTCCTAATCCATTATGTGGAACTAGTGCATCCTGATCTATAAAAAGAAATAGGGGATGAGTCTTATTCTAATATTTTTATGATACTGGTATTTAACCTTGAAATATGAAATGGTATTCTATATTTATGATGGTTCTACACTATTATTACATGATATTTTGGTTCATGATTGATTTATGATTATTTCTTACTCTTATGGACCATATTTTCTAAAATGATAAATTATTATGGCATGACTCATGATTATGATATATGAATGGTTGGGTATTAATTTCCTTAGTTATGTTCCGGATCACACACCATTATTATTATCTTATACTTTCATATGATCATATATTAATATATCATATATTTACCATTACTAATCATATAATCTCACCTATTCATATTTTTCCTTCCCCTGGTTATGATGAAAGGTTTCGGTAACGTATTCTTAAAAAGAATTAAAGTGAGAAGATCTTTGTATTATATGTTTAATATCTATTACAAAATAAAAAGGTCGTGTTTATTTCCTCCAAATACACTAAACTATTATAGTTCTTAGCTAAGTTTTTATGAAATGTATTAAATATTCATATAAAAAGTTGTGATATTTAAATATGAAAATAAAGTTTCCTTATAGTTTGTATCAAAGGAATTGTTTAGTGAATATATAGTGATTAGGATTAGAAAAACATTTGTAAAAACCTTGGGGATAAGTTTATGTATAAGATAACATCCTAATGTTTTGTTTAGAAATATATTATGTGGTTTTCCATGAAATAATTCCAAGCATGAATACTATAAGAGGAAGTTGTTCTGGGATATAGGTACCTATGGGTGATAAATCTAAAAAAGTAATGTCATTATTGACTTGAGTTTTTCCGGGTATATAAAAAAAGGCCTTTTTTCACACCTGGTTTGACACTCACATGGGATGGGATTAGGTTCATTCACATTCTATTTATGAACCATCATAAAGGATTTTAATAATGTTCATGAATGACCTAGGTTAAGCCTAAGGATTAATAAATTAAATACAATTTTTCATGATATAAATACCTGATAAGTGATTTTTAAATATTATTTGGTTTCCCAATGTGATGATTGTTTCTAAGAGAATGATATTATAGTTCTTAGTATTGAATGTGATAGAAATATATAAATATCACAACATAATTTTCAGATATAAATATCACAACATGTGATATAAATATCACATTAAATACTAAGAACTATAAATATCACAACTTTATTTTCATATCAAATTTATTTTCATATATAAATATCACAAATTGTGAAAATAAATTATCATGATATCAACTATGGGACTCACCAAATAAGAGAATGATAGAGTTTTTTTGGATCTCATGTGGTGGATACCATGTATTAATGAAGATTTGGTTTTCTATTTTTTAATAATGTGTGAAAAAGCACCCAATTGAAGGCTTCAAAGGAACATTAAGATATTTTGAGTGTATAAAATAAAAATGAAAATCATGTAATTACAAGGGAAAAAATGAAACTTTTGGTTAATCAAATGTGAGATAATAATTTTCTCCCCAATGTATCATAAACTACTGAATGGTTTAAATGTGTAAAGTATGGGAAATATGAAAATTGATGTCCTATGGTGAAAGATCGTGAAGAGAATTGGCATGGTGGTATGAGTAATTCTTATACTACTCATGACGGAGAGATAAAAAATAGGATATGGAAATTAAGAAATATTCTAATAGTATTGGTTATGTTAAATTTAATAATAATGATCAATTTTGTTTAATAAATCTTAATAAAACTGACATATTACATATTGTTGTAAAGATGTATTAACGAATAATATAAAAAAATTATTTAATGATTTATGAATTATATTGAATGATTGATGTTTTTATGTATTATAATTTGATAATTATTAAATATATAACTATTTTTCAATAGAATTTTTTCATTAAGGATTTAGAAGAAAATTTTTAATTGTATTGACAACCTAGAAAAGTGATTTAATGGAATGGTGATATTTATGTAAAAACATTATTAGGTGAAGATCACCCTTAATATGTTCCAGATACTGAAGAAAAATGGTATTTAGGGTGGATAAAGAGATGAATAATATAGATAATGAAATTTGAATAGTATTGATGACTGTGGAACTAATTAATGATTTTTTAATATTGTTTTCTATATTATCATTGATGTATTTTACATCACTATTATATTTATGAAATATAGTAAATAATATACGGTTGAATCCAAGGAATGAGGATGCATGTATATTTTCATTAAGGTGGTATTGTAGTTATATTTATTGCCAAATTTTAGCATAATGTATGTAAAAGGTATTAACATATTTCATATGTGATAATTGATAAATGCCTTTTGGTATTTTGGGGAGTAATGTTAAGTTTAATTTCCTAAGATTGGTGTCCTTTAAAAAAATTTTATTTTGGATTGGTCTTAAGGATAAAACATTATGGAGGGGTATAATATGAACATCAGATAAGGTTTTGGAGATTTATTTATTACTTCAACATATAAATATTTATGTATACTGGATAACCACTACAGAAAATTTTGATAACTAGAGATATAAGGAATGGATTTGCATTCTATTTTGTATCTTGTGATCCATTATGAATTCAGATATAAAAAATTCATATTCATTTCTTTGAGTAATAAATCAGGTGTAAATTGATAAAATGAAAACAAAAGAATGAAAATATACTTATGATACAAAAGGAAATCTAAGGCCTAGGTATATTTATCCCTTTTAAATTTTTGATCGTATTGGGATGGTAGCCTATCAATTGATGCTTCCACCGAAACTATCTCAATTCCATGATGTGTTTCACCTATCTCTCCAAAGTATGTACATACTTACTCCTTCAAATTTAATAAACTTTGAGGTAATCCCACTAGAGAATGATAATTTTGTAAGGAATAACATGTATAAATTCTATTTCATAGGGATAAAGTTCAACAAAATAAGCCCCTTCACCTGGTCAATGTTTTGTGGTGAAATCCCTAGATTGAGGAAGCTACATGGTAACCTAGGGATATAGTGAGAAAACATTATCCTCATTTTTCTCTACCAATGTGATGAATTTTTTGGCTGAAAAGGTAGGTAAAATGTAACACACAAATATTATTTAAAATATTTTTTCTTCATAAATATAAATTCATTAATAGCTTATGTTACACACAACACAGAGTATTAATGAAATGCAACACACTATTGAAATATTATTATTTAATATGATAGTTATCATAAAACTATTGGAATTGATGTTATGAATAATATTAAGTAAATTATAAAAATATATGGTTTACACAAATATAGAAAATTAATTCATTAGTTACTAATTAATTTGAAATGAAAATAAAAACCATTTGAAAATGATAGAAATCAATTGATGAAAACTATTTTTATGCGAAAAAATGCTTTTTAACTTAATAAATTATATAAATTACTTTTAGTGAATTATTTTAAAGATATTTATATATTATATAATAAATTAAATGTTTAATACTCACCTTATGTGTTTTCTAGGCATAAGACAATAAGAATTCAAATTTTGTGCTTAAAAATTCAATATTTATAAAGTGTAGTTTTGTCACATTTTAGGAACATATTTTAAATTTAGTTTTTTAAAATTTTAAAAAATATATTTGAAAAAATATAATTTATTAGTTAAATCATAATTTTAAATTTATCTTATAGAAAATTTTTGAATTTTTTTTTAAAAAGATAATTTTTTAAAGGATTTTGAAAAAATACTGGTTTTTATTAAAAATGTAGTCTTTTTATTAAAATAATTTACAAGATATATTTTTTTATTAAGTATTTAAAAGTTAAATTAGTTTATTTTTATATCTTTTAGTCTAATTTAGCTCATTTAATCAATTCGATGTTGAATTGGTATATTAAAACTTTCTATACTTATAAAAAAAATTCTTGGAAAACTTGTTTTTCATTGTGTCTATATGTTTAATTTTAAATTAAATTATGAAACATCCTTGAATTGAATGTAGAAAAATGGATCCCATATTTTGAATCAAAATAATATATATTTTATGATAAGGTAAATCTAATTTTTTACCATTATGAATAGTAAAATCAATAAAAATTAATTACCATAGTTAAGGTAAAAGTGGTTTTACAACAGAGTTAAACTAAAACAATAAGGGATAAAATGACCTATAAACATATCCAACACCAATTTTATGGATATATTTAAACATTATCTCCTTCAATATTGATAATGGTCCATCTTTTACCTTTTCTAGGAGAAAACAATGGTTACACCTTTTTCTTTTCAAAATTTACAAGTGTTTCATATCCTACACTTATAAAAGGCCACATACACCCCTATATTATTCACAAATCCAAAACCCATAGGTCTAAACAAGACCTACCCAAATATTTTTTTGTTTCCCTCACCTCATCCTAGGGTTCTTATATTAGTTAATTAGTTTAACAGACCAACTCAGGTCAATCAAACCATACACTTGATCTAGTCCTGACGTGGTGAGGTGAAGCAATATATCATAACAAGTATTGTATATAAGGAAATAATACATAAAAAGTAGAAAAAGTGGAAGAAAAAGTTAAAACCAAGTCAATAAAATCCAATCAAAACAATATAAACATGAATATATGACTAAAATATTCCCTTCCCTATATATATATCCTAATATAAAACATCTAAAACCACTCTATGGAAAAATTAATGTATAATGATAAATCCTTATAGTATAACACTATAGATTCTACAATAGTTCTAATAACAGTAATGCAAAACGTGTGAGAAAAAATAAATGATAAAAACATTCATGCGATAAATAATTGTAAATGAAAAAGTACCACATTTTGTGCCCAAACCTATGAGTCAATATCTATTAGACACAAAGGAGCATAAATAGGCATAACATTGGATCCAACCAATATAAATTCCTTCTACAGTCCATAAATATCCAAAAGGTCACCTTCTTAGGGTGACACACACACTAAGTCTACCGATGTCTCATTCCCAAATCACCCATGGTTCCCAATGCACTAATTTTAAACTTGAATTTCAAAAACCATGCTCAAAATTTTATAAAACATTTAACAAGACAATATATTCTACTTTGGTATTTAAAAACATATTTTGAAATCATGAAAATCTATTTTCAAAGAAAAATACATTTTAAAAACTTTTAACATTCAATAGATACTTTAGAAACACATATCACTTCATATCAATAAAAACACCAAATAAATTTACCAATAACAACAAGAAAGTCATTTAATTATCCAATTGTATTGAAATTCCTACCTTAAACTGGTATAAACCTATCTACCTTCCACAATAGTGTTTAGAAACCACTGGAACATCCTTTAAAAGTTTGGGCATGCCAAGAAACATAAATGGTTCTATGGAAAACACAATCTAATCACAAATATGAATGAAAATATAGCCACAACCAAAGAAAAAGAAGAACTAGAAGGAACTCTTACTCATAAAAGTAACTCTTACTCATAGAAAATAGACACATCTGAAACAATTATTAATCACTAAAATTAATGATTAAATAGGGTTAGTGGTCTCCAAAATCACTCTATAGTGATTATTGATCAAGAAGGAGAAGGGATGAAAATGAATGAAAGAGATATTATCCCCGAAGAACCCTAAAAGGCATAATCATGATGATTACACAGTTTTTAATTATATTAACAAATATGTAATCCCATAACACTTTGTGTAATCTATGATTCTCAAGTATGTAAAAAATTATGTTTCCTTTTTATTAAAAACTATATTTTTGATAGCACACAATGTTAACCTATTACATGATGTGTAAACCATTCACCCATAATACATATTTCATGAAATATTCCTGGAGAATATTAAATGGAATGAAATACCTTTATACAACATCTAATCTCCCAACATACTATTTAATCTATTAGTATAGGCATAAAAACCCAAATACCCCTCTCTAGGTTCTCTCAAACCTTGAAATAACTTCTCTATGTGCTTGACATATTTATACCAAGAATCAATTAATTTAAAAATTTATACATCCCTAATATTTAGTTCTTCTTATCCATTAAAGGTTATACATCACCACAAAGCTCGCAAACACACCCTAACAAAGATGATAAGAAAAGAATGAACAAGGGATTACATGAAAAACAAAATAGGGTTTTATTATCCCCCCACTAAAAATTATTTCTTCTCCCTGAAATACTTTAGATTTCTAGACTATCAAAAGGTAAATTCCACTTACACCTCATCAAAAATTACATATTCTATATCTTGTGGCTATCCAATCCTTACTTATATAGTACTCGACTAAGAGGGATATTTTTACCATGTAGTACCTTCTCTTGGAGATCCATAATCTAAACTGGATACTCAACTAATGTAGTTTCAATTTTAAGATAAACATACTCCCATATTAACAAATAGGATGGATCCGGTGTATACCTCCTCATCTGGGTGACATGAAACACATCCAATATAGAATTCAAACCAGATAGTAATTCCAACCTATAGGACACCTTCCCTAGTCTTCCAATGATCTAAAAGGGTCCCACAAACTTCGATGATAACTTACCCTATTTTCTGAACCAATTATGCTCCAATAAAGGTGAAACTCTAAGAAAACCCAAATCAAAAACCAAAAACTACATAAGAAGATTAATACATTCCTCATAAGATATGTGATGACCCTCTATTGTAATCAATCTCCTCTGAATCAACTGCACCATCTATGTCCTCTCATAAATGAGACTCGGGCCAATCGAGGACCGCCCTCACAAAATTTCCCAACACAATAGAGATATACATGGTCAACCATAAAAATTCTCAAAATATTCAATCCTAATGAATGTATGATAAATATTTTTATAGGAAAAAATGACTAGAGGAAAATTATTTTCTGAGGATCCCCCAAAATCAAGTACACATGCCCACAGTATATCCTCACGAACCTAGAAAATCTGCTTCGTTAATCTATCCATATGTCGATGATAATCTATCCTCAATCTAATCATGGAACTCATATCTTCATGCAAACATTTATAGAATATATATGTTATCCTTGAGTCCATATCAGATACACCAGTAAATGGAACACCATTCTCACAATATCTCAAACATACAAGTCTCTAAGTTTTTCAACCCTCATCGTTCTCTTGACAGGGAGTAAATTTATTGATTTTGTGATTTGATCAATGAACACCCAAATAAAATCTATACCACTAGATGTTATTGAAAAAAATAGCAACATCCATGGAAATATCATCCCACTTCCATACCATAATGGGTAAAGTCTATAAAAAACCCATATGTATCTCCTGTTTTCCTTAAGTCTTTTACAAGTAAGACACCAAGATACATAAAACACAACCAACCACCTCATCCCCTTCCACCAATACTGATGTCTAAATTCATGATACATCTTGGAAACCCTAGGGTTCAAAGATCAACAATACTGGTGTCTACTATCTAACAACTCAGACCTCAAGAAAAATGGAACAACCAACCTACCATGGAAGCACAAAGAATAACTTTGAGACTAAGACCAATCACAAAAGTCTCACCACCATAAAGTATTTCACTATATAATTACTCAGTGTCTACCACATATTCAAGTTGAACTCACTCCTCAGAAGAGGAGTTAGCTTTTGTCAAATCCATGAACACTTTTCCATAAATATCTTTCACTCCCAATATCATCTTGGAAAAAATCATCATAGACCACTAATAAACTAATTCCTTCATGGATTATGATTATGATTATTTTCTAAAAGCATCTACAACCACATTTCCCTTCTCAGTGGTGTATGAAATATTAAAATTAAAATATTGATGACACTCCACTCAGTGTATTTATCTCAAGTTCATATCCCTTTGAGTAAAATTTTTTTTCATGATATTATTATTTAAATAAATTTTAATCTTATTCCCAAAGAGAAATTGATGCCATATTTTGAGGGACTTAATGATTGCTTCTAACTCAAAATCATGGGTTGGGTAGTTCTTCACTAGAGGGAGAAACTAGCATGATCCAAAGGTCACCACATATTTCTCCAATATCAAGACACATACCAAACCCATACCAGATGAATTATAGAAAGCGTCTTAACATAAACCTAGTTCTAAAATAATAATAATTGAAACTAAATTCAACATCATATTCAAGTTATAAAATTATTTTTAATAGTTTTTATTCCATTCAAACATTAAAAAATTATGGGTTAAAGAAGTCATTAAAGATGTGAGATTCGTGAAATCCAAAACAAACCATATATATTAACCATCAAATCCTAAGAATATTTATATATAAAATAAGTTTCTAGGATACTTTTTGGGGAAACACTACCTGTATCATTTTAGGATCAACTGATACACCCCTCATAGAAATCATATTCCCCAAAAATATCACTTATCAGATCCATAATTCACATTGGGAAATCTTACCATAAAAAATGTAAATTAAATTATTGATAAGTGGTATCCAAATGATATATGTGCTCCTACATTGAATTGGATTATACCAATATATCAAAAATGAACACATACACAAAATATTCTATCTGTCACTGAAAAATATGGATCTTCAAAGCCATAAAAACTATTGAACAATTAGTTAGGCTGAATGGCATGACCAGAAATTCAAAATTCCCATACCAACTCCTCAATTATATCTTCGATATATCCTCTTCTCGGACCCTCAACTGTTGTTACCCTAACTATAGTTTAATCTTTGAAAACCAACATTCCCCTCTAACTTCATCCAAAACATCATCAATCCAAATCGAATGATATTTGTTCTTAATGGTAATTTGATTAAACATTTCATATTCAATAAAAATTATGAGAGTCCCCTATACCTTCTTAGTAAAGAGTATTGGTAGATCCCATGGTGACATGCTAGTATGAATAAACCATTTAGTCAATGGGTTCTCAAACTGGACCTTATGTTCTACCAACTAAGTATCTTCCATTCGATAAGATAGAATAGAAATGGGCATTGTACTAGGCAGTAGAAAAATAGTAAACTCAACCTCTATCTAGGGAAGAAAATGAGGAAAAACATTTAGAAATGCATTTTCTAATCAATAACTTCTACAAGAAGTTAAGCCCCCAAAAATAGTTCAACTGAATCAAAAAAACATCTCTAACAACTGAAATTATATTACCTCATCATTAGGAACAATATGTCCTTCCCTCCAAAATCTAGATTCTCAATCACCCTAAAACATATGAGTGACCGCATAAATTGATAATAACTATACCTAAGGGTGATAAAAGTATATGTGGGACTTAACAGTGATTATACAATCCAAGATGATAATTAAGCTAAATATGTCAAGATCAATAACTAAAGAGCCCCATTCTACCTCATAGTAGGTTATCATCACCCAACACATAGGACACATGAAACCTTGTTCGGGCCACTTTACCAAAGGTGTGGAAATATCCATCACGAACGGTATAATTTTATAACAAAATCCCAAAATATCAACTAACATTGACTATATAAATAAATGAGTAAAACTTATATCAAAAAAATCTTGAACCATAGAAGACATAATAAATTCCATACCTTTAACCGTAATTGGACCTCCTTACGATTATTCATTCACATATATATTCACATAAAGACATACAGTCTTAGCCCCAAGAACATCCCCCTTGGACTGAGGATTTAACCCACCACCCTTGGATGCATTGGTATGAACCTATGACCCCTTTATGAACCCTTATGTCTTTACTACACTTAACATCTCAAGGTAAAATTGCTGAATAAATATTTTCACAAAATAATCCAAAGTAAGGTCCTCATGAAACATAGCTTTCACAATGGAATCTCACTATATCCATCCCAGTCCCTCAAGCACGTATGTGGAAAAAACACACCTTCAAGTCTTCATGACTCTTAATGAAATTCAAAATCCTCTCAATCAATTCAAGACAGTCCTTAGATCCATATGGTCATTTATCACCAAATAATATTGGTGGATGATTATTAGAAAACATAGAGTCGTGATCCACCACATGTATTATATTCCCAAAACCTACATAACCTAGAGTATAAAAAGATTAGATGACAGCCTCTACCAAAGAAGGGTCCACAGGAGGACTTAACTACAGAACATATCACATGGATTCCTCTCTCAATTTTGAAATATCTATTATAATAGTCATTGTCTAATAAACACATGACACACACCAATTAGATCATTATAGCATTCCAAAATTCATAGGACCACATTTAGAATTATGATCAATGATTTAAAAATAATAATAATTTAAAAATATATAATAATTTTATCCCCAAAATACATTTCCAAAAAAGAAATAGGTAAATTTAAATAATAATCCTATACAGTTCATTAAAAAGGACCAAAACTCTATTTATCAAACCTGGTAAAAGATTATAACCATCCATGGTAACATGAGTTCAGTCGTGGATGTGAGCTGGATAAGACCATTTCTTATACCAACTATCTAAATTCTAGCTGGCCTAACTCTTATTTACCAATGACATAGAACCAAAAATAGGTGGTGTAAAGACATTTGAGGCTGAACCTCCCACTAATGGAAACTTATGATTAACCCACATGGGTCAAGAAAACCATACACCAGATTGATCCATCATGTGGGGAGGTGAAGCAATATAAAATAACAATTATTGTATATAAGGAAACAAGACATAAAACTAGAGAACAATAAGAAGAAAAAAGATACAACCAAATCCATAAAATCTAATACAAACTAGATAAACTTAAAAGTATGAATAAATAGACAAAAATGTCTCCATGTGACCAATAGTCACCTCCAAACCAACCAAAACTGAATGAAATGACCAAATGAGATACCGATATGATACAAGATTCCCTTCCCTTTACATGTTTCTAGAAATAAAACATCTACAATAGCCCAAGGAAAAATGTAGGGTATGCGAACAGATCTCAGTATGATACCACCATAGAATATATACAAGTTATAATGACAAGAATATAACAGTTCTATATTTTAATAATAAAATACTTTTACAAATCATTTTCAGAAATCTTATTCATTCGTAAATCATTTTCCACTGGGGATTCCATAAAATCCATATATATTCTCATAACATATATGTGAAAGCAAGAAGTGATAAAAACCAGAAGAACGTCCATGCATCAAGAGGTAAGCATGTAAACACATATACATGGAATAACCTATCATGTGAATTTATGTGATACATCCTCATAAATACATGTGAAAAACAATCCATGACAAAAACGTCCATTAAATAAATAATCATAAATGAAAATCACCTCATATTTAGAACTAGCCTATGGGAAAATTCATAATAGACACCCAAGAGATTAAACATGCATAACATTGGATCAAACCAAAAAAATTTCCTTCCACAATCCATCGATATACAAAAGGTTACCTCTTAGTTGTGACACACACACTAAGGTGGCACATGTCTCCTTCCTGATGAACCCAAGTCTCATAAAGTGTCACTTGTCAAATTTTATATCAAAAAACATGCTCATAATTTTATAAAACAATTTTAAAGAAAAGAAAATACAATTTGGTGTTTGAAACCCTAGTTCCAAATCAATAAAATAGATTCTCAAAAAACCATTTTTGAAAAAAAAATTCTCATCAATTCAATCCTTTAAAGATTCATATAACACCAAATTAATGAACAAACTAAAAGAGTTATCTAATAAAAACCGTCAATTAATTTCATTAACTAATTGTAGAAAAAAACTACCTAAAACTTGTATAACCCTAGTTTCATTAAACAACGGTTATTTGAAACCATGAGAACATCCTTCAAAAGACAATTCACCCCAATAAACTGACATGCATCGATAGAAGACACCATCCAATTATAAATTGGAATGAAACTATAAACACTTCCATAGATAATGAAGAACAATGTGGAACTATTGACCATATAAATGAACTACAGTCACAATAAAGACAAATCATTCAACATAATGATCTGGAAATGTCGGTGGTCTCTAAAATTTCTCCAGGGAGCTTCTTGGTCAAGAGGGAGAAGTTATGTAAATGAATGAATGAAAAACCTCCGTGAAGGACCCTGAAATCCCTACACCTGAAGATTGCATGGAGTGAAATACCATTACACATCATATAATCCAAAAATATCAAGTACACTAAAAAATACATTTCATTTTATTAAAATTATAATTTTATATAGTATATACGTGAGCCTATTACACAGTCTGTAAACCATTCACGCCCTGAACCTATTTCATAACATCTTCATAGAGAACATTAAACAGTGTTCAATACCATTAAAATATGTGAAATAACCTATAAGACTACATAATCTTTAGTTTTATGCATAATAAATTAATTAACCCACTATGAGAATTATTTTAACTTGGGAAGAACCCTGTTATCTCCTTAACACCATTATAGATGTACTCTATTAATTCAGACAAACATACATCCCCTGACTTTAGGTCAGTATCCTTAAAAAAGGCTATGAATCACTAAGAATCCTAAACAAGAACCCAAACATGGACAATTATCAATGAATAAACAAGGTGTTACATGAAAATCATAACGGGGTGCTATAGTAATCCCTCTTAATAAGGATTTAGGTGTAAATGAAATATAATTCTCTGAAAAAGAGGAAAAATTATTAAACATACATTTTTATTTTATTTCTTATTACACCTCCATTAATTATATTAAAATATGATAATATAAAAACAAAAATTATATATCATATACTTATATATTATTATTTTAATTAAATAACTTATATCCATCTCTCCTTCCATCAAATGGAATGTGAAATCATCATTCATGTGTGGAGTGGAGTACTGCCTCATGAAACGATGTTATTTTTTTCCATTACTACCTCCCACAAATGAAAATAATGAAGGATTTAATATTTATATATGATATTTATGATATTATTATACCTATGAACTTATAATATCATATATACCTTCATACATCCCAACCTATCAGAAAACAATAACATTGCTCATGTGTATGGTGGACTACCGCCTCAGGAACCGATGTGACGCATCTTTCCATTTAAATATTACATGGATGGTAATAAAGATATATTAAATAAATATATATGATATTTTAAAAATAATTATACCTCTAAAATAAATATATCTCAAATAACATATTACTTTCTATTCTATGGGGGATTATACAATGTTGTTTGTGTATATAGAAGACTATCACCTCTTGAAGTGATGTGATTTTTTCAAAAAATACTTTGCATGAAAGGAAATAAGGAAAAAATTAAAGAATATATGTGAAATATGTAATTTAAAAATAATTCTGAAAATTTAATTTAATTTTTACCTTTATTTTATTTCATCCTTCAAGAAAATGGAAACAACTTTCATGCGTATGTACGACATACTTTCTCCATAAATGGTGTATTTTGTTTTCAATATCTCAATTTAGGGATTAATTTAAATACATATATAATGAATATATATCATATTTATATAATTGTTAATATTATATAGAATATTTAACCATGATCATTTTAATATGACTAAAAATAAAAATTCAAAACATACATGAAAAACAAAGTGTTTATTACCCAAAACGTGATTTTAACTAGGAATTGTTCATAAATAGGTAATATAATGTCATAAGTAAATGATAAATGGTGTGATATATGTAATTATTGTTCTATAATATATTAATAATAAAAATTTATTTATTACACATGTGTTTTAAATGTGTATAATGAAATTTGATACATATGGTAAGAGAGTTTTGAATCGATTTTTACTTCTGTGAGACACACTCAATATTCACCACTTATTTATTTTATGTGGTGTATATACTTACCAGGAACTTAATTTATTAAGGTTTACATGAAAATTATTGGGATTTACATATCCATTTTATAATCTCTCTTTCATGGGTTTTATGGTTCAATAGTGACCAATGTGATCAGGGATTTTTTTTATTTTCCTTTTTTGAGACATATGTTATGTTATGAACCTATATTCTTTTATGATTTGTAGATACAACAAATTTGACATGTAATATCATGAGTTTATTTATCAAAATGATATTTTAATTTTTATATTATTTTATTCTTCCGTGGTTCGTACAATTCAATGTTAACAAAATGGTACGAGTTTTATGATACAATCTCATCATTTATAGGGATTATTTATGTTTATGCTTCTGATAATGAAATATTATACTCCATATCTCTAGAAACAATTCAAATTTCTTATCCTATCGTTATGTCATGATAATACATGTTTTCCATTTATTTTCCTCTCTTTATGTACTCAATAGTTCAAATGAATTTTTTTTTAAAATGTTATTTCTCTCACTGATCAAAAACACTTGTTTCCTTATATATCTATTTTTTATAAAATTATTTTCAAAAAACAATAAACATTATAAAAATTATTTTTTAATGACATACTTACCCATGATTTTATTTTTTTTAAATGGTTTAAAAGGAATCTCAATCTAATTTTAAAAAATATTTCCAATTTGACTTTTACATAAAATGTAAAAAAACATTTGTTTTAACATTTATTACATTTCCTGCCATCATGACCACACAATGTTTTAAAGATTAATTTTTAATTTTCAATGTTAATTTAAAAAAAAAGTTATTTACAAAATATTTTATTTATTTTATGTTTAAAAAATGATTTCCAATGTATAAAAGATGTTTTCCTTAAGAAATTTTTCAAGTGATCATTCAAAATCATTCCCTTTTCTATGATAACATCCTATCATGTTACTTATAAATTATTGGTGATAATGTTGAATGATATAATCCTTATTATTTATCATTATGGTAAATTTTTATGTTGATTAAATGTTTATTAAACCCATTTATTTTTCATGGGTTTTTATGTGGTGAATTGTAGAAATGTTTATGAATCTTATTTCTTTTACACATGTTATAACGTGATGATTTGATATTTTTTTGATATTTTGGAACACATAAGTATGGTTATTATTATTATATAGTAAGGACCTATATTTTGTTCCTATTCATTAGGTAAATCATTATATCTCATGATTTAACAATAGGAAACAAGTCAAAGGGCTTGATCATCTATGGAAAATAGGTAAGTCATGATCCACTATAGGAAACAGATGCGTCCTAATCTATAATTTGAAATAAGTGAATTGTTATGATCCACATTGTTGATGATATTTGTATTTAGCTTTTACATATGAAATAATTTTATATATTTATTATGGTTCCACACTTTTATGAAATGATTGTATGGTTCATGATTGATTTATAAGGATTTCTCACTCTTATGGACCATGTTTTATAAAATGAAAAGGTATTATGGAAAGACTATTGTTTCTGATCTATGATAGGTTGGGTATAAAATTTTTAATTATTTATCTTGTTAACATACCCATATTCTTATGTCATGCTTTCATATGATTATAGATTATCTCTCATATGTTTACCCTTACTGATCATCTGATCTCACCCTTTATTATGTTTTCTCCCCTAGGTTATGATTAATGGATTATATAGGTTATGGCCATGAGGAGTTTTATTTGAGAAGTTATTTGTGGTAGATGTTCAAGACCTTTCACTAGATAAGAATATAGTGTTCATAGTCTCAAAACACACTAGAATATTAAAGTCGTCAGGCATGTGTTTATTAAATATATTAAATATTCATCTAAAATTATGTGA
The DNA here is from genome assembly GCA_963277665.1 of Viscum album. Lineage (NCBI taxonomy): Eukaryota > Viridiplantae > Streptophyta > Magnoliopsida > Santalales > Viscaceae > Viscum > Viscum album. Next base: position 1,426,633,613 of record OY728136.1, on the reverse strand, counting down.
TATTTATATATGAAAATATTATGTTGTTATAGGATTAGATATAAAGATATAAAATTTAACATTATAAAAAATTATCCAGACATGTAACAATGATATTAAAAATTTAATGTTGGATCTAAGATGATACATGAATTATTCTCTAACTGTATGTGTTGTGTTGTGATATTTGGTCATCTTGTTTTATCTATGAAAATAGAAGTGTCGTCCTTAGATAATTTTATTTTAATAACTAATGGTACAACAGTTAGAGGTTCTAAAAGCATGAATAAAACTATTTTTTTATATGTAGTATTAAATTAGGACCCTTTTTCATTTCCATGATTAATCTATTATTATATTTATATGAAAGAATATAGGGGAAAACAATTTTTTTGTTTACTTGTAATAATGGGTGATTGAATAATATATTTTTTATTTTTGATCTCATTTTTATTAGGTTCCTAACTTCACTAATTTTTTAATATGATTCATCCTTCATTATTTATTATCATTATTTATTTATTGATGTATTTCTAATAAAATAAATGAATTATATTGTTTTCATTTATTCTTGGATAATGAGTGAGTGTATGTTATTTATGCTTAATGATGGTTTTGAATCACTAAATTACTAAATTAATTAATGTTATTGAGTAAAAAAATTAGTGATTACATAATGAATTTAAAACCATGTATTTGAATTGATTTAGTACTAAAAAATATTATTCATTGAATATATTATAATCTTAAATTTTTCATTACCCTGGATTTATGATTCTCGTGTTACGTTAATTATTAAAAGTTTATTCATCCAGTTTTAATTATATTTTGATCATTAAATTATTATATATTAATTTTTAATGTAATTACTAATATTTGGATACCCTATATCAGTGGTTACAACCTTAGACTAATAATGTGGTATGATTTTTTCACACAGTGATTTGAAAGAATTATTATAAATTACTAAAAATAATTCAAAATGAGAATTAATAGTGAGACACAGGAAATCAATTTTTTTTGGAACCAATTTTAGGGACTAATAAAGTTATAATAATGCAATATTTTATATATTTAAATAGGTATTTTCCTAACCTATTTATATATTTCATTTTATTTTTTTCCTTGATGGGTTTGTGTTGTGGTTTTTATGATCAATAATTTAGATTTTTTGGTACCTAATTCAATAAAAGTATCTAAATTTGTTAGAATTAATTTTTAGTATGATATTTATATGGATAAGAGATTAATGAAACAAAATAATAAATTAAACATGGTTTTGTTTGATCATATTCAAAAAGTGGAGATTTTTTTGCAAAAAGGACAACTGATGAAAAGAACTCTTACCGGGTATAATTTACATTCATATAAGGGATAAAACCAAGTATACTTGTTTTTTAGTTCTAATAAAAAATTTGAACCAAATACAATTCATTTCCAAATGATCTCTAATTAAATTAAAATTTTTGGACTACCAAATGAGTATCTAAATTCATACATGGGAAAATTTAATGAATATTTTGATTCATTCTAATTTATGGATTTCTTAGATGGTGAGGTAAGTATTCACTTATTCAATTTTTCATTAAGAGACATGTTTATGGAGTTAATTTAATTTTTGACACCGTATTATATCATAACATGAAATGAGATAGAATTATTCTTCAAAATAAGAATCATTTATCCCTCAAAAACCTTGAATCATTATTTCGATATTTTATATTTTTAAAATTTAAAAAAAAAATTCAATTGTATGAGGAGGTTTTAAGGAATTTTTTATAAAGTGTCTCCATTAAGATAAAAAAATATGGTAAATTACTAAAAAAAATTATTTTCTCTCAATTTAAAAAACTAAATTAATAATAATATCATTGGAGTTTTTTTATGAAGTTTTCAAGAGAATAATTATTATTATTGGATTATATTTTCATTGATAGTTTAAAAAGAAAATATATTATTTAAAATAAATTAAAGAAGGTCACATTTTGGATTCCAGTGTAAAAAAATAATGATCTTATTAAAATCATCACCAAAATCATTTTTCTTATGCAACAAAGAAAATATATTTCTTCTGATGATATAAATCACATGAATTTTAATAAGAAAACAAATTTTTATTAATTGGGGCCGCATATAAATTAAGGTTTATAAAAAAAATATGAGGACATATAGTGTTCCAATAACATGGTTTAAAAATTACACATAAAAAAATGTTAGAGTAAACCTTGTAACCATTCTTGATAACTTCTGGGGGTTCCAACAAGCGTTGGGAGGATAATTTAAATAAATAGTTTTCATAGGATAAAAAACTTGATTTTTAGGTTGATAAAATTAAAAATAAACTCATTTAAATGATAAAATTAATTATAACATGGGACTAAATTATGAAATCAAGTAATAAATCAAATAATATTACCTTAAGTAGTGACAACACAATGGGAGAGTGTGATAATGTATTAATAGCATAGTAAAAAACAAGAAAATGTAGAGGAGATATAGTGAGAAAGAAGTAAAAGAAAAATGAAACTAATAATTATGTTAGAGAATAAGATTTTCCCCCATAAAATCCACTAATTCCATTATTTAAAAGGATAAAGATAGGGATAATTGAGTAATATATTAGTAAGTATTAAAAAATTATGAAAAATAATTTTATCATCCATTTTTTAGAATCATTAAAAACATGTCCATATATTCATAGTTCATGAAGGTATTGTATTTAAATAAGTGGAACATAATAGATGGGAAATAATGAAAATTTATTAAATAATCCACACGATCTAAGTGGTTTTGTAATTCCTATTAATATTGGATACAATAAATTTAGAAAATATTTGTCTCATTTAGGTGTGAGTTTGAAAAAAATATCAGAGTCAACATTTATGAGATTGTAAATAGAATATATAGACCCCATGAGGGTTTATTTTCATTTATAGTATATGATATTGAGATGTTTATAAGTTTTAATTGCTAGTCCCATAGTTAATGTGGTGGAATTTTATATTTTTATGGATTTTGTTAAACTAAATATGGATAAAAATAAATAAACCCTTATACTAGGAAGGATAATTTATCAGAAATAAATTTTTTATTGAAATTAAAATTGGTGAGTTATCTTTTAGTGTTGGTGGTGGAAAAAAATCAATGTTCATTTAGTGATGAAATTTTTTTTGAAGAATAATAGGTCTGGAGTGAGGATGTAAATATAGAAATTGAGGAAGTTGTTATTATATATTAGTTGGAGGATGAATATAATGAGAATAATAAAAAAAATATATCTAATCAAAAATACTTAATATATCAGAAAACTTATTGAGAAAGAGGGGGTTAAATAGAGACAACAAATTTGGTTTGTTTATGAATTAATATTTATTTTTTATAAGTAATTAAATATTCTATATTGGTCTTATATGAGTGTAGAAGGTGAAATATTAAGGAATATTAGAACTGATTTCATAGAAATGATGAATACACATCTATATATAGGAAACTAAATTGAAAATATTCGTTTATCAAGATCATGAAATGTATTTATATAACTATATTAATTGACATGTTGATGAAAATATAGAAAAATTTATTTAGGAAAATAATTATAATAGTCGACATAATTTTTTACTGATTTCGTAGGAAAAAGTTTTCAGGTGTTTATTTTAATATTTTTTTTGGGTGTATAATTCAATCACCCTATCTTTTTATGTAAAAATAAATAGACCTTGTATTTTCAATTGTCTATTTTTTTCTTAGTCCTTTTATGATGGAGAATATTAAAGATGTTCGGTGATATTTAAAGGATAAATAGGGTGATATTTAGTGGATGGAGTATTGTTGTTCTAAATTCCTTTTTTTACATTCCTTATACTCTTTATAATCTTTTAATTTTTGGGAGTATGAAATTTCATGCCAAACAAAAAAATGGAAAATTTTTTATGAATTATACAAATTGTTTCTTATAAATGTCATCATGATTATTTGAAGTATCATTTTTTATAATCATAAATGAATAATATGATAGGTGAATTAATTAAAGATAAAAATGTGAAGTTTTACTTGATTATTTAAATTTTATTAAAATGATTGATTTGTGTATATGAAAATTTTCAAACTCTTGAATGAAAATAATTTTTATATGATAATTACATAGATAATTTTGGTATGGATGATATATTATAAATTTAAATTTTTTATTGGGCTTAGTCTTTTAGAAAAAAATAAATAAAATTAAAGGATAGAAAATTGAATTACGTTGAATTGATCTATAGAAAGAAACATTAACCTACTTATTTCTATTATTACCATTAATATAAAGAGGATATTAATGGTGGGGATTGAATTGATACATTTTTATTAACAATTATCATTATTATAGATGATTTAATTACATTTAAACTTGACTAATTATCATTTCATAAATATTACAATTAATATCGAGAGGTGATCAAACAAAGGAACACCGGTGGATGTGAAAATAGTTCAATATATTAATTTCAAAGGTAAAAAAAAGTTTAAAGAAATGTAAATTAAAAAAATTGTATTTTTTTGCTCCCAAGGAATGATTTAAATGAAAAATTAATTAATTGTTTTCCCATATTAGGAAGTACATTTCCTATATTAATTAAAATTTAAAGGGAAATTTAGAGGGAAATTAAATTACATAGTTGATTAGTTTTCATGAAAAGTGGGGATTAAAAATATATTTTCATGTGATGCTTAAAATTTTAAGATCATTGATAATTTTTTATTTTATATATTATAATGTTTAAATCTTGGATATGATATTTTTTATGATATAGAGATATATACTTGAATAAAAGAATGTTTTTAAGTGTGGGAGATTTCAGAGGTGTAAAATATAATGAAATCAAGGGTCTAGTTATAATTTAATTTATTATTGTTTACAATTTATTATTTTAATTATTATGGATTTACTATAAATTTATTAATACTAATTTCACAACTTCTATATAGTGTTAACAAGTTTATTTTAGTGTGTTAAATTTTTTATTTAATTATTATATTTTTAAAAATTATTATGTATCTATTTTGTAGGATTTTTAGAATCATGTTATAATGGAAAATTACTAAATAATTATTTCCATATAACATTTGAAAATGGGAAATAAAAATATAATTAATATTTAGTGGAGCTAATAGTATGGAATAATTATGGAACCATTGGAGACAGATAAATCATAGCATGTGATTATGTTATAATGGAAAGGTCTCAATAGAAAAATTTGTTGATGTGAAATTATAGGGCATAATTTTTACATAATGGAATTTATTTTATTGTAAATTAAATATTAATTTCAAATTACAGCATGGGTTATAACACAAGACACATTTATAAAGGGTGAATCATGTTTTTCATTATTTAAAATTTTTACTTTTACTCATTAATCAATATTTAAGACCATGTTATCACATTGGTGTGACCAATGTTAATCCTTTATCTTAATTATTTTAACAAACCTATACACTAAATAATAAGATCATAAATAGATATATAAATAATTCATAGTGACATGCTTATTTTACACGGTTTTCAATAATGGTTTAATTCAAGGATCGTATATTAATGTTGTTTCTATGTACTAGAGAGGTAATAATACTCAATGAAATTATTATAATTATTCCGGAAAAGAATAATTATGATCTTAGTAAAAATCCCTATTCATCCTTTCTACTCACTACTTTATTTATGCACATACATATTTTATAGACATATTGGTCACTCCATAATCATTAATGATATAATAACATCAAGCATATTCAACTCTTTGTAGAGGCACAACTAATAATAAAAGATCATTTCCCCCTTATACATAAAGATAGATGATAATAGCCTTTTAGTGTGAGAGATTACTCTATTTAATCCACAAAAATAGAAATAAAACTTATTCTCTAGAAGAGGATAATTCTGCATTAGAATTATCATGATTTATTTATCTTTAAATACCAAAATAGCACTGGTACACCACTTTAATTCAAGCCTTATTTATTCAACATAACTTCATATGGTCTATGGAATCCTCATATGTCTCGCCACCTTCTTCATACCCACTTTTTAATACTAAATATTATATATTTCCAAAACTCTCTTCTACTCCAGCTCATTAATACATAGATAACAGCAGTAAAATGTCATAATTTTATCAATGGATTTATTTTATCAATAAATTGAAAGAACACCATTACACATATTTATCTTATTTTCTATATAAATTAATTTAATTATTATGTGTGATATATTTACATGTTTTTAATATAAAAATACTCCTCCAATCATAATCATGATATCTCTCTTATTCTAGCTCCTATGATTCTTGATCAAAATTAATTTCTATTTCATGAGATATTTTTAACAATAGAAGAGTTATAAAATCCTTATCCTTCGATTATAAATGATCCTTATGATATTCTTCAAAATATAGGCCTACTCTCTTCTAATAAATACCTAGCTTAAACTTTAAAATTTTATTGAGCTATCATTCTTATATTATTATTGATAATTCTCACTAAAATCTATATGGGCTGATTTATTCAGTTGCATGAAAATAGACATCAATGTAACTACCATTTTATCTATTTTGTTAATTTACATACATAAATTTTCCAAATAATATGCATTTAATTTACCAAAACTATCACATCACAATCCTCATTTATACATAGCATGGAATTTTCTATTATCTCTTTAAAATTTCATTTTTATTTGAAACTGGTTGAGTTTATCATCATCTTAAATATTATTCATTAAGAAAAATAAAAAAGGAAATATTTCGGATGAAATTTTCCTTTTCCAAAAAATATCTCTTGAGAAAATAATTAAGAAACTCTTAGGAATTTATTACGTTTTATAATTTTACAAATGGAATGATTCTTATTATATCCATAAATGAATCATATGGAATTTTCTAGTGACACTTATAGAGTTTTAATGACTCCCATAGAACATAATTTTCCAATGAATGACTCGTGTGGATACTTAAAATGATTCTTATAGAATGGGAATGAATCTTATGATATTTTTGGATGAATCTTATAGAAGTGGAACAACTCTTAGAAAATTCTAAGTGAAACATAATGAACACCAGCCTTTTCTATTTTAAAAACAATTAATGGGAATGAATCTTATGGGATGAGTTTAATAACTCTTAAAAAACTCCAAATTATTCTTTTAAAAATCCTCCCTTTCACATTTTTAAAACTCTTAAAATGAAATAATCTTATAGAATGTGTCTAATGACTCCTATATAACTCTATATAATTCTTATATAACTATAGAATTTGATATTTTCCTAACGCCTGGTAGTAATAAATCATATATAATTAGTCCAATGAATCATATGTGGTATAGTGGGGTCCCATTATCACATTCCAAAATTTATGAATGTACATGCATTATTATTTCCATATTTATAAAATAATTATCCATAACTTCATAATTAATTCCAAAATATATATCACCATACAAAAAACCTTTTAGACTTCAATTTTTCAAGAATACCCCATACCTTAGGGCCCTAAATTCTGATTATATCAATAAATCACTTTCTAAATATGTCAATCCTTATCAAAATATACTTACACTACTTTAAAAATATATAATATTTCACAATAAGATGCTCTACATATCATTTACTTGATTTATATAGTGATATTAATAAGTGGCTTCCTCCACTACTAGTTATTTTTCAAAAATTTCCTTTTTTTTCTTATAGATATCTATTATTTATCTTATATATATCTTCAACTATCCTTTTAGACATTTATCTACCTGAAAAAAAAATTAATTCATCCAATACAATAACCTATGGTTAACTATTATTCAATGCATTAATTAACCATTTTCATACATCAGTGCATACCAAAACTATTGTGAGAACCACTTTAAAATATATAAATGTTATTATTAAGAAATTATAACACACTCTAATAATCCAAAAAATGTTACAACTATTATAAACACTACTGAAAAATCCAACAACTCTTTTGAAAAAAATCCAATATAAAATCTATTATTTTCATTTTTCATCAATTTGGATTTAATTTCCAATAATTTCTTAAGTCATACTATTGATTTTAACATCAACCTCCCCAACACCAGATATGGATTTAAGAGGATTTTAAGGCTTATTTGACATTATCTCTCCATTTTGAAATAAAATTAAAAGGTCAAATTTTATTCATATTTTTCATTCAAAATTTCCTCCCATATTTTTCTAAATTCCATAGGAATGATTATCTTAGATTTATTCCTCCTTAATCAACATAGACATTTATCCCAATATCTCATTATCTCGATATATATGTTCTCATGAAAATATAAATATTTTTAATTCATAAAATCCAAATTAGTATAGTGTGTTCACCTCTTATGTCATTTAACTATATTAAAAACCATTTGGTTTGGGGTTATCTAATCTTTAAGGAAAAAAGCTATATTCTCTTCAAATACTTCCTGACATTTCTTTATAAACAACTTCCTCTCTTGAATATTCTTCTCTATCTACTATATTTTAGTGTGAGGTTATTTATCAGCTACTTTTTTATGGAACCTTATCCCCTTTTAACATTGGTGATACAGCCTATTGGATTCTACTTGATCAATGATCACAATTCCAAACTCATCATCCTTCAAGATACTAAACTTTTATACTAAGATCAATTTAAATTTCCTCTAACTAATTTTAATGATTTATTTTACCACATAGAATTTGATACACTGATATATCCTTTTAGGATACTATGGTGGAGCATGGAGTAGTAAATGATATTTTGAATCAATAATATTAAATTTTTCCATGTTACTCACTTACTCCCATTAGTAAATATAGATGACGTTTATCAGTTTCAACTCATCCTATGAACAAATACATATTAATACATACAAAAACATCAATATATTAGTAATAAAAACCCTAGTTGAATGATTAATACATCACAATAAACTATCTTATAGCACCTGTTAATAAGAAATGACTAATACCACATGTCATTTTTGTTCTTTCTTTCATCACAGGGCCTCACCATTTCTAGATGAGGCTTAATAGTCATTCATAGTTTTATTACCAACTCCTATTTAATCCATTTTATTTTAAGAACTAGATATGAAATAGTTTCCATTTTAAGGAAACCATGTATTGGTTATTATTTTTTTCAACACCTTTTGGAATCTTATAAAATCAATTACCTTATACCACTTGTTAGTACATAAACAAACAAGAAAGAATACAATGAATATTTCTACTTCTTCCACATAGTGAGCTGATGAATCTAAATATATTTATATCATGGAAGAACATACTAGTCTCTAGAATTAATACATATACCATTAGACATATTTTATGGGTCTATAACACCACTATAACTCTTGATTAGAATTTACATCATATAGTTTTAGATTTTTAAGGGAACTTCATAGTGGTTTCTTGGCACCACTTATTGAGTCAGATTTAGCCTTAGCACCTTTTATTGAGGACTTATATCAAAAAATACTTTAAATATATCTAACTCCACTAGTTGAAATAATATCCTTTCAAATATATCACATGTGCACTTTCAGTAGACTCACCCCTTGAATCATATCTCCCTCATAATCCCATATCACATTCTATAGAAATATATAAAAAAATTAATCACATATAGAGATGGGTACCTCTAACATCCTCAAGTTATGAAATAAGGTTTATCATGGTTCGTCATCTATTTGTTTTTAATATTCTTCCAAAACTTTATAATAGCTATTTTTTCAATACCACATTATATTATTCACTAAAAATATTGGATTTAGAGTTGATTATATTTTTAATGGGTTCAATATTAGTTTTGGGATTAAACCCACTTGTGATGGTTCCCTCAAATGATAAAACTTTCTTAAATCTGTAATTATGTGTCTTTCTACAGGAAGTACTAGACCCACTTTTCTTTATGATGTGATTTGTAGTTGTATTGACGAAAACCACTTAAGCAATCCCCGTTTTTAGCATCTTCAGTTTATATAAGATTCACCTCAGACAAATTTTCCCTTGATGGATCATACTTCTAGTACATATCTTCATTTCACATAGATCTAACAAATTTTCTTTATGTTATTACTACATGTGTATTTCCTTTATTTTTAATATTTTATTTGTGAGTGTATCATTCTAGGTTCTTATTAAATCCTTTATTCAGCTCAAAGTTATTCTTACAACATTGTAAATCCATATTCTAGTTTTATATATTTTATTATACCTTAAATACTCTCATAATATTATATAGGAATGGAATATTACAATATGAAATCTTTTGTTCCCGCCATGCTTTAATTTCATTCCATCTAACAATATTTTGTAAATATAAAACATCTTCTATAAAAATCATACCTTATGTGGTCTCCTTTGGTTAAGATTTTATTGTAACTGGTCTTCTTCTACCATTAACCCCTTGGGATCCTAGGAATTCAATCATAGTGTGTCTCAATCTTATGAAAAGTATCACTTTATTACTTCATATATTTGAAATTATTATCTTCTATATATTTTATGGACCTTTCGTTTCTTCATAACTTTCATATTTTAATTTTCTTTACATCCACTTTTTGAGGCCCCCATGGGGGGGGGTCTTCAGATTTTCTCTTCATATTGGGGAACTAATATTGGACTCAATATACTTAATCTTATAATATTTATCCTTTATTTGGGCACTTATATCTTTCTATATTATGCTACATTCATCACCATGTTTTATCCGCTCTTAAAGTTGTGACTTTAAAGGGGTAATGTTTTTTTAACTCCTTTTATTCTCATTTGGTTTTATATTTATTGTGAATGTGCTTCATGTAGAATAATTTAATCCTTCATTTTTTCCCAAAAATTATTTTTTTCATAGTTGAAGACCAATTCTATATTCATCAACCTTTTTACAAATGAAAAAATCTTTGATAATAACATAATTCCCATCATGAATTATTCCCCATTGATCTAACTTTTCTTGTAATGATTTTGGGTTATCTTGATTACATCATGTAAATACTCCAAAACAATGAGTTAATATTTTTTTTCAATAATTATTAAAATCTATACCTTTATTTATCTCTATATGTGACTCTGAATCTTCTAATTTATAAGGATTTTCTAAAACATTTTTAGAATATTACATAGAGATAGAATTAGAATTGATCACCTCAGTTGCAGAGTCAAACATCCTAAGAACCTTCCTATTTTTATTTTTTATTGGTTTTTACTTGAGAAAATATTCGTCATCATTTTTAAATAGTTTCACATTACGATCATATTTTCAATCTTCTCTTAGGGCAGGCTTTATAGCCTTATTTAGTTCAACGAGTCTTCCACATATTTTCTCTAACAATAACCAAATATCATATAAAAATAATAATTAATGGTTCTCTAATGTACCTAATTATATATACCTCTATTTATAATTATTTGTGTCTCTACGTCACAAAATCATTCAATATACATATTTATTTCCATATCATGTTGTAAATATTCCATAATCTGTTCCTTATAAGCCTGTAAAAGTATAAAAATATCCTTGTGTCATCTATAAATGTTAATATCAATGGTGGATTCATTATAGACCCTACATGTCCAAAAAAATCCAAAAAGATACTGATTTTGAACACTAAGTAAAACATTTTGTCTTTGATATTAGCTAATACATACCAGGACACCCTAAGATGGGATGAATCAGGGAATTTTTTAATATAAATGTTTCTGATTTTTTCTCATTTAAATTTATTGAGCACCTTTTTCCCACATTAGTGGGAATTGTTTTAACATGCCACTTAATTCTTTTCAAAACTCCTCAATGAATCTCAATAATATAAACATAAATAAAAATTATGAATAGTTACATGAGGATTTTACTTAGTTCACTATAAATCCAAGGGGAATACACTGATGATATAATGATGTACCAGTAAGGTAATTTTACTCACTAATTTTATTGAAATTGTTTATTAAATTTGTCTTATAAATCATATGTATAGTCCCTCTTCTTCCCCACCACTCACTTATTTAATGAATAACTTCAATTTTTTATAGACATTTCAGTCTCCCTATGATCATAAATTGAATCATAACTCAATGAATCATCCAATCCATGTATATACATGGTTAATATTTCATGTTTTTTGCAATATTATTATTCAAGGTATATGATATTACCCTATTAGTGTTAGGTGATAATCTATGTCTTTCATAAAAACATCTGCAACACTTACTCTCTAGGTGATGATAATTGTACACTAGATATATCTTGATTCACTTTTATTCGACATCAAAATGTAGACGTGGTAATCCACCTTCTTTAGAGCCTACTTATTTAAATAAAACCATATATGGTTGATGGAATCCTCCAATGTATCAAATCCTTCTTCTTCTCCCATTTTCTTGAAACTGTGTCTTAAATATTTCCCAAACTCTCTTCTTATTTGACAAATAGATGATTAGATAACATAAATAAAATATTTGACTTTATTAAATGAAAAATCTATATCAAATAATATAAACGACAACATTACACATATTTATCTTTTTCTTCCCATTCTATATTCATAGAATTATAACATATGATATCATCCCATATTTTGAATATGAAAATACTACTCCAATATCTTTCATGAGATCTATCTTATTTAGGTTCCCATGATTCTCAATCCAAAACAAATTCTCCATTATTTTATGAGATATTTTCAATGATGGAGGACTTAATAAATCAATTTATATATATTCATTATAATCATCATTATTTTTCCTAAAAAATTGGTCTTCACCCTTCTAGAAAAATCCATATCTTACACATTCAAATTTGACCAAGTTATCAATTGTATATTAATATTGATAATACTAATTAAAATCCATGTTTCCAAATATAATTTTATTCCATAAATTTTGACATCTAAAACACTTCTATATTACTCATGATGTGAATTTATATAAATAATATTTTTTGGGAACAAGAATTTAATTCACATGAACTATCACAAAACAGACCAACTTTATACATAGCAAGATCCTGAAAGAACACAGAGTATTAAAGAAGCCTGAGAATTAGTATTTTAAAAATTATGGATTTAGATTCATATAAAACATCAAATTCAATATAACCCTACCTAAATTATCCCATTTATCATGTGTAATTTAATTTGATATTAAAGAACAAAAATTTAATGAAACTATAAATGGTACCTTGTTCATTCATCAATGTTGATATTCTCTGCTAACTACCAAAATGTCGTATATCAAAGGTAACAAAATAGGACTCTTAAAGATCATGCATACATAAACCAAAGATCATGGATCGTTTTTCTCTGATATGGAGTGATAATAAAATAAATATAAGTACTTTAATACATCCCTTCAGTCATGTGAAGAACCAGAACAAGATCTGAAGAGATAGGATCGATCATGCCTTGTTATCCTCTAAATTTATCTCTCTATAAATTAATATAGGGTATGAGAAGAGATAATCTCTATAAAATTCATTTAAAGGATTATCAATACCACTTTTGGGTGGAATATTAGTTTTTTTTTACTTTGGTTTTATCTTTATTTGATTTCCTATAGGTTTCATAAGAAAATTGGTCCTAAAACCCATCTAAAAACACCTCCAATTGACTATTAAACATTTCATAAATATCGTGAAAATTTAATGAATAAGCTTTAAAACTTAAACATTATATTTAATAAAACATGAACCATTGTCTTGTATCTTTACTCCCATAATTTTTTGACAATCCATTAATGTGTTACATTCATTAAAAAATAATATATTTTCTTATATTCACTTTTAAAAGTAAATTACTTGGGAATACCTTGATAAATAAATTAAATCATTATCATTTTAACATTTAATATTATAATTTAATTATTATTGTTTTTTATCATTCACACTCACATGTTCATTGTCTTCAGCACATGGGACACACTTAATCATAATGTTATATACATCCAAATAGGTGGAACTTGTGGATAAAATTAGTATGTGGCCCTCTAAGCCCTTATATTAAAAGAATTTAGTCATAATTATAGAACAAGAACAATATATAACAACATATCATGTCCCATAAAGAGAAAAGGATAAGTAATGGCTATAATAACCTCTTATAAACACACTTTATGTAACGTAATATCTCCATCTCTTGATATCTCAGGATGTGATATTTAAATATTGTTCCATCATTGTGACATGTTTTATTAATTATTTTAATGAATATAACATATTTAATTACATTCGCATACCGTGGACGTAGATATGGTAAAGGTATTACCATCATGGTCAATTGTTCATGAGATATATCTTCTTTTCAGACGTAATAAATCATCTCTTGATCATTAAAATAATGTCATACTACTAATGACGCAGCCAAAACAAGCTAGGTCAACATGGAATAAATTTCATGGTTGGAATAATGCATAATATTGATAAATCAAATTAAAAACATTGATATTGATATCAATTCAAGAGTCCAATAAACATTTTGTTAGATAGAAACATCTAATGACACATGAAACATGTGGTGTTCTTATTTGTGGGTTAGCCCTCATGATATTCTCTAGTCAAGATCCCCAGGTGAAGACTTCTTGAGTATAAGTGTCAAATATTATGATACCCTAGAACCTAATAGTCATACATCATCTATGTCACATTATTATGTTATATCTAAACCATGGGACATGTATTAAATATTACATATCATATTATTTCATTGTAATCATTATAGAAGGAAATTGTTATAACCTTTTGATAGAAAAGATAATATATGGAAATTATCGTGTAAATAATGTGAGATGATGTATAATAACTATTATGGTAAAAGTAAATAATAAATAAATATATATACAAATGATATGGTAATCTAAAATTACTTCTCAATTTTTGTCTAGGGATCCTAATTTTACAAAAATCCCACTTTTTATTGAGTTAACCTTATAACCATAATCCAGTTAGCACTCACATAATAAGATCATTCTTCTATAGAGTTAAGAATTTATAAATATGGTCTAACACATTTTTTTACATGGATACTCTATTATCTAAAAATTAATGTCCTAAAGTAAAATCCCTCAAGAGATGATATCATTAAGTATATCCAAATTTCACCCTGTCATGGACTTAAACTTTTGGTCAGTTCCATTTTTATAAGATTATCAAAATTTATGTCAGGATAATACTTTATATTAATATATTATTCTAAAAAAAATGAAAAATAAATAAATTTATATTATATCCTACTGATTTATTTTCATCATAATCCACATCATGCTCATTATTTGTATATATTGATACTACCTGATTCAATGGGCTATTACTTCTCATTAATATATCCTTATTATTATATTTAGTTAATTTAATCCATAATCACACTATTTTGTGTCACCTTTTTAAATATTTTTCATTCTTATCATAGTATTACATATATATCACTTGAACATTCTCAAGTACAATTGGATAACTCAGACTACTTTCTATATAGTTCTTAGGGATTTACCTAATATTCTCCTACCATAATGTATGTATGGGAAATATTATATCTATTACTAATCATAGATTATATTATAGATCCATCATCAAATCATATATAATTATACTCTCTATTTAAATCTCCTCTTATGTATCACACATGTATTTTGGATAGATTTCTTCCATGTGAAATTTGTAAAAATTCTCTCTCAATTTTTCCAACTTGTATTTTTTAGTACCTTGTTAGTATATTTAATTTGATTTGGTATATTAAACACATATGTTTACCTCATTATATTTATACCTACACCATAGAATTTTAATTTAATTTAATCTTAAGAGAGTTACTTTTAAACTAGGTATAACTAACTATTATACAAATTACTTTTTCCCATATATAATCATCATATTCTACTTAGAAAACCATAGTTATCTAACTAACCTCTTATTAATAGTTTTCTTACATTAAATATAAATAATAATTTTTCCATCATGATGTGGGTATTAATCCATAAATGGATCTCTACAATTTTAATCCTTATTGGTATTATATTTTGTCACTAACTCTTTCTAGTTGCATTGTAAATACACCTTCCAAGAAATGTGTTCTCCACATCCAATACCCTATGAAAACTAGATATTTAATGGATTAAATAATGATGATTTTTTATAACCATTAAATCCTTATTAGTGTAAAATCAATATCACTCATTTATAGTTTCTATTAAATACCCACCAAGGGATTTACATTAATTGTGGAAACTGCCAAAATCAAAAAAAATTGTAATATGGTTCCCATTTTATTGAATTCATATAAACTTTTAAATTATATCTTATCTTCATTTTTTAATACCTTTTAGGATTAATTATTCTTAAAAAATAATTCACAATCCACTATAGTGAATATAAAACCATATCTCTTGGTTTTATACTTTTTAATAATCGGAACAATCTCTTTCCAAGAGTTCTTTTGTAACTTGTTCTTATAATAACTATTTTATTTATCCCGGGTATTTACTTTATCCAATACACTATTATTTAAATTATTTATAATATATATGTGATTTTTTATTGAAATATATTCTATCACTTTACTATAACTTTTTTATCGCACATATTCATGTAATTTACTATACAAACATTATGATATTTACTTAAAATAAATTTTATGTTTTTCCTTAACACGACTGTGTTTATTCACATATTCCTAACAAACTCTTTAAATATAAACATATGTTTTATGAAATTATGGATATATATCAAACTATGTCTCAAATGATACCCATTTATAATATTGTAGGCATATGGTTAAGGGGGTATACTGTTATTTGTGAATAATTACTTGAAATTATAATGGAAGACTTTTCATGACTTGTAAGTCTCATAATTTATACCTCTTATACTTACATCATAGATCTAACTTATATAATAAAATGTGAGTTTATAAAAAAATCACTCTATATTTTAATGATCAATGAATACTCTATTGATATAGTTTTTGACTCATGGGATTGAATCAACTCAAATATTCTAAGTATGCATGTATCCTACACCAATTTTACATTCCGTAAATATTAAAGTAATTTTATAAAGTACATGTATTTACCTCTAGCATCTACTTGAAATAGTTAACACATTATCTTTTAGAACTGGTTCTAGAAGCTATTTATATTTATTACTTCTATATCTAAATGTTTCATTCTCAAAAACCTGATAATTTTACCTTTAATGGTAATTTTTTATCTCAAAAGTGTTTAAAAACAATATTGGGTATATCCTTGACAAATAATTTTAGTTTTATTTGAAATAGAATTCTCTTTCTGCAATTGAGTATTATAGATACATGTAATCATTATTTATCATTAATTGTCTATGATTCAAGTATTATTAATCTTTTGATTGGGTATGATACATCACAAAAGAATATTCATTTAAGATGTAATAATGACTGGTTGTGTCTCAAGATCACTTATTTTAATATTTTGGTAACTTTCAATACATAATTATATCTTCCCAAGAATCAATCTAGTCTAATAAATATATTGTGTGTCGGCTACTTTGAGAATTCATATTAACTTCTAATACTGTTTCCCTACTCATTCTGTTCATTTATTCAAATATACATATATGATAGGTATGTTATACTTAATACCTATAAATTATAACATATGTTTTACTATTAATTGATGAATATTCCTAAA
The DNA here is from genome assembly GCA_963277665.1 of Viscum album. Lineage (NCBI taxonomy): Eukaryota > Viridiplantae > Streptophyta > Magnoliopsida > Santalales > Viscaceae > Viscum > Viscum album. The sequence continues at coordinate 1,426,615,959 of OY728136.1, read as the reverse complement.
TTAGAAGCTACTATTTTCTATTTAAATTCATTAAAATTTCTCTTACAATGACCTTTCTTCCCATATGTAAAGAAAATAGCCTTTTATTTGATTCACTCCCTCTTTATCTTTAATTTTATTAGAATGATGTTTTGAATAAAATTTTATAAGTGTACATTATATTAGCCTACTAACCTTGTATTTTTATTTTTTACTATATGAACTTGATATTTATCTTTCTATAATTTATTATTATATTATTAAACCATTTCCATATGATATTTAATAAATTTCTCAATACTATCCATTTTATAGTTGGCAATAAAACTAAAATAATTTAGTTAAAAGGTTGAAGGGGTGGGATTTATTGAAAGATCGCAGTTTCTCATTAAACATAAACATATTATATTTTATGATAACCCCATTCATTTCTTACTTCACTTTATCCTTGAATACTTCCCAATGATGAAACAACATGGTAATAAAATCCATTTAATGATGATTCTATTTAAAATAATTAAAAATTTATGAATGTATTATGTTTTAAACATCAAAATAATCATCCATTTACCTCTTTTAATGTTAATTTACACCTTCAGTTTCTTATCAAGGTATCTCAACAAGTAGGGGGAACCTACTAAACACAATTTCCTTTCATATTATAGTACTATATTCAATAGCCTTTTCCACTATTGAAAATAATTTTTGGTTTATACATGTTCCCTATATAGTATTTATCACTATAAATATTTGGTATTACATTCCATTTTCTACAAAAAAAACATTATCATATTATCACTTTTATATTGATTACTATTTTTAAGATGTAATATATTTTTTAGAAATAAATGTACCCCACTATTTTATCAAATCCTAGAATCTATCATTGACTATATTCAAAATAATTAGCCTCTTGAGTATTCTAGTGGTAGGGATCCTTAAACCTATCTTTGTATCCTGAGATATAAAATATCCACTAATCTAAGAGTCTACAGTAGTATTTTGGATATCCAACTATATTAAATCTTATATTCTCATTCTGTTTATTGGATTCTCATATCCCACATTGAATAATAATGATTACTAAATATTTTACATTTAAAGATGTAAGAAGCTAGTTATGTATAATTATTTTCTACAAAAAATATTTAAGTTAACTCACTACTTTCATATGATAAAATTAGAAGTAAGAGGAACCCTAAACTAGGGTTTATGAGAACCTCAAACATAATGGTTTTTCAAATTTAAATGATGGAAGGAATTAATGGTTTTACAAAAATTTTGATGGATTAGAAGTTTTTCTTTTGACTAAAATATGATAATATTTATCTTACTTGTTAATAATTGTTTATAAAAAAATATTAGATAAAGAATAAATAGATTGATTTTATCACAAATGTTTATTTTTTATTTATTCATTGTCCTTAACTATCTATGTGATCGCATACGATCTACTCATTAAAAAATAATTAACCATCCAAAATAAAAAAAAATGAAGTGATTGTGAGTTATTTTTACTAGTTGATTTATTAATTGGATGATGGATTGAATGAGACCCAGGGGGTTTAAACAGATTCATTGCCAACTCATATTGTAGTTCCCACTAAACTCCCAAGAATGTATCTTATTTGGTTTCACATCATCTTTCAACTCAAACCAATATTTTATTAACACCTCTGATCATTATAATGTATACTGACACACAATTGAGATGAAATGAAGGTAAAAAATTTACATTTTAGTCACTAAACATGTAATCATTCAGACCCTTATATATTTAAAGATGGATGGAAGGTGAAAATAATATCTAAAATAATATTTTAAAATTTATTGTTATAAAAAAATTCTATTTCAATAATTAATGTTAAATAATTAAATAAACCAGTCATGAATAGGTTAGTCTTATATCATGATCTGTCAACATGAAATTAAATTTCATAAAAAGTTAAAATTTCTATAATCAACTACAGAGTTATTTTATTATCTTCAAATAATATTTAGTTAATTTTAATTAATTATTAATATGTATCATGGAACTTAAAATAATTTTAATAAATTATAGACAATTAAATTTAATTTACAACTTTTGTTAAAATTGTTTGGGTCAATATATACCCCAAAAGAGTCCATGGATATTAAAATAGGGATTTTTAGATGCCTATTGGGCTAGACGGGTCGAATCGAGACCGACTCCGCCCAGCCCAGCTAATAGAAACCTGAATATTTGTCGGATTAGATGTGGCATGCATGGAGAGAATATAATCATCCATTTTTGGGTTCTACATAAGATAAATCAAAAGGAATAATTTTTTTTTCAAATATTACACCCACATAAGAAGGTTATGTTTTTAAACATGTAGGGGGAAACCCCGACTGCGCTACCCACCCCATTAAACACAATAATATCCTATTATTATTATGGATATAATTAAATCATTACAAAACTAAAAGCTGTAGGGGTACACATAGTCCCAGTCAATTGTTCTGAAGACCTTGAATTATAGGTCCAAACATGCCTTAAAGTCCTTATCCCAACCTAGACACTAAACTGAGTAGCTTCCCTACTAGACTGTGCCACCCACAATCCCACTCATTGATGGCCCCACCCCCTCTATTAGTGACTATCTTCTACCATGATTCTTTATTCCTGACATTAGCCTTCCTTTATCCAGCCCACAGCATCCCCAGAACTAGAGGTCACCACATTGTGCACCATTATTAGATCCATCAGAGTTGTCATGTTTTCACTGTATTTCAACCCAAACGGATCTTTCCATCATTCGGCAACAACACCCTCATTGGTTTCATCTATGAGCACTAGCCTCTTTTTTGATTCCCAACATTGGAGGTCTCTATCATTATCCTAAAATTCCCCCATAAGAGCTAGTGTCATAATGATGCTAGCCTATCCACAAATAATTGGGAAGATATATCTCCCCCCCCCCCAAATATATGGGAGATCTTTTGTCAATATATAGTAATAAAATAACAGCCATAGAGTATCCATAGTATATTCCACATAAAAAGATGATTTTTTGAATGTCTCCCCTCAAATACAATGGAAGATAATTTCTATTATGTTGTAAGCTTTCACCCAACTATATATTATTTATTAAGAATTTTTTGACCAATCCATGCACACTATGTGTGAAAACCCCACCAAGGCCCCTTTCTCCGTATTAAAAAAAATAAATGTGTTTATAAACACACACATATTAGATATAATTTTTTCACATATATTTATATTACATATATATATATACTAAATTTATTTTCTATTCTTAAAAAACTCATCGATCTTTGATATTTAATAACTTTATCACAAAAACTTTGAATGTTGTTTCATCAACAGTGTGGGGACTATATCCTAATCCTATTACCTAATAATAGTAAACCTAGTTAAAAATTTGACTTATATAATTACACATCAATCTAATACCAATTGGAAGAACCTGAGGCTTTGGAAAAGTGTGTTAATTAGAAATTAAAAAATTATGGGTTTGCATTCATGTTTTAAAATAAATTCTTGTATACACTTCCTTACATTCTCACATAAATCATGTGCAATTTTTTTTAAAAACAAAGAATAAAAAATGAACAAAACCAAAATGGTACCTTGTTCATTGGTCAACGTCGATATGATTATCTCATTATCAGAATATCGTAGCATCAAGGTTTCAAATCAGACATCCCAAAAATCATCCACAAATGTACCATAGATTTTGGATCATCATTCATCAATTACTAATTGAAATCCTGGGAAATTTAGGTTTTTTAGAGAGTTCCTTTGACCAAATAAATAATGCAGACTCAGTCCAAAGAAGTGGGATCCTTCCATCCATGTTCTTCTTATGGATTCTCTCTCTAAAGCATGAGAGATTGGAGGAGAAGAGTAAAACTCTCAAATTCAGTTAAGTGATAAATAACAACATTTTTTGTATAATATTGGTATTTATAATTAGGTCTCTAGCCTACATAATTTCCCTTATGTCCTTTAAGAAACATAAATCTTAAAACCAACCAAAAACTACACCAACAACCCACTAAAATTTTCATAAATTTAACGAACATTTTATCACTAACATCTAACACATTGAAATTTCATTTGATAAAATTTGAACCATTAACTCATCTTTTTCCAGCCATAATTATTTAGAAAATCTTTAAATTATAATATTCATTTCAAAAATATATATTTTCTCATATTCAATTTTGTAATTAAATTCCATGTGAATACCATGATAAATAAATTCAATAGTTATTATTTAAAAAACAATATAATTGAATTATGTTAATTGAAATTTTTCACACTCGGGTGTTCAGTGGCCCCAAAAAATGGGGACCACATTGTGTTAAACTCCTATTCATCCAAATAGGTGGAACTTTTGGATACACTTTTTATATGACCCTTTAGGCCATTTTCGAAATAGAATGGAGTTATGCTCAAAGACAAAGATAATTATAAAATAAAAAATCACATCCCCTAAGGATAAAAGGATAATTTAATTCTATGACTAAAATTAACATGATTTGTGTAGTATAATCACTTTTTCTCATGATATCTCATAAAGTAGGATTCACACTATAACAACCCAATCATTTATAAATAAAATTCCACTTATCATTTAAATTAAATGTCTTATAATGTATTATGGTTATATCAACACATGAACTTATTTTGATTTATTATATTTTATCAAATTTATAAGACCATTTAACATCATTACCATTGATAATATTTTCATTTAATAAAAACAATTGATTAGTATAAATATAGGGTTTAACAAATCCAATTTACACAGAAAAATAAAGTGGTAGCCTCAACTTGAAAGATCATGCCCTATAAAGCACATTAATCAGATATTTTGATGAAGATATAATCTATGGGTGTTTCCATTGACCAAGCCCAAGCTGAGATCCAAAAAATTAAGCATGAGTAAAACCATTTAGGGGAGAAGTTCAAGCTCTTCATGATCACGGCCCAAACAATGCACACTGAACCACCCCATGAACGTCTCACTGTCTCACATGTTACCCCTAAATGGATATGTAATAATACCATAAAAATATGAAAATGTATATTATATTTTCAATATAATAATAATAATATTTTATTTTTATAACTACTTTATTAATGATTTTTTTTCTTATATAATAAAACAAAAATTGTATTTTTAAATTAGTATTGAATTTTAATTAAGTTGTTTTTTTATGAATTAATGGATTTATGAAACAAATAATATATTATTAAAATAATTGTATTAAATAATTATTATCAAATATAAATGATCATATAATTTTTTATGAAGTCAAATGTAATTTTTTATAAGGGTTCGCAAACTGTTATTGTAAAAAAACTAGCATTTCTCAATAAATATAAATTTTATTTTAAAAGTGAAAATTAAAGTGTTTAGAAAATTATTTTGATAAAATTAATATTATTTTCAGAATCATAAAAGAAAAATTATCCAATGGTTAATTTTTCATAATTTTCTGAGATAGTAAAATTTTTTGAGTTAAAATTACATACCGTATAAATATACAGTAGGTATTATGACATCATAATGACCCAAAAGTGATGTAATAACTAGTATAATGGGTATCCAAAACCAAATATATGCTTTCACATTAAAATAATTTTATTTTCTATTTATTTGATTGATTTTTTAAATTCGTTATGAATCCTACAAAACCATTAATATATTTTAGTGTTTTGAAATCATTTCTTTAAGAGGATGACCCACTTCAACATAAGAATGTTTATTATTTTATTAAGTTAGTAACTTGGCCTTATAAAATAATTAAAGAAACCCTTATTTTGTAGAAACCTTGGGAAAACCCATAGGAAGGTTTTTGTATTTGTTTATTGTATTATACAGAGTCCAAAACTTATGTTTTAGAAATAATAAACAAGTCCCCACTCATTCAATATATAAACACTCTAGAACTACCATTTCCCTTCACTATTGATAATTTTAGAAAGTCATTACTCTATACTATCATCCCTAGAGTCCTCAAAAGGTTCCCTTAGGCTCAAAATAATCTCATCCCAATAATTTGGATCCACACAATCATGTAAAGGATCCTCACCTTCTCTTATTTATTGAAGTTTCTTTATTGTTGTATGCCTCCTATTTTTAAATTCCTGATGTTGGGATACTTGTTTGCATGTACCTATCACTTAAAATTATATTTCCAAATGATAATAGACCCCTTTTTCTCTCATCAAACAAATTTATGAATTTTTAAGTGACATCGTTAGGCTGCCAAAATTTCACCATGATTTTCTATGCCAATACAATTGTATAGTGAATATCATACCCATTTTCTATCAAAGATGTATTCCTTTATAAATATATACTTATTTTACTTGGGACTTATATGTATGTATTCCAAACTCTTTTATTGTGTAATAAAATTTTATTATGAATGCATCCATGTTTTAATACTTAAGCATGAGAATGAAATTAATGTGATGGGTTCACCAAGAATTACATAGCACTCCATTTCATAGGGAAATCTTTAGTCACATGAGACATCATGTTGTGATATGGAGTAATCCTAATTTATTTATAGTAATTTTTTCATCATTATGTATTGGATGTTAGCCTTAACCTATGTTTATTATTCAATATTTTATGTTGTTTCCATATTTCCCATGTTGCATTTATGATCATCAAAATATTTCATTTATCGTTGTTCTTGTTTATGATTACTACTGCACTTATGCCTCCTTGATATTGTAATTTTCTAACATGTATTATTATTTTCATGTTATTCTATATTTATTCCCTTGATATTTTATATAGATCACACCTTTCTTATGTATGTCCCCATATTATCCAATGCAGTTTTAAGTGCAAGTGTGTTAAGGAAACTTTAAGTAAAATTGATTTTTTTCATGTTTTAAGTTGTTATGTATTGTACCTAATTCCCCAAGAGACTATATATATAGATATTATGGTTTGAATTAAGTGTAATATAATGTAATAAATAATTTATTAATGTGTAATAAAGATAAGTATTGTTATACACACTTTGTGTCATTATCCTAGCATTGCTTATGTATTCTTTTAATGGTCATTCTAGATGGAATTAACAGCATCTACCATTGTCTTAGATTTAGTAAAGTAAATTTTATCCTACTCAAATAGGTCTGAGATATCTCTTCCATTTGAATGCGATAAATTATGTTTTGATTACTCAAAAAATTACATGATTCCAATGATGCACTTAACAAAAGATACCACACCATGAAATAAATGTAATGGTTTTCATATTTCATCAATGAATGGAACAAAATGCTACACATTTATAATTATCTCAATTTTAGTGACCAATAAATATGTTTTTAGAGGATAATAACTAATTAAACCTAAAAAATGTGGTGTTCCTATTGATTTTTCAGCCCTCATGGTCGACTCTACTCAAGATCACCAAGTGAAGACATCATGAGAAGAAGTTCCAATGCCTATGATCCCCCATAACCTAATATTAATACATCATATGTGTCTAATTATTATGATGTATCTAGACTATAGAACATATGTTTAATATTAATTCTGTATTTTCTTCAGGATCTCATTATTGTTTGAAACTACTATAACATATTGATACAATAGATAATATATGGATATTACCATGTAAATAGTGGATAAAGTGGTTTTAAAAATTTAATGGTATGAATACATCATGGATATCAATTTATATACATTCTATAGTAAAAAAAATTAGCACTCATGTTAAGTCTATGGAATTCAATTTTATTATATATCTTCTCTGTTATCTCATGAATATTTTAATTATGATTTATAACTTCCCAAGGATGTCACTATCTTCGAGATTGATATTTAATAAAATTTAAAAAAAATCTTATGAATTTTCCTTTTATAGTTAAATGGTCTCTATATAATTACTAAAAGGAATCAAGTAGAATGGTTATTTTTTCATATTTCATAAAATGAATCTTTTGGTCTCTTAGAATGAATCTTACGGAGTAGACCAATGAATCTTACAGAGTGTTGATGTCACCTATGAAATGGAATTTATTGGGGATTTTCTTTTATAGAGATTCCCAAATAATATTACAGAACAATAATTAATCTTATGATATTCTCTAAGTATTTTTTTTAAATAGGAATGACTCTTACAAATTACCATATGGTATGTATAGAACTCCAACATTTTTTATTTTTATAACTCTTGGTAAGAATTAATCTTATGGAATGATTTTAATGACTCTTTCAGGTCACCAAATGATTCTTATATAAATCTAACCTTTTCTATTTTCCTAATTCCAAATATTAATAACTCTAATGTACTGATTATATTGTCCCTTACATAACTCCAATTGATTCGTATGGAACTCCAAATTTTCCATTTCCTAAATACTAATAGAAATGAAATTTATGAAATGAATCCAATGAGTCATATGTAGTACAGTTGAATACCTCTATGAATTTTCCCAATCCATTGATGCACATGCCACATACTTACTATATTTATACCAGAATCATCCAAAAATAATTAAATAATTACAATATATATATCACCATCCAGAATAACTTCCGGACTTCCAAATTTCAAGAATACCCTTAACTTTAGGTCCATAACTTCTAGTCATTTCAACAAATATCTTTCGGAATATGTCAATACTTCTTCACATATTCTTAAACTACTTTCAAAACTAGATAATTCCTTCACACTCCAATTATCTAAATTCCATGTCTTTGATATATATAGTGATGTAGATAGATATATTCCTATACTATATAATCTTTTTCCAAAATAGTTATAACTATCTTTTAGATATCTCCTAGATCTCTTCTATATATCTTATACAACCATTTTAGACATTGAGATACCCAAAATCCAATATATTAGTCAACCAATCAAATTGACTATGTGTAATAATGCTTCAAAAAATTCACCAACCACTGTCATACGTAAAAAAACTCACATCTATTATCAGCACCACTTAAAATATCCAATTTATATTATAGAAAAATGTAACACTCTATAATTATTAGAAACATACCATATCTATTATCAACACCAATTGAAAACCTCCAATGTCTATTTTCAACGAATCCAACACCCAACCTCTTTGTTGAAAAAACATGATATGTTATGAATATGGTGTAGTGATATAGATATGATGATATGTAATTAAAAATTATGTCTGAATATATTTAAAATTATATAAATGATATTAGATATTTGAAGCTCGATTTATGTAGATACAAAAATTATGACATAATTTCGTATGTAACATTGTGATATTACTTGATATTGTTTTATCTTAAAAAGAGAAGTGTCTTCCTTGGTTAATTCATTTAATAATTGAATGGAATTTGGATGGATGTTATAAAGGCTTGGAGATTATGTTTTTGGTAGATATGACTATATTAGAGCACTAATTCATTTCTAACATGAATATATTCTTGAATATTAGAGATAGAGGAAGAAATGAGAGTTAACTATTTTATGCTATGAATTTTAAATAATGTGTTATTGAATGGTTCAGTTAATTTAGTTTTAATGGTGGTTTTGGTGGATTCAGGTATTCATACATTATTTTAAAATATTTTCCTTTTATTATTATTAATTTTTATTAATTGACTAAGGGATTTCCATTAAAATAAATTAATTGTATTTCTTTAGTTTATTCTAAAATAATTAGTAAGTTTATGTGACATAATTTTAAAGATGGTTATAAATCCTCAAATTACTAATTAGATTGCAATAATTGATCATATAAAAAAGGTTGGTAATTAGAGAGTAAATTATAGAAAATTTATATTTCATTATTTAATTATAAAAACAAAAATATTATTCATTAATGTTATTAAAATATTAACTATTTTAGGAATGATGATTTAAAATAATTATCATGGTTACATTGGAATTCAGTTATTCAATGATTAAGTCCTAACAATTTAATTAAATAATCAATTTATGAATCCCAGGTCGTTATATGTTTGACCATGGACTAACCACATATTACACATTAGTAGTTATTAATTATAAAAATTAAATATAAATTTCTAAGTTGATTCACCTTGAGAATTAATAGCACCTCAAATACGGTCAATTAATAATGTGTTTATGAATTAATAGATACAGATAAATATAATAGAGTTTATATTGTTTTAGGAAATATTTATAAATTATACTATAACTTTTTCCTATTAAATGTGTTATTTTTGATATTTATTTTTTATTAAAAAAAGATAAATTTTTCTTATAGGTTGGATCAAATATTTAAATAAATATAAAATATATAATATTAAAATGATACAAATTGTTTACATTATTCATATGAATTGTTAATATGGGTTTAAATTTTGAAAAGATAATGTTTTAATATATGGTGATATATTAAGTGATCATATTATTTATATAAACATAAAGTGTATTTATTTATATGCCTGTAAATTTCCATAAAATCATATCTAAATTATAATTTCTTTTAAAATTATTTCATTTAAAAAAAAATTATTCATCCTATATCATGACTAAATATTGGAATTGTTATGTGATGATTCCAAATTGAGATCCCAAATCTTGATTTTAGTTCAAGACTACCACATGTTGTAAATATAATTCCCCTATTTCTAAAGGTTGTAAACTAAAATCTGTGGATAAACATAATCATTGAGAAATGTTTTTACCCTAAAAAACATCCAACTATATGTGAGCTAATACAGAAATTAAAATAAAATTATAAACTCAATACTTTAAAACAATCCATTTAAAGTAAATAGAAACCAAATAGGGTTAGGTAATAAATAGAAAATATTTGTAAATCCTTATATCTCATGAAGAACTAAGTCAAACGACATGTATCCAAGGTGTGAATTTGAACTCCTCTTGCAATGAATGGCCAAACACCACCACATATACCATGATCCCAACTCCTAAAATCAATCTTCAGTGAACAAAATAGCATTTACCTTAACATTATCATAATATAATTCATCAAAACACACACAAAGATATATTTTATTGGTGAATATCAAAATTCTTTTTTAGATTTCCTCATAAAACATGAAAAACAACTCCAGTAATTATAATCTAATAAACAATAAAATTAAGATAAACTATGGGAAAGTAAAAGTTACATGATAAATAATAATTTTTTTAAAATAAATATATTCCAATTATTTTTTCATACACCTGCTATAAATCATCACCCACTCAAATGTTTTTGGAATTCATGGTCATCTTGATCTATGATACGTGCATGATGGAACTTTCCATCTATCATAATTACCTAGTTCTTTCATCTATATATGAAAATTCTCAATATTTTATCATAAACAATACAATTAATTTCAACCAAATATTCATTCAACCAAAAATTATTTTACCAACAAAAATCAACAAATTTTTATGTCTTAAATTAAAATAATGTTGGATACTAGAAATCATGTTTACACAAAATACCCATTATAAAAACAAATTCCAATGGTTCTATTTGAAAATCTAAAACACCGAAATATTTTTTCAAATCTATCAAATATGAATTACAAAATAAAATTCAAGAAAAATATTTGGTAAATACATAATACTAGAAAAAAACTATAAGAAAACCAATTACACAAATATAAATCAAAATCTAGTAAGTGTTGAATAAGATCTACCTACCATAGATAAAGAATATGTGATGACTCTAAAACCATATTTCTAATATCAATAACCATGATATGTTCCATAAACCCCAACTAATAGAAACAAAATATCCTTATTCTTATATTCATTAATCAAAACCCTTGATTCTAATTCCAGAAAAGTAACCCAACAAGATATATTTCTTAGTGATGAAGAATTAGAAAGATAGAGAAATGGATTGATTAATGAATTCGTGATATTATCAAGATTAAACATTAGATCTAAAGTGAATCCATTTAATCTAAAATATAATCACATAATTTTCTAAAAGAGAGTCCCTAATTTTCTCTCAAGAATCCCTAGGATCATCCAAAATTTGGTTAGGGAACTTAATAAGGGATATTATAGGCTAATTTGGAGTTTAAAAGTAAAATCATGGATCTTGAACACTATTTTATAATCAGAAATAAAAGGATCCCCCAAACCATTCAAGCTACCATGAAAAACCCTCTTCCCCTTAACCTAGAAAACATAGTATATATGCATGGTTCCTAGAACTATGCATTTGATCAGATAGGATTCACTACATCAACATGATGAATTGGGAAATTATTCTTCACGGTCCTTGAGACCTTGTAGCAATCACTAGGCCTCCAAAAACTAAATATTTGTTTTAGAAAACTGCTAAAACATAAAATATTTTTTAAAAAATAATTTAAATTTATTAAAAATCTCTTAACTATATTACTTTTAATCCTTATATATTCAAAAGGATGTAATATCTATGGAAACAATATATTTATTCTTTATTATATCCTCTATCCCCCACATATTTTCTTGGACTACTCCATGATTCCAAGCAGATCTCACATGTTTAATAATTTTTTCTATAAAAAAAACTTGTACCTATCAGTAATAATCACTATCATTTCTATAATGGTTTCGTTTGGTTCCAAATCCACCACCTTATAGGGAAGATCATTTGATGGATCTAGTCGTTACTTCCATAGTTAAGAAACATGAAACATATTATGCACCATAAAATATTTTGATTGAAAATATAGATGATGATACACATCTATAATTCATTAAATAATGTCAAATATACCCATATACTATGTAAGATCCCGGTTTTTGGGAATGTATGTTTTCATTAAGTCTTGGTTGAATCCCTCGTTTCGGGCTTCAAGGGATGTTTCCTTAAGGTATGAGGGAACTTGGGGTGTTTCGGGGGCTCGGGGCATGAAAGAAAGGAAAATTGGGCAAGACAAGCCAAAGTGAACGACCTACGCACAGCTAGGGAAAACCATGCAGCCTGCCTAGGTAAACCATGCAACCCTATTCCTCAGGACAGTAGCATCCACACGGTTTGCGCATGGTTTGTCAAACCGTGCGGCTAAAGTGTGTTCCCTCTTAAAGTTGGGAAAAATTAAAAGCTTTCCACTCTGGGATTTTAATATCCCACTCGGGATTTCCTCTCCATTCCTCCTTCTTCTCCCTTGGAACGAATAAAATCTCCTAAGAGCTCCAAGAGGTCGATCTCCCTCATTTCTAAGGAGTTTTTGGTTCCGTTGGATGTGAATCGAAGATCCGGGTAAGGCTAATCCCATCCTTGCTTCTCTTTTTGGTTTAGGGTTTGTATCTTCTCCCCCTCTTGTCATGAAGATCTAAAACCCTATCTTTTGGGTGAGTTCTAGGTTGAAGCTCTAAAGGCTAGTCGGATCGAGGTCTAAGGACTCGATTGAGTGTGCGTTCAACCACAGTTTTGAGGTATGTGGTCTACAAGTGATATCCCATAGTTATTTGTTTATTTTTGCATGTTTAGTTGTGTTTTTGTTTCCACTTGGTTATGTTTGAATAACCTTGGTATATTTGGTAATAATGGTGTTTGAATTGGAAGATGGGAACCCTCACGATCCCCATGGGATGTGTTGGGATTGACTTGACCTAATTGGGGCAACCCATGGGGTGTGCCGGCTTTTCCTAGACTTAGGGATTGATATTAAACAAGTGACCTTATTGTAATAAATTGTAGAGCACCTGATAAACATGTTGGCATGAAGGGTTAATTCATGTAAATGATGAACGGGTTAAATGGGTTAATGTGTAAATATATTAAAGACCATAATGGTATAGGTTATGGTTCTAGTGTTTAATGCTTAGTGAGATAGGAATAACACATGGGAATCAAGTGAATAGTTGAATGATGTGAAATGATAATGTGTTAATGGGTTAAGGCATGATATGGATTCCCATGTGGGTTGTTTTGAATAGTGTTTTCTGAAGGGCAATGGTTTGGATGGTTGATGGTTACTTATATATAATCATGCTCACATGTCTTGGTAGAGAGGGGTATGACTTCAGGATCTATGCCCATGGGTTGAGCTAAGACTGAGGTTCTAAACTCCACCCTAAATGCACCGGTTAGGAAAGGGGAATGAGGGTCTATTCTCTTAAGGGTTGCATCCACCCGGACAGAGGCTTCAAGGTGAGGATATGGTTGCTATGAGGGGGTTAGTCCTAGAGAGATAGGATAACAATGTGTTTACCCTCTTGCATGTGATTGTTGGCCTTTGAACCATGTAACATAATGTATGTGATTAACCCATGGAAACATAATGAAATGGTATGTGATGATAGTTGGTATGAAATGAATGGTAATGGAGGTGGCAATGGATTTGGCTTTGAACTAGTTAATGGAACCTTATATATTTACATGGAAATTATCATTCATATTTCCTTTGCATGCACTACCTGTTCATACTGGATATTTTGTAGACACCGTTGGTGGTGGCCTACTGAGTTGTACTCACACCCTACTCAGGCTGCCATTGGGTACCCGAGCAGACTTCATGTTTTCAGGTCCGGATAAGAGCAAGGGTCCTTGCTAGATAGTTGATTGGACATGGGTAGCACTAGGTGAAGGATCCAGACTTGGATTCGGGACCATTTTGGGGATTTTGGCCGTTGTCCTTATCTTGGGATTTTGTTCACCGTTTCACTTGTAGTATGACATGACATATTTATTATCGGTAATGGTTTTTATACATGTTCCTTGTTTCTTGGTTATTGTTTCCTCTATTTGGTTTACTTCTGTTGTGGCTTTCTCTGATAAAAAGGGGGTATAGTCTCCCCACATGACTCCATATACCCCTGCTGCTAGTCGACATCCTTTGGCGTATGGGGCATCACGCTTAAGGTCATATAACCACCCAGCTCGTAGCACCGGTTTAGTGGCTTCTGGGTCGGGTACATTACAAATTGGTATCAGAGGAGGTCTTTCTTCTCCTTATCTGAGGTCTTGTTATTTGGGATTGGTAGCCAAGGGTTAAGACGTGTCCGGCCTTGGTGATGAGCTCATGCTTGGGAGTAGCTAACCCATGTATGAGGGAAAAACCAAGTCACCCTGGGTGGGAAATTTTGTTCTTGGTTGTGTGATGATACAGTTGGTGATATTTCACCATTGGGTGATTCAAATGTGGTTTGATGTGACTATTTAATGATATTTGTCGCGTGGCCTTAACAGCACAAGTATTTGCATTCATGCATCATTGTAGGCACCTAGGGAGGTAGGTGGCATGCATCATGTTAGGCACATGCCAGGGATGGGTGTGTGAGGCAGGAAGGTAGGGTACATCATGCATTTCATGAAACCAAGAAATAATGAGAAGAATGAAATAAAGAAAGTGGGTAAATGATGTTCAATGAAACATTAGGGTTTGATACGAAGTGGAAAATGTTTTGTAAAATGTTTTGTGAGTTTGGTGGTAGTGCATGGTTGTTTACCCCATGTAAACCATGGCCCACGGTAGGGATGGTCAGGGGCAGTGAATTTGAGGTGCTAATGTTGTTAAATTAGCATATGAAAATGGGTTGTTGTAGCTAGTAAAGATATTTTTGAGGAAGTCATGGAATTTTTATGGTATGAATGCTAAATCTCGTGTTTGGAAATGTAGAGAGATGCCACCACGACATCGATTGCCAGTTGGGAAATGGGATGATGTTGCTAAGAACACTCCTCCCGTAGAAGAGCACAAAAATGTGGTGATCAATGAAGGTAGAGAGGACCATTTCTAAGAGAACTTTTCTCGCCTTAGGCAGATAATGGATTGGGACCCAGGGCGGGTTTCACCGAGTATGTTTGACTTGACTAGGGAGTTTCAGTTGTAGCACCCTCCGACTTTCGCCGGAGAGGGTAGGCTAGAGGCAGCGGAGTTCTGGTTAGAGTCAGTCCAGACGATACTGGATCACTTGGAGACCCCGGTTGAAAAGAGGGTAAATCTAGCCATTTATAAGTTGTGGGGGTAGCCTAGGCATTGGTGGGACATTCAGGCTCAAATCGAGCAGGCTGAGGGAATGTACTGGAAGGTTTTTCAGGAAATGTTTCTACAGTATTTCTACCTAGAGACCTTGAGACAGGAGCGGGCTACAGACTTTATGAGCCTGACTCAAGGATCACTATCGGTGATGGACTATGCTAGTCGCTTCACTTATTTGAGACACTTTGTCCCAGCTTTAGCAGGGTATGAGGCAGTAGTAGCAAACCCTTTCCTGGATGGGCTGAGACATGAGATCAGGTCTCAAGTAAACATCTTCCGCTTGAAGAGGTTCATAGAGGTAGTAGATCAGGCACTGATCTCAAAAGGAAACCTGAAGGGAGCTTCGGGTAGTGAGCTTGTGGTGTTAGTGGGACAGACGAGTGGTGCAGCTACCAAAGGTCGAAAGTGATTCGATGAGAGCTCACAGCATGGCAGAAGTGTGAAAAGTGTCTAGAAGAGAGGGTCAGCCTCTCAGAGTGGGAACCAGGTGTTTTTTTATCAGTTCAGAAGGTCATGGCATATGCTTGGTTAGTGTTCTAGACCTCTAGTTGAGTGTTGTTCATGTGGAAGAATGGGGTATGTGCAGAGGTTCTACAGGAACCCTCGGCAGACAAGTAATCATAATGGGGGAAAGCAGATACCGGATACTGGAATGGGATCAGTTGCCCTATATCAGGAAGGCAGTTGGAGCTCCACGGGTTGTACTGGCAGGGGCAGTGGACATGGAACTCTAGGGAAAGATCGCTCACGCCAGTAGGGTAGTGTAGCGTAGGGAGTTCAGGCTAGGTCCTAGGGTAGAGGGGTAGTTCAACTTCAGGTAGTTCAGTTTGAGCCTAGTGATGGAGAGGCCGGACCATCAACTTTTCAAGGTACGATCCTTGTAGATTCTACGTTTGTTAGTGCATTGTTTGACATAGGTGCCACACACTCTTTTGTTCCTGCTCAACTTGTGTTAGTATTGGGTTTACCTGTGGAGAGGGTGTGTGGTGTTATGTCAATTGACACTCCGTTGGGGGTGCGGGATGAGGATATCAAGCAATGCAAGGGATGTGACTTGGAATTTGGTAAGTATCATTTTCTATGGGATTTTTTTGTTCTCAAGATGATAGGGTTTGAGCTAATCTTGGGAATGGATTGGTTGGTGTTGTATTGGGTGCACATAGATTGTTATCATCACAGTGTATCGTTCAGGTCGGTTGAGGGTGATGCTTATGTCCACCGAGATGAATGGGATGTTTGAGTAAGGCATGCGGGTCCGTTTTGTCAACAGATGAGTTGAATCATGGCTCGAGTGTCATGTCTCATTTTTTATGATAATGAAAGAGGGGAATACTCTATTTTCCCTCTTGTGGTGGATTGGTTTCAGGATGTGTTTCCTGAGGATTTCTCGGGGTTACCCCCTGAGAGGGATGTTGAGTTCACGATCAAGTTGCTGCCGGTAGCAGAGCCAGTTTCTATTCTGCCATACCGAATGGAACCAGAAGAACTCGAAGAACTGAAGGTTCATATTGAGTGGTTGGAGTGTAAGTGGTTTATCCATCCTAGTACGTCTCCTTGGGGATATCCCGTGCTTTTTTCAAAGAAGGTCGATGGGTCATTGAGGTTGTGTGTAGAATATCGAAAGTTGAATCAAATTATAGTGATGAATCGGTACCCTCTACCAAGAATTGATGACCTGTTTGATCAGTTGAGGGGTTTATCGGTGTGCTCTAAGATTGATCTGAGGTCGGGTTATCACCAGTTGAGGGTGACATCTTCTGACGTACTTCGGACAGCTTTTCGGAGTCAGTATGAGTTGTTTGAGTTTGTGGTAATGCCTTTCGGCTTGACCAATTCACGGGCGGTGTTTATTGATTTGATGAACCAGATCTTTCATCCCTATCTAGATCGGTTTGCGGTTTTCTTTGTTAACGATATCTTACTGTACTCGAAAACTCACGACGATCATGCCCAACATCTTGATATCATCTTGGGTACACTAAGAGAGCATTGGCTATATGCCAAGATATCAAATTGTTAATTCTATATAGGTGAAGCACATTTTCTGGGTCACATCATCTTGAAGGTAGGTGTGCCAGTGGATCCAGAGAAATCGCAGGCAGTTGTATCTTGGGAGCATCCCAAGAATGTTTCTGACGTCTGGAGTTTTCTGGGTTTGGTCGGGTATTACCGAAGGTTCATTTAGGATTACTCTCGCTTGACAACACCAATCTTAGGCTTGACCAACAAGGGAATCAAGTTTGAGTGGTCTGAGGCTTGTGAGAACACCTTCCAAGAGTTGATGGAGCGGTTGATGATCACACCTATCTTGATCTTACCTGAGCCGAGTAAGAAGTACATCGTGTTTTGTGATGCATCCGGAATCAAAATTGGGTCTATTTTGATGCAAGATGAGCGGGTTGGGGCTTATGGGTCAAGTCAGTTGAGACCCCATGAGAGGAACTATCCCACTCATGATCTTGAGTTGGCTGTAGTATTGTACGCCTTGAAGTGCTGGAGGCACTATCTGTTTGGAGAATAGTTTATTGTGTTTACCGATCATAAGAGTTTAAAGTACATCTTCTTACAACAAGATCTGAAAATACGGCAGTGAATATGGGGATAATATCTCTAGTCTTTTGACTTTGAGTTGGTGTACATTATGGGAAAGGAAATCAGTGTTGTCGATGCTCTGAGCAGGAAGGTTCATAATCAGGTGGTTCAATAGTCCCGCACAGAGTGGAAGGTGATGGCTTTGTTTGCAAAGATGCACCTAGAGGTGCAGGAGGAGAGTGGCCAGGTCACTCTTTCTTTCTTAACGATGGAGTCAACGCTTTTGAGTCAAGTTAAGGAAGGTCATCTTGATGATCCTGATTGTTTGATCATGATGGAAAATCTTAAAGGTGTGGAGATACGTTCTGGTTGGGCCGTCGACGCGGAAGGTGTTGTTCAGTTTCGAGATCATGTGGTTGTGTCGAAGTGTGTACGAGAAGAGTTGATGCATGAGTTCCATGCATCAAAGTGGAAATTGCATCCTGGTTTGACCAAGATGTACTGTGATCTACGAAGGAAGTTTTGGTGGCCTGGAATGAAGAAGGAAGTTGTGGGCTTTGTGGTGCGGTGCCTTACCTGTCAGCAGGTGAAGGCTGAGCATCAACGCCCAGGTGGTTTGTTGCATCCATTTACCATTACAGAATGGAAGTGGGATGATGTAAAAATGGATTTTTTTTGTGGGTCTTCTGAGGATGCCACGGAAGAATGATGCAATCTGGGTGGTTATGGATCGGTTAACGAAAGTAGCTCATTTCTTACCGATTCAGGAGACCTTTACAGTCGACCAGTTGGGTGAGCTCTATGATCGGGAAATAGTGTGGTTACATGGTGATCCACAAACCATAGTTTCGGACTAGGATCCATGTTTCACATCGTGTTTCTAGCTAGGGTTTCATTAGGCACTTGGTACGCATGTGTTTTTGAGTACGGATTTCCACCTGCAGGCGGACAGCTAGTCAGAGCGTACGATCCAAGTGTTAGGAATACATGTTAAGAGCTTGTGTCTAGGACTTTTTTGGTTCTTGGGAGAGGCACCTATCATTATATGAGGTTTCCTACAACAATAGTTTTCCGGATATGATTTAGATGGAACCATTTGAGGCACTCTACGGGAGGCCATGTAGATCTCCATTGTGTTGGTTAGAGGCTGGTGAATCTGAGTTGTTGCGGCCAAGTCTCATGCAAGAGAATTCAGAGAGGGTTAAGTTGATTAATAAAAGGATGGGTACGACTCATAGTAGACATAAGTCATATGCAGATTGGAGGTATAGACCTCTTGAGTTTAGTGTGGGAGATAAAGTGTTCCTTCGGGTGTCGCCAAGGTTGGGCCACCATCGGATTTGGAAGCAGGGTATGTTGGTGCCCAGGTATGTGGGACCTTTTGAGATTTTGGAATGGATCAAACCAGTGGATTACCGATTGGATCTTCCACAGCATTATGGTGGTATTCATGATGTGTTTCATGTGTTGCAGCTTCGACGGTATCACCCTGACCCATCTCACGTGGTTGATGTTGAGGATGTAGAGCATGAGGCTGATGCATCCTTTGAAGAGCATCCAGTTCTTGTGGGGGATCATAGTGAAAAGGTCTTGCAA
Organism: Viscum album; assembly: GCA_963277665.1. Lineage (NCBI taxonomy): Eukaryota > Viridiplantae > Streptophyta > Magnoliopsida > Santalales > Viscaceae > Viscum > Viscum album. The sequence continues at coordinate 1,426,595,920 of OY728136.1, read as the reverse complement.
GGAAAGGTTGTGCCATTAGTGTGAGTACTATGGCATCATGGGAAGGTTCAAGAAGAAACAAGGGCGAGATAATCAGATATGCGGGCTTAGTGGCCTGAACTCTTCTCTTTGGTGAATCAATGTGGCTTGGAAAATCGGCTCGAGGACGAGCCGTTATAAGGTGGGGAGGTTGTAACATCCCAGTTTTTGGGAAGGTATGTTTTCATTACGTCTTGGTTGAATCCCTAGATTTAGTCTTCAAGAAATGTTTCCTGAAGGAATGAGTGGCCTTGGGGGTGTTCTGGGGGCTCAGGGCACGAAATAAAGGAAAACTGGGCAAGACAAGCAAGAGCGCATGGCCTGCACACGGCCAGGGAAAACCATGCGGCCTGCCTAGGTAAACCATGAAACTCTCTTCCTCCAGATAGTAGCATGTGCATGGTTTTCTCATAGTTTTTCAAACCGTGCGGCTAAACTATGTGGCCTCTTAAAGTTGGGAAAAATTAAAAGTTTTCCACTCTGGGATTTAAGATCCCACTCAGTATTTCTTCTCCATTCCTCCTTCTTCTCCCTTGGAACGAACCAAATCACCCAAGAGCTCCAAGAGGTCTATCTCCCTCTTTTAAAAGGTTTATTTGGTGTGGTTGGATGCGAATCGAAGATCCAGGTAAGGCTAATCCCATCCTTGCTTCTCCTTTTGGTTTAGGGTTTGTATCTTCTCTCCCTCTTGTTTGGAATCTCTAAAACCCTATCTTTTAGGTGAGTTATAGGTTGAATCTCCAAAGGCTAGTCGTATTGAGGTCTAAGGACTTGATTGAGTGTTTTTTCAACTGCGTTTTCGAGGTAGGGGGTCTACAAGTGATATCCCATGGTTATTTGGGTATTAGTGCATGTTTAGTTGTGTTCTTGTTTCCACATGGTTATGTTTGAATAACCTTGGCATGTTTGGTAATAATGGTGTTTAAAATGGAAAATGGGAACCCTCACGATCCTCGTGGGATGTGTTGGGATTGACTTGACATAATTGGGGCCACCCATGGGGTGTGCCGGCTTTTCCCAGACATAGGGATTGATATTAAACAACTGACCATGTTGTAATAAATTGTAGAACCCCTGATAAACATGTTGGAATGAAGGGTTGATTCATAGAAATGATGAACGGGTTAAATGAGTTAATGTGTAAACCGATTAAAGACCATAACAGGATAGGTTATGGGTCTAGTGTTGAATTATTAGTGACATAGGCATAACACATGGGAATCGGGTGAATAGTTAAATGATGTGAAATGATAATGTGTTAATGGGTTATGGCATGATGTGGATTCGCATGTGGGTTGTTGTGAATAGTGTTTGCTGAAGGAAAATGGTTTGGATGGTTGATGGTTAATTATATATAAGCATGTGCAAATGGCTTGGTAGAGTGGGGTATGACTTGAGGATCTACACCCACGGGTTGAGCTAAGACTGGGGTTCTAAACTCCACCCTAAATGCAAGGGTTAGGAAAGGGGGATGACTGACTATTCTCCTAACGGTTGAATCCACCCGGAATGAGGCTTCGAGGTAAGGATGTGGTTGCTATGAGGGGGTTAGTCCCAGTGGGATAGGATAACAATGTGTTTACCCTCTTTCATGTGATTGTTGGCCTTAGACCCATGTAACATAATGTATGTGATTAACCCATGGAAACATCAGGAAATGTTAAGTTATGATAATTGGTATGAAATGAATGGTAATAGAGGTGGCAATGGATTTGGCTCTAAACTGTTTAATGTCACCATAAATATTTACTTGGAAATTATCATTCATATTTCTTTTGCATGCACTACCTGTTCATACTTTATATTTTGTAGACACCGTTGGGGGTGGCCTACTGTGTTGAACTCACACCCTACTCGGGACACCCTTGGGTACCAAATTAGACTTCATGTTTGTAGGTCAGGAGAAGGGAAGGGGTCCTTTCTAGATAGTTGAGTGGACATGGGTAGCACTTGGTGGAGGATCTGGACTTGGAGTCGGGACCATTTTGGGGATTTTGTTCGTTGTCCTTATCCTAGGATTTTGTTCACCTTTGAACTTGTAGTATGACATGACATATTTATTCTTGGAAATGGTTGCTATACATGTTCCTTGTTTGTTGGTTATTGTTTCTGCTATTTGGTTTACTTCTGTTGTGGATTACTCTGATAAAAATGGGGTATAGTCTCCCCACATGACTCTATAGACCCCCGCTGCTAGTCGACAGTCGTTGGCATACGGGGAGGCGTGCTTAAGGTCATTTAACCACCCGGCTCGAAGCTCTGGTTTAGTGGATTCTGGGTCAGGGATGTTACATAGTGGGTTGTCAACCACCCCTTATTGTTGATTTCATAGTATCTCATTCATTATGATTCTCAAAATAAGAATCAATCTCTAATACAAAACACCAATAGTTTTTTTGATTATCAGTGCTGGTAATATACTAACTCTATGTTTTCACTAAATTATTTTAGATTAGATGAACATTTGTTTCATCTCTGACACCAAATTTCATCCTATAAGGGATATCTCTCCAAATTTATGATAACACAATGGTAATCCACATAGTATTATATACAACACTTTTAATATATCTATAAGAAAAAATTCATGATAGATACTGTAGTGTAAAAACTCAATCGTGAAATGAGATAATTCCATTATATCTCAAAATAAAACACACACATGTCCCCCAAACTCTATGTAGTCCATTATAACTATTCCTTTCTCAATGGGTGATATCATGTACTCATAATTAGTGGAGTACCCATAACATTCTAAAACACACTCAAAAATATTCAAGTAAATAAAATATCTCTTTCTAAAACTTTATTTGATGTATCTCTATGAATCCTAACCACCTCATCCGCATACAGCATACCCAGTTCATCCACCAATAATGTTTCCTAATTAGGAAAAAATTTGACTGAATTTTTAAATCAATCTATAATAATCTATAGTTCTTCTTAATTTTGTGGTGATATGGGTAAAGTGAATATGAAATATACCATAATACACTCTAATTTCAAAGTCACCCTATTTAATGGTTGAAAAATAATTGTGTTTAATGATTCTCTTACATTAACCAATGACATGTCAAGCATTAAAAGAAAAAATCTATCGCATCTCTCTTCAACACAAACTAAAAAAACTAAAGATAAAAATTTATGATACATCTTCATTTCTCTAGGATGAACTTTTCAACTTCAGTTATTAAATTCACCATTAAAATATTTCTTCAAACAAGAGGGAACCAAAAATATATCTAAGATATAGTCTCTTAATTTGTCTATTTGTGACCACCCTTATATGGTCTCTCCACCACTTAAGATTTCAATAAGTATATTATGTGTAGGATAAATTTTTTTCCCTCCTTTACTTAGTCCATAGGAAGAAAAGTAATGTATATTCAATGAAATACCATATTGTTTCCCTCTCTATGAGATTCTATATAAAAAATTACCATCAATACCTTCAACATTCAAGGGTCATTTGATTCCCTAACATATTAAGTTTTCATACTCAAGGAAACATCTACAACACTACCCTTACCTAGTGTGTAGGTTATCTCTAAATTAAAATTTTGATGATACCCTTCCCACATATGATTCTTTATGTTATGGTCATGTTAGTATAAAATATACCTTACACTTCTATGATTTGAATACACTATAAACCACTATGTTAATGGAACTAGCATCCAGGTGGAGGCCAATGCATTATTGTCTGGGTTCAACTTAAGAATTCTAAATAATATTTTGTATCCCAAGTAGAGATAGACTCAATGATCATACATAGATCCTTAAAATGAAAATTCCATACCACTTGGATGATCTCTTATATTATCATGAAATGCATATCTCTAACCAATAATGGAATTAAGGTCACTCACACCTTGTGAGAAGAAAATAATGTAGTAGATCATCTCGCCCCCCAAACTGAACAACTACTTGATGTCATATATTCTTTTAAAAAAAATTCATTAAACCCGAGGGTGTCTCTTTAATATGAGGGGATTCCCTCGGCCTACACTACTTCAATCCTCCTTAGGCCCTAGTTTTCATTCTTTTTTGTTCCTTTCATCCTTTAAAAAAAGGATATGATGATGAAATAGGTAATGACAAAAACATTTCAAGTCATAGATGACTTTCACAAATTCTTCATCACATTTAGGATATCACTTATCATATGTTCATAAATTTATTAGTCCATAAAAACACATTATCAACTTTTAGGAGCACATGTCCCATTTTAACTCTAGATGCTTCACAGTACACCAAAAATATTTGACAATAATTAATAAATATGGAAACAATAATAGAATTTACCCACCTATTAAAATCATTATAATTTACTAGTAAATTTATATCCCATTCAAACTTAATGTATTCCTATGTAAAAAAATATTGGAGATGATAACTTGAAAACATATAGAATGAAGAATTGATAGTAACCAATTAATCCAAGGAATCATTAAATATAAAAAATACATAAGTAATCTTTCATAAACATTACATAATAATTAGTTTTAATTCAATAAATAATTCACTTACATTTTAAGATCTTTTCACATTTATATTTTTTGATAATTAGATCATAAATCATATATAATAAAGCCCCATTTAATGAAGTCAAAACTTATGATTAGTATGTATTTTCCCCATAATTATTTTTTTAAAAATTTATATTTTTTTATATTTATGAAAAATAATCATAACTTTCAACTTGACTTCTTATTTTTCCTTTTCTAACCATAAAACCTGGAATTTGTTTTACAAAGATACAATGATCACACAAATCTTAGTAAGGTATATAAAAATAAATAAATCACTTAGTCCAATAAAAACATGAAAATTTTTAAATTTTTACATTTATCTCATTGTTATTTCAGAAAATGAAATAAGTCATTTCCAATATGAAAATACACACATTTGTTTCTCAAAGAAAACCTTTAGACCCAATAATAAGAAAATAAAATACACATTCAGGAAAGGTAGAGTAGTTATATTCATTAATCATGTCAGAAATAACTTGAGACTTGTTAACTCCAATGGATAAACCCCCTCAATAACTCCCTCCATCTTTCCTATTAAGATAAGAAACATTACCCAATGCATTTGAGTGCTATTTGGGTGTACCCATCATATAAGTTTTATCAGGATCACCCGTTCATCATGAGATATATTGGGGATCAAACTATAATATAAGAAACATCAAGCTCAACTATTTTACATATATAATTCTCAAGAATTATATCATTAATAAACCATCTTATTATCACACCTTTTTATTATAAACCAATATAAAAACATCTTCAAACCCATATATAACAATTTTAGATATTGAAATACCATTTCTTTTAAAAAAAATTATAAAAATAAAATACCCCGAAGAAGGGGAAATTTTTTTCATTTCATAATTCATTAAATATTCTAAATGAATAAAAAAATAATGGATACATGGTAGGAAACATATTTATCATAAAAAATGTTAAAATATAACATTCCATTTGTCTTTTACAAAGAAATTAAAAATGATTCCTTAGAAATATTACTTTATAGAAAATTTGGAAGAAATTAAAAAGTGACATAAAAGGTCCTTTATTATTATTTTATGTCCATATAAATTCATTAATAATATATATTTAAAATATGAACATGGAATAAAAAGAGTTGGATTGGAAACATTAAAAAATATTTTTAAATAAACGACCCTTGTGTAAAGCCATAAAATGAATCTCTTTTTAAAACACTGTAATGTAAGCCAAATATGATAAAAAATGACCCGTATAAAAAATTTAACAATGATTACTAATCTTATTCAATTATTTATAATAATATGGACATGTAAAGAAATATTTAGATAATAAATCTTTAAAACATTTTAAACAATGTTTTAAGTTAAAGTGTCACCTACCGTAAGTCTGAATCATCAAGTAAATTCCTAATATTCAGAAATAATAAAATTATGTTAACTATTTAATTTATTTATAAAAATTTTCAATTATATTATTATTTTTTATTTTATTCATTACAATTCTATTTTCAATTACTTAATTATTTATGTTTATATTGGATGTTTTGATGATACGTAGATCACATGTAAAAAATGACTTTTCTTTGTTGAATACGGTTAAAGAGGTAATTCTTCCAACATCTCCATAATAATAATCATTAAATAATTATTGATACCAAAATTATACATTTAATACCAATCATTAATGATGTTTCTGAAAAATGAACTACATTACATTTATGGAGACGGTGGTTCGTACGTACGAATGAGCAACACTTCGATTTTCCAATGAACATTTTGGAAAGAAGATAAGTGTTGTTTTATATTTACAAAATTTTCATCATATTATAAATATAATATTATTATTTAAATATAATTATATATATAATCCATGTTATGTGGTGATGAAAAATGAAACACATTGCTTTGTGAAGCTGGTAGTCTACAAGTATGAACGAATGACATTATCATTTTTTATTGAATGGAAAGGTAAGAAAGAAAATGGTATATTATGTTTTTAGAAAGTATAATATTTCATGAATATATATATATATATATAATTCATTATTATAACCATATGTATGCAGAGGTGATGGAAAATTAATTACATCCGTTCGTGTGGTGGTAGCTCACTATTCACACGAACGACATTTTGTCTTCCCATTTGATAGAAGAAGAGATAGATTTATCTGATTAAATTATCATAATAATATATAAATATATCGAATATATTTTTTATTATTTAAATATATTTAAATAATATTTTTTGAAGTTATAAAAATAACAAAATGAAAATGATTGGTTTAGAATTATGTCTCTTCTTCATACAACCTCTTATGGTTTACACCAAGTATATTCCTAGGATTTTTTATAATAAAAAAGGAAAAAAAATAAATGAGGGGGGATGTGATGAAGTTATTTGGGTTGGTATTGGTGAAACCAAAAGTCATTTTAAGTGAGAATACAAGTATAGATAAGTTTCCCTTTTATAAGAGAGGTGAAGGGCACTCTTGGAATTTCTTAAAATATTAAATTAATATAAATATACTTTCATATTAAAAATGATTTAAATCGATAACATTAAAATAAAATATTTTTTATTAGTTGAGACCCTCTCATACAACAAACTTTTGATAAGTTTTGGGGATTTTTTCACCCTTATATTCTCGTTTTCACTTATTTTGACCCTTTTTTAAAATTACATTGGTATTAAACAAAATACACTCTATGGGTCAAGAAGGTTCATATAAACTGAAAATTGGAATATAAATGGTATCTTTTTTATATTTTAAACCATATCATAATCAATTTTTATAAAATGGTATTTTTTTATTTTTAAATAAATTAATAAAATTTTATTTAATATAAAATAACATTAATGTCCTGTTTTGAACTATCCATTAAAATGAATTTTAAAACATCAAGGAAACAATGAAATTAGAATATAATGCGTTAAAACCTCAATAATATTTCATTTTTATATAAATAAGTAGTTTAAAATAATAATTAATTCTAATTATATTATTTTTAACATTTTCAAAATCATTTATTTTTTTATTCATTGAATAAATATTGTATCGGTTTTGAGTAGGAATTTAAGGAAATTATTTGATAATTAAACACTATAAACAAATTTCCATAAAATTTATAAATCATTTATATTTAAAATTAATAATTATAACTAAACATACCTTCCTCTAATCTCTGTGTTAAAATTTTAAAGTTAATAAAACAAAGAGAATGACATTTTTGAATTTTCTTTACATAAAATATTATAATGCTTAAAAGCATAACTATTTAAAAAAAGTTCATATATTCAAATTAGGGATGATTATAGATGAAATATACTTATTAAATAAAATTAATTCAATTTCTTGGATTACTTTCAAGTCCTCATCGCATTATTTTTACCCTTAATTGACTCATTTTAACTTTACCGGGGTAACAAAAATTACTGTGATTACTATTCATAATGACTAAAAATAAAAAGGAAATATATTAAAAAAAATCCCTCATAATTTGAAAATTATAATCTATTTTTCAAGATTCAAAAAACATATGTGGAAAATTATTATTTAAAATTAAATTCTCAAAACGCGACAAAAAATATTTTTTCAGAAGGATTATTTTTTAAATAAAATATGTTTTTAATTAATTCAATTATAAAATTTATTATAAAGAATATACTTGGATTATTTTTTATAAAAATTAAATAATTATATTTTAAAAATAATCCAAAATATTATTATACTATATATATACTTTAAATAAAATACATATTTTAAAAAAATTAGAATTTTCATCATTCATTAAAATTTCACATTCTTGAAAAAAATATAAAATTTCACCATAAGATAATTTTGAAAATATAATTCAAAAAATTATTTCCTTATTATAGAAAAAAATATAAAAGTTTTATAAATTATATATAATATTTTTTCACTAAAATAAATAAACACCATTTTGAAGAAAACTTATTTTTGAATAAAAAACTAACTTTACTAAAAGTCAAGATATTATTTCAAAATAATTAATAAATAAATTTTAATTAATTGAGGACCTTTATATATAAAATCAAAATTATTTTAATCCTATTTATTCCTTCTAATTCAATGGCTTGGTTATAATGATCTTATAAAATTTCATGGTTTGTTTAAGCTCGAAGTTGTGTATATTTTATGTTATCAAACAAATCCATTCTTCTTAATATCATGGGATATTAAATCCCACCATTTAATAAATTTTTATATATAAATTTAAAATTTATCTCATTAATCCAAGTATTTCTATTTTAAAACACCTTTACTTAAATGTCACATTTTAAAAAGGGAGAATAAAAAATCCTCTTAATAAGATAGAAAGGGTAGAAAGTGGAAATCTAAAATAACACATAAATAGATTTCAAAGTAGGAAAACATTGATTGAAAGTGAAAATGTGGACATAGAAGAAAATATTATTTCATAAATAATGATGTATAGTGGCATAAATCGTTTGACATAACAAATTGAAGGAACAGAAGAATGTTAAAAACCAGAAAACAAAGATGTGTGAAAAGGACCACTGATTCATCAGAAATGAAAGTAATATGATAGAATTTTTGTTTCAATATCCTTTTATTAGTATAGATAGATCAAATTACAATATATAATAAGAACATGATGAAATATAATTACCTGAAAAGTATATTTTATCCTTTAATCAATTTCCACCCACATATCATATTTTGATCCAAATGAGGAGTATTGAATATGAATATATTTATTCTTGAAGCCCAAAAATCAACTCATAATGGATCACATAATACACAAAAGTATAATAAGTTATATTTACTGTTATTAAATAATAACCGAAACCAAAATAATTATTAATGGGTAAAAGAATTCCAAAACTGAAAAAAAATCGTAGATGAATAAAAAATACACTAATGTCCAAAATTCTACAGTAATACCCAGGTTTAAAATAAATAATTTTATAAATAAATATTCTTAAAAATTTTCAATATATTCTTAACTAATATTGAATCCAAAGTATTAGAATAAATTATTAAATTAGTTTTCCAACATTTATAACCAAATAATTTATATCACTCATAAATTCTCATACTAAAAACAAATTTGAAAAAGTCATCTAATCAATAAGATATGCTAATCATTAACAAAAATTAATGACATCACTATAAATCCACCTTAAAATAATATATAATTAACAATATAAATTAATATTTAATCCCCAAATAAGATCCCATATCATTCTATTTTCATTATTCAAATGAGGTTCCCAAAAAAGAGAACTTCTTCAGAAATAACATTAATTTCATAATCACAAAATCACTTTTTAAAACCATTGTTACTTATATGTTCCCAACATCAACCAAATATTTATCAGTAATGTGGTTTAAATAATTTCCCACTAACAATGACATCACCTAGGTTAGTGGTAGGTGTTTCACCCATATCATTCAGTGGTTGGGTCTTTAATTCACCTACCTTTTTCAGATGTGTCAGATAATACTTTTTTAACTGAAACTATATTAATAAAATTATAATTAAATTTACAAAAAATAATAAACATCCTCAAAAATATCAGTAATCATTAAATAAGTTTTTAATCTGAAAGGTTTTCAATACATCTCATTTTCCCACAAAATAAAATAATTTTAATTGACAGTCATCAAGATCCTATTAACTCAAATATTTATTCATCCCTCAATAATATGTCCTTAAATGATCGTCTAAAAAAATTATCAATTTTTTCCTATAAAAAGTTTCAATGGTATCAATTTTATTTCACATATGTTTCTAAATTTTGAAACTATAATCTACTATATAATGTTTAATAATTCTCATAATATTTACAATAAATCATAATATCATTGATAAAATACCATTGTATCATAATTCTAAAAACTAATTACATAAACACATCCTTTATTGAACTTCCAACTTAAACTTTTAAAAAAAATTGTTATCTTATTCATTAAGAATTCCCTCACACAATATTATATATGAATCATTCTCTATGATTCAACAATATCTATTTAATCATGATCTCAAATTAAAATTTATAAAAAACTACTAAAATAATTAATACCTTTGAAGTATTGACCATCATTGATTCAAATGCAAATTTTAAAGTTGGAGGTCTTATGATTCTCTTGGTGGGTTTCATATATTATCAGAACACCTCAAAAACTTTTCATGTTCAAATGATTCTTTTATCCATTCACAGTTGTTACATATTGACTGAAATATATGTTAATAGAGATCAAAATTTGTATGCAACCAAAGGTTTTCAGCATAATGTTTTGAAACATTATCCTTAACAAAATTCCATAATACCTGTCATGACCTAACCCGATGGGGCTCGGGCCGCAACTCCACAAGCCCACCTCTAATAGGCCATGGGATGGAGTCTAGTACAAAGTAATCATATCAATAACATTGGATCCATTTGATATGTTCTTGTACACACACACATATCTATAAGATCACAAATAATAAAATGTAAAAACCACTAAGTAACCAATTAATTCATACATATATATCCCACAACTAGAGTACAATAGAATTACTGAATGAAAAATGAGGGGAAATTAATGCACCCAAAAGAAACTGTAAAAGTGTACAAGCTGCTCAGAATGAGGGAATCACTGTCAACTATAACTACTAAAAATCTCCTTAACACGATTTAGGTAAACACCACAATCTATCTATCTCGCTAAGATTCACCTGACTTAGGTCCTCTTTGGACTCCATTGATAGGATTGTGGTCTACAAAATACAGAAAACATGTGTGGTAAAATTCCATACAGTGGTGAGTATAAAAATGCCTAGTAGGAGCCCCAAAACCCCAAAAGAAAAATGGATCAACTGAAAGGAAACATTCCACTTGACCTAGCTAGAGGGAACCCCAATCGAGAGAGAAACTCCATCTTAAACCATCCTCAACATTACATGACATTTCATCTCATTTCAGATATGTGTCAATCCTAACATGTGAGAATATTGCAAGGACTCCCATAAATCACCCATATATACTGATATCATAATCCAAGTCTCATGAGGATCCAACCTCATGGTCTGTAATAGGATTCTCTTGATAGGTTCTAACCGTAACACAAAACTAGGAGAACACACTCCACGATCTCATCCATCCAAAATGGAATTTATTCGAGAAATTCATTCCATTGTAAATAATTCTACCATTATTAATTTTATTACTGAGAGAAAGTTTTCCATCAACAACATATTACTAGGTATAGCTATAATCACTAGCACAAGAGGTCATATCGTCATTACCTTGCACCCAATGAAAACTAAAGATAACTATGTGAAGAGGCCCACCCCTCACCACTGCATGTAGTTGAGGGAACACTGCTCCAGACTATTAACCACATGCATTATCTCTAATGAGAGATAATGGAGGGGCCTGTACCTTGCCACATTCTCACATTCAATGGAGTACTTATCCTAACTAACCCGTGAAAACTCAGGCGCCCCTGTATGGAGTGGCCAATACCTCAGTATATCGAGGGAGAACTAACTCTTAACTAGGTATCGTTCATATCAAGTGTAGGTGATCGCTCCATGTAATTATATCCTACATCCAAGGGATATCCAACTACAATAGAGGACATTCTCCCCATGGCTCCTCAAAGATGGTGGAGTACTAATTCTTAAGTGAGTACCTGCACCCTGAAATGATAAGGCTATACTATTCAAAGAATGGAGGACCCTCACCCTGATATGTCATAGGAGTACCACTCCATGGATAGAGGACCTATACCCTAACCCGATATAGGATTACCACTATGTAGGTAGAGGAACAACACCCAGGTATGTTAGGATAGTACTGACTCTACTATCTCATTCACTATGGGGGACCAACACCCTTATACGATATGGGAGTACCGACCTCAGACTAGAGGACCCACTACCTACAATTACAGGGGTGTACCGACACTGATGGAACAACACATATAGAGTACCTACACCCTGGAATGATATGGGAGTACTGACTACTAGGATAGAGGACCCACTCCATATCAAGATAGGGGATTACACACTCTATATATGAAATATATATGAATGACCCATTCCATGGTCCAACATGGGAGTACCAACTCTAAAGATATAAAAAATGCACCCTATCCCAATAGGAGAGTACCTACTCTACCGTCTAATGAGTATGAGAGGACCATGCCCTGACATGGTAGGGGAGAATTTTCCATTTTTATGAACCTCACGAGGAAATCCAAACCCTATTCCATTATGAAAGTAACACCCCCTGAGGAAACTACCCAACGGTAACAAACCCATGATCACAATATAGAGATCCCCACCTCTACTTGAGTAGAGAGGTAATGAAAACCTACTCCCTAAAGATATAGGGTAGTTCATGTCCCAGAATATCTCTTCATGAACCACACCGATCTCCAACATCGGCTTAGAATTACTACATGAGCCCCTTGCCCAATTTTTTCCACTTCGTATCTTGTAAGTCATAACAGATTCTACCATCACGTTATACATAGAAAACCACTCTAGTTAGGTTATGCATAATTCCAAATACAATTCTCGGAGAAGATGATATGAAAGACTGAATATCCCTAGAGAGTCTCTTAAGAGTACATAGCCTGCATTGGGGCACAATTGGTGGTGATCCCACCCATGAACCAAGTTGTGTATCCTATCAACATGGTTTACCAACCCATGTAGGGATACATGGCTTCTAAATATGGTACATGTCATGTCCGTCTTCACTCATCCCATGGTTGTGTACCACTTATACATGGACCATCCAACGGTGTCCCTTAAATGTCATGTATCTCATACTACACGGAATTTCTAGGCTGAACAACCACCATCCCATGTATTTTTTCCATGTCTGTGTACCAAATCATGTATCAATGTACTTTGTCTATGAGTTAGTACACGAACCTGTGTTTTCACATGCCTAACCCAAGCCATATTCCATGGTCACATGGTTTGGGGCACTACATGGCATAAAACCTTGGTACATAGTGTGTAGTCCCCAAATTTCATCTTCCATGAACAGACAGGGATAAATAGAATGTTTCAATGAACTACATTTCATGTAGATTGTAATTATAGTTGGAAAATTACCTGAAAAACACCCATCGTTGTCTCGTTCTTCCCCAAAACCCACAGATCTACCTAAGAGGGATCAATAGAAACTTTATTTGGGCTCTAGAACATTAAAAAATGCATAAAAAAGGAATCAGGACCAAAACTCAAATTCTTCTAACTAATTAGAAAAATATCAAATCGATGGACAAAGAAAGATGCATGGATCGTGCTAATATTTGATCTGATGATGATCTACATCTGAAATAGTGATTAGTAACACCTCTTTTGGTTTATTTTCCTCAATTCTATACACCCAACAAAGAGAGGATAAGAGGGGGAGAATAAGAGATGGGTTCCACTTTATTTCAATAACCTTAGGGTTGGGGGAGGAATTTTTTTAATTAAATTAAACTAATTAATTACCCTTTCAATGACATTTGTCCAAAATTCCCCTAATCAAAACTACAAGTACGGATGACCTTAGGTTGCGCATAGGTTAAACATGAAGTTGCAGACTCAACCACGGTCTCTGAAATCTGGATCAAGACTCTTCATAGGATTTATTCACATTTCAAGTCAAACTGAATGTGCATGAATAAATATATTTAATATTTTTATTATCGCTAAAACAAGGCTCCTCAGGCCCCCTCCTTCCCGCGCTGACTAAGTTACCAGATCCATAAATATTCCCTATAATATTCCAAACACTTATGGGTCAAAAACTGATTAATTTAATTATCCCCACCTTTGGGATTTTATTCCCCAAAAATTCAAATCCTAAGCACAGGGGAAGAAAATGATCACCCCACTAAACTCCCATGCCAGTAATCTCACCAAGGGTTCTCATATACTTATGAGCACACACATAGAGGGTCCTTTAAGATCAAACCACTCTCGTGTCCATCTTCTACCAAGAAAACATTTTTTATCCAACAGGACATGTCTCCTTATTTATGATAGGTGGTAAATCACCAATTACCATGGTCTATCTGGAGTCATGTGGTCTAGTGGCATAGAACCCCTCTAACCTAATGGAGATACTAACGGAATCACATAGTTCACATCCACCCTTGGAGGGATTTTACAACAACCTTTTTATTCATTTTTTGTTCAAAGTTGACTTTGAACATGTGAGGGTATTTACAAACAAAATAGGGCTTCCCAAGAGTAAACACTAGGTCTTATGAGGCCATTCATCTATAAACCTCCAACTGTAACATAGATCACCCAAACAGAAACAAAACCACACCCACAAGTGCAATCTTAGTTGCGTATGGGTTGTAGGAAACCAATCCAAACTACAGAAACATCATTAGATCTTACTCTTCCACTATAGAATGATTCTAAGCAAGGCTCTCCCTCTCCCAAGGCCACCAAGATAGAGGGGTCAAGTAGGGAAACTACACTGGTAGGGCTACAATATCCTCGAACACTCTATCACATAACCTCTCCTAGAACATGAAAGTCTAAGGGAATCATCCACACCATCTCAATATTTTCCTCTTTGGGAAGCACTAACTCACTGGCACGATATTGGTTGTTCCACAAAAACATGTCTTGGTGGGGAATGTTTCCCCCTTCATCGTGAGTTAAAATCTACATCAAACTGCACCACATCCACCTTGATAATGTCTTGTACAAATCTGATTCCAAACACAAAAGTGTATTCACAAAAAAACAAAGGGCTACCCGAATACACAATAGGTCTTACTGGGACCTCTGTCACAACTACCAACATGGGGTTCAACCAATGCCCCATGTTACCCTGGTTAAACCCAGAGATAGAAGCAGAAATAAAAATATTACCTCACTATATTGTCTGAAAATTTTAACTACAAAAAGTATATAAGAATAAAGGAGTGCCTCTATTCATCCTCAGAGCCTCCGAGTCAAAGGCCTCTATGGCCTACATCTGTCCTTGCACACATCCTCTAGCTCCCTAATCTTGGTGTGGACTACCTAAGGTGGTGGTGAAAACACCTCAATCTTCATTGCACCTTCTACCACTCTACTAGCTTCTCTACCCTATCTCACACATTTAGGAACCCATTTCCCCAAATGATGCCTCTTCCAAGGTGGCACATCAGGTAGATCCCTCTCAACAACATGGATGGTTGGACAATCTCTTACGAGATGTCCCCATCTGTCACAATATTAGCACCACCTCTCCTATAGTTGAACTTGTCCTCATCACTGCTTCTATAATACAAGCCCACATTCCTGGGTCTGGGCATGGTTATTCCACTTTTGTCATGATCCAGTCATATGTCATCTTATAGCTCCTATAGATTCCTCAACCTCATGACCACCATTGTGGGTCATATCCACCTGTCCCTCAACCAAGAAACTTTCTACCATAATAGATCACTTCAGTACACTAGCATAGCTGGGAATGCATATAGGAATCATAGAATCCCTAATCTACTAACTTAATCCCTTATCCAAGGTCTTTTCTCTATAAAACAGATCCCAAACCATATCTAGGACGTATCTCAACAAGTATGTGAACCCTGCCGAAAACTCTATCATTATCATGCTACACTTCTAAAGCTGCAGAAACTATTGGATATGCACAAATCTCAACATGGTTGGGTAAAACTCTTCCCTATATAGTCACATTAACTCCACCCAAATGAGCATAATCTCATCATGAGACTACACCACCAAACTCCATTATCGACCAGCTCAACCCTGCAGAAGGCTCGCCACTAGGACCAATATTTGACTGGTATGTGTCCTCACTAAATAAAAAATTTGTGTGAATTCATCAAGCCAGTCATCTGCAACCTAGGGGTCGTGATAACCCCAGTACCTTAGAGGATGCTGCCTCTAGAACTCATGTAATTCACTCAACCTGCATTCATCCTAGGCCTGAACTGCTGGTAAAACCTATTGCTTAATAGGTGGTGGAACTACCAGTGAACCACCTGGAGTTAACACCTCAAAATCAGTTTCCAATACTAAATCCTCATCCTAGGGTGAATTTTAAACAAAATAATGTCATTGGATCAAATCTGGATATCGTCATAGAGGAATCTTGAAATAGAATCAAGATGCAACATGGTCAAATAGTATATATGGGGAGATGACTCAAAAGGATAGGAAAAATCAGAAACCCAGTCATATATGATGCATGTACCATTTATTTCCTAGTGACCAGTGTCCTAATGTACTATGTATAAAAGAAGGTTATCATAGTCCTGGTGAATGGATATGTCAGTCGATGCACCAACACTAAAAACTATTTCCTGAGAGTTGAACATGAAACATCCTAACATAGTCTTTACACAACCCAAAACAAATTCAAAAAACTACAGTCCCAAATTGGGACTGAAAACCTCAAATACCACTCTATCACAACCCAATGGGTCTCGGGATGCAACTCCTGAATCCCACCTTAAATAGGCTTGGGGATAGATACTATAACTGAGTAGGCATATAACTGACATGAGAGAAATTACCTATATACCTATACCCTTTCACACATCTCCAAGCCCACAAAAACTTAAATGTAAAAACCACTAAGTATACAATGCATACATACATCTATATCCCACAAACATAGTATAATAGAAGTACTGAAAGTGAAAAAGTTCAAAACAACACCAACCAATAAAAACTATAAAAGCATCCAACCAGCTTAGAAGGAGGGAATTTATGTCAACTATAACAACCCGAAATCTCCTCAACCAATATTCAGTAAACACCTTTGTCTATCTATCTCAATAAGATCTTCCTACCTAGAGTCCTCCATGGACTCACTCAAAAGGCATGTGATCTTCACATGAAACAAAACATGTGTAGTAAAATCTTATGTATGTGTGAGTATAAAAATACTGAGTAGGATCCCCAAAAACCCCAAAAGAAAAAGGGATAAACTGAAAGGAAATATTCTACTTGACCTAGCTAGAGGGAACCCCAATCTAAATTGAAACTTCATCTCAACCCATCCTCAGCTATGCATGACAATACAACTTGGTCTATAAGGGGTTTCAACCCCGACCTATGACAACACTGTAAGGACTCCAAAAAATCACCAAAATAAACTCGTCTCAGACTCCATGTCTCATGAGGTTCTAACCTCATATATAGTAATTAGATTCTCCTCGTTGGTCTAAACGATTACATGAAACTAGGAGAACACACTCTATGAGCTCATCCATCCTATATAGCACCTGTCAGAGAGATTCACTCCATCTATAACAACTCTACAATTCCTAATGGTACATCTAAGAGAACATGCTCTATCAGAAACATCTTACTGTGTCCATCTCCAGTTTCCATCACCAGAGGTCTTATCCTCATTACCTTGAACACATCTCAAACTAAATAAACCCATGTGAAGAGGCATTCCCCTCACTACTACACTCGGTTAAGGGAACACTTCTCCTAATTATGCACCATGTGTATCCTATCAAATGAGAAAGATTGGAGGGACCCACACCTCACCACTACCCTGCTTTCGAGGGAGTACTACTCCTAATTAACCTGTGAAACCTCTATCACTCTGTTGTGGAGTGTCCCACACATCAGTCCATAAAGGGATCTCTAACTCATAACTAGGTATTTTTCATATCATGTATAGGTTCCTACTCCACAAAACTATATCACATAGTCGAAGGAGCTCCAAAATCAATGGATTACCTGCTCTTTACTGCTACTCAGAGACAACGAAGTACTACTCTATAAGTGCCGACTGAAGCCTTGAAAAAAAATGGGGAGTACTAATAAGCTAATGGGGAACCTTCACCCTGATACGAAAGTGGAGTAATAATCCATAGATCAAGGACCCGCACCCGAACCCAGTAGGGGAGTACCACTCTATAGCTAGAGGATACACGCCTTGGTATGATAGGGGAGTACATACCCTTCTAGTTTGTTCAATATGGGGGAAGTAAACCCTAATATAATAGGTGAGTACTAAACCTAGGATAGAGGACCCTATCTTTGTAATGACCGTGGAGTATCGACTCTACCAGAACAACACGTGTGGAGGACCCGCACCCTAGAACAACGGGGTATTACTGACTCCTAGGATAGAAGATCTATGTCCTTTCAGGGTACGGGAGTACTCACTCTATCTATTTTTCATATATAGAGGACTCAAGACCTAGTATAATAAGGTAGTATTGACTCCATAAATAAATGGTCAGAAGCCTAGTCCAATATGGGAGTACCTACACTACCTTCTAAGGAGTATAGAGAGCCCACACACTGACACGGTAGGGGAGTATTATCCATATTTACAAACATCATGGCCAAACCCAGACCCTAGTCTATTAGCGGAGTAACATCCCTGGAAAAAACAACCCAAAGGTAATGAACTTGAACCCATTATATGGGGAGTCCCACCTCTACCTAAGCAGATAGGTAAAGGAAACCCAGACCCTGAAGATATAGTGGTGTACCAATCCTAGCTTCGCTCTTCACAGATAACACTGATCTCTAACATTGTCTTAGCATAGCTTCACGAGCATCTTTATTGATTTATGCCACCTCATATCATAGAATACATCATAAAGGAAACCATTATGTTATATGTTGAAATCCACTCAGTATAGAATATTAACAACCATGAATCTGAATCTTAGAGAAGAAGATACGGAATATTGAAAATCCCACGATAATCTCCTATGAGTACACAGCGTGCACTGGGGCACACACGACATGTGATCCCACCCGAGCAACTAGATGTGCATATTTTCTACATGGTTTACCAGTCCATGTAGGAGTACATTGCATGTGAAGGAGGTACACATCATGTACCTTTTCACTCATCCCCTGGTTGTGTCCCACTTCTACACGGACTACACAACTGTGTCCTTTACATGTCGTATATCCCATACTACATGGTGTGTTTAGGCTAAACTACCACTAGACTATCTAGTTTTCCCATTTCTATGTACCATACCTCATGTCTATGTATTTTGGATAGGTGTTAGTACACATCCATGTGTTTTAACACAGCTAACCCAATCCATGTATCAAGGTCACATAGTTTAGGGAATTACATGACATGTAACCCAGATACACAGCATATAGTCCCCAAATTTCATCTTCCTTAAATAGTAAGGACTACACAGTGTGTGTAACTAATCTACATTACATGTATAAGGTAATTCCAGTTGGTAATTACATACAAAATGTCCTAATTCATCCCATTCTTCCCCAATACCCACAGATCTAACTAAAAGGTATCAATAACAATTGTATTTGGGCTTTAAAACCTTAAATAAATGAATAATGGAATGGATTAAGACCAAAACACAATTATACCTACCTCATTGGTGAAATTATGAAACTTTGGAAAAATAAAAATGCTCGGATCTAATTTCAATTTCATCTGATGATTACTTGCATCTGAAATGGTGATCTGCAACACCTTTCTTCATTAATTTTTCTAATTTATTTCCATTGATCAAAGAGAGAGGAGGATGGGGGAAGATGAGATGTGATTCTCATTGTGTCTTATTCCTTAGGTTTGGGGTAGTAATGGGTTTCAATTAAATTAAATCAGTTAATTCCCTTTTCAATGCCATGTCACCAAAACGCCCCCGATCGAAACTCCCGACGCAAACGACCTTAGGTCGCCCCTAGGGTAAACACGATATTCCAAACTCAACCATTGTCTCATAAATCTAATCCAAACAAATAAAATGAGTTATTTATGTTTCAATAGTAAATTAATACACTCGAAAATTATATTTAATATTTTTAATATTGCTGCACCAAGGCCACTTAGGCCCCTGGCTTCCCATACAGACTCACCGCTCTACTCCAGAAATATTCCATGAAATATTCCATAGTCTTATGGTTCAGAAACTGATTCATTACAATAACTTAGGATATGGTTTAACTTGATATTTTTTAAAAAATAATGGTACCTATGATAATCGAAAAATTTTAATAATAAAAGAAATATATACACTTTTCTAAGAACACCTTATTTTGAAGAAAAATAAAGGGCTTGCATTCTTGATTCAATATTATTCATTGTCATAACATGATAAAGTCCCATATGATAATCCCAAAAATGAGTAATATAGGAAAGTATAATTTCTATAACATATTAAAATGTATCTCATGATCCATCATTATATCAAGTAATGGAAGAGGATTTGGATATATTATAAAGTGTTTTTCATCAAAGTTTATTGTTAGAAAAAAAATGGGTTGGATTAAGCTATATTTTTAAATAATCATTGCAAGTAAATCTTCTAGAAGTGAAAGGTGGTTTGTGTTTTATTTTATTTCTTCCATCTTGTATAATATATTTTACCCTATTGAAATAAATTTTTGAGTCAATAACCAAAAATTTCATTTAGAAAATCAGAGTAAACATCTAAATAAATTTTAAATGTCTGACTCTATGACACCCTTCCTTTAAATCTATAAATCCTTAGGTTTCAACATGGTTATTTATGTTCATCATTCACTTTTATAACCTTATGTTCAAATATTTCATAAGGTTTTATAAAAACATGTGTATTAATCTAAGAATATCCCCCTGGGAGTTTTAAACTAGGTTCACAGTAAGGGAACTTCCACCATGATGTAGAATGATGGTTGAGATATACTTGACCAACTCATTTTAGGGTTATTACCCCTAAGTGCATCTATTACGAAACTATATCCACTTATTGTATCTAGTAATGAATGTTTTTCAAGGAATACCACATGATTTGTACTGTAATGAATCTTTAAGATGTTATATTATACTTAGTCTTATATATAGGGTTTTAAAAAGATCTTTAATCCTAATATACAATGTTATCTAAACTTTTTCCTCTAATACCAAATTTAAGGATGTTACCTTAAAGATTGCATAATCTTGGGTTTTAAGTTAAGAATTCTTCCACATATATTTGAGTATATTTTTAGTTTTAGAGTTTTAAACATTTATGTTATAATTCAAACATTAAAAACCATATCTTATAAAGTGGTCACATCTAATCAATATTCCATTTTTCTATAATATTACTATTTAAAAATTAAACTAATTTTATTTTAATGAAAAATCATCAAGACTTTCAACTTGACTTCTTTATTATCCTCAACCTTCTTTAAACCCTATTAAAAGAATTTTAAAACATGTTTTTGAAAAAAAGATCACTAAGCGATATAAAAAAGAAAAACATAGTCTAGTAAAATACTTAAAATCCTTTAAAATTCTTACATTAATCTCATTATTCATTAAATGAGTTAAATAAATCATTTCCACTTGAAAATAATGCACAGTTGTTTCTCAAATAAAATCATTCAAACCCATAAAAAAAATTAAAACGAATTTTTTGAATCATAAAGAAAATATATTCACAAATTGTGTTTAAAATAAGTAGATTATAGTTAAATCCATAGGCTAAACATCCTCATTAACTCCCTCTTTCTTTACCACTATGAAAAGTAACAATACCTAATGCATTGGAGTGATATCTGGGTATACCCATCATATAAACTATATCGGGCACACATGTTAATTATGATTTGTAATGGGACTCAACCCATCATATGAGTTATATCTAGCTCATACATTTTACATATATAACACTCAAGTAAAATATTGTGAATAAAACATTTAATTACTTTACCTTTTCATCAAAAAACCTTTGAAAAACTTTTTCTAACACATATTCTAAACACTTTCAGATATTGGAGTGCCTTTCTCCTTAAAATTCATTTTCAAGGGGAAAATAACAAGAAGGAAGGAAAATATTGTTTTTATTTGGAGAAAATACATAAATCTTGTAAATAAATAAAAAAATAACGGTTATGGTGGTGGGAAATTACATCATCATTGTATAAGTTAAAATAAAACATTCATTTTTTCTTTTTTTAAGTAAATTAAAAACATTTGTAAGAGGGTTCCTTTTGAAAAAAATTTTAATAATGTCAATCGAGACATAAAAATTCATTCATAAATATGTTATGTCAATATAACTGAATCAATAAGATATTTCTCAAAATATTTACATGGAATAAAAAGTGTTGTATGGGAAACTTTAAAAGTTGGTTTTTAAAAGAAAGTCCCTTACATAAAACACTAAAAAGAATATTTTTTTAAAACATTATAAATTAAGTAAAATCATGTCAAAATTACCATTATCACATTTTTAAGAAAAAATTACAATTTTCTTGAAATATTTTGAATAAAATGTATATATAATATAAATACTTATAAAGTTAATCGTTAAAATGTTTGAAACAAGGTTTTAAGTTAAAGTGTCTCTTACCTTGAGTCTCACTCATCACTTACATTCTTTATCTTCATAAATATTAAACTTATGTTAATTATTTACATAAAAAACTTTTTAAAGATTACTATTCCTTTTTATTTTATTTAATATCATGTTATATTCAATTACTTGATCATTAAAGTTTATTTCAGATGTTTTGATGTTATTATGCTCATATATCCTAAATGACTTCAGTGGGTTGACTATATTCAACTATTTTAGTATAAAATCATATACAGATT
Organism: Viscum album; assembly: GCA_963277665.1. Lineage (NCBI taxonomy): Eukaryota > Viridiplantae > Streptophyta > Magnoliopsida > Santalales > Viscaceae > Viscum > Viscum album. The sequence goes on along the minus strand of OY728136.1, from coordinate 1,426,572,845 downwards.
AATAATAATGAAATAATTATAAATATTATACTTAAATTATAATTTTAAAACCAATATTGAAATATGGTTATCAAAAATTAACTACATTACAATCATGGTGATGGTAGTTCATGCGTATACAGGAGTAACACTTCCAATTTTCAAAGTCTTTATGGAAAAAAGGTGTATATTGTTTTATATTTACATAGTGAAATTAATATCATAAAAATAATATTTTTTCTTAAATATTATTTTATATATCATTAATTTGATTTGAATATGAAAAACTAATCACAACCCTTCGTGGAGGCAGTAGTCCACACGTACGTACGAATGATGTTAGAATTTTTCAATGAATAGACAGGTATGAAAGTAAATAATAAATTAAAATTTAATAATTATAAATTTTTCTTTAATATTATATATATATATATATATATTCAATCTATATTTCAACCATATATAATATTAGGTGGTGGAAAATGAATTATATCAATTCATGAGGCAGTAGTCCACCATACAAATGAATCAAGTTTTCATTTCTCATTTTATGAAAGAGGATATAGATGTTTGTGATAACATTATCGTAATAACATATAATTATATGTAATATATGTATGTTATTATTTAATAAGTTTTGGAGCATATTTTAATGATTTTGTAAAAGAAAGAAAATGAAAATTAATGTTTAAGAAATATATCTCTTTTTCAGATATCCTCTGAAGGTTTACACTAAATGTTTTCATATGATGGTTTTATAATAGAAAATATTCCACTCTAAAGTGGGTTGGGATTTAATGAATTTATTTGGTCATGTATTGGCCAAAACAATATTTTTATGTATAAAGAAAATATGATAGGAGGTTCTCTTTTAAAAGAGTGGCGAGGGGTACTCTGGGAAAATCTTAAACTATTAAATTAATAAAATTTAATTATAATATTAAAATGAGTAAAAATTTATAATATTGTAATAAAATATTTCTATGAGTCTAAATGATCTAATAAAATTAAATTCCATCATGTTTAGGTTATTTTTTCCCTTATCATTTTGTTTTAACCTGTTTTAACCCTTTTTGACAATTAGTGCAATATTCAAAATTTTACTCAATGGTGGTCAAGATAGTTACTATAAAATGGAAACTGAACCATAAATGGAACATGTATTATATGTTAAATAATATCCTAATAAATTGGATGAAAATAGTAAATTTTATGTTTAAAATAAATTAATAAATTGTTATTTACTATAAAATAGCATTAATGTTAACTTTGGAACTACTCAATTAATTTGACTTCTAAAAATTCAAGATAATAGTTAAATTTATATATAATGAATTAAAAATATTATAATATGTCATTTTGACAAAAAAATAATGGAATTAAATAATAAATTCAAATAATATTACTTTTAACCTTTTTAAAATTATTTATTTTATTTCCCTAATAATATAATATCTATTGTGTTGGAAATGCGCAAGAATTTAATGTAATTATATCATCACTAAAATATAAATAAATTACCCTAATAAATGAAAATAATTTATATTTAAAATGAATATTTATAATTTAATATACTTTCTTTTTATCCCTAGATCAAAATTTTGATGATAATAAAATAGAGAGAATGACATTTATGACATTTCTCTACATAAAATATTATAAAGTTCAAAATCATGTCCATATAAAAAAAGTTCATAAATTAAAATTTCAGATTATTATGGATAAAATATATTCATCTAATAAAATTATGGTAGGTGTTAGGGTCACTGTATAGACCTTGTAAAGTTGTTTTTAAACTTAATTAACCTATTTTACCTTTACCATAATAACAAAATTTACTATGATTCTATTCATAATGACTATAAATAAAAAGAAAATATTCCCAAAAATTGAAAAATATGATTCCAAATATGGAATGCACTTTTCATGAACCAAAAATGAGAAGTTAAAACTATTTAATTTAAAATTATTCCTACAAAACATGTTTAAAACCCATTTTTCAAAAAAAAATCCTATAAAGAAAAAATACATTTTCATACTAAATTCAAGAATAAAATTAATTTAAAAGAACATAATTAGATGATTTTGAATAAAAATGATCTAATTAAATCTGAAAAATAATCCAAAATAGAGTTTTATTTTATAAATTCCTTAAAATAAAATATTGTTTTCAATAAAAAGTGTATTTTTCACTATTCAATGAAAAAAATAAAAATTTTCATAAAAATCTCAAAATTTCTCCATAATATAATTTTGATATATTCATTATAAAAATGGTTTAATGTTATTAAATAAAATATTTTAAAAGTTTTAAAAACTAATTATAATATTTTTCACAAAAAAATTAATCCCATTTTTGATGAAAACTTGTTTTTGGTAAAAATAAATTACTTTACTAAAAATATTGTGATTATTTATTAAGAATTTATCAATAAATTTGAATTTATTTTAGACATTCATATATATATTATAATTTTTTAATAAAATTTGTTTACACTAATTCACGAGTGATGTTATAATGGTCAAATAATATTTTTGTGGTTCATTCATGCTTGGAATTGTGTATCTTGTATATTATTGAACATAGCATTTCTTTTAAAATTTCATAATATTACAAATAAAATCTTAGGCCACTCCTAAGAAATCATTATTTAAATTTTATATATGCCCACTATGGGACCCTTCTTATAAATAATTTATCCTAATAATTTCACTTCCCTTTAACAAATATAACACTTGGATAGATTCACATTTAACATGTTCTCCCTTAATATATCAAGAAAGGTATCCAAATCCCTTCCATTATCCTTACATGATCTATAATAATATATAATATTGTCCACAAACACTATAAAAAATGGGTTAGTGAATTTATAGTATACATGATTCATCAAGAAAATGAAAAAAAAATTAAATAAGCCCAAATGGAATCCCTAACTCATACTACCTATATCTACTCTTAAAAGATATATTTGAATGTTTTACAATGTCGCCCTCAAATAGTGATACCCTAATCAAAAAGCAATCTTCAAAAACCACATAACCATTAACATGATCAAAAATATTTCCAATGTGAGGTAGAGGATATGAATTATTTATTACATTATAATTTTACTATAGACAGTTGATGTATAACTTTTGGAAATAATAAACCATTTAAATAAATAGATTCAGTGCTTATAACTGTAAAATATATAGTCAAATTAATCAATTTATTAACAAATTTTAAAATAAGATATTTATATTATATAGATATATAAGCTATATTCGTTATGAAGTAAATTAAATTATACTCATTATAGGAAATAATTTAATGGTGAACCCTATATATATCTTTGGTGGTAGTCTATAGTAGTATTTTGGAAACAAATCGAAGAAATCATTCAGAACTATTTTTAATTTAATGGAGTTGCTAGATTCCAATTATCTTAAGAACTAACCCAACCAACTAACTTTTCATAGACCCATGGTCTTCGAAAACTATCTCTACCCAAATATAAATAATGTCTCATTTACCTTGGAATTTATGAACACAATCATTGATAAAATTAAAGGAAAATTACTATTTATAACAGTCAACATTGACATTTAAATTCACTATCTAATCTATTCTGATTATTACTTCATACATTTTCATCTCCAAAACTATAAATTCCTATAATATTTCTATATCATTTATCATAATTTAATAATATATACTCATAAGCCCTTTTGTTACCCTTTCTTTATAAAGTGTTTTGATCTTCAGGGAATAATGAATCAACTCCCCATGAAAATCTAATTGATCAGCTACTCGGGTATGTATGAATGAATGAGACACACCCATATCAAACATAGATGATACCATAGTAGAATAAAAAATTCAATTACTTATCATAATAATATGTCATAAATCATAATACTTTATCATGTTCAATGTAGAAAAAATATATGATTAGTTTGATCGAAGACCTGTAGATGATTACCTTCTGTGCTCACGTGAGATTCTACACTAGCCTTATATGATTCCTCAATATGCATCCTTCATCATTTTATCTTTTTTGAATCACTAATACTAAAGTATTAGTTTATCTAATTATAAAACCTCTTTAAATGTGAAATCCACCCACATTGATGGCATATCCATGGTTCATTTATCTAATACCACTTCTAGTGTGATGTGATTCTACACTAGTAACACTGATGTTGTCTCCTCCCTTGAAAAGAACATAATATCGAGGATTTATTCTATAAAAATCCTACTCATATTCTTCCTTCTTCCTCTTCTACTCACCATATAAATTATTTCCTCCCTTAATTCAAGGAATAAAATCCATTACACCCGTTAAATTCATCATATCTTTATCATTCAAAGATTCCATGCTCACATTTTATTTCATCGTTATAAAATAAAGTTGAATCATACATTATAAGATATTAGGTCAATGATGAATAAAAAACCTTTATTCCTTGTGAATAAAATGGGTTATTAAATATAGTTTAATGTGAACAAGCTCTTTAAAGTAATCGAAATAATTTAGCAATGTCATGTTCCCTTCCTCCAACTCTTAGAACACTAATTCTTTCTGTGGATTAAATGTGTTTTTATAAAACTATTGAATGATAATTTTCTAAAATAAAATTCATGTCAAATTTCGATATATATATTTTCTTTTACAGCCAGCTCCTACAAATTACATGATAATCCCATGATAATATAATTAATGAACTATATATTCAATATATCATGGGTATAAAAGAATGGTAAGACATGGTTGATTCAATCAAACTAATATTTAGCTTATTTTACTATTTTACATCCCCTAAATATTGACGGATTGTACTTTTGAAACAATGAACCATGATATATTTCCTTATTTCACTCATAATCGATTCACCTTATAAGTTCATAGATTACTTGTATTCTTGAGTTCAAGACTTTAGGATAGTCTCCACATTCATAGATAATTACTTATTGGTAATCTCACTCTTTAAATCCCTATATCCTTCCTCGTGAATGGGCTCTCTGTGTAGTTGAATCTATTTAACACCATAAACACAAAAAAATTACATCATACATTATACAGAAATTCCCATTACCTATATCACATAGTCAAAAAACATGGTATTTTGATCCTATATCAATGTTACTCTATTTAAATTCTAGGGATTTATTCCTTCACATATAAAGTTTCATATAAGTAATCATAAATTATTTATATTAATTTCCTTATCAAAATTTAGACACTTAAAGTAATCTTTAGAAAAATTTATAGAAAATATAATGCATATACATGTCAACTCTTTACATGCCTATCAGGATGAATGAACACACTATTCATCTCAACCCATCAGGGGTGTAAATTCATATAATGAATAACTAACCATCATCTAACATAGGATCCTCTGATCAATTCTCTTTCTGAAACTCCCAGGTAACTCGATTCTCTTCATAAATTGGTTAGGTATACCTTTTAATGGGTTCCACTTGAGTTCGGGCCATCCTAATATTCACACCTACCTGAATTATAAAGTCATTACCCTTAAAATCCATCTTTAATACCATTTTTTGATGACTCTAACATGGGATTTTAGATATATAGGTAAATTCAATACTAAAAAATGATTTCAAGTGCATTCCCCAGTATCCGTATGATTGAAACTACAGTTATGGGATGAATGAAATCATTGGGAAATTAAATTACCTAAAAATAAACATCTACACATATGTGATACAATAAAGATATTTACTTCAAAACTAAACCTTGTTACTTTAAATCAAAAAATTTATAATAAACTCAAACAAAAATAGGTGTAGTAGAAATGAAATAGTCATAAATCCTAACATGACATGATAAACATAATCAAACAATTCTTATCAACGGATGATAGTGAAACTCCTCCATCAATGCATAGCCTAACACCTCTAAATTCACCATGATCAAAACACCTAATATCCATAACTAATAAATCATATCCTTTCCCTTACTTATATCATGACATAATATATATACACACAGGAAAATATGTTTGTTGGGGTGAGTACATGAATACCCTATAGGATTTCCCAACACCACTCTCAGAAATACCATGCAATAGATATTCCCAATTATGTAATCAATTAAATTAAAAATATATTAACACATTTTAAAAATAAATAAATTATCTTATGAAAATATAAATATAAATCAAAAAATTAAATAAACTCACTTTTATATTCTCCAATATATGAAAACCAAAGCATACTAAATCAAATTCAGGATATGTGAGTAATAATAAATAATTTAATCTGAATATTTTTATATAATAATATCATTAACCCACATTATATCATCATTATCCTGAGTGTTTCCCAAATTCACAATCCCCCATATGAACATTCACTTTATGATGATACTCTCTATATAACCCAATTTTTATCAATTCTATATATATATAAAACTTCATAGATATTTCCCATACTCAGACTAATTATTTTTCAAAAACAATATTTCATCCTGAAAAACAATTATGAACACAAATCATTAAATGTTTTATATTAAATTCAACTAATTCTATATACTAAAAAATATTTTACTCAAAATATCTATTTTAAAAACCAATTCCCATTGTTTAGCATAAAAATCCCAAAAACCAGTGGTTTTTTCAATTCCAACAAATAACATTTACCAAATCAATTCTAGGAAACGTATTTATTAATCATAATACATAATAAATGACTAAAAATATCATGAATCACAAAAAACATATTCGTAATCGATATAGGTTTGATTAATATCCACCAAAAATAATTAAGAAACATTTGATAACATTAAAACCCTAAATTTATTATCAAATACTATGATTTGATCCTTTAAAAACTATGAACAAGACCATAATATCAGCATTATTCCATTCCTGATTCAAAATCCACAATTATGATTCCCTAGATCAAACCCAATATGATATATCTCTAATAGAGGAAGAAAAAGAAATAGAAAAAAATATATTGGTCAAAAAATACATGGGATCACCAAGATCAATTTTTTGATCGAATTTCAATCCAATCAATCTAAAACAAAATTGTATCATTTACAAATGGAGAATCCTTGATTTTCACTCAAGAAGAACTAGGATTATCCAATGTTGATTTAGGTTATACAATGATGATTTTAGAAGTCTAACTATATTTTTAAAAGTTAAATTTTGTGAATCAAACCTAACTTCATAGTCCCTTGGACCACGTATAAGACCGTGTAAGTCCCTTTTCGCATAAACCCAAATTGTATGCTCTTTATGTGTGTTCAATGTGGCCACGAATTATATCATATAGGATAACAAGAAACAGTAACTGTGGACTCTGTTTTTATTTTCCTTGAGACCAAGCACCCAGATGGGAATCATTCATTGATCCTCTAAAGACTCTAACATCGACATAAAAACCCTGTCAAACTAAAAGGAGAGATTTCCTAAAAATCATATGGTGTACATGTTCATTTATTTATTTATTTCATGTTTTTTATAATTCATCAATATAATCTATTTATATTTTAAAATACTATATTCCATAGTTTAAATTATTTAAATGTTATTTTATAAATGTCATACCACGTAAATATGTAGTTAGATTCTAATTATAACATAATATTTAGTTACATGCAACCAAGACAATAATTGTTTTGTGATATGAACTCAATAATAAAGTATAGATATTAATATATATATATATTCAATATTAATATTATATTTTAATTAATTTCTCATAGTATTATTGATCTATAGATATTAGGACTTTGGTTCAGACTTCCAACTTACCTGAGAACTTAAGATTTATTCTGGAAAAGTGGTGGTTAGAAACCTATCATATATTACTTTATGTTGAGTATATTTTTGAATTTATATGATTCTAAAACATTATGTAAAATGGATCATTATACCTTAAACATGATATTATTTATTATATGTATTAATTTTATTAGATTTTATTTTTTGATATGTTGATAAATTCATTATTTTAATAATTTTTATACATTAATTTGTTTTGAATATATTAATTTGGTTTAAGGTATTGAATATTAAACTAATTCTTTATAATAATATATATATATATATATATATGGAATACATGATAAAATATGGTGAGATATTATATGACCCCTTAAAATAATATGTTTTGTATTCATTCTAATAAAAAACACATCAATACCTTAATCTTTCAGTACATTTGACCTCAACGGTCAAGTTTTGATGAATTATCATATGTTGGTAGAGTAGATATAGGAGACCTTAATGCTTATGTGTGTATTCTAAGCATAAATTTTTTTTTTCACTTACTTAAGAAACCCTTAATGTTGGGAATAGGAATATAGTTGGGATAAAAAATATATAATGGATTTGGGAAAATATTTGTCCACTCATCCAAGAGTCATATATAATATAGTTTACATTATGTTCTACCATAAAATCAAAATAATGGGATAAATTTTATGGTAAACTCAAATATTAAGTGAAATAAATTTTCGTTAAATAATATATATGATTCATATTAAAATGGGCTATTATTTTAGTTTGAGTATATGTGATAAAAGAACTTTTTAATTACATTTAAAAAATAATATTCATTTAATAAAATATTTTCTAGTAGATAAAATATCATTATCATTAAACATTTCTTTGAGATAATAATTATAATAGGATAATCTTAATAAATTTAGATTCATGGACTAATATAAAGAGTTTAGAATTTTTTACAAGTAGGAATAACAATTCTATATGTTAGAGAAACCCCTTCCCAATCATCTGACTCAATAAATATATATATATATACTTTCAATTGAATCACAATAAGGATTAAATTTATGTACCTACTCTAATATGTATATCCATGGAAAATTACTTTCTAAAGAAATATAATACCACTGTTGTGTGCAAGATAATAGATAATATAAATAGGATCTATTATGAATAAACTAGGCATAAGAGGTATGATTTTTTGAAATAACTTTTTAGTAGAAAAATAACAAAAGGAACATAAATCTACTTTTATTGGGTCGATATTCTTAGGTATTCCAATGACATAGATGGGTTTGGGTCTCCTTAAAGTTCAGATATGGTTGTAGAATAATTATCACAAAGGTTCTATTACTTTATTGTGAACTCTACTATGAATGAGTTCAATAAAAGTTTACACAATCTCTAAAATATATTTAGATTAAAAGAGGATATGTTTTCATTATAGAAATCCTTGATTTTAGAGATGTAATTTCCTTGAATACCTAAAGTTTTGTAAAAAAAACTCCAAGGAGATTCCATGTTAGGTAATATTTTTATAAAATAAATTCTTTAAGTTTTTAATGGTATATATTACCAAATATTCACTCATAAATTACTGTGAATATTTAAAGGAGTTAAATATTAATAAAAAAAATAAATGAAGGGGGCCTAAAGATTTTATTCAAATAAATAGGAAAATTAGTTAGTATATAGGAGGGATATAAAGAGGATTACTTCAAGATTTATGAATTTGTAAATTTTAAATAATATTTTTATTTACATATTATTTATCTCTTATATGATAAGATAATGTTCTAATATAATGTATATTTTATATAAAATGGGACCTTTATTTAATACAAAATTGTTATTATTTGATTCATTCTATAAAATGGATTAAAAAGATAAGTAAATGTATATTTATCTGAAATAAAATTGTTTTATCCATGTTATTTGTTAAAATATGAGGTAAATATTTCCCAACACACTTTATTGGTATATTTTAGTAAATAAAAACCTTATTTTCAAAGATATTTCTCCCATAAAAAATTTTATTTTATATATATTTACTAATAATTTTTTAAATAAAAAATCTCAAATAATTTTGGTTTATTTTCTTTACACAATGTGTTTGTTTTTCTTACAATTTTTTATGAAACATATAATTTCTAAGAGGCAAATGGGAGTATATTTGAGAATGTATATGTTAGATATGTAATAAATAAATGAAGATACTTGTCTAATTGAAAGTGAAAGTCATTTTACATCATAAAGGTGTTGAGGTTATATTAGTAAATATATATCTTAAACTAAAGAGTTAAATTATAATTTGTTAACTAATAATCTCAATTAAAATTTTATATTTTATGGAAACGTTTAAACATGATAATATTATAAATCATAGAAGAGATATAAGTATTAAAAAATGTTTAATTTAATAAGATTTGATATTATGATGATTTTTTTTTGAATTTAATATTTAACTGTTTAACATAAGGACTATTACTTATAAATCTTATTATTATTTCAATTAATCTTATTCATAGATATTATATCACAAAATGAGTTTAGGTTGAGGATTTATCATATAATTGTATATAGACATGAAAAAATGTACATGAAAAATAATATAATTAATATGGTCAATTTAATTCCTTTTTTGTCTTTTCATATTGTACATATAAAATATTTATCCTTACGTATGGTTTTTTAAGATTTCTTAATTAATTTTAAGACTATAAAAATGTATCATATTATAAAGAAAATTATTTCCACTTTATCATTATTTCATGTGTGATGCAAATATCATGAATGTGTAATGATAATTAAACCTTAATAGTATCAATTTTATAATTCCATAGTTGATTATATATATTGTATGATATGGGTTTTGATAAAATGTTATGATCATTTTTGAGTCAGGTCTTATATGGAGATACTGATTTTCTCACATGAGGCATAAAAAATGTAATGTATTCTGGATGACTCACTGGATTATACCACATGGTGTGTCATATATAGTGTCATTGGTATGATTTGGGTGAATTTTTTATGGTAATACCCATTTCCAAAGCTTAATTATTAATCTCACATGTGAATGTTTATACTTAGTACCTTACTTACCCTAACCTTGATGTTGTGATAACAAGGATTTTGTTGGATATATTTTTTATCATGTGGTAGGTTTTTATTAATCATGATAGGATTCTTCTGTCTATATAATGGGTGTAACATCTGGGACCTCTAATAAGAAATATTGATAATGTTAATTTCCATACAAATATAAGTGAAATGTGATGTATTCCTCCACTTGGATGAATGACATGAGATGTATTTATTTGTTTTATTCATTATTAATTCAAATAATTGAGAATGTAGGACTGGTCCAATATGATATTTCGCATACTTATTTGTCTCATGGTCTCTCGATGTCTTATATCAAGGGTTTTTATGATTATTCATGATATATGACATAAATATGGAAGACACATATATGAAGCAACATGTGTTTTTTAGAGATCATGTCAAATCCAACATATATATTGAGTATGATTGAAAATTTTCTAGAGACCACACCTTTATTATAGATATGAATTATATAATTTTTAATATTTTCAATGATACAATGGATAATGGGGTCAAACCTATATTTCATTTAATGAAGATAAGTTTCTTTTTAAAATTGTTTAACAAATATTTTTTAATATAATCATTGCTCATTCAAAATACGTTTTAATGGATATTCAAAAATTATTTTATATTTTATTTCATGAGTTTTTATATATGGTGATAATTAAATTGAAATCGTAAAATTTCTATGAGGATTTAGTCGAAGTGAGAGGTTGATATAAAAATTTAACAAATAAAAATAATGACATTTATGTATTCACCATGTTTTTGTCTGTATTAAATAATAAACAATGTGGTGAAGGCCAAAAATCTATGGTAAAGTAAATGGTAGTTCATGAATCTTGTGATAATTCATTTCAGTTATTACTTCTATCTTCTATACTCTATTATATATCATTTATCAGATCATGTAAATATGTTTAATGTATTTTCGTAATATTTCATGAAAATTTTGAAGATTTAAAAGTTACATTCATTTTTGAAAATATTGTTACAATGTTTTTTAATATGTAACCATGTGTACGAAAATATTGATTATTGTGAAGTATTTTAGTATTGGTTTTGAAAAATTATTATCCATATATTTTTATATAAACAAGTTTGATACTTATAAAAGTGTTCTTGAATATAGTGATTCAATCACTATGAAATTATTAAATTTAAAACTCTCGTTTCTATATTATCTTTAACTAAAAGTTTAAAACTATACATAATATAAAATAAATTAAACCAAAGATATTAGGTGATTCATGAAACCCATAGACTATCTTAATAGGAAGGATTTTTTTTCTTATTCTAATTGATCTACCTCAATCAGTTTTAAAATTATAATATTTTATTTTATTTAATATGATTTTTTTTCTTTATTTTTTTATTAAATTAAAATGAAATAATTTTTTATATTATATCATATAGAAGTTTATGAATATTTGATATGTTTATTTAAAGAATGTATTCAAACATTTAAAATAATTAAAATAGTTTTGTGAAATTTACACATGACACCTAACCATTTATTCATAATCATGATATTTAATATTTCTAGATAGATATGTAGAATGGTGAGAGAGGATAATTGAAATTCTCAAAAACCATAAAGTGAATCCTTATGAATGTGTGTTTCTATTACAATAAAAAAGTAAAAATACATTAAATAAATAATTTTAATATAACCCTAAAATAAAATAAATGAATCATAGGAAGAGAATAATCCAAAATAAAATTAAAACTAACAAGAAAAATACAAATAGAATGAGAAATTTTCAATTGATTCGTATGTTAAGGGATTAAGGGAAAAGGGAAATGAAAAGAAGGGTAAATTTATAGGGAAGTTTCTAATAATTTTTAACAGGATACAGGTGAATTTGAAAAGGATTGAAAAAAATATCTTATATTTATTTTATTTCTATAAATTAGAATCACTATTAAATTTTTTTTAAAATTTATCAAAGATTCATTTAAACATAAATTTCTTTGAATAATATAATTTCACATATTTTTTTAAAAAATTTATGATATATTTGTAGTCATAGAGAAAATAAGTGGTTGCATGAGGGTGATAGGAACTCAGCATACTTCCATGCCTGATTGAAAGAAAGAAGGCGAATCCGTAATCCAAATATTCTACTTGATTATGGTATGTACTCGGATGACAGAGAAACCTTGGGGAGCATATACCATTCTTTTTTAGGGACCTCCTGGCAGTTCCTAACTAAAGGATGACCATGGGATACCCAAGTGGAAATACGGCTTTATGGGAGGAAGTGGACCCCTCTGTGTCTATCAGAGACAATGAATGCTTAGAGATGATTCCCAATGGGGAGGATATTAGTTCATCCTTGATGAATCTCAATCCGGAGAGTGATCCTGGCCCTGATGGATTCCCCATATCTTTCTACAGGGATGCATGGGAGGTGGTTATAGATGATATCACTAATGCAGTACAAGACTTCTTCTGGGGTGGTAGTCTTCCAAGGGTTTCCAGCACCGCCACATTAGTGTTTATCCCAAAATTTAAAGATCATTCTTCTCTCTCATATTACAGACCGATGAGTATGTGAAATTTCCCCTACAAAATCCAGGCAAGTATCATCAACTCAAGGTTGTCCAAGTTTCTTCCTCGATGGATTTCAATTGAACTACATGGGTTTGTTAAGGGGCGGTCTATTCAGGGGCTATCGGACTGGCTTAGGAGCTTCTGAGGGATATTAACACCAAGTCCCACGGCTCGAACTTGGAAATCAAAGTGGATATAAATAAGGCCTATGATAGGATGGAGTGGGGTTTTATTAACAGAGTGCTTCTTGCTTTGGGGTTTTCTCATGGGGCTGCGGACCTTAGCTTCAGATGCTTTAGCTCCTCGTGGATGTCTGTCTCTTTCATGGGGAACACCCATGGCTTTTTCAAGGCAACTTGTGGGCTCCAGTAGGGAGATCCAATTTCTCCTAGTATCTTCACTATTGTGCGGGACACTCTTAGTCGCCTCATCAATAATGGTCTCTCCAGCGGTACTTTACTTCCTTACGTTGGAAATGGAACTGTCCTCCCATTTCTCATTTGATTTTTGTGGATGATACCATTATATTCATTAATGGTGGAAGGAGTTCTGTTAGAGGCATCAAGAAAATCTTGTAGGAATACTGTTACTGGAGTGGGTAGGTTATTAATAATTCCAAAAGTAATCTCTAAATCTCTACTAAATATTTACCTAGTAGGGTTTCTTCTCTTTGTAACAGGATGGGAATGAAACATGGGACCTTCCCCAGGAATATCTCAGGACCCCCATTTTTTCATGAAGACATAAGGTGCGGGACTTTGATAATATCATGAGCAAAATCACAGGTCAAGTTCTCAATTGGAAGAACTGCTACCTCTCTTTCGGGGGGAGGATTGATTTGGTTAATAGTGTCCTCTCGGCCATACCTATCCATGCTTTGGCTTCCACCAATGTGACCAAAGGTGTTGTGAGCGCTATTAATAAGATTAGGGAACATTTCATGTGGGATGCCTATTAGGAAGGGAAACGACACGAGGTCTCGTGGGAGAAAATGGCGAAGCCTACACAGGAGGGGGGGTTAATGTGAGGAGTCTTACTTCTATGCTTCACTGCATTCATGCTAAGCTGGCCCAGGAAGTGCTTGTAGGGAAAACTCTTTGGGGGGAGGCTATGTCTTGCAGTTGGGTGGATGATGAAGTGGCGGATGTTGGTCATCTATCCCCCATTTTTTTCCAAAATCCTCCTACTTATTAACACCCTCAAACAGAATTCTCGTTGGATTTTTGGGGAAGGAAACATTCTTTTCTGGTATCACAACTGGTCTGGCTTGGTCCTCGGATTCCCTAGTTTCCCAACTCCTTTGATCTATTTTAAGGATGCCATCTGCCACCCCATGTTTATCCAAGAAGTTCTGGACACTGAACAGCATGAGATCTGGGAATCTATTATCATCAACTCGGACCCGGGCTACTGCATATTCATTGGGTCCTCCTTAGAAAAATTTTCCTCAAAGGATTACCACCGGCTCTTGGATTTTCAAGAATCTCTCAATAACTGGGATGATGCGGTTTGGTGAAAGGTAATTCCCTCAAAATATAACTTCTTAATGTGGAGGATCAGGAACCAAGAAGTGGCCACAGATGAGCAGATCAAGAGATTGGGTATCAGTATGGCATCTAGATGTCATTGATGTGATCGACAGCAGGCAGATAATACCACGCACCTTTTTTTTTAGCGCGATTGGGTCCAAGTTATATGGTCCTACATAAGGGGATTTACGGCATTCTCCTCTGGTATGCATCGTGATGTGTCCTTTCTGGAAAGATGGTTCTATAGAACAGTTAGCTTGGGAATAGAAATGATGGTGAGGTAAGTGGTACTAAGCGCGGGGTGTTGTTGCCTGTGGCAGGCTAGGAAACGAGCCTGGTTTGAAGGGTCACTGCCTACGGTGAGGTCCATTGTTGTGTGTATGCAAAATATGTTTCTGGATCTGGTCACACTCATCCCTAACTAGCGAGAGGCTCTTATGCTGAGGCTGTTGCAGGTTAGTCCCCCTACTGTGGATCCTCTCAGTACTAGAATTTAGGGGTAATGGATCTGTTGGCGGCCTCCTTCTTCCGGTTACAAGATGAACTTGGATGGTTCCTGTGTGCTTGGCGAGATGAGAGAAGGTGGAGTGGTTCGGGACTGGAGTGGAAGTGTGGTGTTGGCCTTTACTACACATTTTGGTTACAGAACCTCACTTCAGGATAAGGCAAGAGAAATGCTTGTAGGGTTATTTCTTTTCCATCAGAGGAATATTTCTATTTCTCAAGCTGAGACTAATTCTTTGATTCATCATGACTCTTTTCATGGTAAAGGATGTGTTTCGTGTTCAATATCGTACATGGTTAGAAAATGTTGCACCCTTCTTCACAATGTTCATGTGATGCACAGTAGGCGAGAGGGGAAAAAAGTTGCAGATCACCTCACTTCCATGGCACAACTAGGCTCCAACGTCACTTGCCTCCCTTCGATCAATTTCTTGAAGCTAGTGGGGGTTAACTTAATCAAAGGTGATACTCTGGGTCTCCACTACTTCAGGCCTCCCTAGGTCCTGAGCACCCTTTTTCTTCTTGATGTTCATATTGTGTCTCTTTTTGTTTTTTTTCTTGTCTCTTAATGCCTGTATTTGTCTCTCTTTTGAATAAAAATTTGATGTTGGATTGATGGATGAATTAACAAAGGGTGGATCTGATTTGATCTCAATTTATATACAGTCATTATAGTATTGAACTTATACTAATAAATGAATTACTCTCTCAAAAATCATTATATCATAATGCGATTTTTACTTTACCTCCATGTTAGAGAAATATTATGGATAGTTTATTGATTCAATTAATTCATGAGTTTTTCAATTATTTTTCTATTTTATATATTGAAAATATGAAAATTTATGAGTTTTATATTCATTTTAGTTTATATATATTTCAATGTAATCAATAAATTATGAGTAATCATTGTACCTTTCATGGTGGGTATGAAAACAAGCATTTAGAGGATCAAAAATTAACTATGAATATTATATATGAAATGGACATTTAAAATCCAATTTTATTTCTTTAAAGACCTGAACCATGACTTGGTCATGATTGAAACTCACATTGTAAAAGGTTCTATATCACATATTTCTAACATTAGGACATGGGGATGCCCATAATTAATGTTTCAAGTGTCTTTTATAACACTGGAAATTCCCATGTGAGATTGGGCATTGTCCATGGGTTTCCACATTAAATACTCAAAGGAGGAGATAAGTTCCACTATGGTAAGAACACATTAAAACATAAATTTTGGATTTTATTTCAAAATAAATTAATTACTATGTGAAATTAATTTAATCATAATGGTTATAAAGATTCATCATTATAGAAGTGAGCCATGCTACCACACCATAGAATAATATTGAACATAGAATATTTTACCTAGTATTCAAAATATGATTCCTGAGGATGAAAATGGGTGTGGTGATATAAATTTTTTTAGGTTATATCAAAAATATCTAGACAAAAATAAGGAAATGAGAGGATATATGGTCAAGACTTTTGGATATAGCTGGTATTACTTTAAAAATTGGTGTTTTGATGATATTTATGTCATTTTGATACCCGGTGTATAAATAAATGATTAATTTAACATTATGATATGTGTGTGATGAAAAACATGGGAATATATGAGATAACTGACCACCCATTCAAGAAGGATTTTGGCTGGAACGAGGAAGAAGAATAAGGGTTCACGTCTGATCTGAATTCTTGGGGAACTTATGGTGAAACATTATGAGTGATTGATTCAGTCATTGATTATCATATAGACTTATCTTATACTTGGGAGTTTAGGATTATATTACAACCATTTTCCTTATTATTATTTATAATAATATCTAAACATTGATAATGAGATCGCAATTACTAGAAACTAGGGATTAGCCACTTGCTGAAAATATTTTCTGATCCCTTTTTTTCTCATGCATTGTGTGTGTTATTCCTAACTCCTGCTCTAATCATATCATCATCCTTATCAATATCAAATAACATTAACTAGTGATGGGAAACCTTTTTTTAGAGTTCTTGTTTTCAGTAACCATTGATTCCCCCCCCAACCACCCTTCATACCTTAGGGGGATATACTCTCTATTACACCTTTCACACCTTCTAATTTTATAATTTTAGATATGGATAAATATAAAGATATACACAAAATATTGGGAGTAATTTATTTATATTAAAAATTAATTTCTATGATATTGATTTTAATTTTTAATAAACATTGATATTTGATGGATAAAATTAACTTATTGAAGTGTGGATACGTATACAGAATTATAATGATTTCATTCGGAGATTCAAATTTTATTATAATATTGATAAAAAATAACATTATTTATAATGTTGAATGTATTTTAAAAAAGGTTTCATAATATTGGATTTGGATATATAGGTGAATTTTTGAAAATAATCTAAATATGTAATATTAAAGGAATAAAATAAAAGTTGTGTAAATAAAACGTTAGTTTTCATTTGGTTGTGTAAGTATTGTAATTATATATTTGTTAATGAATAACAGTGACTCGTAGTATAATGGGTGGAAACTTTTTCATGATTTACTCAGGTTATTTAACTATTCATAATAAAGATTTAAACTTATAAAGGATTATGTAATTATGATATGAATATTTATAATAGTAACTCAAAGATGTGAAATTATTATTTAATTAAAATCATGGTACTTTCTCAAAAAATTAAAAACTTGTTTTTATAGATAAATGAATTCATAAATCCATGGGTTGTTTTAATAATAATTTTGGAAAAATTATATTCTTAATGAGAATATTTTTTTTCCAAAATATGGATATTAAATATATAGTTTCTACAAGATGTTTTAAAAAATGATTTTAAAATAATTTTTATCACACATTATTATAAATATGAAAAAGAAATAATATATATTTCTTAAATGAAAATAAATACGAAAATCTAAAAGATTGTTAGAATTAATAAAAGTCATATTAAAGAATAAATGAGAAATGTTATGAGTTTTTTTAATATATTTAGCTCTATAATTTAAGGAAAAATTAATACAATATTCATTGTGGTGTTGTAATAAAGAGAAAACACCAATTATGGATTGTTGTTCATTAGGATATACAATTTTAATCACTACATGGAATGGAATGGAATTTGAATCATTATTTTTATCATTATGTGTAGAGAGAAGAATAGGGAGAGTCCCTTTAGGAAGAAATATACCAACCAATAATTACAAAGGTAGAAATAATTTTCTATTAGTTCCACTTACAAAATACTTCAACCCTAACTTCAGTGTGAAAGTTATAAATTAGTAAATCAAAACCATGTTTTATATATTATACTTGGATGTAGTGTATTTTAGTGATCCAATTAAATATCAGGAATATTGTGCGATTCATTAAACCCCCACCCTCAACACACACAAACTTAGGTTATCCTAGTAATATTATTAAACTAATAATTTTTATCATATCAATAATATTGAATCATGGTAAATCTATCATTTCATAAAATTGATTTATAAAATTTTGATATTAGGAAGAAATATATCGATGAAAAAGGTGTTCCTGATATTGATGGATTAAATAATTAGACGTAGAAAAAAAATCACATCTTACATCTCATAATACATATTTTATTGTTTCCACTATCCATTGTATAAAAATCAATGATCCAGTAGAGATGGTTTTAACTAAATCAAAATAAAATTTATAAAAATTGTTTTTAAGGAACTCTGTTCTTTATCTGGTGTTCTCTCAAATACAATTTATATAGATTAAATGTGAAAAACATCATATAAATGTATTTAAAATAAATTTACCAATATTAATATAGGGATAACCGAGTTCATATAATTAAAACTTTATGTTTTAAGTAATAAATTTGAATACTTGAGGATAATACCAAATAAAATTGAGGATGATTTCATTAATGGGATTATTTTTTATTGGTACTATGAGATGATTTGGACATAAAAATTAATAAGTTTAAAACATAAAGAACATGTTGATGAATCACACACATTTATACTGGAAATAATTTCTAGTTTGTAAATAACTATTCCTAATTCATGTTTCTCTTGGACATTTGAAAATTATTTTTGTTACTTATGATATCTGGGTAAACCATAAGGTTATTTGAATCAATAAAAAAGAATATAATTTTGAATAAATTGATAGATTTAAGATGATTAATGAGGATAATAAAGAATATATCAATGAATAGTTTGTTTCACTAATGTATAGTAATATATAAATAGGAAAAAGAATATTTTATGAAAATTTTCAATTTTCATGATTTAAATGTTATAAAGCTAGTCATTTAATAGTTAGATGTTGGATATATTTGTGAGTTTTTATATAATGGAATGGAATCATCATTTATGGAATTTAATGTAATGGGATGGAATAAAAAAGAAGAGAATTTAATATTCCATTATTGGGGAGTTTAATAATGAAATTGATGGTTTTCAAAAAAAATATTTTTTAAAAAACAAATATTTAAAAATATTTTTTATTAATAGTTTTTAAAACTACCCCCATTATTTTAATCCAATTAATTTTTCCTAATGATTTTATCTTTTTAATCATTAATGTAACATATTTATTTATCCATTTTATTAGTGACCCAATTACATATAGGGTTAGAAAATGGGGTTTATGATAACCAAGGATATATTGGGAGGCCATTAATGGTCATCCCAGTACCTCATAAAAAACTCTCAAATAGTGTCTTGTCTGGATAAACTTATTTGTTCCATTCCATTCAATCAATTTTTTAAAACCTAAAAACATGTTAGGGGGTAAAGAATAAAAAATTTAGAGGTTTTTTTCTCAAATATGAATTAAAATAGAAATTCTATAAAGAAAATTGTATTTCTGATTCAAATGAAGGAAAAAGTTCTAATGAAAGAACCGTTTTAGTAAAGATTTAAATTGTTTGCCTCATTTCTTAAGGAAGAAGCAATGAAATTTATATTTTATGATGAATAAGTCAGAATTGTTATGATTTATGACAAGTTATATTAAAAATGGTTCTTATTTTTACTTAAAGTCTATGCTTGATGTTACACGTGAAAAGTTTCAAGTACAAAAAAGGAAAAATAGAAATATTTGATGTTTCTCGAATGAATAATCTGAGTGTATAGATGAACCTGAACATAAAAAAAAAATACTATAATGGATGGTATAAGAGAATTTTTTTGCTTAATAAAATACAAAAAATAACTGATTTTGTTCCAAATATTGAAAAAAATCTAAGATTATTAATGAACATAATGCTTATATTGAGAAACATTACATGAGTATTGACTTTACTAAAGTTGTAATTCATTTAAAAAATGAAATATAATGAAAAAATTGAAATAAAACATCTATTTTTATATTAAAATGATTATGAGGTAAAAAATAAAAAAAAAAGATAAAGATAATTAAAAGAATGTTTGTGAATGAAAATGAACACTTATATGATGAAATTAACACTTGAATACACTCGAGATTCATTAAATTCTATCATTGAAAAGTTTAATTAAGTGGGTTTAAAATAAATTTTTAAGAAATATTACAAAGAAAATATTAAAAATAAAGCATTAAGAATAATCAAAAAATTTGGAAGATAGGTTGAAGTTATTAGAATTAAGTGTTGGTAGGTATTTCCATGGATGAAATATTAATTTTTTGGTTTTCTTGGTTAGTTATTTATATATTGAGAAGAATTTAAATGATACTTGAGTAGTGAAGTTTTGGTGAGTAAGAAAAGAATAATAATTGCATATTCTTATTATAAAATAAAAAATAGTTTTAATGGATATTGGTTAAATTATTATAACTATTTAAATAAGTAATAAAATTATAGGATGAAAATATTTTTTGAAGATGGTTGTGCTTCAAGAAAAGTTAAAATGAAACCTATAAAAACTATTCCTTCGAATAATACATTTTTTTAGATGAAGAAAATACTGATTAATTTAATTATTTAAAAGGTCAAAGTATAGTTACAAAAAATAAAACCTATATTTTTTCTTAGAAAAAAATAACAAAAGATTAAATAGAAAATTTTTATGAATTACATTGAAGTCCTGAAAAAATATAATTACATGGATATATGCTATTGGGTCTTTAAAAATAATCTTGATGAGAAAGGAAAAGTTTTGAGAAATAAGTTTAGAATTCTATACAGGGATTAAAAAAATTAAAGTCATTGATGTGGAGGGGGATTGTGATCTAGTTACAAGGATTTAGGCAATTAGAATATTCATTTTAATTTTAATTCAAAGAATAAATAAAATATAACAATTGTTGAAGATTTTTTTCTTGAATGGTGTGCCTAAATAGGATGTATACATTAAAAAACATGGTTTATTTTAGCATTAATATGATGAAAAAAATCATATGGGGAATATGTTATGAAATACTTGAGAAATGTTTTGAAATAAATAAATATTTCATTATTATTAATGATTCAATATAAATCAAAAATAAAAAATTATATGATAGTTACAGTTAACAATGGAAAATAAATAAATATTAATAATGTGAGAATAATTTAAAAATATCATGGATTATAATCTCTAATAAACATTATAACTATAAAAAGTATAGTATATAAATAAAATAATACAAGCCTTGAAACGTTCAATGTAAAAAACTATGTTTCTAAATAAGTAATGTTATTCGGGGGAATGATTTTATAGGAAATCATTATGATCATTGGGCATTATGAAAATTAAGCATTATGACTCTTGGGAATTATGGAATTTGGTAATAAAGTATCTACAATGTAACTATAAATATTAGTGTGTATTATGATGGAAATGGTGTCAATTAATTAGTGTCCTAAGGAGAAACCATGGCTTTTACTAATAGTAATATCACATATGTGGCACATTAATCATATCTTGGGGAAAATGTAGAATCACTAGGGTTTTATCTAGACCAAGATCAATCCAAACATTAATAACTAAGGTTCAATTGGAATCATCTATTGGAAAATCTCAAGTTTATAGAAATCACCCTTAGATAAATGTTGTCTAAACCACCCCATGAAGGTATTAAAAGGTTTATGTGTCCTTGTTTTAAGGGGTTATTATAATGTAAATTATTGTATTTATAGAAAGTATATTATCTTAATTCCATATTTTTTAGAAATATCATCCCTATTTTAATGTTAAATTTCACATTATTGAATGATAAATTAAAAAAATGAATTATATTTTTGGAATCATGGCATCCAAATAAGGTAAGAGGTAAAATTGGGTAATTTTTTTAAAAGTAGTAAAATATGGAAAAAAATATTGAAATGATGTAAGATGAAATTAATAAGATGTAATGAACATTTCTGGGTTTCATACACTGGTACCATGATCCAGTGTGTTATATGATCTTGGGATAACCTCCCTATATTCCAGAGGCTGCTGAAAAGCATTGAGGGTCTAATATAAGTATATCATGGGGAGAATATACTCTCTTTATCAAATAATCACAATAGTATAAATAAATAAACAATATCCAACTAATAATGAAAATTAACTATAATAATACCATAAAAAGTATAGACCAATTTCACACGATAAACCAAAATAGGAAAAAAATATTTAAGAAAATATGTATATATAATATTCCATATATGTGTCAATTATCAAATGAAAAAATAATAATGACACTGAAAACTCCCAAGAGGGTCCTAACATCATGAGTGGTTACCTCATCCATGATCTATCCTAATATCATCCATTTAACATAGGTATCTTATCAGTATCATGTCCTTTAAAAATAAAGTAAATTTGGGTACCGACCATGCTGCCTGAGTGTGGTATGAGTGAAACTCAGTAGCCCACCACCAACAGCATCTAAAACAATATCCAGTATATAACATTGTATGGAATTGTATAAAGAATAAAGTAAAAAAGATAAAGTAAATAGTTCTCGCATTAAATTATTCATTAATTAACCATATAAATCTCTAGTTTCATGATGACACTTAAGCCATCAATACATGCTTTAGACTATATCAAATATTGAACCGTCCCTAAAGGGATATCACATTTCATTCCATCATGGATTTACATTAAATATTTAATACCAAATACATTTTCATGCAATGTGGGACTTGATAAGTATTATGGAACCACATGGTTATTTGGAGTAGCATTCCCTAATTCCTAAATAAATTTGGGGTCTTATAGGGGAAATTTGGCACCATGTGGGTCTTTAGAGAAGAAATCCCTATCTGGCAACTTAATCACATACCATGTTACACGGTTCTACATTTCAAACCATTTATTAGCCAACAATAAATTATAATTAATATTTTTAATCATATCAAAACACCCCATGGTTCACTATAAAATTCATAAACCACTAACCAATCAATTTCAATATCCAATAATTCACCAATTTTATTATCACGTTATTCCCCAATTTCATAATCACATGTAGAACCAACTTTACAATTCAATTTAGAATTCAATTTCCCAATGGGGAAATTAAAATTTCACAATTTCATACACACAATAATAATCAATACTTTGGTAATTGAAAATAAAACCACCTACCTTAAGATCATTGATGAATGTTTTCCAGCCTAAAATTCACAAATTGAAGTGTAATGTTCAAGATCGCAATGGCACAAAAGATCGAGGAAAAAACCTAGGATTAAGATCCAATGAAAAACAACCCAAAATACCTAGAGATAAACCCATTTCTAATAGAGGAAAAAATCCTTCCAAATTATGAGAGAAAGATGAGAGAGATAAAGGAAACAAAATGAAAAAAAAATGCATTTTGAAAGAGGAGTTGATCCTTTAGTATGATCTTTTATTCATCAATAAAGGGATTTTTGGAGCCTTAGAATATATTCCAAGACCTCCAAAAATAAGTAGATTCATTTTTGGCCAAAATAGGGTGTTTATTGATAAATATTTTGGGTTCATAAATTATTTTAAAAAAATAAGAGGAATTAAATCTAATGTACAGGGTTTCTAGAGAAAGGGTTCACGGTTTTCTAAACTATTAACCTTAACTATGAATCTCTTCTTAGGGGCGTATGGTTTTTATTTACTGGTGCATGATTTTATAAAACATATTCCAACTATGTTCCACCTCCTATCTCATCAAAATTGGGTTAATGTTTTCTTGGGTAAAGTAGCATGGTTTACCTTAACAATGCACAAACTGTGCATAACCTCATAGGCTTCCACACTTCTCTAATTTTACCTGAAACAACCCCAAACACAAACACAACCAAGATATACTCGAAACATTAACATAGTCTCTAAAATGATGTAGATTTTTCTCCCAAAAGGTCTGTATCTTAAAATATCTCCACCATATAACATATTGTCCTCAAGATACACTCCCAATCATCTATAAGATTCTGAGGTAAAAAGGTAAGTCAACTAAGCCTTCATATCTTCTATATCCCATTTTTACTCCTAAACATGGCTATATTTCCACAAACATAGACTATTAGTACATTATTTCCATGAAATAATTTCTCATTATGATCCATAACATGAATCATATGCTCCTCAAAGGATGCATTAGCCTCAAACTCAACATCAGAAACATAAATCAAATGAGAAAGATCAGGGTGATACTTTGAAGATATGACACATAAATAAAAAATTTCATATCACTATACCTCAATGTAAGAACCAATCTGTATGTCATAGTCCCAATTCTTTTCACAATATCAAATGGTCCAACAATCCTTGGAACTAACTTTCCCTTTCTGCAAATATTGATGTCATCTAAATAGTCTTCTGATAACTGTAGTTATAGAGAAAATCAATGAGTGAAAATTTTTTTTTTAAGACACACCATTGTCTATGATGCATTCCTATATCATATCCTTCAAATAATTTATAGTATATTTTGACTTCTCATCTATCTATGAGTGGAAACTTATACTCATAAATACTTGTATACCAATCCCCCTCTATAAGACCTACCAAAAGGATGATGTGAAATGTGATTCATGGTATGAAAATAAACTATACGGAACCCCATGATGATATACTACCTCCTAAAATTAAAATAATCCCAACTCATCCACTGAGAAAGTCTCCTGGAAAGGCCAGAAATTGCATACTTTTGTCAATTGGTCCATGATTAACCAAATACCTTCATTCAACCTGTGATTCTCAAAATAACATCCTTGAAGTCCGTAGTACTTTCATCCCACTTCTATTCTAAAATGGGAATCGGTTTTAGTAAACCATCCAATTGTTGATGTTATGCCTTCATCTATTAATAGGTGTAGAATTATGTTAAGAAACCTAGAATCTCCCTTTTCATGACTGACAACCAATACTACCAGCATAGGATACAGTACATTTTTTTTAAACCAAGATGAACCACCCACTTCAAGGAATTAAAATCATGAATCATCTCCTCTTTCATATATTTAGTCACAAAAACATGGTTCTAGAAATAGATGATCTAATCCTCATCTATAGTAAAATCGAAAGATTACTCAACACCTTAAATTCATTCCCTTAAGGACAAACACTCTTGATCCCCATACTATCTCTCATTGATCTGGATAAAAATTATAGACTCCACTAACATTGGTATGAGTTTCACCTTCTTCTAGACCTCCCAAACCACAATATGAATCATAGAAAATAAATTCATCATCTTCCACTCAGAATTAACCTCCTAAACTACTGAGTCTATATCTTCATTGTCAAATCATTAGAAAAACGGTTTCCCTTCTTAATTGTATATTAATTATCAAAATAAAAAGATTTCTTTTACTCAACCCAACACTAATGTTGAAGATTCAAATATTTCCATAAAAATAAATACTTTAATCTCTAATAGTAGGTAAACACAGTAAATTTTTCACCCAATAAATAATGCCATAGATACTTTAAGGTATACACCACGATAGTTATCTTCATATCATGAATAAGGTAATTCCATTCATGTGGAATCAAATTTCATGAACAATATTGTAAAAATAGATCTCCATATATCAATACTACTCAAAGTCTAATCCTGAATGCATCCCAAAACATTGTATACTCCTCACCTAGCTCAGGTAGAATCAAAATCAGTGTGGTTACCAGATGCTTCTTCAACTTCTAGAATGAATTATCACATGATCCAGACCATTCAAACTTAACTTTTTTTTCAAGACTGAAAGTGACATTCCCAAGAGTGAAATTTCATATTTTAATACTTTATAATATCCCTCCAACCCCAAAAAGTTTCTGACATAATAAAACATTATTAGGTTTCTCTAAATAAACCACTTCCAAAACTTTCTCTGGGTCCACTAACACACCTTCCTCGGAGATGATTTGACCCATGAAGTGCAATAAATTTATCTAGAATTGAAATGTATATAGATTGTTATATAGTTATTTTTTTCTTAGTGTACTTAATAAGATTTTAATATGATGTTCATGATCATCATGATTCTAAGAGTACACCAAGATGTCATCTAAAAAACAACCACAAATTGATCTAGGTATGGGTGAAATATTCTATTCATAAAGGTCATAAACATAGTTACAGCATTCATAATCCCAAACAGAATCCTAAATAACTCATAATATAAATACCAAATTCTAAAAGTTGTCAGTGGTTTTCCAGAAGAAGTAACTCTCAACTAATGATACCCCTATAAAAAGGCAATTTTTGATAAAACACAATCTCCTCTCAACTAGTCAAATAGATTATTGATGCATATAAAAGGATATTGGTTCTTCATAGTTATCTGATTTGACTTTTAGTAATCAAAACATAGACACATGATCTCATCAACCTTATTAATAAACAAGACTAGTGACCCCCCAATGTGAGGTAGTCATATGGATAAATCCATTATCTATGAATTCTTCCAGTTTATCATTAATATCTTGAAGCTCTATTAGTATCATTCTATGACGTGGAGTATAGGGTTTTTAATCCCCATAAATGAGTTCAATTGTAAAATAAACATCCCTATCAGGTGGAATCCTGGAGAAGTCTTTATAAAATACATCCTAAAACCACTCCACTACAAGTTTAAAGAAATCATTCCTCACACCCATTTCATCAAGAAAAAGACTCGAAACTATGGTGTTGAGCTCCCCCAATTGTTGAGGAACTGGACAATCAGGGATTTCCAAGATATTTCACTCTCCATGATGATCATAAATTCTAACTGAAGAAGACATAACGAAATTAACAATAAATATAGTCTTTGTATGATACTATCCAGTTCATACCCAAAATAATGTCAAACCCTAACATGTTATGTATATAAATATAGCAATAGAAATAATACTCTACAACCTCAAGAGAACACCCCTTATATAAACAGATGTCCCTATATGACACTCCTAATGGTGTGTCAATCATTATAACCCCACTCAAAAATTATTCTACTATACTAAAACTATTCATAAGTTTTTTAAATAGAAAATAATGAGATGTGATTATATAAAATAAGGCCCTAGTAAGCGTAGAAGATACAATAATATCACCCCATATTGTTGATGGACTAGCCTATCTATCTACAAGTGTAGGATAAACTATATGCAATAGTCTTAACCCTCTTCCATATGTTGTATTCTGATTCCCGTGAGTTTCACAACTCAAATGGTATGGGTACTCTTTCTTTGATGTATATTTTCACTTCCTTGACCACCGTGACCAAAATAACTCCAACTACCTAATTGATATGGAGTAGAAGACACCCCTAGACCACTATAATTATACCTGGATCCACCACCACCACCCATTGGTCAATGGTTCCTGCAATAATTCTTCAAGTGACCCATCCTTCTATAATCTCAAACCTCCATTAGTGTTTAGGGATATAGGCAATGAATGTGTCATGACTTACCACACTGGTGGAAGTACATATGGCTACTTCTATGAGTAATTGATCCTTCGACCTGACCACTCTAGTTGTTATTTCCCTAATTGAAATTTAACGACACCTCCTTATCTCAAAATATATACCTCTAGGTCATCTGGAAGAAACCACTGGTATTCCACTTAAATCCTCATTCAGGTTCCCCTAAAAAATTAAGGCCTTATTCACCACATTAAAAAAATTCATTAGACTAAATATATTAACTTGGCACAAAATATCACATTTAAACCCATCCTAAAACTATTATTATTTAGTATTTATTTCTCTTATCCATGCTAGAATAAAGCACTAAAAATCGATAAATAGACCAGCATAGTCCATCATGGACATAATTCCCTAGTTAGACCACATAAACTCAGCTGCCCACTCCCACCTGAGCACCTCAAGATAAAAGTATTCCAAGATATTTTCATAAAAGTTCTTCCATGCCATGTTCTCCAAATATCCATCATGAGTCTGGATATTCCACCAATGATTCTCTTTTCCAAGAAAGATATAATATTCCATCTTGACTCTTTTCTTAGTAAGAGTCTCTAAATGGTCAAGAATCATCGGGATGGATTCAAACCAAATATCAGCTTCCTCGGGTCCACTCTCTTTGGGAAATTAGGGATGGTGCTACAACTAGAACTCCTATGTTATGTTTGGCATACTCTACAAAACCCTATATATATATCTCTCCATAAACTGCATAAAATGTGAAACAATCTCACAAAACTGATCTCTAGATCCTTCCCCCATAACTATCAATGCCTTAAGTTCCTCTACTAGAGGCACATTCCCATACATGTCCTCCTATCATCTTATAAGAAAGTGTAGTCATATATTCATATCTAAAAAATTTAAAACATGCATCTTAGGAAACATAACACAATATTATCACATTTTAACAAGAGGGGTTCAAATAAACTCATAACTATTCATTGTATTCCAATGCCAAATTGTCAAAACTAAGGATCGACACTACCCTAAACCATCCCTCACTTGGGTCTTGGATAACATGGTCAAAAACTTACACATTTAATAGTTTTTCATTAGATACCCTTTCTTCCATTTAAATTATCACAATTAGAATCATTTTCAATTATCAATTACTTATTAGGAAGTATTTAATTTCAAAATACTCAAAAAATAAAATCATTTCATTTTAACAACTCACCCAAAACATTCTCTTCCTTGTGTTCCTAAAATGATTTATATCACAATAAATGTTGAGTGACTATAATAATTCATGTATACTCAACTCTTGTTCTATACTGTTCCATGAATAAAAATATTAGAAAACTTTAATAACATCACAGAAAAAGTTCATCACCCATGGTGAAACATCATCAAACTATAATAGAAAACAACAGTAACAATAATAGCACCCTAGGTACTTTAGTTTTTCCTCATATGTGGGTTAACTAATCCCATTAAAGAGTTCATGAACAAGGACCAACTCATCCTCGTCTCACATCTATCTTTACCAAATATTAATACAAAATCAAAAGAAAAGAAAACTTGTTTGATACCACTTTAAAACATCCTGACCTAGGTTCCACATACCAGTGCCCCAATCCAATGGGTGACATGACCTCAGTTTCACCTCTCCATATATCAGAGGCTTCTAATTAATAGTGAGCATCTAATATTGGTATATCATGGGGATAATATAACTTATTTATCAAATTGAAAAGTAAAAAAAATAAATAAACAATAGCCTACTGGTAATGAATAATTACTAGAGTAATACAATCACCAATATAGACCAGTGTAATATAATAAACTAAAATAGGAAAATAAAATCCAAAAAAAGTAGTTGATATACACAAACATATATGTATCAAGTGTCAAATGAAAACCCAATAATAAAGACACTGAAAACTCCAAAGTGGGTCCCAAAAACATGTCTGGTTCCCTCATCCATTCTCAATCCCAATCTCTTCCTTCTAACATAAGTATCTTACACATATCCAGTCCTACAAACACTAACTCTATTTGGGTACCAATAAAGAAACTCATGTAGGGTGTGGGTATAACTCAAAAGGACACCCCCAAAGGCATCTAAAACAATATCCTATCTATATAAGTGTATTTAGTTGTATAAAAAACATTATAAAATGATGAAGTAAATGGTTCTCACATTAAATTATACTTTAATTATCACATAAATACCTAGGTTCATGAGGACACTTGAACCATCAATACCTCCTTCGGATCATGCCAGCATATAAACCATACCTAAAGGGATTCACATTTCATTCCATCATGTTTTTTCATTAAACATTTAATACCGATTTCATATTTATAAAATGGTGGTCTATAGAAGTAGTTTGGAACCTCATGGGTATTTGGATCAGTAATCTCTATCCTAAAACTAAGTGAACACATATAATACATAACTGCATTGGGGACCTAGATTTAAATTCTAGAACCCCATAGGTGTTTGGAGTAGTATTCCATGTCCCATAACTCAATCACACATATCAGATCACATGGTTCCAAGTTTCAAACCATTTATCAACCAATCAAAATTTATAATTCATCATATTAATCATGTCAGAAACACGATGGGTGGATATCAAATTCATAAACCATTAATCAATCAGTTTTATAATCCCATAATTCACCAATTTCATTATCACATTATTCCATAATTTTATAATCACAATTTAAACCAATTTAAAAATTAAATTTAGAATGAAATTTCCCAATGTGGAAATTGAAATTTCATAATTGAATACACACATTAATAAAAAATACTATAGTAATTGAAAATTATACCACTTACCTAAAGATCATTGACAAACGTTTACAAACCCAAATTTTACAAAATAAATCAACAAGTATAAGATCATAACAGCACGGAACATCTAGAACCAAATCCTAAGATCAAGTTCCAATGAAATAAAACCATTAGAACTTAGATCTAAACCTATTTCCAAATAAGGAAATAATATTTCCAAATATGATAGAAATATGGGAGAGATAATGGAAACCAAATGTGAAGAGATTATATACCATAAGAGGAGATGATCCTCTAATTAGTTCTTTCATTCATCAAGAAAGTGCCTCAAATATCTTCTTAATACACTATTTAGCCTCAAAAAAGATGGAATTAATGTTCTGCCTAAATAGGGTGTTTATGGAAAAATAATAGGGTTTTGGGAATTTTAAAAAATCACAATTATTAAATATTGCATGCACAGTTTCCTGGGTAGAGGTGCACAATTTTTCAAATTGTTCAGCTTAACTGTTCACCTCTTATTAGGTGTGCATGGTTTAACCTAAGTGTAAAATGTTTTGAAAAAAAGTTCCAACCATGATAACCCCAACTTTTTTAGGTATCATGGTTTCGGAGGGTGGTTGTATGGTTTTCTTAAACTGTATTGCAACCTTGTGCCACCTCTTATCTCACTAAAATAGGGTGCATGGTTTCCTAGGGAAAGCATCATGGTATTCCATAATTTTGTTCCCGCTATTCACAAACCCATAGGCTTCCAAAATTCACCAATTTTATCTAAAACAATCCCAAACAAAAACCCAAACAATATATATTCAAAAAAAGGGTAAAAGAGTACCTAAAACTCACATGAAGTATCTCCAGAAAGGTCAATATCTTACATGTGACATTAGATATAGTTAATATGAATTAATTCTCCAAACATAGTTCCTTTGCCCTAATTTTGTTACTAAAAATTTTATTATAGAATTAATGATGGTAATGGGGAATAATGGATGTAGTGTAGTGCTCAAGATTAAGGAAAAATAAAATATTAAATACTTAATGGGATTCCAATCACCACACCTATAAATACCCACCCCTTATTCTCATTTATTCCCTCAAAAATATTTATTTCTCTCTTTATATTTCATTCTATGAGTCTCTTATATAGTTATATCATCTATATTGACTAGTTTTAGTGGTTTTAAGGGTCTGTTATATGAAAAGAATCTTATGTAAGGTATGGGTTCCTATTCCTCTCCCTTCCTTTTACTATAATAATTATTTTTTTAAAATATCAATTAAAATTTACATGTGATATAGTATTAAATAAATCTTATAATAAAAATTTTCTTATGTATCCATTATGATAAAGTAAGAGTTAATAATCATCTTATTTTGTTTTCTAAATGATATTTTTTTTAAACTATTTTAAGAAAATATCTATATATGTTCCTATTGTTATTACTATATGTTTTTATTATCCCTCTAATATATTATCCATGATATATATTCCATTACTTATCTTTATACCCATTTCAAAAGTTATACCATGTGAGGCTAAACGAAACCTATTCATTTATCTTTAATCTTATATTATGACACTTTTTTATAAACTTTTAAAACTGATGCTTACTATGATGGTATGCTTATATTTATATTCTATTATCATTATGTAAAAATATTATAAATTTAATATTATATATTTTTACATTTCCCTCTCATAATCCATTACTATGCTAAAATAATTCTATGAATCAATATTCACTACTGAAGTTTTAATAAAATTGTGATGGTGTGGAAATCAAATCTCTTTTAAGGTATTAGACCTTAAATACATTTTAAATTACTTATTATCATTAATTCATTATTATAATATTTTATAATAATTCCTTTCTATGAAATTTTATCAAAATAAAAATAATTTTCATTAAAATATTTATTTCTCACTTTAGAGGGATGTTTTGGGCATATAGTTTGAAAGGGTAATTATGGATAAGTTGGTTGTCACTCAACCACTATGTATTTCCATAGAAATATCACATGTATTATGAATTATCCACCATATCATTGATATAATAACGTCCTTGGATTCTCATTCCATGGTAATACACATAAATGTTAAATTAAAAATATTTTTATATGACCCTTTAAAATCCTTGATGTAGATGTTAGATTAAACACATACTCTACATGATGAATACCATATACTTATATATTTTTATTGATGGATATTCAACTAGAAACCATTATCATCCATTTAATGAAGATCTATTATATTAAAACTTGCATTTATTACTCATGGTTTAATGTTGAATATAGATTCAAAATAAAAAATGTATGTTTTTTCTCTCACAAGTATATATTTTAACTTATGAATTGTATAATATACATGTTATAAAATAGTTGGGACCAATTATATATCCCTATAATAAATTTCTAAATGTTTTATCAACATATATATTATGTATATGGCATGAATGTGATATTATGGCATGGAAGATATCATTTTCATAAGGTTTATTATGATTCTGTGACATTAGCAAGTAACCTTTCCATAGGGGGTTTTTAGCTACATATTATTTTATTGTCAATTGGAATTAATTACATATTAGTTCCATATGATTAATTTAATTTATTATGGATTAAGATATTTCAATTTTTTAATGTATTTTCCTTGAGATATTTCTATTATTATAATTACCCTTATAGAGTATTTAAACATGCTTTTTTATTATGTTCTCACAAATAAAAATGAAATAAATAATATTATAAAGGATAAAAAAATAGATTCATGGGTATATTTATAAGATAATTTGAAAATAAACTATGTTGTATTTCATGTTTTATATATTAGTTCTCAAACACACTGATCATAAATATTTGGTTAATCATTTTTTATATAATGAATGTATGTAATTATACCACCATATCTAGGAGTGCACATATAGGGATATTTATTTGGTATCGTAAAATTTTTTAGTTATTTTTTTGTGAACCATGATGATGATCCATGTAGAAAAACCTTGGTTTTATTGAACTATCATAAGTGTATAGGGATATAATCTCATTCAAAAATTTATTTTTATTGAGTTTATCCTTATTAATTTTTATTAAATTTATAAGATGGATAGAAGAAAAATATGTACTAATAAGAATGCTC
Organism: Viscum album; assembly: GCA_963277665.1. Lineage (NCBI taxonomy): Eukaryota > Viridiplantae > Streptophyta > Magnoliopsida > Santalales > Viscaceae > Viscum > Viscum album. Next base: position 1,426,538,697 of record OY728136.1, on the reverse strand, counting down.
AGTGTATAGAAAATCATTATTTTGATAATTGTTTTAGTTTTAAACAAAAATTTATTTGTAAAAATATTTAAATACCATAGCTATATTAACAAAAGAGACTCATGTTATAGATAATAACCATAAATTCATGGAGAGTCCTACTTCACCATGCAATGTACCTGTAAAAATTAAAAATTCATGAAGCAATAACCTTCATCATTCAGTGGGTTCATATATCCTATTATGGTTTAATAGTTGACATCATTATTAGAGAATATATTTTCTATTATGGAATACTTTAACCAAATAAATTTTTTTCTTATTGTTTATCATCTTGAAGGATAATATGGTCAATTTTGAACGTTATCAAAAATTAAAAAGAATAAATATTATATTGGATCTATGTTATGGGGTGATTAAAAGAGGTTATTCTATGAGAAATGTTTTCTTTCCAATATAAAAATCAAGATGGGGTGAAAATTAGTTGATCTAAATAAGATGGATGATTAATCAATTATGGCAAGTGAATCTAACATTAATTGGTTAGAAAGTTAAGATCTTGTATATTTCATTATTCTAGAAAGTAAAATTAGTAGATTTTATAATGTTCTAAGCCCAAATATTTATAAATATTTTTAAATTCATGGGTATGATAATTATGGTAAAATAATATGTTGTGATGGTAAGGTAGAAATGGATTTTTTTAATATTCATTTTTATTATGGATTCATTGATATAAATAATAAGTTTCATCATTCTAGGATCTCATATGATATATAGAATAAAAAGGAAAAACATTTATCATCTCAAATATTGAAAATGTGAATGGAAGAACTTAGGGAAATATCTACAAGGTATAGAAATATTATTTATGTTTGTAAATGGCACACATTGATCCCATAGATATATACAAGGAATTAGTCAATGGATAGATAATAGTTATACTAGGACCTAAGAAGAATAAATGAATATTTTCTAGACAAGGGATTTATCCAACATATTATATTTCCATTGGGTACTCATATTTTATTATTAAAAAACTAGGATGGGTCTTTGAGATTATGTATTTTTTACTAAGAAATTAATGGTATTGTTATTAATAATTAATATACAATTATAAGAATTGATGATCAATTTAATAAAAGTTTTGGTGCTCTATACTTTTCTAATACTGACTTATGATTCAAAGATCTTCAAGTTTAGGTAATAAAAAAAGATATTCTAAAGAATATAATTCAAATTAATTATGGGATCTATGAATAATTAGTGATTCCCTTTAGTTTTAAAAAATCATCAATTGTGTTTATGGATTTAATGAGTATAGTTTTTAAGGTTAATCTATACAAGTTTTTGGTAGTATTTATTGATGATATATTTTTTTATTCAAAAAATTATAATGATCATGAAAGAAATTTACGGATTTTTTACAAATCTTAAGAAGGAATAAATTATATTTAAATTTTATTAAGTGTGAATTATGGATAAAAAAGTGTAATATTTAGGGCATTTGGTTACCGGTGAAGGTAGTTAGGTTAGACCTTCAATGACTAAAGTATTAGAAGAATGGGTTAATCATTCATATATGACTAAGATCTGTAACATTATTATTTTAACTAAGTGTTATCAACACTTTTTGAAGAATTTTTCATATTTATCCAACTCAATAACCTAGTTAACATGGAACTGGGTTATATTTCCATAGACCATTGAGTGTGAATAAAGCTTCCAAAATATCAAGTGAAGGTTGGTTAGGGGATATGTCCTAACCTTAACTTTTGGAGGGAAAGGATTCATCATTAGATTATGATGATTTAAATAAGTTTATTGATTATAATTAGATTTAGAATGATGAAATTATATAATACACATATATAAAATTAAATAATTATGAAAAAAATTCCCAACTTATGATTTTGTGAACATGGTATATGGTAACTTAAGTCAAAAGGATTATCGAACTCTCACTACTCTATGAAAGAAACAAAAGTCCATGATTTATGAACTAGTAATGTTTTATTTGAGAATAATAAATGGATTAATAACCCCATATCTTTCCCATATGGTATCTCAACCATCAATAAAAAATAAGTATAAGAGAATTTAGTGAGATGATATCAGTTTATTAGAGGTAATTAATGTTATGGAAGATAATAAGTTTCCTAAGTTCAATATTTAAAAAAGTGGGATGCCTCAAATTTAGTAAGATATTATGTTTTCCATAATATATTAGTTGGATAAGGAATTTGTAGATTATGAACATAGCTATGTTTTATCTATATATCCTTGGGTACCCTGATGTATAGAGATATCAATAAAACTAATGGTGAGATTACATGAAGTGTAAAATTTCAAAATTTACTTTAAGAAGTCATGAGTTTCAGTAAGTAAAAGATATGTGGATGTTACCCAAATGGATGATCTAACCAATTCTAAAAAATATATTTATGTAAGAAAATATGAGGACTTATGTTTTACTTAGTCATCTAAGTAAATTATAGGGAAAGTATTCTATTTAGTTGGTGGTTGGTTGATTGAAAAAATTAGATAATTTCATAACAAATAAAGAAGTAACTTCCCTTGACTATCTTATTTGTATTTATTTAAGTTATAGGGAATAAATTAAATGTTAAACTATCTATATTTTCTTCATTCATTATTCAAGGTTCACCAAAAAAACATTAAGACTAATATTAAATGATATATAAGTATGGGGATAGATCATATAACTACTTATTACCCTTAGAGTAATGGACAATATAAAAGGAATATCCAGATATTATAAGATATGTTAATGCCGTGCTCACTTGATTTCCACAGAAACTAAGATCAATTCATTCCTTTTCCATAATTCTCATACAATAATAACTATGGTATGAGAATTAATATGGAACCATATGAAAAACCCTATTGGAAGAAATTTGAAACACCATCTGACTGTGATGAAGTTAGAGAGATAAATTTCAAAGGTATATTGTTAATTTAAGAGACCATGGAGAGGGTTAAAGTTATCGAACAACATATAAATGTTTTCATAAGGTATATATATCAAAATTTGGTTGAGATTTATATATTCAAATTAGTTAATAAGTATTCTTCAAGATAACTCCTCAAAATTGCATCTAGAAATTTAAAATAAATGGAAAATTAATCCAAAGGTGGAATGGTACATTTGAAATGTTATATCAAATAATACCAATAGATTATCGATTGTATTTAACACAAAATATTTTATATGTGCATTATCTCTTTCATGTATCTCTACTAAGGAATTACATTCTTGAACCATCACATATAATTAATATATAAAGGTATAGTTATAACATGACCTATCATGCAAAGTATATCATTTTGAGATTCTCAACATGAGGGAGGAAGTGATATAAAATCAAATAATTGTATTAGTGAAAGTACATATGATGAACCAAAATATTTAGTAAGAAACATGGCATCTTAAAGAATTATTAAAGAAAAAGTAACCATATTTATTCATTAAATCCAATGCGATTTAATTTCTTAGTTTAAAAATTTTACAAGGGGTTGTAATACTAGATAAAACTATATAAATAAATAAATATTTTATTATTATTATTTATTTAATATAAGTAAAAGATAAAAAATATAATACAGTTATAGAGAAAATGGCCAATAATAAATATGAAAACTTTTAATATAAAAGAAATATTTCATATCTTTTATTATCTAAAAAAACATGTCTATATCAAGTATAGTATGGAGGAGAAATAATTCATGTCCTAAAATAGGAATTATGTTAAATATATTTTTTTAATAATAATTTTTTTTAGGGAATGATTTATAATAATTCATTATGACCATTGGTCATTATGACCATTGGAAATCATGATAATTGATAATATAGTAGTTTCAATGTAACTGTTTGGATTATTTTATATGAAGATGGTAATATCATATGTTAATGATGAAAAAAGAATAAACCATAGATTTAAATAGTTTGAATATCCCTCATTATGAAAATTTATTATATCATTTTTTGTATATATAATAACAAGGGATTTCCCTATACTAACATCAATCCAATCTTATACAGTTGAGTTTTTAGTGGAATCATCTATGGGATAATTTAAAGTTGGTGGAAATCACCAAAAGGTCAAAATTTTTTACCAACCTATAAAGGTATCATAATTTCAAACCTTACTCTTAGGGATTATACTACTATAATAATGGATTATATATCTACGTGTTATGGTGGTATTATTTTGTCAATTCTTTTTATGATAAAATTTATTTTATCCTAATTATATGTTTTTAGTAAATATATCATCCTTATTTAGAAGGTAAATTTAACATAATTATAATATAAATTTAATAATATGAATTAGATATTTTATTTAGGATATCGGTGCTAGGTAAAAGGTGAAATTTTGTATTTTTTGGTCAAAATAGTAAAATGTGATAAAAAAATTATGAAATATGGTATATATGGTATATATGAAATCATATATATATATATATTAGTATTATAAAATATACCCAAGTTAGTGTACTTGGATGAATTTTTGAACTAAAAATTATATTGGATCATTAAGGGAGGAAATGTGACATAATGGTGTAGTTGATCACTTGAGATAATGGAAAAATTATATATTGAAAGCATTATTTCATGGGATTCTACATATCACCTATAAATACCCACCCCATATTCTTATTAATTCATATAAGAAACTCAATTTTTATCTTACTAGTTATAATAATTAGTCAATCGTATATTTATTGCTTCTATATTGAAGAGTTTTGGTTGCTATAAGGGTTATTTCTAAGCCAAGAATCTTAAGTGTGAAAAGGGTTCTTATTCCTCTCCTCTCTTTTTCTTGTAGTTATTATTTTGTTAAAATATTATTTAAATTACCATTTAGTATGATTATATGATTAAATAATTATAATATAGTAACTTATTATCTCATTCATGCATTTTTTATAAGAAAGTATTTATTTACTCTCATTATATACCTTTTTCATGTCATCTTTATGTTGAAGACATATTTTTTTATCCTCTTATTTTATTTTCAATATGAAATTCTTCAATTTAAAACTCTTTTAAAATACTTATATATATGATTAAATGATTATTATTCTATGAAATTTCCATCTATTTAATATTTTATCTGTGATATATCATTGTATACCTCTCCTTATATGATATTTAAAAGTTGTATTATATAAAGGTAAAATTTTCTTTAATCTATCTTTTATTTAATATTGTGATTAATTTTTTATAAACCAATATAAACATCAATTTACTATGATGATATTCTCTTATATATATTATATTATCATCCATTTTATCTTTTATCATTGTGATATTACCCATTTCATCTCATTATTCCCATTTTATAAGTTTTTACTATGAAAAAATAATTTCATGAATCAATATTCATTACCTAAGTTCCTATACATTTATATAGTTGAAATGAAATATATTTTAATGTATTGATTCAACACAACATTTTTCTTTCATTTTTATCAATCATTCATGATCATAAAATTATCTACCAGTACCTTATCATGTACTTTGATCTTATGAAAAATTCGTGCATTCATAATCTTCTTATTTTCTTATGTAGGTATTTTTGGGTCTTGTAGTTCGAATGTGTAATTCTAGTAAAGTGGGGGTCACTTGGCCTCTTTTACATTCCATATAAATATCACATGTCCAATTAATTCTTCATTGAGGCCTCAAAAGAATCTTATCCCTAGATTATATGTTACATTGAAAATTTATTCATATGAACCTTCAAAAACCATGATTTATAGGTTACCTTGAACATATAATATATGTTATTAATACCTTATACTTCCATATTATAATTAATGGGTATTCACATAAAATATAGTTTCATTATTTGATAAGGATTTTATTATATTAAAACACACTTTTCTTACTCTTGAGTTAAAATTGAATGTGGACATATATTATGAATGTTTTACTTTTATGCTCTCATGAATGTAAATTTTAATTTATGTGGTTTATATTGAACATGTAATAATATTGGTGGTCTTGATTGTTCATCCCTATGATGCATTGGGTAATGATTAATATTTGGAGATACTACGTATATTTCATGATTATGAAACCATGACTTGGTGGGTAACCATGTCATAGGGGCCATTATGATGTTGACATTGGGGGGTAGGTTTTTCATAGGGGGTATTTTGGCCACATGTTTATGATGTTCTAGTTGACATAAATTTGTTTTTATTTCCAAATATATCATTTTATTAATAATTTATAGTGACCCAAGACTTTTATACATGTTATTACATGATTATTAATATAAATATCCAATAAATACAAACCAAGGATCAAGTGACCTACCATATTTGAGAGACTAGGTATATAAAAAAACAACATTAAACTAAAATAAAACATATTTATTTAATATCCATAATTAGGTAATAAATACCTTTCATCTCCTAAAACTTATTAGTATCACCTTGGGAGTAAATAACTAAAATGGGGGGATACATATCCCAGTAAGGGAATAAAAATGATAACAAAACACAGAATATGAGTTGAAATGCATTACATGATATCATGAAAAAAAACTCATGAATAATCATATAATATAATAACATATATAACATGTAATAATAAGATCATGTAAACACAGTAATGTTTCAAAATATAATATATGACATAATTATAAGCTAAGGTTAATATCCAAGACAAGTTCTCATGGTTGACTGAGTCCCATAATAGATTAGGTTTACACACTAATTGCATATATATCTTATAACGAGAAAAAATTGTAACCCAATATATAAGGGATCAATCTGTTTTAATTTATCATAATAAGTACATGAATATGATTTCCCTATAAGTAATTAAAAATGAGGCATTAGAATAAATAATACCCGTGGAAAGAAATGGGTTGCATAATCATATATTATAGCATTATTAGATGAAATATCATAATGGTTTCCAAGAAATCAAGGAGTAAATTATTCTTGGAAGATTATAGAAAAAAATAAACATAATTTAGGAAAAATGATGTTTGAGTGAAATGGAAATTTGAAAAATAGTGGGTAGGTAATATTGGAAATGTAAATCTTAAGCGAGGTTTTAGGGAAATGGTTAAAGTGACTTTAAAAGGGGAAAGAGCATATTAATTTTTATAAAACTAAAAATGAACTAGAAAATGTTCTCAATACCAAAATTGGATGTTTTTAGAAACCAAGTATGTTTTAAATCATTTTATGGAGTGGTACTCAAAATACATTGAAAGACAGAGAAGTTTCCTTTAATCATGTTTTCATAATGAATGAAATTGGTAATGGAATCTTTAAAACATATATATCCCCATAAAATAAAGGTAAATTTATCTTGGTATATATATTGGGGATATATATTAAAATATATAATAATTAAACAAAATAAATATACAGATAATTTGATGCAAATCGATTGAGAGAGGAACCCAAATTAAATGGGGTGGTTTGGAGAGATCTCTTGCGTAATGTTCTAGAAACATTCTGCACTTTCTCTTAACATCTTGAATAAAAAATAAATTAATTAATTAATTAATTAAAAACCTTTTACATATATATATTCTTTAATAAAATTATATTATACACATTCACAACCATTATAATGAGATATAATGTTTAATTTTGTTGTTCAAGGGGAATTCATATCATGGTTCTATGGTCGGATCAATTGAAGATAATTATGGAGATTCTTGTAAAATGGAAATAAAACTCCAAAAGTAAAATTAGATTATATTCATGTACTTATATAGATTTAATTTCTCTAAACTACCAATATTTATTCTCACATATGAATGATTAATTTAGTAAAAGTGATGATGTTATATAGTAATTTTATTTTGGAAGTTTTACCGACCATCATCAACCAGTTTGGTTTTATTTAATATTATGGATATATAATGATTAAATAATGTGAAAAAATATATAATATAAATATTTATGTAATTTTAAAGAATTATAATTTAATGTAAACATTTCATGCTGGTGATAATGGAACATGGAAACTCATTATCCATGAATATGGTGAACCGACATAATATGAACAATGGTTTTATTTTTAGAATAAGAGGATAAGAGAATAGGATTGATGGTAGATATTTAATTATCACTATAAAATTCTAGTATATATATGATACTTGAGTTATTATTCCATCTTGGATGTAGGAGGTGATGAGAAACTAGAAGAATAATATAATTTAAAAGGGGTAGTTTGAGAATATTACATATTGAATGTCATCTCCTTGAAAAACTCCTTAAGGCACATGGAATTGGTCTTTTAGTGATACCAATAGAAATAGGACATGGGGAGAGGATTGGGAATAAATTTTTAATTCTATAAGTCTTAGAATATGTGAGGAGAAGGGGGAGTGAGGGTGGTATTTAGAAGGGGTGGAGATGGGTGTTTTTAAATATTATAGTAATTACTTTATTATTTTGTCTCAAGACTACCAATAGTGTTGATTATTATTAATATATATATTAAATGGTGCACTTATGTTCCAATTAATGGGTTCTTGAATAATAAGTTATGAAATTAATCTTGTAACTAACTTATAATGTTAAATATTATATTTTATTGTATTCATTGTTCACTAAGAATTCAATTATTTTAGAGAAATACCAAAAACAATAACACCAAACATTTTTTACATGAATATTATAGAAAAGAAATTCATTTTTTGAAAATAGTTTTCTAAATATGAGAAATTTAATTTTTAAATTAAATCATTATTTATTTGAAAAGATACCAATTTTAATATTATGATAAATTTTCAGACACTCTGAAAAAACTACTTATGGTCTCATTAAATTATATTATATTTATAATTAATATTAATATTAATTTACAAAACAATTTTATGAAAATCCACATTATTTTAAATTATTATATTTTTATAAAAATGAAAATAAAACATATATGGTTTTAAAAAATATAAACATTTATTTGTTTTTAATTTTCAATCATTTATATACTAGTATCCTAATATAAATAAGCCATATTTTAATTTTATAAGATACATATGTGTTACTTTACCCTTTAATAGGTGTGGTTACCATTCTAAAGGTAATGTTACTATTCTGAATGGTCATATTATTATCTCAACGGTCAGATGACTGTTTAAATTGATAGATTTGTAACTTTCATAATGGATCCCTACTTTCTATAAATACCTCGCATTTCATTAAATATTCACTAACTTTTACTTTATATCATGGTTATTTATATTTTCATTTTAGGCCTTTGAAAATTTATATTTTCGCTCAAGGTATAGGAGAGAAAGTAAAGAAAGACCAGGAATCATGGGGGTTTGAAATAGTGAGGGCCAAGAGAGTATGCACACACCTGATTCACTAAATCTTTGGGGAGGTATCAAGTGTTGGAGAAGCATAATAGTTTTTCACGTAGAGTTTCATAAAAATACAGGATGTCCAACATGGTATTTCCTACATGCCATGTATGAGAGAGATCAATGTGGTTGTTTAGAAACTCTTTACATCTTTGAATGGTATACTCAATAGACCATAGTGTTGACCAATGACCACTAAACATATTAAATATGGCCATTGAATCAGTTTCAACCATGGAATGCTAGATATTCTTCTGATTACACATATTAAGACTAGTGGGAATGTCTTGAGCCTCTACGTGAAGAGAATTTCCACAGCCAAAGTGATCACAAAATGGCATAACCACAGAGCCTCTCACATCCCAGATCACCCCTCTTCCCCTCATCTGACTCGAATTTTAGGATCCATTAGTGTTCATTTTAATCCCCTCAAGATGAGGATGCCACCACACCCACCTTCCCAAACTATTGTTGGAAACACCTGGTGATGAAGTGATTGGGATAAGGTGGCTAGTGGATGGAGATATCACAAAATTAATTTATATTTGGGTTATATCAATTAGAATTCTTCTGGTCTTAATCACAATGACCTTTACAGTACCTACATAGCCCTTGTGAAGAACCCTATTACATTATCTCTAGATACACCAACATCTAGCTACAAATATAGGGGCGCGTGATGTTCTCTCCAGACCATTATTTGTGTCACCTGGAAACCATTGGCTGAAGAAGTCAACAACCAATTCCCCTGGTAGGGACCATCCTGTGAAATTGCCAAATGTCAGCCACACCAGTTTTGACCAGTCACTATCAAAGAAAATATGATATGTGTCCTTAGTTCTTGTCTCCCTATAGAATATACATTTCAATTCTAAATTCACACTCAAGCGCATGATATTCACTTCAGTTATAAATGCCTTATGCCACACTCTCCAAATACGAAAGTTGATCTTTCACATCATTTCTTTGATACATAACACATCACTCCACCCCACCTGGTTTTGTTCCATCATATGTAGGTCATGATATGCCTTGGTCGAGAATAGACCTGATGGTGATCATTTGAAGACACATTGATCCGGATTTGAGTTCATGACAATAGCATCAAACACAGTCTACTGATTTCTGTCCATAATGGCATATATGAAGCTACGGTGAGCTATCACCTATCTGAATGTGATGTTTTCAACTAGTCATACGGGAAACCCTTACTTCGAACCTACCCAATTGTACTATTATAGGTCTATGTCGCCTCTACCCACAATCCAGTGTGATTGTTGTTAGAGATTTAGAAAATGTGGTTGAACCATGTTTCAGGTTCCCGATGGTCTTACCCTTTAATTCCACAACTCACCCCTATATATGATATGTATATTTTTCCAATAGAGTGTGTTCCCTTCAACAACCTCCCAAGACATCTTGGCATGGAGGTCCTCCGTAGTCCCTGCGACACTTTTGACATTAATCTCACCATCCATAAATGGTCTTGCAAGCCTTTACCATACTACCTAATGGTGTCTTCCATCCATCTGTGCATACCACAAAAAAGAGGCCATAAGATTTTCCATTTCTGATGTAACACCCTTTGGAACCTTTATTGCAGAAAGAAAATTCATTGGAATAGAGTACAACACACTCTTGATTAGGGTAAGTCATCCTCCGAATGATAAAAAATTGTTTTCTAGTTAAGAATTTTGCCTTTAATTTTCTCCATCACCTTATCAAAATGATGGATATGTGGCTTTCTATGAGAGATCAGTGCACCCAATTAATCCATGGGAAATGATCCTCTCCTTATAGCCAATTTTCATTCAATAATCCCAACCCTTCTTTCTGTGCATCTCCTTGATATGAAAAAATTTCTTTTATCCTTACTAACCACTTGTCTGCTCCATTTGAAGTTGTAACACCCCAAGATTTCATAGTATGTTATCTCTTCAATGTAATTCAATAACTTGTGCTACGCACAACACCATGTTTGAGTGCACCATGGCTTACCAAACATGTTGTTCAAAAAACGGTTATGAATTGTATCAACTAAATTTTAAATTTTATATACTTTATATAATTTTAGAATCCATATTATTTGTTCTTTAGACATAATATAAGAACAAATTCTTTTTTTCATATAAAAGAAGTATTTTTCAAAAAATTCAATTTTACCACCTTTTAATGGAGAACCCCTTTTAAAACCAATATTTTACACTTTTATATAATAAATTTATTTAAATTAAATTCTTCTTTAGAATCTAGAAATAAAAAAATTATTTTGGATAAATATTTGGTACTTTTCTAATAACTTTCATATTTTGATGAATACTGAAAAATATTATGTTTTAATTGAAAACCACTTTTTTAATTGAAATAATTTATAGTATTAAATTATGGATTTCAATGGTTTAAAAGTATAATTAGATTATATTTCTACCATTTAATACAATTTAGTTCATAAAGGTAATTTCACATTTAAATTTGACATAAACACATATCAATCTTTGGATAGTTTTTACTTTTAAAAAAACCCGCTTTTTTGTTTTGAATTTTGGAATTAATTTTAAATTAATTAATGCAACTTCTATGTTTTTAATTTGTTAAAATATATTTAATTTTTGAATTTTTAATTTCAAAATTATCTTATGGTGAATTTTTTAAATTTTTCTGAAAACATTCATTTTTTGATTAATAGTGAAAAACACTACATTGTTATTTAAAACTGGCTTTTTATTAAAATAATTATTTATTTTATTTAAATATATTTTAAGTAAAAATAGATATATAATACCTATATAAGTTCAATGTAATTTAATGGTGTCATTTTATAATAAAATTAAATATATAAAATTTTATTAAACTTTTTAACGTCTTTTACCCACCATCTAGGCACATTTGAAAATTTGTATAAAACATAATTTTACTGCTTCTGTGAATTAAATTTAAAAAATATATGATACATGGTTGACATAAGTAAGTAAAATTTGGTTCAATAAGATGAAAATAATTTTTGGTGAATAGTAACGTTGGACTTTTATTTACCACAGTTAAAAGTTAATAGGGTAATTAAAGGTAAAATGATATTATAATTACCCTAACACATGGCCTAATTCTATTGGATAAGTATATTTCAACCAAAAACAACCTTTGAAATAAAATATGATCCTTTTTTCCACATGGACTAGATTAGGACATTTATTATTCTTTTATTTAAAGAAGAGTTAAAAGTGTAAAATTCAAAGTTTAATAACTAAACCATTTTTAATATAAGGTTATACATAAGATAAATTAGAGTATAAATATTCATTATAAAGATAAAAATATTCCCAACATCATGGTATTTTATTTATAATTTCTAGACATTAAATAATTAAATTTATTTATAACACAACGATGATGTAGTAATTACATTATTAATAAAAGAACCAAATAAATGATATTATAAATATTAAAATAAATATAATTTTAATGTTTTTATTAATTCCAATAATTTTCAAGGATAATATGACATTTTATAGTTGATTAAATAATTTTTTTTGAAGTGATAAAGTTTTTATGACTTTAACAAAAATCAAATACTAAATAGTGTCAAAATTGATACAAATGAGTTTTTAAAAACAAATACTATATTTTTAAATTATATAATTGTTCTAAATTATGAGGTTTGGAAAAAGGACTTATATAATAATATATATTTTATTAATGAACCAATTTCATTTTTCTTGTCATTTTATAGTTACTTTATTAACCATATAATATAAAAATACAAGGAGACATGGTAAATGTTAAACTATTTAACAAAGAGTTAAATCTAAAAGATAAGGTTAATATGGTGACCTAAACCTGTCTAAAAAATATTAGTTGAGGTGTTTTAGACCCATAACCACCTTATACTAAAAATAAGTCTTTTTTAATCCATTATAAACTGAATACGATTGTATAATAAACTAATATTTCATGATTTTCCTAAGGTGACCCTCACCTGTTTATAAAATGGTACATCCCCTTTTCTTAAATTCACACCTCCAAAGACATTTTTCATGGAAAAACCATACAAAAATATCCTCTCAACTACCCCCACTTCAATTTAGAGGCCTTACTTTTATCTTAATCCAAACTAAGGATCCCTTTTGATCAAATCAAAAGGAATAACCTGAAGAAGAGGTAATTACTTCATCGCCTCTTTAAAAGTTCTTTTCTTCCTCCACTTTCTCTTTCTTTGTTATTTTAAAACCAAAATAATAACTCCAGTACCTTATATATTATATTATGTTATTATAAATATGGTACAACCATATTCATTATTCTATCCATCCTATGAATGATAAAGTCATCATGTGTGCATACGTACGGATTACCGTCTCCACATCGTGGTGTAATTTGTTATTAAACACTATATTATTTGGATGGATATAATGGGGAGTAATATGTATATAAATAATGAAACTAACATGATAATGTTTTTGTATAATTAATATACCTTCCAATTTCAAACATTTTAATCATTATGGAAATGACATCATCGCTCGTGTGTAAGTATGGCTTACCGTCTCCATGACGCGATGAGATTCATTTCCAGGTTCACCATTCAACGATGATTACAAAAATATATAATATTAATAAGTATGTAATATACGAAATAATAATGCAACTAGATATATGTGACTATGTGTGTGTGTGTGTATGTGTGTTTGTTTGTGTGCATATATATATCTTATTCACTTACTTCCATTCAATACAATATGAAAACAGAAACAAAATTTATGCGTATGTACAGCCTACCATCTCCATAAAGGTTGTTTTACATTTCATATATCTATCTATTATAAAAATTTATATTATAAATATATATGGTAGATAAATCATGTTTTATATTTTAGAAGTATTTAAATTGTGATCTAAATTAAACGAACAAGAATAACAAGTTAAAACATGTACAATAAAGAAAGTGATTGTTACCCGAAATGTTAATTTAATATGGAAATAATTATTAAATGGGTAGTACAAAATCATAAATGAATCATGAATGATATAATAAATATAAATATGGATCTGGTATAATTTAATAACATACTATTGTCAATATATAGGAGGTTAAACGTACCCTCGACCAAAGGAAAGTAAAAGGTAAGGGTTAATTCCTCAATCTCATTATTATCTGAGATATTTTATATAAATATATTTACTAAAACATATTTATCATCCACGTCCATGTTTCATAAAAAAATTCAAAAGGAATCTTATAAGGTTTTATGGAAGGGACTCTTTAACTAGATCATAATTTTAAATCTTTTGCAGATTTATTTTTCTAAATCTATTTAATTAATATCCATGTTTTCAAAATGATTTTAAGGATTTATTCATATGGACATAATTATTTTAAAATGTTAGTTCCTTTAAAAAGTTTCAAAGTGGTATGGGACACTTTGATTCAAAAATCACTTTTAAATGAATTCCTTTATAAATTCTTATATTTCTAAATGATTTCATGAAAAAATGGTTTTTCTCTCAAAGAGTTTTACTATTCATTTTCAACTATGTCAACATCATTTACTAGATATTATTCCTGATTGAGATTGATTTATTATAGATAATATATTCCATATTGTATTGAATTTTTTTTCATATGTTTGGTTGTGGATGTGTTATGGTTATACCATTCATGGTTTATGGTTAAAGTATTGACATTTCCTATGCTAGTTTTAATACGAATGGTTATGTTATGTTTCAACATTTTCATATGAGCAAAGAAGTGGACTTAGTAAGTAACGGTTAGAGCCCGCTATAGCCTCTCGAAGCATCAATGGGTATCATGAGACAAACTATTGTCTTGGCACATGTCCTTGACAAAAATTTCACTTGTAGTCTTGGCACGAGGCCTTCACTATATGGAAATGATGTCCGGTATTGGGAATTCCCTCATTATAAAATTATTTACTGCATGTGATTATTCAACTAGTAGAATATCCATGTGCATGTCTATATAGTGATGTTTAATTTATTTTTTCCATATTATGTTCAATATTATGTTTACAAGGACTGTTGTTTTTATTACACATATTTCCTTAAAAATTTATAGCTTCTACTAAATTATTTACCCTTATTGAACATCTGAGCTCACCCCTTTATTATGTTTTATTTGCCCAGGATTTCAAGAAGTGTATTTTGATTGATATGAAGGGTCATGCTAGGGGAATAATGATGTTCTCAAAGAACTATATATATTGTATTTTATGTTTGAAATTGTAATTTAAATTTAATCTATGTAATCTATTTTCTAAGACTGTTAAACTGATCGGTCCTTCAAGAATTTATTCCTTGTAATCATTCCAATGTATTAAAATAATTCACCATCTTCGGGCTTTTGGTGTCGGGATGTTATAGTTGGTATTAGAGTAATTATATAAACAAACTTTGAAATAGATTTAGATAAACTATGAATTTGAAACATTATCCTAAGATAAACTTTGAGGATTATTATAGAATAAATTCCTAGAATTATGGTAATATTCGGATTTTGTAAATTTTTCAAGAAATATATCCATGTCTCGATACAAGATGGTAGAGGTGGATCTAGCACAGATATACCTAGGAGTGAAAACTCCAACAAGGAGTTTCAGGCTTGATCTGGGGTATCCTAGTACATGACAATGTGCCTTTCTGCACTCTTGGGTTCGACACTCCTGGGGGATATGCTTAGGATAATTCACATTTTCTTTACAAACCATTATAAATTATTTAAGATTAAATACTTCCTTAATGAAAACATTTTTATGATTAAGGATTATATGAATAAAGTTTTCAATTTACATTATTTATTTTACATGTTTGGAATTATTCATTGTGATTCATAAACTAACATAGTGTATTACATTGTTTAGAAATGGTTCCTAGTAGAAGGAATGAGAACTCCAACAATACGCAAGATCCAAAGAGTAATAAGGATAATATATTTCAAGGTATTGAACCAGAATTTAGAAGGGAAATAGTCTCCCATGTATTCTCCTCATATAAAGAAATAGTGTCATGTGTTAATAAGATAAGTAAAGAATTATCTAAGTCCTGTGGCTTTAAATGGAATAAAGAGAAGAAAATTATGGTAGGGAGAATAAAGGATAAAGGGAATAGGGGAAAGAAGGATTTTCCCATATGTGATAATGGTGGAAAAAATCACCTTGGTAAATGCTTGAATGGAATGGGAGTTTGTTATAAGTGTGGAGAAAAAAGAGACCAAGTACATTATTGTAAGTGTAAGAAAAAGGCTTCAAATGTACAATGCTTCATCTGCAAGTAGTTATAACACTATGCAAATCAATGTCCAAATCATCAGAGTATGCCCTAAATGATGTTATTGGATAATAATCATGTTATGATACTACCCCAGATGAAGAGGAATGGCTAGTGTTCTTATTTTGTTATTAAATAATTAATTCATTTAATTGTTGTATCAATGATGTACTAAATATATGAATTATGGAAATAAATAAGGATTGTACTGTAATACTATTCCTCTGAGGATTTGAGATTATATGGTTCTAAGAAAAGTGACTCAACAGCAAGTTAAACTTTTTAAAAAAATCATGTTTGAAGGAAAGATAAACCTTAATATGGTTCTGATACTGAGGTAGTGGTTTTTGAATAAGATATGATTGATTTGGATAAATTATATTTTATATTCTTGACTAATTTTAAACTAATTAATTTTTTTTAATCTATTATTGTTGGAGTTTACAACATTTTTGGATATAAGGATCATATCCTGTATACTATAAGGAATAACGGAGCATGAATGTAATCAACAAAATTTTATGGTAATCTAGGGTGTTAGTGTGTTTTAAAAGAATATATGATGAAGGTATTCACATGTTATTACGTGGAAAAAAGATCTTCATTGTGTTTACCTTTCTTATAAATTTTGGACAGTGAGTTTGGAAAAAAGTATTTTGGATAAGTCTAAAGGTTGGAATAGATTATTTTTGACATTGGATACTATTTTTAAGGTTAAATAATTTCTTTATATTATTTTTGTACTGTTATAAAAAGGACAACCCAGAGGTCGGGCGACAACCTGTCCCGTCCGGCAAGGCCACGAGACATGAACTCGTAACCGAAGGGCAACAAGGGTGCATCACCTACCACTATCCTACTTGATGTCTTTGTTTGTATAATGTATTTTATTAAATATTATTCAAATGAATTATAAATTCATTATTTTTGGAACCCTATATGATTATGATAAATAGAATATTTTTTAATTCTATTATCTTTTGGTGTGAAAGATGAGTTTGTGGTAGGAATTAGTTGAATGATGAAACTCTACTTGTTAAGTATATTTTTCTCCCCTTTATTATATGAATAAATTAATTCGTGAACTTTAGGGAAGGGACCTTAAAACCAAAAATGTGTTATCCTAATACCTTATGTTTTGTTGAACCAATGATATTTTAAATCGCCATAGATTGATGGGTTTGAGGCTCTCAATTTTACACTTGTTTGTGATTGATGGCCTCAATCACTCCCTATAAATATTTATGTTTTCCTCCAAATATGTGTCTCTAATTTCCACAAATTTTCTTCTAATCGAGATCTGAATTTTTTGTGACCTTTTCATTTCCCTTTCCCGCTTCTTAAGACCAAATTTTTTTAACCCAATTTTCAATGTGGGTTTTTCACAAAGGTATTTTTCAATTTTTAACCATTAATTTTCTAAGAACAATTTCAAATTGTGAGGACGCAGTTTATTGAAGGAGGTGAGAAGTCAACACCCCATGACTTCATAGTGTGTTATCTCTTCAATGTAATTCTATAACTTTATCTACACGCAACAATGTGTTCGAGCGCACCACGACTTAAAAAACTAGATGTTGAAAAATAGTTTAAATAGTATTAAATAAATTATGAATTTTATATACTCGATATAATTTTAAAATCCATATTATTTTTTCCTTAGACATAATATGAGAACAAATTAATTTTTTTACATAAAAGAAGTATTTTTCAAAAAATGCAATTTTACCGCCTTTTAATGGATAACCCTTTATAAAACCAATATTTGAAACTTTTATATATTTAATTAAATTTAATTTAATTCTTCTTTATATGTAGGACATAAAAATTTTGTTTGTAAAAATTTTTGGTACTTTTCTGATAACTTTGATATTTTTATGAATACTGAAAAATACTATGATTTAATTGAAAACGAACTTTTTAATCAAAATAATTTATCATGTTATATTATGAATTTGAATTCTTTCTAAGTATAACTAGATTATATTTTTATCATTTAATACAATGTAGGTCATTATAAGTAATTTCACATTTAAATTTGACTTAACCACATTTCAATCTTTGGATAGTTTTTACTTTTTAAAACCCGCTTTTTGGTTTTGACCATGGGAATTAATTTTAAATTAATTAATGAAACTTATATGTTTTTAATTTGTTAAAATATATTTCATTTTTTATATTTGTAATATTAAAACTATATTAGGGTGAATCTTTGGTATTTTTCTAAAAACTTCCAATTTTTGATGAATAGTGAAAACCACTATGTTATTATTTAAAACCGAAATTTTATTTAAGTAATTATTTATTATATTTAAATTTATTTTAAGTATAAATAGATATATAATACCTATATAAGTTCAATTTTATTCATTGGAGTCATTTTATTGTAAAATTAGACGTATAAAATTTTATTGAACGTTTTAACGTCTTTTACCCACCATCTATGAACATTTGCAAATTTGTGTAAAATGTAATTTTACCAATTATGTGAATTGAATTTTAAAAATCAAAGATAAATGGTTTAAAATATTAAGTAAAATTTGGTTCAATAAGATGAAATTAATTTTTGGTTAATAGTACCTTTTGACTTTTATTTACCACGATTAAAATTAAATAAGGAAATTAAAGGTAAAAATGATATTATAATTACCCAAACACAAGTCAAAATTATATTGGATAACTATATTTCTAACAAAAACAACCTTAGGAATAAAATATGATCCTTTTTATCCTCTTGGACTATATTTGGACATTTATTATTATTTTATTTAAAGAATAGTTAAAAGTTTAAAATCCATGTTTAATAACTAAACCATTTTTAATATAGGGTTATTGATACGATAAATTAGACTATAAATATTAATTAGAAAGAAAAAAATATTTCATACATCATGGAAGTTTATTTATAATTTTTAGACATTAAATAATTAAATTTATTTATGACACAATGATGATGCAGTAATTACCTTATTAATAAATGAATCAAATAAATGATTTTAGAAATATTCAAAATAAATATAATTTGAAAGTTTTGATGAATTAAAATACTTTTATACATTAATATGACATGTTAGTAATGATTAAATAATTTTTTTTGAAGTGATAATGTTGTTATGACTTTAACAAAAATCAAATACTAAATAGTGTCAAAAATCACATAAATGAGTTTTTAAAACAAATACTATATTATTAAATGATGTAATTGTCCTAAAAATATAAGGATAATCCAAAGGACTTATATAATAATATATATTTTATTAATTAACCACTTATGGTTCTCTTGGTATTATATTGTAACATTATTAACCATATAATATAAAAATACAAGGAGACATGGTAAATGTTAAACTATTTAACTAAGAGTTAAATCTATAAGATAAGGTTAATATGGTGAGATAAACCTCTAAAAAACCTATTGGTTGAGGATTTTTAGACCCATACCCACCTTAGCCTCAAAATAATTCTTTTTTAGCTATTATAAACAGAATATGATTGTATAATAAACTAATATTTCAAGAATTTCCTAAAGTGACCCCACCTCTCTTATAAAAGGGTACCTCCTCTTCTCTTAAATTCACACCTCCAAAGCCATTTTTCTTAGCCAAACCCTGATAAAATATCCTCACAACTACCCCCACATAACATTATAGGCATTAATATTATCACAAGAAAATATAAGGATCCCTTTTGATTAAATTAAATGGAAGAACCTGGAGAAGATGTAATTACATCATCAACTCTTTAAAAGTTCTTTTCTTCTTCCACATTCTCTTTATTTGTTATTTCCATACCAAAATAATAACTTCAGTACCTTATACATAATATGATGTTATTATAAATATGGTACAACCATATTCATTATTCTATCCATCCTATGAATGATAAAGTCACCGTGCATGTGTACGTACAGCATACCATCTTCACGTCGTGGTGTAATTTGTTATTCAACACTATGTTATTTGGATGGATGTAATAATGATTAATATGTATATAAATAATGAAAATAACAAGCTAATGTTTCTTTATAATTAATATAACATCCAATTCCACACCTTTTAATCAATAAGGAAATGATATTGTCACTCTTGTGTACGTATGACTTACCATCTCCTCGACATGATGAGATTCATTTCTAGGTTCACTATTCAACGATGATTATAAATAATATATATTATTAATAAGTTTGTAATATATGAAATAATATTTCAAATTTAGATATATATATATATATATGTATGTATTTAATTATATATATCTTATCCACTTACCTCCATTCAACATGATATGAAAACAGAAACAGTGTTTATGCATACGTACGACCTACCGTCTCCATAAACGGTGTTTTTCATTTCATATATCTATCTATTATACATATTTATATTCTAAATATATATGATATATAAATCATTTTTTATATTTTTTAAGTATTTAAATTATGATCTAAATGACATAAACAATAATAACAAGTTAAAACATGTACGTCAAAGAAAGCAATTATTACTTAAATGTTAATTTAACATGGAAATCATTATTAAATGGGTAGTATAAAGTAATAAATGAATCATTTATGATATAATAATTATGAATATGGTTCTGGTATAATTTAATAACATAATATTATCATTATACAAGAGGTTACACGTACCCTTGACCAAAGGCAAGTACGAGGTAAGGGTTAATTCCTCAATCTCATTATTATACGAGATTGTTTATATGAATGCATTTATTGGGACATATTTATCATCCATGTCCAGGTTTCCTAAAAAAATTCAAAAGGAATCATTTAGGGTTATATGGAAGGGACTCTTTAACTATATCATCATTTTAAATGTTATAATGATTTATTTTTCTAAATATATTTATTTAATCTCCATGTTTTCAAAATGATTTTTAGGATTTATTTATATAGACATAATTATTTTAAAATGTTTATTCCATTCAAAAGTTTCAAAGTGGTATGGGACACTTTGATTCAGAAATCACTTTTAAATGACTTCCTTTATAAATTGGGAGATTTCTAAATGATTTCATGAAAAAATAGTATTTCTCTCAAGGAGTTTTACTGATCATTTTCAATTATGTCCACAAAATTTACGGGATATTATTCTCGATTGAGATTGATTTATTATAGATACAATATTCCATATTCTATTGATGGTTTTGTGATATGTTTTATTGTGGATGTGCTATGTTTTTACCATTCATGGTTTATGGTAAAAGTATTTAAAATTTGTATGCTAGTTTTAATACGAATGTCTAAGTTATGTTTCAACATTTTTATATGAGGAAAGTAGTAGTCTTAGTATGTGATGGGTGGAGCATGTTATTGCTTCTCTATGAATTATTAGGTCGCATGATAAGAACTAGTTTCCTAGAACAAGGCCTTGAAAAAAATTTATTTGTAGTCTTGGCAAGAGGCCTTGACTATGTGGTAATTATGTCATGCATTAGGCATTCCTTTATTATGAAATTAGTTATTACATGTGATTTTTAGACTATTATAATATCCATGTGCATGTTTATATAGTGATGTTTGATTTATTTTTTACATATTATGTTCAATATTATGTTTAAAAAGGTTGTTGTTTTTATTACACATCTTTCCATAAAAGTTTATAGCTTCTGCTAAATTATTTACACTTACTGAACATCTGAGATCACCCCTTTCTTATGTTTTATTTTCATAGGATTACATGAAGTGTATTGTAATTGATATGCAGGGTTAATCTAGAGGAATAATGGAATTCTCAAATAACTATGTATGTTTTATTTTATGTTTTAAATTGTAATGTAATGTTAATGTATGTAATCTATTTTCCAAGACTACTAAATTGATCGGTCCTTCGGGACTAGATTCCTTGTAATCATGCCAATGTATTAAAATAATGAAACTTTTTCGGGCTTCTGGGGTCAGGGTATAACAATATTACTCATCAAGGATGGTATTAATTCCATTGATTTAATGGTTACTTCAATATACAAACACAATTGTATCATTAGCAAAACAAAAATAATAAATATTGTAGGACTAAAATATAGATCGATGAGGAAGAGTGTAGCCCAACATAATTCCTCTATTGATATACCTTCTAATAGAGTCTTGTTCCAAGATAAAAATAGTATGAAATATTTGATCAAGTTTCCTTAATCGATATATATTTTTATTTTCTATATAAATATTTTTTTAATAATATTTTTTATTTATACAATGTTGTTTATCAGTAAATTTATTCTAGTGTATTGAGAACATCCATAATTTCATATTTTACTTATCTTATTTTCTATTTTTTATTCAATTATAATATTTTCAATTCTTATAGCCTTGTTTATTCACTAAATTTAATGTTAAAATTATTATAATGAAATTTTATTGGTTCTATCATGTGGTGTATGTGCCTTATATAATACTACATTAATAAGTATGATGAAATTATATAATCAAAGGAAAATTTCATTGAAAAAATTATGGTTCATTACAAAATGTATTATTATTATAACTTTTTTTATGTTACCATCCTCAAGTCCCTAACATGATTATTATTACACTTAATCAGTTTCATAGATCAATTTTCTCTTATATTTTCCCAAATACTCAGAAAATAAATAATATTATGAAAGATTGACAAAATATTTATTCATGGATATATCTGGGAGAAATTTTAAACAATTATTGATGTAATATTTTATGTATTATGTATTAGTTAAAAAGGATACTGAAATTTTAATTATAATTTTTTGTTATGTAATTAATGTTTGTAATTATATAACCTAATATAGGAGTGAGATTCAGAGTAGCATCACTTTATATGGGATAAAACAAGAACATTATACATAGTATATTGGAAATTAATATTTCTTAACGAAACTTGAATTTAATAAATATGAGGTTTTTATCATAGTATTTACGTGAAGAATATAAGTAGTTCAATTTATGATATTTTGTATATTTATGGTATTATATTTGGTGAAAGTAAGCTTTAATCATGTGAGAAGTTTTCAAATATCATGAAATCTAAATTTGATATGCCTATGATTGAAGAAATCATATATTTTATTAGATTTAAAGTGAATCTACAGAGTAACTAACTTTTATCTCACAAATTAAGTATGTTAGTAAAATTTTTAAAATTTGTGGAATATAATGTAGAAAACTAATATAAATATTTTATCTTGGTGGGAATAAACATTAGAATATGTGATGCTAAAAGAAAAATGAATTCAACACTTTATAGAAAAAATATTGAAAATTTTCATTATATAATAGAGGAAAGACCAGACACTATGTGTTAAACATGTTTTTTAGTAATTTTCAGAGTTATATAAGAAAATAACAACTCATGGTTATTAAGGGGACATTTTTCTATATAAAATAAACTATTGATCATTGATTATTGTATTAATAATGGAATAAAATAATTTATGGAATATAGTGATGGGTTTCTAACGGTAAAATAACACTTATCAACGTAATATAATAAAATAAGGAACCTCAAACCCAATATCACCATGATTTGAAACCAAAACCTAGTATAATATAAAATAAATAACATGTGCTAACCTTACACTGAAGATAGTCACACAAACTATCTTTAATAACACTATTTGAGGAATATTCCTAAGAATTATCTAAAAGAGTCCTTACATCATGGTGTATCCATGGAACAGCTATATAATCAAATTTTTAGGTGTTATTCTACTTTAAAATACATTATATAGGTATCTCCCAAATAAAATAAAGAAGGGGAAGATAGATTTAGTAGGGAAAATCCTAAATAATCTAGAACAAACAGCCTTAAAACTTATTTATATAGACTTTGGGGATACTTTGCAAGCCCTCCTTACATTTACTCTTATTTACATAACATATATGTAAATGGGATGTCAGTTACATCAATTATTACCACTAAACTAGTTGAGAATACATGAATTTTTCATTTAAATGCAACATTTTATTCTCCTATAAATTTCCCTATTTAAAACATTAATAATAATGATATCCCAAATAGAAGATATTTGAACATCAATATGTTTTTATAACCTTGTTAATCATACAACATGATTAAAAAATGTTGTTACACTTTTAATATATCTATATAATACAATATTATATAGATTTAGGGAAGTTAAGTGATATATTAATTCCACCAATTATGATATAAATAACTTAAAAATATGGTATAACTTAGTTTTATTAATTTCATTCCATGTAATATAGTAATATCTTAAAATATGATATGATCCAAAATATATTTCATATATACAGGCTATAGGACATTTCTCCATCAATACACCAATTATAAAAAATCAATATCGACATTATTCCCTTTCACATTACATTATATCATATAAAAAGATTTAATATACTAATACTTTAAACTTAAATTCAACGTTCTATAGCATACAAGATACACAACACTAAGCTTAAACAAACGATGAAATATTATTATTTAAATATGACCATTATAACCTATCCATTAACTTAAAGGGAAAGAAACATATTAATCACTATTTGAAAAATACATATATTAATACTTAAAATATTATTTATTAATTATTAGTAAATAAGCAACCAATTTTTAGTAAATCCATTTTATTCTTCAAAGTTATCTTTTCATCAAAAATGGTTTTTATTTATTTTTTGAGTGAAAAAAATAATTAATTTCAAGTACATTTATAAATATCATTTGATAAAAACAATATGATTTTTTAAATCATCATATCAAAATTAACTAATATTGAATTTTTAAAAATTTTCTGAAAATTTTTATTTTTCATTGAATAGTGAAAATGCAAATTTTTATTGAAACTTGTATTTTGTATTAAAGTATTTGAAAATAAAAATTATATTTTGGATTAGTTTCAAAATTTCATTATTTTATTTTTATTTAATATAATTCAATAATTTTTTAAAAAATTAATTTTATACTTGAATTTAGTATAAAAAAATATTATATTTTAAATAAGAATTTTTCTAAAAAACTGTTTTTGATCGCATTTTTTCAGTATCATTTTAAATTAAATTATTTCAATTATGTGTTTTAAAGTTTGAAAATTGGATTTTATATTTCTAATATATATTTCAAAATTTTAAAAAATCCTTCGACTTTTGGTCAATAAGAATAGTAACCATAGTAATTTTCCCCCTGATAAAGGGTTAATCAGGTAATTAAAGGTTAAAAATAATATGATAAGGACTATTAAATGAACCTAACACTTGACGTAATTATATTGGATGAATCCATATTATTCATAATCAACCAATATTATTTTATATTCTCATTTATTTTATTTGGGTCTGATTATGACCATTAAAATATTTTATGTAAAGAAAAGTCAAAAATGGTACACTCTAATTTTTAATGAGTATAAGATTTTTAACATGGGAATAAACATAATATTTTTTTAGTTATAATTATTAAATTAAATTATAAATTATTTATATTCATTCTGATAATTTTTTTTAATTTTTAGAGAATTAATAATCACCAGAAATTCTTATAGAAATATGACATAGTAATTATTTAATTAGTGAGAAAATCGAATAAATGATATTAAAAAATTTAAAACAAATAGGATTTTATATCATTAAAGTGATTAATTAATTTTATAGATTAATATAAAATGTTATGGATGAAATAAAATATTTTTTTCTAATTTCATTTCATATTGATGTTATTAAAGTCAATGAATTGAATAGTTCAAAAAATTGACATTTATAATACTTTATAATAAATAATATTTTATAATAAATAATATTTTATTAAATGATATAAAATCACTAAAAATATTATATTACACCAATTTATTAAGATATATTTTTATAATATCAACCATTGTCCATTTATGGCCCTTTTTCCATTTACAAAAACTATAATGACCCTTAAAGTATAAAAACCATCGTTGTTGTTGTAAGTGTGAAAAGGGTTAATGGAGGGTTAAAAAGATGTGGGTAAAAGCATGATTCATACTTGTAAAAATTTTATTAGAAGATATTATTTATACTAATCATCATATTATATAATAATATTATCAATTTGGTACTATTTTTACTTTATAATTAATTTATACTAATTTAATATTTTAGAAAATTCTAATAATCATCCTCCCTTTTATTATAAAAGGGTATATATCCATCTTATTCCATGATACCTTAATAACCATTTATATTATAAAACATATAACAAAAAAAATCATAACATTCACCCCCCCCCCAAATTATATAGGACTTATTTATTATAGAATACCAACCTTATTTTTCTTGTTAAGAAATAGAGGTTGTCTGAAGAAGATGTATCAGTCTTAACTGTGCATTTCTACTTGATTTCGTCTTCAAAATCCTTTAAATATTCTTTAACCAAAATTATATAATAACATAACTATTTAAAATATAATAATATGTTATTATTTTAATGTAATAACATATATAAATCTCCAACATCTTCCTGATAGGAAATATATTCATCATTCGTTTGTACGGAGGACTACCGCCTCACGGACCAATGTATTTTTTTCCATAAAAACCTCTCAAGAATGGTTATAATTATGAAATTAATGTTTATATATTATATTAATGACATATTTATCATTACTAAAATATAATATATCATTTAATTTCTTACCTTTTCATTCACTAAAAAATGATAATATCATTCGTGCATATGTAGGGACCACCACCTCCACGAAGCGATGTGATTTTTTTTCATCACCACATCATACTAATGATATATATAATTATATTTTAGGAAATATTATAATTTTTTTATATAATTATCATTATATAATTATTACTTAATTATTACTTTCTTTCCATAATGATCCTTCAAAAATCAAAAATTTACTCATACATATGTATGGCCTACCATCTTCATTATTGTAACATAGTTCATTTTTCAAAAAAAAATATTTCATGATTTGTTTTACAAGTATAATTTATATATAAATCTGAAAATAATTTAATTAATATTACCCTATAGAGTATTTCATAATAATCTCTTAGACCTCGTTCATCCTATAGAAGTCATTTTGAACTTATGAACCAACCATCCTTAAAACACCAGATGTTGAATTAACTGATTAAGTAATTGACTATGTAATCAAGATAAATTAAATAAATTTTTTAATGATAAAATATTAAACAATTAAAAAATTATTAATAAATAAAGTAACATATATGAGTTTATTATACAATATTTAAAGTACATACATGGAAATTATGGACTCGGGTAAGGAATTTCATCTCAATTTCCCTTCATTGACGCATATTTTATTGCTACGCACCTAATTTGTTTTATATGATTTATATACTTCCACATATAATTTTTATATCCTTAATTATTCATACTTAATGGTATTTTATGTTTCAAATTTAATTTCATCATATAGAGGGCTTTGACTTGAAATTTACCAAGTGGTAAAAGGACTATTCATTCGATTTCTTTTCATTGGGTTCTAAATATTCTTGATTGACATTTTTATTCCATGATTATGTGTGAATATATCCATATGTTTTTATATTAATTAATTTCAATTCTTTTGGATTTATATTTTTTATAAATAATATCTCCACTAATTAAGTCTCAATTCAATGATACGGTCTTTGTAAGTGTAATCCATCTCAAATTCTCTTTCTTTGGTACATATGTCTATAATATGCACCTATATTATTTTATGAGGTTTATGTACTACCCGTTTGATAATTTATATAATGAATTTACTTATTTTAATGATATTTAAAGTTTCATTTGAAGTTATTCTTTTATAGGGCTTATGATTGAAGAGTTACCAAAGTGGAAAGGTCTTTATGTTACAGTCTCTTTTTTTCTAAGATTTGTTATGTTCAATATTATTTTTGGCGAAATAATATTCTATTATTTTATTAAACCACTTTTAATTTAATATCCTCTTTTTGTTATTTTGGTTTACATTTTTACTTTCCATTTCCTCCGTTATTTATTAAGAAAACATGAAGAAAGTTGTCCCTAAATGAAACTAGCCTTGTATATTCCTTTAGATTGGGAATCGTTGTATTTCATTTCTATTCGTTCTAAAATGATTTAAAAACTATTTTTTATAAACATTAATGATTTCATAAAGTTATTTTACTCAATATTTTACCTTCTTTTAAAATCATTTAAAATTTAATGTCTTATCATTTTCCAAATGGGTCACTTTTGACTCCCTTTTTGTAAAATATTGGAAAAGAATGTTTATTTTTAACACTTACACCATGAATGGATTCATTCACCATTATTACCATTATTTTAATTTAATATTATATTAAAACTATCCAAGGTTATTTTCAATGAAATATATTTTCATAGTATATTATAAAATTTTATTTTCTAATACTTACTTGCAAAGTAAAAAGGTCATTTTCTATCAGAATGATTTTAAGGATCATTTAATGGTTTTACATTCACCAACACTAATAACCATTGTTGTTACCTAAAATTCTATATGCATATATTTTAATGATAAAATACCAATTATTTATCTAGGTGGATTATTATTTTTAAAAATAGATCTTCATGGAACTCATTTATTTTCCATGAGTTAATCATGTTATGAAAGAAATTCTATATTTTAATATATATACAATGACAAAGAATTTCACCACCAGAGTTACCTTTATTTGATTTTTGGATTATACTATAATTTTTTTTAAACCCATACTTATATAATTGTGGGATATATATGTTTTGAATATCGGTTTTAAAAGAAATTTTTATTATGATGTCTGAAAGTCTTTTTCACATGGGTTGAAAATATTTTTTAAAGGTTTTTATTTATGATATGGTCCTTAGAAATTGTTTAAGAAGGGTATATCCCCATTATAGATCATGGATGAGCTTAATATTTCATATATGATGGTACACTAAGATAACACTCTAATGAATAATCTGATCATTTTATTTTTCAGTGAATTACATTGGAAGTTGGTTGTATAGTTTTTCCAATTATAACAGTTCTATATGGGTTCTATGATGATTGTTTACTAAGTTACCAAAATATTTTATTTACAATTTTTTTGGATTATAAAAGTTTCCTTTTATCATGGTTGACATCACATTGAACATGATTATTGATTCGTATTACTCCTGTCCTATGTTAAAGATTTATTCTATGTTTTGTGATTGATGATCTAGGTATTGATTGGTATGAATTATCTTATGTTATGCTCATTCACTTTTATTATGTCCTAATACCTTTCTAGACATCTTACTCACATTGATTACATTCAATTGTTAAGGCTTAAGTTCACCCTTATTGAGCATTTAAGATCACCCTTCTTATATTCCCATTTATTCAAGTCATAAATAATGATAAAAATTGATTTCGGTCAAGAAAAGTTTTATATATGGAGAATTTTATTTGATATGTTGACGGATTAATATGGAATATGAAAATCTTGGTATAATAAGATAACTAATCACTTGAATTAATGAGTTTTTTATATATATAATTTTTTCCAAACTCTCTAAAAATTTAAACCTGGTATTAATTTTGGTGTATAAGTGATCCAATATTTTCTTTTGATTTTTTAAGTTTGGATCGGAACAATTGGGTCATATTTAATGGTATCAAAGACAGAAATGTAAATCCTATGTTTTTATCACTAGATTTAGGAGTGGAAGTTTTTGGTGGTTACAATAACTTGTATAAA
Source organism: Viscum album (assembly GCA_963277665.1). NCBI lineage: Eukaryota > Viridiplantae > Streptophyta > Magnoliopsida > Santalales > Viscaceae > Viscum > Viscum album. The sequence goes on along the minus strand of OY728136.1, from coordinate 1,426,508,406 downwards.
CATATCCAAAACTTATTTGTGATATTTTTTAAAACATGTTTGAAAATATATCACCAACTTCAACATGTAACACATTATATGAAATAATTTTTTAATATCCATCTTAAAATATTTTTGGATCGACTCTAAATAGTTTTAATGAATCTCTATATGTTTCATTAAACTCAATCCTCATTTATTTGTCCATAAAGTGTGAGACCACAAAACCTTCATAGCATTGAAAATAAATATAAATTCTTTAGTTCATATTTGTAAGAAAAGAGTGGACTCTAGAAAAGCATCATTGATACTCAATCTACAAATAGATTTATAGATATCTCTATCAAACACACGTATATATATACCTTTTTCCACCAATTTTATCATATACTATCATGAATTTTCATATGATCCATTTATATAAGATAGAAATAGACTATATCAATTATTTATAGTCAATAATACATTCTCGATTCTCTGAGTATAGACTGACCAGGTTGATAAATACATCAAACATAATTATTATTAATGGATGAGCATATCATATTCCCATCATATGATATAAAATCACATCACATGTTTCTTATCTATGTATTGTCACACACTCCTCTAGTATATATCAATCGAGGTCCAATATTTCATACTCATTACATGATGAAAAATCATATCTTGAATAAACTCAACTAATAGCATGATAAACAACATACCCAATAACCATGGATTAGTTTATCCTTGAGGATTTGGTAAGGAATTTATAAAATTATGAAGGTTCTCATGTTAGTTATATAATATGACCATCGGTATTGTATAAATATAAATAAAAAATATGAACCCCTGTTATACAAAATATATAGTGTATGAAACTTAATTTGGTATACTTCATGGGTCATCCAACAAATAAAACTCATTTTTTGTCTCATGATTATATTTCATATCCCAATAAAAAATAATAATCATACTGACCTTAACATTTTTTCATAACCTATAATACACCATGAAAAACATTGGTTTGTACTAACACAAATTTTTACTTTTACATGTTAATTATCATTTAACTTTATGTATCAGGTGAAACTAACATGAATGAAATTTAAAGTGGAGATTACTTGTCTATAATAAAATATATTTTATAATATTCATAAACTCTTTCATAATATGATAAAAAAATAAAACTTAATATCTAGTCTCATATATCATATAAAAACTTCTAAAATACTTTATATTTACTTCAAATAATGTATTTTCAAACTCATAAAATATCAATGTAATTCCTTAAAAATATATTTGTGAATATTTAACAAAAAATATCCCACTAACACTCTTAAATAGGTAACATCTATGAAAAGCCTATTTTGAATAATGGTGAGAATAAACATAATATTCCTAGTCTTAAACTCATTGAACATAGTATTCAAACTCTTTAACTTAAAAACATCAAATTTCATGATGTTAATAACTTTTTTGGTCTAATTATAAATATTTATAAGTTAAAAATTATGATCTTTAGAACATATGCTTAAAAAAAATACTTGAAGATCAATTTTGGTATCTAAATGTAAATCCTTACATTATCTATTTACCCACATTCCCTAAAAAAATTGGAATATTAAGTGACATTAATATTGAGTCTCAACTAGTATATTCTATATTGGTAAACTTTTTGACTTCTCAATTTCCAAACATACTTATAATATCATTTAATAATATATCTTATCTCTTTAATATCATGTTAAGACCAAAAAAACATATTTTTATTCAAAAAACATTTATTTCCTTTTAGTTAGAATATGTAACAAATTAATTATTTAACAACTATATCTTATATAGTACTTTACCTGTATAGATTAGTATCCTAAATAGAATACTTCATTCTTTAAAATATTACTCAAATAACCGGTGGGATGTTGATTCAATATACTTTAAAAAATATTTCAGATAAACACTTTTTCTCCATATGGAATATTTTTATCCTTCTCTATTTTTAAAACATGTTATAGAGTTTGATGAATCATATTACATGTTTATTATCTAATTTTATTCATCATAAATATTTTTTAAAAAAATAACTCATCTTATCATAAATATATATGAGATATAAATACACATCCTTTTCAAATCCATCTAATCTTGATATATTTATTTTCATTCCAAATATTTATAATAGAAACATTGTTAAATATATTTCCTTACAAACTACAAGCTCCAAAAATTGTTAGCATTATTTTTAACTTCAGTATATTTTAATTTTTGTAAAGTATAAATTTGGTATCATATTCTATTAAAAATGAAATAATTGATATATATAGCATCAATACCTACCATGGATTATCCATGAAGTATCTCCAACTCCTCCAAGTATCCTAGAAAATTGCATCCTATTGAAACAGTACACCCCCTTCCTGAAACCTCCTTTATATTTCATTAACCTATAGTGATAATTGAACCATCCAACCTTCTTTTCTTGGATTAAAATTTTATCCATATGTACTTTCAATATAGTATAAGAATATTATAATATCATTCCTAGTTCATTTATCTACAACAATTTCAGGAAATAGGGAAAATTAAATTTAACAAATTCAAATATTTGAAACATTTAAAAATGTGATTATATAAGGAATTTCTTATCCAAATAAATATTTAAATGAAAATATTAATCACAAATATCCATTGAATTATCCAATAATATGGAGTATATGAGTGAATAATATACATTATGCAGTCATAATACATATAATTTCTTTGAATCCTTATGTGATATCAATTATAATTATCATGAGCATCTAGATCCAATAATTGAACAACATCAAAATTTGGGTTTTTAAGACCCATAAGAGACTTTAAGGAGATATACCCTGAGAGGGGGGATGAATTGGGGTATGAGACTCATTCAAACAGAGTAAATTTTTCTTATAATCTCATAGTCTAACTGATCTTAACATCAAAATTAATAGGGCCACCCATTTTCTCTTCTCTTTATAATTATGATCTTGTTATTGACCTTATTTATATGGACCCAACCTTATTACATTACATATTCTTAATTTAGTCAATAAATAAACTTATTTCAAATTAATGATGTTTTAATTTTTAGATATTTAGAGAATTGGGATATAATAAATTCTTAACATTACACATTATTATAGAGTGGATACCATAAAAACAGTATTCATTACTTGAAAAATATAAAACTTTTCAAATAAAACATGATTTCTTGGAAAATTCATAAAACATTTAACTTGGATTAATTATTTGTCTTACACATCCTTATAACCTATGAAAATCATTTAAAAACTTTGTATGAGCACAAAAATCTCAGTAAGGGACATTAAAAAGGAAAGAACACATTAGTGCATGAATACTTGTACCTTACGAAAACATTTTCAAAAGACACACCTATCACCCATATAAACTTAATTTGTGAAAAATGAGATTTAAATAATATTACAACAAACATAATAACACAAATAGAAACATAAATTCATATTAATGCATTACTTACATAATCTTGTAACCCTATCAGCTACCTTATAATTTGTAACCCTCACAGCAACCTAACAATTTGTGTAACCATTGTAGTTACACTTTGAGTAATCATACGGCTGACCTCAAACATACACATACCCAGTGCATTGGAGGGAAATATAGGTCCCAACCTTTATAATAAAAAATTACCAAGAACCAAAAACATAATCATAAAACATGAAAAATTTCATATAATCATTACTTTGGGATTTTGTAAAACAAAAATTTAAGTGAGGATTTTAAAAGGAAAGTCCCTCATAAATATAATATAATTGAATTGAAACTTAATATAGTGGATGAAATATGTATTCAAACTGTAAATACACATAATTAATCATAATTTAAATAATATTAATCTCACAAAAAATTTTAATACCACATAAATAATTAAGTAGAATGTTAACCCAAAGAATGGAAATTGGGTTAAGAATTCCCTTACCTCAGGTTTGTCGTACTTAAAAATCATTTAAACCTCCTGTATAATGGATAAAAGAGTGTTATTAATATATTATAGAAACATATTAATCTTTATAATACCTTATATTATCATTTCATTTCATTATTTCACCGTTTAATTATTAGTATTGTGTTCCTTCCATTTTTTTGGGTGCATTCTTTACAGGATTTCCATGATCATTTCATGATGGATATTCTTGTCTATTGGAAGTGAAAATTCAGAATTGTAATAGAGTTGTATTTATATATTTATAGAACAATAAATTATACCATTTATCATTTTGAATTCTGACATGCGGATGACTCATGAGTTAAAATATTATTGATATTTGTTTAGGTTATTTTGGAGATTCTTTGATCGTAAAGAACTAATATTGTTTTATAAATTAATAACATGTGTGGAAAATGATTCTAGATCCTTATATAATATATAATAAATAAATTATAATCTGGTTTAAAAATAAAAATCGTTTCATGGCCAGTCTTTAAGGAAGTAAAAAAAATTGAAATCACATCGTCCACGATGTCGGTAAATCGCCACATCATAGATGATGTTTTAATTTCTTGAATAAGTGTAAGAGGAGAAGGAATATAATTTTGAGTCTTTCATAAACCTGATTAAATCCAGAATATGTAAGATACTGAATCATTCATGCTTCTTGCATAATGGGAGGTGGGGAAATAAGAATATTAGAAAAGAAAATTAAAATAAAAATAAAGAAAACAAAAGAGGATGTTTACCTCTTTCTCTCTTATCCTTAAGATCCTTCATAAGGACATTGGTTTTGGACTTTTGGTGATAAAAAATCTCTAGAATGTGAGAAAGATCCTTGGGATGAGTATTGGGTAGAACTTAGGTAAGTCCTAAGGCTTGAGGGGTGTGAGAGGAAGACGGAAATGAGGGTGGTATTTATAGTGGAGGAGAAGAGGTATTTTACATTATTTTAATCATTATTATAATATTTCTGCTCAAGACAATGAATATTATTAATTCATGTGACCTAAAATAATAATAATGGTGTGTTAGTTTGAACCAAATGGTCTTACATCAGCCTCATATCACCTATGATGTTATAAATCAAGTATTTAGCATTTATCGTCTTATACTATTCATCAAAAATTCTATAATTTCATAAAATTCCCAAAACATCACCCTAAACATTTCTTGAAATGTAGAATTCAAAAAAGAAATCCATTTTTTGGAAATAAATTTTTATATATTATGAATTTAATTTTTAAATAAAATTATAATTTATTCAAAAATAACAATTTTAAATCTATAACTCAGTTTTTAACACCTTGAAAAATTAATCAACATCTAATTTTCTTATATCCTTAAGGAAAAAATTAATAATATGATTTACTATTCATAAGGGTCGTATTACTATTCATATCACTATTCATAAGTGTAAGTTACTATTCACCAAAAATCAAGTTGGTTCTATCAGACTCTAAATAACTTACTAAACACAATTATAGATGATTGTTTTTCGAAATTCAAAACCTATAAGTGGAAAAATTATTTTTAAAGTATAGTTATAGATATTTTCTTAAAACAATGTTTCAATCATTTAAATTTATTTTTTAAAAACATTGGGGTGTTACATTATCCCCACCTTCCAGAAATTGTGTCCTCTCAATTTTATTTATTATTAAACAAGTGAGGGTACCTTTACCTTATAGAATTTTCAGACTCCTATGTTGCTTCTTAAACCATGTGGTTTCTCCACAAAACATTTACCTGGTGAATTACCTTATTCTACAATACTTGTTCCCATTGATCAAGAAACTAAACTAGTTTCTCTTCATAAGAAAGGTTCCCTTCCAGCTGAACTGCTTCTGGGCTCAAAACATGAGTTGAATCCGGCGCATACATTCTTAGCATCAAAATATGAAAAACATTATGTACCTGAGATAAATTTGGGGAAAAATCTACTCAGTAGGAAACTAGTCCAACTTTCTCCAGAATTTCAAAAGGACCAATAAACTACAGATATAGCTTTTCTTTCTTACCAAAATGCTTTACACTTTTCCAAGGAGAGATTTTAAGGAAAACATGGTCACCTACCTCGAAAGAGAAGCCTTTCCTTTTGTTATCTTCATAACTTTTCTTCTTGCTCTAAGCTTTCCTCATGTGTTGCTGGATTATCTTCACTTTCTCAGCCACTTACTCTACTAATAATGGCCCCATAAACATTCTTTCACTGACTTCATCCCAAAATGTTGGAGTCTGACACTGCTTCCCATACAATTCCTCAAAAGCTGTCATCTGTAAACTGGAATGAAAATCGTTATTATAAGAAAACTCAACTAAAGAAATTTGTTGATCCCAAATTTGCGAGTAATCCATTTAACAAGATCAAATAATATCCTCCAAAGTCTTAATCATTAATTCTGATTAACCATATGATTGAGGATGAAAAGATGTGCTAAAATTAAATTTTGTGCCCAACAATATCTGAAGGCCCTTCCAAAAGTTAGAAGTGAACTTGGGATCCTGGTTAGATACTATGGAATAAGGAACTCCATATAACCTGATAATATCTTTTAGGTACAGTCAAGAAAGCTAATCCAAAGAAATGTTTTCTCGAATAGAAAGAAAATGTGCAGATTTAGTCATTCGATCAACAACAACCCAAATCACCTTGTTTCCTCAAGAATTGTTAGATAGTCAGACCACAAATTCTATGGATACATTCCCTCATTTCCACTATGGAATTGGAAAAGGCTGAAGTATCCCCCTTGGTAAATTCTTCTCTACTTTAACCTGATGACATGTCAAACATTTCAGGGTAAAATTAGCAATATCTCTTTTCATTCCATCCCACCAGTAATACTTCTAAAGGTCTTTGTACATATTAGTAATACAAGGATAAAATGAAAATGGAAAAGTATGAGCTCCACACAACAATTATTTCTTCAATTGGGAATCACAAGGCACACACAACCTTTTTACAAATCTTAAAACGTAATATTTATCAAGGATAAATTCTAGAAACTTGCCCATTTTAACCAATTCTACCATTTTCTATAGCTCAAGGTCTTCCTTCTATAAATGCTTAGTTTTTTCTGATAATGATGACTCCATTAAAACTAGGAAAAAAAGAGGTATTTCATACACCAATAACTTCTAATCCAAAATTCATCAAATCATTAATCAAGGGATCATGTTCCAAACGTAACATGGTTAATGATGAATGATGTTTTTGATTCAAGGCATCCAAAACTTTTTTTACTTTTCTTAGATGGTAATTAATCATGCAATGTTAATCCTTTATCAGTTCAAGCCATCTTCTCTGTTGCATGTTTAATTCCTTCTGATTGAATATATACTTTAGACTTTTATGGTCAGTATATATTTGACATTCGGCTCCATATAAATGATGCTTCAAAATTTTCAAATCCAAAAACCACATCAACCAATTCCAAATCAAGTGAGGGATAATTTAACTCATGAGATTTTAGTTTTCTTGAAGAATAAGAAATTACCTGATCATTATTTATCAAAACACAACCAATTCCCTTCAAAGAATCATCACTGTAAATGAAAAACTCATTATTTCGGGAAGGCAAGGCCAAAATGGGAGCATTCACCAATCTCTTCTTCAGTTCCTGAAAACAAACATCACATTCTTCTATCCATATAAATTTAACCCCTTTTATGTTAACTTGGTTAGCAGAATAGATAATCATGAAATATTTTTAACAAATCGTTAGTAATAACCTCTTAACCCAATAAAACTATGAATCTATGTTAAAAATTTTGGTCTTGTCCATTCATCATCCACTCTTGTTTTGGTATGATAAAATATTATTCTATTCTTATTTACAATGTTCCCAAGAATAGAAATTTTTTGTAACCAAAAATCACACTTACTGAATTTTCCATATAGTTTCTTTTCCTTTAAGGTTTTTAAAACAACCCTTATATGTATTTCATGATCTTAATTACTCTTAAAAAATAACAAAAATGTAATTAATAAACACAACCACAAACATATCCAAGAAAACATGAAATATTATAGTCATAAGAGTCATAAATACAGTAGGTGCATTAGTTAACCCAAATGTCATAAAAACAAATTCATAATGCTCATATCTAGTACAAAAGGCTATTTTTGGGATGTCATCCTTTATCACCTTCATCTGATGGTATCCAGATCTCAATTAAATCTTGGAAAAGTTCTGAGCTCCATGAAGCTAATCAAAAAATTCATCGATATTAGGAAAAGGATATTTGTTTTAACATTTTTTTACTAAAAGATCTATAATCAACACAAAGTCTCATGGAACCATCTTTTTTTTAACGAACCAAATTGGAGAACCCCATGGTGAAGTGCTGGGATGAATGAAACCTTAATAAAGAAAATCCTAAAACTGATTTTTCAATTCAAGAAGTACTATTTGAGCCATATGATATGGGGGATTTGAAAATGGATTGGAATCAGAAACTAAATCAATTGTGAATTTGACTTCTTGGTCAGGTATGACACTAGGTAACTCATCAGAAAAAACATCTAGGTATAAATTTACCACTGGCACATCATTAATCAAAATAGTTCCCTTGTTTTCAATAATAGGAGAAAGATAACTTTCATTTCCATCTTTAAAAATTTTCCCATGTTCCTAATATGTTATCAATGTCATGGGTTCGTTATTATATACAAATTGAATCTCTTTAAAAAACAACTTCTTTACCTCTATATTAAATCATAGCATGATATATAGAAGTCAAATTTATTCCAAGAATAACATCAAACTCAACTAAGTAAATAACAACATGGTTTGCAGTTAAATTATTTCCATAGACCACAGTATAAATATTCTTATAATTCCCCTTTTATTTAATATTCCCCCCTGGTGTTATAACAATAAGTTTCGGTCTCATTTTCTGAGCTGATATTTCTAATATACCAGAAAATTTCTTGGAAATGAAGGAATATGTAGACCCCGTATCGAACAAAACATTATAAAAAAATATGATTAAACAAACAAATCACCTGATACAACTTCCTTGGATGGTCGGAAATCTATTTATGTAGTTGAAAATGATCTCACTACACCTTTTTTCTTATAGTATAGCTTCTTTGCATCATTTGGATCCCACTTTGGGAAAGCATTTGCATAATGACCCATCTCACCACATTTATAACACATAGCGGTTTGATTATTTGGATTAGTCTTAGGATCATTTTCATTACAATATTGGGTCATATGTCTAAACATACCACATTGAAAACACTTCCCAGTTTTGGTAAGATGTCCCCCATGGTGCTTCTTGCCACAATTTTCACAAACTAGAAACTATATTATCATACCATTTGATTTCTTTGGTTGATTCTTACCCATTTCTTGCCATATGGACACCTTATTATACTTGTTTCCAAAATTCTTGTGATGATCATCAAACTCCATCTCTACCCTCTCATCACATTGGACAAGTTTCTCATAACTTTTGAATTCATGGGAAGCCAATTCCCTTCGATACCTGGGCTTCAATCCTATGTAAAAGCAATTTATTTTTCTACCAAGACACAGAAAAAGATTTGGAGCACACCTCGCCATTCGGGTGAAGTTCTCTTAATACACATCTACAAAATCATTATTATCTTTCTTCAATTCAAGTAATTTCTTCTCCATCCTAAGTCACACCACCTTAGGAAAATATTTTTCAAAGAAAAGACTTTAAAATTCATCCCACTCTAAGGAATAAATATCCTCTTAATCGCTGATATACTTTACCATTGACCACTACTGATTAGATTAACCATTAAAATGATAAATTGAAAGAGTTAAATTTTTATTATCTGAACATCCCATAGCATAGAATATTTTTTCAAGGGCTTTAATCCATCCTCAATTTGCTACTGGGTCTAAAGATCCATTAAAAGCAGGTGGGAGTTGTCTCATAAAATGTTCTACTATTGTCATGTTTCATTTTCGTGCCTCTGGTTTTTCTCTTGTATGGATGCCACTACCATCTATTTCATGTATTAGCTTATCCATTACTATCACAAACTATTCAGTTCCAATCCCTACCATTCCAGGCTGTAGATTTAGATGGATGTTGTTCTATCAGTGCCTCTCCTCTTCAGCTTCCTTGTTTCTTCTACAGACAACCATTCTAAACAAACATATCTTAGTTGAATAAACATGGTAATAATTAAATTATATATCATTTTAAATTAACCATAGAGTAAAAAAATTATGGTATTATATTAACATCATCCTAACCCCTAATGTTATCTAAATCATCCTCTGATACCAACAATTATGACATGGCCTTATTAAATTACATAATCTGGAATTTAGTCAAGAAATCACTTCCATTCACATTGAGGATATTTTCTAGTTTATATCATTAGATAATTGTTACATAATACATTCATAACATTACATCTTATTAGAAATTGGATACCATAAAAATAGTATTCATTTTTTTCAAAATAAAAAACTTTTTTAAAAAAACATGATTTCTTGGAAAAAAATTCAAACATTTAACTTGGATTCCATATTTGTATTACACATCCTTATAACCTGTGAAAATAATTTAAAAACATGGGATGAAAATAAAAATCTCATTAAGTGACATAAAAAATTATATAACACATTAGTCCATGAATACTTGTAACATATGAAAACATTTTCCAAAGACACACTTATCACCCATATATACTTACTTTGTGAAACATGATATTTCCACAAGATTCCCACAAAACAAAAGAGCATAAATAGAACCATAAATTTGTCTTGGAGAAATACTTACATAATCATTTGATGCTCTTTGCTACCTTATAATTTGTAACCCTCATGTCCACCTTAGAATTTTTGTAACTATCATAGTTACACTTGGAGTAACGATAAGTTCAACCTAAAAATTACACATACCCAATGAATTTGAGGGAAATATAGGTCCCTATCTTCATCATAAACAATTAATAAAAACCATAAAATAATCATACGACATGATAAATGGCATAAAAGCATTACTTTGGGATTTTTTAAAATAGATATTTAAAAGAATATTTTGAAAGGAAAGTCTCTTATAAATATCATATAATTGAACTGAGACTTAATAGAGTGGATAAAATATGTATAAACATTGTATACACAAATAATAAAACATAATATAAACAAAATTCATCTCACAAACATTTTTAATACCCCATAAATAATGAAGTAGAATGTTAACCCAAAGAATGGAAATTGGGTTAAGAATTCCCTTACCTCAGGTTAGTCGTACATAAAAATCATTTAAACCTCTTTTATAATGGTTAAAAGAGTGTTATTAATATCTTAAAGAAACATATTCATCTTTATAATACCTTATATGATCATTTAATTACATCATTTCACCCTTTAATTGTTATCATTTTGTTCCTTGCATTGTTTTGGGTGCGTTCTTTACAAGATTTCCATGATCGGTTCATGATAGATATTCTTATCAATTGGAAGTGAAATTTTAGAATTAGAAAGGAGTTTTATTTAAATACTTCCAGAAGCATAAATTATTCCATTTATCATTTTGAATTCTGACATTAGTATAAATCATGAGTTAAAACATTATTGATATTTTTTAGGTTATTTTGGCAATTCTTTGATCGTAAGGAAATAATTTTATTTTATAAATTAATAACATGTGTGAAAAATGATTCCATAACCTTATATAAGATATAATACATAAATTATAATTTGGTTCAATGATAAAAATGGGTTCATGACCTTTCTTGAAGAATCTAAAATAAACTGAAATCACATCTTCCATGATATCGGTAAATCGACAAATCACAGATGGTGTTTTAATTTATTGAATAAGTGGGAGAGGAGAAGGATTATAATGGTGTGTATTCCATAAAAATGATTAAATATAGAATATTAAAGATACTGTATTATTAATTCCTCTTGGATTAGGGGATGTGGGGAAAGAAGAATAATAGAAAAAGAAAATTAAATGAAAAGAAAGAAAACAAAAGAGGATGTTTACCTCTTGAGATCCTTCTTAAGGCCATTTGTTTTGGACTTTTGGTGATACCAGAAGATCTATAACATGGGTAAGATCCTTTGGAGGAGTATTTAAAAGAACATAGGTAATTATCAAGGCTTGGGAGTTGTGGGAGGAAGATGGAAATGAGGGTGGTATTTATAGTAGAGGAGAGGAGGTATTTTATATTATTTTAATAATTATTATTATATTTTTTCTCAATACTATGAATAGTATTAATTCATGTGACCCTAAATAGAAATAATGGAATTTTATTTAGAACTAAGTGGTCTTACATCATCCTTTCATTACATATGATGCAGTAAATCAAGTATTTAGCATTTATCGTATTTTACTATTCATCAAAAATTCTAGAATTTCATAAAATTCCCAAAAATTTACCCTAACCATTTCACTATGGGTAGAATAAAATAATGAAATCCATTTTAGGAAAATAATTTTATAAATATTATTAATTTAATTTTTAAATAAAATCATAATTTATTCTAAAATAATAATTTTAAATTTATAACTCATTTTTGAAAACCTTGAAAAATTAATCAACATCTCATTATCTTATATCCTTAAGAAACAAAATAATAATATGATTTACTCTTCATAAGGGTCATATTAATATTCATATCACTATTCATAATGGTATGTTACTATTCACCAAAAATAAAGTTAGTTCTATCAGACTCTAAATAACTTACTGAACCCAATTGTAGATAACCATTTTTTGACATCCAAAACATAGAGGTGGAAAAATTATGTTTAATGGATAGTTATAAATATCTTCTTAAAACAAAGTTTCATGCATTTCAATTTATTTTTTTAAAAACTTGGGGTTTTACACTATTATTCTTTTCTTTACTAGACATAATTAATTTTTAATCTAATACACTTTAATCAATTTATGTCATGTTGAATATAAACAAGAAATTACACTTGACACAAGTATTTTACTTAGTTCACCTACTTTGATAAAATTCAAGGAGCATGCAATGGTAATGTTTCATTCATTATAATCAACAAATCTCACTGTTTGGTGGTGTGTTTAGGTTAGGGAACTGTGAAGTGTAACACCCCGAGATTTTATAAGATATATTATTTTTAATTTCTTTCATATATTCTTTTGTGCACTACACCAAGATTATCTTGCTCTATATACAACACCGTATTAGCTTGCAGTATACGCAACACTAATCTTGGATCTTGTTAAACATAATTTCAAGTTTGTTTGATAGTAATTATTCAACGCAACATTGAGTGTATATATACAAATATATATTCAATGTATAAATGAAATATTGTTGGATTTTGTTATACACAACAACAAAGGATTCTTGCACTACACGCAACCCTGACTTGGCTTGCATTACAGGAAATCCCGACCTTCCTCGATAGCGTATGTTGTACGCAATACCGGGTTTCACTAAAAAACGATATATAGTTATAATATTATTATGGAACAGCTGTTATTAATAGTATTAACTAAATTTTTAATTTTATAACATTATTACTCATCTTACACATTTTCTAGAACATGGTATGAATACAAGATAAATTTTTCCGGTAAAATAAGTATTTTTCAAAAATGTAGTTTTTCCGCCTTTTGATGGCGCACCCACTTTAAGTCTAGTTTTTGACATGTTTATAAGTTCAATTTGACAATATAAAAATATTCTTTGGAATCGTGATATAAAATTTTACTTTGGATAAATTATTCATATTATTCTGATAACTTTCATATTATAATGAATAGTAAAAACACGATATATTTTAATTAAATAAAACTTTTTTCATCGTAATAATTTATATGGTTAAATTATAATATTTATTGGTTTTAAAGTATAAATAGAATATATTTTTACCATTTAATATAATTTATGTCATTATCATTGATTTTACATTGAATTCATAGGTAAAAGCTTTTCAATCTTTTCCAATGTTTTATCTTTTAAAACACATTTTCATAACAACGGGATTAATTTTAAATTAATTTCTGAAATTTCTGTGATCTAAATTTGGAGAAATTGATTCCATATTTGGAATCAGTAGGTCCAAATTATTTTAATAAGATACTTTTTATTTTTAGTCATTATGAATAGTAACTACGATAAATTTTAAATACCATAGTTAAAGGTAAATCGGGCAATTAAGGGTAAATATAATATTATAAAATTTCCCTAACACTTGTCCTAATATAATTTTATGATTATATTTTACCCTAAATCATACTTGGGTTGAAATTTAATCCATTGGAACCCACTTGGATATGACTAAGACCTTTAATTTATTTTATTTAAAAGAATGTGAAATATCTCTCACGCAAACATTATTAATTAAAATATTTTTAATATAAGGTTATATAGAATAAAAATTACGTTATAAATACTCATTTTAAAGATAAAATATTTTTATTTATCATGGTAATTTATTTGTAATTTTTAAGAATTATTTATTTACCTTATTAGCTTATACATTAATGATGCAGAAATTATTTATTTAGTGAAAAATCAATAATATTGTTTTTATTTAAATAATAATACACATCAAAAGGCCCAAAAAACTGGACCAAGGCTTATTGGTAGTGTATATATAAACCTGGAGCATCCAATGGCCGAATTGGTCACCATTTTGATCCTTATAAAGAAGATTATGACACATATATTATTTTATTTTAAATGATTCCAAAGTTGTCACCTTCATAATTTAATAAATATAAAAATTTACATGTTGTGATTTTAAAATGATAAATTCAAGTAAAAGTATTATTATAAAATCTATTAGATTTATCTTTATAATAGGATTTTAGTTTTAATTTTTATGCAAAAAGTTATTATATTAAATAATTATACAAAAATGTTGTACTAATTATTTCATTAAGATATATACTAAATAAATGGTTTTAAAAATATTAAAATAAATATTATATGAACTATTTAATGTTCTACACGAATTTTATAGATAAATATGACATGTTATAAATCTATTAAATATTTTATTCTGAACATATCTTCTTTTTTAATTTCATTTAAATTCATAAAAATGAATAATGTCAAAATTGACACTATTGTTGTTTTATAAAAATAACATATTATAAAATAGTTTAAAAATCACAAAAATATTTACAAATTATAAATTGAATTTTATATGGTCTAAAATTTCATAAATTATCTAATTATAGACAATTCACAACACATAAGTAATTGATTATAACAATGAAAAAATTAGAATCTTATTACCACAAATAAAATTAAATAGATTAAATAAGGAAAAATCAAGTTGATAATGGTTAAAATAAATTCCCAACATGTCTAAATTTTATTGATTGATGATATTAAAACCCTATCTCATATAATATTAGTATTTGAGTCAATTTTTGGAGGTTTTTAAGTGAGGTTGAATTTATTATAAATTAATATTTCTAATGTTACCAAAGGTGCTCCTATCCTCCCTTATAAAAAGGGAACCCATTCCCTATTCTCCTTACACCCTTTTGAGCCTTGAAGCTCGGCCAAACCCTGAAAATTACTCTTCTAAACCAATCTAGTTATATCATATAGGTTCTGGTCTTCTCAAAAGACCAACCCTAGTGCCCTAAGAAGAATTTTAAAGGAGGTGCGTCGAAGAAGAGGTAATCTCTTCTATCGATTCTTTCAAGTTTCTTTCTTCTTCAACTTATTCTTCTTTAGTTGTTTCGTTATAAAGTAATAACATAAGTATCACTAATATAATTATATGTTATTAAAAATATTAAACAACACCATTTCACCTTCTATCCATCCTACGGAAAATGAAATCACCGCGCGTGCGTACGTACGGAATTCCGTCTCCACGCCATGGTGTAATCTGTTTTTCCATCACCACCTTACTTGGATGGGTATAATGGTGTGAAGAATAACTATATATGGTTATTATAACATCATAATGATTCTAAAATATTATATCATCCACTCCAATTCCATTCAATAAATATGGGAACGATATCATCGCTCGTGCGTACGTATGGATTACCGTCTCCACGACGCAATGAGTTTCATTTTCCATGTTAACAATTCAAGAATGATTATAAAGTATATATAATAAGTAATCAGGAAATATATGACATAATAATTCTACTGGATATATTTATATATATATATGTATGTCATCTACTTAATTCCATTCAATTCTATAAGGAAATGAAAACAGTGTTCATGCGTACGTGCGGCCTACCATCTCCATGAACGATGTATTTCTTTCCATTTATCGATCTATTATATATATGTATATTCTGAATATTTATTATATATAAATCATGTTTTATATTCTGTAATTAAGTAATCATGATCTAAGTAATCATATTAATAATGACAAGTCAAATCACGAATGATAAATGAAACGATTTTACCCAAAACGCTATTTTAACATGAATTTACAAAAGAACGGGTTATATAAAGTCATAAGTGAACCATATATTATATCATAACAACGATTATGATTATTTAATAATTCAATGACATTATTTAAATCATTATACAGTAGGTTCGGATACATGCGAAGCATATCGGACCTAAGGTAAGGAATAATTATTCCAATCTCATTCTTATCCGAGATTTTTTATTCGTAAGTATTTACTGGGGTTATGTTTATCATCCATGTCCATATGTTCTCAAAATGTTTTCATAAAATTTTTAATTTTCTTCCATGTAAATTTAAATTCATTTTTACCCTTTTTTTTACTTTTACCACATCGTATGGATGGAATCTTTCTTTTTTTTACCAAACGAAGTAGTTTTTTACTTTTCCGACAAAAGACTGATAAAAATGTTTTTTTACTTATACGGCATGAACGGATTCTTACGGTTTCATAACACCTTATTTACATGAAGCTTCCTATACAAGATTTCATGATTATTTTCAACAAAATCCTTTCTTTTAAAATTTCTTGTCATTTTGTGAAAAGAAAATGATTTTGAAGAAGATAGGATATTTTCCTCAAGAATTCATTTCAAGTGTTTTGTCAAAACTATTTTACATCTAAGATGAAATTATTTCACATGTGTATGTTACAAGTATAATGTCTCTATGATTCACATGGTTTCACTTTTCTTATGATTAAATGATATCCATTTGTTTTATATGGATTATTTTATGATTCGATGATGTTTATAAAACCCATTTTATTCTTTAGGTTATGATGAATGATTTATGTTTATTCTGTGGAGTAATTAAGAATGATTTCATTATGAGATAGGTGGGACCTATATCTCCCTATAATTCATTGGGTAAAGATTTATATATCATGAGATAAACATGGCTGTAATGGCAAGTAAATATGGTTTTGTAATACAGGGCTGGAACGGCAAGTAAACCCAATTCAGTAAGGGACTTTGTCCACTAAGATGGTCTTGGCAGCAATGCCTTGGCTACTATGGAAATCATATCATGTGCTTAATGGTTTCCACAATTACATTTTTTATTCTCGTGCTATTTTATCATGATTGATGTTCCATTATGATCTATTCCTTATGTACTTCCATGTTTAATGTCATTGCTCAAGATTTTGATGTTTAAACATTATGTTCATGTTTTTATGTTCAAATGTATATGGTTTGTTTTATTCTCTCCATGCCTACCCTTACTGAGCTCTAAGCTCTCCCTTTATATATTTTCTTTTCCCCAGTATATAAAGAAAGATTTTAGGTAAGAAAACAAAAGGGGAAGATCATTATGGGATATTTTGAAGATATTTCACCAAGATTGGAAGATTTTGTTCCAAGTTTCCAAAGACACTAAACTATTACGATCCTTGAGTGTATGTTTTTGTTATGTATTAAGTATTCTGCAAGAGTAATGTAATTTCCATGTACATAAAGCTTTGGGCCTCTACAGTTGGTATCATAGGTAAGGTTTAGTCAACCTTTCGAAACTAGGATGCGAAAACTTTAGTGAAATCCCTAGAGATATTTTTATGGTATGTCTAGGGATGTCTCTAAGGTTAATTATATATAGAGGTTATAGTCTTAGAATTACAGTAATGATATTAGTTAAACCTAAGATGTTAGATATTGAAGTTACTCCCCTTTGATTATGATTTTTTTCCTATCACACTATTTTTTTGGCATTTATAAAATGGATAGAAATAGGAAGATTCACGATAATGGAAGATATGATGAAAAATGGAATGATATTATTCATGAGAAACCAAATAGAATTGTATCTGGAGGTCCACATATCGTTATTATGCCTAATTAGTAATCTCATAATATGATAAATAATCTCAACTTTGGTAAGTTCCCGACTCATCTAATAAGAGAAAGATAGAGTTTCATGATGATCATAGAGGAAAGAAAGTTCAATTTGCCTAGTGTAAATCATGTAGGAAGATGCATCAGGGAGAATGTTTCAAAGGAACTAGAAGATTCTTTGGATGTGTAAAATAAGGAAACAAAGAAAGTAATTATAAAGGAAAAGGTTTAGTTAACACCATGGACAAGGACAATGGTATTTCTAAGACATCAACAATTGTTAAATGTTTTAAATGTGGAATGTACGGGAATTATGAAAACCAATTCCCTAAGGGAAAGTCTCATGAAGAGAATCAACATGGTCATATGGGTAGTATTTATGTTGATGATGATGAAGAGACTACAAATGATATGTGAGATGAAAGAATTGTTCAAGATCGGTCAATGGTTTAAGAAGGTAGTGGAATGATTACATGTTGTTCAAGAGTAATGTTGTATAAGTAATCTCATGGTACTATGGAATAAAGAGGCATCTAAGGATTGTTACAATATTGTTTTTCCTTATGTTTTTTAAAGTATATGTTAAATGGTACTGGTAACCATGAAAGGTTATTCAGATATTTTTGGAAAGCACCTAATATGCGCATAAAGAATGGATAAGGAAATAATGAAATGTTTTATAGTATTAATGAACTCATGACTGATATAATGACAGAGTGATATCATGGTTTGAGTATATAGGATTTTTGCTATTTTGGTATGTTGAAAGAGTTACCTTTTGATAGCATTCATGATTTCACTATGGTTCTATGATGATTTATGTTTCAGGAGAATACATGATTAAGGTATTAACATGTTTGGAATGTGATCAACAAGATATATCTTATGATATATGGTGGATAAATGATGGTATTAACATGATTATTATGTGACATTTCAAGTAATCGTTTTCTTTATACTATGATATTGGACAGATGTATTTTGAATAAGCCTAAAGATTTGAATGAATTAAGTTAGACATAAGATATTATTGTTTAAGGCTAGAACTTTTTTCGATATTATTGATGGAATGTTATAATAGTGAAGTTTAAGAAAAGGGACAACATGCAGAATGGGCAACAACCCGTCGCGTCGGATGAGGATGTGGGAATCAAACCCACAACCGAAGTGTGACAGGCCTTTATCGCCTACCACTGGCCTACAGGAAGTCCCTGGTTAGTATAAATTAGTTTTAATTTTTTAAGTGGTATGATATATGAATTATAAGTCCATTTTAGGAACCATATACGATTAATCTCACTATAAATGGACTTATGTATATTTAATAACTTTTTCTAACCTTTTGTTTGAGACAAATGGAATGATCTATCATGCTATCACATGATCCGTTAACACTTCATGGAAGAAAAAATCAACATTATTTCTTTAAAAGATGAAGTGGAAATTATTCAAGGCACGAACAACAGTAAGATTGTACCAAAATTAAGTAAGTGATTCTTTTAATTAAAAAATTCTTCAACATTAGGGAAATGATCTTGAAAACCAAAAATTTTGTCCTATTGCTCTCATATCTGATGAATCAGATGGTACCTTAGATCATCACAAATTTATGGCTTTGTGACTATTGGCTTTATCATAGCCATTTCCTCTACCACTCTTCATCAGAACATGATGGTTAGATTTCTCTTCCATATCCATATTTTCACCTATGATATCCTATATGGAAACCCAGTGATTAGTAAATTTGGTTAACCGTTACGTTTCATACTTTATTTTTTAAAGATAAGTTTTGGTATTCCTTCCTACAATGTGGGTTTCTATGAAAGAAACTCTCATGTAATAAACCATTTATAACCCCAACGAATTTCAAGGGAGAATTTCATTTTAAGGGGGGTAGAATGTAACACCCTGAGATTTTATAACACATATTATTTTTAATTTCTTTCATATCTTCTATTGTACGCTACACCAAGATTATCTTGCGCTATACACAACACCGTATTAGCTTGCAGTATATGCAACACTAATCTTGGATCTTGTTAAACACAATTTCAAGTTTGTTTGATAGTAACTATTAAATGTAACATTGAGTGTATATATACATATATATTCAATGTATAAATGAAATATGGTTGGATTTTGCTATATGAAACAAAAAAGGAGTCTTTCACTACACGCAACCCTGACTTGGATTGCATTACAAGCAATCACAACCTTCCTCGATAGAGTGTGTTGTACGAAATACTGGGTTTCACTAAACAACGATATATAGTTATAATATTATTATGGAATATCCATTATGAATAGTATTAACTACATTTTTAATTTTATAAAATTATTATTCATCTTATACATTTTCTAGAACATTGTATGAGAACAAGATAAATTTTTAATGTAAAATAAGTATTTTTCAAAAAATGTAGTTTTGCCGCCTTTTGATGGCACATAAACATTAAATCTATATTTTGACATTTTTATAAGATCAATTTGACAATATATAATTTTTCTTTTGAATCATGATATAAAAATTTACTTTGGATAAATTTTTCATATTATTTTGATAAAATTCATATTTTAATGAATAATAAAAACACGGTATATTTTAATTTAAAAAAACCTTTTTTCATCGTAATAATTTATATGGTTAAATTATAATATTTATTGGTTTTAAAGTATAAATAGAATATATTTTTACCATTTAATTTAATGTATGTCATTAGCATTAATTTTACATTGAATTCGTAGGTAAAATCATTTCAAACTTTTGCAATGTTTTAACTTTTAAAAAACATTTTCTTAACAACGGGATTATTTTTAAATTAATTTCTGCGACATCTGTGATTTGGATTTGGAAAAATGGATTCCATATTTGGAATCAGTAGGTCCAAATTATGTTAATAATATACTTTTTATTTTTAGTCATTATGAATAGTAACTACAGTAAATTTTAATTACCATAGTTATTGGTAAATCGGGAAATTAAGGGTAAATATAATATTATAAAATTATCCTAACACTTTTTCTAATATAATTGGATGATTATATTTTACCATAAATCATACTTTGGTCGAAATTTAATCCATTGAAACCCACTTGGATATGATTAAGACCATTAATTTATTTTATTTAAAAGAAAGTGAAATATGTCTCACTCAAACTTTAATAATTAAACTACTTATAATATAAGCTTATACAGAATATAAATTCGTTTATAAATACTCATTTGAAACATAAAATATTTTTCTTTATCATGGTGATTTATTTGTAATTTTTAAGAATTATTTATTTACATTATTAGCCTATACATTAATGATGCAGAAATTATTTATTTAGTGAAAAATCAATAATATAGTTTTTATTGGAATAATAATACACATCAAAAGGCCCAAAAACATTACCAAGACTTATTTGTAGTGTATATATAAACTCTGATCATCCAATCGACGAATTGGTGACCATTTTGATCCTTATAAAGAATATTATGACACATATATTATTTTATTTTAAATGATTCCAAAGTTGTCACCTTCATAATTTAATTAATATAAAAATTTACATGTTGTGATTTTAAAATGATAAATTCAAGTAAAAGTATTATTATAAAATATATGATATTTATCTTTATCATAGGATTTTATTTTTAATTTTTATGCAACAAATTAGTATATTAAATAATTATACAAAAATGTTGTACTAATTATTTTATTAAGAGATATACTAAATAAATGGTTTTAAATTTTTTAAAATAGATATTATATGAACTATTTAATGTGATCCAAGAATTTTATAGATAAATATGTAATTTTATAAATCTATTAAATATTTTATTTTGAACATATATTCTTTTTGTATTTCATTTAAATTCATAAAAATGAATAATGTCAAAATTGACAATATTGTTATTTTATAAAAATAACATATTATAAAATTGTTTAAAAATAACAAAAGTATTTAAAAATTATAAATTGAAATTTATATGGTCTAAAATGTCATAAGGTATCCAATTATGGACAATTCACAACACATAAGTAATTATTTGTAACAATTAAAAAACTATAATCTTATTACCACAAGTAAAATTAAATAGACTAAATAAGGATAAATCAAGTTAATAATGTTTAAAATAAATTCCCAACATGTCTAAATTTAATTGGTTGATTATATTACAATCCTATATCATCTAATATTCGTATTTGAGTAATGTTAGGAGGTTTTTAAGTGTTTTTGAATTTATTATAAATTAATATTTCTTATGTTACCAAAGGTGCCCCTCTCATCCCTTATAAAAAGGGAACCCCTTCCCTCTTCTCCTTACACCCTTTTGAGCCTTGAAGCTCGGACAACCCCTGACAATTACTCTTATCAACCTATATAGTTATATCATAGAGGCTTTTTTCTTCTTAAAAGACCACCCCTAGTTCCCTAAGAAGAAGTTTAAATGAGGTGCGTCGAAGAAGAGGTAATCTATTCTACCGATTCTTTCAAGTTTTTTTCTTCCTCAGTTTCTTCTTCTTTAGTTGTTTAATTATAAAGTAATAAAATAAGTATCACTAATATTATGATATTTTATTATAAATATGAAACAACCCCATTTAACCTTCTATCCATCATAAGGAAAACAAAATCACCGCGCGTTCGTACGTACGAAATATTGTCTCCACGCCGTGGTGTAATCTGTTTTTCCATCACCACATTACTTGGATGGGTATAATGGTGTAAAGAATAACTATATATGGTTATTATAAAATCTTATTGATTCTAATATATTATATCATCCACTCCAATTCCATTCAATATATATGGGAATGATATCATCGCTTGTGCGTACGTACGGATTATCGTCTCCACGACGCGATGAGATTCATTTTCCATGTTAACAATTCAAGAATGATTATAAAGTATATATAATAAGTAATAATGAAATATATGAAATAATAATGATACTGGATTTATGTATATATATTTATGACAACTACTTAATTCCATTCAATTCTATAAGGGAACGAAAAGAGCGTTCATGCGTACGTACGGCCTACCGTTTCCATGAATGGTGTATTTCTTTCCATTTATCGATCTATTATATATATGAATATTCTGAATATATATTATATATAAATAATATTTTATTTTCTAGAAGTAACTATATATTATTTAAGTAATCATATTAATAATTACAAGTCAAAACATGGATGATAAATGAAACTATTTTACCCAAAACGCTACTTTAACATAAATTTACAAAAGAACAGGTAATATAAAGTCACAAGTGAACCATATATGGTATCATAACAATGAATATGATTCTGTAATAAATCAATGAAATTATTTAAATCATTATATAAGAGGTTCAGATACGTACAAAGCATATCGGACCTAAGGTAAGGGATAATTATTCCAATCTCATTCTTATCTGAGATTGTTTATTCGTAAGTATTTACTGGGGTTTTGTTTATCATCCATGTGCATATGTTCTCAAAATGTTTTCATAAAATTTTTAATTTTCTTCCATGTAAGTTTAAAGTCATTTTTACCATTTTTTAACTTTTACCACATCATATAGAAGGAATCTTTCTTTTTTTACCAGACGAGGTACTTTTTGACTTTTCCGACAAATGTATGAGAAAAATGTTTTTTTTACTTATACGACATGAATGGATTATTACGGTTTCATAAGGCCTTATTTCCATGAAGCTTCCTATACCATATTTCATGATTATTTTCCACAAAATAATTTATTTTAAAATTACATGTCATTTTTTGAAAAGAAAATGATTTTGAAGAAGAAAGGATATTTTCCTCAAGAATTCATTTCAAGTGTTTTGTCAAAACTATTTTACATCTAAGATGAAATTATTTAATATCTGTATGTTTCAAGTATAGTGTCTCTATGATTTACATGGTTTCACTTTTCTTATGATTAAATGATATCCATTTCTTTTATATGGATTATGTTATGTTGGGATGACGTTTATGAAACCCATTTTATTCTTTGGGTTATGATGAATGATTTATGTTAATTTTGTGGCATAAGTAAGAATGATTTTATTATGAGATGGGTGGGACATATATCTCCCTCCAATGCATTGGTTAATGATTTATATCTCATGAGATAGACATGGCTGTAATGGTAAGTAGATTCAGTTCAGTAATATAGGGATGGAACGGCAAGTAAACCTGGTTCAGTAAGGGACTTTGTCCACTAAGATGGTCTTGGAAGAAATGACTTGGCTACTATGGAAATCATATCATGTGCTTAATGGTTTCCAAAATGACATGTTTTATTCCCATGCTATTTTATCATGATTGATGTTCCATTATGATCTATTCCTTATATACTGCCATGTTTTATGTCATTGCTCACGCTTTTGATGTTTAAACATTATGTTCATGTTTTTAAGTTCAAATGTATATGGTTTGTTTTATTCTCTCCATGCTTAAACTTAATGAGAATATGAGCTCACCCTTTATGTGTTTTTTTTCCCGAGGATATAAAGAAATATTTTAGGTAAGAAAATAAAAGGGGAAGATATTTATGGGAGATGTTGAAGATCTTTCACCAAGATTAGAAGATTTTGTTCCGAGTTTCCAAAGACACTAAACTATTACGATCCTTGAGTGTCTGGTTTTTTTATGTATTAAGTATTCTGCAAAATTAATGTAATGTACATGTACGTCAATATTTGGGCCTCCACATGAAGACCGCAGACCCACACTCATGTATCTTATGTTAAAAATGGTTTCTTTAAACACTTTGTTTGATGCAAAGTGACATGTAATAATCTAAGAATATCATTATATAACATTATTTACCTATGTCAAACATGAAATATAATTAATAGATACATAATACTAAGAACATAAGGTTTATAGTCTTTGAATATTATCTATATAAGAAAATATTTTTATGAAACTTGTGAATATTTCTATATAATTAATCGTTAAATGAATCCCTTCTAGACTTCAAATTAATTACAGTCATCTTCATAACCTAGTGAAATTCAAAAATAAGAAATTGGGTGATCTCAAATTCTTAGTAAGGGTAAACATAAGTGATAAAAATTTTATATATTAAATGATCATAATATGAGACTATGGGAATAATCAATAAACATGGGCATATCATAATAAAATCATACCCAACAAATAATAGAACACAAATCATGATTAGAAGCAAAAGGTTACTAATATAATAACACATGAATCATGAGAGTCTTGAAATATTAGTCAATAAACATGATCTATGAGTGTGTAACATCAAGATACCATAGAAATGTGGCACAAACATTATCAAAGGGAGATACCACCTTTGTGAGTCGCAAACTTGCACCCATTCTTGCGAGACAACTTATTTATACCCTCGTATACATCCCCATTGTGATTCATACACTTTCACCCATGCTTGAAAAACAACATAATTGTACCCATGTGTATATCACCTTTGTGATTCACATAGTTACAACCACTATTGCAAGACAACTTAGTTGTGCTCGTGTATTCATATATCATGATATTTAAACCCTTAACCAATCAGTTGGTGGGTGATATAAGACCCCACCTTTCATTCATCCATACATATGTATACAACAAGAAATCAAGCATTACTTATAACATAATTAACTAAGGAAAATAAAATGGATTTCATATCCTTTTCAAATGGAATCAAAAACGAAAATCATACATAATTCCATCAATGATCATAACATGATAAAACGATGAAAAATATATGGGTATGTTAAGATATTGAATAACATTCTAGATAAATACCCTAATATATATTGTATTTACACTATAATGATAAAATTTATGTGGTTTATTTAATAATTTATTTAATCAATCGATGTATGGTATCTTAGTTAATACAATTTAATCAAAGGAATTAAATATAGAGTGTTTATATAGGAAAGTCATAGGAAGAAGAACTATGTTTTTACAAAGTTTATCATTAGGAAATAAAATATTGGTAATGTATTTCAATGAGTTTAATCCCCGAAAATATTTTACGATAATTTAGTGATTAATTTATGAAAGATAATTTCTGAAAAAATAAAAAACTTTTGTGATATAGAGGAAAATGGGAGTAAACCATAAAAGAGTTTTTAGAAAATGTTTTTGAAATTGTCATAAAAGTAAAATTTATGGGTCACATTCAAAATACATTTTCACAAAAGTTTATTTGAAAACATTTCAAAACAAATTCAAAAAATAATCCTTGACCATAAATCATTAAAAAATACATAATGGTTATCCTGTGTAAATTTGAAGTATAAGATAAATCAAATTACCATAGGTGGAAAACTTTTGTATTATTTTAAAATACCTATGTAAAACCCCAAATCATAAAAAGGGGTAACAAAACATATTTTTGAAAAAAAATGGAAATTGTAAGTTCACATTAGATAAAAAATAATTTTGTTTCAATATATAAATGAGAAAAATCATAGGAAAGGAAATTATTTACAATAAGGGAAAAGTTTTGTTAAATATGATAAGAATTATTCTCAAAAATGTTATAATGTTTGATAAAGAAACAAAAAAAGGTAA
Organism: Viscum album; assembly: GCA_963277665.1. Classification (NCBI taxonomy): domain Eukaryota; kingdom Viridiplantae; phylum Streptophyta; class Magnoliopsida; order Santalales; family Viscaceae; genus Viscum; species Viscum album. The sequence goes on along the minus strand of OY728136.1, from coordinate 1,426,481,688 downwards.
AATAATGGAATTAAAAAGTAATTGAAACCTAGGTATGAAGATAATTTATCATTAAATAAATTATTATTGTGGAGGAAATCAATCTTGGAAGAAATATGTTTATGCGGAAATATTATGACTCGGTGAAGTGAGTTAAATTAACAAAACCCTTACAATTTTGGTATATTTTGAATCAAAAACTATGTGAGATAAAATGTGATATGGATTTAAATATATCTTTTATTTCATAAAAATTATGACAAAACCAATATATGGAAAATATATATAAAAAAGAGTTAAGTAAGTGGTGAAGATGAATCAAATATCATTAAAGAAAAATTGAGATGAAAAATACCGTATGGTAACGGTAACATAAGAATAAAAAAGAACATAATATGGTTACGATGAAATAGAAATTCAAATATCATGAAATTAAAGGAATTAATTACACATTAATGAAGTAGTTTTCTGAATACACCATAAAAAATTAATGATGTTCCGAAATATGAAACATGTCATATGAAATTGAAAATAGAGATAAATAATCATTACCATTAATCTTGCTTATCCAAACATGCCCTAAAATCATGTATAAAAAATATCTATTTTAATAATCTAATTTAGAAAATTATTCTTAATTGTATAATTTTATAAATATCATTTAGGATAATTTATTAAAAATATATTAGTTAGTTATATTTTTTACATCATTGGATGTTATTAGCTTTGATTGTTTGTTTAGTACTAGTTTCATAATGGTGGTGTCTGTAATTGTTTATAGATTCAAATTTAATAACTAAAAATAACTTTATGAACTATAATTGATGTTTATTAATTATTTATAATATTTTAATTTCATTTAATAATTATTTTAATAATTATTCCCTATGAAAAAATTGGTGACAATTTTATTTTGATGAATTATAATGAAAAAAAGGGAGGTATATTAATAATAAGTTAAATATTAAAATAACCTTTATAGAACCATAAAACAAAAAAATATAATAACACCATTATTTATGTTTCTAATTTCATTCATGATATAAAATTTTATCATTGTTTAAATAGGTAGTTAATATGACCTAAACTATAACAAGTTATAATCTATGGGAGAGTATGGTCTTGAATGTGATTATTTTGGACTAACATCCTTATTAAAGAATCATGTTTATATTTTTTAGATATATTAAATGTTTTTAATTTGGTTATAATATATTTATATAAATAATATAATACTAGAGTAAAATATGATTTATATCACCTTTATGGTGGTGGTGGTCTTTACGTATGCAAGGGAGACACTTTCATTTTACATAGAACAGAAGGAAGATAGGGAATGGTTTTTAATAGTGAAACTTTTATTCCCTTTAATATAGTTTTATGAAAATTTGTTTAAGGTGGTGATAAAAAAATAAAGCATTTTTTTCATGGAGATGGTAGCCCACTAGTTTTCATGATGACGTGTTCATTTTTCAAATAGATTTTCAGGAAGTTAATAAATAGGTATCTAATTTTTATAATAACAATTAATAATATTAATAATCATGATTTTATCATAATTTAATGGATATAAAATATTTTATGTGTTAAAATAAGGAAATAATTAAGATATCTTGTTTGTGAACATGTCCTATACCTTAGAATGTTCTCCTTTGGGTAACACCATAAGGCACCTTTGATTAGTGTTTTAGAAAGATAAATTGAAAATAGTACATGGGTTTATGGGATATAAGATATTAGGAAATATTTTTGGTTGATCCAAGTCTCTTTAATTGATGTATAAATGTATATAAAGTGATCTCCTTTAATAATTGAATATAAAGGTATTTTTGTAAATATTAATTATTTTTTGGATGATGGCATCACACTCTTCTAGGGGAAATGGCTCTAAAATTTTGTAATAATAAATTTTGGTGTGATATTGGGTCAATAAATTTACGAAAACTCATTTTTACACATGTTATAAACTTTTTTAAAGTCTTTTCCCACTATATTTTAACATTTTAACGTTTATGTTTTTCATTGGAAACTCGTCTTTACCCTAGAAATTTTTATTTAATTAAAACTATATGGTAGTAATTATAACCAAATTTTAATTTTATGAAATTAAATTTAATATCCATATAATATAATTCAATTACTAAATATTCTAAAATTAATTACAAAATTAAATCATTAAATATATAAAAAAATGTTTTGTAGAATTTTTTTTAACATTAAGTGTTTTTATTCTTATATAAAATTTACTGCCAATTAAATGAGTGTTAATATAATTTTATATATTTTTTAAAATAATATCAAATTAATTATATAAAATATATCATTTTAATTTATTAGATAAAAATTACACAACATTAAAAAAACAATTCTTTGAAAATAATCATGTCCTTATTATTATGGTCATGAACATTAATCTTTGTAGTTATACTTTTATGCCTAAAATGAAATTGAACTTTTTAAATAATATGATCATTTTGATATAAAATATGAAATGAATTTTTCTAGATTTGATTTCTATAAGTGATGAAAACTAATTTTTAATTTAACCGAATAAAAACTCCTTTTTGATTAAAATATTACTTGTGTTTCCAAAAAATTAAACCTAATTGATATAAATTAAACATAGTGTCTTTATATTATTTATTTTACTATAAAAATATATATTTTATTGAAAAAAAGTTCTAATAATTTTAAATCATTCTTGTACTATGATAAGGTTATAAAAGTAATGGTATTAAATAAATTGGAATTTTCGCTATTAACATAAGAATCAATTATTTTATAAAATATCCAAAAAATAATCCTAATCTAATATTGAAATTACTCATCAAAAAATGAATTTATTTTCTTAGAAGTAAATTTATAAATTTTTTAAATTTATCTTTTAAATAAAAAACAATATATAAAAAAATACTACTTTTTATGAAAACTACCTTATTTAAACTTTAAGTGGTCTTAATCTTATTTTGTACAAATTTATTATCTATTAAAATATTTATATTTACAATAGGTTTTATTAATCTTACATTTTATTGATAATATTCATCTAATATGTCATGGATCATTTAGTTTAGTGTTGTGTGTGAAAAAAGATACCGAAAATATTAAATTTATTTAGGAATGTTATATAGTAAAATATTATGGTGTTACATTACACCCCTTTAAATAAATTTTATCTTCATAATTTTAATATTTAGTTACTAGTGTAAATATCTAAGGGTATTTAAAATATTAAAACATCTTAAGATATAATTTCTAATGAGATATAAAGCAGAGTGTCTCAGGGATATGTAAGAATCTTTTGTCTCAAATAGGTTCCTTAGGAGTTTCTTGAGTCATATCATTCACAACTTAATTTTTATGGCCTTATTTACAACCAAATAAAAAACTAAAAAAATAATGATTCAATCAGATAAAATCAAAATAAATGATATTAATAATATGGAAACCCAAACCTAAGTTTACTTCTCCAAAGAAAACTTTATTTCAACCTATGGTACTTTCGGTAAAACTATTATATAATTAGATCAACTTATAACTCCTTCAATTTAACATAGGTTTTCCATGGTCTTATTACAATTAAGTTCCCTTACATTACTTTTTATATATTATATCCTCATATTTCATTTAAGTCAATAATTTTGGTCTAGAAAGAGTATGTAAATCACCAAATCATATCCCCAAAAAGTGTATATCTTAGTGTGTAGTATTAAGCCTACTCATCATGCTCTAATTAATGATTGAGTTTTTACTCAACTAATCATTTTCATGGTGATTACCCTAGGTGAATCTATATCATAACTATATCTACATTCTAGTATCTATATAGGGATTTAATTTCAGGGAAATATGTATATTCAAAACATCACCAGAATTTCAGGATTTTAAACCTATACATAGACTTTTCATTTAGACTTATTTGTAGGGTTTTTACTAAATTTTACTTGTCATATTACCCAAAAATAACTAAAATAATCCTGAAAACTAACTTACCCCAGATCTAATACAAACTATAAAGACTTTAAACCCATACGCCCATATTTTTTGGAAAAATAGTTTCTTTATGTACTAGATTTGATATAAAGTGAGATATACTAAGATAAAAATATTTTTATCTTACATAATTTCCAAAATATAAAAATTACACCTCACAAATAAATTCCCAATCGTAAGAATAAATGGTTTATTTTCATTGAGGATCAGCTACATAAGAATATTATTTTATGATACTTGTAAAATTTACTCTATAATTGATCCATATTATAGTTCCTTCTAGATTTCTCAAAAATTATAATCATCTTCATAACTTGGGAATTGAAACAAAATAAAAAGAGGTAGATTAAACACTTAGTAAGGGTAAACATGATTGATGACTGTTAAATGTAATAAATTATAGTGATATGATCATATGGGTATAATCAAGGTACATGGACATACCATAAGAAAACCATAGGAAAAAAATCATAGATCACAAATCATGAGTCTTGTAATAATTCTTGGCATAACCTAAGAGGTGAATTAAAGGTATTTAGAAAATTTAATAAATTAATTTAAAACCTGAGAGCATAAAATTAGGATACCTTAAAAATATTTCACAATAAAATAACAATTAGAAATATCACCCTTTGGAGTAACACACTTCTAACCATGCTTGTAAGACATCGTAATTATACCCATGCATATACCACCTTCCTAAGCCAAAAACTATTGCCCATTATTGTGAGATGGCTTTAATGTACACATCTATACATATCTCATGAGATTTAAACCTTTAACGAAGTAATTATAATGAGATATAGGACCCCACCCCTCATTCATCTATACTTAAGTGTTCCACTTGAAATCATTCATTCATCATGACATAATGATCCCATGGAAAGAAAATGGGTTTCATATCTTTTTTAAATGTATTAAAAAAATAAAATAATTCTTAATTCAATAAAAATTAATAGGTTGATAAACCCATGTAAAATAAATGGGTTTCAAAAGGTATTTTGTAATATTCTTGGTAAAAACCATTCAATTAGAATGATGAGGTATATGGTATTTACACCATATAGATAAAAGGTATACATTTTAGTCTATAATTTTCATAATAAATCAATTTATGGTATTTATTGGAACACCCTTCAATCAAATTAAGTCAATATAGACTGTTCATGGTGAAACTACATTGGAAGAATAACCATGTTTATACTAATAAAAATGATTATGCAGGCCAAAATAAAAAATGTATTTCCATGATTTTAATCCCCCAAATAGTATAATGGAATTTAGAGGGTAATTTATGAAACCTATTTTTTGAATAAATAAAACCATTTTTGTTATAAATAATAAAATTATAGTTAACCATAAAAAAGTTTTTAAAAATAATTTTTAACATTTTAATAAAATAAGTTATGGTTCACTTTTAAAAGTCATTTTTTTAAAAGGTGATTCGAAAACTTTTGAAAGAAATTACTTTTAAAAATAATACTCAGTAATAGGGAATTAAAAAATACATAAATTTTATCCCAAGTAAATCTGGTGTGGATGATAAATCAAATGATCTTGGAAGGAAACCCATTTTGATATTTCAAAATACCTTTGTTGAAACAAACAACATAAAATGGGATAAAAAATTCCTTTTGAAAAGATGAAAAGGTAAATATGATGGACAAAAGAGATAAAATATAATTGGAATTATACACATAAATGATAACATTAGTGGGAAATAAAAATATTGATAAGGAGGGGAAATAATTTTAAAATATGATGATAATTATTCTCAACAATGATATACTTTTTGAAACAAAAAGTTTATCAAAGGTAAAATATTTGAAATAAAAATTAATTTTCCCCCTCAGAGGAAGATAAGGTACCATTAAATATATTATTAGGGAGTAGAAAACCAATATTGGAATAAATAATTTTAAGAATAAAAATTTTATCTCAATGAATGGATTTGAGTTAACAAAAACTCTTACAACTTTGGCATCTTTTGAATTGAAACCCATGTGAGATAAACGTGAGATGGATTTGTAAATACCTTAGATTTTATGAAAATAATGATCAAATAAATATATGGATAATATATACACCACAATAATTTTAAAAAAATATTGAATACAAATCATATATCAATGAAGCAAAATTGAGATACAAAAATCTAAATGGTAATGGTTATGTGAGAATAAAAAGAACATAAGAGGGTTACCATGAAATTGAAATTAAAATAACATGAAATGTGATATATTAATTAAACATAAATAAAATTTCAAATTTAATACATCATATAAAATAAAATATTGTATATAATATCCAACAAATTTCTTAAAATTGAAAAGAGATACAAATATCCATACCATTAATCCCTCTTAGTCGAACATGCTCGAAACTCTAGTATAAAAAAATTAACTACCTTAACCACCAATTTAATAACCTTATTTATACCAGTATCCTTTTATAAGATTCATTTATGAAAATTTATTAAAAAAATATTATTTATTTCAATTTTATTTTCATCATTAGACACTATTGGCTTTGATTGTTTCTTTAGTATAAATTTCATAATAGAAGTGTTGAATATTTTTTATAGATTCAAATTTCATCATTCCAAGATCAATATAGGTATTTAAATTGATTTAATATAATAATTTATAGTGTTATATATTCATTTAATATGTATTTTAGTTATCATACATACAGATGAAATTGTTGATGAGCTTTTTTTGTTGATTTATATGGAACAAAAAAGGGTGGTATATTAATAATAAATTAAATATAAATATAATGTTTAAAAACCTATAAAAATATTATTTGATAATTAATTTATAAAAACACCAGTAGTTAATTTCTTATAGTCATAAGTGATAAAAAAATTATAACATTATTCAAGTAGGTTGTTAAACTGACCTAAACAAGAACACGTTATAATCTATGGAGGTGGTAGTTCTTACATATGCATGGAAACATCTTAATTTTTCAAATGGTTTTGTGGAAATTTATAAAATGGATATTCCATTCATATAATTAACTATTATCATATTAATAATACTTATTTTATCATAAATTCATAAATATGAAATATTTTAGGTGTTAAAATAATAATATAATTAAGAGATCTTGGTTGAGAACATTACCACTTTCTTTGAATGTTCTCCCCTGGGTAATGTCATAATGCTCATTTTTTTCATTGAATTTTGAAAAAAAAAGAATTATAGGATTTGGTTATAGGGTTTAGGTAATACTGGGGAATATATTTGGTCAAGATAAGACTTTTTAATGGGTATAGAAATATGGTGAATGTTATCTCCTTTTATAAGTGAAGAAAATTGAATTTTTGAAAATACTCATTACATTTTTGGTGATTTCATGAAACTATTAAAGGGTAAATGGATAAAAAATATTGAAATAATGGATTTTTTGGTGATATTAGGTCTAGAAACCCTCAAAACCTCATTTTCATACAAACTTTAAACACGTTCCAAGTTTCTTAAAACTGTATTTTTAAATTTTACCATCTTGGTTTTACCTTGGTGACTATTTTTTACCCTATTAATTTATATTTTATTAAAAATATAAGGTAACCCTTATAAAAAATATTTAATATTATAAATATAAATTCAATCTTCTTATAATCCAATTAAATTTCAAAATAATAAAAAAAATAACTTTAAATTAAATCACTTAATATATAAAGAATCTATTTTTTAGAAATAAATTTTTTTACCCATTAAGTTTTCTAAATATTACATATAATTAATTAAAAATTAAATTATTGTTAATATATTCCTATATAGTTTTAAAAATAATATATAATTCATTATAAAAAAGTTGATCATTTTTTTTATTAGAAAAATTTTAAATAAGACTAATAAAATAATTATTTGAACGCAACCCTTTCACCATTATCATGATCATTAAATTTAATCTTAGTTATCATAGTTAAATGAATAAAATTAAATTGAATTTATTAAATAATATGAAAAAATTTATCTAAAATATTAAATCCATTTTTTTAGATTTAATTCCTTTAAGTGATGAAATCCAAATTTTAATATAAGTGAATAAAAACAGTTTTAGAGTAAAATATTACTTAATATTCCAAAACATTAATCAAAAGTTTTGTAAATTAAATATTGTGTTTATAAATTATTTAATTTATTTTATAAATCTATATTTTTATATAAAAGATTCCAAATAATTTTATTTATTTCTTGTATTATGACAATATTATATAAGTGACAGTATTAGAAAAATCTATATTTTTCACTATTCACCTAAAAATTAATTTTTTTTAAAAATGGCCCCCACTCCTTGGGTTCTGATCTCTCCTCATGGTAGGGTTTTATTAGCACTTTTATTCCCTCTCTCTCGTCATTGACTAATAGTGATAGGTCCTTCTCCATCATTCCTCATATTCTATGCTTCTTATCCCCTTGTTCTCATTCTTGATCTTGTTCACTTTGACCTTCTCTCTTGTAACTGGTACCCTAATTAAAATCCCTATATCGGTTTGACTCGATACATCCTTGTAAATTTTGGATAATGTTGGTGGTGGATTTTGGTGATCTTATTCCTCCAATTTCCTAGTTTTTCATTTTTTGGGATCTATTTCTTATGTATCCCATGTCTCCTAGAACTGATAATGTGGGTCATCCCTCCTCCATTCCTCTTATTTCTTCACACCTCACAAAAGACCCCACTTCTGGTCAAGTTATATAGCATTTTAGAGTGATTTGGGATTGTGATGGTGGTATAACTACTATAAATATAGCCTTTATGATCACTAAAAAAGGCATTTACAGTGCTAGAAAAGCATTGATAATCGAGACGAAGATAAAGGGGGGTCCATTTTATCAGTGCTAAAAAAAGATCTGATAAAAGTTAAAAAGTAGAATATATATATATATATATATATTCTGCATATCGGGGGGAGGGGCTTCAATAGTGCTTAAGGCCCCCCTTAAATAGCGCCCCACCCCCCAGCTGCAGCTCACACTCCCCAACCACCCCACCAGCCTTTAACAGCACCCCCAGCCCCTTTAATTGCGCTAGGCATTATTCCCCACCAGTACGCGCGACCTGCCTCCCCCAAGATTTGAACTCGGGACCTGTTGCATGCGCGCCTAAGCCTTTACCAGTCCACCATATTGTTTTTCTCTTCATTTATTAGTATATCTTTTTATTTATATATATCTTTAGTTTAATTTTACTCATATATTAATATATATATATATATATATTAACATATATATATTAATATTTATATATATATATAGTTATATTAATATATATATATTGAGTTATATTAATATATATATCCATAGATTAATATATATATATATATCCATATATTAATATATATATATATATATTTTAATAATAATATATATATATTTATATTTATATATTAATATATTTATTATTATATTAATATATATTTATAAGATCGGTTTTGAAAGCATTTATAAAATATTATTTTTATGGGTGTTTATAAATAAATAAATACATATATACAACACACACACACACACACATATATATATTATGTATATCTGTATGTATAATTATACATATATATATATACAAAATTTTTATATTAATATGTATATACATATGTTTAAAATATATATATATATAATATATATCAGCTTGTTAGTACAGACGCACACAAATATATATATATATACACACATGTACACATTATATAGGTATATAAATATTCATATATTTGTATTTAAAATAAAATGGATAGAAGATTCTTATTTAGATAAGGATTTTATATTGGTAAATATATTTTATATGAAAATATGTTTAATTATTTATTTATAAAATTATATTTTTACGTTAGAATATATAAAAAAAATATGTATATATTATTATATATTTGATTATAAATAAAAGTACATTTTGAAAAATGGTAAAATATTAAATTCATAATATGAATATGAATGTAATACATTGAAATAAATTCACTCTCCCCTAAAAAAGGTCATAAATACCCCCTTAAACAAGGTTTAAATTTCATTGAATGTTAAAAAATTAGGGTATCTGGACTAAAAACATAGTTTTGGAGAATTTATGGGCCTTTTTTGGCCTCAAAAAATGTGGTTGAGGGTTCTCTATAATGATTTTTTCATATAACTCATCACAGGATTCGATTTGATATGTCGTAGAGCTCAAACGGATACCCGGATCAAAATTTATGGCCGCTTGAAGTTTGAGTTACCTTTTCAACTTATTTTAGATATTTTATTATTATTATTTTCATTTTTTGTGTCTTAAAATTATTATTAAATGATTATTAGTCTATGATAATTAGAAAATTATTAATTAATAATATTTTTAGAATATTTTAAATTACTTTTTACAAAATTTCTTATATATTAAATGTAATAGTTTATTTATACTTATCTAAAACATATTTAAAAAATATTTATTATGTTTATATCAATATAAATATACGTATATATCAATATATTATTTTTCATGATTTTTTTCTGAAATATACACTTTATCAGTGCTAGGAAAAAAGCGCTGATAATTCCCCCCCCCCTTATCAGCACTAGTAAAAAAGAACTGATAAAGGGGGGCCATTTAATAGTTCTTTTTTTAGCATAGCTAAAGGGTAGCACTGCGAAAACTCAGTTTGTGGTAGTGTGTGGATGATGGAGTTTCCTTATGGGTTTCAACTTTGTACAATTTTCCATATATGCCTTGTACTTTCCTTTTCATAGTTGTGATCTCACTTATTGGGTATGGTCCATATCTTGTGGTTTCTTTCCATTCAGTGGATATTGGTTTCGGTCTATCTCATCTATGGGCTTATGGTTATGTGTCCAATGTTCTTTGGTGAATACATTTCAATTTTTAGAGGGTGAAGGTGGTGTCTTGGAAATGGATGGTTGAGGCTATGTGTCGATGTTGTTGGTTTCTTGGCATTATTGGCATGTCTTCTGGTTACCCCTCTTTGATTTTAATTTTCTCAGTGGTGGCTTTGATGTCTGGGCTCGGTGGTTATGGAGATGGTTTGAGCTCCTTATCATGGCCTTTTTCTGCTCCTTTCTCTAATCTTACTTTATTATTCCACCACTATTCTCCCAGTTAGACTCGGTTGGTGGTTTCAAAGGGGTATTGGGTTGTGCAATTTGAGCAGGCATTCGCATTAGAAGAGGAAGATCTTGTAGTGTCTTCTTCTCAGTCCATTAGTGTCCTATGAGATCCTTTTATAGAGTAACTATGGCTAAGGCGGTGATGTGGCTGAAGGTTGTGAGATGAATTTTCTAGTTCCAATCTCATCAATGATGGTGAGTGGGACATGTATGGTGGCCAAGGTGCATAGCGTGTGGTGTTTCATCAAACAACATGGTAATGAAGGTGTTTTTTTTAATTTAAAATTTTGAAAATTAGGTTTTTCTCATTGGCCAGATGTTTTTTTGTTGGGGTTGATGTTGTCAAGGTGAAGGTAAAGGGGTGGTCCTTTGCAACTATTATATAAATCAAGTTATTGTTCTTTATGTCTATTCAAGTTTTTATATTTTAAGTGTGTAATGATATTATAGTTTAATTGAAAAAGGCAGTTACCACTTAACCATAAAGTGGGTTTTAGAGAAATTAAAAAAAATAGAGGTAATTATTTTATAACAATTATAAAAAATCATCAAAATATAACATTTACATGATTAATCCCAAAATGAAGTTGTTTTTTAATTAAAAATTATAAAATTTCTAAATTTGGGTTTTAAATAAAATTATAATATATAAAAAAATTATTTTATTGAAAAATTACATCTTAAAAAATTAAGTTTTCTTAATCATATTTTGTATGTATTTATAATTTCATAAAATATATTAATTTACTATAAGTCTTATTATTCTAAAATTTTCTCAAAAATATTCATCTAATATGTCTTAATTAATTTTAGATCAGCGTTTCATGTGAAAAAAATATCATACACATTATATTTATTTAGAAAATATATATATTAAAGTCCCAGTGTGTTACATACACTTTTAAGCTTAAGGCCACTCCCCTTTAAAGAATTAGGATAAGATCACTAGTTCTCAAGGATTTCATCCCTCATTTCCTCTCTTTTTATGGCTACTCTAGAAAATATTTCCACTTTTTAATCTAATCTAAGATAAACAGTATCACTATTTTTTTATTTTCACTTGATATTGGTTGGTGAACTTCGATCTACACAAGTTTCTCTTTCACAAGATGGTTGTGAATATCTCCACAAATAGAAGTATCTCATTTCAATGAATTTTCATATAAAATTATTCTTCAAATAATTTTTACATATATTCAATGAGTACCATGATAACTTATGTAATCTTCTCTCTTGGAATTCCTCCCTCTTTTATTCAAAAATATCAATGATCCAATCTCTTTTCATAACTTTTAGAAGAAGGCAAATAAGAATTTCCCACTTACATGCATTACCATCAATCATGTAGATCACACCTTATTCCTCTAGATCATGCAGTGTGTTTGACATTATTTTAGTGTGGTAAACCATACCTCTTTAACTTGAGTATATCCCTTAAAATGGATTCTAAATATCTGCATTCAAATTCAAGACTTTTATATTATTTTCTCCAAGATTCAATCCACTATAATGTGTTGAATTATAAGATCCCTATTTCGCCTCCATCTCACCCACATCCCCTGAACTCTATAGAAGGATCTCATGTCTTTTGATCATTTTAAACCAAAAATGTGACCACATCAAGGATGTCTATGACATGATGTAGTGATAAACATATCATATTTATTCTCTAGGGAAAAATCTCTTTAATATTCTTGTAATCATTCTCACCTTCTTATTTTCTCTTAAAATCCAAAGTCGGGACCTCGAGCATTCCTTGTTCCATGGAACCAGGGATCTCTAGTATCTTATCTTAGATACTCTAATGTTACTCCTCCATGGAAAACATAATACCTATAGTGTGACGCCGTGTTTTATATAGGGATCTAGTAATCCCAAAATGATATCTAACATAGTATGGTGTCCCTAAATTGTACATTTAAACTGACATCCTAAAATAAAAACCTTGTACTAAGAAATTATTCATATTTCCACCATCTGATTTGAATATTACATATATTAGTATGGTTCCTTCCACTTCCATTTTTCATTCAAATTTATACAACCACGTCTTAATTTCCACCATCTAATAAGAATATTACATTTACAGGGATAGTTACTCCAATTTATATTTTCATTCAAATGTCTTGGCCCATATCCTTTATAATACCCATGTCACTCCTCCCCATTTTACACTAGTATTTTCCAATATAAATTTTCATCCTCTATAGTGTTGTTCAAAACATCCCCCCATTTTAAAATTACCATGGTGTGATTCTCTATCCCATTATGTGGCCTCTACTTTCTCCTTATTTCTATTAACACATCTAGAAATTTGGAGGATGTTATATATCCCTCAAATAAGTATCACATATCAAAAACTTTACATATCATATGAATTTTACATTTTCAAATCATAGTAAATGACCACTGAAGCATAAACATGAACATTGTGGTGTGATATGTGGCCAGTTTCAACATGCACAGCTACAACTTCTCCTACTCATCCTCTAAAATACCATCACTAATTTTATAACATTATTTTTTTCTTATATAATATATTCATCACTAAAAATTAACTTTTGTTTAAAATAAATCCAACATAATAAATCCTTCTCATATTGACAAAAAATCCAAAAATATCTCAAATCAATACTCAATTGGATGATAACAATCTCCCCCTTTGGATTTTTTAAAATACCAATCATGTATGCCAACATTCTTTCACATAATAACGATGCTTCATACTATTCTGATTTATGCTCAACCTTTTAGGTTTAAGAATATTCAATAATTTAGGATTATTTATACTCATCCTTTGACAATGAATCCAAATTATTCCACATTCTCTGAAGAAGAAACAATCCTCAATGGGCATGATCCACTTCTCTTTTTTATGTCAAAGAAAATAAGATCCTAATCTCATTTCACTTAAAATCTTCTTTTGGGACACCAGTTGATATCGCTTTCTAGGATTCCACTTATCAAATAACTAAAATCACCACTTGTGAAATATCCCAATGAATTCTAAAAGGGTTCAATACCATATTTTTCCTAGAAGTGTTTTTCTTTATCATTGGTCGGAATAGGGGATTCATAAATCGATATTCTCCCCCTTTTATAGTATTTTCCTTGAATCAAAATAATGAGACTAGTAACCCTATTTTTTAATAAACCCCAATATTCCTATAATTTTAAGCTATATGTTTTAGCCATTTGATAATAATAGATACCACTTGATGAATGAAACTTCATATTTTTCTTTTAATATCAAAAAATTTCATAATTATGGTTGAAATATAAAATACTTTTAAAGAGTAATTTTACCAAATAGAAATGGTCTATTGAAAACCTATAATCCTATTATGTTATATATCAATGTTGTAAATAGTATATTAATTTAATAACGTCATTATTATGCATTTCACTTCACCTACTATCACAAGTTTTAAGTGGTCATAATTTTTAGTCATTGCCAAGGTAATCCTTTTATAAACTCAATCACACACACTCAAAAAACATGTAATAAATAAACATGAATTATAAACATAATGAATAATGACATATTTTATCATTACATATCATCTCCAAACATCGATACTAATACCAATTGTCATGGCTAATACCACTTTTTTTAAAAAAAAATTATTTCATCCCCTAGATTTCATTTATTGGTTAGTGAGGATGACACATCTTGGATATTCATATTTAAAATCCCCCTAAATATCTTAACTTATTAATGAAATTGGAATTTTATATCCAACATGAGATTCATCCATCTATAAAATCCTTTGATATCCTAAAAACCATCACCTAATATCACGTGTTCAACAATTTGTTAGTTCAAAACAAATAAATAATGAAAGTAATTTTTTTATGATTCTCAATGAAATAATAATCTTCTATATTTAAGGTCTGATACTAATTTTTAATACATAATTTTGACACCAACATGTAAAATTTACCTTCATAACCACCATAATATCACTTATTACCACTCTATTAGTTCTTGTTTTACTCATGTTCATATAATACCTTCTTCAATAGGAATCCACTTATTCTACTAAATCATCAATTACAACATCAAAACATTTCACAACATCATATTCATATCTTTATTAATCTTCCACATGGACCATATCTCCCCCAAAACATATAATACTTTAACAAAAATTATGATAATTTAAATATATGGGGATAGGTGATTTTCCACTTTCTTTAGGTTAAAAAGGATAGTGAGTCACTATGAACCACCACTTTGAATTTATCCTTCAATTTGGAATCTATATTCAGATTTGAACTATTCATGATATAATCAAACATCTCTTCAACTAACATCGGATTTTCCTTTTCTTTAAAGACAAAATCACAAACTCTTTTCCATGGGAAATCTTACCAATAAGGATCCAGTGACACAACACTATTTAGAATTTTCTTTTTCAAACCTTCATGATTTCTTTTTTATCTATGGATGTATCATTAGTCATTTTAACATGTTCAATTCCTTGGGATACTCCATTTACATTATCTTTTTTAATTTCAGTGACACATGAACTCTGAAACACACCTTTCGTGAGGTGTGGAAAAAATGATTAAATCCCCTAAGGGTGTAGTGTAAGTGGTAAAAATAATTCCATTCTCAAAAGAGAAGTTTTTAAATATAGGTTTCACTTAAAAAATATCAATATTGAAATATTTTAGAAAGCAACAGATTTTGATTGAGAGTAGATTGATTGGACTTAGGTTAGGTTTTCCTTTTTCTGATTCCATCGTAGTTTTTGAGAAAAATCGAATCTTTTGGATTTAGGTCCAAATAGTTTACAGAAATCAATGAAAATTTCCACTTTAATTTACCTTTTATTTAATTATATGTCAAAGTGGAGTAATAAAATTGGGTTATTTTTAATTAATCATGTACTACCAAATCTGGTATTAATTTTTCCTAAATAATTAAATTAGTCCAACTTAATTTCTTCATGTGTTTTAGTAATCACTAAACAACTACCTTACATGATATTATTTATTAACTAACTAATCAGTGTAAAACAACAAATCAAGGTTAGAATAATATTTTAATAAAATAAAGTTAATATTTAAGAACAAATTAAAAAAAATTGCATTTAATTTTAATTTAAAATAAATTAAATTTAAAACCATTTCATTAAAAGAAAAGAAATATTTTTAATTGAAGACTTTTAGAAACTCAATCATAACAAAATTGAATTCCCCTTCCCTTCATCCAGTCAATATAGATTCTACCCCTCCATGAAATAAGGGGTCATTTAATTTGAAAATGAACTACCCATGAATCAATTGAAAAAAATTTATGAGGAGGAGGATCTCCACGTTGGTGGTGGTGTTTCTTCCACTTTGCACTAGATGAGTGGGATGATGATTTTTTTTCATTAGAAGGAGGAGGTCACCTACTTTTATTGGTGGGGAGGAGGGAATCCTCCAACATTTTCAATTAAATAAAACTATAGGAGGATTTAAAAAAATAACTGACCAACCAACCCACCACTCCCCCCCTACGGCTTCCCTTTATTTGAGGGAAGAGAACTTGTGGCTTCCAATATCAAGGGGTCGCATAGGCAGGATACATGTAGAAAGGACCACCCCCCCCCCCCACCACGAGTGTGGTGGTATCCTTGTTGATAGTAGGGTGGATAAGCTAGGTGTTAGGGGCAGTGGTGGTTGCATGCAAGCAGACATGCCATGTCAGAGGGGGGCCTTCGGTGCTATGGGTTAAACTAATGGTAGGGAGTCCTCCTCCTAAGACCTTCATATTTATATGAGTAGGAAATTGAAGTGGTGATAGTGGATAATCTGAACTCATTCGGTGGTTACCTTGAGATAGTGGAGGTGAGAAAGCAGTGGCTTGTAGCTTGATCAGAGACAAAGGAGGTGGTGATGCAAAGCGGCAGTAGTGGCGCTGGCATGGGATAAGGTGTTGGGGGAAAGAATGAGAATCAATGGTGCATAGAGTCTCGAGAAGTGGATGCTCCTCCTTCATATGGCCTTCATAATGGCTAGAGGAGGTACTGGAATGGAGGTCAATAAAAGATTGACCAATGGCAATGACAGGGGCTCTGATGGTGATAGGAGGCAGCTCGGATTGTGGATTTACCCATTCCATAAATTAGCATCTTTCTTGCTTTTCTCTAGCTCAAAAACTTGGATCTATTCATGATGGGGATCATCAAATGTATGTTCATCAAAATCAAGGAGATAAATATTTTCCTCAATACGTGAACATCTAGGTTCTTCTTTTTTTCTCCAAGGAACAGAAAACTTATTCTGATTCTATATTATCAAAGTAATAAGGAGTGATCAACAATTCAGATTCTGTAAAACCAGAGGATATAGAGCCAAATAAAGGTTTAAATCCCTAATTTTATTTAGTTTTAATAAATTCTTAAGTGGTAAGTGTGTCTTGGAGTAGATTATCTAAATATGGAGGCAGGTAGTTGGGCTTCTCCATTTTCACTTCAAATTCCACCACTTGGGTGGTATCTTCATTCTATAATGTTGGATATTCTTCTTTGTAGGGTTTGGGTAAATCAAGAAGTTCCTCAAATTCATTCCAACATTCATCTAGTTCTTGCTGATCCTCCATATATAGCTCAGTAGGAAAGTCTTCCTCCTTTTCCCCTTTAGGTAAGATAAGTGGCTCATCTTCTAGTACATGTTTTTACTCAAGTTTAGGTTCATCTGAAGATGTTTGGGCATATTCAGTTATCCAATCCAGTTTTCCTTGGAGACCATGAACCTTTTAATTAAAGTCTTGAATATCATACATGATTTTGTGTTTTCAAACATGCTCTAGAAAATATTCTTGTGGATCTTCTTCAGAAGTTTTAAGGGGAATGGAGGAGCGCTCTTCTTGTGTCTTATACTCTTCTTAATAGAATACATGGAAGTACTCCAAGAATTCAGTGAGCTCTCTGGACAATACTTTAATAATTGATTAATCAAGTGTCTCTTTGAGATCATGGATGAGGTCCTTAAATTCCTCCTCGTCAAAAATTTTACTTCAGGCCCCCTTGATCTGTCTAGCCCATAATACAACACCATCTTCTATATAATAGGGGGATTAAGCTACTGGTTCTTTGACATGAGAGTATTTTTTATTCCATGAATTGAAAAAATTGTCATATGAAAACATCATGGAAGTCTTTTTTAGTTTTTTAAAAATTTTATTAAAATTAATTGAACATATCTAAGATGTGAAAATATAAAAATTAAATGAATAACTAATTGGCTCCCTAGAAACGACACCAGTTTTGACACACGCTTGATGAGAGGTGTGGAAAAAATTATTAAATCCCCTAAAGAGGTAGTATAACTGGTAACCAGAATGTCATTCTCCAAATAATAGATCTTAAATCTAGGTGTCACTTAAAAAATATCAATATTGAATGATTTTATAAAACAAGAGATATTGATTGAGAGAGGAGTTATTGGATTCATGTTGGGTTTTTCTTTTTCTGATACCATCGTAGTTTCTGAGAAAAAAAATCATTTGGTTTAAGATCAAAATATTTTAATTAATTGAATAAAATTTCCCTCTTAAATTAAACTTTTATTTAATTATATGTTAAAGTGTAGAAATCACAATGTGATACTTTTAATTACTCATGCAGTACTATATCTGGTATTGATTTTCCTTAAATAATTTAATTAGTCCAAATTAATTTCTTCCAATGTGTAAGTAATAAATAAACTACTCCCTTACATTATGTTATTTATTAATTAACCAATTGGTATAAAAATTACATAAATAAATATAGGATATAATAATATTTAAATCAAATCAACGTAATATTTAATAACAAATTCAAATATAGTCACATTTAATTGAAATTCAAAAATAAATTAAATTGAAAACCATTTAATTAAAAGAATTGAATTATTTTTAATTGGAAACTTTTAGAAACTCAAGCATCACAGAACTGGATCCCCCTTCCCTTTACCTAATCACTAAGGATTCGACCCCTCCTTGTAAGAAGTGGTCATTGAATCAGAAAATGAACATCCCATCAAACAATTGAAGAAATTAAATGAGTAGGAGGATGTAACACCACAATAGTTTTCATTATATCTATTTTTAAATTTAATCTCTTTTATATCTTACATTTCACACAACACCAAGTATAAATAAACAATGATATATAATTAAATATTATTATTTTAACATGACCATTATAACTTAACTATTACATAGGCATGAATGAATAGTATTACCCAAATTATAAAATTTATATATTATATAATTAATCAAACGTTTTTAAATCCATACAAATTATTTTTTAAGCATAATATAAGAATTAATCAAATTTTTTGCATTAAAAGTCTATATTTTTCTTAAAAAATTATCACCTTTTAATGGTGATCCCATTTTAAATCCCATATTTTACACTTACATTTCTAGTTCGAAAAAATAAAATTATTTTTTAAAGTGTAATATAAAATTTTATTTTGGATCAATTTTTGGTATTTTTTTGATAAGTTTCATGTTTTGATAAATAGTCAAAAATACTTAATTTTAATAGAAAACAACTTTTTTCATTGAAATAGTTTATAGTGTTAAATTATAATTTTGATTAGTTTTAAAGTATAATTAAATTATATTTTTATAATTTAATATAATTTAGTTCATTTTAATTATTTTCACATTAAAATTGGATATAAACACTTGTCAATGTTTGGATTGTATTTACTTTTAAAAACTCATTTTCTCATTCCATCGAGGAGATTGTTTTTAATTTAATTAATGAAACTTATATGTTTTGAATTTTTGAAAATGTATTCAATATTTAGAATCAGTAGGTCCAAATTATATAAATAGGTATCTTTTATTTTCTGAATTTATGAATAATAACATTAGTAATTTGTTTATTACCATGGTTAAGGGTAAATCGGGTAATTAAAGGTAAAAATAATATTATAAAATTACCCTAACACCTGTAAAAAAACCTATTGGAGGACTAAATTATATCCTTATAATATATTTTTATAAATGGAATCATTTAATGGGAAATTGTCCATGAATATGACATGGATATTATTAAAATCAAAGAATGTTACAAAATATCACACTCGCATTTCTTATCAGTATAATAATTTTAATATAGAGATCACCATGAGATAACATTGATCATAAATATTATATAGAAATATAAAATAATTATCTAAAACATATTAATTTATTTATAATTTTTATATATTAAAAAATTACTATTAATGATGACATAATAGTGAAGTAGAAATTATTTTATTAATAAAAATATCAAGTAAATGATATTAAAAATATTTAAAGAAATGTAATTTTAATTAATTGAGGTAACCAATGAATTTTATAGTTTACTATGACTTTTTAAGATTATATTAAATGGTTTTTTAAATTTATATTTCTTTTTGTATTTTATTTAAATTGAAATAAATTAATAGTGTCAAAATTCACACTATTGATATTTTATAAAAATAATATTTTATTAAATTATTTAAAAATAATAAAAATATTTAAAAACTGAAATTTGATGATTATAAGGTATCCATTTTAATAAATTTTCCATTTATGCTCAATTTACACCATGTAAGTAAATATTTATAACCATTTAATATTTATAATATTATTACTATAATTAAAATTAAATTGATTAATTAAGGATAAATAAAAATAATAATATTTAAAATAAAAACAAAACATGACTAAATTTAATTGGTCGAAATGATATATACTCATAATCATCTTATCTTTAAAATATCTCACTTTGGATATATTTGGAATCAAAAATCAATTTGTAATAAATTAATAGTTCTGGAGTTTCATAAAGTGGTCATCCCATCTCTTATAAAAGGTCACCCATCCATATCTTTTATTCACACCACTAAAGCCATTTTTCTCAGACAAAACCTACCCATTTATCGTCAAAACTTCCCTCACTTCATACTATATTCAATACATTGGGCCTAAAGCCAACCAAATAAATCATTTTGTTCAAATCAATAAGAGATGCATGAGGAAGAGGTAATTGTTTTATCAACTCATTCAAATTTATTTTCTTCTTCTAATTACTCTTCTTATGTTATTAACATACTAAATTAAAAACACTAATATTGAATATATTATGAGATTTTATTATGATTTTTGGACAACCATGTTCCTTTTTTTATCTATCATATGAAAAACAACATCATCACGCATGCATGTGTATGACTTATCATCTCCATGTCATGGTGTAAGTTTTTTCATCACTACTTTATTTGGATAGGAATAATGATAAATATAATGGTTTAAAATAATTAATATGACATTATAATGTTTCTTTATATCTAATATACCATAACATATAACCATTAAGGGAATGATATCATCGTTCAAGAGTACGTACGACCTATCGTCTCAACATCGTGATGAGATTCATTCTCTACCTTAACCATTAAATAATGATTGTAAAAATGTATAATATGATTAAATATAATATTTATGAACTTAATATTTGTCTTTATTGGAATAAAATATATCCTATTCATTATAAACATGATTTACACAATAAAACATCCATATGAAAACAAAGCAGTTAACACCCGAAACAATGGTAATACTGAAATATTATTAACAATATGATATAGTAGGATCACATATGATATAATAAATATCGATATGGTATTGTTATAATTTAATAGTATTCCTTAAACATTATATAGGATATTAACTCACCCTTAACTAATGTAAACTGCAAGGTAAGGGTTAAATTCACAATTTCATTATTATTTGAGGTTGTTTGTAAATAAGTATCTACTGGGGCATCATTATTATCCATGTCCATCTTTCCTAAAAATGTATTTCAAAATATTCTTAATATTCATTTAAAAAAGATTATATTCATTTTTTCCCATGTTTGACTTTTTATAAAACGTTTTTAAAGGAATATTTCTTTTCATTTTCCAAATGAGGTACTTTATAACATTTTCAAAAAAATAAGGAAGGAATGTTTTTTAACTTATGTGGCGTGAGTGGATTTTTTCACTATTAGGACACCTTAAAATTTTTAATAATCCATTAAAAGCCTACAAGTTTATTTTCAAAGGAAATTTTTTCTTTTATAATTTTGTCTTCTTATAAATTATTTCAAAGTAAAAAAAGGTATATTTCTCTCTAAGAGTTTTAAGGATTATTTTCATCTATGCCAACATCCTTTGTTGGATTTTAAATTTAATTGTGGTTCTTTTCTTATGATAAAATATAACTTTTTGGGTTGGTTTATTTGTGATATGTTGGACAGTGGTTGTGTTATTTTGATATGATTAATTGTTTATGATTAAAGTATTAACATTTAATATGCTTCTTTTAATACGAATTTTTATATTGGTTATGTTTCGCCCTTTTAATATGAGGAATGCATTGGACTTAGTAAGTGATAGGTGAGGCCAACTATAGCCCCTAGATACATCAGTAGGTTTCATAAGACAAAATAGTTTGGGTTTCTACCCATTTAGTTATGGTCTTGGAAGGATACCTTGATGATATGGTTATGATGTCTAACATTATGAATTCTCTCATTATTATATTAGTTATTGATATTACATGTGATTATTTGACTTGTAGAATATCCATGTGTATGTTTAAATGGAATTATTAGATTTATTTATTCCATATTATGCTCAATATTATGTTAAAAAGTCTGGTGATTAATTTTTATACCTTTCCTTAAATGTTTATGCTTATTTATGAAATATTTTTCTATATTTTTTACCCTTACTGAGAATCTAAGCTCACCCCTTTCTTATTTTTTACATTCCAAGAAACCAAGATGTGTATTATAACTGATATAAAGGGTTGGGCTATGAGAATAATGGTATTCTCAAAGGATTTTCTATGTTGTATATTATGTTTTTAATTTAAATTAAAGATTCATGTACGTAATTTATTTTCCAAGACTACTAAATAGATTTGTCCTTCGAGATTTTATTCTATATAATCATGCTAATTTATTAAAATAAAGAACCAGCTCCGCGCTTTTGGGGTCAGTGTGTTTCAGTTAGTATCAAAGGATGTTTAGAAACAACCCTGGAAACTAGATTTAAAAAATGTAGATTAAGGAACATAACCCTAAGATAGACTTTGTGGATATGTATAGAAGAACATCCTATAATTTTTGTAATGTAGAGATTATGTGGGTATTACTAGAAAATACATCCATATCTGGATAAAACAAGTGGATGGGGTTCTGGAATAGATATACCTAGAAGTAATTACTCTAAAAATGGGGTTTTAATCTTGACTCATGGTATCCTGGTACATAAAAACGGGAAATACTATGCACCTATTTTGACACTCTCATGGGATATTCTTAGGCTAATTCACATTTTTATTATAAACTGTTCTGAAGGATTTATGAGTAAATATGTCCCCAAAGAAAAAAATTATGATTATGATATTTTACATTCAATTTTTTTTCAATTTATGTTAATAAATTTTCTAGTTTTTAGATTATACATTATGATATAATCCAATCTAATATAATCCATTATTTAGTAATGGAACCTAATGGAGGGAATGGAAACCTTATCAACACCCACAATCCATGTATGGATTTCCCTCCTATGCAAGATAATTAATTTGGAGCTAGATATGCAACTAGTGTCGAGAAACGTATAACTATACTTAGACAATTGACTCGGGTTATTAATAATAACCCTGCCCATATGAAGCATCATAACCCACAATGAGGAGGAACAATGTTAGACTGCTTTATGAGAAAATAACCTCCAGAATTCAATGGAACTACAAATCCATTTGTAGCTAAGAAATGTATAAGTTCCTTAGATAAAATATATATTACTTTGGGGAGTAACAAAATGGAAAAAAGTTGTTATGGTAGTTTTACGTCTCTCAGGAGATTCAGATCAATGGCAGTCACTAATTCAAAACATGAAATATGAGGAAGAAATTACAATTATGGAATAGAAGGATTCTATAGAAATCTTATTGGAAAATTATTTCCCTCATGAATATAGAGCTGATATGGAGAGACAATTCTTTAATTTGGGGGAAAAGGAGGATTAGAATGTTGCAAAGTATGAGGCCAACTTTACAAGGTTAGAAAGGAATTCTATAGACTACAAACGTAACACAAGGATTAATATTGATCATTTCTTTGATGGGTTAAATCCATTTATCTGTAAGGCTTTGATCTCCAAAACATTATCATCATATGAAAATATAGTCTCATGTTATATAAAGATGTAGAAATAATTTTCCAAGTATAATGACTTTAATCGAAATTAAGAGAAGAAGAGTATGGTGGATCAAGATACGGATAAAGGGGAAAGGGGAAAGAAGGATTTTTCCATATGTGATAATTATGGGAAGAAACACCCTGGTACTTTCCTGAAAGGAATTAGAGTTTGTTACAATTGTAGAAATAAATTTCACCAGGCTCCTGATTGTAAGGGAAAGAAATAAGTTTTAAATGTGAAATGATATAATTGTAAGCAGTTGGGACATTATGAAAATTATTGTCCAATGCTTCAAGGAAATAAAGCTCCGAATAAGAAAACGGATCATGGTCAAGATTATACTATTACTATGGTGTAAGTATAATAATTAATGTATTTGTGTTTTTAGATTTAATAATTGTTTTATTAAATTCTGGTTATAAGAATAATGTGGTATATAAGGATTGTAATGCAGTACTTCTTCTTTCAGAATTTAGAGGCAAGAACATTTTCATTAAGGTTTTTAAGGTGATTAAATATTTGGTATGTTTTAATAAGAGATAAATTATGTTTTTTGGGGAATATGATATTACTATTTATTTGGGGAATTTAGATACCTTTTTGGACAGTAAATTTGGACAGAAGTATTTTGGATAAGTCTTAAGGTTGGAATGAAGTAAGTTGAACATTGGATATTATTTTTTGAGGTTAAAGTATGATTTACTGGATACATTGGAATAAAATTTTTTGGATTCAGTAATAATTTAGAGGATGAAGGAAATACTTTTGGGCCTTATCATTTATCAAAATTTCTTCAGGTGTAAATAATTCATTTTGAACTTTCATTTCCATGTTTAATGGTTGAAGTGAAAATAGACCGAAACACAAACAAAGTATGATATTATTCTTATAACATGGAAATCAATAAATAAATTTATTATTTAAATATTAAAACATTCTTAAACTCTAGGGAAATGATCTTGAAATTAAAAATTCAATCCTAGTACTTTTTCGGATTAATCAAATTTCCTTTAGATCATCACATATTATAGCTTTGTGATTGTTAACATTCTCTTAACTATGTTCCATATCACTCTACATCAGAAATTTATGGTTATATTTTTATTTCATGTACATATTTTCCTACATGTAACCCTTATATGTGTTATCATTGGTAACCTTATTACTTCCCTTTATTTATTTTAAAGTGTATGTTTTATTGACCCTTGTTCTGATGTGGGATTTCAATAAAGGAATTTTCAATAGTCAAAACATAGTTACCAAACCTGAATTCAAAACCTTCAAGGATTTAATTTATTAAAGGAGGGAGAATGTAACACCCCATTATTTTAAATTATTTCTCTTTTTAAATTTAATTTCATTGATATATTATGTTTCACACAACACTAAGTTTAAAAGAACAATGATATATAATTAAATATCATTATTTTAACACGACCATTATAACCTAGTCATTACATCAACATGAATGAATAGTATTTAAAAAATTATGAAATTTATGTATTATATAATTAATAAAAAAAATTTACATCCATTCAAAATATTTTATAGGCATAAGATAATAATTAATCTAATTTTACACATTAAAAGGCTATATTTTTCTGAAAATAAATTTTACCACCTTTTAATAGAGAACCAATTTTAAATCCAATATTTTACACATTCATATTTTTATTTTTAAAAAATAAAATTTTATTTAAATCATAATAACAAAATATATTTTGGTTCATTTTTTGGTATTTTTCTGATAACTTTGAAGTTTTGATGAATAGTGAAAAATACTAAATTTTAATTAAAAAAAACTTTTTTCATCGGAAAAATTTATAGTGATAAATTATAATTTTGATTGGTTTTAAAGTATAATTAGATTAAGTTTTTATTATTTAATCAAATTTATGACATTGGAATTATTTTCAACTATAAATTAGATATAAACACATGTCAACCATTTGATGGTTTTTAATTTTAAATACCAAATTTTCTCATTCAATATACGGGATATATTTTAATTTAATTACTCAAAATTATGTGTTTTGAATTATAAAAAATGTATTCCATATTTTAAATCAGTGGTTCTGAGTTATTTATATAGGTATATATTTTTTTGACATTATAAATAGTAACTTTGTTAATTTTTTTACTACTGCATTTAAGGGTAAATCAGGTAATTAAAAGTTAAACCATTATTATAAAATTACCCTAACACCTATAAAAATCCTATTTGATGACTAAATTCGACCATTATCTTCTATGTTTCAAATGGAATCAATTAATGGACATTTTTCCATGAATTGGACTTGAATATTTTTAAAATCAATGAATGTGACAAAACGTAACACTCTCATTTCTTATAAGAATAATAATTTTAATATAGTGATCACTAGGAGATAACATCAATAATAAATTTTATATGGTAATATAAAACAATTATACACTTCATAGTAATTTATTTATTATTTTTAGATATTAAATAATTACTATTAATGATGACACAATAGTGAAGCAAAAATTATTTTGTTAATAAAAATATCAAATAAATGTTATTAAAAATACTAAGATAAATATAATATGAATTAATTAAGGATTTACACAAATTTTATATATGTATTAGACATTTTAAGAGTCCATTAAATGGTTTCTTTTGACATTATATTTCTTTTTAGATTTTAATTAATGTCAAAATTGAAACTAATGATATTTTATAAAAATAACAATTATTAAATTATTTAAAAAACATAAAAAATTGAAAAAATAAAAATGATAATTATAAGGTAAAAACATTCATAAAATTTACATTTAAGGGCAATTTACACTACATAAGTAAATATTTACTACCTTTTAATATTTAGAGTATAATTACTACAATTGAAATTAAATAGATTAATTAACGATAAATGAAAATGATAAGATTTAATATAAGATAAAAAACGTCTAAATTTTATTGGTTGAGAGGATTAAGACTCATTCTACTCTTATCTTAAAAATAATTCACTTTGGATCTATTTTGAATTGAAAATCAATTTATAATAAATTAATAGTTTTGTAGTTTCCTAAAGTGCCCCTCCCCTCTCTTATAAAAGGTCACCCCTTCTATTTTATTCACACCTATAATTCCATTTTGATCGACAAAAAACTACCAATTTCTCCTTCAAAATTCCTTCACTTCATCCTAGACTCCATAATTTGGTTATAAATCCTACCCAAGGTATCATATTGTTCAAATCAAAAGGATATACACGAGGAAGATGTAATTATTTTATCAACACTTTCAAATGTATTTTCTTCTTCTACTTCTTCTTACTATGTTGTTTTCATAATAAAGTAACAAATATAGTATCAAATATGTAATGAGATGTTATTATGATTTTGGTATAACCATATTCCTCATTTTATCCATCCTATGAAAAACAACATCATCATGTGTGCGTACGTACGGGCTACCAACTTCATGTCGTGGTGTGTTTTTTTCATCACTAATTTTTATGGACACATATAATGATGTATATAATTTATATAGACAAATAATATTAAATTATAATTATTCTTTATAATTAATATACCATCAAATTTCAAACCATTTTACCATTAAAGGAATGATATCATCGCTCGTGCGTATATATAGCATACCTTCTCCACGAAGTGATGAGATTCATTCTTTATGTTAACCATTAAATAAAGATTATGAAAATGTATAATATTAATAAATATTATATGTTTGAACTTAATGTCATTTTTTATTTTAATAAAATATATTCTATGCATTAGAAACATTAGTTACACAACAAAACATGCCGAAGAAAATGAAGCATTTAACACCCTAAAAATGGTAATACTAAAATATTATTAACAAAACATCATAATAGGATCATATATGATATAATAAATATATATATATGGTATTATTATAGTTTAATAACATTTTTTAAACTTTTTACAGGAGGTCAGCTCACCCTTTACTAAAGGAGAGTACAAAGTTAGTGTTAATTTCACAATCTCGTTATTATTTAAGGTTGTTAGTACAAAAGTATCTATTGGGGAATATTTATCATCAATGTCCATGTTTCCTAAAAATGTATTTCAAAATATTATTAATATTACTTTAAAATGGTTTAAAGTCATTTTAACCATGTTTTACTTTTTATAAAAAAAATTTGAAAGGAATCTTTCTGTCATTTTCTAAACAAGGTACTTTATGACCTTTTTGAAAAATTAAGGAAGGAATGTTTTTTTAACTTATACAGTGTGAGCAGGTTTTTTCACCATCATCACGCCTAAACATTTTTAATAAACATTTATTTTTAAAATAAATATTTTCTTTTATAATTTTCTTTCTTTAAAATGATTTCATAGTAAAAAAATGATATTTATCGTAATGAGTTTTAATGATTATTTTCATCTATGTCAACATAGTTTGTTGGATTTTATATTTAATTGAGGTGGTTTTACTATGATACAATCTACTATTTTTGTTCTGATTGGTTTATGATATGTTTGATAATGGATGTTCTATTTTAATGCCATTCTTGGTTTATGGTTAAAGTATTAACATTTTTTGATAGTTTTAATACAAATTATTATGTTAGTTGTGTTTCACCCTTTCATGTGAGGAATGCATTGGATATAGTAAGTGATGAGTGGGCCCTCTATATCCCCTTGATGAATCAGTAGGTCTCATTAGGAAAACTAGTTTTGGTTTTTACACGTTTATGTATGGTCTTGGAATGAGGCCTTCATGGTATGGTTATGGTGTATATCAGTATACATTACCTCATTATGAAATTAGTTATTGATATTACATTTGATTATTCAATTAGTAGAATATTCATGTGTATGTTTAAATGAAATTATTTGATTTATTCTTTCTATATTTTTCTCATGATTATGTTTAAAAGTATTGTGATTTAGTTTTATACCTTTCCTTAAAATTTTATACTTATTTATGAAATTTTTTGTTGTGTTTTTACCCTTACTAAGCATATGATCTCACCCCTTTATTATTTTTTACTTTACTAAGATTCCAAGATGTGTATTATAACTAATCTGTAGAGTTATCATGGTAGAATAATGGTGTTCACAAAGGATTATCTATTTTGTATTTTATGTTTTGAATTAAAATTAAATATTCTTGTATGTAATCTATTTTCCAAGACTAGTAAATGGATCGGTCCTTGAGGATTTGATTCCTTGTAGTCAATCCAATGTATTAAAAAAATTCATCAGCTCTAGGATTTTGGGGTCGAGGTGTTATAGAGGATCTATACCATGGTGGTGGTGTCACTT
The DNA here is from genome assembly GCA_963277665.1 of Viscum album. Classification (NCBI taxonomy): domain Eukaryota; kingdom Viridiplantae; phylum Streptophyta; class Magnoliopsida; order Santalales; family Viscaceae; genus Viscum; species Viscum album. Next base: position 1,426,452,109 of record OY728136.1, on the reverse strand, counting down.
CCCTTTTGCACCAGATGAGTGGGCTAATGAATTTTTGATGCCATTGGATGGAGGTGGTCAACTCCTTTTATAGGTGAGGAGGATGGACTCCTCCCATTTCAATTAAAAAAGCTATGGGAGGGGTTACATCCCCCCCCCCCCTATATTACCTTGGTTTGAGGGAAGAACACCTACAACTTTGGGTATCAAGGGGTCACGTGGGAAGGATCCACACGGAGAGGACCATCTTGACCCCAACTTCAGTGCAGTGGAGACCTTAGTGGTAGCTGGGTAATGGGGTGGTGACACTAGGTGGAAGTAGTGGTGCAGCTATATGTATATAGGCAGGCCACATCGAAAGGGGGCCTCTGATGCTATGGATGGAAGCCTGTGGTGGTATTAACCTCCTCCTTCAGCCTTCACAGTGGCTATAGGAGGCCCTTGTAATGGCGGTAGTGGATGATATGAGCTCTTACAGTAGTGACCTTGAAAAACTCAAGGCGAGTTAGTAACAGCAAGCAGCTCAGGACAAGATGAAGGAGGTGGAGATGCTGAGTGGCATCGATAGTGTTGGCATGGGTGAAGGTTTTGGGGGTGACTTTTAGTGGTGAAGGTTCATAAAGGCATGATCATTGGATGATCCTCCTTTCTTAGGCCTTCATAATGTCCAAATGAGGAACTAGAATGAAGGCCACCAGTAGCATCATTGTGGTTTTTGACGGTGGAAGGAGATAGCCAGGATGGTGGTTTCATGCCCATAGTGGTAGTGGTGGCCTTCAATGGCCAGTGAGGGTATAGAGGTTGTCGACACGGCATCTGGGGGAATTCTGGTTGGTGGGGGAGTTGGATCATAGGCGGAGGCAGTGTGGCATTGATAGACCGTGGAGGAGTGTGGCGGTGTTGTGATGGAGATCTCATCCCAAATTGAGATGGTGGGATGTGCATAGGGACTTTATAAGGCTCGATGTGGGGTCACCCTGCACATCTACTTCAGGGTGGGATCCCAGAACACCACATGCAGACACTCATCTGTAGGTCGTGACACATGCCTCCCACACAGACTTCAGACTACCTATTCTTGATGTGAGGCTTTATCACCTATGGCACACCTGTAGGGCTTCATCACCCGTAGGTTGTGCTCGGGCCTGATACCCCCAAGTTCCCACCAGTCTGGCATGCCTTCTTGCTAGTCCACCTTAATTGGCCATCCCTTCAGGCTATCCAAGTGACTTATTGGATTGGTGGTAGAGGGCCATCCTATTGGGTAATGTTTTACATAAAAATCAATAAATTTGTTAGGAAAATTTCCACAAATATTCAAAAGATTCAAAAATAATGGTTTGAAATCCAAATTCATCATTTTAATAATTTTAAACCATTTCCATTTGATCTCTTAAAATTACACATAATTTACTAAAACACTAAAATTCAAGTGTTTTATCATTGAAAATCAAAAAAATCACCAATATTTGATTAAAAATATGTATGGAATTTTTGTCTATAAAACTCCTTTATTATTTGTAAATCTTTTTTCTCATATTTTTAAAATACCTTTTTTAGTAGTAAACTTAAAACTTCCATTAAAACCTCTTTATTATGGTATTCCTCTTAAACCAACCCATGAAATATATTTTTCAAAGGTATAGATTATTCATTATACATGTCCTAGATTTCTCATTTCACACCAGTTGAACTCCTCTTAGGATATACACTAGAGACATAATTATTCTGGTAATAATTATTTGAATAGAATCCATACCATCACTATTGTGGTTGCTAACTCCTTATAAAAATTCCATAAAATTCCTAACAAGATAAATATTTCAGTTCTTCATAGAAAAAAGTATAAATATATCCAAGCATTCCATTGTAAAATCACTTCTCTCTATATCTTCATTTATAAATAATATTTTTCTTCATAATATTTATAGTTACCTTCTTGGGTGTGTTTATAGTACTTCCATTGTGTTCCCTTTTCTTGGGAACTCCCACAATTCACTTCTTCTCATGCTTCAAAAGGGGTTCTAAAATATTCATGGTGGGATTTTCTCATGGAATTTAATATTTGTGAGATAAATATTCTTTTATGATTCTTATTTGATATTACATACTAACACTTTATCTCACTATCACCTACTAAGGGATTATTAAGTAAAAAGTTTAAATTATATTTTATAATATGATGTCCCTTGGTATTCGATTACTCCCCCTTCTTTTTGACTAAGATCAAATATTTTTCATGTTAATAGTCATTTTTCCCTTTTCTTCAAGTTGATTATTCATGAATTACATGAGAATCTTACCCTTAGGAATATCATCTTTCAAAATATTAAATAATTTATCCATTATGTCACTATACTCTTTTATCTTGGTGTTCATCTGAGAAAAATAATTATTAAGGCTTAAAATTATCTTGTTTAATTATATGAGACTCCTCAACGTATTATTCATGGTTTATAATAAGTTTTTACTTCATGGAATTTGGGCTTTGAGATTCTTTTTATTCATCGCCTTTTTTATTAGGACTATTTATGAGATTTTTAACTTTTAAATACATATATAATAATCTATCTTCTTAGATATAGTTATTTTTCCTTAAATTAGTGACACCTTAAACCAATATATTTTTTATGATTTTCAATTTTTTCTTTAGTTTTTATCGCTTTGAAATGGATCTCTTGAGAAATATTATTCTAATTTAACATCATCATTTCATATTACTTCTACTGAAATATCTCTTTTGATAAGTGTATAGATTCCACCTTTTTTATACATGATATATTATTATCATCAGTATATCCAATATCACTTAGGATATTAGGCTCAAAAAATAATCCGCCAATATCATTTAAAGAGTTAATAGATTTATAGTCAAAATCATCAATACCACTCTTTCTAATGAAACTCTAATCCGATATCTCAATGATATTTTTTCCATAATTCACTCTATTATATGGAATTACCATAAAATTATTCATCTTCATTAAATTTATTTCCTTTTTCATTGTACTAATAGAATCTATGAGCATAATAAAATTCAACTCTGAAATATAATCAGATAAATTCAAAGAAAAATAAATCCAATAAAGGGAACATATAATTTTATACCACCTATCAAGACCCATAAGAGAATTTAATGAGAGATACTCTAAGATGGGTAATGAATTAGGGTATAAAACTCATTCCAACTTAATAACTTTTTCCTAATACTCTAAATATCTTAAATAATCATGACCAAATAATTATTAGGGTTACCCTTTGTATCTTTTCACTATAATGATGATTTGGTTGTTATCCCTCTTATCATACCTTTAAAAAAATATTATCAATGACTAATTTTTCCCACTTTCAAAAATTTATGTTGTGAAGAATATAAATAAGAAATCACATAAGACACAAGGATTTTATTTCATTTACCGTAACTAATCTATTCAATATAAAATGAAATAGAGATACGGTGTCCTCTAAAATCCACTAAACACGCTGTTTGGTGGTGAGTTTATGCTAGGTCAATTATAAGCCTAGAGACACTTCCCCTTAAATATTTAGGTAAATATCACGACTTTATAAGGATTACTTCCATCACATTCTTTATTTCAATAACTCCTCTAGAAATTACTTCCACATTATCATGTATTCCAAGATAAATAGTATCACCACAATTGTAGTTTCATTAGATGTATCTTGGTTTACTTTGACCTATATGGGATTCTCCTTCACAAGATGGATATGAACATCCCCATGAATGGAAGTATCTCATTTCAATGATTGATCATGGAAACTACTTCTTCTAATTGTTTGTAACAGATCTCTAGTAAGTTCCCAGATTCTTTATCTTCTATTATCTCCTAGAATTACACTCCCACAAATTGAAATATATTAATATTCCTTTGTATTTATAAAACTAATATAAGAAAATAAATAATGACATAAAACATTAAATCCTTACCATCAATGGTGTGGATTATGCATTATTTTTCTATGATCATGCCAAGTTTCCCATTAAATTTTAGTGTGGTTAACCACAACATTTGACCATGAATATTTTGAGACGTAACTTTCTCATTGATCCTCCAAAATTAGTCTATCTAGAACTTAAATGTAGTTTAAAATCATAAACTATAATCTTTCATAAATCAAATTCTACCTCAGGAACCTGGTGTACTAGAATATAGGATGTTTTCTACACCCTACTTATAGAACCAAGTCTATCACACAAAACCCCTCGAAAAAACTCAACAAAAACAATGAAATAAGAGAGAAATGAAGTAAAGAAATAAAAGAAACTTTGATTTTCTATGGTTTTTATAATAAATCCTACATTCATGGGTGAAAATTGACTCCATTTTCATTACTAGAAAAAGATACAAAAAATATAAAACAAAATTAGTTGTTATAATCAATATCATTTTAGCTTTGTTTTCCATTTCATGGAACACATGTTCAATTCCTCTCACCCCACTTATATAGTAGGGATTATCTATTCATCTAGGTTTCATAAACATCTAATTTTTTGGGTAATCCCACCATTAGACCATAGTGATTGATGATCAATTGTATCAAGTTCTCATTACGACTAACATTTAGTGACGGGTGAGAAAAAGGGTTTCATGGACCTTATCTACAAACTGAAAGGATTAAAATTAATGTATCTTGTACTAAACATCTATTGTTGAAATTGAATATTGTGCATAGAATCATCAAAATATTTTAAATTTTGACCAAACTACCTTGGATAAATATTACCATTATCACATTACTAAAAATCTGGTTGAGTCGTATATTAGAGCATCTCTTTCTAGTGTAACTGAGCTAGTACTTTGAACACACTACATAATCCTAGAAATCTCCAACTTAGACCTTATTTCACTGACAACCATAGCATCTCACCCAAAATTTGAAAAATTCTTTCACTTTCATGGAAGAATTATCTTTATCCTTCCATTCACACAAGTCACAATGAGGTATAGTGTTTCATTATACATTCTTGGAATAACACTCTAGTGTAAATGTCTATTAAACTCTAATTCCTATATATATACTATAACTAGATCTCCCTTTCTTCCAAAAAGTTTTATATGAAGTAATATTTGAGTTCAATGTGTTTCTTCCATGAATTGGGAACAAGATTTTTCACCACATGTATTGCACTTTGACAGTTGGAGTAAATAAATCCACCCTCCAAGCTCCTTCCATGCTCCTATAAAAACACCTCAACTTTATAAATTATTTCCTTACTTCCATTTCCATAATATATTCATATTCTTTTGTGGACAAATATATAGCCAGTTGAATCCTAGACATCAAGATCATTGTCATTCCTCTGTGGGTGAACACAAAACTGATCTTACACATTTGAGTATCTAAATATTCCCAAAAAGTATAAATTTTCATGTCCGTATAATAGATAATTTATCCCAAAACACAAGGATTTATCTCATATTCCTGTAAGATATCAAATGATCCATTTTTTAGCTTCCTATTGCTCCTTCCCCAGATGAAACATGAAACTACTGACAAATACCGCTGTATATTTAATATTGATGTGAGTACACATAATGGAATACAAAAAGATTTCTAACACTAATGTGAATCGAACTTTTTCTATATAATTTTCATCATCTTATGTTTTTTTTAATTTTTCCTTGGATAACATGAAGTTTCTAACCAAGGTATTTGATATGGGATTACATTATTTCATACATAATCTCTTAATAATACTCTATACATAATCCTATTTAGACAAAACCAAGCTCTGTTATTTCTTATCTTATGCAATCCTTATCCTGGATATTTTATTAGTCTCATCGAGATATTTCTTCTCAGATGTTCTAAAAAACTCATGATTCATCTCCTAAATACCTTTATTGTTTATACCCACCTAAAGCATGTCATATATAAACAAGATAAACAGGATGAAACTCCCATCCTCAATCATCTTCCAGTAGAAATATTTGATCGTGTTTCTTCACATGAAACCCTTCCCTACAATGAATGTAATGAACTTCCAATTATATGGTCTTAGGGATTTATTAAAACCATATATTCTCCTCTCAAACTTATAAATTATTTCCTTATTATGAAATTATTTGAAAAAAGTTGATTCCCTGATTAAAACTTTCTTATTAAAATCTCCATAGAGAAATTTCAAATTTACATCCATTTTCTATAAATGAAAATTATTAGATGAAACCGGGCTAAATACTTTCTGAATAGTATTATTTTAACCACCATTGAAAAAATTCCATAAAATACTATAAATTATTTTTTTGAACACCCTTCACCAAAATCCTATCTATATACATATTATTTTTCTAAGCTTCATATTTAAACTAGAATACCCATTTTTCTCAAGTTATTTCATTCCTTGTGGTAGATCAATTTTCTCACAAGTTTCATTCGCATGTAATAAATCTGACTCATCCATCATGGTAACTACTACTTGCTAGAATCACCGAGTCTTTTCACTTCTTCTAAGGTTTTATGTTCCCGTATATCCATTAAATTTAAGAAGATCAAGTCAATTCCTTACCTTTAAACCATTTTCCTAACTCTAGTTAATCTTTGTAATTCTACTTATAGTTGAGCTCTATCTATAACTAAAACTTCTTGGGTCTTAACTATTGATACTCTAATTTGACCCTTTGAAACCCTAGAGTTCTCTAGTATATACTTTTTTGGCCTATCAACCATAATTTATTTTCCACTATTTGAACTCTCTAGAACTTTTTCCATTTTAATTATCTCATTCAAATAAACTTGAATTTGTTTAGTTGAATATTTTCTGTTAAATTATTTCTTCACCATGTTTTGTTCTTTATATAGTACCTCCTCATTGAAAATCAAATTCTAGGTTTTTGATGACTTTTTTATGTCATCATCCAAAATTAAAAAAAAATCATCTCTATATTCATGTAATGAGAACATATTTTATTTTTACTCAAGTTTATCTTGATCATTACCATCCACATGGATACAAGACAAATTTCCAAAAATATTGAAGGGGTTTATTTTTTATGACTTTTTAAACAATAGAACTTTCATAATTTTTTATCACATTATTTTTGGGTTACATATATTAACTAATTACATTTTATAGTTAACCACTTCTGCATAAATTTCCTTAGCCACCAAAAGGTGATAATTCATTCTTGTCATCTTCCTATTTAATGATTGTTTTATTCTTTCAACCGCACCATTTTTATATATAATCCCATGTACACATTTATCATGTCATATTCCTTTATACTTTAACATTTTTAGAAAAATCCTTTTACTATACTCACTACTTGTTCTAGACCATAATCATTTAGACTTAATTGCAGTTTTATTCAATATAATTTTCTTCCATTGAAAAAATTCTTGAAATATTTCTTAATTTTTTAGTAATTAAACCCATACTTTCCTCATGGATTCATTAATAAATACCATAAAGTATTGTGACCCTCTTTGAGGTTTCTTAGGGTAAATTTTCAAAAAATCAATGTGAAAAAGTTATATCATTCATCTCTTGGGTGTACTTCCAATCATGTTGAATTAAACCTTCCATTATTTTTCAAGTAACCAATTCTCAAAAATTATAATGTAAATATCATCCAACTTAATCTTTTCCGTCTCTTGTGGAACTTTCATTTTATTTTAACTGAGATTACTAGGAAATAATTCCATAATTATGAATTCATAGAAGTTATTATTCATTCTATTTCCAAACTATCTAATCTTAATCTTAGATATATGGTTTCATACTTTATCCCTCTTTCCATGAACATGTATCCTTAAGTTTTATTCTACACTCCATCAGAAGAGTTTATTCCAAATCCTACCTCATCAAACTATTCTAAATAAATTAAATTTTTTCATAAACTTGATATGTTTTGAACTACCTTGAGATCAATGTAAATTTTATTCTTCATCTAGACCTTAACATCACCATTACCAATCATTTTCAGAGATTCGTCTTTAGTTAAGTACATGATTCTGAACTTCTTGGGAAAATAATTGATTATCCATACCTTCTCAATCACTGAAAGTTAAATTTTTATTGAAAATAAACACAAGTACAAATCACCCACCTCATGGGGGGGATGATGTAGACCTAGAATATAACCTTTTGCAATATCCTTACTATCATTGGGTATGGAACTCGTACTTGTGAACAAAATCAAACTCTCATCTGGCATACCTTTGTTGGAAAGAGCATCAACTACACTATTCTCCTCCCTCCATGTGTGCATAATAGAAATTAATTGACACAGAAAGTCTGTACATTTCTTGATGGTATAAATTAAATCCCATATAATATTACCCACTTTTGGTAAAATTTCAACCAATACCACTGAGTAAAACTCAACTTTGGTGATCTGAATACTGAATCTCCTACAAAGATTCATCCCGCTGTCCATGGATCTTACCTTGGCTCCCATAGACATTCCCTCTCCATAATAAGAGCTAAAATCTAATATAACTAATCCCCTACTATCACTAATAAGGCTTCCCCTCTCATTACACCATCCATACAAGAGTCTTCCACATTCAACTTATGCTTGGAACAAGGATCCATCCAGTAGCCCCACTGTCCCTACTGACTAATTGTACCTCTGTGCAAGAAAGATGCTGGGGTTATCTTCCTTAAGGAATCTGAATCCAGCCCCCCCCCCCCACCTAATGAGTGCACCCAACTCTACCACCAATAGCTTACCCATTCATTCTCTATCATGGAGTAGAATGATGCTCTGAAATTAATTATCAATTATTCCACTAGAAAATGAATTCTTAGTGGTATAATATTGTTAGATATAACTTCCCAAAATTTTCCAGAACTTGTACTTTTAGATGCTTCTCATTTTTAAAGTACTCTTATTTTTATATCGTCTTTCTTGAGATTAGCTATATTTTCATATTACTTATACAGTTGTCTTGAACAATCCAATTTTCATCAATTCCTTTCATAAGAGAGAACATCTAATTTCATCTAACATATTCAATATGAAGAACATATTTTTTATCAATATTGAGAACACTTAAAGAATGTGACTAAAATTACCTCTATCTGAGTTATTCATTAATAATAATTCCATGAACATCCACAACCCCAAAGTTGTATTTTCTACAAGAAATATTCAAGGTAATTACCATCACCTACCAATTTTCCCAAAGGGGTGATATATATAGTAGTTCCCACACATATTTAATGAAAGTTATGTTAACAGATACAAGATAACTCTAAATCATGTCAAAATAATTTTCATGGTCAACCACAAATATTTCTTACAAAAATATCATGGATAAAAATATCTATATTATAAACTAATTTTTCATCATTTTTATATTATCATACATGTCAACTTGAGTATTCATAAACTCTAATGATTTATTTCCATCCCATATGTGAAATGATACATTCCAAGTCAATGAAATTCATATAAAATAAAGTGGAAGTCTATTTAGCCTCTCTTATTAGTCCTTTTCTATTCCCTCCAGCTATATTCCACTCAAAACATATTCTAGGTCATTTTTAATGACATAATCCATATTTTTTATTCACAATAAAAAGTATTTCCTACCAAATTCAATCATATAGACCTTTCCTCCTTTCAGTTTCTTACCTTACAGTGAAATAACTCCTATTGAATCGAAATAAAATCAAGAAAATAAATGTATACCTAATTTTTCTATCAAGTGTTCTCTACTATTCTTGAAACCATGATATGATATAAATTTTTGGAGAAGAAATTATTCATCAATCTACTAAAATAAATCCATCTAGAAATTACATGTAGTGGATAGTTTGGTGTCATATGCTTCCACTAATCAGGAGTTAACCTTCAAACCTGATGTACCAGAAGATAATAATTCCTACATACAATAATTACAAAACCAAGTTGACCACACACACACCCTAAAAACAAAATCCTCACAAAACAAGTGAGAAATGAATAAAATTAGGAATGTACACTTTGATTTTTGATTGTTTGGAAAATGAAGTCGTGTGTTTATGGGAGAACACTACATTCAATTACATTACAATTTAAATATATAAAGCTTACAAAATAAAATCTCCAATTAAAACTAATATTAGTTTAATTTGTTTTCTATTTTAGTGAACATGTTTACAATTAGTACAACCTCATATATATAGTGGGGCCCATCCACTCATCCAAGTAGCACCAAAATATTATATTTTTTGGTGTACCTCTATTGAAACATGGTTAATATCAATAACATATAGAAATTTCTCTCTAATATTTAAATCAAGTGAATTGTGAAAAAATTTAACCCACACCCTATCCAAAAACCACATGGAATAACATTTTTTCACCTTCTATTGAAAATATTCTGATAAAACTAACCATTACATATAAAACCATTATAATATGGAAAATTATAATCAAGGATACATAGATGAAGATTCTTTTATCCACAACACTGAACATTAGTTCAAAACATATATCATATCTTTTACTTCTGGTTTAATTAAGATGGTACTTTAAAAAGAATTCATCCACCACAATGTGGTGAAATATGAAATGCCCATTTCAGGATCTAGATCTCCCACATCTTATGAACTCCATGAAATGATCTCATATCCTATGGTCATTTTGAACCATGAATGAAACCACATATATTATTAACATCAAATGGTGAAGAGATAACAACAAAATAGATTTTCACCCAGAAAAATTCCAATAAAAATTCTTGGATCCATTCTCACCTTCTCATTTTCTCTTAAACTCCAAAATTTAGATGCTTAACACACCTTGTCCAATTGTGTAAAGGATTAACAACCTCTAATTTTTGTTACTCTAATACAATTACTCCATGGTAACCAAAATACCCATAGTATGACTCACTATTTCATATAGGGATATTGAAGTCCCAAAATAGAATTTACCATGATGTGATCTCAATCAGTTTCATGTTTCGAATAACCCCATAAAATAAAAAAATTATACTAAGGACTTTGTCACATTCCCACTATACAATAATAATATTATTTATACAAGAATGGTCCATCCCTTTTCTTTTTTTCATTGAAACTTCTTTGAACCTTGATTCCACAACTCCCATGTCTCTTGTCCTCATTTTATATAGGGTTATTCCAATGTAATACACCATGCTCCATAGAATTCTTAGAAACATATCCCCATTTTGAAACCACCATTTTAAGGTTTTTTATCCCATGAAATGAACTATACTATCATTTTATTTCCATTTTTACATCCAACAATTTAATGGATATTATGTATCTTTTAAATATCTTACACATATAGAAGATTTTATGTTATACGTGACTTTTTAATTTCCAACTCATATAAAATCTCCACTATAGTGTAACCATGAACTCCAAAACAAGATAAAAATTAATATTCAATAAAATAATATATAACTTCTCAATATCATCTTTTGTAATACCATCATCACATATAGAACATCATCTTTGACTTCTAGAATAAAATCATCACTAAAAACAACTTCTATTAATAATAAATCTAACTCAATTATTCCAACTACTATTGACCACAACATCCAATACCAATCCTCAATTATTTTATACTATGGTTACTAAGGAAGGTATTACTCTAATACATAAAATTTTACTTCTTTACTAAGAATTATTCTTATGTTTATATATTCGTCTAGTATGTTCTTCCACTATGATTTCCCTACTAAAGGATTGATCTCAAAGACATGATCAATGGTGATGATACCATTTTATCTATAATAAAAGCATTTCTCAGATGGGAATTTTTATTTAAATTACTTTAATAAGGATATTTATTAACTATTATCCCCCTAAAATTCTTAACCATTTTTTATTTTGTCGTGTCCATTAATAGTCCATGATCCAAATTTAATTTTACTTTAGTTTATTTTTATAATTTATATCATTAAATAGATATTTAGGTAAAAAAACATGAAAATCAGATCAAATATGAATCTTTTATAGTTGATTAGACAACTCCTTACCCAATCTATCATGTGTATAAACTCAACTATATTCCTCTATTATCCTAAATTTTAGTGTTTCCTAAATAAAACTGGCCCAAATATTATAGTGGTATTTTGTTACCTCACTTTTAGGGTGATCCATTTTCTTCACTCCTTACACAAAAATTATCCATGGGTGTCTATCCTTTAGGATCCCTCATACTAAATTATCAAGGTATTGACATGTTTTTTGTTTGTAAGGTATGAGGTTCAATAGTTTGAAACCCATTTTCACCTAAAAATAAATATCATGGAAGGATAAATTCCTAAATTTTAATTTTTAGACCCTAGATATATATAGTGGTGTGAAAGATACAATTTTAGGAAGTCTATAAGTAGCTAGATCATAAGGTGACAGTCATAAGCAAAAAAATTAGATGTTACCACTTAACAATCCTAAAGGGAGAAGTGTAGAGATGTAAGTGACATGTATAAAATTAAATATTTTGATATGTAATGATCATTTCTATGGTGAATTAATTATAAAATGTTTTTCATATTGATATGTAGTATTATTCTAAATATTACATGAGAGTAAACTCTTGGATTATATGGAAGATATAATAATTCACCATAAGAATAATTTAAGGTGTTACATGTATTTGAATGCATGATGGGATGTCCAGGAAGATTGGATCCAAGTGAAAATACTCTCCATGAATATCTAAAGGTAGAAAAATTGGTTTCATTGATTGGAATATACTTTAAAAATTATAGTGGGGGATATGTTAGACTAAGAGAGAAAATTTATTTATTGATTTTAATCAAATATTATTCCTTGAATAAAATTATTAATTGTTCCCCCATGGAGTAGGACATTTTACAAACCATGAAAACTTTCTTGTGTTATTCGTTAACATTATTTGTTTAAATAATTGTCTTTAAAAAGTTATTTTCTAGGTTTTTTGGAAGGATTTTGTTGAAATATGTTGACTTATGTGTGGTTTGTCTTATAAGTTATAGTATATTAATATTAAAGGGAATTTTAGTCATTTTTTTTAGTTATGTTAGTTCTATTGGTGTAACATATGTGTGTTATAAGGTTGTGTTTGACCCAAAAAGTGGTATTAATGATTTGATAACATAGATTTAGATGAAGAGACACTATCTAAGGTGTTTCAGATCCGTTTTTAGAAGTATCATTCTACCATTAGACTAATAATATAATTTGGGAAAGAATTTATCAATACCTCTTACATGTATATAAATTTAGTGGGAGTTACCAGATTTAAGATGTAATGGTGTTAGGTGAGGGTAAATTTCAAGTGGATATGTTTTATGGGAAGAATTTTTTATTCTATAAGAAAAGAAAAAATGATTTTTAACTATAGAAATATCTTAATCATACATTAATTGTTACTAAGTTAGAAGTAATTAAGTATAAATAACAGGAAAGGATTAATAATAAAGCACATGATATTATCAAGATGTCACTATCCTAGACCATGACATTTTTGAGAAGTCAACAGTACTGAAAAATATTTTCTTATTGTATAGGTTATTTTTCATGACAGTTTCATAAGGAAATATAAAAACGGATCACATCAATGACTTCAACATCATTTAAAGTTAGTTGGAATTGATGAAGGTATTTTTTGAGGATCTAGTGTGTGAACTTATATATCTTTCATCACTCTTAGAAAAATGAGATATAATGGTTATCATAATGAGTAACTCAAGTGGTAAGATGAAATTAGTGTTCTCAAGTTTAAGGTATCTGATTTTAAAATAAGAAATTATTAAAAAATGAAATCCATCTAAATCTTAGAAACATGTATAGTGAGGAAGGTAGGGGATGTTCTACTACATATAAAGGTCATAATAAAGGAAAAATTATAATAAGTAAAATCCATATTAGCTTGGACAAGGTAGTCCCATATGTCAACAATGTGTGATGAAATTCCATATAAATAAATATTTTATTTAATGAGTACTCAATTGTATAATATATGTCTTGGTAAGTATATCTAAAAATATTATATTCAAATATATGATTAGTCCTCTTATTATTGTCATTGGGTCATTGATTCTTGGATTATATACTCTTGAGATTCATTTAACTCAATATTTTAGAGTTTAAGTATGAGGAATTATACTTTTAAAATAAAAAAATGTATATCTTATGGATGGTAGATCTCTAAAAATTATTGAAAAAGGTGATTTTTTCATATGTAAAAATAATGAAATCTTCTTGGAGTTATAAGGATTATAATAAATATCTAGTTGAAGGAATAAATTAATTTTTATAAGATATCTAGATAATGAAGGTTTCTTTACAACACTTATATAAGGATCATGGAAAATTATAGGTGGTTTCATACTGGTGTCCAAATGGTTGAATTATAGAACATTGTACCTAATATGAATTTTTAATAGTACAATGAATGATAGAGAAATAACTTCAAACAAGTTATGGAATAATCATGTGGGTTACATAAAAGAGAAAGGAATAAAAATACTATTTGATAAAGGAATTATAAATATTTAACTTTTAGTGTATTGAAAATATTACTATTTCATTATTAGGAAGTGGATTAAGGGGTTAATCCAAAAAAAGTTAATATTCCAAATAATTGCAAGTTAGAGTTCATTCGTATAAATATATGGGGGATAACTCTATTTCATTCTCATGGAGGCTCACTAGATTATGTCAACTTCATCGATGATGTGGCATGGAAGGTGTTGGTGTTTTTCCCAAATATTTACTCTAAACTATTCATTTCCTTCATTTTATGGTGATCCATTGTGGAATAGAGACTAAAAGAAAATTGAGGTTTTTTAGGTTTAACAATAGTGGGGAATATAGAAGCAGGTTGTTTTATAGGCTCTTCCGGAAAAATGGAATGCCGTTTGAGGAAACTCTACCAAGTACTCTGGAAAAATGGAGTCTAGAAGAGAATGAATTGGATATTAGTAGACAAGGCAGGGATAATGAGTATTCACACTAGTTTTCTAAATTAGTTTTGGGTAGAAGCTATAAATTTTTCATCTTACATGGTAAACGGGAGGAAATCATCTCCATTAGGGTCAGAAAATATAAAAGTATATTTTTATTAGAAGAAATATTTATGTTTTTTACTACAAGGTATTTAGATCACTCTCAAACATAAATATTGATTCCAATGAAATTTTTAATCTATAGTATAATCACATAGTGTTTTACATTATAGGATATGATGATGATGACTTTGGAATCAAAATTAAGAATAAAAACCTCATAAGGTCATCAGAAGTTGAAATGTGATCTTTAATAAAGAGATATTTTGGAGATATTATACCCATGTTAAATTTTATGATGAGATAAAATTATCATTTCATTCTAAGGTTCAAATGAAAAGGATTTTAGAAGTTAATAATTCTTTGAAATGTACAAGGAGTATGTCACTTGTAGATACACAAGACTATCTAGATGATGTTCTTAATGGATTTCATGTTCCAATATCATTTTTGATTATAGAATAACTGGAATGATGAAGGACTATGAAATCAAAAGTAAGACCTCAAAATATTAATTTCTATTGTAATAGTTCAAGAAGTATATATGATGAAATTATATTTATGGAGAACTAATAGAATCTGGTTTTAGTTTTACAGAAATGTAAGTGGAATTCGATATTTTCTTCTTACAGATGATGGAGAACCAAAGATCCCAAAAGTGGATGCAAGTCTGAAATACTCAAATTAGTTAGAGTTATCCATGAGGGATGAAATGGTTTCCTTACATGTTTCTAGAACATGGGAGTTAAGAGAGAGACCTACTAGGATTAAATTACTTTAGAATAAGTGTTATTATCAACTAAAGAGGGAATAAAATGAGAGATGGAGGTATAATGGAATTCTTTTTGTAAAAGGAATTAAATAAATAGATGGTATTTAATTTTATGCTATATTTTCTCTTACTATTATACTTTTGACTATCTATACGGTATATATCACGGTTTATAGATAAGTTTACACCTAGATAAATTAGCTGTGAATACTACTTTTCATCATGGATACATAGATAAATAAATTTACATGGAGCATCTAGAAGGTTTTATGGGTAAACATAAAATCAATCTAGTGTGAAAGTTAAAGTTAGGAATTTATATATTGAAGTAATTAACAAGGAAATGGAACCATAATTTCAATAATTTTTTGTAAAAATTTAATCTCATCCAAATAAATTTCGATCATTATTTTTTCAAAAAGGTGTATGATAATTAAAGATTTATCATCTTACTTCGCTATGTTGATGACATTTTTATAACTAATCTAGATAAGGAAGGGATTGATGAGATGAAATCTGAATTGTATGGAAGTTTCTAGATAAAGTATCTTGGTCTGGATAAATTTTTTTAGGATGCATATCATAAGATACATAAGCTCTAGAAATATTTCCCTAACACAATCTGATAACATCTAGAAGGTTGTGTAATGTTTCATAATGAGTATGTTAAAACCTATTACCACTCTATTAGTCAAAAATTTCAAGTTGAGAAAGGAGTAGGATCCAAGAATAAATTCAAGTTCCAAGTACATGGAAAATGTTACTTATTAATTGGTAGTCAAAATCCTGATATATGATATGTTTTTCATATGGACTAGCATTATACATGTAGTGGGATTTGTGAGTAGATTCATGGAAAATTCCAAAAGAGAGAACTTGGAAGTAATAAATTGGATCCTCTAGCATAATAGAGATTCTAAAACTTTTTCACATTGTTTTGATATTTATGAATTATTATAGAGAATTTTTTATTTTTATCTTGAAGGATATTTTGATACATGGTAGAGAACTATGGTCTATGTGTTCACTTGTAGAGGCATGGATATGTGTTGTATGTATAATATTTAATAGATAGTTTTAATTTCAATATTAAAAGTGGAGTATGTTCCTTTGAAGAAAGATATGAAGGATTTTAATTGTTTGAAGGGGATGATAGAATATCTTAAAAGAATGTATGATGTTGAGATGTTTTTTTATTTAAAAAGTGAGATCCACATGGACAATAATCGAATGTCTCATTCAAAAATAATGTATATCTATCTTAATTATCACTTAATCTGAAATTTATTTGAGTATAAAGTGTTGGATATATGGAAGATAGAAGGACTTTGAAATTTGGTAGATATGATAACTAAGGTTTTAGTCGTAGATATACTAAGGTGGTGATGCACCTTAGTTGGGCTAGGATAACCAGAAGTATAGTGGGGAACCATAATAATAAAAATGATGTTTGAGGATATAATAATAGTTTTCATATATTGATATAGGACTAAGTGGTGAAGCCTAAAAATTATTCTTGAGGGGTAAATTATTAGGTTTATCAATGTGAAAAAAAATTCATAATGAATTTAATCTAATATAATGAGTGATCCTATGAGTTTAATTTCAAAAAATTAGATGGAGGTAGTGGAGAAGTTATTATAATGTCCAAAAATAATAGAGTAGGGGGATTGGTAGTGTTATTTGATCTTTAGAAACACTTCAATGGTATTAGATCTTTTACATTCAATATTATTCTCAAAATTATGTTGTGAATTAAATAAAATATGATATTTTTTTAAATAATATTTGATATCATCATAATGATATATAATTTTAGTTTTTATTCTCCTTATGAAAACGTATATCCTAATCTGTGATATGTTCATTCCATACACAAGTGAAAAAAGGGTTTTAATTTCAGTCTTATGTAATTAGTTATAAAGTGAGATTGCAAATATAGCTTTTACTTGAATCATTTTAACTAATGTAAAAACCCATTTTTCATGTCATTTAATAAAATAAATGATGATGACCCCCCCCCCAATTAAAAATACTAATACATTCCAAATTGTTTATATTATAACTAATGTTAAATATAGTTTTCGAATTTGTTTATTTAAAATAACTTACATGAAAAACCATTTACCATGTTAGTTATACAACAACTAATGATGAATCTATTTTTTATATCTATTACAGAAAAATATCGACATAAAAATGATGTTTTTTTAAAATAAATTTAATTAAAGCTTATATACTCAACCTTATAATAAATGAAAATGGCAGTAACACAACATTAAATTCTAGTAGTAAAACATGAAGTGAAATTATTTAATAACTATTTATATAAAAACTTGGTTTTAACTATAATAGTTTTGAAATTTCATAGTTAAAATAAAAAATATATAATAAAAATATAAATATATGAACTTAAATCAATTTTGTGAAATAATCCTCCTAAACTCAGTATAAATGATTTATTTCGTTCCCATTTTATAGGATAGTATTGTCAAAAAGATATAAATTAAAGAGAAACTATTTTTTGTTCATTCTCAATATAATGAAATGATAAATAAATGGAAGTGTGATAATAAAACCTAACTTTATTTTATGTTATAATTTTCCCAATTGTAATTATTTCATTCATAAATCACATCACATGATACCCCCATTTGACTCCTCCTTGTTAATGATGAAAAATATGTTTTAAAGAAATTTATCAACTGAAAATTGCATTTTATGTATGTATTATACTATAGTAATGATAAATTAATTCACATTTACATAAACATAATAAATATTTTATGACCTTCTTCTTAAAAAAATAGTGATAGTGAGTCCATACCCAGTTTTAAAATGACAAAAAACTGTGAAAGATAATAAAACATTATTATAATATATAAGAATTAAAATAATCCAACTTACTTCTACAATATTTATTAAAATGTTTCTCAAATATCCTAACTTGTGAAGTAAAAATAGTGAGTGGTGTTTTCTTATAGAGAAAAAAATGCTCAAAATCTAATAACCGCTACCATTTAAAAATATAATTTTATTAATTAATATAATTTATATAAATTATAAACTGAAATGAAATATATGTTTTATACCTCTCAAGATAAGGAAGAATCCAGCACTTAACTACTTCATTTTGAAATTCATGAGAAACATATTCAAATATTTAATTATTTGACATTGTTCGCATCACTAGAGAAATAAATTGTTAGTCCATGGACCAATAAACATATTTCAAATGATATTAAATAAAAAAACTATAAAAAAACATAGGTATTAAGTTACATAAAGCATACATAATTGAAAGAAATATGATAATCAACTTACATGGAAAATACTTTCATTACTATGAGGCCTAATATATCATTAGTTATAAGTACCAAGATATATTTCTTATATTCATCAATATACATTTAACCATAAATATCAATAATAATATCTATCTCATAGATATCCAATGAAATAATTTCATTGATGACAATTTAGAAATTCCTTTAGTTCAAGTAGTACTCAAAGTCGGAGGTGTCCCAGGTTTTTGTTTCTCTCTATACAACATATCATTACCATAAATTTATTCCAATAAAATATAAATATATATGTTAAAATAATATAACATATTCAAAAAAATATTAAATAAAGGATTTACCCTATTCATACCATTGTGATCAATTTTTTGTACAATTCATGATAGAAAACGTACAAAAAATTCAACACTTTGTACAACTATAGAAACCTCATCAATTTGTAATGGAACTCTATCCAATATATCTATAATATCCTATATTGTTTCTCTAATCTGATCTGTCTCTATCTATTGATGGTTTAAATTATCCTCAATATAAATTATGATCCCATATTTTATAATATGATATTGAGGATCCTCAAAAAATAACACTAAATAGATTGTAATCTATAGAGGAGGAGATGGAGTGAGAAATACAGGATGCAATTATCACTGAATATTAGTAAACATATAATACACAAAAAATATAATCCTTTACTCCATCATCTCACCTATATCTTGAAATTTTTCATTTTATGAGTCTATTTTACCCTTATATACTTTCTCCATTGAATAATCACTAGGACAACCGAATAGTTTTTTGACTGATACGCCTAGATTATATCTAAATAAAAGACTCGGTTACACTTCCTTTCATAATTTAGTATCCAAAATATACTTCATATTCTCAATTATGAAGATCCATTATGATATCTGACTCAAAAGGGATTCTTGTAAATATTATTTGAAAAAATGTGTTTTAAAATTTAACGAGTATAGAAATAACTAAAATTCCTTCTTATAGTATTTTCAATTATAGATTTTGAACATTATATAAAATATTTCTCATTTTTATTAATTATAACCCTTTTCCATTTTTATATCAATATAGAGAAATGTTTGGAAATCTCTAGGGATCCTTAAGACTTGAATCTCGATTTTTCAAACTTCTCATCCATCATTTTTCTTTGAGTAACAGATACCCTCCATGAGATAATGTATGGTCACATAAAATCGTTTCACAGATCTCTGAATGAGATCTCTTTATTTACTATTAATTAAGGAAATAATTATTATTATTATATTCATTTTTAGTAATTATACAAAAACACATAAAATAGTTAACATTTCCCTCACTAAAAATTATTCATTCAGTATATTTCAATAAACTTATTCTATTTTTCATATTTTAAAAACCCATATAATTGACATGTAATTTTTCCCTTATTTTAAGATTAAATTTTAAGGTTAATTTTTATTTAAAATAAATCCATATCACTAAAAATAAATAATCTGCCAATCACTTATTTAGTATTAGGTAAATCAGATTCCATCTAAAAGTGAGAACAAAAAAATGATTTATATTACCAAAAACATGTCATAATAAATAAATTAATAATAATTTAGATTATCAAAATGGTCTCCCATATTTGATCTAGTGTCATCTATTTTACACTTCTCTAATTAGATATCAAAATTATAATTTTTTTCTTAAAATTTCATTTCCAAAAAAAACATAAAAATTGTTTAGAATTTTGACCTATAGGATTACCATGTCATCAAAATTGATACGTGTCCCCTATAGAATTTTAAAAACAAGTGATAATTTAGATGAAGGTGTACTACCATGTTTATCAATCCTATAATCCTTCATTTTTCTTATATAAGTGGGAGGATTATTTGTAGAGTAATAAGGAATCTCCATAACAAAAGTATGTTGAGGGTCCCCTCTAGAAGATTGGGATGGCTCTGCTAATTGATCTAACTTTTTATTAAAACAAAAATTAATAAAAAAATAGTAAAATATGATACAAATATAACAATTAGAATGTTAAATTGAATAAATATCGATAATGGAACAAATTAATCTAAAATAAACACAATTTTTATCATATTTATAAAATTATATTACTAAAATGATAATAAAAATATAGAATTTCTGAGAAACAAAATTATATAGACAGAAGAAAAAAAACCTAATTAAAATTTTTAGGTAATAAATAAACAATTTATGATATTTGATAAACTACATGACTTAAATAAAGAATAAAATTTGGAATAATATATCTCAAATTTTTCAAAATGTGAAAAGTAAAATAATAAATAAATTTTAAGTACTTATAATTTTTGAATGTTAATAAAGGGTTGTTTCCCAATATTAATTCTCCATGATCATTCTATATGGAATGAATAGTTTCTATTTCATGGTAATAAATATCCTCTAATAATATTTCCATGTAAGTAGGGATATCACATAAGTCATCATCATCATCAACATTTTCATCTCCAAAATACAATTTTTTTCTTAAACAATGATTGGCCTCATAACAATTTATGGATAAAGAACATAGAAATTTTGTTTTCTATGTGTTCCCATGAAACAAAAATGATCATTTTTGTATGATAATATCTTCATATCTACTATTTTAATTTTTAATTCATCATGTTTAACACCAATATTACTAACTACCCATTTATAGTTGAACAAAGGAACTCAAAATTTAATTTAAGCAATTTTTTATTTATGTTCAATAACTCTAAAATATGTACTGATATAAAGATTATGTTTTTGTCTTTTGCACTTGAAAAGTGAATTTCTTCAATAAACAACAATGCACTATGACTTTTAACTACACATTTCTAGTCCTATTATTTGGTATAATGTTTATAGTTACTGATTTAATACCCATACCATGTAATCACAATTAAACAAGTGCTACCCACTAACCATATCAGTGATTCTAATGAATTATAATTACTACGTGTTGTCTCTTTAGACCATAGAAAAAACGTTTTTTATGCTCATTCAGTACTAAGAAATATTTTTCATTTTTATAATGTTTTTTAGTGCATTAATATATGATGTTATATATGATTGAGTGTAATATGTTTTATTCAATATGTATAAATGTTCATGTATTATTCACTCAAATTCCCAAGAATTTATTTTCTATCAATGGATCTCATCTCCCCTAAAACATACTCATTTATTGAAAGATATAGTAAAACCAAGATGCTTTAATTTAGATAAGTATTCTATAAAATACTTTTTTATGTCCTCATAAATATACATCTCAATAATGGAGGCCTCTAGTTGATGTGAATTATTAACATATTGTTGCTCTGATGCTTTCGTCGAGGCGCGCGCATCCGTCTGTGGGGAGGACGCACTGCTTGTTACCCCGCATTCCCGGTTTCCAAAGTCGAGCGGCATCCACTCCTTGTTCAGGGATGTCTGCTACTTGATCGAAACCGGGATGATGGGATGTCAGTTATTCCTTCCGTGGATTCCTCCTCGGAGCTCATCACCTAGTCCGGGTCTCCCTCATAGATTTAAGACGGGTTCGTAAAGCTCATTCCTAGTGTCATATCTACATGGACGCCAGTTAATTACGATGCTTCTGTCAAGACGCTCCAAGGGTTCTTGTCGGGGAAGCAACCTTCAGTGAGGAGAATGGTCACGTTGGGTTGTCGTTGGCATGTCTATCTTTGGTCCCTCATCACAGGGCTTCTCGAGGGCGCGGAAGCCCGAGGCATCCCACATCAAACACGGATAATGTGTACCATCTGAGGTTTTCCTCATCTTCCCATGTTTAACATGGGGTATGTCGCGAGTTTAACTTCTTGTGGAGATGGGATACAATTTAACGTCATACGGGACGAGATACAGTTTAACGTCATGCGGGACGAGATACAGTTTAACATCATGCGGGACGAGATTCAGTTTAACGTCATACAGGATGAGGGGTTTGGGGATTACGCTCTGAGGTGGCCCATGGTGGTTAGGGAACCGACGTGGAGAGGTCAGGACGGCCGGGTGGTGGGCTTGACCCTCATGGAGGCTTCCTACGTACCGTGCGTTAGCACGGATCAAAGTCCACATAGTTCGCTGGGATGGGGCTTACGCTCTGAGGCGGCCCATGGTGGTTCCATGGTCGATGCGCACTCTAAGCCCACGTGAGTCATGCTCAGTGTGGGAAACAAGAGGCAGCAGGGACCAGACGATCACGTCGCGAAAAGGTGCATCCGTGAGAAGCGGAATGGGGATTACGCGTTGAGCGGCCCAAAGAGGAAACAGGGGCATACGCGTGGTTAGCGGCCCTTAGTGTCGGGGCTTACTCTAGGGTGGAGGCCCGTGGTGTGAAAAATCACAGTGGGAAAATAAATCCACTGGCCTTGGCAGGGGGGGAAGCACGGAGATGCACGGGTGCAACCATCCGTTTGAAAGGCTAGGGGATTACGCTCGGAGGTGGCCCTTCCCCCGCGGACAAATGCCACTCCGACAAGGAGGATCTCATTCCATGTGAGGAAGAGTCCATTCCCGTGGAGACGATAGGCGTAAAAAATGTCCGAGCTGGGGGGACCCTGCGTGCGAAGCACGAGGTCGGACCATAGTTTAACGCCATGTGTTAAGGACGATGTGCTTAGCTGTTTAACGTCCTGCAGCTTGGACGAGGTGGGTTCGCTCCACACCCCTAGGCCTTACATTCCCAATGCCCTCTACCCCTTGTGGGAGGGAAGGCATCGGCAAGGCCATAGTGAAGGGGGGCCACAGGGCAAACCACCGGGGGGTCCACGTTAGCATGGCTATGCGAAGAAGCAATAGCCATTAGCGTGCCTATGCGGAGAAGCATAAGGTAAAGCAATGCGACGGAAAACATAGCCCAAGGGACCTTGAGGTTACTTCGCACGAGCCTGGAAGGCCGTGCGGAAAAACAACGCATGGCGCGTATGCCCGGTAGGAGAGACATCAGGTGCCGGTGCAGGGGGGCAGCCAAGGGGCGTCAAGGTGAGGGGTCCTGGGATTTGCGCGCAAAAAAGAAGGTTTGCGTGCAAAAAACTGGTACGGCGTGCAATTGGAGCAAGGGAATTGCACGCAGAGAGGAAATTACGCGCAGGGTATTGCGCGCACAAGACACGGATTGCGCGCAAGGTTGGAACCCGGGGAAGGGGAAAATTCACATAAGCCGGTGGAGTTGCGCACAAAGGTGAACTCCGAGGCAAGGTTGTGAAAAATGGGGGATTACCTGGAAGTCATCTTGCGTGCGGGGGGAGCTGAATTGTGATCATGAGAGTCACTTCGAATTACGCAACCCCCAAACTGTTCGGGGTCACCTTCTATTCATAGGTGACGTCCGGCATGGAATCCAGGAGGCGCGCGAAATCTTTCGCGCCGAGCGCAGTCGGTGCGCAAAAAATCGCCGCGCAGAACCGGGGCGCACAAAGATTGCGCGCCACATCGGCTAAATTCCGCGAAACCTGGGGATAATACGCGCGCAGAACAATTTTTCACGTGGATCCTCCTTTATTTCACGCACCACATCCCGGGCCTCCGGATCGGGGCTCTAATTCTGAACATGACTTCGCTTCATCATTTCGAAACTTCCTCAGAGAGTTACGGACATTTTTCGGTGTCAAAAAATACCCCCCCTTGGAATTGGATCAGCGAGAGGTCGCAACGATCAGATTCCAAGGGAAACGCCGAAACGTCGAAGCGTTGAGTCTCCTAGTCAAGTTGCGTGAAAAATTCCGACAGGGCGCGCAAAACTACGGATGTGCACGGAATCCTATTTCCGCGCGGTGCAGAACCCTAGCCTCGCCTATAAAAAGGGTCCATGGGTCCCAGATCTGTACTTCTGCTTTTTCCGCGTGATAATCTCATCGTTCTCGTGCGCGAAATCACTTCCGCGGCTGCGCGTAAAAATGCTCTGGCAGCGCGGAATTCCATCCAAAATTCGGCCGTGATTTCGCACCTGTTCGTGATCTTCCATGCTTCGCGTGCCGATTGCACGCTCATCTCTTGGATTTCGTGCAACTCCTTTAGATTTCGCGCAAAACTCTCTGATTCCACGCACTGCATCCTGATTTTTCCCAACTCCCGAAAAGTTCAAGATGGCTGCAAACCAAGTTGATGAGGGGGAATCCACTGCCCGTAGGACATTAATGGTGGCAAAAGAGGAGGTTTATGGTGCCAAGGTGATCGTCTCCAACAATCTGACCTTGATCAATCTACTGACTCCAGCTCAGAAGACGTATACCTTTTTTGACAACCTCCCGCTCTAGAATTTTGGCATCTTGGAGGAGGTTCCACTGCCGGGATTCGAGGTGGACACGCCGTGGTCTTGGATGACTCAGGAGGACGGACTTCCTCACTACAACATCACCAAAAACGGCCATCCTGCCAGGGAAACCAGACATATAGACGTATATGTCCTGAACCCGAGGACTAGGACCATTACCGGGGATGAGCCTGTGGCAGTGGATTCTCCAGCCCTCTATGCGAGCACGTTCTATCAGAGCATCACGGATGATACGAAGGGTTGGCTGAAGGATTGGTACCTGCGGTCTGGGGGAAACTTCACCAGCGAATGGGCCTGGGCATTCTGGGTCCGCCATACCTATGACTAGTTCGGGGACGAACTGCGGTATATAGTCTTGTTCGAGGTGGTATGGACATCACAGTTCTACTTCCACCGCCAGCCTGAACTTGGACCGGAGCTATTCACCCAGTGGTCTCCTGACACCAACACATTCCACCTTCATCATGGGTAAGTCGGCATCAGTCTCTGGGACGTTCACTGCATCGGAGGTATCCCACTGGAGGGTTACCAATACGACGAGTTCGTTCCTCCAAAGATCACCTGGGGAGACAGGTCACGGACACCTATGCTGACATGGCACCTGTTGGATCTTTCCAAAGAGAGGATGGGGGTCAAGGACCTCCTGAAGGACGTTGCCTTCAAGGGATGGTTTAGCCTGTTCCTCGAGAAGGATCTGGCCGTCAAGATGCTGGGACAGGGAAAATGGTGCCCAACCGCGACTCAGAGGATTAGGGATGGGTCATACGGGAGGACCCTGGAGGCGGGGCAATACCAATCATGGGGCTACCGCGTCATTGAGTCCCGGGACCCGAACTTCCGGTATGTCGGGTTCCTTGCCGCCTTCCTGAGCGGGTGGCTCCTACCAGTGCGGGACGTGAGGATAGGCGTACGCCTAGCAACATTGGTGATGGAAGGCTCCATGGCCGCCAACAAACGGTTCAACTTGGACATCCTCGTACTGGCCAAGCTGTATGCCATCCTGGGGCGCATCTCACGAGGGGGGTTGCCTTGGAGAGTTTGTGGTCCCTTCGAGATCTTCCATGGCTGGGTGGCGGCTCATCTCGGTGGGTACACTTTCGCAAACGCCATCCGTCCTCCGGGCAATGGTCTGCGACCGTCCTTGCTAAACATCGCAGGGGTGGCGCCGATGACGCTCAATGAGGAGGGCGTGAGGATCCGCATCAGAAACCATGCCAACTTCAACTTCAACCCGTTCCCCACCCCAGTCGTCCAGCTAGTGGAAAACAGTCGAGGCTCTCTGGAACAACAGGAATACTTCCAGATCATTCAAGGCGGGGTGCTCATGGGTCAGATCGATGGGAAGGTGATCTGCGAGCCTTACGTACCATCCCAATTTTCCAGGTAGTTTGGGTGCCTCCAACAAATGTCGAAGAAGGTATTCACGGCTGTCTGGCAGGAGAAGAATCCATACGCCCTGCGCCAGATGTGGTTGATGTTTACCACCTTCGGCTCTGGCGATGTCGTCACTCTTCCCCCCCCGCCGGGGTCGATGCTGGCCTAGCAACCGAATACGCCGAACACTGGACCATTGCGTACCCTGAGGGGCTATTACGCAAGCGTGTCCGGCAACTCGAGTTTACTCGTGCAGAAACCAGGCGACGGGAAAGAAGGCACGATGCCATCGGAAGGGGGGAACCAACGGAGCGTCAGGCAGCGAGGCCTACGCAGGCCAGGACTTCGGCAGTAGGAACATCACATGGTGCGGCCACGTCCTCGTTACCCGCAGGAGGGTCACATGAGGTGGCCAGGGAACTGCCCGGGAAGCAGATAAGATACCTGCTCGAACCTTCCCAAGACGCAATTCTCCCAGCACTATGGTCGGCTTGGATAACCCTGCGGCAATCGCTAAGAATCGAATCCATTTGGTAGAATATAATGCAAAACGGGATCCAACTGACAGAGGTCGGGCTCGTTCGAATTACCGACCGAGTAAACTTCCATCAGCGGCATGCTTATCTGACGGCCATGGACGCATACGCACGCCAAAGGGGGCAGTGTGTGGGGCCACCTTTCCTAGTGAAAGTGATACTCATCCAGGAGCATGATCTGGAAGCGATGTCGCTGGGAGAAGGCGACAGTGACGAGGAGTCGGAGGGGGAGGAGGAAACCGGAGAGGAAGAAGGCGAGGGAGAAGACGAAGAAGAAGAGCCCGAAGGTGAGGGGTTTCAAGGGTCAACCTGCCAAGGGAGTCTCCGAGAGAGCAGCAAGATTTACGGCTCTGGTCTCGACATAACAGAGATTCTTGAGGTTTGTCTCTGTCTTCATTCATTTCCCTTATTCATCCATTCTTCTTTCCAACTTCTAACCCACTTCCCCATCCTACTCTGGAGCAATTGAGCATTGGACGAGCGTCCCCACCAGAGGAGGGAGGAGAGGAACCAGTGGGACATGATGGGGATCTGACACCCATCATTGAATTAACAAGCACGGAGGGGTCTCCTCTTACGGCGGCTCCTACAGTGGCCGAAACACTGGGGACCAATGATCTGGATTCATGTAAGTCTCACGCTTCACTACTGGCGCTTGGTGGCAAAAATCCCATCTGACCAGCGTATGCCTTGTGAAGTGATCTCAACACTGGAGGCACGTCAGGCTACGGAGCCCGGGCCGTCCGCGAGTGGACCAGTAGCAGACATACCACCTTGTTCAGAACATGCTCCCTACACTGAGTCGGCCCTGACAATTGATGAACAGGGGCGGCGAACATCAGCGGCGCTGTTACCAAGACGAGGTCGGAAGCTGGTGGAGGCATCATTTTTGCTGGGGCGAGAGAAGAAGGTCGCTCGGACGTCGAGGATTCTATTCTTCACGAAGGCGTCCCTGTGGCAGATCCTGCTGTCGATCTGCTGGCTGCCTTCCCCATATACCGACCCTCTGACCCCGAGGAGATAGATGACTCAGACTCAGAGGTAGCCAAGGAGAGCCAGATGACATGGCGCAAGGGGTGGATGTCTATCTAGTGCTTCCTCAGGCAGCCCCAGTCGGATTGGCTGAGGCGGATGGGATCACTTAAGACTTGGATGCGCTTCCTGTGCGCTGGAGGGGCTAACGCTCAGCCCCTTCATCTGACGGTTCATGATTACATGGCCGAGAAGATACGCGAGAGCAGCCGGCGCGATGACATTTCCCCGTGCCGGGAAGGATCAGCGAGCGCTCAAGAACTGCTGAGGGCGGAGCAGGAAGTCCGGAACCTCGAAGGGCAGGTGGAAGAGAAGGAGGCCTTAATCGCAACATGCTCTGAGCTTGTGGAGCAACTGACGGCCCAGCTGGTTGACGCGCAGGAACAACTGGTGGAGGCGAGTCACTAGATGACCGTACTTAGAATCGAGTGGGCACAGGCACAATCTAGGGCTGGCGAGCTACGCTCTTTGGTGGCCGATGAGGAGAGAGTATTCAAAGAGTGAGAAGTGGTCCTAGAGGCTACCAACCAAAGGGTAGTAGTGCTGGAAAGATCGCTTCAGCACGCTGATCCCTAAGGTCTTTGTTTTTTCCATCTCATGAACTTTCTACTTGTACTGCTCATTATCTCAATCCAATATATGGCCAAATCCATTCATTTGTACCCTTGGATTAATGTGCTCATCCATAGTTTCGAAACGAATAACAACCCATCCCAAGGCTCCTGTGGGTCGCACCCAATGAAAGAAGCAGAGGATGCTCATGTCATCATCTCGTCCAACTGTGGGGAATTGACCAAGCTTCAGGCGTCCAAAATTGGGCCTGGACTTCTGAGGAGACCCCAGGCCGATTGATGTGTCGACTTCTCAATGTCCTCTAACACACGAGCGGGGCGATGCCGGGGGCATTGAAATCCATCCGAACATAGGGGGATGGAGAGGAAGGGTGAATCACGCTGTGAAAATTCGGAACACAATGGGGCACAACGATGGAGGATAACTGTCAACTGTGGCAGAAACACAGCATCTATATCATGTTGGCCTAGAATGGGGACAATAAATGAGGGCTGGACGCTGACCATGTTCGCAACACGGGTCCTAACTCAAATATCGTCGGTCAGTTTTCCAGAACGTTGGCCTAGGACAGTAGGCGGACCATAGGTCTGTCATCTATACCGTTAGGGGGTCCCATAAAACATGACCAGTCCTCCAGAACTTTGGCCCAGGATAGTAGGCGGACCATTGGTCAAGCATCCATACTGTTAGGGGGTCCCGTCAAACATGAAACGAAATGAGGATCCGAATAAGGGGGGACAAAAAGCGTGGAAGGTGGAGTGGTGGCTTTTTCGAACAGAGTCCAACACTCCCAAAATTGTGCCACCATGGAGAAGGTGCATTAGGCGGACATACCGACCTGATCACGGGTCGTCCTAATTTCCAAGCAGGACCTCTTTGGCAAGAGAACTGCCGCTTCCCATTATTATCATGGGGCATAGTGAACCTGCTCGGGGTAGATGTCCCGATTACACCATTTCCCATGAAGTCGGGCTGAGGGGCCGACAATAAGGAAGGACGGGGTTCAGTAATCCCTGGGGCTGGACCCAAAACGAAATGTCTGGGCGGTCCTACATATCTCATTAGGATGAGAATCAACCACACATAGTTCTTGAAACACAGTTTAACGTCATGTTGGATGAAATACAGTTTAACATCATGCGGGACGGGGAACACATCTCATATGGGGATAAGCACGGCACGGTGAGTAACCTAACGTAAATGAGGACATAATTTTACACCACATCGCGCAATCCCACAAGAGAGAGCGATTTGTAAAAAGTAAAAGAAATGATCTTAGTTTTAGGTCTTAGAACTCGGACCAAAGGTCGGAAGGAAATGTAAGAGGCACACGGTGGAGTAACTCAAACACCTGGAATGAATGGGAATAGGGGGTGTGTACGGTGCGGTGAACAACCCGACGTGAATGAGGGCATAATCCCATATCACACCGAACACCCCCCCCCCCCCCTTAAGAGAGGTTTTAGGTCAAGGGACCGAAAACGAAAGTAGGCTGGGCCCACGGGGAAGTTCCCCAGGCGCTCCTATATATCTCATAAGGATGATAATCAAGCCATATGTAGTTCTAGAGTGGTAGCAACCTAACGGCGTGTAGCTGGGATGATATCATCATAGTTTAAGGTCGTATGATTTGGACCATCACACAGTTTAAGGTCATATGGTTTGGACCGTCACACAGTTTAAGGTCATATGGTTTGGACCTTCACACAGTTTAAGGTCATATGGTTTGGACCATCACAGAGTTTAAGGTCATATGGTTTGGACCAACAACACAGTTTAAGGTCATATGGTTTGGACCAAAAACACAGTTTAAGTTCATATGGTTTGGACCATCAACACAGTTTAAGGTCATATGGTTTGGACCATCACATAGTTTAAGGCCATATGGTTTGGACCAATAACACAGTTTAAGGTCATATGGTTTGGACCAACAACACAGTTTAAGGTCATATGGTTTGGACCATCACACAGTTTAAGGTTATATGGTTTTGACCATCACATAGTTTAAGGTCATATGGTTTAGACCAACAACACAGTTTAAGGTCATATGGTTTGGACCATTACACAATTTAAGGTCATATGGCTTGGACCGTCACACGGTTTAAGGTCATATGGTTTGGACCATCACACAGTTTAAGGTCATATGGTTTGGACCAACAACATAGTTTAAGGTCATATGGTTTGGACCATCGCACAGTTTAAGGTCATATGGTTTGGACCGTCACACAGTTTAAGGTCATATGGTTTGGACCATCACACAGTTTAAGGTCATATGGTTTGGACCAGTAGTAACACACATGATGCAATAAAGAATACTTGATGCAGGTGAGGATGTAATCCCATACCATCACCGTGCACGGTTCCGAGAGAGGAGCCTTGGTCCAAAGGGGCCTTCGAGGGTTCAACAATCAGGGGGGCAGGAGGTGCTAGCTCCCAGCTATGTTGGGCCCAAAACGCAACGTCTGGGAAACTCCTCATTCCCCATGGGGATGAGGGTCAAGCTGCACGCAACCTGTAGAGAAGAGACCCAAGCACATACTCTAGCGCTCAGATCGAGGGAGCCCCGAGAGACACCGTTACGCAGCTTGGTCTGTCTGATGTGCGGGGGTGTACTGAGGGTTAGTACAAGGAGTGTCGAGATTCCACCTTGACACAGTCGAGCGGAACATGACATGAACCATGCCACCAACATTCAGGGCCTGGGGAAACCGGCGTGACAACTGAGGATTACTATTGACCATGTTCGCAACGCAGCATCCTGTCATGTTAGCCATGGGGAAAAACAAATGAGCATCAACCATTGACCATGTTCACAAGGCGGGATTCATATCAATTTTTTGTCTGAAACCCTCGGGGGCATTGGCCCATGATGGTAGGAGATCCCTTGGGCGTTGTATCCAGGCCGTTCTTGGGGGTCCCTCCGGGTGTGAAGGATGACGGGGGCCCGAATGAAGGGGAACACGAAGCTTGGAAAGTGGATGGAACTTGCCTAAGTCGAATATGGAACTCCAAGTCCTAGACCAGAGTACCTTGAGCACATCAGTAGACCACTGGAAAGGGTCAAAGGGCTCAGTCCGAGAGCGGCCAAAAGATGGCGGATCCCCGAGCAAAAGAGGGGACATAATGCCAAACACCCTGGGAACCGGGAGATCGTGGGATCTCCTAAGAGACGGGGATGGACCTGACATCTAGATGTTCAGTCGGTCCTACGTATCCCATAAGTATGGGAATAAAGCCATACGTAGTTCTTGAAACACAGTTTAACGTCATGTTGGATGAAATATGGATCTTAGTTTTAGGTCTTAGAACTCGGACCAAGGTGCAGTTTAGGGTAGTGCGGGACCATACAGTTTAAGGTCATGCA
This sequence comes from Viscum album, assembly GCA_963277665.1. Taxonomy (NCBI): domain Eukaryota; kingdom Viridiplantae; phylum Streptophyta; class Magnoliopsida; order Santalales; family Viscaceae; genus Viscum; species Viscum album. The sequence goes on along the minus strand of OY728136.1, from coordinate 1,426,419,915 downwards.
GGACCATACAGTTTAAGGTCATGCAAGACCAAGGATGCCTAGATGTAGGGAAAAATGCAGTTTAAGGTCATACTGGACCGTACAGTTTAAGGTCATGTCGGACTAAGGATTCCTAGATGTAGGGAAAAATGCAATTTAAGGTCATACTGGACTGTACATTTTAAGGTCATGTTGGACCAAGGATGCCTAGATGTAAGGAAAAATGCAGTTTAAGGTCATACTGGACCGTACAGTTTAAGGTCATGTTGGACCTAGGATGCCTAGATGTAGGCCAAAATGCAGTTTAAGGTCATACTGGACCGTACAGATTAAGGTCATGTCGGACCAAGGATTCCTAGATGTAGGGAAAAATGCAGTTTAATGTCATACTGGACCGTACAGTTTAAGGTCATGTCGGACCAAGGATGCCTAGATGTAGGGAAAAATGCAGTTTGAGGTCATACTGGACCGTACAGTTTAAGGTCATGTCGGACCAAGGAGGGTTTAGGCAAAGTACTTCTTGAGGAACCTGGCATCTGTGGGAGGAGTGATACGCCCACCATCCATAGTCACCAGGGAATACGCGCCATTGGGATAGACCTTGTGGAAAATAAAAGGCCTCTCCCACTTGGGCTCTAACTTGGGTGGTTTCCTGCCAGGAATCATTGGCGCTCTAAGAGCCATCACCAAGTCACCTTGCAGGAAGGAGCGGAGGTGAACCTTCTTATCGAAATCTCGAGCCATCATGCTATGATTACTTTCCAGGTTATTTAAAGCGCGAAGCCTACTTCCGTCCAACGCTTCCAATTCAGATAGACAGATCTCGACAACTCTATTCAGCGCTTTCTGGTCATAGACCGTAGTGCGCAATGAGGGCAGCTGGACCTCGATGGGAAGGACGGCCTCAGCTCTGTATACCAGGGAATACGGAGTCACCTGGGTGGAGTTACGAGTCATCGTCCTATAATTCCATAGGGAGTTGGGGAGCTTGTCCGGCCAACTTTTCTTGTTCTGACCAACCATTTTTTGCATAATGTTAGAGAGGTTTTTGTTAAACGCCTCAATCTGTCCATTCACCTGTGCATGACAGCAGGAGGTGTGGTTAGAGAAAATGTTGTACTTGGCGTACAATTTCTTCCGCCCGGCCGCTCGGAAGTTTGTTCCATTTTCCGTGAGCATAGCGTGAGGTATTCCAAACTGGTATATGATATTAGAGCTCACGAAGTCGGCGATAGAAGAAGCCTTGACTCCCCTGAGTGGGGCTACCTCTACCCACTTTGAGAAGGAATCTGAAGCAGTTAAGATGAACCAGCACTGGCAGGCCGTCGGCGGCGGGTAGGGCCCAACGATATCCAACCCCCAGACTCTTGGCATGCTCGATGCAGTCATGGATCATGGAGGGCCAGAAGTATCCCAGCCTCCGAATCTGGTGGGACAACTTCGACCCGGCCTGGTGGGTGCCACAGGAACCAGAGTGCACTTCTTGCATGACCTGTGGGATCTCGACTCCTTGAAGACAACGGAGGAGAACACCGTCAAACCCGTGCCTATAAAGAAGCTGCTCATGGCTGGGACTTCTTTGAAGGGTGAACTGTGGCGCACGGCGCCGGATTCGTTCCCGCTCTTCTCAGTCCATCGGAATATTTTCGTAACGGAGATATTCAACCAAGGTTGTCCTCCAGTCAGGAACTGTCTTGATCACCCTGCCTGAAGCCCCGGGGGGTCCTGACGTAGGGGAACCGGTGGTGAGATGGTTCACTCATGGGCCACGATCTCCCTTTGGGATAACAGGAGAAATGACTCTCTGGTGCGCCACGTGGATGATTAGGTCATCCTGTTCGAGCTCCGCGAGTGATGCACCCAGGCTGGCCAAAGCATCTGCTCGACTGTTCTGCGACCAGGGAACGTGAACGACATCTGGTCGGGAGGGGAACTTAGCCATTAGACAGAGGGTGCATTCCAGCAATGGCATGAGTTCTGGCTTCCTGATAGCATAGTCACCATTAAACTACTTGATGACTAGCTAAGAGTCCCCTTTTATTTACAGGTGGGGTACGTTAACCTCCAGAGCCAACTCGAGGCCAGTGATGAGGGCATGATATTCTGCCTCATCGTTGGTACAGCCTTCTAACAACAAGAATGAATATGGAAGAACGGATTGCTCCGGGGTGATGAAGACGATACCCAGGCCCACTCTGTTAAGCCTAGGATCGTTGAGCCTTCTACTGGTAGGTCTTTAGGAGGCTCCGTCAAAGTGCATCTTCCATCATGGGGTGGCATGATCGACTGAGAGGATTGCTTCATCGGGAAAGCCCAAATCCAGTGGCTAGTCTGTAGAGGTTGGGTGGGCAGCTAAGAAGTCTGCCAACGCCTGTCCTTTGATGGCCTTATGAGGTATGAACCTAATGTCGAACTGCTGGAGGATCACCGCCCAACGTGCCAATCGGCCGGTCAACATAGGCCGGCTCAGGATGTATTTCAACGGGTCTACACGAGAGACCAGCTGTACCTCGTGGTGCTGAAAGTAGTGCCATAATTTCTCTACGGAGAATACGAGTGCCAGGAATCTCTTCTCGATGGGATAATATCTAATTTCCGCGTGGAGGAGCATGCGGTTGAGGTAGTAGAGGCTATTCTTTGTTCCCTCATTGTTCTTTTGGGCGAGAAGGGCGTCGGGGGATCGCTCCAGGGCGGTCACGTCAATGACCAGCAGCTTTCCGGGATCAAGTGACATCAGGACCAGAGGTTGAAACAAATACTGCTTGATTTCCTCAAAAGCGGTCTGACACTCTTCGTCCCACCCATAGGCGGCGCCTTTCTTCATGAGTCGAGAAAAGGGCTTACACTTGCCGGCTAGATTCGCAATGAATCGGAATATATAGGCTAAGTGGCCTTCGAGGCCTTGAAGCTCCCGAATATTATTCAAGGGAGGCATCTGACTGATGACCTTGATCTTCTCGGGTTCGATCTCGATACCTCAATACCTAACAATAAAGCCAAGAAACTTTCCGAAGGTGACCCCGAAGGCACACTTCAACGGGTTCATCTTCAAGTGGTGAGAACGGAGGAAACCGAACACTTTCTCAAGGTATTTGAGATGGTCCTAACGCTGACGAGATTTAACCACCAGGTCATCTACGTAGCACCCCACCAGTGTCCCGAGGATCGGCTTGAATATGTGGTGCATATCCCGTTGATAGGTGTCACCCGCATTCTTCAGGCCGAAGGGCATAACCCGATAGAAGAAAGCACCCTGGTGGGCTCTGAAGGCAGTGAACTCTTTATCCTCGGGGGCCATCTGGATCTGGTTGCACCCAGAGTACCCATCCATGAAGGAGAGGTCTTGGAACCCAGTCGTTTCATCGATCAACAGCTCTGTCATGGGAAGGGGAAAGTCATCCTTCGGACAGTGGCGATTAAGATCGCGGAAGTCGATATAGACCCTGATCTACCCGTTCTTCTTCCTAATGGGCACAATGTTGGCTAGCCACCTGGGAAACTGGACTTCCTTGACAAAGTTGGCCTTAATGAGCTTATTAACTTCGGCCTCAACCATGGAACCATGAAAGGGGTAAATTTTTCTGGGAGGCTGCTTGAACCCATGATGGTTTGCTGGGAGGCCATGGCGGTGGACGGCTACCTGGGGATCTAGTCCCAGCATCTCGTCATAACTCCAGGAAAACACATCACGGTGCTGGCTGAGGAAGTCTATGTACTATTGCTTCTCCTCGGGAGGCATAGCAGCGCTGACCAATGTGGGTCTCGGGTCCGCCTCGCTACCGAGGTTCACCTATACTAGATCGTCGACCGTGGTGGAGATGCCCTCCTCAAAGGCAGGAGGAGCATATTCCATGTCTTCTTCTCTGCTTGTGGAAGGATCATCCATGGGGGAGCCGTTTCGGGGCTAGTCGACCCTTATGGGGAGCTGGCACCGGCTTGGGCGGCAGAGGTCATCACGACGGGAGACTCATGCACCGCGGAGACCATGGCGACAAAGGTAGTTGATCCAATCCCATCCAGACTTCGGCCCAAGGGGCCACGCTTTACGACATCAAAGCAGTGGTGATGCGTTGGCTAGAGTCGGTTGATTCCAGCCCGGTGAAACGGACACGTATGACATACTTCCATTTCCATGAGCCCAACGTCCCAATATCATACAGGGGTAAGAGGCTCGAGGATCACCTGAGTCTGGTTGGTGTAAGAGTACGATGTGATTTCCCACCGTTGCTTAGACCCGGAAATATGCCTTCCTCTGGTACTCGAGACAACAAAGCACTCTCCCGTATCGGGAGTCGTGGCCTCCAACCGATGGATTGGGAAGACATATGCGTCATCCAAACCTGCCCAGGGATCACTCGTGACAGCGGCGGGCTTAACCTCACCTCCCAGGATTTGCTTGTCCTTGCTCTTGTAATAGTCAGCATCCAGGTAACGAGCTTCACAAGAGGAAAACGGAGACGCGTCTCCTGGGAGCATGCCCACTCGACCCTTAAGGGAGTATTTGAGGCACTGATGGTACGATGAGGGAACCGCTGCATGAAGATGGAGCCACGGCCTTCCCATCAACGCGTTGTAGGCGGTGTCCTGAGAGACAACCATGAATTCGGTATTGGAAATTAAGCCGCCGAACTGGGTCTTCAGACGAATCTTGCCGGGTGTAATTTGGTCGGTCCTGTCATACCCCTGGATTCTGAGGCTGGAGGGAGTTAAATCATCCTTGGACAACCCCAGTTTTCGCAGTGTACGATTTGGGATCAAGTTAATCCCAGAACCCGTGTCGACAAGACAGCGACGGACTTCCACGCCATTGAACTGGCCAGTGATGTACAGTGGGTGAATGTGCCCCTGTATGGGAAGGTCTTCATCTTCACCATAAAACGAGATAACCGCCTGACATTCGGCGTCCTCAATCACCTCGGTGTGGAAGGATTCTGCGGCCGCTACCTCCGTTTCAAACTGGTGGGGGCTCCTTAGAGCCTCGGAGAGCGCCTCACGCATTTCAGACGACAGGCGAAGGGCCTCAAGGATGGAAATCCTTGACGGAATTCCAACCAGATGCTTCAGGACATCATACTTTCGCGCCAAACGCGAGATTCTGCTTATAGGAGGTCGCTCTGCGATTGGGGGCATGAAGGGCCCTGCTGGCGGGAGCAATGACTGACTTGTACTAGGCACGTCCTGTTGTTCACTAGCTGAAGCCCGGGAGGTGACTATCATTCTAGGACTGGAAGGCCATAGTCGGCCAGTGGTAGGGGTGGGCTGGTTGCGACATGGGAAAGAAGGTTCCGCCCGATCCAGAAACAAAAACGGTGGTGGAAGCGAACCTGTTGTTAATGGGTGAGGGAGCCGTGAGTGTTACTCTCTGTATCGGGATTGCTGCCTGGTCTCGGTAGCATGCACGACCTGATTGGAGGTGATTACTTTCGTGCCCCGGCGATTCACGTAGCCACATCTCCGTCAACATTGGCGATGGCTGGGGACATTGGGGAGGTCCACCTGGTGCTCCTCGTTGTCAGGAGTCAAAAAGGGATTTACCAACTCTAAGGTGTTAACCGAAGCGTACCCCAGACTTTCACTCGAGGAGTCATCCACTACCGGACGGGGTCTCTGAGGGATCCCCATTTCCGGGGGCATGAAATCGCCAACCATGTGGGAAGATGATGGCAATGGCAGGGCGCGTTCTTTCTTCTTGCACTGCCACCTACTCTTCTGGGAAGAAGTAGGCTGGGACGATGATGCCAAAGCGGCGCTCACAGACTCCGAGGGATCTGGCTGACTCAGGTGGGAATGGATGATACCATGGGCATGGGAGACCGTCCTGCGGGCCATCGAGTCATTATACTTCCGAGACCCACGGTTGGAAACCTGTTCCCACCCATCCCCATTGTCACTACTGTCATCTGATCCCACGAAGACACCTACCACCTGTGCCGGGGCTGGGCCCAACCAGACTATGTTATTGTCAATATGGTCTTCGAGCCAGTCCTTGAACACATAACATTGCTGGATGGTGTGTCCCTAGATCCGGTGATAAGGTCAGTAGTTAGGGTGATAAGTGAGACACGCCTCTTCTAGCTTCCAGCACTCAGGGAGCCACACGATCCTTTGCTCCAAGGCGCTACGGAAATAACCGGAGACCTGGGCCTCGCCAAACAAGTAAGTCTGATTCCTTCTGTCTGGAAAGGGGGCTCTTGGGGGCTGACCATGACCAGGGGCCGTAGGAGCAGGCTGAGAAGGCGGAGCCGAATTACCTTGCCTAGGTGGTGGCGGTGCGTTATGCGGAGGCGCCTTCCGATTTTGAGGCGGTCGCTGCTGGGCCGGAGGCTGGGCCCGTGGGGGTGGACCATTATGAGCCTGCTGAGCTGGCCTCACTGGAAGCAACTCTAGTTGTATGGGGGCCTCTATCTGGGCCACAACAGTGGGCTCGGCTCTGGCGGCTCTCCTTGCAGAGATTACAGGAGGCAGCGGGTGTGCCTAACCAGCCTGTTGTAGGGATTCTTCGAGGCACTGAGCCTTGTCCGAGAAGTCCCAGAACCCTCCAGGGTAATTCTGCTTGATCAGAGAAGGAACCAAATCCACCTTGAAGTTCCCTACACACATCTTCAGTAATTGCTCCTAAGTCAGTGGCATGTCAAGGGAGTACGTGAGCCCCTTCCACCGGGCGACGAAGTCCACGACTCGCTCGTCGGGCCTTTTCTTGCACCTGAAGAGGTCTGTAATGTTTGTCTTCTGGGTTGTGGAACTGAATTGGTAGAGGAATTTCTGGCAAAGGTCCTCCCAGCTAGTCACAGATCCAATAGGGAGCTGGCTGTACCAGATGAATGCTGGTCCTTCTAGTGTCTGAACGAAGCACCGGAGCTTGGCAGCCTCCTGTTGCGCCAGAGTCCCTAACATAGGCCCGCACCTCGAGTTGAAGTGGGCCAAGTGTTGTGGAGGGTCTCCGGTCCTATTAAAGGGGGAAAAGGTGGGGTTCCCAAATCCCGGAGGAGCCGGTATGTCATCCACCCATGCTAGGTATGGCTTGTCGTCCGGTGGGATTGCCACCTACCGAGTTTCCAGGGCCTCCAAGCGGGCAATGAGTACTTCCATCAGATCATCCGGATGCGGATTCCTATCCTGATGGGGATCTCTAACAACAAGCGCATTGCCAGGATCTTCAATACAGTAGTCGCGCTCAGCGGCTCGTGGGGCAGTTGGCGGAGCGACTCTCAGGGCGGCGGGAGGAAACCGAGCAGGGTCCCCCAGGTGGTCTCGCCGCTCGGGAGGGTTTTGCGAAACATATCGCGCCCTCTTGCCATCGGTCCCAGTGTCTCCCCTGTCGGCGAACACAACAGGGTCACATTTTCCCAGGGGGATCTCAGCAAGGGGTAGATGATCCTGCCCCTGCTGTCCTGGTCTAGGGTCACCGTAGTTAGGCCGCCGCTCTGCAATGCGTTCGGCCATGAGCTCATCAACCAGCCTCTTTTGCTCAGCTAGCTGTTGGCGCAGCGTGGGATTCTCGGGATCTTACTGTACCTTCTGCACCGAGGCAGATGGGTCGGTGAGTTTGACAGACCCGACGAGCTCTTTACCCTTGCTGATGTTTCGGCCCAGTGTCAGTGCCTCCGTGGGTACAAGAAGACCTAGGAGGCTCCTTTGTTGGCGAGTAATCCTCCTAGATTGGCCCAGTAGCGACCTGTCCTCAGGGGGCGAGTCCCTGTCGAGGGGCTCAACAACGTTTCCCTCATCTGAAAGGTCATCCATGTTGACTACCACTTCCCTTGGAAACTTTCCCTCAGGGTTGTCCAGTGGATCGGGCTGTCGGCAGATCGCACAGAAGAAGAGAGCAGCGTACTGCCCCCATCCATGGACGTGCGCGTGGGGGTTGGCTTCCTCAATAACTCTGCGGAGTACTTGGAAACTCTGGACGCATTGTTGCCAGTGGGCCTCGTGGTGGTCCAGCGACTCGGGGTGCCGAACCATAGGGAGCGCTGCCAGGTCAACCCGACGGCACTGCTCACTGATCTCCTCGAGATGCGCTTGGCTCCCGGGATAAGGTTCTAGATGATGGCGAAGGCGGGAGTGAGTCACCCAAAGAATCTAGCGGATGCATTCAAACTCTCCCGGGGTGAGTGACTCTGGCACATCAAAATCCGATTCTGCGACCAGCCAAAACTTCTCAGAGAAGTGGCCCACTGCAAGAACCGTCCAGAAGCTCCATGGCTCCGGTTCGGGGTCCGGACCTTACGACCCCTGCTCGTCCACTGAGGGTAGTCGGGGAACTAGTAATGGCGCCGAGGCAGGCCGTCGGGCCAGTGGGATGGCCGGCGGGGAATACGGCGAATAGGCTGATTGGCCGCCGATCCCTGGGTCATCTTCCAGGGGTTGCAGTGCCCTGGCTGCCATGTCGCAATAGGATGGACTGGCGAATGGGCCTCCTATCACAGCGTCGGTGCTCGCTGAGGGTGTGTTGCCTCGCGACTCTTCCGTCGGTCCCCAGAAAAGTTCCCCACCCTCCCAAACAAGGGTGGTAAGTGCTCCCGAGGAGGCCAGTGGCAACTGCGGGCTTGATCCCCAGCGGTACGCCAAGTCCTCGTCCTCGTGGATATACCTTTTAAGGTAGAAGGGAATCATATGGATCTTGCATTCGGGGAGTACGATACTGATGTGCCGCGTCCCCATCCCTGCCCTCAACTCGAAGGGTTAGGGGGAAGGTTCCATCGTCGAGTCGTACTCTGCCTCGGAATCTGAGAAACGGACTGGTCTAATTTCTGTCCAGACTCCCCTGACATTCTTCCTATGGCGATGACGCCTGGCCTTCCTGCCCCTGGGTAGCTCTTAAGGGTAAGGACGATTTCCGTCATGGGGTCCCCCGGCCACAATAGAGCTAGGGCAGAGGGGACTGAAGGCCAGGGTGTGAGAAGCACCGGGACAGATGTCGAAAGGGAAATGGGGATGACCTCCATATGATTGAGCGACTGGATACACAACGGATCCATACTCACAGCCGATATTAGTGTGAGTGACCTCATACCCCATGCAGTGGGTGCTGGAAGGAGTCATACTCGGAGCATAGCTGTCGCGTAGAAGCTTTCGGATTTCCAGATCGGTGTCACGGAATGGGCCTTCATGGTGAGCAGCACTATCGCGGGTTGGTCCGCAGTGGCCATTGTTAGTGTCCACAACCAGGAGATTCGACCCAACTTGCCTGCAGGGCGGTCGGGGTTTCGATCCCAGTCGGGCATGTGGCTGCCCCTGCTCAACGTGTGTGGGGATCTGGTAACAGGAGTCAGCAGTGGTTCGGGCCACAGTGGTTGCTGATGTTGATTCCCCAGGACGGGCATTCCCTCCTGCTCGCACCCAATGCTGGCGTCGAGTCAGATGGGTCGGAACCGGCAGTGCGGGCATGAAGATTGCCTGCTCCTCGGCTCGGGGAGTTGGGCGGCGGCGTCAACGCAGCCTGGCGGGGGTTCTTGTTGTTAACCCCTGGGACGGATTGCCGATCGGGTGGACCCAGACATCCCCCACCTCATTGGCGTAGGGGAGGGATGTGTCAAGGCGCTCCGGGGATAGGCTCCTGAAGCGGTTGAACGTCAGAGTGGGGAGAGGCGGCTCCCTGCGCGGCCCTTGAGGGCGGCAATGGTGGTGAGGCGCAGCTGCCTCTTGATCCAAACAGGCCATTCCCCTGGCGGGGATGATCCCTTCCTCGTCGTACCTACGAACCAGGTCATTTATCACCCTCCACTGGAAGATTTCTGAGGTGGAGAGGGGGCACGAGCACATGGCTGCTATGGCGGTCGAAGTCGGAGTGACCGTGGAATAGGCAGGACTATGCGGGGTAGCCGTGTCGGTATTGCCCCTTCCCCTGCGCCGGTGGGCAGGTGGCGATCGAGCTCCGAATGTAGTGATCTGATTCCTGGAAGTAGGGATATGAACCCATTAGCATCAACAGGAAAGGAGATCAACAACCAAGGCCCAACGTCATTCCGTCTTCCATGGTCGGCAAGAGGGATCCACACTGATGACGTCGCAGAACGGAGTTGTCATCGTCCTGACGGCCTCGACCACTGGTGGGTTCACGTCCCGGTGAGGGTTACCCGCACCTAGTGACATGCTAATCTTTTGATGCCTCGACCGTTACCATTCCCCGTATTGAGGATAAGAGCTTCACGTCAGGTTCACCATTTTTGTTGATCCGATGCTTTTGCCGAGGCGCGCGCATCCGTCTGTGGGTAGGATGCACTACTTATTACCTCACATTCCCGCTTTCCAAAGGTGGGCGGAATCTGTTCCTTGTTTAGGGATGTCTGCTCCTTGATCGAAACCGGGATGATGGGATGTCGGTTCTTCCTTCTGTGGATTCCTCCTCGGAGATCATCACCTAGTTCGGGTCTCCCTCATAGATTTAAGATGGGTTTGTGAAGCTCATTTATAGTGCCATATCTATATAGACACCAGTTAATTATGCTGCTTCCGTCAAGACTCTCCAAGGGGTCTTGTCGGGGTAGCAACATTCGGTGAGGAGAATGGTCACGTTGGGGTGTCGTTGGCATGTCTGTCTTTGGTCCCTCATCACAGGGCTTCTCGAGGGCACGGAAGCCCGAGGCAGCCCACATCAAACGCGGGGAATGTGTACCATCTAAGGTTTTCCTCAGCTTCCCATGTTTAACACAGGGTATGTCACGAGTTTAACGTCTTGCGGAGACGGGATACAGTTTAATGTCATGCGGGACAAGATACATTTTAACATCATGCGGGACGAGATACAGTTTAACATCATGCGGGAAGAGATACAGTTTAACGTCATGCAGGACAAGGGGTTTAGGGCTTACGCTCTGAGGCGGCCCATGGTGGTCAGGGAACCAACGTGGATAGGTCGGGACAACTGGGTGGTGGGCTTGAACCTCGTGGAGGCTTCCTACATACCATGCGTTAGCACGGATCAAAGTCCACGTAGTTCGCTGGGATGGGGCTTACGCTCTGAGGCGACCCATGGTAGTGCCATGGTCGATGCGCACTCTAAGCCCACGTGAGTCATGCTCGGTGTGAGAAACAAGAGGCAGCAGGGACCAGATGATCACGTCCCAAAAAGGTGCATCCGTGAGAAGCGGAATGGGGCTTACGCGTTGAGTGGCCCAAAGAGGATATAGGGGCTTACGCGTGGTTAGCGGCCCTTGGTGCTGCGGCTTATTCCAGGGTGGAGGCTCGTGGTGCGACAAAGCACAGTGGGAAAAGGACTACACTGGCCTTGGCAGGGGGGAAGCACGGAGATTCATGGGTGCAACCATCCGTTTGAAAGGCTATGGGCTTACGCGTCCCTTCCCCCGCGGACAAACACCACTCCAACAAGGAGGATCTCGTTCCATGTGAGGAAGAGTCCATTCCCGTGGAGACGAGAGGTGTAAAAAATGTCCGAGCTGGGGGGACCCTGCGTGCGAAGCACAGGGTCGGACCACAGTTTAACGTCATGTGTTAAAGACAAGGTTCTTAGCAGTTTAACGTCCTACAGCTTGGACGAGGTGGGTTCGCTCCACACCCCTAGGGCTTACATTCCAAACGCCCTCTACCCCTTGTGGGAGGGAAGGCATCGGCAAGGCCATAGTGAAGGGGGACCACAGGGAAAACCACCGGGGGGTCCATGTTAGCATGGCTATGCGAAGAAGCAATAGTCGTTAGTGTGCCTATGCAGAGAAGCATAAGGCAAAGCAACGCAATGGGAAACACGGTCCAAGGGAACTTGAGGTTACTTCGCACGAGCCTGGAAGGCTGTACGGGAAAACAACGCATGGCGCGCATACCCAGTAGGGGAGACATCAGGTGCCGGTGCAGGGGGGCAGCCAAGGGGCGTCAAGGTGAGGGGTCCGAGGCTTTGTGTGCAAAAAAGAAGATTTGCGCGCAAAACACCGGGACGACGCACAATTGGAGCAAGGTAATTATGCGCGGAGAGGAAATTACGCGCAGGGTATTGCACGCACAAGAAACGTATTGCGCACAAGGTTGGAACCCGGGGAAGGGGCAAATTCACTTAAACCGGTGGAGTTGCGCGCAAAGGTGAACTCCGGGGCAAGGTTGCGCGAAATGAGGGATTACCTGGAAGTCATCTTGTGCGCGGGGGGAGCCAAATTGCGCGCACGAGAGTCTCTTTGAATTCTGCAACCCCCAAACCGTTCAGGGTCACCTTCTATTTATAGGCGACATCCAACGCAGAATCCAGGCGGCGCACGAAATCTTTCGCGCAGAGCACAGTTGGCGCCCAAAAACTCGCCGCACAGAACCGGGGCGCGCAAATATTGCGCGCCTCATTGGCTCAATTCCGCGAAACCCGGGGATAATACGTGCACAGAACAATTTTTTGCACGGATCCTCCTTTATTTCGCACACCACATCCCGGGCCTCCGGATCGGGGCTTTGATTCTGAATATGACTTCGCTTCGTCATTTCGAAACTTCCTCCGAGAGTTGCGGACTTTTTTCGGCGTCAATGTATATTGACTAATGTATATTGACTAATTCATTCTATAAATTATTCAATGAATCAAAATTAATCACTTTATTACAAATTTAATTAAAAAAGTAACATTCCATGATGATAGTCAATCTAAAATAGATGTTCAGTATTACATGTAATGCAACTAGTGGGATTTGTGGCATCAAAATATGAAAATCGTGATATTTAATACCTATTGACTTCAAATATTTTTGTAATAAATATTTTTTACATTTTTAGAAAATCCTTGAGTAACATTGATACCATGTAGGCTCTAAAAAATTAATTTTCTACCTCTTGAATCATGTAGGAAGAACTGGAGGAAATTATAATGTTTTTTTCAAGAGTGGTATCTAACTCTTACCATATTCCCATCATTATTAAGTACAATATTACAATTGAACCATATTTATTCTTGCCTTTAATATATAACAATGTACGAATAAAACTATCATAGATATTATTCTCATCATAAATCACATCAATGCCATATTTTACCTCATGATAAATCTAGTGTGAAAGATTTAAAATATTGATTATTTCTTCTATATATTTCATTCATTACTTGATCGTTTTTTCTTTCCAAATTTTATATCAATGTTTTTTACCCTCTCAAGATACTAATCAGTTTAGAAAGGATTTGAAGCAATATAAAATTATTTTAAGCTATTGAATGACTTTTATAATCTTATATAGGATTGATCCATGTATAAAAACCTTCAATAAACCATGTGAATTATTTTTATTCCATGTTTTAGTTCATAATATAAAGTCTCTTCTTCATGAATTAGAAAATCTTTATGCCCATTAACACTGTTTCCAAACAAATATTTATATTCTTTAAATATTTTTAGAGTGAACATAATCATTTCATGCAATTAAAAATATTTATTTTTATAAGAATCCAACACTTTAATAATTTCATCCTATAAGAGTTTCAAATCATCCAGTAATGGTGATAAGTAAAACATCAATTTTGTTTCCATGTGGTTTTGGTCCAAAAATCATTAAACTTATCTTGATATATTTTTTCTTCATAAAAATATTAGGAAATAAGTAGTAATTTTCCAAAAAAAATAGACCATGAGCTATGTTTTCTACTAAATCACTGATGATTATTCATTCTATCTTTTTGCAGTCTAATTCTATTATATTTTTACTTTATTTCTGAATACCATAAATTTTTTTCCAATTTTATTCCATTGTGGAAAATCTATTTGATGTCATTATTTTGCATCAGATATTTAATCATTTGTACTCTATATAAACCTTTTTTTCATTATTCCAATTTTCAAATAAATGTATCAAATGATTAATTATAAAAAAATACCAAATTTCCTTATTATTATTCTTGGTACTAAGTATAATAGATAAATAAATCTATTTTTTCAAGTTATACCATAATGTACCGCATTTAATACACTTTGAATGAAATTTATATTCTTTCTTACATAACACATAGTCATTGGGGAAAGCATGTACCTTATTATTTCCTGATACCATCAGGAATAATATATTTATCACATTATATCTAGTTCCCCATATTTTATTAGTATAAACACTTTGAATATTTTAAATAATATTTATGAGGTGGGTCACTGACCCATTTATTTAATTTTTTCATTTTCGAGTCTAAGTGATAATATATTTAAAATAATATATTATTTTAGTATGATCACGCATTGGTTAATATTGGTAATTTCCTATTAAATAGATCCTTGGAGGGTGAAATGATGTTTTTATTGTTTCTATAATGTAGATTTTACCCTATGAGCAGTATAATATTTGTTTTCACCTAGGAACCCGGGGATCAGACCATTTCATGAGGAATATATTAATTAAATTATTTGAATAATTTATTTATTAAATATTCTAAACCTATAATTCCTATATTTATTCATCCTTAAATTCTCTTACTATAGTTATTCACTAAAAACCATATCATGAGAGAGAATAAAATAGAGAGATCATGGGAGATCTTGAGATCTAAAGAATTAAATGATGAAATTATTCTTCAAATTTTTTCAATGAATTTGGTTTGGATGAATTCACCATAAATACTCAATCTAAACATCAAGTTAGAGTTAATTGTTTTTTAAAAAAAATATTTAAATTTTTTATTCCAATCTTATAGAATTTATTCATTAATTTTAATTGAGTCTAATTCATATCCCTGCAAACATTATCAGTTTTTTATTTCATTCTAATTTTCCACTCAATGTTCTACTTCATTAGATAGTTCTATGCCTAATGATCAGTGGATAGTCATCACAATATCCACAATTAATTTTACTCTATGATCATTCACTGATTTACCTTTCTTATAATCATTACATTCATCATCAACCATCGCTATGGATATTAATTCAAAGAATATTGGTCATGATCAACAAGAGAGAAATATAAAATATTGTGAGTGACTGATTTGGGTATAAATTTGAAGATAAAAACATGTGGGAGGATTATAGCATGATGTATGATTTTTGGGAGGTGTGTTAGTGTAATTTCCCTATAGGACAGTGGTGAATATGGGGTCAGGGTTGTGTGACAGGTATTTTTGAACCCTTTTCCTAGTGATCAATGGCTGAAAATTGAACACTAGATGTTTACTTAAATGGTATAAGGATTTTTTTAAAGTGATTTAGGATCAATAATAAGTGATAATGATGACATAGTTATGATTTAAACCATTTTAAATATTTTGGGATCAATTATATGATCACACAATGTGTGATCCAGCACTGCACATCATGTGTTTCATAGGAATTTGTAGCTATGGTTTCGAATGAGTTAATTATCACATATCTTTTCCATTAGTATACACATCATGTGTCCCTAATCTAAATAAGTTTTCATGTACAATTTTTACCCACCCAGGGGGGTTTTGTAGCCACACACGATGTTTGGGTCAGGACCCCAAGATGTATAATCTAGGTCATATATAAATTGGACTCCCCAATATTACACACTGAGTGATATGGTTGGTCATACAATTCATGTACCCTCCTTGAGACATACTATGTATTTTATATATTATTGATTCTTAATTCATTTTGTGCTCATGATATTAAGGTTTTTACCACTATAAGTCCCATACTCCATGAACCCCATTACACATTCCTTGTAGGTTGACTCACACATGCCATTTGAATGGTATTACATGACCATACTATCCCTAAGGGGATACATATCATGTACCCCCATAGTACATGTCAAGTACTCCCCCAAAATTAATGTATTTTCATTTCTTATTTCCCAAAACTTGAATTTGTGAATGTGATTAGTTCATCATGTTTTTTTCCCAGATTGAACTCTATAGTATACATCTATTCAAAATTAGAGGTGAGATATAAGGTGATAAGAGTATCATAGCCTCATAGTATCAATGAATGAGAATCAGGAAAGTTTATAAGATCATTCATGAGGTTAGTAACTCCCATGGTAATGTGTTTATAATAGGATTTGGGTCTTTTATATGATTGGTATGGTTAAAAACTATTGAACTCGCAAGGTGTGTATCATGTATCCTTTAATTTTTGTAATACCATAAATAATGAGATTTAACAAAGCTTGGGTCCTCCTCCAAGTTTAGTTACTCCCTCGACAAACATTTTTCCTTTTGCGGATGTGCGGGTCTCCTTCTATAGTTTCTAAGAATAGATATAGCTTATAAATATGGGATTAGATTCATGAGATTCTTGTTTGGTTGATTATTTAGTGGATGGTTTGTGCAGAGTGGGACTATCTTCTATGCCTTTATTTCTCTCCTTTAATCATATATGGTTTTTCATATTTTCTTACGCTCTTAACTTAGTGGTTTTGAGTTAACCAGACTTATTTTTTTATTTTTTTATAAATGTTATTAGGTATTTATATACTCATCTTTGAATGGTCAGTTCACACACATGTATCATGTACTATGAATATAATGTAAAGTTTGAAAGTGACTTTAATAGATCCGAATTTGGTGGAGATTAACAGTAATTGAAGGTGATTATAGCGGATGATGTTTTTGTTTGGATATAGTTTGTTATCAATATCCCTTCACCTCATTCATTTACGTTTGATTTCCTTTGGGATTGGTGGGAATGTATTTTCCCACAATACATCATAGTGTATGCATCGTTTATTCCATTTTGGATCATATAATTTGTAGAATTAATTTTATATTGAAATGTGTTTTTTTTACAATCATGAATTCTTATGTTATGTGTAGAGATATGTGTTTTTATAGGTTCATTAGGCCAAGGCCTCTCATCATGTGAATTATTCCTACTCAATGCGAGTCCCCATACCATGGCCTATCTATCATGTCCAGGATAATCACATGCTAATAAAATATTATCGTTACCTTCACTCTACTCTACCAAATATATAAGTTAAGTGTCATCTTCATAGGGAAGGTTTTTAGTGTAACATAAAAGGAAATTTTTAAAATAAAGTAAATATATAAAATATATAGTAGTAAATCAAATAATGATGTATTAATTGTGTGATTTATAGTAGGATAAAGGAATAAAGTGATAAGAATATATGAATAAAAAAATATGAGTAGTTGATGAAATTATGGGAATTTTGATTGTGTGATCCTAAAATGGTATTTATTAATTTTTGTAAATGTTATTAAATTTGATCAATTATCACAAGAATGTTTCTAATAACTCCATCAATAAGATAAATTGTTATTGATTAAGTCCTCATATTTTTTAATTATATAATTTAATTTATAAATGAGAAGGAAGTGATAATTTCTTAATCATAATCAAATTTTAAATCAAACATGAAATTATTCTATTTATTTATAAAGAGAAATTAAAATATTTCCAATAGAAAAGGTTCTTTAACATTTTTTAATATGAGTAAAATCAACTATCATTGATTCTTGAAGGTTAAAAATCATTTTTATAAAATAAATAAATATATGATATTGGTGATCTAATACTTAAATAAAATTATAATACTTAATTAAGATAAAAATGATGGCTATAATTGGATCCCCCTAAAAAGGATTTATCCACAAATAATATTTTATTCAGTATAAGTTATCATGAATTTCAACTAATAAACCAGAAAAATAAAGGAAAAAAGCTTATAAGTAGATGAATATTTTAAATCGATATAACTTTTCTCTATGTATCTATATCTCCCACTAAAACCATTGCTCTCGATGTACTATGCTTAATCCTTTTACAAGAGATTCTGCTAGTCAACCCTGAAATTTTACTCCCAAAAAATTAAAATTACCCCTATGTAGTTACTCACTTTTAGTTACTCTCATCTTATCCCTATAACTAGAATATTTTTCTTATCATTATTCACCTTATCCTCTACTATGAATTTAGAAAACCCCCTTATAATTGAATCTTCTTTACATGATTCCATATTGGATCCATGTAAAAATCATATATTCATGTTCCTAGATTGATTAAATATATTGATATCATCTAACAATTTTAAAAAAATTGTGTACACAACTTCATCGAGCTTTGATCTATATATGGTATAATTTTTAGTTGTTTGAAAGGTTCATAGTGTGTATTATTTACAATTAATATCATCTGTGACTTTATATTCAATCCTTTATAGATTTTTTAAATACGAATTTAATTTTAATTGGATTTTTTCTAATCCTATATATCTTGTAATTTCTTCTAGTTAATATTATGTATCCTTCTTCCACTCTAATAAATCCTTACATAGAACTTGATCTAGGTAGTTTAATCCAATATGAGAAATGATTTAATATCACATGATAACTTCAATGGATATGATAATCTGACATAGTTCTTAACTACCTAGTGTTATCCTTTTATAGTTACTTCAGTTTCCTATACATAACTTATCATAATTTCCCAAAATGGTGTATCCTACACATCATCCCCAGAATCTTACACATCATCACCAACTTCTTACACGTTATCAAAATCTTCTTACACAAAATCACTAACTTCTTATAAATCTAATTAAAATTTTTATATAGTAGCTAAAAATATTATATATCCCCATTAATTTCTTAGATATCAACATCTATAAAGAAAATTTCAATACCTTTGAAAATTTTTCAATACATAATATAAAGAATTAAAAAAATTATAAATCTTTTAACTAGATTCAATTATAAATTTTCAATCATCAAAAAATAAAATTTAAAATTGTTCTAATGAAACAAATTTATAATAGAAACATGGAAAACTGAAAAAAATAATTTCAAATATACAACCATTCAAATATATTCAAAAAATCAATTTCAATTAAATTTTCACCAAAATATAAAATAATTATTCAAAATTTATGTTGAAATTAAATAATATAACATTAATAAATTTATCACTAAAAATTTAATTTTCACACAAATATTAAAATAAGAATATTTTCAATATATAATTATCAGTAATTTGTAAACTGCTGATTAAAGAACGTTTTAAGCACATATACATCATATTTTATTTAAAAAGGATGTGGAAAACATGTATAAAGTTTAACTAAATAAAATTCTACCAAACATAATCCATTTCTTATCCTTAATAAATAAATTATATATATCTAGAAAAGTGAAAATTCATCCCAAGAATAATGTATTATAATGCCAACAAAGGGGTGATTCTCAAAAATGACTTTTCCCTAAGAAATATTCCAAGTAAAAATGTATTATTTATCTCTCAAAATGAAAATATTTCATAAAAAGGTGGTTTATAATTTTAAAAAGAATGGATAATTTGAAATTTTTTAAATTAATTTAACCAACCAAATTTTGAATTCAAATAAACTTCAAAACATATCTTTTTATCCATAGTAAACACCCACACAACCTAATATTTAACCCATTACATGGAAACTCAACATAATTAAACCAACATCATGGATGAGTGAGTAAAATAAATAAATAGTATCTCAATATAATTAGAAAAAACTTATCCATCAACTTCAAATACATATTACTCAACAAAGGAATTGGAGTTCATTTTCTTACCATTTTAATTCTAAATTTATCAATTTAATGCCAGTAAAGAAACTCAATTTTTATTGAACATGGAGAATATACTACCACAATTTCACTAAGAAATAATTTTCAAGAGATAAAAAAGAAAATATGTTACCAAAATTAATCCATGTAAAAATAAAAATAGTTAACCACTTAATGTAGTAAGTGAATCCTTAAAATTTTAAAAAGAAAATTATACCCACTAGATATGAAAACTGATGCTCAAGAGTAGTCAATATCAAAAAAAATTAAATAATTTTTTAAGTAGACATAATTATAAATATTTTAGACCCTTCCCATACACTTAAAACCCAAAATTATCCACAATTAAGATCTATAAGGTTGAAGATACATTAAAATAATTTATTTTCAAAATTATTTGACAATTAAATAGCCATATCAAGTACAAAGAGTTACAATAAATCTCAAAATTAGAATGTTTTGTACCACAACACGACAAATGAAAAAAAAAATCATTCAAAAAGGTTTATATCCAGATATAACTTATAATTTACAATGCACATGAAATATTTTGAAGGTAAAGTGAGTGCTCAAACTTGAAGTTCAAAAGAATTCTCTGTTATTCACAAAAAAACATGAAATGATATTATTGAAGATCAAAAAACATGTTAATTGTATTAGAAAAAATACAAATTTTCTTAATAATTTAATAGAAAAAAAATCTTTCAAATAAATCTCATCATTTTTATTCACTAAAGTAATATATAGTAAGTTCAATCATGTAAAAGAGTTAAAAAAGATTCTAAAAATTTATTCCCCTAAGATTGAACCATTATTTTTAACAAAAATAAACAAGAATTATTCCCCTCTAATTTTCCTTTAGAATAGACACTAGTTCTCAAATTAAAACTCCTAAAAAATTAAGTACATAGATATTAGATTTCTACCATATTAACTCAAAATAAATTTAATTAGTGTTTAATTTTAAAGGGAAGAGCGATTTAAAAATTCTACACTATTCAGATCCTTTTAACCAGGTAAAACCAATTGAGATATTTATCTAAAGGTCACTTATAGTGCCCTAACTTTTCCTTACATGACTATTACATAAATTTTAAGAAAAGAAACTATAATAGAGATTCAATAAAACATCAAAAGGTTTAGTGTATTATGAAAATTAGTCTCATACATAAATTGTACATAATAAAACCAAAACATTATTTAACTTATTCTTTTATATCCTTTAAAATATCTCATGATCTCTTTATTACATTATTCACCTAAGGATATTAATCAAATAAAGGGGTGAGATAAAATAATAGTAAGGGAGAATAAGGTACATGATTAAATAGTACATGGGTGAGCATAATCAATGCCTTAATAACATAAGCATAGGATAATAGTCAATATCATAAGGGAAACATTTGATAAAGGCATGAAATATGGTATATGAATAATAATGAAACATTATAACATTTTGGTCAAATACCACACATAGTTGTAAAAAAAAGATAGCATCCTTTTCATGCATAATACACATTATATCATGATATAAATCATATTAAAAAATGAATTGGATGGATATATAATTCTAGGTACACCCATCACATCATAAAATGATTGTAATCATGCATCCTATATGGATGGATAACTGTGATATGAAATAACTCATGGAAAGGAATGGCTTTCGTATAAGATTTTACAAATTATACATTATAAAAGGAACTTTAGGATTACCAAATGAAAAGGGGCTATAATAATTTGGAATAAAATGTCATTTTCTTCATTTAAAGTCAAAACAACTCAATAAGATTCAAGAGATGTTATAGAAACTGAATGATTTTTTAAAAATCATTGTAAATGGAATAGAAAAAAATTTAAAGGGTATAAATAGGTATATCCCATAATAAAAAAAAGGAATAATATTTATATGAGATATTTTTGATATTATAGGAAGATTCATACTGAAATCAATTTGAAATATGAGATGACCTGAAAGTGAAAATTGGGTTGCAGAATCCCCTTACCTTAAAATACACTTTATTTCATCCTTTTTTAAGCCTCATAAATAATAATCATAGGTTCATTAAAACATTGAAATAGAAGTGAATTGATTTAATTTTTAACACTTTTTATCAATTATAATCATTATATTATATTAATTAATTCCCATAAATAAAGGGGAAACATTTTGATATTAAATTTTCATTAAAAATTTCCTTTTTTTCTTTTATTTCACTAATTTTTTCAAAGTCATTTATATATACGTAGAATTAATTCTATAATCCTAAAATATATTTATTTATAAATTTATATATCATAATTTATTTATTATAACCATACATAATGTTTTTGATAATAAAATAATGGTAACATCCTCATGGCCAGTTAATTGACTATAAAGGAAACATTGTCCAAGGAGTAATCCTGAGATGTATAATGTTTTCCTATATTAAAAATAACATTTTTATGGTATATTAAGATTTTAAAGATAAAGATAGTATAATGTATAATTGTTTTAAGAAGATTTTAATTATAAAATATAATAAAGATATGAAAGTATAAAATAAAAATGAAATAAAATGACAAAATGAAATTACCTTTTTTTAGAGAATGGGAGGAAGATCCCCAAAAATAAATAAAATCAAAACCTCTTTTCAAGAGTGGTTAAAGAGAAAACCCATTACAGACACAATGACAATAAATCCAGAAGAAACAAACCAAAGGGATGAAATAAAACCCAAGCGATCAATGAGGAGATAAATTCAAAGTGAAAGAAAAGTGTTTCATCGCCCCCCCTGAGAGAGATTGCAACAGTGAGATTGTCAAAATGAAAGTGTTTCCCCCCTACCAAGCAGTTGCACTGTGCTGGCAGCACAATGAGGTAGAGCATTCCTCCCACACAATAAAATACATAATGAGTCTAATAGGTTTAATATAGGGTATTTTGGTAGATTTTTATGGTTTTTTAAGTGAGGGATGAGTGGTTTTTCAAGGGTGTAGTGAATGGTTATTTATACTTGACAAGAGGGGTATTTTTAGAATAAAATTTTTAATAAAAGACTATATAAAAGGCAAAACTTATAATAGTTATATTAATGATATTATGGACCATGTATCAATAAAATATAATGGTTTTAGTAATTTAAACCCCTTTATAATTTTAATTCACCAGTTCATTGAAAAAGAATGTATAAAATGAAAAAAATAATGTAATACTTTAGACTTTATACCGTAGACTTTGGAAAGTTTTTTTTAGGTTTTGAAAACATGTTTAATATATTTTAAAAAAAATTACCAAATTAAAAAAATTTAGGAAAATATTTCAATAATTTATTGCATCATGAATGATGAAATTTAAAATACACTGGATTTGAAAAAAAACTATATTTTTACTATTCACCTAAAAATTGAAGTATTTCAGAAAATTACCATGAAAACACCCCAAGAAAATTTCAATGTGATGACTTAAAAAATGAAATTTATTTTATCAAAATAATTTTCTAACATATGTATTTTTAATTTTTAATTTAAAAATTATGATTTTTGTGAAAAACATTAAAATATAATTTATTAAAAATTTACTTATATTTTCATTGAGTTTTTAATAATGAAATTTATTTTATGGTAGTATAATAACTTATTTACTAAGATTACTCATGAAAAATATTATTAAAATTAAATTTTATTATTTTTAGGTCAAATTACTATACTAATGGTTAGGTTATTATCTCCAATGGTCAGGTTACTATTCTCAATAGTTATGCTTCTATTATAATGGTATCATAGCTATTCCAATAGTCACGTTACCTCATATAAATACTACTTAATTCCCTCATTTAAAATTCACTAAGATACCTCCCAAGGTTATCCTTTTTCATTTTCTAAAATTTTTATTGGTTTCATAATATTTTGTTTTGTTCTATATTGTTATTCGTGTGGGTGATGATTCTTATGGATTGGAAGGATCTAAATCTTCCATTTTTTAATTTTTTTATTTTATATTTTTTGTCTCGTTGTTATGTTTGGAATTTTCATGGGTTTATTTTCTGATTATTGTAACAATATTTGTTAAAAAAAATTTCGATTCTCTTTATGTTACGTAGTTGTATAAGACTATATAGTATAATATAACACACATTTATTTCTAAAAAAAATATCATTTATAAAATCTAGTTTGTTAAATTATTCCACCATTTATAAATTTAATCCTTAAAATGTAAACTCATATTCTCTATTGAGAATAGGTTATGGTACCTATGTTTTATTATTTACCCTTGTTCCCACATAGTCTCTTCATATTTATTGTTCTTCTACAACACTTTGAAAATGTGAGTTTTATTATTTCATAGGAATTTGTTTCTAAGATAAAAGATCTTAATCTATTTCTCCTCATATGAGAGGTCATTCTCTGATTGTACCACTTACAAGTTTAGTACATGTGATGGATCAGATATGTACTTCTTCAGGAGGGATATATGGAAAACATCAGGAACTTGAGAAATATTTGGTGGAAGTACAAGATGATTAGCCACTAATCCTATATGGTCAAGGATCTAAAAGGGGATAATGTACTGAGGGATAAGATTCCCTTACCTTCCAAACCACATGAATCTCTTCTATGGTCATATTCAAATAAAATCTTTGTCACCAGCCTCAAACTTCAAGTCCCATCAATGGTTTTTATCACAGATATTTTTTCAAATTTGATCTTCTTTTAAATTTTTTTGGATTGATTGATCCTTATTTCTTCTCTCATGAACATGATTAGGTCCATGTATCTTTAGTTTACCAATTTTATCCCAACAAGTAAGAGTTTGAAATTGTTTTCCATGCAGAGATTCAAATTAAGACATTATAATTATTAAGTGGAATCTATTTTTTGTTTGAGGACTCAAGTATGGAATATTTTAATCCCATCATCCATTAAATTGCACAGAGAGACCTCTCATTATATTTTAAGTGTCTAAATAATCCTTATAGATTGGACATTATTTTAGGGATGATAGTTTATCCCAATATTCAGTTTAGTATTCAAATCATGTTGTAGAATTCTCTATAATTTATAAGTGATCCTTGTATTATGATCAGATATGATTGAAATCGGTACCCCATACAGTGTCATCACTTCCTTTCTATATATCTTGGTAAGTTATTCAACTGATAAATCATCTCTAATAGTAATGAAGTGGGTAGTCTAATGGTTTGATCCACCACATTCCATATCACATTGTTTCCTTAATATGTATTTGGGAGACCAGTGAAAAAGTACATGGTGATTTTCTCTCATTCTGATATGGGTATGAGAAATGGTTTCATGATTCCCATGGAAATTTTTCATTATGATTTAAATTACTGATAGAACAATCACCTTGACATATAATCAATGATATCCTACTTCATTTTTTCCCACTAAATGTTCTCTTAAATATAATGGTACATCTTAAAAAATCCATGATGGATGTAGAAAGATGATTTATTCGCATTATCCAATAACTCTCTATTTATCTCAGGTGATAAAGGCACAAAAAACCTACTTCCAAAAAGAATAACACCATCATCATCGATATGTAATTCCCAAATATTCCCTTCCTTTACTACTTTCACCCTCATTTGAAGATCTAAATAAACCCTTTTTTCCTCCTTAATCAACTCTCTAATAGATGGATGGGAAATCATTTGGGAAAGGTAGGGTGTCATCCCTCCAATTATGGCTTCCAAATCCATCCTTTTCATATTTATGATCATAGGGTCTTCCTTAATCCTTATAATGGATAGAGTAGTATTCTATTTTCAGATAATGGTATCAACTACCTTGTTCACCTTTCCTAAATAGTAATTAATAGATAATCCATAGTTATTTATGTGCTTTAACCATCTTCATTGATTCATATTAAGCATATTCTATATGAATATATACTTTAGAATCTTTTTATCATTATATATATCACACTTATCACTATAGAGGTAGTGTCACAAAATGTTCAAGGAAAATATCATAGTACTAACTCCAAATCATGTATTGTGTAGTTATTCTCCTAGATATTGTATTTTCATGTGGTTTAGGCTATCACTTTTTTATACTACATTAGTACGCAACAAAAGTCTTTATTTTAAGCATTATTGTATATCACAAAAACCTTCTCCACTTGATGGTTGTGTGAGCACAGGCATAATGATTAGCATATTCTTGATATCTTTAAATATTTCCTCACATTATTCCACTAGAACATACTTTAACCCTTTTGTGATACCTTAGTTAGTGGGATATATAATCATGATAAATTTCTTAAAAAACATCAACAGAACCCTTCTAAGACATGAGAAAAACATAATTATATGACACTAGTGAGTCTAGGACATTCTTCAATTGCATTTATCTTTAAAGTATCCATAGAAATTCCCTCACAAGTGATCATGTGCCCTAGGAATGTGACTTTATGCATCCAAAAGATAGACTTGTAGAAATTAGTATACACTTTCTCCTTTATTAATTTTTCCATCACAATCCTTAGATACTCTTGATGTTCCTTCTAGATAATAGAGTAAATGAGAATATCATTGATTAATACTACCAAAAATTTATAAAGTTAGTCTCTAAAGACTCTATTCATCAAATCTATAGAGATTCCAGGGGAATTATTAAGTCTAAAGTGAATCACTATTCACTCATAGTGTCCATACCTTGTATGAAAAGCTGCTATCTGAATATCTACCTTTTTCACCTTTAGCTGATGATATCTAGAATGAAGACTCTCCATTGAGAATTTGTGAGGTCATTATATTTGATCAAAAAATCCATGAATCCTTGTAAGGGGATACTTTTTCTTTATGTTGATCTTTTTTAGATCTTAGTTATCGATACACAGTTTCATAGATCAATATATTTTCTTTATAAAGAGCATAGGGACACCCCAAGGTGATACACCAGGGAATATAAACCCTTTGTAAAAAATACCTTATATCTTTTTCTTTCACTCCTCCATTTTTATCAGGGTCATCCAATAGGGTAATTTTGAGATAGGAGTCACCCTGGGTATGATCTCAATTGAGAACTCTAACTCACAATTTAGGGGAAGACTAGGAAATACTTTGGGGAATACATTTGTTTATTCCCTAATAATGGGAATTTCCACAATATTGATTCTTTCCTTCAACTCAACCATTTAAGAAAGGTATTCTTCTCTATAGGGTATTATCATCCACACTATTATTGTATTCTTTTGGGTAGAGACATTAACTTCCTTGTAGTTTTAGAGGATAATGGGATGCTTCAAAATATAAAAAAATATTTCCTTTTCCCAACATTTGATGTGTTCTCTATATAATAAGATCTAATCTATGACCAATATAGCTTCAAATTACACTATGTGAAGGATTATAATATTTTTTGGAAGAATCTTCCCACAAATGCTAATAGTATAAGAGTCTAATTATTGGGTTTAAATGATCTCACAACTATTTTAGTTTATAGATATCTCTACATCATGGTAATGAGGGGTAAATTTAATAGTTCTATAAAACTTCCATGATATAAAGGAATGTATAGAACCATAATCGAATAATTAATTTTCCAATATTGATTGAATAGTAATTTTACTTTTTACGAATTCATTATCATGATCCACTTTAGTAGTAGTGATGGAATAAGCTTTCACTTTCTTCTTTTTCTTTTGTGTTTGAAGAAACTGATTACCTTCAAGGACTTCTGGTTTAGTGCACTGGCTTTCATAGTTCCCTTTATCTCTAAATTTTATGCATTGAACCATTGGTTTTTACATAGTATGTTCCTTCATTTCCTCCATCATGTTTGTTGGATTCTTCAAGTCTCTTCAAAATTCATGATCTTGGAAACCTTCTCTCCCACACTGGAATCATTTACCTATCCCATTAAGTTAATTCCCATGATTCTTCTTCCCTTATTTTGGAAATATTGATAGTCAAACCCTCTTTCCTCCTATTTGATTTGACCCACCATATTGAAACTTTATTGTTCTATTCTTATCTCAATAACCATGGGATAATTCCCCAAACTCTATCTTTACTTTGACAGCACATTGAACTACTTCCTCGTAACTACCAAATCCTTATATACCTATATCCTTTTGTAATTGTGGTTTTAAACCAATAAATAATATATCAATTTTGAAATTATTGTTGATAAAAAAACTCGAGACATATCTTTCAAGCCTTGTGAAGTTTTCTTAGCAATTTGTGACTGATTCGTCCTATATTTTCTTAAACATTAGTAATTATCTCTCCATTTTTTTGTATAGTTCAAGGGAATTACTTGTTGATAAATATTTTCTTAATGTCCTCCAACTCCATATCTTTAATTTCATCCTTCATCTTGGTGTTCTTTATCAATGCACACAATGGATATGATTCTCCATCAGAAAAATATATGACCATTAAAACTTTTTCCTTCTCTTAATTGTGGATCCCATGAAAGATATTCTCCATTGAGTTATCCCATGGTTTCAAGACTAGTGGATCAGAAGTTACACTAAACATTGATGGTATTTTCTATATAAAGGACTTGAAATCTAGTTTCTCTTTCTTGGGCGAAGGTGGATTTTCCACATAGTTTAGTTTTTTATTCAAATCCAGAGACAACCGAGTAATAATCACAATTATTTTTTGAACTCAAACTCCCCTGGCATTGGGATTTCTTCAAACAACCACTAAATTGTCCCTCACATAGGTTATTGATTTTTTATTTCCTATTTCCCACCATTTTCTAAAATTGAAAAGGTTTTAAAAGATAATATGTCAACAAAGTATGAATAAATAATTTATTTCTCTCTGAAAATAATGTCTAAATTTGTATCTTATGGAATCCATTTATTTATCCTTATTTTAAAATAATTATTCTAATATTACTACTTACACTTAGACTTATTCTAATGGTTGTCACTAACATTATATAATCCTAATTACCAAATTAACTAAACTATTCTCTAATACAAACTATAGTGACCCAAATTTTTCTTTCATGATTATTACATCACTTTTAAGATAAAAAATATAATAAAGATACAATTCAGAATCCAAAGTTTTAATTTTTTTGTGAAAATTAGTCTCATTAATTAATTGTATATAATAAAACTTTAACATTATTTAAATTCTTCTTCTTTATCCTTTTAAAGATCTCACAATCTCTTTAGTACATGTAGTCATCTGAGGATATACATAAAAGAAAGTGATGGGACAAAGGCCCAATAAGGGTATGAATAAGAAAGATGAATCAATAATACATGATTGATAATAATAAACATCATTATATCATAATAATAGTATCATCATGAGGAAAACATTTGATAAGTCATGGAATATGGCATATTCATAATAATAAAACAGCATAACATAATGATCAAATATCCCACATAGTTATAAAAAATATATAGCACCATTTTCATGCATAATAAACATTATATAATGATATTAATAACATTAAATAATGAATTTTAGGGATATATAATTTTGGTTCAACCCATTTCATCATAAAATTCACATAATCAGGCATGCTACATGGAAGGATAACAATCGTATGAAATAACCCATGGAATAGAATGGGTTTCATAGAATATTTCACATATCATACTTAATTGAATGAAATTTAGGATTCCAAAATGAATAAAGGAGATCATACATTGGAATAAAATATTATTTTATTCTTTTAAAGGAGAAACTACTTAAGACGATTCAAGAGATGTTTTTGAAATTGAAGTATTTTTTAAAAGACCATTGTAAATGGCATAGAAAATGTTTTGGAATAGTAGAAACATGTATATCCCTAAAATAAATGATAAATATTATTTAAAGGTAATATTTTGGATATTAGAATAACATTAATACAAAAATCAATGTGAAATAGGAGATAACCCATAAAAGGAATTAGGTTTGAGAATCCCCTTACCTTAAATCCCTCTTTATTTTATTATTGTTTCACCTCTAGAATAATAAATTTAGGTTCATTAAAACATTGATCCAAAAGTGAATAATTTTCATTTTTACCACTATTTATTATTTTTAATTATTGTATTATATTTCTTGATTCCTATTATTAAAGTGTAAATGTTTTGCAATCGTGTCTTCTATAAAAATTTCTCATTTTTCTTCAATTTTTCTATTTTTCTCAAAGTCATTTATAAATAAGTATAATTAAATTTATAAGCCTAAAATAAATATATTTATACATTTATATATCATAAATAATTTATTATAACAACATATATGTTTTTTGGAATGAAAGTAATTTTCAACATCCATGTTGGTGGTTAACCAACCATTAACGGAACATTGCCCAAGGAGGAGACGTGTGATGTATAATATTTTCCTATATTAAAAAAAATTATATATTATATTAACATTATCAATATCATGTTAACATAACATATACCCTAATTAGGTTTTAATTAGAAAACATGTGGAGGATATGAAATTAGACAATTAAAATGAAATAAAAGGATGAAATGACATTACCTCTTTATAGAAGTGGATCTTTCTCTACAACCCATAAATTCTTGATAGATCGGATCTTGATTACTGTATAAATTTCTTATAGATTATAAAAGGATTAAGAGAGGGTTTTGGGTAGATTATTTTCATTGGTAAGTGAGGGAGTATTGGTTTTATAATAGGAGTGAGAGGGGTTATTTATAATTGAGGAGAGGGGTATTTTTAGAATAAAATATTGAATAAAATACTATATCAAAAGGAAACCTTATAATAGTGATATTAATGAAATTATGGATCATATATCAAAAAGAGTATAATTGTTTTAGGAATTTAAACCCCTCTATGATTAAAATTAAATGGTTTATTAAAAAGGAAAATAGAAAAATGAAAAAATTAATGTTGTTTTAAGGAATAATTTTACCTTTAGACATTGGAAATTAATTTTTAGGTTTGGAAAGAAAATTATTGTATTTTAATTATTAATTTATCAAATTGAATATATTATGGTGAATTCGATATTTATATATTTTATTAAATTATGAATGATTAAATTTAAAATGCATCAATTATAAAAAAACAATATTTTTAGTATTCACTTGAAAATTAAACTATTTCAAAAAATTAGCAAAAAAACCTTTAGCCAATTTGGAGAAATTAATTTAAAATATTAAATTAATTTTTTAAAAATAATTTTCTAAAATAGGTCATTTTAATTTTTAATTGAATAATTATTATTTTTACGTAATACCTAATTATATAGTTTATGTAAATTGTGCTTATATTTTATTTGAATTTTATATCATTATATTTGTTTTATGGTAGTATTATATTTATATTAACTTAAATTACTCATTTAAAATATTATTAGTATTAAATTTTATTATTTTAATGTCAAATTACTATTCCAACTGTCAAGTTACTATTCCCAATGGTTAGGTTACTATTCCCAATAGTAAAGTTACAATTTCAACAATAACATTGCTATTCGAACAGTCACATTACCTCTAATAAATACTACTTAATTCCTTCTTTCCAAATTCATTATAATTACTCCAAAAGTTATATATTTTTATTTTCTAAAATTTCAATTGGTTTACTAATTTTTTGTTTCATTTCTATTGTTTTTTTCATAGGGCAAATAATTCTATCATATTAGATGAATCTAAATTTTTCCACTCAACTTTTATTGATTTATATTTTTTGTCCCATTATAATATTTTTAATTCGTATGGGTTTAGTTTCTAATTAGTATAATGATCTTTATTAATGAAATAAAGTTTTATTTGATTCTTTATGTGTTATATGCGTATAATACTATATAATATAATATAACACACATTTATTTCAAGCAAAAAATATAATTTATAAATTAAATGTTATTACATCCTTGAAAGTAAATATAGATAAAAAATATAGTTACATTGGTTTTATGCACTTTTAGAATTAAATCATAGTGTAGAAATGTTAAAATAATGGAGTCCTAAATATGAATTTTGTTGTCAATGATAAGGAATAGAAATTTCAATAATTTAAAAGACATCAAAAAAGACATCAATCTAATTTACCAACTATCCAATGATATAAATATGTCCTAAAATATTTGAATGAGTATAAATGGGAAATTTTTCTAATAAATAAGTGGAAATATATCTCAGCATCAAAGAATACATAGTATATGTTTTATTAATATTTTATAATTAGAAATAAAATAAAATAATAATAATGACCATGGGTTACCTCCTATGGAGAACCAAGTTTAAAGTATTAAATTATAGTTTTAGATTGTTAAGATTCTAAGTAAAAACATTGTAGTAAAGCCCTTTTCATTCTCCTAAAATTAGTGTTTGATTTTCTATCCATTAACTAAAATGACATATTCTTCTCCCCAACTAGCACAATAACACCATTAGCTAAAACCCTAATGATTTTAAAATAACTAGTCCATTTAAACTTAATATTTCTATGAAAAAACTTTAGCTCATAATTGAAACAAGGCACTTTCTCACTATCTTTGAAATTATAATTTTTGGATGATTAAATCGTGAAAATATTTCTTTATTTCTTTGTAAATCATTTTATTTTCATATGATTATCTCTTAATCACATCTAACTCACTCAAATATAATAACTTCCTCCAGCCCATATCTTTATATTCCTAATCCAAAACCTTGACAACCTAAGAATAATTATGTTGTAATTCCATCAGTATACAAAATTATTTTCTAAAGAGAATTATATGAGGAGGAATCACAATGGGAGCCTTAAATGTAATTATATGAGCCAATAAAGCTTCATCAAGTTTCAATAAACTATATTTCCTAGAACTCCCAACATTATTTTGAAAAATATAATTCAAATATATATTTTAAATTTATTATTTTCCACACAATTGTGGATGATATGTGGTTTCAATTTTATGACCATAACAATACTTCTCTATCAATTATTTTAATTTATAAGTTCTTATGGTTTCTCTATTATCAATGATAAAAGATTTATCCACTCCAAATCTTGAAAATATTTACTTCTGAATTAATTTGAATACACTTGTATCTTATTGGTATATAATTTCTACAACCTCAAAATATTTAGAAACATAGTATATCATCATTGAAATATACACATTCTTATTAGAAGAAGGGAATATTACTATAAAATAAAAACTTCAAACATTAAATAATTCAATCTCCAAAATTATTTTTTTAGGTATCTATATCCTATAACATGATATGGTCATGGGGTATAGAAATAAATAGTTATTTCACCTAATTTAAATGTAGTTATAGTGTTATCCTTAGGTTTTATCCTAAAAGTAGTGTTTAAAATTAGTTGTCACTTTTCTTTTCAGTTAGAGAAAGGGGTTATTTTTCAAATCTATTCTTTCTAAAAGAAAACTAATGAAATGAATCAAGATACTAAAAGTATTGAGATGAGAATAGTGGTTGATTTTGAGTTTTTTTCAATTTTAATTTTATCATAGTCTATAATTTATTAAACTCTTTGTTTTATTAAATTATAAGTGAGAGTATCCATGATTACTTCTGCTCTCACCCTTAGTTAAATAGTGTGGATGAATATAGTCTTTACTAAAATCATATTTTTCTCTATTATCCTTCATTTTTTAGAGATAGATTTAATTAATACCCCTAATAAACTTTTGAAATCCTTTATTGGGTCTTTTTAATCTAAAAAAATCAAGTATGTCCACTATCTTTCCACACAAACTAACAATTTTTGAGTACTTCACCACATAGCCCTAGTCTATTCCATTGTATATATAGACTAGAACTAAGTATAAGGATATTATGGATTATTAACCAATGAAATAAATTATATAAATAATTAAAACCAAATATAATTGTATCAAATAATAATAATTGATACTGAGTATTGAAACTAGTTAATAAGAAAGAGAGAATTTATACTCATTAAGGTGTGAAAAATAAAGCATCACAAAAAGAAAACCTCCACTTCCCTAACCACTTAAAAGTTTACAACTCTATACAAAGGGTAAGTAAGAAGAATGGTGAAGAAAATGGAATTATATAATTAAGAAAAAAATAAAAATCAACATATATTAGATGTTTGAATTCTCAATCACGGCCCCCCACTCCTTCTAGATCCATTCTTAGGAAATAAAATTCATATTTATAAAGAAATTTGTGGAAATGTTTCCCTTAAATTGATTTATATTTAAATTTTGAGCATATTTGGACCTCAAGATCACTAAATATTGAAAGGTTATCTTCTTATAAGTTTTTAAAAATGTGTTTTATTTACACATTCAAAATTTGGGAACCATTTGAAACATATATAAAAATATATTCTTTATTTACTAGAGATTATTTTTTAGATGAATAAATATTTCAATTACCCCCAATTGAATATATCTATCCACATACATAATGATAAAAAATTTCCTAGAAATTTAATTTCAACTTTTTTTATGAGTTCATTTTCATGTAAAAATAATATTATATTATATATATTCTTTTATCCAATAATATTATTCCTTTAATGAAGGTTATTAAATTTTGAAATCCAAAAAAATTTTCTACTTTGTAAGAATTATTCTTGCCTCATTATCATTGAATTGGATCTTAGTCAAGTTGAGATAATTGAATCTCAAAACCCAAGGAACTTTTAAAAAAATAATTTCTAAATTTTGATCAATATTAAAAATGTTGTGGTCCAAATATCAAAGTAATAAAAAATAGTTAATATTCCAGGATCAACTCATTTGAACACTTTATCTCAAAACATCTATAAAAACAAACCATAATTTAATATTTTTCAAATGGGAAAAGTGGTGGGGTTTTGATCATTTAAATACACCTGAAAAATATTAAAAATATCAATTTTATCAATTCCCCCATACTTTACACTTAGAATCCTACATAAGTAAACATAAATATCATATCAAAGAACATTTAAAATCATATACCCATTAAATCCATCCATTTAATATCAATATACAAAAAATTATCATGCCTACTCAAAAACAATTATTTAAATTTATTCATTCAATTCATTCCCATGTAATCCCTTCTCCCATGAACACAAATAACTTACCTCACATGAATTATAAATAATCCCACAAATAAGTATTTCCAAAAAAATCTCATCCAAACACATGTAAGGGTATCTATATATTTGATAAATTCCTAAATATTTAATTGATATGAGTAAATAATGTGTGTTAATAATTGGTAATTTTCAGGGATGATAATTAGATTAATTATTACAGGTTTGTATGTAAAAAATATATAAGGTGAAATAGGGAGGGTTTCCTTTTTTAGAAGTGAAAATGAATGAATATAATTTTAAATAAATAATGGGCCTCCTACTCACTCCCCTCAAAAACAAATCAAGTCCAATAATCTTGAAATATTAACGGGAATTCTATACCTTTTAGTATATCACTAGTAACATGGATTTTATTCCCTCTTCCTCTATTTTATAAAAGTGTTTTTCAGTTTTGTTTTGATCTGAAATTCAGCATAAATTTGAGATTTTTAGTGTAAAAGGGGAATATATGATCTTTAAAATGTATTATGATCTTCCCATCCCATATCTTGAATGAAATTAATTATTTTCATCTTCAAAAACATGACTATTTTTCTTTTATTTTTTCCCTTTAACTCCATCTCAGCATAAATGTTTGAATAGTTTTTTAAAAAATATAACCATAAATAGATATATATAATTAAATTTTTAGATTAAATTTTGAATTTAATATCTTGAATTATCCACCACATTATCCCAAAAATGTTCATCACATCACAAGAAATCTCCCCCCACCATACATAAGTTTAACAATATCATATGATTTTTACTTCCTATAGCAGATTGGATAGGTAAAAGTGGCTTATAATGTAACTAACTAACAAGGTTTTCCATGGATTTATAAGGGATTAAAAGGTTTAAATGTAAAGGGTGGTATATAATAAAAAGTATTCTATTAAAAAATAAGGATTGTAAAACATATTAAATTTCTCAATTATTTATTTCACTAGTACCACAAACCCTCAGGTTTTGATCAAAATAAATCAAATTCAGGTTAACCCCGCATGGTTTTTTTATCTCCAAAAGTGAAGTGAATTTGAAGAATATGTCAAAAATTTCAAAATCATCACATGACGGAGGTTTAAAAAAATTAAGATTGTGAGATGTGTCATGGGATTAATAATTCATAATTCATTTCATAAAATTCAAAAAACAAATGAACTAGAAACAAAGTCATTTTGATTATTTATTTATATTCTATTTTATGTGAAATTTTGGTTCAATAATTGACACGAGTTTCAAAAATGGAAAAGAAAATAATTTTATATCACAATATTTAAAAACAAGAAAAATTTTAAGTTGAAACAAAAAAAATATTAAAATAGAAATTGTAAAATCCTAAACAACAAAAAATATTTCAACCATACATTAATAATATATTATCCTCAAATAATTTAATTATATTTAACATGTAAGAATATTATAATTTAATCATAGTAAGGATTTAAGTGTTAAAGAGAGGTAAAAAATGATGGATTTTTTTAGAAAATTGTTTTGAGGATTGAGATCTTTTTCACTATTTTGGGGGAAAAAATTCCTTAGAATCACTTTAACATGCTCCCTTTAATAGTAAATGGGTTTTCTTATCCGTATTTTACAATATTCACATCACCAAAATGATATAAATGAGTTAATATAAATGGAACTTCACATCTAAAATGAATTTTACATGGAATTAACATGAGTCTTGAATTATGTAATAGATATTAATCTCTAGGATGTAAGTATTTTGGTTGAATCATCTTTTCATGATACACAAATATTCTATCTTTATAAATCCTAGAATTTTCAAAATATTCTATTCTAATTTCATTTATCTCTTCCAGCTATAATCTCCTCATTTTCTAGCTATTTATAGGTCCAAATTCATCTCTCTCATAGCCTATTATGCCTTGTGCTAAAATTTCATTGGTAGGTGATAAATTTGACCAAAAATAATCTTATATGGGTGCATTTATAAGGGGTTTTACACTATCCTATAGTCCCATAATGAGTCTTCGAACCTTTGGATTCAATCCTTCATGTTTGGTTTAATAGTATTTTCAGTAATTCCATTGATTTCCTTATTCGACAATTTATCTTGGCCATTATTTTATGTATGATAGGGTGTTAATGTTTTATAATACATACCATAATTTATTAGTAAAGTCTCTATTATCCTATTTCAAAAGTGAGTCCCTTGATCATTGATGATGGTTCTAAGAACTCTAAACAAATAAAATATGTTATCTTTAGAAAATAACAAACTACATGAGCATCATTACTTCTGATGTCTTTTTCCTCCTCCCATTTTAAAACACAAAATAGTGTAATAAAGATATCATAATTTTAAAATGAAATTAGGAAAGATACAATAAAATATATTCGCGAAATTTCAAAAAAAATTAAAAAAAATAATATTTATTTGAGAAATTCTTTTTCTTTATGAAATATCTCTAAAAAATAAAATATTTACATTTTTACAAAAATAAGATATATATAAACTCGGCGAGAAAATTAATTCCATATTATAAATCCTACATTGATTTCCTTTGAGATAATAAGTGGATACCACAAGATAAAGTGTAAAAATACTCAAAAATATATTTAATTTCACATTGAAAAAATAATATTCTTATCACATAGTCACTGTAAATTTTCCAAAGAAAATGATTCTCCCAAATTTAAAATCTAGATTCATATTTTAACCTTTTTTTGGAATTTAAGAATTATTTGACCTAATAAGTTACAATATATTGTCTATTATATCATAACATGTCACTTATTCTTCAATTAGGTACAATTACTCTCTTTTAAAGTGTTCATTAAATAGTTCTTGATATATAATTTCAACTCCAACAGTGTTGGCTAGCCAATTTAGGTGATTAGACACTTGGTTCTTAGTTTCTTTATTGTATTTTATTTATTTATTAAATTATACAAGTAACAACATCCATATGACTAGACATATTTTACCATTATCCTCCTTCATCAAGTACCTAAGAGTTGGATGATCATAAAAACTATGAATTTAGTTCCAATAATGTAACATCTCAATTTTTCAAATGAAAATGAAACTGTTAGAAACCCATTTTCATTAGTTGGGTATTTTATTTTGGTTTAATCTAAAATATTATAGGAATATGCAATGAATTATGACTATAATCAATTTTATAATAAATTTATACTCTAATTTCTGGGTTAGAAGCATCAAAAATTATCTTGAATGGTCATTCCCAATTCTGTGGATGTATCAATGGTGGAGTTATCTTTATCATATTCAAATCATGAAAGGGTTACCTAAACACATCAATAAAAATTAGAATCATTAAAAATTAATCTAGATATCTAGATATAAATATTATTTAAATCATTGATAAAGATATTGTAAAATCCGGCATGTCCTAAAAATGATCTCACATGTTTCGCACAAGTTGGCTAATATAAGGAATTTATCACTTAACTTTTTTATTTATCCATTTATATGAATTTATTAAGTGAAATAACCAATGAATATTCCTCCCTCAACCATGAAATGACACTTTTCAAAATTTAAAACAATATTCTTTTCAATTCATGTTTTCAAAACTTTTTCCAAATCTTTCAAACATTGGTCAAAATAATCACCAAAGATTAAAAAAATTATCCAAAATAAAATTCAAAATATCATTAATTCCCTCATAAAAAATAATTAAAATGAAACTATAAAATGTAAATGGGTCATTAAACCATCCAAATATAATCATTTTTCAATAAAAAAGTGATAAAAAGATAGGTAAATATTTTCTTCTCTTAATTCATAAGAGCAATGGGAACCTGAAAATCTATCCAAGAGGAAATAATTAGTTATCTTTACCAATATCTCTAATATATATTCAATAAAATGGATAGGGAAATTATATTTCTAGGTAACCTAATTTTATTTCATATAGTCTATATATACTCTCCAACTATTCTGAATTCATATTGGTATAAATTCATTGTTTTCATTTCACGCAATGGTTAAGCCAGTTTTCATGGGAACTACATGGATGGTGATAACCCATTGTGAATCTGAAATAGGATAGATTGTAACTTCTTATAGGATATTGTGTATATATCCTTCTTCACTACTTCCATTAATTTTGGACTTATCCTTCTTTATTTATACCTAACAGGTTTGGAATATCCCTCAAATATAATATTATGTGAGTGGATTTTTTGTTTTCTTTCCAGGATATCACCTAATATCCACCCTATTTATTTGACATTATTTATCATGATTTAAATAATTTATAAATAGATTATTAAAAATTATCACATTTAATTTTTATTATTACATGAGTTACATATATTTCAAATCATTAAGAAGTGGTTTTTATTCTACATTTTGGGGTTATTTAAGAGTTTAAATTAAATTGAGGTTCCCATAAACTAAGGATTGAATTTCCAACACACAAAGAAACATATAAACTTTTTATTCGTGAAATAAATCAAATAAATCATAAAAAATATCAGTGTCTACCTATTCTTTAAATTTTAAAATATAATTTCTATAATTTCCCGAATTCTAAACAACCCTATCTTCTATGCTATTTTTAAACAACAATTTCTTATATAAGGATAAAAATTTATGAAACATAACCAGTCATTCAATAGTTTTAGCCTATTAAAAATGGAATAGTGTAAAAATTTAATGGTTATCTAAATTTATCCTCATGGATTTAAAAATATTAGTGTGTATAGTGTTGTATCTAAACTCTATAGTGAGTGTTCCTTCATATACATTAATGTTAGTATTGGTCATATTTAAGAAATGTATCCCCAAAATTATGGGTGAGTGTCCTGGTGAACTTTATTCCTCTATTTTATGTACATCAAAGTCAAATAAGAAAATTAGGTCTTGATCTTCAACTAACACATATTCTAAAAGTTCTGATAGAGAATCATTGGATCTATTTGAAAGTTTTACCACCACAATTATAGTATTAAACTATTCTATTAGTCAGTAAGTAAACACTAAGTGAAGCATTACATTTTTAAAATTACCTAAATCACATAAATCATCAGAAAAGGTTAGTGAAGAAATAGTGAAAAATATATAAAATTTCCCTTGATCTTGACATTTTTTGGAAGTTCTAGTGTGATCAAATTTTATACACTTCTTCTTAGGTTGACTCTTTTATTCCCATAAAGCCTCCTTTTTTTGAACATTTCCTTAAGGAACTTTCATAATAGGGAATATTTTTATATCTTTTGGAAGGGGAATATTGATCTTGAATTTTTGTAATGTTTCCAAAATTTATATTTGAATAGATTCCTCTTGAATGTTTTGGGATTAGATCATCGTTAAGGGGAATGGAAGTGGTGGTTCTTTATTAAAACTTTACTCATTCTAGAGGGGTTTTTATGGTATTTTATTTTACTTTAATAAATTCTCCTCCACCTATTTATTTTATTATTCTTTATTATTTACTTATTAAGGGTTATTTTCAAGAATCTATCTAGAACATCCATGTTTTCTTCTTCACTATTAGGTGGATTTTATTCAGGGTTCGAAATTCCTGGTCCTTAAATTTACTTAACACTTCGGGTCATTATCATGATAAAATTTACCTTGGGGTTAAGGACTAATTGGATTGGTAGATTTCCTGGATTTTTGGATAGAATATTAATAAGTCTATTAATATGGTTTATAAACTCTCTAACTTCATTCTTGACCTTCTTAAATTAAATTTATTTTTGATGTTATTCAAGTTGGTGTACTAGTTGAATATTATTCGTGGTGATTGTTATATTAGAATAGAGGGGGTTATTAAATTATATTTTCTAACAAATCTGGTAAATTAAAATATATCATCTCATGAATTACTCTGGTGCTTATATATCTTGTGAAAAAATGATGTGAATTTTGGTAAATATTTTCAATGGGTCCCTTATATTCTATTGATGATTTTTCTATGTGAGATCCTCTATATAATTCATTTAAAAATATTCTATAATTTTCAAGAAAACCATAAAAAAAATAAAACAAAAGTAAATGTTTTTTATTAATCGGTTGATGTGGGAAACCAGCACACTACTTCTTAAACCTACCAAAATTCTCATAGAGAGTCTCTCTAGAAACTTTTTTAATGGAATAAAACTTTTTCCTAACAATTTTTCTTTAAAGTGTTGGGAATAATTATTATAATAATTTTATTTATAAATCATCCTAGTAATGACTCTCTCCTAATTGTAAAGAATATAATCACTCATTAGATACTCCTTCAAGTGAAAAGGGGAACTCATTCCACATTAATTTCCCCTTAGTTACTCCTATATGATATATAGTGGAACAAATCATGGTAAATTACTTGATATGTTTATTTCAATATTCACCTTCCAAAATATTAAATTTTTGTAACAATCAAATTAATCCAATTTCCAACTCAAATTCATTATTTAAATCAGGAAAGAATTGTTTTTTTTTATCAGAAAATTATGGTTCATATAAGTCTTTCAAGTAATAGTTGGGATTTTTTTCAATGTCCTTAAGTATTGAATTGTTGTTTCACGTGATTTTTAAGAGAAATTTACTAAAAATAAATTGAAAAATTAATGCTTATATGTATATTAAGTTTGGTTATTTCGATTTAAAGATCTATTAGTTAATGATTTTTGTTTTTGGTTCTAGTCATGAAATTTAAGAATTACATTATTGGTAGGATTTGATGGTGTCAGTACTCTAATGGACTATAAAAGTTTAGAATTTATTAATACCCAACCTACACTAGCTAAAAAGCATAGAATAGTTTTAATTGTATAGAAAATCCCATGAGGAAGTGGTTTAAAAGATTCAATATTGTCAATTATGTCATGATGTAGTAAACTAAAACTAAACTAGAAAGTAATAAATTGAATTGAGAATCGATGGACAGGATGAAGAGAAGTAAAATCTAATCCAGGTATGGAAGTTAAAAAATAATAATAAAATTTTTCTCACTTATAAAAATAATCAATCTATTCTCCACAAGAATCATTAGGAATATATATACTAGACTCTTAGAGTCTATTAGGACTATCTAAGCTCATGGTTCCCTTTGGTTGAGGTAACCTAACAAACTTATATGTATTACATTTAATCTCAAAGTAGAAGGTGAAGTTTGGTTGGCTCTCACTCCCCACTTCACATAATTACAATGGGTATAATCCCCTATAAATCATCACTATCACTAGACTCTAGGTAATAAAGTACATAATTACTCATAAATTAACATTCAATGAATATGAAAACATCACAAGTGAAATATAACCAAGAATTAAGTAAACACCTCCTTCCTCTATCTCACCCACCCCAACAACACCTAGATATTTATGACTAACATAAAAATAAAAACTAATAAACTATAAATTAAATATAATGTAATATAAAATTTATAACTATAATAAAAGTTCCATGAAACAATGAAATTTTAATTTTATTACTCTCCTAACCAATGCTGGAATTCAGAGTTACAAAACAAACAAATTAAAAAGAAACAAAATTGATAACTATGTTGCATCATGGTTAAAGATGACTCTCTACCTCCACTATCACTTTGGATGTTAGATAGAGATCATATACCTTTCCTTCTACATCAACATCGAAAACTAGTAGTAGAATATTACCCTTTGGTTCAAAATTCTCTATCTTCATAGTTGCCTCTTCCAATATTTATAAAGAGGATTCTCTTTCATATATCCTATATATTCTCCTCTATCTTTCCTGTATTTTATCAACTTCAAAATTCCTTCAATATTCTTCATCATCAACATTTTATCCTCCATTTATATCCTATAAGATAAATAAATTATCCAAAAGAGAAAGATACTTCATCCAACTTTTAATTACACATATCTTTTTATCTTCTTCTATAAATTTCTCAACTTAAATATCATCTATCATACAAATATCTTTATTTGAATAAACTATCTACAGTAAATTATTACATGATAGTCCATGTGTAATAATCCTTCCAATATCACCATGTAGATATATCATTAAATTATCCAGGAGATATAATATG
Organism: Viscum album; assembly: GCA_963277665.1. Lineage (NCBI taxonomy): Eukaryota > Viridiplantae > Streptophyta > Magnoliopsida > Santalales > Viscaceae > Viscum > Viscum album. The sequence continues at coordinate 1,426,377,495 of OY728136.1, read as the reverse complement.
TTTGGCCATATTTATATCAATAATCTGGATCTTCAATTCCCCTTGAATGGTGTTTCTCCCAGATATATCCCATTTTTTATGTTGTGTTTGAACTCCTCTTATGTGTCCCTAATAATTAAATACATGGAAACTAAAAACTCCTATAAAATATAACCTCATCACATACATTGAGATAAATCATTGGGGATTTTGTATTTTTAGTAGATATACACTTCTACATCATAGACAGTACTTATGCCACATGGTCACCATCAAGAATATTTATTTCACTTTCAATCATAAATCTTCAGATCATCCATGCCATAAATGTATCAATATATTATCTCTAATATTCCCCTATGGTGTGCATTATTTCTCCTACGTTATATCCTTCCTATAGTTATCTTCTTCTTGGTGTAATTATGAGCATGATTTCATGGTCTTCTCCCCATTATCCTCCAAGAAATCACTTCCAATTCGAACCCTTCCATAGTGTAGGCTTCAACCTATAGCATAAAGAACAACCCCTATATAGATTATCATTTTTCAAATTTTATATAATGGAATAGTAGAAACCCTTTCACCATTGATTATTCGTTCTTTAATTTCTCTATGGTTTAAAGTAGCATACCATGGTGCAGACATAAACCTCATTTCATTCTACAAAGTTTACTATGACATAAAGTTTAGACTGTGGAATAGATATCTTCAGTGTTCCAATGAAACTTGATATTCCCATAGTCAGATATTTCGGTTATATGGAATATGATATATGTTTATGGTGTAGTGGGTGTGTGAGGAATACAACATGAGAAATAAAATGGGTTGAAACCACTTTTGTAAGTGGTGAATTACCTGAAAATGTGATTGGTCCACATAAAAAATGTCATGGGGTGGCTAACACTCAATAATAAACTATGTATCATCCTAAAATCAATGAATTTAGCTAAGATATAGTGGAATATTATCACCACTGTGTGTCGCCTCACACTGATGAATCTCTCCTCCCACTATCAAATGGACTTAGCCCTCATGTGATGGTGTATGCTCCTATGTGATTCATATGCCACATATGTCCCATGCAAGAAGTTGTAAATTTGGGTTTCTTTCCCAACTACCCCTATTGGGGTGGCTCTGTGAATTTCTCCCCTAATTGAAGGTTAGACCGTTTTTTGGATAATTCTTCACTTCTTCCTTTTCTAATTCAGCATACACATCACAAACATGAAATTTCATTTTATAGATGATGTGAAATTAATTCCTTTTCTATTATTTTTAAAATAAATATTGAAATGGTAATTACCAAAAAAATGATGATAAACCAATTAAAAATGGGAAATATCACTTAACTATTTATATATATTGATTAAAAATTCAAAAATATTATTCATAAAATAAGGTTATCAAATCGCCCACATTTAAATCATACTTTCCTTGAAGTATATATATCAACTAAGAATGAAAAATAATCACATAGGATACTATTATTTTAAATTAATAATAAATTAAAAAAAATCAATGTAGAATTAAACTTTCTAGCATCATATATAAATATTTCATCAAATCATCACTTTCCAAAGACACCTTTAAAGTTTTAATTATACTTTTTTGCATTAAAATTGATGGGTCTTCTCCTCACATTCATTCAATAATAATAGTTCACTATTACTAAACATTCCAATCATGATCAAACTCATTATTTTTTCCTCTCATCAATAAATGTAACAACATATATAGTGTTTTTCTCATACCATGAATACATATACCAAACTATAAAACTGTAAATAATCTACATTCTACACTTTTAAAAACAAATATCATAAGTAAACATTAGGTACTTGTAATTAGTATCATATGACTTTGAGGCTAAGAGGTGGGTATGTATTAATTTATAAAACAAATTAAATCTAAAAATTGAGGTTTAAACTCTAGATAATGATAAATTATAATCAAAATTAAGGATTAATATAAGTATCCTCTTCAAAATCTCATCTACCATACCCCCAAAACTCAATTTAAAGGTCCTAAAACCTTTAAAGAAAAATTAATGGATACACCCTCTTGAAATTTTCTCTACTTTTTAAACTTTTTTATTATTTTTTATTAAAAAAATTAAAAAACATATAATGTTAATATTGTAGAAGTCTCACATCTGCCACCCAACCCCAAATGATAAAAATAATTGTTCAAGTAATGGTTATTTTTATCCCTCCAAAATCTCAACCAATTTTTTTCTATTAATTTTTTATTTTATTTTTTGGCATTTATTTCCTATAGGGTTAGTAATGAGAGTAAAATTAAATATATCATGATCCTTTTCCAAAAACCGAATGAAAACTCCAAATTATTTTTAATATCAATAAATCATATCCATTTTACCCATTTATTACCTCTCCCCCACACTTTATCTTTTGATAATCATGAAAACACTAGATTATGGGTGGGAATAAATAAAAGTTTCTTATAATTTCGGTCATTCCTATAAAAGGTCATTCAAGATCTATAATGGATAAAAGTAGTATAAATATTAATTTACGTATCAATGGTAATGAAAGAATCAAAAAAAATACTTCAATCATGTTAAAATTGAATATTTATAATCATTACTTTGATAAGATCAAACGAAAGTAAAATTATATAACATGCCCCAATATTTATATCGATAAATAGACGTGGAAATATTGGAAATATTGTAAGAGTTGGTTTCCTATAACTAACTGGTTTTACTTTGATAACATGGATATTTAATGTATTATTTTATATAGTTCATTGTTCTATATGATTATGATGTAATAATTTCCTAGAGTATTTGTTTCATTGATAAGGTCATGGCAGTTCCCCGCTATGATGAGAACCTTGAAATGCTATAACAATATTCTTAAATATAGTTTTGTGGTTGGATGAAATGCTATAATGGGACACATAGCATGCAGACCGTCTGGTGTGAGTACTCGTATGTAGATGAGACTTCCTCTCATGAAGTTCGTACTTAGAAACTTCCAAGATAGGAGATTATGAGAATAGACCCGCTAGTAGATATTCTGCATATTTTTGTGTCATCGGATATTTCTATCTACGATCATGTGTAATGATCCTTATACTTTAATATTATCATTAATACGTTTCATGAGTTACACACTTTGATTTACTGACAAAAACCGTCATGCAGATAGTTGGCGGGAAGTAGGGTATGTTGGGTGCGTCACAAGTGCCATGTTATTAATGGACAAGTCAAGGAAAGTTTTGTCCCTTCCATTTATGGAAGTTGATATCTTGGACCTTCGATTGAAATAGAATCGTCACGTGAAATTCCATATTCATGGTGTAACGACGAGTTTATTTCAGGTAGTCAAAGAACGACGTGTCAAGCATAAAATTTGATGACACAATTATGAAACCTGCTTGATGAGATATTACGACAAATGGATTATATTGGATAGTAAGCGTTCATATGTGGATGTCGTTGTTGCAACTTTATGTTCTTTATCTTGGGTGACTTGACCCATTTCTAGATAGTACTCTTGGACTTTAGGTAAGCCTGTCTAATGCCAATGTGAAAGAATCCTAGAGGGCCACACATTAAGTGTTTTTGGTGGTCTCGGTTAAATTCTATTTGAATTTAATTAATGAAATAAATATTATTCTCAATACCATGGAATAATTTTATTCAAGTTAAGATGATCACATAAATTAAATAAAATATATTTATTTATTTTATTGAACATTTAATAAATATTTATTTACAAGTTTCTAAATAATATATTTATTTAAGAGAATAAATTATTTATTTCTTTACTCGGGTGTTCAATAAATGGAAGTGGATTTTTAGTAGACCAAGGTCAGTCCGGTAGTAAAATAATTATTTGCAAGATGGTAAATAATTATTTAAGTAGTTGGTACAAATTAAAATAACGCTGCTATTATTTCGTGACACAGAATTTTATTTATAATTCTATTTTGCGCAAGTTGGCGTACTATAAATAATGACGTGGTATTATTATTAAATACATGGGTGTTCTCTAAGTTTATGAATGTATTTAATTGTTGATATGAAATTAAATATTGTTACTGAAATTCCATGTATATAAATTGGAAAGTACCCTTATTGTGCCATAGACCACACCACAATTTCTCTCTTGAATCCTCTTCTCTCCCCTCACAAGAATGAGAGATGTTCCTCAAGTCTAAAGAACAAGTTATCAAGAACGATCGACACAAGACACTCGCTTCACTGCGCTAGCACCTGGAGAATGAGTGATATTGATCGGAGGCCATCGGAGTATGTGTGGATCACCAATAGAGTGATTATAGTTTAGATCCTTACAACCGCGACGAGATAATATGGAAGGGTCATACTGGATTATCAAAATCATCAATGAAGAAAAATACCAAAGATACAGGTATTATTTTTCATTATGAAAATAATTAAATCAATTATAAACATGATGTGAAAGATTCTCTCTAACATTTCAGTTATCTTTCTTCTTTATCTAAATATTTTATTATATTACATGGAGACTGGTGTTCATCGTCATATTGATCCTGGAATAATCATTTATCGTGGTAAAAATAAAAGTTAGGTCTCATCCCAACCATGCTTCTGCTGCTCTCAGAACCTTCAAGTTGTATCAGAGAGGTTACATCATAGTTTATAATTATTTAAATATTTCTGATGAATTATGCATTTAATAATTTAGTTGTTTCAATTCAAGTTAATCATTCTGAAAATCTGAATCTCAAGATCTATTCCACCTCTTTCATTTCTTATTCACCTTATAGAAATTAATTGTTTTTTTAATTTTGATTAAAATAAAATAGAGTATATCATCTGATGGTTCCAAATGATCTTGGCCGTACAACACCATAATAAACAACGTGTATTTGGAAGTACATGTCATCTAGTCTAGGTTCAATTCATTGTACTGGTCCACCAAACCAAGCTGTGTATTGGAGTCTTTCTAAGTCTTAAATGAATTCGTGTGTTAACGAGGAATAGGTGGCACATAGTTTCCGAATTACATGTCGTATGTCCCATGGATCACAGCGTGTAGTCCTTTTGGGTTAGGGTTGGACCGTGTACCCCGTACATGGCTTGCCCAAGTAGAAACCATGTAGCAAAGATACTACACGGCGTGTGTCCCATTGAACACATCGTGTACTCTGAAAATTTCCAAATTACATCAACACACCATGTCCCCGGGCATGTACTTCATATGGATGGTGAATAAAAACACACGCCATGTAGTTGGAACTACACACTGTGTACACATCCAAATTATGTAGATTTATTAAAATTTATTATTATATTATTCAAACCCTTGAGATGTGTACCATAGTGGAGGTGTAAAGTTGAGGCACAACACGTGATAGGTGTTATATATATATATATATATATATGTTTAATTTAACATCTACGTAATGTTCATTTCTTCTCATTGGGAAGTTAAGAACATGAATTCACTGGGTTGCCTCCAAGGTACAAGTTACGTACAAAGATAATTTTAAATAAATTTATTTGTTTAAAATTATGTTGGATGAGAATCTCAAGGAAATTCAGAAAATGGTATAAGATAAAAGGATTGATTAATTAAAGATAATTAATTGCTTTGAACATGATTTATCTTAAATAAGAATGATTAAAAAATTGAATGATAGTATTATTTATGCTTAAATATTGTTGCATGCATGGATGATCATGAGCTATACCAAGACCTTTTTATGTGAATGGTTTCTTTTAATTTATTTATTTAAATTAAATTTTTTGGCCTACAAGCCTTCTCCTCATTAATATATAGGTCTTGTGCGCCCAAGGTTTCTTTTATGTAAAACCCCTTTTACCCCTCACCTGCATGTGAGATACAACATATGTAATGGATGGAGCTCCCAAGCTAGTGGAGGTGGCTCAAGTCATGAGCCAAAGTGAAACAAATCCAAGAAGATACAATGGTGGACAGGTGGAAAACTATAAACATGAACCCAAATGGTTCAAGATGTTTCTACTCTAGGTCAGGGTTAGTTTATCAACCTCTTGATAATCTGACCATTAGAAAAGCTCGTGATCATGCCATTTACTTTATTTTATTTCTTTCCGTTTCATGGTTTATCATTATGGATGTGTTGTCACGATCACATAAGTAATGAATTAAACAAGCATGCAATATTGAAGTAAATTAAACTAGACTTATATGTAAATATTATCAAGACATGGTTAATCACTTAAGTATGTTCCACTTAATATTAACAAGTGTGTGATAATAATAATAAGAAATTCACACATAAGAGATAAAAATCCCTCAAATGAAATATTAAGTCAGAACAAGCCTTCTATTACTTGATTAGAGGAAAAAACTCAATAAAACTATGTGTTTAACCAACCCTTGTTGGGACACTTACTTTTATACAGGAATACCTTATGAAAGTTTTTTAGTTGACTTAACAATATTACATCAATAGGAGTAGCCCTTGCTATACTTGGTGTAATATTGGAAAAAAAAGTTGGGGAAATCCAAAGTCATGATTTTAGAATTTGGGAGTCCACTAAACATATCAAGGAGATGCAAGACCGTAGTTGGAAAAGACCTGCCTACCTAAATACCTTTTAATAGCTTGACCAACCCTTGTTTGGGTTATGTGAAGGGGAATATAGATCCATGACACTAGAATGTCATGGAAACTAGACATTCCAAGTTCAATGGTGAGGGCTATTGGGACTTGATAAAATAGTGGGAGACTTAATAAAATTTATTATTTCTCATAAAATGTAATCAATAAATTATTAACGATCTGTTATTTTAATTGTAGAATAAAAATGACAAGCTCATCAACCACACTATCCTTGTGATCAATTTTTTATAAAGACAATTTTTTCACTGGTAGTAACTTCCATGAATGGTTTAGACGCATTCGGGTTATCCTACGCCATGAACGTAAGTCTTACGTGTTGGAGTCAACATTACCCGATCTGCCTACCAAAGAGGCAAGTGATGAGGATTTCCTGGTCTATGAGAAACATATGAACGACGCATTATACGTTCAATGTTTGATGCTATAATCAATGTATAGTGATCTCATGAAGTCTCATGAAAACATGGATGCTTATTGCATGCTCGATCACCTCTGTGGTCTTTACCAGGAGAGAGAAAGAGATTAAAGGTTTGAGATCTCTAAAACACTCTTTTAGAGTAATCTTGGATAAGGTTCCCCAGCTGGGCCTCATGTAGTCAAGATCATTAGAAACATTGAGCACCTGGAGGTTCTAGGGTTTAAACTCCCCAAAGAACTGGGTACTGATCTCATTCTTGCATCACTCCCATAGAGCTTCTCTAACTTTATTGTCAATTTCAATATTAACAACATTGAAAAGTCTTTATCTGATCTTCTTATCCTCATTCACGAAGTGGACAAAGATATGAAGTGAGAAAAGCCTTCTGTCCTTTTGGTGAATAAGAGGAAAGGGATGGTGAAGAGCTTTAATCCCAAATCTTCTTCACGACCTTCCAAGAAAAGGAAGATCAAAGGGGAGGCAAGAGAATAAGAGGTTGTTTGTTTCGCTTGGGGAAAGAATGGCCACTGGAAGAAAAACTATACCCAGCCTAAGAAGCAAGGGGAAGATTTATGTGCATTTTTTATCAAATTCAATCTATTTGTTTCTACAAATTGGGTATTATATATAGCTTTTCGTGCTCACATATGTATCCAAATGTAACGCCCCGACCCCAGTTGACCAGAGTCGGTGCATTAATTACATAACATTGGCATGATCACAAGAAAGATCAAATCTCGAAAGACCGATTGGTTTAGTAGCCTTGGAAACACTAGATATATTCATAAGTTTTACATTACATCATAAAATGAAAAACTACTACAACAACATAATGTTTCCACAGTCCACACTATAATCCCCTCATAAAATCCCTGCAGGTCATTCATAACTTACTTCTTCACATCCTGGGAAAAATTAAACATAAAAAAGGGGTGAGCTCAAATGCCCAGTAAGGATAACAATATGGCGGAAACTTTCATAAATAAGAATAAACATTTAATGCAATGCATTACTAAAACAAAAGCCTTTTAAACTTGAACTTCAACATAGTATGGCAAAAGTAAAAATGAAATAATGCCATTTACTTATTCACATGGATATCCTACTAATCGAATAATCACATGCAAAAATCAATAACCACTTTCATAATGTTGGAATGCATAATGTCAGACTATCATAACCACATAGTCAAGGCCTCATGCCAAGACTACAAATAAGATTTTGTCAAGGCCTTGTGCCAAGACACTAGTTTGTCTCATGAGACCTACCGATGCATCGAGGAGCTATAGCGGGCTCCACCCGTCACTTATTAAGTCCAATGCATTCCCATATGAAAAGGTTTAAACATAACATAAACATTCGTATTAAAACTAGCATACGAAATGTCAATAATTTCACCATAAACTATGAATGGTATAAAAATAGCACATCCATAGTCAAACATATCACAAAACCTTCAATACAATATAGAAGTTTTGTATCATAATAAATCAACTTCAAATAATCTTAAAATCCATCAAAGGATGTTGACATAGATGAAATCAAAATTCTTTTTAAAGAAGTATCTCCTTTTATTTTAAAGTAATTTAAGATCCATATAAAATAAAACATTTTCTTTGAAAATATTCTTATAAGCTTGTATGGAAAGCTTCGACGATTTTATAACGGCGGAAAATAACTGCACCCGCCGTATAAGTTAAAAAAAACATTCTTACCTCAATTCTGTCGAAAAGGTTAAAAAGGACCTTGTTTTGAAAACGACGGAAAGATTCCTTTATAAACCTCTTATAAAAAGTCAAACAAGGGTATAAATGACTTTAACCCATATTCTTGTAAATAGTAAAAATGTTTTGAAATACATTTTTAAGAAAACATGGATGTGGATGATAAAGAGATCCCAGTAGATTATTACGTATAAACAACCTCGGATAATGAAGAGATTGTGAAATAACCCTTACCTTGTACTTTTCCTTGGTTGGGGTAGGTTAACCTCCTGTATAATGGTGAAATAATTGTTATTAAATTATACAAGAATCATATACATTAATATTATATCATATATGATCTTTTAATATTGATTTGATAATAATATCTTAGTATTATCGCTGTTTCAGGTGTGAACTTACTTGTTTGCTTTTGTATGTTTTGTTACGTAAGACATGTTTGTAAAGGATAAGTTGTATATTATTCAAATCCAGAATGGTATCAAGTCCTTAAAAATCATTTTTAAATCATCAAATGATAATTATACTTGAATGGATACGATGGAGAATGAATCTCATTGCGTTTGTGGAGACGGTAGTCCGTACGTACGCACGAACGCTACTTCCATTTAATTTTTATTTTAAAAGAATCGAATACAAATGATACATAGGTATATTACTATTACAGTATAATATAATATTTTATACATGTTACTTAAGTTCATTAACACCATCCTTTATACGTTCCATGTGTGGTATGAACGAGTCATATCATTTTAAGGGGGCGGTAGTCCGCACTTCCTCAAATGAAATTATCGTATGTATATACAACATGAAACGAATAATGGTATGAAATAAAATGGAATTACAGAAGATTATATATAAAATATATATCATTAATATCATATTTAATTATAGTTCCATCATAATGGCCACCATGAGAGGCGGTAAGATATATTTGAACAATCATCGTTTCGTGAGGCGTTAGTTTTCCATCCACAGAAACATTATGTTCATCATCCATTAGATGGAGTTGTGTGTATGTGTAGTTTGAATCCTTATTATAACAACATACTAGTATATTGAAGATACTGGTGTTGTTACAAAAGAATGGAAATAAAAAGAGTTTGGGGGTTGAAGAAGTAAAATAAATGAAAATAATTTAAGAGAAATCGTTACCTTTAATTTAGGTAACTCACTTTGGTTGGAACCAAAGGACTTCTTGAAATGCTTTCTGCCTAAGGGGAAGATTCAAGGAGGAGGAGAGGGATGTGGGGAGATTAGTTGGGCAGAGTTTGGACTAGCCAAGTGGCTTGAGAGGTGTGAGGAATGAGTAGAAGTGGTCTCATTTTATAAGGGAGAGGAGGGGCTCTTTAGGAAAGAGTGAAAGTATTACTTTATAATATAATTATATTCGGTTTATAATGGTCCAAAAATCATTGAGGTCGAAGATAAGATGCCTCATATTCTAAATAACATCAACCAATAAGAATTGGACAGGTTTTAGATAATATTTTAATCATTATAATCTTATTTATTTAAATGATTTATTAATGAGGTAAACATTGCATCATTATTGTGTCATTAATAATTTAACTTATTTGATGTCTAAAAATTAAAAATAAAATATAATCATGTAGTAAATCTTTTTAGATTTCTAATGAATGTTTATAATCGAAGATCCAACATGTATAACCCTATGTAAAAATTGTTCTTCTAAAAGATGTAAGCTTATGCCATTTTTTTTTTATTTTAACTTTATTAATATAAAGTGTCCCTACCACATACAAGTGGCTCCAAGGGGTCCCCAAATTGACCCAAGGATGCCCATGGTCGGGTATGTGTCCACCAATAAGTTTAGGACACGTTTTAGGGTAATTTTGTATTATTATAATATTATTTTTTAACCCTTATTTACCGGATTTACCCTTTAACCATGGTAAATAAAATATTTACCGCAGTAATTATTCAAAATGTGTAAAAATAAAAGTTACCTATTTACATAATTTGGACATCCTGATTCCAAATATGAAATCCATTTTCCTAAATTCAAAACACATAAGTGGCAGAAATTAATTTAAAATTAATTCCCGCTGTCAAAACAAAAAGCGTGTTTTTAAGAGATAATAACTATCAAAAGATTGACACTTGTTTATGCTCGGTTTAATTGTAAAATTATGTCCAATGATAAACATTAAATTGAATGGTAAATATATATTTTAAATATACTTTAGAACCACTCAAATTCATAATTTATCACTATTAATTATTTTGATTAAAAAAGTTGTTTTTAATTAAAATTTAGAAATTTTCACTATTCATCAAAATATGAAAGTTATCTGAAATGTACCAAAATTTCACCCTAGGATAATTTTGATATTCCGAATCCAAAAATGAAGTCCATTTTCAAATATAAAATATATATAATTTCAAAAAGTAGGTATTACTATTCACAACGGCTAGTTTAATTAGTTGTGGTGTGTGTTAGAACTCGAGGTTGCGTACAACACACGCTATCGCATTATTCGAAGGGAAACGTACCGTAGAAGCTTGGGGTGTTACATTCTCCCCTCCTTCAAATAATTGCGTCCTCGCAATTTCTAGGGTATTACTGCATAAAAAGACTCGGGTGGTTCTTCATCATAAGTTCCTCGGGTTCCCACGTTGCCTCTTCCATCTTATGATTTCTCCACAAAACTTTTACCAGACGCGTCGTCCGGTTTCTCAGTACTTGTTCTCTCGTATCAAGAATCCTGACGGGCTCTTCACAATAGGAAAGATCGGGTTCCAGTTCTAATTCCTCATAGGTGAGTACATGCGTCGGATCAGGCGTGTATTTCCTCAATAGAGATACGTGGAACACATCGTGAACTTTGGAGAGACTTGGTGGCATTGCCAATCGGTAAGCTACAACCCCAATTCGTTCTAGAATTTCGAAAGGTCCGATGTACCTGGGACTCAATTTACCTTTCTTACCAAAACGTATGACTCCCTTCCATGGAGATACCTTCAGGAAAACATGATCACCGACTTGAAATTCCAAATCCTTCCTTCGATTATCGGCATAGCTCTTCTGCCTATTTTGAGCTGCTCTGATGTGATTTTGGATTACCTTCACCTTTTCCATCGTTTCCTCCACCAGTTCTGGACCTACAAGTTTGCTTTCACCGACGTCATCCCAACAGGTTGGTGTACGACATCTCTTTCCGTATAATGCTTCATATGGTGCCATCTGAATACTTGAATGGAAGCTATTGTTATAGGAAAATTATACCAGAGGTAAATATTGATCCCACATACCCTGAAAGTCAAGTGAGCAAGATCTCAACATGTCTTCTAAGGTTTGAATAGTCCGTTCTGATTGTCCGTCTGTCTGAGGGTGGTAAGCAGTGCTCAAATGAAGTTCAGTATCCAGGGATTTCTGAAGACTTTTCCATAATCTTGAAGTAAAATGGGGATCACGATCAGAAACAATTGATAAGGGTACTCCATGAAGTCTCACAACTTCACTAATATATAGTCTTGCTAGACGTTCCAGGGGTAGATCTTCTCTTATAGCAAGAAAATGTGCTGACTTGGTAAGACGATCAACAATAACCCATATTTCATCATTCCTTCTAGGAGTCTTTGGTAGCCCCATGACAAAGTCCATCGTAATATTGTCCCATTTCCACTCCGGTATGGGAAGAGGTTGCATGACTCCTCCAGGCTGTTGCCTTCCAGCTTTCACTTGTTGACAAACCATACATCTTGACACAAAATCAGCAATCTCCCTCTTCATGTTGTCCCACCAAAAATGTTCCTTCAAATCTCTATACATTTTTGTGCTCCCAGGGTGTATAGAGAAATTGGAACTATGAGAATCATCCAGCAATTCCCTTTTTAGATCAGGTATATTGGGAACACAAAGTCTCTTCCCGAATTTCAAAATTCCATCTTCATACACAAAGTCTCTCAATCTCCCATCATTCACAGCTTTAATATTCTTCTGAAATTCTTCATCATTGGTCTGAGAACTCTTAATCCTTTCTAGTAAAGATGGTTTGGCAACCATTTGAAAAAGCATTGATGTTTCACCTTCCCTGGTTATTCCCATGTCCATCTTCACTAGATCCATGAAAATTGAATCCCTTTCAATTCTCATCATGTTCAAAACTCCATGGTCTTTTCTGCTCAAAGCATCTGCTACTTTGTTTGCTTTCCCCGGGTGGTAGTGTATCGTACAATCATAATCCTTGAGTAATTCAATCCATCTCCTTTGCCTCATGTTGAGTTCTTTTTGTGAGAAAATATACTTCAAACTCTTGTGATCAGTATAAATCTCACATTTTTCACCATAGAGGTAGTGCCTCCATATCTTCAAAGCAAAGATCATAGCTGCTAACTCAGGATCATGAGTAGGATAGTTTTGTTCATGAATTTTCAACTGTCGTGCTGCATAGGCAATAACTCTATCATTCTGCATAAGGACACAGCCAAGTCCTTTCTTCGATGCATCACTATAAATAACGAACCCATCATTCCCCGATGGTAGAGTCAATATAGGAGCATTGACTAATCTTTTCTTCAGTTCTTCAAAACATTCTTCACACTCTTTTTTCCAAACAAATTTAACCCCTTTACATGTGAGCTTCGTTAATGGGTTAGCCAATCGGGCAAAATTCTGGACGAAACGTCGATAATAACCTGCCAAACCAATAAAACTACGTACCTCAGTTATAATCGTAGGTGCTGGCCATTCTTGGATTGCCTTGGTCTTAGAAGGATCAACAGAGATTCCATCTTTAGAGACAATATGGCCAAGAAAAGAAATCTCCTGAAGCCAGAATTCACACTTGCTAAACTTCCCATATAATTCATGCCTCCTCAGAGTCTTCAAGATAATGCGCAAGTGATTTTCATGATCTTCGTAGGTTTTGGATTATACCAAGATATCATCAATAAATACCACCACAAATTCATCTAGATACTCCTTGAAAACTCTATTCATCAGATCCATGAATACAGAGGGTGCATTAGTCAATCCAAATGGCATTACAGTAAACTCGTAATGCCCGTACCTGGTTCGAAATGCTGTCTTCGGAATGTCTTCCTTCTTTACACACAACTGATGGTATCCAGATCGAAGGTCAATCTTTGAAAAGTATTGAGCTCCATGTAGTTGGTCAAATAAATCATCAATGCGAGGTAAGGGATACTTGTTCTTTATCGTTATAGCATTGATCTCCCTGTAGTCGATACATAACCTCATAGATCCATCTTTCTTTTTAACAAAAAGAACAGGGGCTCCCCATGGAGAAACACTAGGGCGAATAAATCCCTTATTACTCAATTCCTCTAGTTGTTTATTTAGTTCGACTAACTCTACAGTGGCCATTCTATAAGGGGTCTTCGATATAGGCCTTGATCCAGGAATCAAATCAATAGAAAACTCAACTTCTCGTTCTGGAGGATGTCCAGGTAAATCTTCTGGAAATACATATACAAATTCTTTCACAACAGGTACATCCTCTATTTGAACATTCCTTTCCTCACCCGCAGTTATTTCATTCTCTTCCTCCCCAATAATTGAATTTAGTTGAGCTATTGAGGGTGGATCTAAATAATAATTAGGTGGTGACGATTCTGCTCTAAAAATAAGGTGTTCCTTATCATTATCATCAAGAATCATAACCTCTTTCTTCTTACAATAAATCTTCGCATCATAGTCCGAAAGCCAGTCCATACCGAGGATTATATCAAACTCAATCATAGGTATGACGATGAGATCAGCAGATAAAGAAAATTTATGTGCTCTAATGGGGACTGATTCACAAAACTTTGTTTCAACGATACTTCCCTTAGGAGTTTTAACTGACAACTCCCTTATTAAATCAAATTGGAAATATCTAATTTTCTTAGCAAACTGGGAAGATATGAAATAATGCGATGATCCAGAATCAAATAATGCATTTTCTAAACTTGAGGAAACCATTAAATTACCTACCACCACGTCTTTTGGAGCTTCTACCTCTACAGTAGTGATAGCATAAGCCTGGCCTTGATCCCTTGGCCTTTTCTGAGGTAAGTTCTCCTGACGCTTAGGAAATGCATTTGCATAATGCCCCATCTCCCTGCAATTGTAGCACTGAACGTTGGTAGCTTCCTTCTTCCCCTTGCAATCATGAGCTTGGTGGCCTTTTTCACCACACTTGTAACAGACTCCCATTCCCTTCAGGCAAGCACCGGGGTGTTTCTTCCCGCATTTACCACAAGATGGATATTCAACCTTTCCCTTCTTCCCCTTATTTCCATTCCCAGATTGATCAGCAGGTCTCTTCTTCTCTTTCTTTGCTTTAAAGTCATAAGACTTAGAGAATTCCTTTTCGGTCTTGATAGCACATGAGACAATGTCTTCATACGATGAAAAGGATTGTGAGACTAATGCTCGACGGAGAAATGGTTTTAACCCATCAAAGAAACGATCAATCTTACTTCTTGGGTTGCGAAAATAATCACCAGCATACCTCGCTAACCTTGTAAAGTTAGCCTCATACTTTGTGACATTCTCATCCTCCTTTTGTCTCAGACTCAGAAATTGTATTTCCATATCTGCTCGATGGTCGCGAGGAAAGTATTTTTCTAAAAACAGATCTTTGAACTCCCTCCATTCCATATTTGATACTTCATCATCTTCCTTCATGTTTTGAATCAATGACCACCATTGATCAGCATCTCCAGTGAGGCGGTAAACTGCCATGATAACTTTTTCTCTTTCACTGCTCCCCAAAGCCTGAAATATTTTTTCTAGGGAAAATATCCATTGCTCAGCTACTAAGGGATTTGTACTCCCATTGAATGTTGGTGGTTGTTGCCTCATGAATCGATCTAACATTGATCCTCCACGCTGCGGATCAGGGTGCTCCATACGGGTAAGGTTATTATTCATAACCTGAGTAAGTTGTCCCAGTATGGTGATTAGCTGATCGGCACCAGTTGCATCACCAGCCCCACTATAATTATCTTGAGCAGGAGGGAAATCCCTACATGGAGTGCGTGCATTGATACGGTTTCCATTTCTTCCACTAGGCGCCATTTCTAAACAATGGCCTAAACTAGATCAGTTTATGAATCAAAATACATAATCCCATACTTATAAAACACTTAACATAAATTGAACTATTTATGGATATAATCCATAATCATAAAAATGTTTTCTTTGAGGAAGTATATACTCATAAACCCTTCATAATGATTTGTAAATAAAATGAGAGTTATCCTAAGCATATCCCCCGGGAGTGTCGTAACCAAGAGTGCAGCAAGGCCCGTTGTCGTGCACCAGTTCCCGTTCGAGTCTAGCTCAAAGCAGTGTTTTCGGGTTTTACCCCTAGGTACATCTGTGCCAGAGCCGCCTCTACCTGCTCGTATCCAGACAGGTATGTATTGCTCGGAAAACTCACAAAATCTCTACAATACCAAAATTCTAGGAAGTTCTTCTATACTAATCCTCAAAGTTCATCTTAGGTCTACGTGCTCTAATCAGAGTTTATCTAAATCTAGCTTCCAAGGTTTGTACTAAACTTCCTCTGATACCAACTGTAACGCCCCGACCCCAGTTTCCCAGAGTCGGTGCATTAATTACATAACATTGGCATGATCACAAGAAAGATCAAATCTCGAAAGACCGATTGGTTTAGTAGCCTTGGAAACACTAGATATATTCATAAGTTTTACATTACATCATAAAATGAAAAACTACTACAACAACATAATGTTTCCACAGTCCACACTATAACCCCCTCATAAAATCCCTGCAGGTCATTCATAACTTACTTCTTCACATCCTGGGAAAAATAAAACATAAACAAGGGGTGAGCTCAAATGCCGAGTAAGGATAACAATATGGCGGAAACTTTCATAAATAAGAATAAACATTTAAGGCAATGCATTACTAAAACAAAAGCCTTTTAAACTTGAACTTCAACATAGTATGGCAAAAGTAAAAATGAAATAATGCCATTTACTTATTCACATGGATATCCTACTAATCGAATAATCACATGCAAAAATCAATAACCACTTTCATAATGTTGGAATGCATAATGCCAGACTATCATAACCACATAGTCAAGGCCTCGTGCCAAGACTACAAATAAGATTTTGTCAAGGCCTTGTGCCAAGACACTAGTTTGTCTCATGAGACCTACCGATGCATCGAGGGGCTATAGCGGGCTCCACCCGTCACTTATTAAGTCCAATGCATTCCCATATGAAAAGGTTTAAACATAACATAAACATTCGTATTAAAACTAGCATACGAAATGTCAATAATTTCACCATAAACTATGAATGGTATAAAAATAGCACATCCATAGTCAAACATATCACAAAACCTTCAGTACAATATAGAAGTTTTGTATCATAATAAATCAACTTCAAATAATCTTAAAATCCATCAAAGGATGTTGACATAGATGAAATCAAAATTCTTTTTAAAGAAGTATCTCCTTTTATTTTAAAATCATTTAAGATCCATATAAAATAAAACATTTTCTTTGAAAATATTATTATAAGCTTGTATGTAAAGCTTCGACGATTTTATAACGGCGGAAAATAACCGCACCCGCCGTATAAGTTAAAAAAAACATTCTTACCTCAATTCTGTCGAAAAGGTTAAAAAGGACCTTGTTTTGAAAACGACGGAAAGATTCCTTTATAAACCTCTTATAAAAAGTCAAACAAGGGTATAAATGACTTTAACCCATATTCTTGTAAATAGTAAAAATGTTTTGAAATACATTTTTAAGAAAACATGGATGTGGATGATAAAGAGATCCCAGTAGATTATTACGTATAAACAACCTCGGATAATGAAGAGATTGTGAAATAACCCTTACCTTGTACTTTTCCTTGGTTGGGGTAGGTTAACCTCCTGTATAATGGTGAAATAATTGTTATTAAATTATACAATAATCGTATACATTAATATGATATCATATATTATCTTTTAATATTGATTTGATAATAATATCTTAGTATTATCGCTGTTTCGGGTGTGAACTTACTTGTTTGCTTTTGTATGTTTTGTTACGTAAGACATGTTTGTAAAGGATAAGTTGTATATTATTCAAATCCAGAATGGTATCAAGTCCTTAAACATCATTTTTAAATCATCAAATGATAATTATACTTGAATGGATACGATGGAGAATGAATCTCATTGCGTTCGTGGAGACGGTAGTCCGTACGTACGCACGAACGCTACTTCCATTTAATTTTTATTTTAAAAGAATCGAATACAAATGATACATAGGTATATTAATATTCCAGTATAATATAATATTTTATACATGTTACTTAAGTTCATTAACACCATCCTTTATACGTTCCATGTGTGTTATGAACGAGTCATATCATTTTAAGGGGGCGGTAGTCCGCACTTCCTCAAATGAAATTATCGTATGTATATACAACATGAAACGAATAATGGTATGAAATAAAATGGAATTACAGAAGCTTATATATAAAATATATATCATTAATATCATATTTAATTATAGTGCCATCATAATGGCCACCATGAGAGGCGGTAAGATGTATTTGAACAATCATCGTTTCGTGAGGCGTTAGTTTTCCATCCACAGAAACATTATGTTCATCATCCATTAGATGGAGTTGTGCGTATGTGTAGTTTGAATCCTTCTTATAACAACATCCTAGTATATTGAAGATACTGGTGTTGTTACAAAAGAAAGGAAATAAAAAGAGTTTGGGGGTTGAAGAAGTAAAATAAATGAAAATAATTTAAGAGAAATCGTTACCTTTAATTTAGGTAACTCACTTTGGTTGGAACCAAAGGACTTCTTGAAATGCTTTCTGCCTAAGGGGAAGCATCAAGGAGGAGAAGAGGGATGTGGGGAGCTTATTTGGGCAGAGTTTGGAAGAGCCAAGTGGCTTGATAGGTGTGAGGAATGAGTAGAAGTGGTCTCCTTTTATAAGGGAGAGGAGGGGCTCTTTAGGAAAGAGTGAAAGTATTACTTTATAATATACTTATATTCGGATTATAATGGTCAAAAAATCATTGAGGTCGAAGATAAGATGACTCATATTCTAAATAACATCAACCAATAAGAATTGGACAGGTTTTAGATAATATTTTAATCATTATAATCTTATTTATTTAAATGATTTATTAATGAGGTAAACATTGCATTATTATTGTGTCATTAATAATTTAACTTATTTGATGTCTAAAAATTATAAATAAAATATCATCATGTAGGAAATCTTTTTAGCTTTCTAATGAATATTTATAATCTAAAATCCAACATGTATAACCCTATGTAAAAATTGTTCTTCTAAAAGATGTAAGCTTATGCCATTTTTATTTTTATTTTAACTTTATTAATATAAAGTGTCCCTACCACATACAAGTGGCTCCAAGGGGTCCCCAAATTGACCCAAGGATGCCCATGGTCGGGTATGTGTCCACAAATAAGGTTAGGACACGTTTTAGGGTAATTTTGTATTATTATAATATTATTTTTTAACCCTTATTTACCGGATTTACCCTTTAACCATGGTAAATAAAATATTTACCGCAGTAATTATTCAAAATGTGTAAAAATAAAAGTTACCTATTTAAATAATTTGGACATCCTGATTCCAAATATGGAATCCATTTTCCTAAATTCAAAACACAGAAGTGGCAGAAATTAATTTAAAATTAATTCCCGCTGTCAAAACAAAAAGCGTGTTTTTAAGAGATAATAACTATCAAAAGATTGACACTTGTTTATTTTCGGTTTAATTGTAAAATTATGTCCAATGATAAACATTAAATTGAATGGTAAAAATATATTTTAAATATACTTTAAAACCACTCAAATTCATAATTTATCACTATTAATTATTTTGATTAAAAAGTTGTTTTTAATTAAAATTTAGAAATTTTCACTATTCATCAAAATATGAAAGTTATCCGAAATGTACCAAAATTTCACCCTAGGCTAATTTTGATATTCCGAATCCAAAAATGAAGTCCATTTTCAAATATAAAATATATATAATTTCTAAAAGTAGGTATTACTATTCACAATGGCTAGTTTAATTAGTTGTGGTGTGTGTTAGAACTCGAGGTTGCGTACAACACACGCTATCGCATTATTCAAAGGGAAACGTACCGTAGAAGCTTGGGGTGTTACACCAAATACAAGAACCAAGTAGATTTAGAAATATTGATAGAGGGGAGGTAGATCTACGAGTAGCCAACAGAGCCAGACTTGTTGTTGTAGCTGTCGGGGACTACCACCTCACGTTGCCAACTGGTATGATCTTAGTGTTAAAGGGTTGTTATTATGTGCCTTCTATTACTAAAACCACTATTTATTTATCCATATCAGATACATATGAATTTTTTTCATGTTTGGAAATGAATGTTTCTTCTTTTACAAAGATAGCATTTGTTATGGAATGGAACATTTATACAACGTACATTTTGTGTTGGATTACACAAACCAAGTAATGGAAATCGATAACAAAGATACTTCACATGACTCATGCCACACACAACATTGGCATCGCCAGATAGGTCATCTAAAAGAGAAACACTTGACATAGTTACATCTAGATGGATATTTAGATTCTTTCAAACTAAAACCACTTGGCATATGTCTTGCATGTTTACAAGGAAAAATGACCATATCCCCATTTAGTTGGAAAGGTGAAAGGGCTAAAGAACTTCTTGAATTGGTTCATACATATGTGTTTGGACCAATTCCAGTTGAATTAAGGTAAGGGTACTCATAATTCATAACTTTTATTGATGATTTTAGTAGATATACATATATCTAAGTAATGAGATATAAGCCGTATTCTTTTGATAAGATCAAAGAATACAAGAATGAAGTTGAGAACCAACTTGGTAATAAGATTAAGAAAATCCACTCAGACTGAGATAAATAATATCTTAATAAATAATTCATTGATTACATACGGGAGTTTGGGATCTTATCCCAACTCACTCCTTCAAACACACCCTAGTGCAATGGTGTGAGTGAAAGGAGGAACCACACCCTGTTGGACATGGAGAGATCAATGATGAGTCATGTGAGTCTTACATTATCCTTTTGTGGATATTCGTTACAAACAGCGGCACACATACTAAACCAAGTACTAACTAAATTGATAAATGGTATTCCATATGAGTTATGGAGTGGAAGAAAAGTCATGTTATCAAATTCGCATGTGTGGGGTAACGAAGCATTTGTTAAGGCCTCTTAAGGTAACTAACTCTCACCCCAAGGAACAAAGTGTACCTTTATAGGATACCCCATGGAAACAAGGGGATATTACCTATACAACCACTTAGAGAAAAAGGTTATAGTGGAAAGACATGCCATATTCTTTGAGAGGGACCACATATCCAAAAGAGATATTGGGAGCAAGATAGACTTTGATGAAGTCGAGGCTCAAGGTGCAGAAGAGTTGGTACACGAACAGGTTCCACAAAGCCTCATGGAAGAAGCATTTGTTCTAGAGACACAATTATTGTATATGAGTACAAGAGAGGTTAGAGAAATAGAATGGTACGGTTTTCTAGTTACCAGGGATGGTGACTCCTTATTAGTTGATAATAATGATCCTCTAACCTACAAGGAAGTAGTAAGTGGCACAAGCGTTTCCAAGTGGAAAGAAGGCATGAATTATGAAATGGATTCCATGTACCAAAACCAAGTATGGATTTTGGTAGATCCTCTGGTTGATGTAAAGCATGTTGGTTGCAAATGGGTATTCAAGAAGAAACTGGACATGGAAGCACAAGCCATTACCTATAAGGAACGAATGGTTGTAAAAGGTTTTAAATAGCATCAAGGAATTGACTACGATGAAACCTTCTCACCAGTTGCAATGCTAAAATACATCATAATTCTACATTCTATTGCGGCTTAACATGACTATGAGATTTGGAAAATGGATGTAAAAATAGCATTCCTTAACAGGAACCTTCAGGAAGATGTCTACATGACACAACCTGAAGTGTTTGTGACTCCAAAGGATTCCAATAAGGTATGAAAGTTACAGAAATCCATTTATGGATTAAAGAAAGCATCTAGGTCATGGAAAATTGATTTTGATGAAGCTATAAAAGAATTTGGTTTTATAAAAAATGAATGTGAGCCTTGTGTACACAAATGGTTTAGTGGGTGTGCAGTCATTTTCCTAATAGTATCTGTTGATAACATATTACTCATTAGAAATGAGATACCAGTCTTGCAGTCTGTTAAGGCATGGTTGAATCAATGATTCTCCATGAAATACTTGGATAAGGCAGCATATATTCTTGGGATCAAGATACATCATGATTTATCCAAGAGATTTATAGGCCTAAGTCAAAGTACATACATTGATAAGATACTAAAGAGATTCAGTACGGAACAATCCAAGAAGGGATTGTTGCCTGCATCACATGACATTCATCTTTCCAAGAAAATGTGTCCTCAGACACATGAGGAAAGAAATATAATGGAAAGGATTCCATATGTATCAGTGATTGGGTCAGTCATGTATGTCATGCTATTTACTAGGTTGGATGTCACCTACGCATTGAGTGTAGTAGGCAAATATCAAGCTGACCCAGGTGACCACCATTGGATGGTAGTCAAGACTATTCTAAAATATCTAAGGTGTACTAAGGATATTTTCCTAGTTTATGGAGTAGATGAGGAACTAGTCATCAAATGATATGCATATGCTAGTTTCCAGACTGATCAAGAAGACATGAAGTTGCAAATGGGATACATCTTCACTTTGAATGGAGGTTCAGTGAGCTGGAAGAGCTCAAAGCAGAGTGTGGTTGCAGATTCTACAGCAGATTCTGAGTATATCGCAGCTTTTGAGGTAGCTAAAGAAGTAGTTTGGATGCAAAGCTTCATCCAGGAGATAGATGTGATACCTAGTAATAAATATCTCATCACATTGTACTGTGATAATACTACAGTGGTGACACTCGCAAAAGAGCCAAACTCGCATCAGTGGACGAAGAACATACTTTGGAAGTATCATCTCTTGAAGGATTTTTTTTAGAGAGGTTAAGTTGTAGTGAGCAGTATTTCCATATAAGACAACGTGGTAGGCCCCTTGACTAAATCCTTGACTCAGCAGAAACATGATCATCATGTGATGTCTAGTGGACTGAAAGTCATAGGCATTTGGCTCTAGTCCAAGTGAGAGTTTGTAAAATTTGGTGTCCTAGAAACAATTGGTTTTACTTTTATTACATGGATATTTAATGTATTATTACATATTGTTCATTGTTATGCATGATTTTGATGTAATAATGTCCTAGAGTATTTGTTGCATTGATAAGGTCATGGAAGTTCCCCACAATGATGAGAACCTTGAATTGATATAACAATATTCTTAAATATAGTTCTGTAGTTGGATGACATGATATGATGGGACACATAGCATGCAGACTGTTAGGTGCGAGCACTCATGAGTAGATGAGACTTCCTCTCATGAAGTTCGCACTTGGTAATCTCCAAGATAGAAGATTATGAGAACAAACCCGCTGGTAGAAATTCCGCATGTTTTGGAATCATCAGATATTTCTATCTACGAGCATGTGTAATGATCCTTAGACTTTAATATTATCATTAATATGTGTCATGACTTATGCACTTTGATTTACTGATGAAAATAATTATGCAGACAATTGGCAGGAAGTAGGGTACATTGGGTGCATCACGAGTGGCATGTTATTAATAGATAAATCGAGGAAGGATTTGTCCCTTCTGTTTATGGAAGTTGATATCTCGGACCTTTGATTGAAATAGAACCGTCACGCAAAATTCCATGGCCATGGTGTGGTGATGAGTTTATTTCAGGTAGTCAAAGAACGACTTATCAAGCATAAAATTTGATGACACAATCATGAAATCTTCTTGATAAGATATTGTGACAAAGGGATTATATTACAAAGTAAGTGTTCATATGTGGATGTCATTGCTGAGACTTTATGTTCTTTCCCTTTGGTTCCTTGACCCGTTTCTAGATAGTACTCTTGGACTTTAGGTAAGACCGCCTAATGCCAACGAGAAAGAATCCTAGAGGGTCACACACTAAGTGTTTTTGGTGGTATCAGTTAAATTATATTTTAATTTAATTAATGAAATAAATATTATTCTCAAGACCGTGGAATAATTTTATTAAAGTTAAGATGATCGCATAAATTAAATAAAATTTATTTATTTATTTTATTGAATATTTAATAAATATTTATTTACTAGTTTGTAAATAAAATATTTATCTAAGAGAATAAATTGTTTATTTATTTATTCAGGTGTTCAATAAATGGAATTGGAGTTCGAGTAGACCAAGGTCAGTCTGGTAGTAAAATAATTATTTGAAAGATGGTAAATAATTATTTAACTAGTTGACAAAAATTAAAATAACTCTACTATTATTTTGTGACGGAGAATTTTATTTATAATTCTGTTTTGTGCAAGTTGGTGCACTATACATAATGATGTGGTATTATTATTAAATTCATGGGTTTTATCTAATTTCACGAATGTATTTAATTGTTTCTATGCAATTAAATATTGTAACAGAAATTCCATGTACTTAAATAGGCAAGTGCCCCTATTGTGTCATAGACCACACCACATGCCTGGTGAATTGAGACTTGTTAAGCCAAACAATTTCTCTCTCGAATCCTCTTCTCTCCAATCTCAAGAACAAGATACATTCTTCAAGGCCAAATAACAAGCGATAAAGAACGATCGACACAAGACACTCGCTTTGTCGCGCTAGAACCCAGAGAATGAGCAGTGTCGATCGGAGGCCATCAGAGGACGTGTGGATCATCACTAGAGGGATTCTAGTTTGTATCATTCCAACCGCAATGAGGTACTATAGAAAGGTCAATCTAGATGATCAAAATCATCAATGAAGAAAAATACAAAAGATACAGGTGTTATTTTTCTTTATGAAATTAATTAAATTAATGATAAACATGATGTGCAAGATCATCTCTAAGGTTTGGGGTCTCTTTATTCTTTATCTAAATCTTTGACTAAATTCCATGGAGACTAGCGTTCATCATTGTATTGATCCCAGAATAATCTTTGATCATGGTAAAAATTAAAGTTGGCTCACGTCCCAACCATGCTTCCGCTGCACCCGGAAGCTTCAAATATTACGTCTAGAATCATCTCAGGAATGGGAAAATATGATAAAAATTCAATAACTCATGGCATGGATAACAATAAAAAAATAATGAAAATGAATTTAAAATTTTAAAATTATGAAAAATGATACGGAAGTTTTATCTTCATAATCAACTAGCCTTCTCAAATCATGATTCATCAAAACCATATTTCTATGTTTAACTCTAATTATTCAATTCCACCATATTGATCATTAAATATCATTAACTAGAAAATTAAAACATGTAATTCTGTGATTCCTAAGATATATAGTTTAATTGATCAAAAAGTAATGAGAAAATCTAAGTGTGGGTATAAACATTTCATTAAAAACCAAAATAGTTTTTAAAAATATGGAAGAAAACATAATATTGAATTTAAAGAATACTTCTCTATAACATGAATCACATATTTATCTTTTTATTTCTACGTTTTTGTTCCATAGACCTATAAAAGAAATAAAACCAGTGAAATAACAAGGTCTATGCAATTTATGTTCAAGAATAATTGGTGGGGAAGGTTGACTACATCTTATAATAAAAAGTACAAAACACTATGTCCTAAGAGGGAAAATAAATTAAAACTTGGGTCTCATCCAATAAAGAAATTTTATTATGGTCTTTAACCTTGAACTTAACTATTTAATCACATGGTATTATTAGAGTGTAGAGATAACCATATTGTTTTGAAATAATTATTTTTATGATTTATATCTAGTGTAGCTCTTTTATTGTGCCTCCATATTGAAAGATCATTTTCTTATTGTAGAGAAAGTAACAAGTGGTTGATATCCCCATGGTTTGGAGTATAATATCATAATCTTTCCATACCTAGTATTATTCCTATTTTTCTTCCTCTAGTGGTTTTCCATCTTTAAATTCGGTAACTAGCTCATCCATTTTATCATCAAACCTTTATTTTTCTTCATGTTTGAAATCATGTGGGGGTAACCAAAATCAGGAAAATATTTATGCTAAAATAAAAAACTCTTAGTTTATACAAACGTATCACCCCTATTATCCTCCATATTATTGTAACACCTTGATATTGTATGGTATTCTATTTTAAATTTAACATCTTTGATTTCTTGTGAATTGATCTTAAACATACTATGATATACAATGAAATATTAACATTATTGTTGGAATAATAATTGACCATTATGAATAGTAATCCATCTAATAGAATAGTAACCTCACATATTAAAGTATACAAAAAATTAGGTATCTTATGAATGAAAATATAACATGTTTATATCATAGAAAAAGTAAAAACTGTCTTAAAATTATAAATTAATTATTGGTATTTTGTGAAACATAAATGTTTATTGATAATATTGTAATTAATATAATTATTTAAAATAAACTTTATTTTTACAAAATATATTTCTAAATTAATATTTTGATTTCTTATGATTATAAGATAATTTTATGATATCTTAATTAGTTTTTCAAAGGGTTATAAAATTAGTTATAATTTTAAAATTGGTATTTTTTTATAAATAGTGATTTTAATTAAAAATTAAATTTCTATTATTTATAGAATTATTTTTATAAAAAATAGTTAATTTTTTAAATCTATACATCAAAAAATGGTTATGGGTAACTTTTTGGATTTCTATAAAATAGTTGAATTTTTTGTGAATAGTGAAATACTTTAATTTACGGTATCTATAATTTTAAGCCAAATACATGAATTTTTGAGTCATTAATGATGTAATAAACCATTATTTTGAACTCACATGCACTAGTTATTGTAATTAGTCATAAGAATCAACTTTATTGATATTTTTATCTGAAATAATAAAATAATGAATAAAATAATAAAAAAAACACCCCTCTACCCTACTATAAATACCACCTCTCACAACACAATATCCTCAAAACTTATAAGATTTTTATATTTCTTATATTATACAAAATTACTCTCTTAAACCTATTCCCCATTTTCTGGTCTTACTGTAATCACGAAAAGACTATTCCCAAGTCCCTTAAAGAGGATCTCAAGGTGACGACACTCAAGAGGTAAAACCTTCCCTCTCCCTCTTTCAATTTATTTTCTTTTCTTATCCTTCCCTCACCTCCCCAGTACAAAGTAAAATTATAAATCAAGTATCATATTTATACTATAATGTTATTATTTTAATGGTATATCCACCATTAATTCTCTTCTCTTACCCTTTTCTTTAAAAATTGAAAACATTTTCTATGAGGGTTGATTTACCACCATCATGGAAGGTGATTTTTCGTTTTCTAATACCACATTCAACACTACTCATAAAACCATTATAATTGTTAAAACATATTTAAAATTTTATTTTAAAACATATTTAGTGTTTTGAAACTATTATATATAAATAATATTAATTAATAAAACAAAACTAGTGTGTGATTATAAAAAAATGCCAAAATAATCTAAATGGTTATCATTGACATTTTATCAAATGAATCATCCTCATTCCTATAAAAATGATATATAAGAGAATTTAATCTTATTTAATATTATTAATAACAAATAATTTCAATTCTAGATAACTATTCTCATTTTACATAACCTTTCATACATGTATATAAGTGAACAAATCATGAAAATTGAGGAAATAAACACTCCTGAATAATGAAATTAAATATGATCACTCATCAAAAAGGATATATAAAATACTTAATAAAATTATAATAAATAAATAAAAATTAAGAGGTTATTAATTAAATTATTAATGAAACTAATTTCATTAATTTCATTATCCAATTAATTATGTGCAAGTGTAGAACACTTTCGGACATAATGTAAGGGATTCTCCCCGAACCTCCATTTTTTCATTTAGGTTATGATTTCTCTATATTTACCATAATTTATTTATTAATTATTATTATTTAATAATTATATATTGCATTTTTATGTTCCAAATATATGTAACTAGATAAATTATTCTTTCTTTTATGGGAAATACATGTTTTATAAGGTTCCCTCTTCAATTACTCCCGATAAGCAAGCCTGATTAAAGGGAACTTCCCAATTTCTTAACCTATTTTCAAGTACACTCCATTATCTATTTTAAGACAAAAAAAATTTATAAATTCACTATTTTTATCATGAAAAACTATCTTAGTTCATTTATGGTTTTATGAAAACAAATATGCCTTTTCCAACTTTAAATACTCTATTATATTTTCCCTTAAACCACACTAAAGTAAATCATTTCTAAAGTTTCTTAAGCACTATTTTTACTTGTTTTAATTTAATTTGGACATAAATTATCAATATATATGCCTATTTTACCTTATTAATGTCCATGTAATATTTAAATCCATTATTTTATGGACACCATTATAATACACCAATTTTTTATTCCTTGTAACATGATTACATTACCCATTTCTTTCCATGGGTAACCCTTGTGTATATTTCTTATGATTAATTGAGGTTGATATCTTATGATAATATCTACTATATTTTACTGAATTATTTATTACTATTAGGAATGGGGATGTACATTCTTGATACCATTCCCCATATTACTTTGGATAGCTTATTATTATGTTTACTGCTTGGGAAAATTATTTATATTTCATATTCTAGTTTCAATATGAATATATGTGATGATTATGTTTCAACCATTTCATATGAGGAATTAATTGGAATTATTAATTGTTAGGTGGAAATCATTATATCCCCTTGATATATCGATATGTCTCATGAGACAAACTAGTTTGGGTATTGGCTGATGACTTACCTAATTATGTATAGTGTCTTGGTTGAAACCTTGGCTATATGTTTATAATTTCCCACATTATGCATTCCCTCATTATGATATTAGTTATTGATAATTTATGTGATTTTTTTACTATTATATTATCCATAGTTAATTATCATAGTCATTTTATTATTTATATATCTTTATTTGATCATATTTTATTCCTTACAAATTATGCTCATTTTTATGTTTTAATGGCATATGTTGTTAGTTTTTAACCTTAAATTATTGTTTGTTTTTACTTATTATAGCTTAAAATGTATTTAATACCCTTACTAATCATCTGAGATCACCTTTTTCTTATGATTATTTTTCCCCAGGATTCCAAGATGAATATTATGATTGACCTGCAAAGATAATCTAAAAGAATAGGGATGTTTACAAAGGAGTTTTTTTTGTATTTCAATTCTAGTTTTAATATAAAACTTATGTTTTTATCTAGTTTTACAAAGATACTAAACTATTTGGTCCTTTGGGGTGTGATCTCTTGTTCATAGTATCAATGTAATAATGTAAGTCACTAGATTTGGGATACTAGGACCTGGGTATTTGCAATTGGTATTAGAGGAATATTAGTAGAAAATTTGTAGTGTAGATTTAAGAAAAAATATATTATAGAATATAACCCTAAGATAAACTTTGAGGATAAATATATAAGAACATCCAAAAAAACCATGTTTATGAGATTAGATATTCATAAATTTTTTAATTTATTTTAAGTATTTCACTAGTTTTGGGATTATACATTATATTTCATAATTATGTGATACAATATAGTTTATATCATCATTTAGAGATTGAGACTATTGGAAGGAATGGAAACAATATCAATTCATTTAATCCATCTAGGGATTTCCCTCATATGACAGATATTTATGTTGGATCTGGAGCCAAAAATGGAGTTGAACTACTTATAAATATACTAGGACAACTGACTTAGGTTATGATAAATAAACTTACTCACATGTAGTAGCCCGATCCAAAACATGGTGAAAAAATGTTAAATCGATTCATGTGAAAACAACCACTATAATTCAATGGGACTACAAACCCCTTTTTAGCTGAGAAATTGATAAGTTCCTTAAAGAAAACTTGTCTTGCTTTGGGAAGTAATGAATGGGATAATGTTATCAAGGAAGCTTGTCGTCTCTTAGGAGATTTAGACAATGGGTGTTCATTAATTCAAAACACAAAGGAGGAGTATGAAATTAAAAATATGGAATGGAGGTATTTTAAGAAAATTTTATAGGAAAAATATTTCCCTAGAGAAAAGTGAAAGGATATAGATAGATAATTCTTGATATAGAGAAAAAATAAGGTTGAAAATGTTGCAAAGTATGAATCCAACTTTACAAGGTTATAAAGCCATGTTTCGGACTACATATATAATCCAAGGAGATGTATTGACTGTTTCTTTGATGGTATTAAACCAATTAAATAAAGTGTAATAATCTCCCAAACAATCTCATCATAAGAAGATAGAGTATCTTGTACTATCAATATAAAGAAATAATTTTATAATCCATATGAATTCAAAGGGAATTAATATAAGAATAGGTATGTTGAGAACTTTTTAAAAGAAAATAATTAAAAAATGGTAGAAGGTAAGAATACAATTTTCAACTTCTAACAAATGTGTAAATAAACATCATAGAACATGCCTATTGGGAATGGGAGTTTGTTACAAGTGTGGAGAAAAAGTCCATTGGGCCCATGATTGTAAGAGAAAGAAAGAATTCAGAAATTTGCAATGCCTCAGCTATAAGGGGATGGGATACTATGAACATGAATTTCTTATACATCGAGAGAACCTTCCCCATAAAAGGAAAGTGGAACAAGGTAATTCTTATGCAGTCACAATAGCTAAGGTTGAAATTACTAATATTGTGGTGGTATGTAATTTAATCATCTCCTCAAATTTAGCTAAATATTTATTTGATTCTAGATCATCACATTCCTTTATATCTTCCCACTTTTCATTAAAAATTAGAAATTTCTAATTCACTTGAACAATAAATTTTTCTGTCAAAACTACTAGTAGAAACCTTATTACAAAAAATACGTGTTTATTAGTTCCTATTAAGATCATAAACATGATATAATTGCTTATTTTATTGTCATACATATGGTTTATTTTGATAAAATCATTGGTATAGATTGTATTTCAAAGTATAATGCAAAAAATTATTACAAATATATTGAAATTGTGATTTTTGATGAAGGTATATAATTTCTCATCTTTAGAGGGGAGTCTTCGTTATCAGATTCATTTTTTGATAAACCTATAGTAGCTCTTCTAAATGATATTATTTCTGAAGAACAATAGATAAAACCTACTAAAGAATAAGGTGATATTTAAATTTAATATGTATACATTGTATAGGATTACATTGATGTATTTATAGAGGAATTACATGGAAAACCTCTAGAGTGAGAATTTTATTTCTCTATAGATTTAATCCCTAATACAAGACTTATATCAAAGACACCCTATAGAATTACCATGGTGGAGTTAATATATATAAAGAAACAACTAGAGGAATTGAGTGATAAGGTATTTATATTCCCAATTGTTTCACCTTAGGGATCTCATGTTCATTTCCTTAAGAATAAAGATGGATTTATAAGGCTATGCATTAACTATAGGGAGATCAATGCTATTATGACAAAGAAAAGGTATATGATTCCTTACATTGATGACTTATTTGACCAACATTATAGATCTCGATATTTTTCAAAAATTGATCTTCATTCTGGATATTGTTAATTATGTGTAAGTAAGTGAGATATTCCAAAGATAGAATTTAAAACAAGGTATGAACATTTTTCATTTACAGTAATTCATTTGGAATAACTAATTAACCCTCTATTTTTATGGATCAAATAAACAGACTATTCAAGTAATATATTGAAAATTTTTTTTGTGGTATTTATTGATGATATCTTTCTGTAATCTAAAATCTATGAGTTCCATGAGAAGAACATTCAAATTTTTATGGAGACTCTTAAAATAAAATATTTATATATGATGTTAAGAAATTTTAAATTATGGCTCCAAGCAGTTTCCTTTCATGGCCATATTGTCTCCAAGGATGGAATCTCAATTGATCCTTTGAAAACAAAGGCAGTTCAATAATGGCCTACACCAACGAACATAACCAAGTTATGTAGTTTCATTGGTTTAATAGGTTACTATTAGAATTTCATTCATAATTTTTTCTAATTAGCTAACATGTTAACCAATCTTACTCATAAAGGGGTTAATTTTATTTGGATAATGGAATGTGAATAATGCACCGAATAATTCAAGGGTATATTAGTGAATGCTCTGATATTGAATCTACCATCAAGAAATGGTGTATTTTTTATTTATATTGATGCATTGAAGAAAGTACTTGGTTGTGTCCTTATGAATAATGATAGAATTATAACCTATGAATCAAGTCAGTTAAAAACTCACAAATAGAACTATCCAACCCATTATATTGAGTTATAAGTTGTAATCTTTTCTTTGAAGATATAGAGACACTATCTCTATAGTTAAATATGTGATATATATATAGATTAAAAGAGTGTGAAATAGATCTTCTCATATAAAGAACTCAACATGTGGTAAATCCAATGTCTTGAGCTACTCAAGGATTATGATTGTTCAATACACTACAACCAAGGGAATGAAAATATGGTAGCATATGAATTGAGCAGGAAGGATCATGGAATTATGAAAAAAAATGTGGATCAATAGGGATCCTGTATACATGGATCTAGTAAATATGAATATGGGAATAATCAAAGAATGTGAAAATAACTACTTTTTCAAATTGTTTCTAACCCATCCTTATTTGAACGAATAAAAATTTATCATTCTGATGATGGGAATTTTCAAAATAAAATTTAAGGTTTAAATGATGGTAAATTGGTAAACCTCATATATGAATATGGAATTTTGAAATTTGGGAAAAGGCTTTGTTCTCCCTCTATAACAAAGCTAAAAAGAATGTTTTTGGATGATTATCAAAGCTCTAATTTCTCTATACACCCTAGTATCACTAAGATGTATTGATATTCTCGGGAAAATTTTTGTGGGATAATATGAAGCAATAAATTACTAATTATGTATTAATATATTTAGGTTGTCAATAGGTAAAGGCTAAAATAAAACATCCTAGAGGATTCATGCAACCTCTACCTATTACTACATGTAAATGGGATGACGTTACTCTAGATTTTGTCACCATATTACCAAAGACTCTAAGAAATAATGATTTTATATGGGAAACTGTTGATTAACATACCATGTCTACTCATTTCCTCTCTATAAGGGATAATTTTACACTAGAGATCCTTGAATGACTTCATATTAATAGTGTTATAGGACTTCATGGTTTACCTCTATCAATTGTGTCTGTTTATGATCCATATTTTACCTCAAAATTATATAAAAGCCTTTAAAATGTTTTGGATATTGAGCTTCATTTGAGTACTTCTTATCACCCTTAACCTGATGGGATGTCTGAAAGGACTATTCAAGCATTAGAAGATATGTTGAGATCATACTCACGGTACATTCAAGGTATGTGGGATTGGTATTTACCTTGGGTAGAATTTTCTTATAATGATAGTTTCCATTCTTGAATTCAAATAGTTCCATATAAAGAATTATATAGAAAGAGATGTCATACACTAACTTGTTGGGATGAAGTTGGTGAAGTACCAATTTTAGACACAAAACTTATTGAACAGAAAATGAAAAATATAAAGTCTATTCAGGATAAAATAAAAGAAGATAAAAGTATGAAAAATTGTTATCTTGACAACCAGAGAAAGGATTTGAATTTTAAAGTATAAGATCATTCCTTTATGAAAGTATCTCCATGTAATGGTGTCATAAGGTTCAGTTAGAAAACGAAATTGATTGTTAGGTATGTTGTAAATTTGAAATTCTTGAGATAATTGGAGTTGAGTCTTATCATTTAGAAATGCCACCTAGAATTTATAAAGTGAATGATGTGTTCCACATCTATTTATTAAGGAAGTTCATGCCAAAACAAACACATGTTCTCATGTGTGAAGATATAGAATTTGAACTAGGTTTATCTTACTGAAAATATCCTATCTAGATTCTGGAAACTAGATAATCAGTGTTGAGGAATCAAACGACTCAGCTAGTAAAGGTATTTTTGAAAAATCATAAAATTGAAGAGGCAATATGGGAACCATAGAAAATCATGATGAACTACCCAAGTATTTTTATGAGGTGAAATTCTAGAAATTTGGACGATGAAATTTTTCAAGGAGGGGATAATGTAACACCCTAAGATTCTATGGTATGTCTCTTTTAGATTTAATATCTTCTATATAATATTCATTGATTTTCAAAAAAATATGATATAATATAAGATATTAATGTGACCATTAGAATCGTAATTTGACCATTATGAATATTAATTTGTCCAATAGAATAGTAACCTCACCTAATAAAGTACAAAAAAATTAGGTATCCCATAAATGAAAATATAATATGTATATATCATGGAATAAGTAAATAAATGTTTTAAAAATGATAAATTAAGTATTTTTATTTTTGTGAAATGTAAATATTGATTTACAATTTTATAATTAATATAATGATTTAAAATAAAATTCATTTCCAAGAAATAGATTCAAAAATTAATATTTTGTTTTCTTATGATTATAAAATAATTTTATGATACCTTAATTAAATTTTCAAAGGTCATCAAATCAGTTATAATTTTAAAATTGGTATTCTTCAAATAAATGATGCTTTTAAATAAAATTTTAATTTCTCATATTTATAAAACTAATTTCATAAAATTGAGTTTATTTTTGAAATATATATTTCAAAAGATGGTTATGGTTAATTTTTGGGATATTTCTAAAATAGTTTAATATTTAGTGAATAATGAAATATGGTAATTTAAGGTATTTTTCATTTTAAGCCAAATAAATGTATTTTTGAGTCATATTTTGAACACACATGCATTACTTACTCTAATTAGTTACAATAATCAACACTATTGCTAGTCTTGATCCAAAGTAATAAAATAATAAATAAAATAATCAAAAAACACATCTCTTCTCCCCTATAAATACTTCCCATTCTCATCGCATCGTATAAGATTTGTATATTGATAATATTCTGACAATTTCCTCTCCTAGACCTATTCTATACGTTTTTGTCTTGAGGTTCTCACAAAAATACCATTTTTTGGTCCCTTAAGGTGGGGCTCAAAGAGACAACACTCAAAAGATAAAATCTTCCCTCTATCACATTTAATTTCTTTTCTTATCCTTCCCTCACATACCCTATCCAAAGTTACATGATAAATATATTATAATATATATACTATAATTTTATTTTTTTAGGGTTATATTCATTATAAATTATCTTCTCTACCCCCTATGTTCTTAAAATGAAAACATCATCTGTGAGGTGTCGATTCACCACCTTCATGGACGATAACTTTTCGTTTTCTAATATCACCTTCAAGGCTAGTCATAAAAACATTATAATGGTTAAACCATATTTTAAAATTTATATTACAAATTATTTAGTTTTCTTGAACCAATATATATACATAATATTAATTAATCAAAAAAACTAGTGTGTGATGATCAAAAAATTCCAAAATAATCTAAACAGTTATCATTAAAATTTTATCTAATGAATCATACTCATATCTGGAAGCAAAATGATATATATAATACCATTTAATGTAATTTAATTTCATTAATAACTTATAATTTCAATTTTGGATAACTAATCACATTTTACATGATCTTTTATACATATACAAAAGTTAACCAATCATGAAAACCAAGGAAATTGACGCTCCCAAATGATGATATTGAATCATATAAATCATCAAAAAGGCCATTAATGACTTAATAAAATTATAATAAGTCAAATAAATGTTTAATAGGTTCTTAATTAAATTATTTATTAATCTAATTTAATTATCTTGTACATTAAGTGTAAGTACATAACATTTTCAGACATAAGGTAAGGGATTCTCCCCAAACCTCCATTTTTCCTTCGGGTTACTCTTCATCTCTCTATCCCAATTTATTTCTTAATTATTATTATTTAACCCTCCTAGATTATGTGTGTATATTCCAAATATATTTACCTATCTAAATTTTTCTTTATTTGAAGGGAAATACATGTTTTATAAGGTTCCCTTTTTAATTCCCCTAATAAGAAATCTCGATTAAAGGGAACATCCCAATTTCTTACCCATTTTCAAGTACAATCCATAACATTTTTTAAGACAAAAATATTTTTATAAAATAACTCATTTTATCTTGAAAATCTATCTTAGATCATTTCTGGTTTTATGCAAACAAATATTCCTTTGTCTTCTTTATATATTCTTTTATATTTCCCCCTAAATCGCACTGAAATGTCTCATTTACAAAGTTTCGTAAACTGTATTTTTACATGTTTTGATTTCATTTGGACATTAATTATCATTATTTATGCCTATTTTCCCTTATGAATGTCCATGTACGATTTAAATCCATTATTTATTGGACACCATTATGATACACTGATTTGTTATGCCTTATGACATGATTACAATACCCATTTCATTTCATGGCTATCCCTTATGTTAATTTCTTATGCCTAAATAAGGTTGATATCTTATTATAACATTTAACTTATTTTTTTGAATTTTTTATGATCATTTTTATTGGGGATGTACTATATTGATACCATTCTATATATTACTTTTGATATTTTATGATTATGTTTACTGATTGAGGAAAATTATTTTCATTTCATATGTTAGTTTCAATATGAATATATATGTTTATTATGTTTCTCCCCTTTCATATGATGAGTGAATTGGACTTAGTAAGTTTCATGTGGAGCCCACTATAGACCCTTTATGCAATGGTAGGTCTCATTGGACAAACTAGTTTTTGTATTGGTTGATGGCTTTACCGATTATGTATGGTACCTTGGTCAAATCCTTGATGGTATGTTTTGTATGCCCCGCATTGTGCATTTTTTTATTATGATATTAGTTATTGATAATCCATGTGATTGTTCAAATAGTATAATATCCAAGTTCAATTATCATTATCATGTGATTATTTATATAGTTTTATTTGATTGGATTTTATTCCTGTCATATTATTCTCAAGTTTATGTTTTAATTTCATGTTTTGTTAGTTATTCACCTTGCCATATTGTTTGTGTTTATTTATGATAGCTTCAATTTTATTTCCTACCCTTACTAAGCATCTGATATCACCCCTTTCTTATGTTTTATTTTTTACGAGGATTCTAACATGAATATTATGATTGACATGCTGGGATAATCTAGAAGAATAGTGATGTCTAAAAAAGAGTTTATATGTTGTATTTCATTTCATGTTGTAATGTAAAACTTATGCTTGTATCTGGTTCTCCAAAGATACTAAATTATTTTTTCCTTTGGGACATGATCACTTGTTCATTGTATTAATGTAATAAATTAAGGCACCAGATTAGGGCTACTGGGGTCAGGGTCTTTACACTTATTCTTCAATATTCTCTTTTTTAGATTCTTTAAAGTGTATTAGAAGTATCTTTTTTTCTTATGCCATTTTCAGTTCCAAAATTCCCTTCACGAAGATGTATCATCTCATTCAAAATGTCATTTATTGGTATACCTTCATCCTATTTTTGATATTCATAAATATAGGATACAACTTCTTATTTATATTCTTCTTCTTTTCAATTATGTAGGTGTCCTCCATGTAAAATTAAGAAAAAGTGTTAGAATATACAATTACCTAAAATTCATCCTTAGGTTCAATTTTTCTTCTAAATAGATCTTAAATTCCTACTTAAGTGTGGGTATCATCCTTTTTTCCTTATTTAAATTCACAATATTCCTTATCCATGTTCTCCAAAAGTGTAATTACTTTATTAAACTTATATTACATGCCTTGGAGTGATTCTTCATGACTCGGGTACCACTATTGGAAATCTGACCTATACCAATGCAGCTATACCAACGGTTTGTATAAACCTTTGGTATAGGTACCCTTTCCCAATGATTTGGCCAAACCATTGGGAAAAGCACACTTTAAGGACACTTTTCCCAATGTTTTCGCCAAACCATTGGGAAAACCCACTTTGAGGCCACTTTTTCCAACAGTTTTCCAAAACCGTTGGGAAAGGGTGTGGATTTCCCAATGGTTTGGCCAAACTATTGGGAAAAGTCCTCTTTGAGGCCACTTTTCCCAATGTTTTCCAAAACTATTGGGAAAGGGTGTGTCTTTCCCAATGGTTTGGCCAAACCGTTGGTAAAAGGACACTTTGAGGCCACTTTTCCCAATGGTTTGACCAAACCTTTGGGAATGATTGGGTACCTATCACAACGGTTCTCAAAACCGTTGTGAAAGGCCTATCTCAATGGTTTTGAGAACCTTTTGGATAGGTACCCTTTTTTTATGAGTACATTTATCAAATATCATCAAATAAATCAATATATAAATTACATATATATATATATATATCCAAATATATTCACAAAGGAAACTCTAGTATAGTGGAAAAGTGATTGATATAAAATGTGGATATTGTGGGTTCAAATATCTTCTGGAAATTTTATATATATATATACTTATCCCAACGGTTTCCCCAAACCATTGGGAAAGACTTATCCCAACGGTTTGGAAAACTATTGTGAAAGACCTATATTAACGGTTTGAAAACCATTGGGATATGTCTTTCCCAATGGTTTTCTCCAAAACATTTGGATAGGTCTTTCCCTATGCCAAATCACCCAACAGCTTCCCAAACCATTGGTATAGGTAATTTTTTCATTAGTGTACATTTGTTGTACCCAAGGTTAGACTTTATTCCCCCATCTTCAGCTATGGATTTCCCTTTTATGTTCTTAATTTTTTTATATAACTTCTAATGTTCAATAACTAATTGAATGAGTGCATTAATTATTTCCAATTTATAATATCACAAACCAAAAACACCTAGCACATAAAA
Organism: Viscum album; assembly: GCA_963277665.1. Classification (NCBI taxonomy): domain Eukaryota; kingdom Viridiplantae; phylum Streptophyta; class Magnoliopsida; order Santalales; family Viscaceae; genus Viscum; species Viscum album. The sequence goes on along the minus strand of OY728136.1, from coordinate 1,426,338,806 downwards.
TAGAAAAAAAATAAAAAAGAACTTAAGATAAATTTAGAAAATAAAAAAGTGGGAGAGTAAAATGTTTCCCTAAATATTGAATTAATAATTACTTTATTACTTATAAAAGTAAAAAAAATGTGGTAGGATTCGATGGTGTTGTTATTCCAATGGACTACTAATGTATAGAATTTATTGTTACCTAACCTACACTGACTAAAAAAGCATAGAATTTTGATAAGTTTTGGGTAGGTCCCATAAGAAAATGGTTTAAAAGATTAAATAGTTTCCTCATTCTTAAAATTTCTAAAACTAAAACTAAACTATAAAGAAAGAAATTTAATTAAGTCTCAAGGTAAAAGATAAAGAGAAGTGAAAATAAATCTAGGGATAGTTATAAAAAAATAATTATCAATTAAATATCACTTGTGAATATAATTTATTCATTATCCATCAGACTCCTTAGGGATATATATCTTATCCTCTCAGCATCAACTAAGGATATATAATCCCATAGGTTCCTTTGGTTGAGATAACTTAACAAAATTTTATTATTACATTTAATCTCAAAATGGAAGCTGAATTTATGGTTGTATCTCTCTCCAAACTCCCATAAATTGTAATGGGTATCTTTCCCTAGACAACATCACACTTGTTAAACTATAAGGAATAAATTATGTAATAACTCATAAATTAATACTAAATGAATTATAAACATAACAAGTGATATAGAATCAATAATTAGGTATACACCCCCATCCTCAATATCACCCTCACCTATAACACCTGGATATTCATGAAAAATCACTAAATCAATATGAATAAAATATGCATTAAAGGAAAATGGAATAGAAATGTTATAACTATTAGTGAAGTGTCATGAAACAATGAAAATATACTTCTATTACTCTTTCAACCAATGTAGAAATTCAGAGTTACAAAATGAAAAGAAAAAGAAAAGAAAATATATTCCTATCTTCATAGAATCATTTTTAAAGATTACCCCCCCCCCCCCATTGTTTTAAATTTTAGATAGAGATCATCTCCATTTCCTTGAATGTCAACATCCTAAACAATTATCCAAAATATTCCCTTTAAAATCAAAATTCTCTCTCCATACAAAAGCCTCCTACATTATTTATAGAGAGAATTATCTTTTATATCTCCTTTAACTTATCCCATATCTTACATATCTTTTAAAAATTTCCAAATTTCCTTAAATTGGACTCATAATCCATATATAATCCTCCATTTATCTCCCAGAAGAAAAATAAATTATCTAAGACAGAGAGACACTTCGTCCAAATTTAAATTACCCATATATATTAATCTTAAAATTTAAATATATGCATTTAAATGTCATTTGATGTCATATATCTTGATTTAAATCAGCCATATCTCCTCCAGTATGGAATGAGAGTCTGTGTGGAATACTCTTTCTAATATCTCCCAGTAGATATATCTTGAAATTATCCCAAATAGAGGGTGTGTTTGGATAACTTTATATCTATAATATAGATCTTCAATTCCCCCTTGAATAGTGTATCTCTTATATATATTCCATTATTCATTTTTTTAACTCATTATGTTATTTCCTTATCCTCACATTCATGAAAACTCAAAATTCTCATAAATATAACCTCATTATGTGTATGATAGAAATCATTTGGGATTCTGTATTTAATGAAGATATACACTGTTGTAGTGTGGATAATACCTCTATGGTGTAGCCTCCTTCAAGAATTTTTCTTTCACTTATGATCACAGTAGAAAAAATCATACATTCTACATATTTATCATGATATTATCTCTAATATTCCCCAATGTAATAGCTCCTTTCTCTTACACTGTGAAATTTGGTTATTTCCTGAATGGCCCGAAGGCCTTCTTTTTATTGATTTTTTGATAACCCCTCTTTTATGGTATGAGGGGGGAACCTTACAAGGCTCATAGGGTTAGTGGATTACATGACCCAAAGGCTATAGATAAATTCATCCTGGACATTACTATATGAAAATTCCCCTCCCCAAGGTCTAGATCATGAAGTCATATTTCCACCTTCGCATTACTTGTTCAGCTAGTAATACATGTACAGAGGTGTACAGGCCAGGTCCCAATGGAAATTTCTATGACCTCCCAATTTGGGTTGTTTTCAACCTCAATGGAGGTTTCTATCATTGGTCATCCGACCTCCCCATACAATGATAGTGTGTGATTCCTAGTGAAGCTTGTTGGCATCCTTCTTTATTGAAGAAGTGTGACATAATTCGAATCTAAAGAGAACACCTCCAGATCTAGAGAGAACCTCCTATAGTAATTCCAAATAAGCAGCAACATTGATGTTCAAATAGATTCAAAATATCTAGATGTTCTAACATTTTCTAGTGTTGTAAGTGTCCCTCTTCTTCAGGTTTCTCAGAATTCCAATTCGGTTCTTGAATCTTGTTTTACTGCTTCCTATTTTTTGAATCATCTTATATCTTACTGCTTCTATTTTGTCAATTCATTTGTGTCTTACATGGTTTAATCTAGTTTTCTTTTGATATTTAATAATAAGTGTGTGTGGGTGGTGTTCTTACCATGTGCATAGGTCCCAAAGGTACCGATGCATGAAAATCCTTGTGTCATTTCCATTTTCATTACTTTCTTTCATTGTCGTTCCATTGGTTTATATTTTCTGTATTTTTTTACAATAAATCAATAGATCTTATTTTGAATTGGTGTTCTACTATTGTTCTTATACTTTGAAGTAAATTTACCCTCCTTCACATGTGTTATTAGAACCTTCTTGATTTTATTTTTCCCTAATTTTTTCAATTAATAATCTTGTTTTATAGTTTTGTATATTTTGTTTTATTACCACCATTTAAATAACTCTTAAATCACCATAGTTATATTAATTTTATTAGTTAAATCCATTATCCCATTTTATTTCTGTTCATTTCATATCCCTTCAACAAATAATTTTTTACCCAAGGGATTGGTTGGTTTTGGGAGCCATACATTTAGTGTGATGTCTCGGACTCAGATACCACTCAATGGGTGCCCTGTGCCAGGTGGGCCACATGGACTCAAGAGAATCTCCCTGAATGCCAAATTTTTCTAACCAGTTGTGAGGCACTAGGGTGTCTCTGTGGGTGGATTATGCCCTCACTACCAAAGTGTATCATAGAGAGTGAATATAAACATAGGTAAATAGCTGAAGAAATATATATAAACAGAGGGCACAATGGAAAATAGAGTAAACAACAATAGTAACTAAAGAACAGGAATAACATTCAACAACTGATGATGATATGTCATGTCACTAGAAAACTGAAAAATATGGATACAATAAATCAAGAATAATATGTTCCACCAAATTATAAAGAATTTCAAAGACTATCCCAAGAATCTGAGTTCCAACTCGGTCCTCTACTACCAAGATCTATACTAAACAACAAGAAATAAGGTGTTTGAAGTCGTATGTTTCCCTTTGTCAAAACCTGCAACCATGTAATCTACTCCAGGTACCAAATGGAACCTGGAGAGGGTGTGATATAAATCTCAGTGGGCCACTACCAACATGTCTATAACATTTGACCCGTGTAATGGAAATGTAGTAGTGTTCAAGCATATATATATAAAGTAAAGCAGTACAGTGTAACTAAATACCCAAGTATCTACTTTAGCTCTCGGTTGGTGTCTGAAAATATAACCAATTAATTATTTAATTATTACTAGTTTATAACATATCACATGTTTATAATAGTGAAGGTTCCAAGTTATATCAAGGCAACCTATAATTATATTTAATAATCAAGTCCCAAGGTAATAACCAAGGTAACATAGACCTCAAGGGTGGAAAACTCAGTAATAATTGTATCCTAGCATAGGTTCAGAGTGTAATCCAAGGATCATAGTCCAAGTAATTCCACAATGAGGTGCCTAATGAGTCCAAGGAGTTCTTCCAAGTTAAATGTGCCTATGAAAAGACTAGCCCGATGGGATTTTACCATGGAACCTACTTTTCAATGCTGGATCTAGGGAGTGTATCCAAGGAATATTGTAGCACTACATAAGGGATCATACAATGTAATACTAGGCATCCAAATATTAGACAATTATCGGGATCTAGGTGGGTCTCAACCTATGCAAGTTGTATCCTTGAATCAGAATGGGGTTCTCGAGTTCTCATGGAACTCTTTGATCAGAATCCAAGGCGAGATCACGTTAGGACACTCCCATTTGATATTTAACTAATGTAATATTTTATATGGTTCAATCCTGGCCTTTCACTAGTGTGATAAGTTCAAGTATCATGAATCATTTAAATCAAGTCATAATTAATCAATAAGTCCATTTGGTCCAAGCCTTTCCTTTCATTAGTATGACAAGGAAAAGTAGCATACAACCATTATTAATTCCATTCAAATCATATCCAATAATTAAGGTTAATTCTTCTACCTTCTATTAATGTGGTAAGGGTTTCTACGTGCATGCAACAAATTATTCATTCATATTTAATCATATCAAGACATATACTTAGTATACCTTCCAATTTCCATTTAACATTTGATTATCAATTGAAGAACTTACATTAGGTGGGTCAAGTAGTGATAATACATGTTACATACCACTATGAAATTCACAATATAAATTAATACATTAAATATATATAAAATCTTACCATTAGGAGGGTTAAGAAAAGTCACAGATAAATGGTCTCTCAAACAAAGCAAATACTAAAACCAGATTATGGCATAACATCCTACGTGGGATGGATGGAGTTATGGGCATAAACAAAAACAATTAATCACATATATGTAAATAGAATATCCATATGGTTCTAATGATTATAATAATGGAATATAAATTCTATAAATGGCACCTGATGAAATCGATGGGGCCCATATGACAAATCGAAAATCAATGAACTTAAGGGATGAGTTATAGACCACCCACCTTAGGCTTGTACGAATCTCTTCCCCTGGTATAATCCTTTTATTTTTCTTATAATAGAGTATATCTAAGATAAGAGTAAAAACACTCACACCACAATAACTCGGTTGAGAGCAAGAGAGAAGGATAAAGATTTAAACGAACTTGAGTACTTATTATTTCACATCCAACGTGATGAATGGAAGCCCGAATGGATCTCGAATGATGGAGATCCTTCAATAACATTCTTTATCCTTCAAAAATCTCCATGATTATATCCATGGAGGTAAATCCCACATAATCTTGTATTAGGGAAGAAGAGGTTGCATAATAGATCATTAAGGGAAAAAGGACAATTTACCAAACAAATCGCATGTGCACGATTTGTCTGCATGGTTTTATAAACCGTGCACAAACCCTGAATGAGTACCTGGGAATAAGGGGTACTTCCATGGTTAGGATACATGGTTATTAACAAACCTTTAAATATAGTAATTTCTAAAAATGGACCATCTGCACTGCTAAGAAAATCTTGCCCCAACCATACGCTAACCATGCAACATGGCCAGTTTCCCCCAAAAAGATGTTTTTTGGGCTCCGAGCAAGCCCCATACACCACTGAGACCTTTTCTAACCCATTAAGAATCCATATCAGGTCCAAATAAAGGATTTATAATGAAATTTAAAGGAACTATACTAGATTGAAAAATCGGGTTCTTACAGTCTTCCCCCTTAAAAGAACTCATCCCCGATTTCACCTTCCAAGGTTATAGAAACATTATCTAAGAAAAAATATGGACATTGGGCACATACATAGGCCTCCCAATATCAAGTATTATCTTACATGCGGTCATGCTACCATAACACCTGTACTAGTGGGTCATAGCATCCTTGGAGAGCCTTCATGCTCCCGTCAATGATGCATATTGGATACTCCTCAAATTTATCCTCAGAATCTAACTCAAATTCCTTAGGATAAAAAGTATGATATAGATCAACATTATATTGTAGAATCTATTAGACATGGAAGACATCATGCATTACATGGTACCTATGAGGTAATTGAAACTGATAGGCTACCGGGTGAACTCTCTCTAGAATCACATATGGCCCTACGTAATGAGGTGAAAGCTTTCCTTGTTTTCGTAGCCATCTAATCCCAAGACTAAGTGATACCTAAAGAAAAACACGATCCCCAACCTCAAAATATAGAGGTCTTCAATAGGAATTGGTATAGGAGTTTTATCTATATTGAGCAGTAGTCATATGCTTTCTGATCAGCTGAACTTTCTCTAAAGTCACCTGAACGAGATGAGGACCTTATAGGGATACCTCACCAACCTCAAGCCAACACAAGGGTGAAATTCATATACTACCATATAAGTCCTAAAAATGAGACATATAAATTGTCACCTGAAAGTTATTATTATAGGAAAACTCAATGAGAGGGATATTATTTTACTAAGAATGGAAAAAATCAAGGACACGTGATCAGAACATATCCTTTAGAACTTTTATTGTATATTCTCATTGTCTATCATTATGAGGGTGAAAAGATGTTCTTAGAAGAACTTTTGTTCCCATATCCTTCTACAAACCCCACTAGAACCATGAAGTGAAATGATAATCTAGATCTGAAATGATAGTATGAGGGACCTTGTGCAGTCGTATGATCTTCCAAATATACAGTCTTCTCATCTCATCAACTAAGAATGTCCCCCATATAAGTATGAAGTTGGATGATTTCATAAGTTGGTCAATGACTACCCCTATAGCATCTCTACCCCTCAGTGACCTAGGTAAGCTGACTATAAAATCCATGGAAACATCTTCCCATTTCCATTCTGGGACTAGAAGCGGTTGTAGAAAGCCTTTTGGTCTCTATTCCTCCACCTTCACCTACTGAAAAGTGGAACACCTGGTGATAAAGTCTGTTATTTTAAATTTCATCCCATGCCACTAATACTAATGTCACATGTCTCGATACATCTCTGAGATGCATGGATGAACTTCCCACTAAGTGGTGTGGGACACTTTCATCAAATCCTCTCTCATATATGTAGGAACCTAGACATGTCCATGAATATATAAGATATCATCTCTGTCAATAGACTAATCTAGAGGTGGGTTATCTCCTAATATACTCTCATAGAGGACAAAAATTTTAGGATCTGAAAATTGTCTACCATTCAACTTCTCAAGGAGGGAAGAGGTAACTATCAAGGATGAGAGGTAATAATATTTGTGAATATCATGAAACTGTAGATGTAGATCACAAAAGGGGTCCATTAACTTTCATTCATCACTCGCTTCTCGTATGACCTGTATTTTAGTTTTCTGACTCAACACATCTGCAACTAAATTTACCTTCCCTGGAATATAGGAAAGCTCAAAATAAAAGGATTGTAGATATTAGACCCATATTCGGTGTCTAAGGATCATATCACACTGATAAAAGATACATTTGAGGCTCTTGTAGTCTATGTACACCCCAAAGAAATCACCTAGAAGATAGTGTCTCCAAAAACATAAGGCATGGATAAATTTTGTTCATACAAGGTCGTGTGTTAGGTAATTTCCCTCATGAGGCCTTAGCTATTGAGATCCATATTCAATGACTCTATCTTCCTGCATTGGAACTGCTTCTAGGTTGATGCATGATGCATCATAGAAGATAGTATAACCTATACCTAGATCTAGAAGAGTCAGAATAGGAGTCAATACAAGCCTCCCTTTCATCTCCATAAATTCTTTCTCACATGCTTCTAACAACATAAACTTGACACCCTTCTTTCTAAGACTAGTAATAGGTGAATAAAAGTGGTAAAAGTCATTTTTGAAACTTCTTTAATATCATACAACCCCAAATAACTCCATATATCAAACACATTCTTGGGATAATCTTAGGAAACTACAACACTTACATTTTCAGGGTCAACAGATACTTCAGATTCCGATATTATATTACCCAATAAGTGAACTTTGTCGATATAAATGTGTCACTTAGCAAGTATGGTGTAAATATAATTCTCTCTTACTGTACTCATAACGATATCAAGATGTTTGTAATGGTCGCTATGAGTGTGAGAATATACCAAGATGTTGTCCACAAAGACCATGAAAAAAGAGTCCAGATAGGGGTTGAACACCCTAATCATCAGATCTCTGAAAATTATGGGCATGTTTGTAAGACAGAACTACATAAAAGGTACTCATAGAGACCATACCTGCTACAAAAAGTTGTATGATTTATGTCCAATGGCTTTAATCTTACCCGATGATTACCCGATCTCAGGTCGATCTTGGACAAGACCATTGATCCTTAGAGCTGGTCAAAGAGATCATCTGTTTGAGGAAGTGGGTAATGGTTCTTGACTGTAATACGGTTCAACTGTTTTTAATCTACACATAAATGTAATGTTCTATATGCCTTCTTAGAAAAAATAATGGGTGAACCCCAAGTGGATGTACTGGTCCGTATAAAACCCTTGGCCTCTAAATCCTATAACTACTATTTGAGCTCCCGAAGCTTTGTAGGTGTCATCCTATATGGAGGAATTAACACTAGATATACTTCTGAAACAATCTCTATAGTCAAATCTACCTCTCTCTATTATTAGGTAAGATAGAAAAAATTTCTAGAAAGACATCCATGAAATGATCCACAGCTGGAGTGAAATTAGTTTGTCGTAAACCTTGATCCTCTATGAAGATATTTTAAATTTGATCGGTCACTCCACCTTATCCATGATGCTCTGGTCCAGCTCTACCATCCTAGACATCCCATTCACCCTTATGTAGATAGCTACTTCCCTCTAGTGATGGAAATTAAACCCTATGGTGATAGCAGTCTACAAAAGCATAATAGTGAACCAACCAGTCCATCCTGAGTATGACATTGAATCCCTTCATCTCAAGAAAAAGAGGTTCTATAAGAAAGGATAATTTTATGCCTTAAGGGGAATTCCCTACACTGGTGTATGCCCTTTGTTCCTACCCCTAATGGCGTATCTAAGGTCATTACATAATAGTGATATTGTATCTCCAGTCTGAGACTTTCCATGATAGATACAGAGATAAAAGAGTTCAAATCACTTGTATCAAGTAAAGAAGATACTATAGTAGATGCCACAAGAATAGTACCTCGTACTGCAGATGGTCCCATAGCTTCATCCTCATGTATCAGCTATAGTGCATTCAACTAGCCTGATCTACAGCCTTGTGCAACGAATGGACTACCATGATCATAACTACTCTACTGGCACTACTGGTGATTAGGGGTCTGGCTACCATGGCTATGACCTCATCCTCATCCAAACCTTTCGATTTTATCCCAACTCCCCGCCTAATGTGGCGTAAAGTAACTTTTTCCTGAAGGTGGAGATAGAATAGATCCTTTTCTACTCGAGGCTAGTGGAAAGGTCCTACAGAGATGCTAGAGATTGCCCATACATCCACAAGCCTGACACTCCAGTGGGTCTCTATAACACTGAGGATTAAAATTCCCTTGTATTTCACACTAATGACACACATTATATCTATCAAAATGTGAACTATGGTTTTCACTACCCTAATGAGAAACCTCAAAGGAACTCTTCATTCCACCAGAATAACTACTGGCCTGATATGGCACTGGTCCACTATACCTGGTACTATTGTTGTCCCTCATGATATGCTCAATGATAAGATCCTAATAGACAGTCTCAAAAAAATAGGCAGGCTAAAGACATTCACCTATGTACAGATGGCATACTGAATCCCATCCTCAAAATGTCAAGCACATGAAATCTCATCACCGGATAGAAGAGGTGAAAAGCACTAAAATTTCATGAAACATGATAAATATTCCACAACTGACATAAAACCCTGTTCAATATTCATAAACTCTCTAGATTTGTCAACTCTCAGTGTCTGAGGAAAGAACTTATCATAGAAAACAGTCTTTCAGTCAGCCCATATCATGCCTTGATGGTGATCAGCCTGGGTAACCACATCCCACCAATGCTTGGATGAATACCAAAGAATGTATGTAGCAAGATTTAATCTATGATCTATAGGCATTTCTAGATGCTCAAAGATAGATAACATAGCCTCTATCCAAGACTCAGTACCCTTTGTAATTCCATCCCATAAGAAAGTAGGAGGAGGATGTTGCTGGAACTCATGAGTCAGATTAGCCATCGTAGGGGCAATCCATGGAGCACCATGCATGGACTGCATCAGATGTAGGAAACTATCACGAAATTGGGCATCAATTCCCAGATTAGGTACAGTAGGTGGTGCCTCAAGTGGAAATCCTAGAGGTATGAGTGGTATCTCATGGCCCACCACATCTGGATCATGGTCATCGCTACCTTCACAACACACGATATGAAGACTTCGTGGTAGAATTGGTCTACAATTAGAAATTACATGCCTTAAAACATGCTTAAGAAGAAATATATCCTCACTAGAAGAATCTAAACATATGAAAACTCACTACCTAAGGCATACAACCCCAACTACCCACTTAGACAACCATTTATCTGTAAGTTCTCAAGTATAAGTTTCATTTCATTTTACATTTAACTAATAGGTTCACTCCTTTACCTTTCATAAACATGAGAACATAGGATAATGATTTATAAAAAAATCATTTTAGATGTCATGATTCACTTTATAATGGATATCCATTTCTGGTGAATTAGTTATCATACACCTTATCAGTGGAAATGACACCCATTTATTTATATCATAATGTTTTGACTTGGTAAATTACTCATCCCAACCCATGAGGGCCTATACACCTCATGAATTGAGACAAGAAATCACTCAACCAAAACCAAGAGTAATACAAGTATAATCAAACAATCACAGCATCACTCAACAATCATAGGAATATCAAGAAATGAAAAATATTGAAATACACCTACATGGCATGGAAATATGCATGACATGTGAATCCTAGGTGCCAATAATGATTCATGTAATGATTCTCCTTGGACTTATATCATCAGGCTAAGGATGAAATAAATCCTCTATCAGAATAATAATAATCAACCACTCCACACATCATGTGTGTCACCCGATGGTGAAATAATGTCAACTGTAATAGGAAAAAGCCAAACAATAATAAGAATTTAGGCAACTTGGTTTTTACCTATAAAATGGGTTCAAAATTCCCAATAATGGCTTGTGACCATGTCTCAAGAATTCTTAATCTCCAATATATTGTCTCCAAATATTAAATCAAGAAAAGAAACCACTCTGATACCACTTTGTGACCTCTCAGACCCAGATTCCACTCAATGGGTGCCCATAGCCCAGTGGGCCACATGGCCTCAAGTGCGTCACTCTAAATTGTAGAGGTTGTCGACTAGAAGCGAGGGCCTAGGGTGTGTCCATGGAGAGACTATGACCTCATTACCAAAGTGTAGCATAATGGATGAATATAAACATAGGTAAATAGTGGAAGCAATATAAGTAAACAGAAGGCATAGTAGAAAATAGATATAATAGTAACAGTAACTGAACAACTAGAATAGAAGTAAACAACTAATGATGATATATAATGTCACTAGAAAACAAGAAAACATGGGTACAAGACAATAGTCCTAACATGTTCCACAATATTATAAAGAAATCAAAAGACTATCCCAATCATCCCAAGCTCTGAATCGATAATCTACTATCAAGATCCATACTAAATAGTAAACAATAAAGTGTTTGAAGTCATATTATTCCCTTTTTAAAAACCTATGACCATGTAATCTACTCCAAGTAAAAAACAGTTCTTGCAGAGGGTGTGAGATAAATCTCATTGGGCCACTACCAACAGTGTCTATAACATCCAGACAATGTAATGGAAATGTAATGGTGTGAAAGCATGCATATATAAAGTAACACAGTACAATGTAACTAAATACCCAAGTACCTACTTTATCCCTCATTTGGTGTCTGAACATGTAACCAACTCATTATTTAATTTTTACCAGTTTATAACATATAATATCTTAAGAATAGTGAAGGTTCCAAGTCATAGTAAAGAAACCCGTAATGATATTTAATAGTAAAGTCCCAAGGTAATAACTAAGGTGAAATAAACCTTAAGGGTGGATAGATCAATAATAACTATATCATGGAATAGGTTAAGAGTGTAATATAAGGATCATGGTCCAATTCATTCTATAATTTGGTGTCTACTGAGTCCAAGGAGTTCTTCCAAGGAAAAATAGGGCTAAGCAAAGACTAGGCCTGATGGGCTTTAACCATGGCACCTACTTGTCAATACTGGATCCAAGGAGTATATCCAAGTAATCCCAAAGTTCTATATAAGGGATCCTATGGTGACATATTATGCATCCAAATATTATACAAGTTTCGGTATCTATGTGGGTCTCAACTTATGCAAGCTATATCCTGGAATTGGAATGTGTTTCTCGAGTGATCATGGAATTCTACGATCATAATCCAAGGTGAGATCGATTTAGTCCACTCATATTTGATATTTAAGTCATGTAATATTTTATTTTGGTTCAATTATATCCTTTCATTAGTTTTATAAGGTTAGGTATCATGCAACCTTTTAAATCAAGTCATAATTAATCAATATGTCCATTTGGTCCAAGCCTTTCCTTTCATTAGTGTGACATGGAAAAGTAGCATGAAACCTTTATTAATTTAATTAAAATCATATTTAATAATTAAGGTTCATTCCACTACCTTACATTAATGTGGTAAGGGTTGATATAAACATGTAACCTATTATTCAGTCATATTTAATTTTTTCAATTCATATACTTCATATACATGCCAGTTTATATTTCACATTTAATTATCAATTGAATAACTTACCATAGGTGGGTAAATGTGTGATCATAAATGGTAATTTCCATTATTCAATTCATAATATAAATCAATCCATTTAATATAGAAAATATTACCCTTGGGAGGTTCAAGAAAAGTCACACCTGAATGGTGGCTCAAACATGTCAAATACTAAAATCACAATTACATAATAACATCCTACATGGGGTGGATGGAGTTGTAGGAATAACCCAAAACAATTAATCACATATATAGAAAGATAATATCCATATGGTTCTAATTATTATAAGCATGGCATATAAATTCTATAAACAGCACCTGATGAAAACAATGGGGCCCACACAACAAATCCAAAATCAATGAACTTGAGGGATGAGTTATAGACCACCCACCATAGGCTTTTACGACTCTCCTAATTTGGTATCAGCCCTCGATTTGGTTTATAATGGATTTGATCTAAAAAATAGTAAAAAAATCACACCATGATAATTAGGTCGAGAGAAAGAGAGAAGGAGAAAGGATTAAATGGACTTGAGTACTTATTGTTGTGCATCCAACGTGATGAACGGAAGCCCGAATGGATCACGAATGATGGAGATCCTTCCATACCTAGCTTTGGTCTACAAAAATTTCCAAAATGAGATCTATGGAGGTAAATCATGCATAAACTCATATTAGGGAAGAATAGGTGGATAAATAGACCATTAATGGAAAAAAGGAAAATTTTCCTCTAAAATTATCATGCTCACAATTTTTCCACACAATTAGGAAAGCCATGCTCCAACCATGCGTTAACCATGAAAAATATCCTATTTCCCCCAAAAAAGTGGGGTTCTGGGATCTAAGTAATCCCTAGACACCACTAATACCCTTTCTAACCCATTAGGCAACCATATTAGGTCTAAAGTAAATATTTAGATAAAAATTTAAAGGATCTATATCTGAGTAAAAAAACAGGTTCTTAACTTATCATTGTTCATAAGAAATCGACATCTACCTTGTGGGTAAACATGTCCACAATGATATATGAAATCAAGAAATTCAATGGAGATAATGACCTTAACCTACGGAGAATTAAAATTAGGGCCTCTCTTGTATAGAAAGGCCTTATAGATTTCCTATATGGTCCAAAGAAACCAATTATCACTATAAAAAATACTAGGCTGACCAGTACTGAATATGTTAATGTCCTCCCTGATGTGGTAGTTAAAGCACATTGCTCTTTATTTCTGTCTTTAAGAGATAAGGTACTAAAAGAGGTTTCCTTTGAGTCTACCATGTCTAGTATTTGTATTAATCTATAGAAATTATATATGACTACTTCATTAGTTGGAAGACACTATAAAAAAATCATATGTTCAAATTTAAAATGAATAATGGTAGTTTTATCAAAGCACATCTTTATGAATTTAACAAATTAAGGATAGATCATGACAGCATTACTGTAATTCTAGTTAAATATGTTCAAGAAATGATCCTTTTAATTTCTCTTGATAAAAACTATAGAAGTTTATTTAAATCTATGATGTATGGTATAGACTCACTAACTCTCAAATAGGATAATTCATCCCTCCTATCTAAATATATACACTTCAAACAAATAATTAAAGGTGAGAAACAGATCTTATTCACTAGGGGTAAACCTCAAAGAAAAGTTCAAATAAAAAAAATCTTAAGAAAAAATACAATAAAAATAAACACCCTAAACCAATAAATGACTCAAAGGAAGTAAAAGTAACTTTCTTCCATTGTGTAAATCCAGGGCATACTAATCTCGAGTTTAAGAAACTAAAGTGTGAGTTAGAATACAAACATCCAAATAATCAGTCCCTTCTAGTTGACTTGGGATATGAAACTTCTGATTTTTTAATTGTGTCTAGAAATACACTCAATAAAGAGTTCATCCTTGACTTAGGATGTCCCTTTCACATGTGTCCCTATAGATAGAAACTTCTAGAACTTGTTAAAAATGTATAAGGGGATGTACTCTTAGGAAATGATGAGAGGTGAAATGTTTAGGGAAGAGGCTCTATTCTTAAAAAAATATATGATAATTCCATCATCACCTTATTTTATGTAAGGTGGGTCCCCAACATTCATAGTAATTTAATCTCTTTAGGGGTCTTATATCAAAAGGGATTCAACTTTAGATCTGAAACAAGTTTTCACAAGATCTCTAAAGGATCAAGAACTATAATTAAGGGATCCCTTACCAATGGGATGTATGTCTTGAATGAAAATACCCATTCAAGGAATTAGGTAGTTTCTATAATACTAACACTTACAACACTATGATATGGAATAAGATATTGGGGCATGTTAGATCTAAGGTCTTAGAAGAACTCAATAATAAATGGCTATTGAGTGATATCACACCTATTAATATTCCATTATATACACATTTTGTGATAGGTAAAGCCAAGTGATTAAGTTTCAATAGGTACTCCTTTAATGATACAATCCCACTTGAATACATCCATTTATATTTTTTCAATTCCATCTAATATCACCTATCATTATAGTGGATCCTATTATATCACCTTTATAGATGAATTCTCTAGGGAAGTTTGGATTTACATTTTAAAAAATAAATATGATGTTTACCAAATCTTTAAAACCTGGAAACCTTCTGATGAAAATCAAACTAGAAAGAAAATCAAAACCATGAGAACTTATAATGGGATGGAATGTATTTCCTCTAAATTCATTTGGTTTTTTTGATTCTGAAGAAATTAGGAAGTATAGGATAGTTAGGGTAACCCCCCAATAGAATGGCCTTGTAGAGAGGATAAATAAAACTATATTTTATAGAGTCTGAATCATGCTTACATGCTCAGGTTTCCCTAAATCCTTGTGGGAAGAGGATCTTAGAATGGTCGTATACCTCATTAATAGGTTTCCCTCACCTACAAATTGATTCAAAACACCTTGAGGAATTATGGAATGGTTTTCCACCATCCTACACCTACATAAGATTCTTTCATTCCAAATCTTATGCTCATGTTAAAACTGGTAATCTAGAACCAAGATCACTCAATTGAATATTTTATTATTATCATGAGGGATTTAAGGGATATAAATTCTAGGTTAAAAAATAGGGTTACTATAAGTGCATTTTAAGTATGTATTTAATCTTCCATGAATTATATTCTACCAAAACCAAGGCTATATTATCTAGAAGTATTTATTCGGACCTTAACAAGGGTGATTAATACGAACCTACAACTCATTTTGAGTCTGATTTTCATCACACTCCACCTGCTCCTTAGCCCACTGATGCGGCTGATTATGATTTTATCTCTAGTTCAGATTCTGAGTCTAGAACTTCTCCCACTAATAGAGATTACCAATTGACCTAAGATGGATAATGGAGAGTCTCAAGACATCCTTCTCAGTTCAGTTGGTATGATATGGATTCATGTGCCTTTCATATGGCCCATGATCTCAATGATGATGATCCTCAAACATATACGCAATATTTAAATGATAAAGACTCAAAACATTGGATCTTTTCAACAAATAAAGATATATAGTCTCTAAGAAAAAACAGCACTTGGACCATTTTCAAAAACCACCTATTGCTAAAGTGATTGGATCTAAGTGGAGATACAATAGAAAAGAATAAAACACTGAGGGAAAAAATTAAATATAAATCAAAGTTAATCGCTAAGGTATTCATTCAAAGAGAAGTTGTTAAATATGATGAATTTTTTCCCTATAATTAATAAATATTTTATTAGTCTCTTAGTATCCTTTTATTTTTATCTTGATCATTACATCAAACAATTGTATGTCAAAACTACCTTTTTCATGGATATTTTAATGAAAAACTCTATATGAAACCTCCTGAAGGTTATTCTAAGGAATTTAAATCAAAACAAGTTTTCCAATTAAATAAATAATTGTATGGTTTAAAACAAGCTTCTCTGAAATGGTATAAAAATTTTATTCCTTCATATTAGATAAAACATTTACTATGATACAATATTATATATGTTTCTACTTAAAATAAACTCAAAATTTCATGATTTACCTACTGCTTTATGATGTTGACATGTTAATAATATGTAAAAAAATATTAACTCAATCATTGTGGTAAAATATCAATTAAAATAAAAAATTTAAATGAATGAATTATGTTTATCTAAGTAGATATTAGGTGCTGAAATCATTTGATATAAACCTAATAAATTTCCTTACTTATCTCATCACACTTACATTTTAAAGATCCTAAAAATATGTTTGTTTGAATCCATCAAGCCTATCAATGTACCACTTGGACATCACTTTAAATTGTCTTTGACACATTCACCTACTGATGAATATGATGTTAAATTTATTTATAAAATCACTTATGATAATATTTTTGGTAGCATAATATACTCTATGATTTACACCAGACCAGACATTGATTCTGAAATCTTCACCCTAAGCAAATTCATGGTCACGCCTGGGAAGTCAAATTGGAATTCCCTTAAGTGGTTTCTTCAGTATCTCTCTTGTAGTTATAATTTATCTTGTTTTATGGTAAAATTATTGATGCTACTAAAATTATATTTCAATATGTGGATGTTTACTATGTAGGTAATATTGACATTATAAAATATTTTAATGGATATGATTTCACTTCCTATGAAGTCCCTATCTCTTGAAAGTGAAACATGCAGTCTGTGGTGTTGGACTTGTGACACTCCCAAAAATGTACCAGAAACCCCACAACCCACTAACTAATTGTTTTCACTCCATTGGCCCACTCAATTGGGTTGAGTATCCTATATATCTCCCCTATCTAGCTGGGGATTTATTTTGCCTCCTATAATATTAGAACCCAGGGCTGACTGGCATAATACCACCGAGGATTATCTCTGGTACCACTACACAATATGGTGTAGTGGTACTTGTGATGCTCCTTGGTGGATATTATGCCTAAGGTCCTGGGTTCGAATCGTGGAGAAGGTGAGATTAAAACCCCATAGGGTCAGCAAAATTATCTGATACGCAGCCCAGTTCAGTGGCCTTGATGATCCCAGTACCCGAGTTAGGGGTTAGGGCGTATCTCGACTGTGACCCAGTTAGGGGCATATATCCAATAAAAAGGAACCTTTTCTGGACCCATGACTCCCTTGACAATGAACCAGATACCCCACATCCTACTAACTTGTGGGTTGCACTCCACTGGGCCACTCAACTAGTTCGAATATTTTGGATATCTCCCCTAGCCAGCTGGGGATTTATTTTTCCTCCCCAAAGATTCGAACATGGGTTTGACTAGAATAAAACCCATTGAGGATAATCTATAGTACTACTACACCATATGGTGCAGTGTTACTCATGATTCTCCCTGGTGGTTGTTATACCTAAGGTCCCAAGTTCAAATCGTGAGGGAGGCAAGATTAAAACCCTGTAGGGTTGGGGATAATATATGATATGTGGCCTAGTTAAGTGGCCTAAATAAGTCCATTACTAGAGTTAGGGGTTGGGGAATATTCATACTATGACCTAGTTAGTGGAATAGATATTCTAAAAAAGGTTCCTTTTTATTGGACTTGTGATGCTTCTAAAAACGAACTAGATACCCCATAGCCCACTAACTCGTGGGATGCACTCCACTGGGCCACTCAATTGGGTCAGTATCCTAGATATCTCCCCTAGTTAGGTGGGGATTTATTTTTCCTCCCTAAATATTCGAACCCAGGGATTACATACATAAAAATAATCGAGGAGCATCTCTGGTACCACTACAATGATAGTAAAGGAATCCTTATGTATTAGAGGCTTGTATTTTTAATATAGAATTTTTAATTCAGTTATTACTGTATATTATGATAGTAAATAATAACTACATGTATCTAGAAATTTATTTTTCCATGGTAAGTCAAAACACATAAATATTAGAATACACTTCATTAGAGATATTATAGAATTAGGAACCATGTGTTTCAATAAAATACACATTGATAGAAACCTAGTAGATAGTTTTAATAAAGCCTTGGTATTATCTAAGATCAATTTTTTTATAGATAGAATGAACTTGGTTCCTATTCTATATCTATGGGTGAAAGAACATCACTAATTTTAATTGAAAATGGTGGAGATTTTAAAATTTTAGGTGTTCAATTTTACTTTTCATATTGAAATTAACCTTGTATTTTATTCTAAAATTTAATTGTTTTTATGCATGAAAATAATAATTATTTGATATCTCAATTTTATTTTAGATATTGTATTATAGTTTTGTTTAACTATTGGTCTTATTCCTATGTGAGTTGAGTATTTTGTCTTACTTTACCTCTCAGCAGCCACCTTAGTAGTCTGGTTTTTCCATTATGATTCACTATTGTCCATGTATCATTATAGCCTCCCATTTGATCATAGCCTTTTATTTAGTTTTGGTGGTTTAGTGTGTTGTTGGGGTTTCTGTTTGGGTTTTCTTTATGGTGATCTCTCCATGGTTTCTCAGTTATGATGGTATGGATTATCAAGGGTTTTCATCACCCCTATGGCTGGTTAATTCTAAGAAATCCAAAAACTCAATCTTCCCTCACCACTAGTCCTTCAATATTTTCATGCAAGATCTTCCCAATTCTAGTGGTTTTTAACCTCAATAGAGGTTTTTATCCTTGTAATTTCAGCCTACCTACACACCACTAGTGTGTGGTTCCTGGTGAAGCCTACCCATGTACTTCCTTAGTGAAGAAGTGAGGCATCATTCATGTCTGAATACCACAGCTCCAAATTTAGTGATACCCTCCTATGGTGAGCCCAAATGAAGTAGTGGAATCGATGTTAATAGATCTTGAAGATATCTAGATGGCCAGGATTTTTCTAGCATTGTAATTCTCCCTTTTCTTTTGGTTTCTTAAAATTCAATTTCGGTTCTTGAATCTTGTTTTACTTCATCATGTTTGTTGATTCATCTTGTATCGTGCTTCTTCTAATTTGTCGATTTTTATGTCTTGAAAACTATAATTCAGTTTTTTTAGATTTAATAATAAGTGTGTGTGGGTGTTTTTCTAGTCATGTATGTAGGTCCCCAAGAGACTGAACCATGTAAATCCTTGATTCCTTGACATTTTCTTTACCTTCCTATATTTTGTTTTCACTCGTTTTTATTTGCTACAATTATCTATAAATAAATCAATAGATCTTGTTTTTTCTTGGTGTTCTACTATTTTTATACTACTTTTCATTATACCTAGACTCCTTCACATACATTGTAGCCTCACAATAGTCATTTTCTTTATGGTGTAGTAATGAACATGGCGTCATAGTCTTCTCTATATCACCTTTGTGTAATCTCTACCAATTCAAACCCTTCCATGATATAGGATTAAAGACATGATTCAAAGTGCCTCCCCATATAGATTATCATTTTTCTCATTTTCCATTAGAGTGCAGTAGAAACTCATGTATTGTATATTATTATTTCTTTAATTTCTCCATAGTGTAAATCTACAAAAAACAACACAGATATTAACATGGTTTCAACCTGTAGAGTTGACTATGATGAAAATTCTAGAGTATGACATGGATATATTTATATTTAAAGTGCTATAAAATCTTCCCATATTCAACCTTAGTGATTTTATAATGTAGGAGAGTCATATATAACATAGTGGGTGTGCGATTAAGATGATGCATGAAATAAAATGGGACGACACCATTTTTTTAAGTGGTACTATACCTGAAAATGAAGTCATCCCACATTAGAAATATCAATGGGAGGCCGCTCTTTAAAAATAAATTTCATCAAAACATTGGATAATTGAAGTCATCAAATATATGGAGGACTCCTACCACCATCGTATGTCTCCCCACATTGGTGAATATCTCCTCTCACAGTTACATAGACCCAAACCTTGTTTTTGATTCATGGACCTATGTGCAATTTATGCCACTTTTGTTACATGAAACATAGCTTAACCTATAGTTTTTTTTGTCAATGGACCCTTATGTGTTGGATTTGTTTCATGATCCCTTGGTTAAGTTCTAGATAATGATGGCCCATTTTTTAGCTAAGTCTTCAATTGTTCTTTTGACATTGTATCATACATAGCGCAACATAAAATTTCAATATACAAATGATATGAACTTAGTTATTTTTATTTTATTTTTAAAATAAATCATGAAATAATAACTACTCGCAAATAGAAGATAAATCCGTTAAAATGGGAAACCTCACTTGAAAACTATTAACATTTATTCATTAAAAATTCAAAAATTTAATGCATAAAATAAGGATATCAATTTTTTTCACAACCGCGTCTATAATGGATCTAGATTTTTATGTGATCTTATTGTTGGATATGGAAAAAAATTATTTCACCTAGGTTGAATGTTGTTATAGTGTTAACCCTAGGTTTTTTCTGAGAGTAGTGTACAAAATAAAATGTTGGTTTTCATTTGAGTTAGATAAAGGGTGTGTTTTTTGAAATTGTTTGATTCAGAGAAAAAAATGAAAGCAATGAAGAATGATATTCAAAATAGTGATATGAGAAGGGTGATTTAGTTAGTGTTGGTTTTACAATTATAGTGTTATCCTAGTATCTAATTTATTCAACTCTTTATTTTATTAATTTATAAGTGAAAGGATCTAAGATCACTTCACCTATTACCCTTGGTTGAATGGTATGAGTGAGGATATTATTTACAAAATTCTAAATTTTCTTTACCCCACTTCATTAATGTGAGAGAGTTACAATGAATATCATTTGTTGACTTAGAAAATACATGATCTATTCTTGTTACTTCTAGAAAATAAAGAGTGTCCACTACTCCTTCTACACAAACTAACAGTCATAGGGTACTTCACCACTTAGCCCTAGTCTATTCCAATTTATATTGACTATAACCAAGTATAGGGAGATGATGGATCATCAACCAATGAAATAAAAGATATGAAAAATTAAAACCAAATAAAATCTCATAAGATAATAAGAAATTCTACTAAATATTTATACCAACTTTTAAGAAATTGATAATTTTTTTTCATTAATGTGAAAAAACTAAACTATCACACAAAAAAATAACATCCAATTCCCTAATCACTCAAAATTTTATCCCTCTATAAGAAGGGTAACTGATAAGAATGGGGAATAAAAGGAAATTAAATAAATAAAAAAAAATAGAAACTTAAAACCATTAGAACTTATTCATGTGAATTATCCAGCATAGACCCTCTCTTTTTCTAACATCTTTCTATGGAAGTAGAGACTCGTATTTATAAAGGAAAGGTGATAAATTGTTTTCCCTCAAGTTTATGTCCATTTAATTTTTTATCTAATTTATAATATAGTACCATATAATATAGAAAGTTCATATTCTTAAAAACTTTTCGTAAATATATTGGATATACATCCACAATCTTTGATATCCATTTTACATGTGTAAAAAAGATATCCCTAAATTACTATATAACACTATGAAGATATTTTTTAGTTGTCTCTGCTTTCACATGACCATCCACTACCTTAATGATAAAAATTGATGATGAAATTTAACTTAAATTGGATTTATATATTTATCAGCCATTTACAACTAGAATTAGCTTATTTATATCCTTTTATCCTGATATATACTTCGTTTAATGATGATTTCTCAATTCTACCATTCAAAAAAGGTTTTCACTTTGCATAAATTATTTGGGCCTCATAGACATAAAATATACTCTTGGTCTAGTTGATAGGATTAATTTCCATGAAAAAAGAAACCCTATAAAAATGAATTTTTCAATTTGGATCAATATGAAAAATGTTATTCAAAAAATATCAATGTGAAAAAAAAATCTAAAATACCATAATTAATCTATTTTAACAGTTGGGCTCAAAACTTCCATAAAGAAAAATAATGAGGTCATATCTTTCAAAAATAAAAAATTGTTGGGTTTAAATAATTTAAATAAACATGATGAATATTGGAAATATCAGTTCTATCATATTCTTACCAACATTTTATGTTCTTTAACACCTATCAAAACCAACCACCAAACTCCTATTATCCTTGAAAAGTGTTCACCAAAAGAATCCAAATTATAAAACCTTTTAGGTTATACACTCTACCCTTTGGTTTTATCCATGGGTTGAAGGGTGAAGACTCTCTATAATATGAACTATCTCTTCCCCAATTACACATGTCATTATAATTCCATCATCTCACCTCTTAAACTGGAGAAGATCATCCCAAAAATAGTATTTAACATCTAAAATGAATTTTTCCCATTTATTTTTAGTTATAAAACTTGGAATGAGACATGAAGGTTGGAAAATAACATAATATAAAATCCAATAATCCTATATTTCTAAATTATTGAGTAGTTTTCATTTGGGAAAATGAATTTATCTATATAGGAGAAATATTTTTTTGTGTTGGAAATCCTAGAAAGATGGTCTTTAAATAATTTTTTAGTACCTTATTTGTCACTCACTTCTAATTCAAACTCATGAAGCAAGTGTATCCACGTTTTGATTCTAGTATTAGCTTATTTCTTAGTCAAAAGATATTTTGGAGTAGAATGATCAATGAAAACAATAATCTTAGAGACAATAAATTTTTTCTCAAACTTCTCTAGATTAAACACAACATCCAATAGCTACTTGATTGTAGTGTAAGTCCTTTATGATTAATCTAGAATCCTACAAAAATAATACACCACATGGAACCTCATATCTTTAATATAACCCAAAACATCCCCCAAATCCATTTTTCTAGCATCACACATGATCTCAAAGGGTAACATCCAATCGGGGATATTGATAATGGGTAAAGAAGTTATTTTTTATATGAGAAGATTTAAATATTCAAGGAGATTCTCATCAAGGAAGAAATTTGTATCCTTGACCACTGGTGAACATAAGGGTTAGTGATATTTTAAAATCCTTGTAATAATATCTAGTAAAAATTGTGATTGTCTAAGAAAATCCTAACACCCTTGATATTTTTAAAAGGATTAAACTTATGAATTATATCTATTTTGGTTGGGTCCATCATAATTTCATTCCTAGAAAATGTTTTAAAAAGAAAAATTCAATTGGTGACCATAATTTTACATATTCCCCAATTTAATAAAAGTTTTTTCTCTTGAAGTATTTGTAAAACCAACATTAAATTAAATAGGTAGTACTAAAAAGTGCTCTTAGTGATATAAAAAAACATCCATGAATGCATAATTTATATTCTCATTCATATCTAAAAATATTTTCATCATACATATTTGAAAAGTGGAAAAATAACTAGATGAACTAAAATGAATTATCCAGTAGGAAAATATTCCAAATAGAATTGTGAATGTTGTATTTTCTTGATCCTAATAATATATTAGAATTAAATCTTAACTATAATATCCATCAAGAGAAAAATAAACATCATTATTAGCTAACCTATCAAGAAATTGTTTTGGAAATGGCATGGGAAAATGAACTTTCCTAGTGGCAAAGTTTACCTTATCATAATCTATAAAATCTCTCTATTTGTCACTTTTCTATTCTGAAACTATTTACTTTTCTCATTTGTGACAATGGTGGAACCCATTTTTAGGCACAAACTGAATAGGATAACTAAAGGGACATTAAAGATCTAATAGATGATTTAAGTATCTATAAACATTGAAATTTTCTCAATAACAAACTTTTTAATGATTGGATTGGGTCAATTTTTTCTATCAACTATTGGTTTGTGATCATTCTCTCTAGGGATATTAATCATATAAAATGATGTAACAAACAACTTAATATTATTAATGGTCAAAAAAATAATATTTTTGAAATCTATCAAGATAACAAACAACTTATCCTCTTGAATTTTTCTAACTTAGTGGAAATAACGATGGGAAATGATGATCCCTCACCAAAAAATGAATATTTTAGGTGAGATGGAGATTTTTTAAGCTTTTCTTTGTATTTTTATTTGATAAAAGGTAGGATTTTTGGATAAGGTATCCTAAGGTACTTAATATATTTCTTAATGAAAGAATGGAATCTAGAAAAAAAAATCTTCCTCACTACTATCCATAGTGGATTGCTTCTTAAACTCATGTTTTAGATCTAGTTTTAGAATATTTCCTCAAAAAACGCGTCAATATATTCCAAAACCTCTCCATTATAAGCATTTAATGGTTATTTATTCTTAATAAAAACAATCCCTAAGAAATTTTCCATAATTTTATGTTCTTTTTCAAGTTCTTAAATGATTAAAAAGAATTCTTTTTCAACTTCATCAAAAGGTTCCTCAAATTATATTAACTCAACTTTTAAGTATTTTTCACCATGCATTGGTACTTTAAAAATTTTAGAATCATTAAACTCCTCTATTTTTTCCAACATTAAAAATTATCTTCCTTGATGACACATTTATCATAGCTCCTCCAGTGGATAATAAAGTATTATAAAGAATGATATGGTATTCCCTATCACATTATATATCATGTATAAAATAATAGTAGGAAAATAATGATTAATTACTCCAACCAAGAGGTCATCCACTCTCTTAATGGGTTGAGTAATAGAGTGGTGAGTCAGCTATAAAGTAAACATGGTTGGTTATAACACTATAAATCTAAAGTTTTGAAATAATGAGAAATGAATCAAATTTTTTATCGCACTGAGGTCATGTAAACAATTGACCTTCACACTATTTCCTAAACTTAAAGGGTTGAAAAACTACTTGAATCCTGGAGTTTAAGAGAAATGTTATTCTGAAGGAAAGAACTCCACTCCTTAATTAAGCTACACATTTAAAAAACTTGAAAATTATTTTTCATTAAAACAATACTTCTAATGATTTATAATATTATGGGATTGTACCAAATCTTGTATGAATGGAATTTGACTCAAATATTTTCAAACTACCTAATAAACTTGATTAGTTCATGTTTACTATTCTTTTATTATACTCTTTGAGAAAATAGAATGGGTGGGTAAATTATCTCAAAAGAGTAGGTATACCCTCAAATATTTTGATCAAATATATTCTTAACTTTATCATTTTTACATTAAAATTATTTTTATATTTTCATTTGAATTGGAACAACTAAATTTAGCTTAGTTTTAAGATTTTTGTCCACATTTCAAGATTTAATGTTTTCCAGTTTTTGGTTTCAAGATTCTTCATAGATTTTATTTTGAACATTCCTGGGATCTTCACTAGAATTATCATGAATTTACACCCCACTCCTAGTTGAAAAACTGTGATATTTTCCCTGGTTTTGATCTCAATGGTACATGGAAACTTACCCTTTCCCCTAATAGTCGTGTATTTTTCCAATTTACCCAATTATAATTCCAATTTATAGATCTTAGAATTTGTTTCAAACTTTTTTGAATAATTTTATTCTTTTTTTATTAAAATTTTGTTAAAAATTTATTCTATTATACCTTCATATTTTCCTTGATAATTATGGTTTCCACTCTATTTTTATTTTGATATTATTTTTTGGGATGGATTTGAAGGTTTTGGGGTGTAGCGGAAGTGGTTGGGCCCATGCCCAATAATGGTTTTGTTAATTTAATAAAATAAAATCACCAAAAAATGATGATTGAAACCCATAAATAATCATATATAGTATATTTTTACATATAATTTATAATTAATTTAAAATATAATTACTCAGTTTAATAATTCTTTTATCATAGTTGGTCAATTTGGTTAAAATTCTTCTCATAATGTCATTGCAATGAAAAATACAAATTATACTTCCTATAATGGTATCCAAACATGCTCTATGAATCTCATAACATAGTTTATGGAAATATTGGTTCTATTTTGAGGGTATCAAGCATCTTTCATCATTCACAATTGATAACATTTAGAATTCCTATAAGCTTGAATAATTATTTCTAGTTATCTCAATCTTGAGAGGGATGGGGAGGATGATAATCTATATTTATTGAGAGTTATATTCAGTATTTATATAATTCTATTGAGATAATATATTGTGCACAAAAATACACATTTTAACTACAAATGATAAATGTTGGGTTACATTCTTAGGGTTATAAAATTAGCAATTACATGATGGATATTAACTAATTTATTTATTATAATTAATCCCAATGTCTAACAATAATAACATTATTATTATTATATTTCATGATGTGTGTTAACTCAAGGATATTAAATTATTATTTATTAAATGAATCAATAAATATTTATATTAGTGATATTAAATAAAATATAGTATTTCATCAGGCACTTAACTCGGCTTCTCAATCTTCCTCGAGATTTATCAAATCTAGAATAATAAATATTTATTTAAATAAATAAAAAATATTATATTATTCATTCAATAGATAAATAAATATTATATTCACTAAGTGGAAAATAAATATTTATTAATATTTAACTCGCATATATTACAAATTTAAATTATTGGTGGTTGAATTTTGAGGATCAACATAACCTTAATAATTATTATCCCTTTATCTTGAGAATGATATTTATTATGGTATTAAATTAAAATAGAATTTAACTGAAATTATACATATAATTAGTGTTTAATCCTATAATCCTATTTATTATTAGAAATATGTAAACTTTCTTAAAGTCTAGTATTATCATATAGAAACATGCAAAGGAACCCATAGAGAAATATGTTTATATAGTAAATAAAAAAACCTCATAAAGACACTTAATATATAATATAATCCCTTTTTCTTGATATCCCATCTTGCATGTTTCATACACATGTAATCAACCTATATAATTGATTTTCATTATTTTACTTCCTAAAATAAACACTTCATTAAACCACCATGGATATAGACTTAATATGATAGTTCCATTTAAATAAAAGGGCCTAAGATATTATCTTTTGGTCTAGGAAAGACCGTGTACTTTCTGGACTTATTCATTAATCTCATATTAGTTATAACGCAACCAACATATCCTACCTCACCATGAGTATATGTTGTAATAGTTCTTTTCAATACATTAGATTATGTGATTCGTGATATGAATTAATAATGATATAAAGTTTAAGGACTAATATATATACTTTTATATAGTAATATCCAATGACACATATAACATATAGAATTACTATTAATGGGTTTATCCTCATAACCACCTCTATTAGATATTTCCAAGTATGAACTTTATCAGAATATTACTCAATGTATTATGATTCTCCATTATCTAATAGTCAGGTATCATTTCTGTCTGATCATATAAATGTTATCCAACAATATAATATTTGTTTGATAATATTTTCATGGTACTTCAAGGCTCAAATTATGGTGGGTAATTGTTATAACCTTTTCATTTGATAAATACTCTATGAAAATTACCACATTAATGTTGCATATATGAATGCTCAACATGTTTTAATATTTATATTAATATTCTTGTTTTTTAATATATATTTAATAAACAGTGAAATGTTAGTTGGTTCTAGATAACCAACTCCAACAAACTCCCACTTGCACTACATCTAACTACTAACAACTTTATGTTTGATATCTCTCATATGATTCTCATGCTTCAAATAAGATATGGATTTAGTCAATGAGTCTTCCTTGTTCTCCTTTATAGAAACTCTACATACTGTAACCTCACCGATTTAAAAATTAATTAATAAGTGGTTCTTATAATGTATATACTTCATCCATTGATGTGACATTTTTGACTTATCTATGACCATCGTGGCAGTATTATCCTAGAGGAGTGTGATAGATTCTTCATTTCTATATACCACATAAATAACCAAGATTATTTTTTATATCCAGACTAATTATTTATCTACATAAAAAGATGAAATATACTTAGATTTTGTTGTATAATCAGGGACCACTGGATTCTATGATCTCTTCCAAATCATAACTCCTCCGTTAAGAAAGAACACATATCTTGAATATAATTTCAAATCATTCTACTCTATCTATGGACTATAATTTGTGTATCCCATGATGACCAATTCCTCATATCCTCT
The DNA here is from genome assembly GCA_963277665.1 of Viscum album. Classification (NCBI taxonomy): domain Eukaryota; kingdom Viridiplantae; phylum Streptophyta; class Magnoliopsida; order Santalales; family Viscaceae; genus Viscum; species Viscum album. The sequence goes on along the minus strand of OY728136.1, from coordinate 1,426,310,182 downwards.
TTAAACCAATAAAATATCCTTAGTACACCTCATATACTTTAATATGGTATTTATAGAAACCTAATAATTCTTTCTTGGGTCTTCTTGACATATTCCTACTATGATCAAGGGATATGAAACATCAATCCAGTTATATATCATGGAATACAGGATAGATCATATCACTGATGTGTAAGGAATATTGATCATTCTATTTATCTCTATACTTTTTTTAGACGGAATATTTTCTATGAGATATATATGCCATGTGGAACTGGAAACATTCCCCTATTGTATTGTTCCATACTAAATCTATTCAGTAAATTGTAAATGTATTTACCCAGATTTAGTCAACGTATTCCTTTCAATATTTGATAGAGGATCATGATCCCAAGAACATAGGCTACCTCACCTAATACTTTCATGGAGAATAATTTGTTCAACCACATATTAAAATTTTATAGATTATTATATCATTTACCATTAGTAATATATCATCGACATATATTACTAATGATATAAATACACTCCCACAAAACCTTTTTTGGATATGAGGAACACATTAATTTTTATAAAACCAAATTATCTTATGAATTTAACAAAATGAATGTTCCATGGTATGGATTCTTTCTTCAACCCATAAATGGATCTATATAACTTACATACCTTTCTAGAATCCTTTGGATTCAGAAACCCTTATTATTGTATTATGTAGACATATTTCACAAGATCACTACTAAGGAAGGATGTTTTGAAATCCATTTGTCGCATCCCATAATCATGGTAAGTCATTATGGAAAGTAGAATTTGGATATGTTTTAGCATATTAAATAGTGAAATGGTTTTTTCATAATATGTCCTTAACATTTCATAAAACATTTAGAAACCATTCATGTATTATAGGTAATGACTTTAACATCCATGTCCAATTTCTTCATGAATATCCATTTTCAACCAACATACTTTACATCAACTAGAGGATTTACCAAAACCCAGACATGGTTATGGTAAATGGAATCCATTTCCTTATCCATTTCTTCTTTACACATATTAAGTTTCTTACAAATTTGTTATTGTACATACATCACTATAGATAGGGCTTTTAAAAGCTCAAGAAAATGCTTTTAACAATGATAAACAATTTTTGTTAATCTCAATGAAGATAAAGGGGGTACCATTTAATAGTGCTAGAAAAGAGCTTATAAAGGGTGTCCTTTATCCATGCTAAAAACACTGATAAAGGCCCACCCTTTAACAGTTCTATTTTATCATAGATAAAGGTAATTTTTATCAGTGCTTTTTTAACGTTGATAAAATACCACTTTATCAGCGCTTTAATTAACGCTAATAAAGGGGGACTTTATCAGTGCTCGAAATAATGATGATAAAGTGGGAATTTATTAGCACTCTAAATAGAGCTGATAAAGGGGGCCTTTATCCGCGCTTGAAATAGCATTGATAAAGGCCTAGCTACCTATGATGTGATATTTATATAACAGCACGCCCACCAGCACCCCCACAGCAGACACACACACCACCTACACAACACACACACGAACAAAGCAGCACACACAAGGGTTTGGAAAACAATTATATATACATTTCAAACAATGTTTTATATAATTATATTTACAATTATCCAACAAACAGTTAAAAACATTAATGTTTCATCCTTTGACATCTGTGATTCCCTCTCAAAAATTTCCACCCATGGTATTAGTTGTCAAACAAATCATCTCAACTCAATAAAAAGGTTACACTTATATAAGAAAACTAATATTATGTTAGTAATACTATAAAGAAATAAATTAAACATTAATATTAAAGAATACATTAATATAAAGTCAATTTTTAATAAAAAAGACACATTTGGATTTATACCAGTCACACTATGTGTTGCATTGAGATGGGTTTGATTCCTATACATCATAAATGAGTTATGAATCATTGTCCTAAAATATAAAGACAGTATGAATGGTTTTTCTTTGTTTTGATTATATCCCTTATTCTTTTACTAAAATTAATATAAAATTTAAATGACATATTCAGATTTATACATGTCACATTTTTCATTGGATTGAGGTGTCTATGATTCCTACACATCACAATTGACTCACAGATCATTTTTCTAAAGTATCAAAACAATTTGAATGGGTTTTCTCAGTTTTCAGTATGATAGTTGTTGTTTTTTACTAAAATATACTTTTAGACTAAAAACGACCATTTTGAGTCATATTGGTTGTATCGTGCATCGGTTTGAGGTGAGACTACCTCATAAATTTCACAAATGACTTACAAATCACTCTCTTAAATTATGAAGACAATCAGAGTTCATTTTATTGGTTTCGAGTGAGTGAAAAGTTTTGAGCAAAAATGTCAATTTTAAACTGATAAAAGGAACTTTTAGTCATATTGGTCACACCGTGCATCAAATTGATATGCAGTTGATTCCTAAAAATCAAAAATGACTCCTGGATCATTTTCTTAAAGTATCAAAACAACCCTAATGTGTTTGCTCAACTTTCAGTATGTCACTTATTCGTTTTAATTAAATTAATGTGAATTTTAAATAAAAATGCATTTGGATTTATATTGGTGACATCATTCATCGGATTGACGTGTGGTTGATTCCTACATGTCAAAAATGACTCATGGATCATTTTTATAAGGTATCAAAACAATACAAATGTATTTTCTTGGTTTTTATTATGTTAGTTGTGTTTTTTTACTAAAATATCATTTCAAATTGGGAACATGCTTTTTGAGTCATACCAGTCACATTGTGCATCGATTTGATGTGAGACTACTTCATACACATTAGAAAGGAATTAAGAATCACTTTCCCAAATTATTAAGACAATAAAAAAGTGTTTTCTTGGTTTTTAGTGAGTGACACATTTTGAGCTAAAATATAAATTTTAAACTGATTACAAACACCATTAGTCATACCAGTCACATCGTGCATCATATTGAGGTACGGATGATTCTTGGATGTTAAAAATGACTCATGGATCATTGTACAAACATGTAAAAACAGTTAAAATGTGTTTTCTTAGTTTTTAGTATGTCAGTTGTACTTTTTACTTAAATTAATGTTAATTTTAAATAAAAAAGACACATTTTGATTTGTACTGGTCACATCGAGAATTGTATTGAGGTGTGGATGATTCCTACATGTCAAAAATGACTCAAGGATTGTTTTCCTAAAATATCAAAACAATATGAATGATTTTTCTCATTTTTTAGTATGCTAGTTGTGTTTTTTTACTAAAATTAAGGACAATTTTAAATAAAGAGACAATTTTAGTCTTACCGGCCGCATAGTGCATTGGATTGAGGTGATGTTGATTCCTACACATCATAAATGACTTATAGATTGTTTTACTAAAGTATCAAAACAACTTGAATGCATTTTCTCAGTTTTTAGTAGACCAATTGTGCTTTTTTACTAAAATATCATTTCAAACTAGAAACACATATTTTGAGTCATATCAGTCGCATCGTGAGTTAATTTTACATGAGACTGCTTAATTTGCATAAAAAATAACATATTAATTGTTGTACTAAATTATTAAGATAACCATAGTGAGTTTGCTTGTTTTTCATTGAGTGACATGTTTTGAACTAAAATTTCAATTTTAAACTGATAACGGACACTTTTAGTCATATCAGTAACATAGTTCATTGGATTGAGGTTTGGTTGATTCCTACACATCAAAAATAACTAATAGATAATTTTCCTAAAGTATCAAAACATTTTTAATGCATTTTATCATTTTTTAGTATGACAGATTTGTTTTTTTTCTAAATTTATTGTTAATTTAATATAAAAATACACACTTAAAGTCATAATGTTCACACTGTGCATCAGATTTAGGTGTGGTTGATTCTTACACATTAGAAATGACTTATGGAATATTTTCCTAATTAATCAAATCAATACTAATGCATTTTCCCGGTTTTCAGTATGTCACTTGCTTTTTTTACTAAAAATACTATCAATTTTAAATAAAAATAGACGCTTCGAGTCATACTAGTCACATATTCATTATATTTTTGTATATTCTTCCATCAGGTATGCTACCCATTCATTTCTAAACTAATATATATCATCTTGTGAATATGAGTCTTTTCAAAAATCATGGTGGTATTGAAAAATTTTAAATACACAAAGGATTAATAAATATTTTAAATGAAATAGTGATTATTTTTTAAAATACCTCTTTAGGGATTCTGGTTTTTCCATTGAATACGATATCTTTCATATATTTACAAACATAATAACCAAAGTATTTATCATTTCATTATTTCGAACACTGCAGAAACATTAAGAAAAATAAGTAATTTTTTATATGTGTTTCGATAGTTAAATGTTACTATATATACCATAATTTGTATCCAATCGTAGTACTTGTGATGTTTCTTGTCCTTTTCCCCTGGCCTTATTCCATGATGTAGACGATATTCTCACATCGCCCTATCATAACAAAATCCTCATTAAAAGATAATATAAATTATATAAACAGATGTTTAGTTCTAAAATATTTAATGTGGTGTATTAAAAATTTACAAAATCCATCTTGTGTGGTTGGTTTGTTGGATATCCATGCTATGAATCTAGTAAATAAATCTATGGAGTGTCCAAATTGACTGCAATGAGAATCCAATGCTGCCTAAGAATAAAAAAAAGAATAATTAATGAAAGAAATTAAAATATATTTGATATGATTAAATTTTAGAGTTTTAACCCTGAATCATTGGTATTAAGAAGAGTATGTCATCCATAATTTTGTTGTTAAACGATTTGAGCAGGCATGCCACTATTTCACCCCCTTTCTCAGAATTCTATTTTTGTTTGTTCTGTTGAGGTGACATGAGGACTAACGAGTCCAAATTTTAGTTCATGGGAACAGCCCTTAATTTTTTTCATATATATGAAAAAAATATATATGAAACGTATTTAGACATATTTATCATAGCATATCATTTTTTGAAAAATAAAATCATGAAAACATACCTCATGTATACATTTACAACATAGCCGCCTAGACAATTATACTCTAGGATTTCACTTAATTTATTAGCAATAATAAAATCTGAAACTTCCCATCTGAACATATTTTCATCAAAAAATAATTATGTGAGTACCACCATATTTCAACTTCATATTCACATGATCCTACAATGATAATAAATTTAGATATAGAATGATAGGTTTTAAGGTGCTTTTGGTAGTTCGTTTTGATTGGTTAGTTGATCCTTGAGATGGTTTTGAACTGTTATTTCTTTTCACCCCCTTCCCTGTGTAATTCTATAATAACATTCATCTATTCAAAGCTTTTTTCATTAAATGTTAATGGTTCATCTTGAAAAATAAATTTTAAATGAATACCTCCTTGTCGGCATGTTCTTTTACAAGCTATTATGGCCATGTGATGAATGTTCCAAGAGCTTGTTCGGTATTATAAATATCTTCATCCTCAATTGGAATAGATAGATTGGTTCTCAGATCATGGTCTATGTTAATCAGTACTTTTACCTGACCTGTTGGAAGTGGTCTATTTTGTTGCATGGGGTTCTGGATATTGAACGTCATAGCCCTCACTGCAGGGCGATGGGTGGGTGTTTTGAGATATAAATCTTAGTCATTTTAGCCCTATAAAATATTAGTATAAGAAATTTATCAATTTATATATGATTCATAATTCATAGAAATAGTTATTAGAACATTTATTACCTCATCTAAGACAAGTTTTTGAGGGGAATCTCTCGTCTCAAAGATAGTGGGGGGTGGGGCGGGATCTTCATGCGCTAGTTGTTCTTGAGCTGTTTCTTCTCTTCACCCCCCCCCCCCCACCATCAAAATTTACATAAACTCTATATACAATTGCATATGTTCTTTAAGGATATATATTATTTCTCCCATCATTTTTATTTCTTCACTTTGATCCTCCTTTTGTTTTTTTCTCAAAAAATGTTTGGGGTGTCACCCCAAAACCCATACCTCTGATGTGGTCATACTTTTCTGGATGCTTCAAGGCCACTGAAAGTATCTATGCATCCGGTTTGGATGTTTTTGATTCCTATGACTATTTTAGATAGAATATATAGAAAAATAAGTAATCATTGTTATGTAATATCAACTTAAATAAAAAGAAATATTTATTATGTCATACTTACACATGTTTTCCAAACTTTTTGTGTGTTTTCAACTATTAGTATCTCATCTTTATTTACATGTGCCTCCTTCCATAGAACAAGGTGTGGGATGGAAGTCACTTTGGATTTGGATTTATCAATCTACATGTAAATAGAGGAACATAGTTATGGTGTTGTGTCATTTCACATAAAAGTATTACGGTAGATTTAAAATACGTACCAATTTTTTTCAAGTGAATCATAACCTATTCTTGCTTTATGGTAGGGGTAAAATGGTTTTGTTGCTCATTTCTTATTTTCAGTACTCTTTTTTTGTTTCATAAATAAATAACAGACAATAAAAATGATGTATATGCATATAATCAAACAATGTATTACCAAACAAAATTTACTTGAGAATACTGCTCTGCACGACGTCTACTAAATGCATCCCACACTCCTTGGGTTATCAGGTGTACATAAATAGGATGTGTGCATGGGTTCATTTTCCCTTCAACATATTTACGACAAAAACTTGTTAAAATTGCGTGAATACCTCTATAAATCCTTCCAACAACCGTTAATACACATTCCTTGTGTGAGTCATCCACTATAAATGCAATCTATGAGGGATGATGAAGAGGAAATCAATGTTTCAATTTTATATATTTTATTAAATTAAATAAATTATATCATAATGTTACCATAATATCTCCACACATTAGTGTCTTAATCCCGGTGACAACATGGTGCCATGACTGTAAATCAATCATCACACGTTTCCAAGTGACGGTTCCAATGTGACTACTGAACATGGCCTTGTTGGGGTTAACATGTTGGCCTAACTTATTCTGTCCAACATCATATTTGGTGCCTTTATATTTTTACTTAAGGATTTTTGTCAAGCACCGTTATACTATGGTGCTCCTATTTTTTCTACGCCACCAATGTTTCGTTGCCTACCATTTCCTTAGTTTCAACATAATAAATATGTTCCTATGGATTTCTAGCATCAGCATATGTAGATGGATTTTTTACCACTTCACTGGGTGCAGTAGTAGAAACTAGTTGAGAAACCTATTGTTCCTCTGCACTACGAGCAGCAGCAGGTTAAGAGACATGATTTTCCTCTGCACTACGAGTAGCAGTAGGTTAAGAGATGTGTTGTGCCTTGGGATTGGGAGCATCATTATGTACAGAAGTCATTATCTATAGAATTGGTGTAACATTTAATTCAGATTACATAAAATAAGCAGCGAACATATAATAACATAAGGTAACACAATATATATTAAAATATATATATATAACCTAATTATTTAGCTCTCTTTTTTAAAGGATGAAGGGATTTGATCCCTCTATCGACTATCAAAATTCCATCATTGTGGTCTCCTCTTACATAAAAATTTCGTCTATATTGGGACCATCGTGAAATGATTAAAACTTCCTAATGAAAGGGTCATCCTCCATTTAATTTTCACCTGGACGTTCAGTGGTTTTGATCAATAATAGAATAAATGACCACTTTTTGTTTTCAGTATCTATAACATAAAATACTTGTACTACATGTGATTCCATTATAAATGGTTCATCTTTGTACCCTTCCCTATTTAAATTAACTTTCATGAATCCTAATTCATTTATTTTAACAACACTCCTATTATCAACACACTTGAATTGAAAATGGGAACTTGGAAGTTCTTATAATACAACTCCCATATTACATTGATGATGCCAAAGTATGACAAATTCGCATAAATTGTATTTCTATCCTTAGCATCGGAAGCATGCCTCACTTTATCCACAAGTGTAACTCCACTATTCTGTATAGTAATATCTTCATCATGTTAATTAGTATATAATGTATAACCATTAATTACATAAGAATTATAATATAATACATACACACTTAGTCATCCGGCTAGACAATGAATTCATTTTAAAATTGAGTCCAGATTTTCATCCAACTCCTTAAATATATGGTCTTGAAACCATCGTATAAACTGTAGATTATGTGTATTTGATATACATTTTTTATCCCTCGATGGATTTAAATGCCTAAGAAATTATTTGTGGGTTTCGACATATGGTTCAACCTCTAAAATGTTATGAAAAACATAAAGGTGGTTCTACTCCTGATCTATAATATTGATTATGAAAACCAATCTTCCAGAAATTCCTTCACCCTCAAGCCACCAAGTGTGACGGGATTTTGGTAGCCCTATTCTTTACACACCAGATGGGTATTCAGTATAGAATTCAACGGCTTCCTCAATAGTATATTACTTCATAATAAAACCCTCTAGCTGACTTCTATTTTTGATATACCCTTTCAAAATATTTGTATATCGTTCAATGGGGTACATACATCTATAGTGTACAATACCACATAGTCAAATCTCTCTTACTAAGTCAAACATCAAATGAACCGTCATATTAAATAATTTCGGTGGGAATAACATTACCAATTTACATAATATGATGGAAATTTATCTTTCTATGCTCGGAAATTTCATCAGGTCTATAACTTTACTACCTATAACTTTGAAGAATAAATAGATATTCGTTAATGTATAATGGACATACTTGGGAAAAATGAAACATAAATCTATAGGAGTTAGATCATTCATCAAAACATGGATTCCATGTGATTTCAAACCATTTAACTTTAAATAATTCATTGACATGTTGTTCTTGATATTCGATGAATACCCCTATGGAACCTTAACATTATTCAAGAAGCTTCAAAACTAATATCTCTCTTACTTGGAAAGCGTGTAAGCTGTTGGAGGAAGAAAAGTTTGTTTTTCACACTTCACGGGTTCCAACTCTTCTCATATTCCCATGTCAACCATGACTTAGCCATAATTTCATCCTTTTTTTGCTGGGTGAATTTAACAATGTGTCTATGACACTATCACATAAATTTTTTTCAACATTCATAACATCAAGAATGTTTCTAATGTACAGAAAATTCCAGTATGGTAATTCAAAAAAACTGATCTCTTCTTCCAACTAGTTTTCATAAGGTTTTTCAAAAATATTTTACCAAAAGCAGTGTCCACATCTTTTACTTTCTCAAATAGTTCATCACCTATTAGTGGAGATGGTGTTGAACATTCTGTTGAACTTCCATTGAATGATTTCCTCTAAGATCAGTACTTATGTCTTCAGGGTAGAAATTTGGGATGTCCTAGAAACATGGTTTTTGATGAATATTTAAACCTAATTACTATGTACCTTGTTCGCAGATAGGACACCCATGAATTCCTTTATTTCTATATCCTAACAAATTTCCATAATAAATAAAGTCATTTATCATCCCATACAACATGGTTTTTAATAAGAAATCTTCATTTCTATAAGCATCATACAACATAACACCTTAATCCCATAATAATTTTAAATCAACGATCAATAGATCCAAATAAACATCAATATCATTACCTATTTGTTTCGATCATGATATAAGCATAGATAGCATGATGTGTTATCATTTCATGCATAACCATGGTGGAAAGTTATAATTTACCAACATAACCAAACATGTACAGTGAGTGCTACTTTGAAACCCAAAAGGATTCACTCCATCTATAGATAACGCAAGGCAAAGGTTTCTCGGCTCGTTTACAAAATCAGGGTACTCGTGATCTATTCTCTTCCACTTAGGAGATTCTATCGGGTAACATAGTTTCCCATCAATATTTCTTCAATATGCATGCCACATCAATTTCCATGTGGTCTCCTCACTTCCATATAGGTGCCTAAACCTTAGAATGATTGAAAGTACCATAAAAATTTCATAGGACCAGATTTATCTTTCATGTATCAAGAAGCACCACACTTTGGGAACTCTATATGTGATTTATAGTCCTTACTAAATAGTATACAGTCATTCAGGCAGGAATGTATTCATTTAGAGATCATACCCATCAAACTTAACATTCTTTTGGCATCGTATGTCCAGCTCAGAAGCTCATTATCTTATGGGATCATGTTATTAAAGAGATCAAGTAATTCTATAAAACTGGTATCACTACATTTTTTTTCCTGCTTTTAAATTATATAGCTTTAGTATGGCTGACAATGCTATATATTTAGTGCAACAACCATAAAAAGTCATTTTTTCATAACTCTTTAACTACTCAAACTATTTTGGAAAATCATGAAGTTCATATTCAATTGTCTTTGTCATTTCCTCAATAAGATCTTCATCATTATTCACATCTATAATCATGTCATCAATACAACCTTCTTCATTGTCCACACTTTTAATCATATCATAAGATCCATAAAACACATTGTTATCCTAGCCACTTGAAAAATTCATTTTTTCCCCATGTTTATTCTAACATTTATAACTTTGATCTATTCCATGATAGATCAAGTTGTCTTCCAACTCCTCTGGATTAACTTATGTTTAATAACAACATCATAAACATAGTCAAAGGATTTGAGAAGTGGAATATGCTTAATCTTTTGCAAACTTGATGAACTCTTTCACTCTATATTCATACTCTCTTGTCAAATGATTGGCATACATATATTCTTTATTCATATTTATCCTATTTGATTCATTGATATTAGTATTTAACAAAATAAATACACAAAATATTGTTATAATTTAATGGTTTTCCTAATTCTATAAAAATATAAACTTAAAATATTATGAAAAAAACTATTTTTCAAATTTCCTTCGAAAGCTATTTAAAAAATCACACTTGAAATCCCATTAAAACCCAACAATTTACACAAATTCCTATTTAAAATAACAACCCCTTTTTAAAATAAATCAATTAGTTCCAAACACTCTTTCAAAAAAGCATAATTCCTTTTTTAAAGCATTCAAGACAACTTCATGACCCTACAATCTTAATCGTTTAATGTGGGCGACATCCCTCTAAGAAACGTTTCAAAACACTTGAATCATTTTAAAAGAGACACTTGGTCACTTTCATAAATACATATATCCCAATAGAGACACTTTATAAAATATATATATAAAACATCTCGATTCACCCCGAATCAATTAGTATTGTACCATTCCATCACATTATTCCAAAGGTAGGTGTAATAATAATAATTCGCATAAGAATTTGTTATTGTTATCCCCACCATTAGATATCCCTTATACATGCTTCCATTGTCCAGTTATATCAATTATCCTTAACCAAAACACCAAATAACCAATTGATAAGTTCCATTTTCAGTGACCACATTCACAACCATGAAACACTCTTGTTCCAGTTTACTACAAACACTACATTATCCCAATGATCCTTTGATCACACCAAATAAATTGGTTTCACACCCCAATAAAAATGTATGTGTATCTCACATGAATTATTATTAGTTCATTCCTTTATAAATAAACCTAAGAAAATCTATAATCATAAAACCATTACATAATAAGAAATTTCTCAAGTGTCATTTGTTTCACACAAAGAATTTCTTTATACCACTCATCACTAAAAGAAACTATGTTTCTTTATCGATACTTTTAAGTACATCATGTATCAAGTCAAAAGTGGAAAAGAAATATCATACTAAACTAATATATGGTATGATTTTCCATAGTATAGTTTCTAAAATATATAAAAAGACTTTATAAATGACATTAAAAAGACTAGACATTCTAAAATTCTTAACTAAACTCATATCAGTAACCTCTAGAATAAAAGTGAGGAGAGTATAATTATAAGACTCAAGATAATTATTACCTCTCTAAAACTCATTCATGAGGTTAAAAAAACCAAGTCCCAAAATATTATAGAACCTTTTAAATAAAATTTTATAAAGACAATCTAGGTTTGGTACCTTTGACGGATGAATCAACCTAAATGTCATGACCACTTCATAACATTGAATATCAATAGTTAATAATTCATTCATATAATTTGTTAAAGTTGTAATAAAATAATACTTTAGATATTTAGATATAAAATTATTCTAATAATAAAATATGATTTTATAATAACATGAATTATATCATTTTTCCCTTTGATGGGATTCACTATAAAGTGATTTCGAGTGGAAGGATTCATTACATGTGTCGTTATGACTATTTTACTAGGGGGTCCAGAAAAATTCTCATGTAGCTTTGGATAGGTAGGTCTAAAAAAATATATGTTTCCCTTATAAATAAATTTATCCCTTAATAAAAATATCAATTTATTCCCCTATGAAGTAAGATTTTCATCCAAATAACATAAATTTCATGTGGTGTGCTTATTCTATTAATTTCATGTGTTTATACTTTATTTCCCATTTTTCTCCAAGAGAGGTACTTTTAAAACCATGAGGTTACTGGAACTAGAACGTAGAGATATGATGTAGTGACGTAGATATATCTTTACTTCTATGTTATTTTATATCAGGTTTGGGGATTTGTTTCAATTCAGATATGTTTTGTAATTTCTTACGTTATATGAAAGTTTTAGGGGTTTAATTTATATTTTGGGGGTTTAACATTATGATTGTTGATTTATACCAAATCCAACTAGTGTTATCAGCTCTTTTTCTTATTCTACTATCAGTTACCAAAAAATTGTTATTAAAGCATGGTTATATAACATATGGTGATTATTTTATCAATACTCGATATAAATTCTTGTTTGCAAGACTGCTGGGATTCCTCTAGTGAAGTGGTTTTCTAAGATTTTGTGTAATTTCACTAGAAACAAAGTGGTGGTGCCACTGAAATGGGTAGGGTTTGGATTTATATTCAATGGTGAAGGATTAATAATTTGGGGGGAAATGACCTTCCTACTCTTTGAGAGTTCAAAATTTACATTTATTTTGAATTAGTCAAAATCAAGGTGTTCAGTAGAATGGGAAACTATTAGATGAAAGCATTAGAAATTTTTTTAAAAGGTGTTTCCAAGAGAATCTGGATCCGAGAGGGAAGAAGGATATGCATCAAAAATGTTGAGAATTAAAGGTTGATTTGCAGTAGAGGGAGGGATCAAGGAGTGTGATTGGTCAAGGTTTTAGGGCAATAGTGGTTCTCGGTGAGAATGTATCAATTCCTAGAAAGTTAAGCATTTTGATCCATATATAGGGAGAGCATGTTAATTCCTAGTATGTGTGGGGATGAAATCCCATACTAGGGAGAGGGGATCAATGTCTAGTAAGTACTTGTCCTAGGTCCCACCTAAGTAACTGGGGTTCTCATGATAAATAAAATGGAGGAGATCAAAATCAATCATCAAGTCAATCACATAAAATCTGAATGGCATAAAAACCTATTTTTCTCACATATAAACACCCCTTACTAAAACAACACCTTTTTTTCCATGTATAACGCATTCCAAAATAAAATTAACCCACTTTATATAACTATAAAAATCCAAATATACTATAGTGAAAATGTTCCCAAATCAAAAAACGATTTTTATAAATTTCCAACCAGCCTTTGAGAATCAATTAATAACCAAAACATGAAATTATTTTTTGCAAATTTTCCAAATGATCCTTAAATTGTTCACCCAAGTTGAACATATAAAATCCTTTTTTGGAGACCAAAAATGATTGAAAACTTAATGAACAACTCCTTTAAATAATAAATGAATAATTCCAAAATTAATATATCAAACATACATAACGAGGTGTCCAAAAAATCATATAAGATATCATTACATATTACTAAATCAAATTAATATATAAGATTCATAAAATGGTAACAATAGAACACCAAAGTTCAACAACAATAAATTCCAACCAACATTTAGGGTATACAATCATGTTTTACTATAGGACCACCAATTTCTTTTCAAAAATCAACCAACATACAATTCATTTAGTGCACAAATAAGGACCACCAATGGTCATGATTTTCAATAAGGCGTTTTGCCCGTATAATTCACAATATCACCATCAAACAAAGAGAAAGAAGAGAAAACTCACCGTGAAGGTGTCGTTCAGTGTGCAGAAGAGGTGCGTTAATTGTAGAGGAGAGGCACAAAGTAGAGGAGTCCTCCTGTGGGGGAGAGGCACCTGATAGAGGAGAGGCACATGGTGAAGGAGGGGCGCGTGGCGGAAATATAGTGCATGCAATAGAAGAGAGGTGAATGGCGGAGGTGTGGCACCTGGAGAAGGAGGGCCACATGGTAGAGGTGTGGCGCACAGTGGAGGAGAGGCGCATGGTAGTCTGTTTTTCCCATGGCGGAGGTGTGGTGCGCAGTGGTGGAGAGGTGCACGGTGGTCTGGTTTGTGCACGGCAGAGGTGTGGTGCCTGGCAAAGGAGAGGTGCATAGTAGTCTGGTTCGTGGAAAAGTAGAGGCGCACGGTGGAGGTGTGGTTCGCAGAAAAGGAGAGGTGGTGGGAGAGGAGAAGGATTAAGAGAATGTAGAGGAGGAGAAGGAGGAGTTGGAGGCACGATGGTAGTGATCAGCTTTTGCAGGATCATGAGGGGTGCGAGGAAAGAGGAGAAAGTTAGGGTTTTTTTTATAAAACCTGGTGAACCTTTTATCAGCGCTAGCTAAAAAGTGCTGATAAAGTTATATTTTATCAGCACTAAAATAGACAGCATTGATAAAACATGCCTTTATCAATGCTTTTTAGCATTGATAAAGATAAACCATTATCAACAATAAAAAAGTACTCATAAAGGACATCTTTAGCAATGCTAAAAATATAGTACTAATAAATATATAATGTTAATAATTTATTTCTATTATTATATATATTTATAAAATTATATACATGATAAATATATATTTATATTTATAAAATTATAATTTAAATATTTATAAAATTATAAGAAATATACTTATTATATTTATAATCATAGAAATATATATAATAAACATATTGATTATATATATTTCTAAGATTATAGATGTATATAAGTATATTTCTTATAATTTTATAATTATTTATATGAATATATATTTATTTATAATTATGATTATAAATGAATATATATTTATTTATTTAAATAATTATAAAATTATTATAAATTAATATTTCAAATATTTATAATTTTATTAATATATATATTTAATATATTTATAAAATTTTTATAATTATTTAAATATATATGTATTTATTTATAACTATAAATATTTTTATTTTTATTTATTTTTAAATATTTCTATATATTTATTTAATTATATATAAAATTATATATGAAAATAAAAATATATTTTTTATGAATTAATAATTATTTAAATATATATATAAATATATTTATATTTATATTTATATTTATATTTATATTTATATTTATAACTACAATATAAATATATATATATATATATAATTTAAAATTATTATAAATGAATTATTTATAGTTGTAATTAAATATATATATATAATTATAAAATTATAACAAATATATTTATAAATTTATAAATATGTATAGTTAATATATTTATTATAATTTTTTAATTATTTAAATATATCTATATTTATTATAATTTTTTAATTATTTAAATATATCTATATTTATTTAGAATTATATTTATAAGTATTTGTATTTATTTATAGATATTTGTATATAAATATATATAATTAATATATTAATGATAATTTTTTAATTATTTATATATATCTATATTTATTTATGAATTATAATTATAAATACTTATATTTATTTATAAATATTTGTATATATTTATAAATATATTTATTTTATTATGTATTTATAGCTTTATAAGTAGTATACTAAATATATTTTTTATAATTATATAATTTTTTACATATATTTATGTATTTATAGTTATAATTATAACTATAAATAAATATATTTATAAATATAAATATATATAATTATAATTATAATATATGTATTTATTGTAATTTTATAATTATTTAAATAAATATATATAGTTATAATTATAATTACAAATAAATATATTTAAAAAGTATTTCTATATACTTAAAATTTAATAATTATAAATATAATAAATATATTTATTATTTAAATATTTTTAATGTAATTTTATAAGTATTGAGAACATAATATAGTATATATATGGGTAACATGAATTAATCATATACACCTACTAAAATATTCAAAATAAAAAAAGAGCCATCAATGGAAAACATGAATAATAAGAAAAGTGTAATGTATAAGTGAACTTTCATGATGATACATAACATATATGCGCGTATGATCAATATATTAATTGACCAAATTCATTGGAAAGAAATATATACTTAATTATAATCTTATTTTTTTTAAACATGATATATATATATTAGAATTATTAAAAAATTATATTAATTATAAACATGTGTTTTTTATTTAATATATACAAATAAACATTATTTCTTAATATAAATATAATAATTGTATATAAATTGTTATTAAAAATTTTTATTCCTTTATTTGCACTTTTTAGCACTGATAAACATTATTAAAACAAGCATGGATTATATCGAATGGTTTTAGTTTAAAATAGTCTAAATATACATATTGATATATCTTTGCCAAGGGATTCTGATTTACATGACCAAATTCGTGATTCCACTTCTGGGTGTGATATGAGTTGGGTGATCTTGATTTTTTATAAATTTATAACACTTGGTTTTCATAATTTAGTACATAAAGACCATTATTAAGATGTTTCAACCCAAAAAATATGTTATCTTTATAAAAGTAGTAGCTATTATTTATGAACATGAAATACACCCATCTATATCTAAACTATACATGGATATAATGTTTTTTGTTACACTGGGCACATAATAAGATTTCATTAAAACTAGAATTAAAATTATCATCGAAGTGAGGTGATAGTATCCAACAGTTAGTGTAGCCTCTATTGTCATCTATAATTTTCACCTCACCTTTATTAATATTCCTAAATCTTGATAGTTTTTTTATTCATATAAAAATTCAAGAACCAAATATATATCTAATACTTAATTTTGATAAATACAGAAGTGACATTTGATAACTAATTCACCCAAATATTCCCCTTACTTCTTTACTAAGGTGCAGTTCTTCTTCCAGTGGCCCTTCTTGTCACACGAAAAACACACTACATCTTGTTCCATAGCCTACCCCTTTAACCTTATTCTCTTGGTTATGAATTTCAAAGGTTTAATGGACTTAGTGTTATTCTTGGGTCCTTTCACCTATATTTTCCTCTTGTTAACCAAAATGATATAAGGTTTTTCATAACTTATATCATTATCAACTTATAGAATCAGAGACACAAGATCTGGGAATTTCTTCTCTGTATTATTTATCTTAAAATCCATAATAAAAATGCAGAATTTTTTAGGAAGTGAGATGATCATGAGGTCTATGTACAATTCTATAGGTATCTTGAAACTCAAAATTTCCAAATGCTCAATATATCCAGTCATCTTGTCTACATGATGCTTGGAAGGTGGACCTTCTCCAATATTGCAAATAAAGAGTGCCTATTATATCTTATACCTTTTTTGTCTTTTCTTATCCTAATAAATATCTTAGATATGGGAAAACATGGTGTATGCATCCATTCCTTTATAAAGCATGTGGTGTTCACTAGTCATGGATGATAGAATGAGGCATTGGGCATTCAGTGCATCATCTAAATGCGAATTTAAATTATATTAAATAAAATATATCATTTCATCGGGCCCTTAACTCAGCCTTTCAATCTTTCTTGGAATTTATTGAACCCTTAAAATTAAATATTTCATCAAGTAAATAAATAAAATTATATTATTAATTTATTAAATAAATTAATATTATATTCTCTAACTCATGAATAAATATTTATTAATATTCAACTCAAATATATTCTAAACTTCAATAAATGGTCATTAAACTTATGTGATAAATTTAACATGAATAATTATTATTCATAGATATTTAAGACAATGTTTATTCTAATATTAAATTCAAATATAATTTAACTGAGATTATAGATACATGTAGTGTGAGACTATCTAGGCCTCTTTCCCAATGGAGTTAGGCAGTCTTTCCTAAAGTCTAATATTAAAATCTATAAATATGTCAAGAAACCCATAGAGAAAAGACTTAATTTTTCAATGAAAACAACCTCATATGGATGCTTACTAGGTAATATAATCAATTTTCCTAGATATCACATCAAGAAGGCTTTATCCTCGTAATATCAACCTATATACTTAATTATCATTATTTTAATACCTAAAAAGAACTTTTTGATAAACTTTCATGGCCATAGACTTAATCAAATGGTTTTATTTAAATTAATATGCCTAAGATATCATCTTTAGGTCTTGGAATGGAAAATCCTTTATTGAAATATTCAATAATTTCATATCACTTATGATGCACCACAAATATCCTACCTCACCACAAGAATATTTCATCACAGCTTTCATAAATTCATCAAAGTAACAAATTCATGATACAAATTAATAATAGTCACAAGTCTAAAGACCAATAAACACATATTCTGATAGGAATATCCAATGAAAAATATAAAATGTGGAATTATTATTGTTGGTCGTATCCTCATAAAATCATCTCCAAGTTATTACTGAGTGTAAACATTATGAACAGAAGTCTCAATGTATTATTATCCTCCAACTCCTAGTTTTTAAGCATCATTTTCCCTATATGATTTATGTTTTCCAACTATATAACATTTTTTTTAAAGTATTATCAAGGAACATCAAGGTTCTCATTATATCAAAGAACTTCTTTAAAATTTCAATCCAAAAAACTCTAAAAAGAAATTATCACATTGATTTTACATATATTAACACTCATCATGTGATAATATAATTATTATTATTCAGGTATTTGAACATATAGTTAATCAAAATTATTAAATTAGTTAGTTTTATGGAACCAGCACCAATAGATTGGTGAAACTAGGGGAAGCATGTTCCCAAAAAACATCTTTATCTTTCAAAGATATATTTGGGTTTTTTTATATCCAGGGTTGTATCTATTCAAAAAAGTAAAATTTTTATATTTCAAATAAATACTATACCCATAAAAATTGTCCTTTTTAGAATTCTGGGAAAATATATCAAATTTTGGACACTTGTTTTCAGAATTCTCATACATCCCATAGTGATGACACTGTTATCTTAGTATATAACAACCCTACTCTTTATTTATTTTTTTAAATGTGGTTTATTATATAAAATTTCACTTAATATAACTCAAAATATAGATAGTTATAGTGTATTTTGGAAATTAGGTACATTACATTGCAACTTAAAACATAAAAAGAAACATCTTTATTGAAAACTTCTTTGACATGCCCAAAGCATTCCTTCGTACTTAACACTACATGGGATAATCTAAGGATAAACATAAAAAATAGGTGTGATATAAATCCAATTAATGGGATAAAAATGGAATAACAAGTGGATAATAATACATGTTTGACAAGGCATGTCAACTAGGCATTAAGAAACATTAATAATAAGGAATGATATAACATGATAATCATAATAAGAAAAATGTGGAAAAAACTTAAAACACTAGATCATAAATAGATCAAGGATAAATCCTCAAAGACCCCATGTTGGACAAAGTACCATAAAGGAATAATGTAAATCCTTTATCCCAACATTATGTATCATTCTACTAACTATTACCCAATTTATTGGAGCACTATCAGGGCATGCCCTTGATAATCATTTCATTCTCATGTTTCAGTGTTCCACATAGATTATATAACATAGATTCATTCAACATCATAATTTATTACATGATATAGGAATGTGAAATAAATACATGTATGTCCAAAATAAATAATTATATGTTCAAAAAGGTGAATACCCTTGATAGATAAATAGGTATGGTATTCACTACATGATGATTTTGGCAGGGAAAATCATGGTGTAATTTCAGCAGCATAACGGTGTCATATAGAAAGTCAAAAAATGTATTGATGAGAGAGAAAGAGGTATATAAAAATTTAGACATGAAATATATAGTAAGGGGAATATTTAATAGCATATCCCAACATAGGTAAAAGTAATTTAGAATACATAACATAAAAAATTAATTTTTAATAAAATAGGAGGATGGAAGATTCCTTAAAATATTTTAGCTTAGTAACGAGTGTACATAAGGGTTCATAAGAGGGATAAATGAGACTGAAAGAGAGTCACATAATTTAAAAATAAAATTTATATTAATTGGGATAGTTATTAATTTATCCCAACTTAATAAAATGGAAATAAAAATGGCATATCATAAATAAAGTGCTCGATAAAAAGAGGATAGAGGGAATCTTTTATGGAATTTTGGCCTAGTAATGGCTTAGATAAAGGTTAAAATTAGTGAGGATGAATAATAAATCATTAAAATAACATCAATTTGACATTAATTTAATCAAAATAAATGAATTAAAATATAAACAATTGAAATTATAAAGTCTAATTTCAAGGAAGACTCTTAAATTGAAAGAATGAGAGGAAGTTGAGGATCCCTTACTTGGATGTGTAACTCCAAAGGCTTAGGATAGGCTTATTGGGAGCTAGAGGGGGGCCTTGTAAGGACTATAGGTAGTATAGGTTATAGTTTTGATGATCTTAAAGGAGTTTTAGTGAAGATAAATGGAATTTTGGGGGGTTATATAGGAAAGGAGGTGGATTACTTTATTATTTTGGTTTTGGACACTACATAATAAAATATTCAAAACCAAAATAATCCCATGGTTTTTTCCCATGGTTTCTAGAAAATGGGATTTAATTACATTATTTTATAATTCCATGGTATAAAGATAATAAAATATTTCCCTTTCTTTTGTGGATGTGAATATCACTTTGAAAGAAATGATTCTAAAGTCTTAAAATATTTTATTAGTCATGGAGGATTCACTAAGTCTTTATAAAATAAATAAAATAAACATAAAATCATATTATTTTAAATTAAAAAAGTATATTTTTCTGATTATACCTTTTATAGTATTTATTACATCACTATTAGGAAATTATGATGTCCTAAAACACACCATATATTTATATGGTATTTATTTTTACGCAAAAAATTGACTGTCTCAGAAAATTATAAACAAATCACCATTGGATAATTTCAGCATCCTGATTAAAAAAATGATATCCATTTTTATAAATATGTGAATGTTCACTTTTAAAATAAAAACCGGCATTTATTGAAAATGATGGGTTTCGGTCAATAATAGTTTTCAAACCCTAATAAAAATTATATTTAACTTCATAAAAATTATATGATAATTTATATTTAACAAAAGGTAATTTAATAAAAAAATTATTAAAAAAATATTTATTTCAAAAATAAACTAATTCAACAAAATACATTTCTTAATTGAATTATAATGTTAACAAAAAATGTTATATTTTCTTTAAAAATCATTTACAAAGTAACAATAATTAGAAGGAAATTTATTCATTATTTTATAAAAAAAATAATGTAAATATTTATAATGATAGGGTCCCAATACATATACCTTTATTACACAAGCATATTTCCTAAGAGTAAGGTGTGTGATGGTGGGGCTTTCATGGGGTTGTTTGGTAAACATGGTTTGGGTTGTGATCTTGATGAGCTTGAACTTATCCCATAAATAGATTCACTCATGCTTAAGTTGTTGGATCTCATCTAAGCCTTGGTCTAGGGAAAATCCTAGAAATTCTATCTCCCTCATAATCTTTAATAAATGGGCTTCATAGGGTATGATCCTATTGGTTAAGGCGATCCTTTCCTTTTTTTGTGCCAAAAGGATTTATTAAAACCCTATATTTATACTAGTCATGTGATCATTGTTCAACGATTATATTATCAATGGTAAAGATATTTAACAGTCATTTAAATTGAATTGGATGTAATAATAAAAATAAGTACATGTGTTTTATATATTTATAAGACATTTAATTAAATCAAAAAGGGAAAATTTATTCATAAAAGTTCAGGTCATTTTAATATTCCCCCTTTATAAATTTCACTCTAAAAATTTCATTTTCCCACACTAAAATAAATGAGTGTAACTCTGTTTAATCACCTCCTCTTGTTCCCACACTTCTTCTTAAAACTTGTGGTTTCCCTATAACACTTTGGCAAGGGGAATTGTCTTATTTCGTAGAACTTTTTCTATATGATCTAAGATATTCACCGGCTACTCTTCATAGGAAAGGTAATTCTCCAATGGTACCACCACTAGATTGAGTACATGTGATGGGTCTGAAATGTACTTTCTTAAGAGGGATACATGTAGTACATCATGCACTTGAGATTGGTTTGGTGGGAGTGTTAATCAACAGTCCACTTCTCTGATATGATCAAGGATCACAAAAGGGATGACATACCTTGAAATAATCTTTCCTTTACCAAATCACTACCACGAAAACAGTTTTTCCTTGCGCCAACCTTTATCAGCGCTAACGAAAAAGCACTGATAAAGGGTGGTACCCTTATCAGCGTTTTTTAGCACTGATAAGGGGACCCCCTTTATCAGTGCTTTTTTTAGTAGCGCTGATAAAGGGTAGAATTCAAAAAAAAATGTAATTAAAAATAATATATTAATATATAAATATAGTTATATTGATATAAATACAATATATAATTTTTAAATATATTTTAGATAAGTATAAATATACATTTACACTTAATATACTTAATATATAATATATTTAGTCAAAATGGATTATAAAAAAATTAAAAAAATATATTTTTAATTAATAATTTTCTAATTATTATGGAGTAATATTCATTTAATAACAATTTGAAGCCGTAAAAAATTAAAAAAATTAAAAAAAGATCCAAAATATGTTGAAAATGTAACTCGAACATCAAACGACCATAACTTTTGATCTAGGTCTCCATTTGAGCTCTACCACATATCAAATTGAATCTTGTGATGAGCTCTACATCCCTATGACCATAATTTAGTTGGTAAAGGCATTTTTGAGGCCAAAAAAAGCCCATAAGTCCTCCAAAATTGAGTTTTAATCGAGATACCCCGATTTTTTAACATTTTGTGGATTTTCAGCCTCATTTAAGGGGGTAGTATTGGATTTTTTTGGTGGGGACTGAATTTATTCCAAGGTATTTCATTAATTTTGATATTATGTCTTTGAAGGATTATAATTTTTTATAATTCACTTCTATTTATAATCAAATATATAACTATATGTACATATTTTTTATATATTCACACCTAAAATTTAATTTTGTAAATAAATAATTAAACATATTTACATATAAAATATATTAGATTTATCAAAATAATAACTAATATCCATTTTATTTAAAATACCAATATATGAATATTTATATAACTATATATTAATATAACTATATATATTAATACAACTATATATATATTAATATAACTATATGTATATATTAATATAACTATATATATATTAATATAACTATATATATTAATATAACTATATATATTAATATAAATATATATTACTATATGAATAAATATAACTAACTAAATATATATATATATAGATATATCATAAATAAGAAAAAAAATCAATATAGGGGAGTGGCAAAGGCTTTAGGCACGCAGAGGGGGAGGCTCGAGATCAAATCCGGGTGGAGGCAGGGGCACGCGCGCAAGGATGATTTAGAGGGGGCTAGCACTGATAAAGGTGGGGTATAGCACTGATAAAGGGTGTAGGCAGTGCGTGCGGGCATTGGAGGTGCGGGGAAGTGCTGATAAAGGGTGTATCAAGTGCTATGAAAAGCCCCCCCCCCTCCCCCCCTAAGATTGGTAGTATTTTTTTATTTTTTTTAAAAAAAAAAATTGGTTTTATCAGCGCTGAAAAAGCGGTATTTTTGTCAGTGCTAAAAATAATGCGCTGATAAAGGACCCTATTATTAGCACTTTCTTTTTAGCGCTGATAAAAGACCACTTTTATCAGCACTTTTTTTAGTGCTGATAAAAGGGGTCTTTATCAGCGCTTTTTGGAGCGCTGATAAAGGGGACCCCCCCATCTTCTCTGGATTTAACAGTGCTAGAAAAGCACTGTTAAAGGCCATTTTTAGCACTGATAAAAGTGGTATTTTTAGTAGTGAATCTCAACACTCTCTTCCATGGAGATATGAAAAGGAATACCATGTCACAAACATCAAACTCTATATCTCATTGACAATTTTTAGCCTATCTATTTTTTCTACTCTATGTAGCTTTAATGTGTTGTTGGGTGGTCTTAACCTTCTACTCCATTTCTTAGACCATTTTAGGACCGAGAAGTTTTCATTCCCCAATTTCATCCCAACATGTCGATGTTATTCATGTCTTCCCATAAAGGTATTAATAGAGTAATTTGGATGCTCGATTTGATACTGTTGTTGTAAGAGAACTACACTAAAGGTATATGTTTGTCCCATCCATCTCTGAAGTCCATTTAGAAATATCTCAATTTTTCCTCAAGTGTTTAGATATTATGATCAGATTTTCCATTAGTTTTAGGGTGATAATCCATACAAAATTTTAGTTCAGTGTTTAGAGAATTCTGGAGACTTTTCCATAACATAGAGGTGAATCTTGGATCTCGATCAGCCACAATTGATAGTGGTACTCCATGCAGCCTTACCACTTCTCCAATGTATATCTAGGGATAAATCCTCTCTAATCGTAATGAAGAGTGTAGTCTTTGTAATATTATCCACAAAAACCCAGATATAATTGTTTCCCTTTGATGTCTTTGTAAGTCTAGTGACAAAGTCCATGGTGATGTTTTCCCATTTCCATATTGGTATGGGTAACTTCTTCTTTTCAGCCTTCACTTTCTAACATACCAGGCACTTTTATGTATATTCTATGATCTTCTTCTTCATGTTATCCCATCAATAGTTCTCTCACAGATCTTGATACATCATTGTGTTTCCTAGGTGAATAAAGAAAGTCAAACTATGTGAATCCTCCAAAATTTATTTCTTTAACTTGGGATTTGATAGAATATGTAGCATTGACCCAAATCTCACAATTTCTTCTTTATTAACATTGAACTCCGAGGATTTACCTTTTCTTATATTTTCCACATTCTTATGAATTCCCACATCATATTTTTGAGCATCCATTAAATATTCCAAAAGATATGGTTGAGAAATAATTTGTGGAAGGATTGATGATGTTCCTTTCTTTATGATTTCCATGTACATCTTCTTTCTAATATAAGAAGTTATGATCCTTCTTAATTCTCATCAATGATATAATTTCTGGGTCCTTTCTATAGATAGAATCTTCCACCTTATTCCATTTCCCAAGGTGGTAGTGTATTGATCAATATTATTCCTTGATGAGCTCTAAGCATCTTCATTAGTGCATATTTATCTCTTTATGTGTGAATAGATATTTGAGAATTTCGTGATCTGTATGTATTTCACACTTCTCCACCAAGAGATAATATCGCCTAATTTTCAATGCAAAGATCGTAGCTGCCAACTCTAGATCATTCATGGGATAGTTTTGCTCATGAATTTTTAACTACCTTTAGGCATATGAAATGACTTTTTCATTTTTCATCAAAACACATCCCATTTTTTTCTTTGAAGCACTTTTGAAAATTATGATAAGCTCCCCACTTATGGGAAGTGTGAGCACAGGGGAAATGATAGGCCTCTTTTTCAACTCCATGAATATTTCTTCACATTTATCATTACAAAACAAAATTGACTCCCTTCCAATTTATCTTGGTAATAGGTTTTGAAAATCATTAGAAATTTATCACAAATCAGCTATAATATCTATCTATCCTAAGGAAAATATGAATATCTATCAAAGATATTGGCCTTTTCCATCCCTCATTTATTTTCTCTTTGAATAATCCATAGATATCCCATTTATTGTAATGATATTCCCAAATAATGAGACTTATTTTAGCCATGAATCACATTTTATTGTACTTTTCATAGAGCTTCTCCTTTCACAAGGTCTTTAGCATAGTGTTGAGATTATCCTAATGCTCCTCCATGGTTTTGGATTATATTAGAATACCATCTATAAAGAATACCAAAAATTTGTTAAGGTATTATCTAAATACTCTATTCATCTATTCTATGAATATTGTTGGGGAATTAGTGAGTTCAAATGTCATTACTCTGAACTCATAATGCCCGTACATTGTTTGAAAAGAAGTCTTGGGGATATCCTCTGTCTTCACCCTAACTTGGTAATATCCCAACCGCAGATCCACCTTAGAAAAGTATTGTGATCCATGTAGTTGATCGAACAAGTCATCAATTCATGGTAAAGGATAATTGTTCTTTATCGTGATTTTGTTGATCTCATGATAATCAATGAAAAGGAACATTGACCAATCCTTCTTCTTAACAAAGTGGATAGGTACACCCCATGGTAAAGAACTTGGGCATATAAACCCTTTATCCAGATTCTCTTATAGTTGTTTTGTTTAGCTCTTCAAGTTCCACAATATCCATTCTATATAGATTATTGGATATTTTCAATTCCCTAGGTATATGTTCAATTGAAAATTACACCTCCCTACATGGAGGAAAATAAGGAAACTCCTCAGGAAACACATCGGTGAATTCCATCACAATTGTAATTTCTTCAAGGATGGTTTTTTGATTAGATTCAATCATTTAAGATAGATAGGATTTCTAATAGAGAAATAATATCCATGCTTGAGATGATGGCGCTAAAAAATATTCCTCCACCTCCTTACACTTGTATAGAATTAGGGGTTGATTCTCTATATTGAGAGTGATTTCCCTCACAAGAAAATTTATGTTGGATATATATAGGGAAAGTCAATCCAAGCCCATAATTACATCAAATTATACCAGGGGAAGTATGAAAAGGTTCACCAATAAGTTCAATCCACAAATAATGTAAGGTTAGGAGTTATATAAATGGGATGAAATAATTTCCCCATTTTCCTATTTCATTGAAATCTCTACTTTTATGCTTTGTAGTGGTTTTTGTATTGTTCTACTAAACTTTCATGATATAAAGGAATGCGTAGAATGGTGTACAATAACCCTACATTTAAATTTTTTTCTTTTGGTTCTAATTTATCCAATATAGACATATGGATGGGTATCTTAAACAATTAAACATTTAATGGGGAATCCAATAACAATAAAGGGATAACTTAAAAATTACATTTATCTCCTAATCTTATTAGTTTCTAGGAATCAATCTATGTTATCCATGATATATTTCCTAACATATATTCTTATGGGAATTTTTTTTCCCTTAATAATGGTTCATATTGAGTTTATTAATTTACTAAAGTATATCCCCCAGTAGTGTCAAACCAGGTGGTCAGTAAGGCTTGTTGTTGTGTACCAGGTTACTCCAAGTCAGGTCTGGAACACCTTGTCAGAGTTGTTACTCCTAGGTACATATGTGATAGAACCACATCCACTTGTCATTTTTATAAATGGATATATTTTATTGATAAACCACTTAATATATACTTACCAAAATTTAGGTATGTTTTCTTAAACTTAGCCTTATTCTTAAGGGTTTTCACTGGGGTTTTCAAATCCTAACATGAAAAAATAACTAAACATATCCTCTAATATTAACTATACAAACCCTACTATTTTTTCTTTATTTTCTTTAAAAATGATTTATTGCATAAAATTTCACATAATACAACTCAAAATATTGATAGGTCTAGTGTATTTGGGAAATTAGGTATATTACATAACAACTTAAAACATGAAAAGTGACATCTTTATTGAAAACTTATTTGACATGTCCCAAACATTCCTTCACACTTAACACTGCATGGGATAACCTGAGGATATACATAAGAAATGGTTGAGATATAAATCCTAGTAAGGGGATAAACATGGAATAACTTGAGGATAATAATAAATGTTGTATAGGGCGTATCAATGAGGTGTAAATGAACATGAATAATAAGGCATGATATAACTTGATAGTCATAACATGGAAAATGTGGAAATAACTTAAAACATTGTATCATAAATAGATCAAGGATAAATCCACCAAGACCCCATGTTGGAAAAATTACCATAAATAAATTTGGTAAATCCCCAATCCCAACATGAAGTATCATGATACTTACCATTACCCAATGCATTGGAGCACTATTAGGTCGCACCCTTTATAATAATTTCATTCTCAGGTTTAAGTGTTCTACATAGACCATATAAGATGGATTCATTCAACATAATAATTTGTTATATGATATAGTAATGTGGAATAAATATATTTAAGTCCCAAATAAATAAGTATATGTGCATAAATAATATATCCTTGATAGATAAATGGGTATGGTATTCACTGCACGATGATTTTGGCATGGAAAATCATGGTGTAATTTCGGCAGTGTAACGACGTCATATAGAAATTCATAAAATTGTTTGAAGATAGAGAAAGGGGACTCACATAATTTATACATGAAATAGACATTAATGGGGATATTTAAAAACATATACCAACATATAAAAAAGAATTTATAAGACATAACATAAAAAGGAATGGTTGATAAAAGAGGAGGGTGAAAGATTCCTTACAAAATTCCAGCTTGTTAATGGGTGTGCATAAGGGTTCATAAGAGGGATAAAT
Source organism: Viscum album (assembly GCA_963277665.1). Classification (NCBI taxonomy): domain Eukaryota; kingdom Viridiplantae; phylum Streptophyta; class Magnoliopsida; order Santalales; family Viscaceae; genus Viscum; species Viscum album. The sequence goes on along the minus strand of OY728136.1, from coordinate 1,426,281,608 downwards.
AAGAGTGAAAGGGGATCCCATAATTTAAATATCAAATGGAAATTAATTTATTTAGGTGGCATTGTATCCTAAATTAATAAAATGTAAATCAAAAGTGTATATCATAAATGAAGTGCTTGATAAAAAGAAGAGAGAGAGAATCCCTTACGGAATTTCAGCATAGAAACAACTTAGATAAAGGTAAGAATGAGAGAGGATGAATAATACCCCATTAAAATAACATAAATTTTATATTAATTAAATTATAATAAATTAATTATTATATAATTGATCTAAATTATAATGGAAAATTTCAAGGAAGTTTCTTGAATTGAAAGAATGAGGGGAAGGTGAGGATCCCTTACGTGGATTTGTGACTCCAAAGGTTTATGAGAGGCTTATTGGGATATTGAGGTCACCATGGGAGGACTCTAGGTAGTAGAGGGAAGATTTTGGATAGGATTAATGGAGTTTTAGTGGAGAGAAATGGGAGCATGGTGGGTTTATATAGAAATGGAGGGGGGGTTCTTTATTATTTTGGTTTTGGAAACTACATAATAAAATATTCAAAAACAAATATCATACCATTTTTTTTGCCCATGGTTTTTGGAAAAGTGGATTAGATTATATTATTTTATAATTATAAGGTACGAATATAATAAAATATTTTCTTTGCTTATGTATAGGTGAGTCACACTTTCAAAAAAATGATTTCAAAATCATAAAATATTTTATAAGTCTTGGAGGATTCACTAAGGATTTATAAAATAAATAAATAAAATTAAAATCATATTATTTTAAATTTAAAACATATATTTTTTATATTATACCATTTATATTATTTATTATATCACTATTGGGTTATTATGATGTCATAAAACCCATCGTATATTTATACCGTATTTAATTTTTACCCAAAAATTTGAATGTCTCAAAATTTTGAAAAATTCACTATTAGATAATTTCGACATCCTGATACAAAAAATTATATCCATTTTATCCAAATAATTTTCTAAATATTTTGATTTTCACTTTTAAATTAATAACTGACATTTATTGAAAATGACAGGTTTTTGTCAATAATAGTTTTCAAACACTAATAAAAATTACATTTGACTTCATAAAAATTATATGATAATTTTTGTTTAAAAAAATTAATTTCATAATAATATTTTATTAAAAAATTACTTATTTCAAAAATCCATTAATTCATCAAAATATATTTCTTAATTGAATTTTAATATTAACCAAAAATGTTATTTTTTCTTTAAAAATCATTTACAAAGTAACAATAATAAGAAGAAAATATATTAATTATTCTTTACAAAAATATTTTATATATTCCTAATGATAGGGTCTTGATACATATCCTTTTATTACACCATCATACACCCTAAGAGTATGGTGCACAATGGTGGGTATTTCATGGGATCGTTCGGTGAACATGGTTTGGGTTGTGATCTTGATGAGCTTGAACTTCTCCCATAAATAGTTTTGATCATACATAAGTTGTTGGATCTCATATTGGTCTTGGTTAGGGAAAATCCCATAAATGATATCTCCCTCAGAAGATCTAATAAATGGGATTCATAGGGTATGATCCTATTGGTTGAGGCCATCACTTCCTTTTTTATGCCAAAAGGATTTATTAAAAACCTATATTTATACTAGTCAGGTGATCACTATTCAATATATATATTATCAAAGGTAAAGATACTTAAGATTCATTGAAATCTAATTAGATATAATAAAACAAAATAAGTTCATTTTTTTCTATATCAATAATACATTTAATTAAATCAAAAAATTGAATTTTATTCATAAATGTATAGGTTGTTACAAAGTGTTTGATCTTGATTTTAACAAGAAACTTGATTTGAACTTTGATTGTAATTTTGATCCATTTACGGTTGAAATGGTTCTTAATTAAATAATTTATGAGTTCATATATATCCCCAAAATAAGTTTGTTTTCACTAGTATTGATTGTTTTCCCTTAAATTATTTTTTTGAGATTTAAGTTCAAGATCATTGTAGATATGCCTCAATTCCTCATCTATTTTATAACTATAGTTACCTCTATAAAATTAGTCAAACATGTTTCTACACAATAGTAATAGACCATAATAGAAAGATTTTTTCAAGATATGGGAAGGGATTTAGTGATAAGGAAACTTCCTAAACAATTTATTAAACAAATCCAAATCTTCATCAAAGTCATATCTTTTATCTTTAAAGAAACTAATGGTTTTATCCTAAGTTATACATTCAACCTTTTTAGGTTAAATTTCATGAAAAATGAGTTTTAAATTTTTTTTCCATGTGTTAAAAAAAATTATCGATTTATAAAAACCAATTTATAGTATTCCCCTTAAAAAATAAATAAAATACTCTCTTTTTAAGTTCAAATGAGGCTATATCATAAATGGGAGTCTATCTAACCACATTTTAAAAGTCTCTAATAAAGGGAAGAGATTCATTATTAGGAATACCATGGAATTATGGTGGAATTTAAAATTAATCCTTTTTTATCTTTTAATTCCTAGATATTTGGGTCAACCTAATTCGTAAATGATTTCTTAAAAAATATGGGGTCGGAACAACCTCATTCTGGGCCACTCTATGTTTTCTTGAATTATTTTCTCATCGATTCCAATAGAACTCTCCCTAAGGTCATTTATTTCAGGTTTTTTTCTTTAATAAGATAATTGTAGTGTTTATTTATGTGACAACCCAAACATAATTGTCTCAAAATTATATGAATTTAATGAAAATTCTATATTTCATACATTCCCATAACTTTATGTTTTATACCTTTAATGAATACAACCCATTAAATAACAAACCCATGGTATTTTTCATTAAATGGAAATTTGTTATACTAAAATAAGAAACTAATTAATTAGTAATAAGTCAATAAAATCTCCCAAAAATTCACCACACATGCTATTCTTTTAGACATATCATGTAAAATACTTTCTTCATAACATAGGGAAATGGAAACATAATGAGGGTGGTCTAAAATGATTATAAATGGAAAGCATACATCAAAATATATCATATAATGAATAAGTAATGAATGATGTGGGATTAAGTAAATAATAATCAAATAATTCCATATAAATGATCACATAATCTTTAAATAAATCCATGGATGTCATAACAATATAAATAATCATAAGGATATAAATAACTAGTTTTGTAGCGATGGAATTCATAATATTGAGGGCTCAGACATGAAATTATATTTTCATCAAGGTCACAACCAAGACATCATCCTTATCATCAAGGTTATGGTCAAGAGATCATGATTTCATTAGATAGGCATACACCAAATACCCAAAAAAATTATCTCATGAGATAAACTAATGCATCGAGGGCTATATAACATCGATCCCCACTCATTGATTCTATAAGAAAAATGAATTAATTGTGTATATCATATGAATATAAATTAAATACATAATCAACTTTCCTTATTAATCAGTAAAAAAATATTTAGATACAAACATACAAAATGTGTTATGGGACGACAGCCTTGGAAACACACAACTCCGGGGTGGGAGGTAGAATCACATAACCTACCCACAACAAAACAAAACACACCAAGATCTGATCCAAATGATATTATTCTAAAATAAAGAGATATAAAAAGAATATAATCATAATATGATGGTTATAGTATCCTACAAAATCCATAGCATGAATAATAAAATGAATAAAGATAAATAACCTGGGATATTTAAATGGTTCAAACCACTTTGGTCCCACTCCATAAAAAAAACACCACTCGTCATCCTTTTATTAATAAAATAAAACATGTGTCTTAAAAATAAACAAGAAAGGTAAATTACATAATATATAATAAGTAACCATAGTAATGACCAGCTCCCACATGCATAGGCACAAACAAGAAGGAACAATTAAATATAGGGCATGCATAAATCAAGAACATAATAAATTGGTCTCAAACTCCCTTACTTGGGTCAGCCTTACCTACCAAATAACCCTACATGATTGATTACATCCTATTGATTCTCCATAAGAACTCAAAAACCATGAGATATACATTAGAATTGTATTCATTGAACCCTCCATGTAGGGAATTGGAAAACAAAGACACCAATGAGATATCCCTCTCTAGATAACCTCCTTCCCTTTCAATTGCTCTTGTATTCTACCTCTTTGAGCTTCCAATCTATCTATCTTGTCATTATAAGGGACCTAAAGAACTTAAAACCTAAGGAATAAATCTTTTGAACAACATTCAATAGCTTCAGGACATGTTTTTAGTCAAGGTACATCTAGAAGAAATTGTTGCAATAGATCTTGAATTTCTAGAATAGCATAAGTGTATTCATAAGATAACTCACATAAAGGTTGACTTGGAACATTATGTAAGGATATAATGGCACTACATAAAGGTTAGAACCCACTACACAATTTTTAGAATCCACTATATAAGGTTCATCACCTATTATGTAAAGGAAATTTGACCAAAAGTTTAGTCACATAAGGGTATTGCAGCCCTCATGTAAAGGTAAACCTCTAGAACACTATCTCACATATGGGTAGCATTCTCCAAAACACATTCCACATAAAATTAATGTGGTTTTTACCAAATTCATTTAAGGGTTATCCAGATCCCACGTAAGAGTAATCTGGCACCCACATAAAGGTAACTCACTCAGAACTAGGGCTATGTGAGGGTAAAACAACCCCTATTTAAGCTTATATAGTGGTAAAAACACTTATGTAAGAGTTATATCTATAAAATAAAAACAATTTCAGCTTAATATTGCGCTTATGTAAGGGTAAAAAACCTCTTGTAAGGGTAATACAATACTTATATATAGGTAACAAATAAATCCAGAATAATTCCAAACCAAATTATAATCAAAATAAAACTTGAACAAGGATGAAATAACATGAAATAAGAGATTATTCATGGAATAAAAAATTAAAAACATAACATTTAAATTTGTAACATAAAAACATACAAAATTTTATAATTATTCATCTTACAAAATAAAATGTAAAAAGCACATAAATGATGTTCTTACATGCCTATAATATTATAACCTATCAACTGGTTCTAAAAAATTCATTAAAAAGTCCCAAAGATCAAACCAAATCATCCCAAACTAACCAACTGCCTAGAATGTACCACAGTGGCACATGTCTACCAATAAAGACACATCTACTACTAAAAAATGATAAAACATTCACAAAAATACCAAACCATCTATGAAATTGAATTAAAAATAAATCATGCCTTCACTTACCCAAGATTCCAACATCATATACCTATAACCACTTGAATACATTCCATCAGATTCCTTGGTCATCTCTCATGTGCCTATATTACAACCAAAGAAACCAGAGTGGTACCCAAATCCTCAAATATAAATAAACATAGGAAATAGTAATTGTAAGTATAAAACATCTAAAAAGTAAAATAATTCTAATGAAAGTAGTAAAAATCAGAAAAAAAACACTCAATAAAAAAACTTATCTAGCTAACAAGAGACAAGTATCCACTTGAGCCCAAAAAACATGAAAAAACTAGCCCTACCCTCACCCTCTCTTCCAGTTGGGGGCCCATGAAAATCACATATAGAGTCATTAATAGGAAAAACAAGAAAGGTAACATCCTTAATTTATTTTATTTTAAATATAGGTTTACCTTTCACACAGATAAACCCCAACTTAGACCTTACCCCACTTCCCTCTATCTTTAATCCTTGAATTTGAAGATCCCTAGAAAATAAAATTGATTTTAAATCATCTGAAGTGATGAAGTCCCCACTATAAATCATTAAATATTTAACTAGATTAACTAACTCATCGAAGTAGTTTAGCAACAAACAAGACTATCCCTCATTGGTAATTTCAATATCCACATTGGTTAAATTTGTCACCATCTTATTAAATTTATCTAAATGAGTTCACACATAGGTTCCAGAGACCATTTTTAAATTACAAAGATTCATTTTCTTTTTTAACCTTCCTAAAATGGATCTATACATGTAAATATGCTCAATATTAAACCAAATTGAACAGGTATATGACTTATGGACCACTTATATTATAACCTTCTCACCTATGGTTAAAAACAACAAGAAATGGGATTTTGTTAAAATATTAAGGTAAATATCCCCAAAATAAATATATCTCCATCCTGTAGTAGAAAAAAGTGGTGATATTACTCTTAGATATTTCCAAAGATTCATCAAGTCCATTTTTGAAAATAATTTCGTGCATCTTAACTCTCCATAAATTTAAATCATTTTATCCATCAAACTTCTAAAACTCTAATAAAATTGAAAAATTATTTTTAATTGATGAACATTCTTTAATATGACTTGTTATGGGATGGAATCCTTGGAGACACACAAATCCATGGTGAGAGGAAGTATCTCACAACCCACCCACAACAAAAAACCAAAATAGTACCAAACCCAAATAAAAATCTTTGAAAATAAACTGATACAGTAAAAATATATGCACAAACCAATGGGAATAGTAGCATGAAAATCCACAACAAGAATAAAAATATATATAAATATGAGTAATATAGGGTATTTATGTGGTTCAGACCACTTTGGTCCTACACTATAGTAATAACACCACCCTACATCCTTTTATTAAATAAAGGAAGATATAAAATTTATAACAATAAAATTAGAAATTGAAATTCAATAATGAAATTTAAATTACCAAAGTAATGATCAACTACCACATGAATAGGAAAAAATAGGAATAAATAGTAAAATATAGGGTATATGTCAATCAGGAACATGAGAAATCATGATTGAACACCCTTAATAGTGTTTTCTAACCTATAGAAGAACCCTATAAGATTTTATATAGCTGATTGATCCACTAAAAGAACTTGAGAACCATGAGCTCTACACTAGAAAAGTATTCTAGAATGTATCCATGTATAGAATCACTAATCAAATCCACCAAAAAAACTCTATCTTTCTATATCATCTATGTTCCCTTTGATTTCTCTCAGCTTATTCCCCTATAAGGATCCAATATATCTCTCTTGTCAAAAGAAGGAACCTTGGGAAATTAAAAAAAAATAAAAAAATACCTTTAAAAACCTTCAATATATTCAAGAAATGTTTTTTATTAAGGGTATTTTGAAAGTAGTTTTTGCAAAAAATCCCAAATAGTTGGAACTATATAATGGTCTTTATGTGTTTCCTTGTGTAAAGGGTCACCTGGCGTGCTATGTAAGGGTATATCGGTGCTAATTAAGGGTCATTACTTACTATATGAAGGTCATCACCCACTACATAAGGGTCCTCTAAGTGAAACCATCGTTTTTTAAGGGTACCATGGTCCTCATGTAAAGGTAATCCTCTATAAATCTGGATTTTACAAGGGTAGTGCATTCCAAAACACATGCCATGTAAAGGTAACAAGGCTGTTACCCACTTCACATAAGGGTCAACCCATGTCTATTTAATTGTATCACATCCCCCACATAAAGGTAATTTTCTCTTAAATGAGGCTACATAAGGGTATAACAACCCCCACACAAAGTTAAATCTAATATTTTAATTCTTATGTAAGGGTAAAACCCACTTATGTAAAGGTTAGTTCTATAGGATCAAAACCACATAAGGGTAAGATAGTACTAACATAATGGTAAAAAACCACATGTAAGGGTACAAAATACTTATTTATGGGTAAAATATCAATCTATAATACTACCAAACCAAATTTTATGCAAAATAAAACATGAAAAATGATGAAATAACATGCAATAAGAGATTATTCATGGAATCAACAAATCAAAAACCTAACATTTTAATTTGTAACATCAAAACATTCCAAATTTAATAGAATGTAAAAACTTATCCAATAAATAAATGAACATAATCCATCAATATAAATAGCATTTATGGTTAAACAATACATAATCTACTTTTTTGAGTGGTCAGTAGATATTCATATGGGAATAACAAGTATATTAATTTTCAATATTTTCCCAAAAAATAAGTGTAATATCTTTTAATGTAAGTATCATAAAATTAACATAGTATATAGTAATGGTATATAGTAAAGTCAATAATTTTCCTAATAAATTTATGTATTGAAATCTTTTTGAATTCTTTTCTTACAAACTAAATAAAAATAGGGTACTCACAGAGTAAAGGTATTGGAAGGAAAATTAATCTTATAATAGAGGATTATTTGGAAATAAAAATGAAGTGATGTTAATTTCTCTAATATATATTTTGTTTAAATATTGGTAAAAAGGACCAAAATAGTAGAAAATTACCTCAATAAATTATTAAATTAAATATAAGGATATTCATAAATTTATCCAATGAATATGGATATAAAAGAAAAGTATTATTTACCTAAACAAAGAGGTAGGGTTGGTTTTTTTAAATGGGTAAATAATGAGTCGAGGGGGGAATGAAATAGTAAAAAGACACATAAACCCTCCCAAAATTACCATATTATAAGAAAAGTATCTGGTTTAGAAATAATGATCATTTAAATTTCTCATATGTATTATCCCTCAAATGTAAGCCCAATTTATAAATTAATATCGGAGAAGAAACCATTACGACTTGGGTAACATTTTAATCAAAACCCCTCTAAGAGATAGAGATTTAAATTGAACTCAAAGTATCATGAATTAAATATATTTCATGATATAATATAGAGGAATTATACAAACCATTCCACATATATCAGGGTGCACAATATGTAATATGTCTCAAGAAGTTTAATTTGAGACAAAAAACACCTTACCTTAATTCTCGACTTCCACTAAGGTGCTTGAATATCATCTAAAAAAATAACTATCTTAATAATATATTTCATAAAAATATCCGTATATATAATATTTTATGTAATTAATTTATAATTATTATCTATATTTATATTAGTTATTTTTTATTAATTTTTAATATTGGGTATGAGTAATCTTCATCGTTTTAAAGTAGTTTTGTAATAGTGGTGTTATTCTTCATTATTCTCCAAAAAATCGTCATTAACATATAATAGAATGTACTAGAATATTTGATTTATAATTATTTATAATTTTATAATTTCATTATATGGTTTTTTTGATATGATCTTTAAATATGAAACTGGTGATGAGCATGTTTCGATGATTTTTAACGAATGGACTTTGGTATCTTAATTAGTGAGTTTAATATTAATGTTACCACACTATAAAAAATTAAAATAATTATTTACTTATTTATATAATATAATATAAGTAATTAAGTTCTTATAGTCATCCATGTTATTATTTTATATCATTTTTCAAGTTCATGGTTAGACTAACTTAAACATGAACATGGCATAATTAATAGATGGGTATGGTTATGAAAGTGGTTTCTTTTGGAATAAAATAATTATTATAGATGAATAATGAAATTATTTAGATATTTCAAAGATTTTTAATCATGTTTTAATATATTTTAGTATATTATAAATTAGATATATGTAAAATGATATTTGTTACTTTGTAGATGCAGTAGTCCACAAAAATGCATGATTTTCATTCTCATTTTTCTTAATAGAAAAGGAGAAAAATGGTTAATGATTTTTACCTTAGTATAATAAAATTAAGTATAAAAATACTTATTTACATATATTATTATTTCTAGATAATTTTTGGAACAGGAATATTAAGAAGTAAAGACAAAGGACTAAGAAACACTCATATTGATAACTTAAGATTTTTCTTGGAAATATTCTTCGATGTAGAGGCTTTAGGATATCTAATTGAGATCATAGCCTTATAAAATTGATAGATAATTATATAAGGAGAAAAATTAAGGATTTTAGGATGAAATTATAATTTATAGTTGTATTATGAAGTGGTGTAAGTTTTCCCTTTTCAATAGTGAAGAGAAGGGTAATTTTGGAAATGTGCATTACATTTCTATAATGGCATGTCACTATTCAAGGTTCAAAGACTCCCAAAATGTAAAATAATAGATTTTGGGGTGATATAAGGTTAAAATATCATCTAAAAATAATTTTAAAATATGTTTTAAACTTTTATCAAGCCTTTTACTCATTGGTTTTTCACTTTTACCATTTTTTGGTTTTAAAATTGATAATTGATTTTTACCTAAGTAATTTACATTTAATGCCTAAAAATAATATATTAATTATTAAATAATTTGGACTAATTATTATAATTAGGATATCTATTTTATTAAATAATATTTCTATTTTTAAGAAAAATTAATTTTAACATTAGATCAGTTTACATGTCAAAACTCATTTTTAGAAAAAAAAAATGTTTTTAATCTTAAAAATTATATGTATGATAAAATTATCAATGTTTTATATTTTAATAATATAAATTTTTTTATTATAATACCAATAAAATTTATTTGGATTTTAAATTATTCCAAGAACTTATTTTATCATAGTAAGTTTTAATTAAAATAAAATACAACAAATGGTTTTTTATTGGGAATTTTTATTAAGTTCATAAAATGTTAAAGATGGGTTTTCTAAATCCATGATAGTATTTTTAAATGTAATTTTTTACTCCTTAAATACATATTTTATAATTAAAAATGTTTTATAAGTATTTAAGTTATAATTACTTCTTGATATATCCATAAATGTTATGGTTTTAGTAAAAACTTTTTTTTTACTATTCCCTAAAAATAGTTTGTTACTAGGAAAATTACACAAAAATCATCTTAAGATAATAATCTTCTTATAAATACAAAAATTAAGTAAATTTTTTCAAATTAAAATTCTAAAATTTTATAATTTTACTTTTAAATGAAAACATAAATTATATAATGAAAACCATTCTCATATGAAAATAACTTTTAAAATATTAACTATTATTATTTTTATTTCCAATAAATTACTAATAAAAATTAATATTAACATATTATTCATATAAATAATAAATTTTATTAATAATATATTAATTTTCATTAAATAAATCACATAAAATCCAATTTTATAAAGGTAACAGTTTAAATCATTATTCAGTCTTATTGGTTACTTAGCTATGCAGATTGAATTTTGTCATTGCCTTAATATTAATAATGACATATATATATATATCATAATTATCTTATTTATATTTTTAAATCTAATTATACAAATATATTTTAATGGTTACATATTGTTCTTTTTTCATTTTGGTTCGATGTTGCATGTGAAGCAAGTTATTGACACATTAACTTTGAAAGGAAAATATAATTTAAAATATTAGGTTGTTACATCCCCCCCTAAATAAATTTTTTCCTCAAAATATCAATTACAACTTAATAATAAAACAAGATAATATTATCTATAAGATATGTATAACTCATGATATAATATAAAATGAGGTGTCTACATTAATATATTCAGTAAGATTAGGAAACACAATATTTGGCATCATCTTTTTTAACCAATTGTTTCAAATTTCCTTTGTAACTTGTTTCTATGTTACCTCATTTTCCAAACATAAATCATCTTCCAATTCTATTAATTCATTACCCTTTGTGTTTTTTACCACATTTTTGACATGAAGGAAATTGAATCTTATTTACTTCATCATCTCAAACACCTAAATTTTCATGAGACCTCATCCTTCTATTATTTGGTGTATTTAGAAACTCACCTAAGTTTATGTTTTTAATCATAGTTTGTGATAGGTGATTATGAATAACTATAATATTTCTCACTCCAAATATTATCCAATTAGGTTTTTAATTGGTACAATGTCAACATTTTTCGTGACATTCATTGTTAATTTTTTTCCTTCAGTCATCAGCTATTACTAAAACCAAAAGGAGTTAATCATGAGTGATAAATAATTAACAACATAAGAGAATTATTTTATGAAATAATAAACCTATAAATTTCAAACAAATTTAATTATTACATTAGCTTTCCTTTTAACCTAAATCATTCTCAATTAAATCTTGGTTTTTTTAGGTTGAGTTTCCTCATATTCCTTAACCTAATTCATTAACATAATAAATCCTTCATAACATATTGTAAAGATAATGTGATTAAACAAAGCATATCTCCCCAGTAGTGTCTCTATAGGTGTGCAGTATTAGGCCCACTCATCATATACTAGGGTAAATATTGGGTAAAATCCCAACCAAACTTTTTAGTGTGATTACCCATAGGTACATATGTTTCACAGTTGCATCCACCTTTAAGTATGCAGAATGGGATCTAATTGATAGGAAACCACACAATTTATACTTTACAAAAACTTATAAATGTTATCATATACTTATAATTATGCCTTATACTTATCCATGGGGTATTTAATAAACTTAGTTAATCCTAATTAAAATAATAACTAAAATATTCCACAACATCATAATGTATCCAATATTACCAACCCAAATTGTTATATATTTATTTTAAATTATAATAAACCTTAAACGTATTAACTTATCATGGTATCTAAAACACATAGATTATCCTAAAATAATAGTATCTTAACCTCTAAAGTTATTTGAACCCTTTTATGGTACCAATAATGACAACCCAAACAAAAAAAATATTTCATTACATACATTTCCATAACCTTTTTGGTTTAGAATTTTAGATAATTAAGAAATTTCATTAACTAAATAATATCATGTATTTCTCATCTAATAGAAATGTTTCTCACAATCATAAGAAACTAATTAATCTATAATAAGTCTTTAACATCCCCCAAAAATTCTCTACACATGTTATTATTCTATACATATCACATGAAATAATTTTCTTCATAACTTTTGTAATAGGAAACATAAGAAAGGAGAGATAAAATTATTACTAATGTAAATCATATGTCAAAAGATATAATGGAATGAAAAAGAAATTATTAATATAGAAGGAAGTAAATGAAAATAAAATAATTCCATATAACTGATTACATGATCTTGAAATAAATCCATTGATGACATAATACTATGAATAATCGCATGGATAGAAATAACTAGTTTCATATTAATACAATGCATAATGTTTGAATTTTTAGGGCCTCAACTAAGAAATTATTCATTTCATCAAGGTTGCAAACAAGACATCATTTTTTTCATTAAGGTTACAACTAAGGCATCATGCTATCATTGGGTTTTCATACACTAAAAACCCAAACATTTTGCCTCATGGGACTAACCAATGTATTATGGGGATATATAATATCATTCCTTACCCATCATTTCTTTAATACTAATGTATTCACTATGTTAATGATATGAATATAATTTCAATGTTTAATAAACTTTACTTAATAATCAATAAACATCCATATTAATATATAAACATATATAATTTTATTACATTTCCTATTAATAAGTGAAAATATTCCATATAGAGAAAAAACTTTAATGGTTAAAAAATATATAATCAACTTTACTAATTAATTAATAAACATCTCAAACTATAATAACAGGTATATTGATTGTTAATATTTCCCCGATCAATATGTGGAATGCTTTTCTATTTAAGAAAACCAAAAATAATACTATATAGAGTAATGGTATACATTTAAGACAATAATTTACCAAATAAATATATGTATGGTTATCTAGGTGAATTCACTTCAAACAAAGTAATTAAACATAGGTTATTTGTAGAGGAAAGTCAATAGAAGAAAAACATGCCAATAATAGATGATGATTTAGAAAGACAAAGGAAGTGATAGAACATTTATCTTATATGGATTTGATTCAAATATTTTAATGAAGTAAAAATTAGTATTAAATAACCATAATAAATTATTAAAATAATAGATAAGTGAATTCATAAATTCATCCAACAAATATTTTCATATAAGATAATGATTCCCAATAAAAAAGAATAGGTAAGGTCAGTTTCATTACAATATTAGATAATGAGTCATGGGAGAAAATGAAATAGTTAAAATAAATTTAAAACCCCAAAAATAACTAGAGGAAAAGAAAATAATGTTTGTTTTGGAAAGAAAAAAAATTAATATTCCCTATATAGATTATCTTTTAAAGGAGATCTCAATTTTGAAATTGAGATTGGTGAAGAAACCACTACATCCTGGGTAATGTTTTAATCAAAAACCATCTAAGATAGGGATATTGAAATTAAACTTCAAGTATCATGAATGAAATTTAATTAATGATATAATATAAAAAAATATTAAATATACACAACATATCAATGATATCATGGTTCATAATATGTAATATGTCTCAAGAAGTGAAATTTGAGATAAATAACCCCTTAACATAATTTCTGACTTCCACTAAAGTATTTGAATCATCTATAAAACAAAAACAATTATCTTAAAAAAATATTTCATAAATATATTCATATATATATATATACACTTAATTTTCATTTTTTCTCTACATTTATATTTTTTTAGTTATTATCTATTTTCAATGTTAGGTGTGAGTAATCTTAATTATTTTGAACTAGTTTCATAATAGTGATGTTGTTAACAATTATTACAAAAAATTACATCATTACTAGATAATAAAAGGTAATAGAAAATACTATTAATAATTATTTATAATCATATAATTTAATTTTATGTTTTTTGGGTTACAATCCTTACAGATGAAATCGGTGATGAGCATGGTTCAGTAAAACTTAACAAAGGGACATTGGTATCTTAATTAATGAGTTTATTATTAATGTTTCCACTATAAAACCAAAATATAATAATTATTAAATTATTTATTTCATATATTATTATTAATTAGGTTCTCATATCTATCTATGATATTATTTTATATCATTTTCCAAGTGGGTGGTTAGAATTACCCAAACATAATAACGAAATTATTTAGATATTTTAAAGGATGTGAATTTTATTTCAGGATATTTTATTAAATAAGAAATAATCTATATGAAAAAAAATATATGTTACTTTGTGGAGGTGGTATTCTGCACAAACACATGAATGGTATTTTTGTTTTTTATAATCGAAAAGAGGAATGGTGATTAATGTTTTTTACCCTAGAAAAATAACATTCACTATAAAAAATAATAATGTTAATAAATTATGGTTTCTAGAGAAATTTTGGAAGATAAAGATTAATAATAAAAGACTAAGGAGTGATAAATACTCACATTGAGAACATAATATTTCTCTTATAAATCATCTTCTAATTGGATGCATTATAATGTCTAATTGAGTTTAAATTTTAGGCTAGGGAACCTAGTGTTAGTGTGGTATCTGACATATCCATTTATAAGGACTCTAATAACCTTCTTATTGACTCAGAGTACTGAGTTTATGGTTATAGGTAACATGTAAATGGTACATGCATCATATATAAATGAGCCATTTATTTCCATATCCTTCTTGATTAATTTCCACAAATATGATTTAATGATCATGGTTAATCTTGTAAACTATAGGTTTATACCACACATAAACCTATCTTGATTCCAAATGTAAGGTAAATATGTTCTTATTCAAATGATTAAGACACTTATCATCAACCAAGTGATGAGGATTTAATTCAAGGATAAAATGATGAGATTCCTTGTCCAAAAATACAGGGAGTAGTACATTTTCCCACTGTGTAGTGAGAAGACCCACCTCCTACTATATAGATGGAATTGCATCTACCTAATGATTATTATATTATTCTCTTAGGATGGTATAAGTATTCGCATAGGCTAACTTCACTTCATGATTTCTGGTGAAAGAGACAACCCATTTTCGGAGAAAAGCATAGCCCTCGGGTAGATGAGGACTGGTTTGAGATACTGATTAATATGTTTTAACTTGTATGAATTTATACTTAATAGATTCTGGTGTTAGAATTAATATTTATTCATGGTTAATAAATATATTGGTGGAACTTGATCATCCAAGCTCATGATGAGAAGACTCTTTCAAGATCAAAGTTTTAGGGCCTTTTCCTCTAAAATAACTAATTTGATATATTGAGGTCTATGTGCATGTAGGAGCTATTAGAGCAACAATAAAGTATCATGACTATTAAAGAGTACACTTTAAGGAATAATTCCCTTATTAGGTACTATTTGTACATGATTCATGTAACAACCTAATATTTTATGATATTTTTCTCTTCAAACAAATTAAATTCCTCATATAGCTTGGTATACATGAAAACCTTTCTTTAAATGATCCCTAATAGAGTATACAATTATAAACAAGCCATTAAATTGGAAAATTTAATATTAATAACCAAATTTTGAAAAAACTATTTTTAAATATTTTAGATAAAGAAAATATATTGATGAATAAGTTCCCAATCTTTATTAGAGTCATTATATTCTTTAAAAATACATTTTTTTCTCAAAATAGTTTTCCTTTATTTTTGTGAGAAAATCATATAATTAATTTTTTTTTTTTGAAAATTTATTTGAAAAAAATAACTTATTTTTTCAAATCATAATTTAAAAATTAATTCATATTGACTTTCTAGAATTTTATAAAAAAAATTCGAAGAATATTGAAAATATTGATCTCTATTAAAAATTATATTTTCTTTCAAGAATTTATAAAGTTTAATATTTTAAAATGAGTTAAAAATTAAAATTAATTAATTAATATTATGGAAAATCTAATTAAGTTTATTATAATTTATTTTATGTATCATTTTGGTATAAAAACTTTGTAACTTAAGAAAACATTTTTCTTGAAAAATAACATTCATCATATTTTATGGGGTTAAATTTTAATTAAATTCTTCCTCTTCTATGAATTTAATTTTATAAAATTAATTCCATATTTTTAATTATAATATAAAATTTTTTAATGATTCCACTTTCATTTTTTTCATACTAAATAGTAAAAACTGTAAAAAAAAATCACAACCGTAATGGTTAAAACGGGTTTACCATGGGTTAAACCAAAATATAAGGATATGTTTTCCAATTAAATGTATCTAAGTCATATTTTGGCCATATTTCTACCTCATCCTATCCCACCTTCAAATATTTTTCCATTTAGAATAATTATTCTTGATTATGGCTTTATTATACTTTAATATTTTATGAAATTTAAAGTGTGTCTTATCCCCCTCTTATAAAAGGGCACTACTTAATTCTCTTATTTACACCACATTGAGCCATATATCTCAAAAACTCCATACCATATTCTCTTATAAACTTCCTTAATCATGAATTAGAGGTTCTGGTCTTCTCAAATGACAATTTAAAGGTTCCTTAAGAAAGGATCTAAATAAGGCCCAACGAAGAAGTGGTAATCATCTTACCTGGCCTCTTTTAATATATTTTTTATTTTAACTCATCTAATTCTATTGAATTAATCATAAAATTTATCTTCATTACACTAAATATAATAAAATTTTATTATTATTATATAACCACCAATATACACCCTTTATTCCATCAAATGAGAAGTGAAAGTATCGCTCGTGCGTACATGTGGACTACCACCTCTACGTAGTAATAAAACTCATTTTACATCATCGTATTTCATAGATGGGTGTTATGATCGTTTAATTTTTATTAATGATATTTATGAAATAATTATTCTTATTTAATTATAATATCATATCTACATTCTTACCTTCTAATCTTTTGTAAAATGATAAATCCACTCGTGTATATGTGTGGACTACCACCTCCATGAAACGATGTGATTCGTTTTCTTATTTTTGATTTACATGGATAGTAATAAGGATAGATTTAATGAATATGTATGATATATATAACATAATAAAAATAATTTAAATTTTAAATATTATTTTCTTTTCTTTCATTACATCACTCAAAAAGTTAAAAAAATCATCCATGTGTATGTACGACCTGTCATCTCAATGAACAGTATAATTCATTTTTATATCTCTACCTTTTTATGGATGGATATATATATATATATATATATATGTAATGAATATATATTATATTTATATAATTATTAATATTCTATATATTATGAAACCATGGTCAAATTACAAGTCCCAAAACAATCGAACCAAGATTCTTATGAAAAATTAGATAGATAACACCTAGAAACAATGATTTTAATAAGGAATTATTAATATATGGGTGTTGAAATGTTATAATTGGGTCATATATGATATTATAAGTATGTAAATGACTTTTTTATAATATTATTATAAATATAAATTTATTATACATGATTTTATGTTTATTTTAAATAAATTTAAACTTGAAGAAAGGCATTAATATTACAATCTCATTGTTTATCTGGATTATTTATAGTTAAGTTTTTTATAATGAAATTTTATGAACTATCTATCAAGGATACTAGTAATTTTATTATCCTATAGTTATTTTTGTAGATTACATATTTTCCTTTCATTTTCCTCTATTTATGAACTCAATAGACTAAAAGATTTTTTTAAGGAAAACCATCTTTATTTCTCTCTTTGATTGTAAATATTTTTTCTTTCATATCCATGTTAGTAAAATATGTTTTCAATAATTTTTACTATTACCTTATGATTTATTGATTTTTTTAACAATTATTGAATTTTTACAAAAAAATAAAATGAATATTCCTTTCTCTTTTTGAATGAGGTACTTTTAACTTTTTATAGAAAATGTGAAATGAATATTTGTTTTAACATACATGGAATGAATATAATTTCCCACCATCATGAATGTTCTATGATTCAAAGCTTACTTTACATGTTTCCAAGTCTCTTGTCAAAAAACAATCCTTAATATTTGTGAAATTTTTGGACACTAAATTGGTGATTTCAAATTGAAAATACTAATTTTCTAAAGAAATGTTCCAATGATATTTTAAAGTAATTTTTCATCTATGATAAAATACTTTGATGTAACTTATGTTTTATTGTGGATATGACCCAATGATACCATACAATTTCATTCTTTGGAATAATTATGATGATAATGATTTAAGGTTAATTCTATGAAACCCATTTCTTACCCTAGTGTTGATTAAGTTATGATAAAACCTTTATGAAACTTGTTTCTTTTCCATGGGTTATGTTATAATGAAATGATGAAATTTTTATGAAACATATTAGATTTACATGGGTTATACTATGATTAATTTCTTATGATCTTGTGGAACACATATGTATGATTTTCATAATGTGATGGGTGGGTCTAGAATTATATATCCCTCAAATTCATTGAGTAAATATGGATATATCTTTAGATAATAAAGACTGGAATGGGGAGTGAACCCAATTCATTAAAGAAATTTATACACTCCGATAATCTTGGAAGTGAACCTTGACTAAGGATATGATAGAACGGGTAGTGAAACCAATCCACTATGATAGTCTTTATATTTATCATTGACTAAGAAAATGATTTTCTATTATTATTTTTATGAAATACACTTACGTTGTATGCTAATTTTATGCTATCATGGCTCATGTACTTTGATTCTGTTATGATTAATATCTTATGAACAACCATGATTTATTCCATGACTCTTGATTATGATCTATGATATTTTGGGTATGGTTTTTAAATGTTAATATTTTGTTCTCATGCCCTTATGATCATGTTATACTTAAATGATCATTGATATCTCCTTGTTCACCCTTACTAGGAATCTAAGCTCACCCTTTCTTATGTTTACTTTTCCTAGGTTATGAAGAAAGGTTTTAAGTATGATAGGTTTATGAAGGGTGAATGTTATGAATATCTTAGTGGGTTTTGATATAGATCTCTTATGAAGAAGTTGTATATGTATCCAAGTTTCAAAAGATGATATAACTACACAATTATAGCATGGATGGTATTATTATATAATTAATATACATATAATAAGATGTAATATTTATGTATGAAATGTACAAGTCACTATAGATGGTATCAGATAAATTTTAAGTTACCATTGGAAACTATGATGAGAAAATTTTAGTGAGAACCCTTAGGAAAATCATATATATAGGATAATGTTTTAAGTTCTAGTAAATAAAGTAGTATAGTTGTCTTATAAAAACATACATTCCTAGATACTACAAGAGGGTTTCATTTTGAAATAGATTCATCTAGGGGTAATAACCCCAAAAAGAGTTATCTAAGTATATTGTGACTATCATTCTGGTGCACTGTGAGTATAACCTTAGTATGCACTTAGTTTGATACTATAGGAGGATATACTTGGTGTAATTCACATTTTCATTACAAATCATTATGAAGTATTTGAATGGATGATCATCATGGATGACTTATGTTAAACCTAAGGTGTTATATATTGAGAATAATTTGTTTTTATTTAGATATACTATAAATGATTTTTTATAATTATGTGGTTTTTTACTATTATTATTATTTCTTAAACTACATTTTTAGTTTTATTCAATGTTTAGTACCCAAAGGAACTATCTTAATTCTAAATGTGATATACAATTCAATGATTATCCTCTTAAAAACCAAAAGTAATAGGATTTAGAACACAAAATCTTGTTGTTGTGCTTATTCAACTTTCTCAAGATATGAATAATGTTTATCTTACAAGTGATGAAATAAGGGAACAATGTTCTATTGATTCCTTCATGAGGCAACATCTACCTTATTTTAGTGGGTCTACTGATCTACTAGTTATTGATCAATGGATCAGTGCCACTAAAATGATATTTTCCATTCTCCAATGATCAGAACATGAAAATTTTAGTTTAGCTATTTATCATTTGTAAGGACAATCAAATCAATGGTGGAATATTATTAATAACTTTAGGAAACTAGAGAAAATTTAATAAATGGAGTGGGATGAGATTATGATCTTGTTTTTCAATACTTACTTTTCTTGTATTCTTTATATGAAAATGGAAAAGGAATTCCTTGAACTAAATCAGAAGGATGATGAATATCTTAGTACCTATGAGAAAAATTTTACAAGACTTTTGAGGTATGTTTTTATATTATCATTAAACATAAATATGTGGTTTGTTAATTATTTAGGGGATTTAATATAAGTCTCCAAACTGTGTTATCTGTAATGGAATTCATTAGATATGAATAAATTATTCAATGTGTTATCATGGTGTAAATGATGATTGGTGTTACCCATTAATATCATGGTTCTGGTAAGAAAAGAAAGATGGAATTCAAAGGAAATTACGGAAACCATATATATAAGAAGATAAAATTTCCTTTATACTAAAAGTATGGAAGGAATCATAGAGGAAATTATCTAAAGGGGACTGGTAAGTGTTTTAAGTGTCAAAAGTAAGCTCATCGGGTAATCAAATACCAAATTGGTGGGGAGAATAAGTTAGTTAATGATGGAGAAAAATCACCACAGAATTCACCACCCACACTTCAGTGTTTAAAATGAAAGTATTATGGAAATTATGTTAACTAGTGCTAAAATATAAATTTTAGTGATTATATTTGATTTAAGAAACCTATTAATCCCAAATATAAAAGTAAAATATCACATGATCACTATTATTAATATGGGGTGTGATAAAAAGTGGTGAAATGTACACCTACTATCCACGCAAGAATTGCTAAAGACTTATTTGATTCTAGATCTATCCACTCTTTTATATCTGAAGAATTTTATAAGGGTATCATAATACCACCCCAAAAATTATATGTTGAATTAGTAGTGAAAATTTTGAAGGAATAATGATTTCATGTCAAGCCTATGATTCTTCTCCGATTGAAGTTTGTGGGAATTTGATTCTTACGAATATCATTATTCTCCCTCTAGTTGAATTTAATGTTATATTAGACATAGATTGAATTTATTTTTTATAAATCACACATAATTTGTCGAGGAAAGGAAGTCACGTTTGATATTCCAATCCAACCTATAATTTTTTATTAGTGTAATGATAAATATAAAACTTTAATGGAAATTCCATCCATTATATGGGTCTTCATTTCTATTCAAAATTAATTTTTATCTTATATGGTTGGGGAGAAACTAAAGATAGAATATATTCTTATTGTAATATATTTTTTTGATGTTTTCATAATATTTTCCAAATATTCATCCAAATCATGTAGTCATGTTTTCAATAAAACTCATAACTGGATATACAACTATTTTAAAGACTCCATATATAATATACCTGATTAAGTTATAGGAATTAAAGAATCAATTACAAGATAATATTGATAAGTCATTCATTTGACCAATTGCATCACCAAGGGGTGTATGTATTATTTTTTTAAGATAAAATATGGATCAATGCGAATCTATATTGATAATCAAGAACTTAACAATATCAAAATCAAGAATAAGTACACATTGTCCCGTATTGTTGATGTGTTCAATTAATAACAAGGAGTTTAATATTTTTCCAAGATTTATCATCAATTTGTATATGATTAGTTAAGGGTAAAAATTTAATACAAAACCAATACATTCTTCCCTATGAGGTATGAACACTATGAATTTATATTTATGTTATTTGGTCTTAATAATTCCCTTGGTGTCTTCATGGATTTAATGAATAGAGTCTTTATAGATTACCAAGATTAGTTTGTGTTAGTATTTAAAGATTATATTCTTAGATATTACACTTGTAAGGAAGAGTATAAAGATCACATGATTATTATACTGTAGATCCTGAAAAGGAATAAGTTTTATGAAAAATTGACAAGTGTAAATTTTGGACACAACAATTTTCATTTTTGGGTCATATAATATCAAGATGGGGTAAATATGTGGATCTATCAAAGATAAAAGTTATTTAACTTTGGTCTAAACCAACCATTAGGACTGAGATCTATGTTTTCTTATTTTGTTTGGACATTATAAATGTTTTGTGTAAAATTTCTCTCATAGTTATAATGCACTCACTAGGATAACTCAAAATGGATCCAAGTTAATTTGAATAGATGAATGTGTGGAAATTTTCAATGAACTAAAGATAATGTTAGTTAGTGTGCCAATGTTTACACTAACATTTAGTGGATAAGGGTTTGTGATCTATAGTGATGAGTAAAATAAGGGGCTAGGATGAATCCTCATATATAATGTTATAGTGACATATTATGCCTCAAGAAAATTAATGGTTCATGAGAAAAATTACCGAACATATGATTTAGAGATATCTGTGGTAATTTCTTCATTTAAGATATGAAGTAATTATATTTGTGGAGAAATGTGTTATATATATACTGATCATAAAAGTTTAAAGTATATATTCACTTATAAATAGATGAATATTATGGCATCCCACCTTTTTGTAACATAAACATTCATTTCATTATACAAAACAGAGGATATTTAAGGTTTAGTGTCTTGGAAACCAGGAACTTAATACATGACAACATAAAAAATTCTTCTTAAACACTTGAATGGATTATCATTATGTTCATACTAGTTTCATTACTACATCTCATAACCGGGGGACATATATCAAAAGAAATGGTGAGCAGAAGGCCCAGTAAGGGAAACAAGGGGAAATATTTAACATGTGAACTTGAGATACATCAACAATTTCATGAAAAATAAAATTAAGGCATGAGAAAGAAATAATGAGGCATATCATAATAAAAATAACATATTTCATAACTTGAATATGTGGATACAACATTTAATCATAGACAATCATTTCTGTTTCACCAAGTTCCATCCCCAAGGTGTCATTAAAATTACCAAGGTTATTCACCAAGGCGTCGTTAAAAATGGTCATCTCTAGAGATTAAGTCTTTACCCAATGAATTGGAGTGCTATCAGGGCACAACCTTAAATTTTTCTTTATAATCATGTGATCCACATATATCATCCTCAATAATTTCATAAACAACCCATATATCATAAAAGAAATGGGTTTCATTTCATAATCATAACGTTTTAAAAACTGCTTTAAAGACATGATCTTTATGTCACTTTAAACCCACGGAAAGGGAAAGAGGGTCTCATGTATGTAAATCCAAGAATTTAAAAAATAACATTTTGGTATATATGTGAATACCCATTTAGAATAAAGATCTTTGAGTATTCACTTAATAAAATAAATTAATTTGAGAATAAGAGAGAGACATTTTCAGATGGAAATTCTGCAGCATAACGGCTATGTTACGTGGTTTTAGAAAACATTGAAAAGAGAGGGAACATGGGTCACCCACTCATAAATGATCCATAAAACAGTAGGGGTACATAATATAAAGGATTTAAGAACATGGAAATGAAATTTGAAAGATATACCATATGAAATGAAGAACATGAAAGGAAGACAAAAATAAGATTTCTCTTATGAAAATTCGGCAGCCTAACGGTGTCACTTAAACTTCAAAAAAATGAATTGATGAGATCAAATAGGTTCTATAATCATATGAACATAAAAGATAAGTATTTTAGATATAGATATCATACCCCAAAAAAATAAAAATGAACTTGAAATACTAGACATGAAAATAGAGCTTGAAAACGAGAAGGGTGAAAGAATCTCTTAAAAATTCGGCAGCCTAACGGCGCCACTTAAAACTTCAAAATACTGAATTGAAGAGATCAAATAGGGTATATCATCATATGAACATAAAATATCAGTATGATAGATATATATATCATACCCCAACAAAATAAAAAGGAACATGAAAGACTTGACATGAAAATAGAGCTTCAAAACGAGAAGGGTGAAAGAATCTCTTAAACATTCAGAAGCCTAACGGCGCCACTTAAAACTTAAAAATACTGAATTGAAGAGATAAAATTGGGTAGCTCATCATATTAACATAAAAGATCAGTATTATAGATATATAGATCATAACCCAGCAAAATAAAAAGTAACATGAAAGACTTAACATGAAAATAGAGCTTGAAAACGAGAAGGGTGAAAGAATCTCTTAAAAATTCGGCAGCCTAACGGCGCCACATTAACATTATTAAAATGAAATGATGAGAGAAATAGGGGATTTATCATCATATGAAAATGAAAATTATAGTAGGATGAATATGAAAGAACATCCTCCAGTATAAGAACATGGAGCAAAAAAGATATGACATAAAAGAGAGTACTTGGAAAGAAAGAGAGAGGTTGGATCCCTTACCTTAAACGTAACTCTTAAAACTCAAAGGTTGGGACCTTGAGGGCTTAGGGGAATCTTGGGAGGACTCATTTGGAGGTAAGGAGACCATAACTTCATTTAGGATGATTTTTTAGTCGAATGGATGAGAGGATGACTTGGTATTTATAGGGAAAGTGAGGGGACAAGGCATTAATGGCCAAGGGACACCTCATTGGTGGTTTTGGAAAAACCATGGGCTTACCCATGGTATGTGCCCATGGTATTGGCCACTTGTGACACCTAATACCTTATCTTACTATTCATAAGTCGACTATATTTATTACATACTTAATACATCATTTAATGATGTCATTAAACACCCGTAACTTAAAAACTGTATTTTCACTATTCATTGAAAATTCAACTTTCTCAGAAAAATCCCAAAATTTCACCTTAACCAAATATCTATGCTCTGATTTCAAAAATGAACTAAATTTTATAAAAATAATTTTCTAAATATTTTGAATTTAATTTTTAAATAAATACAGTATTCACCGAAATTCATTTTTTTCATAAAAATCCCCAAAAATTACCTTAACATAATATCGATGCCCTGAGTTCAAAAATAAAGTCCATTTTATAAAAATAATTTTTTAAATATTTTTAATTTAATTTTTAATTAAAAAACACTATTCACTCGAAAAAAACTAATACTTGACTAATAATTTATGAAACTGTTATTTAACCATTTTATTGAATCACATTACTTAATTAAGGTGCCTTGATTATATTAATAATTTCTTTAAGTGAGATTACTAATCCATTTGGTCACATTACTAATCCTAAGCATAAAATCACTTTTAATAATTTACTATTCATCAAAAATTAAGTTGATCTTATTAGACTCTAAATTTCGTAATGAACATAATTGTAGAAGACCATTTTTTGAAAATCATTACAAATTTTTAATTATTTAAGGTTTACATAAACATTTTTAAAATATCCTTTCTCTAAAATTCATCAAAAATATGCATACTATATTTATCCGGACATTTGAAAATTCATAAAACTCATCATAAGAAGAAATCAAAATTTTTTATTTAAAACAAAGGATTACACAAGGCAGTTATGGTATCCTTACATAGCCCCTTATAACACCAGCATAGGACCTAAGTGTAAGGTGTGCTAAGGTGAGAGAATCTGAGGGTGGATCATCCAACATTGCACAAGTAGTAATTTCTATCAGTTTGAACTTCTCACGAAGGTGATTCCGTTCTAGCTACACAGGATGAAGTTCGGCTTGGGTTTGGCCCAGAGAAAAGATCAGTGGTGCTACCTCCTTCCCAAGTTCTATTAGATGGGCTTCGATCAGTCCAAGACTACTGGGTGAGTCCATCGAATCTTCTTTCTATATTAATTAACCAAGATCACTTGTATTTAGAGACAATAATCGAAACGTTTAGTTTCCAGCGGTTATATTGACCAATGGTCATATAACAGTCAAAACCCAACAGTCTCATTTTAAGTATACTCATGTTATCAAATGAAATAGTTTTGTTGAGTATAAAAATATAAATAACACCCAAAATTAGGAAACAAGATTTATTCAAAATTTTGGGTCGTTACAATTTTCCCCCCTTTAAGAAATTGCATCTTCGCAATTTTTAAAATTGGGTTTTGAAATTTCATTTAAAGTCCCACATCGGAAAAGGAGTCAGTAAAATTATTACTTTAAAATAAATAAAGGGATGTACAAAGGTCACCCGAGTTAACCCACACTAGGATTCCATGTAGGAAAACATGGACATGGAGGAGAAAACAAAGGGTCAAGTTCTGAGGGAGAGTGATAGAAAACATGATTAAGAGAAAGTTAACCACAAGAAAATCACAAAATTATGATGTGTGTAAACGGTCTTTGATTACCTAGTAAGAAACGTAAACCAACAACGTTTTTGTTTTACGTTCCTTTTCATAATTTTGAGGAATTCATTTACTACATAGAACAAAAACAAAAGGAAATATACCTACCTTCAAGTAGAGTTTCATCCTTTAATAAGATTCTACCAAAACTAATCTTTTCTCCAAATGATGAGCATTCAAAAACACTTGGTCTCATAAAAAGCACAAGAATCATCTTCTAGAGAATCACATAATCCAAAAAAGATTAACTATCTATTTCTTCTATCTTTAAAAATTATCCCAAAAATATAAATGGTAATATAAAAGAACTCTTCAAAAAGAAATAATCCCATAGGAAGGGAAACTTCTTTAAATCTTCAAAATTCCACGGTACTACCCAAAGTTCATCATAGACCATTCCATAAATAACAATCCTTAAAATTCCTCAAACTAAACCAAACTAATATTGAAACCCAAATACAAGAAGGATTTGAGGACATAGTCTCCCAAGATAAACTTTGTCATTCGTCTCCAAACAACATCAACCACTCTTAACATCTTACAAAAAAAGTAACTAACCTAATCACATTTTCCCCAAGATAGGTTAATCATTTCCATAAGTAACCTAAATTACCATAAGTTCACCTTAAATTCTTTGATTATTCAAAATATAAGTCAACCTTTACTCCTTAAATAAAATACCATAGTAATCTATTTACCTCGATCATATAGGGTTCCCAAAATAGTGAACGTCTTCCAAAATAATAATCATCTTTTAATCCCCTAATCATTTTTTTCAATAAGAACAGCTTCATCACATCAACATGTGATACATAACAATATATGATTTCCTTAATGATATAAAATCATCTTAGGTACTGACTCGATGATCTTAAAAAACATAAAATATATGCTTATAGAGCACAACCTAAAATATAACATGACATAGAAAATTATTGTGAAGAAGTTGCATGTACTTTAGTCATCATGATCCATCTCAGCATAGGACTTGCATTGTTCCCTTGTCCTCGAATATTTTTTATGCTCATCATGCTTCTCATCCATTCCAAGAGAGAATTTCCTTGGATAATGTCTAACTTCTCCAAATTTATGACATCGAAAAGTATATGGTACATTAGATCGAACGTTATCTCCATTAATCACATTATCTATTTTTTTAAAGTAATTGGCTACTTTATGCCCTATCTTCCCACACTTAAGACATCTCCCAGTTCCTTTGTGACATTCTCCTTAGTGCCTCTTCCCACACTTTTTGCAAAAAATAAATTGGGTCTTCTTTCCCTTATCAACTTTATCATATGAACATCCTTGAGACTTTGTCTTCTTCTTCCTTGATGAATTTGGGCATTCAACTAGGTACCAATTATTAATTGTGATTTTTGATAGATGGTTTGGAATAATCTCAATATATTCA
Organism: Viscum album; assembly: GCA_963277665.1. Lineage (NCBI taxonomy): Eukaryota > Viridiplantae > Streptophyta > Magnoliopsida > Santalales > Viscaceae > Viscum > Viscum album. The sequence continues at coordinate 1,426,253,432 of OY728136.1, read as the reverse complement.
ACTTTGTCTTTCATCATCTCTGTCACATTAATAGGGCAATTGTCACATTTCCTATCACATTGGTTATTGGGACATGCTCTTCCATTTCCCGCCATTAACTAAGAAAAGAACGTATAATTAGGGGGCTTAAATACATAGCCAATAATCATGAAAAGGAAACTTTAAGAATAGAAGGATAAACTTGTAGAAGAAAAGTATATCCTAACTTGTGATCCCCTAGGTTCCAATCTAGGTTATCCATTATCATATATTCTTATGTGAATCTTTATTTTATTTTATCTTTGTCCCGTTAATAATGGTTCATACTAAGCTTATGAATTTACCAAAGCATATCCCCCGGGAGTTTCGTAACCAAGAGTGCAGCAAGGCCCGTTGTCGTGTACCAGTTTTTGTTTGAGTCTCACTCAAAGAGGTTTTTTCAGGTTTTACCCCTATGTACATCTGTTCCAGAGCCACCTCTACCTACTCGTATCCAGACAGTGATTTATTTTCTTGGAAACCCCTTACTCAATACTCACCAAAATACCAGGCAGATTTCCTATATTTAAAATTTTCTATAGGTTTATTCCTAGATTTTTCATATCCTAATTTCCACAAATAACTAAACTTCCCTCTGATACCAACTATGACATCCCGCCTTTTTGTAACATAAACTTTCATTTCATTATACAAAACCGAGGATCTTTAAGGTTTAGTGTCTTGGAAACCAGGAACTTAATACATGACAACATAAAAAATTCTTCTTAAACACTTGAAAGGATTCTCCTTATGTTCATCCAAGGTTCATTATTGCATCTCATAACCTGGGGAAATATATCAAAACAAAGGGTGATAAGAAGGCCCAGTAAGGGAAACAAGGGGAAACATTTAACATGTGAACTTGAGATACATCAACAATGTCATGAAAAAGAATATTAAGGCATGAGAAAGAAATCATGAGGAATATCATAATAAAAATAACGTATTTTATAACTTGAAGATGTGTCTAAAACATTTAATCATAGACAATCATTTCTGTTTCACCAAGTTCCATCCCCAAGGTGTCATTAAAATTACCAAGGTTATTCACCAAGGCGTCGTTAAAAATGGTCATCTCTAGAGATTAAGTCTTTACCCAATGCATTGGAGCACTATCAGGGAGCACCCTTAAATTTGTCTTTATCATCATGTGATCCACATATGTCATCATCAATAATTTCATAAACAACCCATATAGCATAAAATAAATGGGTTTCATTTCATAATCATAACGTTTTAAAAACTATTTTAAAGACATGATCTTTATGTCACTTTAAACCCACGGAAAGTGAAAGTGGGTATCAAGTATGTAAATACCAGAATTTAAAATAGAATATTTTGGTATATATGTGAATACCCATTTATAATAAAGAGCTTTGAGTATTCACTTAATAAAATAAATGAATTTTAGAATAAGAGAGAGACATTTTGAGATGGAAATTCTGCAGCATAACAGCTATGTTACGAGGTTTTAGAAAACATTGAAAAGAGAGGGGACATAAGTCACCCACTCATAAATGATCCATAAAATAGTATGGGTACAGACTCTACAGGATTTAAGAACATGGTAATGAAATTTTAAAGATATACCATATTAAATGAATAACATGAAAGGAAGACAAAAATAATATTTCTCTTATGAAAATTCGGTAGCCTAATGGCATCACTTAAACTTCAAAAAAATGAATTGACAAGATAAAATAGGGTCTCTCGTCACATGAACATAAAAGATCAGTATGATAGATATAGAGATAATACCCCAACAAAATAAAAAGGAACTTGAAATACTTGACATGAAAATAGAGCTTGAAAACGAGAAGGGTGAAAGAATCTCTTAAAAATTCGGCAGCCTAACAGCGCCACTTAAAACTTCAAACTACTGAATTGAAGAGATCAAATAGGGTCTCTCATAATATGAACATAAAAGATCAGTATGATATATATAGATATCATACCCCAACAAAATAAAAAGGAACATGAAAGACTTGACATGAAAATAGAGCTTCAAAACGAGAAGGGTGAAAGAATCTCTTAAAAATTCGGCAGCCTAACGGCGCCACTTAAAACTTCAAAATACTGAATTGAAGAGATAAAATAGGGTCTCTCATCATATTAACATAAAATATAAGTATGATAGATATAGATATCATACCCCAACAAAATAAAAAGTAACATGAAATACTTGACATGAAAATAGAGCTTGAAAACGAGAAGGGTGAAAGAATCTCTTAAAAATTCGGCAGCCTAACAGCTCCACATTAACATTATTAAAATGAAATTATGAGATAAATATGGGGTATCTCATAATATGAACATGAAAAGGACAATAGGATGAATATGAAAGTACATCCTCCAACATAATAACATGGATCATAAAAGATATGACATAAAAGAGAGTACTTTGAAAGAAAGAGAGAGGTTGGATCCCTTACCTTAAATGTAACTCTGAAAACTCAAAGGTTGGGACCTTGAGGGATTGGGGGAACCTTGGGAGGACTCCTTGGGTGGTAAGGAAACCATAACATCGTTGAGGATGATTTTGGAGTCGAATGGATGAGAGGATGACTTGGTATTTATAGGGAAAGTGAGGGGACAAGGCATTAATGGCCAAGGGACACCTCATTAGTGGTTTTGGAAAAACCATGGGCTTGCCCATGGTATTTGCCCATGGTATTAGCCACTTGGGACACCTCATACCTTATCTTACTATTCATAAGTCGACCATATTGATTACATACTTAATACATCATTTAATGATGTCATTAAACACCCGTAACTTAAAAATTGTATTTTCACTATTCATCGAAAATTCAACTTTCTCAGAAAAATCTCAAACTTTCACCTTAACCAAATATCAATGCTCTGATTTCAAAAATGAACTCCATTTTATAAAAATAATTTTCTAAATATTTTTAATTTAATTTTTAAATAAATACACTATTTATTGAAAATTCATTTTTTTCAGAAAAATCCCCAAAAATTACCTTAACATAATATCGATGCCCTGAGTTCAAAAATAAAGTCCATTTTATAAAAATAATTTTCTAAATAATTTAAATTTAATTTTTAATTAAAAAACATTGTTCACTCGAAAAAACAAATACTTGACTAATAATTTATGAAACCGTTATTTAACCATTTTATTGAATCACATTACTTAATCAAGATTCCTAGATTATATTAATAATTTCTTTAAGTGAGATTACTGATCCATTTGGTCACATTACTTATCCTAGGCATAAAATCACTATTCATAATTTACTATTCATGAAAAATTAAGTTGATCTTATTAAACTCTAAATTTCGTACTGAAAATAATTGTAGAAGACCATTTTTTGAAAATCATTACATATTTTTAATTATTTAAGGTTTACATAAACATTTTTAAAATATCCTTTCTCTAAAATTCATCAAAAATATGCATACTATATTTATCCGGACATTTGAAAATTCATAAACTTCATCATAAGAAGAAATCAAAATTTTTTATTTAAAACAAAGGATTACACAAGGCAGTTACGGTCTCCTTACATAGCCCCTTATAACCCTAGCATAGGACCTAAGTGTAAGGTGTGCTAAGGTGAGAGAATCTGAGGGCGGCTCATCCAACATTGCACGAGTAGTAATTTCTATCAGTTTGAACTTCTCGTGAAGGCGATTCCGTTCTAGCTTCACACGATGAAGTTCGGCTTGGGTTTGGTCCAGAGCAAAGCCCAGTGGTGCTACCTCCTTCCAAAGTTCTGTTAGATGGGATTCGATCGGTCCAAGACTACTGGGTGAGGCCATCGAATCTTCTTTCTATATTAATTAACCAAGATCACTTGTATTTAGAGATAATAATCGAAACATTTAGTTTCCAGTAGTCATATTGAACAATGGTCATATAACAGTCAAAACCCACCAGTCTCATTTTAATTATACTCTTATTATCAAATGAAATAGTTTTTTCGAGTATAAAAATAAAATAACACACAAAATTAGGAAACAAGATTTATTCAAAATTTTGGGTCGTTACAAATATGTTCTATAGAAGATAGTTATAGTTGATTAAAGATTATGTGTTATCAATACATTTCCACTTGGGAGAGAAAAAAAGTTGGATGATACTCAGAGCTGAAAGGATCATGCTAACTCATCTATGATGAGGATCACAAAAGATCCAATATTTCTAGATTTTAAAAGGACAGATCTAGAAACCCTAAAGTAAGGGGAGAAATACTATCTTACTCAAATGAGTTTTCAACCATCTATCCAAGTGAATATTAAAGATGAACATAATTAGGATATAGAGTTACCATATATGTTAAGAAATATTCCTAAGTTCAACCTTGATTGTGATAGAATAGTAAGGTTTAGGAACCAAGTATGTGTTCTGTATATACTATATTTTATAAAGGATCTATTGGATGAATCTCAAAATTCATCATTCTCTATTAATCATGGAAGTATGAAGATGTATAGATATTTTAAAGTAAAGTATGGCCTCGTTCTCCCATAGAGTGCTCCCTCAAGCACTATCTTCATCCTCTTAGGGTTTCCTTGCAACGGCATGGCTTCTTCTGGACTGTTTTGTTCTTCTATGTTTCCTTGCTGTCGAATGTGTTTTGTTGTGAAAGCCTCAGGCCACTCTAGCCTGCTCTAATCTCATGTTCCACCGCACCTCTCCAAGTCAGATCTAGGGCGATGGTTCATCTTGGTTTTGGGTTTTTTGGATTGGTGGTTTATGGTTTTTAGGCATGATCCTGAGTTATCTTATTCTCTTATTTAGCCCTCATTTCAGCCTCATTGGTATGTCATTGTTCAGAGCCCTCAGCCATTCAAATCTTTTCTCTGACTTCAATTCCCTCGGCTCCTCTCCTGGTCGGATCTAGAGAAGTAACTTCTCAGAGTTTTTGGGATGTGATTTTTGATGGTCGATGGTGCCCCTCACACGACCTTCTCTAGTTTTATTCTTACTTGAAATTCAGGTTTCGGAACCATCAATAGTATGTTTTGGTTCTTTTGGTTTTATTAATTGATTCATTTGTGAACGTTTGGTGTTCTTTCTATGGTAGTCGATCTTCTTTATGTTTGTTCATTGATGAGCCCATTCTGTATTTATAGAGTGGTTTAATTTATCTATGGGGAGGCAATGTTTTTTTGGCATGTTATAGTAGGGTCTTTCTATCTCTCCCCTTTTGGTTTTGGGTGGAATTTCTCCTTACAATATTTGGATTTTGCTGGTTTGATCAGATGTTCTCTATGAGATTTGTTACTCTGTTGGTTCAAATGGTTTGTCGATGTTATGGGGGGACAACGGCGATGCATTGGTGATGATGGTATGTGATGATGGTGATGCAGTGATTGGAATAGGGGTCTTGTTATGAATTATTTTAATGTAGGATCTCATGGGAAGATCACATGATTTGTGGGGATGATGTTGACTTTCCTGCTACTTCCTTTCTATTTTGTTATTTTTGTTATTAGGTTTTTGAATTTTGAATTTGTGGTCACTTTTCCACTGGAATGTGTGTTTTGGTTTTGAACCTATGATAGGTTTACCCACTTGAATGTGTGTATTGGATATTGTAAGGTTCCCACTCTACCCCTAAAGTGGTTTTATGAAAATGAAAAAAAAATAATTTGGAGTGTATATATATATCTGAAAGAGTATTTATAGTGGCACAATATAAAGAGATATATTTTAGAGTATGTATCTTAGTGCTTGGTATGTCGAAAATTTAAGGCTAAGAGACATAAATCTAATGGTATTTTATAACTATTATCCATACCAAAATGAAAATTGGAAAACATAACCATGTATTTTGTCATCATACTACCCAAAAGGTTTAAATTCCAAAATTCTATTTGGATTATATTCAATAAAATTAAAAATTAATAACACTTTATCGCTATTAGAGAATATTTATCTTTTGATTATCTTCTATTAATATACATTAAGGATATGGTAAGGTTTCATGGAGTAGCACATTCTATTGTATCTGATCATCATTCAAGGTTTACCTCAAAGTTTTGGCAAAGTCTTTAGTAAGACCTAGATTCAATGTTATATTACAGTACTACCTATCATACTCAAATAGATGGTTAGTCTGAGATAAACATTAAAACCTTATAGGATATGTTGTGGTCTTGTTCTATGTATTTCAATAGTTTTGTGGATTAAAACCTTCCTCTTATAGAATTATCTTATAACAACAACATTAACTTAAGTATTCAGATGGATCCTTTTGAAGATATATATGGAAATAAGTGTAGAACTACAATATTATTGGATTAATTTATAGAAGAAAAGATATTTGAACCTATGTTAGATGAGGAAATGGTAGATAAATTCACATCCATTCAATAGTACATTAATAAAAATCATAGTCAATAGAGAATATATATTGATAATCACTAGTGAAATTTGGAATTCAAACTTGGTGAGAAGGTATTACTGCAAATTTCTCCATGGATGAATTTTATGAGATTATAAAAAGTAAATCCCTAGGTATATTATCCCTTATAAATTCTTGAGTGAGTAGGGATGGTGACTTATCACTCATCACTTCCACCGTACCTCTCTCAAGTTCATAATGTATTACATATATATCTCTTAAGGGAGTGCATACCTGATCCTTCACATGTACTAAAATCTAAGGTTTTAACACTATAGAATAATATTTTCTATGAAGAAAATCCAATATAAATATTGTATCATTGATAGAAATTGTTATGGAAGAATACTACTCATAAGGTTAAAGTTCTTTATAGGAATAAAAAAACAAACAAGATACAAAGGAACCTGAGGATGTGATGAAAAATACACACACACACACACATATATATATATATCTTCAATTTTTTATCAATGTAATAAAATTTCAAGGGTTCATGAAATTTTAAGGTGGGTATAATTTAACACCCAGATATTTTATGATATTTTTCTCTTCAAATAAATTTAATCCCTTTGAAATTTTATGATACATATAAACCTGAGTCTAGATGAATCCTGATATAGTATACTATTATAACCTAGCCATTAAATTGGATAATTGAAAAAGAATAAATATATTTTGAAAAAAAAATTAAATATTTTAGATAAATAACAATTATTGATAAATAAGTACTCAGTTTTTATTAAATTCATTATATTCTTTAAAAATACACTTTTCCTCAAAAAATGGTTTTTCTTTTTTTTTTGTGAGAAAGTATTTTAATTAATTTATTCTAATTTGATAAAATTTATTTGAAAAATTAAAACTTATTTTTGAAATTAATATTTCAAATATATCAAAGATTTAATTTTTGATAATTTTCTGAAAAGATTGATTTTTTTATGAATAGTAAAAAATACTGATTTCTATTAAAACTTGTCTTTTGTTTCAATCATTTACAAAGTTTTTTTGTTTAAAATGATATAAAAACTAAAATTATTTCATTTATATGATTAAAAATTCAATTAAGGTAATTATAATTAATTTTATGTTATATTTTGGTATAAAAACTTTTTATACTTAATAAAACATTTTTTATAGAAAACCGGTTTTCATCACATTTTATGATTTTAATTTTAAATTAAATTTTTACACTTATATGAATTGAATTTTATAAAATGGACTGAATATTTGGAATCATAATTCCCAAATTTTTTATGATTCCACTTTCATTTTTTCATAACGAATATTAAGAACGGAAAAAATTTGTCACTATGGTAATGGTTAAAATTAGTTTATCGGGGTGTTAAACCAAAAGATGAGGGTGAGTTTATTAATTTAACTTGTATAAATCCTATTATATGGTCATATTTGAAATTCATAATTTCCCAAATTCAAATATATGTCCATTTGGAATCATGTTTCTTGATAATAACTTTATCATATTATAATCTTTTATGAAATTCCAAGTGTGTCCTCTCCCCTACTTATAAAAGAACACGTCTCATTTCTCTTATTTAGACCACTTCGAGCCATATAGATAGACCAAAACCTACCCACTTCTCTTATAAACTTACCATTACATTAATTGGAGGTGATTTTATTCTTATAATAACATTCCAAGTTTTCTTAATAATTTATCTAAAGGATTCCTACGGAAGAAGTGGTAATTGTCTTACCCAAACTCTTTCAATTTATTTCTTCATATACATCCTCTAAATCCATGGTATTCATAATAAAATAATATATTTATTATCCTAAATATACTAAAATTTTATTATTATTATTATTATTATTATTTAACTATCAATATCCACCCTTTATTCCATAAAATAGGATGTGAAAGTATTGCTCATGTATACATAGGGACTACCACTTCCATGTAGCGATATAATTCATTTTTCATCACCATCTTTCATGGATAGGTATTATGATGGGTTTAATGTTTTTAAATAATAATTAGGAAATAATTATTGTTCCAAAATTATAATATAATATCTACCTTCTTACCTTCCAATCTATTGGAAAATGATAATGTCACTTATGCGAACGTGTAGACTACCACCTCCATGAAGTGATGTCATTAGTTTTTTGTTTCTGCTTTACATGGATGGTAATAAGGATATATTTAATAAATATATATGATATATATGATATAATAATTATTATTTAAAGTATAATTATTATTTATCTTTATTTTTTCTATCCATTGAAATGTGAAAACAATGTTCATGCATACACACATCCTACTATCTCTATGAATGATGTAATTTGATTTTATGTATCTGGATTTTATGGATAACTCTAAATATATATATATATATAATGAATATGTATTATATTTATATCATGATAAAAATTACGGATATTATGGAACCATGATCAAATTATAAGGACCAAAACTACCGAATCAAAATTCTTATGAAAAATGAAACGGTTTACACCTAGATGTGATGATTTTAATAAGGAATTATTAATAAATGGATGTTAAAATGTTATAATTCGATCATATGTGTTATTATAAGTATGGAAATGAATCTAGTATATAATTATAATAAATTGAAATTTATTATAAAGTAGGTTATATCACTTTCTTAGAAATTCAATCATTGGGTAATGGATTTAAGTTACAATCTCATTGGTTTTGGGGATTGTTTATGATTAAGTTTCTAATGATAAAATTTTATGAACTATCTCTCAAGGATTCAATGAATTTTCTTATCCTATTTTTATTTTTAGATATGAAATTTCTCCACTCATTTTCCTTAATTTAATCACTTAAGGGTATGAAAGAATGTTTTTAAGAAAAATTAACTTTTTTATCTCTTCAGTTGAAAATCTTTTTTCTTTCATATCCATGTTTTCTAAAATAATTTTCATAATTTTTTTTAATATTATATTATAGAATATTTAAATTCATTTTTAACCATGATTTAATTTTAAATAAAAATTAAAAGTAATCTTCTTTTCATTATCTGAATGATATACTTTTGACTTTTTACTTAAAATGTGAAATTAAACATTGTTTTAACGTATTCAGCATGAACAGAATTTCCCACCATCATGACCACTCAATGATTTTAATATTCTATTATAATTTTAAAAAATTATTTCAAAATAAAAAAATTTCCTTAATATTTGGGAAATTTTTAGATTCTAAATAAGTTATTTCATAGTGAAATGGGTATCTTCCTCTAAAAATATTCTAATGGTATTTTAAAGGCATTTTTAATCTATGATAAAATTATTTGATGTGACTTATTATTTATTGGTAATATGATCAAATGATACCATCCACTTTTATTATTTGGATTAATTATGATGGTGATGAATCTATAAAACATGTTTCCCACCCAAGAGTTAATTAATTTATAATGAAACCTTTATGGAACCTGTTTCATTTTCATAGGTTGTGCTATAATGAAATGATGAAATTTTTATGAAATATATTTCCTATCCCTTGGTTATTCTATGAATAGTGATTTATGATCTTTTGAAACACACATGTATAGTTTTCATTATGTGATGATTGCTCCCAGAATTATGTATACCTCCAATTCATTGGGTAAATATGGATATATCATGAGATAAAAATGACTAGAATGGGGAGTGCACCTAGTTCAGTAAGGGACTTTATTAACTATGATAGTCTTGGAAGTAAGCCTTGACTAAGGATATAATGGAATTGGGAATGAATAAAATACACTATGATAGTCATGGTATTGATCCTTAACTAAGGAAACTATTCTCTATGATTATTTATATGCCACAAACTTATGTCTTATGAAAATTTTATTCTTTCATGGCTCGTGTTCTTTGATTATTTTATAATTAATGTCTTATGAACTGATAGGATTTATTCCATGAATCTTGATTATGATCTATTATATACTGGGTATGGTTTTCAAATGTTAATATCATGTTATCAACCCCTTATTATCATGGTATGGTTAAATGATAATTGATATATCCATTTTTTACCCTTACTGAGCATCTAAGATCACACTTTCTTATGATTCCTTTCCTCAGGTTATAATGAAATGTTTTATGTATTATATGTTTAATAAGGGTCAAAGTTATAAATAAATAAATGGGAGTTTATATAGATATATTATGAACAATTTTTTTATGTATCCATGTTTCCAAATACACTAGACCTATTCAATTCAGGCATGGATCGTAATTTTATGTGTAGAATATTAATATAATAAGATGTAGTATTTATATATTAAAAATATAGGTTGTTATAATTTTTTATGGGTTATTTTGAGTGTGGAACTTTGAGTGTGTATTATATAGATACATTCAAGGTAGTGTTTTTCCACTCTACATGTATATCTATGTCGAGGTTTTATAGAGAGACCAAGTGATTGAGAGTTTCTTAATAAAGGTTTATCATATAGTAGGTATTGGTGGTGGTCATCTAATAGTAGAGCCATCATCTATGTTTGACTGATTATATGCATAAAGATCATGATTTCGGAGACATATGTATGTCTGTTGATAGCACTAAGTATCATTATCTTAGGATTTGAACAAAGGATACAATCAAGCATGAGACATACATTGTTATGCCTTTAGGGTATAAGGTTATTTGGCTTGTGATTGGATGACCCAACATATAGAAAAGTGAGGTAGTGAAGTGGATGGTCCAATGCACTATAGGAAGTAGAAAAATCAAGGATTTCCCCAAGTTAGATAGGGTAGACCTTGGGGAGGAGGTTATGGTAGAGAATATAGCTGGGCATTAGGAGGGGGAGTTTGAGATGAAATTCGCTACAATACACTTCCACCACCACTATCCCCATGAGGTCCATTCTAAGATTAGGGGGTTGTAATCTAGGGATACTACTAGATACAGGCTATGGAGGGTTAGGTCCAGAAAGAAATGAATATAATCTGTAGTATAATATGTGTCTACTATATATTGAAACCCATACACATATATAGTTCCAAGATCCCTTCCTTTATTATTTAATCCAATGTTCAAGAGATATAGATTTTGATAGATGTCTTATACCAACTAATGTAGCTATAAAATCATACAATAAGTGATCACATTCTCACCCACATCTATCGATGATGTAATATTTCACTTAGTCAATAGTGGTTTTGTGGGATCCCATAGTGTCTATGGTAAAGCCCTAAAACATCATTCGTGGTATATATTAACTATCTTCGGTTTATGATATAATAGACTTCTATAATTTCAAAGTGATGTTATTTCGATTGAATATATCAATATTTTTCTTCATGGGTGGGTGGGATCTTCAATAGATATGATAAAAGTATGTGAATGGAATTTTGAACTGTATCACCCATCAATTGGTGAGTTTGGATCTATGTGTGATTTTTATTTCAAATAATCAACTTCATTACATTATAGTGGAGTATTTGTAGTGTCCAGATCTAGTGAGATTTCTATAAGGGGGATAGGGTAAATTAGTGATCCATTTTTAATTTTATTATTTTTACTTATTAATTAAAACTATGTATCTACTTTAGGATTTTATCCACTCTTCTTATTATCACTCATCCTTACATGAATATGAATTATGTAAAAGTAACCAAAAATAGTTAATTAAAAGTTTGAGTCTCAATATGATTATAATTCTTGCTGAAACTAGTTAATATCCCTAGCTATATATTCTTGTACTATTAATATAAGAGGTTACAACAACATAATCTCATATCATGCATACATGACATCCCATCATGTGATCTAGCATCCCACTGAAGGATATTTATACCACCTCACACAGCCTATCCTCCCACTAGTTTTTTTGTTATCTCACACAGCTCATCCCTCCCAGCTAGTGTGAACTACCTCACATGGTTCTTTGATCTTAATGGTATTACACAACCTCCTTCAAATAGGTTTTTGAATTTTGTCTCTCCTTGTAGAATAATTTCTTCCATTTTCTCTTTAACTATTCACATATAGTTCTCATGAATCATTTAACCTTTCTCAAACTCACTATGATAGTGAATCACATAGACCTCTCACTCTCCTTCTATGATATAATTATATCATGATATTTATCTAATCTTATTCCTCGAAACACAAGGATTCCTATATGAAGTTGAATTCTCCTATTCAATACACATAAAATGATTGATTTAAAGTCATATCTAATTCTCTCAATTGTTTCTCATTTATTCTCCAATATATATATTCTTAGAATAATATAATGAATATTATTTCCATAATAAATTATTAAAACTCTATGATTTTAGTTAGTGAGACATTATCCTCTTTTATCTTATTAAATATTATTTAAATCAAGACAAAGCTTTCCATTTAATTACTTTGAGTCTCAGAGATTTAATTCCCATGTGGTATTTTAATATCATGATCTCAAATTTTCTACAAATTATGTTTCATTTAATTATTTTGAAAATCTCTTCATGTTCATGAGATGCATAAAATGTAACATGCATCTTTCCTTCTGTGGTGTGGAACTCACCTTCCTATTTTTATTTTTTCCTTTTTTATGAATTTTTAAGTAATACAAGTTTCTCATTATATTTTGAATTTTTATCTTTGGAAAAAGTCATACTCTTATAGAAATTATCCAAATTTCAATCCACCTTGGATATTGTATAACTTATGAAGTCATACGAAAATATTGAAGTCATATGAAAATTACTAAAGTCATATTATCAGGAGACATCATATACTCAACATAATACTCTTAAAGGATTATGCTCGTTCCTTTTTCATTATTAATTAAGATACTTCTCAAAACTAATAATTATTATAGACTATGTAAAATTATTCAAAATTATGAATCTTAGACAGTCACCGGAGACTTTACTATGGCACGGTCTTCATTTTTTCTACTTGGATCATGGTCACATGCGAGATCATGATAATTGATCGATGAATATCAGTATAAAAAGAATTTTTTTATTTAAAATTCTTTATAATCTAAAATAATATAGAAACTCATTATACATATACACAACCTCAAATTTACCCTTAAATAGACTATTAAACATTATCATTATCCTTTCATAATCCCTAGTTCATTTGAGTTTCCTTAACATAGAATTTGGACTAACTTTATACAGGTAATATATACTATAGAAAAAATTTATATAGTGTGAGTTCACCTTTATTAAATTCCTAATATCTCTAGTTACATTTAGAAATATAGTGTAAATATCAGTTAACCTTTACATAACCAGTGCAAGTTCAAGGTTATATTTACATAAATATCAATACTCCTCATTAACTTTACATATAATATCATAATACCATTACTTAGGTAGTGAAAATATTGTTTTACCTTTATATAGACAATGTTATTCCCATATTACCTTTACATGGCTATAGGAATCTTCTATTTCCTTTATGTGGATACTAATTTAACTTTTTATAACTACTCATAATTTCATACTTCACTCATATCACACTAGAACTTTATCAAACTCACTCAGGGCTTTTTTAACACATCCAAGACTTTATTAAACTATATTTAAATACTAAATATAGAAGATTCCATGTACAACAACCCTTGTATTTATTATTAATATTTTCATCTAGACTCCACTATTTAATCTCAAGTATTTTGATCTTATCATTTTTTTATATCTTATGTCCTTTATGAAGTATGTTTATGACAGTGTTTCTATACCCAACAACACTTTTCATTGATACTTTGAAGATAAGTGCAACAATCATCACAATTACAAAGGATATTACTTTGAATTTTTTATGTCATGGTCTTCAAGTATAGGCACCCAATATCCTTTCAATTTATGATATGGGGTCACTCTGAAAATTTTTCAAATATCCATACACATATTGAAAAATTATTATATATTTCTTATTGACAAAAAAATACAATCATACATGGGAACTTCAATCTCTAACTTTGTAATTATTTTCAATTTCACCACACATCTCCAAATTCAATATGTGTGCTCATTTATTTCTCCCCCTTATTGATAATCTAATAAAAATTTTATGTAGGGGTTATAAATCACTTATTTTATCATTATTCTCCTCTATGAAAAAGGGTTATCTCATTGCCACTTATTCTTACTCTTAGATATTAATTACATCTTGATTAATTTGTGAGAGAGGGATAAAACCACACACAACTTAACCAACAGCCTTAAGTTAATATAATTTATGTCTATGTGATCTAACCCAGTGTAGAAAATAATACTGACTTCACCAAGACATCAAATTTGCTCATAATTTTTTATATATGTAATACCATTCTCAAATTCTCATTTTGGGTATATTTTAATAATATTTAACAATAAATTTAAATACATTACACATCTCAACAAATACATAAAAAATTATTTTTCAAGGTATAAAAATCCCCTTTTCTCTTATATTATTCACCAAAAAATACTCCCACTTTATAAAAAAAATCTTATTATACTCGAAATAGGGTATAAAATTTGATTAGTATACCTCTTCTTCAAAATTTTTATTATTTTCCAAAAAATTAAATATTTCATGCTTTAGAACCCTTCGAAATCATTTCATTTTTTTCTCCCTCTCAAGGTGTTCAACCACTTTCTCTATATTATGCTAGTTTATATACTTTATTATGAGAATTTTCTCTTTTTTCCATAAGTAAAAAACTCATCTAACTTCTCGGGTATTTGGTTCCTTCAATTACATACATGTTAATACACATAAAATGAAAAGGAACAAGGAGGGGGTATGTTTCCCTTTAATGAGAGTAGGAAGGATGATAAATTTCTCTCAAATAGGATCTTTTATACTTCCTAGCTTCTTCATTAGGGATACTCTTCAAAATTATTTTCCTAATTTTGTTATCATTTATCTTTATAGACATATTGATAGTCTAACTCTTTTCAATAGGATTCATTTATGGGACCTCTTTTATTGAATGAGAAACAGAGGCGCATGCATCCTTATATACTATATTATTCTTCTTCTTTATCATTTTATTTTGTCTAAGTAGTAATATCATGTGGTCCATTTCAACATGATTAGTGGCCTTTTATATCCCATATAACTTCACTTAAAATTTTTTTCCCTATTTTATTTCTTCATAAGCATCATTTTGTTCTTTCATCAACTCTCTATTTTATCTGGTACCATTTTAACTATATTTTATATTTATTCTTTGAAAATTCCCAACTATAATAGTCTATAGAGTATTTTTTATAGATTTTCAATTTTTTATTTCTTTATTCTAATATCATTTCTATTTTTCAAAGAATTAATTATACTTTTTCTTGGATTTATCCCCCTAAATGAATTCTAATTCCATAGTAATGAAATTTTCCTCCAGAAATAAAAGTTTTTGTTCCCAAAAACACCACAACACCAATAGTATCCATTTATTATTGGTCTTTAAAAATATTAGTGATTTTTTCCAAGAAATTTTTTTTACTATTCAGGTGTCTTATGGCCCACTTTTAGCCTTATCCTTGGGGATTATTTCTAATTTTCCTCAAATCCAATTTTATTTTAGTAGCCTTATCATACATTACTTCATCCCAAAAACCTTCCGTTTTTTCTTTAGAATATGTAATGTCATATAAAATAGATTTAGTGACATTTAAAATATTAGATTTTGTTTATACCTTTACCTTGGTGTTGGTCTTATTGTAATACTTAGATGATTAAACTTGAATCTCTAAAACTATATATTAATATTATCTAATTTTCTTCAAGTTTTCTTATAATTAAGGCATAAATATTAGGTCTTATTCAACTTTTGATATTTTTCATCTAGATTATAATTAAGTTCTTTCTTTATTTTGTCTTACTCAGCAATTGTTTCCTTGTATGCTTTGATTTCTTTAATTAAATCACTCTCCTTTTCATCCACCTTTATTCATTATTTCTAAAATACTTTTAATTTTATTCAAAACTTTGGTTTTATTATAAAGTAAAACTTCTAATTTTGTTCTCAGTATATACCTATTGTAAGACTCTTCTCCTCCCAAGTCATTTCTTGAAGAATATATATGTTCATTAACTTGATCAATCAAGGTTTCATATTTTTTAGAGAAACCGTCATCTTTAGATTCAATCCATGTCAATGATTCATAATATTCCTCTCTACTCATTGTATTTTTCTTGTCCTTTTGATAACCAATTATTCTTCCTTAAATATGATTTTCTAGATTTTTTATATCTTATCCTTAAGAAATATTTTTTTCTTGAAGATTATTCTTTATATAAATCAAACTCATATTCAATTTTATTATTTTTTGGGTAGTTTATAGTTAAATGGAAAAACCTTTATATTAATAACACCTTAAAGGGTTATTTCCTATATGTGTTCCTTTTACCTTTTTGAACAAATTTTTAATAAGATCCATCACCTGCTTCAAACTTATTTTAAATCTCATATTATTTATTACTCAATTTATAGTTTTCTCATTTATTTGAAAGTAATTTATTCCATTACTTTCTTATTAAACACCAGAGATTTTATTATCTTATAATTGAGAAGATTATTATATAGGCCATCAAGATATTGTTCTCTAATTTCTTCAAAACATGATATCTTTAAATCAAATTTGATTGAAATTTTTTTCATAATATTTTTTAAAATAGTTATATCCTCAAAAGTATCACCAAATCCATTAATATAACTCACTAACTCATTATATTGGGTAAATTAATCATCAATATTCTTCTCATCTATGATCCAAATATCTTCAAACTTGGTCCTCTAAATCTAAAGCATGGATTTGTTTGTCTTCACATGTCCTATATACATATTATCAAGTATTTCCCACATCTTCTTAGTGGTTTTATATTATGTCACATTGGTGCATAATTTTTTAAATAGGGATGTCAGGGTGTAATTCCTTACATTACCATATATTTCAATATTTATCTTATCTTCATGATTCTTGTGATAATCTCTTTGATGTGGGATAAACCCCTTTATGAAAACATCACATACCTTGATGGATTATGGAAATAGATAAGCAAGCATTCTTTTATCCCATCCAAAAAAATTATTTCAATCAAATAAAGGAAATCCTCTAATATTAAATGAATTCAAACTCTCTATAATCAATATTCAGAATTTTTTTTCACTTTTCAGAGGGAACCTGGTGCTTTGATACCACTTATAGTTCCCAGATCTGGTGAGATCACTAAGTGGGTGATGGGTGAATCAATGGTCAATTTTTATTTTTATGAATTTTTCTTCTTAATTCAACAAATGAAGTTTGTTAAATATTATATCCTCTCTTATTTTTTCACTCTTACTTACTTGAATATATAGTGTGAAAATGGAAGTAAATTTAAGGATTTATAGGTTTTGGTCTCAATGTGAGACTACTCTTTTCTACAACTAGTTTAGCACCCCATTTTTATATTCTTCCACTATTAACATAAGATATTTCAATGGCATAGTCTCACATCATACTTATATGATATCTCATCATATGATCTAGAATCCCAATAAAGGATCTTTATATTACATTCCACATTCTAGCCTCCCACTAGTTTGTGTTTCTTTCTTTCAAATATCATCCCTCCCAGATGGTATTAATTGTTTCATATAGTCCTTTGATCATTAAGTTCTACAAAAACATCCTTTGAATAGGTATTCAAATTTTATATCAGTTTATAGAAGAATGTTGACCTTGTTCTCTTCAAGTCATCATATTAAATTCTTCTTGTTAATTAAACCATTCTCAGACTCAGTATGATAGTGAATCACAATGACTTATCACTATCCTTATATGGTACATTTGTGCCATGAGACTTCTCCATTATTATTACTTGTTTCATAGGGATATTTTTATATAGTTGAATTCACTTATTTGATACATGTCAAATGATTAATTGAAAGTAATATCATATTCTCTCACATGTTTCTCATTTTTTTCTTCTATATATATATATTCAAAGAATAATATCATGAATATTATTGACATAATAAATTTTTGAAACTATGTGATTTTAGGTAGTGAGATATAATAATATTTTAAATCAATCAACTTTCTTCAAATCGATTCAAATCATTACATTTATTCTTCTTTATACTCATTATTTTCATTCCAACATGATATTTTAATATGAAAACCACAAATTCTCCAAGAAACATATAGATTTTAATTCATTTGAAAATATCCATGTGTGTATAATATGCATGCATTGCGACATGGCTCTTTCCTTTTTGTGATGTGGAACTCTCCATTGAAATTTTAGTTTTTCATTCTGTATGAATTTGTAAGTTATATAGTGTTCTTATTGATTAGATAATTTATATATTCTAAAAAATAATATGCTTATAATAATTTTCCAAATTTTAGGTCATCTTGAATATCATATGACTAGTGATTTCATATGAATATCTTGAAGTCATATAGAAATCACTAATGTTATATGATCCAACAAAGTCATATGCTCAAAACCATTCTCTTAAAGGATTACACTCATGCATTTTCTATTCTTAATTAGGATACTTCTCAAGACAACTATAAAAAATTGACTATAGAGTGTTATTTATAATTTTAAATCTTAAATAGTGACCACTTCCTTTATTATAGTGTAGCCTTCATTTATTTTAGCTTGGATCATGATCTCATGCTTGATCATGATAATTGATCCATGAAGATACTTATAAAAGCATAATTTAATTTAAGATTCTTAAAAATATAAAATATTATATAAACTCATAATACCTTTATACAGTCTCAAATTTACCCATGCATAGATTTATGAACTTTCTCATTACCATTACAAAGTTATCAGTTCATCTAAGTTACCTTGACATAGCACTTGGACTACCTTTATATAGGTAATAAAACCTCCAAATGACCTTCATGTGGAGTGAATTCACCTTTATGAAATTATTGACATGTCTAATTACCTTTACACGGATTTTGTAAATCTTAGATAACATTTACATAACCAGGTAATGTTCAAGGTTACCTTTACGTAACTGTTAGTCATCCTCATTTCCTTTACGTAGTGTATTAGAGTACCTTTATATAGGTAGTTCAAATAATATTTTACCTTTATGTAAACAATGTTATTATAGTATTGCCTTTATATAGTTACAAGAATCTATTATTCCCTTTATCATGATGGATGCCCCAAATGTAAGGGTCTCATTAACCAGATCTTTAATCCCTTCTTGTACAATTTTTTGTTAGACTTCAATGATGATATACTTGTATATTTAGTGTTTAATGAAGATTGTGATACATATTAGAGGACTATATAGGATTTTTTCTAGGATCTCCAATTTTATAGAAATATCTTGAAGTGTTAATTTTGAATTCAATAGGTCCACTTCCTGGGAAATTTCATCTCAAAGTGTGGGGTAGCTAAAGAAATAATAAATATCAATTCAATTCACACTTTGGATCCACCTAAGAGTATGTTTGAGGTGAATATTTTCCATGGTTAGTAGGTTGATTCTAGATATTCATAGTAGACCTCTATTATATTACATATTTTATAACTATCCTTACTCAAAAAGAGAATTCCTTCATTTTGTATGAATGATGTTGGTGATTGTTTGAAGAACTGATGTGTGGATTTTTTGGTTCTCATGTTCTAAGTCTACTAGATGAATGAGTTGATTACATTTTGTTTCTTTATTCCTCTAGAGTTAGGATTTTTTTTTGAAAGATAATAGATAGTTGAGGATTTATTTTCGGTCTAGACAGTTGATACATCATGATTAGAACTATGTGGACCATGATTTAGAGTTGGAAGTGATAGTTTTCACCTTGAATAATTAGATAAATTTCCTTATTTTTGAGTGTTTCAAAGTCTACATGGACCATAAGAGTCTTAAACACATATTCACTTATAAAGATGTTAACTTAAATAAGAGTAATTGGTTGCAGTTTTTATAGGATTATGAATTCTAGATTTCTATATTCCAGTGAAAGGAAATGTAGTGGTCTGCGACTTTAGCAGGAAGTCTCATTCTAATTTGTTAGAGGATTCATCTAAACAACTATCTATGGTGTAGCTATCATTAGATAATGAAGTAGATATGTACTGTATTTTATTGATAGTGGTATCCCCTCTACTTCTATGATACATGAGAGAGGATCAGTTGGGAGACATAAATTATGAGGTTCTACATGACTGAATACCCTTAGGTGATGTACCAAATGGATATTTTGAAAGTGGGGAGCATATCATCCCATTCTGATGATGAACAATTGTTTTAGACACACTATGTGAGGAGGTGATAAGTTATTTCCAAAATTTACACTTAGTATTACATATGGTTGTGATGAATATGTACCAGGACCTCAGAAATTAGTTTTGGTGGCTTCATATGCAGTGAAGTGTTAATGAGTTTATCACATGTTGCTTCGGTTTTAAATAGGTTATGGTAGAGCATCAGGTCTTGATAGTTTTGGAATAATCCCTAGAGTTTGAAAGTTGGAGTGAGATGGAATATTGATTAATTTCAGGATTAGATTCCATGATCAATGATAGGTTATGAAACTATTTAGGTGATCATCAATTGATAGTTGATACATCATGATTAGAACTACATTGAGCATGATTTATAATTGGAAGCTGTAGTTTTCACCTTGAATACTTAGAGAAATTTCCTTATAGGTTAGTGATTTATAGTCTACATAGATCATTCAATTTATCAATGATATATTGAGGTATTTCATGTCAGAGTTCAACTAGATTAGTTAGGATCATTTCCTATAGTGTATTTTATATTTAACAATATCTACTACTCTGATATTGGTATGGAACCTTTCAAGGCCCTATATGAGAGACCCTACAGGTCACCATTATGTTGGATAGTGGGTGTAGAGATATCATTGATGGGGACATAGGTAGTAACATTAATGATGGATAATCTGTAAGTGATCCAAGAGAATATTAGAGTACTTAAGAGCCATCATAATTCTTATATTGGTCGACAATGAAGGCCTTTGGTGTTAAATATGGGAGATCATGTGTTCCTAATGGTCTCATCATTATGCATTTTATAAGGGTTTTTTGGGGGGAGTTATTTTATTCACTTATTCATAATTTTTTATCTAATAACCTTAAATACTTTCAAGGAAATTTTCATAATTGGTTTGAAATGTGCATGTTTTAATATTAAATATAATTTGTGAGCATTGTTCGAAATAATCCAAATTCATGTTAGTTTTATATTTTAATCATAAATTCCACCCTACTCATCCAAATTGTTTGATTATTTATATTTAGGGTTACATATTCAAATTATAAAAAATCATTCAACTATATATTTGGATAATTATGTCATTTAAAGTTCTATATAGACCACACAAGAAATCCCACTAAATTTTTGATAAAAATTAGACCATCCATGATGATTTAATTTATGGGCTTAATAAAGAATCCCAATTTTGTTTAAACTCCACAATTTTTTCTAGGATTTCGAGATAAATCTTGGATAAAAATTTCAAGTCCCAACTCAACCAATAAATGTCCCAATATATACATTAATTTCCAGCCCACAGCTTTTCCAGGATTTTTAAATACCCCACAAATCATTAATTTTATCCCATTATAGACATCCAATCATGATGAAATTTTGTGTAGAGAATTTTAATATATGGGTTTTCTACTTTATATAATAACTTTTACATGTTTGAATATATATTTATAGAAATAGATTCATTCATGTTGGGAAAAAATCCCTCAAGGTATCATTGAAGCATTTTTGAGGTGATTGTGTTTGTTGACAAAGTGGACATCTGCGTGGTGATTGTTGACAAAGCATAACTATGACATAAAAATTTGTTGACAAAGAGGATTTCATGATGGAATTTCTAGTTCAAGAGCTGAGTTCAACGATCCATGTTTGTTTCAAGAACGTCGATAAAAGGAATGGATGATCTGGAGGCGGTACAAAAGAACAGATACAAGGTGGCGCCGTTTTCTAGTGTTTGCCAAATTTTTGGGCCTGAAAATCAGCAAATGAAGAAAAGTGTTTTTGGAAAAGGGACTTGCGCATCGAGGACTTGGAGAATAGGAAACTTGCGCACCATATGTTTTTCAAGATCAGAAGATCAAAATATGGCAAAGGAAGTAGGTTCGCGCAAGTTTGGGAGTTGGTCGCGCAAGTATCCAAAAGGACAGAAGACTTGCGCGTTGAAACTGGGTCGCGCAGGTGACTTGCGCGCCGTCACGCAGGGTGGTCAGATTGCCTATAAATACTGGACCACCCCTCTTCATTCTTTGCCGGAGTTCAACTCTTTGAGAAATCAGAGCTCCCGTCGCGCAGGTGTGGTGGTCGCGCAGGTGGTGTGTGTGGTCGCGCAGGTGAAGTTGCGCGCCAGTGGTTGAAGTTGTGCGCCGGTGTTAGAAGTTGCGCGCCGGTTTTCAGTTGCGCGCCAATAGTGGTTTGGGCATAAAAGTAAGAGAGTCCCGCAAGTTTGGAGTTGAGGAAGCTTGTGTCGCGCAAGTGTCAGAGGAGGACTTGCGCGCCCGTTGTGACTTGCGCGCCGATACTTGCGCGTCGAGGTAGACTTGCACGCCAAGTAAGGTTTGTTCCAGCAGTGTTTTTCGGACTGCGTGGAAGCTGGAAGTTTTCCCGATACCTTCGGTGCAAAGATATATTCATCTACGGGTGAAAGTTGTACTTCAACAGAGCATCTACATACAAGAGAAGATGCATTCATTCATGCAAATGAAGAGACCTACAGGTCTATAAACTGTGAGTGGATTCCTTCCAAGAGCAGTGAGCTTAGGAAGAGGAAGAAGGTGATCCTCTCCACTGGCAGTGAGTCAGAGAGAGAGAGACAGGGAGTGACCCTTGGGAAAGCAGTGAGCTGACCCTAAATTTTTAAAGGCAGTGAGCCTGGGAATAGAAGTGATCTAGCCCGAACCTTGTAATCCGCAGCTAGTGAAGATTAGTGGAATTTGGTACGACCGGAAACCTGTCGGCGTATGCTCCTTGGACGTAGCCCTTATCGGTGAACCAAGTAAAATTGATGTGTCTTGCGCTTTCTTTACTTTCTGTTTATATTGTGTAGCAGGAAAGAGAGAGAAGAGTGTTTTGCTTAATAGCGAAACAAGATCATAACGGGCATTAATTTTTAATTAGTCATACCCTGATTCACCCCCCCCCCCTCTCAGGGTATTCAGCCTAGTGGACCTAACAAGTGGTATCAGAGGGAAAGGTTGAAAGTTGTTCTTCTCTCAATGGAGGTAATCAATCATAAAGGGATTCCGATCTTCGACGGATATAATTTTCAGATATGGAAGAATTGGATGCAACACTATTTCCGATCCTTGGGAATGGATGTGTTTTCAGCATCTATGCATGGTATCACAGCTGATATTAACAGTGGTGCTTTATCAGAAGCTGAGCATAGAGAGTTGGATACTGATTCCAAAGCAATCAATGCCTTAGGGGGAGCCCTTTCCAATCCCATCTACACGAAGGTGATGTCATGAAAAACGTCACATGCCATGTGGGAAAAGCTTTTGAATATATATGAAGGGGACACAAAGGTCAGAGAGGCAAAGCTGCAGGTGTTGTGGAACAAATATGAAGATCTGAAAATGAACCCGAATGAGTATGTTGATGCATTCTTTGACAGGGTAAACATTGTTGTGGAAGATACGCGAGGTCTTGGAGAAGTCATTGAAGACATAAAGATTGTAAGGCGCATCTTGAGGAAACTTCCACCTCGGTTCAATCCGAAAGTTTTAGTACTAGAAGATAAAGATCCAAAAGAGCTGACATTGGACAATTTGCACAGTACCTTGGTTGCATATGAAATGAGGAACGATGATAATGAGGCTGTGGAAAAGGGGAAGTCTAAAGAGGTGGCATTTAAGGCCATAAAGAAGCTCACCATTGAAGATTCTAATGAAGAAGAAGAGACAGATGAGGTGATGTCATTCCTTTCTTCAAATCTACAAATAGGAAGAGGAAAGTTTAAAGGTAAACTTCCACCAGCATGCTTTAGATGTGGAAAGGTTGGTCATCTTGCGGCAAGATGCCCCAAGAAGTTTCAAGATGATGATGATGATGATGACGTTGAAATTCCCAAAAAGAAGACTTCAGCTTTTGTAAAAGGGAAGGAACAATTCAAGAGAAATTTCTTCAAGAAAAAGAATCTTCTTTCACAAGAATTTTAAAGTTCAGATGAGTCTGAGGATGAAGAAGTTGAGGAAATAGAAAATTGCAGAGATCGTGGGGTAAATGCCTTGGTGGCAATTATTGGTAGTTCTGAAAAGGGAGAAGAAGTTGATGCTAAAGAAGAAGAAGAAATTGAAGGGAGAATTGATATGGAAGCCGAATTGGAAGCAGCTCTTGAGGAGATAGATGTTTGGAGAGCCAAAACGAAGAAAGCCAATAAAGTGGTTCATGATGCAAAACTCTATATGCAACAACAGGATGAAGAAAAGTCTGAGCTGTTAGAAGAAATTGAAAGACTAAAATCCTCAACACCAGAGATCTCAGAAAATATTGTTGAGTATAAGCTTAAAATTGAGGAACAAAATAAGGAAATTGATTGTTTGACTAACACAGGAAAGGAGCATGTTAGATGTATCAAAGAGCTTGAAGAATAAGTGGTCAGTCTGCGAAAAAAACTTAAGGATCAAGATAAACTCTTGACCCCCAATGTGATATCCGAAAAGCAGGCCATTCAGAAGACAGAGAAGATGAAAGAGGAGCCTAGCAGTTCAGTAGGGAAGAAGCAGCAATTGAGCTCGGATGTTAAGGTTGTTTCTGGGCTTAGTCAAGAACAAAAATTTGTGACAATTGCAGTCAGACTGAAAGAACTCATCCCGAAAGTGAAGGTTGATTTGGGCACAAAACAGAATTAGAATATTCAGAGATCCCAAAGGGGAAATCATAGTACTGAAATATCATGAGGGAATGCATCCTATATCAGGTGTTATTGCTGTGGTAAAATGGGACATTCACAGTATGTGTGCTCCATAGCCAAGAGATACAGAAGGGAACATGAACAGAGAGGGCAGCCAAACAGAGAACGGTTTTCCAGAACACATTTTGAAGGACACTGTTTTTGGTGCGGAGGATTTGGACACATGGCTAGGTATTGCACTTCAACCATTCAGAGAAATGTGTCAAAGCATAATCAAAATGTTCGCAAGCAGCAGATCAATAAACCAACAAGTGAGTTAAAATTTCATAACAGATTTCCAGCTCTGCAAGATGAGGGTGGTCCATCATACTCTAAGAAAGAACAGAAGCCTCAATCCATGCCGAGTGTGAAAGAAAAAGTATGGACCAAGAAGAAGAAAAATGAGAAGGCTGTGGTGGCAGAGATTTCCCTTAAAGCATCAGATCGATCTGGTGTTTGGATCCTTGATAGTGGTTTCACATCCCACATGACGGGTAATAAGGATCTTGTTGCAGGCATCAAATATGACAAAGAAGGAGTTCTCAAATTTGGAAATGATGAAGGCCTGAAGATTGTTGGCTCAGGGAAAGCCAAGTTTGGGGGCAAAGAGATGAGACGTGCTGATGTCTTGGTAGTAGAGGGTCTCAGTCATAACCTACTCAATGTCAGACAACTATGTGACTCTGGGAACTCTATCCAATTTACCAAGAAGATGTGTGTTGTGAAAGGAAAAGATGGAGCAGTTGTTCTGCAGGGAAAAGGTCAAAGGGAAATCTCTATCTTGTAGGTGGGGAAGAAGATACTTGTCTTTTATCCAGAGAGGAAGAAAACCAGTTGTGGCATAAGCGACTTGGTCATCTATGCAAACCATCTATGGAGGATCTCGTTAAATGTGATGTTTCTAGAGACCTTCCCAAACTATCACGTGATCGCACTCATACATGTGATGCTTGTCAACAAGGGAAAATCATCAGAAAGACATACAGGCCAAAGGAACAGAAATCAACTAGAGTGCTCGAATTGGTGCATGTTGATGTATGTGGACCTATCTCACCACGAGCTATAAATGGGCAAAGGTACTATGTTCCTTTCATTGATGACTATAGCATAATGGCCTGGGTATTCATCATAACCCATAAGATAGAGGTGTTCAGTTTCATAAAGCAGTACAGGAGGGAATCAGAAAAGATGCTTGGGCAGAAAATTCTGAAGTTTCGTATTGATAACGGTACGGAATTTACAAACAGTCAGGTTGAAAACTATCTCGAGAAACATGGGATAAGGCATCAAGTTTCATCAGTAAGAACTCCCCAAAAGAATGGAGTAGTTGAAAGGAGAAATCGGATCATCAACAACATGGCTAGAACAATGCATATTGATAAGGACCTGCCAGAGAAATTTTGGAAGGAAGCAGTTTTGACATCGGTCTATGTTTCAAACAGGTCTCTGTTATGTCCGAAGCAAGGGAAGAATCCATATGAACTGTGGTATGGAAAGAAGCCAACGTTGAAGTACTTTCGAATATTTGGAAGTAAGTGTTTCATTCTCAATAAAGAACATCATAGGAAGTTTGAGGCACGAGGAGATGAAGGGATATTCCTTGGCTATTCCGGGAAAAGCAAAGCGTATAAATGTTTCAAAAAAAGGCTGGGAAAAATCATTGAAAGCAATGATGTCACTATAGTTGAAAATGAGCAGAATACTCAACGATCTAGTGAACAGTTCCTGGATGAGAGTGATGATGAGGTAAGTAACCCAGGGGGAGCAGAAGTGGCAGAAGCTGACTCAGAAGAAGATACTGATGATGAAGAGGAAAGTGTCAAGTCGGTGTCTGCGAGAAAGCCAAAGAGTCGAGCTGAAATTGATAGGCAGAATATCATTGGTGATCAAACAGCTCCAGTTCAGACTCGAAGAATGAAATCATCACAGCAAGCATTGTTTTTGTCTCAAGTGGAGCCGAAATGTTTTTCTGATGCAGCTGAAGATGAAAACTAGGTTCAGGCCATGAACGAAGAGCTTGATCAGATTGAGAAGAACCAGACATGGGAGATTGTTTCGAGGCCAGCAGACAAGAATGTCATCGGGACTAAATGGGTCTATCGCAACAAGATGAATGAAGATGGCCCATTGATTCGGAACAAAGCACGACTAGTGTGCAAGGGATACTCCCAGATAGAGGGAATAGATGTTGATGAGACATTTTCACCGGTTGCAAGGCTGGAGACAATCAGATTATTTTTGGCCATAGCAGTGCAAAGAAAGTTCAAAGTGTTCCAGATGGATATCAAATCCGCATTCTTGAATGGGGTTCTGGAAGAAGAGGTGTATATTGAGCAGCCAGATGTTTTTCTCATTCATGAGGATGAGAACAAAGTTTGCAGGCTGAAGAAGGCGTTGTATGGGATGAAACAAGCACCAAGGGCATGGTACTCAAGGCTTGATCAGTACTTGAAGAAGCTTGGTTTCTAGCGTGGAGGAGTTGACTACAACCTCTATTTCAGCAATGACAGTAATCAAAGGATGATGGTGCTAGTGTATGTCGATGACATAATTTTTGGCGGATCAGATGAAGCTCAGTGCAGATAGTTTTCCGAATTCATGAAAAATGAGTTTGAAATGTCAATGATTGGAGAGCTAACGTTTTTCCTTGGTCTACAGGTGACACAAGGAAGGAATGGAACTTTCATTTCTCAATCCAAATATTCCAAGGAGTTTCTAAGAAGGTTTGGAATGGATAATTCCAAGGAAATTAAGACTCCGGTTGCTACCCGGATGAAATTATCAAAAGATGAGGATGGTAAGGCGGTTAATATCATAGAATACAGGCAAATAATTGGAAGTTTGTTGTACTTAACCGCAACAAGGCCTGATATTGTTTTCGCCACATGCCAAGCAGCGAGATATCAGAGTAATCCCAAGGAAAGTCACATGCTTGCAGTGAAAAGAATACTTCAGTATATCAAGGGCACGGTGGACTTCGGCTTGACATACAACGACAAATCTCAGACAGAGTTATTGGGATATACTGATGCAGACTGGGCCGGTTCAGTAGATGATAGAAAATCAACGTCAGGTGGTGCATTCTATCTTGGTGGATTGTGTATTTCTTGGCTAAGCAAGAAACAAGATTGCATTTCATTGAGCACCGCAGAAGCTGAGTATATTGCGGCCACTCAAGCATGCACACAGTTATTGTGGATGAAGCAGCAGCTTGAAGATATGGGAGTTGAAGTGAAGTCTCCGATCGGAATCCAGTGTGATAAATCAAGTGCTATAAATCTCAGCAAAAATCCCGTCCATCACTCAAGGACAAAGCACATTGAGATCAAGTATCATTTCATCAAGGAGAAGGTTGAGCAGGGCATCGTGAAATTGGATTATGTGCCTACAGAGCTACAAGTTGCAGACATTCTGACAAAGGCCTTACCCAAGGAAGATTTTGAGAGGCATCGACTGGCTCTGGGAGTTCAGTCGATTCCCCACACTTGAAATAGTGTGGATGTGGAATCCCCCCTCTCTCCCCGCGGTATGATGTGTTTTTCCTCATATGCTGATATGTGTTCTCTACTATGTTACAGACTACAAAGTAGTGTCCTTTGGGTTCGTTGACAAAGGGGGAGAAAAGTGTTTGTTAAAGGAGGAGACAATAGTGATTGGGAGACAGTGTGGCTATTTGAGAAATAATGAAAGATACAGGGAGAAGCTGACAGGTGGAGAATCCAGAAAGGGGGAGCAATGAGAAAGGGGGAGTGTATTAAATCTGACGATGCTAGAAGTGATCGATCAAAGAATAGATATCACGACAGTTGAGGATCGTGATAAAAGCAGAAGAGTGGTGTTGGACAGTGGTAAGAATATTTCCAAACCAAACATTGGTCTTCTAACAAGTCCATCAACAATTGGTATCAGTTTAGTACAAATTGGTATCAGTTTAGTGTCAACAGTGGATGTCAGAGATGAAGTGATTCATTGATGAACTTTTCATTTACTCTTTTTTCTCACGCCGAGCAGTGCTCATGTGGGCTTAGAGTATGTGTTGAGTAAATCCCTGATCGCTATCAGAATCGCAATGAGGCGAATGGAGGCTGAAGAATCAATGACGAATCTTTGTTTTGGAAGAGTTTTCAACAAACCCAAAGGGGGAGATTGTTGGGCAAAAATCCCTCAAGGTATCATTGAAGCATTTTTGAGGTGATTGTGTTTGTTGACAAAGTGGACATCTGCGTGGTGATTGTTGACAAAGCATAACTATGACAAACAAATTTGTTGACAAAGAGGATTTCATGATGGAATGTCGAGTTCAAGAGATGAGTTCAACGATCCATGTTTGTTTCAAGAACGTCGATAAAAGGAATGGATGATCTGGAGGTGGTACAAAATAACAGA
Organism: Viscum album; assembly: GCA_963277665.1. Lineage (NCBI taxonomy): Eukaryota > Viridiplantae > Streptophyta > Magnoliopsida > Santalales > Viscaceae > Viscum > Viscum album. Next base: position 1,426,223,793 of record OY728136.1, on the reverse strand, counting down.
TACAAGGTGGCACCGTTTTCCAGTGTTTCCCAAATTTTTGGGCCTGAAAATCAGCAAATGAAGAAAAGTGTTTTTGGCAAAGGGACTTGCGCGCCGAGGACTTGGAGAATAGTAAAATTGCACGCCATATGTTTTTCAAGATCAGAAGATCAAAATATGGCAAAGGAAGTAGGTTCGCGCAAGTTTGGGAGTTGGTCGCGCAAGTATCCAAAAGGACAGAAGACTTGCGCGCCGAAACTGGGTCGCGCAGGTGACTTGCGCGCCGTCGCGCAGGGTGGTCAGATTGCCTATAAATACTGGACCACCCCTCTTCATTCTTTACCGGAGTTCAACTCTTTGAGAAATCAGAGCTCCCATCGCGCAGGTGTGGTGGTCGCGCAGGTGGTGTGTGTGGTCGCGCAGGTGAAGTTGCGCGCCAGTGGTTGAAGTTGTGCGCCAGTGTTAGAAGTTGCGCGCAGGTTTGCAGTTGCGCGCCAATAGTGGTTTGGGCGTAAAAGTAAGAGAGTCGCACAAGTTTGGAGTTGAGGAAGCTTGTGTCGTGCAAGTGTCAGAGGAGGACTTGCGCGCCCGTTGTGACTTGCGCGCCGATACTTGTGCGTCGAGGTAGACTTGCGCGCCAAGTAAGGTTTGTTCCAGCAGTGTTTTTCGGACTGCGTGGAAGCTGGAAGTTTGCCCGATACCTTCGGTGCAAAGAGATATTCATCTACGGGTGAAAGTTGTACTTCAACAGAGCATCTATATACAAGAGAAGATGCATTCATTCATGCAAATGAAGAGACCTACAGGTCTATAAACTGTGAGTGGATTCCTTCCAAGAGCAGTGAGCTTAGGAAGAGGAAGAAGGTGATCCTCTCCACTGGCAGTGAGCCAGAGAGAGAGAGACAGGGAGTGACCCTTGGGAAAGCAGTGAGATGACCCTAAATTTGTAAAGGCAGTGAGCCTGGGCATAGAAGTGATCTAGCCCGAACCTTGTAATCCACAGCTAGTGAAGATTAGTGGAATTTGGTACGACCGGAAACCTGTCGGCGTGTGCTCCTTGGACGTAGCCCTTAGCGGTGAACCAAGTAAAATTGATGTGTCCTACGCTTGCTTTACTTTCTGTTTATATTGTGTAGCAGGAAAGAGAGAGAAGAGTGTTTTTCTTAACAGCGAAACAAGATCAGAACGGGCATTAATTTTTAATTAGTCATACCCTGATTCACCCCCCCTCTCAGGGTATTCAGCCTAGTGGACCTAACAATTCACATTTAGACCAAGGAAAAACTTGACACAGAACTGGACAACAACACATGGTTTGGAAAAATATCCAGAACTTTGGATAAAAAAGTCTAATGGTTGCCAAATTTGGAGGGTGAACTTTAAAAATATATATCTAAAACTTTTATTAATAATATGTTTTAGTATTTGTATATATATATAATCAAATAGTCTATCCAACTTGAGGGGTGGGTTTGGAATGAAAACAGTCCACTACATTGGGCTATAAATACATTACCCTCTTCTCATTACAAGTTATTTTCATGGCCATAGCCTTTCCAAGGTCCTTGGAGGAATTTTCATTCTCTTGTTTAAACAATATAAACATATCCTCCAATTTCCATTTCATGTTTGTTTTATCTTATTTCCAATTGTAATCATGTAAGTTTTTTCCATTTAAATTAAATATTAATGCATGTTTCTTCATCATAATATTTAAATCTCATACAACCTCGGTTGTATAATATTAATGTTATTAAAATTGTTTAAATCAAGTTGAAAATCAGTCCCTTATTTCTCTTTCTAATTCAATCAAATGTTTATGTTTAGTTTTCCCCACTGTTCGTGTATATGTTCGACGCACTACTCCAATCTTGTCCTTTTATTTTTCATATTCTTTTTAACTCATAACCATAAACATCATAAACCAAATTAATAACCATATAAATTGATCAGTAAACCATCTATTGGGTTGAATTGTAATTTGGGTATGTCAAGTGATTGAAATAATTTTCATGTCAAATATTCCTTAGGTTTACATCGTGTATGTTAAACATAAAATTTCATGGATTATTGACATGTTTTGTTTAACATATGGATTCCATGGATTATTGAAACCAAAAATACACTACCATAAATAAGTATTGATTAATATTAGAACCCTCATTATGTTAAGTTTTGGATTAAATATTCAACACTTAGAAATTTTTATTAAAATTTTCTTTTGATGTTGGTGTTAATTGAATGTAATATCACGCCAAGATCAAGGATATCATAAGCTTAAATCCCCAATAATGAACTCATCCCAATATTTATAAAAATTTTAAATAAAAATTCATCCATAAATAAATTTAATTAATATCTTTAAACACCCCCCCCCCCCATAATAAAAAGACAATCAATCAAAAACAATCGACTTTAAAAAATAGTACCATCGCCAAGGATTCGACTCGAGTGTCATTATACACATTGGCAGAGCACCCAACCTTTGAAAAGTTAATAAGAAATAGTCAACCAAACTATAAATGGTTTCATATATGAGGATGATTTGACTAGTATTTGGTAGTTTTTTAAAAATAATAATAATAAAAGAAATAAAAAATAAACCAACAAATTGAAAAACACAACTTACTATAAGAATCATAAATAGAAAAAAAAGTCTTTCTTCCTCGTACATATATCAAAACTTCTCTAAATTTTTTGTATCCTATCAAATAATCCATTGGATTTATTTGACCTAAAAATTTCACGAACTCTTCACCGACTTAGGAGGAACATTAGGGATAATCAAATCAATAAAGACCCATTCATTTCCCATAAAATTGTTCTAGATATTTCCAATCATAAGGGGAAAACCTTAAAATAATTATCCCCCCTAATATAAATTACCAAGCCATTGGTATTCAACATCCATACATTTAGGCATATTTTAAACTCAAATTTGGTTTGATTCGTCTTATAACTCATTTACATGGGCTATTCAATGAGGATATACATCTTCACCTCACAGAGTTCCAAGTTGTGTTCTCTACCATGAAGCCTTAGGAGGTTTCTAAAGAAAAAAAATCAAACATCAAAAATTACCTTTATACCTAGATGACTCTATTAGGTCCTGGCTCTATTACCTCCCTATTGGTTCCATAACCACATGGAATGATATGAAATGACCCTTCTTTATTAAAATTTTCCCTACTTCTCAGACCACTTCTATCTGAAAGTAAATAAGTGGTATCCATAAATTCCCTAATGAATTACTCCATTAATACTAGCAGAGGCTCAAAAATATTATAGCAAATTCCCACACCACCAAATATCTGACCAAGTATTGATCCAATACTTCTATGATGGGTTATTATCTTCAGAGATAACTCTCATCGATGTATCATGTGGCGATGATCTTGTTGAAAAAACTCCTTAGGTTGTACAAGATCTCATAAGAAACATGGTTGTAAACACACAACAATTCCATACTCGAGAATGTTCTCAAGTTAAATAATTCCAAGAGAATCAATCCATAGATCCTGACAAGATGGCCACATAGATGAGTGAACTTACAGGTCTTGTGTGTCAACTATATGGGGCTTCCAAATCTTTAAACTCATCTTCTCTATAATATCTCTCCCCATAACCTATCAAAAATTATGGAATCTTCAAACCACTAGCTCATCCAACCAACACATGTCTAAAACTTCAAAATGATCCATATGGTTCTTCTAGTCCATTAGAGTTCAATTAAACATATGCTCAGTAGAACACCATCCCTCCATAAGTAGTTAAGTTTATTAGACACACCAACCAACCCCACTCTGATCCCCTCTATTCTAACTATAACCCTAGCTTGAGGTATGGTAATCCCATATCCAATCCCCCTTAGTTCCCTCCTCAAAATTCAAACCAATTACAACATGATAAAGGTAGTGGTAACTTCCAAAAATATTATACTTTTGTATCTTAACATCAAAGGATCAAATATTCTCCTACTCCTGGATTTTAATATCCTAGTGAGTCTTCTTAATTCCAAACCCAATACAAGCACTCTCTGAAGAACCAAAATCTAGGAAATATGGATGTTGTACATCCCTCTTATTCTAAGAAACCATGGAAAACTATTTTGGAAGATCCTCCCTCCTTCACCCATTATAGACTCAAAAATATTGAAAATAAAATTGGTTAACTTTAATTTCACCTAATCCAATAGAAACAATAAAACTCTTCCCAACTCCCAACTCAATCATTTCTCAACCCCAAGGTTAATGTAAGTGAAATTACACTTAAATATGGAAATAAAATTTCTATGACTAATGATGAATCCTCTAAAGACCCATTAAATTATCAGCTAGATAAATAAGAGTAAGAAACCAAAAAATAACCTAAATCCACTCCCTCACCACCTCTCATTCCTCTAAGGAACCAGATTCCTTTTCCTCAAGCCATCTCAAAGAAAAATAATCCCTTTGATCCTGATTCTGAAATGATTTACATGTTTAGACATGTTGAAGTGAAAATTAACCTCTTAGATTCCATCAAACAAATCACTGAGTATGAAAAGTTTCGTAAGGACTTTTTTCCCATAAGAGACAGCTTAAGACTATTGGAAATGTTTTAACCTAACAGTACATACACATGAAGTTCCAAGATCTAGTGACCTTTACAGTTCAATTCCAAATAGGGAGTTCCAACTTTTATGATGCACTCATAGACCTAGGATCCTTGATAAATTTCATGCCCAAATCCATCTTTTCCAACAATAGTATAGGTCCCATACACCCAACAAGTTTTTTCATTCTGTTGGACAATCGAATCATTTCTAGTATTGAGGGAATAATTGAGGATGTACTTTCCTAATTCAATGATCTTATATTTCTAGTTGATTTCTATGTCCTTGACATGGAAGGTGAGATTAATTCATCTTGATCTACCCTAATTCTAGGAATAACATTCCTTATGAAATCTAGAACTAAGATTGATATCTATTCGAGCATCTTATCCATGGAATTTGGTAACTTAACTGGTCATGTTCAATATTTTTCAAGCAATGAAATACCCATAAAATTATCACTCTATATTCTCTATCCATGCTTCTAAGGAAACATATGAGAGTAGATTCACCCCTATTTCATCATGTTCTTCATTTTATAATTAAATAAGATTTTATGAAATTTTCACCATGATTAACCAAGTAATAAATAGAGAAGTTGATGTTTACCTTTCATTTATAGACTCTATCAATCTAATTGATCTTAAAAGATCTCTATAATCCCATATCACCTATGAATCCTACTATTCAACCGTGGACAGTGTTGAGGAAAAAAAATCAAAACCAACTAGAATACCTTCGTCTCTTATTAACTTGTGTGTCTCACAAATGAAGGATAAAACTAAGTTTAAACCTATTCCATTTCACTTGAAATATATATTCATTTTCCATTATCACTCTTTACCCATTATTATATATTCTTAAATTACTGAAACTGGGGATTCAAAACTTGTTTAGGTGTTATTGGAAAATAAAAAGTCCTTCAGTTAGACACATGATGTCATACCAGAAATCAACCATGCCCTTTGCATGGATCATTTTCATCTAAAAGAATCATCAAAACCAATAAAATAACCACAAAGAAGACTCAATCCACTAATACTTAATGTAGTTAGGGAATAGATCAAAAATGTTCTTCAAGATGGTATTATCTAAAAAAATTCCTATAGTGAATTGGTTAGTCTGATTCAAGTGTTACCTAAGAAGAGTGGGATAACTATTTTCACAAATGGACATAGGTGGTCACAACTCAATTGAAAAAACAATGGAATTTGGGCATCGATTATCAAAACTTTAATGTTGAAACATGAAAATATCATTACCCTATTCCTTTACCTAATTAAATTATAGAAATATTAACTGTAAAGTCACATTATTTCTTTATTAATGGGTACATCAGGTACATCAAAATCTAGATTGCACATACGGACTAATAAAATACAATATTCACTTACCCGTTTAGAACATATGAATATAGGATAATTACTTTTGGCCTTTTCAATGCTCCTTCAACATTATAGAGGTGTTTGATGAGTATATTTTCTAAATTCATTGTGAATTTCATGGAGGTATTCATGGATGAATTTACCATTTATGGTGAGTCATTTGAATTGTACTTGAATTCACTCTCTCTAGTCCTACAAAAGTGTGTCAAATGTAATATTATGCTAAATTTTGAAAAATTTCACTTCTTGGTTACTAATGGTATTGTTCTAGGGAAAATAATTTCATAAGAGGTTATTAAATTTGATCCTACTAAAATTAACATAATATAATCACTTCATAAACCCACACTAGTTCGAGACATCCATTAATTCCTTGGTCATACTATTTTCTATCGGTGATTCATCTAAAAATTTATTATTATTTCCTTATTGCTTACTCATCTACTCCATAATGATGTTACATTACATTTTGATGAGGCTTTCAAGAGATCCTTCATTAAACTAAAATCGTTTCTTAAATTTTCCCTAATAATCCAACTCCCATATTAGTCTTTACCCTTTGAATTGATGTTTGATGCTTCTGATAGGTCCATTAGGTCCTTTCTTAGTTCAAGAAGAGAAAAAATTCTCATTTCATAAATTATTCCTCAAAACAGTAGATAAAACTCAATCTAATTATACTATCAGATAAAAGAAACTTCTAACTTTGGTTTTTTCTTGGATAAATTTTGGCCATATCTCTCAGGTTCCAAAATCATCATCCTCATGAACCATTGTTCTTTAAAGTTCTTATTAAATATAAGTGATTCAAAAGAAAGGATAATAAGATGGATCCTAATGCTTTAAGATTTTGACCTTTCAATCAAAGATAAACCTAGAAAATAAAACCTTGTGGTTGATCACCTGAGAATAATTTCAAATTATTCTCATTCTATCCTGAATTTCAGACTAAACACCTCTCATATCTCACTCCAATGTTACCATGGTATGACCAAAATGTTAATTACTTGGTTGATGATATTTTTACAAAAAAAAACAAAAGAACAAAAAATAAAGATAAAAATTTATTTGAAATCCAATTTTTTGGAAGATAATAAACTTTGGTAAACTGGGGTTGACATGGTAATTAGAAGATGTGTTGATAAATATGAGCATTCCTTCATCTTATAATTTTCTCACCCAATTCCAATTGGTGGCCAATTTGGACCAAAAAGGACCTCCTAAATGGTCCTTGACTCTATATTATTATATAATTCACTCTTAAAGGATTCATATGGGTTTTTTCAATCATTTCCCACTTTCCAAAAGTTTGGCACAATTTTTAAAAGAAAAAAATGCCCCCAAAAGACATTAATCTTCTATGAGATCTTCAATGTTTAGGGCATCAATTTCATGGGACAATTACCACATTACAATGAATTATCCTATATAATTATTGTAGATGAAAATTTTTCTAGGTGGATAGAGTCCAAACCCACTATGAAGGATGATGCGCATACTATTAGTGATCTCCTCAAAACCAACATTCTCTATTAATTGGGAACTCCACAAGCCTTGGTAAGTGACTCGGGAACCCATTTCTATAATCAGACCATGGAATATATTTTGAATAATAATTGGGTTGTACAAAAAACATCAACTTCATATCACCCCAAAACAAATGGCATGGATGAACTTTCTAACATAAAAGTAAAAAAAAGAGTTATTGAGAGGATTTTTAATCCCACAAGAAAATACTGACCTAAAAGACTTGATCAAGCACTTTGGGATTATTTAGATGCCTATAAAATACCCATTGGGATGTCTTATTTTAGGATATTTTTTGGTAAATCATGTAATTTACCAATTGAAATCCAACATAAGTCATTTTTAGTTGTGAAAACTTGTAATTTTGATTGTGAAAAATATGGTGAAGTGATATTTTTGTATTTGAATGAACTATAAGATATTCGACTTGATTCTTATGAGAAATGAAATCTCTAGAAAGAAAATCCTAAGGTAATACAAGACAAACACGTCTTAAAAAAAGTTATTCCATGAAGGTGGAAAGGTAATTCTCTTTAATTCTCAATTTTGACTTCACTAATGTAATATTAATTTTCATTGGGAAGGTCCTTTTATTATTACTAATGTTTACCCATTTGGAGTAGTTCAAGTCTAAGACCCCTCTTCCAAAAGGACCCTCATGGTTAATGGATATCAGTTAAAGCATCACCATGATAGGACACACATCCCTATAACCACATCAAATTCCACCATATCCCCAACTACTATAGTAGACCCACCACTAGATGGAGACAATGACCCACCAAATCCAAACTATGGGGTACCTCTTTCCCGTTAAATCTCTCTCCCTCTCTTCTTCCTCTTCTTCTTTCTATCTCTATCTCTCTCTTTAACTCTTTCTTCTTCTTCATCTATCATTATTATTTTTTCTACCTTATACATTAAAAAAAATCCCTCTTTCTCTTTGTGTGGGTGTATATTATAAAAAGACTAAAAATAATAAAAATAATAGAAAAAACAAAAAGAGTCAAAATTACTCACCATTAAATTTTGAAATTTTTTCCAAACATTGTTCGGAGTCAAATGAATTATTTTCACCTTAAAAATTTTTTATTTTCATCAAAAATTTGTATAAATAATTTTGTTCTAAGAAAACTAAATTTTTAATGCTCAATTTTTCATTTGGAAAATTATTTTTCTCTAGATATGAAGAGTAATTTCATATTTCATGCCACAGTCACCTATGGACATCTTTTTATATTATGTGTTTTTCACCCTCAATTATAAGTCTTTAGTTTATGGACCTTCAATATAAATTTCCTATTTTAGCATAAATTAATATGATATAGGAATTTTCTAACCCACATAAGAATCATAACAGCCAAATATCCTCTCATTACCCTTAAATTGATCCTCAATTTTAAATACCCTTAAATCCTATGAAAACCCTTTCTTGTAGAAAAATTACAAGACTAAAACCTTTTCCCACCAAACATCTAAATGTATTTTCATTTCATAATTTATTTAAATTTAAGTGTGGGGGAATGGATTTAATTTTGGTATAATTTCCTTGATTTTCAATGTGTAATTATATGATTGAGGGAAATCATCCATTTAAGTGTGGGAAAAATGTTTTCATTCAGTGATTTTTGGTAATAGATTAATGATTATGTTATTTTGTACAAATTTTATTGAAAAGTGTTCAAAAAATATGAAAAAAATCTAAAAATCAAAAAAAATGAAAAAAAAAATAATGGGTTGTGTCTTTGGCAGTTCAAAAAACACTCTTTGTAAACCATTTATCTTATTATAACTATTATAATTAGCTTCACTAGGATATAAAATATGGTTTTGTAGATGAGTGTAAGATTTGTTCCTTGTGAAACTTCTAGAAAAAAAATAAATAAATAACACTTTCATCATGTTTTCTTGAATATTTAGGAAAGTTTTGGGTTTTTTACATATTTATTCTTTTCATACCCTTAAAATTTTATCTATTTCTTTTCTTCATTCACAAAGTCATTCCCTTGTAAATGTTTTTTTCCATTTCCTTCCATGTCTTGTTTCAACAAAATTGTGCATTGCTTTTTCAATGTTATTGTTTTACCCCTCTTTTCCACTCCTTTGTACAGTATATTCCTACTATCCCATATCCTCTAAAGAACACATAAAATTTACCTCTTGATTCTTGTTCACTTTAAAATAGGTAATGGAAGCTGAGAGCTCTTTCAAACTCTAATATTTTCACTTTTGGTTGGTGAATGAGTGAACCTCCATAAATAAATGTTTCTCATCTTGAGGGGAGTAAGTTCTGAGCGTGATGTTATTAATATTTCCATAACTTATTATATATTCCATTTACTGATTTTATATGAAATTTTCATAATTTGTGTGAAATATTAATGTTTAAATATTAAATATAATTTTAGAGAACTATTTAAATTCATACAGATTCAAGTATATTTAATTTTTTAATAATAACTCTCACCATATTTATCCAAATTTAATTATTATAGTTTTTTATGTTTACTAACTAAAATTAAAAAAAATTATTAGAAGGAACCTTTGGCCAAATCATCCATTTGGATGGTCATATGGTCCACACAAGAAGACCCAAAGAATCTGTTAAGAAACTGGACCATCCATGATGATTGAGTTACTGGTCTAAATCCAGAAGCAAAAATTTTATGAAACTCCAAAATATGATCTTGATTATCCAAAAGAATCATGGATAAAATTTTTAAGGTCCAACTATATGAACAAGGGTCCCAACTGATGCTTTTAAGTCCACCCCATCATTCTGTTTGGGAATTAAAATCCTAAAACTATTCATGATATTTCTAATGATCTAGCAATCAAATCAAGCTAATATTTTGTATTGTGAAAGAGGATATATAGAAGGATGATTTTTTTTATAAATAATTCGTATTTTAATTCATATTACTATTAAAAAATCCATTCACATTTCATCCATAGAAAAATCATGGATAGAATTTGACAGTTTAACTATGTTTATGAAAACCACTATAACATTGGATCCATAAGTCCAAATACCTCCATATTTTGAGATTCGTCATCCAAATTCATTATATAAAACTTTTAAGAAGACTATATATTGATATTAGGCTATCTGGATGGCCAAATTGGTGATGTAAGTGGAAGGGAATATTTGGAATGCAAGCAGTCCACCTCATTGGGCTAAAAATACATCCCCCTCTTCTCCTTGAATTTGTTTGTCATTTCAGCACTTAAGAAGGAGGTTTGGAATTAATATAGCCATTCCAAGGTCCTAAGAGGAAATTCCTTGATCTTTTTCAATAATATATACCTCTCCACCACTTTTATTTTCATTATCCTTTTCATTTGTTTTCAATTGTATTTGTGTAAGCTGTTTTCAATTTCATTTGAACTTTAATGGAAGTTTTTCCTACATATTTTGTTTTAATCATCCACTCTCTCTTATTAAACATTAATAATCTTAAAATAGTTTAAATAATGTTCAATAACCTTCCCTTATTTTTTTTCTCATTCAATCTAAAGTCAGTTTTTAATTCTCATCAACATTCGTGTGTGTGTGTGTTCAACGCACAACTCTTTTCTTATCCCTATGTTTTCCTTATTTTTATAATTCATGATCATAAATATAATAAACCATATTACTAATAATATTAATGGATGAGTAAATATCTCATTGGGGTGAGTTATAATTTAGGTATGTTAAGTGATTGAGAGATTTTGCTCGATGAATATTCTTTGAATTAACATTGTGTATGTTGAACCTAACATGTCATGGATTAATGACTTGTTTTGTTTAACGAGTGGTTTACATAGATTATTGGAACAATAAATACACTACCATAAACAAGATATGATTAATATTATAACCCTAAGTTAATTTAAGTCCTGAATTAAATCTTAACACTTGGGAATTCCAATCAACATCAACTTGTGACATGGGTGTTAATTTAATTAAATATAAAGCAAGGCTCAAGGATATCACAAGATTAACTACCTAATGATGAACTCACCCCAATATTTATCAAATGTATAAATAAAAAACTGACCATTAATCAATTCATTTAAGCTCTACAAACAACCCCTCCCCCCAATCAAAATATAATAAGCTAGAAAATTGACTATTAAATAGTATCATTGTTGAGGATTTGACCCGAGTGCTGCTATACACATTAGTAGAGCACCATAACCTTGAATGGTTGATAGGTGACAATTTACTGCACTTTAAAATTTAAATATTTCCAGGGATGGTGCAATTAATTTGTCTTTAGTTTCTGGTTATTGTAAAAAACAAAAAATAAGTAAAAAAATTAAAAAAACACAAAGAAAAACCTGCCTTCCCATAAAAATCATAAACCAAAAAAACACCATAATCCTCTTTCTTCCAAAATCTCTCGGAATGCCCCATATCCTCCCAAAAAATCCCTCTTTTTTTCCTTGAAATTGAGAAAACACTTCACTAACTTTGGAGGAACATTAGGGATAATCAAATAATTCAAGAACCAGTCCTTGTCCAACCAATTGAATTAGATATGGCTAATCCTAGGGAACAAACACTTAAATAACTTATTTCCCTTGATATTAATTACCAACCTCTTAGTATTAAATATCCAAACATAGAGGCTAACTTTGAACTCAAATCGGTTTTGATTCATCTTCTCCCTCATTTCCACAGGCTAGCCAGTAAGGATCCACATCTTCATCTTAAAGAGTTCCAAGTGGTGTTCTCTACCATGAATCCTCAAGGGGTTTCTAAGGAAAAAATCAAAATTCGAGCATTCCCTTTTTCCTTAGATGATTCCTCCAATTCATGGCTCTACTACCTCCCTCCTGGTTCTATAAACTCATGGATTGATATGAAGTGACTTTTCTTAGATAAATTCTTTCCTACTTCTCGTAATGCTTCCATCTGGAAGGAAATTAGTGGAATTTGTCAATTCCCCAATGAATCACTCCATGAGCACTATGAGAGGTTCAAAGAACTTGTGGAAACCTGACCACATAACCAAATCCTTGAACAACTCTTGATCTAGTACTTTTATAAGGGGTTATTGGCTATGAAAAGAACCCTCATTGATGCTGCAAGTGGCGGTTCTCTTGTTGATAAAACTCTTGCAGCTGCAAGAGATATCATTAGAAACATGGCTGCAAACACACAAAAATTTCATACTTGAGAACATGATCAATTCAAACAAGCTCAAGATAATAAATCTATAGATACAAACAAGATGACAGAGTGGATGGTGAACTTACATGTCTTGTGCGACAACTAGCTGTGGCTATAAAATTTTCAACCTCATCTTCTCCACAATATATGTTCCCTAGACCTATCAAGAACTGTGGAATTTTTAGTTCCCCATCTCATCCAATTAACACATGTCCACAAATTCAAGAGGATCCCTCCAATTCATCCATACCAAGGGAGCTCAATGTAGTATATTCTTAGCGGAACACCAACCCTCAAAAATCATGTCAGTTTGTTAGAAACTTCAGCCAACCCCATTCTGAGACCTTCTCTTCTACCTTCATCCAAGTCTTTAGTTATGGTAATCCCATTTCTCATCCCCCTCAATTCCATCCTCAAAACCCTAAACAATTCTAATATGGTCAAAGTTTTGGTAACTTCCAAAAACCTTACCCTTTTGTTCCTCAACCTCAAAGGATCAAACCTCTACTTACTCCTCCTAGATTCCACTATCCTAGTGAGCCTTCCCAATTCCAAAACCAATAAAATCACTTTCCCAAGAACCAAAATCAAGGTAATCCCAATCAGGGACAAGCCTCTTCTTCCAAAAAACCAAGGGAAAGTGTAGTGTAATATCATTCCTCCTTCACCCGTTCCATCCTCAAAAACATTGAAACCCAAATTGGCCAACGTGCATCCCACCTAAGCCAGTAACAACAATCAATTTCTTCCCAACTCCAAACTCAACCATTACCCAACCCCAAGGGTAATGTAAGTGAAATTGATCTTATATCATGGAAGCAAATTTTTATGCCTCAAGATAAGTCCTCCAACCCCCCTTTGAATGTTGACCTAGAAACTGAAAAGAAAAAGAAACTTGAAAAGGAATCTAAATTTATTCCCTCGCCTCCTTCCATTCCACTTAGGAACCCAATTCTTTTTCGTCAAGCTATTTATAAGCCAAAGAAGTCCTTTGAACACAATCCTAAAATGATCGACATGTTTAGATGTGTTGAAGTCAACATTCCCCTCTTAGATTACATAAAACAAATCCCTAAGTATGCCAAGTTTCTTAATGAATTGTTCACTCACAAGTAGAAACTTAGGACCTTCAAAAATGTTTTCACCCAGTAGTCTATTCCCATAAAATGAAAATATCAATGGACCTTTACAGTTCCATGCCAAATTGGAAGTTCCAACTTTGATGATACGCTCATAGACCTAGGAGCCTCAATTAATTTCATGCCTAAATATATATTCTTCAACCTTGGTCTAGGTCCCTTACATCCAGCGGGTTTTGTAATTCAATTGGAAAATTGAATCACTACTAGTCTTGATGGTATAATCGAGGATTTCCTTGTCCGTGTGAATGATCATATCTTCCCAGTTGATTTCTATGTCCTTGACATAAAAGGTGAGATGAACTCTTCTTGATCTCCCCTAAATCTAGGAAGACCATTACTAATGATAGTGAGAACCAAGATTGATGTCCATTCAGGCATCTTATCCATGGAATTTGGTGACCAACTGGTCAAGTTCAATATTTTCAAAGACATTCGATACCCATCTGAGGATCAATCTACATTATCAATGAATGCTTCTAAGGACACTTTTGATAGTCAATTGAACCCTAATCCATAATGTTATTCATGTTCTAATGATAAAATAGTTTGTGAATTTTTAATTCTCATTAACCAAGTCTTAAATGATGAAGTTGATGTGGACCTGTCATTCATAGACTCTATAAATTTAGAGGATCTTGAAAAATCTCTTCAATCCCACATCAACTCTGATCTCTACTTCTCCACCTTGAACAATATTAAGTAAAATGAATCTGATGCATCTAAAATCCCTTCCTCCATTCCTGAGTTGTCTAACCCACAAATGAGAGCTGATAATGATCTAAAACCTCTTCCTGAACACCTGAAATATGCATTCCTTTTCCATGATCACTCTTATCCTGTCACTATCTTTAATTCACTTACTGAAACTGAGGAGTCCAAACTTGTTCAGGTGTTAGAGGAAAACAAAAAGGAATTAGGTTGGACCCTATATAAAATACTAGGAATCAAGCCTACCCTTTGCATGAATCACATCTATCTTGAGGAATCATCCAAACCAATTAGACAACCACAAATAAGACTCAATCCACTCATACTTGAGGTGGTTAGGAAAGAGATCACCAAGCTTCTTCAAGATGGTATTATCTACCCAATTTCTGATAGTGAAAGGGCTAGCCCAATTCAAGTTATACCTAAGAAGGGTGGGATAACTGTTGTCACAAATAAACATGGAGAGGTATTCACAACTTGAATGAAGAACAAATGGAGTGTGTGCATCGACTATAGGAAATTAAATGTTGAAACAAGAAAATATCACTACCCTCTTCCATTCCTTGATCAAATTCTAGAATTATTAGCAAGAAATTCACAATATTTCTTTCTTAATGGATACACCGTCTAATTCCAAATCCCAATTGCACCCCAGGACCAAGAAAATACTACTTTCACATGCCGCTTTAAAACATATTCATATAGAAGAATGCCTTTTGGCCTTTTCAATAATCCTACAACATTATAGAGGTTTATGATGAGTATCTTTTCTGAATTCATTGAACACTTTATGTAAGTCTTCATGGATGACTTTACCATTTATGGTGAGTCATTTGAATATTTCTTGAATTCACTCTCTCTAGTCCATAAAAAGTGTGTCAAGTGTAACCTTGTATTAAATTTTGAAAAATGTCACTTCATGGTTGAAAATGGGATTTTTATAGGAAACATAGTTTCAAAAGAGGGTATTGAAGTTGATCTTGCCAAAATTTAAGTGATATAATCACTTCCTGAACCCACCTCTATTCGAGAAATCCATTCATTCCTTGGTCATGCTGATTTCAATCGACGATTCATCTATAACTTTATAAGTATTTCCCTCCCACTCATTCGGTTCCTCCAAAATGATGTCACTTTCCATTTTGATGATTTTTCCAAGAGAGCTTTCATTGAACTCAAAACTTCTCTTAAATCTTCCCTGATAATCCAACCCCCAAATTGGTCATTACCCTTTGAGTTGATGTGTGATGCTTCTGATAGATCATTTGGGGATGTTCTTGGTCAGAGAAGAGAAAAGATTCCTCATATCATATATTATTCCGCAAAAACATTGGATGAAACTAAATCTCACTATAATGTCACTAAAAATGAACTTTTAGCAGTTGTTTTTTCCTTAACTAAATTTCGGCCCTATCTCTTAGGTGCCAAAATCATCATCATCACATATCATTATTCTATAAAGTTCTTACTCAAGAAAAGTGATTCCAAACCGAGGCTAATAAGATGGATCCTAATGATCCAAGAGTTTGATATTGAAATCAACGATATACCTATAAAATAAAACCCTATGGCTGATCACCTGAGTAGAATTTCTAATTATTCTCATTCTGAAATAATTGATCCAAAATTTCCCACTGAGCACCTTTCATATCTCACTCCAAAAATACTATGGTATGCCCCAATTTTAAATTACTTGGTTTCAGGTGTTTTTCCTAAAAAAATAAAAAGAATAAAAAATGAAGTTGAAAAGTGATTCAAAATAATTTTTTGGGAAGAAAATAAACTTTGGAAAACTAGGGCAGACATGGTAATTAGAACATGTGTTGATGAAAATGAACATTCTTCCATCTTAAAATTATGTCACTCAATGCCTTGTGGTTTCCACTTTGGACCACAAAGGACCTTCTAAAAGGTCCTATACTTCGGATTATTTTGTCCTTCACTCTTCACGTACTCACATGAGTTCTTTCAATCATGTCCCACTTTCTAAAAGTTTGGAACAATTTCAAAGAAAAATGACATTCCCCAAAAGCCTTTAATTTTTTGTGAAATATTTTATGTTTGGACATCGATTTCATGGGACCATTAAACCCTTATAATGGATTCTCATACATTATTCTTTCGATTCATTATGTTTCTAGGTGGGTCGAGGCCAAACCCAATCGATTTCAAGAGTGCACTGCCCAGAGGGTTGCTTGTGTTTCTAGGTAGGACCAGAGGGGATAGGCTATGAGTACTTCCCAGAGGGTTACCTATTGTATTATATGCTTACGTGTGTTTCTAGGTAGGACCATAGGGGATAGGATATGAGTACTTCCCATAGGGTTACCTGTTGTGTTATCTACT
This sequence comes from Viscum album, assembly GCA_963277665.1. Classification (NCBI taxonomy): domain Eukaryota; kingdom Viridiplantae; phylum Streptophyta; class Magnoliopsida; order Santalales; family Viscaceae; genus Viscum; species Viscum album. Next base: position 1,426,206,951 of record OY728136.1, on the reverse strand, counting down.
TTATTGTGTTTCTAGGTAGGACCAGAGTGGATAGCCTGTGAGTACTTCCTAGAGGGTTACCTTTTGTGTTTAGTTGCTTGCTTATGTTGCTATGTAGGACTATAGGGGATGGGTTGTGAGTACTTCCCAGAGGATTACCTGTTTTTGTTTAACTTTTTTGGGTAGTTATTTCTTGATTTATGAAATTGAATGCATTGAAACTATGGATTAGTTACTATTGAGTGCTTCCTTGTTTACTACTTCCTGTTATTTATTACCTGCCATATATTCACCGATTGTTAGGCACAGATCTTGTGGTGGTTTCCAACTGTGATTTAGTCTCACAACCTATTCGATCCATGATTTTGGGCCCAAATATATTATATTTCTGTAGGTATAGATAAGGTAAATCACCCTCTTACTTTAGGTACTTGAATGCTGAGGAGCTACAGAGCATGGGACCAAGATGAGGCTTGAGATGCTGAGGAGTTTACTTGTTTTCTTTTGTACTCTGGTTTAGTATTGTATTCCAGCATTGTGATGTGTTTGGATGCTTTCCTAGACATGTGTACCATGCATCATTTTTATATATATGCTCTAGATATTTATTTCTTCATACTTCCATTGTTTCTTATTATTTGATATTATTACTGCTTCCTCTATTGTTATCTGTTTCTCTTCCACTGTGTTACTCTTCCAATGAGGGCATAGTTTCCCCACTATCACACCCAACTACCTTGCTTCTATTTGGTAGCCTCTGGAATTAGGGGAAATGTGCTTGAGACCATGTGACCAACCAGGTATGGGGCGCCTCTGGGTGGATTTTAGAACCGAGACGTTAAAATTATGTTTCTAGGTGGGTGGAGGCCAAACCCACTAGAAAGGATGATTCACATATTGTTAGTGAGTTCCTAAAGACACATATCTTCCACCAATTTGGCACACTGCGTGCCTTGATAAGGGACTTAGGAAATCAATTTTTTAATAGAACAATGGAATATCTTTTTAAAAAGAATGGGTTTGTACATAAAACTTCAACTTCATATCATCCCTAAACAAATGGAATGGATGAACTTTCTAATAGAGAAGTCAAAATAGTGCTAGAGAGAATTGATAAGCCCACCAGAAAATATTAGACTGAAAGACTTGGTGAATAACTTTGGGCTTATCGAACTACTTATAAAACATCCATTGGTATGTCTTCTTTTAGGCTAGTTTTTGGTAAAGCGTTTCACTTACTAGTTGAAGTCCAACATAAGTCATTTTGGGCTTTGAAAACTTGTAATTTTGATTGTCAAAAATAAGGTAAATAAAGATTGTTGTAGTTTACTGAATTGGAGGATCATTGAATTGATTATTACGATAATTATAATCTCTATAAAGAAAAATCTAAGGTACTCCATGAAAAACACATCCTAAGAAAGGTATTCCATGGAGGTGAAAAGGTATTTATTTTAAACTCTCAATTTCTTCTTCACCTGAGTAAGCTTAATTCTCGTTGGGAAGGTCCTTTTTTATTACTAATGTTTACCCATTTGGTGTAGTGCATCTCCAAGAATCATCTTCCAAAAGGACATTCATAGTTAACGGACATCGGTTAAAGAATCACCATGAGAGGAAATGCATCCTGGGAACCACCTCCACTTCCATCAGATCCAAAACTTCCACCGACCCACCACCGGATGGGGACGATGACCCACCAAATCCAAATTAGGGGGAACCTCTTTCTCTTTAACACTCTCTCTCTATCTCTTACTCTCTCTCCCTATTTCTTCTTCTTCCCCTCTCTTTCATTTTTTTACCACTTTCCTCATCACATTTTTTATTTACTCTTTTGAGTGGTAGTTTCTTTATAAAAAAACTAAAAAAACCTACAAACTGAAAAAAATAATAAAAATCACTTAAAAAATATGGAAAATCAAGAGTCGTGATTACTCACCTTCAACTTTTGACATTTTTTCTAACCATTTTGGAGATTCAAAAGACATGTTTTCACCACAAAAATCTTTTTTTTCATCATATATTTGGATAAATAATATTGTGTCAAAACTAAAAAATTTTGAATGTTCAATTTTTGATTTGGAAAATTATTTTCCCCAACCATGAGGAATAACATTTTATTTCATGTCATGGAAACTTATGGCCATATTTTCAAAATATGTGTTTTCACCCCCGATTGTGAGTCTTGAGTTTGTGGACCTTCGAGCTGAATTTCCTAATTTTGTGTGCATTAATATGATAGAAGAATTTTCTGAACAACATGGGAATCACAATAGCCAAATAGCCTCACATTTCCCTTTCATTAATCCTCCTTTTTGAAAGCACCTTAGATCCTATGAAAAATATTTCTTTGATAGCCACATTACAATCCCAATACATTATCCCACCCAATATCTACAAAGATTTTCATTGCATAATTTTTTGAAATTTAAGTGTGTGGGGAATGGGTTTTGTTTTGGGTACCCTTTATTGATTTCACCATGTTATCATATGATTGAGTTCAATAATCCATGTTAGTGTGGGGGATAGGTTGTCATTGAGTGATTGTTTATGTAATTTTGTAAATTTTTTTGACAAGTGTTCAAAAAAATCAAATCAAAAAAAAATTGAAAAAAAAATAATGGATTGTGTCTTGGGAAGGTCAAAAATAACTCTTCCTAAACCTTTGATATTGTTATAACTATTGCAATTAGTATCAATAGGAGATCAATCATGGGTTGGGAGATAAGTTTGAGATCTATTTCAAGTTCAAATTTCAAAAAATGAAAAAAAAAACTTATGTTATTGGGAGAAGTTTTGTGTTTTTCAAATATTACATCTTCTCATTCCATTAAAATTTATTAATCCTTTATGTATTTATTCACATAAATATTCCCTTCTAAATATGTGTTTTCATTTCCTTCCATGTTTCATTTCAAAAAAAATTATTCATTGTTTTACCCATGCTGATGTTTTACCCCTCTTCTTCTCTCTCTTGGACATTATATTCCTATCATCCCATATCCACAAAAAAATACCCTTAAAATACATCTTGATTCTTGTGCACTTTTGGATATTTAATGGAAGCTGAGAGATCTTTCAAACTCTAGTATTTTTACTTTTGGTTGGTGAAAGAGTGAACCTCCATAAATGAATTTTATCATCTTGAGAGGTGTGAGTTTTGAGTGTCCACATTTTCCATTTCTAAATTTGAGCATGAGAAAATAGTTGTTTTTGTAAAAAAAATTATGTAACAATTTTAGGTGGAATTCAATATGGATGAGTGAAGTATTCTAAACCTCCCCTGATTGGTGAAAAAAAAATTTAATATTTGTTGGTGAGTGAGAATGATTTTGTAATGTTTTTTATATTTTTTTGATATGAGGACATGGACAAGACTAAGAGTAGGGGAGTTGATGTTATTAATATTTTAATAACTTATTTTATACTCCCTTTACTGATTTTATATGAAATTTTCATAATTTGTGTGAAATATTAATGTTTAAATATTTAATATAATTTTAGAGCACTATTTGAATTCATCCAGATTAAAGTCTGTTTAATGTTTTAATATTATATATCACCCTACTTATCCAAATTTCATGATTCTTGTTTTTTATGTTTAATTACTCAAATTCCAACATTTCATTAGGAGTAACCTTTGGCCAAATAGTCCGTTTGGAGGGTCATATGGTTCACACAAGAAGACCAAAAGAAGCTGTGAAGAAACTAAACCATCCATAATGATTGAGTTACTGGTCTAAATCACAAAGACCAAATTTTATGAAACTCCAAAATATGTTCTATATTATCCAAAAGAATCAGGGATAAAAAATTTAAGGTCCAACTACAGGAAAAAGTGTCACAACTGATGCTTTTAAATCCATCCCATCATTCTGGTCGGGAATTAAAATTTGGACACTATTTATGACATTTCTCATGATATAATCATCAAATCAAGATGATATTTTGTAGTGTGAAATAGGAGATATAGGTGGCCTACTTTTTTGAATAAAGAATTCAGATTTTAATTCATATTCTTATTCAATAATCCATTCACATTTTGGCCATCAAAAAATCATGGATAGAAATGGATAGTTTAACATTGTTTTTAAAAACCACCATAACTTTGGTTCCATAAGTACAAATGCCTCAAAATTTTGAGATTATTAATCCAACCATATTATCTAAAACTTTTAAGAATAGTATATCTTGATGTTTTAATGTCTGGATGGTCAAATTGGTGATGAAAGTGGAGGATAATATTTGGAATGCAAATTTTTCACCTCCTTGGGTTATAAATACAACCCCCTATTCTCCTTGCTTGTGGTTGGAATTTAAGCACTTAAGGAAGAGTTTTGGAATGACTAGAGCCTTGACAAAGTCCTGGGAGTAATTTCCTTTATCTTGTTTCAATAAAAGATACCTCTCCTTCACTTTTATTTTCATTCTCCTCTTCGTTTCTTTTCAATTTTATTTATGTAAGTTGTTTTCAACTTCATTTGAATTTTAATGAAATTTTATTCTTCATATTCTGTTTTAATCATCCAATATCTATTATTAAATGTTCATAATCTTAAAATATTTTAAATCATGTTCAATCCCCGTCCCTTATTTCTCTTTCTCGTTCAATTTAAAGTTCATTTTTAATTCTCATCATCGTTCGTGTGTGTGTTTGTGTTCAATGCACAACACTACTCTTATCCCTTTATTTTCATTATTTTTATAATTCATAATAATAAATATAATAAACCAGATTACTAATCATATTAATTTTTGAATAAATATCTCATTTGGGTGAGTTATACTTTAGGTATGTTAAGTGATTGAGAGCTTTGTCTTGATGAATATTCTTTGAATTAACATTGTGTATGTTGGACTTAACATGTCATGGATTAATGACTTGTTTTGTTTAATGAGTGGTTTCCATGGATTATTGGAACTATAAATACACTACCATAAATAAGATATTATTAAGATTATAACCCTAAGTTAAGTTAAGGCTTGGATTAAAGCCTTAACACTTGCGAATTCCAATCAACATCAACTTGTTACATGGGTGTTAATTTAATTAAATATAAAGCAAGGATCAAGAATATCACAAGCTTAACTACCTAATGATGAAATCACCCCAATCTTTATCAAATTGCTAAATCAAACACCAATCATTATTCACTCTATTTAAGCTCCTCAAACAACCCCCCCCCCCCCCAATCAAAATACAATCAACTAAAAACAATCAACTATTAAAAAGTATCATCGCCAAGGATTCGACCCAAGTGATGTTATACACTTTAGCAGATTACCAGAACTTTTAATGGTTGATAGGAAACAATTGGTCACACTTTCAGAGTGCCCATATTTTTATTTAATAATTTTGAACATGAAAAATGATTTTTTGAAACATTTTTTCTATAACAATTTTTGGTGGAATTCATTATGGATTACTGTACTAGTCTAGACCCCCTGATTGGAGAAAACAAAAATTTTATATTCATTGGTGAGTTAAAATGACTTAGTTGTGTTTTTATATTTGATGTACATGAAGAAATACATAAGGCTAATTGTGGGGGGTTGATTTTATTCACTTATTATTAATTTTTTATCTACTACCCTTACTATTTTTTTAAGAAATTATCATAATTGGTGTGAAATTCACATGTCTTAATATTAATTATAATTTGTGAGCATTGTTCAAAATAATCTATATTTAAGTCAGTTTACTATTTTAATAATAAATCTCCCCTAATGATACAAATTTTTTATTCTTGTTTTTTAGGGTTCCTTATTTAAATTACCAAAAATTATTCAATTGGATATTTGGATAATTTTTTCATTTAAAGGTCCATATAAACCACACAATAATTCCCACTGAATCTGTGATGAAAATTGGACCAGCATGGATGATTGAATTTTTTGTCATAATTTAGAAGATAAAATTTGATGAAACTCCACAATTTATTCTAGGATATCCAGATTAATCTTGGATATAAAATAAGTCCCAACTAAAAAAATGGGGCCTAATCTATGCATGAAATTCCATCACACAATTCTGTTTGGGATTTTAAAATAGCCAACAATTCATGACTTTTATCCAAATATAGACATCCAATAAAGCTGTAATTTTTGGGGGAAAAATCAAGATATAGGTTCCCAAATTTTTAGAATAAATGGTTTATATTTTAATGAATGTTCATAGAAATAAATGAATTCACATTTAGATCAAGGAAAAACATGACACAAAACTAGATACCATCACATGGTTTGGTAAAATAGCCATAAATTTATCAAAATTGTCCAATCCAATTTATCTAAAACTTTTATGAATAATATTTTTTCATATTTATCTTTCTAAATAGTCAAATGGTCAATCCAATTTGGGGGATAGATTTGGAATCCCAATAGTCCTCCACCTTGGGATATAAATGCATTCCCCTATTCTCCTTGAAAGTGTTTGGAACTTATAAACTTAAGGAGGATAATTGGGATGAAAATATCATTTACAAGGGTCTGGGAAGACTTTACATACTCTTGTTTCAATAAGAGAAACCTCTCCTCCACTTTCCATTTCATATTTGTTTTCACTTGTTTTCAAATGTAATGTTTTCATTTAAATTAAATATTAATGCATGTTTCTTCGTAATAATATCTAATTCTATACCACACTCAATTTTGTAATATTAATTTTCCAAAAAAAATTAAATTATGTTGAAAATCAGTCCCTTCTTTCACTTTATCATTCAATAAAAAGTTTGTGTTTAATTTTCTTCATCGTTCGTGTGTGTGTTCGGTGCACTACTCTTATCTTATCCCATTCTTTTTCTGTATATTTTTAACTCATCACCCTAAAAATCATAAATCAGATTAATAACCATCTTAATGTATAATTAAATCATTCATTGGGTGGAGTCATAATTTGTGGGTGTCAAGTGATTAATAGCTTTTTCTCATTAAATATTCTTTAGGTTAACATTGTGTGTGTTAAACTTAAAATGTCATGGATTAATTAAATGTTTTATTTAAGGTGTGGAATGCATGGATTATTTGAACCATAAATACACTACCATAAAAAATTATTGATTTATATTAGATCTCTAGTTAGGTTAGGTCTTCGATAAAATTTTCAAAATTTGGGAATTATGATCAAAAACATCTTGTGGAGTGGGTGTCAATTTAATGCAATATCCTACAAATCATAATAATATCATAATTTTAAATCCCAAATAATGAATTAACCCCAATATTTATCAAATTTTTAAATAAAAATTAATCCATAAATAAATTTAATTAATCTATGCAAACAAATACCCCAATCAAAAGACAATCAATCAAAAACTATTGACTCTAAAAACTAGTACCATCACTGAGGATTCAACCCGAGTTCCACTATACACATTAGCAGAGCATCACACATCTGAATGGACGGTTGGTAAAAATTTATAAATATTTATGAATAAATTTATCCATGAGTTTCATTGGCTTATTCCATATTCTATACAGAGTGGGAGAGGCTACTTAGCACTAAGAATTTCCCTTGTAATTAGACTAGGTACATAATTTCTTCCACATTTCATAGTTGAGGAGATTCCTGAATGATCCATTAAAAATTATTTAGTAGGTTAATCTAGAAATGGATGATGGTTCCACATTATAATATTACTATTTTTTGATTGAGTATTGGTAGGAGATGCATTTTTTAGAATGTGTTATACCATTGGTGTGTGTTCTATGGAAGCATGGGAACCTTCAAGAGAGATCATGAGAGTATGAGAGTTAGATGTGTGATCCATACACTTAAATTTTTGAGTAGGTGGTTCTTTTAAAGGTGAAAACCCATGAAGGTGGGTAAGATATATTAATCTATATTTTAGTAGTCTGAACCCATATAATAATTTTAATAATATTTTTGAGGTGGGTCACTGATTCATTTCCTTGAAAATAATATATTTATTTTATCTGACACACATGATTCAGTGAAAAAATAGGAATTTACTCCTAAATAGAGCCTCATATGGGGAAAACAATGATTTATTTCTTTTCTATAATAGGGGTTCTATCGTAATATAAGTATAATATTTTTTCACACACAGGTTCCCCATAATCAGACCTTCACATGTAGAATTAATTAATTAAATTATCTAAACCTATAAAACCTCTATTTATTCATCCTTAACCACTAACATAAGTTTTATTTTCTAAAAACCAAATATTTATAGGTAGGAAGAGAGGGGGGTCATGGAATATCTATATATCTATGAAACCAAAGAAAAAAATACTTCTTTAAAAATATCCAACAAATTTGGTGTAGAAGAAGTCATCGCTAACGATTGATCTAAACATCAAGGTAGGGCACATTAATTTTGAATTTTTTTTATTTTTGATTTTCAGTCTAGAAAATTTATTCCTTAATTTTCATTTAGCACAGTGTATATCCCTATAACATTATTAATTTTTATTAGTTTATTTTTGATCCCTCACCCTGTGATTTATATAATTGGAGAACTTTATGCCCATTAATCTGTAAACGAGAATCACAATAGCCACCATAAATTTTTGTCTATAATTATACTATTATTTCCCATAAATTTTCTTTATTTTTTCATTATCATCCTTCTCTATGGTCAGCAGTTCAATGAATCTTGGCCAGGATTGACAAGAAATTGATATTTGGGACTATGAGAAATTGATTTGGGTATGAAAGTGAAGATTGGGGCATGTGAGAGGATCTTCAGTGGGTTAAAAATTACTATGATGTATATTGTTAGGGTTTCCTTGAAGTAATGTAGTGAATGGAGTATTGAGGTTTTGTATGAGGTAATTATGAACCCTTTTTTTAGTAAAGTATGGTCAGAAAGTGACTACTGAAGGTTTCATTAAAAGGGAAGAAGACTTTGGAATTATTTTAGGCTAGATAAAATGTGATAATAGTGAGAGTTGATAAATTCTGATAATTCTATAGATTCTGAGCTTGAGGACATAATCACACAACATGTCATCTTGAGATGCATGTTTTTTATCATCCAAGAATCAGTGGATAGGTTTTTCAGTTATTTAAGTATCACATGGAATGTTCCCTTGGTACACACACCATGTATCTTAAAGCTGGATACCTTTATGTGTACACATAGTACAAGCACAGGTGGTCGTTTGTCTGCACATGACATGTGAATTGGGATCCCACACAGTGTTCCCTTGATCATATATGACTCAAACTCCCTATAAGTACACACCATGTGAGATGGATGGGCCTCTATTTGATTTACCCATTACACACAACATATTGGTAAAGTTGTATATTTCATATAAAGGGTAGTATATGTACAAGATACACCCAAGGGGATACATAATATGTACCTCCATAGAACATGTCATTTACCCTCCCATTCTTTGTGTATTTTCATATATCCTTACCCAAACATATATTTGGTCACATGAGTAGTTCATCCTAAGCATTTTTTTCATGTTGAACATGATAGTACACATTTCTTTGGTATCAAAGGTGAGAAGTGAGGTAATATGATAATTTTAACCCCATAAAAATGATGAATGGGAATTGAGGGAGATGATCGAAGCATTAACAGGGTTATAAACTTCCCTGATAATGTTTTTATGAAAGTGAATGGGTCCCCTACACTATTTATGGGGTTAGGAACTCCCCCACTCTTTTGGGTAGGATATTTATCCATATAGTTGGGTAATCCCTTGTCTAACAAGGTCTGATGGGGTATGAGTCCTCCACCAAGGCTATTTACTCCCTAAACTAATATTTATCCTTTTTAAAGTCATGGGTTCCCCACTATAGTTTTTGAGAGGTCACATGGATTATAAATCTGGGTGATTTGAATTCTTTGGATGCTTACGGGCACGAGTCCTCCACCAAGGCTAGTTACTTCCTAAAGTAATATTTATCCTTTGTCAAGGCATGGGTCCCCCACTATAGTTTTTGAGAGGTCACATGGATTATAAATCTGGATTATTGGAATTCATTGGATGCTTACAGGGATGATACTTCAATATCTAGTTTGTTAGAGTGAGACTCTCTTCTATGTCCCAGGTACTCTTCTTTAAGCATATTTTGGTTTTTATATTATTTCACCCTCCTTCCATTTAGGTTTTTAGATAATTTATATTTTTATATTTTTATTTCATTTTTTGGGATGATATATTAGGTATTTATATACTCACCCATACATGGGAGTTCCACCCACACATATCAGGTATTATACAGATGATGGACTATTCATCGGTGACTTTGGTGGACATGAATTTAGTAGAGCTTAGTAGTTCGAAGAGGTGATGTATCAAAAACATTGTGTATGAAGTTAGTTTTTTATGGATATCCTTTCACCATAATCATTTTAGGTTAGTTTAATTTGGTATTATTATGAATCTATTTTTCCTCCACTACATTATGATTTATGCATTTGTTATTTCTTCATTGATCTTAGCATTTATTACATGAATCTTACATTATAGTTGGTTTTTTTTATCGTGGATTATTATGCCCTATGTGGAGATTTTTGTTTTGTACGTGTGAATTAGGACAAGTCCATCATCATATGTGTTGTTCTGACTTAGTTATAGTCATTATCACTTATCCTATTAGAGGTGGGATTGGGTGGAACACTCGGATTACTACCAGCACAGGTGGGGTTCTGGTAGGTTGGGTCATGTCGTTATAATTTGAATCTTGAAGATCATTATCTTTAGAAATTATATCTTTCATCAAATCTCAAAATTTTTTAAAACTATTTTCAATTTGTCAATTCTTGGTTTTAAGGTTAACTAATATTATCATTGTTGATAAAACCATAAATTTTGTATATCCTGGATACAGTGGTATTTATGCATCACCATATTGGTGCTCAATGTTTGGTGTTTTCTCAATTTCTTCCACTTTAATATCATTAATCATTTATCCAATTTTATCAGAATTATCATCATGAAAATATTCATCATCATTAGATATTGGATTCTACCCAAATTCACAAGCAAGATAAAAAGACTATAACTCAGATTGAAACCATTTCAAATTAAATTATGTTTAACCTCTATGATTTTTATATTTATCATATTTAAACACTTTATGCTTGGATTGAAAAATAGGTCATTATTTAGAACATTTCATTTGGAAAATTCTAAAAAAACATCAACCCCTTCTTTATATTAATTACTTGTTTGTCATTCAGAAATACAACTATGATTCATTATCAACTATAACATGTTTTATGTATTTAATATAATTTAATATATTTTAAAATGGTAAATTAAAATTTACTTTTGTAAATAACAATAAAAAATGATTTTAAAAAATTGATCAAAATAATGAAAAAAAAATTATTAAAATTAATATGAATAGTAAATATATTATATATTAAAAATAGAAAAACATTTATATGTTATTTTATTCAATATAATTTATCAATAACATATTTTATACATATGTAAATTTTATGAGGTTGAAACTTATGTTATATTTAGATCACTTGAAAATATTCTACCAATAAAGATAATTTTGAATACTCTCTTATATATACTATGCATAAAACGAATTTTCTATAATATTATTGGTGATCGATTTTAAATCATAATAACATTTTCAAAATATTAAATATAAAATTTATTAAAAAAGTTATCAACCATATAAAAAATAAAAAAAAATATTTTCTAAAATATAAAAATAATTTAAATAAAAATTATATTGTTTTTTAAATCCAAAAAAAACTCAAAAAATATTAGGGAACATTCACTTTGTGTTTTAAAAAAAAATAAAAAAGACATTTTTTTTAAATAAAAATATTTTATAAATCAATTTTATTTTTATTTACTAAAAATATAAATAATAAACAAATTTAACAATCATTAATATAAAAAAACATAATTTCTAATCCATAGAAAACATATGTTCTCCATTGAATAGTATTAATTTATTAAAATAAAAAAATATTTAATAATGAAATTTTTTATTCTTAAAAACTCAACTTTATAAAGTATAAAAAAACACAAATTATTATATAAATTATTGTTAAATAAAATGTATCATAATTATAAAAGATATCACATATATTTATCAAAACATTGATAATAAAAAATTTTCTCAAAATAATAAAAGAAATTTAATTAATATTTGAAAATAAAAAATAATAATAATTTAGTTTTAATAAAAATATCTAGAGAAAATATGTCCTATGAATAACTATATAACTAAAAATAAAAATAAAAATAAAAATTATAATGTAAATTCAAAATAATTTTAAAAAAAATAAATAAATCATATTTTATTTATTAAAATACATATATGATAAAATCTTATATAATTATTAATCAAAACATTCAAGATACAAAGAAATAATATAAATATATTAAATAATCCAACCACTAAAACATTATGATAAATAAATCTAAAATTAGAATAAAAAAAATTATGAATAAAATAAAATATTTACTTGATACATACCTTATGATTCAAAAATAGAACAAAAAATAGATGGGCTTCAATAGTGGAGAGAGAAGATATAGAGAAGGGGATATGGATGTGGGTGGTTGAAGATGACCAAAGTAGAAGAGAATAGATGAGGGTAGTGACCTATGGAAGTTGAAGTAAGGTGATGGAGTAGAGAGTTGAAAATAGTGAGGGTTGGGTTTGGTCTAGGGAAAAGATATAGAGACTTAGCAGGGGTTGACTGACTAAAAATAGTTAAAATGTGGGCATGATATTGTATTTTATTTTAAGGTTTTCAAAGTCAGATAATGAATAACCAACATTGAAAAGAAGTTTCCAATGTTATTTTTTCATTAATCAATGTCGAAAACTTTTTTATAGTGGTTATTAAATAACTAATTTAAAAAAACATCAAAATAGGATTTTTAACATCGTTTATAAAATAATCACTATAAAACCCATTTATAACATCAGTTATAAATAACCTATTTTATAAAGGTATTGTTTTAAATAGATTTTTCACTTGTGATATTATATAGGATATCGTAGGCGGTGAAAAAATCAATTCCTTTAGTTTTTTACAATTTATAATGTATGATATTGGGGGTTGTATCCTATGATAACGAGGATCTATGTTTGAAAAATATATTATATTATCATTGATACAATATAGGAGATATCGTAACATAAGACACCTCACATGTGGAAGTTTATATCATAATACATGAATTATATATCATAGAATATGATAGGTAATGAATCCAATCGCATTGTATGATATAGGGTATATCATAGAATGAAATATTCATGAAAAAATTAGTTTTTTATTATAAATTGAATTATAAAATTTTCGAGATGATTATAAAATATATAAAATTTTATTTTGGGATATTTATTTAATTTATAAAAATTTTATAAATTAATTAATTATAAAAAATTGTAATTATTTAATTAAATATTTATGATACATTTATTAAATTAGTATTTATAATATTAATTGCTAATATTAGAATACCTTTTGAAATTATATGACAAGACTTATGATTTATATATAATATGTTTACATAGAAATTATAATATTAATTTATAAATTTTTTATAAATTATAAAATAAGGAAAAATATAAAGGATTTTATATTTAATATTATAAACTTTCAATAATTTTCAATTTTAATTATTTGAATTAATAGGCCTTATTTGAGAAATTATTTAAACCATATTAAAATGATTTTTGATAGTTGATGTGATTGAGGTTTAAATAATATTAAATGTGTGATATTATGAATGTTTACATAATATAAAAATAATTCATATATATAATATTTATATTTTAAATATCATATTATTAAATTGAATTAAATATAAGAGGATAATATAATGTATTTCATGATGAAAATAAATGTAATGTTTTCATATTTATTTAATTATGGGATGTCTATAATACATGAATAAATTATAATATGTTTATAACAGTTTTATTTATGAATTATTCAAAAATAGTGTATCTCATGTCTAAATATTTGAATTGTTCATTTATTTTATCTATTATCTACTTTATTTATGTCTATAATTTTTATTGAAGTGCGTTTGTATTTTTTAATGGGTTTCATTCATTTTCAATCTTTGTTGAGAATCATTAGAGGTTGTTGAGATGTTGTTTAAATTTGTAAAGAATGTTACTGAGTTTCTCTGAATTGATCTTGATATATTTTGAAGTAGTTTTGTTTTTATTTTACTAAAAAAATTAATTTTGTTTGGAAATGGTTTTTATTAAATCACTTTATGTGTAAGCATCATCTTCCTCATCGTAAGGATGGTTTTTGAGTCATTGTAAGGATGATCCATTGCACTATATAAGCGTCATTACTACCTATGTAAGAATAAATTATGTGATGGGTAAGAATAATTTGTGAGGGTATAAAGATGTATAAGTAGGAATATTTAGTGTTTTATCATTATCCATATGTATTAAACATGATTTATTTCTACATAAGCATCAATATTTCGGCATAATTACCATTCCATCTGCATAATAATCAGTACTTAGAGAATATTTGAGGTGTCTATAGACTGAAACTCTATATATTCTATGATTTGAATTGTAGAAAGAAAAAAAATTTGATGATAATAATTTTATTCATTAAAGGTTAAAACACCACATTAAAAATTTTATTCAATTTGTTGCAAGTAATAAATCAAAAAGGGTAATCTATGTGAAAATCATATGGAACTTTCAAGATAAGTTTATCTATAAAATTATTTTGTTATTCAAATTTGAGTTTTTATAAGACAATTTACTATAAAATCATTCTTTTATTTTAGTGTGATGATTATTTTATTGTTTTTAGTTAATATAATCACTTGAAACTAGTTTTGAAGTGATTCTAGCTGAGATTTTGAGTTTAGATATTCTAGCTACTAATTTGAGCTATGAAGAGTTTTTGTGTGTTTGTAACTACTGAAGAAGTTGAGTTTGATCTATTTAATTGAGAATATGAAGGTGGGTATTTATAGAATTCAAAAATGTATTATTTTTGTATTACCTTTTATTTTTTTAAGCTACTGATGGTTTATTGAGTCTTTTTCATTTCCATTTTATTGAGAAATAAACAAAGGGTATATGTGTAATTGTTTTGGATACAAGTAGTTAATGAAAGGGAATAAGTTTCTAAGATTGTGTTGCATGGTTTGAAAAACCTAACTAAATATGAAAATTAGGAGATCATGGTATATGATTTTATTAGGGAGAATTTAGGAAGGGATGAGATATAAATATTTTTCTATATTTTTTTATTTTGAAAAAATATGGTGTATAAATATGTTTACCTTTTTAAGAGAGGAAAATGTATCAGTTGTGAGTATTGATTAATATCAAGTAATCTAAGAGAGAATAAGTGTGTATGATGTCTAAAGTTTGGGAAAGATCATCTATATCTGTTTGATCTTGAGAAATCAGTGAATCATCTAATTTTTAGAATCTATAAATAGATCTACATTATATTCTATATGAATGGAACAAGATATTTTGAATATATTTAAGGCTTGTGGAGGAATATCATGATCTATTATTATTGAAATATAAAAATCATTAAGTGATATTACTCAATCTAATTTTGATATCTATGTGTTATCAGTGTGAATTTTCTTAGTCTGGTGTGAGTCTAGATAGGAATAGTGTAGCTCTATTCTCATTTTGTAATCTTATAAATAGTTGTGCTTATAGTGAAGAATCCATGGTTGGGGAGACTAACCTAACATGATAAGAAGTGGGTTACCCATAAAGGGGTCAAACATTGTAAAAATAATCATGTTCATTTCTATTTCATTTTATGCATATATAGGTGAGGATTAGGATTTATATTTTAGTGGTTCAAACTTGAAAAAGTCACAAAGGATGATTTAATGTGAAAAGAAATTGTAAAAAATGGTCTCCATTGATTCATCCCCCTACCCCATCAGTGGTGAAAGCCAATCCTAGTCACATAATTTATATTATGAATGGGTATATTTTCTAGTTTAAATTTTTAAACTACATATATAAATTTTCATTCATATATATAAAAAGTTATATGCTAGGTATTGTAGTTAGTTTAGTTTTCTTATACCTTTAATTTGGCTTGTACTAGGTTATGAGATTGAATTTAAAGGATGAATATAGATTATAAATACTATATGTTAGAATTTTGGTGGAATTGAGGTTTCTTGAGCAAAGTAACCTTGAATAGAGAGACTTCGGTCTAGACAACTCACTATCCTATAGGCTTATGTCTTGTTTAAGAAAGTGGGGGTTGTAAATCTATCATTCCAAGAATACTCTTTTAGGTATTTTTATTTCATATGGTTATAAGAATTTATATGAAAGTTTTCCAGGTACCTTATGCATGAGACACATTTATATATATATATATATAGTTATATTTTATTTTGGATAACATATGTTATGAGATGTATAAGGATTTACACATCAATATGGTTTGATCATGTTTATGTAGTGGAAGGTATGGGATTCCAAACTAAATCATTAGAAGAATGCATGCATGTAAAGGGAATTATATAATATTGTGAGACTAAAAATCCATTTATAAAAATACTAAGTGTCATATTCCTTCCAAACCAAACACTTTTCAAGGCCCATATCATCTAATAAGGTAGGTTCATACCAAATCATGGTGACCATATATTATCTTATGCAGGGAATGTAAGTAATGAGGTGACACTAAGAGTTAGGTTCCTCGTTTTTTATGTTTTCTTTGTGTTACACTTATCTAGGAAACCCTAAGTGTTAGGATAATATTGGAATAGTATTTATTGTATCCATGTTATGGATTGGGAAAATATTTAACCCTCTCAACCATCCAAGATTAAAATTTGATATTAACGTGATTGTCTACCTATATACCTAAAGTGGTGAGGTTCACACCAAAGTAGGGTCATTACTTAGTGAAATATAGATATTTTCCCACTAATGGATATGAAGTAAAAATATAATATTCTATCATTTTAATTGGAGAAAATTTAATAAAATTTATTATTAAATAAATGTAAAACATAATACTCATATAATAAAAGATTCTGTTGTAAATAATTTTCATTATTATCATCAAACATTACTTTGAGATCAATAATTGAAAAAGAGTATCTTAATGTGAGAAACATCCTAGATTGATAAAAAAACTTAATAACCATTCTCAATCAATAATTAAAATTATATGTGTTAAATAAATACCATCTTGAGTAACCTAATGTTGAAGTAAATCAATATGTGGATCAAAAATATGATTATAATAAGTATGGATGGATTCACATGAGGTTTTAAAAGAATTATTTATGAGATAATTATAGTAACTTTAGTCCCCAATCATATACTCAATGTGATTAAGTATGCTAATGACTTGCAGTTTCATTAACCAACTCAGGTTGAACTCGAACTGTTCACCCAATCCAACCCACAACATAGACTAAGAGGCATTATCAATCTTCCTAAGATGTAAACTGTTATATGGAATCAAATATAACTCAATTATAATTAATTAGACTAAAAATAAATATAACTAAATAAGAAAAAAAATAAAAGGAAAAATGGTTAGTGGAGAAGAAATTAACTAGGTGTATCTCTATGTGACCTCATGGGTCACCACCAACCATAGGACCACACTCTCTCTATGAGAAAACTAGTGTTGGGTAGAACCTAAAAATGAAAAATGATATAGATTATAGATGTGAGCATTAAAATTCATAGTATGTGTGATAAGGATAAACAATTCCCTATGACTTACCTTTAAAGATAAATCCAAATCATGCTAGTTTAAAAATAAGACTTAAAAATAGGGTTTTCTACTCTTTGAAGAAAAACAAGTATCAACCTACAATTTTAATAAAAACAACTTCCATCATATTTTTACAGTATTTTTGAAAGGATGAAAGTAATTTTAGTAAATTACTTATAAAGGATAATTAGTACTAAATAGTTGTCTCAATATAAAAAAAATAGAGATGTCATTTTATAAGGAATATAGAAAATATAGGAAAGTGAAACATTATTTTTATCACTTTTTCATGAATAGAAAACTAAGAAGAAGATAATTTCAAAACATAGTACCTTGGAAAATAGTATTATATGAAAGAAAGAAACATCAGTGATCCCAAAGTATCCAGGTTAGTTAGGGTGCTAGGATTCTCATACTCTCTATTGTCAATCGTAAAAGAATATCCCCTCATGTATGATCCACTGGATAAGGCATTTTCAAAGTTCTATTGGTACTGAAAATATCATTATCATCATTATGTTTAGTTTTTATTGTAGCATAAATCTTGCTAGGAAGTCCAGGTTGCAACCCTTCCATCTCTCCCAATATATTAATCTGTATCCCACCCCACTAAGATACCCAAGATTCTTATGTTTCATGCTCGAATGGAGGTTATTTTTTTATCAAGATAGCATATATATTACTATAACATTCTTTATACAAAAACCCATCCACTTTCTCACCTTTTATCACCCACCTTAAACACATCCCATTTCTATGTCACACAACTAAGGCACAAGCCCCTTTTCTACTATTACATCATATTCCACACATTTAGCATTCACACCTCAAATTTCCATTTAAAGGGGAATGCCTTAAGAGTTATTTTCATTTCTATAAAACATTTAAAGATTCCAAACAAGCCTCATCATTTAAAAAGGGAATATTTTTTATTTGGAAACCACTTTTATCCAAATATTTTTGGTTCTAAAACCACACTTCACACATATACACTTCACACTAGGGACTTTTAGGAAACCAAAACAAGACTCTAGGTTTTTTTATTTTACAAGGTGGTAATCATTTGGAAAACCATTTGAACTTTCAAGGTGATTTACATTTAGAAGTAAATTTGAAAACATGATTAATAAAATAAACCCATGTTTCAAGCTTAGGTAAAATATGGGAAACAAGAAAAAAATCCAAGGACCACAACCATTTATCATAGATTATACAAAATATATGATAATGAGAACACCCTTTCAAAACACACACATAATCAAGGAGTTAAATTCAAAGGCTTATAAATTTAAAAACTACCTCACAACATGTTACCTTTGATTACAGAAACCTAAATCCACACCAAGATGTCCATGAAATAAAGAGAGACCAATAAGTACCCTAGAGAATCAAAACCCCCTTCTATTATTGCACACATATTCACCTATACATATATAAGCACCCCTTCTCTAAATGTATATGTTCCCATCACCATGTGATAATATGTACAAAGAGAGTGTATATATATATTCTTATATATGTATATGTGTGTAAGTTGCATTCAATGTGCCAAAAGTCATTGCCTTCGATGAAAACTATAAGAATGAGCCATAATATAGTCCTCATGAACCTTATAAATTAAGAGACATCAAAAAAGAACCACCAAAATGGGTTAGGGTTTGTCCATGGAATGCATACTACGAGAGAGGGAAAATAAATTAAGAATAAGATATATAATATGAAAGATGGTAAGATTGGAAGCATAACTAGGATGATCGAATCATAAATTAGGATGAGAATCATACAATAACTGAGGGAGGATATGAGGCAGTCACACGCACCAGGATCCCCTCTATGGGCATGTCAAGTGAGTGAGGTGGTGAGGGTAAGATACCCCTTTTAGGGGACTTTTTATTATTATAATTTATTTATTTTATTTTATTATATTTTATTTTATTAATTTTTAAATTTTTTTAGGGGAAGGCCACATGGTTTGGTCACATGTTCTTCCAAACCATGTGCCATCCTTGTGGGTACTTCTTTCCCAAAAAAAGGGCCACATGGTTTGGGATGTATGGTTTCTCAAACTATGTGTGTAACTATGTGAGGACTTAGTTTCTCTACCTTAGGACACATGGCCTCCTGTAGAAGGTTACACGCTTGTGCACCAATTGTGTGGGCCACCCAATCCCACTGCCTAGGGCACACGATTTGTAGGGGATTGGCACATAGTTTTCACTAATCATTTACCACCCATGTGTCATCCCTTTATCCCTCCAAATTTTCCAATTTTATAGAAAAAACACCAAAATAGAGCAAGAAATAAAATAAAGACTAAAAATGAATAAAATAATATAGTAGTGTTAGGTCAAGGTGTGACATTGCACCCCACCATTGACACTTTGTGCACCCAGAAAGTCCAAAATATTCAGTTTTCTGATATATGAATTAGGGAAAACCCTTCTAAAAGGAAACCTTCACCATCCAAAGATCAAAAATGAATGAATATCCATCCTCTCAAAACTCAGAATTATTAAATCCAATGAAGCGGGTAAGACCATCCTTAATAAACTATCTTGACATCCTGAGAAATAGATAACAAGAATAAAGGACCCGAACTCAAAAATGAAAGAATTGGGATGAGAGACTATTATTTCTAAACACCACTCAATATAGAACACCTCGACCCCTAACATAGAAATAACCACAAAAAGATCAATGTGGTCTATTGAGGATTCCCACAAGAATCTATCACATGAACCACTATCCAGGATACTATGATCGGGTTTGGGAGGGGTGAGAATAAGTAATTTCCACATCAAAGGATCTTGGAAAATAGGTTCAATTTGAGCTCTTATATGATAGCCTCCCTACCATATTAATACTCCATTGAAACCATAATTTCCTAATCCGAAATAACTCATGAATCCATATAAAAACCAAAATATAATAGAAATGATGCATATCCTGACGAATACTACCATTACGAAACAATGAGGTCCAAGATTTTCTTTACAAAAAGGCACTAATGAAATATCATGTTTCCCAAAATATACATGAATACCTTTCATCCATTCTCAAAAA
The DNA here is from genome assembly GCA_963277665.1 of Viscum album. Taxonomy (NCBI): domain Eukaryota; kingdom Viridiplantae; phylum Streptophyta; class Magnoliopsida; order Santalales; family Viscaceae; genus Viscum; species Viscum album. The sequence continues at coordinate 1,426,186,222 of OY728136.1, read as the reverse complement.
TAAACACCCTCTAAAACTAACTCCAAAATGAGAAACATTAACATTGAGAGATACATTAAACAGAACCCATGTTAGCATCATGGTCCTTCAAATATGTTATGGGGTACTTTATTGGGATAGATCTTGCTCCATGTTTTTTCTTGGAAATTCCCTAGAAAAACTTTTGTAAATGACCCAAGTTTACATATGTATATAAGGTCTATGGTGCTTTTAGATAAGAATAATTCTTTTGCCCTGACTTCCCACATTTATGACCCACCCAGAGCTTACTCTCAGATAACTCCGGTGAGAATAAATATGAAGGCCTCCTTATACCACTTCTTAATAGGCCAAACATAGCTCTCTTCACTTTATTTATATTAGAACCACCACCACTTCTCCCAGAGATAGGAATTATTTTGACAACCTTTAACTTGAAAAGTCTTAAACCATTAAATGGTATCCACCATGATCTCCAAAATGAAAATGTTTTAAAAAAATAGAAAACCATAAAAAGGGAAAAATCAAATGATTTCCATTCCGGTATCAAAAACAAAAAATAGGGTCAACATCCACCACACATGGAAGCTCCTCTACTATATTAAAAGATTCACTCCAAGGCCTATAGATGCGACCCTAATATCGTGAAGCATATAATTCTCTATAGTTAGTAGTTGATAATTTGAGAATGAAACCTCCTCTTTCTATATTGAAACATACATAACTATTTCATGTGACCCAAGCGACCACACTAAATAAAACTAGAATACATACTAGAGATTTTCAGTCCACTCTTTACCAATAATTTTCTAGGGAATACTCTATAACATGAAGCACAAAACCAAAAAAAACACATCAAGAACCCAAACTCTATGTGTTAATAATAGGTTAATAACCCAAACTCAAAATAACACTTCAAAAACTCTCCCAAAATAATAAAACCAAAAAATTATATCCCATAACACACAAGGGATCATCAAAAAACTTCACTTATCAAAACATCACAATCCCTTTTTCAAAAAAAATTACAAAAAACAAAACAAGCTAAAAATATTGAGCACTTTGTAATGGTATTCCATGAATTCTCACATATATACATTCTTGTGACAGCTCAAGAACCCAACCCCACAAACCAATAACCATCCATTTACTTTATACATACATCTATATATATGTGATCATTCATAAGAACACTAAGGGTAAAATAAAAAATGGGATCACTTTCCAAACCACTCATGAAATACCCCAATCAGTTTTTGAAATTACCATTTACCATCAAAACCAAACATTCCCAAAATCCCAATTTATTTCTCATTTCATGTTTTACAAATATTTTAAAAATTAAAAACAATTTCCCTTCTATTATCAAAACAACCCAAAGTTTTTTATTTTTTAAAACCAACTTTTATAATCTAAACATATTTTTAAAACTCATGGGAAACATTATAAGATCAACTAAAACCCAAAAAAAAGAACAAATAAAAGAAACTCAACACCCAACAGATCAAAAATCCCAAAAATTTGAATGAAACAGCTACTATTAAAAGATTGGATGCACAGTTTAGATGATCATGCACTACCCATGTGAGTACCCTAGAGGTTAATAGATATAATAATATAGTTTTTGTATGGATTTACACACTGTTCATAGTAACTGTGCACCCTCTAAATCCTATAAAAATCCACTACAACATTTTTAGTTTCTCCAAAAAACCCGCCAATTCTTAAATCCAAGCATTAACACTCAAAAAAACCAAAAACTTAAAACACACAATATCCAAGATTATAGTTTTAGGTACATATATCTTAGGACACCATAACTGATTACTTTATTTTTTAAAATCCTAGCACCAAACTACTTTATAGCCCCTAATAATAAGGGTTAATCCTACCCTAATACTATTTTTTCATGAACCAACCCAGGTCGATGCCAACTAGTCACTTGATCTAGCCTAAAATAAGGCCTGAGAGGCATTCCCGATCCTCTTAGGCTAGAAACTAGAGTCATGCAAAAAGTATAACTCAATTGGGAATGATTTATTCCAAAAAATATTGGTAACTAAACAAGAAAAAAATAAAAGTAAAAATTGGTAGAATTTCATAAATAAACTAGGCATACCTCTATATGACCTCATGGGTCACCACCAACCATATAACCACACTCACTCAATGATCGAACCAGAGTTGGGTGGAACCTGAAACTGAAAAATGATAGAGAATATAAATATGAGCATTAAAATTTCTAATAGGGATGCCAATAATAAAAAAAACCATATACCTTAACTTTAAAGATAAATCTAAATCATGATAGTTTTAAAATAAGACATATAAAAATATTTTTTCTACTCTTTTAATAAAAACAAATATCAACCTCTCATTTTAGGAAAAACTGCATATATCATATTTTCATAATATTTTTCAAAGCATGAAATGAATTTTAGTAAATTCCTTATAAAGGATAACATGTGATAAACTAGTGTCTCAATATTGAAATAAAAATATATATTTTATATTATAAAGAAACTATAAAATAGAGGAAAGTGAAACATATTTTTTATCATTTTATTCATAAATAGGAAATCAGGTAGAACATCATTTCAAAACAAAGTAACTTGGAAAATAGGAGTAAATTAAATCAAGTACCATGGGAGATCATTAATTATCTAGGTTAGTTAAGATTTTTTTATCCTCATACTCTATGTGATCAACCAAATAAATATCTCCCCTAATGTGTGATCCATTAGAGATGCCATCACAAAAGCTATAGTCATACTGACATTATCATCATCATCATTATGTTTAGTTAGTGTTGTAGTATAAATCTAGCTAAGAAGACTAGGTCACAACCCTGTAATCTCTCCCAACATACTAGTACTCATCCCACCCCACCTAAACACCTATTATTCCCATGTTCCATGCTCAAATGGAATTTTTTTATCAATCTAGAATATACATCCATATCACATTGTTTAAGTAGAAACCAATCCACATTATTACCTCTAATATCCCTTATTAAGTGCATCCCCTTTCCAATTCACATAACCAAGGAACAATCAAATTTTTTCAATATTACATCACATTCCACTCATTTAACACACAAACAACACATTTATATTTAAAGGGGAATTCCGTAAGAGGGGTTTTCATTTCTATAAAACATTTCAAGATTCAAACTGGACCTTATCATTTAAAAAGGGAAAACCATTTATTTGTAAACCAAATTTATCAAAATATTTCAAGTTCCAAAACCAAACTTCACACATATACACTTTAACTAGAGTAATTTTAAAAAACCAAAACTATCCACTAGGGATTTTAATTTTACAATGTGTAAAACATTTGAGAAACAATTTGAATATTCAAGGTGGATAAATTTTACAAGTTATATTGAAAAAATTCTTAATAAAGGAAACCTATATTGTAATCTTAGGTAAAATATGGGAAATGAGAAAAACCCCTTTTATAAAGACAAAAAACCCTTTTTTATAGCATATACATACTATATGATATTGAAAACAGCCTTTAGAAACACACAATCAATGAAGGAATTCAATTAAAATATTTAGACATAGGGAACCTAAATTAAAATATATCACCTTTGATGATAGAAACATAAATCCACTCCAAAAGGTCCAAGAAATAAATATATACTAAGAATAAACCTAGCGAATAAAAAACCCCCTTTACGCTTACACACATATGCACCTATACATATATATAAGCACTCCATGTCTCAATGTATAAGTTCTCATAACCATGTAAGAACATGTACAAAGATAGTGTATATATGTGTGTGTATGTGTGTTCCTATATATGTATATGTGTGTAAGTCACAATAAAAGAGCCACAAGTCATCTTGTTTGTCAAATTCTGCAAGAACGGACCTCAATACAGTCCTCAAAAACCCTAGGAACCAAGAGACAACCAAAAAGAATCCCCAAATCGGGTTAGGATTTTTCCATGGCACGTGCACTGTAATATAAGAAAAAAACCAAAAATAAAATAGATAATAATAAAAAGGATGAGAGGGGAATCTAACCAAGAATGATCACACTAGAAATTGGGAGGGATATCATCCAAGAACTGAGGATAAGAGGAGTCTGTACGCACTAGGACCTCCCTATGGTCATGTCAAGTGAGGTAGAGTGAGCTAAAGATACCCCTTTTGGGGTCTTGTTATTATTATAAGTATTTTATTTTATTTTATTTTATTTTATTTTATTTTATTTTATTTTATTAATTTCTAAAAAAAATTAAGATTCTAGGAAGACAGCATGATTTTCCTACATGGTATGTCAAATCATGTGCCAATTGTGCAAGCGCTTCTGTCCCAACAAAAGAGGTCACATTATTTGGGCTGCATGGTTTTCCAAACCATGCAGGCCCATGGTTCCTCTTCCTTAGGCCATACAACCTCTTAAGGAAGGTATATAACTCATGAACCTAACCATAAAGGCATCCTAGTGCCTCTTCTTATGTCGCACAATTTTTAGGGGGTTGGATTAAGGTTGTCCATAACCATGTTTCAACTATGAACCATCCCCTTATCCCTCCAAAATTTCCAATTTTTAAGGAAAAACACCTGTAGAGACTAAGAAATAAGATCAAGTCCAAAAATTATTAAAATAATAGAGTAGCATCAGGTCAGGTGTGACATGGTGATATAGGAGGTATCCTTTAAGGATTGATATGGTTGTTAAATAAATTCTAAAATCATTATTGGAAATGTTTCGATAAATTGAATGAGTTCAATAAAAGTTTGTCCTATTTTCCCAAAGTTTTTAGTATAATGGAACAAGGTATGTGATTTTCAGGTTCTTTTGTTGTGTTAGAAATATAAAAGAGTAAATTTTTAATCTAGAAAGATATTATTGGATTTATCCAATAGTTATCCTTGGTCATTGAAACCTAGAGTTATCAGTAAGGCAAGGTAATTTTATATTGATTAGAATATTCTATAATTCTTGAAGGAGTTTTGGAAACACCATGGAATGTATATATCAGGTATCGGTGTTATAGAAATCAATTCATTTATTTTAAAGGATATATGATACAAAATGTATACTTTATAAATTTTATAAATATGCATAAGTATAAAATCAAGGTAACAATTGATTAATCTTGTAGTTTTAAATCAAATTATAAAGAAAAAAAGTTTTTACATCAAAGAGTTTTAAAAAAAAATTATCAATCTCATATATATCTATATAAATCATGTTCATTTTCATCTTATTTCACTTATATGATAATAAAATTTATTTTATAAAAATTATTTCAAATTAACAATATGATAAGATAGTTTCAATACACATGGTTTTTGATTCATTTGATTTTATAATATACTAGAAAAGTAGATAAGGATAAAAAGTGTTTTATCTAGTATAAAGGTTTTTCTAAATATGTTTATTAAATTAGTAATATGATCTAACCATACATTAGTGGAATATTTTAAATAATAAAATATTATTTCTAGAATAATTCTCTAAATTCATAGAATTCCATATAAAATATGGGTAAAATGGTTTATTTGTTAAAATTTCTACTAAATTAAATAAGTGTTATTTCTAACACAAAAGATATTATGTATCTTGGTATAATTTTCTGTAAAGAATATAGTTTATAAGAGACTAGTGGGAGTATGTTTTGGACTTAGTGAAGTTCAAAGTTAACAAATAAAATATTTTTTCAGTAAATATTGAAAGTGAATGTATCTTAATATCCTAAAAGAGTTTAGGGGATATCAGTGAAGAGAAATGTAAAGAGTTGTATTTTTTACCTTGATGAAGTAAATACCACTTCATATCATATAGGAGTCTAGTATATGTTGGTAAAGAAAATTTTCATGTTTTAGATTTGGTTACCAAAATTATCTCACAGAAACATTTTGATAAAAAAGTTTCAATAATGATGATGTTTATTATGAACTTCGAAAAGGTTTTAAGTAAAAAAGAATTATTAACATTATAACACTGAATTTTATGAAGTAAAGGGGTTTTAATACCATTTTTAATTAAAGGTTTTACTTCATAGATGATACTCACTAAAGGAGTTTAGTGGGAGAGTTTTATCATATGGTCACATAGATATGTTGTAGGATTTATATAAAGATATAATGAGTTTAAAAACCCTAAAAGGTTTAATGAACATAATTCCTCTCTTACGGTATATCATATGGGATATGATCATATGGGTCCTTATATATGGTTTTCTTAGTATTCATAAAATAATTTAATAATATAAAATGTATCATTTAAAAAAATTAAATCTCCACTTTATCATTATTTCATGTTGGTTGCATATATTACATGATTTGAGAGGATAATTGTCCTCTCAAAATAGTATTTTGAGTTATCCCTAACTGATTTTCAATATAATGTATTATAGGTTGTGATTAAATGTTAAGGTTAGTGTGGTTAATATTTTTTATAGATATACATGTAAGTAATTTTTTGTATTGGATGGCCCATCAAGTATAACACATAGAGTGTTATACACTATTTATTTAGTATACTAGGGGTGTATGTTTTATATTTTTATTACCTATACCTAAGGTAGGAAAGATACCTAGAAATATATCCTTCATGCTTTGATAAATTTCTTATGAAAAACTAGAGGCTTATATAAATATGGGGTGGTTGGGTTTTTTATTAATCATGTCATCGGTTGAGGCTTGACTAAGATTGGATTTGTCCTCTCATATGGTGAGTATGAAATTTGGTCCCTCAATTGAGATACAATATATGATTTTATGGTCATACCTAGATAATACATGTGATGTGATTATATATTTTATGAGGGACATGTGTTGTGATCAATTATGCGGGTGAATGACATGTGATTTATAGAATAACACGGTCAGTCTATACTCATTGAATCAAGAATATATAAGTGGATATATGGAATTTATATGCTCTATGTTTGTGGTTACTCAATGTCTTGGAAAAAGTTATCATATGAAAATTCATGATTGTGTATGAGGTGGTGGAAAAAATTATATAGGTACATTAGTTAGATGGAGATAAAATTATATCCCTTCACAGATTGAGTATCCATGATGATTTTCTAGAGGTCATTCTTTGCTTAAATATATGAATTCAAGAATTAATATTTGTTTTTAGCACTACAAAGGCCCATGGGGTCACACTTTTTTATTGATTTAAAGGGTATTGAATTTTAAAAAACTTAGATATGTAATGCCTCAACTAAAATTAGTCAGTTTTATCCCAACAAAAGCATCATATAGACTTAGTTATGGCTCCCTATACACCATAGGATTCCAACTAATAGTGGGGGACTAAATCATATGTTTGGGAGACTATGTAATAGATATCATAAATATAAATAAATAATAAATAACCAAACAACATCAACATTTAGTGATCATAGTACACATAAACAATAACATGACCATTCTATAAAAAATGAATATACAATCATGAAAACATATATCCCATTGATCACGCACTAGGTTAATAACATATAAAAAATAAAAAAATTATATAAGAAATATCTATTACCATCCTTAAGCATCTCCTCCAACCCAAATCTAAATTCCCTTTGATCTTCTCTATCCTTATCGACTATGAAACCTCTTCTCAAACCTATATAAAAATATAGTCTACAGACACACCAGAGATCCCATGTAGGATGTGAGAAATACATCCCAGTAGGTTCTAACCAAGTTCCCCTAATATACATCATCATATAAATTTGTATTCATGAGTAAAGTAAATAATATAAAATATAACATTAAATCATACACTTTAGGTTATTGTGTACTAATAGGGCCACCATGATACCCAAACATACCTGCTTCAACCTATACCAGAGAATAATTCACCTCATGCCATAAATTTTATCCCATACCCTAAGACTTAGAGTAGGTTTCCACACCATGTATTAACCACTAACCTCATACTTAGGGTAGAGATCATACTGAACCTTATCCATATCATACCAAATATAAACTATTACCCTCTTCTCAAGGTATAGTTCTACATCACAACCTGACCACTACCATCTGACCCAAGGTAGGGTCCATTCATCCCCTGCTCACCCAAGTTGAGTCCATACATCCAATAACATACCCTACCATAGATCATAACACAACCACTACCTTCTCACTCAAGGTAGGTTTTATTCCAACACATTATCACTCAAGGTGAGTTCATCCATCACATATCATACCACATCAAAACCTAGGCCAAACCATATCACTCAAGGAAGTCCCTTATAACACCTTATCATTCAAATTAAGGTCAAACATCCATGTAAAATGCCACATAACAACCTACACACTATCATTTCACTCAAGGTAGGTTCTTTACAACACCTTCTCACAAAATATGAGGCCATCCATTAAGTATCATCATTAATTACATCGCACTGACTGGTACACTTTCTTAAAATGGGATTCATAATCACAACCCAACCACAACCATATCACTCAATGAAGGGTCCTTCCAACACCTTATCACTCAAGTTTAATCCATACATCAAGATCATATCAACAAGAATATAAATATTCAGGCACAAACATGTAGCAACCACATGGAATTATTGACCATCACGCAAGATCACCATGATTCATGTGATAAGAACTTAGATTTTGGATATCCTATCATACTATAAACATTCCACATACCACTCTATCCCCATAGTCTAATCTCATCAAGACCCTTTCAGTTGCACAAGTAAAATATATTGAGTCTATCAGTATTACCATATCACCTATAAGGTAACCTACTCGGTTCTCTAAACTCAAATTCATATCTAATCATCAACACCAACATGAACTCATCAACCCATAGTGATTTCACATCCCATCGGCTCTACCTGACCCTAGACTTAATAGGTTATTCTAATCCTTTTCCAATTTTACAACATAACTTGATCTCATTAACCAAGGACTGTCCAAATCTAACTTTCACTAAGACTCTTGGAATCAATATGATAGGTCATTAAACAATTCCCAACATCCATACTTGGGTACCATATCACATATTCCTAGGAGATCTCATATCCTATCATCTATAAGAAACCCTCCTTGTCACACTTTTTCAATACCCAAAGGAATTTTCCTTCTTATATCATACACCAAGTCTCCACTCCACTCTCAAGCGGGTTTCTCCATCATGCATGAGATGTATAACCATCTCACCCATTAACATTAGTCATAAGCCTCTCATGCCTATAATACTATCCTGATGAGTCTAACCTAGGTTAATCATATCTCATATAGAATTCTAATACCTACCCTAAGTCTTTTATATTCTCAACTAAAATCTTTACCCCCTTATTGACATGGTGTTTGGGAAATCCCAACACATATAAATTGGAAAGGATAACTTAATAATACTCTAGGAGGCTCAATGACGTCCTATATATTAATTATGGTTCTCTCTATCCCAATACCTTTACCCAAACAGATATATTCATGAAACCATGAACAATCATGCATAAAAAAAGCATATGGTTTAGTAATATAGGGACCACCTACCACCAACATGGAGTTACCATCCTCTCCAAGATATTCTCATCCTTGGCCAAGATTGTATATGCCACTTATAAGATCACACAAACACTAAAACCCCTTTCTCAATCCATCACATTCTAAATAAGTAATTATAATAATTTTTAATTAATTATTTAATTGAAACCAGAGAGGTATATTGGATAAAAAATCAAAAATAAATTTCATGCCACCAAAACCACACAAAATACTATGTGTTCATCCTCTTAGGATCTACTCTATCCAAGATGAGAAAAAATTACATCCTCTCATCCTAATTACACTATGATCTAGAGGGATAATTATAAAACCCTAGCCCAAATCATCATAAATCAGAGGGTAGTGAATGGGAAGTATAAAAAAAATGAAACAGAGGGAGGAACTCACATTATATCACTATGGAAAACACCCAATAATCACACCTCATAAAGGGGGTTAATAAGAGGAAGAAAGGGGGGAAATATCAAAAATTGGACTCTATTTAACCCTTTTCTCCTCTAAATTATATAAGGAGTGACCTATAAATGATGGTTTTACCCCTGTTTTTTGAATACTAGAATAGATCATTATCACAGAATTACCAATAGGGATCATGGTTTGATTCTCTTGATAGTAACCCCTCACAGAATAGCCTCTAGGGTTACAACATGGAACACCTCCCTTTGGCAGAACCAATAAACCCATGGTGACCCCTCATAGTGTAAACCTTTTTGGCACAACATAGAATTGATCTCTTACGAAGAACCAACCTGAGCCTTCACAGTGTGGAATCATCCCTTCACAACATGGAATTCACCCTTAACAATATGGAACTCAACCTCATGGAATAGAACAACTCATTATGATCCTCATCATTTCATGACCCTAGGAGTCACATAGTGACTGGCCTTAGTCCAGAAAATTTTGTAAAGGTATATATAAGAGTCTTTAGACCAAATATGTAAGAATCACCATTATGAAGAGACTATCTCCCTCCATGGAATGGTCATAATGAGGTTATTTTCATTTTCCAATATTTAATATGTAAGTTGTAATACCCTATCCATGTTGTGATCCCCAATACCTATAAGAATAACTCAATATATGAGGGCCATCCTCATGGTGCTATTCCCTAAGTAATTATGTGAACTAGTATGTAAGGGTATTTTACTTAGAAAAAATTCCCACAAAAAAATCCACCACTCTATGAAACCCACTAGTTATATAATAACCTACTTTCTTCTTGTCATGGTGCCTCCTTAGGCTATAGTTTGATCCTCAATTATCCCCTCATTATAGTGTGATCCTCCCCCGTCATGGCATGATTAGCCATATATAGAAAAAATATCCACAAAAAGTTCATACCAACCTTGATCCAATCCAAAAAAAATAAAATTTCATTTGAATTTTACAACCTCAAATGATGTGGGTCGTTATAAAAAAGATACCCTAATATTGTTTTAAAGTTTACCCAAAAGGAGTTTTTGATGGATATTCCCAAGGTATTTCATATGATGTGATGTGATGTGAAATTTATGATGGAATTACAAAAAGTATTTTGGAAATATAATAAAATATTTTTGAATATTATTTCTATTTTATCTACACCAAAATATTTTATAAGATGAGTATCATGCTTTATATTCATTTAATAAGTACTTTTATTAAATGTTCTCCCACTAAAATGATGACCTATTTTATTTTTACATCATATCCATTAGTTGACCAAGATCTATGTTTTACTAAGTAATAAAATTGTTTTGGTGTAAACCTCATCACTTTAGTTATATAGGTAGATAATCATGTAAATCATATCAAATATGACTCTTGTATGGTTAATATAACTACTCTTTTCCTAATCTATCATATGGAAAAACATAACACTATTCCTTTGGTATCCAAACTCTTAGGGTTTCTTAAATAATTTTAAGCTAAATAAAACACTCAAAACAAGTCACCTAACTCTTAGGGTCACCACATTACTTTCTTTCCTCACGCAAGATAATTCATGGGCACCCTTATTTGGCATAAACCTACCTAGTTGGATAATTTAATTCATCAAAAGTGTTCACTTTAGAAGTAATATGACACATAGTAGTTTTTTAGATTTGTTTTCCATATAATTATATTATATCATGCATTCCATTTACATGTATGCATATATATAATTATTTAGTTTGTAATCTTATTCCTTTTACCAAATCAACATTTTCAAACCATATTGATGTGTAACTTTTTACAAAACTAATGGATTTTGTTACTAACCCAAATTAAAATCCAATTATACTCAGAAATAAATTAATTTGAATCATGCATATGGTACATGAAACCCTTTCATGTAAAGGATTAAAAACATATGAAATAAATAATACCTACTATAGTAATCTTGGAGTTATAGATAACCAACCCCCACTTTTCTATAAAATGCATAATCCTTCAAGAAAGTGGGTAGTCCAACCTAAAGTCACTCTACCCAAGTTTACTTTACTAAATAGATACCTTAATTCCACTATATTTCTAACACCTAATATGTATAAACTATAATCAAACTTTAAATTCAACCTCATAACCTAGTACAAGCCAAAGTTAAGGTAAAAGGAAACTAAATTAATTATAATACCTACCATGTAACTCCTTGTATGTATGTATGAAAATTTATAGAAGTAGTTTAAAAATTTAAACAAAATCATACACTCATTAAAAATATAAAGATTATATTCATGAATGAAGTAGATAATAAAAAATAAATTAATAATTCATATATTTAGAAAATAGATAAATTATTTACGAACAATTTATAAATAAATGACCTATAAACACTTTATAATTTATTCATGTATTATGGAAATCTGATAATTAAATAAATATATACATTTTATATATACTTTTAATATAAACTCATTTATATTATCCTTTTATATGGAATTTACATTAAATAGATGATATCTAAAATATAAGAATTTTATATATGAATTATTCATATATTATGTAAAAAATTATAATATAACTCATTTAATATTATTTAAAAATTAATTATATCAATAGTAAAAACTCATTTTGATAGGGTTTAAATAAATTCTCAAATAATTCCTTCTAATATGAATTATCTAGATTAAATATTGTGAATAATTCATAGTATTAAATACAAATTCTTTTTTATTTTTTCTTATTTTTAAATTTATAAACACTTTATAAATCGCTCCTATAATTTCCATATAAACATTTCATATCTAAATTATATTTCATTTCATATAATTTAAAAATTATTTAATATTAAATTTTAATATTATAGACATTTCTTTATTAAATGTTTCATAAACATTTAATAATTTATTACAAACACTTTATAATTAATTAATTTATAAAAAATTATAAATTAAATAAATATCCTAAAAAAATTATTTTCATAATTTATAAACAATTTATATATTATATAATTCAATTCAAAATTATAATTTAGAGAAATAAAAATTTTCTTCTACAATGTATTTTACGGCTTGTCCTTATCATAAGCCATGATATGATGTAGAACTTATATCATGGGTAAAAACAAATAAGATTGTATTGTGATGGATAATTATACAACTATCAGTTGTATTTAAAAATATTTTCATATCTTGTAGTGTGGTATAACCATATGGTGATTTATGAATGACTTGCAACATCACCCTTTAGCACCTAGGAGTTATATTTTACAACATAGCTGATATTTCCTTGTCAACTCAAGGATCAATTTTATAGTTTAAAAATATTGAATACTAGTGCCTTTTTAAGATACAATTACCCATATTATACTTTAAGATATTTTAAAAACCAAAGTATTACATTGAACCATAGCTTATGGCATCAAATATCGTATACAATGATCCTTTCATAGACTACGACATCATATTTCATATGGATAGCCATAATTCAATTTATATATTGTATTTGATGATATGAAATATGAAAACCTTATGATATCAAAAATTTCATTAGTTTTCAACATGATTTTGAGAATATAGAATCATGGAAATGTTCTAATATCACTAATGGGTTTCTATCATAGGGTTGTATAAAGATTTGTTGGTAATTGCATAGAGGTTTAATACATTTTTAAAAATATGAAAAGTGAAACAAATGTAAGGCCCCAATGGTGGTATATCATGTGTGATATGATTATATGGGTGATTATGTATGGTTTTTTAATATTCTTAAATGATTTTAAGGATATAAAATGTATCATGTTATAAAAAAAGGAATACTCCACTTTTTCATTATTTTAAATTTTTTGTATATATTATGTGAAATGAAACGATAATTGACCTATCAAATTATTAATTTGAGTTATCCATTATTGATATTAATCACATGGTATTATAGTTTGTGATGAAATTTTAAGGTTAACATGGGTAGGATTTCATATAGAGATATAGAATATACTTATAAGTCATAAAGTATATTTTTTATAATGGATATACTTCCAAGTATACCACATAGAGTGTCATACAATATGTATTTGGTATAATATGGGTGCATGTTTCATATTTAAATTTCCCTATACATTAAGTTGGAAAGATACCTAGAATCAGACCCTTTATTCTTTGATACCTTTTTTATGAAAACCTTGAGGCATAGATAATAAAGTGTGGTAGGGTATGTTGTTGATCATATAATAGGTTGATTCTTGACCAATATGGTATTTTTCCTCTCATGTGATGAGTATGAAATATGGTCCCTCAATTGACATAGAATTAAGTAGTCTATGGTCATACCTTTATAAGATGTGTAAAGTACTTGTATATTGGGTGAAGGTAATGTGATTTTCTTATTTATAAGGATAAATGATGCATAATGTACTCATAAACTTTTTTAGTCTGCACTCAAAGAATATCTAATGTATTAATAGATATATGATATTGAGATACTCTATTTCCTATGGTTACTTGATATCTTATATAAAGGGATTATATGAAAATTCATGCTTTTATGTGATATAGTTTGAGGAAACATGTATAGAGATACATGTGTTTGATGGAGATCACACCAAATCGATTTATAACTTTAGTATCACTGATGCTTTGATAAAGGCCACTATTTTATTACACTTATGGTTTTGGGAATCTATATTTTTTAAAATGATACAATGCCTCATGGGTAATGCTTTGTTCTTGACTAAATAGGGATTGAGTTTTATAAAACATATAGAGATACTCTAAAATTATTTTAGTGTTTATCTAAAAAGGGTTTTGGATAGATGTTCGCACAGTATTTCAAATTATATGATACACGTTGAATTTGATGATAGCTTTCCAAAACAATTCGGAGGATATCCAAAAAATCCATGTATATGGTTTCATATGTTATTGTGTATGATATAATATATGGTGAAATGGCATAAATTCTATGGGGATTTAGTGTAGGTGGGATATTGGTGGATATATACGTTAAATAATACTATATATATGATGTATATTGGTTATATCATATGTGAGTATAAAATGATATTGTATGTTATGATATCCATGAATATAATTTTCTTTTTTGGTATATCATTTTATACAATGTGATGATATCATATTGAATCTTCCTAATAAATATAGTACGGTTTTTTAATGTGTTAAATTTATTTTATGATTCACTTTAAGACCTTATCATTGATCATGGAATTCAAACATTGAATTTTAAAATTTTGGAATCTTATATGATTATCATTGATGTATAATATTTTATAAGATGAAATGCATGGCAGAGTTGATGGCTGAAGGTCAAAAGGTGTTGTGACTGAATGCAATTTAATCACAAGTTTAATAAAATGTAATTAAATTCATGAATACTCAAGAGTTTCCTGAGGGCCTATATAATAATTTTGATTCCATCAAGATGATTTTTTGGGTGATCTGAGCCTCCTATTAATTCCCTCTTACATTTCTCTCTTCTTATTCACTCTTTCCTTCTTAAGGTATTATCATATTATGGTTTCAAGGATAGTCCTAACTAATAATCTGGTGATTCATATTAGCTCATGAATAAAACATAAAGGGGAGAATATATTGGTTATTAATAGTGATCTTCATTAACCAATGATCAAAGAAAGTAGTAGTAGTGTTCATTACTGTAACATATACTTTCTTTACTTTATATTTATATGGTTTTTATTTTACATACCTTGGTGATCTTGGGAATGAGGTTTCTATTGTCTTTAATGACATTGAAAAATAAAATTCAATCCTTAGAAACCATTAAATAATTTCACAAGATGTTATATTTGATACAATATAAAGAGAAGTGGCACTAAGCTTATAAGTATTTAGTACAAGTGAGAGAATGATGGAGATATTCCATGAAGCCTATGTTTATGAAGCATGGTTATATCATATGATATGATATAAGTTATATCAAACTATATGATATCCTTGACAAAAAGGCAAATTTTATGTCTTTGGGTATATCATTTAATATGATATGGAGATATTGTATTACCTATACTTGGATAATTTTGGTGTATGAAAATGGAATATCATAGTGTAATTAATAAAATAATATAATTCATATAAACATACTATGATAAATAAATAAACTAAATGTAAAATATTAGTATTAAAATAATCTTCCATGTATTCTATCATTGGTTAAATTTTTCATAAGATAAAATATTAGGGAGTTATATCAATCATAGTTTACAACTATGGTAACCATGCTTACTCGTACATTATGAACATATAATTGAATTTTTTAGAAGGCATGAGAGTATATCGAGCCTTATATAAATAATTCTTACCCATGATATGGGTTGTGTGATCCTTAATAAATATCTCACTGATTATATCCCTCCCTATATTCACTCTTTCATCTTATAAAATTAACATCGATAGGTACTAGAATACCATGGAAGATATGAAGGATCCCAATCAAGCATTGGGTGATTCAGTCAATCTTGAGATACACCTCAGAGGGAAGATTCCTTCAGTTATTCCTTACTGATCTTCATCAATCTCCTGATTAAATACAAGATTAGTGGATATCTTTAGTGAAAGGTACATGTTATTCATTTATGTTTACATGGTTTTTGTTTTCAATGTCATGGTGATCTTGGGTTTGATATTTTTAATATATTTTGATGCATTTAATAAGTTTTATTTGATCCTTAGAAACCCTTTGTATTCAACACTCCAATATCCATCCATCCAATGGCTTTAAGGCCTTCATTTTTTATTGATTTTTGATAATCCACCTTTCAAGGGGTGAGTTGGAACCCTTACAATGCCCATAGGTGTAAGTATTACATGGCCATGTAGGCCTTAGAGTAATTCATTGCCTGTAGGCTTCAAACATTACATACAAACTAGACTAACTACTTGGAACTGCTCCTCCCAGCATCTTCATCATGAAATCAGATCTCCTCCTTCACATGACTGTTTGGATAGGCTATCCCATGCATGCATAGGCTTGTCCCAATGGTAGGTTTCATACCCTCCCATTCTTGAAATCTGTGTATCTTCTATTGTGGTGAAAGCTCCTGGCTCATCCTCTTATAGATCTTGTTCCTTGTAGGTTATCTGGTTTTCATCTGCACTAAAGGTGGCCAGAAGACCTTGAGGTGTTCCAAAGGCCTTACTAGCCTGAAGTATTGGGTGGCCTAAAGTCCTTAAAGAACTCAGTGACCAAATTAGTGGTCCAAAGGCCTAAATGGGAAAAAATTCCTGGCTACAACAGTGCCAAAAAGTTCCTACTACAGTTCACGCTATAGTACCTACTATAGTATAGCACAGTTCCCACTAAAGTACCTACTACAGTAGTTGTTACATTAGCTGCTACAGTAACCTGTAAATTGTGCCTCCTCCTGGATTTGATCTCAGATCTTCGGGATGCACTTAAGATTCCTCACCAACCGGGCTGAGGCTCATGTGATTTAACACTCCAATATCATAAAATATGATATAATCCAAAATATCTCTCATGAATATTGGATTTGGGTCATATATTCATCTTATAGTAATTTTTATTGGGCTATATATGTTTCAAATAAAAATCTACAAGTGGTAGAGTTTTTTGAAATGGAAAAATGTATTTTTTAGTTGAGTAAGAAGTAAGAAAGTAAATCCATTAAAACTAAAAAATTTGAATATATTTTAGATACTAGAGATTATTCCAAATTTATTTAGATAAAACAATAATTTAAAGATCATAGTGAGAATTTTAACTTTCTTAAATTTATTTTTTTATGATAATATAATTGTTATTTAACTCACAAAATTTTTTGTACAATACTAAAAAACAAAAAATATTGATATAAGGCACCATGTTATTAAAATGAAGGTGTAATAATAAGTGATAGATATTGAACACATTAGAACCAATGATAAATTAGTTAATATTTTTACAAAACCATTGAAAAAAACTAAATATGATAATCATGTGTTGAACCTTATAGTTCAACAATCTTCTTAAACTTGATGATATTTGAAAAGTAATTTATTCACCTATTTGTATATTTTTACAAGTTTTTTATTTATTTTACAGATTAAAGGGTACATATAATCAATGATATTTTTTAAAAATAATTAAATAAAAAATAATAATATATATCAAAATCAATTTGATGTAATTACAACATAAAGGATGGAGTGTTGAATAAATTTAAGGGGATTATTTTTTATAATTCAGTGATTTGATAGGTTTCAAATTCATTTATATATTTTTTATTATATAGATGATTGAATGAAGTGATATTATAAAATGTAATAAATATTCCTTATGATTTGACGGTTTCCCCTTGATAAATATCTTAATATATATCCTTTGGATTTATGTATCAAAATGATATAATATTTATTGGTAGTTACTAAAAAGAGGGGACTTATAAATGATTTATTACTGGTTTGAATATTATGTTGAATTTTTTTAAAATATTTTCAAATAGTGAAAATAATTATGGAAAGACTCTTAAAAATAAATCTTAGAGATACTCTCATACTTGATTATGTTAAAGAAGAGAAACTCATGGGGAGAATATCTTACTCACTATACTTATAAGAGAAATGAAATTAGTGATAATAAATCTAGAATAAATAAAAGGTATACAAAATTTTATGAAGTTAAATTCATGGTTTAAATAGATTAAATTCTAAAAGTAAAATATATAAGTGGGTTTTCTAAATATCGACTAAATGGTAGATATATTGGTGTTGTAATGAACCAACATGGTCTACCCCTAATTCGGGTCCCTAAGTTGACCCGCCACTAGGCCTGAAGGGTTTTCCCAATCCCCAAGGGCTAGAAACTAGTTCCATGGAACCAAATATACACATATAGGAATGATTTTTCTTGATTAAATGATAATAAAGAAAGAAATTACACCCCTAAGTCTGACATGAACCTTTTGTAAGTTGGGATTCCCTGTATGTATAAAAAGTAGTTTTATAAAAAAACTAAACCAAACAAGGCATAAGAAATGAACATAACTCATAAACAAAGAACATAGGGAGATAAATTTTTTGACATGGCATGATAAAATATAACTAAAACACTATAATAAATAAATAAATAACCACCACCTCCCATCTCCATGTTCCAAGTGAATCATACCCACTTGTGGCCACTAATATAATTTAAATAAAACCCAAGTTATGTTCTAATACCACCAAGTAGAACAAACTAAACCTGAAATGTGATATGAGTAAGTAAAAATACCAATAGGTATCCTCCCCACATCCCCTAAAAACCTTTAAAAAGTAAATTTATTTCATTCTAGTTTTGAAATATATATATATATATATATATATATATATGTAATATTTTTTTATTTTATCACAAAACTAATAATAGGTGATCATATTTTAAAACTATTCACTTTAAAATAAGAAAAGTAAACATTTCAAAATGAATCAAAATTTTAAAACCTTTAAAGTAGATAAAACACTTTCTATAAGAGAATCCTTTTTAAAAATCTTTCTTTTTAAAAATAGCCACGTGCAAGGGAAGAATCCCAACACTTTATAAAATAAACCTTTCAAAATAATGATAAAATAATTTTTCATTTAAGGATAATCTTTCCAAATGGAATATATAATAAATATAATAAAATTCTATTTTCATGTGATGTTTCATCATAGTTATGGGGGTATTAGAGGATGGTTTTAAGTGGTAAAGGGTCTAGGCTTTAAAGGTAGAAGACTTGAGAAGAGACTCAACCATTGTGTAACTAAAAAATATCCACCAACTATCCAATAGAACCCATTGGAAATATGGTGGGGCTCTAGTGGGTTTTCTAGCTATAAAAGACTCCACCAGCCCACCATTGTGCCCAGTTCATGGGTTTATTAAATACCCCCCACAGGTTTTAATTACACACGATTTGAACTATTAATGTTTAACCAATTATAACCCTACTCATCCTATTTTAAATTTTAGACCTCCCCCATGGTCCAAAGAGCTCTCCCATTTATCTCCCCTTTCTCCTTTAATGATGGATCTATCTGGTGATGATATAATGTTAATATCTTCTTATCTATTCTTCAAATTCTTATTACTCCTTATAGATCATTTAATTTTTAGATGGTGATTATTTCTCAATGTTAAACTGAAATAATTTGGTTTTGTTACGATGATATCCTTGTGATGAGGTCCTATTTTTTAGGGGATTTAGATAGGAAGTCTTGGGTTTGTATGCTTGGGTGATCTGGATGAGTTCCATTTCCATATTGTTTTTTTAAGTTCATCAAGAGATGGTGTTCTAAGTGCAAGGTTATAGGTCACTCTCACCTAAATAAAATCTAGAGAACATGATGGTCTTATTAAGGTATAGATATTCTTTAGGAATTTTCAACCAAAGGGACACCCTAAAGATATATAATTCCATAATTTTCCTCAAAAGATCTGAATGATCTAAATTAAATCGACATAAACCTCAAAACAGATAGCTATTAAAAATTACAAAACTAATCCACACCTATAAAATGGAAGAATTCATCCTAGATACTAACTTCCAACCTTTCACCAAGGCTTTTCTATGGAATATTTTTAAATAATAAAAAACCCATTCATTCATGTTTCTTAATTTAAATCAAGTGGTCCCAGTATATACCATGGTAAAATTAAAAATTCATAAGTTCACCCAAAATAAATACGCTATATAAACTTTCTTTTAAAAAACTATTATTTAAATAATAGTATAAAAACTAAATTTATAAAAGTAACACACTTTAATAAAACATTTCACCTCATTTATAAAACTAAAATTTCATTTCACAATTCTTCTATGAGTTAAAAATTCCACCCCCCCCCCCCAACAAGGGAGTTCAAAATACTTATAAAAATAACTTTAACATTAAAAATGTTTTTTAAATCCTATAATGTAATTAATAACCTCATAAAACACCTTTAAAGGGAAAAATTACATTGTAAAGTAACCCATCAAAACTTAAAACACAAGTTTACTTTGAAAACATTTTATCTCATTAATAAAACTAAATTAATTACATTTTTCGATTCCAAATTAAATTAAACACTCACTTTACTTCTAGTTAATTATAAATATGTTATAAAATAAATTCTATTTTCAAAAATATTACCCAATTTTCATTTTAAAATAATCCACCCTTGAAAATAATTCACAAAAATCAAAACCCCTTTACCAATAAATAATAAAAACCATGTTTCAAATTGGAAAAATTTCATAACACTAAGAGAATTTATAAAACTCCACATGAGAGTGCTTAAAACATTTCACACATATTATTTGTTATTAAAAAATTCCCTACCAAACCCATTATTAATTTAAATTTAAAATCATAAGAAAATATTTTCTTTATCAAAAAAACACTTCATGAGTCTTCACCTCATCCAAAATTCAAAAAATTAGGAAATCAGTTTTTGAAAACATTTATAGATTAACAATTTTAAAGAATATTAATAAATTTTATAAAACTATTCATAAAAGTTCTTAAAATATTTTTCACACCTTCTTTAAGATCAAACCAATTCAAAAATTCAAACCATTTGATTTTACCGCTTTAAAGTCATATAACTCACTCATTACTTCCAAAAAACAACACTACAGATTTCATTTAAAAAATTTAAATCAAATCATCCCAAAATAATTCCAATAAACCAAGGGAAAAAATATAATTAATCTTATATAAGTAATGAAGAATAATGAAAACAATTTAGAACCTCAAATAACTAAAATTCAAAAAAAATTGAAAATAAAAAATTACACACAGTTTAGTCTCATGGTAGGAAAAACCATGCCCAAACCATGTGAGTCCCACTGGGATCTTCCCAATCCCAGTTTCATGGTCTATATATGGCTTTACAAACTATGAATATTAATTTTAATCCCCTTTGAATCTTTTAAATTTCACACAAAATCATGAAGTGTCTCAAAATAACTCATAAATTATCAACAAAAAAACATAAATACTCAAATAAAGTCTAAAAAAATCTATAAAATAACTGAGAATAATGATCAAATTTAAGACTCAAAAATCCCAAACATATATGTTAACTCAAGTTTCATCCCAAAAGGAATTGATTATAAACCTACTCATGACCTATAACTTGGATTATAAAAATCCTATCTCCATACTATCGAAATCCCTAAATAATAAATGGGATCTAATACCATTTTTAATGAACTAACCCGGATAACCCTAATTTGGGTCCTTGATCCAGCCTAAAGCTTGGTCTAAATGTCATTCTCAATCCCCATGGGCTATAAACTAAAGCTAGGGAAACAAATATAAACATGAGAGAATAATTTCACCTAATGAAATGAAAATTAATAAATGAATTCTACCAAAAATCCTAACAAGACCCCTTTATAAGTCATGATTCTATCCACATATAAAAAATAGTTTTATATAAAAACCAATCAAATAAGTCCTAATCAATGAACATAATTTAGAAAAAAATAACATAGTGAACAAAATGAACTGATACAAATCAAAATAAATAAAACCCAATCAATAAAACAAATCCAACATAAACTAAATCAAAAGTCTAGAACAAAAGTTTTGAAATGGAATTATACAGTAGAACTAAAACACTATAATAAATAAATTAATAAATAAACACTATACCCCATCTTCATGTGCCAAGTGAATCATCCTTACCTTTCACCACCATCATAACTGAATCTAAATCCAAGGGGTCATCTACTTATACTAATTAGAACCTAATAAACCTAAAATATGATAATCATGAGCATAAATCCTAGTTCATATCCTCCCTACACCCCATGCATAACCCTCAAAAATAAAATCCATTTAATGATAGTTTTTAAATACAAATATAAATATAATATTTTAAATTTTATCCAAAAACCAATAATATGTGGTCATCCTTTAAATCCATTCACTTTAAAATATGGAAGGTTCACATTTTAAAATAAATAAATCCTTTAAAACCAATAAAGATAAGAAAATCTATTCCATAAGAGAACCATTTTTAAAAACCTTCCTTTTAAAAATGACCACATGTGAGGGAAGAATCCCAAGACCTTGTAAAATATACCATTTTAAATAATGAAAATTCTATTTATCCTTTAAAAATAAACATTCCAAATGGCAGTATTAATAAATAATCAATCATAACGTGATAATAACTCAATCATCGCAAAAATAAAGGCATCACAACTATCAAGACATATCCAAGAACCAAAAATCATAAGAATACCTATGATTTCTAGGAAAATATAGGACATTAATAAACAAAATCCATCATAATTGACGTTTTTAAATAAAATCAACTTCTCTTACACTCAATATTTCCCTAATGGCCCTAACTGAGGGGAAAACTCCAAAAGCATAGCAAAATTTAACTTAAGGAGTAGAGTCTTGAGCTAGTATAGAATATGAACTTGGACATCCCATATAGCTATTCTTGGTCTCCCATAATATATAAAATAGAGGTGAGTAATTAAATAATTACAAGTCAAAATGTTACTAAATTAAAATCAAAACACACTCTCATCTCTGAACAACCGTCACTGAAGTGGCCCCAATTTTCATCAATAAAATCAATGCGAATAAAATATGTCTTATAATAGGGACAATTTCAATCGATTTTATACAAAAAAATAAGGGTAACACTTAAAGGGTTCATTAAACTTTATAAAACCTTTTTAGAAAGTTCCAATTAGGCCTTTAAATAATTCCATAGTAAACTAGTTCATAAAATCCCTTTTTTAAAACCAAATAAAAAAATGTCATCAAATACACTCAAAACATAAAATAAACAAAAAAATTATTTAAAATAATCATTAAATCCCCTTTAATAACCAAATTAATTTTTAAGTATCATCTCAGTAATTTAAAACAATATCTAGGTATTATTTATTTATATAAAAATAGGTTTTGAGTAGATAATAAAGAGAAAACCAACTCCTATAAGCTATAATCATTAGATACCCTTATTATAAATTTAAAAGAGCTCAAAGAAAGGGTTAAAAACAATAAATCAATGTATTTAAATTTAAATATTCCAACATGGAGAAACTGACCTCAAATATGTCTCTTTCACATCTCATAGTATTAATTCACCATAAAGAGGCACAAGGGGGCATTAAAAGACCATAAAACCAAGAAAATGACAATTAAAAAACTATACAAGTAAAACCTAGGTCATTGAGACCATATTAGGGATAGATAAAGGAGAAATAAGAGGGAAAAATATAGGAGAAGTCATGGATAAGTTTACCTCAAGAAATTAACCCCTAAACATGAATAAATTCATGAAGAATCTCCACGGAGGAAGGGGAAATGAATAATATGCCTTGATAGGTTCATAGTTGTTAAGTGGGAGGAGAGAAGGATGCCAAAGGGTTAAAACTAAAGGGTTAAAAAGGTAAATTATAATTTTTATTGAATTTGGGAAGATCATATAGTTTTTTCATTTTTTAATAAAACATATTCCAATAGTGTGCCCTTTACTGTAAATAAATATGCAGCAACACATTGTTTTTCCAAATAGTTTACCAAACCATGCACCAACCATGTGAGGGTTTGATTTTTATGTTATCGTGACTCATGGTCAAATTGGAATTTATTAACCTAGGACGTAGTATAGTGGACTAAATAGGGTCATTCTCAAGGATTCAGGGATTTGGTTCATTACTTTCTCAATCACTTATTAATATTTGGTTTATTTTATATGTTTTAAAATCATTAAATAAATAAAGTTTGATTATTTGTTTGGTTTTTCTTAAATAATAAAATTTATAAACACAGAAAACAATAAACACAACAATGTGGTAAAGAAAAATATAGGTGGTATGAGGATAAATTCCAATGGTGAAATAATTATTTACTTTTGTTTTAAATAATCTAAATCAACGAGCAGATGAAATCCCTTGTATCAACTCATCTTCCACATTTTGTTCCTATAAAATTAAATAATAATTAAATTGAAAGACTTAAACCATATTATCAACTCATTTGGATGAAGTTCATAATTGATGGGGATGAAAAAACAATGATTAAAGATGTAATAGTAATCACCTCATCCACTTAAATCATCACTTCTTCATAGAACTAGTGAAAACGTTTTGATAATTGGAATGAAAAAATAAATTACACCAATGTTATTTCCCATGGATTACCCTCACCAAGTTAGTGCTCTATGACCATAGAGTATGATAGATCATAAAAACAGTATGGAGTTTGAGAAGAATAAAGAAAGTGAGGTAAATAATAACATCTCAATTGAACCAAAATAGAACTAAAATTAAAATGTAGGAAATTAAAATAATCCTTATATAATTTAGTTCAATTTGAAGGATAAGGTTTGAGTACTTTTAAATTATAGAGAGAGAACTATTTATAATTATTCATGATCATCTCCTTCCTTTGTATCATTGAAATCATCATTGAAAAATGAGATCCTTCTTCATATTTGGATAGGTTCCACATATACAAGTATAGTGTCAATATTTCACCTGGAAGGCATCACATGAATCTTTTTAATGAATCATTCCCTTACCAATATCAAATTATGTATTCCTTATATAATAATAGAATCAAAATCACTTCTCTACTTCATAGTATAGTAGGCAACGAGTGTTTCTTGGGGGTATTCATGGGGATGATTTGGGATCCAATTTAAGATGTTCTCTAACAAGGATGGGCTAGTATTGAAAATGAACATTCAAATTCTATACCTAGTTTTCTTCACAATTAGGATTCAATATCTCCCTATAGCTCTATTAAAAATTGAAAACTTCTTCCTTAGACTCAAACTTCTCAATTCTTGAAAATTCTATCTCAATTAATCTATCTTGGTATTATTAACAACTTGATCACTAAAACCAGTTTCACACAATTTCCTACTTTGACCAACTATGTTTGAAATTGGGTTTCCTTAGAGACTCGGTCATAATAAAATGTTGAGCCTTCACTCTTAGTTTATGGTGAAAATGCACATACCATAAATTCAAGTCTTAATTACTTAACCAATCCCATTGAACTCAACTAATGTCTACTCAGTTCAACTGACCTTCAAATAGTTCATCACTCATCTTCACTAAAGAAAATAGTTGAACACCATGAGTGTATCTCTACTCAACACATAGTTAGTACACTATGTGAAATTGAAACTGCTATAACTTTATTCAACCCTAAATAGGGATAAATATTTAGTAAACATTAATTATTCTCTTAATTTTTATTTCATTTATTTTTTTTCAAGATTGATCAGTCTCAATTATACAGGCTCTTACAAAATTTGTAAGAGTTTTTTTTTAGCTCAATCTCCACTAATTTTGATCTTCATCATATTCGTGTTTATAATATGGCAACAAAAAATCATGACCATAGAAAAATCATATTTCCTGGATCTTCAATTTATCATCTTATTATAAAAATATCATATATCATCAAACTTATTCAATCTTGACATCGGTTTCCATTTTGAGATTTTATTTTCAAACACTCAATAATCCTTGGTTAGAGATTTCATCATACCCTTGATCATCCTTTAATTATTTAATATCGGGTATTTTCCTTTGATATTTATCCCTCAAGTAGATTCATGGTCTTAATTGGTGAGGTTTTTTTGTTTTGTGTGATTGGTAAAGGTATGATTACAAGGTGTAGATGTGGAGTCTCATGGTCAATCAATCATCCTTGTTTGAGTTATTAAGGTGGATTGAACTGAAATTTATGGTCGATTGAGTTTCTTTAAATTAGGTCATGTTTCTTTGAGGTTACAATAAATTGTTGAGGTTCAGCTAATTGGTCATGTCTTCCATGGTTAGTTAAGTAATTTTGTTTATTTATGTGGTTTTTTGGTCTACACAGTAATTTGGGAGTGGTCCTGTGGTAGGTAGAGATCCTCCACTAGTGTTTAGTTTCTAGTCTTCACGTGATCAATCATG
Source organism: Viscum album (assembly GCA_963277665.1). Classification (NCBI taxonomy): domain Eukaryota; kingdom Viridiplantae; phylum Streptophyta; class Magnoliopsida; order Santalales; family Viscaceae; genus Viscum; species Viscum album. The sequence goes on along the minus strand of OY728136.1, from coordinate 1,426,159,400 downwards.
ATTTCAATGTGTGATAGGTTGAGAGTTTCTTTATAGTGGGTTTTAGTAAGGATGGTGTGGTATCATGATCAATTGTTCCTTTAGGGTGTGGTTTCTTGAATCTACCGTTATTATTTTTTAAGCTTCAACTTATAAAATTGAAAACAAAATTCAGTGTAAGATTATTAAATACTAAAATAAAAATTAATTAAAAAATAAAATCTAGAATAAAGTGCCTTTAAACAATGATATTATATATTTATAAATATTAATTTATGGATTTAAATTAATTAAAAATGAATAAAATAATTACAAATCCATATTTACGCCATTTAGAAATTTAATTAAAAACTCTCATGAAGTAAAAAAATGGTTAAATTACCTAGGTTTTATCAATATAGTGGGGTTAATTACATTAAAATAAAATCTAAAATTTAGTAACTATCATCTCTCATCACTCACACACACTTAAACTATTACACTCCTATGCATTACTATAAATAACCCTAGCTCAAGTAACCCAGAGTTAATGTATTCTTTATTACATCATCATTGGATAAAAGTGATAACATCCCAAAGTACTGAATAGTTTAGTAATCTTGGTAAACTAGATATATAAATTATTCCCTTTTTACATTTAAAATAAACTATAAAACATAATAAAAGTAAATATTTTGTATCCTTGAACTCATTAAAAATTTCCTTCTTTATATCTTGGGAAAAGGAAACAAATAAAGGGTGATCTCAGATGCTTAGTAATGGTTATGTACAGTGGAAGATGTTATGAGTAAATAAGCCATAATAAATATTTCAATATAAATAATTTAAAACAGATGTCATTTAATTAAAAACATGAGCATGAAATGAATCAATGGATAATATCAATTTAATAATCTCATGGATAATAATAATAAATTCTCAACGAAGGAAATGATTAATATTAGATGTAATGATATCAAACATTATGATATATTTACTATCATGTTCTTGTGCCAAGATAGCTTAATTGATGGTTAGGTATACACTAGAAACACATTTAATAAGGATATTAAACTGATTTGTCTCATGAGACCAATCGATGCATTGAGGGGTTATATATAACCAAACCCCACCCATCACTACATTTACAATGAATTACACATATATTAAATGATCAATTTAATTCATAAATAATATTTCTTATTAATAAATATCCATATTGAGTAAATAATATGAAATATTAATATTTACCCAATCAATAAAATAACTTTCATAATAAAACATAGTGTGTACAAATGGTATACGGTTTAGGAAATAATCATATACATGATATAAAAATTATGCATATTTAAGAAAATTTTAATATCCAATTAAAAAATATCATAAGAAAGTTAATGGTTCAATAGAAATATAATGACCATAAAATTAATAAGATATATAATATGACCATCAATTCATCAAAAATATATGTTTTGAAATAAAATCATGTCCTTTGTAAAATAAAGGAAAATATAAGAAAAGAATTAATATAATCTTTCATTAAATGTTTCTATTGTAAAACCATTTAAATATCATATAGGAAGCTAAAATATCATAAAATTTTTTTAGTGGTGGGAAAATATGTTAACATAGTATACATTAAAAAAACATTCCTTTTGACTTTTTATAAATAAATTCAAAAAAACCTTTTAAAAACATTATAAATATTTGTTTCAAACATTTTAAAATTTTAATTATAATATAATATGTCCTTAATAAATTATTTGAGTAAATAAAAGGAATTTTTTAAAAAATCTGAAAAATATGGACATGGAAGAAAAATATATCCGATCAAAAAAGAAATAAGATAAACTTTTATTTTAAACATTTATTTTCTTGATTCAAGCACCAAAGAGGGGAAAATTTTGAATAAAATATTCCAATTCCTTAAATTTATAGAAAATAAGAAAATATATGGATTTTATGAAGGATAAATTATAAGATCCCCTCAATTAAAATAATATAAATCCAAAAAAATGATATTGTAAAATAAATTCCTACCTCTTTGGTAAATTTAAAATTATAAACCCTAAAATATTATACTTGAATTAAAAATTTAATCATAATTAATAAATATATATTTATGTTAAATATAAAAAATGTCCATTATGTACACCACATAAAAATAAATAGGTTCATAATACGAAATATGTCTCAATAGAGTTGGAATTCAGACGAAATCCCTTACAATGATCAAAACATTGAAGTGAGAATTAATCAATAAAGTGATTATTTGTTTCAAATTTAAATCCACATAAAACAATTGGTATTAAAACATAAAATAATCAAATTTAATTTCACATATAATATTATCATAACATATTTAATGAAGTATAATTATAAACCAATGAATGGAAATTGAGTTAAGAAATCCCTTACCTCGGGCTTAAACTTAGTTGAACATGATTTAACCTCATGTATAATGGTTTTAAACATTTTATTAATTTATAAAAAAAATATTAGTATTTATAATATCATATATGATCCTATTATAATATCTTATCACCCATTTTTTAACAATATTTCGTTATTATCATTGTTTTGGGTGTACACAGCTTTGTTTTCTCATGCATATTTTTTCGTGGAAGTTCCAATCCTTGTACATTGATTATGGTTCCATAATCTCCAAAATTTTAATAATGATATAAATATAATATAGATTCATTATATATATATATATAATCTATAAAAGGTATAGATATAAAAATTAATTACACCATTCATGGATATGGTAGTTCGTATATATGCATGAACGTTGTTTTCACTTTTCGAATGATAGATAAAAAGAAAGTTAAATAATAATTACCTTTAAATAATCATTTTTATATCATATATATCATTTATATTAATTAAATATATCTTTATTACCATATATGTAAATATGAAATGAAAAAAGGATCACATCACTTTGTGGAGGTGCTAATCCACACGTATGCTTTAGTGATGTCATTATTTTTCAAGGGATTTAAAGGTAAGAATTTAGATATGATGACATAATTAAAAAGATATAATTATTTCATAAGTATCATATTTATTCATTAGATATATTTTTTATAAACATTATTTAATGGTGAATATGTAAAATGGATTGCATTGCTTCATGGAGATGATAGGTCGTACGTACACACAGGTGATACTTTTACTTGTCATTTGATGGAAAAGAGAGTGAATAATGGTGGTTACATAATCATAATAATAATTTAGTATATTTAGGGTAAAAATTTATTATTTTATAATGAATACCATAAATTTATATGTTGTAAAATAATAAGTAAAAAGAAAGTGATCGGTTAAGGTGGTTACCTCTTCTTTGAAATTACTCCTTTAGATCCCCTCTTAAGGACCCTAGGGTTGGTGTTTTGGAAAGATAATCACCTATAGAACATGTATAATTATTTTGAGAAGATAATTTGGTATTTTTTGGTTGAAATAGGTTTCTCAATAAGGTTTAAATAAAATATATAATGGGTGTTCTTTTATAAGTGGGGGGATGGGAACTCTTGGAATTTCATAAAGTATTAAATTAATATAAATTAATTTTTAGGTAAAAATGGATCCACGTTATTATAACTAAAATATAATATAATTATTATTTTAAATAATAACATACAATAAAATTTTGAAAATTTTTTATTATTATTTTACCCTTATCTCTTATTTTTAACCACCCCCATATTAACTCTTTTGACAATTACTATAATAACGAAGTTTTTTACTCTTTAGGGGTCAATAGAGTTACTATAAAAGGACGGGTGACACATAAATAGATCATGTTTGATATTTTAAAACATATATCATTCAACAAAATTAAGATAAAAAAAATTTAAATTTTAAATCACTTAATGATGTATTTTTTAATATAAAATACCATTAATGTCGTTTTTTGGAAATACATAAAATATTATAATATAATATGTGTCTAACTCATGTAAAATGGTTCAAAAATGAAATTTATTTTAAGATAAGGAATATATAGACTTAATATAATCATAAAATAAATGTTTATATGTTTAGATATCATTTTAACATTATATTTTGGTTTAATCCCTTGGTTAATCAAATTTTACATTAATCGTAGTAATGAATTTTTCAATATTAAAGGGAAATAATTTTAATTATAAGGTAAAACTTGGCTCATAAATGGAAAAGTAATGAAATTTTATACCATATATTATCTTAATTTTCTTATTTTAATATTTTTATTCTTTTTAAATAATTTAAAAAATGTTATTTATCATAAAATATCATTAATTTCATTTTTACACTATTCTTTTAGTTTGACTTTAAAGACAATAAGATGGTAATGGATTTAAAATATAAATTTTTAAGACATATCTTAATATTTTATATTGATCTGTAAAATTTATGAGACACTATGAATCACCCAAAAAAATACTTTTATAGTTTTTAAAATCATTTACTTGATTTTGTTTACTTCTTGCACAAGCACTAAGTCAGCGTTGTGTAAGCATTTAAGGTAATTTTTTATCACTAAAAATAAAAAATAAATTACCATGATAAAAAAAATATTTAAATTAACCATTTATTATATTACATAAGGTTTTTTATCCTTTTCACAAAATATTATAGTTATTAAAATCAAGAAAGTGACATTTTTACTCTATATTTAAATAAAATAATATAATTGTTATAATCATTGGAAAGTGACAGTAAATTACCTAATTTTAAAATTTTTGATGATTATGGATTAAATATACTCATAAAATAAAATATAGGAAATTTTTGGGTTGGTTTTTAGAACTTTTCATATTATTTTTAACCTTAATTAACACATTTTATCTTTAGTGTGGTATCAAAAATTTATTATGGTTACTATTCATAATGACCAAAAATAAAAGTGAATTATTTAAAAAAAATTAACCTCATAATTATTAATATGGGATTCATTTTTCAATATTTTTTTATTATAAGTGGTATAAATTAATTTATGATTAAAACAAAAAACGCAACAAAACAGTTTTTTTTAGAAAAATGGGTTTTTAAGCCTAAAAATAAACTTATACCAAAATAAAGTATAATAAAAATTAAAAATTAATTAATTATGTTATTTATAAATAAATTATAATTTTATTAATTTAATAAAAAATTCAAAACATTGTGTTTATTCTTCAATTTAAAATTATTGACATTTTTATAAAAATCGTTATTTTCACTATTCACTGAAAAATCAATATTTTCAGAAAAATATAAAAATTTCACCCTAAAATAATTTTTATATACTTATTACAAAAAAATATTTTATTTTTATAAAATAAAGTTTCTAAAATTTATAGAAATTAATTCTGATATTCACTCACAAAGAACAATAAAATCATTATTAAATAAAATGAAATTACTAAAAATTGAGTAATTATTTATTATGAAATAATAAATAACTTTAGATTATATAAAAACATTAAGAATATTTTTCATAATGTGGTTATTCCTATTCATTCCACCAATTTTAATGGCTAGGTAATAATAGTTATGTTTAAATAAAAATATTTTAATTTTATATTGGGGTTCGATTAAACTCAACATTGCATGTAATGAAAGCTATCAAAGAAATTAAATTTACTTAATGAGAAATGTATTATAAAATATTATGGTGTTACATTCCACCCCCTTAAATAAATTCTACCCTCATAATTTTATCTCGATCATCAAAGGTTCAACCTTTGTTGAAAACCCACATCGTACAAAGGGATAAAAAAGTTTCTTTTGAAAAGGGAAAGTAAGAAACATAAATTTTACATAAAATATCATGTATTCAGGTTCCCAAATAAGGAGAACATTATTTGTAAGTTAAAATATATACATTAAAGAAAATAATAATGTCTAAAGACTAATAGAGAGTGATAGAGAACATGGTCATGAGAAAGTTATCGACCACAAAACTATAAATCTATGAGGGGTGAAAAGACCATTAATTCATCAGAAATAAAGGTAAAAAATAAATTTTTTATTTCAAGATCATTTTCCTAAATTTGAATAATTATTTTATTATATATATTTAAAATATAGGGAAATATACTTAGTTTTTTTAATTTTATAAGAATAATTTCATCCTTTGGTTGTACGTCGATGAATTCCCACTTTATCTATTATTCTATGAAATTAATATTCAAGATGAACTTTTCTCGCCTAATGTACTAAAATTAACTTTTAATGGATCATAAGATCCATAAAATAATTAAAATTTATCCCTTATTTCTATAAATATTTAACAAAACCAAAGTGGTTATCACAAGTTATCCAATATAGATAAATATAATATATTAATCACTAAAACCTCAACAATAACCCCTAAAGTTTAACTTAATTCATTATATAAATAGTTAACTTTAAGACTCCTCAAAAATATGTATTTCTAAATTCATATCCCAAGAATTTGAAATATTTGATCATATATTTTGTTTAAGATCAAATTAACTATTATCTATAAATAATATAAATTTCTCATAAGATAGTATAGAAAAAACAATACCCTAATCATATACTCCCCAAAATATGCTAATTGTTTCCATAAATATCTCTAATCACCATAAATACACAATAAAATCATATATCCTTCCATAAATTAACTCAATCTGTATTCCTTAAATTATGTTTACCTTAACCATAGAATATTCCCAATATAGTGTATTTTGCATTAATAACTTATTTTCCAAATCAATTTTCAATCCCATGGTTATCTATATAATATATTCCCAAAATATACTAGATCATTTATCCTAATAAACCATAATTACCACAACATTAATGATCATACTAACTCTAAAGGATATTAATAACTTCAAACTTATGTCCACAAAATATAATATCATTATTCCTCAAATAACCATTTCACTAAAATATATAATAAACCAAAGGGTTGTATTCCAATAAATGTCTCCCAAAATATCCTTAATCATGTTAAATTACCATCAAATAAAACCTCAAAATGGGTATCTATGACTTTAAATTTATAATAAACCTTATACTTATCAACCTGTGACACTTTAGGTTTATCTTATATTACTATGTCATATCATAGGATTATATAGGTACTAATCTCTCATTTATCATAATAGTTCATAAATAAAATGTGAATTAACCCAAGAATATCCCCATAGAGTATCAAACTAGTTTCACATTAATGGAACACTCACTATGCACCAAAATAATGGATGAGATAAACTCAACCAACTCTTTTCAGGGTTATTACCCCTAGATGCATCTATATAAAAACCACATCCACTTATAGTATCAAGAAAAGGATGTATTTATAGGAGAACCACATAATCTAAAATGATTATATCTTATACTTATAATTATCCTTAACATATATCATAGGGTTATGTTCCATATTTTATCTAGTTCTCAAGGTTCTAATAAACTTTCTCTGATGCCAATTATAAACAACCCCAACTCCTATAATCCATAATAAGTGTATTCTTTATTACATTGAAATTAGATACAAAATATCTAATACCAAAGGATAAAATATTTTAGTATTATTGGTAAACTATATAAATACATTCTTTCCATTTTGTATTGGAAATAAAATATAAAACATAGTGAAAGTAAATATTATGCATCCTTAAACACATTCCAAATTCCCTTCTTCATGTCCTGGGGAAAGGAAACAAATAAAAGTTTATATTAGATGCTTAGTAAGTGTTATGTACAGTTGAAGATATCATTAGTAAATAAGTAATAATCACTATGGAAAGGTAAATAACTAAAAACACGTGTCATTTAATCAATAACATGATTATGAAATGCATCCATGGATAATATCAATGTAATAATCACATGGATAATAATAATTGAATAATAAATGAAGTGAATTATTAATGTTGGATGTCATTATCTCAAACATCATAATATCTTTACCATCAATGCCTTGTTCCAATATAGTTTAATCGATGGTTGGGTATACACTAGAAACCCATTTAATAAGTTTAGCCAACTGATTTGTCTCATTATACCTATCGATGCATAGAGGGGATATCTATAACTGGGACCCACTCATTACTACATGTACAATGAATTACTCATATATTTGATCAATTTAAATCATAAATAATATTCCTTATTAGAAAATATTTGTATTGAGTAAAGAATAAAGAATATCAATATTTTATCCGTCAATCAAATAATTTTAATAGTAAAAACCATATGTATAAATGGCATAAGATTTAGGAAATAATCATATCTATGATACAAATAATATGAATATTTAATGTAATTTAAAATTAAAAATTATCATAAGTAATTTAATGTTTTAATAGAAATTTAATGATCCCAAAATTAACAAGAGATATAAGATGACCACCAATTCGTCAAAAATATAGGTTTTAAAATAAAATAAATTCCTTTTAAGAATAAATGAAAATGGAAGAAATAAATTAAAATAATATTTCATCAAATATTTTTATTTTTAAAACCATTTAAATCTTATATAATAATATAAAAGAGAATAAAATAGTTTTGGCATCGGTAAAATCTGTTAACAATATATATGTTAAAAAAATATTCCATTTAACTTTTTCTAAAGAAGTTGAAAATGAAATTTTTATAAAACAATATAAATATTAATTTAAAACTTTTAAAAATTAAATTAATACATAAAATTTATTTAATTAATCATTTAAGTAAATAAAAATTAATTTTTTGAAACAAATTTTCAAAATATAGACATAGAAGAAAAATATATCTCATCAAAAGAGAAATAAGATCTGATTTTTTTAAAACATTTATGTGATTGATTCAAGTGAAAAATAGAGTAAAAGTTGGTAGAAAAATATAGAAATTTCTTAAATATATATAGAATAATAAAATATACGGGGTTTATAAAGGATATATTATAATATTCCTTAAATGAAAATAAGATAAATCCTAAAAAATGAGATTTCAAAAGAAATTATTACTTCTTTAGAAATTTTTAAATTTTAACTCCTACAAAATTGAATTGAAACTTTAATCATAATGAATAATATATTCATGTTAAATAAATCAAAGTAGTAGTGTGTGCATAACATAAAAATAAATAGGTTCATAATATGAAATATGTCTCAGTGGAGTGAGAATTGAGATGAAATCCCTTAAAATGATCATAACATTGAAGTGAGAATTAATCAATGAAGTGAATAAGTGTATTAAATTTAAATCCAAATAAAATAGCTGGAAATAAAACACAAAATAATCAAAGGTAATTACCCACATAATCTTATCATAATATAGACAATGATGTATAAGTATAACCCAATAAATGTAAATAGTGATAAGAAACCCCTTACCTCACTCTTCTACTTAGTTTAACATAATTTAACCTCATTTATAATGGTTTTAAACAAGTTATTAATTTATAAAATAATCATATTTATATTTATAATATCATATATTATCCTATCATAACATCTTATCTCCCATTCATTAACAATCTTTCATTATTACCATTGTTTCAGGTGTTAATTGCATTGTTTTCTCATACATGTTTTGTCATGGAAGTTATAATCCTTGTACATTGATTATGCTTCCATAATCTAAAAACTTTTAATAATGGTATAAATATCACATATATTCATTATATATATATATATATATATTCATCCATAAAAGGTCGTGATAGAAAAATAGATTACACCGTTCATGGAGACAGTAGACCATATGTACGCATGAATATTGTTTTCACTTTTTGACAGATGGAAAAAAAGGTAAATAATAATTACCCTTTAAAAATAATTTTTATATCATAGATATTCATTAAATATATCATTATTACCATCCATGTAAATGTGAAATGAAAAATGGATCACATCGCTTTGTGGAGGTGATAGTCCACACGTACGCACAAGCAACATTATCATTTTCCAATTGATTAGAAGGTATGAAGGTAGATGTGATATTATAATTAAAAAGAATAATTATATCATAAATATAATATTTATTCATTATATACATTTTTTATAATCATTCTTGAAAGGTTAATATGGAAAATGAATCGCATCACTTCGTGAAGATGGTAGGTCGTACGTATGCACAAGCGATAATTTCACTTCTCATTTGATGTAAAAGAGAGTGAATAATGGTGTTTACATAATAATAAAAACATTTTAGTATATTTATGATAATTAATTTATTATTTTATTATTAATACCACAAATTTATATCATATAAAAGAAGAAGTGAAAAATAAAGTGATCTCTTAAGGTGATTATCTCTTCTTTGAAAGTACTCCTTTAGATCTCCTCTTAAAATCCCTAGGGATGGCATTTTGGGAAGACCAGAACCTATATAACTTGGTCTAAGATGTTTAGAATATAATTGGTTAGGTTTTCTTAATCTAGGCTTCTCAAGAAGGTGTAAATAAAATATAGAAGGTGTGTTCTTTTTTGAGTGAGGGGAGTGGAACTCTTGGAATTACTTAAAGTATTAAATTAATATAAATTAATTTTTAAATAAAAATGGATAAAAAGTGATATAATTATAAAATAATTTGAATATTTTTATAAATCATCTCATATAATAAAATTTGGATAATGTTTTGTTATGTTTTTACCCTTATCTTTTAGTTTTAACCCTCGTTAACTCTTTTGATGATTACCATGATAACAAAATATTTTACTCTTTAGGGGTCAAGAAAGTTACTATAAAATGAAAAATGACACATAAATGTTAAATTTTTGATATTTTAAATAATATAAAATTAAATTTTCTGAATATTATATTTTTATAAATTTTTAATCATTTGATAAATTTTTAATATTATAAAATATCATTAACGACTTTTTTGAAAATATATGAAATATTATAATATAATATAAGTCTAACTCGTGTAAAATAGTTCAGAAAAGACATTTTATATAATATAAGGAATATATGGCCTTAATATAATCATCCAATAAAACTTTTACTGGTTTATATCTCATTTTAAACCTTATCTTTTGGTTTAATCCCTTGGTTAACCAATTTTAACCTTAACCGTGGGGATAAACTTTTCAATACTAAAAGGTTATAATTTTACTTATAAGGTAAAAATTGGATAATAATTTGTGAATTGATGAATTTATTGACCACTTATCATACTAATTGTCCTATTTCATGATTTTTATGATTTTTAAATAAATTTAAAAATATTTTTTATCATAAAATATCATTAATAACTTTTTTGACAATATTCATTTAGTTTGAATATAAAGACAATATTATTATAATAGATTTAAAATATAAAAATTTAAAACATCTTTTAATTTGTTATATTAATTTATAAAATTCATTTTAAACTATAAATCAACACAAAAAATTTATTTTTTGAGCTTTTAAAAACATTTACTTGTTTTTTTACTGGTTATACAAGCACTATGTCGGCATTGTGTAAGCATTTAAGGTAATTATTTCACTGCTAAAAATTAAAAATAAATTACCATGATAAAAAAATAATAATTTTTTTTCAATTAATTATTTTAAAAATGAATTAAGTCGTCTTTATCCCTATCACAAAATATTATAGATATTAAAAGCAAAAGAGTTACATTTTTTACTTTATATTTAAATAAAATAACATAATTGTTATAATCAAAGTAAAGTGGAAATAAATTGCCTCATATTAAATGTTTAGATTATTATGGATGAAATATACTCATAAAATGAAAAAACAAAAAAAAAGTTTTGGGTTGATTTTGATACCTTTTTATATTATTTTTAACTTTAATTAACCCATTTTACTTTTACTATGGTAACAAAACTTTATTGTGGTTACTATTCATAATAACCAAAAATAAATGGGTCGTATTTACCAAATTTTAAATTCATTATTCTAAATATTAGAACCATTTTAAAATATTCAATTTCTATAAGTTTCATAAATTAATTTTATATTAAAACGAAAAATGCGATGAAAATTAGTTTTTTTATACAAATGTGTTTTAAAGCCAAAAAATGAACTTATACCAAAATAAAGTATAATTATGATTAATATTTAATTATTTATATTGTTTATAAATAAATTATACTTATATTAATTTAATATTAAATTCAAAACATTATGGGGATTCTTTAATTTAAAATAAATGATAGTTTTACAAAAATTGATATTTACACTATTATCTAAAAATCAATCTTTTCATAAAAATCCCAACATTTGACCTGTGATAATTATAATTTAATAATTTAAAAAAATTATTTTTATAAAATAAAATTTCTAAAAGTTATAGAAAATATTTATAATTTTCACTTACAAAAACCAATAAATTTTTTTTGAAGAAAATGACTTTACTAAAAATGAGTGATTATTTATTACACATTAATCAAAAAATTCGATTGAATAAAACCTTTATACATATTTTTATAATGTTTTTATTAATATTAATCCCACTAATTTTAATAGCTATGTTATGATGGACATGTTTAAATAATAATATTTTAATAGTATATCATGGTTTGTTTAAAATCGGTGTTACGTATAATCAAAGCTATCAAAGAAATTAAATTTATTTAAAGATAAATATATTCTAAAATATTAGGTTGTTATAAATACAAAGTATTATATTTATTAGAATATGTATTCCTACCTATACTTAAGTACACAATCCAGAGAATAATTAATTCACTTATTCATCCATTATTTGAATTATCATGCCTCCTTTATGAACTAATATCATCACCTCACATCAAATAAGTTAAAGTTATAATTCCATCAGTGAAATATATATATTTAATTGGAATTATAATTTTAGAAATTTAAACTTCCATTATTACTTTTCCCCAAATTTCTTTAAACTAGATCTAAAATTTCTACTTCATTACTATAACTCAAATGAAATTTTTATATGTTAATTTCCCCTTCTTTATCTAGGTTCAATATTCTGCTCACTTGAATGAATTAATTTTTGAAAATTAGGTACTTATTAAATTTTTCTCAACCATGTATATGAGAATAACTTATTTAATATAGATAAATTCAAATTACATACTCACACACACAGTGCCTAATGTCTCCAATATTTATTGCAGGATCCCTATTTCCCGTTATTATCTAGTTTTAAAGGAATTATATCAATTTATTTTGGGTTGAATCTATGAGGTGTTATTTTTTTCAAAGGCCAATTTACCTTTAATTAAATTCAAAATTATAATTTCCTCATGTATTAATATTAACTTCAAAAATATCTTATCACTCACACTTCTTTTCCTAGTTATAAAACCAAATTTTCTTGAGAAAAAGTGGCCAAATTTACTCAATATTAATTTAACTCTCACAATTTCAAAATAAATTAACTCTATATATTCTATCATGTTATTTTTTATATTAAGGATATCATTAAACCTAATTAAATTTTAAAAACATACTAAAAAACTATACAAAAATAGTTTTATACATTTTCAAAAATGGATTATAATTTTTTTTTCCAAAAAAAGATCACTAAAATAGAAAGAAAAACAAAATAAAAGTATATAAAAATATCCAGTAGTTATACAATCCTACAAACTTCATTTTAACAATTCCCTCAATAAATTTTAATGTAAATCGTGCAATTTTCATGTATGAAATAAATATGAAAGCATGAAAAAATGAGTATAAAAAGAGTTTACCTAGTTTCACTTATAATATATATATAGACAACATTAGGAAGAATTAATTTCCACTTTTATTAGATTCTAATGGTTTCCAATAAGTTATATTATTTTTTTTCTCTCCATTTCCTATAATAAAAACAATTAGAGTTTAATATTTTATCCAGAATTCAAACACAAAATTGAAAATAAATGAAAATTGAAGGAAATAAAGAAAAATATTGGGTGAAAACCCCATGAGGTGTTATATTTCATACTATCCATAGTTGTACAGAACTTATATTTTTCTAACCACTACATTCTTCTTTTCTCACAGCTCTTCCTAGATTTTTTATTATTTTGGAGGTATCTATCTTCAGTAAAGGGCGGTGTGTCCATCCCCTTAGTAGTATAAAATAGCTTGAAATGTGGGGTCATAGGGTTAAAATATGAGGCCTCATGTTGGTCCTTTATACATCCATCTAAATTATCCTCTTGATAGTCTTGAGGTCTATATTTTTCTATAACTCCTAATATCTCTTTTTCTTCTAATCTAGCTACCTTCACTTGTATATCATCCTCTTTGAGATCCTTTGAGTCCTGTAAAAAAGGGGTTATTTCTCTATAGTGTAAAACAAGGGAAATTAGCTTGAAATTTATGTTTTTTAAAATTATCAAAGGATCTAAAATTATATTCATCTCACTCAATTGAAACATATTTAAGCTCCTCCTCCTTGTACAAGTCACATGTAAAGTAATTAAAATCACTTTTAGGTTGGCGATCTTTAATTTTTTCTTCAAAATAGAGTTACCATGGATTATCCTTATTTCCATACAAGTTAGTAATTAATTAGGTTAAACCCTCTATTACAGTACAAGGGGGGTCAAATTTAAAATTAGTGTGAACAAAATGGGAATAAAATGAGTTCATTTTAAGATTCAATCCATCTTCCATCTTGTATTTTAGTATATCCTCTATTTGGAAAAACTTATTTAAAATCTTCTAGTGTTGTTGGGGGAAATACTAGGTATTATAGATTTTCTTCAAAATTGATCCAATCTATTCCTCCTTTATCTTCATCATCCAGGGCCAATAAGAATTCTTATGATTCAAAATTTTTAAAATAAGATAGATCATTAAATGTTTGAGTTTTGATAAAATTAGAGAAATAAAAGTTAAAGGTAGAGTCTCCCTTAATGATGTTATCTTTTAATGCATCTTTGATGTGGAGGGACACTAGGAAGATGAGTTTAAGAGGTGGCAATTCATCCTCTTCTTAAAGTTATTCAAGTTCTCCCACTGATTTTATTATTACTATAATTAAGAACTCTATTTTAGGTTTATATTATTTAAGAACATTTTGGTCCTCAACTTTTAGTCTTTGATAATATAATATTATTTAATTATACAGGTTCATTAGTTCATCTAGGGCGAGTTTATTTTCAATATGTTCACTATTCTTAATAGGGTGAATATGATGACCTTGAGATTTATTTTTTAGCATTTATTTGGCCACAACAGTAAGATCAATAATACTTTCAGATAAGTCCTCTATTTTTTTAATATTTTAAAATTTAAAGGAATAATTTATTTAAAATTTGAAAAATAGATAATGATTTGTTAAACAAACTCTCTAGAAACAGCACCAAGTTTATCACACATTTTTCATGGTCCATGGCCAAAAAAAAATTTAACTTATGTTGTATTCTAGTGGACTGACTAGGATCCTTCTCAAGGATGCATGGGGTCATTTACTTAACATCTTACTCAATTATTAATATTTGTTTTATTTTATATGTTTTGGAAGTATGAGAGAAAGGAATTTTAATTTTTTATGTGGTTTTTATTGAAATAAATAAATTTAAAAAATGAAAACAAAAAACACAAAAATGGGGTTGGTAAGAAATTTTGGTGGTATAAGGATAAATTCCAATAGGTTCGATCCTTATTTACTTATGTTGTAAATCATCTAATTTAATTAGAATATGAAATGCCATGTATTTATTCATCTCAAACACTGTTTTCTTATATAGGAGAACAAAAATTTGTTCAAAAAAATTTAACCAGATCATCAACTCTTTTGGTTGAATTTCATTAGTGAGGGAATATGAAAGAAATGATGAGAGGTGGGATGGTAATAGCCTTATCCAATCACATCATCACATCCACATAGAACTAGTGAAAATAGTTTGAGAATTGGAATGTATATATTCAAGAACACAACTATACTTCCCCATGGATTAACCACACAAGGTTAGTTCTCTATGACCCTAGAGTATGAGATATTGCAAAAATAGCATAGTGGTTCATAAGAATAAAGAAAGTGAAGGAGATAAGAATAGTGCGATAGAATAGAAACAAAATTAGAATGAAAAAATGAAAATAAACCCTAAATAATCGAGATTGTGTCAAAGGCCAACATTTGAATCCTTTGATATGGGAGAGGGGGAATCTATTTTTAATCATTTATGATCATCTCATTCCTCCTTATCCTTGAATTCAGTGTTGATATGTGAGATAATTCTTCATCTTTGGATGGATTCTACATGTACATACTGAGGGTCAATATTTTAATAGGTTTACATCACTCAAATCTTTTTAATGAATCTCTCCCTTATCATAGAAAAATTCCTTACACATTATAGAGGAATCAAAGTGAAATAAATTCACTTCTTTTAACTTCAATATAAGATGAGTGTTTCTCATAGGTATGAATAAGTTTGAGATGGGATATGGTTTAAGTTGGTCTCTAACAAGGTTGGTTTAGTATTGAAAGTGATCTTACAAATGTTGGGTCTAGTCATCATTGTACTTGGGATTCAATAGATTCTTACAGATCTATAGAAAATTGGAAACCTCTTCCTTGGGATTGGCCTAATTGATTCTTGAAAACTCCATCTTGATGGATCTATCTTAACATTATTAACTACTCATTCACTCAACCCAGGTTCACATGATTTCTTACATCGAACAACCATTTTTTACTTTGGTTCACCTTGAGAATGGGACATACTACAAGGTTAAGATCGTGCTCTTCCTTAGTGGGGAAAATGTATAGATTACACACATGGGTCTTAATTACTTCACCAATCTAACTTAACTCACCCAAATTTTACCCCAGTTCAATCAACCTTCAACCAATTTTTCCCTCGGCTTCACTGAACCAAATAGTCAAACACCATGAGTAAATATCTCCTCAACCTTATAGTAAGTGGACTATAGAAAAATGAGGCCTTTGTCATTAGTTGAACCTAAACAGGGATAAAATTTCAAGGAAAAATATGTCTTCACTAAATTCATATTTAATTCAGTTTCATTCATCAATGATTGATCCCAATTCTATATGTTCTGAAAAAAATGGTGATAATTTTTTCAAGATCGGGTTCCAATAATTATGGTCTTTATAATCTTCCGAGTGAAACAAAAATTCATGAAAATTAAACACTTGTCTCTCTTGTATCTTCATTTATTCATCTTATTAAATTAAGCTCAGATTATTTCAAACTTCTTTAGGCACAACATTGGTGTCTATTTTGAGCTTCTATTTTTAGAAACTTAAACATCCCTAGTTTAAGATTTCTCTATCCCCTCATTTAACATTCATTTGTTCATTATTAATGTATTATTATTCAATCATCATACCTTGGGAATATTTTTGGTATTCATTAGTAATATTTTTTTATTTGATGTGATCGGGAAAGGTGAAAGGAATATGTGTGGATACAGAGTCTCACGGTTGACTGTGGTTCCCTGTTTGAGTTATCACAGTGGATTGATCTTCCATTTTTAGTTTATGGAGTTCATTATGGTTAAAAATAGTTATTTTTGGGATTATTCACTTGTTGGAGTTGTGTATAGTCATTTGTGTCTATCATGGCTAGTTTAGTGATTGGTATTCCTTTATACGGTCAATTGGTCTGCACAGTAGGTTGTGAATGGTCATGTAGTAGGTCGAGATCTTCCACTTATCTTCACTTTCTGGACCTCATGTGTTTGATCATATTTCAACATGTAGTGTCTTGAGATATCCTTTTTGGTGTGTTTTAGTGAGGATGGTGTGGTATCTTAATCGGTCGTGTCTTTGGGGTGCAACATCTTGAGTCTATTATTACTATTTTATTAACATAAACCGATAAAAATGAAAATGAATTCAATGTAGGATTATTCAATATTAAAATAAAAATTAATTAAAATGTTAAAACCCATAATAAATACCCCTTGAATAATGATATTCCATATTTCCAAATATTAGTTCAGGTATTTCAATTAATTAAAAATAAAAAAAATAATTAAAAATCCATATTTGATTCATTTAACAATTTAATTATAAATTCTTAAAAAGTGAAAAAATGGTTAAATTACTCAGGTTTTATTAAGATAATGGGGTTAATAACATTTAAATACAATCAATAATTTAAGAAATATAATCTCTCATTAGAGTCACTATAATTTATTATATCTTTTTCATGGGTAGGATGCATGGTTTTCATTAACTGTTCAATATTCTCTAAAACCCCATTCCTTTAAAAATCGATGAATTTTGACCTAAAACTCAAGGGGAGGGATAAAAGTAAATAAATTATAAAAATCATATTGAAAAAAATTTCAGGGTGTGACAGGTGTTGTTTTTCTCAATATTTTAATTTTAAAGAAAAAATAATCTTGGAGAAGTTTGGAGAAGTTTGGAGAAGTTTGGGGAAGTTTGGAGATGTAAGTAGAAGTTTTGATATTTTTTGTAAATGGTAGAGTTTAATGTGATATTAAAATGAAAAAAAAATTATGTAGTAGTGATTTTTTATAAAGTTTATGTGATAGTGTATTTTATTAATTGAATATTTAGAAATCAATAGCTGCATAAGAATAATGGTGCAAAAGCAAAGTTTCATAGATGTGATTATAAATTTCAACTAGAAGCATAATTTTTGACACTATAAAAGTATTGATTTATAATAATGATAGGAGAATTTCAAATCATGTGTGATAGTAGATGGATATTTCTTAAGTTTGTATAATGATTTCTCAAACTATGCTTAATAGTTTTCTAAACTTTTCAATGTTTATGTAATCGTGATATTAAGTTATGTAACACTAAATCAAAGTAGTTTAAGTGTTATTTTCTTAAAATAATTGAATTTTTTTAAATCTTTAAAGACCATTTTTTATAGAGAAAACTAATGGATAAATTTATAGAATATTTAAAGGATAATTTGAATAAAAGTTTTGGATGTTTTAATAGAATATATATTTCCAAAATATAAAGATCAAAAATATGATATATACCGTAAGTTTTTCATAGAAAAAAAATTATTCTAATTTTAATCGTTATTTATTTTCATATTTTTATGTTTATTCAACAAAAAAATACATATTTCTTAAAGTATAATAAATAGGATGACTTTATGGATTAATAAAATTAGAAAAAATCATATGGTAAAATAAAGGAGTTGAAATATATATTTTTTTTAATATATATATATATAGTTCTAGAAGTTAAATAAAATGAATACAATATTCATTTTTTTCAGAAGATAAAATACCCACATTGGATTAGTTTTCATTATGATATATATTATTAATCATTCTATTATTGGTGAGAAAATATAAATCATTATTTTTATCATGGTGTATGGAGAGAGGAAGAGGGGTATCTGTTTGGGAAATAGTGAGAAACCCCAAAATTATAATAGTAGCGATCCTTAACATGAAGTCTCCTTTCTAATTTTTTATAATCACAAAATCTATGAGATAGTGATTAATTATCTCAAAAATACTATGTAGAATTTATGATCTTTGGATGTATCCCATTTGGGTGAAAAAATTAAATTTGGAATATATTATTTTATTTTTATTTTAGCTTTCATTATAACACTCTAAATGGGAATTCTATGTGATGGGTGATAAATCTTATGTTTCTTTTAATAAGAAAATAAAACCCATTTTAAAGGATGAGTTTTTGAAAAAAAATGACACCTTGATTCACTACTTGGGTATCCTTATGGGAACTTGGAAGAAAAATACTTTATTAGAATCTAGATGAGCTTTGATACATGTGCTCAGGGGGATAATAATTTTCATGTAAGTGATGATAAATGAGAGATGAATGTATTCTAAGTTTTTAAGTATGTGGGAGTCATGTATGATTATTTTTAAGTGGATTTTATCAGAAATTTAGTAAAAAATTATATGTCTACCTTTTTAATAAGAAAACCTTTGAAAATTTTGGTTCATTAAGAGAAATAAAACTTCAATAAAAATTGATTGAAAATTGAAATTTTATAATTGGAAAACACTTAAGAGGAAAAATTCTCAAGCATGTAATGTAATATTCAAGTCCAAGAAAAATTAATTTTCTACCATCAGTTTAGGATCCAAAAAATATTATACTTAAAGGAACTTACATCAACTTTGAGGTATATATTTTTGGGTAGAACAAACACACTACCAATGATAATTTTAAAATATTTTTAAAAATTAGAAAGAATAAATCTTATTAGTGGTATTGTGGACTCATAAAGCTATTATAACATGATCTATTTATGATATTAAAGGAAATAGTATAGTAGTGTGAATGTGTATAATTTTTATAGGACCTAAGTGCAGTGAGATTGCTAAAAGGGGGAGGGGTGAATTATGGCCAATTAAATCCTTGATCCACTTTTATTATGTCTCAAAGCCTTAAACAGTGAATACAGTAATTGAAAGGCACAAATTAAAAACATTTTCAAGGTTTATACTTTACAGCCTAATCCTTACCAAGATTGAATTGAGCTTTAAGTCTTAGTTTCTCCTCTATAAATAAGCTTGAGTAAATATACAAACTATCTTTTAAAAAGACTACTAGGAAATATCTTGAAGTTTCTAGTCTTAGGTGATCAATTGGTCTCCTCCTGATGATTTCTTTATACTGGATCCTACCAGTTAAATATATCTCTTAAAAATATTCTCCTCTAATAGTCTCCCAAATATTTCATTATAATGTCTCTTGGAAGTGTCCATGTGGTCCTCCACACTCCTATGAATAGGGTTCAGCTTCCCTTGATTATTGATGCAAGGGTGGGTCAACCTTGTTCTTCAATTCCACACAACCTGGTCTTCCAAAGGATTTCTTAGCCTTTCTCACATGTTCTCTTGATGATGTAATATCAAAGGTAGTAGTAAGGGATTCATGATTCTCACTTTCTCAATGTATTAAATACTATGGAAGTAGGATTTTCTTCCTTATAATTTGAATTTGACACATAAGAGTACCTATATGTATTTGAGTTCTTCTTCTTCTATTTGTTTGGGAGCTCTTATTCTCCCAACATACTCTAACTTGCAGTATACCACCATACATAGTAATCTTCTCTTATATCTTTATTTTAATAAAATATATTATTTTCTCTCCTCATTCCACTTTTCTATAAAAGTGGCACTTTTAATTCAATGTCCATTTAAATATAACATTTCAGGATGTATCAAGATTCCCTTTTGAAAGAATGATGATCAAATTACCATTTTTGACATGAATAGTATTTTTTTGCACTGCTCACCAACCTATTTACATGGTTCGGACTCCCACATCCTCTCATGTAATTTTCCAAATTATCCCTTTACCTTTAAAAAGTTAACAAATAAATCTTCCCTAAATATAATACCTAAATAATTGTATTTTTGTGTTCTAGAAATATAAATAAGAGATTTATTCTTTGTTTCAAATGGATTGGGATTGGTATTAATATTCTCTAACCTGCTCATGGTAATAGTAGTTATTTATTATACATCAATATTTTTTATAACCCAGACACTTGAAAAACTCGGTTTTCATCAAGGATATATTAGAATGTGATTTAGGAAATGAAGAATGACTTAGAATCATCCCATTTGATTTCTTACTTCAGAATTTAAATTATGGAAGCTTCATTTTTAGTCTGCAAAATTCTCATTTTTTCTATAAGTATTTATGTTTACAAAAAACAAAATCATCCTTACACACTTGAAAGATGATGCTTATGCGGGGTTAAATCATCCATACATAGTGTAAATCATGCTTACATAGCGAAATTTATCCTTATGCAACATTTTAAAATGTTTATGAAACAGGAGGATCGTCTTTATGAATTAATGGTTTATACCTATTTGGCACTGAAATAATACTTAAATGGGTTTAGATCTTCTTTATGAATTCACTGATACATAAGTAGATAAGAAATTTATTTTTACAAAGTGTGTGATGATATTTATATAGACCACGCCTTTTCTATTTTTCCTTAATTTAGTTAATAATGACTCTTACATAAAAAAGTATTCATCCTAATTTAGTACAAGACTTGTCCATTTTCTCATAATACAATCTCATCCTTACAAACTCCAAACTTATCTAATTTTAAGTGTATCCTCCAAAATCCATAATTATTCAAATTAATTCCATTCTACTTCAAGTGAATTCAAGCCTTCTCCACTCTTCTCAAAACTTAATCTAATTAATTTTAATCACCGAATATAGAAACCAACATTCAAAATGTCTCTTTTATGGTTTCATAAAATTCAATTTATATACTTTGAAAATATTTAAATCATTTTAATTGCATCTTATACAAGTTATCCATTAATAGTACATATCATTTAGATCCTTTTTTCATTTTTTTCATCCAAACTATTGTATAGAATATTTCTTATACTCTTGTAGAAATTTTCATATTCTTACATATTATCTCAACAATCATTAGGTTTAGGGGATTATACCAGAATCTATCTAGATAGGTTCTCCAAGCAATAACCAATAGTCCCCTTTTACACTTATGATGGAATCACTTCATCATTTCCTTCACACATCATTGATACATGTTTATATCCTCAATAATCATGGAATATTTTTTATTGACAGAAAATGTAATCCAATATATGATCACTCTAGTCTCCCCTATTTTTATTGTCAATAACACCAAATAATTTTTTCAATATGTGTGACATTCTCTTCTCCCCCTTATTTTAGAATCTTCTTCCTCTATAATTTGTATTCATAATCTTATATTGGACTGATTATTAAGATAAGGATGGTTCCATATACAACTTATTTAAGATCCTTTAATTGATCTACTCTAAGTTTATATGGAAAATATCAGTGTAGAAAACAAGAGAGACATCAACAATAAAATAGGGTTGTCCATAAAATCCCTTTCATGTGATACCACTTCTAAATTCCTCAAAATTGGGGTTGTACAAATAGATTCTTTAAAAACTATTAAACCTAAACTCATCTCAAGCACACACACCAAAAAAATTCAATTTCAAGAAAATTTTCTCCCCCTTTATCTTACCAAATATGTCAACCAAGACTACCACTTTATAAAAATATTTTTTATAATAAAAACAATGGTAAAAGTCGTAATTTTAATACTAAATCCATCAAATTTTATAATTCTATCCAAAATTCCAAATTTAGTGTAGAATGAAATTTTCATAGTCCCTCTTTAGGATTGATCCCCCTTAATGGATGCACTCTCTAACTCTTTATTATGGAATTTCACTGGTTAACTCTTCTCCTTTATTTCCCAATATGTTAGCACAAACACATAATATTAATGGAATATGGAGGGGTGATCTCCTCACTTTTCAATAATATAATCAAGGTTAAGATTTTTTTATTGACCATAATCCTTTATACATTTTAGCTTTAATTCTTAATGAACTCTTCAATACTTATTTATTGAAGTATTTTTCAATATTTTTCTAGGAAAACATGGTTTCATTATTTTTTTTCAAATATTCCCTTATGTGGGTACATTTTATTATGATCCATAAATGCACACTCACCTTCATATGAATTCTTCTTATTCTTCTTTGGCTTCCTAGGATGAGATGATTTTGAGTTTTTCTTACCTCTCTTAAACTTCCCACACAACATCTCATGTTATTCCTAGTTGTTAGTCCTTGATAACCTTTCAACTTATTGTGAATTTTTTTTTCAATCCTCAAGACAATAATTTCCTTGGGATTTTTTCACCTTCATTTTTGACAAGAGTCACCTTGACCAGTGTGGTTGGGTTTCTCTTATCCTTTTTTATTTATCTTTACTTTAGTAGGTTATAATTTCTATACTAGAAGAAATTTCATGCAAGATTCTCCATTTTGGCATTATTGGTAACATAATCTAAAAATATCCTCTAAGAGTCCATATTTTTTGTATAGATAGACCAGTAAATTTTATAACTTCAAACTTTTTTTTCTAAGAATGTTTATTCTTTTAATAGTGTTGCTCCTATTATTTCCCCCTTGATTCATTCCACATCCATGACAATGAAATATTATACTATAAATTATATAATTTGTTCCCAAATGTGCCAAAACACCAATAGTAATCTCAAAAGCTTAATTTTCTAAAAAAAATGTGATTCTATTATTAAAAAAATTACCATGTGTACTCTAGCCTTGGTTTGTCCATTTTATTTGGTTTTTAAATTTCTCAACACCTCTCCATTTTTCCTAATATTAGTAACACATATTTTATAAGTTTATTTATCATGAACATGTCCAATTTAGGTTTCATAATCTATATAATTGGATAAAATAGATTCAGTTTCACTTATAAAAATGGAACAACATTGTACTTATTTCTTATGAATGGTCTTCTTAGCAGTTTTGGATGATTAGACTTGAATTTATATATATTTTTCATTATATTATCTCATTTTCTTGAAGGTGTTTTTATATTTAATACACGTGTATTTCACATAATGTATCTATTCCTCTTTTGAATCCAATTTTTTTATTAAGATCTTCCAACATCTTACCTTTTTCTATAATTTTCACATTTGAAATATTGATCTTATTTATGAGATCACTCACTTTCACATATTAACTTCATTTATAATTTTAAATTATCTTTACACTCTTATTTATATTTTAATTTTTCTCATTTCACGAAACAAGTTCTGATATCATCATGTATTTAGTGTAGCCTTCTCATTTTTCATTATCTTCACTACTTAAAGAAGTCATATGCTTCATAATATAAGTTGTGAAGGTTTTGTGATTTTGATAAGTAACTTCATTATCAAACTCACTTGAGGATGATTATGAGTATTCACTTTTTTATTTATTCATAAAATTCCCCCTAAATTTTCATGAATACATTTTATTTCTTTTAAAATAACATTACTAACTTTTCAAAAACATCCCTTAGGAAATTCTCCTTTCTCATTATCAGTTTCAGTTAGATAATATTTATTATTTGGGTAGTCAATATAAAAATTAAAAATGAATCCAAAAATAAATCATTTCATAGGAAGAATACCTTTTTATATTCCTTTCCCTCTTCCAATGTTTCTAGAGATAAAGTTCATGGATTTATTATGCTTTAAATTACTTCCATAATCACTTTCATAACCTAAATTAGATTTAACATTATTTTATTTATGATTTTTTTCATCATGGATTTTAATTCCATATCCTCGTTTTCTTTATTTTTAAAAATAGGTGATTTACTTATTTAATAGTTATGGAGGGTGTTTTATGACTCATAAAAGAAAATTATACATATCTCCTCTAGAGCTAATATTTTTTAGTAGAATTTATTAGGAAAATTCCTCATTATATTATACAATTATTAAATCTTCAAAATTATCTCCAAATCCTATAATGTGGATAATATTATCATTAAACCTTGTAAATTAGTAATCCATAATCTCATCATCATCCATTTAGATGTATTCAAACTTAATTCTCCAAATCTGAAGTTCGGCCTCCTTAATCTTTACACTTCCTTCATATAAATTTTTTAAATTCTTATACATGTTTTTTAAAATGTTAAGTATCATTAAATTTTCATATAATTTACTAGATAGAAATAATAGGACGTCATTTCTATCTTTTTCATGCACTTCAATATTCCTCTTTTCATTAAAACTCATGGGAGAATTTATTCTAATTAGAGTAAATTAAATTGGTAAAACTTCACACACATCAAGATCTTGTGATCAAAAATATGGAAGTATCTTGTTCTTCTAACAATGAAAATTACTTCCATAAAAAATAGATAATTTTATGATGTTGAAAAAATTGATATTATTTATACTTCTCCATGAATATTTCAGCAATAACCTATATTTTCTATGATACCACTTGTAGTACATAAGTCCAAATCATTAATAAAGGGAGGGGTGAATTAGTGATATGTTTTTATTTTTATTAATTCTTCCTTTACTTCAGCCTTTTTATTTGGTTAAATCCTAAATCCACTCTTCTTATGTATTACATCCTCACCAAAATAATGCAGTAATTGAAAGTCACCAAACAAAATGATTTACGTGGTTCGACCTTGAAATCCTACTACTTTCTAGATTCAGATTGAATTCTAAGACATCATTTCTCCACTATAAATAATCTTGAGTACAGATAAAAACTATCTACCTGAAATTCTTTTAGACAGTATCCTAAAGTTCCTGATCCTAGGTGATCAAGTGGTCACCTCTCGATTGGTTCTTTATTCTATCTTCTACCAATTGAATATATCTTCTAAAAATATTCTTCTTTAATAGAATCCTAATTATTCCTTTATATTATCTATATCAAGTGTGAATGTGGTCCTATACACTCATGTGAATGGGTATTTGACTTTCATTATCTACTGGTGTAGTGGTGGGTCAATCTAGTTCTCCTTTAAGTCCATGCGGCTTGGTCTTCTAAATGATCACTTAGCCTTGCTCATCTATTCTTTTTATGATGTAATATCATAGGTAAAAGGAAGGGATTCATACTTCAAAATTTATCTTACGGTTTAACACTCCAGTAGAAAAATTGTTTTCCTTCTAGTTCTGATTTGACATACAGAAGTACCTAGATTCAGTTGGGTTTTTTATGGTGTTTCTTAAAGATCTCTTGTTCTCTTGACACACTCTTACTTGCAGCATGCCACCAATTGTAGCACTCTTCTCTTCTATCTTTATTTTTCTCATATATATTATTATCTCTTCTTAGTATACTTTTCTATATAGGGAACACATTTAATTCAAGGTTCATTTAAATATACCATTTTAGAATATATCGAGCTTACCTTTGGAAATAAAAATGATCAAGTGATCACTTTTAATATGCATAATCTTTCATTTACTACTCAATAGACTCTTTAAGTGGGTCAAACTCCTACATTCACTCATTTAACTTTCCAAATGAACCTTTTTTAAGGGTATAACATATTGATCTCCCATAAAAATGACACATAAATAAGTATATTTTTGTATCCAAAAATTAATAATAATAGATTTCTTATTTATTTAAAATAGATCAGACTCGGTCTTCTTATTATCTAACCTTCTTGTGATAACATTAGTTCATCACTATGCACTAGCATTTTTGATAACCCAAACACTTGAAAAACTCAACTTGCATAAAATCTTGATTATCATGTTATTTAGGAATTGAAGAACAATTTGTCATCATCCCATTTTATTTTTCTCTTTAGAATATAAATTATGGAAGATTAATTTTTAGATTTCATAATTCTCAATTTTTCTCCAAGTTTTGATTTTTACATAGACCAAAATCATCTTTATGTATAGGAATAATGATTCTTACATAGAGGGAATTCATGCATGCATAGTATAAATCATTCTTAAAAAAAGAAACTTATCCTTAAAAATCATGGGATGATATTTATATATCAGTAGATTCATCCTCATGAAGTCATGGTTCATTCTTATGTAACTCTATAATTATTTTTACACAAGTTCATATCATCCTTATAATTTATTAATTCTTAAATAGATAATAAATTGGTGTTTACACAATGATGGATGGTCATTACATAAACCATGAATTTTTCATTTTTCCTTCACTAAGTCAATAATTATTCTTATGCAAACAAGGTTTTTTCCTTATGCAGAATAAGACTTAGATATTTTTTCATAATATAGGCTCATTCTTATGAAATCCATACTTAACAAACTTTTATCTTATCCTCTAAAATCAATAATTCATTAAATTAATTCCAAGACACTTCAAATAACTCCATGTCTTCTCCACACTTCTTAAAACTACATCCAAGTGATTCTAATCACTATATATAGAAACCAGAATTCCAAATATATCTTGGATGGTTATCCAATATCAATATAGATTATCTTATAATTTTAACTTTTTTAAGTCATTTTAACTATAGTTTATAAAATATTTCCATTAACATTATAGATTATCCATATCCTATCTCATAACTTATATTCAAACTATTATAGAAAATACATCTTCCAATCCTATAGCACTTTTCATATCCATTCATACCATATCAACAATCATAAGCTTTATGGGATGTTACTTAAATTTGTCCATCCAAGTTCATCAAGAAGTGTCCAATTGTTCCCTTTTCCATTTATGATGTAAACACCTCATCATTTCCTCCACACATCATAGATTCATATTAAAATCTTCAATAATCATGGCATATTTTCTTATTGAAAACAAATTCAATCCAACACGTGAGATATTCACTTTTTATAGAGTAAAATGCTAAACTAGTAGTGAAATACCAAATGAGACTTAACCCTATTGTGAAAAAAGTTTTGAGAACTAAGATTATCATAATGTTGGATGTCGATATAATATTACCTATATTATATAGTACTTGGGTGTGTTTAATTTATATTGTACCAAAAAAGGGAGGAATAATTATCATGACCAATGATAAAAAGGATCTGATTTGCAATAACTATGACAAGATGGAAAGTGTGTATATATTATAGAAAAACTAACTTAGTAACCAGAAACAACTACTTCTTATTGACTTTTATTTATTAGATATCATAAATATTTTCAATACATTCTTAATTTTTTTTCTTTTATTGATATTTTGGACACATCCAATTAGTTGTAGCTCCTAAAGTTCTAGAGAAGAAAAATTATATGTTCTATTATATTAATTTTTTCTAAATAAATATTTAATTTAGATTCAATGGGTCCATAATAAAATTTCATATATTCTTAATGGTTATTTTTTAATAACTCTTTAAGAATATTATTAGGATTTTTATAGATGATTTTTCTATTTTTATTTTTATTTTTATTTGCGTAATTCTTGAAAAATTTGTCACTGGTACTAAAAAGTTGTAAGGGGGAATATTTAGTCCTAAATTGTAAAAATTATCATTTAGTAATGAAGGGAGGAGTAGTAATGGGACACAAAATTTTAAGTAAATGAATAAATCCCAACAAGGCTAAAATTGATTCCATTTCTATACTGCCTCCAACCAACACAATCAAATTATTTATATGTTTTTAAAACAAAAAGGATGATATGGTAGTTTTATAAAGTATTTTTCTAAAACTTAAAGATCAATGTGTTCAGTACTAGTTAAATAAACATAATTCCACTTTGATAAAAACTATATATAATCATTTGAGAGGTTAAAAAATGATCTCATTTCAACAAATATCATCACAACACCATACTGGAGTTTACCATTTGAATTAATTTATAAGTAAATTTATTATATTGTAAGATTTTAGAAAGGAATAAATCACAAGAAATAATATGTGATATATTATTCCAAAAAACTATTAAGTGTTCATTAATTAAATTATAAAATAATTAAAAAGATGTTTTAGTTGTTTTGTATGTTATACAGGAGTTTATATCATACTTGAATGGAAGAAAAGTAATTGTATACATTGACTATTCAACATTGAAGTACCTAATTTCCAAAAAAAATATGTTAAACCAAGGTTAATATATTGGTTTTTACTATTACAACAGTTTTTTCAAGATTATAGATGATAAGGGAACTATGAATTATAGTATATGATCATTTTTCAAGGTTGTAATATACAAAAAATAATAATTATTTTCCTAATTAAAGTTGAATTTCTATATAAGCAATTGTTATAAATCTAGACAAGGGGTTTTTCATGGTTTTTAGAGATGGTTAATTACATTGCATCTTGGGAAACTCTCTTGGAACTAAAAAAATTAATTATTGATTCAAGTTACTATTTTTGGGAGGACTCATTTTATTTAATTAATGAGTTAAATGAGTTATTATAAGGTTTGTTCTAGATGAAGATATGATTTTTATTCTGAACCATTATCACACATTACCTTCTATAGGCCACCATGGGAGTGACAAAATAGAAAGAAAAAAAAATGATACAATGTATATTTTATAGGATAACATTGAACATGAATTAAATACACTTTATAAAGGTATTTAAAAATGTCAAAGGGATGTAAACATAGGAAATAGATGATAAATTTCAAAATATGGAATTTAAAAAGTGGGAATTTTTATGTTTTGGGACTATATTTCAAGGGGCCCATCTCTAAGTCACATGGAAGAAATTATTCCTTATTAGTAGTTGACTATGTGTCAAAGTTTTCTAAAGTAATTATATTAAAAAACAACATAGAAACAAGTGGTGTAAAAATTTTAAGGAATAACATATCCTACTAGTTTGATGTTCCTAGATAAATAATTAGATAAAATAGAGTGTATTTCCAAAAATCATCAATTTAAGGATCTAATATAAAATTATGGGTCAAAGTATAAAAGTTTAACAATATAAAACCCATAAATAAGTGGATAGTTTAAAGTCACAAATAAATATATTTTTGTAGAAAATACTATGAATATAATCAAGGAAAGATTGATCAATAAATCTATATGATTCATTATAGGCTTACAGGATAGTATACAAAACCCTTATTGGGATTTCATTATATAAATTAAAATTTATAAAGCCATGTCACTTAAAAATATAATTAGAGAAAAAAACTTTTTAGGCTTTTAAGGCATTAAACTATAATTTCAAATATTCTATAGAGAAAATATTACATCAATTAAATGGTTGAGAAGAGAAAAGTTGGGGTCTTATGAAAATTCAAGGATTTTTCACACACCTGTCATGGGGTATACTAAAATCAATTAAATCATAATTTTTATAGTGCAATATAGTGGGAAAGGTTTTCACCAAAGAGGGGTGAAAATCAATTTGTTATAATTAGTCAAAAGGAGGTTTGGGTTTTAATTTTTTGAGAGAAATAATAGTTGTTTGAAATATATTTGATTATCTAGAAATGGATTTAGTGATTAGTTTAGGGGTTAGATTACCAATTTTCATATTATACAAGTCTCAAATTGATTAATTATTTTTCAAATATTTTATCAATGATAGAATCCAAATTCAATTCTCTCGCACTAGGGATTGGTAGTGAATATGAGTTTCAAATCAATAATGATCACTGTTAACTGATCCTCATTCCTATGTGTATGGGAAGATATTAGGAAATATCCATGATTAATTAATAATTATTTCCCCTTAAATTACTTAATAAACTCCTAAATTTAAGAATATTATCCTATTAATAAATCCAAATAGATCCACTACCTTTAACACATGTATCAGTAATTGATAGTTTCTTCACCAAAAACCCTACCAATTTCATCATATATTGGAAATATCTACTAAATGGAGAAAATAGTACATAAAAATATAAAATTAATATAATATAATTAAATTAAATATTGTAACATTGAAAACTGATATAAAATAATCATAAATAGAGTTTATTATTTATATTCAGACTCAATCATGAACAAAGGTTTCTCCTCCCCACTATCACAATCACCAAAATGATTTTATCTCTCCTTGTAAAATGTTAAAAATGTATAATAATGAATAAAATTATATAAAATAAAACAAATAATAACTCAAGAAACTAAAATCCTAGTCCTCATATCCTCCAGATCCATAAATAGATTCTCTATTCCTTATTTGGTTTCAATGATGATTCCATGTGTATAATGTTGTATGAGATATCCTTCATGTGGATTTTTAATATTTCCTTTGAGATTCTAAGTTCTTTGAAAATCCATAAATTTAATGTTCCATTTCCCAGATTGTGTGTCACAAGTACAATGAGATTTATTCTTTCCAAATTTGATTAAGCATTCATGTATGAAGATCATATCATGGTCTCATCAGCATTAATGGGTTCTATATAGAATCGATGTGATCACTATGGTTCTAGTTCCTTATTATTTTTTTGAAAATATTTATCTTTATGTGGCATTCCATTCTTGTTCATAGATTAATTTCAAAAAAAATCCTTACTTGAGTGGTATGTGAACTAAGTTAAACTTACAAAAGTGTTGGTGACTCATATGTGAGTTCCATAAAATCTTATGTATCTCAATGAAAATATAAGTACTTATTGCATATTTCCAATTGAATATTACATATGATTGGATACTTTTTACATATCACTAAATATATGTTATGTATCTTATGGAGTTTTTAAATGCATCTTACTTTCCCGAGGGAACTTGACTCCTTCTATCTTAGTGGTAAAGGAAAACTCCTCATATATCGAGGCATATTCCTTACATACCAATTTAAATTATTTATGTGTGAAGAAAAATTCCATACTTACCAACCATGCTCACTCCAAATTTCACAAAATTATATCCAATTATTTCCTTATATATCTTGGATCACTATTTCCATGGAATGGTAAAATTCTATGTATATTCATTTAAAGACTTTAGAGTTAACATAAAATATAGACTTTTCCAAATTTTCCATTTAGCTAAACTTCTTTACTGATTAGACCATAATGAATATAAGGAATATCAATATATTTACATTCATTTTATTCTAGAAATTAATGAAATCAATTAAATTCACAATCTCTATTATTTTAATCAATATTCACAAAACCCAATTAAATGCTCTTTTAATTCCAAAACTCTATTAAAATCAATTAATTAAAAATTTAAGGGGATAAAATGAATTAATTATCCATAAAATATAATTAATTGATTTCTTGTGTAAATTTTCAAGGAAATGAATAAGTAATTTTATGATATTTATATAAAAAATAGATATTTAGTAGAGGGGAAATTGTGTTTTTATTCAATTAAATATTGAAGTTACTTTTAGGGAATTTAAATTCAAGGTTACTTAAACCATTTAAAGTAATAAAATCCATTAATTTAGAGTTAAAAAAATCATTGTAGATTAATATAAACCATTCATGGTTAATTTTTAAAGGTTGATACCATGCTTTAAAGGTTATTTTATGGGGCACTGGTTTTATCAAATTTATGGGACTAAGATAAATATGTGTGTATGATGACACAAAATTTAACACTCTAGGGTGGAAACCCAAAATCAAGATATTATTTTATGATTTTTTATATTTTTTATTTAATTATCCTCATTTTTCTAAAATAACTAAGCCTGTTTTTTTCCTAGAAAATTGGAATGGGAAGTCAATGTGGAGGGGAACATATGAGGAATAATTACCCTACAAGAGAGAAGTATTCCACTATCCAATATACTTTATCTATATTTATCATATTCAATAAATATGTTATTAATGTACCCTTCCATTCATAAATGGAAATAAATAATATCAAATAATTGCATAGGATATGGTGTTTTGTTAACACATTAAATATTTTCTTGCCTATCATGATCAAGAATAAATGAATAATTAAGATTCACAACATTTCATGTTTTGAGAATCAATATTTTTTAAGTATAATCAAGTATATTTTATATGAATATTCTATTTTAAATTATTTTATTATAAAAAACTAAAAATTTATTTAATTATTTTTCTTTAAAAATAAGAAAATTTTAAAATTTTACCCCCAACGGATAACTGGATACAAAAATTGAGTTTGAAGAAGTATGAATATATTATATCTCAATTTCAAATTTTTTTGAATTTAACACTTAGACAAGTGTATATAGAAAAAATAAGAAAATAATAGTAAATAAATTCATAGATTTTCTGAGATCCAATAATTCATTTGACACTAATTCCTTGCATATCACAATTAAACTCGATGGATGTTTTTTTATTGAAATTATTTAGTTCTGATAAGTTAGACTTATGTTAAGGAATGACTAAATACAATATACCCATTTTCTACTTTATTGCAACATATTTTGGAATAAAGGTTATGATGAGTTTGAATAATATATATATATAGGGTGGAGGGGAGAAAAGTGTGAATGAAAAAAAGTAAAAATAATAAGAGTGTGGAGTGTGCGTGTGGTAAATTTCAAAATAAAAGTGGATGGAAATATAACTTATCTTCTTAATTACTAAGAATTAAATTATAATATTAAGTAAATTATATGAATTTAATTTGGTTAATTTAACTTTCATGGTGATTAATCTCATGATTATTAGGGATTTAATAATATATAATTCATGTTAACTGAATAATTCAAAAAACTCACAATCTTTTATAATTAATTGGATTTTTGATTAGACTAGTAAATATAGTAGATCTTTAGAATATTTTAGAGAATTTACTTGAGAAAAATTAAAAACTCAGGTGATAGGTAATTTTAGTAGTGTAAAAAATATAAACTTTTATAATATTATTTGATTAAATATTATGGTTACTTAATCAGAAATACCTCTAAAATTAAGTGAAAATTGAGTTTTCTGGGTTTTTTGGATATTTAATGAAATATGTGTGGATGTTAGGGTTTATGAGGATAAATTTGGGAATTAATAAGAAATTTTTCATGCCACTATTTAACATATAATGTTTTATAACTCATTGGTGTTATATGTTTTCATAGGAAGAAAACTTGTCAAAGAAAATAACAAATTATTATCAAGTACTGAAATTTATTAAGGTTATGAAGCCAATTAGAAATTTACAGTCACCCCAAAGAAGCTATAACTGATAGTGACTGAGAAATTAATCAACCCATAGAACTACCTAAGATTATTTTGAACTACTAATTTAACAAACCATTCCAATCACATAAACTATCCATGATTGGAATCATCACCTACTCGTAAAGAACTAACCCCACCAACATTGAACAATAGTCCATGGTAGGTTGAACCTACCATAGAATTAGGGAAAACTTACTATAAGAATGGACCGATATTTGAACATGATTTCAATCTAAACTAACTATTATTAACATACAAACTAACTATGATTAACAGTCATGGTAAGTCATGTCTACCATGTCTAATTTTATAGAAATTTACTAAAGACAAATCCCAAAGTATTTTCAAAGAATATGTCTTCAAAGGAATTAGTGACACCATGTGTTTCAATCCTATAAGTTTATGGTGAGATGTAAATTGATATGTACTTTAAAATTATCATGCTACACATATCCCTTTTCCATTATATGCATGGAGAAAAAGAATCAAAAGAAGAGTAGAAAGTCAATCAGGTAGATAAAAGAGCCATTATTTTGTTCTTTTATAATAAAATATAAATAAATATTTCATGTGGAGATATCATAATGGTTGGAGGATATTATGGAA
Source organism: Viscum album (assembly GCA_963277665.1). Lineage (NCBI taxonomy): Eukaryota > Viridiplantae > Streptophyta > Magnoliopsida > Santalales > Viscaceae > Viscum > Viscum album. Next base: position 1,426,124,583 of record OY728136.1, on the reverse strand, counting down.
CCAAAAAAATACTATTTAGTACTAAATATATCTTTATAGACTTGATAAAAGTTTAAATAGATGTTAAATTCAAGAGGAGGGGGAGAATGGATCTTGACACACCAACCAATAGAGGAGTTTGGTCAAAGGGAGATTCAAAGTCAATATGGAAAGATTAATATAGAGAGTTAGAGACTAGTATGGTCATCTGAATAAGTTTGAGAAAATTTCTTCCTACTTATATTTTTATATTCAAAATATTATTTTTAAATTGATCAGGAATGTGCACATCTAAATTCTATAGTGACGAAATAGGGATCCAGTTGGTAATTTTTATATTATATCATTTTAATGAATGGACAATGTGTAATTTATTTCTAAAAATATTTTTTTTTGTCCACTTGATCACTGGATGGTAGATCCTAATAGTTAGATAAATTAGAAAAAGAGTAAGTTTGATTTATGAAATAAATGGATTTAACATGAATTCTAGATGACATTGGTATTGATTGAAGGTTTCGGGCATAGAAAAAGTTCATGGGTGGACGTAAAACAAATAAAATTTATTGATCAAATGGATCATTTTCAATATTATACATGATGTGAATAACATGACCAATGAAATTTTTTCAATAGATATTAACATAGAGGAAAACTCAGAACCCTGAGATGATATTTTCACATTAAATTTGTAATTAATTTATCCATTATCAAGATAAAATATTAACACATCTTAGGAAATTTCTCCAATGATGATGTTTATCTTTCAAAAACCCTTTTCTAAATTAAATTTATTATATTGTAAGGATCCAGGTGTGGAATCCATCTGGAGGTCATCCACACATGCTCATTTGACCTTCGAATGATGTTGATTGATTTTTTGGTGCTAGTGTGGTGAACCAATAATATTTCATTATTCATCATAATCACTTAAATATCCTTCCAGATTTAAGTAATTCTTCTTGATCTTGATAAAAATATAGGAGTAATTTGATATAAAGTATCATTGTGTCCAATGATTCTTATTCTTGATTTTCAATTACCCCTACACAATAGACATAGCCATCTATTTATAGAACTAGGGTTTAGGTCAAGATATTTAATTTCATGATGGACCTTAAATATTTTAATAATTATAAAAAACACCATACCAAATAATATTATTATTATTATTATTTAATGGTGTGTGCTAACTCACACAATTGATAAATATTATTTATTATCTTGCAAATAAATATTTATCACCATACACAGTCTTGGTCCATTAGAAATCCTTAAAATTTATTGAATACCTAAATAAATATTTAATTAAATATTTTATTCATCAATAAATATTTATTATTGATAAAAAATGAATAAAATTATTCCTTGTTCTTGAGAATAATATTTATTCCATTAATTAAATTAAAATAAAATTTAATTGAGATCAATAAAAAGACTTAGTGTGTGACCCACTAGGATCATTTCCCATTATAATTAGGAAGACTTGAAAAAAGTATTAGATTACTATCTATCAATGGTTCAAGTAACCCAAGAGAAATAACTTAAGGTCATAATGTCAGCAACCACATAAAAACACTCACTATGTAATATAATCCTTTTTTCATAATATCTCACCAAGAAAGTCGTACATATGTTTCATCAACCTCTATACTTGATACATCTTTCTCTAACTCTCGGAAATAAACACAACATTACAGCATTGTTTCTATGGGAAATAAACGTGGATGGTATTTTGTCATGATGGTTTGATTGATTATGGGGGGTCAATGCCTTGCTTGATCATTCGCATTTGATTCCATATTTGTTAATATTTCCTAGAAACTCCCAAACATTCCAATATCTATAACTGGGTATGGACCTAGTTTCCAAAATCATGTGGTCCTTTGGGGTTTCATGCCCAATGATGCTTAGTAACTCACATTGGTCAAGAGGATGGGAGTTCGGGCTCATTGCACCCTTTTGGGGGAAATTTTTTCCTACTCTAGGACTCTCTTATATATTTAAGATATGTTCATGAAATATTTCCTAGACCCCAATACAGGACTGGTTACCCCTTTTTTAATGACTTGATTATGAACATGTATCGATATAAACAATTTTGTGCATATCACGGGTTCACTATTGCTCTCTTATTTATTTACGATGCTTTGGATTAGGAAAATATTTGGGAAATCTAAAGTTTATTTCCACCTAAGAAGGTTTTTGGTGTCTTGGAGATGGGATTGAACCACTACAAGGAATCCTAGTATCCTACAAAAATAGGAATCAAAACCCATATAGTTCATTTGACATAGTTTAACTTTGTGTGACTGGACCCATCCATGTATTTTAACGTCATGCAATAAGGATGAAAATATTAGGATCGGAACTTGTTGAGGAATCATATGTATCTTGTTTGAGGTAGGAATAAGAGTCTACATAGTTTTTATAATGTATTTTTATGTCATAATAGATATGATAATAAAGGCCCTAGGCAGGACTTCTACATATAAGACTACCCTAGATTTCTTTTTCAGAATTAAGGCCTTTAGAGTGTAGATGAGATGCAATCATACATACATCCCAATGGTGACCCCATACTAGAATAACTATCATCATTCTATTGGTATGATTCTTTCTAGTATCTAATCCCATGTGATTCATACTCGGTGTGAGAAATAAGATATAGCATAAGATTAGACACATTGCATGAGTGCATATCCATATGAGGCTTACACATTAAAGTTTCCCTTTGGGAGGCATGATTACCCATATCATGGAGGATATGGTATAGATATCAGACCTTAGTAATTCCTCCTATGTATCATTTTTTATAATAGTAATTAGATTTATTGTAGTTTAGTTCATCCCTAACCCACTGATGGGTTAGGGGTACTTGAGGGCACGGTCGGGACTGATACTTAATATCATGCCTGTGTATGATCCCACTTCTTATTTATTGATGGATTAGATATAATGATAATAACATGGTAATTATTGGGTCTCAATGGTTTAAATTTTGGGGGCATGAGGGGACTTACACCAAAGTGGAGGTCCATTTGAGATCTGGCCTTAGAAAGGTGTCCTACATATCTAGGTTATTTCAAGAATCAGAGTTATCATAGTTTAATGGTATAAGCTTACACACTAAGTTTCCCCTTATTAACATATCCTAATTTTCTACCTTACATGTTTTTATTATCCACCTGACATGCCTTTGTTTTCTTCTTGACATGTCGGAGAATGACTACCTGACATGTCCAAAGGCAATCGTATGATCCAATTGACTTTTCTGAGGTATGTTTCATAATCTGGATGGTGTGTCTGAAGGTTATCAAATTATCAAGTATGACTTGTTTGGAGGAAATCACAAGACTTGTTCATCCTATCTTAGAATCCATTACATGACCTCATCTTTCTTGTCTAGAAGCCATCGCATGTCCTCAGCTGGATTTTCTAGAAGCCATCACATGACCTCAGCTGAATTATCTAGCATCCATCGCATGACCTAGTCATCTTGTATTGGAACTCATCACATGACCTTGGCTGGATTATCTAGAGTCCATCGCATTACCAGGTAGGATTGTCTTGGAATCCATCACATGACCTTATTTTCCTTGTCTAGAAATCATCACATGACCATGGATGGATTGTCTAGAGGAAGTTGCATGATCCATTTGACTTACCCCAGTGTCATTGTGAAAATTAGATGGCATGATTAGAGGGAATCATGAGAGTCAATGAGACATGTTTGGAGGGTGCCACATGTCCTAGCTGACATGTCCAGGTGTCCTCCTGAGATCTGACTATCATGTCCAAGGGATGTCGTAAGAGACAGCTGACATGCTCTAGTGATATTACGAGACTCGGCTGACATGTACTAATGTCTCCATATGATATTGGTGTCATTTCTAGAGGGATTTATGAGTCTTGTACGGCTAGCCCAAAGGGTTTCATGAGACTTGGGTGGCATGCTCACGAGGCACCATATGACTTACTCTAACATGTCTAGGGGACTTTGAATGATCCAAATAGTATGTCAAAGGAGTGTTTCATGATCTGGGTGACATGTCCTGGTGTTGTTTCATGACCTGGATGGTTCATGCAATGCACATGAGGATCATATTAAGTGATATTTGCATATGTCTCCCATATTTTAGTCTTTATTCTAGCCTTTATATTGAAAATTCCTTATATTTGTTCAGTTTTAGCTTCTTTTAAGTCTCATGTAATTTAGAAAATATGTGGTATGTTCTTCGAATTCTCCACCAGAAGTCCTTCACCTGATCTATGAGTGATCATGAGAAACACATATGCATGTTGCATGATTTCTTCAGCTATTAATCAATATCTTACCGGATGGAAAACTTCCCAGTCATGAGGTCAACCACACCAAGAAATCCATTATGATTCTGATGTGAGGTTCCAAGGACTGTTCATCTGTGAAAGCCTTCCATTTTTCATGCTAGTTTGGGGGATTTATAGGCCTCTCCACCCTATTTATTTTCCTCTTTGTGTGGTGTGTATCACATAAATCTAGTATGGTCTTGCAAGTGTAAACAAGTGTTGTCTAAGACAATCACTCTCCCCATTGGTGATGCATCATGTGACCAAGGGGGAGATTGAGACTACCTAGATATGTTCAAATCCTTTCACATTATGAGGGTGACATGCCATCAGGATCTTGCGTGACCAGGAGGATATGTCACCGGGGCATTCACATTGTCTCTCTGGCATCATGAGTGAGTCGCATGAGTTTTAGGACCAAAAGAGGCTCCTTTATTTCTCCCTTTTTATTTTCTTTTCTTATTTTACAAAGTTTGTGTATCTCATGAGATTTTATGAATGTTTTCAAGAACAATCGATCTCCCCATCAGTGATGTGCCGCATGACCAACAAAGGGTCTTATGGTGAAGCACAATAATTTAATGTTCAAATCATTCTATTTATCTTATGAGGCCAAAGGGGGAGTGTGAAACTTCCTAGACATGTTTGAAGCCTTTCGAGTGATGGGGGTGACATGCCAGCAGGCTTTTGCATGACCAAGCAAACATGTCACCAAGGCTTCCACAATGTCTCACAAGCTACATGGGTGCATCGCGTGAGTTTTACAACCACAAGAGGCTCCCAAATTTCTCCCTTTTTATTTAATTTTCTTATTTTACAAAGTTTGGGTTCTCATGAGATTTTATGAATATTGTTGAGTACAACCATTCTCACCATTGGTGATGCATCATGTGACCAACAAAGGGTCTTGTGGTGATGCGCGAGCACTTTATAGAAAAACCCTTATGTTTGAATTATAGATCCAAAGGGGGTTGAGAGACTACCTAGATATGTAAAAATCCTTTCACATGATGGGGGTGAAATTCTAGCGGTATCTTGAGAAACTAGGAGGACATGTCACTTTTTCTTTCATGGTGACTTTTGGATTGTGTGTTGCGTGAGTTTTATGACTGAAAGAGGCTCCCTTCTTTCCCCTTTATTATTTTTCTTGTTTAATTTACAAGGGCTTGGGGTATTGAAAGTTTTATTGAGTGTTGTAAAAGATAATTAATCTCCTCATTAGTGATGCATCATGTGAACAAAAAAGGGTCATGTGGTGATTCATGAGAACTTCTTAGACAAACCCTTTTGTTTTTCATGTGCATCTTGTCCTGGTCAGTCGACCTGCTTGCCTATAGCACATCGCATGATCAGTGTTGCATCTCTCTATGGCATGAGGACATTACTGGGGATAGTTTATATGTATTCCTTGGATGTGTCTCATTCTCATTGATGGATCGTGTGATGAAATGTGAACATTGTCAAGTATAGTCGCTTTCCTCAGCTTTGATTTGTCATATATTCAATGATGGATCTCGTGAAGACATGCAGATGTTTCAAGGGAAAGTTTCTTTGATCACTTTTAATGTTTCATGTATTCATGGTTGTATAATTACATAGTGAAATCGTGGGTTTTTTCATGTCAAGGACATATGCCAAAAGGTACATGGATAGTGTTTCAATCTTTTTCATAAATATCTCATATCCCAATCCCACGACACACAAACAAGGAATATTTATCCACTTCACGTGAGGATATCAAGTGTGATATAGATATTCTCATGCACACATGAATATTGAATGTTTGTGGCATGGACTTCCATTGGATTGGAATGGGGAATCAAGACTTGAATTTTATTTATGATTGGCTTTCATGGTGTATCAAATAAATTCTTTATGACTTGATCCTAGTCACACACCAAATTGTTGTCCACAATTCTTCACATAACTGGGTATGTAGTAATTTAATCATCCTCTTGGTAGAGACAGGACTATGATATGGTATTGGTTCCATGTTCTCATGATGAAAATTTGGAATCCGAGTGCTAGGTTAAAGAGGACCCCAAATCTCATTTATCCATCATGTGATATGCCTGACATGTGTCCTCCCACAAAAAAGTGTGAGATGTGAAATTATGAGTGTCAAAAAATCCCCCCCCTTAGAATTAGATTCATTCATCACAAAAAAGAATCGGATTCTAAGGTAATTGTAGATCAATTTTTTTTATATCCAAACATCTTGAAGGATTTGATATTGAGCCCCATGAGGGGATTTTATAAGATTTTTTTTACTATGTAATTTGATGTGTTATTCATAGGAGACTTTTGGCCATGAGTTCTTAGATAAATCTGATACTGGAAATGGATTTTTCCGGAGGAATAAATACCCTAAAATTGGAATTTGTATGAATTCTAGAATGTAATAAGGATTGGTTGAAGAGGAACTTACGATTAGATCTAGAGTAAGGTACTTGGATGTATCTATGTATCCCATGAGAATGGAAATCAATCCATATATAGTTCTAAAATATATTATAATTCATATGAAACTCATGCATAGGTAACATAGGTTCACAGATGAATAATTCTATGATTAATGAACTTATATAAATCTAGCTCATATGTAGGAAGGGGAATTTCACTTTTTAGTGCTTAAATTACAACAGGTTACTCTTTGATAAATGTTTATGAATTCCCAATGACATGAAATTCTTCATTGATGCGCCTGCCCTAGTAGTCTTGAGATTGTCTAATTTAGAAGAACAATTTGGACATTATATCCTTCCAGAAGGTATAATGCTCTATCTTCTACCTAAGTTAGGGGACTTAGAAAGCATATCATGATTTTTTATAAGGTTGTGTAGTGGGACCCACAATATTTGTATCTCTTTATTTATTTTTCCCTAATTGTTTATAAGATTCATACAGAGGGAGAGTTAGTAGGCATGGAATTGGATTTTTCTCGGGACACCTTCTTACAAGTATTCAACCTAATAATTTGTTGTGCCTATTCTATTTTATAAATGATCAATATTTCTTGGATCACACAAATTTCATGTATAGTGAGTAGAGACTTGGATTTTTTCTATGATACCCTTGTCGGGCTTTTAACCTGGCTATAATTATGTCTATTTTAGTTGGTTGTTTTATGGTCTTCTAAGCTAGACCATCACTGTGATTTAGTTTAGAGTCTTTTATCTCATACCTTCATTGTAATATAGTATACGGTATACTAACTCAGACCCTTTATGTGATTTATTTTAAGTTATTATGGATTGGATATTTTTTGTGATATAGTTTAAGGGCTTCTATATTGGAACTTTGATTTATTATAGTTTAATGTCTTTTATCTTGGACCTTGTGATTCTAGGTAGTTTAAAGTATTACTGCCAGAACTTGGTTGATGAATATGAAATGTGGTTTAGATGGGATATTGATAACTCAAAACACTCTAGAGTGATGAGTTCTATCATGGTTTTGTCAGGAATCATGAGTATTGGAGTTCATTTCTTACAAGGGGGAGATACCTATGGTTGGTAGGTCAAAGTCCTAATACATCACTAGCATGGAAAAATAAAGAGGTATCCACTCTTCTCTAAGGGTTTTAGAATATTTATTGGGGGAATATTGGTTTGGGGGGAAATAGTAGGGATTTTAGGTCCACCTGGATAGTTTGAGTATGGGTGACATAAGTCATAACCTAAAAGTTTGATTCAGTGAATATGGGATGGTGAAGACATGTAGGGGATGACCCCTAACATCTTGAGGTTTCAGGTTCCTCCATGGTGTCATCAGAGCTCACGAGGATTGTAGTTCCTTTCTATAAAGGAGGATATGCCTCTAATTAGTAGGCTTAAGCCCTTATTCATGAGTCCATTAGGCTTAAATGTATGGACAAGTAGAGTTGATCCCCACTCTTTTCTGAGGGATATAAAAGATCTATGAAGACTCAAGAGTCTAACCAATGAAGTTGTGTATAGAAGAAAAGTTATCTAGGAAGGTATCTACCACCCTAGGTAAATTTAGCTCCTGATGTGAATCTTGATCCCTATTCCATGTGGTTTCGAATCATGAGGTGTGGGCCATCAAAGGTTCGGTAATGGAGATTTTCATTTCTGATTTTAGAAAGGGTACAAAACACAATGATGTAATGTTAAGTATTTCAAATCCTCTTGAATATTCTGGTTAAGGGAATCATAAATCATGGTCCAAATTTATTATTTCATGAGGAATTTATGGTAAAATCATGTCGGGAATGACCCAAAACACCCTCAGGTTCTAAGTTCTTACATAGTAATTTTAGACTCACAATAATCATAAATCCATTTATATTGGGCTAGGATGTCTCTGGTTAGTGGGTCTAAGCCCTCCTGGATCAATAGCATGGCTGAGAAGAAAGATCTATTTTCCTTTCCAAGGAAAATGAAAGTTTTGTGATGACCCAAGGCACTTTAAATCATGAAGTGTGATTTATGGAAAATGTATGATTCAATAATGGTTTGAGTACCCTAAAATTGTTGTCACTGCCTAGTGAACATATTGTCATGAAAAGGAGATGTGACAATCCATTACTCTAGATTTTTCTTAGACCATGGTTCCAATGAGCATAGATTATCTTTTAATAGGGACATAAATTAGACACTATGATCTTTATGTATTTTTTATTTATGCCATAATTTTTTCCTAAACTTTAGAGATGAAGTGTTTAGCGAGGAAATACTTGAATTTTTATTAGGATACCCTTTTCGTATTTTCAATCTGACATGTTTTTTGTCTCTTTCTCCATCATTTTAAGGTATTTTAATTTTTACCATCATAGGCTAGAGTTTAAGTTTGTACGACTTTGAAAAAATTGTAGGTAGCTTAAGGTTGTGAAACTCATGGACCTAATATGGGGGATGTTACACATGATCCCAATTAGGATACCTAGGGCCAAGGTTACTCTAACATCCTTCTGAGTGGGATATGAAGATGCTGTAAATACTGGACTGAGGTTCTCAGGTCATGAGTAATGATATGGAATAATCATATTAGGGATAACCCAAAACACCCTTAGGTAATAAGTTTCCCTATAGTTACTTTAGGCTCACAAGGATTAGAAATCCATCCTTAAATATCCAAGATGTCTCTGGTTGGTGGGTATAATCCCTTTTACATCAATATCATGGTCGAAATGATAGATCTCTTTTCCTTTCCAAGGTCTATGAAAGGATTTTGAAAACCTAACGTACTCAAGACATGAAGTGTGGTATATGGATTGATGTGCTTTAAAATATTGCAGAAGCACCCCTTGCTCTAGTTGAATGGGGTAAGGCTCTTGTTGTTATTTGATAAGGGATGATGATGGGTGATTTTTTCATATTTTAATTTATTGTAGTGGGGATGTATTTTATTTCATATAGTTTAATGTCATGTGGTAAGGAAATATTTATTGCGTAGTTCTAATTTCATACGACTAGGAAGTTTGACTTATAGTTAAACATCATGTGGTAAGGATGTATTTGTTGTGCAGTTTTAATGTCATGTGACCAAGATTTTTTCCTTGTAGTTTAATATCATATGGCAAGGACATGAGAACCAATGTGAAAAATTATGAAAGATATATTACATGTATGAATAGGTTGCATGTTGATCTGACTCATACGTAGGGGAAAATGGGATTGTATGGATCATAACCTATGAAATTGTGGTGAATTTTTTGTCAGTTGTTGTAGTTGGTCCCAAGATTGATGATCTGGGTGTCACTATATATCCTGTGATGGTAGGAATCAAGCCACACATAGTTCTTGAACAGGAAACTCTCTACGTAGGTCTGACCCATACATATAGTTGGACATTGTTTCCATTAATTGTTATATATGGGCCCAATATTGGAGATTCGGGCGTCACTATGTATCATGTGATAACAGGAATCAAGCCAAACATAGTTCTCTAGGAACCATATAGTTTAACATCATGTGTCATGGATGTGGGATTTCTAACATGAAAAGGGGTATTAAAGCTAGACCCAAAGATAGAAATATAGGTTTCACTATGTATCCTATAATAATAGGAATCAAGCCACACATAGTTCTTGAGAAAGGAGATTCATGTACAAGTTTTACCTATATGTAGGAATGTGTAATTTTTATGCTTTTTTGTGACTAGATCTTGGATTGAAGGCCTGGGTGTCACTATGTATCCTATGGTTTCAAGAATCAAGTGATATGTATTTCTTGAAAACAAAGATGTGGTAGGAGACTGGTCATCAATAGTGATCCTCTCAGGTGAGGTCTATAGGAATGTGTAGTTTAAGTTCATGCAAGGGACATCAACCATGTAGTTTAGCATCATGAAGTGAGAACTCATGGTGTGCCTTTTAAGGTCTTTCATTCAGGACTGTGATGAGCCTATCATGATCTACTATTCCTTGTTTATATAGGTAAGCATTTACTAAAATTACTAAACTCATGTGATCTATTCTCAATGTGAGAAACAAGTACTAGAAAGGGTTCCTCTCACCATGCAAAGACAGTTAAGTATAGGATAGGGTAATTCTATATTATGTGGTAGTTGGACCAAGATATAGGATTAGGGAATCCCTACGTATCTCATTAAAAATGAGAATCAATACATATATAGTTCTGGATAACCTGTGTAGTTTAATTTCATATGGAAAAGACATTATTCGTGGAATTTAAATTCATGTGGTAAGGATGAGGATCACCCAACGTGAATGAAGATGGATGTCATGGATCTATGTTGTTTTATATCATGTGGTAAGGACTTTTTCCATGTAGTTTAATGTCATGTGGTAAGGAAAAGGATCACCTGATTTGAAAGGAAATGAATATTGTGTATGGGACCATGACTAGAGGTTTGGGCATCACTATGTATCCTATAATGGAAGGAATCAAGCCACACATAGTTATTTGAATGAAGAGATTCCTTATGTGCAGGTAACTCTCACACAGAAATGGGGGCATTTTATCCTTCGCACAGATTTATATCATGTGCGGTGAATCATTAGTGATATGGTTCTTCCTATTCACTTTATCATAATTAAGTGAGGATTTTCTCCTAATAGTTTGGTATCATTTGGTTAGGACATGAGATATTGTGTAGTTTAAATTCTTTCTATCGATACTTGAGATGCTATGCAGTTTAACATCTTGCTTCCAAGATGATCTTGTGTAGTTTAACATCGTGAAATTAGGATGAGTTTTTATAGTTTTAACATCATGTAACTAGGATTACTTCATACAATTTAACATTATGTGGTTATAATGTACTCCATTCATTTTAATATCATGTGTTTAATACAAATGTCATAAAATTTAACGTTATGTGGTTAAGACGAACTCAATATAGTTTAATGTTATGTGGTTAAGACAAACTCCATGTAGTTTAACATCATGAGGTTAGGAAAAAACTCTATACATTTAACATCATGTGGTTAGGAAGAACTCTAGAACTCCCTTTTTTGACCCATTTGGGATCTTATAATTGGAAGTGGCAATGGGTTTGGGCATGTTTGGGAGGTTTTTCCTACTAAAACTCTTCATATATTCATGTCGTCCACTTCTTCATCATAGTTATATGTCTTTACCAAGGTCAGACCATAGAGGTTTCCTCTCTAGGTTGTCTACTAACCATGGTGAAGTGCTGCTAATGGTTGATGGGGAACTATATATGGTTAACCCTAGAATTATGGACATCTTTATATATGAAGGTGCCTGATATTTTTTAGTACCTCTCTATATGAAGTTGTATGGTATTTTTGAGCTCCTCTCTATACTAAGGTGTATGGGAAATGGGAGGATTTCCTTGTCCATGGGATATATCATCGTGGGGAGGTTGACTATGGCGGATGTCGGGAGAAGGGTCTATGTGATCCATCTCCACACTACCATATGGAGGAATATTGCGTTAATGATAACCTTATTCTTTGGTTAAAGAGTTTATGTACCCTTGGGATGTTGATAATGTGTCTCGAACAACCTCAAGGAAACTTGGCATTGAGCAGGTCAAGGGTATGAGTCTTACTCTTCATTGTGGTCAAAATATGATGTCTTTCCTTTTGGTGTTGAGCAGGGATATAATACTTCTATATAATGGATACCAAAATCTATTGATAATCATCTATTTCTATATGAATATGATCATGTTACTGAGAAGTAGTTGGAGTATGCCAATGAGCTTCTCTGATACGGATATGAACCTGTATCAAGGCATGTGTCACTCTCACTTGGTGAGTCCCAGCTAGAATAGGGATATAATCCCAATCCTGGGACTTTGTAATATGCCTTAAGTATTTTTTGATAAGAATATGTGTATGTCTCAAGGCATGTTCCACTCTCACTTAGTTATCCCTAGTTGGAATGGGAATATAAGTCTGGTCTAAATATTTATTCCCAGTCAGAGTATGTAAACAGACATATGAAATTGGATAAGTTATATGATCCTCCTATTGTAAGATATTGGGATATTTTGAGTAGATTTTTTGATAGGAAAATGATTCTATACTGAGGAATGTTCGACTCTCACTTGGTGAGCCTTGACCATAATGGGGATATTAGCTCAATCCTAAGCCCTTAGAGTATGTCTTCGGCCCTTTCTTGATAGGTATTTTAGCCTATCCTGAGGCATGTGTTGCTCTCACTTGGTGATCCTTATCCAGAATAGGGATATGAGACTGATCTTAAGCCTTTAGAATATTTCATTATTCTTTTTTTAAAGAATGTGAGCCTATCCTAAGGCATGCGTTGCTATCACTTAGTGAGCCCTGGTTGGAATGAGGATATGAGCCTAGTCCTTATGCCACATCCTTTACCAGAATATTCTAGTAATCCTCCTAGATGAGAGAAAGGATATGTTCTTACTCTAGAGTATCCACTTGTTCATACTGATCAGAGTGTTGTACTACTCTGGCTATCAGGATAGGAATATACGCCTATCCCTGCATCTTCACTATAATATACCAACATAACACTTATGTTGTTGTCACAAAGCACTAGCACTTCAATAGGGTATGTATTGGAATTTATTCATGTACACTATCAGTTTATAGGATATGATGGTTGATGAATTTTATTGAAGTGGGGATATATGCCCACTCATGTCCTCCTTGTGCCATCAGAATATGTTGATGGAATTTATGCATGGGTTCATGGATTCATACAAGTCCCATGATTGCTTCTCAGATATGATAGTAGAATTTGTTTAAACTTGTAGAAGTATGAGCCTACTTTCTCTAATCCATAGCTTTCCATATTTTACAAGGTTTCCTTTACACTAAAATATGAATTTTTGGGGAGGTGAACTATCAGAGAACACCCTCAATAGGAATCTGATGGATATCGGTGATTTTTTTATACAGTTGGGATCAATATTGTACTGTATCAAGGGTGATTCTAGAAACTGTAATTTCCACCTGATGCTGATGATGTCTCTTAGAGATTAAGATGTCATATAGTTTATTGTCATGTGATTGGGACATTTTTGGTTCATTTTATCATCATGTGGTAAGGACATGAATATAGGTGGATGGGCTAGGATATAGGATCTAGGTATCCCTATGTATCTCATTGGGATGAGAATCAATCCCTACATAGTTCTAGAAAACCCATTAAGTTTAGTATCAGGTGGAAAGTAAATTCGCCATACAATTTAATATCTTATAGTAAGGATATGAATATAGGTGTCTAGGAAAAGATATAGAATCTGGAATCCCTATATATCTCATTAAGATGATAATCAATCCATACATATTTCTAGAAAACCCATGAAATTTAATGTAATGTGTAAAGGACATTAGTCGCTAAGTTTAACGTCTTGCATTAAGGATGTGGTCTATATAGTTTAACATCTTATGGTAAGGATGGTATCCATGCGGTTTAATGTATTGTAGTAAAGATATGTTCCATGCAATTTAATGTCTTTTGGTAAGGACAAAAACCATGCAATTTAACATATTTCGGTGAGGATAATGATGAATAACCTATCTAGAGAGTAGATCATTTGATGGAGCTCAAATGACTATTATTCATATTTCATGAGTTTTAGGATCCTTCAACTCTATCAAACCTTCACTTACATGTATCTCTAACCAATTCTTGAAGAAAAATTATCTCTTTATTATATTCCCAAGATGTCGATGGTTTGGGAAATAATTTTAATGGCCTATAAACCCTGCCTCATTCAACTTCTTTATTTTTGTAAATTCCATCAAACCATTTTCTATGGAATAGTCAAAATATATAGGGACATGTTTTGTTTGAAAATAATAGGATTTGTTAAATATTGTATTGAAATATGGTCACTTATCCCTAGAAGGTAGGTGTCTCATGATCTACTTCACAAATAGTGCATCATGTTCATAGTGATCAGATGACTAGAGTAGGTATTCAGGTTTCGGTGGTTCCAATATCCCCATGTCTATTTTCACTTGAAAATAGTCTTTAAAGGAAAAGAAACCTTTTATTCTATGCCTGAGATTTCAATGGTAGGGGAAATTATTTTCATGGCCTACTATCCTTGCCTCGTATGTCTTTATCATTGATGGAATCTCTATCAAACCATTTTCCATGGCATAGTTGAAATACATGGTAATTCATCTTGATTGGAAGAAATATACTTTTCACTATCTGTCTTTATGAGATGGGTGAGAATGTTGCTTCTCCCACAAGTTATTTATACATCAATTATCATGGGTTCATGGTTGAGTTTGGAGCCTGAGGTACAGAGTTATGGTCTTTATTGGTTTGGGGGGTAAGTTCTAAAGCATTGGGGGTCTTGGATGATGTTGATGCTTCCCACTGATTAAAAGATTCCAAATCTCCTGGAGGCTTTCTGGGAACATCT
This sequence comes from Viscum album, assembly GCA_963277665.1. NCBI lineage: Eukaryota > Viridiplantae > Streptophyta > Magnoliopsida > Santalales > Viscaceae > Viscum > Viscum album. Next base: position 1,426,109,454 of record OY728136.1, on the reverse strand, counting down.
AATGTCAGATGGATTCTAGAATACCCCTGATGAGGAGGTGGAAAATATGGAAATTCCCCCAGCCCTGTGGGCTGGGGAGAGGTGGAACAATGTCCGGAATTCACCTGATGAGAAGATGAAAAATATAAAAATTCCCCCATCCCTATGGGCTGGGTAACTTCACTATAAAAAGGTATTCTTTAGGCAAGTACTGGTACATAATCTCTAGGTATATATAATAGGAGTATTCCCATAATTATTTCCTAGAGATCCTTATTCTCTCATTGGAGTCAATTGATCGGTTCTTATGTATAAAGTCCCTTGTCATCCTTAAGGGGTTAGCTGGTAGGAGCTATGACAACACCCTCTCCTCTGTCAGTGGTAGGGAGAGTGGATGATGATGGGAGTTCCAAAATGTACCCCGTAGACTGAATCCACTGCTTCCACTATCTATATGATCCATTTTTATGACCCTGTGAAATACCTACATGGTTGGTAACACCTATATATGCCTAAAAGATATTTTTGAGCCTTTATTTTCCTGTACCAATGGTAGAAGGTAGGATAACCTATTGTGACTCAAATAGTTGTGGGAAGGTATGATTATTCTCTTTAGGAGTGTTCTTTTCCAGATCTAATGATTATTCTTATGGTATTATTGGTATCATATTAATTGATACACAAGTGGGATGGTGCTCCTCCTTGATGAAATATCTCATTTGGTGGGTCAGTGCTCGGTATACTATAGGGAGGGTTGATGCCCACAATACCATTTTAGGGATCGGTGATCATGGTTTCATTTGAGGGTTTGGTGCCCATGATATCATTTGAAAGTATGGTTCCCATGTGGAATACAATACTAGGGTAAAATATGATAAAAATTCCCCTATCCTTGAGGGATGGGGTGCTCCCTGTGATCCCACAGTCGCTAAGGCTAACTGTGATGAAGTCGTAAGATCCTGGCTAGTGATGATATGGGATTTATTCTAAGACACTATTAGGATACACTGGTGGGAATAAAATATATTGGATGTAGTAGGGGTATAAGACTGCTTTGGATCTGCATCATTTATATACCCTTGGTGGGATCACCTATTGGGTTTCCCAACTTAGACAGTTGGTGTAGGCACAACTTCCTCTACAGCACCTTGTGGAATCATGGTCATATGTTGATGATGATGAACAAAAAAATGGGAGCCCTCCTAGGTAGCTCCTGAGTGACTAAGATAACCCGATGGTTTTCCTCATCCACCTTCCTAGGGTAGGGAATTTTTGGGTTGTTTCACTCTAGGGATAGTCTCCCAAAGAGATTAAATGTGACGAAAAGGTTCACTTCCTCTCCTGTGGCCCATTGTGGGAAAGACGGCTGGTGGTAACTAATCCTCCAAAGGATTTCATGAGTTTATTATAGATTCAAGATGGATCAATTTATGTGGTACTCCTAGATCAATACATTCACCAACTGATACTGGAATTGGTATGTTGGTGAAATCATATGTCAAGGCCTTGATACCAAAATTCTTGTCCAGTAATCTCATAATCCATTGGCACATTCAATGATTTTATTTCAATTGTAAGGAATCTAAAAAGTCTTGAAGGTAAAACAATACACCTTATTAGTTTAGTTTCATATATAAGAGTACATGTTCAATCAATTACTTTCACAGTTAAAGGATAAATAGTTGGTCCCTTATTTTTAAGAAAGGTTCAGTGCAGTTAAAAGAAACGTGATGGGTTTTCCTTTTTTTTGCTACAAGTGCAGAACAAAATGGACCTGACGGGAACTGTATAGTCTACCCTTTTTACCTATGAAAGGGATGACATAGTTAAATAATTTCACGTTGTATTTTTTATCTTTTTCAATAGGAAAGATACATGGATGGGATTTTGACCAAATTTTTTGATTGATTGTGGTGGGTTCAATACCTTGCTCAATCATTTTAATTTGGTTCCCCATTTGTTAATCCTTTCTAGAAACTCCAAATGGTTCCTAAGTCCATAATTAGGTATATACCAACTTTCCAAAGGTATGTGGTCCTTTGGGGTTTCATTCCCAACGATGCTTAGCAACTCACATTGGTCTAAGAGATGGGAGGTCGAGATCATTGCACCATTTTAGGGGGAATTATTTCCTACTCCAAGACTCTATTTTTGATTTAAGATATGTTAGATAAATACTTATTAGAACCTGATATAGGAATAGTTATCCATGTTTCAATGACTTGATTATGAACATGTATCGATATAAAAAATTTCCTTCATATCACAAGTTCTCTATCGCTCTCTTATTTATTTATGATTCTTTAGATTATGGACATATTCGGGAACTCTATAGTTTATTGTCATCTAAGAATTTGGTTGGTGTCTTTGAGATAGGATTGAACCTCTATGAGGCATCTTACATATCCTGAAAAAATATTAATCAAAATCCATATAGTTTGTTTGATATAGTTTAAGGTCATGTGACTGGACCCATCCACACATTTTAACATCATGCAGTAAGAATATAGATATCATGCTCAAACCTTGGTGTAATGTCCTATGTATCCTATTTGAGGAAATAATCATAGTATATGTAGTTCTTATAATGGTAATATGTGTCATAAGAGATATGAAAATAGAGGCCCTAGGATGGAATTATGCATATAATACTACCATGGATTACTTTTTCGAGAGTATGGACTTTTGAGTGGATATGTGATGTAATTATAAATACATACCAATGGTGACCCCATACTGGATGAATTCTCATCATGGTATTGGTATGATCATTTCTAGTCTCTAAGACAATGTAATTCATACTCGATGTGAGAAACAGGAGATAGAAAAACATCATACGCATTATATGAGTTCATATTTGTATGGGGATTACACATTAAACTTTATATTTGAGAGGAATGATTACCCATATCATGAAGGATATAGTATATATCTCAATACTTGGTAAAGAATTCTATGTATCCTGTTTTATAACAGGAATCTGAGTCGTCGTAGTTCAGATCATCCCTAACCCACTGATGGGTTTGGGGTACTCGAGGGCATGGTCGGGACTGATACTTAAGATGATGCTTGTGTATGATCCCACTTCTAATTTATTGATGTATGGGCTATAATGATCAGCCCATAAGAATGATTGGGTCCTAATGGATAAAATGTTGGAGACATGAGGGGACTTACATTGAAGTGGAGGTCTATTGGAGATTGGTCCTTAGAATGGTGTCCTATGTATCCTAGTTATTGTAGGAATAAGAGTTATCATAGTTTAGTGGTCAGGGATTACACATTGTGGTTTCCCTTATTAACTTAGCCTACTTTTCTACCTGTCATGTGTTGATTATCCACTTGACATGTCTTAGTTTTCTACTTGACATGTTGGAGAATGTATGCCTAACATGCCCAAAGAAAATCGTATGATCTAGTTTACTTTCCCAAGGGACATCTCATAATATATATGGTGTGTCTTAAGTTTTTCACATGATCAAGGATGACATTTTTAGAGGATATCACAAGACCTAGTCGGCTAGCCTTAGAAGTCATCGCATGACCATGGTTGGCTTGTCTAGAAGACATCGCATGTACTCATTCTAGAATCCATCACATGAACTTGACTAGCTTGTCTATAATCCATCTCATGACCTAGTAAACTTATCTTGGAAGCCATCACATATACTCATCTAGCTTGTCTGGAGGCCATCACATGACCTGGTCAGCTTGTCTTGGAATCCATTGCATGACCTTGGCTGACTTGTCTAGAAATCATCACATGACCTCAGATGGCTTGTCTAGAGGGAGTCATATAATCTATCTTACTTGACTTGGTTTCATTAAAAAAGTTGGATGATATGCTTAGAGGGAATCGTAAGAGTTAATTCGACAAGTATAGAGGGTGTCACATGTCCTGTATGACGTGTTCAGGTGTCGTCATGAGAGCTGACTATCATGCCCAAGGGGCATCACAAGAGATAGCTAAAACTCTCTTGTGATATCACAAGACTCATATTACATGTACTAATGCCACCATATGATCTGGGTGACATGTCTAGGGGGCATTTCAAGGCGTGGATGGCTAGCCTGGAGGTTTTTGTGATACTCAGGTGGAATGCCCATGGGGCACTATGTGACTTGATTTGACATTTCTAGGGGACTTAGCATGATCTAAATAGTATGTCAAAGGAGTGTCTCGTGATCTGGGTAACATTTTGTGGTGTTTTCACATGTCCTAGATGGTTTGTAAAGATTTCATGAGGATCAGCAAATATGTTCTTCACATAAGTATTCATTCTATTAGTCTTTTTTCTATCCTTTATATTTCAAATTCCTTAGATTTTTTCAATGTTAGCTTATTTTAAGCCTTGTGTGATTTAAAAAATATGTGGTATGTTCTTCATGTGCTCCACTAGAATTCCTTCTCATGATCTATGAGTGATCACATAAAGCACCTATTAATGTTTCATGATTGCTCTGGATGTTTTCCAGTATCTAACCAGATAGAAAATTTCCTAGTCACAAGATCATCCACTCTGAGAAATCCACTCTGATGCCGATGAGAGGTTCCAAGGATTGTTTATCTGTGAAATCCACCCATTTTTTTATGTTGGGGTGGGGGATTTATAGGCATCACCACCCCGGTTATTCTCCATTTTGTGTAGTTTGTATCACGTGAATCCAGTCTGGTCTTTCAGGTGTGCATAAGTGTTGTCGAAGACAATCACTCTCCCTGTAGATGAAGCATCGTGTGACCAATAAAAGATCCTAGGGAGATACGTGACCATTTCATGTACAATCCCATATATATTTTCTATGGATATAAATTGTTCATACTATAATGGATGGACATGTCCAAATCCTTTTGTGTGAAGGGGGTGACATGCTAGTGGGAACTTGAGCAATCAGGCGGACATGACATCAAGGCTTCTGGGTGTCTCTCGAGTTTCATGGGTGCATCGCATGAGTTTTAAGACCACAAGAGGCTCTCAAATTTATCTCTTTTTATTTACTTTTATTATTTTACAAAATTTTGGGATCTCATGAGATTGTATGAATGTTTTTGAAGACAATTATTCTCTTCATCAATGATGCATCGTGTGACCAAAAAAGCGTCTTGGGTGATGCATGAGAATTTAATAGAATAAACCCTTTTGTTTGTATTATAGGGATAAAGGGGGAGTGAGAGACTACCTAGACATGTATAAATCGTTTTGTGTAGAAGGTGTGACATGCCATCAGGATCTTGCGTGACTAGGAGGACATGTCATCGGGGATTCGGCAATGTATCACAGGCTATATAGGTGCGTCGCATGAGTTTTACAACCACAAGAGGCTCCCCCCTTTCTACATTTTATTTAAATTACTTATTTTAAAAAGTTTTGGGATCTCACAAGATTGTATAAATTTTTTCTAGGAAAATAATTATCCCCATCGATTATGTGTTGCATGAACAAAAAAGGTTCTTATGGTGATGCACTTTCACTTCATGGAAAAACACTTATGTTTTTCTTATGGAGCCAAAAGTGGGGTGTGAGACTACATATACATGTCCAAATCCTTTCGCGTGATGGGGGTGACATGCCAGTGAGCTCTTGTATGAATAGGAGGAAATTTCACTAGGGATTTCACAGTGTCTTATAGTCTTCATGGGTGTGTCACATGAGTTTTACGACCACAAGGGGCTCTCATATTTCTTATTCATTATTTTCCTTATTTAATTTACAAATTCCTGGGGTATTGTGACTTTTTTTATTTTTTTATAAGATAATTAATCTTCCCATAGGTGATTCATCACATGAAAAACAAAGGGTCTGGTGGTGATGCACGATCACTTCATGGATAAACCCTTCTGTTTGTCACACGCACCTTGTCCAAGTCAATCAACCTGCTTACCTATGGTGTATTGCATGATAATTGTTAGATATCACTATGGCATGAGAACATTTTCGGGGATGGTTTCTATGATTTCCTTGGATGTATCACATGTTCATTGATATATCTCATGATGACATGTGAACATTATCAAGGACAGTTTCTTTTCTCTCCTTTAATGTGTTGTGTATTTAATGATGGATCTCACAACAGCATGCAGACATTTTCAAGGATAGTCTCTTTGTCCACCTTTGATATGTCATTTATTCATGGTTTTATGATTCCATATAGTGGTTGTGGGTGTTTTCATGTCAAGTTTGTATGCTAAAGGGTACATGGATAGTGTTGCAATCTGTCACATAAATTTCATAAATCCCAATCCCATGACCCACGTACAAGGAATATTTATCTGATTCATATGAAGATATCAAGCGTGACATAGAGATTCTCATAAACACATGTATATTTCATGTGTATGGTATGGACTTCCATCAAATTGGAATGGTACATCAAGTCTTGAATGTTATTTATTCTCGGCTTTTATGGTGCATCAAATAAATTCTTTAGGACTTGATCATAGCCAGACACCAAGTTTCTATCCACAATTCTTCACATAACCGGTTATGTGTAAATTTAATCTTATTATGAGAGGATCCAGGACTATGATATGTTATTATTTTTATGTTCACATGATGGAAAGATAGCATCCGAGCACTAGGTTGAAGATGACCCCAACTCTCACTTATTCATCACATGATATTCCCAACATGTGTCATCCCATGGAAAAGTGTGTGATGCACAATTATGAGCATTAATAATCATGTCCATGGAATTTATGCAGCAATTTCATTCCGATAAAAGGGTAGAGATATCAACTTTGATAAATATGCAAGGGAAAAATCTGTCCTCGACTTATTCATTAATAACACATCACTCATGACACACACAATGTATCAAACTTCACCATGAACTATATCATCATGGTTTAAGAAATAAATCTAAGTGTGTGAGTCATAATATGCATTAATAATAATATTAAATTCTAAAAACCATTACACATAATCAAAGATAGGAATATTTTATTACAAAAAAACAAGAATAATTCCTACTAGTGGGTTTATTCTCATAATAACCCATATTGAATATTACCAAGTGTGAACTTCATGAGAAGAAGTATCATCTACTTATGATTACTCACACCTTCTAATCATATTCTATGTGCCCCATCATAGAATGATATCCAACCATAGAACTATATTTATTAATATTATCATAATATGTCAAGGTTCTCATCATATTAGGGAACTTCTACGACCATATCAATGTGGCAGATACTCTAGGACATTATTACATCAAATCCATAAAGAAAAAAGAAACAATATGTAATAATATATTTTATTAATATTCAAAACGTTTAATATGCATGTAATAAAAGTAAAAATAGTTTTTCCTAGGTCACCACCTCGAAAAAACTCACACTTGGACTAGAGCCAACTACCTATGACTTTTATTCTGCTATACATCACATGATAATCATATTTCTATTGAGTCAAGGATTTAGTCAAGGGGTCCACTATATTCTATTTTGTGAAAATACTAATCACTACAAACTCACATCTCTGAGAAAATTCCCATGTTATATGATACTTATGAAGTATATGATTCATCCACTGATGTAACCTTAGATCCTTGGAAAGGGACACCTTTATAGTATTATCACAATAGATTGTGATAGGATCTTTACTACTAGGTACCACAACAAGCTCTTGGATGAATTTGAGTATCTATAATAATTATTTATCTACCACAAAATCCACAATATACTTAAACTATACTATAAAATCTACAACCAAATCCTACTTTGAGCTCTTCTGGCTCACAAAACCTCCATTCAAAATTAATATGTATCCTATTTTTAATTTCATATAGTCTTGATCTGTTTGGAAAATAGCATTTACATGTCCTCTAATGAAAAGTTCATCATCTCCTCCATATACCAGGAACATATCCTTAGTATTCCTCATATAGTTAAGGATGGTCTTAACTTCCATCTAATGGTGGTCTCCTAGGTCAATTTGATATCTACCTACTGCACTCAAGGAGTAGGCATCATCTAACTTAGTACATAGCATAGTATACATGACTTCCCTAATTTCTAACATATATGGAATCATTTTCATTTTTTTCTTTCCTCGTGTATCTAAGGATACCTTTTCTTAGAAATATAAATTCCATGTGACACTTACAATAACCCCATATTAGATTGTTCCATACTAAATCACTTCAGTATATTCTCAATATATATACCTTGACTTAGGCTGAGCAACCACTTGGATCTATCACAATGGATCTTGATTTCAGGAATATATACTTCCTCACCTAAGTCCATGTAAAAACATTTATTCAACCAATATTTAATAGAATGTAAGACTACTATCCCATTTACAATAAGTAATATATCATCAATGTATACTATTAAGAAAATAAACACACTCCCACTAAACTGATTATAGAAACATGGCTCACATTCATTCTTTATGGAACCAAATTCTATTATGGCCACATCAAACTGAATTTTCTAAGACCTGGATTCTTTATTTAATCTATAAATGGATTTTTTTCAATTTTTACACCTTGTTGGAATCCTTTAGAGTCAAAACACCCTTCAGGTTGTGTCATATAGACATCTTCTTGAAGGTTCCCATTAAGGAGAAGTTTTTTGAAATCCATTTCTTAAATGTCATTATTATGGTAAGTCAAAATGGAAAGTATAATTTTGATGGATTTTATCATTGTAAATGATGAAAATATTTCATCATAGTCAATGCCTTAATATTTTTTAAACCCTTTTTCAACCAACCATTCCATATAGATATTGACTTACCCATCTATGTCTAGTTTCTTCTTGAATACCCATTTAAAACCAATAGGTTTGACATCCATGGGAGGATCTACCAAAATCCAGACCTAGTTTTTGGTACTTGGAATCCATTTTAGAATTCACGGATTCTTACCACTTCAAAAAATCTATACCACTTACAGCATCCATATTGGTTATAGGATCATTATTATCAACAAATAATGATTCATCATCATTGGGGACTAGAAAACCATACCGTTCTAGTTCTCTAACCTCTCTTGTGCTTCTACGTAGTATTTTTGTCTTTGAAAAAACTTCCTCTATGGGGATTTTTGCAATTTATTCTTGTGCTGAATCTTATGTATCTTGACCCCAGAATTCATCAAAGTCTATCTCTTTCCCAATTTATATTTTAGAGATATGATCCTTCTCATGGAATATGGGATGTATTTCCACCACAACCTTTTTGTATAAAGTAATGACTAGGTAATATCCTCTTATTTCCTTAGGATATCCTATAAATATACATTTTATGACTTAGGGTGAAAGTTTGTAACATGAAGATGCATTAAAAAACAATTAACATCCCCACACATGTAAGTATGACAACACAGGTTTATTTCAATTCCACAATTGGTATGTAATTACATATTTCTCTTTAGTTTTTACTATTTTTAGTATGTATGTTGTTTTTTGTAACATGGATCCCCAAAAGGATAATAAAAGACTTTCATGACTCATCATTGATCTCACCATGTCCAACAAGGTTAAATTCCTATTTTTTCTTACACCATTACACTAAGGTGTATAAGGAGGATTAAGTAGGAATACGATACCAAAATTCTATAAATAATCAATGAATACTTAATTAATATATTTTCTACTACGGTCTAAGTGGAGTTTCTTAATCTTCTTACCAAGATGGTTATCAACTTCATCCTTGTATTCCATGAATTTTTCAAAGGAATCCAACTTATTCCTCATTAACTATACATATCCATATATACTTAAATAATCATTAAAAATTATTAAGTATGTGTACCCACCCCTTTATTCAACTGGAAATGGTCCACACACATTAGTATGAACTAATTCAAGAATCTCTTTATCCATTTCACCTTTTACACTAAACGGGGGTTTGGTTATTTTTATTTATAAAAATGGGTGACATACACCAAGTGGTTTTAGTTAAAAAGAATATAAATATCTATATTTTTTTAATTTAGTCAAATGTTTTTCATTTACATGACCTAGTTGGTGATTCTCTAGTTGGGTGTGGTATGATTTATTTGAAGAAGTTTCATTATCAATTTCCATTACTTGGTTCATGTAATCCAACACATAAATACAATTATTTAACTATGAAATACCATAAAAAATGTTATATTTAGTAAAAAAAATAAACATTTATTCCTGAACTTGAAAATAAATACATTTTTATAAAATCTAGATACATATATAATGTTTTTTATAATGGATGGAACATAATAACAACCTTTCAAAATCAAGATCATTATCATTGGTAATGTGAGGTTATAGTCATTGATAGCTACAACAGCAAGTTTATCTCCATTGGATATATATAGATTTACCTCCATAAAGAAAATATTTATGAATATAATTGGTTCCTATAGTTGAATACATATATGAGAAACACAAGCTCTATTTAATACCCAATTTGTAGAAATAGATAAATTTTACTTGGTAACAAACACACCTAAAGCATCCCCTTTCTTCTTTGAATGGGTATATTTTTTCTTCATGTGGCCCTTCTTGCTACATGAAAATTAGGTAGAATCCAATTACCTTACTTTACCCTTAATATTTCTCTTCCTTGAAGGAAATTACAAAGAATATTTGGGATTATAACTCTTAGATTGGAATTTAAATTTATTCACCATAAGGAAGGAATAAATTTCATGCTTGGTATTATTATCTAATTGGAGAATAAGAGTATGTAAATATGGGAGAGACTTCTCAATGTTGTTTATATTAAAATTGACAAAAAAACTAGATAAGATCTGAGGGAGTCATGTAAGAATGAGTTCAGTGTAAAGTTTATCAGGAAGTTTAAAGCCTAAAACCTATAGGTGCTCAATGTAGTTAATGGGATTGACTATGTGAGGCCTAGATGGAACTCCCTCCCCAAGATTACTCTGAAATAATTCCTTGTATATATCAAATTTTTTATTTCTAGATATCTCTATGTATAAATCATGTACATTCTCAATAATACTATAAGAATCCACATTTTTCATTAGACTTAATGAATTCACTAGACATGGATGATAGAATCAAACATTGAAAGTCAATCGTGTCACTAAAATGTTTTTCATAGACAATGAACTCTTCATCACTTTCCTCCTTCATTGGTGGATTAGGTAATGAGTATTCTTGAATGTAAGATTTCTATTCAAGGTGAAACACAACCTGAAGGCTTCTAAACCACTCTTGGATGTTACAATCAGTGAAGAGATGGTATTTCTATAATATATATCATAGGGATAATGTAAGATCTTGGATTCTTCCTTAAGGTATTTTTTTGTTTACACTTCAGTTTAAGTCCCTCTTTTTGAATTAAATAAGTGTTTCTCAATTCCATGAGAAATCTAGGGTGACTGAGGGTTTATACCATGAAAGAGGAGGGAAAATGAGTTTTTTGGGCATGTTGAATGGTTTGCACATGGTCCGTGCAAACCATATGGAGAATCCTAGGTAACCATGAATCCTTGGACAGATGCTTATGCACAGTTATCATACGGTTAAGATAACTATGCAAAATTCCCAGGTAAATGTGCAAACCAAACTCTCTCGGATAGTATCATGTGCATGGTTTTCACACGGTTTCACAAACTGTGCGGGTAAACTATGTGGACCAATAAATTTGAAAAATTTTAAAAAATAAAATTACAGGATTTTTAACCCCAACTCATGATTTTACTCCTATCCTCATCCTATAACCCAAGTGATGAACTAGAGATCCCAAGAGCTACCAAGGGTGATTATCCTTCATCCCTAGGTCATTTGGAGTGTCGTTAGTTGCAGATCGAAGATCCAAGTAAGTCTAATATCCTCTTTACTTCCTTTTCTCAGTTAAGGTTTGTATCTTTCTCTTCTCTCCTGATGAATCTCTAAAACCCTTCTTTCTGGTGAGATATAGGTTAAGGCTTCAAATGGTGGTAGAATCAGGATCTAAGGCTCTCATTAGGAGTTCATTTGTCAATGGATCTAAGGTAGGTGTTCTACAAGTTATATCTCATAGTTTTTACATGGATTTGTACATGTAGGGTTTTATTATTTTTCTCTTATTGATGTGTTCTTGGTTTTTCTGGAAATATTTGGTATATTGGGTGTCAAAATAACCAATTGAACCCCTCATAATCTATGTTGGATGCATGGAGGATGAATCAAACAATCTGGTACCACCCAAGGGGGGTTCCGACCCTCCCAAACATGGACAATGAAAACACTTGTTGTTAAATGTACTTATAAATAGGTAAATCCCATGTTTAAAAATTAAATTGGTAAGTGTATTGATTAATAAGGGATTATGGGTAGATGTGTTGAGTTGGTAATATAGATAAGGGATCGTTTGGCTTGTCATATAAATGGGATAAAATGGGATTAATTGGAATGTGACAGTGAATCATGTTTTGTACTTGAATATGATTAATGAGTTGGGGTTGGGAAATATGAAATTGGGTTAAATAGTTATGGGATATAAATGATAAATGTGTTAATGGATTGTGGTATAATATTGATTCCCATTTTAATTGTCATTATTTTTATGTTTCTATTATTGGCTATACTTGGTTGTATTGTGGTTATGTGTGGTTAATGAATAGATAATCATGTGAACATGGCTTGGTAGAGTGGGTTATAGACATTAGGTTCTATACCCATGGGTCTATTTGGATAGAGGCTCTAAACCCCACCCCTCAATGCACAGGTTAGAGAAGGGGACAGAGTTCTATTCCCCTAACAGTTGCATTCCACCCGGACAGAGGCTTTGAGGTGAGGACAATGTGATTGTTGTGATGTGTTGCCTTATGGAGGTAGAACATGATTTATTCCCATGTTCCTTATGATTATTGAACCTGACTAATCCATTTAACACATGAAAGAGTTTAATTAATCACATAGTCATTATAAGTATTAAATCTTAATTTGATCATGGATTAACTTAAGGGAAACACTATTACTAATGTCTACTTGATTTTTCTTTTATTTATTTGTCATTACTTAGTTATTACATACACTATTGATTAAACTGGATATTTTGTAAACACCATTGGTTGTGTACTAATGAGTTATACTCACACCCTGCTCAGGACACTATTGGGTACTTGATTAGATTTCATGTTTGCAGGTCAGGAAAAGGTAAAAGGCCTAGTTCTCGGGAGTTTATTCGGATTTTGGGATGAGTGTGGATGAGGTTCTGAACTTGGAGTTAGGACCGTTTTGTGGATTCCACTATTTGTTCTTATTTTGGGTTTTGTCCAATTGGCATGGTAGTATGACATGATGTGATTATTGTTGGTTGTGGTTTGTACCCAGTTTTGTAAAGGGTTATTTATGCATGTTAATTGATTGTTTATGATTGTTTCTATTGTTTTATATATGTTCTGTTGTGGATTACACTAAAAAAAGGGGTATAGTCTCCCCATGTGACCTTTAGACCCTCACTTCTAGTTGGAAACCTCTAACGTTGGGGAGGCGTGCTTGAGTTCATGTGACGACCTAGCTCAGGGCACCAGTTTAGTAGAACCTAGGTCAAGGATGTTATAGATAATGAAAATGATGAACTTTACATTATTATACAATTTCAAAGAGTAGATTATTAGTAATTTTATTGATTACAAATTATGTGAGAAATAATAATAAAAATAAAATTTTATTAAATCTACCACTATTTTACCAGTCTCAAAACCTCTCACCATTGAACATGGAATTTATAGTTACATTAACATTAGAGTGGAAATAATCCATATTCCTTTTCTTATAATTCAAACAGAGGCCATGAAGATTAATAGAAATTATTTGGGAGTGTGATCTTTTCAACTTCAGTCTTGAAACTCCTTGATCCATTTAGTGGAATCCCTAATCTAAAAACCTTGAATCATATTTACACAACACTTGGCTCCAAATTTTTATTTGATATATGGAAGACATTAAACCCAATATAGATTCAGTTAACTCAACTCACTATATTAGTTAAGACTTCTTGATAATTAAAAGTTCCCCTAACATAGGCTAAACTGACACTTAAACTATGGGTTCATCTTAATTCATATGATGGAAGACTTAATGAACTGATATTTACTTGAGGGGTTTTGTTTTATCATGAATAAAAATTTTCTTATTTTATCTTTTACTTGAATTTTTAATATTGAGTTCATTTTACTTAAGTGATTTAACCATGTTTTAATAAAACATTTACACATAATACATTTATTTAAATTCAATCTTTTCATATTGGTTCATTTATTTATGTGATCGTGGTCTTTCATCCATAAAATAAATAACTTATAAGATAGAAATAGATAAATAGATAAATGATCTAATCATTATCTTATCTAATGGTTTATTTATTTAGGAGAAAATAAATTCACCTATGACTTGAGGAAAACTCACTGTGTTGATTCCATCTTATGTATCACCTGGGTTAGTAACATCTTGGTTCCATCTTGATTTTCCTCCACACACCTTGGGAAACTCCTTTAATTACATGTATTTATAACTCATGTACAGGTGAGGGGAACCAAATGATTGGTTAAGGGGAATTACATAAATAACCTTGTACATGAAAGTCCTACATAATAAAGGAGAGAGGTATGACTCACAAGTCATCATATTTAATTTAATAAATAATAATTGAAAACCCATGAATTAAATTTAAATTAAATAATGGTAACACATACACAGGTCTTGGTCAAGCTCATTATTGGTTGTAAGTATAAAATTATTACATAATTAAAATAAATAGCTATCATTCATTTCAATTCATTATTTGATCAGATAAAATGCGTTAGAATGAATCTGATTAATTGTCTTATTAATAAATTAATTAATTTTATCTTATTTCATCTAAGCATTCTTAAATTATCATTATCTGTGAATTTAAATAAAATAAATAGTTAAATTTTATTTAAAACTCAATAAAATAGTACAGAGTTTTTTACTTTGAAGTAACTTGGAAATTACTTGTCCGAATTGCTTAGTATGGTATAAATTATAAACAATTCACTCATATGACATGTTGTGTACACAACATGTATCACAATTTCATGGCATGAACAGACAATTTAATTCTGCATGGAACACATAAAAATTACATATCCTATATAATTTAATGTGTTGATTATTTAGTGTACAATAACCATACATGATTCATAGCATCAAATATTATGCATAATTAATTAAGCATTTAATATAATATAAATCTTAATGACCAGTGTCTACTATTAACTTAATGACCAACACAATACTCAGGGCAATTAGTTTTAATGAAGTAATAAATTAAATTTAATATTCCATGTAAACAGGTAAAGTACACAATGTGTGCAAGCCAACCATGTATTGTGTACTTCTCTTCACTATATATCTACAATACATGCCTAGGGACTCAGAATGTACTTATCATGAACATTTATACAGTACACTACATTTATATAAGATAAACGGTGTATAATTCTAGTTACAAACATGTCAGTCTTTACACATCATGTATTAAATACCGATGGTGTATTAATTACGTTATGCAGTTTTACCCCTTGTTTTTCAGTCTTGAAAACATGTGGACTAAAAAAATGTAATTTATAAAAGCTATACACCACTCTATATATTCAACATGCGGTGCATTTATTGCATGTGGTTGGTATTAATTACATGAGAACATGGAATCGACATGGGAGTCCTTGTGTAATGAACAAGAATACATGGCATGTAAAAAAGGAGTATACATTGTGTATTCTTATATTATCCATCCAAGATCCTTTCAACCTATGGTTGAGGTATTCATATGTAAAATTCATTAATCATTAAATTATCTTGGTGATATTTTCGAGAGATGGAGAAGGGAAAGAATAAATTTTGATGATAGATCGATAATTAATTAAAACTTGACATTTTTCATAACTTTTAAATGTGAAATAATCAATAATCAAATAAATAATTATAAATTTGAATGTGACCCCTATAATAAACTTGAAAGTTTCAGGCACAGCGAAATCACCTCGATGGGCATGTAAAAAATAATAATTTTTGTTCTGATGGATCATTCACAATATTTTACATGATGTGAATGCAAAGGCCAATGAAATTTTTCCACCAGATATTGACATAGAGGAAAACCCAAAACCCATATAGGATATTTTCACATTAAATTTATAATTAATTTATTTATTATAAAGAGGAAAGAAAACTTATCCTTAGTAACTTTCTCTGATAAAGATTTTAATCTTCTAAAATCTCTTTTTTGTATTACCTTCATTGTACTCTAAGGATACAAGCATAAAATCCCTCTAGTGGTGATCCACACATTCTCCTTTTACCACTGAATGATGTTAGTTTATTATTGGGTGCTAGCATGGAAAATCAATTTTCTTACATTATTCATCTTGGTTACTTTAAGATCCTTCAGGCTTGAAGGAGTTCTATTTGTTCTTGAGAGAAAGAGATAAAGAATTCAAGATATAATTTTTTTATGATTAATGATTCTCAATTTTTTATTTTCGATTTACCCTACACAATATACATAACCATCTATTTATAAATCTGGGGTTCAGGTTAAGATATTGTTTAATTGAATGTCAGACCTTAAATAATATAATAATTCTTAACAAACCCCATTCCAAATAATATTATTATTATTATAATTTCATGTCATGTGATAACTTGAACAATTGATAAATATTATTTACCAAATAGTAAATAAATATGAATCATTGTACATGGTTTGGGTCCATTAAAATTCATTGGATTTAATTGAATACCCAAGTAAGTATTTAATTAAATATTTTATTCATCAATAAATATTTTTGATTGATAAAACATGAATAAAATTATTCCTCATTCATGAGAATAATATTTATTCCATTAATTAAATTCAAATATAATTTAATCAAGATCAACAAAAACACATAGTGTGTGACCCTTAAGGATTCTTTCTCATTGGAATTAAGCGGTCTTGCCTAAATTCTAAGATTACTGTCTAGTAATGGGTCAAGGAACCCAAGAGAAATAACTTAATGTTGCAACATCAACAACCACATATGAACACTCACTGTATTATATAATCCATTTATCATAATATATCATCAAGCAGGTTGAAAATCTATATCATCAACCTATATGCTTGATATGTCTTTATTTGTCTCTCTAAAATAAACACATCATTACACCATGGATGTGGAATTTATACGAATTTTCTATTACAATCAAAGGAATGAGATATCAACTTCTATAAATATGGAAGGGATAAATCCTTCCTCAACTTATTCATTAATAACACTTCACTCATGATGCACCCAACATATCCAACTTCACCATGAACTTTATCATCATGGTTTATGAAATACTTATAAGTGTTTGATTCATAATATACATTAATAATAATCTTAAATTATAAAGACTATTACATATACTCACATATAGGAATATTCGATGATAGAAAAACATGTCAAATTCCTATTGGTGGGTATAGCGACCCAACATTTTATTACATTACTATTACATTATTTTAAGATAAACAATATAATATTATTACAAATAGAGGATCCAAAGGTTTAGTGTCTTGGGAAAACTAGGACCATACATAGAAATTACATCATCAAGCAAAAACATTTATTTAATTTCTTCTTCTCTAGCTTCTTATTAGCACTTGACCTCTCCTTAGTACCTGTAGCCACCTGAGGATATACATCAAAAGGGGTGAGCTAAAAGCCCAGTAAGAGGATAGATAAGAACAATATATCAAGGGGTGAGGATAATCATAACATGGGAAAAAGATCATGAACATGAGAGGAAGCATAAATAAAAGACTAGAAGTGTGGCAATGCATAAAAATGAAACATCATGTCTTAGTGGTTAACTACCACACATGATTGTGAAAAAATCTAGCATCTTGTCCACATCATTTCATATTTACTCATGAGATTCATCACTTTACCCAATTAATTGGAGCGCTATATAATTCTGGGCACACCCGTCATATTCAAACATTCATATTGCACTATATAATTCCAGGTTCACCCGTCACATCATAATATTATCATTATCATGCATGACACATAAAAAATATATCAATAATGAACATAACTAACCCATGTAAATGAATGGTTTTCATCTCATAATAACACATTCAAAAACTTTGGGTTCTCAAAACAAATAGGGAATAACATACTTGATACTAGAACCATCAACCTTGAATGAGAAGTAAAAGGTGAGTTCTTAGAAGAAGAGTTATTTTGGAAAACATTTTGTTTGACATAAACAATAGTGGAAAAAATTTATATCCCATAAAAGGAAATAAAATGATGAAAAATTTATTTTTTAGGAGTAACCATATCAAAAATGGATTGAAAGAGGGAGAACCTGAAGGATGAAATTTGGGTTGGAGAATTTCCCCTTACCTTGTATATGAACGCTTCCTTCTCTTTAATGTCCTATATAATGACATTATATTCATTAATTAGAAATTAAAGAACCTTTTATACATGAATATGGTTCATTTTTGTGTCATTATGTCATTTTATGGGACTTTTTATGAGTTATAGGGTTTAAAAACTTTGTTCGGGAATGTTCGTTTTTATGGTCTTCTTGAGTGGTTAACTCGTATTCTTAAATGAAAGTTTGGGTAGAACATGGGTAAACATCCAGAACTAATATTACATGTTATTAATGAAATTATATAATTTAAAATTATCTTATAATGAATTATATTCTATACCATTTGGATGAATCATTAGATAAAAATTAAATGATGATTGTTTGGGTTAATTTGGGCGGTTTTTCGATCACAAAGAACTTATTTTAATTTATCACTTAATAATATGTACATAAGTTAGTTACAGAAATATAAATAGGACATAATACATATAAGATATTCAGGTTCAACCATAAAAATGGTTTCATGACCAGATCTGAAGATAGAAATGGAATAAGAATACATGTCGTTCTTGAAGGTGATAAATTAACACCTCACGAACAATGTTCTCTTTAATAAAATAAAAAGAAGAGGAGAAAGGGGGTTGGATGATATAATATACCATTAGTATAATAACATTCCAGTATAAGTATGTTACTGGAGTTATCATACCATTTGTACAATGATATGTGGGGACAGAATAAGAAAAGAACCTGAAATTGCAAGGGAATTAAAGGAGAAGAGGGAGAGAAATTATCTCTTGAATCCTCCTCTTGAGATCCTCCTTAAGGGGACTAAGCTTGGTCTTTTGATGACACCAGCAGATCTTGGACATGGGGGAGGGTATAGGGAAGATTTTTGGTCAGAGTTTATACAAGTATTAAAGCTTGATAGGTGTGAGGAAATGAGGGTGTCAAGGGTGGTATTTATATTGGAGGGGAGAGGGGTTTCCTTAATATAAAATTCATTAGTTTATTAATTTCCCCTAAGACAAGGAATAGTGAGTCTTAAATGACCAAGAATATTAAATAGGGAATGTGAGTTTGATATTTGGGTGCTTACATCACTTGTGATGTTAGGAATAGTGAGTTTAAATTATAATGTATTTATACGGTAAATTAATGTATTTTACTATTCACCAAAAATTCAAGTATTTCAAAAAAATCCCCAAAATTTACCCCAACCATTTTTCGATGTGTAGAATCCAAAAATGAAGTCCATTTTTCAAAAATAATTTTCTAAATATGATTAATTTAATATTTAATTAAAATCATAATTTATTGTTAAAAAACCATTTTTAAAACATTCATTTACTTATTCTAAAATATAGGTACATCATACTTTCACATGAATGTTATTTTTATACTATCATAGGTAAGGTTACTATTAATTAGGGTATATCACTATTCATAAGGGTATGTTACTATTCATAAGGGTAGGTTACTATTCACCAAAAAAATATTTTTGTTTTATTGGACTCCAAAAATCATCTTAAACACAACCGTGTATGTCAGATTTTCAAAATTCCCAATATAGAAGTGAAAAACTTATGTTTAAAGGTCACTTAGAACATATTAGTTCATTATGTTGTGTTTTCATGTGATTTTATGACATATTTATAAGAAGGTAATTTCCATTGAAAAACTTTGGGTCATTACAGTGGGTCTATTCTCATAATCTCATGTCTTGGAGATTACTAAGTGAAATTTTCAGTAGAAGAAGTCTCATTCTCTTATGAGTACTCACACATAATAATAATGTTCTATGCATCCCATTATAAAACTGTATTTGATCATAGAACTATATTTAAGAATATCATCATAGAATTTCAAGTTTCTTATCATATAGGAGACTACTATGACCTTATCAATGCGACAGATACTCTAGAACATTATTACATTAAATTCATATAGAATAGTGAAAAATATGTAATAAGATATTTTATTAATATTAAAAAATATACAAGTAATAAAAGTAAAAAAAATTGGTCTTAGGAAACCAAATCCAACATTGAGGAATTACATAGCACTGAACATACCACATATCACTTTAATTCTTAATTGTTCCAAGTGAGAATTATAGAAAACCTTTGAAACGCCCCAAACCTGAACTCTTAGATTTGATGATAAAAACATATTTATTTTACATACCCAAGACCTTTTTTAGGTTTAGATATTTAAATAATTAGTAATACTATTACATATTAAAACTCATATTTCCTTTAAAATGGGAATTTTTTCCATTAATAAAAACTCCTCAAATGTTACACTTACAACACTCAAACCTAAAACTTAAATATAACACAATCATTCCCAAAAATCCACAATCCATGTGAAAAAAAAATTTAAAACATATAATGAGAACAAATATATTAGTGAGGTTTTTTAAATAATGATAAAACCTATTAGGTTCTTGAAATATTTGAAAATTTTCTATGATACAGAAATACTTTTATCTATAATGAAACATTCATTTTAGAATTAATATTTAAAAAAGTATTTCATAAGAAATATTTCATAAACCATTATAAAAGAAAATAATTTTCTTGAAACTTTATTTAAGGGAACATGAAAAACTTGAGAACCACTTTATTGATAATATAAACCCTCAATACCTTATAAGATTATGAAACTTTTTTCAAATTCAAAACATCAATTTTAAAAATATCAAAATATTTTATTAATAAATAATTCATTCTTTTCATGGAATAAAATAATTTCCAAATATCTAAACTCATTAAAAGCATGGAAAATCTTGGAGGTTTCTTGGAACATTATTTTCATTCTATTGGAATATCTTAAACACCTATTTAAAATAACATTATTAATGGAATAACCTAAATTTGGTTGATTCCAATATCATAATCATTGGTTGAGGTTTAGTTCCAAGACCGCATAACATAGTGTTCTAGGATAACCACTCATTCCCCATACATGGTATCTCATGAGATAAAAGTATTACCAAATGAATTGAGGCCTATATAATTTTAGGACAACTCCTAAATTAGTGGGAAAAGTCCCTTGAGGGCTTGGGTTCACTCCTCATATCTTATCATCATTTAAAATTCCCAAGTACCAAATTTAACAAAACACTTAGTATCTTGTATTTCTTCACGTAAATTTCATTAAACTTTTCTTTTAAAATCATAAAACATCAATGTTAAAAATTAATCCAAAAAATGAAAATTATAAAAATAAATTCTTGATTATATTTTGAAAACTTAACAAAGATTTTTTTTCAAGAAATAAATACTTTAAAACATAAAATAAAGGTATTGATCAAAAGAAACCAAAAGTTCATGGAACCCACCGTGAAATAAATCTTTAAACTTAATCATGAGGATAAATTATTTTCAAAATAAACATGGTTAGTCAATAAATAAAGAGAGTGATTCGTAATAAAATATTTTAGACATAAATAACAACTTTGAAAGAAAATAACCCATGAAGATAGATTCTTTTCAAATGAAACATGGTTTATCAAAAAACACATATGGAGGTAGTTTTTTAAATGAAATACTTTAAACATAAAATGGAAATTTTGAAAGAAAAAACCCCTTACCTTAGCTCCTGCTATATAATGATATATTCTATAAAAATATTTTCTAGGTGATGAACCCTAAGGACCCTGTATTATGATTGGAAAACAAAAGGTCATTGTTAGAGAGGGTGGAAAACATACTAAGGATAGAACCCAAGCTGCATATGTTCATCTTCCAAGTGAAGCGAGGGCCTTACATTTATAAACAAAACTAGGAAACACTATGGAATTGGAATAAGTTTTAATATTATCCAGTTACATATGAGGTCGATGTGTGTGTGTGTTTGGGTGTGTATCTTTATCTATTTTAATTACCAGATTCTAAAATAGACTCTTATTACAATTGTCTTATAAATTTTTTATACTTAACTAGTGTTGTACTAATTTGTGTCATAAAAATATTTTATTCTACATATCACACATGGATAGAATCATCCATACTATAAGGACCCGGCCTTAAACCTTACATAATCTTGAGTTATTTCAAGAATACACATTGAGGATCTTTTTAGGTTTAGAGTTTTAGAGAATTAGATCATAAATCATGCATTACATTCCACATTTAAACAAAGTGTTTACATAAAAGATAGTATTAATTGTTTCCCATCAATGGAAACATATTTAAAATAAAACATGTATTCTTTCTTGACACTTCCTTGAAACTATCATCATATCATGTACCTTTCCCTTTACCTGTGAAAAACATTTCAAAAACTTGGGATGAGCATAAAAAGCTCAGTAAGGGATATAGAAATATGGAAAGGAAATATTAGTAAATGTATACATAATAATAAATGAAATCATACATTACTCATAAAACATAAGCACGTTAACATACCTCATGAAATCATAAGATTTATGAATAACTCATAGAAATCATAAGACATAAAGGTAACTTGAGGCATTCATAACATTCTTACGTAGGGAGTAACCTTCATGGTTACGTTTGGAATACCCATCACAGTATATTCTCTAAATCTCTTCAGAGAAACCTTAATGTTTAACCCCTTCATGTTACCCAATACATTGGAGAGCTATATCGGGCTCACCTGCCCTTAGTTTATCACAGAACCACCCGTCTTCATAAACAATGCCCAAGAACCATACCATAATTGTATCACATAAAACATGCATAAAGGAAACATAAAATTTCCACATTTCAATAACAAGATATCAATAACACATTTATATAATAAAAAAAATTATCAAAACCATTTTAAATACCAAAATAAAATAAAAGTAAAACATGGTATTTATTTTTCATTTTAAAAAATGTTATGGCTTGTAAAGGAAGCCGAAACTCAAATAATGGTCACGGTGGTGGAGAAGTCGTTGTCGCCGCATACGTACGATAGAAACATTCCCTTTTGTCGTTTAGTAAAACTCTTCGTATAAAAATATTCCTTTTGAATAAATTTAAAAGTGAAAGAGGTTTATACACCGTATAAAATAAAGTTGTGTATAAAACAAAATATGCCTCAATGAAAGGATATTGAGACGAAGTCCCTTACAAAGACGATATCATTAGATTAAGGATAAAACAATTACATAATTTATGTGTGACAAATATAAATACACCCAATATAAGTGGATATTAAGTTTAAAACAATCAGAGTCATTCACACATATTCATAGAATGACATGTTAAAGAAGTACAAGTTTAACCCAAAGGATTGAAATTGAGTTAAGAAGATCCCTTGCAAGAATTCGACAGCCTAACGGCGTCACTTTAAAATTCATAAAATGAGTTGATGAGAGAGAAAATGGTATCTCATCACTTGGACATAAAATTTACATCAATAAGGATATATAAGAACATATCCCAACATAATAAGGTGTAAAATAACATAAAGAAGTCTTTTTAAAAAGAGGAGGGTGAAAGGTTCCCTTACCGACTTGGGTAGCTTTCAAAATGTACACCCCATGAAAGAAGGACTATAAAAAATTGATGTAAATAATAATTAACAAAATTATATTACACAAAGAGTAGAATAATGGGCAGTACATACACCACTCAAAGTAAATGGTGGCAAATGTAGCATGAATCTCACAGGAATAAAAAGTGAGATAAAAACTCTTTACCTCGTGGTAATCAATCGAGTCATATGACCAAAAGATAATAAGAACCAATGAATAATAGAATACCATGAATAGTATGATAATATACATATCAAAAATGCAGTACACAATACAAAACATGCAATAATTTAGTGGCGAACAATAGAAATCTCATATAATTAAAAGTGAGAAAAGAAATCCCTTACGAAAATTCGGCAGCCTAACAGCGCCACTTAAAACTTATAAAAATGGTTTGATGAGATCAAATAGGGTATCTCATCATATGAACATAAAATTTACAGTAATAGGAATATAGAAGAACATACCCCAACATAATAAAGAGGAGCTTAAAATAAATTACATAAAAGAGAGTACTTAAAAAGAAAGAGAGAGGTAGGATCCCTTACCTCAAGTCCGACTTGTCTTGTACATTTCTTTATATTCCTGAATAATAAACTTTGGCCAATTTATAATTTCTTAAGGAAATACTTTAAAGTTTATTATTCAATTAATATCATATATTATCATGTTATAATAATTAGTTAATTATGTGAGTTCATATCATACGTTTTGTCGATGTTCGGTACATGAGTCAAAAATGATCTTGTTTGAAAAGCATTGTAAATGTAGTTGTATGTACATCATATCCATAATAGTATTAATGATTTAAATATAATATATATCCAGTATATATTCATTTTATACTTATTCCATAATATTTGGAGATAAAAAGAAATGAAATTCACCGTTCATGGAGACGGTAGGCCGTACGTACGCATGAACGCTACTTTCATTGCTTTGGCACATTAATGGAATTAAAACTAGATGAGATATATATATATATATTATAATTCTAGTATAATATATATGTTATATAGGTCACATATTTTCATTAATTTCATTCTTTATACATTCCATGTATTGCATGGACGAGTCACATCACTTGAGGGGGCGGTAGTCCACACTTCCTCATATGAAATTATCGCATTTGCACAACATGCAAAGCATAAAGGTATGTTTTAAATATAAAATACAGAAGAATATATAAAACATAAATACCATATATATCATATATAAAATACAGTGACATCATAATGTCCACCATGAAAGGTGTTAATAGAAGATTGAACAATCATCATTTCGTGAGGCAGTAATTCGCCATCCACAGAAACAGTATGTTCTTTAACCATTAGACGGAGGTGTGTGTAAGTGTAGCATGAATCCTTCACATAACAACATCCCAGTATATTTAAGATACTGTTTTTGTTACAAAATAAAGTAATAAAAAGAGTTTAGGGGTTTGTAGAAGCAAAATAAAACAAAAGAACACAAGTGAAGACCTTACCTTTAAATCGGGTAACTCCTCTTGGTTTGAACCAAAAGGGTTTCTTGAAGAGCTTTATGCCAAAGGTAAGGCTCCTAGGATGAAGAGAGAGATGTGGAGAGATAAAATGATCAGATTTTGGTTGATCCAAAGGCTTGATAGGTGTGGGTAAGGGGGTATAGGTGGGGGGCTTTTATAAGAGGGAGGAGGGGCACTCTTGGAATGTCTTGAAAAGTTAATTTATTATAAAATGATTTTCAGATATTAAAGGTCCCACAATTATATATTTCGAGTATAAGGTGATAAGGGTTCTAAATACACCCATCCAATAGGTTTTTGACAAGTTTAATTCTTACATTTTACCTTATCTTTTCATTTTATTTAAATCGTTTATTAATGAGGTAATCGTTGCATCATCATGGTATCACAAATAAATTAATTTATTTAATGTATAAAAATTATAAAAAAAATACTATGATATAGGAAATCTTTTTATCTTTCTAATGGATATTTATATTCAAAAATATGACTTGTATAACCCCATGTAAAAAAATTAGTAAAACAATACATGTTTGTGACGTTTTTATTTTAACTTTAAATAAAAAGTTATTAATGTCATTTTCCTACCAAAGTGGCTACATGGGGTCCCCAAGTTGACCCATGGATTTTCTGGGTCGTCCATGACTTATCCAATAAGGGTATGACATGTTTCAATGTCCTTTTATATTATTATAACATTATCTTTACCTTAAAGTACACTAATTACCTTTAACCGTGATTAATAAAACTTAAAAGTTACTATTCATCAAAAAAATTATTTTAATCCCATTGAACCACATTTTACATCCTAATGAAAACCATGTATGTAGGATTTTTGAAATTCAAATCACAGAAGTGGTAAAGTTTCATTTAAACGAAAAATCAATTTTTTAACTACCACTTAGTGGTTTCACTATTCATCAAAAATTGAAGTTTTTCAGAAAAATACCAAAAATTCAACCTAAGATATATTTGATATTCCGAATTAAAAAAATGATGTATATTTTAAAAAATTCAAAACATAAAAGTTTCTTTAATTAATTTTAATAATTAATTCTCGTTGTCAAAACAAATAGCGTGTTTTTAAGAAATAATATCTATTAAAAGATTGACACTAGTTTAAGTCCAATTTCAAAGTGAAATTAATTCCAATGACCACCATTGGATTAAATGGTAAAAATATATTCTAATTTCACTTTAAAACTAATTCAAAAGATTATTTAATCATATTAATAAATTATATTAAAAAGAGGTTTTGAATTAAAATACAACATTTTCACTAAAACTGATCTTTATCATAAAAATAACAAAAATTTACAAAAATTAAATTTTGATGTCCATATTCTAAAGAAGGATTTTATTTTGTCAAATATAACATATAAAATCATCAAAATTATATTTAAAAAGGGTTCACCATCAAAAGGCGGTTAATCGACCTTTTAAATAATATTAGAAGATTTATGCTTAAAATTGGATTCATTCGCATTTTAAGCCTCTGACATTTATTGGAAAAAAGTAAAAATATTTGACAAACATATATAATCATTTTGTAGTTAGTTATTTTCATTCCCTCCATTACAACGTCTAGGTTTTAACTACCATTTAAAATAATATTATTTTATTATTAGAGTGCAATGTAAGATTTCAAAGAAACTCATTGTTGCGTATTGGGTACGTCATCAAGCTTAGCGTTCCCTTTAAATTAATATTAAAATTTTATTCAAAAATATGGATAAATATGAAAAATTAATATTATTTATTTACCTAGTATGTTACATCCTTCCCCCATTTTGGGAATTGCGTCCTCGCAATTTTTAAAATTGGGCTTGGAAAATTCATTGAAAGCCCCACATCAGAAAAGGAGTAAATTAAACTATCACTTTAAAAGAAAGAAAGGGAAGTGCAAAGGTCACCCGAGTTAACCCATAATAGGATTCCATATAGGAAAACATGGATATGGAAGAAAAAATAAAGGGTCATGTTCTGAGGGAGAGTGATAGAAAACATATTTAGGAGAAAGTTAACCACCAGAAAATTACAAACTGTTGATAGGTTAAACGGTATTTGATTCCCCAGTAGGAAAAGTTAACAGACAACATTTTTGTTTTTAAGTTACTTTTAATTGTGGATTTTATTTATGAGCCTAACTAAATCATAATGAAACATACTTATTTGTTGTTTATACTCTCATCTCCTATTAGATTTCTTACACAAACTCATATTTCTCCAAAAGAAGAGTATTTAGGATGACTTGCTCACATTAAGAGAGCTATAATCATCTTATAGAGAATCAACTAATCTACAAAAGATAACTATATATTTCCCATGTATTTAGACCTTAACCAAAACCAAAATTGTTAGAACAAGATCAGATAATCCACAAGTGGATAATTATTTATAAAAAATAAAATCTATTCTTAATCTCCAAAATTTGTCCAATAAAACCCAAAGTTCAACGAAGACCATTCAATAAACAATTTGTCCATAAAATTATTCAAAGTAAACCAAACTAAGATTGAAACCCAAATATTTAAAGGATTTAATCACATAGTATTCCAAGGTACAAATTAACATTTATCTCCAAATAACATCAATTTCTCTTAAAGTCTCATATTGAAAAGTAATTAACCTAATCACATATCCTCCATGATAGGTTAATAATTTCCATAGATAACCCAAAATCAACTTACTCTTGGTTCATAAAATCATATAACTATAAATAATTAGTCAAACTAACAAGGGACTTCACGTAGTCCAGTGGTAGGCGATAAATACCAGTCGCACTTTGGTTGTTGGTTCGATTCCCGTATCTTTGTCTGATGTGACGGGTTGTCACACAGTCTGTGTGTTGTCCTTTTTCAAAAACTATATAATTCTTAAAACATTCCCCAAAACGAGATAAAATCTTCAAAAATAATCATAACATATATTAACCTCAAGCTTATCTCATGCCTTTCATTTTCCATCATAACATATAGTAACCCATAATTACCTCAAAAGTAAGGATCATATAAACCCTAATGGTTACCTTTATAATTATCACCTGAACTTCCACATCGAGTTGGTTCTCTCATACAAGATTCATTATAGAACTCATAAAGGTTCAATTGGTTGATCATGACTCATGATAGTTAGTTTAGAATAACCACGAGATTTCTCATTGAATCCCGCATTTCATCCAGTCTCTTAATCAGAGAACCACCACAGTTTCCTTCAAACCCATTGTCACTTTGGTGCCTGTTAGATACATCCATTTACTAAAACCAAAAAGTTCAGTGTGAGTATATCAACAAAATCATCATGTACTAAAGAGGAAGATAAACACTAAGATATACTTATCCAAGTTATCTCAAACTCATTCCAACATTCAAAAATAAAAATGACTCTATCAAATATAATAACCATTGTGGTTATACACAACTTGTCACCTATGCTTAAACAACACTCTAACCTCTAAAGTTATCTAAACCGACCTTTGATACCAACTATAAAGACCCGGCCTTAAACCTTACTTAATATTGAGTTATTTTAAGAATACACATTGAGGATCTTTTCAGGTTTAGAGTTTTAGAGAATTAGATCATAAATCATGCATTATATTCCACATTTAAACAAAGTGGTTACATAAAATATAGTATTCATTTTTTCCCATCAACGGAAACATATTTAAAATAAAACATGGATTATTTCTTGACACTTCCTTGAAACTATCATCATATCATGTACCTGTCCCTTGACCTATGAGAAACATTTGAAAAACTTGGGATGAGCATAAAAAGATCAGTAAGGGATATAGAAATACGGAAAGGAAACATTAGTACATGTATACATAAGAATCAATGAAATCATAAATTACTCATAAAACATAAGAACATTAACATACCTCATGAAATCATAAGATTTATGAATAACTCATAGAAATCATAAGAGATAAAGGTAACTTGAGGCATTCATAACATTCTTACGTAGGGAGTAACCCTCATGGTTATGTTTGAAATACCCATCACCGTATATTCCCTAAATCTCTTCGGATAAACCTTAACGTTTAACCCCTTAGAGTTACCCAGTGCATTGGAGAGCTATATCGGGAACACCCGCCCTTATTTTATCACGGAACCACCCGTCTTCATAAACAATTCCCAAGAACCATAACATAATCATATCACATAAAACATGCATAAAGGAAACATAACATTTCCACATTTCAATCACAAGATATCAATAACACATTGATATAATAAAAAAAATTATCAAAACTATTTTCAATACCAAAATAAAACAAAAGTAAAACATGGTATTTATTTTTCATTTTAAAAAAAAGTTATGGCTTGTAGAGGAAGCCGAAACTCAAATAATGGTCACGGCAGCAGAGAAGTCGTTGTCGCCGCATACGTACGACAGAAACATTTCCTTTTGTCGTTTAGTAAAACGCTTCATATAAAAATATTCCTTTTTAATAAATGTAAAATTCAAAGGAGTTTATACACCGTATAAAAGAAAGTTTTGTATAAAAAAAATATGCCTCAATGAAAGGAGATTGAGATGAAGTTCCTTACAAAGACGATATCCTTAGATTAAGGATAAAACAATTACATAATTTATGTGTGAAAAATATAAATACACCCAATATAAGTGGATATTAAGTGTAAAACAATTAGAGTCATTCACACATATTCATAGCATGACATGTTCAAGGAGTACAATTTTAACCCAAAGGATTTAAATTGAGTTAAGAAGATCCCTTGCAAGAATTTGACAGCCTAACGGCGTCACTTTAAAATTCATAAAACCAGTTGATGAGAGAGAAAATGGTATCTCATCACTTGGACATAAAATTTACATCAATAAGTATATAGAAGAACATATCCCAACATAATAAGGTGTAAAATAACATAAACAAGTCTTTTTAAAAAGAGGAGGGTGAAAGGTTCCCTTAGCGACTTGGGTAACTTTCGAAACGTACACCCCACGAAAGGACTATAAAAAATTGATGTAAATACTCATAAACGAAAGTATATTACACAAAGAGTAGAATAATGGGCATTACATACACCACTCAAAGTAAATGGTGGCAAATGTAGCATGAATCTCATAGGAATAAAAAGTGAGATAAAAACTCTTTACCTCGTGGTAATCGATCGAGTCATATGGAAAAAAGATAATAAGAACCAATGAATAACAGAATACCATGAATAGAATGATAATATATATATCAAAAATTCAGTACACAATACACCACATTCAATAATTTAGTGGTGAACAATAGAAATCTCACAGAATTAAAAGTGAGATAAGAAATCCCTTACGAAAATTCGGCAGCCTAACGGCGCCACTTAAAACTTCCAAAAATGGTTTGATGAGATCAAATAGGTTCTCTCATCATATGAACATAAAATTTACAGTAATATGAATATAAAATAACATCCCCCAACATAATAAAGAGGAGATTAAAATAAATGACATAAAAGAGAGTACTTAAAAAGAAAGAGAGAGGTAGGATCCCTTACCTCAAGTCCGACTTATCTTGTTCATTTATTTATATTCCTGAATAATAAACTTTGGTCAATTTATAATTAATTAAAGATATAATTTAATGTTTATTATTAAATTAATATCATATATTATCATGTTATAATAATTAGTTAATCATGTGATTTCATATCATACGTTTTGTCGATGTCCGGTACATGAGTCAAAAATGATCTTGTTTGAAAAGCATTGTCAATGTAGTTGTATGTACATCATATCTAGAATAGTATTAATGATTTAAATATCATATATATCCAGTATATATTCTTTTTATACTTATTCCATAATATTTTGAGATAAAAAGAAATGAAATGCACCGTTCATGGAGACGGTAGGTCGTACGTACGCATGAACGCTACTTTCATTGCTTTGGCACATTAATGGAATTAAAACTAGATGAGATATATATATATATATATATATATATTATAATTACAGTATAATATATATGTTATATAGGTCACATATGTTTATTAATTTCATTCTTTATACATTCTATGTATTGCATGGACGAGTCACATCACTTGAGGGGGCAGTAGTCCACACTTCCTCGTATGAAATTATCGAATTTGCACAACATGAAAAGCATAAAGGTATGATTTAAATATAAAATAAAGAATCATATAGAAAACATAAATACCATATATATCATATATAAAATACAGTGACATCATAATGTCCACCATGAAAGGTGTTAAGAGAAGATTGAACAATCATTGTTTCGTGAGCCAGTAATTCACCATCCACAGAAACAGTATGTTCTTTAACCATTATACGGAGGTGTATGTAAGTGTAGCACAAATAATTCACATAAAAACATCCTAGTATATTTAAGATACTTTTGTTGTTACAAAAGAAATGAATAAAAATATTTTAGGGGGTTGGAGAAGCAAAATAAAACAAAAGAACACGAGTGAAGACATTACCTTTAAATCGGGTAACTCCTCTTGGTTTGAACCAAAAGGGTTTCTTGGAGAGATTTCTGCCAAAGGTAGGTCTCCTATAATGAAGAGAGGGATGTAGAGAGATAAAATGAGTAGAGTTTGGTTGATCCAAATGCTTGAGAGGTGTGGGTAAGGGGGTAGAAGTGGGGGACTTTTATAAGAGGGAGGAGGCGTACTCTTGGAATGTCTTGAAAAGTTACTTTATTATAAAATTATTTTCGGATATTAAAGGTCCTAAAATTATATATTTAGAGGATAAGGTGATAAGTGTTTGAAATACACCCATCCAATAGGTTTTTGACAAGTGTAAGTCTTAGATTTTACCTTATCTTCTCATTTTATTTAAATCATTTATTAATGAGGTAATCATTGCATCATCATGGTGCCATAAATAAATCAATTAATTGAATGTCTAAAAATTATAAAAAAATACTATGATGTAGTAAATATTTTTATCTTTCTAATGGATATTTATAGTCAAAAATATTACTTGTATAACCCCATGTAAAAATTGTTTTAGTAAAATAATACATGTTTGTGACGTTTTTATTTTAACTTTAAATAAAAAGTTATTAATGTCATTTTCCTACCAAAGTGGATCCATGGGTTCTCCAAGTTGACACATGGATTTTCTTGGTCGGACATGACTCATCCAATAAGTTTAGGACATGTTTCAAGGTCATTTCATATTATTATAACATTATCTTTGCCTTAAAATACACTAATTACCTTTAATCGCGATTAATAAAACTTAAAAGTTACTATTCACCAAAAAATTGTTTTAATCCCATTGAACCACATTTTACATCCTAATGACAAACATTTATGTCAGATTTTTGAAATTCAAATCATAGAAGTGGTAAAATTTCATTTAAACGAAAAATCAGTTTTTAAACTACCACTTAGTGGTTTCACTATTCATCAAAAATTGAAGTTTTTCAGAAAAATACCAAAAATTCACCCTAAGATATATTTGATATTCCGAATTCAAATATTTTGTCTATTTTACAAAATTAAAAACATAAAATTTGCATTAATTAATTTTAGTAATTAATTCTCGCTGTCAAAACAAATAGCGTGTTTTTAAGAAACAATATCTATTAAAAGATTGACACTAGTTTAAGTCCAATTTCAAAGTGAAATTAATTTCAATGACAACCATTGGTTTAAATGGTAAAAATATATTATAATTTAACTTTAAAACCAATTCAAAATATTATCTAATCATATAAATAAATTAGATTAAAATGATGTTTTGAATTAAAATACAACATTTTCACTAAAAATGATCTTTATTGGAAAAATAACAAAAATTTACACAAAGTAAATTTTGATGTCAAGATTCTAAAGAAGGATTTTATTTTGTCAAATATAACATATAAAATCTTCAAAATTATATTTAAAAATGGTTCTCTATCAAAAGGCGGTTAATCGACCTTTTAATGAATATTAGAAGATTTATGCATAAAATTGGATTCATTCGTATTTTAATCCTCTAACATTTATTGGAAAAAAGTAAAAAAATTTGACAAACATATATAATAATTTTTTATTTAGTTCTGTTCATTCCCATCATTACAACATCTAGGTGTTAACTACCATTTAAAATAATATTATTTTATTATTAGAATGCAACGTAAGATTTCAAAGAAACTCATTGTTTTGTATTGGATACGCCATCGAGCATAGCATTCCCTTTAAATTAATATTAACATTTTATTCAAAAATATGGATAAATATGAAAAAGTAATATTCTTTATTTACCAGGTATGTTACACATACCATGATCTTTTCCAACATAATTTTCTTTCTCATCTCATAAAATAATCCACACAACTCCAAACCAGTAATTTAATGAAGTATTAATTTTATATCTACTTAAGAAATCAGTTGTCAATCGAGATACCACACAAGACTACAACATAAATATATTTAATATGGTGAATGTGGTCATATATATATCCATTATTATTGATTCATGTTTCAACCATCCTCACAATATACGATCCCCATGAAAATATTCCTAAAATTATATAATACTCATTGATCCTTCGTAACCACAAAAATTAAATGGATCATGGGTATCAAGATGCAATTGTGAGTTGCATGCCAAGGAATAAGCATGAAAAATACTCCACTTAAAATGAATTATAGTCTGAGGTAGACAATGATGGGTGACAACATCATTTAAAATAGATCACATGTGTTATTTTTAAAATCCATGAATAATACCCATATCAAGATCCCACATCATTTTTTCAGTGGATCATGTTCTTATTTATATATGGGGATGTGGTAGAGAAGCCCGATCTAGTACCTTAATCCCTAATAGACTAGAAAGAATATAATTTCCCTCTTGATGGAATTTCCCCATGCCATCCTCACCTCATCTCTCCTAGCATCGACCCGTGCTAGTTCCATGCTCTAACTAACCCTTGTAATTGGTCATATGATATGGCTGGAGATTGGTTGGATACCTAGGTTTCTAGCTTGATTTCACATGTTGTTCGAATGACTGCTCCCATTTTTTATACTAAACCAACAAATTCATTTTCTAAAAAAATAAATCTTGGAAAATTCTATTTTTTAATTATTAATTTTATAATCCAATATAATTTTTAACTTTTATAAATTTAGTCTTATATACTCTAATCTTAATTCTGTATAATAAATAATTTAAAAAGTTTCATCATTTTTATTGTATAATTATTATAAATAATTTATTATTTATCATTTATTCCTTATCAACATATCTTCCATATTTTAATTATATTAAATATATTCCATTTTTATATATATTCAATATAATTCACTTATAATTATCATTATGTTATATATATTTATATCAAATTAATATTTTATATAGCATAAAAATACTATATTACTACTAAAATTTATAATTATATTTAAATATATTAATTTGAAATTAATATAACTCTCTTATGATTATGATTATCTTATATATATTCCTTTCAATTTAATATTTTATATACCACAATATTTATATTTCTCAATAAATATTATAATACTATTGAAATTTATATCATTTAGTATCTTTTATCACCAAATAATTCCAAATCATTAATAATGAATTTAATTAACATTTTAACCATATAAAAATTCAACTATATAATATCCTTTCAAATATAAAATAAATACACATATAGTTAAAGTGTTATTTTTATAATATAAACATATTAAATTGATTTATCTCATGTCTTATCCCTTATTTGAAAACATCCTTATATTGATTTCCCCCAATGGTTATCTTATTCATAACACTGCACACATGAAATAATCATATCTTCTTTCTACAAATAAAATTACATAATATATCTCACATTCCTCACAATAATGAATCCTATATTTCACCTTTTCTACATTCTATATATAATCATCTCCAATGGATTTATCTTCATAAGCGATCGTGACAATCCGTACAACAATCTTGTAGTTTTCTTTTTTACTACCCTTTATTTTCCTCTTGTAATTTTTATCATAATGTAGAATATTTTATTTTCATATCCATATTTCATTATACTTGTGTAATATTCCAATTTTATGGTATTTATAGAGAAAAAAATTTAGTTTCATAAAATATATTTCATGCTTAAAATATATTATAGTTTTTTAGTTGAGAAATGGTATATTTAATAAAAAAAATTAAAATAAAAAATTATACTAAAATATTAGGATGTTATATTCTAACCCTATTAAATAAATTTCATCCTCAAAATTTTAATCTTTTACATTAAATAAGGAAAAAAGATAACTACTTCTAGACATGAAAATTTTAAACTATACTTTGGTGTTTTATTCCATAATGTTCATCCCCTACAAGTAATAATAATACTATATCAAAATTAATTAGATAGTAGTCTTAAATACAAATGATTTATATGAAATAATCATACTTATACCAGGTTACCCCCCAATCTCTATTATTTTGTTTTTCATGAACAGCAAGAGTCTATTTAGTGAAACAATGTTTCATGGAATTTTAAAAATTATTTACCTCCTTAGTCTAAATATAGTTTGTAAAATTTGGATTATATAGATGAAAACAACAATGTAGATTTGAAAAGGTACTATTTTTTAAATATAATTTCATAATGTTTGATTGAACATGATTTTTATCAAATAATATAACAGAGTTAGTTTTAAAATTTTCAAATTGTGTTCTTACTAAAATATTATCTATATTTCCAAAAAATAAAAAAATTTAAAACCAAATAAATATATATATAGGTTTCACAGGGGTATACCTCATCCATAGCTATTATAATATTAGTATTTACTTCATTCTCTCATGATAAGTAGAAATATTTGAAAATACCTTAATGATACCTCCCTTATCAGAAAATATTAGAGAGTTAGGATTTTAAAATTTAACCAAAAATGATCCATGGACCATGAATATTTTTGGGTATATAGGAGGTATTGTATATACTATATTAATATTTTCAAGAGATTTTTATGTTGGATAAGGTTTTAAAATATCATTAGCTCAACTTTGGAATAATGATTACAATCATTCCATCCTAAAGGAATAGAAGGGTTTTTTGAGATCTTCATCCTTCCATATTGATACTAGTTTTAACTTATCAATGTCAAATCACATAATTTGAATAACATTAATAAAAATTCACCAAATAATTTAGAAAAATATAAATATTTTTTTCTATATTTATGATTAATTAATGTTTGGTATAATAAATTACACCATGAAAAAATTACAATTTAAATTAACACACTACTGATTACTCTTCTTTAAAATCCAAAGAAATAAAATCCTAGAAATATTATAGAATCCTCCTTAGATCATAAGGTCCCTATAAAATCTATATAACACTTATCCTAAGAATCACCCTTAAAATATAATCACGAAAACCTCAAAAAGGTGGTTTCTAATTCTTATATAATCCTCATTAGATAACATCCTAAAATCTAAAGTTATCTAAAATCTCCTCTAATGAAAATTAAAATAACCCTATATTTGGTGTTAAAACATAATTCTTTTATATAACCAAGGTCTTTTTTAGGTTTTTATATTTAGATAATTAAGGAAAATATTGCATATCAAAACCCATATTTCCTTTCAAATGGTATTTTTTCCCATTAATACAAACCCCTAAAATGTTACACATTCAATAATCTATCTTAAAACTTGCATCTAGAATAATTTTTCCCACACATCCATAATCCATGAGAAAAAAATCATTTCAAAACATTAGGTCGGAAAAAATTTCATGGTAATGGTTTTTAAATAATGATAAAAGTTGTTAGTTTCTTAAAATAGTTAGAAAATTTCTTTGATACAAAAATACATTGAGATTTAATAAAAAATTAATTTTTTATAAAATTAAAAAAATCATAAGAAAAAATTCATAAACCATCATAAAAAAACAATGTTCTTGAAACTTTATTTAAGGGAATATGAAAAACTTAAAAACCTTTTCATGAAAACACAAACCCTTAAATCCTTATAATATCATGAAACGTATTTCAAATTCAAAACATTACTTTTGAAAATATCACAATATTTTAAAACATCATGTTTTCATGGAATCCAATAATTTTTAAATATCAATACTCATGGTAAGAATTTAAAATCTTTCTAGTATCTTGTAACATTGTCATACTTTCATAATAATATCTTAACTAGCTACTTCCAACATCATTCTTAATGGAATAACCAAAATCTAGTTAATTCAAACTATTCAGTGGATCCTTTACAATATCATCCTGGTTTGGATCTGATAATTAATTTAACCCATTATTTATTAACTAATAAGTGTGTTTTTAGTAATTTTAGATTTAGTATATTTTTGAATTTATTTTTATATCAAGAGATATATTGATCATATTCTTATTAAATCTATTCTGTTGAAAATATAAGAAGCTTATCTTTATTTTATCTATTTACGTTGGATGTTAATTTATTTTTTTATGGTGAAACAAAATACCTGAAGTTGTTATAAGTTATTTGGTAACAGTACAATTTTTCATCTTAAAGTCAACTTTTTTTTTGAATATATATCAAGATTCAGTGCTCGTATTCATGTATGACTTATACCATTAAATAACTAAGATATTAATCTAAATTTCATTAGTTTACATGGAAGTTTTGAAATATCCATTTGGTTCTCTAAAACTTCACCAAAGTTGTAGCAATAGTTTATGGATTCTATAGTATATAGATTTGTAGAGTTTTAGTTTTTAGTTGACTAAATATTCTATAAATATCAGAATCTTTCAAAACCTAGTGAGATGGAAGGATGAGAAATTTATATTGATTTAATTAGTTTTCGTCAAAGGATAAATTGGTTGTTTTGATGGTCAATAAAATATCCAAATTTATACAATGATGTTTCCCAACTGCAGTTTTTCCATAATTTTATGGTTTCTATTTTTTGAAGATATCGAGAGATGTGAATTCCTAATTGAGTCCCTTCTTGGTCCATTGGAAAGGTATCGAAATTATATAAAAAAATTATTTGATGCAAGTTTTATTCTTCTTCGTTTTCTTCACATAGTGAGTGGATAATAGATATACGTAGTATTTTAATTCACTCTTCAAAATATCAAAAAACATAATGAATATTCTTCAACACTTTATTTTTTATGGAGTTTTCATGATATTCTTCCTTATGAACATATTTAACCTTCTAGATATATATATATATATATATATAATATTCATTCATTGTAGTGAACCCTCTTCATTCAGACATTCGAAAATAAATTGATTCAAGCAATTTCATAAATATCTCCAAGAATATCATATCATTGTTTGCTTCTACCTGTAGAATAAGTATCCAATAAATGAATTCAAAATAATTTGAATAAATCTTCCAAAAATATCTCTATAATATTAGAATATTTAAAATATACTTCAAAATATATTTAAATACCATTCAAATATTCATTTAAAATATCTGAAACAGTCCTAAAAACTAGTAGTATCATCTGTAATAGAATTTAAACATTTGGATTCAAATATCCTATTGTCTTTGATTTCATATGAAAATGATGTTAAAATAAACCAATAGTTTTTATCTTTAAATATTTCACCAAAATCTTTTAAAAAATTCAATCATAATCCTTTGAATTTATGAAAATTTATCCAATTGATAAACCACTGTAATTATTCTAGATAAAAAGCAGCAACATTAAAATACCAATAATATATAAAACAGGGTATCGTAACCTTCTTATGAAATATATAAAATAATGTATATTCTTATATTTCTAATAAATTGATAATCTCATCATCTCCTTGTATCCATGATGAAATATTTATTCAGGATTAAATAATATAATACATCACCTTCATTCTGATCCCAATATTGCAATGCTTTATACTCCATGTGATTGTGACAACCATCTTGAAGTCCTCCTTACTCAAGTTCCTATATATCTCTTCATTTTTTCATGTGGACATAATTTTTAACATGTTTAACATAAATAACACATAATTCTTATACTTCATGTATATTTCATCATTATTGTGTTGTGCAACTTATATATTTCATGGACATCTATTATAATTGCATGGAACGTCAACTTAAGTATCAAGTGATCATATTCTAGTAGAAGTTTTGTGGAAGGATGTGAAAACCAAGTATGTAGCTATGCATCTAATTACAACACATTCTCAGTTCATCATTAAGGGACCCTACTATTCATCTATATAAAAAGGCATGGTGAGAGGTATACTATTTATACTCTTCAACGTTCATTACATTTGAATAGCCTAGTGTATGTAGCCATTTCACTCTTCACTATTACATCAAGTTGAACTTTATAAAATTTAAATAACATGTTGTGAGTTTCTATTCATTCTTCAACAAATTTCTAGTTCAATTACATGAACCATCTGGAATTAATGTAGCATCAACCGCAGCATGAAACCTTTTTGTAAGGTTTTAACTGCCTGCACTTAGTTATAGAGGTCCCTGGGAAAATGATCTACTAGTGAAAATCACCAAACACATGAAGAGAGAATTGATGGAGTGTACTATAGTATTTATGTGCCCCAAACTATTATAAATCATCATGTCATATTGTTTCATTTATTTATTTTCCTATACATACTCATCTTTAACAGAGAGGCAATGGAACACTTCTTTTCAAGATGGATTTTTTGAATTTGTCAAGATTTTTAAAAGTACACAATTCACCCCCCCCCCCCCCTTGTGTCTTCATTATAGTCATTCCTACACAAAAAGACTATTCCATTAGAAAGATAAGAATATTATCTTCATTTTATCTATTATTTTGAAAGCTAATTTAGTTTTTTGATGGTGAAAAGTTTAAACAAAACTACTTTAAGTTGTTTGGTAACTGTACAATTTTTTAGCTTAAATTTACCTATGTATTTTGATTATATCTCAAAGATTAATGGTTGAATTAATGTACATATTATACCATTGGATACCTAATATTTTATCTAAATTTTATTAGTTTACATGGAAGTCTGAAAATATCTATTTGTTACTCTAAAAATTAATAGAATTTTATGTAATAGTTTATGGATTCTATAGTATATAGATTTGGATAGATGTTTTTTTTATTTGACTAAATGTGATACAAATATTAGAATTTTTTAAAACATGGTGTTATGGAAATAAAATACATTTATCTTGATTTTTTTAGTTTTCATTGAAGTCTGAAAAAGTTTTTTATGTTCAATAAAATATCCAAAGTTCTACAACAATGTTTCCCAGCTGGTAATATTTATAAAATTCCTTGAATCAATTTATTTTGAATATCCAAATAAATTAGAGTTGTTGAAAATGCCTCAATATATTATTCTTTATATATATATAAGGTG
Source organism: Viscum album (assembly GCA_963277665.1). Classification (NCBI taxonomy): domain Eukaryota; kingdom Viridiplantae; phylum Streptophyta; class Magnoliopsida; order Santalales; family Viscaceae; genus Viscum; species Viscum album. Next base: position 1,426,068,840 of record OY728136.1, on the reverse strand, counting down.
AAGTAATATATGCATAAGAGAAAATGAATGAATACTCTATGAAAAATAAAGTGCTTCAAAATTAATGCTCATCATTTTAAAGAGAGAATTTAAATACTTTGTATATCCATTATTCTCTCACTATATAAAGAACAAGTAGAATAATATTTTCATTTTCTACTTGAATCAAATATTCATACATATCGATCAAAGTTTCAATGATTGAATTTTATAATTATATTCATTTGGGTTCAAGTGATGAATCTACTACAAACTCTAAAGCTAAGAATTAGAATCAAATGGTAAATATGTGCCTTATACCCCATACTGATGAGGTAAAATCATCTTTCTCTCAAAGTTTTAATTCTTAAAAATTTTATCTTGATGAGGTTAATGAATATTTTTTTATGCTTCAAGAAAAATTTGAATCCTTAAAGAAATAGAATAGAAAAGTTAGAAAATATTATGATTCTATTTCAATTGATAAAGAGATTTTGTTAAAAAAAAATTTATATTTAATATCTAATTATTCCAAAATTTATTGTCCTCTACATGAAACTAAAATTAAATAATTATTATATAAATTTGATACTTTAAAAGAATCAAATATTATGATTATTAAGGGAGAAAAATATTTGAATTGGTAAAAATAAAATTCAAAAAAGAAAACTTAGTATTGGTAATAATGGATAAAATAAAAAATTATATAAGAATTATTATTTTTTTGGTTCTAAAATTAAAATCATGTCCACTATTAAGTGTTTTTATTATGGTATTAACAGACATTAGTCTAATGAATGTTGTTTTATAAAACCTTAATTTTATGGTTTCAAGCATGTTTATTATTCAAAATCCTTATCTAAATCTAATTATGAAATGTCTGATAAAAACAAAAAAAATTGGTAACCTAAGTCTTTTATTGCTAACACTGCTAGACCCAAAAGCATATGGGTACCAAAAGGCACTTGTATTTGATTTTGTAGGTTTTCACCACTGGAATTCATTCTTATATCATTAAGTGGTTTCTTGAGAATTATGGAAAATCATTATATTTCTATTTATTATTATTTTGATTGTTTTAAAAATATTGACCAACTCTAAAGTAGTTCAATCCATAAAGTTAGAAATTTAAAAATCCATGAAGTATTTCATTTTAATTTTTAAGGTAGTGACTATTTATACAGGGGGAGAAAAAATTTAAAATGTTTTATATTTTTTCCCATAATCTACCTGTATCCATGATACAAGATTTATTCAAGATTAAATAATACAAGAAAATACCTTTATTATGATCCCAATATTATAGTTATTTTTATTGAATGTGAATATGGAAACCATATCAAGATCCTACTTTATCATGTTTCTATACATCTCCACATTCCTTCATGAAAACATAATTTCCAACATGTTTAACATGCACCTCATAGAATGTTTATACTTTATGTATCTTTTAGAAATATAGTGTTTCAAAGATTATATATTGCATGACTATCTATTATAATTTCATGGCACATCAACTTAGGTAGCAAAGTATCATGTTTCAGTAGTAGTTATGCAGAAGTATGTGAAAACCAGGTATATAGCGATGTCACTGATCACAACACATTCTCAATTAATCATGTAGAGACTCTCTGATTCATCTATATAGAGAGGAATAGTGAAAGTTATATTATTCACCATCTTCATCCTTCAGTACATTTGAAAATTATAGTGTTTTTAGACACTTCACTCTTCACCATTGTAGTAAGTCAAACTCTAGAACATTAAAATAACATTTTTTAGGTTCCTATTAATACTTTACCAAATTTTCAGTTCATGTATATGGACTAGATTTAATTCATGTAGCATCAACATCAACAAGTAGCCAAAGGTTTTCTCTAGTTCTTCTCAAAGTGTAAGCTTTTGTAGATACATGAAACCACTCTGTAGATTTCCTAGAAACCATTTATAATTAATTTAATGAGGAGAATGGTATCAAAAAATGTTTTAAATATTTCATGAATCAAGATTATGAAATATCCACCTTCAAATAATCATTATAATATAGAATTTCATAGCAGTTTAGTTTTAATATTTTCTTTCTCAACAGTAGCATATGATTCATTTCTGATGGAATGTGGGGTTCAAAAAAGTATCATAGTGTTCATTGCATGGAACAATGGTTCATGTACCATACTTTCATCTTAAATGTAGGGATCATTTCCATATCAATGTAGGTTTGTTTATATGAATGTATCATTGATTTCGTGAATATAGATTTCATTATCCCTATGTTTAACTCAAACATAGGGATAAAAAACTTCTCAAAATTGTATAGATTATCATCACACTTCTCTGAATTTTTAGAGGATCTTAACAATATATTTAGACTTCATCTTATAAGACTTATTTTTTGGAGAATATTTATACCATTCCAATGGATCAAGAATAAACTCAATATGAAATCTACATCTCCAGATATCTTTAGAAAATTGAAGCCATAATATTCTAGAAAACTGCTGCTGGGAATCATCATTGCATAATTTCAGATAATTTATTAACCACCAAAATGTACTTTTTAGACTTTGATGAAAACTAAAAAAATTAATATGAATTTCTTGGATTTATATATCACCAAGTTTCATAGGATTATGATATTTTTAGCACTTGTATTCAACTAAAAATAGTAGCTATACAAATATGTATAATGTAGAATCTATAAACTATTGCATCAAATTTTTTGAATTTATAGAGTACCAAATAGATATTTTTAGACATAAATTTAAACTAATTAAATTAATATTAATCTCTTAGATATCCAGTGGTATAATTCATATAGAAATCTAAATAGTGAATCTTGAGATATATTCAAAATACATAGGTGAATTTAAACTGAAAATTATACTATTATCGAACAACTTATAATAGATTTGGAGAATTTTTTCACCATCAAGAAAACTAAATTATATTTTGACATAAATAAATAAAATGAAGATGATCTTATTATATTTATAATAGAATATACAATGTAATAATCTAATAAATATATCATCTGATATAAAATAAATACAGAAATTTGTTGATTTGGAATGACTATGACAAAGAAACAAGAGGGGGGTGAATTATATCCTTTCAAAAATCCTGAAAATTTAAAAACATACCTCGTGAAAAGAAGTGATCATTTCCTTATCTCTTAAATATGAGTACGTTGTGGAAAATAAATAAAGAAATGAATAGTACATGAAGATTTATAGTGGTTCAAGGTATAGAAATACCCTAGTCTACAACACCAATGCTCTCTCTATGATCTTAGTGATTTTTACTTTCAGGTCCTTTTCCCAGGGATATCTACAACTGAGTGTAGGTAGTTGAAACCTTACAAAAAATATTTTACGGGGCATTCTGGTTATTTTATAGGGAACTAAAATATCCACAACTTAGTAAAATAAGTTGACACTCTACCATGACTGAGTACGATCAATCAACGCTTTAGAAAAAATATATGAGAAATAAAAATTGAATCAGCTTCAACACAAAGTTTTCATAGAAACTGACAGACGTATATGATCTTAAATAATGTAAAATAATGAAAAAAATAATCTTCAATGATATAGGATTCTTCTTCTTCTTTAAATTGTATTAAATAATATATTTTCTTCTTTTTCATAGACTATCTTCTTCTTATTAGTCTGCACACCGTGAGAGAATAATGGATATATATATTATTTCAATTCTCTCTTCAAAATATCAAACAATAGAATGAATATTCTTTAGTACTTTATTTTCGACAGAGTTTTCAAACTCATCGCCCTTATTCATATATTTACCCTTCCAAAATATATATATATATATATATAATAAATATCCATCAGTTATAGTTGATACTCTTACTTCAGATATTCCAAAATAAATCGAGTCAAAAACTTTCATAAATATCCCAAAGAATATCATAGCACCATTGGATTCAGTATTCATGTAGAATAAATATCTAATAAATTAATTAAAAATAATTTGATTAAATCTTCTGATAAAATATCTAGAATAATATATACTTTTAATACTTCCTTCTTTGAAATATAAATAGTTTAAGTCTCCAAAATATCTCCTTTAAAATTTATGAAAAATTATTCAAAACTATCAACATATTCTGCATGTAAATTAAAATATTTGAATTTAAATAACCATGATTCCTCCAAATTCACTGGAAAAATGATTTTGAAATAATCTAATCATTTTTATCTTTAAATACTACACCAATATATTCATAAATTGTTTGATCATAATCCTTTGAATTTATAATAATTTATCTAGTTGATAAACCACTGTAATTATTCCATATAAAATGAATCACCTTTAAAATACCAAGAATATGTAAAATAGGTTATCATAACCTACTTATGAAATATCCAGAATAATTGATATTCTCATATTTCTAATAAATTGATAATGTCATCATGTCCATGTATCCATGCCACAATATTTATTCAAGATTAAATAATATAATACATCACCTTCATTTTGATCTCAATATTACATCACTTTATATTGCATGTGAATGTAGTAACCATCTTGAGTTCCTCCTTGATCGAGTTCCAGTATATCTCCACATTCCTTCATTCAGCCAAAATTTCTAGCATGTTTAACATGAACCACAAAAAATGCGTAAACTTTATGCATATTTCAGCATTATAGTGCTTCATAGATTATATATTTCATGACTATCTATTATAATTTCATGTTACATAAACTTCGGTAGAAAGAGATCAATTACTAGCTATAATTATGTAGAAGGACATGAAAACCAGGTATATAACTATGCGGCTAATCACAACACATTCTCGGTTAACCATGAAATGACCCTTCTGTTCATATATAAAGATAGGCTTGGTGAGAGGGATACTATTCATCATCTTTGACCTTTGGCCTATTCAAAAATTCTAGTGTATGTAGACACTTCACTCTTCAGTTTTGTAGAAATTCAAACTTTAGAACATTGAAATAACATGTTCTGAGTCACTTCTCATCCTTCATTGAATTTCAAATTCAAGTTCATGCACCATCTTGAATTTATGTAACATCAAGATCATTGTGTAGTTGAAGGTTTTCTCTAGTTCTTCTCACAGTGTGAGGTCCTATAGATATGTAAAACCACTCTGTAGATTTTCTAGCAACCATTTTTGGTTCATTTCATGAGTAAAATGATATATAAAAATGACTTGTAGAATTTAATTCATCAAGAGTATGTATTATCCACTTTCAAATAATCATTCTAATATAATAGTGCATATCAAGTCAGGTTTAAGCTTCTCTTTCTCAGTAGCAGTGTATGGTTAATTTTTGATAGAACATGGGGTTCAAAAAAGTAGCATAGGGTTCATTACATGGAACATATGGTTTCTGTACCATAATTTCAACTTCAATATAGGGATTATTCTCATCCCAATGTATGGTATTTTCCATGAATGTAGAATGGATTCCATGAACATAGGGTTAATCCACCCTACGTTTAACTCGAATGCAGGGAAAAAATACTTATCACAACTAAACATATTATCATCACACTTCTATGATTTCTTATAGTCTATTAACATTAGATTAATCTTTCATATTAGAAGACATGTTTTTATATAATTTTGATACCTTTCCAATAGATCAAGAATAGACTCAATATGACATCCACAACTCCCAATATCTTTGAAAAATATAAGCTATAAAATTATGGAAAAACTACATATGGGAAACATCATTAAAGAAATTTGGATATTTTATTGACCATAAAAAAACATTTTATCCTTCAATGAAAACTAACGAAATCAAGATAAATGTCAAATATTTATATACCACTAAGATTTTTAAGATTCTAATATTTTTAGCATGTGCAATAAACTAAAAGTAGTGGCTATCCAAATTTGTATACTCTAGAATCCATAAACTGTTTCAGTAAATTTGGTGAATTATTAGTATACCAAATACATATTTTCATACTTTCATGTAAACTAATTAAATTTATATTAATCTCTTAGATATCTAGATATAAAATTCATATGTGAATCTGAGAAATTAATCTTGGGATATAATCAAAATACAGAGGTTTATTTAAGTTGAAAAGTTATACTATTACTAAACAACTTATAACATCTTCGGTGAATTTTGTCACTATCGAAAAACTAAATTATATTTCTTCATAAATAGATAAAATGAATATAATCATCTTATATTTCCAATGGAATAGACGGATAAAGAATCTTATCAATATCTCTTCTGATATAAAATAAATACAGAAACATACTAAATCTAAAATCACTAAAAACACACTTATTGGTAAACAAAGAGTGAGTTGAAGTAATTATCAAAACCAAACAAATATGATATTGGAAAGGACCCACTCAACAATCTCCCCCTTTTTGATAATTACAATACCCTAACTCTCTACCAACTTTTTCTCCCCCTTTTTTGTAAGGATCAAAAATATGAGTTCTTGAGAATATTAAATAACATAATATATTTTTTCCTTTTATAGTGAATAAGTATTTGAAATTTAAGTAGTATAATCAAAAGGATTTAAAATTTTAAAAACAAAATTGTATTCCCCTTTTTTAAAAGTCCATAAAGGTGAGTTAATGAGAAGATCATCCAAAATATATTTTCAATACATACAATGATATAAAATCCCCCTTAAATTTATTATTCCTTAAAAATGATAAAATATTAAATTCAAGGATCCATAAAAATATGTAAAATATTATTCAATGAATAAAAAGAGATTTTCAAGGTAATAAAAATATCTATTAAAAATTTTAATTCATTCCATAATAATAAAATATTTAAACACATGATTGATATTTAAAATAACTCTCCCAAATACTTAGCATAAATATTTAAGTTATTCAAGGAATTAATTCATCACATAAAATAATAGAATGATAAATAGATTTAACAGTTTAATAATAAGAATAATTAAATTTAGAGGGGAAAAGATAATTCATTTTAAAGTTTTTATCCCCTCATATAAAACATTCAGTTCATTAAAAATTAAAATAAAATAATTACTAGATTTTGATAGTTCCAACTCTAAGGATATAACTACTTCAGTGTTGTTCAATCATTGTAAAATAATTAAAATAATAAGAAATAGAATTATAATAATTTTCCATAATTTTCAAGCAGCCACTTAATGATATAAGAATGAATTATAGTGGTGAAAACCTAAAAATTATCAAATACAAGTGTCTTTTGGTACCCATATGTTTTTAGGTCTAGCAATGTTAGTAGTAAAAGACTTAGGTAAAAAAATATCTTTATTTGGTGAGGCATTTCATACATATATTCAGATAAGGATTTTGAATAATGAACATTTTTAACACTAAAAAAATAAGGTTTTTTAAAATAATAGTCATGTTTATAATGTATGTTAATACCACAATAAAAACATTTAATAGTGGATATTATTTTACTTTTAAATCTAGAAAAAATATTATATAATTTTTTATTTTCTCTATTACTACCAATACCAATTTTTCCTTTGTGAATTTTATTTTTACCAAGAATTTGATTCAAATATTTTTCTCACTTAATAAGAATACTAGAGGCTTATTTTAAAGTGTGAACTTAATCCATTTATTATTTAATTTTAGTTTCATTTTTTATTGCAATTCATGTTGGGGTTTCATGTTTTTTCCTCAATTCTATCCCTTCCCTGATTCCTTTTTGCATGACCATTGTGAGTGCAGTTAGGAAGTGGGTATAATTTCTTTCTTTCTTTGATCATGACCATTCCTTGAGTTTATTGAATAAATTTGATTAATGTGAGATCTAGGGTTTATACTTTCTCCATGACCATTGGTTTTGTGTTTACCCTATGTTTAAATAAGGTTTCAGGTTACCCATTCTATGCAATCCAAAGTACCTGACCATGAGAAAAGGATAGCTTTGGATGGAGGGAATTTATAATGACCATTATACTCTCTAGGACTATATTCTGATGACTACAAAATTTTAAATTAATTATTTTACATATTTTTATCCCATGAACCAGGATTCATTATTATTCGGCACCATTTATATATTTTCCTCACCCACATTCTTCACTAATCAAATGCTCAATAGTCTAGATTTAATTTCCAAAAATTAAAATTAGTTTAGGAATTTATTATTTAATTAATATTTTCTCCAACCCTCTCTCTATGGTTTTGACCTCTGTAACATCCCAACCTGGGATCCAATTAACTCGTACCTCGAGCCGATGGTTCACATGGCCTCAAGTGTGCCTCCCCATATGTAATGGCCCGAACCTCTCCAGCCCATTCCTTTGTCAAAAATAAGGTCACAAAGTGTTCTGGAGGGTAAAATGGACTTTTCCCACACTTTCCAGAATTTTGTAAGTGCACGCCGTGTAGTGTGAGTACACGTTGTGTACCACCTTGCCGAGTATACCCCGTGTTCAAGGTCGTGTCCTTGCCGTGTGAAATAAATGGGTACATGTCGTGTACCCCAAACTACACGTCATGTAGTACCTCCCCGCATACCTGTTACCAGTCAACGGACATGTGCCGTGTTGGAGCTGTGTCCTTGCCATGTGAAATAAATGGGTACACGCCGTGTACCCCAAACTACACATCGTGTAGTCCCTCCCCACGTACGCGTTACCAGTCAACGGCCATGTGCCGTGTTGGAGTCGTGTCCTTGCTGTGTGAAATAAATGGGTACACACCGTGTACTCCATACTACACGTCGTGTAGTCCCTCCCCACGTACGCATTACCCTCAAACCGTGTGTTAACCAGTCAACAGCCGCGTGCCGTGTTAAAGTCCGTGTTGGAAGCCGCGTGGTGAACATGTGAAATGGCCGAGTACACGCTGTGTTCCATAAAGTACACGCCGTGTACTTTTTTTTCTCACCTATAAAAGGAGGGGTCCCCTCCTCCTTTTTAACTCACCCCTCTCCTCCCCATTCCTCTGATCAGAGCTCTCCCAAGAGACTCGAAGGCTCCTTTTCTTCAATAACTTCTTCGTACAAGCTCCTATTTACAATCCGTCAGCGGCCACGGGATCGTAACGACGAGGCCGAACTTTTGAGCTTGGATCCGTTGTCTTTACTTTGGCCTTTTCTTTCCAAATTCCACCCGAGAAGGTTTTTTCGGGACTCAACAGAAGTGACGGATGCTGACGGACATCTTCTAAAGTTGATCCGGGGGAGCGTTGTGATCAGAACCTGTTGAGGTAGGGATATTACCTTCATCTCTCTAGATTGTGCATCATGCAGGGTGGGTGTCCTATTGTTTACATGAAACACATTTTAACCAGTTTAATAAAGATAATAACTGGATTATATAACGGGGATGGGAAGTTTGTGAATGCAGTTACATTATTTATATCCTGTGATATTATGTTGTGAATTGAATCAGATTTTGCCTACTGAAAATCACGGTAGTTGGGAGCCTTTTCTTGCACAATTAAATGTTTCCCTATCTTTCTAGACCATTTTTGTGGATGGAAACTTTGTTGAATGTGGAAATTTGGTTAATCACGTAAAGTTGGCTGATTAAAATCTGGAACCCTTGTGTGATCACCCCGGTTAAACAAAATGGAATAATGAACATATGGGTGTTGGCTTGGATACATGGCATGTGATGGGGGTGTTTTGTGGGTTGTTGTGGATCGGGTGAGCAGTGGGGCTATGGTTGGCTTGGTTGGGGGTTGGTGTGAATGCTATGTTGGTGATGGGCAGCGGGGCTACGATAAATGGTATCAAAGGGATGATGATGTATGAGTTTCAGTGTGGTTTTGGTCATGGTGGTTGGTAGCGGGGCTGCAGGGATGGGTTTGAATGTGAACAGACTATGGGTTGTGAATAATAAATAAAAGTGGGGGAGTCAATGAATGGTGGGGCATGGTAATGGAATGGGATTAATAATCAATGGGGTTGGTTGGTTAACAAGAAGGACTTGGTTGTGTTGCTTGTGTTTTATTAACTTGATTTTTGGATGGCAGGGATATGTTTTACGAACGATCGATGTGGTTGGTTGTGGATAGCTGCCCAGTAGTTAAGGAACTAATAAACTAATTCCGTTGAAACATGAAAACCTAAATGGGGTTGGGTTGTTTGTTGTATGCATGCTTCGTAGTAGCAGTGTCGAGGCACATGCTCAGTTCTCTGTTTAGAAGCCATAGGTTGGGCTGAGTGTTTGGTATATATATATATATATTTGTATCTTTATGTTTTTTCACACCCCACCCATGTTGATCACTTAGTGTCAAACACTCCCATTTCATGGGAGAGGGTGTTTTCCCATAGTTACTAGCTTCTTCCTGCTCCTTCTTCCATAGGTTGTGATGGCTTGAGGCGACCTTACACCCAAGACTCTTCGGGTAGGTTTCGATTGGGGTGGTTTTATCCCAAGACTCTTCAGGCAGGTTTTACTATTTCCTAATAACCTTCAGGATGAGGCCCAGGTGTGTACGGGCGGGATGTGTGGTTGTGAGTCCCAAGTGTGTGCGGGCGGGAAGAGTGTGGTAGCGTCAGGACGTTCGCCGTTAGAAAGAGCATCTAACTAGTGGGAAATGGTGTGGGGTACCCAATACTCTTTCTTCTTATATACTACTACCTGTTGTGATTGTGTTTTTGGTTAGTGTGGCTGGTGAGGTTGGGTGGATAGAATTCCTTGCTAGGTTTCTTCTGTTGTTCTCACGGGACATTAGAATTTCTCCCCACCTATGCACGAGAGCTTTAGGTTTACCTACTGAGTATACTTGTATGCTCACCTTACATTTAATTTCAGGTTTCCATGAGGACTACGAGAGCCATGCGGGACCCTACTAGTCGGGACAGTTAGATTTGTTGCAGTTGTTTTACACTTGTTTCTTTTAGTATTGTACTTTTGAGCTTTCTTTTACTTGTTCCTTATTTCAGAACTATTTAAACATGCATGTGGGATTTGTTTGGGTTTATTTCTATACACTTGTTCTTTTCCTTTTGGTAGTTCAATTGTCCTATTTCCCAATCTTAAATAATAAAAAGGGTAATTCCTCCCATATTTGTGAAAACTCATACCCTTGGTTCTAGTCGCCACCCCAGGGCCTACTAGAGGCGGGACTCAGGGGTCATTATCTCCCTTTCACCATTTCCAACTCAGGAGGGGCATCTTTGGTGGGAGGGAGTCGTGACAGAATGGTATCAGAGGTGATGGTTGAGAGATAGGATGGAGTCTGGAGTTAGGCACATTAAGGATTGCATGGGATGGTAGGGAAACAGTGTTGGTTAATCTTGGTGCGTGACATAGGCCAGGGAGGACCGGCTAGGACACGGGATTTTAGGGCCCCCTGTGATCCGATGCAAGGACTCTGAGCCTACCGAACGACCAAGTGAGACTACATTGATTGCAGGGTAGAGACCCTAGGGAAGGTACATGCATCATCATGATTGTGTTTTACTTGATTTGGGTGTTTTGGGAAAGAAATTGAAATAAAAAATGATAAAATAAAACCTTTAGAAATTTCCTTACTACTTGGGCTTAGGCAATCTTTGTTTACCATATAGCTATGGAGCCTAGACTTCATCCCTGGGTGGCTCAAACGACCAAGGACCAGTAGATTCAGGCGGTCGATCAGTTGAGGATTGACCAAGAGGATGAAGATAGCCAGTGGCAGAAGACTCTCCGTTCTTTCCAGCGGAAAACCCTCAAGAAGTACGGGGGTAGTACTTCGGATACGGAGACGAAGGGGTGCCTTGAGGAGCTAGGGATCATTTTTACCTTGATTTATGCTCCGAGGGAGTACTGGGTTCCCCTAGCAGTCAGTCAGCTGAGAGGTGTGGCGCGACAGTGGTGGACGCTCTACCTCGTAGAGAGGATAGAGGTAGTGGTTTCGTGGGCTGACTTTGAGAAGGAATTCTGAGAGGAATTCCTTTCTTCCATGATCAAGGCGGAGAAGTGGTAGTAGTTACTCACGATTCAGCAGGGGAGTATGTCAGTAAGAGAGTTGGGGATCAAGTTCAAGGATATCCTGCGCTTTGCTCTGGATCTCTTTCTGGATGAGGAGTCTCGGGTGAGACGTTTGGAGGAGACGCTTCGTCCTTCGCTCTAGTATGTTTTCACCCCCTTCACCCTTCCAACGTAATTGGAAATATAGAAGAAAGCATAGGTTGTAGAGAGGATGCACTTGCAGGAAGGTGCACCACGTGTGGGGATCTAGCCAGGTTCGTCGAAGGGGAAGGCAGTCAGTAGCAGGTCTCCTGCGACGGGACCTTCCAGGTTCAAGCTAGTGGGGAGCAGGGCCCAGCAGTTCTAGTTCAGATCTTCAGGTCCTCGTCCCTTTTTCACGAGCCCAGGACCGAAGTGTTTTTCTTGTGGAGGTTTCGGGCACATTCAGAGTCGGTACCCAACCCAAGCTCAGTACGGTGGAGGTGGATAGGTTCAGCGCCCACCTCAGCAGCACCAGTTATCGGCGAGGCCCTTCCGAAAGTAGCAGGACCATGCTCCTCCGAGGTCAGACCTTGCGGGAGGAGGTCAACCTTAGGGTGCTCCTCAGGGACCTCAACCAGGGCGTGTTCGGGGAGGTGTACAACATTAGAGAGGCATAGGATCTGGGTGTGGACAGTTTCACACAGCAGAGTTGACAGCTCTGGTAGGACCAGAGGTGGTGCGAGGTACAATTTTTTTGTTCAGCACTCTCGTTTCTACTTTGTTCAATTCAGAAGCTTCACACTCCTTTGTTGCACCTGGTCTAGCCCATTCTTTGGGACTAGACGTAGAGAGACTTTCCATACCACTGGTGCTGAGTACACCAGTTGGAGTCCAGACCAGCGTATCTTGTGTTTGTCGGGGATGTGGGCTGACGTTGGGACCACATTGATCTAGTGGGGACCTTCTTCTATTACAGATGCAGCCATACGATGTCATCCTAGGAATCAATTGGTTTTTTTCCATTATTGATGTTATCAAATGCTTCCAAAGAAGGGTCGTGTTCTCTGACATGGATGGGAAACGTGTAGCTTTTGTTGGCGAAAGGAGCTATCAGGTGGGAAGTCGACATGTGGAGCCTCTCCTTTCCTTTTTAGGCGGGTTACCAGTGGTTCCAGCTGATACAGAGATAATGGATGTCCCAGAGGTTTTTGGGGAGTTCCTTGATGTTTTTCTTGAGGAGGTTGTGACTCTACCCCCCAGACGTGACGTTGAGTTCGGGATAGACTTACAGCCTGGTTCCCATCCGATTTCGATGGCCCCTTATCGGATGGCACCTTCGGAGTTGCGGGAGTTGCGGATTTAGATTGACGATCTGATGGAGAAGGGTTTTGTTCGACCCAGCGTATCGCCATGGGGTGCTCCAGTTTTGTTCGTGAAGAAAGAAGATGGTGGTATTAGGCTATGAATAGACTACCGAAGGTTGAACCAGGTAACGGTCAAGAACCGTTACCCCCTTCCAAGGATAGATGATCTCTTCGACCAACTGAGGGGAGCAGGTTGGTTTTCTAAGATTGATCTACGATCTGGATATCATCAGCTGAGGGTAAAGGATAGTGACATCTCGAAGACGGCTTTCAGATGCAGGTATGGGAACTTAGAGTTTGTAGTGATGCTGTTTGGAGTTACGAATGCACCGGTTGTGTTCATGGGACTTATGAACTTTGTCTTCCGAGAGTTTCTGGACCGGTTCGTCGTTGTGTTTATCGATGACATCCTGATCTACTCAAGATCATAGGAGGAGCACGTTGAGCATCTCAAGGCAGTCTTGGAAGTCCTTAGACACCTCCAGCTTTATGGGAAATTGTCTAAGTGTAAGTTCTTGGCACAAGAAGTAAACTTCCTTGGACACGTAGTGTCTCAACATGGAGTGTTAGTGGACCTGTTGAAGGTGGAGGTAGTTTTTTCTTGGGCAGCACCCAAGAGCATGGCAGAAGTTCGTAGTTTCCTGGGGTTTTCAGGTTACTATCGGAGGTTCATTTCGGATTTCTCTTGAGTTGCTGCTCCATTGACATCTTTGACTAGGAAGAACCAGGTATTCCTATGGAGAGAACAGTGCCAGAAAGATTTCGACTACCTGAAGGAGAAATTGTTCAGTGCCCCCGTACTCAGGTTTCTAGAGGAAGGGTTGTTGTATGAGGTGTTTTGTGATGCTTCTGTCCTTGGTCTGGGGTGCGTGCTGATGTAGAAGAAGGGAGTGATCTGTTATGGGTCTAGGAAGTTACGCCCTCACGAGCATAACTATGCCACCCATGACCTAGAGATTGCAGCAGTATTGTTCGCACTGAAGTTGTGGAGACATTACCTCTTTGGGGAGCACTTTGTGGTCTTCTCAGATCACAAGAGTATGCGTTATATCTTCTCTCAGCGTGACCTGAACTTACATCAGTGGAGATGGGTCGATTTCCTCCAAGACTATGACTTCGAGATCTCTTGCACTGAATGTAAGGGAAACATTATGGCTGATGCCCAGAGCAGAAAGTCGCATAAGGAAGTGGTTCGTGAATCCACTGATGCTTAGAAAGCGATGGGAGAGTTGGTCATCTTGCACTTGTATGCAAGGGTAGAAGGTGTTAGAGGCTGTTTGTTTCAGATGACGGTGTATTCTTCCTTGTTGCAGCAGGTGGAAGAGTCTCAGTGGGGGGGACTCTGAGGCGTAAGTAATGAGGGATCATGTCGATCAGGGAAACGCTCCAGAAGGATGGTCAGAGGATAGCCGACATAGGATGCTTTTCCATGTAAGGTTGTTTGTTCCGGAGGCAATATGTGAGGGAGTTCTCTGTGAGTTTCATAGCTTAGACTTGGAAGTACATCCAGGAATTTCAAAAATATACCGAGGACTGAGGGAACAGTTTTGGTGGCCTGGGTTGAAATGGGCAGTGGCGGAGTTTGTGGCTAAATTCCTAGTGTGTAAGCAAGTGAAGGTTGAACACCGTGTTCCCGGTGGTTTGTTGCATCCTTTAGATTTCCCCGAGTGGAAGTGGTATGACATATCAATGGACTTCGTCACAGGAATACCCAGAGCTCAGGGTGGTTATGATGTTATCTGGGTAGTGGTGGATCGACTGATGAAATCAGGTCAATTCTTAGCAATTAAGGATTCGGGCCCGGTGAGTACCTTAGCACAAAGGTACATAGACGAGGTGGTGCGTTTACATGGAGTTCCGAAGACTATCTTCTCAAATCGGGATACTCGGTTTACCTCACAAGTCTGGAGGGGGTTACAGCATGCTTTTGGCACCCAGTTATGCCTTATCACTGCTTTCCACCCCCAGACCGATGGGCAGACAGAGCGGACTATCTAGACATTGGAGGACATGCTGCGAGCATGCGTTCTGGATTTCGGAGGATCATGGGTACGACACTTGCCTTTAGTAGAGTTTTCCTACAAAAACAGCTTCCACTCTACTATTTTCATGACACCATTTGAGGCTATGTATGGAAGACCATGTCGTTCACCCATTTGTTGGGCAAAGGTTGGTGAGACAGGTGATCTTGGGCGAGAGGTAGTGCAAAGCACCACAGAGAAAGTCCAGCTTGTACGTGAGAGGATGAAAGCAGCTCAGGACCGACAGAAATCTTATGTTGATCGTCAGAGGAGGCCCTTGGAGTTCGAGGTGGGATATCAAGTGTTCTTGAAGGTTTCCCCTCGACGGGGGCAGCGGAGGTTTGGTAAAGGGAGTAAGCTCTCACCTAGGTTCATCGGACCTTTTGAGGTGCTGAGGCGAGTCGGCGAGGTAGCATATCAGCTAGCCCTACCACCTCAGTTGGAGAAGGTTCATGACATCTTCCACGTATCCCAGCTACGTTGATACTTACACGATGACTCTCATGTTATCGACTGAGGAGAGTTAGATATGGGAGATGACACAACCTTTGAGGAACGACCAGTCAGAATCAGGGATCGAAAAGATAAGGTGCTCTGTGGAAGAACCATTCCCTTAGTTCGTGTGTTGTGGAGGCATGGAGGCCTCGAGGAGAGCACTTGGGAGTGGGAGGCCCAGATAAACGTTCATTACCCGGAGTTGTTTTGACTTGTGTTTACCCTTGTTCTTCTGAGCTTTGTTTTGATGTTATACTATGTACCTTTGATATATGGAATGCTTGGCTTGTCGGTTATGAGACCTTTTGTTTCCTTGTTCTCTGGAAGTGTGTAGCATGTCCGGATGTGTGGGGAAAGGGAAAAACTTGACTCTTAATCGAGACGCATTAATGAGGATGTGATTGAACCCGTGCGGGTGAGTCAGTGCCACCTAAAGCGGATAATATCTCTGTTGTGTCCTGGGCCCAGGATTGTTGGGCCCCCGCCAGGATTGTTGGCGCCTGTGCCCCGGTAACCAATCCCACATCGGTTGTGGAGGGAGATTGGTGGGTGCTTGAAATTCCCGTGCCTACCTTCCCCTCAAAAACGCGTTTTAAAGCCGTGAGGCCTGGGATAGCAACTGGGCCAGAGCGGACAATATTGCTGGGCCGAGGGATCCGATCCATCAATTGGTATCAGAGGGAGTATTTGAATAATTCCCTAACCGGTTTCAAATTAAAGATCCTATTTTTTTTTTTTTTGATGGCTTCTACCGCTTCTTCCTCTCAATCCCCCGAAGGATTTTCTTTGGATCGTGCTCCATTATTTGATGGAACCGATTATAGTTTTTGGAAAACCCGCATGGCCACATTTCTTAAAAGTATTGGCTATCCAATTTATAGAATTGTTATGCATGGTTTTACGCTTTCCTCCCCCGATGAGTCAAAATGGACCCCCAATGACATTGCTTATTTTGAGCTTGATGGCAAAGCCATGAACGCTCTTCATTGTGGTCTTGATAGAAATGTTTTTGATCATATTTCTTCTTGCACATCTTCACATGATATTTGGAAATGTTTAGAACTTACCCATGAAGGCACTAAGAAGGCTCAAAAGCAAGAACCCGACAACAAGCAAGAACCCGATGAAAAATCCGTGCCCAATTGCCCACTCCACAAGAAAAGGGCCAAGAAGAAGAAAAAGAAGAAGGCTTCAAAGGCATCTTGGAGTGATTGCTCCTCCTTCTCCTCCTTCTCCTCGATCGACCAAGGTAAAAAATGCCTAATGGAAAAACATGAGGTATCTTCCTCCTCTTCCTCCTCTTCCTCCTCTTGCTCTTCAAATTCCAATTCTTTAAATCATTTGTCATATGAAGAACTCTCACATGCTAGAGATCAATTAGAAAAAGGTTTTCATGAACTTTCTTCAAAATTTGTTTCTTTGAAAAAGTCTTTCAAAAAACTCTCCTCCGAAAAAGAACAACTTCTCAAAGAGAAGGAGGAGATGTCCCTCAAAATCCAAAATTTCCCAAATGTTGATTCTTTGGAATCAACCATCAAAGACCTTAGAGAATCCCTAGCGAAATTCACCCAAGGGGAACAAAATCTGACCAAACTCCTAGGTTCCCAACGCGTATCCCGAACCACCCAAGGGATTGGCTATACCAACCAAGCTTCCTCCTCCCATGCACCCACTATTTTTGTAAGGGGGAGCTCCGATTTTAAATTTTGCAATTATTGTAAGAAAACCGGGCACCTTATTTATGAATGTAATTGTAAAAATGCCCGTTATGGTCAACCCAAGTCTTTTTTCTTTTCGGACGAATTTTATAGGAGAAGACCCGCTATGAGACAAGTATGGATTGAGAAATCCCTTCTTGCGAGTCTCTCCGGCCCAAAATTTATTTCCTCTCCCGGGTGACTTTTTGTTTTTATTTAGGGGGAGTTAGGTTTGTTTAAGAATTTTTGTTTTATTCAAACTTTCAATTTCAACTCTTAGTATCAAATTTTTCAATTCAAAATTTTCTATTCTTATTTGATTCAAAACTTTCAATTCAAACTGTAATTCAATTTTTCATTTCAATTTTCATTTCAAAATATTCAATTCGAATTTTTCATTCAAAACTTTCAATTCAAACTGTTATTCAAATTTTTCAATTTAATTTTCAAAAATTCCAATTGATTTAAAAATCTTGATTTTCAATTTTTCCCTCAATCAAGTTTTATGCCCCGAGCTATTTTGATAATCACAAAGGGGGAGAAATTTCTTGATTGATTGGGGGAGAATCCTTTTTATCATGCTTTGATTTATTTTCAAATTATCCTTTAAGAATTCCTTTAATTTCAGTATTTTACATTAATTGTTTTGGTGATTGTGATCATCAAAATAGGGGGAGATTGTTGTACCTCTCGTATCCCCTCGTGGTTTAATTTTCATGATCACAATCACTTTCATATATGTTTAACTTTGTTTTTAAGTGTTGTGGATGATAGGCAAAAGATTGCCAAAGGATTGGCCCAAGAATGGACAAGAAATGGACTGAAATTCAGTCCACCGGCCAACCGGTGTGATAGCACCGGCCAGCCGGTGGACCTGGCAGAGGGATTGCCCACTGCCAGGTTCCACCGGTCGACCGGTGGCTCTGTCACCGGTCGACCTGTGGCACCCAGCCCAAATAGTGTTTGCTACTGTCTTGCCACCGGCCAGCCGGTGGCTCCTCACCGGTCGACCGGTAGAGCCTGGATCAAGACTCTTCTTCTCTACCAAGGCACCGGCCAGCCGGTGGAGATGTACCGGTCAGCCGGTGGACCCTGGACAAGAATCCTATGCCTTTTTTCACACACCGGCCAGCCGGTGGGACTGTACCGGCCAGCCGGTGGAGCCAGTCAAACTAGCCGTTGCAGTTTGACCAGGCTGGCCCACTTGGCTCCCAACGGCTCTTTTAGCCTCTCCAACGGCTCCGAAGCCTCCCCAAGGGTTCCATGCCTATAAATAAAGGCCAAGGAAGCCCCGGACAACTACCGGAACTCTTGTGAAGACCACGGACATATTTTGCATCAATTGGTATCAGAGGGTGGTTGGTCTCGGGACCGGTGTGGGCTTGGGGGGGGGATGTTGTGTCCTGGGCCCAGGATTGTTGGGCCCCCGCCAGGATTGTTGGCGCCTGTGCCCCGGTAACCAATCCCACATCGGTTGTGGAGGGAGATTGGTGGGTGCTTGAAATTCCCGTGCCTACCTTCCCCTCAAAAACGCGTTTTAAAGCCGTGAGGCCTGGGATAGCAACTGGGCCAGAGCGGACAATATTGCTGGGCCGAGGGATCCGATCCATCAATCTCGACATAGGAGAAGGAATTTTCCCCAAACCACATGTTCGGGTAGTGTGTTGGCTGTGTGGTGTTGGGGGTAGTACAAGTTGGAAAATCCTAATATATGGAAGTGGGAAGGCCCAATCCTTAATCAAGACACATTAATGCGGATGATATTAAACCCGTGTAGGTGAGTCGATGCCACCTAAAGTGGATAATATCTTGACATAGGAGAGGGAATTCCTAACACCTATGATTAGGGTTGTTGGTTAGGTTCCAGTTATAACGAGAACCCTAAGAGGTATCTTTTGGGGTTCCTCTGGGTTGGTTTTTGAATTCCCAGGGACAAGAATGTTTTAAGAGGTATCTGATGTAATGGCCCAGACCTCTCCGGCCCATTCCTTTGTCAAAAAGAAGGTCACAAAGTGTTCTGGAGGGTAAAATGGACTTTTCCCACACTTTCCAGAATTTTGTAAGTACACGTCGTGTAGTGTGAGTACACGTCGTGTACCACCTCACCGGGTATACCCCGTGTTCAAGGTCGTATCCTTATCATGTGAAATAAATGGCCACATGCTATATACCCAAAACTACACACTGTGTAGTCCCTCCCCGTGTATGCGTTACCAGTCAATGGCTGTGTGCCATGTTAGAGTCGTTTCCTTGCCGTGTGAAATAAATGGGTACACGCCGTGTACCCCAAACTACACGTTGTGTAGTCCCTCCCCGCGTATGTGTTACCAGTCAATGTCCATGTGTCGTGTTGGAGTTCTGTCATTGCCGTGTGAAATAAATGGTTACACGTCGTGTACCCCGTACTACACGTTGTGTAGTCCCTCCCCGCGTACGCGTTACCCTCAAACTGTCTGTTGACCAGTCAATGGTCGCGTCCTGTGTTAAAGTCCGTGTTGGAAGCCGCATGGTGACTGTGTGAAATGGCCAAGTACACGTCATGTACCATAAAGTACACTTCGTGTACTTTTGTTTTTCTCACCTATAAAAGGAGGGGTCCCCTCCTCCTTTTCAACTCAACCCTCTCCTCCCCATTCCTCTGAGCAGAGCTCTCCCAAGAGACTCGAAGGCTCATTTTCTTCCATAACTTCTTCACCCGAGCTCTAATTTACGATCTGTCAGCGGCCAAGGGATCGTAACGACGAGGCGGAACTTATGAGCTTGGATCTGTTGTCTTTACTTCGGCCTTTCCTTTCCAACTTCCACCCGAGGCAGGTTTTCCAGGACTCGATAGAAGTGACGGACGCCGATGGACGTCTTCTAAAGTTGATCAGGGGAAGCGTTGTGATCAGAACCTATTGAGGTAGGGATCTTACCTTCGTCTCTCTAGATTGTGCATCATGCGGGGTGGGTGTCATATTTTTTATGTTAAACACATTTGAACCGGTTTAATAAAGATAATAACTCGATTATATAATGGGGATGGGAAGTTTGTGAATTCAGTTACATTATTTATATCCTGTGATATTATGTTGTGAATTGAATCAGATTCTGCCTACTGAAAATCACGGTCGTTGGGGGCCTTTTCTTGCACAATTAAATGTTTCCCTATCTCTCTAGACCATTTTTGTGGATGGAAACTTTGTTGAATGTGGAAATTTGGTTAATCACGTAAATTTGGCTGATTAAAATATGGAACCCTTGTGTGATCACCCCGGTTAAACAAAATTGAATAATGAACATGTGGGTGTTGTCTTGGATACATGGCATGTGATGGGGGTGTTTTGTGGGTTGTTGTGGATCGGGTGAGCAGCAGGGCTACGGTTGTCTTGGTTGTGGGTTGGTGTGAATGCTATGTTGGTGATGGGAAGTGGGGCTACGATAAATGGTATCAAAGGGATGATGATGTACGAGTTTCGGTGTGTTTGTGGTTATGGTGGTTGGCAGAGGGGCTGCAGGGATGGGTTTGAATGTGAACGGACTATGGGTTGTGAATAATAAATAAAAGTGGGGGAGTCAATGAATGGTGGGGCATGGTAATGGAACGGGATTAATAATCAATGGGGTTTGTTGGTTAAAAAGAAGGACTTGGTTGTGTTTCTTGTGTTTTCCTAACTTGATTTGTGGATGGCAGGGATATGTTTTACGAACGATCGATGTGGTTGGTTGTGGATAGCTGCCCAGTAGTTAAGGAACTAATAAACTAATTCCGTTTAAACATGAAAACCTAAATGGGGTTGGTTTGTTTATTGTATGAATGCTTCGTAGTAGTAGTGCCAAGGCACATGCTCAGTTCTCTGTTTAGAAGCCATAGGTTTGGATGAGTGATTGGTATATATATATATCTGTATCTTTTTGTTTTGTTGCACCCCACCCATGTTGAGCACTTAGTGCCGAACACTCCCATTTCATGGGAGAGGGTGTTTTCCCATAGTTACTAGCTCCTTCATGCTCCTTCTTCCATAGGCTGTGATGGCTTGAGGTGACCTTACACCCAAGACTCTTAGGGTAGGTTTCAATTGGGGTGGTTTTATCCCAAGACTCTTCAGGAAGGTTTTACTATTTCCCAAGAACCTTCAGGATGAGGACCAGGTGTGTGTGGGCGGGATACATGGTTGTGAGGCCCAGGTGTGTGCGGGCGGGATACGTGGTTGTGAGGCCCAGGTGTGTGCGGGCGAGATGTGTGGTTCTTGAGGCCTAGGTGTGTGCGGGCGGGAAGAGTGTTGTAGCGTCAGGACATTCGCCGTTAGGAAGAGCATATAACTAGTGGGAAATGGTGCGGGGTACCCAATACTCTTGCTTCTTATATACTACTACCTGTTGTGATTTTGTTTTTGGTGAGTGTGGATAGTGAGGTTGGGTGGATATAATTCCTTGCTAGGTTTCTTCTGTTGTTCTCACAGGACATTAGGATGTCTCCCCACCTGTGCACAAGAACTTTAGGTTTCCCTACTGAGTATACTTGTATGCTCACCCTACGTTTACTTTCAGGTTTCCAGGAGGACTGCCAGGGCCGTGCGGGACCCTACTAGTCGGGACAGTTGGAGTTGTTGCAGTTGTTGTACACTTGTTTCTTTTGGTATTGTACTTTTGAGCTTTGTTTTACTTGTACCTTGTTTCAGAACTATTTAAACATGCATGTGGGATTGGTTTGGGTTTATTTCTATACACTTGTTCTTTTCCTTTTGGTGTTTGACTTGTCCTATTTCCCGATCTTAAATAATAAAAAGGTTAATGCCTCCCATATTTGTGAAAACTCATACCCTTGGTGCTAGTCGCCACCCAGGGGCCTACTGGAGGCGGGAATCGGGGGTCATTATCTCCCTTTCACCATTGCCAGCTCAGGATGGGCATCTTTGGTGGGAGGGGGTCATGACACCATATATCAGAGGCTTCCTACTAGTAGTGAGGGTGTAAAGGTAGTATAGTGGGGAGACTATACCCTCACGTCAAAGTGGAACAACATATACAATAGATAATACTAAATAGTAGAAGAATTATATAAACGAACAGAATAAAAATTTAGTGGAAGAATAAATATAATTGATATAATAAACAGGTCAGGAAGAAAAAATAAACATAACAACTGAATAAATATCAAAAAACTACAAGGTAGTGTCTGATACATGGATTCATGGAATGCTAATAATTAAAAGAGGAACAAGGGACAAGCATACAATCAAGCTATTAAAAATCACAAAAATAAAAAAAAGATGCTTCACAAGCATCTCGATCGAAATCTCAATACTCTACTTCTAATATCCAACTATAAGAAATCATATCAACAACTTGTAGAAGGGTTCTTGCCCTTATCAATACATGTAGATAGATAATATTCTTGGGTACCAAAGGCAGCCTGAGTAAGATGTGAGATAAAAATATTATTATGCCACCACCAATGGTGTCTATGTGAAATCCAAGCAGTTCTTGTAACAAAACAATGTGCAAGTATAAGAAAAATAGTAAAACAAAGCTAAAATAAACAACCACCCCACTCAGGTTTTTATAGGACACCTGGAGGGTCTAGTTTCTTCAGCTCATGGATGAAATGGAAGTCTGAATAGTTGTTGTATATATATATATATATTAGTAGTAATATATATATTATAATTATATATATATATTCCATCCACCTATATGAACCAAGTATGTGCTGATGTAAGTGGCCATATACCTAGAATACTAGTGCTGGTTGGACCGGGGCATAACTCAGAAATTCATAACCAGTCTAATGAGCCTATAAAATCAAGAAATAGGGTACATGATCTACATCCCAAGAAGAGTGTGGGACGTCATGCACAACACTTGGGATAGTGAGTGATACATCATGTCATCACTCTAATAATGGAATGTGTCACATAAATCCCAACACCTAAATAGTATCACTGGTTTGAGATGCCATACTCAAAACCTAATGTAAGGAAGTGTGATTTTCCACCATGATCAACATCCATTACCATCGTACACAGCCCATATAAATGTGTATTCATAATTATAAATGGTGTGATCCATAAACTCCCATGCTTTATTTTCATCCAATTCATATACATATAAATAACGAATAATCATATTTATAACATAATACATGAGGAAAAACATCCCATGTATCTCAAAGGTAAATTTCATTTATAGTAAGGCACTATAATTCAAAATGTGAATTTAGAAAAGCATAACTAAAGGTGTGGCCTTACCACCCTCCATGAACCATTTCATTTCAAATTATCCAATTCATTTATGGTAGGGAAACCATTATGAATTAGCCACTCCACTTGATTAAACCATTCATTCTAAATAACCCATTTAATTTATTAGGACATGGTAAATCAATTCATATGGATCAAGGTTTCAATTGTAAGTTGTCGTGGTCAAGTAGGAAAAATCCTACATGAGAAATTCTCAACATAGGTTGATCTAAACACCTAAGAGGTGCTTTGGGTCCTATAAAAATTCATATAATAATGGAATTTTCATTTTAATCATAAGTCATAATCTAAAGAGGCAATCCATACATAAGTGAATTTGTCATAAAGGGGAAATTCTACTTAGCACACACATGGGGTTCTCATACACAAGGTAACCAACCTCTAACTAACCAAAAAAGAATGAATTGTATTGTATTAATGTGAAATGGTCAATTTGATATGAAGAAACCAAATAAAAGGAGATTCTCAGAAAAAGATGGAGTGTGGCACAACAACATAGCTACTAGATGAAAAAACTCAAAGGGAAAATGATGTGACTTCCTACTTAAAGGTCATAGATAACTCCTCACTTGATATTGGCCTCAGATTCTAAGTAGGTTGAAAGAGATCTGAGAAATGGTCTAATTCCCTAAAAATAAGGCAAATGATCTTGCACTTGAATAGCATGATGGATTTAGGAATAAACTTATATAAGAGGTAAGATACTAAGTAAGATTACCAAGATGGGTCCAATGCTTCTTACGGATGAATCGAACTTCAGATGAGAGATCGAGCTCAATGCCTAGATTTAGGGGTTCTTAAGCTCAAAAGAGGAGGAGACCCATGTTTATCCACTAGAAGAAGAAAGGGAAAAAGGAAATAAGGTTGTAACTTAAGTGAGGGGAAAATTTTAATTTCACCTCAAAATACATAGGTTCATGGTTTGGCTGCACAATTTGGCCAAACCATGCACAAACCATGCTCAGTTTAGTACTACTTTAAGGAACACCGCATGATTAGGCACACGGTTTGACTAACCATGTAAAAACTATGAAAAATGGCTCTATCCCAAACCTAAAACCAATCGTATGGTTATATTCCCTGGGTTTCATGGTTGCATAAAAACCATGTGGCCCAGTCCTTTCTTCCCATTTTGGAGCTTCGAGCTCTGAACGAGCCCCAGACGCACCCGAGACCTCCTTGGCTTGATTAGGACTCAATATTAGGGTTGTTTAAGGAATTAAAATTTAAAAAATAATGATCCATACCTTCATGAAAATACGGGTCATTACAACCTTGCCTCATTAAAGCAACTCATCCCTGAGGTTTCCTTATGAGGGTAAAGAGGTATTGTCAGTAAAGAGTTCCATCCATTGAGTTCATATATCAGCTTCCCATTCCCAAGTCTCATCCTATACTTGACCATGCTACCGTATCACCCATACCAAAGGAACTATCCTACCTAGGAGTATCTTCACACTCTGATCAATAATACAAATGGGATACTCCTTGAAGGAATCATCCATATATAATTAAACTTTATCAGGCTGAAAGATGTGCAATGAGTCTGGATAGTATCAGTGAAGCTGAGATACATGAAAGACACCATGCATTTACTGGTATCTTTGAGGAAGTTCCAACTAGTAGGCCACTTGTCCGATTCATTTCACAACATCTAAGGGTCCAAAAAACCATGGTGAGAGCTTACCCTACTTCTAAATACGTCTATTCCCTAACCTGGGCAAGACCCTCAAGAAAACCCAGTCTCCATCCTCAAACTCAAGAGGTCTCTGGTGTCCATTGGCATACGACTATTTTTTGGAATGATCTATCAACATGTGATTTTGATTAGCTAGACCTAATCTATAGTCTCCTTCATGATATGTGGTATAAGAATAGTGGATTCCCCTACCTCTATCCAACACATAGGAGAGTGGAAAGTCCTACCATATAAGGATTCATAGGGATCCATATCGATGGTAGCCTAAAATCTGTTATTAGAAGATAACTCAATGAGGAGAATGTGTTTCTCCCAGGAACCCCCAAAGTCAATGACACATTCATAAATCATGTCCTCTAGAACATGAATCGTACACTCCATTTTTTTCATTGGTATGTGGGTGATAGGTCATACTCAGAATAACCTATGTACCCAATTCCTTCTGAAACCCCTTCTAGAACCATGATGTGAAACAAGTTTCTCTATTAGAAATGATAGAACTGGGAGCTCCATGAAGATGTATAACCTCTCTATGATACATTATTCCTAGATCATCTACTGAGAAGGTATCTCACATGGGTAATAAGTGTTAAACCTTTATCAAGTGATCAATGACAACCCAAACTATATCATTACCTCAAGGTGACCTGGGTAGACTAGTCACGAAGTCTATTGACACATCATCCCATTTTTCACTCAAGAATGGACAATGGCTGTAAAATCCCTATCGATCGATGATGTTTCTCCTTCACCTACTGACAGGTGTAACACTGAGTTATGAATCCAGCAATCTCGCATTTCATACCATGCCACAAATAATAGCTCATAGATCTCAATACATTTTAGTAGAAGCAGCGTGAACTACCCATGATAAGGCTTAAAATTCCTACATCATCTCCTCTCTGATGTCTATTGGGACCCATAAATTCCCATGGAATAATAAGATATTATCCATATCCACAGTCCAACAAAATATGTATCATCATCTAAAACACTCTCTCTTAGAACAAGGCCTTATGGATTAGATAGATATCTCGTTATCACCCATTCTAGAAGAGTATAGGTCACTGCTGAAGCTGAGAGGATAGTCTGACCATGGTACTCCTGAACCTCAATGTGCATCTCTAAGAATATGTCCATGAGCTTCCATTCTCCATTGGATTCCGGAACCACCAGTGTCTGAGTCTTCCAGCTCAGATAATTATCCATATAATTCCCATTCCCAATCATTTAGGCATTCTTTAAATCAAAAAAAATGTAGGTACTCATCCCACCTACATTTCCTGAGATTCAGATCCCGCTATATGATGATGTACTTGAGAATTTTGTGATCTTTGAATGCCAAAAAATGATCCCCAAGTATATAGTGTCTCTAATAGTGTAAGTAATGCATGACAGTAGTGAGATTGAGGTCGTGTGTTAGGTAATTATACTCATGAGGCCTCAACTGACGAGACACGTACATGATGACTCACTCATCCAGCATCAGAACTGCTCCAATATTGATACCTGATGCATCATAATATATAGTATATCTCTTTCTTGTATTTGGAAGAATCGGTATTAGCACTAAAGTAAAAAAAGGTCCTTAAACTCTTGAAATTCTGCTTCACTAACTTCTATCCATACAAATTTTACACCCTTCTTTTTCAAGATCATAAGTTGAACTGCAAGGCATGAGAAATCTTGGATGAAATGTCTATAATATCTTGTTATCCCTAAGAAACTTCTCATGTCAAAGACTATCAGGACCTGTCCCCCAGGTCCTGTGCCATGACTACCCCAATCCCACCTTCCATAGGCCAGGGGCTGCCGACTAGCACCGAAATGCGTATTCCCTAAAATCGGGAAGGCATTGCCTTTATAACCTGTAAACACACACATCCAAGAACACAGCAAGATATGAACACAAGTAAACTGTATAGTAAAAAGAGTGTGTACAGTAAGAAATAGGGGCCAGAATACAATCCCAACTGTAAAGTAAAAAAACTGGGAAGTACAAGAAAAATGGGAAGTACAAGTAAACTGAAACAGCTCCTATGAACACCCGCCAAGGATCCTACCTGAAGGGTAGGTACAGCTCTCTAACGGTCGTCTCTATGGTACGCCTCTTCTAATGTCCACCTCCAAGCTACCTCCAGTCCTGGTACCCTCAGCCTCGATCAATGTTGTTTGCCGTCTGCACCAAACACAACAAGGTGCGGGCATATCCCATGTAGTGGTGAGTATAACAATACTCAATAGGGACCCCAAGACCCCAGAAGGTCTCTCAAAATCCACAAAGGATAAACCACAAAGCATACCAAAATCACAAAGAAAGAGAACTACAGTCAACCCTACTTAGGTATATACCCATAAATATACCTAAGTTATCAAGTATACCCATATCATTCATGAGGAAACACAAGGCCCAACTCTTAACCAAAGTACAACTATTCCACGAAGGAAAGAATACCATGAAGGTAACACCACAAGGGTAAGTACCACAAAGGTAACGACGCATAGAAGAATACCAAAAAGGTATCAGCATAAAGGTAAGTACCAAAAAGGTACGCCACACAGAAGAATACCTCATAGGTATCACCACAAATTTAAAGACTCATCTCACATTAGGTATAACTTAGGTATAGAAGTAAAGATGGTTAGATGTAACTACTGAATCATATTACTCTGTTAAGAGGCAGACCCACGTAGGATACTAAACCATCAAACCCACATAGGATCCTAGTACAACAGACCCACATAGGATCCTACAGTAGTCCCACATGGATTCCTAGAGTAGATCCAAGTGGGATACTGGAACACAGACCCACGTAGGATCCCAAATCATAAAACCACATAGGATCCTTTTCTCATGTTACAACCAGCTACAGGGTTCCCGCACTAAGCTCGCTTGATTCTGGGAGGGTCTGCTCTTCAAGCCATAGGTCAAAACTCTAAATGCCACTAAATCCCATGAATAAGTGTCCCAAAAGACCGTCATGTAATAAGGTTCTCAATGCAACAGACGGTGTGTTAATCAGACGCTCGGTCTGTAAGTTATTGGCCTTTTAGTCCCGAGGGCCCGGTTGGATTCATGTTTGATCCAACCCGGCCATACACCAACATTATTTAAAACTCAAGTGGGGTATACCAAAAGTACCTTCTCTATCCAAGGTTAATGGCGTCATAGACGGTTCGTCAAACGGATGCTCGTACCACAAGTTATGGCTGAAAGAGTGGAAAGGGGTCGAAGCTGTTCTGGGTCCGGTCTGACCCGGTCGAACCAACCCAACCCTGTTCAGGTTGACCCAGGTCCGGTCTTGGGTCTGACACAGCCCGCTAGGTCTAGCCCGGCCCACCGGTATGGCCTGCAATAGGCATCCCGCGTTGGCCGGCCCGCTGGCCCGCGCTGGCCCGCGGTTGGGTGGCCCCGCGGTGGGGTCTTCCCTAGCCGCCACCCAAGGGGGAGGTACCCCGAACAGCTGGTCCATTCGGGTTGTTTGGCTGACCGGTCAGCGCCATGTGGTGCCAGCAGCTGGCACGCGGGACCCGGGGTCCCGCTCGGCTCCCCGGCTGGCTGAACGACCAGCCCACCCGTGTGGCGTGGTCGTGTGCCGCACCATCACCAACGTCTAGCAGCGAGCCGGCCGCCCTACCTTCATCGATGCAGCCCCTACACGCCCGGCAGTGCAGCTGCCCCCCCCCCCCCCCCCCCCGCGCGTCCGGTCATACGCTGGTCACCGCCCTTGCTCTGCCGCGGCCGACGGGTCGCGGCCGCCACCATCGTCACTGCAAGCTGGAGTGCTAACTGCCACTCCCAATCCCCACTAGTGTCGGTCATCGGCACGGGTCATCGGCATGGGTCACCGGAACGTGTCGCCGGCACGGGTCACCGGCACGGGTCGCCAGCGACATTCCTCGGGTCACCGGGCACGCCTCGGTGGCCCGATCTTCATTCCGAAGACTCCCACACTTGTCTCAGGATGTCTCCATCAATTCAAGATAACCAAAAAATTCACAAAGGTTGCAGAGAGGTCGGGCCATGTTTGTTTGTCCCGCACCCTCCTCGTTAGAACGGTAGCAAGCGGCATAGTTGTTCTTGAATCATGAAGAACAACAAGAACAGGGTAAGGGGTAAACAAAACAACAATCCCTAGCTCTATTTCTTGTTAAAGTTGGTGAGGAGAGTAAAGGACAGACATCGGTTCATCATCGTTGAAGACGTTCCTCATTGGGGATCCTTCAACAAAGTTCTTTGTTGGAGAAAGTGTTCTTCGTTGGAGAGATTGTTGCTTCACAATTCTCCCAAGCTCCCCTTTGCCAACAAATCCCCCAACCAAGAGGTGAAATTCCAAATCAATAAAGTTAAGATAATTAATTCAATTAATGTTGGCACATTAATTAATTTGATGTTGGCACAATTAATGGAAAAATAACCCAAGAGTCACCTCCCTCGTTAAAGAGGGAGTTCAAGGCTCGGCTGGTCCCCACCACCAAATTCAAATTTGGAGGATTGAATTTTAAAAATAAAATAAAGTTAATTTATTTTATTTTCTTCCACGAAAATCAAAAAAAAATAACTTTCACCCTCGACCTACTATGGTTGAGGTGAAGGTCTCCTTAAGTGAATATCGGCGCTACAAGCTCAACGGTGTCCTCAGATTTCAATTCCGAGCAGCGGTTCAAAAGTTACAAAAACCCGCTCACACGTTTACTGAACGTACCTGGAAAAAAAGTTCAGAAATTCATTCCAAGCACTTCGAACCTCAGAATCACGCGCTGTCAATTTTTTCAGACTTTTAATATTCCCATATAAATTTAAAAAACATACATGTAAAATCTGGGTCATTACATTCTCCCCACCTCAGGGATTTGCGTCCCCAAAAGCCACATCAAAAAAACTAAAAAAAACAAGTGGGGGTACTGAGCATGAATCTAAGCCTCCCGCTCCCATGTGCTCTCTTGGAGGTTCTCGTACTACTAGTGTACACGCACCAAAGGTATCAATCACACATGAAGGAATCTCTCATGTCGGTCCTCAATCTCCACAGGAACCTCTGAAAATGTCTCCCCATCATCGATGTCAATCTCTCCCCAGTCAATGATGTGTGAAGGGTCGTGCACGTATCTCCTCAGTTGGGATACATAGAAAACATCGTACACCCGGTGCAACTGAGGTGGAAGAGCTAAGTGGTAATCCACCTCGCCAATTCTGATAAGGACCTAAAAGGGTCTGATGAACCTCAAAGATAACTTGATGCCCCAGCTAAATCTACTCAAACCTGATTGGGGTGAGACCCATAGAAAGATGCAGTCCCCATCCTCGAACTCTAGAGGTCTCCATCTTATGTTGGCATAAGACTTCTGCCTGCTCTGTGCAGTCTTCATCCGCTCCTAGATAATCTTCACCTTCTCTGTGGTAGCCCGTACCATCTCTAGTCCCATGAGTGCTGACTCCCCTAGGTCAGTCCAATACAAAGGCGTTCTGCAAGGTCAGCCGTACAGATCCTCAAATGGTGTCATCCAATGATGGAGTGATAGATATTGTTGTATGAAAACTCCACCAAGGGAAATTGATCCTCCCAGCTGTGACCAAAGTCAAGGATGAAAGCACATGGCATGTCCTCAAGGGTATGAATGGTCCACTCAGTCTGTCCATCCATCTGAGGATGGAAGGCAGTGCTCAAACGAAGCTATGTCCCGAAAGCCTCCTATAACCCCTTCCATAACTGGTAAGTGAAATGTGCATCAAAATCAGAGACAATCGTCGAGGTTAATCCATGTTGCCGTATAATCTCCTATACAAAGAGGCTTCCTAAACTCTCTACTGAACTCTATTCTCTAATTGGTAGGAAGTGGGCAGACTTGGTGAGTCGGTCAATGATCACCCAAATAGAATCATGACCCCTAGATGTATGTGGAAGTCCTGTCACAAAGTCCATGGATAATTATTCCCACTTCCACTCTAGGACCTCTAAAGGATGAACTAAGCATGCTGGTACCTGATGCTCCGCCTTCACTTTCTGAAAAGTGAGGCACCGAGAGACAAACAACGCTACTGCTTTCTTCATTATCAGCCACCAGTGCTGTCGTCAGAGGTCCTGGTACATCTTCACCACTTCTGGATGTACCGCTAGAGGGGATGTGTGGAAATCCCTCAACACTTCCTCCTGAAGTGACACTAGTACCATGTTACGTCTTCTGAAAAGGATGATGTGCTCCCCACCTTCAGAAAATCCATCAGGTGCTTGTCTTGTGGATATATGAGCACGTCGAGCCTCGCAGTCAGTGTCCCCATGTTGCGCCTCCCTAACTCGCTGAAGGAGTGGGGGAGTGACTGTAAGAGACTGAAGAAAAGTCGCTCCATCTCGATCCACAAAGGATATCTACAAAGCGGCCAGCTGCTCCATCACCTCACTTAGAAGTTGTATACTAGATCTCCGGCTGAGTGCATCTGCTACAACATTCCCCTTATTGGATTATAGACTATCTCGAAGTCATATTCATGGAGAAACTCAAGAAAAATTTGTTTTCTTAGGTTCAGGTCCTTCTGGGGGAAAATATACCTGAGACTCTGGTGATCAGAGTAGACCATAAAACACTTTCCCATCAGATAGTATCGCCACATCTTCAAAGAGAAGACCATTGTAGCTAACTCAAGGTCATGGGTAGCGTAGTTCTGCTCATGTTTTCTCAGCTATCAAGAACCATATGTGATAACTACTCACTCCTGCATCAGGACACATCTGAGCCCAGTCCCTGATGCATCACAGTAGACTACGTACCCAACACCCTCCTCCAGAAGCCTCAAGATGGGGGGAACTAGTCAGCCTCTATCTCAGCTCCTAAAAACTCTGCCAGCATCTCTCTGAACACACGAAGGGTTTCTCCTTATTTTTCAACGCTGATAAAGGTGTTGTAACTCTGGAGAAATCTGGAAAAAATATCTGGTAGTATCTGGCCAATCCCAGGAAACTTCGTACCTTCGTCACACTCCTAGGTGGATCCCAAGCAAGTATTGCCTCAATCTTCATTGGATCCACTACAACTCCATCCTATAAGATGACATGTCCTAGAAAGTGAACTTCTCAGATCCAGAACTGACACTTCGATAGCTTACCATAAATATGGTGCTCTCGGAGTGTGTCCAGAACTATCTGCAAATGATATTCATGCTCCTCCTCAGTAGCCGAGTTGATCAGAATGTCATTAATAAAAACCACCACAAAGCGATCAAGATATGGATAAAAGATCATGTTCATGAGTCCCATGAACACTTATGGAGTGTTTTTCACACCGAATGGCATAACCAAGAACTCATAGTGGCCATACCGACATCTAAAAGTCGTATTATACACATCCTCATCTCATACTCTGAGCTGGTGATAGCCTGATATGAGGTCTATCTTTGAGAACCACCATGATCCCTTCAGCTGATCAAAGAGGTCATCAATCCTCGTGAGTGGGTACTTTTTCTTCAAGGTCACCTGGTTCAGGTGCCGATAGTCAACACAAAGTCTCAAGCTCCCATCCTCCTTCTTGGTGAACAAAATAGGGGATGCCCTAGGATAAACATTAGGCTGGATGAACCCCTTCC
Organism: Viscum album; assembly: GCA_963277665.1. NCBI lineage: Eukaryota > Viridiplantae > Streptophyta > Magnoliopsida > Santalales > Viscaceae > Viscum > Viscum album. The sequence continues at coordinate 1,426,035,886 of OY728136.1, read as the reverse complement.
CATGTAAGTCCTCCAGCTATACATGTAGCTCACAAAGCTCTGTGGGAGCCATCTGATACACTGGTGTAGATATTGGTGTCTTCCTGAGATACAAGTCAATGTAAAATTCCACCTCTCTGTGAAGAGGTAGACCTGGAACATCATCAGGGAAGACATCTGTATACTGGTCCACCACTACAGGATAGCTCAGACTCTCCACGTCAACCGCTTTGAGGGTAAGGCTATCCAACTGATGAGTAATCGGCTGCACTCTCCTCTGGGTAAGTCCATCCTATACTGAAAAGGCTCCCTTCTTGCCGGTGAAGGTAAACCTAGTCTCATCAGTGTGGACACACCGCACTTTTTTCCTAATGCATTTGATCTGGGCATGGACTATAGATAACCAATTCATACCCAAGATGACGTCGTAAGGCCTTGACGCCACTACTAGAAGATCTCAGTTGAAGCTCTCACCTCCTAGAGTAATCTCATACTGCTGGAATCAGTGCGTAATCATTGAATCCTCTCCTGTAGGAGTCTCTAGTCGTAAGGATTGGGCCAACAGCTCCATCGGAATCTCTGAGATCTGAACGAGGGCAGTGGAAATAAACGAATGATGGGTACCTATGTTTATAAGTACTATAGCTAAGGTGGAGTGGACACAGATCGTACCTTGTATAATCTCCGAAGCATCATAGTCGTAGGCCTCAGCTTCCTGGAGCTGAGCTTGCCCCTTTCCACTAGATCATTGTGGTTGGGGTGGACCACCAGGTAGTGGTGGTGGTAAAACCTCGAATTTTCGCCCACCAATAGCTGCACAACCAGCTCCTTTGCCACATCCGCCTGCTCCCTAAAAACCTCCTTGGTTGAACCTCTGTCTCTGCCTGGGTGGTCCTTCGACCATCTGCCAATCATCCATATGGCGGGTTGGGCAGTCACGAGCCATGTGACCCTGCCCACTGCATGCGTAGCACTACCTGATCCTCGTAAGATTGGATCTATCTCAGGTGCCCCCACACAACCGAACCTGAATTCTACGGTTGTCCACCTGTAGGTATGGTCCTTTTGGATCTCTATGACATCTGTCTGCTGCTAGCTACATAAGACTCTGCTATGTGATGCCTGGTGGTGGGTCTTGCTAATGGTGACTACTCAGCAAGAAAACTCTCCACTGATAGGGCTCTCTCTAACACCCCTGACTGCGTCAGGATGCTGAGAGAAATCATTTAAGCCCTAATCTCCCACCTAAGTCCCTGCTCGAAGGTTCAGGCCCTAAAGAATGGGTCCCTCAGCATATCAGTGGAGTAGCGCGAGAGGTCAGTGAACCTTTTGAGTACTGAGCCACGTGCCCTACTACAGATGAAGAAGATCTTGTATGAGCACTGAGTGAAGGGTCGCTGGAACAAACTCTACCCAAAATAGGATTTCAAAGTCTGCCCATAGAAGTGTCACCTCATCGTGAACCTGGAGCATCAAGCTCCACCATCTTCCTATTGCTGCTTGTAGAATACTGGAGGAAATGATTTCCATGAGATCAACTGGTGTCCCTACCAGTCAGAAGACTCTCACCACAGCCTCTAGACAATCCTCAGCCGCCTGTGGGTCCATCTCACCCCTAAACCTGGGTAGACTCTGGCACTGGAACTCGTGCAATGGGATCAAGCAGCATGCACTCCCCGCTGCTAGCGCTAGTAGCATCGGTGGCCCAAAGGGTAATGGTACTGCGGGTGCCTCCACTAGTGCCTCTACTGATAAAGGGCCTGGCACCGAGGCCTCATCGCTCAGTGGTTTTTCATCACGTACTCTTCTTGTAACCCTAGCTAGTTGTCAACGTGGAGGAATCCTGAAAAGAAACAGGTGATCCATGGTCAATAAGTTAAACCTAGTGAGCTGACTCAAAGATATCACAAAGAAAACTTTTCAAAACACGCACACAATCAATGATTTTGTGCAGTGAGTCAGAAATCAAAATTCAGTGTCCTGGTGTATGGATACGTCGGCTGCCTCACCAACACTGGATTCCCTAAACCGATAATCACACTCATAACACTTAACACTATTGTTGTTAAAAGTTCAGAGTCCAATGATCTACGATAGAACTGACTCCTCTGATGCCAATTTTTCATGAACCATCCCCCAGGGCTCGTGCCATGATTACCCCAAGTCCGCCTTCCATAGTCCAGGGGCTGGCGACTAGCACCGAAAGGCGTATTCCCTAAAACTGGGAAGGCATTGTCTTTATAACCTGTAAACACACACATCCAAGCACACAGTAAGATACGAACACAAGTAAATTTTATAGTAAAAAGAGTGTGTACAGTAAGAAATAGGGGCCAGAATACAAGCCCAACTGGAAAGTACAAGAAAACTGGGAAGTACAAGTAAACTGGAACAGCTTCTGTGAACACCCACCAAGGATCCTACCTGAAGTGTAGGTACAGCTCTCGAATGGTTGTCTCTGCGGTACGCCTCATCTAATTCCACCTCCGAGATACCTTCATTCCTGGTACCCTTAGACTCAATCAATGTTGTCTATAATTTTCACCAAACACAATAAGGTGTGGGTGTATCTCGTGCAGGGGTGAGTATAACAATACTCAGTAGGGACCCCGAGACCCCTGAAGGTCTCTCAAAATCCACAAAGGATAAACCACAAAGCATACCAAAATCATAAAGCATGAGAATAACAGTCAACCCTACTTAGGTATATACCTATACATATACCTATGTTATCAAGTATACCCATCTCATTCATGAGGAAACACAAGGCCCAACTCTTAACCAAAGTACAACTGTTCCACGAAGGAAAGAATACCACAAAGGTAACACCACAAGGGTAAGTACCACAAAGGTAATGTCACATAGAAGAATACCACAAAGGTATCACCACGAAGGTAAGTAACACAAAGGTACAACGCACAGAAGAATACCACATAGGTATCACCACAAAGGTAAAGACTCATCTCACATCAAGTATAACTTAGGTACGGAAGTAAAGATGATTATATGTAACTACTGAATCATCTTACTCTGTTAGGAGGCAGACCCACATAGGATCCTAAACCATCAGACCCACGTAGAATCCTAGTACAAAAGAACCACGTAGAATCCTAGAGTAATCCCATGTGGATTACTAGATAGGATCCATGTGGGATATTGGAACACAAACCCATGTAGGATCCCAAGCACAGACCCACATAGGATCCATTTCTCATGTTACAGCCATCTATAGGGTTCCCGTACTAAGCTCGCTTGATTCTGGGAGGGTCTTCTCCTCAATATATAGTTAGATACTCCAACTGACATGAAATACCAGGAATAAGTATCCTAAAGTACCGCCATGTAATAGGTGTCTCAATGCAATAGACAGTGTGTCAATCGGACGCTCGGTCTGTAAGTTATTGGCCTTGTAGTCCTGAGGGTCTGGTTGGATTCATGTTCAATCAAACCCAGATATACCCCAACTTTATCTAAAACTCAAGTGAGTTATACCAAAAGGACTATCTCGATCCAAGGTTACCGGTGCTGCAGACGGTTCGTCAAATGGATACTCATAGCTCAAGTTATGGCTGAAAGAGTGGGAAGCGGTCGAAGCTGGTGCGGGTCTGGTTCAACCTGGTCGAACTGACCTGGCCCGACCTAGCCTGGGTCGACCCGACCCGGTTTGGGTTGACCCGAGTCCATCCTTGGGTCCGACCTGGCCTGCTGGGTCTGGCCCGACCCACCGGCACGGCCCGCAATGGGCGTCCTGTTGGCCCGTGACTGGGTGGCCCCATGGTGGGGTCCTCCCTAGATGACACCCAAGGGGGAGGCGCCCCTTGGGTACCCTGAATGGCTAGGCCTTTCGGGTTGGGTAGCCGACCGGTCGGCGCCATGTGGCACCGACAGCTGGCACATGTGACCTAGGGTCCCGCTCGGCTCCCCGGCTAGCCGAACGGCCAACCCACCCACACGACGTGGTCGTGCGCCGCGCACCGTGGCACCACCAGGAGCCGGCAGTGAGCCAGTCACCCTCCCTTCACCACCACGGCCTCGTGTTGCAGCCCCTGCACACCTGGCGGCGCGAATGCGTGCCGTCGCCCCCTTCACGCGGTCGGTCGTGCGTTGGACACCACCCTTGCTCCTCCGCAGCTGATGGGCCATGGTCGTCGCCATCGTCTCGGCCATCCAGAGTGTTGGATGCCGCTCTCGAGCCCCACCAGTGTCGGTCACTGGCACGGGTCACTGACGACATTCCTCGGGTCACCAGGCGCGCCCCGGTGTCCCGTTCTTCATTTCAAAGACTCTCTCACTCGTCTCGGGATGTCTCCATCGATTCAAGACCACCAACAAATTCACAAAGGTTGTAGAGAGGTCGGTCCATGTTCGTTTGGCATTCACCCTCCACGTTAGAACAGTAGCAAGCGGCATAGTTGTTCTTGAATCATGAAGAGCGACAAGAAAGGGGTAAAGGGTAAACAAAACAACAATCCCTACCTCGATTTCTTGTTGAAATTGGTGAGGAGAGGAAAGGATGGATGTCGGTTTTTCATCGTTGAAGATGTTCCTCATTGGGGATCCTTCAACGAAGTTCTTCATTGGAGAAAGTTTTCTTCGTTGGAGAGATTGTTGCTTCAAAATTATCCTAAGCTCCCCTTTGCCAACAAATCCCCCAACCAAGAGGTGAAATTCTAAATTAATAAAGTTAAGATAATTAATACAATTTATATTGGCACATTAATTAATTTGATGTTTGCACAATTAATGGAAAAAGAACCCAAGAGTCACCTCCCTCATTAAAGAGGGAGTTCAAGGCTCAAGTGGTCCCCACCACCAAATTCAAATTGAGAGGATTGGATTTCAAAAATAAAAAAAAGTTATTTTATTTTATTTTCTCCCATGAAAAGCACAAAAACTAACTTTCACCCTCGACCTACTACGGTCGAGGTGAAGGTCTCCTTAAGTGAATACTGGTGCTACGAGCTCAATAGTGTCCTTGTATTTCAATTCTGAGCATTGGTTCAAAAGTTACAAAAAACCTACTCGCACGTTTACTAAATATACCCAAAAAAAAGTTCAAAAAATTATTTTGGGCACTCTGGGCCTTGGAATCACTCACCGTCAATTTTCGCGGACTCGTAATATTCCCATATAAATTAAAAAAAATTACATGGAAAATATAGGTCATTAAAAATACATTCTTAGGTTGCTCCCAGGAAATTATAACTCTCACTTTCTCTAGGTATACTAAAACTATTAACTCTGAGATGATGTGACCGAGGAAGTGGAATTTTTTTATCCAAAAGTGGCATTTACTAAGCTTAGCATAGATTTGGTTCTCTCTCAGTGTATTCATCATGTTATCAATATGGGTTGCATGGTTGTGTATGGAGTGTGAATACACCAAGATATATTTAACAAATACTACCACAAATGAATCCAGAAATGGGTGTAAAACCATATTCATAAGATCCATAAAGACTGCAGGTGCATTCTTGAGTCTAAATGGAATGACTAGGTACTCAAAGAGACCATACCTGCTCTTGATAGATGTGTGAGGTATGTATGAAGACCCAACATGCACCTGATGATATTTCACCCTTAGTTATATCTTTGAAAACAACTTCACTTATCGGAGTTGATCAAAGAGGACATCTATTCTAGGCAGTGGATACCAATTCTTTATCATGATCTTGTTAAAATGACAGTAATCCACACAGATCATAAGGGTACTATCCGCCTTCTTAGAGAAAAGGATCGGTGAACCCCAAGGAAAATTGTTGGGGAATATAAAGCCTTTAGACTCCAGATCCTCCAACTACTTCATGCACTCAAGAAGCTCCTTAGGTTCCACCCTATAAGGAGGAATGGTCATTGGTGTTGCTCATGGTACCAACTCAATAGTGAGTTCTACCTCTCACACCAGAGGTAGACCATAGAATTCATCGGGAAATACATATCTGAAACACTCTAATACTAGAGGAAAAACAGTGGTTTGTAACCCCTAGTTGTTTAGGAAGAGACTGGCAATCTGATCTATAACACTACCCATCCTCTATTGCTCGGTTCCTACTCATGTCGCACTGACATCCCATTCTCACTTATAAACGTTCCTAATTCCCTTTGGTGATATAAACATCAACCTATGACAATAGCATCCAATATAGGCTTGATAAGGAACTAACCAATCCATATTGATGATTACATCAAAGCTTGTCATGTTGAGGATGAAAAGATTACACATGAAAAGGTAAATGCCTATCTCAAGTTAAAATCCTTATAATGGTTAATTCCCTATGAACGGGTATCTAATAGTGTGACTAATGTCACAACGCCATAGTAGTGCTCAATCCTGAGGCCTAGACTCTCAGTGATTACCTCAGATATAAAATAGTGATAAATTTCTATGTCAAATAAAGAAGACACTAAATTAGAGGCAGCCAAAATAGTACCAAGAACTGTAGAAGGTTCGACACTCTTCTCTTCTGGCATAGGCTGGACTGTATGTAACTGGCTTGTACCATATCCCTAATTCACTGTATGACTGCACTGAGAAATCCTGCTATGCTGAAGCTAGGAAGCATAAGTCTGATTTCCTCTTCCTCAACTTCCACCTTGGCTTGATCAGCTGGTGGTATTCCAACTACCTTCCTATCATGATCCTACTATCCCTACTCTTGAAATAGAAGTGGGTGCAGAAAACTTCTCACTAGTCACTGGAGGGAAAGTCCTACAGAAGTTCTAGATATTCCCCATACAACCATATCCTCTACACTCGAATGGATCCCGTAAACACTAAGGCTTCATAGGCCTTGGATTCCTACACTAGTGACAGACAATAAATCTATCTACACAAGGAGCCTGATTAATGATAACTCCACAAGTAGCCTCAAATCATCTCTTTTTCCTAGAAGAAGAACCACTAATAGCTATAGAAGAAAACCTCTACAACTTAGTAAAACAGGTAGAGTACTTCCTAAATGACATACTCCCTTAATACAGGTTCATGAATTCTCTAACTCTGTTAGACCTCAAAGTCTAGGGAATGAAGTAGTTGTATAAGATGGTTTGAAAATCAGCCCAGACCATATCACGATTCTAATCTTCCTAGGTGATCACATCCCACCACTTCTTGGAATAATCGCATACCATATATTCTAAAATCTTGAACCTTTACTCTAGAGGCATCTCAATATGCTCTAATATAGATAGTATTGGTTTGAGACAAGACCCTACAACATGAAGTCCTCCATCCCCCAAAAAAGTGGTAGGATTATACTGCTAAAATTCCCAAGTCAGTTATGCTATAATTGGGGAAGGTCTAACAAAACCTTTCATATTCTAAAGCATATATAGAAAACCCTCTCAAAACTGGGAATAAATTCCCATATCTGGTATTGGAAAAGATTCCATAGGTGGCACTATAGGATAAAACACCAACAACTCAAGTCCCACCACATAAGGAGCATGGTAGTCCCCACATTCAAGACATATGATAGGAGGACATTGTGGCGGTATGAATCTATAATGCCAAACACGCACCTTAGGATAGATTTAATCAATTTAGAAGATTACATTAAAGAAACTAGGACAAGAGTAAATCCTTCCTATAGAAACAACCACACCTCTCTTCCTACTTCAAAAGTCATATATATATGGTATAAGAGACCATGAAAGGACATAATAACATAATAGATACCCCACTACCCACTACTAAGGTCAGTTTCAGGTCTAAGTATTTGTTTCACATGTATAGGATAACTAAATTCACTTTAAAGGTCATATTCATTTTGAATTTGTGCTTGTTCAATTATGTAAATTACTTAAAATGCTTCAATTATATGGTATACCACTTTTAATACATAAGGACACATACTCCTTATGAACCAAAATATGATATCCATCTAACTCACACCATAACACATTCCAGTCCATGTGATGAATGGTCCATGGATTAACGTTCCATAATTGACTACTTAAGGTGTTTGCTTTAACCTATTCATGAAAACACTATTAGGATAAGGCAGGAACTTTAAGTATCAATTATTTTTTCTAATCCCAGTAAGAATTATCAACACAATTCAATACATATTCAAGGAACTATCAATATGCAACGGGAAAATGCATGCTGAAAATAGATGTGACATGGAAAAATGCATGGAATATTAGTCATAGTGTTCCTAATAATGATGCATGTAACAATGATCATTTCCCTCATATCATGGGCTAAGGATGAAATAAATCCTCAATTTGAACAATAATAATAACTACAACACATCATGTGTGTCACCCAATGGTGAAATGATATCAACAGTAATAGGCAGAATCAGAACAATAATTATAATTTAGGAAACTCATCTTTTACCCCGAACATGGGTTCTTGATGACCAATCATGGATTATGGACAAGTTACAAGGATTACCCAATCTCTAATCTATTGTCTCTAAATATTAAAGAAATAAAGGAACCACTATGATACCACATTGTAACATCCCAACCATAGATCTACTTAACTCATGCCTCGGGTCAGGGGGTCACATGGCCTCAACTGCGTCTCCCTGTATATCAGAGGCTACTGACTAGAAGCAAGGGTGTAAAGGTGGTATAATGGGGAGACTAGACCCTCATTTCAGAGTTTCACAGTGGATACAATAGATAAAAATCAATAGTGGGATCATGATATAAATGGAAAAAATTACAATGCAGCAAAAGAATAAATATAACTAATATAATAGACAAGTGTAGAAACGAAAATAAATAGAAAAACTGAATAAATATCTCAAAATCCACTAGGTAGTGTCTGATACATGGATTCATGGAATGATGATAATAAAAAGGGTAAAAAGGGACAGGAATACAAGCATCCTATACAACAAGCACAAAAAGAACAAAATCTTCTCCACAAGCATCTTAAGAGAAAGATCGATCCTCTTCTCCTAAGCTCTAACTATATGAAAGAATATCAATAACCTCTAGAAGGTAATTTTCTCTTATCAATACCTGCATATAGATAATCTTCTTGGGTACCAAAGGAAGCCCAAGTAAGGTGTGAGATAAAAATCTTAGTAGGCCACCACCAACAGTGTCTACATGTAATCTAAGAAATTCTCATAACTAAAAAATGTGAAAGTATAAGTAAAATAGTAAAACAAAGCTAATATAAATAACCAACCTACTCAAGTTCCTATACGATATCTGGAGGGTCTACCTACTTCAGCTCATGGCTGGAATGGAAGTCTGAAGAGTTACTATATATATATAGTAGTAATATATATATATAGTATAATTCTATATATATATACATTGTATCCACCTATATGAACCAAGTGTGTGTGGATGTAAGTGTCCATATACCTGAAATACTAGTGTTGGATAGACCAAGAATAACTTATAAATCCATAACCAGTCTAACAAGCCTATAAGCTCAAGCAATATGGTACATGCCCTATATCTCAAGAAGAGTGGGAGTCATCATGCATGACACTTTGTATGGCAAGTGATCCATCATTTCATCACTCTAATCATGGAAAGTGTCATGTAAAGCCTAATGCCCATATAGTATCACTAGTGAGAGATGCCATACTCAACACCTGATGTAAGGAAGTGTGATTTTCAACCATGCTCAGCATCCCTTACCATCATACACAACCCATATAAAGGTGTATTCATAATTATAATTGGTATGAGTCATAACCTCTCATGATTCATTTTCATCCATCCCATATAGATATAAATGAGGTATAATCATATTTATAACATAATACATCAGTCAAAACATCCCATGTATCTCAAATGTCATTTTCATTTATAGTAAGGCATTCAAAATGTGCATTTATCAAATCATAACTAAAGGTGTGGACTTACCACCCTCCATGAACCATTTCATTTAAAATTATCCAATTCATTTATGGTAGGGAAACTATCATTCATTAGACACTCCACTTGATTAAATCATTCATTATAAACAACATATTTAATTCATTATAACATGTAAAATCAATTCATATGACTCAAGGTGTCAATTGGAAGGTGTCATGGTCAAGTAAGAAAAATCCTACATGGTAAATTCCCAACATAGGTTGATCCAAACACCGAAGAGGTTCTTTGGTTCCTATAAATATTCATATAACACTAGAATTTCCATTCTAATTCTAATTCGTAAGCTAAAGGGGAAATCTATACATAAGTGCATTTTTCATAAAAGGGTAATTCTACTTGGCACACCCATGTGGTGCCCATAAACAAGGAAACCAACCTCAAATTAACCAAAAAAATCAATTAGATTGTAATAAGGTGAAATTTAAAATTTGATATGAAGGAACCAAATAAAATTAGATGCTCAGAAAAATTTGGTGTGTGTCACAACGACATATCTACAAGATAACAAAACTCAAAGGGAAAACGAACTGACCACCTACCTTAAGGCCATATGTGACTCCTCGATTGATATCAAGAATAGATTCATAGTAGGATGTAAGAGATGTAAGAAAACGTCCAACACCCTAAAAATTGGTCAATCAATATTGCACCTAAATAGTGTGATGGATTTATAAATAAACTTATATAGGAGGTAAGAAAATACGGGATCTTACCGAGATGGGTCCAATGCTTCCGATGGGTCATTAATTAGACTTCGAATGCGAGATCTAGCTCAATGTCTAGACTGAGGTGTTCTTGAGCTCAAAAGAGGAGGAGACCCATGTTCAGCCACTAGAAGCGGAAAGGGAAAAGGGAAATAAGGTTATAAATTAAGTGAGTGGGGGAAATATATTGTCACCTCAAAATACATAGGCACACAGTTTGGCCGCATGGTTTAGCCAAACCATGCGCAAATCATGCTCATTCCACTACTACTTTGGGTCACACCACATGGTTAGGTGCACAGTTTGACTAATCATGTGAAAACTATAGAAAATGGATCTTTTTTAAACCTACAACCAATTGCATGACCATGCTCCTTGGGTCGTACAGTTGTAGAAAACCCATACGGCCCAGTCCTTTCTTCCCATTTCAAAGCTCTGAGATCCAAACGAGCCTCAGATGCACCTGAGACCTCCTTGTCTTGATTAGGACTCAATATTAAGGTCATTTAAGAAATTAAAATTGAAAACTAATGATTTGTATCTTCATGAAATGACTGTCCATTACAACATCAAAATTGAAATTTTATAATACCCTGTAGTTTAGTGGTTTGTTTGTTTCATGTTATAAATTTCTAAATTTGGTAATGCTATAAGAATTAATGACTCTCATGGGGCTATCAAATTTTTTCTCTATTTCTATAGATAAGAGCGAAGAGTTTATTAGTGTAATAATTTAACCAATTTATTTTATCATATTTTCTATTTTATAATTTTATCATAGGTTTTTAATTTATTTATTAATATCATTTTTACCAAACTGGGTAGTTTTGGTTATGATGGTGAGGTTGTAGAGAAAAATGACTACCAAGGATAGGTTCACCTTCCTACTAGATTATATGGCACAACTACTCAACGAAGTTAGAATGATGAAAAATCAATCAAATGAGTGCCTACAATTATACCCAAGAATTTAATACACACCACCTCATATCCTGGAGATATAATTCAATAAGGATCACCATGAGAAAAGAAACATAGATTACAAATAATAGGTATATATCACTTCATAAGATGGTTTTTTATAATCATGATTCCCTTGATTTTTCAAGTTCAAAAGATGATGAATAGGGTGACCTTTCTACAGATCTCAAGTGGGATAAAGCATAATTCAGTATATAATAGCAAGATGAAGAAAAAAAGAACATAGTATAAGAAGATACCTCACTTTCTGAGATGCTACAAATGTTTCTTACAAAACTGTGATTATAGCTGAAGTAAAAGGAGGAAGAATAAGAGGAGGAGGAGGAAATTATAGTTTCCACATTTTTCACAAATTTTTTAAAACATCTAAGTGTGCAGAAAGAAGAGGAATAAGAACTAGATACACCCTGAACTGACTATGCAGATGAATAAAAAGAAACATCAACAAAAGAAGAAATTGAGAAGATAGCTAAAAAACTAAAGTAATCATCAAATTAGTTAAAAACATACATCCATACATGGAAAAATAATAATTTTACCATGTCTGTATAGATTCTAAGATCCTGATAGTGGTCTTCATAATATTTATAATCTGGTCACCCCCTTTGAGTTCCATGCTAATATCAACGAGGAGAAGTCAAGGTGATATTGGTGGATTTTGAAGTTAGAATCGAGTGAAAAAGATATGGTTATCTCTATACCACACTCCAATCATATAACCCAAGTATGGTCAAGCTAAATGATTGTTAAAAAAGTGTATTTATTAAGATGCAGCCTGATTTTTAATTCTTTTGATGAATTTATATTTATCACTTTCTTAAAATTTAAGCTCACAATTAGGATTTAATTTCAATTCCCCCTATTATTTTTTATCATTATTGAAAGTACCTATACTTTCACTTGTTTCAATAAATTTTTTGGTCAATAAAAGGAACTGTAAGTAGAAGCAATCAGAATAAAGAGGAATCTATAATACCATTAAATTTCATGAAAACCATTCACGTCGTGAAGACCACAAAATACACATCATGTAATCAATACACATCATGAATATGGTTCAGGAAGAACCAGCACATATGACTTAAAAACTCCATGAATAGGGTAGTGATCATTCAATTCAATAATTTTCTATTGTACCCCCCACATTAAAATTGATTAGAGATTTAATTTCCAATTGCATGTTCACACTTGATTCTTGCTTTACTCAACTGAACTAGGAGACATAAACTACCTTGGATAAATACCATTACATTAATTTTAAATTTATTTTTCAATAAATTTGAATGAGAACAATAGGGAAAATAATTATTATAAATAATCATATGGATTAGGATTTTAAAAATCATGATTTAGGGAAGAATATTGATCATTGTAAATGAAATTTTTCTGAGATTTGAAACTGCTTTGAAATTTTTATATTGGAATTAATTGATTTAATTATTCATATTCATTACCATGATTTATTTTCCCAACCATTCATCTCTTTCTTAATACATCCACTGAGCTAATATTTTCCATTCTTTCTTTCATATATTTCTTCAGAAACATGGTCATGATTTCTTTTAGAACTGTATTTTCATCTTATCAAAGCTATGAATGAACGAAATCACTTTTAAAATTATTTAGGAATTATTTTTATTATCCCTTATCTTGAGACCCACCTTACATTAATCCTTTTTAATCCCATAGAATCCATAAATATCCTTGTTAGGAAATGAGTTGTGTTATAAGCCTATATTATCCATTCCTACCTTCCTCAAGATGTTTTGCATGATATTTAAAAAAATAAGTGTGGGGGGTATTTTCTAGGGTACCAAGATATATTTCATTGAGGATATTATGTTGGGGTATTATCCATTATGATTTGGGGAGAGGCCATGTATTTTTCATTATAATTCATTATTTACCTCTCTTTATAAAAAAAATATTATATAAAAAACTTCTGAAAAAAAAAAGAAAAAAAATAGGTTTGTGTCTTGGGAAGATAAAAAATCACCATTTTTCAGACTGATGATATTTTGATCATATTTGGTTAGATGTTGGATGTGATATTTGTCTTAATTGTATATTTTAAAATATATATATATATATATATATATAATAGAAAAAAAGAGCAAGAAATGTTGATTCATTCATTATTCTTACATATATCATGGACCCACTTTGAGATTTTTTGGTGGGGGAGAGAGATATGAAATTGATAAAGGGAGATTTTATTATACTTATATTTTGATATCAAGAATTAAAATTTAGAGTAAAACCACATTTTTAAGCATTACTTTTTACATTATCTACCTACCTACCCTAACGCTGCAAATTCATTTGATCCTAATGGTGAAGCCCTCATGATTAATTGTGATTCTATCTTTACATAGTGGAGATGTTAGATTCCTTATAAGACTATGGTAAGTGAAATTTTTTTGAGGTATGTGATGAAATATATTTACAATTGTACCCTGATTATGAGTGGAAAAAATCAAGTGAGGTAAATTTAAAATGGCATGCATTTTAATAATGGGTTGAAAAATTAAAATAGATGAATGAAAAATATTGGTTATTTCAAAGGAGAAAAGTATAATACTAGGTTGATTTGTTTATTTGAAAAATTAGGCATTGATAAATTGTATAACTATGATTCTTGAACATTTAATCTTCCATTTGATCAATTTATTTTGATTAAATTGAATTTAAATCATGGTAGAGTGAGTGTCCTTTGTAGTGTGTTGAGATTTCATCCTTGAGGAAAGGTATGAATTCAAGTGTGGGGGGTATCTAATATGTGTATTTCATACATATAATTGATAGTATTTGAATAAATTAATTTTTATATTTTAATGATTAATCTTTAAAAAATTTGAATAGTTTGACTTGTTCTATGTTTTATGGCAGGATACAATGGATACTTGGAAAAGGAACAAAACATGATGTAATGAGGAGCTAAAATAAACTTTGCACCATGAGCGAAGCGAAGTGGCACAACATCAGAAAATTTATAATCTTACAGAGCGGCGTAACTAGAGCATGTAATTTACAAATCATGTATTCGATTTACCAGATTTGAGTTTTTTTGGGATAAGATATTTGTAAGAGATACTCCAAAATTTGTGATGCCTTCTCACGCAGTGAAAATTAAAAGATTACATGACATGTAAGCTTTACACGTCGTTTAAGTTTTGGCGAATATAAAATTAAAGATGCTTAGTTTGAGGGTTTAACACACAAGATTACAAAAATACGCCCTCATCCACCACTTTAGGGAGATCTATATGGAGGTACAATGTGATATGAAACATGTTGGATGACGTGCACCACCATGGATACCTGTTTCACTGTTATTCTATAGGATTTTTCTTCATTCTTTTTATACACCCTCTCATAACCAGATTGAGGGGTAATTTATTTATGTCATGGATTTCATGATGAACAAGGATTGATTATATGAGGTATTTAATTTTTTATTTCAATTCATGTTTGGGTTTCATATTTGATCTTCAATTCTATCCCTTCCCTAATTTCTTTTTTCATGACCATTGTGAGCGAGTTTTGGAAGTGGGTTTAATTTCTTTCTTTCCTTGAGAATGACCATTTCCTAAGTTGACTGAATACCTTTGATTAATGTGAGATGTAGGGTTTAGACTCCATGACCATTGGTTTTGTTTCTTACCTATGTTTAAATATGGTTTTGGGTTACCCATTCTTTAAAATCTGAAGTACCTAACTATGAGAAAAGGAGAGCTTTGGATAGAGAGCGTTTACCATAACCATTGGACTTTCCAGGACCTAATTCTAATTAATACATAATTTTTAATTATTTATTTTATATCTTTTTATCCCATGAACTAGGATTAATTACTACCAGGTTCCATTTTTATATTTTTTTCTCCCACATTCTTCACCAATCAAATACCCAGTAGTCCAGATTTAATTTCTTAAAATCGAAATTAGTGTAGGTATTTGTTATTTAATTAATATTTTTCTACAACCCTACCTCTGTGGGTTCAACCTTGGACTTGAAATTCCTATACTACACTATAGTTTAGTTGTTTTTTGTTTTGTGTTATAAATTTTTAAATTTGGTAACCCTACAATAATTAATGACACCCACTGGGCTATCAATCATCCTAGGATTCGTGTCTCTAATTCATGATAGTATTACTTGAGTGACTAGACTAGATCCCATGATTCCTTATTTCTTGATTGGTTTCTGATTTAGGGTATCCTTCTCTTATACTTGGTTGTTTTCTCCCCTACTTGTATTTCTAGTGGAATCCTTACTTCATTATACTTTCATTTATTATTTATTTGTCTTGACTTGTGATTCCTGTTATTCTACATCATGTTCTAAACATGTTCTTGGTTTGTTTTCTTTAAAAATTATTTTTAAAGAGGGTTTGGAAATGTGTTTAAGTAAAATTATTTTATCTTGGATTTTAAAATTGAATTTCAAAATGATTTTTTTTGGTTTAAAGATGGATTAGTTCAAGAAAACATATTTCAAATGATTCTTTCATTTAAGGAAAATAAAGTGCAAAACCTATTTTTGAACTGTATTTTAAACTAGCTTGAAAATGTTTTATTAATTAAAATTTTGGATTGTGGAAAGGTGGTATTAGCCTAATAAGTATTATTATAATCACACCTATATTATCATTTTGGTTTCAGGCTTAGGATCATCTCTTGGCCACTATTTGAGCATTGATTGACTGGGGGGATTTGAGGTTAGTTTTATTTTATCTAATTCAGTCAAGTGTTCCTATTATGTGATTTTTTAGGGATTGGTTTTATTTTCATAGAATATATAGCATTTGGACCCTCAAATGAGTTATTTACTTATTTTAGTTATGTTATGGGTGTATTTTATTATTTATGTGAATGCTGGGTGATTCTGGATCTACTCTATATTGAGGGAGCTTGGGGGTGAACAGAGGTATGATGGTTAGCTGAGGGATTTTGGTGGGTCATCTAAGGGATTCATTTATTTTTGTTTATATCTACTATTTTATTTATGGCATGGAAATCTGATCTACGGATAATTTATGCTAGGTTTTTTGTAGAATTCTATTATTTCTTAACTTTGATTTAAGGGTGTAGTCATTTTTGTTGTATGTATCTAATACCCTGGTGCTTTTCATTATCCTGTGGGGATCAAGAACACCCCTTAGGTTAGTTATAGGCTATTTTGGGTGCTAATTTAGATGGAATCTTAGGTTGGTTCATTATAGTGACCCTCTAGGACTCTTCCTAAATGGAATTGGGTAGCCTTTCCCAAATTCCAAGATCAGAATCTAGTAACACATCAAGGAAACCATCGAGGAATAAATTAATGGTGCAATAAAAACAACCATTATGAATACTCAATATGTAATATAATCTCTTTGTCACAATATCTCAATTCAATCAAGTTTCATACTCATGTCATCAACCTATGTTCTTGATATATCTTTCTTTGACTTCCTAAAATGAACCTTTGAATCGCCATAGTCATTAAATTTTATTTTAATGGTTCTATTCCAACCAAAGGGATTAAGATGTCCTCTTCCTTAAATTGGAAGGGGGTGATCCTATACTGAATTATTCATTAATATAGTGTCACTCTTGACACACCCAATGTATCCTACTTCATTTCAGGCATAGATTTTCATGGTTTTGGTAAATACATCAAAGTATGTGACTTATGATATTCATTAATAATATCAAGTCTAAGGATCATTGCACACATTAACATATAGTAATATACAACAACATGTAAACATTTGGAATTTCCACTTGAAAGTATATCCACATAATCTCTCATCCTGAAAATTACCACGTGAGAACTTCATGAGATGAAGTATCATCCTATTACAAGTGTAAAACACCTAATAGTAAAGCATACCATGTGTCCCATCATAAAATTTCATCTGATCATAGAACATGTATTTAATAATACTTTTCATAGAACTTCAAATATATCATCATAGTGCAGAACTACTATGTCCATTTAATGAAAAAAATACACCAAGGACATTATCACATTAATGTTATGTGAAAGAATAATCATCATATGATGAGATATTAAATTAATATAATAGAATTGGTATATTCTAGTAATTTGTGGTACTAAAATAGTTTGTTCTAGGAAACCATATCTAATGGACTCCCACTCTCACTAGAGCCAACTGCTAACTAACTATCTAGATATCACATTCTAAACATGCTTCTGCTGAGTAAGACTATAACTGTTGGGCCTAAAACATTATTTTGTAACTAGGTTTGGTTATAAACACATATTTATTGAAAATATGTTTATTGTGACCTCGCCACCTTGAGAAAATCCCTCAATTAGTGATATCCTCAGGTATCCACCTCTTGTTACCTTGTTATAAATCTGACATCAGGGGAAATATTATAGTTAAAGATTTTCATAATAATGATAATACTCTTATTATTTTAGTATAACCCAAAATTGAACAAATCATTTCCAAATCACTTCTTATAATGTAAAAAATTTCATAAATTATGCAGTTATTATAGATATAGAAACCACTAATTGTAATAAGTTTTTATTATATATTAAATTTTCCTCATTATAATACAAGATCAATTTGATCTGAATAAATACTAGTTTCATATCATCTAATAACTAGTATTATAATTTCTCTATTTACCAATAACTCATATGGTTCTATATTCTCAAGTATTATCGAATATTTATAATTATAAGTCTATGAAGTTCTCATGGTTTTGTTTGATATTTACATATCATGCACCATGAATAAGTAATATCAAAACTTTATTACAAATAATGGTATATGAGATATATTCAAAGCACTTAATCATATGTATTTATATTCACAATAATAATCTCCTATAGTGCCCATTCATGTTATCCCAAATAGATTTCATACCATGTGATTTAGAAAACATATCAATCTTAAAATTTATATCCTATATTTTCAATAACAACCCATGAATCTATGTATATAGATTTTATTCCCTTGAATTATGGTTGATATATTTAAGTAATTATTTGATAAATTCATTCTTTTTTATTATAAAACTGGTAATACTAAATAGTTTTTTTCCATATGTTATCAATATATCTATCTTGGAAATTGATAACACTCCCACTAACCTCTTGTAGACACATGAAACTCCTTTATTACAAACAAATATTCTATGATCAATATGCTTTATTTTATCCAAAAAATGGATATGTGAAATTTTCATATATTTTGGCATTAATTGGTGTCACTAAACCTTCTAGTTGTGTCATATAGACATGTTCCATTGGGTATATATTAAATAAATTGTCCCTTGATATCCAATCACCTAATATAATGATAATATAATGTTTTTATGGCAATTATAATTTCAATGGATTTTAGTATAATGATTGGTATGGTTATTTCATCATATACTATTCCTAGAAATTGATTAAACCTTTCAATAATCAATCATACTTTATTAGTACCATATTGTACCATCCATGTATAGTTTCTCTTGAATACTCACCAGCAATATCATGTACAGAAATATCCAAAATATAGAGCCCCTAAATTTTAGTACATGGAATAAATTAATGAATTCATACATACTTGTCAATTTTAGCATGTTGTCATTTATTACTTCCTTATAGGAATTAGTACTCTTAATGAATAATATATCTCCCATTGTAATGACCTGAATTTTTATGAAGTTATGTGTCATTTTTTTCTAGTTTAATTCCTTGGTTTTGACCTAATGTTAATGCCTAGTTATTCTATGGTGGAAACAAGGGTGTATAGGGATTTTTCAAATCCCAAAACCCTGATTTTTTGAGAAAATATATGGGTTGCACAGTTAGTAGAAACCATGTATCATAGTCTACGTGGTTAGAGTAAACTATGTAGGGTGACTCAGTGCATAGTACAGGGACACACGGTTTTCCCTAACCATGTGACCATGGCCGCATGGTCTTATGATTGACACAAACATTTTAACATAGGATAAATCAACATTCAGTGTATGGTTTTTCTAACTATGTACCATGACCATGCGAGGGGTTCTTGAGGCAGTATGTAGTGCACATTTGGTGCATGGTTTTTCCAACCATGAAGCTAAATCATACAAACTTTAAAATTTGGGTAAAATAACTCTTTTTCCCTTAAGGGATTTAAATGTTTAAACCCTTTACTCCTTCTCTATTTTCCTCTAGTGGCCTGGCCCTCTCCCTCTTGTTGAGATCCCATCCAAGACTAACCTAGGATTTGAGATAATTCCTCCATTAAATGTCTGAATCAAGAGTTTTTCATCTCATTAGATAGCCACTTGTGAGTTCTTTATTCTTTAGGTTCCTTTTTTCATTTTTCTTTCCATCAATGATGTTATTTTGGCACAGGATCTTATGCCCTATTTTCATAGATTTCATTTGTTCTTCTATTTTCATCTAATCTGGATGGAATCATAGGCTGAGAATGGATGAGTACTCTTCTATGGGATTAATGTAGGTAGTCTATACCTTTTCCCTTAAATTATAGTTGTTTATACCTTGTTTTCATTGTGTCTCATGTCGGACTTTACGTCCATTGATTTATAAATTAATAAACCTTTGAGTTAAATGTTAAATTCATGTTTAATACATATTGTGACACCCATATATTAGGTTGGAGGTTTTTTACCTCAACCCGAACCACCCATGGGGTGGGTTCTTCTCTTTGTACATGATTATGCCACCCATGGGGTGTGTTGAGTTAGCTATTCTTATAGGGAATTAAATGTGCTAATGAAATTGATTGTCAATGGTTATAAACACCTTATATAACCTTGTCATTTTTATATGAAAGGTATGATATGGGTAATTCCTTAGTTTTCATATGATTATGAAGGGATTAATGAAATGATAAAGGAAATTATTTATGAAATGGTGAATGAATTGGTTAAGATGCCTCGGACAATTATACTTGTATCTGATGATCTAATAGGATTCCTTAGACATTTTTACTCCTTGGATCCATTTTACTTGCCCTATTAGGATGCCTTGTACATTTATACTGGTCGAATTCAGTTTACTTGACTTATTAGGATGCCTTGTACATTTCTACTCCTTGGATCCAGTTTACTTGACAAGTTAGGATGTCGTGGAAATTTCTAATCCTTAGATCCAATGACTTATTAGGATGACTTGTAAATTTATACTCCTTAGATATTTCTACTCCTTGGATCCAACTCACTAGGATGCCATGGAAATTTCTACTCCATGAATCTGGATTAATTAGATTTTTTGGAAATTTCTACTCCTTTGATCCTGACCATGTTGGTATGATTCTTGATTACACAACATAGGTATTTGATGATGTCTACCATGATTTACTATTATACCATGATATTTTTCCAATTGATCATAGTGAGCCTTGATAGACTGGATAGTATCACTTCCACTTTTATTTATTTATTCCTATTATATCTACACACTAGTTTAGCTTGTACAAAAATAATGTACTTGTTATAGACACCATTAGTGGTGGCCTACTGAGTGTTATCTCACACTCTATTTGTTCCATTTTTGGGTACCCAGATAGACTTCATGGGTGAACATAGGTATATGGGTAAGTTCCCTCTTTGTAATACATAATTGATTATTGCATAAGAGCAGGGGAACACAGGACCATGCTATAGATTGTGATGTTATTTGGAGATAGTTATTTTGGTCTTTTTATACTTTTGATACATGTATTGTATCAGATTCCTATTTCTATGTATTACTTTCATTTTTTATAGAACCATGATACACACATCGTTTATATATGAAACAACATTTGGCTTTGAATATTATTACTACGGTCTGGATGATTTATCCTATGTTGTTGTTTTATATTATGATTCCACTTTGTATTCATTTATGGTGCCACATTGTTACTCTGATTATGAGGGAGTTGCGCGACCTGCCTCGACTATGGAAGAGTTGACGTATGACTTTTAAAGGTAGCATCTTCCCGTGTTTTTGGGATATGGAAGAACATAGGATGAAAAATCAGGGATAGATTCCATGATATTTATTTTTAATGAAACTCACTATATATATGCTTTGGTATTCTTCTAAGAGATGGTGGCATGATATTACATAGACATATCATCATCGGGATATGGATTAGAGGGATTTTCATACAGTATTCTATGATTATTTGTATCTTGATACATTGAGGCCTGATAGAGCCAAAGGTTTTATGCACTTAGAGTAGGACGTATTATCATCCATGAACTATTCTTCCCATCTTATGGAGATCCATAATTTTACACCTATTTTGTTAGGTGATGATTTATCAAAAGCTATGTGATTTGAGGATGGTATCATGTATGACATCTTATTTCATGTAGATTTATTTTAGATTACAACTATAACTGAAATAGTAAATCATGTGTTGATTATGGAACATAACCTAAGAGAATCTAGGGGCACATAGCAGGGTAGTTCAACTTATTGACCCAGTGGCATAGTGTTAGGTGGTAAGAATAGACTTTTTTAGACCTCTTGTGAGGGGAATACCATCTAGGGCATAAGTGGTGGTAGTTCTGTTTTCTGTCACCAGTGTGGGAGGTAGGGATACATGAGGGGGTAGTGTGATAGGACCTAGTTGGGTGCCAATATTGTAGTGGGATGGGCTATCTATAGTTGTTTTTTAGGACCTTTCCTCTAGAAACCAGTGAGATAGATTCTATGATAGTTGTATTTCATGCATATATTTTAGAGTATTTTAATGGGTTAATTTGTATATTAAATGAATAACCTTTCCAATTTTGGAATGAATTGATTTGTTTTATATTTTATGGAGGGAAACAATTAACCTTTGTAAAAGGAGAGAAAAGGGGAAAATTTTGAAGATAAAAGACACTTTGTGCCGCAAGAAAAGAGAAACGACATGACACCGGATTTTGGAGGATGAAGCATAGCTAGAAAACTAAAGCATAAAAATTTCACATTGTGTATTATAATTAGGCGATGTGAGTTTTAAAAATAAGTTGTCACATAGGAAAAGTCGTGAAGATTACACACTATGAAAGAAAATTACACGTCGTGTATTTTCATTACAAGACATGGTAATTTTTGAGATAAGTTTTTTGAAGAGTTACACTGAAAATCATGATGTCTGAGAATTAAAATATTACACATCATGTAAGTCTATTATACATCATGAGGGTGGTGGGAAATAGAAAAATAAATGTTACGTAGCATAGGGTTTTATGGGAGAGCTTAAAAAATTAACCCTTCAACCGCTGCATGCTATATTCTGGGACCATAGGGGGATGTGTTGCTATGGATTGTTTTCTATTTCTTATTATTTTTTTGGATTGTTGCAACATGGTTTATTCAATTTCAATTCATATTCTTTTCATATTTCATGAACATTGTGTATGATTTTAGGTGTTTCATTTTATTACATCAATTGATTTTTCTATTTTGCATATGGCCATTATTCAATCTATGTTAGTTATGTTTAAATATGGTTTTGGTTGCCTAAATTTATGATTGCATATAGTATATGACCATTCCAATGATGAAATCATAGGATTAGTGCAGGGTACCTAGACTAAGAATCCCTACTAACCCAATTCCGACACCAAACCTGAATAAACCCATTGTATCCCTAGTGCACGAACCTGAAAATAATTGAACCTGACATGTCTCTTTCCTGATATTCAAACCCAATAATTTTTGTTATTTCTCTTTCTTCCAAAAAAATGAAACAATTGAAATTTTATTTTATCTAATTAATTTAGAACATATGAATCATACATATGGGTTTGACACACATACTTGAAGATACTACATTTTTAGTTAGTTTGTTTGAGTTTTAATAAATTATTAAATTTTTGTAGCTCTATAGGAATTAACGATACCCTGTGGGCTGTTAGTCTAAACTAAATCCATATTCATGAGAAGGTTCAACAGCTTCACGATAGGCAAGGTGATTGAGTGTGGTCGGATGATTGGGCCAAGGTGATGGTCATGTTCAAGGTATACAGACACCAGGTTTACAGTGATAGCATAATGGACCTACTCAGGTCAGTTAGGTTGTTTCTTAGGGTTGTAGATCAATCCATATGTATACAATATAACCAATACCTGAGGAGCATAGTGATGTACCTTATAAAGTGAGAGTTACTATTTTGGTAGCCTCTATGTTAGTATCTACTCTTTTCAATACAAGTGATTCTCATTCCTTCATATTTGTTCCTTTTTTGGAGATCCTTCAGCTCAATTTTCAGTTTTACTATGGAATTATGACACTCGATACTTAATTGGGGGTTCAATCAGAGAGTTTATGTTAGTGCGAGGATTTACCCCTTAAAATAGGTGGGTGTCTCTTCATATGGGACCTCTTTTTACTCAAGATGACAGGGTTTGACATCATTATCAGAATATAATGTTTGGTTCCTTATCATGTATATGTTGACTGCTATCACCAAAGGGTGACCTTCACATAACCATAGGATAGGGTTTTTATTCACAAGGGAGAATGGGATGTCAAGGAAAGTAAATCTAGACCTGAGAATTGTGGGATGGGAAGGGTGACATCCTATATTGTTAGTTTGTATCTGAGTGATCATAAAACACGTTGGGTGGATTTCCCTCCAGTGGTTGATCATTTCAGGAATGTTTTCCCAAATGAATTTTCATGACTACCTTCTGAGATGGAGGTAAGGTTTTTATTTGATCTAGGGTTTGGATCTACATTGGTATATATTCTTCTTTACATGATGGCTATTACTGAGTTATAGGATCTCAATAGGTAGCTAGAGGAATTGGAAGAAAATGGGTTTATATGACCCAGTACTTATCCATGGTGTTCATCGATCATTTTCTACAAGAATTTGGATGTAACCCTTTATTTATTTTTGGATTACCAGAAATTAAACCAGTTGATGATTAAGAACTGGTATCCTTTACCCCATATAGATGATCTCTTTGACCAGTTCTAGGGAGCTTGGGTTTTCACTAAGATTTATCTAAGACTGGGTTATCATTAGGTGCATGTTAAACCATCAGATATACCACATAAAACATTATGTGGTAGATATGTCTTGTATGAGTATTTGGTCATGTTGTTTGGTCTTACGAATGCACCGACGATTTTCATATCACTGATGAACTGGGTTTTCCATCCATATCTAGATTCATTTATATTAGTATTAATGGATTATATATTGGTGTATTATCACACTCAATATGACCATGTAAAACATATTGGGATTATATTAGATACACAGATATAGAATAAATTACATGATAAGCTCTCAAATTACCACTTTTGGATGGACAAGATTCACTTCCTAGGTTATACTATCTCAAAGATAGAAGTATCAGTTGACCTAAAGAAGGTGAGAGTTGCAGTTTCCTAGGATTATGTAACACCCCAGGTAAATAAAGAATATGACATTTTCATATTTATCCATATTTGTGAATAAAATATTAATATGACTTTAAAGGGGACGCTATGCTCGATGGCGTACCCAACACGCAACAACGAGTTTCTTGGGAATCTTACGTTGCATTCTAATAATAAAATAATATTATTTTAAATAGTAGTTAACATGTAGCCGTTGTATTGGTGGGAATGGATAGAAATAACTAAAATATGATTATATATGTTTTTAAATGTTTTTACATTTATCCAATAAAATATAAAGGCTTAAAATACGGAAAGAATTCAATTTTAGGCGTATATGCCCTAGTTTTCACTAAAGGTTCACTTATCGCCTTTTGATGGCGAACCTTCATTAAATATAGTTTTGTTCACTCTTATACATTCTATTGGACCAAATAAAACTCTTCTTAAGAATTGGGACATCAAAATTTACTTTGTGTAAATTTTTGGTATCTTTCCGATAAAGTTCATTTTTTTAAATGAATAGTGTAAAATGTTGTATTTTAATTCAAAACCACTTTTTAATCTAATTTATTTATATGATTAGATTATATTTTGAATTGGTTTTAAAGTGAAATTAGAATATATTTTTACCATTAAATCCAATACTGGTCATTAGAATTAATTTCACTTTGAAATCAGACTTAAACTAGTGTCAATCTTTTGATACTTATTGTTTCATAAAAACACGCTATTTGATCTGACAGCGGGAATTAATTATTAAATTAATTAATGTGACTTATATGTTTTGAATTTTTTAAAATAGTCTTAATTTTTTAATTATGAATATCAAATATATCTTAGGGTGAATTTTTGGGATTTTTCTAAAAAACTTCAATTTTTGATGAATAGTGAAACCATTAAGTGGTACTTATAAAAACTGATTTTTCCATTTAAATGAAATTTTGCCATCTTTGTGTTTTGAATTTCAAAAATCCGACATACATGGTTGTCATTAATAAGTAAAATGTGGTTCAATGGGATAAAAATAATTTTTTGGTGAATAGTAACTTATTAAGTTTTTAATCGCGATTAGAGGTAATTAGTGTAGTTTATGGTAAGAATAATGTTTTAATAAAATGAAATGACCTAGACACATGTCCTAACCTCATTGGATGTGTCATGGCCGACCAAGACAATCCATGGGTAAACTTGGGGACCCCATGGAGCCACTTTGGTTGGAAAATTACATAAATATCTTTTTATTTAATGTTAAAGTAAAAATGACACAAACATGAGATGTTTTACTAAAACAATTTTTACATAGGGTTATACAAGTTATATTTTTGACTATAAATAGTAATTGGAAATCTAAAACTATTTCCTACATCATAGTATTTTTTTTATAATTTTTAGACATTAAATAAATTAAATTATTTATGACATCATGATGATGCAGCGATGACCTCATTATTAAACGATTTAAATAAAATGGAAATATAATGTAATATCTAAGACCTACACATGTCCAAAACCTATTGTATGAGTGGATTTCGAACCATTATCACCTTATCCTCGAAATAAATCAATTTGTGACCTTTAAAATCCGAAACTCTTTTGAAAATAAAGTAACATTTTGTAACTTTACAAGAGTGCCCCTCCTCTCCTCTTATAAAAGGCCCCCACCTCTACCTCCTTACCCACACTCCCAAAGCCTTTGGCTCGGCCAACCCCTGCCCATTTTGTCTTTCCAATTCCCTCTATTACTCCTTGAAGCCTCACTTTGGGCATAAGTCTTCCCAAGGAAGCCTTTGAGCTCAAACCAAAGGGAGTTACCCGATTTTAAGGTAATGTCTTCACTTGTGTCCTTTTGTTTTATTTTGCTTCTCCAACCCCCTGAACTCTTTTTATTAATTTATTTTGTAACAAATCCAGTATATTCAATATACTAGGATGTTTTTATAAGAAGGATTCGAGCTATACTTACACACACCTACATCTAATGGTTAAAGAACATACTGTTTCTGTGGATGGCGAATTTATGACTCCCGAAATGATGATTGTTCAACATTCTTCTAACACCTTCAAAGGTGGAAATTAAGATGACACTATATTTATATATGATATCTAATATGTTTATGTTTTACTTAAGCTTCTGTATTTTTCATTTATGTCATACCTTTATGGTTTCCATTATGGGTAAACGCGATATCTTCATTTAAGGAAGTGCGGACTATCGCCCCCTCAAAGTGATTTGATTCGTTAATACCATATGTGGTACATATAAAGGATATATTTAATGATATTATATATGATACCATACTGGAATTAAAATACTATTATGTATCATTATGTTTTAATTCCATTAAATATGAAATAGAAATGGAAGTAGCGTTCATGCATACGTATGGCTTACCGTCTCCATGAACGGTGCATTTCATTTCTTACCTCTAAATGATTATATAATATTATAAATACATGTATATTCTGGATATATATGATATATATGATATCCAAATCATGAATATAATTCTGGATATAATGAACATTTGACTATACGAACAACATGTAATTGTAAGAAGTCCACTTTCGACTTAAGAACCAAATATCGACAAAACAAACATTATTAACTTAAATGATTAGATAATGTTTATAAAATGGAAATAAGTGATATAAAAGGAATAATGAACTAGAAAAAGGTTCTTAATAAAGTGTAAATTAACTCAAGTTTATTATTCAGGACGTTAAAGAACAATCGAGTCAAGTCGGACCCAAGGTAAGGGATCCTACTCCACTCTTTCTTTTTAAGTACACTCTTTTATGTCATTACTTTTAAAGCTCATATTTCTTATTATTGGGATGTTATTTTATATTAATATTACTATAATTTTTATGTTCATGTGATGAGAGACCCTATTCTCTCTCATCAATCCATTTTGGAAGTTTTGAGTGGCGCCGTTAGGCTGCCAAATTTTCGTAAGAGATCTAACCTCTCTCTTTCTTTTTAAGTACTCTCCTTTATGTCACTTCTTTTAAGCTCATCTTTTTTTATGTTGGGGGATGTTATTTTATATTCCTATTTCTATAAACTTTAAGTTAATATGATGAGATACACTATTTGATCTCATCAATCCATTTTTGTAAGTTTTATGTGGCGTCGTTAGGCTGCCGAGTTTTCGTAGGGGATTTTTCATCTCACTTTTATTCCCGTGAGATTTATGCTACATTTTACATAATTTCCTTTGAGTGGTGTATGTACTGCCCATTATTTTACTCATTGTGTAATATACTTTCTTTTATGAGTATTTACATCAATGTTGTATTGTCCTTCTTTCACGAGGTGTATGTTTCGAAAGATACCCAAGTCGGTAAGGGAACCTTTCACCCTCCTCTTTTTAAAAGACTTATTTTGTTGTGTATTTTAATTTATATATTATTATGTTGGGATATGTTCTCATATATCCTTATTGACGTAAATTTTATGTCCAAGTGATGAGATAACCTTTTTTTATCTCTCATCAACTCATTTTGATGTGACGCCATTAGGCTGTCAAGGGAACTTCTTAACCCAATTTCGATTTCTTTGGGTTCAACATGTAGTTATTGAATATGTCATCATTTTAATATGTGTGAATGACCTTTGATTATTTTACACTTAATATCCACTTATATTTGGTGTATTCGTTTGTCACACATAATTATGTAATTGATTTATCCTTAAACCAAGGATACCGTCTTTGTAAGGGACTTCGTCTCAATCTCCTTTCATTGAGGCATATTTTGTTTTATAAAAAACCTTCTTTTATACGGTGTATAAACCCCTTTGAATTTTATGTTTATCCAAAAGGAATATTTTTTATACGAAGCGTTTTACTAAACGTCAAAAGGGAATTTTTTTTTCGTACGTATGTAGCGACAACGACTTCTCCGCCGCCGTGACCATTATTTGAGTTTCAGTTTCCTCTACAAGCCATACCTTTTTTTAAAAGAAAAATAAATACCATGTTTTAATTTTCTTTTATTTTGGTATTGAAAATGGTTTTCATAATGTTTTTATATCAATGTGTTGTATTGATATCTTGTGATTGATAGGTGGAAATGTTATGTTTCCTTTATGCATGTTTTATGTGATACGATTATGTTGAGGTTCTTGGGAATTATTATGAAGACGGGTGGTTCCGTGATAAACTAAGGGCAGTTGAGCCCGTTATAGCTCTCCAATGCATTGGGTAATGCAAAGGAGTGAAACGTTAAGGTTTCTCCAAAGAGATTTAGGGAATATATTGTGGTGGGTATTCCAAACGTAACCAAGAGGGTTAATCCCTACGTAAGAATGTTATGAATGCCTCAAGTTACCTTTTATGTCTTATGATTTCTATGATTTATTCATGATTTGATGAGGTATGTTAAAGTGCCTATGTTTTATGGGTAAAGTATGATTTCATTCTTATGTGTATATGAACTCATGTTTCCTTTCCATATTTTTATAACCCTTACTGAGCTTTTTATGCCCATCCCAAGTTTTTTAAATGTTTTTCACAGGTCAAGGGAAAGGCACATGATGTGATGATAGTGTCAAGGATGTGTCAAGAAAGAATCCATGTTTTATTTTAAATATGTTTCTGTTGATGGGAAGAATTAATACTGTCTTTTATGTAACCACTTTTTTTAAATATGGAATGTAATGCAATTTTCATGATCTAATTCTCTAAAACTCTAAACCTGAAAAGATCCTCAATGTGTAATCTTGTAATAACTCAATATTAAGTAAGGTTTAAGGCTGGGTCCTTATAGATTATCCCAAGAACATATTTAATATATGAAGATTCTTGGGGATATCCAATTATTATAGGTGCTTCATTCATGAATTCTCATGCATAGAATCACCTCTTACAGGATTGACTAAGAAGGGTGTGAAGTTCACATGGTCTGAAGCCCATGAGATGGCCTTTTGGGAGATGAAAGGGAGATTGACTTCATCACCAATCCTAATTTTACCAAATCCAAGAAGAATATATATATTATATTTTGATCTATCAGGTATCAATCTAGGATAAATTTTGATATAATAGGAGCATGTTGTGGTATATGGGTCTCATTGGTTGAGGCCACATGAGAGGAACTACCCAATGCACGATATCGACTTAGCTATTTTTGTTCATGTCTTGCACTATTGAAGGTATTATTTACTGGGAGAGAATTTTTTGGTGCATACAGAGAACAAAATCCTCAAGTACATATTTACATAGCATGACTTGAATCATAGGCAGTAAATGTGGGTTGAATACCTATAGTATTTTGACTTGGAGTTTTCCTATATGCCTGGAAAGGGAAATGCAGTTGTCGATGCACTGAGTAGAAGGACTTAGACACAGACAATTTAGGAGGCCAGTAGTGATTGGAAGATTATGGCCTTGTTTTTTGAAATTCAATTAGAGGTTCAGGATAGTCATGATTAGGCTTTTATTTCATCCTTGGTGGTGAATTTCGCTCTTCTAGATAGGGTAAGGATGATACAACAATAAAATTATGAGGGTCTGGTCCTACAGGAAAGTGTGGTAGGTGAGGACCTACCACCTAGTTGGACCACTGGCAAGGATAAAATTCTATGTATACATGGGAATGTGTGGGTTCTAGCAGACATCCGAGAAGATTTGATGTGGAAATTTAATGCCTCTATATAGTCTACACATCTCGACCTTACCAAGATATATTGTGACTTACACTATCAATACTATTGATCAAGGATGAAAAGAGAGATAGTTGGGTTTGTTACTCGGTGTTCCACCTATCAGCAGGTGAAGGCTGAACACCACTGACCATCTAGGATTTTATAGCCATTACCTATTACTGAGTGGAAATGAGACAATTCCACCATGGATTTCGTGATAGGTTTTCCTAGATTTCCTAGATTCAATGATAAAATTTGGTAATTTTTTGACTAATTTATGAAGGTTTCCCACTTCTTACCTATTCAAGAGACCTTCTCAGCATATGAGCTAGGGAGGATATACATCAAAGATATTTTATGCCTTCATAGATCTCCATGTTCTATTGTATCTGATAGGGATTCTCATTTCACATCCTATTTTTGACAGGGGTTGTAGAGGGCCTTAGGTACATAGGTTTATCTAATCATGGAATATCACCCTCTGACTGATGGCTAGAAAAATTGTATGACATAGGTGTTAGAGGACATGATCAGGGCATGAGTCCTTGATTTTAGGGGTTCTTAGGAGAAGCATATACCCCTATTTTATTTCTCTTACAATGACATATTTTAGGATACCATCCATATGGATAATTATGAGGCCTTATATGGTAGGTCATGTTGATCACCTCTATTTTGGTTAGAGGTAAGGAAGGCAACACTGATCAGGCCATGCCTTGTTCAGGAGACAACAGAGAAAGTGAAGATGAGTAGGAAGGGCATGATGACTAATCAGTCTAGGCATTAGTCATATTCTAACCATCATCAAATACCTATTGATTTTGAGGTCAGTGATTAAGTTTTCTTGCAAGTTTCATCTAGACTAGGGAATATATTGATTCTTAAGCAAGGGAAGGTATTTTGTAACGACCCGAAATTTTGAATAAATCTTGTTTCCTAATTTTTTGTGTTATTTTATTTTTTTATACTCAAAAAAACTATTTCATTTGATAACATGAGTATA
This sequence comes from Viscum album, assembly GCA_963277665.1. Lineage (NCBI taxonomy): Eukaryota > Viridiplantae > Streptophyta > Magnoliopsida > Santalales > Viscaceae > Viscum > Viscum album. Next base: position 1,426,004,365 of record OY728136.1, on the reverse strand, counting down.
ATTAAAATGAGACCGTTGGGTTTTGACTGTTATATAACCATTGGTCAATATGACCGCTAGAAACTAAACATTTCGATATTTGTCTCAAAATACAAGTGATTCTTGGTTAATTAATATAGAAAGAAGATTCGATGGCCTCACCCAGTATTCTTGGACCGATCGAAGCCCATCTAACAGAACTTGGGAAGGAGGTAGCACCAATGGACTTTGCTCTGGACCAAACCCAAGCCGAACTTCATCGTGTGAAGCTAGAACGGAATTGTCTTCGCGAGAAGTTCAAACTGATAGAAATTACTACTCGTGCGATGTTGGCTGAGCCTCCCTCGGATTATCTCACCTTAGCACACCTTACACTTAGGTCCTATGCTTGTGTGATAAGGGGCTACGTAAGGAGACCCTAACTGTCTTGTGTAATCCTTTGTTTTAAATAAATATTTTTATTTCTTATTATAATGAAGTTTATGAATTTTCAAATGTCCGGATAAATATAGTATGCATATTTTTGGTGAATTTTAGAGAAAGGATATTTTAAAAAAATGTTTATATAAACCATAAATAATTAAAAATGTGTAATTATTTTCAAAAAATGGTCTTCTACAATTATGTTCAGTACGAAATTTAAAGTCTAATAAGATCAAATTAATTTTTGATGAATAGTAAATTATGAATAGTTATTTTATTCTTAGGATTAGTAATGTGACCAAATGGATTATTAATCTCACTTAAATAAAGCATTAATATAATCCAGGCACCTTGATTAAGTAATGTGATTCAATAAAATGGTTAAATAACGGTTTCATAAATTATTAGTCAAGTATTAGTTTTCTCAGGTGAATAGTGTTTTTTAATTAAAAATTTAATTAAAAATATTTAGAAAATTATTTTTATAAAATAGATTTCATTTTTGAACTCAAAGCATCGATATTATGTTAAGGTAATTTTTGTGGATTTTTCTGAAAAAAAATGAATTTTCGGTGAATAGTGTATTTAATTAAAAATTAAATTTAAAATATTTAGAAAATTATTTTTATAAAATAGAGTTAATTTTTGAAATCAGAGCATCGATATTTGGTTAAGATGAAATTTTGTGATTTTTCTGAGAAGGTTGAATTTTCGATGAATAGTGAAAATACAGTTTTTAAGTTACGGGTGTTTAAGGACATCATTAAATGATGTATTAAGTATGTAATCAATATGGTCAACTTATGAATAGTAAGATAAGTTATGAGGTGTCCCAAGTGGCCAATACCATGGGCAAATACCATGGTCAAGCCCATGGTTTTTTCAAAACCACTAATGAGGTGTCCCTTGGCCATTAATGCCTTGTTCCCTCACTTTCGCTATAAATACCAAGTCATCCTATCATACATTCAACTCCCAACTCTCCCCCAATAAAGATCTGGTCTCATTACCTCCCAATTAGTCCTTCCAAGGTTCCCAAAATCCCTCAAGGTCCCAAACTTTGAGTTTTAAGAGTTACGTTTTAAGGTAAGGGATCCTACCCCTCTCTTTCTTTTTAAGTACACTCTTTTATGTCATTCCTTTTAAGCTCATCTTTCTTATGATTGGGATGTTCTTTTATATTACTCTTGATTTACATTTTATGTTCATATTATGAGAGACCCTATTTGATCTCATCAATCCATTTTTGGAAGTTTTAAGTGGCGCCATTAGGCTGCCGAATTTTCGTAAGGGATCCAAACTCTCTCTTTCTTTTCAAATACTCTCTTTTAAGTCATTTACTTTTTTCTCCATGTTCTTATGTTAAAAGATGTTATTTTATATTCCTATTAATACCATTTTCATGTTCATATGATTATATATACCCTCTTACTCTCATCATTTCGTTTTATGAATGTTTAAGTGGCGTCATTAGGCTGCCGAAATTTTTGTAACGGATTCTTTCACCCTTCTCATTTTCAAGTTCTATTTTCCTGTCAAGTCTTTCAAGTTACTTTTTATGTTGGGGTATGATATATATATCTATCATACTGATATTTTATGTTCATATGATGAGTGACCCTATTTTATCTCTTCAATTGATTTTTTTAAAGTTTAAGTGACGTCGTTAGGCTGCCGAATTTTTAAGTGGTTCTTTCAACCTTCTCGTTTTCAAGATCTATTTTCATGTCAATTCTTTCAAGTTCCTTTTTATTATATTGGGGTATGATATCTATATCTATCATACTGATCTTTTATTTTCATATTATGAGAGACCCTATTTGATCTCTTCAATTCATTTTGTTGAAGTTTAAGTGGCGTCGTTAGGCTGCCGAATTTTTAAGTGATTCGTTCACCTTTCTCATTTTTCAAAGTTCTACTTTCATGTCAAGTCTTTCAAGTTCCTTTTTATTATGTTGGGGTATGATATCTATATCTATCATACTGATCTTTTATGTTCATATAATGAGATACCCTATTTGATCTCGTCAATTCATTTTGTGGATGTTTAAGTGGCGTCGTTAGGCTGCCGAATTTTTAAGTGATTCGTTCACCTTTCTCATTTTTCAAAGTTCTACTTTCATGTCAAGTCTTTCAAGTTCCTTTTTATTATTTTGGGGTATGATCTCTATATCTATCATAATGATCTTTTATGTTCATATGATGAGAGAACCTATTTGATCTTGTCAATTCATTTTTGAAGTTTAAGTGACGCCGTTAGGCTGCCAAATTTTCATAAGAGAAATCTTATTTTTGTCTTCCTTTTGTGTTCATAATTTCATATGGTATATCTTTCAAATTTTATTACCATGTTCATATATCCTTCATAATCTGTCCCTATAGTGTTTTATGGTTTATTTATGAATTTTTTACCCATGTCCCCTCTCTTTTCATTGTTTTCTAAAACCCCAAAACATAGTCGTTATGCTGCAGAATTTTCATCTCAAAAATGTCTCTCTCTTTTTCTAAAGTTATTTTATTTTATTAAGTGAATACTCAAAGATCTATCTTCTATAGGGGTATTAACATATATACCAAAATTATCTATTTTAAATTCTTTGATTTACATACATGAGACCCACCTTCCTTTTCTGTGTGTTTTTAAGTGACATAAAGATCATGTCTTTAAAGCAGTTTTTAAAACATTATGATTATGAAATAAAACCCATTTATTTTATGCTATATGGGTTGTTTATGAAATTATTGATGATGATATATATGTATCACATGATAATAAATTAAAATTTAAGGGTGTGCCCTGATAGCGCTCCAATGCATTGGGTAAAGACTTAATCTCTAGAGATGACTATTTTTAACGACGCCTTGGTGAATAACCTTGGTAATTTTAATGACACCTTGGGGATGGACCTTGGTGAAATAGAAATGATTATCAATATTAAATGTTGTATCCACATATTCAAGTTATGAAAAACATTATTTTTATTATGATATGCCTCATGATTTATTTCTCATGCCTTAAAGTTCTTTTTCATGACATTGTTGATGTATCTCAAGTTCACATGTTAAATGTTTCCCCTTGTTTCCCTTACTGGGCCTTCTGCTCACCCTTTCTTTTGATGTATGTCCCCAGGTTATGAGATGCAGTAATGAACCTAGGATGAACATAAGGAGAATCCTTTCAAGTGTTTAAGAAGAATGTTTTATGTTTTCATGTTTTAAGTTCCTGGTTTCCAAGACAGTAAACCTTAAAGATCCTCGGTTTTGTAAAATGTAATGGAAGTTTATGTGATAAAAAGGCAGGATGCTATAGTTGGTATCAAATTATGGTTTAGTTATTTGTGGAAATTAGGATATGAAAACTTTAGGAAGAAACCTATAGAAAAGTTTAAATATAATAATCCTTCCTGGTATTTTGGTGAGTATTGAGTAAGGGGTTACCAAGCAAATACATCTTTGTCTGGATACGAGCAGGTAGAGGTGGATCTGGAACAGATGTACATAGGGGTAAAACCCAAAAACACCACTTTGAGCTAGACTCGAATGGGAACAGGTACACGATAACAGGCCTTGCTGCACTCTTGGTTACAACACTCTCGGGGGATATTATTTGGTAAATTCATAAGCTTAGTATGAACCATTATTAAAGGAAAAAAGATAAAATAAAATAAAGATTCACATAAGAATATATTATCATGGATAACCTAGATTGGGACCTAGGGGATCACAAGTTAGGGTATACTTTTCTTCTAAAAGTTTATCCTTCTATGCTTTAAGTTTCCTTTTAATGATTATTGGATAAGTATTTAAGCCCCTAATTGTACTTTCTTTCCTTAGTTAATAGAAGGAAATGGAAGAACATGTCCCAACAACCAATGTGATAGGAAATGTGACGATTTCTGTATTAATATGACAGAGATTATTAGGGGATTAAAAGATGATTATTATTTTGGAAGATGTTCACTATTTTGGGAACCCTATTTGATCGAGGTAAACAGATTACTACGGTATTTTCTTTGAGGAGTAAAGGTTGACTTATATTTTAAAGAATCGATGAATTTAAGGTGAACTTATGGTATTATAGGTTACTTATGGAAATGATTGACCTATCTTGGGGAAAATATGTTTAGGTTAGTTACTTTTGTTATAAGATGTTAGGAGTGGTTGATGTTGTTTGGAGATGAACAATAAAGTTTATCTTGGAAGACTATGTTATCAAGTCCTTCTTGTATTTGGGTTTCAATCTTAGTTTGGGTTATTTTGAGGAATTTTAAGGACAGTTATTTACGGAATGGTCTATGATGAACTATGGGTAGTACCATGGAACATTGAAGATTTAAAAGTAGTTTCACTTCCTATGGGATTCTTTCTTTTTGAAGAGTTGTTTTATCTTACCCCTTGTGTTTTTGGGCTAATGTTTAAAGATAGAAGAAATAGACAGTTAATATTGTGTGGATTATGTGATTCTCTAGAAGATGATTCTTGTGTTTTGATGAGACCAAGTAGTTTTGAATGCTCATCGTTTGGAGAAAAGATTAGTTTTGGTAGAAACTTGTTAAAGGATGAAACTCTAATTGAAGGTAAATATATTTCCTTGTGTTTTTATTCTATGTAGTAAATGAATTCCTCAAAACTATGAAAAGGAACGTAAAACAAAAATTTTGTCTGTTAACGTTTCCTACTAGGAAATCAAATACCGTTTAACCCATCATAAGTTTGTTATTTTCTTGTTGTTAACTTTCTCCTAATAATGTTTTCTATCACTCTCCCTTAGAACGTGACCCTTTGTTTTTTCCTCCATGTCCATGTTTTCTTACATGGAATCCTAGTATGGGTTAACTAGGGTGACCTTTTTACTTCCCTTTCTTTCTTTTAAAGTAATAGTTTTACTAACTCTTTTTCCGGTGTGGGACTTTCAATGAAATTTCAAAACCCAATTTTAAAAATTGAGAGGACGCAATTTCTTAAGGGGAGAAGATTGTAATGACCCGAAATTTTGAATAAATCTTGTTTCCTAATTTTTTGTGTTATTTTATTTTTTTTATACTCAACAAAACTGTTTCATTTGATAACATGAGTATAATTAAAATGAGACCGTTGGGTTTTGAATGTTATATGACCATTGGTCAATATGGCCGCTAGAAACTAAACATTTCGATATTTGTCTCTAAATACAAGTGATCTTGGTTAATTAATATAGAAAGAATATTTGATGTCCTCACCCAGTAGTCTTAGACCAATCGAAGCCCATCTAACAGAACTTGGGAAGGAGGTAGCACCAATGGGCTTTGATCTGGACCAAACCCAAGCTGAACTTCATTGTGTGAAGCTAGAATGGAATCGCCTTTGTGAGAAGTTAAAACTGATAGAAATTACTACTCGTGCGATGTTGGCCAAGCCTCCCTCATATTCTCTCACCTTAGCACACCTTACACTTAGGTCCTATGCTAGTGTGATAAGGGGTTATGTAAGGAGACCGTAACTGCCTTGTGTAATCCTTTGTTTTAAATAAATATTTTTATTTCTTCTTATGATGAAGTTTATGAATTTTCAAATGTCCGGATAAATATAGTATGCATATTTTTTGTGAATTTTAGAGAGGATATTTTAAAAAAATGTTTATGTAAACCTTAAATAATTAAAAATGTGTAATGGTTTTCAAAAAATGGTCTTCTACAATTATGTTCAGTGCGAAATTTAGAGTCTAATAAGATCAACTTAATTTTTGATGAATAGTAAATTATGAATAGTGATTTTATGCTTAGGATTAGTAATGTGACCAAACGGATTAGTAATCTCACTTAAATAAAGCATTAATATAATCTAGGCACCTTGATTAAGTAATGTGATTCAATAAAATGGTTAAATAACAGTTTCATAAATTATTAGTCAAGTATTAGTTTTTTCGGGTGCATAGTGTTTTTTAATTAAAAATTTAATTAAAAATATTTAGAAAATTATTTTTATAAAATAGATTTCATTTTTGAACTCAAAGCATCGATATTATGTTAAGGTAATTTTTGGGGATTTTTCTGAAAAAAATGAATTTTCAGTGAATAGTGTATTTAATTAAAAATTAAATTAAAAATATTTAGAAAATTATTTTTATAAAATAGAGTTCATTTTTGAAATCAGAGCATTGATATTTGGTTAAGATAAAATTTTGAGATTTTTCTGAGAAAGTTGAATTTTTGATGAATAGTGAAAATACAGTTTTTAAGTTACGGGTGTTTAATGACATCATTAAATGATGTATTAAGTATGTAATAAATATGGTCGACTTATGAATAGTAAGATAAGGTATGGGGTGTCCCAAGTGTCTAATACCATGGGCAAGCCCATGGTTTTTCCAAAACCACTAATGAGGTGTCCCTTGGCCATTAATGTCTTGTCCCCTCACTTTCCCTATAAATACCAAGTCATCCTCTCATCCATTCGACTCCCAACTCTCCCCCAACGAATCTATGGTCTCATTACCTCCCAAGGAGTCCTTCCAAGGTTCCCCCAAGCCCTCAAGGTCCCAACCTTTGAGTTTTAAGAGTTACGTTTTAAGGTAAGGGATCCTACCCCTCTCTTTCTTTTTAAGTACACTCTTTTATGTCATTCCTTTTAAGCTCATATTTCTTATTATTGGGATGTTATTTTATATTAATCTTGCTTTAAATTTTATTTTCATATTATGAGAGACCCTATTTGATCTCATCAATCCATTTTTGGAAGTTTTAAGTGGTGCCGTTAGGCTGCCGAATTTTCGTAAGGGATCCAAACTCTCTTTTTCTTTTCAAATACTCTCTTTTAATTCATTTCCTTTATGCTCTATGTTATTATGTTAAAGGATGTTCTTTTATATTCCTCTTACTTCCCTTTTCATGTTCATAAGATTAGAGATCCCCTCTTACTCTCATCATTTCGTTTTATGAATGTTTAAGTTGCACCGTTAGGCTGCCGAAATTTTTGTAACAGATTCTTTCACCCTTCTCATTTTCACGTTCTATTTTCTTGTCAAGTCTTTCAAGTTCCTTTTTATGTTGGGGTATGATCTCTATATCTATCATACTGATATTTTATGTTCATATGATGAGTGACCCTATTTTATCTCTTCAATTGATTTTTTTGAAGTTTAAGTGACGTTGTTAGGCTGCCGAATTTTTAAGTGGTTCTTTCACCCTTCTCGTTTTCAAGATCTATTTTCATGTCAAGTCTTTCAAGTTTATTTTTATTATGTTGGGGTATGATATCTATATCTATAATACTGATCTTTTATGTTCATATGATGAGAGACCCTATTTGATCTCGTCAATTCATTTTGTTGAAGTTTAAGTGGCGTCGTTTGGCTGCCGAATTTTTAAGTGATTCGTTCACCTTTCTCATTTTTCAAAGTTCTACTTTCATGTCAAGTCTTTAAAGTTCCTTTTTATTATGTTGGGGTATGATCTATATATCTATTATACTGATATTTTATGTTAATATGATGAGAGACCCTATTTTATCTCATCAATTCATTTTGTTGATGTTTAAGTGGCGCCGTTAGGCTGCCGAATTTTTAAGTGATTCGTTCACCTTTCTCATTTTTCAAATTTCTACTTTCATGTCAAGTCTTTCAAGTTACTTTTTATTATGTTGTGTTATGATCTCTATATCTATCATACTGATCTTTTATTTTCATATGATTAGAGACCCTATTTGATCTCGTCAATTCATTTTTGAAGTTTAAGTGACGTTGTTAGGCTGCCGAATTTTCATAAGAGAAATCTTATTTTTGTCTTCCTTTCATGTTCATCATTTAATATGGTATATCTTTCAAATTTCATTACCATGTTCATATATCCTTAATAATATGTCCCTATAGTGTTTTATGGGTCATTTATGAATGTTTTACCCATGTCCCCTCTCTTTTCAATGTTTTCTAAAACCCCAAAACATAGTCGTTATGCTGCAGAATTTCCATCTCAAAATGTCTCTCTCTTTTTCTGAAGTTATTTTATTTTATTAAGTGAATACTCAAATATATCTCTTATATAGGGGTATTCACATATATACCAAAATTTTATATTTTAAATTATGGTATTTACATACATGAGACCCACCTTCCTTTTCTGTGGGTTTTTAAGTGACATAAAGATCATGTCTTTAAAGCAGTTTTTAAAACGTTATGATTATGAAATGAAACCCATTTATTTTATGCTATATGGGTTGTTTATGAAATTATTGATGATTATATATGTGGATCACATGATAATAAAGAAAAATTTAAGGGTTTTCCTTGATAGCGCTCCAATGCATTGGGTAAAGACTTAATCTCTAGAGATGACTATTTTTAACGATGGCTTGGTGAATAACCTTGGTAATTTTAATGACACCTTGGGGATGGACCTTGGTGAAATAGAAATGATTGTCAATATTAAATGTTTTAGCCACATCTTAAAGTTATGAAAAATGTTATTTTTATTATGATATGCCTCATGATTTCTTTCTCATTCCTTAAAGTTCTTTTTCATGACATTGTTAATGTATCTCAAGTTCACATGTTAAATGTTTCCCCTTGTTTCCCTTACTGGGCCTTCTGCTCACCCTTTCTTTTGATGTATGTCCCCAGGTTATGAGATTCAGTAATGAACCTAGGATGAACATAAGTATAAGCCTTTCAAGTGTTTAATAATAATGTTTTATGTTTTCATGTTTTAAGTTCCTGGTTTCCAAGACACTAAACCTTAAATATCCTAGGTTTTGTAAAATGTAATGAAAGTTTATGTGATAAAAAGGTGGGATGCTATATATTTCCTTATTACTTCAAACACTTAAAGATTATAGAGAGATTATAGTTCTTATATTGTTAGTTGCAATTACTGAAAAGGTACCTGGAGATGCACGATGTATTCTATGTATCTCAACTTCATCGATATCATTCTAATTCATCGTGTATTCTTCAGCCCAAGGAGGTTGAGTTGGAGATAGATGTGTCCTTTGAGAAGCATCCTATATGTATTTTTTTTTTAAGAAAAAATGATCTTCAAGGATAGTTAGTTCCTTTAGTATGGGTGTTATAGAAGCACAGTTGATTACAGGATGAGACCTGGGAGAGAGATGCCAACATGCATGCCTATTGGTCGGAGCTTTTATCAGATGATTCATTATTACCCTTGGATGTCCAACTTAGGGATGAGTTGTTTTAAAGAGGGTAAGTTGTAACGACCCAACTTTTTATGAAGGTAATAATCGTTTTTTTTTCTATTTTAATTCCTTGGTTTTGACCTAATGTAAATTTATATTAAGTTTATAGAGGAAATGAGGTTGTTTGTGGCTTGTTTAGATCCTGAATCCCTGATTTTTGGAGAAAATAGCTAGGATGCATGGTTAGTATAAACCATGCATCCCAGTCCACACTATTAGAGTAAACCATGCTAGGTGACTTAGTGCACAATATAAGGACACATGGTTTTCCTTAATTATGATAACAGGACAACATAATTGTGTGATTTATAAAGACATTTTAATTAAGGATAAACACATAGTTGGTGCATAGTTTGTCTAATCGTGATCCATGACCATGTGAGGGGGTCTTGAGGTAGTGTGTGGTGCACAGTTAGTGCACAGTTTTCCCAACCATGCATCCAAACCATTTGCCCTTTAAATTTTGGGTAAAATAACTCTTTTACCCTTAAGGTATTTCAATGTTTAAACCCATTCCTCCTTTTCTATTTTCTTCTAGTATCCAGCCCCTCTCCCTCTTGTTGAGCACCCATCCAAGACTAAACTAGGCTTTGAGATGATTCATCCTTCTAAATTTTTAATCAAGATTAGTTCATCTTATTCGATATCCATATATGAGTTATTTATTCCTTAGTCTCCTTTCATTATTTTTTTTTTCATTGATAATGCAATTTTGGTGCAGGAACTTATTCCATGTTAATAGGGCATTCATCTATTCTTCCATTTTCTTTTTATATGTACCAAATTCAAGGATGATACTATATTATTACTCCTCTATTGGCATAAGTTATGTGTTCTATACCTTTTCCCTTAAAGTCTAGTTGTTTATACCTTGTTGTCATTGGGTCGGATGTTGATATTTCTAGGCATTTCTTCCAAAATTAATAAACCTTTGAGTTAAATGTTAAATGCATGTTTAAGACATGTCATGACACCCGTATATTCGGTTGGAGGTTGTTGACCTCAACTCCAACCACCCATAGGGTGTGTTATTCTCTTTGTATATGATTATTCCACCCATGGGGTGTGTTGAGTTAGCTATTTTTATGGGAAAATAAATGTGCTAATGAAATGGATTTTTAAAGGTTGTGAACACCTTATAGAACCTTGTTATTTGTATATGAAAGGTATGAAATGGTTAAAACCTTGGTTTTCATATGATTATGAAGGTATTAATGAAATGATAAATGAAATGGTTTATGAAATGGTGAATGAATTGGTTATGATTCCTTGGAAATTTCTACTCCTTGGATCTGAAAATATAATAGGATAACTTGGACATTTATACTCCTTGGATACGGTTTACTTGGATTGTTAGGATGCCTTAGACATTTCTATTCCATCAATATGGTTTACTTGACTTATTAGGATGCCTTGTACATTTCTACTTCTTGAATCTTGTTTACTTAACTTAATAGGATGCCTTGGACATTTTTACTCCTTAGATCTGAAGACTTATTAGGATGACTTATACATTTCTACTCCTTGGATTCTATGACCTATAATATTCCTTATACATTTATACTCCTTAGATTCAATCCACTAGAATTCCATGAAAATTTCTACTTCATGGATTTAGATTACTTGGATGCCTTGGACATTTATACTCCTTGGATCCTGACCATGTTGGTTTGATACTAGATTACACGGTATAGGCCATTGATGATGCTTACCATGCATCATTACTATCCATTATGATTTTTTTGATTGATCACAATGATCCTTGATAGACTGGATAGTATCACATCCACTTTTATTACTTTACTCTTATTATATCTGCACACTACTTCAGCTTGTATGTATATACTATAATTTTTATAGACACTGTTGGTGTTGGAATACTGAGTGATATCCACACCCTATTTGGACTACCATTGGGTACCCATAAAGACTTCGTAGATTCCAGTAGGTATAGGGGAAAGTTTCCTCTTGGTGATACTTGATTGATTATTGCATAGGATCAGGGGAGAAAAGGACCGAGCTATGAATCGTGATGTTATCTAAAGATAGTTATTTTGGTATTTGTGTATTTTTGATACATTTATTGTACTGGATGCTTGTTTCCATGTATTATATATCATTTTTATAGCTCCATTACATAAAAATCATTTGTATATATGCTACCTTTGGCTTTGATTATCATTACTGCACTCTGAATGGTTTATCTTCTATTATTGGTTTATATTATTCTTCTTCTTTGTATTAATTTATGGTACCATTGTGTTACTTTGATTATGAGAGTATGTTCTCCCCACCATACCATCATAGACCCTCCCTACTATTCTGAATCTTCTATCATATAGGGAGGCATGCTTAAGGCCTTGTGACCCACCGGCTCGGGGCACCGTTTAGTAGCTCCTGAGTTGGTACGTTACACCCATCTTGATGAATATAAAAACCACTTATTTGGTTTTAACTTCCTATACAATGTGTGTTTATGTAATTACTCCTCCCACTAATATTAGTGGAATCTACATTCCTATACCAACTCATGTGCATCTGAAGTCTAAACTTTATTAAAGTCTAACTTTCTCCCACTATCTCAAAAGAGAAAAATTTACCCCTTTATAGAAATATAGTTAGTCTTGGCTAATATCTTTCAATCATAGGGTTTATAATATATTAAGTATCTATAGGGTAATTAAAAGAGATTTACATAGTGTTTCATTGATGTTCATTTGTAAATAAAGCTAGATTTTAACAAATAATTCTCATCAAATGCTAGAATTTGTACTTAATGGATTTCTTATCATATTGTAACTAATATGATATCCATTTTTTAATATAGTTAGAATATGTTTAATTATTATACTAATATTTTTAAAATATATTAGGATGAAATAATGGAAGATTTACAATATATATAATACATTTCATTGATCCCCTTTTATTATCATTAGAACTTTGATGTATAAGGTATTGTGAGTTTGGGATTGCCTCCACTCCATATATTTATGATCAATGAATACTTGTTTATGATACACTCTAATGATCCCACCCAAATTATTTTTTATCCTTTATCAATTGTATTCATTTATTCAATGAGAATTATTAAAATCTCTTAAAGGTGTCTCATAAAGTATTTAATATTACCTCTTAGTTTCACCTTTAGAATAGTTCATGTGTTCTTGGTGAACTAACTCTAGTTGATTTATGGCATACCTTTATTTTCTAAAGGTTTCATTGTATAAAACTTGATAGTGGGTTTGTCAATATACCTAGTGTCTTAGATTAAGAGATACTAAATCACAATTCAAGATATAAAATTTTCAACTATTATCAGTTTTTCTTGACAAAGAATTATCTTACCACAATTAGGAATTCTGCGACTTATATTTATATTCATCATTAATTACTGATTTTGGATATCTGGGATTCAAGAATTATGGAACTATTAGTTATGTATGAAATACCATAACAATATTCATTCCAATCATGAAATAATTTCTTATTGTGTCTAATTAGGAACTGAGAAAAAAAAATAGTAATAATCAATACAAAATAATATTTTAATTTGAATCCATAGGGAAATCCTAAATTCATGCACTTATTTATAATGAACTAGGGATATTCATTATTTGGATCCTTAGAGAATATAACTTACATGTTTAATCTTTTTATACTTTCTTGGTACCTATATTCAAATAAATATATAGAAAATATATTGAATTTTATTACCTAATAATTAAAACAAAAAGTATTGATTATAATTATTAATATACCTAAAGTAAATGTAACTTATTTTTTCCTTATTTAATTCATTATAGTTCTTATTCTAGTGTCCTTTCTTACCACATGAAAAGAAAATATCCTCATATTCATTACTCTCCTTTTGAGTAGTTTTCCTCTTCAAAGGAAATTGTAAAGGTACCATTGTTTTTTAACCAATATTGGTTTTTCCAACCTGGTCCTTTACTTCAATCATCATAAGGAATGAGGAACCAAATTTTGACAAATCCTTATTCTTCCAATGGAACTTAGTCAAAATATATTTGAGGGGATTATTCATATTGTTAATCCTATAATATTTGAATAATTTGGATAACCTAGGTGATAAGGATGATAATATGATATTAATGGATAATTTATTATCCAAATCAAATCCCAAATTCACTAACTAATCAATATGATTCAACATTTTTGAAGATGTGATCACTAACTTGGATCTCATCTTCCAGTTTACATTGATATAGTGTGGTTTCAATCTCATTTATTTTAAGCCTTTCCTTCTTCTTTTTAAGATCAATGAGATGAGTTATTATGGAGTTAAAATCCATGTCCTTATGTTGTATCATCAAATATTTGGGTATAATTGATAACAAGTTGCAAAAAAACATAATAATAATCCTCTGTGAATATCATACAAGCATCCTTCTCACCTTCGCTCACTCGATTGGAAGTTTGTTCTGGTACAAGGGATTCTGACACATAAAATAAATTTTCTTATAGAAGTTTCATGTATAAATAATTGTACTGCTAATAGAAATTTGTATAATTTAGGACATGCCCTGAGTTAAGGAATCATCATAATGTTCTCATTATTTGGTTTTATATTTTCTACAACAAAATAAAAAAATTATATACTTTGTCTTGATTACCAGAATATGTGAGAAGAAATTATTTTAATTATTTTATTATTCTTACACTATTTTATCAATTCTCAATGGCCCTCGCCATTAGAATCAAAATTTCTCATCATGTGAACATTCTAGTGGAAAGTATCCATATTTATCTTCTCATAATCTATAATTTGGTATAACAAATTATTTGAAGGTATTTAGATAGGTGGTCTTACCAACTGTTAACTCACAGATCCTTGATCTATTGCATAGTATACCCAATATATAAATCTTGACTTGTATTTTCTCAACACTTCCCTTTATATTACACCAAGTCCTACGTTGGTAGTAAAAACTTGATTCTAACATATTTAATTCAACCTAAAACCTTAATTAGAACTCCCCTAAAATTTAAATCACTCTGAATTTCACTAGAAAAACAATTTTAACTATGGTTAAATTCATAACTTAAGTAATAGAAGTATTTTGACTTCATATTTACTTGAGGTATTGTTTTTATTATGCATAAATTCCCTTATTTTATACTTTAAATTTTTTAATAATATTATGTGGATTTTACATAATTCATTAACTATGTATTTGATAAAATTATTTACACATAATCCATTTATTTTAGTTTATCTTGAATTTCTTGCTTTTCTATTTTATGTGATTGCATTTAACATAATATAAACACGCATCACATAAAATATAACCACGAAATTTGAAAAAATAAAATAAATAAAGTGACTTTGGCATGAGATTTATAATGGTTGATTTATTTAGTGGATGATAAATCAACCTATGACCCTAGGGGGAAAACTCTTTTAGTCGAGCTTGGATTTGTTTATAGCATTCCAACATCGACCATTGTATTTTATTGGTCAGTTTCACCTTTGCTTGATTTTTGGACCTTCTCCTATCCTTGGAGCTCTATCCTTTACATTTTTTTACTCACACACAAGTGATGGGAACAAAGGGTATGGTATATATAAAATAAACTGTGTGAACATAGGTTTTATGTATTAAATGTGGGAGGGATGACATGCGAGGCATCATATTTAATTTAATAAAACTTTATTGTATATTAAAAATCATTCAATAATATTAAATTAAATATAAATTTAATACATACATTGGTCATACAATATCAAGATTATTCACATACATGAAATTATATGGAATTTATACATGTTAGTATACATTTCAAATCTCTCTTTAAATTAAGAAAAATTCCCCTTTAATTAATTATTAATGGTTTTATTAATTGATTAATTATTTATCTTAATTATTAATTCAAGAAACCCTGGAGATACATAATATTCTCATAAACTGTGATTTTAAGTAAATTAAATTAATTAATTTTATATAAAATTACTTAAGTACACAATGTGTACTTGGAGGAAACATAGCATGTACCCATCTGAACTAAACAGTGTCCCATTTTATCCTTATCGTGTATTGTACACTTACACAACATGTAGCATACACTGAGTGTCATGTATTACATGGTGTGTAGTTTCATTTGTTAATTCAAGTCACCAGCTAATCATGTATGGAACATGACACATGTTAATATACACTTCATGTACTACTATTAGTTTCTGTGTGAAGTACACATGTGTACAAGGACCATACGTGACATGTAGTTATGAAATAACACAAAAATTAATTTGGTATTTAATATTATGTAAAACCCTATCACACAACATTTATGATAGCTACAAACATTTTAGTATGGTTTTATTGCTGTAATTAATTTAATTTGGTGTAATTAACTTACATGGTGTATAGCCTGGATTGGCGTGTACTTCATGTAAATGGGTACATGTTACATGACATGCATCTCCTAATATATATCGTGTATCATTTTCTATATTCATATGTGATATATGCCTAGGGAATTAGTGTGTAATCCATACAGAATAATACTGAGTCACATGATGTGTATGTTACATACATGTTGTGTAATCATAGTTGGTATGTGTTACTAGGTTGGAAACTGATATGTGATGCATGCATTTATTGCACGCCATATGAGTTGACTATACAACCACCTCATTGTGTGTCATTACATAGAATATACATCAATTACACACTATGTAACCCTAAAAACTGTGTACTACCCTAGAAATCAATATATGGTGTAATTACATGTCGCATAATGAACCCCCACACGACTGGCCATGATTGGTGCAACCACATACGTGTATGGTTGACCGAGACTACACTGCATGTAATTCAGTAGATGACATGTAATCTGGTCATGCATCTAGAATATTTTGTACCATTTAATGAAATATCCATGCATTATTCACTTATTCTTGGTCATATAATAGTGAATGAACTCATTATCTCTACTTAATGGATTAAGAACAAAAACCAAAATAAAATCTAATAAAAGAATCATCATATTGAACAACAAAATTAAATAATTATAAATTTGTATGTAACATATCCTTAATATGACTTATAATTTTAGAGTGCAGTGGAATTTCCAGTCAGGAATGTGCCTAGTTTAACTTTTTTGGATTCAATGAATAATCAATAATAACATAACAAAGAATCATTGTGTCTGATGAATGTAGCTGTAAAAATTAGAAAAATAATCCTAGAACCAATATGATAGGATCATTCACATCAAATTTATAATTAATTTAATATCAATAATTGCCTCATTATTTAGATTATTTATTTGAAGAATATTTTGATCATTTAAACATCTTGCCTCAATTGTATCACCATTTTACTAAGAGGATCCAAAGTATAATTTCTCTATAAGCGATTGAAACGTGTTACTTGATCTTAGAACGATTTCAATAGAACTTTGGGTGCTAGCACAGATGATCCAATCATCTTTAATTATTTTTCTTGATTGTGATATAATACTTAAGGCTTGATAGATTGTCTATCTTATTATCTAAATCTTGATATAGAGGACTAAGGTGGAGGAATTCTCTTGATCTTGAGAGAAACCATATATTTTTTCTTTATAGAGATTATTATCTAGAGAAGAAAATATTTGTACACAACCACCCTTTAAAATTATATAAGATGAGAATATATAGAGCTAGTGTTTAATATTGAATTTTTTTAAAATTCCTTTAAAAATAAACCTAATATATTCCCCATGTCAATAATAATAATATTATTATTATATAATGGAATAGTTTATCTTTTTCAAATAAATACCATTCTTATAAAATAAATAATTCCTTATTTATTTAAATGATGTTTAAGATTATATCATTTCTATTACCGATAACTTAACTTGGCTCGTCCAACTTCCTCGACATTTACCGAACAACGAATAATAAATATTATTCATTTGATAAATAAATAAATATTATATTCATGATCTTGTTAATAAATATTCATTTTAATATCTTTTTAACTAAATAGTACTTATTTAATAATAAATATTATTTATTACCTTGTGAATAAAACTAGAGATAAATATTCCACTCGATATTCATGTGAATAAATATTTATTTCATATTCAAATCACATATAAATATGGTGAATAAATATTTTCAATCAATAAATCCTAAATAAATAGTATTCCTCGATATGGGAAATAACATGTATTCCAACTGTAAAATTATAATAGAATTTAACTGAGATTGATGGATACACTAAGTGTGTGACCTTATATGCTTATTCCTTAGTAGCATTAGATGAGCTTTCCTATAATACAAGATCAACATCTAGTAACATGTTAAGGAACCCATAGAGGAATAAGTTAATGTCATAATGACAGGAACCACATATGAACACTCATCGTATAATATAATCTCATTGTCATCATATCTCAAATTAATCATGTTGTATATTTGTGTCATCAACCTATGTGCTCGATATATATTTCTATAAAATTCTATAATGAACCCATAAATCATTATGTACATGGAATTTTAGTTTGAAAGTTATATTCCAATCAAAGGGTT
This sequence comes from Viscum album, assembly GCA_963277665.1. Lineage (NCBI taxonomy): Eukaryota > Viridiplantae > Streptophyta > Magnoliopsida > Santalales > Viscaceae > Viscum > Viscum album. Next base: position 1,425,986,250 of record OY728136.1, on the reverse strand, counting down.
TGAGATATTATCTTCCTTAAACTAAAAGGGGAAAGTCCTATATTGAATCATTCATTAATGTATTATCACTCACAATGCTACCAATATATCCTACTGAATCGTGAGCATAGTTCATCACGATTTTTTGTAATACTTCATAGTATATGACTTATGATGTGCATTAATAATAATCTCATATAGCATTCTGACCTAAGATCCACTAAAACAGTGCCCCGAGCTAGTTGTCCACTAAGCCTCAAGAGTGACTCCCCGTACACCAGAGGTTGCCAACTAGCAGCAAGGGTCTAATGGTGGTATAATGGGGATATTATACCCTCTAGAATAATAATAAATATAGAAAAAGTAATAGAAATAAAGAAAATGGAATCTAATAATAACTGTAAATCAATAATTAATGAATGAATGAATGGTCATGCATGAACATGATCTGATAGAAATATACGTATGTATACACAGTACATAGAAATAATGAAAAATGAAATAAAAAAATAAAATAAACCATGTCTATCTCCAATATAATCACAATCATAGGCTTGGTCCTATTCTCTCGTACTCTATCCTAGCTAAGAAGGATAATAATAAGCAAGTACAATGCAGGGTCTTGCTCCTGCAGACATGAGATCTATTTGGGTATCCTAGTGCAATGGCGGGCCAAATAGGGTGTGAGATATATTCAGTAAGCCACCACCAAAATTTTCTAGTGAATAATACAATACATAAAAATAAAATTAAGTAGTGTATAGGTATATCAAAAATAAATCAGTGTTTTATTAATAAATGTAAACAAGTCGGACTTAGGTTCCTCAAGGACACCTAGCCGACTATACCTGCTTCGGCCTAATATGGGATATCATTAAAAAATTTACCTTGTATTTATGTATGTATGTATGTATGTATATATATATATATATATAAGTTTTTATTTATAAATATTTACTCTATACGTACAATCATATATATCCATATATATAAATACATTATACTAGTTAGGACCTGAGGTGTAACTCTGGTGTCCTTATATAATAATAATAGTGTCATACTCTGTAAGGGAATTCATGATCATAATAACTAAATTAATGAATAAGGACATCTTGTCCAATAGTCCCAGGGAGATTATTAATAATAAAATAGGTAATTATAATAAATGGGTCATAAACCCAATATCTAAAAATGGGCCACATAATTAATGTATGTCATCCTGCTCATGGATGTGTCCACAATTCTCAACATCTTAATCGAGAGGGTGTGAGACTCTATGCCCAACAACCCAAGTGATTTGAGACACCATTACCATCATCCTCATCCAAGGGGGTGTGAGACGTCATGCTCAATGACCCTAACCAAGGTCTCTCCAGTCATAATAAAATTTGAGGCAATCCTACATACCCTATGATACCTTATCATGACGTTCCTTAAAGAGGAAGCTTGTATCTCTCAAGGCATAGTGGATCATTTTTAGTATAATCCACTTTAACATTTTTAATACAGGTCATATGACCATCCATTCCATAATAAATTCAATTTATATCACTATTAAATTTTATTTATAAGTCATAATAGGGCCATTACATTTAATAATAACTAAGAGGACCATGGGAATCACCCATTCCAACAATAAAAATCTCTATGCACATCAATAATTAACTCACTTTTTGATTTATAAGATAGAGCATCTCAAAAGGTAGTTTTATTAGAAAAAATGAAATTTACATCAAAAAATTCACTTATTTCAATTTAATCATCTCATTGAAGTGGGATAATTTAATACACTAAAATAGGGAAAGTTGGAATGCAATCAAAATATGGGCAGTTACTATAAGCACAACCATTTTAATTAACACGCTACAAGGGTTGTTTAGTTATAAGGCAAACCATGATTATTATGTGATTTTTCAAACCCATCCTAAATGGGTGTTTTGGGTTGGGTTAATAACCTACAAAAATATCGAAAGGGGGTTTAAAACACAATATAATATGTTCTAGACATTTAATTTAAGGAATTTCATAATTTAGAAGCGACACTTGAAAGGTACAGCATGCAGAACAATGTCTATATCATATAAATGATGTAACTTCAATGAAAAGAATATAGACCACCTACCTAGTTCTTAGGATATCCCACTCACCCATTATCAGGCTTTGACTCGAGTTGGAATGAAATAAATTGGAAGAATCATCAAATTCCTTAAAAATAGGTCAAAAGAGCTCACATGGATTTATAATTCTGTGTAGCGAGATAAATGAGGAAGACAATCAAGAAGAGTCAAAGACTAACCAATGGAGATCCAGTGAGATTGACAGAACTCGATTATGACACCGAATAGATGAGATACATCTCTACCTAGGAGAGGAAGAGGAATATAGCTCCTACATGAGGGGTGTTGTATGTGGCTAGGAAGAAAAAGGAAGAGACCCCTTTTTAATAATAGTAAGGGAAAATGGTCATTTCTAGCTCTTTTAAGAGCTATATGGTTTGGGTGCATGGTTTGGAAAACCGTGTTCCAACCGTTTATCCTCCTCTACATAGGAGCCACACCCCACATGGTTAGGTCACATAGTTTGATCTAACCATGTGCCAACCGTGCATAACTATTGGTTAAGTGGTAGTAAGGGTGTGAGATAGGTGCATAATTTGGGAAAACAATGTGCATTACATGTGGGTCACCTCTTCACACCTGCAATAAGGATTATTTACCCCTAGGAGGTTGTATGGTTTAAAAAACAATAACCTTTAAGAAAATGGGTTGAACGGTTGACCCACATAGTTAAATTAATCATGTACTAACCATCTGCCTCATTATAATTCTCCAAAAATGGGTTCTTTTGAGCCTAATTTTTCTAAAACTCAACTGAACTTTCGAGGAACCTCTTAGGGATTAAACTTCATCCAAAAAAATCACTTTTAAGTGATCCAACACTTGAATTTTCATTCCAAGGCTTAGTTTAAGATTCAACTCACCTAATAAATGAAAATTTCAAATTCACATGGATTTTTCTACTGGTCCAAAACATGAGAGATTAAAATTTCCACACCTTAGAACATATCATTAATGATAATCCTTGGGGAACAATGAAAACAACACTCAACCTACTCAGTTCGTGAAGTTTCACTCAAACGGTTTCATTTCATTTTAAAACACCCAACACACCTCCATGAGTCACTTTAATAAAATGGTTCCTTTACCACTTAAACTCAAAAAAAACTATAATTAAGGATGATATGTTCATATGGATCTTACCTGAGAACATATAACCTAAGACACGATTCCATCATTGTCTCCTTTAACAAGCATCCTAAGGCAATCCCCACCTTAGGTCTTAAAATTTAAATAGGCAATTCCAAGTCACGAAACTTGAACCATAAGAATTCCCTTATGAAGTATGTTCATAGCATTCTAATTACACTTCTTAAATGTTTCTAAAAATGATACACCTACTTACAGGCAAGGACACTACTCGTGGCCCTCACTCCGATATCAACGGTCAATTCTGATGGACCTAGTTCAAAATTGGTCACTTTGGATTTCATTAAGAAGCCCAGATATCCCTTTCCACAGCACCCACCTAAACTCATGGAATTAACTAAATAATTCCACATCCTCCGCATAACTCTTGTCAAAAGAGGTCTAGTCAAACCACCTCTAGGCGACTATTCTCAAAAATGCTTGACTTAGACGGTCGACACATTTAAAATGATCGGTCCCAAAGACTTTAAGCGGGGGCATCTCAATATTGGAATAAGAACATTCACCGAATCCCGTAATTGACTTCTAGTGATGTCTTATAATCAAACCATTCCTGATTATTTTACAAAAAAACATACAAGTTCCAAAACGATCATCTAACAACTAGTCCTACATTGCCATGACCCTTCTCTAAAGAGGGTCATCTGCCAACTACCTATGGTGGAATTAAAACTATAAGGCCTCATTTAAACCACTCTTTAAGTACACTCCCAAGTATTCCATCTATCAAGAGATAAAGGGAATTGGTTAGGTTCATCTCATCATATAACCGACACTCTCTCAGCATACTCAGGATGAAGTTAAGATAGGGTTCATTCTTACCTCTAAATAAGGATTACACCAAAATTTTATCACTAAGAACATTTTAGTCCTTATGATTCACACACATATCAAACATAGGGTATAATATCCTTATCCAACACCTAAAACCATGTCTCCTAACCATGAGTTTCTAGGTTCAAACATGGTTCAACCGTCTCAAGGTGCCCAAATTGACTCCAGGATGGCCTGTACTATGGGTGCTCTCTTAAATTTATTAAATATTTGGGTTTCCATTCCAAAAATAATTAAGAGGAAACCATTCATCCTCAAATCACACTCGACCACTCACCAACTAGTTATCCAAACGGTACCCCACACAACTGGCATATACCAAAATTGCATTATGCAGTAGGTGTACACTCTATACCACCTGGTTCCAAACCCAAGTCAGACTCATTTGGGCCTTTCATCGTCAATAACAATTTGACTGTGCTACTTGGAACATCAATCTTATTGAATCAGGATCTCCTATGGAACTCACCTTAAAAATAGGCATCCATAGGTTCTATCTAACACTGAATGACACCCACTTCATGGCATCATTTTAAAGTTTCAAACGTTTAACATGCTTACCATCTTTTTAAACTCATTATGACCATCTCTGAATGACCCTTTACGATTGAATTCCCTTTATAGGGAATGAAATTCTCCTCATGTCTAACATGATGCTCCCTACCTTAGGAGTGTCCTAGTCATCGTGTTACAGAGAATGGAAAAATCTAATGATGCACGTTCCATCACCACTAAACCTAATTCTTGGACACATCCAAAACCCTCTAAGCAAGAGGATTACAAGGAGAGAAGAAAATAGTCCACTCATAAGAAAACTAAATCAGATTCACTTTTAGATATACACATGATGATCCTCCTAAGTCAATTCCACATGCGTCTTTAGTATTAGATGTAAAAGAAAAAACTAAACTTATAATGACCCGGGATTTTTAAATGATATTTTTTTCCTGAGAAAATTTGTGTTATATTATATTATATTATATTATACACATACAAAATATAGAGGAAACAAAAAACCTTATCTCGTTGATAATGATCATTAAAATAGTTAGCTATGAAACCAACTAAAATTCCAAACATTACAAATGAATAAAAAATATAAAATAGAAAAGCTAAAATATGAAAATATGGATTTACCCAATCTATTAGAATAATCAACCCCACATCCAACACTATAGAAATGAAACAAAATATTACTAAACCTTATAAAATGAAAATATATAACCTTGGGAGAAATTTTAGTGAATATTTAGTGAAATAATAAAGTTATATATATAGGGTATAAGGGAAATGTGTCTGTTGGGATTTGACCATTATATGTCCACTGCTCAAATATGAACATTGGTCAATATAACTGTTGGTTAATTTGAATGTTGGAAACTATACTCATTGGTGATAATTTTACCATTATAATTAGTGTTTATATGTAGTAATGACAATGTATAATTGATGTAGAAAATAGAAATGATGACCACAACCAGTAGAGTCATGTTGTTTGAAGCTTATTTATCAAAACTTGGGAGGGAGGTAGTGTCATGGGGTTCACCCTTGACCAATCCCAAATTGAGATTCAATAAGTGGATCTTGAACGAATCACCTATGGGATAAGTTCAAGTTAGTGGATATTACCAGTTGATCAATGTTAACTGAGCCACCCCATGAAACTACCACCATCATACACCTTACCCATAGGGCATACGGGGATGTTATAAGGGGTTATTTGTCCAGGACTTAGTTACTTAAAGTGTAATTCCTTTGTATAAATAAAAATTTTATTCCATAAATTCCATTTTAAGAATAGTTTTTCTTAATAAAATATATGTTTAATTGAGATGAAATTGATAAATTTATTTCTAGACACAAATAAAACATAATTGTATTTTTTAGAAAATATATACATTTTTATAATAAACTAAGGTATTATAAATAATAGTTTTTTTAATGAAATAGTCTTTTAAAAAAATATTATTTAAATATAAATGATAAAATAATTTTATAATTTCCTAGGAAATTTTTATAAGTGTCAAAATTTTGATTGTGCCTTAAAAATAGATGTTTTTTAATAAATAAGGTTTTTTAACATTAAAATTTAAAATTATCATATTTATAGAATTATTCTGATAAAATAAAAATTATATTTGAAATTAGTACATTGAAATTAGTTGAGGGTAAATTTATGATAATTTTATAAAATACTTCATTTTTCGTGAATAGTAAAAATACAGTTTTGGGTTTTTGGTATGTTTTATGACTTCATTTTATATCATAATTATGTAATAATTAATTAATCACAATCCATGATCTAAAATATTTTATTTTATTAATATTAAGTATTTTAATATATTTTAATCAATTTTCAAACCTATAACTGACTTTCCAAAGTCTAAAATGGAAAATTTGATTTTAAAAACATTACTTTGTGTAAAATTTACTTCTTCATGCCAAAATCAGTATTAAAAAATGGATTTCAGTTATAGTGGATTGAAATATTATAAAATTTGACTCAAATTTCAAAAACCATGATAATAATCCATAGGTAATCAAATTTTTTTTTATTTTACACAACCTATATTTTCAAGACCTATATTTGGAAATTATTAAGAAATTCCTCCACTTTTGATATAAATACCCACCCATTTCACTATTAACCTTCACACCTAATCCATAATCTATAAATTTATGGTTATTTTTCCTCCCAATTATTCCCCCAAGGTGTCCTTATGCCCCCAAGGTTCCATCCTCATTTTTAGGAAGAACTCTTCAAGGTAAGGGAAATCTTCAGTTCTCTTTTCCATTCAAGTTCCCTTTTGTGGTATGTCTTATATTTTCAAAACTAATTAAATTTTGTCCACTTTATATTATATCATTACTATAATAATAGTCTTTTATCAATTTGATTCCCTTTCCCCTCTCATTTTCCTTTCCCTTAATCCTTGTTTTATACTCATCATACTGCCAAATTTATTTCTCTCTTTTACTTGAGAAATTCTCATCTATTTTCTTTTTGTGAATACCAAAACCTATTCCTTTTACATGGGTATTCAACTATATGTAAAATAAATTATTTATTTTTTGTATTTACATATATTTAACCCAAATTCCCTTTCTGTGGGTTAATAATGATGTAACGATCATTCATTTAAGCACTCTTCTACACCATGATTTTGATAAGAAACTTGTTCTTTATTTTCATGGGTTAATAATGAAATGATTTATTATGATCTATATGGATCACATGAAATTAATACATATGAAGGGTGAGCCCTGATATTTCTCCAATTCATTGGGTAAATAATTTAATCTCTATATATGACATGTTTTATAATACCTTGTTGAATAGCCATGGTAATTTTCATTTATGATACCTTGGTGATAAACCATGGTGATATGATTATGAATGCCTCATTTTTATGTTATAATCACATTTCCATGTTATGTATAATTTTATTTTTATTATTATATGCCTCATGTTCTCTTGATCATGTTATATTGTTATACCTCATGTTCTTACAGATATGCTTCATGATCACATGCTAAATGTATCCCTTGTTTATTCTCTTACTGGGCTCATGCTCACCCCTTTCATTTGATGTATGTCCCAGATATATGAGATGTAGTAAAAGTAACTTCAAGTTAATCCATGAATAATCCTTTCATATGTATTAGAATAATTTTTTATGTTTTCGTGTATTATGTTCCTAATTTCCAAGAAACTAAATTTTAAAAGATCCTATATTTTTTTCTATGTAATGAAAAGATTATGTAATAAAAGGATAGGACGCCATTGTTGGTATCAGAGCATGGTTTATTTATTTATGGAAATTATGAATTTAAAATTTTAGTAATAACCCTATGAATAAGTCTAAATATTGGGAAAAAAGCTGGTATTTTTGTAAGTAATAATTGGTTTCCAAGAAAATATATCTCTGTCTTTAAACAACAAGTGGATGTAGCTTTAGCATAGATGTACCTGGGGGTAACACCTGAAAAAATACATTGATCTGGACTCAATTTATAATCATTTCATTACAATAGACCTTTATACACACCTAGTTTGACACTCCTGGGGGATATGTTTGGTTAATCATAATATTTTTATGAACTATTATGAAGGATATATAGAAAATGTGATTTTTATTAAATAATAACATATTTAAGAATTATGTTTTAAGACTTAAACTCCCATTAGAATTATAAGATTCCTAAAAGTGACACATTTCTCACTAAGTTTTTTTTCTTTTAGAAAAATGGTAAGAAATAAGAGGAACTGCGTAAATGATCAGTGCAATAAAAGATGCACTGATAGACTTCTGATAGAAGATAAAATGGAAAAATTCATGATGATGATGAATCAACTATATCAAGTTATGAATAATAACTTGAATTAAGTTGAGTGACCAAATTTTCCTCAAAGGGAATAACTTTTCATTGAGTCCTTCATGTGTTAATGGACACATTCTTTTAATGGATCTATCAACCCATTTATTGTTGAACAATGGATTACCTCTATAGAAAACATCTTTTTTATACTCTACAGTTCATATCTAAAGAAAGTCACCCAGGAATTATACCGCTTAAAAGGAGAGACTGATCAGTGGTGGACACTAATTAAAAACACAAATCTAATAAGGGATATTGTGAAAATGGAGTGGGAAGAGTTTAGGGGAATATTTTTTCAATAAATATTTTCCCCATTTTATGTAAATAAAAATGGGGAATTAATTCCTAAAGCTAAAGTAGAAGGAAAATGAATATGAAATAAACTTTACAATACTTTCTCGATACACTCTATCTTTTTTATGGATCCTAATGGAAAGGTTAATAGATTATTCAGTGGACTAGACCCTATATATAGAGGAATTTAGTAAATCGATACTATGAAATCTATGAGGAGATATTTTAGAGTGATATGAAGGCTGAATTGGAGTTTTTAGAGATGAAATGGTCATATAAGTTGAATAAAAATAAGATAGAAATTGATCCAAAATTAGGGAAGAATTTTGATCATGGAAGAGGAGGAAAGAAAGTGAAACTTCCCACATGCAACAAATGTAAGAATAAGAATTCAGGGAACTGTTTTATTTGGAGTTTAAAGTTCTACAAGTGTGTAAGAGATGGATATATATCTCAGAACTATCATGGTGAGGTGAAGCCTTAACTTCTCAACACTAACGATAAAGGGAAGATGGTTAAGGCCCAATCTAAAGTTCAATGCTTCAAGTGTGGACATATTAGGCACTTTTCCAATCAATGTACAAATTAGAAGATAATGGAGGGAAACCACCATCAACATCAACATAGGACAAGGGATAAAGTTCGGGAATTTTATATCTCTACGGCTGAAGTAGAGGCCCCAAATGATGTGGTTCTAGGTGTAGTCATTGTTCTCTCAAAGCTAGCGAGTATTTTGTTTGATTATTATTCTATAGATTCTTTTATTTTATCCAAGTTTGAAAATAATATAGAATCAATCCCTGAGGTGATGGAAGTATATTTATCATTCAAGATTCCTGGAGGTATTATCTTAGCATCAATAATGTATAGGAACTATAATATTAACTTTGGAGAGTACAATCTCATCGCAAATATAGTAGTCATTACCATAGTGAAGTTTGACATTATAATAGGTATGAACTGACTCTCAAATTATAATTATAAGATCAACTATAGGAGAAAATAAATTTCAGTAGTTTTGAATGGAAAACCTATAGTTATTTTCAAAGGAGAGATATCTTGGTCTAATCTTTGTCTAGAAACACCTCCCATAGCCTTCTTTATGGAGATATTCAGTGAAGAGGGAGAAGGAAATGAAAGTATAAGGATATAAAATGTCCCCATAATTCAGGAATACATTGATTTATTTCTTTAAGAGTTACTTATCCCTCAAAAAGAGAGGTATAGTTCTCTATTGAACTCATACTTAGATCCAAACTGATATCAAAGACCATGTATAGAATGAAAAATATGGAGTTAGAGTAATTAAATAAACTACTTCAAGATCTTATAGAGAAGGAATTTATCTGAACAAGTGTGTCTCCTTGGGGAGAACATGTTCTCTTTGTGCGGAATAAGGATGGATCAATGCAACTATGAATTGATTATAGAGAACTTAACGGGATAATAGTGAAGAAAAAATACCCTCTCTCAAGGATTGAGGATTTATTTGACCAGCTCCATGGGGCTCAATTATTCTCTAAGATTGACCTCTGATCTAGATATCATCAATTGAGGGTGAAGAAAGAAGATATTTTGAAGACTACCTTCTAAACAATATATGGGCATTATGATTTTGTTGTTAGTATCTTCAACTTGACTAATTCTCCTACTATATTTATGGATTTGATGAATAGAGTCTTTAAGGACTAACTTAATAAATTTGTGGTAGTTTTTATTGATGATATTTTGATATATTCCAAAATTTTCAAGGAGTGTGAGGATCATATAAGGTTTATATTAAAAACTCCAATGAAGGAGAATCTATTTGGAAAATTTAGAAAATGTGAATTATGGTTACAAAAATTTTAATTCGTGGGGAACATTATATCCAATGAAAGAAACTCATTTGATAATTCCAATACAAAGGTTATAGAGGAGTAGACTCATCCTATGATAGTAACTGAGATTTGAAATTTCCTTGGTTTAGTAGGATATTATAGGAGTTTCTGAAAAAAAAATCATGACTTTCTAATCCACTAACAAAGTTAACTCAAAAAGGATATAAGTTTATCTGGATAAAGGAGTGAAAATAAAGTTTCTAAGAAATGAATAAGATATTTTTTATTACACCTATGTTAACTCTACCCACTATCGAAGAAGGATTTGTTATTTATAGTGATGCATCTCTAAAATGGATTGAGTGTGTCCTCATGCAAAATGTCAAGGTGATCGCTTATACATCTCAACAGTTAAAGCCTCATGAGAATAATTATCCTATGCATGAACTAGAGTTAGCTATATTTATTTTTACTCTAAAAATATAGAGGCACTATATTTATGGGGATAAATGTGATATATACACAGACCACCAAAGTTTTAATTATATATTAATTTAAAAGGAATTGAACATGAGACAAAGGATATGGTTGGAGCTTATTAAAGACTATGGTTTTTGAATTCATTATCATTCCTTAAGAGAAAAAAATTCATTGATGCATTAATCAGTAAATACCGTGTTGTGTTGGAAATGATGAGGATTCAAAGAGATCCATTGTTCAAGGACCTGGTAAGTTTGGACATGGGAATCATGAGGTAAGGGGAATCATAAATCCTATCCCAAATGATTTATCAACCATAATTACTAGAGAAGAAAAGGAGATATAAAATATAATATCTTTTGATATGAAATAAGATAGAGGCTGTGAAAAATAGAAAGTTTCTTGAGTTCAATATTGATCAAGTAGGTGTACATAAATTTCATACAAGGCTATGTGTCTTATTTATCTTGGAGATAAAGAAGGATTTGATGGATGAATCTCATATATCTACATTCTCTATAAACCTTGTAAGTACAAAAATTTATAGGGACCTTCATGATCATTATTAGTGGGATAATATAAAAAGGGAGATTGTTGATTGCACTACAAGGTTCTTGGTGTGTCAACAAGGCATAGTGAAAACTTCCTAAAGGGGTATAGCAACCACTAACCATACCAATATGGAAGTGAGACAATATCACTATGGAATTCATCATTGGTCTACCAAGAATATATAAAGGAAACAATGTGATATGGGTAATAGTGGATCAACTCACCAAGAATTCCCATTTCATTGCTATTTTGGAAGATTTCTCTCTTGACTAACTTGTCAAGATATACATAAAGGAAGTGGTGAGGGTACATGGGGTTACGATTTCAATCATTTCTGATCATGATACAAGGTTTTCATCTAACTTCTATATAATTCTTAAATATTCTCTAAATACTAAATTGAATTTCATTACGGCCTATCATCCCCAAATTGATGGCCAATCTGAAAGGAATATTCGGGAACTTTAGGACATACTGAGAACATGATAAATGGAATTTAAAGGTTAATGGGTTCAAAACCTCTCATTAGTTTAGTTCTCATACAAAAAAATCTTTTAATTGGTCATTTAAATGTAAACCTATAAATCTATATGTGGTAAGTGATGTAGAACTCCTATTTATTGGGATGAAGTTAGTGAGAGAAAGTTGCTTGGGATCAATCTTGTACAAGAGATTACATAAAAGGTTCATTCCATCCAACAACATATAAAATATTATCAAAGTCAGTAGAGGATATATGATGATAATAATCAAAGAGACTTGTATTTTTATGTTAGAGACAAATTTTTCCTTCATATATTACCATATAAGGGATTCATGTGATTTTGAAAGAAAGGGAAGCTTTTTCCTAGGTACATTGGCCCCTTTGAAATCCTGGATCACATAGGAACAGTGGCCTAATGGATATAATTTCCAAAAAATATGGCTCAAGTTCATGATTTATTTCATGTATCTCTCTTGAGAAATTACATACCTAATCTCTTACATGTACTTAATCTGGAGGCAGTACAACTAGAACATGACCTCTCTTATAAGGAGTAACTGGTAGAGATCTTGTACCATAGAGACAAATTTCTATAAAATAAGACTACCCACCTTGTCAAAGTGTTGTGGAGGAACCAGGTGACATGGGAACTAGAGGAATCAATGAAACATAAGTACCCTCACTTATTCTCAACCGATAATATGAGTTGAAATTTCAAGGATGAAATTTCTAAAGGGGGAAGAATGTAACGACCTGGGATTTTTAAATGATATTTGTTTCCTAAGAAAATGTGTGTTATATTATATTATATTATATAGATACAAAATATAGAGGAACCAAAAAAACATTATCTAATTAATAATGATCATTACATTATTCATCTATGAAACCAATTAAAATTCCAAATATTAAAACTAAAAAAATATAAAATAGAAAAGCTAAAATGGTAAAATATGGATCACCCCAATCTGTTAGAATCATTACCCCCACAGACACATTATAGAAATGAATAAAAACATTATTAAACCAATATACATCTTATAAAATGAAAATATATAACCTTGGGAGAAATTGTAGTGAATATTGAGTGAAATAATGAATTGGTATTTATAGGGTATAAGGGAAATGTGACCATTGGGTTTTGACCATTGTATGATTGTTGGTCATTATAACAATTTTTCAATTTTACCATTGGAAACTATACCTATTGGTGATAATTTTAACATTATAAGTAGTAATGAAAAATTATAATTGATGCAGAAAGGAGAAATGATGGTCTCAACCAGTATAGCCATGTTTTTTGAAGCCCATTTGTCAGGACTTGGTGGGGAGGTAACATCACTGGGGTTCTCCCTTGACCAAGACCAAGCTGAGATTAAACAATTGAATATTACATAAAATCTCCTATGGGAGAAGTTCAAGTTAGTTTATATTACCACTCGGTTATGTTAGCTGAGTCACCCCATGAAATAACCGCCACCGCACACCTTAACCTTAGGGCGTATGCTGGTGTTATAAGGGGTTATGTGTCCAAGACTTAGTTACATAAATTTTAAACCCTTCATATAAACAAAAATTTTACTCCATAAATTCCATTTTAATAATAGTTTTGATTAATAAAATATATTTTTAATTGAGATGAATTTGATAAATTGGTTTTTGGACACAAATAAAAAAATGCATTTTTTAGAAAAGATATACATTTTTATAATAAACTAAGGTATTCTGAATAATATTTTTTTTAATTAAATATAATTTTAAAACACAATTATTTAAATATAAATGATAAAATAATTTTATAATGTCCTAGAAAATTTTTAAAAGTGTCAAGAATTTAACTATACCTTAAAAAATACTATTTTTCAATAAAATAGAATTTTTTATGTTTAAAAGTTAAAATTATTATATTTAGAGAATTATTATGATAAAATAAACATTATATTTTAAATTAGTAAGTCAAAATTATGTTATGGTGAATTTAAGAGAATTTTCTAAAATGCTTCATTTTTCTATGAATAGTAAAAATATAGTTTTGGGTTTTTGGTGTGTTTTATGACTTCATATTTATGGAATGATGATTTAAAAAATAACTAATCACAATATATGACATAAAATATGTTATTTTATTTATATTAAGTATTTTAATATATTTTAATCAATTTTCAAACCTATAAGTGACTTTCCAAAGTCTAAAATAGAAATTTTGATTTTAAAAACATTACTTGTTGAAAATTTACTTCTCCATGAGAAAAGAAGTATTAAAAATTTGTGTTCAATTTTAGTGGATTAAAATATCATAAAATGGGACTTATATGTCTAAAACCATGATAAAAACCATGGGTAATCTAATGGTTTTTCATTTTCCACAACCTAGATTTCCAAGACCATTATTTTGAAATGATTAAATAATTCCTACACTTTTGCTATAAATACCCATCAATTTCACCATTCCCCTTCACACACAATCCATACTCCATGTATTTTTGGTTAATTTTACTCCTAATTAGTCCCCCCAAGTTTTAATCCTCAAGTTTTAAGAACAAAACTTCAAGGTAATGGAAATATCGGCTTCGTTTTTCCATTCAAGTTCCCTTTTTGTAGTATGTATTCTATTTTCCAAACTAATTCCTTTTTATCCAATTTATATTATCCCATTACTATAATAATGGTCTTTTTATAAATTGGAGACCCTTTTCCCATCTCATTCTCTCTTTCCTTATGTTTTATACTCGTCATGTTATCGAATTTATTTATCTCTTTTACTTGAGAAAATATCATTTTTTTTAATTCCCAAACCTCTTAATTTTCCATGGGTATTCATCTATATGTAAAATGATTTATTTATTTATTTATTTACATATATTTAACCCATATTCAATTTCCATGGGTTAATAATTATGTAATTACCATGCCTTTAAGAACTTTTCTACACCATGATCTTGATAAGAAATCCATTCTTTATTTTCCACAATATATTAATGAAATGATTTATTATGATCTATGTAGATAACATGAAATTAATAAATATTAATGGTATTCTATGATAGCACTAAAATTCATTGGTTAAATAGTTTAATCTCTAGAGATGACATGTTTTATGATACCTTGGTGAATAACTTTGGTAATTTTAATTTATTACACTTTAGTGTTAAACCATGGAAATATTCTTATGAATGCGTCATTTTTATGTTGTATCTGCATTTCCATATTATTTTTGATGTTATTTTTATTATTATATGCCTCATGTTCTCTTGATAATGTTATATTTTTATACCTCATGTTCTTACCGATATGCCTCATGATCACATGCTAAATGTATCCCTTTCTTATTCCCTTACTAGGCTAATGATCACCCATTTCCTTTGATGTATGTCCCCAGTATATGATATGTAGTAAAAGTAACTTTGGATGGACCCATGAAGAGGCCTTTAACATGGATTAGAATAATGTTTTATGTTTTCATATATTATGTTTCTGGTCTCCAAGAAACCAAACTTTAAAAGATCCTGTATTTTGTTCCATGTAATGAAAAGATTGTGTAATAAAAATGTGAGATTCCATAAAACTACACTGTTAGTGTTAAAAAACCCGATCCTTTTGACAATGTTATCCTGAACCATTGGAATAACTCAACTTTTTATTTCATCTCAAAGGTACAACACTCATAACGAGCTCATAGTGCCTAGGTCACTCTACTCTGGAGACGGCCTGTAATCATAGACTTCAAGAACCCATGAACCTTCATCCAAAAAGTTAGGTAACCATATGGTTTAAGGTGATACAAAACCTTGACACTCAAAAAACTTATAATTTAACATATCACTGTTAACTTGATAGGCACCACATGTAATAATTAATTCCACTAAGATAGAAAAATGGTGCATCGGGCACTACACATTCCTAGCATTCGATAACCCAAAATGTGAAGAGGAATGTCACTTGACCAATAAAGTGGATGATCATTCCCAAGGAATGTCCAACCTATTGAACTAGATCATTACATGATACTTTCACCTTTACCAGAGATTAACTTTCCAAACTATCACCCACTTACTTAGAGGTGTCATTTTATCATTAAGAGTCATACACGAGACAAATGGCACATAAACGACACTTCTCATCTAAAAATTGAAAGTAATCATTCATCAATGCTTTAATATCATAAAGAGTAACATATCCAGGATAGCTCCTTACATACACAATGCATCGATCCTAAAACAAATTCATTCCTGAAAAGGTCACTAGGCTTTACTGCCTAACCTCTAAGTCCAATGCATCCTAGGAAGAATTCAACTAGGGTGTATGGAAATATCAAAAACTCACCATTACATGAGGGTTACCTCTATAAACACATATACCAGACTTTTAAGGCATTTAAACAATGATAATTTATTAAAACATTTTAATTAGTTCATATACTAAGGATATTAAGTACCAATTTTTAGATAAACTGTACCATTCACTTTATTTATCTCACACCATTCAGTATTTGGAAAATTATCTCATAATTTCATTTTTAACCATTTTTTTAATTCAAGGGTTTTCACAACTAGATCACTTAAAGAAAATGTTAATTTTAAATCTAGATTGGAAAACACTCTTTAGTTTGTAATTGGAATTATAATTAATTGAAACCTCATAATAATAAATCTAACAGGTAGATAATAAGGCTTTAAATAATTATAAGTATTGGTCAACTAAGATTCCACCATATTTTTATATGTAACACTTTATAAGCAATTGTGGACACTTTAAATGACCATTCCATTTAGCATGTAAACACCCCCATGGGGCTAAGTACCAAGACATATAAAAGAAAAATGAAACCTATAAGGGTCCCACTATTTCTTTCAAGATTTTTAAAACACACTTAATGGGTTTAACACATAATCATATCATATCAAGATCGAACTACTCAGGTCGAGTCCAATTTACCTTATAGTTAACATGCATCAAACGACCTACTTTGGTCCAGTTGTGCATTTAATTATTTAGTCACATGGGTATTCACACATAATTTTATAGGGATACACATTTATAAATTGAAATTTATATAACATTTATCTGAAATTAATAATCACTGGTTTAAATTTTTCAAAAAAAATTAACTTATTTACCATTTAAATTTCCAAATAGGTCAATTTATTAACCATTAATTTATAATTCAAAATTCAAATTTTCTTATTCCACATAATGGTCTAGTTATATGAATCACCATTCATAAATTATAGAGTTAAATACCTTAATAATTTACAATTGGAATTCATGTAATTGTAACCTGATTAGTACTTTTTATCTCAAATATAACAAACCCGTATATGATGGTTCAATTATATGGGTTACCTTCCCCAATTTATAAGGGCCCATACTCCTTATAAATTGAAAATTTGGAATCCATTTAATAGTAATCATCAATGTTTCATTCCATGAAACCAATGGTTCATGGATCAAACATGAAATAATCGGTTTATTAAATATAATTTCATCATCAATATATATGGTAAAATACTGTTTAGGTTGATGCAGATATTTTATTTACTCAAACTTATATCAAAATTATCACTAGGCATTCTATCACAAAGTAATGAATATAAGAAATCATGGAAGAAATCACCCAAACATAGTGTACATATAACAAGGAACATAATCATAGAAGTGTGGTATATAAAAAAGTATGTGGTATGAAATACCTAGCATGGTATACAAATCATCATGCATAAGGAAACCTATAATGAAATCTATATGGAATGGTATATGCATGACATGTGAATATCTATGTTCCAAGAATTATGCATGTAACAATACCTCCTTCTCATATTGGGACAAGGGTATAATCCATCAAATCTATAAATCAATAATCAGAAAAAAGTGTGACAATCACTCAAGGGGAAATAATAATCATTTATAATAGTATCATAAACAACAGTCCCATTCCATGGCCACTTGATATCTCTCCCATGCTTGGGTTGTCCAGACCCCGACATGAGTTATTTACTAAGTTATGAAACATTCCTAATATCTTGAATACCATCCCAAAATAATAAAACCAAATAGGAAAATAAATCCTTTAATACCATTTGTAGCATCCTAACCCGAGAACCACTAAAACAGTGCCTCGAGCCAGTTGGCCACTATGCCTCAAGCGTGCATCCCGTATTCCAGAGGCTACTAACTAGAAACAAGGTTATAATGGTGTTATAGTGGGGAGACTATACTATTTGGATCAATAATAAATATATAAGAATCAATAGACATAAAGGTAGAATAATATAATAATAACTAAAAATTAATAATGAATGAATAAATGTTCATGCATGAACATGCTCTGATAGAAATACAAGAAGGTATACACAGTATATAGAAAGACTAGAAAAGAAAATAAATAAATAAAAGACACCATGACTATCTTCAATATCATCATGAGCATAGGCTCGGTCCTCTTCTCCCATAGTCTATCTTATCCAAGAAGGATAACAGTAAGGAAATATAATCCAAGTACTTGATCCTACAAACATGATATCTATTCGGGTACCCTAGTGCAGTGAAGGCCTGAATAGGGTGTGATATATACTCAATATTCCACCACCAATGGTGAATAATTCATAATATATTCCATTAAGATAAAATTAAGTAGTGTGTAGGTATATAAAAAATAAAGTAGTGTTGTATTAATAAATGTAAAAAAGTCGGGCTCAAGTTCTTAAAGGATACCTGGCTGACTATACCTACTTCCGCCTAATCCAAGATATCTATGAACATGCCACCCTATGTGTGTGTGTGTGTGTAAATAAGTGTTCATTTATATATATATATATATATATATATACTCTATACTTACAATCATATGTAGCCATATATATAAATACATTGCACTAGTCAGGACCTGAGTCATAACTCAGGCATCCTTATATAATCATAAGTGTCATACTCAGTAAGGGACATCATTCCCATAATAAATCAATGAATGAATAAGGACATCCTGTCCAAGAATCTCATGGGGTAATATTAACAATAAAATAGGTTCTTATAATAAATGGTTCATAAGCGCAATATTTGAAAATGGGACACATAAGTCATGTATTTTATTCTTCTTGTGGAAGTGACTACTATGCTAAACATCCTAATTGAGGGGGCGTGAGACACCATTACCAACAAACCAAGTGATGTGAGACACCATGCTTATCATCCTTGACCTAGGGGTGTGAGACGTCATGCTCAATGACCCTAACTGAGGTCCCTATAGTCATAATAAAATGTAAAGTAATCCCAATTTCCCTATGAGCCCTTATCCTAGAATTCTGTAAAGAGACAACTGACATCTCTCAAGGCACAATAAATCCTTCTTAGTATAATCCAATTTAACATTTTGAATACAGGTCATAAGACCATTAATTCCATAATCAATTAAATACATATAACTAAGCTATTTTATTTATAAGTCACTAGAGGGCCATTATATTTAATAGTAACTAAGACATCCATGGGAAGCACCCATGCCAAGGATACAAATCACTTTTTACAACAATAATCAATTCAATTTTTGATTTATAAGACAATATACCTAAAAATGTTGTTTTATTAGAAAATGTAAAATTTCCATCAAAAAATTCACTTATTTTAATTTAAGAATCTCATTGAAGTGGGATAATTTAATAAACCAAAATAGTGAAAGTTGTAATGCAATTCAAACATGGGCAGTTACTATAGCACAACCGTTTTAATTAACACACCATAAGGGTGGTTTAGTCATAAGGTGAACTATGATTATTATCTAATTTCATGAACCCATCCTAAAGGGGTGGTTTGGGTTGAGTTCATAACCTCCAACCATATCAAAAGGGGGTCTAAAACACATTAAAAGACGTTCTAGGCAATTAATTTAAGTCATTTAATAATTTAGAAGTGACACCCTAAAGGTCTGGCATGTGAAACAACAACTATATCATATTAAGGATGTGAAATTAAGTAAAAAGAATATAGACCACTAACCTCATTATTAGAATGGTCCAATCATCCATTATCAGGATTTGACTCAAGACGGAATGGAAGAAATCATAAGAATAGTCAAACTCCATGAAAATAAGTCAAAATAGCTCGCACGAATTTATCATTATGCATAGAAAGATAAATGAAGAAGATAAGAAAGATGAGTCAAATACTAACTGATAATTATCCAAAAAGACCAATGGTGCTTGGTTCCAACATTGAATGGATGAGATGCATCCATACCTAGGAGAGGATGAGGAAGAGAGCTCCTATGTGAGGGGGGGTGTTGTGCGCAGATGGGAATAAAAAGGAGGAGACCCCTATTTAATAAAGGCAAAGGAAAAGTGGTCATTTATAGATCTTTTAAGAGTCGTATGGTTTTTAAAACCATGTTCAAAGTGTGTAGACTCTTCTACCTAGTATCCACACCCCATATGGTTAGGTCACACGGTTTGATCTAACTGTGTGCCAACTGTGCATAACTTCTGGTTAAGTGGCACTGAGGGTGTGAACTAGGTGCATAGTTTGGGAAAATCATGTGTAGCCTATGCGGGTCACCTATAAACACCTACAAAAAGGTTCATGGTTACCCCTGGTAGGTTCAATGGTTTAAACATACCATTCCCCTTAAGAAAATGGTCTTCAAGGTTGACCCATGCAGTTAAACTAACCATGTTCCAATTGTGCACTTCATTCTAATTCTCTAAAAACTGGTTATTTTGGATCTCAGTGCTTTAAAAACTCAACTTAACTTCAAAGAAACCTATTGAGGCTTAAGCCTCATCCAAAAATATCACTTTTAAGTTATCCAATGATTTGATTTACATTCTAAGTCTCAGTTTAAGATTTGAATCTCCCACCAAATGAAAAGTTCAAATTCACATGGAATTTTCAACTAGTCCAAAACATTTGACATTACATATCAAGTCTGAGGATCCTTACACACATTCACATATAGAAATATCCAATGGCATGAAAACTTTTAGAATACATACGTGTATGTATTTTCTCATAATCTCCCATCCTAGAGATCACCAATTAATAACTTCATGATATAAATTATCGCCCACTTACAAGTGTCAAGCACCTAATAGTCAAGCATACTATGTGTCTTTTCATATAATGTTATCTAACTATAGAACATGTATTTAAGAATACTTATCATGGAACTTAATGTATATCATCATAATTAGGAACTTCTATGTTCTTTTTATGTGGTAAATACTTCAAGAACATTATCACATTAATGTTACATAGAATAATAATCATTATGTGATATGATATTCAATTAATATATCAGACTTAGTATATTTTAGTAATTGATAGTAAAAAAATGTTTGGTTATAGGTAATAAACTCCAAAATTTACAACTAACATTTCTTCTTTTGATTTGATATTTTACAAACTTATACTATTGATATGGTACCAAAACCTATACATCACATGTATTAGTTTATATTTCCTCAACACTTTGAGAAAAATGGGGTAAAAATTTCTTGAAATCTTCATATTGTTGGAACATTTACATCAATGAAAATAGAATGAGTTTCATAGCTAGAAAACTCATTAAGGAAACCTTGATATAATCATTATAATCTTCTCATAAGCATGTAGATTCACTTATTGAACAACTTTAGTATTCTGTTACTCAGTAATGTATTGTTTTAACACATAGTATTTTATCACTTAATAACTTTTATTAAGTTACCAACCTAGAAGTTTATTCAAATAATCACTTCCTTGAAAATATATCTCTCAAATTTAACTTGAATGATGATGATGATGTTACTTATTTACAGCATAATATTTTATTAAATGGGTATCATATTTTACATTCCTTTAATAAAGACTCTTATTAAATTTCCTCCCACTGAAATGATAACCCCTTTTAAAATTTATCATTAGTGGGTTTAGGTTCATATTTCACTAACTAATGAATCTGTTATGGTGTTTCTATCACCAATTATCTATTTATGTGGGTAATTATCCCAATTATATTATACATGAATCTTAGATAGTTATGTGGATGAATCTTTACTCAATTAATCATATGGATAAACTCAACTCTATTCCTTCAGTAACCTAATACAATTAGGTTATCCCAACTAAATGTAACACAAATAAAATTCCAAGAATGGTCACCTAATCATATTAGGGTTACTAATTATTTTCTTTCCTTTCATAAGATAATCCAGGGGTACTCATCTTTAGCATGACTTATCAAGTTGGATGATCGATGTCTTGATAAGTGTTTGCTCTGGAAGGAATCTAACACTTAGTATTTTTAAATTTGTTTTAATATTATCATCTTATTTCATTTTATTACCTTTATATGTATGTATTCTTCTAGTGATTTAGTTTGGGATCATACCCCTTCCACCAAATCAAAATGTTCAAACCATATTGATGTGTAACTCTTTACACAAATCATAGCTTGTGCTGCTAACTCAAATCAAAAGGCAATTGTATTCATATATATCCAAATACATACCATGAATAAGTTAAATTAAACCCTTACATGTAATATTTTAGAATCATGTGAAATTAATGATCCCCGCATGAGTAATCTTGAAGCCATGGATAGTCAACCCTCACTTTTCTTGACATGGAATAAGCCTCCAGGCTAGTGAATAGTCTGGCCCAAATTCCTTATACCCAGGGATACTTTACTCAAGAGATATCTCAATTACATTATAATTCTAATAGTTGATATATATAAATCATAATTAACTACTTAATCCAAACTCATAACCTAGTATAATCTAAAGTCAAGGTAGAAGAAAACTAAATTCATTATCATACATGGCATGAAACTCTTTAAATGCATGTATGAAAATTTATAAAATCATTTTAAGTATTTAATATAAAGAATGTATTTATTCATAATATAACAATTATATTCATGAATAAAGTAGGGAATAAAATAAATAAATAAATAAATCATATATTTAAACATGAGATAAACTATTTATGAACAATTATATGGAATTTACTTTAAATATAAGATACTAAACAAAATATAAACATTTCTATTCCAAGTCTATTATTTAAACAATTTACATAATCTAAATATCACTCATTTAATACTATTTAAACCTTAATCATATCAATTATCAAAACTCATTTTGATGTGGTTTAGATAATCTCTCAAATAAGGCCTATAATTTGAACAGTTCAAATTATGTAATTATGAACAATTCATAATTTAAAATATAAACACTTTTATATTTATTTCTTATTTTATAATTTTTAAACATTTTATAAATCACACTTATAATTTCCATATAAATATTTTATATCTAAATTATAAATCATTTCATATAATTTGAAATTTTTATTTCAATATTAATAATTAATATACTTCAATTTTTATTTTTCAAATGTTTTGAAAAATTTTAATTAATTAATTAGAAACAACTTACAACTAACTAATTTATAAACACCTTTATAAATTAATAAATATCCCAAAATACCATTTATAATGATTTATAAACAATTTATAAATTATATTATTCAATTTATATTAGAAAATATTGAAAAAAATTATCTATATATATCATAATAAATGATATTAAAAACATCATTATGGGCTATAGATAAGCCATAGTGTGCGCCAACACTATCAATCATCTAATACGATTGATTTTGCAGTTTTCATGAGATAAAAATTATTCTAGGTGTTCTACATAACATTAACCTAGTGTGTGGGCCCCTACATAGGATTAATTCACATGAAACAAGTTTGTATGAGATTAACTAAGTTAAGATGGATCACATAAGAATAAAATTGTGGGCCAAGGAACTCACGACATACGATAGGAGTCTCATGTAAGATTAATCTGTTGTGCGGGTACCTGTGTAGGGTGAGCGGGTGTGCCTTGGAAATCGTGGTTTATGATAAGCCGCTATGTATTATCATCTTTAGTGCATGGGCCTTACATGACATTAACACAATGTTACCCTTATGTCTATTATGTGATTAACTTACGTGTAAGATCCTAAATTTCTTTGAGGTGTGTTCTTGTTTAATTTTGGTTTGAATTTCTTAAAGTTGGGTAATTAAATTTTTAATGAGATTATGACAAATCATGGGGGTGTATCGGGGGTTCAGGACACAAAATAAAGGGGAATTGGGTCATTCTGTGCATGTTTCATGGTTTTTGAATGGTTATGAAAACCGTGTTAAGGGGGAATCCAAATTGTGAAACCTTGGATATAGACATTATGCATGGTTGGCACACAATTTTTCTAACCATGTGGGATCCCCAGGTAACCGTGTAACTTGGACCCCTCTTGGATAGAGGTTAGTGCATGGTTTTCATATGATTTGGAAAACCATGTAGCTAAACTGTGCACCCCATTAAAAAGTGAGATATTACCTTTTTTCCCCTCATGATTTTAAGACTCTCACCCAATTTTCTCATCCATTCTTCCCCTTATAATGCTGGTGATGAACCTAAGCCCCAAAATCTTCCCAATGGTGGTTCTCCTTTGATTTAAATCTATTTGAAGTGTCGTTGGATGTGGATCGAAGCTTCGGGTAAGTCAAACGCTCCTCTTGCTTCTCTTTTCTGGATTAGGGCTTGAAGATTTGTTCTTCTTCTTTTAAAGCCCTAAAACATTATTTTGTTAGTGGATCTTAGGTTAGGGATCCAAAGGGTGCTTGAATTCATATCTAAGGATAAGTTTAAGGGTGCGTTCATATTTGGATTTGAGGTAGGTGGTCTATAAGTTATATCCCTTAGTCTTGAGGTTGATTTGTGCATGCTTGGTTGTGCTTTTTCTTCCCTCTTATTGTGTGTTTGGTGCCTTTAGTGATGTTTGGTAAAATGGTTGGATAGATGATGAATTAAACCCCCCAAGATCCTCATGTGATGTGTTGAGGTTGATTAGACTAGTTTAGTTCCACCCATAGAGTGCACCAATATTTTTGAATATGAAAAATTTAAATGTTAAAAATAGAATTGCCTTATGATTAAGTATATCTCATGTTGAACATGTTGATATGATTAGTTGAGTAAAAATGGAATTAATAATATTTGTATATCATATTGGGTAATGTATTAAGGGATTGTTTGGCTTGATATGAAATTGGTTGGATGTAATAAAGTGATTGTGATAAGTGACTTATGAATTGTACTTGAAACACTTAAGTGGGTTAAAGTATGTAAAGTCATGTATATGTTAAATGTGTAATACTTATATGTTGATAAATGTGTTAAATGGGTTAACATGTAGGAATTGATGAGTATGTAATGGGGATATGCAATGAAAATGGTAAATATGCATAAATGAATAAGGCATATGAAAGGTAAATGGGTTAAAGAGGCTATGAAATGAAAATGGTAATTGTGATAATGGGTTAATGTTGATGTTAATTCTATACATTGAATATATATGAAATGTGAATGTTATATTATTTATTTTGTATGGTTTTGATATGGTATATGTGGTAAATGGATAAATAAGCATGTGCACATGGATTGGTGGTGTGGGATAAAGGATTGAGGTTCCTCCCATGAGTCGGGTTGGACTAAGGCTCTAAAACCCACCCTATAATGCACAGTTTGGGGATTCAGACTAATGATCTAGGCCCCCAATGGTTGCATTGGATGAGACTACCTAGACTGAGGCTCTAAGGTAAGTGTGTTGTATTGGTTCATGAGATTTTTATACCTAGTGAGATAGGGGACTTGGATTAGTTCCTTATGAAAGTTATTTGACCTTATTAGTAAATTGTGTAAATGTTGTAAATGTCTAACCCATGGATCATGTGATAATAATTAACTTACTAATTAATATGGTATAAGTGGTGAAAATGGAAATAGTGATGGAAATGATTAAAGTGAATATTATTATCTAATGGAACCCAAGTTGTCTTTTGTTTTCCTTGTCATTTATTTAGTTCTTTCATGAACTATCTGTTTAGACTAGATATTTTGTATACATCATTGGTGGTGGCCTACTGAGTTGTACTCACACCCTACTTGGGTTTCCATTGGGTACCTGAGCAGATTTCATAGTTGCAAGTCAGGAAAAGGGAAAAGGCCCTATGCTAGGGAGTTGAGTTGGGCTTGGGATTTGCATGGATGAGGATCCAGACTTGGAGTCATGACCCATTTTTGGGATTCCTCTATTTCTATTTATTTTGGGTTTTCAATCACTTTATCACTATTTTCATGACATGGTGTATTTGTTATTTGGTTGTGGATTATACCATGTTTGGGGAAATGGTTAGTAATGCATGTTTCTTGTCTATTTTTTATGGTATCATTTATTTCATATGTTATATTTTGTGGAGTAATCTGATAAATATGGTATAACCTCGCCACATGATACATTAGATTCTCACTTCTAGTTGTAAATCTCTAGCGTACAGGGAGGCATTATTGAGGTCATGTGGTGACCCGGCTCAGGGCACCGATTTAGTGGCTTCCGGGTCAGGATGTTACAAAGTGGTATCAGAGAGATTATTTTCTATGTTTTTACTATTTGGGATGGTATACGGGATACTAGGATGTGTTGGGCCTTGTAAATGATCTCATTCTTGGGAGTAGTTAACCTATATACAAGGGGAAACCCAAGTCACCTAGGGTGGGAATTGTGTTCTTTATGTACGATGTTACAGTTGAATGATATTTCACCATTGGGTGATGCACTTGTTTTGTGATGTGATTGTTTTATGATATTTCACTCATGGCCTGAACTACATGAGGTTTTGCATTCATTCATCATTATATGCACCTAGGGATAAAGGTGACATGCATCATGATAGGAACACATGGGATGGGTGTGTGGGACATGAAGGGTAGGATGCCTTTAACTTTATTAAATATTTGAAGAAAATTTTGTTTAATAAAGATGATGCAAGTGGGTAAATGGAAATAATGTTAAGGAATGGTTAAATAATTGTGCTTAATTAAGGTTTTGAATGATTTAACATATTGGTTCTAACGAGTTTTGGAGTGAGAAATGTGCCCAAGAGTAAAGATTTATGTTATAAGTGTGGAAATGGTTTTTAAAGGGGGTGTCTAATGAAATATTCATGATTATGTATGTTGGTTTACTCAGGTTAGTCGTGAACCATGGTGGGGATGATTGAGGGTAGTTTCCTAGGGGTGATTTGGTCTGATAGAATAGTACATAAGAAATGGGTTGTTTATGGCTAGTGGAAAGATCTTTTGGGAAATTGTGGGTGTTTTGTGCTATGTGTTTTAAGATGTTTATTTGGCATTATAGGAAGATTCCACCTCAATGTTGTGTTCCAGTTAGGTGATAAGATAATGTCACCGAGAATGATCCTCCATAGGTGGAGAAAGGGAACCCAGTGAATCAGGGTAATAGGGGAGATGAGCGGTTCTGTGAGAACATTGCTCATTTTATATAGATGATGGAATGGAACCCAGGGCGAGTTACATCGAGTATGTCTGAGCTGACAAGGGAGTTTTAGTTGAAAAACCCTCTGAATTTTTTTGGAGAGGGTGTACCGGATGCACCCGAGTTCTGGATAGATTCCATTTAGATGATTCTTGGTCATCTAGATACTCATCCTGAAAAAAGGGTTAAGTCGGAGGCTTATATGCTGCGAGGCTAGGCTAAGTGTTGATGGGTTGTTCTGGTTCAGACCCACCAAGCTGACGGTATGATATGGAAGGATTTTTAGTAAAATTTTATAGAACATTTCTATCCTGATACCTTGATATGGGAGAAGGTTATAGAGTTTATGAGGTTGACCCAAGGGTCAGTGTCAATGATGGATTACGCCGATTGTTTCACTAACTTACAACATTTTTTCTAGCTTTGGTGGGGGGTGAGGAAACTATGATGAGAAATTTTTAGGATAGAATTAGACATGATATTAAGTACCAAGTGAATATTTTACATTTAAAGAGGTTTAATGATGTGTTGGATCAGGCCCTAATTTCAGAAGGGAATCTCAAGGAAGATTCTAGTGGTGGATGTGTAGCTCCAGTTGGGAAACTTAGTGGCATGGATTCCAATAGTAAGAAGCACTATTTTTAGAATTTACACCAGAACGGTGGTGGATAGAGTAGTCAGAAGATAGAACTAGTATCTTAGAGTGGTGACCAAGTTTTCTATTATCAGTACAGCAAGTCGGGACACCTGTGCAGTCAATGCCCCTGACCACCAGTTGAGTGTCGATTGTATGGCATAATGGGGAATGTATAGAGGTTTTGTAGGAACCCTTGATAGTTGGGCATAGATAGAGGATTGAGGTTGATTTTGAGTGATGGTATGGGGTTGGTTACCCCATATCAGGCAAGCGGTTGGTGCTCGACCAGCCATACCGATAGAGGTTGAAGACAAGGTACTCCAGGATGAGAGCATCCACATCAGCAAGTCAGTGTAGACCTAGAACTTAGACAAGAGCCCAGGGTATAGGGATTGGTTAGATTCATGTAGTTTAGCCTACACCTAGAGGTGGAAAGGCTAGACCATCCACTATTTTAGGTACGATTCTTGTAACTTCTACGCTTTCTAGTGTGTTTTTTTTTTGACACAGGTTCCATGTGCTATGTTATATATGTACAGTTTGTGGTTTTGTTGGGTATAGTAGTGGAAAAAATGTGTGAGTTCATGTTGATTGATACACCATTAGGGGTGTGAGCAAAAAATATTAGGTTATGTAAGGGTTTTGTGCTCGATGTTGGTGGGTACTGATTCCTTTGGGACTTGTTTTTTCTTGAGATTTTAGGTTTTGATATGATTTTGGGAATGTACTGTCTAGTGTTATACTAAGACTAAATTGATTTTTACTACTGTAGGGTAATGTTCACATCTCGCGAGGGATACACGTATGTCCATCGTGGTGAATGGGATGTTCGGGTAGGCTGTGCAGGGCTAGTTTTTCAGTAGTTGGGTGAACTCATATCCCAAGTGGCTTGACTTATGCTTGATGATGGAAGAGTAGAGCACCTTTTCTTTCCTCTGGTGGTGAATCAGTTTCAAGATGTGTTTCCTGAGGACTTCTCGGGGCTGACGCCTAAGAGAGATGTGGAGTTCACAATAGAGTTTCTTCCAGGAGAAGAACCAATTTCCATTCTTCCATATAGAATGAAACCAGTATAACTCCTGGATCTTAAAGCTTAGTTGTAGGAATTATAGAACAAGTGGTTTATTCATCTGAGTATGTCACCTTGGGGATCTATAGTATTGTTTTTCAAGAAGTTTGATGGATTTTTATGAATGTGTTTTAATTATAGGAAGCTAAATCAGATGATAATTAAGAACATATACCCTCTTCCTCATATATATGACCTTTTTGACCAGCTAAGAGGTATATTAGTGTTCTTTATGATTGATCTAAGATCGAGGTATCATAAGATAAAGGTGATACCTTTTGATATACCATATACTACCTTCAGGAGAAGGTATGATTTTATAAGTTTTTTGTTATGCCATTTGGGTTGACCAATGTGTCGGTAGTGATTATGGACCTAATGAACCAAATCTTTCATCCTTACTTGGATCAATTTGTGGTTGTATTTTTTAATGGAATCTTATTGTAATCCAAAACCCATGAAGATCATGTCAAACATCTTAACATCATTCTAAGTATGCTAAGAGAGCATAGGCTATATTCTAAGCTATCTAAGTGTAGTTTCTGTATTGATAGGGTTCATTTATTAGGTAAAATTATCTTAGAGTAAGGTGTGCCTATGGATTTGGAGAAAGTGTAGGAAAGTTTTTCTTGGGAGAATCCCAATGATGTTTCTGATGTCTAAAGTTTTATGGGTTTGGTTGGCTATTACCGAAGGTTCATTAAAGACTTCTCCCATTTGGAATCACTGCTTTCAGGTTTGACCAAGAATGGTGTCAAGTTTTAATGGTTTGGGACATGTGAGAGTGATTTTTAGTAATTAAAGAGGTGGTTGAAAACTACACCGGTTCTGATCCTACCCGAGCCAAGAATGGATTATACCTTGTTTTTTGATGCATCTGTTATTGGTCTTGGGTTAGTGTTGATGTAAAATGATCATTTTTTTGGCATATGAGTGTTATTCACGCGACTTCTTTTGCCAGGCTTCATAATTGGAGAAATATCAGGATAGAGAGTGACTCTACTACTATTATTCAGGCCATTTGGAATGGCTCCATTCACTTGGATTAGATGCTCACCTCACGGTGGATTTATTTCCTTGACTTTCTTTCAGATATCAACACCATCGCCACCCATACGTATCGTGAAGCTAACAATATTGCCGATGGTCTTGCCAACATAGGTGTTACTCACGAGATTCATTGGAGTGATGTTCTCCCTCCTGAGTTAATCCCACTCTATGTCAAGGATGTTATCAAAATGCCCCATTTTAGACTTGTGTAATTCCTTTTATTTTCAAAAAAAATTTAGTGTTTTGGTCATTGACCATAACACGACTTCTCTTAAAAAAATCATAAAATCCTAAAATAAATCTTCTTTCAGTGTGATTTGAATCTTCTTCAGCGAATATGGGTTGAATACATGCAATCCTTTTACTTTGAGCTGGTTTACACACCAAGGAAGGGAAATAGTGTTGTAGATTCCTTGAGTCAAAAGACTTGAAATCAAGTGTTCAAGAATCAAGTTCAGAATGTAAGATGATGGCATTGTTAGCTGAGATGCATCTGGAGGTGTAGGATGGCCAAGGGAAGATGACCCTTGCATCCTTGGTAGTTGATTCCACACTTCTAAGCTGAATCAAGGAGAAACATGATGAAGATTCAAAAAATTTGTCTTTAAGGGAAAGTCTTAAAGGTGTGGATTCACCTTTTGGTTGGACCATTGGATAGGATGGGATCGTTTGTGTCTGTGGTCGTGTGGTAGTGCCAACGTTTATACAAGAAGATTTGATGCACAAGTTTCAAGAATCAAAGTGGGTAGTGCATCCTAGTTTGACCAAAATGCATCAGGATCTTCATAGTCATTATTAGTGTCCAGGAATGAAGAAAGTGGTTACAGGTTTTGTAGCTCGATGACTTACCTTATAGTAGGTGAAAGATGATAACCAATGTTTAGGTGGTCTTTTGTAGCCATTTCCCATTCCAAAATGAAAATGGGGTGACGTGATGATGGATTTCATAGTGGGTCTCCCGAGGATGCCTCAGAATAATGATGTGATCTAGATAGTTGTGTATAGGTTGAATAAGGTGGATTATTTCCTACCGATTCGAGAGACCTTCACCGTGGATCAGTTGGGTGAGTTGTATGTTCAAGATATAGTGTAGTTACATGGAGTACCATGGACTATAGTTTCAAATAGTGATCTGCATTTTACATTGTGCTTTTGGTATGGATTGTAGAAGGCACTTGGTGCCCAGGTGTTTTTGAGTATGAATTTTCACCCACAGATGGACGGGTAATCAAAGTGTACTATTCAAGTAATTGAGGACATGTTGAGAGCTTGTGCCTTGGATTTTGGTGGATCATGGGAAAAATCACTTTCCACCTATTGAGTTTTCTTACAAAAATATTTTCCAAGCTACAATTTAGATGGAAATGTTTGAGGTTCTCTATGGTAGACAGTGTCAATCTTCATTGATTTGGATGGAAGCTGGAGAATCAAAATTGTTGGGACTGAGTCTCATACAGGAGACGTTAGAAAATTTTCAATTAATTCGAAAGTGTGTGGAAATGGATCTGAGTAGTCAGAAGTTGTATATAGATCGGAATTATAGGCCTATTGATTTTATAATGGGTGATAATGTGTTTCTTTGGGTTTCACTAAGGTTGTTTCATCATTGGATTCAGAAACAAGGAAAGTTGGTGCCCAGGTATATGGAGTTGTTTGAGATTGTGGAGATTATTAGACTGGTGTCATATCAATTGGATCTTCCATAGTGGTATAGTGGTATGCATGATGTTTTTCATGTGTCACTACTACATTAGTATCACTCTAACCCATCTCAAGTAATTGAGGTTGAGTATTTTGATCTTGAGGTTGACGCATCCTTTGAGGGGAATCTGGTACATACTTTGGATCGTAGAGAAAAGTCTTGTGAGGTAAGATTGTGCCCTTGGTTTAGTTTTTGTGGTAACATGGTAATGTTTAGGAAGAAACTTAGGATAGGGATTCAGATGTATGGGCCTAGTGGCCTGATCTCTTTTCTTTAGAATCTCGGTAATGCTTGGAAGTGCAGTTCAAGGGTGATTTGTTATAAGGTGGAGAGGTTGTAAGATCCTAAACATCATGGAGGTGCGTTCTTGTTTAATTTTGGTTTTAATTCCTTAAAGCTGGATAATTAAATGTTTACTAGTCATATGAGGAATCTCAAGGGTGTCCTGGGGTTTTGGGACATAAAATAAAGGGGAATCGTTTTATTATATACATGTTGCATAGTTTTCTCATGGTTAATTCAAACCATGTGAGGGGGAAGCCAAACCATTCAACCTTGGATATAGGCATTTTTCATAGTTGGAATGTGATTTTTTAAACCATGTAGGATCCCCAGGTAACAGTGCGACTTGGACCCCTCTTGGATAGAGGTTTCCACATATTTTGTGCATGGTTTGGAAAACCATGTGGCTAAACTGTGCACCCCATTAAAAAGTGAGAAATTACCTTTTCCCCCCTCAAGATTTTAAGACTCTCACCAAATTTTCTTCTATATTTTTTCCCTTATAACTAGTGAAAAACCTAATCCCCCAAATCTTCCCAAGGGTGTTTCTCCTTCGATTCCAATCCATTTAGAGTGTCATTGGGTTTGGATTGAAGCTTCGAGTAATTCTAACTCTCCTATTACTTCTCTTTTCTAGATTAGGGATTGTATATTTTTTATTATTCTTCTGAATCCCTAAAACCCTCATTTTTAGTTGATCTTAGGTTGGGGATCCAAAGGGTACTTAAATCAGGATCTAAGGTTAATTTTAATGGTGTGTTCATCTTCAAATTAGAGGTAGGTGGTCTACAAGTTATATCCCTAAATCTTGAGGTTGATTTTTGCATGCTTGGTTGTGATTTTGCTTCCCTATTGTTGTGTGTTTGGTGACTTTAGTGATGTTTGGTAAAATGGTTGGATAGATGATGAATTAAACCCCTCATGATCCCCATGGGATGTGCTGATGTTGATTAGACCAATTTAGGTCCACTGGTGGGGTGCACCAATATTTATGAATATGAAAGATTGAAATGTTAAACATAGAATTGATTTTTGATTAAGTAGATATTGTTTTAAACATATTGATATGATTATTTGAGTAAAAATGGAATTAATGATAGTTAGGTCTTGGCTTGGGTTATCGCTTAAGGGTTGTTTGGCTTGACATTAAATGGGTTGGATGTAATAAATTGATTGTGCTAAGTGACTTATGAATTGTACTTGAAATGCTTAACTAGATTAAAGCATGTGAATTTATGGATATGTTAAATGTGTAATGCTTATGAGTTGATAAATGTGTTGAATGGGTTAACATGCAGGAATTGATGAGTATGTAATTGGTCTATGCAATGAAAATGGTAAATATGAATAAATGGTTAAGTTATATGGAAGGGAAATGGGTTAAAGGGGCTATGAAATAAAAATGGTAATTGTGATAATGGGTTAAGGCTTGATGTTAATTATAAATGTTGAATGAATATGAAATTTGAATGTTATATTAATGATTTTTTATGTTTTTTATATGGTATATGTGGTAAATGGATAAATAAGCATGTGCACATGGCTTGGTGGTGTGGGATTAAGGACTAAGGCTCCTCCCACGAGTCAAGTTGGAATGAGCCTCTAAATACCACCCTAGAATTCATGGGTTAGGGAGTTGGATTGATTCTCTAGGCCCCCAAGGGTTGAATTAGATGAGACTACCTGGACTGAGGCTCCAAGATAAGTGTGTTGTATTGTTTCATGAGATATTTATCCCTAGTGAGATGGGGTACTTTTTTTACTCCCTTATGCAAGTTATTTGACTGACTTAGTCCACTGTGTAAATGTTATAAATGCTTAACCCATGGATCATGTGATAAGAATGAACTTAGTAATGAAGAAGGTATAAGTGGTGAAAATTGAAATAGTGATGGAAATGGTTAAATTAAATATTGTTATCTAATGTCACTCGAGTTTACTTTTTCTTTCATTGTCATTTATTTAGTTCTTGCATGCACTATCTGTTTATACGGGATATTTTGTAGACATTGTTGGTGGTGGCCTACTGAGTTGTAATCACACCCTGCTCAAGCCATCATTGGGTACCCAAACAGATTTCATTGTTGTGGGTCAAGATAAGGGAAAAGGCCTTATGCTAGGGAGTTGAGTTGGGCTTGGGATGTGCATGGATGAGGATCTGGACTTGGAGTCAGGACCTATTTTGGGGATTCTTCTATTTCTATTTATTTTGGGTTTTCACTCACTTTATAAATATTATCATGACATGGAATATTTGTTTTTTGGTTGTGGGTTATACCCCATTTGGTAAAATGGTTAGTAATACATGTTTTTGATCTATTTTTTATTGTATCATTTATTTCATATGTTATTTGTTGTGGCATACTCTGATAAAGAGGGTATAGTCTCCCCACGTGATACATTAGACCCTCACCACTAGTTGACAACCTATGGTGTATGGGGAGGTGTTCTTGAGGTCATGTGGTGACCCAGCTCAGGGCACCAGTTTAGTGGCTTCTGAGTCAGGGACGTTACATTGCGTAAGGATAAGCTACAAGGTTTGTCCATATTAGAGTTTTTTTATATGTTTTTTTGGAAAAAAAATTTTAAATATTCCTAGGTTAAAAATGTTTTGAAAACTAATGTTTAAAGGCAGTATCGCTGATTTCACCTTTTTTTTAAGTCGAAAGTCAGCATCGATGATGCTGACTTTCGGCAAAAAAACTTATTTTAAATATACATGTCTTTATATTTAAAAAACAATTAAAAAATTAAAAATATATATGTTTGTATATTTTGATATGTATATATATATAGTGTTTATTTTCTTTTGTTTAGATACATATATATACAAATAATTTGTTAATAATAAAATTATTAGTAGTAATTAAATTTTTTATATTATGAATATAATTAAGATTTATTTTAAAAATATATTGTTAATTACTTTATTAGTTAAGTTAATAATTATATTATATACATAATTATTAATATTTATTAGATTAATTGTTGTAAATATTTAATTATATAATTAATATATATTAATAATGTAATTACTAACATTTAATTATAATAACATAATTAATAATACTTCATAGTAATATAATACTTAATTATAATTATATCCATTAATATTTGAAAGTTAAAATGTTATGTTTTTAAGCAATAAATTTTTTGACATGTAAATTAGATTTTGCTTATTATATTTATAATTTTTTATTTTCAATTATGATTTATATGTTGAGTCGGTTTTTCAAATATCATTTAGATTGTATTTAAATTTTATAATTTATACGCTTTAAAATTCACCTATATAAAACATAATAATGTTTCAAGTTGGTGGATTTGGAGGTCTATAAATGATAAAGTAGAAATACAATATAAATGAAATTTAAAAGACTTACTGAACATATAAAAAATAATTTAAAATAATAATAATTTTGTAAAAAAAGTAATGAAAAGTAATTTCATTAGCACAATATATTTTTTTTAAACTATTACATTTGTATTTATAATTTTTTTATATTCCTTTAATTTTAAATTATTTAGTATATGTTTAGTCTATATTCTAAATTTCATTTTGATTTTAATTATACTATATTTTATGTGAATTTATTTTTTAATGTGTAAATATTATGTTTTGAATCAATAATGTTTATGTCGTGTTAATTAACTTTTTTTTATTATATTTATGACATTATTTTTATTTTAAACAACTGTTTAGATGTTTAGGATATGTATTAAGTTTTATTTAAATTGTTTTTATAGTTTATATTTTATAATATTTTAAAGTTACCTACTTTAAATTTAATAATTTTTTCTATGTTTCAAGTAGATGACTTTGAAATCTTATAAAATAAAAATTGTAAGTAAAATATAAATGAAAATTGAAATAGCGGATAAATATGTAAAAATGGTTGATGGTAAAAATAATTTCATCATTTTAATAGACAAACAATCATATAGATGATAGGATACATTTTTGTTTCAAATCCTTTAAGTCAATATCACAAATATAAATAAATGAGTACAATTGCTATCTATGATGAGGTACATTCCCACAATCTGGTATGTGAATGAGACGCCCGTACCAAGATCGCCAGCCTATATACTAGGGTGGAGTATGATGAGCTGAAGAGGGATCATCCTCAGGTGCTGAAACCTCATATTTCTGATGCTTTACATGTGATTCATTGGGAGGAGGAGGTATCTAGATGCCATCATGTGCACCTGATCTTTCCCCCATTGTGTAAGTGGAAGGACCAGTTATCATCTACTGGGGGAACCATAAGGCCTGTGAAGGCTCAGTCATAAAAGGTGGAGTCATGGTAAATTACTCCTGATACGAGCTCAGATCAGATATATCTAAGGAAAACTATGGATATACTAATAATATAAATGGATCCCATGCCTCCATGTGCACATCTGTAGTCGGTTTAGGCTGTACTACTAGAGGTGTGGCATTTACCTCTAGTATAGGTGAGGCCTCAAATTCAACACGACGTGATCTTTGTTGTCGTCGTCGTAGATCCTCAACATCGGCAGCTACTGTAGGAGGTTCCTAAGTAGGAACCTCCTCTCCCAAGGTAAAAACAACATCTCTATGAGTTGGATGATCAATGATACTATCATGTAGAACATAATACAATGTCATTATCTCATGCACTGCAGCATGGTACGCTACCTGGCTAAAAACCTCCCCCTCCTTTGGATTAGACATAAGGATAATATTTTGTAGTTGATTATGCTATAAAGAGATTAAAAATTAATTAAAAAAAGTATAATAAACAAACTAATGGAAATTTATTAACTTACCAGATCCTGGATCCCTCTACCGTGTAGAGTAAGATACAGTATAGAATTCAGTCTATACCATGGGTCATAATCGATCTTCTCTACTAGAGGGAATTGCATAGTATGAATACCCTCGATATGAAATGATGCTTGTCGATACCAGGGGTCCAGATACTCTATATTTCATTGTCACAATTTGATATCCTGTTTGCCGATCAACTTCACGAAATGAAACTTTGTTGACTATCTAGGTATAAAGGGAATGCACTGAATAAATCCAAACTTGTACATGACTCTATCAGGCTGGTAAAACTCAACAATATGAAAGTGAATGAGAGGCAATCCAGCCATGTAATCATGAATCTCATCAGTGTAGTATGTGGTCTTCTATTCTAATAGATCCCAATATGGAATCCATATAATTTGAAATGGCATGTGACATTTGTTAAAAAAATTATTACTAAAAACCAAAAAATATAATATTATGAAATTTATTATTCAAGTAAAGAGTGTATGTACTTAAATCAGTGGATACTAGACTATCCAACATGAGAAAATATGCACCCAATTTTTGCCTCTGTGTCATAACAAAGTGGTGTTCCTGACTCCACCTATAATTTACAACATAGAAAGTGATAAATAATAAGAAATTAAATTTAATAACTTATAGTAGCATCAAAAAACAATAAAGATAAGTGATCATACTAGCATCCACACGAATCATCATGCAACACATCTATATAAATATCCTAACCATCAACAATAGGGGATAGGTGAGGGATATACTCCTATGAACATGTCTGAATAAGGATGGCACATGCCCCAAGATCAGTGTGATCTAATCGGCATACTATGCATAATGTTATATAAGTGTATTCCAATCACAAAGATCCCTAGTTGTATCTCCTAGCCTGATAAAAATACTCTATTATCCCCATATACATCATGTTAACATGCATACTAGAGTGATCAATGCATAGTATCCCTCCAATGACCCACAAGATATATGTCTGGGTATGACGCATGATAGTCCAGTCATCAGCAAGTAACTATGCAAAGTGCATCTCAAGATAGCTCATAAATATCGATCCACCATCTATAGCATCATCATCACCCATAATGTCGATGCCTAAAAATCTTTGTACAAGCTCGGGCTAGTATCCATGGGTGGGTCCTATAATAGCATCCCCTTGGATAGGAAGACCGAGCAAAACTACCACATCTTCAAGGGTGATGGTCATCTCTCTCTCGGGAAAGTGTAATGTGTGTGTGTCTAGTATCCATATCCCAATGAGAGTATTAAGGAGGTGATGATAAATGAATATAAAATCAAATACAATAATGTCATAGAATTTAGAATGGCATAGGTATAGTATAATGGCAGCTAGAGGCGGAATTTGATGATAATGGTGTGCTCTACGCACCCTGATCCATCGAACCTTACAGCCCACTAGCACATCGCGTGAAACATTCCTATACTACTCAATGAGTAGCGTAGTATCCTTTGTCTCTATTTATAAAAATGAAATAATTCTTATGTATAAAATGTAAATATAATGTTATGGTCAATAGAATGTTATGATTGGTAGAATGTAAGACATAACATGTCTATTCCCATTACTTTATGAAGTTTTTATTACCAAAATAAAAGGGCATGTCTTCATGTTTTTGAAATCATATTTCAAAAGTGGGTTTAGATATAGTTTTACCTTATAAAGGATGTTTCGTTAAATTGGTTGTGTTTGATTTATAAAATAGCTTGTGTCTTATGGCCTCGTTTTTTTACTTGATCCATGTTTGGGAAAAAATTTGGAAAACCATGCTTATTTTATAAAAGAAAACCAAAGGTATTTTAAAGGTTTACTTGAAGTTGGTTTGTTTTCAAGTGTTTTAGTTTGAAAATTTCTTTCAAACTAGTTCATCGGTTTTCATAGATAAAATCCTTAAATAGATTAAAGGTGTTATCCTGATGAGCTTCATGCCTCACACCCTTCTTGGGACCTTCTTGGGTATTTTCATATTTCATTTAATCATTAGTTAATCATATGTTATCTATTAGTTAGTCATTCTATAATAATTAGTTAAGTATTAGTTAATCCTATATTAATTATGACTTAATCATAAATTAATCACTAGTTAATTATTACTTAATTAATAGATATCAAATAGTTACTTCATAGCTAATTATTAGTTAATAATTAGTTAATCATTAAGTAATTATTAGTTAATCATTATTTACTCATTAGTTAATCATATGTTATTCATTAGTTAAATATTAGCTAATCATTAGTTAAGCATTAATTAATTTTATATTAATCATGCCTTAATCATTCATTAATCACTCATAAATCATTACTTAATTAATAAATATTAGTTATTTACTTTATATTTAATTATCAGTTAATTGCTAGTTAATCATTAATTAATTTTTAGTTAAACATTCTTTAATCATTAGTTAATAATTTTTTATTAATTAGTTATTTAGTAGCTAATAATTAGTTAAATATGACTTAATCCTTAATTAATTATTCCTTACTCATTATGTCACTAATATTTATTCATCATCTATTTAATATTAATTCCTAATTATGTCACTAATATTTAAAAACTACTACGTTATACTAAAAAATAATCTTATTATAAAAATAAATCTATTACTATGACAAATTATAATTTATTTACTCAAAATTCATAAATAAATAATAATATTTTATTTACTTATATTAACTATTATTTCTAAACTATATCTAATTAACTAAACAATTAAGTAAATGACATATTAAAAACTAACTAAAACTAAACAATTAAATAAATAGATATATTTAAAATAAATAAGAAAAAATACCTCTAAATGATGCTTTTCAAAATTTGGCACTCCTTTTAGGCCACCAAAATCACCGCACAAAAAGGAGGGAAAAGTGTAGAGATAGAGTGGAATTAGAGAGAGTGGGTGAAATAAGCAAGGAGAAGGGGGTGGGTCGGGTTCCCTTTTATAGGGGTTTGGGTAAAAGGTGGCATCAGCACACAAAGGAGGGAAAAGTGTATAGAGAGAGTGTAATTAGAGAGAGAGTGGGTGAAATAAGTGAGGAGAAGGGGGTGGGGTGGGTTCCCTTTTATAGGGGTTTGGGGAAAAGGTGACATCATCAATGTTGCCTTTTACATTTCATCGATTTAGGTTGATAAGAGGCAAAGGAAGCATCGGTCTTTCCACCTTTCAAGATAACCCAAACGTGCCATCACTGATGCCACCTTTCCATATTAGTTTTCAAAATATTTTTAACCTAGACTTATTTAAATAAATATTTTTTCAAAAAACATATAGAAAAACTCAACCATATCATGTTATATAATGATATTTGCATGGGTTTAACTTCAGAACTGGACCATGTAATAATAATTAATCACTCATAATAATGTTGTGATACCAACTCCTGCAACTATGAGTCCTTTTTAATGTCACACACCGAATTTCTCATGAAAATATGGTGCTTTGTTTTACTATCACATGAATGATTCATTTTCTTACATGGTTTTGAGAATCATTAATCATGTAATGACTTTGATACCACTGTTAGGTTTTTAGGGATATATTAACACTTATTCTATGTAGAAAAAATAACAATAAACCCAAAATACAATATTTTTCATGTGTGAATATAGAAACCATGAATATACATAAAATGAAGAACAATTCATACCTTACACCATTTGAGCTTATATTATTATCTTGATCACAATTTTTGATGAATATCACCAAGGAACAACCAAAGGACTCATCCCTCAATGTTGTATCCATGGGTTGAAATCAAATCATCCATCACATGGGCGGGACACTCCTACCTTTCCATGACATGCTAGTTTCCCATAATGTAAAGGAAGAAAGAGAGAGGGCTTTAGGAATGATAGAATCAGCACTAAGAAAAGGAAATAAATAACTAATAAATCATAATGTCACCACCTCCTTTCATATCATTTGAGAAAACATGAGTAAATAGATTACAATTATAAATTTTGTAACTTATAACCATAATAATTCATGCGAACATTTATCATATAAATACAACATAGTTATTGTAAGGAACTAACCTTAAACATTATATATTCTAGTGATTTTAAACTATAATTCACTTTAACACATTCCTAAATATCTTTTAGGTTTATATCTTTATATATTTAGGTCATAACTCTTACATAACAAACTCATATATATACAAAGTAGACACTTCAATTCAGTGTTTATTTTTTTTACAATATAAAACTTTTATAATAAAAACGATTTCTTTTTATGATAAATATTCATGAATTTTAACTTGACTTTTTTCTTTCCCTTACTCATCCTTAAACCCTATGAAAAACATTTTTAAATATGGGATGATCACAAAAATATCAGTAATGGACATTAAATGAAATAAAGAAATTGTTGGTCTATGAATACTTATAAAAAATTTCCTTCTTCAAAATAAACTTTGGGATAAAAATAAATATTTCCATACCAAATAAATCACCTTCTCTTCCTAGATCTTTTCATAAAAAATTTCATAAGAAATATTAAAGGAAAAAAATAAAACTCATAAAGGTTTCTTTGATAACATGAAAAACTCATAATAACTATTTCACAAATTCATACTTTTCACCCTTAAAAAGTATCATATAATTTCCTCTAAATATAATATCATTATCTTACCTTGATAAATCATAATATTCCCATAAAAACTTATCAAAATCATATATAAAACATGTAGGTTACTTGATACATCATTTCTATATCACACTTACAATCACTCATACAAATGGAATAACCATACAATTAACTTACATACCCAATAAATTACCTTCTATACCCAAATATTTTCATAAAACATTTCATAAGAAATCTTATAGGAAAAAATAAAACTCATAAATGTTTTTTTTAAACATGAAAAACTCATAATAACTATTTCACCAAGTTATACTTTTCACCCTTAAAAAGTATCATATACTTTCCTCTAAATATACTATCAATATATTACCTTGAAAAATCATAATATTCCCATAAAAAAACCATAGCAAGCATAGATAAAACATGTAGGTTACTTAGGACATCATTTCCATTTCACTCTTACAAATGGAATAACTATACGGTCTAATTTCATACCCAATGCATTGGAGGGTCATCACAAACCCACTCATACTTGGTTTATCATGGAACCACCCATAATTATTCAATAACATAACCAACCGTCCTTGTTTTATAATGGAACCACCTATCATCATAACAATTCCCAATAACCATAAAATATGAAAGATTTAATTTCATCATTACACTCATAAAATATTCTTGAGGAAAATAACCTTTCCAATTTGATATTACTTATTTTTTTAAAATGAGAAATTAAAAAGGAAAAAATTATCCTTAAAAAGAACCTTGAAAACTTGTAAAGGAAACTTCAAATAAATGATTTTTCATGACAGTGGGTGAAGTTCCCAGGGATTTATTCACCACTAATAAGGGGGAGTTAAATCATTGATGATTTTTTACAATTTTTTTCTTTATTTAAAAATTAACCTTTTTGACCTGTTAAAATCTAATCTGCTCTTATGATTTCTGAGCCTCTCCTTAATGTAGTAAAAATAAATAGCATAGAAGGAAAATATCTTTACAAGTTTCAATCTCAATGTGAGCCTACTCCTTGATGTGATTTTTTAGACACCCCAATCATAGATTATCCACTATAATCACAAGTGGTTACAATATGCAATTATTCAGTGACATAGAATCACACTATGCTTTCTAGAGTCCCACTGGAACAACAGCTTCACATTACCTGAAATAAAAACAAACACAAATAACATAATAAAGATCACTTCTAAATTTTTCTTTATCTTTAAATTTTTTATGAAGATATTTATTTAGATCCTTAAATATAATTTGATTATAAAATTATCACTTATTCAAGATTCGTGAAAATAACTAGATTTGATCTTGTACACTATCTTCTTGATCAGTATCTTATGAAACTCTCTCAACACAAGAGCACTTCATTTGATAGGTGATAATTATTTTATGAGATATTTAAAAATTTATTATTTAGTATTAAAGGATTTCAAGCACCCTTTTAATAATATTCTTGGTATTTCCTTACAAACCACTTGATATTTTTCAATGGTGGTACGTAGGGTGCATGGCATGCGTGGGTTTCATGAAAATTCCTCCTTCACATGTCTAACAAAGGTTCATGTGATTTTTCCACTACCTTCACATGACCCAAGTGCAGATCATGAGTTATCCTCCTTCATTCATGTGAATATATCAAACAATCAATAAGAGGACTTTACAAAAGGCATTCACATGACCAGATTTTTGTTCATGGGTTCTTTCATGTGACAAGGTGTTTGTTTGAAGTGTCTCCTTCTATCCTTCTCATAAAAAAAAGGTGTTTCATGGGATATCCTTCATGTGACACTAGTTGTGTCCAAGAGTTCATCCATGAGATCAGAAGATTCATGAGGCCTTTTCTTTTTGTAACCAGAGTGATTCATGAGATACTCTTTCATGTAATTGAATCGCATGAGAATATCTATTTTGAGATCTTCTCTCATTTCATCAATTTTTCAGAAGAACTAACTCTCAATCGAGACTCGTTTTATATAGGAGAGTTTACACCACCTATATACAATTTTTAAGTTGAGTTTAGGATTCATTAAAAATCCCTAGGATATCATGATATCATGAATTTCTTAACTCTCATCTTCTCCATGCATCTCCAGAATGATCACACAATCATGTGATTGCTTTGCATGATCATTTTGTTGATCATGTGATGCCTCGATGGACTTCTTGTGATGTAGTTTTGATTATAAACATGCCTTCATGTGATGACTCTTGATATATCTATATCCTCCCAAATAATTCATTTGATAATATCTGCAAAACATGAGATCTTCTTATGAAAAAAGTTAAATTATTCTTTATGTGATGGCACTGTGTTCATACAATGTCACGGTGGTTGTCTACATGCCTTTGTTGATTGTCTTCGTTTGATCACATGATCAAAATATCATCACATGGTGGATTCATGCCATCAGTTATATTTTATGTGAAAGATTATTCTTCTCACTTACGTATCATTCATGCATGTAATACATCAATTGCATGTATGTATAAGGGTTGATTGACCTTTCCTTGAACTCTTGGGATGATATCAGGTGATAGCCAACATGTGATGGAGTTGAGATTTGTGATCATTAGTTTTCAATAGTGTGCATAGAAAATCATCATGTCGCATACATAAATTATTTTAAAGGAAATTTTCATTTAATTTCCATTCTTGCTTTGTTTTGGGGGTTTTCCATACATTTTTTGGGGAATGGGTGAGTTTTCATGATTTGGCCCAAACCGTGAGCTCATTTCCAGATTTAAAAACCAATTTTATTTCTTTTATAAATATTTAATTTTTCAATATTTTACACCCATTCAACTTAAAAAATGGTCTCCCTTGACCTATTAACACCACCATATAATTTTTACCCTTTAAGAATCCATAATCATGGTGGATTTGGGTTTTTATTTAAGGAATTGGGTCAGCCCAAAATCT
Organism: Viscum album; assembly: GCA_963277665.1. NCBI lineage: Eukaryota > Viridiplantae > Streptophyta > Magnoliopsida > Santalales > Viscaceae > Viscum > Viscum album. Next base: position 1,425,941,711 of record OY728136.1, on the reverse strand, counting down.
CATTTCTAGTTTTAAAAATAATTTTTTTTATTTAATAACTTATTCATTTTTTACTATTTTTCGGTTATTTCACCTCCCACTCAAAGAAAACTTCCCTAGTGACGACCCCAGATTCCCTTATCCCTCTTTTAAGCTCATTTTTATCGCAGATTAGGGCAATTATTCTCAAAAATTCTCAAATCGTTCAGATTTGAAGAGGTAATTTGTTTTCATCATAACTCCTTCATTTCTCACTCTTTTTCCCTCATTTAAGTTCCTACATGAACTCCTCATCCTTTTTCAAACCTCACTTAAATTTTTGTATGTTTGGAAATTTATCTACTGGTGTATTTTGGGAGATTTATTCAAGATCCCTCAAGTAAGTGGGTTTCCATCCTTCTTGCTCCCATTTACTTAGGGTTTATTCCATTATTCTTGAAGTTCCTAATGTACAACAAGTAGGGTTTCTAAATTGGGGTTTGATATTGTGTTTAATGGTCTGAAATTATGGTTTTATGTTAGTTTTATCTTCCTTGAGGTGTGGCGGTGGTGCGTTTGAGTTTTAACACAAAGGATTCAAGGGTTTTCATTACATTGGTAGGTGATTCCATTGTGTTTGCAATATTTGTAAGCTATATGCTATGTTTATGATATTTTAATGTTTATTTCATTTGAATATTTCTACAAAAATTGGTTTTAGTGGTGTTTGTAAGTCAAGTGAATTTTAAGTGCCAATTTTATGTGAAATTGGGGGTTTTTTATATAAATATTTTATTGGTTCATTTGTGGCTACCCTATAATTACTTAGTTAATTTTATTGAATTTTATTAGGGCTGAAAATCATGTTTTTAATGTTTTTACTCTCTATTTTTTGCTTCTAAAGTTTGTTTAGATGGTGTTTGAAAATGGGTTTTTTTAAAAGATATAACTTCTTGGTTTATATAGGGCTGCCCCATAACTGAATTATTGGTTTCATTGAAGGGTATTGAACTTCCATTTTTGTTTTAGTGACTTAAAAGTGTGCACATAGTATACAAAGTGGACATTTCAAAGAGTTTTGGGTGCAAAACAAGGAAATATTTTGAGAAGTTGTTTATTGAAAATCAAAATGCTTTGTTGTGTGTTTTAGGTGGCATAAAGTGTGTATAGATACTGTATTGTTTGTGTGTGACCAGTAGTGATGATTTTATATTAAAAGTAATTTTTTTCTTTCTGAAATTGTTTGATTACAAAGGGGGAAGGCCGAGTACCTAGGTGGGCGGATATGTACTAGTACAGCTAGTGAACTGGATGGGTTTTGTCCCTGTTTCACTGAGAAAATGGATAACAACAACTCTAACTAAACTATATTGATGATGATGGGAGACCACTAGGTTATGGTTATGTTCCCTACTATTGGCTCGTTCATGGGAACAGATTTTTCTATGGTTACTTTACACCGAGGTATGAGGTGCATAGGGCCCAAGACTATCTAGTTGCCTAGGGGTGTTCTCGGTTTTGGTGCTCATTGGATTTGTGGTATTTAACCTTGTATTAGGGTGTTTTTTTCTATAATTTAAATTATCTAACATTTATTATTTAAATGTGATAACATTATTAATGTTTTAGTTTGAAAACTGCTTTCAATTGAAAATTGCATTTCTTGGAATTTATCACCGCTTTTCTTTACATGTTAAAACTATTTGTTTTTTCACCTTGTATTGCATGAAATTTGGAATATTTGGGTGGTATACTATTGGTATTAGGATAAAACCCTACTTACACCCCTTGGGTGTAAGTATACTTGGTTATTTTTGACTCGGGTAAAGGTAAATCCTCAGGTGAAGGCGTTTCTGGTTGTTAGACCCCTCCTGCGGTGCGGTGTTGTGGAGACGGCTCGGGGGTGACAAACCCCTTGTCATGTGGGGTCTTTGTGGATGTATTGATGCTATATTTATTTTTATTTGTAACTCTTGTACTTTATTTAAATCCATGTATTCATATCTTGTTTTTTTTAAGACTTGTTTGGCATGAAAATTCCAGATTCTTATTATTGATTGTTTTTAATGTTTTATGCTTTTGTACTCAGGTAAATAGTTCCCAAACATAATTTATTGATACTTAGGCACTTGTTACAACCTGTGGGGATGTGTAATGCCTTTCAGGCCTTTTCATGGTCTGGATTTGGTGCTGATACTAGTGGCAACTAGATTCAGTTTGTGAAAAAATGGTATCAGAGGAGGTTAATGTTTTTGGTTTATATTATTATTTTGGGATAAGTCAGGCTAGACAAAAGCTAAGACTGTCAGGACTCATAGTTTTGGTCATGAGTAAGGTTCTTGGCCTGCACCTCTCTTGTAAGACCTCAATTCACCATGGGACAATGGAATTTTTTGTTTGACTTCACTTCCTGGTGAGATGTGTAGGCAGCAGACTACACGTGGACATCAAGCGAGGGTGAAGTAGTGGTTTATTTTATTGTTGTAATGTTTTTGGATTCATTATATTTTGATGATATTGATAGGAATTTTTCAAAACTTTTGTACTAATTTTTTTCTCTTGTGACTGTTTCCTTTTTGTCACAACATGCCTCCCTGAAAAGCTCTCATGCACCCACAGGAGGAAGCCAAAGAGAGTTATCCCTCACTTATTGATCAGAGGATATTAGAGGATGTGGTTCAAGATGTACAAGCACTAGGACATGGACTGGATCCTGTTCCATCTCTTGTTAGGGAATATGATACTGTTCCTAGGAATAAAAAGGCCTGGAAGTTTCTGAAAAATAATCCTCATACATTACGAGGTAGAGTGAACATGCTGAATTTACCAACCGAGTTGTTGTCTTTTGTAATGGAGTTGGTGATGCCACTGGGAAAGAAAGACCAGGGTCTTAGGTACCCATTTTGTGTGCTCTCTGTGTCAGGTATTGAGATGGAGTGAGACCTATTGGTCTTAGATATGGAACTTTTTGATGTGATACTTGGCATGGATTGGATTGTACACTTCCAAGCACACGACCTAATGGGAAGTGAGTTTCACAGAACCTGATGGGAGTCGTAAGGTTCTTTGTGGATAATGGGATCCTTGGTCAAGTATCACAGGACCTCCACTCCCAGAGTTGGGAAGTATTATCTTTCAATTATCATCGCGTGTGCTAGAGGATGATGGTATTTCCCCTGAAGGCACACTACCTCATGTAGTGAATGGGTTTCCATAGGTATTCCTGGATGATTTTTTAGGTTTTCCCCTGGAGTGGGATGTAGATTTCTTGATTGATCTAGGGCTGGGAACACAACTAATATATCTTCCCTCATATCGCATGGCCCCCACCGAGCTAAGGGAATTAAATATATAGCTGGATGACTTAGAATACAAAGGATTCATTCACCTAAGTGTCTCTCCTTGGGTCGCTCCTATTTTGTTCGCAAAAAAGGATGACGGATCCCTCTGTTTGTGCATTTACTACTAGAAGCTGAATAAGGTAATAATTAAGAACAAATACCCTTTTCCCAGAATATATTATTTATTAAATAAGTTTAAGGGGGAAAATTGGTTTTCAAAAATAGACTTGCATTTGGGATATCATCAACTCAGGGTGAAAGAGGCAAATATCTCAAAGACAACCTTCCGAAGCAGGTATGGACACTTCGAGTACTTGGTCATGCCCTTAGGATTGACCAATGATCCAACGGTCTTTATGGCACTCATGAATAGGGTGTTCCATCAGTATCTCGATTCTTTTTTCGTGGTATTTGTGGATGATATCCTAGTTTATTCAAGATCCAAGGAGGAACATGATCATCACTTATGGATCATTATGGACACCTTGCTAGAGTATCTCCTTTATGAAAAGTTGTCTAAATGCACTTTCTGGATCCGAGAAGTGAAATTTTTGGGGCACATGATCTCAGAGAAGGGCGTTTCAGTGGACCCTAAGAAGATTAGTGCAGTTATTTCATGGGAGCAGCCGAAGAACATGTTCAATATCAGGAGTTTCCTTGGCCTGAATGGTTATTATAGGCGGTTTGTTCTAGATTTCTCTCAACTTGCTTCATCGATAATTATGCTCACTCTGAAAGGGGTGAAGTTTGTATGGGGCCCAGAATGTCGGGCATCGTTTGAGGAGCTGAAGCAGCAGTTGACTACCGCCCCCATGCTGATTTTTCCTAAGGCCATGAAGGGGTATGTGGTCTATTACGATGCTTCAGGTATAGGTCTTGGGTGCATGCTTATGCAGGATGATCACATTGTGGCATATGGCTCCTTCCAACTCCGACCACACAAAAAGAATTATCCTACTCATGACTTGGTTTTGGCAGTGGTGATGCATTTCTTAAAGACATGGAATCACTACCTCTTTGAGTAGAAGTTTGTGGTCTACTCTAATCACAAAATCTTGGCCTATGTCTTCTCGTAGAAGGACCTCAACTTGAGGAAGCGTCACTGGATTGAGCACTTGAAGGGTTTAAACTTTGACATTTTCTATACCCCAAGAAAGGGTAACGTGGTGTTCGATGCCTTGAGTAGAAGAGTTCCAGTGCAGGATTTGAGGAAGTCTAGTGATGAGTGGGCTTTGATGGGGCTCTTTTCTCAAATGCATGTGGAGACCAGGGAGAAAAATGGGGGTGTGTTCCTGGCGAGAGTTCAGTTGTCTCCTTCTCTATTAGAGTTGATTCAGTTGGAACAGCCTAGTGATGATCTTTTTTAGTGGTCGAGGTAGTTTCTTCATGGTGGGGAGACGTCCTGTGATTGGAAGTCATCTCCTGAGGGCATCTTGTGCTTTAAGGACCTTTCAGTAGTGTCGTTATCTCTACGGAAGGTGGTGATGCAGGATAGCCACCAGTCCTAGTGGGTTGTCCATCTGGGTGCCACCAAGATGTATTATGATGTGCGACGACAGTTCTGGTGGCCAGGTATGTGACGAGACATAACAAACTTTGTGTCGAGATGCCACACATGCCAGTTGGTGAAAGCAGAGCATCAGAGGCCCTCTGATTTGCTTCATCCATTGCCCATTCCTACCTGGAAGTGGGATGAGGTCTCCATGGACTTCATTATAGGCTTTCCTCATAAACCTCTGGGTAAAAATTCCATTTGGGTGGTGATTCATCATCTGACCAAATCATCTCACTTCATTCTGATCAAAGATACAACTAAAGTGGATGAGTTGGGTCATTTATATCTTCAGGAGGTGGTAAGGCTCCATGGTGTGCCATCAGAATTTGTCTCAGATAGAGACCCCTGCTTCACTTATCGGTTTTGTTAAGTCCTACATAAGGCCTTGGGGTCTTATATTAAGATGGTCACAACATACCATCCTCAAACAGATGGTCAGACTGAGCGGACGAATCAGGTTTTTGAGGACATGCTTCATGCATGTGTTTTGGACATTGGAGGTTCCTGGGATATCCATTTGGGATTGGTTGAGTTTTCTTATCATAATAGTTATCAATCCTTAATTCTAATGGATCCTTTTGAGACGCTCTATGGTCATCCATGTCGCCCCCCCTGTTTTGGGATGAGGTAGGTGAGACCTCACTACTGAGGCTGAGTCTAGTGCAGGAGATGTCTAAGAATGTAGAGACCCAAAGCTTGACGTACATAGACACTACGTTACTTTTTGCGGAATACTTAATACATAATAAAAACAGACACATAAGGACCGTAATAGTTTAGTGTCTTCAGAAAACTTGGAACATAATCTTCTAATCTTGGTGAAAGATCTTCAACATATCCCATAAATATCTTCCATTTTTTTTACCTAAAACCTTTCTTTATATCCTGGGGAAAAGAAAACATATAAAGGGAGGGCTCAAATGATCAGTAAAGGTAATCATGGAGAAAATAAAACAAAGTAAATACATGTGAACTTAAAAACATGAACATAAGGCTTAAACATCAAGATCTTGAGCAATGGCATAAAACATGGCATTACATAAGGCATAGATCATAATGGAACATCAATAATCATAAAATAGCATGGGAATAAATCATGTAAGTGTGTCAAACCATTAATCACATGATATGATTTCCATAGTAGTCAAGGCATTGCTACCAAGACCATCTTAGTGGACAAAGTCCCTTACTGAATCGAGTTCACTCCTCATTCCAGTCCTGTTTCACTGAACCAGATTAACTTTACGTTCCAGCCATGTCTATCTCATGAGATATAAATCTTTACCCAATGCATTAGAGGGATATATAGGTCTCACCCATCTCATAATGAAATCATTCTTACGTGTGTCACAACATAAACATAAATCATTCATCATAACCCAAAGAATAAAATGGGTTTCATAAACATCATCCCATCATAACATAATCCATATAAAACAAATGGATATCATTTCATCATAAGAAAAATGAAACCATGTAAATAATAGAGACATTATACTTGAAACATAATCATACTAAATAATGTCATCTTATATGGAAAATAGTTTTGACAAAACACTTGAAATGAATTCTTGAGGAAAATACCCTTTCTTCTTCAAAATCATTTTATTTTCACAAAATGCCATGCAATTTTAAAAGAAAAGGATTTTTTTGAAAATAATCATGAAATATTGTAGATTAATATTCTTGAAAATAAGGCGTTATGAAACCATAAAATCCGTTCATGCCTTATAAGTTAAAAAACATTCTTCTCATACTTTTGCCGGAAAAGTCAAAAAGTACCACATTTGGTAAAAAAAATATTCCTTCCATAACACAAAGTAATAGTCAAAGAGGAGTAAACATGACTTTAAACATACATGGAATAATTTTAAACACTTTATTAAAAATATTTTTATGGACATGGATGAAAAACATAACCCCAGTAAATACTTACGTACAAGCAATCTCGGATAAAAATGATATTTTCAAAATTATCCCTTACCTTATGTCTGATATGCTTCGTATGTATCTGAACCTCCTGTATAATGATTTAAATAATGTCACTGAATTATTACAGAATCATATTTATTGTTATGATATCATATATGGTTCACTTATGACTTTATATTACCCGTTCTTTTGTAAATTCCATGTTAAAGCAGTGTTTTGGGTAAAATCGTTTCATTTATCGTACGTGTTTCGACATGTTGTTCTTGATATTATTACTTATATATTGATTTACTTAATTCCATAATTTAAAACATGATTTATATATAATATATATTTAGCATATAAATATATATGATAGATCGATAAATGGAATGAAATACACCGTTCATGGAGACGGTAGGTCGTACGTACGCACGAACGTTGTTTTCGTTTCCTTATTGAATTAAATGGAATTAAGTAAATGAAACATATATGTATATAAATAAAGTATTATTATTATGTAATATATTTCATGATTATTTATTATATATACTTTATAATCATACTTGAATGGTTAATCATGGAAAATGAATCTCATCGCGTTCGTGGAGACGGTAGTTCGTACTTATGCACGAGCGATGATATCATTTACATGATCGTGGAATTGTATTGAAGTGTATGTATAATAGTTCAGAATCAATATAACTTTACAATAATCATATATAGTTATTTATTTACACCATTATACCCATCCAAGTAAGGTGGTGGTGGAAAATAGATTACACCACGGCGTGGAGACGGTATTCCGTACGTACGCACGCGCGGTGATTTCATTTTCCGTAGGATCGATAGAAGGTGAAATGGGGTTGTTTCATATTTATAATAACATATTAGTATATTAGTTATACTGATGTTATAACTTTATAATGAAACAACTAAAGAAGAAGAAGTTGAAGAAGAAAGAAAACTTGAAAGAATCGGTAGAAGAGATTACCTCTTCTTCGACACGCCTCTTTTAAGCTTCCTCTTAAGGCACTAGAGTTGGTCTTTTGAGGAGACCAGAACCTCTATAATGTTTCTAGGGAAGTTTAGAAGGGAAATTGGCAGGTTTTGGACGAGATTTAAAGCTCAAAATTGTGTAAAGAGAAGAGGGAGGAGGTTCCCTTTTATAAGGGAGGAGAGGGGCACTTTAGGAAAAAACTTAAAATATTATTTTATAATAAAGACATATTCAATTTATAATGGCTCCAAAGTGACTTATTTAGAAGATAAAGTGGGTATGGGTCGAAATAATCTCAACCAATAGGTTTTATACAAGTTTAGGTTACTATTTTAACTTTATCATTTAGATTTAACTCTAAGTTAAATAATTTAACTTTTACCGTGTCTTCTTGTTTTCTTACACTATATGGTTAATAAACTTACTATAACAAGCCAAACGAACCCAAAGTGGTTCATTATTAATATATATAACTTTATCTAAGTCATTTGGCCGAACCTTATATTTTTAGGAATAGAATAACAATTAATAATAAAATATTTTTTAAAAAACTATTTTATGTCAATTTTGACACTATTTGGTAATTGATTTTTGTGAAAATATTAAAAGCATTATTAGTTAGAAAAAAGTTAATTTAATCAATAATAACATGTCTTATTAACCTAAAAAATTATTGGAATTTATAAAAAGTCTAAAATTACATTTATTTGGGTATTTATAACATCAATTGTGTTAATATTTCATTAATAAGGTAATTACTACATCATCATTGTGTAATAAATAAATTAAATTATTTAATGTCTAAAAATTATAAATAAAATATCATTATGTAGTAAATATTTTTATCTTTCTAATGAATATTTATAGTTGAATTTATCTTATTTATAACTCTATATTAAAAATGTTTTAGTTATTAAACTTTGATTTTAACTATTTTAATTATTCTTTAAATAAAATAATAATAAATGTCCTAATCTAATCCAAGTGGACCTAAATGATAATATTTTATTTCTAAGATTTTTTTTGGTCGAATTACACTTATCCAATAGAATTAGGACATGTGTTAGGGTAATAATAATATCATTTTACCCTTAATTACCCTATTTACTTTTAACCGTGGTAAATAATAGTAAAAAGTTACTATTCACCAAAAATTATTTTTATCTTATTGAACCACATTTTACTCCTTGATATTAACCGTGTCTCTCGGATTTTTGAAATTCCACTCACAGAAGCCGTAAAATTAAGTTTTATGTAAATTTTCAAATTCTCCTAGGAGGTGGGTAAAAGACGGTGAAAAGTTCAATAAAATTTTTATATATCTAAAATTATAATAAAATGACTCCAATGAATTACATTGAACTTATATAGGTATTATGTATCAATTTTGACCTAAAATAAATTTAAATAAAATAAATAATTATTTAAATAAAAAGTCGGTTTTTAAATAGTAACCCAGTGTTTTCACTATTCATCAAAAATTGAAAGTTTTCAGAAAAATACCAGAAATTCACCCTAGGCTAATTTTGATATTCCGAATCCAAAAATGAAGTCCATTTTGAATGATAAAATTTATAAAATTTCAAAAAGTGGGTATTACTATTCATAATGACTAGTTCATAATAATATTATAATAATATCTCGTTGTTTAGTGAAACTCGGTATTGCGTACAACACACGCTATCGAGGAAGGTTGTGATTGCGTGTAATGCAAGCCAAGTCAGGTTTGCGTGTAGTGCAAGATTCCTTTGTTGTTGCGTATAAAATAATCCAACCATATTTTATTTATACATTGAATATCTATATATATATACACTCAATGTTGCGTAGAATAACTTCTATTAAACGAACTTGAAATTTTGTGTAACACGATCTAAGAATAGTATTGCGTATACTGCAAACTAATACGATGTTGCATATAGCGCAAGATAATCTTGGTGTAGCATACAACACAAGATATCAAATAAATTAAAAGGAATACATCTCATAAAATATCAGGGTGTTACATTCTACCCCCCTTAAAATGAATTTCACCCTCGAAATTCGTTGGGGTTATAAATGGTTTATTACATGAGAGTTTATTTCATAGAAACCCACATCGTAAAAAGGAATACCAAAAATTATCTTTAAAAACTAAATTATGAAATGTAACAGTTACCCAAATTAACTAATCTTTGGGTTTCCACATAGAAGAACATAGGTGAAAATGTGGATATGAAAGAGAAATCTAACCATAAGTTCTAATGGAGAGTGGTAGAGAACACGGCTATGAAAAAACCAACAATCACAAAGCCATAAATTTGTGATGATCCAAGGTACCATCTGATTCATCAGATATAAGGGCACTAGGACAACATTTTTGGTTTTCAAGATCATTTCCCTAAAGTTGAAGAATTTGAATTAGAAGAAATACTTACTTTATTTCGGTATAATCTCACCGTTGTTCGTGCCTTGAACAATATCCACTTCATCTCTTAAACAAATGAATTTGAATTTGTTATTAGTGAAGTGTTAGCAGATCATGTGATAGAATGATGGGTCATTCCATATGTCTCAAACAAAAGGTTAGCAAAAGTTATCAAATATACATAAGTCTATCTATGGTGAGGTTAATTGTATATGATTCCAAAAATGGACTTATACTTCATATATCATACCGCTTAATATAATAAAACTAGTTTCTACTAACAGGGACTTCCTGTAGGCCAGTGGGAGGCGATAAAGGTCTGTCGCACTTAGGTTGTGGGTTCGATTCCCGAAACCTTGTCCGACGCGATGGGTTTTCGCCCGTTCTACAGGTTGTCCTTTTTTCTAAAACTACATTATTATAACATTCCATCAATAATATCTAAAAAGTTCTAGCCTTAAACAATACTAACTTATGTCTAACATAATCCATTTCAATCTTTAGGCTTATCCAAAATACTTTTGTCCGAGCTCATAGTATAAAGAAAACAATTACTAGAAATGTCATCTTTCGAGCTTGTGAATACCATCATTTATCCCCCATATATCATACGATATATCTTGTTGGTCACATTCCAAACATGTGAGTACCTTAATCATGTATTCTTTTGAAAAATGAATACCCATTGAACCTTAGTGAAAACATGAATATTGTCAAAAGTTAACTCTTTCCATATACCAAAATCCCAAAATTTCTATATACTCAAACCATGATATCAATTTGTCCTTATATCAGTCATGAGCTCATGAATACTATCAAAAATTTCATTTTATCCTTATCCCTTTATTATGCGCATATCATCTACTTTCCAAAAATATTTCAATCACTTTTCATGGTTACCGATACCATAAAATTATTGAAAAACCACAATATACTAATACAAAAATATTCCAATATACCATAAAAGTACCTCAAAAAAATTATTCTTGAATACCAATACATAAACACTTCAATCCATCCTCTTCAATGATTGTCATAGAATAAGTCCTTCCTTGATTTAGAGGTAACCTCTTAGGTTAGGGCATTGAGTTGGGTAATTCCCATGTTCTCCACAAATAAGACCTTGAACTCCATAACAGTCTATCACTCTATGAACCTTCTCTCCACACAGATAACATATTTCCCTCCATTTGATGTATTCATCAAGGTTCTTCTTCCATTCTTTAGAAATCTCAATCTTCCTTTCTCTAGGCTCCTCACCATGTGAATATGCATAAAATTCCATCTTCCTCTTATTTGATGAATAAGGAATACAACTAAAGTTCACCTTGTTAATCATATATCGCGATGACTGATTCGGCATAATCACAAAATCTTTCTTTTTAGGAATTATGCAATTTCGTTGATAATAGTCACCAATTTGTCCATTGGATTAAATGTTGACCCAATTCCTTCTGTTTCCCTCCATTGACTAAAACCAAAAACCATGGTGTAAGAAACCGTTAAAATAACAAGGAACCACATAATCATAATAAGTCACTTATTGGATGTATAACTTATCACACATTCTTTAATACATGACACCCTAGGTTCAACCTAGGTTATTCATGATCGTTAAAATAATTCTAGGACTATAACCTATAGTTATACTAAACCTTAGGGACATCCCTAGACATACTGTAGATGCCGAAAAAAGTCTGTAACTCCTAGAAGAAGTTTCAAAATGGAAAAGAGAAGTCATATTCAGAATCAGAGACCCGGTCCGGAGGCCCGGGAAGTGGTGCGCGAAATAAAGGAGGACTTGCGCGAAATAATGATGTGCACACGAAGCATTTCCAGGATTCGCGTAATCGAGCCGATGGCGTGCGTAATTTTGCGCGCCCCGGTTCCACGCGGTGAATCTTTGTGCGCCGACGGTTCCCGTTGCGGAAACTTTCGCGCGCCGCCTGGATTCCGTGTTGGTCGATGCCTATAAATAGAAGCCGACCCCAACTGGTTTGGGGTTGCGGAATTTGAACCGGCTCCCATGTGCGCAATTGCACATGCAATATGGTCTTGAGTCATGGTTCTTTTCCGCTCCAAGTTGCCCCGAGATCCGCCTTTGCACGAGATCCCCATGGCTTAGACTAAAGTCCATCCCCTTCGAGGTTCACCCCTTGTGCGCAATTCCTTCGTTTGCACGCAGGCCGACCAAGTAGTGTGCAATCCCTTCCTTTGTGCGCTGACCCGGCCGTTTTTGCACACATCCCTGAATTGCGTGCTGACCCGGTGTTTTCTACGCAGCAGCCTCAATTGCGCGCATGCCTGCCCTATTGCGCGCAGGCCTCCCTTATTGCGCATAGCCTATCCTGTATGTCGCTCCCATTACGCGCAACAGTATACAGGCTTGCACCCGTTGGTCCATATCGCGGGGGCTGCGCCCCCGCACCCCCGCTTGGGGTCAGTGCCGGTCCCTTCACTACCGTCATAGACCCCCATGAAAAATGGAGAGTTGCACCGCGAACTTCTCGGGCCGGGATGTCGGGATTTTCCATTGCGCACCCACCTTCCACCTAGGGAATACCATGATTTGAGATACTCCTCCGCACACTGCGAAACACCTTCAGTTGACATATTCCTCTTGGTTCGTTTCCTATGTCGTGAGTTGAGATTCTCGTCATCAATTCCCCTGAGAAGAATGCCCTATCATTCAGTAATAGGATGTCTCTTGTTCCAAATAAGAGATGCCTTATGCTCTAAGCATGAGATGCCATAGTCCTAACTACATGACTATAAACTGTAGTAAACCATGTGTTCCAAACATAGGATGCCTCTTGTTCGAAATAAGAGATTCTTTGTGCGCCAAGAATAAGATGCCTAATGCCATGATTACAGTGGCATAGTTTCAAGAGTGTTGGAATCCGTTCAAACATTCCATCACTCCACCCCACGCTTTGCGTGTCCTTCATTCAGATCTACATCCACTTCCAAGTCTGGAGGGACCCCCTAACGGTATGGATGATTGACCTGTGGTCCGCCTACTGTAATAATATGGATGATAGAACTTTGGTCTGCCTGTTGTCACAGTATGGATGATTGACCTATGGTCTGCCTGCTGTCCTGGTCCAACGCCCCGAAAGACTTTGGGAGACACTTTGAGTCAGGTCCTGTGTTTCGAACACGGTCAGTAGTCGACCCCTCATTTGTTTGTCCCCATTCTTGGCTAACGCGATAGGACGCTGTGTTGCGAACATGGTCAGCAGTTATCCTCTATCACCACGCCGCTCTCATTGCATTCCGAATGTCGAGCATGTGATTCACACTTTTCATCACCCTTTGTTCGGGCCGATTCCAACGCCCTTGGCATTATCCCGCTTGTGCACTAGCGCATAGGTGCATACCTTAACCCACCAATGAGTTGGGATGCCCTCATGGACAGACATGAGGAAGACATTATGGGCTGCTTCCATGCGTAAGCCTCATCCTTCATTTCCACTCCTTAGTGGCACCTGGGCAGCTTCCTTGCGTAAGCCCCATCCACCATAGCCACGCTAACGTGGACCCCTCGATGGTTCGCCCTGCGGCCCCCCTTCACTACGGCCTTGTCGATGCCTTCCCTCCCACAAGGGGTAGAGGGAATTGGGAATGTAATCCCTAGGGGTGTGGATCGAACCCACATCGTCCAAGCTGCAGGACGTTAAACTGCTAAGCACCTTGTCCTTAACACATGACGTTAAACTGTTGTCTGACCCCATGCTTCGCACGCAGGGTCCCCCCAGCTCGGACATTTTTTATGCCTCTCGTCTCCATGGGAATGGACTCTTCCTCGCATGGAATGAGATCCTCCTTGTTGGAGTGGCGTTCGTCCACGGGGGAAGGGCTGCCTCAGAGCGTAAGCCCCTAGCCTCTCTTACGGAAGGTTGTACCCATGCAACTCTATACTTCCCCCCTGCCAAGGCCAGTGGAGTCCCTTTCCCACTGTGCTTTGTCGCATCACGGGCCTCCACCCTAGAGTAAGCCCTGACACCAAGGGCCACTAACCACGCGTAAGCCCCTTTTTCCTCTTCGGGCCACTCAACGCGTAAGCCCCTTTCCGCTTCTCATGGACGCACCCTTTGCAACGTGATTGTCTGGTCTCTGCTGCCTCTTGTTTATCACACCGAGCATGACTCACGTGGGCTTAGAGCGCGCATCGACCATGACATCCTCCTATGGGCCGCCTTAGAGCATAAGCCCCATACCAGCGAACTACATGGACTTTGATCCATACTAATTCATGGTACGTAGGAAGCCTCCACGAGGTTCAAGCCCACCACTCAGTCGTTCCGACCTATCCACGTCGGTTCCCCGACCACCATGGGCCGCCTCAGAGTGTAAGCCTCATATCCACTCTAGGCTGCCTCAGATCATAATCCCCAAATTCCTCGTCCCACATGACGATAAACTGTATGCCCTCGTCCCGCATGACGTTAAACTATATATCCCCTCTTGGACCGTCTCAGAGCATAAGCCTCATGCCTCACACCCATGTCTCATCCTGACTTCCCCCCTCAAGACCACGTGCCTTGGGAATCTCATGCCCTAGCCTGGAGATCTTACTTCCTCCAGACTCCAATCCATGCATCCATTCTCACAGGTCGCCTCTTCAGGTGTCCCACCGTATCACCGAACTACGCGGACTTTGATTCCCTACCATGGGGATACGTAGGAAGCCTCCACGAGGTTCAAGCATGTCACTCCATCACCCATCATGATCCTTACCCGGGCCGCCACATCCCGGCGAGATCATGCCACCCCATTCCACTCCATAGTATCCGGGAAGCCGCCCACGTACTGGCCCCAACATCGGTGTTCCCCCTAGGGGGTCCTTCAATCTGATCCACTCTCAATTTTTTGATCAGTCTGATCCGTCTCCGCAAGACATTAAACTCGCGGCATACCCCGTGTTAAACATGGGAAGCTGAGGAAAACCTCATATGGTACACATTCCCCATGTTCGATGTGGGATTCCTCAGGCTTCCGCGCCCTCGAGAAGCCCTGTGATAAGGGACAGAAGACAGACATGCCAATCCCCAGCATCAAGACATGCCAACGACACCCCAACGTAACCATTCTCCTCACCGAAGGTTGCTGCCCCGACAAGACCCCTTGGAGCGTCTCGACGGAAGCAACGTAATTAACTGGTGTCCATGCAGATATGGCGCCGATAACAAGCTTCAAGAACCCATCTTAAATCTATAAGGGAGACCCGGACTAGGTGACGAGCTCTGAGGAGGAATCCACGGAAGTAAGAACCAACATCCCATCATCCCGATTTCGATCAAGGAGCAGACATCCCTGAATAAGGAACGGATGTCGCCCGCCTTTAGAAAGCGGGAATGCGGGGCAACGAGCCGTGCGTCCTCCCATGCGTGACAGACACGCACACGCGCCCCGACATAAAAGCGTTGAAAACACATACCTTAGAAATATCTCTAGGGATCTCACTAAAGTTTTTGCATCCTAGTTTCCAAAGGTTGACTAAACATTTCCTCTGATACCAACTGTATAGACCCATAGCTTGGCGTACATTGACATTATATTAATTTTGTTGAATACTTAATACATAAAAAAACAGACACATAAGGATCGTAATAGTTTAGTGTCTTTGGAAACTTGGAACATAATCTTCTAATCTTGGTGAATGATCTTCAACATCTCCCATAAAGATCTTCCCTTTTTTTTACCTAAAACCTTTCTTTATATCCTGGGGAAAATAAAACATATAAAGGGTGGGCTCAAATGCTCAGTAAAGGTAAGTATAGAGAAAATAAAACAAACCATATACATTTGAACTTAAAAACATGAACATAATGTTTAAACATCAAAATCTTGAGCAATGACATAAAACATGGCAGTACGTAAGGCATAGATCATAATGGAACATCAATCATCATAAAATAGCATGGGAATAAATCATGTAATTGTGGAAAATGATTAAGCACATGATATGGTTTCCATAGTAGTCAGGGCATTACTACCAAGACCATCTTCATGGACAAAGTCCCTTACTGAATCGAGTTCACTCCTCGTTCCAGTCCTGTTTCACTGAACCAAATTAACTTGTCGTTATAGCCATGTCTATCTCATGAGATATAAATCTTCACCCAATTCATTGGAGGGAGATATAGGTCCCACCCATCTCATAATGAAATCATTCTTACGTGTTCCACAACATAAACATAAATCATTCATCATAACCCAAAGAATAAAATGGGTTTCATAAACATCATCTCATCATAGCATAATCCATATAAAACAAATTGATATCATTTCATCATAAGAAAAATGAAACCATGTAAATCATAGAGACATTATACTTGAAACATAATCATACTAAATAATGTCATCTTAGATGGAAAATAGTTTTGACAAAACACTTGAAATGAATTCTTGAGGAAAATACCCTTTCTTCTTCAAAATCATTTTATTTTCACAAAATGCCATGCAATTTTAAAAGAAAAGGATTTTGTTGAAAATAATCATGAAATATTGTAGAGTAAGCTTCTTGAAAATAAGGCGTTATGAAATCGTAAAAATCTGTTCTTTCCCTATAAGTTAAAAAAACATTCTTCTCGTACTTTTTCCAGAAAAGTCAAAAAGTACCACATTTGGTAAACAAAACAAATATTCCTTCTATAACATAAAGTAATAGTAAAAGATGGGTAAACATGACTTTAAACATACATGGAATAATATTAAACACTTTATGAAAAACATTTTTATGGACATGGATGAAAAATATAACCCCAGTAAATACTTACGTACAAGCAATCTCGGATAAAAATGATATTTGCAAAATTATCCCTTACCTTATGTCTGATATGCTTTGTATGTATCTGAACCTCCTGTATAATGATTTAAATAATGTCATTGACTTATTAAAGAATCATATTCATTGTTATGATATGATATATGGTTCAATTATGACTTTATATTACCCGTTCTTTTGTAAATTCCATGTTAAAGTAGTGTTTTGGGTAAAATCGTTTCATTTATCGTACGTGTATTGACATGTTGTTCTTGATATTATTACTTATATCTTGATTTACTTAATTCCAGAATGTAAAACATGATTTATATATAATATATATTCAGCATATAAATATATATTATAGATCAATAAATGGAATGAAATACACCGTTCATGGAGACGGTAGGTCGTACGTACGCATGAACGCTGTTTTCGTTTCCTTATTGAATTAAATGAAATTAAGTAAATAAAACATATATGTACATAAATCCAGTATCATTATTATGTAATATATTTCATGATTATTTATTATATATACTTTATAATCATACTTGAATGGTTAATCATGGAAAATGAATCTCATCGCGTTCGTGGAGACGGTAGTCCGTACGTACGCACGAGCGATGATATCATTTCCATGATCGTGGAATTGTATTTAAGTGTATGTATAATATTTCAGAATCAATATCAATTTAAAATAATCATATATAGTTATTTATTTACACCATAATACCCATACAAGTAAGGTGGTGGTGGAAAATAAATTACACCACGGCGTGGAGATGGTATTCCGTACGTACGCACGCGTGGTGATTTCATTTTACGTAGGATGGATAGAAGGTGAAATGGGGTTGTTTCATATTTATAATAACATATCAGTATATTAGTGATACTGATGTTATTACTTTATAATGAAACAACTAAATAAGAAGAATTTGAAGAAGAAAGAAAACTTGAAAGAATCGGTAGAAGAGATTACCTCTTCTTCGACGCACCTCTTTTAAGCTTCCCATTAAGGCACTAGAGTTGGTCTTTTGAGGAGACCAGAACCTCTATAATGTTTCTAGGGAAGTTTATAGGGGAAATTGGCAGGGGTTTTTTGAGATTTAAAGCTCAAAATTGTGTAAATAAAATAGGGAGGAGGTGCCCTTTTATAAGGGAGGAGAGGGGCACTTTAGGAAAAAACTTAAAATATTATTTTATAATAAAGACATACTCGGTTTATAATGGCTCCAAAGTGAATTATTTAGAAGATAAAGTGGGGATTGGTCTAAATACTCTCAACCAATAGGTTTTATACAAGTTTATTTTACTATTTTAACCTTATCATTTAGATTTAACTCTAAGTTAAATAATTTAACTTTTACCGTGTCTTCTTGTTTTCTTACACTATATGGTTAATAAACTTACTATAACAAGCCAAACGAAACCAAAGTGGTTAATTATTAATATATATAACCTTATCTAAGTCATTTTTCCAAACCTTATATTTTTAGGAATAGAATAACAATTAATAATATAATATTTGTTTTAAAAACTATTTTATGTCAATTTTGACACTATTTGGTAATTGATTTTTGTGAAAATATTAAAGGCATGATTAGTTCGAAAAAAGTTAATTTAATCAATACTAACATGTATTATTAACCTAAAAAATTAGTTGAATTTATAAAAAGTCTCAAATTACATTTATTTTGGTATTTATAACATCAATTATGTTAATATTTCATTAATAAGGTAATTACTGCATCATCATTGTGTCGTAAATAAATTAAATTATTTAATGTATAAAAATTATAAATAAAATAATATTATTTAGGAAATATTTTCATCTTTCTAATTAATATTTATAGTCGAATTTATCTTATTTATAACCCTATATTAAAAATATTTTAGTTATTAAACTTTGATTTTAACTATTTTAACTCTTCTTTAAATAAAATAATAATAAATGTCCTAATCTAATCCAAGTGGACCTAAATGATAATATTTTATTTCTAAGGTTGTTTTTGGTCAAATTACACTTATCCAATAGAATTAGTACATGTGTTAGTGTAATAATAATATCATTTTTACCCTTAATAACCCTATTTACTTTTAACTGTGGTAAATAAAAGTAAAAAGTTACTATTCACCAAAAATTATTTTTATCTTATTGAACCACATTTTACTCCTTGATATTAACCGTGTCTCTCGGATTTTTGAAATTCCACTCACAGAAGTGGTAAAATTAAGTTTTATGTAAATTTTCAAATTCTCCAAGGAGGTGGGCAAAAGACGGTGAAAAGTTCAATAAACTTTTTATATATCTAAAATTATTATAAAATGACTCCAATGAATTAAATTGAACTTATATAGGTATTATGTATAAATTTTTACCTAAAATAAATTTAAATAAAAAGTCGGTTTTTAAATAGTAACCCAGTGTTTTCACTATTCATCAAAAATTGAAAGTTTTCAGAAAAATACCAAAAATTTACCCTAGGATAATTTCGATATTCCGAATCCAAAAATGAATTCCATTTTGAATTATAAAATTTATAAAATTTGAAAAAGTGGGTATTACTATTTATAACGGCTAGTTCATAATAATATTATAATAATATCTCGTTGTTTAGTGAAACTCGGTATTGCGTACAACACACACTATCGAGGAAGGTTGTAATTACGTGTAATGCAAGTCAAGTTAGGGTTATGTGTAGTGCAAGATTCCTTTGTTGTTTTTTATAACATAATCCAACCATATTTCATTTATACATTGAATATCTATATATATATATATATACACACACACTCAATGTTGCGTAGAATAACTTATATTAAACGAACTTGAAATTGTGTGTAACACGATCCAAGAATAGTGTTGCGTATACTGCAAGCTAATATGATGTTGTGTATAGCACAAGATAATCTTGGTGTAGCATACAACACAAGATATCAAATAAATTAAAAATAATACATCTCATAAAATCTCAGGGTGTTACAAAGAAGGTCAAGTTGATCAAGAATCATTTATTGACAACTCAGAGTTTCTATAAATAATATTCTAACTAGAGTCATTGATATTTAGAGTTTTCTATGGGTGATAGGGTATTCTTGAAAGTGGCCCCTCATCTGGGTCATCGTCGATTAGGAAATCAAGGGAAGCCGACACCTCGGTATGTCAGACCTTTTGAGATCACAGAGTGTATTTTCAAGGTGGAATATAGGTTGGATTTACCTTCTTAGTTTATATTCATCCATGATGTATTTCATTTCTCCTAGTTGAAAAAATATAACTCGGATCTATCCCATGTGCTAAGTTGGGAAGAACTAAAAATCGAGCCTAATTTATCTGTTGTTGAGCAGCCGGTGCGAATAGTGGACTTCTAAGAAAAAGTGCTTCGGGGAAAGTCTATTCCACTGGTCTAGGTTCTTTGGAAGCATGGGAATGATACACATGAGACCTGGGAATGGAATTCGGGGGTTTAGGAAGAGTACTTGTTCTTGTTTTCCGATCAAGCTTCAGGTTGACTTTTCGAGAGGAGAGTCTTTCATGGTGGGGATAATTGTTACATACATGAATTATTTTAAAGGTATTTTCCATTTAATTTCCATTCTTTCTTTTTTGGGGGGGTTTCCCATACATTTTTTGAGGAATGGGTGAGTTTTCATGATTTGGGATAAACTTTGAGTTCATTTCCAGATTTAAAAAACAATTTTGTTTCTTTTATAAATCTTTCATTTTTTAATATTTTTTACCCATTAAACTTCCAAAATGGACTCCCCTGACCTATTAACACCTCCATATTAATTTGGACCCTTTCTAAATCCATAATCATGGTGGATTTGGTTTTTTATTTAAGGAATTGGGCCAACCCGGAAGCCTGTTTCCAATTTTAAAAATAAATTTTTTTTATTTAATAACTTATTCATTTTTTACTCTTTTCCGGTGATTCTACCTATCACTCGAAGCCAACTTCCCTAGGCACGACCCCATCTTCACTTATCCCTCTTTGGAGCTTAGTTCCATCGCGGATTAGGTAAAATCTTCTCAATATTTCTCAACTCTTCCATATTTGAAGAGGTAATTTGTTTCCATAGTAACTCCTTCATTTCTCACTCTTTCTATCCCATTCCAGTTCCTACATGACCTCCTAATCCTTTTTAGAACCTCAATTGAATTTTTGTCTGTTTTTAAATTCAGATACTAGTGTATTTTGGGATATTTCTTCAAAATCCCTCAAGTAAGTGGGTTTCCATCCTTCTTGCTCCCATTTTCTTAGGGTTTCTTCCCTTATTCTTGAAGTTCTTAATGTACAGAAAGTAGGGTTTCTAAATTAGGGTTTTATATTGTGTTTAGTGGTCTGAAATTTTGGTTTTAGCTCTGTTTTACCTTCTTTGAGGTGCAGTGGTGGTGCGTTTGAGTTTTCACACAAAGGATTCAAGGGTTTTCATTACTTTGGTAGGTGATTACATTGTGTTTAAAATCATTGTGACCTAGCTGGTGTGTTTATGATATTTTCATGTTTATTTCATTTTAATATTTCTGCAAAAATTGGTTTTAGTGGTGTTTGTAAGGAAAGTGAATTTTAAGTGCCAATTTTATGTGAAATTGGGGGTTTTCATATAAATATTTTATTGGTTCATTTGGGGATACCCTATAATTACTTAGTTGATTTTATTGAACTGTATCAGGGATGAGAATAATGTTTTGAATGTTTATCCTCTCTATTTATTGCTTCTAAAGTTTTTTTAAATGGCGTTTGTGAAGCAAATGGACTTTAAGTGCCATGTTTGTGTGAAAATGGGTGTTTTTAAAAGATATAACTCCTTGGTTTATATGGGGCTGCCCCATAACTGAATTGTTGGTTTTATTGAAGGGTATTGAACTGAATTTTTTGTTTTGGTGACTTAAAAGTGCGCACATAGTGTGCAAAGTGTATATTTTAAAGAGTTTTAGGTGCAAAACAAGGAAAGATTTTGAGAAGTTGTTTATTGAAAATCAAAATGCTTTGTTGTGTGTTTTAAGTGGAATAAAGTGTGTATAGCTTGTTTTTGTGTGACCATTAGTGGAATTTTTATATGAAAATTAATGTGTTTTTCTTGTTTAAATTTTTTGAGAATAAAGGGGGAATCCCAGGTACCTAGGTGGGCGAATATGTACTAGTACGGGTAGTGAACAGGATGGGTTTTTTCCTTGTTTCACTGAGGAAATGGATAATTAAAACTATAAATAAAATATATCGATGATGATTGGGGGCCACTAGGTTATGATTATGTTCCCTAATAGTGGTTCATGAATGGGAATGTATTTTTCTATGGTTACTTTAAACCAAGTTATGAGGTGCATAGGGCCCAAGAATATCTAGTTTCCTAGGGGTGTTCCCAGTTTTGGTGCTCATTGGATTTGTGGTATTTAACCTTGTATTAGGGTGTGTTTGGGTTTAATTTATAGTATCTAAAATTTATTATTTAAATGTGATAAAATTCTTAAATTTTTAGTTTGAAAACTATTTTCAATTGAAAATTTCATTTCTTGGAATTTATCACCGCTTTTCTTTACATATTAAAACTACTTTATTTTTCACCTTATATTGCATGAACTTTAGAATATTTGGGTGGTATCCTATTGGTATTAGTATCACACCCTACTTAAACCACTTGGGTTTAAGTAGACTTGGTTATGTTTGACTCGGGTAAAGGTAAATCCTCGGGTGAAGGTAGTTTGGGTTGTTAGACCCCTCCTGCGGTGCGGTGTTGCGGAGACGACTCAGGGGTGACGACCCCCTTGTCATGTGGAGTCTTTGTGGGTGTCTTTCTGATGTATTTATTTTTATTTGGACCTATTGTACTATATTTAAATCCATTTATTCATATCTGGTTTTTTAAGACTTGTTTGGCATAAAAATTTCATATTCTTATTATTGATTATTTTTAATGTTTTATGCTTTTGTACTCAGGTAAATCATTCCCAAACCTAATTTATTGATACCTAGGAACTTGTGTCATCCCATGGGGATAGGTAATGCCCTTCAGGACTTTTCATGGGCTGGACTTGATGTCAGTACTAGTGGCGACCAGATTCGGTTCGTGACACATCAAGTGGTTGAGGTTGAAGATTATTCGAATACGTGTTGCGTAGGATCCATTGGATGGAGAAGATCGCTCAAATCATGCAGATCATGTTATGTCAGTCATTTTAATGATAGAGGAATAGTTTTTATGGCTCATTTATCCCACATAGGACTTGATCTTATTTGGGTCTTCAGTGTATCATAAAATCCTCACTACTACACTATTCGAACTGGCTATGGGGGATCAGCACCCGTCACACCTTGCACTACATACCACATAGGCTGAACCTCACCTGCACATTCCCACCAGCACTCTTCCAGGGCCAATGTGGCCTACCTATTCACCTTACACATGGACGTGATCCTATGGGATTATATATAGCCCAGTAACATATACCGCCATGCGTCCTGCACAGACTGGATCCCCCATGTGGTTGAGGACTCCTCCCACATGTGTGGTTTTGAGTTGGTCTATATGGATCACATGGTTGGACATATTTTTTTATGTAAGGCCAACAATAAAATACTCCAATGAAACCCTTATCCATTATCCAATATCTAATATAATAAGTGTAAGAATAATTTTCATGGATTACTTCCAATTCTTATTCTCCAAATATTTTAGTAAATAATGTGTCCTTATTAACACATGTCTTTGATATTAGTATCAATGAAATCAATCATCACATTTAAATAAGAAGAATTTTCCAACTGTGACATCCAATGTCATTACATTAATCCATAATAATTTTTCTAATAATCACCACTTCATCCACCAATAAATATTGTCTTATTGGTAATAAATGAAACCTAATATCAATAGTATGAAAATCCATTCATTTCTTATAAGTTAAACAAATCAAACTTTTGTCAGAAAATTCACAAAGTACCACATTTGGAAAATGACAAAAAGATTCCCTTGAAACTATTTTTTAAAAATTCAAACATGGGTAAAAATATATTTAAAAAATAATAAGTGAAAATTAAAAACATTTTTTAAAACATTTTTTTTTTTGAAAATATGGATAGTTAAGAAAAAGATAGTTTTAAGGGAAACTTTAAAAGATGATTTTTAAAAGAAAGTCTCTTAGCTTGAGTCTGACTCATCACATACAATATTTATCTTATTGAATAGTAAACTTAGGATAATTATTTAATTTCTTAATAAAATTTATCAATTTTATTTTTTCTTTTATATAACTTATTACCATGTTATATATAATTACTTAATCAATTAAGTTCACGTCAGATGTTTTTACAATATTAGATATGTAAGTTCAAAATGACTTCTGTAAGTTGACTATGGTCAAAGATTTCATCATTTAATTATCTCTATAATAATATTAATGAAATAATTATCATTTTTATATATAAATTATACTTTTAAATCCATCCATTATATATGGTTATGAAAAATGAACTAAGTTACAATCAAGGAGACGGTAGGTTGTACGTACGCATGAGTAATGTTTCCATTTTTCAACGATCGTTGTGAAAATAAGGTAAGTGTTATTTTATTTTTTAAAAATTATAATAATATCATAAATATCATATTAATACTTTAAATATTTTTATATATATCATCCATGTGATGTGGTGATGAAAAATGAATCACATCACTTCGTAGAGGTGGTAGTCCACACGTTCGTACGAACAACGTTATCATTTTTTTGTGAATGGAAAGGTAAGAAGATAGATATTATATTATATTTTAATAATGATAAATATTTCATTAGTATTATATATAAACATTAATTTCATAATTGTAATACATCTATAAGATATGTTGATGGAAAACAAATTACATCGGTTTGTAAGGTGGTGGTCCATCGTACACACAAAAGATAGATTCATTTCCC
Organism: Viscum album; assembly: GCA_963277665.1. Classification (NCBI taxonomy): domain Eukaryota; kingdom Viridiplantae; phylum Streptophyta; class Magnoliopsida; order Santalales; family Viscaceae; genus Viscum; species Viscum album. The sequence continues at coordinate 1,425,916,852 of OY728136.1, read as the reverse complement.
ATTTGATGGAAGAGGATAGGAATATAGGTCATGAAATTAATATAATAAAATCTTAGTATATTTAAGATATTGGATTTATTATTTTATCATGGTTTAAGAAGATTTTAAGGAGGTGTAAAAATAAATAAAACTAAAACATTCGGTTAAAAACTATACCTCTTCTTTGGAAAATCTCCTTTTCTTAACACCTTAAGCCCTCTAAGGTTGGAATTATACCTAAAACAAGACCTATATAATGAGGGTATAGATTCTACTAAGTGATTTAGGTATGTATTGTATGAACTAAATGAGTTTTTTAAGTGTTAAGGAATGATAATAAGACGTGCCATTTTATAAGTGAGGGGAGGAGCACTCTTGGAATTTCTAAAAATATTAAATTAATTTAAATTAATTTTTAATTCCATATGGATTCAAACTAATTTATTTAGAATATAGGATAAATATGGGTCTAAATACTCTCATTAAATAAAAACTAGATAAGTTTTGACTATATTTTTACGCTTATCTTTTGGTTTTAACCCCTCGTTAACTCTTTTTAAACTTACCATGACAACAATGATTTTTACTCTTTAATAGTCAACATAATTACTATAAATGGAAAAAAGGCCCATAAATGGACTACAGTTTATATTATAAAAATTATAATAATAAATTTTATAGATCTAAGTCTTCTATAAATTTTATATCATTTAATAAAATATTATTTATTATAAAATATCATTAATGTTAATTTTTGGAACTATTCATTACTTTTATTTTAATAACATCAAAAAAATTAAAATTAAAACCAAATATTTTATTATATCCATAAAATTTTATTTTCATATAAAAAATTAGTGTATCATATTAAATACCTAATATTATATTTATTTTAATATTTTTAATATCATTTATTTAATCTTTCTATTAATTTAATAATTATTGCGTCAACATTGTTTAAATATTTAAGGTTATTATTTCTCCACTAAAAAATAAAAATAAATTACTATGATTAATATAAAACTTTTATATTTTAAAATAATATTTATAACCAAACATTTATTCTAGTTATCCCCATGTTAAAAATATTATAGTTCTTAAAAATAAGAGTGTGATGTTTTTTACTTTTCTTGAAATAAAATATTATAAAAGTAATAATTTCACCCAAATAGCCAAAAAATGCCATGTAACTAAATATTTAATTATTATAGATTACATTTAATCATATAATAAAATTACATCAAGTGTTAGGATCTTTCTATAATCCTTATCATTTTATTTTTAACTTTAATTGCTCAATTTACCCTTTATCGTGGTAACAAAAATTACAAAGGTTTTTATTTATACTGACCAAAAATAAAAGGAATATATTTACCAAATTTGTACCCACTGATTCTAGATATGTAATAAATTTTTCAAAATTCAAAACATATAAGTGGTATAATTTTATTTAAAATTATATCGGCAAAACACAATGAAAAACAGTTTTTTCAGAAAAATGTCCATTTTAAATAAAAAATATTTTTATACTAAATTCAAGTATATAATTTATTTAAAATAACATAATTGTATCATTTTAAATAAAAATTAAAAAAAATTAAAACTAATCCAAAATATAATTTGACTTTATAAATACTTTAAAATAAAATAAAGGTTTTAATTAAAAATCAATATTTTTCACTATTAATTTTTTTTAATGTTGGGGCTGAAGCCTCTTTTTTATTATGAAATAGAATACCTATTTTTATCTAGGTAGAGGGATTACTTTTACATATATCATAGGTATAATTCCAAGTGTCCCATAAACATGGCCCGAAGGCCCAGTGCAACATCATGACTGCATCATCTCGTCTGCATCACTAGGCATGTGTCATACATGCATTACTGGCTGCCTACATCATGTCTATATCATTGCCTACCCACATCATGTCAGAATCATTGCCAATTTCATACATCCCCCAAGGGTATTTCTAGGGTTTTCACTCTGGTCTTTTGGATGAAGGATTACAGGGTTTTCCACTCAAGCACCACCCCAACTACAATATTTTTCATTATTCATTGAAAAAATGATATTTTTAAAAAATTCTCAAAACTTAATCCTAAGATAATTTTTATATGATTAATTAAAAAAATTAATTAATTTTATCAAATAAATTTTCTAAAATTTCTAAAAAAAATAATTATAAAATTCACTCATAAAAAGCAAGAAGATCCATTTTTGAAAAAAGCGTATTTTTGAAGAATGAAATGACTTTACTAAAAACAAAGTGTTTATTTAAAAAGATTTAATTAATAAATTTTAAATGATTTGGACCATTATAAATTTCATAATGTGGTTAATAATATTCATTCCTGTCAATTTAACATCTAGGTTACAACGGTTTCATTTAAATGATATTAATTCATTGTTCGTTTAAGCTTGGTGTTGCGTATCTTGTATGATATCAAATATATCATTTCTTTTTAAAATATTAGGATATTACATTCTACTAAATTTAAGAAATTTCATCCTTACAATTTTAACTTGAGATCAAAAACTAGGTCTTTGACTTTTCAAAATACCTTTGTTGAAGTCCCATATCGTAAATAGGGTTAATAAAACTTCCACTTGAAAAGAGAGAAAAGGGAAGTGTGAAGGTCATATATAATAATACATAGTAGGATTCCATATAGGAGAACATAAATGGGAATTTAAAACATGGATATAGTAGAAAAACATAATTTCTAAGGACTAATATATAGTGATAGAGAACATTATCATGAGAAATTTAACCATCACAAAACCATAAATCTGTGATGGGTTAAAATACCATTGATTTCTTGGTAAGAAAAGTAAATGGATAAAGTTTTTATTTCAAGATCATTTCCCTAGAGTTTAGAAATTCATTTATCATCTATACTAAAATAATAGATAAATATACTTAATTGACAAGTAGATTTTCATCCTCTAATAAATTTCTATCACAATCTCATCTTTTACTCCAAACGATGAGTATTCAAGATTAATTTTTTTAATTCCTGAATCATTACAATCTTCTTCTAATATATCACATAATTCACAAAAGGTTTACAATCTATTCCTCCTATCTTTAAACATTAAAATGGTTAGTACAAGATAAGATAATTCCCAAAATGAATTAACCCTCAAGCGAATAAAAACTACTTTAATTTAAAAAATTCAATATTAATATCCAAAGTTCAACTTGGAACATTCAATAAATATATATCCTTAAAATTACTCAAAATATTATAAACTAATATTGAAAACTAAAAATCAAAAGGATTTGATCACATAGTCTTCCAATATAAATTTATTATTTATCTCTAAATAACATTAATAAATCTTAATGTATCATTCCAAAAATTATATTCCCTAATCATATAATCTACAAGATATGCTAATAATTTCCATAAATAACTTGGATAACTATAAAACCACCTTAAAATCATATATGCTTCCAAAAGATAATTCGAACTTTATTTCTCAAATAAAATCCCATATTATTTTTTTATATTTCTCCCCAAAGTTGTAATAACCCATAATTTCCTCAAAATCAAAGATAATATAAACCCAAAATGTTATCCATACCTTTAAAATTATGTTCAAAAAATTAAAATATCATTCTTCCTCAAATAACTTTTTCCACATGATAAACTTAAGGGTTACAAATACCTCAAACATCTACCAAAACTCAATAAAAATATCCCAAAGTACTCCCATCATCAAAAGAGTATTAATTCTTTTAAACTTATGATCATCCTTAAATATAACATAACTCTTGACACTACAAAAAAACTAGAGTTTAGTGATGTTTTTTAGCCATGTTTTTAAATGTGTATAATTTTAAATTTTGTGACTTTTTTCATAAAAATCATGAATTTAACCATGTTTTTTAGAAATGATAGTAAATTAGCCATGTTTTCGGAAAACACTGCTAATTTAGCCACATTTTTCAGGAAACATGGAAATTTTAAATTTAGTGATGTTTTTTAAGAAAACGTGAATATTTTAGTGACATTTTTACCACTATTTTAAAACATTTATAACTATATATAAGTATAATTATATAAATTTACATATATATATTAATAAAATTTTATAATTGTATTTATATATATTTATTTATATTTATATACAAAGTAATTAACATATATTTAAATATCATAATATTTATATATCTATATATAAACACACACACATATATCCCTTAGGGTGCACCTCAATGGTAGTCGTCCATATGGGTCTCGGTGGGGTCTCAAGTTTGAGGCTCGTCAAGTTCTTCCCTTTATTTGTGTGTGCACGTTTTTATTGTTAATATAACTCATTTACCCACATTTATGTAAATATATATTCAGATATATATATTACAGTAGGTTCGAGGTGGGTATAAAGGAAAGAAATTGCAGACATAAAGGTTCAAAACCAGGACCTCCTCAACTCACCGCCACGAGTACAGCAGGGGCGGAACCACGAAACTATGCCTCATAGGGCATATATTTATATATATATATATATATATTAATATAAACACACACACACATATAAACATATATATATATATATAAACACACACACGCATATATAAAAATATATATAAACACACATGCATGCATATATAAATATATAAATATATATACATACATATATTTATATATAAAAACACACATATATTTTAAATTTAGTCACTTTTTTAAAAAAAAATGTGGCTAATTATATATATAATTATAATTATATTAATGTACATATATATAAAAAAATTAATAATTATATATATATATATGTATACACACACACACACACACACACATATATATATATAAACACACACACACACACATATATTATTATATGTATATTAATATTTATAATTATATATATAATATATTACTTTTTTAATAATGAAATTTATTAATATATATAAAAATATAGCATAATACAATTTTTTCAATAAATATGGTTTACATTAGTTGGTTTGGGAATTCGCTGGGAGTCCCAGGTTCTGAGTTCAAATCTAAATGACTGCACATTTTCAGGAAGGTGTTAGGGGTGGGGAATTGTCGTGCTTGGAGGCCAATAGGGAGGGTCTTGGGAAAGAGTGCATCTTCATGGAGGGTGCATCGAATGGTGCATCATTCTTGGATTCTAGTATGGAAGGGAGCATGAGGGGGAGGAGGGAGTATTAAAAATAAAAATAAAAAAATTTTAAAAAATAACATGGTAAAAAAAATTATGAATTAAAAAAACATGTTTATAGAAAACATAGCTAATTAATAATTCATTTACCGATGTTTCTCAAAAATTTCAAGAAACGAGGTGTTGTTAATTAGCCAAATTTATAAATGACTCCAATTATCCATGTTTATAAATCTATTTAATTATCCATGTTTATAAACATAGCTAATTAGTGACACCTCGTTTACCGATATTTTTTAGAAACACCGGTAAATGAGTTAGTGATGTTTTAAAACGTCATTAACTTATTTTTTTTTATTTTTTGAATCCCTTATATGAAGAAATATTAATCATTTAGTGTTCTTCATAATCCATTAACTATGATTTTAAATATTATTCCTTAATACTTATTTCCTATAAAAAAATATGAATCATGTTCTAATATTCAACAATGTCAAAGAACAAGCCAATAAATAATCCATATCTTTCATATTTCATTTTCAATTTCCTCATATTTAACTATAATGGCATTAGGTATTTCTAAATAGGTATATATATGGTATCATTGATCCCATTCATGATATTTCCCCCTAGAACATCAATTTTCATAATGACCATTTTCCCCACATTTAAAACATTCAATTGATACCTCAGGAAAACTTATTTTCCCTTCATGAAGTTAGCTAAATTCCTCTTTTTTACTTGGAATATTATTGATTTATGACCTCCTTTAACACATACAAAACAACTTCCCAGTATTTTAAGAGATTTTCCTAGGTGGTTCTTCCCGTATTCATGATACATAAGTTGTTGAATCTTTTTTACCTTTATGATTGAAGCATGGTCGATTGTCGCATATCAACCATTCTAGGTTCTAGTGCTCTGCTAATGTATATAGCATCACTTGGGTCAAATCTTTGATGATGATACATTTTATAGTCGATTGTTTTTAATTGATTGTATTTTTGATTGGGGCTGTTTGCATAGCTTAAATGAAGTGATTTATGGTTTATGTTTGATTTAAAAATTTTATGAATATTTGGGTGAGTTCATTATTAGGGATTTAAGCTTGTGATATCCTGGATCTTTACTTTATATTGCATTAAATTAACACCCACTTCACAAGATGGCTTTGATCATAATTCCCAAGTATTAAGAATTTAATCCAAGCCTTAACTTTAACTTGGGGTTCTAATATTAATCATATCTTGTTTATAGTAGTGTATTTATGGTTCCAATAATCCATGGAAACCATGCATTAAATAAATCATTTCATTAATCTACGACATTTTAATTTTAACATATACAATGTTAATTTAAAGAATACTCATTGAGAAAAATCTCTCAATCACTTAACATCCCCACATTATAACTCAACCCAATGGTAGATTTACTCATACATTGTTTAGGTTAATAATATTATTGTAATTTTTATGATCATTAATTATAAATAGAAAAAAAAATGTACAAGATAAGAGTAGTGCGTCGAACACACATAAAAATGGTGAAGTTAATGTTAAATACGAAATTTAGATTGAATGAGAAAGAGAAGGCGAGAATGATTTTAAACTTTATTTAAACTATTTAAAGAAAATTAATATTACAAAATAGAATTTTTATGTGAATAAGAGATGAAGAATAAGAAAAATTCATTAAAATTTTATTGAAATGAAAACAAACTTACATGATTACAAATAAGAATAGCACAAAAGAACATGAAAACAAAGAGAGGAGGAAGGGTGTTTCAGGTGAAAACTTTAGTTTTTCATGTCCTAACAGGCCTTTGGAAAGGATTTTTTCATGCCAATATATGCTCATATCTTCTAAAATGTGGACCCCATTAAAGGAGAAGAGGGGGATGCATTTATATCCCAAGGCTGTGGACTGTTTGCATTCCAAATATTCCCCTCCACTTGTCTCACCAATTTGGGCATCCAGAAATCTGAATCTCGAGATACGATCTTCTTTAAAGTTGTATATATTGATGTTTAATGTCATTCCTAAAAATTTGGAATCCATTGGACTTTTGGATCCAAAGATATGGTTATTTTACTAAATAGTGTGCAGCTGTCCATTTTTATCAACACTTTTTCAAAGGCCAAAATGTGAAAGAGTTTTTGAATAGGAAGATACCCTCAAATGAAAACAAATTATTATAAAAATTAATCCACCTATATCTTTTATTTAACACTGAAAAATATCAGCTTTCATGGATATCTATATCATGAGAAAAGTCAATAAATGTGTTCTGGTTTTAATTCCCAGGCAGAATGGTTGGCTGGACTTAATAGAATCATTTGGGCCCCTTTTTAGTGGAGTTGGGACTTTAAATTTTTATCCAATACGAATGGTATTCTACCCAGACTTTTTATGGAGAATAAATGATTTTGGATTTCTGGATTGAACCCAGTAATTCAATCTTCATGGCTAGTCCAGTTTCTTCACAAATTCTATGGGCCTTTTTGTGTGGTCCATGTGACCCTTAAAATGGAAGAATTGGACAATGATTCCTTCAAATGATATGTTTTAAATTGAATAATGAATCCTAAAAAATAATAATAACACAATTTGGATAAATATGATGAGAGTTATGAATAAAACATTAAACTAACTTGAATATGAATTAATTTAAATAATACTCAAAAACTGTATTTAATATTAAAATATGGGTATCTCACACCAATTATGCACTTTTACATGAAATTTAATAAAGATAGTATACAAAAAAAGTTATGAATAAATTAATAAAATCAATTATCTTTACCACCTGAACTTCTGTGGATCTTCACTTCTCTCATATTTGATGCATTAGGAAAATCACCAAGGTTTATGTAGTTAATAGAGAACTCATGATATCTAGTTAAGAATAACCACATGATTTATCACTACTGCTCTCATTATGTTTGGTTTCTTGTTTATAAAACCACCACATTTTCCTTCACATCCATTTTTACTTTGGTTCCCACTCTATCCATCCATTTACTAAAACCAAAAGGGTTAGTGTGATCATATCAATAAAATCATAATATACCATCTTATGAGAAAGATACACACTAAGATATCCTTATTAATGTTATCTCAAACTCTTTATAATTATCAAAAATAACTATGATTCTCCCTAACATAATAACCATTGTGGTTATAAAGGACTATAAACTTTTTCTCTAATAATATCTCATCCTCTAGAGTTATTTAAACCCTTCCCTGACGCCAACTATAAGGACCTAGACTTAAACATTACATATTCTAGTGATTTTAAATTAGAATTCACTTTATCACATTCTCAAATATCTTTTAGGTTTATATCTTTAGATATTTAGTTCATATTTTTTACATAACAAACCCATATATAAGCAAATTGGACACTTCTATTCAGTATTTATTTTTTCAAAATAAAAAAATTTTCAAATAAATGTGATTTAATTTCATGAAAAATCTTCATGATTTTAAACTTGACTTCTTTCTTTACCTTACCCATCCTTAAATCCTATGAAAAAAAATTTTAAGTATGGGATGAGCATAAAAAGCTAAGTAAGGGACATATAAGGGAAGAAATAAATTTTTAATCTATGAATACTTATAAAAATTTTCATTTTTTAAAATAAACTTTGGGATCAAAATAAACATTTTGATACCTAAGAAATAAATTTTTCTATCCAAATATTTTTATAAAACATTTCATAATAAATCTTAAAGGAAAAATAAAAAACATAAAGGTTTCTTTGAAAATATGAAAAACTCATAATAACTATTTCAAAAAGTTATAATTTTCACCCTTAAAAAGTATCATATACTTTCCTATAAATATAATATCATTATATTAACTTGATATATTATAACATTCCCATAAAAACCATATAAATCATAAATAAAACATGTAGGTTACTTGGGACATCATTTCCATATCACTCATACAATCACTCTTACAAATGAAATAATCATACGGTTGACTTTCATACCTAGGAAATCACCTTATATACCCAAATATTTTCATAAAAAAAATATAAGAAATATTAAAGGCAAAATAAAACTAATAAAGGTTCCTTTGAAAACATGAAAAACTCATACTAACTATTTTACAGGGTTATACTTTTCATCCTTAAAAATAAGCATATAATTTCCTCTAATATAATATCATTATCTTAACTTTATAAATCATAAGATTAATATAAAACCCCATAGAAATAATAGATAAAATATTTTGGTTACTTGGGACATAATTTACATATCACTCTTACAATTACTCTTGAAAATGGAATAACTACATGGTTAACTTCCATACCTAATGCATTGGAGGGAGATCATGGACCCACCCGTCCTTGGTTTATCATGAAATCATTTGTCATTGATTAATAAATTAACCACTCATAATTGGTTTATAACTAAACTACCCACCATAATAAAAATGACCAATAACTATAAAATATGAAATTTTTCATTTTATTATTACACTCGTAAAATATTATTGAGAAAAATAACCTTTCCAATTTGAGATTACTTATTTTTTTTAAAAAAACAACAAAATTAAACAGAAAAACAATATCCTTGAAAATAAACTTGTAAATTTTTAAATGAAGTTTCAAGGAAAAGATTATTCATGACATCATGAAAATTCATTCATGTGGTATAAGTTAGAAAAACATTACTTTCATACTATTTTCAGAAAAGTCACAGAGTACCTCATTTGGAAAATGACAAAAAGATTCCTTTCAAACCATTTTGTAAAAATTAAAAAATGGGTAAAAATGAATTTAAAAAATAATAATATAATATTAAAAACTTTCTTTAAAACTTTTTTTTGAAAATATGTATATGTAAGAAAAATATAATTCTAAGGGAAACTTTAAAAGATGATTTTTAAAAGAAAGTCTCTTACCTTGAGTCTGACTCTTCATGTATGTTCTTTATATTAATAAATAATAAACTTAGGTTAATTATTTAATTTATTAAGAACATTTTTAAAGTTTATTATTACTTTTATATCACTTATTACCATGTTATATACAATTATATAATCATTTAAGTTCACATTGGACATTTTGATAATATTCGATATATAAGTCCAAAATGACTTCGGTAGGTTGACTATGGTCAAAGATTTAATCATTTCATAATCTATAGAATAATATTAATGAAATAATTATAATTTTTATACATCTATTATACTTATAAATTCATCCATTAAATATAGTTATGAAAAATGAACTTTGTTATAATCATGGAGATGGTAGGTCATACGTACGCATGAGTAACGTTTCTATTTTTCAATGATCATTATGAAAAGAAGGTAATTATTATTTTATTTTTACATAATTATAATAATATAATAAATATAATATTAATATTTTAAATATACTTGTATATATCATCCATGTGATGTGGTGATAAAAAACAAATCACATCGCTTCGTGGATGTGGTAGTCCGCACGTACACACGAACAATATTATCATTTTTCAATGAATGGAAATGTGAGAATATGAATGAAATATTATCTTTTAATAATGATAAAATTTCATGAATATCATATATAAACATTAATTCTATAATTATAATCCATACATGATATATGATGATGAAAAATGAATTACATTGGTTCGTGAGGCAGTAGTCTGCCGTACACACGAATGATGGTTTTGTTTTCTATTTGATGGAAGAGGAGATGGATATAGGTCATTTAATTAAAATAATAAATTCTTAGTATATAGAGGATATTGGTGTTATTATTTTATCATGTTTTAATAATATTTTAAGGAGGTGGAAGAAGAAATAAAACTAAAACATGCAGTTAAAAACTATACCTCTTCTTTGGAAAATCTTCTTTTCTTGACACCTTAAGCCCTATAAGGTTGGTATTCTACCTATAATAAGACCTCTAAATAGATATTAGGGATTATAGGAAGGTATTTTGGTAGGTATTGTCAAAAAAAATAAGTTTTTAAGTGTGAAGGAATGATAAGAAGAGGTTTGCTTTTATAAGAGAGGCGAAGGGTACTCTTGGAATTTCTCAAAATATTAAATTAATATAAATTAATTTTTAATTAAAAATGGATCCAAACTAATTATTTTTTTATATAGTATGATTATGGGTATAAATAATATCATAAAATAAAAATTATATAAGTTTTGACTATGTTACCCTTATCTTTTGGTTTTAACCCCTTGTTAACCCCTTTTAAACTTACCATGACAACAAGTATTTTTACTCTTTGACGGTCAATATAGTTACTATAAATGGAAAAAAGCTCATAAATGGGTCATGGTTGATATTATAAACCATATAATAATAAATTTTATGAATATAATATTTTTATTAATCTTATATCATTTAATAAAATATTATTTATTAGAAAATAACATTAATGTAAATTTTTGGAACTATTCATTGCTTTGATTTTAATAACATCAAGAAAATAAGTAAAATTCAAACCAAATATTTAATTGTACTAATAACATGTCATTTTAACCTATAAAATTCATGTATAAGATTAATTATCTCAAATTATATTTCTTTTAATATTTTTAATACCATTTATTTGATTTTCCATTAATTGAATAATTATTGCGTCAGCATTGTTTAAATATTTAATGTGATTATTTCTTAAATAAAAATTAAAAATAAATTACCATGATGAATATAACCCTTTTATATTTCATAATAATATTTATAATTGAACATATCTTCTGGTTATCCCCATGTTAAAGATATTATAGTTATTAAAAACAAGATTTTGAGATTTTTTACTTTTCTTGAAATAAAATATAATAAAAATAATAATTTCATCCAAGTGGAAAAAAATGATATATAAATGAATATTGGATTATTATATAATAAGTTAACTCATACAATGAAATTAAGGCAAGTGTTGGGGTCATTTTATAGTTTTTGTCATTTTATTTTTAACTTTAATTACTTGATTTATCCTTTGTCGTGGCAACAAAAATTATTAAGGTTACTATTCATATTGAAAAAAATATAAAAGATATATTTACCAAATTTCTTCACACTAATTAAAAATATAGAATCAATTTTTTAAAATTAAAAACACAGAAGTGGTGGAATTTAGTTTTAAATTAAACTATAAAAACATAACAAAAAATGGTTTTTCAAAAAAATGTCATTTTTAAATATAAAATTTTATTATAATAAATTCAAGTATATAATTAATTAAAAAACCATAATTGGATAATTTTAAATAAAAGGAACAAATTAAATTTCAAAACTAATTAAAAATATAATTTGACTTTATAAATACTTTAAAAGAAAATACAGCTTTTAATTAAAAATCAGTATTGTTCACTATTCATTGAAAAATCAATCTTTTTAGAAAATTCTCAAAATTCATACTAATATAATTTTGAAATTATGAATTAAAAAATAATATTTATTTTTTCAAATAAAATTTCTAAAATTTCCAAAAATTAATTATAAAATTCACTCATAAAAAGCAAGAAAACTTATTTTTGAAGAAAACGTATTTTTGAAGAATAAAATGACTTTACTAAAAGTCAAGTAATTATTTAAAAATAAATTATAAATAAATTATAAATGGTTAATACCATTATATATTTCACAATTCATTTAATACTATTCATTCTCACTGATTTAACAGCTATATTATAATAGTCGCATTTAAATAATAATAATTCATTATTCATTTAAACTCAGTGTTGTGTATCTTGTATGATATCGAACAAAGTATTTATTTTTAAAATCTTGGGATATTATGTTTTATCCCATAAATTACAAATTATAACCATCAGGGAATATTGAAACAACCTATAATTTTATCAAAGAAAATTCCCTTCTTATAATTATGTCATGTAGTATAAAGCGCATTCATCACATAGAGAAACCAACAAAACATTGTTCTCATAAATGAAGAATGATACATTATCCAAAAAATAAATTAATAATAATGTAAAATATTGTATTATAACAATAAATAGAAAATAAGAGAATAAGAATAGGATAATTTGAATCTGCTCTATCCACCAGAGTGACTGCACTCACGAACAAAGTTGTAGAAATAAAATATAATGTTAATAATAAAATATTCATTTTATAGATGAAAATATATATAAACTTGAGAGAAAATAGAATTTAATGAATAATTAATGAAATTAAAGGTATTCATAGGAATTAGGGAACCCGTATGACCATTATAATAGTAATTTGACCATTGGAATAGTAATTTGATCGTTGGAATGGTAACCTTAGTGTTGGAATAGCAATTTGACCATTAAGAATAGTAATCTAACCGATAGAATAGTGAAATATCCTATGGAAATGTAAAATAATATTTATATGTCTTAAAAATTAAAATATGGTATATTTATATCATGGTATAAGTAAATAATTGTTTTTAAAAATGATAAATTAAGTGTTAGTATTTTTGTAAAACATAAATTTTTTATTTGCAATTTTATAATGAATATAATTATTTAAAAGAAAATTTATTTCCATAAAATAAATTCATAAATTAATATTATATTTTTATTATAATTATAAGATAATTTTATGAGACCATAAGTAATTTCACAAAGGGTCATAAAATCGATTATAATATTAAAATCGGTATTTTTTCGAATAAATGAATATTTTATTTAAAAATTAAATTTCTCATATATAGAAAATTATTTTTATAAAATGGATTTCATTTTTCAAATATAAACATCAAAAAATGGTTAGGGTGATTTTTTTTTATTTTTCTAAAATAGTTGAATTTTTTGTGAATAGTGAAATACAGTAATTTGCGGTATTTTACATTATAAGCCAAATATATGAATTTTTGAGTCATGAGTTATGTAATAAACCATTATATCAAATTCAAATGCACTAATTACTTTATATAGTCATAATAATCAACATTATTGATAGTATTGATCCAAAATAATAAACTAATGAATATAATAATTAAAAACACTCATATCCTCCCCTTATAAATATCACTCCTCATCACCCATTCTCCTCACACCTTCTAAATCTTGGATAATGCTAGTATTCTATCCAATTACCATACCAATCCTCTTCCCTACGTCTTAGTGTTTCCGGTCTCACCAAAAGACCAATTCTAAGTGCCTTAAGGAGATCCTCAAGGAGACAACATTCAAGAGATAAAATCCTTCATCTTCCTCTTTTAAATTCTTCCTTTAATCCACCTTATCCTTACCCCCTATCAATAGTGGAATGATAACTTCAGTATCATATATATACTATAATTTTATTGTGTTAATGTAATATCTATCATCAAATCTCTTCTCTTCTTCTTTTATTCTAAAAATGAAAACATTGTCCATGATATGTCGGTTCATCACCTTTGTGGATGATGAGTTTTTATTTCCCATTACTGCTTTCATGAAAGATTTAAATTCACATATAATTGTTTAAAATGACATAAAGATATATATTATATATTTCCTCACATTATATAATTAATATATGGCCATAATATTATATAAAATGAAACTAGTTTGTGATGGTCGGTAAAACCGTCAAAATAAACTAAACATTTATCATTAATGTTTTATCAAATGAATCATCCTCATACCAGATTAATGATATATGAGACCATTTAAACTTATATAATCACAGTAATACCATATAATTTCACTTCTGGAGTACTATTCCCATTTGAATAGAACATCCATAAATATACACAAGTTAACCGACCATGAAACCGTGAAACAAACACTTTCGAAATGACGAAATTAAACATTATAACTCGCCAAAATGGACATAAATAAACTTAATAAAATAATAATAAATAAAATATATATGAAAAAGTCTATGAATTATGCAATTAATAAATCTAATTTGATTATCCAAGACATTTATTGTAAGTGCAGAATGCCTTCAGATATGAGGTAAGGGATCTCTCCGAACCTCCATTTTTCCTTTGGATTGCATTTTCTCTCTCTTTTCCATGATGTAGTTATTCATTATTCTTGTATAATTATCATATATTCTATGTATATGTTCCACACATATTCATTTAGCTCAATTCATCTTTATTTTATGGGGAAATATATGTTTTAAAAGGTTCTCTTCTTAATTCCTCTCGATAAGCAAACCCAATTAAAGGGAACTTCTCTGTTACTTACCCATTTTTCAAGTACACTGAATAAAATGTTTTAAGACACCCTTATTTTCTAAAATACCTCATTTTATCATGAAAATTAATTTTTTTAGTTCACTTATGGTTTTATGCTCTTACCCCTTTTAAAGACTCTACTTTTTTCCTTAAAACTCTGCTTAAGTGGCACATTTCCAAAGTTACCTTACCACTCTTTTCTCATGTTTACACTTCTTTTGGACATCATTTATCATAATTAATTCCTATTTTCCATTTATTAATGTAAATTAATTATTTAATCCCTTCTTTCATGTAAATCATTATGATACACCCTTTGGTTATGCCCTATAACATGATTACAAAACCCATTTCTTTCCATGGGTAACCATTATGTTAATTACTTATGTTTGATTTCTTTATGTGGCACACATATGCATGTACATGTTATGAGGGGTGAACCCAAATAGTGTGTCAATGCATTGGGTAATTTTTTAGTCTCGTGAGACGTTATGTATGGGATTAGGGAGTAAACCTAATCCATTATGAGACTTTGTCCACTATGTGATATAGTCTTAGCAGTTAGTCTTGAATCATGTTTATGTCATGATATAGTTTGCTACCACATTTCAATATTGTCATGATCATATGATTATATGTCCTATATGTTATGTCTTCATGTTTTTATTTATGATTCATATCTTTTATGTTATCATTTTATGCCTTCTAACTCATGTTTCACACTTAATTCCCATGTTTATTCCCTTACTCAAATTTTTAGTTCATTCCTTCTATCTATATATTCATCAGGTTATCTTATGTAGTTATAAGAACTAAAAGAGGGTTAGTGTCACGAACCAAGCTGGGATTCCATCCAACCAGACATCTGACCCAGTCCAAGAAATGGCCCAAAGGGAATTCTCGATCCTCATGGGCTGCAACTAGTGTTGGGAATCAAAGTAATCCAAATGGGAATGATTTAATCCCAATAAACTAGGATCAAATAAATCAACTAAATAAACTAAGCACACAACAATAACCAACTACTAATCATAAATAAATACACAAACTGATCCAGATATAAATACAACTAAACAAAATAAAAAATGAATACAATCTAAAATTGGACCACGCCGCCTAGATCTCCATGTGACATCTTGATCACCACCAACCATAAGATAGACTTGCCCCAACAATGTGCACATGAACAAGAAACTTGAACCTACAAAATAGCTCGTGCCTACCAATACTGTATGGTACAAGTAGGGTGTGAGATTAAACAGCTCAGTAGGAAATCACCATATAATCCATACATTTCCTTTTCTGAAAACAATCCAATAACACTAGTTTGAAATACAGTTATAAAAATATATTTTTATCATTTTAAATAAACAACAAAACTTCTCCTTTAAAAAAACACATGCTACATTTTCATTAATCAAAACAGTTTATCATTTTGGAATCCTAAACCTAAACTAAAATCTAAACAACATAATACCAAGTCATGCTAAAAGTAAATAAGAAATATAAATATAAAACCAAGTGCAGCAAAAAATTAAATGATCAAATATAGATAGAAAATAATGGGAATTTCCTAAACATCCCTAGAGCAATTCTTGGACGTACTCAATTCAGAACCACATGTCGGCATATGATGAAACTTCAAAGTCTATAACCAATTGGCTACCCACAACTAGCCAATCTAGTGGAACTACCCACTTAGAATTTAAATCCATCCAAGGGGTGTCAACCCTTATAATCAGGGTTGATAAGAAACCATCACTAAGCCCTCTAAAGATTCCCAAGAAACCCATGGTAATAGTATACTGTGTAAGTAGGAGGCTCTCGCACATGTGACCCGCCTTACCTTCCATCATCTCACTTGCCTACCCTAAACACTAGAACCACTAATATGATAACCCATATAGGGAAATCCTTATATAGGGTTTCCCATTATATAACAAGTCATTAATATGTTTCAACCATGCCATCACATCATTAAATATTTCAAAACATTTCTCAAAACATTCTAAGATTCCAACCGGGCAATTATATTTCCAAAACCTCCTTCATTTCCAAAACAATGGAAATTGTCAATCAGACCTTAAAGGCTATTAATTCCAAACTCATTTAGAAAAACATTTCTAAACTAAAGTAAAATATGAAACATTAAGAAATGTGTCAAATGGTCCCTTACCCTTCATGTTCAATCCTATTTCTCATTCCATTTAAAACCAAGATGAAAACACATAACATTTTTAAAGGTGACAAACGGGATTTCCCTATATTTTAAAACCAATCATGTTATTAAATACCAAATAGACTAAGTTTAAAGAACAAATTTGAAATGAATTTAAAGCCTTATAATGTAACAACATATCATTTATAAATTAAGGGACCATTTAAGAAACCAAGGTTCATGGAAAACACTATTTTAAAGTGTCATCTTTATTTGAATGTTCATCTATGTGTGCACCTTGTGCACACATGGATGTTCCAACATCCAATGTCACACCCTAAAAATCAATGGAAGCACCCAAAACTATTTTTAGAGGAACACCGCATATTTTTCAACCAACACAACAAACCATATATATGAGTTAATCCATATAAATTCACCAAGTCACACAAACAGTGTCACGACCCGTCCCATAGGGGCCTGTGCCATGACTACCCCAAGCCCGCCTCTAATAGGATAGGGGCTGGTGACTAGCATCGAGTAGGCATATGTCACAAACCAACTTGGGTCGACCCTGAACTGGTCACCTGAACCAATCCACGGTAAGGCCTGAGGGGCATTCCCAATCCCCACGGGCTGGTAACTTGTGTTGGACATCAAAATTTAATAGTTGGTAATGATTTGGACCATGAACAAAAGATAAAAAAAAATGAATAAATAATGTTGATAAAAACAAATACTGGCAGCAAAAAGAAAATAAAACTGCACATACCTCCATGCGACCTCATAGGTCACCACCCAACTCAGAACCAAGTTCGCTCTGAGAGCGATCCAACACTAGGGGACCCTGAAACTGAAAATATAAAGTATACATGAGCACCAAAATTCTTAGTAGGATATCTAAAATTAAACCACATAATCTATATATTTTCCTTTCACAAATAAATCCATTAACACTGGTTTGAAATACAGTTACAAAAAATAGGTTTCCACACTTTAATAAACAACACATCTTTTATTTTAAAACATCCCAAGATACACTTCCATTTTCAAAAGATGAGTTTAACATTTTAAAAATAGAAACCTCAAACAAGAAAATTTTGGTTAAGTTAGAAATAAATAAATAGTTCAAGCTGAAAATAAACTGACAGATGCTAAAAATGGTCTAGTAGTGTGATCAGAAAACCAAGAGCAGAGAGATAGAAATAGGTAGATAAATAAATTAACCATGGGTGACCATAAATATACCTATAATACCCCTAGACGTACTCAGTTCAGAACCACCTGTTGGCGTATAGTAAATCCTCTAAGTCAATAACCAACTAGTTGTCCTAACCTGGCCTCACTAGTGGCATAGCCCTCCTGGCTTGTCAACAACTCCAGGAGGGTACCAACCCATCTAATATAGGATGTAAAGAAATCATCACTCAATCATCTAAAAGATACCTAGAAATCCATGGTGGTAGTAAAACTGTGTAAGTAGGAGGCCAACACACGCGTGACTCGTCTTACTTGTAGTCACCACACTTGTCTACCCCAAACACGGACACCAATATATGATAACATATAAAGGAAAATCCCTCCTATAGAGGTGTCTCATATACATATACATACATATATATATATATATCCAAACATGTCACATCATTAAGGTTCCAACTGAGTTGTTACACCATATACACATTCAAACCATTTCATAAAATGCTTTAGGTTGCCATTCGAGAGCACACATTTTCCAAACCACATTCTTTTCTATAAATCAATGAAAACATAACTTTTAAGTTTAAAGTTTCAAATGGTAATTTATCTCGACATAACTAAATTAATTTTCCAAAAACATCATATAAACATCACTTTTATATTTACAATTCCAAATGGGTCTCTACCCTTTTTAAATCACACTGAAATAGGTTTCATGGACAAACGAGCCTAACTTTAAGGACAATTTTAAAACCACTTTGAAAAACACATTTTGAAAAACAAAAATGTCATCTAGGGGTTAAGGAACTATTTTTTAAGAGTAATAGAGAAGGAGAGAGAATCCATTTGAGAGACTGAGATTTAATGAAAATATTGTTTTTAAGTGCCATCTTCGTTTGAATGCCCATCCTTGTGTGCACCTCGTGCACACATGGATGTGCCTACATCTGATGAAACACTTTAAACATCCTTGAAATCAACCCCAATAACCAATTTCCATAAATACCACTTTCCATTAAACAAATACAAAAAAGCACACCATTACAATGCCGCCACTATTCATTTTAAAATTGGGAAAAACTTTCTAATGTATTTTTACACCATTAATCAAACCATAATGAGGCACTCAAGTCGCACATCAAGACCAATCCATAATTTCAACCAAACTACCAAATATAACCAATTCCAAATAACATAATAAGAGCTCAATTTTATGCTTAGAAAACAATAGGCATTTTATCAAACACCTAGCATGCATAAACATATAGGCATATGTATGAAATCCTTTGAAAACCCACTTTCACCAATTTTCACCAACATAAAAACACAATACAAAGAAAAAAATATATATATCAAAATCATGTGAATCACATTTCAATATTATTTAAAAATCCACAAGGATCAATGGAATGAATCAAAAATACAAATAATAGAAACACCTACCTCAAACATGCCGCTTTTTGATGACAAGTAGCTGAACCAACACTTCACACTTACACACTCGTGCATTTATACATATATAAAAATACCCCTAACTACATTGCACATATTCCTCACACCATGAGTAAATATGTACAAAGAGGGAATATATATATATATATATCTATGTGTGTGTGTCTTACCCTATGCATGTACATGTAGGAACTCTAAACACCTACAATACAAAACCACCGTAGTGAGGTTCAACGCACACTAAAAATATTACCAAAAAATAAAAACCCACAAAATTCCTAAATTAAAATTAAACTGAAGTGAAAGAATGGAAAACCCTAACCTAATATAATGGATAATGGACCAAAAAGGCCCAAAATGCGTCGCCTTCGACTGCGGTTTTCAGAACAAGGACCGACATCACCCTAAAAACCAGAAGAAAATGTGTCACACCCAAACACTAACCCCTAAGATTTGGACAAACCCTAATCACCCCATAAATTCAAGGTAAACCGCAACATAAGGGAAGGGGATACTCACCGGGGGGTGTGGCCGCCGGAGGTATCGCAAGACGAAAGGAGGGTTGGCTGGTGAAGGGGGTCCCAAGAAGGTAGGCCAAATAAGGGAGCAGTCGCTCAAGTGGGTGAGGGTACATAGGGGAGGACTGTTGGAGGGAGTGGTCACTGGAGGGAGCACTGACCGGAGAGGAGGGTGGCATCAGTGGATCGCATAGAGAGGAGGAGGGGGCGTCATTGGGTCACGTAAGGAAGGGGATGGGGGAGCTATTAATAGCTTGGGAGAAGGGGAAGGCTAGGTTAGGGGGGAAATAATAAAAACTCAAATAAAATAAAAATATTTTTTTTTTCTGGAATTGATTCACAGTTTACAAAAGAGTTTGAAGTAAACTCGATAAGAATAAGACGTTTTGTTAACAATACCAAAGGACATAAAATGAAATTTCCAGGAAATTATAATGGACAATAGTATTTACATGGTTCAGACCATATGGTCCTACTCCATGGAAAGAACACCACCACAGTTACTTTATTATTATGAAAAATGAAGAGAGCATCACATATAAACAGAGAAGTAGTAAAGCCATACCACACACGTAGACCATGAAAACTATATGATAATGAAGACCTCTTCATCCCAAGAGTTGGTGATGAAATCTTACTTGGTGTTAGTGGAGTACTCTTCCAAACTGGACAGACTCACACACACAACCCCCAAAAACTAGACTGTAAAAATGAAAAACAAAGCAAGATCATACAACACAAGAACTAAAAATAGAAATCTAAATATTACAAAACCAGAAGCTCGGTGACAGATGCAGTTCTACCCAGGTTATACAATCTTGAACACGAGGAATCCCACCAGAGCTTGCAAATCCCAAACTCTCCATCAGGATAAATCACTGGAGAAGGGGTGCATAAGGCTTCGATGCAGGCGGCAGGTCACAGGAACAATAAAGCTCCTCTCAAGAACTCTCTCAACTATCTATGGAACACTCAGCTAGGAACCAAGAATAGACAACTCAAAACAGCCACAGAGGAACAATAATTAAGCAACTGAAGGTGAGGTGACACCTTGATAGGTGCAATAGATGAGGACCATGCGGCATGCTGAGAGCAAGTGGAAGCATCAAGAAATCAAGCTAGTACAATGGGAAACAGAAAAGTCAGGACACGCGGTAAGCACAAGGTAGACGGGTGGCTAAGATCAGATTACTAAAGAAACACAAATAGGAGAAGCAGGACCGTAGGATCACATGCCATCAATGGCTAGCAGCAATCAAACCAAGAGGATCGCTATGGTGGCAGCACACAGGTAAAGTGGTCTAGTGAATTATAAAGCCTAAGGAACAGTGGGGCATTGTCCAAAACAATCCCATCAAAACAGAGGCCCATGAGGAATACCAAAACCAAAATTGCACAATAATAAAATAAGAAACACTATTTTTTTCATGGAAAAGAAAATTAAACCATTATTTTAATATATGAAAAACTAAAACAACAAATCTCTACCTTTTCAATATTAAAATAAGACCGATGGTGTTCTTGCACAAATCTAACTACCCTTAACCTATCACTAGTGTGGTAAGATTGTCTATAATAGAAAACCCTAAGTCTACAAATATTCACCTATCATGAACATCACCTAGCATGTGCCAGTAGTGGCACATGTTCTACCCACACTACAATTATACTGCAAAATATATTAAACATGCTCATAAATTTAAACTGAGCAACCACATTAAAAAAACTTACCCAACATTTACCTTTGATTTATCCAAAAATAGAAGCTCCCATATGCAGAAGTCACCTGTAATTCAAACAACCTATCCTAGGGGTAAAATATAGTGGAAAAAATAAATCAAAGCAAAGCTCAAAAAATGCATCATTAATCAAAACAATAGAAAACTAAACACAAAAATCACAGAACAAAAAGCCAACAGGAGAACAATTTATCCACATAAGCCTAAATGTCTTAGACCATCTCACAGAACCCTTTTTAACTATGATTCCCCCACAAAGACAAGTAGATCCAGTCCTAGGAATGCAAGAAAAAACTACACAGAACCTATGACTAGTTCTTACGAAGGGGCTTCTAAACTAAAGAACTTTGGCAGACTCATAATCGGGACATACCACATGTGACTGGGCCATATTATCTTTACTTTTAAAATTAGGACAGTACTGTTTAATGTGGATGATATTACCCCACTCAAAATATTTAAATCCCTTAAAGTGGTTCTTATCTTTCCTACCCTTGTTTTTCATAGGATCCTTAGTATATAAAATTTTAGGTTTACTCTTAACAGAACTTGAATTTCCTTCAAACTATGCTTTTGAATATCACGGAACAGGACAACCGACTTAACCTCTTCTAACATAATGGAATCCCTACCATACATCATGGAATATCTTAGTGAATTAAAAGAATCATCAAGAGAGGTCAACAAAATTAAATCATGGTCATGTTCCTTAACTTCAATGTCAATGTTAGCTAAATCTAAAAGAATTTTATTAAACTAATATATATGAACGTGCACAGAAGAACTAGGGGACATCTTAAAATTGTATAATATCATCTTTTTATACAGACACCCGAGCAGAGACTTAGTCATATACAAATGTTTGAGTTTAACCCAAATTGATTTAGTTGTGGTTTCATGTGCTACTTCACGTAAAACCTTATCACTTGGATTAGCATCTATATAAGCAGTGGTGGATTGACCATTGGAAACAACAGTAACTATGGGTTTCTTTCTACTGTGCAAGGCATCAACAAGACCATTATGAAAAAGTAAAGAACACATTTTAACTCTATGCAGATTAAAATAATTTTCTCCATCAAATTTATCAATTTCAAACTTGATAGACATTGTAAAATAAAATGAATAACACCCTTTGATACCACTTGTTCTGGAATCGATTCATAGTTTACAAAAGTGTTTGAAGTAAACTCGATAAGAATAAGACATTTTGTTAACAATATCGAAGGAAAAAAATGAAATTTATAGGAAAGTAAAATGGAAAACATTATTTATGTGGTTCGGACCTTATGGTCCTACTCCACGGTAAGAACACCACCACAATTCCTTTATTATTATACAAAAAAAAGAGCATGACACATACAAATAGAGAAGCAGTAAATAAAGACCACACACGTAGACCACGAAAACTATCTAAGAACAAAGACCTATTTGCCCCAATATCTAGTGATGAAATCTATCTTGGTGTTAGTAGATTACTATTTAGAGCTAGAAGGACTCACGCACACAACCCCTGAAAACTAAACCACAAAAAATAAAAACAAAGCAAAATCATACAACGCAAGAATTGAAAACAGAAAGCTAAAGATTACAAAACCAGAAGCTCAGGGGCGGATGTAGTTCTGCCCAAGTCATAAAATCTTGAACACAAGGTGGCCCACCAGAGTTCATAAAGCCCTAATTCTTCACTGGGAAAAATCACTGGAGCAGGGGTGCAGAAGGTGTTGATGCAGGCGGCAAGTCATAGGAACAACGGATCTTTTCTCAAGCACTCTCTCAACTCTCTCTGGAGCACTCATCCAAGAACCAAGAATCGTCAACTCAAAATAGCTATGGAGGAACAATAATGAAGCAACTTAAGGTGAGGTGATGCCATGACATGCGCAATAGACGAGGACCACGCAGCAGGATGAGAGAAAGCAGAAGCATCGAGAAAGAAGGCTGGTACAATAAGCAACAAAAAAGTTGGGACACACGGCAAGCACAGGGCAGACGGGTAGTGAAGATCAGATCACTGAAGAAACATAAATGGGATAAGTAGGACCACAGGATCACATTCCATCAATGGCCAACAACAATCAAACCAAGAGAATTTTCATGGTGGCAGTACACAAATAAAGTGGGCCAGTGAATTATAAAGCCCAAGGAACAACGAGCCATGGTCCAAAACAAGAACATCAAAACAGAGGCCCACACAGAATCCCATAACTAGAATTTCATAATAATAAAACAAGAAACACTAATTTTGCATTGAAAATAAAATTAAACCACAATTTTAATATATGAAAAACTAAAACAACAAAAACAATACTAATAATAATTATAATAATAATAACATAATATTAATAATAAACTTTATAATAATTTTAATAATAATAATCATATTCATAATAATAATAATAATACTTGTTTTAATAATAATAATTATTATTATTATTATTATTATTATAATAGTTTTAATAATCATCATCATCATTTTTTTCTTGATAATTATAACAATAATAATAATAATACTATTATTATTATTAATCATTCTTTTATTTTTATTTTTATTTTTCAACTAATTTTATTATTTTCAGACACTGAGCAGGCCGCACAATTTGGCTGCACAGTCTGCCAGACCATGCACCAACTGTGCGCAGGTCAAAAACTCACCTAGAGGTTTTAAAATCTGAAAATTTTATGTGGGACTAAATACAAACCTCAACAGGAAAAATCCAAGACCAAGAAAATAAATAAATAAAAGAGGGTCTAAGGTTGGGGTGTGACAACATATCCCACAAATGGGAGGCATGATCCTAAAGTACCTGTATGCACGCACACATATCCAAGCCACAAATGATGAAATGTAAAAACGCTAAGTAAACAATGCATGAAAACTACTGTATCCCACAACCAGGGTACAATAGTGAAAGAACTAGAAAGTAAACAGGGCCAGAATACAATCCCACCAAAAGAGTCTATAAACAAAACTAATAAAACATGGTGAAGTGTTTCCCATGTCATCCCAATCTATAAAGGTGAATGCA
The DNA here is from genome assembly GCA_963277665.1 of Viscum album. Taxonomy (NCBI): domain Eukaryota; kingdom Viridiplantae; phylum Streptophyta; class Magnoliopsida; order Santalales; family Viscaceae; genus Viscum; species Viscum album. The sequence goes on along the minus strand of OY728136.1, from coordinate 1,425,891,512 downwards.
CAAGTTCCTGAAACTTATATGCATAAAACCCTGTCTGATCCACCCTAAGGGAAATGGTATTGGGACTACTATCTGAAGTCACATGGGCACACCTCGTTTGTCTAGCCTCACTAAGCACCACCTGGTCCTGGTCTACCAAGGACTCTGTCAAAGGGTCAATCGTTTGTACAAGACACGACGCATGCAAACTAAACCCGTGTAGGGGTGAGTAAAACAATACTCAATAGAACACCCTGAAACCACAAAGGAAATACCATGAAGGAAAATACCATGAAGTAAATACCAAGAAGGAAATACAGAGTCAGATCCACACAGGTATATGTCTACCCCACATGTAGTAAGAACATCCATATATACTCGATACAAGACTCACAGTCTAGAGGTAAGCCATAAAAAAATTTTAGCCACAAGATTATACTCGAATCACGCTCATTCTAGAATAACTCACTCCTTGAGACATTATATCATTGGAGACACTCATGAAGAGGTCTAGATCATTTTGGACCTACCCAAATGAGAACGTATTGGTCAAGGAAGATCATGATACCATAGAGAGGGGATCGTTCCGAGACATGCAGAGGGATACCACAGATCATGCCCAGATACACTATGGGATACTATCATGACCCGTCCCCTAGGGCTCATGCCGTGACTACCCCAAGCCCGCCTTCCATAGGCCAAGGGCTGGAGACTAGCACCGAAGTTGTATTCCCTAAAACTGGGAAGGCATTTCCTTTATAACTTGTAAGCACACGTAACCAAGCACACAGCAAGATAGGAACACAAGTAAACTGAATTGTAAACATAGTGAGTGCAGTAGGTAAAAGGGGCCAGAATACAAGCCCAACTGGAAAGTAAAAGTACAATTGTGATAAAAAACAACTGAAGAAAAGGGAAAGTCAGCTGCTGGGTTGTCCTCCGAGGTTCCTACCTGAAGGGTAGGTACAGATCGCCTCCTCAGCACTCCACGTCCACCTATCTCCTATAAGTACCGACACGCCATATGGTCCACCTCCAGGTATCATCTAGTCTTGGTACTCTCAACCTCAGTCAGCGATGTACTTCGTATTCATCCAACACAATAAGGTGCAAGCATAGCCTGTGCAGGGGTGAGCATAACGATACTCAGTAGGGACCCCGATACCCTCTAGGTCTCACAAAATCCATCAAGGATAAAGCACAAAGTATGAAAACAACAGATAACCTTACTTAGGTATATGGCCATACATATACCTAAGTTATCAAGTAATCCATCTCAATCATGAGGAAAACACATAGGTATTGACTCAGCTCACACCAAGATTTATTCTAGGGGTAGTATCAAGTAACATTCCCAGTCACAACGTCGAACACCTCGGTTGTTGGAGAACTCCTCCTCTATCGAGTACAGTGGGCATGTCGCGTCACACAGAGGCACTTCCCACTAACCTTGGACTGCTAAGGTACTCTTATTGTTGAGTACTGTGGATCTGTCGTGTCACCAAGGTGCTCCCCACCGTGGGTCTACCGCGTCACACAGAGGTGCTCCCTCTCGTGGCCTACTGAGGTACTCCTCCTGTCGAGTACCGTGGGTCTGTCGCATCACCAAGGTGCTCCCCGCCGTGGGTCTGCCGCATCACCAAGGCGCTCCCCACTAGGCCGGTCGAGTCACTCTGAGTCGAAATGGTCAGCAGTCGTTAAGTCTCATCCAGCTACTAGGTTCCCCCCCTATGCTCGCTCATCTCCAGGAGAATTCACTCCACAAGCTACTGGTCGATACTTCAACTACCACAAAGTCCCAGGAAGAAGTGTCTCAAAGGTCTGCCACGTCATAGGGGTCTCAACATAAAAGACGGCGCGTCAATCGGACGCTTGGTCTGTGAGTTATTAGCCTTTTAGTCATGGGGGCCCGGTTGGATTCGTTCTCATTCCAACCTGATTGTTCCACATCTTAATTTAAAATGCAGTGGGGTATCACTCAAAGGGACCGACTCACTCCAAGGTTCCTAATGCCACTGACGATTCGTCTAACGGATGTCTGGTGCCAAAGTTATGGACAAAAGTAAGTAAATGGGTCATAGTGGGCCTGGGTCTGGTCCGACCTGGCCCGACCCGCGAGGGCCGCGAGGGTGCCGTGAGGGCGGCTCGGCCGAGGGGTACCACGAGGGCACGGGGCGGCTTGGCCAAGGGCTGCGCGAGACCGCGGGCCGGCGGTCCGGCCGCGGGCCGGCGGTCCAGCCGCGGGAGGCGATCCGGCCACAGGATGGCGGTCCGGCAACGACGACTCAGCGGATGGCGGCGGCGGCCTGCCGGACGGCGGCGACGGCTCGGCGGACGGTAGGGTCGCAGGTGGGGGAGTCGTGGGGTGCAGAGGTCGTGAGGCGGCGGCGGAGCCGCGGGGCGTGGAGGTCGCGAGGCGGCAGTGGCCACGGGGCGGTGTCGTTGCGCTGTCACCTTCATCGCGTTCAACACCACAAATCATCACAAGATTTGCGGAGGGGTCGGGCCATGTTTGTTTTGCCCGTACCCTCTGTATTAGGGTGGTAGCATACGGCTCAACATAAACAAGAATGAAGAACGTCAAACCCTCCCGCAATGATTATTCTCTAAACCCGCAAAATAAAACATATGCGGATCAACTAATTAGAAAGTTGATCCGCGTTCCTTATTTTAGAAGGGAAGAACATGGGTAAAAAAATATAATCATTCACAATAAACCCCTACCTTGGGTTGTTCGTTGATGTTGGTGTGAGAAGAAATTACAGACATCGATTCGTCGTAGATGAAGACGTCCCACATCGGAAGAAGTCTCAAGGAAGAAGGTTGAAGTCGAGGTCGACGTTCTTTGTTGGAAGAGTGTTCTTCGTTGGGAGGTGAATTTCTTTGTTGGAGAAAATAATCCTCCAAAGTTCCTCCTCTCCCCAATTCCACCAAAATGAAAAGGTCCCCAAAATAATAGATTAAGTTATCTATTATTTAGTTTATTGGCACAAAAATTCAAATTGGCTAAATTAATTAACTGGGTTGGCATATTAAAGTGGTGCGTTGGCTTAATTAATGTGGAGGAATCTCAAGAGGCTTCTCCATATTAAAAAGGGTGTTGAGAGGGTTTCTCCTTCATTAAGAGGGAAGTTCAAGAGGTTTAAGCCTCGGGTGGTCCTCACCACCATAACCTCTCATGGGAGGTTAGTTCAGGTGGTCCCCACCATCATAACCTCTCATGGGAGGTTTAGGTCTGGTGGTCCCCACTTCTCAACTTCCACATGGAGTGGTTACAACAAATAAAATAAAATGTGTGTTTATTTTATTTTATTATTTCCTCAAAAAACCCAAAAATTATCTTTCACCCTCGACCAACTGCTGTCGAAGTGAAAGTTTCCTTAAGCGAATATCAGCGTTGTGAGTTCAACGGTGCCCTCGGATTTCAATTCTGAGCACCGGTTCAAAAGTTAGAAAAACCCTCTTGCATGTTTATTGAATGTACCCAAAAAAAAGTTCAGAAATTCATTCCGGGCACTCCGGGCCTCAGAATCACGTGCCGTCAATTTTTGCAGACTCATAAAATTCCTATTTGTTAAAAAAAATTACATGGAAATTCTGGGTCTTTACATTCTCCCTACCTAAGGGCTCTACATCCCCGTAAGCCACAACTCAAACTATGTAAACAGGTGGGGGTATTGAGCACGCATCTAAGCCTCCCGCTCTCATGTGCTCTCCTAGAGGTTCTTGTGCTGCCAGCGAACGTGCACCAGAGGTATTAACCATCCATGAAGGACCCACTCCTATCAATACTCAATCTCCACTGGAACCTTCATAAAAGTCACCCCATCATCGACGTCCAGCTCGCCATGGTCGATGATGTGAGAAGGTTCATGCACGTATCTCCTCAGTTGGGATATGTGGAAGACATCATGCACCCGGTGCAACTGAGGTAGAAGAGCTAAGCGGTATGCCACCTCGCCAACTCTGCTGAGGACCTGAAAAGGTTTGATGAATCTCAGAGATAACTTACTACCTTGGCTAAATCTTTGTAGACCTCTTCGGGGTGAGACCCATAGAAAGACGTGGTCGTCATCCTCGAACTCCAGAGGTCTCTGTCTTCTGTCGGCATATGACTTATGCCTGCTCTGTGTAGTTTTAATCCACTCCTGGATGATCTGCACCTTCTCTATGGTAGCTCATACCATCTCTAGTCCCACTAGTACTGACTCCCCTAGGTTAGTCTAGCACAAAGGTGATCTGCAAGGTCGCCTGTACAATGCCTCAAAAGGTGTTATCCCAATGGTGGAGTGATAGTTGTTGTTGTATACAAACTCCACCAAAGGGAAGTGATCCTCCTAGTTGTGACCGAAGTCGAGGACATAAGCACATAGCATGTTCTCGAGGGTCTGAATGGTCCGCTCAATCTGACCATCCGCCTAAGGATGGAAGGCGGTGCTCAAATAAAGCTACGTCCTGAAAGCCTCCTGCAACCCCTTCCATAGCCGGGAAGTAAAATGTGCATCACGATCGGAGACAATCGTCCAGGGTACTCCATGTAACCGCACAATCTTCTGCACATAGAGGCGTACCAAGCTCTCTATTGAACCCTACTCTCTGATCGGTAGGAAGTGGGCTGACTTGGTGAGTCGGTCAACGATCACCAAAATTGAGTCATGTCCCATGGATGTACGTGGAAGTCCTGTCATGAAGTCCATGGATATCTCATCCCACTTACACTCTGGGACCTCTAAAGGCTGAACCAAGCTTGTTGGTACCTGATGCTCCGCCTTCACTTGCTGACATGTGAGGCACCGAGAGACAAACTCTGCTATTGCTTTCTTCATTCCCGGCCACCAGTACTATCGTCGGAGATCCTGGAACATCTTCACCACTTTTGGATGTACCTCTAGAGGGGAAGTGTGGAACTCCCTCAATACTTCCTCCTGAAGTGACACTGGTACCATGGTACGTCCACTGAAGAGGATGACATGCTCCACACCTTCAAAAAATCCATCAGGTGTATGTCCTGTGGATATCTGAGCACGTCATGTCTTGCAGTCAGCGTCCCCATGTTGTGCCTCTCTAACTCGCTGAAGAAGTATGGGAGTGATTGTAAGAGACTGTAGAAAAGTTTCTACGTCTCTATCCACAAAGGATATCTGTAAAGCGGTCAGCTGCTTTGTCGCCTCACCTAGCAGTTGTATACCAGACCTCTTGTTGAGTGCATCTGCTACAATGTTCCCCTTTCTAGGAGTACAGACTATCTAGAAGTCATAGTCCTAGAGGAAATCAAGCCAACGTCGTTGTCTCAAGTTCATGTCCTTCTGAGAGAAGATATACCTAAGACTCTTGTGATCAGAGTACACTGTAAAATACTCGTCCATCAGATAGTGTCGCCACATCTTCAAGGTGAAGACCACTGATGTTAACTCCATGTCATGGGTAGCGTAGTTATGCTCATGTTGTCTCAACTGTCGAGAACCATATGTGATCACTGCTCGCTCCTACATCAGAACACATCTGAGTCCGGTCCCTGATGGGTTGCAGTAGACTACGTACCCTACGCCCTCCTCCGATAGCCTCAAGATGGGGGCACTAGTCAGCCTCTGTCTCAGCTCCTGAAAACTCTACTAGCATCTCTCTGACCAAATGAAGGGTTTCTCCTTCTTCGTTAAGGCTGATAGTGGTGCTGCAATTCTGTAGAAGTCTGGCATAAACCTCTGGTAGTATCCAGCTAAACCCAGAAAACTTCGTACCTCTGTCACACTCCTGGGTGGATCCTAAGTAAGTACTGCCTCAATCTTCACTGGATCTACTGCAACTCCAACCTCTGATATGACATGTCCCATAAAGTGAACCTCTCATATCCAGAACTGGAACTTCGAGAGCTTACCATAAAGCTGGTGCTCTTGGAGTGTGTCCAGTACTACCTGCAAATGATAGGCATGCTCCTCCTCAGTAGTCGAGTAGATCAGAATGTCGTCGATGAAGACCACTACAAAGAAATCAAGGTATGGCTGAAAGATCCTGTTCATGAGTCCCATGAACACTACTGGAGTGTTGGTCACGTCGAATAGCATAACCAAGAACTCGTAATGGTCATACCGACACCTGAAAGTCGTCTTTTGCACATCCTTGTCTCGTACTCTGAGCTGGTGATAGCCTGATCTGAGGTCTATCTTCGAGAACCACTGTGCTCCCTTCATCTGATCAAAGAGGTTGTCAATCCTCAAGAGTGGGTACTTGTTCTTCACGGTCACCTGGTTCAGGCGTTGATAGTCAACACAAAGCCTCAAGCTCTCATCCAACTTCTTGGCGAACAAAATCGGGGCTGCCCATGGGGAAACACTAGGCCGGATGAATCCCTTCCCCTATAAGTCCTCCAACTACATCCGCGGCTCAAAAAGCTTCGCGGGAGACATCTGATATGTTGGTGTAGATATCGGTGTCGTCCCAGGGTACAAGTCAATGTAAAAGTCCACCTCTCTGTAAGGAGGTAGACCCGAAAAATTTTCAGGGAAAACATCCGCGTACTGGTCCACCACTACAGGATAGCTTAGACTCTCCACATCAATAGCTTTGAGGGTAAGGCTATCCAACTGATGAGTGATCGACTGTAATCTCCTCTGGGTAAGTCCATCCTGCGCTACAAAGGATCTCTTCTTGTCAGTGAAGGTAAACCTAGTCCCATCCGTGCGGACACACCGCACCTTGTGCCTAATACAGTTTATCTAAGCATGGACTGTAGATAATCAGTCCATACCCAAGATGACGTCGTAAGGCCTCGACGCTGCTACTAGAAGATCCTAGCCAAATATCTCACCTCCTAGAGTAAGCTCGCACTGCCGACACCAGTGCGTAATCATTGAATCCACTTCCGTAGAAGTCTTTAGATGTAAGGATCAAGTCAAATGATTTTTCGGAATATCCGAGCTCCGAACGAGGGTAGTGGCAATAAAATAATGACTGACACCTGTGTCTATAAGTACTACAGTTATGGTGGAGTAGACACAGATCGTACCTCGTATCATCTCCGGAGTGTCGTGATCGTATGCCTCAACTGCCTTGAGATGAGCTCTCCCCTATCCACCTGCTTCCTGCGATTCGGGTGGACCTCCTGGTGGTGGTGGCAGTAACATCTCAAATCGTCGCCCACCGCCAGCTGCTCGGTCAGCTCCTCTGCCATGTCCTCCTTCTCCATGCGGACCTCCTTAGTTAAATCTCTATCTCTGCCTGGGTGGTCCCTTGACCATCTGTTGATCATCCATACAGTGGGTTGGACACTCACGAGCCATGTGACCCTGCTCTCCACATGTGCAACACTACCCGCTCCTGGTATGTCTGGATCTATCTCAGGTGCCCCGCACAACCGATCCTGGGTCATGCAGTCGTCCACCTGTAAGTATGGTCCTCTTGGACCTGTATGATGTCTGTCTGCTGCCAGCTATAGAAGACTTCGCTATGTGATGACTAGTAGTGGGTCTCACCGCTGGTGACTGCTCGTCAAGGAAACTCTCCACCAAGAGGGCTCTCTCTAACACCCCCGTCTGCGTCGGAATGCTGAGTGAGATCGTTGAAGCCCTGATCTCTTGAATGAGCCCCTGGTAGAAGGTTTGAGCCCTGAAGAAAGGGTCCCGCACCATATATGTGGAGTATCTTGATAGGTCATTGAACTTCACTGAGTACTAAGCCACATCCATGTTGCCCTTCTGTAGATGAAGTAGCTCTTGAATGCGCACTGCGTGAAGGGTCGCTGGAAAAAACTATGCCTGAAACAGGCTCTCGAAGTCTGCCCAGAGAAGCGTCACCTCTTCGTGAACCTGGAGCATCAAGATCCACCATCTGACTGCTGATACCTATAGAAGGTTGGTGGCAAGGATCACCATGAGATCGGCTGGTGTCCCTACGAGTCAGAAGACTCTCACCACAGCCTCCAGCTAATCCTCAGCTACATGTGGGTCCATCTCTCCCCGGAACTTGGGTGGCCACTAGAGATGGAACTCATGCAACGTGCTCAAGCGGCGTGCACCGTCTACTATTGGGGCTGGTGGAATCGGTGGCCCAACGGGGAGTGGTACCGCTGGTGCCTCCGCTGGTGCCTCTACTGGAAAAGGGCCCTGCATTGAGGCCTCGTCGCTCGATGGGCTATTAGTGCGTACAACTCTCAGAACTCTAGCTAGTTATCTTCATGGAGATATCCTAAAAAGAAACAGGTTCACCACGGTCAAAAATTTATACCTGGTGAGATGAAAGTTATACTTGGTGAGCTAACTCAAAAGATCACAAAGAAAACTTTTGAAAACACACACGCAATTAGTGTTTTCGTGCACTGAGTCGGAAATCAGAAGTCAGGGTCCTAGTGTATGGATACATCGGCCACCACACCAACATTGGACCCCCTAAACTGAAAACTACAGTCACTACCCTTAACACTATTGCTTCACATAAAAGATCAGAGTCCTAGTTCTACGGTAGAACTGGCTCCTCTGATACCAATTTGTCACAAACCGTCCCCCGGGGCCCGTGCTGTGACTACCCCAAGCCCATCTTCTATAGGCCAGGGGCTGGTGACTAGCACCGAAGGCATATTCCCTAAAACCGGGAAGACATTGCCTTTATAACCTGTAAGCACACGTAACCAAGCACACAACAAGATAGGAACACAAGTAAATTGAACTATAAACAGAGTGAGTGCGGTAAGTAAAAGGGGCCAGAATACAATCCCAACTGGAAAGTACAAGTACAACTGTGATACAAAACAACTGAAGAAAAGGGAAAGTTAGTTGTTGGGTCGTCCTCTGAGGTTCCTACCTGAAGGGTAGGTATATATCGCCTCCTCAGCACTCCATGTCCACTCGTCTCCTCTACGTACCGACACGCCGTATGGTCCACCTCCAAGTATCGTCCAGTCCTGGTATTCTCAGCCTTAGTTAGCGTTGTCCATCGTCTACATCCAACACCACAAGGTGTGGGCTTAGCACGTGCATGGGTGAGTATAAAGATACTCAGTAGGGACCCCGAGACCCTCTAGGTCTCACAAAATCCATCAAGGATAAAACAAAAAGTATGAAAACAATAGATAACCTTGCTTAAGTATATGCCCATACATATACCTAAGTTATCAATTAATCCATCTCAATCACAAGGAAAACATAGAGGTACTGACTCAGCTCACACCGGGATTTATTCTAGGGGCAGTATCAAGTAACATTCTCAGTCACAATGTTGAACACCTCGGCTGCTGGAGAACTCCTCCTCTATCAAGTATAGTGGGTATGCCGCGTCACACAGAGGTGCTTCCCACTAACCTTGGACTACTGAGGTACTCCTCCTGTCGAGTACCTTGGGTCTGCCGCGTCACCAAGGCGCTCCCCACTGTGGGTTTTCTGCGTCACACAGAGGTGCTCCCCCTCATGGCATGATGAGTTACTCCTCCTGTTGAGTACCGTGGGTCTACCGCATCACCAAGGCACTCCCCACCATGGGTCTTCCACATCACCAAGGCGCTCCCCACTGGGCATGTCGAGTCACTCCGAGTTGAGACGGTCAGCAGTCGTCAAGTCTCAACTAGCCACTGGGTTCCCGCACTATGCTCGCACATCTCCGGGAGGATCCACTCCACAAGCTACTAGTCGATACTCCAACTGCCACGAAGTCCCACGAAGAAGTGTCTCAAAGGTCTGCCACGTCATAGGGGTCTCAACGTAACAGACGACGCGTCAATCAGACGCTCAGTCTGTGAGTTATTAGCCTTTTAGTCTCGGGGGCCCGGTTGGATTTGTGCTCGTTACAACCTGACTGTTCCCCATCTTAAATTCAAAATGTAGTGGGGTATTACTCAATAGGACCAACTTGCTTCAAGGTTCCCAACGTCACTGACGGTTCGTCTAACGGACATCTGGTGCCAAAGTTATGGCCAAAAGTAAGTAAATGGGTCGTTGTGGGAAGAAGGTCAAGGAAGAAGGTCGAATTCAAGGTCAGCGTTCTTTGTTGGCAGAGTGTTCTTCGTTGGGAGGTGAATTTCTTCATTGGAGAAAATAATCCTCCAAAGTTACTCCTCTCCCCAATTCCACCAAAATGAAAAGTTCCCCAAAATAATAGATTAAGTTATCTATTATTTAGTTTGTTGGCACAAAAATTCAAATTGGCTAAATTAATTAACTAGGTTGGCATATTAAAGTGGTGTGTTGGCTTAATTAATGTGGAGGAAGCTCAAGAGGCTCCTCCACATTAAAAAGGTTGTTGAGAGGGTTTCTCCTCCATTAAGAGGGGAGTTCAAGAGGTTTAAGACTCGGGTGGTCCCCACCACCATAACCTCTCATGGGAGGTTAGTTCGGGTGGTCCCCACCATCATAACCTTTCATGGGAGGTTTAGGTCTGGTGGTCCCCACTTCTCAACTTCCACATGGAGTGGTTACAACAAATAAAATAAAATGTGTGTTTATTTTATTTTATTATTTCCACGAAAAACCCAAAAATTATCTTTCACCCTCGACCAACTGTTGTCGAGGTGAAAGTTTCCTTAAGCGAATATCGGCACTGCGAGTTCAACGGTGCCCTCAGATTTCAATTCCGAGCACCGATTCAAAAGTTAGAAAAACCCGCTTGAACGTTTACTGAATGTACCCGAAAAAAAAGTACAAAAATTCATTCCAGGCACTCCGAACCTCAGAATCATGTGTCTTCAATTTTCACAGACTCGTAAAATTCCCATTTATTAAAAAAAATTACATAGAAATTATGGGTCTTTACAGATACCACATACCCAATCTGGATCAATTCGTAACATAGGAGATCACGCCCGAACACCCTCAGGGATACCATGGATTGTGCCCAGATACTCTGGGGGATACCACATAACCTACCGATGTGGCCTGCTGGGTGGAGGATTAACACCCTACACACAGAGGTTACGTGATTCCACATACTACACTAGGGGTGATATAGGATCACACTCCAGTCTCGGGGAGGGATGTTTGAATTTATATGGTACTTGGCCTCTATAGGGGATTTCAGTCCAATGATGTGGATGTAATACCATATTGAACCCTCGAGGAAAGGACCAAAGGTAATTCTCTCAACCTCTACTATTCCAAGCTAAAAATTAACCACATCATCTCAAAATGAACGTCTCATCGTCAGGGTCCCAATTCCATAGAAAACTCATCAAATGGATGCATCGTTTGAAAGTTATGGGGGTTTGAAGTTCAAAGGATAGGGGGTCACTGGGCTCATGGACCGACCACGGCGGTCGACCACTGTGGTCGACCACGCCCCCAACTCCCGCAGCCACGTGGTAGTTGGATCAACCATGGATCACAGTTGACCACCATGGTTGACCGACATGGTCAATCATGGCCCAATCTGACCAACCTGAGTTTGACCCGGACCGTTGGGTCGACACGGCTCGCTCCGCCTAGGTCGGACCACTTTGATTTTCCCGGTTTCGCCTGGTCCCAGCCCACCCATGCATGGGCCACCTGGCCTGGCCTACGTGGTCGTCACTGCCATCATATCTCGCGGATCCTCTATATCCCTGACCAGATGTCGCGCTCCTCTGCATCCCTAACTCTACTCCACCACATTCCACAACCACTCTACTACGTCCCATGTGGCCCACTCCATCGTGTCCCATGCGCCATGCACCGTCATCGTCGTCTTTCGTGACCATTGCTACCACACCACCTTGTCGAACTGTCACATCGGTGGTCCCTTCTGAAGACCACTAAGCCGCCTCTGATGCTTTGATTTTTTGAAACGAAGGTGTCACGAACCGGATCTGGTCGCCACCATTAACGGCACCAAACCCGGCCTGTGGCAAGGCCCGAAGGGCGTTCCCTATCCCCACGGGCTGGCACAAGTGCCCGGGTATCAAACAAATCTGGTTTGGGAATGATTTACCCGAGTATGAAAGCATAAATCATAAAAAAACAATCAATTATTAAAATCTTAAATTTTCATGCTAAACAATTCTTAACAAAACCAGATCTGAATACATATGTTTAAAGACACTAAAAGTGGTCTAAAAACAAATAATGACAACATAAAGGCATCCCCATGGACTCCACATGACAAGGGGATCATCACCCGCAAGCCGTCTCCGCAACTCCGCCCCAACGATGGGGACTAACATCCCGAACCGCCATCACCCTTAGCCTTCCCTTTACCTGAGTCAAGCATAAGCAGGTCTACTTACACCTAAGGGGTTTAAGTAGGGTGTGATACTAATCCCAATAGGATACCACCAGTTGATTCCAAATAGTATGCAATACAATGTGAACAAAACAAGCAATTTTAATACACAAGGTGAAACAGTGTTAAAATTCAAAGAAATGCAACTTTCAAATGAAAACAGTTTTCAATCCGAGAATTTCAGAATGTTAGCACATTAAATAGACATGTGACATACTGTAATGTACTGCCAAAAACAACCCACAACAAGGGTAAATACCACAAATCCTATGAGCATCAAAATCAGGAACACCCCTAAGCACTAGGTTGTCTCGGGCCCTATGTACCTCGTACCTCGGTGTAGAGTAACCGTAGAAAAATCCGTTCTCGTGCACGAGCCACTAGTAGGGAACATACCCATAACCTATTGGTCCCCAATAATCATCCAAATAGTTTAGTTAGAGTTGTCATTATCCAGATGCTAAGTAGAACAGGGACAAAACCCATCTGATTCACTAGCCGTACTAGTACAAATCTGCCCCACCTAAGTACCCGGGCATCCCCTTTTTGTGCTCAAACAATTTCAGCAAAAAACACACATCCTTTTTCATATAAAATATCACTACTGGTCACAAACAAATTTTACAGTAGCTACACACATTTTATACCATTTAAAACACACAATAAAATAATTTTATTTCCAATAAAACAACCTCTCAAAACATCACATTATTTTTCACCCAAAGCTCTTTAAGATATCCACCTTTCACACTATGATAACACTTGTAAGTTATTAAAACAAAATTTCAGTTCAAAACCCTTTAATGAAACCAAAAATTCAGTTATGGGGCATCCCAAAATGAACCAATAAAAGATTTGAATGGAAAACCCTCAATTTCACCAAAAATTGGAACTTAAAATTCATTTGCATTATAAATGCAACTAAAACCAATTTTTACAGAAACATTCAAGTGAAATAAACATTAGGGTACCATGAAAACATCAATCTAATTCTCAAAAATTTCACACATAATGAAATCACCTACCAAATTAACAAAACCCCTTGAATCTCCGTGCGAAAATCAAATCGCACCCCCGCCGCACCAAGAGAGAACTAGATCAAACCTAAAACCACACAAATTGGCCAAGAAAGCCCAAAGTTAAACCCTAGGTTCTAAATCCTAGTTTCTGGACATTATTAAACTTAATTATAACCGAAGAAACCCTAAGAACAATGAGTTAAACCCAAAGTAATTTGAAAGAGGAAAGAAAAGGGCTCATTTACTTGAAGTATCTTGAAGTAATCACTCCAAAAATCCAGTATCTGAAATTTAAAAGAGCCAAAATTTAGGTTACGTTCTAACAAGATGTATTATCTCATTTAGGAACTTGAATGGATGAAAAATATTGAGAATTGAGAGAGTTATGAAAGAAATACTTTACCTCTTCAAATCTGGGTGATTTGAGGAACCCTATGAAGATCGGCACAAAATCGTGACTCTACAGAGCTTCAAATGGGTGGGAGAGAGTTCAGACGCGCGGCTGGGTTACTTGGTCTTGAGTGAGACTTGGAATCACCGAAAAATCCCAAATATTGAATAAGTTATAACAAAATAAAATTTTATTTTTAAAACAGGAATTGGGCTTTCGGGCAGGCCCAACCCCTTAGACAAAAACCCAAATAACCCCTGGTTATGGATTTCTAAAAGCTCCAAATTACCTTGGTGGTGTTAATAGGTTAGGGTATGTCAATTAGGAATTTTAATGGATGAAAAATGTTGAAAAATGAAAAAGTTATAAAAGATACAAAATTTATTTTTTAATCTGGAATTGGGCTCACGGTTTGGCCTAATTCATAAATACTCATCTATTCCTCCCTAAAACCTAGGGAAACCCCCAAAAAGAGAAATGATGTAAATTAAATAAAAAAAATACCTTTAAAATATGTCTTGTATGTGACAGAAGGCATATCTATGATGTTTGGAACTCGATCTACACAGATCTGGCCTCTGTTTCGGTTTTCCTCCAATCTGAGGGTCTGATTGCATTCGAAGCCTCTCGTAAATTTGAGCCATGACCACGAGGTTCCAATGGAGAATAATTCCAAGAATGGGGGAGAGGAAAGCACAAATAGTTCCATGAGGAATGGACCTCAGCCTTTATTCATGTCAGCCTCAATCTGTTCTCATTAGAATAAGAATGAAGATCAAACTTGAAAACTCTTAGAAATAATCCCCATAATTAAATAACCATCCCGCAATGATCGAACCATGGATCAATCTGTTCATGGATTGACCTGAATTCATCATGAAAATCAAGAACAGGGAAAAGGAATAAGAAATCAACTACCCTACCTTGATTCGGATTAGTTGTTGATGAAGTATCGTTGCATCATTGGGGGAATCGATGAGATTCCTTCGATTTAGTTGCACATCGATCTTTAGTCCATGATCTATCATCATTTGTCAAGGGAGTTCTTCTCCACATCTTATAGGAATTCTAGGGTTATGGTGATAACCCTGAATTCCTGAAAAAGGCGTAATAAAAAAAGTGTTGGTGCATTATACAATAATTTATTTAAATTATTTAATGATGATTACGTCCTTTTTGATATTTTCCATAGAAGACCCACACTGACCAAAGTTAAGTCATGCCTTGGGTAAATACACCTCTCTGAGCTAAACGGTGCCCTCAGATTTCTTCTCTGAGAAACCATTTAAGAGTTATTCCACTTTTTCAAGAAAACCATGTGCGTATGCTATTAAAAGTTTAACATTTTTCAAACAATTATTCTGGGAAAACAAGGCCTCGGAATCACACATCGTCTCAGATACTAGTCTCAAAATTAATCCATATAATTTATAAAAATAATACATGTAAAATTCAAGACATTACATTCTCCCCACCTTGGGCCTTTACATTCCTAAAATCCAAAACAAAGGCTACTCAAACATATGAGGATATTGAGAATGAATCTGAGCCTCATGCTCCCATGTTCTCTTCTAGAGATTCTTATAATGCCACCAAACACACACCAAAGGAATCAATCGCCCATGAAGGATCCTCTCTATCTGATCCTTGATCTCCACTAGGTACTCCGTAAAATTTTCCCCATCCTCGATGTCCAACTCTCCCCAGTCAATGACGTGCGATGGGTCATACACGTACCTCCTTAACTACGACACGTGGAAGGCATCGTGTACTCAATATAACTACAAATGCATAGACAAATGGTATTTCACCTCACCAACTCTATGTAGTATTAGGAATAGTGCGATGAACCTCGAAGATAGCTTGCTGCCCAAGCCAAATATTTGTAATCCCCATCAAGGTAAGACCCCAAAGGAACATGTGGTCTCTTTACTCAAACTACAAAGGACTATTACACATATTAGTATAAGACTTATGTCAGCTCTGTGTAGTCTTCATCTACTCCTGGATGATCTGCACCTTCTCCATGGTAGCCCACACCAACTTCGACCCTATGAGTACTAACTCTCCTGGGTCAGTCCAACAAAGTGGTGACCAAAAGGGTCACCCATACAAGGCCTCGAACAATGTCATACCAGTGGTGGAGTGATAACTATTGTTGCATGAAAACTCCTCCATTGGTAGGTGATCCTCCCAACTATGACCAAAATCTAACATGCATGCCTGCAACGTGTCCTCCAAAACCTGAATGGTCTTCTCAGTTTGGTCGTCTGTCTAGGGGTGAAACACTGTTCTCAAGCATAACTAAGTCCCAAAATCCTCCTGCAATCACTTCCACAACCGAGATATAAATCATGCATCACAATTTGAAACTATAGTCTATGGAACTTCATGGAGTTGAACTATCTCCTGTACGTAGAGGCTTCTCAATATCTCTACAGAACTTTACTCTTAGATAGCTAGGAAGTGGGCTGACTTGGTGAGTTGGTCAATGATCACCCAGATGGAATCATATCCCCTAGACGTATGTGGTAAACCCATCAAGAATTCCATCAATATCTTATCCCACTTCCATTATAGCACCTCAAGGGGTTGGGATAAACCCACTGGAACCTGGTGCTCAGCCTTCACTTATTAACAAGTGAGGCATCGAGAGACAAACTCTACAACTCCTTTCTTCATCCCTGGCCACCAAAACTGGCATCGGAGGTCCTGATACATCTTCGCCACACCTGAATGTACTACCAAATAGAATGTATGGAACTCCCTTAAAACCTCCTCACATAACACCACTGGTACAACTATGTACCCTATGAAAATAAAGGTGTGCTCCACACCTTTTGAATATCCATCAGGAGCATGTCCTGTGGAAAAATGAGCATGTAGGGTCTATCAGTCGGTATCCCCAAGTTGTGTCTCCCTAACTCGTTGTAAGAGTGGAGGGGTAACAACCATTAACTGAAGGTAAGATGCTCCATATCCATCTATAAAGGATAACAACAACAAGACTAACTACTTTGACGCCTCATTCAGTAACTGCAAAATGGATCTCATGCTAAGAGTATATGCCACCACGTTCCCCATCCTAGGAGTATAGACAATCTCAAATTAATATTCCTAGAGGAACTCTAGTCATCACATTTATATCAAGTTCAAATCTTTCTGAGAGAAGATATACTTGAGACTCTTATGATCATAGTAGATGATAAACTGCTCACCCATCAGGTAGTGTCACCACATCTTCAATACGAATACTACATCTACTAACTCAAGATCATGGGTCATGTAATTCTACTCATGTTGTCTCAACTGGCACAGACCATATGCAATCACTGTTTTCCCTTACATTAGGAAACAACCAAGCCTGGCCCCTAATGCATCGCAGAACACCACATACTTGATTCCCTATTCTTGTAATCTTAAGATGGGAGCACTCATCAACCTCTGCCTCAGCTTCTAAAAGCACCGCTGACACTTCTCCATCCACACGAACGGTTGTCCCTTTCATGTCAAATAATTCAAGGGTGTTGCTACTCTGAAGAAGTCAGTCACAAAACTCTGATAGTAACCCGCCAATCCAAGGAAACTCCACACCTTGGTAACACTCTTGGTGGCTCCCAAGAAAGCATTGCCTTAACCTTCACTGGATCCACTTCATCTCCAACCTTCGAGATCACGTGTCCTAGAAAATAGACCTCTAGAATCCAAAACTAACACTTCAAGGGATTCTCATAGATTTAGTGCTCTTAGAGTGTGTCTAGGACTATCCTCAAGTGTCTCATGTGCTCCTCCTCGAACACCGAGTACACTAGGATGTCATCGGTGGAGACCACTAAGAACCGGTCTAAGTAAGGCTGAAAGATCTGGTTCATGAGTCCCTTGAACACTACTGGGGAATTCGTTATACCAAATGGAATCACCAAGTACTCATAGTTACATGAAGTTTGTCTTCAGTATATCCTCATCTCGTAATCATAGTTGGTGATATCCTGATCCGAGTTTAATCTTCGAGAACCACCGTACTCATTTCAAATGATCAAAGAGGTCATCAATCCTCATTAGTGGATACTCGTTCTTTACAGTCACCCGATTCAAGCACTGGTAATCCACGTATAACCTCAAGCTCTCGTATTCCTTCTTAGAAAACAAAATTGGGGATGCCCAAGGTGAAACACTGGGTCTCACGAAACCCTTCCTCTATAAGTCCTCCAACTGCACCCTCAGTTTGTGAAGCTCTATGGGAGACATATGATATGTAGGTGTAGATATCATAGTCTTCCTATGGTGTAGATCAATGCATAAATATATCTCACTATGGGGAGTTAAACCTAGAACATATTCAGGAAATATGTACTCATACTCATCCACCACTAAAAGAAACTAAGGACTCATATCATCCACTACACCAAGGGTAAGGCTATCCAACTGATGAGTAATCAGCTGCACCCTCCTATGTGTGAGTCCATCCTACGCTGCATGCATTTCCTTTTCAACAACAAAAGAAAACCCGGTTCCATCGCTACAGACACGCCACACTCTGCACCTAAAATAGTCAATATGAGCATAAACTGTGGATAACCAATCCATAGCAAGAATGACATTATAAGGCCTCAACACCGATACCAAGAGATCCCAACTGAAACTCTCACCTCCAAGATTCAGGTCACACTATCAGCACCAGTGTGTGATCATCAAATATTCTCCTATAGAAGTCTCTAAGTTTAAGGGTTGAGTCAACAATTCAACCGGAATCTCTAATTCTAAAACAATATTAGTGGTAAGAAAAGAATGAATATCACCTATGTTTATCAAAACTACATATAAGGTGTAAAAGACACAGATCATACCTTTAATCATTCCTGGATCCCCTAGGTCATATGTCTTGACCGTATGCAGTTGTCCCCTCCCCTATCCTCTAGCTCCTTGAGTCTGGTATGGACCACCTGGGGGTGGTAACGTGTTGAAGCATAGACCACCTCATGCTGCTCTATCTTCTCATCTGCCACGTTTTCCACCCTACGAACCACCTTGCTCCTATCTCTACCTCTGCCTTGGCGGTCCTTCGACCATCCCTCGATTAGTTGTACGACGAGTTGGTAAATCTCGTGTCATAAGTCCCTGACTATTGTACGTGTAACACCATTTGTCTCTGGGCTAACTTGAGACACCTTGGGAGCCCTTCACCACTGACCTTATATCCTAGGATCATCCCGTGAAGCGCATGACCCGCTTGGATCCTTGTAAATGTCATCGGCTACCTGTTATCTCAGTCTCATCTACCTAGTTTCCGCTGTTAGCTCCCACTATCAATGTCTTCTTCACTAGAAAACTCTTTACTAGTAGGGCTCGCTCAAGTACCCCAGTATAAGTGGGAATGTTAAGGGATACCAATAACACCTTGATGTCCTGTCGTAAGCCCTGATCAAAGGTCTGATCCCTGAAGAATTGGTATCACACCATGTCCATGGAGTAGTGTGAAAGATTAGTAAACCTTACTGAATACTCTGCCATGGTCATACTACCCTATTGTAGATACAGAAGCTCCTCTATGAAAACCGACCATAATGTGTCCGAATAGAATTCCTCTTTGAATAGATGCTCAAATTTTGTCTATGAGGGAGTTTTCTCATGGTGAGACTAAGTCACTAAGATCCATCATCGCCCTGTATAGCTCTAAAGAAGGCTTGCAGCAAGGACTGTCATCTAGTCGACAGACGTCCTCACAAGGCGGAAACACGGGTGAATACCTCTAGAAAATACTTAGCCAATTGGGGGTCTGGATCACCCCAAAACCCGAGAGTTCACTACCTCTAAAACTCATGCAATGCGCTCAGCCTGCATGCATCCTCAACTGATAGTGCTGGTAATAGCTGTTGCTCGATGGGTGGTGGTATAGCTGGTAAACCACCCAGAGGTGTTATCTCTGGTACAGGCCCCTGTACTGATGCCTTGTCACTAGACAGACCATCCTCATGATCACATAGTGTAATCCTAGTTATCTATTTACATGGAGGCATCCTAAAATAAAACAAGATGCACCATGGTCAAAAGAGTATATCTAGAGAGCTGACTCAAGAAGGACATGGAAAATACAACCATTCCTATATGATGCATGTACCATTGTTTTTTCCAACAACCATTGTTTTCATATATGATTCGAAAATCAGGTAATCAGAGTCCTAGTTTTTGGATACATCAGTCGTCGTACCAACACTAGAGTCTCTGACCTGAATGCCAAACTTGAAACACTCAACACTATTTCCCTAAACCAATCTCACAGACTCCTGATCCTAAATTAGAACTGAACTTCTCTGATACCACTCGGTCATGACCCGTCCCAAAGGGGACCATGCCATGACTACCCCAAGCCCACCTCCAATAGGACAGGGCTGGTGACTAGAACTGAGTAGGCATATCCCACAAATGAGATGCATCAGCCTAACATACTTGTATGCATAGAAACATCTCCAAGCCACAAATGCTAAAATGTAAAAACACTAAGTAAAAAATGCATGCAAACCATTATATCCCACAACCAGAGTACAATGGTGAAAGAAATGGAAATCAAATAGGGCTAGAAAACAAGCCCACCAAAAGTGTCTATAAACAAAACTAACAAAACAGGGTGAAGTGTTTCCTGTGTCATCCCAGTCTAGGAAGGTGAATGCACAAGTTCCTGAAACTCATCCATAGAAAACCCTACCTGGTCCAACCTGAGGGAAATGGTATTGGGACTACAATATGAAGTTGTAGGAGAACACCTTGTCGATCTAGCCTCGCTAAGAACCACCAAGTACTGGTTCACTAAGGACTTCATCAAAGGTTCGATCGTTTGCACAAGACATGACATGTGCGAGCAAAGCTCGTGCAGGGTGAGTGAAACAATACTCAGTAAAACACCCCGAAACCAAAAAAGAAATACCACAAAGGAAAATACCATGAAGAAAATATCACAAATGAAATACCATGAAGGAAATACATAGTCATATCCACACATGTATATGTCTACCACACATGTAGCAAGAACATCCATATATACTCAATCCAAGACTCATAGTCTAGAGGTAAACTACAACCAATTTCCAGCCATAGGATTTTTCTCTAAGCATGCTCGTTCCAGGAGAACTCACTCCTTAATACATTATATCATCAGAGACACTCATGAAGAGGTCTAGCTCATTTGGGCCCTACCTAAATGAGAATGTATTGGTCAAGGAAGATCGTTATACCATAGAGAGGGGATCGTGCCCAGACATACTAAGGGATACCACAGATCGCACCCAGATACACTAGGGGATACCACATACCCAATCTATATCAATTCTCAATGTAGGGTATCATGCCAAAACACCCTAGGAGATACCATGGATTGCGCCCATACACTATAGGGGATACCACATACCTTACCGATGCGGCCCACTAGGTGGAGGATCGGCGCCCTACTCATAGAGGTTACATGATTCCATAGAATCCACTAGGGGTGATAGAGGATCACACTCCAGTCTCAGGGAGGGATGTCTGACTCTACCTAGGACTCGTCCTCTAGATGGGATTAAAGTAAAATTATCTGGACCTAATATGGTACTGAATCCTTGAGTAAAGGACCAAAGTTAACGCACTCATCCTCTATTGGTCCAAGATAAAAACTCATTATATTATCTCAAAAGGATTGTATCATCATTAGGGTCCCAACATCGCAGATGAATCGTCAAACAGACACACCGTTTGAAAGTTATGTGGGTTTGAAGTTCAAAGGATGGGGGATCACTGGGCCCATGGACTGACCGCGGAAGTCGAACGCCATGGTCGATCATGGCCCGGTCCGGCCGACCTGGGTTCAACCCGATCTGCTGGGTCTGACCCGACCCGCCGGGTCCAATCCAACTTTCTCCACCTGGGCCAGCCTGCTTCACCTAGCCTGACCCATCTTCATCTGGCCCAGTTCTTCCTGGGCTTGGCCCGTCATCCCTATACTGGCATTGCTTGTGTGCGGGCCACCTAGCCCAGCCTACGCGGTCGTCGGTCATGTCTCACACAGCCATTGTCGTTGTCGCATCCAACGACTCCTCCGCGTACCCAACCCTGCGTTTTGCTCCTTCATATCCCTAGCTCCACTTTGATGTGTTTCACGACTCATGTGGCCCACACCATTGTCAGCGTTGTCTTCCGCAGCTGCTGCCTCCGGTCTCTATATCATCGTCGCGCCACCTCACCGGACCACCGCACCGGACCTGCGCCATTGGCCCCTTTCGTGGACCACTAAACTACCTCTGATGATTGCATTTCTAAAATGAAGGCATATCCACGATTCTCGAGTCCTGATCTACACATATCCAGCCTTTATTTTGGT
This sequence comes from Viscum album, assembly GCA_963277665.1. Lineage (NCBI taxonomy): Eukaryota > Viridiplantae > Streptophyta > Magnoliopsida > Santalales > Viscaceae > Viscum > Viscum album. The sequence continues at coordinate 1,425,869,599 of OY728136.1, read as the reverse complement.
TTGCCTCCAATCTAGGGGTCCAATTGCATTCAGAGTCTCCCAGTAAGTCGAGCCGCAACCACAGGGGTCCAACGATGGAGAATGTTAATAACGAGGGAGAGGAAATAATAAAGAGTACCCTGAGGAATGGACCTCGACCTTTATTCATGATGGCCTCAATCTGTTCTCATTAGAACAGGGATAGAAATCGAACTTGAAAACTCTCAGAAATAATCCCCACAATTTAATAACCATCCCACAACGATCAAACCACAAATCAATTTATTTTTGGATTAACTCGCGTTCAACATGAAAATCAAGAATGGGGAAAAGGAACAAGAAATCAATCACTATGCCTCGATTCGGGTTAGTCACTGATGAAGGATCGTTGCATCATCGATGGCAGTGACGAGATTCCTTCGATTCGGCTGCGCGTCGATCATCGGTCCACAGTTCATTGTAGTTTGTCGAGGGAGTTCTTCTCCATGTCTCAGAGGAATTACAAAGTTATGGTGATAACCTTGAATTCCTGAAAAAGGCATAATAAAAAAGAAAAGTGTCACTACAACATGTAATAATTTATTTAAATTATTTAATGACAATTACATCATTTTTGAGCTTTTCTACATAAAACCCATGTTGGCCAAAGTTAAGTCACGCTTAGGGTAAAGTTTCCTCTCTGGGCTCAACAATGCCCTCAGATTTCTAATCTGGGCACCCATTTAAGATTTATTCCACTTTTTCAAGAAAACTGTGTGCTTGTGCTATTAAAAGTTTAACATTTTTCAAATAATTGTTCCGAGCCTTGAAATCACACGTTGTCTCAGTGCCTGGTCTCGAAATAAATCCATATAATTTCTAAAAATAATATATGGAAAATCTGAGATGTTATATACAATTAAAAAAACACAATTCAACAGTGTTACCATAATAAAATCAAGGTCTAACACCTTTCAAAATGAACAATTTCATTTTAAATAAATAGTTAACATTTTAACAAACGCCTAGTGTGTACACCATGTACCAAAATTAGAGGACCCTTTTTAAAAACCATTTCAAATAATTTTTTACAAAATAAAGACACCATACCAAGCAAGGAAAACATACCACAAGCATGAAAAACACATTTTCATATTATTTAAAAATCCACAAGCATCAATAGAATGATTCAGAAAAAGAAAATAATGGAAACACCTACCTCAATGGTGTGAAAATGTGATAAAACTTCGAGGTGAGGAAGAAAAAATCTTCATGGACCAACCGCACACCCTAAGATCCAAAGAAACACAACCCACTTACAGACACTAGCCATTAGGGTTCTTCTAAGAGTGAAAACCCCAAATAAAAATCAAAGAATCAAGATATGGGAAGAGATAGAGGAGAAAAATGGACAAAAACCCTAAGAAATTTACCTTGGAAGCTTGGAGGAGCATCCATGGAGGAGGAGGAGCCAAGGATAGGGGGTAGAGTGATCCCTTAGTGTGCCAAAAACAACCCAAGAGGAGGGGGGAAATTGTGGGTTAAAAAGGAGAGATAGAGGATTAGGGATTTTAAAATCTAAAATTTCTGGGTAGCTTGCACGGTTTGGCCACACGGTTTACTAAACTATGTGCTAACCATACGGTAGCTTCTATCCAAGAGGAGATAGACCGCACAACCAACCCACATGGTTTGACTTACTATGCTCAAACCATGTGGTAGCTTCTATCCAACTATAGGACTTGTTTCACGGTTACCTGGGTTGGGCCGCATGGTTTCCATTAATCATGTGCTGCTCATGCACATGCAAAAATTTTACTTGAAACTCAAAAACTCAAAAAATTAAGATGGGAACTCAACCTGAACCTCAACCCAAGTATCCAAGATCAATATAAGAATAAAATAAATAAGTATCCAAGGTCATAGTGTGATAATTCTCTCCACTGCAAACATTTTATTCCCCTAGAAATTCACTCAGTCGAAAGATAATCAAAACTTGAATCCATGCTTGATCAAAACTGAAAGAATTCAAAAACCTCGGGGTGACCCTTTTACTCCACTAGTCACACCCAACCAACACTAGAGGAAACCACAACACATGAATGAGGGGATAACATGAAGGTGTTCTCCCCACCACAAGAACTCAACTAGTATGGAAACTTTAAAACCCAAACAACACCACCACGACCTAAACGGGAAACCCACTACAAAGTGACCTGACAAACCAGGACCCTAAGAAATCCCAACCCAAACTAGAAATATCCCATGAAAGCTAAGGGTCCCTGTCACAGGGGAAAACCATAGAAGGAAACTAAACCAAATAGTGATCTAGAACACAATTCATCACTTCCACAAAACACAAGCATCTCCAAACAAGCACTACTAAAACTGAAACTAATCCATATAAGGTCTAAACACACTTGAAGAAGAAAATGATTCAAATAGCCACCTTCATATAGATAGAAAATACTTGGATTATGATAGAACAAGTCTATTACACTATTACAATGAGACGATGAACTTACAATAATAACAAAACTCAAACAAGGAGGCTTCAAACATTTCCATCCCAACATGAGAGACAAAACTGGGCCAAGGGGGTTTCCCACGCACCCCCAAAAACTCATGACTGCGCACCAACTTCACTTTGAGGCATGTGGCTAGAGCCCTGGTGACTGAAGCATCTCCTGGATCACAGTCAGGCACTGAAATTCTCCATTCAAGGCTTCTTCTTTGGGTAACGCTTCCTACAAAACATCTTCAGATGACCCAAACGACCACAATAATGGAAAGTCTTCATAGGATTATGACAAGATGGATTTGAATGTCTGAACCGACCACACTGGAAACACACGAGCGAGCGTTCCGACGAACGAGAAGTTGAATCCAGTAAGGGGGGCTTCTCGGGAATAGGTTCCTCTAGCACACACTCCTTGTGAGACGGGGAACCTTCGTGAGCAACTAGAGACACTAGATTGCCAACTGCCTATGATCTGGAAACCAACTCAGCTAGAAACATTTTTCCCACCAACTTCTCAAAATGAATATCCTTAGAGGAGAGTACTTGCTCCTTAATCTCAAGATGAAGACCCCCAATGAAAAGAGAAGCCTTCATCAAATCCTGTGACACTGCCTTCATAGAAAAGGAGATGAGCTCCTTGAAGTGTTCAATGTAATCCTTCACCATCTGCTAGCCCTGCTGAATACTCATGAGCTCTTCCTTCTTCTCTGTCTTCACCTCCTCAGGTATAAAACACCAGATGAACATAAACTTAAACACTTCACATGTCATCCCAACTTGCATTGATGATAGGGTGAACATCTCCCATTCTTCTAAAGTCGGACCCTCAAACAGACCCAAAACAGCACAAGCTTTAATAGCTTCAGGAGTTCCCAATGATCCGAAGACACTTTCAACTTCCTCAATCCACTTTACCGCCTCTAAAGAACCTCGATCACCATTAAGGATAAACAATACTTGATAATAATTATAAACTAGGCATGACTCATTGGAAACTTTGGGGATTTTTTTGGGCGGCATATTTTAAACAATATGAGAAACACAGAACTGGAATCAACATCCAAACAAAACAATACCAAAAGAGCACCTTAAGCCAAAGACAACAGGCTCTCAATACAAACACATACAATCACAACCAAAAATCATCTTTTCAAAAACCACTATTTCCATTTTAATTTTCAAAACCGACCTATTTCAAGGTTACTTTTTGAACATAAAATCCACTTTTCACAAATATAACTCACTTTATAAATCAAAAACCAATTTCTAAAATCATTTTCCTCTTTCGAAATCACTTTAGAAAAACAAAGCCAAGCCTTTGATTCCAATCATCCACCTATGACATCACATGAACCATCACATATGTTTCCAACCATTTCCACCCACATGTGCTAACATGCACTTTCCACAAACAACCATGTATATGTGAACATTCACTAGGAGTACCAATGGTCATAGATTTATTTTACTTATCAAAACCCACGCATTTACCAAATTTTTAAACCAAAACTCTTTCTCTTTTAAAACCCATTTTGCCAATCCAAAACCACTTGAAGGAAATTATTTCCATTTCAAAAGCCATTTTTTCATTTTAAAATCTTACTCACATCAACCAAGACCTAAACAAAGCATGACTCACACAAAACCACTAGAATGAGGAACTAGTGTTTGTGCCCAACTTGGCGACATAGTAATGGGTCATACCCCAAGTAAGCATCAATAGCTAGGAGGATCTTGAATTGTGTACTCAGAATCCACATGGGTCACTACTCCATGTGAGTTCACAACATAACACCGGCTCACCTCCATTATCATTCCTCATCCAAAACAATCCAAAAACCAGAACAATGATTCAAAACCCGAACTACTCCTGTAAGCTCAAGGATCGAAATGAGCAAGAGTTTGTGACACTCTTCTCGTACCTACCACCCAAGTTCCGACAGTACTAATCTTCAACTACCCAACACCCCAAATAACAAGAACCTCTTTTGATACCATTTTGTCACAAACCAAGCCGAGATTTCATCCAAACCGACATCCGACCCAGTCCGAGACATGGCCCAAAGGGTGTTCTCGATCCCCATGAGATGACAACTAGTGTCAGACATCAAAGTAATCCAAATGGGAATGATTTCAACCTAATAAACTAGGATCAAATAAATAGACTAAATAAACTAATCACACTGCAATAACCAACAACTGGTCATAAATAAATACACAAACTGATCTAGATACAAATACAACTGAACAAAACAAAAACTAAATACAATCTAAAACTGGACCACGCCGCCTAGATCTCCATGTGACCTCTTGGTCACCACCAACCACGAGACAGACCTACCCTAACAACGTACACACAAACCAAAAACCTGAACCTATAAAACAACTCGAGTCTACCGACACCGAATGGTACGAGTAGGGTGTGAGCTTGAACAGCTCAGTATGAAATCACCACAGAATCCATACATTTCCTTTCCTGAAAACAATCCAATAACACTAGTTTGAAATAAAGTAATAAAAATATGTTTTTATCATTTTAAATAAACAACACAACTTATCCTTTTTCAAAACAACACACATCACATTTCCATTAATCAAAACAATTTATCATTTTGGAATCCCAAACCCAAACTAAAATCCAAACAACACAATACCAAGTCATGCTGAAAGTAAATAAGTAATATAAATAGGAAACCAAGTGCAGCAGAAAAGTTAATGAACAAATATAAATAGAAAACCATGGGCATTTTCTAAACATCCCTAGAGCGATTCCTAGATGTACTCGGTTCGAAACCAATGTATGGTGAAACTCCAAAGTCTATAACCAACTGGCCGCCCTCAACTCGCCAATCCAGTGGCACTAACCACCTGGCCTTTAAATCCATCCAAGGGGTGTCAAACCTTCTAATCGGGGTTGATAAGAAATGATCACTCAACCCTCTAAAGACACCTAAGAAACCCATGGTAATAGTATATTGTGTAAGTGGGAGGTACTCGCACGCGTGACTCGCCTTACCTTTCATCACCACACTTGTCTACCCCAAACACTGACACCACCTATATGATAATCCATATAGAGAAATACCTCTATAGAGGTGCTCGTCATATAACAAGTCATTCATAACTGCCAATCATGCTGTCACATCATTAAATATTTCAAAACATTTCTCAAAACATTCTAAGATGCCAACAGGGCAATTGTATTTCCAAAACCTCCTTCATTTCCAAAACAATATAAAGTGCCAATCAGACCTTAAAGGCTATTAATTCCAAACACATTTACAAAACCATTTATAAACTAAAGTAAAATATGTGACATTAAGAAATGTGTCAAGTGGGCCTTTACCCTTCATGTTCAATCTCGTTTCTCATTCCATTTAAAACCAAGATAAAAACACATAACTTGTTTAAAGGTGCCAAACGAGCTTTCCCTCCATTTTAAAACCAATCATGTTCTGAAATACCAAACAGACCAAGTTTAAAGAACACATTCGAAACCAATTTCAAGCCTCATAATGTACCAACATATCATTTAGAAGTCAAGGGGTCATTTAAGAAACCAAGGTTCACGAAAAACACTATTTTAAAGTGTCATCTTCATTTGAATGTCCATCCATGTGTGCACCTTGTGCACACGTGGATGTTCCAACATCCATTGAAACACCCTAAAAATCCCTAGAAGCACCCAAAACTTTTTTTAGAGGAACACCGTGTATTTTTCAACCAACACAACAAACCACATATATGAGTCAAGCAATATAAATTCACCAATTCACGCATACAATGCCAAAAACACAATTCAACAGTGTTACCATAATACAATCAAGGTTCAACACCATTCAAAATTAACAATTTCATTTTAAAGAAAGAATTAACATTTTAACAAACACCTAGTGTGCATACCATGTACTAAAATTAGAGAACCCTTTTTAAAAACCACTTCCACTAATTTTTGCCACCATAAAAACATCATACCAAGCAAGGAAAACATACCACAAGCATGAGAAACACATTTTTATATTATTTAAAAATCCAAAAGCATCAATGGAATGAGTTAGAAAGGAAAATAATGGAAACACCTACCTCAATGGTGTGTGAATGCGATGAAACTTCGAGAGGAGGAAGAACAAAGGCTCACAGACCAACCACACACCCTGAGATCCAAAGAAACACAACCCACACACAAACCCTAGCCATTGGGGTTCGTCCAAGAGAGAAACCCCAAAGAAAAACTAAAGAATCGAGAGAGAAGAAGATAAAGAGGAGAAAAATGGACAAAAACCCTAAGAAACTTAGCTTGGAAGCTTGGAGGAGCATCCATGGAGGAGGAACACCCACAGAGAGGGGGCTGGAGGGCTCCCTTTGTGCGCTAAAAATGAACCAAGAGGAGGGGTCTGATTTTGGGTTAAAAGGAATATAAAGAGGATTAGGGGTTTTAAAATCTAAAATTTATGGGCAGCTCACACGGTTTGGCCGCACGGTTTACAAAACTCTACGCCAACCGTGCGGTGACTTCTGTCCAAGAGGAGATCGACCGCACGACCAACCTGCACGGTTTGACTTACTGTGCTCAAACTGTGTAGTAGATTCTGTCCTCCAGGACCTGCCACACGATTACCTGGACTGGGCCGCACAGTTTTCACTAACCGTACGCTGCTCGTGCACAAACCAAAATTTTACCTGAAACTAAAAAAACTGAAAAATTTAAGTCGGGAACTCAACCCGAACCTCAACCCAAGGATCCAAGATCAAGATAAGAATAAAATAAAGTATCCAAGGTTGAGGTGTGACAGTTAGGAGCTCATTATGGAGATTAATAAAAAGATAATTTATTTTAGTTTCATATTTTCTAATTATGTACCTAGTCTTCCAAAAACATTATACTTATTGATCCTTGATTTGTATTTAATGGATAATTATGATTAAAATCATGTAATAATATGTGTAAAAGGCTCGAGTCGCTGTAGAGACAATACAAACATAAACATTTAACATTCGGCTCTCTTAAGATACTGTAACCTTGCCAGATGAATTGTATCATACAATTCAGGGCATTATGATATAGCCAGATGTACAATACGACTTGTATAGGCAACATGCATGATGTCTTATATCATGCCCTTACGATATACTCATACATCTCTTATGAAATGGAAAAATGAATCACATGCATGATGGCTTTAAGGCATATCTCCTTCAATGACAATCCTCCATTTTCGGTTGATAAATTCATCTAAGTAGTCACACATTTTTCACAAAATCATGCACCAACTAGTGTTTTCCTCACTAAACAACACAACCAACCTACACAATTCTAAAAAAATGCTCAATAAGCCATGCATACATATAACAACTCGGCTATCTATGGTTTTTGCCCACAACTCACCCAAACATTTTCACCCTTAAAAAAACTAGAATTGATTAACTAAATCAAACATATCAAATGCTCTAGTACTCTCATTAACTTCTTGTTTGAAATAAAATTCCAACAAAATATTGTTCATTAATCAATTGTCATAAACCTTAATGATTTACCATCAAATTCCCTCAGTAAAAAAAAAACAATTTTCCTCCATCATCATTACTTGAATCGTGTTTTTACAATTTGGGTTGGATTGGGGTAGCCATAAAACCCAAGTTAGTGTATATGATTGGTGGCTTGAACACCTACCTGACTGATCATTAATGATTTTTCTATTCATAGTGTGCATATCATTATAAATTATTTTAAGAAGAAAATGCAGAATAAATAAAAAAAACTTAGATTGTTATTATTGATATGAAAGGAAAAATTGGTTTAAAAATGAAAATGGTTTAAAATATGAAAAAATAAAACACGTTTTCGCTCTCACACACATATTATTTTTTTATATTAAAAGATTTTTTTTTTCAAATACACAAATCCAAGGGTACCTTCAAATGAATTCATTATTATTATTTAAAAAAAAATCATCATTTTTTGCAGGGAAAAAAAATCATCATCAATTGGTTATTTCAGTTTGATTTTATTCATGCCGACCGCTCGGACCGTTTTCTTCCCTCGTTCTCATCGACATATGCGGACGGGTTCTTTTGTCTTCCGATCGATCTCCCGCCGACTGGACGGTGCTTTGCGTTTCAATTCCCCGCATTGAAGCGACCCATCTTCTTCGTTCTCTTTCGATTGAGGACCTAGTAATATTTTCTTCATCGTCCCTCAGTCTCGTGGTGTTTGCTTTTGCCACATTTTTGTTCACCCGGCAGGTTTATTGTTTTCTTTAGTGATAAAGGTGAGTTCCTGTTGGGGCGACATTTTTTTTTTGCTTCGCATTCCCTCCCTGCCTTCATTATTGGTTATTGTTATTCTGCTTTGAGAAAATACATGCTAATTTCTCGAACCTTTGAGGGCATCTTGCCTTCGACGCCCCTTTAATAGCTTCGCTCGCTACAGCTAGGTGGGCCTTACTGTGTATTTACTTAAATTCCGGTGGTTAACATGGTTGCGCTAGAAGTCAATGATGTTTCCGGGGTGCTAAAATAATTGCATTTCGGTGGTTCAGAGATTTTTGGGTTGTGTGCCATCCAGTCGGTGATTGCGGAAGCGGTGAAATTCCCTGGTTTAGTAAGAACTCGTGACATCGAAAACTTAACTATTTCTCAAGGGAGCACCAAATGGATGGGATTTATGAAATTTGGTTTTCTATGGCAAGCCAAGTTCAATAAATCAGAAATGCTTACGACGATCATTTAGGTTTCTAGGTTTGAGCATTAAAACAGTGTCCTGTTATCATCCGAGCTGCCATCTTGGGTTAATTTATAGTGACTGGGGAATAGCTCATTATTCCCTTGTTCTAATGACATGATCCTGCTTCATCCCTTGCAAGAGGTTAGCTGATAGTTATGTGATATGATCCAGGTGATTGCAATTTTCTGTTTAGTTAAAATCGTTTGCACCTATATGTTTGATTTAGACAGCATTTAATCAGCATGCTCGAAGGATTGTCAACTCATAAAATTATGTTAATTTTGTCTCGATGACAGTGCAAAAGCCTTGCTAGTGTTCTGGTGCTTGTTTTACTGATATAATCCCACATCTCCCCTTCTAAGAGGTTGGATGACAGTTATGCGATAAGAAGATCTGGTTGATTGCAATATCTGTTTAGTTGAAATTGGTTGTACTTACAACTTTGATTTAGACAACATCTAGATGTATGCCTTATTTGCCATGGAACAAGCAAACTGAGTTCACCTTAATTCTTTATTTATTTCTCTGAAAAGCAGAGGTTTCTTATGTCTAACATGCACATCAGTTCAACTTGATCAGTCGAGATCGTGGCGTGACTATGGTGAAGCTGACTATGATTGCTCGTGTAACTGATGGTCTCCCACTAGCAGAGGGATTGGATGATGGCCGTGATATGAGAGATGTTGAATTATACAAACAACAAGCTAAATCCTTGTTCAAGAGCCTCTCTAGAAGGCAAAATGAACCCTCAAGAATGACAATTGAAACTGGCCCTTACTTTTTCCAGTATCCTTCTATTGATATTTGACATGCCCTTTTTGTTGTATTGAAAAGCCTTTATATCCTTTGCTTGTTTTGGCTTTCATTTTTGATATAATTCTCAGTGCAGCTGTGAGTGTAGTTTTTATTCTCAAATCATGTTTTCAGCTCCACTGTATTTCTACAAATGGGGTTCTGTAGACATGAGTTAGTCTTCCCTTCCTTACCTTCACATTTAAATAATGATTTGGAATTAAAAGATTCAACAGTTTTTAAATTTGGCTTCTCTATTTTCTTTATATTGAATCAATGCATTTAATCTTCTTTTTTTTTTACATGAGATAAAGATAGTTGAAACTTTTAACTATCATGAATCAATGTGTATAACATGCACTTGCCTGTTTATAGCACTTGCCACTTATGATACGTGCCTTTTTGTAAGCATTTCCAGATTGCTTATTGAAAAATATTTTTTTGCTGCTTATTTTTTCAACAGGTGCGATCAAACATAGCCCAATATCGGGTGCAAGTTGCTCAAGTTTATTACCGCCGATGTTGGGCAGAAGTGATGTTTTCTGTTCTGCTGTTTTAGTCAATATAACTCCATGCACTCAGTTATTCCATTTGCAAGGGAACTTAAGCCTGTGCTTGTGGCACAGCGCTTGCAATGTATTTGCAAAGCTAAATTGTTGCTTCAAACTCGTACATGAAAAATCATATTCAGCTTCTCTTTTAATGATTTGGTGGTTACGTTTTTTTTCCTGCATTTGGCATGCAAGTGCCCTTCAGTTTTTTTATTCACCTTGACTTGCTTATAGCTATGTCATTGAAGGACATGTTTGTTATTTGACAATGTGTGAACGCGCTTATCCAAAAAAGCTTGCCTTTCAATACCTGGAAGACCTAAAGAATGAATTTGACCGTGCTAATGGGAACCAAATTGAAACTGCAGCCAGACCTTATGCATTTATAAAATTTGGTAGTTCTTCACTCATTTTGCTTTATGCATGTATAAAATTGAAATTTGTCTGTTTTCTTTTTCTTTGGATTTTGATGTTTTTCAGTCCATCTTCATTGCCTTGACAGATACATTCATTCAACGGATGAAGAAATTATACCAGGATACACATACTCAGCGGAACATTGCAAAGATGAACGATGAACTTTATGAAGTTCACCAAATAATGACTCGCAATGTTCAGGAAGTTCTTGGTGTCGGTGAAAAGCTAGAGCGTATGTCACTTGTCTCTAGTTTACGTGTTCGATTTTTTCTACGTGTTTAAATTTTATATCAATCCACGTAATGTTAAGTTTTTTTTTAAAATAAAATTAAATGAAACCAATATGCTGCCTCCATTGTAGGTGTAAAATACCGGGCAATGTTGCGTATTTTGCAGGCGTTGAATTGCATATTCCAATAAGCTAGTTGTAAAAAAGATTGAAGTAATCAAAGCATTTTCCCTGAGTTTGGTAAATGTTGTTCAGTAGGAACTCTTTAGTTTAAATGTATGTATTTTATAAGCATTATATTCTTAGAAATTACTAAAGCTGATACCAGTGAGTATTATATTCTTAGAAATTACTAAAGCTGATACCAGTGCAACTTCATATTTTATGAACCTTGAGAATAGGGTGGGGGTGGGGGTGGGGATGGGGATGGGGGCGTTGGTGAGATTGCTAAGTTTTGATTTCAAATTGCGCAAAACCAAAGTGGAAGGGGAGAAAAGAAGTGTTTGACAGCATAAAATTCAAGTCCATCAAATACAATGGAATCGACTTACACCCTCCCGACCATGATGCTCCATTTGGCACGTTGAAAGTGTTTTTGAAAGAATTGGGAGTGAAAGTGGGAATGAAAGATGTAGAAAAGAAGATAGGTATATAATCATGTTTGGGATGCCGCAAAAAATCTTCTATTATTTGTGACCATTATTGTCATTATTATAATTATTTTAAAAAATATTTAAAATATAATAAATTAAATAATTAGCTGCAATAATTTTAAAAATATAATCAACATTTGAAATATAATTAATAAAACTATATTAGTTAAATCTAATTATAATTATAACCCTCTAGACCATGATACTCCCGTTCAGCACTTTGAAAGGGTGTTTGAAAGAATTAGGAGTGAAAGTGGAAATGAAAAATGTAGAAAATAAGATAAGAGTTATAAAATCATGCTTGGTATGCTGGAAAGAGTCTTCTATTATTTTGTGATTGTTATCATCATTATTATAATTATAATATAATTACAATTATTAGAAATATGCAAATATATATTATTTTAAAAAATATTTAAAATATAATAAATTAAACAATTAACTAAAATAATTTAAAAAATATAATTATCACCTGAAATATAATTAATAACGCTGTAATAGTTAAATATAATTATAATTATAATGTAAATAAATATAGTTATGAAAATATTATTACAACTTAAAAATATAATTATTTTGAAAATTATTAAATATATATATTAATTAACCAGCTATAATATTTTAAAAATATATATAATTAAAAATAATTTTATAATAATTATAATAATTAAAACTAACTGTATTTATATCTATAATTAAATATAATTTTTAAATATAAAACTATAATTTTAAAAAATAATTATAAAAAAAATATGAAAAACATAATAAATTGTTAGATTTATTATAATTATAATAATTAAATCTAATTTAATTATAATTATATTATTATATCAAAATTATAAATTTATAAATATAATTATCAATTCTATGGAATTCTCTCACTGTCATGGTTCATATGATGGGAATTAATTTCACGTTTTTGGATGGAAACACATTCCATTGAGAAATGAAATTCTTCCAATTAAGCAATTTTTTTCTCATTATCAACATTCATTTTCATTTCTCGGTTTTTTAATTCCATCATACCTAAGAGGGCTTGGAAGTTTCCTATTGACTGGTGACATGGCATGACGCAGACTGCTCACTCAGGGCCTCAGGGCCATGTATTGGTCTTCGGGCCATGTATTGGTCTTCGGGCCGTTGGGCCTTCGGGCCTTATTGTACTGGGACACTTGGGCCCCTTGGGCCTTCGGGTCATGTAAGGGTTACCTCTTAACCCAGTTAAAAAGAGAGATTTCTTTCCTAATAAAAAGGGGTCTCGACCCCAACCTGTTAAAAAAAAATATAATATATTTTTTTTATAATTATAACTATATGTATTTATTATATATATATTAATTATACCTTCTGTTATATTTTTAAATTAGTATAGTTGCTTAATTAATTATTACATTTTATAACTATTTCTAACCATATTTTTATGATTGTATTTTTGTATATTATAATTATGGTAATTATAATTAAAATTAAAAGATGATGGAAGATTATTTCATGTCTAAAAAAAATGGTTTTAAATATCAGTTTTTCCCTTTCATCGTCACGTTCACTTCCTCTCCCACTTCAAAAATGTTTTTTTCAAGAACACTTCCAACAAACCAAACAAGGCTTTAGCTTTATAACTCTTTGGTGCACTGTTAATTTTCAGCGATTGCACTATTAACCTATCACTTTTAAATGTGATACCACTGTCATTTGCTATCAAATGTCTTCACTAATTTTGATATATTTTTTTATTATTTTATTTCTACAGAGGTTAGTCAGATGTCTAGTAGGTTGACATCAGAATCTCGGATATATTCAGATAAGGCAAAAGACTTGAATCGGCAGGTTAGGTTTATTCGATTTTTGAACTTGTGTTCAATATTGTGCATCTATGAAACATGTATATGGGTATAGTGTTATGGTTATATGTCATATGAGAATAAATCAATCCATTATTTTAAAAAAAATGGGATATGGATATGATGAAGATATTTCATTAATCATTTTTTTATAACACGTGTATTTGGTTAAAAAACACATATGCAAGTAACAAATTGCCGAAAAGATTGAGCCCAAAATAAATTCCAAACAAAAAGGAAAAAGATAACCTCAATGTTTTGGCATTCATTTTTAAAAAAAAAAGGGGGATAGCGTTTCACACGGCTCCCTCCAATATGTTTCCTACTTGTCAGATGCTCGAACCTGTATACTACTGCAGACATATCAAATTATAATTTTTCAATTTTATTTAAGTCAATCTAGATAGGTAGTGATAGTGTTAAGAATCGATAGCGAAACAAGAACAAATGACTGTATTGAATTAACGATGAAGAAGGATGAAGGAGAATGATGAGATCAGGAGTCACCTTGCACCCCTGCCTAAGCCTCAATGGCCGTCTCCCATGCCTATGGCCAAACTGTGTTAACAGCCTAACAAAAGATATTCCCTACCCTGCTTACTCGCCCCCCGGTTTATATAACAACCCCCAACAAACTAACAACATTCCCTCCCCTCTACCTACACGTGGACCCCACCAGCCCCCCACCCAAACATACTCACCCTACTGGTTCCTCATTGTCTCGGGAGGCCTCTGTGCCCCACGTTGTGACTTCATCTCCCTCGCCCTGCAACACCACCTTCAAGTGTGGATTGGGACGCCTGAGCATGGGCCTGTAGAGCTGACCGCATCGGAAACAAAGGCCCTTGCGGCGTTGATCCTCCCACTCTTAGGCCGTCAAGTGTCGAACACTACGCCTAAGGGTGGTGTGAGTAGGAGTGATAGACGCTTGAGAGAGAAACAAAAGATTTCTATTGATATGTTGTAGAAACAATAAGAAAAATTACATTATACACCAGAAAATAGAAGAAAAAGAAAGTGGGCGGAGGAGTTGATGAAGAAATGTAGAAGAGGGAGGAGTCCTTGTGTGGTGCTGCACCAAGGCCGATGGCCTAAGCCGCCACCTGCACAGCTCCTACAATTGTAATCAGTTCATAGTCCCCCAATCCTCACCCCCTGCCAGCTTTTTAAGGAGGATTTCTTTACCAGCTGGAACCTTCTGGAATTCTTAATAGCTAGTATTAATAGTTGGAACCTCCTATTAACCATACTGCTGACATCCTACAATTAACAACCCACCTAACAACCACCCAACCTGCGCCCTAGATTGCCCTTGACAACTTATTAAACCCCCTAACAACATCCCCTACAGCTGACACCCCTATGTACTAGCCCTCATCACAGTCCCTACCCCCTGTGAAAGCGCGGCCGATTGTCGCCTATCGACCGGTCAAAGTTCCGGTGCTCTGCTAATGTGTATAGCAGCACTCGGGTCGAATTCTCGGCGATGATACTTTTTTAATAGTCGAATGTTTTTAGTTGATTGTATTTTGATTGGGGGGGTTTGTTTGCAGAGTTTAAATGAAGTGATTAATGATTGATGTTTGATTTAACAATTTGATAAAGATTGAGGTGATAAATTATAATTAGAACAAAAAGAATGAGATAAGAAAAGAGTAGTGCGTCGAACACACACGATCGTTGAAAATAGTTAAAAAAACTTTCGATTGAATAAGGAAGCAAAAGAAGGGAAAGAGTTTTAACTTGATTTAAACTATTTTAAGAACACTAATATTAAACTGCAGAAGGTGGATTAGAATATGAGATATTGAAGAAGAAACTTGCATTAAAAAAGAATTACAAAACACAAACACTTACACGATTACAAACAAAGAACAACACAAAAGTAAATGAAAGGAAGTAAGGAGGAATGGTTTCTCAAGTAAAAACTTGAGTATGACAGATCCTCCCAAGACTTTGGCAGAGCCTTGGTCGTGCCAGCCTATCCTCCTTTGCTCTAAAATGCCAACTCCTTTGAAGGAGAGGAGGAAGATGTATTTATAGCCCAAGGAAGTGGACTGTTTGCATTCCCAATCCGTCCCTCCACTTGCATCGCCAATTTGGCTATTAAGACAACATAATCTCGAGATAGCCTCTTCTTCAAAGTTGTAGACAATAATGTTGGCCGACTTCTCTCAAAATTTGGAGTCATTTGGACTTATGAAGTCAAAGTTATGACGGTTTGATTAAACAAAGTTAAACTGTCCATTTCAATCTATACGTTTTAGAAGGCCGAAATGTGAATGGGTTTATCAATAGGAAGATGCCTTCAAATCCGAACTCTTTCTTCAACAAAGTCTGCCGCCTATATCTCCTCTTTCACACTGCAAAATCTCAGCTTGATTTGATGATTACATCATGAGATATGTCATGAATACTGTACTGATTTTATTTCCCGGCCAGAATGGTGGGCTGAGTTTAAAGGAATCAGTTGGGCCCCTTGTCTTTGGATTTTGGCCTTAAAATTTTTATCCAAGACTCATTACATTGTCCCTGAACTTTTGAGGAGAATGAATGAATTTGCACTTCTGGATTGATCCCAATAATTCAATCTTCATGGATGGGTCAGTTTCTTCACAGATTCTGTGGGCCTTATTGTGTGGTCCATATGATCCTTCAAATGGCAGAATTGACCAATGATTCATTCTAATGATATGTGGTAAATTGAATAAGGAATCCTACAAAACAAGAAATACACAATTTGGATCAGTAGGGTGAGAGTTATAAATAAAATAGTAAACAGACTCAATTGGACTACTTCTAAAAATGCTCAAAAATTATACTTAGTATTAAAACATTAATATTTCATACAAATTATGCACATTTCATATAAAATCAGCAAAGAAAGTATATAATAAGTCATGAAAATATTAATAACATCACCCTGCGTTCCCATCAATTCCCCACACCTTGAATAACCACTTTGTCCTCATGGTGGTTGAGACTGCTATTGAAGCTGTTGCAGCTGCTACTTCCAGCCTCCTGTGCTACACACGTACAGGCGGTCCATCCTCGGTCAATCTCCTTCTGGTGCGTTGGCTTTTGATTCCCAGTTTTGGCAACTACCTTTAACAGCTGTTTCAAACTCCCTCTCATAGCTTGTTGAGCAGCTCGATTTCCCTGAAATGCATCCTCAACATCAACAGCGCTTATCTGGCACTGTTCACTCAACTCGAGCGAAACCACCATCTCTAGGGGCTTTTCAGTCCGAACAAAAAATTCCAGCCATATACTTCCATTCATCAATCTTCTTGAAACGCTACTGGCTATGGACAACATATTAGTGTGTCTCCTATTATTCAACAACAGATTCCGCACCTCTTGCTGTCGCTTTAGTCTAGAATTGTCATGCATACGTTGTCGAGCAGAGAACTCAATAAGCGTCTGTGCTCGCGCCGGCGCATTCTGCAGCTCCTCATGGTGCAACTGAAATGGGGAGGAATTAGTCTCAGCATGAGTAGTCTCAACCTCCGTTTCCTCACTTCCATCCACTGTTGTGACCTTCCGAAGGTCTTCTTCCTCGGCTTCTCGATCAGAACTCTCCGCCTGGCTCTTCACGAGCTGAGAAGCAGCTGTTGACAGCTCCTGCACGTGGCCTGACAACTTTTGCATGCGGCCCTCCAGTCGCTGAAAAGCAGACTGCATTTTCAAGACCGCTGACTTCACAACCGCTAGATGATTCTCCATGCGCGTTAGCTTACAGAAGATTCGACAGCTTTAAATCAAGAACCTCTCTCTAAAAACTCTCAATGAAAACATCAATTGATAAACGCTTGAGAGAGAAACAAAAGATTTCTATTGATATGTAGTAGAAACAATAAGAAGAATTACATTAGACAGTAGAAAATAGAAGAAAAAGAAAAGGGGAGGAGGAGTTGATGAAGAAATGTTGAAGAGGGAGGAGTCCCTCTGTGGCGGTGCACCAGGGCTGATGGCCTAACTCACCTGCACAGCTCCTATAGCTGTAATCAAATGCTAAACAGTTCATAGTCCCCCCAGTCCTCACCCTCTGTGGCGGTGCACCGGGGCTGATGGCCTAACTCACCTGCACAGCTCCTATAGCTGTAATCAAATGCTAAACAGTTCATAGTCCCCCAGTCCTCACCCCCTGCCTGCTTATAAAGGAGGATTTCTTTACCAGTTGGAACCTTCTAGAATTCTTAACAACTGGTATTAACAGTTGGATCCTTCTATTAACCATACAGTTGACATCCTACAATTAACAACCCACTTAACAACCACCCAACTTGCTCCCTAGACTGCCCTTGGCAGCTTATTAAACCCCCTAACAACACCCCCTACAGCTGGAACCCCTATGTACCAACCCTCATCACAGCAGCCCCTACCCCCTGCGTTCCCATCAAGGAGGCTCACAATGAGCTCTATTCTCGATGGCCTCTCCCTATTTGGCTGGTTGGAGAAAGGTCATATTCAGTTGGTGTGGCCCCGGACGGATTGGAGGTTTGCCATGATTCAGATTCGCGGACCTTGGTGAATTTGCGGGACCCCCTTCTGTGGAAATGAGAATGAGAGCCCTCGCCTCCCGTGATAGCGAGCTCCACATTTTGAGCTAAGCGCATGGCTTGTAACCGGGTCGTTGGGTCGTGAATACGAACCCAATCTCGAATGTCTTCGCACAGACTATGGAGGAAATAACCAACATATTGGGACTCAGGTTGGCGGGGCAACAAGGATGTCAGATACTCAAACTGCTCGATATATTATGGTACTGATCCCTGCTGTTGGTAGGCAGCCAACTCTTCGTATGAATTTTGAACGTCCATATCACTAAAACGGTCCATTAACTCTGCTCTGAAAAGCTGTCAGGTGAGTTGCGGATGTACTTCCAGCAATATAGTAAACCAATGAATGACAATGCGATTCATACTGACGCGGGCCAGTGATAACTTCTCATTCTCACACATCCGATGAACCTCGAAATAAATTTTTGTGCGAGTGATCCATCCTCTCGGATCCGTCTCGTCAAAAGTGGGTAACTCCACCCGTTGGGCGACTACAAACGAGTCAGTTGTAGTTGGCGGGGCGACCGTTTCCCTAGGCGCTGCGCTAATGGGATGCTGGATGTTATCAGGGGCACACAAGTGTGTGCCAGACCCTTCGCTCGTCATTGGCGGTGACGCCTCTTCCGTCTGGGGCGCCTTCTCCAGGAGACACACCAGGTCAACGACATGTTTCCAGAATTCCACCCGTTTGTGCAACTCAAGCTCCCAGCGGTGCCGACCTTGCTTGAGAGTGTCGACCATCAATGCCAAATCGGATAAAGTTGTCTCGAGGTGTCCAAGGCGTTGATCCATACCGTCTTGTCGCGTTTGACTCCTTATATCCATCGTCGTCGGTGTGCTGCGTGCAGTGTGAGAAAGAGAGAAGAAAATAAGCAGTGAGCGGTGCGGTAGTGCGCGTGACGACGGACAAAAATTGGCTGAGCGCACCTCTGCTGAAGGTAGGGCACGGGGCGTTGGAGGCAAAGTGGCAGGGTATAACGACCCTACTTTTTCTTACATTACTATTACATCAATTTAATGATAAACAACATAAAATCATTACATGACAAGGATCCAAAGGTTTAGTGTCTGGGTAAATTAGGACCATACATAACATTTACAAAATAAAGCATAAATATTTATTTAATTCCTTCTTCTCTATCTTTTTATTGGCCCTTGAAATCTCCTTAGTACAAGTAGTCACCCGAGGATATACATCAAAGAAAGGGGTGAGCTAAAAGCCCAGTAAGAGGATAGATAAGAACATGAATCAATATAACATGGGGTGAGCATAAACATCATCATCATAACATAGACATAGGATCATAATCATGAGAGGAAGCATTAAGAAAAGGCTTGAAATGTGGCAATGCATAAAAATGAAATATCATGTCTTAGTGGTCAATTACCACACATAGTTGTGAACAAAGCTAGGATCATGTTCACGCATATTTCACTTTTTTCATGAGATACACCACATCACCCAATGCATTGGAGTGCTATATAATTCCGGGTGCACCCGTCACATCATAACATTTACATTGCGCTATATTATTCCGAGCGCACCCGTCACATCATAACATTTATATTATCATGCATGCCACATAGAACGTATAGCAATCTTGGACATAAAAGAACCCATGGAAAGAAACGAGTTTCATTTCATAAAACATACATTTATAACTTGGGTTCTCAGAGGGAATAACATACTCAATATAAGAATCATCAACCTTGAATGATGAAGAAACAATCTCGAGAAATAAAAGGTGTTTTTTTTGGAAGAGGAGTTCTTTTAGAAAACTTTGTGTTTGTCATAAACTCAATTATAAAACATGTATATCCTAGAAAAGGTAAGATAATGATGAAGAAATGATATTTAAGGAATATCCGTACTGAAAATGGGGTGAAAGAGGGTAAACCCAAAGAGAGTTGGGTTCGAGAATTCCCCTTACCTTGTGTCTGAAAGCTTCCTTCACGTTAATATCCTGTGTAATCACATTAGATCCATTAATTACAAATCCAAAACCTTTTATACACGAATTTGATTCATTATAGTTTTATTAAGTTCATTTATGAGCTCTTTGACGAGTTATAGAGTTTAATTTCATCGTTCGGGAGTGTTCGTTTTCTTAGTTTTCACGAGCAGTTCACTTGTATACATGAATGGAAGTTTGTGTAAAATGCGGATAAATATCCAGAATTGTTATTATATGTTATTAATGATCTTACAGAAGTTTAAATGATCTTATAAATAATTTGGTTATATAGCATGAGGATGAATCAATAGATAAAAGTTAATGATGACCGTTTTAGGTTAATTTTGGTGGTTTTTCTATCACAATGAACTCGTTTTATTTTATCATTTAGTATTATGTATTTAAGTTAGTTCCAGAACATAAAAAGGGTTATAACATACACATTATAATCTTTTTTTAAACCATTTAATGGTTATATTAACATCCTTGAAGACGTTAAATGAAAATGAAAGTGATCGCCCACGATGTCGCTAAATTGACACATCACAGACGACAATTTCATTTTTAGAATAAAAGAGAGAGAGAGGAGTTTAATCATGGATCTTCCATTAATATGATAGAATTCCAGTATATCAAACATACTGGAGTTATCATGCCTATAAGATAAGGTGAGGAGAAGAGAAGAAAAGAAATGAAATTGAAAAGAAATTAAAAGAAAAAGGATAAGGATTTTACCTCTTGCATTTATCCTCCTTGAGAACCTCCTTAGGGCAAAAGTTTTGGTCTCTTGATGAGACCAAAAGCTCTTGGACATAGAGGAGAGGCTTGGGGAGAGGTTTGAACAGAATTTGGATAAGGCTCAAAGTTTGAGAGGTGTGAGGAGAAGAGGGTCCGAGGGGTGGTATTTATAGTTGAGGTGAGGAGCGTTTTTTCATTATTATATTCATTAGTTTATTATTTTGGCTCAAGACTATGAATAGTTTGAGTATTATATCTAAATATATTAAAATAATGAAGGATGGTTCAAGATTAAGATGCGCTTACATCAGCCTTACATCAACAATGACTCAAAAATTCATGTATTTAACATTTATCGAAAATTATCGTATTTTATTATTCATAAAAAATTCAAGTATTTCAGAAAAATCTAAAAAATTCACCATAATCATTTTTCGACGTGAAGAATTCAAAAATGAACATCATTTTATGAAAATAATTTTCTAAATATGAGTAATTTAATTTTTAATTAAAATCATAATTTATTTGGAAAATACCAATTTTAAAATTTTAACTGATTTTATAACACTTTTGAAAAATTACATAAGGTCATAAAATTATTTTAAAATCTTAAGACATAAAAATATTAATTTATGAATACATTTTATGAAAATAATTTTTCTTTTAAATTATTAAATTTATCATAAAATTGTTATTAAATATTTATGACTTACAAAAATGTCAACACTTAATAATTTTTAAAATATTTACTTATACTATGATATAATTATATCATATTTTCACTTATAAGATGCCTAAATTTTATTTATACTTTAATGAGTGAGGTTACTATTCATTTGACTAGTTTACTATTTATAAAGGTCATATTACTATTCCTAAGGTCAAATTACTATTCCTAAGGTCAAATTACTATTTCATTGCTATAGGTTCCTTCATTTCTAGAATTTCATTAATTCTTCATTTATAAAGCTTTTACTATGGGTTCTAAGTGATTTTATGTGATTTATACTATATGACATTACTATAAGAAGGGAGAAATTCTATTGATAAAAATTTGGGTCGTTGGGGCACATCCGGTAGGTGCGGACCGCCTAGATGCGTCTCAGTCAAGAGTGGTGGGGATGGTGCGACCGAATGAGCGGTGCGTAACGCGCTGGTAGACTAACAGGGTCCTGTGGATAAAAACTGACCAAGCGCAGCAGCAGGCGACGCGGACGCTGGGTGCACCGCTGACAGTGCATGACGTCGTGGGAGGAGCGGGAGGTTGGCCGGTTCCTCTGATGGCGAGCTGGCTGAGCGCGTCCCTTCCACAGAGCAAGATGGGTTGGCCACCGGGAGGAAGGAAGACGACAGGTCAGACCATGTGTTAAAAACCGACAACGAAACAAGAACTAACGACTGTATTGAATTAACGATGAAGAAGAAGGATGAAGTAGAAGGATGAAATTAGGAAGCAGCCTGCACTCCCGTCCAAGCCACAATGGCCGACTCCCAAGCACCGAACTGTGTTAACAGCCCAACGAAAGATATTCCATCTTGCGCTTACTTGCCCCCCCGTTTATATAACAACCCCCTCTAACAAACTAACAACATTCCCTCCCCTTTGTCGACACGTGGACCCCATATGGTCCCCCCCAAACAGACTCACCCTACAAGGACAGAAACCGACTGAGTGCAACAGCAGGCGACGTGGGCGCATGGTGCACCGTCGATAATGTAGGACGTTGCGAGAGGAGCAAGAGGTTGGCCAGTTCCTCTGATGGTGAGCTGGCTGACGTGTCCCTTTCGAAGAGCGAGATGAGTCGGCCGCAGGGAGGAAGAAAGACGGTATGTCAGACCAAGTGTTAAGAACTGGCAGCGAAACAAGAACAAACGACTGTATTGAATTAACGATGAATAAGAAGGATGAACGAGAATGATGAAATCAAGAAGCACCTTGCACTCCCGCCCAAGCCACAATGGCCAACTCCCAAGCCTGCGACCGAACTGTGTTAATAGCCTAACAAAAGACATTCCATGTCGTGGTTACTCACTCCCCCGATTTATATAGCAACCCCTCCAACAAACTAACAACACCCCCCCTTTTTCTACACATGGACCCCACAAACCCCCCCAAACAGACTCACCCTACAAGGACCCTTTTACCCCTTATTATTCACCATGCCTTGCAGGGGGTCAAACCTGCAAGGAGCGTGTATGTAATGTCCCAGTTTTTGCCATGTAAGACTTTGTGGAATATTTTTAGAAATATTTCCGGAGCTAGAATATAAGACGACGTGAGGTTCCGAGGTCCGGTGAACTCGGAATAATTTTTTGAAATATATTAAATATCACGTGCGTGCAGTTTTCCTAAAAAAATGGAATAACTCTTAAATGGAGGCTCGAATTAGAAATTTGAGGTCGCCGTTGACCTCCGTGAGCTTTACCCTAGACGTGACATAATCTTTGTCGGCGTCAGACGTTTTTATAAAGTGCAGTCACGGGCGAATTAATAAAATAAATAAAATAATTTTTTTATTTTATTTGTTTTGATGCAGCGGCCTGAAATCCTCTATAAATATACGGCTATGAGGAGACTTGAGGGTTGACTGCTTAACCCTGGAGATCTAGAGGACTGTTGGAGGTGAGCGTTCTTGGCGAACAACATTGGATCGAGATCATGGATCGTTGTGCCTTTGGGAGGATCTCACCAACAACAACGACGCAGATTCGTTTTTCGTCAGCGATCGATTCATCTCGATGTAGGACGTTTGTTTTGTGGATTTTTCCCCGTTTTCTTATCCCACGACAACGCGAACTAATCGACTAACAGATTGATTTGTGGATTGATCGTTTTGTGGGTGTAGGTTTATTTGTGGGATTTGGGGATAATTATTAATTGTTTATTGTTGGATATTCGTTCTTTGTTCTAACGACAACGAATCGAGGCCAGCTTGAACAACGACCAAGATTCGTTTCTCATTTGGTGTTTTGTGGTTTTCTCTCCCTGTTCTATGTGCGTTCATCGTTGGCATTTATTTTGACCTACACTTCGATGGATACTCGACGAACGATCGTTGCGCATTCGATCTTTGGCGCAACGGATCGGTGCCGCGAGTTTGGGATGGAAATTCGACGTCACGGTTGCAGTACATGACGACGACAGTAGATCCACAGACAGATCGGGGGCTCACGATACCGATTTGGTGTGCGGAATCGACGAGGCGCGACGATGGATGTTTCCCGAGCACCAGATTTGACAGAATTCCGGTTATTGACACAACAAGGAGGTCCGGTCAACCTCAAATCCGCGATGTGCGGCGCGATTCCCGGCGGAATTGGTGGTTGCAGACAGCTCGGGCGGAGATGCGTGAGCTTTCTGGATTTTCTGTCAAATTCTGGACTACACGACCTGTAGTCCTATGAACACATGCCTTGTAGTCCCTTCTATGCGGCGCTAGGGTTTCAACGGAGTGAAAAGTATCACACGCCGTGTGAGCCTTAGTTGACCAGCTCGGCGTGTTAGGGGGTACACGCCCAGAATACCATGTAGTGTTACACGCTATGTGTGCCTAGTCACGTGTCGTGTAACACGTGGCGGATGACTTGACATGTATAGGGAGTACACGCCTAGGTGGCCATGTGGCCCCACATGTTGTGTACTTGGGAAGTACACGGGCAGAGCCGTGTACTCAGACATGTCCAAGTACAAGGGCACGACCCGGTGTACACGGGCACAAACAGAACGACACGTCGAGTGCCAGGGTGACATCTGCACGCCGTGTACCTCAAGGGACACACCGCGTATTGTGGAAAAGTGCATGCCGTGTGAGCGCGAACGCGGGCAATGCCATACTTAGTGAGACGTTGTGTACCCCCAAGGACACGTCGTGTACTCTTTTGAGGACCGGTTGGATTCATATTTCTTCTCAGCTCAACTTCGTTGTGGTCTTGTGTGATCTTCCTTGGATCGATATCGGTTGAGTGTGTTCCCTTGGTCCATTTCTATGAGGGTTTAGTGCGGTATCACGTTCCCCTCATCGAGGGTGACCCCTCTGCAACTTCTTGATGATCAGTGCAGTGAGGGTGAGATCCCTTATTCTGGAGTGAGTTGTCTCAGTCTGCTTTGAAAGATACCTCGGCGGCTTGGAGCATGTATCCCTCCGAGAGGCCCAGAGCGATCCTCATATCCTTCATGTTTCCTTAGATAAGGTTTTTTGGAATTGGCGTGACCAATATTTACACGAGTGTCGATCCCCTATCCAGGAGGATGTTTCCGGTAGGGTTTGGTGTCCCCCCAATGAGCCCTGGGCGTCAACCCCCTATTTGTGTATCTAGATCCGATCTTTCGGATGAGCTGTAGTCCGATCGAGTGTGTTTCTCGGATGAACCCTCTCAGTTTTCCTGTGTGCTACTTCTTGGCTAGACCCGACGAGTGTGACCTCTGGGATGAGTGTTGTTAGTAGCAGTATGACTCGGGGAGCGGTTCTTCTGGGATGAGCGTTACCTTGAAACATCGTAGTGGGACTGTGGCGGGCAGTGGTTGAGACCTTTGAGATTCAGAGTCTTTTATGAGTATATTTGGATGTTTTATTGTATGTCTCATATTTTGATTGACATATCCTGTGACGAGCTGACTACTTTTGATGCTTTATGCTTTAGTGATTTCGGGGTGTCCTACTGAGTATTGTTATACTCACCTCTGTATTGGTTCTGCCCGCACATGTCGTGTCTTATGTAAACGATGAATCTTTTACAGAGTTCTTGGAGGACTAGGAGCACGTGGAGCTTAATTGGGCTAGACAGACCGAGGTGTATACCAGTGTTGCATTTGGCAACTGTCCCCTCCTTCTGAGTAGGTCAAACTTCTTTTTTTCCCGTTTTGGGTGAGCTTGTATTTGGCCCCTTTTTATGCTTTTCAGTACTTTTTGTCGTACTTTGATTGTGCGATTATAAATGTATGCATACATTGTTATCATTTGTTTTACATTTCAGCATTGTATGGGTTTGGAGATGTGTGTGTGTACAGGTATGTTAGGCTAATGCCTCCCATGTGTGTGATATGACTTCTCGGCGCTAGTCGCCAACCCCTGACCTATTAGAGGCGGGCTTGGGGTAGTTGCGGCTCGGACCCCGGTGGGTCGGGTCGTGACAGAATGGTATCATTGGGGGATACCCAGCCTGATGTGTTATGATACTACCTGGGTTTAGGATCGAAGTTTGGAGTTTCTTTTGTCTAGCTATGAGGTTTGGTTTGGGAACTCGGACAACATTGTTAATGTGTTTCGAGTTTGACTCTCAGGACAGGGTGTCCAGTGTTTGTGCGGCGGCCGACGTATCCATTTATCAGGTCCCTGATAACTTGCTTGTTGACTTGGTACATGTAGGCGCTGGTTGCATGGAAAAAAACATTGATACATGCATCATATAGGAATGAGTTGCGGTTTCCATGTCCTTATTGAATTAGCTCACTAGATATACTCATTGACCGTGACTCATCTTGTCTTCTTTCAGGATGTATTCACGATGACAGCCAACGAGGTTTCCGCAGTAGAGTCGAGAGTTTGACCCGATGAGTGATGAGGCCTCCCTAAAGGGGGTTAGTCATGAGGCGGTCTTTCTTCAGGATGGTCAGCAGGTGGCGCTTTCTCCTATTGATTAGTTCGTAGACCCACCTCCAATGGTTCAGGTGGATGCAGCATGCCAGATTGTGTCGTGGATAGATCTTTTGGTGCTGGATGATGATGCGTAGGGTTTAAGCGCGTATCATGAGCTTTTGAGGCAGGGATTGCATGGCATGCAGGGTCAGTAGGACCTACTGATATCAGGTGTGTGATAGTAGTCACGAAACAGGAGGTTTCGTCGGAGATCTCAGGGACAGATCAGTTCTCCGAGGCTGAGACGTTGCTATGCTTGTGATGGGAGAAGACATCTTGCGCGAGATTGTCTTACCCGTTGTGCTACAGTTAAAGAGACGGTCGGCGAACTGCCTTGGCAGAGGCAACGACTGGAGCAAGAAGGTCCGTAGGTCGGCGGACGTGTTGAAGGAGCTGGGGGAGCAGTAGGAGGTGACGAGTGCTTTGGTTTGATGCTACCACCACCGCTCCCAGGTGGATCACTCCTGGCTCGAGAAGCCGGTGGTCAGAATCTTGGCCAGCTGCAGACGCCGAAGGTTCTTTACCCAGAGGCTCCAGGAGTGTTTCGAGGTACTATCTTTGTTTCCTCTACTCTTGTTGTAGTACTGTTAGACACAAGTACGAGCCAATCTTTTGCCTTCTTTGTTCAAGTTTTTTCCAGGGAGACGCGGGGCGTCGGTAGAGCCCTGTGTTGGTGATGTTTGACATGACTTTTAACATGCAAGGAAGAGGGACAATTCCCCCACTGAGACATGTTCTTGAGACGCGATCCCAAAGCCGTGCGGGCGAGTCAGTGCCGCCCAAAACAGATAGTGTCGAGGTGTGGTGGATGAGTTCTTTTGACTTGCTTGTTTGAGGCCCTTTTGATGTGCTAAGGTGTCAGAGCAAGTCTTGGTTGTGATAAACAGACGAGAAAGGGAAAGGGTGAGTTCTAAGTAGTGGAGCTCGCAGAGGCTTCGAGTGTGATTTGAGGTACGACGTGTCTTCGCTGCCCCAGTAGTTTTCACACGGTTTCATGAGCCATTTATCTCTGTGCATGTCCCCTGCTCGAGACCCAGTGATATCAGTGGAGCCTTTTTGCTCGACCCTTGTCCATGAGGCTCTTGCAGAGAGGATCAATGATTACATATTTTTGCCGACAGTGTGACTTGACCATGGGAGGAGAGAGAGAGCCTCTCGTGGAATCTCTTCATAGTGGTAGTGAGACCCTACGATGTTTTCCTCAGCATGGAATGGTTCTCTACCATCAATGCTCAGTTGTTTTCCACCGGTGAGTGTGGCTGTGTTTTCGGCTTGTTGGAACGGAGTTTTCCTCCTTTAACAAGGAGTGATCCCAGGCAGAGCAGGATGAGCTAACTGCAGGGGTTACGACCGACTTCTTATCAGTTGGCTAGTGATATCTTTGGAGCAATGGATGTTATGAGCTTTTGTTTTCCTGCGGTGGTGGAGTATGAGGACGTCTTTCCTAGGGACGTGCCAAGTTTATATCCACACCGAGAGTTAGGCTTCTGCAGGGACCGCCACCACAGATCGCCCTTGATTTTTGCAACAACAAATTGGATGGCACCCATTGAGCTTTGTAAGCTGAAGGTGCAGTCGGGAGGTTGCTGAGAAAAGGGTTTTGTAAGATTCAGTGTGTTCACCTGGGCAACCCAATATTGTTCGCCCAGGTGGCGGATGAGTGGTTGAGGTTTGGGGTGAAGCGGTTCTTAGAGCTGACCTTAAGACAAGTTATCACTGGCTCTGGTTGTGGAGAAGGATATACCGGAAGTGGCTTTCCAAAGTCACTGCGGTTGTTTTGAGTTTGTGGTGATACCCTCTGGCGAGTTGTACGCCACAACAGAATCGTGAGACTTATAAACTGGATCCTTAACCCTTTTATGGACCAGTTCACAATAGTCTTCTTCGATGACGTCCATGTGTGCTTGGCGTCCGAGTTGGACCATGCGGGACTCTTGAGGATGGTGAGGTTTACCTCCAGTCGATAGTTATCCCTCCGCTTCTTTGGAGAGCCAAAGAGGTATAACTCAGGGATATCGATTGTGAGATGTTGCGTGACTAGATATCCACTGGATATGTTCCATATGGATTCTCTAAAGGAGAAAATCTCGTCATCCCTGTTCAAGGACGAACGGTGACACCAGTCACGCTGCGAGAGAGGTGTTGAGGAGGTTGTTTTTCTCTTAGCAGTACATCTGGTAGAGGTGAGGATGTACCGGAATCTCGTGGCATCGGTTAAGCAACCAAAGGAGTTGCAACAAGTTTTCAAGCTAAACTCTTGTTGTCTCGTCTGTGAGAGGGTGATGACCAACAAAGTTTTGTGGAGAATTTGAGACACCCGTGCATGCAGGAGGTGGTCCGACTTCGTGGAATTCTCTTGACGATCGTTGCAGACCGTGATACTTCACGACATGATTAGGGAAATGATACAGGAAGTCTTTGGGGACTCGGTTGCAGTTGAGTACAGTGTTTTACCCTAGCCAGCTGGCCAGGTAAAGTGGACCGTTCAGGTTCTGGTGAATATGCTTCAGGTTTGCATGTTAGTTTTGGGCCATAGCTTGGAGGATTATCTACCATTGGTGGAGTTTATGTATCATAGTGACTGCCACTCCACCACCAGTGTAGCACCTTTCTTGAGCCATGTATGAGAGACCTTGCAAGTCACTGTTGTACTAGTCGGAGCCAGTGGGTGACAACGCTTGGGTCCTAGTTTTGGTGCTAGTAATGGTTGTAAGGGTGCAGTTCATCCAGGGGTGGATGAGAACTGCCCAGAAACATCAGGAGTTCTTTACGGACCAACGGTGTAAGCCTTTGGAGTTCGAGAGTTGCGGAGTTTTAGCTAGTGTAGTAGGCTATCTCCGGGATCCTTAGACCCTTCTCTTTTTCTTGCTACTGTGTCGGGTTAACGAGGTGGTGTGCCGCTTAACCCCACGACCACAATAGTTTTGCTTACTTGGTGTTCTCCACATGTCGCAATTGAGAAGGTACATGCACGACTCGTTGCACGATATCAACTTGGGTAGACTGGGCCATGAGAGCGGGGTTTTCCTTTTTCAAGGAGCCAGTGTTGTTGAGAACTAGCAAAGAAAGACTTTGAAATAATGTCCCAGTTGAGAGTTTAGTATCCCCACCTTCTTGTTTAGTTTGTGCTTTTTGGGGATGAAAAGCTTAAAGCATAGAAGAATATAATGTCCCAGTTTTTGCCGTGTAAGACTTTGAAATATTTCTAGAAATATTTTCGGAGGCAAGCGCTGAGACAACGCAAAATTTCGATGCCCGGTGAGCCTAGAATAAATTTTTGAAATATATTAAATATATCAAATATCACGTGTGTGCAATTTTCTTGAAAAAGTGGAATAACTCTTAAATGGAGGCTCGAATAAGAAATCTGAGGCCGCCGTTGAGCTTAGAGCGTGAGTTTTACCCTAGGCGTGACATAATCTTTGTTGGCGTCGAGCGTTTTTATAAAGTGCAATCGCGAACGAATTAATAAAATAAATAAATTAAATTATTATTATTTTTTTTGACGCAACGACCTGAAATCCTCTATAAATATACGGTTATGAGGAGATCTTAGGGTTGATTGCTTAACCCTAGAGATCTAGAGGACCGTTGGAGGAGAGTGTTCTTGGCGAATGACATTGGATCGGATCGAGATCGAGGATCGTTGCACCATCGGAGTTCGAGGATCTTGCCGGCGACAATGATGCAAATTTGTTTTTTGTCTGCGATCGATCCATCTCGAGGTAGGACGTTTGTTGTGTGGATTTATCCCCGTTTTCTTATCCCACAACAAACTCGAACCAATCTATTAACGGATTGATTCGCAGATCGAGCGTTTTGCGGGTGTGAGTTTATTTGCGGAATTTGGGGATAATTATTAATTGTTGTTTATTGTTGGATATTTGTTCGTCATTTTAACGACAAAGAATCGATGCCAACTCGAACAATGGCTGAGGTTCGTTCCTCATTTGGTGTTTTGTGGTTTTCTCTCCCTGTTCTACGTGCGTTCATTGTTGGCATTTGCTTTGGCCTACGATTCGACGGATATTCGGTGAACAATCGTTGCACATTCGATCTTTGACGCAACAGATCACTACCGCGGGTTTGGGATGGAGATCTGACGTCACAGTTGCAGTACATGACGACGACAGTAGATCCACAGACGGATCGGGGGTTCGCGATACCGGTTTGGCGTGTGGAACTGATGAGGTGCGACGGTGGGTGTTTTCCGAGCATCAGATATGACTGGATTCTGGCTATCGACAGCAAGGAGGTTCGGTCAACCTCAGATCCGCAACGTTTGGTGCAATTCCCGGTGGAATCAGTGGCTGCGGACCGCGCGTGAACTTCTGGAATTTCTGTCAAATTTCTGACTACACGACATGTAGTCCTATGAACACTCGCCGTGTAGTCCCTTTTGTGAGGTGCTAGGGTTTCAGTGCAGAGAAAAGTATCACACGCCGTGTGACACCTGTCACACGCCGTGTGACCCTTAACCGACCAGCTCAGCGTGTGCGGGAGGTACATGTTTAGGAGGCCTTGTAGTGTTACACGCCGTGTGTGCCTTGTCACATGTCGTGTAACACGTGGCGGATGACTCAACGTGTACAAGGAGTACATGCCTAGGCCATGTGGCCCCACATGCCGTGTACTTGGGAAGTACAAGGGCAGACCAGAGTACACAGGCATAACCGTGTACTCGGACACGACCAAGTACACGGGCACGACCCGGTGTACACGGGCACAAGCAGAACGACACGCCGAGTGCCAGAGCGACATCTACACGCCGTGTACCTAAAGGGACACGCCGTGTATTTTGGAAAAGTGAACGCCGTGTATCTTGGAAAAGTGAACGTCGTGTGAGCGCGAGACATGGGCAGTGCTAGATTTAGTGAGACACACCGTGTACTCCAGGGACACGCCGTGTACTCCTTTGAGGACAGGTTGGATTCCTCTTTCTTCTCAGCTCAGCTTCGTTGTGGGCTTTTGTGAGCTTTCTTGGACTAGTATCAGTTGAGTGTGTTCTCTGGTCCATTCTTATGAGGGTTCGGTGCAGCATCACGTTCCCGCCATAGTGGGTGACCCTTCTGCAGCTTCCCGATGATTAGTGCAGTGTGGGCGAGATCCCTTATTTTGGAGTGAGTTGTCTCAGTCTGCTTCCACAGATACCTCAATGGCTTGGAGCATGTATCCCTCAGAGAGGCCCGGGGCGATCCTCACGTCCTTCGCATTTCCTTATATAGGGTTTTTTTGGAATTGGCGTGACCAATATTTACATGGGCGTCGATCCCTTATATAGGAGGATGTTTCCAGTAGGGCCTGGTGTCCCCCAGTGAGCCCTAGGCATCGACCCCCTATCTATGTATTGAGATCTGATCTTTCTGATGAGCCGTAGTCCGATGGAGTGTGTTTCTCGGATAAACCCTCCCAATTTTCTTGTGTGCTACTTCTTGGCTAGACCTGATGAGCGTGACCTCTGGGATGAGTGTTGTCAGTAGCAGTATGACTTGGGGGGGCGGTTCCTCTCGGATGAGCGTTACCTTGAAACCTCGTAGTGGGACTGTGGCAGATAGTGGTTGAGACCTTTGAGACTCATAGTTTTTACGAGTATATCTGGATGTTTTATTGTATGTCTCATATTTTGATTGACATATCCTATGACGATCTGACTACTTTTGATGCTTTATGCTTAGTGATTTCGGGGTGTTCTACTGAGTATTGTTATACTCACCCCTGATGGGCTCTGCCCGCACATGTCGTGTCTTATGCAGATGACGGATC
Organism: Viscum album; assembly: GCA_963277665.1. Taxonomy (NCBI): domain Eukaryota; kingdom Viridiplantae; phylum Streptophyta; class Magnoliopsida; order Santalales; family Viscaceae; genus Viscum; species Viscum album. Next base: position 1,425,837,259 of record OY728136.1, on the reverse strand, counting down.
TTTTACAGAGTCCTTGGATGACTAGAAGCAGGTGGAGCTTAATTGGGCTTGACATACCGATGTGTATACCGATGTTGCATTTGAAAGCACCCCCCTCCTTCTAAGCAGGCTGGACTTCTTTTTTTTCCATTTTGGTTGGGCTTGTATTTGAGTCTTTTTTATGCTTTCCAATACTTTATGTCGTACTTTGATTGTGAGATTATAGATGTATGCATGCATTGTTATCATTTGTTTTACATTTCAACATTGTATGACTTTGGAGTTGTGTGCATGTGTAGAGGTGCGCTACGCTAATGCCTCTCATGTGTGTGATATGCCTTCTCGGCGCTAGTCGGCAACCCCTGACCTATTAGAGGCAGAATTGGGGTAGTTGTGGCTTGGACCCCTATGGGTCGGGTCGTGACTGTGTAAAGCTTAAAGTTCCACATAAACTTTAGTGAGTTACAACAAAGAGAAGTAAATTATTGGACAAGCATGAGAGATGAATGTCAATGGGTATGAACTAACTCTCCAAATTGAACTCACAAGGAGTGTGTGAAGTTATGTGTTCTGATTCCACTTTAGTAGTCAAGGCCTATTGAATTCTGTGAATGTTTAAAGCTACAACAAAAACAGAAATAAATTGGACAAATCCCAGAGATGAATGTCAAGGTTTAGAACTGTAGGAATTGGGTTGATATGTTTGACTAAGATTTAGTCAGGAGTTTAATTGACATGCATGAAGCAGGGATCCAGTTCAAGTTAGTTAATGGGTATGAACAAACTCTCCATGGAAAACTCAACCCAAAATCACAATTAAGCCTATCCTGAATCAAATTAATGGTCATGGATAAAATAAGAAAACATAGTCATGAATGAAATAAACACCTAGTCATGAACAAATTCTCCAAGGCAAACTCAACCCAAAATCACAATTAAGCCTAAGCAATCCCGAATCAAATCAATGGTCATGGATAAAACAAGAAAATTTAGTCATGAATGAAATAAACACCTAGTCATGAAAGACGCTTGAAGAATCAAAACACAACTCCAATTCATGTGTTCAACAAACTCAAAAAGATTTAGAAGATCATCCACAGTCAACACAACTTGACCATAAAAATCAATTATAACTCAATTAACAATAAGGAACTGAGTCTACATCAGCCCTTTGCTACGACCTTAAAGGATTTGTCCGCTCATGCTTCCTTGGAAACAAAACTAAATGAAAAAAATTAACACACGAGGATGAATAGTGGTGGGGACAAAGAAATCTTCAACAGCTCATAATCCTTTTGTAAACAAGGGTCGAAAATGTTTCTCTCCTTTCTTTTAGGGTTCGTTCCTAAAAATCTTCTTTCCATATAACCCTGACTCGACAACTCTTCTTTCCAAAGGTGGTGCAAAAAGTGTTTTATAGGAAAAACAAATTACTTTTCTAATTTTTCAAGAAACAACATTGATACTATGTGTAGATCAATCATGATTGTGATTCCTTTATATATGGGTGAAATACTCTGATTTGGACAGGCGTGTCCGCTGTGATGACAATGACATGACATGACATCATAGTTGCGATCACAATTGGATCATGACTCATATCATGGCCATACATGTCCAAGACATTCAGTGCTCATCCTTATTTTCAATGCTGACACAACATGATCATAACATCATGGATTGATGTGATACAACCCCAGTTTTGAATATGTTTTAGGCCTTGAGGTTCTAAAATGAAATGCACCCATAATCCATGCAAAAATAAACATACGCAGTCTACCAAAACAAAAGAATATATATATATTTTTTTTGAAAAAACACACTTCAAACAATGAATCACAAGGCATGGAGGTTTTTATGTGGTTCCTCTTCTCCATCAATCCATCCACCCATATTTAATGCAATGGTTGAGCCATCAGCTTCACGCTACCAACTCCCATCAAACACCACTAATTCTCACTTCGCACCATCAAATCCCACTTACCCTCACTTTCCATGGCAATCAATCCACTTTAGTTAATACATCGGTAAAATCCCTCATAACCAATATGTTGACCTCACCTGTTTTGATAATCTCAATCATGTATTCATATGTGTTGAAAATCCCAATTATGTTTTCATTCTCTATGATATTTTTTAAGTATCATTGATCTATACTTTAATTCTTTCAAATCTGTGATCAAACCAATACTAATTCTTAAAATAGTCTTTGGAATATGTTAATTCTCATTTATCCATGTTCATACAAGTTATAAATTGATTCTAACACAATCGGATGTGTTCTGCATAAAACAGATAAGTAATCTGCCTATAGCTACTGATAAAGAGCTACCGGTACCTAGTCTACCGATAGACTTAGTCTACCGACAGACAGAGTCACCGATATATCTAACACAGAGCTACCGATGTACTTATAAATGTAAGCTACTGACTTACAGACAGCTACCGATACAAACATAGAGCTACCGGTGTAAGTATCAATAGCTACCGATGGAATAAGAGTCACCGATAGACGAAGCTACTGACAGACTCACAGCTACCGATACCGACTCATGGAGCTACCGACGCATGGAGCTACCGACTCATGGAGCTACCGACTCATGGAGCTACCGACGCATGGAGCTACCGACTCATGGAGCTACCGACTCATGGAGCTACCGACGCATGGAGCTACCGATAAACAATCACCGATACAAGCATGTACCAACCGACGCATAGAGCCACCGATAGAGTCAAAGCAACTAATGACATTGAGCTGCCGATGTTCAAGCTACCGATGCTGATTACCTACCGATCACTCGACTCACTGTTTGAATTTCTTTATTTTTATTTAATCTATCCAACGGTCATATCATGTACATTTTAATGATTTGTCAAATATCTGATAAAGGTTGTCGGATGTCAGGAACCCGTACCTCGTACCTGCAGAAAGGAAATCTTTCCTGTCCCCTGTTGCACGTGACATAAATACAAGAAGACTCTGCTGAAGAGAAGAGTAGTGACAACACACACAGAGACAAGGAAAACATACGACATACTCAAGAAGAGCTCTGTACATACAAGAAGAACCAAGCAAGACAGAATCACATAGACAATCAAGCATACTCGAGAAGTGTTCTGTGCATACAAGAAGAACACTGACGAACTTCAACCACTACTTTTTCACTGTCTGTGAATCTGGAGCATACGACACTCTGTTTCTCAAACAGAAACGAGAAGAGGACTCAGACTCACTTCTGATCGAATCCAAAGGAGTCTAGAGCTACACTGAAATCACCAGAACCATCTCTAAACTCTACATCTCTTGTTCTGTGATTTATTATTATAATTTTCGAGCAGTGTGTGTTATCTGCTGTATCTAACACATACACTGTCTCCTGTACTTAAACTGGAGGATTTGTAAATCCTTACCAAACTCTTTCATTCTTTCTTTCCCACGAATAACAGTGGTAGAGGTCGTGTGTGACCTGGACAGCTGGGTGCTGTTGTACTGTTTCCCACGAAGAACAGTGGTAGAGGTCTTGGACCTGGACAGTTGTAAACTGTTGAACCCCGATCCAGGGTGTGGATCATTTTTATATAAACTTTTGAGAGGACTAAGTCTCGGCTTGAGACTGAACCTCTTGGTTACATTTGTTGTGCCTTCTCTTTCAAAGTTTTATTCCGCTGCTAATCACTTTAAAACCAATACTGTTTTTAAAGTTACTTTGATAATTAAATTAGCAAGTGTTTATGTTAAGTGTAGATTAGTAAGTTAGTTTCAAAAGATAATCACACACTCCTGTGTTGATTAACTGGGAATTAATCAATCCCTTGAGAATCTAACAGAACCTCTACTTTAATATAAATTCACTACAGTTTAATTTATTATTTTATTTGGGGGTCTTTAAGACAGTGTTTTTAAATACAGAAATTTTAATTGGTACTCAATTCACCCCCCTCTTGAGTAAACCACTCCGACCAACACTTGGTATCAGAGGATTGAAAATACTTTCTAAAAGTACTCTGCTTTTGAACTGTGATTTTAGTTGTATTTTAAAGTTCTTAAAATTTCTGTTATATCTAAATTTTTATCTCTTTAAAATTTTCTCATCATGGACAATAGACTTGAGGGTGCTGCTACTAACCGACCACCTTTCTTCAATGGAACTAATTATGCTCAGTGGAAACTGAAAATGAAAATTCATCTAGAAAGCATAGGTTTTGATATTTGGACTGCTATTGAATCAGAATACAAAATTCCCACTACTGCTAGATCTACTTGGGATGAACCTACAAAGACTGCTTACAATAACAACTGTAAAGCTATGAATGCCTTGTACTGTGCTCTAGGAGATGAAGAGTTTAATAGAATTTCTTCTTGTAAAACTGCATATGAAATTTGGGATACCTTAACTGTTTCTCATGAAGGAACAACGAATGTTAAAGAAATGAGATTGAACACTTATACTATCAAGTATGATAATTTTAAAATGAAGCCTGACGAACCCATTTCTGACATGTATCTCAGGTTCAATGAAATTGTCAATACAATGATCTCGCTGGGAAAGGATGTCTCATCGAAGGAACAAATTATGAGAATTTTGAGATGTCTACCTGATAGATGGAGAGGCACATCTGTCTCAATCAGAGAATCTTGTGACATTGCTGCTCTACCTGTCAAGGAACTAATTGGCAAGCTGGTGATGTATGAAGAAGAGCTTAAAGTGAATAAAGAGGAAGAAAATGAACCTGCAAGAAAGTCTGTCGCTTTCAAATCCTCAACTTCAAAGAATAAAGACAAAGAAAAGCTTCAAGCTGTAGTTGAAAGTTCAAGCTGTGAAGACAGTGAAAGTGATTCTGACAGTGATGCTGAGATGGCTCACATTGCTAGAAGATTTAAGAAATTTTATAGGAAAAAGAAGTTCTTCAGAAAAACAAATTATAAGGGTAAGTATGATCACCAAGGTAAATGGAAAAAGGATTGGAAGAAGAATGACAAATCAGATGATGTTGTCTGTTATGAGTGCAAGAGAAAAGGACACATTAAAGCCGACTGTCCAAAGCTGAAGTATAAAAAGAAATATGAATATAAGGACAATAAGTTTAAGAAAGCTATGAAGGCTACTTGGAGTGCTTCTGAGGATAGCTCTACTGAATCTGAAAGCTCTGAAACTGAACACAAAAATAAGGCAAACATGTGCTTTATGACAAACACTTCTCAGGTAACTGCTGAAACTCCTGCTTTAAATTATTACTCTGGAGATAATGCAGAATCTGATTCTGATTCTGGAACAATGTTTAAAAATGAATTGTTTGAGTACTGTGATATGCTGGAAGAGACATGTAATGAACTTAAGGATAAATACAAGTCATTAAAGAAACAGCATGCTCTCACCACTACAGTTAAAACCGAACTCACTATTGAAAAAGAGAAAAATGCTCAACTATTAAAAGAAAACACTGAACTGAAACTATCTAATGAGCAACTCAAGAAAGACTTAGAGAAGTTCACCAATGGCAAAAATACACTAACACAGATGCTAGGAAAGCAAATAGCACCTAAATATACTACTGGTATAGGATACCAACCTGAACAGAGGAAAATTGCCAAAACTAGATTCATTTCTAAATCTGGACAGAATGAAGGTAATTCTGGAACTTCATATGCTTCAACCAGTTATATACATAGCTATGGATCTAATAAAGTTTATCTTTCAAAGCATGTCAATTCTACAAATTATATGAGACCCATTAGACAAATATGGGTACCTAAAGTGTTATTGGCTAACCTGTCTGGACCCAAGAAAATCTGGGTACCAAAATCATCTCCCATCTAAATCTGTTTTGTAGGGAACTTGCTTAAAGAGCTCCTGTAAAGAGACCTGGTATTTGGACAGTGGATGTTCAAGACATATGTCAGGAGACTTCTCTTGTTTTAAGAGTTTACTAAAAGTTGATGGAGGCTTTGTCACCTTTGGTGATAATTCAAAAGGAAAAATCATCGGCCTAGGCCATATTGGTAACACTGATTCAATTTTGATTTCTAAAGTTTTATTTGTTGATGGCCTTAAATACAATTTATTAAGTATTTCTCAGTTATGTGATGATGGTTTTCATGTTAAATTTGAAAATGATTCTTGCAAAGTTTTTAATTCTAAGAATGTTTTGGTATTTTCTGCCTTAAGAAATGAAAATGTTTATGCTGTTAATCTGAATTCTTTAGCTAAGCAGAATATTACTTGTTTGAATGCTTTTCATAAAGAATCTTGGCTATGGCACAGAAGATTGGGACATTGCAACATTCACTCACTTAGAAAACTCTCTAGAAAAAACCTAGTTAGAGACCTACCTAAATTAGAATTCCCAAATGATAGAGTGTGTAACCCCTGTCAAAAGGGAAAACAACACAAAGTTTCTTTTAAATCAAAGAAAGAAGTTTCGACTTCTCAACCACTTGAATTGGTTCACATGGATTTGTTTGGACCATCAAGAGTTTCTAGTTTAAATGGGAAGCACTATGTTTATGTTCTTGTAGATGACTTTTCTAGATATACTTGGGTATATTTTCTAGCTCACAAAAGTGAAGCTTGTTCTTCTTTTGTTAAATACTCTAAATCTGTAGAGAACCTTAGTGGACTTAAGATTAAAACTTTGAGAAGTGATCATGGTCGTGAGTTTGAAAATCAAGATTTTGAATCTTATTGCTCACACAATGGCTATACTCATAACTTCTCTGCCCCTAGAACACCCCAACAGAATGGTGTAGTAGAAAGAAGAAACCGAACCCTTCAAGAAATTGCTAGAACCATGCTCAATGAATATGACCTGCCTATTTATTTTTGGGCTGAAGCTGTTAATACAGCTTGCTATGTCATTAATAGAGTCTTAATTAGACCTGTTCTTAAGAAAACCCCTTATGAATTGTGGAACAATAGAAAGCCTAAGGTTAATTACTTTAAAGTTTTTGGTTGCAAAGTATTTATTCTGAATACTAAAGATAATCTGGATTTTGCTTCCAAAAGTGATGAAGGAATTTTTCTGGGTTACTCTATTTCAAGTAAAGCCTATAGAGTATTCAATAAGAAAACCAAATGTGTGGAAGAATCTGTTCACATCAAGTTTGATGAAACTGATCCACATGAGCCTAAAACCTCTCTTGAGAATCTTGAAGAAGATTTGTCTATTCTGGACCTTAATGATAAATCTAAAGAACCTGTTATAAAAACATCCAGTTCTGGACTTTTTCTAGAATCTGCTTCTGTTGAACCCGAACCTATAGATGAACCTGAAATTTCTAGTCCAACCTTTACCAGATCAACGAGGATTCTAAAGAATCATCCTTTAGAAGCTGTTGTTGGTAATCTTGATAGAGGAACACAAACTAGAGCTTCTCTAAGGAACCAGGTTGAACATCAAGCTTTTCTTTCACAGCTAGAACCCAAAAATATCAATGATGCTATCAATGATGAATTCTGGGTAATGGCTATGCAGGAAGAATTAAATCAGTTTGAAAGAAACAAAGTCTGGGAATTAGTTGACAGACCTAAGGACACTTTGACAATAGGCACAAAATGGGTTTTTAGAAATAAAGTAGATGAATCTGGAAATATAGTTAGAAACAAAGCTAGACTAGTTGCACAAGGATATAGTCAAGAAGAAGGTATAGACTATGAGGAAACTTTTGCACCTGTAGCTAGACTAGAAGCCATCAGGATCTTACTTGCATATGCTGCACATCTGAATTTCAAGTTATATCAAATGGATGTGAAAAGTGCATTTCTAAATGGTTTTATAATTGAAGATGTTTTTGTTGAACAACCACCTGGATTTACTAACCCCCATTTTCCAAATCAAGTTTTTAAACTTTCTAAAGCTTTGTATGGTCTAAAACAAGCTCCAAGAGCTTGGTATGATAGACTTAGCAATTTCCTTATTTCAAAAGGTTTCACTAAAGGGATTGCTGATCCAACTCTTTTCATTAAAAGAATTTCTAAAGATGTTTTAGTTGTACAAATATATGTTGATGATATTATTTTTGGATCTTCTAAACACTCTTTATGTACTGATTTTTCAAAAAGTATGCAAAATGAATTTGAAATGAGCTTAATGGGAGAGCTTAAGTACTTTCTTGGATTTCAAGTATTTCAAAATGAAAATGGTATTATTTTGAATCAAAGTAAATATACAAAGGATCTTTTAAAACGTTTTGGTCTGGATAGTATCAAGGAAAGTGAAACTCCTATGAGTACTACCTGTAAATTGGACGCTGATGAAACTGGGAAACCAGTTGATCAAACAAATTACAGAGGTATGATTGGTAGCTTACTTTATCTTACTGCTAGTCGACCTGATATTATGTTTAGTGTGTGTATGTGTGCTAGATTTCAAGCTAATCCAAAAGAATCTCATTTGCTTGCTGTTAAAAGAATTTTTAAATATCTCAAACACACGGTTAACTTAGGTTTGTTTTACCCAAAAGGACAATCCTTTGAGTTAATGAGTTATTCAGATGCTGACTTTGCTGGTTGTAAGTTAGATAGAAAAAGCACATCAGGAATATGTCATTTGCTTGGAAAATCCTTAGTTTCTTGGTGTAGTAAGAAACAGAACTCAGTTGCATTATCTACTGCCGAAGCAGAATATATAGCTGCTGGTAGTTGCTGTGCACAAATTCTGTGGATGAAACACACTCTTTTGGACTATGGATATGTTTTTAAACATGTTTCAATCAAATGTGATAACACCAGTGCAATAAACATCTCTAAGAATCCTGTATCTCACTCTAGAACCAAACACATAGATGTAAGACACCATTTCCTAAGAGATCACTATCAAAAAGGTGATATTTCTCTTGAATTTATTGACACTGAACATCAATTGGCTGATATTTTCACTAAACCTTTAAGTTTGGATAGGCTAAGTTACATAAGACATGAATTGGGAATGTTTAATCACTGATGTGAAAATTCTCACCGATGTGAAATTCTCACCGATGTGAAATTCTCACCGATGTGGAAATTCTCACCGATGTGGAAATTCTCACCGATGTGGAAATTCTCACCGATGTGAAAATTCTCACCGATGCAATGCTATATTTTAAAACTTCTGTCTGCCGCCAAGAATACGAATCGTTTTACTTTATTTTATTTTACTCTATTTTAGTCGTTTATTTGGAATTCCTAAATGATAAAACTAAGTCTAAGCCACTTCTTACCTCACCGAGCTCAAAATCTCTCACCTTCGAACCTTTGCTCCCAAATCGGCCAAGAACCCTAAACCCGCGATGGCAAAAACTAAGCTTCCTATCGTCAGAAATGAAAGTGTAGAACCAAACGCTAAGAAGCAGAAGACACAGCATAAAGCCAGTGTTAGTGAAGTCAGAACTAGATCGGGAAAGCGACCAGTGAATCCTCACTTGCAGAATAGAGACATAGTAATCGAGAAGGAACTGTGCGTGGAATGGCTAATGCCTAGCAAATCGTTAGTACTCGAGATTCTGGAGGACCAGAAATGGGTGGATTGTTTCTCGAATAACAATGGCCCATACTACCCGAAGTTGGTAAAACAGTTCTACGAGTTTGTAAGCGTCGAGAAGTCTGAAAATGAGAATCGGGTAAGCTCGTTTTTAAATGGAAAAGAGATGTCTTTTTCTTCAGTAGAGTGGGCTGAGTGTTTGAAAGTACCACATGAAGGTGTCTCTGGGTACGTATCAAGAGCAATGCCACCTAGCAGTGACATCTTTGATTATGAAACTGCCTTAAAAGAACTGACTGGTAATGGGAATCAAAGGCAAGTGGTTGCTACTGAAATGGATGGAGAGAATCGACTGCTCTTCAAGTTTGTTCAGCATGTGTTGATACCAAGGCGAGGAGATTTTGCAAATCTGAGATATCAAGATATCTATCTTCTTCATTTGCTAAGACATGGTGTGAAAATCAATCTGTGCAGATTGTTAATGCTTCAAATGGAAGACATGATTAGACCAAAGTCAAAGACTAATGCTTTATTCTTTGCCAAGCTGATTTCAGTAATGATAAAAGTGAAAGGAATAGCTGAGTCTCAGGATGAGACAGTTGTAGTCAAGAATAATTTCTGCATCACCTCGACTGTTTGTAAGTACATGAAAATTAACTGGAACCCATGGAAGGGAGAATGGGTCAGTGATGATCAGAAGATATATGATAGGTTTAACCCTGTGGATCATCCCTCAAGACCAAAGGATATGAGAGATCCAAGTCTGAGACCTGATGAAGAGGAACCTGTTTATAGTGATGAAACAGAAGAAGAAGAAGAAGAAGAAACTCCCATGGATGTTGGAGGAGATCCAGACTTGCCACCAAGTCCTGTTGAAGAATTGGTTTATTCTAGGAAAGGAAAGGTAGAAGAAATTTTGTCTACTTATGAGGAAGATCAGTCTGTACCTCACCAAGAAGAAGAGGAAAAGGAAAATGTATCTGAATCGCCTGCTTCTGGTAGTTTAAGTATGAGTCCTTTGATTGGAAACTCAGCTATGCCTCCTGCTGAAGTAGAAATAGATACAGAAAAAGCTGTACCTGTATCAGAAGATCTTCCAGATGCTGCACCGATGGAACTTGTAATAGAAGATTCTGATGAAGAGAATCCAGCACTGAATGCTGTTGTGATACATGAGAATGCACCCATTGAGGGGGAGCATCAATCTGTTCTTGGAAATGTTACAGTAGCTGTTGAGCTTGGAGACTGGGTAGAAGACCCAGGGTTTATAGTCTGTGGATTGGATTATCCGGATTCTGATAATGAGATGTCTGTGAATAGACCGAAGACCAATTATGATCTTGCTTCTGAATTGTTGCCTGATGATGTGGTCAGATTTCATGATCTGAATAAGCTGAAAGAGGACCTCAAAACCAGTTTTGTTGAAGAAGTGAAGTTAATGGAAACCTCCCTTGCATCCTCAATTAATTCAATGATGACTGATTCTGTAGTTAGTTTGGCCTCAGTAAAGGGATCTGCTGCAGTTGCTCCAAATGATTTTGTCTCCAAATCTGATCTTGAATCCATGAAGAATGAGCTGAAAGAATCATTCAGTGTATCAGTTGCTGAGATGAAGCAAAGCTTTAATGAAGAAATGAAAATGTTAGAGAGATCCTTCGAGCTATCTCTGGCCTGTAATTTATCTTCTTTTGTGTCTGAGCTTATGGAAGAAGTGAAAGAGTGCCAGACTCAGTCTTCTAGAATCGAAGCAGATCTTGAAGCTCTCAAGACAACAGTTGTTGCTTTGGACTCTTATATGAGCTCCAAGTCTCAAGCTGACAAGGACCTAGCTTATGTGAAGAGTGTAGTAAGCCAGTTTGTCTCGGTGTTTGAAAGTTTCAAAACCTCAGTGAAGGATCACGTTCAATTACAAGACTCTCAAGTTCAAAGCCTAATCAGTGGTTTGTCTAAGAGTTTCAAAGAAACTGTTTCCTTCTCTCTTGGCCCTCTCACATCCAAACTATCTGTTGACCTGAATCTAGTTAGAGCAATGTTGAAGGAGGAGATTGGTTCTATTTCAACCAGTGGCTCTGTGGACTCATCAGAGTTGAGCCGAGTGGTGCTTTCTACAAGAGATTCTGCTAGAGAAATAATGAAGATTGTTCAAGATTATATGAGAGAAGCCTCTGCCTCTCAGGAAGCCGTAAAGAGCAAAGTGGACTACTACTTCACCAAAATTTTCACCAAGCATCAACTCGAACACCACTTCAAGCTAATGTTGGAACACATGAAGCTACCTCCAGTCACTCAAGCTTTTAGAGAACAAGTGAGCAAACTAAGAGAATTGACTCCTGCCTTGGAGAAATTCATGGAAAACAAAGATGATTTCATTTCTGCTATGGAAAGAGGAGGAGGAATTATTATGGATTTTAGAAATTTGTTGCTGCCCTTCTTGCATGTTGATGCCAGACCAGTCATCATACCTCCTGCTTTGCCTGCTTCTGCCTCAGCTGCTTCCACAGTCCAGCTGACTCCTGCTCAAGCTATTCGAAGCCTCACACCAATGATCACCCAAAGATCTTCAACCTACAGGCCTGACTCTGTGTCAGTGGCCCAGCCTCCTTTGATCTTTTCTGGCATTCCAAAACCTTCACCTGCATCCTCACCAACCGAACCTTCTTCTGATCCCAAAGGAAAATCTCACGTGGAAGATGTGGATTGATCCAGTGGCCAGGATTTTTTATAGGAATTCATTTGTATTCTGTTTCTGTACTTTTTGACTACTGTATTACAGAAGAACTCCTTTTACTTCTCATGTTTTATTTGTCTCCTATATATATATACTTTCCCACTTTTTGATTATCACAAAGGGGGAGAACAAAATGAGCGAATGATAAGGGGGAGAACAATAAGCGGGGAGAACAAAATGAGAGAATGAGAAATATTTTCAATGGAGAAAAATAACATTCTTTTCAAATTTATCTCTGCTATTATTATAATTCTTTTTACCTTCGGTACCTTATGATTGTTACCTCTGATAACTTATGTCTATATCATACTATTTCTATTATCTCTGATGCTGTTTTCTCTGAGAAAATTGAATTCAATATTATACTCTTTACTATTATATTTTCACTATGTTAAATGCCCATATCATAAATTGTGATTATCAAAAAGGGGGAGATTGTTGACCTCACCTGTTTTGATAATCTCAATCATGTATTCATATGTGTTGAAAATCCCAATTATGTTTTCATTCTCTATGATATTTTTTAAGTATCATTGATCTATACTTTAATTCTTTCAAATCTGTGATCAAACCAATACTAATTCTTAAAATAGTCTTTGGAATATGTTAATTCTCATTTATCCATGTTCATACAAGTTATAAATTGATTCTAACACAATCGGATGTGTTCTGCATAAAACAGATAAGTAATCTGCCTATAGCTACTGATAAAGAGCTACCGGTACCTAGTCTACCGATAGACTTAGTCTACCGACAGACAGAGTCACCGATATACCTAACACAGAGCTACCGATGTACTTATAAATGTAAGCTACTGACTTACAGACAGCTACCGATACAAACATAGAGCTACCGGTGTAAGTATCAATAGCTACCGATGGAATAAGAGTCACCGATAGACGAAGCTACTGACAGACTCACAGCTACCGATACCGACTCATGGAGCTACCGACGCATGGAGCTACCGACTCATGGAGCTACCGACTCATGGAGCTACCGACGCATGGAGCTACCGACTCATGGAGCTACCGACTCATGGAGCTACCGACGCATGGAGCTACCGATAAACAATCACCGATACAAGCATGTACCAACCGACGCATAGAGCCACCGATAGAGTCAAAGCAACTAATGACATTGAGCTACCGATGTTCAAGCTACCGATGCTGATTACCTACCGATCACTCGACTCACTGTTTGAATTTCTTTATTTTTATTTAATCTATCCAACGGTCATATCATGTACATTTTAATGATTTGTCAAATATCTGATAAAGGTTGTCGGATGTCAGGAACCCGTACCTCGTACCTGCAGAAAGGAAATCTTTCCTGTCCCGTGTTGCACGTGACATAAATACAAGAAGACTCTGCTGAAGAGAAGAGTAGTGACAACACACACAGAGACAAGGAAAACATACGACATACTCAAGAAGAGCTATGTACATACAAGAAGAACCAAGCAAGACAGAATCACATAGACAATCAAGCATACTCGAGAATTGTTCTGTGCATACAAGAAGAACACTGACGAACTTCAACCACTACTTTTTCACTGTCTGTGAATCTGGAGCATACGACACTCTGTTTCTCAAACAGAAACGAGAAGAGGACTCAGACTCACTTCTGATCGAATCCAAAGGAGTCTAGAGCTACACTGAAATCACCAGAACCATCTCTAAACTCTACATCTCTTGTTCTGTGATTTATTATTATAATTTTCGAGCAGTGTGTGTTATCTGCTGTATCTAACACATACACTGTCTCCTGTACTTAAACTGGAGGATTTGTAAATCCTTACCAAACTCTTTCATTCTTTCTTTCCCACGAATAACAGTGGTAGAGGTCGTGTGTGACCTGGACAGCTGGGTGCTGTTGTACTGTTTCCCACGAAGAACAGTGGTAGAGGTCTTGGACCTGGACAGTTGTAAACTGTTGAACCCCGATCCAGGGTGTGGATCATTTTTATATAAACTTTTGAGAGGACTAAGTCTCGGCTTGAGACTGAACCTCTTGGTTACATTTGTTGTGCCTTCTCTTTCAAAGTTTTATTCCGCTGCTAATCACTTTAAAACCAATACTGTTTTTAAAGTTACTTTGATAATTAAATTATTAAGTGTTTAGGTTAAGTGTAGATTAGTAAGTTAGTTTCAAAAGATAATCACACACTCCTGTGTTGATTAACTGAGAATTAATCAATCCCTTGAGAATCTAACAGAACCTCTACTTTAATATAAATTCACTACAGTTTAATTTATTATTTTATTTGGGGGTCTTTAAGACAGTGTTTTTAAATACAGAAATTTTAATTGGTACTCAATTCACCCCCCTCTTGAGTAAACCACTCCGACCAACACAATACAATTAAATCCCTTGTAATTAACACAATAATTTCCTCCTAATGATGGTCAAAGGCCCTTGAGTCTTTCCTATCTTTATCGATTGTAATTGTCAAGTCTTCATTATACCCGTTCCAAAAGATCATGACGTGACAAATGTGTCATGTGGTTGGGTTTTGAAGGGATGTCTAACATCCTAAAACGCAGTGGAAGAACTACTCCAAAACACCATTAAGCTCAGAATCTATCTATACATTTGGAATAAATAATAAAATGAAGAACAAGAATGGTGTACCTTCCACCTTGTCGATCCGGCCCGTCAAAGTTTACACAAGCATTTGATTGAGTTCATTGAGAAATAGCCAATGTATTCTTTCCTCCGAAGGTATTCGCTGATCGTGGGAATTGCCCGACGCTTGGGTAGGATCTCTCTCAAGCCACGATTTGCTAGAACCTTGAGTTCAAAGGTAGGAGAGGATCAGGAGCTATAGAGTTATGGCGTGGAGAGTTTCTATGTTAGAGATCACAACAACCATGCAAGAGGATTGAACCGATTTACGTAGGCCTCCAAGAACCAAACGTTTGGCCATATTTTGATTGTACGTTTCACCGAACGTTCCAACGTTTTAACTCTCTTGAAACGTTCGGTTTAACTCCCATAATGAATGTTTAGCGTTTAAACATTCATGCTATGCATTTAAATGCCTCACAAACATCATCCTATGATGAAAAACCAAGTATGATATCATTTGGAGACGATTTTGGTTGATTCCTACGACATCGCAAAATGCGATAATCCCATGCAAGGATCACCACAGCATAGTGTCTCACACGATGCTGTGGTGCACTCGAGGACCAACCATGACATGGCCTAAACCACAACGTCGTGGTAGTTCCTTTAGTACACAAATCCATCAATTCAACTAAAGCCTCATAGACTTGACACACTTTCACCTCATGTCACATCACATGCAATAACTTGTGAAACCATATTCAAAAACTACTTTTGGATATCTCCAAAACTCTTTGGAAAAGCTATCATCAATCCACCGCGTATCACATCATATGCAATTTCTTGTGAATATTTATCCAAAACTACTTTCAGATATCCTCAAAAACACTTTTGGGATAACTCTCAAACTTGATCCTCATTCGCATGACCACAAAGTGTGATCCCACAAAGTGTCTCACACTATGTTGTGGTGCACTCGAGGACCGACCATGACATGGCCTAAACCACAACGTTGTGGTAGTTCCTTTAGTACACAAATCCATCAATTGCACTAAAGCCTCATAGACTTGACACACTTTCACCTCATGTCACATCACTTGCAATAACTCGTGAAACCATATTCAAAACTACTTTTGGTTATTGATAGAGACCTGCTGCCAATTAGTTTGGGGGTATTAATGTCTTTGTAGGGGGTGAGTTTGTTATGGGGAATATTCTTAGTTAGTGCGGTGAGTTTGTTAGAGTTTGTTATGAGAGAATATTCTTAGTTTGTTAGAGAGGGAGATTATAAATAAGGGTGGAGGGTTAAGGTGAGAGCATCCTGGAGTTTATGGTTTAGTGGCTGCTTTGAGCAGATCGGCCTTTTGGCTGGGGCGGGAGCCTCTCCCGATCTCCTTATTCCTCATTTCTGCTGTTATTTCCTCCTTTTTGCTGTATTTCTGCTCCCTTATTATATAAATATAAAGTAGTCGGTGCTGGGTTCCTATAAATTGGTCCGATCTTCCGGATTCCTCCTACCGATTCCAACTGCTGCGATTTTCTCTTTTTCATCTGCAATGGTGCGCAACACAGGAGGAGGTGCCAGATCTTCTGTCAGCTGCGGATCCAGGTAACGAGGCGCTCAGGAGCCGAAGTGCGCACGACTTAGTTGCCGCGCTCCACCTGTTCGCTGGCACCCGACGCACCGCGCACGAGAAGAGTAGAGCACGACCAGTTGGCAACCAAGGGAGTCGCACCCAACGCGACGCTGTTGCGCATCTGGATCAGACGAATCACACGGTTTCACACAGTTGCACCCCGTCGGCTCGTTTCTTCCTAGAGGCGCGCACCGTCCACTCCATCCGCGACGTACGGTGCCTTCAATCGTTTCCAATGGACAAGGCGAACTGAGCGCGCGGCGCGACTTCGCCTTACGACACCGCTCTCGGCCGTCTCTGCCGTTTCCGTCATCCCGCGTTCAAATCCGGCGCGCTCGGCCAGATCCCGTCGGCCGACCACTGCTGTGGTGTCCGGCTCACCGCTCCTCCGCAACGACCGCTGCTCCAGTCGGCTTCCGTCCACCGCTCTAGCTGGATTTTTCAGTAGCGGCTCACCCGACAACTCCCGTTCCACGGTTCCACGGGGGACGCACCACAGGGTGACGTCGTGTTCACTCTACGGGAGGGGGGGGGGGTCCCGATTTGTTTTCAGAAAAAAACGGAGTTCAGTGCGGCCCGATCAGGAGTTTTTACTAGACTTTTCGGCCACACATCCGGAAACGTGGATCTCAACGGCTGAGGAATATTTCTCACGCAATCAAACGCCAGAGCAGCTGAAGGTACTCATGGCACGCCTCTGCATGTCCGATCTGTCCGCACTTTGGTTTTTAGTAGCCACAGGACCTGCAACTACGTTCACTTGGGCGCATCTTAAAGAAGCAATCCTTGAGGATTTTGGAAGCTCCATCACTGAACCCCCTGCAACTACATCCGAGTTCCTGCCGCCGGTAACGCAGGTGTCCGCGTCGCACTCTGCGGGGCCTACCAAACATGAGACGCCCAACCAGAGCAAAGGGCTGACCGCAAATCCTGACGACACTATCTCCAGCCAATCTGTGATAGACCTGCTGAATATTGAGGTGGACACTTCAAAGTTCATAATGCTGGAGCACGGGCCTCAACAGATAGAGTCGGCTCATACAGGGGCTCTTGTTATTGTACCACCAGTTGTACAGGGCTCGCTCGCGGTGTCGGAATGGGGTCTCCGGGTTCATGAAGGAGGTTCTTTTTTTTTTTCACCCCGCAGTCGAGTGGTACCAGCTGTCCTTGCGGCCTAGCCCACGACAGGACCTTCTGATAAGCACCACCACCCGAACTAGCAGCAGAATTTGGTATAATAAATGAAACAGTACAGCGTACCTGGTTACAGACTCCTGAACTCAAAAATAGAAATAAAAAGGTAGGAACGAAGAAGGAAACTGGCACACTTCAGGAGGCCCCTCTGCTCTCCTGCCCGAACTCCAAGGAGTTGTTTAAACCTGACCAAAGATGCCCCCCGTGGTCCCCTCCTCAGCCCCTTAAGTAATCCCCAACTGATTGGAGGTTTCTCCAGGCAGTTAGCCCCCCCCCCCATGATCCCTCCAGGCGGTTTCTCCAGGCAGTTAGGCCCCCCCATGATCCCTCCAGGCGGTTAAGCTTTCTCTCTCTCTCCCTTTTCCAGTGGCCCCCCTTCTTGAATAAACCTGCCAGGTGGTAGGGTCCCCACCAGCTCTAACACTTGCACCCCCTTGAAAAGCAGGCTTGTCCTCAAGACTGAAAGAAGGAAATTGATTGCGGAGAGTGAACTCATCCTCCCAAGTGGCATCATCCATTGAACAGCCAGACCAGTGGATGAGAAACTGAGGTTGTGCCATGCCATCTGTATAGTTCAAACGGGAAGAGAGAACTGCTATTGGTTCTGGGCTCTGAGCAGAATCTAACTCCATTCCTGGAGGTAAAGATGGCTGAACCTGCTGCGTGCCTATGGCTTTTTTTAACTGGGAGACATGAAAAACTGGATGAATTCGTGAAGCAGCCGGTAGATCCAGACGGTATGCAACCGGACCAATCTGCTCAACAATGGTAAAAGGTCCATAAAACCTAGCTGCCAACTTCTGGTAAACACGGTGGGCACCAGAGTGTTGTTTATGGGGTCAGAGCTTGAGAAATACCCAATCTCCCACCTGAAAAACCACATGACGACGATGCTTATCAGCAGTTTTTTTCATATAGTCCTGTGAACGAGACAAGTGTTGTTGGAGTTGCCGAAGGGCTTCATCCCGGTCTCCCAAAGCCGTTGCTACTGCTGGCACACGAATTTCAGATGGCAAAAAACTCAGAATGGTTGGAGGTTTGCGGCCGTAAACAATTTCAAATGGGGTTGTATTAATAGAGGCATGCCAAGTAGTATTATAGCTCCACTCCGCCCAAGGGATCCAAAATGACCAAGTACGTGGTTGATCCCCTGCAAAACAGCGCAGATAAGTCTCTAAACAGCGGTTAACCACCTCTGTTTGGCCGTCGGTTTGTGGGTGGTAGGCAGTGCTGAAGCGAAGTATGGTGCCATAGAGACGGAATAATTCTGTCCAAAAATTGCTGAGAAAAAGTGGATCCCGGTCACTCACTATAGAGGTGGGTACACCATGAAGACGGACCACTTCCCGAAGGAACAGTTCAGCCACTGATCGTGCAGTATACAGATGCTTAAGGAGCAGAAAATGAGCATATTTAGACAAACGATCAACCACCACCAAAATTACATCATACCCCTTTGATTTTGGCAGCCCGGAGATAAAGTCCATAGAAATGTCGGACCGGATTGTTGTAGGAATTTCCAACGGTTGCAGTAAACCAGCAGGGGCAAGAGTAGAATATTTATATCGTTGGCACACTTCACACTGTTGTACAAATTTCTGGACAACCCCTTTCATGCCCACCCAATACAGATTGCCGGCCAACTTGCGATAAGTTCGGTAAAAACCCATATGTCCCCCTTGAGGAGAGGAATGGAATTCTGCTAATAACAAAGGAATCCAAGAGGAAGTTGCTGGAATAGCCAACCGATCATGATATAAGAGTATCCCTTGCTGTAAAGTAAACCCATCAACAGTCTGCTGGCCAGATTGCAAGGCTTGGAAAATCGGTCCCAAGTGTGGGTCTGTAGCGACTCCATCAGCTAGCTTGTGCCCCTCCTCCCATACCGGCTGAGCTTGCAGTTGATAACAGCGGCCTGTGTTTTCCTTTATCCGAGACAAAGCATCTGCGACAAAGTTTTCTCTTCCTGGTTTGTAACAAATTTCAAATTGGTACCCCAAAAGTTTAGCAATCCAGCATTGCTGATCCACTGTGGTTATTCGCTGTTGCAGTAAGTATTTTAGGTTTCGATGGTCTGAATAGACAATAAATGGGCGGCCCAAGAGGTAAGGCCGCCAATGTTGAATGGATAGGACCAACGCCATAATCTCCTTTTCATAAACCGATTTAGCAAGGTGATGATCTGAAAGAGCAGTACTAAAAAATGAGATTGGTCTGCGTTCTTGCATGAGGACAGCCCGTATTCCCCTCCCGGAGGCATCACACTCGAGCTCAAACTGCTTAGAAAAATCCGGTAGAGCTAATACAGGTGTCGTCGTCATTAGTTGTTTCAAGTGTTGGAAAGCTTGGAGGGCCTCATTTGTCCATTGGAAACCATCTTTCCGAGTAAGAGCAGTGAGAGGTCGAGCCACTTTCCCATATCCCCGAATGAATTTACGGTAGTAGCCGGTGAGGTCTAAGAAGCCACGGACACCCTTAACAGTAGTTGGAATTGGCCAATCAACCATGACTTGCACCTTCCCAGGATCTACTGAAACTCCTTCAGCTGATATAATATGTCCCAGATATTCAATCTCCTGCTGTCCAAAATTGCACTTCTTTTTGTTGGCAAAGAAATGATTTTCTTGGAGAAGACTAAGTACATTTGCAAGATGTTGTAAGTGGGTCGACCAATCTCTGCTGTACAAAAGAATATCATCAAAAAATATTAGCACATAATGTGGAAGTAAGGGTCGAAATAAGTCATTCATTGTTGCTTGAAAAGTGGAGGGGGCATTCATTAATCCAAATGGCATCACTAAATACCCATATTGTCCACTATGAGTACGGAAGACAGTTTTGTCCACATCATCCTTGCGCATGCGGATCTGATGGTAACCTGCTCTAAGATCAAGTTTAGAGAAGTAGCTCCGTACAACTCATCTAATAACTCTTCAACCACTGGTATTGGAAATTTGTCGGGGACGGTTACCTTGTTCAAAGCTTGGTAGTCAACACATAGCCGCTATGACCCATCTTTCTTTTTAACCAACAATACTGGGCTTGAGAAAGCACTCGTACTAGGTCGGATTATACCTTTAGTCAGCATCTCCTGAACTTGCGTTTCTATCTCATTTTTTTGGAAATAAGGATATCGATATGGTCTGACAGAAACTGGTCCCTGTCCTGGGAAGAGATTTATCGCATGTTCATGGAGTCTTGAAGCTGGGAGACCTTGGGGCTCATAAAAAATTGACTGATATTGGAGAAAGATCTGCTGTAAGTCATGACTTTGGTGAGAAGTCAGAAACTGCTCTCCACTGCTTCGTTTGCCCCCGATTAGTTGGCGATGTACACTGCTGAGACTTTGTTTTTGAGACCACTGGTCCAGCGAAACAACGGCCCGATTCTTTTGGTGAACTCCTGAGAGTGTGAACTGCTGATTTTCCACTACAAAGTTCATCACCATGGTCTTCCAATTGATACAAACGTCCCCCAAAGTCTTTAGCCATGCTACGCCTAAGATTAAGTCCAGAGATGTGTGCCTCAATGGAACAACCATAAGCTCCCATAGTCAACCATACTTGCCGACATGTGCCCGCTGTAGCAGTTTTATGGCCATCCCCGAGCTTCACTCTCATTTTCTTTGAGCTCCAAATGGTTAACCCCAGAATTTTGGCCAGGCGTGGGCTAATAAAATTGTGGGAGGCTCCATTGTCTAATAAAATTAATATAGGTATCTCTTTGATGTAACCTTCAAATTTTAAAGACATTGTTGCCTCCTCTGGATAATTCTTAGTGCTGCATAAAATCCCCCAACCCTGTATTTCCACAAGCTTGCATTCCACCTCATGAAATTCTTCTTCTTCTTCTACAGCTGTAGTGTCCTCCTCCTGTTGAGGAGTTTGTCCTGCTTCTTCATCCCCTTCTCCCAGAATTAAAATCCGCATTTTTGAATCAGAACACTTGTGCATAGGATTATATGATTTTCCACAACGAAAACATAATCCTCTCTTCCGTCGATCTTCCCATTCTTGATTTGTTAGTTGACGAACTGCTCTATTTCCAGTTGTAATTGTGCGTTGTACCTCTTTATTATTTCTTCCTGGAGGCTCTCCACTGCGCCTTATTACCGGAGGTTGTGGATTTGATTGTTGAAGTGAAGCTCCCCTAGGAGTGCTTACCCAGTCTCTGCCTCCATTCCAGCGTGTCCCTCCCCATTGAGTTGGTGGTCTGGAGCCTTTGCCAAGGGCTAGTTCCACATGTCTTGCTAACCGCATTACCTGTAGTCGGGATTCGGGACTATGGATCCGTACCCAGCTTCGTATTTCCTCTCGCAATCCATGGAGAAAGTATCCCACATACTGAGATTCTGGTTGGCGTGGAATGAGTGATGCCAAGAATTCGAACCGCTCAATATATTCCTGCACTGTGCCCTGCTGTTGGTTAGCGGCCAATTCCTCATAAGGATTCTGCACTTCTAAACCACTAAATCGTTCCATTAACTCCTCTTTAAATTGATTCCAAGTCAATTGAGGATGTACTTCTTCTAGAACCGTGAACCAGTGTATGGCAATTCCTTCCATACTCACCTGAGCCAAAGAAATTTTAGAGAGTTCAGGTGTTTGATTAATCCGAAAATATAATTCTGCTCTATTAATCCATCCACGAGGATCTTGTCCATCGAAAACTGGTAATTCTACACGGTGGACTGCTAACTGCGGTCTGGGACTGCCTCCTGCAGCTTCTTCTAACCTTGTTAGCATCGCGTTTGGTGCAGTCCGTTCGTGCGTCCCTAACACCATTCCACTGGATCCACCTGTTGGTGCAGAGGTAGTAGCTTCATCTTGATTAGGGAGCTTTTCCAGACGGTGCACCATGTTGCTTAAGGTGTTCTGCAACTCCTTTAATCCTGAAATTTCATGCTGAAATGCTCTCACTGTTGCTGCTAAACCAGACATCGTTGATTCCACCCGATCGAGGCGCTGATCTCGTCCAGCTTCAGCACGCTCCAGCCGTTGTTCCAATGCTTCCAAGCGAGATTGTAGGCGGGTCTCCATGCCTGATTTCGAGCTGGTTCTTGGCACAATGATGAGAGGGGGTGGGGAAGAGAGGAATCCGACAGGTCGGACCAAAATGATAAGCACCACCACCCGAACTAGCAACAGAATTTGGTATAATAAATGAAACAGTACAGCGTACCTGGTTACAGACTCCTGAACTCAAAAATAGAAATAGAAAGGTAGGAACGAAGAAGGAAACTGGCACACTTCAGGAGGCCCCTCTGCTCTCCTGCCCGAACTCCAAGGAGTTGTTTAAACCTGACCAAAGATGCCCCCCGTGGTCCCCTCCTCAGCCCCTTAAGTAATCCCCAACTGATTGGAGGTTTCTCCAGGCAGTTAGGCCCCCCCCCCCATGATCCCTCCAGGCGGTTTCTCCAGGCAGTTTCTCCAGGCAGTTAGGCCCCCCCATGATCCCTCCAGGCGGTTAAGCTTTCTCTCTCTCTCCCTTTTCCAGTGGTCCCCCTTCTTGAATAAACCTGCCAGGTGGCAGGGTCCCCACCAGCTCTAACACCTTCCCACTGGATGGAGGTTAGCCGTTACGATGAGAGGCACTCTCACCTTCGTCTCTCCATCCCTGATCCATGACGGCGGCCGACGTGTTTGGGAGATTGTGTGGCGAACACCTGCGGCACAGGTACTTTATACAGGACTGCAGCGGCGGATATGGAAGATTGCCTGGCACCACTACCTGTCTAGCACCCCTTGTCCTTCATTCCCTACAGCACGAATGGTATGGGAGATCGCGTGGCGTGTCTGCGAGATCCACCACCTTGAGGACAAGGTGGTTTTTCGGGACGGTGGCAGTGATAGAGACCTACTGCCAATTAGTTTGGGGGTATTATTGTCTTTGTTGGGGGTGAGTTTGTTATGGGGAATATTCTTAGTTAGTGGGGTGAGTTTGTTAGAGTTTGTTATGAAGGAATATTCTTAGTTTGTTAGAGAGGGAGATTATAAATAAGGGTGAAGGGTTAAGGTGAGGGCATCCTGGAGTTTATGGTTTAGTGGCTGCTTTCAGCAGATCGGCCTTTTGGCTTTGGCAGGAGCCTCTCCCGATCTCCTTCCTCATTTCTGCTGTTATTTCCTCCTTTTTGCTGTATTTCTGCTCCCTTATTATATAAATACAAAGTAGTCGGTGCTGGGTTCCTATCAGTTATCTCCAAAACTCTTTGGAAAAACTATCATCAATCCACTGCGTGTCACATCATATGCAATATCTTATGAATATTTATCCAGAAGTACTTTTAGATATCCTTAAAAACACTTTTGGGATAGCTCTCAAAGTTTCATAAACTTTATCCTTATTTGCATGATCATAAAAGTGTGATCCCACGAGCCTTTGTAGCATTGATGACAATAATTATGAATTCATAAACCCATAAATGTAAACAAAGAGCGGTCTATAGCAAAACATCAATGCTACTCAAGCTATAAAGGGATTTGGTGTGATCTCCATCAAACACATGTATCTCTCTACGCATGTCTACTAGTTGCATCATATGCAAGTGTGCATTTTTCATATGATCCATTTGTCCAAAACCTTCAGTAAACTTGTGGCACAGAGTATGTCAATCTCATATAGCCTACTTATATGTTCTCAATTCTTTGAGTATAGACCGATCGGGTCGATGAATGCATCACATGCCATTTACCCTTGGATGAACACATCACATGCCCTTCATCCAAATAGACAAGCACATCATATGCACTATCAATGTACGACCGTACACTCCTTCAGTCTATCTCAATCGAGGGACCAGATGTCATACTCGTCATACGAGATGGAAAATTTCATCTTGGTTAAGCTCTAATCGACGAAATAATCAACAACACACACAACCACCCCCTGGTTTGCTATGAGCCTCAAAGATTGTGTAAGAAAAGTATCCAAGTAAAAAGGTTCTAATGCTAGGTATTTTGTCAACCTCAGGTACGAGCAAATCCCAATATGAAATATGCTCCCATAGTATACCAAAGACATAGTGTATGACACTCCATGTGGTATATATTTGAGGGGTCATCAAGTTTATGAAACTTGTTCTGTGCCTCATGAGTATATTCCGTATCTCGATACAAGAATTCTACTCATGCTAACCTTAATACCCCATGATGAACATCGGTTAGGGATAACTCAAAGTTATACTTTGAGAGGTTAATTCACGTAATATATGCCGCTAACGTGATCAACAAAGACTACCTTTTGTATTAATATGATACTTTTTATATCCTTATACTCCTTTAAGAACATTAACAAAACCATACACAAACGCCCGTCTAATCATATCCCACATGTTAAACCACTGGATTGGCCTTATGCTTGCTGCACTTTTAGAGTTTTGTTAAATTTATTACATCTTTATGTAATTCCTACCACATCTCCATGTGACCATTTGACAAAACCCTCCCACTGAACTCTTTTAGTGAGTAACATCTATGAAGTAAACCAGTTTGAATAATGGCGGGACTTAGGAATCATATTTCTAAGGTTCAACTTTACAGTATTCAAACTCCTTTGCTTCCTAACATCTAATCTTACGATGTTAATAACTTCTGATGTCTACTTGAAACTCTTTCTAAGTTCATCATCATCATCATTCTTGGAACCTTATCATTAAACCTTTTCTTGAGATCATTTTGGCAATTGATGTAATTCTTTACATTATTTCTTTCCCAACACATCCTAAACTCCTTTTGAATATAAAATGATATTCTTTTCTTTATGGTAACTAAATGTAACTCTTTTTACATTTCTCTTTACCGTCATACCCTAAACTCTTTTAGGATATCGAGTAATATTCACTTTGAATATTGACTGACATAATCTTTTATTTGTTAACTTTGAACTTCTCTAAGTCCAAACATACTCTCACTAGCTTTTTAGAAACTATATTCTCTTCAAAATATCATGTTAAGATACACAAACTCCTTTGTGTTATGAAATAACATTTATTTCTTTTTGTGGGAATATTAACAAATAAACTATTGTTTCCATATCAAATATGGTATTCTTTGTGTTTGTAGTCTTACACTGAAAATAAGATTCCATTCATTAAAATATGCTATTGATGGGTGGTGGAATCTCAATTTCTCATGTCAAGTGTCCTGGGTAAACTTTTATATCTCGGATAAAACCCATTTATTCTTATTTTTTCTTTCAAGCATGTTATAGACTCCAATGAACCGTAAGCCATGTGTATCAAATCCATCACCTCATGTTATTCATACCTCTTTGTTTAACAAAAACTTCCCTTATTATATAAGAGAAATAAGATGAAAACACACATCCTGTATTTAAACCCATACGGGCTTGATTATATTCCTTTGTATGCAAATCCATGATTTTGCAACCCTTTGCTTCATCATTTGAATACAAACTACATGCAACATCAATTTTTTCCTTGTAAAGTATACATTTGATATCATATACCTTTCAAAATTTAAGAATTGATTTCTATACTACCAATACCTAACATGGACTTTTCATGGAGTTTCTAAACACCTTCAAATATCCTGGACAATTCCATCTCATCTGAAACCTGTATCGTTCCGCCCAAACATTAATTTTTAGGTTTCAATGACTGAGGTTGACTGTTAGGCAAATCCAATCTTCTCTTTTTGGCTTAAACCTTTACCCTTATTCTCTACACAACACCAAAGCCCATACATCACATGTCATGCCCATCCATCCTCAACACTTTGAGAAAAAGGGTGAACATTTATTGAACTCATTCACATTATCGGAACATTTCCAATGATGATTACAAAATGAATTCCATGTCCAAATAAAGCCTTAAGAGGATACCTTTAGTCTCACTTTATCGATTGACACACTCAATCATATTGTGTATGTGAGCGGAGACAAAAGCTCCTTTAGCCATCTCACATTTAATGCCTTTGAAACCTCAAGTGGACCCTTCTATGCTTCTCATAAGCATCTAGATCCGTTAACTACTTCAACTGTTGATTACATAGGAAATGATTGTTCTTAGCACATAATATTTTCTCTTATTAAGAACATTTCTCAAGTTTTATACCAGTTTGGGAAGCTGCCTACATTAAACTTTTCCTTCTCTAGGATTGATATCAAATTTAAGTTTGATGATGATGATTCCATTTATATCTACAACAAAAGATTTTATCAGGTGAGTATCATATTTACAATCATTTAATAAGGACTTTTAATAAAATGTACTCCCACTAAAATGATGACCCATTTTAAACTCATTATATTCATTAGCAGACCAAGATCCATATTTCATCATGACTTGCACACGTAAATAAGCCATGACTATATCTGGTAGAAAAACATGTCAGTCATATTATATACGACTCTTGGATGGTTGAATGGATAACTCTTTATCCAATCCATTATATGGATAACTGATGTTATTAATATTTTCATAACTTTTTATATACCCCCTTTATTGATTTCATATGAAATGTGCATAATTTGTGTGAAATATTAATGTTTAAATATTAAATATAATTTTTGAGCACTATTTGAATTCATCCAGATTCAAGTCTATCTAATGTTTTAATAATAACTCTCACCCTACTTATCCAAATTGCATGATTCTTGTTTTGTATGATTCCTTACTCAAATTACAACATTTCATTAGAAGGAACCTTTGGCCAAATCATCCATTTGGAGGGTCATATGGTCCACACAAGAAGACCCAAAAAATCTGTGAAGAAACTGGACCAGCCATGATGATTGAGTTACTGGTCTAAATCCGGAAGCCCAAATTTTATGAAACTCCACCATATGTTTGTGATTATCCAAAGGAATCATGGATAAAAATTTTAAGGTCCAACTACAAGAACAAGAGGCCCAACTGATGCATTGAAGTCCAGCCCACCATTTTGGCCGGGAATTAAAATCAGTACAGTATTCATGACATGTCTACTGATATAGACATCCAATCTAGCTAAGATTTTACAGTGTGAAAGCCAATATATGGGTGGCCAACTTTGTTGAAGAAAGTGTTCGGATTTGAAGGCATCTTACTATTGATAAACCCATCCACATTTCGGCCTTCTAAAAAGTTTGGATTGAAATGGACAGATTAAAATTGTTTAATTAAACCGCCATAACTTTGGCCCCTTGAGTCCAATGGCCGCCAAATTTTCAGAGTAGACAGAGGAGATAAATATCCACAACTTGTAAGAAGATCATATCTTGAGATTCAACTTTCTAATTTATCATAGTGGCGATGCACGTGGAGTGGCAGTTTTGGAATGAAAACAACCCACAACATTGGGCTATAAATACATCCCCCTCCTCTCCATGCAAAAGGTTGACATTTCAGAAAAGAGGAGCATTTATTGGCAAGACCAAAGCTTTGCCAAAGGCTTGGGAGGACCTGCCATACTCAAGTTTTCACTTGAGATACATTTCCTCCTCTCTTTGTTTTAATTTACTTTTGTAGTTTTTTTCGTTTGTAATTTCACAAGTGTTTGTCTTTGTAATTCTGTTTTAATGCAAGTTTCTTCTTCAATATCTCTTATTCTCATCTACCATTTTGTAGTTTAATATTAATGTTCTTAAAATAGTTTAAATCAAGTTAAAACCCTTCCCATTCTTTTGCTTCCTCATTCAATCGAAAGTCTTTTTTTTAACTCTCTTCAACGATCATGTGTGTTCGACGCACTACTCTTTTCTTATCCCGTTCTTTTTGTTCTATTTATAATTCATCATCATAATCATTATAACCAGATTACTAATTATTTCAATGTCTGAGTAAATCTCTCATTGGGGTAGTTATAATTTAGCTATGTTAAGTGATTGAGAGCTTTTGCTCGATGAATATTCTTTAAATTAACATTGTGTATGTTGGACTTAACATGTCATGGATTAATGACTTGTTTTGTTTAAGGTATGGATTCCATGGATTATTGGAACCATAAATACAATACCACAATCAAGTACTGATTGAGATTAAAATCCTAGTTAAAGTTAAGCCTTGGATTAAAGCTTTAACACTTAGGAATTTCAATCAACGTCAACTTGTGACATGAGTTTTACTTTAATGCAATATAAAGCAAAGCTCAAGGATATCACAAGCTTAACTACCTAATGATGAACTCATCCCAATATTTATCAAATTGTTAAATCAATCTTAATCAATCAATCATTTCAATTAAACTCTGCAAACAAACCCCCCAATCAAAATACAATCAACTAAAAACATTCGACTATTAAAAAGTATAATCGCCGAGGATTCGACCCGAGTGCTGCTATACACATTAGCGGAACATCAGAACTTTGAACGGGTGATAAACGACAATCGGCTGCGCTTTCAAATGGCGCTGTTTCCGGGGGTGGTGCAATTAATTAGTCATTAGTTTCTGGTTATTGTAAAAAAAAAAAAACAAAAAAAAAACAAACAAAATTTTTAAAAAAAATTGAAAAAAAAACACAAAGAAAAATCCGCCTTCCTCTTTCTTCCAAAATCTCTTTGAATGCCCCATAGTCTCCCAAACAATTCCTCGGATTTGTTTGACCCTGAAATTGAGTGAACACTTCGCCAACTTAGGAGGAATATAAGAGATAATCAACTCATTTAAAAACCTGTCTTTGTCCAACCAATTGAATTAGATATGGCCAATCCTAGGGAACAAACACTTAAAGAACTTGCTGCCCCTGATATGAATTACCAACCTCTTGGTATTCAATATCCAAACATAGATGCTCAAATCGGGTTTGATTCATCTTCTCCATCATTTCCACAGGCTAGCCGGTGAGGATCCACATCTTCATCTTAAAAAGTTCCAAGTGGTGTGCTCTACCATGAAACCTCAAGGGGTTTCTGAGGAACAAATCAAACTCTGAACATTTCCTTTCTCCCTAGCTGATACTGCTAAGTCATGGCTCTACTACCTTCCTCCTGGTTCCATAACCACATGGAATGACACGAAGCGACTCTTCTTAGAGAAATTCTTTCCCGCTTCTTGTACTGCTTCTATCCGAAAGGTAATAAGTGGTATTCGTCAATTCCCAAATGAATCACTCCATGAATATCGGGAGAAGTTCAAAAAGCTTGTTGTAACCTGCCCACACCACCAAATCCCTGACCAACTCTTGATCCAATACTTCTATGAGGGGTTATTGGCTATGAAGAGAACCCTCATTGATACTTCAAGTGGCAGTGCTCTTGTTGATAAAACTCCTGCAGCTTCAAGAGATCTCATAAGCAACATGACTGCAAACACACAACAATTCCATACTCGAGCACATGCTCAAGTAAAACAAGTCCAAGACAATCAATCCATAGAGCCAAACAAGATGACAGAGTGGATGAATGAACTTCCAAGTCTTGTGCGACAACTAGCTGTGGCTACTAAAGCCCCAACCTCATCTTCTCCACAATCTCTGTTCCCTGGACCTATCAAGAACTGTGGAATCTGTAGCTCTCCATCTCATCCAACTGACACATGTCCACAACTTCAAGAGGATCAATCTGATTCATCTGGACCAATGAAGCTCAATGCAGCATATGCTCAGCGGAACCCCAACCCTTAACAATGAGGTCAGTTTGTTAGAAACTTCAACCAACCCCATTCTGAGCCCTTTTCTTCTACATATAACCCTAACTTGAGATATGAGAATCCCATTTTTCATCCCCATCAAAACCCTCATCAAAACCCAAACCAATTCCAATATGGTCAAGATGTTGCTAACTTCCAACAATCTTATCCTTTTGTTCCTCAACCTCAAAGGATCAATCATCCTCTTCTCCTCCTGGATTTCACTATCCTAGTGATCCTTCTCAATTCCCAAACCAATACAATCGCTTTCCCAAGAACCAAAATCAAGGTAATCCCAATTCGGGACAAGCCTCTTCTTCCAAGCAACTATGGGAAAACGCTGTAGAAGATATTGTCTCATTCACCCGTTCTAGCCTCAAGAACATTGAAACCCAAATTGGTCAACTTGCTTCCCACCTAAGCCAACAACAACAATCAAATTCTTCCCAACTCCCTGCTCAACCATTACCCAACCCTAAGGGTAAAGTAAGTGCAATTGCACTTAGATCGGGGAAGCAAATTGCTATTCTTCAAGATAATTTCTCCAACCCCCCTTTAAATGTTGACCTAGAAAATGAAAAGAAAAAGAAACTTGAAAAGGAATCTGAATCTCTTCCCTCACCTCCTTCCATTCCACTTAGGAACCCAATTTCTTTTCCTTAAGCCATTTCTAAGCCAAAGAAGTCCTTTGAACCCGATCCTGAAATGCTTGACATGTTTAGACGTGTTAAGTCAACATTCCCCTCTTAGATGCTATAAAACAAATCCTTAAGTATGCCAAGTTTCTTAAAGAATTGTGCACCCACAAGAGACAATTCAGGACCTTCGAAAATGTTTCCACCCAGCAGTCTATTCCCATAAAGTGCAAAGATCCATGGACCTTTACGGTTCCATGCCAAATTGGAAGTTCCAACTTCGATGATGCACTCATAGACTTAGGAGCCTCAATTAATGTCATGCCCAAATCCATCTTCTCTAACCTTGGTCTAGGTCTCTTACATCCAACAGGTGTTGTCATTCAATTGGCCAATCGAAGCACTGGTAGTCCTGAGGGTGTAATCGAGGATATCCTTGTTCGTGTGAATGATCTCATCTTCCTTGCTGATTTCTATGTCCTTGACATGGAAGGTGAGACGAACTATTCTCGATCTCCCCTAATTCTAGGAAGACCATTCCTAATGACAACGAGAACCAAGATTGATGTTCATTCAGTTATCTTGTCCATGGAATTTGGTAACCAACTGGTCAAGTTCAACATTTCCAAGCCATGCGATACCCATCTGAGAATCACTCTGCATTCTCAATCCAAGATTTTGAGGACACTTCTGGGAATCAATTGAACCCCATTCCATCATGTTCATCATGTTCTAATGATAAAGGATCTTGTGAAATCTGTACCATGATTAACCAAGTTATAAATTGTGAAGTTGATGTTAACCTCTCATTCATAGACTCCATCAATCTAGAGGAACTTGAAAACTCTCTTGAATCCCACATCAACTTTGATCTCTACTGCTCCACCTTGGACAATATTGAGGAAAATGAATATGAAGCAACTGAAAGCCCTTCTTCCATTCTTGAGTTATCTAGCCCACAAATGAAAGATGAGACTGATTTGAAACCTCTTCCTGAACACCTGAAATATGCATTCCTTTTCTACGATCACTCTTATCCTATCATTATCTCTGCTTCAATTACCGAAACTGAGGAGTCCAAACTTGTTCAGGTGTTAGAGGAAAACAAAAAGGCCTTAGGTTGGACCCTAGATGACATACCAGGAATCAACCCCGCCCTTTGCATGCATCACATCCATCTTGAGGAATCATCCAAACCAATTAGACAACCACAAAGAAGACTCAATCCACTCATACTTGAGGTAGTTAGGGAAGAGATCACCAAGCTTCTTCAAGCTGGTATTATCTACCCAATTTCTGATAGTGAATGAGTTAGTCCAATTCAAGTTGTACCTAAGAAAGGTGAGATAACTGTAGTCACAAATGAACACGGAGAGATAGTCACAACTCGAGTGAAGAACAAATGGCGTGTGTGCATCGACTACAGGAAATTGAATGTTGAAACAAGAAAAGATCACTACCCTCTTCCATTACTTGATCAAATTCTAGAACGATTAGCCGGAAAGTCACATTATTGCTTTCTTGATGGATACACCAACTACTTCCAAATCCCAATCGCACCTCAGGACCAAGAAAATACTACTTTCACATGCCCCTTTGGAACATATGCATATAGGAGAATGCCTTTTGGCCTTTGTAATGCTCCCGCAACATTCCAGAGGTGTATGATGGGTATCTTTTCTGAATTCATATAACACTGCATGGAAGTCTTCATGGATGACTTTACCATTTATGGTGAGTCATTTGAATCATGCTTGCATTCACTCTCTCTAGTCCTTCAAAAGTGTGTCAAGTGTAACCTTGTGTTAAATTTTGAAAAATGTCACTTCATGGTTGTAAATGAGATTGTTCTAGGGCACATAGTTTCCAAGGAGGGTATTGAAGTTGATCCTGCCAAAATTGAAGTGATCCAATCACTTCCTGAACCTACTTCTGTTCGAGACATCCGTTCATTCCTCGGTCATGCCGGTTTCTATCGGCGATTCATCCATTACTTCAGTAGGATTTCCCTCCCACTCACTCGGTTGCTCCAAAACGACGCCACTTTCCATTTTGATGAGGTTTGCGAGAGAGCCTTCGTTGAACTCAAAACTGCTCTTACATCTGCCCCGATAATCCAACCCCCAGATTGGTCTTTACCCTTTGAGTTGATGTGTGATGCTTCTGATAGAGCCGTTGGGGCTCTTCTTGGTCAAAGAAGAGAAAAAATTCCTCATGTCATCTATTTTGCCTCAAAAACTTTGGATGAAACTCAATCTCACTACACTGTGACTGAAAAGGAACTTTTAGCAGTGATTTTTGCCTAAGATAAATTCCGGCCCTATCTCTTAGGTGCCAAAATCATCATTTTCACATACCATTCTGCTATAAAATTCTTACTCAAGAAAAGTGATTCCAAACTGAGGCTAATAAGATGGATCCTAATGCTCCAAGAGTTTGACCTTGAAATCAAAGATAGACCAGGAAAAGAAAACCCTGTGGCTGATCACCTGAGTAGAATTTCTAATTCTTCTCTTTCAGAAATCATTGATCCTGAATTCCCCACTAAGCACCTTTCATCTCTCACTCCAAAAATACCATGGTATGCCTCAATTGTAAATTACTTTGTTTCTGGTGTTTTTCCTGAAATTTTTTCAAAAGAACAAAAAATGAAGTTGAAAAGTGATTCAAAATACTATTTTTGGGAAGAAAATGAACTTTGGAAAACTGGGGCTGACATGGTAATAAGGAGATGTGTCGATGAAGATGAACATTCCTCCATCTTAGAATTCTGTCACTCAATGCCCGGTGGTGGCCACTTTGGACCACAAAGGACCTCCCGAAAGGTCCTAGACTCTGGATTCTTCTGGCCTTCACTCTTCAAGGACTCACATGAGTTCTGTCAATCATGTCCCACTTGCCAAAAAGTTTGGCACAATTTCAAAGAAAAATGAAATGCCCAAAAAGCCTTTAATTTTTTGTGAGATCTTCGATGTTTGGAGCATCGATTTCATTGGACCATTCCTCCCTTCCAATGGATTCTCATACATTCTTCTTGCAGTTGATTATGTTTCTAGGTGGGTCGAGGCCAAACCCACTAGAAAGGATGATTCACATACTGTTAGTGAGTTCCTAAAGACACACATCTTCCACCGATTTGGCACACCACGTGCCTTGATAAGTGACTTAGGAACCTATTTTTGTAATAGAATCATGAAATCTCTTTTGAAAAAGAACGGGGTTGTACATAAAACTTCAACTGCATATCACCCCAGACAAATGGCATGGCTGAACTTTCTAATAGAGAAGTGAAAAGAGTTCTTGAGAGAATTGTAAAACCCACCAGAAAAGACTGCCCTGAAAGACTTGGTGAAGCACTTTGGGCTTATCGAACTGCCTATAAAACACCCATTGGGATGTCTCCTTTTAGGCTAGTTTTTGGTAAAACATGTCATTTGTCAGTTGAAATCCAACATAAGTCCTTTTGGGCTGTGAAAACCTGTAATTTTGATTGTGAAAAATCTGGTGAAGAAAGATTGTTGCAATTGGATGAACTGGAGGAGCTTCCACTTGAATCCTATGAGAATTCCAATCTGTACAAAGAAAAGGCTAAGGTACTCCATGACAAACACATCCTGAGAAAGGTATTCCATGAAGGTGAAAAGGTATTGCTTTTCAACTCTCGATTTCGGCTTCACCCAGGTAAGTTTAATTCTCATTGGGAAGGTTCTTTTATTGTTTCTCATGTTTACCCATTTGATGCAGTGCAAGTTCAAGACCCGTCTTCCAAAAGAACATTCACGATTAATGGACATCGGTTAAAGCATCACCATAAGAGGACGCACAATCCTGGAACAACATCGACTTCCACTGGATCCCCAACTTCTGCAGTTGACCCATCACTGGATGGAGATGGCAACCCACCAAATCCAAACCAGGGGCACCTCTTTCCCTTTAACTTCTCCTCTCTCTCTCTTCTTCTTCCTCCCTCATTCTCATTTTGTTTTTTACCACTTTCCTCATCACATTTTTTTTATTTAATCTCTCTTTTGTGTGGGTGCGTAATTTAAAAACACTAAAAAAACTAAAAAATAAAAAAATGTAAAAAAAACCAAAAGAGTTATATTTACTCACCATCCAGTTTTGACATTTTGTCCAACCATTTTGGGGAGTCAAAAGACATGGTTTATCTCAAAAATCTTATGTTTTCATCATATATTTGGATAAAGAATATTGTGTCAAACCCAACAAATTTTGAATGCTCAATTTTTGATTTGGAAACTGATTTTTCCCACCTGTGAGGAACACCATTTGCTTTTATGCCAAGGCCACCTATGACCATCTTTTCAAAATGTGTGTTTTTCACCCCCATTTGTGAGTCTTGAGTTTGTGGATTTTCGAGCTGAATTTCCTACTTTAGTGTGCATTAATATGATAGAGCCATTTTCTGAACCACATGAGAATCACAATAGCCAAATTGCCTCCCATTTCCCTTACATTAATCCTCCTTTTGAAAGCCCTTTCGAGTCTATGAAAACCTTTTCTTTGAGAGCCACATTACAAGCGCAATACCTTTTCCCACCCAACATCAACATGAATTTTCATTGCATAATTTTTTGAAATTTAAGTGAGGGGAATAGATTTCATTTTGGGTACCTTTTGTTATTTTCATCATGTTATCATATGCTTGAGAGCAAACATCAATTTAAGTGTGGGGGAGAGGTTGTCATTCAGTGAGTTTTGGGGAATGTAACTATTACAATTAGTGTCGTGACGAGATCAATCATGGGTTGAGAGATGAGTGTGAGATCTATTTCAAGTTCAACTTTCGAAAAATGCAAAAAAAAAAAAAGAACACTTATGTCATTGGGAGAAGTTTCGTGGTTTGTGAATATTTCATCTTCTCATCCACTTCAAATTCCTTACTCTTTTGTGTCTTATTTCACATTTTCATTCCCTCGTAAATATGTATTTCCATTTCCTTTCATGTCTCATTTTAAAAAAAAAACGTGCATTGCTTTTCCATGTTGGTTTTTTACCCCCCTTTTGCTATTTTTTGGATATCATTTTCCTACCGCCCCATAGCCACAGAAAAACCCCTAAAAAGACCTCTTGATTTTTGAGCACTTTAGGATATAGTGGAAGCTGCGACGTCTTACAAAAATTTTCACTTTTGGTTGGTGAATGAGTGAAGCTCCATAAATTAATTTTATATCTTGAGAGAAGTAAGTTTTGTGTGCCACAATTTTCCATTTCTAAATTTGAGCATGAAAAAATGAATTGTTTTTGGAACATTGTTTCTGTAACAACTTGTGGAGGAATTCAATATGGATGAGTGAAATTGTCTAAACCTGATTGAGGAAAACAAAATTTTAATATTTGTTGGTGAGTGAAAATGATTTTGTCATGGTTTTATATTTGTTGTACATGAGGACATGCACAAGACTAAGTGCGGGGGAGTTGATGTTATTAATATTTTCATAACTTTTTATATACTCCCTTTACTGATTTTATATGAAATGTGCATAATTTGTGTTGAATATTAATGTTTAAATATTAAATATAATTTTTGAGCACTATTTGAATTCATCTAGATTCAAGTCTGTTTAATGTTTTAATAATAACTCTCATCCTACTTATCCAAATTGCATGATTCTTGTTTTGTAGGGTTCCTTACTCAAATTACAACATTTCATTAGAAGGAACCTTTGGCCAAATTGTCCATTTGGAGGGTTATATGGTCCACACAAGAAGACCTAAAAAATCTGTAAAGAAACTGGACCAGCCATGATGATTGAGTTACTGATCTAAATCCCGAAGCCCAAATTTTATGAAACTCCATCATACGTTCGTGATTATCCAAAGGAATCATGGATAAAAATTTTATGGTTCAACTTCAAGAACAAGGGGCCCAACTGATGCATTGAAGTCCGACCCACTATTCTGGCCGGGAATTAAAATCAGTACAATATTCATGACATGTCTACTAATATAGACATCCAATCTAGCTAAGATTTTGCAGTGTGAAAGCCAATATATGGGCGGCCAACTTTGTTGAAGAAAATGTTCGGATTTGAAGGCATCTTACTATTAATAAACCCATTCACATTTCGGACTTCTAAAAAGTTTGGATTGAAATGGACAGATTAAAATTGTTTAATCAAACCGCCATAACTTTGGCTCCTTAAGTCCAATGGCCGCCAAATTTTCAGAGTAGACAGAGGAGATAAATATCTACAACTTGTAATAAGATCATATCTCGAGATTCGGCCATCTAATTTATCAAAGTGGCGATGCAAGTGGAGGGACAGTTTTGGAATGAAAACAGCCCACAACATTGGGCTATAAATACATCCCCTCATCTCCATGCAAAAGGTTGACATTTCAGAAGAGAGGAGCATTTATTGGTAAGACCAAAGCATTGCCAAAGGCTTGGGAGGACCTGCCATACCCAAGTTTTCACTTGAGAGACATTTCCTCCTCTCTTTGTTTTAATTTACTTTTGCAGTTTTCTTCGTTTGTAATTTCAGAAGTGTTTGTCTTTGTAATTCTGTTTTAATGCAATTTTCTTCTTCAATATCTCTTATTCTCATCCACCATTTTGTAGTTTAATATTAATGTTCTTAAAATAGTTTAAATCAAGTTAAAACCCTTTCCCTTCTTTTGATTCCTCATTCAGTCGAAAGTCTTTTTTAACTCTCTTCAACGATCGTGTGTGTTCGACGCACTACTCTTTTTTATCCCGTTTTTTTGTTCCATTTATAATTCATCATCATAATTATTATGACCAGATTACTAATCATTTCAATGTTTGAGTAAATCTTTCATTGTGGTGAGTTATAATTTAGCTATGTTAAGTGATTGAGAGCTTTTGCTCGATGAATATTCTTTAAATTAACATTGTGTATGTTGGACTTAACATGTCATGGATTAATGACTTGTTTTGTTTAACGTATGGATTCCATGGATTATTGGAACCATAAATACAATACCACAATCAAGTACTGATTGAGATTAGAATCCTAGTTAAGTTAAGGCTTGGATTAAAGCCTTAACACTTAGGAATTCCAATCAGCATCAACTTGTGACATGAGTGTTAATTTAATGCAATATAAAACAAAGATCAAGGATATCACAAGCTTAACTACCTAATAACGAATTCATCCCAATATTTATCAAATTGTTAAATCAATTTTAATCAATCAATCATTTCAATTAAGCTCTGCAAACAAACCCCCCAATCAAAATAAAATCAACTAAAAACATTCGACTATTAAAAAGTATAATCGTCAAGGATTTGACCCGAGTGATGCTATACACATTAGCAGAACATCAGAACTTTGAACGGGCGATAGGCAACAATCGACCGCGCTTTCAAATGGCGCCGCTGCCGGGGATGGTGCAATTAATTAGTCATTAGTTTCTGGTTATTGTAAAAAAAAACAAAAAACAACAACAAAAATTTAAAAAAAAATTG
Source organism: Viscum album (assembly GCA_963277665.1). Classification (NCBI taxonomy): domain Eukaryota; kingdom Viridiplantae; phylum Streptophyta; class Magnoliopsida; order Santalales; family Viscaceae; genus Viscum; species Viscum album. The sequence continues at coordinate 1,425,799,040 of OY728136.1, read as the reverse complement.
AAAAAAAACACAAAGAAAAACCCGCCTTTCTCTTTCTTCCAAAATCTCTCTGAATGCCCCATAGCCTTCCAAACAATCCCTCCGATTTGTTTGACCCTGAAATTGAGCGAACACTTCGCTAACTTAGGAGGAGTATAAGAGATAATCAACTCATTCAAGAACTTGTTTTTGTCCAACCAATTGAATTAGATATGACCAATTCTAGGGAACAAACACTTGCTGCCCCTGATATGAATTACCAACCTCTTGGTATTCAATATCCAAACATAGAGGCTGACTTCGAACTCAAATCGGGTTTGATTCATCTTCTCCCTCATTTCCACGGGCTAGCCGGTGAGGATCCACATCTTCATCTTAAAGAGTTCCAAGTGGTGTGTTCTACCATGAAGCCTCAAAGGGTTTCTGAGGAAACAAATCAAACTCTGAACATTCCCTTTTTCCCTAGCCGATACTGCTAAGTCATGACTCTACTACCTTCCTCCTGGTTTCATAACTACATTGAATGACATAAAACGACTCTTCTTAGAGAAATTCTTTCTTGCTTCTTTTACCGCTTCTATCCGAAAGGAAATAAGTGGTATTCGTGAATTTCCAAATGAATCACTCCATGAATACTGGGAGAGGTTCAAAAAGCTTGTTGCAACCTGCCCACACCACCAAATCCCTGACCAACTTTTGATCCAATACTTATATGAGGGGTTATTTGGCTATGAAGAGAACCCTCATTGATGCTGCAAGTGGCGGTGCTCTTGTTGATAAAACTATTGCAGCTTCAAGAGATCTCATAAGCAACATGGCTGCAAACACACAACAATTCCATACCCGAGTACATGCTCAAGTAAAACAAGTCCAAGACAATCAATCCATAGAGCCAAACAAGATGACAGAGTGGATGAGTGAACTTACAAGTCTTGTGCGAGAACTAGCTATGGCTTCTAAAGCCCCAACCTCATTTTCTTCACAATCTCTGTTCCCTGGACCTATCAATAACTGTGAAATTTATAGCTCTCCATCTCATCCAACTGGCACATGTCCACAACTTCAAGAAGATCAATCTGATTCATCTGGACCAATGGAGCTCAATGCAGTATATGCTCAGCGGAACCCCAACCCTCAACAATCAGGTCAGTTAGAAACTTCAACGAACCCCATTCTGAGCCCTTCTCAACAATCAGGTCAGTTTGTTAGAATCCCATTTCTCATCCCCCTCAATACCCCCATCAAAACCCAAACCAATTCCAATATGGTCAAGGTGTTGCTAACTTCAAACAACCTTATCCTTTTGTTCCTCAACCTCAAAGGATCAATCTTTCTCTTCCTCTTGGATTTCACTATCCTAGTGATCCTTTCCAATTCCTAAACCAATACAATCGCTTTTCCAAGAACCAAAATCAAGGTAATCCCAATCCGGGACAAGCCTCTTCTTCCAAGCAACCATGAGAAAACGCTGTAGAAGATCTTGTCTCCTTCACCCGTTCTAGCCTCAAGAACATTGATACCCAAACTGGTCAACTTGCTTCCCACCTAAGACAGCAACAACAATCAAATTTTTCCCAACTCCCAGCTCAACCATTACCCAACCCCAAGGGTAATGTAAGTGCAATTGCACTTAGATCGGGGAAGCAAATTGCTATTGCTCAAGATAATTCCTCCAACCCCCTTAAAATGTTGACCTTGAAAATGAAAAGAAAATGAAACTTGAAAAGGAATCTGAATCCATTCCCTCACCTCCTTCCATCCCACTTAGGAACCCAATTCCTTTTCCTCAAGCCATTTATAAGCCAAAGAAGTCATTTGAACCCGATCCTGAAATGCTTGACATGTTTAGACGTGCTGAAGTCAACATTCCCCTCTTAGATGCCATAAAACAAATCCCTAAGTATGCCAAGTTTATTAAGGAATTGTGCACCCACAAGAGGCAACTTAGGACCTTCGAAAATGTTTCCACCCAGCAGTCTATTCTCATAAAGTGCAAAGATCCAGGGACCTTTACGGTTCAATGCCAAATTGGAAGTTCCAACTTCGATGATGCACTCATAGACCTAAGAGCCTCAATTAATGTCATGCTTAAATCCATCAGTGAGTCGTTTGTACTGTCGGTCTGTTTGGGCATCAGTGAGTCATCATCGGTGACTCATTTTGAACTATCGGTGTGTCACCTATCGGTGACTTGTCCATCAGTGACTCCTTTGAACTAACAGTGCGTCTTCCATCGGTGAGTCGTGCATCGGTGAGTCCTTTGAACTATTAGTGCGTCCGATCATCAGTGACTTGTCTATCTGTGTGTCGTTTGTTCTATCAGTGAGTTAGCCACCGGTGACTCCTTAAACCAATCGGTGTCGAGGACTTTGAAAAAATTACAGTGTCTGTCTGATACAGAACAATACCAAATTAAGTGAAATTCATAATTGCATGTAAATATACACTTGTAAACATATTAAAACATAAATATCCATAATTTATTGACTTATTGAAATGTATTATACCATGTGACATAATATATTCATTTATAAGTATTCATTGACATGATTATCATTACTTAGAACAGAACATGTGAATTATCAGGATTTGTAAATTGACATGATTTGTGATTATTAAAACAACTATCTCACCAAGGGTCCAACAATCTCCTCCTTTTTGATAATCACAAAATATGACATTAACGAGTTATATAAGATGTTAAAGAATAAGAATGACTTGACTTGGCATACCAACAGTGATTGTGAATTCTCAATATAACTATAAGGTCTTTCCTTTTAAGCTCCCCCTCAATAATTGTATCAGAGGAGAAAGGCCCCCCTCTGTTGATTACATGCCATCTTTCTTATGCCATTCCTATGCCATATATAGGCTCCCCCTTAGGTTAAGAGTTTATGCCTTCATAGATTTCTCCCCCTTTTGGGATTAACAAAAAGGTGAAAAGAAACATAAAGGATAAATAAAAACACAAAGGAAGTGGAAACACATGGAAGTCAAAATTGATATTCATTAAGGTACAAAGAGTTCAACCATCAAAAGACTTCATCAAAAATAAAAGGACAAAGCCCTATAAAAAATGATCCGTTGCTAAGGCTTGGGCTTTTGAGGAGCTTTCCCTTTGTCTGAAGGGTCAATAGTAGGTTCAGGTGGTGGTGTTGTGGATGTAGGAAGGGCTGATCCAATAGTTACACCAGGTAAAGCAACGACTGTAGGAACATTAGCTGCTAGGCTTGGTCTCCTCTCTGACAGAACACGACTTTGAGGCTACTCTTGGATCACTGGCCTGATCTGAGATAAATCTTGAGATACTGTCATCTGAGTAGGAGGCAGTGAACTAGGGCCGATGGAAGCAACTGCAGGGACCACTATAGCTTCAGCTTGTACATGCAGGTTGGGCTTCAAAAGTTTGATAAAATCATTTATGATTTCACCCCATACTACATCGCCTTTTCAAAATCCTCCTTGTTTTCCATGAACTTTTCCAAAGTGGGTGTAAAATCTTTCAACTGACTCACTTGCCTCCTGAAGGCCTGAGGTATCTTGAGATTCTCAGCCAAGTACTTAAAATTGTTATTCAGATCATGCTTGGTGTATATTTTAGCGAAGTACTTGCCCACTTTTTCCCTGATCTCCTTTTGAGCAGTAGATGCTTCATTTGTACACTGTCTCACCATGTTATAAACAAGGTCATTGTTCCTGTGCACTTTGGCAAGGGTCTCTTTATCAGAGTCACTCTGAATGAACCTCACAATCCCGAGGGACTCCATATCAGCAACAGGCTTGGTAGCTCTCGAACTGGATGCACCAGAGATCATCTTTCCAAGATCCTTCTTAAACTTCTTCAAATCTACACAGTAAATGTGTAACAAGGTTCCTAAGAACCTCCATAACACCACCAAGCGTGGTCTTGAAATCATTGGACAGGGATACCAATTCTTGATCCATTTTCTTCACTTCTTCTCCCAGCACTGTATTATTTCTAATAATGGTCTCGGCTGTAGTGATTAGGTTGGGCTGTATCTCCTGAATTACCATTCTTGCAATCCTAGTAGCATCTGCCTCTGAAATACTCATGGAAGTAGAAGCTTCATTTCTGACTCAAATAGAGGATCTCACGGATTCACAAATATCAACCTCGAACTGTTCAAGATCAGCCTTGGTGACATAGTCACTTGACACTGAAGGTACAACAAGCTCATCAACATTAGGTAAGATAGGTGAAGTAGGAGAAGTCGGTTCCATATCAACTTGTGGAGCAGGAGGAGCTACCATCTCCTCATCTGAATCATAATCCAGCCCAAACATGATATATCCTGGATTTCTATTCCACTCACCAGAACAGGTCCAGTCTCTAGGCTCCACAGTATCAATTCTTATTCTTCTTCCTTGAGGCTTTGGTACAATCTGAGCTTCTTCTTCTTCTTCTTCTTCTTGATCTCCAGCCATAAAAACCTTCTTGAGGTACTAGTACTATCTGAACTTCAGCTTCTTCTTGAACTCCAACCACTCTAGCCACTTGTGGCTCTTCCTCATTCTGATTCATAGGAACAGGCTGAGCTTCAGCTTCTTCCTCTTGACCTCCATCCATAATATCATTAAGTTCCTGAATGATGCCTTGAGCATCATCAGAATGGTCATGTCTGTCCTCATTTTCAGCAACTCCAACATCATGTCCATCATGATCAACATCATCCTGTCCAACAGGATCTGCATCATACTGTCTATCAGCCTCATCATCTTCTCTATGCACAGACTCCTCATCAGAACTGTCTACATCTTGTCTAGCTTTCAGTGAGTCACTCACATGCTCATCATCCTCATCATCATCCTCATCCTCATCATCACCATCAGTCTTGCTCACATATCCTTTAACTCTAGAGACTTCAGTCTCTTCCTCATCTTCATCATCCAATAAAAGTTTTCGAGAGGGTAAATCTAATGGTGGACTGGCAGGTCCATATGACATGTTTTTAGGGCTTTCAACAATATCTGGGTCACTTCGATCATCTATAGGAGACCCCTCTTCTCTTGGCAGCTTAGACTCAACGTCCTCATCAGAATACACAACCTGCTCACCAGGCTTAAGACCTGGATCAACTTGATACCTTGGTCTGGTAGGATGATCAATAGGATTATAATCCTCATACAGTTTCTCTTCATCTGCTACCCACATTTTCTTCCATGGGTTTCAAAAGATCTTCATCCTTTTGCAGATGTCTTTGTGCAGGCAAAAACCACTACATGCAGTAATCACCTCATCTCCATCCTCCACACATCCTAGTTTCTTTAACATTGCAGAAATCATCCTCGGGTAGTATAAACAGGTTGCCTTTTTAGAGGGTTTGATCATATCACAAATGTGTACCATAAGGTACCTACATAGATTCACTTTTACCTCATTCTTCAACAAATAAATCAGGAAAACATTTTGATACTTCAAGGCAGCAAAATCTCCCTTAGGCAGATTTGGTGTTGGTGAAATTTGAACAACATTCTAACCTCTCCATCTAACTCTGAAGCTGTTGCTCTTCTTGACTCCTCATTTCCAGTCAACTCTTTCAACGCATTTTCATAAGAAAATAAATCTGAAGTTGGTGGAATGTTACCCCGGTAGTCAGCAAATATGCCCTCATGTGGCATCCCTAAGCATTCAGCCCACTCTCTCGAAGAAAAAGAGATCTCCTTGCCCTTTACCATTGACTTCATCCGAGTCTCCTCGGCTCCTTCCAAAGACACTTTCAAGTTGAGATAAAATTGGTGTACCAGCTTGGGATAAAACGGTCTCTCATTGTCTGCAAACCAGCTGATCCACCCTTATGATTCCAAAAACTTTTAGCAAGAGAGACTTGCTCGACAATAACCACTCGACATACACTTCTTTCTCTGGAGTCACTATGCGGCTTCCCAACCCCAGATTCACAGAACTTGCGGCACTACTTGATTCTCCTTTCTGACACTTGGCCGTTGACGATTCACTCGGTCCTTCCATCGCACGCTTCGTCCTTGCCATTCTGAAGGTTCGGGTTCGAAGGAAGTCGAAAGGTTGAAGGTTCGAAGGTAGAGTGAGGGTAGTGAAGGGTTGAAGTGTGGATCGAATTAATTTCATCATTTAGGGATTGTACTTTGTAAAAATACAAAATAACGGTAAAATGAAACTGTGTTGTTTTACTTAAAATAAAACAAATAAACAGATTTATAAAAAAAAATCTTATCGTTTTCGGTTTTACTCTAATGGTATCAGTCTCACTTGATCGGTATCACACGATCGGTTTCACTTAATCGGTTTCACCTGATCGGTTTTACCTGATCGGTTTCACACTATTGGTTTCATCTGATCAGTTTCACCTGAACGGTTTCACCTGATCGGTTTCACCTGATCGGTGTCATAGACAAACATATTTTTCTAAGGGGATAAGGTCGAATAGTCTTTATAAATTTATCATTCCTAGTTCATGTCTGATGTAGCTCATTCTCTCAGAGTTTAAGGGTTTGGTAAAAATGTCAGCAAGTTGATGCTCAGTCCCAATAAACTCAAGAGTTATATCGCCTTTTTGATAGTGATCTCTCAAAAAGTGACGTTTTACATCAATATGTTTTGTTCTGGAATGAGAAATTGGATTTTTAGAAATGTTAATAGCACTTGTATTGTCACAATTTATGGGGATATGTCTGAATTGAAATCCATAGTCTAATAAAGTGTGTTTCATCCACAAAATTTGTGCACAACAACTACCAGCAACAATGTACTCTGCTTCAGCAGTTGATAATGCAACCGAATTTTTCTTTTACTACACCATGAAATTAGAGGCTTTCCCAAAAAATGATATGTTCCAGAGGTGTTTTTTCTATCTAACTTACATCCACCATGTTGGATTGGTGTAGCCCGATCCGGTTGGGCCGAATGCTTGTGGCTTGCAATTGTAGCATCTTTGACCATTGTAGCAGAGCTGACCGACCGACACCGACAGACACTGTAGCAGTGTGGACTTCGAAGTAGCCATACTGTAGCACTTTTGACTTCCAGCCGGCAGCCACTGTAGCACTTTTGACAAAAGTGACCGCCTTTCACTGTAGCGACGCGCGGACTTCCTGTTCGGAACAGTGGATCGTCTTCTCCATATGCAGCCCATTTCGGGCTAGGGTTTCTAACTGAAAAAACTTTGTAATTTGTGCTCTCGATTATAGTGAGAATTCTACCTTTCTGTGGACGTAGGGATTATTCCCGAACCACGTAAATTTGTGTATTCTGTGTGCTTTCTTTGCTTCTGCATTTTCTTTCGTTTCTTGTTTCTGTCATTGCAACTCCCGATGATTCTGCAACACACCAAAGTCAGCATCAGAATAGCTAACCATATCAAAAGGCTGTTCTCTTGGGTAGAACAATCCTAAATTAGTTGTATATTTGAGGTATTTGAAAACTCTTTTAACAACATTTAAATATGACTCTTTTGGGTTTGCTTGAAATCTTGCACACATACACACACTAAACATGATGTCTAGCCTACTAGTAGTTAAGTAAAGCAAACTCTCAATCATTCCTCTATAAGCACTTTGATCAACAGATTTCCCATTTTCATTAAGATCCAGCTTACATGTAGAACTCATAGGTGTTTCACTACTCTTAATGCCATTAAAGCCATATCTTTTCAAAAGATCTTTAGTGTATTTACTTTGATTTATAATAATACCTTCTTTATTTTGAAATATTTGAAATCCAAGAAAATATTTAAGTTCACCCATCAAACTCATTTCAAACTCACTTAGCATTATTTTTGAAAAATCATTGTATAAAGAATTTTTAGAAGATCCAAAGATAATATCTACATATATTTGAGCTATTAAAACATCTCTAGAAATTCTTTTTATAAATAAAGTTGGATCTGCAACTCCTTTTGTAAAACCTTTAGAAATAAGAAAGTTACTTAACCTATCATACCAAGCTCTCAGAGCTTGTTTCAAACCATATAAAACTTTAGTTAATTTGAAAACACGATTCGGAAAATGTGGATTTGTAAAACCTGGAGGTTGTTCAACAAAAACATCCTCAATTATATAACCATTTAAGAATGCACTTTTAACATCCATTTGATAAAGTTTGAAAAAGTGTGCTGCATAGGCAAGTAAAATTCTAATGGCTTCAAGCCTAGCTACTGGTACAAAGGTTTCCTCATAATCAATTCCTCCTTCTTGATTATAGCTTTGTGCAACCAATCTAGCTTTGTTTCTAATTATATTTCTAGCTTCATCTACTTTATTCCTAAACACCCATTTGTTCCTATGGTCAAGGTATCTTTTGGTCTATCAACAAGCTTTCATACTTTATTTCTCTCAAACTAATTAAGCTCTTCTTGCATAGCTATCACCCAAAATTTATCATTGATTGCATCATTGATATTTTTAGGTTCAAGTTGTGACAAGAATGCTTGATGTTCAACCTGATTTCTCAAAGAAGCTCTAGTTTGAGTTCCTCTGTCTAAATCTCCAACTAAAACATCTAAGGGATGTTTTTTAAGAGTTCTAGTTGGTCTAGTAAAAGTTGAGCTAGTTACTTCAGGTTCACCACTTGGTTCTGGTTCATTATGGCTAGAATCTCAAGAATTTCCAGAACTAGAAGTTTTAACGGATTCTTTTATAGGATGGTTAGAGGGTTTTGCATTAATGTCCAGATTGAACATATCCTCTTCAAGATTCCCTAGTGAGGTCTTAGGTTCATGTGAATCTGTTTCATCAAACTTGACATGTACAGATTCCTCCACACATTTGGTTCTTTTATTAAAGACTATATGCTTTGCTTGATGTTGAATATCCAAGGAATATTCTTTCATCACTTTTTGAGGCAAATTTATCTAGATTATCTTTAGTGTTAAGAATATAAATTTTACATCCAAACACTTTAAAATAACTTACCTTGGGTTTCCTATTATTCCACAACTCATTAGGAGTTTTCTTAAGGATAGGTTTGATTAAGACTCTATTTTTTATATAACAAGCTGTATTAATAACTTCAGCCAAAAAATAAATTGGTAGGTCATATTCATTGAGCATAGTTCGGGCAATTTTCTGAAGGGTTTTATTTCTTCTTTCTACTACACCATTATGTTGAGGTGTCCTAGGGGCAGGGAATTTATGCCTATAGCCATTTTGTGAGCAAAAAGATTCAAACTCTTGATTTTCAAACTCACGAGCATGGTCACTTCTTAAGGATTTAATTTTAAATCCACTAAGATTTTCTACGGTCGTAGCATACTTGGTAAAAAGAGAGCAAACTTCACTTTTGTGAGCTAAGAAAAAAGTCCAAGTATACCCAGAGAAGTCATTTACAAGAACATAAGCATAGTGCTTCCCATTGAGACTTGAAACTCTAGATGGTCCAAAAAGTCCATGTGAACAACTCGAGAGGTTGAGAAGTTCTAACTTCTTTCTTTGGTTTGAAAAAGATTTTATGTTGCTTTCCCTTTTGACAAGGATTGCACACTCTGTTGTCTGGAAACTCTAGTTTGGGCAAGTCTTTAACTAAATCTTTTCTGGTCAATTTCTTAAGGGAGCGTACATCACAATGTCCCAGTCTTTTGTGCCAGAGCCAAGACTTTTTGTGAAAGACACTTAGGCAGAAAACATTCTGTGATGCTAGTGTGTCTAAATTTACAGCATATACATTATCATTTCTAAGAGCAATAAATATTAAGTTATTTTTGGCATAAAAACATGGCATGAATCATTTTTAAATCTGACATTAAATCCATCATCACACAGTTAAGATATGCTAAGCAAGTTATATTTCAATCCATAACAGAGTACTTTGGAAATTGAAATAGAGTTAGGGTTACCAATCTGGCCTAAGCCGATGATTTTTTCTCCATCAATTTTGATGAGATTCTTGAAGTTTGAGTAATCTCCTGTCATGTGTCTTGAACAACCACTGTTTGACGTACCAAAGATTTCTACAGAACTCTTTAGGTAGTTTACCTACAAAACAATTCATCTAAGAAAAGATTTTGGTACCCATATTTGTCTAGGTCCAGAAACATTAGTAACAAAGGCTTTAGGAACCCACAATTGTCTTATGGGTTTCTATATGTAGAATATAAGGTATTTGAAAAATAAACTTTATTTGGTCTAGAAAAACTTGATGCAGTAAAAGATTTTTCAGAACTGGAATTTGCAGTGAAATCTTGATTTTTGGACAGAGAAGCAGATTTTCCAGATTTAGTTATAAAATGTGTTTTAGATAAATTTCTTTGTCCTGGTTGATATCCTATTCTAGTAGTATACCTAGGAGGTATTTGTTTACCAAGTAACTGAGTAAGTGTTTTTTCCTTTAGTAAACTTTTCTAAATCCTTCAATTGCTCATTAAATATTTTTAATTCATTGTTTTCTTTGAGCAGTTGAGCATTCTTTTCCTTTTCAGTAGTAAGTTCAGACTTAATAGTTACAGTAAGAGCATGCTGTTTCTTTAAGGATTTATATTTATCTTTTAGTTCATTACAAGTCTCTTTTAGCATGTTACAATATTCAAATAGTTCATCACTTGTCATATTTTCGAACTCACTTTCATTTTCAGAATAATAAGAATTGTGTGCATGAAAGTCTAAGGTTACCTTAGATGTGTTTGTCATAAAACACATATTTGCCATGTCATCTTTCTCATCATGAGATGATGTTGGTTCACTGGAGCTATCCTCGGATGCACTCCAGGTGACCTTCATTGCTTTCTTATATTTCCTATCTTTATACTCATACTACTTTTTATACTTTAATTTAGAACAGTCAGCTTTGACATGCCCTCTCCTTTTGCATTCATAGCAAACTATTTCTTTTGATTTGTCAGGCTTCTTCCAATCCTTTTTCCAATTGCCTTTGTTGTCATATTTTCCTGTAAAGTTTGGTTTCTTGAAGAACTTTTTCTTTCTGTAAAATTTTCTGAATCTCCTGGCCAGCTGGGCCATTTCCTCATCGCTGTCTGAAGCTGATTCCTCACTACTTGTGCTCTCAACAGCAGCTTGAACTTTCTCTTTGTCTTTGCTTTTGGAAGTGGTAGTCTTGAAGGCTACAAATTTTCTCTTTGGCTCTTCTTCCTCTTGATTCACCTTTAGTTGCTCTTCATACATCATTAATTTTCCAATTAGTTCCTTCACTGGCATTTTATCAATGTCGCATGATTCTCTTATGGATATGATGTCCCTCGCCATCTCTTTGGTAAGCATCGCAGAATCCTCATGATCCGCTCCTTTGCTGTTACATCTCTTCCTAAAAAAATCACGGTGTTCACAATTTTATTGAATCTAAGATACATATCAGAAATAGACTCATCGGGCCTTCATTCTAAAATTGTCATATTTAATGGTATAAGTATTTAATCTCATCTTTTTCACATTAGATGTTCCCGGAAAACAGATAAAATGTCCTAAATCTCATGAGCAGTTTTACAAGCAGAAATGTGATTAAATTCTTCATCTCCTAGTGCACAGTATTGAACATTCATTGCTTTACAGTTATTGTTATAGGCAGTCTTGGTAACTTCATCCCAAGTGTTTCTAGCAGTTTCAGGGATTGCATATTTACTTTCAATAGCAGACCAGATTTCAAATCCCATGCTTTCTAAATGTATTTTCTTTTTAAGCTTCCACTGAGCATAATTTGTTCCATTGAAAAAGGATGGTCTATTTGTAGCAGCTCCTAATCTATTGTCCATAATATAATTTTGAAAAGATTTCAAAGAGATAAAAATTTAGTACTAACAGAAATTTTAAGATCTTTGAAATACAACTACAATCACAGTTGAAAAAGTTCGAAAAAGCTTTGAAAACTTAAAAATTTCCAAATCTCTCTGATACCAAATGTTGGTCGGTGTAGAGTATTCAAGAGGGGGTGAATTGAGTATCTATAAAAATTTCTGTTAAAAATTGGTTCTTTGAAAATTTCCCCTAATTGAAAATATAATCTAAGTCGATTTTGTAGTGAATTTATAAGCGTTTTGAATGTTCAATTAATTTCTCAAGAGATTGATTAGTTCTCAGTTATACTAATCTAAAGATTAATATAACTTTTGAATCTAACCCACTGGTTCAAAATAGTTATAAACACTTGCTAAACTAACTATCAGAGTTTGACTTTGTTTGAAAGAAATATGTTATAAAACACAACAAAAGAAAATAACAATAGACACAACGGAAATTAAAACAAGAGGTTCAGTCTCAAGCTGAGACTTTAGTCCTCTCAACTTGGTGATCACCTGCCACCAAGCAGTTTAAATTAATAATTAAGTTTGATCCACACCTTGGATCGGGGTTCACAACAGCACACAAGGCTGTCCAGGTCACACTTGACCTCTACCACAATTCTTCGTGGGAAAAACAACAAATAGGTCACACATGACCTCTTCCACAGTTCTATATGGGATACAAATAGATAAATAGAGTTTGAGATTGAGGATATCAAGTATCCTCCAGTTATGCACAGGAGTCCCTGTGTGTGTAACAGATAGATACACACACTGCTCAGAAATGTAAATAAATGAACCCAACAAAGCTAACGATGTAGAGTAAGGTTGAGAAGTCTTTGTGTGTTATGCAGTGCAGCTCTGGACTCGTTTGATGCAGTGGAATTGAAGTTGGAGTCCTCCTTTGGAAGTTGACTCCAAAACAGAGTGTCGTAGCCTCTGTGTTCTGGCTTCCAGGAGTATGAGATGTTCAGGTCAGCTCAGCAGGTTTAGCTTTAATCCTTGATCTCCTCGCATGTTCTTCCTTTTGAGTCTTGGGGAGTTCTTCTCTTTTGCGCACTTTTTTTTCTTACTGCTATTCTCTCTGTCTTTTTCTCATATCTCGAATGATCCAGCTGGTAAAACTTTTATACCTTGAGGTCAAGCAGACAAAATGATCTCCCCACGTGCATGTACCTCGCACTGTCCTCTGAATATCCTACAAACAACATTAAATAATGTCAAAAGCATTAATTTATCTAAATATGACCGTCTGATATAAATTTGAATTAATAAAATAAAAATGGTTTTTATGACTATCGGTGAGTCATAAGTATCGGTGAGTCATTAACATCGTTTTGTCAGCATCGGTCTGTCAGCATCGGTGACTCTGTATCGGTGAGTCATTTTCATCGGCATCGGTGACTCTGGGTATCAGTGAGTCATTTGTACTGTCGGTCTGTTCTGGCATCGGTGAGTCGTCATCGGTGACTCATTTTGAACTATCGCTGTGTCGCCCATCGGTGATGCGTCCATCAGTGACTCCTTTGAACTAACGGTGCGTGGCATCGGTGAGTCGTGCATTGGTGAGTTCTTTGAACTATCGGTGCGTCCGATCATCGGTGACTTGTCCATCGGTGTGTCGTTTGTTCTATCGGTGAGTCAGCTATCAGTGACTCCTTAAACCAATCGGTGTCCGGGACTTTGAAAAAACTACAAAGTGTCTATCTTATATAGAACAATACCAAATTAAGTGAAATTCATAATTGCATGTAAATATACATTTGTAAACATATTAAAACATAAATATCCATAATTTATTGACTTATTGAAATGTATTATATCATGTGACATAAGTATTCATTGACATGATTATCATTACTTAAAACATAATATGTGAATTATTAGGATTTGTAAATTGGCATGATTTGTGATTATTAATACAACTATCTCACCAAGGGTCCAACAATCTCGATTCACGTGCAGACTTCATGATTAGGGATCCGTCAAAGGGCAAGGGCCCTGCGACAGGTTTCTGAAGAGCATGGCGCTAGGAGATGGGCGCGGTACCAGGACAAACTCCGGATGCTTGCCACTATACCTTTATTTATTGTCATTTCCGGTTATACTATTACGCTTGTTGAACCGCCACATTGGGGGTCCGTTGATTACTTAGTATGACTTGTCATGACATCTGTTATAGCAATTCTTGTATTATCTTTTGTTGTGTTGTTATTTGGATTATGTTTTGTTATTTTATCTTGTGATGATTACTTTGTATGACTTGTCACGACATCTGTTATAGCACTTATTGTATTATCTTCTGTTGTGTTGTTATTTGGATTATGTTATGTTATTTTATCTTGTGATGACTATGATTACTGAGGGTATAGTCTCCCCACATTAAATTAGACTCTTGCTGTTAGTCGACTGCCTTTTGCGTACAGAGAGACGCACATGAGGTTATGTGGCACTCCGATCGAGGCTGGGTGATTTGGGTTGGGGTGTTACATGTAATGCCCGTTTTCAAAAGTAGCATGCCGTGGTCTTGAATTCCCAAGAACAAAAACAAGCGTTTTGGCTTCGGCTATATCGTGGTGCTTGGAAAACTTGTTTTTCTAGTTTGAAATTCAAACCAAACTTGGATGGATTTGCTTTGATACTATTATTGGGTTTGAGAGGGATGTCTAGCATCTTAAATGTAGCGGAAGAGCTGCTCCAAAACACCGTTAAGCCCCGAATCTATCTATACGTTTGAAATGAATAATAAAATGAAGAACAAGAATGGTGTACCTTTTGCCTCGTCGGTCTGATCCGTTGAAGCTTTACGCAAGCGCTTGATCATGATCACTGAGAAACAATCGAAAGACTCCTTCGTCCGAAGGTATCCACGAATTGTGGGAATCACTCGACGCTCGGGTAGAATCTCTCTCAAGCCATGGTTTGCTAGAACCTTGAGTTCAAAGGCAGGAGATGATCGAGAATTATAAAGTTTCGGCTTGGTGAGTTTTTGTGTTAGAAATTGCAACAACCATGCAAGAGGATTAAACCGATTTATTTAGGCCTCCAAGAACTGAACGTTCGATTATATATTGAATGTACGTGTCACCAAACATTCCAACGTTTCAACTCTGAAACATTCAGTTTAGTCCTCATAATGAATGTTTAACGTTTAAACATTCATATCATGCGTTTAAACTATTCCAAACATCAACCTATGATGACAAACCGAATATGATAGCATTTGGAGACGATTCGGGTTGATTCCTGTGGTGCAATTGAGGACAGAGCACGACTTGGTCTAAACCACAACGACGCAGTGGTTCATTCAGTGCACAAATCTATCACCATGACCATGTTGTATCAAACAAACACAATCTCTTGAAACTTCATCCTTGTTACAACGTGACACTATTTCCACAGTTGCGTCCCTCGTTTATAGGAACATGGGCTATGGATTCTGGTTGTGTGCTAAGGGGCAGTTAGATGAGGTGGAAGTTAATGAATAATTGGGGGTGTTAAATAATAAACGACCAGGGGTAGTGATGTAATTTGATAGATATTAGTTAGGGTTGTTGGGGGTTGGTGGTAATAATAAATAAGGAGGGGGGCTGTTTGGGGAGGGGGACGAATGTTATTTGTTGGGATTCTGTCAAGTAGAATAGGGGCTGTGGCCTTGGGCCTCAAGGAGGAACTTCAAGGAGTCTTCTTCCACTTTCTTCTTCTCAACTCTATTCTTATTCTAGTATGATACCGCTACTTCTATCAATAGAATCCACTTTGTTTCTCTCTCGCATCTGACAATTGGTGCTTTCATTGAGAGAGATATGAGAGAGAGAGATATGAGAGAGAGAGAATGTTGAAGTCAGAGGATCTTGAACAGAGGATTTGGTTCAGATGCAGCTGAAGTAGATGATGGGAACTTGATTGGCTGGTTCTTTCTGGTATTCTTGTCGCCTTGGTTGGAGGACTGAAGCGGACAATGCAGCAGGAGACAAATCACAACAAAAGATAATACATCTCGTGGTGGCAGTTGGCTTGCAGCGGTAGAAAAAAAAAACGTTACACAGCTGTGACCGCACTGGGCGCCACACCTAATAAGGTGGAACGCGTCTCACGTTGGTGGAACTTGATCAGCAGCAAAGGACGACTCACAGAGGGAGAAACCGCCAAACAAAGACACATTCAAAGTGGCGCAACAGACGCAGTACCTACACTAGAGGAAATGATCGTCGGTGACTATTCTGGATGGCGACACCAATGGCTTTGTTGGAATCTATGATTGCTGTACTCAAGCAGATGCAATAGGTGAATGTAGTGATGATGAAAGTGTTGCAACGATTCTGAGACCGAGTTCGATCAGTAGAGGGCATCTCTCCTCACAACAAAGTGGTGGAAATTTCTCCGGTCAAAGTACGATCGGAAGAGAACGAGTGCCACCAGCACCTTGCTCTTGTGCCGAACCAGGCGGAGAAGCGGTGCACGACGCAAGGGAAGGCGCATGAGATGCTACAGTCCAAGAAGACACAGACGTGCGAGTCAACTGAACTTTCCGATCGACAATATCCACTTGTTCTTCCGAGTCTTCTGGTTGCGGACATACCTTGCCTGCCTCTAGTGAACCTAGCAGCATTTGCCACCTCATCTCAGGTGCACGCGTCTGTTGGATTTTCAAAACAATAGGGAAATTCTTGTCACTTGTTGCAAGTCGTGGGGGAGAGAGTTCCGCTAGCCGCACAGGTATAGTTTACCATAGTTGTTAATGGTACGCATCATGGCTAGCACCAGGCAGTGGTGCGCCGCGCCATGACTTTGTCATGGCTCATATAAGATGGCTCACTGTGGTGTGCGCCATGTTGCGCTATGGCGCGCAGTGGCGCAGCTCGCGCCATTGCGCCTTTTAGATTTTTTTTTTTGCATTTTTTTAACCTGCCAACTCGTACGCCCCGATTGAAAACACCTTTTTTGAGGTCAAACGACTATCTCCAATTCCGACGCTACACAACAATCTACTATTCCCTTGAGCACAATGACCCAGCCGGTGTCGGACCACACCGACCGCCATGACTCTTCCGAGATCCCTCGACCGCCACGACCCAGCCGACCACGACCCAACCGACCATGACCCAGCCGAGCTCCGCGACTCAGATACGAGATATTGTCCAGGGCAGGTGCACCTTCTATGCGAACCAATAATTTTTTTTTGTTTTTAATTCAATTTTATTTATGTTGCTCGTCTCTTATTTTTTTTATTTACTCCAGTTATTTTTATTGCCATGTTTTCTTCCTGCTTTTTTTTTATGTTTTGTTTTTTTATTTTTTTGTTTATTGGTTTGTTGAGATATATGGTTTTTTATATTTAATTGTTTGTTTTTGTTGGAGTATGTGTAACTTCCTGCCCCACTTCCTTTGTAACTTCCCTCTGTAACTTCCCTTGTAACTTCCTCTTTCTTTTCTATAAATGAAGGCCCTCTCCTCACCTTGAGGGAAAGAGGGGATTTCTGATTTAACATGGTATCAGAGGGGTTCCGACCCTCCCTCCAATTTTGCCCCCCCCTCCTGTGCGTGTTGCTCCTACGAGGCCCTCCTGTCTCGTTTTGCGGCGGCCTCTCCTAGCGCGGCGCGACCCTCCTTCCCGACGCCCCTTTTTCCACGGCGGCGCTCCCCTCCCGCTCCGCGCGGCTCCCCTCTCGGCGCCCTCCCCAGCGCGGCGCAGCTCTCCTCCCGGCGCCCTCACCCGCGCGGCCTCTGCGTCGCGCCTCGTCCCGGCGACCCTCCCAACGCGCGCTCGTCCTGCGCGCGATCCTCCCGGCGGCTCCGTCCAGATCTCTCCCGGCTGCTCCGTCCAGATCGTCCCGGCGCCTCCTTCCTGGCGCGGCTCCCGACGACCCTCCCAGCGCGCGCTCGTCCTGCGCGCGATCCTCCCGGCGGCTCCTTCCAGATCTGGGCAGTTTCGGACTGTTCCGGCCAGATCCGTCCCTGTGCACCACCGCTGTAATCCCGCTGCAACGCAGCCTCCCTGCTCCGGCTCTGTCCGGCGGTGCTCCTCCCTACGCTGTTTCCCGGCCGCCCTCTTCCCCTCCGCTGCGAAGCGTCCCGGCGAGTCCCGGCCCCTGCGCACAGCCATCCGCCAGCATCCTCCTCCTGGCGGTTTCCCCTCTCCGCTCTTCCCGGCGGTCTTTCCGGCTCTCCACTTACGTTGTGGCTTCCCGGCTCTCAGCCGGCCCCGCCTTCCGCGACGCGTCCCGGCCTCGCCCTCACGCGGTTGCCCAACTTCAAGTTTCGGCTCTCCGGCACCTCCTGCGGCATCCCCGCCTCGCCGGCATCTCCCGATGACTCCCGGCAGCCGCATCTCTATCCGTCGTCACGCCCATTCGCTGGCGCAGCAGCTCAACCACCTAGGATTTGGGCCCGTTGGCGCCGCCAAATCCCGCAACAATTCTGCGGCATCCCCGCCTCCCGTCGCCGGCCCCGCAAGTGCGGTTTTCCTGGTGCTAGTTTGGATTTCCCGGCGTTTCATCGACCGGTCCCACTAGTGCGGCATTCCTGGCGTTCCGTCAACCGGTCGGTCTGAGGGGTTTCTTCTGCTGCGCCCACAACATCATCCATCCATCATTTTGAGGGGAGCTGCGATCGTGAGGGGGAGCATCAGTCTTGCAGTTTTTCCTTTATTTTATTTCGTCTTGTTTTGTCATCAAGCTGGGTATGTCCAGCTTGAGGGGGAGTGTTTGCAGCTTGTTGCTTGCTTTGTTTTTTCTTTATGTGTCCAAGCTAGGTTCACCTAGCTTGAGGGGGAGTGTTGGAGTATGTGTAACTTCCTGCCCCACTTCCTTTGTAACTTCCTTCTGTAACTTCCCTTGTAACTTCCTCTTTCTTTTCTATAAATGAAGGCCCTCTCCTCACCTTGAGGGAAAGAGGGGATTTCTGATTTAACAGTTTTATATATTTCATGAATTGTGAATTATTTCAAAATGTCTAAGGCAAGGCAATGAAAGACCCAACTTGGTTTTTTGAGATATATAGTTTTTAATATATTTCAGGAATTAAGATATATGTTTTTTTTAGATATATTGTTTTTAATATTTAATTATTGGTGTTTGACTTTGTTTTTTGATGTATAGAATATGAATTATTGACATAAATCTTTTATATTTATGTATATATTGTATAATTTATTATTTGTTATTGTTGATATATGTATACACATCTTTTGTGCGTTGCAAGTTAATATTGCTACGCGCCACGCGCTTTCGCGTCGGGGCCCTTGTCGCCGTTGTGCGCCATGTGCTGTAAATAACTATGGAGTTTACCAAAGGTCATCTTTTCCCTGGTTCATCGCTATCTTTGTCTGCAAAGGAAGTGAGTCTAAGAAGTGGCAAAGAGAGGCGCGAGCTGGAATTACGTAATCTGAGCTTGAGGGGACAAGTCCGAAGCAGCTGTGCAAGTCGTTACTTGGGGTGCTGGTTCTAGCGGAGACATTCACCGAAATGTCAATGCAACAGAAATTTTCAGAACGACCTAAAGGGTTAGTGGCTATGGTTTCAATCAAGTTTAGCGAGGAGCTTAGGACGAAAGCTATTGATGCTAAGGAAGTGTGCTTTGGAAAACGAGCAGCTCAAAAGGCACACAATGAGAGTTGCAAACTGCTTAAGGGGGGTGCTGTGCTGGCTGTTGAGAGCACAACATTATTGACACCAACCCCAAAGCCACCTGCATGGGTTTACACTAATCCCTGTGTCCAAGCTATTCCTTTAACAACCCCGACAGTTCATCCATATTTTCCATCTTGAGGACAACGTGTTTTTCAGGCCGACGGAATTGATTGGAACGTGTGCTGTGGGTTCTGCTGGTGTGCCAAGGGGTAGTTAGATGGGGGGCAATTGATGAATAATTGGGGGTGTTAAATAATAGACTGCCAGGGGCAATGATGTATTTGATAGATATCAGTTGGGGTTGTTGGGGGTTGGTGGTAATAATAAATGAAGGGGGCTGCTTGGGGAGGGGGACGGATGTTATTTGTTGGGGTAATTCCAGTTTGATATTGTTGCTTCTATAAATAAAATCCGTCATGCCTCTCTCTTTCTCGCATCTAACAATTGGTGCTTTCATTGAGAGAGATATGAGAGAGAGATTGCTGAAGACAAAAGATCTGATGTGGTTTGGACGCAGCTGAAGCAGACGATAGAACCTCAATTGGCTGGTTCTTTCTGGTATTGTTGTCACCTTGGTCGGAGGAGTGAAGCGGACGATGCAACAGAAGACGAATCCCGACAGAAGAAAATGCCTCGCGTTGTGGTAGTTGACTCGCAGCGGTAGGAAAAAAAATGTTGCACAGCTGCGGCTGCACTAGGCTCTGCTGCTAAGGTGGAATGTGTCTCACAGCGACAGAACTTGATCGGCAACAGAGGAGGACGACTCACAGAGGGAGAAAACACCAAACGAAGACACATTCGAAGGGGCACGACAGACGCAATACCTAATCATTGTTGACTATTTTGGATGGCGACGCCAGTGGCTTTGTTGCTGTGCTCGAAAGGATGCAGCAAGAGAACGCGTTGACGATGAAAGTGTTGCAACGATTCTCAGATTGAGTTTGACCGTAGAGGAGGATGTATCTCCTCACGACGAAGTGATGAAAATTTCTCCAATTGAAGTACGTTCAGAAGAGAATGAGCGCCAACAGCACCTTGCTCTTGTGCCGAACCAAGCGGAGAAGCAGCGCACGACACAAGGGAAGCCGCATGAGATGCTACAATCCAAGCAGGCACAAACGCCCGAGTCAACTGAACTTTCCAATCGACAATCTCCACCTGTTCTTCTGAGTGTTTTGGTTGCGGACATACCTCGCCTGCCTCCAGTGAACCTAGCAGCATTTGCCACCTCATCTCAAGTGCACGCGTGTGTTGGATTTTCAAAACAAAAGGGAAATTTTTGTCACTTGTTGCAAGCCGTGAGAATGAGAGTTCCGCCGGTTGCACTGATAGAGTTTACCGAAGGTCATCTTTTCCTTGGTTCATTGCTACCTCTGTCTGCTAAGAAAGTGAGTTCGAGAAGTGGCAAAGGAAGAGAGGCGTGAGTTGGAATTACACAATCTAAGCTTGAGGGGACTTGTCCGAATCAGTCGTGCAAGTCGCCACCTGGGTGCTGGTTATAGCAGAGGCATTCATTGAAATGTTAGCACAACATGAATTTCCAGAACGACCTAAAGGGTTAGTGGCTATGGTTTCAATCAAGTTTAGCGAGGAGCTCACGTCGGGAGCTGTTAATGCTAAGAAAGAGTGCTTCGGAAAATGAGTCGCTCAAAAGGCAACCAATGAGTGGTGCAAACAGTGATGCGGAAACGTCGGGAATCGCAACGACAGAAAGAAACAATTCACAGAAGAGTAAAAGGAAAAAAAAAAGAACGAGAACATAGAGATTTACGTGCTTCGGGAAACGATCCCTACGTCCACGGAGATGCAAAATTTCACTATGATTCGGGAACAAAAATTTACAGGAGATCTCTCAGAGTTTCTAACACAAGAAACCCTAGCCTGAAATGGGTTACAAAAAGAGGAAGATAATCCACTGTTCCACCAACCCCGCAGAGGAAGTCCGTATCCGCGACCACACAAGTCTAAAGTGCTACAGTGGCCGGCGGCTAGAAGTTCGCGTCGTTACAGTACTGTTGACTCCAGAGTCTGACCTACTATAGTGCCCTGTCGGCGTCAGTCGGTCAGCTCTGCCACAGTGCCCAAAAAATTTGGACCGGGGGCCTTCGACCCTTGGAGCAGGGGCACGTTGCCCCCTGCAACCCCCAACAAGCTCACCACGGAGCTCGACCCACGGAAGTTGCGGGCTGGTGCGCAGTATGGGTCGCAAGCTTTCGGCCCAAACATTATCCGAACCGGATCGGGTTACACCCATCCAACAAACAGTTACTTAAGGGGGCTTCTGTGCTGGATGTTGAGAGCACAATAGTATTGAGACCAACGCCAAAACCACCACTATGGGCTTGCGCTATCCCCTACTGAAGTTCCCATAGTTGATTGTGCAGTCACCCTGATAGAGGGGAGTGAATTAGTGCTGACCAGCTTTCATTGATTATATTCAACTTAAACTCTTTCTTACTTTAAGTTGATCGAACCTCTGTTATCGATTACGATGTAGGGATCTTTTGAAAACTCTTCCTCATTGTTTTAACCTTATGCTATGCAGATGATATAAGGAAAACAACACATAAGTATTTTTACAAGGTTCGACCTCAGTATGAGAACCTGCATCCTTTCCATGACAACTCCTGGAGGTTCATGGATTCTTCCACTAATGATTTTTTTATCAATTACAAGTGGGGTATTTATACTGCATCCCACAATTGAGCTATCTTTCGAAAAGCCCCACTTATCTCCCGATAGGATTTTATACTTCAACTCCTGTTAGACTCATTCCATCTCTCGATTGGAATGATTATACTGACTCCCGTCAGTTACAAACTTTGCTTATCTTTTGGGTCAACATAAGATAAACATGTATGCAGCTTCCTGAAACTCTGTCTGGAAATGTTCGTTTGATAACTCCGTTCGGTGCGCCTCTACCTTCGTCCGACATGGTCTGTCCGATGCGCCTCACCTTTCATCCAATGTGCCTCACCTAGGGGCGTGCATTAATGAACCCCCAAATTGGTTGAAGCTAGTAAGTGGCGCTTAAATGGTCTCTCAAGAAGGACTTCTGAATTTTCTACATGTAATGGGCCTTGGGAGCTTATTGCTCCAAGCCCAAGCCCAAGCCCAAGCCCAAGCCCAAATCCCATTTGAGCTTGGTCATTTCCTCGTATTTATGTTTTAATAACATAAATAACTCATTAGTTATATTATTTTTCACATTTGAATTTTTTATTAAATAACTATTATTTAATTAAATATTTCAAATGTGCAAAACACAAATCTTATTTGTATTTATAATAAACATAAACATATTTACATATGAACTAATCACATCAGTCCAAAAATCCCAATTAACATCATCTCATGTGTTACCCCAATGGCCTTTTGTAAAGTCAATAATAATTATGAATCTCATTCATAATTATGAATTAAGAGTGGTATCTAGAAACATATTAAACTGTCCAAATTACAAAGGGGTTTGGTGTGATCTAATCCACCACATATTCATTGATGTCATAACCCGTCATACGGGCGGACACATCCTATCTTGGTTAATCAATTCCCTCCCTTGGTTGGTATTGTTGGACCCTATTTTAGTATAAAGGGTATTTCCGAGTCCCACATCAGAATATCCCGCCTTTTAATTATTTTTACTCATCTATAAAAGAATATCTCCGCCTCACATCGAGGTAAGGGGAATTCGCTATCTACATGGTATCAAAGGGTACTCTCTAACCCGAACCCTCCCTTCCTTTTTTTTCTCTCTCCCGTCTAGGGTTGCGAGAAAAATCCCTCGCGGATTCCCTCCCGGTTCCGTTCGGCGTCTCCCTCCCTGCATCCTGTCGCCCTTCTTGGTGGCTCCCTCCTGCAGATTTCCGGCGCCCTCGTCCAGGCGCGATCGTCCAGGCGCCCTCGTCCAGGCGCGATCGGCCCGTCGCGCCCTCTTAGCACTGCTCCCGACGAATCCTTCCCAGCGATCCTACTCCCTGCGCGCGACGCTCCAGACGGACTCCTCCGCCTCCCATCCCAGGCCCAGCGCCCCTGTTCCTCCCGACGGAACCTCCACCTCTAGGTGGACACCCCCCGCCTCCCGACCCAGGCCCCCTCCCTTTCTGGTGTAGCCCTCCTTGCGGTCTTCCGGTGTCGTCTGGCCTCGCCCTTATTCGCAACACCCTTCCTGCAGACTCCTGATTCTGTGTAGCGCCTGTCCTCCCGACTCTGTCCGCTGTTCTCCACCACTGTAGCACTTTTGACTTGGGTGACGCCTTTCACTGTAGCGACGCGGACTTCCTGTGCGGTCGGTGGAACAGTGATCGTCTTCTTCTCCATTTGTAGCCCATTTTTGGGGCTAGGGTTTCTTACCGGAAAACTCTGTAATTGTACTCTCGATATAGTGAATATTCTGCCTCTCCGTGGACGTAGAGATTATTCTCGAACCACATAAATTTGTGTGTTCTTGTTCTTTTTTTCCCTTTTACTCTTCTGTTTTTTTTCCGTTGTTTTTGTTGCTGCAACTCCCGACATTTCCGCAACACCCGGCTCCCCTTCCGGCGCTCCTTCTGGCGCTTCTTCCGGCACTCCTTCCGACTCCCGTCTGACGTAGCACACCCCCTCCATCGCGCCTCCTCCCTCGAGAAGATCGGCCCGCCCTCCCGGCACCTCCCGATTCCGACGCAGCTCTCTCCAGACGCCACACGGCCTGCCTGTCCCGACGGCTCCTCGGCGCTCCCGCGGCACGTCCCGACCTGCTTCAGAAGCAGCCACCAGGCACCGCCCCTAGGCGGAAAACACCCGGCCCACCGACTCTTCAATGGTTGGCTTGTCCACCCGCGGCCCTCCGACACCACCTTCGGTCACCAGCTTTCCTGCAAGGACGCACCCTCACTTCCATTGTCGGCCTTACTGTGCGTCTGTACGACCGCCTGAGCAGTTGTCCCATCCTCCGTCATCGGCTTTACTGCAAGACGGTCCCCCTTCATCCAGTGACCGTTACCGAACGACGCTCTCGTCGGAGGAGATTACTTTGATTCACTTTTATCGGGCAATTGTGCCACCATCATCTTCTCCACCCCCCATTGCTCATATTGGTAGTTTTACCGCCTGTGTTTCTCATCAACAGACAGCTTGGATGTTTGACTCTGGTGTGTCAGAACATCTCACATGAGACTCTGGTATATTCACTACCTATCATCTGTACACAGGTGCCTCTACAATTACTGTTGCTAATGGCTCAAAAATCCTTATTATTGGGTTTGGCACATGTCCCTTGACCTCGTCTATTCACCTGACGTTGGTCGCTCATGTTCCTCAAAGTCCATTTAATCTTATCTCCGTCAGCAAACTCACCACAGACTTAAATTGTGTTGCTATTTTTACCTCATCTGGTGTTGTTTTTTAGGAGCGGAAGACGAATCGAGAACTCGGTCGAGGTTATCTTCGGAATTGGGTTCACATGTTTGACACCCCACCATCTCTTGCTTGCTCATCCACCTCAGCCCGTGCTCTTGGCCTACATTCTCGCCTTGGTCATCCACTGGCTTCCACCCTACATAAACTTTGCCCCCAATTCAGTTCCCACCTATCCTTCCATTGTAAATCCTGCAAGTTTGCCAAACATCATCGGGCGACGTATGTTCCTCGACCGGAACCATGTGCAGCGAATCCTTTCGATCTTGTTCATTCCGATGTCTGGGGTCCTTGCAGGGTTCCTAGTCAGTCCGGGTATAGTTATTATATCACCTTTATTGATGACTACTCCCGCATGACCTGGCTTTACCTGCTTCGTGATCGGTCTGAAGTTTTTTCTACCTTTCAGACCTTTTATAATGAAACTCATACTCAATTCTCCACCTCGCTTAAATGCCTCCGCTCTGATAATGGACGAGAATATTTATCCACTTCCTTTCATCAGTTTCTCAAGAATAAAGATATCATTCATCAGACCTCCTGCCCTGACACACCTCAGCAGAATGGAGTGGCCGAGCGGAAACATCGTCATATTATGGAGACTGCTCGTGCCCTCTTCTTCCACATGAAGGTGCCTCTCCTTTTTTGGTCTGATGCCATCCTGACTACTACCTACCTCCTAAACTGTCTTCCTTCTTCTATCCTTCTGGGGGAGACTCCCTTTCCGACTCTCTTCTCCTCTCTCCCTCCTCACTCACTTCTTCTTCGGGTGTTTGGGTGTCTGTGTTTTGTTCGGGACACTCGCCCCAACCTCTCTAAACTTTCTCTCAAATCCCTCTGGTGTATTTTTCTCAGATATTCCCGCACTCAGCGTGGATACCGGTGCTTCTATCCAGACTTATGATGCTATATCATCTCTGTCGATGTGTCGTTTATTGAGAGCTCTCCTTTCACTCCTCCCTCTCATCCAGACACTACCATCGATGAGTGCCTTCCTCTCATCATTCACCCTCCTCTGATGTCTCCCCCTACTTGTCATCGCTTTGGGACAGTCTACTCCCGTCGCCCATCGAATGCCCCCCCCCGGTCCAGGTCGAGGACACCATCGTTCCCACTTCGTCCGATGCTCCTGCCACAACACCAGACGACTTGCCTATTGCACTACGGAAATGTACTCGCTCTTGCCAGAATACTCATCTTTTTTTCTCTTCATACAGAGGTTTGTCAGCATCGGAGACAATATCTATCCCCCACATGGTTGGTGATGCCAAATCCAACCCGGGGTGGCTACAGGTGATGCGGGATTAACTGCAGGCTCTGGATGACAACCATACATGGGATCTGGTCCCCCTCCCTGCAGACAAACAGGCGGTCGGCTGCAAATGAATTTATACGATCCATCTCAATGCCGATGACACTCTCCATCGACTCAAAGCCCGCCTTGCGGCGAAGGGATTTGCTCAGACATATGACATCGACTACTTTGAGACCTTCTCTCCGGTTGCCAAGATGGCCTTTGTCTGCCTATCCATATCTCTGGCCGCTCATCATCACTGACCGCTTCCTCAACTGGATGTCAATAATGCCTTTCTCCATGGCTTTCTTGACGAAGAAGTCTACCTGCAGCAGCCCCCTAGATTTTGTGCCTCTGGAGCCGACTTCCATGTCTGCCGCCTCCGTCGATTCCTATATGGCCTCAAACAGTCTCCTCGTGCTTGGTTTGGCCACTTCAGCACTGTCGTCACAACCTTTGGCCTATCTCGCAGTATGAAGGATCACACCGTCTTCTTTTGTACGACGTCAAACGATTGTATTTTGCTGGTGGTATATGTTGATGATATCATCATCACAGGGAGCGGCTCCACTGGAATCGCCCAACTCAAGGCGTGCCTTCACCACCACTTCCACACCAAGGATCTTGGACCTCTCACCCACTTCCTTGACATTGAGGTCTCCCGTTCTGAGGACACTATCTCTCTCTGCCAATGAAAATATGCCCTTGATATCTTACAGGATGCAGAGTTGAGCCAGGCGACTGCAGTGGACACTCCTCTTGAGCCTGGGGAACGCTCTCTCCATGCCGACTCGGCACCCTTTCCTCACCCAGAGAGCTATCGTCGTCTGGTGGGCAAACTCAACTACCTCACCATAACACGACCCGACATTGCCTGCGCTGTTGGCAAAGTGAGCCAGTTCATGGAGCATCCAACCAGATCCCAGTGGGATGCTTTCCTTTGCATTGCGAAATACATAAAGAAAGACTCTGCACGTGGCCTTCAGTACTCACACCATGCTCATTTAGATGTTGATGTCTTCTGTGATGCGGACTATGCAGGTTGCCTTGCTACCCGCAAGTCTACTTCTGGATTTGCCGTGTTCTTGGTCGGTAACCTCATCTCATGGCGCAACAAGAAGCAGACTGTCGTCTCCAGATCTAGTGCAGAGGCAGAATACCGTGCCATGGCCACGGTCACGGTCACGACTAAGATCCTCCGGCTTTGTCATCTCCTCCACGAGTTTGGTTTCCCAGCACAGACATATGCTCGTATCTGGTGTGACAATCAGGCAGCTATGAAGATTGCATCGAATCCCGTCTTCCATGAACGGACGAGGTATATCGCGGTAGACTGCTACTTTCTTCGCCACCATCTGGAGCAGAACCATATTAGTTTTGGCCATATTCCGACGGCGGATCAGCTTGTCGACATCTTCACAAAAGGCCTCCCAGGAGCTCACCTGGACTCTCTCACTACTAAGCTGGGTATTCACAGCCTCCACGACCCAGCTTGAGGGGGAGTATGTATGGCCTTGTTCGATGTCGTTTTTTTTTCTTTTTGTGGGACTCTCAGTCCAATCTGGGCATATCCAGCTTGAGGGGGAGTGTTGGACCCCATTTTAGTATAATGGGTATTTCTGAGTCCCACATCAGAATATCCCGCCTTGTAATTATTTTTACTCATCTATAAAAGAATATCTCTGCCTCACATTGAGGTAAGGGGAATTTGCCATCTACATCATACCCAATTACCTTATATTAAGCCGAATTCTCAAATGACTTTAGATTGGTATCAAAGTTTGAAACCTCACAAGCAGGGAACCTTTTTAACAACCTCAAGTCAAAGGATCCATAGCCAATGTTCATTTGAGTAACACCAATGACATATATATGACAATCCGTGTGGTGTACTTTAAGCGAGCCAATTTGAATATAAGTTCACCAACTTATATCCTTTGAGTGAAACTGTATCTCTATACAAGTGATCTTACTCATATTTGGATCTTAACATATCATTACAACCCAATATGATCATCATTGATTAGGGATAATGATAAGAACGGAGGACTGACTACTTGTATTAAGGTATGAAATGAATCAGAAATACAGAGATAGGAGAAGAAGATGATCGGGAGTTTACACTCCCGCCCAAGCCTAAGTTGTGTCCAAGCCCTATGGCCGGTTCTGAACAATATTCCCCCCTTGTGCAGTGCCCATTAATCCCTTTTATAGAGGGATTTAACAGTATATTCCTTGGATATTCCCTGGATATTCCCTTGACCCACATCATATGCCCCCTACTTCTCACATCTAACCTCTTCATCCTCCCACAATTACCCAAAATCCCTTATTCTTAGCACGTCTCTATCACTGCCTTCCACTTCAAATTCACCTCTTCCTCAAGGTGAGACATGATGAGGTTTTGGTGCAACCACCATTCTTAGGTGTTGGACGTCGGGGCGTGTGTCACTATAGTGATCGACGTTGTCCTGCCCCCTTTCGACACAGTCTCCAAGCAATCTGTCAAATAGTTCTCCTTGCTTTATGACGACGTATCCTGGCTTCACCTACTTTCTAGGCAATCTCCCAAATGGTCCTTCCTGTGCTGTTGGCCGAACGTGTTTGATGCTGCTCAAGTGTCGACGCATCACGCCCTTGCACTCGTGCAAAAAATACTTCCCGCAGTACGGGTGAAAGGTCAGTTCCTATCGCTGAATTCACCATTGGCACTAAATAAGACGGTGTCGGTGCAACATGCTCCTGCACCTCGAAATCGCCGGACATCCCAAGATGTACTGCAAGCAGTGCGAAGGAGGGTCGCGCTCGGGTGGAGGCGCGATGGGAGCCGGACGGAGCCGCGACGGAACCGTGACGGAGGGTCGCGCTTGGGTGAAGGCGCGACGGGGCGCCGAGAGGGTCGCCGTCGGGAGGAGCCGCGGTGGGGCGTCAGGAGTGCCGTGCTCGGGAGGAAAGGCGCACCGGGGAGAGCCGCGACGGGGAGGGCTCGCACGCAGGAGGAGCGGGCGCCGTGAGGGAAGGCGCACCGGGGAGCCGGACCGGGCAGGAGGCGCCGTGGAAGGAGGGTGCAAAAATGCACTAAGGAGGCGGGGCCAGACTTAGCCGGGAAAACCGCAAAGAAGAGCGGGTCTAGGTTAAGATGTAACCTCCTCTGATACCATGTAGGTTGAGAAACCCCCTTACATTCAAAGAGAGGTGGGAGCCTTCTTTTATAGAATGAGAATGCGGAATATACAAAGGAGTATTCCGATGTGGGACTCGGAAATACCCATAAGAATAAAATAGGGTTTAACACCAGCAATCCAGGCTCCACGGTGCAATACCAACAACCATGCCGCAGGGGTTGTTGAAATGATAGGGCCACCGAATCCGACCTCCTGGGTCCCTACGCCGCAACTACCAACACCACGTTGCAGCTAGACCCAATTGGCCTCTCACGGCGCAACACACACCTCCACGCCGCAAAACCATCCCCCAATTGAAAATTCAGCTCAGACTCCACCGATCTTTCCTCAAGCCTCCTCCCAACATCTCCAACACCCAAAATACGCTAACGGGACAGGAAGATCTAGACCGTTACAGAGACATTCCCCTCATTGTAGACCGGTTGGAAAACTGATTTTTTGACTATGACTTGGCCTAAAATTGTGTGCGCGATGAGTTAAGTGAGTTAGTTCATAGAAAATTTGACAAAGCCTTTGGGATGCAACGCTTCATATCGCTATATACGTTCATTGCGATTTGGGCTTGGATTTGCTGCATTTTGACCATGTTTGGTGTGACAATTAGGCGACCATTAAGATTACAGCCAACTCAATTTTTCATGATTGAATGAAACACATTGAAGTGGACTGCCACTTCATTTGGAAGAACCATGAGAAGAAGAACGTCACCATCAAATACGTTCAAACGATATGATAGCTTTCCCATGTGTTTACTAAAGGGGTCTCAGGGTGATAATTTTTTTGTGTAAAATGCTATGATAAATGTCTCAACCTGAGGGGGAGTGTTAGAAGAGTTGTGTACTTAGTTCATGGGTATGTTCAGGTTCATTTGGTTTAACTAGGTATATTTTATTTGCTTATCATGTGTGTTTAAATTTTGAATCTCACACCTATCTCGAAGTCGTCTATCTCTCATTGTGACCCTGCTTCACTCAAGAGAGGATTTTTGTTAAGATTCCTTCTACAGTTATCTTCTGAGATTGACACAACATGTGAGCACAACTTGTCCCTAAATTGTGCGAAGCTACTACTTGGATTTCCTTTCCAAAGCACAATGTTCTCCCTCCAACATGGTCATACTTTCCACTTTCCCAGTAGACCCAACATGAAACACAATGTGCATAGAGGTTGTTGGAGTCTGTATCCCACATCGGACTTGTGGTCCGATGTGGAGTTTTTCATTCATTATAAAAGAACGCCTCCTCCTCACTTTGAGGTAAGGAGGCAAGGAGGTTTCCTCATTCTACATGGTATCAGAGGGATTTACTCCCGACCCTCCCTCCCGAATTATTATTTTTTCTTCTTCTCCCTTCCTTTAGGGTTTCCCCGACCGGGGGGCGGCGGCTCCAATCCAAATAGCCGCCGCCCCCTCCCTCCGTTGCTCCTGCCGGTCATCATTCCCGGCGGCCCTCCCTGCCCCGGCGGCCCTCCCTCCCGGCACCCTCCCCGTCGCGCATCCCGTCGCCCCCATCGGCCCCGGTGCGCCTCTGCGTCGCGCCTCGTCCTGGCGACCCTCCTAGCGCGCGCTCGTCCTGCGCGCGATCCTCCCGGCGGCCCTCCTGCCTGACGCGGCTCCCGGCTCCCCGGCGTCCCGGCTCCCCGCGTCGCCCTACCGTGGCTCCCCGCGTCGCCCTCCTGCCTGGCGTGGCTCCCCGGCGGCCCTCCTGCCTGGCTCGACCCCTTCTCCCCTGCGGCGATCTTTCCGCCTCCTCGCGGTGTCGCAACCCCCGGCGGTTTCCTCCTCCCGCGCGGCCGACCACATCCCGGCGACAGAACCGGTCCGCTGCGCATCTCCCGCTACGCACGCTCTCCTCTCCGGCGATCCTCCTGTGTGCGCAACACCTCGCGCTGCTCCGGCGGACTCTCCCCGCCCCTGCTCCTCCTGCCGGCGCGACTCGGCTCCCGACCCAGGCGCAGCTCCCAGCTCCCGACCCAGCCGGTGCGTCCTCCTCCTGCGCACGATCCCTCCCGGCGCGGCTCCTCCTGCGTGCGCCCTTCCCGTCGCCGCTCCTCCCGAGCGCATCTCCTCCCGAGCGCAGCCCCCCCGGCGGATTTTTCGGATCCACGCATCAGCCGGCTCTCTCCCGGCGGTCCTCTCTCCAGGCGGTCCTCTCTCCCGGCAGTCCTCTCTCCAGGCGGCCCTCTCTCCCGGCGGCCCTAGCGCGACCCTCCGTCGCGACTCCTCCCCAGCGCTGCCTCCTCCTCCTGCCTCCTGCGGAATCACCGCATTCAATCGCCGACCTCCTCCTGCGGATTTCTCGGCGCTTTGACGACCGGCACCGCCATTGCGGCTTTCTCAGCACTTTGACGAC
This sequence comes from Viscum album, assembly GCA_963277665.1. Classification (NCBI taxonomy): domain Eukaryota; kingdom Viridiplantae; phylum Streptophyta; class Magnoliopsida; order Santalales; family Viscaceae; genus Viscum; species Viscum album. The sequence goes on along the minus strand of OY728136.1, from coordinate 1,425,767,483 downwards.
CGGACCTCCCGAGCGGATTTCTCGGCGCTTTGACGATCGGCCCGACTGTACGATTTTCCCGTCGCTCTGAAGACCGGCCCGTAGTGCGGCTTTTCCCGACGCTCTAATGACCGACCCGCCAGTGTGGATTTCCTGGCGCTCTGTTGTTCGGCCCCGCACTTTTCCGGCGATGACCCATCATTTTCAGCAGCATCACATTACCATCTTGAGGGGGAGCAACATCCACAATGATTTTATTATTTCGGTTTCTTCTGTTTTCGTCTTGTTTTGTCTTCAAGTTGGGCTTGTCCAGCTTGAGGGGGAGTGTTAGCGTCTGTTTTGTTGATTTCTTTTCCTTATGTGTCCAAGCTAGGTACACCTAGCTTGAGGGGGAGTGTTGGAGTCTGTATCCCACATCGGACTTGTGGTCCGATGTGGAGTTTTTCATTTATTATAAAAGAACGCCTCCTCCTCACTTTGAGGTAAGGAGGCAAGGGGGTTTCCTCATTCTACAGAGGTCATGTTTTGCTTGTCATGTTTTGCTTCTACCACAAATTTTCTCCTCTGACATGGCATGACACACCCGACATGACATGTATCGCCGCACACCCTCACACATCCCTTTCCAAAAGGCACTCAAACCATTTGCGAAGTATCCTGGATCACCCATGCCCCAAAATAAAATTCAAAAACAAATATATTACAACATATATGTATGTGTGTATGTGTATATATATATATAAATAAATTGCAAAAACAAATATATTACAACGTCTTTGTGTGTGTGTATAAATAAATGTATTACAACATATATATATGTGATGCATGTGGGTCAATCTAAGTGGACACAATCCTGATTTAGAAGAGTGTTTTAGGCTTGGATGATCTAAAAGGAAATGTATCCATAATAAACATAAGACTAGAAAAAATGCATCAAACAAGACATCACAGGACATCACTGGACATCACAAGACACAGAGACGTTTTTACATGGTTTTCCTGAATGCGGGCCATGTCCATGGTGCAGTGATGATGTGGTACTCATACATGTTCACTATTATGATATACACTTACGATACAAAACACATGTCGTGAAATGAACTACCCAAAAAAGAACATTTTCATGTGGTATGTTGTGATAAAGAATATTTTGCTGAACCTGTCTGCTTGCTTTAGACTCTTGCTTTTGTATACTTAATTTCATCTGTTGTCACAAACCAATTATAGGCTCTGATTCGGAAATGGGCCCCTGTTGCTATTGTAATTGGAGTTGTCATCCTTCTGTTCTTGATCCAAAGGAAGATATGGTGATGAGATGTTATTGTAAAAGTAAAGATGGTTGCTGGTTCATTGTCCCGCCTCTGCACCGCTATATCTGTTTCTTGACCATACCGGAAATTTATATGCATCTGTTGCGAGGAAGGTAACCTCTTATAGGATTTTAATGAAAAACTCCTTATCTCTGTTTGGCCTTATGTTATAGTTTTTGATTTGTGCTCAAGGCTACGTTTGACACCACTGATTAAAAACTGCTTATAACACATCATTTAATGGTAGACACACAATTACGCTTAAATTGTAGAAAAAATGATGCTCATGTTGCTGGCTATGTGCTTAGGGCTTTGTTTGGCACCACTTATTATAAACTGTTTATAGCACTTACCACCTATGATAATCAATTTGAAAAAATAAGCGGTGATTGTTTTGTTTCTGGATAAACATTTACTCTTTAGATTCTAGAAAAAATGATGCTCATGCTGTTTGGTTTGCTTGTGTTGGTATTTTCTTAATGGGTGGTGCAGCTTGCTGTCATTTTGTTTTGAACCATGAAAAGCTGTGCTGCTTGCTTTGAGACCAAACAGTCGCATTTTCCCCTTCCCGGGTCAGCTGCTCCAATTTTTTAACAAAAAAAAAAAAAAAACGTGTTTTATCATTAAATTTTTAAATATTTTATTTATTTAAATGTCAGAAGATATGTTATGTTATTATTTTTCTTTAATTTTTTACAATAAAACATGCTTTTTTGTTTTTTAATAGTTTTTTATATAAAATTTACGTACATAACTCAAACTATTATGTGTTCTTTGTTGACCTTTTTAATAGAACGTGTGTTATTAAAACAGAATAAAACATATTTTTGATAATTATATTTAGGTACAACCACTAATGGCAGCTAACGCACGCTACAAAGAAACACATTTTTGGTATTGTTTTTTTTTTTTAAAATTTGATCATGGGTTTTGTTATTAAAACAAAAGAAAAAACACATTTTCGATATTTATTTGATTATGTGTTTTTGTTATTAATTTTTTAATGTTTTGTTTATTTATAATGTGAACATATTTTCAGCTATTAATTATTATTATTTTTTGCAACATTACAAGTTTTATGTATTTTTAATAGAATATTCATATAAAAAGTAAGGTCAATGTATACTGTTTCTTATTGATTTTTTTTTAAAATATATATGTTCTATCATTAAAACAAATGACAACATTACAACAAATGACAACATTACAAGTTTTATGTATTTTTATTAGAATATTCATATAAAAAGTAAGGTCATAATGTATGTTTCACTGTTTTTTATTGATTTTTTTAAATATATATTTTCTATCATTAAAACCAATGACCGAAAATATGTTTTGTATTTTTTATTAACGTTTTTGTAATGCAACATGTGTTCTATCATTAAGATTTTTCATTTTTCATTTATTTTTAATGATAAAACATCTGTTATATTATTATTGTTTTGTTATTTTTTTTGTGACGGAACATTTTTGCTTTTATTATTATATTTTTATAAAATAATTTTAGAAAAGAATGTGTCTTGTATTATTGTATTTTGAATTGTGTTATTTATTGTATTTTTTTGAGTCCAACATGTATGTCATTAAAATAAAGGACAATTGTATTATTTATTATTTTTTTCTAGTAGAATGTGTTTTATCAATAATTTTCTATCTTTTATTTTTTTTAATGACCTGTGTTATAATGTTTTATTAATTTTGTACAACAAAACGTGTTTTTTATCTAAATTTTCATATAAAACGAATAACAAAATACATCTTATGCGTTTTTTTGTTGATTTTTTTTTAAAGAATACATCCAAGTTTTATTTTACTTTTGTTTTTTTAATGACTGTATGTTGTGTTATAATTTTTTATTAATTTTGTTCAACATAACGTGTTTTTTATCTAAATTTTCATATAAAACGAATAACAAAATATATCTTATGCGTTTTTTGTTGATTTTTTTAATAAAAGAACACATTCAAGATTTATTTTACTATGTGTGATTATCGTCATCATTTTACCAAAACATGTTTTTATTAGTTTTTTATTAGTTTTTTTAATCATTTCCGAGATTGCATGTCACGTTTAATTGCCTTTTGTAATATCATGCGATTTGCCTCTTTTTTTTTAAAAAAAAAACAAAATATATTATATTACACAAATATATATATATATATAATTTTTATGGACCTTATTTGTTTTTTAATTTTAAAATATGGTATAATTCGTTATTTTTTTTTTTGTAACGTTCTGTTTTTTCAATTCATTTTTATCAGTTTTCATTTAAAACAACAAACAAAACACGTTTCAAAATAAAAACATTTATTATTAAGAAATATGTATACTAAACGTATAATAGTTAATCATCATATTAATTTATGCATATATTCATTACATATTTAAAAAAATGTCTGAAATAAAAAAAACTGCATTAAATTGAATTGGTATTAAAATAAAAAAGGGAAAAAATATTATTGTGGTGACTTTGCTTGCTTAAGGTCACATTTGTTTTTCTTCGTCATTGAAAATGTGAGTCATTGCCTTTGTGAGGGTGCCCGGTGGTTAGAGTTCATTTGGTTCCTTAGATTCCGAGGTTGGTTGTGGCCTTTTCATCGTAATTTTACCGTTGTGCGATTTAAGAACATCGACGGTTCAGGGTAGGGTGGAGAGCACAGTCTTTCCCAATTCGGCGGCTCAACAAGATGCATCTGAGACCCGGAGCTTGGTACACTTGTAAGGGGACATACTACACTAGGAATAACATGAATTGTAATGGGTTGGCGTGAGGTTTCTGCCTAAAAAATAAAATAAAATGAGCCTTTTTTTCCTAGTCTAGTTCATCTCATGATTGCAAGTTGGTCGGTGGATTGAGGCCCATTAAACACCACTAATTATTTAAGCCATTCATTCATATCATAAATAGAATTACAAACAATGTTATCAAAATGTATCATCCTTTTACAATCGATCTCCATTGACCATGATTATGTAAAAAAGTTTAATTCCATGTATATGTGTGTGTGTGTGAGAGGGAATAACCTTTTATTTGACTAGGTTATTGGAAACAACTAATCTCTAATTAAATCCCCATATATCTTGGTCACATTATCTTCAAATTTCCATTCTCATTATTTAAGGGTGATTAGTCTCACACAATTGTTCTGCATGACAAATGTTTCGTATACATATGCTATGTGGTTCATATGTTTTGTGAATGTTTATTATACATTCAGTTGCTCACAACCACTTCTTTCTTCTTCACGACTACTTCATTAAACAATCATAATCACTTATTTTTTGTCAAATGTTCAGCCACGACCACTTCAAATGAAATGACATGATCTTTGCCAAATATTTAGTTAGAATTGCTTTCTGCAAATTTCCAGAATACTTCAACTAACCTCTGAACATCTTCAAAACATCTCGAAGTCCTAAAGTAACCCCAATGAAGATCAAGAACACTTCATAATACATGCAACAACTGTTCTGTTTCCACACTTCATGTGATCTGCCCATGAACAAATGCTATGCAGTTTAAACAATATCTCCATATTCAAATCACAAAATACGTTTACTTTAAGGAAATTTGTTAGGACAAAAACTGTGAAAGAGAGAATGAGAAGTGAAAACATTGATTACTCTTTATCATAGCAACAATAAAGAAGCGCGGGGGTGAGAGAGGGGAAGAAAATCCCTCCATGGAAAGACCACTTTTATAAAGCCTAGGCGGATCCTCCCAAGGACCACTGCTTGCCAACAACCAGCTGTAATTCCCAAAATGACTCGTAGCCCCCCCATAAGCTATTCCCCCTATTCAACATCCCACCAACCCAACCAATTACCCCCATTGGCTACAACTACAAAAATTATCAAAAGCAATATTATAAATCTGCCCCAATCTTATTGAGTGCCCACTCTCAATAATACTGACACCCTTAACACCCACACACCTAACATTTCCCCTCTTTAAAAACCACATCATCCTCAAGGTGGACCTCTAAAACACGACTCAACCCTTTGTCATGTTGAAGTGCATTCCGATGTGATGGTTCTTCCTCTCCTTTCTTGTCCCCAGCAGCCCAGGTATCACTGATATGGTTCTGTCATTGAGCCTTATAAATAACTTTATTTGCAGTTGGCCAACACTTTGGTTCTGCAGCTTAGACTTGAACAGTAATAACCCCATCCAACAATCTATGGGCTATGACCCGATATCGTGGCTCCCAATGTACAATTTTCGATGAATCCATCAAAATTGAAAGTTGAACCCCCTTCTTTCAACAATACTAGTACACTAGAATGGATGTAAAGGCTCCAATCTGGATCATAGCTGAGCATAAACAAATCTTTATTTATAGCCGTGTACAAATGCATCTTTTCCTGTACTAAAATGACAACGCCTGGAGGCGGCTTCGGCAGTGGCCTTACCATTCTCATAACTTCTGGTATGGCAAGAGATGGGTGCATATCATTCATCTGTAAAGCTACCTTCTCTGGAAAGTTATCAAAGCTAGTGTGATCATCCTTGAACCTCCTGATAATGTCTTTTAGCGAAGTTGAGACAAAGAAATATTGTTGTTTCAGCCTTAGTTCCTTTCATTAATAAGAACAGTCATCAGGAAACAAAACATTGCTTATGGTTTCTTCCACGTCTATTAACAATAACATTGATGTAATCTTTGAAGGTTTTGGGCACAACGGAAGCTCGGTTGGACCGGTTCCCAACTTTAATTTTTACCACGATCAATGATTATTCCGGGATCAATACGACGATAAACGCCAGTATCCACAGAATAGAATCAAAGATTTAGATAAAGAAAGAAGATGCCTGAAACCTTTAGAGAGGATCTTGCACATCATGTTCATAATTAATTTAAATTTAATTTTTGAAGAAATAAAATACCTGGTTCTTCGGTATTTTCTTCGTTGATGATGTTGATCGTCCAAGATGACTCTTTCAGATTGTCTCGTTGCGCTTGTGAGGATCTAAACCAGAATCCCTTTAGCGGTGATCCACATGTGCTCCAATGGTCTCCGATTGACGCCACTCGCTTTCAAGGTGCTAGCGCGATGAAGCGAGCATCTTGCGTTGATCGTTCTTGATCGCTTGTTCTTCAGTCTTAAAGAACGTTTCTCATTATTGAGAGGGAGAGGAGAGGTGTCGAGAGAAAATTCCTGACTTGGAATTGCTCTTGCGTCACCGGTTTCCCGTACATAGCACAATAGACGTACCTGTCTATTTATTGACACGATGATTCAATTATAATATTTAATTACGTAACAATAATTAAATACATTCATAACCTTATAGAAAACCCATGCTACATTATAATAATAACCGCGTCAGTATTTGTGGTGCGCTAACTTGCGCAAAACAGAATCATAAATGAAATCTCGTGCCACATAATTATAACAACGTTATTATTATTTTGTTTTGTGCCAACTAGTTAAATAATTATTTACCATCTTGTAAATAATTATTTTACTACCAGATCGACTTTGGTCCGCTCGAACCCCACTTCCATTTATTGAACACACGAATAAATAAATAATTAATTAATTCTCTTAAATAAATATTTTATTTACAAACTAGTAAATAATTATCTATTAAATGTTCAATAAAATAAATAAATATATTTTTATTCACAATCCCGTGAATAAATATTTATTGAATTTATGCAATCATTTTAACTTGAATAAACTTATTCCACTGTCTTGAAAATAATATTCATTCCATTAATTAAATTCAAATATAATTTAACCAAGACCACCAGAAACACTTAGCGTGTGACCCTCTAGGATTCTTTCTCGTTGGTATTAGACGAGCTTGCTTAAAGTCCAAGAATACTGTTTAGCAACGGGTAAGACATCTAAGAGAAAGAACTTAAAGTTGCAACGACATCCATATATGAACGCTCACTGTGTAATATAATCCATTTGTCTCAATATCTCATCAAGCTGGTTTCATGATAGTGTCATCAACCTTTATGTTTGATATGTCGTTCTCTAACTACCTGGAATAAACTTGTCGTTACACCATGACCATGAAATTTCGTGCGATGATTCTATTTCAATTAAAGGGTTGAGATATCAACTTCCATAAATAGAAGGGAAAAATTCTTTCTCGACATATCCATTAATAACATGTCATTCGTGACACACCCAATGTACCCTACTTCTCGCAAACTGTCTGCATGACGGTTTTCATCAGTAAATCAAAGTGCGTGAGTCATGACACGTATTAATGATAATATTAAAGTATAAGGACCATTACACACGCTTGCAAATAGGAATATTTGATGACACTAAAACATGCAAAATTCCTACTGGCGGGTCTGTTCACAATCTCTCGTCTTGGAGATTACCAAGTTCGAACTTCATGAGACGAAGTCTCATCTGCTTATGAGTACTCGCACCTAACGGTCTGTATACTATGTGTCCCATCATAGTATGTCATCCAACCACATAAATATATTTAAGAATATTGTCATAGCACTTCAAGGTTCTCATCATAGCGGGGAATTGCTATGACTTTGTCAATACGACAAATACTTCAGGACATTATTACATTATAGTCATGCAGAACAATGAACAATATGTAATATGATGTTTAAAATTTAAATATATTAAATATTCATGTAATCAAAGTACAAATAGTTGGTACTAGGACACCAACTCTAACAAACTCCCACTTGGACTAGAGCCAACTGCCTACGACTTTCAGTCTGCTAGACCCCATATGATGATCATGTTTCTACTAAGTCAAGAATTTAGTCAAGGAATCCGCCACGTTGTCTTCCATGAAAATACTGTTCACTACAACTTCACATCTCTGAGAAAAATCTCTCAAGTGATGATACTTCTGAAGTATGTGCTTTATCCGCTGATATGACCTTGACTTTTTTGCGAGAGCCATCGCTGCAGTATTATCACAATACAGTGTGATGAGATCTTTACTACTGGGTAACACATCCATCTCCTCGATGAAGTTCTGCATCCAAACTGCTTCTTTAGCTGCCTCAGAAGCTGCGATATACTCAGATTTTGTTGTAGAATTTGCAATCACACTTTGCTTTGAACTCTTCCAGCTCACTGCACCTCCATTCTAAGTGAAGATGTATCCCATTCGTGACTTCATGTCATCTTGATCAGTCTGGAAACTAGCATCTACATATCCTCTGATGACTAGTTCCTCATCTCCTCCATAAACCAGGAAGATATCCTTAGTACGCATCATATACTTTAGGATAGTCTTGACTGCCATCCAATGGCGGTCACCTGGGTTATCTTGATATCTGCCTACCGCACTCAATGCGTAGGCGACATCCAACCAAGTACGTAGCATGACACACATGATTGACCCAATCACTGATGCGTATGAGATCCTTGCCATTCTATTTCTTTTCTTACGTGTCTGAGGACACATTTTTTTGAAAAGATAAATGCCATGTGACGCTGGCAACAATCCCCTCTTGGATTGTTCCATATTGAATCTCTTCAGTATCTTGTCAATGTATGTACTTTGACTTAGGCCTAGCAATCTCTTGGATTTACCACGATGGATTTTGATCCCAAGAATATATACTGCCTCACCCAAGTCCTTCATGGAGAAGCATTGATTCAACCATGCCTTAACATGCTGTAAGACTGGTATCTCATTTCCAATAAGTAATATGTCATCAACATACACTATCAGAAAAACAATTGCACTCCCACTAAACTGTTTGTAGACACAAGGCTCACATTCGTTATTTATAAAACCAAATTCCGTTATGGCTTTATCAAAACGAATGTTCCATGACCCGGATGCTTGCTTTAATCCATAAATGGATTTCTGCAACTTGCATACCTTATTGGCATCCTTTGGAGTCATAAAACCTTCAGGTTGTGTCATATAGACATCATCCTGAAGATTCCCATTAAGGAAGATTGTTTTGACATCCATTTGCCAAATCTCATAGTCATGGTAAGTCGCAATGACAAGTAGAATTCTGATGGATTTCAGCAGTGCAACTGGTGAAAAGGTTTCGTCGTAGTCAATGCCTTGACGCTATTTGAACCCTTTTGCAACCAGTTGTGCCTTATAGGTACTGAATTGTCCCTCCATGTCCAGTTTCTTCTTGAATACCCATTTGCAACTAATAGGATTTACATCAACTGGAGGATCTACCAAAATCCAAACTCGGTTTTGGTACATGGAATACATTTCAAAATTCATGGCTTCTTACCAATTGGTAACGTCTGTGCTACTTACTGCTTCCTTATAGGTTAAAGGATCATTATTATCAACTAATAATAAGTCACAATCCTTAGTAACTAGAAAATCATACCGTTCCGGTTCTCTAACCTCTCTTGTACTCCTACGCAGTTCTTGTGTCTCTGAAACAGTTCTTTCTTCCACGGGGCTTTATGGAATCTGTTCCTGTACCAACACATGTATACCTTGAGCCTGGACTTCATCGAAGTCTATCTCACTCCCACTATCTCATTTGGAGACGTGCTCCCTATCAAGGAATATAGCGTGTCTTTCCACTATAACCTTTTTGTCTAAGAGGTTGTATAGGTAATATCCGCTTGTTTCCTTAGATTATCCTATAAAGGTACACTTTGTGCCTCAGGGTGCAAGTTTGTTACCTAAAGAGCCCTTAAAAAACACTTCACTTCCTCACACATGTAAATTCGATAACATGGATTTCTTTCCACTCTAGAACTCATATGGAATACCATTTATCGATTTAGTTGGTACTTGGTTTAGTATGTGCGCTGCTGTTTGTAACACATATCCCTAAAAGGATAATGGAAGACTTGCATGACTCATCATTGATCTCACCATGCCCAACAAGGTGCGGTTCCTCCTTTCACTCACACCATTCCACTGGGGTATGTAAGGAGGAGTGAGTTGGGATAAGATCCCAAACTCTCGTAAGTATTTAATGAAGACTTGATTAAGATATTCTCCACCTCGATCTGAGCGTAGTTTCTTAATCTTCTTACCAAACTGGTTCTCAACTTCATTCTTGTATTCTTTGAACTTATCAAAAGAATCCGACTTATACCTCATTAAGTAGATATATCCATACATACTAAAATCATCAGTAAAAGTTATGAAGTATGAGTACCCATACCTTGCTTCATATGGAAATGGTCCACGCACATCGGTGTGAACTAATTTAAGAAGCTCTTTAGCCCTTTCACATTTCCCACTAAATGGAGATTTGGTCATGTTACCTTTCAAACATGCGTGACATACGCCAAGTTGTTTTAGTTTGAAAGAATCTAAATATACATCTTGATGTAACTTTATTAAGCATTTCTCATTTACATGACCTAGCTGGTGATGCCAGAGTTGGGTGTGGTATGAGTCATGCGATGTATCTTTGTTATCGATTACCATTACTTGGTTTGTGTAATCCAAATGTTCCCTACCAAAACAAATGCTATCTTTGTAAAAGAAGCAAAATTCATTTTCAAATTTGAAAACAAATCCATCTTGTATCTAATCTGGATACGGAAATAATGTTTTTAGTAACATAAGACACATAATAGAAACCCTTTAACACCACAATATGAGGTGATAGTCCCCGACAATTACAACAAGTCTGGCTCCGTTGGTTGCTCATAGATCTACCTCCCCTCGGTCAATCTTCCTGAATCTACCTGGTTCCTGTATTTGAATACATATGTGGGCACCAAAAGTTGCATCTAATTCCCAATTTGTTGAAACAGATAGATTGCATTTGATAACAAATGTACCTGAAGCTTCCCCTCACTTCTTAGGCTGGGTACAATTCTTCTTCCAGTGGCCCTTTTTCAACATGCGAAACAAACAGCTTCATGTTCCCTTGCCTCCCCTTTGATCTTCCTTTTCTTGGAAGGCTGTGAAGAAGTTTTGGGCTTAATGCTCTTTGCCTTCCATTTCCTCTTATTCACCATAAGGATAGAATACTTTTCGTGCTTCATATCTTTGTCCACTTGGAGAATGAGGATAAAAATATCAGATAGAGACTTCTCAATGTTGTTCATATTGAAATTAATAGCAATGCTAGATAAGCTCTGAGGGAGTGATGCAAGAATGAGATCGGTACCCAGTTCTTCGGGGAGTTTAAACCATAGAACCTCTTAGCGCTCAATATAACCAATGAGTTTGACTACGTGAGGCCCAACAGGGGCACCCTCTCCAAGATTACTCTGAAAGAGTGCCTTAGAGATCTCAAACCGTTCTTGTCTTTCTCTCTCCCGGTAAAGACCACAGAGGTTCTCGAGCATGCTATAGGCATCCATGTTTTCGCGAGACTTCATGAGCTCACTAGACATTGATGATAACATCAAACATTAAATGTCGACTGCATTGTTCATATGTTTCTCGTAGACCAAGAACTCTTCGTTACTCGCCTCTTGGGAAAACGGATCAGGTAATGCTGACTCCATCACGTTAGACTTCCGTTCATGGTGTAGAATAAACCGAAGACATATAAACCATTCCTGGAAGTTACTGTTGGTGAGGAAGTTGTCTTTATCTAGAATTGATCGCAGAGATAGTGTGGTTGATGAGCTTGTCATTTTATTCTACAATTAAAAGAGCAGATGATTAGTACTTTATTGATTACATTTTATGAGAAATAATTATTTTATTAAGTCTCCCACTATTTTATCAAGTCCCAATAGCCCTCACTATTGAACCCAGAATGTCCATTTTCCATGACATTCTAGTGGAAAAGATCCATATTCCCCTTCGCATAACCCCAATAAGGGTTGGTCAAACTATTTGAAGGTATTTAGGTAGAAAGGTCTTTGCTAACTGCGGGCTTGTAGCTCCTTGATACGTTGAGTGGACTCCCCAATCCTGAAATATTGACTTGGATTTCATCAACACTTGCCTCCAATATTACACCAAGTCTAGCAAGGGATACTCCTCTTGATGTAATATAGTTAAGTCAACCTGAAACTTTCATAAGGGCTTCATGTATAAAAGTAAGTTTCCTAATAAGGGTTGGTCAAACACATAGTTTTATTGAGCCCTTAATCAAGTAATGAAAGGCTTAGTCTAACTTAATATTTTGTTGAGGTATTTTTATCACTTATGCATAAATTGCTTATTATCTTTACCACATGCTTGTTAATATTAAGCGGAACTTACTTAAGTGATTAACTATGTATTGATAATATTTACGCATAAGCCTGGTTTATTTTAGTTTCATCTTGCATGCTTATTTAATTCATTAATTATGTGATCGCGACAATACATCCATAATGATAAACCATGAAAATGACAGAAATAAATTAAAGTAAAGGGCATGATCATGAGCTTTTCTAATTTTTAGTTTATCTAGTAGTTGTTAAAATAACCCTGATCTAGGGGAGAAACACCTTGAACCTTTTGGGTTCGTGTTTACAGCTTTCCACCTGTCCACCTTTGTATCTCCTGGGATTGGTTTCGTCTCGACTCTATCTTGAACCGCCTCCACCAGCTTGGGAGCTCTATCCATTACATATGCTTTTTAACTCACACGTAGGTGAGGGGTAAAAAGGGGGTTTACATAAAATAAACCATGGACACACAAACCCTACATATTAATGAGGAGAGATGGTTCGCAGGCTAAAAATTTAATTTAACAAATAAATTAAAAGGAAACCAATCACATATAAATGTCTTGGTCTAGCTCATGATCACCCACATACAGGCAACAAGTTACACATTTAATAAAATTAGCATTCAATTCTTTAATCGTTCTTATTAAGATAAATTGTGCTTGAATCGATTAATTATTATCTTTAATTAATCAATCATTTTATCTTAATCTTTTTTATGAATTTCCTTGAGAGTCTCATCCTAGTACATAAATGCACCTTGGAGGTATCCTAGTGAATACTCGTTCGAATCTACCCAACATGTATTATATTCACATACTATTTTACTCTTATGAAATATGACATACAAGATGTTTCAATGCATAGAGTAACAACCTGTAGTACGATTTATACATGATATGTTGTTCTGAACATTACACAAACATTAAAGTTTTAAATTTGCGTAATTTAGTAAAGTACACAACGTGTAATTCTGACTACATGGTGTGTACTACCTTCACCTTCTGTCCCGAAGTACATGTCTAGGGACTCAGTGTGTGAAGCGTACTTCGGAAATTTCGGAGTACACAATGTGTACAATGGGCTACACATTGTGTTGTCTCCGCATTACACGGTTACCAATCAGCTTAGCTGTGTATGGTATACACGGTTTGGCCCCTTACCAGAAGGGACTACATACAGCGTGCAGTGGATTACAAGACGTGTAATCCGGTAAGCGCGTGCCTATCTGTCCCGGTCAACACGCGGTGTAGAATTAACTACACCGCATGCAATAAATGCACAAAAACTGAGTAATTTCCAAATTAATCCCAATGCGCTGAACACAACTACACGACGTACAGTATAGATTACACGGCGTGTATTTTCATGTCACCTGGGTAGAATCGTCGGCACCTCCTGATGAGTTCTCCATTTTAGTTTTAATAAAAAAAATCATTCGTTTCTATGAAATTTGCGAGAAATGAAGAGGGAGAACATTTCTCAAAATACAGATTACAAGAATGATTAAAATTGAATTGAAAAACTAAATTATTAAACCATAAATCATCAATGAATTATTTAAATAATTATAAACTATGATGACCTCCCTCTAATACCACTTGAAGGTTCTGGGTGCAGCGGAAGCGCGGTTGGGCTGGTTCTCAACTTTAATTTTTACCATGATCAATGATTATTACGGGATCAATAAGACGATGAATGCCAGTCTCCAAAGAATAGAATCAAAGATTTAGATAAAGAAAGAAGAGACCCAAAACCTTTAGAGAGGATCTTTCACATCATGTTTATAATTAATTTAAATTTAATTTCTGAAGAAATAAAATACCTGGTTCTTCAGTACTTTCTTCGTTGATGATGTTGATCATCTGAGATGACCCTTTCAGATTGTCTCGTTGCACTTGTGAGGATCCAAACCAGAATTCCTCTAGCGGTGATCCACACGTGCTCCAATGGTCTCCGATTGACACCACTCGCTTTCCAGGTGCTAGCGCGGCAACGCGAGTGTCTTGTGTCGATTGTTCTTCATTGCCTGTTCTTCGATCTTGAAGAACATCTCTCATTCTTGAGAGGGAGAGAGGATAGGAGTCAAGAGAAAATTCCTGACTTGGAACTACTCTTGCGTCACTAGTTTCCCGTACATGGCATAATAGACGTACCTATATATTTATTAACATGAAGATTCTGTTATAATATTTAATTGCGTAACAACAATTAAATACATTCATAACCTTAGAGAAACCCCATGCTACATAATAACAATAACCACGTCATTATTTGTGGTGCGCCAACTTGCGCAAAACGGAATCATAAATGAAATCCCGTTCCACATAATTATAACAACGTTATTATTATTTTGTTTTGTGCAAACTAGTTAAATAATTATTTACCATCTTGCAAATAATTATTTTACTACCAGACCGACCTTGGTCCGCTCGAACTCCTCTTCTATTTATTGAACATCCGAATAAATAAATAAATAATTTATTCTCTTAAATAAATATTTTATTTAAAAACTAGTAAATAAATATTTATTAAATGTTTAATAAAATAAATAAATATATTTTTATTCACAATCCCGTGAATAAATATTTATTTAATTTATGCAATCATTTTAACTTGAATAAAATTATTCCACTGTCTTGAGAATAATATTTATTTCATTAATTAAATTCAAATAGAATTTAACAAAGTCCACCAGAAACACTTATTGTGTGACCCTCTAGGATTCTTTCTCATTGGCATTAGGCGAGCTTGCCTAAAGTTTAAAAAAACTGCCTAGCAACATGTCAAGTCACCCAAGAGAAAGAACTTAAAGTCGCAACAATGACATCCACATACAAATGATCATTGTTTAATATAATCTCTTTGTCTCAATCTCTCATCAAGCTGGTTTCATGATAGTGTGATAAACCTTTATGCTTGATATGTCGTTCTCTGACTAACTAAAATAAACTCGTCATTACACCATGGCCATGGAATTTCATATGACGGTTCTATTTCAATCAAAGGGTCAAGATATCAACTTCCATAAATGGAAAGGACAAATCCTTCCTCGACTTATCCATTAACAACATGTCATTCATGACACACCCAATGTACCCTTCTTCTCGCCAACTGTCTGCGTGATGGTTTTCGTCAGTAAATCAAAGAGCGCGAGACATGACACGTTTTAATGATAATCTTACAGTCTAAGGACCATTACACATGCTCACAGATAGGAATATCCGATGACACCAAAACATGTGGAATTCCTATCGGCGGGTCTGTTTTCATAATCTTCCGTCTTGGAGATTACCAAGCGCGAACTTCATGAGAAGAAGTCTCATCTGCTTACGAGTACTCACACCTGACGGTCTGTATACTATGTGTACCATCATAATATGTCATCCAACCACAGAACTATATTTAAGAATATTTTCATATCACTTCAAGGTTCTCATCATAGCGGGAAACTACTATGACCTTGTCAATGCGACAAATACTCCAGGACATTTTTACACTATAGTCATGCAAAACAATGAACAATATGTAATAAGATGTTTAAAATTTAAATATATTAAATATTCATGTAATCAAAGTACAAATAGTTAGTTCTATGACACAAACTCTTACAATCACCTATGTTATAGGACTCTATATTATATTTGTCACTTTGTTTAGCAGCCCAAAGACAGAGATTTGTAGTGTTCCTTTTTTCATAACTAGGCACAATGTTTTCATAACCAACAACTTTTAGCCATTTTCCCTGGAACCCAAACTTAACATTTTAACATTTTTCTCCGTTTAGTAATTCATCTTCAACAGTTCCATAGAATTTCACTACACAAGACACATGATCTCACTCTATCTTCTGTAGATTTATAAAATTCAACCAATAGTCAGGCTGTTCTTGTTGAAACCCGTCCAATATAACTTGGCGGGACATCCCATACTGATAATGTAGGCCATAACCCCATGTAAGGAAGTCCATTGTGGCCAATGAATCCAGCAGACATGCAGAAAGACAAGGACCACCATTTCCAAGGGCAATATCTCATTTCTTCAAAGGAAACGTTGCGTGTGGAGGATTATAGTAAGACAAACACATATACCAACACAAATGCCACCCCTATACCTTTCGAAACTACTATCATAAATGACCACTAAGTATCAGGAGCGAAGAGAATAATTTCTAATCTAGCCCCTCCCAAAAGAGAACCAGGAGACAACCCTTTATTATCTACAACAACCATGTACTTGTTTCCTATATCATCTTGTCCAAACCTAGTGTATATATATATTTTTCATGGTCAAGATGAAATGTCTAGGTTGCACCAGGTTCACGGTCTAAACTGAAAAATACATCTAAATCTCTAGCTAGTCGACCACCCCCTATGCACACTTCGACTAGCCCCATGCATGAGACACAACATAGCTTCATTTACTGCGATGGTGCTTGAACCACACTCCCACTATCTCCATCGAAAATATTTTTACTAGGAATCTCATTGAATTCTTCCCCTTTCGACTGAACACATATGGAGGCAGTTTTCTCCTCAAATATTCCACTACTGCCCCCATCCTGTCTATCTTGGAACCTCATCAAGCCTGTTTCTAGTTCCATTCTGGAATCAAGCTGCTCCACCAGCTCATTACCACCATTCTTCACTCCATTGTGATGTGATTCACTTCCTCAAAAAATTGTTCAACTTCCTTCGAGACACCCCTCCATTTGTCAGCTAGATCAGGATCGTCTGGGATCAAGCTTCTTCCAAAACTGCTGTTGTTATTTGATTTACCACTCCCACTTATGCTCAGAAACTTAGTGACAACATTAATTTGTTTTTTAGATTTTGTTCCTCAAACAATCTGTGACTTCATCTCCCTTATTTGTGCCCCTAAATTCTGCAACTGCTCCTTTAATTTGGTTTGAAGCTCTTGCCACTTAGGCGCCTACACTTGCATGAACTATTCCATATCCAACTCCTTAATAGCAGCTCTTGATGTCATTTTGATTGGTTAACTCCAACAAATTCATCCAGCATCAACACCTCCCAATTGAGTTGGAGTCTTCTAAAGGCGAATTTGGATCACTCAAGAACAACTATGTTTCTCAGCTCTGTAGAAATAAGACATCTCTCCCACCTTACATTGATCGGCCAACTCTATCCATCCACACTTGAATTCATCTCCACAATCATACTCTATATCACATGAAAACCTCCAGCGATCCGCCAATAGAAAACGTCCATACCTCATGACAACTTCACTTCAACAAAAGGCAACGAACCAGCCCTAGAAAACTATATCCAGCCTTGACTGTGTTTTAGAGTGATGAACGTGTTAGTACCTCCTCATCTGTCAAAAAAAATGAACTCATAGTGATTGAATCTCGTACTTCATCCATGCTCCCTTGCATACTTCTACTTCTAGCGTTCACGGTTCCTAGCAACAACCACAACACTCAACAACGATCACAACTCACCATTCCAGGTGTCTCCCTCTTTGTGACTGGCGAGCTCAGATCATCCTCCCTCCTCGCACAATGTTCCCCTGTGAACACGTCTCTCTCTGCCATGATCGTTTCTTCCCCAGTAAAGATCAGTGGTTCGTTGTGACCGTCTTTCCCATTAGCGATGGCTTTCCAAACTGTCATCTCTTCTGCAATGTTTGGTTCCCTAGTAGAGTTGCCAAATGTTAGGACACAAACTATGAAAGAGAGAATGGGAGGAGAAAACACTGATTACTCTTTATTATAACAATAAGAAAGAGAATAACAGTAGAGAGAAGTAGAAGAGGGAGGGAGAGAGAGAGAGAATAAAAAGAAGAAAATCCCTGCACCGAAAGACCATTTTCGTAAATCCCAGTCGGATCCTTCCAAGGACCAGCACCCACCAACAACCAACTATAATTCCCAAAATGAGTCGCAGTCCCCCCATAAGATATTCCCTCTATTTAACATTCCACCATCCCAGCTAACTGCCCCCACCAACCACAGCTGGAAAAAAAATATCAAAAGCAATATTACAAATCTGCCCCAACCTTGTTGATAGCCCACTCCCAATAATGCTGATAGCCTTCACACCCACACACCTAACACAAATATTTTATGAAAAGCACCTTAACTATTTTGTGCTTGAAAAATGTTCCATGCAACCATTCTTTACCGGTGAAAATTGTTTACATGTCACCGAATCATGTTTTTTGGTTGTCTCCAACTATCGTTCCGCTCAGTACTTCAACTATTCAGTCTGACAACTCAAATGTTCTACTACAACAAAAGTTCCAAGCCAAATATTTTTTATAATCCAAAAGTTTTGTGACAGACTTCCTTTGTTATGTGATTTAAATGAGATGTTTTTGTTTTATTTTTGAGATATATTTATCTCAATACTTGATCCTCAACATAGAGTGTATGTTCAATACCCTTCATCAACTAATTCTTAACATAAAATAATTTTTTTATGTGTTTCAAACATATGTTCTGTGAAATTTTATGTATTTTGTAAATTTCGTATTCTTTAATAACTCATCATCCTTAAAAACTCCTTCAATAAAACGCTCATAACATATGTTATACACATTTGTGTCAACAATTGTATGTTATGTGGCCTTCCAATATATGTTTTTTTATTGTTAAGATGCATTTTTTATGTATTTACCCCACCTCTAACACACCTTTACTTCAAGAGATCTTCAACTCATATTCTTTCCATTACTTTAGGAAAAAAGAAATGTATGACTGATTATATGTTGTGCATCTCAATGTATAAGGCCCCAGCCTTAAACCTTACATAATCTTGAGTTACTTCAAGAATACACGTTGAAGATCTTTTCAGGTTTAGAGTTTTAGAGAATTAGATCATAAATCATGCATTACATTCCACATTTAAACAAAATGGTTACATAAAAGATAGTATTCTTTTTTTTCCATCAACGAAAATATAATTAAAACAAAACATGGAATCTTTCATGACACTTCCTTGACCCTATCATCACATCATGTATCTTTCCCTTGACCTGTGAAAAACATTTCAAAAACTTGGGATGAGCATAAAAAGCTCAGTAAGGGATATAAAAGTATGAAATGAAAACATTAGTCCATGTATGAAATCATACTTTACTCATAAAACATAATCATTTTAACATACCTCATCAAATCATGAATAAATCATAGAAATCATAAGACATAAAGGTAAATTGAGGCATTCATAACATTCTTACGTAGGGAGTAACCCTCATGGTTACGTTTGGAATACCCATCACAATATATTCCCTAAATCTCTTCGGAGAAACCTTAACATTTAAACCCTTCGCGTTACCCAATGCATTGGAGAGCTATATCGGGCTCACCCGCCCTCAGTTTATCACGAAACCACCCGTCTTCATAACAATGCCCAAGAACCATAACATAACCGTATCACATAAAACATGCATAAAGGAAACATAACATTTCCACTTTTCAATCACAAGATATCAATAAAACACATTGATATAAAAACATTATGAAAACCATTTCAATACCAAAATAAAAGAAAAGTAAAACATGGTATTTATTTTTCATTCAAAAAAAGTTATGACTTGTAGAGGAAGTCGAAACTCAAATAATGGTCACGGCGGCAGATAAGTCGTTGTCGCCGCATACGTACGACAAAAAAAACATTCCCTTTTTTCATTTAGTAAACGCATCGTATAAAAAGATTCCTTTTGAATAAACGTAAAAGTCAAAAGGGTTTATACACCGTATAAAAGAAAGTTGTGTATAAAACAAAATATGCCTCAATGAAAGGAGATTGAGACGATATCCCTTACCTCGTGTCCGACGTGACTCGATTGCTCTTTAATCTCCTGAATAATAAACTTGAGTTAATTTCTTCTTGCTTAAGATCCTTTTTCAAGTTCATTATTCCTTTTATATCACTTATTACCATGTCATGAACACTATGTAATTATTTAAGTTAATAACGGTCGTTTTAACGATCATTGGTACTTGAGTCAAAAATAAACTCTTTATAATTACAAGTTGTTCATGTATCCATTATATCCAGAGTTATATTCATTATGTAGATATCATATATATCATATATATCCAGTATATACATGCATTTATAACATTACATAACATTTAGAGGTAAGAAATGAAATGCACCGTTCATGGAGACGGTAAGCCGTACGTACGCATGAACGCTACTTTCATTTCTATTTCGTATTTTATGGAATAGAATCATAATGACATAAAGGTATATTATAATTCCAGTATAATGTCATATATAATATCATTAACTCCATCCTTTATACGTCCCACATATGGCATTAATGAATCAAATCACTTTGAGGGGGCGGTAGTCCGCACTTCCTAAAATGAAGATATCACATATACCCATAATGGAAGCCATAAAGGTATGCCATAAATGAAAAATACAGAAGCTTAAGGAAAACATAAACATATTATATATCATATATAAATATAGTATCATCTTAATGGTCACCTTTGAAGGTGTTAGAAGAATATTGAACAATCATCGTTTCGTGAGGCAGAAATTCACCATCCACGGAAACATTATGTTCTTTAACCATTAGACGAAGGTGTGTGTAAGTGTAGCTCGAATCCTTCACATAACAACATCCTAGTATATTGAATATACTGGTGTTGTTACAAAAGAAAGGAATAGAAAGAGTTTAGGGGGTTGGAGAAGCAAAATAAAACATAAGAACACAAGAGAAGACACTACCTTTAAATCGGGTAACTCTTTTTGATTAGAGCTCAAAGGATTCCTTGGAAAGACTTCTGCCTAAAGTGAGGCTTCTAGGAGTAAGAGAGGGATGTGTAGAGACAAAATGGGCAGGGTTTGGCCGAGCCAAAGGCTTGAGAGGTGTGGGTAAGGTGGTAGAGGTGGATGCCTTTTATAAGAGGAGAGGATGAACACTCTTGGAAAGTTATAAAAGGCTACTTTATTATAAAATGCTTTTCGGATTTTAAAGGTCCCAAAATTATATATTTCGAGGATAAGGTGATAAGAGTTCGAAATACACCAATCCAATAGGTTTTTGACAAGTGTAGGTCTTAGATTTTACATTATATTTTCATTTTATTTAAATCGTTAAATAATGAGGTAATCGCTGCATCATCATGGTGTCATAAATAATTTAATTTATTTAATGTCTAAAAATTAAAAAAATATCATGATGTAGGAAATATTTTTAGCTTTCTAATGAATATTTATAGTAAAAAATATGACTTGTATAACCCCATGTAAAAATTGTTTTAGTAAAACAACACATGTTTGTGACATTTTCATTTTAACATTAAATAAAAAGTTATTAATGTCATTTTCCTACCAAAGTGGCTCCATGGGGTCCCCAAGTTGACCCATGGATTGCCTTGGTCGTCCATGAAACATCCAATAAGGGTAAGACATGTTTTAAGGTCATTTCATATTATCAAAACATTATTTTTACCTTAAATTACACTAATTACCTCTAATCGCGATTAAAAACATAAAAATTACTATTCACCAAAAAATTATTTTAATCCCATTGAACCACATTTTACTTCTTAATGACAACCATGTATGTCGGATTTTTGAAATTCAAAATACAGAGGTGGTAAAATTTCATTTAAACGAAAAATCAGTTTTTTAAGTACCACTTAGTGATTTCACTATTCATTAAAAATTGAAGTTTTTCAGAAAAATACCGAAACTTCACCCTAAGCTATATTTGATATTCCGAATTCAAAAATGATGTCTATTTTATAAAATTCAAATCATTTAAGTTACATTAATTAATTTAATAATTAATTCCCGCTGTCAGAACAAATAGCGTGTTTTTATGAAATAATATATATCAAAAGATTGACACTAGTTTAAGTCCAATTTCAAAGTGAAATTAATTCCAACGACCACTATTGGATTAAATGGTAAAAATATATTCTAATTTCACTTTAAAACCAATTCAAAAGATAATCTAATCATATAAATAAATTAGATTAAAAAGAGGTTTTGAATTAAAATATAACATTTTTCACTATTCATTAAAAAAATGAACTTTATCGAAAAAATACAAAAAATTTACACAAAGTAAATTTTGATGTCCCGATTATAAAGAAGAATTTTATTTGTTCCAATAGAATGTATAAGAGTGACCAAAACTATACTTAAAGAGGGTTCGCCATCAAAAGGCGATAGTTCGACCTTTTAGTGAATATTAGAGTATCTATGCCTAAAATTGAATTCTTTTCATATTTTAAGCCTTTATCCTTTATTGGATAAATGTAAAAACATTTAACAAACATATATAATCATATTTTAGTTATTTCTATTCATTCCCGCCAATACAACGGCTACGTGTTAACTACCATTTAAAATAATATTATTTTATTACTAGTGTGCAACGTAAGATTTCAATGAAACTCTTTGTTGCGTATCGGGTACGCTATCGAATATAGAAACCCCTTTAAAGTAAAATTAATATTTAATTCGTAAATATTAATAAATATGAAAATGTTTTATTCTTTATTTACCTGAGATGTTACATCCTTCCCCCCTTTTGGGAATTGCATCCTTGCAATTTTATTCACTTATCAAAATAAGTGGGGGTATTTATCCCTCATAGCATTTTCAGATTCCCATGTCGCCTCTTCAACCATATGGTTTTTCCACAAAACCTTTACCTGATGAATTAGCTTATTCCGCAACACTTGCTCTCTATGGTCAAGAATCTGGACTGGTTGTTCTTTATAAGAGATATTCTCTTCCAACTGAACTACCTCTGGGCTCAAAACATGAGATGAATCTTGCATATACTTTCTCAACATCGAAACATGAAAAACATTGTGTACCTGAGATAAACTCGGAGGTAAAGCCACTCGGTAAGCAACTGATCCAACTTTCTCCAGAATTTCATATGGTCCAATGAACCTTGGACTCAACTTTCCTTTCTTACCGAATCGCATCACAATTTTCCATGGTGAAACTTTGAGAAAAACATGATCACCTACCTCAAAAGATAGATCCTTCCTCCAGTTATCCGCATAACTCTTCTGCCTGTTCTATGCTGTTCTCATGTGTTTCTGAATCAACTGAACTTTTTCTGCCATCTCTTCTACCAATTTTGGTCCCATCAGCTTCCTTTCACCCACTTCATCCCAAAAAGCTGGAGTTCGACACCGTTTACCATATAATGCCTCAAACGGTGCCATCTGTATACTGGAATGAAAACTGTTATTATAAGAAAACTCAACCAAAGAAAGATGTTGGTCCCAACTTCCTTGATAATCCATCGAACAAGCATGTAACATATCCTCCAAAGTCTGAATCATTCTTTCTGACTGCCCATCTGATTGAGGATGAAAAACTGTACTAAAATTTAATTCAGTACCCAACAACTTCTGAAGGCCTTTCCAAAAGTTAGAAGTAAACCTGGGATAACAATCAGATACAATGGAGAGAGGAACTCCATGTAACCTGACTATCTCTTTAAGATACAAACAGGAAAGTTGATCTAGGGAAAAAGTATCTCGTATAGCAAGGAAATGAGCAGATTTAGTCAAGCGATCAACAATAACCCAGATTGCATTATTACCTCAAGATGTCTTCAGTAATACCACAACAAAGTCCATGGATATATTTTCCCATTTCCACTCTGGCACTGGTAAAGGCTGAAACATCCCTTTCGGTAACTACCGCTCTGCTTTAACCTGCTAACAAGTCAAACACTTCACAGCAAAATCAGAAATATCTCTTTTCATTCCATCCCACCAGTAATACTCCCGTAGATCTCTGTATATCTTAGTACTGCCAGGATGAACTGAAAACGGAGAACTATGAGCTTCACATAACAACTCTCTCTTCAACTGTGAGTCACAAGGAACACACAATATCTTCCCAAATCTCAAAACACAATCATTATCAATGTTGAATTCAGGCAACTTACCCTTCTGAACCAGCTCTACCTTTTTTTGCAACTCACTGTCTTGCTTCTGTGCTTGCTTGATTCTGTCTGATAGAGAAGATTTCACTGATACCTGAAACAAAACAGAAGGACATCCTGCACCAATAACTTTTATGCCAAAGTTCATCAAATCCTTAACCAAAGGATCACGTTCCAAACACAATATTGTTAATGAAGCATTACTTTTTCGACTCAAAGCATCATCCACTTTATTTTCTTTTCCCGGATGGTAATGAATTGTACAATCATAATCCTTGATTAATTCTAGCCATATCCTCTGTCTCATGTTCAATTCTTTCTGAGTGAATATATACTTTAAACTTTTGTGATCGGTATATATTTCACGCTTTACTCCATACAAATGATGCCTCCAAATTTTTAAATAAAAAACAACAACAGCTAATTCTAAATCATGTGTAGGGTAATTTACCTCATGAGTTTTCAACTAAAGTGAAGCATATGCAATTACCTGATCATTATACATAAGGACACAATCAAGTCCTTTCAATGAAGCATCACTGTATATAACAAACTCACCATTCCTGGAAGGAAGTTCCAAAACTAGAGCATTCACCAATCTTCTTTTCAACTCCTGAAAACAATCATCACATTCTTTTTTCCAGATAAACTTAACACCCTTCCGAGTTAGCTTAGTCATTGGACTAGATAACCGTGAAAATTTTTCAACAAACCTTCGGTAGTAACCTGCCAAACCAAGAAAACTACGGATCTCAGTTACATTTGTGGGTCTTGGTCATTCTTCAACAACTTTTGTTTTTGCAGGATCCACAATTATTCCATCTTTAGAAACAATATGAACAAGGAAAGAAATTTTTTGCAACCAAAACTCACGCTTGCTAAATTTCTCATAAAATTTCTCTTCTTATAAGGTTTGCAAAATAACCCTTAAATGTCTTTTAGGCTCCTCTTTACTTTTAGAAAACACCAAAATATAATCAATGAAAACAACCACAAACTTATCCAAGAACTCATGAAAAATTCTATTCATAAGGTCCATGAATACAGCAGGTGCATTGGTTAGCCAAAAAGGTATTACTACAAATTCATAATGGCCATATCTTGTTCGAAACACGGTCTTCAGAATATCTGCTTCCTTTACCTTCAACTGATGGTACCCCGATCTCAGGTAAATCTTTGAAAAAAACTGAGCTCCCTGGAGCTGATCAAACAAATCATCGATATGAGGTAAAAGATACTTGTTCTTAACAGTGATATTATTCAAGACTCTATAATCAATGAAAAGTCCCATTGAACCATCTTTCTTTTTAACAAATAAAATAGGAGAACCCCATGGTGATGTGCTAGGTCGAATGAAACCTTTCTCTAATAAATCTTGCAATTGCTCCTTTAACTCTAAAAGTTCAGTTTGAGCCATTCGATAAGGGGGTTTTGAAATTGGCTTAGCCTCAGGAACTAAGTCAACAGTAAATTCAACTTCTCGATCTGGTATTATTCTAGGAAACTCATTAGGGAAAACATCAGGATACTCATTTACCACTGGCACATCATTAATCTGAACAGTTCCCTTGCTTTCAACGATATGTGCAAGGTAACATTCATTTCCATCTTTTACAAGTTTCTCGGCCTCTTGATATGTTATCAACAGTAAGAGTTCATTCTTGTACACAAACTGAAAGTCTTTTTGAAAAGAAACTTCTTTAGCTCTACAGTAAATCTTATCATGGTAAATAGAGAGCCAATCCATATCCAGGATAACATCAAACACTACTAGAGGTAAAACAATAAGTTTTGCAAGTAGGTTCTTTCCACGGATAAGGATAGGAAGATTCTTATAAATTATTTTTGCCTTAACATTTCCCCCAGGTGTTTTTACCACAAGTTCAAGAGTCATTTCTTGAGATGGTATTCCCATTTTACTAGAAAAGTTTTCAGAGATGAAAGAATGTGTAGACCCCGAATCAAACAACACACTGGCATAATCTGAAAAAACAAACAAAGTACCTGATACAACTTCATTTTATGGCCCGACATCTGCTGAAGTAGTTGCAAAAGATTTTACCACCCCTTTCTGCTTGTAGTCTAACTGCTTCCCATCACTCGAGCTCTTTGTCGGACACTCATTTGCATAGTGACCCATCTCATTGCACTTAAAACATTTCACTAACTGTAAATCAAATTTGGTCTTACCATCACCCTGATCTTTTTTAGTGCAATCACGAGCCTTATGTCCCATCTTACCGCATCGGTAGCACTTTCCAGAATTCAGAAGACATTCCCCAGCATGCCTTTTACCACATTTATCATAAACTGGAAACTTAGTTTTCTTATCGTCAGACCTTTTTGAAGAATTCTTTCCTTTCTCCTGCCACCTCAGTCTCTTCTTCTGCTGGTTGTTATAGAACACTTGATCATCGGCAAACTCCATTTCCACCTTCTCAGCACATCGAACAAGATTTTCATAACTCTTGAACTCGCGATAAGCTAAATCCCTTCGATATTTTGGCTTTAATCCTGAGTAAAAAACGATTGATTTTACTATCAAGGTCTCGGATAAAATTTGGAGCATACCTTGCCAATCGAGTGAACCTTTCTTCATAGGCAGCTACTGAGTCTTCCTCTTGCCTCAATTCCAAGAATTGTTTTTCCATCCCAAGTCGAACAGCCTTAGGAAAATACTTCTCAAGAAACATACCTTTGAATTCATCCTAGTCGAGAGCATCAATCTCATCAGCGTACCTGATATTTTTAACCATCGACCACCACTGATTCGCTTCACCCTCCAAACGGTAAATAGCAAGACTAACCTTTTGATTGTCTGAACACCCCATGACATCAAAAATCTTCTCCAGTGCTTTAATCCACCCTTCATCTAGCACAGGGTCAGATGATCCTCTGAATGATGGAGGATGTTGCCTCATGAAATGTTCCACCACTGACATGCTCCTCTGCGGTTGATCTGGATGATCTCGTGCATGGATACCGCCACCATTTATCGCTTGAGTCAACTGCACCATTACTGCAACAAACAGTTCATTTCCAATTCCGACCATCTCAGGATGCTGATTCGGAAGGTTATTTCCTTATGTATGCCTTCCTAGCACTGCTTCCCTGTTTCCTCTGTGGAAAACCATTCTGAACAAACATATCTTAGATGAAGCAACATGGTAATCTTCAAATGCTATATCATTTAAATTTGACCATAAAAAAAATATTTTTGGATAATTATTTAATAGAATTCTAACT
The DNA here is from genome assembly GCA_963277665.1 of Viscum album. Taxonomy (NCBI): domain Eukaryota; kingdom Viridiplantae; phylum Streptophyta; class Magnoliopsida; order Santalales; family Viscaceae; genus Viscum; species Viscum album. The sequence continues at coordinate 1,425,739,965 of OY728136.1, read as the reverse complement.
CCTAAAGTTATCTAAACCGACCTCTGATACCAACTATAAGGCCCCGACCTTAAACCTTACATAATCTTGAGTTACTTCAAGAATACACGTTGATGATCTTTTCAGGTTTAGAGTTTTAGAGAATTAGATCATAAATCATGCATTACATTCCACATTTAAACAAAATGGTTACATAAAAGATAGTATTCTTTTTTTTTTCCATAAACAGAAACATAATTAAAACAAAACATGGACTCTTTCATGACATTTCCTTGACCCTATCATCACATCATGTACCTTTCCCTTGACCTGTGAAAAACATTTCAAAAACTTGGGATGAGCATAAAAAGCTCAGTAAGGGATATAAAAGTACAAAATGAAAACATTAGTCCATGTATGAAATCATACTTTACTCGTAAAACATAATCAATTTAACATACCTCATCAAATCATGAATAAATCATAGAAATCATAAGACATAAAGGTAACTTGAGGCATTTATAACATTCTTACGTAGGGAGTAACCCTCATGGTTAAGTTTGGAATACCCATCACAGTATATTCCCTAAATCTCTTCAGAGAAACCTTAACGTTTAACCCCTTCGCGTTACCCAATGCATTGGAGAGATATATCGGGCTCACCCGCCCTTAGTTTATCATGGAACCACCCATCTTCATAACAATGCCCAAGAACCATAACATAATCATATCACATAAAACATGCATAAAGGAAACATAACATTTCCACTTTTTAATCACAAGATATCAATACAACACATTGATATAAAAACATTATGAAAACCATTTTCAATACCAAAATAAAATAAAAGTAAAACATGGTATTTATTTTTCATTCAAAAAAAGTTATGGCTTGTAGAGGAAGCCGAAAGTCAAATAATGGTCACGGTGGCAGAGAAGTCATTGTCGCCGCATACGTATGACAAAAAAAAAACATTCCCTTTTGTCGTTTAGTAAACGCTTCGTATAAAAAGATTCCTTTTGAATAAACGTAAAAGTCAAAGGGGTTTATACACCGTATAAAAGAAAGTTGTGTATAAAACAAAATATGCCTCAATGAAAGGAGATTGAGACGATGTCCCTTACCTCGTGTCTGACGTGACTCGATTGCTCTTTAATCTCCTGAATAATAAACTTGAGTTAATTTCTTCTTGCTTAAGATCCTTTTTCAAGTTCATTATTCCTTTTATATCACTTATTACCATGTCATGAACACTATGTAATTATTTAAGTTAATAACGGCCGTTTTAACGATCATTGGTACTTGAGTAAAAAATAAACTCTTTATAATTACAATTTGTTCATGTATCCATTATATCCAGAGTTATATTCATTATGTAGATATCATATATATCATATATATCCAGTATATACATGCATTTATAATATTACATAACATTTAGAGGTAAGAAATGAAATGCACCGTTCATGGAGACGGTAAGCCGTACGTACGCATGAACGCTACTTTCATTTCTATTTCGTATTTTATGGAATAGAATAATAATGACATAAAGGTATATTATAATTCCAGTATAATGTTATATATAATATCATTAACTCCATCCTTTATACGTCCCACATATGGCATTAACGAATCAAATCACTTTGAGGGGGCGGTAGTCCGCACTTCCTAAAATGAAGATATCACATATACCCATAATGGAAGCCATAAAAGTATGCCATAAATGAAAAATAAAGAAGCTTAAGGAAAACATAAACATATTATATATCATATATAAATATAGTGTCATCTTAATGGTCACCTTTGAAGGTGTTAGAAGAATATTGAACAATCATCGATTCGTGAGGCAGAAATTCACCATCCACGGAAACATTATGTTATTTAACCATTAGACGAAGGTGTGTGTAAGTGTATCTCGAATCCTTCACATAACAACATCCTAGTATATTGAATATATTGGTGTTGTTACAAAAGAAAGGAATAGAAAGAGTTTAGGGGGTTGGAGAAGCAAAATAAAACATAAGAACACAAGAGAAGACACTACCTTTAAATCGGGTAACTCTTTTTGATTAGAGCTCAAAGGATTCCTTGGAAATACTTCTGCCTAAAGTGAGGCTTCTAGGAGTAAGAGAGGGATGTGTAGAGACAAAATGGGCAGGGGTTGGCCGAGCCAAAGGCTTGAGAGGTGTGGGTAAGGTGGTAGAGGTGGATGCCTTTTATAAGAGGAGAGGATGTACACTTTTGGAAAGTTATAAAATGTTACTTTATTATAAAATGATTTTCGGATTTTAAAGGTACCAAAATTATATATTTCGAGGATAAGGTGATAAGAGTTCGAAATACACCAATCCAATAGGTTTTTGACAAGTGTAGGTCTTAGATTTTACATTATATTTTCATTTTATTTAAATCGTTAAATAATGAGGTAATCGCTGCATCATCATGGTGTCATAAATAATTTAATTTATTTAATGTCTAAAAATTAAAAAACTATCATGATGTAGGAAATATTTTTAGCTTTCTAATGAATATTTATAGTAAAAAATATGACTTGTATAACCCCATGTAAAAATTGTTTTAGTAAAACAACACATGTTTGTGACATTTTCATTTTAACATTAAATAAAAAGTTATTAATGTCATTTTCCTACCAAAGTGGCTCCATGGGGTCCCCAAGTTGACCCATGGATTTCCTTGGTCGTCCATGACACATCCAATAAGGGTAAGACATGTTTTAAGGTCATTTCATATTATCAAAACATTATTTTTACCTTAAATTACACTAATTACCTCTAATCGCGATTAAAAACATAAAAGTTACTATTCACCAAAAAATTATTTTAATCCCATTGAACCACATTTTACTTCTTAATGACAACCATGTTTGTCGGATTTTTGAAATTCAAAACACAGAGGTGGTAAAATTTCATTTAAACGAAAAATCAGTTTTTTAAGTACCACTTAGTGGTTTCACTATTCATTAAAAATTGAAATTTTTCAGAAAAATACCGAAACTTCACCCTAAGCTATATTTGATATTCCGAATTCAAAAATGATGTCTATTTTACAAAATTCAAATCATTTAAGTTACATTAATTAATTTAATAATTAATTTCCGCTGTCAGAACAAATAGCGTGTTTTTATGAAATAATATATATCAAAAGATTGACACTAGTTTAAGTCCAATTTCAAAGTGAAATTAATTCCAACGACCACTATTGGATTAAATGGTAAAAATATATTCTAATTTCACTTTAAAACCAATTCAAAAGATAATCTAATCATATAAATAAATTAGATTAAAAAGAGGTTTTGAATTAAAATACAACATTTTTCACTATTCATTAAAAAAATGAACTTTATCGAAAAAATACAAAAAATTTACACAAATTAAATTTTGATGTCCCGATTATAAAGAAGAATTTTAATTGTTCCAATAGAATGTATAATTTCATATATAATATCATTAACTCCATCCTTTATACGTCCCACATATGGCATTAACGAATCAGATCACTTTGAGGGGGTGGTAGTCCGCACTTCCTAAAATGAAGATATCACATATACCCATAATGAAAGCCATAAAGGTATGCCATAAATGAAAAATACAGAAGATTAAGGAAAACATAAACATATTATATATCATATATAAATATAGTGTCATCTTAATGGCCACCTTTGAAGGTTTTAGAAGAATATTGAACAATCATCATTTCGTGAGGTAGAAATTTGTCATCCACGGAAACATGATGTTCTTTAACCATTAGACGGAGGTGTGTGTAAGTGTAGCTCGAATCCTTCACATAACAACATCCTAGTATATTGAAGATACTGGTGTTGTTACAAAAGAAAGGAATAGAAAGAGTTTAGGGGGTTGGAGAAGCAAAATAAAACATAAGATCACAAGAGAAGACACTACCTTTAAATCGGGTAACTCTTTTTGATTTGAGCTCAAAGGCTTTCTTGGAAAGACTTCTTCCTAAAGTGAGGCTTCTAGGAGTAATAGAGGGATGTGGAGAGACAAAATGGGCAGGGGTTGGCCGAGCCAAAGGCTTTAGAGGTGTGAGTAAGGTGGTAGAGGTGGAGGCCTTTTATAAGAGGAGAGGAGGGGCACTCTTGGAAAGTTATAAAAGGTTACTTTATTATAAAATGATTTTTGGATTTTAAAGGTCCCAAAATTATATATTTCTAGGATAAGGTGATAATAGTTCGAAATACACCCATCCAATAGGTTTTTGACAAGTGTAGGTCTTAGATTTTACATTATCTTTTCATTTTATTTAAATCGTTAAATAATGAGGTAATCGCTGCATCAACATGGTGTCATAAATAATTTAATTTATTTAATGTCTAAAAATTAAAAAAAATATCATGATGTAGGAAATATTTTTAGCTTTCTAATGAATATTTATAGTAAAAAATACGACTTGTATAACCCCATGTAAAAATGGTTTTAGTAAAACAACACATGTTTGTGACATTTTTATTTTAACATTAAATAAAAAGTTATTAATGTCATTTTCCTACCAAAGTGGCTCCATGGGGTCCCCAAGTTGACCCATGGATTTTCTTGGTTGGCCATGACACATCCAATAAGAGTAGGACATGTGTCATGGTCATTTCATATTATCAAAACATTATTTTTACCTTAAATTACACTAATTACCTCTAATCGCGATTAAAAACATAAAAGTTACTATTCACCAAAAAATTATTTTAATCCCATTGAACCACATTTTACTTCTTAATGACAACCATGTATGTCGAATTTTTGAAATTCAAAACACAGAGGTGGTAAAATTTCATTTAAACGAAAAATCAGTTTTTTAAGTACCACTTAGTGGTTTCACTATTCATTAAAAATTGAAGTTTTTCAGAAAAATACCAAAACTTCACCCTAAGCTATATTTGATATTCCGAATTAGAAAATGATTTCTATTTTAAAAAATTCAAATCATATAAGTTACATTAATTAATTTAATAATTAATTCTCGCTGTTAGAACAAATAGCGTGTTTTTATGAAATAATATATATCAAAAGATAGACACTAGTTTAAGTCCAATTTCAAAGTGAAATTAATTCCAATGACCACTATTGGATTAAATGGTAAAAATATATTCTAATTTCACTTTAAAACCTATTCAAAAGATAATCTAATCATATAAATAAATTAGATTAAAAAGAGGTTTTGAATTAAAATACAACATTTTTCACTATTCATTAAAAAATGAACTTTATCGGAAAAATACCAAAAATTTACACAAAGTAAATTTTGATGTCCCGATTCTAAAGAAGAATTTTATTTGGTCCAATAGAATGTATAAGAGTGACTAAAACTATATTTAAAGAGGGTTCGCCATCAAAAGGTGATAGTTCGACCTTTTAGTGAATATTAGAGTATCTATGTCTAAAATTGAATTCTTTTCTTATTTTAAGCCTTTATCCTTTATTGGATAAATGTAAAAACATTTAACAAACATATATAATCATATTTTAGTTATTTCTATTCATTCCCGCCAATACAACAACTACGTGTTAACTACCATTTAAAATAATATTATTTTATTACTAGTGTGCAACCTAAGATTTCAATAAAACTCTTTGTTGCGTATCGGGTACGCTATCGAACATAATAACCCCTTTAAAGTAAAATTAATATTTAATTCGTAAATATTAATAAATATGAAAATGTTTTATTCTTTATTTACCTGGGATGTTTTACAATGCACCTCCTATATTCCATTCCTTTTTAAGTAGATTCCACAAACTTCATCTATCATTTAACACAAAAATATATAATGAGATACTCACATATTCTTTGTCTTATCAAATATGTTTTGTGTAATACACACAAAATATGCCATCTATGAGTTCTTTAATACCCTATTTGGATTTGTTTTCAATATCATAATTTTCCCAACTTCCAACTCCCTTGACTTGATAATCTCTTATATATTCAATTTAAATCCCCCTTTCTTTCACACTTTGACCCTCTATCTTTGGATAAGATTTATATCATTTTCCCCTTCGATAAAAACACCCAAAAAAATTTTGAGGGTATGTATCACTATAGGCATACCTTAGTTCTTGAGTGGGGAATACCAAACATTCATCATCAACCTTGAATCTTGAAATATGTATTTTGGTAATGTGTTAGTAAAAAAATTTACAATTTTTTTTTTTTAGGAACATACTTTGGCTTCACAATTCTAGTTTTTCTCTCTGATTAAATGATACTTGATATTAATGTAATTACTTGCACTTTGGTTATCACAACTAATCCTCAATGAAAAATCAACTTATCCATAACATTTGTGTGCATTCTTGTGTTGCAGTCACATACCCAACTTCACCTATATTAAGTGTTACAAAATTTTATTTATTATAATGCCAACTCACATGCTTTCTATCAAGAAAGAGTGTACTACCTATAGTATATTTTTTAATCCACATTTTCTTTCCAATAGATATTAGTGTATCCAAATAACCCATTCGTTCTCTTCCATAAAATATCCCACAATTTATTGCTCTTTTGATATATCCCAAGATTATTTTAGTAGTCATCATATGTGATTCTTTAAGATCAGTTTGAAATCCTGCACAATGTCACTATATAAGCAATGACAGGTCTTGATGGTGTTAAATATAATAAATTTATGATTAGTTTTCTGAAATATCTTTGATTAAAACTCGGGACAATCTTTTCTTTTCTTGATTTCACACACACTGTGATATGTGTTGTTACTTCCTTGGATTCTTCCGTCCTCAATAATTTTTGAATAATTTTTTGACATATTTTTCTTAGGACAAAAAAATTATTTCTTCTCCATATTACTTGTAGTCCCAGAAATAATTTCATATCTCCCAACATTAATATCTCAATTTTTTGTCTTCTTTTGTTGCCCCGACCCAAATTTTGGAATCACTATAGAAGATCTGAGTGACAACACTGACAACAGGTACTGTAACCTTGTGGACTTTATCGACTCAGGTATTATAGCTATGTGGAATTAACCGACATGAGTACTATAATAATGTGAAATATTGTGTAGATCTAGCACTGTAACAATGTGGGTTACTATAACACCACATTGATTTATGAGCTCATATTTGAGCTAGGGTTTTTGGATAGTGTGCGCATGCCCTATAATTTGCTCACGGATATAATGGAATTGTTCTCCCTCTCCGTGGATACATGGATTATTCTTAGACTAGGTAAATCTCTGTGTTCTCATCATCCTTGTTGTTGTTATTTCCCCCCATTTTATCTTCTTATGGGATCGTTTTTCATCAGCACTCCCTGTGTTTCCTTAGAAAAAACTCCATACATATATATTCCTTTTCACCTAAAAAAATAATGTCACCAAAATGGAAAATAAAAAATAGCATACCTATATTCATTTCCTTAACATATTATTGTCCACAACCCTTTTCTTGAAATTCATATGTTGTAAACAACCATCAAGTTTAAAATTCCAGACCCTTTGAGCATTTTTTAAGTCATAAAGAGACTTATTTAGTTTGAACACTTTTGTGCCATCATTGTCAAAAATAAAACCCTTAGATTGCCCTATGTAAATTTATTATTGCAGCTTACTATTTATAAATGTAGATTTAACATCCATTTATTATACCATATAGTTTCTTTTAGTATCAATAATAATCAAGAATATCCATATAACCTCCAACTTGGAAACATGATAAAATATTTCTTCAAAATCAATTCCTTTAACTTGAGAATTATATTTGCATACCGGGATGACCTTGTTTCTAACTACTTTTCCTTTTTCTATTATACTTGCTTCTAAGTACCCACTTAGTTCCAATTATGTTTTTTCCTTTTGGTCCAGAAACAAGATTCAAAGTAGATTTATTCTCAATCTAATTCATTTATTCATTCATAGCATCCACCCATTCTTTTTTCACAATTTCTTCATTAACAAAATTTAGTTCAATTTATGATATCAAAATTGTTTGATTAGTGAATTTCAATCTCATTATTTTATGAACCAGATCATCTTTGTCTCTAATAATATTTTTACGATTTAACTTTCTTTTGTTCTTTCTTATAATTTGTTTGATCTTCCAACAATATCTTCTTCATAATCACTTGTAACACCCCAAGATTTAATGGTATTTTTTTTTAAATTTAATCTATTTTATAGCTTACGTTACATAGAACACCGAGCTTAAACAAATGATTAAATATTATTATTTAATTGTGATAGTTATCACTCAGCTGTTGGAATGATGAGAATGAATGAGATTAACTAAATTATGAAAATATAGTTTGCACATGTTTATAAAATTAATTCATTGACTACCAATTAATTATAAATAAAAATAAAAGCCAATTGAATATAAAGCGTTTTTATAAAAAACTATTTTTATGCTCACAATGACATTTTATATTAACAAATTAAATTAATCACTATTAGTGAGAGATCTTAATGAAATTTATATATTATATATTCATTAAAATGTTTTTAAATTCATTCAATATGTTTTATTGGCTTAAGATAAGAATAAATCCAATTTTAAGCATAAAAACTATATTTTTCTAAAATGCAATTTTACCGCCTTTTAATGACGCACCTGTTTTAAATATAAATTTTGATAATTTTATATATTTTATCTAACAAAAGAAACTTTATTTTTAAAAGTGGGATATCAAAATTAGTTTAGGGTGAATTTTTGATATTTTTCTCATAAGTTTCATTTTTTGATGAATAGTGAAAATACTACATTTTATTTGAAAACCATATTTTCATCTAATTTCTTTATATAGTTAAATTATATTTTAAAATGTTTTTAAAGTATAATTAGTTCAATTATACATCAATCAAACCAATTTAGGTCATTTGAATCAATTTCACAATGAAATTGGATATAAAAACATTTCAAAATTTTGAACTTTTCACTTTAAAAATCCGTTTTTTCGTTGTGTCTGTGGGATTAATTTTAAATATAATTTTTCCAATTCTATGAATTGAATTTGATAAAATGGATTTTATATTTGGAATCAAAAGGTTCAAATTAGGCTGTAAGGTCAATTTCATTTTTTTGTATAAAAAAGTTACCATGGTAAAAAAATTATTTACCGCGGTATAGGTAAAATAGTGACAAAGGTTAAAGTTAAAAGGTAAAAGCTTAACATATCTAAAAATTACAATATTTAATGGATGGTTGTGGTATTTCTCAACTCTAACCAGCCTCCACAATATTAATTAACAATCTAATTCGTTGAAATTCATGCCACCTCAATGTGGTTGACTTTATATATAAAATAATCACTATTTTAATCACTTAAACCCACATATCCTCAAGTATAACTACCACCCTTAACCACCCCATTTCGACTGAAAAACCTCAATGATCCTCAAATCTCTGCCAAAAATTCTCAATCTCCCCATGTCCAAGTGCTGTTGGTCTCACTAAAATACCTAATCCTAGGTACTCAAGGGGTCCTCTAAGGAGGTGATATTCAAGAGGAGGTTAAAGAATTCTACACTAAAGTGAAGCGTGAGGTAAGAGGGTTCTCATATCACTTTTACTTCTGTGAGATATATGCCTTATTCACCACTTATTTTTGTTGTGTGGTGTATATAATGCTCCTTTGACACGTTATATCACGAATCTCCTTATTCTCACGATATTATAAGTTTCATTTAATGTTATTCCTTCATGGTGCTTATAATTCAAATGTTTCAAAGTGGTATGTGACACTTTGGATTGTTTAAAGATTATTCTCCTCAAGAAATTTTCAATGATATCATTTAAAGTAATTTCATCTATGTCAACATTCTTTGTTAAATATTTTGTTGAGGATGTACTCTAATACTACCATTCATCATATTCCTTTGTATGGTTTATTATCAGTTTGATCAGGGAAGTGTTGATATTCTGTATGACTAGTTCTTCCAATACTAATAGTTATTGATTTTGTTAAGACATGTTGATTTAGTTGTATTATTTATTTATGTTAGGAATGCATTGGACTTAGTAAGTGATAGGTGAAGCCCCCTATAGCCCCTCGATGCATCAATAGATCTCATGAGACAAACCAGATTGAGTTTTGGATGAGGCTTTACCCATTTATTTTCAGATGTCTTGGTTGAGGCCTTGATGATAAGTTTCAGATGTATGAAATTATGTATTCCTTTATTATGATATTAGTTATTGATATTCCATGTGATTATTTGACTAGTAGAATATCCATAGTTATGTTTCATTCTCATGTGACTATTTATATATAATTAGTTGATTATCTTTTATTATTTCCATATTATGCCTAATATTATGTTTAATGACATGTGTTCCAGTTATTCACCTTTCCATATTTTTGTATGCCTTATTTACTCATGGATTCTGCTGTACAATTACCCTTACCAAGCATCTAATATCATCCCTTTTTTATGTTTTATTTTCCCTCAGGATGCCAATAAGTTTGTTATGATTGATATATAAGGTTACGCTAAGGGGAATAATGGTGTCCTTAAATATATTTTTTGTTTTTTTCTAAAATTTAATTTTAATTTCAAATATGTATCTAGTTTTCCAAAACTACTAAATTGTTCGGTCCTTCGGGATGTGATTCCTTGTATCTTATGCTAATATAATAAAGTAACCACCAACTTGGGCTACTAGGGCTGGAGTCTTTACAGTTGGTATTATAGGAAGTTTAGTAAAAACCTTGAGAACTATATTTATGAAAAAAAAGATTAGAGAATGAAACCCTATGAAAAAATTTATATTTACTCCCAAAGAAACCAAGCTTATGATTTATAGATTAGTTATACCTAAATTTTCAATTTAGGTTATGTAACTCACGAGTTATGAGATTATAAATTATGTTTCATAATTTTATGATCTAATTTAGTGTATTCTATCCTTTAGAAATGATGCCCATCAGAAGGAATGAGAACCACACTAATGCACATAATCCAACGAGTAAGAATGATCATTTCTTCGATGGGTTTAAGCCAATATTTCGAAGGGAACTAATATTCCAAACATTCTCGTCATATAAGTACATAATATCTTGTGCTATTGAGACAGGGAAATAATTCTCTAAGTATTATGGCTTTGGAGGGAAGCACGAGAACATGAGTACAATAGGTAAAATGATGGATAAAGGAAATAAGAGAAAGAAGTATTTTCCCACATGTGATAATTGTGGAAAGTAACACCCTGATACTTTCTTAAAATTAATGAGAGTTTTATAAAAGTGTGGAGAGAAATACAATTGTTATTGTTATTTAAAGGGTAACAAAAATGTTTCCAATGTATAATTATTCAACTGTAAGGAGATGAGACACAATGAAAATCAATATCTCAAACATCAAAGGAATATACCTCAAAATAGGCTAATGAATCATGGTCAAGCTTATGTTACCACTACAGATAAAGAGGAATTCTTCATATGTCTATATTTGGATTCAATAATTATGTTGTAAAATTATTTTATCAAGGATATTCTAGTTATAATAACCATGAGATATATAAGGATTGTACTATAATACTTCTTCTTTAAGGATTTGGAAGCATGAAAGTTTTCATTAAGGTTTTAAGGCAATCAAGGTATTGATATATTTGGTATGTGAGATTAAGAGTTACATTATTTTGTTTAGGGAATCTAATGCTAATTTGATTTTGGAAATTTAGCAACCTTCTAAATTTTTGGTTGTTGAATTTGGACAGACATGTTTTGGATGAGTCTTAAGATCAACTACTTATAGAATGAATTAAGTTGAAATTTGGATATTATTGTTTATTGATAACATGTTCTAACCATTTTGGTTTCAGTAAATATTTAGAGGTCGAAGGAATGCCTTGTGGATCTTATGATTCATAAAAGTGTTTCAAGCATGAAAAATTCATCTTTAATATCCATCTCTTGGGATAAGAAATGAAGTGGGGATAGATCAGATCATAACCAATGGATAAAATTATGCTTATAAATAAAGTAATTTTACTTTCTCAAGTGTTTATCTAGATAGTAAAATAATCTTTCAACTCTAGGAAATTATTTTGGAACAAAAAATTATTTTCATTTAATTTTCTTACCAAGAAATCAATGACCTCTTTAACCCATCACAAATTTACAGTTTTGTGATGAAAAAAATTCTAATGACTGCGTTCTCTATCACTCTCCATCAGAACTTGATAGTTTGATTTCTCTTCCATGTCTCAGTTTTCACTTTACACTAATTTTATCATATTATAAAGCCTAATTTTATGGTATGTTGCTTTTTAAATTTAATCTCTTTGATAGCTTATGTTACACAGAACACTGAGCTTAAACAAATGATTAAATATTATTATTTAATTGTGTTTGTGAGATTGATTTTAAATATAATTTTCCAATTATGTAAATTGAATTTGGTAAAATGGATTCCATATTTGGAATCAAAAGGTCCAAATTAGGTAGTAAGGTCAATTTCATTTTTATGTATAAAAAAGTTACCATGGTAAAAAAATTATTTACCTCAATATAGGTAAAATAGTGACAAAGGTTAAAGTTAAAAGGTGAAAGATTAACATACCTAAAAATTATAATATTTAATGGTTAGTTGAGGTATTTCTCAACCCTAATCAACCTACATGACATTAATTAAAAATCTAATTCATTGAAATTAATTCCACCTCAATGTGGTTGGATTTATATATAAAATAATCATTATTTTAATAACTTAAACCCAACCCTCCTCAAGTATAAATACCACCCTTCACCACCCCATTTTGACTGAAAAGACTTGAAGCTCCTCAAATATCTGCAAAAACTTATCCCCCTCATTCTCCCCATATCAAAGTGCTTCTAGTCTCACCAAAATACCAAATCCAAGGTCCCCAAGGGGTCCTCCAAGGAGTTGATATTCAAAAGGAGGTTAAAGAATTGTACACAAAAGGGAAGAGTGAGGTAAGAGGTTTCTCGTCTCACTTTTACTTCTGTGAGATATATTCTTTATTCACTATATATTTTTTTGTGTGTGTTGTTTATACTACTTTGACATGTTATATCATGAATCTATTTATTATCAATGATATTACAAGTTTCATTTAATGTTATTCCTTGACAGGGCTTATAATTAAAATGTTTCAAAGTGGCATGAGACACTTTGAAATATTTAACGATTATTTTACTCAATAATTTTTCAATAATCTCATTTAAAGTAATTTTATCCATGTCAACATCCTTTATAGAATCTTTTGTTGAGGATATACTCTAATAATACCATTCATCATATTCTTTTGCATGGTTTATGATCAGTTTGACTATAAATGTATTGATATTTCGTATGACCAGTTCTTCCAATACAGATAGTTATTGATTTTGTTAAGCCATGTTTATTCAGTTGTATTATTTATTCATGTGAGTAATGCATTAGACTTAGTAAGTGATGGGTGGAGCTTTCTATAGACCCTCGATGCATCGATAGGTCTCATGAGACAAACCATATTGGGTTTTGGATGAGTCCTTACCCATTTATTTTCATATGTCTTGGATGAGGCCTCGATGATAAGTTTTAGATGTCTGACATTATGCATTCCGCCATTACGAGATTAGTTATTGATATTCCATGTGATTATTTGACTAGTAGAATATCCATGGTTATGTTTAATTCTCATGTGACTATTTATATGAAATTATTTGATCATCATTTATTCCTACCATATTATACTCAAGATTATGTTTAATGTCATGTTTACTAGTTATTCACCTTGCCATATATTTTATGCCTTATTTACTTATGGATTATGCTGTACGATTACCCTTACTGAGCATCTAAGCTCACCTCTTTCTTATGTTTTATTTTCCCCTAGGATTCTAAGAAGTTTATTATGATTGATATGCAAAGTTATGCTAAGGGGAATAATGACATTCTCAAAGAAAATGATTTTTTTTATCTAAAATGTAATTTGAATATCAAATATGTATCTAGTTTTCCAACACTACTAAAATATTTGGTCATTTGGGATGTGATCCCTTGTATCTTATTATAATGTAATAAAGTAACCACTGACTCTAGGCTACTAGGGCTGGGGTCTTTACATCACTGATGCATTATAAATCAACTCCATCGGTGGATTGTTCCTCTTCATACTCTTCATGATGATCTTTTTGTAAATTTTTTCATATCATCATATACTAACTTCTCATTGTCTTCATATTTCAATACACTCATCATGTATTCCATTTTAATGATTTTAACATCATAAAAATGTACCATTCTGTTCAAATTCTTATTCTAATGTTTGTAACCTTTTCTATTTGAAAATAAACCCATGAAATTATATTCATTTTTTCCTCATTAAAATTTCCTAAATTCTAATTTTTAATTTTAACTGAGTAGGGTCATCCAAATACTCTACAATATTTTAGAGACTTATTCTACTTGTACCATAAATCAAAAGAATTTTTATCAAAATAGGACTTAACAAGAATCTATTTTGAATATGGATAACAATTGAAACAAATTCTTTCTAAAATAATTTTGAAAATTTATTCTTAACAAGCATGGTTTTACACACCTCATGTAGGCATATATTTTTACTATAGGCTACTTCATTTTGTTATGGGTGTATATGGAGTATTATATTCATGTTTAATTTCATGCTTTATATAATAAGACTTAAAATACATTTGATGTGTATTATTTTTCATTATCCATCCTCAATTTCTTGATGAAAAGAACAAGCTATCTATTACATATAAGGGAAGGGGAAAAATACAAAGAAATATCCACACACGTTCCTTGAAAGGTTTGGACCTGAGACCTCTTTGACTCCCTATAGGTACTCAACTGTTACATTGCGCCCCTGGGGCTGAACATACCAAGATATTTTTCAATATCTCTTCTTAATATCTTGAAATTCTTCACCGCCTCTAACTTATGTTCTATAAACATCATATTTTCAATCCCCATGAATTCATCAATGAAAGTAATGAAATATAATTAATCTTTGGTTAATTTATGTCTCATAGGTCCACATTTATAATACTAGTGAATTAATCAATGAAAGTAATGAAATAATTCATCTTTGGTTAACTGATGTCTCATAGGTCCACATAAATTTGAATATATCAACTCAAGTGTATTTTTTGATTGAATTTATACTCTCTTGTGTTTTCCTTATGCCATCTTCCCTTTTGATAAGTTTTAGAAAAAATGTATCTTTCTCTATTCAATTTAGAATGGCGTGTCATAGAGTCTTCATTAGAAATTTTACTCATGATCCTTTAACCATAATGTCCAAGTCATCCATGCCATAGATTTTTCTTATCCTTTTTTGTTGAGATCACGACTATCTTCCCATAAATCCAATGGAATATATCCACCAGAACTTACTTAGGTGGAAACTAAGTACTGACAGTTGATCTCACAATATGGTGTGCATAACTTAGAAGACTATGCACCTAAATCACCACACCGCAACACAAAAACCACTTAAAATGAACCCAGACAAGAATATTAAAAGAAAACAATTGAAGGAAAAGAAAGAAAAATAACACAAGTTACGTGGTTCATAATTAATTCCTACTCCATAGGGGAAATGATACTTTACTTTTATTCAAGGAATCAGAAGATGATTACAATTATCAATACACTAATCACAAGAGATTTACCCTACTAATATAGTAGAGTATAACAAGTGTAATTAGTCGTCAAATCTTTTGGTCTTCACAATGATTTCATCCACATAGCTCCTATCTTTGTGACTATATTTCTATTCAGTAAAAGGCTCCCACCACTTTGAATCTTCTAACATGTACACTATGTGATCTTTTGAAACTCTCCCAAGTTTACTCTTATGATACATATAAGTCACTCTTATGCTTTTCCCTTTACTGCAAAACCACTAAGGGAATTTGCAAAGACCCTAACCCCTATATCATAGAGCTAATGGTTACTTTATTACATTGTCATAAGATATAAGGAGTCATATCTCGAAGGGCCGAATAGTTTAGTAGTCTTGGTAAACTAGATACATAATTGAATCTCACATTACATTTAAAAAAATAAATATAGAACACAATGTAAGTAAATATTCTGCATCTTTGAGCCCATTCAAAGATTCTTTCTTCATATCCCGGGGGAAAGGAAAACAAATAAATGGTGAGCTCAGATGCTTAGTAAGAGTTATATACAATGAAATTTATCATGAATCAATAATACATAATCAACATGACAAGGAAAATAATGGAAAAACATGCTATTTAATTAACAACTTAAGCACAATGAATAATATGGAAAGAATAAATGATTATCAAATAATTCCATATAAATAATCACATGAGCTTGAAGATAATCCATGGATATCATAACTATTCAAATAATCACATGGACATCAATAACTAAATTCTCAATGAAGAAAATAATTAATATTGTACTTAATGATTTTAGAAATCATGATATCTATACCGTCAACACCCTATGCTAATACAGTTTAATTGATAGGTAGGTATACACCAAAAACCCATTTAATGAGAGCTTACTTATTTCTCTCATGGTACCAGTCGATGCATCGAGAGACTATCTATTATCGGCCCCCACCTGTCACTGCATTTCCAATGCATTTCTCATATATTGAATAATTAATTCAATTTATAAACAATATTACTTATTAATAAATATCTATATTGAGTAAATAATACAGATTTATCAAGATTTTCCCTAATCAATTAAACAAATAGTAAAATGCCATATGTAGAAATTATATACGATTAAAGAAATAATAATATCCATGATAAAAATATGGATATTTAATATAAATGAAATATCCAATTATCATAGGAAAGTAAATGTTTTAAGGTAAAGTTAACGACTATAAAAATTAATCAAGAAAATGAATTTCAATACTTTCCCTAGTCAAACTAATCATAAACCATCCATAGAAGGAATAAGTATGGTATCATTAAAAAATATTCCTAGTGGGGTATAAATAAAATAAAGGGATATTGTTTTTGATGAATAGAAATACCATAAAAGGATCATTAAAATCATTCTTGAGAAAAATACCATTTTCACTTTGAAAATCACTTTTAAAAACTGAAAATTTCCAAAATATTAGGAAATAAATTTTCTTTGAAAAGAACCTTGTAAAATTATAAAGTAATATTCAAAGCAATGAGTGATCATGATAGTGGGGAAATTTTGTATATACAAATCATGTTAAAACAAATAATTCTTTCACATTTTCTATAAAAAGTCAAAAATCACATTGTTTGGAAAATGATAAGGAGATTAATTTTGAAACAATTTTGTAAAAAGTTAAACATGGGTAAAAATGAATTTAAAAAATCATAGGATATGATAAAAAATATTCTTGAATTTTTTTAGAAAGCATAGATATGGAAGAAAAAATATTTTTGATCGAATATAGAAATAAAGTTGGATTCTATAAAAACATTTTCTTAATCATTTTAAGTACCAAAGAGAGAAAAATGACACTATTACTTGAAAAATTCATGAATAACCATATTATAAGAAAATGAAAGGGTTTTATTAGAAAATGATCAAATAATTTACTTTAATGTAAATTCAAGAATAAACAATCCTGACTAAAATGAGGTTGAAGCATAAACCCTTACCGCTTTGGTAAAATTTAAATCATCACCCCCATGAAATAAATAACTTAAAATGAAACATTAAATATGATGAATATAAATAGATTCATGATACAACATATAAAAGGGTTAGTACATACACCTCATAAAAATAAATAGGTGCATAATACCAAATACATCTTAATGGAGTGGAAATTGAGATGAAATCTCTTACAAAGACCACACCGTTGAAGTGAGAATTAATCAATGAATTAGTTATGTGTATAAAATGTAAATTCACATATTAAAAAAAAAATATAAAATAATCAAAATTCATTACACACATAATCTTAGAATATCAAAGATAATTAAGAAGTAATCTAACCCAATGAAAAAAATTGAGTTTTGAAACCCCTCCCACTTGGTAACTTTCAAGTCAAATCCCCTTAGATGGAACTATATGAATTGAAACTTAAAATACAATGAAATATGAGGGATACATGATATAACATGTAAAAGTTTAGTATATTCACCATATAAAATAAATTTGTGTATAACATTAAAATATGGCTCAATGAAAGAAAATTGAGACAGTATCTCTTACCTCAGTCTTGACTCATCACATATGTTTTTTATATCCCCAAATAATAAAATTATGTCAATTATTTACTTAATTAAGAACCTTTTTAATTTTTATTATTCTTTATATTTTTTAATACCATTTTATATTTAATTACTTAATTAATTAAGTTCATGTCGGATGTTTTGATGATATTGAGTTTACATGTCCAAAATAACTTCGGTAGTTTTCATTGTTCCATCATCTCAAGAATAATTATCGTGAGATAATTATAATTTTTATATATAAATTATACTTTTAAAACCAACCATGAAATATGGTTATGAAAAATGAACTACATTACAATCATAGAGATGGTATGTCGTACATACGGATGAGTAACATTTCCATTTTTCAATGATCATTATGGAAAAAAGGTAAGTATTATTTTATATTTATATAATGATAATCATATAATAAATATGATATTTTTTATTTAAATATACTTATATATATATATATCATCTATGTGATGTGGTGATAAAAAATGGATCATATCATTTTGTGGAGGTGGTAGTTTATACAAACGCACGAACGACGTTATCATTTTTCAGTGAATGGAAAGATAAGAAAGTAAATGATATGTTATATTTTAATAATGATACTTATGTAATTAATAATATATATATATATATATATATATATTAAATCCATCATTATAACCATCCGTAAGAGGAGGTGAAGGAAAATAAATTACATCGATTCGTGAGGCGGTAGTTCTCCATACACCAAAATGATAGTTTTGTTTCCCATTTGATGGAAGATGATATAAATATTGGTTATAAAATTAACATAATAACATATAAATTTATGAGAGATACTAATTTTATTATATTGGAATGGTTGAATAAGATTTGAAGGAGGTGGAAGAAGAAATAAAACAAAAATGCTCGGTTAAGAATGACACATCTTCTTTGGAAAACCTCTTTAGGATTATACTTAAACACTTCATTGACTGGATTTATAATAAAAAAAGGCCTCTAGGATTTGGGTAGGGAGGTAATTAGGGTATTTGGGTAGGTATTGGCTGAAGAAAATGGTTCTTAAAGTGTGGAGATCATAGGAGAGAGGGTGCCCTTTTATAAGTGAGAGGAAGGGCACTTTTGGACTTTCTTAAAGTATTAAATTATAATAAGGTCATATTCAATTAAAATAAATCTAAATGGAAAGGTATTAGAATTTTTCATATTATAAGGTTTAAATATGTCCATATAATAGGATTTAGACAAATTTAAATAGCAAACTGACTCTTATCTCTTAGTTTAACCTTCGATAAAACCGTTTTAACCTCAACCCTGGTAACAACTTTTTCAAACTGAAAGAGTTATAATTTTACTTATAAGATAAAAAATGGATCATAAATAGAAAAGGAATGAAATTTTAGACAATTTATAATCCTAATTTTTATCTTGAAAGTTTTTTAGGATTTTTAAATAATTTAATAAAGTATTATTTAAAAGAAAATATCACTAATGCCTTTTTTGACTTTAAAGACATGAAGATAATAATTAATTTTGAATATAAACCATTTAATCATCAATAATAAATTATTATTAACTATAAAACTCTTTTTTTAACCAGAAATCATCCCAAATACATTACTTTTAATGTTTTTATAATTATTTACCTTGAGTTTTCCACTATTTTCACAAGCGTTGTGTCGGCATTATATAAGCGTTTAAGGTAACCATATAATCACTAAAAATTAAAAATAAATTATCATCAAGAATATAGTTTCATTATCATAAAAAATTCCTTTTATAATCATTAACCACTTATTTTTATTCCTATGTGAACATATAAGATATATTTAAAGGAAAGAGAGTGACATTTTGTCTTTTTTTCTTTACTTAAATTATTATATAGGTCACTTTCATAGAAAAGTGTCCCATAAATAATTGAGTCTAGATATAAGGTGATAAGGATCAAAATAAATTCATACAATAATAATTAAGATGAAAAATGTTGGCCTTATCACTTAGTTTTAACCTAGGTTAACTCGATTTACCCTTTTATTATGGCGACAATTTTTTTCACTATTTTTACTATTTATAATGACTAAAAATTAAGCTGGACTTATTAAATTATATAAATTATACTGGTTATAAATATGGAACTCATTTTACCAAATTCAATCTCTATAAGTAGAATAAATTCATTTTATAAGTATTCTACAAAGTATGATGAAAAACATGTTTTTAGGAAGATGCATTTTTCAAGGAAAAAATGATTTTACAATAACTGTATGACTAGTAATCATCATTATATGAATTTAAATTCATATAGATAGATATATAATATATAAATTTAATTTAAATCATTTATCAATAGGGGTTATTTTAGTTAATTAAAATGGAGAAACATTATTCACTTAAAAACAGTTTTCAAAAAAATGCGTTTTTAAGCCTAAAAATAAACTTATACCAAAATGCAGTATAAAAATGATTAAAATGTAATTAATTATATTAAATATAACTAAATAATACTTATTTTACTTTTAAATTAAATTCAAATCATAATTAAACTTTTAAATTACTTAATTTATTGAAAATAAATGACCATTTAATAAAAAATGGTATTTTTCACTATTTAATAAAAAATCATCTTTTTCAGAAAAATACCAAAATTTAACCCTAAGTTAATTTTGACATGTTTATTTAAATTTTTTTTTCATTTTTTATAATAAAATTTGTAAAATTGGCAGAAATTAATTACATTATTTTCTCCCAAAAAGCAATAAAAACATTTTTAACGAAAAATATATATTTTGAAGCATTTAATAAATTTAATAAAAATTGAGTACTTATTTACCAATATATTTGATTCATTTAAAATATTTATACATAATTTTAAAAAGTGGTTATTCCCATTCATACCATGAATTTTAACAACTATGTTATAATAGTCACATTTAAATAGTATAATGCGGTTCGTTTTGGCTCGATGTTGCTCACCATATATGGTTTAGAGAATAATTTTCTTCTTTTAAAATATTGGGATGTTACATTATCCCCACCTTCAATAAATTATGTCATCATAATTTGAAATTGTGTTCGAAAATTAAGGGCTTGACATTTAAAAATTCCTCTTTCAAAAACCCACATCGTAAAAGGGTTAATAAAACTTCCTCTTAAAAAGAGGGAAAGAGAAATACGAAGGTCATATAGAATAACACAAAACAATGTTTTCAAATAGTATAAAATTAATATAAATTAAAAATATGGACATGTAGGAGAAAAACATCACCCAAGGACTAATAGAGAGTTATATAGAACACATTTAGAAGAAAGTTAATGGAAAAAAGTCATAAATCCATGATGGGTGAAAATACCATTGATTCATAAGAAGTGATTGTAATAGGATATATTTTTTGTTTCAAGATCCTTTTCCTAGAGTTGAGGAATTATTTTACCATCTAGACTAATAAAATAAGGAAATATACTTGATATCATTATATTTTATAAGCACAATTTCATCCTCTGGTTACACTTCAATCAATTTCCACTTCACATCTTTCTCCAAGAAATGAATATCCAATTTTAATTTTTTATGAATGAAGCACTAAAATTAACTTTTAATGGATTATAATATCTATAAAATAGTAATAATATATTCCTCCTATCTTTAAATATTAATCGAAACTGAAATGGTCTCCACAAGTTAAGATAATAGCAAAGATGTATAAACCTTCATATGAAGAAATAATACATTTTACTTCAAAATTTCCACCAAAGGTTAAACTTATATTATTCCAAAAATAAATAACCCTACATTCCAATTAACCCAAATATTCTCAATATTAAATAATATTTTCACCTAAATGGTGATCTCATACCTTTTAACTTACATCCTCAAAAATTTAATTGCATTCTTCCCAAATAATCCTTTACATTATACCTAATATTTATATATATACCACAACCCAATAAAATGTCTCCTGAAATATAATTATTTACCACAAAATCAAAAATATTTGATCCTATAATATGATCCCCAAAATCAACTTAATATTTAACTGTCAAACTGTTTAAGTAAAAACAATGTCATATTAACTAGTACATCATGTAGGCCAGTGGTAGGTGCCACACCCTTGTCATTCTTCGATTGTGGGTTCAAGCCTCACGACCTTGCTGTATATGATGATTTGTCACCTGGTATTCACGTTTTCCATTTTCTAAAACTATATTTGTATAATTCTGATAATGTTCCCAAAAATATGATGAACATCCTCAAAATTAAATTAATCATCAAATAACATTTTAACCACTAAGGTTTTCTATACAACTTATTTTTCCCAAAAAATCAAATAATATTAATTTATTGTTATTACTTTAACATCAATGATCATATTAACCCTAAAGGTTATCAATAATATTAAACTCATATCCACAAAATATAAAAGAATTATTCCTCAAATAACATTTTCCCTAAAACATATACTAAACCAAAGTGTTGTATTCCCTTATCACAATGGAATATCATAGGTTTCCATAGGTTCTATTATCTCATTAATCATAATTCTTCATAAATAAAATATGGATTATTCAAAGAATATCCCTCAGGAGTGTCAAACCAAGTGTACAATAAGGGAACACTCACCGTGCATCAGAATGATGATCGAGATATTTTTTTTGACCAACTCTTTTCGGGGTTACTACCCCTAGATGCATCTGTTCCAAAACCACACCCACTTGTAGTATCTAGATAGTGATGTATTTCTAGGAAAACCACTTATTATCTACCTTAACAAACTTTTATGATGTTATCCTATACTTAAGATCATACTCAAATTTAGTCATAGGGTTATGTTCCCTAATATTTTTTTTCTAAATCTAGTTCCCAAGGTTTCTATTAAACCTACCTCTAATACCATCTATAACGACCTTGACCATAGTAGTCCAGAGCCGATGGTTACTTTATTACATTGACCTAATATTCAAGGAATCGTATCCTGAAGGACCAAATAGTTTAGTAGTTTTGGTAAAATAGATACATACTTGAATCTCACATTACATTTGAAAATATAAATATAGAATATAGTGTAAGTAAATATTATACATCCTTGAACTCATTCAAAGATTCCTTCTTCATATCCCGAGGGAAAGAAAACAATGGGTGAGTTTAGATGCTCAGTAAGGGTTATGTATAGTGGAATTTATCATGAATCAATAAGGAATAATAAATATGAAAAGGTAAATAACTAAAAACACATTCAATTTAATCAATAAATTGAGCATGGAGAATAATATTGAAGGAATAAATGATGATCAAATAATTCCATATAAATAATCAGATGAGCTTGAAGCTAATCCATGGATATCGTAACTAATCAAATAATCACATGGAAATCAATAACTAAATTCTCAATATAGGAAATGTTTAATATTTGATTTCATGATTTTAGACATCATGATATCTATACTATCAAGACCTTGCACCTAGATAGTTCAATTGATGGGTAGGTATAAACCAAAAACCCATTTAATAATAGCTTACTAATTTGTCTAATGAGACCTGTCGATGCATTGAGGAGTTATCTATAACTGGACACACCCTTCCCTGCATGTCCAATTCATTCCTCATATATTGAATGACCAATTCAATTTATAAACAACATGCCTTATCAATAAATATTCATATTAAGTAAAGAATACAAATTTATGAAGATTTTCCCCAATATATCAAATAACTTTCATAGTAAAACACCATATATAGAAATGATATATAGTTTAAGAAATAATAATATCCATGATAAATAATATGGTTATCCAAGATAAATGTAATGTCCAATGATCATAATAAAGTGTATGTTTCAAGGTAAATTTAATGACCACAAAAATTAATAAAAAAAATAAATGTTAATACTTTTCCTAGTCAAACTGATCATAAACCATATAGATAAATAATAAGGATGGTATCATTATAATAAATTCCTAGTGAATTATAAGAAAAATAAACTGTTTTTTTATTAATAGAAATACCATAAAAAGATCATTAAAAACATTCTTGAGGAAAATTCCCATTTTACTTTAAAAATCACTTTTAAAAACTAAAAATTTATGGAATATTAGGAAAAAAAATTTCTTTGAAAAGAAATTTGTAAACTTGTAAAGAAAGATTCAAATAAATGAGTGGTCATGATGGTAGGAAAATTCCATAAATTCTAAGTATGTTAAAAAAAATATTCCTTTCATATTTTTGGTAAAAATTCAAAATGTTACTTGTTCAGAAAATGACAAGAAGATTCATTTTAAACCATTTTATAAAAATTAAAAAATGTGTAAACATTACTTTAAAAAATCATGGAATAAGATTACAATAATTCTTGATAACATTTTTATAAAACATTGATATAGAAGAAAAAAATTTTAATCAAAAAGATAAATAAAGTTCACTTTTCTTAAAAAAATCTCAATCATTTTAAGTACCAAAGAGAGGAAAATGGTACTATTACTTGAAAAATTTATGAATAAACATATGAGAAGAAAATGAAATGGTTTTATTATACAATGATCAAATATTTTTCTTCAATGTAAATTCAAGCATAAACAATCCCAATTAAAATGATATTGAAGCATAAACCCTTAACGCTTTGGTAACTTTTGAATCATAACCCCCATAAAAGAAATAAATCCAAATGAAACACTAAATACCATGAATATAAAGAGATTCATGATATAACATATCAAAGGGGTAGTAGATACATCTTATAAAAATAAATAGGTTCATAATACCAAATATATACTAATAGAGTTGAAATTGAGATGAAATACCTTGAAAAGATCATACCATTAAAGTGAGAATTAATCAATGAATTGATTATGCATATCAAATTTAAATCCACATAAAAAATTATAAATAAAACATAAAATAATCAAAATTAATTACACACATAATCTTAGAATATCAAAGATAACAAAAAAGTAATATAACCTAATGAAAAGTAATTAGTTATGAAACACTTACCACATGGTAAATTTCAATTCAAATCCCCTTGGATGAAATAATATGTATTGAAACTTAAAATATCATAAATTATGAAGTATTTATGATATAACATGTAAAAGGGAATTATATACACCATATAAAAGAAATTGGTGCATAACATTAAAATATGTCTCAATGAAAGGAAATTGAGACGGAATCCCTTACCTTAGGTCTGACTCATCACATATGTTCTTTATATTCCTTAATAATAAAACTATGTCAATTATTTACATTATTAAGAGACTTTTATATATTTATTATTTTTTTATTTTATTAAATACCATGTTATATTAAATCACTTAATCAATTAAGTTCACATTAGATGTTTTGATGATATTGAGCTCATATGTCCAAAATGACTTCAGTAGTTCGATTATGGTCAATGAATTCATTGTTACATCATCTCCATAATAAATATCATGAAATAATTATAATTTTTATACATAAATTACAATTTTAAAATCAATCATTAAATATAGTTATGAAAAATGAAATACGTTACAATCATAGAGACCGTAGGCCGTACATACACATGAGTAACATTTCCATTTTTCAACAATAATTATGGAAAGAAGGTAAATATTATTTTATATTTACTTAATTATCATAATATCATAAATACCATAGTATTTATTTTAAATATACTTATATATATATATATCATCCATGTAATGTGGTGATAAAAAACAAATCACATCACTTCGTGGATATGATAGTCCACACGCACGTATGAACAATGTTATCATTTTTTAGTGAATGGAAAGGTAAAAATATAAATGATATATTATCTTTTCATAATGATAAATATTTAATAATATATATATATATTAAATCCATCATTACAACCAAATATAATAATAGGTGATGAAAAATGAATTACATCGATTCATGAGGTGGTAGTCCACCATACACATGAGTGATAGTTTCATTTCCCATTTGATGGAAGAGAAGATGAATATAGGTTATTCTATTAAAATAATAACATATTAGTATATGGGATATACTAATATTATTATATCAGAATGGTTGAATAACATTTGAAGGCGGTGGAAGAAGAAAAAAAACAAAAATGCTCGGTTAAGAATGATACCTCTTCTTCAGACAAACTCTTTAGGATTATACTTAAAGAGTTCCTTGATTAAATTTATGATCAAACCAAGGAATATGGAATGTGGGGAGGTAAGTAAGTAAGATATTTGTACAGGGATTAGATAAACCAAATGGTTCTTTATGTGTGGTTTCATGACCCACTCCCCACAAGGTGTACCCTCCTGGGCTAGAAATGAGAGAAGATAGATAGTGACTACCGAGTCCCGCCTCCAGTAGGCCCCAGATTGGTAACTAGAACTGAGGTTATAATAAATATGAATATGGTAGGAATTAACCTCTAATAGAACTCATTAGAAAGAGAGATATAAAACATACACTATCCAACTCCTTCTTAGACTCCAATATAAATGAAAACCCAAGTGTACATATGTAATGACATGTAAGAACTACTACAACTGCAAGGAAAAACTGCAATTACCAAAAGAAAAGGTAAAGACAACGACAACTATGAAGCCCAAATATCTCCTACAAACCACAAGCTAGTAGTAACCAGACTGATCTCCAAACTTCTCCCACTAGCCTAGAATAAAATATTTATAGATACATAGGGTGAGTATAATTGTATACCCAGTAGGATCCTTCTCGGAGCCTCTTGTGAAAAAGATAAAGAAAGCATGAGAAAGAACAGTGAAAAATAAGTGAAACTAACTCATCACTGAAATAAGTATGCTAATTTCCCATCCTCACCATGGATAATCTCACTAAGTATCACATATAAGATCATATAATATAATAAAGAATATCAAGGGTACCTCATTACCACTTTCCCACTGGTTTTATGCTCTTCCCCAATGTCTCACATCCTGAGTATCTATCTCCAAAAAGGCTAGCCTGCAGACACCTGGGAGAAGAACCACAATGTGCACCTCATGAAACACTCCACCATATCAACATAACAAAAAGTAACTAGATAGTTTATAGGATCCACCAAAACCTATATAATGTGTATTATACATCAAGTATTATTCCTCAATCTATCACAACCCATACACTGAATAAGAATCCTCAAACCATCATAACCTATACACATTATACCTATAATAGTCCTTAAGAAATTATATCTAGAATACATGTGTGTGAAATAACCACAATCCATTACAGCCCTCTACACACATATATGGGGAAAACTAACCGTTGTGCATAAAAACACAAGTAACTACCAAGAGAAGAGATCGAGGCCAAAGGGGGTAGTCAACCATCCATCCTCCCACTGAGATGTTGGGGAAATTACCCATAGGGATCAGAATCCCTGGGGTGTTAGTTTACCTAATTGATAGGGTAGAGTAGCGTATGAAAATAAAAAACACACATGATATAATATAGCTCACAATCACACTATGGGTATAACCTAGTCTCAAAATCAACTACAGCTAACGTCTCTCAGAATCCTAGATGTCATTGCTAAGACCAAATATCCTATAATCACACAACCATTTAAAGATCTAAATTAAATTATTTTACCCCTTTTCATCAGTTTCACTTTACATTAATTAATTATTTAACCATTAATTAACCATTAAAATTTTCCACATTACATTTCATTACCATTAAAAAAGAGTTCCATGCCCTCCAGGCATAAGCAAACTGAGTCCATGAATTTTCAGAATTATAACCTCAGCATTACATCCCAGCAAGCTCCAACTCCATGGGTTAAAAATTTATTAATTTATTAACATTATAACTTTATATATTACTAGGTATTCTAGGAAAACATCATAATTTAACAAACATGGTATACAACTAAGTACATCCACCCACCTTAAGCAGTGTGGAAAGGAAAGAAGATAAAAAAACAACCTAGACTTCAGCCAAACAACAGATTCAAACAAGAATATAACTTTCCTATCAATAAGTAATCCCAGATTCAACCCATTCTGTCATCCCTGGTGTCCTCCCTAACACCCACATGCATATCCTGATGCATCTTACCATCACAAGTATCAACTGCTACCACAACAACTGGGCCTCCCTGCCCCATATACCATAAAAACCTTCCAGGCTCATCCATCTTAGAATCACATCATATCCAGGCCTCCCCTCCCCATATACCACAACATACCTTTAGGATCATCCACCCCATGCTCATGTCACATGACAAGCAGTGGAAAAAAAACATAGAAACTGGGCTCTTGGACCTAAAGCAATGCATATAGCCTTTACACACAATGAGCCCTCATGGATCTAAGGTATAAGACACTCAGCCTTCATAAGAAAGTGGGAAACTCAGGACATACAAAGACATTATCTTTCACCACACAAATAATTATTATTCCATCTTGAATTAACCAATTCATTATTTACAGGTTACAACTACAGGAAACCAAAGCATCAAGCTATCACAATCTATTACAATCAATTAAACAATTAATTTAACATGCCTTTAATTATTTTATCAACAAGAATCCACATGATTATCATATTTATTCAACCCCATTAACACATGGAAGGTCAAATCATTTAAACATGCCTACAACATTATGTTTACAACACACCAAATTCATTAAACATGCATATTTTATCTTTTAGCCAATTAATTATCAATTAATTCCAGTTTTACATTACTTACCAATTTCACATGCTAACCCAATCATAACAAGAACAACACAGATACCACACTATTTAGAAAATCAATAGGCAAACCGTTATCATGGTATAAAACAACAACATCACCATGCAATCGATACCAATTATTTAATCTACTTCAAGTAATTATTATGTTAATTTCATTGGCATCCAAGGGGATAAATCATGATTAATTTATGACCACTCATAAATAAAAGAGAAGAAATGAATCCCCTACCTCAAAAAGGGTGTCAACATTATTTTCACGAGAACATACCAATGATGTGGATCATGATCACCTCTCCCATGAGAACTGCATACACCTGAGGACACCATGACACAACCACACCAACAAACAACCAAAAAAATCCTTTAGAAACATGGAGATCAAGCGCCATCACATGGAAAGGAGGAATGGGAGTAAAAATATTGAATAAACTGCAAGAACATAGATATAACACACCTTTGACGACCATGGATCGCCATAGATCGAATATGAAAGCCTGATGATCGATTCCCATCGAAGGGATCTCTAAAATACCTGGAAGGGAGCTATTGGATGTTGGAAAATAAGAGGAAGCACTGCAGCCGTAGGTTTTGTGAAAAACCTGAGTGGATAAAACATTAGAAAACATATAACATTGGATATTTACATGATATGTAACCCCCTTTAAATTCGTTTAATCCTCAGGGTTCAGTTTCCACTAAAAACAAGTAACCTTTTTATTATTTAACCTCAAAAACTTACATTTCGTGAACATCACATACACGACGTGTAATTCTTACACAACATGTAATTCTTCCTATTTTAAGCATTTCAAATCCAAAATCCTCCAGACCAATTCTAATCCTCCTCTGAGCACCTAAGTCTTTAGAAATATGGAAAGGGTCGATCCATATGGATCCATACCCTTACATTAGATACCTCTCAAAACATTATCATCCTAGAGAATCAAAAACCAACCTAGCGAGGAAAAATGAAAAGGGTTTTCCAAAAATCTACCACATGAGATTCCTGTCAAGGATCTTGCCACTATAGGATCTCAACCACCTCATTAAAGGAATAACACAAAACCACTCAACAACCACAACCAACTCCTAAAAACTACCCCAGGGGAGATATCTCCCAAAAGAGATAAATCTACAACAAGGAACAAGATAAAGCCATCTCAAAACCAGAAATGGTCCACAACCAAAAAACGGACAACGTTACAAGAGAAGAGATAAACATAAAAAAACTTAGGGTACTGATCACATAACTGCAACCCACATTCCCAGGTACTATCCACCACACCACCATGCTGCCACAAGACATTAACCAAGGGGATATCACACCCACACAACACCTTCTCCTGGTGTTCTTGGATCTCTAAAGGCAACTACTCAAAGGTATCATCATCATCAACATTGATATCACCCCAATAAATGATTTGAGAGTCGTTATGAAGATAACGATGATGCTGTGACATGTGAAAAACATCGTGTATCCGAATCATCTATGGGGGAAGTGCTATCTGATATTCCAAAAATCCAACACAAGATAACACCTCAAAAGTCCCAACAAACTGAGGATAAATCTTAATCACATGAACAAACCTTCACTACCCATGATGGGGAGTCACCTTTAGGAACACATGATCCCTAAAGTCGAACTCCATAATCCACCTCCTATGATTGACATAAGATTTCTGATGATCCTACACTACTTTCATCCTCTCGCAAATCACCTGAACCTTATCTATCATATTATGTACCAGTTTTAGCCCAAGAATTGCTGACTCTTCAACACCAGTCTAGCATAATGGAGAATAGTAAGGTTTTCCATACAAGGTTTTAAATAGAGACATACAAATGGTGGAGTGAAAACTATTTTTTGTAGGAGAACTCTACCAAGGGAAGGTGCCTCATCCACGAACCTCTAAAATCTAGGACACAAGAGAGAAACATGTGTTAAGATTCTGGATAGTCCACTCTATCTAATCGTCCATTTATGGATGAAAATCAGTACTAAGGAATAGCCAAGAGACAAAAGCATACTGGATACCTCTTCACACCCTGGAGGTAAAATGAGGATCTTGATCATAAATAATCATCCTCGGGACTCCATTGATTTTCAACACCTCTTCCAGATACTTCCTTGACAAAACCTCTATAGATATCGATTCCTTGATCACTATAAAGTGGTATGATTTTTTCAAATAATCTACTACCACCCATATAGTTTCATATCCTCCCTGAGCTTAAGTTAAACAGATAACAAGTTCCATCTAGATTTCCTCCCACTTCCACTGAGGAACATCTAACAACTAGAGAAAAACACTGGGAACACGGTGCTCGACCTTTACCTTATGGAAGACCAAACATCAAGACATGAACCCTAGAACTACACACTTCAACCTAGGACACCAAAACTGACCTCTTAAAGCTCGGTAAATCTTTGTCACACCATGATGTACTACCAAAGGTTAACTATGGAACTCTCTGAGAACCATCTCACACATCACCAAAGGAATGAAAAGCCTTTATTGAAACAACACTCAGTGCTGTTCATCCTCAGATCAACCATCAGGGGACTCACTATAAACAACTTGATCTCTCCAAACTTCCACCTCAAGATCCCCCAACTAGGACTCTTCCACCTATTGCACCATATATGACTACACCATCATCTAAAAAAGAAAACCTCTGACCTGAATTATCCCATATCTAGATGCAATGCTGAAATTTCTTCCATCACACTATAGGAATCACCTGATTCACACACCACATCACTATGCAAATTTCTGATCAGCACTTTGGCTACAAAATTCCCCTTTCCAGGTGTATACGGAATCTCGAAGTCATAATCCTTTAATAACTCTATCCATAAATTCTAGCATAAGTTCAAGTCACATTGGGAGAAAACATACCTTAGGCTCTTATGATCAATGAAGACCACAAAATGCTTACTGATGAGGTAATGTCTCCAAAACTTTAGGGAAAACACCACCGCCTCCAACTCGATATCATGGGTTGAATAGTTGTGCTCATTGGGATTTAACTATGGAGAACTATAAGAAATGATAGATCTATGCTACATTAGAACACATCCCAACCCAAGACACAAATCATCACATACAACCTTAAACTAAACTTCTTCTGCTGGTAGAAAAAGAACTAGAGCAATGAAAAACCTCTCCTTCAGATACTCAAAATCTATCTGACACTGATGATTCCACAAGAACACCTGATCCTTTATTGTAAATGTTGTCATAGGAGACTCAAACTAAGAAAAATCGACTATGAACCTCCTATAATAGCCTTCAAGACCAAGGAAACTTCGCATCTTTACCACTATGTTAGGGGCTTCCCAAGACACAACTGCTTCTATCTTAGATGGATCCACAACTACTCCCTTTTGGGATAAAACATGCCCCAATAAACAAACTTTTCAAGATCAAAACTCACACTTCAAATACTTCCCAAATAGTTTCTCATGACAAAGAACTCCCAAAATAGAATGCAGATGCTCTGCATGGTCCTCCTCAGATGTGGAATACACAAGGATTTTTTCGATGATAACCACTATGAACTTATCCAAGAAATCACGGAACACAATTTTCATTAACCCCATGAACATAGATAGAGAATTTGTTACACCAAATGACATCACAAAAAACTTGTAATGAACATAACAACAATGGAAAGTATTCTTC
Organism: Viscum album; assembly: GCA_963277665.1. Taxonomy (NCBI): domain Eukaryota; kingdom Viridiplantae; phylum Streptophyta; class Magnoliopsida; order Santalales; family Viscaceae; genus Viscum; species Viscum album. The sequence continues at coordinate 1,425,707,483 of OY728136.1, read as the reverse complement.
GGTATATCATCATCCTTCACATGCATCTGATGATATCCTAACCGTAAATCAATATTCAAGAACCAACTTTAACCCTTCAGTTGATCAAATAAATCATCAATACATGGAAGAGGATAGTGGTTCTTCACTGTCACTTGGTTCAAGTGATGATAATTGATACACAACCACAAATTTTCATCATCCTTCTATATGAAAAAAACTGGTGCACCCCACAGTGACACACTCGGCCAAACAAAACCACACTGAAATAGACCATTGAGCTATATAAAAAACTATTTGCAACTCATAGGGTTACATACTATATGGATACATCGATATAGGAGACACGCCTGGTTGTAGTTAGATCCCAAAATCGATCTCTCTTCAAGGGGGGTAATTCTACAAACTCCTCTGAGAATAAATCAGGTTACTCTTCTACGACCCTCGGAAATTCCGAATGATGAACCTCCAATGAAATCAATATCAGATCAACCATCAAGGATGATAAGGACAAAACACACCACTAACCCATCTAAGGGTATCACTCACCAACACACAGTTGGATCTCCATCAACATCAAAGAACACAACCCGCCTCCTAAATTAATCTATGATCACCTACACCAAATACAAGCAATCCATACTAAGGATGATGTCACATGGTTATATATATAAACATAGGAAATCTCTCCAAGATCAATGATGCCCTAGAACTAGCTCATAGTATCTACATATATCAAATAAGTCAGCTCGACCTCCAACTGGTGTAGTCAACGCCAAGGGAACTGGAAGTCTCTCTACTACAAGTACCAAAGCATGGAAAAGGGAAGGTGATATGAAGGAGTGTGTTGCTCCCAGATCAAACAAGGAATCCAACCAAGTAGGAAATTATCAAAGGGTGCCTATAACAATGTCTAGATCACCTGGAGCTGGCAATGCTAAAGCATGAAGCTGACCAAGATATGCTCTATGACCTATCTGACAATACTAAATACCACCTCCATGGCCATGCTATGCTCTCTAAGGATGGATAGAATATCAGGTATGTCCTATTCCTACCTCATCTACTATCTATTGATCCAAAACTGGAGAAAAATACTACTACTTCTTTGGCTGGAACTGCCTCAGTGGAGGAGCCTGGAGTGGAACAACTATCACACGATGACTGCTCAGAAATGTTGGGAACTCTCGTCATTGATAACCTCAACCTCCATAATAAAAAAATGAATTTGATCTCTTTTCATAATCGTAATATACACTGCCCCTAGAAAAATGATACATTGAGGGCTGGTACCTACCCCTAGCAGATTAGAAGCTCTTCTGTCCTCACAACTAGGAACCCCAGATCACAACTCTACTTTGTGAGGAATCTTGATGGCTCCCCTCTCATGATGATCCTGTTCTATCTAACATCCTCTCAATGAACTCTCCTCTCGCCCGAACCTTGAGATAAATATTCATCATAAATAGGGTGACTTGGCACTGGATCTCTGGATGCAGTGATTCCTCTTAATACCTCACCCTAGTCTCCTCATTTATTGATAGTTACGAAACATATCATAGAAGGTTTCTAAAATGAATCCCAAACTCTCACACAATGGAGCTCCCCTACCGAAGGGTAAGTAGCTCCTAGTGACTGGATACCTTCACAGTCGAAGAAAGAAACTTGGATCTAAACTAGTATCGGAACTCCTCCCACAAGACTGCTAACTCCTCACGATCTCTAAGGAAAAAGAACAACCATTACCTTAATACCCCACATAGCATAATCATAGATAATGATAACCATTTCTCCTTTTAATATTGTATTGAACTAAATGTTATCTCAACCTCCTACAACTAGTCTACCATGACTGCATCCGAAATGAAGCCCTCATACCTCTACATACTCTAGTGTTGAAACTCTCGGAGTGTCCTCCTCTAAGTTTCATCATCATCAACATATACTCTACGATGATCTGCTTGCATAACCTGCTGAACATCTTCTGCACAAACCTGATGAGGACGTAGACCTAGATCTATGCTTGGAAAAGGAAAAACATTTAGATCTCTTAAACCTGGAATATGGAAGACCTTATCATTAATTAATTGTTTTATTTTATTCATTTTAGGTTAACCTATCCCAAGGTATACCCATTCAAACATAGGTGAAAAAAAGAACGATGGATGATCCTTTCATAGGTTTATACCCTACAACCAATATCATCTCATTTAGTAGCCATTGTAAGCTTAAAGGTCCATGAATCAGATCACAGGGGCCCTAAATACTCGTGTCTAAGCTAGTCTCCCATGTTTACAGTGCTTGATAAACTTAGTTGACACTGTTACCCTACCAACCCATGAAACCTCACATATTACTAACTTCAAACTCCACCCTATCCCTCAACTAGACCTCTTATACCACTCTTTCATGACCCCCTCCCTATAAGGTGTACATATCATGGCTTAGAAATAAGAGAATAGAGATAATGAAACCCTTGTACCGCCTCCAGTAGGCCCCAGGTTGGCAACTAGCATCGAGGGTATAATAAATATGCAAATGGGAGGCATTTCCATCTAAGTGAACACATGAAAAATAGAGAGATAATAAAGACACCAACCAACTCCTTCTCATACTCCAATATAAAACAAAACCCAAGTGCACATATGTAATGGCATAAAAGAATTACTACAACTACAAGGAAGAGCTACAAGTACCAAAAGAAAAGGTAAAGATGATGATGACCATGAAGCCCAAATAACTCCTACAAACCACAAGATAATATTAACTAGTCTGATCTCCAACATGCTCCCACTAACCTAAAAGAAACTATTTATAGATACATAGGATGAGTATAACAGTATACTCAGTAGGATCCTCCTCAGAGCCTCTCATGTAAAATATAAAGAAATCATGACAAATCATAGTGAAAAACAAGTGAAAATAACTCATCACCTAAACAGGTATGATAAGTTCCCATCCTCACCACAGATACTCTCACCATGTATTGGATAAAATATCATATAATATATTAAATAATATAAAGGGTACCCCACTTCCACTTCCCCAATGGTTTGATTCTTTTCCCCAACATTGCACATCCTGAGCATCTCTCTACAAAAAGGATATCCCACAGACACCTGGGTGAAGCACCACAACATGAACCTCATGAAACACACCACCATGTCCAAGTAACCAAAAATAACCAGGTATTTTCTATGATCTACCACATCCCATATAATGTGTATCATACATCGGGTATTATATATCAAGCCATCACATCCCATACACCGAGTAAGGATCCTCAATCCATCATAGCCAGTACACGTTATACCTATAGTATTTCTTAGGAAACTATATCCAAAATTAATGTGTGTGAAATAACCACAATTCATTACATCCCTTTACACAAATATATGGTAAAAACTAACCACCATGCATACCAGCACAAGTAACTACTAAGAGAAGAGAGCGAGGCCAAAGGGGGTAGTCATCCATCCATCCTCTCACCAGGATGTTGGGGAAAACACCCCCTAGGGCTCAAAATCCATGGGGTATTTGTTTCCATAACCTACAGGGTGGAGTAGTGTATGAAAAAAATATTACATGATATAATATAGCTCAAAACTACACTATGAGAATAACATAGTCTCAGACTAAACTATAGATAATGTTTCTCTGACTCCTATCTACCACTTCTAAGACCATATATCCTATAAGAATACATCCATTTAAACTGATACATTAAATTATTTTATCCCTTGTCATCAGTTTCACTTTATTTTAATTAATTATTTAACCATTAATTAACCATTAAAATTTTCCACATTACATTTAATTACCATAACAACAAAGTTCCATACCCACCAGGCATAAGAAAACCAAGCCCACAACTTCTCAGAATTATAACCTCAACATTGCATCCCAGAAATCTCTAACCCAATGGGTTAAATTTCAATGTCCTAGCCCGGGTGCCACACACCGGTGCCCCGAGATGGTTCACCACATGACCTCAAGTGCACCTTTGCGTATGCTAGAGGCTTCCGACTAGTAGTGAGGGTATGATAAGTCAATAATGGGGAGACTATACCCTCTTTGATCAGAGTAAACATAGAAAGAAACAATAAACAATAGTGGAAAGATATATAGTTATAAAAAAAATACTAGTATATCAAGGTAGAAAATGAAGTAAATGTAATATCCAACTAAAATAGAAAAAATTCCATGTTGAAGTACATGTCAAGTGTTTAAATGTAGACTAAAAATAAAGACACTGAAATCTCCCAAGTGGGTCCTGAACCATATCTGGTTCCCTCAAACATGATTTATCTTGACTTATATATATAATACGGGCCCTTTCCCTTAACCCATCCTGCATCAATAAAGTCTATTCAAGTACTGATCAGGTATCCCGAGTAGGGTGTGAGTACAAATCAGTATACCACCACCAACAGTGTCTAAAAAAATACTATTGACGCTCCTTTCTGTCACAGATTATAACGAATGAAAAGGGAAAATACCTTAACACAAATTGATTCATCCTTTGAAGAAACATCAAAAATTGACAAAGGCATGAAAGAGGATTTGTTTTCACTTGGGTCGCGCAAGTATCATCATGGTCACGCAGGTATACCTGTGCGCCACATATTGGGCACGCAGGTGACCTGCGCACCCTATTTTATTTTTTCCCAAGGACTTCAGCAACCTATAAATACCCCTTGTGTGCCCCCCATTTCGACGATGAAAAATTCCAAAATCCAGATTTAAGCTCCCGACACCCTAGTCTCTTCTGGAAGTCTTCCAAACACTTATAAGGTAATTTATTACCTAGAATGGAAGGTCTAAATAGGGAAAACAAGGCTTAAGTGTTGAAATTCATCAATACCTGTGCGCCTAAGGATCTAAACCCTTAAGGGAAATAAAGACACCTGCGCGCCGCCTTATCCCTTAACTAGAACCTGCGCGCCACTCTTTTGGAAGCCCCTAGGGAAAATACTAAGGGCTTGAGCCAAGCCTCGCCCAAGTATTACCCTATGGGTTGACCGTCGCGCAGGTACCTATGTGTCACGCATGTATACCTGCACAACCAGTACCTGCGCGCCCACACAGGACTTGCGCACCTCTCTCTTTTTGGGTACCCCTCCTGCCTATTCACTTGTTTTCTTCAAATACACCTTTCCTATTCAAGATTTATCCTTCAAGACACTCTTTAAAGACCATGTTTCCTTGATTGGATTCCTTATTTGAAAAGAATTCTGTGGAAAATCTCTCAAAACCTAGTGATTTACATGTCTTCATGTCACTAAAGGTGATAGATTTCATTCATTCAGCCTTATCCTTTAAGATGAGAAGGTATTTTAATTTGGGCCTCCTTCTCAAGAGTAAGCCCCAGTCTCAAGTTCCAAAATATGGGAATCCTCCTCCGGAGTAATCCCCAAGTTCCAAATTCCCTTTAACCTGGTCCTCCTTCTTAAGAGTAACCCCAGTCATAATTCTCATAACCTGGGCCTCCTTCTCAAGAATAATCCCCAGTTCTCAAGTCCCTAACCTGGGCCTCCCTTTCAGGATTAAGCCCCAGTCTTCAAGTTCCCTTAATCTGGGCATCCTCCTTAGGAGTAATCCCCAAGTTTCCAAATTTCCTTAACCTGGGCCTCCTTCTCAGGAGTAATCCCCAATCATAATTCTCTTAACCAGTCTTAATTTATTTTGATTTGGGAATCCTCCTTAGGAGTAAATCCCCAAGTCCCCTTCTAATTTGGGCAGTCATACATACATAATCTCCACATTATTTCTTATGATTGCATCTTTCGTGGCACAATTGTCTGGTTTTACCAATACCTCTTGTTTCTCACACCGAGCATGACTCACGTGAGCTTAGAGTGTAAAAGTAATTATGACATCTCTATTTGAGCCATTAATCATGCATAAACCTCACACTTTTATCTCAAACTACGTGTACTTTGATCTCTACCTTAAAAGTAGAGTACATAGGAAGCCTTTTTAAGGTTCAAGCCCATCACCCATTAATTATTATCCGTCCCATATGACGTTAAACTATATTTTAATTCCCGAACTACGTGGGTTCTGATTCCTTTTCTAAATAGGATACATAGGTAGCCCATCTGCAGGTACGATCCCAACTCTGAAATAATCTATGTCCTTATGAATGAAAATAAACTTCAACTTCCCCGCTGAGTGGATTTAAAACCAGTATGGTTATCATAATGACCAAGAGATTTCTATATAATGTGTTGAAAGATACCATTGACCAAGAATCTCTAACAAATACAGATGATTATCTATCGATGAATAACCTCGAATACATATAAAAGATTCTCTAAATCTCATACATATTAATCATTGATTGTTAAATCTAAAGGAAATCTCATTTTCATGCTTGTTAATGTAATAAGGATTCACGAACATAACTTAAATCTATAAAGAGAGTCCCATAGTAGACAATAATTCCCCTAAAAAATGTGTGATGAATCCGATCTCCCATCCTCTCGACCAATGAAAATTCTTAAGCCTCATCAGTTCACAACTAATGAGCACCTACCTTTGGAAAGTAGGTCCAAATGAATATAGAATCATTGGATATTTTTGGTTCTACAAATAAACCCATTAGAAACCGCTTGGAATGTTTGAACCTTAAAACCAAAGAGGTCATCCCTATTTCCAGAGGAAACAAAAAATGGTGAACCCGACGTGAATCCTTAACCAAGTTAAAATGATGTTTTACTTATTTGTTAGGCCCCTATTTAAACTCAATGAGAGGGCCGACAAAACAATCAATAACATATGTGCTCATCCAAAATATGTAGTGGATGATCTTATCTTGATTATGTCTATTATATCAAATATGCACTCTTTTCCAAGATCTTCTGTGTTACAGAAATGTCTTCCCTAAAGTTCACACCTATGAATACCTCTGCTGTGAATACCTCTGCTGCTACTCCTGCTGGATCTTCGTCCGCTCTGAGGACGACATCACCTACTCAGCATCTTCAACACTGGGTATCAAATGCACTGGTTAAGGAATACTGTCAACATGGTACAATTTCTACTTTAGAGGCCACTCAACAAGCCATCCAAGTCAATAATTCACCCTGGTTGTCCAGACAGCGATGACCAGTGGTCAAGAAGCAGGTGGTGCCAACCACCATTTCTAACCATTTCGGGTTGTTATCCCTAGAACAAAATCACCAGTCCCTCCCATACTATGAGGAGGTGAATGAGAAGGTCACTCAAGGCCTTAATTCAAGGAAACAAGAGTCCTTACTAAGGGATCCCACCAAAAATCGTCACTAGACTCATGCGGAAGTGCGCCATCAACATGATGAGGGTGTCGTCTCCAGGTGTTCGGCTCATGTTCCTCAAACCCGAGAAGGAAAGATGAACCACTAGAGTCGATGACCGATCAACAGTGAGCATGTTCTTATCTCTTCCATTTTTGGAGAAGTCCACCAACCTAACTTGGTGGAAAGTAACGAGTGGACACACACACCCGTCCGTTTTAATTCCACTGTCCAGCAGACTCGTCTGGCAGCAACACACCAATCCTACCAGGCAATTCCGGCAGAGTACTATAGATAGGAACATACACCTGTTTATAAATCATCATCTAGTCAGCAGGCTTGTCTGACTACATACGATGAAGCCTGCCAACCCAATGTGTTGACAACTGGTAAACAGGCACATACACCTGCTTACACTCATCAATCCTACCAGCAGCCTCGTCTGCCAGTATTGAAGGAAGTTCATCAACCAAGTTCAGAATAGTGCAATCAGAAGGCACATACACCTTCTAGTATTGATCAATCCTACCAATAGTCTCATTTGGTAGCACCCAGAGAAGTCAATTGGAAAACCCCAATGACAAACAGGAGGCAGACTCAACTCTCTGCCCCCACACTTGAGTACTGTTAGAATTCATTGATAGGAAAAGGAGTACAGGAGAAAGAACACACACCTACTCCAAACATGGAATGGACGTATATCCCAGTTCCAGCAGCTGAAGTAACCAAGCATATTCTGTCAATGGTGAAAGAGTAGAAGCAAATCCCTGCTCATATTCTGGATTCTTGTCAGAATATTATAATAGATTCAGCAGCATCACAGGGAAATAAATGAAAATCTATCCCTACCAATGGAGTGACACATCAAAAGTTCACTCCAGAATAGATACACACCTCTGTTCCAGTCCAAGATGGATGTGGGGCGTACTCCCCCATATCATACGGACAACCAAGTTAGGTACATACACATGATTTGAGTGGAGATAATCAGCCTAACCTGACTATTTCTCCTGAGCAGGCACATACACCTGCCCATAATAACCAATTTCATCAACACGTGGTTCCCAAAGTGAGTAAGAAGGCGTCTAAGAAAAAGACACATTCAGCACAATCAATAAATCAAGGGACAATCTGTAACAAGGCCTTGGTCGATGCTGGAGTTCTTGATGCACTCAGACAATTATCTGTTGCAACTCAAGATTATATTCTCTCAGTTCCCAATAGTGGGAACATTAATTCTGAAGGTCTACATCAGATACTTCCTCATGACAGCTTGCTTCATGATAGTTCGGTCGATCTCAAAGTTTCATCTTCAGATGAGAGCCACAAGAACCCTTTGTGTGGCCAGAAGACCAAGGAGAAAAATGTTTCATCTTTTGCTGTAACCCACCATGGTGGTCCTCCCCATGATGATGAATTTAGCTACAAAAGTCCTCTCCGCAGTAGTAATTCACATTGCCTAGAAAATGCTCCAATGGACAATGTAGTAACAAGAAATCCATCTTATCTTGATGCACTTGAAAATGTGAATCCAGTCATGTCTGATGCTTTACCATTAGCAGGTGAAATAATTTCTCAATCAGAAGATATCCTGGGGTGTAGGTCATTCTCCGAACCACCCCTGGGTCGTTCATCTTCTAGTTTGGTAAGTGAATTCTCTACCAATATTGTTGAATCTGATTAAGCAACAAGGAAGAACTAGCTTTGGTCTAATCAGGTAGAAGAATCTTCATTTAATGATAAATAGGAAGTGCTGAATATGAGAAAACAACTGGAGAAAAGTGAAGTGCCAGTCATGTTTTGGCATTTGGCTGACTCTCAGTATGACATTCCAAAGATGTTGACGGAAGATTGTATTAAAGATATTCATCTCAACATGTGGAAAAATCTTTGTCAATTGAAAAAAATATATTATCTTATGATGAATATGAAAATCATGTCAAGATAATAGAAGGGTTACAATGCCAAATTGATTTGGCATCTCTCTCAGTTTCTCGATATCCGAAGGCTGAAAAGCAACAGAGAACCCTTCAGCGTTCATGCCTTGGCGCACTAAGAAGATTGCGCCAGTTAATTGCCAATGCCATATCTGGTATTCATATCAGGGGATGGGGTGTCCCTGGAGCACTACATTTCACTATAATCTCCATCCAATAAAGATTGCCGAAAATGGTCTCATGCAATGTTATTGCCCATGGCCGACCACAACCAATTGTCTTTGTTTGTAATCAAAGGCTCACTCAAGAACATGCCTCAACTAGTTCTTCTCAAAATCAAGCATACATAGAAAAAGTTGTCGAATTACTCTTGCATCAGGAAAACAAGAATATCGAATAGGCTTCTTGTTTAGAGCGTGCACATCATCAAGTGATGGAAGTGTCAGAAATCATCCAGCGTTCATTTGAGCCATGTGATTTGAGTGGATGCAGGTTGATGCATCCAACCAATTTTCGGACTAAATTCCGCAATATCAGGAGAGATTTTAAGAAATTCTCAGATATAACAGCTCAAGAACCACCCTAGCTTGCCAGACTAGGGACTCTTTTAGCCCAACCCTCAGAATCAACAAATAGGATTCGAGGAGTTGAGCAGGAACAACAGGAACAGCCCCAGTCCACAGGACTGGGGACTTTTTTAAATCCTCAATCTCTTCCTCAGAGAAAGTCAATATTCTCTCAATTAGGGAAGAAGCCACAAGAGTAACGAATAACCAAATTATCAAGAGATTCCCTCCACATTACGGTTCGTCAAGAAGTTCCTGAGGGATCGAATCAACAAAAGGCAATGTCTCATCAAGGACATGGAAGGAGACAATATCACAGAAATGCTAATAGAAGGGATGCAATGTGTTATGCATCAATAAATGCCATCAGTGCCGTTGTTGCTGATCCCCCAGATGAGGCTCACTCATAGGGATCAGATGAGGAAGTTCCTACTCAAGAGGCTATGCAAACAGAGGAAAATGAAGAAGGTGTTCATACAAGAAACCAAAGGCTTACCCAGAATATATATATTCCTTCAAGTAACCCACTTACCCCTCTCCGAAAGGTATCCAATAAGGGGAAAGGAAAGAATTAGGTTATGTCCCACCCTTCCTCTGGAGAAGGCCAATCGATCTCACTAGAGCAAAGATTTGCACAACAGGAGGAAGAAATGAAGGAGTTAAGGAGGTTGAATGCAGAACTACTTCAAGGTAGTCTTCCTCTTAAGAATGCTGGAGTCAGTCAGCCAAGGGAATTTGTTGCAGCTACTGAGATGGATCAAGAGTATCCTCCTTTACCAGTACACCCTCACAGGTCTAGTCCTATGGGTCATGCGCAACAACAATTAGTGGTGCTACCATTAGTTGCAGTACCAGCCACCACACCTTTCCAAGCTCCAGTTATTGCACCTGCTCAGGTCTAAGCTCAACCGGATGTTTCTCAAAACTTAATAGCTACCATTGAGTCATTAACAGCTCAGTTGGAAGCTATTGAGGGAAAACATGCTCAAATTCAACCAAAAAAGAGATCTTACCCTGAATGAGTTGATGCAATTCCTCCCCCATCAAATTTTGAAAGTACCACATTCCTAATCTTTAATGGTTCAGGAGACCCAGAGCAACACTTAAAACATTTTGTTTCTCGTTGTGATCCTATTATGGGAACCCCTCAACAATAGGAAGCAGTTAAGCTCAGGTGTTTTGTACAATCATTACAAGGAACTTCCTTTTTCTGGTATACAATCTTGCAATCCCATTCAATTACTGGGTGGGAGGATCTCCACCAAAGATTCCTTATTCAATTCATCTCAATGTTGCCAAAGACAACCGTTTTTGATCTTACAAATTGTAAGCAAAGGGAGAATGAAAGAGTTTCATATTTCATTACTCGCTGGAAGGGATTACCATATTCCCTAATCTTAGCACTCCCTTAAGAGGAATGGTTTCCAATCTGTGTGTAAAATTTGCATGATGAATTACGCACACCATTAATCCCTGTGAAATACACAGGAGGGTTTCGAGACCTTACTTAGACCGCTCAGTAGATTGAAGACTCTCTTATAAAGACTAAGGATAAAACTCATGTAATTCCATCAGTTCCAGGAAGGATAATGGGTAAAGAAGAGACTGCTACAGTTACACTTAAACAAACACATGTACCTGCTTCTATTTCAAAACCTTCATCTTATTTAAGGGATCCGCCTCCTGAGATTCAACAACAGAGGCCGTTTCATCAAGATGATCAAAGAGATCAAAGACGAAAATAATTTGAGTATTTGAAGAGCAAAGTTTACTCTTTTTAAAATGAAAAAGTTCCTGGTTAATTCATTTCGGCTCTGGAAAATAATTTGGTTCAATTACCAAGGCCCAAAAGGCCAAATAAGGAAGGAGATGAAGACCATCCAAACTATTTCCCATTTTATCAGATGTTGGGGCATCCCATTCATGAGTTTTTTGTCTTCAAATACCTCTTGCAAAAAATGGTGGACTCAGGACAAGTCAAATTGAATGGTTCTTCAGCTCAGGTAGCATGTTTTACTACTACAAATCCAGAGGAAGAAGGCGAGTGGCGAGAAGTCAAAAACAAAAATGCATAGAAATATGATGATTGGATGGTCAGAAAAATGATCAACCAAACTCATGCCATTTTGTGAACGCAATTGAAGAAACCAATTGTGTCTTCTTCTATGAATGCCACAACAAAACCCTCTTCATCAGAGGGAAAATCCTCGAAGGGATGACATAATTCAAAGAAATAGGAACAATAAGAAGAAGATGAAATCGTGTCAAAACCCAAGTTGTCTTTGACTCTAGTGTATTTTATGCCATCTACTTCAAAGAAACGGGCACCGCCCCACCAAACGGAAAAACCTAAAATGGCTAATCAGGTAGAGTCTTCATCAGAAGAAGATTTGATCTTTGGTTCTGTTAATATGATTCATTTAACAGATCCTTATGCCAGTCACAGTTTCGATCCTGATGAGCCTGAGTTCCCTGTATCAAACAGAGGAATTAGAGGGAGTTCCAGAGGTCTGGGATACAGAGGAAGACGTGGATATCCTAGAAGACACTATTCCAATTCTACCCCTGCTAGAACTATATATGCAGTAGAAACTCGTGGTAGATCCCTTCAGTGGGCTCAACAAGAACAAGAAAATTCTTCCACCAATAACAGATTCAGTCCTGATGCAGTTATTCTGGAGGATCGGTTAGAGGTTCCACCTTCTTCCTCTCAACAAGTAAATAGACCTAATCAGTCTAATCTTTCAAAGCCAGGAGTATTTACAACTCCTACCCCGATACAAGAAGCATCTACATCCAAAGCATCTACATCCAAAGCATCAACTTCTAAGGCAACTGCAAAACCACATGTCCTTGTTGGGAAACGAAGACCTTTGGAACAAAAGTATTATGTCTTGAAACATTTGTCCCAAGTTCCAGCCAAGTTATCAATTTTGGATGCATTTAATTCTTCAAAGGATCTTCAGGAGGCACTCATTGATGCTTTGTCAAGTCCTCAGGAATTCGAAACTGAAATTGCTGTGGTTGAAGTCTACCATGTTGAGAATGGTCCTGTAGAATGTCATGTAGTGATATCTTTTACAGATAAAGATGAAGATGATGTTGTGCATGGACATATCAGACCTTTGTACTTATCTAGAAAGGTCAATGGTGTAGACATCCGAAGAGATTTCATTGATAATGGTTCAAGAGTCAACCTCATCCCCATTCGTACACTTCGTCAATTGGGCCTCACATAATCTGATTTATCTCCTTCTACTTTGATGTTAAAAGGATATGATAAAAATGAACAAGAACCACTGTGTGAGATTACGCTCAGAACTCAGTTTGGAGACCTTGTATCCAATTAATATTTTATGGTTGTTGATCACGATACAACCTTAAATGTTTTACTTGTAAGACCTTGGCTACATTAACATGCGGCTATCCCTTTATCATACCATCAATGCCTCAAATATTGTTTCGATGGTCAAATTGGAACATTGTATGGTGATATGGCCCCCTTCAAAACATGTGAATCTCAATACATTGAGGTGGAATTCTATCACATGAAGGGTAAAGAGAAATCCACAACAAATGAGGTTACCAAGGTTAATGATCCATATGGTTTGGAAAAGATTCCAGTAAACCCATTCATACATGTGAGTACAGATTATGTGTTGCCTATTAGTCAAATTGATTGGATAGACCCGAATCCAAATACTCTTATGGAAACTTCCATAATTTCAATTACGGAAATCAAGCCAGACAACATGATAGAAAGTGGTGATTCATCAAGAAATGATGAAATCTCAAATGGAGATGTCTTCATTTCATCCGTTGAAATCCAGCAAGTCTATACTTCACCAAACAGGCCAGAAGAAGTTATAGCAATTTCATAGGTGAACGATGATGTGGATTCTCAATCCATCATCTCCTCTTTATTACCCAAGAAAGACCCTTCATTATCATTAGGGTCAGAAATGGAAGCTTCTTCTTCAAGATGTTCAAATTTTAACATCTCTTATGATCATGGAAATTCTGCCTCTTTATCTACTATGAAAGTAGAAACCGAAGAAATAACGCATGTTGAAGAAGAACAGGAAGATCTCAGGGACGCTCCTCCAGCATTTGAGGAGGGTATCTCTACCACTGTGGATAAACTCAGAGAAATAAATCTGGGTACAAAAGAAGATCCACATCCCACTTTAATTAGTGCGGCCATGAATCTTGAATAATAGGAAATGTATATTTCATTTTTAAAGCAAAATCGAGATATATTTGCTTGGAACTATACAGAGATGCCAAGGATTGATCCTGATGTTGCTACTCATCATTTGGGTTTACCAGAAGAACATCGAGGATATAAGCAAGCCGCAAGAAGAACACACCCAACTTATGCTTCCAAAATTAAAGCTGAAGTGGATAAGATTATCAAAGATAAATTCGTCAGATAATTTCAATATCCCAAATGGTTGACTAATATTGTCCCTATGAAAAATAAGAACGGAAAAATTAGAGTTTGCATTGATTTTAGAGATCTTAATCGGCATTGTCCTAAGGATGATTTTCCAGTTCCGATAACAGAACTATTAATTGATGCAACAGATGGCTATGAAGCACTTTCCTTCATGGATTGATATTCAGGATATAATCAAATCCGAATGGCTCCAGAAGATGAGGAATCTACAACCTTCAGAGCCCCTCAGGGTGTGTTTTTCTATCAGGTAATTCCCTTTGGATCGAAGAATGTAGGCGCAACATATCAACATGCCATGCATCGTATCTTCAAACCCTTTTTAGGGAAGTTTGTTGAATGTCATGTGGATGATTTTGTGGTCAAATCCAGGCAACGTTATAATCACTTCGCTGATTTGGAAATCATATTCCATAAACTTCGACATCACAATTTGAAGATGAACCCCTTAAAATGTGCTTTTGGGGTAACCTCAAGAAAATTTCTTAGATTTTTTGTACGCCATCATGGTATCAAAGTCGATCTTGAGAAGACAAAGTCAATCCTTGGTATGTCACCTCCTCAAAATTTTAAAGAATTGAGAGCACTTCAAGGACACTTAGCCTATATTCGGCATTTCATCGCCAATTTGCCAGGCAAAAGTTTACCCTTCACCAAATTGATGAAGAAGGGAGTCACTTACCAGTGGACTAAATAATGTCAAGAGGCATTCAATATTCTCAAGAAATATCTCTTGAGTCCACCGGTATTAATGCCGCCTGTTGAAGGAAGACCACTGATTATTTATGTGACAGATTTAGAGCGATCATTGGGTGCCTTCCTTGCCCAGAAGAATGATGCTGGGAATGAAAACAACCTCTACTATCTCAGTCGGACTATGATTGAAGCAGAAACCTGATATTCAAATATCGATAAGTGCTACCTAGAATTAATCTTTGTAGTTCAGAAATTGAGACACTACCTGCAACATCACAAGGTCCAATTGGTATCTCGCAATAACCCGCTCAAATTCATCCTTAGTTGTCCAATGCTTACAGGATGTCTGGCAAGGTGGGAAGTTATTTTGCATCAATTTAATATTCAGTATGTGTCTCAAAAGGAAATAAAGGGCCAAGATCTAGCTGATTTCCTTGATGAACATCCTTCAGTAGAAGATACATCTTTGAATATTGAACTTCCCGATGAGGAAGTCTTCTCTATTCAAGATAGTTTTCAATCATGGGAAATTTACTTTGATGGAGCTTCCATAAGTCCGACAGGGAAGAAAATGAAAGATCCTAAATTCAACAAAGTTGGGTTAGGAATTGTGCTCATTTCTCCAGAAAAGGCAGTGCTACCCTATTAATTCTCATTATTGGAAGGCGGTACAAATAATGAAGTAGAATACCAAGCTCTCATCGCAGGGTTGGAGTTGGCACTTCAAGCACAAGTGAATCACTTAAAGGTGAAAGGTGATTCAGACCTGGTAATCAAACAAGTCAATGGGGATTATGCAATAAGAAAAGAAGAACTAATCCCTTTGTATGATTACATCAATGAGTTAATGGCGGAATTTCCTTCAGAACCAATATTTTCTTATGTCCCACGATCACAAAATGCCCAAGCTGATGCACTGGCTAATATAGACACAGCTCCGGCAGATCCAAATCGGGATGAGACAACCATCAGTATTTCCCACCGTCGTACAATTTCACCTTATGTTCAAATCAGAACAGAGGAAATCAATGAAATTAGTCCAATTCCTGAACCATATGGTCATACTATAGGATGGATGACACCTATCAAGAAATACCTTCAAACTGGAACACTTCCACCTGATAGAGCGGGGAAGGAACAAATCCGGCGACATGTGGTCAATTTTACTCTTTATGAAAGCCCTGATCACCTAGAAAAATTCTCTACAAAAGAGGTTTTAATGGAGTTCTATTCAGATTCATTGATGGTGAAGAGACAATGGCTGTCATGAAAGAAGTACATACAGGAGTCTGTGGTGCCCATCAGTCTGGAAACAGACTATCTGATAAAATTTGAAGGCTTGGATACTTTTGGCCTTCAATGATACAAGATTGTGTTGATTTCACAAAGAAGTGTCATTATTGCCAAGTACATGCCAACTTCATTCATCAACCCCTAGATTACTTTATACAGCTAAATACTCATGGCCATTTGCCACATGGGGAATGGATGTAGTGGTACCTTATCCTTCAACTACATCCAAGCAGTTTAAGTACATTCTTACTTCTACTGACTTCTTTTCCAAATGGGCAGAGGCAATACCTCTCAAAGAAGTCAGTTCTAAATTAATTGTTAGCTTCTTCAATTCTTACATCATTACCATATTTGGTGTCCCTCATACCATATTGACGGAAAATGGCACCAACTTCTATTCATCCGAGGTAAGGAAGTTGTATCAAGAATATAACATCAAATCAAACCATTCTTCTCGGTATCATGCAGCGAACAATGGACAAATAGAATCCTTCAACAAGACTCTTTCAAATATAATGCAAAAGATGGTGGATAAAGATAAGAAATCACGACCTGATAAACTCTTTCATGCTTTATGGGCTTATCGAACCACCACCCGCACTGCAGCACGGCCAACTCCATATTCATTGGTATATGGAACAGAAGAAGTCTTGACCATTAAGGTTCAATTACCCTCACTCATGGTAGACATTTGTGATCATTCATCTACAGATAAACAATCTCAAAAGAGATTGGATGAATTGGAACGATTAGACAATAAAAGATTGTGCACTCTGCATCACTTGGAAGTCTATCAGAATCGAATAGCACGAGCTTTCAACAAAAAAGTTAATCTTCGTTCATTCATTCAGGGATAATTGGTATTGGTTCTCAGAACTCCAATGATACCAGGAAAGAAACCTCCCAAGCTTGAGCCAAAGTGGGAAGGACCTTACTCAATACATAAGGTCTACACCAATAGAGCTTATTCTTTAATGTCAATGGATGGAGAACTCATCACTACTCCAACCAATGCCAGATTTCTGAAGAATTATTTTGTGTAACAAAAATACTAATACGTCCAGCAAGAAGTTAAACTGCATAATCACCAGTCTATGCATATTACCTTAAACTATTCGCACCATCGTCCAACATGACGTTAAACTATCCCAATGTCCAACATGACATTAAACTGTGAAAAAGTTCCATTCATCCAACATGAAGTTAAACTGTGTCATATTTTTTCCTGACTACATGACATTAAACTACACAGTCCCCCTTTCGTCCAACATGACGTTAAACTGTATTGTCCCCATTGTCTTAGCTACAAGATGCTAAACTGTACAACACCCTTATTGTCCAACATGACGCAAAACTGTGTTCATGTCCAACATGACGTTAAACTATACAAAGTCCCTTAATACGTCCTATATGATGTTAAACTCTATTTTTCCCTGCTACATGACACTAAACTATGCAACACCAATAGTCCTCATTGCAAGACTTTAAACGGCATAGTTCCTTCATATGTCCTACATGACATTAAAAAAACTGTGCATCGTTAAGGTTGTTGCTACCTCTTGTTTCTCACACCGAGTATGAATCACGTGAGCTTAGAGTAAACTTCAACCATAACACCTTCTCTGGGCCTCTAACCATGTGTAAGTACCAACTCTTTCTTTTTAGATCATTTTCCTCAAAAAACAACTTGATCACCAATTTATTCTTCAATCGAACTACGCGGACTTTGATCCTTGCCTTCTAGGATGGGTACGTAGGCAACCTCCTAGGGTTCAAGCCCAAAATCAATCTCTTCACATCGGTTCACCTTCGTCTCATATGATTTTGATTCGTGAAACCACCCCCGTAACCAATATTTGTTTACATTGGTTCACCACGGTCCATGCATATAACCTTAAACTATTCGCACTTTTTTCCTGTACGAAAATAAAATACAACATTATTTGTCCCTTTATTGAGAGGGAATCATCATTGACATTGATATCCAATCATGTCGTATTCCAAAGACAACGTGCATACATGGCAATGCCCTAACTTTTAATCTTGGGTCAAAATATCATTGCACTAAAGTCCCCTTTTCACCCTTCACTTGTACGAACCAAATTTGTACAGAGGGTATTTCAAGAACTACGCACGGCTTGATTCCCATCCTTATGGGATATGTAGGAACGTTCGAGTATCCATCGAATCTAGCCCCAAGTCTTTGGGCCTGGCCTCAAATTCCATTTTCAGTCCCCTGGATGAAAAGTCCCTGTGAAAACACACACTGTGTATTCATTATTATGGTATGAGCTCTATGACCCTAGACTAAGATTTCCTATACTCTCGTCCCACATGACGTTAAACTGTATTTCAAGAACTAAATTTGGCTTGATTCTCATTCTAATGAGATATGCAGTGAATTCCAACATCTCAATTCCGGACCCAACCACAACATGATTATGGTTAGCATTGGTTTGAGTATCTTTACATGCATTGTACAATACTCATTTTTCATGTGTCATATTCCTAACCTTAAATACTTCCAGATCTCCATAACCCTTTTCTTGACTTCTGGTCACAAAATGTTTGATACTTGAGATTTCTTTTTCCTGACTATGAAACACGTTCCCTTAGGCGGCCTTGCATAAATAGTCTACATAACAGACTGGTCAGCCAAAAGATGCTATTATTTGACTATGAAACCAATTCCCTTAGGTGAACCTGCATAATTCAACCCCCTAACGGGTTTGTCAAATAATGGTAACTTCATTCTTGGGAGGAAAACCTCTTTTGTATTTATCAGTCTTAAAGATAATATGTAGGGATCTGCAAAAAATGGCCATCCTTAACATATTTGTCCCATACTCTTTTTCATGATCTGAAAGTATTCAAGTATATGGTTTATATTTCCATTCCCTACGTTTGGGTCAGACCTTCGTAGGAGTGACATTCATACAATTCTTAGACAATCTTTATTGGAAATATCCTCTCCATATTCAAGTACCTCTCTCCATAAAACATACTCTATACTTTGTAAAATTTGAATCTCCATAAACTTTCACTGGCTTTTTAGCAGTAGAAAAGTAAAATTTCTGAGAGTTCTTTTTCTTGACTATGCAGCACATGCCCTTAGGAGGCCTTGCATAAGTAGTCTACATAATGGACCTGTCAGCCAAAAGATGATATTATTTGACTATGTAGCCAATTCCCTTAAGTGGCCCTGCATAATTCAACCCCCTAACGGGTTTGTAAAATAGTGGTAACTTCATTCTTGGGAAATACTTCTTCTAATGCCTTTTAACCCTTTTTTCGTATCATTCCTCAGATTAAAAATTTCTTAAGTCATAGTTTACATGTTTTCCCCCATACTTGAGTGTGGTAATATGTTTTCAAATAAATTATCAAGGAATTGAGTTAGTTTTAATCCATTCGGTCAAAGCTGTTTCGACCTTAAACATTGGCCTTTTTTATGTTCGATGTGCATGACTTTAAACTACCCACAAAAAGATAAGGGAACTCTGAATAAAAGTCAATTCCCAGCTCACTAAACATACATTTTGTATGATTTAGGTAATATTGAGCAATAAAAAGATTCAAAGTTTGTAGGGTTATTTTTATAATCCTAGTAAAAAAATCAAACTATGTTTACTAGGTCCATTGGCTTAGGTAAAAATTTAAAGCAAGTAGCAAAAGAAAGCATGCACAAATGATTGAAGACGAAGGTGTCTTTCATTAATGCACAATAGTTAGAAGGACATCCATAGACTGGAGTCTCTTCTCTTTTCCAAGAATTACAAAAGGCTGTCAATATAAATCTTTATTTGATTTACAACATCCCAAGCTTCATCAGCAGCCACTTGAAGCTCATGCACTCGACCAGCTTCACTCTTTTCATCTTGATGGAGTGATTTCTTATCATCTTCAATGGCTTTCATACCATTCATTTGAACTCATTCCAATGAATTGTTAAGCTGGTCAAGTTCCCCAGTAACAACATCTAACTATTGCTGAAGGTGCATCTGCTGGACAACTTTCTCCTTGATCTTATGCTTCAGCTCCTTCAACTTGGCAGCATGATCAGCCTCAGCTCTAGATACCGCAGCCTCAAATTCACTGATATTGGTCGACATTACTTGGTTTTATTCTTTACCTCGGAGTCACACCCTCCTTATTTCGGATCCAACTTTGAGGGGGGACTTTTGTTGATGCTCCTTTCTGTCACAGAGTCTAACGAATGAAAAGGGAAAATACCTTAACACAAATTGATTCATCCTTTGAAGAAACATCAAAAATTGACAAAGGCATGAAAGAGGATTTGTTTTCACTTGGGTCGCGCAAGTTTCATCATGGTCATGGAGGTATACCTGCGCGCCACATATTGGGCACACAGGTGACCTGCGTGCCCTATTTGATTTTCACCCAAGGCCTTCAGCAGCCAATAAATACCCCTTGTGGGCCCCCATTTCAACGACGAAAAATTCCAAAAGCCATATTTAAGCTCCCGGCGCCCTAGTCTCTTTTGGAATTCTTCCGAACACTTCTAAAGTAATTTATTACCTATAATGGAAGATCTAAATAGGGGAAACAAGGCTTAAGTGTTGAAATTCATTAATACCTACGCGCCTAAGGGTCTAAACCCTTAAGGGAAATGAAGACACCTGCGTGCCACCTTATCCCTTAACCAGAACCTGCGTGCCACTCTTTTCGATGCCCCTAGGGAAAATACTAAGGTATTGAGACAAGACTTGCCCAAGTATTACCCTATGGGTTTACCGTCGCGCAGGTACCTATGTGTCGCGCATGTATACCTGCGCGACCAGTACCTGCGCACCCACGCAGGACTTGCGCGCCTCTCTCTTTTTGGATGCCCCTCCTGCCTATTCACTTGTTTTCTTCAAATCCACCTTTCCTCTTCAAGATTTATTCTTCAAGACACTCTTAAAATCCCATGTTTCCTTGATTGGCTTCCTTATTTGAAAGGAATTCTGTGGAACATCTCTCAAAACCTAGTGATTTACATGTCTTCATGTCACTAAAGGTGAGATATTTCATTAATTCAGCCTCATCCTTTATGATGAGAATATCTTTTAATTTGGTCCTCCTTCTCAGGAGTAAGGCCCAGTCTCAAGTTCCAAAATATGGGAATCCTCCTCAGGAGTAAGCCCCAAGTTCCAAATTCCCTTTAACCTGGGCCTCCTTCTCAAGAGTAAGCCCCAGTCATAATTCTCTTAACCTGGGCCTCCTTCTTAGGAATAAGCCCCAGTTCTCAAGTCCCTAACCTAGGCCTCCTTTTTAGGATTAAGCCCCAGTCTTCAAGTTCCCTTAATTTGGGAATCCTCCTTAGGAGTAATCCCCAAGTTTCCAAATTTCCTTAACCTGGGCTTCCTTCTCAGGAGTAAGCCCTAGTTCTAAATTCTCTTAATCAGTCTTAATTTATTTTGATTTGGGAATCCTCCTTAGGAGTAAAGACCCAAGTCCCCTCCTAATTTAGGCAGTCATACATACATAAGCCCCACATTATTTCTTATTATTGCATCTTTTGTGGCACAATTTTATGGTTTTACCAATACCTCTTATTTCTCATACCGAGAATGACTCACGTGAGTTTAGAGTGTAAAAGTAATTATGACATCTCTCTTTGAGCCATTAATCATGCATAAACCTCACAATTTTATCTCGAACTATGTGGAATTTTATCTCTACCTTAAAAGTAGAGTACGTAGGAAGCCTTTCTAAGGTTCAATCTCATCACACATTAATTCTTATCCGTCCCATATGACGTTAAACTATATTTTAATTCCCGAACTACATGGGTTCTGATTACTTTTCTAAACAGGATATGTAGGTAGCCCATCTGTGGGTACGATCCCAACTCTGAAATAATCTATGTCCTTCTGAATGATAATAAACTTCAAGTGCCCCGCTGAGTGGCTTTAAAACCAGTATGGTTATCATAATTACCAAGATATTTCTATATAATGTGTTGAAGGATACCATTGAACAAGAATCTCTAAAAAATATAGATGATTCTATATCGATGAAGAACCTAAAATACATATAAAAGATTCTCTAAATCTCATACATATTAATTATTGATTGTTAAATCTAAAGGAAAACTCATTTTTATACTTGGTAATGTAATAAGGATTCACGAACATAACTTAAATCTATAAGGAGAGTCCCAGAGTAGAAAATAATTCCCCTAAAAAAGTTGTGATGAATCCGACCTCCCATCCTCTCGACCAATGAAAATTATTAAGCCTCATCAGTTCACAACTAATGATCACCTACCTTTGGAAAGTAAGTCCAAATGAATATAGAATCATTGGATGTTTCTAGTTCTACAAATAAACCCGTTAAAAACTGCTTGGAATGTTTGAACCTTAAAACCAACGAGGTCATCCCCATTTCCAGAGGAAAAAAATACCTAGTCAAATAATAATGCATGCTACTATATAAATAAATAATTAAACTTCATAAGTAAACAATTATCACATTATCAATTAATATTTATTTAACCACGTAAACCCCCGGGTTCCTATGGACACCCGAAACTCAATACCTACTTCGGCCCATGCTGAAGTTTGATCTATTCCATTTTATCAATTCACCATTCATTTAATAAAAGGAATTTCATTATCCATTTAATTTCATTTTACTATTATAGTTAATTGAATCTAGGATCCAATGTCAATATCATGGGAATAGATCGTTATGTCTAACACCCCATGGGTATTTAGAGCATTAGTCCATGTCCCACAACCCATGGGTATTTGGAGCATCAGTACCTATCCTATGGAAATACTTTCATGCATGCACCTTTTCATTCTATGGGTATTTGAAGCATTAGTCAGTGTCCCACACTATTTCACAAATCAATTGCACATAGGTATTTGGAGTATCAATTTGTGTCCCATACTCATATATCATTCATTCACATGCACCACAATATCACATGTTTCACTATATCATCTTGTTCAATATTAATCAAAGTTAATATTATTTTCATTATAACTCTCATTAATTAATTAAACAATTAATTAATCCCTTTCATCACATTAATTAATTCTACAACTAATTAATCATATCAATCACATTTATTAATTCAACAATTAATTAATCAATTTTATCCCATTAATTAATTCTATAATTAATTAATCATATCCTTCTTGTTAATTAATTAAAAAATTAATTAATAACTTACATCACATTAAAAAAATCTTAACATGCCAATAATTAATTCAACAATTAATTATTCTAATTCCCAATTAAATTTATAAACAATTAACTCATTAATTAATTATCCTAATTCCATTACTCCATTGTTCAATCAAATCCCCAATTCCCCAATTAATAAATTGACAAAATTAATTAATTATACTTCGAAAAATAAATTGATAAATTAACCCTATAAATTATAAAATCACATACACATAAATAATATCAATACTACATGATTTGATAATAGTTTACCTACCTCGATTCATTTATGAAGATCACCCAATAGAAATATCCAAAATTAGGCATCACAATGATATAGATTTAGATCCGTATCTCATAACCCTAAATCAAGATTAAGGGAATCAAGATCTTTCCAAACTAGATCTAGATCTCACCAAATAGATATAGAACTTAAAAAGTAGTGGATAACTTCCATCAAAAGAATGAGGGAGGGAAGGAGGATGAATCAGAAAGCATAGGTATGAGATCCACTTACCGAGAGAGGAGCAGATCTTTGATTCAGGATTTGAATCCTGAATAATGGAGAAAATATGACCTTGGAATCCCTCTAAAAATCTCTAAAACCATCCAAAATCATGTTGGTCTGAGTTTGGATTTAATGGGGGATGTATCGGGGGTTTGATAAATTTCAAAACCAATTTTAGGGTTATTAAAATTACCACACACGGTTTCGTCAATAGGGGTGCACAGTTTTCCCTAACTGTGTGCCAACCATGCGCCAATTATTCTTGGGGTGCACAGTTTGAAAAATCGTGCTCCATCCATGCAGACCCTCACTGTCCAGGGCTGCATAGTTTCCTAGACTGGGCACATGGTTTTCTCTAACCCTGTGCCAACCTTGCACAATCCCTTTTCTTCCACTTTTCTTAATTTTTACCCAACACACCCCAAGGTAAAACTAAAATGAAAGATACTTAAATAAAAATAGAAAGTATCTAATTTCAAACTTTATTCAACTATAGAAAAGTTCAGGATCTTAAAATATCCCCACCTTATAACATCTCATCCTTGAGCTACACTTCCAAGCTTCTATAAGATCACGATCCAAAAAGATCGAGCCACTGAGACCTGATATCTACTTCCCTTTCCCAAGTTTCCTCCTACACATGCCCGTGTTTCCATAATATACAAACTATCAGCACATTCTTTCTCTGTAACACTTTATCACTGTGATCCAACACACGTATCAGATACTCCTCAAAGGACATATCTACCTCAAGAACAACATCATACACATTGACCACATGATAAGGGTTAGGGTGATACTATCAAAGTTTTGATACATGGAAGACATCATGCATAACAATGTATTTATGTGGAATATCTAAATAGTATGTTAATGTTATGATTCTCTCCACAACATCAAAAGGTATAACGAACTTGGGCACCAGCTTGACCAGTCTCTGTATCCTGTGGTGACCCGGCCTAGGTGACACCAAAATGAATACACAATCACCCTATATAAACTCCAGGGATCATATTCATCTGTTATCATATTAATTCTACCTAATCTGATCCATATCCATACGTTTCTAAATCACCTGAACCTGCCATGACGTCTCCTATATGAGACTGGGTCCCAACAACTTTAACTAACCCACCTCTATCCAGCATAATGGCAATCTTCATGGCGTACTATAAAGAGCCTCATATGGTTCAATATGTTTAGTTTCTTGATAAATATTTTTATATGAAAACTACACTAAATCCAAGTGCTTCCCCCAAGACCCACTAAAGTCAATAACACATTCCCACAACATATCCTCAAGCACATTAATAGTATGCTTTGAATTCCCATATATTTATGGGTAAAAATCCATACTCAATAATACATCTGTACCAAGAAATTTCTACAATACCTTCTAGAAGCATGAAGTGAATCATGAGTCACAATATGAAACAATAGTCTATGGCACCCCGTACAGATAGACTATCTCCCAAACATACAAATCTCCCAAATGCTCCACTGATAAAGTCTCCTGTATAGGCAAGAAATGTGATACTTTTGTTATTCGATCCATAATAACCAAGATAACATCATTCTTCCTAAGAATATTTAAAATATCCACCACAAAATCAGTTTTCATGTCATCCCATTTCCATTACAGAATGGGAAACAGTTGTAGAAATCCACCAGGTCATTGATGCTCTGCCTTCACCTGTTGGTAGGTGAAGCATTGTGTCATGAACCCTGTCTCTATTTTTTCATGCCCATCCACCAAAACTATCAACAAAGGTCATGGTAAATTTTTTGTCACACCTGGATGTATCTCCCACTTGGAGGCATGAAATTCATGCATCATCTCCTCTCGCATACTCATAGGAACAAAAAATCAATTTCTAACATAGATGATCTCACCCTCATTTATGATCCAATATGAAGGTGTCTTCCCACCTTCAAGGATTTACCTCAAGGTTAAAAACTCTAAATCTTCATACTTCCTGTCTCTAATCCAGATCAAAAGAGTGGACTCCACTAAAACTGATATGATATTCATCTATTCCTAACTCTCCCAAACCACAACGTGCATCTCAACTAGCAAGGTCATCATTTTCCACTCAGTAATAGACTCCTAAATCGCATGTGTCTGAGTCTTCCTACTCAAAGCATTATCCAAACTATTTTATTTCCTAGACGTATATGCTAGCTCAAAATAGAATGACTGTATATACTCAAACCATATCTACTATTGAAGATTCAAATCTCCATGTGAGAAAATATACCTTAAGATCTTGTGATTGGAAACCACTATAAACTTATCTCCCAACAGATAATTTTTTTAAAGTTTGGGGTTTAAGCCTCATTTTATTATTAAAGCAAATCAAAGACCTCTTTTTAATTAGGTAGAGGGAGACCCATTACATATCTCGAAGGCTCAGTGGGATTGTAGCCCATTACATAGCCTGTAGGCCCAATTTTTTGGCCCAATGCCCATTTTTGTGAATAGTAACCCACTTGCTATAGTACCCACACAGTACCACCGCTGCTACAGTGCCCTGTCGCCACTATAGTACCCACCGATCTATAGTACCACCACTACTATAGTACTGCTACAGTACTGCTATAGTACCTGCACCCAATGGGTTTTGAACCCCCATTTTTCATGTAGGATTATGGGGTGCTTACCACTAAGCCAAACTCCAACTACAAACTCTCCCAATAGATAATGTCACCAACACTTAAGAAAATAAATCATAGCTTCTAGCTCGAGATCATGCATAGGGTAATTCTATTCATGTGGCCTCAGCTATTGAGACTCATACATCACAAATTAATCTCCTTACATCAACAAAGCTCTGAGTTCAATCCTAGAAGCATCATAATACACTATTTACTCCCCACCTGGATCAGGTAGGATCAATATTGGTGCCGATGTCAAATGCTTCTTCATCTCCTGGAAGGTATTCTCTCAATATTTCAACCATTCAAACTTTATCCCTTTCTTGATCAAGCCCTAAAGTGGTACTTCCAAATGGGAATATTCCTAGATGAATATATAATAATAACCAGCTGACCCTAGAAAGATTCAGATATCAAAAACATTCTTGGGATGCTTCCAAGATACCACTACATGAACATTCTTTGGGTCCACTGACACACCTTCCTCCAAGATGATGTGTCCCAAGAAGTGTACCTGATCAATCTAAAACTGATATTTAGATATCTTGGCATATACAATATTCTCTCTCAATGTACTTCAGATGATGTCAATATGCTGGGCATGATTTTCATGAGTCTTGGAGTACACCAATATGTCATCCACAATCAACACCACAAACTGATTCAGGTACAGATGGAAGATTATGTTTATCAAATCCATAAACATTGCTGGTGAGTTTTTCAACCCAAAAGGAATTATAAAGAACTCATATAGGCCATACCTACTCCTGAAAGCAGTCCTCAGTATATTAGAAGTCCAAAATCTCAGTTGATGATACCCTGATCTTAAATTGATCTTTAAGAACACACAAGCTCCCTTTAATTGGTAAAAAAGATCATTGATATGTGGGATAGGATAGTGGTTATTTACAGTCATCTTGTTCAGCTTTCGATAATCAAAACAAAAGCGCAATCTCCAGTCAACCTTATTTGCAAATAACATAGGTGATCCCCAAGGTGATGTATTCAGATGGATGGACCCTTTATCTTCCAACTCCTCCAGTTCAATATTGAGATCTTGAATCTCTATCAGTTCCATTATCTATGGTGGAATAGATACTAGATCAGCCCCCAACATGAGATCAATAGTGAATTCCACATCCCTATCAGGTGGAATCCCTAATAATTATTTAGGAAAACATCTTGAAACAGTTCCACTACTAGTGAAAAAACAACATGATTTACACCTTCGTCATATAGAAATAAACTAGCAACCTGGGTTGTGAGCTCTCCTAGTTGCTGAGTAGCTAGCTATGCTTGGATTTCATAGATATCCCACTCCCCACGATGAATGTAGTTTTCAGCCTTAAGAGACATAAAGGTCACTCTCCTATAGTAACAATAAATGTGGTCTCAATATGTGAATAACTAGTCCATACCCATAATTAGGTCAAAGCCTGACATGTCAAGGATATAGAGACCCCACATAACATGATACTCCCCGATATCGAGAGAACACCCCTTGAAAAAATAGATTTCTCTAGACCTTACTCCCAACTATGTATCTATATTCATAGTCCTGCTTACAAAATCCACCACCAGGCTCAAACTGTTAACAAGTTTTGTAGATATAAATGAATAAGAGACATCAATATCAAATAAGGAATTATCTAATGTAAAATCTATAGGAATAGTAACTCTCAATTTTGATGGCCTATCCTCGCTATCCATAAGTGTAGGCTTCACTGCATGAAAATGTATTTCCCATATTCCCTGTGATTCAGTTTGAATCCCCTGAGTTTCACCACCCTACCGATGTGGGTTCTCTTTCCCAGAAGCACCACATCCATTGCATCTTCCACCAAGGCCAGTAGAACTTTTTCTTTTAGATTGATATGGTGAAAAATATCCCCTTTCTTCAACCTGGTTTTGTCTAGCTCCTCCATCACTAGGGTTCCTACAAAACCTCTATAGATGTCCCATATTTCCATAGGCTTGACACTCTACTAGTGGTCAGGGATAATGTTTACGAAAGTTTCCCGACCTACCGCACTGATGGAAAAGTGATCGAGTATGATTCTTAGTAACTTATCCCTCTGACTATCCACTTTTCTTCTCACTACTCTAGTTAAAGTTCTCATAACAGTGATTCTTTCTCATAAAAGCCTCACCTCTTGACCATCTTGAAAAAACCACCTGCCTGACATTAAAAGCCTCCTTTAGGTTCCCCTAAGATATGAGAGCCTTATTTACCACTTCTTTGAACTTTTTCAGCCTAAAGTTATTAACCTGGGACTTAATATCACATTTAAGACTATCTCGAAACCTATTTTTCACAGTAGCCTCATCTCCTACACACTCAAACTTCCATTTTTATTTAAAAGATAAAAAGAAACAAGGGAAAAAAGAGCAACCAGAACAACAAGAAACACATCTGGCCTAAGGAGGCCATAAATGGTGCAATCCGAGGGCATCCCCTCTAATCAAAGACATGCTCTCTGAATTGAAGAAAGAGATATTTGGAGTACTGGTGACTTCAAGGCCTAGTTCAGCTTGGAATGCAAGATGGTCTGCTACCTTATTTCCTTCTCTCCATGTGTGGGTGACCTTTGTGCCATGGTTGAGAAGAGATTTACATCCTCTGATTATGTAAGAAATCGACCATGGTATTTGAATTTTACCTTGTAAGGATCTATGGATAATCTTCGAGTCTGTCTCCACTTGGGATATATTGATATTTTTCTGGATGATCAATTTGATCCCAGTCAACATTTCATTTTCCTATACCTAGATTCTTGTTCCATTTCTATAGTGGGCCTTAAAATCCATGATGACACTCTCTCAAACAATTCCACCACCGCGAGCAATACCCTCTTTGCTGAAACCATCAGTGTTCAGCTTAAATCCTTCATCAGGGGGAAACCACCTTACCCAATGCCCCTATACCCTGGTGGAGGATGAAATGGACACTCTGGATGGAGCACATAGGTACTTCATTGATGGTACTTCTTGCTATTTTTTGAAAAAAAAGAACCAAGTCTGCCAGCAAGTTCCTGATCCTAGCGATGATAGACCGCCCGGACGATGGGGTCCCCTCGTACTTCACCTTGTTCCTCGCTTTCCATAAGCACTAATAGCCTGCATTGAGAAGTATGGAACAAGCCAACCTTTCCGAACCTGCATTGTCTGTCCCATGAAACCATCTTTATAGGAAAGGTTCATGCCGGTGGGCCTGTGAATCATACGCTGTAAACTCTTTGAGAAATCACCAGAAAGCCTTCGCCTATTCCCCTTCAATGAAGATGTTATTTGTATCCTCTTCTCTTCTATTAAAACAATAATGGAAATAGGACTCAAAGATAATACCTAGCTGCTTGATGTTGTCATCGGATGGAATGGCGTTGTTTCTAATCCACCAGATAAGAAAGCAGTATTTGGAAGGGATCAGGTTTCACCAGACCTCCTTGCTCCATCTAACATTCTGGGCCCGAGGATAATGAATCCTACGAAAATCTATGGAATTAAAATTCCCCAAGGAGGATGGAGAGAAGACGCATTTATCTGTTTTAGAGATGGTTTTAATTCAATAAAATTATTCTTCCTTCATTTTGTCCAAAGCCATCGAGATGAAGTCGGGGAAACGACGCACTTCTTTGAAGGAAATGGTGGGTGCGGGGAAACCCAGGTACCCTAACACCTCGCTTGCCCAGTTGTTGATCTAGAACTGAATGTCCCCCTCTCCAACAATCCACTGAGAATTATGGATAAGAGACGGGATGAAGGAGCTGATTGACTTCCAAAGAGGAGATCCATTCGTGTTTCGGTTATCCTCACCATACCCCTATTTGCATGGCATGATCTTTCCTCCCAAGGTTCACCCTTCAATCGATTCCCATGCGAGCTTCAAATGCATGTATTGAATGGTGGATTCTAAGATATTCATATTGATTCTCCCCTCTTGAATAGGCCTGGCCATCTGATCCCACAAAACCCAGTGTTTCTTCCCCTCCAGATCCGTATCCCAGATGAATCCCACCAAGATTTTATCAATATATTTTATTACCCCTTTATGCACATCCGCGGATACCATTGCATGAACTGGGATCGAAGTTAGAAAACTGTTAACTAATGCGATGCGGCCCCCAAATGAGATCAGGTGGTTATTCTAGTTGAGGAAGCAGTTAGTGATCTTACTCACCACCTTATCAAAATCCCTGATGCGCATTCTGCCTGGAGAAATCGGAATTCCCAAGTATTCTAGGGGAAACTATCCTCTTTGCATGCCCAGCCTTCTGTCCAAAATAGTGCATCACAAACATGTTCCCCTGAGTCAATCTCATGAACTCATATTCTCTTTCTTATATGAGAATATCTAGATAAATTTTCTCAAAGAACTTATCCTAAAATACCTTCTACTCTATAGTATCCATTTATCCATCCCGAGTCTTAATGTCCCACCAACATTTGACTTTTCCACGTAACATGTAAGTTGATAAATTGATGCTCCTCTCAGTAGAAGTCTCTAAGTGGTCAAGTATATTCTAGATGGAATCGATCCAGAACTCATCTCCCTTAGGTCCACCCTCTCTAGTAAAAGTTTGTGGGTGATGTAACTGAAACTCCCTTGTTAGATTGAATATGCTCTTCACAACCTGCCTTGGGTCTCTTCCCATTAATTTCATGATGCAAGCAAAGTTCTCTCGGAACTTATCCCCTACTTCCTCACCCAACACTATTGGTGCCTCATGTTCCATCATTGGAGGATCATTCCTAGACATTCCCTCTGGTTGTCCTCTCAATAAGCGTCATCATGGAGGCATATCTCTAAAAGTCCAAACACACACCTTAGGACACAATTCACAAACAAAAAGTTTATTAAAGAGGGGAAATGCAACAATATACAACAAGTCCTTTCCAAAACTTCGCTACACAGTAAAAAATGAGGCAATATTACTACCCTTAACCATCCTAAACATAGGACTTGGTTAAAAAGGATAAACACATTCTCATTTATCAAGTTTCTCTTTTAGACACCCATCTATTCACATTTTTCATCATTTACTATTCTCAATTTCATATCAGGAACCATTTTCAATTTAATTGGACAAGGAAAATAGTCTAAGTTGAACAAATTACCCAAAACCCATTTTATTGTGCGTGCCTAAAATTATACATATCACAAAATAATCCTGAGTTCCTAGAATGATTCATGAAAAATCAACCCTCGTACCGTCGGTCCACGAGTCAATTATTAGAAATATCAACAACAATTTACTCATCACTCATCAAGTGCATCACCCAAGATGAAATAATATTCAACTGTAATAACAAACAACAATAACAACAATTCCACCCTTAGTACTTGGGTTTTACCCCATACATGGTTTTGAAACTCCCATGCACGAGCTCATTACCAATCCCCTGACTCTTCCTGTTCTCTTGTCTACCTTTCCCAAATAGAAAGAAAAAAGAATAAGAAAAAAAAACTTGACCTATGATACCACTTTGTAACGTCCCAACCCAAGTTCCACACACTGGTGCCCCGAGATGATTTTCCACATGACCTTAAGCACGCCTCTTCGTATGCTAGAGGCTATTGACTAGTAGCGAGGGTTTGATAAGTCAATCATGGGGATATTATACCCTCATTTATCAGAGTAAACACTGGTGGAAATAATAAAAAATAGATAAAAGATATATAATCATAAATAATACTAATATCTCAAGATAAAAAATGCAATAAATTCAATATATAGCTAAAATAGAAAACATGCCATGATGAAGTATGTGTCAAGTGTCTAAATGCAGACTAAAAATAAAGACACTGACATTTCTCAAGTGGGTCCCGAACCACATTTGGTTCCCTCAACCATGCTTCATCTCAACTAAACCATATAATACAGTCCCATTTCCCTTAACCTGTCCTGCATCAATAAAATATATTTGGGTACTGATCAGGCAGCCTGAGTAGGGTGTGAGTACAACTTAGTAGGCCACCACTAACAATGTCTAAATCAATATCCAGTCAAATAATAGTGTGTACAGTTTTATAAATAAATAATTATAATGAATAAGTAAATAGTTATCACATTATCAATTAATCTTTATTTAACCACATAAACCCCTGGGTTCCCATGGATACCTAAAACTCAACACATGCTTCGGCCCATACTGGAGTCTGATCCATTCCATTTTATCAATTTACCATTAATTTAATAAAAGGGATTTCATTATCCATTTCATTTCATTTTACTATTACCATTAATTGAATCCATGATCCAATGTCAATCTCATGGGTGTATATCATCATGTTTAAAACCCCATGGGCATTTGGAGCATCATTCCAGGTCCCACACCCCCTGGGTATTTGAAGCATCAGTACCTATACCATACAAATATTCACATGCATGAAATTTTTCATTCTATGGGTATTTGGAGCATCAGTCTGTGTTCCACACTCTTTCATCAATCAATTGCACATGGGTAGTTAGAGCGTCATTCCGTGTCCGATACTCACATATCATTCATTCACATGCACCACAATATCACAAGTTTCACTATATCAACTCATTCAAGATTAATAAATATTAATATTTTTTCACTATAACACCCATTAATTAATTCAATAATTAATTAATCCATTTCATCACATTAATAAATTTTAAAACTAACTAATCATCTTCATCCAATTAATTAATTCAAAAATTAATTAATCAAATTTTTACCATTAATTAATTCTACAATTAATTAATCATATCCTTCCCATTAATTAATTCAACAATTAATTAATCACTTACATCACATTAAAAGAATCTTAACATGCCAATAATATTTCAAAAATTAATTATTCTGATTCCCAATTAAATGTATCGATAATTAAATCATCAATTAATTATCCAAATCCATGATTCCATTGTTCAATCAAATCCCTAATTCCCCAATTAATTATTGACCAAATTAATTAATTCTACTTTGGAAAATCAATTGCTAAATGAACCACAGAAATTCTACAATCACATACACATAAACAATATCAAGACTATGCAAATTGATAATAAACCACCTACCTCGATTCATTAATGAAGACACCCCAATGGAAATATCCAAAACTGGGAAGCATAATGTTGTAGATTTAGATTTATCTCACAACCCTAAATCAAGATCAATGGAATCAAGATCTTTAGAAACTAGATATAGATCTCACAAAATAGATATAGATATAACAAAATAGTGGATAAATTCCATCAAAAGAATGAGGTAATGAAGGAGGATAAATGGGAAATCATTGGTATGAGATCCACTTACCGAGAGAAGAGAGAATCTTTGATTCAGGCTTCAAAGCGCGAAGAAAGGAGGTCATATGGCCTTTGAATCCATCTGAAAAGCTGTGAAATATTCCAAAATTATGTTGTTCTAAGTTTGGTTTGAATGGGGGATGTTTCGTGGGTTTGGGGAATTTTAAAACCAATTTTCAAGCAATTAAAATTACCGCACATGGTTTCTTGGGTAGGGGTGCACAGTTTTACCTAATTGTACATCATTTATTTTTGGAGGTGCACAATTTGTCTTTTCAGGTCACACAATTTGAAAAACCATGTTCCATTCATGTGAACCCTCACTATCCAAGGCTACACAGTTTCTTGGGTTGGATGCATGATTTTTTCTAACCGTGTTCCAACCATGCACAACCCATTTTTCTTCCTCTTTTCTTAATTCTTACCCAAACACACCCCAAGGTAAAACTAAAATGAAAGATACTTAAATAAAAAAGTACCTGATTTCAATATCGATTCAACTCAAGAAAAGGTCAAGATATTACATAAGCATTTATTCATTTATTAACATTATCAATTTTAATATTACCAAGTATTCTTTGAAAACATCCTATGATACCAAAAAAGGTATAAAACCAAGAACATTAATCTACCCCAAGAATTGGGGAAAGGAAAGAAGATAAAAAAAACTTGGATGTTAGCCAAACAACAGATTCAAACAAGCATCCAACTTTCATATCAATGGGTAGGCCCAACTTCAATCTGTTAAGTTATCCCTGGTGTCCTCCCTGACACCCACATGTATATCCCGATGCATCCCTCCATCATAGGTGTATACTACTGCCACAATAATCAAGCCTCCTCACCCCATATACCAAAACAACCCTCCAGGATTAGCCATCCTAGGATCACGTCACATTCGGGCCTCCCCGCCCCATATACCACAATATCCATTTAGGCTCAACCATCCTAGGCTCACGTCACATCACAAGAATCAAGAAACAAACATAAAAACTTGGCTCTTGGCCCTAAAAAAAGGCATCCAACCTTCCCACACAATGATCCCTCATGGCTTCAAAGCACAAGGCATGAAACCTTTACAATAAAGTGGGTAACTCAGGACCTAAAAAGGAATTATCTTTTATCACACTATTGATTCTTATTCCATATTGAATTAACCGATTCATTATTTATAGGTTCCAACTATAGGAAACCTAAGCAGCAATCTAGCACAAGCTATCACAATTAATTTAACGATTAATTTAACATGCCTTTAATTATTTTATCAACAATAATGCACATGATTCTCATATTTATTCAATCCCATTAACACATGGATGTTCAAATAATTTAAACATTACTGCAACATTAAGTTTACAACACACCAGATTCATTAAACATGCCTCTTTTATCATTTAGCCAATTAATTATCAATTAATTCCAGATTTATGTTCCTTACCAATTTCACATACTAACCCAAGCATAAAAAGCACAACATAGATACCACACTATCTAAAAAATCAAGAGGCAAACCGTTATCACGATACAAAATAGCAACATCACCATGCGATCTATCCAAATTATTTAATATGGTTCAAGTAATTATTAGGTTAATTTCATTGGCATCCAAGGGGATAAATCATACACAATTTATGATCGCACGTAAATAAAATATAAGAAACAAATACCCTACCTCAAAAAGGGTTTCTGTGTTCTTTGAACAAGAATGAACCAACATTGTAGATCCCGATCGCCACTCCTGCATGAACTGCATTCACTTGAGGATGCCATGCCACAACCATGCTAACAAAAAAAAAACTCCTCTAGAAACATAGATATCAAGTTCCATTTCATGGAAAGGAGGAATCGGTGGAAACAGATCAAAGAAACTATAATAAAGAAGGTAAAACACACCTTGGATCACCATGGATCGAAAAAAGAAGCTCGATGATCTATTCCTACTAAAGGGATCTCCAAAATGCCTAGAAGGGAGCCACTGGCTGCTAGAAAATGAGAGGAAGTGTTTCATCCATAGGGTTTGTGAAAAACATGAGAGATTGAAACATTATAAAATGTAAAAAGTAAGGGATTTACACGATGTGTAATCCCCTTTCACATCATTTAATCATTAGAGTTTGTTTTCCATTGAAAAACACATCACCTTTTTATTATTTAACCCTGAAAACTTACACGTCATGAACCCGACTTACATGACATGTGATTCTTACACGACATGAAATTATTCTTGTTTCTAGAATTTCACATCCAAACTCCTCCAGACCACTTCCAAGCCTCCTATGAGCACCTTGGTCTTCAAAAATGAGAAAAGGGTTGATCCATGTGGATCTAAACCCTTAAATTTGGTGAGGATAGGAGAGTGGATTCCCTTTTATAAGTGAGGGGTGGGGCACTTTTGTAATTTCTTAAAGTATTAAATTATAATAAGCCCATATTCAATTAAAATACTTCCAAATGGACAAGGATTAAAAATTGGGATATGATAAGGCTGAAATATGGCTATAAAATAGGATTTAGACAAGTTTAAATATAAAACTAACCCTTATCTCTTGGTTTAACCCTCAGTAAACCTATTTTAACCTTAACCGCAGTAACAACTTTTTGAGACTGAAAGGGTTATAATTTTACTTATAAGATAAAAATTGGATCATAAATGGAAAAGAGATGACATTTTGGACCATTTAACATCCTAATTTTCTTCTTGCATGTTTTTTATGATTTTTAAATAATTTAATAAAATATTATTTAATATAAAATATCACTAATGTTATTTTTGATGCCATTTATTTCATTTGACTTTAAAGACATGAAGATAATAATTAATTTAGAGTATAAACCATTTCAATATCAATAATAAATCATTATTAACTATAAAATTATTTTGGAACCAAAAATAATCCCAAATACATTACTTTTAATGTTTTTAAAATTATTTAACTTGAGTTTTCCACTATTTTTATAAGCGATATGTTAGCGTTGTATGAGCGTTTAAGGTAACTATATAATCACTAAAAATTAAAAATAAATTAATATCATGAATATAATTTCATTATAATAAAAATAACCCAGAATACTTGTTCAATACTTATTTTTATCCCTCTGTGAACATATAAGAGATATTTAAAAGAATGAGAGTGACATTTTGTCCTTTTCTTTACTTAAATTATTATATAGGTCACTTTCATGGACAAGTGTTCTATAAATAATTTAATCTTGAGACTAAGGTGATAAGGCTCAAAGTAAATTCATATAATATAAATTAATATGAAAAAATGTGGCCTTATTACTTAGTTTTAACCTAGGTTAACCTCATTTTCCCTTTTACAACAGTGACAATTTTCTTACTATTTTTACTATTCAAAATGACAAAAAAATTAAGTTGGTATTATTAAATAATATAGATTATTCTGATTATAAATATGAAACCCTTTTTTATCAAATTCAATCTCTATAATTATCCTAAATTCATTTTATAATTATCCCAAAAAATGTGACGAAAAGCGGTTTTTCAGGAAAATACATTTTTCAAGGAATAGATGATTTTACATTAACTCTATGACTAAAAATAATTATTATATAAAGTTAAATTAATATATATAGATATATAACCTATAAATTTAATTTAATTTATTCATAATTAGGGGTTATTTTAATTAATTAAAATGGATTAACAATATGCAC
Source organism: Viscum album (assembly GCA_963277665.1). Classification (NCBI taxonomy): domain Eukaryota; kingdom Viridiplantae; phylum Streptophyta; class Magnoliopsida; order Santalales; family Viscaceae; genus Viscum; species Viscum album. The sequence goes on along the minus strand of OY728136.1, from coordinate 1,425,669,982 downwards.
TTAAAAATAGTTTTCAGAAAAAACGTTTTAAGCTAAACATAAATTTATAGCAAAATACGATATAAAGATGATTTAAATATAATTAATTATATTAAATATAACTAAATAATAATTATTTTAATTTTAAATTAAATTAAAATCATAATTTTATTTTTAAATTACTTAATTTATTAAAAAGAAATGACAGTTTTATAAAAAGCGGTATTTTTCACTATTCATTAAAAAAATCACCTTTTTAGAAAAATATCAAAATTTCACCACATGTTTATTTTGACATGATGATTTCAAAAATAAATTTTATTTTGAAAAATAATTTTTTTAAAATTGATATAAATTAATTATATTATTTTCTCACAAAAACTAACAAAAACATTTTTGATGAAAATATTTGTTTTGAAGCATGTAAAGACTTTACTAAAAATTGAGTCCTTATTTAATAATATATTTTATTCATATAATATATTTATACATAATTTTAAAATTAGTTATTCCTATTCATATCTCCAATTTTAACGTATAGTTTATTAGGGTCACATTTAAATAGTATATCATGGTTCGTTTAGGCTTGAAGTTACATGTTGTATATGCTATCAAACTAAATGTTATTATTTTAGAAAATTAGAGTGTTACATAATCATTTATAAGGATTATTAAATTTATTAGAGATACTTTATCAAAATTAATTTGTGCTTTATATTCTTCCTTTAATCTGAGATAGGGATAATCATGCACCCAATTTGTGTATACATTTTCATATATATATTATTGAAAATAAAAACATGTTTTCACCAAATATATGTTGTTTCATGAACATATTCTTTAATTTTGGTGATTTTGTTTATTTTCAGGAGATTTCTGGACAAAACACACAAATCAAGAGCAACTTGTTAAAAATTTCCAACTACACAACGTGTACTTTTCTACACATCGTGTACATTGATACGGGGACATGAATAAAAAGGGGGAGTATATGCCCAAGTCACCAGCCAGAGACTACACGTCGTGTGTCTTACTAATACATGTCATGTACCGGCTTCTAGATGCGGTTGGTGGCGCTTGATAGGGACTACACGCCGTGTGTGGCGGCGCTACACACCGTGTACTTTCCACTAACCAGCCGCCAATGCCATGTGAGTCAAAGATGGCATGGCTGGCCACCTACCGAAGAAAAACTGTGGCAAAAGCAAGATGGCAAGACTACATAGCGTCTAATTTTATACACACCGTGTACTAAAGTTTTCTATAAATAGAAGCCTTGGACTTCAGACCAAGGATATCCAGAACACTTCAAGAGAGGGGAACTTCTGTTACCATATTCCCGAGCCACCATTGTTCCCCTATTCTGCCATTCCACCTTCCAAAACCTCTCCTCGTAGCTTATTCGATGATCACCTCAGGTATCGAAGGTGTTATTTCCATTATGTCCTATATGTGTAACTAAACACCCCTTGTGTTGGGGATATGGATGATGAAGAGTTTTTGTATGTCGGATTGATTTATATAGTTGTGTTTGTTCTTTTAAATTCTTCTCATTCTTCTTTGAATACCGTTGTTTACTACTGAGAAATCTGATCCAGACCAAGGGCAGAATTCTCAGGGACTTCAAAGAAGAATCATGGTGAATGCTTTCATGATCATTGAAAGGATTCATTGATTCAAAAATGGACTAAACTAAAAGTAAGAATTTTGAAACATTGAATACTGAACCAAGGAGTCATTTTTTTCAATTCCAAGAAAAAATAAACGGGACCAAGGTAATCTTGTCATTAATAAGATCTATAATGTTGAATTATCATAAACAACACAACCATATAAGAAATTTTCATTAAATCTCCATAATCACCGTAGCCCCAACACGCTCTTCTTCCTGCTAAATACATCAAAAATTCACCTTTTGTTTTCTATTAAATTGTTAAATATTATTCCAAGAAAATAAGACAGCTTCAATAATCCCAAACAAGAAAATCCACTCTAAATTCAGCATAACTTACTAAATTAATTCTAAACTCAATTGAATTCACGCACTTACCAAGTTCCCTATGGATCGACCCCACACATTCACTATACTAAGTTTAAGAGTGGGTAATATCAATTTGGGACACCGATAAAATACCTTCGGTGAAACGACTCACCAAATTTTGGCACCGTTGCTAGGGAACTGACGGTTTAAGTGATAAAATTTAGTTGCGTTAGTAATTAATTAAGTGAAACTAAAAATTAAAAATTCCCAAAAATTTCTTTCCTAAACCCATTTCTGTTTCTATTTTGTTTTCCTTTTTATGCATGGGTTTTGTTTTTTGTATGTGTCCAATCACAGGTGCATGAACCAACGCCTCACACGGTCCAGGAGCGCTGAGTCATCAGATATTCTTCCGATTGACCCGAAGATCGAACAAAACTTGTTGCGATGTCGATGTGCACTGCTAGAGACACATAGAAAAAAATCATTACCTATGGAGAACAAGGAAGAGGGAGCACCGACCACTAAAGCTGTAGCTGAACAACCATTCCAAGACCAGCAGCCTCCCACAGCTGGTATACCGAAGCAGGCCCAACCTGGAGGTTTCATGGAGTTCCTCCTGAGGGACTACCAGCAACCACTTCCACAGTACGGACAACCCCAGCAGTAGTGGAAGCTCTTTCAACATCCCTACTTCACCCCTTAGGAGCAATAGTACATGCCGCCTCCACTCCCTCAGCAGCCACCTCCACGACGTACTCTTATGAAGTACAACTTGCCTTCGATCCATGGAGCTGACATGAGCATCATTCGTCCTCCGGTTCAGGCCCAACACTTCAAGATCAAGCCTGCTGTCATGTAGCTGATCCAGAACACTGTTTAGTTCAGATGCCTGCCTAGTAAAGACCCAAATGCCCATCTCTCCAATTTTCTAGAGATTTGTGATACATTCCATTACCATGGAGAATCTGAGGACACCATTCATCTTAGCCTCTTCCCCTTCTCTCTATGGGACAAGGTGAAAGACTGGATCAAAGGGTTGCCACACCGATCCATCCTCACCTAGGAGGAGTTGGCTCGGGCATTACTATCCAAATACTTCCCACCCTAAAAAATGGCGACCTTGCAGAATGAAATCCACAACTTCTAACAACACAACTCTGAATTTCTGTAAGAATCATGGGAAAGTTTCAAGGAAATGTTACGTAAATTCCCACACCACGGACTTCCACTCTGGATGCAACTCTAAACCTTCTACGGAGGACTAACAATGAACACAAAGTCTGTGGTGGATGCAGTTGCTGGAGGTACGGTAATGAAAAAATCCCCCAAAGAACTTTTCGAACTGCTGGAAGATATGTCTACCAACAGCTTCTAGTGGTATTCCGAGAGGGGTACCGAAAAATGAGGTATGCATAGTATTGATGCTACTACCATGCTTACTACCCAGTTGGATGCACTTTCCAAAAAGATCGACGCACTGAATCTCAAGGGTGCATCTAAAGTCCATGCGGCGAACCATCCAGCATGTGGTGACTGTGGTAACAACCACATCATGGGAGAATGCTCGGGACCTTCAGTCGACCCTTCGACAAGTGAGTTGAGCTATATTGATCAAAATAGAGGGTCGAACCAGTATCAACAATACCAGAACCCGACATGGTGAGATAATCATAACATAGGTTGGTGCCAACAACAGCAGAATTCTCCGCCCCAAAAACCGCCCGACTACAGCCAGCCACAATATCAGAACCCATACCCAAGGAAACAACAAAATCAGCAGGGATCCTACCATCATCAAGGGTATCAAAACCCTCACCCACAACATCCAAGGCAGTAACCACCTCCACCAGCTGCACATCCACCTCAGCAAGAGAATACCTCAAGATTAGAGGATCTTCTGATGAAATTCATATCAACTACTGAGACCAGATTTCAGAACCAGGAGGCTTCTATTCGAGGCCTCGAGAACCAAATCGTCCAATTAGAAAACTAGCTTTCAGGGAGACAGCCTGATACACTACCAGGAAACACCGAGAAGAACCTAAGGGAGGAGGCCCATTACATAACACTACGAATTGGAAAGAATCTTCATCAGAAGGAACCATCACATTCAACTACACCTATACTCCCTGCTAACAACAAAGGTAAAATTTTAGACCCCTCTTCATCTGAAAATCCATCACCGGAGGCTCAAACAGGAAAAGGAAATGAGTTTGTCAAACCATTCGAGCCTGCATTACCTTTTATGAAAAGAATGAAGCAAAGGAAGCTGGATCACCAGTTTGGAAAATTTATAGAAGTATTCAGAAATCTACACATCAACATCCCATTTGTAGAGGCTCTGACACAAATGCCTGCATATGCCAAATTCATGAAAGAAATCCTCTCGAATAAAAGGAAGATGGAGGATTTGGGCACCATTGCACTAACAAAGGAATGCTCCGCAGTTGTAAAACATTCTATTCCTCCGAAACTCCAGGATCAAAGTAGCTTTACTATCCCTTGTACAATTGGACCCTATGAATTTGGAAAATATCTATACGAATTAGGAGCCAGTGTCAACCTCATTCCATTCAGAGTTTTCCAAAAGCTCGGATTCCATGATATGAAGCCTACCCGAGTCGCCGTTCAACTTGCTGACAGATCCATTAAATATCCAAAAGGGCTACTAGAGGATGTGTTCATGAAGGTGGGATGATTGATCCTCCCATCAGATTTTATTATCCTAGACATGGAGGAGGATTAGGAGGCACCTATTATATTGAGGAGACCTTTCTTGGACGCAGGGAAAGTCTTGATCAACGTGCACCAGGGGGAGTTGATTTTCTGGGTAGGGGACGAAAGAGTCTCCTACAATGTTCTAAAGGCCGTCAAAAAAGCATTGTTTCCTGATCATGAGGACTATTCTGCAATAGCATCTGTAGATCATCGCTTTGTGGATGAACTGGTATGTTCCTTTATTTCTAATAACTTTAACATTCTAGATAATCCCGTTGAAGAAGAACCAGAGAACTTACATCCCAGAGGTTACATGCCATGTCCCACTTATATACACAGTGTGTAGTTATCTTTTTAATTTATAATCTTCATAGTATAAATCTATAGATTTACTAATAAATAACCAGGGATGATGCCGATGCTGATGGTAAAGTCACTGGAGTTTATCCGAGCCGTCCCCGGTTCGAATCCTCCCGACCTACCTTCGGCACGGGGTTCCTCCTTTTCTTACATGGCATGTGTAGTAATATATATATATATATTCTTATAAGAAAACCCATGGTGGGGATGGATCGGTTGACCATGATCGTAACCCGGTTCCAAAAGACCCGGGTTCAAATCCTTGAAACCGCTCCATTTCCATAATTTACCCTTTTAATAAAACCACACTGCATGTATTTCGATATACGTCGTGTGTGCCATATTTTTCCTTTCTAAATTAAAATTTTTTTCTTATAAAATAAATTCAAACGGATGAAGTTGGAAGATTGGAAAAGTCTCAGCCCTGGATCCAAAAGACCCGGGTTCGAACTCGGCTAATATCCCTGCTTCATCCCCTTATTTTATAATTAAAAACTACACGATGTGCATTTCTTTCTTCCTGTGTGTATAGGCTATATAGATTAAATATATATAAATAATAAATATGGGCAGCAATACAACCTTCACTCCAGTGGTTGAGGGCTTCCGTTCGGAACGGCCGATCGCCGGTTTGAACCTCGCCTCAAGCACCAGACCAAAGGTTGTACTTATCTTTTTCCAATTTTAAAACACGCGACGTGTATTTCCCAATACACGTCGTGTATAGTTTTATTTGTAATAAAATATGTATATATCTATATATATCTATTTTTATTTTAGTTATTAATAATAATTATTATAAAGTTTACTATAATAATTATATATCTATATATATATATATATTTTGCAATTAAAAAAAACCATAAACGACGTGTCTGATAAAGTAAACGTTGTGTAGTTTGGCTATAAAATCCGAATGCCCTATGCGGCCACTGTCTGTGTCGCGCAGCCCCCCCCCCTCTTCGTTTTCTTCCTCCGGAAGCCAAACATCCCACCTCTTCCAAATCCATCATTTTACCTCATTTTAAGGCGCGATTTCTTCCTCATTTCACTCGTCGCATTAGGTACGCCGTTCTTCCTTCTTTATTTCCTAGTTTTTGTAGCATTTAGGGTTTTTTTTTTATTTCTAGACCGTTCGGGTTCTGACAGTACACGGGCACACATGAAGAACACACGCCGTGTACTCTTTTACACGGCCACACACTAAATAATTCGAAATTTGAAACTACATGGTGTGTATGTTCAGTACACACCGTGTATTATCCAAAGTCATGCCCGTGTCTTCCCTTTTACATGGCCACACATCCCATGTTCCCCTACACGATGTGTATGTTCAATACATGTTGTGTAGTGTATTATATGGCCCAACCCATTTGTAGTTCCCACACGGCTAGGACCTCATATGCTTATACACAGAGTGTAATATAAATACACACCGTGTACCCTTCCCTGTCTAGTGACTCACCAACTCGGCGTGTCTTTCCCAAACACATGGGTTGCTTCCCGCTACCACTACACGCCGTGTACTCTAGAATTACATGTTGTGTACTTTTATTTTTCTTATTTTTCTCACATTTTTCTCTTTTTATTCATTTTCTTTTCTTTTAATTCTGTTTTCTTTTGTTTTATTTTTCTTTCTTTGTCAGGTTATGGTAGATCGCGATCCTTCCCGGGGTAAGCGGTTGGCCTCCGCCACTGAGGGAGAGAGGCCCATTTTTCAACAGATTTGACTCCAACCTCTGACGCAGCCAAACCTAGACACTTCGGTCTACAATCTCCCTTCGTTGGCCATTCTTCCACCACCCACTGCCCCAGTAGAGGTCGAGCCTAGCACAGCTGTACCTCCACCTTCCAGCACAGAGCTTCTGAGAACCACCATTTCTGCTACACCAGTTGCCACTCTCCCTGTGCCATCTTCATCAGCAGCTAGCCTCACATCGACCGCTTCCTCCACCGAGCCTTCACCTACTATAGCCGCTCCACCCCCAGAGCCAGACCCTATTGCAGCACCACCTGGAACGGATCCTACGTGTATCCTCTATCCATGTATGGTGTTCCCAGCTATCGAATTAGCTCACGACAGAGTCCAGCATTTCTCTCACCGCCCGATACCCTTGAGCAGTCGCTATCTAGACCCTTCCGTTCCTTAGCAGCTGGGCATCTGGGAGGAGTTAAGGGAGCTCCTCAGACACACATCGCTGTTGGATATCTTTGAGGTCAGCACTCCTATCTAGAGAGATTTATTTTTGGAGTTTTCTGTATTGTTCGAGTTTGATGGACCTGAGTACCGGGAGACACCGAGCGATACCGTCCCGACAGTTAGATTTCGGCTAGGCGGCCACCAATTTTCTCTTTCCCTACCTGACTTTGGCCGAGGGTTTGGGTTCTACCCCCATCCAGTCACCCCACCCTGAGTCTCCACCTTGCTCTGCCCTGAGCGCCCAACCCTCATGGCTGCATGGAGGGATATTGTCGGACCTGACCACCCCTACACCCCCACCTCCCAGAAGAGCACCCTCATCCTTGACCCTCTCATCTGCTTCACTCACCAGTGATTTAGTATCATTATTTTTCCCCATCATGAGGATATAAGGGTCGTGACTACCCATGACATGGAGCTCCTTACTTTTGTTATCATGCAGGCCTACCCAGACCTTCCTTACCTTATAGCCTCGTATTTCCATGCCATGTTCACAGGCCGTCAGGGCAACCTGAACGGAGGGTTTTATGCCACTCACCTTTCCACCCACCTTGGCGTCTTTGAGCCTTCTCTTCCACATGATCTCCTGGGTACCCCTCAACGGATGGACTTTCTCATGATTATTCTCACGGGGTTAGTCCGGAAGTAGGGGGTACCTACGTCATTGCCCATGCCCAGCCCCCACCTGCTGCCGACCCTCTTTCCCCCGCCGATGCCCCTGCATCTCCTTCCTCGCCCCTTCCTACCACCTCCCATGTTACTTCTTCCTCTACCATTCCACCTCCTGGCCCTTCCCATGATCCTTCCCCCTCCGCACCCTCGGATGACCCACCCCTCACCCTCCACCTAGCCGAGATCACTCTTCACCTGACTTGCATGGAGCAGCAGCAGACTGCTATCCTTCAGCGCCAGGTCCATCTTGAACAGATGATGGAGCTGATCCTACAACATATTCAGCTCCCCATTCCTGTACCGGCTGCTTCCTCCTCCACACCTATAGCTTCTCCTGTCCTGCCTGCTGATGCTTCCTTGGCCATAAACTCCATTCTCATTTTCACTACAGGTGCTGGTCCATCGCCTCTTGCCGAGATCGCAGTTCCAGATACTCCTGCAATAGTGAGCCTCCCACAGGCCGAGGCCCCTAGCTCTTCCACTACTATGGTCGCTGCTGCCAGCCCACCTGTATCGGACATGCCTTCCCCTGAGGCAACACCATGATAATGACCTTTATATTTGTATTATATATCTCTTTTGTCCTTTTTCTGTGCTGTGATATTGTGCATGATTGTAGTTTTCTTTTTCATCAACAGTCACAGGTATCATGGAGAGACTTGGGCATCATTTTTCACGAGAGGAGTGTTTTTCTATTTTCTGTTATCCATCTCTTTGTGTTTACTTATTCAACTACTCTCCCTCGTCTTTTCCCCATTTTTTCCCTTGCCCACCCTTTACCTTGGTATTACACTTGGTGGACCATGTGCGGTATTAAGTGTGGGGGAGACTCTCTCTATTTCACCTTAGTCTTTGCCCTTGAACTAATATAGGATACATCATTATTAGATTATATATTTGAAAATGTGAAGCAATTTTGGTTAATCATATTTATAAATTCTAAAGTTATCAGTAGGAACTTTTTGAGGATTAAATGCTTATTTTTATTCTTAAGTGTTTTAAAATGATTCCTGATATAATTTAAATTACAAAATTCTAATCCTTGGATAATTACATTGATTAGACTAATCACTTATTTTTCAAGACATGACCTGATTGTCTCTTTTTTTATTTTTCCCACTCCTGAGAGGTATTCTAAACCCCATTGTCATATTCTTTCTAATAACCTCTTTCTTGAGAGATTCTTAGTATATACATAACTACCAGAATTTGAAAGTTTTTTTCCCGAAACATGAGTAATTTTTGAATTACATTAAAATGATTGAGGCATATGATTGTTAACCACTTTATCTTGAGCCTACCCTACATCTTATCTTCATGAAGCCCGTAGAGACCATGAATAACCTTTATAGGAAGCCATATTACAAGCCTATTTCCCTTCCTACCCTAATTCTTTTATGATTTTTTATGATTATTTATTTGACCTCAAAAGAAGGGATTGGAAACACATGGTATAAATTCGTGAATTGCCAAGAAATGAAGTATGGGGGGGGGTTCCTCTTGATCATTTGAAAAAAAAAAGAGTTCCAAACCTCTATTTGGGAAATTCAGAAAGGTTACCTTTGTGCTCTAAAAAAAGTACAAACAAAGGGGTCTTATACACATTTGTTGGTTTGTGACTCCTACTCAGCTAAAGGAGATGGTGATGATGAAATATTTTGATAAATATTGTTGATGACATTTTACATTGAGTTTAACTTTGAATGTCATGCATTGTTATTTAAGAATTTATCCTCCTTTTTCAAGCCTTAGAGTTATTTTTCACATCTTTACCTACCAAACTTTAGCCACAGAAACATATGATCCTATTTGAAAATCCCTCATGATTTTTGTAATTCAATTTTCTAAAGTGGAGAACTAGAATTATTGAAAACATATGGATAGAGTGTATATATATTTGATTGATCATAACCTTGTTTAAAAACATCTTGAGTGTCGAGCATATTTTTGGTGAGGTAAATCATCAAGTGGATTTCTTATATTTATAAGGTTGAAACATGTGTTAAAATAGGATGTAATTAGTTAATTGAATTATATATGAGGCATGCTTCAAATATCTTATGAATTGAATTTGTTTGTGCCTTTTAGAATTTTCCTTAGTAACTCAATCATTTATACTTTTGATTAATTGAATGCCTTCCTTTTAAAAGTATAGACTCTTTTAATTAGATGTTGAGATTTTGCTTGAGGGAAAGCAAACGACTGAGTGTAGGGGAGTTTGATGCACCCAATTTTTGTGTACATTTTCATATATATTATTGAAAATAAAAACATGTTTTCACCAAATATATGTTGTTTCATGAACATTTTCTTTGATTTTGGTGATTCTTTTTATTTTCTGGAGATTTCCGGACAAAACACACAAATCAAGAGAAAATTGTGAAAATTTTCCAACTAAATGACATGCACTTTTCTACATGCTGTGTACATTGAGACGGGGACACAGATCAAAAGGGGGAGTACACACCCAAGTCACCCGCCAGAGACTACACACCGTGTGTCTTACTAATACACGCTGTGTACCGACTTCTAGATGTGGTTGGTGGCGCTTACTAGGGACTACACACCATGTGTGGAAACTCTACACACCGTGTACTTTCCACCAACTGGCCTCCAACGCCATGTGAGTCAAAGACAGCGTGGATGGCCACCTACCAAAGAAAAACTGCGGCAAAAGCAAGCTGAAAATACTTCACGGAGTATACTTTTATACATGCCATGTACTGAAGTTTTCTATAAATAGCATCCTTGGAGTTCAGACCAAGGAGATCCATAACACTTGAAGAGAGGGGAACTTCTGCTACCATATTCATGAGCCACCGTTGTGCCCCTATTCTACCATTCCACCTTCCGAAACCTCTCCTCGTAGATTATTCGATGATCACCTCATGTATCGAAGGTGTTATTTCCATTATGTCCTATATGTGTAACTAAACAACCCTTGTGTTGGGGATGTGGATGATGAAGAGTTTTTGTATGTTGGATTGATTTATACGGTTGTGTTTATTATTTTAAATTCTTCTCATTCTTCTTTGACCACTGCTGTTTACCACTGAGAAATCTGATCCAGACCAAGGGCAGAATTCTCAGGGACTTCAAAGAAGAATCACGGTGAATGTTTTCATGATCATTGAAAGGATTCATCGATTCAAAAATAGACTAAACTAAAAGTAAGAATTGTGAAACATTGACTACCGGACCAAGGAGTCAAATTTCTTCAATTCCAAGACAAAATCAATTGGACCATGGGAATCTTGTCATTAATAAGATCCATAATGTTGAATTATCATGAACAACACAACCATATAAGAAATCTGCATTAAATATCCATAATCACCATAGCCCCAACACGCTCTTCTTCCTACTAAATACATAAAAAATTCAATTGTTGTTTTCTTTTAAATTGTTAAATATTATTTCAAGTAAACAAAACAGCTTGAATAATCCGAAACAAGAAAATGCACTCTAAATTCAGCATAACTCACTAAATTAATTCTAAACTAAATTGAATTCATGCACTTACCAAGTTCCCTGTGGATCGACCCCACACTTTCACTATACTAAGTTTAAGAGTGGGTAATATCAATTTGGGACACCGATAACATACCTTAGGTGAAACGACTCACTAGATAACTCCCAATTACATTGTTTGAATGCATCATTCGGTCTAGTAACTTCCATCTTCTGGACATCGTAGCTGCTGCTCTAGCATTACCATCAGAGTTTTAGAAATTAGTCTTTTGAAATTTCTATTTCTATTCGACTATGTTTTGAAACATGAAAAAGGTTTTCACACACATTGTTAAAACCTAAAAATCTCTGACTTGATAATAATTTTTCAATAGAGACACATTAACACCTCAACACATCTTAGACTACAACCGTTATTAGTATATCTGCCGAATTTGAAGATCCTCTAATCTTCCATATATATATATCACCCCATCCTCTAAAAAATTACATATGAAGTGATACTTTAGTTGAATATTATTTTCCTAGAATGAAATATTGGATTTTTGGACAAGTGAATCACACTATCTAAGTCAAAAAATAACATCTCATCATCTTGATTCCTTTCGAGATCTTTCAATATCCCCTTCAACCAAATCAACTCTTTCGCATCTTCCATTAAAGAAATTTACTTCGTTTTCATTATCAAGAGTGAGACTAATAGTTTAATATTTTACATTAATATCACATATGTTCCTCTTAAAGTGAACACATATTCTATGGTGCTCTTTTGAGTGTTTACATCTCCCCCAAAGTTTGAGTTAGCGAACCCCTGAAATGGCTTGTCTGTTCAATAGTAAAGTTCAAAGATTCTAGAAACTATAGAATCCAATTTATAGCCTACCAATGCTATATTCTGGGATTTTTCACATACCCATTGAAAAAACTTATTGTTTTCACAATGTACGATCAATTACAAACTATGACATACATCAGGCTTCCAACTATCGATGTATAGGGAATCTTCACAATGTACTCTACCTCAACTTTCATTTGTGGTGCCTTCTCCTTGATCAATTTGAAATGTCCAGATAGTGGTGTGGTTGTAACACCTGAGGATTTTAAAATAATAAAATAATATTTTATATAATATATAACACACAACATTGAGTTTAGTTTTCCTTACATGCAAGACTGAGTTTTACCAAATAACTATATACTATTAACATTATTATTTAATATATCGCCTACCCATTATAATGACAGGTATGAATAAGATTAACTAAATTATAATAATATATATTTTACACATTTTTATTATTTATATATTTATTATTAATACAATAATAATCATTTAAAATAAAGAGAAATATTTTTTGAAAAACTGCCTTTTCTTCTTAAAAACAGTTTAAACGTGCTTTGCACACATAATTTAAAATTTATTTTTAACAATTTTATAAAATTTATTTGATAAAATTAAATAATTTTTTAAATAATAATATCAAAATTATATTAGTGCAAATTTTTGTGGTTTTTTCAGAAATATTTCATTTTTCGATGAATAGTGAAAAATACTGAATTTTAATTGAAAACTGCCTTTTCATTTAAATTATTTATAAATAAAAATTATAATTTAAATTTATTTTAAAGTAAATTTAGTTCAATTTTATATCAATTAATAAAATCATTTTCATTGGATTAATTTTCATGCTGAAATTTTCAATAAAAACATTATAAACTTTAAAACATTTTCTTTTTAGAGTCCCACTTTCTCATCGTGTCAGCAGGATTAATTTTAAATTAAAAATTTACACTTATATGAATTGAATTTTAAAAAATGGATTCCATATTTATAATAATAATAATTTATAATTTATAATAAGGTCAACTTAATTTTTAACCAAAATGAATAGTGAAAATGGTAAAAATTATTTACCAAGGTTAAGGTAAAAATGGATTTACTGATGTGTTAAACTAAAAATATAAGGGTTAAAAATGACCTATAAACTTTTAAAACACCCATTTGATGGAAATATTTTGACCTTATATATTCTAGGTATAAAAATTTCTTATTTTGGAGGCTTTTGTCTTGATAAAAACATGGGTATGATTGAATATTTTAAAAAAATTACAAGTGTGTCATTCACCTCACTTATAAAAGGCCAACCCCTCTCCTCTCCACTTAAAAAATTAAAAACATTTTTTTTAGGAAAAAACCCAACCAAATCACTTCCAAAATTACCTAATATCATCCTAGAAGAATTATTTTAGAATAAATTCAACCTAGGAAGGCCTTTAGTGTAATCCTAAGGAGGATACCCAAATAAGAGGTAACGTTCTTCAATGAGCGTTTTTAATTTATTTCTTCATCCACTTACTTAAATTATTATTAAAACATGATGATATAATAACCTCATTATCTTAAATATAATTATATGTTGTTATAATAATGTGATGACCTAAAACTATCTCTACTTCCATCAAATGGGTTATGAAATCATCATTAATGTGTATGACGAACTACCGCCTCGCAAACCGATGTCATTATTAACACCCCTCAAGAAGGGTTGTGATAATGAATCTAAAGTATATATCTGATATTTATAACATAATTATACCTATGTATTAATTATATCATATATAAAGTTTTTTTACTTTCTATTATATAGTGGATATGATAACATCGCTTGTGTGTACGGTGGACTACCGCCTCACAAAGCGATGTGATTCGTATTTCACTAATGCTTAACATGGAAGATGATAAGGATAATGTTAATTAATATATCTGATATAAATTAAATTATTATGATATTAATGAAATATATACCATTATAAAAATATAATATATCCTTTTAATTTTTTACATCGAAATATGATAAGGTCTCTCGTGTACGTGTGAACTACCACCTTCATGAAGCGATGCTGCTCTCTTTTCATCACTAAACAGAACAAATGATATATATATGTATATTTAAATAAATAATATGGTATATATCATATTATTATCATTATATAAAGATAAAATATTTCTTACCTCCTTTCCATAATGATCATTTAAAAGTGGAAATGTTACTTATGCGTACGTACGACCTATCGTCTCTATGTTTGTAACATAGCCCATTTTTCATAACCATATTTCATGATTGGTTTTAAAGAGTATAATTGATGTAAAAATATGATAATTATTTCATGAATATTATTTTTGAGATTATATAACTATGTAATATGCACAAGAACCAGATCTTTAATTGAAAAACACACATGAGAAAATAAGGCAATTAACACACAGAATAATGAAAATAATGAAAGATTATTAATGAAAAGGTGATAAGATGTTATAAAATTATCATATATGATATTATAAATATTAATATGGTTCTGATATAATTTAATAAAATGTTTAAAACTACTATACATGTGGTTAAATCATGTTTGACCAAAAGGAAGCGCGAGGTAAGAGTTTTTCATCTCACTTTTTATTTCTGTGAGACACATGCCATATTCACCACCTATTTATTTTATGTGGTGTTTATACTTACCATGAATATATATTATGATTATTATAATAAAAAATATTTGGGTTTACATATCTATTTTTAGATCTCTCTTTTATGGGGATTACAGTTCAAAAGTTAACAATTCAGTAAGAGATTTTTCTCAATTTTTCTTCTTTGAGACATATGGTTATGTTATGCACCTATATTCTTTTAAGAGGTGTATATATAGAACCTTTGAAATTTAATATAATGGATTTATTTATCCTAATGATATTTTAATTTTATTTTAATGATATTCATTCATGGGGCTTACGTTTCAAAGTTACCAAAGTGGTAAAGATTTTATTTTACAATCTAATCGTTTATTGGGATTGTTTATGATTAAGTATAAAATGTTGAAATATTATGATAAAAATCTCAATAATTATTATGAATTTTTTCTTTATCCTTTTATTCATGAAATTTTCATGTAATATTACAATTTCCCACTATTTGTTACTTAAAATAATTGAGAAATTATTTTTAAGAAAATTCGACTTCATTTCTCTCTTCGGTCAAAAATCTATTTTTTCCAAAACCATGATTTCTAAAAATGTTTTAAAAATTGTTTTTAATATTTTCCAAATGATTTATTAAATAAATTTTTACCCATTTTTTAATTTTTTAATTTTTTTTAAAAATAATATTCATGTTGTTTTAAAACACAATGTTTGTTTGGATTTTACCAAAAATGAGAAAGGAATCGTTGTTTTAATTTGCATGACATTAAAATAATTTACCACTATCATAAAAATTATTTTCTTTGAAGATTCCTTTATAAAAATTCAATGTTATTTTCAAATAAAATGATTTTCAAAATTTTTATGATTTAAATTGTTTTTCAAAGTGAAAAGGATATTTTTCTCAAGAAATGTTTTAAATGATTTTTCAAAATTCATTATAAGTTTTCAATGTTATTTTCTAATAAAATGATTTTGAAAATGTTTTATGTTTTAAAAATACATTTTCAAAGAAATTTTATTTTCCTTAATTTATTTTCCATGTGATATTTTAAATTTTTTATGCATCTAAGATGATATCCTTTAATGTAACTTATTATTTTTTAGGGATATGAACCAATGATACAATTATTATTCTTTATCTGAATGGTTTATCATGACAAGATGTTTATAAAACCCAATTATTTTCCATGGGTTAATCATATTTCAAATATATTTTTATGGATACAATTTTATTTCCATGGGTTAATCAAGTTATAAAAGGAATAATTATTTTTCTATGTGTCTTATGATGAAACTCAAGATCTATATACTTTATTTGTGGTTCTTGGACATTATATACGATGAGTGCACCCAGATAGTGTCTGGTGAACCCATTATAGATAATACAATGGGGGAAACCTATATAGTGATGGGTGAGATTGTTACAAATTATACGATGGGGTAGGACAAATAGTTCTGGGTGATCCCATTAAATATTATATGATGGGGTGACCTAGATACCACTAGGTGAGACTGTTACAACATATACAATAGGACAACCCAAATAGTTCCCCAATGCTTTAGGTAATGAACCTTGTCTTAAGAGGTAAGGAGGGAGTTACTTGAGGGTTTATCCTATGGATTTTACCATATTATAGTTATTTATAACATTAGTTTAACACATATTATGAAGAAAAATGTTCCAAGATACCAACATATTTTTTGATGCTTATTATGGGTTTATAATGTTTCTTATGATCGAGATTGGTATCAAATGACTCATTATTATTGATTTGAATAACTCTTTCCTTTTCTATGTTTTCATATTTGATGATCCCATTATTGATGAGTATGAGTTCTTTTATGATTCACTCATGCACTCTGATTATGTCGTTATACCCTTATGCACTACTTATTCTCATTAATGACATTCAATTGTTAATGATTTTGTTTAACCTTAATGAGCATTTTATATCACCTTTATTATGTCTCATTTTCCCTAGGTTATCAAGAAATGGTGTTTAATTAATTATTCCTAGAAGGGTTTCATATGGATTATGATGATGACTTAATGTAAAATATGGAAAGTTGGATTAAGTGATAAAACTGCCCATTTAAATACATGGGAATTGTTTATGTAAGAGTTTTTCCTAATTTTTTTTAAACTTTAAACTAAAATTCCCTTAATAATGTAAGTGATCCAATATTTCCTTTTGATATTATAAATTTTGGATGGTGAAAATTGGGTCACCTCCATTGGTATCAAATCATGAAATGTAAAGTTTATGATTTCATCACCGAATCTAGGAGTGTGGGTTTTGGGATGTTATAGTGGTCACCAGTTTCACCTCACTCATGGTGAATATAAAACACCAATATTTTATGAAATATTTTTTTTCAAATAAATTTAATTTCTTTGATAGCTTGTGTTACACGCAACACTGAGTTTTAACGAACCATGATATACTATTAATATTATTATTTAAACATAAACATTATAACCTAGCCGTTAAAATTAATGGTATGAATAAGAATAAACATATTTTTAAAATTAATTATAATGCTTTTAGATAAATAAAATATATTTATAAATAAGTACTTAATTTTTAGTAAAGTATTTATATGGTTCGAAAATACCTTTTTCTCAAAAAATGAGTTTTATTACTTTTTGTGAAAAAATAATAAAATTATTTTTTAAAACTTTTGGAAAATTTATTTGAAAAATTAAATTAATTTTTTGAATAAAAAATTCAAAGTTATCTTACTGTGATTTTTTGAGAATTTTCTAAAAAGATTAATTTTTCAGTGAATAGAGAAAAATACCATTTTTATTGAAAACTGCCTTTTCATTTAAAGTATTTATAAAGTTAAACCTTGTTTAAAATTTTTTTAAAAGTAAAATTAGTTAAACTATATTATTATTAAAATAATTTAGGTTATTAGAATCAAATTAATATTGACTTTTGATATTAAAACATTCCATACTTATGAAAATTGTCTCTTTGGAAAACTATTTTTTCGTCGTGTATAGGGGTTTAATTTTAAATTATAATTTTACAATAATGTGAATGGAATTTTGAAAAATTTATTCCATATTTTGAATAAATAAAATTAATATTATATAATAATTTCATGTTTTTGTTCAAAATAAATAGTAAAAATAGTAAAAATTAATTACCGCGATTAAGGTAAAAACATGTTTATCGAGGATTAAACTAAAAAGATAAGGGTTAAAATGAACTAAAAACTTTTACAATTACTATTAGATATCCATATTTTTACCTTGTCTCATCTATGGTTTTATAATGATCTATTTTAGAGTCTCATGGCTTGTTTAAAAAATGGTTACACCTTTTTCTCTTCAAAAATTCCAAGTGTGACCTCTACCCCACTTATAAAAGGGAAACCTATCCTATCATATTCAAAATTACAAAACCCTTTGAGTCTTCCAATACCTACCCAAATATCTTTCTTACTTCCCTCCCCACACCATATATTCCTTTGTTTTATTAGAAAACCTTCCTAAGAAGGATTTAGTTCTAAACCTAAAGAGGTTCTTCGAAGAAGAGGAGGTTCGAACGTGTGTGAAGAAAGTCGTGGATTAAGGTAAGAGATTTTATTATTACCTTTATTTATGCGAGACACATTCCATATTAACTACATATTTATTTTGTGTGTTAAATACCCAGAATAGTGCAAGATCACTGAGAGGGGAGGGGTGAATCAATGATCCCCTATTTTAAATTTTCCCTTTTTATTAATTTCCCCCTTTATTTTTCAATTCAACCTATATGGATAGTTAAGGACTCAATCCACTCTTTATATATCTCTTGGCATTAATTCAAATGATGCTATAAAACAAATGCACAAAACACAAGTATTTACAAGATTCGGTATAAAGACCTACTCCTTGTTGTGTTGGTTATTCTCCCCAACACAGATTCTTTACTTTATCAAAAGATGATTACAAACAGTAATTTTTTAAACTACCCAATTACAAAATGGTTATACCCCCAACTTTAATTCATATTTTTCAGTCAGGTATGACCACAAATGAACCTTCTTATTCTAGAAACTGGTTATACCCCCTAGCTTCAACTTCTTTCTTTAGATGTCTTGATCCACTTTTGGATGATCTGATAATATTCTTCCATGAGATTATAGGATTTGACTTTCTAATGTACCTATTCAAGTAGCTTCAAAAATATCTGATTGAATATGTTGTCCTTTCTCAATTAAATTTTCAAACACAATTTTTACTTCATGTGTGCATTGTTATGCATAAATTCATGTATGATTAGTTATTTTTAATGCAACCCAAACACAAATTGTTCACTTCATTTCTTCCTTTTACACCCACTATTTATCAATGCTTCTTATGCATAAAACAAGAGATGATCACATAGGTGTGTGCCCTACCACCTCTTATGCACAAACCCAAATGGGTAAAATCTATGCATGGGTTCTTATTCTCAAGGGAAAGTGCATGTGTACACTTGTCTCGAGGATTATCACAACATGAAATAGAAAGGATTCATGTTCTTACTGTGTTTCCCAACCTAGTGAGGTGCAACACACTATCCCTATATGGATTAACGAACTAGTTCTTCACAATGTGTCTCAAGATTTCAAATCACAAGTTGAGTTCTCATGGGAGCCTTCTCTTTCACGTAAGGCATTCTTTCCTCATGAAATTAAGATCTGTGTGGAATACTTCTATCTTTCATGAATAGTGGGGTATGTGATGATCTGTTTCTTCATGAATGGGATCTCTCTCAATCTCAGAAAAACCAAACCCTTGGTCGAGGGATATTTATTTAAAGGAGAGGATCACAGTGATTTGAACCACCTATGATCTGAATTTTTTGCCTTATCCAAGACTCATTCAATCTTCTGAACTATATGTCATTCCATGGAATATCATCAAATGACCGAGTTGTTCAGGGATCTTTTCAAACTTATGCTTCATTTCATGAAAATTTTCTTTTGTGAGCCCAAAAATCTTCTTCATGGTTTCATCCTCATATTCATGACATGTTTCATGTATCTCATGCTGATAAAGCTTGATTTGATCAGAGTACAACACCTATAATCCTCTGAAACTCCATTTGCTTTGTCCATATTCAATATTCTTTGTTCGTTGCATGCATGCAAATGTAATTGCATGCATGATCTCGTGACCTCCAGACAAATCTAATGTAGTGGATTGGATCATCAACAGTGTCCATAATCTCGATCATGGTGGCTCGAATGTGGTGACGATGTACTGATATGTACCGGGATCACTTTAGGTGGTCAAAGGTGGAAGATGATTGCATTGCATGATTAGAAAACCCATAATTTTAATTAAGCTGATCACATGGTAAAAGGCTTGGAAAGATGACCAAATGGATCAAATATTTCAATCAGATGATCCAATGATGGAGATTCATACACCGCTAAAAATTAAGACCCCACATAGAAACATCCCACATCTTAGATCTCATTTCTATTATAACCCAAGATAGTATACAGTCAGAATTATCCTCCTCCCTCCCTGGTACCACCCCGTACCGGTTCTCTATGGGCGCACTCTTGCACCCACCTCTATCACTATGCCACCCCAAAATGTGGTTGATTTTCTGCTACTCTACCTTCTATAGGCATTCCCCATGTACTACCTTGGCTATACCCACATGTTGGAAGGTTAGGGTGGAGCTCAACTGCTCACATTGTGGTACGTACTGCTCCCATTGGTTGGCTGGTGTAGTGGCTATATTTTTTAATAGACACACTGTAACAACCCGAGATTTTATTAGAATTATTCTTTTTAATTTCATTGATGTCTTGTGTTGTACACTACACTAAAATTAGATTGTTTAATACACAACACTGTATTAGCTTGCAGTATACGTAACACTATTCTTGGCTTGTGTTACACACACTTTCAAGTTCATTTTGTAGAAATTATTCTACGCGACATTAAGTATAGATTTTGTTTAATGTATAAATGAAATAAGTTTTGATTATATTATACGCAACAACAAAGGGAGCTTTCACTACACGCAGCCTTGACTTGTCTTGCATTACACGCAATCGCGACCTTCCTTGATAGCGTATGTAGTACGCAATACCGGGTTTCACTAAACAACAATATATTGTTATAATATTATTATGAACTAGCCGTTATGAATAGTATTAACTAAAATTTTAATTTTATAACATTATTATTCATCTTACACATTTTCTAGAACATCGTGTGAGAAAAAAATAAAATTTTCAAGTAAAATAAGTATTTTTCAAAAAATATAGTTTTGCTACATTTTGATGGAATGCCCACATTAAATCTTGTTTTTGACATGTTTATAAGTTCAATTTGACAAAATAAAATTCTTATTTGGAATCAAGATATAAAAATTTACTTTGGATAAATTTTTCATACTATTCTGATAACTTTCATATTTTAATGAATAGTAAAAACACGCTATATTTTAATTAAAAACAACTTTTTTCATCACAATAATTTATATAGTTAGATTATTGTTTTAATTGGTTTTAAAGTGTAATTAGAATATATTTTTACCATTTTATCCAATTTTGTTCATTGGAATTAATTTCACTTTGAAATTGGACATAAACAAGTGTCGATCTTTTGATAGTTATTGTTTCTTAAAAACACACTATTTGTTTTGATAACGGGAATTACTTTTAAAATTAATTAATGCCACTTATATGTTTTGAATTTGGAAAAATAGACATCATTTTTGAATTTTGAATATCAAATATAGCTTAGACTGAATTTTTGGTATTTTTCTGAAAAACTTCAATTTTTGATGAATAGTGAAACCACTTAGTGGTAGTTAAAAAACTGACTCTTTCATTTAAATGAAATTTTACCACTTCTGTGAATTAAATTTCAAAAATCCGACATACATGGTTTTTATCAATAAGTAAAATGTGGTTCAATAAGATGAAAATAATTTTTGGTGAATAGTAACTTTTGACTTTTATTTACTGCAGTTCAAGGTAAATAGTGTAATTCAAGGTTAAAAGAATATTATAATAATTAAAAATTACCGTAACACTTTTTCTAACCTTATTGTATGAGTATTGGCCAACCATGGGCATTCTTGGGTTGATTTTGGGACCCCATTGAGCCACTTGGTAGTGATAATGACAATTTAGATTAATTAATTTAATGTAAAGACAAAACTAACATTAACAAAAATCTTTTAGTAATTAATTTTTATAAGGGGTTATATAAATTATCTTTTCAACTATAAATATTCATTGGAAATCTCAAAATATTTCCTACATGGTGGTTTTTTTTATAATTTTTATACATTAAATAAATTAAATTATTTATGACCCAATAATGATGCAGTATTTACCTCATTAATAAATGATTTAAATAAATAAGATTATAATGATTAAAATATTATCCAAAACTTGTCCAATTATGATTGGATGATTTTATTTCGACCATGAGTCATCTTATATTCATATTTAATTATTTTTGGACCTTTTGAAACCAAAGATAAATTTATAATAAAATAATATTTTCACACTTTCCAAAGGTGCCCCTCTCCTCCCTTATAAAAGGGCACCTCCTCCCTCTCCTATTTACACCCATGGAGCCTTTAAGATCAGCCAAACCCTGTCAATTAATCTTCTCAACCTCTATAGTTATATCATAGAGGTTCTGGTCTTCTCAAAATACCAACTCTAGTGCCCTAAGAAGAAGTTTAAAGGAGGTGCGTTGAGGAAGAGGTAATCTCTTCTACCGACTCTTTCAAGTTTATTTCTTCTTATACTTCCTCTTATTTAGTTGTTTCATTATAAAGTAATAAAATCAGTATTACTTATATACTGATATGTTATTATAAATATGAAACAACCCTATTTCACCTTCTATCCATCCCATGGAAAATGAAATCACCGCTCGTGCGTACGTACGGAATACCGTCTCCACGCCGTGGTGTAATCAGTTTTTCCACCACCACCTTACTTGGATGGGTATAATGGTGTAAATAATAACTATATATTATTATTATAACATCATACTGATTTTAAGATATTATATCATCCACTCCAATTCCATTCAATAATTATGGGAATGATATCATCGCTCGTGCATACGTACGGATTACCGTCTCCACGACGCGATGAGATTCATTCTCCATGTTAACCATTAAAGAATGATTATAAAGTATATATAATGAATAATAATTATATATATGACATAATAATTCTACTATATTTATGTACATATATGTTTCATTTACTTAATTCCAATCAATTCAATAAGGAAACGAAAACAGCGTTCATGCATACGTACGACCTACCGTCTCCATGAACGGCGTATTTCTTTCCATTTATCAATCTATTATATATATGTATATTATGAATATATATTATATATAAATCATGTTCTATATTCTTGAATTAAGTAATCATGATCTAAGTAATCATATTAATAATTACAAGTCAAAACACGGACGATAAATGAAACGATTTTACCCAAAACGCTGCTTTAACATGGAATTGACAAATGAACGGATAATATAAAGTCATAAGTGAATAATATATGATATCATAAATATTATTATGGTTCTGTTACAAGTTAATAATATGTTTAAACCCACTATACAGGAGTCTCAGACACATACGGAAGAAATTGGAAATAAGGTAAGGGATAATTATTCCAATCTCATTCTTATCCGAGATCGTTTATTCGTAAGTATTTAATGGGGTTATATTTTTCATCCATGTCCATAAAAATGTTTTTCATAAAGTGTTTAATATACTTCCATGTATTTTTAAAGTCATTTTTACCCCTCTTTGATTGTTACTTTGTGTTATGGAAGGAATCTTTCTTTTGTTTACCATACGTGGTACTTTTTGACTTTTCCGTTAAAAGTACGAGGAGAATGTTTTTTTAACTTATACGGCATGAAAGGATTTTTAAGGTTTCATAAATCCTAATTTCCATGAATATTACTCTACAATATTTCATGACTATTTTCAACAAAATCCTTTTATTTTAAAATTTCATGTCATTTTGTGAAAAGAAAATGATTTTGAAGAAGAAAGGATATTTTCCTCAAGAATTCATTTCAAGTGTTTTCTCAAAACCATTTTCTATCTAAGATGAAATTATTTCATATGTGTATGTTTCAAGTATAATGTCTCTATGATTTACATGGTTTCAATTTTCTTATTATGAAATGATATCCATTTGTTTTATATGGATTATGTTATGATGGGATGATGTTTATGAAACCCATTTTATTCCTTGGGTTATGATGAATGATTTATGTTTATGTTGTGGAACACGTAAGAATGATTTCATTATGATATGGGTGTGACCTATATCTCCCTCAAATGCATTGGGTAAAGATTTATATCTCATGAGATAGACATGGCTGGAATGGTAAGTTAATCCGGTTCAGTGTTACAGGACTGAAATGAGGAGTGAACTTGATTCAGAAAGGGACTTTGTCGACTAAGATGGTCTTGGAAGCAATGACTTGGCTACTATGGAAATAATATCATGTGATTAATGGTTTTCCACAATTAAATGTTTTATTCCCATGCTATTTTATCATGATTAATGTTCCTTTATGACCTATGCCTTACGTACTGCCAAGATTTATTTCACAACTCAAGATTTTGATGTGTAAACTTTATGTTCATGTTTTGAAGTTCAAATGTATATGGTTTGTTTTATTTTTTCCATGCTTAACCTTACTGAGAATTTGATCTCACCCTTTATATGTTTTCTTTTCCCCAGGATATAAAGAAAGGTTTTAGGTAAGAAAACAAAAGGGGAAGATCTTTATGGGAGATGTTGAAGATCTTTCACCACGATTAGAAGATTATGTTTTGAGTTTCCAAAGACACTAAACTATTACGGTCCTTGTGTGTTTGTTTTTGTTATTTATTAAGTATTCCACAAAAGTAATTTAATGTCCATGTACATCATGTTTGGGGTCTCTACACACACCAATTAAAAACTTAACCAAAATCCAGTGTAAATCTAACGAACTCAAAAAATTAACTTCTAAACTCATATTTTTCAATTTTGTAAACAATGTTTTGATTCCACTCAAAAAACGAAACATGTATTTTAAAACTATAAACCATATAATCAATCGCTACATTTTATTATAGAGAATTCCCAAGCATGACATCAAATTCCATTTCATGAGCCCATAAGGATACTCCAAGAAGCATCACTTCAACCATCCACTCATAAAGCATATATTGACATATCATTGACAACAAATGCAATCACTAGGCTCAACAATACCCCCCTTTGTATTTTGTTGTTAGTATCTCCTAAGAACACTCTGTAGGAGTCAATATGTATGCCAATTTTCCCCCCTTAGTAGCAATAAAATACAAAGGGTAAGTGGGGAATTTTCAAAAACAAGTTCTCCTTCCTTTAAAGAATATATTCATGAATATTTCTGAGATAGATATGATATTACATGGTTCACTAAGCAAAGAGCCTTTAGTTAATCAATTTTAAGTCTATGTGGGCTAACCCAGTGTAGAAAATAAGAGAGATATGACCAAGGTTTTCAATTCTGTCTATAAACAATAATGCATGTGAAATCATGCTCAGAATGTATCAATTCATATCCAAGGGGTTGGAAGTTATTAGATTTATAAATGAAATGCAAAAATCATACACACACTTCATCAAACAATTCTCCCCCTCAAGGGATGAATTCATCTCCTTCAATTCCCTACAAATTAGTACAAAAGAATTTATATGTTTGGGGAATAAGGTGGGACCTTTTTTTATTATTCAAGTAAGAGGATAAGGCTGAACACGAAGTTTTAGACTTATCTCAACAAACCTCTCTATTGGCATTACTTTGGTGAAAATATATGCAACTTGATATTTAGTAGAAATGTATTATAGCTTGATATCTCCACCTACCACGTTTTCATTGATAAAATGATATCTGATATCAATATGATTGGATATTGAATGTTTCATAAGATTCTTAGATAATCCAATGGAACTTTAATTATCACATAAAATCTTTATTGGTTTATTAGTTTCAATTTTAAAATCTGCTAGCTTCACTTGAGTACAAACCATCTGTGTACATTCATGTGTAGCTTCCACATACTCTGCCTTAACTATGATCAAAGTTACTGAATTATTCTTCTTTATATACCAACTGATACATCCTTCTCCCAAAAAGAAGGTTCCACCTGAAGTAGATCTCCTTTCAGTACAGTCACCAGACCAATTCACATCTGTAAACCCTAACAACTTCATGTCTGCACTGTGTTTTTATAAAATCCCATAGTTTAGATTTCCTTTCACATAACTCAAAATTCTTTTAACTGCTGATAATTGATAATTTTTTGGATCACTCTGAAATCTAGCACATAGATTCGCTGCATAATTTATATCTATCCTTGATACTGTGAGATAAAGTAGGTGTCCAATGATTCTTCTGAATTTTTTCTAATCAACAATGTTTCTATTTTCATCCTTTCATAATTTGGTTCCAACTGAAATGGGTATTGAAACCTATTTTTCATTTTCCATTCCAAACTTTTTCACCAATTCCCTTGCATACTTCTCCTGTGATAGAAATATGGAATTTGGTTTTTGTTCAACCTAAAATCCTATAAAATATGTCATCTAACCAAGCATGGAAATCTCAAAGTTTCTCTTCATTTGATCTTCCAATTCTTTACATAGAACTTCCTTTTCACCAAAAAAAAATAATTTCATCCACATATATAATGACTATGAGAGTACCATTGGACATTTCTCTAACATAAAGGTTTCTGTCAACTTTACCCTTGAAAAACTTAATATTCTTTATACAACCATCTAATTTGGAGTACCAGGATCTAGGGGCCTGTTTTAAACCATACAAATATTTTCTCAACTTTCATACCATTCTTCCATATTTTTCCATAAAAAATCATCTAGTTGTTTGATATATACCTCTTCTTCAAGATCTCTATTTAGAAATGAATATTTTACATCCATTTTATAAACCTTATAGTGATTTTGTGCTGAAAATTCCAAGAACATTATAATGGTTTCTAGTCTTTCTATTGGTGAAAAAGTTTATTCAAAGTCAATTACTTCCATTTGTGAATATTATTTACATGCTAGCCTGGATTTGTTTCTTGAAACTTCACCTTTCTTATTTATCTTATTTCTAAAAACCCACTTGGTTCTAACAATTTTTTTTATTTATAGGTCTTGATACAAGATACCAAGTGAAATTCTTCTCAATTTGATCAAGCTCCTCTTGAATATATTGTATCCATTCATCATGTTGAACTGATTCAACCACTGTATGAAGTTAAACTTGAGAAATAAGTTTATTTTGATCTTCAATTCTAAACCTTCTTCTTGTTTTCACTAGATACTATTGATTAGAAATGATATTTTATATCTTAATATGTTTATTTAGTTTTTTGTATTGTTTCCTTTTATTTGAATCAGATTCTTCTTCATCACCGGTATGTTCAGAATTAATATCAACATTGTTTGGTTCTATCTCAGTAACAACATCATTATTCTATTCCAATATCATACCATTTTCTGCCAAATATTCTAAATCAGTATTATTAAAAATATCTGATTTGATATTGTTTTCAATAATTCTGACATCACTGAAATCAACTAGCTTGATCATCCTTTTGTTCTAACATCTGTATCCTTTACCATCAGGTAGTTATCCCATGAAAATTCATTCCTCAGCCTTTTATTCAAATTTTACCAGATTAATGTTCTTAATATTTATGATATAGGGACTTACAAAACATTGAAGTATTTAACATCTGGTTTTCTATTTTACCACGTTATATAAGTTTTAATTTGTGTTTTTTCTCTCAGTATACATCTGTTCTATATATATATGGCAGTACATACAAATTCTCTCCAAACAAACTTCAAGATGTTGTGTTCGGCTAACATAATTCTGCCCATTTCAGCTATGCTTATATTATTTCTTTCAGTTACCCCATTTTGTTGTGAAGTATATGGTGTGCTATATTGATTATTGATTACATTTTTGCAAATATATCCTTTAAAAGAATCACAAGTATACTCATTACCATTATCTGATATGAATTTCTTGATATAGATACCCATCTTCTTCTCATCTTGCCTTCTAAATTTTTTAAACATTTTAGTTGCCTCTGACTTGTGCTTGATAAACATGACATTAGTCATTTGAGTGTAATCATCAATAAATGTTATAAAATAAAGATCACCTATTGTATAATTTTGTCTCATTGGCCCACATATGTAAGTATAAATAAGTTCAAGGGGCCTAGTAGATAGGATATCCACCCCTTTGTGTGAAATTTGAGTCAATTTTTCTTTCTGACATGTTTCAAAAATTTCACACCTTTCTCTTTTCTGCTTGGGAAGATCTCTCACAATGTCATAATTTAGGATTTTACAAATACTTCTTTGACCAAGATAGCTAAGTCTCATATGCCAGAGGTTTTTTTATCCTTAGAACTCAAATAACTGGAATGAATAAAATCACTAATTTGAAATAGATTTCTAGGGTTCATTTTTTCCTTGAGTGATGATTCTTCCAAAATTTTAGGTCTTGATGATACATGTATAATTTTTTAACAACACCTCATGTCCTTTATCACAATTTTGGCTCACACTAAGAAAATTGTGCTTTAACCCTTAAAAAAATAACACATCATTGGACTTCAGATTTTTGTCTTTAATATTTTCATTTCCAATTTCCTTGATTTTCAAAGAACAATCATTTAAAAATATCATGACTCCTCCTTCATGATTTTCTATGTTGCTAAAATTTATTTTATCACCAATCATGTGTGATGAACATCCACTATAGAAAATCCATGACTTGGTTTTACTACTGGTTTTCAAAGAAACTTCTGCAAAACATGATTTTTCTTTATTTATTTTATGAAATACCTTTAAATTCCTGAATTTGAGTGTTTTCTCTAGAAGAATACTCATTCACTTTTCAGAACTATGGACTTTCTGATCACATCTTCCATATACTTCCTCTAAATAGTCAAATTTATTCTAAGTTTGCGGATCAGATGAATTTTTAAGGATTTCTTTCTTTCTTTGTATTTCTCTTCTGTTTTTAGAATAACTCCCCCTTAGTTCATTCCTCATTTCTAGTAGATACATGTTATACCAACAAAAATATGATTTGTGCCCAAACATTCCACAACACCAGCAGTATCATCTAAAACTTGATCTTCCCCACTGATAAAAGACTTGTCTTGAATATTGTTGTTGTTTTCTTTCCATAACCTGAGTTTGTATTTTTTTGGGGAACAAATATTATTGGAGAATTTCCCTCTTCCTTTAGATTAGAAGAATATTTATCACGATCCTTTGTGCTCTAAACTTTTATCAAATTTATTTTTGGACCTACATTGTTAGATATAAAATATGTATTTTGAGATTTGATGAGTGTTGAATTGACCCACTCCTTTGATCCTACCATTTCACCAGTGTGTGATGATTATGCCTTGATCTCAGTAGCCTTGTTGAAATCTTATCTGATATTTTTAAAGCTATTATTTTCTTCAAAAAATTTAGGATGAGTTTTTTGACTATTTTTCTTCTTTGAGGTAAAGCCTTTCCTAAAGATATTTTACCATATTTTCTATTTCAGTTACCTTCAATTTTCATCTTTTGATTTCTTCAATATAAAAGGTTTCTTTCTTGGAACATTCTTCCTTGTCCTCAATTATCTTTTTTGTTTCTTTAAATAACAACATCTTATCTTTCTTGAGATCTTTGTTTTTCTCAATACAAGATTATAATTCATTCTTGAACACATGTTCTAGAACATTCTATTCACTTTCATTATCTTCACTGCTTGAAGTATTAAATCCTTTTTCTACATGAGCCACAAAATTAGTTTAATCTTATAATTGGTTTCCTGATGTAGAATCTATATCTTTTTTTATCATAGCTTCTTCTTTCACCTCAAAAGAACCTTTTTTTCTTCCAACAAACTTGATTTAATATTTTTATCTTCTACACCATTTCTTCTTTTGTGGTTTTTATTCATCAATATTAGGTTCAACAAACCTTTCTTAGGACAATTTATAGAAAAGTCTCCAATTTCATTATAGTTGTAACATCTTGGTGGTATTTTTCCTTTACCTTTAAATTTACTTTCTTAAATCTCTTTGATATAAGAGCAATGATTCTATTATATTCTTCATCTTTATCTTCACCATCAGATTAAATTGATTTTGAAACTTCATCATCTCTAGTTTTGAGTTTTCTCATGGCCTCAAAATCCATCTCATATTTGATCTTTTTATTGAAAACTAGTATCTTTCGCATTTCATATGCAATTATAGTGTTATGTAATTCATCAAGAGAAAGACCATATCTATCTTCCAAAGCTGATACTTTGGAATCAAACTTTTCAGGAAAATTTCTCATCATTTTTTTGACAATAGTTTAATCATCTAAATTTTCTACAAAGCCCTGAATATTATTGAAAATTTAATTAAATCTTGTGAAATAATCATCAATGGTTTCTTCTTAACCCATCTCAATGTATTAAAATTTTCTCATACAAATTTTTAATTTTTATCCCTTGACTTTCATATTGCCTTCATAGATCCTTTCCAATTTGTCCCAAATTTATTTGTAATTTTTGAGTCCCATAAACTTTGTGTAAAATTATTATGAAACAGACATCAAAACAGAATTTTGAGATTTTCCATAGACTTACATATTTATTTTCTCAATAAAAGGCATAACAACTTCATTAGTAATAGGTGGGAATCCAATAGTAGATTCATCTCTAACTTCAAGGCCAAGAGATAGATGATAGGGTAACATCCTATTCTTCCAACTGTGATAATTCTTACCATTGAAAGTAGAAACACCCCTAATATTGATAGAATTTAGATTATCCATATTCAAAAAGTATTATATCCTTATAGAGGAAACTTGGATCTGATACCAATTGAAATACACAGAATAGTGAAATATCACTGAGAGGGGAGGGGTTAATCAGTGATCCCCCATTTTAAAATTTTCCTTTTTATGAATTGCACCGTTTTTTAATTCAACCTCTGTGGCTGGTTAAGGCCTCGATCCACTCTTTATATATCTCTTGAACTTAATTCAAATGATTCTGTAAAACAAAGACATAGAACACAAAGATTTACAAGTTTCAGTAAAAATACATACTCCTTTCCATGTTGGTTATTCTCCCCAACACAGATTCTTTACTTTATCAAAAGATGATTAAAAATAGTAATTGGTTAAACTCAAAAATTAAAAGATGGTTATAAACCCAACTTTAATTCATCTTTTGTAGCTAGGTATGACCAAAACTACTCCTTCTTCTTCCAAAAACTGGTTATACCCCCCAACTTCAATTTTTTTTTTCTTTTGATGGATTGATCCAATTCAGGATGATATGATACTATTCCTAAAAAATCTTGTAGGATCTGACTTTCTCATGTACTTGTTCAAGTAGCTTCAAAAATCTCTCATAGAATCCATTGGCCTTTCTCAATTAAATTTGAACACACAATTATTGATTCACAAGTTCATGGGTATTCATAAATTCATGTATGTTTAGTTATGTTTAATGAAACCCAAACACAAACTATTAACTTCCTTTCTTCCTTTTATACCCACTGTTTATCAATGCTTCTTATGCATAAACCATGATATGATCACATAGGTGTGTGCCCTACTTCCTCTTGTGCACAAAACTGAATGGTTAGGGTTATTCTTCTCAAGGGAAAATGTATGTGTACAATTGTCTCAAGGATTCTCACAACACGAACCAAGAAGGATTTTTGTTCTTCGTGTGTCTCCTAAACCAAGGAAGTTCAATGCACTGTCCCCATATGGATTCATGAACCAGTTCTTTACAAAACGTCTCAAGAGTGAAAATCACAAGTTGAGTGCTTGTGGGAGTTTTCTTCTTTGTGTAGGGCCTACTTTCATCACAAAATCAAGAGCTTCATGAAACACTTCTATCTTTCATGAACAATGGGTTATGTGATACTCTATTTATTCACGAATGAGAGCTCTCTAAATCTTAGTAACACCAAACCCTCGGTTGTGGGATATTTATTTATAGGCGAGGATCACAGTTCTTTACACCACCTATGATCTGCATTTTTTTCCTCATCCATGACTCATTAAAACTCCCGAACTATATGTCATGCCATGGAATATCATCAAACTCCCAAGTCATTTGGGTACCCTTTAAAACTTATGTTGCATTTCATGGAATCTTTCTTTTGTGATACCGAGACTCTCCTTATGGTTTCATCCTCATATGCATGACATGTTGCATATATCTTATGCTAATAAAGATTGATTTTATTAGATTCAAACACTAAGAAGCCTCTACAACTCCTTTTACTTCGGCCATATTCGATATTCATTGTTTCGTTTCCTGCATGAAAATGTAATTGCATGCATGATCTCATGACATCCAGACAACTCTATTGCAGTGGATTGGATAATCAACGGTGGCCAGAATCTCTATCATGGTGGATCAACTTTGGTGATGGCATACTGATATTCATTGGGAGTGCTTTGGGTGGTCATAGGTAGAATACAATCACATTACACAATCAGACGACCCAAAATTCTAATTAAGTTGATTGCACAGTTGAATGATTGGTGAGATGATTGAATGACTTAGATATTTCAATCATATGATCCAATGGTGTAGATTCATTTGCCTCTAAAAATTATTATCCCACATCGAAACATATCACATCTTAGCTCTCATTTATATTATAACTCAGGCCAACATATGTTCAGAATTATCCTTCTCCCTCCCCGGTACTGCCCCGTACCGGTTCTCTACGGGCATGTTGTTTCACCCACATCTACTGCCATGCCACCCCACATGGTTGTTTCTCTACCACTACTCTTCCTCTTGTAAGTGTTCCCCATGTATTTCCTTGGATACACCCACATGCTGGCGAGATATGGTTGAGCTCAACCGTTCACATTGTGGTGCGTCCTACTCCCTTTGGCTAGCTGGCGTAGTGGCTATATTTTTTAATTAACACACCAATTAAAAACTTAACCAAAATATAGTGTAATGCTAACCAACTCAAAAACTTAACTTCCATACTCATATTTCTAAATGTTGTAAACAATTTATCTATTACACTCAATAAATGACACATGTATTTTAGAACTACAAACCAGCTCAACAATCATCAAATTTTATTATGGAAAATGTTTAATAATGACATTTAATGTCATTTCATGATCTCATAAGGACACTCCAAGCAAAATCACTTCAACCATCCACTTAAAAAATCACATATTGACATATCATTGACAAAAAATTCAATCATTGGGATCAACAATGTGGTTTATATACTATCCATGAAAGTATTTTATGATTATTTTCATAAAAATTATGAGATATAAATATCCATTTAAGGCTCTTTATTTCATGGGGCTTATTATTAAAAAGTTACCAAAGTGGTAAGGATTTTATGTTACAATCTCATTATTTATCAGGATTGTTTATAATTACACTTTCAATGATGAAATATTATTATCTATCTATCAATAAACTCATGTATTTTATTCTCCTATGGTTATTTAAGAAAATACATGTTTTCCTTTCATTTTACTCCCTTTATGCACCCAAGAGTCCAAAGATTGTTTTTAAGAAAAATCGAATTTATTTCTCTCTTTGATCAAAAATATTTTTTCTTCCATGTCCATATTTAAAAAAAATTAAAGATTTTTTTTGTATTCTATAATTATTTTTTAAATAAATGTTTAACCATATTTTATTTTTTACAAAATGGTTTTAAAGTAATCTTCTTGTCATTTCCCGAATGTGGTACTTTTGACTTTTACCATAAATATAAAAGGAATATTTGTTTTAATGTGTATAACATGAGCTATATTTTCTAGCATCATGAAGAATTATTGTTTTAAATATTCCTTTATAAGTTTAAAAAGGTATTTTCAAAGAAAATAATTTCTACAATGTTATGTTAAATTCTAGTTTTTAAAAGGCTATTTCAAAGTAGATTGGTTATTTTCCTTAATAAATGTTCCAAGAGATCTTTCAAAATCGTTTTTAATCTAAGATGACATCTTTTGATGTTACTTAATCTTTACTCACGATATAATTCAATGAAACCATCCTTATTCTTTCTATATATTTTTTATGATTATGATGAAAAGATGTTTATGAAACCAATTTATTTTCATGGGTTTTGATATGATGAATGTTTTATCATCTTATTCCAAACCTATGTGTAGTTTTCATTATGTAATGGTGGTTACATTATAATTAAGGTTGTTGGTTACATTATAACCAAGTATGATGATTATGTTATAACCAAGGATGGTGGTTATGTTATATCAAAGATGATGTTCACATTAGAACTAAGGATGGGTGGGACCTATATCTCCCTCTAATGTATTGGGTAAAGATTGATATATCATGAGATAAATAGAACTAGAATGGGGAGTGAACCCAATTCAGTCAGGGGATTTTTTCACTATGATATTATTGGGAGTGAACCTTGATTAATATGATGGTTTGGGGAGTGAACTCATCCACTATGATATTTTTGGAAATGAGCCTTGATTACCAAGGAAATGATTTTCAATGCTTATGTGTAATCCATAAATCCGTGTATTATGCCAATATTATGATCTCATGGATCATGTTCTTTGATTTCATTATGATTCATGTCTTATAAACTACCAATATTTATGAAATGACTCATTTTTATGATCTATGATATGTAGGGCATTGTTTTCAAATGTTATTCCCTTCCTCTCATACCCTTATGCTCACATTATGTTGAAATATCCCTTGTTTACCCTTACTGAGCATCTGAGATCACTCTTTCTTATGTTTTATTTCCATAGTTTATGAAGAAAATTATTATGTATGACATGTCTAATATGGGTTCTAGTTATGAATAACTTAATGGGAGATGATGTAGTTCACATATGAACTATTTTTTACGTAGCCAAGTTTCTAAAGGCATTAGACCTATATGATTATAGTGCATATAATTATATTATATAATGAATATTAATCTATTAAGATTTAATATATATGTATGAGAAGTTTGGTTCTTTACAGTTGGTATCAGATCAAGGTTTAGATAGCCTTTGGAAACTATAATGAGAAAGATTTATTGAGAACCTTTAGGATAATCCTATATGTAGAAGAACATCCTAAGTTATGGTAAAGAAAAGAGTTTTGTTTTCCTAGAAAAACATCCTTGTATAGATAATACAAGTGTAAATGGATTTAAAATAGTTGTACCTAGGGGTAATAACTCTAAAAAGGGAACATTGAGTTGGACTCAATCTTCACCTAGTGCACGACAATGATCCTTACTGCACACCTGGTTTGACACTCCCAGGGGATATTATTTGGACATTCAAAAACTCTTTACAAACCATCATGAATGATTTGAATAGATTACGACCATGAATAACCAAGTTTAAACCTAAATTTTTATATATTTTAAAGAAGGTGTCATGATTTAGACATCCTATAAATTAGTTTTTCACAATTGTGTGATTTACCAGTATGATTAGTGTTTCTTACACTAAGCATTTCGGTTTTAGTCAATGGTTGTAACCCAAAGTAATCATGTTAATGCTGAATGAGATAGAAAATATAACGATTATAATCCTAAGAAACTAAATGTTATGGAATATGGAATGAAAAATCTCATTGCTATAATCACATAACTTTCTCAATATATTAATCGTACTGAAAATCCAAATAAATAGAGGTAACAATGCTCCGTTGAGTCTATCACGAGGTAATTCCCACCTTATTTTAGTGGTTCCACTGATCCACTAGTTTTTGAGAAATATATATCTACCATTGAAATGATATTTTCTATTCTCTAGTGTTCAAATCATGAAAAAGTCCTTTTGATTTTCTATCTTTTAGAAGGTGAAGCAGATCAATGGTAGACTCTTATCAAGAAAATGAGTCAACGAGATGAAATTCACTCTATGGAATGGAATGAGTTTAAGAACTTATTTTTCAATAAGTATTTTTCTCATATTATTTATACAAAAATATAGAAGTAATTTATTGAGTTAAAGTAGAAGTATTCTGAATCCATTGGTACATATGAGGTGATTTTTACAAGACTTGAGAGGTACACTTCTGGTATTATCATCCAAACTGAAAGTAAGGTTGATTGATTATTCAGTGGATTAAAACCAAGTCTATAAAGGTATTTTACCATAAGGGACTTTAGTAGATATGAATAAATTATTTGATGCACTATCAAGGTGGAAATAGAGATTGGAATTCCCATCAATCTCATGGTTTTGATAAGAAAAGAAATATGTAATTCCAAGGAAACTCTAAAAACCATAGAGAAAAGAATACAATCTTTCCTATATGATCAATGTGTGTAAGGAAACATATAGGAAATTGTATTAATGGTATTGGTAAATGTTTTATGTGTGTAAATAAAAGTCATTGGGAAATCTATTGATGAGGTGATGAGAATAAGTTAGCTAATGATTTGAATAGTAAGAAAGCTCCATAGAATGTACCACCCACACTATAGTGTTTCAAATGAAAGTATTATGGGTATTATGATAACTAGTGACCAAATTTTAAGTTTAATGATAATGGTTGACCTCAATAACCTCTTAAGCCAAGATAAAAAGTGAAATCTCATGCGATCACTATTTTTGATGAGGGGTATAATAATTTCTTGGTGAAAGGTATACTTACTATCCACTCTAGAAGTTATAATGTCTTATTTGAATATGGATCTAACCTCTCTTTTATATCTGAAGAATTTTCTAAGGGAATTATAATTCTACCCCAATGATTAGATATTGAATTATCTATGAAAACTCCTAATGATACAATGATCACACCTCAAGTCTATGATTATTCTTCAATTGAAGTTTGTTGGAATGTGATTATTGTAAATATTTTTATTCTTCCTTTGGTTGAATTTGATGTTATATTAGGCATGTATTGAATTTCTATATATAAATCCCACATCAATTATCAAGGAATAGAAATCAGTTTTTATATTACCAACCAAACTATGATAATCTATCAATGTGAAAATAAATATGAATTTCTTATGGAAATCAAATCCATTATATGGGTTTTGATTCTTATTCGAAAGGGGTGTTTATCTCAGATGGTTGGGGAGAAACTCAACATTGATGATATGCCTATTGTATGTGAGTTTTTTGATTTCTTTCTAAAATAGTTTCCTAGCCTCCCATAGAATCATGAAGTTGAGTTTTTAATAGAATTCATACCTGGTACCACACCTATTTCAAATACTCCCTATA
The DNA here is from genome assembly GCA_963277665.1 of Viscum album. NCBI lineage: Eukaryota > Viridiplantae > Streptophyta > Magnoliopsida > Santalales > Viscaceae > Viscum > Viscum album. The sequence goes on along the minus strand of OY728136.1, from coordinate 1,425,632,814 downwards.
TAATAGACCTGATTGAGTTATAGGAATTGAAGAAGTAACTCTAGGATAACTTTGATAAGGGATTCATTAAGAAAAGTGTGTCACATTAGGGTGTACATGTTCTTTTTTTAAGAATAAAGATGGATCGATGAGACTCTGTGTTGATTATTGGGATCTGAACAAGATCAAAATCAAGAAAAAGTATCCCTTACTTTGTATTGATGACTTGTTTGATCAACTATTCAAAGACCAATACTTTTCCAATATTGACCTTCATTCTGGATATCATCAATTGAGGGTCAAAAAGGAGGATATACCCCAGACAATGTTCCATACAAGGCATGGACACTATGGGTATATAGTGATTCCATTTGGTCTTACTAATTTCCCCACTATCTTCATGGATATAATGAATAAAGTATTTATAGATTACCTTGATCAATTTGTGGTATCCTTTATATAAAATATAATTATATATTCAAAGAGAAAGTAACAGCATGGAGATCACTTTATAACTGCACTGACTAATATAAAGAAGGAGAAAATATATGAAAAATTCAAAAAGTGTGAATTTTGGCTATAAAGGTTTCATTTTTTGGTCATACAATCTCAAGTAAGGGTATATCAGTGGATCCATCAAAGTCCGAGGCTATTGAACATTGGCCTAGACCAAACATGGTAAATAAGATATGGTTTTTTCTTAGTTTATCTAGATATTATTGATGGGTTTTGGAGAATTTATCATGACTATCTAATTCAATCACTAAGTTAACTCATAAGGGATATAAGTTCCTTTGGACATATGAATTCAAGTAAAATTTTAAGGAACTTAAGAGAATATTAGTCAATGAACCTGTGCTTATATCACTCTATAGTGGATAGGGGTTTTTAATCTATAAAGATGCATCCAAGAAGGTATTGGGATGATTTATCATACATAATGAAATTGTTATAGCTTATGCCTCATTATAATTGAAGGTTTATGAGTAAAATTTCCCAAATCATGATTTGGAGTTAGCTATGATAATTTTTTCATAAATGATATGGAGGCATTATCTTTATGAAGAAAAGTGTGATATATATACAGATCACAAAAATTTTAAAGTATATATTCACATTGAAGGAGTTGAAAATTCACTATAGAAGATGGTTAGAGTTAATTAATGATCACGATTGCTCAATATATTACCACCATGGGAAAGAGAACAAGGTGAAATATTTTTTGAGTTGAAAGTATCATGCTAGATTATCCATGATAAGGATAAAAAATATCCAACATTTCTAGATTCTCAAAGGATGGATTTTCAAATCTTGAAGGAAGGGGAGAGATCTTATCTTTCTCAAATGAGTGTTCAATATTCTCTCTAGGTGAACATTATAGAGGCAGAGAAGGATGACGTGGATCTATAAAAGTACGTGAGAAATTTTCTTGATTAATATTGAATATAATGAAGTAATAAGATTAAAGAACCATGTTTGTGTCCCCTAAATACTACTTTTGAAGGATATATTAGAGGAGGCTCATAGTTATTCATTATCTATTCATCTTGGAAGTACACAAATGTATAAGTATTTAAAGGAGTATTTTTGGTGGGATGGCCTGAAGAGAGATATAGAATTTTTTTATCTCAATTCTTGGTTTGTATGTAACTTAATGTTGAGAGAAAAATGTCTAAGTGGATGTTATAACCATTACCCATACTAGAATGAAATTATAAAAACATCACCATGGATTTTATCATCGGACTCCCCAAAATGTTTAAAGGGAAAAATGTTGTATGGGTTATAGTAGATCACCTTACAAAGTCAACACACTTCATAACTATCATAGAATATTCCTATTTGGATAAGCTTTCCAAGATATACATTAATGGGTAAGGTTGCATGGAATACCACATTACATTTTATTTGATTAGGATCTTAGTTTTACCTTGAAGTTTTGGTGAAGTATTCAAAAATCTCTTGATACAGAGTTGAGTTTCAACATTGTATATTATCCTTAGACATATGGTTAGTTTTAAAGAACAATTAAAACCCTAGAGAATATGATGAAATATTATTATATGGATTTCAAAGGTGTTTGGGATCAAGACCTTCGTCTAGTTGATTTTTCTTACAAAAATATATTTCACTCAAGCATTCGGATGACTCCTTATGAATCCCTCTATGGAAAAAAGTGTAAAAATACAATGTGTTGGAATGAATTTGGAGAAATAAAGATATTGGGACCAGATCCATTAGAAGAAATTAAAGTGAATGTTAGAGAAATTAAGCAACACATAAGGGTAGAACAAAGTTTTTAGAAAATTTATGATGATAATTGTTGATACGATCTATAATTTCAAGTTGGCAATAAAGTATTTCTATGAATTTCTCTATGGAGGAAGGTTATGAGATTTGTAAATAAGGGAAAACTAATCCCTAGTTATATAAGTCCAGTTGAAATTATTGATCATATCAGGATCATAACTTATCACTTGGTGCTTCCACCAAACCTCTCTCATCTTCATGATGTGTTCCATGTATATCTCTTAAGGAAGTACATACCTGATCCATAACATGTACTAAACTCAAAGGTCATACCACTGGAGCATGATATATATTATGAATAAAAACCAATGGAGATTCTAGATCTTACACATAAAGTGCTATGAAACAAGACCACTCACCTATTCAAAGCTTTGTGGTGAAACCACTAGCTTGAGGAAGCTATGTGGGAACCTGAGGATGTAATGAGACATAAGTATCCGTAGTTGTTTGTACCAAAGTGATGAAATTTCAAGAGAACAATTATTTTTAATGGTGGTAGAATGTAACACCCCAATATTTTATAAAAAATATATATTTTTCAAATAAATTTAATTTCTTCAATAGATTTCATTACACAAAACACCGAATTTTAATGAACCATGATATAATATTAATATTATTATATAAACATGACCAATATAACCTAGCCTTTAAAATTGGAAAAATTAATATGAATAAAATTATTTTTAAAATTAAATGTACAAGTTTTAAATAAATAAAATATATTTATAAATAATCAATTAATTTTTATTAAAGTCTTTATATGCTTTGAAAATTCATTTTTCTCAAAAAATGATTTTTATTTCTTATTGTAAAAAAATAATAAAATTAATTTTTCAAAATTTTAGAAAACTTATTTGAAAAATTAAATTCATTTTTTTAATCAACATTTATGTAAAGACCTGGGAATTTCAAGGAAAATTTTTTCTTAATTTTCTTTGTAATTTTACAAGAACGCAGTTTCTGACGGCGCCTGATTCCGAGGCCCGGTGTGCCCGGAATTAATTTCTGAATTTTGGCTCGGGTACGTTCAGTGAACGAGCGAGCGGGAATTTCTATCTTTTGAACCGGTGCCCGGAATCGAATTCCGAGGGCACCGATGGAACCGCATCGCCGGTAATTACTTAGGAACTCCTGTTCTGGAGTTGCATTTACACGAGTGTTGATAATAAAAATTGTGGAAGTTTATTTTATAACTACACTACAATTTTTATTAACTTACTCTAAGTGTTAGCTCATGGTGGAAGTTGGGTAACCACCCAACCTCCCTTGGGAGGTTATGAGGGTGGTGGGGCCCACATGAACCCCACCTCTTCATATCCTCTAAAACCCCTCAACTCCCACTTAAATGATTTTAACTTAGTTATAACTTATGTCTTAAATGAGTTGATTTTAATGTGATGAGTTGTGTGAGTCTTTTGAATTTCAAACACTTGAATTTCAAAAGCCATGTGAAGTTAATTAAATAAGTGGAGAACTTATTTCATTTGGTTGGGTTGTGATGTTTGAGAGCTTTTGGAAAGAAGGCTTAGAAGTCTTGAAGTTTCTTCATCCTCTTGACAAAGAACGCGAAGAACAATCGGTCATCGACGAAGAACGCCACGTTCTCGGGAACCGTCTTCCGCGACGCCATACCCGCAATACCGACGACGTCTTCTTCCGCGACATCTCTTTTCGCGACGCTGAATCTTGTCACCTCTTAAATCAAGGTAGGGGTTTTAACTTTTTAAAGTTATGTGGATCTCTCCTTCGAACTTGAAGGTTTATATTTGTCGGGCCTTGATTCCAAATCTTTTTATTTAATTTAAAAGATTGTGAAAGTTTAACATCCATTAAAGGCCGATTGTTAGCAAATAACGCGAGGGGGCCGGACCGCATGAACACGGACGACCCTTCTCCTTTCATGTTGATCTTGTTGTGGATTGAAACGGGTGGGGCGCGGTGTCGTCGCACTGCGCAGGATCATGCGGCAAGAAACGCGCGGTGCCGTTGCGCCGCGTCGTTAAATAATGCAAAGACGTGACGCCGTCGCGCCGCGTTGAAGAAAGTTGAAGGCGCCGTGGCTGGAGCGGGGCCGCGGTGGTGGGGCGCGGTGCCGTCGCACCGCGCCGGACAACGAAGGTCGCGGCCGGTTCCGGGCCGCAGCGGAACGAGAAGACCGACGGCCAGCCGGGCCCCTCGTGTCGGAAGCCGGAAGGGGGACCGGCCTTGCCGGTCCCGTTGAGGAAGAACCGGCCGGCCAGGCCGGAAGGGAGAAAACCGGGGGAAATAATTTCCCCCAGCCAGCCTTAATGGCCCCCCCATTATGAGGGGGGCCGGTTTCACAAAGGGGGGGCAGGCGGCCCCCCGTTTTCTCGAAGGCAGGCCCCCACGTGAGGGGGGCCGTTTTTCTTTAGGCGCGGCAGGTTGCCGCGCCGCCAGCTGGGGAAAGGCGGGGGCTTTGCCCCCCGCGCGTGGCACACGAATGGCACCCAGGCCGCGCCGCCGCGCTGGACCGTGCCGCCGCGCCGGACTGCGCCGCCGCGCCGGACCTCGCCGCCGCACCGGTCCGCGCCGCCGCGCCGGGCCGGGTTTTTCGAGCCTGGCCGGGTCGTCGGGCCGGGTCGCCGCCCGAGGCGGGTCGACCCGGTTCGGCCGACCCAGGGGGGGTCGGGCCGGGTCGGCCCGGGCCCAGACCCCCAGTTTCGGACCACTTTTGGTCAAATGCCCGTATCTTGGGCTACGAGCCTCCAAACGACTCACCGTCAGCGGCAACGCGATCCTTGGATCGAGACGGTCGTTTCGGTATACTATACTCAAGGTGCACCTTCCTTTTCGAGAGCCTACGTGGTTAAAACTCCATAGTTAAGCGTGCTTGGCCAAGAGTAGTGATCAGGATGGGTGACCTCCTGGGAAGTTTCCCAGGGTGGGTGTGAGACGGAAAGGCCAATAACTAACAGATCGGGCGTCCGATTTACGCACCGTCTATTTCGTTGAATTCCTCTTGATGAGACGGATCTTTTGGCATACTCTGCCCGAGGTTTAGACGCAGGTGGAGTACGGTCGGGTTGGTTTTGCCTTAAAAACCAACCGGGCCCCTGGAACGAAAAAGCCAATAACTCTCAGACCGGGCGTCCGATTGACGCGCCGTCTGTTGCATTGAGTTCCTGTTGATGATATAGAACTTTTGGCATTCTACGCCCGAGATTTGGATGCAGATGGATAGTGGCCGGGTTGGATCGCACAGAAATCCAACCGGGCCCCTGGAACGGAAAAGCTGATACCTTTCTGACAGAACGTCCGTTTGACGAACCGTCAGCGGCGTTGGTGATCTCGTTTAGAAAAAGTCCCTATGAGTATACCCTATGAGAGTTCGGGGTACAGTTGAGATACGGCCGGGTTTGGTTCGCTCACGAAACCAACCGGGCCCCTGGGACGAAAAGGTTAATAACTCACAGACCGGGCGTTTGATTGACGCGCCGTCTGTTGTGTTGAGACCCCTATGACGAGGCGGTCCTTTGAGATACTTCTTCGTGGGAATTTGAGATAATTGGAGTATCGACCTATAGCTCGTCGAGTGGACCCTCCCAGTGACGACCGTGCGGAGTACGGAGACCGTGTAACTGGCTGAGACCTGACGACTGCTTGACCGACTCGACTTGGAGTGAGTCGACTAGCCCAGTGGACGGAGCACTACTTTCTGAGGTGCAGACCCATGGCGGACGGAGCACTACCTGTGTGAAGTGCAGACCCACGGTACTCGTCCGGAGAGTACCTCAGCAGGCTACTAGGGGGTGTGCACTACTGTGTTTGGGTGACATACCTCGGCGGGAAGCACTACTGTGTCTGGGTGGCTGACCCGCGGTACTCGATAGGAGGAGTACTTCAACAGTCTTAGGTTAGTGAGCAGTACCTCGGAGTCGTGACATGACCACTGTACACTCTAGAGACGGAGCTCTTCAGCAGTTACAGTTTCGATAATGAAAATCCTGGTTTGAGCTGAGACTTTTTACCTTTGTGTTTACCTCATGATTGAGATGAGTCACTTGATAACTTTGGTATAAGTATGGGCATAGACCTGGGTAGTAGTTATCCGTTGATTTCACAATCCTTGTGTTTCCTCATGATTGAGATGGTTACTTGATAACTTAGGTATATGTATGGTCATATACCTAAGTAGAGGTTATCTGTTGAGATCTTCTATGTGGTTATCCTTGTTGGTTTTAGTGAGACCTTGAGGGTCTCGGGGTCCCTACTGAGTATCGTTAGACTCACCCCTGCACGGGCTATGCCCGCACCTCGTTGTGTTGGTTGCAGACGACGGGCAGTGCTGACAGAGGCTGAGTGTTCGAGGACTGGACAGTACCTGGAGGTGGACTATACGACGAGATGGTACCCGGAGGAGGACCTCATGACGAGACGCTACCCAGAGGTGGACGTGACGACGAGGCGGTACCCGGAGGTGGACCACTGGGCGGGACATACTCGGAGCGGACGGCGGGAACCGAGGAGCAGAGGAGCTATCTGTACCCACCCTTCAGGTGAGATTTCCAGTGGACAGCTCGGCGTAGAAGCTTTACTTTTCAGTTGCTATTTTCCCTTTCGAGTTGTACTTTACAGTCGGGCTTGTATTTCTGGCCCCTTTTTACTTTCCGCACTTACTGTTGTACTCAGTTTTTACTTAGTGTTTACTTCTTCCTCTTGTACTCTGTGTGATTATTTACTTTACAAAGGCAATGCCTTCCCTTTTTACCGGGATTTACGCCTTGGTGCTAGTCGCCAGCCCCTGGCCTATGGAAGGCGGGCTTGGGGTAGTCACGACACGGGCCCCGAGGACGAGTCGTGACAATTTAAAAATAAAATTAGGTTAAATTTTTGAGAATTTTCGAAAATTATTACTTTTTCAGTGAATAAAAAGAATACTAATTTTTATTAAAAACTACCTTTTTGTTTAAAGAATTTAAAAATTTATATATTGTTTAAATTTTTTTTAAAAGAAAAATTAGTTCAATTATTTTATTATTAAACCAATTTAGTTTATTATAATTAAATTCATGTTGATTTTTTATATTAAAATATTCCATACATATGAAAATTTTCTCTTTGGAAAACCATTTTTTGTCGTGTCTACGGGTTTAATTTTAAATTAAAATTGTACATTTTTGTGAATGGAATTTGGAAAAATGGATTCCATATTTAGAATTATAATAATTAATATTATATAATAAGTTCAAATTAATTTTCTCTCAAAATTAATAGTAAAAATAGTAAAAATTAATTACTGTAGTTAAGGTTAAAACGGGTTTACTGGGGGTTAAACTAAAAATATAAGATTTAAAATGACCCAAAAACTTGTAAAATTCATATTTTATGGAAATATTTAATGTTATTATCATATAAGGTTTGAAAATAATCCATTTTAGAACATTGATTTATGTTTTAAACATAGATAAACATTTTTATTTTCAAAAATTCTATTGTGTCCTCTCCCCCACTTATAAAAGGGCACCCCTCTCCTCTTCTATTCACACTTCCAAAACCCTTTGATTCATATAATACCATCACAAATATCTTTTTTTACTTCCCTACAAAAATCTTATAGGCCTTATTTTTATTATAAATCTCTCTTAAGAAGAGTTTAGGTATAAATCTAATGAGGTTATCCTAAGAAGAGGAGGTTCGAATGTGTACAAAAGAAGTTGAGGCTTAAGGTAAGAGATTTTTGTTTCACTTTTATTTCTATGAGGCACATTCCATATTCCCCACATGTTTATTTTTTTTGGTGTATGTACTACCCATGAAATTTTTTATGATTATTTTCATGAAAATCATGGGATATACATATCCACTTAAATCACTTTATATCATTGGGCTTGTGATTCAAAAGTTTCCAATGTTGTAAGGATTTTATGTTACAATCTCATTGTTTATAAATATTGTTTACAATTATGCTTATGATGATAAAATATTATAATATATCTCTCAATAACATCATATATTTTATTCTCCTCTATTTATTTCATGAAAACACATACTTTCCTTTAATTTTCCTCCCTTTATGCACTTAAGAGTCTAAAAGATTATTTTTAAGAAAAATCAACTTTATTTATCTCTTAGGTTGAAAATAATTTTTATTATATGTACAAGTTTTTTAAAAATGTTTTAAGGAAAGTTTTTACTATTATTTAATGATTATTTAAATACATTTTTACCCATGTTTTTATTTTTTAAAAATGGTCTTAAAGGAATATTCTTGTCATTTTCCAAATGATGCACTTTTGACTTTTACTATAAATGTGAAAGGAATATTTATTTTAACATGTAACAAATGAATGGTATTATATTTTATCATGACTAATTAATGTTTTAAAGATTCCTTCAGAAGTTTCCAAGGATATTTTCAAAGAAAATGTTTTCCACAATGTTATGTGAAATTTTAGTTTTTAAAGGTTTATTTTCAAAGAGAAAAGGTTATTTTCCTCAAGAAATATTCCATGTGATATTTTAAGATCATTTTTTAGCTAAGATGGAATCCTTTGATGTTACTTAATATTTTCTGTGGATATAATCCAATGAAACTATCCTTATTCTTTCTCTATATGATTTATGATTATGATGAAAACATGTTTATGAAACCCATTTCTTTTCATGGGTTATGATATGATGAATGTTTTATTATTTTTTGGCACACCTATGTATAGTTTTAATTATGTAATAATGGTTACGTTATAACCAAGGATAGTGATTACATTATAATCAAGGATAGTGGTTATTTTATAACTAGGTTTGGTGGTTACATTATAACCAATGATGCTAGTTACGTTATAACCAAGTATGGTGGTCACATTTTAGCCAAGGATGGGTGGGACCTATATCTCTCTCTAATAAATTGGGTAAAGATTGATATCTCATGAGATAAATAAGACTATAATGGGGAGTGAACCCTATTTAGTAAGGGAATTTTTCCACTATGATAGTCTTGGGAGTGAACCTTGATTACTACAATGGTTTGGGGAGTGAACCCATTCCACTATTATAGTTTTGGAAATGAGCCTTGACTACTAAGGAAATGATTTTCTATGATTATGTGTATACCAAAAATCTATGTTTTATGCCAATGTTATTATCTCATGGATCATGTTCTTTGATTCCATTATGATTCATATCTTATAAACTACCAAGATTTATTCCATGAATCATGTTTATGATCTATGATATATAGGGTACAGTTTTCAAATATTATTCTGTTTTTCTCATACCCTTATGATAATGTTATGTTGACATATCCCTTTTTTATCCTTAATGAGCATTTGATCCCACCCTTTCTTATGGTTCCTTTACATAGGTTATAAAGTAAGGTATTTTGTATATGTCTAAGAAGGATTATAGTTATGATAAACTTAGTGGGAGATTATGTAGTTCACATATAAACTAGTTATTTATATATCCAAGTTTACAAAGGTACTAGACCTATACGATTATGGTGTGGATTGTTATGTTCTATAATATATACATATACATACATATATATATATATATGAGAAGTTTAGGTCTTTATTGTGAAGTAATACACTACCTTCTTGATGTAATCCGAATGGGTCAGGTACAAAGCACAAAAAATTAAGTCCCTCACATTCCTCATCCATATGATCCATTTAGCCAGATGAATATCCTTAATCTTAAAACTTATTGAAAATTCAACCTTAAAATCATTGAATATTTCCTTTACTATACTAACAATGAACATATCATCAATTTAGAGAAGTATGATGATGAAACTCCCATCATCAAACCCCTTTTGGTAACAAAAATGACCCACATTACTCTGGATAAACTTACACTCATCCATAAAGGTGTTTAACTTTAGATTACACTAACCTGGTTCCTACTTCAAACCATAAAGGATCTGCTTCAACTTTCACATAAGGTATTGGTTTCAATGCTTCATGAAACTAGTTGGTTGCTTCATGTATATTTCCTCATCTAAGTCCCCATTAAGGAATGAAATATTCACGTTGAACTATTCTAGATGAAATCCCTCCATGGAAACCATATTAAGTACCATCCAAATAGTTTCATGTTTAACTAGTAAAAAGATATCATATAAATCTATACATTTTGTTTTTTGAAACCCTTTTATGACTATCCATTCCATTTACCTCCATTTACCATATTCTTCCTCCTTCATATGATACATCTATTTGTTCTGAATAATTTTTTTCCCAGTATGCCTCTCTATTGGATCCCAAGTTCTAAATACATAGAGGGAATCAATATCATCCCTCATGGATAACTCCCAAAAATTTGATTCTTTCAGACTTATGGTCTCTTCTGGACTCTTTAACTTTTCATCTTTTATATAAAGAAAATAGGTTATATCATTCCCACACCTCTTCACTTATAACATTACTCTAGTAAGCCTTTAAAACTCCATCTGCAGATTTAATCCTTCCAATATTGAAACTTCCAGAGATCTATCTCCTCAATATATTTCTTTAAAAACTCTACCCAAGCATCCATATACCTAGATCTTTCCATTAATTTCTATATTTTCAACACCATCATAACTTTAATCTCATGTGTTCTATATTTTATATAGTATGGTGTCCCCAATACCGATATTCATCTTGAATTCTTTAGAACATTCATAACTTCCAAACACCTGTTCAGTTGAAATTCAGATTTTGATGATACTTTTATCTCATCATAAACCTCAGTTGAGTTCCAATCCTTCCATATAATCTCTTCATTAAATATGATATTTAGAATTCTAAAAACCTCCCAAAGGTTGTTGTACCATAGTCAAAAACCAAAATCTTCATTTCCATATCCCAAAAAGTAACATATTGGGACTTTGACTCTAGATTGAACCTTACTTTGGCATTAACATAGATATAGGTGAGTGATCCATAGAATTTTATATGGGTGAAATAAATCTTCCTTTTGGACCAAAAAATTTCTGATAGTTCCTTCCCCAAGAGAGAAGAGGTACTCCTGTTGATCAAGCATGCCACACAATTCACTGCTTCCACCCAAAACACCTTAGGAAATCCCACATGAATTCTTATACTCCTTGAATTTTCAAAAAATTCCCAATTTATCCTTTCTATGACTCAATTATGTTTTAGAGTTACTTATACAGTTTTCTTAAACCATATTCCCTTCCACCAATAAAAACATTAGAACTCTCTACTTCGATAATCCTTATCATTATCAAACCTAAAGCACTTAATATTGCAACCAGTCTCCTTTTCCACCATGGATATCCATTAGATGAAGGTTCCAAATACCTTAGAATTTTTATTGAGAAAGAACACCTACACTTTTCATGTCACTTTTTTAATGTATGTCACATACAACAATAACCCTTCCTAATAACTAATCAGAGTTAACCCCATATGTTTTCAATCACCAAATCTAACTTCTAGTTCTTGAATACTTTACCTTCTATTTTTGGAAGAATACTTTCCACTACGTTCCAAATATAAAATCTTCATATGTTTTATTATCTTTGATTCTGATCCTCAAGATACCTTTAGAAGTGATTATTTTCATCCCCTTTTCACTGAAGTGACCCAAATGGTCATGCCATAACTTTTTGGAAGTTACTTGTTTGACAAGAATCGCACCTTTTGATATCCTCATATAGAAAAAATTTCACAAAAGGAAAACCTTATTCATTACATTAGGATTCTCATAAATGTCAATGAGAGTATCTGATATAGAAAACATAGCCTTGAGAGAAATCCTTTAGTGAATCCAGGTAACCATCATACATGATATAGGGTAGGAGGAAGAAAATATAAGAGAAATACAAAGGAGAAGACACTTTAAAAGAGAATATATCTCCAATAATATAAGAACAAGATGTTTTAAAATTCCTTCCCACATCCCTCTATTACTGGCCTCACTCAGAAATTATATCTTTTCCTAAAGACTGAAATAAGGGATGAGGAAGGAAGAATTCATGTTCCCAGATTGGAATCTTTGTCTGGGTAGCCCTTACATATGATCAGTTAAAAGTTAGGATGGAATAATTCATTCATATCTGTTTGGAAATTTTTGAAGATGAAGGAATCACCAAGTATTTATAATGATCATATGTGTGGAATGAATTCTTGTCAACATTTTTATTAAAAATAGAAATCTGATGGTACCCATGGTTTTTATACACCAACAAGTAAGCACTCAAGTGAGCCCTGATGAGACCTATGTAAAGTAGTTGAATTATGGGAAATAACATGCCCAATATTCCCAATAGTCAATAGAGGTCTCACTGGTGTTGGGAAGTGAAGGAAGAGTCCATTGGTTTGGGTTGGATGATAACTTGAAAACAATGAGCAGGGTTTGGTTGGCGATTGAGGCTGTGTGATGGGGTCACTCTTTGATTTTTTTGAAGTGCACCCTAGAGTGTATACTTATACCATATCACTCAAAAGTTCATGGTAATGACATTATAATTTATCATCACATCCACAAGATTGCACAACGAAGCAATGGAAAATATTAAATCCAATCTTTTAATATCTAGAACATGAGTATCAAGGTGAAAGACATAGGCCCCTAGTAGTGGGTGCAAGTACATGTAGGATTTGAGGGACCAAAGTCGGTGCCCATCACCAAGATTGATGCTCAATCTTCCAAAGTCTCTCATGGTGATACCCAATAATAATTCCAACTTAGTAGAGAGAAAATTGTGGGTGACGCCACTATCCAACAAAACTAAAATTGGAATGTCAAATAGTTATCCCTTGACTTTCATAGAAGGGAATTCATTCCCATTGTGTGAGCAGTAACAACCAAAGTACATGATTCTAACACATGACATTCAAAATCATTGGAAAATTTCACCTTCACATATGTAGTGTTCATCACCAGGTCTAGGTCGATGATCTGTGGTGCATCATCTTCCCCCAACAAGATGACACACATCTTGGAGTTGGGGTATTTATCCATTGGATTGAAAAGAATCCCACATTTGAAACATAGTCCTTTGTGTCAATATTCCTCCCACTATTGAGTAGTCAAATTATGAATCCTATGACTTCCATAGGTTTTACCTTTAGAGAACCGCCTTCTGTAATACCCACCAATGGTTTATCAGGGCGGCTCAAAGGTAAATACTATTAGGGGAAGGTGGATCGTAGGGACTGGGGATATTCACTAGTGTCATTCCTAGGGGAGGGTGTAAAGACCCGTAAATTTCAAGGGAAATTTTTTTCTTAATTTTCTTTGGGATATTACGAGTACGCAGTTCTGACGGCACCTGATTCCGAGGCCCGGTGTGCCCGGAATCAATTTCCGAAGTTTAGCTCGGGTACGTTCAGTAAACGAATGATCGGGTTTTTCTAACTTTTGAACCAGTGCTCGGAATCTAAATCCGAGGGCACCAATGGAATCGCAGCGCCGATAATTTCTTAGAAACACCTTTTCTGGAGTTGCATTTTCTTGGGTGTTGTTATTAAGAAAAATGGGTTAGCTAATGAATAAAATAAAATTTGTGCAACAAATTTTATTCTAAGTAGTTTAAACCTATGTATGGAAGTTAAGGTGGGACCCACTAAATCCTAACCCCTATTGATAGAATATTAGTGAGGTGAGACCCACACGATCCCCACCTATTCAACTTCCTCAAACCTCCCATTAAGTTGGCAAACCCCCATTAATTTTGTGTAACACACCCGCACCCCCTTATTAAATGCCAAGTCAACTCTCGCATTTAATTGGATTATTAATCGCCTCATTAATTGGTCAACGCACGTTAATTAAATCGTGATTTAATTTTGAATTTCAAAAAGGGATGGAATGAGTAATAAAATAAGGCAAAACCTTATTTTATTATTGTTGATGTGTTGTGCGAGAAGATTTGGGGAGAAATTACTCTAGTCTTGGAGAACGTTCTTCCTCGTTGAAGAACGCTAAGAACGACGAAGAATTCCGAAATCCAACGAAAGACGACGAAGAACGCAAGTTCCTATGAGATCGATGACACGACGCCGACGATCCTCTTCTCCATGACACAGTGTACCACGATGCCCACGATCCTCTTCTCCATGACGCCATGTACCGCGACGCCCACGATCCTCTTCCACGACGTCTTTTCCCGTGACGATCCTCGTTCAAAAACTTCTTCAAGGTAGGGGGTTTGGTTTAATTTAATTTATGTGTATTATATCCTCGACATGTGTTTTAATTGTTGGAAGTCGTTTGAACCACTAACATGGTGGGTGCGGACCAACGAACAAGTCCGAACCCACCGATTCTCTGTTCTTGATGCGTGGAACGTTGGGCGATGATGAAACGGGACCGTTGAGCGATTGGAGGCCTTCGTAGTAATCTACAGGTCCCGGGATGACCCCAGGCGCAGAGGGGAGCAAGAACGGACCACCGGAGCGGCTCTGGTGGCCCGCTGACTTCACCGGCGGTGCGGGTCGCTGGCGCAGCGGCCGCCGGCCGCCCGGAGGCGGCGGCGTCCCGGCGCGCCGCCAGGAGGAATTGCCGCGGCTGAAGCCGCGACGGCAGGAGACCGGGATCCTGCGGCCGCGCGGGATCCAAAGGAGGACGTGGCACCCGCCGCGTCCGCGAAGCATAAAGGGAGGGTGGGGGGACCACGTCCCCCCATGCTCGGCCGCTGGCCGAGCCAGCGTGCCACCCGGCCGGGCCGGGCTAGGTTGCACGGACCAGACTGAGCCACACCCACCGGGCCGGGCCGTGCCCTAATGGGCTGGACCCAGACCCGGGTCAGGCCGACCCAAGGGGGTTGGGCCGGGTCGGACCGGGCCCATACCCCCCACTTTCGGACCACTTTCGGTCTTTTGCCAATAACTTGGGCTATGGACCTCCGATCGACATAGAGTCAGTTGCGTAGTGATCCTTGGAACGAGACAATCATTTAGGTATACTACAATCAAGGTTTCGGAGAACTTTGGGTATAGCTGGGTTGGTTCAAACACGAAACCAATCGGGCCCTCGGAGCCTAAACGCTCATAACTTGAGTTCCGGATGTCCGATTGACGTGTCGTCGACTTTGTTGGATTCCTATTAGTGAGACGGACCTTTTGGATTACTCTGCTCGAGGTTTGGATGTAGTTAGAGTACGTTCAGGTTGGTTTTGACTTAAAAACCAACCGGGCCCTTGGAACGAAGAAGCCAATAACTCTTAGACCGGGTGTCCGATTGACGCGCCGTCTGTCGCGTTGAGTTCCTTTTATCGAGACAGAACTTTGGGATACATCAAATCCGGACTATGTGTCAGTTGATGAATCCACCCCTTGGCTCGTTGAGCGGACCCTCCCAGAATCGAGCATGCTGTGTGCGGGAACCCTAGAGCTGGCTGCGACTGCGACGACGATGATGACTGCACTGAAATCCTCTGTGGGTTCGGCAGCGACGATGACTACACTGAAATCCTCCGTGGGTTCGACAGCGATGAAGACAACACTGAAATCCTCCATGGGTTTGACAACGATGAAGACCGTACTGAGATCCTCTGTGGTTTCAACGGTAATGACTACTGTTCTTGTATCCTACGTGGGTCTGGTAGTACTACTGTTCTTTTATCCTATGTGGGTCCTGTAGTATTTGACCTCTGTTTTAGTATCCTATGTGGGTCCGACAGAGTAGCTGGTCTTGTATCCTACGTGGGTCCCAGCTTAGATGAATCAGTGGCTATATCTGATAATCTCTATCACCTTATGAAGAAGTATACCTGTGTGAGCTGAGTCTTGACTTCCAATCATTATCTTAGATATGATTGACTTGCTATCCTAAGTGGATTGGGTTGTGTTATCCTATATGGATTGGGTTGTACTATCCTTTGTGGACGTGATCAGACTTGGGCTCGGATGTAGGAGCCGAACTGGAATTGATGACTTAGGTATATGTATGGGCATATACCTAATTAGTGTTGGATGTTACTTCGTGATTGTATCTTTTTTTTGTGGATTATCCTATGTGAATTCTAGGAGACCTTTAGGGGTCTCAGGGTCCCTACTGAGAAGCGTATACTCACCCCTGCAGGGGTTATGCCTGCACTAAGTTGTGTTGGATGCAGACGACGGACATCGCTGATCGTGGTTGGGGCTTGTGGATCAAGTCGGTACCTGGAGGTGGACCACTGGGCGGGAAGTACACGGAGCGAACGGATGGACCCGAGGAGCTGAGGAGGCTATCTGTACCCACCCTTTAGGTGGGACTTCCAGTGGATGGATCGACGTTGCTGCTTTACTTTCAGTTGTTGTACTTTCCTTCCAGTTGTACTTCACTTTCAGTTTGGGTTTGTATTCTGGCCCATTTACTTTCCGCACTTACTATTGTACCCAGTTTTACTTAGTATTTACTTCTGCTTGCTTACTCTGTGGTGTTTGTTTACTTTATAAAGGAAATTCCTTCCCCTATTTGTCAGGATTTACACCTTGGTGCTAGTCGCCAGCCCCTGGCCTATGGGAGGTGGGCTTGGGGTAGTCACGACACTGGTCTCGAGGATGGGTCGTGACAAATTGTTATCAGAGGAGTTAGGTTCTACCGCAGAACTCAGGACTCTGATCTTCATTCTATGTGAAGCAATACTGTTAAGGGTATTGAGTGTGGTTATCAGTCCAGGGAGTCCAGTGTTGGTGCGGCGGCCGACGTATCCGTACACCAGGACCCTGACTTCTGATTTCTGACTCAATGCACGAAAACATTGATTGCATGTGTGTTTCAAAAGTTTTCTTTATGATTACTTTGTGTCAGCTCACCAGGTATACTGTTTTGACCATGGCACACCTATTTCTTTTTAGGATGGCCCCACGATGGCAGCCAGCTAGGGTTCCAAGATTTGTGCGAGACGACAGCCCAACGAGTGATGAGTCCTCGGTGCATGGCCCTTTTTCCGCAGAGGCACCGGCGACACCTCTTCCCGCCGATCCACCGATGCTACCAGCCCCAGCCGCTGAGAGTGCATGTCGCCTTAGTGCACTGCACGAGTTTCAGCGTCATAGACCACCCAGGTTCCGCGGGGAGACGGACCCTCAGGCAGCCGAGTATTGGATGGAGGCTGTAGTTCGAGTTTTCAGGCTAGTGGGGACACCAGCTAACCTCATGGTGATCCTTGCAGCGAGCCTCCTGCACGCGGTAGCAATCAGATGGTGGAGCTTGATGCTCCAGGTGCACGACGAGGCATCTTTCATCTGGACGGAATTTGAAAGCCTCTTACACTCAGAGTTCTTCCCAGCCACCCTCCGTGTGGTGCACATTCAGGAGCTACTACAGCTGTGGCAGGGCGGCATGACGGTCGCCCAGTACTCAGCAAGATTTACCGATCTCTCACATTATTTGACGGACATGGTACGAGACCCATTCTTCTGGGCCCGGACCTTTGAGCATGGACTGAGGCATGAGATCAGGGCATCGATGATCTCCCTCAGCATTCCGATGCATGCATGAGTACTAGAGAGAGCCCTTCTCATTGAGAGCTTTCTTGCTGAGCCTACACTAGCAGCGAGACCTACCACAGGGTGGCACATAGCGGAGTCATCTGCAGCTGGCAGTCGATGGATGTCGCAGGGGTCTATGTGGACCAGAACATCAGGCGGACAAACTCAAGACACTGGCTCATAGGTGCGGGGAACACGACGCAGAGCCAGCCTTCCGAGGAGCAGACAATGCTAAGCATGCGGCGAGTAGGGCCACTTGGCTCGTGACTGCCCGACCCGCCATACAGAGGATCAGCAGACGGTTGAGGGGCCACCCAGGTAGAGGTAGAGGGTTGACTGTGGCGGTCCGCAGAGAGCAGAAGGATGTGGTAGGTGAGCTGGACGAGTAGCAGGTGGTGGGCGACGCTTTGAGGCTTTACCACCACCACCACTAGGAGGTCCACCCCGACCACAGGGAGCTGGTGGGCAGAGACAGGCTCAGCTTCATGCAGTGGAGGCCTACGACCACAGCGCGCCAGAGATGATTTGAGGTACTATCTATGTCTACTCCACCCTTTCTATAGTTATTATAGACACATGATCGAGTCATTATTTTATTACCACTGCCCTTGTTCAGATCTCAGATATTCCGATAGAGCCGTTGGCTCGATCCTTTCAGCTAGAGACTCCTACGGGAGCAGACTCGACGATTACGCACTAGTGCCGGCAGTGTGATATTACTCTAGGAGGTGAGAGCTTCGGCTGGGATCTTCTTGTAGTGGCATCGAGGCCTTATGACGTCATCTTGGTCATGGATTGGTTATCTACAGTCCATGCTCAGATCGACTGTATTAGGCACAAGGTGCGGTGTGTTCGCACCGATGGGAGCAGGTTCACATTCAATGGCGAGAAGGGAGCCTTAGCAGCGTAGGATGGAATCACGTAGAGGAGAGGACAACTGATCACTCATCAGTTGGATAGCCTCATCCTAGGAGTAGTTGATGTGCGGAGTCCTAGTTTTCCTGCAGTGGTGGATCAGTATGCAGACGTTTTCCCTGATGACGTTCCAGGACTACCTCCTCGCAGAGAGGTAGACTTTTATATTGACTTGTACCTCAAGACAGCCCTGATATCCACTTCAGCATATCGGTTGGCTCCCGCTGAGCTTCGAGAGCTACGGGTACAACTGGAGGACTTACAGGGCAAGGGATTCATCTGACCCAGTGTTTCACCCTGGGCTTCCCCGATTTTGTTCACCAAGAAGGTGGACGGGAGCTTGTGAATGTGTGTCGATTATCGTCACCTGAACCAGGTGACTGTGAGGAACAAGTATCCGCTACTGAGGATTGAAGACCTCTTAGATCAGCTCAAGGGAACACGGTGGTTCTCGAAGATAGACCTCAGGTCAGGCTATCATCAGCTCAGAGTTCGAGATGAGGACATGCAGAAGATGACCTTAAGATGTTGGTATGGCCACTATGAGTTCTTGGTTATTCCATTCGGCATAACCAATTCTCCAGCGGTGTTCATGATTCTAATGAATAGGATCTTTCAGCCATACCTCGATCGATTTGTCGTGGTCTTCATCAACGACATTTTGATATACTTGACCACTGAGGAGGAGCATGCCTACCACTTGCAGGTTGTACCGGACACCCTCTGAGAGAACCATCTTTATAGTAAGATCTCGAAGTGGCAGTTCTGGTTACATGAGGTCCAATTCTTGGGACATTTCATCTCTGAGGTGGGAGTTGCGGTGGACCCTACCAAGATCGAGGCAGTGCTAGCTTGGGAGCCACCCAGGAGTGTGACTGAGGTGCGGAGTATCTTGGGTCTAGCTGGGTACTACCGGAGATTTTTGCTAGACTTTTCCAGAGTTGCAGCACCACTTTCAGCTTTGACGAATAAAGGGAAACCCTTCGTGTGGTCAGATAGATGTCAGTAGAGCTTTCAGGAGCTGAGACAGATATTGACCAGCGCACCTATCTTGAGGCTCCCATAGGAAGCAGTGGGGTACGTAGTCTACTGCGATGCATCAGGGACCAGAATCGGATGCATCCTAATGCAGGAGCGGGCAGTGATTGCCTATGGATCACGTCAGTTGAGGCAGCATGAGAAGAACTATTCTACCCATGACCTGGAGTTGGCAACAGTGGTCTTTGCTCTGAAGATGTGGCGACACTATCTGATGGGCGAGCGCTTTACAGTCTACTCTGACCACCAGAGTCTCAGGTACATCTTATCGCAGAAGGACCTGAATCTGAGATAGCGGGTATGGCTTGAGTTCCTCCAGGACTATGACTTTGAGATAGTCTATACTCCTGGAAAGGGGAACGTAGTAGCCGATGCTCTCAGCAGGAGGATGGGCATTCAGCTACTCGGGGAGGCGACAGAGAAGCTATCCGCTTTGTAGATATCCTTCATGGATAGAGATGAAGTAGCCTTTCTTCAGTCACTCACAGTCACTCCTCCACTACTACAGTGGGTCATAGAGGCATAGCGTGGGGACGTTGACTATGAGACGCGGCGTGCACAAATATCCTCAGGATAGGAAACTAATGGATTCTCTGTGGGAGGAGAGAACGTCGTCCTTTTCAGAGGACGTACCATGGTACCAACTGCTTTACAGGAGGAGGTGCTGAGAGAGTTTCAAACTTTCCCTTTAGCGGTACATCCATGGGTAGCAAAGATGTACCAGGATCTCAGACGACAGCACTGGTGGCTGGGTATGAAGAAGGATGTGGCAGAGTTTGTTTCTCGATGCCTCACTTGTCATCAGGTGAAGGTGGAGCACCGGGTACCAGCAGGCTTGGTGCAGCCCTTAGAGGTCCCATAGTGGAAGTGGGATGTGATATCTATGGTATTCGTGACTGGACTTTCATGTACTTCCAGAGGTCACAACTCTATTTGGGTGATTGTCGACCGACTCACCAAGTCAGCTCACTTCTTACCCATTAGAGAGCAGGGCTCAGTGGAGAGATTGGGATGCCTCTACGTTCAGGAGATTGTACGGCTTCATGGTGTGCCATCATCTATCATCTCTGATCAAGATGCTCACTTTACTTCCTGGCTTTGGAAGGGGTTGCAGGAGGCATTCAGGACACAACTACGTCTGAGCACCGCCTTTCACCCTCAGAAGGATGGTCAGATGGAGAGGACCATTCAGACTCTCGAGGACATGATCCGTGCATGTGTCTTAGACTTTGATCGCAGCTTGGAGGACCACCCACCCTTGGTGGATTTCGCGTACAACAACAGCTACCACTCCACCATCGGGATGGCACCGTACGAGGCATTTTACGGCCGACCTTGCAGATCACCTCTGTGTTGGAAAGACCCCGGGGAGTCAGCACTTGTGGGACCAGAGATGGTCCAGGCCACGACAGAGAAGGTCCAGGTCATCCAGGAGCGGATGAGGATAGCTCAGAGCCGACATAAGTCTTATGCTGACAGGAGGCAGAGACCACTAGAGTTCGAGGATGGCGACCATGTCTTCTTGTGGGTCTCACCTCGACGTGGATTACGGAGATTTGGCCGGGGCGACAAGTTATCTCCGCGCTTCATCGGACCATTCCAGGTGCTCAGTAGGATAGGCGAGGTGGATTACCGCCTGTCTCTACCACCTCAGTTGCACCGGGGGCATGACGTCTTCCACGTATCTCAGCTGATGAGATACATGCATGAACCGACACATATCATTGACCATGGGGAGCTAGACCTTGACGATGGGGTAACTTTTGCGGAGGTCCCAGTGGAGATCGAGGATCTACAAGAGCGGGTCCTATGTGGGCAGTCGATTCCTCTAGTGTGCATCAGGTGGAAGCACGGGAATCTCCAGGAAAGCACTTGGGAGCGGGAGGCTCAGATACTTGCTCAGTACCCTCATTTGTTTCCCTAGATTGTGATGTATCTTTACGGGGACGTAAAGACCTGAGGTGGGAGTAATGTAAAGACCCATAAATTTCAAGGGAATTTTTTTTCTTAATTTTCTTTGGGATTTTACGAGTACACAGTTTCTGACAGCACCTGATTCTGAGGCTCGGTGTGCCTGGAATCAATTTCCAAAGTTTAGCTCGGGTACGTTCAGTGAACGAACGAGTGGGTTTTTCTAACATTTGAACCGGCGCTCAGAATCAAAATCTGAGGGCACCGATGGAATCACAGCACCGATAATTTCTTAGAAACACCTTTTCTGGAGTTGCGTTTGCTCGGGTGTTGTTATTAAAAAAAATGGGTTAGCTAATGAATAAAATAAAATTTGTGCAACAAATTTTATTCTAAGTAGTTTAAACCTACGTATGGAAGTTGAGGTGGGACCCACTAAATCATAACCCCTCTTTATAGGATATTAGTGAGGTGGGCCCTACATGATCCCCACCTATTCAACTTCTTCAAACCTGCCATTAAGTTGGAAAACCCCCATTAATTTTGTGTAACACACCCGCACCCCCTTATTAAATGCCAAGTCAACTCTCGCGTTTAATTGGATTATTAAACGCCTCATTAATTGGTCAACGCACGTTAATTAAATCGTGATTTAATTTTGAATTTCAAAAAGGGATGACATGAGTAATAAAATAAGGAAAAGCCTTATTTTATTATTGTTGATGTGTTGTGCGAGAAGATTTGGGGAGAAATTACTCTAGTCTTGGAGAACGTTCTTCCTCGTTGAAGAACGTGAAGAACAACAAAGAACGCCGGCCTCCGAAGAAATATGACGAAGAACGCAAGTTCCTCGGAGATCGACGACGCGACGCCGTGTACCGCGACGCCGACAATCCTCTTCTCTGCGACACCGTGTACCGCGACGCCCACGATCCTCTTCCATGACGTCTTTTCCCGCGACGATCCTCGTTCGACAACTTCTTCGAGGTAGGGGGTTTGGTTTAATTTAATTTATGTGGATTATATCCTCGACATGTGTTTTAATTTTTGGAAGTCTTTTGAACCACTAATGTGGTGGGTGCAAACCAATGAACAAGTCTGAACCCACCGATTCTCTGTTCTTGATGCGCGGAACGTTGGGTGACGATGAAACGGGACAATTGAGCGATTGGAGTTCGTCGCAATAATCTACGGGTCCCGGGATGAACCCAGGCGCAGACGGGAGCAAGAACGGAACACCGGAGCGGCTCCGGTGGCCCGCGGACTTCACCGGTGGCGTGGGTCGCCAGCGCGGCGGCGTCCCGGCGCGCCGCCCGGAGGAACCGCCGCGGCTGAAGACGCGGCGGCAGATGACCGGGATCCCGCGACCGCATGGGATCCAGAGGAGGACGCAACACCCGACGCGTCCGTGGAGCGCAAAGGGAGGGGGGGGGGGACCGCGTCCCCCCATGCTCGGCCGCTGGCTGAGCCAGCGTTCCACCCGGCCGGGCCGGGCCGGGTTGCGCGGATCGGACCGGGCTGCGCCCAGCCGGGCCGGTCCGTGCCCACTGAGCCGAGCCGCGCCCTAATGGGCCGGACTCGGAACCAGGTTGGGTCGACCCGGTTCAGGCCGACCCAGGGGGGGTTGGGCCGGGTCAGACCGGGCCCAGACCCCCCACTTTCGGTCGTTTTCCCATAACTTGGGCTATGGACCTCTGATCGACGCACCGTTAGTTGCGTAGCAATCCTTGGAATGAGGCGGTCGTTTTGATATACTACACTCAATGTTTTGGAGAACTTTGGGTACAGACGGGTTGGTTCGAACACGAAACCAACCGGGCCCTTGGAGCGGAAACGCTCATAACTTGAGTTCCGGATGTCCGATTGATGTGCCGTCGACTTTGTTGGATTCCTCTTAGTGAGACAGACCTTTTGGCTTTATCCTCTCAAGGTTTGGACATAGTTGGAGTATGGTCGGGTTGGTTTTGACTTAAAAACCAACCGGGCCCCTGGAACGAAGAAGCCAATAACTCTCAGACCGAGCGTCCGATTGAAGAGCCGTCTATCATGTTGAGTTTCTTTTTTCAAGATAGAACTTTGGGATACATCAACTCCAGAATACGTGTCTGTTGATGAATTGAAACCCTTGGCTTGTGGATCGGACCCTCCCGAAATCGAGCATGCTATGTGCGGGAACCCTAGAGCTGGTTGCGACTGCGACGACGATGATGACTGCACTGAAATCCTATATGGGTTCGGCAGCGATGACGACTGCACTAAAATCCTCTATGGGTTTGGCAGCGATGAATACTGCACTGAAATCCTCCGTGGGTTCGGCAGTAATGAAGACAACACTGAAATCCTCTGTGGGTTCGGCAGCGATGAAGACCGTACTGAAATCCTTCGTGGGTTCGACGACGATGACTACTGTTCTTGTATCCTACATGGGTCTGGCAGTACTACTGTTCTTGTATCCTATGTGGGTCCAGTAGTATTTGACCTCTGTTGTAGTATCCTACGTGGGTCCGACAGAGTAGCTGGTCTTGTATCCTACATGGGTGCCAGCTTAGATGAATAAGTGGCTACATCTGATCATCTCTATCACCTTACGAAGAAGTATACCTGTGTGAGCTAAGTCTTGACTTCCAATCATTATCTTCGTTATGATTGACTTGCTATCCTAAGTGGATTGGGTTGTGTTATCCTGTGTGGATTGGGGTGTAATATCCTTTGTGGACGTGATCGAACTTGGGCTCGGATGTTGGAGCCGAATTGGAATTGATGACTTAGGTATATGTATGGGCATATACCTAAGTAGTGTTGGATGTTACTTTGTGATTGTATCTTCTCTTTGTGGATTATCCTCTGTGGATTCTGGGATACCTTCAGGGGTCTCGGGGTCCCTACTGAGTAGCGTATACTCACCCCTGCACGGGCTATGCCCGCACTACATTGTGTTGGATGCAGACGACGGACAACGCTGATCGTGGTTGGGGCTTGTGGAGCAAGTCGGTACTTGGAGGTGGACCACTGGGTGAGACGTACACGGAGCAGACAACTGGACCCGAGGAGCTGAGGAGGCTATCTGTACCCACCCTTCAGGTGGGACTTCCAGTGGATGGCTCGACGTCACTACTTTACTTTCAGTTGTTGTACTTTCCTTCCAGTTGTACTTCACTTTTAGTTTGGGTTTGTATTCTGGCCCATTTACTTTACGCACTTACTATTGTACCCAGTTTTACTTAGTGTTTACTTCTTCTTGCTTACTCTGTGGTGTTTGTTTACTTTATAAAGGCAATTCCTTCCCTTTTTTGTCAGGATTTACGCCTTGGTGCTAGTCGCCAGCCCTTGGACTATGGGAGGCGGGCTTGGGGTAGTCACGGCAAGGGTCCCGAGGATGGGTCGTGACAGAGGGGTATTGTCCCCTACCATGTAACTAATACCTAGGCTTGCAGGAAACCACGAATGAGGCGACCCAAGATAAGATTCCTTTATTCTATAACATTTCAATAATTAAAACATTGCATTTCTTAATAAATTCAATATCCCAAAAATTGATATATTTTGTGTCTTTGGAGACTAACTATATATGAAAATTATTTTACAACTATTGTGGGAACATTTACCCATAATTTCATCATACTAGGTCTTCTTCTAAACATATCCCAAGTTAAGCTCATCCTCATGCCCTAGGAAATAGAAACATAAGAAAGGGATGATCTCAAACCCCCAGTATGGAAAAAATAAATATATCAACATGTTACCCATGGTGGGATCATAAGCATATGAGAAAGCATAAGAAGGATATAGATATAATATTTAAAGAACATGAAATCATAAAAATGGTTCATATGTAAAGATAAGAGAAAAAATAATCCCATATGATCAAACATTTAACATGGTGTAAAGATTGGGATAACATGAGTCTTAAATCATGATCCTGGGATCTTAGCATAATAATATTTCAAAGGAGTGTGGCATTAACATAAGTATAAAAACACAACATTGAGTATTAGGAATCAACACTTATTTCCCATACTAGATCAGGCATCACAACCCATTTCCTATAGTGGATCAGGAATTACAACATGTTACCCATTTTCAATCGAGCATCACTACTCATTTAACCATTATATCATGAGATGTAAATATTTACCCAATGCATTTCAGGGAAATATAGGGTCCAACCATCACTTAAAGATTAACTATACACATTTATTCCATAACCTGAATGGCCAGAAGGCCTTTATTTTTATTGATTTTTGATAAACCCCTTTTCAATGTGAAAAACATGTGTTCTATAAAAAAATATCAAATAATCACATCATTAAAACCCATAAATAATAACGAGTTTCACATTACTTTTCAAAAGGTATCACATAAATAACCACATAAACGAGATCAATTGATACCAAATTCAATCACCCAGAATATTAACTTCATAAAATCATTTATAGGGTTATTTATAAAACATTACATCATGTAAAATATATATCTTTTGATATAAAAAGGAAAATAGAAGAAAAAAATGTAAAAAGAGTAACACATATTATCTTCAAAAAGGAAAGTATAAATATCACAGTAATTGGTAATTATTTGGATTTCAAAATAAAAAATGAGAAATTTGGTAAGAGAAAACATGTACTTGAAAGAAAGATCCATTAATCAACACTTAAGATGAAAACATATTATAATTTTATGGAAAAGAAAATCACTCATGGAAGAGGATTTGAATTATGAATTCATTTTCAATAGAGATATAAAATTGGAAATCATATGAAAAAGTTTATCATTGAATATAAGGGAACATTTAAGGTCAAATTTTAAAAGAAACTTCATAACTCAAAGAAAAATATTTGAGTTACCAAAGTCTCTTACCTTTACTTATTGATTTCCACGAAGTTTTTTTAACATCCCATATAAAAAAAATTATTATATTAATAAACTCTCTAATAAAGTTATTCATATCCATAACCATTAATTTATAATTATTCTCTATATTTATATTAATTATTTCTTATCCATTTTTAATTTCAGGTGTGATAAATCATGATCATTTTGAACAAGTTTCACAATCGAGGTGTTGTTATTCATTTTTATCCCAAATTCTGTCATTATTAGATCATACAAGGTATTTGAATTTATATTTTTATATAGTTTATAAACATAAAATTTCATTATATGAGAGTTTTAGTTATGGTTCTTGTAGATGAAATTAGAAACTAGCATGTTTTAGTGATTTTTAACAAATAAAGGGTGGTAACATAATTAAGGAGTTAAATTTTTATATTACCATACCATAACGAAAAAGTATTTTTTACTATAAATACCAAATATTATGTTTCAAATTCCATACTTGATATAAATTTATATCATTTTTCATGTAGGTGGTTAAACCAACCCAGCAAGAATATGCTACAATCTATGTGTGATAATAACTATGGAAGAGATCCTTTTGTTATAATATAATTATAAAAAAAATTATAATTAAATTATTTTGATTCTATTAATTTGATTAATCATAATTGGGAAGAGTTATAAAAATTTAATTAAAAATAAGTTTTCATTTATAAATAAACCACTTTTCTTCTTGGCATGTTTCTTTTAGGTGGTTAGTTTTATAATGATCACTTATTGCTAATATTACATATAGAATGAATAATTTATATTTAATAAATATAAATAATGACATAAATATCATATCTACTCACTAAACCCATTTCTAAAACCATCATTGAAAGTTGGTGATGAAAAATGAAACATGTCATTTATAGAGGCGGTAGTCCACACATGCGCATGGGAAACATTTCCATTTTTTCAATTGAATGAGAGGAGAGTAGATAATGGCTATACCATAAATATAATACAATTTCACTATATAATTTATACTGATGTCATTATATACATATGGTTATAATGGGTTTGGAGGAAGGTGAATGGTAAGGATAAAGAAAGGAAGTTAAAGGGTAGGTAATGCTTATGCTGAGAATTTGGATCTTCTATTGAAGTATACTTTGAAAATGAAAGAATTGAGACACTTTATTAATTATAGAGGATTATAAATGTGTGATGGTATCTAATATAAGTAAATTGGATATATTTTCATGAGAATTTATAATTAGGGGTGCAGATTTGAAAAGTGTGGAAGTGAGATCCTTTTATAGGTGAAAAAGAGGGACAAATCCTTAGAAAAGAATTTTAGGTAAGGGGTAAGAATGGAATTGAATTATATTTAGGTTGATAAATTTTGGAAATACATGTAGGTTTGGATTTCCAACCTAACAAATGTATTATAGAAGGTACAAGTGTCAAATTGATTTAATAAAATTTGAGACACATTAGATTACTCATTTTAACACTTATTAATATTGATTAAATATTAATCATGGTTATTATTTTATCACTAAAAATATAATATGGAACTTATTACCAAATTTTGACATGATAAATCTGAATTTATACTCTTTAATAAAATTCAATTTATAAACATGAGAGAATTAACTTTTAAATTAAAATATATAATGTGTTGAAAAACTATATTAAAAAATCCATTTTAATCATTAAGCGTCTTTAATATTATTCAAATTTGATTACCAATTAAATTAGTGTTAATTAATTTTTATATATTCTTAAAAATAATATTAGAGACTTAATTTATCCATTAAAAAAATGATATTTAGAAATTCACAATTCTTTGAAAAATAAGTATTTTATCTTGGTAACTAATATTTAGCTTGGTAACTTAATTTTATGCCTAAAAATGAAATTAAACCTATTATATAATTTTAAAATTATTATTACAAATATTAAAATCATTTTACATGATTCAATTTCTAAAAGTGATAAAAATCAATTTTAATATAAGCTTTCATAAAAACAAGTTTAATAAAAAAGTATATTTTAAGCATAAAATGACCTTTGTTTTATTTTAACTTTTTGTATAGTTTTTTATAAAGTGGTCACTTATATTGATACCCTAAAATTTAATAGTTATAATATAATGGTAATGTTTAATAATTTTATTAAGGTAATTCAGTTTTTTTAGTCTAGTATTGCATGGAAGAAATGTTACTCACATAATATTTAATCAAGGTAAAGTATTTACTAAAAAATCTTGTGTTTTTATAGCCAATTACACATGTAAGGTGAGGTGCATGGCATGTAATTAGGTGTATGGGTTATGAATATTCACCCAACTATAGACGTCCTTATAAATACCATGAAGAAAATAACTTAAATATTTATTCTCCAATTATTGTGAGAGTACTGAAACCAAATATCCAAACTACTCGATATACTCCTAGATTTTCATTGTTTATTGTAGTGAAACCAATTAATCATATAGGTTTTGGATTTCAAGGTTGCTCAATCACTGTATCAAATCATATTTAAATGCCTTTCAATTCACTTGAGGGAGTGTTTCCCCCAAAATGGTGAACTAGGACATAATGACACCTTCTATACATATCGAAGAATGAGGAAATTTTTCTATGTGAGGAGTTTGATAGATGAAAAAATAAAGTTATTCATGTGTAATCTAGCCTCATGGATCAGTTCCATAAAAAATGGGGACCTCCACTTGGTGCTCAGTAGAAGATGAGTCATGTGTGAAACTAGGCGGTCAGACGAGCATACCTATATTGCGTCCTGACATTTCTATGGTGCCAAATGTCATGGAAGGTGCCTCAGGGAATTATTTCAACAAATAAGGTAGGGATAGTTATTTCTGTGAAAATTTCTCCAGGTGTTATAAAAGGTGGTGAGGTAAATATTAAAGTTAGTGTGCTCTTTCTGGTATTTTTATAGTTCCTTCAATAGGTCAATGAATACAGTTTCAAGTTCACCCATGCACTGAACCATGTCCCCTAGACTTGTTTGTTATCAAGTCTCTATTATTGTTTGAAAATAGTAGTGAATAAGTATATGGTAGTTCACCTCCTCCTGCATGAGTGAAATTTAGAAGTGCTACCCTCCATAGTAAGTTAAACATTTCCAAATGAGCATTGAAAAAATCAAAAAGGAGGAAATACCTAAATATGGGTATTATATTTCCCAAAAAACAAAAGAGGAATAAGGTGGAAAAATACTCATGGGTCACGTGATCCTCTAAGAGACACACGATCATGTGACCATCATGAGGTCACCCGAAGAAGTCGTGGGAATTGCATATCATGTAAAAGGTCCCATAGAGTCCATTTGATAGGTCCTTTTTTTGATTTTGAGAAGGTACCATAGACAATTAGTGATCATGCAGTGGCTTCTAGGAAAGAACTCCCAAGACATGAAAATTTTTGTCTGGTGGATGCTCGAAAAGCCATCCAAAAGTCCTTAAAAATAGGAGAAAAATATCCAAAATATGGGAGCCTCTTGCGTTCATAAAGCTTATGTGAAACATCACTAATGGGGAGAATGATTTTCTACCACAAATTTCAAAGAAATCATGAGATCCCAAATAATTTTTAAAATAAATAGAGTAAATAAATGGGTAGGAGGAGGGAGCCTTTCACGATCGTAAAAGTCACACAACATGTCCCTGGTGGTCTGAAAGACACCACAAGCACCTGAAAACATGTACACCTCATCTCACAAAATCCCTTTATATTTTCATCCTCATCACATGAAGGGCCTTGGGTATGTCCAGGAAACTTCACACCCCCTTTGGATCCTTAAGGATAAATAGATGGAGTTGTCTGCAAAATGATCATGCATCTCCATAAGACCTAGATTGGTCACGTGACACATCACTAAGAGGTAGACTAATTTTATTCAATAATACTCATGCAATATTTCATGATCCATGAACTTTGTAAAATAAGAAAAGTAAATAAAAAGGGGAAGATGAGGAAGCTTATCACGGTTGTAAAACTCTTGCAACACACTAAGGATGTCCACATCATGGTCTCATATGACCCCTTGATAGGCTAGTTTGGTTTCATGGAATCACCTCGACAAGCCATCTTTTCCTCACAAAATATTCCAGACAAGTCTTAGAGTGTCACGTGAGTGAATCTCAGCAGGAAATATGATCACATGAAGGCCCTTGGAAATGTCAATATTATAATGTGGAGGTCCTTTAGTGTACCTTCATGATTCAACAGGTCCCCATTAATTGGAAATATTCTATTAAAGGGGGCATTGGTGGGATGAACATGTGGTAACTGAAAATTAGTAGACACCCTTAGAATGATCCACATCAGAGAAATTTTGTTGGTAAAATATACACAAAAAAAAATGGTGAACCCAATATGAATCTATCAATAACAAAATGTTTGGGTTATTATCCATCAGGCTATTTTTTTCACACTATACGCAAACAAAACTGGCGAACCTAATGTGAAAATATCAAATAAAATAATGATTGGTTAATAATGTAGCAGACCACTTAGTTTTTCATATCTTACACAAACAAATCTAGTAATACCAACATAATATTACAGCCGATCCTTCGTAATTGGGAATCTAATGAAATAATTCAATCCTCATGCTAACATGTCCAAGAGAGCAGAATGGATAGATTAAGAATAAATGGATAATTGTGTTAACCATGCATATATGATTGGGAAAACATCATGCCTATGATATTTCACTAATTATTAACCTTGTTCCTTATTGTATTCATGAATTTAGATACTACTCTCATCAATAGTATCCCAATCCGAGATAATGTATTCATCATCCAGTGATCGTTCCAGAAAGACAATTGTGGATTTAACCCTTACAGGTTGAAAAATGATCTCTCCTTCCTAACAAATTCAATGTCATGTGGAAAACATGATGGGACGGGAGTACCATTGATGTGGTATAATACTGACCCTTGAGATCACTTGCAAGGGTCTCCAAGAACTAAAACTGATGAGTCTGCATTGTCCAAGGAAAGATGTAGCTAATACAATGGCCCTAATTTCTACAACCAACTGTTTTAGGAGCTTATCCCCGAAGCACAAAAACCAACATCTTCAATATCTAATGAAGGTGTAAAATGAAGTCAAATACATCTCCATTTATGTTTAGGGGCCACTCAGGAGGTCTCTTGTTAACCATTATCACCAGCATCGTCCCACTTGTACCCACCAGTCACCTACTGGGGGTACCACATGACACACTGTCGCCTTTGAAACCCATGTATGGGTAGAAAGAAAGACACATTGGGAGAATAAGATTCTGGATATCCAAGAGAGTGCTCATATTCCCACTCATGATAATAGTGTCTTTCAGCATATTTCTGCAGTGATCAGTGAGCAGTCTCATATCCCTGCTCACTTGAAACAAGTCTATGGGAATAATCCCAAAATAGGAATGGGGGAGGTGTATATCCCTAAACTTGTGCATGAAGTACATTGTCATATTATGGTGGCTCAAATAGGAAAGAAGTGGGCACATATCCCCACTTCAATCAAAGAAATATGCCAGTACATAATGGAGATAGAAAATGTGTAGGCTTATATCTTTGCACACATTGTTCTAAAATTCCAATACATCTTAGAAACAACTAAATAACTCCACCAACATATTCTGACACTAGTCCAGATGTAGTTAAAAAAACATATTTATATCCCTACATACAAGAAAAATCAACAATCTAATCATCATGAACAATTGGCTACTATGGAGAAATCACACATTCTTTCTCCCATATGGAAGGATTATAGGGATATTCTGATAAAGGGTAAGGCATCAGACTAGGCTCATAATCCCATTCCAACTGAAGATCCCCAGGTTAAAGAAGAACATTCCTTAGGACAGGGGCACATTCCTATCAAAAAAGTTCGATGACATATTACAAAGTCCCATGATAGAGCTCATATCCCTGTTCTAGTTGAGAATCACTAAGTGAGAGGGGAACATGACTCGGGAGAGGATTATATTCATGTTTAAGAAGTCCAGTGGCATGCTCCAAACGCCCAGGATCAGTCATATATCTCCATTATAGACAAGGATGACCAAGTGAGAATGGAAAAATCCTTAAAAAAGATCATATTCCTGTCCGTGAATCTTCCTGTAAT
The DNA here is from genome assembly GCA_963277665.1 of Viscum album. Classification (NCBI taxonomy): domain Eukaryota; kingdom Viridiplantae; phylum Streptophyta; class Magnoliopsida; order Santalales; family Viscaceae; genus Viscum; species Viscum album. Next base: position 1,425,600,284 of record OY728136.1, on the reverse strand, counting down.
TTTTAGTAGATCACAGAAGCCAAACACATATTCCTACTTCTACCGATGAAAGATTGCACCAACATTATTCTGAGGTAATATAGGAGGATGATCATATACCTTATCCCATTTTGAAGGTTCGTTGACATAATTTTGTGGTGAATATATATTTAGAATAGGATCATATTCTTATTCCAATCGGGGCTTGCTAGGTGAGATCGGAACTTTCCTCATGGTGGGATCATACTCCTTACAAGAAAGACCGGTAGAATATTCTAAAGGTTCAGTGTTGGGCTCATATTCCCATCCTAACCGAGGATTAACAAGTGATAATATAACATTCCTTAGAATACGCTCACATTATTTTCAATAAAGAGATAGATCATTAGCATATTCTAATATCTTCTCAGCAACAAGCTCATACCACCGCAACACTAGATAGTTATAAGAAAGTTTCGGTGATCATCATACAATTGGATCACATCCCTACACATTTCCAAAAGGCAGGTTGGAATATTCCGACCAGGATGCATAACTTAAACCATATTTTTAATCTTCTCAATGAAAGTATCCTTGAGGTTTTCTGAGACAAATTCTCAACACCCCAAGGTCCATCAACTCTTTAACTAAAGTAGAATATGATCATTACCATGATAGTCCTCCTCGTGGTAGTGTGGAGATGTATTGCAGGGACTCTACTCCTGAAATACACCATGATCAACCTCCCTATGATGATATCTCCCACAAAAAAAAATCCTCCCCATTCCCAATAACCTTCATATATAGAGGTGTTCAAAACTTCAACACCTTTGTATAGAAAGGTGCTTGAAACATTGGGGTAAACCACATATAGTTCTCTATAAAATTCTAGTAGCACTATACTCCAATTATCAGGAAACCCTCAGAAGTATCTTATATGGTCTGACTATATGGAGGCATGTAATCTTGATTAAGAGGAGGTTGAAATTTATATACAGATAGAGTTATCCAAAAACAACCTCCCCATCACTTTCTTCCCTCCTCGCCACTTTTGACTATGAGATCCCAGATGATCTAGAGAAGGAGTGCATGAATTATCTACACAAAAACATGTGAGAATGTTGACACTCCTTTCCGTCACAGAGTCTCATGACTGAAAAAGGGAAATACCTTAGTCCAAAGTGATTCATCCTTTGAAGAAACATCAAAAATAGACAAAGGCACAAAGAAGGATTTCTTCCCACTTGGGTCACACAAGTTTCCTTATGGCCGTGCAAGTATACTTGCGCGCCGTATAGTGGTCGTGCAGGTGACTTGAACACCCTCTTTGATTCTCGCTCGGGGTCTTCAGCAGCCTATAAATACCCCCGGTGGGCCCCCCATTTCGAGGATGGAAAAATTCCAAAAGTCATATTTAAGCTCTGGTCTCCCTAGTATCTTCTTGAAGTCTTCTGGTCACTTATAAGGTAATTTCTTACCTATAATGAAAGATCTAAATAGGCGAAACAAGGCCTAAGTGTTGAAACTCATCAACACTTGCGCGCCTAAGTGGCCAGCCCTTAATGGAAATGGCCACACTTGCGCGCCGCCTTATCCTTTCAACAAAACTTGAGCGCCACTCTTTTGGAAGACTTTAAGGATAAAACTAAGGGCTTGAGCCAAGTCTCGCCCAAGTATTACCTTAAGGGTTGACCTCCGTGAAAGTACCCATGTGTCGCACAAGTATACTTGCACGACCAGGACTTGCACGCCCATGCAGGACTTGCGCGCCTCTCTCTTTTTGGGTGACCTTCCTACCTATTTCACCTCTCTTATTCAAATGAAAATCTCCTATTCAAGATTTATTCTTCAATACACTCTTCAAAGCCATTTTATGGCATGTTTCCTTGATTGTCTTCCTTATCTGAAAGGAATTATGTGGAACATCTCTCAAAACCTAGTGATTTACATATCTTTATGTCACTAAGGTTAGAGATTTCATTCATTCAACCTCATCCTTTAAATATGAGAGGATCTTTAACCTAGAATTCCTTTTCAGGAGCAAGCCCCAATCTCAAAATCCCAAATATGGGAATCCTCTTTAGGAGTAAGCCCCAAGTCCCCTAACTTGGGCCTCCTTTTCAGGAGTAAGCCCCAGTCTTCAAGTTCCCTTAATTTTGGGAATCCTCCTCAGGAGTAATCCCCAACCATAATTCTTTTAATATGGGCATCCTCCTTAAGATTAAGCCCCAAGTTCCCAAAATCAAAATTCCCTTAACCTGGGCTTCCTTTTTAGAAGTAAGCTCCAGTCATAATTCTCTTTAACCCGAGCCTCTTCTTTAAGAGTAATCCCCAATCATAATTTCTCTTAACCAGTATTAATTTACTTTTTATTTGGGATTCCTTCTCAGGAGTAAAACCCAATCATAAGTCCTCTCTAATTTGGGAATCCGTATCAGGATTAAGTCCTAAGTTAAGTATCCAAATCTCCATAAAATCACATATACCTTTATAGACCTTGTTCCTGGGTTTCTTCCCTGAAGTAAATCCTAATCTTCATCTATCTGGGCAGTCATACATACATAAGCCCCACATCATTTCTTATAATTTCATCCTTTATGGCACAATTTTCTGGTTTTACCAATACCTCTTGTTTCTCACACCGAGCATGACTCACGTGAGCTTAGAGTGTAAAATTAATTATGAAATCTTTATTTGAGCCATCAATCATGCATAAACCTCATACTTCTTTACTCGAACTACATGGGTTCTAATTACTTTTCTAAAACAAAGGATACGTAGGTAGCCTATCTGCGGGTACGATCCCAACTCTAAAATAATCTATGTCCTTATGAATGACAATAAACTTAAAGTGCCCCGCTGAGTGTCTTTAAAACTAGTATGGTTATCATAATGACCCAGAGATTTTCTATATAATGTGTTGAATGATATCATTGACTAAGAATCTCTAACAAATGCAGATGATTCTTTATCTATGAAGAACTTCGAATACATATAAAATATTCTCTAAATCTTATTCATACTAATAATTGATTGTCAGATCTAAAGGAAATCTCATTCTTATACTTGGTAATTTAATAAGGATTCATGAACATAACTTAAATCTATAAAGAGAGTCCCGGAGTAGACAACAATTCCCCTAAAAAAGGTGTGATGAGTCCGACCTCCCATCCTCTCGACCAATGCAAATTCTTAAGCCTTATCAGTTCACAACTAATGAGCACCTACCTTTGGAAAGTAGGTCCAAATAGATATAGAATCATTGGATGTTTCTGGTTCTACGAACAAACCCGTTAGAAGCCACTTGGAATGTTTTAACCTTAAATAAACAAGGTCATCCCCAATTCCAGAGGAAACAAAAAATGGTGAAACCGACGTGAATCCTTAACCAAGTTAAAATGATGTTTTACTTATTTTGTTAGGCCCCTATTTAAACTCAATGAGAGGGCCAAAAAAACAATCAATAACATATGTTCTCATCCAAAAGATGTAGTGGTCGATCTTATCTTGATTACGTCTGTTATATCAAATAGGCACTCTTTTCCAAGATCTTCTGTGTTACAGAAATGACTTCCCTAAAGTTCATGCCTGTGAATACCTCTACTGTGGATGCCTCTGCTGATGCTCCTGCTGGATCGTCATCTGCTCTGAGGATGACATCACCTACTCAGCATCTTCAATGCCGGGTATCAAATGCACTGGTTAAGGAATACCGTCAAAACGGTACTATTTCGACTCTAGAGGCTGCCAGACAAGCCCTCCAAGTCAATAATTCACCCTGGTCATCCGGACAGCGACGACCAGCGATCAAGAAGAAGGTGGTTCCAACCACCGTTTCCAAACGTTTCAGGTCATTATCCCCAGAACTCAATCAAAAGTCTCTCCCATATTCTGGGGAGGTGAATGAGTAGGTACCTTAGGGCCTTAATTCAAAGAGACATGAGTCCTTCCCGAGGGCTCCCATCAACAATCGTCACCAGACTCGTGCGGAAGTGCGCCCTCAACATGATGAGGGTATCACCTTCAGGGGTTCGGCTTAGGTCCCTTAGACCCGAACATGCAAGATGAAACAACCGAGGTAAAATCCGGTCAACAGTGAGAAGGTTCTTATCTCTACCATCTTAGGAGAAGTCCACCAACCTAACTTGGTGGCAAGCAATGAGCGGGCACACACACCCGTCTGTTTTAATTCCGCTGTCTAGCATACTCGTCTGGCAGCAGCACGCCAATACCATCAGGAAATTCCGGTGGATTACTGTAGACAGTAACATACACCTGTTTATAAACCATCATCTAGTTAGCAGGCTCATCTAACTACATTTTATGGAGCCCGCCAACCCAATGTGTTGACAACTGGTAAACATACACATACACCTGCTTACACTCATCAATCCTGCCAACAGCCTCGTCAGTCAGTATTGAAGGAAGCTTGTCAACCACATTCAGCAGAGTGAAATCAGCAGGCACATACACCTGCTAGTATTGATCAAGCCTACCAATAGTCTTGTTTGATAGAATTTAGAGAATTCAATCGGAAAGCTCTGGCGAAAAACAGGAGGCAGACTCAACTCTCTACCCCACACTTGAGTACTGTCAGAATTCACTGACAGGAAAAGGAGGATAGGAGTAGGTATACACACCTACTCCAAGCACGGAATGGACGTAAATCCTCGTTCCGGTAGCTGAAGTCACCAAGCATATTCTGTCATTGGTGAAAGAGCAAAAGCAAATCCCTGCTCATATTCTGGATGCCTCTCAGGATATTATAACAGCTTCAGCAACATCACAGGGAAAGAAATGAAAATCTATCCCTACCAGTAGAGCGACACATCAATAGTTCACTCCGGAAAAGACACAAACCTATGTTACAGTCCAAGATGGTTGTGGGGCATACTCCCCCATATCATACATACAACCAAGTCAGGCACATACACCTAATTTGAGTGGAGATAATCAGACTAACCTGATCATTTCTCCTGATCAGACACATACACCTGCCTATAATAACCACTTTGTTCAACAAGTGGTTCCTTAAGTGAGTAATAAGGTTTCTAAGAAGAATACCCACCCAACACAATCAAGAAATCAAGAGCCAATTTTTAATAAGGCCTTACTCGATGCTGGAGTTCTTGAATCCCTCAGACAATTATCTGTTGGAATTCAAGATTCTACTCCCTCATTTCCCAATAGTGGGAACATTAATTCCAAAGGTATTAATCAGACACTTCCTCATGAAGGCTTTCTTCATGATATTTCGGTCGATCTCAAAGTATTATCTTCATATGAGAGTCACAAGAACCCTCTGTGTGGCCAGAATACCAAGGATAAAAATGTTTCATCTTTTTCTGTAACCCACCATGGTGGTCCTTCCCATGATGATGAATTTATCTATGAAAGTCCTCTCTGTATTAGTAATTCACATTGCCTGGAAAATTATCCAATGGACAATGTAGTTACGAGAAATCCCTCTTATCTTGAGGCACTTACAAATGTGATTCCAGTCATGTCTGATGCTTTACCACTAGAAGGTGAAATACTTTCTCAATCAAAAGATAGCCCAGGGTGTAGGTCATTCTCCGAAACACCCCTAGATCGTTCATCTTCTAGTTTGATTAGTGAGTTCTCTACCAATCTTATTGAATCCGATGAAGCGACAAGGAAGCACCAGCTCTGGTCCAATCAGGTAGAATAATCTTTATCAAATGATAAATAGGAAGTGTTGAATATGAGAAAACAATTGGAAAAAGGTGAAGTGCCAGTCATGTTTTGGCCTTTAGCTGACTCTCAGTATGAAATTCCAGAGATGTTAACGGAAGATGGAATTCATGATATTTTTCTCAACATATGGAAAAATCTTTGTCAGTTGAAAAATAAAATATTATCTTATGATGAATATGAAAATCATGTAAAGATAATAAAAGGGTTACAACACCAAATTGACTTGGCATCTCTCTCAGTTTCTTGATATCTGAAGGCTGAAAAGCAGCTGAGAACCCTTCAGCGTTCATGCCTTGGTGCACTAAGAAGATTACGCCAATTAATTACCAATTCCCCATCTGGTATTCATATAAGGGGATGGGGGTGTTCATGGATCACTACATTTCACTGTACTCTCCAGTCAACAAAGCTCACTGAAAATGGTCTCATGCAATGTTATTGCCCATGGCCGGCCACAACCAATTGGATTTGTTTGTAATCAAAGTCTCACTCAAGAACAGGCCTCACTAGTTCTTATCAAAGTCAAGCATACAAAGAACAAGTTGTTGAATTACTCCTACATCAAGCAAATGAGAATATTGAACAGGCTTCTCGTTTAGAGCGTGCACATCATCAAGTGACAAAAGTGTCAGAAATCATCCAATGGTCTTTTGAGTCGGGTGATAAAAGTGGATGAAGATTGATGAATCTAGCCAATTTCCGGACTAAAGTCCACAAGATCAAGAGATATTTTAAGAAAGTATCAGATATAGCATGTCAAGAACCACCCCAGCTTGCCAGACTAGGGACTCTTTTGACCCAACCCTCAGAATCAACAAATAGGATTCAACGAGTTGAGCAGGAACAACCCCAGTCCACCGGACTGGGGAATTTTTCAAATCATCAATCTCTTCCTCAGATAAATTCAGTCTTCCCTCGATTAGGGAAGAATCCCCAAGAGAAACGAAGAGCCGAATTATCAAGATATTCTCTCCAAATTACGGTTCGTCAAGAAGTTCCTGAGGGACCAAATCGACAAAAGGAAATGTATCATAAAAACATGGAAGAAGACAATATCGCAGAAATGTTGATAGAAGGGATGCAATTAATTATGCATCAATTAATGTCATCAATGTTGTTTTTACTGATCTGCCAGATGAGTCTCACTCAAAGGGATCAGATGAAGAGATTCCTGCTCAAGAAGTTATATGCACAGACACAAATGAAGAAGGTGTGCGTACACGAAATCAAAGGATTACCCATAATCTAGGTGTTCCTTCAAACAACCCACTTACCCCTCTCCGAAAGGGATCCAACAAGGGGAATTGAAAGAATCAGGTTACATAACCTTCCTCTGGAGAAGGACAATCGCTCTCATTAGAGCAAAGGTTTGCACAACAGGAGGAAGAAATGAAGGAGTTGAGGATGTTGAATGCAGAACTATTTCAAGGTAGTATTCCTCCTAAGCATGATGGAGTCTATCAGCCAAGGGAATTTTTTGCAGTTACTGAGATAGATCAAGAATATACTCCTTTATCAGTACACCCTCACAGGTCTAATCCTATGAGTCATGTGCAGCAACAATCAGTGGTGCTACCATCAGTTGCAGTACCAACCACCACATCTTTCCAAGCTCCATTTATTGCACCTACTCAAGTACAAGCTCAACCGGATGCTTCTAAAAAGTTAATAACTACTATTGAGTCATTAACAGCTCTGTTGGAAGATATGGAGGGAAAACGTGCTCAAATTCAACCAGAAAAGAGATCTTACCCGGAATGGGTTGATGCAATTCCTCCCCCATCAAATTTTGCAAGTACCACATTCCCAATATTTAATGGTTCAGGAGACCCAGAGAAACACTTAACACATTTTGTTTCTCATTGCGATCCTATGATGGGAACCCCTCATCAATAGGAAGTAGTTAAGCTCAGATGTTTTGTACAGTCATTACAAGGGCCTGCTTTTGTCTGGTATACAAGCTTGCAATCCCGGTCAATTACCGGGTGAGAGGATCTTCGTCAATGATTCCTTCTTCAATTCAGCTCAACTTTTCCAAAGACAACAATTTTTGATCTTACAAATTGTAAGCAAAGAGAGAATGAAAGGGTTTCAGATTTCATTTCTCGCTGGAAGGGATTAACATATTACCTGAGATTAGCACTCCCTCAAGAGGAATTGTTTCCAATCTGTGTGGAAATTTTGTGTGATGAATTATGCACACCGTTGATCCCTGTGAAATACACAGGAGGGTTTTGAGACCTTACTTCGATATCTCAACATATTGAAGACTCTCTTATGAAGACTAAGGATAAAACTCGTGTAATTCCATCAGCTCCAGGAAGGAGAATTGGTAAAGTAGAGACTGCTATAGTTATGCTTAAACAAGCACCTGCACTTGCTTTCACCTCAAAACCTTCATCTTCCCGAAGGGTTCCACCTCTTGAGCATCAACAAAAGAGTTCATTTTGACAATATGATCAAAGAGATCAAAGACGGAAACAATTTGAGGATCTAAAGAGCAAAGTTTACACTTTCCGAAATGAACAAGTTCCTGGTTACTTTATTTTGGCTCTGGAAAATAATTTGGTTCAATTGCCAAGGCCCAAAAGGTCGAACAAGGAAGGTGATGAAGACCGTCCCAATTACTTCCCATTTCATTAGATGTTGGGGAATCCCATTCAGGAGTGTTTTGTCTTCAAAGACCTCCTGCAAAAAATGGTAGACTCAAGACAAGTCAAATTGAAAGGTTCTTCAGCTCATGTAGCATGTGTAACTGCTACAAATCCAGACGAAGAAGGCGAGTGGCAAGAAGTCAAGAACAAAAATGCACAAAAATATGATGATTGGATGGTCAAAAAAATGATCATCCGCACTCATTCCATTTTGAGAACGCAATTAAAGAAACCAATTGTGTCTTCTACCATGAATTCCATAACAAAACCCTCTTCATCAGAGAGAAAATCCTCAAAGAAATAGCATAATTCAAAGAAGGAAGAGCAATCAGAAGAAGATGAAATCATGTCAAAGCCCAAGTTGTCTTTGACTCTGGAAAATTTTATGCCATCTACTTAGAAGCCACAGGCACTGTCCCACCAAACAGAACATCCTAAATTGGCTAATCAGGCAGAGTCTTCATCAGATGAAGAGTTGATCTTTGGTTATATTAATATGATTCATTTAACAGATCCTTTTGCCAGTCACAATTTCGATTTTGATGAGCTCGAGTTCCCTATATCAAACAGAGGAATCAGAGGGAGTTCCAGAGGTCTAGGATACAGAGGAAGAAGTGGATATCCCAGAAGCCACTATTCCAATTCTACCCCTTCCAGAACTGTGTATGCAGCAGAAACTCGTGGCAGAGCCCTTCAACGGGCTCAACAAGAGCAAACAAATTCTTCCACCAATAGTAGACTCAGTCCTGGCACAATTATTCTGGAAGATCGTTTTGAGGTTCCATATTCTTCCTCTCAGCAAGTAAATAGACCTAATTAGTCTAATATTCCAAAGCCAAGAGTATTTCCAACTCCTACCCTGATACAGGAAGCATCTACATCCAAAGCATCAACTTCTAAGGTACCTGCGAAACCACATGTTCCTGTTGGGAAACACAGACCTTTGGATCAAAAATATGATGTATTGAAACACCTGGCCCAAGTACCGTCCAAGTTATCTATTTTCGATGCCTTGAATTTATCAAAGGATCTTCGGGAGGCACTTATCGAGGCTTTGTCAAGTCCTCTAGAGTTTAAAACTGAAATTTCTACAGTTGAAGTCTACAATGTAGAGAATAATACTGCAGAATGCCATGCAATGATATCTTTCACAGATGAAGATGAAGATGATGTCATGCATGGACATATTAGACCTTTTTACTTATCTGGAAAGGTCAATGGTGTAGACATCTGAAGATATTTCATTGATAATGGTTCAGGAGTCAACCTCATCCTCATTCGTACACTTCATAGATTGGGCCTCACAGAATCTGATTTATCTCCTTCTACTTTGATGTTGCAAGGGTATGATAAAAATGAACAAGAACCACTAGGCGAGATTACACTTAGAACTCAGTTTTGAGACCTTGTATCCAATTCAGATTTCATTGTTTTTGATCATGATACATCCTTCAATATATTTCTTGGAAGACCTTGGCTACATCAACATGCGGTTATCCCTTCATCATACCATCAATGTCTCAAATATTGTTTTGATGGTCAAATTGGGACATTGTATGGTGATAAAGCCCCATTCAAGACATGTGAATCTCAATACATTAAGGCAGAATTTTATCACATGAAGGGTTAGGATAAAACCACAGTAAGGGAGGTTACCAAGGTTAATGATCCATTTGGTTTGGAAAAGAATCCAGTAAATCCATTTGCACATGTGTGTACAAATTATGTGTTGCCTATCAGTCAAATTGTCAAGATAGACCCAAATCAAAATAATCTTATGGAAACTTCCATAATTTCAATCACGACAATCAAGCCAGACACCATGGGAGAAATTGGTGACTCACCAAGCAACGATGAAAGCTCAAATGGAGATGTCTTTATTTCATCCGCTGAAATCCAGCAAGTCTATACTTCACCAACTAGGCTAGAAGAATTTATAGCAATGTTAGAGGTGAACGATGATGTTGATTCTCAATCCATCATGTCCTCTTTATTACCCAAGGAAGACCCTTCATCATCAATAGGGTCAGAAATGGAAGCCTCTTCTTCAAGATGTTTAAATTTTAACATCTCTCCTGATCATGGAAATTTTGCTTCATCATCTACTATGCAAGTAGAAATAGAAGAAATAACACATGTTGAAGAAGAAGAGGAAGATCTCAGGGATACTCCTCCAACATTTGAAGAGGGTATCTCTACCACTGTGGATGAACTCAAAGAAATACATCTGGGTACAAAACAAGATCCACTCCCCACTTTAATTAGTGCAACCATGACTCTTGAAGAAAAAGAGATGTATATTTAATTTTTGAAGCAAAATAGATATATATTTTATTGGGACTATACAGAGATTCCAGAGATTTATCCTGATGTTGCTACTCATCGTTTGGGTTTGCTAGAAGAACATCGAGGATTTAAGCAAGCCGCAAGAAGAACACACCCAACTTATGCTTCCAAAATTGAAGCTGAAGTGGATAAGATTATCAAAGATAACTTTGTCAGAGAAGTTAAATATCCCAAATGGTTGGCTAATATTTTCCCTATGAAAAAGAAGAATGGACAAATTAGAGTTTTCATTGATTTCAGATATCTTAATCGGCATTGCCCTATGGATGAATTTCTAGTTCCGATCACAAAACTCTTAATTAATGCAACAGCTGGATATGAATCACTTTCCTTCAGGGATGGATATTTCGGGTATAATCAAATCCGAATGGCTCTAGAAGATGAATAATATATAGCCTTCAGAGCCCCTTAGGGCGTGTTTTGCTATCGGGTAATTCCCTTTGGCCTAAAGAATGTGGGCGCAACATATCAGCGTGCCATGCATCGTATCTTCAAACCCTTTTTAGGGAAGTTTGTTGAATGTTATGTGGACGATTTGGTGGTTAAATCCAGGAAACTTTCTAATCACTTGGATGATTTGGAAGTCATATTCCACAAACTTCGACAACACAATTTGAAGATGAACCCCTTAAAATGTGCTTTTGGGGTAACCTCAGGAAAATTTATCAGCTTTTTTGTACACCATCGTGGTATCGAAGTCAATCCTAAGAAGACAAAGTCAATCCTTGGTATGTCACCTCCTCAGAATTTGAAATAATTGAGAGTACTTCAAGGACGCTTAGCCTATATTCGGCGTTTCATCACCAATTTGGCAGACAAAAGTTTACCCTTCACCAAATCGATGAAGAAGGGAGTCACTTACCAGTGGACTGAAGAATGTCAAGAAGCATTTGATGTTCTCAAGAAGTATCTCTTGAGTCCACCAGTATTAATTCCACCTATTGAAGGAAGGTCACTTATCCTCTATGTGACAGATTTAGAGTGATCATTGGGTGCCTTTCTTGCTCAGAAGAATGATGCTGGGAATGAAAATAGCCTATACTATCTCATTCGGACTATGATTGAAGTAGAAAACCGATATTAAAATATTGATAAGTGCTGCCTAGAATTAATATTTTCAGTTCAGAAGTTGAGACACTACCTGCAACATCACAAGGTCCAATTGGTATCTCGCAATAACCCTCTCAAATTCATCCTTAGTCGTCCAATGCTTACAGGATGTCTGGAAAGGTGGACAGTTATTTTGCAGCAATTTGATATTCAGTATGTGTTTCAAAAGGAAATAAAGGGCCAAGCTCTGGCTTATTTCCTTTCTGAACATCCTTCAGTATAAGACACATCTTCAGATATTGAACTTCCTGATGAATAAGTCTTTTTTATTCAAGTTAATCTTCAAACATGGGAAATGCACTTTGATGGTGCTTCTAGAAGTCCAACAGGGAAGAAAATGGAAGATCCTAAATCCAATAAAGTTGGGTTAGGAATTGTACTCATTTCCCCAGAAAAGGCAGTGCTACCTTATTCCTTCTCATTGTTGGGAGGCGGTACAAATAATGAAGCAGAATACCAAGCTCTCATCGCAGGATTGGAGTTGGTGCTTCAAGCACAAGTGAATCACTTAAAGGTGAAATGTGATTCAGACCTGGTAATCAAACAAGTTAATGGGGATTATGCCATCATAAAAGAATAACTAATCCCTTTGTATGATTACGTCAGAGATTTAATGGAGGAATTTCCTAAGGAACCGATATTTTCTTATGTCCCGAGATCACAAAATTCCCAAGCTGATGCATTGGATAATATAACCACAGCTCAGGAAGATCCAAATCAGTATGAGACAACCATCAGTATTTCCCACCGTTGTACAATTTCACCTTATGTTCAAACCAAAATAGAGGAAATCAATGAAATTAGCCCCATATCTGAACCATATGGTCATACTACAGGATGGATGACACCTATCAGGGAATACCTTCAAAATAGAACACTTCCACCTAATAGAGCTGGGAAAGAACAAGTCTTGAGACATGTGGTCAATTTTACTCTTTATGACAACCCTGATCACCTAGAAAAATTCTCTACAAAAGAGGTTTTGATGGAGTTATCTTTAGATGCATTGATGGTGAAGAGACAATGGCTGTCATGAAAGAAGTACATGCAGGAGTCTGTGGTGCCCACCAGTCTGGACATAGACTATCTGATCAAATTCAAAGGCTTGGATACTTTTGGCTTTCAATGATACAAGATTGTGTTGATTTCACAAATAAGTGTAATTCTTTCCAAGTACATGCCAACTTCATTCATCAACCTCCAGAGTTGCTCCACACAGCTGAATACTTGTGTCCATTTGCCACATGGGGAATGGATGTGGTGGGACCTTACCCTTCAGCTACAGCCAAGCAGTTCAAGTATATTATTACTGCTACTGACTTCTTTTCCAAATGGGCAAAGGTAATATCTCACAAGGAAGTCAGTTCTAAAAGAATTGTTAGCTTCATCAAGTCTAACATCATTACCGGATTTGGTGTCCCTCATACCATATTGACGGCCAATGGAACCAACTTCTGTTCATCCGAGGTGAGGATGTTGTATCAAGAATACAACATCAAATCCAATTATTCATCTTGGTATCATGCAGCAGCCAATGACCAGATATAATCCTTCAACAAGACTCTTTCAAATATACTTCAAAAGATGGTGGATAAAGATAATAAATCATGTCCTGCTAAACTCTTTCATGCTTTATGGGATTATCGGACCACCGCCTGCACTGCAACGCGGTCAACTCCATATTCATTGGTATATGTAATAGAAGCAGTCTTTCCCATTGAGGTTCAATTACCTTCGCTCAGAGTAGCCATTTGTGATCAGTCATCTATAGATGAAAAATCTCAAAAGCGATTGGATGAATTGGAATGGTTAGATGAGAAAAGATTATGCACCCTGCACCACTTGGAAGTCTATCAGGATCGAATAGCACGAGTTTTCAACAAAAAAGTTCATCTTCATTCATTAATTCAGGGAGAATTGGTATTTGTTCTTAGAACTCCAATGACACCAGGAAAGAAACCTCCCAAGATTGAGCCAAAATGGGAAGGACCTTATTCAATACATAAGTTCTACTCCAATGGAGCTTATTATTTAATCTCGATGAATGGAGAGCTCATCACTACTCTAACCAATGCCATATTTCTGAAGAAGTATTTTGTATAAACACAAAATACATCAGTTACGGTCCATGCATATGACCTTAAACTATTTGAATTTCTCTTGTCCAACATGACGTTAAGCTGTGAAAAAGTCCCTTAATACGTCCTACATGACATTAAACTGTATTGTCTCCATCTTCTTAGCTACAGGGCACTAAACTGTACAACACCCTTATTGTCCAACATGACGCAAAACTGTGTTCACGTCCAACATGACGTTAAACTGTGTCCCTATATTAGTCCTACATGACGTAAAACTGAACAAAGTCCCTGAATATGTCCTATATGTTGTTAAACTGTATTTTGTCCCTACTACATGACATTAAACTGTGCAGCACCAATAGTCCTCACTGCAAGACTTTAAAATACATAGTCCCTTCACACGCCCTACATGACATTAAACTGTGCATCGTTAGGGTTGTTGCTACCTCTTGTTTCTCACATCGAGTATGAATCACGTGATCTTAGAGTAAACTTCAACCATAACACCCTCTCTAGGCCGCTAACCATGCGTAAGTCCCAACACCATTTTTAAGTTCGTTGTTCTCAAAAACAACTTGATCACCAATTCATTCTTCAATCGAACTACGTAGACTTTGATCCTTGCCTTCTAGGCTAGGTACGTAGGAAACCTCCCAAGGTTCAAGCCCAAAACCAATCTATTCACATCGGTTCACATCCATCTCATATGATGTTGATTCATAAATCCACCCCCAGAATCAATATCTTCATATTGGTTTACCTTGTGTCCTTGCTATATGACGTTAAGATGTACAACACTTTTGTCCTGTACGACAATAAACTACAAAACTCTTTGACACCCTCACCTGAGAGGGAATCATTATTTTTATTGATCTCCAATCATGTTATATTCCGAAGACTACGTGCATACATGGCAATGCCTGGACATTTTTATCTTGGTTCAAACCATCATTTCAATAAACTCCCATTTTCACCCTTCACTTGTACGAACCAAATATCTACGGAGGTTATTTCAATAACTATGTATGGCTTGATTCCCATCATTATGGGATATGTAGGAACGTTCGAGTGTCCCTCAAACCTAGCCCCAAGTCTTTGGGCCTAACCCCAAATTCTACTTTCAGTCCCCTGGCTAAAAATTCTCTGTGAAAACACACATTGTGTATTCATTATTATGGTTCGAGCTCTATGACCCTAAACTAAGATTTCCTAGACTCTCGTCCCATATGAAATTAAACTATATTTCAAGAACTATGTATGGATTGATTCCCATCCTTATGGGATACGTAGTGAAGTCCAACATTTCAATACAGGACCCAACCACAACATGATTATGGTTAGAATTGGTCTGTGTATCTATAAATGCATTGAACAATGCCCATTTTTATGTGTCATACTCATAACCTTAAATACTTCCAGATCCTCATAACCCTTTTCTCGACTTCTGGTCACAAAAATGTCCGATTCCCGAGAGTTCTTTTTCTTGACTATACAGCACGTTCCCTTAGGAGGCCTTGCATAAACAGTCTACATAACAGACCTGTCAGCCAAAAGATACTATTATTTGACTATGCATCCAATTCCCTTAGACGAACCTGTATAATTCAACCCCCTAACGGGTTTTTTAAATAATGGTAACTTCATTCTTGGGAAGAAAACCTCTTTTGTCCTTAGTTTTCTTAACGAAAATATATAGGGATCCGCAAAAATAGCCATCCTTAATATATTTGTCTTATACTCTTTTTCATGATTTGAAAGTATTCATGTATATGGTTTATATTTCTCTTCCCTACGTTTGGGTCAGAACTTCGTAGGAGTGACATTCATCCAGTTCTTAGACAATCTTGTTTGGAAATATCCTCTCCATATTCAAGTACCTCTCTCCATACAGCAAACTCTATGCTTTGGAAAATTTGAATCTCCATAAACTTCCACTGGATTTTTAGCAGTAGAAAAGTAAATTTCTGAGAGTTCTTTTGGCTGAATATGCAGCACGTTCCCTTAAACGTCCTTGCATAAGTAGTCTACATAATGGACCTGTCAGCCAAAAGATACTATTATTTGACTATGCAGCCAATACCCTTAGGTGACCCTGCATAATTCAACCCCCTAATGGGTTTGTTAAATAATGGTAACTTCATTCTTGGGAACTACTTCTTCTAATGCCTTTTAGCCCTTTTTCATGTCATCCCTCAAATTCAAAATTTCTTAAGTCATAGTTTACATATTTTCCCTCATACTTGAGTGTGGTAATATGTTTTCAGACAAATTTTCAAGGAATTGAGTCAATTTTAATTCATTCGGTCAAAGCTATTTCGACCTTAAACATTATCCTTTTTATGTCTGATGTGCATGACTTTAAACCTCCCACAAAAGAAAATGGAACTCTGAACAAAAGTCAAGTCCCGGCTCACTAAACATATATTTTGTATGATTTAGGTAATATTGAGCAATTAAAAGATTCAAAGTTTGTAGGGTTATTTATAATAATCCTAGAAAAAATCAAACTATTCTTACTAGGCCCATTGGCTTAGGTAAAAAATTTTAAAGCAGGTATCAAAAGAATGCATGCACAAATGATTGAAGATGAAAGTATTTTTCATTTAATGCACAAAAGTTAGAAGGACATCCACAGGCTGGAGTCTCTTCTCTTTTCCAAGAATTACAAAAAGCTGTCAACATAAATCTTAATTTGATTTACAGCATCCTGAGCTTCATCGGCAGCCACTTGAAGCTCATGCACTCGACTAACTTCACTCTTTTCAGCTTGATGGAGTGATTTCTTAGCTTCAGAAATGGATTTCATACCATTTGTTTGAACTCCTTCCAGTGAATTGTTCAGGTGGTCAAGTTCCCCAGTAACAACATCTAACTATTGCTAAAGGTGCATCTGCTGGACAACTTTCTCCTTGATCTTATGCTTCAGCTCCTTCAACTTGGCAGCATGATCAGCCTCAGCTCAGGATACCGCAGCCTCAAATTTGCTGATATTGGCTGACAGCCTTACTCTGGTCAAATCTTGATGGTACTTCTGCTCTTGCTCCCTTATTAAGATTACTTGTTTTACAGAGGTATGGATCTTTTGATATCCAAAAACGCTAAGTCCCAACATGATGAACATGGATGACAGTCAGGGAATATTTGATGACATCTCTTATAAAGGTACTTCAGATATGATCTTACATATGTTCTTCTATGCCTTGCGTCATGAAAATTAGAGTGCCTTTTTTATCTCTAGGTCTGATTCGGCATCACTGTCATAGGGGGGAATATAATCTAGGATTAATGTAATTAGGGAAGTTCCCTACTCTACTCCTACCCCCTGACCCGTGTTTCTTTACTTTATATTCCCGTTGGGGTGGAGGCTGAGGCTTCACCTCTAGATCTAGACACTGAAATTGATGGCCCTACATAATCAATTGAAAGTTTGGTTAGTTTCAAAGGATAACAAAATTTGATTGGCTATCTTGAAAATTAAGTACAGTCACAAAAATTGTTATCCCTTACCCAATGGTATATCAGTAACTTGAGAAGGCTCCTCCCTATCTTTCCTATCTTTAACAAGATTTTCAGGGCGAGTTTGAGGAATCTCTACGTGGTTCAGCTCCACTTGATCTAATGTCTCTGCAATAGTAGGGTTTTCTGTACCCCCTTCAGGCATTGGCAGTTCCACAGCTTGTTCAAATAGAACTGCACATTTCAACCGATCATGATCATACATGTAATCAGAAGTTATTTTTAATAGGACTAAGGATAACACTCACGTCCATAATCTTCTAAATTACATGGTAATTTAACATGATCTAAAAAATCTTCAAAAGATGTGCCAAGTTCCATCATTTCATCCAATGTTATCTCAGAATCCTAGTTAATATCACCAGTGGGAGCATTCGATATGTCTTCTTGGCGACCTTCATCCTGTAGTTTTTGACCCTGGACAACATCTTCAGATAAAATAGCAGCATCAGTTGCAATGGACGCCAAAATCTCTAGTGCAGGAGTTGAACCTAAAGTATCATAGAATGGAAGTCAGTTGATGTTTCATTCAACATTTTATGAAGCATTATTAACTTACTATAAGTCGGCTCTTCTCTTCTTGCAATAGCAGCATGAGGGATACTGGGAACAGATGTTGGATCTTCTCCAGGAGCAGCCAAGTCATCTTGAACTTGTGATTGTTCACTAGTACCCTCCGTGGTCCTCAAAGGAGGGTCAGTTCTCTCCCTCATAGGAGAAATTGAAGAAGCCCCTACAATCTAAAAAAGTATGAGCAACCTTTTCATGGGTTAAGACTCATGATTATCAGAAGGAATTACCACTACTGATGAAGCTTTTTGTTGTATACTTCTTGCTTCGATGCCTTTGTCTCTTTGGTTTTTTGGGAGTGTCGACAGTCTTCTTTATAGGTACATGAATTGGAGAATGGAAATCCATGTCCAACTCCTCATCCATGGCTTTCTGTTCTGGAGATATCTCACCCAACTCGTGAGGAGATTCATTAACCCTAATGGCAGTACCACCAGGGCTATACTGTGGTGAAGGAACCTCAGCAGTTCCTTTCTTTGCAAGATTCAGGATGAAGAGAATAATTTCCTTGAGTAACAAAGATTTAACTAGAATCAAGTTACAAAGAAAATAAGTAAAGATACTTACATCTTCAGGAGCCATGTAATCGTGCCACTCCTCATCTCCGGAACCACCAGTCCCCTCAATGGCGCCATGATCTATCATTTCCTTCACCCGCTTGGTGATAGGAATGGAATCATCGGTGGAATATATGATAATTTCTAGCTCTCTGATGTAAGTGCACACTTCATCGGGGTTATCCTTGTAACAAATATCTATAGAATCCATAAGATTCCCTATTATAGGGAGGTGTAACCCCTCTCACAAATCCATCCAGGCAGTTTCAACAACACAGTATAAACTCCGCCATTTCTGGACAGCCTCTGGTCATAGATATTCAGTATGTGTACCAGAAGGCTGCGAGGAAGGTCCTAAAATCTTGGAATTTAGCTTCTTCCCAGCTCCTACAACTATAGATAGAGAATAAGAAAATAAGACTTGTTTCTCTATAAAGTAATGGTGATTAAATTTCCCCAATGAAGTAACTCACTAAGAGTTGATAGAGTGGGTCTTTTGATTCTGACAGGAGGGTTATATCGGACATGAGGCCACTTTTCCTCATATTGTTCATCATCATCCTCATTCTAAGAATCCGACGAATCAGCTCTGGGTGGTGTAGAAGAATCACCTTCCAGATGAAGGGTTTCTTTCTCTACGGTTCTTTTCCTTTTCCCCACCTGATAAACCGGGTGATTCAACACCCCTCCTGGGTATGATGCTATCCAGTTCTTGACATACCATTTATTCAAGTTACTTGCCACTTTATCAACTGGTAGATCAAACACTGCCCCAGTCCTCTCTATAGATGTCAGCAACCATAGTTTTCGAGCAACCATCGGATGTTTCTCTGACCTGACATGCATAGGGGGAGATACAATAGTCTGCTGTAAACACTTGAATTGACGTGAAAATCTGTATGGAGGATAAGCCTCGCATGTAATCTCTCCGTCAATCCTGGTGGCCAGTACACCATCTCTGCAGGCCAGCATGTATTCCCTCAATTCCAGACTGGCTGTTCCATCATCAAAAAACTGCCCGGTTGGCGGATTTCCATAAGGAAAGAAATTGAATTCCTTATACATGCTCAGTCTCACCTTTATATCATAAGGGTTAAGGGATAATGGAGCAATTCTAGAAAATTCCTGCACTGATGGCCTGAAGAAACTTCCAGGAACCTGTACTCCATTCTGTACATTATATGTCCTGAAGTGAGTGGCGATCCATCCCCACAAAACTTGGAATGGTCCTTCTATTCTCAAAGGATATTTACCCATAAAAACATGGAGTAATATCCTATGAATCCTCACCAAAATGGGGGTGGCCAACCCAACCATTTTCTTCTCAGCCAACTTGGCTGCCACAACGAAGGTCCCTGACCTGACGCCTCCCTTCGAATCAATGACTGTAAAAAGATAAACACTGAGCCAAAAGGCCAAGAAGCCCGCCAGACGAGTCTTTTTTGGGATTCTCTGATTCAATTTGTATCCCCACTTATCAAATTCTCCTGCTTCTAGAGTCATCCAGAATGTTCCAGGAGCACCCCTCTTCTCTGTTTTGGGGTAGGTGGTAGGAAGAGTACAGGTGGGCCACTTCTCCTTCGGCCCCTTTTCCTTTGACCCCTTCTCTTTCAGCTTCTTCTCCTGCTTCTTGGTAAGAAAAATATTCATCCACTCCTATGGATGAATATCCTTTCTAGAATGAGTTAGGGAGGTCTCTGAACTCTTGATCTTGTGGAATATTTTCAATAATTCCCGAACCAAAGCCAGGGTCTTCTTCAAATCATTCCAAGTCACCTTGGGAGGGATAAATTCATCATACATGTCACCCAGAATTGGAGCCCCCAAGATCTTGTGGACATCCCACAAACTGATTCCTACTTCTCCATGATTCACATGGAAAGAATTGGTTTCTGGGCTCTAGAGGCTGATTATCTCTGGTACAAACTCATCATTTATGTAGACATATGTCTGCCCAGCCCAGACAACTTCATATATCGTAGCTCCTTTCAAATCCTTGACAAATTCTGCACATGTTTGTCACACCCAGTATGCCCACATCCAAGTTGTCTTGATACCTCCTTCAGGACGGAAGTCCCAACTCTTCTTCCAGCCTTTGGATTGATCCATTTGAGAATTTCTAAAGATTGAATGATAACAATGTGGTTGCAGCTCAGGCTTGTGAGGTTTCAGATCTGGCACACAAGGACTATGATGCATTATACATGCCTTCTCCACTGTTCCAGTATTTAAAAAAACTCCTCCACCTGAGATATTTTCTGAGAAAAAATTGGTGTAATTCTGAAACCAAGAATTTGGGAGATAATTCTTTTCCTCTGGAATGTTGACGTCTTGCAGATGACCATGTCCATACAGAGGCAAGTAGGTGCTCTTTGGAAAGTTACGATGACACTTCTTCAAATAATTAGCCAAATATGGGAGAGTGCTATCGTAGAAGTATAATAATCATGGCCAACAACATTCATCCGGTCAACAATTCATTTGCTAGCCAATTCATCAGTAGTTCTGATTCTTCTAGGAGCCATTGAATCTGCACAAAGGTTGAATAATTAACTCTTAAGTAAAGTTAATTTTTCATAAAATTTGTGAAGAAAAGTAAAAAAATGGCTAAGGCATTAAGGTTCTCAAGTCCAAAAGTTGGCACGCAAGTATTAGTGTGTCGTACAAGTTTTGGTGCGGAGGTATCACCGCGCAAGTCCAAATACCTATATAGCAGCGTGACATAGAAGGAAGTAGCGGAAAACTGAGTAACTTGCACAGTGAAGGAAACTTGCACGGTGAGAGATCGAAAGTTTGAAATCTGAGTGCTTTGCGTGAGAATGACCACATATATATAGGCCAGGCCGCAACCCTGCGTGCCTAAATCCAGCGCGCGCAACCCTGCACGCCTAAAGCCAGCATGCTCAACCCTTACGCGCCGCCATTTACGCACTGAACACTTGCGTGCCGCATGCTCCTTGTCTTTCTTATTTACCTCAGAGTCACATCCTCATTTCTTTCAGATCAAACTCTGGGGGGGGGGATTTTGTTGATTCTCATTTCCGTCACAGAGTCTAATTACTGAAAAAGGGAAATACCTTAGTCTAAAGTGATTCATCCTTTGAAGAAACATAAAAAATCGACAAAGGCATGAAGAAGGATTTCTTCCCACTTGGGTCACGCAAGTTTCCTTATGGTCGCGCAAATATACTTGCGCGCCTCATAGTGGTCACACAGGTGACTTTCAATCCCTCTTTGATTCTCGCTTGGGGTCTTCAGTATCCTATAAATACCCCCAGTGGGCACCCCATTTCGAGGACGGAAAAATTCCAAAAGTCATATTTATGCTCTGGTCACCCTAGTATCTGCTTGAAGTCTTCTAGTCACTTATAAGGTAATTTATTACCTATAATGGAAGATCTAAACAGGGGAAACAAGGCCTAAGTGTTGAAACTCATCAACACTTGCGTGCCTAAGTGGCCAACCCTTAAGGGAAATGGCCACACTTGTGCGCCGCCTTATCCTTTCAAAAAAACTTACATGCCACTCTTTTGGAAGACTTTAAGGATAAAAATAAGGGCTTGATCCAAGTCTCTCTCAAGTATTACCCTAAGGGTTGACCAATGCGCAAGTAACCATGTGTCGCGCAAGTATACATGCGCGCCCCTGACTTGTGTGCCCACGCAGAACTTGCGCGCCTCTCTCTTTGTGGGTGCCCCTCCAATCTATTTCACCTATCTTATTCAAATCCACCTCTCCTATTCAAGATTTAGTCTTCAAGACACTATTCAAAGCCATTTTATGGCATGTCTCCTTGATTGGATTCCTTATCTGAAAGGAATTATGTGGAACATCTCTCAAAACCTAGTGATTTACACATCTTTATGTCACTAAGGTTATAGATTTCATTCATTCAACCTCATCCTTTAAAGATAAGAGGATCTTTAACCTGGGCTTCCTTTTCAGGAGTAAGCCCCAATCTCAAAATCCCAAATATGGGCATCCTCCTTAGAAGTAAGCCCCAAGTCCCCTAACCTAGGCCTCCTTTTCAGGAGTAAGCCCTAGTATTCAAGTTCCCTTAATTTTGGGCATCCTTCTCAGGAGTAAGCCCCAACCATAATTCTTTTAATATGGGAATCCTCCTTAGGAGTAAGCCCCAAGTTCCCAAAATCCAAATTCCCTTAACCTGGGCTTCCTTTTTAGGAGTAAGCCCCAGTCATAATTCCCTTTAACCTGGGCCTCTTCTTTAAGAGTAATCCCCAGTCATAATTTCTCTTAACCGGTATTAATTTACTTTTTATTTGGGCTTCCTTCTAAGGAGTAAAACCCAATCATAATTCCTCTATAATTTGGGCATCCTTCTTAGGATTAAGTCCTAATTTAAGTATCCAAATCTCTATAAAAGCACATATACCTTTATGGACCCTGTTCCTGGGTTTCTTCCCTGAAGTAAATCTTAATCTTCATCTATCTGGGCATTCATACGTACATAAGCCCCACATCATTTCTTATAATTGCATCTTTCATGGAACAATTGTCTGGTTTTACCAATACCTCTTGTTTCTCACACCGAGCATGACTCACGTGATCTTAGAGTGTAAAACTAATTATGATATCTTTCTTTGAGCCATCAATCATGCACAAACCTCATACTTCTTTACTCGAACTACGTGGGTTCTGATTCCTTTTCTAAAACAAAGGATACGTAGCTAGTGAATCTGCAGGTACGATCCCAACTCTAAAATAATCTATGTCCTTCTGAATGAAAATAAACTTTAAGTGCCCCACTGAGTGGATTTAAAACCAGTATGGTTATCATAATTACCAAGATATTTTCTATATAATGTGTCGAAGGATACCATTGACTAAGAATCTCTAACAAATACAGATGATTCTCTATCGATGAAGAACCTCGAATACATATAAAATATTCTCTAAATATTATCCATACTAATCATTGATTGTCAGATCTAAAGGAAATCTCATTCTTATACTTGGTAATTTAATAAGTATTCACGAACATAACTTAAATCTATAAAGAGAGTCCCAGAGTAGACAACAATTCCCCTAAAAAAGGTGTGATGAGTGTAACCTCACATCCTCTCGACCAATGAAAATTCTTAAGCCTTATCAGTTCACAACTAATGAGCACCTAACTTTGGAAAGTAGGTCCAAATGGATATAGAATCATTGGATGTTTCCAGTTCTACGAACAAACCCGTTAGAAGCCGCTTGGAATGTTTGAGCCTTAAATAAATGAGGTCATCCCCAATTCCAGAGGAAACAGAGAAACTCATAAATAAAAGAAGTATATACATATAACCTATCTAGGATATGCGGTTTACCTTCATAAAATCAATATACTCTATTGTTAGTTGGACCTGGATGCTATCTCCATGGTCTGGGATCCAAAACCAGAAAAGAACAACACAAATCTACAACACACTTTCTACCTTTTCACTAAAGACCTTCAAAAAATGATATCTAAAGCCACATCATGCATCCGTATTTGAGGATGGGGAAAGTATGGAGTGTTACACTTTGATGCACCCTTGGAATAGCAGAACCCCTAAGATTCAGCGATCTTCAATGTCATAACCTCTGACTAAATCATGGGACTAGGTAACACTCAGGCCAGTTGGTCACTACAATAGAATTCCACCACATCAATGATGACCAAACATCAAAAACATAGGGAGAGGATAGCCAACATCTTTGAACTAGGCCCCTTGAAGCAATAATAAAGAATTTCAAACATGAATACTGAATTTACGATCACCCATAAAACTTCACATAAAGAATGGTTCTCATCATGGGATGCCATTGCACCCAAATACCATGCAATCATATCTACGAATCATCAAACTAGACACCATATTAGCTTCCATAATAGCCATCCAAGATCAATCCCATCTCTCTAGGATGAGGTAATATCTACCACCACCTCCACCTCTTAGATCATAAATTCTTTAGAGTATTTAGGACATACCTGTAGTAGCTGTAAAAAACCCATAGCCTAATGGGCTATGGGCATTTATATATCAATCACCATCACCAGGTTCATCATCCCTTGAGAGGGTCCTAGGGAAATTAGAAGCAATTCCATATCAACCACATCCCACTGGGCTGAGAGCATTTATATCTCAATGTCCATCCCGGGAATCATCAAGTCCCTAACTAGAATCATTATATTCTCAATAACAGGATCAGTCAACACCAATTGTGGCCCTAAATAACCCCCAATCGACAAGGGTGAGATCATTTTCAACATCATCATCATCACCATAAAGGGAATCAGTCTTCTCTAGGTTGGGAGGTAGAAATAAATGGCCGATGTCCCCTCCGTTCCTCCTTTCGCAAGACAAACCTCTGTTATGCATGGACCGTTCAGCAAAAACAACCAGAAACTCCCTCAAAGTCACTATTAATAGACCAAGACAGGAGGAACGTATGACAAATTCAATCATACCCCAATGGGGTTTCAATCCAAAATGGTCCAATATGACCATGGGTTTGAATAACAACCCTGATGAAGGTAGTATAGAATAATCCTGTTATGTCGAAAGAAATTCCATAGCCACCATTACCCTATATGAATCTATGAATGTAATCACCTTCAACATAATAGATATAATGGATCAAGATGAAAATTTAGAGTTCCAAAACACGGAAAACCTACCCCGAGAGGATGGTGATTTGGATGCACCTACAGAGGCTTCGCACACCCTAAACCAAATAAGGCTCCAAAATATGGTACCTATGAATATCAAGTTACTGCCTCTATGGAGGAAACTTCCAAAGATAAAGAAAAAGGTGTGTATATAACCCAATCACCACCTAGAAGAGTTGAGGTTCTTTCCATGGAGGAACAAATGTCACAATATGAGAGAGAGATAAAAACTATCAGAAAACTCAATGAGGAGCTACCTAGGGGAAATATTCTTACTGGGTATCATCTTCAGACTGAGGAAAATATTCCCCCTCCCATAGCCAATCCTCCAGAAAGACTGGTATCTAAGAATCAAACTAGATCTAGATCTAAGAAGTTGGTCTATATAGATGAGGAAGTTGAAAATAATCATTAATTCCCTCTATTATGGCATCAAAATCTCCCTTTTAGGGTAATAATTCAGTCTTAGGATGAATCAAGAATCAATGGGAGATTAAGGTGAGGACACCTCATCAACCCCACCCACTCCCTGTATATGGGAGGTGGCTCAGAAAATAGTGCCCCCTAAAGTTTCTTAACATCATCAAGTCCCTGAATACTTGAATAGAAGCCATGGAAGGGTAATTCACACCTATGAAACCTCATAGGAATCAATATACCAAGTGGTTGGATGACCCTTTTCCTCTAACCAATTTTAGAAACCATAAATTCTTCACTTTTGATAGTACAAAAGACCCTAAACAATATCTCACACACTTCATATCCCGAGGTGGACCGATGATGGGCCCTCAAGATCAACAAGTGGTAACAAAGATGAGGTGGTTTGTACAATATTTGATAGGTCCAACCTTTGTCTGGTACAATAGTCTACCAGAAGGTTCCATTGTAGGATGGGAATACCTTTATCATCAATTACTTTATTAGTTCATATCCATGATGTGGGAAATGAAAATTATCGACCTAAAGAACTAAAAACAATGTGAAAATGATAGGGTTTATAACCTTATATCTAGATGGAAAGTCTTTAACTATTCACTCAACATCCCTCTCTCACAGGAGAAACTTCTTGAACTTTATGCTGAAAATATCTTGGATGAGTTGAGGACACCTCTGATCCCAATGAAATATCAAGGTGGGTTCCATGAGTTTGCAGAAATGGCACAATTTCTTGATGACTCTATTCATCAAACCCAATACAAGTATCGAATCATGCCCTCAACATAGGGGTAAAGTCTAGGCAAAGTAGAAACTACATCATTAACACTTAATCTAGAAGCGATTCCCATCCAAGTACCTAGTTAGGTCCCAAACCTCCCAGCACCTCCTATCAAGCAGAGACAACCAAAAAATCATCCTCATGAAAAAGCATAGAGAAATTAAGGTTTCCTGGGATTTGAGGAATATATGAATAAATCATAATCTTTAAAAATGAACAAGTCCCTGGTTATTTCTTGGTAGCCTTGGATAAAAACTTTCTCAGCCTTCCATAGCCCAGGAAGCTTGATGATGTCAACCTCACTGACCATCCTAACTACTTCCCTTTCCATAGAAGGCTAGGTCATAATATATAGGATTGCTTCATCTTAAAAGATGTCCTTCATGGATTGGTCGATTCTAGATAGGTGGTATTAGATAACTCCTCAGAGAAGGTGGCCCGCATAACCATTTCCTAGTCAGAAGAAGAGTATGGTTGGAAGAAAGTTTCATCCCAGAGTACACGAAAGTTAAAAAACTGGATAACCTAAAATATAGTTGACTGATTTGATGACAACCTAATAGAACAACTATGTAGACCTACAATAGATTCACCAACTAAAAAGGATACATTATATATGCCTCCCAAAGGTGGGAGTGGACACCAGAAGTAGGAATAACAAGAATAGGAGGAGTTGTATTGTGCTCTAATGCAAACCCTCACTCTTGCAGACTTATTCTCTATAACATCTGCAGAATGAGAACTGCCCCACCAAATGGAATCCTCATCCGAAGAAGAGCTCACATTTGGCTCTATCAACATGATACACTTGGAAGACCCTTTCTTTAATGATGAACATGCCTCAGAATATGAGTTTCCCACACATAATTAGGGAATGGGTGGACACATTCATAGGAAACGAGGATATAGGGTACATCACGAGCATGGTTGGACCCAATATTTCAATCATGTCCCTACAGAGGGAATATATACAATTGAGACTCATGGGAAAGAACTCTAGTAGGCCCAAAAGAGACATGGATGTGTCTCAGAACCCTATAATAATTGCCCAATCCCATATTTTTTTCCTGAATTCCTAGTGGGTGTTCGATTATATGATCATCCTAGGAAACAAGGAAGGTAAACACGACCTGTTACACTAGTAGCAAATACCACCTAAACCTCTACACAAGAACTAGGTCTTGCCATCTCAAATTCATTGGATCATGAGCCACATGTTAAGGATCAACCCCACATCAGGAAGCACCTACCTCTGGCACCAAAGTACGAAATTATAAAATAATTGGAGGTTGTCCCAGCCAATACCTTAATCCTATAAACACTCCATCTTTAAAAATAATTCAAGGGAGGCACTTGTTGAATCCCTCCATATCCCATAGTATTTTGAGATAGAAGTCGCTACAACCAAGGTTTATTGAGTGGATACCATGCCATCATAATGTCATTTCACCATCTCATTTATGGAGCTTAACCATGAAGAGATCATATAGGGACCCATCAGGCCCCTATATGCTTTGGGAAGACTAGATAATGTCAATATATGATGAGATCTGATATAAAATGATTTTGGGATCAATCTCATCCATATTCTAACCCTTCTATATTTTGTATATAGTTAAGGGGACCTATCTCCCACAAGGATGACCATTCAAGTGTATGATAAGTGCGGGAAAATACCTATGGGGAAGATCAAGCTCAAAAATATGTTTGCGGATCTCACATCTAAAGATGAGTTTATGGTTATCTAGTAAGACACAACATGAAATGTCCTACTTGGATGGCCCTGGCTCTATATCCGCATAGCAGTACCTTCAACATTCCATCAATGTCTAAAATACCCTATCAATGGAAAGGTATGTATACTACATGGTGATAGTCCCCCATTCTAGAACTCTGAGGCCACATATGCTGTGGTAAGTTTCTACAAGAAGTGAGGAAAACAACCAGTGATGTATGATGATAAATAGGTTGTATCTCCCAATGGATTAGGGACTACCCCTGCAAATCCCTAAAGTATTCTTGACAACGATTGTGTGCTCCCCATAAATCTAGTCGAGCTAATAGACATAACCCCAGAGGTCCAAGACGTGCCTATCCTCAGGGATAGTGTAAAAGAAAATTATATATGGAATCTTTCTTTAAGGATTCAAGCAACATAGAATGATAATGTATCTTTTCATGGCCTCTCTCACCTTGATAGTGATAGAGAATCCCCTAGATTTCCAAATTTGTTAAGAACTATCTCCATAGACTCAGAGGTGGAATAAGGTGAGGAAAACCTTAGGAACTATCCTCACACATTTTAGGAAGGTCACTACAACAGAATCTCAGTTTAGCGGTGTTTTTTTTGCATTTAGCGGCAGTTTAAACCGCCGCTACTTTGTTTGGAGGCGGTTTACAGAAACTGCCGCGAAATTGGGCGTCGCCAATCTATTAGTGGCGGTTATTTGCGTTTAGAGGCAATTTCAGGAAAGCGTTATAGCTGCCTCATTTTGCGGCGGTTTTTCTGAATGTAGCGGTGGTTTTACGAGCCCTAGATACAACTTTATTCATGGTGGTTATAACCTCCGTGAATAAACTCAAATTCCATTGGCCGTAAAACCGCCGCTAAAGTCACGGTAAACGCCACGGAATGAGACAGCCACGATGCTCCTATTTAGCGGTGGTTATAACCGTTGCTAAACGTAAAATAAAATTTACGTTTAGAGGTGGATTTCACTATTTAGTAGTGGTGTAAACCATCGTGAAACCGCCGCGAATATGCATGTAGCGGTGGTTAAAACCGCCACGAAAAGCTGCCCATAATAAAAAAAATAATTCTTTGCTTCTGCTGCACCACTTCCCTGAAAAACAAATAAAAACAATATGTTTATATACATATAGATAATCAAATAGTATCCCAACCTATAGGTTTCAACCAAACAATGAACAACCCAATAGTAACACTTTTGTTGATACTGCTATATGCAAACCCACACAACAGATACTTCCAAAGAATAATCTATCCTCTTTTTATTTAACCACGTTCTATTAATTTATTCAAGGGATTCACATTATATATTCCATTATTACCAAAAAATAAATTCCCTAACCAAATCAAAAATGAATGAAAACCATTCTTGTAGTCCCACTGCAAAACACCACCAATGCCACATTGCAGTCCCCATACAGAAGCCTATCTGATGGACACAATACAACCAAAGGTAGTTCAACTGCCTACAAGTTCTTTCATTAAAAAATCAATCCCACAAACATAGATAGAACCGTTTCTTCAATTCACAAACATTCCACATAAACCATAAAACCCAACCATAACACATGTTACATGACCACACCCATAAAACAAGGGTAAAATCATATTTAGCCAACACTGTTGTTGAATTACATTTTTTTTACTAGGGTATCACATAATGGTTCTTATTCCTCGAGCATCAATTTAATTAAACATGTGTACATGATTAATAAGTTTCCACATTACAACATTTTTCCCCAGAATTATAACCAAAAAAAATATTAATAGTGTGTAATAAAAGACCACCAATTGCCATGATTTTTATAATGCACACATCCACAACAAGTCAGAACAATAAAAAAAGATAACAAGTAGAAATAGTAAATGTACTATAACCCCTTCAATGAATTTTTATCACCATGCTCAATAAATTATTCCTTATGTTAAATAATATATTTCAGTCGTATTCACATAGAACATTACTAAACCTACCATGAAAGATGCTCATAGGAACTGAAATGAAGGAAATCCTTACTTGGATGATCAAAGGATCGAAGTTCCTCCTTGAATAAAGAGCATGATATCACATGAGGAGTAAGGAATAATGCTAAGAAACTACATAAAAGTAGAACAGGGTGGGGGAATGTCTCTTCTAAGGAGGAAAGACTCTTTCCACACCTTGGGAGAAGGAAAATAATCCACTAGAAATTAGAGGATCTTGTCTTAAGAATGAGTGAGATCCTAATAACAAGGGATATAATTTCAATGTGCTGGATAAAATAGATCATGGATTGACCATGCTATTTGAATATCTCAAATCCCTGAGGACATTAGGAAATTAAATATATAAAAAATATCCTTCAAAAAACTCTTAAAAACACCCAAACATAGCATCAAACTCGGTTTTTTGAAAACATATAACAATAAAATTAGAGTGATTACTTCAAAATACTTGAAATACGTGTTGTGGTCAACACCACGTATCGTTAATTTGGTTTTTCCAAATTTAAGGGTGATTACGGTTTGGAGAAACAATAATTCTCCTTGAATACAGTGGAAAAAGATTTAAGCAAAGTCAAACTCAATAAGTAACATATTTTTTGTTAAAAGAAAATCATAAGGGAGAGACTGAGATGTCTGGGGAAAACATGAAATGACTCACTGATGGGTGGCTCATTGATACCCTATCACCGATGCCATGACATTTTCACCCTGGCACCAACACCCTAGCATCGATGCCCTAGAACTGATTCCATGTGAGCAACACCCTTGTACCGATGCCCTGGAACCGACACCATGGCACTGACACTAACGCCCATGACTCATCGACACTGACACCCTTGACTCACCGACACCAAATCCCTGAGTCACTGATAGGATGATTCACCGAAAACCTGACTCATTGACAAGCTAACTCATGGATAGTTAAAAACTATATTTTTGAAAAACTCCTGGAATGAGTGAAAGACATCCCCTAGAACACCCTAATCACTGAAGTTTCACAATGTAATTAATCTAAGAGGTTTACTACATTACATCATATAGATCTCAAAATAGCCTCACCCTATAGAATGAAAAACTACCCAAGAAGAGAGGGGTCCGAAAAACCACCGTGTAACATAACTATTAGGTATAAACCACCATGATTTGTTCTAAAGCTGGAATGAAAACCTCAACATCCCAGAACCTCTCCTAAATAGTTATCTTTTTCCAAAACAATTGTGTAATCCCCAAGTCCCCACACTACACCTAACAACTATGTAATCAAATATGGTCACACCATCTAGACACATGGATTAGAGAGCTCCTTCCTCCATTTCAAGATACAACATATCTTATTTCAAAACAAGGTTAGATATCACTTCAATGAAAATTAAAAAATTAAAACATCAAAGTAATGCTCAGAACATCAACTCAATACAGATTAGTGTACTGGGAACGCATATTCGCTTCTCACTCCCTAGTACTCTCCTCATGGAAAACATTCCTCCACAACACGTGATCCAAATGAATCATCCATCCACATAGCACTTTATCTTTACGATCCTTGATTATTAATAGTTTTTCAATGAACATTGCATCATTCTCAACATCCAGCTCTCCCAAGTATCAGACGTGAGATGTATCATGTAGATACTGATAGATCTAAGTGTCTTGGAAAACATCATGGATCCTCCCCAAATGAGTTTTAAATTCCAGCTGATATGCCACCACACCAACTCGCCCAAACACTTAGAAAGGTATAATGAACGTGAAAGAGAGATTTCTCACCTTACTGAACCTTTTATACCCATATCTGCATTCATCATATATTGCATGATATCAAAATTCTATGTTGTGCTCTGCACTAACTCTGGGACAAGAACACATGCCTTCCCAATGACTATCTAGAACAATTCTTAACAACACAACCTTCCATAAAAGTCATAAAATGGCCATTCTAATTGTATAATGATAACTATTGTTGTATAAAACTCTACTACATGCAACTGTTGCACCCACATCAACAATGGGTTTAACTCCTAGTCATCCAAAATCTCGACTACCAATTCAAACACAGACCTAAAATGAATAATATATACCACACTCGAGAAATGAAGACATAAAAAGAAACACCAGAAATCAATAAAATGCATAAAAAGAAACATAAGAAATCAAGGAAATTTTAGGACATGAAAATGTGTGGTGGAAACTATGTGCCACAAATGTTACATATACAAACCAACTATTTCCATTTTTGTTCAACACATCAAAAATACAACTACTCAGGGTTTGATGATGCATCGTCACCCTCTCCAACTTCATTTCTACTTTGTGCTGCCACCTATAAGAACATTATATTGAAAATTAAATACGGTTACATATTAATATTAATACTTAAAACCAATGAAAGTTAGAAAACTAAATGATTTTGATTTTATATGATTTACCTGCATACCACCAATCGATTCACTCCCATTGGGGGCATATCTGCTCATCTGCTGACGTATTTCAGTCAGCTATTTCTACAATGCAGATATCTGATCCCCCTACTGGTGAACTGTGTTTCGTAAAGAAACAATCTCTTTCTTAGAATCTCTGGGTATGGGCTGACTAAAGTCAGGAGTAGATGCAGCAACTATCCCCGGTGGCCTGCTAAAAACCTCAGATGGAACGGGTCACAAACCCACCCCACACACTCTCCCAGGATGCTCCTTCCCAAGGACTTTAGCAACCGGGTCATCTTAGGAGACAGAGTAGGAATGCGCAGGATTGGCATCCCATAGTTCTTTAATTTTGACCTATAAATCAAATATCAATATATATTAACACAGTAAAAACTGATAATAAGTTATTATGATAAAAAATTGACTTCATACCCCAACTTCTTTAGCAGGCTCATTAACAAAACATCCATCTGATTTCTTGTGAACATCCAACCACAGTTCAGTTCTGGATGCTTCATGGCCTAAACTCTGTGACTGCATTAATCAAAGATAAATCAAAAATTAAATAAATAAAACATATAATATTGTCTTATAAATATTTAAACTAATTAAAAGATTACCAATGTCGTTCGACTTCTAGAAAAACTTTTTGAGCCCGCAGTGTGCGGGATGACTTGCTTCGCTCGGTTTTACGCATTCTGTCTTGAGAGATCCTAAAATAAATAAAATGCAATTTAATACTGATGTATTGAATGTCATGTCCTTTTCATATACATTTATAAATGTAAAATGAGGATAATATAATAATATATATATTTCAATACCATCAGCTTTTGATCCCGATGTCTGTCAACAAACACTTTCCACTGCTCTTTCGGTATCCCACTGGGTAGCTTCTCATACATTTGCAGCGCGGTCAATGAAGCATCGTTGAAATAACACCAAAATCTCCATTTAAAATCTTTCCACTTCTTACCTATATTTTTCAACATCCACTTCCGTGCTATCACATTAGCAATGGTAAAGTGGAAGAACATCTGTATACAGAAATTCATTTTGAACATATTAGTAACATGACATTCAATTAAACCATAATGTAATAAATTTACCTTGATTTGAGAATAAAACACTTCATTTTTCTAGCTTGGAGGCATATGTCTCCAATCGTCATATGAAATGGGAAGGGAAATGGGCTCCGCTGCCAGCTGGCCTAGAATCTGGCCAAGTAACCCCGCGACATCATCCGTAGGGACTCCATAAGAATCAAATGGCACAACAATCTTCTCGCCATTCAGATTCCAAACATCTGAACTTTTTGTGTTTTTCTCCATGGTTTCATTTTTATCATATTCAATGAGAAAACAATTAGTATAAACAAAATGCAATAAATTTATTTAATTAAAATTTTTACCTATGATAGTGACACTCCAGTATGTCCGGGATGAACTGGAAGGGGCGCGTCTCTACCCCACTACTGAGGATCCTGAAGGGGGAGTCGACGACTCAGCCTCTACTAGGACATCCACCGATGGTGTGAGAGATGGTGCAGGGGGAGATGGTGCAGGGGTGTCGGCAGCTGGTGAATTAGATGTCGCGGGGAAGGAGCCAGATGGATAGTCATCTGTCGCAGAACTAGATGAAATAATGTACCGCTTCTTCCTTGGCATTCCTGTCATTTAATCAAATAAAATTAATTTCAGAATATATATTTCAAAAAACTAATGCAGAAAAAAAATTAAAAATGATAACAAATGGAGTACTAACTGACAAAATATATATAACAATGATAATGAATGACTGTAGAAATGAAACTAGTGGTTGTTGAATAAATAAATAATTGTACATAAAATCATTTTCCCCTTCAATCATGTCTGTTTCCTGCTCCATTGCTTCATCCACTTCATTCATCCTTTCTAGACTAAAATTTTCAATATCATGATGGACAAATAATTCTTCTTCTTGTTGCTGATTAAATTCAATTTTAGAGGTCAAATTTTTCACTTCATCACCCATATCATACAAATATCTTTGTATTACGTGAGAAACTACACTCCACCCTTCATTGGAAACATCATTCACATAATATACCATTTTTTCTTACGATGCTAAGATATATGGATCATGCAGTTCACGATCACCAACATCCATCAAGCGAGAAAAGTTCACAGAAGTAAATTTCAAGGAATCTATTTTAACACCTCTGATAATATCGACCCATTTTCATTTGAATAAAACAACTGAAAAATGTCCGTGGTAGTTTAATTCAATAATATCATGAAGCTTTCCATAGTATTCCACTTCAGCAAATGTAAATATACCACTATTCTGTGTTCTCAAACCCACTTCTCGATCGACTGTATGAAATATAAATCCATTCACATTATAAGCATCGAACTTTCTAAATTCTTTTAGAGGACCTCTAGCAAGAAACATTAAATCTTTTGACACCTCTTCTCGAGTAGCAGTATTCATGATCTGAAAAAAGAAATATACTTTATTAGATTTACAAAACGTATGTGTCAAACTAATATTCTTATTTATTTCAATATTTATGAACTTACACATCGTGAAAACCATTCTACAAGCTCTTTATTAATAGCTTTTGTTATATCTTTCTCATTTCGTGTTCGACCTCTCATTCATCTCTTTGTTTGTATCCTCAACTCATCAATAAATAGATCTGCAATTTCACTATTCAGCAGCACATATCTATGTGCCTGTAATAATTCCAATTCAGTCAGTGTCACATTTGAGGTCCTCCCAACTGATCAGCCAATAGTAGGAAATATTTTGGATTTCTGATGTATTTGAGATTGAGTCAATGTGTCTTCAACACGTCCAACTTGATTAAATCTTGTCTCAATATCATCCAAGTATCGAGAACAAAAGGTAAGACACTCCTCAGCCACATAGCCTTCAATAATTGAGCCTTCTGGTTTAGCTTTATTTCTCACGTATGATTTCAAATGCCCAAGATATCTGTGAAATAAAATAAACATAATTATGAATTTAATTAAGTACCAAAAATTGTTTACTTAACTAGAAAACATATAAATAAAGTACCTCTCAATTGGATACATCCATCGATAATGAACGGGGCCTCCTAATTTAGCTTTCTCAACCAAATGCACAGTTAAATGCATCATTATAGTAAAAAAGGACGGAGGAAAGATCATCTCCATTGCGCAAAAGGGTCAATACAAACCTCTACTGGAGGTTGTCAAGCTGAAATGGATGTAGAGATTTCTCACATAGTCTTCTAAAAAATGTGCAGAACAGGAGTACAACATCAGTAAATTTTTCAGGTAATAATGTATGCAATGCCAATGGTAGTAACTGTTGTAACAAAATATGTGAATCGTGGATTTTCAATCCATGTAACTTACGATTCTTCAATTCAACACACCTCAAGATTTTACTTGAATACCCATCAGATACCTTAACATTCTTTAACATTCAAAAGAATGTATCTTTATCCTTATTTTTCATTGAAAAAATTGCTGGAGGATACTTTTCATTCTCATCTGTCCAGAGATTGCATTTTATGTTCATTGCTTGTAAGTCTTTGCGAGCATTGAGATGATCCTTCAAATTTCCATGCTCATTAAGCAATGTGAAAATCAAATTGTCACAGACATTCTTCTCAATATGCATCACATCAAGATTATGCCGCATCAAATTAAATTACCAATACGGAAGTTTGAAGAATATACTTTTTTTCTTCCATTGTTGCATTCCGGTTTCGCTTGACGATGCACTTCAGACCCGTTTTCCGCTATCATTCAAATGATGAACCTTCCCAAATTCTGTTTCAACATTTTCAAGCTATGCCAATATTTCAAAACCATTTAACAACTTTGGAGGTGGTCTACGATCAATGGAACCATTAAATTTTGATCTGTTCAATCGAAATCTATGAGATGCATCGAGAAATCTTCGATGACACAAGAAGCACCATTTTCTACTGTGAGGTAGCCTTTTGGGCTCAAAATCAAAGTTACAAACGGGACAATCGAAACCCGTGTAAGTGTTCCAACCAGATAAATTCCCAAGCCCAGGGAAGTCACTAATGGTCCACATTAAAGCAGCATGCATTTTGAACATTGTTTTAGAAGAAGCCTCAAATGTCTCAACACCGTTGCTCCATAACTCCTGCAATTCTTCAATCAAAGGCTGCAAGTATACATCAATATCATTTCCAGGAATTTGTTTTCTAGGAATAATCATCGAAAGGATAAAATATGTTTGTTTCATACACATCCACAAAGGCAGATTATAAGGGATCAAAACAACTGGACAAATGCTATAATTGGTACTCAAAGTCCCAAATGGGTTGAATCCATCGGCAGCCAATCCCAATCAAACATTCCTAGGATCAGCTGAGAAATAAATATGTAATGAATCAAATGTATTCCACAATTTGGAATCTCATGGATGACTCATTAACCCATCATTTTTATTATCTACAGAATTCCACTTCATGTGTTCGGTGGTTTTTGATGACATGAATAATCTTTGCAATCGAGGCTTCAAAGGAAAGTAATGCAAAACCTTTGCAGGTGTGCTCCTTTTCTTCTTCTCCATGAAATTATGTTCATTCAGACTTCCAACATCACCCTTTTCCTACCATCTAGAAGAAGAACATTTCTTTCAATTCTATCTACTTGAATCCTCTCCCCAATAAATCATACAATCATTGGGACACGCATGTATTTTTGTATAATTCAGACCAAGCTTGTTAACAACTTTTTTTCATATCATAAAAAGATTATGAGATTTTTGCTTCAGGAAATGCATCATGAATCAATTACAATATCATGGACATTGTCTTATTTGTAATTCCACATAGACATTTGATATGGTACAACTTCAGCAGAAATGAAAGCTTTGAATATTTCAAACACCCACTATACAACTCTTGATTTCCATCATCAACTAAATCATGAAACACATTTTCCTCAGTGAAGTTTTCTCTTACATTTGGCTCCACATAATCAAGAGGAGGATCCAATGATATATGACAATCTTGATTTGCCTGTGTTACAGTCTCAAAAACATCACTTGTCACGTTGCAATTTGTAGCACCCTCTTCTGGTTGTTCTGATATGTTTTGATGCTGAGAGTGGTGTCTTGCAGTGCCGAATGCATCATTTATTAGGTTTTTCATTTCATTTTCCATTGTCGACAAACTTGGGACCTCACTCTACGGATTAACATCAGTGCTAAATCTTTCTGTAATGTTAGATTCTCCATGCCAAATCCAACACAAATATTGACTAGGGAATTTCTTTAGTATTAAATGTTCATAAACCTCATATCTCTTCAACCATGTTCTAAATTTACATTTAGGACATGGAAATTTTATTCTCCCTTCAACGGATTGATTAGAAATTGAAAATTCTAAAAACTCATTCAAACCCTTAACATACTGAGGTGTGTTCCTCGGTAATGTGATCCAACTTTTATCCATATATATCACAATGTGCCTACACAATAGAAAAAATTAAAACACATAGTTACTACTAAATAGAGAAAGGGATTCATATATACGATAGTGTAAGATTATAGAAACATAATATAATAAAGATGACCCATTGATCATAAAGTATGCATAATATAATAAAGATGATACATTGATCACATTTACCACTTACTTAGCATGCCCAGACAAACCAAACAAGTTTGGTCCCTAGGAGACAGCGTCAACACCTCATTGAGGAGCAATAAGAATATCGGGTTACACACTTATCATAACACTGTTGATCACACATTTATGTTGCCTCAAACAACACCCCATTGAAAGTGATGTCATTGAACACACCAAAGATGGACGATTTTCATACCATTAGTACAACAACATTACTAGAAATATTTATCCCTTATATGACACCCTTTGAGACTTATTTCAGGCTAGCTTGGGTACCTAGATTATGAATACGTCAATGCGAACTACTAATGATTTACCTTGGTTCTCCAATTTCCAATGACAGTGTCAAAAATATCCTTTTCTATGTCATCTTAAATTGGATCAAGGGGTGGATATGTAATTGGAAGAGTAAATTTCTTTCCTTTGGAGGGATAATAACACTTTTAAATATTGTTCTTACATCTATCCCAATTCACATGATTTCTATTATCAAACCCCACAAAGGCACAATAACCTAACTGGAAAAAATACCAAATTCATTTCTATGGTATGTTAATATGGATGGATGTTGCCATTGGTCATCTTGGAAATGAATTTCCAATCCAATACAGGAGGGTGGTATCAAGTTGGAGAGTGTGGTTGAAACCATGCAGTCCATGAAAGCTAGATTTTCCTGGGAAGTGGTATAAAGAAACACATTTTGGGACATGTTTATAAAAATAGGTATAGGGAGGAATAAACGATATAGGCTATGAATAAAGATAGGTTTTATAATCTATATTGATGCATAAAATACCATCTGGATTCCGTATAAGATCATGTGCAATGGATTTTTGGATGTGGTAATATTAATCTCTAGATGCGCAACTAGGCAAGAGAATTGTAGTTCTTTCATGGATGTTTGGATTTGAAAATCTCCTTCAAAGAGGCTAGTAGGTACCCCTCATTATTTTATTATATTATTATCCCTAAGTAGAAAAGTGTCTAGAAATCCATCAGGTTTTTTGAGGAACCAAATTTGTGTGAGTTTGTGGGATCAATATTTGGACGGATTTATGGCCGAGACTTCATGAGTCTGATCCATGCTAGTGAAAATAGTGATTAGTGGGCCAACAGACTTTTGTGTAAGATGATACCATAAAAAATGAATTTTCTCATTGTAGGTCGAGGAATCAACCCCTATCTATGTAGAACAATATTCAGCTGAATGGGGTTTCAGTGGCATCTCATTCTCAGTGCTGCGTAAATTCACCGGGAGAATCAGTTGAGCATGTTTTTTATGGGTGGATTGGGAGAGAGTTATATAGTTTTTCATGAGAGATAGTATTAATATAAATAGAGGGATGTATTCCATCTAAGATATTCCTGAATATGGGTTCCTAGATGTTGGTTAGGACGGGATAAAGTTCAAGGGTCGCGACATGGTCCTCATGGTTGTATGCTGGAACCTCTAGGAGGTGAGGAACAAGGATATTGAAGTTATCAAACCTATTATACATTCCTTAAGGTGTGTGGTATGTCACTGTTGGTGGATCTAGGAAGGTTCATTAGGGGGGATGGACTCAATGACGTTTAGAAGGATCATACCAGCGACTTTTATGCATAGGGAAATCACAGCTAGTCTTCAAGGATGTTGGGTCTGCTGAAAGGCCCCCCACATTGGGTTTAATTTTCTTTTATGGATAGAGTGAGGAGGGGTTATACTAATTAGAGACATCATGGGATATTTTATTCTGAGATTTAGCATCTTTTTT
The DNA here is from genome assembly GCA_963277665.1 of Viscum album. Lineage (NCBI taxonomy): Eukaryota > Viridiplantae > Streptophyta > Magnoliopsida > Santalales > Viscaceae > Viscum > Viscum album. Next base: position 1,425,560,349 of record OY728136.1, on the reverse strand, counting down.
GGTGATTTCACATCAATAGAAGTCAAGGAAAGATCCATGGACACCAGGATTATCCTTTGAAGGAATTTAAATATTCAGATTACTGAAGTTGAGTTGGATTCAGATGTTTTGGTTTGTTTCTTATAAATAGAGGGTTCTATTCCATCGTTATTAATATATTTCATTAGGAACTGATGGAAAATCCTTAGATAATACATTTCTATTCATCATACATAGAGGGATGTAAATGACACAACTAATTCTCTAGCCAATAATGGAATGTAATATGAGATATTGATTTCATACACTAGTAAGGGTTCCTTAACCAATTATTGTAAGATTATTTCTATAATTGATGCTCTAGGTATTTTTCATTTTCAACCCCCTTGATATGGGATTCTTTTTACTGGGCGTGTTATTTTAACAAAAATGCAACTTTCAGTTAGTCACTAATTTTATATCTCCCAATGATTCCATGATAAATCTACAAGGATAAGAAATATGAAATCATCATGTTTATATATAAAAAATATATGTACATGGAAATAATGAACAAGAAGAGTGGGAAATCGATGATTCCCTATAACAAATACCTAACAAAATCACAATTCTAAAATAAATTTAAGACAACCCTTACTAAGGTTTAACTTAACATAAAATATAATTTTAAGAAAATTATTTTTAGGGGAAATTAAACCCTTTTCACTTGAAAACTAAAAAATATATTAAATAAATGATATCCCATACACGAAACTATAAAATTAAATCCATAATTTTGGAGTGAATTAAAAATAACACTTACGTAATAAGTTTAACCCTAAAAAATACAAAATCCATTACCTGAATATTTTAGAGTATATAAGATTTAGCTTCAGACCACTAATTGTTACTATCAATACTGAATAATGGATTACCCATTTTAAAGTACATAATGATATAGGATTTTATAGCTACAAAAAACTATTATTTAAATACTGAAACAAGATTCACAAGAATGCTAAAGGTTGAAGTGGATGACCCAATAAAAGGAATTCATATAAATTTATCCATTGGATTTAATAGACAACACAACAACAAGATAAATTTTATATTATATCAATCCTCAAAGTAGATTCATCTGAAGGAACAAAAAATGTTGGATGGATTCAAAATTAAAAAACTTTAACAGGGACAACGATTAAGACATATGCAGACCAAACTAGAATTTTTTTTATAGTCCAAAGGAAAACCACAAAACAAAGAAAACAAATTTAAACTATTTATAATAGCCACATATGAACCTACATATGGAGACCAAAACAAAACAATCAAATCAGTAATGGAAAAAAATCAATAATCAGATGGAATTTTCTATTAGAAAAATCATCATCCGAAATGAACGGTCCACAAAAAGACGAATAAGAGATAGAGAGTTCAACAAGGATGGAAATGATGCGCATAACTGAGATTTACAACAGATTCAAATAAAAATTCTTACCAGAATAGTTCCCAAGAATATGAACCAATCCTACCTCACACTATATCAAAGAAAACCTGAAAAAGAAACCCTTACCGAGTTTGATGGGGGTCGCGCGGGGTCGCCGAGGGTCGCGGGGGGTCGCCGAGGTCGCGTGGGGTCGCGGGGGGTCGGGGGAACAAGGGGGGTCGAGGTAGGGGGAAGGGTCAGAAGTGTAAAAACATATGGAGGGTTTCGTGGCGGTTTATAATAAACCACCGTGAAACCATTTTAGCGAAAGTTTTAGCGGCAGTTTTGTGAACCGCCGCCACAAAACTGCCGCTAAAACCTAATTTTGGTGTAGTGGGTGTCTACACCACCATTGATGGGATCAGATAGATAAATCTAGAAACATAAGAAGACTCATGACCTATATTGATTAGTGCCTCCATACCCCTTGAAGATAAATAGATGTATATCACATTTCTTCAGAAACATTTATATGTATTCACTTGGAAATATACAGAAATTCCCGAAATAAATATAGGTGTGGTTACTCACCATCTTATCTTACTCGATGAGCATCGAGGCTTCAAGTAGGCGGGAAAGAGGATTCACCCCTCTCATGCCACCAATGAAGAGGCGGGATTTGAAAAATTGATTAAATAAAAACTTGTCTGAGAAGTGAAATACCCAAGATAGATTTCCAACATCATCCCTTTCAAGAATAATAATGGGAAAATTAGGGTCTTTATTGATTTTAGAGACCATAATCAGAACTTCCCAAAGGATTACCTCCCATTACCGATTTAAAAACTCTTGATCAATGCAATTGTTGTCTTCCAAGACCTTTCCTTCAAGGAAATGTATTTAAGGTACAATAAAATAAATATGGCCCTTAAAGATGAAGAATCCACTACCTTAAAAGCTCCCAAGGGGATATTTTTTTATCAGGTCATTACCTACAACTTAAAGAATACTAGCACTATGTATCAACAAACCATACATCATATCTTTAATCCATTACTGGGAAGGATAGCGTAATTTTACATCGACGAACTGGTTGTCAGATCCCAATAATGATGTGATCACTTCATGGATATTCAAAAAATATTTAATAAGACGTGAAGTATATTATAAAGATGAATCCAATGAAATTTTCTTTTGGGATAACATCAGGGAAGTTTTTTGAAATTGTTGTACACCATTGTGACATCAAGGTCGACCCAAATAAGAGTAGTCATATTTTAGAAATTTCACCCCCATAAATCTTAAATAATTGAGGGGGATACAAGAGAACCTCACCTATATTCAATGATTCATAGGAAACTTGGTCGGAAAAGATCCCCCCTTCACCGGGATAAGGAAGAAGGGTATCACCTATCAATGAGACGATGACTCTCAATGAGAATTCAAAATTCTCAATCAGTATTTACTACACCCACTAGTTCTGATGCCTTTGGTGGATGGAAATTCATTCATCTTGTATGTGGCCACCATGGAGTGCTCACCGGGCACCCTCCTCACACATAAAAATTATGCATAGAGTAAGAACAATCTCTACTACTACAACAGAATGATGCTAGGTACTGAGAATTGATACTTTGATGTCAAGAAGAATTACCTTTCAATAATATTTGTAGTGTAGAAGATGATGCATTAATTATAGCACCATGAATTCTATCTAGTATATCATATTGATCCTCTCAAATACATCCTTGGTCTCCCTATGTTGACTGGGCACTTGGCCTAATGGGAGGTCATTATGTACCAACATGACATTCAGTTTGTAACATAGAAGTTACTAAAAGGGAAATACCTAGATGATTTCCTTGCATCACATCCTGCCATAAAAGATACACTAGTGGAAATTGATCTTCTATATAAAGAGGTCTTTTATGCCCATAACACTCCCTGAACATGGAAGATTTATTTTGATGGTTCCTCCCAAAGTCCTATCGGCAAAGGGATGGAAAAACTGAAGTTTAATCATATTGTATTAATGATTGTATTTCTCCCACCAAAAAATTAGTTTTCCCTACTCTTTCTCACTATCTAAAGGCTACATGAATAATAAGATAGAATACCAAGACCTCATAGCTGGATTTGAACTAGCCCTATAGTTTCATATAGCTTACATGAACATCAAAGAGGATTCATAATTTGTGATAAATAATATTAATGGAAAATATGACATCAAAAAGGAATAATTGGCCCCTCTCACTGGATAAATTAGGGGACTGATGGAAGAGTTCCCTTTTGAGACCATATTGCATCATGTTACCCAATCATAGAATGCTCACATCGATGCATTGGATAATGTAGCCACCATCCCGACTGACCCTGATCAGGAAGAATAAATATTACATATCACACATTGAAGAATGGTCTCGTTGATCTTCATATTTTATATAAAATAAATCAATTAGGTTAGAGACACCCCAGAGAAAGATGAACCAGTATCCACCCTTAGATTGATAGATCCCATAATCAGTTATCTCCGAAACAGGACTCTCTCGACAAACTAAACTAGAAGGGAACATATTTAGCATCGTGCAACAAAATTTACCCTTGAGGATGGTCCAAATGAATAGAGGTCCCTCTACAAGCATGGTTTTGATGTAATCTTCCTCACATTGACGCATTGGATAATGTAGCCACTATCCTGACTGACCCTGATCAAGAAGAATCAATATTCCATATCACACATTGAATAATGGTCTCGTCGATCTTTATATTTGATATGAAAGAAATCAATTAGGTCAGAGACACCTCGAAGAAAGATGAACTAGTATCCACCCCTAGATAGATGGATCCCATAATCGGTTATCTCCAAAACATGACTCTCTTGACAGACTGAACCAGAAGGGAACATATTCAGCATCGTGCAATGAAATTTTCCCTTAAGGATGGTCCAAATGAATAGAGGTCCGTCTACAAGCATGGTTTTGATGTAATCTTCCTCAGATTAATATTATAATGAGAGATTTTTACCTTCATGGAGGAAGTCCATGCGGGATATTGCGGTTCCCATAAGTCTAGGACTAGGATCTCCCACCAAATCAAAAGGTTGGGATATTATTATAAAGCCATGATACAGGACTATGTGGAATTCAGAAATAAATGTCACACATTCCGGATCCATGAAAACTTCATCCATAAACCCACGGAATTGTTGCATACAATTAAGTATTCCTAGCCATTTTCTATTTTGGATATGGATGTTTTGGGGAAATACCCCCTATAACATCTAAGAAGTTAAAGTACATCCTTACTACTAATAAATTATTTTCAAAATAGGATGAGGAAATACCCCTTAAGGAAGTCAAGATCAACAATATCATCAACTTCATGAAGTCTCATATCATAACTAGGTTAGAATTCCTGACAAAATATTGACTGAAAATGGAAAAAATTCCATTCTATAGAGTTGAAGAAACTATATCAGTAGTACAATATCGAATCCAATCACTCATACTACTATCATGAAGTAGTAAATGGATATATAGAGGCCTTCAATAAGACTATATTGAATATACTATAGAATATGGTGATAAAGGATAAAAAGTTCTATCCGAACAAGCTCCTCCATGCTTTATGGGCCTATCGTACCACCATGTGTACTGACACACAAGAAACACCTTACTAATTGGTGTATGGAACCAAGGAAGTGTTACCCATATAATTCCAACTACCTTTAATACGAATATCCATTTACGGATAGCTCTAAAATAATGATCAATCACAAAAGCAACTGGATAAATTGGAGTAGCTCGATGAAAATAGGTTACATACATTGCACAACCTTGAAGTCCATTAGTATCAGATTTCACAAGCCTTTAATAAAATGGTTATCCTCCATTCATTTCTCCAAGGAGAACTGTTATTGTCTCTCAAAACCCCAATTATTCTAGGGAAGAAGCCTCTGAATCTAGAACCAAAATGGGAAGGGCCCTACGTCATATATAAGATCTATCATAACAGATCCTACTCATTGGACACCATGGAAGGGGAGAATGTTACACCACCCAACAATGCAAGATTTCTCAAGAAATACTTCACATATATATCATCAAACATATATAATCCTGATTTCATGATGTTAAACTATGAAATATCATCCCATTAGTAAGATGATAAACTGCACAACACCTCAATTCCTAACAACAAGACTTTAAACTACACGGTGTCTCACGTCCTGAACCCATGATGTTAAACTGTACGGAGAAGTCTTGACCACATGACACTAAACTATATGGAACAATTACTCACCACATGAAGTTAAATTACATGGATGAATTCCTCATCGCATGATGTTAAAATGAAAAAAAACACTATCTCACAAATGACTCACTACACACGAGCTAGATCTGTGCAAAATAAGGTTTAAATGCCCCCATCCTCATATGAGATTTAGCTCCACCTGGGGAATATTTTCACCCAAGAACTACATGCAGATTGATTCCTATCATCATAGGATATATAGTGATGCTCAAACCTCTAGTATTGCACCTATACACAACCTTCCTTTCCCTTTACATTAGGTGATCCATTTCCTTACCATAAGATGTTAAACTACATGACTAATATCATGTCCACATGACATTAAACTATATGGTTTTATAGAACTATTTATAGATTGATTCTCATTTTCAATGAGATATGTAGGGATTCATCGATCTTATATCTTGGTCCAACCACCACATGACACAAAATACCCCTAACCTATCCTTAATTTCCTCTGCATAGTGAGAGGAACCCTTTCTATTCCTTGTTTCTCACACTAAACACAGCTCACGTGAGATTAGTAATTTCATTAAGGGATTCCTTGCACAAAAAATGCATAGAATCTCACAGCAGGCTCATCATGTTCTTGAATGAAATACCATAAAAGGAATACCATGAGTTCTCACCGCATGATGTTAAACTATATGGTTGATATCCCTTTCATGATATAAAACTGTACATCCCTATGGACCTCACCCGAAAGGACCACAATTGTTGGTGTTGGTCTCTTACCACACCTCCACTTAATAACTATATGTGACTTGATTCCTAACATCAAAAGATACGTAGTTATGCCAGAATCTTCAAAACTAGATCCATTCATGAAAAATATCAAAATTCCCCCTCTCTACATATTGGACAGACTTATACATGAGGGTCATACCTCTATAAATATGTATGGATTGATTTATATTTCTATAAGATATACAGTGACACCCAAATTTCCATATTTGGTTCTAGAAAAAATTCCCCTTTTCACGTCAGTAAGCCCATGTACTTACCGCATGAAATTAAAATGAACGATTATTTAAGAACTACATGTGGCTTGATTCTTTTCATAATAAGGTAAGCAGTGATGCCTAAATCTCCAATCCTAGGCCTAACTATAAAAATCAATAGAAAAAATTCCCATATCTGTGTATGGGTCATACCTGTGTAGAGAGTTTCTCATTAGATAACTATGTGTAGATTGATTCCTATCATAAAAGGATATGTGATGATATCCAGGTCTCCAATCTTGGGTCTAACTACAACAACCGATAGAAAATACATCCTAATATCATAGATATTGATCCATAAAATCTCATTTTGCCTATGTACAAGACATATCTACATACGACTTGTTTTTGAACGCAATATATCATTAAAAAAAATTCATGTTGGTTACCAAATCCTTACCGCATGACGTTAAACTACAAGTTAAATGTTCTGGTTGCATGAAATTAAAACTACCCAATAAGAGTGTCCTCACTGCATGATCATAAACTGCACAAAAAATGTCCTTACCACATGATGTTAAACTAAATGAAAAATTTCACCACTACATGAAGATAAATCATATAGGACATCACCCATTTTTCATTCCCTATGAAAGGAACACAAGAGCCTTACTATGGTCAGCTAGAGTATGGGGTGCTTCTATCATCTTTTAAAGCACCTCAATCCATAAATCAAACTTAATCTCTTGAGTGCCTCAGGTTCCCAAAATATTTAATATCCCTTGGAAAAGATACCTGGCTTAAAGGGACCATTTTTTGAATATGAATTTATGCCTATGGATCCTACATATGAACCTATGGTATTTAACAAAAAATTTCACTCTGAAAAAAGGGATTTCCTACCCTTGTGAGACCTAACATCACCATGGAAGAACTAAAAACCTTAGTGTGATCTAATATACTCCTGAGACGATTGTCCCATATCATTACTCATGACCAGAGGACCTCGATCCATGATTTACAACATTTTTAACCCCGCATAGAAGGATATTGGGGTACTCTTAACCTTAGGTATCCTAGTTATTCTCTTTTGTATCATACTCCATATTAATTCCATGTGCGTCATGAACTTAAACTACCTGAAATATTGGTCAAAGTTATACAACCTTAAACTCTAGTCTGTAATGATCAAATAGAAAGACCTTAAAATAATAGATAAATAGACATAAAACTTATCAAGTTAAAAACTTGAAAATGGAAGCTTGTGAAAAATTCAAGTCTTATCTATCTAAACTCTTTATCTCCAGAGGTTAGGAAAAAATTAGGGCACAAATAAATAAGGAACGAAGATCATAGGATCTACACTGTAGCCCTAGTAAGATCCAAGAAATTCTTGTTGGACCACTTGGTTTGAGAAAAAGTTAGAGTAATGCTTTTTCACATATCCTATCCATGATAATATGTTCACTAGGTGATCCCACAACTTTCAGGTTTCTCAAACCCTCCTTGGTTATTATACTTATATGCAAATCACGCTTCATGATTTGGGTGCGTTAGAACACTATAAGCCTTCCATAGCCCTTGGAAAGGATACCTTGATTCAAGAAACCCTTTTCTTGACTATGAATGTTGTCCTATAGATCCTACATATGCACCTATAGTCATTAACCAAATATTTCACTCTTCAAAAAGGTATTTCTAATCCTTATAAGCCCAAAATTCACTGCAGTAGAACCCAACATCTCAGCGTGTTTTGGTTCAATCCCAATATGACTATCCCATATCATTCTCCTATCTCGAGTACTTTAGACCATGAATTAAAATCTCCATACCAAACTTCCTGAGTGGATTCAACATCCTTGATGTTACGTCACCATTTTTTTACCCTTTACCAAGGCCAGAATGCAAAACTTCATTCACAAACCTTTTTTGGCCCACACTTTGTGATTCAAAACCACAGGGCGTATGGATTGAGCTTCATAATCAAGATATGAACATCCCTAGGGTTCCATAACCCTTCTTGGATAGACTTAATCCCATAACCAACCTCATCATATGGGCATTTGAGTCTTCACAAATATCTCATGACCCTTGGAAAATGGTGGATATCATCTTTTCTTGAGCATTATACCGATGCATAAGGGACTTGACCCACCAAATAAGGGCATAGATCATCACTATAAAGGAAATTCAATCCTTGTGATCCCTAGAAACACTACGGTGAAACTAGGAACCTCAGAGTGTTACAGGTCATCCCCAGCATGTCTACCCCATCTCATATTCTTAGACTCAAAATTTTGGGTTATGATTTACATCACCCATATCCCAACTATCTAGGTGGACCTAACATCCCTAGTATTTCTCCCTCAATAGATATTACCCCAATAAACCTTTCATGACCCTTGGAAAAGAGTGTAGGTACCTATGTTTGAAAATGCTATCGATGCATAAGGGTTTTGAGCTACCATCCAGAGGCATCTCCACTTTGTAGGAAAGGATCATTGATCCTTGTGAGCCTCAATAACACCACAGTAGAACTCAACACCTCAACATGTTTTGGGTCATTCCTGGCATGTATTCACCATATTCCATGATTATTGACCAGGTATGAGCTAAAAGACCCTAAAACATAGTGATATAAGGTCTGATCTAAAATATCCTAAACTAAAGTGATAGAAGGTCTGAGCTAAAAGACCCTAAACTAAAGCGATACATAGTATGAGCTAAAAGAACCTAAACTAAAGTGATAAAAGGTCCAAGATAAAATACCCTAAAATAAAGTGATATAAGGTCTGATCTAAAAGACCCTAAACTAAAGCGATATAAGGTCTGAGCTAAAAGACCCTAAACTAAAGTGATAAAAGGTCCGAGATAAAAGACCCTAAACTAAAGCGATAGAAGGTCTAAGATAAAAGAACCTAAACTGAAGCATGAAAATAATATCATCTATAAGAATGAAAAAATATTAAAAGGCCTTTCCACCTGAAAAATCATCCGACTTAGCATACCATCTAGATAAGATGCTACCCAAGCCTGGGAATAATCTTGGGTAAGGAAGGTGGGAGCATCAATAGGAACAAGAATGATCTTATCATAAATTTATTCATGTTCTAGCATCATACAAAATTGAAAAATGATCCCAGGGTCTCTCTCTCCTGGTATGCCATCCAAAGGAAGAGGGGAGACCCTTTGGGTGTGGCCAAACTGAAGAGGAAAATGATAAGGTGTATACAGATTTCATATGATCAGCTCGTCTACCCCAGCTACAAGAAACCCATCCCTAAGATAGAACATATACGGAATTTAATCTAGGGAACCACTGCCATTATCAATAATCATACCAGTTGGTGCATGATAAGGGGTAAAATCAAAGCTATTGGATTGAATCAATGCATCCATAACTTCGTCAGGTCTTAGAGAAATGGATCCAACCCCAGATATGTTTAGAAGTATGGGATGAGATAAAGAATTAGGAATCCTAATGGAATTGTAGTATTCATAACAATGGAAATGATCCCCTATCCATCTAAACAAAAAATATAAAGGACCACTGATCCTGTAAGGGATTCCACCTTGTTTAATGTGGATCAGGAGTTATTAAAGGTGTGAAAGGACCAGAACTTCCAAATTGAGTCAAAGGACCAGAACTTCCGAATTGAGTCACTATCCTTCCTATAGCCATACCACTATCACAAATATGCTAACATAGATCCCTAAACATGCATCCCCATCTATGAAAATCTATCAATTAAAAAATATGGCCATAAAGCCCGCCAACCTAAGGCTTGGAGAGATCTCTGAGTTTACTTAGTATCCCCATTAAGTATAGTCTCTGGATTCCAAAATGGACCAATATGAGATGGAACTATCATAGAATTGCTAATAAGGGCACCGATGTGGGAGTATGGTAGTTAGAATGACCCTGTTGTGAAAAAGGAAAATATTGATCCAGTCCTTGAATGAGATGAGCGAGCACATTATCAGCTCTTTCCTCAACTTCTCTTTCACAATGGTAATCATTTACCTCTCCAAAAATGGAGTGTACAAGGGATCATACCAAACATTTTCAGCATAGAGGAACTCATCATAAATATCTCCAATAGGGGGAATTCCATAAAGTTGGTAGATTCCCCATAGGATTATTTCCACTTCACCATATAAAAAATGGAATGTGTTGGTACCAAGGCACCAACGGATGATTAGTTCTTGAAGGATCTTAGGATGGTGATAAACAATGAATTGATAAACCTACACAACCTCATAAATATGAACCCTATATAATTGATTAGTGTAATCTATAAATATTTTCCTGAACTAGAAGGTCCATGACCATTCATCATAGAAATTACTGCCTGGATGGAGATCCCATTTCAAGCTTTATACGCTGCTTGTATTGTTCAGAGAGGAGTTAAATATTCTCAAGTAGTTTCGAGCAATAGGTTGATGAGAAAAATCACATCCATATAGACCCAATGGATAGTTTTCCAAAATATAAGATAAACCCTGGGGTTGATCTACGACCAACTGGACTTCCTCAATAATTGTCATATGAATACAGTGCGAAGAAGTTGACACCCAACGAGATGACATATTGAATTCTGAAGGGGGGATAATAACATCATCTATAAAATAGAACCCATATAGAGGATTTTAGTGAGATAGGGGATAATCCTGAATCTTGGATGAGAGGAACCTCTTTAGAATATCATTATCAGAATACACATGATATTGGGGGTCATCATTGTAGTTTCTGGAAATCATGGCCCATTAATTAGCTACAATAGAGAAACCCTAACAAGAACCAGAATCCATCTGAATAAAATTAAGTGTAATATTTCATAAATATTAAATAAAATATTGTTAGTATAAAGACATAATAAATAAGAAGTATTAAGCAAATTTCATGAATCAACAAAGAAATTTGTGAGTCACATAAAGAACTTATGAATTTCCTAAACCTTGAAGATATTGTAGGTCACATAAACTCACAAGGCCTTCTGAAATCAAATGACCCCTAAAAGACTCATGATCGCATGACCCAAAAAATAGTCATTTGATCCACATGATAGTAAAAGTTTCATGTGATCGAGCTATTAGATCCTGTATAAACCTCAAGATAATCGCATCCCCATGGACAAAGTTTGAGAAATTATTGAAGCATAGTTCATAGTTGGTTAGAACAGGCACTGGAGAAAAATAAGTCTTGTTGAAGAGTTCTCACAAAATGGTCTCACGATAGGTTTTTGTGATATAGTCTTGTGGAATGGTCTGGAAATAAGGAAATGTGATGAAATCAAGGTGAGGACACTCTAGATAAATAATAAATTGGTGAATGAATCTATCTTCATCCCCCTTATTTATAGGTAATCCCATGGGATGACAAAAAGCACCTGAAAAACCAAGAGTTACCCAATAAACTGATTCATGATAGTACCAAAGACTCAGGTAGGCATTTAATTTCCTTATAACTGATCCCTTTTCCCCACAAATGTTTCTCCTAGGGGGGGGGTCATTTATTGATTCCTTCCAAATGAGCATCAAAAAATTCACAAAGGATGAAATAACTAAATTTGGGTATTATCTTTCCCACAAAAAAAGGAGAAATAAGGTGAAAAAATACTCATGGATCAGATGAGACTCTAAGAGACATGAAATCACATGACCATCATGAGGTCATGTGAAGGTGACATGAGCATCACATAGCCTACAGAAGGCCCTGTAGATTCCCTTCGACAATTCATTTTTTTTACTTTGTGAAGGTTACCTGGACAATCAATGATTGTGAGATAGTTTATAGGAAAGCAACCCCAAGACATGTGAATTTTCAACCAGAGGACTCCTGAAAAACCATCCAAAAGTCCATTTAAAATAGGAGTAAATATCCAAAATATAGGAGCCTATTACGGTAGTAAAGCTTACGTGATGCATCACCAATGGGGAGAATGATTATCCGTGAAAACATTAAAACAAACTCATGAGATCCACAAGAATTTTTAAATTAAACAGAGTAAATAAATAAAGAGGATACAAGAGACTCTTGTGGTCATAAAAGTCACGCGATGCACCCCTGGTGGCCCACAAGAAACCACAAGCACTCGTTGACATTATCGCCTCATCTCGCGAAAGCCCTTTGGTTTTTCATCCTCATCATGCGAAGGGCCTCAGGTATGTCTAGGAGACTTCATGCCCCCCTTTGGATCCTTAAAGTAAAATCATATGTAGTTGTCTATGAAATGATCACACATCTCTATATGACCTATATTGGTCATTCAACCCATCACTAAGAGGTAGAGAAATTTTCTTCGACAATACTCATGCAATTTCACATAATCCCTGAAATTTATAAAATAAGAAAAGGAACTTAAAAAGGGTAAGAGGTGAGAGACTCTCATTATTGTAAAAATATTGAGATGCATTAAGGCTATCCCCAACATGGTCTTTCAAGACCCCATGACAAGCCAGTTCGATTTCATAGAAGCACCTCAACAAGCCATCTTTTCTTTGTTAAATATTATGGGTAGGGTTTAGAGTGTCACATGAATGTATCTCAGCAGGCACTCTAACCATGAGGAGGCCCTTGGACATGTCAATATGATAATATAGAGATCCTTCAGCATTCCAACATGATTAAAAGATTCCCCATTAATTGGTAATAATATAGTAAAGGGGGAATTGATGGAATGAACTCATGGTCACTGAAAATAATGAGACACCCTCAATATGATCCATAGTAGGGACTCATGAAGACAAGTGATAATGAAACTCTCTACTAACTCCATCCCAAAGTCATGTCATATGCACCACACAAAGCAACTAACAATTTGGGTGGAGAGGCATATAAATCCACCACCCCAACCTCAAATAAGGGGCTAGTATTTTTCCCCTAGAAGCACTAGCGCACTCAAGCACTAGAGAAAATTTCTTGGAGTGGAAGATCTCATGACCAGGATAACTTCCTATTAGGTAAGATCTGGAAAACAACTGAAGAAACCATGAAACATGTATAATAAATTTCCCCAATTACTCATAGATCACACAAAGGACTTCTAGAAGTACATGCAAAGAACAAATTTCATATCCAATAAATCATGTGATACTTAAAATAAGATAACATGGAAAAAATATAATTCATTCACAATATAAAGGATAAAACATATACTAAATGTGGGATACTTATGTGAAGAAAATACACACTGACCCTCATTCACTTCATGTAAACTAACTAGGACATGCAAAATCACCAAGACATGTTTCTTAGATCTTTAAAAACTCCTTTGGTATACCATTTGGATTATGAGAAGTCCTATGGAAATGTCAAAAAAAGTCACATGGCACCCCATGAGCATGACACCCCAGTCTCAAAAATCCCTTAGAGATCACCATCAAAGTATTTCGATGTCCTTCAGACATTTTTCCGACCCATATGGTAGCACCAATTCATGTCAGCAAAGTCTCACAGTAGAACCTGGGCATGTCAAACTAACTCTTGCAATTCCCTCCAGGTATGCCAGTTATCTTTTGTGATGTCCCTGAGAAATGACAGCCTATCTTTGCAATGTACTCTAGACATGTCAGTCAGGACATGTGACACCCTTTGAGACATTTCACATTGACTTTAGCGATGCCCTTCAAGTGTGTCATCCAACTCTCGTGATGACATTAGGGAATATCAGCCAGATCATGCGACTCCCTCTAGATAAGCCAGTTGAGATCATGCGATGGATTCTAGGATTAACCAACCAGGTCTCACAATGTCCTCCATACAAGTCATTCTTGATCATATGATGATTCAAAAACATTCCATCCATGATACATGACGTCCCTCAGAAAAGTCAACTGGATCATGCGATTTTCTTTGAACATGCCCAAAATATAACCAGACATGTTCAAACATCCTCCAACATGTAAAAATAAATAATCAAGGCATGCCAATCAGGTAGCCAAGCACATAAAGTGGGAAACCAAGCCAGGTCAATAAGGGAAACCCAAGGTTTGATAAAAAATTTCACCCTCAGTGTGTAAGCCCCGACCAAAGAACAACATCATTGTGTAAGACCCAATGAACTAAACTATGATTTTTTTATTCCTTCCATAACTAGGATACATAGGATGACTATCCAAGGCCTGAGCTCTATATTAACCATATAAAGGGATTTCATAGTATATAAGTACAAAATCAATAAGTAGTGAGACTGATCATTTTACAACCCTTGTTTCTCACACTGAGAATAGCTCACATGGGCTTAGGGGTTTTCAATAATCATATAATTTTCATTGTAAAAATCTACCAAGGAAAGGGAAAACTCAAAGTGTAAGCCTAGATCAATGGAATAATATGATATGTCCCGCATATAGGGAAATATCATCATGTAAGCTCCAATCAATATAACTACAAGAATTATGATTCCTGCAATAACCATGATACATAGGGTGCCTTCCTAAGGCCCAATACCAAATGATGATACATTTTTATGTAAGCCCCATGTCTCCAAAATTTTGACCATCAGGATCCAAGTATTACCATGGGATGACCAATCTAACTCATACCTCAGTAGATAGAGAAATCAATTGAACTATGAGGACTATGATTCCCTCCATAACTAGGATACGTAGGATGCCTCCTCAGGGATCGAGCACTATATTAAACATCCTAAGGGAAATACTAGTGCATAATCCCCAAATCCATATACAATAAGGTTGATCACTTTCTATCCATTATTTCTCACATCGAGCATAGATCATGTGGGATTAGGGAGACATAATTAAAACCTCATTGGAATCATAAATATCCACCATCCAGGGAAATATCAGTATATAAATCCTTGATGAGTGGCATGATATGAATATCCCTTATACAAGGGAATTTACATTGGGTCTAGTCCTGAGGGTGTGATCGAACTATGATAACTATGATTCCTTCCATAACCAGGATATGTAGGATGTCTCCTTGAGACTCAAGCTTAAATAAATGGTCACTAAGTGCACAAACATATGTCCTTTCTGTATGATGTTAAACTTCACAGGTTTAACGAATTATGTGGGTTTTGATTACCACAATAACTAGGATACATATAATTCCTCATAATGGGTCAATCCCCTCCTCAAAATATTAACTGCCTCCCTACATGGTAGAAAACTCTAAATTATTTGGTTATATGACTTCCACATATAAGCATCCCATTATTAGGAAAAAATGTGGAACCTCAGATACATACATATGGATTCACTAATGATATCCTCATCTTCTACAAATAAAAGATACTTAACCTATAAATCATTTTGTTAGGGTACCGGTTACATATTTGGATTATGAAGATATTCATAAACATATCTTAAATATATAAGAGAGTCTCAAAGTATGCAAAAATCCCCCCAAAAAGGGTGCGATGAGTTCGACCTCACATCCTCTCAACCAATGTGAGTCCCCAAGTTTCATTGGGTCGGAAACCCCAATTTACCGCCTACCATTGGAAAGAAGGTCCGTACCTAGTTATAGAAGAGGGAACCATTGAGATTTTCTATTAATAACAATAATGGTAACTTGATATTAATGATTGGGCATGAAATAACCCCCCCCCCACCACAATCAACCATCGTTCCAAACCGAAAACATCTTGACAAGGGATTTTGGTCACCTCTTTCCTAATGAAACAATCTGGTAACACCCCACTCAAGTGAGAACAACCCAAAAGAACTCCACCCTTACAATAATTCATTGAAAGAACTTATTTCCTATGAGCTCTATCCAAAAGGTTATATCGAGTGATAGAGAAAACATAGACTTGGGAAAAATCCTTTACCAAATTAAGGCAACCTATATGTGATATAGAGTAAGAGGAATAAAATAAAAGAGGAATATAGAGGAGAATATTCTCAGGGGGAGACTCTCTCTCCACTATCCTAAAACCAATACATTCTAAAATTACATTTCTACTTCTCTTTATCTATGTCCCATCCTATTTATAAGCACCCCCACATGAAAACCTATCAACCAACTATTTTGGGGACCATAAAAACTATCTCCCAATTTTTTAGAACTAACCCACAACTATGTATTCCTTTATGGCCCCCTATTTATTCTAGAATATGCCTTTCAGTCTCCTAGATCCCCTCATGTGCTATCAGTTTTCATAATTCCTGAAGTAGATTTTTCTTCCCAGATAATATAATCCACATTATAGGCTAATGATAGATACCAACCACAACTCCTGGAAGATCTTATTCTAGAAAGGGATAGAGGGTAATCACTGGTGGATGGAGTGGTTATAAGAGAGAGGTTATTGGTGGGAATATATTGTGGGAAATGGGGAGTTAGGAAGTTATTAAAGAGGAATAAATTGTGGTTCCTAATGAAAATTGATAAGTAGTTATT
This sequence comes from Viscum album, assembly GCA_963277665.1. Taxonomy (NCBI): domain Eukaryota; kingdom Viridiplantae; phylum Streptophyta; class Magnoliopsida; order Santalales; family Viscaceae; genus Viscum; species Viscum album. Next base: position 1,425,543,338 of record OY728136.1, on the reverse strand, counting down.
TAAGGGATAGAAATGGGTAATGATGCGGGGTATGAAAGGGCTTCCTATTTAGGATTCAAAATAATTGGAGAGGGGGTTTTGCCCATGGTATTTAGGGAGATATTACTTAGAGAGTCTTCTTATTCCCTATCTCATTTTAATTCCACCTCATCCATCTTATCCCAGTTGTAATTATATTCCTATATCTATAAATAAAAGAAGATGGTTCTTTTTTTCTATCACTCAGTCCAGCCTACTAGATATCCTTCTAGGTGAGGAGAGAGAATAACTACCTAAAATTCCTCCAGATGAACCATGAAACCATGGAGACCTTTCACAGGTCTCATATTTCTAGTTGGGATCAATGCATGGAAAACCTTGATACAATAATATCCGGTTTGGAGTTGTGTGTGACTTCATTTACCAAAACACTCACACTCTCAGAGGATGAACTATGGAGGAGAATTCAATAGAATGTTACTATGCCTTCCTTGGCATTCAAATTTCCTGAGGTATAAATGAATGAGACTAGAAAATCACTGGTGAAGGGGGAAAAAGTGACTGGGTTCATCCTGATGTAGGGGAGAAACATGGATTTGGTGATAGAAATTATTGGATCTATCCAAGGTGCATTACCTACACATTGTAATTATTATTAAGGAAATTAATAGATGCGGTAAATGGTGGAGAATGATGTGTGTTCTATCAGAGGTGGTGAAAAGTAAATATATGAGAGGTATGAGATTTGATTATTGAATGTGGAGTAAATAGACTGGTTTTTGGGTTGGAAGTGTCATAATCAAGAAAGAGATCAATTAATGCTAGGTATAGGGGTGACCGAAACACTTTTGGATAGAGAAAGTGATAGGGGAATAAATGAGAGGCTTGATATTAGCTGATCAAACTCATCTATCCTAGATGCGATTCTAGTAGAAAATGTGCGTGACATTGTGTGATGTGAGTTTCTTTCACTTGATATGACACAAGACATCGTGAATCCATTGTTGATCATGGAGAATCTGGCCAAGAAAACATATTGATTCAAATTACTTGTGGGGAAACATAGTTGACCGATCGATTGTTCATACATGACTGTGATTGCATATGAAAAAATGAAATCCATTCAAGGAGGGGCGTTAACTATGTGCAATAATGGGGAGTTGAAGAAGGGGAAATCACACCAGGACTCTGCACAAAAATAAAATTTTGAGGGGGGTGATGGTGTAAAAGATCCATGGAATGAGTTACTTGTTGTGGAAAAGTACATTGTGAATCCATCAATTACATGAGGTGATCTTGATATTACTAGTGATTGGGAAGTTCCCTAACAATACATATAATTAAGTAAAATGTTTGTAGTAGACTGCGAGTTCCACTTACTGAGCTCGACATAGTTGGGATTGCTCAACATTATAATTCATTTCTTTTTTCAAAATGGACATATCATTCCTCAATTGGAATTTGGGAAGAACTACTTGGGAATGTTGTGACAGAGGAGGGACTTGGGTACCAACTCCATGGAGGAATACCACACAACATTTTTGAGAAAGGAAGCATATGGTAGTAGAAAATGAAAACTAGGTGTGGGAAGAATCCATGGTTTCAATAGACTGTAAGGGAGAAGAGTGTTAAAACTCACAAAGGATCCATCAATGGGACTGAATAAACTAGGTTTCCATGGCTACATGGGTTACTCATGGGATCAGTATTTAACACATGTAGTATTTCTGAATGATTTTTTATCAAGGCAGTGACTCTCACTAAGAACAAATCAGATAAATTTCTTAAAGAGAACACTCTTAACATCAATATATATGGTATTGACCCCACTAAAAGTGATATTCTAGTAGGGAGAAATATTGGTCCATATAACATTGTGATATACTCTAGAAAACAACCTAATAAATCAATTTATTCTCTATTTGATGACATTTTGTTACATATGGATAATGCACTTATCTATGTTGGTACTGCATTGGAGGAAATGCTATCTTATCAAAATATTGGGTATCAATGCTTAGGTTAGGATATGATAAATCATTTTGTACTTGAGAGGAAGTACTTTAAGGGAGGGAAAGTGCATGGAAAAAAAATCCAACATCATAAATAAAGGAAGCTGATGGTGGCAGTTCGGGTTGATTCTAAAGCCTACATGGATGAAGGTTTCTAATGAGAATCCTATGAGGAAAAGATGTCATCATAAATAATATTTGGGACTGTTCTCTGGAAAATGGCCATGACTCATACTTCTATACAAGATAAAATGGGATCACCACAACTTGTAGTGTCAAACACTACCAGGACTACACTCTCAAGAACTTCTGGCCTATTTTTTATTGATTGGTTCAGTATTTTGATCCATACTATATAATAATTTCAAATAAATATTATTGAGAAGGCTTCCACCAATAGAAAATCGTTTCATCCCTCATTCTTGAGGAAAAGACTTATTTTCATGGTGGAGAAAGTGATAGACACCCGCCACAACTCCTATAAAATCTTATTCTAGGAAGGGATAAATGGTAATCACTAATGGATGAAGTAGTTAGAATAGAGAGGGTATTGGGGGGAATATGTCGTGGGATATGGGGAGTTAAGAAGTGGTTAAAGAGAAATAAATTGTGAGGCCCAAGGAGAACTGACAAGTAGTTATTTAAGGGAGAGAAAGGGGTACTTATGGGTGTGGGGTATGAAGGGGTTTCCTATTTAGGATTCACCACAACTGAAAAGGGGTATTCAACCTTAGTCTTTAGGGATTGATTCCCTGGAGGTTCTTATTCTTCCTTATCTCATTTTACTATCACCTTCTCTCTCTTATCCCACTTATAATTATATTCCTATTTATATAAATACAAGAATAAGGTTCTCTGTTTGTATTATCTAATGAAATACAAATCTAAAATAGAATAACTTTGATCCAACATTGATAGGCACCAAGATAAAAGTGATAAATAAGGAAGAGTGAGAGGCCATATGAGAAAATATTAGGGTCAACGGTGGATCAATGTCCTTATGCAGTATACAATACTCCATATATATTCCCTATAACCCAAAAATACACATTGTCAAACTTCTCTATTCAGACCTTACCCTCATCTAATGCTATTTCTGTAGAAATTAATGAACTCTCACTAAATTCTAGAACTTTTAAGAGGGATCAAGAACTGCTTAGAAAAAACTCTCCTGAAAGGAAAATTCCAAAATAATATTTCTAACTGATATTAGAATCACCTTCACTGGGGTGTGATAATCTAGAGATCCTATGAGGATTTGATACCACTTATTGGGTTCAAAAAAATCTTCCATAAATCCAATGGAACATTGGACAAAACAAAGTGAAGACAATTGAGCTCACGTAACTATGTTCGAAACATAGAAGACTATGCAGCTAAATCACCAAACTATAATGCATGAACCACTTTGAATAAAACCTAGAAAATAATATCGAAAGATAGTGATTAAAGGAAAATTAAGTGACATGGGGGGAATATTTATTTACTTTTATTTAAGGAATAAAAAGATGAATATAATGATTGAGACACAAGTCATAAGTGATTTATTATATTAATCTAGTAGAGTCCATCTAGTGAAACCACTCTCCAAACCTTTCGATCTCCATGACGAGTGAATCCACATAGATCTTATCTTCATGAATATATATCCATTTAGTTTAATTCTCCCACTTCCTCAACCATTCCAACCAGTACACCGTTTTCACTTCTAAAACTCTTGTGATTTAATTTTATGATCCATGCAAGTTACTATTATGTTTTTCCCTTTATCGTAAAACCACCAAGAGAATACATCATTAGAACTATTACATTTCCCAAAGTTACTTTTTTTCAAGTAATTTTCACCCCACACTCAACCTATAGTCTAAGAGAGAGATAAATTCTAATTGCATCATATTACTGCATCATTGGGTATATATAACTCCTTGTTTTCTAGACTTTACAGCTTCCACTGCACCATTTCTATCAGAGTTTAAAAAATTAGTCTTCTAAAATTTATCTTTTCATTTAACCATGTTACATAACCTGAAATAGATTTTTACATACATGTATTAAACACAAAAATTTTCGTTTAAATAGATTGAATCATGTAGATTAGAAATTTAGAATAAATTACCATTGGTTTTCTATCCCTTAGTGAAAACCTTTCAATATTTTAAGTGCTTGATGATCTAAGAATTTATTCTAAAAAAACTTCACTCAATAAATTATGATTCATACCATCAACATATAATACATACTTGGAATTTAGTTTTGGAGATTCAATATCAATTATGCCAACTCCTTTGATCTTAAAGGTATTGTAATTTTTAATATCACAAAGAGCCACCATTATAATTTTCAATATTCCTTAAGATATTGGTTCCACATAATGAATATGCATGGTTTGTTGTTTTTTACTTTATTTTAGATCCACTTACTAAACATATGATTTTTCTATCTCTTATTCTTTGTGTTTTTTTTAGAATTGAAAACTTTCTATAATTTTTCTAATAATATAGTTATTTTTTAGTACTATGAAAATATTGATAACATATTCCACATGCCTATTCTAGATAATCAAATATGGTATGTTTCCATTGTTTATAATTTTTCTTCCCTTCAATAACCCATTTATTCCTATCTATGTTCTGTCTCTTCACAAATTAACTCCCTATCACTTTTAACCTTATTTTCCATTTTTAAAAATACATATTATACCCAAAAAAAGCTTTATGTATATAATCTCCAAAACACAAGTAGTACTTAAAAACTCTTGTTTTTACAGTCCAGAACATATTATTTCTAGGATTTTTTTCTGTTTATATATGTATTGTTATTGTTTTAGAGAAAATTGAGTCACATGTTGCACTTATTATGTACAAAAAAATTATTGGAATAATTTTCAATGTCTTTGACATAAATATGGATGTTTCAATATTCTTTTTTACATAATTTTTTTTCCAAAAAATTATCATAACCTATAGTATTATAATAAATGATCTTAATAAATTGTTAGTTTTCTAGAATAAAATATACCTCATTTAAGAATATATATCTCTAGATAATTCCCATAATTTCTTTCCTATATATAAATGTCTCTAAAAGTTAAGACACTATGATTTTTTAGTGGTAAATTATCTTTTTCTCAACAAACATTTAAGATTCAACTTGAAATTATATGGGATTTTCAAAATATTATCTTAAATTATTTAAGAAATTTTTATAATTAATGTATTTTTTATTTTATTTCAACCTCCTTTCTATCAAATGAGAAATGAAACTATCACTCATACGTATTTGTGGAATACCACCTCCATGTAATGATATGATTCATTTTCCATCACCAACTTTCATAATTGATTATTATGATGGATTTAATGTTTATTTATGATATTTATGACATAATTTAACTTCTAGAATTAGAATATCTTATCTAACTTCTTCTTTTTTCTTAATAGCCATTGAAGAATTAGCTTGAACTTCTTCGGATTTTTCAAAATCATGTCTTAACTTCTTTAAAGTATTTTCATAAGTAATTTATTTTTTTTACTTTATTTATAACAACTATTTCTATTTGAAAAAAAATCACTATCAAGTCCATATTTTATTTTAGAAAACCATCCACATAATTTTTTATAATTTTGATGTCTTCAATATATTTTTATTATTTGTATTAAAATTAAAATTCACCATCTTTGTTATTCTCATTATTCATTCTGTAGTATCTTTATTTATTTTTTAATCTTGAAATTTTGATCAATAAAATCTTCTAAATCATCCTTTAGCATGTGTTCCACATATCTCTCTTCATCTTTTTCTTCACTACTTGTGGATTTTTACTCTTTCACAATATGATCCATAAATGTTATATTTTTTCATTGGATTCTTCATCTTATAATTCATTACCATTAATAGAGGTTTCATATTCTCATTATTTCATATTATGTGGATTATTTTATATTTTAAAAATATTTTAATCTCATTTAAATATTTCTTATCCACTTTTGAATTAAAGTTCTTTTTGAATTTCCTACTTAGGTATGTTTATTCATTCATATTACTTATTTAAACATTTCTTTTATTTGAATAATCAATAGACTAATAATCTATAACACTATAGTTAAAATAAATTAAGTCTAATTTACCTATGTAATCTATAATTTATTTTTTGAAATTATTTGAAAATAAAGACATGATATTTTTTTTAGTTTATCCTTGTATTATTCTTCCTCAGAGTAAGAATAAGTATCTTCTTCTATTTTCTTCAAATTTAGATTCCTTAAAATTTTAAAGTAAATATCATTTTCTTCTTTTATTATCTTTTCAATCATATGATCCTTCACTATCTTATATGCAATGAGTATTATATGTAACTAATCAAGAGGAAGTTGAATAAGATCCTTATTTTTTAGAGAATAAACCTTTTATATCTATCATGAATAATTCTCAATAACTAGTTTACCACAACAGAGTTATCTAAATTATTACCAAAACATCTAATTTTACTTAAAATTTAATTTATTATAGAGAATAATTTATCAATTGATTCATCATTCATCATCTATAATTATTCAAAATCGCATCTCAAAATAATAAGTTTAGACTCCTTCACTTTTATTTTGGCATACTATATATATTATATCCTTTCTCAAATATTTTTGGTAGTTTTAAATCCCATCACCGTGGTGAATTACTTTTCAAATAAGAAAATAATAATTACATTTCTATATTTTCCTTTATTTTCAATATTTTTCTTCTCTGTAGGATTCAAGGTTGTTTTTTTTCAAGAGGTGTAATTACTATAAAAGAAACATAAATCTTATAGATACTAAGAAAGGGAAAAAATAGTCATTAAATTCTTCCATACGTGGTTGTTTTTCCCAAAAAAATTTAGAATATATCTATTTTTAACTGAATTAAAATCATCCATAATTTTTCAAATATATCAACAATAAAAATGTAGAGGATACTCAAAAAAACATAGATATAACACTAGTATGGGGGAGGGGTGAATCTATGTTGAAAAAAAGTTTAATAATTCTAAAAAATATACCTATGTCACTTACTAAAGTTATTAGATCTATTAAACATGTTAAATTCACACCCTCACATGTATGTGATGAAATAAAACAAGCAATATATATATATAGTATTTTTACAAGATTAATTCCTTAAGGTAGGCGAATACATCCTTACTGTGACTAGTATCACCTAGGCCACCTATTAATTTGCATATAGCATAAAGAGAATTACAAAGTATTGTAGGAACTTATCATCCTTGATCGATAATGATTGGTATTCCACCATATTATAATAATACCTCCTATTTATAATGAATTAATTTTTTATAATGAAAAATATATTTAATTATTTTCTATATGTCCATATATCAATCATAAATATTCTTCATATTGTTTTGAGTAATCAAACTATGGTATTATTCAACTACTCAAATCTTATTTGATCAATAATTTTCTTAAAAACATTTTACTCTCAAGACTTGAATTTCTTTTGATCAGAATATCTTCTCTCACATGTTTTTTAAAAGTTATCACTATTCTTTATTCAAGTAATAATTGATATAAATCAATCAATTAATTCCATAACTCAAAAATCCAAATAGATTCAGATCAATAATAAATTTACATTGACTTTGATTATGTAAAAAAGTTTAATTCCATGTCTATATCTCTAAAGATCCCTGGTAATTTAATTTAAAATATATCTATGTGAAAATTATATAAAGTATTGGAGAGAATAGTCTTTTATTTTACTAAAAATATGAAAACATATGATCTATAATTAAATATCCATACTTTTTAGTCATGGTATCTTTAAATATTTATTCTCATCATTTAAGGATGAATTTTCTCACATAACTATTATTCTATAATGAATCAGCTCAGCCTGACCTGACCTGTCTCACTACTGGGCTCGAAGGGTGTCACCGGTCCCCATGGGCTAGAAACTAGCACCTAGGTATCAAAGAACACTCCCTTGTTCATATATTTTCCATACATTGGATGTCCATTCAATATCATTAAACATACAGAAAATAAATAATCAATCCAAATGAGTCATAACCAACTGTAATGATTCAAACCATTTTATTAGACATGAAACAACATAAAAAATAAATACATCCAAATCATATAAATGAGATACAACAATAATAAAAAATTAACCAAAACTCAAACCAAACCAAAAAAACATCTCCATGCAACCCAAGGTTGTTCACTTCCTCCCAACTGTCCATTGGTAGTCCAAAAAACAAATCCAATCTTAGAATAGAACTTGGAATATGTATACAAGATTAAGATTTCATACACACACAACATGTGTAATCATGGTGTGAATGAACATGCCTAGTATGATCTTACTAAGGAATCTATGAAATTAATTTCATAAAGTAATTCATAAATGTTATCTTGAAATACAATTGGAAAATAAGTTTTTTTTTCAAACATAAGAATATGAAAATCGACCTTGACTTCATGATAAATTTATAAACTTTAATTTTTTTATCTCTTTTAAATGAAAATGATCATTTTAAAAATGTTTCATTGGATTAATCCTTCTCTAACTAAAACATTCATTTTAAAATAACTTTAAAAACCAAAATTTAGAGCCTTTTTAATTTAAACACAGTTTTACAAACATCATTGAAAATTATTTTGAAATAAACATTCCAAACACATTATATATATATATATATATTAATATTTATTTAAAAAATAGAATAGAATTAGATGAAAAGTTCTTATTAGAGAGAGAATAGTCATTGCACACATATATAGATATGTTTTATGGATTATATTATTATTAATATTTTTATTATTGTTATAAATATTGAAATTGATATAACTTTTTACCTAGACATCAGATAGGTGATCCTTCTAGGGTATCATGATCCAAGCTTTGAAATAAACAATTCAAGAATAATATGAAAAACCTAATTTTGACTCATGGAATGATCCCCGAGTCTATAAAATTACATGTCTCAATTGTGATATGATAAAATATTCACTTTTTATCAGATGTATAGTTTTTATCTAGTGTCCATTTTGGGAAATTGAATAACCTATCTTATGTTTTCCATGTATATTGCAATGGAAGGGTTCATTTGGTTATTTGATGGATGGAGTTTCACATGTCGTGTACCTCTAGGAGAGCACTGTTTACTCTTTCAAAGACTAATCAAACCCCCTAAATTATCCCGGTTGGACTTGGATTTCAGAATGTGTGAATTCTAATTCCCTCTTAAGATGTGAGAGATTCATCATTATACCCCAGATAGGGTCAATTATCCTATTATGTGCAAAGGATATGTGATCCCCTCAAAGGGTAAGACTTACCACAAGAGAGGCACCGTAAGAAAGTGATAAATGATGGAAGTAAACAAGATAAAGTGTGCCACAACAATACAAGCAAGGCAAAAAAAATCAATCACAAGATAAGATTACCCTATATAAACTACCAATCAAAGAATATATGTCATTATATGTACCCTGGTTTCTAATGTGAGATGATTCTAACAATACTAACATAACACAGACCAAAAACCGGTATACGTCAAGTCCCACAAAATACACAAACTACTCATTTTACCCACACAAACCTCAAAGAGGCAACTCCCTTAGCTAGGGTTATAGAATATAACTCAAGGATAGTAAATAATGTGTGTGCTAACTAATATAGCCTGAATCAGGATCCTCCACTTAGCTACACAGGTTCCCATGATAAAAAAAGTGGAGGTGAGTGAACAAACAATCCAAAATCAATAATATAGTATAAGAAACAACTCTCCCACAGTTCCAAATCTCTTTCCTAGAATAACCCTTTGTCCACATCATAAATCCATCACATAGAAATAAACAACCCATTATCTAGTAAAAAAATTAGTGGAAATCATTTAGAATCATTCATGAGATAAACCATTATTCTTACAAGTGTTAAATGGTCCTTTAATGTTACACACACCATTTGGAATATTCCCTCTAAAATAATTATTTGAAACCACTTTCGAAAGTAAAAAAATCCCCTTAAACTCAAATTAATTCTTTAAAACATGGATGAATCCCTTTATTCCACCAAAATATCTTTAAAATCCTCATAGGCATTTCACAAAGGCTTGGCATATGGAAACATTTACTTTACAAAATAAATCATGAAATCCACTAGGAAAACCCTTTATTCTAAGCTCAATAATTCCTCAAAAATAATTTAGAAACAAACATATGTATCAAATATAGATATAAATTCATTTAAAAAGAATCTAAAAACCCAATCACACTGTGTATTACTAAATAAAGAAATTTTATAAAAATACTTACCTTAAAGAAATGGAAATAAACCTAGAATGTATTGCCTTTGATGGTGTCCACCTGAATGAGTAAGGAAATTTAATCTTAAACCACAGGTTAGAACCATCCAAAATGGAGACCCTATATCACTTAGTGATTTAAGGTTTTGAGAGAAAGAGAGTACTAGGATAAATGGAATAGAAAGGAAAGGATAATTGAATAAAGGAAGAAAAAGAAAGATTTATCTTAAAATTCACTTGAAATCTAGTGAAAGGAGTCAAAGATTGAATATGGTGGGTGGGAAAATATCTCCCTCAAGATCCTATGAGTTATATGAACAAAATAGGAGGGGATAGGGAAGAAATCCTCTTAAAATATATGGGTCACTTTGGGAATTTTATATTTTTTATTAAAAAATGGGTGGAGCGCACAGTTTGTCCGCATAGTTAGGGGTAACCATATGCCAATCATGCAGGCTTACCCTTATGAACTAGACTAGGCCACACAACTTACTAGGTATCCTCACATGGTTAATAAATCATGTAGATACCATTAAAAACCCCACTATCACCATGAAAATATCCCTCACATGGTTACTATATGGTCATTCCTAACAATGTGGAATAATTGGGAAACACCCAAAAAAGTTAAAAAACTTAAAATTTCATGCTAAAAAATTACCAAAACATAAAATAACTCAAAATAATAAAAAATAATAAAAAATAACCAACTACAGTAACATGTGGGTGTTACAATTCTCTCAACTATGTTGCTTTCTTCCCCAAAAATGTCCTCAGTCTAAAATAAAATGCAATATAAAACTATATCCCCTTTAAGATCCTCAAAATGATTTAAGTGATCATAAATTTTTTTTATTGAAATATCTAAGGACAATTTATACACAACCCTTTATATAGAAATACTAATAATAAAGGAGACATATAATGTTATCCCAACCATTTATAATTCCTCTAACATGGTGGAACTAAAGGAGACTATAGAGAGGCTTGTCCTAAAAACATCTGAATATAAATAAATTCAAACCCATACTCAATTAATAAACACTTATAACAAAAAATAAAAGAGTGAAACCCTTTTTTAGACACAAATAACAACATGAGTTATTTCCTCAGGCCATAACAGGCAAGGATAACCCAGCGTAATGATTCATTCCTTTATAGCCAATTATTTTGCCAGTTTGGGTGCTGGAGGTGTTTCATAGGAGGCTCGAGGAGGTTATGTGGAGGTTGGAGCTATAAAAGAATTTAAGTAGTATTTTTACACTTTAAAATAGGGTTTTATAGTGTAATTTGTTGTTTTACAGCTGATGTGGACAACAATTTATGGTTTGAGTTCAGTGGGGGAGTATTATGTGAAATAGGTTTACATCATAAAATAGAATTTTATGGTTTAAATATTTTAATCTTGAGGTGTCATGTTTTCTAGAGGAAAATATGTTCATGGCCTAAAGGGAGTTTTAGGGCTTGTAATATGGGGACCTATATAATTTTAACCATAAATATGTAATTTACATCATAAATATGGTGGCTCTCAGGTTTTTTATAAGTTTTATTTTATATGATTCTCCTCTCATTTGGACATCATCTTCCTCAGTTTGTGGAGAACCCTAAATGACATAGAAGTATATTATAACATTTATTCCCTTGATTTGTTCCTTGGGTTCTAGTGGTGGTGTTTTTGTGGTCAGAAGTAAGTTCCTCTCCACTTTTCTCTATATTTTTTGTTCATCCCTAATATAATCACAATGATGTTTTTTATTTAGTTCAGGGTGTATTTTAGGATTTATTTTTTATGTTCCCTTAATGTAGTTTAGGTTGATATAGGGTTTCTGTGCATGGTTTTGGTTTTCATGATGTTTCTTTTTTACCCTGTGGTGCATAGTGAGTCAAAAAATCTTCTTTGAGGTAAGGGATACCCATTCTCACCTATTTATGTGCTATGTGTGGGGATTGTAGGATTTTTATTTCCTTTTTCCGGATAGTAAATGTAATTGTAAATAAATATAATTAATTATCATAAATAAAATTAATGGGTATGAGGAGAAATCACTTGTTTTTTATTGTTTTTATATTATTGTTGATGTGTTTATACCTGATGTTTCCAGTACTGAAAATAATAGCTATTGCGAGCCTTTATTTCATAGTAGATGATATGCGTTGAGACCCTTGTGGTTTTTTGTATGATCTCACCCTAAATAAAAGGATAATGAATGTATATATGGATAATAAATTGGTTTCCCATGGAAATATAGTTTGTGTGATAATAATCCTGATAAATCAAGAGGTAATGTGCTAAAAGATCATAAATAATTGTGGAAACCGAGATTTTTAGTTGTTGTGTATGCTTGATCTTGTTGTACTAACCTATATGGTTTGGGATTTTGTGTGGTGATATAGGTGATCTGTTGGGATATGTTATGCGTGGGGCTGTAGTGCAGTGGTTGACTGGCATGGATGCGATGTGGGAAGATGTGTGGTTGGGGTGTGGGATGGTTATAGTGTATAATGGTTGGGTTGTACATTGTGTAGTTTTTGTGGTGATATGGGTTGTTTGATATGGTTTTGTACTGATATTTTATGTGATATGGGTGGGTTTTTGTGTGGTGTGGTTTTGTTAGTTTATTGGTTACAAATATAATAAATTATGATGATGAAATGAAATGAATGGGTTTATAATTGAATATAATGGGATGAAAATGATGTGTGGTAAATGGATTAATGAACTAGTTGAGTAAATTAATGGTCTATGAGATGCAAATTGAAATGGATAATTAATAAATGTGATGAAAACTATAATTAAAAGTTGGAATGTGTGGTTTGTGTGGTGGTTGTGTGTTGGTTGTGTGGTGAGTTGCATATTGTGGTGGAAGTGGTTGTGATGGCTGACACATGGTGTAGTGGTGGTGGTACGGTATACACTAGTGAAGTTATGATAAACCCATAGGTTGGATTTTTTTCTATCTATATATATTTTATTTTATTTTATTTCTATAGACACCCCACATGAGTTGGATAACCTTACCAATTCCCAAAGTTTTTGGGTTCAGGGTGTTTTCCCTGATGTCCAGGATGGTGGTGATACATATGGATGGATACACCCTCTTCCCCAGTCTTCCTTCCGCAGTGATGGACTAGGTGTATTTAGGAAATATGTGTAGTTATGGCCCATGTGTTTTTGGGTGAGTTGTTAGGTAATGATATGAGATTTGATATGATGACCCATGTGTCTTTGAGTGAAACATGATGTGATGATACCCGATGCTAGAACCAGGTGATAGACCCTATGAGGGTGGGTAGGTAGAGATGAATCCCAACCCACATCATAGATGGATGATATGTGTTGTGATGTGTATGGAAGGGATGGGATCACAAGATGTTCAACGTTGGGGTGCTAGAGTGGAGAATTAGCGGGGAAGAGGTAGCAGGGCACCATGTTTTGTTATGATATCAATGTTATATTACTATATTGGATGTGTGATTTGGCAAGAGAGTCATATTGAGATTGATATTGTTTAGTTAACCCTTTTAGGTGCTTGTTGGCTCTACTTTTTATTCATTATCACATTATCATGCTCTTTTCACATGTGCATTTGAGATCTTGGGTATGATCTTACTAAATATACATGTTATTCTCACCCTACGTATATAAAAATGTTATTAATGTTTTTTGGAGGACCTTGGGGTCCGAGATAGACATTTCTAGCCAGGGCTGGAGCTTCCGTTGAGTCACTGCTATGAGATTTTTCTTTTTTGTATTTACTTGGGAGAATTTTATTATATCATTATAGTTTATACATGTATTGTGGGATAATTTTAGGTTAATATTATATTATATTATAGAGTTTTTAGTGATTCTTTATCCTATACCCAAATCTTGTTTTATTTATAGAGTGAAATGCCTCCCATATGTGAGATTTTTATGCACCATCGGTACTTGTCACCAACCGAGGGACTATTGGAGGCTAGACTTAGGGGTTATTATATATCTTTATTCATTGTAGTATATTTATAGGTAGGGGGTCATGGAAGAGTGATATTAGAGGATTTGGTTGAGTGATAGGATTGAGTTTGGAGTTCGGAAAAATGAGAATTGCATGGTTTATCAGGGAAACAATTCCATTTTATCTTGGTTCGTTTCATAGGCTAGGGTGACCTACTCGGTCATGAGATTTTAGGCCCCCCTATGATCTAGTGAAAAACATATGAGCTTATTGAATGACCAAGTGTAGTGGACCTATTTATAGGGTAGATAACTATGAGAGGTACATATATTAGATTTATTGTGTTCATGTATGAATTGTGTTATTGTTGGAAAATCAAATTAATTAAATAAATAATATTTAATAAAATTCCATGAAACCCGGATTAGGATGACCTCCTTGATTTTCAAGAATGGATCTTGGTTTTCATCCATGAGTGATTCATATAGTTTAGGTTCAACATGATTATTCAGTTGATTTTCGGAGTATTGACTTGAAAAGAAGGATAAGGCATGTAAGAGGTCCTTACATTCCTTTCAGTGGTAGAGTTTGGGGAAGTATGAAGGGTTCATCTCTTATAAAAACCCATATCTTTAATATAATTTATTTCATTATTTATTACATAAGGTAAAAATAATACAATCCCAAAATATCATGAAGCCTAGTGTATTCAGGAAATTATGTACATAGCATACCAACTTGCAATAGGAGTATAATGACATTATTGAAAACTTCCATAACATACTTATAAAATCCATTCATTCTTCTAAAAATTCATGGGATAACCTGGGGACACACATAAAAAAGGGGTGATAAATAAATCCTATTAGAGGAATAAAAAAATCACTACATAATGTAAAGCCATACGTGTGAGATAAGAGGTATTCATGGTAATATAAGAGGGGTGAGAATCATAATCTTGAATAATTAGGCATGATATAACATGATGACATAAACACAACATGGGAATGTGATAATAAATTAAAACATGAAATAATCATAAGTCAAGGATAATAGAAAAGACAACATAAAATAATGTGATTAGAATAACCTTCCATGAACTATACATGGAATATCATGAGATAAAAACATTACCCAATGCATTAGAGGGCTATATATTCTGGGCCCACCCGTTACTTTTATATCTTGTACATGCATAAGTGTGTAACATAGATCATACAACATAAATATTTTTGTTTCAGAAAATTTAACCCCATGATTAAGGATTGAATTTTAAATACATGTAAATCTGAAAAAATGAATGATATTTACAACTAGGTGAATACTCTTGAGTGGAAATGGGGATGAGTATTCACAACACAAATGTTTGTCATGAAAAATCACAGGATAATTTTAGCAACAAAATAGAGGTACTTAAAGATTAATGGGAGGGATTAATGAAAGTTAAAGGGGACTATAATCACTTGAAAATCGTAATATAAGTAATAGGTATGTGTGAAAACAAATCCTAACATGAACAAGCGGAAATAAAATGCATAATATAAAGGATGTGCTTGAATAAATAGGATAAGGAGAGGATTACTTACCTTGAGAGGGTGCATCTAAAATCTTGGGAGGATATTATTGAGAGATTAGGGTCACCTTGGGAGGTATCTATAGAGGTAAGTAGAGTAATTTCATATTTCGAGGGTTTTGAATGAAGTGTAATGGAAGGTTGGGTGGGTTTATTTAGAAAAAGATAAGAGAGTTGTTTATTAATTTCCAAACATAGGTTTTGGACTCTATATGATAAAGTAACCAAAAACAGAAACCTTTCCATGGTTTTTACTCATGTTTTCTTCAAAATATGAGTGTTTTTCATTATTTTATAAGTATAAGAATATAAATCATTAAAATAAGTAATTTTTATAAATAATTTATTTTAAGACCTTAAAACATAATATATGTTTTGGAGGATTCATTAAGGGTCTATAAAATTATTCAAATAACCTAAAAAACAAATTATTTTAAAGGTGAAATATATATATGGTTATTGATACCTTTTATGGCATATATTACATCACTTTTGGGTCATTATGATATAATAATACACACCGTATATATATATATACCATATTTAATTGTTACCCAAAAATTCAGGTGTCTTTGAAAATTATGAAAAATTATCCGTTGGATAATTTCAACATGTTGATTTCAAAAAACAATATTTATTTTTTCAAAATAAATATATAAATATTAGAATTTATATTTTTAAATTGAAATCCTCATTTATTGAAAAATAATGGGTTTTTACAATAACAGTTTTTGACCATTTTAAGAATTATATTGAATTTATAAAATTATTTAATCAATTTTATTTAATAAATTTTATTTAATAATAATATTTTATTAAAACATAATTTATTTAAAAAATCATGAATTCGTAAAAAGGAGTTTCTTGTTCGAAAATATATATTTTCCAAAAATACAATTTGAGTTTTGCAGTGTTAAAATATAATTTTTATCAAACTCATTATAAAATAATATAAAAATTAATATTAAAAATGGATAAATATAATCATTTTTTTAGTAAAAATAAGAAAATAAAAGTTCATACTATTAGGGTTGAGATACATATCCCTTTATTAAACCAGTGAATGTCCTAAGGGTAAGGTGTGCGATGATGATATTTTCATGGAGTGGTTTGGCAAACACAGTTTTAGACATGATCTCGATGAGCTTGAACTTATCCCATAAATAGTTTTTCTCATTATTTAGTTGTTTAATATAGGATTTGTATTTCTCAAGTGAAAATACCATTGATTCTATCTTCCTCTAAAGCTCTGATAAATGGGCCTCATAGGGTGTGATCCTACTGGTCAAGGCCATTGCTTATTCTGTCTGCATCAATTGGACATTATCATAACCATTTATAAATACTACTAATATGATCATTGTTCAATAACTATATTATCAATGGTTATTATCCTTAATATTATTTTAAATATGATATGATATAACATTACAAAATAACCAAAGTAGTGAAAGTTTTTTTCTATATCTACATTACTTAATAATGAACTTACTTATTTAAAAAGGAAATTTTAATTATAAATGTTTGGGTCATTGCATTATTCCACCCTTCAGAAATTTATCACTTGAAATTTTCATTTCATACACTAAAACAAATAATAGAAATTACATTTCATCACCTCTTCTAGTTCCAATATCATTTCCTTAAACTTGTGGTTCCACCATAAAACTTGGACTAGGTGAGTTGTCTTGTTTCATAGAACCCCATCTCTATGATCTAATATCTTGATTGTCCACTCCTCATATGGAAGATCATTCACCAATGGTACCACCTTTGGATTTAGTACATGTGAGGGTTCTAGTATGTACTTCTTCATGTGGTAAATGTGGAACACATAATTTACTTGAGATAGGTTAGGTGGGAGTTCTAGTCAATAGGTCACTGCTCTGATGTGATCAAGGATCTCAAAGGGGTTTTTGTATTTAGGAATAAGCTTTACATTCTTACCAAAACTCATAAATTTCTTTCACTTTGATATATAAAGGAACACTTTATCTCTGACCTCAAACTCTAGGTCTCACCCATGATTGTCTGCATAACTTTTTCATTGACATTGTGTGAATTTCACATGATTCTAAATGGTTTTAACCTTATCTATCATCTCTTGGATAATATTAGGTCCCATTAGCTTCCAATCTCCAAATTAATCCCAACATGTCAGAGTTTGACACCTCTTCCCATAGAGATCCTCATAAGGTGACAATTGAATACTATAAAATCCTTATAAATCCATTTAACTTGATCTAAACATATCCTATAGAGTTTGAAAGGTCCTTTTAGACTAAACATATTTTTTAGGGTGATAAGAAGTGATGAAGCTCAGTTATATATACAACACTTACTGAAGGATTCTCTAAAACCTCAAGGTAAATCTTAAAACTCGATTAGATATAATAAAGAGTGGAACTCTATAAAGTCTTATAACTTACCTTATGTATATCTTATAATGTTGGTTGAGAGAGAAATATTCCTTAATAGTAATGAAATGTGATGAATTTGAAATGAGATCGACTACCACCCAAATGGAATTATTTCCTTTAGGTGTCCTAGGGAGTCTTATGATGAAATCTATGGTTATGATTTCCTATATCCGTATTGGCATGGGAAATGGTATCATCATACCATTAGACTTTTGTCATTCTGCCTTGAATTATTGGCATACCAAACATTGAGATATTAACTCAAAAATATCCCTCTTCATGTTATCCCATCAGAAGTTTTTCTTCAAATCTATATACATCTTAGTGATTTCTGGATGAATAGAGAAGGATGATCTATTCACATCATCCAAAAGTAACCTCTTCAGTTCTGGGTTTTATGGGACACATATCTAGATTCCAAACCTTATAACTCCATCTTTAGCTATATTGAACTCCATAATATTTTCTACCTTTTAATATATCACCTCATTATACTTTTGTGCCTCCTTAATCTTCTCAATAATATATGCTCGAACAACTATTTGAGAAAGGTAGGATGAATACCCTTTTATTATTCCCATATCCATCCTTTTCATGCCCAATATGATTATATCCCTTACAATCCTCATCATGGATAGAGTTATGGGATCCTTTATACTTAGAGCATTTTACACATTGTTTGATTTCCCATAATTGTAATGTATTTAACAATCATAATCCTTGATCAGCTTTAACCACCTTTGTTGATGCATATTAAGATCCTTTTGTGTGAATATATAATTGAGGTTTTTATGATCTGTATATATACCCCACTTCTACCTATAGAGATAATGTCACCAAATCTTCAACATGAAGATCACTGCTACAAATTATAGATCATACGTTGGGTAGTTATTCTCATGAATATTTAATTAGTGGGTGGCATAGAGTATCACTTTTTCATCTTACACGAGTACACAACCCAAGACATTTTTATACTCATCACTATATATCACAAATCCTTCTCCACTAGTGGGTAATGTAAGCATAGGTGAAGTGATTATCCTTTTATTTAGTTATTTAAATATTTATTCCCATTCATCAATCCAAACAAACTTGAATACCTTCCATGCAAGCTTAGTTAGTGGGATTGAAAACTGTGATAAGTTTCCCACAAATTGATTATAGTAACCATCTAATCCAAGTAAACTATTGATTTCTACCATAGATGTTTTCTTAGTCCATCCTTCAACTACATTTATTTTTTATAGATCAACAAATATCCCTTTTTTGGTGATAACATGCCCCGAAAAGTTTCTTTCTCCAACCAAAACTCAAATTTACTGTACTTTGCATATAAATTTTCCTTTTACATGGTCTTCATTATAGTATTTAAATGAAACCTATTCTCCTACTTTTTTTTTGATTAGATAAGAATATCATCTATAAAGGCTACCAAAAATTTTCCAAGGTAATATATAAAGACTATATTTATCAACTCCTTGAAGATTTTTGGAGAATTAGTGAGTCCAAATGGAATCACTATGAACTCATAGTGCTTGTACCTTGTATGAAAAGAAGTCTTGGGGATATCCTCTTTATTCAACTTTACTTGATAATATCCCAACCAAAGATCCACCTTATAGAAATATTGGGACCCATGTAGCTAATAAAATAGTTCATCAGTCCATAGAAGAGGATACTTGTTCTTTATCATGATCTTGTTGAGCTCATGATAATAAATGTAGAGGATCATTTACCCATCCTTCTTCTTAATAAAAAGGATTGGTACACTGCATGGTAAAGCACTTGGGAATATAAAACCTTTATCCATATTCTCTTATAATTTTTTATTCCACACCTAAAGTTAAACAATGGATATTATATATGAAGTATTTTATATTGGAAAATCTTAGGGTATGATATTGATTAATAACTCAACCTCACGACTAGGAGGAAGACCAGATAATTCTTTGGGAAACAAATCAGCAAATTCCTTTAAAATGGTAATATCGTCAAGGATGATCTTTTCTTAGTCTCAATAATTTAATATAGATATGATTTCTATCAATTTAATAATATCCATGATTGATAAAATGGTACCAAATAAGATTCATCCCCCTCCTTTCATTTGTATAGAATCATAGGGTGACTTATGATATAGAGGGTGATTTTATTCTATCAAAAATTTATATTGTCTCTCTATAAGGAAATTAAATCCATAACCATAATTGCATCAAATTACACTAAGGGGATTATCACAAGGTTTTCTATGAAATTAAATCCATAAATTTTGATAGGGGGTGTGTCATATGCTTGGGATACAACAATTTACCCATTATCCATCTTCACCGATAACCAGAATTCCATGTTTTGAGGTGGTGTTTGAATAGTTTTACTAATCTTGTGTGATATGAAAGAATACATAGAACTATAATAAAAAACTATGTTTATTATTATTGAATTAATAACTAGTTTACCTATCACAACTTCATTACTGGGATCCACTTTAAGTAGTTGTGTTAAAATATGGTCTCCCTTGATCTCTAGGACCAATAGGTTGTTATCATTGGTTAATATTGAAAACCCTTGGATTAGGGAATTGATTCACAGAGTGACCATGTTCCTTTATGTTTAAACATTGTATAACATACTGAGGGTTGACTAGAGCATTCTTTTTTTTCATCACATTGGTGAGTTTATCTTGTCAGCAATCCCTTTCTAGGTTTCCTTCTCGCACCTAAAGAATTTCCTTGTCCCCTTCAAGAAATTTCTAGGATGATTCTTCCCAAACATTTGATAAGTAAGATGATGGATGTTCTTACCCCTATGATAATTTTCCATCATACCACCAGAATTAAAATCCATTATCTACTTATTTTCTCCAGTCATCAAAGACCCTTGAGATTCTCTGATCTCCATTTTGACTTAGAGGGAACATTAGACAAAGTATTTAATGCTGAAGGATTTTCGTATATTTGGATTTATTCCACCAAAGAAGTGGTTAACTTTACTTTTGGGTGAAATGAAAAAGACATAGGCATATCATGAATGTCTTGTGAAGTTTTCATCATATGCCCTGATGGACTCACTGTCCTTTTAATTGAGGATAAGGAAGTCCCTCTCCATTTTCAGTCAGAGAGTTCATGGAAAATATTTATCAAAAACAATTTTTATAATTACTTCTACTCCATTGTTTCAATATCCTCCTTAGGGTTTTTATTATTAACCAACATCCACCATTGATCATATTCTCCCTCCATATAGTAAACAACCAACACAAACTTCTCTTTCTTATAGAATTAAACGATATAGAATATATTTTTAATGGATTTGATCCATTGATCTATGATTAAGGTATCATAATATCCACTGAAAGTCATAGGCCTTTGTCGTATAAAGGTCTCAATTGCAACATGATATTTATTTTTAGGATTTATTTGTTCCTCCTAAATCTTGTTTTTTTTCAAAACATGAGTCAATTGAGAAAGTATTATCATGAAGTTTGTGATTACTTCTCCTATTGAGTAGGGAATTTCATTTGGTAATTCATTACATTATTCTTCACATTGGATGTTGACTTGGCTCCTCCTATTTATATCCATTTACTAAAATAAAGTTAAAATCAGGGATGAGTATTTTTAAACTATTAAACACATATATATGAATTTATGAACATTAAAGGGATAAATAAAATGACATATATTCCTTAACATTTGAATTTGTTGGTTTCAATCTATGTTATCCATGATCTATTTCATAATGTAAAATATTATAGGATTTTTTGTTCCCATAATAATGGTTCATAAAGGAATTTTGAATTTACTAAATCATATCAACCAGGAGTGTCAAACTAGGTGTGAAGTAAGGACTGTTTTCATGCACTAGCTGATGATCGAGCCCAGCTTAATGCACCCTTTTCAGGGTTGTTGCCCCTAGGCACATCTCTTCCAGAGCCACATCCACTTGTAGTATCCAAATAAGTATTTTATTTCCTGTAAACCACTTAATCTACACTTTACCAAAATTTAAGTATGTTTTCCTATGTTTAGTTTTATCCATAAATATTCAACTAGAGTTTTCTAATCCTAATTCCCAAAAATAACTAGACTTTACTTTGACACCAACTACAACAACCCATATCTTTAATACACTTTATTTCATGATTTATTAAATAAAGGTACATATAATAAAATACAAAAATATAATGAATCCTAGTGTATTTGGGAAATTAAATACATATAATAACAACTTTCAATAAGAATATAATGAAATTATTGAAAACTTCCTTAACATTCTCCTAAAATTCAACCATTCTTTTAAAACTGCATAAGATAACCTGAGGACGTAAAAAGAAAGGGGTGATTTATAAAGCCTAGTAAGGGAATAATAAAATAATATAATAAGGTAAATTAGTAAATGTGATCCAAGGTAAATATAAAATTAATATAAATGGGGTGATAATTATAATCATAAACAATGAGACATGATATAACATGATAACATAAAAGAAACATCGGAATGTAACAATAACTTAAAACATAAAATAAGAATAAGTAAAGGATAAATTAAAAATAAAAATAACATAATGTTCTTATAATAACCTCACATGAACCATACATGTAATATCATGAGATAAAAACATTTCTCAATGCATTGGAGGGATATATAATTCTGGGCCCACTTGTCACTTTCATATCATGCACATGCATAAGTGTACCACATAGATCATTCAACATAAATATGTATTTTGTCAATTTTAATCCAAAATTAAAGAGTGGGGTTTAAATACATGTAAATACCTAATAAATTAAGGATATTATCAAATAGTTTAATACCCTTGAGTGGAAATGGGGATGAGTATTCACAACATAATTTTTTGGCATTAAAAATCATAGGATAATTTCGACAGTATAACATGGGCACTTAATGATTCATCGGGGGGATTAGTGAGATTGAAAGGGTTAAATCATAACTTGGAAATAATAAGATTAGTAATATTGATATTTAAACATATATTCCAACATGAAAAAGTGAAAAAATGCATAATATAAAGGTGCATCTGATCACGATACAGATGCTGGGGAGGGGCGGTTTCAAGTAGTCATAGTCTGTATGATTTCCTTAAGACCTACAAGTACTATAATGTCTTCAAGACTACGGGAAATAAGATATATAATATTAATGGCCTTTAAGGGTCCCCCCTAATCCCTTGAAAGGGGGGTTATCAAAAATCAATAAAAAATAAGACCTTCAAGCCATTCAGGAAGGCAAAGGTGGTTCTTGAATAAAGAGGAGAAGGAGAGGATCCCTTACCTTGAGAGAGTGCTTCTAAAATCTTAGGAGGATATTATTGAGATATTATGGTCACTTTGGGAGGGATATAGATAGGTTAATTCATATTAATTTCATAATAAATGGGTTTTTAGTGAAGAGGAATGATATATTGGGTGATTTTATATAGAAAAAGAGAGGAGAGTTCTTTGTTAATTTCCAAACTTAGGTTTTGGACTGTATATGATAAAGTAATAAAAAAACCTTACCATGGTTATTTTCCCAAATATTATACCAAATATAAGTGTTTTTACTTATTTTATAATCCTAATAAATTAACTCATTAAAATAACACCCTTGGTGATGTGTAAGTGAGTCATGTTTATAAAGAATTGATTTTAAAACCTTAAAATACATTATATGTTTTGAAAGAATCATTAAGGGTTAATAAAATGAATAAAATAACCTAAGAAAACGTTATTTTAAAATATAAATACATATTTGGACATGGATACCTTTTATATAATATATTACATCACTTTTGGGTCACTATATGGTCATAATACACACCAAATATTTATACCGAATTTAATTTTTATCCAAAAATTCGGTTGTCTCTAAAAATTATAAAAAATTAATCATTTAATAATATCAACATGATAATCTAAAAAAATAATAATTATTTTATCAAAATAAATATCTAAATATGATAATTTATATTTTTAAATCAAAATACCAATTTATTTAAAAATAATGGGGTTTTCAGCAATAACAGTTTTTCGACTCTTAAAAAAATTATTTTTGAATTATTAAAATTATAATATAAATTATATTTAATAAATATTATTTAATGATAATATTTTATTAAAATATAATTTATTTAAAAAATTAATGAATCCATAAAAAGGATAGTCTTGATTTAAACTATATATTTCCCAAAAATACAATTTAAGATTTGTCATATTAAAATATAATTTTTATCAAATTCATCATCTAATCATTTAAAAAATAATATTAAAAAGGATAAATATAATCATTATTTTTTAAAAAATAAAAATATAAAATTCATACTATTAGGGTCTAGATACATAGCCTTTTATTACACCAATGAACTCCCTAATGGTAAGGTGTGCAATGGTGAAATTTTCATGGGGAGGTTTGATGAACATAGTTTGGGTCATGATCTCAATGATCTTGAAGTTCTCATATAAACTTTTTTAATCATTCTTTATTTATTGAATATATTATTGGGATTGGTTAAGGTAAAATCCCAATGATGTTATCTCCCTCTAAATCTTTAATAAATGCACTTCACAGGGTATAATCCTACTAGTTAAGGTCATCGCTTTTCCCTTTGTGTTAATTGGAATTTGTTATAAACATTTATATATATCTTACTAATATTATCACTATTAAATTGTTATATTATTAATGGTTATGATTCTTAATGGTATTTTAAACCCTAAAGGATATAACAACCCAAAATAATCAAATTAGTGCATGTGTTTTATATAAATACATTACATAATAATGAATTTACTAATTTAAAAAGTAAATTTAATTTATAAATGTTTGAGTTGTTACATATATGATATGAAGATAGATAACTAGATAGGGGATCTTGAGATTTATTTTAGTCTAATCCGAGCACAAGCTGTGTTCTGGGTGCCATTGGAATTAGTCAGTTGTAGGGATCTATGTGTTAGTTGTGGACACTATTTCTTGGTGTCTATAAGGAGGAATATGTGTTATGAATTTAATATAAAAAGGAGTTCTGTTTATAGTTCCATTCATTAATTATGAGGGAAATAAAGAGGTATAAAATGATCTCCCTTAAATAGGGGAGCTTGAGTGTATATGATCTTGGGATTAGGTTTAAGGAACTCCTAAACTTTTCTCTAGATGTGTTTCTGGATGAGGACTCTAGAGTGAGGCATCTAGAAGAGGATTTTACCATAGTTATCAGGTATTAGGGAAATATGTTTACACTTCCAATATACCTGTAGATGTAAAATAAATCAGATGTTATCAAGAATATGATTTCCTTGGGATTTGAGCCTTGAGAGAGTGGCCAATAGGGAATCTTGAAGTGTAGAGCTTCAAGAAATGTGCCACAAACATTTGAGAAGTTAGGGTTCTGATTAGTGGTGAGATAAATGTGATAGATCTCTTTCCATCCTTCTAGGTAATGTGGATTTGATCACCTTTATATTCATTCTATTTATATAGATGGCATGGACACCTCTAGGCTCAATTTTTGACCACTCAGGGAAGCCAATTTTAGGTGGGTGTTCAGAACCATTTTTAGTAGTAGAAACAGTTAACTTCAATGCAATTTTAGCAACAGGGACCATTTGATATTGTTCTGTAGCTGATAGAAGATGGTTCTAGAATAGGGAAACCACATGATAGTCCCTATCCATAGGGACCTAGGTTGGAGAGAAACTATGGTGGCTGATACCAGAGAGGCATAGAAGATGGGTGTGGTCAGATGCATGAATTAGAGGAGACAATGTCAGCAGAGCTAAGAGTTGTCTAAGGTATTTATCATCTACTTTTTTGTATGATTTTATTGATTTATGATCCCAACACTCATTTTTTATCATAATTTGGACCATTCTTTTGGACTGGATGTGGATAGGCTTTCAGTTATCCTGGTGTTATCCACTCCGGTTGGAGGTCAGGCTTTTTTGTTTGATGTGTGATGAGGATGTAGGATGGTGATGGGGTAGAACTAGTCTATGGGAGATTTCCTCTTTCTATTTATATAGTCATATTATGTTATCCTTATCATGGATGGGATGTATTCCATTCATGCAGTCATAAACTGTTTCGTAATGAGATTTTATTTTTTCGATGTGAAGGGATAATGAGTTCCATTAGTTGGAAAGTGAGGTTTTTAGATGGGTGGTAGGAAATTAAAGCCTATTTTGTCTCATTTATAAGAGTTTTCAGTGGAAACTTAGGCAAGGAATTTTCCCAGAGTTATGTAGGAGTTCCTGGATGTTTTCTCGGATGATGTTATGGCACTACCCCCTTAGATTGATGTCGAGTTTAGGCTAAATTTTCAATTGATAACATCTTTGATTTCAATGGATCCCTATCAAATGGTTACTATAGAGTTACAAGTTAGGTTTGTGGGTGGATGACCTAATTCAATGGGGTTTTATCCAACTCAATGTTTCATCATAGGGTTCCCCAATGTTGTTCACTAATAAGGTGGATGATATTCTAAGGTTGTGTATAGACTACTAGAGTTTGAATTTGGTAATGGTTAAGAACCATTACCCTCTTATGAGGATCAATGAACTATTAAACCAGTTTAGAGGGGATAGTTGGATTTATAAGGCCAATCTGTGGTATAGATATCACCACTTGATGGTAAAGGATGAGGATACCCCAAAGACTAGATTCAGATGCAGGTATGGGCACTTAGAGTTCATGTTCATGCCTTTTTGTGTTATGAACATATCATCCTTGTTCATGGGACTTATGAAATTTATGGTCCATGAGTTCTTAGACCAATTCATCATCATATTCATTGATGATATATTGATCTAATAAAGGTTATAGGAGAATCATGTTGACCATCTTAGAGATGTTTAACAGGACCTTCGAAACCACTATCTCTATGAAAATTTGTCTAAGTTAAAGTTATGTAGGTGATA
Organism: Viscum album; assembly: GCA_963277665.1. Classification (NCBI taxonomy): domain Eukaryota; kingdom Viridiplantae; phylum Streptophyta; class Magnoliopsida; order Santalales; family Viscaceae; genus Viscum; species Viscum album. The sequence goes on along the minus strand of OY728136.1, from coordinate 1,425,516,187 downwards.
AGTGATTTTCCTTGGACATGTGGTTTCATAAAAATGTGTGGTTGTGGACCCATCAAAGGTTGAGGCTGTTGTTTCTTGGGTATTACCCAATAATATGGAATATGTTCACAATTTCCTTGGTATCATAGATTATTATTGGAGGTTTGTGTCTAATATCCCTAAATTTTTAGCCTCACTAACAACATTGACTAGAAAGGACTAGGATTTTGTGTGGATTGATCAGTTTCAGGTTGTGTTCAGTTACCCAAAGGATATGTTGGTTAGTGTTCCAGTGATTTACTTTCCTAAGGAGGGTGTGTTGTTTTAGGTTTTCTATGATGTGTCCCATTTGGGTTTGGGATGTTTATTGATATAGTAGATATAGGTGGTCTCTTATAGGTATACTAAGTTATGTCCCCATGAGTGTAACTATGTCACCCATGATATGGAGCTGGTGGCAGTTGTGTTTTCACTGAGACTATGGTGGCATTACATCATTGATGAGTTCTTTGTGGTTTTCATAGACCAAAAGATCCTAAAATATGTTTTCTCTCAGTGGTACCTAAATCTAAACTAGGGGAGGTGAATGGAGTTTCTTCTTGTTTATTATTTTTAGATCTATTACACATTAGGAAAGGGAGATGTTTTTTTACAATGTGTTGAGTTATATGTCTCAAGGAGATGTAGCTTAGGAGTCTACATATGTTTTGAAAGGGTTGAAGGATATTACAACATTGAATATTGAATTCAAAGAGATTAGTGGTTGATTTTTTCTTTTTCTGATGACCATAGAGTCATCCTTAATATAGTAGTTGGGGGAGTCTTAGTGGGGATACTTAGAGCTAGAGGTGATGTGTGGTCGTGTTGGACTTGGTGATGCTCCTAGTGTGTCCAAGTTTTTTTCACCCTTTCATATTTGGGAGGAAATCATGACCAGTACAAGAATAATAATGGATAATGGAAGAATGAAATTTTGGATAGGGTGATAATAGATAGGGTTCAATCTGAGTTAAGTGACATCTAAGGGGTGGTGTTAAGCCCGCTCTACAATCAGAAAAATAAGGGTATATAAAATGTTTGTTCTAATGTGCAACCAGGATCTAAGGGACTCACGAGTGTCCAATTGACTAACCAATTTGGTCCTCTATTATAGGTCTTCCATATCTCCAAATAGGATGATGGTTATAAATTAGCAAGATCTATAAAGAAGAAGAAGTAAGCCCGGGGTGATGAAGTAGTCCAGGTGATGGATTATCATTTTTCTTTAGAAAATATTCCCACTAATGGAAGAGATGTAGATGAAGGATATACTTCTACATCATATTGGGAATAGGATATGGAATGTTTTTTTTCATTTAGATAGGAATAAAGGTAAAACAGACTCTAGGGATTCTAAGGAATTTTCAGTCCCTTCTAAGAAGAAGAAAAAGAGTCAGAAAGAATACTCCCACCTTCCTAAAAATATGATTACTAGACTAGTGGGGAATATGGGTGTTCACCAGGGAGTGATGAACCAAATATTCAAGGTAACCTTGACTATAAAGGTTCCCTTATACTCTAACCCCTCAAAGGAGGGTGAATCACCAGAAGTTCAGAAGAAGGGAGACTCTCCTAGAACACTGGTTATCAATGCTAAGATGATATCAGCATTTTGTAAGTTCAGAAAGGATAAGAAAGAAAAAAAATCCATAGGGAAATACTTGGGGAGTATTCCTTGATATATAACTATTAGGATAGTCTTGATCAAGGTAGATATCTATAGAATCTCATTTTAGAATAGATGACATGGTATAATTCGTAACTCGATGTCTTGTTCATGGAGTTTGTCACTCTATTTGAAATGGATTCATTTTTGGAGTTGAATAATTTTATTATAATAAATTTATAGGTATACTTAAACACACACCCAAAAACTAATATTATATACTTAGCTTGGAAGTATTGGGATGGCCTGGCTGGGAAGCTTATGCAGTGATGGATGGTTCTGTTTTGGCTATTTTGGTTGTCTAATTGCTGTAGTGTTGTCTCATTATTGTGAGGTTTACCAATTTTCCCCAAATTTGGATTTTACTTAAAATTGAAATAAAAAATTTATTTTTTGAGTTGAGTATCGTGGATTTATTAGTGAGGAGGTATGTGGAGGATGTGATTAGGCTTCATAGGGTACCAAGTATCTTCATCCCTGATCATGATCCTCATATTACCTCATGAGTCTCAAGGGGATTTCAGTATGATTTTGGCTCCTAGTTGCACCTTACCAATGATTTACACCCTTAAGAAAATGATAATATTAATAGGACCATCTAGATATAGGAGGATATATGACAAGATTGTGTCTTGGGCTTTGACAGATCATGGGTAAGACAATAGTATCTAGTCAAGTTTCCATAAAACAATAACTATCACTCATCCATTCACATAGTTACATTTGAGGCATTGTATGGATGAACATGTTGTTCTATATTATGTTGGACATAGGTTGGGGAGTCAGTAGTTCTTGGTCCTAATGTGGTTTAGAGCATAAATGATAATATCTAGTTTTTTTTAGAGAGGATGATGGAGGTGAAGAATTTTTAGAAGGCCAATGTTGACTATAGGAAGATGCCCTTTGTGTTTGAGGTTGTAGACCATGTATTATTGAGGTTTCCCCTTGAAGTGGGAAATATAGGTTTGGCAGGGGGATTAATCTTTATCCTTGGTTCATTGGGACTTTTGAGGTGTTAGAGCATGTTGGTGTTGTGTATTATTAGTTGGAACTTCCACCACAACTGGAGAGGATCCACAATGTCTTCCACATGTCCAAGATTCATTGATATCTTCATAATGAATCCCACATCATTGAATGGGGAGAGCTGGATATTAAGGATGATGTGAGATTAATGGACCAACCAATATAGATCTAGGATCATCGAGAGATGGTTTTACATGGGAGAACTATTCCCTTGGATCATGTGTTGTGGAGGTATGATGTCTTGGAGGAGAGTAATTGGGAGTAAGAGATGCAGATGTGTGCCCAGTACTTGGAGATGTTTTGATTTTTCTTTGTCAATGTGTTGTTGGATATTTCTATTTTATGATATGTGTGTTTTATTGATGCCGTGATATGTGATAAATCTTCAAAAATATAAAAAAAGGAAAACCCAATTCCTAATCAAGATGCATTATACCTTGACATGATTAAAATTGAGCGGGCGAGTCAGTGCCTCCCAAAGTGGATAATATCTTGACATTGATGATAAAATTCCTTGATTTGTGTCTTGGGGTAGTTATATGTGTTGGATATGGTAATGGTTGGTTTGGGATATGTGGATTTTGATATTCTTATGCAGGTATTTATGAGGAAAAGAGGTGGTTTGTGGATGGTTCTATATGATGTGGTGTTGTTCCCAGTGAGTGGTGGTAATGTGGTTCTGCATGGTATTTTTTGGGTGATTCAGTTTGGAATGTTTGTATGGTGATATCATTTGAGGTTTAATGAGATCCATGAGAGGTATCTCAAGAGGGGGTTGTTCAGACCCCTTTACTTTCACTAGGTTGGGTTTTTATTCTCAAGGGAGAGAACTATTTGAGAGGTATTTGATGTAACAGTTCATGCATTACCAAGATGTTACTTTACCATTTTGGGTGTTGGAGGTATTTTATAGGAGGCTTGAGTAAGTTCTATGGAGGTTGGATTTTCAAAAGATCTGAAAACGGTTTTTTATGCCATAAAAGTGGGGTTTATAGTGTAAGTTTAGGTTTTACGGCTTGTGTGGCTAGTGATTTATGACTTGAGTTCAGTGGGGGAGCACCATGTGGAACAAGTTTACATAGTAAAATAGAAGTTTATGATGTAAATATTTTAAGCCCGAGGTACCATGTTTTCTGGTGAAAATGTGGGTTGAGGCCTAAAAGGGAGTTTTTACGACTTTTAATATGAGGAACCATGGAATTTATGCTAGAAATATATAATTTACACCATAAATATGGCGACTCCCAGGTTGTTTATAAGTATTATTTTAGATTTTTTTAAAGGTTGGGGCCGAAGCCTCATTTTATTATCTAAAGTAAAGACCTCTTTAGACTGGGTAGAGGGAGACCCATTACATAGCCCGAAGGCCCAAGGCCAAGTGGCCTGAATACTGGGCTTAAAAGCCCATTTTTTTGGCCCAAAGAGCCCCTTGTTTAATAGTACTGATTAGGTACCCAGACTGCTACGATACCACTGCTACTATAGTTCCTTCTACAGTGCCTCCGCCGCTACAGTGTCGCCACCGCTACAGTTCCACTGTTGCTACAGTACTGCTACAGTGCTGCTACAGTCCCCCGGAAATTAGATGATTATCCTATCATTCAGATATAATATCCCTTATTTTTTTGGTGAAACCTAGATTCCATAAGAGGATCTTCTAGCCTGTCTTCCCTCTATTTGGTCCTCAGGTTCCGGTGGTGGTTTGTTGGTGGTCGGTGGTAAGTTCATCTCCCCTTTTCTCTATAATTTCTTTTCATTATTCACTTGGGGAGAATTATTGTGGTGTTGTTTCTTTGGTTTGGTTGTGTTTTATAATAGGCTTTGATGAACCCTTGATACTATTCAGATTGATCCATGGTTTCCATGTATGGTTGTGGTTTTCAGTCCATTTCCTCTTTTCCATGTGGCACACAGGGATTCGGAAAATCTTCTTTGAGGTAGGGAATCCTCGTTCTCACCTATTTGAAAGATATGTGTGGGGATTTTATGCTTTTTCTTTCCTTTGGGTAGATTGTAATGATCTATGTAAATAAATATAATTAATTAGAATAACTAAAATTTTTGGGGATGGGGAGAAATGTTATGTTTTGGTTATTTTGATATTGTTGTTGATGTGTTTATACCTAATGTTTCCAATACTAAAAATAATGGTTGTTGGGATCCTTGATTTCATAATAGATGATATGTACTAATACCCTTTATATGTTTTGTGTGATTTTACTCTGAATAAAAGGCTAATGAATTTATATATGGATAATAAATTGGTTTCCCATGGAAATATGGTTTGTGTGATAATACCCATGCTAAATAAAGAGGTAATGTGATAAATTCCCCTATATAATTGTGGAATATGGGATGTTTTGTTTTGTATGCTTGTTCTTTTTTTGTTTCCCTACACAGTTTTTCCTATTGTGCAGTGTTGTAGGTGACCATTTGTTATGTGTTATGTGTGGGGTCATGATGCAGGGGCTGACCAACATGGATGAGATGTGGGAATTTGTGTGGTTATGGTGCATGATGGTTGGGTTGTGCATTATGTGGTTTTTGTGGTGAAATGACTTGTTTGACATGGTGTTGTAGTTATGGTTGATGTGAGATGAGTGAGTTTTTGTGTGGTGTGTTTTTATTAGTTTCCTATCTAGGAATGGAATAAACTATGATGATGAAATGAAATGAATGGGTTGATAATTGAATATAATGGGATGGAAATTGATGTGTGGTAAATAGGTTGATTAATTGTTTGAGTGAATGAATGGGTTGTGAGATTTGAATTGAAATAGATAAAATATAAATGTGATGAAACCTATAATTTAGAGTTGTCATATGTGGTTTGTGTGGTGGTCATGTTGTGAGTTGAATATTATGGTGGCAGCAGTTGTGATGGTTGATGTGTGGTGCAGTGCTGGTGGTGTGGTGTATGCTAGTGCAATTATTTTGAACCCATAGGTTGGTTTTTTAGTTCTATCTATATATCATGTATTTTATGTTATTTATATATGTTTCATACCCAAGTTGGATAACCTTACTAGCACCCAATGGTTTTTGGGTTATGGTTGTTTTCCTTAACATCTAGGTTGGTGGTGATATGGATGGTTGGATACCCCATCTTACATGATCTTCCTTTAGTAGTGATGAATCAAGTGTCTTTGGGTGAGATGTGTTGTTATGGCCTAAGTGTTTTCATGCGAGGTGTTATGTAATTATGTGAGATGTGATTTGATATCCCATGCGTCTTTAGATGAGAAATGATGTGATGATACGAGATGTTAGACCTTGTGAGGGTTGGGTAGGTAGGGGTGCATCCCTACCCACATCACTAATGGATGGATGTGTGATGTGATGTGTATAAAAGGTATGAGAGCATATTTTATTTGAAGTTGGAGCATGAGAGCGGTAAATCAATTGGGAATCAGTAGTGGGGTTCCTTGTTTTATTATGATCTTGATGTTATATTACTATATTGGATGCATGATTTAGTGAGTGATCCATGGTGAGGTTGGGATTGGTTAGTTGAACTATTTAGGTGCTTGTTGGTTTTGCTTCTTTTTTTTCACTGGAGCATTAGCACACTCTTTTCACATGTTCAATTGAGAATTTGGGTATGATCCTAAAGAGAATACATTTATGATCACCCTACATATATAAAACAATTTTTAGGTTTCTAGGAGATCTTTGGGGGGATATCTAGACATTGATAGTTTGGGTTGGAGCTGCTGTTGAGTCATTACCATAAGACTTATCTTTTTGGTATTTACTTTAGAGAAATTTTATTATATTAGTTTACTTATTCATCCATTGTGGGGTGGTTTTAGGATTCTTTTATATTATCTGATATAGTTTTTTAATGATTGTTTATCTTATCTCTTGATCATGTTTTATTTATAGAGGGTAATTCCTTCCATATGTGATATTTTTTATATACCCTTAGTGCTTGTCACCAAATCGGGGAGTACTAGATGGGGGACTCAGGGGTCATTATCTCTATTGATTTATTGAAATATCTTTGGTGGGAGGGGGTCATAACACCTAGGGTCACAAACTAGATCACCATCTTAGGGTGAATATATAAAAACCTAAGTTGAACACCAGCCAGTGCATAATCTCAATTGGTGAGTCACCCACCCTAGTTTCCCAAATATACACCCAAGGATTTTCCCTATTACAACCCAACAAGAACCTAAAATTTCAACACATAAAACCATAAAAAACCAAAAAATATTGAAGGAGATACACCCAACATAATGATGTAACCTTAAAACCACCATTCATAACCATCCATAGAAGAACATTCCACTAGATTCTAAAAGCTCAGCCTAACCCACAACCATTAAACAAAAATCCCAAAACCATCCATTATTTACAAACAAATTACACTCAATAATTCTATTGATAACCCAACTTACATTTTTTTTAAGATGAATTAAACATACACAACAGAGGAAATTCCTTGGATCTTTAAGACAATAATGCATAGAATGCCCTGGTTCCCACACTATAAGCACACAAGAGGTCACTTCTTTCTATGGGGAGGTAAATTTTCTTCCAATATAGGTTCATACTATTGTTTTTTTGGAAATTATTAACTTTAACTGGATAAAGTTTTCTAGTCAGAGGTAATTGGATAGAGATGTTTAAGAATAGATCATCAGACTAAGTCAACCGAATGGATGTTTCCTACTATAAAACTTTAGAGCAGTTAGTCATAAAAGTTTCACAAAAAAAAATTATATCAGACAAAGATAAAAAGACAAATATGATTGGATAAAGGAATATTGTAGTGAGGTTTTGGGGCCATCAAAGTATTTATCAAAAATAGTGTTCACCTAGGGTGGAAACTCATTGCATGGTCTATGTGCATAGTGATCGGTTGTTGGAAGTTTCATCGGATGGTTTAATAATGTATCATAGGTTAACCAATTAAATGATAGTATTCCATGTTCAATGGGAGGTTGAATATGAATCTAAGAGGTTAGTGAAACCTGTTCACAAGAAAAGTCCTCTACAAATATAGGTGGTGGCCCAACTGAAATGTATATGAGTATATACTGAATAATGGGATTTTATGACTTAACTATCCGAGACTTTGTAAATAGAGAGGAACTGAGTGATGAGTTTTGTATTCAATTACATCTCCTATGATTAAAATGTTTTAAGCATAATCCCATGGATATAGGACATTATTCTGAACCACATAAATCCTTTTTGTCTGATTTTTTTATTATTTGTGTGTGAATTGTTCTCAAAAAGTTTTTGTGGTGATTAAGTTGGATTTATTCCTAGTTCTAGTGAGCAGGCTTTGGTAGGAGGCAATTATCAGAAAAAATATGACATATTACATTGAAGATATTTTCGATGTGCAGGCTGAGTAAACTAGATGACCATTCATCCGGTGTATGTTGTGTTTTTCATGTCTGTCTGGTGGATCAGATAGACTGTTTCTCTTATTTCGTCCCTCATTTCTCCTAAAAAGTGACATCAAAGGGTTGGTACTAATTCACTCACAAAAATTCTGGTTTATCCTCTCCTTTGTTTTCGATTTATTTTTATTTTAGTTGGTTTAATGATATCGGTAAGATTGAATTCAGTGGAAGGGAAGGTTCATATCGATAAGTTCGATGGAATGAAAATTTCCTTTTGGAGAATGTAACTAGATTATATTTTGATACAAAAAGACATGAATTATCCTTTTTATAGTAAATGTCCTAAGAATATGAAAAAATTAGAATGAGAGTTATTGGATAGGAAGGCTTTATCCTTAATCAGGATATCACTTTCATAGAATGTTTCATTTAACATTTGAGAAAAGAAGACTATTACAATGGATATGAAAGCATTGGAAGAAGTTTATGAAAATACAACAACTCCTAAATTTTTTTTCATGATGTAATTTTTTTTAGATTGATGTTATTGGATGAAATTCCTATAACAGATCACATGAGTGACTACAATATTATCCAAGAGTATCTTGAATTGGTGAAGGTAAATTTCACTGATGAAGTTTGGGATTTGCTTCCTCTCTCCTCATTTCCAGAGATATGGGATTCCATTATGACAGTAGTGAGAAAGTCTAGTGGGAAGAAAGATATTGTTTTTGATGATATTTGAAACTTGATATTTAATGAGGAGTTGGGGTGGAGGGAAGTCCAAATTCTATTTGGAAGTGCTCTCAATGATTCTAGACTTGGACAATCACTTCAACAGAAGGACTGCTAGAATAAGAAGTATTCAGATGAAAATTCTCATAGAATAAGTTGAGGTAAATTGTTTGGTCCTTGTCATACATGTTGGTTTTGTGGGAAGAATGGACATATCAAGAAATATTACAAGAATCAAATGAATCATTTCATTTATAGACATACAAACTCAGTAAGTATAATGTATGGAGGTCCCATCTTGATACTGGGTATGATCATTCTAGAGGAGTCATGAGTTAATAATTTAGGTTAATATTTAAATTCAACTGATGATCATGGGTACATGGTTGATTATTTACCAGGAATCTTTGGCAGAGTACATATACCAGGTGATGAAGCTCTAAATTTAATTGGGAAAATAGATCTTAACATTCGAATGAAAAATGGAAGTGACTTGAGATTGAAAGATGTTAAACATATTCTTGGTCTCTAGAAGACCCAAATATTAGCAAGACAACTTGATGATGTAGGTTTTAGAATTAATTTTTTGAATGGATTTTAGAATATCAATAGAGGTTCTATGGTAATTTCTCACAGAGTAAACAATATAACCTTTTATTTTACTAGATTCAATGATGAATTTACAATGATCGGAAGCACATCATCAGATGGTCTGGAAATGTGGCATTGTAGGTTCAGTTGCCTAAGTGGAAATAATATGAAAGTTATATCAGTAAAGGAAATACTTAAACTTTATCACACAAAACTTGGAAGATGTGAGAGTTTCATGATGGGGAAACAAAAGAGTGTTTCCATTAACTTGGGTGGTATAAAGCCAAGGAATCAAAAGTCGGAACTTTTTCTTTACAGTGTTTGTATATCAACACCTATTCATTCAAATGGAGGATCACTATACTTTGTAACCTTCATTAATTATGCCACTAAAAAGGTTTGGGTTTACTTCCTGAATAATAAATTTGATGTGTTTTATAGATTTATTCAGTGGAATGTTTGGGCCAAAAAAGAGTGTGAATGAAAGTTGAAATGTGACATTGCCTGAGAGTATTATTAGTTATCTTGGGGAAATCAAAGATCAAATTTAAATAATCTAACAACACTAAGTAATTTTAAAATGTAATAGAGTGACGATTGAGGTCAATCCATAGATAATGGTGTATAAATTTACTTAAAATGTTTATGAAAGCTTTCAAAAACTAAAATAGAAGATTGAATTGTGTTTTGAAATTTATGAGATGAATTTTATAATAAATATAAATCCAATTTCATGCCCTTAGTGAAGTTATAAATTCATGGTAATTGTAGTTCCATATGAATTGGGTCTAAGTGAGCCTCCTCTCAGAGTAATTAAACTCTAAAATAATAATTCCCCTTTCCCCTCTCAGTTACTTGGTTTAATTAATTAGTTAGGCACCCAAAACCATGTTTAAAAATGGACATATTACTCCATTGGTTGTGCTATTCAAGATATGGATATTCAATATATTTAAATATGAAAATCTATCTTAGACTACAATGTTCATGTGAGTAAGATATGAATAATAATTAAAAATTAAAATGAATGCAGAAACCCAATTTTATTACCATAAAAAACTTTCTTCACTATGTGAAATCCCCTATCAATACATGCTCAGTACAAAATAGTTTACCCCTTATTATAGTCCTGAGGGGATGAAATATTAAACAAATACCTATAGTAGAAGTAGTCCTCAACCACAACATTAAAAGCCTCTTTCTCTAATCATCCAATTCCAGGTTCAAGCCTGAAGGTCCCCCTTTTCTAGCGACCTCTCTATTTTTTGAAATTTTAACTCCACTTTCACCCTATGTATTTTTATTTCTTTATATCTCTTATATAGTATTTTTTTCTTAAGTCTTCAGTTGTAGATTTTCATGGCTTCATATCCTTGTTTTGTGGGAATTATTTAACTCATTATTTATGGTCAATGCCTCCCATGCATGCTATTATTTTAACTCCCCAAGGCTTGGACTATGGGATGTGGAAATCCAAAAGGCAATGGTGTTTTTAAATTGTAGCAGTATCACCTTCTACATCATGGGTAGTGTGGCTTCCATGCAGCCATGCATTGCTTTCATGGCCATGAAATTACCACGGTGCAAAGGAATTTTCCACAAATGCATCTCCCATTTTCCTCTATTTTCTTTACTTACTTCCTATTTTGGGATCTATATGGTTCAGGTGACACCCTACAACACAACCTCCTCCTCTACTTCTCCCAGGTTTCATGGTTGTGGCGTATCAATTTTTCCACAACACAATTATGTTCTTCCATTTTTGACCTATAGGAAACCATGAAATAGTGGTTTGGATGACGCTACATGCCCATTCTCTAACTTTAGGAAAAAAATGGACATAGTGTTGCCTAATGTTCTATGGAATTGTGGATTCTTCGATTTGGGATTCCCTATCGAGTACACCATATGGGAAAAGTCTACAACATCATGGTCATCAATAATACAATGGAATCCAATCTCCTTAGTCATATTTTATGGCGGCACTATGAAACTGTGATGACGGTCTATAACATAGTTGAAATGAATGAGGAAGATGAAATGGCCCTAGATCGAAATGATGTCAATTTACTAAGTGCATGGTGCTAAGGTGTGATCTGTATCCCACATAAAAAATAAAAAGGCATGAAAGGAATGTTTCTGGAACTCTATAAGAAAATAGAGTAGCTAAGAGAATGAATTGAACTGTGTAAGGGAAATATTAGAGTATGGGAATTCAATCTGGAATGCCTAAGGGGATTTGAGCAGAGAATTTAAGTATAATAACATATTTAGTGAACAAAAGTCTAACTTCATCTATGGGATACAAACTTCCTGATGAACTTTATTCTAGTGAGATACTAGAGGTTAACCTTCTCAAAATCTTTGTAAGTGTTTCACATGTTCATATTGATGCTAAATATAGAGATAAGTTGGAGGTGGAATCCAAGGCGTGTTTTCTTATCAGATACGGGATAAGAGCTTTAGATACTGCCTATGGGATGATGAAAAGAAACAAATCATTTAGAGTTGAGATGTTGTTTTTAATGAATATATGGAAAGATCATAACTTTCTTGAGAAAGAAGTTGACTATAGTTTAACTGTTGAAGTTTAAGTTGATCAGACATAGTCTATCAGATGAACTCTATGCTTGAAAACTTTAGTGGAAGCTTCAGAGGCTGGCATACCGATAGTCAATCCACTAGATGAAGGATGATTAGATAGATCACTTCTAAATGAATAACGATTAGATATAACTCTCTTGGGATTATAAAGACCATATGAATGATTATCAGATAGAGAGGTTCCAATGGATGAACCTAAGGTTTTGAAGAGAATATTCACTCGTATCAGAAAACCAGTTCAGTGGTTTGAAGCTGATATGAATTTCTTACATCTTACATATATAGGGGAGCCTAAATGTGTGAAAATGGGATCCACTCTTAGAGACTCAAAATAGTGTGAGTTATCCATGTAAGAGGAAATAAATTCCTTAAATCTCAACAATAACTATGAGTGATCTGAACTAGTAGCAAAGAAAAGTTATTTGGAAAACAGATGAGTTTATTTGTTTAAAAGATTAATTTGATGTAAGTAAGAGGTAAAAAGAAAGGTTTATGGTGAAGGGATTTTAGCAATAGGAAGAGATCAAATCTTCTAAAAATTTCTCAGCAGTAGTGAAGAACACAACCATTCAGATAGTTCTTATCATTATTACATCTGATGATCTACACTTAGAGTATATTGATGTAAAGAAAAACTTCATTCTTGGGGTTTTGAAGGAAGAAATTAACATGGACTACTCTAAGGGTTATGAAGTTTATCAGAAGGTGGATCTTGTATGTAAGTTGAAACAAAGTATTTATGGCTTGAATCAAGCTCCAACATAGTGGAATCATATGGTCAACACTTTCATTCTTCAGGAAAGTTTTATTTGATGTGATTCTAATCATTGTTATTACAGAAAGCAATGGGATGATGGAACATATCTCATAAATTTTTTGTATATATATGATATATTGATTGTTGGCACACAGTTACATCACATTGAGGAACTGAAGAAGAATATATCAAGAAGGATTGAGATAAATAACCTTGGACAAGATAATAAGATCATAGGGATGATAATTGAGAGGGATATGAAAGTTTGTTCTTTGGTTTTATCCCATAAGGAATACATCAGGAAGGTCATCAAATGATTTTGAATGACCTTCATAAACCTTTATTGACCCCCTCATCAGACCTTCAAAATTTCTAAATCAAAAGAATCATCAATATATAGAGAATTTCATGACATGGAGAAGGTTCATTTTGCTTTACCTTTTGGTGGTTTGATATATGTAATGGTTTGTACATGACAAAAAATCACTTTTTTAGTGGGAGTTGTTAGCCATTTCATTTCAAATACTAGAAGGAAACATTGTGAATTTTTAAAATTAATTATTTGATACTTGAAGGGTTATAAGGATGAAGCTTTGTGTTTTGGGGTGATGATCAGTTGAAAGGATTTGTAGATGCATATTTTACTAGATACATGGATTCACAGAAAGGTACTACAAGTTTTGTATTTACTTTTTGTGGGACAATAGTTAGTTATATGTCTTGGCTATATCCATTTGTTACATTATTTACAATGTAAGTAGAGTATGTTGCTACTATCAAAGAAAATAAATAGTTTATATGGTTGATGCATTTGTTGAAGTAACTTGGAAAGGGATCAGATAAATTAATTTTATTCGGTGATAGTTAGAGTACCATTCATCTTTCTCTCAATTTAGTTTTTTATACAAGAACAAAACACATTTACCTAAAGTATCAATTTATTCAAATCCTTCTCAAAGATAAATTTTTGGATATATATAATATTTATGGGAAGAATAATCCTGTTGATATGTTTACAAAGGTGATAGTCCAAAAAATACTAAGAAAACATCGTGCATAAATTGGACTCAACTGATCAGTCAAAGTTGAGAACATAACATACATTAGATAGAGAAAGATATTAGGTGGATAGTTAAAGAAGATTGAAATACTAAAGAAATTTCCAAGAGGTATATTGTTGGATTTTTGTTGAAAATATTCAATTTCACTGGACAAAGTTTTCTGGGTGGAGGTATTCAGACAAAGATTATCAGAAAAATATCATCTAATAGAGTCCACCAGATGAATGTTTTCCATTGTATAGTTTCTGAGTAGTTGGAAAGAAATGTTTCACTGAATACTCTTTCATTAGACATAGATTACTAGATAGAGATGATCAGATAGAGGAATCATTCTACAAGGTTTTTGTGTCATTGGGTAGAGTCCTAACAGACTAAGACAACCCATATTTTTATAAACTCTAGTTTATTATTTATTTTATAAAGGTAAAAATAATAAAATCCCAAAATATCATGAAGCCTAGTGTCTTTGGTTAATTTATTACATATCATAACAACTTGCAATAGGAATACAATGACATTATTGAAAACTTCCTTAACATGCTCCTAAAACTCCATCATTCTTCCAAAAAAATGCATGGGATAACCTGGGGACATACATGAGAAAGGGGAAAGATATAAAGTCTAGTAAGGGAATAAATAAATCATAGCATAAGGTTAATTAGTATATGTGGTCCAAAAGATATATTAATGTAACATAAGAGGGGTGAGAATCATAATATTGAATAATGGGGCATGATATAACATGATAGTATAAAGGAAACATGGGAATGTGGACACAACATTAAACATGATATCATAAACTTAGGTTATGGATAACCGCTAAGACATCATAACATGGTGGATTTTTTTTAATAATGGATTAGGTTTAATCACTAATCCCATACATGTCATCTCATGAGACTAAAACATTACCCAATGTATTAGAACGCTATTTGGGTGCACCCATCATTTTCATATCATGTACATGCATAAGTGTGCCACATATATCATACAACATAAGGATGTATTGAATAAATTTTATCCCCATTATTAAGGAGTGTGGGTTGAATAAATGTAAATACACAAACAAGGAAGGATATTACACATAGGTGAATACTCTCAAGTGGAAATAAGGATGGGTATTCACAATGAAAATGTTTGGCATGGAAAAATCATAGGATAATTCTGGAAGCATAACGGGGGTAGGTAAAGGTCCATGTGAGTGATTAATGAGAGTGAAAGGGGTATATAATATCTTATACATAATAAAGGAATCAATATGTATGTGTGAAATAATATCACAACATGAATAATTGGTAAAAAGGGTATAATATAAAGGGGGTTCTTGAATAAAGATGAGAAGGAGAGGATCCCTTACCTTGAGAGAGTGTTTCCAAAATCTTGGGAGGAGATTATTAAGAGCTTGGGGACACCTTGAGAAGGATTTAGAGAGGTAAGGGTAGAGTAATTTCATTATAAAAGGGTTTTTAGTGAATAGAAATGAGAGGTTGGGTGGATTTATATAGAAAAGGCAAGAGAGTTGTTTATTAATTTCTAAATTTAGGTTTTGGACTCTATATGATAAAGTTATCAAAACCACAAACATTCCTATAGTTTTCCCCATTTTTCATACCAAATTGGAGTGTTTTTCATTATTTTATTTTTTTAAGAACCATGATTATTAAAAAAATATGCTTGGGGATGTGGAAATGAGTCATGATTACAAAGAAGTGATTTTAAGACCTTAAAATATAATATAGGTTTTAGAGGATCCATTAAGGTTTTATAGAAATTAATAAAATTGCGTAAAAAACTTTTATTTTAAAGGGTAAATATATATTTAGTCATGTATACATTTTATAGAATATATTAAATCACTTTTAGGTCATTATGATTTCATAATACACACCTTATATTTATATCATATTTAATTTTTAAGAGAAATTTTTTCTATATCATAAAATTATGAAAAAATTACCATTGGATAATTTTGATATTTTTATTTCAAAAATAATAATTATTTTATCAAAATAAGTATTTAAATTCTAGAATTTACACTTTTAAATCAAAATACCTATTTATTGAAAAATACTAATTTTTTTTGACAATAATAGTTTTATAACCCCTAAAATAATTACATTTGACATTATAAAATTAGATAATCATTTATATTTAATAAATATTATTTAATAACATTATTTTATTAAAATATAATTTATTTAAAAAATTATTAAAATAATTAAAATATAATTTTTATCAAAATAATTATTTAATAATTTATATTAAAAAGAAATAAATATAATCATTATTTTATTAAAATATAGAATTCATACTATTAAGGTCGGGATACATAACTACTTATTACACTAGAAAATTCCTTAAGGGTAAGGTGCATGATAGTAAGGTTCTCATGGGGTGGTTTGACAAACATGGTTTCGGTCATGATCTCAACGAGCTTGAACTTATTCCATAAATAGTTCCACTCATGATTTAGTTGTTGAATCTCAACATAGGATTGATCAAAGGAAAATCCCAGGGATGTTATCTCCCTTAGAAGATCTGATAAAATTTCTTGACAGGGTATAAGCCTACTAGTCAAGGTTATCACATCTGTATCAATTAGAATTTATCACAACCCTTAATATACTAATTTTAATGTTCACTATACAATGTCAATATTATCAATGGTTATGATGTATAATAGTCTTTTAAATTTTACATACTATATAACAATTTAAAATATCCATAGTAGTGTATGTGTTTTCTATAACTTCATTAATTAATAACAGATATATTCATTCTAAAAGAGAAATTTTATTTTCAAAAGTTTGGGTCGTTACATTATTACCCCTTAAAAAATTTCACCCAAGAAATTTTCATTTCATGCAGTAAAATAGATGAGGGTACTTTTGTTTCATCACCTCTTCCAGTTCCCATGTCACTTCCTCAAAATTTTGGTTCTTCCAAAACACTTTGGCCAGGTGAGTTGTCTTGTTTCATAGAAAATCGTTTCTATAATCTAAGATTATATGAAAGATCATTTACCAACGGTACCACCTCTGGATCTAGTATATGTGATGGGTCTAGTATATACTTAATCTAGAGGGATACATGGAACACATCATGCATATTGGATAGGTTAGGTGGGAGTTCTAGTCAATAGACCATCACTCCGATGTGATCAAGGATCTCAAAGGGGTCGATATATCTATGTATAAAATTTCATTTCTTCTAAAACCTCATGAATTTATTTGATGGTGATATATTAAGGAATAATTTATCTCTAACCTCAAACTCTAGGTATCATCTATGATTGTCTACATAGCTTTTCTATCAACTTTGTGCAGATTTCATATGATACTGAATAGTTTTAAACTTCTCTATCATATCTTGGATAATATCAAGTCCCATATGATTCCTATCTCTAACTTTATCCTTGAATTTTAGATTCTGATAGCTCTTCCCATATAGAGCCTCATAAGGTGCTATTTGAATTCTTGAATAAAAACTGTTTATAACAACCCTGATTTTTATTACACACTTAAACATGATTTATTACATAAACTCTTCACTTGATATAAAATGGAAGATTAAGAGGTATAGTGTATTTGAGGCTTAGGAACATTACATAACAACTTAAAACATAAAAAATACAACATATTTATTGAAAAATTCCTTTACATAACCACTACATTCCTCTGTACTTAGCATTGCATGAGATAAACTGAGGACATACATGTAAAAAGTGTGAGCTATAAAGCCCAATAAGGGAGTAAACAAGGCATAAGATGAAGAATAAAATCTATTTTAGGCAATAGGAATATCAATGGATCATAAAATAAACATGAACATAAAGTCATGATATTGCATGATTATCATAACATGTAAATTTGGAAACAACACTTAACATAGAATTAGCATGAGCCAAGGATCATTGCATGTGGAGCATGAGTAAACCCTCATTGAAAGTGAATTATCACGAGTAAATACTAATTTCACTTGAATTATCCTGAGTAAATCCTCATTTCACTTTACGTATTATGATACTAATATTTACCCAATGTATTGGAGCGCTATCAGGGCACACTCTTATTAAACATTTCATTTAATGCATAAGTGTGCCACATGGATCATACTACATGGAATCATTAAAGATAATCATTTATTACATGATAAATAAATGTGGAATTCATACATAAAACTCTATAATCAATAATTAAACATGCATAAAGGCAAATACCATTGATATAGAAATGGGTATGGTATTCACTACACAATGACTTTGTCTTAGAAAATCGCGGTGCAATTTCAACAGCATAACGACACGACATAAGAATTCATAAAAATGGATGATGATAGATAAAGAGGTGTTTCACCATATTTACATGAAATTAAAAGTAATGGGGTTATATATATATATGTCCCAACATATTTAATGGAATTTTGGATTCATAAAACAAAAGAATTGGTTGAATGTAAATGAGGAGAGAGAAATCCCTTATGAAATTTCGACATGGTAACGGGTGTACATGGGAGGAATTAATGAGAGAGAAAGGGGGTATATCATCATTCAAACATAGACAGGGAAGTATGGGGGAGGTGGTAAATCATACCCAACATTTATAATTGAAAATAAAAGGGAATAAAAATATTAATAAACTTGGATAAAATGAGAAAGGAAGGAATCCCTTACATGGAAGTGTGATCCCAAAGGCTTGGGAGAGGGTTGAGAGAGGTTTCTTGGGATATTGGGGTGACTTGGGAGGATTATAGAGAGAGGAGAGAAGAGGTTGGATGAACTCCAAAGGCTTTGAGTTAATAGGAAGTGGGAGCTTGGGTGGGTTTATATAGGAAAGAAGAGGGAATTATTTATTATTTAGGTTTGGGACACCACACATTAAACAGATCAAAACCACAAATCAGCCCATGGTTTTTGCACATGGTTTTTTCCAAAGGGGAGGATAAAAAATATTTTATAAGGCCAATGGACGAACTTCTTTGTCACGACCCATCCTCGGGACCCATGCCATGACTACCCCAAGCCCGCCTCCCATAGGACAGGGGCTGGAGACTAGCACCAAGGCGTAAATCTAGACAAAAAGGGAAAGACATTGCCTTTATAAAGTAAACAAACAACACAAAGTAAAAAAGCAGAAGTAATCACTAAGTAAAACTGGGTACAATAGTAAGTGTGGAAAGTAAATGGGCCAGAATACAAACCCAAAATGAAAGTAAAGTAAAATTGGAAATAAGTACAGTAGCTGAAAGTAAAACAGCAACGTCGAGCCGTCCACTAGAAGTCCCACCTGAAGGGTGGGTACATATAGCCTCCTCAGCTCCTCGGGTCCAGCAGCCCACTCCGTGTACATCCCGCCCAGTGGTCCACCTTTAGGTACCGACTTGCTCTACAAACCTCAACCATGACCAGCACTGTCCGTCGTCTGCATCCAACACAGCGTAGTGCAGGCATAGCCCGTGCAGGGGTGAGTATACGATACTCAGTAGGGACCCCGAGACCCCCGAAGGTCTCCCAGAATCCACAAAGGATAATCCACAAAGGAAATATACAATCACGAAGTAACAACCAACACTACTTAGGTATATTCCCATACATATACCTAAGTCATCAATTCCAGTTCGGCTCCAACATCCGAGCCCAAGTTCGATCACGTCCACACATGATAGTACAACCCAATCCACACAGGATAACACAACCCAATCCACATAGGAAAGCAAGTTAATCATATCAAAGATAATGATTGGAAGTCAAGACTTAGCTCACACAGGTATACTTCTTCGTAAGGTGATAGAGATGATCAGATATAGCCACTGATTCATTTAATCTGGGACCCATGTAGGATACTAAACCAGCTAAGCTGTCAGACTCACATAGGATATAGACCAGCTACTCTGCTAGACCCACGTAGGATAGAAAGAACAGAGTCAAACACTGCCAGACCCATGTAGGATACAATAACAGTAGTCATCGCCGCCAAACCCACAGATGATTTCAGTGCAGTCTTCATCGATGCCGAACCCACAGAGGATTTCAGTGCAGTCTTCATCGCTGCTGAACCCACGGAGGATTTCAGTGCAGTCTTCATCGCTGCCAAACCCACGGAGGATTTCAGTGCAGTCGTCATCGCTGACAAACCCACGGAGGATTTCAGTGCAGTCTTCATCGTCGTCGCAGTCACAGCCGGCTCTAGGGTTCCCGCACACAGCATGCTCGATTTCAGGTGGGTCCGCTCCACGAGCCAAGGGGGTAGATACATAAAATGACACATAGTTCAGAGTTGATATATCCCAAGGTTCTGTTTCGAAAAGAGGAACTCAATGTGACAGACGGCGCGTCAATCAGACGCCCGATCTGAGAGTTATTGGCGTTTTCGTTCCAGGGGCCCGGTTGGTTTTTAAGTCAAAACCAACCCGACCGCACTCCAACTGCATCCAAACCTCGATAGGAGTAATCCAAAATGTCCTTCTCCCTAAGAGTAATCCAACAAAGTCGACGAAACGTCAATCGGATGTCCGGAGCTCAAGTTATAAGCATTTCCACTCCGAGGGCCCGGTTGGTTTCGTGTTCGAACCAACCCAACCATACCCAATGTTCTCTAAAACCTTGAGTGTAATATACCAAAACGACCATCTCTATCCAAGGATCACATCTTAACTGATGGTGTGTAGATCGGAGATCCGTAGCCCAAGATATGGGAAAAAGAACAAACATGTCCGGTTTTAGGGGGTTTTGGACCCGGACCGACCCGACCCGGGACCCCCTAGGTCGGCCCGAACTGGGACGGCCCGAACCGGTTCGACCCGAACCGGGTCCAATTCTGGCCCATTAGGGCACGGCCCGGCCCAACTTGGGCGGCCCGTCCCGGTGCGGCCGGTCCGGCCTGGGCGGCCGGTTGGCCTGGCGCAGGGGCGACCCGGTGTGGCCAGCTCGGCGCTGGCCGAGCCGAGCGAAGGGGGGGGGGGCTGCCCCCCTTGATTGAAACTGTGGCCCCACGTGGGGCCTCTCCTTTTCCAGCTGGGGTTTACGACCCCCGGTCTTCCTTCTGAAATGGTCGGCCCGGTCCGGCCGGCCGGTGCTGCCGCCGCGGGACCCCGCTGTCCCGCCCCTCCGAGGTGCCGGCGGCCGGCGGTTCCGGCCGCCCCGCCTTACACCGCCGCGGCTTTGAGCTGCGACCTTGTCCGACCAGCGCGGCGCGATGGCGTAGCACCCCTCCGCCGTGACTCCGCTCCTGCCGCGGCCTCTTCGTGGTTCTCCGGTGCGGCGCGACGACGTCGCGGCTTTGTTCGGCCTCAACGGCGCGGCACGATGGCGCCACGCTTCTTCTTTGTTTCCGTGTGGTGCCGTTGCACCGCGCTGCCATTAATCGTTCCGTGACAAACACAACATCAAAGGGGGAGGAGGTTTGGGCGTGTTCGTGTGGTCCGACCTCCTCCCATTAATCCAATATCAAGCGGCTAAAGAAAAAATAGACGTTTGGACGGAAAAGAATATTCGTGAACTAAATCAAAACCCTTACCTCGATGAAGTCGTCGAATGAGGTTTGTCACGGGAAAGGGACATCGCGGAAGACGGTGTCCCAGAAGAAGGATCGTCGGCGTTGCGGTACACAGCGTCGCGGTACACGACGTCGCGGAGAAGAGGACCATCAGCGTCATGGTACACGGCGTCGCATCACCAATCTCTAAGGAATCAGCGTTATTCATCGTCCTTCGTCGGAGGGTTGACGTTCTTCATCGGTGACGGTGTGTTCTTCGCGTTCTTCAAGGAGGAAGATGAAGATTCCCAGGCTTGAGCAATTCCTCTCCAACCTTCTCGCACAAAGAAATAACCCTTAAAGAAATAAGACTTTGTCTTATTTAATTAACACACACAAGCCAACATTCAATTCGAAATTCAAAATGAATTCATGAATTGATTACATTGAATAACTTAATTCAATTCATTAATTAAGAGAGTTGACTTGGTATTTAATAAGGGGGGTGCGGGTCTGTTACAAAAATAATGGGCGTTTGAGGAAGTTGAAAAGGTGGGTCTTTTGTGGGGCCCACATCACTAATATCCTATGAATAGGGGTTAGGATATAGTGGGTCCCACCTCAACTTCCATAAGTAGGTTTAAACTACTTAAAACATAAAATAAAAATTGTTGCACAACTTTTATTTTATTCATTAGTTAACCCTTTTTTTAAAAAAACCACACCCGAGCAAACGCAACTCTAGAAAAGGTGTTCCTAAGAAATTACCGGCACTGTGGTTTCATTGGTGCCCTCAGATTTTGATTCCAAGCACCGGTTCAAAAGTTAGGAAAACCCGCTCGTTCGTTCACTGAACGTACCCGAGCTAAACATCGGAACATGATTCTGGGAAAACTGGGCCTCAGAATCAGGTGCCGTCAGAAACTGTGTTCTTTTAAAATCTCAAAGAAAATTAAGAAACAATTTCCATTGAATTTTAAGGGTATTTAAATTACTCCAACCTTAGGGATTTACGTCCCCGTAAAGATACATCATAAACTAAGGGAACAAATGTGGGTACTGAGCACGCATCTGAGCCTTCCGCTCCCAAGTGCTCTCCTGGAGGTTCCCATGCTGCCATATGATGTGCACTAGAGGAATCGACCGCCCATATAGGACTCAATCCTATTGATCCTCTATCTCCACCGGGTCCTCTGCAAAATTTTCCCCATCGTCAATGTCCAACTCCCCATGGTCGATGATATGCGTCGGGTCATGCACGTATCTCCTCAACTGAGATACGCGGAAGACGTCGTGCACCCGATGCAACTGAGGTGGTAGAGACAGGTGATAAGCCACCTCACCTATCCTGTTGAGAACCTGGAACGGTCCGATGAAGCGCGGAGATAAATTTCCACCCCGGACAAATCTCTGTAATCCACGTCGAGGTGAGACCCGGAAGAAAATGTGGTCGCCATCCTCAAACTCCAGTGGCCTCCGCCTCCTGTCAGCATAATACTTCTGCTGGCTCTGAGATGTCCTCATCCACTCCTGGATGACCTGGACCTTCTCTGTCATGGCCTGTACCATCTCCAGTCCCACAAGTGCTGACTCCCCAGGGTCTGTCCAGCACTGATGTGATCTGCAAGGTCGGCCGTACAATGCCTCATATGGTGCCATCCCGATGGTGGAGTGGTAGCTGTTGTTATATATGAACTCCACCAAGGGTAGGTGGTCCTCCCAGCTGTGACCAAAGTCGAGGACACATACATGGAGCATGTCGTCAAGAGTCTGAATGGTCCTCTCTGTCTGACCATCCATCTGAGGGTGAAAGGCGGTGCTCAACCGTAGCTGCGTCCCGAATGCCTCCTGGAACCCCTTCCAAAGCCGGGAAGTAAAGAGAGCATATCGATCAGAGACGATAGATGATGGAACACCATGAAGCCATACGATCTCCTGAATGTATAGGTGTCCCAATCTCTCCACTGAGCCCTGCTCTCTGATGGGTAAGAAGTGGGCCGACTTGGTGAGTTGGTCGACAATCACCCAAATGAAGTCGTGACCTCTAGAAGTGCGTGGAAGTCCAGTCACGAAATCCATAGATATCTCATCCCACTTCCACTCCGGGACCTCGAAGGGTTGTACCAAGCCTGCTGGTACCTGGTGCTCTACCTTCACCTGCTGGCAGGTGAGGCATCAAGAAACGAACTCTACCACAACCTTCTTCATACCCGGTCACCAGTGCTGTCGTCTGAGATCCTGGTACATCTTCTCCACTCCTGGATGTACCACTAAAGGGGAAGTGTGAAACTCTCTCAGCACCTCCTTCTGTAAATCAACTGGTACCATGGTACGTCCTCTGAAAAGGACAACATGCTCTTCTCCTATAGAGAATCCATCTGGTGCCTATCCTAAGGATATCTGAGCACGCCGCATCTCATAGTCAGCATCCCCAAGCTGTGCCTCTCTGACCCGTTGCAGTAGTGGAGGAGTGATTGTGAGTGACTGAAGAAAGGCTGCTCCATCTCTATCCACAAAGGATATCTGCAAAGCGGCTAGCTACTCCGTCACCTCCCCGAGTAGCTGAATGCTCATCCTCCTACTGAGAGCATCGACTACTACGTTCCCCTTTCCAGGAGTATAGACTATCTCAAAGTCATAGTTATAGAGGAACTTGAGCCATCGCCGCTATCTCAGATTCAGGTCCTTCTATGAGAAGATGTACCTGAGACTCTGGTGGTCAGATTAGACTGTAAAGTGCTCGCCCATCAGATAGTGTCGCCACATATTCAGAGTGAAGACCACTGCTGCTAACTATAGGTCATGGGTAGAGTAGTTCTACTCATCCTACCTCAACTGACGTGATCCATAGGTGATCATGACCCACTCCTACATCAGTACACATCTGAGTTCAGTCCCCGATGCATCGCATTAGACTATGTACCCTACTCCGTCCTCTAGTAGCCTCAAGATAGGTGCGCTGGTCAATCTCTGTCTCATCTTCTGGAAGCTCTGATGACATCTGTCTGACCACATGAAGGGTTTCCCCTTCTTCGTCAAAGCTGAGAGTGGTTCTGTAACTCTGGAAAATTCTGGCACAAATCTTCGGTAGTACCAAGCTAGACCCAAGAAACTTCGCACCTCCATCACGCTCCTGGGTGGCTCCCAAGCTAGCACTGCCCCGATCTTCGCAGGATCCACTGAAACTCCCACCTCAGAGATGACGTGTCCTAAGAAGTGGACCTCACGTAACCAGAACTAACACTTCGAGAGCTTTCCATAAATATGGTTCTCTCGGAGTGTGTCTAGTACAACCCGCAAGTGGTAGGCGTGTTCATCCTTAGTGGTCGAGTATATCAATATGTCGTTGATGAAGAGAATGGCAAATCGATCAAGGTATGGATTAAAGATCTTGTTCATGAGACCCATGAACACTGATGGAGAATTGGTTATGCCTAAAGGCGTAACCAAGAACTCATAGTGGCCATACCGACATCTGAAGGTCGTCTTCTGAATGTCCTCGTCACGAACTCTGAGATAATGATAGCCTGACCTGAGGTCTATCTTTGAGAACCATCGTGCCCCCTTGAGATGATCGAAGAGGTCTTCAATCCTTGGTAGCGGATACTTGTTCCTCACGGTCACCTGGTTCAGGCGATGATAGTCGACACACAGTCGCAAGCTCCCGTCCGCCTTCTTGGCGAACAATATCAGGGAAGCCCAGGGTGAAACACTGGGTTGGATGAATCCCTTGCCCTGTAAGTCCTCCGACTATACCCGTAGCTCTCTAAGCATAGAGGGGGCCATCTGATATGCTGGAGTGGATATCAGGGCTATCCCGGGGTACAGGTCAATATAAAATTCTACCTCTCTGCGAGGAGGTAGTCCTGGAACGTCGTCAGGGAAAACATTCGCATACTGATCCACCACTATAGGAAAACTAGGACTCCGCACGTCAACTGCTCCTAGGATGATGCTAGCCAACTGATGAGTGATGGTATATACTCTCCTCTGTGTGAGTCCATCCTGCGCTGCAAAGGCTCCCTTCTCGCTGGTGAAGGTGAACCTGCTCCCATCGGTGCGAACACACCGCACCTTGCGCCTAATACAGTTGATCTGAGCATGGACTGTGGATAACCAATACATGCCCAAGATGATGTCGTAAGGCCTAGATGCCGCTACAAGAAGATCCCATCCGAAGATCTTTCCTCCTAGAGTAAGCTCACACTGCCGGCACCAGTGCGTAATCATCGAGTCTTCTCCTGTAAGAGTCTCTAGCCATAAGGATCGAGCCAACGGCTCCGTCGGAATCTCCGAGCTCCGAAAAAGGGAAGTGGCAATAAAAGAATGACTCGCTTCTATGTCTATAATAACTATAGAAAGGGTGGAGTAGACACTGATAGAACCTCGAATCATATCTGGCGCGCCATGGTCGTAGGCCTCCGCTGCCTGAAGCTGAGCCTGTCTCTGCCCGCCAGCTCCCTGTGGTCGGGGTGGACCTCCTGGTGGTGGTGGTGGTAAAGCCTCAAAGCGTCGCCCACCACCTGCTGCTCGGCCAGCTCCCCTGACTCGTCCACCTGCTCTCGGCGGACCACCACAGTCGACCCTCTGCCTCTTCCTGAGTGGCCCTTCAACTATCTCCTGCTCCTCTGCACAGCGGGTCGGGCAATCACGAGCCATGTGGCCCTGCCCGCCGCATGCGTAGCACTGCCTGCTCCTCGGAAGGCTAGCTCTATGCCATGTGCCCCGCACCTCTGAGCTAGTGTCCTGAGGTCGTCTGCCTGATGGTCTGGTCTGCCTGGACCCCCGTGACATCCGTCGACTGCTAGATGCAGACGACTCTGCTACGTGCCGCCCTACGGTAGGTCTCGCTGCTCGAGTAGGCTCAGCAATAAAGATCTCTATGAGAAGGTCTCACTCTAGTACTCCAGCCTGTGCCAGAATGCTGAGGAAGATCATCGATGCCCTGATCTCATGCCTCAGTCCCGTCTCGAAGGTCCGAGCTCGGAATAATGGGTCTCGTACCATGTCCGTCGAATAGCGTGAGAGATCGGTAAATATCGCCGAGTACTGGGCGACCGTCATGCTGCCCTGTCGCAGCTGTAGAAGCCCCTGGATGCGCACCGAACGGAGGGTGTCTAGGACAAACTCTGAGCGAAATAGGATCTCAAAGTCCGTCCAAAGGAGATATGCCTCGTCATGAACCTGGATCATCAAGCTCCACCATCTGCCTGCTACCGCGTGTAGGAGGCTCGCTGCAAGGATCACCATGAGGTCAGCTGGTGTCCCCACTAACTTGAAAACTTGAACTACAGCCTCCAGCCAATCCTCGACTACCTGAGGGTCCGTCTCCCCACGGAACCTGGGCGGTCTTTGACGCTGAAACTCATGCAGTTCACTAAGGCGACATGCACTATCAACGGCTGGGGCTGGTAGTCTCGGTGGCTCGGCGGGTAGTGGTACCTCCAGTGCCTCCACTGAAAAAGGGCCATGCACAGAGGCCTCGTCGCTCGGTGGGCTGTCGTCTCGCACAAAGCTCGGAACCCTAGCTGGCTGCCGTCATGGGGCCATCTGGAAAAGAAACAGGTGTGCCACAGTCAAACAGTATACCTGGTAAACTAACACAAAGTAATCACAAAGAAAACTTTTGAAACACGCATGCAATCAATGTTTTTGTGCATTAAGTCGGAAATCAGAAGTCAGGGTCCTGGTGTACGGATACGTCGGCCGCCGCACCAACACTGGACTCCCTAGACTGATAACCACACTCAATACCCTTAACACTATTTCTTCACATAGAAGAAAGATCAGAGTCCTGAGTTCTGCGGTAGAACCGAACTCCTCTGATACCAATTTGTCATGACCCATCCTCGGGACCCGTGCCGTGACTACCCCCAGCCTGTCTCCCATAGGCCAAGGGTTAGTGACTAGCACCATGGCGTAAATCCCGACAAAAGGGGAAGGCATTACCTTTATAAAGTAAACAAACACCACAGAGTAAGCAAGTAGAAGTAATCACTGAGTAAAACTGGGTACAATAGTAAGTGCGGAAAGTAAATGGGCCAGAATAAAAACCCAAACTGAAAGTAAGGTACAACTGGAAAGAAGTACAACAACTGAAAGTAAAGCAGCAACGTCGATCCGTCCAATGGAAGTACCACCTGAAGGGTTGGTATAGATAGCCTCCTCAGCTCCTCGGGTCCAGCCGTCCGCTCCGTGTACGTCCCGCCCAGTGGTCCACCTCCAGGTACCGAATTTCTCCACAAACCTCAACCACGATCAGCACTTTCTGTCGTCTGCATCCAACACAATGTAGTGCGGGCATAGACCATGCAGGGGTGAGTATACTCTACTCAGTAGGGACCTCGAGACCCCCGAAGGTCTCCCAGAATCCACAAAGGATAATCCACAAAGGAAAGATACAATCACGAAGTAACAACCAATACTAGTTAGGTATATGCCCATACATATACCTAAGTCATCAATTCCAGTTCGGCTCCAACATCTGAGCCCAAGTTCGATCAAATCCACACAAGATAGTACAACCCAATCCACACAAGATAACACAACCCAATCCACATAGGAAAGCAAGTCAATCATATCAAAGATAATGATTGGAAGTCAAGACTCAACTCACACAGGTATACTTCTTCATAAGGTGATAGAGATGATCAGATATAGCCACTGATTCATCTAAGCTGGGACCCACGTAGGATACTAAACCAGCAAAGCTATCAGACCCACATAGGATATAGACCAGCTACTCTGCCAGAACCATGTAGGATAGAAAGAAAAGAGTCAAACACTGCTAGACCCACGTAGGATACAGGAACAATAGTCATCTCCATCGAACCCACGGAGGATTTCAGTACGGTCTTCATCGCTGCCGAACCCACGAAGGATTTCAGTGCAGTCTTCATCGCTGCCGAACCCACCGAGGATTTCAGTGCAGTCTTCATCGCTGCCGAACCCATGGAGGATTTCAGTGCAGTCGTCATCGCTGCCGAACCCACAGAGGATTTCTGTGCAGTCTTCATCGTCGTCGCAGTCGCAGCCAGCTCTAGGGTTCCTGCACACAGAATGCTCGATTCCGGGAGGGTCCGCTCCACGAGCCAAGGGGTTCGATACATCAAATAAAACGTAGTCCGGAGTAGATGTATCCCAAGGTTCCGTCTCGACAAGAGGAACTCAACGTGACAGATGACGCGTCAATCGGACGCCCAGTCTGAGAGTTATTGGATTTTTCGTTCTAGGGGCCCGATTGGTTTTTAAGTCAAAACCAACCCGACTGCACTCCAACTACATCCAAACCTCAAGCTTAGTAAGCCAAAATGTCCGTCTCACTAAGAGGAATCCAACAAAGTCGACAGCACGTCAATCAGACATCCGGAGCTCAAGTTATAAGTGTTTCCACTCCGAGGGCCCGGTTGGTTTCGTGTTCGAACCAACCCGGCTATACCCAAAGTTCTCCAAAACCTTAAGTGTAATATACCTAAACGACCGTATCAATCCAAGGATCTCATCGCAATTGAAAGTGCGTCGATCGGAGGTCTGTATCCCAAGATATGGGAAAAAGAACGAACCTGTCCGGTTTTAGGGGTTTTGGGCCCGAACCGACCCGGCCCAAGACCCCCTGGGTCGGCCCAAACCAGGTCGACCAGAACCGGGTCCGGGTCCAGCCCATTAGGGTGTGGCCCGGACCGGTGGGCGCGGCTCGGCCCATCCGGCGCGGCCCGACCCAATCGGCGCGGCCCGACCCGACCTGGGTGGCCCGGCCCGGCCTGGGCGGCTCGGCCCGGTGCGGCCAGTCCGGCCTGGGCGGCTCGGCCCGGTGTGGTCGGTCCGGCCTGGGCGGCCGGTTGGCCTAGTGTGGGTGCGACCCGATGTGGCCAGCTCGGCGCTGCTCGAGCCGAGCGGAAGGGGGGGGGGGGGCTGCCCCCCTTGATTGAAACTGCGGCCCCATGTGGGGCCAATCCTTTGCCAGCCGGGGGTTACGACCCCCGGTCTTCCTTCCGAAACGGCCGGCCGGTGCTACCGCCATGGGACTCCACAGTCCCGCCCCTCTGAGGTGCCAGCGGCCAGCGGTTCCAGATGCCCCGCCTTGCACCGCTGCGGCTTTGATCCGCGACCTTGTCCGACCGGCGCGGCGCGACGGCGCCACGCCCCTCTGCCGCGGCCCCGCTCCGGCTGCAGCCTCTTTGTGGTTCTCTGGCACGGCGCGACAGCACCGCGGCTTTGTTCAGTCTCAACGGCGTGGCTCAACGGCGCCACACTTTTTCTTTGTTTCCGCACGATGCCATTGCACCGCGCTGCCTTTAATCGTGCCGCGACAAACACAACATCAAAGGGGGAGGAGGGTCGGCCATGTTCGTGCGGTCCGACCTCCTCCCGTTAATCCGATATCAAGCGGATAAAGAAAAAATAGATAATTGGACGGCAAAAAATATTCATGAACTAAATCAAACCCCCTACCTCGATGAAGTCGTCGAATGAGGTTTTTCGTGGGAAAGGGACATCGCGGAAGTCGGCGTCGTGGAAGGAGGATCGTCGGCGTCGCGGTACATGACGTCATGGAGAAGAGGACCGTCGGCGTCGCGGTACATGGCGTCGCATCTTCGATCTCTGAGGAATCAAAATTATTCGTCGTCCTTTGTCAGAGGTCGGCGTTCTTCATCGGTGACGGTGTGTTCTTCGTGTTCTTCAAGGAGGAAGATGAAGATTCCCAGGCTTGAGCAATTCCTCTCCAACCTACTCGCACAACGAAATAACCCTTAAAGAAATAAGACTTTGTCTTATTTAATTAACACACACAAGCCAACATTCAATTCGAAATTCAAAATGAATTCATGAATTGATTACATTGAATAACATAATTCAATTCATTAATTAAGAGAGTTGACTTGGTATTTAATAAGGGGGTGCGGGTGTGTTACAAAAATAATGGGGGTTTGAGGAAGTTGAAAAGGTGGGGATCATGCGGGGCCCAACTCACTAATATCCTATCAAGAGGGGTTAGGATATAGTGGGTCCCACCTCAACTTCCATAAGTAGGTTTAAACTACTTAGAACATAAAATAAAAATTGTTGCACAACTTTTATTTTATTCATTAGTTAACCCTTTTTTTTAAAAAACCACACCTGAGCAAACGCAACTCCAGAAAAGGTGTTCCTAAGAAATTAACGGCACTGCGGTTTCATTGGTGCCCTCATATTTCGATTCCGAGCACCGGTTCAAAAGTTAGGAAAACCCGCTCGTTTGTTCACTGAACGTACCCGAGCTAAACTTCGGAACATGATTCCGGGCACACCGGGCCTTGAAATCAGGTGCCGTCAGAAACTGCGTTCTTGTAAAATCCCAAAGAAAATTAGGAAAAAATTTTCCTTGAATTTTACAGGTCTTTACATTCTTGAAATAATTGGGTTGCTTATGTGGAGGTGAGACACACTCTCAAGGAAATCAATTTTAAAAGCTAAAATGTTTTATAAGTCTTGGAGGGTCCACTAAGGCTTTGTAAACTAAATCAAACAAACCTAAAATCACATTATTTTAATGGTAAAACATATATTGGACGAAAATAATGTTTATAGTATTTTATTACATCACTATTGGGTCATTATGATGTCATAAAACACATTATATATTTAAATGGTATTTAATTTTTACCCAAAAATTCGGCTCTCAGAAAATATTGAAAAATTCACCATTGGATAATTTTGATGTCCTGATTCAAAAAGTAATATTAATTTTATCCAAATAATTTTCTAGATATGTAAATTGTCTCTTTTAAAATAAAAATTGACATTTATCGAAAATTCACGGGTTTTGACAAAAATAGCTTTCAAACCTTAATAAAAACTACAATTGTATTCATAAAAGTTATACAATCATTTATAATTAATAAAAAGTAATTTATTAATAATAATATTTTATTAAAATATTATTTAATTAAAAAATATATTAATTTATCAAAATATATTCCTTAGTTGAATATTAACTAAAAATACTATTTGTGCTTTAAAAACTATTTACAAAGTAACAATAATAAAATAAATTTATATTCTTTATTATATACAAATATAATTCACATAATCATAGTGATAAGGTCTTGTTACATAACCCCTTATAACACCTGCATAAGACTGAAGGGTAAAGTGTGCGATGGTGACAAAATCTTGGGTTGGCTCAGATAACATCGCTCAGGTGGTAATCTCTATCAACTTCCACTTCTTCCATAGGCAGTTCCATTTGAGCTTAACATATTGAAGCTCATCTTGGAATTTTTCAAGATTGAATCCCAATGACGCCACCTCCTTTACAATCTCCGACAAATGAGCTTCGTATTGGGAATGTCTACTGGATGAGGCCATTTCTTCCTTTTTTTAAGTAAATTGGATTTTTGAAAGCCCTATATTTATACTAATCATGTGATCATTGTTCAATGGCTATATTTGAAACAGTCACAATTCTTAATGGTATTTTAAAAATACAAAATCATAAAACCAAATAAGTGCATATGTTATATAACCATTTCACATAATAATACATTTAATTAGATCAAGAGGAATTTCCATTATTAAAAGTTTGGGTCATTACAATATTCCCCCCTTATGATTTTTTCCCTTGAAATTTAATTTTACATTCTAAGATGCAAACAGGTGCAGGTACTTTTCCTTCATTTCCTCCTCCAGTTCCCATGTTTCCTCTTCGTACTTATGGTTTCTCCATAGTACCTTGACCAGGTGGGTTTTCCTTTTACGCAGAGCTTTATCTCTACGATCCAAGATCTTCAATGGTTACTCCTTGTAAGAAATATCATCCTATAACTATAATACCTCTGAAGAGAGTACATGTGAAGGGTCTGGTATGTACTTATTTAAGAGGGATACATGAAAGGCATCATGCACTTTATCCATGGTGGGTGGAAGTGCTAGTTGATAGGCCACAACCCCGACATGATCAATAATATAGAAGAGACCGATGTACCTAGGAAATAACTTCCATTTATTTCCAAATCTCATGACTATCTTCCACATAGATATGCATAGAAATACCATGTATCCAACTTTGAACTCAAGGTTTTGTTGATGATTATCTACATAACTCTTCTGTAAACTTTGGGCCGCCTTGATATGCTGCTGAATGGTTTTCACCTTCTCTAACATTTATTCGACCATTTTAGGTCCTAGAAGCTTACACTCACTAACTTCATCCCAAAAAATTGGTGTTCAACACCTTTTCCCATAAAGGGATTCATATGGTGCCATTCAGATTCTTGAGTGGAAACTGTTATTGTAGGATAATTCAACTAGTGGAAGATGTTGGTCCCATCCTCCTTTGAAGTACATAGAATATGATATTAAAATATCTTCTAGTGTCTGAATAGTTCACTCAGATTTGACATCCTTTTGAGGATGATAGGCCATACTGAAGTTCAGTTTAGTGCTTAGAGCATATTGGAGACTTTGAGGTGAATCTAGGATCACGATTTGATACAATAGATAGTGGTACTTCATGCAGCCTCACCACTTCTTTGATGTAAATCCATGAAATTTGATCCAATGATAAGTCCTCTTGAATCATGGTAAAGTGAGATGTCTTTGTAAAAAAATCCACAATGACCCATATATCATTGTTTCCTCCAGATGTCCTTGGAATTACAGTGATAAATTCCATGGTAATGTTGTCTCACTTGCACGTTAGTATGGGTATTGGTTGCATCATCCCCTTAGATTTTTTCCTCTCAGCTTTCACTTGCTGACATACCAGGAACTTTGATGTATATTCAGCAATCTCCCTTTTCATATTTTCCCACCAAAAGTTTTCTTTGAGATCACGATATATGTTTATGCTCCCTAGGTGAATAGATAATGTTAAGCTATGTACGTTATCCAGAAGCTCCTTATTTATCTCTGGATCGGATGGTACACATAATCGTGACCCAAATCCCACAATTCTATTCTTGTCAACCACGAACTCTAAAGATTTCCCATTTCTGATAGCTTCCACCCTTTTCAAAATTTCTACATCCTTTCTTTGATAAACCTTTATTATCTCTATGAGGGACGGTTGATAAATCATTTGAGAAAGGATTGATGATGTTCCTCACTTAATGATTCCCATGTCCATCCTCTGCAAGATTATATCCTATTTAATTATCATCATTGATAAAGACGCAGGATCCTTTCTACTTAGATCATCCGCCACCTTGTTTTCCTTACCGAGGTGGTAGTGGATTGAGCAGTCATAATCCTTGATGAGTTCTATCCATATTCATTGGGGAATATTAAGCTCTTTTTTTTTGTGAATATATATTTGAGGATCTTGTGATCAGTATATATCTCACACTTCTCCAAATAGAGATAATACCGCCAGATTTTCAATGCAAAGATCATAGCCACCAACTCTAGATCATGTGTGGAATAGTTTTTCTCATGGATTTTTAGCTTCCTTGAGGTGTAGGCTATCACTTTATCATTTTGTATCAACAAACAACCCAAGAACTTCTTTGAAGCACCGCTAAATACCAAAAATGTTCTCCACTCATGGGTAATGTGAGCACGAGCGTAGTGATAAGCCTCTTTTTTAACTCCTTGAAGCTCTCTTTGAATTCATCACTCCATGAAAACTTTACTCCCTTTAAATTTATCTTGGTAAGAGGGTTGTAAAATCGTGAGAAATTTCACAAAAAATGACGATAATATCCAACTAACCCCAAGAAGCCATAGATATCTATTACTGATGTTGGCCTCAACCATCCCTAAATTGTAGTTTTGGAGGGATCCATAGATATCCCATTGATAGTGATGATATAACCCTATAATGAGACCTCCTTCAACCATAACTCACACTTTATGTACTTTTCATAGAGCTTATCCTTTCTCAAGGTCTCTAATACAGTTCTTAGATGCTCCTCATGATTCTTCTTGGTTTTGAAGTATATTAGAATATCATCTATAAATACTACCAAAAATTTGTCGAGGTAATCTATAAACACTCTATTCATCAATTCCATGAAGATTTCTGGAGAATTAGTGAGTCCGAAAGGCATTACTATGAATTCATAGTGCCTGTATCTTGTATGAAAAGCATTCTTGGGGATATCTTCCTTCTTCACCATTACTTTATAATATCCTGACCACAAATCTAACTTGGAGAAGTATTGTGCCCCACACAGCTAATTGAACAAGTCATCAATTTGTGGCATAGGATACTTGTTCTTTATCGTGATTTTGTTAATCTCACAATAATCGATGCAAAGGCACATTGACCCATCCTTCTTCTTGATGAAGAGGACTGTTGCACCCCATGTTGAAGCACTTGGCCATATCAACCCTTTATCCAGATTATCCTGTAATTGTTTCTTTAGCTCCTCAAGATCCACAGAAACCATTCTATACATAGTCTTGTATATTGGAAATTCCTCAGGTATAAGGTCAATTGATAATTCAACATCTCTTCTAGGAGGAAGACCAAAAAATCCTCAAGAAACACTTCAGCGAATTCCCTCACAATAGGAATGTCTTCAAAGATGGTTTCCTCCTTAGACTCAATCATCTGATCCAAATATGTGTTCTCATAGGGTAGTAATATCCACACTTAAGATGATGGTGATAAAGAAGATTAATCTTCCTCCTTGCAATTTTATAGAATTAGGGGTCGATTCTTCATATGGAGAGTGATTTTCCTCTCATGGAAATTTATATTGTCTCTATATAAGGAATGCCAATCCATGACGAGAATTGCATCAAATTCCGCCAGAGGGACTATGATGAGGTTCACTGGGAAGTTCAATCCACCGATTATGGTAGGGGAGGAGTTATATTCATGGGATGCAATGATTTCCCCATTTTCCATACTCACCAACATCTTTACTTCCATGATTTTTGGTGGTGCTGGGATTGTTCTACTAAACTTTTTGGGACATAAAAGAATGTGTAGAACCAAAATCAAAAAGTATGTTTGCTGTTCTTGAATGAATAACTAGCGTACCTATTACCACTTCGTTGTCGGGGCTCATTTCGGATGTAGTGATGGAAAAATATTCCCCATGCTGCCTTGGAGGTTGTTGGTTTCCTCTAAAAAACCTGGCTTAGGGAACTGATTTGTAAGGTGACCTGGTTCTTTGTAGTTGAAGTAATGAACAACATGTTGAGGGTCGAACGAATCGTTCCTCTCCTATGTTGCAACCGTGGGTTTCTATTGTCGGTAGTTAATGGCTAGGTGCCTATCTCTTCTACACCTAAAGCATTTCCTCATCCCCTTTAAGAAATTTATGAGGTGATTCTTTCCACACCTTTGGTAAGTGGGGTGTTGGATTTTCTTAGCACCATTGGATTTATCTATCAGACTTCCAGAATTGAAGTCCACCTTATGATTATTATCCTTATAATACCCTTGAAATTCTATGATCTTCATTTCAACCTTGAGAGAACATCGAACAATTTCCTCATAGCTGTCGAAGTCACAGATCTCTAGGGCTTTACACAGGCTAGGTTTCAGCTGTTGGGACCACTTTGTGTATGAATATTGAATTTGTTGTCAAAATTTCTCAATACAGGTCAAAATAAAGAAGGAGATAAATAAGTTCTTCATAGTTAATGGAGAATACAATTTAGACGATTGTTGAACTAACCCTAAGTTCAAAGAACTTGTGTCAAAGGAGACACATTTTTTAAAATAATGAATAATGGTGAAGTATCATCCATCTAAGGATGATTTAAGAATAATGAGGATTTGAAGAAGACCATGCAATTCTTCACAATTGCATGAGAAACATGCAAGAGATTACTTGAATAAAATAATCATATAATTTGAATGAAGTAGAGAATGATGGTTAAAGAATAATATAGAGCATGGAAGGGCTTGGAATTCTAATATGGACATTCATTACACATTTCCATGAAATCAGATGACTGTTGCACTGTTCTTAAAGTTCAAAATACACGTATCAAAGGTGATACATTGTCTACAAAATTTAAGGTATTTTAAGAAGCCTTAAGCCTCCAATTTTTGATAAAGAGATATGATTAGAGTTATTTGGAATAAATACTCCAAAAGGAATTGAGGATTTGAAGTGAGGATGAAGAAGTACTTTGGGATTAATATTCCAAAGATTATAAGAAGAAAGAAGTATGATTTTTGAAGATGAAGATAAGAAATGAAGTAGTGCATGGTCTTGGAACTATGAGAATGGCCAAAAATATGACGATGATTTTATGATTTTTATTTCAAAAATATCATAAGTTTGGAGAACTTCTGATGCAAGCATTATGAAGGATAGGAGGAGTAAAGAAGTATTTTTTGGAAAAGGAGAGAAAGTGGTGTACAAGTCAAAAGTGGTGTGCAAGTGCGGAACACAATTATATGTGGTTCACAAGTTTATGATGCACTCAATTCATATTTCAATATCAACACATCAAAAAATGACAAAGTAAAGAAAGTGGTGCACAAGTTAGAGATTGGAGCACAAGTGTGGAATGAAATTATATGTGGAACGTAAGTGTATGTTGCGCGCAAGTCATATTTCAAGATCAACGCATCAAAATATGACAAAGGAAATAAAGTGGCGCGCAAGTTAGAGATTGTTGAACAAGTATTGCATGCAAGTATAAGTGGAGCACAAGTGTATGTTGCACGCAATCCATATTTCGATATCATCATATAAAAATATAACAAAGTAAATAAAGTGGAACATAAGCTAAAGATTGGTGCGCAAGTCAAAAATTGGTGCGCAAGTATAAGCGGAGTGAAAGTGTATGGTGCACGCAAGTCATATTTTAACATCATCACATCAAAATATGAAAAAGGAAAGAAAGGGGCATGCAAGTGATGAAGCGGAATGCAAGTGATGGAGCAGCGTTCAAGTGATGGAGTGACACACAAGTGATGGAGTAGCGCTCAAGTGTATGTGTCGCGCAAGTCACCCAAATTCCTATAAATAGATGGCTACCCTCCTCATTTTTTAAGGCTCAACACTTAAGACAAAATTTGAGCTCTGATCGCGCAAGTAGTAGAAATTGGCACGTAAGCTGAAGTGGTGTGCAAGTTGGGAGTTATTTATAAGGCGCACAAGTAGGGAGGCATGCAAGTAGAGTGGCGTGCAGGTAGAGTGGCACATAAGAAAATTAGTGTGCAATTAGAGTGGTGCGTAAGTAAAAGTGGAGCGCAATTTGTAAGAGGCACACAAGAAGGGAGTTGTGTGAAATAAGTGTGTTGTGTCTAACCCCTAAGTGGAACACAAGTTTTGAGTTGTTCACAATTGTGGTGAACAAGTAGTTTGTGGCGTGCAAGTAGGGAGGTGTGCAAGAAGGGTGGTGTGCAAGTAGGGATTGGCGCACAAGTTGTGAGTTGTGCTAGAAGTTCTTACCATCTTCTGGTAAACAGTGAAGATGCTAAGTTGAGCTGGACTTCATTGAATTAACAATAAAAAAGAGAAATTGTGATTCTAGAAATAATAAGAAGAATATTTTAGTGAATTTGGTCTTGCACTGAAAGAGAAAGTGTGAAGAAGATTAGTTTTCAATGTAGATAGTTTTTGCATTGAAGAAGCAGAATAAGAAGAGTGTATAGCTTACAGTTTTTCTATAGAGAAAGAAGAGTTTGGTTACTTGCATGCTGCTATGTAATTAATAAGAAGAATAAGAAGGTTGTGGAAGAAGAAAGTAGCATTTTAGCATACAACAAGTCTCAAAAGGAGGAAGATTCTTTTGGTGTTGAAAAATCTTTTAACATAGAGAATATTGTCTTTAGAGGTAGTATAAAGAACTAGATAGAGGCTATAAGAGACTGTCTACACTGGCAGTATAAAGAACCAGTGAGTGTAAGGGTATATCCTACTCGTTCCAAGTTAGAAGAGAATTTTTTCCCTTCCCCCATCCAAGTGTAGGGAGAAACACTAAGAAGTAATTATTTCCTTCCCTCCTCTAAGTTTTAGGAGCCACACTGACTAGAAAATTGTTTTCCTAGTTAACCACTGCAACAGTTACCACATTATAATAGAGAATCTGTGTCCTAGTCGTTACTATACATGAAAAGGACATAGCTTCTCTTATTGAGTGGTGAACTTTGTAAAAATATTGTGTGCATATTTTTACTTCTTTTATATTATTTCACATGATAGGGAAAAGAGAATAAGAGAATCAAGATCTTAACAGGTCAATAGGTATAGGAATAAAAAGAAAAAATTGGTTTAAAAATTCCCCAACACTGATTAACCCCCCCTCTCAGTGTTAGGAATATCCCAAATTGGTTCTTTCAATTGGTATCAGAGGGAAATGTTTACCCCTATTGGATTCTCTAAATTGAAGATATTATCTTTTGAATACTTGAGATTATTTCCCGAGTCAACAATGATGTGCAGTTTTGATGAAGAGTCAATTGTCTATGAGAAGAATTCTATATCTACCAAAACCATGATGAACAAGAAAAACAAGGAGAAGAGAAATTTGAAGAAGTCCCTCTTATATAAAGAAGAGGAAGTATCTATATCTCCATGCCTTGGTGATAATGAAGACATATCAGACATGTAAAGTAATGAGATTGTGGATCATGTTTTCACCAAGAAGATGGAAAACCTTCCTACCTCAACTGATCAAGAGGTTTGTGTTAGTACATTTGGAAATTATTCTCATGAAGAAAATGATATCAAAAGTGGTGATGATAAATCTAAAACATCTCAAGAAATATCAGCTGATAGATTAAGAATGATTCTTTATGGTATCCCAAAAGAAAGTAAACCCTTGGTTTGTGGAGTATTTCAATGCATTTAGGAAAATATCACTCTTCTAGAAGAAGAAACTGATGTTTTGGAGAAAGTCTTACAAGAAAAAATTGTTGAATGTTTTAAGCTCTCCAGATAGTTTGGATACTTTGAAGCAAAAAAGAGGTGATTTTAAGTAAGTTCTTCAAAGTGGCTCAAAGATGTTGAAGAAAAATAGGGATTCAACAAGACTCTAGAAGAGAAGATCCATGCACTTGAAGATGAGCTGAAAAAGAGTAATGAAGTCAAAAAGTTATATCTGGAAGAAAATTTCAAGAAGATCAGGGAATGTGACTCTTTTTTAGAAAACAAAGTAAATATTCATGAAGAGGAAATTGAAATATTGAAGAATGCTTGTAAAGATAAGATGACTATTATTGAAGACCTAAAAGTCATCCTAAATATGAGATGTCTAGAGTTAGAAGCTCTGTTGACCAATCTTGAGAAGACACATATTGAGTCTCCACAAAATAAGGAAACAATTGCTGCTAGTACTCAATTATCATTGGATGATTATTCTGTCAAAAGACCT
Organism: Viscum album; assembly: GCA_963277665.1. Classification (NCBI taxonomy): domain Eukaryota; kingdom Viridiplantae; phylum Streptophyta; class Magnoliopsida; order Santalales; family Viscaceae; genus Viscum; species Viscum album. The sequence continues at coordinate 1,425,476,627 of OY728136.1, read as the reverse complement.
CTAACATGTGATAAGAAGATCATGGCTTCACTCACTGATCTATCAAAAAAGCTGAGAAAGTTAAGGTACCATCCATGCCAACTTATACCAATGTTTCTAAAACTATTTCTATAAAAAGTATAGGTTAGAAGAAAAACTCTAAACAAGTATGGATGAGGAAAGGTGATGAGATTCCTACCACCATGGATTGGGTGGATAAGAATAAGAATATGGAAGATGGTTCCCCATATAGATAAAAACACCTCAAGAAGAAGGCTCAGCAATCTAATACAGAAAATATCATGAATTCAAGATTTTTGGGTCAATGCTGGTGTTGCAACTGATTTGGGCATTGTACATTGGATTGTTGGTATAATACCTTAAATTTAAAAGCATAGATAAATCCCATCTCAAGGGTGAGAAAGACTGGAAAGAAGAATCAATATCCACATATTCAGAAGCATATGTATACTACAAATAGATTTGGAATGCTGTACAACATCTGTGATGTATGAAATTTGAGTGGTCACAAGAATGGTGCATGCTTATCTCATGATGTATTAAAATATAATAATAATAGAAGACCACAAAATATGGTGAAGAATTAAGAATCTATCTTGGGAAGTAATCAGAAGTAATTTGCAAAAGAAAATGCTCCCAAGAATATTATAAGGAGGGAAACTATTAAGTCCTTGGATTCTAAATCCAAGAAGTTGACGGGTAGTGAATCCCAAAGAACAATCAAGAAGGATGATACTCTGAAGAATACATTTGGAAATTACAAACATGCTTCCACAGTTCCTAAAAATATATTGGTTATTTAACCTAACGATTTGGAAATAATGAGAAAGGAAGAAGATGAATAGGCTAAGGCTTGTATAAAAAGTAATAAGAAGATTCCAAATGATGAATAAAAGGTGAATAAGAGGTTGAAAACAAAAGGAAACTCTCATGTTCAAAAATTTCTATGTGTGAGGTGCAACAAGGCTGGTAACACTATTAAAAATTGCATTAAACTTATTCCAGACCAAGAAAAATTTATCAAAAAGATGAAAATTTCACCAAGATATTCTAATGCTTGGAAATCTCTTAAAGAAATAATATTCATACATAAAAAAATGGATGAAGTATTGAGATCCACACAACCATAGTTAGAATTAAAGATTATATGTGCAAGTGTGAGGAGTGGAGAAAATGGATCATCTTGGTTGAGAAAATCATCCCAACCTTCCTTCTCAAATTGAAGAAGCAAGGAGGATCCACCTTATTCCCTTAAATATTTGTGTATTGTATTTGTTCTGATAATACATGGAATTAAAGGTGAAGCAAGCTCTCAAGGGGAGAACCAAAGAAGCGGTGATTACTATCAACTCTTGATAGCAAAGCTGAAGAAGTTGTCATCCATGGAAGATTCATCAATTGATATTCAAATATTAATATGATGAGGGATCACCATTGATGGAGATGATGAGGAATGTTCCCTTGGGGGGGGGGAGACATATGAAGAAGCATCTAGAGTTATTATTTCAATATGTATCAACTTCATTAGGTGTCAATTCAATTACTCTAGAAATTTCTTGAATCGCATGTCATTGGAAAAGTTATGTCATTTCTTAATCTCTCATCCTTGGTTACTAAAAATAAATATATTTTTAAAAAGGTGGAGTAACTAAGTCAAAAAGTGACATAAGAAGAATGAAAGTACCCCAAGGGCACTTATCCTGTCAATTGCACTTGATTTTTTTGATCCATTTGTTGAAGTGAGTGCAGGAATTTTAGGTTGACTATTCCCTATCACATTCAATATCTTTGGCCTGGAATGAAAGTGGAAAACCCTTGAAGAGAAGTCTATGAGATCTCATCTCATGAGGTATCATGATCAATGGATAATGGACATCTTTGTGGTCTAAATCAAATCCTCCTGTTTTCAACATCGAGCATTGCTCAAGTAGACATAGAGTGAAATGATTGATGGAACACTACTTAAGTAAGTAATGATACCCTCTCTACCCTGAACTTTTTATTTATTGTTAATAAGGGGGAGAGAAAGTGAAATGAATGTTTGAAAAGTAAGGGGGAGAGAAAGAAGTAATGGGGAGAGATAAGATTCTCATTTTGACATTGACACATTCATTTGTGAAGACTTTAAGGTATTGACAACAAAATAAAAAGGGGGATATTGTTGGAACCACTTTGTGTATGAATATTGTATTTGTTTTAAATAGTTTCAATACAGGTCAAAATGAAGAATTAGATGAATAAGGTCTCTATATTTAATGGAGAATACAATTCATACGATTGTTGAACCGACCCTAAGTTCAAAGAACTTGTGTCAAAGGTGACACATTGTTTAAAATAATTAATAATGGTGAAGTATCATACATCTAAGGATGATTGAAGAAGAGTAAGTATTTGAATAAGACCATTCAATGCTTCACTATTTCATGAGAACCATGCAAGAGCTTACTTGAAGAAAAGAATCATATGATTTTCATGAAGTAGAGAATGATGGTTGAAGAACAAGATAGAGAATGGAAGGGCTTGGCATTATAAGATGGTCATGCATCACACATTTCCTTGAAATCATACGATTGTTGCACTATTCTTAAAGTTAAAAATACATGTATCAAAGGTGATACATTGTCTACAATATTAAAGATATTTGAAGAAGCCTCAAGCCTCCAATTTTGGATGAAGAGAGATGATTGGAGATATTTGGAATCAATACTCCAAAAGGAATTGAGTATTTGATGTGAGGATTTTAATTACTTTGGAATTCATATTCCAAAGAGTATAAGAATAATGAAGGATGATTGTTGAAGATGAAGAGAAGACATGAAGTAGTGCATTGTCTTGTTACTATGATAATGGAAAAACATATGACGATGCTTTTATGATTTTTATTTCACAAATATCATAAGTTTGGATAACTTGTTATTAAATCCTTATGAATTAGAGGGGGAGTAAATAAGTGGTTTTTGGAAAAGGATAGAAAGTGGCGTGCAAGTAAAAAGTGTTGTGCAAGTGTGGTGTACAAGTATATGTGGTAAAAAAGTGTATGTTGTGTGTAAGTAATATTTCAAGATCAACACATCAAAATATGACAAAGGAAAGAAATTGGAGTGCAATTTAGAGATTGGCGCGCAAATGTGGCGTGAAAGTATATGTGACGCACAATTGTATATTGCGCGCAAGTCATATTTGAAGATCAACACATCAAAATATTACAAAGGAAAGAAAGTGGCGTTCAAGTTAGAGATTGGGGCATAAGTATGGCATGCAGGTATAAGTGGCGCGCAAGTGTATGTTGTGTGTAAGCCATATTTTAAGATAATCACATAAAAATATGACAAAATAAATAAATTGGCACGTAAGATAAAGATTGGCACGCAAGTCAAAAAGTGGTGCTCAAGTATAAGAAGTGCGCAAGTGTATGGTGTGCACAAGTCATATTAAAACATCATCACCTCAAAATATGATAAAGGAAAGAAAGAGGAGCTCTCAAGTGATGGAGTGGTGTGAAAGTGATGGAGCATCACACAATTGATGGAGTGACATGCAAGTGATGGAGTGGCACGTAAGTGTATGTGGTGCTCTAGTCACCCAAATGCCTATAAATAGACGGCTACCCTCTTCATTTTTTAAGGTTCAACACTTAAGAGAAAATTTGAGCTCTGATCACGCAAGTAGTAGAAAGTGGTGCACAAGCTGAAGTGGCACGCAAGTTGGGAGTTATTTATAAGGCACATAAGTAGGGAGGTGTGCAAGTAGAGTGGCACACAAGAAGAGTGGTGTGAAAGAAGAGTGGCACGCAAGCAGAATGGCGCGCAAGCAGAGTGGTGCGCAAGCAGAGTGGCGCGCAAGTAGAAGTGGCGTACAAGTTGTATGAGGCATGAAAGCAGGGAGTTTTGTGAAAAAAGTGTGTTGTGTCTAACCCCTAAGTGGTGAAAAAGTTGTGATTTGTTCACAATTGTGGTGCTCAAGTAGTTGGTGGTGCGCAAGTAGGGTGGCACACAAGTAGGGACTGACGCGCAAGATGTGAGTTGTGCTAGAAGTTATTACCAGCTTCTTTTCAATTGTGAAGATGCTAATTTGGGCTGTACTTCATTGATTTAACAATCACAACGAGAAATATTTATTCTATCATAAAGAAGAAGAAGAGTTTAGTGCAATTGGCCTTGCACTGAAAGAGAAAGTGTGAAGAAGATCAATTTTCAGTGCATCTAGTTTTTACATTGAAGAAACAGAATAAGAAGAGTGTGCAACTTATAGGTTTGCTACAAAGAAAAAATAGGTTGGTTAATTTCATGTTTCTATGTAAGTAACAAGGAGAAGAAGAAGGTTATGGAAGAATAAAGTAGCACTATAGCATCAAACATGTATCAATAGGAGGAAGATTATTTTGGTGTGGAAAACTCTTTTAACAGATAGAAGACTGTCTTCAGAGACAATATAAAGAACCATCTAGAGGCTACAAGATACTATCTACACTGGAAGTATAAATAACCAGCGAGTTTAAGGGTATATCGTACTCGTTGCAAGTTGGAAGAGGATTGTTTCCCTTCCCCCCTCTGAGTGTAGGGAGAAACACTGGGAAGCGATAATTTCCATCCCTCATAAAAGTGTAGGTAGACACAATGAATAGCATATTATTTTCCTAGTCAACCACTGTAAAAATTACTACATTATAGTGAAGAATCCATGAACTGGTCGTTACCATACACGGCAAGAATGTAGCTTCTCTTATTCAGTGGTAAACCTTGTAAAAATATCGTGTGTATATTTTTACTACATTCATATTATTGCATGAAATAGGGAAAAGAGAATAAGATAATCAAGATCCTAACAGGTCAAGAGGTACAAGGATAAAAAGAAGAAATTTGTTTAAAAAGTCCCCAACACTAATTCTCCCCCCTCTCAGTGTTAGGAATATCCCAAACTGGTCCTTTCATTAGCCCACCGAAGAAGCGGTGAACCTTGCATTCAGGGGTAACGACAAAGCCGAAGGCATATCGTGTAAGCCTTGTGAAGTTTTTATCATACGCTTGGATGTATTCTTCATCTTTTTTTTCTTTAGGGAAAGGAAGTCCCTTTTTATATTAAGCTGAAGGGTGTGAGGAAAATATTTATCAAAAAACATTTTCTATAAATATTTCCATTCTAGTGCCTCGATCTCCTCCTCAGGATTTATATTTTTTATCACTGTCCACCATTGATCGACTTCACCCTCCATATAATAAGTATCCTGAATAACCTTCTCTTGTTTATAACATTGAAGGATGGGGAAGATATTTTCAATGGAGTTGATCCATTGTTTGGTGATTGAGGGATCGTATGATCCATTAAAAGTAGGCGGTCTTTGTCTCCTGAAGCTCTCGATAGTGACTTGTTCTTTCTTATGGGGGCTGAATGTTCCTCTTGAACCATGTTTCTATTGAAATCTCGAGTTAACTGAGAGAGTATCATTACAAAGTTTGTGAATCCTACTCCCATCAGATTGGGAATCTCATTAGAACAGTCATCACATTGGTCTTCACGTCAGTTGTTAGCCCGAGTCCTCCTATTACCGGCCATTGGCTGGAATAAAAGGAAAGTTAGGGGTAACACAAAAAGGGTAATCCAAGAACAAAATGGATGACTTATATATAACTTTTATTTCCTTAACTTATGAATCTATAGGCTTCAATCTATGTTATCCATGATCTACTTTCTAACATATATTCTTAGTGGCATTTTTTTAATTCCATTAATAATGGTTCATACTAAGCTTGTAAATTTACCAAAGCATATCACCTAGGAGTGTTGTAACTAAGAGTGCATCAAGACTCATTTTCATGTACTAGGATACCCCGGTTCCAGCCTAAAACTCCTTTTTGGAGTTTTCACTCCTAGTTACATATGTGCCAGAGCTGCCTCTACCTCCTCATATCCAGAAAGGGATATATTTGATTGATAAACCACTTACTCAATACTCACCAAAATTTAGAGATGTTTTTATTATACTTAGTCTTGTCTCTAAGGCTTTACTAGGGTTTTTATTCCTAATACAAAAAATAACTAAACCTATCCTTTGATACCAACTATAACAACCCTACTTTTTATTGCACACTTAAACATGATTTATTACATAAACTCTTCACTTGATACAACATGTAATATAGATAGGTCTAATGTCTTTGGGTCTTAGGAACATTACATAACAACTTAAAACATAAAACACACAACATCTTTAATGAAAACTTCCTTTACATAACCACTACATTCCCTCGTACTTAACATTTCATGGGATAATATGAGGACATACATGTGAAAAGCGTGAGCTATAAAGCCTAGTAAGGTAGTAAAAAAGGCATAACATGAAGAATAAAATACATTTTAGGTAATAGTAATATCAATGGAGCATAAAATAAACATTAACCTAAAGGTATGACATATCATGATTATCATAACATAGAAATGTGGCAATAATGCTTAACATGGAATTAGCATGAGACAAGGCTCATTGCACACAAAGCATGAGTAAACCTTCATTGAACTTGAATTAACATGAGTAAATCATCATTGAACTTGAATTAGCATGAGTAAATCCTCATTTCACTTGAAGTATCATGATACTAGTCTTTACCCAATGCATTGGAGCGCTATCAAGGTGCACCCTTCTTTAACATTTCATTTCATGCATAAGTGAGCCACATGGATCATACAACATGGAATCATTAAAGACCAGAATTTATTATACGATAAAGGAATGTGGAATTCATAAATGAGACTCTATAATAAATAAGTAAATGTGCATAAAAGTTAATACCCTTATAGAGAAATGGGTATGGTATTCACTACACAATGACTTTGGCTTTGAAAATCATGGTGCAATTTTGGCAGCATAACAATGCGACATAAGAATTCATAAAAATGTTTGATGAGAGATAAATATGTTTCTCACCTTATTTAAATGAAATGTAAAGTAAGAGGGTTATATAGATACATGTCCCAACATATGTAATGGAATTTTGGATTCATAAAACAAAATAATTGCTTGAATGTAAATGAGGAGAGAGAAATCCCTTAAGGAATTTAGGCACGGAAACAGGTGTACATGGGAGGAATTAATGAGAGAGAAAAGGGTTCTCCAATAATTAAAACATAGAGATATTATTATGGTGGAGGTGAGAAATCATACAACAACATTTATAATTTAAAATAAAAGGGAATAACAATATTAAGAAACTTGGATAAAATGAGAATGGAAGGAATCCCTTACATGGAAGTGTGATCCCAAAGGCTTGGGAGAGGCTTATTAGGAGTTTGTGGTGCCTCGGGAGGATTATAGAGAGATGATTAAAGAGGTTGGACGAACTATAAAGGATTTTAGTGAAGATGGAGTGGGAGATTGGGTGGGTTTATATAGTAAAGGAGAGGGAATTCTTTATTATTTAGGTTTGGGACACCACACATTAAATTAATCAAAACCATAAACCAGACCATGGTTTCTTCCAAAGGAGAGTATAAAATGATATTTTATAAGTCCAATGGATGAAATTATTAAAATAATAGGGTTGATTATGTGGAGGTGAGTCACACTCTCAAGGAAATCAATTTAAAAATCTATAATTTTTTATAAGTCTTGGAGGGTCCACTAAGTCTTTGTAAAATAAATAAAAAAAACATAAAATTACATTATTTTAATGTAAAAAAATATATTTTCCTAACATAATGTTTATATTATTTTATTAAATCACTATTGGGTTATTATGATGTCATAAAACACATTATATATTTAAACGGTATTTAATTTTTACCCAAAAATTCGAATGTCTCAGAAAATTATGAAAAATTCACCGTTGGATAATTTTGACATCCTTATTAAATATATAATATTAATTTTATCAAAATAATTTTCTAAATATGTGATTATTTATTTTTAAAATAAAAACTGACATTACTCGAAAATTCATGGGTTTTGAAAAAAGTAGCTTTCAAACCTAAATAAATACTACAATTGTATTCATAAAAGTTATACAATCATTTATACTTAATAAAAATTAATTTAATAATAATAATATTTTATTAAAATATTATTTAATTCAAAAATACATTAATTTATCAAAATATATTCCTTAGTTGAATATTAACTAAAAATACTATTTGTGCTTTAAAAACTATTTACAAAGTAACAATAATAAAATGAATGTATATTATTTATTATATACAAAAATAAGGCACATAATCACAGTGTTAAGGTCTTGTTACATAACCCCTTATAACACCTTCATAAGACCGAAGGGTAAGGTTTGTGATGGTGACAGACTCTTGGGATGGCTCAGATAACATCGCTCGGGTGGTAATCTCTACCAACTTCCACTTCTCCCGTAGGCGGTTCCGTTCGAGATTAACTTGTTGAAGACCAGCTTGGACTTGGTCAAGTGTGAATCCCAATGACTCCACCTCCTTTAGAAGATTTGAAAAATGGGATTCGTACGAGGTAAGTCTACTGGATGAGGCCATCACTTCCTTTTTCTGAGTAAATTGGATTTGTTAAAGCCCTATATTTATACTAATCATGTAATCACTGTTCAACAACTATATTAGAAACATTCACAATTAATAATGGTATTTTTAAATTCCAAAATCATAAAACCAAATAAGTGAATATGTTATATAACCATTTCACATAATAATACATTTAATTAGATCAAAAGGAATTTCCATAATTAAAAATCTGGGTCGTTACACTATTATTATAGGAGAACTCCAGTAGGGGAAGGTGTTGGTCCCAACATCCTTGTAAATCCATTGAACATGATATTATCATATCCTCAAGATTTTGAATGGTTTCTTTAGACTGACCATCCATCTGAGGGTTGTAAGCAGTACTAATTCTTAGTTCTGTATTCAACACTTTTTTAAGGATTATCCAAAAGCTTGAGGTAAACCTCATATCTTAGTCAAATATAATAAATAGTGGATCTCCATGAAGTATTACCACTTCCCTTGTGTACATATTGGTCAGTTGGTCAAGAGATAAATCTTTCTTAATAGTAATAAAACATGCTGACTTTGTAAGGTGGCCGACTACTACCAAGATGAAATTATTTACTTTAGGGGTCCTAGGGAGTCCTATGATGAAATAAATGGTTATGTTTTACCATTTCCATACTAGTATAAGCAATGGTTGTATCATACCCTTATACTTCTTTCATTCCATCTTGACCTGTTAGCATACCAAGCATAAAGATACAAACTCCACAATCATCCAATTCATGTTATCCCACCAAATTTTTTGATTTAAATATATATAAATCTTAATGATTCATGAATTAACAGAGAAGGATGAGATATGTGCATCATCCAGAAGTTCCCTCTTCATTTATGGTTTTTATGGGACACGTATCTTGGTTCTAAACCTTATAACTCCATTTTTAACAAAGTTAAACTCCAAAATATTCACTAACTTCTTCTTTAGCAACTCATCATATTTATAACCCTCCTTTATCCTATCAAGAATGGATGGTTGAGAAATTATTTGAGAAAGGTAGGATGAATATTCTTTAAATATTTCCATATCCATTCTTTTTAGGTACAATAAGATTGGATCCCCTTAAATCCTCACCATGGATAAGGTTGCGAGATCCTTTCTACTCTGAGCATATGACACTTTTTTTCTTTCCCAAGATGGTAATAAATTGAACAATCATAATCCTTGATCATATATAACCACCTTTATTGGTGAAAATTTGGATCCTTTAGTGTGAATATATTCTTGAGGCTTTTTTGGTCTATGTATATGTCACACTTCTCCCTATAGAGATAATGACACCAAATATTCAATGTGAATATCAATTAATCCAATTATATATCATGATTTGGTTAGTTTTACTCATGGATATTTAATTTGAAGGAGGTATAGGATATCACTTTTTCATCTTGTATGAGTGAACAACCCAATCCCTTTTTGGACACATTGATGTAGATCACAAATACTTCCCCACTAGTGGTTAATATAATCACATGTTCTATGATTAACCTCTTATTTATCTCTTTAAATATTTCCTTAAATTCATCATTCAAGAAAACAAATTCTCGTTTCTGAGTTTTCTTGGTAATGGGGATTGACAATCACGAGAAGTTTCTCACAAATAGACAATAACACCCAGTTAATCCAAGGATAATTTTGATTTACATCATAGATGTTATCCTTGTCCATCCTTCAATTTCCTCAATTTTTAAGGGACCCAAAGATATCCCTTTAATGGTGATAACATGTCCTGAGAAAGTTAATTTCTCCAACCATAATTCACATTTACTGTACTTTGCATTTATCTCCAAAAGGTTTTCACTACAGTAATAAAATACTAATCATGTTCCTACTTTCTTTTGGAGTTGATCAGAATATCAACTATAAAGACAACAAAAAATTTATCAAGTTAATCTCTAAAGACCCTATTTATAAATTCCATTAATATTTATAGAGAATTAGTGAGTCCAAATGGGATCACTATGAACTAATAGTTCATGTACCTTGTACAAAAATAATTCTTGAGTATATCCACCTCCTTCACCTTTATTTGATAGTATCCCAAATGAAGATCCTCCTTAGAGAAATACTTGGGTCCATGTAGCTGATAAAAAAGTCATCAATCCATGTAAGAAGTTACTTTTTCTTTATCATGATCTTATTAAGCTCATGATAATTAATACAGAGGTGCATTGACCCATCCCTTTTCTTAATGAAGAAGACTGATGCACCCCATGGTGAAGCACTTGGGTGTATAAAACCCTTATCTAGATTCTACTATAATTCTTTATATATATCCTTAAGCTCAATAATAGCCATTTTTTATGGATTCTTGGATAAAATATTTGGGTATGAGATCGATTAAGAACTCAAAATCATGACTTGGGGGAGAACCAGAAAATTATTTAAGAAATACATCAATGAATTCCATTACAATGGGAATTTCATTGAGGATTATCTTTTCTCTAGTCTTAATCATTTTATATATATTATTTCTCAAAAATAAATAATATCCATGCATGAGATTTTGGTTCCAAAGAAGTTTCATCCTCCTACTTTCACTCGTATAGAATCGAAGGGCAATTTGAAATATGGAGTGCGATTTCATTCTCTTAGAAATTTATGTTGGATCTATATAAGTAAAGCCAATCCATGCCCAGAATAACATCAAATTATGATAAAGGGAGCATCAAAAGGTTTTCTAGGAAGTTAAACCCACAAATTTTGATAGGGGAGGAGTTATATACTTGGGATGTAACAATTTTCCCATTTTACATTTTCACCAACAAATTTAATTCTATTATTTATGGTGGTGTTTAAAAATTTATAGTAAATTTGAGAGATATAAAAGGATGTGTATAAAAATAATCAAAAAGTACATTTTTTATCCTTGAATGAATAACTTATGTACTTTTCACCACTTCGTTGTTAGGATCCACCTCAGCAGTTGTGATGGAATAATCTCGACCTTGATTTCTTTGGGGTTGTTGGTATTGGTTATCATTCACAACCCTTGTCATAGGTAATTATCTTGTATGATTCATGTGTTCCTTGAAATTTAAAACGGTACTACTAGATGAGGGTTGACTGTACCATTCCTTTATTCAATCAAATTGGTGGGTTTTCCCCAAAGATAATTTCTATCTAGGCTTCCTTAATTCCCATGCCTAAATCATTTCATCTCCCCTAAGGAAATTTCTATAATTCTTCCTCAAACAATTTTTATAAGCGGGATGTTGGTATTTTTTCCGTATTATATTTTTTCATCACAAATAATGAATGAAACTCTATTTTCCACTTCTTATTCTTGTAAAAACCTTGAGATTTATGGATCTCCATTTTGACTTTGAGGGCACATCATACAATTTACTCATAGCTATCAATGTCTCAAATGGATAATGATTTTTTTATACTCAACTTATGCCCACCAAAGAAGAAGTAAAATTTAATTTTAGGGGTAATGACAAGGCTGGAGGTGTATCTTGTAAGTCTTGTGGAGATTTCTTCATACGCACTGATGGATTCATCATCCTTTTTCTTAAGGTCAATAAATTCCCTCTTCATTTTTAGTCGAAGGGTGTGAGGAAAATATTTTTTGAAAAACATTTTCTTGAATTACTTCCACTCCATCGCTTCAATATCCTCCTCGGGCTTCATATTTTTGATCAATTAAAACTATTTATCATATTCTACCTCCATATGATAAACACCCAGAACAACCTTCTCTTATCAGAGCATTGAAATTTGGAGAAGATCTTTTCAATGGATTTGATCCATTTCTCTGTTATTAGGGATCATAATATCCATTTAAAGTTGGTATACTTTGTCATATAAAGGTCTCAATTTCAACTTTCACTTTCTTAGGGGGATTCAATCATTCCTCCTAATTCAAGTTTTGGTTTAAAACTTGATTCAATTGAGAAATTATTATCACTAAGTTCACTATTATTTCTCCTATCAAGTTGGGCATCTCATTTGGGTATTCATCACATTTCCCCTCACATTAGTTTTGACTTAGTTCCTCATATTTATAGCCATTGACTAGAATAAATAGAAAATTAGGGATGATAATTTTTAAATTATTAAACACATAAATGGAATACCATGAAAACTAAAGGGATAAATCATAAATAAAATATATTCTTTAACCTATGAATTTATAGGTTTCAATCTAAGTTATTCATGAACTATTTCCTAATATAAAATATTATGGGAATTTTTATTCCCTTAAAAATTGTTCGTAAAAATATTTTGAAATTAAAAAATCATATCCCATAATAGTTTCAAACCAAGTGTGCAACAAGAAACTTTTTTATGAATCATGTAACGATTGAGTCAAACACAATGCACCCTTTTAAGGGTTGTTACCACTTTGTACATTTGTGTTATAGCCACACCTACTTGTAGTATCCCGATGTGGATGAATTTTCATAAGACGCACTTAATATATACTTTAACAAAATTTAGGTATGTTTTCCTCTATTTATTATTAACCTTAATGATTTTATTAGTTTTTTATAATCTTAATCCCAAAAATAACTAAACTTTTCTCTAATACCAAGTATGACAACCCATAATTTAATTCACTTTAATTAATGATTTATTTCAGAAAATTACACATAATACAATCCCAAAAGATCAATAATAATGGTGTATTTAGAAAATTAGGTACATATCATAACAACTTTAAATAGGAATATAATTACATTATTGAAAACTTCCTTAAAATGCTCCTAAAATTCCATCATTCTTCTAAAACTGCACAGGATAAGCTGAGGGCGTACATAAGAAATAGGTGAGCTATAAAGTCCATTAAGGGAATAAATAAATAATAGAATAAGTTAAATAATTTCATATGATCCAATATATATATAAATGTAACATAATAGTGGTTAGAATCACAATCTTGAACAATGAGGCATGATATAACATGATAACATAAAGGAAACATGGGAATGTGGTGACAACATTAAACATGAAAACATAAACATAGGTCATAACTAACCATCAATAAATAATGATATAGTGTAAGAATTCCCATAATATATTAGGTTTACTCCCTAATCCTATACATGTAATATCATGAGACTAAAAAATTACCCAATGCATTAGAGCATTATTTGGGTGCACCCATCATTTTCATATCATGTACATGCATAAGTGTGCCACATATATCATAAAACATAAGGATATATTTCATCAATATTATCACCATGATTATGGAGTTTGGGTTACATACATTTAAATACCCAAAAAAATGAAGGATAGTACACCTAGGTGAACACTCTTGAGTGGAAATAAGGATGGGTATTCACAATGAAAATGTTTGGCATGGGAAAATCATAGGATAATTTTGGCAGCATAACAGGGGTATGTAAAGGTCCATGGGAGTTCTTAATGAGAGTGAAATGGGTATATAATCTTTTTAAAATTATAATGGATTCAATATGGATGTGTGAAATCAAATCCCAACATTAATAATTGAAAAAAGGGCATAAAATAAAGGAGGTTCTTGAATAAAGAGGAGAAGGAGAGGATCCCTTGACTTGAGAGGGTGTTTCCAAAAGATTAGGAAGATATTATTAAGAGATTGGGGACACCTTGGGAGGGATATAGAGAGATAAGGGTAGAGTAATTTCATGCTAAAAGGGTTTTTAGTGGAGATAAATGGGAGGTTTAGTGGACTTATATAGAAAAAGGGAGGAGAGTTGTTTATCAATTTCCAAATTTTGGTTTTGGAATCTATATGATAAAGTTATCCAAACCACAAAAATTAATATGGTTTTTACAATTTTTTATTAAAAATTTGAATGGTTTTCATTATTTTAAAATTTTAAGAACCATGATCATTAAAATAATATGCTTGGTGATGTCGAAATGAGTCATGTTTATAAAGAATTGATTTTAAAACCTTAAAACATAATATAGGTTTCAGAGGATTCATTAAGGGTTTATATAAATTAATAAAATATCCTAAAAAACTTTATTTTAAAAGTTAAATATATATTTAGTCGTGTATACCATTTATGGAATATATTAAATCACTTGTGGGTCATTATGATGTCATAATACACACAATATATATATACTGTATTTAATTTTTACTTGAAATTTTTTATATCATAAAATTATAAAAAAATTCCCATTGGATAATTTTGATATTATGATTTTAAAAATATTATTTATTTTATCAAAAATAATTCTTTAAATATTATAATTTACACTTTTAAATCAAAATACCATTTTATTGAAAAATACTGATTTTTTTGACAATAACAGTTTTCTAAATTTTATAAAAATTATATTTGACTTAGTAAAATTATATTATCATTTAAATTTAATAAATATTATTTAATAATTTTATTTTATTAAAATATCATTTATTTAAAAAAAAAATTAAGTTCATTAAAATAGAGTTTCTTGATTGAAACAATACATTTCCCAAAAATGCACTTTGTGTTTCATCGCATCAAAATATAATTTTTATCAAAATTATTATTTAATAATTTATAATAAAAATAAATAAATATAATCCTTATTTTATTAAAATATGAAAATTACTACTATTAGTATCATGATTCATAACCCCTTATTACCCAATAGAATTCCCTAAGGGTAAGGTTCCTGATGGTAAGGTTCTCATAGGGTGGTTTGATAAACATGGTTTGGGTTGTGATCTCAATGATATTGAAATTATTCCATAAATATTTTAACCCATGATTTAGTTTTTGAATATCAATTTAGGATCAATCAAAGGAAAATCTCAATGATGTTAACTCCCTTGGAAGCTCTGATAAATTGCCTTGATAAGGTATAACCCTGCCGATCGAGGCAATCACATCTTTCATCTGTATCAATTGAACTTTATCATAACCCTTAATATACTAATATTAATGGTCATTTTATAATGTTTATATTATCAGTGGTTATGATTCATAACAATATTTTAAATTTTATAGACCATATAACTATTTAAAATATCCAAATTAGTTCATGGGTTTTCTATAACTTCATTACTTAATAATGGATATATTCATTAGAAAAGTGGAAATTATATTTTCAAAATTTCAGTTCATTAAATTATTCCCCACTTTAGAAATTTGAACCAAGAAATTTTAATTTTATACACTAAAATAGATGAGGGTACTTCTGTTTCATCGACTCTTCAGTTTCCCATACCACTTCCTTGGAGTTTTGGTTTTGCCATAACACTTTGACCAAGTGAGTTGTCTTGTTTCGTATAAATTTGTTTCTATAATCTAATATCTTCACCTACTTCTCCTCATATGAAATAACATTTTACAATGGTACCACTTTTAGATCCAGTGCATGTGAGGGGTCTAGTATGTACTTCATCAAGAGGGATACATGGAACACAACATACACTTTGGATAGGTTAGGTGGGAGTGCTCGTCAATATGCCATTTCTCTAATGTAATCAAGGATCTCAAAGGGTCCGATGTATCTATATCTAATATTTAACTTCTTCCCAAAACTCATGAATTTCTTCGATGGTGATATATAAAGGAACAATTTATATCTAACCTCAAACCTCAGGTCACATCGATGATTGTCTGCATAGATTTTATTCTAAATTTGTAGATTTCATATGATGCTGAATGGTTTGAATGTTCTCTATCATATATTGGATAAAATAATGTCTCACATGCTTAAAATCTCTAACTTTATCCTAGTATGTCAGATTCCTATATCTCTTCCCATAAAAATCCTCATAAGGTTCTATTTGAATGCTTAAATAAAAACTGTTATTATAGGATAACTTCAATAGGCTAAGGTGTTGGTCCCAACATCCTTGTAAATCCATTGAACATGATCTTATCATATTCTCTAGAGTTTGAATTATTCTTTTAGATTGACCATCTATATGAGGGTGGTAAGCAGTGATAAATATCAGTTCTATAGTCAAATATTTCTAAAGGATTCTCCAAAACCTTTAGGTAAACCTCATATCTCAATTAGATACAACAAAGAGTGAAACTCCATGTTGTATTACCACTCCCCTTATGTATATATTGGCCAATTGGTCAAGAGAAAAATCTTACTTGATAGTAATGAAACGTTCTGACTTTGTAAGGTGATCTACCAAGATGGAATTATTTAATTTAGGGGTCTTGGGGAGTCCTATAATGAAATCCATGTTTATGTTTTCCCTTTTCCATACTGGTATGAGAAATGGTTTCATCATACCTTTATACTTCTTTAATTACCCCTTTACTTGTTGGCATGCTGAGCATCAAGATACAAACTCCACAATCACCCACTTCATGTTATCCCACCAAAAGTTTTTCTTCAAATCTATATACATCTTAATGATTCTTGGATTAATAGAGAAGGATGATATATGTGAATAATAAATAATTTCCCTCTTAGGTTATGGTTTTTATGGGACATATATCTAGGTTATAGACCTTATAACTCCATATTTAACATAGTTAAACTCTAAAATATTCACTACCTTCTTCTGTAGTACCTCATCATCTTTCTGTCCCTCCTTAATCCTATCGAGAATGGATGGCTGAGTAGTTATTTGAGAAAGGTGATTAAGATCCTTTTAATATTTCCATATCCATCCTTTTCTTATACAATAATATTATATCCATTTCAATCCTCATAACATATAGAGTTGCAAGATCCTTTCTACTTTGAGCATATTCCACTTCATTTTCTTTCTCAGGATGGTAATGAATTGAACAATCTTAATCCTTGATAATCTATAACGACCTTTGTTGGTAAAAATTAAGATCCTTTAGTGTGAATATATACTTTAGGATTTCATGGTCTATGTATATGTAACACTTATCCCCATAGAGATAATTCCACCAAATATTCACTGTAAAGATTAATGCATCCAATTATAGATCGTGATTTGGTTAGTTCTTCTCGTGGATCTTTAATTGGTGGGAGGTATAGGCTATCAATTTTTCATCTTGTATGAGTGCACAAACCAAGACATTTTTGGACACATCACTATAGATCATAATTACTTCCCCACTGGTGTGTAATATAATCACATGTATTGTGATTAGCCTCTTCTTTATCAATTTAAATATTTCTTTACATTCATTTTTCTAGAAAAAAATTTCTACCTTTTGAGTTTTCTTTGTTAGGGGGATTGAAAATCATGGGAAATTTCTCACAAATCATCAATAGCACCCAATTAATCCAAGGATACTTTATATTTACATAATAGATATTATCCTTGTCCATCATTCAATTGCCTCATTTTTTAAAGGATCCAAAGATATACCTTTATTGGTGATAACATGTCCTAATAATGTTACTTTATCCAACCATAATTCACGTTTATTTTACTTCAAATTTATACCCATAAGGTCTTCACTATAGTATTCAAATACTTCTCATATTCCTGCTTTCTTTTATAGTTGATGGGAATATCATCCATAAAGACTACAAAAACAATTATCAAGGTAATCTCTAAAGACTATATTTATCAAGTCCATTAATATTTATGGAGAATTAGTTAGTTAAAATAGAATCACTATGAACTCATAGTGCCTATACCTTTTACGAAAAGAAGTCTTGGGTTTATCCTCCTCCTTCACCTTTACTTGATAGTATCCTAAATGAAGATCAGCCTTAGACAAATACTTGGTTCTGTGTATCTGATCAAATAAGTCATCAATCTATGGTATATGTTACTTGTTCATTATCATGATCTTATTGAGATCATGATAATCAACACAGAGGCACATTAAACCATCCTTTTTTTGATGAACACAACCGATACACCCCATGGTGAAGCACTTAAGTGTATAAAACCATTATCCAGATTCTAATATAATTCCTTCCTTATCTCCTAAATCTCAATAATGACCATTATGTATGGAGTCTTGTATATTGTAAAATCATTGGGTATGAGCTCGATTAAGAACTCAACATTTTGACTTGGGGGAGAACCAATAAATTCTTTGGGAAACAAACCAATGAATTCCCTTATAATGGTAATTTCATCAAGGATTATATTTTCTTTAGTCTTAATAATTTGAGCTAGATATGATTTCTTGTAAAGAAATAACATCTATTCTTGAGATTTTGGTACCAAATAAGTTTCATCCTCCTCATTTTACTTGTATAGAATAGATGTGTCTTTAAAAATATGGAGTGCGATTTCCTTCTCTCATGAATTTATGTTGGATCTATATAAGTAAATAAAATCCATGCCCATAATAGCATAAAATTATGATAAAGGGAGTATAAAAAGGTTTTCTGGGAAGTACATCCCAAAATTTTTGATAGGGGAGGTGTTATATACTTGGGATTTAATAATTTCCCCATTTTAAATTTTCACCAACATATATACTTCTATTATTTGAGGTGGTGTTTGAATAGTTCTAATAAACTTGTGAGATATGAAAGAATGTGTTGAGACAAAATAAAAAAGTATATTTTCTATCCTTGAATGAATATCTTGTATACCCATCACAACTTCATTGTCAAGATCCACCTCAATAGTTGTGATGGAATAAGCTCAAACTTACATCCTTGGGGGGTTGTCAACATTGATTTTCTCTAAAAACCCTTGTATTAGGGAATTGGATTGTTTAATTCCTATGTTCCTAGTAATTGAAAAAATATACTATAGGTTGAGGATTGACTAGACCATTCCTTTATTCAATTAATTTGGTGGGTTTTTCCCAGTGAAAATTTCTAGCTAGGTGTCCTTCATTTCCACACCTAAATTATTTCCTCTCCCCTATTAGGGAATTTCTAGAATACTTCTTCAAACAATTTTTATAAGTGGAATGTTGGGATTTTTTTCACTATTATATTTTTTCATCATACAGCTAGAATAGAATTCTATTTTCCTCTTCTTATACCCATTAAACCTTAATATTCACTGATCTACATTATAAATTTGAGGGCACATTGGAAAATTTCCTCATAGATATAAAAGTCTCAAATGGATAAAGATTTTCATAGATTCATCTTATTTCCACCAAAGAAGTAGTCAACTTTACTTTTGGGGTAATTATAAGGCTGTAGGAATATCATTTAAGTCTTATGAAGCTTCCCTCATATGACTAGATGGATTCATCATCCATTTTCTCAAGGTTAAGATAGCCCCTCTCTATTTTTAGTTGAAGATTGCATGGGAAATATTTGTCGAAAAACATTTTCTAGAATTCCTTCCTCTCCATTACTTCAATATCCTCCTGAAGCTTCATATTTTTTTATCAATGTACACCATTTATTATCTTCTACCTCCATATGATAAAAAACTATAACAAAATTCTCTTACTCGTAGAATTGAAATATGGAGAAGATATTTTCAATGGATTTGATCCATTTCTTGGTGATTAAGGGATTAGAATATCCATTGAAAGTTGGTGGCCTTTATCATATAAAGGTCTCAATTGAAACTTTCAATTTCTTTGGGGGATTTGGGAATTATTACTGATTCAATTTTTGGTTTAAAACTTGATTCAATTGAGAAATTATTATCATGAATTTTTCTATTTTTTCTCCCATCAGGTTGGGAATCTCATTTGGGTAGTCATCACATTTCCCCTCACATTGGTTTTTGACTCGGTTCCTCCTATTTCCAGCCATTGAATAGAATTAAGAGAAAATTAGGGATGATAATTTTTAAATTATTAAACACATAAATGGAATACCATGAACATTAAAGGGATAAATCATAAATTACATATATTCCTTAACCAGTGAATTTATAGGTTTCAATCTAAGTTATTCATAATCTATTTCCTATTATCAAATCTTATGGGAATTTTATTCCCTTAATAATGGTTTTTAAGAAGGTTGTGAAATTAACAAATCATATACCCTAGTATTTTCAAACTACTTGTGCAATAAGGAACTTTTTCATGTATCATGTAATGATTGATTCCAACTCAGTGCACCCTTTTCAGGGTTGTTACCACTATGTACATCTGTTCTAGAACCACATCTACTTGTAGTATCCAGATATTGATGAATTTTCTTGGAAACCACTTAATCTATACTTTACCAAAATTTAGAAAATTTTTCCTATATTTATTATTACCCTTAAGTATTTTATTAGTTTTTTCTAATCCTATTCCCAAAAATAACTAAACTTTTCTCTAATACCAACTATGACAAACCATATTTTAAAACACTTTAATTAATGAATTATTTCATAAAAGTACACATAATACAATCCTAAAAGATCATGAATCCTAATGTATTTGATAAATTAGGTACATATCATAAAAAATTTCAATAGAAATATAAGGAAATTATTGAAAACTTCCTTAACATGCTCCTAGAATTACATCATTCTTCTAAAACTGCACAGGATAACCTGTGGATGTACATAAGAAAGGGGTAATCTACAAAGTCAAGTAAGGAAATAAATAAAGAATATAATAAGGTAAATAAGTTAATGTGATCCAAGATATATATCAAGGTAACATAATAGGGGTGAGAATCATAATCTTGAATAATGAGGCATGATATAACATTATAACATAAAGACAACATGGGAATGTGGTGACAACATTAAACATAAAATCATAAACATAGGTCAAGGATACCCATAAAGAAATCATAAAATAGTGGAAAAGTCCCATGATGGATTAGGTTTATTTCATAATCCCATAAATAATTTATATTGAGACTAAAAAATTACTCGATTCATTAGAGTACTATCTGGGCACACCCTTCATTTTCATATCATGTACATGCATAAGTGTGCCACATAGATCATATAACATATGGATGTCTTTCATCAATTTAACCACACTATTAAGGAATTAAGATTAAATAAATTTAAATCTCTAATATATTAAAGATAGGTATAACTAGGTGAATACTATTTAGTGAAAATAAGGATGGGTATTCATAATGAAAATGTTTGGCATGAAAAAATCAGAGGATAATTCTGACAACATAATAGGGGTATGTAAAGGTCCATGGGAGTAATTAATGATAGTGAAAGAGGTATCTCATAAATTTTAAATAATAAGGGTAGTAAGAGGTATGTGTTACATAATATCCCAATATGAAAAATTGAAAAAAAGGAATAATATAAAGGAGGTTCTTGAATAAAGTGGAGAAGGAGAGGATTCCTTACATTGAGAGGGTATTTCCAAAAGCTTGGGATGAGATTATTAAGAGATTGGGGACACCTTGGGAGGGATATATAGATATAATGGAAGAGTAATATCATGATATAATAGTTTTTAGTGAAGATAAATGAGAGGTTGGTTGAGTTTATATAGAAAAAGGGAGGAGGGTTCTTTATTAATTTCCAAATTTAGGTTTTGGACTCAATATGATAAATTAATAAAAACAAAAAAAACTTACCATGGTTATTGGCCATGTTTTATAAAAAAATTAGAGTGTTTTAAATTATTTAACATATTAATAACCAATATCATTAAAATAATACCCTTGGTGACATGGAAGGGATCATATTTACAAATAATTGATTTTAAAACCTTAAAATATAAAATAGGTTTCGGAGGATTCATTAAAGGTTTATAAAATTAATAAAATAACATAAAAAATACATTATTTTAAAGGATAAGTATACATTTGGTATTTTATAGCTTTTATGGAATATATTACATCACTTTTGGGTCATTATGATGTCATAATACCCACAATATAATTATACTGTATTTAATTTTTAACTGAAAATGTGACTATCTCAGAAAATTATGAAAAAAACACAGTTGGATAATTTTTACATGTTGATTTAAAAAATAATATTTATTTTTTAAAAAAAATTATTTAAATATAATAATTTACACTTTTAAATCAAAATACCTATTTATTGAAAAATACTGGTTTTTTTACAATAACAGTTTTTTGACTCTTATAACAACTACATTTTTATTCATAAAATTATATTATCATTTATATTTAATAATTATTTTTTAATAATTTATTTTATTAAAATATAAATTTTAAAAAAAAAATTAATTTCATTAAAATAGTGTGGCTTGATTGAAACTATACATTTCCCAAAAATATATTTTTTGTTTCACCATATCAAAATATAATTTTCATAAAAAAACATTGTTTAATAATTTATAATAAAAATAAATAAATATAATCATTGTTTTATGAAAAAATATACAAATTTATATGGTTAGGTTCGATATACATAACCCCCCATTACACCAATGAATTCCCTAAGGGTAAGGTGCGTGATGGTGAGGTTCTCATGGGGTGGTTCAGTGAACATGGTTTGGGTCGTGATCATGATGAGCTCAAAATTATCCCATAAATGGTTATATTCATTCTTTAGTTTTTGAATATTATCTTGGCCTTTATCAAGGTAAAATCATAGTGATTCTATATCCCTTAGAAGCTTTGATAAATTGGCTTCATTGGGTACGACCCTACTGCTCGAGGCCATAATTTATTTTGTTTGTATCAATTGGAATTTATCATATTCCTTAATATAATTGTCTTCATGGTCATGGTAAAATGACTATATTATCAATTGTTATGATGTATAATAGTATTTTAAATTTTATAGACCATATAACTGTTCAAAACTTCAAATGAAGTGCATGTATTTTTTATAACTTCATTACTTAATAATGCATTTATTCATTAAAATAGAGGTAATTTTTTTTGTAAAAGTTTCGGTCATTACATAGATGGTGTTCACTGAGGATGGAGACTCAATAAATAGTCTTTATTCATGGTGACCACCTGTTGGTGGTTTTATAGGATGGTTTAATAGTGTATCCGAGTTTACCCTGGTCAATGAGAGGTTGGCCATGAATCTCGAAGGTCGGTGAAACCTATTTACTATATTAAGACCTCTATAAATAGAGGTGGTGGCCCAACCGACCTGTATGTGAGTGTACACTGAATAGTGGGAGATTATGACCTTACTATATGAGGCTTTTTATATAGAGATTAAGTAATCGATAAGTTTTGTATTCACTTGCATCACCTATAATGAAAATGTTTTTAGTGCTCTCCCATGGATGTAAGACATTTTTATGAACCACATAAGTCTTGTTTCTATGATTATTTTGTTGTTTGTGGGTAAAGAGTGTTCAAATTTTTTTTTTGGTGATTAGGTGGATGTTCTTCCTAGTTCTAATGCACAAAATTTTGGATGATAAAATTATTGGAAAAACCTTTATCCAATAACATTAATGAATTTTTATTATGTAGGCTGAGGTGAGTATATGTATGTCTATCCAGTGTATGCTGTGTTTTTCATATTCATCTAGTGGATTGGATGGAATATTTCTCTTCTTCCAACTATTATTTCTCCCTTCACATCTCTATTTTACTCTATACCTATTAGGATAACTTTATTACTATCTTATGGAACTAAGGAATCACCTAGAGCTGGTTTCCTAGACTGTTTAGCTTCCACCCTAATGGTCTCCTTAATGTCCTTCTCAAAGGATGTTCAGCCAGACCCAAGAAAATATGTCACACCCTAACCCTGAATTATTAATTTTATTCAATTGTTAAATTATATTTAGGTTTAGTTTGAGTTTCGGTCCAGTCCGATTTTTTAAAATTTCATTTTTTGGATTTTCATCGATACACAATTAGTACATGGTTAGTAGAAACTGTGTGCAGATCATGTGAAGGTGTCTATAGTTTTTATTAGAGTTGACCACATGACAAGAGAATAATTTCCTTAACCATGAGGCATACCCCTGTGGTGTGTCTAAGGCCTCCATTAGAGGTTCATGATTGGCATACCATTTGTCCAACCTTGCATCCAATCCATGTGTGACTTCCATAATTTTAAAAAATAGAAATAGAAATAAAAATAAAAAAATAAAATAAAATAAAATAAATTAATAAAAATAATAAACCTAATATCTCCCCCACACCTTGCATGCGGAACCCCCCCCCCCTCCCCCTCTCAGGTGATGTCTCCCAACAGGGGCATCCTTAAACGTGCCATCGCCTCCTCCCCTCTCCATCCAACATCTTATTTCCATGTTTTTTCCTTGTGCAGTCTCTCCAGGTACGATTTTATTCTTCTCCTCTTCCATATTCTCTTCCTATTTATTGGTTTATATTTTCCCTATTGTGGTGATCATGCCTAACCTAACCCTAACTATATTTTGGTTGTTGTCTTGGTTGATTCTTGGTTCTTAGGGTTTTTGGGGTTATATTAAAGACCATACTTTCCACAACCGTTGAAGATAGTGAGATCCCCTTTGGTTTCAGGTAAGTTTTCTCCCATTTTAATTATTGGATCAATTTTAATTTGTGTTTTTTAATTTTTTGATTACTAATATTTCTCTAGTATACCTCAGATCTTCTTGCGATAGCTTGGGACCGCTGCTGTTGAAGTTGAATTACACATGTACACATAGAAAAGAATATATATATATATATATATATATATATATATATATATCCTCCTTGTACATATTCCCTCATAGAGGGGGTAATATGTATGTTGAGTCAAATTGTATATATATATATATGTGAAGGTGTATATGTGTGTAAGTGTGAAGTGGTTTGAGGTTTTCATCATCAAAAGCAATGTGTTTTGAGGTGGGTTCCCTATATTCAAGCCTTTAATTTGAATTCATTAACTACTTGGGTGTTTTAAAAGTCTGTTTTTGATATGAAATAGTATGTATATGATATGGAAAATAGTGGTGATTCTTTATATTGTAATTTAAATTGTTTTTCATGTTTACCTTTAAGTTTTGACTTGTGTATTCTTTATTTAAATATGGTTTTAAGATTGTTTCATAATTCTCAACATTTAAAATTCTGAAACATGTTTTCTAAATGATTTTTAGTGTTTAATGGGTATTTTCAAAGATTATTTGGTGTGAGTTCAATGTTTAATGGTGAATTTCCTTTTTTAAATGGTTTTTTGTCAAGTTTGGTTTCAATTAATGAAATATTTATTGTATAAAAAGTTATTTCACTTGATATAGAAATTAGAATAGAGTACTTGGGGACCTAGGGTATCTAAGTGAGTTTTTGTGGACTATTATTCCATTTGGGTTGGCTAAGAAAAAACTCTGGCTCCTCATAAAGTTCAGACTAAAACACTAACTAAATGAATTGTTATGACTTAGTGACCAATATACCTTTGGTTGTGACCTCTATAGTGTCCCATGCACAAGAAAATTCTATATGGATCGATAACTGAGGTATGAGGATCCAAGGGCCCTAAAAGCCTAGCTTCTTAGAGATTTCCCATATTGTTTTCTTACTTTTACTCATATTTTCCCTGGTACTGGTTTTAAAATTCACTTCTTTGTTATGCTTACATATCATGATTTTTATTTTAGAAATTAATTATATTTTAAAAATAATTTTTTAAATGTATTATAGGATTTGAAAATATTTTTTTAAAACATGTTGAAGAGCAGTTTTATTAAAAAAATGGAAATTTATTACTTATTTTTTTTTAAAGAGTATAAAACCTTATTTTTATATGTATGATTTTCAAACTAGTATGACTATATTTCTTTTTAATGTTAAGACATAGGGCATTGTTATCTTTTAGAATTACTACTAGGAATTTTAATGATCAAACATATATTATTTATCAATTTTTTAGTTCAATTTATACTCAAATCTAGTTCTCTCATGGAGTGAGTGTCATTCTATGGTTGATGGTGACCTGCGAGGTCACTTGGAGGTATGTTTAGTTTATTTCTTTTTTAGAATTGGGTACAGTCTTATTTATTTTAATTAATTAATTAATTTATTTTTTATGTGATAAATCATTCCCAATTGAGTTATTCTTGATGTCCAACACTAGTTTCCAGCCTACGAGGATCATGAACGCCACTCGAGACTTATTTTTGGCCCACTCAGGTGATTGGTTCAGGGTCTATTGAGGTTGTTTTGTGAAAAAATGGTATCGTAGTAAATATCCCTTGTTATTTGGAGATGCTCGGTAGTTTGGAGATAGGTTTTTTTGGAATTCAAGTGGTCATTCATGGGCATGTTCTTGATCAACTCCTTTTCAAAAAAAAACTTGAATTTCCAGGGGGCCCGAGATGGTTGTGCCTCAAAATAAAAGCTTGGTTCTCAGATGTTTTAGCGGTTATAGATCTTTGTTTGATCATTTTTGGTTGATTTTTAAGATTTATTAGTTATTATGGGAAGGATTTATAGGGTTCATGATTATATTTAATGGTATGTAAAACCATGCATATACCATGAAACTACCTTTGATGACCTCTGATGTGCTTACTTGGTTGGCGTACAACCTGCCAGACCGTGTGACTAAGTCATGTGTGGAGCTTTTTACTCTGAGATTTAAGGATTTATGGTCTATTATTGGGTTTATTTTTTTTAGTATTGGTTTGATTTTATTTTTGTGTGTTTATTGTGTAATTTTTAAATGGAATATGGTTTATCAAAGTTTTTTTACAAAATGAAAACATTAGGTTGTTTGAAGAGAAAATGGGTTGTTCTGGAAACTAATTTTTTTTTGAAGTGGAACCATTTCAGAAAATTTTTTGGGGGTTTTTGGAATTGTTTTGTGAAATGTGAAATATAATTTTCTTGTAAACTAAGAATTTAGAAATTATGTTTTTTTGGATGGTGAGGGGTGGCTTTAAATTGGTTGGGAATTTCAATTTGGTTTGAATGTTTTTTTTGGGAATGGAAAATGTTTTTAATTAAACCTTGGTATTTTTATGAATTATCACATATATGGGTGTAATATTGTGGAAAGTGGATAGTTGGTGTTATGTTTAGATGTGTGATTGAGTTGGTGGGGATGTATATATATGTGACACTTCATGGAATACCATTGGTAAGTACCTAACCTTTTTAGATTTTTTTTTCATTATGAAAATGTGTTTAAAAAGGGTATTATGATGTTTTGATAAGTGAGTGTGTTGGAATGATTTTAGTATAAGAGGAATTGAAATGAAAAGTGGATTTTGAAATGTGTTTTGATGTTCAAATGATTTTCAAGTGGAAAATGGTTTTGAAATTAGAATGAAAGTGGTGATTTCAAAAAGGGGATTTTGGTTCTATTGTGTGGTTCTTAGTTTTTGAATTAGTGTTTTTGGGTTGAAATTTTATCTTTATTGATATTTGGTTTGATATTGATTTGGTTGGGTGTTTTTATGTTGTTTAGAGTATGCATCCTAGAAAGGTCTCGAAGGTTTCTAGGGAGTCTCTTCCGATTGTTGGTTTTTTCCAAACTCCCAGTGGATTCATGGAGCCAAGTTATTTTATTCTATTTACCACTTTTCATGGTGTTCAAGGATCATTAGAGGATGAAGGATAGAAGAGATCTTGAGTGTTTATCTATGTCAACATACAATGAGGAGTTTTGTTGACCATATTGAATAGGATTAATTATTTTACCCAGATTTAGAATTGATAGATTAATTAAAATATACACTATTAATATGGGGTATCCATTTAGAGATTAATAATTGTGATCTATTATCTAGGAAAATTCTGTTTGAGGAGTTGGTGAATGAGGTTTCCCTAGTTGGGTTGGTTTGTAGAGGAAAATATGTGTCCAATTTTGTAGTCTAGTTTCTTTAGGTGCTTGTGAACAATTCCCCATCCAATGAGGAGCGTGAACTAGAAAAATCTATTCCTAGGTTGTCTCCTTCACCAGTTCCTACTTCTCATTCCTCAGATCACATGCTCTCTTGCTTCTAGTGTGTTCTATTTAGCATCTTGAAATAATCCACTGAAGGATTTCCATTTTAGTGGCTGCTTGGGAAAATGGGAGTAGTTCTATAAGTTGTGTTTCTAGAAGAGGAAGCCTTGTTCAGAGTTTTTCAGCTCTTGACTATTGGGAATCAGATTCGACAAGACATCAGATCTCAAATCATAGGTCTTTTAGTGTATCTTTTTATGTAGTGAGGAGATTTCATGTGTGTGTAGGGGAATATGGATCCAACTTGTTTCCCCCAACATCAAAGAAGAGTCCATTTGAGTTGTCCCTTCCTATGATTGTCTATTTTGGAACCACTTTTTTGTTTTGGTGGTCTTGGTAGATTTTTTTGGAATGGTTTTAGTTTTTGAGTATTTCCTGTTTGGAGATGCCTGCATCTTATAGAAATTATGAATATTAGTTCGGTATGGCGTTTAATTTTAGTCTCTTTCATTGGGTAACCCTTGTGTTGGGGGTTTGTACCTATTAGTTCGTTTTTAAATGGTGGGGATACCCACTAAGGTTCTCTTTTATGTCTTCTATTAAAATTTTCTGGTGTAATTCAAGAAGTTAAGAGGTCACACAAGTTTTAGAGGTTTTTTTTTTGTATTTTTTAGGTCTGATAAACAGTGTTTGACTGAAGTCCCAAAATGGTGGGGAGACCACCATAAAAAGGACTCGTGGTTAATTGGATCTTTATACTTCTTGATGGGGTAACCCTTTATCACCACCCAAACCGAACCTGATGAGTTTATTTGGTGATTTCTATGTTAGGGGTTGGAGTGTTACTTATTTAAGGTTGTGTTTAGAGAAAGTAAAGTCCTTCTATATCCCTTTTTAGATTGATTTTTGTGTGAATTCAGTATCATAAGTTGTTTCCTTATGTATTGGTTCATTTTTTAAGATTAAATTTTGGCTTCTTTGGGGGTCCTAAGGTTTTTTTATTTGGGAGGTAATTTAGTTTTCCGTTTTTAGTCTTTGGGTGATAGAGGTTTAATTTTGGGAGGCATTTCATCCTTGCCTCATGTCTTGATCAACTAAGTCTTTTGGGACTTTCTAGGGGTACAAAGTATCATGGTGGGGAGAATTTTCACAGCCTAACCCTAAATTATTAATTATATTTAATTTTTCAATCATATTTATCCTCATTTTGAGTTTCGGGCTAGAGAAACTTTTTAAAATTTTATTTTTTGTATTTTTTTCATCACATGCACACAGTTAGTGCACGATTAGTATAAACCATGTGTAGACCATGTAAAGGTGTCTGTAGTTTTTATTAGAGATGACCACATAGTTTGTGCATGGTTTCCTTAACCATGCAGCCTTCTCATGTAGAGTGTTCAGGGCCTATAGTAGAGGTGCATAGTTGGAGAACAGTTTTTCCAGCTGTGTTGCCAAACCGTGTGAGGTTTCCATGATTAAAAAAAATATAAATAAAAATAAAAATAAAATAAAATAAAATAAAATTAAACTTATAATAATAATAATAATAATAATAATAATAATAATAACAAACCTAATATCTACCTCACCCCTTGTGTAGCCAAATCCCCTTCCCCCTATCCTTCTCGCACGATGCTGCCCGATAGGTGATTCCCTACATGCACCCCTGCCGCCTACCCTCTTCCTCAAATATCTGATTTAAAATTTTTTCCTTGTGTGATCTCTCTAGGTAGGGTTTTCTTAATATCATCTTCCCTATTCTCTTTCTATTTCTTAGTTTCTCTTTTCCCACTTGCACTGCACATACCCTAACTGAACCCTAACCCTATTTTGGGTGTTTTCTTGGTCAATTCTTAGTTCTTAGGGTCTATAGGGTTCTATTGTGTACCTTCCTTTCTATGGCCTTTGAAGGCAACAAGATCTCTTTTAGATTCAGGTGAGTTTTCTCCCATTTTAATTCTTTTCCAAATTTTAATTAGGGTTTTTTTTTAATTTTTGGGTTCCTAATATTTTTCTAGTATATCTTAGACCTCCTTGGGATTGCTTTGGACCACCGTTATTTAAGGAGACTTGCATGTGTATACATGTGTAAGCACACACACACACACACACACACACACACATATATATATATATATATCCTCTTTGTAAATATTCCCTCATGTTGAGGGGAATATGTACATTGGGTTAAATGGTATATATATATATATATAAAGGTGTATATTCGAGTAAGTGTGAAGTGGTTTCAGGTTTTCATCATAAAAAACAACATGTTTTGAGGCAGGTTCACTGTGTCTAAGCCTTTAATTTGGATTCCTTAACTTATATGGTGTTTTAAAAGTGTTTTTTGATATTAAATAATATGTATATGTGATGAAAAATGGTGTTGAAGCTTGGTATTATAATTTAATTTGTTTTTCATGTTTACCATTAAGTTATAACATGTTTATTCTTTGTTTAAATATGATACTTGTATTTTTTAGAATTATGAACATTTTAAATGCTTAAAAATGGTTTACTAAACATTTTTTAGTGTTTACTAGGTATTTTAAAAGATATTTTGGTTCGTGTTCAAGGTTTAATGGTTAATTTCCCGTTTTAAATGGTTTTTTTCAAGATTGGTTTCAATTATTGAAATTTTGATTGTATAAAAAGGGATTTCACTTAATATAGAAAATATAATAGAGAACTTGGGAACACATGGTATCTAGGTGGGTTACTAGGGATTAGTGCACTTTTTGGGTCAACTAAAAAATGACTCAGACTCTTTATAAAGTTCACACTACAACACTAACTAAATGAATGATGATGACTTGGTAACCACCAGAACTTTGGTTTTGACCTCTCTAGTGGCTTGTGCCTGATAATGTTCTATATGGATTGATCACTGAGGTGGGAGGATACTTGGACCCTAATAACCTAGCTAATTAGGGATTTACCATGTTTCTTGCTTACTTTTACTTTTATTTTACATGGTACTAGTTTTAAAATTCACTTTGTTGTTATGTTTCCATGCCATGGAATCAATTTTATCAATTAATTATCTTTTATAACGATTTTTTAAATGTATTCTATGATTTGAAAACTATTTTAAAAATATTTTGAAGAGTAGTTTCATTAAAAAAATGAAAATTTGTTACTTTTTTTTTCTTAAATTGTAGAAAACCCAATTTTTATATGTCTTATTTTGAAACTAGTATGATTGGATTTACTTTTAGAGGTAAGGAATAAGGCATTGTTCTCTTTTGGAATTCCTACTAGGAATTTTAATGACCATGGGTATATTCTTTATCATTTTTTAGTTCAGGATTTACCTATCTCTAGTTCAGTCATAAAGTGAGCGCCATTCTATGGTTGATGGTGACCCATAAGGTCACATGGAGGTGCATTTAGTTTATTTATTTTCTACTTCATGTTACTATCTTATTTTATTTACTTTATTTATTTATCTGTTTTTATGGGCTAAAACATTCCCAATTGAGTTTTGATTGATGCCCAAAACTAGTTTCTAGCCTAGTAGGATTGGGAATGCCTCTCAGGCCTTGTTGCGAGCTGGATCAGGTGACCAGTTTGGGGTCAACCCAAGTTGGCTTGTGACAACATATGAACCAAGATCTGGGTGAAGGCCACCTATGAAGAAATGATCTTTCTCAGAATCATTTACAACCAACTTTGGAGAAAAAAATGACCAACTTTGAGAAGTACCCGACATACTACATCATCGACCATTGTACCTAAAAAGGATCACATGATAAAGATATATCTCTACCTTCATGAACATATGATAGAACCACAATATAAATTTCATCTTAAATAACTCACAAGACATACCTTCACATGAATAAGAAGGTACCATAGAATCCCACCACAGTCAAATAGATCCCACAAACAAACCCCTGATGGATCTCACCCACAAATATTTAGGAATTTTGAGAGAATTGAGAATGAATTCCACCAGGCTATGATGAACCGCAACCCTGAGAGTGCTCCAGGTCCTGACTACTTCCCATGATCATTTTACAAGGGTTCATAGAATGTGGTTAAAGATGATATTATTGTAGCCATTTAGGATTTCTTTTGGACACCCCTCACAGGTTTTTAGTGCTATGACACTTTTCCTTTTACCAAAGATTAATGATTCCTCCTCCATTCTTCATTACAAACTAGTAAGTATGTGTAATTTTCCTTATAAGATATTGGTAAGCATCATCAACTCAAGTCTGTCCATCCACATTCCCCATTGTATTTCCTCAGAACAATATGGCTTTGTGAAGGGTATCTCAATACAAGGAGTTATTGATTTGGCTGAAGAAATTCTTAGAGACATAAACACCAAGACCCACAGATCAAACATGGAAATAAAGCTGGACATGAATAAGGCCTATGATAGAATGGAATGAGGCTTCATCAATAGGGTTCTCACTACTATGGGTCTCTATTTATGGGCCAAAAACCTCATATTCAAATGCTTTATCTCCTCGTGGTTGGATTTCTCATTCATGGGAAGGACATATGACCTTTTTAAGGTGACTTGTGGGCTTAGGCAAGGGGACCCTATCACCCCGAGCATCTATATTCTGATGAAAGATACCCTTAGCCACCTTATTGACAGGATCTTATCTACTGGGGAAATACTTACTTATCATAGTAAAATGAACCTTCCTTCTATCTCCCATATAATTTTTGTATATGATAATATCATCTTCATTAATGATAGAAGAATATCAGTTCAGTGTATTAATAAAATCTTGGAAGAATATTGTTACTGGAGTGGCTAGGCCATCAAAAAATTTAAGAGAAACCATTATATTTCAAGTAGATGCCCTACCAGATGGGTCAATTCCTTGTGAAATAGGCTGGACATGCAGAGAGGAACCTTTCAGTTGTATTATCTTGACACTCTGATATCCTAAGGTAGACTATGAATTTGTGAATTTGATCACATCATGAGAAGGATAACGACTCATGTGATCAACTGAAAAAACCACTACTTATCCTTTGGGGGTCGAATCACCTTAGTCAATAGTGTCCTTTAAGATATTATTATCTATTCTCTATCATCTATAAAAGTGTCAAAGGGGGTCATTTATACCATTGATAATATCTTGGGAAGTTTCATTTTGGACGCCCTCTCTGAAGGTAAATGACACTGGGCTTCATGGGGTAGGATGGAGAGGCCCATCCATGAAGGTGGGATTAACGTGAGGAGCTTAGCCGACACTATTCAATGCATGCATGAAAATATAACTTATGAGAACATGGAATAACACACTTTATGGGGTAAGATCATGTATTATAAATTCACTGGGAACATGGAAGATCTAAGTAATAACGTCTACCATTTATGGCCCATGATCTAACCAATCATTATGAACCTCTGACAACACTCCCAATGGATTGTAGGGAAAGGAGAAATCCTCTTCTGGAAGCATAACTGGGTAGGATATACAATTGGATTTCTAGGTTTCCCTATCCCAATGATCTCTTTTAGGGAGTCTATCTTGCATTTGTGGTTTATCAAGGCCATTTTGGACAAGAAGAACTAGGATTTTTTGATCTCAATGCCATTAATTCTGAACCAGACAAGTGTGTGTTCACCCCTTCCAACTCATGGACTTTCACAATAATGGACTTCCAATGGATATAGACACTTGAGGGACAGTGAGATAAATAGAATGGGATGGTCTAGTGTAATAAAATCCCAAAAAAGTTTAACTTTCTCACTTGGAGGATAAGGAACCATGCATTTACTAGGGATAAAAATGTCAAAAAGTTGGGAATCAACATAGTTTCCAGATGTCACTTCTACAAAGTCCATCAAGAGGAAAACTCAATTCATCTATTCTTTGAAGGAGAATGAGATCATGCTGTTTGGAGTTTCTTCAGTGAGTTCACTACTTTCTCATCCCAAGATCTTCTTGAAGTCCTATTTTTGGAGTGATGGTTTCTTGGTTTGAATGATACAGACCTAGAAAAAAAATGGAAAAATCAATTCTTATGATCGGAAAATGATGGTACATATGCTAGACTAGTAATAAGTCTAGATATGAGGGAATTATTTCCATCGGAAGATCCATCATCATGAGAACAAGGTCCCTCCTCGTCAATGTAGTCAGTGGTATCAGAAACTGGCACAATGCTCATTCCCTAATATCTCTTCAGGTTAGTAAGTTTCTGGGGAAACCTACCAAGGATGGATCTTGGGTCCAATGGGTGCACTGGAACCCACCATCCATGGGTTTAAAGGTAAATACATATGGTTTGCGCATCTCGGGAGTCATTTGATATGGATGGGTTATTCACGACTATCGAGGGACTGTCATACTTGATTTTACTACCTAATATGGGTATGGTAACACTCTCCATCCATGGTCCAAAGCAATGTTCACTGGACATAACCTATGATACCTAGAGTATATTGATGTTACTCTTGTGGAAGCTGATTCCATAACCATTCATGACTCTATTCATGGAAAATGCACCATCCTTTGGTCAATATCCTACATCATCAGAAAATGTAGATCCATCCTCAACAACAATACTCATGTGATTCATATGTGGTGTGAATTAAATAGGGCTGCAGATCATCTTGCTTCCATGACAATGGTGGATCATGGCTCCATCATCACATGCTTCCCAAACATTAATTATTTGAAATTGGATGGGGTTAATTTGATCAAGGATATACACTCAAACTTCATTACTTTAGGCCTCCCTAGGCCCCATGTTGTTCACTATCCATGTCCCTATCTTGTTTTTGTAGCTTTCTTCCATAATAAATATACAATGATGATAATGATGAGAATTATGATATAGGGTTCAAGTGTATAGAGGGTTCTGATTCTAGAAATCTATTTGGAGTCTGAGTAGATTCTAGAATTGAAGGAACTCCTTACAAGAAATAAGAGGATTTTCCATGAGGATCATCTTCAACAATAGAACTTCTAACTTCTCTCTCAACCATTTTAATCGATATACTATAACTGACACAATACATGAGTATCATCATTTCATGCCTCAAAAATTAAATAAAAACAATCCTATCATAACTAGGTAATAAATAAAAAAACATAAATCACAAAAAAAATCATTACCATTCCAAAAAAGGAAAATTTTACTTTATAAAACAACCAACTTCCAATAGGGAATTTTTAAGACATGCTCCACCATGGAATACACTTGAAAAATAAAATAAAACCCCTCATGAAAAAAAATCAACCTTGGTTAGACACATATCCTTCCATTTTAAATATCAATAAAGAAATTTCAAAATTCAATTATCATTTGAAATCAATCCTAAATTAATTAGATATATTTCTAGGTTCTTAGATAGAAAAACTATTTCCCTTTCAATTTTTTTCCAAACAACATAATTAAAACAACCACTTTATAAAAACATTTCATCAAAATAAAATAATTTTATTCAAACGACCCATTACGATAAATTTTAAAATTAAGAGTTTCATAAAATTCTCCCTTTTACCTAATAAATATTTAAAATTCAAACATAACTAATCAAAATCCATTATAATTTCATCAAAACATCATAACAAATCCATTTATTTCATCCACAACAAGTGAAAACCACTTGATAAGAAATTTCAAACCAAGATGGGTTAAAAAAACTTAACTGGGGAAGAAACATGGTTGTGTATGGATTGATTTCATGAGGTGGAAAACTAAGGGACAATCTTGAAACCATATATGTTAAGGTCACATACCCAAAGCACATGAGATCCATATAGTTGGCCATATCACTTGGGATGACTATGCAACTCAAGTACTTCATTTTCACCTTGAAACCTAAGAGAGACCCCCAAAATCGCTAGCATACTCAAAGGGTATCAAAATATCATCATTCCAAATTAGAATCCATTGAAAATAACCAAAAAATATTGAATTCAATCCAATGCATTGAGTAATTTTTATTCTTATGAGACATCATGTTGGGATAGGTAGTGAACCTGACTCCTTTATGGGACTTTTTCCACCAAGTGATATAGTCTTGGAAGTTAGCCTTGAATCATGTTTATGTCATGTTATATGTTGTTTCAACATTCCTATAATGCCATTATTAAATTATCCCATGTTATACATGTTATTCTTCCTTATTTTTATTCATGTTTCATGTCTCTTATGTCATCATATTATGTCTTCTAACCCATGTGGTATGTTTTATTCCTATTCTTATTCCCTTACCAGGATTATTAGCTCATCATTTTTGTTTATGTACTCCCTAGGCCATCATATGTTGATATAGGAGCTCAATGGATGTTAGAATCTTTCAATGGATGATTAAAATAATTATTTTTTATTCTATTTCCATGTTTTCAATTTTATGTACCTAATCATCCATACACACTATACTTTATGATCCTTGGATTGTAATGCGATGATTAATTATACTTAAAATCATGTAATAATATTTGTAAAAGGATAGGGTCTCTATAGTTGGTATCAGAGAAAGGTCTATTTATTTTTGAAGATTCAGATTACAGTACTTTAGTAATATCCCTAGAGATAATTCAATCACCATGGATAACATTGATTAAAACTTAGGACATAAAAATTTAGGAAATAGTTTTCATTTACAAGTTTATCCTTTTATGTTCAATTTTTTCTTTTTTATATTCTTATTAGATAAGTTTTAAAGCCCCCAAAAATTTTAATTTATTTTTCTTAGTTAATGGATATAAATAGAAGAACTCGTTCCAATAATTAATGTGATAAGAAACGTGATGATTTCCTTAATGATATACCAAATATGGTGGGAACAGTTCCTCAAAACATCATGGAAGTACTTGATCAACTATCTCAAGTAATGAATAATAACTTGAATCACATGGAATTAACACCTTCACCTAATAAAGAGAAAGTTTTGGTAAAATCCTTTACATAGAAAAGGCCTCCCATGTTTATTGAATCTTATAATACACTCATTATATAACAATGGATTAACTCCATTTAGAAGATATTCTCTATCCTCTAGTGCTTGGAAGATGAGAAATTTGTGATGACAGTTTATTATTTTGATGGGGAAGCTGATCAGTGGTGGAAATTGATCTAGAATACAAAGTCCATGGATAAAAATGATTTCATGGAATGAGAAGAGTTTAAGAAAATATTTTTCAATAAATATTTTCCCCAAATCCTCCATCTTAATATTGAAAGGGAGTTCCTTGGAAAAATAAAAAAGGAAGATGAGTCTATTTGAGGATACAAGGAAAAAATCACAAGGATTTAAAGATACACCTCTAGATTTTTCATGAACATTTAAAGTAAGTTGGATCGATTCTTCAGCAGAATAAATATTTTTCTACAAAAAGAGTTGGTGATTAGAGAGTTTGACAGCTATGGGGAGAGTATCCATTGTTCCCTTAAGGTTAAAATGGATATCGTAGACTCTCAGTGGTCTCATGGGCCCAGTGAAAAAAAGAGGAAAATAGAGCTTAATAAGAGTGGATCAACAGATAAATCCCATGATGGAAAGAATACCCAACAACCCACATGTCAAAATTATGGGAAGAAGAATACTTGAAACTAATTAAAGGGAACTAAGAGATGATTTAAATGTTAAAGATAAGGGAATATAGAAAATAAATACTGAAGGGATATGAATAATCCCACTAATGTATAATAAGAAAGAAAGGATCATATCAACACTCATCCGGTAGTGTAATGTTTCAACTGCAAGGAACATGGAAATTATGCGAGCCATTACCCTAATCCAAGGGTTTTTGGAGGAAATCAATAACAATAACCTTAAAAAAGAAAGTAAGGGCATATTCACTCACTACTATTGAGGTGGATCCCAAAAATGATGCGATGACATGTATTTTGGTTATTCATTCAATAATAATGAACATTCTATTTGATTCTTATTCTACACATTTTTTATATCTTTTACATTTAGTAGAACTATTCAATCACCATCTCAAAATTTTGAGGTTGAGTTATCTGTGAGAATAAAAAATGGGGAAACTATTTAATATAATGTTTATAACTCATCAGTAAATGTTTGTGGACTAAACCACCCATAAAATATTTTTATACTCCCTTTGGTATAGTTTGATGCTATATTGGGAATGGATTGGATATATTTATACAAAGAAAAACTAAAATATAAGGAAATAAAGATAACTCTTCACATCTTGAAGAATATTCCAATTTTTTACAAGTATAATGATGAAGATGAATCTTCCCCAGAATCATCATCTCAATTGGGGATATTTTTTCCTTCAGAGGAAGCATATCTCGCTCAAATGATCGAGACAAAAGAGATAATCATGCTCAAAGAAATTCCCATCATGAGGTATTACACTCATGTATTTCCTAAATAATTGTATTAAATTCCTCATTATTGAGGGGTTGAGTTATCAATTTATCATATTCTTAGATATCAGCCTATATCAAAAACACCTTATAGAGTTTCCACTGTTGAGCTGTAAGAACTAAAAAAGAAGTTACAATATAATCTGGACAAAGGGTTTTATACACCCAAGTGCTTCACCATGGGGTGCACTAGTACTCTTCATCAAGAAGAAGGACTGATCAATGTGACTATACATTGATTATAACGAGATCAACAAAATCATGATAAATAATAAGTATCCCCTTCAATGGATAGATGAATTGATTGATTATCAATATGGGGAGAGTTATTTTTCTAAGTTGGATCTTCAGTCAGGATATTATTAATTAAAGGTGAGGAAGGAATATATTCTCAAGAATTCATTTCGAATGAGGTATATATTCTATCAATTCATAGTAATTAAATTTAGTATCACTAATTCTATAAGAATTTTTATGGATTTAATGAATAGATCCTTTAGAGATTACATCGACAAATTAGTGGTAGTATTTATTGATGATATTATGATATACTCTAAGATCAGGGAGGAACATTAAGAGAATTTGAATACTCTATTGAAGACTTTTTTAATGGAGAAACATTATGAAAAGTATAGTAAATGTGAGTTTTTGATGGAGGAATTATCATTATTGGTCTATGTAATCACCATCAAGGGATATCTATGGAACCTTATAAGAAAAATACATTCAAAGAGTGTCATAGGACAACATCAGTAATGGAGATCCATAGTTTCCTTGGTCTAGGTAGGTACTACCGATGATTTATGAAGAACAAATCATGATTTTCAAACCCAATAACCAAGATGACTAAAAAAGGGGTGAATTTTTTCTAGACCAATGAAATTGAAGACTGATTCAAAGAGTTGAAGAATAGGATTATAACCAAACTAGTACTCACACATTAAAAAAGTGGGGATCCATTTTTGGTGTACAAAGATACATCAGAAAATGGATTTTATTGGTTACTGATGAAAAATGATAATATAATAGCCTACGCCTCAAG
Source organism: Viscum album (assembly GCA_963277665.1). Lineage (NCBI taxonomy): Eukaryota > Viridiplantae > Streptophyta > Magnoliopsida > Santalales > Viscaceae > Viscum > Viscum album. The sequence continues at coordinate 1,425,437,192 of OY728136.1, read as the reverse complement.
GTAGTTGAAAATTCATGAACAAAACTATCCTGCACATGATCTGGAGTTGGCAGTTGCGATCTTTTCATTGAAAATGTGGAGGCATTGTCTCTATGGGGAGAAGTGTGAAATATATATTGATCTTAAGAGCCTCAAATATATATTCACATATAAGGATCATTATATGTTCTAATAAATATGTTTAGATCTCATCAAGGATTATGACTACTCAATCCACTGCCATCATGGTATGGAAAATAAAGTGGCAAATTATCTAAGTAGAAAGGATCCTACATCTTTATCAGTGATGATAATTGAGAAGGATCCAATATTCTTAGACTAGAAATGGATATAAATGGGAATAATTAAGGAAGAAACATCATCAATTATTTCTCAAATGATTTCTCAACCATCCCGTATGGATAAAATAAAGGATGCTTAAATAAATGATGTGGAGATACATAAAAATGTAGAACCTATTAGAAATGGAATATCTTAAGGGTTCTAAATGGATGAGGATAGAGTCATGAGATTTCTTCCATGACTATGTATACCATTTGATCCATAGATAAAGAAGGATTTTATAAATTATGCACATAGATAAACCTTCTCTATTCACCGAGGGAGCACAAAGATGTATCAAGATCTCAAAAAGAACTGCTAGTGGGACAATATGAAGAAGGTGATCATTGAGTACACATCAAAGTACCTAGTATGTCATCAGGTGAAGTATGAAAGGAAAAGTTCTAAGGGAATAATGAAACCATTACCCATACCAACATGTAAATGGGAAAAAATTACCATGAAATTTTTCACTGGACTTCCAAATAAATCTAGAGGAAACAATGTTATATGGGTTGTTTTGGATCATCTTAAAATGACAACTTACTTTATCGAAATTCGAGAGGACTTCTCACTGGATCAATTTACACTAATATATATCAAATAAGTGGTAAGGATACATGTATTACCACTATTGATTGTATCTTATCCAGATTCAAGTTTCACCTCCATGTTTTGGAAATGTATCCAAGATGCTCTGAACACCGATTTGAACTTCATTATGACCTATCACCCTAAAACCAATGGAAAATATAAGAAAACTATCCAAACACTAGAATAAAGGTTGATTGTGTATTCTATTGACTTTAAAGGAGGATGAGAATAATATCTGTCATTGGTCAAATTATCCTATAATAATAGTTTCCACTTGAGCATGGAAATGGATCCATATGAATTCCTTCATGGGAAAATATTCAGAACATCGAAATACTGGGATGAGGTCAGTGAATGTAAGATTCTAGGACCTAAAATTCTCAAATAAATGGTAAAAAAGGTGATAAGCATTCATCAAAATATGAAGGCATCCCAAATTCAATAGAAGTAATATGCAGACAATCATTGACAAGACTTACAATTTAAGGTTAGAGACATCGTATTCCTCCACATATCTCCCTAGAATAGGATCATGAGTTTTGGGAAGAAAGTAAAGCAGAGTCCTAAGAACATATCCCCCTATGAGATTCTTGATTGTGTCAGATCTGTGGCCTATTGACTAGCACATCCACCTACCATGTCTCAAGTTCATGATGTATTCAATGTATCCCTCTTGATAAAGTATATACCATATCCTTCACATATACTAAATTCAGAGGTTTTATAGTTGGGAAATGATCTCTCATACAAGGAGAAACTAGTGAAGATCTTGAATCATAGAGATAATTTTCTACGCAACAAGTCTAGTCACATTGTTAAAGTAATATGGTGGAACCATAAGTAAGAAAAAGCAACATGGGTACCTGAGGAAGTGATGAAGGAGAATTATCCAAACTTGTTTTCAAATTAGAATGTAAAACAAAATTTTGAGGGTGAAATTTTATAAGGGAGAAAGAATTTAATGACCTAAAATTTTTATCAATGGAAATTACCTTATTATAATTAAATTATATAGTACAAGTCACATATATCACAAATAAAACACAATACAAATGTTATAAATGATTAATGACTGAAATTAGAGGTATTTATAGAAGTTAATGAACCTATACCAATGAAATAGTAACTTGACATTTGGAATAGTAATATGACCTTTAGGAATAATAATTCGACCAATAGAATAGTAAACTTACCTATGAATGTGTAAATAAAATTTCGGTATCTTATTAATTAAAATATGATGAATTTATTTCATGTCATAAGTAAATAAATGTTATAATAATGATATATTAAGTGTTAGTATTTTTGTAAATCATAAATATTTAATTAGAATTTTATTATAAATTTAAAAAATTAAAAAAAATATTTTCATAAAATTTATTCATAAATTAATATTTTTTTTCTTATTATTATAAGATAATTTCATGACACCTTAATTAATTTTTCAAAGTGCTAGAAAATCAGATTTAATTTTAAAATCTATATTTTTTTATGTAAATGATGATTTTAATTAAAATCTAAATTTATCATACTTAGAAAATTATTTTCATAAAATGGAGTTCATTTTTAAGTTCTAAATTCAAAAAATGGTTAGGATTAATTTTTTGGATTTTTCTAAAATACATGAAATTTTAGTGAATAGTAAAATATGATAATTTATGATAAAAGCTAAATGCATGAATTGTGGTTTTATTGATGATTTATGGCTGATTTAAGCCCTAAATATATAAATATACTTCATTATTTAAATATATTTAGTTATATTTCTCAAACTATTCATAGTCTTGAGCCAAAATAATAAACTAATGAATAAAATAATGAGAAAACACCCCTATCCATCCCTATAAATACCACCCCTCACCACCTCTTATCCTCACACATATGAAGAATTTATCTTTGTCAAAATTATACTCAGATATATTCACAAGACCCTAAAACATGTACAAGATTACTTGGTGTCATCAAAAGTCCAAAACCTTTTTTCCCTAAGGAGGTTCTCAAGGAGGAGGAATTCAAGAGGTAAAAACCTATTTCTTTTCTTTTAATTTATTTTCAAGTTATTTTCATTTTATTATTCTATTATCACCTCCCCTCATACAAGTGGAATGATAAATCCATTAAATTATATATAATTTAGTTTTATTATTCTAATGGAACAATCCATAATCTTCCTCTTCTCCTATCCCTTTTATTCTAAAATAGGAAATGTTGCCCGTGACGTGTTGTTTTATCACCTTCAAGGACAACAAGTTTTGATATTACTTTACTACCTTCAAGGAGGGTATTAAACCCATTATAATAGTTGAAAAATATTTTAAAATTTATTTTATTACCCTTTTTATTTTATGTAACTAATATATTTACATAATACTAAATGATAAAACAAAACAAGGTCATTGTGTTCGAAAACTGCCAAAATTAACCCAAACAGTTATCTTTAACTATTTATCTAATGATTCATCCTAATACCATATAAAGAAATGATATATAACACCAATTTAACCTATTTAAGATAATCAAAAACATAAAATTTCAATTCTGGATAATTTCTCCCACTATACACGATCTTTCATACATATATACAAGTGAACTGGTCATTAAATCCAAGAAAACAAACACTCCTAAAAGATGAAATAAACCCTATAACTCATCAAAAAGGAAATAAATGACCTTAATAAAATTATAAGAAATAAAATAAATATATAAAATTAAATTAATTAATTAATTAATGGTCTTAATTTTATTATCCATGACATTAATATCAGGTGCATAATTGTTTCAAACGTAAGGAAAGGGATTTTTACAAAACCTACATTTTCCTTTGGGTTACACTTTCTATATATCTACCCCAATGTAAAACTTATTTATTTTTATATAATTCTTATAAATTCTATTTATATGTTCCAAACTTATGAATCTAGATTATATCATCATTATTTTATGGGGAATACATGTTTAATTAAGGTTCCTTTCTCAAATCACCTCAATAAACAAACCCGATTAAAGGGAACTCTCTAATTTCCTACCAGTTTTCATGTACCATCCATAATATTTTTAAGCCACAATTATTTTTATAAAATTACTCATTTTATCATGAATAAAATATTGGTTCATTTTTAGTTTTATGGAAACATATATGCATTTTATGCATTAAATGATATTTAATATTTTCCCCAAACCGAACTAAAATGCATTATTTATAAAGTTTCTTAACACCACCTTTTACATATTTTCAATTTAGTTTGACATAAATTATCATGATATATACCTATTTTACCTTATTGATATCCATGTATGATTTAAATATGGTTTTTCCTAGACACCATTATTATATTCCCTTTTGTTATGCCTTTTGAAATGATTATGATACACATTTACTTCCATGGGTAACCCTTATGTTTATGTTGACTCATTATGTATGATTATTTATGTGGAACACATAGTAATGAACATATTATAATGGGTGTTCCAAGATAGTGTCTCAATGAATTGGTTAATGTATAGTCTCACGAGATGTCATGTTGGTACATGGAGTGAACCTGATTTCTTTATGGGACTTTGTCCACCATGTGATATATTCTTGGAAGTTAGCCTTGAATAATGTTTATATCATGTTATATGTTGTTTAGAAATTCCTACAATGACATTATTATATGATCCCATGTTATAACTATCATTATTCATTATTTTTATTTATGTTCCATGCATTTTATGCCATCATATTATGTCTTTTAACCCATTTGTTATGTTTTAATCCTATGATTATTCCCTTATTGGGATTTTTAGCGCATAAATTTTGTTTATGTACTCCCCATGTTATCATATGTAGATGTAGGATCTCAATAAAAGGTAGTATCTATCTATGGATGAATAAAATAAGGATTTTTATTCCATTTATATGTTTTCAGTTTTATGTACCTATTCATCCAAAGACACTAGACTTTATGATCCTTAGCTTGCAATTTGATGGTTAATTATGATTAAAATAATGTAATAATATGTGTAAAGTCTAGGGTATCTATAATTATGGTTTTTATTGTTTTAGGTTTTTAGTGGTGTTTATGGTTTTCTAGTGTTTTTAGAGTTTTAAGAGTGTTTTTTCTTTTTTAAGTGTTCTAGTCATTTTTAGGTTTTTTGTGGGTTTTATGGGGTGGAGAAGGTGTAGGGATAAGCTAGCCTATCCCCACAAAATTTATTAATGAAAAAAAAGAAAAAAAATAGTTACAAGGAGGGTTTGCAAGAGAGGGTGTGAAAATAACCTTTCATATCAGAGTCCACCAGAGGCATGCAAAAGGACGGGGCAACAGAAGACCACATTGAGCTCCGATCCTCAATTGCCTTTTTATAAAGAGCATCCACCACCGAGTTGACCTCCCTATATGCATGTGTGACACATATTCTAAGGGTCTGAGCGAGACTAAGGAATTCGATCCATTTTGGTAGCAGCCACCACAGGAAATCCCTATATTTGTTCTTGAGGATGCTGACCACAAGCATCGAGTCTGATTCAATCCAAAACAGACTCTACTCAAATTGGGATGCAAATTTATTATCTTTGATAATGGCCCTGAGATCCACCTCATAAGCACATCCATCACCAATAAAATGGTTGTAGAATCCCTTCAAAAATCCTCTGCATGCGAGAAAGACTCCACCACACCCCAAAGGTCCAGGGGAACATAATGACTCACCATCCACATTGACCTTTATCCAAGATGGGATCAGAAGAATCCATCGAATAAATTTCAAAACCTGTGGTTTCCTGCCCCTGCCAGCCAGACCAAGTGAACATAGTAAAATCAGATTGTTAACATCATTTTCCATCGAACCTGTTTGAATATGGGACACAACCTGGATCACCTTGATAATAGTCACAACTCCTCCATTAAATGAGAGAGGTTAGCGGTTGAAAACTAAAGCATTTAAATCAGCCCAAATACAGTGATTCGTTGCCGCCACACCAGAAATCAGTAGGTTGTGAAGCTGATCACTGCATTTTAGCTCCACTATCTAGCGGATGAAATCGAAAAATATCCCCTTGCAAGCTTCCCCTCAAGCCAGAGCATTTCATAAAGTAACCCCAAGGTTAAGAAGTGAACTTACAGTGGAGGAAAACATGACGGTTGGTCTTCTCGGCCTACTTGAAAAGAGAACACACAAAGGAAAGGTTCCATCTAGCTTTCTTCAGCTGAACCTGAGTAGGGAGCCAATTTATCCAAACTTTCCACATTAGCATATAATGAGTAGGTGGAATGGAATGCATCCTAAACTTTTGAATCCAAGATGAGGAAATAGTTCCTTGAGGATATTTCATTCAATAATAATCACAAATACTAAACTGACCAACCGTACTTGGTTTCCAAATAAGGATGTTACTATCGATGAAAACATATCACTGTATTAACAAAACAATCTGATCACATAGGATCACTGGTAAATAATCACTTTGTTGGACCTGGCCAATGATGGAAAGATTCCTCCACTCATGGGGAGGCATCATAATCTCAGCAAGAGGCTGCTCAATCCATGTGGTAGTCCAACAATTCAGAATTTATTACTTCAACACAATACATTTTTAATAGGAGATAATATCCTTTTAGGGATTTTTAGGGTGTAAAAGTTTTTAGGGGTTTTAGGGTTTTTTAATTTTTTAGTGTTTATTATGTTTTTTAGTATCTTTAAGTTTTTTATGTTTTTAAAGTTTTTTAAGGGTTTATAGGGTTTTAGAGAATTTTTGGGGTTTTGGGTCTTTTATGGTATTTTAGGTTTTCAGTGTTTTTAGTTTTTTTTCAGTTTTTAATGGGTTTTTAGGGATTTTAGGGTTCTTAATTTATTTAGGGTCTTTAGTGGTTTTTTGGGTTTTTTGGGTTTTAGGGTTTTTTTTATCATTTTTATGTTTTTAGGGTTTTTAGGGTGGTTTTGGGTTTCTAGGAACTATTTGGTATTTTTATGCTTTGGTAGGCTCCTTTAGGGTTTTAAATGTTTTTTCGGTTTTTAGGGTCCTTAAGGTTTTTTGGGGATCTTAGTGTCTTTTAATGGTTTTAGGGTTTTATGGTCTTTTAGGGGTTTTAGGTTCATTAATTGGGTTTTAGGATTTTTATATTTTATTACGGTCTTTAGATGTTTTAAGGGTATTTTAAGGTCTTTTAGGGGTTTCCAGGGGTTTTTGGGACTTTTATGATTTTTAGGGGTTTTATGGTTTTTAGGGTTTCTATGGTATTTTAGGGGTTTTTTTGGGTTTTTTGGTTTTATAAGAATTTTAGTATTTTTAGGGTTTTATATATTTTAGGGGGTTTAAGGTTTTTATGTGTTTTAGGGACCTTTAGAGTTTTTTGGATTGATTGTATTTTTTGGGGGTTTGAGGGTTTTTAATGATTTTAGGGATTCTAGGATTTTTTATGGTGTTTATGGTTTTGTTATAGTTTTTATGGGTTAAGTTAATTTTAGGGGTTATGGTATTATTATGGGTTTTAGGGTTTTCTTAATGTTTTTAGGGGTTTTAGGGGGTTTTAGTGGTTTTAAACTATTTTTGAGATATTTTAAAGTTTTTATTATTTTTATAGATTTTCATGGATTTTAAAAGTGTTTAGGGGTTTTTAGTGCTTTTAAAGAGTTTTATGTTTTTTTCATGTTTTTTGGGGTTTTAGAGTTTTAAGGGGTTTTATAGTTTTTAAGTGTTTTGGGTTTTTATTGGTTTTTTGGTTTTTTAGTATTTTTAGGGATTTACTGTTTTTAGGGTTTTAGCAAGTTTAGGTTTTTCTTAGGGTTGTTAAGGGGTTTGGGATTATTTAGCATCATTCTAGGGGTTTTTAACATTTTAATGATTTTTAGGATTTTAGGGGGTTTTTATATTTTTTTTATAGTTTTTACGGTTTTAGGGTTTTTCGAGGTTTAGTGCCCTTTTGTCTATTTTTAGGTTTTTAGTGTTTTTAGTGTTTTGATGGTTGTTAGGGTCTTTAAGGGTTTATAGGTTCCTTTAGCATTTTTATGATTACTAGGATTTATAATGAATTTTTAATTGTTAGGTTAATTTAGGGGGTTTAAGGTTTTTTGTATTTTTGGGGATTTTAATAGGGTTTTAGGGTTTTTAAGGTTTGTTAGTGTTTTTTTTCATTTATATGATTTATTGAATTTTTAAGGGTTTTTAGGGTTTTTAGGGTTTTATGTCTTTTGTAATTTCATGGGTTTTTAGAGTTTTTATGGTTTTTAGGGGTTTTAAGGGATTTTATAGTTTTTAGGGTTTCTATGGTTTTAAGGGATTTCTTCTGGTTTTTAGGGTTTTTCAGCATTTTCAGCATTTTTGTTTTTAGGGCTTTTTACGGTTTTTAGTTTTTAAGGGTTTTTAGGGGGTTTAAGGATTTTTTTAAGGTTTTTTGAAAGTTTTTAAGATTTTAAAGGTATCTTAGGTTTTTAGGGTATTTTAGTGTATTTTAGGGATTTATATAGATATTTATGGGGTTTCGGGGGTTTTAAGTGTTTTGAGGAGTTTTAATGGATTTTAGGGATTTTATGGGTTTTTAGGGTTTTTAGGGGTTTTGGGTTTTTAGGGGTTATTTAGGGTTTATGTTTTTAGAGATTTTTAGGCTTTTAGGTGTTTTAGGGATTTTAGGGGTTTTAGTGTATTTTAGAGTATTTTATGGGTTTTTAGTTATTTTGGGGTTTTTTAGTGTTTTTAGTGGATTTAGAGTTTTTATAATTCTTAGAGTTTTTAGGGGTTTAGAGATTTTGGTCTTTCAAGGTATTTTATGGGATATAAGAATTTTATTTTATTTTATCACATCTTTAGGTTTTTTTGGTTTTTTGAGTTTTAGGTTCTCTTTAATTTTTTTAATGTTTTTATGTTCTTTTTATGGGTTTTAGGGGAATTTCTGGACTTTTATGGGTTTCAAGAGGTTTTTAGGTCTTTAGGGTTTTTAGGGGTTTTGGGGATTTTTAAGGGTTTTTAGGGAATTTTACTATTTTTAGGTGTTTTAGGTTTTTTATGGTTGGGGTGAGGGTTAGGAATTTTAAAGTTTCAGGAGTTTTAGGGTTTATAGTTTTTTAGGGTTATTTTTGGGTTTTTAAGGGTTTTAGCGGTGTTAGGGGTTTAGGGGGGGGGGGTTAGGTTTTTTAGGGTTTTTATGAGTTTAGGGTATTTATGGTTTTAATGGTTTTATGATTATTTTAGGGGTTAATTTTTTTTGGGGGTTTTGGGAAATTTTACAGTCTTTAAGTCTTTTTCAGGTCTCCTAGGGTCTTTTAGTGGTTTTTGGGTTTTTCTTTGGGTTTATAGGGTTTTAGGGGTCTTATGGTTTTTTGTTTTTATTGGGTTTAGGGTTTTTAAAGATATAATGTTTTTAGGTATTTTATGTTTTTAAGGGTTTTAGGGGATTTTGGGGTCTTTGTTAGGTTTTTATGGTTTTTAGGGACTTTTAAAGTCTTTTGGGGACTTTTAGGGTTTTTTTGGGTTTTATGGTGTTTAGAGTTTTTAAGTGGTTTAGGGTTTTTTAGTTTTTATGGTATTTTAGGGGGGGAGGGGGTTGAAAGTTTTATCATTTTTTATTTTTAGGGTAATTGATGGTTATATTTTGTTTTTAATATTTTTTAGGTTTTTTAGGTTCCTTTAGGATTTTTAGCATATTTTGGGATTTTTATTGGTTTTTCATGTCCTCAAGGTTTTTAAAGGTTATTAGAGTCTTTTAGGGATTTTAGGGGACTTTAGGGTCATTTAGGGGTTTTTAGGTTTTTAGTTTCTTTTAGGTTGTCTTTTAGGGATTTTAGGGGGGTTTATGGTATTTTATGGTCTTTTAGGGACTGTAGGGCTTGATGGGTGTTTTGGCACTTTTTGGGTTTTTTCATGGTTTTAGAGACTTTATGGGTATTTATTGTTTTTAATGGATTTTGGGTATTTTGGGGTTATAAGTGGTTTTTATGGATTTTTTGGATTTTTAGGTCTCTTTTTAGGTCTTTTTAGGGGTTTTTGGGGTTTTTGGTGGGGTTTTTTTGGGTTTTTTGGTTTTTTGGGCCCTTTAGGGTCTGTTTATGCTTCATTAGGTTTTTAATATTTTTTTGGTTTTTTAGGGTTTTTGGAATTTTAGGGTTTTTAACAGTGTTTTGGGCTTTTTTATTGGGGTTTAAAGGATTTTTAAGTTTTTTATGGTTTTATGGTTTTAGGGTTTTTTTGGGTTTTAGAGTTTTAGGGGGTGATAGGGTTTTATGGGTTTTAAGGTTATTTAGGGATTTCATGGAAATTTAGTGGTTTTTAGGTTTTTATGGGGGTTTATGTTTTAAGGAATTGTATGGTATTAGGGTTTTCAGTTTTGAGTTTTTTTAGGGTTTTAGGGGTTTTAGGTTATTTAGGTGTTTTTTTTTTATTTTATGGGTTCTAAACATTTTAGGGGTCTTTTTGTTTTTATTAATTTCATTATTTTTTAATATTTTAGGGGTTTTTATTATTTTTAAGAATGTTTTATGGTTTTTATGGGTTTTTATATTTTTAGGGTTTTTAAGGTTTTTAGGGGTTTGGGGGGGGGGGGGGTTTGGGTTTTTAATGTTTTCTTGGATTTTAGGGTATTTTAGGGTTTTAAAGGTTTTTTTTTGTGTTTTTAGGCTTTTAGGGTGTTTGATGATTTTTAGGGTATTTTATGGATTTTTAGGGATTTAGGGTCTTTTAGAATTTTTTTGGTTTTTAGGGTCTTTTAAGTATTTTTGTGTTTTTTAATTTTATTTTGGGTTTTTTGGGTTTTATGTTTTTAACGTTTTTAGGGTGTAGGGGGCTTATGTGGTTTTTTTTGTTTTTTTGGGGTTTTAAAATTTTTATAATTATTATGGGTTTAGGGTTTTTAGGGGTTTTATTATTTTTTATTTTTTTAGGATTTTTAGAGGTTTTTAGTGATTTCTTGTGGTTTTAGGTTTTTTAGTGTTTTTATGGGTTTTCAATGTTTTTATGATTTTTATTGTTTTATGGGTTTTCAGGGTTTTAGGGCAATTTTAGTGTTTTAAGGGTTTTCATGATTTTTTGGGAGTTTTGTGGGATTTAAGATTTTTTGGTATTTTTAAATGTTTATAGGGGTTTTAAGTATTTTTAAGAGTCGTTAAGGATTTGAAAGGGTCTTTAGTTTTTTATGGGTTGTTTAGGTTTTTTAGTGTTTGTAGGGGTTTTATGGTTTTTTATGGTTTTAGAGGATTTTATGGTCCATTAGGGTATTTTATTTCCTTCTATGGGGTTTTATGTTTTTTTAGTTTTTAGTATTTTTATTGTTTTAGTGTTTTTATGGTTTTGAGGAATTTTTGGTCTCTTAGGGTTTTAGGTTTTTAGGGTCTTTTGGGTTTTTAGATTATTCTAGGTTTTTTATGGATTTTAAGAAATTTTTAGGGAATTTTAGCAGTTTATAATTATTTTATAGTTTTATAGGTAATTTAGGGTTTGAGGTGTAAGGGGGTAAGATTTTTTATGGTTTTTAGGGGTTTTGGGTATTTTAGGGGTTTTAGGGTTTTATGGATTTTTTGGGTTTTCAGGGGATTTTAGGGTTTTTTATAGTATTTTAGGGGTTTTATGTTTTTTTAGTTTTTATGGTTTTTTAGGATTTTAGTATTTTTTAGTGTTTATATGTTTTTAATGGATTTTTGGGTTTTTAGGGTTTTTATGGATGTTATGGTTTTTATGATTTTAGGGTTTTTATTTTTCTAATGGGTTTTTTGGCTTGGTTTAGGGTTTTTAGGGTTTTTAATGGTTTTATTGTCTTTATAGGTCTTTAATATTTTTCGGGCCTTTGAGGGGGGGTAATCTTTTATTTTTTTTATGGGCTTTAAGGGTTTTAGGGTTTTTTAGTTTTATAAGGGTTTTTATATTTTTTATGGTTTTCCTTTTTTCGGTTTTTTGAATTTTGATATTTTTAAATTTTGTTAGGCACTTTTAAGAATTTTAATGATTTTTTAGTTTTTTAGGGTTTCAGTGTTTTGGGGGGTTTAGGGTATTTTTAGGATTTTATTGGGTTTTTAAGGCCTTTATAGGGTTATGTTTTGGATTTCGTTGGGTCTTTAGGGACCTTTAAGTGTTTTGGGGTTTTTAGGGGGTTTTTGGGTTTTTTTGTTTTTAGGGTTTTAGGGTTTCAAGGGGTTTTACGGTTCTTAGGATTTTTATAGATTTTTAGGGTTATTTGCACTACTACAAATATGGCCTTTAACAGCGCTAGAAAAGGCCTTTAACAGCGCTAGAAAAGCGCTGTTAAAGCCGGCGAAGATAGGGGGATCCTCTTTATCAGTGCTCCAAAAAGCAATGATAAAGACCCCTTTTAGTAGCGCTAAAAAAAGCACCGATAAAAGGGGTCTTTTATCAGTGCTAAAATGAAGTGCTGATAAAAGGGTCCTTTAGCAGCACTTTTTTTTAGCGCTGGTAAAATACCCCTTTTATCAGCACTTTTTTTAGCACTAATAAAATTTTAAAAAAATTAAAAAAAATTACAAAAAATCCTGGCAATCTCGGGGTGTGGGGCTTTTTAAAGCACTTGAGCCCCCTATCAGCACTTTACCGCACCCTCCAGCGCCCGCACAAACCCCCTACACCCTTTATCAGCGCTACAACCCACCTTTATCAGCGCTAGCCCCTTAAATTCACCCATGCGTGCGCGCGCCTACCTCCACCCGGATTTGATCTCGAGACCTCCCCCCTGCGCGCCTGAAGCCTTTTCCACTCCCCTATATTAATTTTTTCTCTTATTTGTGATATATCTATTTATATATATATAGTTATATTTATTCGTATAGTAATATATATATATATATTAATATATATAGTTATATTAATATATATATAGTCATATTAATATATATAGTTATATTAATATATATAGTTAGATTAATATATAGTTATATAAATATTCATATATTGGTATTTCAAATAAAATGGAAATTAGTTATTATTTAGATAAAGATAATATTATATATATATATAGTTATATTAATATATATCTCTATTTATATATATATATAGTTATATTTATTCGTATAGTAATATATATTTATATTAATATATATATATAGTTATATGAACATATATATATATATATATATATATTGTTATATTAATATATATATTTATAGTGATATTAATATATATATTTATAGTAATAATAATATATATATATGTAGTTATATTAATATATATACAGTTAGATTAATATATATATATATATATAATTAGATTAATATATAGGTATATATATATTTATATATTGGTATTTTAAATAAAATGGATATTAGTTATTATTTAGATAAATCTAATATATTTTATATGTAAATATATTTTATTATTTATATTTATAATTAAATTTTTATGTGTGAATATATAAAAAATATGTATATATTGTTATATATTTGATTATAAAAAGGAGTGAATTATAAAAAATGATAAAATTTCAAATACATAATATCAATATGAATGTAATACCTTGGAATAAATTTAGTCCCCAAGAAAAAAAAGCCAATAGTACCCCCTTAAACGAGGATGAAAATCCAAAAAATGTTAAAAAATCGAGGTACGATGACTAAAAACTCAGTTTTTTAGGCCTTATGGGCCTTTTTTGTCCTTGAAAAAACCTTGACCAGGATCCCTCGAAGTTATAAAGACGTAGAGCTCGTCGCAAGCTTCAATTTGATATGTGGTAGAGCTCAAACAAACACCTAGATCAAAAGTTATGGTCGTTTGAATTTCAAGTTGCGTTTCAACATGTTTTGGATCTTTTTTTAATTTATATAATTTTTTAGTCTTCAAATTGTTATTAAATGACTATTACTCCATAATAATTAGCAAGTTATTAATTAAAAATATTTTTTTAATTTTTTTATAATCCATTTTCACTAAATCTCTTATATATTAAGTATATTAAATGTAAATGTATATTTATACTTATCTAAAATATATTTAAAAATTATATATTATATTTATATCAATATAACTATATTTGTATATTTATATATTATTTTTAATTAATTTTTTTTGAAGTCGACCCTTTATCAGCGCTTTAAAAAAAAGCGCTGATAAAGGCCCCCCTTTATCAGCACTACTAAAAAAAGTGCTGATAAAGGGGGTCCCTTTATCAGCTCTAAAAAAAGCACTGATAAAGGGGTACATTTATTAGCGCTTTTTTTAGCACTAATTAAGGTACCCTTTATCAGCACTTTTTTAGCGGTGATAAAGGTCCCCCCCCCCTTTATCAGTGCTTTTTCGTTAGCATTGATAAAGGTTGGTGCCGAGAAAAACTGTTTTTGTGGTAGTGTTGTTTTTTTATTGTTTTTTTGTGTTTTCGGGGTTTTTAGATTTTTTAGGTTTTTTTAGGTTTTTAAGGGTTTTAGGGTATTTTAATGTTTTTTATGGTTTTTAGGGTCATTTATGTTTTTTGGGATTTTAGGGCCTTTTATGGATTTTTAGGGTTTTCAAGTGTCTTCTTGGGTTGGGTGGGAGGGGGTGTTTTAGGGTATTTAGGTATTTTAGAGTATATTATGGGTTTTTAGGGTGTTTTAAGGTTTTCAGAGTTTTTTAATGGGTTTTATGTTCATTTAGTATTTTTAAATTTTTTTAGGTTTTATGGTATAGGATTTAGTGTTTAGGATGTAGGGTTTAGGGGTTAAGACATTGGGTTTAGGGTTTAGATTATAAGGTTTATGTTTTAGGGTTTAGGGTATAGGGTTTTTGGAGTAGGGTTCAAGATTTAGAGTTTAGGGAGTAGGGTATAGGGTTTTGGATTTCAGGTTTAGGGTATAGGGTATAGGGTTTTCAGTTTAGGGTTTACGGTTTACGGTTTACGGTATAAGATATAGGTTTTAGGGTTTAGGATTTAGGTATTAGGTTTGAGGGTATACATTTAACAGTTTCAAAGGATTTTTACAGTTTTTAGGGAGTTTAGAGTTTTTTTGGGTTTTTGGTTTTTTGGGTTTTTTGGGGTTTTATGGGTTTTTATGTTTTTTATGATTTTTTGGGTTTTAAGTGTTTTTGGGTTTTGTTGGTGGTTTAGGGGTTTTAGCTATTTTAGAGATTTTATAGATTATAGGTAATTTATTGATTTTGGGTTGTTTAGGGATTTTAGTGTTTTTTGTTGTTTTTAGGGGGTTTAAAGGGGTTTAGAGTTTTTAGGGTTTTTATGGGTTTCAATATCTTTTTTTCTTTTTATGTGTTTTTAGTATTTTTATGATTTTTATGGGTTTTATGGTTTTATGATTTTTTAATATTATTTTAGGGTTTTTAGGGGGTTTTGAGTTTTTTTTAGATATTTTGGGTTTTTTGAGTCATTTTGTTTCTTTTAAGGTTTTAGGTTCTTTTGTGCCTTTTTAGGTTTTTAAGGTCTTTCAAGGGTTTTTATATTTTTTAGCGATATATGGATTTTTTGGGTTTTTATTATTTTTGGGTTTTTAGGATTTTAAGGTTCTTTTATGGTTTTTAAGATTTTTTAGTGTTTTTATGGTCTTTTGTGTTTTAATTAGATTTATGGTTTTCAAGGGGTTTTTAATTTTTAGTATTTTTAGGTTATTTTTATGGTGTTTTAAGGTATTTAAAGTGGTTTAGGCTAATTTTCAGGTTTTAAGGGGGTTTTAGGTTTTTGAGATTTAAGGGTTTATATGGTTTTTACGTTTTTTTAGGTTTTTTGTGGTATGAGGGTATTTTTAGTGGGGATTTTTGGTTTTTAGGGACATTATAGTTTTTTTTGGGTTTCAGATTTCTTACGGGCTTTAATGGGGTTTAGGGATTTGTTTTAGTTTTTAGAGTGATTTTTGATTTTTAGGGTTTTTAGGGATTTTTAGGTTTTATTTAGGGTTTTAAAGGGTTTGTGATGTTTTAGGGTTTTATAGATTTTTAGTGTTTTTATGGGTTTCAGGGTTCTTAAAGGTTTTTAGGGTTTTAGGGTTTTTTAGATAATTTTATTATTTTTAGTTTTTTAGGGTATTAGGCCTTTTAGGGGTTTTTATTGGGGTTTTAGGGTGTCTTAGGGTTTTTAGGTGTTTTTGGGGGTTTTTAGGGGTTTTAGGGGTTTTAGGGGTTTCAGGATCTTTTAGGATGTTGTAGGGACTTTTAGGGTTTTTAGGGATTTAGGGTCCATTATGGTCTGTAGGGTATTTTTTTTGGTTTTTGGGATGTTTTAGGTTTTTAGGTTCTTTTAGAATATTTAGAATCATTTAGGGCGAAGGCAGATGCGGGAACGAGGCTATTCTTGTCCCCTCCAAAATTTATTAAGAAAGAGAGGACACTACAGACTGGGGAGTGGAAGGGTCAATCACCCATACCCAAAAAATAATCCCCAAAAAAACAAAGAAAGGAAAAAAGACACAATAGACCAAACACAACAACAGATTCAACACCTTCTCATCTAACTCCAGAATTTGGCATGTAACGCCCCGACCCCATCTACCTAGAGCCGGTGCATTACTTCGTAACATTGGCATGATCACAAAAGATCAAGTCTCGAAAGACCGATTAGTTTAGTAGACTTGGAAACACTAGATACATTCATAAGTCTTACATTACATCATAAAGTGAAAAACTAATAACAAATTCTTCATAGTCCACACTCATATCCTCTTCTGACTATCCCTGCAGGTCATTCATAAAATACTTCTTCACATCCTGGAAAATATTAAAACATTGAAAGGGGTGAGCTCAGATGCTCAGTAAGGATAACAATATTGCGGAAGCTTTCATAAATAAACATAAAAATTTAAGGCAATGTATAACTAAAACAAAAGCCTTTTAAACATGAACTTCAACATAATATGGCAAAAGTAAAATGAGATAATGCCATTTACTTATTCACATGGATATTCTACTGGTCGAATAATCACATGCAATATCAATAACCACTTTCATAATGATGGAATGCATAATTCCAGACTATCATAACAACTTAGCCAAGGCCTCGTGCCAAGACCACAAATAAGATTTTGTCAAGGCCTCATGCCAAGACACTAGTTTTTCTCATGAGACCTGCCGATGCATCGAGGAGCTATAGCGGGCTCCACCCGTCACTTATTAAGTCCAATGCATTCCTCATATGAATAGGTTTAAACATATCATAAACCATAACATAATCGTATCACATAAAACATGCATAAAGGAAACATAACATTTCCACATTCCAATCACAATATATCAATACAACACATTGATATAATAAAAACACCTTCAAAACCATTTTGAATACCAAAATAAAAGAAAATTAAAACATGGTATTTATTTTTCTTTTAAAAAAAGGTATGGCTTGTAGAGGAAGCCGAAACTCAAATAATGGTCACGGCGGCGGAGAAGACATTGTCGCCGCATATGTACGGAAAGAAAAACATTCCCTTTTTGACATTTAGTAAAACACTTCGTATAAAAAAGATTCCTTTTGAATAAACGTAAAAGTCAAAGGGGTTTATATACCGTATAAAAGAAAGTTTTATATAAAACCAAATATGCCTCAATGAAAGGAGATTGAGACGAAGTTCTTAAAAAGATCATTTTTAAAATAAAATAGATCTATTATGTGTATTCACTATAGGTACACATAAAGAACGTAAAAATACAAAATAGGACATAATAATATCATGACATAATTTTAAAGTAGGAGATTAACCCAAAGAATGGAAGTTGGGTTAAGAAATTCCCTTACAAAGATCATTTTTTAAATACAATATATCTATTATGTGTATTCACTATAATTACACATAAATAAAGTACAAATACAAGATACGACATAATAATATAATGACATAATTTGAAAGTAGGAGATTAACCCAAAGAATTGAAGTTGGGTTAAGAAGTTCCCTTACCTCGTGTCTGACTTGACTCAACCATTCTTTAACCTCCTGAATAATAAACTAGAGTTAATATATACCTTATTAAGAACCATTTTCAATTTCATTATCCTTATTATATCACTTATTACAATGATATGAACATTATGTAATTATTTAAGTTAATAACGGTCGTTTTGTCGATCTTTGGTACTTGTGTCAACAATAACCTTCTTATAATTACAAGTTGTTCATGTAGTGAAATGTCCATTATATCCAGAATTATATTCATGATGTAGATATCATATATATCATATATATACAGTATATACATTCATTTATAATATTATGTAACATTTAGAGGTAAGAAATGAAATGCACCGTTCATGGAGACGGTAAGCCGTACGTACGCATGAACGCTACTTTCATTTCAATCTTGTATTTAATGGAATGAAATCATAATTATATAAAGGTATAATATAGTTCCAGTATAATATCATATATAATATCATTTACTCCATCCTTTATACATCCCACATATGGCATTAACGATTCACATCACTTTGAGGGGGCGGTAGTCCGCACTTCCTAAAATGAAATTATCGCGTTTTACCCATAATGGAAATCATAAAGTATGACATAAATGAGAAATACAGAAGTATAAGTAAAACATAAACATATTTTATATCATATATAAATATAGTTACATCTTAATGGCCACCTTTGAAGGTGTTATATGAGTGTTGAACAATCATCGTTTCGTGAGGCAGAAATTCGCCATCCACAGAAACTGTATGTTCTTTAACCATTAGATGTATGTGTGTGTAAGTGTAGCTCTAATCCTTCTTATAACAACATCCTAGTATATTGAGGATACTGGTTTTGTTACAAAATAAATTAATAAAAAGAGTTTAGGGGGTTGGAGAAGAAAAACAATCAAAACAACATTAGAGAAGACATTACCTCAAAATCGGGTAACTCTTTTTGATTTGAGCCCAAGGCTTCCTTGGGAAGATTTCTGCCCAAAGTGAGGCTTCTAGGAGTAAGGTAGGAATGTTGGGAGAGTATTTGGGTAGAGGTTGGCCGAGCCAAATGGCTTGAAGGTGTGAATAAGGTGGGAGAGGTGGGGGCCTTTTATAAGTGGAGAGGAGGGGCACTTTTGGAAAGTAATGAAATGTTATTCAATTATACAATGCTTTTCGGTTTCTAAAGGTCCCACACTTATATAATTCGTGGCTAAGGTGATAAGGGTTCGCAATATACCCATCCAATAGTCTTTGGACAAGTGTAAGCCTTGGAGTTTGCATTATCTTTTCATTTTATTAAAATCGTTAAATAATGAGGTCATCGCTGCATCATAATGATGTCATAAATAATTTAATTTATTTAATGTCTAAAAATTATAAAAAAAATACTATGATGTATGAAATCTTTTTATATTTCTAATTAATATTTATAATCAAAATTTGGACTTGTGTAACCCCACTTAAAAACTATTTTAGTAAAACAACTCATGTTTGTGTCAATTTAATTTTAACATTAAATAAATATATATTAATGTCATTTTCCAACCAAAGTGGCTCCATGGGGTCCCCAAGTTGACCCATGGGTTGTCTTGGTCGGCCATGACTCATCCAATAGTAGTAGGACAAGTGTCATGCTCATCTCATATTATTAAAACATTATTTGTACCTTAAACTACACTAATTACCTCTAATCGCGATTAAGAACTTAAAAGTTACTATTCACCAAAAAATTATTTTAATCTCATTGAACCACATTTTACTTCTTAATGACAACCATGTATGTCGGATTTTTTAAAATCAAATCACAGAAGTGGTAATATTTCATTTTAACGAAAAATCAGTTTTTTAACTACCACTTAGTGGTTTCACTATTCATCAAAAATTGAAGTTTTTCAGAACAAAGCCAAAATTTCACCCTAAGCTATAATTGATATTCCAAATTCAAAAATGATGTCTATTTTACAAAATTCCAAACATATAAGTTGCATTAATTAATTTTATTATTAATTCCCGCTGTTACAACAAATAACGTGTTTTTAAGAAACAATTTATATCAAAAGATTAGCAATTGTTTATGTCCAATTTCAATGTTAAATTAATTATAATGACCCCCATTGGATAAAATGGTAAAAATATATTATAATTATTCTTTAAAACCACTAAATAGTATAATTTATCACTATAAATTATTTTGATTAAAAAGGTTGTTTTTAAGTAATTTTCACTATTCATAAAAAATTAGATGTTCTCAGAAAAATACCAAAAATTCAACATAGGCTAATTTCGATATTACGAATACAAAAATGAAGTCCATTTTGAAATATAAGATTTCTATAATTTTAAAAAGTGGTTATTACTATTCATAACGGCTACTTTGATTAGTCACGGTGTTTTAGAACTCGAACTTGCGTACAATGCAAGCTATTGCATTATTGAAAGAGAGGCGTATCATGGAAGCTCGGGGTGTTACATTCTCACCTACTTCAATAAATTGCGTCCTCGCAATTTGATATTTTTCTTTGAAAATAAAAGGTTGAAAAGATAAAATACCTTTGAGGAAAACCCACATCGTAAATAAGATTAATAAAATTTAGCCTTAATAAGAGGGAAATGGAAATAAGAAAGTCACCACCAAATTATGATCTCGATAAGGAGAACATTGGTGGCAATTAGAGACATATAATTGGAGGAAAAACGTAAATATTTGTAGGGAGGGATTGAGGTCATCAATCAAAATCAACTGTCAAATTGAGGGCCTCAAAGCCTTCAATCTATGTTGATTTAAAATATCATCAGTTCAACAAGACATAAGGTATTAGGATAACACATTTTTGTTGTTTTAATATCCCTTTACTAAAGTTTAAGAATTAATTTATTCATTGAATAAGAGATAGGTATATATATATTTATGCTTGAAAATTAGAGTTTCAACCTTCAACTCATCTTTCACTCAAAAAGATAATAGAACTCAAAAATATTATACTTATCCTAATTGTATAAGGTTCCAAATGTTAACACATACCATTTAGATTAGTAAAATTATATTCTAATAAACAGGGACTTCCTGTAGGCTAGTGGTAAGAAATAAAGGCATGTCGCACTATGGTTGTGGGTTCGATTCCTGCAGCTTTGTCCGACGCGACGGGTTATGCCCCACCCTGCAGGTTGTCCTTTTCCTAAAACTATAGTATTATAATATTCCAAAAATAATCTTCAGAAATGTTTTAACCTTAAACAATAATATCCAAAGATCAACTTAATCCATTCCAACCTTTATAGTTATCCAAAATACCTCCGTCCAGACTTTCTCTAAAAGGTCTCTAAATTCCAAAATCAATTGTAACCTCAGATTCCCCAAACAAAGAAAAGTTTCTCTTATTGTCACATACTAAAAATATGATTACCTTAATCATATTAAAACCTTACTGAAATCAAAAAGTACTGCAGTACAATCCTTATATATATATCACATTATTCTAATAACCAGAATATAATCCATGAGTCCAAAGGCACTAATACATTAATTATTTTGCTTCAACTGTAGTAACAGCATAAGATTGTCCTTGATCCCTTGGCCTTTTCTGAGGTAAGTTTCCCTAACGCTTAGGACATTCATTTGCATAACGACCCATTTCTCTACAATTGTAGCATTCAACTTTGACAGCCTCTTTCTTTCCCTTGCAATCACGAGCCTGGTGACCCTTTTCTCCACACTTATAACAAACTCCCATTCCTTTTAGGCACGTACCAGGGTGATTCTTCCCACAATTATCACATAATGGAAAATCCTTCTTTCCATTTTTCCCTTTATCTGCCTCTTGTTCCACCGTTCTCTTCTTCTCTTGCTTTACTTTGTTGTCATAAGACTTAGAGAATTCCTTTTCTGACTTGATAGAACACGAGACAATATCTTCGTATGATGAGAAGGATTGTGATACTAAAGCTCGATGGAGAAATGGTTTTAACCCATCAAAGAAACGATCAATCTTACTCCTTGGGTTACGTATATAATCGGAAGCATGCCTCGCTAACCTTGTAAAGTTAGCCTCATACTTTGCGACATTCTCATCCTCCTTCTGCCTCAGACTCAGAAATTGCCTTTCCATATCTGCTCGATGGTCACGAGGAAAGTATTTTTCTAAGAAAATCTCTTTGAACTCCCTCCATTCCATATTCGATACGTCATCATCTTCCTTTGTGTTTTGAATCAGCGACCACCACTGATCGGAATCTCCAGTGAGGCGGTAAACTGCCATGACAACCTTCTCCCTTTCGCTACTCCCCAAGGCATGGAATATTTTCTCTAAGGAGTTTATCCATTGCTCAGCTACCAACGGATTTGTACCCCCATTGAAGGTTGGTGGTTGTTGCCTCATGAAGCGGTCTAACATTGATTCTCCACGTTGCGGATCAGGGTGCTCCATACGAGTAAGGTTATTATTCATAACCTGAGTGAGTTGTCCCAGTATGGTAATAAGTTGATCAGCACCAGTTGTATCTCCAGCTCCACAATAATTTTCTTGAGCAGGAGGGCAATCCCTACACGGAGTGCGTGCATTGATACGGTTTCCATTCCTTCCACTAGGCGCCATTTCTAAACAATGGCATAAACTATATTAGTTTATAAATCAAAATACATAATTCCATACTTGTAAGATACTTAACATAAATTGAACTATTTATGGATACAGTCCATAAAAATTTTTTCTTTGAGGAAGTATATACTCATAACCCTTCATAGTGGTTTGTAAAGAAAATGAGAATTATCCTAAGCATATCCCCCGGGAGTGTCGTAACCAAGAGTGCAGCAAGGCCCGTTGTCGTGCACCAGTTCCCGTTCGAGTCTAGCTCAAAGCGGTGTTTTCGGGTTTTACCCCTAGGTACATCTGTGCCAGAGCCGCCTCTACCTGCTCGTATCCAGACAGGGATGTATTGCTCAGAAAACTCACAACATCTCTACAATACCAAAATTCTAGGAAGTTCTTCTATACTAATCCTCAAAGTCTATCTTCGGGATATGTGCTATAATCAGAGTTTATCTAAATCTAGCTTCCAAGGTTAGTACTAAACTGCCTCTGATACCAACTGTAACGCCCCGACCCCAGCTACCTAGAGCCGGTGCATTACTTCGTAACATTGGCATGATCACAAAAGATCAAGTCTCAAAAGACCAATTAGTTTAGTAGCCTTGGAAACACTAGATACATTCATAAGTCTTACATTACATCATAAAGTGAAAAACTAATAACAAATTCTTCATAGTCCACACTCATATCCTCTTCTGACTATCCCTGCAGGTCATTCATAAAATACTTCTTCACATCCTGGAAAATATTAAAACATTGAAAGGGGTGAGCTCAGATGCTCAGTAAGGATAACAATATTGCGGAAGCTTTCATAAATAAACATAAAAATTTAAGGCAATGTATAACTAAAACAAAAGCCTTTTAAACAAGAACTTAAACATAATATGGCAAAAGTAAAATGAGATAATTCCATTTACTTATTCACCTGGATATTCTACTGGTCGAATAATCACATGCAATATCAATAACCACTTTCATAATGATGGAATGCATAATGCCAGACTATCATAACCACGTAGCCAAGGCCTCGTGCCAAGACCACAAATAAGATTTTGTCAAGGCCTCGTTCCAAGACACTAGTTTGTCTCATGAGACCTTCCGATGCATCGAGGAGCTATAGCGGGCTCCACCCGTCACTTATTAAGTCCAATGCATTCCTCATATGAATAGGTTTAAACATATCATAAACCATAACATAATCGTATCACATAAAACATGCATAAAGGAAACATAACATTTCCACATTCCAATCACAATATATCAATACAACACATTGATATAATAAAAACACCTTCAAAACCATTTTGAATACCAAAATAAAAGAAAATTAAAACATGGTATTTATTTTTCTTTTAAAAAAAGGTATGGCTTGTAGAGGAAGCCGAAACTCAAATAATGGTCACGGCGGCGGAGAAGACATTGTCGCCGCATATGTACGGAAAGAAAAACATTCCCTTTTTGACATTTAGTAAAACACTTCGTATAAAAAAGATTCCTTTTGAATAAATGTAAAAGTCAAAGGGGTTTATATACCGTATAAAAGAAAGTTTTATATAAAACCAAATATGCCTCAATGAAAGGAGATTGAGACGAAGTTCTTAAAAAGATAATTTTTAAAATAAAATAGATCTATTATGTGTATTCACTATAGGTACACATAAAGAACGTAAAAATACAAAATAGGACATAATAATATCATGACATAATTTTAAAGTAGGAGATTAACCCAAAGAATGGAAGTTGGGTTAAGAAATTCCCTTACAAAGATCATTTTTTAAATACAATATATCTATTATGTGTATTCACTATAATTACACATAAATAAAGTACAAATACAAGATACGATATAATAATATAATGACATAATTTGAAAGTAGGAGATTAATCCAAAGAATTGAAGTTGGGTTAAGAAGTTCCCTTACCTCGTGTCTGACTTGACTCAACCATTCTTTAACCTCATGAATAATAAACTAGAGTTAATATATACCTTATTAAGAACCATTTTCAATTTCATTATCCTTATTATATCACTTATTACAATGATATGAACATTATGTAATTATTTAAGTTAATAACGGTCGTTTTGTCGATCTTTGGTACTTGTGTCAACAATAACCTTCTTATAATTACAAGTTGTTCATGTGGTGAAATGTCCATTATATCCAGAATTATATTCATGATGTAGATATCATATATATCATATATATACAGTATATACATTCATTTATAATATTATGTAACATTTAGAGGTAAGAAATGAAATGCACCGTTCATTGAGACGGTAAGCCGTACGTACGCATGAACGCTACTTTCATTTCAATCTTGTATTTAATGGAATGACATAATTATATAAAGGTATAATATAGTTCCAGTATAATATCATATATAATATCATTTACTCCATCCTTTATACATCCCACATATGGCATTAACGATTCACATCACTTTGAGGGGGCGGTAGTCCGCACTTCCTAAAATGAAATTATCGCGTTTTACCCATAATGGAAATCATAAAGTATGCCATAAATGAAAAATACAGAAGTATAAGTAAAACATAAACATATTTTATATCATATATAAATATAGTGACATCTTAATGGCCACCTTTGAAGGTGTTATATAAGTGTTGAACAATCATCGTTTCGTGAGGCAGAAATTCGCCATCCACAGAAACCGTATGTTCTTTAACCATTAGATGTATGTGTGTGTAAGTTTAGCTCTAATACTTCTTATAACAACATCCTAGTATATTGAGGATACTGGTTTTGTTACAAAAGAAATGAATAAAAAGAGTTTAGGGGGTTGGAGAAGAAAAACAAAACAAAACAACATTAGAGAAGACATTACCTCAAAATCGGGTAACTCTTTTTGATTTGAGCCAAAGGCTTCCTTGGGAAGAGTTCTGCCCAAAGTGAGGCTTCTAGGAGTAAGGTAGGAATGTTGGGAGAGTATTTGGGCAGAGGTTGGCCGAGCCAAATGGCTTTAAGGTGTGAATAAGGCGGGAGAGGTGGGGGCCTTTTATAAGTGGAGGGGAGGGGCACTTTTGGAAAGTAATGAAATGTTATTCAATTATACAATGCTTTTAGGTTTCTAAAGGTCCCACACTTATATAATTCGTGGATAAGGTTATAAGGGTTCGAAATATACCCATAAAATAGTCTTTGGACAAGTGTAAGCCTTGGAGTTTGCATTATATTTTCATTTTATTAAAATCGTTAAATAATGAGGTCATCGCTGCATCATAATGATGTCATAAATAATTTAATTTATTTAATGTCTAAAAATTATAAAAAAAAATACTATGATGTAGGAAATATTTTTATCTTTCTAATGAATATTTATAATCAAAATTTGGACTTGTGTAACCCCACTTAAAAACTGTTTTAGTAAAACAACTCATGTTTGTGTCAATTTAATTTTAACATTAAATAAATATATATTAATGTCATTTTCCAACCAAAGTGGCTCCATGGGGTCCCCAAGTTGACCCATGGGTTGTCGTGGTCGGCCATGACTCATCCAATAGGAGTAGGACAAGTGTCATGCTCATCTCATATTATTAAAATATTATTTGTTCCTTAAACTACACTAATTACCTCTAATCGCGATTAAGAACTTAAAAGTTACTATTCACCAAAAAATTATTTTAATCTCATTGAACCACATTTTACTTCTTAATGACAACCATGTATGTCGGATTTTTGAAAATCAAATCACAGAAGTGGTAATATTTCATTTTAACAAAAAATCAGTTTTTTAACTACCACTTAGTGGTTTCACTATTCATCAAAAATTGAAGTTTTTCAGAACAAAGCCAAAATTTCACCCTAAGCTATAATTGATATTCCAAATTCAAAAATGATGTCTATTTTACAAAATTCCAAACATATAAGTTGCATTAATTAATTTTATTATTAATTCCCGCTGTTACAACAAATTGCGTGTTTTTAAGAAACAATTTATATCAAAAGATTGGCAATTGTTTATGTCCAATTTCAATGTTAAATTAATTCTAATGACCACCATTGGATAAAATGGTAAAAATATATTATAATTATTCTTTAAAACCACTAAATAGTATAATTTTTCACTATAAATTATTTTGATTAAAAAGGTTGTTTTTAAGTAATTTTCACTATTCATAAAAAATTAGTTCTCAGAAAAATACCAAAAATTCAACATAGGATAATTTCGATATTACGAATACAAAAATGAAGTCCATTTTGAAATATAAGATTTCTATAATTTTAAAAAGTGGTTATTACTATTCATAACGGCTACTTTGATTAGTCACGGTGTTTTAGAACTCGAACTTGCGTACAATGCAAGCTATTGCATTATTGAAAGAGAGGCGTATCGTGGAAGCTCGGGGTGTTACATGGCAGCTCCAGATCCCCTGCCAAGCAGTAAAAAACACACAAAATCCAACCAAAGCAGACATCTGAAATCATTGCCATCCGCACCTCCCAGCCAATCAGCAACCAGAATCTCCCATCACATATTCCATCATACATCACATTAGGTGTCGGCATCTCCTTGAAAACATTCTAGGGATAGGGTATTCCTCCCAGCCAAGCAGAAAATAGTATCGAGTAGCTCAAGGTCAAGCATCTGGTATCACTAGAACAGACGTCTCCCGGCATGTCAATGATTATATTCCAACAATCAGCATCACCTAACCAAGCATAACATCAGTATAGTCAAAAACCATCCAATAAGTCTTCTAGAAACTCAACTTCCAAAGTCCAACACACATCCAACCGGTCAGACCACAAGAAACACTTAACCAACACCTAGCAGTAGCAACACCGGACCACCCGCTACCATGCTTCAAACCATACCACAGTACCCAAAACACCTTTTTTTCAGACCCAAAACCAAGCATCCCCTCACCTCCAATCCAGCATCCAACACCATCAGCAACTAACATCCACAATAGCCATGACCAATGCACCAGCAATCGAACAAAAAAAAACAACCAGGAACTAAAGAAAATGAGAACCTATCACTGTACTACCTGTGCAAACCGATGAAGGCCAGATTTGAAAATATCCAAATTAGGGGGAAGCATGAAACCACCAAGATGGCATAACTCCTTTTGCATCCACACAGAACCATCATAAAGCCATGAACATCACCACAGAACATGAAAACAAACCTGTAGCAGCAGCACAAGCCGAACCCATCCCCACCGTGTCGGACATTCAGACAGCGCCACCCCTGCCAGATCTGTTGAGTGACCACCACCAAGCCGCATCATGGACCTCCACCTCTATCATAATCCATTTTAGATCAGGGCAGAAGAAAAGTTGGATCTGGTACATGCCACCTTGGAACCTCTCTACACTGTGAAACGCAAGCCAAAGGGGTCTGGGCAACCCAGATCTGACCACCTCGCTGCATCCCGCTGACATGACCCACCATCCATCGCTGCACCACAAGAACACTGACACCTAAAAACCCTGGATCTTATGAAAAGGCCAAAAGAAAGCTGATCTGGAAACCCACAAAACCATAGTAGGCACAACACCACCAAGCCAATGCCACTTCTTCTGCATCCACCATGATCCATCACATCGCCAGGACCAGAGCTCCAAAACACTGCCAAAATACCAAACCTCACCATATCCCTTCGCAGGCCACACGAATCCAAGAAGGAGAATCCCAAATCTGACTTTTTTTTAAAGGACCAAACCCACCGACAATGCATCCAGATCTTCCAATCTTGAAGCAAAACACCCGCAGCCATGGATCACATCACTGTCAAAGACCGATGCCACCGCGAACCGCCGAAATCTTCCACCATCAAGAACACTGTTGAGAACCGCCAAATCAAGCCGCAACCAACATGTCGATCTGCATCATGAATGGGCCGAAAGAAGAAGAAACCATGGGAAGATCCATGAAGGAATGTCGGAGATCGTGACATCGGGAGAGGGAACCCAGGAGACAGCGGTTACATCCTATTCTTTTATTTAGGTTTTCTAGGTTTTTTGAGGGTTTTGGGTGTAGGTTTTTGGTTTTAGGATGTCGTGTTTTGGGTTTAAGAAAAAGGATATAGGGTTTATGGTGTATGTTTTAAGGTCTAGGGTGTAGGGTATTGGGTTAAGGTTGCAGGGTTTGGGTTGTTGGGTATAGTTTATAGTGTTTAAGGTGTGGGGTTTGGTGTTTAGGGTATACAATATAGGTTTTATAGTTTTATTTTTATATTTTATAGTGTAGGGTATATGGTTTTGAGTATAGGGATTAGATTTTAGGGTGTAGCATATAGGGTTTAGAGCTTATAGTGTATTTTTTTTGTTTTTTATTAGTTTTATGGTATTTTGTGTGTTTTTAGTGCGTTTTTTTGTTTCTTTAGGATTTTTTAACGTTTTTCTGTTTTTTAGGGTTTTAGGGTTTTTAGTGGTTTTTCCTAGGTTTTTATGGGTTTTAGTGTTTTTATGGTTTTTAGGATATTTAAGGGTTTTTTGGGTTTTTTTGGGGTTTATGGATTTTTTAGGGTTCTTGGGGGTTTTATGTGTTTTCATGGGGTTTTTTAGTGTTTTATGTTTTTAAGGATTTAAGGTTTTTAGGTTTTTAAGGATTAAGTGTTTTTAGGGGTTTTTATTTTATTAGTATTTTTAGTGTTTCTAGAGTTGTTATTGGTTTTAGTGGTTTTAGGGAATATGTAGTTTTTAATGTTTTAAGGGTTTTATGGTTTTTTGGGTTTTTTATATTTCTTTATGGTATTTAGAGATTTTTTATGGTTTTAGGGGTTTTTAGGTATTTTTAGGTTTTAGTTTTTTTGGTATATTTATGGATTTTGGGTTTTTTTGGGTTTCAAGTGTTTTTATAGGTTCTAATGTTTTTTGGTTTTTAGGATCTTTTAAGGTTTTTAGAAATTTAGCGTATTTTAGTGTTTTTAAGGATTTTAAATGTTTTAGTTCTATTTAGGATATTTTTATATGGTTCTTTGTGTCTTTTAGGGTTTTTAGTGTCCTTTAGGGTTTTTAGTGTCCTTTAGGTTATTTTGGGTTTTTATATCCTTTTAGGATATTTTTGGTTATTTTATGTTTTTTTTGGGTTTTGTTGTCTTTTTAGGGTTTTTAGAGTTTTTAGGATTTTTTAGGATTTTTAGGGGTTTTATGGTATTTTAGGGTTTTAAGGGTCATAAGCGGTTTTATTGGTTTAGGGAAAGGAATTCATGGGGACAGGCTATTCCTGGACCCCCAAAATTTATAAAAAGAAAAGAAAAATAGACATGGGTGGGGAGGGGTCAAACGAACCACACTGAAAAACCTTGGACCCCCCAAGATACCAAACCCCAAAAGACCCAAAAAGTAGAAGAGAAAGAAATAGGAACTAAAAATAAATGTCTCCATCATAATATGGATCCCCATCAACACCATAACCAGAGGAAGTATCTAACTCCACCGAATCCTTTTTAGATGATTCATATTGCTTGAGGAAGGCAGTGTAATACTCTCTGAGATATTGCTGCTCCACATTCAGCTGCGTCTTTACAGACTGACCTCCCCTGCCAGAGGCATCTCCCTTAGCTTTGTAAGAGGATATCGTGGGCACATTCTTTGGAAGAGAAGAATAGTTCTTCCTCTACTTCCTCTTCCGGAGATCTAAAGAGACCCATGCAGTTTTGTTTTCCTTCCCATATAGAATGACCTCCTTTAGAAAGGTCCTCTCCTTAATGATCATATCCATATTGTGGTTCACCCTACTAACATCCTCTTTGAAAAGTTCTTGATTAGGGATGAAGGGGGATTCCTGGTTTAGGGAACAGTTAGAAAGATCCCCACACAGCGGCACACTAGGAACCACCGAGGAAGGTTCCTCGAGATCCAGACAAGGAGGGGCCACCACACCAGCCAGCACCAGCTGCATGCCCTTATCCTACTTCAAATCAAGACAAACCACATCACCAGTTCACCCAACTGTGTTGTCCACCTCAATTTCAGGTAGAGTAAGAGTCAATTTCCCCACATACTTAGGAATCTTGCTTACTTTCCCCTGGAAAGAAGTCTCATTCTCAATAATCCCATCACTATTGTGCCAAGAACCTGCATCGCCCATCGCCCATTGCACCTGTACACTAGCACTGTTCGAGCACCAAATGGTGTCCAATATTGGCTCAGCTTCACTGTAATTCTCGGCCAAACTCCTTGCACCACACTCAGTAGCAAAGTCTTGCACCTCACTATACACATGTACAACAAACCGCCCACACCCAACATCAATAATCAGAGACCCTTGAACCTCCTCCTCAAGCTATCATCCTTCAAAGTGATTGAAAGTTGGAATGACTTCATGGCTCTACTTTAGACTGCTAACAGAAGAAAATGGTATCCCACTAGCAGCAACGCCCCCCCCCCTACAGAGCCCCCTGCACCCTCCATGCTTTAGGAATTTCCAGCTTCTAAAAGATTCAAGTCACTCCTAAATTTCATAAAAATATCACTCACCTTGGGATCTGATTGACACTGAACATACGATTTCCCTAAACATTGGTCACCTATTGTAGACCCATGGTCCCTCAGTACTTCCAGAAGACCAGCCAATACAATCTTCGGGCTCAGTGGTCCAGGACCTAGACCAATTGCAGGTGCCACCCCCAAACTCAGAGTGGCAGCCCTGTGGTCTAACCCCACCACAATAACCTCCTAAGCATAAACAACTGATTTATCTCCTGCATCAGACGCCTCACAAACCAGCTTCATATCATCACTAGCTCTACGGAGACACCATCAACTTAGCCTAGAGCGACCTAGCTTTTTACAAGAAGAACAGAACTTCACCCATGATGTAAAGACAATCGTCTCTTTGTAATGGAATTACTCATGAACAATAATCCATACAATCTCAACTGGTACCTTAGATGCATCAACTTCAACAAAAACTATTGGAGCCACAGGATGACAAACCACACGGTTTCCAATGTCCGAGTAAAGATACCTTCCCACCAGATTTCCAAGCACAGAAATGATAGATGGATTTTTAAAAGGCAGAGGTAGTTCGGGGAATTAATCCCAAGTGGAAATCATCGGTGAATCATGATTCATATGAATATCAAATCTCTATATAAATAGGAAGAACTGGTATACATTAAATCTACGGGGAGTCTAGGACCACACCAGTGTTATATCCTCCTCCTTTTCAAACCAAATCACAATGTTCCAGCCATCAATTAATCATACCGTTGTATGATCTTGAAGACCCCAAGATTCAGACACAAACTTGTCAAACAAGTCCACCAAGGGTCTCCAACTCATGAAGCGAGAAATAATTTTCAATCTATAGAGAGATGAAGATTTATTAAACTCCTAGATTGGGATTGGGAGCTATGGGTGACCTTCATACAAATCAAGAACCTTAGGGAAAATTTCATTCTATGGAAATGGGGGTAGAAAATTAGGGATGGATAATGGGACAAAAGATTTCCAATATTCATCAAGTATCAACGAGGGTCCCTCCCCCATAGGGGGGGGAGAGGTGCAGTCGCATCCATCATCTAGGGGAAGGAGGTATGAGTCCATCTTGAGAGTGAAGAGGAGGTTTGTCCATCTTCTTAGTGTTTTTAGGGGGATTATAGGTTTAGGGGGTTTTTGTTTATTTTATAGTTTTTTCGGTCTTTTGGGGTTTTAGGTTATTTAAGGTATTTTTGAAGTTTTTAGTGTTTTTAGTGACTTTTTAGGTTTTAATGGTATTTTTTTTGGGTTTTTAGGGTTTTTAGTATTTTAGGGTTTAGTGTCTTTTAGGAACTTTTTATTG
Source organism: Viscum album (assembly GCA_963277665.1). Taxonomy (NCBI): domain Eukaryota; kingdom Viridiplantae; phylum Streptophyta; class Magnoliopsida; order Santalales; family Viscaceae; genus Viscum; species Viscum album. The sequence goes on along the minus strand of OY728136.1, from coordinate 1,425,405,160 downwards.
GTTTTGGTTTTTTTTGGCTTTTTAGTGTTCTTAGGGTTTTTATTGGTTTTAGTATTTTTATAGTTTTTAGTTATTTTTATATATTTTTAGGGTTTTGAGGGGTTTCCTAGGTTTTAGGGAATTTTTGGGTTTTTATGTGTTTTTAGTGATTTGGGGTTTTTTGTGTTTCTTAGGTTTTTAGAGGTTTTTAATATTTTAAAATATATTTTAGGGGTTTTAGGTATTTTAGGGTAGTTAAAGGGATTTAGGGTTTTTAGGGGTTTTGGGACTTTTAGGATCTTTTAGGGGATTAGGTTCTTTTATTGTATTTTAAGGTCTTTTAGGGTTTTTAGGACCTTCTATAATTTTTAAAGGTTTTTTTGGGGTTTTTTTTGTTTTAAGTAATTTTTATTCTATTTATGGTTTTTAGGGTTTTAGGGTCATTTGGGGTTCATTATGGGTTTTCAGTGTTTTTTGGGGTTTTGAGTGTTTATTATAGTTTTTAGGGTTTTTATGGGGTTTAGGATTTTTTGGGGTGGGGGGGTTTAAAAGGGTTTTGGGGAGGTTTTAAATGGGTTTTATGGGGGGGGGGGGTATGGTTCTTAGGATATTTTACACAATTTGGGGTCTATAGGGGTTTTAGGTTCTTTTGGGGGTTTTATATTATTTTATGTTTTTAGGGATTTTAGGGTTCTTTAGGTTATTAGTATTTCTTGGGATTTTACTTTGTATAGGGTTATTAGTGTTTTTAGGGGTTATAGGATGTTTTAGGAATTTATTTTGGTTTTAGGGCCTCTTTAGTGTTTTATTGGGTTTTTCGGTCCTTTAATGTAATTTTTAGGTTTCAGGGTCAACTAGGGGTTTTGAGTTTTTAGGGTATTTTCAGGGGTCTTAGGTTTTTTTTTGGGTTTTGGTTTTTTTAGTGTTTTTAGGTTTTTTTCTTTTTTAGGGTATTTTATAGTTTTTAGGTATTTTTGGGGGTTTTATGGTTTTAAATGGGGTTTTAGTGGGTTTTAAGGTTTTTAGAGTATTTTTAGGTTTCCTTAGGGTTTTAGTGTCTTTAAGGTGTTCTTTAAGTGTTTTATTGTTTTTAGGGCCTCTTAGCATGTTTAGGAGTTTTTTTGGGTATTTTAGGGGGTTCTAGGGTTTTTAGGGGTTTTAAGGTTCTTATAGTTTTTTGTGTTTTTAGGGTCTTTTATTGTTTTGGGTATTGGTTTTAGTGTTTGGAGTATATGTTTTATGGTTTTAGGTATAGGGTTTAGGTTTTAGTGTGTAGGTTTTATGGCTTTGGGTGTTTGGTATAAGGTTTATGGTGTCGGGTTTAGGGTTTATGATGTTGGGTAGAAGGTTTAGGATACATGATTTTTGGTTTGGGTTGCAGGTTATAAGGTTTCAGGTGTAGGGTTTATAGTTTGCGGTGTAGGATATATGGTTTTGGGTGTATCTTTTATTATTCAGGGTGTAATTTATATGCTTTAGGGTGTAAGGTTAAGGATTTAGGGTGAAGGGAATGGGGATTAGGGTTTTAAGGTATTTTTTTTGTTTTCATGGTATTTTTAAGGGATTATTTAGGGGTTTTAGTTTTTTTTAATTTTTTATCAATTTTTGTGTTTTTATGTTCTCTATGGTTTTTATTGTTTTTTTTGTTTTTATGGTTTTTAGATTTTTTATGGGTTTTAAGGATTTATAGGGTTTTAGAATTTTTAGTATTTTAGGGTGTTTTATGGGTTTTTGGTATTTTTAGGGTTTTCAGGCATATTAATGGGTTTTTAGGGTTTTTTTAATATTTTTTGGGGTTTTTAAGGGTTTTGTGTTTTTTTGGGTTTTTAGAGTTTTAGGGTTTTTGTGATTTTTTTTGGGTTTTGGGTTTTTTGGGAGTTTCAGGTATTTATTAGTATATATTATTTTCTCTAGTGTTTTTAGTGATTTTAAGATTTTTAGAGTTTTTTCTGGGTTTTTAGGATTTTTTATGGGTTTTTAGGGATTTTAGTTGTTTTTATTGGTTTTTATTGTTTTGAGAGTTTATTAAGGGTTTAAACGTTATATTTTATTAGGATTTTTGGGGTTTTAGTCTTGTACGGTTTTTAGGTGTTTTAGGTTTTAGAGTTTTTCACGTTTTAGGGTGTTTTTAGGGTCCTTTGGGTCTTTAATGTACTTTTTGGGTTTTTTTTGTTCTTTTTGGGTTTTTTAGATTTTTTTAGTTGGTTTATTGGTTTTTAGGGTGTTTAGGGTGTTTCAGGTGTTTGGGGGTTTTTAGAAGTTTATAGAAGTTTTAATATTTAATATTTTTTTAATTTTTTATTGTTTTAGGGGTTTTAGGGTCTTTTAGGGGTTTTAGTATTTTTAGGTTTAATGGTTTATAGGGAATTTTATTGTTTTTATGGGTTTTAGGGTCTTTTAGGGGGTTTTAGGTTTTTTATAGATTTTAGGGTTTTTAGATTCTTTTGTAAACTTTATGGTTTTTATATTCAATTAATTTTTTAAATTTCTTTTGCATCATTTATGTAGTTTTTTGTGTTTTTAGTGTCTTTTAGGGGTTCTAGGATATTTTATTGTTTTTTTTGATTTTTTGGGACTTTTAGGGTTTTTAATGGGTTTTTGTGTTTTTGGCCATTTTAGGATTTTTAGGGGTATTTAGGTGTTTTAGGGGATTTTCAGAGTTTTTAGTGTCTTTGGGGGGGGGGTGGATTTTTAGGGTTTTAAGGGTTTTTAGGAATTTTTAGCTTTTTAGGGTTTTCTGGTAGGCTTTAAGGGTTTTAGAATATTTAGGTGCTTTTATGGATTTATGCTTGTTTAGGGTTTTGTTTTTTTTTGGGTTTTTAGGTTTTTTGGGATTTTAATTGGGTTTTAGTGTTTTAGGGGTTTTAGGGTTTAATGTTTTTAGAAAATTTATGTGGTTTTAGAATTTTTATGGGTTTATGGGTTATTTTTGGATTCATGTAGTGTTTTAAGTGTTTTTAGGATATTAAGGGTCTTTTAAAGTTTAGCGTTTTTAGTGAATTTTAGGGTTTTTAAGTTTTTTAGGGGTTTGTAAGGTCTACATGACTTTTTAGTGGGTTTTTAGGGATTTTAAGTGTTTTTAGGCCTTTTTGGTTTTTATGGGTTTTAAGGTTATTTTGGGATTTTAGGTGTATTTGGGGTTATTAGGATTTTTTTGGATTTTTATGGGTTGTTCATGATTTAATGGGTTTTTGGTATTTTAAGGGTTTTTATAGTCTTTCAGTGTTTTATGGTTTTTAGGTATTTTTAGGGTTTTAGGGTTTTTATGTTTTTTAGGATTTCTGCAGATTCATTAAGGGTTTTTAGGGGATTAGGGTGTTGAAATGTTTTTGGGGTTTTATACTGTTTCATAAGGTTTATATGGTATTTTAGGAGTCTTAATGGTTTTTAGGGTCTTTTAAGGGTTTTAGGATCTTTGGGGGGTTTTAGTGTATTTGAACATTTTTCTTGGGTGTTTAGGGCCTTTTTGGATTTGTAGGGTTTTTATGGTTTTTATGATTTCGAGGGTTTTTAGGGGTTTTAGGGTTTTAGGGGTTTTTAGGGGTTCTTGGGGTTATTTTATGGTCTTTAGGGTTTAGGATATAATGTACTGGGTATAAGGTTTATGGTGTAGGGTTTAGGATTTAGTGTGTACAGTATAAGTTCTAGGTTATAGGGTATAATATTTTAGGTTTTGGGTATAGGGTCTAAGGTATAAGGTATAAGGTGTAGGCTTTAAATATTACGATGAAGGGTATAAGGTGTAGGTTGTTGGGTTTAAGGTATAGGGTGAAGGGTATATTGTTTAGGATATAGAGTGTAGGGTTTATGATTTTTTGTATATGGTTCAAGGTGTAGTTGTTAAGTTTTAGGGTGTAGGGTATAAGGTTTAAGGTTTAGGGTTTAGTATTTATGGTGTTGGGTATAGGGTTTAGGTTTTAGGGTGCATGATATAAGGTTTTGGGTGTAGGATTCATGGTTTAGGGAGTAGGGTATAAGGTTTAGGCTGTGTGGTATATGGTTTAGGGGGGAGGGTATACGGTTTAGGGTTTTTGGGCTTGGTTATAGAGTTTTGGGTGTAGGGTTTAGGGATTATGGTGTAGGGTATATGGTTTAGGGTGTAGAATTTAGGGTTTAGGTTATAGGGTTTAGGTTTAAGGGTGTATGCTTTAGGGTTTATGGTGTAGGTTATAGGGTTTAAGCTGTGGGGTTATGGGGTTCTAGTGTTGGTTATAAGGTTTAGGGTGTAGGGTTTAGGCTTTAGTTTGTAGGGTATGGGGTTTAGGGTGTAGGGTTTATGGTTAGGGTATAGGGTTTAGGGTGTAGGGTTTAAGTTTTAGTGTGTATGGATCTCGGTATAAGTTACTGGGTAAATGGTTTATGCTATAGGGTATAGATTTTAGGGTTAAGGGTGTATGGTTTATGGTGTAAGGTATAGGTATATGGTTTTGGGTTTAGGGTTTATGGTGTAGGGTATAGGGTTTACTGTGTTGGGTTTAGGGAATAGGTTTAGGGTGTATGGAATAGGGTATAGTGTATAGGGTAATAGTTATAGGGTTTGGGGTGTTGGTAATAGTGTATAGGGTTTAGGGTTTATGTTTTAGGGTGTATTGTATGGGGTTTAGGGTGTTGTGTTTGGTATTTAAGGTGTATTGTATATAGTTTAGGGTGTTGGGTTTAGGGTTTAGGTGGTATCGTTTAGGTTATTTATGGGTTTTTTTAATTATTTTAGGGGTTCTAAACTTTTTAGGGGTCTTTCTGTTTTTATTAATTTTATTATTTTTTAATATTTTAGGGGTTTTTATTATTTTTAGGAATGTTTTATTGTTTTTATGGTTTTTTATATTTTTAGGGTTTTTAATGTTTTTAGGGTTTTTTTGGGGGGGGGGGGTTGGGTTTTTAATTTTTTTTGGTTTTTAGGGTATTTTAGGGTTTTAAAAGGGTTTTTTTTTTGTGTTTTTAGGGTTTTAGGGTGTTTTGTGGTTTTTAGGGTATTTTATGGTTTTTTGGGGATTTAGGATCTTTTATAATTTTTCATGTTTTTAGGGTCTGTAATGTATTTTTGTTTTTTTTTGTTTTTTTTGGGTTTTTAGGGTTTTAGGTTTTTAACGTTTTTAGGGTGTAGGGGGCTTATGTGGTTTTTGTGTTTTATGGGGGTTTTAAAATTTTATCATTATTATGGGTTTAGGGTTTTTTGGGGATTTTATTTTTTTTATTGTTTTATGATTTTTAGAGGTTTTTAGTGATTTCTAGTGGTTTAAGGGTTTTCAGTGTTTTTTATGGGTTTTTAGTGTTTTTATGATTTTTTATTATTTTATGGGGTTTTCAGGGTTTTAGGGCATTTTTAGTGTTTTAAGGGTTTTCAAGATTTTTTGGGAGTTTTTGTGGGATTTGGGATTTTTTTGGTATTTTTAAACATTTGTAGGGGTTTTAGGTATCTTTAAGAGTCATTAAGGACTTGAAAGGGTCTTTTGTTTTTTAGGGGTTGTTTATATTTTTTAGCGTTTTAGGGGTTTTATGGTTTTTTATGTTTTTACAGGATTTTATGGTCCTTTAGGGTATTTTAGGTGCTTCTATGGGTTTTTGTGTTTTTTTAGTTAGTATTTTTATTGTTTTAGTGTTTTTATGGTTTTGAGGAATTTTTAGTTTCTTGGGGTTTTAGGGTCTTTTGGGGTTTTAGATTATTCTGGGTCTTTTATGGGCTTTAATAAATTTTTAAGGAATTTTAGCAGTTTATAATTATTTTATAGTTTTATAGGTCATTTAGGGTTTGGGGTGTAAGGGGGTTAGTTTTTTATGGTTAATAGGGGTTTTGGGTATTTTAGGGGTTTTAGGGTTTTATGGATTTTTTAGGTTTTTAAGGGATTTTAGGGATTTTTAGAGTATTTTAGGGGGTTTATGTGTTTTTAAGTTTTAGGGTTTTTTAGGTTTTTTAGGATTTTTTAGTGTCTGTAGGTTTTTAATGGATTTTAGGGTTTTTATTGTTTTTATGGATATTATGGTTTTTATGATTTTAGGGTTTTTATTTTTTTTTATGGTTTTTTGGCTTGGTTTAGGGTTTTTCGTGTTTTTAATGGATTTAGTGTCTTTATGGGTCTTTTATATTTTTTGGGCCTTTAAGGGGAGGGGGGGGGGTAATCTTTCAAGTTTTTATGGGTTTTTAGGGTTTTAGGGTTTTTTCAGTTTTATAAGGGTTTTTATATTTTTTTATGGTTTTCCTTTTTTTTTGGTTTTTCGGTTTTTCGGTTTTTTTATTTTTTTAAATTTTGTTAGGCATTTTTAGGAATTTTAATTATTTTTTATTTTTTAGGGTTTTAGGGTTTGGTGGGTTTAGGGTATTTTTAGGATTTCATTGGGTTTTTAAGGCCCTGATATGATTTTTTTTGGATTTTTTTGGATCTTTAGGGACTTTAAGTGTTTTGGGATTTTTTGGGGGGTTTTAGGGGGTTTAGGTTTTTTTTAGTTTTTAGGTTTTTAGGATTTCAAGGGGTTTTAAGGTTATTAGGATTTTTATAGATTTTTAGGGTTATTTTGTTTTTTGTATTTTTAAGGATTTTTTTTTGTGTTTTCTGGGTTTTTAGAATTTTTAGGTTTTTTTAGGTTTTTAAGGGTGTTAGTATATTTTAATGGTTTTTATTATTTTTAGGGTCATTTATGTTTTTTGGGATTTTAGGGCCTTTTATGGAATTTTAGGGTTTTCAAGTGTCTTCTTGGGTTGGGTGGGAGGGGGTGTTTTAGGGATTTTCAGGATTTTAGAGTATATTATGGGGTTTTAGGGTGTTTTAAGGTTTTCAGAGTCGTTTAATGGGTTTTATGTTCATTTAGTATTTTTAGGATTTTTTAGGTTTTATGGTATAAGATTTAGTGTTTAGGATGTAGGGATTAGGGGTTAAGCCATTGGGTTTAGGGATTAGATTATAGGGTTTATGTTTTACTGTTTAGGGTATAGGGTTTTAGGAGTAGGGTTCAGGATTTAGAGCTTAGGGAGTATGGTATAGGGTTTTGGATTTCAGGTTTAGGGTATAGGGTATAGGGTTTTCCATTTAGGGTTTAGGGTTTAGGGTTTAGGGTTTACGGTATAGGATATAGGTTTTAGGGTTTAGGATTTAGGGATTAGGTTTGAGGGTATACATTTAACAGTTTCAAAGGTTTTTTATGGTTTTTAGGGATTTTAGAGTTTTTTAGGTTTTTGGGGTTTTTTGGGGTTTTATGGGTTTTTATGGTTTTTTAAATTTTTTGGGTTTTTAGTGTTTTTGGGCTTTTTTGGGGGTTTAGGGGTTTTAGCTATTTTATAGATTTTGGGATTATAGGTAATTTACCGATTTTAGGTTGTTTAAGGATTTTAGTGTTTTTTGTTGTTTTTAGGGGGTTTAAATGGGTTTTATAGTTTTTAGGGTATTTATGGGTTTCAACATTTTTTTGGGTTTTTATGAATTTTTATTATTTTTATGGTTTTTATGGGTTTTTAGGGGTTTTATGATTTTATAATATTATTTTAGGGTTTTTCGGGGTTTTTGAGCTTTTTTAGATATTTTGAGTTTTGTTGGGTGTTTTTGTTTCTTTTAAGGTTTTTAGGGTGTTTTGCGCCTTTTTAGGTTTTTAAGGTCTTTCAAGGGTTTTTATATTTTTTAGTGATTTCTGGATTTTTGGGGTTTTTATTGTTTTTAGTTTTTTAGGATTTTAAGGCTCTTTTATGGTTTTTAAGATTTTTTAGTGTTTTTATGGTCTTTTGCATTTTAATTAGATTTATGGTTTTCAAGGGTTTTTTAATTTTTAGTATTTTTAGGTTATTTTTATGGTGTTTTAAGGTATTTATAGTGGTTTAGGCTATTTTACAGGTTTTAAGGGGGTTTTAGGTTTTTGGGATTTAAGGGTTTATATGGTTTTTAGGTTTTTTTTTTGTTTTTTGTGGTATGAGGGTATTTTTAGTTGTTTTTTTGGTTTTTAGGGACATTCTAGTATTTTTTGGGTTTTAGGTTATTTATGGGTTTTAAGGGGGTTTAGGGATTTGTTTTAGTTTCTAGAGTGATTTAGGATTTTTAGGGTTTTTAGGGTTTTTAGGTTTTATTTAGGGTTTTAAAGGGTTTGGGATGTTTTATGGTTTTATGGATTTTTAGTGTTTTTTATGGGTTTTAGGGTTGTTAAAGGTTTTTAGGGATTTATAGATAATTTTAGGCTTTTTAGCTTTTTAGGGTTTTAGGCCTTATTAGGGATTTTTATTGGGGTTTTAGAGTGTCTTAGGGTTTTTAGGGGTTTTTAGGGGGTTTTAGGGGTTTTAGGGTTTTCAGGATCTTTTAAGATGTTTTAGGGACTTTCAGGGTTTTTAGGGATTTAGGGTCCATTAGAGTCTATAGGGTATTTTTTTGATTTTTGGGAGGTTTTAGATTTTTAGGTTCTTTTAGATTATTTAGATTCATTTAGGGAAAAGGCAGATGTGGGAACTAGGCTATTCCTGCCCCCCCAAAATTTATTAAGAAAAAGAGGACACTGTAGACTGGGGAGGGACAGGGTCAATCGACCCATACCCAAATAACAATCCCAAAAAGGAAAACAAAGAAAGGAAAAAGACACAATAGACCATACACAACAGCAGCTCCAACACCTTCTCATCCATCTCCAGCATTTGGCAGCTCCAAATCCCCTGCCAAGCAACAAAAAACACACAAAATCCAACCAAAGCAGACATCCAAAATCATCGCCAGTAGCACCTCCCAGCCAATCAACGACTAGTATATCCCACGAAATATTCCATAATTCATCACATTTGGCATTAGAATATCCTTTAACAGATTCCAGGGCTAGGGTATTCCTCCCATCCAAGTAGAAAACAGTATCCAGCAGCTCAAGGTCAAGCATCCAGTATCACCAGAACATACGTCTCCCAGCATGTCAATGCTCATATTCCAGCAACCAGAATCACAAAACCAAGCATATACATCAGTATCCTCACAAACCATCCAAGAATTCATCCAGTAACTTAGCTTACAAAGGAAAAACACATCCAACCGGTCACACCACAAGGAACACTTAACCAACACCTAGCGGTAGCAACACTAGACCACCCGCTGCCATGCTTCAAATCATACCGCAGCACCCAAACCGTCTTGCTTAGACCCAAAACCAAGCATCCCCTCACCTCCAATCTAGCATCCAGCACCATCAGAAACTCACATCCACAACAACGATGAATAATTCACCAGAAATCGAACAAACACAAAAAAACCAGGAACCAAAGAAAAGGAGAACCCATCACTGTACTAGCTGTGAAAACTGATGATGGCCAGATTTGCAAACCTCCAAAGCAGGGGGAAGAATGAAACCACCAAGACAGATTAACTCTCTCCGCATCCACCCATAACCATCATAAAGCCATGAACATCATTACAGAACATGAAAACAAACCTGTAGTGGCAGCACATGCCAAAGCCATCCCCACCGTGTCAGACTTCCAGACAGCGCCACCCCTGTCGGATCTGTTGAGTAACCACCACCAAGCCGCATCATGGACCTCCACCTATGTCATAATCCATCATAGATTGGGGAAGAAGAAAAGCTAGATATGGTACATGCCACCTCGGAACCTTGCCACACCATTAAACGCAAGACAAAGGGGTCTGGGCAATCAAGATCTGACCACCTTGCTACATCCCGTCGACATGACCCACCATCCATCGCTGCACCACAAGAACACCGATTCCCCAAAACCCTGGATCTTCTTCAAAGACCACAAGAAAGCTGATCTGGAAACCCACAAAATCATAGCAGGCGCAACACCACCAAGCCAACCCCAATTCTTCCGCATCCACCATGAACTGTCGCATTTCCAGGACCAGAGCTCCAAAACACCACCAAAACACCAAACCTCACCAGATCCCCTCGCATGCCACACAGATCTGAGAAGAAGAATCTCAAATCTGACTTTGTCCGCAAGGACTAGACCTGCCGACAACACAACTAGATCTTCCAATCTTGAAGCAGAACACCCGCAACCATGGATCACATCACCGCCAAAGACTGACGCCATCAAGAACCGCCGAAATCCTCCACCATCAAGGAACACCGTCGAGAACTGCCAAAGAAAACCGCAACCGACATGCCAATCCACATCATGAATGGGCCGGAAGATGAATCAACCATGGGAAGATCCACAAAGGAACATAGTAGATCGCGACGTCGGGAGAGGGAACCCAGGAGACAATGGCGGAATCGTCTTCTTTTCTTTAGGGTTTCTAAGTTTTTTTAGGGGTTTGGGTGTAGGATTTTGGTTTTAGGATGTCGTGTTTGGGGTTTAATAAAAAGGATATAGGGTTTATGGTGTAAGGTTTAATGTCTAGGGTTTAGGGTATTGGGTTATGGTTTTAGGGTTTGGGTTTTAGGGTATAGGTTATAGTGTTTAAGGTGTGGGGTTTTGGGTTTAGGGTATACAGTATAGGGTTTCTAGTTTTAGTATTAGAGTTTATGGTGTAGGGTATAGGGTTTTGAGTATAGGGATTAAATTTTAGGGTGTAGTGTATGGGGTTTAGTGCTTATAGTGTATTTTTTTGTTTTTTATTGGTTTTATGGTATTTTGTGTGTTTTTACTGCGTTTTTTGTCCCTTTAGGATTTTTTTTAATGTTTTTCTATTTTGTAGGGCTTTATGGTTTTTAGTGGTTTTTACCAGGTTTTTAGGGGTTTTAGTGTTTTTATGATTTTTAGGATTTTTAAGGGTTTTTGGGGTTTATGGATTTTTTAGGGTTCCTGGGGGTTTTATGTTTTTTCATGGGTTTTTTAGTGTTTTTAGGTTTTTTAAGAATTTACGGATTTTAGGTTTGTAAGGATTTAGGGTTTTTAGGGTTTTTTATTTTTTCTAGGATTTTTAGTGTTTCTAGATTTTTATTGGTTTTGGGGGTTTTAGGGAATATGTGGTTTTAAATATTTTAAGGGTTTTTGGGTTTTTATGGGTTTTTTTATATTTTTTAGGGTATTTAGAGATTTTTTATGGTTTTAGGGGTTTTTAGGTATTTTTGGGTTTTTGGTATGTTTATGGATTTTGGGGGTTTTTGGGTTTCAAGTGTTTTTATAGGTTCTAATGTTTTTAGGTTTTTAGGATCTTTTAAGATTTTTAGAAATTTAGGGTATTTTAGGGTTTTTAAGGATTTTAAGTGTTTTAGTGCCATTTAGGATTTTTTATATGTTTCTTTGTGTATTTTAGGGTTTTTAGTGTCCTTTAAGGTATTTTGGGGTTTTATATCATTTTAGGATTTTTAGGATATTTTTGGGTATTTTATGTTTTTTTGGGTTTTGTTGTCTTTTTAGGGTATTTTTATTTTTTAGGATCTTTTAGGATTTTTAGGGTTTTTACGGTGTATTAGGGTTTTAAGGGTCATAAGGGGTTTTATTGGTTTAGGGAAAGGAAGGCATAGAGCTAGACTATTCCTGGACCCCCAAAATTTATAAAAAGAAAAGAAAAGTAGACAAGGGTGGGGTGGGTCAAATGAACCACACCGAAAAAAACTGGACCCCCCAAGACACCAAACCCCAAAAGACCCAAAAAGTAGAAGAGAAAGAAATAGGAACTAAAAATCAATGTCTCCATCGTAATATGGATCCCCATCTACACCATAACTAGAGGAAGAATCTAACTCCACTGACTCCTTTTCAGTTGATTAATATTTCTTGAGGAAGGCAGTGCAATACTCTCTGAGATGTTGCTGCTCCACATTCAGATACGCCTTGACAGACCGACCTCCCCTGCCAGAGGAATCTTCCTTAGCTTTGCAAGAGGATACCATGAACATAGTATTTGGAAGAGAAGAATATTTCTTCATCATCTTCCTCTTTCGGGGATCTAAAGAGACCCCTGCAGCTTTGTTTTCCTTCCCATATGTAATGGACTCCTCTAGAAAGGCCCTCTCCTTAATGATCATATCCATATGTGGTTCATCCTACTACCATCCTATTGGAAAAGTTCTTGATTAGGGATGAAAGGGGCTTCCTGGTGTAGGGAATAGTCAGAAAGAGCCCCACACTACGACACACAAAGAACCACCAGGGAAGGTTACTTGAGATCCAGATAAGGAGGGGTCACCACACCAGCCAGCACTAGTTGCAGGCCCTTATCATACTTCAAAGCAAGACAAACCACATCACCAGTTCACCCAGCTCTGTTGTCCACCTCAATTTCAGGTAGAGTAAGAGTCAGTTTCCCCACCTACCAAGGAATCTTGCTTACTTTACCCTAGAAAGAAGGCTCATTCTAAACAATCCCATCACTATTGTGCACAATATCCTTCATCACCCTTTTAACCTACACACTAGCAGTGCTCAAGCGCCCAATGGTGTCCAACATTGGCTCAGCTTCACTAAAATTATGGGCCACACTCTCTCAACCACGCTCAGCAGCAAAGGCCTGCACCTCATTCTGCACCTGTACAGCAAACCTCAGACACCCAACATCAACAATCAGAGACCCTTGAACCTCCTCCTCAAGCTTTAGTCCTTAAAATCGATTGAAAGTTGGAATGAATTCCTGAATCTGATTTAGACTACTAATAGAAGAAAACGGTATCCCACCAGCAGCAACATACACCCCCCCATAGAGCCCCCTGAACCCTCCATGCTTGAAGAATTTTCAACATCCAAAAGCTTCATGTCACTCCTCAATTGCCAAAAAATATCACTCACCTTGGGCCCTGATTGACACTGAACATATGATTTCCCTAAACATTGGTCACCTATTGTAGACCCATGGTCCCCCAGTACTTTTAGAAGACCTTCCCAAACAATATTCGGGCTCAGTGGTCCAGGAATTAGACCAATTGTAGGTTCCACCCCCAAACTCAGAGTGGCAGCCCTCTGGTCCAACCCCACCACAACAACCTCCTAAGAATCAACAACGGATTTATCTCCTACATCGGATGCCTCCCAAACTAGCTTCTTATCATCACTAGCTATACTGAGACGCCATCAACTTTTCCTAGAGTGACCCAGATTTTTACAAGAAGAACAGAACTCCACCCATGATTCAAAGACAACCGGCTGTTTGTATCGAAATTCCTTATGAACAATAATCCATACAATCTCAAATGGTACATTCGATGCATAAACTTCAACAAAAACTCTTGGAGCCACAGGATGAAAAACCATACGGGTCCCGCTATCCGAGAAAAGATACCTTCCCACCAGATTTACAAGCATAGAAATGATAGATGGATTTTTAAAAGGAGGATAGAGTTAGGGAATCGATCCCAAGTGAAAATCATCGGTGAATCGTGATTCATATGAAGATCAAATCTCCATCTAAAGAGGAAGAACTGGTATCCATTAAAGCTATGGGGAGTCTAGGACCACACAACTGAGTTAGATCCTCCCCCTTTTCAAACTGAATCATAATGTTCCAGCCATCAATTAATCCTACCATCGTACGATCTTGAAGACCCCAAGATTCAAACAGAAACTTGTCAAACAAGTCCACCAAGGGTCTCCGACTCATGAAGTGATAAACCAATGTCAAGCTATGGAGAGACAAGGATTTATTAAACTCCTAAATTGAGATTGGGAGCTATGGGTGACCTTCATACAAATAAATAACCTTAGGGAAAATTTCAATCTGGGGAAATGGGGGTAGAAAATTAGGGATGGATAATGGGACAAAGGATTTCCAATCTTCATCAAGTATCCACAAGGGTCCCTCTTCCCCAGGGGGGGAGAGGTACGGTCATATCCATCATCTAGGGGAAGGAAGTATGAGTCCATATAGAGAGTGAAGATGAGGTTCGTCTATCTTCTTAGTGTTTTTAGGGGGATTATAGGTTTAGGGGGTTTTAGAGTATTTTATGTTTTTTGAGGTCTTTTGGGGTTTTAGGGTATTTAAGATATTTTCAAATTTTTTAGTGTTTTTAGTGAATTTTTAGGTTTTAAGTGAATTTTAGGGTTTTTAGGGTTTTTAGTATTTTAGGGTTTAGTGCCTTTAGGGACTTTTTAGGGGTTTTGTTTTTTTTATTTTTAGTGTTCTTAGTATTTTTATGGGTTTTAGGATTTTTATGGTTTTCAGTTATTTTTATAGATTTTTAGGGTTTTTAGGGGTTTCTTGGGTTTTTTGGGAATTTTTGGTGTTTTATGTGTTTTTAGTGATTTTGGGGATTTTTTTTGTGTTTCTTGGGTTTTTAGAGGTTTTTAATAATTTTAAAGATATTTTATGGGTTTTAGGTATTTTATGGTAGTTAAATGGATTTAGGGTTTTTAGGGGGTTAGGGTATTTTAGGATCTTTTAGGGGATTAGGGTCTTTTATTCTCTTTTAAGGTCTTTTAGGGTATTTCGGGCCTTTTATAATATTTAAAGGTTTTTGTTGGGTTTTTTTTCTAGGTGATTTTTATTCTATTTATGGTTTTAGGGGTTTTAGGGTCATTTGGGGTTCATTATGTTTTTTCAGTGTTTTTTTGGGGGGTTTAGTGTTTAATATAGTTTTTAGGGTTTTTATGGGTTTTAGGATTGGGGGGGGGGGGTTAAAAGGGGTTTGGGGAGGTTTTAAAGGTATTTTAGGTGGGTTTATGGTTCTTATGATATTTTACACAATTTTGGGTCTTTAGGGGTTTTAGGTTATTTTAGGGGTTTTGGATTATTTTATGTTTTTATGGATTTTAGAGTTCTTTAGGTTATTCGTATTTCTTGGGGTTTTACTTTGTATAGGGTTTTTAGTGTGTTAAGGGGTTATAGGATGTTTTAGGATTTTATTTGGGTTTTAGGGCATCTTTAGTGTTTTATTGGTTTTTTTGGTCCTTTAAGGTAATTTTTAGGTTTTAGGGTCAATTAGGGGTTTTGAGTTTTAGGGTCTTTTCAGGGGTCTTAGGTTTTTTTTGGGTTTAGGTTTTTTTAGTTTTTTTAAGTTTTTTTTTGTTTTTCTTGTTTTTAGGGGATTTTGTAGTTTTTAGGTATTTTGGGGGGTTATATGGTTTTAAAGGGGTGTTTAGTGGGGTTTATAGGTTTTTAGGGTATTTTTAGGTTTCCTTAAGGTTTTAGTGTCTTTAAGGTGTTCTTTAAGGGTTTTGTTGTTTTTAGGACCTCTTAGTGTGTTCAAGATTTTTTTTGGCTATTTTAGGGGGTTTTGAGGTTTTTAGGGGTTTTAAGGTTCTTATAGTTTTTTGTGCTTTTAGGGACTTTTATTGTTTTGCGTATTGGTTTTAGTGTTTGGAGTATATGTTTTAGGGTTTTAGGTATAGGGTTTAGGTTTTAGGGTGTAGGTTTTATGGATTTGGGTGTTGGGTATAAGGTTTATGGTGTAGGGTTTAGGGTTTATGATGTTGGGTATAAGGTTTAGGCTACATGATTTTTGGTTTAGGTTGTAGGTTATAAGGTTTCAGGTGTAGGGTTTATAGTTTACAGTGTATGATATATGGTTCTCGGTGTATCTTTTATTATTCAGGGTGTAATTCATATGATTTAGGGTGTAAGGTTAAGGATTTAGGGTGAAGGGAATTGGGTTTAGGGTTTCTAAGGTATTTTTTTTTTGTTTTCAGGTTATTTTTAAGGGATTATTTAGGGGTTTTAGTTTTGTTATTATTTTTTTTATCATTTTTTGTGTTTTTATGTTCTCTATGGGTTTTATTGTTTTTTATTGTTTTTAGGGTTTTTAGATTTTTTATGGTTTTTAAGGATTTATAGGGTTTTAGGATTTTTAGGATTTTAGGGTGTTTTATGGGTTTTTAAGATTTTTAGGGTTTTCAGGCATATTAATGGGTTTTTAGGTTTTTTTAAATATTTTTTGGGGTTTTTAAGTGTTTTGTGTTTTTTTAGGGGTTTTGTGATTTTTTTGGGGTTTCGGGTTTTTTGGGTGATTCATGTATTTTTTGGTATTTGTTATTTTCTCTAGTGTTTTTAGTGATTTTAACGTTTTTATAGTTTTTTCTGGGTTTTTAGGATTTTTTAGGGGTTTTAGGGATTTTAGTTTTTTTATTGGTTTTTATTGTTTTGAGAGTTTATTAAGCGTTTAAACATTATATTTGATTAGGATTTTGGGGTTTTAATCTTGTATGGTTTTTAGGTGTTTTAGGTTTTAGAGTTTTTTCACGTTTTATGGTGTTTTTTGTTTCCTTTGGGTCTTTAATGTACTTTTTGGGTTTTTTATGTTCTTTTGGGGTATTTTAGATTTTTTAGTTTGTTTATTGGTTTTTAGGGTATTTAGGGTGTTTCAAGTGTTTGGGTTTTTTAGGAGTTTATTGGAGTTTTAAGGTTTAATGTTTTTTTAATTTTTTAGTGTTTTAGGGAAATGAAGATGCGTGGGACGGGCTATTCCTCCCCCCCCCCCCCCAAATTTATTAGAAATAAAAAAGGAGACACAGCAGACAAGGGAGGGGAGGGGTCAAACGACCCACACCCAAAGACCCAAAAAAAAGAAAGATCAAAAAAGAAAAAAAGAAAAAACACATAAATCCAAGCAGCCACCACCATCATCCAGCATTAACCAGCATCCAGCTGCTCACAACTAACCAACGACCAGCGTCCAAGCTAAAAAAATCCAGCATCCAACACCTTTAATCCAATCAGCTTCCAGAAAATCACACCTTCCAGCAGGCAGCGTCTTTTCATCAAGAAGACTCACCACAAGCAACATTGAATCATTGGCACCAAAATCACCAGCTTCCACATCATCCATCAACACCACTCCAAGTAGGTCTATTTCCAGCAAAGCAGAATCACCAGCACCAAAAAAAATACATCATCAGCAACACATCTCAGTAGAAAACAAACAACATTCTAGCATAGCGCACCCAGTAGTACATCCAAGGGTGAAGAACCGCCAGCTCCTCATTCCAAAGGTCTCTTCCATCAACATAAAGACCACAAAGCATGACCAAAACACAACACCTCATATTACAAACAGAAAGTAAAACCAGCATCTCGGGACCAAAAAAACTACTTTGGCACCATAGCAAAGCATAAACCAAAACAAAATTGCAGCAGAGTGCGAACTAATCAAGATCATCAGTAAGAAACAGGCTCCAACCAAGATTTTCATCATAATACAGGGGACCAAAGGAACCCTTTTGGTACCCCGACAAACAGTAGACTAGAAAATCATCCTGATCCCAGCACAGCTTAAGCCACCCCATGTCAATAGTGAGAAATATAGATAGATCCAAGGGACCAGAAAACCAAACATGAATCTTCAGTGCAAGTCGTTGACCAGTATATCTAATCGCGCACGCCATCGGACCTAGTGCACCACCAACAGATCGACCCACAACCCTCTGTATCTGCCATCTTCCATCACACAACTTGGAGCAACAACAAGGCTCACTGAAAAACGGATCTGCCTGAAGAGACGACCGAAGTACCCATATTCGAGAGAACCAGAACATCGCACTACAACTTTTTTGAAGCTTGTCACCATAGCAACTGATCTTCCATGGGGGATCCCTAACACAGGTCTTTGCGAAAAGAAGCCGATGAAGGAGCCATGCAAATCCCCAGAACCTGCTACCACAGACTAAGGTCCTCATGTCGACCGACTCGCGAATCTCCCACCAAGGGAGAGCAATCGAAAGGGAGTCAATTGAAGAGGAGCAGAAGAACTCCAGATTGAACTCGCCATGGAAGATCCGGGGAGGAAACCCTAGAAAACGCAGTGACGAGAGGGAGAACCCAGGAGAGAGCAGAGGTATCTCTTCTGGATCTTTCATTTTTTAGTGTTTTAGGGAAAGGAAGATGCAAGGATCGAGCTATTCCTAACCCCCCCCCCAAATTTTATTATGAAAAAAAGACGCAACAGACAAGGGAGGGGAGGGGTCCAACGAACCGCACCCAAAAACCCTTTAAAAACCCAAAACGCAAAAGACCCCAAAAAAATAAAGATCAAAAAAGAAAAAACACAAAAATCCAAGCAAGAAAGATCTAGTAGCAGTCCCAACCAAGCAGCAACCAACATCCCGCAGCAGCAACACCATCACCATACACAACAACTTCATCACCTACAAAGCATTAGCAAAATCACATCTCATCCAAGAAGTAGCCAACGTCCAACCCATCAGATTCCAACAGCCAGAACCTCTTTCAGCAGTTCCCAGCAAAGCAGAAAATGGTACCCAGCAACACCAGATCTAGCGACTAGCAACATCAAACCACCAGCAACATCGAACCACCAGCAACATCGAACCACCAGCAACATCGAACCACCGACAATATCGAATCACCAGCAGAAAAATCACCAACCTCTACCTCATCCAATACCACCACGCTAGGCAGGTCCATCACCAACCGCACAGAACCACCAAGGGAATTGGCAGCCACAGTCCTGTAGCTCATCATCCATCAACTCAATACTTGACCAAAACTTAGCAGTAACTTATGAAATAACCAACAACCAGTATCAATTGTCATATAACAAATCAAAATCCAGCGACCAACTCTTCCTGACCAGACCATTTCCAGCATCCCATCAAAATCAGAAACAAAAGACCACCATCACCCACGCTCTAACCCATTCCACATCATCCACAACTCCTTATACTCATCATTCAGCAGTAACACCAACACGAAAACAAACCAGCCACAATTCAAGAACACATACACCATCATGTCAAACCGAACACAGCACAGTATGGACAAACCTTCATCAGCAGCAAGATCCAAGAACAAGAAATCAGAACCAAAAAAGAAAACCTGCATCTTCACCCCTATCGGCCACCATGACTCGTCAAGAAGCCTGAAAAGCCAGAAAGACCCTCCTCGGGTCCAAAAAAGAATCGCAGATCGAAGCACAGAGCCGTAAGTGCCACCGCCGAGATGTCTCGAATCCCGCCGAACCCACATGTCACCAAAGCGAAGCCAAAACTCTCCCAGACGAAGCCATCAGAGTGTCTTGCTGAAGATCAGGCCAAGCACACCTCTATCCAGTCTTCGAAACATCCATCGCACATGTGCTGAATTCACCAAAGACCTCAAATACATTGCCTTGATCACTGGAAAACCATCATCGCCACCACCCAGGAGCAACAAAGATGACGCCCGAGGAGGAGCAGGATCCAGATCTAACATAGCTGATCCGAATCGAAGAAAAATCTAGACCAAAATGTCGTCACCAATTCCTGAAACAACCCACCATAACCTAACTCCATCGACCAGTAGCCTCGATTTTAGTATTTTTAGGTTTTATGGTTTTTAGGGGATTTTATTGTTTTTAGGGTTTTTAGGGTATTTTAGGGGTTTTTAGGGTTTTTATAGTTTTTAAGGTTTTTAGATTCTTTTGAAACTTTAAGATTTTTAGATTCATTTAGTTTTTTTAATTTATTTTGCATCATTTATGTAGTTCTTTGGGTTTTTAGTGTATTTTAGGGGTTCTTGGTTATTTTATTGTTTTTTTCGGGACTTTTAGGGTTTTTAATGGGTTTTTGGTCATTTTAGGATTTTAGGGGTATTTTGGTGTTTTAGGGTATTTTTAGAGTTTTTAGGGTCCTTGGGGGGGGGGGGGTAGGATTTTTAGGATTTTTAGGGTTTTTAGTAATTTTTAGCTTTTTTAGGGTTTTCTGGTAGGTTTTAAGGGTTTTAGGATTTTTAGGTTCTTTTATGGATTTATGCTTGTTTAGGGTTTTGTTTTTTGGGTTTTAGGTTTTTAGGGATTTTAATTGGGTTTTAGTGTTTTGGGGGTTTTAGGATTTTTATGTTTTTAGAAAGTTTATATGGTTTTAGAATTTTTATGCATTTTTGGGTTATTTTTGGATTCATGTAGTGCTTTAAGTGTTTTTAGGATATTAAAGGTCTTTTAAATTTTAGTGTTTTTAGTTAATATTAGGGTTTTTAGGGTTTTTATGTGTTTGTAAGGTCTAAATGACTTTTTAATGGGTTTTTTGAATTTTAGTTTTTTTAGGTTTTTAGGGATTTTAAGTGTTTTTAGGCCTTTTTGGTTTTTATGGATTTTAAGTGTTTTTACGGTGTATGGTTTAGGGAGTAGTGTATTAGGTGTAGGAAATAGTGTTAGGGCGTAGATTTTTGAGTTTAAGGTTGTTTTAGTGTTTATAGAGTTTTTTTAGTTTTTTTAAACTTTTTTTTTTAATTTTTTTGGGGGATTTTACGGTTTTTAGGGTTTTGGGTGTTTTTTTGGTTTTATTGGATTTTAGGATTTTCATGTTTTTTGGGTTTTGGGGGGTTTTAATGTTTTTTTCTTGTCTAGTGCATAAGTTTTATGGTGTAGGGTATTGGGTTGAGGGTATGGGTTATATAGTTTAGGTTCTTTAGTGTTTTTAAGGGTTTCTAGTTTTTTTTGATTCATTAGGCTTTTCGGGTTTTTTGGTTTTTATAAGGTTTTTGGGGTTTTTAGGTTTTTTAGTGGTTTAAGGGTTTTTAATTCCTCTGGTGGGTTTCTATGATTTTTAGGTTTTGGGGTTTTTTTTTGTATTTTTTAGGGTTTAAAGAGTTTTTAGGGCTTTATGGTTTTTATGGTTTTTAGGGTTTTTAGTGTTTTTGGGGTTTTGGGGTTTTAGGGTATTTTAGGGTGTAGAGTATATGGTTTATGGTTTAGGGTATATGGTTCAAGGATTATATATTTTTAAGGGTTTTTATTTTGTTTTAGGTTTTTATTATTTCTACAGTTTTTAGGGGTTTTCTTGGGGTTTTAGTGATTTTTGGGGTTTTAGGGATTCTTTTTATTTTTAGGGGTTTTTTGTGATTTTGTGTTTTTTAGGGATTTTAGTGTTTTTAGGTTATTTAGGGGAATAAAATTTTTTGGGGCTTTGTCTAATTTAAGTGTTTATATGGTTTTGATAGTTTTTAGGGTTTTTAGTGTTGATAGTGTTTTTAAGTATTTTTATGGATTTAGTGTTTTCAATGGCTATTAAAGGTTTTAGGGTATTTAGGGTTTTTTTGTTTCAAGTTTATTATTTTTTTTATAGTTTTCATGGGTTTTAGAGTTTTTAGGATATTTATGGTCTTGTAGGGTCTTTTTATGTTCTTAGGGGTTTTAGGGTATTTTATGGGTTTTAGGTCCTTTTATAGATTTTATGGTTTTGTAAGGTTTTAAGGGTATTTAGGTGATTTTTACGGTATTTTTAGGGGGTTATAGGGTTTTAGGTTCTTTTATGGCATTGTTGGGGTTTTAGGGTCTTTTTTAGAGTTTTTTGGGTTTCTAGGGTGATTTTTGGGGTTATTAGGGTTGTTTTGGATATTAGTTTCTTTTAGGAATTTTAGTGTTTTTTAGGGTTTATGGTTTATTTAGAGTTTATTGAGGGTTTATTCAGGGGGGTTATGGTTTTTTTGGGGTTTAGGGTTTGTAGATATCTTATGATTTTTAATTATTTTTAGGGTTTTTGAGGGATTTTTAGAATTTTTTTAGTTTTTCGATGTATTTTTTATAGTTTTGGGGGTTACATGGTTTTTCTAGGGTTTTTAGGGTTTCTAGGGTTCTTAAGTTCTTTAAATTTATTTAGAATTTTTGGGATCTTTTAGGGGTTTATTAGGGTTTTTAGTTTCTTTTATGTGTTTTAGGTTCTTTTAGTGTTTTCAGGGGTTCTTATTGTAATTTTCAGTTTTAAGGGGGTTTTAATGTTTTTATGGTTTTTTAGTGTTCTTTGGGTTTTAGGGTGTAGGTTTTAGGGTGTAGGGTTTAAAATTTAGGGTTTTGTGTATAAAGTTTAGGGTATTGGTTTTATGGTTTATGGTGTAGGGTGTATGTTTTAGTGTGTCAATATTAGGGTTTTGGGTGTAGTTATAGGCTTCAGGGTGTAGGGTGTAGGGTTTAGGGTTTAGGGTGTATGGTATAGGTTTTCAGGTGTTGGTTTTTGGTTGTATGATATAGGGTATAGTGTTTGTGGTGTAGAGTATGGGGTTTAGTTTTTATGGTATAGGAGTTAGGGTGTAGGGTTTAGGGTTTATGGTGTAGTGTATGGGGTTTAGGGTGTAGGGTTTTGTGTCTGTCATGTAGTGTTTAGGGTTTACTATGTAGGATATAGGGTTTAGGGTGTGTGGAATAGGGTTTAGTAGGTAGAGTTTTGGGTGTTGTGGGTAGACTATAAGGTTTAGGGTGCAGGGTTTTGTGTTTAACATGTAGGGTATCGAGTTTATGGTGTAGAGTTTAGGGTTTAGTATGTAGGGTACAAGGTGTAGGGTTCAGGGTGTCTGGTTTATGGATCAAGGTGTAGTCTATTGGGTTTAGGGTGTAGGATTTTCGTTTTTGGTTTTTGGTTTGGGCTCTACGATGTAGAGTTTTGGGTTTTGGTTTTTTGGTGTAGTGTTAATGGTTTTGGGCATAAGGTGTAGTGTATTGGGTTTAGGGTGTGGGGTTTGGGGTTTAGGGTGTAGGGTGTAGATTTTAGTGTTTATGGTTTGGGATTCAGGTTTTAGGGTACATGATATAGTGTTTATCGTGTAGGGTTTTGGGTTTAGGGTGTTGGGTATATGGTTTAGGGTTCTTTATATTTTTATTTTTGTTAGGATTTTTAATGGTTTTATGCATTTTAGGGGATTTAGTTATTTTTTGGGTTTAGGGGGGTTTAGGGTTTTTGGATTTTCGGTTTTTTGGGTTTTTGTGATATTTAGGGTGTTTATGTTTTGTTAATGTTTTAAAGGGATTTTTAGAGTTTTTTGTTTTTAGGGTTTTATAGGTATTTAATTTTTGTGTATTTTTAACATTTTTGGGGTTTTTTAAAATTTTAGGGTTTTATGGTATATGGGTGTATAGTGTTTTAAATAATTTTAGGGGGTTTTAATTATTTAAGGTTTTATTGGTTTTTTTGTGTTTTCAGAGATATTTGGGTTTTTTTATGGTTTTATGGTGTTTTAGAATTTTTTAAGGATTTTAGGGGTTTAAAGGGGTTTTAGGATTTTTAGTGTTTTTATGATTATTTTTGGGGTTTTAGTGTTTTCGGAATTTTTAGTGTTTTTTGGGTTTTTATGGTCTTTGGGGTCTTTGATAGTCATTTAGGAGTTTTATGATATTTTATAGGTATTTTATGGTATTTTATGGGTTTTATGGTTTTTTACGGTGATTTGTGTTTTATGTTATTTTTAGGGTTTTATGGGTTTTAGGATTTTTAGATTCGTTTTTTGGTTTTTAGTGTTTCTTATAGACTTTTAAGGGTTTTTTGATTTTTTGGGTTTCTAGTTTTTTAAGGGGATTTTAGATTTTTAGGGGATTTAGGATATTTTTAGGATATTTTAGGGTCTTTTATGGGTTATGAGGAATTGTTTTGTATATTTAGCTGGTTTTAGAGTTTTTAGGAGTTTTGGGGATTATTAGGTTTTTTGGGGGGGTTTAGAATTTAATTGGTTTTAAGGTTTTTATTGCATATTTAGGGATTTTTTGGGTTTTGATGTTCCTTTTAGGGATTTTTTGTGCTTTTTCATCTTTCTAGGGTTTGGGTATTTTTTTGGGTGTTTAACGTTTGTTGTTTTTATAGAGACTTTTTACCATTTTAAGGGGTTTTAGGGTTTTTAGGGTTTTAATTATTTTTTAGGGTATTTAATTTTTATTTAGGATTTATTCGGTTTTTTAGAGTTAATTTTAGGGTTTTAAGGGGTTTAGGGTTTTTTTAGTGTTTTTATGATTTTTTTGGGTTTTAGGGTTTATATTCTATTTAATTATTTTTTAGGATTTTTAGGGTTTTAAGGCTTTTAGGGTTTTTAGTGTTTTTTGGATTTTTAACGTGTTTTAGGTTTTCTATGGTTTTTAGCTACTTTAATATTTTATAGGTGTTTTAGGGATTTTTTGTCATTTTGGAGGTTTTTAGGTCCTTTTAAGGGGTTTTTATGGTCTTTTAAGGTTGTTAGGGCATTTTAGGGGTTTTTCAGTTTTTAAGGATTTTATGGTTTAAGGGTTTTTAGGTTCTTTCAGGAGTTTTTAGGGTTTTTATTATCATTAAGGATTAGGGTGTATGGTTTATGGTGTAGGGTATAGTGTTTTTCATGTAATATTTAGGGTTTAGGGTGTAGGGTGAAGAGTGTAGGGCTTAGGGTATAGGGTGTGGTGTTTGGTTTTAGGGTGTTGTGTATAGGGTTCTGGGTGTTGGGTTTAGGGTTTAGGATTTAGGGTTTAGGGTGTATGGTATAAGTTTTAGGGTGTAGGTATTAGGGTTTAGGGTGAAAGGTTTGGGGTTTAGGTTTTTTAAGGGTTCTTTATGTTTTTTGGGTGTTTTTATGGGTATAGGGTTTTTAAAGGATTTTATAGTTTTTACGGTTTTTGGTGTTTTTAGCGTTTTAGGGGTTTTTATGGGTTTTTAGTGTTTTTAGGTCTTCTAATGGTTTTTATTGGGGGGGGGGGGGTTAGAGCTTTTAGGGTTTGGGGGGTTTTATGTATTTTAGGGTCTTTAGGTGGTTTAAGGGTTTTTAGGGGGATTTAGTGTGGGGGGGGGGGGGGTAGGGTTTCTAGGGGTTTTTATGAGTTTTTATAGTTTTTAATATTGTTATTTTAGGGTTTTTTTGGTTTTTATATTTTTACGGTTATTTATAGTCTTTAGGGGTTTTGGGTTTTTTTTGGATTTTTTTGGGTTTTTAGTGTTTTACTATTTTTTGTATTTTAGGTTTTTTTTGGTTTTTTAGAGCGTTTATGGTTTTAGGGGTTTTTGTGGTTTTTATAGTTTTGATTATTTTTTGGGTATTTTAATTTTTTTAGGGATTTTATGGGTTTTTAGATCTTTTATGTTTTTTAGGTTTTTTATGTTCTTTTAGTGTTTTCAATATTTTTATAGTCCTTTATGATTTTTAGTGTTTTTATGATCTTTTAGGGGTTCTTAGGGTTTTAAGGGCCTTTATGGTTTTCTATGGTAATTATAATCCTTTATGAACTTAAGTGTATTTTAGGGTTTTTAGGTTTTTAGTGACTTTTTTGAGTTTTAAGGGTTTTAAGGGGGTTATAGGGTTTTAGGGTCTTTTAGGTTTTTTGAAATTTTTGGTTTTTTATGTTTTTAGGGAATTTTATGGGGTTTATTGGTTTTAATGTCATTTAGTATTTTTAGGGTTTTATGTTATTTTAGGGGTTTTAGTGTTTTTAGGGTCTTTTAGGGTCTTAGAATTCTTTATTGGTTTTTAGGTTTTTGGGGTTTTTAGGGGTTTTTAGGATTTGTATGGGTTTTTAATGGATTTTATTGTGGTTTTATGGTTTTTAGGGGTTTTATATTTTTTTGGGTTTTTCATGGTTTTTATGATTTTTACGGTTTTTTGGGGTTTTAAGGGTTTGATGGGTTTTTATAAGGGTTTTCATGAATTTTAGGTTTTTAGGGTTTTAGAGGTTTTTTGTATATTTAGGGATTTAGGAATTTTTATGGAAATTTGGGGTATTTAGAGGGTTTAAGGGATTGTAAGGTCTTATAGTGGATTTTCATATTTTTTGGATTTTTTTTGTGTTTTTAGGGTTTTTAGGTTTTTAGTGATTTTATGAGATTTAGGGGTTTTATGGTTTTTTTATTTTTTAGATTTTTTGGGGTTTTTAGTTTGTTTTTAGACTTTTAGGGTCTTTTAGTGTTTTTATTTATTTTTTCTATTTTTATGGTATTTAGGGTTTTACTATATTTTTTTGGGTTTTTAAGGTCTGTTTAGATTTATTAGTGTCTTTTAAGGGTTTTTGGATTTTTAGGGTTTTAGGGAAAAGAAGATGTGAGGGTCAGGCTATTCCCGGCCCACCCAAATTTATTAGAAAGGAAAAAAGAGACACATTAGACAAGGGAGGGGAGGGGTCAAACTATCCACACCCAAAAACCCTTTACAACCCATGACAAAACAAGAAAAATAAAAACAAGAAAAAACACCAAAATCCATACAAAGCATAAAAACCAAGAAGTCCCCAACATCACCCAGCCAAACAACAACCAACAATATTTCAAAAATAGAACCTTCAGCACCTCCCATCCAAGCAGTAACCAGCACCCAACTTTACTGTCTCCAGCCTCCATCACCTCCTCGCCAATCATAACCACAACTAACATCACAGAAACAGCTCCAGAATCATAAACAACAACTTTATCACAGCCAGACCATACAACAAACAACATCCAACACCCCATTTTCAGAAAACAAGATCCTCTTTCAAACAAACATCTCCCAGCAGCCCGCTTCCACCTCAAAAACCAGCAGCACCAGTTCCTCTCAACCCCACCATAACAAAAATCCAGCACCCAACATCTCTAATCCTCGAGGGAAAATGAAGTCCAGCATATCAACATCCAACAACTCAAGATCCAGACAAAAAATAGCAACAACTTAAGAGAAAACCAACAACCAGAAGAAAAACTCATACAACAGCTCAAAAAACAACAACCATCTCCTCTAGGCCAGGCGAGCTCCATCATCTCACCATATCCATATGCACAAAACAGACACCACTCAACCGAAACAGTATCCATCACCCTCGATGAATCACGAACAAACCAACCACAACGCAAGAGACCATAATCCGACATAACATCCATATCATAGCACAACATAACAGGACCTTCATCATTAGCATGAAACTGATTCGTGGGAGAAACGTCAGAAATATGAACCTCAATTTTCCACACAAACCAATGCCAAGCCAATATCATTTGTGGCTCTTGCAGCCTTTGGGAAAGGCTAAGAGCCCCCATCTCCTCCACAAGCACCAAACTACAAAGACCTCCACAGATCCAGAAAATCCACTAGGAAACAACCAGCTGTAGATCAAAGCCGTATAAACTCACCTTAACAAGACGCGTAGAAGACCAAAGCATCAAATCAAGAAATATCGTCCGTCGTTGAGGCCAGAACCCATGTCGTCGATGCACCCTGCTCCATCGTCGAGGCTGTTGACTCCGCTGACCTTCCTGAGGTCCCAGATATGCAAAGTCAACCCCGATCTGTGATAGAAATCCATGAAGAAAGACAACCGCCAGTGAGCCTTCGACACCACAAGCCAGATCAGAACAATCTGAGACCGCAGCAACTTGCACAACCTCAAAAGCGAATGAAACCCAAGCATTCTAGAAAAAAAACAAAAACGCTTCTGAAGCCAAAATCCAGAGTAAGGTAACTGCTCGGGGAGGACAAAGCCGCTGAAGAAACACCATCTTGAGGTTTAGGAATGAATCTAGAGAACACCATCGCCGAGAGCAGATCAAAGAGCCATCGTCAAGATCCCGAGAATAAACCCGGGGAAGAGGCATCGAGCGAGTGAGAGATCCAGGGGAGTGTGCCACCATCCTCTCAGTTTTAGGGTTTTAGGGGGTTTAAAATGGGTTTCTTAGGGTTTTATGGGTTTTTTAGGTTTTCATAGGGTTTTAGGGGTTTTCTTATTTTTTAAGTTTTATGCTATTTTTAGGGTTTTAGTGTATTTTGGGGTTTTATCAGGATTTTGGGTCTTTTGGGGTTTTGAGTTTATAGGGATTTTTAGGGTTGTTTTTTGTTTTTTGGTCTATTTATGGTTTTTTATATTTATATAGGGATTATTTTGGGTTTATTTGGGGTGTTTTTTAATAAATTTTATGGGCATTAAGGGTTTTTGTGTTTTAGAGTATTTTTTGGTTTTTAATGGTTTTTAGGGTTCTAAGAGTGTTTATGGGGTTCGGTATTTTTTGGGGTGTTTGGGGGTTTAGTGGATTTATAGTTTTTTTGGGTTATTTCGCTATTTTAGGGGTTATTTAGGGTTTTTAGGGTCTTTTAGGATTTTTTAGATATTTTAGGGTTTCAGGGAGTTTTTTGTGTAATTAGTTTTTTTAGGGGTTTATAAGGTTTTATAGGGTTTGTACTGTCTTTTATGGTTTAAAGTATACGATTTAGGGTATAGGGGTTAGGGTTTAGGGGTGTAGTGTATAGGGTTTACTATCTAGGGTTTAGGTTTTAGTGTGTAGAGTAAAAGGTTTAGGGTTTAGGGTTTAGGGTTCAAGGTTAAGGTTATATGGATTAGGGGTTAGGTTTTTGGGTATAGGGTGTAGGGTATAAGGTTTCCAGTGTTTCGTTTAGGCTTTAGGGTTTAGGGTTTAGGGTTAAAGTGTTTATGGTGTAGGGTATAAGGTTTTTGGTGTAGGGTTTAGGGTTTAGTTTTTAGGGTATAGGGTTAAGGGTGTAAGGTTTATGGTTTACGGTTTAGGGTATTGGGTTTAGGGTGTAGGGTTTAAGGATTTGGTTTTCGGGGTTAGGGTTTATAGTTTACACTTTTGAGTTTTGGGTTTAGGGTATTGGGTTAAGGGTTTTTGGTGTAGGGTATATGGTTTAGGTTGTTCGCTATACGGATTAATGGGTTTTTGGGTTCTTAGGGTTTTGGGATGTTTAGATTTTTAAATGGTTTTTATTGTTTTATAGTATTTTAGTGTTTTTTTTTGGATATTTAGGGGTTTTATATTTTTTTTAGGTTTTTAAGGATTTTTAGGTTTTTTGGGGGTTTTCAGGTCATAAATATTTTTTTGGTATTGTTAGGTTATTAATATTTTTTAGGGTTTTATGTTTTTATTGGTTTCTAGGGTCATCAAAGGATTTTCAGGGTTAAAATATTTCATTTATTTTTTTAGTTTTTTATAGGTTTTTATAGGTTTTTTTGGGTTTTGGTGTTTAGGGTTTTTAAGATTTGTTTTGGGATATTTAGAGTTTTTAGTGGGGTTTTTATGTGTTTTAGGGTTTTTTGGGTTTTTTGGTTTTTATTAATGTTAATGTTTTAGGGTTTTAGGTTTTTGTGGATTTTTTTTTGGGTTTTAAAGATTTTTATGGATTTTAGGGGTTTTAGGATTGTTTATGGGTTTTCGAGGTTTTATAGTTTTTAGGGGATTTCAAGTCCTTAGGGTCTTTTACGATTTTTTTGGATCTTTTATGGGTTTTTAGGGTCTTTATGGTTTTTAGGTATTTTATTGTTCTTTATATTTTTGAGGGGTTTTAATCCATTTAAGGATTTTTTAGGGTGTTTATGGTTTTTAGGGTTTTAAAAAGTTTTTATATTTTTAGTGTTTTTTGTTTTATGGTATTTTAGGTGTTTTTATGATTATTAGAACTTTTTAAATTTTGAGGGGTTTTTTGGATTTTTGGGTATTTTAAGGCTGTTTTGATTCTTTCTTGTGTGTTTAGGTTATTTAGGGTTATTAAGTGTTTTCAAGGTTTTTTTTATTGTTTCAGGGGGTTTTATTGGGGTTATGGGTCTATTTTTCTTTTTAGGGGTTCTAGAGTTTTTATTGGGTTTTATTGTTTTTTTGGGTTTCTTGCATCTTTCACGTGATTTAGTTTTTTTAGGGGTTTAAAGGGTTTTTTGGATTTTTAGGGTCTTTTAGGGTTATTAAAGGTCTTTTGGGGGTTTTATGGAATTTTGGATTTTTATGTTTTTATGGTTTATATAGGGATCTAGGGGTTTTTTGTATTTTCCAGGTTTTTTAGGATTTTAGGGATTTCTAGGGTTTTTTAATTTGTTTAGGGTTTAAAAGTTTTATTTATGGGTTTTAGATATTTTAGGATTTCTAATATTTTTTATATTTAGCGTTTTATGGATTTTATAGTGTTTAGTGTATTAGTTTTTAAGGGGTTTTGGGCTATTTTTTCCTTTAAGGTTTTTTTCGATAAATTAGTTTTCTTTGGTGTTTAGTGTTTTTCTAGGTTTGTAGGGTTTTTAGTATCTTTTATGGTTTTGGTGAATTTTTGAGTATTTTAGGGGTTTTAATTTTTTATGGTCTTTTAGAGTTTTTTTGTTCTTTTTAGTCTTTTAAAGGATTTTAGGGTCTTTTAGGGTTTAGGGTGTTGTGTTTAGTGATTAGGGTGTAGGGTGTAGGGTGTAGGGTTTAGGTTGTAGGTTATAGGGTGTATTGTGTCTGATTTAGGGTGTGGGGTTTTAGGTTTCAAGTGTAGCGTTTAGTGTTTCAGGTGTTGGGTTTAGGTTTTATGGTGTAGGATATAGGTTTTAGGGTGTAAGCCTTAGGGTTTAGGGTGTAGGTCATATGATTTTTGGGTTTCTTATGTTTTTAGGAATTTTAGTGTTTTAGGTTTTTAGTGTGTTTAGGGTTTTTAGGTTTTTAATGTTTTTTGGGGTTTTAGTGTCTTCTATTTTTTTAGGATTTTAGACGTTTTTATAGTATTATAGGTTTTTTTGTGTTTTAAATTGTTTCTTATGGGTTTTAGTTTTTTTGTGGGTTTTAGGTGTATTATGTTTATTGATGTGTTTTAGGTGATTTTAGGTTTTTATAGTTTTTAGGGTTTTGTTTGGTTTTAAGGATTTTATTTGTTTTTAAGATTTTGTGGTTTTTATGGATTTTAGGGGTTCTTTGGGGTTTGGGGGCTTTTGGTTTTTTCATGATTTTTGGGGTTTTTAGTTTTCTTTATGGGTTTTGGGGTTCTTTGAGTTTTTAGGGGTTTTAGGTTTTTTTTGAGAATTTATTTTTTTAGGGTTTGTTAATGGTTTTAGGGTTTTAGGTTTTTAAGGGTTTTATAGGGTTTTTATAATTTTTGGTGCTTTTAATGTTTTTGGGGGTTTTTAAGGTTTTTAGGATCTTTTAGAGTTTTTATGTTCCTTTATGATTTTTAGGGGTTTTTGGGACTTTTTAGGTTTTATATGGCATTTAGGGTCCTTTTGGGGGGGGGGGTTTTAGGGTATTTAGAGCCTAGTAGGGGTTTTACATTATTTTATTGTCTTTTAAAGATTTTAGGGTTTTTATTCTTTTAGGGTTTTTAGGGGTTTTAGGATTTTTTGGTGATTTAATGGGGTTTTAGGATTTTTAGTATATTTTTGGTATATTTATGGTTTTTAGGATCTTTTAGGGTTTTAAGGATTTTCTGGGCCTTTTATGGGTTTTAGTGGGTTTTAGGATTTTATGGTTTTTAGGGTCATTTATGGTGTTTTTGGTGTTTTTATGGGTTTTATGGATTTTATGTTTTTAGAAAATTTTAGGGTTTTAAATATATTTTATTTGGGTTTGTAGGGTTTTTAGGATTTTTACAGGTTTTAGGGATTTTTGGATTCCAGTTATTTTATGATTTTATGGGTTTTTGTGGGGGAGGGGTTGGGTGTTTTTAGGGGTTTTTACGGTTTTAGGGGATCTTAGGATTTTATAAGTTTGTTGTCATTTTGTGTTTTCATAAGGTTTTATAAGATTTTTTAGAGTTTTAGGTGTTCTGTAGGGTTTAAGGGTCTTTTGGATTCTTTTAGGGATTTTTAGGGTTTTAGGGTATTTTTGGATTTCTATGGTCTTTTGGGATTTTTGGGTCTTTTTTAATTTTTATGTTGTTTATGGTTTTACACATTTTTAGTGGTTTTTAGTATTTTTAGGTTTTTTATGATTATTAGGGTTTTTAATGTTTTTAATTTTTTATAGTTTATTTTGGGTTTTAAGTGATTTTTGGGTATTATGGATTTTAGGGTATTTTTCTATTGTTTTAGGGTGTTTTAGTGTTTTTAGGGCCGTTTTATGGGTTTTAGGATTTTAGGGTTGTTAGGATATTTATGTTTTTTTGGCGGGTTTTAGGTATTTATGATTTTTTATGGTTTCAGGGTTTTTTTAATGTTTTAGTGTTTTTAGTGTTCTAGGGACCTTTTAGGGTGTTATTGGGGTTTAAATACTTTTTAGAGTTTTGGAGATTTTAGGGTCCGTATGGATTTTTTGGGATGTTATGGGTTTTAGGGGTTTTCCTTGTTTATTTTGGATTTATTTAAAGGATTTAGTTGCTTTTAGGGGTTTTTAGAATTGTTAGGGTTTTAAAATATATTTAGTTCTTTTAAGGGTTAAAAGGGTTTTTAGTATTTTGAGGGTTTTTAGAGGTTTTACAGTTTTAGGGGGTTTTAGGGTTTTTAATCGTTTTAAAGGATTTTAAGGTTTTAGGGTTTTAGGGTCTCTGCTAGTTTTAAGGGGTTTTGAGATATTTTAATTTTTTACATATTTTCTAGTTCCATTAGGTTTCATTGGTATTTTTAGGTTCTTTAATGTTTTATTATGGGTTTTAGAGTCCTTTAGAGTTTTTTTGGGGTTTAGGGTAATTTAATGGTCTTCTGGGTTTTGAATCTTTTTAGAGATTTTATCCTCTTTTAGGGTTTAGGGTGTGAGGTTTTGGGTGTATGGTTTAGAGTTTATGGTGTAGGGTTTAAGTTTTACGGTGTGGGGTTTTTAATATTTTTATGGGTTTTAAGTTTTTATATGATTTTTAGGGTTTTTTAGTATTTTTAGTGTTTTTTGGGTTTTAAGGGGTTTTATAGTTTTTTTTGGTTTATTGGTGTTTTAGGATCTTTTATTTTTTAAGGGTTTATGATTATTTATTATTTTTAGTAGGTTTATGGTTTCTATGTGTTTTTAATCATTTTATGGGTTATAAGTGTTTTTAATGTTTTTTGGTTTTTAATTTTTTTTACTATTTTTAGGGTTATTTAGGGGTTTTAAGGGTTTTTGGAATTTATGTTTTATTTTTAGTTTTAATGGTTGTTTAGTGTTTTTTGGGTTTGTACAGGTTTTTAGGGGTTTTAGAGATTTTTAGGGTTTACAAATTTTTATTGGGTTTTTTAGGGATTTTTAACTTTTTATTATTATTTTTAGGATTTTTAGTGATTTTTATGGTTATTAGTTTTTTATGTTTTAAAGGGTTTTAGGGTGTTTTAGGGTCATTTGTGTATCGTAATGTCTTTTATGATTTTTTGGGTTTTTCTTGTTTCTAGGGTTTTTAGTATTTTTAGTATTTTGTGGTATTTTAAGTGCTCATGGTTTTTTAGTTATTATTGTGTTTTTTCAATTTTTATTGTATTTATGGTTTTTAGGGGGTTTCTAGGTCCTTTTGGGTTCCTCTAGTGTTTTTAGGGGTTTTTACTATTTGTAGGGTCTTTATAGTTTTCTATGGGTTTTATTATCTTTTTAGGGTTTTAAGAGGTTTTATTGTTTTTTGGGGTTTTATTATCCTCTATGATTTTTGGGGTTTTAGGGTATTTTAGGGTTTTTTATTTGTTTTAGTATCCTTTATGATTTTTTAGGATTTTAGGGATATTAATCAATTTTAAGGGTTTTTTATTATTTTAGGTTTTTAGGTTTTTAGGGTTTTTAGGGTTTTTGCGGGTTTTCGAGTTTATAGGGGTTTTTATGGTTTTTAGTGGTTTTCTGTGTTTTTTATATTTTTTGTATTTTTTTGGGTCCTTTAGGTCTTTCAGGATCCTAATCAATTTTTTAATGGTTTTAGTTTTTTTATCATTTTCTAGAGTTTTTAGTTTTTAGGATTTTTAGGGTTTTTAGGGTTGTAAAGTATTTTTAGGTAGTTTTTGAGTTTTTATGGATTTTAGGGTTTTAGGGAAATTTAATGTTTTTAGGATTTTTAGGGCATTAAAATGGTCTTTGGGTATTTTTGGATTTTTTAGGGTTTTTATATTATTTATGTTTTTTCCTGGATTTTAGGGGGTTTTACAGTTAATATATTTTTAACTATTTTAAGGGTTTTAAGGTGTTTAGTGTTTTCTTGGGGTGATAGTGATTTTAAGGATCATTTTATGGGTTTTAGGTATTTTATATTATTTTAGGGTTATTAGTGATTTTAAGAGTTTTTGTGTTTTTAGTGATTTTAGGTTTTTAGGGTTTTTAGGACTGTTTAGGTTTGTTGATGTTTTAGGTTATTTTAGTGGTTTTGAGAGTATGTTTTTTGTTTTTAGTGTATTTAAGGGGTGTTATGGCGTTTTAGGGTTTATAGGGTTTCTTATGCTCTTGTATGGTTATTAGGGTCATATAAGGGTTTTTATGGTCTTTTAATCTTTCCTTTATGGTTTTAGGGACATTTTAGGGTTTTATGGTTTGTTAGATTTTATATGGTTTTTATGGGTTGTTAGGGTTTTTATGGTTTTAGTCATTTATAGGGGTTTTATGGAGATTCAATGGAATTTTAGGGGTTTTGGATTTTGTAGGGTGAGGAAGATGCGGGGCCAGACTATTCCTGATCCCCCAAAGTATATAAAGAAAAAGTAGACGCCACAATAGAGGGGAGGGGCCAAACAGCCCACACCCTAAACCCCAACACAACCCAAGACCCACACCCCAAAAAATTCCAAAAACAAAAAAGAAAACAAGTCAGTCAATGTCTCCACCGAAGTCATCCAATTCCGCACTGAGAGATCCAAAGCTTGCACCAAGACCAGTGTCCAAGTCAGTAAAGCAAAAGTCTGAGTCAACTCCTATATCCATAGAGTCCTAGCCCAACTCATAATACTCCTTCATTCTGAACGTAGCTGATAATTCCCCTCTGGTCCTCTTCTTCTCTGCATTTCACAAAGGCCGCTCCCACTTGTTAACTTTAAGATTCAGATCGATCACCCTGGAGGTGGCCTGAGTCACCATGGGTCTTGGAAGGGTAGAGTAATCCTTCTGCTTCCTCCTTTGGGGGAGGGGGTGCAGAGATAAAACCATCATCATGAAGTGCCCTCTCATTTATAACTCCATCATTGGCTGCACTTGAGGCCCCTTTGTTACTATCCTTGCTTCCTATCCTAGGAGAGGCTCTACCCATTTTTAGAATCTTTTTTATTTCTTCCTTGTACCTGGCCATAACAGCATTTATCCTACGGTCATCCTCAGCAAACCTATCCCCAAGTATTTTAGACTCACCCTCAAGGGGAAACCTTTCCCATTCAACCATCATCATTTCATGGAGAAGAACAGAGTGTTCTTCAGTAGATGGTACACCATAAACAACCATGGCATTCTGCATGTTTGGGGCCAACCCACCTTCATCAATTTTGGGCTTCAGTATAGGGATCCCAGCCAAATCCTCCACATAAGCAGAGCCATAAGTGGGATCCTATGGGGTAAGTCCTGTCATACCCTTCACACGAATAGCGCCAACCTCATCATCAAGAGAACCTGGCAAAACCCCCATGTCAACTCTCTTTGTGTCACTGCTCCCAGTGGACAACATCGAGGGGTCTATGTGCCAACTAGGGTGTCGCTCTCCAGGATCATGGGTCTGCTCCTCAACTAGGATCATCTTCTACCCAACCGAAATCAGCTCCGGCCCATACCCACCTCTCATTTCCAGCTCATTCACCTTCCTCTTCTCAGTCTCTCCCGCCTGCTCAGTAGAATCACCAACCGTCTCAGCCGAGACTAGGTCCTGAAACCTATTTGACAGAGCAATAACATTCGCATATGGCATCATGCTACTACTGGAACCCCCACTGCCCTTCCTCCAGTCCATAATCGCTCTGCCCAGGGACTGCGTTAGGGGGGCCTCCTGTTGGTCATGCCCGAGCTAGTCTTCCTGCTCAGCAGCCTTCTCCTTCTCCATCCTTATCAATAATTATTGACCACTTCCAAAAACCTCATCTATACAAGACAAGTTTCTCCCTTAAACTGTGTGCACCACTTCAGTGATAGTAGATCCCGATTCACAAATACTTCCATCCAAATTTAAACTAAAGCCACCCAAGTCAATCATTTCCACCTCTAGATCACTCCCAATCATCAAATATGACTTGAGTCCATCAAAGACTACAACAACCATTGGATAAATGGGAAAAGTCCCGGTCACTCCCTTAACCTATTGCACTTACACCAAAGTTCGATTACCCTCACCAGAACTAAACTGATCCAGATTTAAACCCATCCAACCAGAGTTAGCACAACTGCCAGACTGAGAATTATGCCGAAAATTCTAACAGACTGAACAAAAGACAATCCATGATTCAAAAATCATTGGTTTCTTACAAAGTAGTTCTTCCCCCACAATGATCTATACAACATCCACCAGATCCTTTGAAGCATCAACCTCGATGAAGGCCCTTGGGGAAAAAAGATGACAGAGGGCCCGAGTCCTACTTTCCACACAGAGGAACCTCCCCACCAGATTCCCTAGAATTGAAATTATAGATAAATTTTTAAAGGGAAGGGGACGTTCAGGAAATATAACCCAAGTTGCAACCATCCGGGAGTTACACTTCAGGTGAAAGTCAAAGATCCACCGGAAGAGGGAGAAGCAGGCGCCATTATAGCTTTGAGGTGCCATAGACCAGGAAAAAATAAGATCCTCCTCAAATATGAAGAGAATCATGATGTGAGAGCCATTAACCAGACCTATTGTTGCATGATCTTGAAGACTCCAAAGTTCAGAAACAAACCTATCAAAAGTGTCCACCAGGGGGTGCCACTTTAGGAGCCTCACAACCAGAGTCAATCAATGTAGATACGAAGCTTCATTGAACTCCTGGAGAAAAAGATAGAGTTGTGGTCGACCTTCAAAGAGCTCTGGAACCTTCGGGCAGTGCACCGTCCATGGTAAAGAGGGTAGCAAGTCAGGGGATGAGAAAGGAGAGAAAGAGCAGTCCTCGGTGGGAGGACCCTCCCCCGCAAAGAGGGGGGGGGGGAACTTGGGCCGCCACCATCTTCAACTTAGGAGGTAAGGGAAGCATGCATCATGATGGATATGAGACGTCGAGACCTCCATCTATATATTTTTAGGGATCTTTTAGTGTTTTAAGGGTTTTATTGGATTCTATAGGGGTTTCAAGGTTTTTAGGAATTTTTAGGGATTTTTAAGGCTTTTTAGGGGTTTTAGGGATTTTCAGGTTTTTTTTCTGGGGTTTAGGGTTTTATAGAGTCTTTATGTTTTGGTGAGTTTTTAGTATTTTTAAGAATTTTTGGGGTTTTAGGGGTTTTTATGGGTTTTAGGAGTTTAAGGGTTTCATGGGTTTTTATGATTTTTTTGGGTCTTTTAGGGGTTTTTATAGTTTTTAGGGTTTTTATATAATTTTAGGGTTTTTAGGGTTTTCTAATGGATTTAAGTGGGTTTTCATGTTTTTTTAGTTTTTAGGGGTTTTATGGTTTTTTATAGGGTCTATGGATTTTAATGTCTTATATTGGTCATTTAGGGTTTTAGGGTTTTTATTGTTTTTAGGGGTTTTAGGGATTCTGGAATTTTAGGGGATTCATATATTTTAGGGTATATTTAGTGGTTATAGTGGTTTTTCTATTTTTTGTTGTTTTAAGTGTTCTTTAGGGGTTATAATTTTTTTATGGTTCTTAGGGTTTTACGGGGTTTATGGTTATTTAGTGTTTTTAGGGTTTCTTAGGGTTTTAGAACTTTTTTTCTGTGTTTTTAAGGTGTTTTTGAGTTTTTAGGTTTTTAAATATTATTTTAGGGGTTTTTTTGGGTTTTCTTGGTTTTTAGGGGATTTAGGGTTTTTTAGGATTTGTTGTGTTTTTAGGATTTTTAGGTTTTTAGGTATTTTAGGGTTTAATTAGGATTTTTAGGGTTTTATGGATTTTATAGTTTTTTCATATACTTTATGATTTTTTAGGGTTTTAGGGTTTTTTATGTTTTAATGGTTTTTTTTGGGGGGGGGGGTTGGGGTTTTAGGGTTGTTTTAGGGTTTTTAGGGTTTTGG
Organism: Viscum album; assembly: GCA_963277665.1. Classification (NCBI taxonomy): domain Eukaryota; kingdom Viridiplantae; phylum Streptophyta; class Magnoliopsida; order Santalales; family Viscaceae; genus Viscum; species Viscum album. The sequence continues at coordinate 1,425,367,984 of OY728136.1, read as the reverse complement.
GTTTTAGGTGTAGGGTATATGGTTCGGGGTGTAGCATATTGAATTGAGGGTGTAGGGTATAGAGTTTAGAGTGTAGGTTTTATGGTTTAGGTTGTAGGGTATAGGGTTTAATGTATATTATTCAAGATTTAGGGTGTAGGGTATAGGGTTTAGGGTGTCACGTTTAGGGTTTATCATGCATGGCATAGGGTTTAGGGTGTAGGGTTTAGGTTTTACTGTATAGGGTGTAGGGTATAGGGTATACGATATGGGGTTTAGGATTTACAGTGTAGGGTATAGGGTTTAATGTGTAGGATTTATGGTATATGTTGTTGGAATTAGGGTTTAGGGTTTTGGGAGTAGGGTTTAGGTTTTTGGGTGTAAGGTTAAGGCTTTTGGGTCTAGAGTATAAGGTTTATGGTAGAGGGTTAAGGGTTTATGGTGAATTGTGTTTGCTTTAGTGTGTAGGGTTTTTGGTTTAGGGTGTACGGTATAGGGTTTAGGGTTTAGGGTCTTTGGTGTATGGTGTAGGGTTTAGGGTGTAGGGTTTAGGATTTAGGGCGTAGTGTATGTAGTTTATGGTATAGGGTATAGGGTTTGGGGTGTAGGGTATAGGGTATAGGGTGTATGGTTTAAGTTATAGGGTATAGGGTATATTGTTTATGATGTTGGGTTTAGAGTTTAGGGTGTAGGGTTTAGGGTTTAGGGTGTCGAGTATAAGTTTTAGGGTGTAAGGTGTAGGATTTATGGACTAGGATATAGGGTTTAGGGAGTAGGTTTTAGGGGTTAGGGGGTAAGTTATGGGGTTTGGTGTTTTGCGTTTTGGGTTTTTGGGGTAGGTTTTAGTGTCTAGGGTACATGGATTAGGGTGTAGGGTATAAGTTTTAAGGTGTAGGTTATATGGTTATTGTGATGGGTATAAAATTTAGGGTGTAGTGTTCAGTTTTTTAGGTGTAGGGTATAGGTTTTATGGATTATGGTTTGAGGTTTAAGGAGAGGGTATAGGCTTTAGGATATAAGGTGTAGGGTTTAGTGTGTAGGGTATGGGGTTTGGAGAGTAATATTTTGGGTCTATAGTGTTTTATATAGGGTTTCGGCAATAGGGTTTAGGGTTTAGTGTGGATGGAATAAGATTTAGGGTGTAAGGTTTATGGTTTATTGCGTAGGGTATATGTTTTACTATGTAGGTTTTAGGGTTAATATTTAAGGTTATATGGTTTATTTTGTAGGTTTTACAGTGTTGGTTATAGAGTTTTGGGTTTGGGGTTTAGGTGGTAGGGTGTAGGGTACAAGGTTTAGGGTGTAGGGTTTAATGTTTACTGTGTAATGTTTAGGGGTTTGGGTGTTGGGTTTTGGGTGTAGGTTATTAATAGATATAATATTTTCATTATTTTTCATATGTGTTTCAATGATTTAACCCCTTCCAATTAATCAATTTGAGTTTATTTGTATCATTTTAGTGTTTTGGTGAATTATGGGCTTAATTGTGTAAATTGGTTAATTCTGGAAATTTAACAGTTTTGTAGAGCTTCTGTATTTTGGGCATATATTTTTCATATTTGATCCAAATTGTGTGATTCCTTTTTTTAGACTTTACATGCTCGTGGGATTCAAATTTTTCTTCTATACCAAGGTCCAATTCGGAACACACCGGCCTAAAACAATTCATCAAATGAAAAAGTTTTCTGGTTTACAGAATGGACGCCACCATAATTAATGAGTCATATCTCGGCTTAAACAACTCCCAATGAGGTTATTCCTGCTGGAAAATAAATAGGACTACTCTCATCACGTTAAAATAAAATTTCATGAATAAATTGAGTCATTAAAACACCCATTTCATGCGGCCAAAAAGAGGATGTTGAAGAGTCACCTCGAGAAGAAAAAGTTTTCATTAGTAATTCGAGGATAACTTTTGTTACACTTGACCAAAGTCACTGATATTTTGTGGAAGAATGAAAAAGATATAGAGTAACAACATTTATAAAGACACCCTCCCGAGATTGGTCTATTTAATATGCTAACCAGACTCCAACTTTTGGTGGAGTAATTTTGGAGGGAAATTTTCTACTCCTCAAGCTTATAAATAAGAGTGTCCACTTCCATTCAAAGGGGTTCAATAAGGTGAAAGAGGGGCTGTGCTAGAGGATTTATTTCTTGAAGTTATTTTTATTTTATATTTTCTCTTTGATTTGTTTTGTCATGATTTCTTCTTCCCCTTTCAACTCTATTACCCTTCACGTGGAGGGGTAAAACCTTTGAGTGATCTGGGAAGGGAGAGTTTCACTTTTGTAATGTCAGAGTTTTGTGCTTAAATTTAAATCCCTATTTTTCTTTCGAATGAATTCTATTATTATTTTTTCCCAAGTCTCTTAATTCGATCATGTTTTGGGTTTGGTTTATTTATTTTTAATAGCTTTCGTTAAAGTATTTTAATCTCCCTCCGCCTAGTGCAATTTGTCTCGATCGAGGATATTGTGTTAGGTGGTGAGTGTCCAGTGATTTTTGGAATGTGTGTGGAACTAGTGGAAATTTTATAGAGTTCTAAGGATCATAAATTCTCAATTGGTACTTGCCTTAGTTTTTTAGGAATTTTTTATGAACTTCCATGCACATTGGAGTGATTTCCATTTGTTTCTTTAACCAGGGGTGATTGATAACTCGATCGAGGAGTCGTTCATTTGTCATTAAATATGTTGAGAGGGAAGATAATATTTATGACTATAATGACATTACAAATGTGATCATACCCTAATCCCATCACAATCTTCATCCATTAGTGTTCCACCTTTCTTTTTATTGCTTTATTTTTTTTTCAACTCAAACAATTTCAAAAACAACCTTTTCTACTTTATTAAATTTAAGTGAAAAACATAATTGTTGTGTAATACTCTTTTGAGACAACCTAGTCTTACCACTTTATTTCATTTTAACTTAGGTTATATTTGTTTTTGTCACACCTCATGACAGGCACATGTCAGAACTTGGCGCCATTGCTGGGGAGGTCGTGCCAACAATTTTTTCTCTCTATTTCTTTTCTCTTTTCTTATTTTCTTTCCAAAGTTTCATGAATAGAACCTAAAACACTAAACCTTACCCCATTGATCCTGAAATTGAATGAACTTTGTTGAATAGGATCAGAAACCTCAATTTACATCCTAAATTTGAGGAAATTTCTCTTATAGACTTGAGTGAAACTTTATGTGTTCACTCTGATCCTGTCATCATGGCTGGAAATCAAAACCCAACCCTTAGAGACCTTTGTGCCCCATAATTCCTTAATCAGAATAATAAATTTGTCATGACAGTGTTACAAAATGATTTAGATATGAAACCTAATCTGATACCATTGCTCCTAAATTTTCATGGCTTAGTAGGTGAAGATCCAAACAAGCATATTAAATAGTTCACACATGTCTGCTCAACCTTCAGACCATGTGGAGTAGTTGAGGCACAAGTAAAGTTGAAAGAATTACCATTTTCATTCGAAGGAGCTGCTAAAGAATGGTTGTATGGTCAACAACCTAGAGATGTGGATGATTTCAATGACCTTGTGATATAATTCATGCAAAGATTATTACCCAGCTCCAGAAGTACAACCATCAAAAAGGAGATATATGCCATCAAACAATCATATGGAGAAACCCTTTATGAGTATTGGGAAAGATTTAAAAAGATATGTTCCAGCTACCTACATTAAGACATAGAGGAGCATCACTTTCTTATCTTCTTCTATCAAGGCTTATTGGACAGTGATAAAAACCTTCTTGATGCATCATCTAGAGGTGAATTGATTGACAAGTCACCAGAAGAAGCCAAAGGTGTGATTGAGAAGATTTATCAGAAATCACAATAGTTTGGTACAAGATGTACTAGAAAAAGAGGTATTCCTGAATTACGAACTTCTCACCCATCACCCTTACTAGAATCTAAGACTGAAGAGATAACCAGTTTGGTGAGACAGATAGCCTTGAAACAAGTTGGTGACCAACAAGCACCAACTATGTTATGTGATTTATGCTCATCACCTGATCATTTCACTGACCAATGTGCTGAAATACAGGGAATGGAAACTTTTGTGGAATCTTTTAAGAAAAGGAAATTCCAAAAAAATTAAGGATGGAGAGATCCAAACCATTTTCAATATGGATTTGGAAATCAGTAGATTCAAGCTAGACCCCCATTCCAGCAACAATTCCAAAACCCCCCACCATTTCAACCAAAGAAATCTTATAGCCAGCATTATCACCACCAACCACACACTTTCTTAAAAAACTATGATCATCCATCAACCAGTGCACAACCCATAATTTTGAACCAACAATATATATTTGATATTGAGGGGCTGAAAGACTCTGTAAAAGATTTTTCCACCAAGTTTGAGGGTCTCATGGACTTCATAACTAAAAATCTTGGGAAAATTCCTACCCAAACAATACAAAACCCAAAGGAGAATGTTATCATGATAAATAAATAGGTGTAAAAGATATCTCACCACCACCATCCCATGAACCTAAAACAAGACCACCTGAGTTGAGGGAGAATGAAGTTGTAATATCTGAAAATTATGTGAAAATGCATTGTGAAGAAGAGAAGAATGAAGATAAAGAAAAGGATAGGCCAAGGAATAAGAGACAAGAAACACCATTTCAAAGAAAATAAAGTGAGAAAAAATAATTACCCCCTCCATTTCCATCAAGGATGATTGAATCAAAGAAATTGTAGGAGGAAGCACTTCAAAAAGAAATTCTGGACACCTTCCAGAAAGTGGAAATCAATATAACTTTACTTGAATCAGAATTTTTTTTCCAAATTATGCTAAAATTTTTAAGTATATTTTCACAAATAATATAATACTTAAAGGTAAGGAAATGATCAACTTGGGAAGAATTGTCTCAGCCCTTATCACACCCCAATTTCCAACAAAATGTCAAGATACAGGGACATTTTCAATTCCATGCACCATTGGTTATTTAAATTTCTCTAATGATTTTTGTGATCTAGGTTCTTAAATTAATGTATTTACTCACTTGGTATACACTTATTTTCATATGGGAGACTTGAAGCCCACAAGAGTGGTGGTCCAGCTTGCAAATGGATCCACAGTTTTCCCTGCAGGAGTTTTGGAGGATGTCTTTGTGAAAGTCAAAGATCTCTTATCCCCAGATGAATTATATGTGCTCAATATGGAAGAAGATAGTATCCCTTCACATTCACCTATCATTTTGGGAAGACCTTTCTTTAATAATTCCAAAACCATCATCAATTTTCACAAGGGGACACTCACCATGGAGTTTTGAGAGAGCATGGTCCACTTCAATGTTTTTGGAATCCATCGGATGATCACTCCCTCTTTTCACTTTCCCTTGAAGTTAGTGCAGAACCCGTTGAAGAATCAGACATGCTCTATGAATTATTAGACTTAGGAGATACTTCTTCCAATTGAAAATATCATTGAACATGTGGATGCCCAAGATGCTGGAGATTCTGACTTCATGAGGGAGGAAGAGGTAAAATCTGATTTCATTGATGATTTGTTAAATAATGAGGATAATGATATGGTTTCATGTGTGCAGGAGGTCCAAAATTGGAAGTGGTAAATGTCAATTTAGTTTCATCCCTTGAGAATCCCGCAGATTTGGAACTCAAACCACTACCCACTTATTTGAAATATGCGTACCTTAGGGAGGGAGAGAAACTACTAGTGATAATTGCTAATAATCTCTTTTAAATCCAATTGAAATAATTGATTGATATTTTGAGAGAGAATATCCAAGTGATAGGGTGGATTTTAGGTGATATTCTAGGAATCAACCCAAAAATATTCTCACGTAAAATTTTTCTTTAGGGAGATTCCAAACCAGTTAGGAAACCCCAAAGGTGGTTGAATCCCACTTTAATGGAGGTTGTGAAGAAGGATATTGAAAATCTATTGGAATCTAGGACCATCTACCCCATCTCAAATTCAAAGTGGGTTAGCCCAATTCATGTATTTCCAAAAAAACTAGCCTAACCACTGTGAGGAATGAAAAGAATGAATTAATCCCTGTGAGAAATCAAAATAGCTGGAGAGTGTGCATTGATTTTAAGAAGTTGAATCAGGTCACTCAGAAAGATCATTTCCCCATTCCCTTCATTGATCAAATGTTAGAGAGATTGGCCTAGATAACTCATTATTTCTTTTTGGATGGATTTTTAGGTTATTTCTAGGTACCCATTGCTCCTGAGGATCAAGAGAAGACAACCTTTACATGTACCTTTGGCACCTTTTCATATAAAAGGATGTTGTTTGGATTATGTAATGCTCTAGGTACATTTACAGTGGTGCATGGTAAGTATATTTTTTGATCACATTGAAGATTTGTAGAGGTTTTCCTCGATGATTTCATGGTTTTTGGAAACTCTATTGACCATTGTTTGAAAAATCTGGAAAAAGTTTTAGAAACCTGCATTCAAAATAATCTTGTTTTGAATTTTGAAAAGTGTAATTTCATGGTTAAGAGAGGTATTGTTCAAGGGCATGTCATTTCCAAAAAGGGAATTGAAGTTGATAAATCGAAAATTGAAGTGATAAATTCATTTCCTTACCCAACTTGTGTGGAGCATGTTAGATCTTTTTTAGGACACGCAAGATTCTACAGGAGTTTTATCAAATATTTCATTAAGATTTATATACCTCTCTCTAGATTTCTTTTGAAAGATACTGATTTTGATTTTAATGGTGCATGTAGGGAATCCTTTGATGAGCTGAATAATAGATTGATTGAACCACCTGTGATGTAGCCACCAAATTGGGAAGAACCATTTGAGATACTTTTTGATGCTTCCAACCAAGAAGTTGGATCAATCCTTTCTCAGTGAATTGAGGGAATGCCACAAGTCATTATATATGCTTCAAGAGCCTTGGATGCGGCTCTATTCAATTAAACAACCACAAAAAAGATGTTTTTAGAAAAAAAATTGCTTTGGAAAGATTTATATCATATCTTCTTGGAACTAAAGTCACTGTATTTACTGATCATGAAACTCTTAGGTACTTGATGAAGAAGGATAAAGCTAAACTGAGGCTAGTGAGATGGATGTTACTATTACTGGAGTTCAACATAGAAATCAAGGACAAAAAGTGATCTTAGAACCAAGTGGATAATTATTTAAGCAGACTTCCCAACACTGCTGAAGCTAAAATTCCAGAAAAATAACCATTGAATGATCATATTCCAGGAGAGAATCTATACTTGGTTAAAGAAGAAGTGCCTTGGTATGCTGACATGGTCAATTATCTGGTAACATATCAGGTCCCATCTCATTTCAATTCTCACAAAATTCACAAATTGAAAGATGAATCTATATATTACATTTGGGATGATCTGTTTCTTTATAATATTTGCAATGACCAAGTGATAAGAAGATGTTTTCCTGAGAGTAAAATTGGTTCTGTATTTGAGTTTTGTCACACATTATATTGTGGAGGCCACTTTGTGCCTCAAAGAACAACAAGGTAGGTTTTAGAATCAGGACTTTATTGGCCAACCATTTTTAAGGATTCTCATGAATTTTGCAAAAGGTTTCCAAAATGTCAGTTTTATGGAAACATTTCAAAGAGACAAGAAATGCCTCAACAACCACTTAAATTTTGTGAGATTTTTTAAGTCTAGGGGATAGATTTTATGGGCCCTTTCCCAATTTCATTTGGAAATTATTATATTTTTCTTGCAGTTGATTATGTTTTAAAATGGGTGGAAGCAAAAGCCACCAGGACTGATGATGCTAAATTTTTTTGTGATTCTTTCAGGACTAACATATTTTGAAGGTTTTGAGTTCCTATAGATGTCATCAGTGATCAAGGGAATCACTTTTGCAATAGTATAATATAGGATTTACTGAAGAAGTATGGGGTGCATCATAAAACATCAACTCCCTATCACCCACAAAAAATGGTGAAGCTGAAGTGTCCGACATGGAAATCAAAGGAATTTTTGAGAACACTATTAAAACAAATAGGATAGAATGAAGCCAGAATCTGGAAGACACATTATGTGCTTATAGGACAGCCTACAAGACCCCTATTGGAATGAGTCCATATAGGCTGATTTATGGTAAAAGTTATCACCTACATGTGGAACTAGAGAATAAGGTGTATTGGGCTGTTAGGAAGATGAATTTGGATCTTGAAATTGCTAGGAAAGAGAGAAGGTTGCAATTACAGGATCTGGAGGAAATTAGAAGAGAAGCTTTTAAAAATTCTAGGATTTACAAAGAGAGAACAAGAGTGTCTCATGAAAAGATGATCCAACTGAAAGAATTCCACCCCGAAGATAAAGTGTTTCTTTTCAATTAAAGACTCAAGAAGATGCAAGGTAAACTTAGTTTCATATGGGAGGTTCCATTTATAGTTACTCATGTATATCCTTTCGGTGTTGTGCAGATTGTGAAGGATGGAGAGCAGGATCTATTCACTATTAATGGACACAGGCTAAAGAAATTATATGGGTCCATTCCATTATATCTAGTGGAGGAGATCACGCTCCTCCAACCTGTCTATCAAAAAGATCCATCAGGTTTTACCTCTCCTTCACACTTACTTGTTGTTGTGATTTATTTTATAAGTTTCTTACATGTTAAATACACTTGAATACATTGATGACACTGCACCATTTATGTGTGGGGGAGGGAACCTTTGTAGTTTAGGATTTTTATTTGTTGTCTGTTTTTCAAAAATAAAATATAAAAAAATTGTGGGTTTTCAAATTTTTGTGTGTTTATTTTTCAATTTTTGGTGTGTTTTTGAAATTTTTGAGCTGAAATGATTATAATTTACATTTTTTAAACCCATGTCATTGAGTGAACCAATTTATTCATGAAATTGAGCTTAAATTAATGCTAAAAATGATTTTGTTTCGAGTTCAATTCTTTGGGATTTTCAGGAAAAGTACTCGGATTTTTGAATCCCATGCCACATCTCACTGTCTTTATATTTGAAATCACTTTCCTGTGAGGCTTCAAAACCATTGTTGTTATATTCTTTTAACTCACCTCACTTCGTGAGAGAACCATACCATGCTTTTTTTAACCAAAATTTTATTTATTCCTTTCAAAACATGAGGGTTTGGGGTGAATTTGTTCTAAATGATTGAAGCATTTCTTTGGTTTGAAATACCCTTTTCAAGAGAATCTCTTTCATTATGTCCTACCTTGTAAATTTAATCCTTGTATCCCATAGAATTCACAAACATCCTATTAGGTTAGCCCCATTACAAGCCAATTTTCTCTATCCAACCTGATCTGGAAGTGAAATTTCATGATCAAGTTGAACTTAAGTGTGGGGGAAGCTATCTTGTGTTGTGATACCTCATTTGGTGAAAATTTGGGTGGAAAAATCAAATGATAAAGATATGTGTGTGATGATAAAAAATAATTCTGTTGAAATCTTTTGATTTTATGGAGCTTTCATGGTAAGAGAAGTTGTGCCTTTCTAGAGCTTCTATTGGAGGAAGAAAGTTGTGACTTTTCTAGAGCTTAAAGAAAAATAATGTTTGAGATGATTGCTGAAATGATGGTTTATCTGAAAAATTATTGATATTTTCATGATGATTGGGATGAATTATTACTAAGGAGAGTGAGGAGGATACCACACTTGAGTGAAAATTAGAATTGTTCAATTTTTCTTCAAAAAGATCCAATCCCTCCTCGGTCGGCTTCATAATTTTTCACTTAAAAATCCTACCAACCGAAAGCCACAGAACAAATCTACAAATTCCTCATGATAAAAAAATGTTCTTGACTCACATTGAGTGGAGAATTATGAGTTTGTAAAACCTATGGTGACCGTTTCATTGGTTTGGATGAGAAAAACATTGTTGAAAATTGATATTTGTGAGATGAGAGAAAATTAATGTGAGGTAGGTGTGTTGTGTGAATGGGAGGAGAAATGAAGAGAAAAAATATTTAATGATCTAATTTGAGAACTTAGAATAATGGTTATGGATGAGTCATGATATCTTTTATTTCTTGGTGTGGAATTAGTGGATCTCAATGGCATGTGTTTTTAATTTTCTTTGATTTGATTTTGATTTTGATTTTTCCAGGAGTCCAAGTGCTAAGTGTGGGGGAATTGATAGAGATAATATTTTCATTATTTTTCATATTTTTTTCAATGATTTAACCCATGCAAATTAATAAATTTGAGCTTATTTGTATCATTTTAGCGTTTGGGTGAATCATGGGCTTAATTGTGGAAATTGGTTCATTTTGGAAATTTAATAGTTTTGTGGAGATTTTGTATTTCTGGAATATATTTTAAATTTTTTATCCAAATTTTGTGATTTATATTTTTATAAGATTTCCATGCTCGTGGGATTCAACTTTGTCTGCTGGACCAAGGTCCAATTCGGCACATAGTAGCCCATAACAATTCATCAAATGAAAAATGTTTTCTGACCGACAGAATGGACACCACCATAATAAATGAGTCATATCTCAGCCTCTAAATGTAAAAATGAGGTTATTATAGATGGAAAATAAATATTAATACACGAATCATGTTTAAATTAAATTTCATGAAGAAATTTGGTCATTAAGGCACTCATTGAATGCGTCCAAAAAAAATGTTGAAGAGTCACCTCGGGAAGAAAAAGTTGTCATTAGTAATTTGAGGATAACTTTTTTTGCACCTTTTCAAATTCTCTGAGATTTTGTGGAAGCACTAAAAGGACATATAGGAATAAAATTTATGAAGAAAACCTCCCATGATTTGGCTATTTAATATGTTAACCTGACTCCAGCTTTTGGTGGAGTAATTTTGGAAAGAAATTTTCTACTCCACAAGCCTATAAATAAGAGTGTTCACTTCCATTAAAAGGGGTTCAATAAGGTGCAAGAGAGGATATTCTGGAGTATTGAGTTCTTGAAGTTATTTTTATTTTCTATTTTCTCTTTTCTTTGTTTCATTATTCTCTCTTATTCCCCTTTCAAAAACTTTGAGTGATCGGGGAAGGGGGAGTTTCACTTTTGTAATGTCAGAGTTTTGTGCTTAAATTCTAAACCCTATTTTTCTTTTGAATTACTTCTATTATCATTATTTCCCAAGTATCTTAATGCGATTGTGTTTTTGTTTTGGTGTATTCATTTTTAATAGTTTTGGTTAAAGACTTTTAATCTCTCTCCACCTAGTGCAATTTGTCTCGATCGAGCATATTGTGTTAAGTGGTGAGTGTCCAGCGATCATTGGCACGTGTCTGGAACTAGTGGACTCTTTCTAGGGTTATAAGAAGCAAAAATTATATATCTGGACTTTCCTTAGTTTTTTAGTAATTTTTTATGAACTTCCATGCACATTGGAGTGATTTCCATTTGTTTCTTTAACCAGGGGTGATTGATAACTCGATCAAGGAGTCTTTCATTTGTCATTCAATAGGAAGAGAGGGAAGATGATATTTATGAATATGATGACATTGCAAAGGTGATACTACCCTAACCCCATAAATATCTTCATCCATTAGCATTCAACCTTTCTTTTTTATTTCTTGCTTTATTTTTCAACTCAAACAATTTCATAAAAAAACTTTTATACTTTCTTAAATTTAAGTGACAAACATAATTGTTGTGCACTACTCTTTAGAGAAAACCTATGTTTACCACTTTAATTCATTTTAACATAGGTTATATTTGTTTTTGTCACACCCCACAACAGGAACGTGTCAGGTATATTGTTTAGGGTGTCAGATATAGGGTTTAGGGTGTTGGGTTTAATGTTTAGGATATAGAGTATAGGGTTTATGGTATAGGGTAGGGTTTGGGGTTTAGTGATTGGTTTTAGGCTATTGTGTTTAGGGTTCATGGTGTAGTTTATTGGGTTTAGGTTGTTGGGTTTAGGGTTTATGGTGTAGGGTATAGGGTTTAGGGTGTATGAGTTAGGTTTTAGGGAGTATTGTATAACTTTTAGGTTATAGGGTTTACGGTTTGGGGTGCTTGGTTTAGGGTTTTGGGTTCTGGGTATGGAGTATAAGGTTTAGGGTGTAGGGATATGGTTCAGGTTGTAGGGTATATGTTTTAGGGTGTAGGGTTTAGGGTTTATAGTGTAGGGTATAGTGTTTAGGGTGTAGGGTTTAGGGTTTAGGGTGTAGGTTATAGGTCTTAGTGTGTAGGTTTTAGGGTTTATCATGTAGGGTATATGGTTTAGGGTGTAGGGTATGAGGATTAGGGTGTAGGTTATAGGGTTTAGGGTGTAGGCTACAGGGTTTAGGGTGTAGGGTATAGGGTTTAATGTCTAGGTTATTGGGTTTTGGTTGTAGGATTTATTGTTTACATTGTCGTGTATAGAGTGTAAGGTGTAGTGTTTAGTTTTTTGGGAGTGGGTTATAGGATTTATGGTGTAGGTTTTAAGGATTATGGTTTAGGGTATAGGGTTTTGGGTGTAGGTTTTAAGGTTAATGGTGTTGGGTATAGGGTTTTGGGTGTAGGATTTTGGGTGTAGGGTATAGGTTTTAGAGTGTAGATTTTAGGTTTTAGGGTGTATGGTACCTAGAATATGGTGTAGAGTTTAGGGCTTACAGTATAGGGTTTAGGAGGTTGGTTTTAGTGTGTTGGTTTTAGGGTTTTTATTGTTTATTTTTTAGGTATTTTAGTGTCTTTTATGGTTTTTAGGGTCATTAAATGGATTTATGGGTATTTAGTGTTTTTAGGTTTTTTATTTTTTTAGTATTTTTTGGGTTTTTATGGTTTTTAGGGGTTTTAAGTGTTTTTAGGGTTTTATGATTTTTCTAGGTATTTTTATAATTTTTATGGTTTTAGGGTTTTATTGGGGTTTTTTTGTTTTTAAGGGGTTTTAGGGTTTTAATAGTGTTTACAATTTTAGGGTTTAATTTTATGAATCTTCAGTTATTTTAGATGTTCCTACAGTTTTTATGATATTTTTATGGATTTTTTTAATTTTCTAGTTTTTTAGGGTTTTTATCATTTTTAGGATGTTAGCTTTTTTAGGGTTTTTCGGGCAAATAAGATGCAGAGCCTGGCTATTCTTGGCCCTCCAAAACGTGTTAGAGAAAAAAAATCAAACAAGTGAGGGACGAGATCCAAAAAAACCATGCCCAAAATTGAAACAAGTCAGTCAACATCACCACCAAATTCATAAAAAGGGGATGCACCATATGGGTCACCATCCACACCATATCTAGAAGCTGTTTCAGTAAATCATAAATCAGAGTCTGCACCTGTGTCCATCGATACCCAACTAGACTCAAGATCCTCATGAAGTTTGGAGAGGGCCAGATACTTCTCCCTGAGTCTTTATTTCTCCAAGTTGTGCAGCGACCGCTCCCATTTGTTGACCTTGACTTTCAATTTAGTAGCCTTTGAGGAATCCTCGGTAGGCATGGGTCTAGGAAGAGAGGAATAATCCCTCTTTGGCATCCTTTTTTTGGGGGAGGGGAAGAGGTGAAACAATTAGACTGAGATTCCTTCCCAAATAAGAAACTTTCACTTGCCACAATCAATGCCCCCTTGCCACCAGCATTATTCTCACCCATTTTCTGTCAAGGATTGTCAACCTATCCATTAAGCCCAAGGTCATTATCACCTGAAGTGAACACTGAAGATTTATTTTCATTCCCAATTGGAGAGGTAACCCCAATCATAGCCCTCTCCCTCATGATCTAAGACATCTTGGAGTTGATCCTATGATCATCCTCAGCAAAAATTGCACCTAACTATTTAGCCTCATCCATATCACAAGTAAAATGAAGGTCATGCATATGAGGTTATCCCAAAAAATAATCCTTATTAAATTGCACAACTGGATTAGTCTCACTTGGAGCCTTTCCATCCAGCTCGTGATCACCTGGATACTCCTCCATGACCATGTCTTTCAGAACCACACAACAGGCCTCATCAGTAAAGGCCCCCTCATACACCATTATGACGTGCTACATTTCCTAAGTCATACCTTCCTCACTAGGGGTGACATCATTCCTAGGAAGCATGTGTCCATCAACCTCCTTGGAACTAGATTCTCTAACCTCATCATTGTGAACCGATAGAAGAACCCATAAAACAACCCTTCCATTTCCACCATAGCTAGAGACTTGCACAGAAGATTCACCAACACTTCAATCAGAGGGCCCATCATCAATGAACAAGGACCGCTTCTCAAACGATTCTACTCATTCCCAAACCGAGCCACTTACCCCTACTCAGTAACCTCCCCCTACTTAGCCACCCCCCATCGCAGAATCTCCACCAGCTGACTCAACAGAGTCAAGACACTCAAACATTTTACTCAAAGAGACACAATCCATAACCTGAAACTAACTGCTACCAGCCTACCCACTTTTGTTGCCCAAGGTCACTGCTAACATGATCAAGGGATTCTTTAGGGGGCCCTCCATCAGACTCTTCTCATTCCCATACCAAGCCATCTCCCCCTTCTTCACCACCTCCCCTAGCACAACCCCATCCCTTCAACTCACTACTAACAGCCTGCTCACTATTGTTTTTCAAAGTCACGATTTCAGCAATATACAACACCTTTTCACTAGCCCTTTCCTTTCCACTACCGATCTTATTAGTCTCCAGTCCCATTCCACAAGAAGCTTCCAATTCCACCTCCTTATCACATCCAACTTTCAAATTAGTTTTAAAGTTCTAAAAAACTACACCAACCTTTGGTTGGGGAGGAAAAATTTGGGTTCTTTCAGCACCGCCACCTCCTGCACCTCCACCAAGGTCTAACTTCCTTCACCAAACTCCACCTAAGTCAAGTTCAAACCACTGCTTTCCCTAGAACTGCACCTGTAATCCTGATCCTGATGACCATGTTTCCAAGAATAAGAACTGAAGTAGACCCATGTCTCAAAAATCACTGGTTTCTTCCACTAGATCTCCTCACCAACAAAAATCCACACAAAGTCAAACAGCTCCTTAGATTAATCAATATCAACAAAATCCATTGAATAAATAGGGTGGTATAGGTACCAAGATTGGCTATCCATGCATAAGAACCTTCCCACCAGATTCCCTAACATGGAAATAATGAAAATATTTTGAAAGGGTAGGGGAAGTTCTGGAATTCTAACCCAAGTCACAAACATCGGAGAGTCGCGGTTCAAGTTGAAATTAAAACTCCGCCTAAATAGTGAGAAATGGGCACCATTGCATCATAGAGGGCCCGCCGACCAAGCAAGGTGAAGGTCCTCCTCAGTTGCAAAGAAAATATTGACATGGAATCTATCAACAAGACCCACCGTAGCACGATCCTAGAGATCCCAATGCTCAAAAACAAACCTATCAAATAAATCCACCAGAGGGAACTAGTTCAAAAAATGAGAAATAAGTGTCAAATGATGCAGAGAGGAGGCTTCATTGAACTACTTAGTCAAAATTTGGAGCTGCAGATGGCCCTAAAAATTCCCAGGTACTTTAGGGAAAATTTTGATTCATGGAAAAGGAGGCATCAAATCAGGAGATGAGAATGGAACAAAGGCACGGTCTTCATCAAGAATCAGTGGAGGCCCATCCCCAATAGATGGGGAAGGGAGTGGTGTGGAGGCCTTCATCATCATCAATCTTATTGAAGGGGAGGGGAATGAATATCGTGAGAGAGCGGAGGAGGCTCCATTTTCTTACTTAGGGTTTTGGGGGAGGGGAGGTTTAGGTTTTTAGCTTTTTTGGTTATTTCGAGTTTTTTACTATTTTTGGGTTTTTTAAAATATTTATGTTTTTAGGGTTTTTAGTGATTTCCAGGGTTACTTATGATATTTAGGGGTTTTTTGTGTTTTTTAAATTATTTGATATCTTTTTAGGGTTCTAATGGTTTTTTTAGTTTTTAGGGTTCTTATGATGTTTAGGGTTTTTAGGGGATTTTAATATTTTTTAGGTTTTTATGGTATTTTATGAGTTTTACAGTTTTATTAGGGTCTTTTAGTGTTTTTATGGTCATTTGGGATTTTATTCAGGATTATATTGGGTTTTATTATTTTAGGGGTTATTAGGGTTTTTAGGGATTTTTATACGTTTTTAGGGATTTAGGAGTTTTCTAGGGTTTTAGGGGTTTTTTACTTTTTTGTTGGATTTTACGTTATTTTAGGGGTTTTTATGGTTTTGAGGTTTTTTGGGTACTTAGTTTTTTTAGGGTTTTTTTTGGTTTTTAGTGTTTATTGTATTTTTAAGGTTTTTAGGGTTCAGGATTTAGATTTTAGGGAGTAGGGTATAGGGTTTTGGATTTCAAGTTTAGGGTATAGGGTATAGGGTTTTCAGTTTAGGGTTTAGGGTTTAGGGTTCAGGGTTTACGGTATAGGATATAGGTTTTAGGGTTTAGGATTTAGGGATTAGGTTTTAGGGTATACATTGAATAGTTTCAAAGTATTTTTATGGTTTTTAGGGATTTTAGAGTTTTTTAGGGTTTTGGGTTTTTGGGGGGTTTTATGGGTTTTGGGGTTTTTATGTTTTTTGGGTTTTTAGTTTTTTTGGTGTTTGTTGGGGGTTTAGGGGTTTTAGCTATTTTAGATATTTTAGGGATTATAGGTAATTTAATAATTTTAGGTTGTTTAAGGATTTTAGTGTTTTTTGTTGTTTTTAGGGGGTTTAAAGGGGTTTTAGAGTTTTTAGGGTATTTATGGGTTTCAATATTTTTTTTGGGTTTTTATGAATTTTTAGTATTTTTATGGTTTTTATGGGTTTTGGGGTTTTTATAATTTTATAATATTATTTTAGGGTTTTTAGGGGGTTTTTCATTTTTTAGATATTTTGGGTTTTTTTCGGTCTTTTTGTTTCTTTTAAGGTTTTTAGTGTCTTTTGCACCTTTTTAGGTTTTTAAGGTCTTTCAAGGGTTTTTATATTTTTTAGCGATTTTTGGATTTTTTGGGTTTTTATTGTTTTTAGGTTTTTAGTATTTTAAGGTTCTTTTATGGTTTTTAAGATTTTTTAGTGTTTTTATGGTATTTTTCATTTAAATTAGATTTATGGTTTTCAATGGTTTTTTAATTTTTAGTATTTTTAGGTTATTTTTTTGGTGTTTTATGGTATTTATAGTGGTTTAGGATATTTTTCAGGTTTTAAGTGGGCTTTAGGTTTTTGGGATTTAAGGGTTTATTTGGGTTTTAGGTTTTTTTGTTTTTTTGTGGTATGAGGGTACTTTTAGTGGGTTTTTTGGTTTTTTGGGGCATTCTAGTATTTTTTGGGTTTTAGATTTTTTACGGGTTTTAAGGGGGTTTAGGGATTTGTTTTAGTTTTTAGAGTGATTTATGGTTTTTAGGGTTTTTAGGTTTTATTTAGGGTTTTAAAGGGTTTGGGATGTTTTAGGGTTTTATGGATTTTTAGTGTTTTTTATGGGTTTTAGGGTTTTTAATGGTTTTTAGGGTTTTAGGGTTTTTAGATAATTTTAGGATTTTTGGTTTTTTGGGGTTTTTGGACTTGTTAGGGGTTTTTATTGGGGTTTTAGGGTGTCTTAGGGGTTTTAGGGGTATTTAGGGGGTTTTAGGGTTTTCGGGATCTTTTAAGATGTTTTAGGGACTTTTAGGGTTTTTTGGGATTTAGGGTCCATTAGGGTCTGTAGGGTATTTTTTTTTTGGTGTTTGGGAGGTTTTAGGTTTTTAGGTTCTTTTAAAGTATTTAGATTCATTTAGGGAAAAGGCAGATGTGGGAACCAGGCTATTCCTGGCCCCCCCAAAATTTATTAAGAAAAAGGGGGCACTGTAGACTGGGGAGGGACAAGGTCAATCGACCCATACCCCAAAAACAATCCCAAAAAGGAAAACAAAGGAAGGAGAAAGACACAATAGACCAAACACAACAGTAGATTCAACACCTTCTCATCCAACTCCAGCATTTGTCAGCTCCAAATCCCCTGCCAAGTAGTAAAAAACACACAAAATCCAACCAAAGCAGACACCCAAAATCATCGCCAGTAGCACCTCCCAGCCAATCAACAACTAGTATCTCCCAATACATATTACATAATTCATCACATTTGGCATTATCATCTCCTTAAATGCATTCCAAGGCCAGGGTATTCCTCCCATCCAAGTAGCAAACAGTATCCAGCAGCTCAAGGTCAAGCATCCAGTATCACCAGAACAGACGTCTCCCAGCATGTCAATGTTGATATTCCAGTAACCAGAATCACCAAACCAAGCATATACATCAGTATCCTCACAAACCATCCAAGAAGTCATCCAGTAACTTAGATTCCAAAGGAAAACAAACATCCAACTGGTCAGAACACAAGGAACACTTAACCAACACCTAGCGGTAGCAACACAGGACCACCCGCTCCCATGCTTCAAACCATACCGCAACACCAAAACCACCTTGTTCAAACCCAAAACCAAGCATCCCCTCACCTCCAATCTAGCATCCAGCACCATCAGCAACTCACATCCACAACAGCCATGACCAATGCACCTGCAATCGAACAAACACAAAACAACCAGGAACCAAAGAAAAGGAGAACCCATCACTGTAGTAGCTGTGCAAACAGATGAAGGCCATATTTGAAAACCTCTAAAGAAGGGGGAAGCATGAAACCACTAAGACAGAGTAACTCTCGCTTCATCCACCCATCACCATCGTAAATCCATGAACATCATTACAGAACATGAAAAAAAACCTGAAGCGGCAGCACATGCCAAATCAATCCCCACCGTGTCAGACTTGCAGACAATGGAACCCCTGTCGGATATGTTGAGTAACCACCACCAAGCTACATCATGGACCTCAACTTCTGTCATAATCCATCGTAGATCAGGGAAGAAGAAAAGATGGATCTAGTACATGCCACCTCGGAACCTCGCCACACCATGAAACACAATCCAAAGGGGTCTGGGCAACCCAGATATAACCACATCGCTACATCTCGTCAACATGACCCACCATCCATCGCTGCACCACAAGAATGTTGATGCCCGAAAACCTTGTATCTTCTACAAAGACAAAAAGCAAGCTGATCTAGAAACCCACAAAACCATAGTAGGCGCAACACCACCTAGCCGACACCACTTCTTCCGCATCCACCATGAACTGTCGCATTGCTAGGACTAGAGCTCCAAAACACCACCAAAACACCAAACCTCACCAGATCCCCTCGCAGAACACACAGATCTGAGAAGGATTATCCCAAATATGACTTTGTCTGCAAGGACCAGACCCACCAACAATGCAACTAGATCTTCCAATCTTGAAGTAGAACACCTGCAACCATGGATCACATCACCACCAAAGACCGACGCCACTAAGAACCGCCAAAATCCTCCACCATCAAGGAACACCGTCGAGAACAGCCAAAGAAAGCTGCAACCGACATGCCGATACGCAACATGAATGGGCCGGAAGATGAATCAACCATGGGAAGATCCCCGAAGGAATGTAGGAGATCGCGACGTCGGGAGAGGGAACCCAGGAGACAGTGGCAGAATCACCTTCTTTTATTTAGGGTTTATAAGTTTTTTAGGGGTTTGGGTGTACGTTTTTGGTTTTAAGATGTCATGTTTGGGGTTTAATAAAAAGTATATAGGGTTTATTGTGTAATGTTTAAGGTCTAGGGTTCAGGGTATTAGGTTAAGGTTGCAGGGTTTGGGTTGTAGGGTATAGGTTATAGTGTTTAAGGTGTGGGGTTTTTGGTTTAGGGTATACAGTATAGGGTTTCTAGTTTTAGTTTTAGAGTTTATGGTGTAGGGTATAGGGTTTTGAGTATAAGTATTAGATTTTAGTGTATAGTGTATGGGGTTTAGATCTTATAGTGTATTTTTTTTGTTTTTTATTGGTTTTATGGTATTTTGTGCATTTTTAGTGCATTTTTTTTGTTTCTTTGGGATTTTTTAATGTTTTTCTATTTTGTAGGGTTTTAGGGTTTTTAGCGGTTTTTACCAGGTTTTTAGGGGTTTTAGTGTTTTTATGATTTTTAAGGGTTTTTGGGGGTTTATGGATTTTTTAAGGTTCTTGGGGGTTTTATGTTTTTTCATGGGTTTTTTAGTGTTTTTAGGTTTTTATGGATTTAGGGATTTTAGGGTTTTAAGGAATTAGGGTTTTTAGGATTTTTTATTTTTTCTAGGATTTTTAGTGATTCTAGAGTTGTTATTGGTTTTAGGGATTATAGGGAATATGTGGTTTTAATTTTTTTAATGGTTTTAGGGGTTTTATTGGTTTTTTAAATTTTTTAGGGTATTTAGATATTTTGTTATGGTTTTAGGGGGTTTTAGGGGTTTTTAGGTATTTTTGGGTTTTTGGGTTTTTGGTATGTTTATAGATTTTTGGGGTTTTTGGGTTTAAAGTGTTTTTATAGGTTCTATTGTTTTTAGGTTTTTAGGATCTTTTAAGATTTTTAGAAATTTAGGGTATTTTAGGGTTTTTAAGGATTTTAATTGTTTTAGTGCCATTTAGGATTTTTTATATGGTTCTTTGTGTATTTTCGGGTTTTTAGTGTCCTTTAGGGTATTTTGGGTTTTTATATCATTTTAGGATTTTTAGGATATTTTTGGGTATTTTATGTTTTTTTGGGTTTTGTTGTCTTTTTAGGGTTTTTTTATTTTTTAGGATCTTTTCGGATTTTTAGGGTTTTTACGGTCTACTAGGGTTTTAAGGGTCATAAGGGGTTTTATTGGTTTAGGGAAAGGAAGGCATAGAGCCAGGCTATTCCTGGACCCCCAAAATTTATAAAAAGAAAAGAAAACTAGACAAGGGTGGGGAGGGGTCAAATGAACCACACCAAAAATCCTTGGACCCCCCAAGACACCAAACCCCAAAAGACCCAAAAAGTAGAAGAGAAATAAATAGGAACTACAAATCAATGTCTCCATCGTAATATGGATCCCCATCTACACCATAACTAGAGGAAGAATCTGACTCCACTGACTCCTTTTCAGATGATTCATATTGCTTGAGGAAGGTAGTGTAATACTCTCAGAGATGTTGCTTCTCCACATTCATCTACGCCTTGACAAACCAACCTCCCCTGCTAGAGGAATCTTCCTTAGCTTTGCGAGAGGATACCATGGGCATAGTCTTTGGCAGAGAAGAATAGTTCTTCCTCAGCTTCCTCATTTGGGGATCTAAAGAAACCCCTGCAGCTTTGTTTTCCTTCCCATATGTAATGGAATCCTCTAGAAAGGCCCTCTCTTTAATGATCATAGACATATGTGGTTCATCCTACTACCATCCTATTGGAAAAGTTCTTGATCAGGGATGAAGGGGGATTCCTGGTTTAGCGAATAGTCAGAAAGAGCCCCACACTACGGCACGCTAAGAACCACCGGGGAAGGTTCCTTGAGATCCAGACAAGGAGGGGTCACCACACCAGCCAGCACTAGTTTCATGCCCTTATCCTACATCAAAGAAATACAAACCACATCACCAGTTCACCCAACTGTGTTGTCCACCTCAATTTCAGGTAGATTAAGAGTCAATTTCCCCACCTACCTAGGAAACTTGCTTACTTTACCATGGAAAGAAGGCTCACTATAAACAATCCCATCATTATTGTGCACAAGCTCCTGCATCACCCTTTGCACCTGCACACCAGCACCGTTCAAGCGCCCAATGGTGTCCAACATTGGCTCGAATTCACTGAAATTATGGGCCACACTCTCTCGACCACACTCAGCAGCAAAGGCATGCACCTCATTCTGCACCTGTACAACAAACCTCAGACACCCAACATCAACAATCAGAGACCCTTGCACCTCCTCCTCAAGATCTAGTCCTTCAAATCGATTGAAATTTGGGATGAATTCTTGCCTTTGATTTAGACTACTAATAGAAGAAAATGGTATCCCACCAGTAGCAATGTCCACCCCCCCCCCCATAGAGCCCCCTGAACCCTCCATTCTTGAAGAATTTTCAACATCCAAAAGCTTCAAGTCACTCCTCAATTTCTAAAAAATATCACTCAACTTTGGCTCTAATTGAAACTGAACATATGATTTCCCTAAACATTGGTCACCTATTGTAGACCCATGGTCCCCTAGTACTTTTAGAAGACCTTCCCACACAATCTTCGGGCTTAGTGGTCCGAGATTAGACCAATTGCAGGTTCCACCCCCAAACTTAGAGTGGTAGACCTCTGGTCCAACCCCACCACAACAACCTCCTAAGAATCAACAAAAGATTTATCTCCTACATCAGACGCCTCCCAAACTAGCTTTGTATCATCACTAGCTCTGCTGAGATGCCATCAACTTTGCCTAGAGTGACCTAGATTTTTTCAAGAATAATAGAACTCCACCCATGATTCAAAGACAACCAGCTGTTTGTATCGAAATTCCTCACGAACAACAATCCATACAATCTCAACTGGTATATTAGATGCATCAACTTCAACAAAAACTCTTGGAGCCACAGGATGAAAAACCGTATGGGTCCTATTATCCGAGAAAAGATACCTTCCCACCAGATTTCCAAGCATATAAATGATAGATGGATTTTTAAAAGGCGGAGGGAGTTTAGGGAATCGATCCCAAGTGGAAATCATCAGTGAATCATGATTAATATGAAGATAAAATCTCCATCTAAAGAGGAAGAATTGGTATCCATTAAATCTATAGGGAGTCTAGGACCACACCAGAGTTAGATCCTCCTCCTTTTCAAACCGAATCATAATGTGTCAGTCATCAATTAATCCTACCATCGTATGATCTTGAAGACCCCAAGATTCAAACACAAACTTGTCAAACAAGTCCACCAAGGGTCCTTGACTCATGAAGTGAGAAACAAATGTCAAGATCTAGAAAGACAAGGATTTATTAAACTCCTAGATTGAGATTGGGAGCTATGGGTGACCTTTATAAAAATCAAAAACCTTAGGGAAAATTTCAATCTAGGGAAATGGGGGTAGAAAATCAGGGATGGATAATGGGACAAAGGATTTCCAATCTTCATCAAGTATCAACAAGGGTCCCTTCCCCACAGGGGGGAGAGGTACAATCACATCCATCATCTAGGGGAAGGAAGTTTGAGTCCATATTGAGAGTGAAGAGGAGGTTCGTCCATCTTTTTAGTGTTTTTAGGGGGATTATAGGTTTAGGGGGTTTTAGGGTATTTTATGGATTTTGAGGTCTTTTGGGGTATTAGGGTATTTAAGGCATTTTTTAATTTTTTAGTGTTTTTAGTGACTTTTTCGGTTTTAAGGGTATTTTAGGGTTTTTAGGGTTTTTAGTATTTTAGGGTTTAGTGCCTTTTAAAGAATTTTTAGGGTTTTTTTTGGCTTTTTAGTGTTCTTAAGATGTTTATGGGTTTTAGTATTTTTATGGTTTTTAGTTATTTTTATAGATTTTTAGGGTTTTTAGGGGTTTCCTTGGTTTATGGGGATTTTTTGGTGTTTTATGCGTTTTTAGTGATTTTGGGGATTCTTTTTGTGTTTATTGGGTTTTTAGATGTTTTTAATATTTTTAAAGATATTTTAGGGGTTTTAGGTATTTTAGGGTAGTTAAAGTGATTTAGGGTTTATAGGGGTTTAGGGTCTTTTAGGATCTTTTAGGGGATTAGGGTCTTTTATTCTCTTTTAAGGTCTTTTAGGGTGTTTTATGGGTTTTTAAGATTTTTAGGGTTTTCAAGCATATTAATGGGTTTTTAGTGTTTTTTAAATATTTGTTTGGGGTTTTTAAGGGTTTTGAGTTTTTTAGGGGTTTTGTGATTTTTTTGGGGTTTTGGGTTTTTTGGGTGTTTCATCTATTTTTTGGTACTTGTTATTTTCTCTAGCGTTTTTAGTGATTTTAAGGTTTTTAGAGTTTTTTCTGGGTTTCTAGGATTTTTTAGGGGTTTTAGGGATTTTATTTTTTTATTGGTTTTTATTGTTTTGAGAGTTTATTAAGGGTTTAAACATTATATTTTATTAGGATTTTTGGGGTTTTAGTCTTGTACGATTTTTAGGTGTTTTAGGTTTTAGAGTTTTTCACGTTTTATGGTGTTTTTAGGGTCCTTTGGGTCTTTAATGTACTTTTTGGGTTTTTTATGTTCTTTTGGGTTATTTTAGATTTTTTAGTTGTTTTATTGGTTTTTAGGGTATTTAGGGTGTTTCGGGTGTTTGGGTTTTTTAGGATTTTATTGGAGTTTTAAGGTTTAATGTTTTTTTTAATTTTTTAGTGTTTTATGGCAAAGAAGATGTAAGGGACGGGCTATTCCTGGCCCCCCAAATTTATTAGAAAGAAAAAAGGAGATACAATAGACAAGGGAGGGGAGTGGTCAAACGACCCACTCCCAAAAACCCTTCACAATCCAAGACGCAAAAGACCCCAAAAAAAGATCAAAAAAGAAAAAAAGAAAGAACACACAAATCCAAACAGCCACCACCATCATCTAGCGTTAACCAACATCCAGCTGCTCACAGCTAACCAACGACCAGTGTCCATGCTCACAGAATCCAGCATCCAACACCTTTAATCCAGTCAGCTTCTAGCAAATCACACCTTCCAGTAGCCAGCGTCTTTTCTGCAAGAAGACTCACCACCAGCAAAATTGAATCATTGGCACCAAAATTTCCAGCTTCCACATCATCCGTCACCACCACGCCAAGCAGGTCTATTTCTAGCAGAGCAGAATCACCAGCACCAGAAACAAATACATCATCTGCAACCCATCTCAGCTAGAAAACAAACAACATTCCAGCATAGTGCACCCAACAGTACAGCCAAGGGTGAAGAACCGCCAGCTCTTTAGCCCAAAGGCCCCTTCCATCAACACAAATACTGCAAAGCACGACCAAAACGCAACACCTCATATCACAACCAGCAAGAAAAACCAGCATCTCGGGACCAAAAAAACTACTTTGGCACCATATCAAAGCATAAAACAAAAAAAATCACAGCAGAATGCGAACCAATCAAGATCATCAGCAAGAAATAGGCTCCAACCAAGACTTTCAGCAGAATTCAGGGGACCAAAGGAATCGTTTTGGTACCCTGACAAACCGTAGACCATCAAATCATCTAGATCCCAGCACAGATTAAGCCACCCCATGTCAACAACGAGAAATATAGATAGATCCAAGGGACTAGAAAGCCAAACATGAATCTTCAACACAAGTCGTTGACCAGTAGATCTAATCGTGCATGCCATCAGACCAAGTGCACCACCAACAGATCGACCCAGAGCCCTATGTATCTTCCATCTTCCATTGTAGAGCTCGATGCAACAGCAAGGCTCGCCGGAAAACGAATCTGCATGGAGAGACGGCTGAAGTACCCACATCTGAGAGAACCAGAACATCGCACTGCACCTTTTCTGAAGCTTGTCACTATAGAAACTGATCTGTTGGGGGGATCCCTAACCCAGGTCTTTGGGCAAAGAAGCCGATGAAGGAGCAACACGAATCCCCAACCCATGCCACCACAGACTCATGAATCTCCCTCCAAGGGAGAGCAATCGAAAGGGAGTCAATTGAAGAGGAGCAGAAGAACTCTAGATTGAATCCGCCATGGAAGATCTGGGGAAGAAACCCTGGAAAGCGCAACACCGAGAGGGAGAACCCTGGAGGGAGCGGTGTCATCTCTTCTAGATCTATCATATTTTAGTGTTTTAGGGCAAGGCAGATGCAAGGATCGAGCTATTCCCGACCCCCCAAATTTTATTATGAAAAAAAAGACGCAGCAAACAAGGGAGGGGAGGGGTCAAAAGACCCTCACCCAAAAACCCTTTACAAACCCAAAACACAGAATACCCCAAAAAAAGAAATATCAAAAAATAAAAAACACAAAAATCCAAGAAAGAAAGATCCATCAGCAGTCCCAACTAAGCAGCAATTAACATCCAGCAGTAGCAGCACTATCACCATATGCAACAACTTCATCACCTCCAAAGCATTAGCAACATCACATCTCATCCAAGCAGTATCCAATGTCCAACCCATCAGATTCCGACAGCCATCACCTCTTTCTGCAGTTCCCAACAAAGCAGAAAATGTTACCCAGCAGCACTAGATCTAGCGACCATCAACATCAAACCACCAGCAACATCAAACCACCAGCAATATCGAATCACCAGCCGCAAAATCACCAGCCTCTACCTCATCCAGTACCACCATGCTAGGCAGGTCCACCACTAGCCGCACATGACCACCAAGGGAATCAGTAGCCAAAGTCCAGTATCTTATCATCCAGTAACTCAATATCCGACCACAACTCAGTAGAAACTTATGAAAGAACCAACAACCAACATTAAAAATCATATAAAAAATCATAATCTAGTGACCAAATCTTCCTGACCAGACTAGTTCCAGCATCCCATCAAAATTATAAACAAAAGACCACCAGCACCCACGCTTGAACCCATTCCCCATCATCCACAGCTCCTTAAACTCATAATTCAACAGTAACAGCAACACGAAACCAAACCATCCACAATTCAAGAACACACAGACAATAAAGTCAAACCGAACACATCACAGTATGGAAAAACCTTCATTAGCAGTAAGATCCAAGAACAAGAAATCGGAACCAAAAAATCAAACTTTCATCTTCACCCATATCAGCCACCATGACCCATCGAGAATCCCGAAAAGACAGAAATACCCTCCTTAGGTCTAAACAAGAAGCGCAGATCCAAGAACAGAGCTGTAAGCACCATCGTCGAGATGTCACAAATCCCGCAGAACCCACATGTCACCAAAGTGAAGCCAAAACTCTCCCAGACGAAGCCACCAGAGCGTCTTGCTGAAGATCGGGCCAAGCACACTCTATCCAGTCTTCAAAACATCAATCGTACCTGTGTCGAATTCACCAATGACCTCAAAGACTTTGCCTATACCACTATAAAACCATCACCTCCACCACCCAGAAGCAACAAAGATAACGCCCGAGGAGGAGCAGGATCCAAATCTAACATATCTGATCCGAATCGAATCAAAATCCAGACCAAACTGTCATCACCAATTCCTGAAACAACCCACCAGATCCCAACACCATCGACCAACTGCCTTGATTTTAGTATTTTTAGGTTTTATTGTTTTTAGGGGCTTTTATTTTTTTTAGGGTTTTTAGGGTTTTTAGGGTTTTTAGGGTCTTTTAGGGGTTTTTAGATTTTTTATAGTTTTTAGGGTTTTTATATTCTTTTGGAAACTTTATTGTTTTTAGATTCATTTAGTTTTTTTAATTTCATTTACATAATTTATGTAGTTTTTTGGGTTTTTAGTGTATTTTAGGGGTTCTTGGGTATTTTATTGTTTTTTTTAATTTTTTCAGGACTTTTAGGGTTTTTAATGGGTTTTTGGGTTTTTTTTCATTTTAGGATTTTTAGGGGTGTTTAGGTGTTTTAGGGGATTTTCAGAGTTTTTAAGGTCCTTGGGGGGGGGGTAGCTTTTTTAGGATTTTTGGGTTTTTAGGGTTTTTAGGAATTTTTAGCATTTTTAGGGTTTTTATAAATTTTTAGCGTTTTTAGGGTTTTCTGGTAGGTTTTAAGGGTTTTAGGATTTTTAGGTTCTTTTATGGATTTATGATTGTTTAGGGTTTTGTTTTTTTGGGTTTTTAGGTTTTTATGTATTTTAATTGGGTTTTAGTGTTTTGGGGGTTTTAGGGTTTTTATGTTTTTAGAAAGTTTATATGGTTTTAGAATTTATATGGGTTTTTGGGTTATTTTTGGATTCATGTAGTGTTTTAAGTGTTTTTAGGATATTAAGGGTATTTTAAAGTTTAGTGTTTTTAGTGAATTTTAGGGTTTTTAGGATTTTTAGGTGTTTGTAAGGTCTACATGACTTTTTAGTGGGTTTTTGGAATTTTAGGTTTTTTAGGTTTTTAGGGATTTTAAGTGTTTTTAGGCATTTTTGGTTTTTATGGATTTTAAGTGTTTTTACGGTCTATGGTTTAGGGTGTAGTGTATTAGGTGTAGGAAATAGTGTTAGGGTGTAGATTGTTGAGTTTAAGGTTGTTTTTGTGTTTTTAGAGTTTTTTTTAGTTTTTTATACTTTATTTTTTAATTTTTTTGGGGGATTTTAAGGTTTTTAGGGTTTTGGGTGTTTTTTTGGTTTTATTGGATTTTAGGATTTTCATGTTTTTCGGGTTTTGGGGGTTTTTAATGTTTTTTTCTTGTATAGTGCATAAGGTTTATGGTGTATGATATTGGGTTGGGGGTATGGATTATACGGTTTAGGTTCTTTAGTGTTTTTAAGGGTTTTTAGTTTTTTTTATTCATTGGGATTTTCAGGTTTTTCGAGTATTTGGTTTTTATAAGGTTTTTAGGGTTTTTAGGTTTTTTAGTGGTTTTATAGTTTTTAATTCCTTTGGTGTGTTTTTATGATTTTTAGGTTTTGGGGTTTTTTTGGATTTTTTAGGGTTTAAAGAGTTTTTAGGGGTTTGTGGTTTTTATGGTTTATTTGGTTTTTAGGGTTTTTAGTGTTTTTAGGGTTTTGGGGTTTTAGGGTATTTTAGGGTGTAGAGTATAGGGTTTATGGTGTAGGGTATAGGGTTCAAGGATTTTATATTTTTAAGGGTTTTTATGGTGTTTTAGGTTTTTATTATTTCTACAGTTTTTAGGGATTTTCTTGGGGGTTTAGTGATTTTTGGGGTTTTAGGGATTTTATTTATTTTTAGGTTTTTTTTGTGATTTTGTGTTTTTTTGGTATTTTAGTGTTTTTAGGTTTTTTGGGGGCTTAAAATTTTTAGGGGTTTTCTGTAATTTAAGTTTTTATATGTTTTTGATAGTTTTTAGGGGTTTTAGTGTTTATAGTGTTTTTAAGTATTTTTATGGATTTAGTGTTTTCAATGGATTTTAAAGGTTTTAGGGTATTTAGGGTTTTTTTGGTTTCAGGTTTATTTTTTTATAGTTTTTAGGTGTTTTAGAGTTTTTAGGATATTTATGGTCTTGTATGGTCTTTTTGTGTTCTTAGGGGTTTAAGGGTATTTTATGGGTTTTAGGTCCTTTTATAGATTTTATGGTTTTGTAGGGTTTTAAGGGGATTTAGGTGATATTTATGGAATTTTTAGGGGTTTATAGGGTTTTAGGTTCTTTTATGGAATTGTTGGGGTTTTAGGGTCTTTTTTGGAGTTTTTAGGGTTTCTAGGGTAATTTTTGGGGTTATTAAGGTTGTTTTGGAGATTAGTTTCTTTTAGGAATTTTAGAGTTTTTATAGTTTATGGTTTATTTAGAGTTTATTGAGGGTTTATTCAGTGGGGTTATGGTTTTTTTGGGTTTAGGGTTTTTAGATTTCTTAGGATTTTTATTTATTTTTAGGGTTTTAAGGGATTTTTAGGATTTTTTGAGTTTTTCGATGTATTTTTTTATAGTTTTTGGGGTTACATGGTTTTTCTAGTTTTTTAGGGTTTTTAGGGTTCTTAAGGTCATTAAATGTTTTTAGAATTTTTGGGATATTTTAGGGGTTCATTAGGGTTTTTAGTTCCTTTTAGGTGTTTTTGGTACCTTTAGTGTTTTTAGGGGTTTTTATTGTAATTTTCAGTTTTTAGGGGGTTTTAATGTTTTTATGGGTTTTTAGTGTTCTTTGGGTTTTAGGGTGTAGGTTTTATGGTGCAGGGTTTACGATTTAGGGTTTTTTTTATAGAGTTTAGGGTATTGGTTTTATGGTTTAGGGTGTAGGGTATATGTTTTAGTGTGTCAATATTAGGGTTTTGGGTGTAGTTATAGGCTTCAGGGTGTAGGGTGTAGGGTTTTGGGTTTAGGGTGTATGGTATAGGTTTTTGGGTGTTGGTTTTTGGTTGTATGATATAGGGTATAGTGTTTTTGGTGTAGAGTATGGGGTTTATGGTTTATGGTATAGGAGTTAGGGTGTAGGGTTTAGGGTTTACTATGTAGGATTTAGGGTTTAGGGTGTGGGGAATAGGGTTCAGTGGGTAGAGTTTTGGGTGTTGTGGGTAGACTATAAGGTTTAGGGTGTAGGGTTTTGGGTTTAACATGTAGGTTATTGAGTTTATGGTGTAGAGTTTAGGGTTTAGTATGTAGGGTAAAAGGTGTAGGGTTCAGGGTGTCTGGTTTATGGATCAAGGTGTAGTATATTGGGTTTTGGGTGTAGATTTTAGGGTTTAGGGTGTAGGGTATAAGGTTTAGGGTGTAGGGTTTAGGGTGTAGGATATTCGGTTTTGGTTTTTGGTTTGGCCTCTATGATGTAGAGTTTAGGGTTTTGGGTTTTGGGTGTAGTGTTAATGGTTTTGGGCGTAGGGTGTAGTGTATTGGGTTTAGGGTGTAGGGTGTAGATTTTAGTGATTATGGTTTGGGATTTAGTTTTTAGGGTACATGATATAATGTTTATAGTGTAGGGTTTAGGGTTTTGGGTGTTGGGTATATGGTTTAGGGTTATTTATATTTTTATTGTTGTTAGTATTTTTAAGGGTTTTATGCATTTTAGGGGATTTAGGTATTTCTATGGTTTAGGGGGGTTTATGGTTTTTGGATTTTTGGGTTTTTGGGTTTTTCTGATATTTAGGGTGTTTATG
Organism: Viscum album; assembly: GCA_963277665.1. Lineage (NCBI taxonomy): Eukaryota > Viridiplantae > Streptophyta > Magnoliopsida > Santalales > Viscaceae > Viscum > Viscum album. The sequence goes on along the minus strand of OY728136.1, from coordinate 1,425,337,652 downwards.
TTTTGTTAAGGTTTTACGTGCTTTTTAGGGTTTTTTGTTTTTAAGGTTTTATAGGTATTTAATTTTTTGTGTATTTTTAACATTTTTGGGGTTTTTTTTTAATTTTTAGTGTTTTAGGTTATTAAAGGTGTATAGTGTTTTAAATAATTTTAGGGGGTTTTAATTATTTAAGGTTTTATTTTCTTTTTGTCTTTTCAGAAATATTTGGGTTTTTAGGGTTTTATGGTGTTTTATAAATTTTTAAGGATTTTAGGGGTTTAAAGGGATTTTAGGATTTTTAGTGTTTTTAAGATTATTTTGGGGGTTTTAGTGTATTTGGAATTTTTTAGTGTTTTTTTTGTTTTTATGGTCTTTGGGGTCTTTGACAATCATTTAGGAGTTTTATAATATTTTAGAGGGATTTTATGGTCTTTTATAGGTTTTATGGTTTTTTTACGGTGATTTTTGTTTTATGTTATTTTTACGGCATTATGGGTTTTAGGATTTTTAGATTCGTTTTTTGGTTTTTAGTGTTTCTTATAGACTTTTAAGGGTGTTTTGATTTTTTGGGTTTCTAGTTTTTTAAGGGAATTTTATATTTTTAGGGGATTTAGGATATTTATAGGATGTTTTAGGGTCTTTTATGGGTTATGAGGATTTTTTTTTGTATTTTTAGGTGGTTTTAGAGTTTTTAGGAGTTTTGGGGATTATTAGGTTTTTAGGGGGTTTTAGAATTTAATTTGTTTTAAGGTTTTTATTGCATGTTTAGGGATTTTTTGGGTTTTTATGTTCCTTTTAGGGATTTTTTGTGCTTTTTCATCTTTCTAGGGCTTGGGTATTTTTTTGGGTGATTAAGGGTTTGTTGTTTTTAGAGAGACATTTTACCATTTTAAGGGGTTTTAGGGTTTTTAGGGTTTTAGGTTTTTAATTATTTTTTAGGGTATTTAATGTTTATTTAGGATTTGTTCGGTTTTTTAGAGTTAATTTTTGGGTTTTAAGGGGTTTAGGGTTTTTTAGTGTTTTTAGAGTTTTTATGATTTTTTTTTTGTTTTTTAGGGTTTGTATTCTATTTATGTATTTTGTAGGATTTTTAGGGTTTTAAGGATTTTATGGTTTTTAGTGTTTTTTGGATTTTTTAACGTGTTTTAGGTTTTCTATGGTTTTTAGGTACTTTAATATTTTATTGGTTTTTTAGGGATTTTTGGTCATTTTTTGGGTTTTTAGGTCCTTTTAAGGGGTTTTTATGGTCTTTTAAGGTTGTTAAAATATTTTAGGATTTTTGGGATTTTAAGTACATTATGGTTTTAGGGTTTTTAGGTTCTTTAAGGATTTTTTAGTGTTTTTATTATCATTAAGGTTTAGGTTGTATGGTTTATGGTGTAGGGTATAGTGTTTTGGGTGTAATATTTAGGGTTTAGGGTGTAGGGATTAGGGTATAGGGTCTGGTGTTTGGTTTTAGGGTGTTGTGTATAGGGTTCTGGGTGTTGGGTTTAGGGTTTATGATTTAGGGTTTAGGGTGTATGGTATATTTTTTAGGGTGTAGGTATTAGGGTTTATGGTGAAAGGTTTGGGGTTTAGGGTTTTTAAGGGTTCTTTATGTTTTTTTGGTGTTTTTATGGGTATAGGGGTTTTTTAAAGATTTTTATAGTTTTTACAGTTTCTAGTATTTTTTGTGTTTTTAGGGGTTTTTATGGGTTTTTAGTGTTTTTAGGGCTTATAAGGGTTTTTATTGGGGGGGGGGGGGGGTAGAGTTTTTAGTGTTTGGTGGGTTTTATGTATTTTAGGGTCTCTATGTGGTTTAAGGGTTTTTAGGGGGCTTTAGAGTTGGGGGGGGGGGGTAGGGTTTCTAGGGGTTTTTATGTGTTTTTATAGTTTTAAATATTATTATTTTAGGTTGTTTTTGGTTTTTATGTTTTTTACGATTATTTATAGTCTTTAGGGGTTTTGGGTTTTTTTGGATTTTACGAGTTTTTAGTGTTTTACTATTTTTTGTTTTTTAGATTTTTTTTTGGGTTTTTAGAGCATTTAGAGTTTTTGGAGGGTTTTGTGGTTTTTATAGTTTTGATTATTTTTAGGGTATTTTAAATTTAATAGGGATTTTATGGGTTTTAAGATCTTTTAAGATTTTAAGGGTTATTATGTTCTTTTAGTGTTTTAAATATTTTTATAGTCCTTTATGATTTTTAGTGTTTTTATGATCTTTTAGGGGTTCTTAGGGTTTTAGGGGCCTTTATGGTTTTCTATGGTAATTATAATCCTTTATGAACTTAAGTGTATTTTAGGGTTTTTAGGTTTTTAATCACTTTTTTGAGTTTTAAGGGTTTTAAGGGGGTTTTAGGGTTTTAGGATCTTTTAGGTTTTTTTGGAATTTTAGGTTTTTTATGTTTTATGGTATTTTATGGGTTTTATTGGTTTTAATGTCATTTAGTATTTTTAGGGTTTTATGTTATTTTAGGGTTTTTAGCATTTTTAGGATCTTTTAGGGATTTTTTATAAATTTTTATTGGTTTTTAGGTTTTTGGAGTTTTTAGGGGTTTTTAGGATTTTAATAGGTTTTTAATGGATTTTATTGTAGTTTTATGGTATTTAGGGGTTTTAAGATTTTTAGGGTTTTGAGGTATTTTGGCAGGTTTTATGAGGATTTTTTAGGTTTTTAGTTTTTTAGGGTTTTTATGGTTTTTATGATTTCTAGGGTTTCTTGGGGTTTTAAGGGTTTGATGGGTTTTTATAAGGGTTTTCATGAATTTTAGGTTTTTAGGGTTTTAGTGGTTTTTTGAATATTTAGGGATTAAGGAATTTTTATGGAAATTTGGGGTATTTAGAGGGTTTAAGGGATTGTAGTGTCTTATAATGGCTTTTCATATTTTTTGATTTTTTTTGTGTTTTTAGGGTTTTTACGTTTTTAGTGGGTTTAGGAGATTTAGGGTTTTTATGGGTTTTTTATTTTTTAGGTTTTTGGGGTTTTTAGTTTGTTTTTAGACTTTTAGGGTCTTTTAGTGTTTTAATTTATTTTTTCTATTTTTATGGTTTTTAGGGTTTTACTATATTTTTTGGGTGTTTTAAGTTCTTTTTAGATTTTTTAGTGTCTTTTAAGGGTTTTTGTATTTTTAGGGTTTTAGTGCAAGGAAGATGCAAGGGTCGGGCTATTCCCATCCCCCCCCCCCCCAAATTTATTAGAAAGGAAAAAAAAGACATAGCAGACATGGGAGGGGAGGGGTCAAACGACCCACACCCAAAACCCTTTATAACCCACGCCAAAACAAGATAAATAAAAACAAGAAAAAACACCCAAAGCCAAACAAAGAATAAAAACCAAGTAGTCCCCAACATCACCCAGCCAAACACCAACCAATAGTATTTCAAAAATAGCACCTTCAGCACCTCCCATCCAAGCAGCAACTAGCACCCAGCTTCACTGTCTCCAGCCTCCATCACCTCCTCGCCAATCATAACCACAACTAACATCACAAAAACAGCTCTAGAATCAGAATCAATATCTTTATCACAGCCAAACCATACAACAACCAACATCCAGCACCCCATTTTCAGACAACCGGCTCCTCTTTCAAACAAACATCTCCCAGCAACCTGCTTCCACCTCATCAACCAACAGCACCAGTTCCTCTCAACCCCACCATAACGAAAATACAGCACCCACCAGCTCTAATCCTCAAGGGAAACTTAAGTCCAGCATATCCATGTCTAGAAACTCAAGATCCAGACAAAAAATAGCAGAAACTTAAGAGAAAAGCAACAACCAGCAGCAAAACTCATACAACAGGTCAAAAAACAGAAACCATCTCCTCTTGGCCATGCGAGCTCTAGCATCTCACCATATCCATAAGCACAAAACTGACACCACTCAACCGAAACAATATCCATTACCCTCGATGAATCAAGACCAAACCAACAACAACGCAAGAGACCACAATCTGACATAACATCCATATCAAAGCACAACATAACAGGACCTTAATCATTTGCATGAAACTAATCCGTGGGAGAAACGTCAGAAATAAAAACGTGAATTTTCCGCAAAAACCGATGCCAAGCCGATATCATTTGTGCCTTTTAAATCCTTTGGGCAGAGCTAAGATCCCCCATCTAAGCTGCAAGAACCAACCTCCAAAGACCTCCACATATCCAGAAAATCCACCAGGAAACAACTAGCCACAGATCAAAGCCGCATAAACTCACCTTAACAAAATGCGTAGAAGACCGTAGCATCAAATCAGGAAAGATCATCCGTCGTTGAATCCATAACCCGCGTCGCCGATGAACCCTGCTCCATCGTCGATTACACTGACTCTGCTGACCTGCCTGAGGTCCCAGATCTGCAAATTCAACCCCGATCCATGATAGAAATCCATGAAGGAAGCCAACCGCCAGTGAGCCTTCAACGCCACAAGCCAGATCAGAATGATCTGAGACCGCATCAACCTGCACAACCTCCAAAGTGAATGAAACCCAAGAGCACCAACAAAAAAACAAAAACCCTTCTGAAGCCAAAATCCAGAGCAAGGGAACCGCTCTGGGAGGATGAAGCTGCTGAAGAAACACTGTCTTGAGGTTGAGGAACGCATCCGAAGAACACCATCGCCGAGAGCATATCGAAGAGCCAACGTCAAGATCCTGAGAATAAACTAGGGGAAGAGGCATCGAGCGAGAGAGAGATCCCGGGGAGTGTGCCACCATATTATCATTTTTAGGGTTTTAGGGGGTTTAGAAGGGGTTTCTTAAGGTTTTAGGGGCAAGGAAGATTCTAAGGTCAGGCTATTCCCGCCCCCCCTAATTTATAAAGAAAAGACACAACAGACAAGGGAGGGGAGGGGTAAAACGACCCACACCGAAAAAACCTTTACAACCCCAACCCAAAGACCCAAAGAAAGAAAGATCAAAAGGAAAAAAAAAGAAGGAAATGAAAACAGATCAGTCAACGTTGCCACCAAAATCCAAAACAGAAGACACACTATAAGGGTCACCATCCGCACCATATCCAGAGGCCTCATCATCAAAGAAAGAGTCAGAGTCATACCATCCTGACTCATAATCCTCATTAAGCTTGAGGAGATTTATAAACTTCTACTTGCATTTCTTTTATTCCAGGGAATGCGGCTAATCCTGGTTATTAACCTTGAATTTCAGCTTAACCGCCTTTGAAGAAGCCCGAGTAACCATGGGTCTGGGGAGAGTGGAGTAATCCCGCTTCTGGCTCCTCTTTGAGGTGATCGAGGTGGGCTCATCATTCATCTCGTTCACCTTCTCAATCTCAAATGAGCACTCCTCCATTTCCATTCCTTGCACTTGATCCCGGATAGAGAAGGCTTCCTGATTAAGGGAGAACTCAATAAGAACTTCATCCTGAGGAAAAATTAGAGCCACTAAGGCAGGCATTTCTGCACTCCCATCGACAGCAACCAGAGGCCTTTGTCCATCCTCCCCAGATAGGGCCGTTCCCTCATCTTCATGCATGGCCAAAAAGTCAGGCTTGTCAGCCAGCTGCAAAAGCCCCTCCTCCCTTGGAACCGCTTCTTGTGCAGCAGCACCCCTGTGTTCGGGGGCATCCCCCATCCCAAGTCCCTTCCCCTGCCCACACCCCAACCCTGCTTCAAGTGCGCCCTCTTGAGAAGCTGCCCCCTCCCCAACCGCCCCCCTTGCTGCTACCTCCCCTTCTGCCACTGCAAGTCCAGAAAGCATAACACTGTCACTGTCCACATTGCTAAGTAGGAGGACCTGCACATCAGAGCTCGTGAATGCCTTCTCATTGCCAATGGGAGGTTCCCCCACCTGCACCCCCTTTCCCATATTCTCACAAGCATCTTCCTGATTCCCAAGGCAGGTATTCTACCCTTCTTGATAATAAAAGTCACCAGCAGATGATTTTTAGGGTTCTAAGAGTGTTTATAGGGTTTTTTATTTTTTAGGGTGTTCGGGGATTTAGTGGATTTATAGTTTTTTTGGGTTCTTTCACTCTTTTAGGGGTTATTTAGGTTTTTTAGGGTCTTTTAGGGTTTTCTATTTATTTTAGGGGTTTAGGGAGTTTTTTGTGTAATTATTTTTTTAGGCGTTTATAAGGTTTTATAGGGTTTGTACTATCTTTTATGATTTAGAGTATACAATTTAGGGTATAGGGGTTAGGGTTTAGGGGTGTAGTGTATAGGGTTTACTGTGTAGGGTTTAGGTTTTAGTTTGTAGAGTAAAAGGTTTAGGGTGCAGGGTTTAGGGTTTAGGGTTATGGTTATATGGATTAGGGGTTAGGTTTTTGGGTATAGGGTGTAGGGTATAAGGTTTCCAGTGTTGGGTTTAGGCTTTAGGGTGTAAGGTTTAGGGTTAAAGTGTTTAGGGTGTAGGGTATATGGTTTTTGGTGTAGGTTTTAGGGTTTAGTTTTTAGGGTATAGGGTTTAGGGTGTAAGGTTTACAGTTTAGGGTGTAGGGTATTGGGTTTAGGGTGTAGGGTTAAAGGATTTGGTTTTAGGGGTTAGTGTTTATAGTTTACACTTTAGATTTTTGGGTTTAGGGTATTGGATTTAGGGTTTTGGGTGTATGGTATATGGTTTACTTTGTTGGATATACGGATTAATGGGTTTTTGGGTTCTTAGGGTTTTGGGATGTTTAGATTTTTAAAGGGTTTTTATTGTTTTATAGTATTTTTAGTGTTTTTTTTGGATATTTAGGGGTTTTAATGTTTTTAGGGGTTTTAGATTTTTTTTAGGTTCTTAAGGATTTTTAGGTTTTTTTGGGGTTTTCATGTCATAAATATTTTTATGGTTTTGTTAGGTTATTAAAATTTTTTAGGGTTTAATGTTTTTTATGGGTTTCTAGGATCTTAAGGGGATTGTCGGGGTTATAATATTTCATTTATTTTTTTTAGTTTTTTATAGGTTTTTCTAGGTTTTTTGGGTTTTGGTGTTTATGGTTTTTATGAATTTTTTGGGATATTTAGAGTTTTTAGTGGGGTTTTTATGGGTTTTTAGGGGTTTAGGGTTTTTTTTGGTTTTTATTAATGTTAATGTTTTAGGGTTTTTGGTTTTTGTGGATTTGTTTTGGGTTTTTAAGATTTTTATGGATTTTAGTGTTTTTAGGATTGTTTATCGTATTTCTAGGTTTTATAGTTTTTAGGGGTTTTCAGGTCCTGAGGGTGTTTTATGATTTTTTGGATCTTTTATGGGTTTTTAGGGTCTTTATGGTTTTTAGGTATTTTATTGATTTTTACATTTTTGCGGGGTTTTAATCTATTTAAGGATTTTTAGGGTGTTTAGGGTTTTAAAAAGTTTTTATATTTTTAGGGTTTCTTTGTTTTATGGTATTTTAGGTGTTTTTATGATTATTATGACTTTTTAAATTTTGAGGGGTTTTTTGGATTTTAGTGTATTTTAAGGCCTTTTTTATTCTTTCTTGTGTGTTTAGGTTATTTAGGGTTATTAAGTGTTTTTAAGGTTTTTTACTGTTTTAGGGGGTTTTAGTGGGGTTTTGCGTTTATTTTTCTTTTTAAGTGTTCTATAGTTTTTATAGGGTTTTATTGTTTTTTTGGGTTTTTTGCATCTTTCACGCGATTTAGGTTTTTAGGGGTTTAAATGGTTTTTTTTGGATTTTTAGGGTCTTTTAGGGTTATTAAAGGTCTTTTGGGGTTTTTAGGGATTTTTTGATTTTTATGTTTTTATGGTTTATATAGGGATCTGGGTGTTATTTTTATTCTCCAGTTTTTTTTTGGATTTTACGGATTTCTAGGGTTTTTCAATATTTTTAGGGTTTAAAAGTTTTATTTATGGTTTTTAGAGATTTTAGGATTTCTAATATTTTTTATATTTAGGGTTTTTATGGATTTTATAGTGTTTAGTGTGTTAGGGTTTTAAGGGGTTTTGGGCCATTTTTTCCGTTAAGGGTTTTTTGATAAATTAGGGTTTTTTGTGTTTAGTGTTTTTCTAGGTTTGCAAGGTTTTTAGTATCTTTTATGGTTTTAGTGAATTTTTGAGTATTTTTGGGGTTTTAATTTTTTATGGTCTTTTGGAGTTTTTTTGTTCTTTTTAGTCTTTTAAAGTATTTTAGGGTCTTTTAGGGTTTAGGGTGTAGTGTTTAGTGATTAGGGTGTAGGGTTTAGGGTTTAGAGTGTAGGTTATAGGGTGTATTGTGTCTAATTTAGGGTGTGGGTTTTTAGGTTTCAAGTGTAGGGTTTAGTGTTTCAGGTGTTGGGTTTAGGTTTTATATTGTAGGATATAGGTTTTAGGGGTAAGCCTTAGGGTTTAGGGTGTAGGTCATATGATTTATGGGTTTCTTATGTTTTTAGGATTTTTAGTGTTTTAGGTTGTTTAGGGTGTTTAGGGTTTTTAGGTTTTTAATGTTTTTAGGGTTTTTAGTGTCTTTTAATTTTTTTTAGGATTTTAGACATTTTTATAGTATTATAGATTTTTTGGTGTTTTAAATTTTTTCTTATGGGTTTTAGTTTTTTTGTGGGTTTTAGGTGTATTATGTTTATTGATGGGTTTTAGGTTATTTTAGGTTCTTATAGTTTTAGGGTTTTGTTGGTTTTTAAGGATTTTATTTTTTATTAAGATTCTGTGGTTTTTATGGTTTTTAGGGTTCTTTTGGGTTTGGGGGATTTTTATTTTTTCATTTTTTTGGGGTTTTTAGTTTTCTTTATGGTTTTTGCGGTTCTTTGAGTTTTTAGGGGTTTTAGGTTTTTTTTAGAATTTAGTTTTTTAGGGTTTGTTATTGGTTTTAGGGTTTTAGATTTTTAGGGGTTTTATGGGGTTTTTATAATTTTTGGTGCTTTTAAAGTTTTTGGGGGTTTTTAAGGTTTTTAGGGTCTTTTAGAGTTTTTAGGTTCCTTTATGAATTTTAGGGGTTTTTGGGACTTTTTTGGGTTTTATATGGTATTTAGGGTCCTTTTGGGGGGGGGGTTAGGGTATTTAGAGCCTTGTAGGGGTTTTACTTTATTTTATTGTCTTTTGAGGATTTTAGGGTTTTTAGTTTCTTTTAGGTTTTTTGGGGTTTTAGGATTTTACGGGGATTTAATGGGGTTTTAGAATTTTTAGTATATTTTTGGTATATTTATGGTTTTTAGGATCTTTTAGGGTTTTAAGGATATTCTGGGCCTTTTATGGTTTTTAGTGGGTTTTATGTTTTTAGGGTTTTAGGGTCATTTATGGTGTTTTCGATGTTTTTATGGGTTTTAGGGATTTTAGGTTTTTTAGAAAATTTTAGGGTTTTGAAGATATTTTTTTTGTGTTTGTAGGGTTTTTAGGATTTTTACGGGTTTTAGGGATTTTTGGATTCCAGTTATTTTAGGATTATAGGGGTTTTCGGGGGGGGGGGGGGGGGTTGGGTGTTTTTAGGGGTTTTATGGTTTTTAGGGGATCTAAGGATTTTAGAAGTTTGTGGTCATTTTGTGTTTTCATAAGGTTCTATAAGATTTTTTTAGAGTTTTAGGTTTTCTTTAGGGTTTAAGGGTCTTTTCGCTTCTTTGGGGTATTCTTAGGGTTTTAGGTTATTTTTTGATTTCTAGGGTCTTTTGGGGTTTTTTGGTCTTTTATGATTTTTATGGTGTTTATGGTTTTACACATTTTTAGTGTTTTTTAGAGTTTTTAGGTTTTTTATGATTATTAGGGTTTTTAATGTTTTTATATTTGTTTATTTTTTTTGTGTTTTAAGTGATTTTTGTGTATTAGGGATTTTAGGATATTTTTCTAGTGTTTTAGGGTGTTTTAGTGTTTTTAGGTCCGTTTTAGGGGTTTTAGGATTTTAGGGTTGTTAGGATATTTAAGTTTTTTTGGAGGGTTTTAGGGTTTTTATGGTTTCAACTTTTTTTTGAATGTTTTAGTGTTTTTAGTGTTCTAGGGACCTTTTAGGGTGTTATTGGGGTTTTAATACTTTTTAGAGTTTTGGGGATTTTAGGGTCCTTTTGGATTTTTTGGGATGTTATGGGTTTTAGGGGTTTTCCTTGTTTATTTTGGTTTTATTTAGGGGATTTAGTTGGTTTTCGGGGTTTTTAGAATTGTTAGGGTTTTAAAATATATTTAGTCTTTTAAGGGTTAAAAGCGTTTTTAGTATTTTTAGGGTTTTTAGGGGTTTTATAGTTTTAGGGGGTTTTAGGGTTTTTACTCGTTTTAAGGGATTTTAAGGTTTTAGGGTCTCTACTAGTTTTAAAGGGTTTTAAGATATTTTAATTTTTTACATATTTTATAGTTCCATTAGGGGTCCATTAGGATTTTTAGGTTCTTTTATGTTTTATTATGGGTTTTAGAGTCCTTTAGAGTTTTTTGGGGTTTTAGGGTAATTTAATGGTCTTCCGGGTTTTGAATCTTTTTAGGGATTTTATCCTCTTTTAGGGTTTAGGGTGTGAGGTTTTGGGTGTATGGTTTAGAGTTTATGGTGCAGGGTTTAAGTTTTACGATGTATGGTTTATAATATTTTTATGGGTTTTAAGTTTTTATATGATTTTATGGGTTTTTAGCCTTTTTAGTGTTTTTTTGGGTTTTAAGGGGTTTTATAGTTTTTTTGGTTTATTGGTGTTTTATGATCTTTAATTTTTTAGGGGTTTAGTGTTATTTATTATTTTTAGCAGGTTTATGGTTTCTATGTTTTTTTAATCATTTTATGGGTTATAAGTGTTTTTAATGTTTTTTTTTGTTTTTAATGTTTTTACTATTTTTAGGGTTATTTAGGGTTTTTAATGGTTTTAGGAGTGTATGTTTTATTTTGAGTATTTATGGTTTTTTAGTGTTTTTTGGGTTTGAACAGGTTTTTGTGGGTTTTAGAGATTTTTAGGGTTTACAAAATTTTATTGGGTTTTTAGGGATTTTTAACTGTTTATTATTGTTTTTAGGATTTTTAGTGATTTTTATAGTTATTAGTTTTTTAGGTTTTTTGGGGGTTTAGAGTGTTTTAGGGTCATTTGGGTGTCATAATGTCTTTTATGATTTTTTGGGTTTTTCTTGTTTCTTGGGTTTTTAGTATTTTTTAGGATTTTGTGGTATTTTAAGTGTTCATGGTTTTTTAGTTATTGTTGTGTTTTTTTATTTTTATTGTATTTATGATTTTTAGGGGGTTTCTTGGTCCTTTTGGGTTCCTCTAGTTTTTTAGGGGTTTTTACTATTTGTAGGGTCTTTATGGTTTTCTAGGGGTTTTATTACCTTTTTAGGGTTTTAAAAGGTTTTATTATTTTTTGGGGTTTTATTATCCTCTATGATTTTCGGGGTTTTAGGGTATTTTAGGGTTTTTTATTTGTTTTAGGATCCTTTAGGATTTTTTAGGATTTTTAGGGATATTCATCAATTTTAAGGGTTTTTTATTATTTTAGGTTTTTAGGTTTTTTAGGGATTTTTAGGGTTTTTGGGTGTTTTCGAGTTTATAGGGGTTTTTATGGTTTTTAGTGGTTTTCTGTGTTTTTTATAGTTTTTTGTATTTTTTCGGGTCCATTAGGTCTTTCAGGATCCTGAGCAATTTTTTAATTGTTTTTGATTTTTTTTATCATTTTCTAGAGTTTTCAGTTTTTTGGATTTTTAGGGTTTTTAGTGTTGTAAAGTATTTTTAGTTAGTTTCTGAGTTTTTATGGATTTTAGGGTTTTAGGTAAATTTAATGTTTTTAGGATTTTTAGGGAATTAAAGGGGTCCTTGGGTATTTTTGGAGTTTTTAGGTTTTTTTATATTATTTATGGTCTTTCCTGGATTTTAGGGGGTTTTACAGTTATTATATTTTTAACTATTTTATGGATTTTAAGGTGTTTAGGGTTTTCTTGGGGTGATAGAGATTTTGAGGATCATTTTATGGGTTTTAGGTATTTTAGATTATTTTAAGGTTATTAGTGATTTTAAGAGTTTTTGTGTTTTTAGTGCTTTTAGGTTTATAGAGTTTTTAGGATTGTTTAGGTTTTTTTATGTTTTAGGTTATTTTAGTTGTTTTGAGGGTATGTTTTTTTTGGTTTTTAGTGTATTTAAGTGGTTTTATGGAATTTTAGGGTTTATAGGGTTTCTTATGGTCTTGTATGGTTATTAGGGTCATATAAGGGTTTTTATGGTCTTTTAATCTTTCCTTTATGGTTTAGGGGACATTTTGGGGTTTTAGAGTTTTTTAGATTTTATATGGTTTTTATGGGTTGTTAAGGTTTTTAGGATTCTTATGGTTTTAGTTGTTTATAGGGGTTTTATGGAGATTCAATAAAATTTTAGGGTTTTTTGGATTTTCTAGGGTGAGTAAGATGCGAGGCCAGACTATTCCTGATCCCCCAAAGTATATAAAGAAAAAGTAGACGCCACAAAAGAGGGGAGGGGCCAAACAACCCACACCCTAAACCCCAACACAACCCAAGACCCACACCCCAAAAAAGTTCAAAAACAAAAAAGAGAACAAGTCAGTCAATGTCTCCACTGAAGTCGTCCAATTCCACACCGAGAGATCCAAAGCTTTCACCAAGACTAGTGTCCAAGTCAGTAAAGAAAAAGTCTGAGTCAACTCCGGTATCCATAGAGTCCCAGCCCGACTCATAATACACCTTCATACTGAGAATAGCAGAGAGTTCCTATATGGACCTCTTCTGCTCTGCATTTCACAAAGGCCGCTCCCACTTGTTAGCTTTAATATTCAGCTTGATCGCCCTGGAGGTGGCCTAAGTCGCCAAGGGTCTTGGAAGGGTAGAGTAATCCTTCCGCTGCCTCCTTTGGGGGAGGGGGTAGAGATAAAATCATCATCATGAAATTCCCTCTCATTTATAACTCCATCATTGTCTTCACTTGAGGCACCTTTGTTACCATCCTTGCTTCCTATCCCAGGAGAGGCGCTACCCATTTTTTGAAGGTTTTTTCTTTATTCCTTGGACTTGGCCATAACAACATTTATCCTGCGGTCATCCTCAGCAAACCTATCCCCAGGTCTTTTAGACTCACCCTCAAGGGGAAACCTTTCCTATTCAACCATCATCATTTCATGGAGAAGAACACAGTGGTCTTCAGCAGATGGTACACCATAAACAACCATGGAATTCTTCATGTTCGGGGCCAACCAACCTTCATCAATTTTGGGCCTCAGTATAGGGATCCCAGCTAGATCCTCCACATAAGCAGAGCCAGAAGTGTGATCTTATGGGGGAATTCCAACCATGCCCTTCACACAAATAGCGCCAGACTCATCATAAAGAGAACCTGTAACAACCCCCCATGTCAACTCTCTTCGTGTCACCACTCCCAGTGGACAACATCAAGGGGTCTATTTGCCAACTAGGGTGTCACTCTCTAGGATCATGGGTCTGCTCCTCAACCAGGATCATCTTTTTCCCAACCGAAATCATCTCCCCCTGATCCCCACCTCTCATTTCCAGATCATCCACCTTCCTCTGCTCAGTCACTCCTACCTGCTCAGTAGAATCACGAACCATCTCAGCCGAGACTAGGTCTTGAAACCTATTTGACAGAGCAACAACATTTGCGTCTGGAAATATGCTACTACTGGCACCCCCACTACCCTTCCTCCAGTCCATAATCACTCTGCCTGGGGACTGCATTAGGGGGGACTCCTGATGGTCATGCCCGAGCTAGTCTTCTTGCTCAGCAACCTTCTCCTTCTCCATCCTTCTCCCTAACAATTCACCACTTCCATAAACCTCATCTATACAAGATAGGTTTCTCCCTTAAACCGTGTGCACCACTTCAGTGACAGTAGCTCCCGATTCACAAATTATTCCATCCAAATTTAAACTAAAGCCACCCAAGTCAATCATTTCCACATCCAGATCACTCCCAATCATCAAATATGACTTGAGTCGATCAAAGACTGCAGCAACCATTGGCTAAATGGGAAAATTCCCGATCACTCCCTTGACCTCCTACACTTACACCAAAGTTTGATTGCTCTCACCAGAACTAAACTGAGCTAGATTTAAACCCCTCCTACCAGAGTCAGCACAACTTCCAGATTGAGCATTATTCCCAAAATTCCAACAGACTGAACAAAAGGCAGGACATGATTCAAAAATCACTAGTTGCTTCCAAAGGAGTTGCTCCCCCACAGCGATCCATACAACATCCACTGGATCCTTTGAAGCATCAATCTCAATGAAGGACCTTGGGTAAACAAGATGAAAGAGGGCCTGAGTCCTACTATCCAAATAAAGGAACCTCCCCACTAGATTCCATAGCATTGAAATTATAGAGAAATTTTTAAAGGGAAGGGGGAGTTCAGGAAATATAATCCAAGTCACAACCATCAGGGAGTTATACTTCAGGTGAAAGTCAATGATCCACTGGAAGAGGGAGAAGCAGGCGCCATTACAGCTTTGAGGTGCCATAGACCAGGTGAGAATTAGATCCTCCTCAGATGTGAATAGAATCATGATGTGAGATCCGTTAACCAGACCTATCGTTACATGATCTTGAGGATTCCAAAGTTCAGAAACAAACCTGTCAAAAGTGTCCACCAGGGGGCGCCACTTTAGGAATCTCGCAACCAGAGTCAATCAATGTAGATCCGAAGCTTCATTGAACTACTGGATCAAAAGAGGGAGTTGTGGTCAACCTTCAAAGATCTTTGGAACCATCGTGTAGAGCATCGTCCGTGGTAAAGAGGGTAGAAATTTAGGGGATGATAAAGGAGAGAAAGAGCAGTCCACGGTGGGAGGACCCTCCCCCACAAAGATGGGGAGAGGTAGTTAGGCCGCCACCATCTTCAACCTAGGAGGGAAGGGAAGCATGAATCATGATGGATCTGAGATGTCGAGACCTCCATGTCTATATTTTTAAGGATCTTTTAGTGTTTTAAGGGTTTTTTTGGATTCTATAGGGGTTTCAAGGTTTTTAGGGATTTTTAGGGATTTTAAGGGTTTTTAGGGGTTTTAGGGATTTTTAGGTTTTTTTCTAGGGTTTAGGGTTTTATAGAGTCTTTATGTTTTGGCGAGTTTTAGTATTTTTAAGAATTTTTGGGGTTGTAGGGGTTTTTATGGGTTTTAGGAGTTTAAGGGTTTCATGGGTTTTTATGATATTTTTGGGTCTTTTAGGGGTTTTTAGAGTTTTTATATAATTTTAGGGTTTTTATGGGTTTCTAATGGATTTATGTGGGTTTTCACGTTTTTTGAGTTTTTAGGGGTTTTATGATTTTTTAGAGGGTTTATGGATTTTAATGTCTTATATTGGTCGTTTAGGGTTTTAGGGTTTTTATTGTTTTTAGGGGTTTTAGGGATTTTGAAATTTTAGGGTATTCATGTATTTTAGGGTATTTTTAGTGGTTATAGTGCTTTTTCTATTTTTTAACTATTCTTTAGGGGTTATAATTTTTTTTGGTTTTTAGGGTTTTACGGGGTTTATTGTTATTTAGTGTTTTTAGGGTTTCTTAGGATTTTAGGACTTTTTTTTTGTGTTTTTAAGGGGTTTTTGAGTTTGTTAAGTTTTAAATATTATTTTAGGGGTTTTTTGGGGTTTTATTGTTTTTTAGGGGATTTAGGGTTTTTTAGGATTTGTTGTGATTTTAGGATTTTTAGGGTTTTAGGTTTTTTAGAGTTTAATTAGGATTTCTAGTTTTTTATGGATTTTATGGTTTTTTCATATACTTTAGGGTTTTTTAGGGTTTTACGGTTTTTTATGTTTTAATGGTTTTTTTTGGGGGGGGGGGTTGGGGTTTTAGGGTGGTTTTAGGGTTTTTAGGGTTTTGGGTTTTTGGTGTAGGATATATGGTTTGGGGTGTATCTTATTGGATTGAGGGTGTAGGGTATAGAGTTTAGAGTGTAGGGTTTATGGTTTAGGTTGTAGGGTATAGGGTTTAATGTTTATTATTCAAGATTTAGGGTGTAGGGTATAGGGTTTAGGGTGTCACGTTTAGGGTTTAGCATGCATGGTATAAGGTTTAGGGTGTAGGGTTTAGGTTTTAGTGTATAAGGTGTAGGGTATAGGGTATACGATATGGGGTTTATGGTTCACAGTGTAGGGTATAGGGTTTAAGGTGTAGGATTTATGGTATATGGTGTTGGAATTAAGGTTTAGGGTTTTGGGAGTAGGGTTTAGTTTTTAGGGTGTAAGGTTAAGGCTTTTGGGTCTAGAGTATAAGGTTTAGGGTAGAGGGTTAAGGGTTTATGGTGAATTGTATTTGCTTTAGTGTGTAGGTTTTATGGTTTAGGGTGCATGGTATAGGGTTTAGGGTTTAGGGAATTTGGTGTATGGTGTAGGGTTTGGGGTGTAGGGTTTAGGATTTAGGGTGTAGTGTATGTAGTTTATAGTATAGGGTATAGGGTTTGGGGTGTGGGGTATAGGGTTTAAGGTGTATGGTTTAAGGTATAGGGTATAGGGTAGAGTGTTTACGATGTAGGGTTTATAGTTTAGGGTGTAGGGTTTTGGGTATAGGGTGTCGAGTATAGGTTTTAGGGTGTAAGGTGTAGGATTTATGGAGTAGGGTATAGGGTTTAGGGAGTAGGTTTTAGGGGTTAGGGGGTAAGTTATGGGGTTTGGGGTTTTGGGTTTTGGGTGTAGGTTTTAGTGTCTAGGGTACATGGATTAGGGTTCAGGGTATAAGTTTTAAGGTGTAGGTTATATGGTTATTGTGTTGGGTATAAAATTTAGGGTATAGTGTTTAGGTTTTTAGGTGTAGGGCATAGGGTTTATGGATTATGGTTTGAGGTTTATGTAGAGGGTATTGGGTTTAGGATATAAGTTTTAGGGTTTAGTGTGTAGTTTATGGGGTTTAGAGAGTAATATTTTGGGTCTAGAGTGTATTATATAGGGTTTAGGCATTAGGGTTTAGTGTTTAGTGTGGATGAAATAACTTTTAGGGTGTAGGGTTTAGGGTTTATTGCGTAGGGTATATGGTTTACTATGTAGGGTTTAAGGTTCATGGTTAATGGTATAGGGTTTATTTTGTAGGGTTTACAGTGTAGGTTATAGAGTTTTGGGTTTGGGGTTTAGGTGGTAGGGTGTAGGGAACATGGTTTATGGTGTAGGGTTTAATGTTTACTATGTAATGTTTTGGGGTTTCAGTGTAGGGTTTCAGGAGTAGGGTATTGATAGGGATAATATTTCCATTATTTTTCATATGTGTTTCAATGATTTAACCCCTTCCAATTAATCAATTTGAGATTATTTATATCATTTTAGTGTTTTGGTAAATTATGGGCTTAATTGTGTAAATTGGTTAATTCTGGAAATTTAACAGTTTTTTAGAGCTTCTGTATTTCAGGCATATCTTTTTCATTTTTATCCAAATTGTGTGATTCATTTTTTAGACATTCCATGTTCATGGGCTTCAACATTGTCTGCTAGACCAAGGTCCAATTTGGAACACACTGGATTAGAATAATTCATCAAATAAAAAAGTTTTTTGGCTGACTGAATGGACCCCACCATAATTAATGAGACATATCTCGGCCTAAACATGTCCAAATGAGGTGATTCCAGCTGGAAAAGAAATAGGACTGCTCTCATCACGTTAAAATGAAATTTCATGAATAAATTCATTCATTAAAACACCAATTTAATGTGGCCAAAAAGAGGATGTTGAAGAGTCACCTCGAGAAGAAAAATTTGTCATTAGTAATTAGAGGATAAATTTTGTTACACTTGGCCAAAGTCGCTGATATTTTGTGGAAGCATGAAAAAGATATAGCGTAACAACATTTATGAAGACACCCTCCCTATATTGGTCTATTTAATATGATAACCGGACTCCATCTTTTGGTGGAGTAATTTTGGAGGGAAATTTTCTACTCCTCAAGCCTATAAATAAGAGTGTTCACTTCCATTCAAAGGGGTTCAAGAAGGTGCAAGAGAGGCTGTGTAACGACCCGAAATTTTGAATAAATATTGTTTCCTAATTTTGTGTGATTTTATTTTTTTTATACTCAAAAAAACTATTTCATTTGATAACATGAGTATAATTAAAATAAGACTGTTGGGTTTTGACTGTTATATGACCATTGGTCAATATGACCACTGGAAACTAAACATTTCGATTATTGTCTCTAAATACAAGTAATATTGGTTAATTAATATAGAAAGAAGATTCGATGGCCTCACCCAGTAGTCTTGGACCGATCGAAGCCCATCTAACAGAACTTGGGAAGGAGGTAGCACCCCTGGGCTTTGCTCTGGACCAAACCCAAGCTGAACTTCATCGTGTGAAGCTAGAACGAAATCGCCTTCGTGAGAAGTTCAAACTGATAGAAATTACTACTCGTGCGATGTTGGTCGAGCCTCCCTTGGATTCTCTCACCTTAGCACACCTTACACTTAGGTCCTATGCTGGTGTGATAAGGGGCTATGTAAGGAGACCGTAACTGCCTTGTGTAATCCTTTGTTTTAAATAAAATTGTGTTCTCTTCTTTTGGTGAAGTTTGTGAATTTTCAAATGTCCGGATAAATATAGTATGCATATTTTTGATGAATTTTAGAGAAAGGATATTTTAAAAATGTTTATGTGAACCTTAAATAATTAAAAATGTGTAATGATTTTCAAAAAAATGGTCTTCTACAATTATGTTCAGTACGAAATTTAGAGTCTAATAAGATCAACTTAATTTTTGATGAATAGTAAATTATGAATAGTGATTTTATGCTTATGATTAGTAATGTGACCAAATAGATTAGTAATCTCACTTAAAAAAGTATTAATATAATCTAGGCACCTTGATTAAGTAATGTGATTCAATAAAATGGTTAAATAATGGTTTCATAAATTATTATTCAAGTATTAGTTTTTTCAGCCGAATAGTGTTTTTTAATTAAAATTTAAATTAAAAATATTTAGAAAATTATTTTAATAAAATGGATTTCATTTTTGAACTCAGTGCATCGATATTATGTTATGGTAATTTTTGGGGATTTTTCTGAAAAAAATGAATTTTCGGTGAATAGTGTATTTATTAAAAAAAACAAATTAAAAATATTGAGAAAAATAATTTTATAAAATAGAGTTCATTTTTGAAATCAGATCATTGATATTTGGTTAAGGTGAAATTTTGGGATTTTTCTGAGAAAGTTGAATTTTCGATGAATAGTGAAAATACAGTTTTAGGGTTTCCGTATGTTTAATGACATCATAACTATGTCATGATGATGTCATGAGATATTTTAAGGGTTGGGCGACCAAAGGTGATGAATTATTGTATGGGGGGACCCATGTGGCCAATACCATGGGAAAATACCATGGGAAAGCCCATGGTTTTGCTAAAACCACCAATGAGGTGTCCCTTGGCCATTAATGCCTTGTCCCCTAACTTTCCCTATAAATACCAAGCCATTCTCTCATCCTTTGGACACCAAAATAATTCTCAAAGAAGTTATGGTATCCTTACCTCCCAAGGAGTCCTCCCAAGGTGCCCTCAAGCCTCTCAAGGTCCCAACCTTTGAGTTTTAAGAGTTACGTTTAAGGTAAGGGATCTGACCTCTCTCTTTCTTTTCAAGTAATCTCTTTTATGTCATTCCTTTTATGATCCATGTTCTTATGTGGGAGTATGTTCTTTTATATTCCCCTTAATTACCTTTTCATGTTCATATGATGAGATATCCCCTCTTTCCCTCATCATTTTGTTTTATGAATGTTTAAGTGGCGTCGTTAGGCTGCTGAATTTTTAAGGGATTCTTTCACCCTTCTCATTTTTCAAGTTCTATTTTCATGTCAAGTCTCTAAAGTTCCTTTATATTATGTTGGGGTATGATCTATATATCTATCATACTGATATTTTATGATCATATTATGAGAGACCCTATTTGATCTTGTCAATTCATTTTTATTGATGTTTAAGTGACTCCGTTAGACTGCCAAATTTTTATAAGAGAAATCTTATTTTTGTCTTACTTCCATGTTTTTCATTTCTAATGATATTTCCTTCAAATTTCATTACCATAATTCATATAATTTATATTCTGTCCCTATACTATTTTTATAAATCATTTATGAGTGGGTGACCCATGTCCCCTCTCTTTTCAACGTTTTCTAAAACCCTGTAACGTATCCGTTATGCTACAGAATTCTCGTCTCAAAATGCCTCCCTCTTTTTCTCAAAATTATTTTATGTTATTACGTGAATACTCAAAGCTCTTATTTCTACAGGGGTATTCACGTATATATTAAAATGTTCTATTTTAAATTCTGGGATTTACATACATGAAACCCGCTTTCCCTTTCCGTGGGTTTAAACTGACATAAAGATCATGTCTTTAAAGCAGTTTTAAAACGTTATGATTATGAAATGAAACCCATTTCTTTTATGCTATATGGGTTGTTTATGAAATGATTTATGATGATATATTTGGATCAAATGATAATAAATACAGGTCAAGGGTTCCCCCAGATAGCGCTCCAATGCATTGGGTAAATACTTAATCTCAAGAGATGACTTTTTAGACTGATACCTTGGTGAATAACCTTGGTAATTTTTAATGACACCTTGGGGATGGACCTTGGTGAAACGAAATGATTTTCAATATTAAATGTTGCAGACACCTCTTCAAGTTATGAAAAATGTTATTTTTATTATGATATCCCTCATGATTTTTTTCTCATTCCTTAAAGTTCTTTTCATGACTTTATTGATGTATCTCAAGTTCACATGTTAAATATTTCCCTTGTTTCCCTTACTGGGCCTTCTGCTCACCCATTCTTTTGATGTATGTCCCCAGGTTATGAGATGCAGTAATGAAACTAGGATGAACATGAGGAGAAGCCTTTCAAGTGTTTAAGAAGAATTTTTTACATTTTCATGTTTTAAGTTCTTGGTTTCCAAGACACTAAACCTTAAAGATCCTCGGTTTTGTAAAATGTAATGAAAGTTTATGTGATAAAAAGGCGGGCTGCTATAGTTGGTATCAGAGGATGGTTTAGTTATTTGTGGAAATTAGGATATGAAAACTCTAGGAAGAACCCTATAGAAATGTTTAATTATAGTAAATCTTCTTGGTATTTTGATGAGTATTGAGTAAGGGGTTGCCAAGAAAATACATCCCTATCTGGATACGAGCAGGTAGAGGTTGCTCTGGTACAGATGTACATAGGGGTAAAACCTGAAAACACCGCTTTGAGGTAGACTCTAACGGGAACAGGTACACGACAATGGGCCTTGCTGCACTCTTGGTTATGGCACTTCTGGGGGATATGCTTTGGTAAATTCATAAGCTTAGTATGAACCATTATTAAAGGAACAAAGATAAAATAAAATAAAGATTCACATAAGAATATATGATTATGGATAACCTAGTTTGAAACCTAGGGTATCACAAGTTAGGGTATACTTTTCTTCTACAAGTTATCCTTATATTCATTAAGTTCCTTTTCATGATTATTTGCTATGTATTTAAGCCCCTAATTATACTTTCTCTTCTTAGTTAATGGTGGGAAATGAAAGAACATGTCCCAACAACCAATGTGATAGGAAATGTGACGATTGTCTTATTAATATGACAGAGATGATTAGGGTATTAAAAGATTATTATTATTTTGTAAGACGTTCACTATTTTAGGGACCATATATGATCGAGGTAAATAGATTACTACGGTATTTTCATTGAGGAGTAAGGTTGACTTATATTTTCAAGAATCGATAAATTTAAGGTGGACTTATAGTAATTTAGGTTACTTATAGAAATGATTAACCTATCTTGGGTAAAATATGTTTAGGTTATCTACTTTTGTTATAAGATGTTAGGATTGGTTGATGTTGTTTGGAGATGAATAATGAAGTTTATTTTGGAAGACTATGTTATCAAATCCTTCTTGTATTTTGGTTTCAATCTTAGTGTGGTTTATTT
Source organism: Viscum album (assembly GCA_963277665.1). Taxonomy (NCBI): domain Eukaryota; kingdom Viridiplantae; phylum Streptophyta; class Magnoliopsida; order Santalales; family Viscaceae; genus Viscum; species Viscum album. The sequence goes on along the minus strand of OY728136.1, from coordinate 1,425,315,961 downwards.
TGAGGAATTTTAAGAACCGTTATTTATGGAATGGTCTATGATGAACTTTGGGTAGTACCATGGAACATTGAAGATTTAAAAGTAGTTTCCATTCATATAGAATTATTTCTTTTTGAAGAGTTGTTTTACCTTAGCCTTTCTGTTTTTGGGATAATGTTTAAAGATAGAAGATATAGATAGTTAATATTTTGTGGATTATGTGATTCTCTGGAAGATGATTCTTGTGCTTTTGATGAGACCAAGTGTTTTTGAATTCTCATCGTTTGAAGAAAATATTAGTCTTGGTAGAGACTTATTAAAGGATGAAACTCTACTTGAAGGTAGGTATATTTCCTAATGTTTTTGTTCTATGTAGTAAATTAATTCCTCAAAATTATGAAAAGGAATGTAAAACAAAAACATTGTTGGTTTATGTTTCCTACTAGGTAATCAAAGACCGTTTATACACATCATAAGTTTGGGATTTTCTCGTGGTTAACATTCTCCTAATCATGTTTTCTAGCACTCTCCCTCAGAACTTGACCCTTTGTTTTCTCCTCCATGTCCATGTTTTCCTACATGGAATCCTAGTGTGGGTTAACTCGAGTGACCTTTGTGCTTCCTTGTCTTTATTTTAAAGTAATAGTGTTACTGACTCTTTTTCTGATGTGGGACTTTCAATGAAATTTCAAAACCCAGTTTTAAAAATTGTGAGGACGCAATTTTTTAAGGGGGGAAGATTGTAACGACCCAAAATTTTGAATAAATCTTGTTTCCTAATTTTTTGTGATTTTATTTTTTTATACTTAACAAAACTATTTCATTTTATAACATGAGTATAATTAAAATGAGACTGTTGGGTTTTGACTATTATATGACCATTGGTCAATATGACCGCTGGAAACTAAACGTTTCGATTATTGTCTCTAAATATAAGTAATCTTGGTTAATTAATATAGAAAGAAGATTCGATGGACTCAACTAGTAGTCTTAGACCGATCGAAGCCCATATAACAGAACTTGGGAAGGAGATAGCACCGCTGGTCTTTGTTCTGGACCAAACCCAAGCTGAACATCATCGTGTGAAGCTAGAACTGAATCGCCTTCGCAAGAAGTTCAAACTGATAGAAATTACTACTCGTGCGATGTTGGCCGAGCCTCCCTCAGATTCTATCATCTTAGCACACCTTACACTTAGGTCCTATGCCGGTGTGATAAGGGCCTATGTAAGGAGACCGTAACTGCCTTGTGTAATCCTTTGTTTTAAATAAAATTGTGTTCTCTTCTTTTGGTGAAGTTTGTGAATTTTCAAATGTCCGGATAAATATAGCATGCATATTTTTGATGAATTTTAGAGAAAGGATATTTTAAAAATGTTTATGTAAACCTTAAATAATTAAAAATGTGTAATGATTTTCAAAAAATGGTCTTCTACAATTATGTTCAGTACGAAATTTAGAGTCTAATAAGATCAACTTAATTTTTGATGAATAGTAAATTATGAATAGTGATTTTTTGCTTAGGATTAGTAATGTGACCAAATGGATTAGTAATCTCACTTAAAGAAAGTATTAATACAATCTAGGAACCTTGATTAAGTAATGTGATTCAATAAAATGGTTAAATAACGGTTTCATAAATTATTATTCAAGTATTAGTTTTTTCGGGTGAATAGTGTTTTTTAATTAAAAATTAAATTAAAAATATTTATAAAATTATTTTTATAAAATGGATTTCATTTTTGAACTCAGAGCATCGATATTATGTTATGGTAATTTTTGGGGATTTTTCTAAAAAAAATGAATTTTTGGTGAATAGTGTATTTATTTAAAAAAATAAATTAAAAATATTTAGAAAATTATTTTTATAAAATAGAGTTCATTTTTGAAATCAGAGCATTGATATTTGGTTAAGGTGAAATTTTGGGATTTTTCTGAGAAAGTTGAATTTTCAATGAATAGTGAAAATACAGTTTTAGGGTTTCGGTATGTTTAATGACATCATAACTATGTCATGATGATGTCATGAGATATTTTAAGGTTTGGCCGTCCAAAGGAGATTAATTATTGTATGGGGGGACCCATGTGGCCAATACCATGGGAAAATACCATGGGCAAGCCCACGGTTTTGCCAAAACCACCAATGAGGTGTCGCTTGGCCATTAATGCCTTGTCCCCTCACTTTCCCTATAAATACCAAGCCATTCTCTCATCCTTTGGACACCAAAATCATTCTCAACGAAGTTCTGGTATCCTTACCTACCAAGGAGTCCTCCCAAGGTGTCCTCAAGCCTCTCAAGGTCCCAACCTTTGAGTTTTAAGAGTTACGTTTAAGGTAAGGGATCTGACCTCACTCTTTCTTTTGAAGTAATCTCTTTTATGTCATTCCTTTTATTCTCCATGTTCTTATGTGGGAGGATGTTCTTTTATATTCCCCTTAATTCCCTTTTAATGTTAATATGATGAGATATCCCCTCTTTCTCACATCATTTTGTTTTATGAATGTTTAAGTGGCGCCGTTAGGCTGCTGAATTTTTAAGGGATTCTTTCACCCTTCTCATTTTTCAAGTTCTATTTTCATGTCAAGTATTTCAAGTTCCTTTTTATTATGTTGGGGTATGATATATATATCTATCATACTGACATTTTATGATCATATGATGAGAGACTCTATTTGATCTTGTCAATTCATTTTTATTTAAGTTTAAGTGACGTCGTTAGGCTGTCGAATTTTTATAAGAGAAATCTTATTTTTGTCTTACTTCCATGTTTTTCATTTCAAATGGTATGTCCTTCAAATTTCATTATCATGATTCATATACTTTATATTCTATACCTATACTATTTTTATAGATCATTTATGAGTGGGTGACCCATGTCCCCTCTCTTTTCAACATTTTCTAAAACCCTGTAACGTAGCCGTTATGCTACAGAATTTTCGTCTCAAAATGCCTCTCTCTTTTTCTAAAAATTATTTTATGTTATTATTTGAATACTCAAAGGTCTTATTTCTACATGGGTATTAACATATATATCAAAATTTTCTATTTTAAATTCTGGTATTTACATACATGAAACCCACTTTCCCGTTCTGTGGGTTTAAAGTGACATAAATATCATGTCTTTAAAGTAGTTTTAAAACGTTATGATTATGAAATGAAACCCATTTATTTTATGATATATGGGTTGTTTATGAAATGATTGATGATGATATATGTGGATCAAATGGTAATAAAGACATGTCAAGGGTGCGCCCAGATTGCGCTCCAATGCATTGGGTAAAGACTTAATCTCAAGAGATGACCTTTTAGACTGATACCTTGGTGAATAACCTTGGTAATTTTTAATGACACCTTGGGGATGGACCTTGGTGAAACGAAATTATTTTCAATATTAAATGTTGCAGCAACATCTTAAAGTTATGAAAAATGTTATTTTTATTATGATATGCCTCATGATTTCTTTCTCATGCCTTAATGTTCTTTTCATGACTTTATTGATGTATCTCAAGTTCACATGTTAAATGTTTCCCTTGTTTCCCTTACTGGGCCTTCTGCTCACCCTTTCTTTTTATGTATATCCCCAGGTTATGAGATGCAGTAATGAACCTAGGATGGACATGAGTAGAATCCTTTCAAGTGTTTAAGAGGAATGTTTTACGTTTTCATGTTTTAAGTTCCTGGTTTCCAAGACACTAAACATTAAAGATCCTCGGTTTTGTAAAATGTAATGAAAGTTTATGTGATAAAAATGCGGGATGATATAGGATGTTCTGGAGGATTTATTTCTTGAAGTTATTTTTATTTTATATTTTCTCTTTTCTTTGTTTCATCATGATTTCTTCTTCCCCTTTCAACTCTATTACCCATCACATGGAGGGGTAAAACCTTTGAGTGATCTAGGAAGGGGGAGTTTCACTTTTGTAATGTCATAGTTTTGTGCATAAATTTGAAACCCTATTTTTCTTTTGAATGAAATATATTATTATTGTTTCCAAAATATCTTAATTCAATTGTGTTTTTAGTTTTATGTATTTATTTTTAATATATTTTGTTAAAGTCTTTTAATCTCCCTCCGCCTAGTGCAATTTGTCTCGATCGAGGATATTGTGTTAGGTGGTGAGTGTCCAACGATCGTTGGAATGTGTGTGGAGATATTGGAAATTTTATAGAGTTCTAAGGATCTGAAATTCCCAATTGGGACTTGCCTTAGTTTTTTAGGAATTTTTTATGAACTTCCATGCACATTAGAGTGATTTCCATTTGTTTCTTTAACCATGGGTGATTGATAACTCGATCGAGAAGTCTTTCATTTGTCATTAAATAAGTTGAGAGGGAAGATAATATTTCTGACTATAATGACATTACAAAGGTGATCCTACCCTGACCCCATCACCATCTTCATCCATTAGTGTTAAACCATTCTTTTTATTGCTTTCTTTATTTTTCAACTCAAACAATTTCAAAAACAAGCTTTTTAACTTTATTAAATTTAAGTGAAAAACATAATTTTTGTGTAATACTTTTTTGAGACAACCTAGGTTTACCACTTTATTTCATTTTAACTTAGGTTATATTTGTTTTTGTCACACCCCACGACAGGCACGTGTCAAAACTTGGCGCCATTGCCGGGGAGGTAGTGCCAACAATTTTCTCTCTCTCTTTCTTTTCTCTTTTCTTATTTTCTTTCCAAAGTTTCATGACTAGAACCTAAAACACTAAAACTTTCCCCATTGATATTTAATTTGAATGAACTTTGTTTAATAGGCTCAGAAACCTCAATTTACATCCTAAATTTGAGGAAATTTCTCCTATAGACTCGAGTGAAACTTCAAGTGTTCACTCTGAGCCTGTCATCATGGCTGGAAATCAAAACCCAAACATTAGAGACCTTTGTGCCCCAAAATTCCTTAATCAAAATAATAAACTTGTCATGCCAGTGTTACAAAATGATTTAGAGATGAAACCTAATCTGATACCATTGCTCCTAAATTTTCACGGCTTAGTAGGTGAAGATCCAAACAAGCATATTAAAGAGTTCATGCATGTCTTCTCAACCTTCAGACCATGTGTAGTAGCTGAGGCACAAGTAAAGTGGAAAGCATTCCCGTTTTAATTCAAAGGAGATACTAAAGAATGGTTTTATGGTCTACAACCTGGAGATGTAGATGATTTCAATGACCTTGTGATATAATTCATGCAAATATTATTCCCCGGCTCTAGAAGTACAACCATCTAAAAGGAGATCTATGCCATCAAACAATCATATGGAGAAACCCTTTATGAGTACTGGGAAAGATTTAAAAAGATATGTGCCAGCTACCCACATCAAGCCATATATGAGCATCACTTTCTTATCTTCTTCTATCAAGGCTTACTGGACAGTGATAAAAACCTTCTTGATGCATTATCTGGAGGTGAATTGATTGAAAAGTCACCACAAGAATCCAAAGGTTTGATTGGGAAGATTTCTCAGAAATCACAATAGTTTGTTACAAGAGGTACTGGAACAAGAGGTATTCATGATGTATGAACTTCTCACCCATCACCCTTACTAGAATCTAATATTAAAGAGATAACCAGTTTGGTGAGACAGATAGCCTCGAAACAAGTGGGTGACCAACAAGCACCAACTAAGTTATGTGGTTTATGCTCATCACCTGATCATTTCACTAACCAATGTGCTGAAATACAGGGAATGGAAACTTGTGTGGAAACTTTTCAGCATAGGAAATTCCAAAAAAATCAAGGATGGATAGATCCAAACCATGATCAATATGGGTTTGGAAATCAGTAGATTCAAGCTAGACCCCCATTCCAGCAACAATTCCAAAACCCCCCACCATTTCAACCAAATAAATTTTATATCTAGCCTTCTCACCACCAACCAACCACTTTCTTAAAAACCTATGATCATCCATCAACCAGTGCACAACCCATAATTTTGAACCAACAACATATATGTGATATTGAGGGGCTGAAAGAATCTGTAAAATATTTTTCCAAGAAGTTTGAAGGTCTCATGGACTTCCTAACTAAAAATCCTGGGAAAATTCCACCCCAAATAATACCAAAACCAAAGGAGAATGTTATAATAATAAAAACAAGAAGTGGAAAAGATATCTCACTACCATCATCCCATGAACCTGAAACAAGACCACCTGAGTTGAGGGAGAATGAAGTTGTAAACTCTGAAAATTCTGTGAAAATGCATTGTGAAGAAGAGAATAAAGATGAGGAAGAGAAGGATAATACAAGGAAGAAGATACAAGAAACACCATTTCAAAGTCAATAAAGGGAGAAAAAATACTTACCCCATCCATTTCCATCAAGGATGATTGAATCAAAGAAATTGCAGGAGGAAGCAATTCAAAAAGAAATTCTAGACGCCTTCCAGAAAGTGGAAATCAATATACCTTTACTTGAAGTAGTAAAAAAAATTCCAAATTATGCTAAATATTTTAAGTATATTTTCACCAAGAATATAATACTTGAAGGGAAGGAAAAGATAAACTTGGGAAGAAGTGTCTCAGCCCTTATCACACCCCAATTTCCAACCAAATGTCAAGATACAGGGACGTTTTCCATTCCATGCACTCTTGGTTATTTACATTTCTATAATGATTTTTGTGATATAGGTTCTTCAATTAATGTATTTACTCACTTGGTATAAACTTATTTTCATACGGGAGACTTGAATCCTACAAGAGTGGTGGTCCATCTTGCGAACAGATCCACAGTTTTCCCTGCAGGAGTTTTGGAGGATGTCTTTGTGAAAGTCAAAGATCTCTTATTCCCAGATGACTTCTATGTGCTCAATATGGAAGAAGATAGGAGCCCTTCACATTAACCTATCATTTTGGGTAGAACTTTCTTGAATAATTTCAAAACCATCATCAATTTACACAAGGGGACACTCACCATGGAGTTTTGAGAGAGCATGGTCCACTTCAATATTTTTGAATCCACGAGGAATCCATCAGATGATCACTCCCTCTTTTAACTTTCCCATGAGGTTAGTGTAGAACCCATTGAAGAATCAGAAATTCTATATGAATTCTTAGGCTGAGGAGATACTTCTCCCATTGAAAATATCATTGAACATGTGGATGCCCAAGTTGTTGGAGATTCCGAATTCATGAGGGAGGAAGAGGTAGAATCTGATTTCTTTGATGATTTGTTAAATAATGAGGATAATGATATGGTGTCTTGTGTACAGGAGGTCCAAAAATTGGAAGTGGGAAATTTAAATTTAGTTTCATCCCTTGATAATCCCCTAGATTTTTAACTTAAACCACTACACACTGATTTGAAATATGCGTACCTTAGGGAGGGAGAGAAACTGCCAGTGATAATTACTAATAATCTCTCTAAAATACAAGAGAAATAATTGATTGATCTTTTGAGAGAGAATATCCAAGTGATAGGGTGGAGTTTAGGTGATATTCTAAGAATCAACCCAAAAATATTCTCACGTATAATTTTTCTTGAGGGATATTCCAAATCAGTCAGGAAACCCCAAAGGAGGTTGAATCCCACTTTAATGGAGGTTGTGAAGAAGGATATTGAAAAGATATTGGAATCTAGGATCATTTATCCCATCTCAAATTCACAGTGGGTTAGCCCAATTCATGTAGTTCCAAAAAAACTAGCCTAACCACTGTGAGGAATGAAAAAAATGAATTAATCCCTACCAGAATTCAAAATAGCTGGAGGGTGTGCATTGATTTTAAGAAGTTGAATCAGGTCACTCGGAAAGATCATTTCCCCATTCCCTTCATTGATCAGATGTTAGAGAGATTGGCCGAGAGAACTCATTATTGCTTTTTGGATGGATTTTTAGGTTATTTCTAGGTACCCATTGCTCCTGAGGATCAAGAGAAGACAACCTTTACATGTCACTTTGGCACTTTTTCATATAAAAGTATTCCGTTTGGATTATGTAATGCTCTAGGTACATTTCAGTGGTGCATGGTAAGTATATTTTTTGATCACATTGAAGATTTCTGGAGGTTTTCCTCAATGATTTCAGAGTTTTTGGAAACTATTTTGACCATTATATGAAAAATCTGGATTTTTTTTAAAAACCTGCATTTAGAAGAATATTGTTTTAAATTTTGAAAAGTCTAATTTCATTGTTGAGAGATGGATTGTTATTGGTCATGTAATTTCCAAAAAGGGAATTGAAGTTGATAAATCGAAAATTTTAGTGATAAATTCATTACCTTACCCAACTTGTGTGAAGCATATTAGATCTTTTTTAGGAAAAGTAGGATTCTACAGGAGGTTTATCAAGGATTTCATTAAGATTCATCTCCCTCCCTCTAGATTTATTTTGAAAGATTTTGATTTTGATTTTAATGGTGCATGTAGGCAATCCTTTGATGAGATGAATAAGAGATTGATTGAACCACCTGTGATGCAGCCACCAAATTGGGAAGAACCATTTGAGCTACTTTGTGATTCTTCCAACCAACCAGTTGGATCAATCCTTTATCAGCCAATTGAGGGCAGTCCATAAGTCATTGTATATGCTTCAAGAACCTTAGATGTGGCTCTATTCGATTAAACAACCACATAAAAGGAGTTTTTATCATTTTTTTGCTTTGGAAAGATTTAGATCATATATTCTTGGAACTAAAGTCACTGTATTTACTAATCATGCATCTATTAGGTACTTGATGAAGAAGGATGAGGCTAAACCAAGGCTAGTGAGATGGATGTTACTACTACAGGAGTTCAACATAGAAATCAAGGACTACAAGTGATTTGAGAACCAAGTGGCTGATCATTTAAGCAGAATTCCCAACATTGCTGAAGCTAAAATTCCAGAAAAAGAACCATTGAACGATCACCTTCCAGGAGAGAAGATATACTTGGTTAAAGAAGATGTGCCTTGGTATGCTGACATGGTCAATTATCTGGTAACATCTCAGGTCACATATCATTTAAATTCTCACCAAATTCACAAATTGAAAGCTGAATCTAGATATTACATTTGGGATGATCCATTTCTTTAGACGATTTGAAATGACCAAGTGATAAAAAGATGTTTTCCTGAGAGTGAAATTGGTTCTGCCTTTGATTTTTGTCACACATTAGCTTGTGGAGGCCACTTTGTACCACAAAGGACAGCAAGGAAAGTTTTAGAATCAAGACTTTATTAGCCAACCATTTTTAAGGATTCTCATGAATTTTTCAAAAGGTGTCCAAAATGTCATTTTTATGGAAACATTTCAAAGAGACAAGAAATGACCCAACAACCACTTAAATTTTGTGAGATTTTTGAAGTCTGGGGGATAGATTTTATGGGCCCTTTCCCAATTTCATTTGTAAATTCTTATATTTTTCTTGCGGTTGATTATGTTTTCAAATGGGTTGAAGCAAAAGCCAACAGGACTGATGATGCTAATTTGTTTTTGATTCTTTCAGGACTAAGGAGTTCCTATAGACGTCATCAGTGATCAAGGTACTCACTTTTGCAATAGGAGAATGGTGGCTTTACTGAAGAAGTATGGGGTGTATCATAAAACATGAACTCCCTATAACCCACAAAAAATGGTGAAGCTGAAGTGTCCAATAGGTAAATCAAAGGAATTTTGGAGAAGACTGTTAAACCAAATAGAAAGGAATGGATCCAGAAGCTAGAAGACACATTATGTGCTTATAGGATAACCTACAAGTCCCCGATTGGAATGAGTCCATATAGGTTGATTTATGGGAAAAGTTTTCACCTACATATGGAACTAGAGCATAAGGTGTATTGGGCTGTTAGGAAGATTAATTTGGATCTTGAAATTGCTGGGAAAGAGAGAAGGTTGAAATTACAGGATATGGAGGAAATTAGTTTAAAATCATTTAAAAATTCTAGGATTTACAAAGAGAGAACAAGAGTGGCTCATGAAAAGCTAATCCAACTGAAATAATTCCATCCTGAAGATAAAGTGTTTCTTTTCAATTCAAGACTCAAGCTGATGCCAGGTAAACTTTGTTTTAGATGGGAGGGTCCATTTATAGTAAATCATGTATATCCCTTCAGTGATGTGCAGATGGTGAAGGATGGAGATCATGAGCCATTCACTATTAATAGACACAGGCTGAAGAAATTCCATGTGACCATTCCATCGGATCCAGTGGAGGAGATCCCGTTCCTCTAACCTGTCTATTAATAAGAGCCATCAGGTTTTACCTCTCCTTCACAATTAATTGCTGTTGTGATTTATTTTAAAAGTTTCTTACATGTTAGATACACTTGAATGCATTGAAGACACTACACCATTTAAGTGTGGTGGATGGAACCTTTGTAGTTTAGGATTTTTATTTTTTATGTGTTTTTCAAAATTAAAAAATAAAAAAATTGTGTGTTTTCAAATTTTTGTGTGTTTATTTTTCAATTTTTGGTGTGTTTTTGAAATTTTTGAGCTGAAATGATTATCATTGTCATTTTTAAAACCCATGTCATTGAGTGAACCAATTTATTCATGAAATTGAGCTTAAATGAATGCTAAAAATGATTTTGTTTCAAGTTCAATTCTTTGGGAATTTCATGAAAAGTACTCAGATTTTTGAATCCCATGCCACATCTCACTATCTTTATATTTGAAATCACATTCCTATGAGGCTTAAAAACCATTTTTCTTATATTCTTTTCATTAACCTCACTTCGTGAGAGAACCATACCATGCTTGTTTTAACCAGAATTTGATTTATTCCTTTCAAAACTTGAGGGTTTGGGGTACATTTGTTCTAAATGATTGAGGCATTTCTTTGGTTTGAAAGACCCTTTTCAAGATAATCTCTTTCATTATGGCCAACCTGGTAAATTTAATCCTTGTATCCCATATAATCCACAAACATCCTGTTAGGTTAGCCACATTACAAGCCAATTTTCTCTATCCAACCTGCTCTTGAAGTGAAATTGCATGATCTAGTTGAACTTAAGTGTGGGGGAAGCTGTCTTGTGTTGTGATACCTCATTTGGTGAAACTTTGGATGGAAAAATAAAATACTGAAGATATGTGTGTGCTGATAAAAAACCATTCTGTTGAAAGTTGTTCCTTTTCTGGAGCTTTCATGGTAAGAGAAGTTGTGCCTTTCTGGAGCTTCTATTGGAGGAAGAAAGTTATACCTTTTTTGGAGCTTAAAGAAAAATCATGTTTGATATGATTGATGAAATGCTAGGATGTTTGAAAATTTATTGATATTTTCATGATAATGTAGCTGAATTCCTACTAAGGGGAGTGAGGAGGATACCACACTTAAGTAAAAATTAGAATTGTTCAATTTTTCTTCAAAAAGAGCCAAGCCCTCCTTAGTCGGCCTCATAATTTTTCACTAAAAAATCCGACCAACCAAAAGCAACAAAACAACCCTAAAAAGTCCTCATGATAAAAAAATGTTCTTGAATCACATTGAGTGGAGAATTATGAGTTTTTAAAACCTATGGTGACCCTTTCATTGGTTTGGATGAGAAAAACATTGTCCAAAATTGATATTTGTGAGATGAGAGAAAATTAATGTGAGGTAGGTGTGTTGTGTGCATGGGAGGATAAATGAAGAGAAAAAATATTTAATGATATAATTTGAGAACTTGGAATAATGGTTATGGATTATTCATGATATATTTTATTTCTTGGTGTGGAATTGGTGGATCGCAATGGCATGTGTTTTGAATTTTATTTGATTTGATTTTGATTTTGACTTGTCCAGGAGTCCAAGTGCTAAGTGTGGGGGAATCAATAGAGATAATATTTTCATTATTTTTCATATTTTTTTCAATGATTTAACCCATTCCAATTAATAAATTTGATATTATTTGTATCATTTTAGCGTTTTGGTGAATCATGGGCTTAATTGTGGAAATTAGTTAATTCTGGAAATTTAATAGTTTTGTAGAGATTTTGTATTTTCAGAATATATTTTACATTTTTGATCCAAATTGTGTGATTTATCTTTTTCTTGGATTTCCATGCTCGTGGGATTCAACTTTTTCTACTCGACCAAGTTCCAATTCGGCACACACTAGCCCATAATAATTCATCAAATGAAAAAAGTTTTCTGACCGACAGAATGGACCCCACCATAATCAATGAGTCATATCTCGGCCTATAAGTGTCCAAATGAGGTTATATCAGATGGAAAATAAATAGGAATACTCACATCATGTTTAAATTAAATTTCATGAAGAAATTCGGTCATTAAAGCACCCATTGAATGCGGGCCAAAGAAATATGTTGAAGAGTCACCTCGGGAAGAAATATTTGTCATGAGTAATTTGAGGATAACTTTTGTTACACCTTTTCAAATTCGCTGAGATTTTGTGGAAGCATTAAAAAGACATGTAGGAACAACATTTATGAATAAAACTTCCCAAGATTCGGCTATTTAATATGTTAACCTGTCTCCAACTTTTGGTGGAGTAATTTTGGAGAGAAATTTTCTACTCCACAAGCCTATATATAAGAGTGTTCACTTCCATTCAAAGGGGTTCAATAAGATGCAAGAGAGGATATGTTGGAGGATTGAGTTTTTTAAGTTCTTTTTATTTTCTATTTTCTATTGGATTTGTTTCATCATGCCCTCTTCTTCCCCTTTCAACTCTACTCCAAAAGCCTATATATAAGAGTCTTTACTTCTGTATTTTTCATTTATGGCATACCTTTATGATTTCCATTATGGGTAAACGCGATAATTTCATTTTAGGAAGTGCGGACTACCGCCCCCTCAAAGTGATTTGAATCATTAATTCCATATGTGGGATGTATAAAGGATGAAGTAAATTATATTATATATGATATTATACTAGATTCATAATATACCTTTATATCATTATGATTTCATTCCATTAAATACGAAATAGAAATGAAAGTAGCATTCATGCGTACGTACGACTTACCGTCTCCATGAATGGTGCATTTCATTTCTTACCACTAAATGTTATGTAATATTATAAATGCATTTAGATACTTGATATATATGATATATATGATATCTAAATGATGAATATAATTCTGGATATAATGGATATTTTACCACATGAACAACTTGTAATTATAAGAAGTTTATTTTTGACTCAAGTACCAAAGATCGAAAAAACAACCGTTATTAACTTAAATAATTACATAATGTTAATAACATAGTAATAAGTGATATAAAAGAGATAATGAACTTTAAAAAGGTTCTTAATAAAGTATAAATTAACTCTAGTTTATTATTCAAGATATTAAATAATGATCGAGTCAAGTTGGACACTAGGTAAGGGAACTTCTTAACCCTATTTTCGTTCTTTGGGTTAATCTCCTACTTTAAAATTATGTCATGATATTATTATGTCCTATCTTGTATTTGTACTTTATTTATGAGTACTTATAGTGAATACACATAATAGATATATTTTATTTAAAAAACGATCTTTGTAAGGGACTTCGTCTCAATCTCCTTTCATTGAGGCATATTTTGTTTTATACACAACTTTATTTTATACGGTGTATAAACCCCTTTGACTTTTACTTTTATTCAAAAGGAATCTTTTTATATGAAGAGTTATACTAAACCACAAAAGGGAATGTTTTTGTCTTATGTATGCGGCGGCAATGACTTCTCCGCCGCCGTGACCATTATTTGAGTTTCACCTTCTTCTACAAGCCATAACTTTTTTTAAATGAAAAATAAATACCAAGTTTTAATTTTCTTTTATTTTGGTATTGAAAATGTTTTTGATAATGTTTTTTTTATATCAATATGTTGTTTTGATATCTTATGATTGAAATGTGGAAATGTTATGTTTCCTTTATGCATGTTTTATGTGATAGGATTATGTTAGGGTTTATGATATGTTTAAACCTGTTCATATGAGGAATGCATTGTACTTAATAAGTGACGGGTGGAGCCCGCTATAGCTTCTCGACGCATCGGTAGGTCTCATGAGACAAACTAGTGTCTTGGAACGAGGCCTTGACAAAATCTTATTTGTAGTCTTGGCACGAGGCCTTGGCTACGTGGTTATGATAGTCTGGAATTATGCATTCCATCATTATGAAAGTGGTTATTGATATTGTATGTGATTATTCGACTAGTAGAATATCCATGTGAATAAGTAAATGGAATTATTTCATTTTATTTTTGCCATATTATGCTGAAATTAAAGTTTAAAAGGCTTTTGTTTTAGTTATACATTGACTTAAATGTTTATGTTTATTTATGAAAGTTTTCGTTGTATTGTTATCCTTACTGAGTATCTAAGCTCACCCCTTTCTATGTTTTATTTTTCCAGGATGTGAAGAAATATTTTATGACCGACCTATAGGGATAGTCTGAAGGGGATATGAGTGTGGACTATGGAGACCATGTTATTATAGTTTTTCACTTTATGATGTAATGTAACATTTATGAATGTATCTAGTGTTTCCAAGGCTACTAAACTAATCGGTATTTCGAGACTTGATCTTTTGTGATCATGCCAATGTTACGTAATAATGCACCGACTCTAGGTAACTAGGGTCGGGGCATTACAGTTGGTATCAGAGGTAGTTTAGTACTAAACTTGGAAGATATATTTAGAAAAACTCTGATTAGAGCACATAGCCCTAAGATAGACTTTGAGGATTAGTATAGAAGAACTTCCTAGAATTTTGGTATTATAGATATTTTGTAAGTTTTCTGAGCAATACATCCCTGTCTGGATACAACAAGGTAGAGGCGGCTCTGGAACAGATGTACCTAGGGGTAAAACCCGAAAACACCGCTTTGAGCTAGACTCGAACGGGAACTGGTGCACGACAATGGGACTTGCTGCACTCTTGGTTACGACACTCATGGGGGATATGCTTAGGATAATTCTCATTTTCTTTACAAACCATTATGAAGGGTTTATGAGTATATACTTCCTCAAAGAAAACATTTTTATGATTATGGATTATATCCATAAATTGTTCAATTTTTGTAAAGTATTTTACAAGTATGGAATTATGTATTTTGATTCATAAACTAATCTAGTTTATGAAATTGTTTAGAAATGGCTCCTAGTGGATGGAATGGAAACTGTATCAAGGCCTGAACTCCATGTAGGGATTTCCCTCCTGCTCAAGATAATTATAGTGGAGCTGGTGATACAACTGGTGCTGATCATCTTATCACCATACTGGGAAAACTCACTCAGGTTATGAATATTAACCTTACTCGTATGGATCACCCTAATCTGAAATGTGGAGGATCAATGTTAGACCACTTCATGAGGCAACAACCACCAACATTCAATGGGATTACAAATCCCTTAGTAGATGAGCAATGGATAAATTACTTAGAGAAAATATTCCATGCCTTGGGGAGTAGTGGAAGGGAAAAGGTTATCATGGTAGTTTACCGCCTCACTAGAGATACTAATCAATGGTTGTCATTGATTCAAAACACAAAGTAAGATAATGAAGTATCAAATATGGAATTGAGGTATTTAAAAGAGATTTTCTTAGAAAAATACTTTCCTCGTGACCATCAATCAGATATGGAAAGGCAATTTCTGAGTCTGAGACAAAAGGAGGATGAGAATGTCGCAAAGTATGAGGCCAACTTTACAAGGTTAGTAAGGCATGTTGCAGATTATATACATAACCCAAGAAATAAGATTGATCATTTCTTTGATGGGTTAAAACCGTTTCTCCATAGAGCCTTAGTCTCACAATCTTTCTCTTCATATGAAGATATAGTCTCATGTGCTATCAAGACAGAAATAGAATTCTGTAAATCTTATGACAATAAAGTAAAGCAAGAGAAGAAGAGAACGGTGGAAAAAGAGACAGATAAAGGGAAAAAGGGAAAGAAGGATTTTCCATTATGCGATAATTTTCAAAAGAATCACCCTGGTACATGTCTAAAAGGAATGGGAGTTTATTATAAATGTGGAGAAAAAGGTCACCAGGCTCGAGATTGCAAGGGAAAGAAGAGGCTGTCAATATTGAATGATACAATTGTAGAGGAATGGGGCATCATGAAAATGAATTCCCTAAGCTCCAAGGAAACTTACCTCAGAAAATGCCAAGGGATCAAGGCCAATCTTATGCTATTACTACAGTTGAAGTGGAATGATTAATGTATTGGTGCTTTTGGACTCAAGGATTATATTCTGGTTATAAGAATAATGTGATATATATAAGGATTGTATTGTAGTATTTTTTATTCTCATTAAGGTTTTAATATGATGAAGGTAATCATATTTTTAGTATGTGACAATAAGATAAACTTTACTTTGTTTGGGGAATCTGATGTTACAATTGATTTTGGAATTTAAGGACATTTTACAGAAAGTCTGGATAGAGGTATTTTGGATAACTATAAATGTTGGAATTGATTAAGTTGAAATTTGGATAGTATTTTTTAGGATTAAAACATATCTGAAGATTATTTTTGTAATATTGTAATACTATAGTTTTAGGAAAAGGACAACCTGCAGGTTGGGGGATAACCCGTCGCGTCGGACAAAGCTGTAGGAATAGAACCCACAACCATAGTGCGACAGGCCTTTATTACCTACCACTAGCCTACAAGAAGTCCCTAGTTATTACAAAATAGTTTTCCGTATCTAAATGGTATGTGTTAATATTTTGAACCTTGTATGATTAGTATAAATATAATATTTTTGAGTTCTATTATCCTTTTGACTGAAAGATGAGTTTGTGGTAGAAATTAGTTGAATGTTGAAACTCTACTTGTCAAGTATATATATATATATACCTATATCTTATTCTATGAATAAATTAATTCTTAAACTTTAGGAAAGGGATATTAAAACAAACAATGTGTTATTTTAATACTTTATGTTTTCTTGAACCAGTGATATTTTAAATCAACATAGATTCAAGGATTTGAGGCCCTCAGTTTTAAACTTGTTTCTGATTGATGATGACCTCAATCACTCCCTAAAAATACTTACGTTTTCCTCCAATTATATGTCTCTAATTTCCACCAATGTTCACCTAATCGAGATCATAATTTGGGGGTGACTTTCATTTCCCTTTCCCTCTTATTAAGGCTAAATTTTATTAACCTTATTTCCGATGTGGGTTTTCCACAAATGTATTTTCTATTTTCAACCTTTTATTTTTAAAGAACATTTTCAAATTGAAAGGACGCAATTTATTTAAGGAGTAAATAATGTAACACCCCAAGCTTCCACAGTACGATTCTCTTTCAATGATGCAATAGCTTGCATTGTACGCAAGTTTGAGATTCTAACACACCGTGACCAATCAAAGTAGCTGTTATGAATATTAATACCCACTTAAAATTATATAAATTTTATATTTCAAAATGGACTTCATTTTTGGATTTGGAATATCAAAATTATCCTATGTTGAATTTTTGGCATTTTTCTGAGAACATCCAATTTTCGATGAATAGTGAAAAATACTTAAAAAAACCTTTTTAATCAAAATAATTTATAGTGATAAATTATAATATTTAGTGGGTTTAAAGTATAATTAGAATATAATTTTACCATTTTATCCAATGGTGGTCATTAGAAATAATTTCACTTTGAAATTGGGCATAAACTATTGTCAATCTTTCGATTGATATTGTTTCTTAAAAACACGTTATTTGTTCTGACAATAGGAATTAATTATTAAATTAATTAATGAAACTTATATGTTTTTAATTTGGTAAAATAGACATCATTTTTGAATTCAGAATATCAAATATATCTTAGGGTGAAATTTTAGTATTTTTCTGGAAAACTTCAATTTTTTTATGAATAGTGAAACCACTAAGTGGTAGTTAAAAAACTGATTTTTCGTTTAAATTAAACTTTACCACTTCTGTGATTTGATTTTCAAAAATCCAACATACATGGTTTTCATTAGTAAGTAAAATTTGGTTCAATGGGATTAAAATATTTTTTTGTGAATAGTAACTTTTAAGTTTTATTAATCGCGATTAAAGGTAATTAGTGTAATTTAAGGTAAATATAATGTTATAATAATATGAAATTACCTTTACACTTGTCCTAACCCTATTTTATGAGTCATGTCCGACCAATATAATCCATGGGTAAACTTGGGGACCCCATGGAGCCACTTGGGTAAGAAAATGACATTAATAACTTTTAATTTAAAGTAAAAATAAAATGGTCACAAACATGTGTTGTTTTACTAAAACAATTATTACATGGGGTTATATAAGTTAAATTTTAGACTATAAATATTAATTTTAAAGATAAAAATATTTACTAAATCATGGTAATTGTTTTATAATTTTTCGGAATTAAATAAAAAAATTTATTTATGACACCATGATGATGCATCGATTACCCCATTAATGAACAATTTAAATAAAATGAAAATATAAGGTAACATATAAGACTTAAACATGTCTAAAACCTATTGTATGGGTATATTTCTAACCCTTATCACCTTATCCTCGAAATATATCATTTTGGGTCCTTTAAAATCCGAAAATCATTTCATAATAAAGTAACATTTCATGACTTTCCAAGAGTACCCCTCCTCTCCTCTTATAAACGGCCCCCACCTCTACCACCTTATTAACACCTTAAAAGCTATTTGGCTGGTCCAACCTCTTCCCAAATACTCTCTAAACATCCCTCTATTACTCCTAGAAGCCTCACTTTGGGCATAAGTCTTCCCAAGGAAGCCTTTGACTCAAATCAAAAAAAGTTACCCGATTTTAAGGTAATGTCTTCTCTTATGTTCTTTGTTTTATTTTTCTTCTCCAACCCCTTAAAATCTTTTTATTCTTTTATTTTATAACAAAACCAGTATCTTCAATATACTAGTATGTTTTTATGAGATTTATTTGATTTAAACTTACACACACTTTCGTCTAATGGTTAAAGAACATACTATTTCTGTAGGTGGCGAATTACTGCCTTACGAAATGATGATTGTTCAATATTATTTTAACACCTATAATGGTGGACATTAAGATTTAAATATATTTATATATGATATATATTATGTTTATGTTTTCCTTATGCTTCTGTATTTTTCATTTATGGCATACCTTTATGATTTCCATTATGGGTAAACACGATAATTTCATTTTAGGAAGTGTGGACTACCGCCCCCTCAAAGTTATTTGAATCGTTAATGCCATATGTGGGATGTATAAAGGATAGATTAAATGATATTATATATGATATTACACTGGAATCATAATATAAATTTATATCATTATGATTTTATTCCATTAAATACGAAATAGAAATGAAAGTAGCGTTCATCCGTACGTACGACTTACTGTCTCCATGAATGGTGGATTTCATTTCTTACCTCTAAATGTTATGTAATATTATAAATGCATTTACATAATGTATATATATTATATATATGATATCTACATCATGAATATAATTATGGATATAATGGATATTTTACCACATGAACAACTTGTAATTTTAAGAAGTTTATTTTTTACTCAAGTACCAAAGATCGACAAAACAACCGTTATTAACTTAAATAATTACATAATGTTAATAACATAGTAATAAGTGATATAAAATAGATAATTAACTTGAAAAAGGTTCTTAAGAAAGTATAAATTAACTATAGTTTATTATTCAGGATATTAAAGAACGATCGAGTCATGTCGGACACGAGGTAAGGGAACTTCTTAACCCAATTTCCGTTCTTTGGGTTAATCTCCTACTTTCAAATTATGTCATGATAATATTTTTTCCTATCTTTTATTTGTACTTTATTTATGGGTACTTATAGTGAATACACATAATATATCTATTTTATTTTAAAAAATGATCTTTGTAAGGGACTTCGTCTCAATCTCCTTTCATTGAGGCATATTTTTTTATACACAACTTTCTTTTATACGATGTATAAACCCCTTTGAATTTTACTTTTATTCAAAAGGAATTTTTTTATATTAAGAGTTTTACTAAACGAAAAAAGGGAACATTTTTGTGTTATGTATGCGGCGACAACGACTTCTCCGCCACCATCACCATTATTTGAGTTTCGGCTTCCTCTACAAGCCATAACTTTTTTTTAAATGAAAAATAAATACCATGTTTTAATTTTCTTTTATTTTGGTATTGAAAATGGTTTTGATAATGTTTTTTTATATCAATGTGTTGTTTTGATACCTTATGATTGAAATGTGGAAATTTAATTTTTCTTTTATGCATGTTTTATATGATACAGTTATGTTATGGTTTATGATATGTTTAAACTTGTTCATATGAGGAATGCATTGGACTTAATAAGTGACGGGTGGAGCCCGCTATAGCTCCTAGATGCATCGGTAGGTCTCATGAGACAAACTAGTGTCTTGGAACGAGGCCTTGACAAAATATTATTTGTAGTCTTGGCACGAGGCCTTGGCTACGTGGTTATGATAGTCTGGCATTATGCATTCCATCATTATGAAAGTGTTTATTGATATTGAATGTGATTATTCGACTAGTATAATATCCATGTGAATAAGTAAATGGAATTATTTCATTTTATTTTTCCCATATTATGTCGAAGTTAAAGTTTAAAAGGCTTTTGTTTTAGTTATACATTGCCTTAAATGTTTATATTTATTTATGAAAGTTTCTACTATATTGTTATCCTTAATGGGCATATGAGCTCACCCCTTTCTATGTTTTATTTTTCCCAGGATGTGAAGAAATATTTTATGACTGACCTACAGGGATAGTCTGAAGGGGATATGAGTGTGGACTATGGAGACCATGTTATTGTAGTTTTTCACTTTATGATGTAATGTAACATTTATGAATGTATCTAGTGTTTGCAAGGCTACTAAACTAACCGGTATTTCGAGACTTGATCTTTTGTGATATTGCCAATGTTACGTAGTAATGCACTGACTTTGGGTAACTGGGGTCGAGGCGTTAAATTTAAATTTTATTTTATGTTTTTAGTGTCTATGTTTTTTAGGTTTTTTATGTTTTTTGGGTTTTATATGGTTTTAGGGTTTATGAGGGTGTTTAAGGGTGAATAAGGTTTTTTAATTATTTTGTTGGATTTTATTTTCTTTTAGGATTTTTGGGGTTTTAGGATATTTTAGGGTTTCTAGGGGGTGTATATGTTTGTAGGGTTTTTAACTTTTTTAGGGGGTTTATGGGTTATTTTATATTTCTATTTTTCTTAGGGATTTTAGAGTTATTTGTGTTTTTAAGGGTTTTTAGGGTTTTATGTTTTTTTGGGGTTTCATGATTTTTAGGTTTTTTAGTGTTTTAAAGGTTTTTATGGATTTTAGGAATTTTTAGGGTTTTAATGGTTTTAGGGTTATTAGGGTTTTATTAGGGTTTTCAGGGTTTTTCATATTTTTTAGTGTTTTTATGGATTTTCATGCATTTTAGATATTTTTAGTGGTTTTCAGGGTTTTATGGGGTTGTTTTTGTTTTTATGGGTTTTAGTTTTTTTTGGTTGCTTTGGAGTATAATGTTTTTAGTGTAGGGAATAGGTTTTATGGTGTATATTATAAGATTTAGTGTGTATAGTTTAGGGTTTAGGGTGTAGGGTGTAGGGTGTAGGGATTTAGGTGTAGGGTATAGGGTTTATGGCATATGGTATGGGGTTTAGGGTGTTGGATATATGGTTTAGGGTGTAGGATGTAGGGTTTAGGGTCTATAGTTTCATGTTTAGGTATTAGGGTGTAGGGTATAGGGTTTAAGGTTTAGGGTTTATGGTTTAGGGTTTTGGGTATAAGGTTTCTGGTGCATGGTTTTGGGTTTATGGTGAAGGGTACACAATTTCGGGTATAAGCTTAAGGTTTAGGGTGTTGGGTGTTGGGTTTAATTTTTCAGGTATAGGGAATTGGTTTTAAGGTGTAGGGTTTTGAGTTTAGGATGTAGGGTATAGGTTTAATGGTGTAGTTTTTACGGTTTAGGGTGTACAATATATGGTTTATGGTGGTGGATTTATTATTTAGGGTGTAGGGTATATGGTATAGGGTTTATTTTTTATGATTTAGGGTTTATGGTGTAGTATTTAGAGTGAAGGGGTTAGAGTTTAGGGTATTGGTGATATGTTTTATGTAGTATTGTTTGTGGATTATGGTGTAGGTTATTGGGTCCACAATGTAGGGTTTTGGGTTTTTGGGTTTAAGGTGTAGTCATTACAATCTACGATTTAGGGTTTTCGTTGTTGGGTATAGGGGTTAGGGTGTAGGGTTTAGGGTTTAGGGTGTAGGGTTTAGGGTTTAGGGTTTAGTGTGTAGGAGATATGGTTTAAGGAGTAGGGTATATGGTTTAGTGTGTTGGGTATAGGGATCAGGGTGTAAGGTATAGGGTTTAGGGTGTAGGGTGTTGGGTTTTGGGTGTATGGTGTACGGTGTAGGGTTTAGGGTGTAAGGTTTATGGTGTAGGGTATATGGTTTAGGGTGTGCAGTATTGGTATTAGGGTGTAGGGAATAGGGCTACTATGTTGGGTTTCGGATTTTGGGTGTGAGGTATGTGGTTTAGGGAGTGGGGTATAGGGTTTAGGGTGTGCAGTTTTGGGTTTTGGGTGTAGGGTATAAGGTTCAAGGTGTAGAGTTTAGGGTTTGGGGTTTGGGGTCTATGGTTTAACCTATAGGGTCTCAAGATTAGGGTTCAGGTATAACGTTATTGGTGTAGTGTTTAATGTTTATGATCTAGGGATTAGGGATTAAGGTGTTGGGTTTAGGGTGCAGGGTTTAGTGTGTAGGGTTTAGGGTGTAGGGTGCAGGGTTTAGTGTTTTTATTGTTTTTAGTTGGTTTTAGGATATTTAGGGTTTTTATTTGTTTTGGAGTATTTATGGGTTTTTAGGGTTTTAGGGTTTTAGGTGTTTTATGAATTTTTATGGGTTTTCAGGGTCTTTAGGGGGTTTAAGAGTTTTTTGTCTTTTTATTATTTTAGAGTTTTTAGGATATTATGGGTTTTATGGTTTATTGGTTTTTGGGGTTTATTGTTATTTTTAGTGTTTTCAGGTGTTTTAGTTTTTTTTATTTTTTAGGATTTTGGTGTTTTTAGGGTTATTTTAGGGTTTTAGGGTTCTCTGGTTTTGATAAAAGTTTTATGGTTTTTACTGCATCTTAGGGAATTTTAGGGTTTTTGGTTTTGATGCATTTTTATTGTAAATCTATTTTAAGGGTCTTATAGTTGTTTCTGTTTTTATGGGTTTCTAGATGTTTTAGAGTTTTGGATTTTTATATATATTTTTGGGTCTTTTCAGGGTTTTAGGGTATTTAGGGGTTTTAGGGTTCTTGGGTTTTTTTGGGTCGTTTCTGGGTTTATGTTATTTATGGATTTTTAGGGGTTGTTATTTTTTTTAGATTATTTATGGTTTTTATAGGGTTTTAATGGGTTTCAGAGTTATTTGGGAATTGGGGGTTTTATGGGTTTTAAGGGTTTTATGGGGTTTTAGGTTTTTAAGGGGTTTTTTTGGGTTTTTAGTTCTTTTATCGGGTTTTATCAGTTTTTTGGGGTTATTTTGGATTTTCAAGAGTTTTTTCAAGTGATTATGTAGGTTTTAGGGGTTTTAGTGTTTTCCGATTTTTTTTGGGTTTTTAGATTTTTTATGGTTTTTATGGGGTTTTAGTTCTCTTTTTCATTTTATAGGTTTTTATGGGTTTTTAGGGTTTTAGGGTATTTTATTGGTTTTTTTTGGTTTTCTGGATACTTTTTGAGTTTTTAGGGTCTTTTAAATTTTTATGTGTTTTAAGGGTCTTTTAAGGGTTTTAAGGGTTAATTATGGGTTTTAGTGTTTTTAGGGTCCTTTAAGGTATTTAGGGTTTTCAGGTCTTTTTTTTGGGTTTTTGTTTATTTTTTGGGTTTTTAGGGATTTTAAAGTACTTTTCCATTATTTTTAGGGTATTTAGTGATGTTTAGGGTTTTTAAAGAATTTTAATGCATTTTAGAGTTTTTTTTTCATTTTTAGGGTTCTTTATGGGGTTTTGGGGTTTTTGGTTCCTTTTAGGGTTTTTAGTGTTTTAGGTTCATTATGGTTTTTAGGGTCCTTAAATGTTTTTTTGGGTTTTTTGAGTCCTTTTTGGGATTTTTAGGGTTTTAGGGTCTTTTGGGATTTTTATGTTTTTATGGTTCATTAGGGGTTTTATGGCTTATAGTGTATTTTAGGGTTTTTAGTGTATTTTATGGTCTTTTATGAATTTTATGCTTTTTATGGAATTTCAGTGTTTTATGGATTTTAGGGGTGTAGGGATCTTTCATTGTTTTCTATTTTTTTTTACTTTTTATGGTTTTTAGGTGTTTTAATGTTTTTATGGGTTTTATGGGGTTTTCGGGTTTTTTGGCGTTTAAGAGTTTTTTAGGTATTTTAGTGGTTTTATTAGGTTATTTTTGACTTTTTTGGGTTTTTATAGTTTATAGGGACTTTAGATATTTTAAGGGGTTTTGGGGTTTTAATGGGTTTTTTGGTGTATGGGGTCTTTTAGGGTTTTTCATAGATTTTTAGTATTTTTGGGTATTAAGGGTTTTTGATGGTTTTTAGTGTTTATAGTGGTTTTTTGGATTTTTAGATTTTTAGTGTTTTTGGATTTTAAGGGGTCTTAGGGTTTTCGGTTTTTATTTTTTTAGGGTTTATGGAGTGTTTTATTGTTTTACAGGGTTTTATGGTTTTTAAGGGTTAATGGTTTTCTTATGGTTTTCAAGTTTTTTTGGGTTTTTAGTAATTTTGGACATTGAAATTTTTTAGGGGTTTCTATCCCTTTTATGTTTTTTGTAAAAATTCTCTGGTTTTTAGGTTTTTTGATGGGGTTTTGGGGGTTTATAGGTTTTTAGGAGGTTTTAAGGGGTCTTAGGGGTTTTAGGGGGTTTTAGGATTTTTAGGGGTATTTAATATTTTTAGGGGTTTTGTATTTTTATGGATTTTAGGGGTTTTGGTTTTTAAAGTGTTTTTAGGATTTCTAGGTTTTTTAGGGTTTCCAGGGTTTTCAAAGTTTTTAGGGTTTTTACGGATTTTAGGGTTTTTAGGTTTTTAGGGGTCTTAGGGTTTTTAGGGTTTTTAGGGTTTGAGGAGTTTTAGGTGTATTTTACTGTGTTTTATGGTTTTTAGGGGATTTTGGGGTTTAAAGAGTTTTATATGGGGTTTTGTGTTTTTCTTGTGGTTTTAGGATGTTTTAGGGATTTTTGGATTTAAGTGTATTTTATGTTTTTAGGGTATATTTGATGTTTTGGGATTTATTAAGATATTTAGGATTACTTTTTGGTGGTTTAGGTATTTTAGTTGTTATTGGGTCTTAGGGTTTTTAGGGTTTTAGTGTTTTTAGGGTTTTATGATTTTTTTAGGGTTTTAGGGTGTTTTATGTATTTTTTTGGCTTTGTAGGGTTCTTAGGGTTTTGGATATATTTTTATTTATATTTATTTCATGTTTTTTGGTATTTTATGGTTTCATGGGGTTTTAGTGAAATTTAGAGTTTATATAATTTTAAGGGATTTTATGTGTTTTAGGGAGTCTTAGGTTTTAAGGATTTTTTTGTGTTTTAGGGATTTTAATGTTATTATGAGTTTTTAGGGTTTTAAAAGTTTTAGGGTTTTTTAAAAGGTTAGTATCATTTTTAGGGTTTTTAAGTTGTTTAAGGGTTTTATGGGACTTTTAGAGTTTTTATATTACTTTTAAGGGTCTTTAGGGATTTTTGAGTTTTTTGGTCTTTAGGGTTTTTAAGGTCTTTTAGGTGTTTTAGGGTTTATTAATGGTTTTTATGTTTTAATGGTTCTTTTGGTTTTCTAGATATTTTATGGGTTTTAGGTGTTTAGGGTTTTTATGGGTTTTATGGTTTTAGGTTTTTTAGGTTTTAGGGTATTTTAGGTTTTTAGCGGGTTTATGTTTTTATGGGTTTTAGTGGTTTTGAGGGTTTTTAGTGTATTTTGGATTTTTATGTTTTTTATGATTTTAAGGGGTTTAGTGTTTTTTGAAATTTTAGGGTGTTTTATGGGGTTTAGGGTTATTTTATGGTTTTATGTTTTTTAGTGTTTTTAGGGGTTTTAAGAGATTTTGGTGTTTTTATTATTTTAGGGAAGAAGAGGTGCGGGACTAGGCAAGCCTAGCCCCCCAAAATTTAATGAAAACATAAACAGACAGCTCAAGGTGGTCCTACAAGGGCGGGAGTGTATCTCACCCTTCAGGTCCGAATTGGAAAATGGAGTACAAAAGGATGGAGTGACGAAGGACCACATTGAACATCTTTTTAGGCGTGTTTAGAATTTTTAGGGTTCTAGAGATTTTTTGGAATTCTTTCTGGCATGTACAATTTTTAGCATTTTGGGGTCTTATCACATTTTTGGGGTTTTTAGGACTTTTAGAGAGTTTAGGGTTTTTTTTATATTTTTACAGTTTTTAGGGTTTGATGTTTTTAGTGTTTTTTCAGGTTTCTATGGTGTTTAAGGTTTCTTAGTATTTTTAGGGTATTTAAGGTCTTCTGGGTTCTATGGTTTTTAGGATTTTTAGTTTTTATTGTTTTTATAGATTTTAGTTTTTTTAGTGTTTTAGGTCATTTATTTATTTTGTTGTGGTTTTTGGTATTTTTTGTGGATTTTATTGGTTTTAGGTTATTTAGGGGGTTTTACTGTTTTTTAGGGTTTTAGGATTTTTATGGATTTTATTTTTTTTAGGATTAGTAGGGGTTTTTGGTGTTTTATGGTTTTTAAGGTTTTTAGGGTTTTTTTAACAATTTTTTAGGTTTTAGGGGGCTTAGGGATATTTTAATATTTTAGGGTTTTAGGGGTTTTCAAGGTTTTTTAAAGGTTTGATTTGGTTTTAAAAAAATTAGGGGGTTTTAGGGTTTTAAGAATTTTAGGTTTTTAAGGGTTTACGGTATTTTAGTGTGTTTTTGGGAATATTGGGCGTTTTTATAGATTTTAACATCTTCTAATGTTTGTATAGTTTTATAGTCTTTTCGGGGTTGTTTATATTTCTTATAGATTTAGGATTTTTGGTATTTTAGGGTTTTTGGGTTTTCTTAGGGGTTTTAAGTCCATTTAGGGGGTTTTTGAGATTTTAGGGTTTTAAATGGATTTAAGAGGGTTTTAGTGTCTTAGTTTTTTACAGTATTTCATGGTTTTAGGGTCCTATATATTTTTAGGTCCCTTTAGTGTTTTTATGTTCCATTATGTGTTTTAGCTTTTTTGGTCCTTTAGGGTTTTTTGTTTTTTTGAGGAGTTTTTAGAGTTTTTTAATGTTTTTCGGGATTTAGGGTTTAATGGTTTTTTGAGGTCTTCAGTTTTTAGAGTTTTTATGGTTTTCAGGTTATTTTAAGTTTGTAAATTTTTTTTTGTTATTTTATGATAGTTTTTTTGGTCTTTTTAATATTTTAGTGTTTTTTGGTTTTAGGGTTTTTTTTCATGTTTTTAAGGTTTTTTTATTTTGGGGTTTTTAAGGGGGTTTATAACTTTTTTGGGTATTTTGGTTTTAAGGGTTTGTGAGGGGTTTTTTGGGTTTTATTTATTTTTAGGTATTTGAGAATTTCTAGGGGTTTTAGTGTTTTATGGATTTTTGTGGGTATTAGGAATTTTATGTGTTTTAGGATTTTAAGGACTGTACGGATTTTTATAATCTTTTCTATTTTTTAGTGCCTTTATGGTTTATCAGGTTTTTATAAAGGGTTTTAATCCTTTTTAATGGTTTTTAGGGGTTTTAGGGCTTTTAGGATTTTTAGAGTTTTTATGTTATTTTAATTTTTTTAGTGGTTTTAGTGGAATTTATTATTTTTAGGGGTTTTAAGGCTTTTTAGTTTTTATAGTGATTTTAAGGGTTTTTAGTGGTTTTGGAACTTCTAAGGGTTTTAATGAGTTTTAGGATTTTAGGTACTTTTTTTGGATTTTTAGGGGATATTTTTACTTTTAGGGATTTTTAGGTTCTTTAGGGTTTTGAAGGTATCTTTAAGGGTTTTTATATTTTTTAGGGTTTCTAAGGGTTTTTAGGAAATTTAAAGATTTTAATGTATTTATACAGTTCTTTGAATTTTTTTTAATGTTTTAGATTTTTAGGCTTTCAAGGGTTTTGGGGTTTCTAATAGGTTTTATGGTTTTTATAGGTATTTTAGGGTATTAAATTTTTTTTAGGGATCTGTGTTTTTCAGGGTTTTAATTTTTTTTTTGGGTTTTTAGAATTTTTTTAATTTTTAGGCGTTTTAGAGGTTTTAGGGGTTTTTATGATTTTTAGTGGGTTTTAGGGTTTTTGGTGAATTTTTAGAGGCTTTTAGGGCATTATAGGGTTCTTTTGGATTTTGTGGGTTTTTAGTAATTTCTTTCTAGGAGTTTGAGAGGTTGTTTGGGTTTTATGGTTTTATTATGTTTTAGGGTTTTTTAGGGTTGTAGGGTTTTTGGGGGAATTTTTTAAAGGTTTTTAGGGTGTTATAGGGTTTTCTGGTTTTTAGGAGTTTTAACGATGTTTAATATTTTTTATGATCTTTTACGATTTTGATAGATATTTTTGTGGTTTTATGGTCTTTTATGGTCTTTAAGGTTTTAGGACCTTTTATGGGTTTTTATGGTTTTTTGTGGGTTGTAATGGATTTTATGAATTTTAAGGTTCTTTTATAATTTTTATGGGTTTTAGAAGTTTTTCGGGTTTTTTGGGGTGTTATGGGTTTTTAGGGTTTTTTGTATTTATAGGGGGTTTAAATATTTTTGGAATTTTTAGTATTTTTTCGTGTTTTTAGTGGTTTATTGGGGTTTTAGGTTATTTTTGGTATTTTTAGATATTTTTGATTTTAAATGGTTTAAGGGTTTTTATAGTTTTTTGGGGTTTTCAAGGTTTTAATAGTTCTGCTGGGGTTCTTATAGGGTTTTAGGATTTTTAGGGTTTTTAGGATTTTTTGTGATTTTAGGGTATTAGGGGGTTTAATGTTTTTAGGGGTTTTAAGGTTTTTATTAGTTGTTAGGTTTTGAATTATTTTTATGGTTTTGTATGGTTAATTAAGATTTTTACTATTTTTATGGTGTTTTTGGGTTTTTAGGGTTTTTAGGGGCTCTATATTTTTTATGGAGCTTCAAGGTGTTTTAGGAGTTTAGGGTTTTCAGTTTTTTATAGGTGATTTAATGGTTTTCTATTATGTTTTATGGGTTTTATATTCTTTTAGGGATGTTTTATGGGTTTTATATTCTTTTAGGGATTTTAAGAGTTTTAGGGGTTTTATTGGTTTTTGGGGTTTGTTGAGTTTTTAGGATTTTTTGTGTTTTTGGTTTATTAGGTGTTTTTTGGGTGTTTTTTGGGTTTTTAGGATTTTTTAGTGTTTTAGGGGATTTACGGTTTAGGATGTTTAGGGTTTTAGGGTGTTTTAGTACTTTTGACTGTTTTTAGGTTTTTAGGGCGGGGGGGGGGGGGGGGGCATGATTTTAATGTATTTTTAAGGAATTTAATGGGGTTTTGGGTCTTTTGGGGTTTTTCTGATTATTTTAGGGTTATTAGGGTTTTTAGAGTTTTTTATGATTCTAATGGATTTTTGGTATTTTCACATTTTTTAGGGGCTTCATTAGTTTTTATGGTTTTTAGAGTATTTTAGGGTTTTAAAGGGGTTTTAGGGTTTCAATGGATTTATGGTTTTTTAGTGTTTTAGTGTTTTTAGGGTGTTTTAGGGATTTTTAGTGTTTTTCGGGCCTTTTAGGGTTTTTGGTGTCTTTTAGGGTATTTTTGGGTCTTATAGGGGTTTTAGATTTTTTATGGTCATTTAGGGTTTTTATGTTATTTGGGGTCTTCTAAGGGTTTCTAGGATTTCTTTAGATTTACGGGTTTTTGGGGTTTTTGGGGGTTTTAGGAATATTAAGTTTTTTTAGGGTTTTTATGGGTTTTAGTATGTTTTTTATTTTTTATGCCTTTTAGGATTTTGGGGTTTTGAAGGGTCTTTTATTGGTATTAGGATTTTTTTGCAGTTATCATGGTTTCTAGGGGTTATCATTATTTTTAATAGTTTTGAGGTTTTATATGATTTAGGGTTTTCAAGGGTTTTAGTAATATTAAGGTATTTTTAGGTTTTTAGTGGTTTTTTGGGTTTTTAATGATTTTAGGAATTTTAAAAAGTTTTAGGGGTTTTAGGGTTTTAATATTTTTTTGGGTTTTTTAGTGGTTTTGGGGGGTTATTTTAGATTTTTTAGTTATTATAGGGTTTTAAATTCATTTTCAGGATTTCTTAATGTTTTTTGGGGTTTGGGGGGTTTTAGGGTGGTTTTGGGGGTGTTTTAGTGGTTTTAGGATATTCTAGCGGTTATTTAGGGTTTTTAGTGTCTTTTAGGTGGTTTAGGGATTTTTTGAATTTTAATATTTTTTATCATAATTTAGGGTATTAGCGTTTTTCAGTTTTTTAAAGTTTTTTTGTATTTTTATTGTTTTTTAGTTTTTTATGGTTTATAGGGTATTAAAGATTTTTTAGGGTCGTAGGGTTTTTAGGATTTTTATGTTATTATTATTTTTAATGGATTTTAGGAATATTTTATAGTTTTCACGGATTCTTAAGTGTTTTTGGGTTATATTAGTGTTGTCAAGATTTGGTATAGTTTTATAGGGTTTTGTAATTTTTTTTTGTTTTTTGGGGTTTTCATTGTTTTTTGGGTTTTTTAGTTTCATAGGTTTTTAAGTGTTTTTGGGGTTTAAAAGGTTTATTAGTTTTATTAGGGATTTTAGGGTTTTGAATGTTATTTAGGTTTTAGGGGTTTTGAGGATCTTTACAATTTTTTGGGGGTTTTAGGTGTTTTATGGCTTTTCTGATATTTTTTGAGTTCTAGGATATTTTTGGATTCTTTTAGGGTTTTAGGGTTTTTAGGGTCTCTCAGTGTTTTTTTGGACCCTTTAGGGTTTTTAGTGTTCTTATGGTCTTTTTTCTGTGTTTTAGGGCTTTAGGTTCTTCTTAGGATTTTTAGGGTTTTAGGGATATTTTAAGGTTATTTGGGTCCTTTAGTTTCTTTTTATAATTTTTATGGATTTTTAAAATGGTTTAGGGATTTTAAGTGTTTTCATGGTATTTTTTTGTATTTTTACATATTTTTGGTATTTTAGGGGTGTTTTTTCCTTCGGTGTTTTAATCAGATTTTGTTTTTTTAGGGTTTTATGAAATTTTTAGGGGTTTTGGGTTTTAAATGGTTTAAGGGGGTTTTATGAGTTTCAGTGGTTTTTTTTGGGTTTTATAGGGTTTAAAAATGTCTTTAGAATGATTTATGTTCTTTTAGGGTTTTAGGGTTTTTATAGTATGTTAGGGTTTTTTGGTGTTTTATGGGTTTTATTATTTTTTGGAGTTTTTAGGGGTTTTATGGGTTCTAGGGTTTTTTTTTTGGTTTTTAATGATTCTGGTGTTTTTTTTGGTATTTTTAATATTTTTAGGTGTTTTAGGGTATTTTAGTGTGTTTATGGTCTTTAGGGTTTTATGGTATTTTATGTTTTTTAGATTCCTTTTAGGGTTTTCACGTTTTTAGGGGTTTTTTAGGTTTTTAATTTTTTTATATTCTTTAGTATTTTTAGGGATTTTAGGGATTTTAGGTCATCTAGGGGTTTTTAGGGTTTCATGTTTTTATAAGTTTTCATATTATTTTTTGGGTTTTACTGGTTTTTAGTATAATTTTATTTGTTTTTGTGGGTTTTAAAGTATTTTGGGGTTTTTAGGGTTTTATTAGAGTTATTTTTGGATTTTATGGCCTTTTTAAAATTTTCTTGATTTTGGTGTTTTTTCTAGTTTTTTCTATTTTAAAGGATTTTTTGGGTTTTATTATTTTTAGGGTTTTTTTTTGAATTTTTAGTGTTTTACGATTTTAGGGTTTTTATGATTTTTTAGGGTTTTGATAATTCATTAAGCGTTTTGGGATATTTAGGGTTTTTAGGGATTTCAGTATTTTTGTATTATTTTGGGTATTATGGGTTTTTAGGGTATTTTAAAATTGTTAGGATCTTTTATGGGTTTTGAGGTTTTATAAGGACTATATGGGTTTTATGGCCTTTTCGGGTTTAGGTGTGATTTAATATTTTAGGTTATTTGAGGTTTTTAAGGTTTTTAGGGTCCTTTTGGGTTTTTAGGGTCTTTTAGGGGTTTTAAGGGCTTTATGGTTAATGGTATAGTGTTTTATGTGTAGGGTTTAGGGTTTAAGGTGTAGGGTTTTGGTTTTAGGGTGTAGGGTTTATAGTTTATGGTGTATGGAATAAGTTTTAGGGTGTAGGGTTTAGGATTTAGGGTGTATGTATAAGGTTTAGGGTGCGGGGTTTTGTGTTTAGGGTGTAGGGTATTGGGTTTCAGGTGAAGGGTTTAGGGTTTTGGGTATAGGGTTTAGGGTTTAAGGTTTTACATATTTTTTATGGGATTTATTTTTTTTAGGATTTTTTTTTAAATTTTAATTTTTTATGAGTTTTTATGGGTTTTATAGGGTTTAGGGTTTTTTAACAATTTTTAGGTGTTATTAGGGTTTTAAATCAGTTTGTGGTTATAGTGTTTTTATGATGTTTTAGTTTTTTAGGGGGTTTTGGTTTATTTTGGTTTCATTATGGTTTTTTCCTTTCTGTTTTTCTTGGGGTATTTTTAAGGGTCTTATGGATTTTTATGCTTTTTTTTTGTTTTTAGTTTTAAGTGTTTTTTATGTTTTAAGGGGGTTTAGGGTTTCTATGGTTTTTCTATTTTTTAGGGGTTGGGGGGGTTGTTTTTTTGTGTATTTTGGGTTTTTATGATTTTTCAATTTCTATTATTTTTGTAGATTTTAGTGTTTTCTAAATTTTTAGGGGTTTTATGTATTTTAGGGGGTTTTAGGGTTTTTAGTGTTTTATATGTTTTTAAGATTTTTACGGGGTTTTAATGTTTTTATGTGTTTTTTGGTGTTTAATTATTTTTAGGTGATTTTAGGGTTTTGAATGGTTTTTGGGGTTTTTAGTTTTTTTAGAGTTTTCTTTTACTTTTAAGTATTTTTAAATTATATATGCTTTATAGTGTTCTGAAGGTTTTTATGGGTTTAGGGTTATTTTAGAGGGTTTTTGGGTTATTTATGGCGTTTTATAGTTTTAGGTATTTCTCAAGTCTTTAGGGGACTTGCATGGTTTTTAGCATTCTTTTATGGTTCTGTAGGGTATATATGGATTTTTTAGGGTCCTATATGTTTTTAAGGTTTTTAGGGGTTTTATTATTTTTTTAGGTTATTTAGGTTTTTAGTGTTTTTAGGGTATTAGGGTTTTATTTGGGGTTTTTTTACCTATTATAAAGTTTTTATGGGTTTTTATGACTTTTAAGGGTTTTTTATGATTTTTGGGGTTTTAGGATTTTTTTGGTTTTTAGGGAAGAAGAGGTGTGAGGCGAGGCTATTCTCGACCGCCTGAAAATTTATTATGAAAAAAAAGATATAGAAGACAAGGGAGGGGAGGGGTAAATCAACCCACACCTAAAAACCCTTTACAACCTAAGACATAAAAAAAAAATAAAAATCAAAAAAAGAAAACACACACAAAGCCAAACACAACAGAAAAAGAGAAAAAATCAGGAGTTATAAATCCACGTCTCCATCCCCATAAGGGTCCCCATCAGCACCATAACTAGAGGAAGCATCTGACTCCACCGACTCCCATTCAGATGAATCATATTGCTTTAGGAATGCGGTGTAATAATCTCTGAGACATTGTTGCTCCACATTCAGCTGCGCCTTGACAGGGCGACCTCCCCTGCCAGAGGCAACTTCCTTAGCTTTGCAAGAGGCTCTCTTGGACACAGTCTTAGGAATAGTCTAATAGTCCTTCCTTGGATTCCTCTTTCGGGGATCTGAGGAGACCCCTACAGGTTTGTTTTCCTTCCCATATAGAATGGACATCTCAAACAAGGCCTTCTCTTTGAGGATTATATTCATATTTTGTTTCATTCTTCTACGATCCTCTGGGAAGAAATATTGGTCTGGGATGATGGAGGCTTCCTGATTAAGGGAGCAATGGACCCCACCCTGCATCATGCTAGGATCCACAGGTGCAGGTTCCTCCCGAGTGCTTTCATCACCCTAGAGATTTTGTAGCTCCAACTCATACAAGCCCATACATCTAGTCCTGTCATCAAGAGTATCCTCGTGTGCCTCCAAGACATGCCTCATCACCTTCTCCTGTGCAGCGACATCCCCCTAGTTGGGAAGATCCCCCTTCTCTCCCTCCCCCTGGCCGGACGCCACTCCGGTCACCAACATCCCCCCTTTTTCAACCACCTCCCCCAACTTTCCCATTGTCCCATGTTCATCCACCTTCTCCTCTTCCTATTTTGCCAACACCCTCTGCTCAGCAACGTCTCCAGGTTCAGCTACTACCACCTCCATCTCAGCACCACCAGGTCGAGATAAAAGTACTCCATTATCCACCAAGGATGCAACCCCTCTGGTCTGGCCTGAAGATCCTGGCTTAGTCTCACTATTATTCTAGGCCATACCCCCTCCACCACACCAATTAGCAACAACTTGTGCCTCACTCTTTATCTCTGTATCTAGCCTTACATTCTCAGCATCGGCAACCTGGGACCCGATCCCCTCCTCCCCAGGAAGCTTTCTTACTTTCTCCTCATCCACAACAACCTCCACACAGCAATGAACCAGCACCCGCATGTCCCTTTATTCTCTCTCATCTGCACCCCCCAAGTGCCTAGTGGTGTCCAGACTTATCATAGATTCTTTAGCACTCAAGTACACACTCCCTCTGTCACGCCCAACATCAGCATCCTCCACCTCATTATTATGGTTTCTTAGTATTTTAGTGATTTTAGGGGGTTTAATTATATTTTAGGGTTTTTTTTATTTTAGGGTTTTTTATGTTTTGTGGTGGTTTTATGGTTTTTTTAGGTTTTTAGGGGTTTTAAGTGTTTTAGGATTTTTAGTGTTTTTAAAGGTGTTAAGGGTTTTCAAAGTGTATTTTGGTTTTTTTGGAGTTTTAGGGTTATTAGGGATTTGGGGGTAGGGTTATTTAGAGTATTTGGTTATTAGGGGGTTTAATGGATTTATAGGGTTTTTAGGGATATTATGGGTTTTATGTATTTTTTAGGGTTTTTAGTGTTTTAGAGTTTTTAAAAATTTTAAAGGATTTTTAAGGATTTTAGGGTGTTTTTAGTGTTTTTAGGGTATTTAGAGTTTATTTACTTTGTAGTGTTATTAATGTTTTTTAGGGGTTTTATGTTTTTAGGGTCTCTAGCGTCTTTCAGGGGTTTGGGGATTTTTACTATTTTCAATCTTATAGGTTTTTTGGATTTTTATACATTTAAGGGTGTTTAATTGTTTTAAATGGTACTTTATGTTTATAACATGGTTTTTTTGGTTTATTATTGGATTTATTGTTTTTTGTAGTTTGGGGGGTTGTTTAGGGTTTTTATTGTCTTTTATAGATTTTTAGTGGTTTTAGGGATTTCAAATTTTTAGTGGTTTTAGGGATTTTTTGTTTTTATTTTTTTAGGGTTTTTAAAGGGGTTTTAGGGTTTTTAGGAAACTTTTTGTTTTTTATGTTTATTACATTTTTATGATAATTAGGGATTTTAGGGTTTTAAGGTGTTTTTAGCATTTTATGTTTTTTTTGTATTTTGAGGTGTTATAGGGTTTTATGTTTTTTTGTATTTTTAGGGGTTTTAGTGGATATTTAAAATTTTTTAGGGGATTTTGGATTTTTTCAAGGATTTCGTGCTTTATGGGAAAGGTTTGGGGTCTTTTTAGTGGGATTTTCTATGTATTAGAGGATTATAGTGGTTTTAAGGGTTTTTAGGGTTTAGAGATTTTGGGAGATTTTCTGTTTTTAGGGGTTTATAGGGTCTTTAGTGTGTTTATGTTTTTTATGGGTTTTATGGTATGTTATTTTCATTTAGTTTTTTAATGTTTTTTTGGTTTTGGTTATTTTGGGTTTTTAGGGTGTCAGGTTTAAGGTTTTTCAGAATATCCTTTTGTATTTTTTATTGTTTTTATGCTTATTTTTTGTTTTAGTGGTTTTTAGAGGCTGTAAGAGTATTTATGGGTTTTTGAGTTTTTATGGGTTTCTTGTGTTTTTAGATGCATTTAGGGTTTTAGGATTTGTATGGGTTTTAGGGCCTTTTAAGGTTTTAATGGGGTTTAGGGACTTTTAGTATTTTTTTAGTTTTTTGTTTCTTTTTTAATTCTTATAGTTTTTAGGTTCTCTTATGGTGTTTTGGGATTTTAGGGTCTTTTGGGGTTTTTATGGTATTTTAGTGTTATTAATGTTGCTTAAAGTTTCAAGGGTCTTTTGGGGTCTTTTAGGGTTTTTATGTTTTTTATGGTTTTTGGGTTTTTAGGGTCATCTATGGGTTTTAAGGGTTTTATGATTTTTATGGTTTTATGGGGTTTTTAAGGGTTTTATTTTTATTTAGGATTTTTAATGTTTCTTTGGATTTTTTTTTGTTTTTTAGATTTTTCAATGTTTTATGGTTACAATGACTTTTTTTTGATTTCTAGGGTTTTATGAGGGTTTTTAAGTTTTTTTAGTGTTTTATGGATTTTATGGTTATTTAGGGTTTTAGGGGTTTGAGGTTATTTTATGGTTTTATGGGTTTTATGGTATATTAGGTAATTTTGGGTTTTTAGTATCTTGTAGGGGTTTGGGGTTTTTTAGGATTTAAGTGTTTTTAGGGTTTTTTTGGGTTTTAAGTCTTTCCTGGTTTTTTGGGGTTTTTTGGGTCCTATAGGGGTTTTAGGTTCCTTTACCATATTTAGGGTTTTAAGGTACCTTTAATATGTTTAGGGTTTTTAGAGTCTTTTCGGGGTTTTGGGAATTTTATGGGGATTTGGGGTTTTAGGATTTTTAGTGTCTTTTAGAGTTTGAGGTTCTTTTATGGGTTTTTTTGTTTTAGGGTCTATTATTATTTTTTTATGTATTTTAGGTTCTTGGTTGTTTTATTTTTTTTAGGTTATTTAGGGTCTTTTAGGGTTTTATTCTCTTTTATATTTTTTATGGATTTGGGGTCTTTTAGTGTGTATTTATTGTTTTTAGGGTGTTTAGGGTATGTTGGTGTTTGAAGGGGTTTTTAGGATTTTAAATGATTTTTAGAGTTTTCAGGGTCTTTTAGGACTCTTCGTTATGAGGCGTTTTTCAGGGTTTTGTGTATTTTTACGGTATTTGGTGTTTTTTTGGATTTTAAGGGAAATTTGGGTTTTTTGAAATTTTTGGAGTTTTTTGGGTGTTCAAGGGTTTTTAGAGGTCATTTAGGGGGTTTCATAGTTTTTAATGTATTTTATATTTTTATGATTTTGGGGTCTTTCAAGATTTTTATGGTTTTTAGGGTATTTTAGGTTTTTGGGGTTTTTATGGGTTTTTTTAGTTTTATGGTTTTTTTGGATTTTAAAGTTAATTCTTATTTTTTTAGATTTTTAAAGTTTTCTAGGTTTTGGGGTTTTTTGGGGTTTCAGTGTTTTATTTTTGTTTTTTTGGTTTTTTATTTGGGGGGGGTTAGCATTTTTTTATTTTTAGCGGGTTTAGGTTTTTAGGGTTATTTATGATTTTTTGTTGTGTTTAATTATTTTAAGGGCCTTTTAGGGTTTCTATTAAGTTTTTTATTATAGTTTTAATGGTATTTTAGGGTCTTTAGGGGTTTTTAGGTTTTTAAGGTTTTTTTAGTTCTTGGTGTTTTCGGGTCTTCAGGTCCTTTAGGTATTTTTAGGGTTCTTCTTGGGTTTTATGGTTTTACAGGTTTTTAATTTTTTTAGTATCTTTTTTGTTTTAGGCATTATTTGGGGTTTTTAGGGTTTTAGGGGTTTTTAGTATTCTTTATCGATCTTAGTAATTTTAGAGACTTTTATTTTTTTTAGATTTTTAGGGTTTTTAGGAGTTTAGGATTTTTAGGTCTTTAAGGGTTTTAAGGGTTTTTATGGACTTTTGGATTTTTTAGGTTTTATGCCTTTTAGGGTGTTTTATGATATTAAGGGTTAATTGGGTAATTTAGTTTTTTTAGTGTTTTTAGGGGTTTTTGGTATTTTTAGGGTTTTAGGGACTTTAGGGTTTTTTTGGGGGTTTATAGGGGTTTTAGGGTTTTTAGGGTCTTTTAGTGTTTTTAGGGGGTTTATTGTTTTTAGGGGTTTAAGGTCTTTTGGGTTTTAGGGCCCTTTAGGTTTTTTATGGGTTTTAGGTTAATTTTGTTTATTTTACTATTTTTAGGGTTTTTATAGTCTTTTTTTTGTATTTTTTTGGGATTTTTAGGGCTCTCAGGGGTTTTAGGGTCTTTTGTTTTATTTCAGGGGTTTTTAGGTTTTTTACGGTTTTTAAGGGGTTTGGGGGTTTTCGGGTTATATAGAGTTTTTAGGATCCTTAAAGGATTTTGAATATTTTTTGGGTATTTTAGGAGATTTATAGTTTATTATGACCCTTTGGGGTGTTTTAGGGGTTTTATAGACTTTATGGATTTTTGTGTATTTTATGATCTTTTAGTATTTTTTTGTGTCTTTTAGGATTTTTAGGGTTTATAAGATCTTCAAAGGTTTTTTAGATTTTTAGGGTATTTTAGGGTTTTTAGTGTGTTTAGTTCCTTTCATGGGTTTAAGGGGTTTTTAGGATCTTCTATGATATTTTAAGGGTTTTTGGGACTTTTATAGTTTTTTAAGTACTTTTATGGGTTTTAGGGTTTTCATGTTTATAGGGGTTTTTTAGGTTTTTAGGGTTTTTGTTTTTATGTGTTTTTAGGGTTTTAATGTAATTTTTTGGTTTTTTGACCATCTAGGGTTTTAGGATTTTTATGACTTTTTGGGTCTTTTAGGGGTTTTAGGGTTGTTTAGGGATTTTAAGGGTTTTTAGTGTATTTAGGGGTTTTGTGGATTTTAATGGGTTTTATGGTTTTGGGGGATTTTAGTATTTTTTAGGGGTTTTAGGGTTTTAATATTATTTTTATTTTTAGTATTTTATTTTATTTCTAGGTTTTATAATGGATTTTAGTGTTTTTAGGGGGGTTTCTTGTTTTTATCTTTTCAAAGGGGTATTATGGGCTTTCTTATTTTTTGGGGGTTTTTAGGGTATTTAGCGGTTTTTGGTTTTTTGTAGGGTTTTAGTGTTTTTAGGGTATTTAGGTTTTTTTGAGTATTAGGGTTTTAAAGGGTTTTAGGGTTTTGAAGGTTTTTTGGGTATATTAGGGTTGTTGGGTTTTAAGATTTTTAGAGGTTGTTTAGTGTTTTTAGGGTTTTCCCACAATTTTTATGATTTTAACTATTTGTAATAGTTTTTTGGTTTTTGATGGGTTTTAATGTTTATTTGGGGTTTTGAGGTTTTTAGGGAGTTTTTGGGATTTTAGGGGTTTTTAATTATTTATGTTTCTTTTTCTATTTTATAGTTTTTATTGGGGTTTATGGTTTTCATAGTGTTTTTTGGTTTTTTTGGGTTTTATTTGGTTTTAGATGTTTTAGGGTTCTTTATAGTATTTATGGATTTTAGGATTTTTTAGGGTTTTAGGATTTTTATGATTTTAGTGGGTTTTATAGTTTTCTAGGATTTTAATGGTGTTTAATGTTTTTAAGGATCTTTTATGTTTTTTGTGTTTTTTCAGGGTTTTTTGGGTTTAGGGTTTTTGCTGTTTTGGGGGGGTTTTAGGGTTTTTATGGTTTTTTTATTATTCTTACAGGTTTTTCAGGCT
This sequence comes from Viscum album, assembly GCA_963277665.1. Classification (NCBI taxonomy): domain Eukaryota; kingdom Viridiplantae; phylum Streptophyta; class Magnoliopsida; order Santalales; family Viscaceae; genus Viscum; species Viscum album. The sequence continues at coordinate 1,425,276,502 of OY728136.1, read as the reverse complement.
TTTTTGGGTTAAAGGATTTTTTAGGATTTTTAGGATTTTAGGGTTTTTAGGGTTTTTAAAGATTTCGTAGGTTTTTAGGGGTTTTGAGGTTTTTTGGATTTTTGTGGGGTTTATGGTTTTTATGGTTTTCTTGGTTTTTAAGGTTTTTTTGGTTTTTAGGGGTTTAGGGTTTTAATGTTTTTTATGGGGTTTTAGTTTTTTATCATTTTTTTACTATTTTTTACATTTTTTGGGTTTTTATTGTTTTTTGGTCATTTAGGTTTCATATAGTTTTTTCAAGTTTTTAGGGATTTTGTTTTTGTTTTTTGGGGTTTATGGTTTTAAATTTTCCTAGGATTTTCAGGTTTTTATTATATATTTTTTGGTTTTGAAATGGTTTTAAACTTTTAAGGGGTTTTTTAATGTTTTTAAAGTTTTTAGGGTTTTATGGATTTTTTTATTAAGTTTATCATTTTAAGGGTTTCATCAGGGTTTTAGGGATTTTAAGATTGTTTTAAGGTTTTAGGGTATGTTAGCGTTTTTTAGGATTTATGTTTATTTAAATTTATTATGATTTTAAGGGTTTTTAGTTTTTTTAGATTTGTTTTAGGGTTTTTAGTGTGTTAATTATTTTTTAGTAATTTTTAGAGTGGTTTAGGTGTTTTGTATTTTTTTTTGGTTTTTAGGGCATTTAAGGTTTTTAGGGAGTTTTAGGGGCTTCAAGATTTTATGGTGTTTAAGTTGTTTTAATGATATTTTAAGGGTTCTAAATGGATTTTAATATTTTTACAAATTTTTAGGTTTTTAGGGTATTTTATGGTTTTAGTATTTTTAGGGTCTTTTAGGAGTTTTAGGGGTTTTATGGGTTTTTAGGTGTTTTAGGGATTATGATGTTTTTAGGAGTTTTGGGGGGTTTTTTGTATTTCTAGGGTGTTTTAGGGTTTTAGGGGGTTTAGGGTTTGGAATTATTTAGTGTTTTATGGTATTTTATGTTTTTTGTGATTTTAGGGTTTTTATGTTTTAAGGGTTTTATAGTTTTTTGGGGGGTTTGGGATTTTTGGATTTGTATGGTGCTTTATGGGGTTTAGGGTTTTTAGGTATTTTTTAGTGTTTATATGTTTTCATTCATGTTTTAGGATCTTAAGATTTTTTGGGTTTTTTTGGGGTTTTTTGGGTGTTTAGGATTTTTTTTGGGTTTTACGGGGTTTTGAATATTTTTGGCAGTTTTAGGGATTTTTTGGGTTTTTGGTGTTTTTATGATTTTTTTAGGATATCACGTATTTTTAGGTTTTTTAAAGTTTTTATGATTTTTAGGGATTTTATATGTTTTTATTTGTTTTTTTGGGTTTTTATGGTTTTTAGGTCCTTCAAGGTTTTTATTATTTTCGGTTCCTTTGAGGTTTTTAGGGTTTTGGGGGTTTTGGGTTTTTTTGGGGTTTTTTATTGTTTATATGATTTTTTTGTTTTTATGGTTCTTATGTGGTTTTTGGTTTTTAGGGTTTTTTTGGTTTTAGAGTTTTTTGGGTTTATAAGGATTTTTAATGATTTCTAGGTTGTTGGGTTTTTAGGGGTGTTAATTTTTTATGGATTTTAGGTGAAAAGAAGGCGCAGCACCAAGCTATTCCTGGACTCCAAAAAATTTATTAGAAAAATGACCAAGAAAACAATGGAGGGGAGGGGTCAATCTACCCACACCCAAAAACATTGGACACCCCCAAGAAACCCAAGTCCCCAAGAAACCCAAAAATAACACAAAACCAAACACATCAGAAATGAAAAAATGCCTTTACCACCTCCCAGCCACAAAGAAACCAACACCCAGTCGCACAATTACCAGCATCCCGTACCTCCTCACCAAGTAGATCCACTACCAGCAACACAGAATCACCAGAACCAAACTCATATACATCAGCTTCATCACATCCCAACCAAGCAGAAACCGGCATCCAACACCTCAGTTTCCAACAACTAGCACCTCCTTTAGAACATCCTATACAAGAAGAAACCAACAACCAAACTCTTACATCGGCACACACTCACAACTAATTGTCACAGCAGCAACAAAAAAATCAAACGAACAAGAACCATTCCGACTAGAAACTCAATTAGAATACCCCTGACTAGATGAAAACCCAACCAATGAACCAAGACACCATCAAAAAGATCCATAACAATAGATAAAGTAAAAACACACAAAGTAGTAGAAAGCTGAATCCACAAGCCACAGACGCACCAGAATCAGAGAAAAATCGTAGAATAAACACTATAGAAGATACAAAATACTAGATTTAAAGCATCATCATATAATAAGAAATTGAACAGAATCGAGGAAACATTCCAGAATAGGTGATTGACCATTGATGATTCCAAAACCCATGTCATCATTGAAACCCTCTCTGCCTCTAAGACCCTCACTGTCGCTGACCCTTCTGTGGAAACCCCAACTCCATGAACTCGACCCGGAGCAAATGATGTTCAATAGGGTTTGAAAACTATGATAAACACCAAAGGATCCATTAGCTTTGTGACATCCACCAATTAATACCACTCACAAGCCAAGATCCATGAAATCCATCACCCAAAGAAAGCCGAGTTGAGGGTCGCACTGGATACTCCCGAGAGAAACTCACCACCATAGAGCCGTCTATGATATCAATTTCCAAAACATGCTGATCCAAAAACACAGTGATCCACCCAAACTCCATAACTAATTATGCTAGAAAACACCACCAAATAAGCCAAGCCCTGCTTGGATCCTACGGTGAAGGCCTGAGCAAAGTCACCACTTGGGAAAGTCGAAGCCACCAAAGAAAGAAAACCGCCGCCGCTTAGGATCCGTAGAGCGCTTCCGAAGCACACCGCCACCGAGATCAGCCCCCACAAACACATTTAAGGGGTGAGGATCCATTATTGAAGCCCCAAGAAGAATCCAAGGTAAACCCTGGAAGATGCATCGAGCAAGAGAGCGAGTTGGGAGAGTGTGCCACCATTTTCTTAGGGTTTTAGGGATTTTCTTCTCCTTATGAATTTTAGGGGTTCTTAGCGTTTTAATGGTTTTTTGGGTTTTAGAGTTTCTTATGGTTTATAAAGGTCCTTATAATTTTTATTTGTTTAATGTTTCTTTGTGTTTTAAGAGTTTCTTGGGTTTTTGGGTGTTTTGGGGTTTTTATGGGTTTTAGGGTCTTTTAGGGTTTTTAGAGGTTTTATATATTTCAGGGTATTTTAATGTTTGTTATGATTTTTAGAGTCTTTATATATTTTTAGGGGATTTCAGTGATTTAGTTTCATTTAGTGTAGTTTGGATTTTTAGGGTCGGTTAGGGTTTTCTTTGGTGTTACTGTCTTTTATTGTTCTCTTGGATATATGTGTTTTTAGAAATTTTTAGGGCAATTTAATTTTTTTTGGGTTTTTAAGGATCTTTAAGGTTATTTATTGTTTGAAGGGACCTTTAGTGTTTTAGGGATATTTAGGATCCTTTAGGGTTATTATCTTTTCTGGGGGTTTTTAATGGTTTTAAAGGTTTTTTTTATCATTTTTCAAGTTTTATGGTTTTGTAGGGTTTTGGGGGGTTTGGGGTATTTTTTTAGTGTTTTAGGAGTTTTTAAATATATTTTTTGTGTTTTTAGTGATTTTATCGGTTTAAAGGGTATTTTAGGGACTTTTAGGGTTTTTAGGATCATCTAGAGTTGTTTAGGATTTATTAGGTTATTTTAGTGTTTTGGAGTTTTAGATTTTTATGGTTTTTATGGTATTTTAGAGTCTTTTAGGATATTTTTTGTTAATTTTTAGTGCCATTTAGGATTTTGAGGGTTTTTAGGGTCCTTCCAGAATTATAATATTTTTAGGTTCATTTAGGGTTTTTAGGTTCCTTAAAGGATTTTAATTGTTTTTTTCAGATCGTTTATTTCTTTTTTGTGTTTTTAGGGTCCTTTAGGGGTTTTACTGGGTTTTAGAGTTTTTATGGTTTTCTGGGTTTTTTGTGCCATTTTGTGGGTTTAGGGGTTTTCAGTGGCCTTAAAGGGTTTGTAGGGTTTTTAGATTCTCTTAATTATTTTTGATTATTTTATGGGTTTGTTAGGTTTTTTACGGTCTTTTAGGGTCTTTTAGGGGGTTTTAGGGTTTTTAGGGTTTTTAGGGTTTTTAGGGGGTTTTACGGTTTTAGATCCTTTTACGATTGTTTTTAACTGATTCGCATCATAACAGGGTAGACAAAATAGACCGATATATAGTAACCAATTTTCCATTATTATGAAGGGTTTTAGGTTGGGTTCACCATATTTGTTTCTATCTGATTCACGTAATACCCGAGAAAAAAAATATCTGGATAGATATTAACCAATTGTCCATTATTATGAAAGGTTTCACATTGGGTTCACCATTTTTATTTCGACCTGATTCACATTGCACCCTGGGTGATGGGACATTTTTAGGTCCATCCCTGTGGGGATTGGGTAGTGTTTCATTCTCATATTTTGAAGGAGGTTCCACAGTTGAGTGGTCCCCGTGGGTGATTACAGGGGTTGAGTATGTGTGCAATTAGTCTGTGTTAGGTACGATGTGATCGGATGGTCTCCAACAAGTTTATTCATGGAGACAGAAACACCCAAAGACTCGTGTATCCATGATTCATGGACCTACTTTCCAAAGTAAAGTGCTCATTGGATGATGATTTTGTTGAAATAGTGGGTGCCCTAGACCCAACTATTATGTGCTTTTGATTACCATATCATGTATACAGTAAGGTATGCATGATGTCATCTTATCATTATAGTGTAGACTTTTCTGCATCCACTATTGAAATGGTAATGTCCAAAGATTAATTGTCGTATCGAAAGGTTATAGCAGTTCCCAGGCTATAATGAGAACCTCTAGATACTATGACATTAATCTTAAATATATGTTCTATGATCTAGATACATCTTGCTAATTGGACATAGTAGATGTCTGACCATCAGGTGCTGGGGGATCATAAGCATTGAGACTTCTTCTCATGAAGTTCGCACTTGGTGATCTCTAGTAGTGAGATCATGAGGACTGACCCGACAATAGGAACACCACATGTTTCAGGTGTCATTGGATGTTCCTATCTACGATCATGTCTAATGGTCTCCTGACTTGAGATCATTACCAATGTATGTCATTTGATCGCGTACTTTTATGCAATACGAAAACCATGGCAATAAAGTCGTGGCGAGGTAGTTTGTGTCGGGTGCGTCATTAGTGGCATGTCATTGGTTGAATGGTCAAGAAAGGATTTGTCGCTTCCAGGTTATGAAAGTAATATATCTCTGGCCATGTTGATATGGATGGCAGTACCTTTATAAGACCATGGCCATGGCAGTCGAGGGTAAATCCGTCCAGTTACATCAACAAACAATAAAGCAAGAAAAGGGCGATGACACGAGAGTGCGTCCTGCTTTATGAGATATTATAGACAAAGAGATTATATTACACAGTGCGTGTTCGTAGGTTGGTTGTCGCTGCTGTGACAATCCTTATTTCTTCAGGGGCCATGATGGGTTGCTAGATCCCGCTCTTGGTCTGTGAATATTATTCACGGCTGTCGAAATAAGGTCCTAGAGGGTCACACACAATAGCGTATTCAAGAATCTGCCCTATTCAGTTGAATAGGAGTATTGGACATAGTGGGCCCCGCCCTAGGGGTCCGGGAATTGTCCAAAGTTAAACGATCACCAATGCAATAAATATATTCATATTATTCAGGTTTAGAATAATGAGTATTGAATTTATTTATTAAATGTATTTACGAGTTTTAAGTAAATACATGAAAAATATTAATTGACGAATATTAAATTATTCAAGGTTCAATTAATATTTATGGGAGCGACGAGTCGGGTTAATGACTTAATTATTATCATGTAATATATTTTAATATATTACAAGTAAATGATAATAATATTTATGGCTCAGTTTAGAAGTCATAAAAACGTCGTTAATAGTGCGTTAAGTATTCGGGACTGGCGAGGCGATACCGGGTATTTTTAATTATGCACTATAAATAGAAGAGGAGGGGCATTTGCCAATTACTATTCATGGAGTTTATCTCTCCTCTCCTCTCTCCCACATTCTAGAGAGAGATGCTCTGGATCCAAGGAGCTCGGATGGAGCTCTCTCTCGGGCATGGCTAGCGAAGCGATGCGGTGGTCGTTGGAGTATCGAAAGCATCGTCGCAGATCCGCGCTAGCACCCGGATTACGACGAACGGCGCTCCCGCAGATTCCTTGAAGCGCGTGTGGACGATCTAGAGGAATTCGGCTTCGGATTCTTCAAGCAGCGATCGCCAACGACGAGCAGACGTCGTGCGCGACTTTGGATTCAAACCAGGTATTTTATGATTTAATTTTGTGCTTAAAATCCTCCACGCGTGGTCCTCGGCTTTGACCGGGCAGCCCTTCACCGACGTCGGCAAGTTTACGGCGAACGTCGGTGGAAAATTATTAAAAAACCCACCTATTTGGGGCTTCCGCTGCACGCCCGGTTCCAACAGATTTGGCCAATGACACTTAAGGACTCCATTGGTTAAGAGGATGGGAGGTCGGGATCATCAAACTGATTTTGTGGGAATTATTACCTACTATGGGACTATATTATAGATTTAAGTAATGTACATATATTTTTGAATCCTTGGTACTTTCCCAAGAATGTTTCCACATGTTACACCTGACTTGAAAAATCAATCATGGATACACATGAATTAGGAATTAATTAGACAATGCTAGTTTAAGCCCTATGATGAGGTGCTATGGAGTTTATCATCATCCAGGGAGGATGAAATTTTCTTCAATATCAGGATCAAACCCATGAGATGGTATTTCTACATATCCTCATTAGAGGAATCAGAACCCACATATTTTGGTGCCACTTAACTGGACACATCACCTTTTAAGGTCATGTGAGGGGGACCCATCCGTGTAGTTTAGCATCGTGTATTGAGGACGTCTTGGAAGAGGATTCCTAGTCAATATTTAAGGTGGGGATTACACCAAATCAGCCTAGGATGCTTATGAGAGGCATGAAATCCTAGGTGGATATGGCCTTAAAGGTTATATGGACATGTGAACACTAGGGTGATTTGGGTGTTGGGTTTGGACCTCAAGTAGTGTTCCTATATATCCCAGATAGTTGGGAATAAAATCCCTCATAGTTTGGTTTATGTTGGGGATTATACTATAAAGGAGGCCCAATTTGTGTGGGCATGATTGGGGTTTAACCTTTGAAAAGGACCCCCTTTGAGCTTGGAACTCTAGAAAGGTGACCTGTGTATCCTGTTTGGGGAAGGAATCAAAATTCTCAAAGTTCATTTGGGTGGTGTTTATGTGTGGAAGCTTCCCACTTGAGCTCTGAACTTCAGAAAATCATCCTACATATCTTGATTAGAGTAGGAATTAGAGTTATCATAGTTCATTTAGGGTGGGTATTGTAGGTGGAAGCTTCCCACCTGAGCTTGGGCCTTCAGACAAGTATCCTATATATCCTAGTTAGAGCAGGAATTAGAGTTCTCATAGTTTATTTGGGGGTGTGGCTTATGCATGGAAGTTTCCCACTTGATCTCAGGGATTCATACATGCATCCTACATATCCTGGTTAGAGAAGGAATTGGAGTTATCATAGTTAAATTTAATATGTTATGGATGATGTGATCATCGTTAACATCTAATCCCAAATGAGTCATTCTTAGTGTAAGAAGCAAGAGGAAGTGTTAGATATGGATGAACACACACACGTTTCCTTATCTACTGATTGAAAAATAGGATGATGGAGGAATAGGTCAGGGTGATGGCTCAATAAGAGAGAGAGAGAGAGAGAGGGGATTTTAATTTTCTAACTCTCACCTGTGTTGATATCTATGATAATCAAATTTAGAAGTCTATATGAACATGTCTCAGGACAATCCTGAGAGGAGTAAGAGCATCACCTCTCATAGAAAGGTTATGAGGTCACCTTAAGGGGGTTACCTAAAGCTGGTTTTGGGAAAGGTGAGAATAATCACTCCTCATAAAAGGGAGATTCATGCATGATCCTTTTTACCTATCATTGTCTCCCATTGAATGGAAAAGCCACTGATTACACTTCATCCCAAGAACGGGGAGGTACATGTGAGAATACCAAGGTTTGGACCTTGGGTTACCACAAGAATGTATAAAAAGAAACACTTTGAGGTCCTGTACCATTGTGGGGGTTACCCACATGTCTCTTCTTACCATGTGTATGTAGAACCTGAAGGATGCACTGATGTGCCTGATGGTTTTAACATATGGGTCCAATGGATTTGGAAGAGGCATTGTCCTGATTCTGATCGACTGGTTCACATAGGGGATTCAGTGGATGGGATGAAAATGGAAGGTCATGATTGGGACCTAAATGTGGAAAGCCTGAAGGTACCCAATTATTTTTACCACTTTTTCAGGTGGGGTGGGGTACCCTTTGCATGGTGCATTGCTATGAGGGGGGAGGGTTCGCCCACATACTGGGGTGGTACATGGACCTGCATGTCGTCCATGTACAGAGTTGGTATGCCGGCTTGGATGTGGTCCGTGTACCATAGTGGCATGTGGCCTCATGTTCTATTCATATACCATGGTGGTATGAAGCGCTGGACTCCATCCATGTGTCATAACACTACATAGGGTTGGGTTTCATTCACAGAGATTTTCTATCCGGTATGTTAGATTGAAGAAGGGGCATTAGTCCTGTAGTTCTCAAGAAATTCATATGTTAAGGGAGTATGTTTTGTGGCTCTCTAATTTGGATCATGATTTTCCCATATTATTATGCTTCCTTTTTATGGTTAATGGTGGATTTATACCTACTAGAAACCATTCGTGGTTCCATAATTCATCGATCATTTTCCTTCGAAGTATTCTGTCTGTAAACTCCAAGCTCTCTGAAAATCCAATCCTATATCTCCTCCCCTTGGGGTCCTTTTAGAGAGTGATAAGTAGGATATATCTATGGGTCACACGACACCTTTTGTGAAATCCCATGGGAAAATCATTAGGCCCACAGATGACTCGGTCAATAGATATTTTCAGGGCTTTGGGTTGCGACAACAGATTTCACCACCTCAATCCTGCAGACAATGTGGTTCATGGGACATCGCTGGCCTTACCTTGTCCATGAACTATGTTTTTAGGGATGGTGGGTGGGGGCATACCTCTCTATCAAGTTTTTTCCAATGACATGGTTCGTGAGGTCATGGTTTGCTAATGGAATTTCCCAACCTCCATTTTCCAACGACGTTGTTTGTAGGGGACCGACATTGTTCTTCATTTATTCTTAGAACTGACTAGTTCACTAGAAAATGCCTCAGGGGATAGCATTTCTTGGGTTGTCTGCATATCGTTCAGTTCATGGTCAATTACATCCACATACTATTCTCTGAAATCAGTATGCATACCAATTTGGTCCTTTTTCAAATTAAATTTCTTCAATCTTCTTCTCAAATTTTCAATCTAACCTATGTATTATTCCTTTATCAAATTTATGGGAGTTTTTACCTTCCCTTTGTAGAGTTCTCAGGACCCTACAATTTACCCCAATAAGAATGGGTTCCGACCGGGATGAAGAGAATTCTATTACGATATATAAATTGGTCCTTAAATGAACTATTTTGTGATAGAAAGGTGGAATCATTGGGGGGGACACCTATATATATGGGGACCATGAATTTTTTCATTTACCAGACTTCTTGGAGAAATGTTCCCCACAAATTGATCTTGTCTTTCCCTGCTTCGGTGTACTAGTGCCTTCACAAAATATCTGCAAAAAGTGATTTTCATTTCATGAACTGTGAACAATTCAGGGCCATTCTCATCCAAAAACTTACCTTTGAATCCATGAATCAAATTTTGAAACTTAAAATGTAAGTTTGAGATGTAGTGTAGTAAGAAACTATGTGGTTTTACTGATCTTCAAACTAAACCTAAATTTGGAAAACAGAACAATAAATTTCAAACATAAACTTTTAAGTCATCACTTCAGATGACCATGTAGAGAGGCTTGGCATGTGGTTCACCTAGTCTGCGAACCATTCGGTTTTTGGGATAGCATCTTGAAGAGCTTTCCACAAATCATTGGTTTGTATAGAATTCATTATGCGAACCATTTGCAGTGTCCAACATGCAGAGCCTTCTTATGGGGAATTCATGTAGTCCTTTTCCAATTTTTCATCTATTGACCAAATATTTTGTTTCACTGACACTTTTGTATGGTATTTTTGATGCAGAAAGTGGATGGATCTTCCTTAAGCTTATTCCTAATCTGTTTTTGTTTTTGATGCTGCTGTCGTGCCCCTTTCAGATGTCGATGAAAGGAAAAAAAGTATAGAGGATATTGTTGATGAAAAAATATCTATTGCCCCACTGCATCAATCCACAGTGAATCTGATTACCGAGACCCATAGGGAGTATCAAATATCAGACTGGCTTCCCATTTATGGATTCATTCTACTGTCCAATACATCTATTCTAAAACCACATGTGGTTGACCAACCTACTATCTGTATAATCAAGAGAACCATTCCTAAGGCCTTTATCTCATTGATAGGACTATTTATACTGAAGGATACCATTGCTGGGTTCTTTTTAAACTATGCTCGTTAGACTTTAGAGGAAGCATGAAAGAAGCTAGATGAAATAACCCACTTCTACTTAGGATTGCATGAAGGGACACAGAAAACGAGCCACATGACTGGTCATCAAAGTGAAACCTTTTCTCTAGAGGTTCTTTTTTCTTGGAATGGGAATGGTTGTTTTGGGTTTGTAAGAGTTGTTAAGAATTATGGGTTGAATTGCATGTCGTGGGGTTATATGAGGCTGTCTGGGTATCCAAGACCTACATTCATAAGACTGGATCCCTCACTTCACAACTTCTAAGTAAATGGAGTCTGGATACCAATACCTATCATTTATCCCATGGGGAGGTTAACATTTTTCTATTGGATGTTCGGCTAATTTCAGGGGTCCCATTTGTCAGGTACATGTATGAAGGGTTTCTACCCCCTTTTTCACCTGGGACAATGAAGAGAGGACTCCTCCTTTGGATAAAATTATCATTGACCAAGAAAAAAAACATTTGAGGAACATTGAACCCTGCCGAAAGAAAGACATTTCTTTCTCAAAGTGAATCAATGTCTTTTCTAAGAAAAGTGGTCAAGAAAGAGATGTGCATAGAACTGGGTCCTTTCTATCCAAGTAAACTTGAAAGAGAGTAGGTACTTACAATCCTGTCTTAGAGGAGGGATGGTTACGTGAATGTTGATGAGAATGAACCCCCGATGTGGACCTCTTGTTTTGGTTGGAGGCCTTTTTGGACATGTTTTTGAGAGACCAGATTTTACCAATCTGATACTTTAGTAGTGTGAGAGTCACAAACTTAATCATGGCAGCTCAGCTGGCCACTAGAAAATGCATCAACCTGCCCATTCCAGTCTTGGCCAAAATCTACTGCTTACTTGGTCAGGTTAGTGAGGGAATTCCACCTCATCGAATGACTAGTCCCTATCAAATCCTCTAGGGCTGGATAGGACCCCACATAGTAGGCTACACATTTATAAACCCCTTACCAATCAAACATGTCATTCTTTGACCACACCTTCAAATCACCAGTGGGGTTATGCTATTGGGTTGGGCCACCCAAGATAAACAGAAAGACTGGATGGAAAAGAATGAATGAGAGTTGATGGATTGAATCAACTTTCATAATATCATCATATATCGTCCTTATGCTTCCCCTACTAGTACCATTATGAATGATGATTCAGAAGAATTTTTCAATCGAGGCTACCTTTTTTCTTTGAGAGAGGGTATTTTGGTTGCCCATATTAATAGAGAACTTATTTACAGAGGATATGCACCTTGTAGATTTGGTTTTCATTTTAACTGCATCTAGATGTTGTGTCCCCCTTCCCCCAACAGCGTATACCAAGAAAAAAAATCTTATGATAGCCCAACAATTATGGATATTTTTCTCTTGATTGGGTACTCATTACAAGGTCAAGATTCCAGATTCTGAGGATTATGTACCCTTTCCTACAAGAGTTCATGCAGAGGTCTGGGCATAAATATATCTGAATGGCCACCTAAAATATCTAGTTCCCATTGTCCCAACCCCAAAGGAATCTAAGGATAAGGGGAAGGTGAAGAAAACATAATTTGTTGTACATTCCTGACTAGGGAAACTCCTTAAAAGGCCTCTCGGTTCTGAACCCCTGAGGAAGGTCTTGAGAGACTGGGGCATGACCTCACAAGATATTGAGTCTTCCACTAGGATTCAACCACCCATACATTCTGATGCTACCTTCCTAGTGGCCTAGAGGCAATGAGATATTTTTAAGAATTTCCAATGTTTTCACAATAAATCCCCTCGTGCCTTATGGTAATTCCTCCAAGAGAGAGAGGTTTCCCTCACTAAGCTTAGCCACATATCAGCACCAGAGGAAATTTACTATTTTGATGAGCCTGAGAGGGTAAGTTGTTACCTTCAGGACCTTGAAACCCCGATCCATGCCGAAAAAAATCATTATAAATACTATCACCGAGTACTTCCCATGCTATGATCGGAGAGTAATGAAGAAGGTGATTATGATGATCACTATTTAGAGGGTGATGATATTTCTTATTTTATTTCCATGGCTATATAGAGGTAAGATCCTCACTCGCTCCTAGAGCCTCATAAGCATTCAGATCCTGAGGGTTCTACGGTTTCAGCAGCACCTAGTAAGTAATTAAAACTATTTAAACCTGCTCCTCTTCCCTAGGAAGATCCTCCACCACTAACCATCCTCATTACATACATGTTTATGAGCACTTGGAGGGTTTGGTATGACTTGAGGATGGATGATTATGATGAAGACATTTGGAAACTTCTTCAAGGAGGGTGCTTTGGTTTTTCGGGTTTTGGGGAATCCATTTAACCTACATTTATTTTTGATGAAGAATAGCCGAATGAGGTAGCCACATTCATGAGAGATATGGATAGGTGTCTCCAAGCTTCCAAAGACATACTTTACTAGTCTGATTGTGTGGCATGGATGGTGGAACTCTTAGATCTAATTGATATCAATGGAGAGTTCATTATATTTACTAGCCTTGACTTTAATTTCCTTCATTGTGAAGATTATAAACTCTCTTATTTTACTTCCATAGGGACCTGAGGAGTCCTGGGAGATATTTATATCTTTTGTATACACCCCCAGTCCACTACTATAAATTGGACCAATAGTGATCGCCATTTACAGTCACTATTGGTTTTTATAGACCACCTTGAGACCACCAATGGCGGTCGCATTAGGCTCGTCGTTGTAGGTATACAACGACGACCATTGGAAATCTCTTTAAGTGACCTAATGCTCGGCTGAATAGTAGTCTCTATTGGGTTGAACTATAGTGACTGCCATTGGTGGTCACTATAGTTAACCTAAAAATTGGCCTACAATGACCACCATTGGAGAATGATGGATTATAGAAAAAGCCACCCATTAGTGATCTCCATAGGTAGCCTATAACTTGATAATTTTAAAAAAAAATTATAGTGTTGCTTCTCAAACAGCAGAAACAGAGCTAAAATCAGGAAAAAAATCAATTTGAAACTGCAGAAACACCACGATCCTCAAAAACAATAAATGATAGGCATACTCTTTCATATCTAGTGATCCAAAAATCTCCAATCCATTCCAATATTCTACTTCAATAAACCTACAATAAGATACAAAATAAACAACTAAATAAAGAAAATGAAAATTGTACATATTTATTTAGTTAGTATATACATATAATAATCAAATTGGGTTGTTAGGGCATTAGGCCGTTAAGATGTTAGTCCGTTAGGACATTCATGCATTAGGGAATTAGGGCGTTGGGGAATTAGGCTGTTAGGGCATTAGGGCATTAGGCCGTTAGAGATTTATGCTGTTAGGGAGTTAAGACCTTAGGGTGTTTGGCCATTAGGATGTTTGGACATTAGGGTGTTTGGCCATTTGGGAATTTGGGAATTTGTCCAATTGACCAAGACTCCATTTAGCCAATTGGACATTAGGCCAATAGGCTAATATTCCATTAGGCCATTTGGTCATTAGGCCAATAGGCTAATATGTCATTAGTCCAATAGGAAATTAAGTAATTAGAACAGTAGTCCATTTGGACAATTGTCCATTAGGCCATTGGGTCATTAGGGCGTTAGGCTATTAGAGCATTTGGCCATTTGGGCATTTGGGAATTTGGCCAATTTTCCAAGTCTCAAATAATCCAATTGGCCATTAGGCCAATACACTAATATTCCATTAGGACATTTTTTCATTATGCTAGTAGGATAATATTCAATTAGACCAATAGGTTAATATGCCATTAGGCCAATAGCCTAACAGGACATTAGTCCAATAGGACATTAGGTAATTGGGATAGTAGTCCATTTGTCCAATTGTCCATTAGGCCATTAGGTCATTGGGTCATTGGGCTGTTGTAAGGTATTTTGGTCGTTAGGGTATTAGTGCGTTAGGGTGTTAGGCCGCTGGGGCGTTAGGACGCTAGGGCGTTAGGACGTTAGGGAATTAGGCCATTAGGGCGTCGGGTTGTTATGGAGTTAGGGCTTTTGGTCATTAGGGAATTTTTTCATTATGTCGTTTGTCCGTTAGAGCATTAGGGCATTAGGCCATTGGGGCGTTAGGCCGTTAGGATGTTTTTCCATTTGGATATTTGTGAATTTGTCAAATTGTCCAAGTCTCCATTTAGGAAATTGGACATTAGGCCAATAGTCTAATTTTTCATTAGGCTATTTGGTCATTAGTCCAATAGGATAATATTCCATTAGGACAATAGGACATTAGATAATTAGAACATTAGGTAATTAGGACAGTAGTACATTTTTTCAATTGTCCATTCGGTCGTTAGGTTGTTCAGTCGTTAGGGAGTTGGGGTGTTAGGGAATTAGGGCGTTATTCCATTAGGGAATTAGTCCATTAGAACATTAGGGAGTTTGGCCATTGGGCCAATTGGCCAAATCTCCATTTAACCAATTGTCCATTAAGCCAATTTTGACATTAGTCCATTAGACTCACTACTCTACTCTAGTAGGGACCTACTGTGTTTCTCGTATGTGATGAGGTGGTTGGAAAAGATGTTTGGACAACTATTCTGCTGTGTTCAATCAACATTGAACTATATATAATAAATTTCATTACTTAATATCTCCCAACCCCCTAGATATCCCCCCTCCCAACCCCCAGTAGCCCCCACAATCCCCCCCATATAGCCCCCCCCCCAAAAAAAACTCCCCCAAACATCCCCCACCCCCGAACAACCCCCACTCCTAACCCCCTCTCCTCCAGATAACCCCACTCCCAACCCCCCCGAACAACCCCCCCCCCCCCCACACTCACCCTGGACAACCCCCCCCCCTAAAAAATTTTCCCCATACTTCCCCACCCAACTCACCCTAGAAAATCCCCCATCCCCGGAAAACCCCCACTCCCAACCCCCAGACAGCCCCCGCTCCCACCCCTTGGACAACCCCCCCCCCCTAAAAAAACTCTCCCTAGACAGCCCCCATTTCCCATCTACAGCCCACACTCCCCACCAGACAGCCCACACTCCCCCCCGGACATGCCACCCCACTAAAACTCTCCCCGGACAACAGCCCCCAACCCCCACCCCCGGACAGCCCCCACTCCCCCTTTAAATCCCCACTCCCAACCACCTAGATATCCCCCCTCCACACCCTGAACACCCGCCCACACTCACCCTGGACAACCCCCTAGCCCCCACCCCCAGACAACCCGCACTCCCCCCCTTAGAACCCCCCCCCCCCCAAAAAAAAACATCCCCCAAACAGCCCACACTCCCCCCGGATAGCCCCCCCACCCAAAAAAAACTTTCCCCAGACATCCCCCCACACTCACCTTGGACAACCCCCACCCTGAACACCCCCCCTGGACAAAACCCCCATCCCCCACTCCCAATCCCCCCTGTGGACACCACCCCCCCACTCACCCTTACAGCCCCCCCCCCCCACACACACACACTCACCTCAGACAGCCCCCACCCTCGGATATCTATGTACAAGCTTCCTACTGATCCTGTATACTAGAAGAATAGGGCTTATATGTCTCAATCAATTTTGTTTTTTCATCCCATAATATATTAGTAGTAGTTTCGTATCTAAGTAATTAATGATTGATGTTATCCCTGTGTTGATTACACAACATGAAGTATGAGCATTAATTAATACCAACTCGTTGAAGCAGGTTCTCTGTGGGCATCCTTACATGAACGATTCTCCAAGAAAGAGTAAAATAGGATGAAAGAATCCAGAACTTTTTTAGAGTTTTTTCCTAGCAATTAGAATGCGTCTACATAGCTATTTTATAGGAAAAATTTGATTTTAACCATCCAATGGGTGAAATTTCCTATAATAAGTTTATTTACCATTGATAAAAGGGTTATTTAGGATGATATCCTTAACTTCATCCAGAATATTTTCTAAAGAACCCTCCATTTTATCCTTGACTGATATAGTTGTTTTAGGCAAGGGATCCAGTGAATTTATAACCTCAAATATAGGCATGCATGTCCAATTATCTAACCAAAAATTGAAGAAATATTTGATTTTGAACAGCCAGTGAGAGTTCTTTTTAATCATAGATAAATAATATTTGAGATAATTCCAAATAGAGGAGTCAATATAATTGTTATTTCCATCTTTGAGCCTATTTATAAATATTATTCTTAGAAAATAAAGAGCATCATACTTATCAATAATGAGGCTCTACAGAGTATGTAAAAATTTATTGAATTTGGATTTTTTTATGAAAATCCCTCCATGTTCAACTGGTTGATAGCTCACTCATAACCCCCCAGATAGCCCCCCCCCCCCACTCCCCCCGAACAGCCCCCGACCCTAGAAACCCCCCACTCTGACACCCCCCCCAGACAGCCCCCCTAAACTTTCCCCGAACAACCCCCCCCCCCCCACCTGCATATCCCCTCACCCTCCACCTAGTATCCCCCAACATCAGATTAATTTTATATTACACATGCATAGTGTTTCAATTTGATTATTATCAAATTATAACCAACACTAGATTCAGTAAACATGACTTTAAATTCTCTATCCAATTAGTTGTCAAACAATCAGGCTTTAAATTATTTACCAATTTCTAACAAGAACAACATGCTAATCCACTACATAATAAAACAAACTAACATGAATAGTATATATATATAGTACACTATCTAGAAACACAGTAGGAAAACTGTTATCATGGTATAAAGCAACAAAATTGGCCACTAGTCCATTTGGCCAATTGTTCCACTAGGTTGTTAGGCCGTTAGGACATTAGTATATTGGGGCGTTTGGCCGTTGGGGTGTTAGGCCATTGGGGTGTTAGGCTGTTTTGGAGTTAGGCCATTGGTCCATTAGGGAGTTGGGCCATTGGGTTGTTGGGGCGTTAGGCTTTTGGGGCGTTAGTCCATTTAGGCCATTAGGGCGTTTGTCCATTTGGGCTATTGGGATATTTAGACATTCAGTCGTTAGGCCAATAGGCTAGTAGGACATTCAGAACATAGTCCAATAGTACATTAAGCCATTGGGACGTAAGACCATTGGGCCATTAGTCATGGGCCACCTAGCCTAATTCCTATCCTCCAATGGGGATTCTAAGAGATTATCTATCACAATATAGTATCCAATTACTAATCATACTCCTAAAATTAAAAAAACTTTGGAGTTTTTAAAAACATTAATTGTTCTAATCTCAAAAAATTCTACTTTTAAAGTCTAAATCAATATATAACATTAATTCAATAAAAAATATAAAATAAACACACCTCGTGAAAATGATGTGTCATGCGTGGTCATTGATGCTACCGCCATCCAGTGTTCCAGGGGCCTTCAACAAATAAAAATAATAAATATTTTAATAACAAAAATAATAGAAATTAAATAAATAAATTCAATATAAACCTATTTCATATGATCCCCTGCACCGTCACCTAGACACACATATTCCTTCAGTGTTTAAACCTCAACGATCAATTGTGCATTTACCTCCTCGGAAGCACACAATCGTGCGTCAAAATCTGACACCTGATGTGTCATCCGAGAAATAGAAAGACCAAAAACCTCAGCACATGATACTATAGAATGAGTAATCCCCATTCCATAGGTCAAACTATATCCATGCTCGTCACGACCAATAATGCGATGTAATATCTCATCCCTTCGCATGGGAAGTTGTCACTGGTCCTTTGGAAACTATTCTAACTCAGCTTTAAATTGATCTTGTGAAATATTTAAATATATATACATATATATGTTTACATAATGATTCATGTAATTATTGGTAATGAGTAAAAGCACTTACTATATGAGATGCAGCCTCTCGATCATTTCGATCACGAGTTCTCAACCACACCAACATTTTACTAGTCGGTGCACCTTGCTCTCGTAACTGTATACTAATAAAATATAAAAATACAACACAAAACCATATTAAATAATAAATTAAGAAAATAAATAATAAATACATCATGTTGGATCTGAGACACGTGATGAGTCCCAAGCCTGTGAGGTGGTCCCTACAACGATCGATTCTCAGAATGGCGTGCTGACACCTCCTACCTTCAATTAATTCAAATTTCAAACAAATATAATGTCACACATTCTTGAAAATATATATACCAAAATAAATATACTAACTGTAACAGACTCAGTAGACCAATATTCCACTAAGTCTCACCACTAAGATGAGATAATTCCTCTTGGGACTTTTTCCAGAATTTTTGGGGTGCCCATGTTTGGTACCCAGTACTCCCTCTTGACTTTTCCTTTATAATATTTCCACATATTATGACATTTTCCCATAAAAAATGCAAGAATTCATTGGATACATTACATAAAGTCTCCATGAATGTAAAATATGATCAGTTAGAGGCTTTTTCCAAGAGGGTAAGATGGCTGGATATTTCTTTAAAAGTGAAAAATAAAGTGAATGAAGATAAAATAAAAAATTTGAATAATGAATGAGGAGATAAGGTGAATGATCTTGAAGATCATAAGTACACTCTCAAAATTATATGTCTATAGTTGGATGTGAAACTAAAAAAGTATGGAAAGCACCTAAGTTGTACCTTCACAATGTGATGAGAGAAAGGATATTTCTACACAAAATTTTAAGGTGAATCTTACTCCTAAAAGACTCAAAATGGTGGTAAGAATATCTATGAATAATCACTTGATCAACACTCAAATATCTCTTAGAAGAAGGTATCCCACTGTAGGATCAAAATAATGATGTAGATGCTCAATATAAAAGAGGGAGGGGGTGAATTATATTCTTTAAAAATTACTTTGGAACTTTTAAAGTTGATATAAAACTTTCTATTTTTTAACAAAGTTAAAAAAGGTAAATTCAAAAAACATCTTGGTTATACAAACATGATAGATTTAGAAAACATGGTTCCATAAATGAAACTTAAGAAAAGTTTACAAGGACAAAGATTCTACCTTAAAGAATATAAAATTTTACTAACCAAATTACAAGTACAAGAAAGTATAAGATAGTTATACATTCCTTATTAATCAAAATGCAGTAGAAAACAAACTTGAAACTATACAAGTAACAAGTAGATAATCTTTTAACCTAAATAGTATGGTATCCAACAACCTTGGATAAAGGTCCCATGATTTATACTTTCAAGAAAGTATATCTTACCCACACCAGGTTAATACCTCAATAAGAATATTGGAGTCTGTCTTGCTATCCCTGCAAGCTCTCAAAATCCGAGGTAGTCAGAACCTCTATCTTCATTATCATGGAAGTCCTCAAACATTAAGGTAGTCGGCACATCTGTCTTCCTATCCCCAGAAGCCCTTGATTGTACACAACAATAATTGGAGTCTCACAAAGCAATATGAAAAAGATGTTCAGTACACACAAATCATGGGAGTCTTTCTCTATAGAATTCACTTCAACAACATCTAATCTCTAGAGTGTCGAACTGTTCATTATGTGTGTATCTATTATGATCTTGTTCAAATGAACTCTTATTTATAGGAACATCTACAACAGTCGGATCCCTTCTCCAATGGTAATCTTTTTCCTTGAATTTTGGATGGACCAATACATGTGTCACTCAAACAACGGTTAGTTAAAAACAGAATGCACGACACCGTTTCATGACTAAATCATGAGTAAGAAAAATATGTTTGTTCAACCAAATTTATTTTTCAGAGTCTAAGGAAAAATAAAGTTCAGAGTCTAAGAAAATAAACATTCAAAGTATATATTACAAGTATATTAAGATTTTATTTTTCAAGGAATTTGGAATCAGAATTCTATAAAAATTCGGAGTTGGAATTTTAAGGAATTTGGAACTTAATTCTAAGGAATTCAGAACCTGGATTTTATGGAATTTGGAACATAAATTATAAGGAATTTAGAACCTGAATTATAAGGAATTCAGAGTCTAAATTCTATGGAATTTTGAACCTGAATTGTAAGGAATTTGGAGTTTGAATTCTAAGGAATTCAAAACCTGAATTCTAGGAATTCAGAACCTGAATTATAAGGAATTTAGATTCTAAATTCTAAGGAATTTGGAACCTGAATTCTAAGGAATTAGGAAGCAGAATTCTATGGAATTCAGATCCTTAATTCTAAGGAATTCTGAGTCTGAATTATAAGGAATTTGGAATCTTAATTCTAAGGAATTTGGAATCTGAATTTCAGAGAATTCAGAATTTGAATTTCAGAGAATTCAAAATCTGAATTTCAGAGAATTCAGAATCTGAATTTCACAGAATTCAGAATATGAATTTCAGAGAATTTTGAATCTAAATTTCAGAGAATTCAGAATCTGAATTTAGAACTTGAAAACAGAATACTTTATATCAAAGTATTTATAGGATTTTGAGGTTTTAGAAATGAAACCGAATTTTACACTTAGAAATAAAAAGAGTTAGGTTTAGTGAAACTAAATCATGAACAATGAGAAAAATCATAGGAGAAAATTTCCTGGGGGAAGAAAAATTTTCCTTATTAAGGAAAAATCTTCAGGGAAATAAAATTTTCCTTGAGATAGAGTGTTTGTGATTTTCAAAACATAAAATAATGGAAAATTCATAAGGAAACCTTATTGACTCAACAATCTCCCCCTTTTTGTAAAGCACAAATATCCTTACAAAAAAGAATCTAAGGACTTAGAAATATTATGGATTTGAAAATAAAAACTTATCTCCCTTTACTTATGGATCATAGTGAATAAAACTAACTCCACCTTAGGCTTTGGAATCACTAAGGATCATATTCTTGATTTCCTGAATGATATTTTTCATTTTCTTGCATTTGAAAAACATCATTGATAAGAACAATCCTTTAGATGAAATCCCCCTTACTTAGAGAATTATCTTGTTTACATTGAATTATTTTTAGCATTCCTTTATCCCTCTTTGTGATTTTCAAAAAGAAATAGCGGGAATTGAAAAATTTTTACCTGAAACATTAGTTATAAAAAACCAAAAATATGGAGAAAATCAAAAAATTTATTAAGATTGGAATTATTTTTACAAAGAGGAAAATACAACAAAATATTAGATTGCAATGAAATTATCCCTCTTTATACATCGACATCAACTTCTTTAAAATAGTTTTTAGCTTCTTGATCTCTTTGTGATCTTCTTCTACTCGCTTAAACAACTGATCCTGGTCTTCAATTTTCTTCTCTAAGGCTTTAATTTTATCTTCCCTAGCCTTAAGAATGTCTGCCTGATATTCAAGAGTTCTTCTTTATTAACAAGCTTTTCTTCAATCTCTATTCTAATATGTCTTTCTCTCTTCCAATTCATGGCCACAAAGTTATTCTTTCCATTCAAATCTTTAACTTCCTACTTCTGAGTAATCTCTTCATGACTTAACTTTTCTTCAAGAATATTTATAATATCTTTAATCTTCCCATCATTGGTATCAAAAACATCCTTGAAATTATCATGGAATTAATCAAATATTATCATTTATTCAATAATATTCTTTGACCAACTTTTCATCTTCTTTCATGATATTTTGTGTTCCTCATAACCAATGAGAAAAGTCTTGAAATCTACCTCTTGTGCAACACATTTATCCATCACCATGGAAACTGATTCTAACTTCTGGTTTATTGTATGATAAAGCATATGAAATCTTTAATATATACTTGGAAATAACAAAATAGTATCAAACATCTTCTTCAATGACTGAACAACAAAATCATGTCCAAGTGAAGATGATTCTGAATCTGAAAGTTTGGTTAGTGAGGATTCTTTTTCTATGTCCTCAAATTTTCTCTTTGATGAGGCACTAACATCTTTCTTCTTCTCTATGGTTTTACTTGGTGTGTCTATAACCACTAGCTTTACCTTATGTGGTCTCAAAATGATATCTTTTTCTTTAGGAGATTCATGCTCAATATCAGATAGTTGAAAAATATTTTCTTCCTCGATGTCTTCTTTCTCTACATCAACCACAAGATCTTCCATATGAATAAAATAATGATTACTAATTTCATCATATGTTGTATTATTCACTTCTTCTTCACCCTTCTCATCTTTTCCCGGTGTGGAAAGTTTTAAGGATTCATCTTCGGAAGTCCGAATTGATAATTTCACATATAAACTTTCCTTATCATGGTACTCTTCAACTTGTTTTATAACATCATCGGATTCATTCCCTTCTTCTTCCACCTCCTCTTCTTCTTATATTTCTTATTCCACTTCCTAAGAAATTTCTTCTTCTTGAAGTGATTCTAAAACCACCACTTTCTTTCCCAGAGTCTCTGGTAATGGTTCAGTCAAAAAAGATTTTGGTACCAGAATTTGTTCAGAGTCTCTTTCAGTATCCTTGAGAAGGGATTGAACAACTTCTACTTCCGAAAATTACTTCTTTTGCTTATTTTATTTTTGTTCCTTCTCAAGATTCTCAGTATCCTTTTACTTCATTTCTTTTGATTTAGCAGGGTCCAATCCAAACTTAGGGTCCCCTTCATTCCGATTCTTCTTATCTTCTGTCCACTTAGCCACAAATTCATCAGGATATGCTTTTTTCTTCTTTGTCTTTCAAGGTTCTAATTGAGATTGCTTGGCCACAAGAGTTTTTTCTTCTAGCTCCTTATCCTTTCTCTTCCTTCCACATTTTTTAGAAGTTTCAGGTACTTCCGGCTTCTTCGACAAAGATTCTAACACATATTCAGAAAGGTTATAGAATTTTCTGGATTCACTGGAAAATTCAATCTTCATTCTCCTTAAGGTGTCATCACTCAGCAACATGACTTTGTAATTTCTCAGCTTGGAAGTGCATGGGATTTTGAATGATTGAAGGAAAAGAACAATGATCTTTGAATGAATGGCCAAATACATAATAATATAAGACTTCAAATTTATATTCATGATATTTTCAACCATTAACAAGATATACTTAATCAAGTTTATATTCCTTTGATTCACCACGAAATCCAAAATATTGATGCCACTCTTATTCAGATTATCTTTATCCTATTTCTTTGGAATTATAAATCCTTGAACCCATAATTCAAGAATCTGCAAATTTGTTGAAAGATGAATGATCTTCGAATTCTTCACTCCTTTCAAGACAAGACATTCTATTGCCTTATCCTTGTTAAAAGATCATAATTCATCAGGTAATTTGTGGGTACAAAACTCTACTTCCCTTTTATAAGGAATACCAATCAGACTTGTTGTTTTACTGTATGAAAGGGAATAGGTTTATCTATAACACTCGAAAGAAAATTTATCTTTCCCTCCTTCATTGAAAAAAATAACTGATTCATAAAACTCCACCATCAACTCTGGATACATAGGGTCCTGTGCCTTCGGCTTTAAAATACAAAGGCTCTCCCATCCATTCAAATTTATGTTTTTAGAAAAGATATAATCATAATTGTTGTGGAATTTCTGATCCACTAGCCTCTCTCAGTATATCTGTCATTTAGATATTTTTTTAATAGTTGAAATTTCTTTATAAGGAGAAGCTTCAGTAGACATCCGGTATTAAGGAAACTTTTGAATATTCAAAACAACCTTAAAATACCGAGGCAGAGCTTTGTCACACAAAATATTGAAAACCCGATGTGGGACAACCATCAGGGGGCTTTATATAGGTGATTTAGGTGATGGTTCAACTTCCATGGTTGATCCAATGGTTGAAAAAACTTATGATCAAATCTGACGGCTGAGATGATAACCGAAGAGGGATTTTGATAGATTCTGATCTTTTGAGGTTTTTTAAGAAGAAAAATCTGATTTAGGAAAAAAATTAATCCAAAAAATTTAAAATAGAAAGAAAATACCATCTAGTAAAAGCTGATTACAAAAACTTAGGAAAAAAATCATACCTTCCGGATTTCAAGGAAATTTATTCGTAATGAGGAAAGATTCTTCTTGAATATATTTATATTATAAAAGTTTTAGATTACGAAAATTTTAGACTACAAAGACTTTTGACTATAAAAAATTTTGATTATGGAAAAAAAAATTTCTACGAAAAATTTGACTACATAAAATTTTGACTATGAGAAATTTTGACTACAAAAAATTTTGACGACAAAATTTTTTGACTAATAAGAAAATGTACTCCCCCTATGAAAAAGAGTTTTTTACTGTAAGGATATAGGTTTCAAAAAAAAGTTAATATGGAATATTACCTTATAGTTTTCATTCCTAACTTCTGTTTAATGTATTCAAATCTATCGGAGGGTAAATATTTTGCTAAAATATCAGAAAGTTGATCTTTCATTCTGATAAATTGATGAATGATATCTCGTTTTTGTGTGTGATCCCTAAGAATGTGATGCCTAATATCTATGTGTTTTTCACGAGAGTGATGTTCAGAGTTTTTACTTAAGGCAATGGCACTAGTATTATCACACATTTTTTTGTTTTGGTAAAAATCATACCATAGTCTGTGAGTGTGTGTTGCATCCACAACACTTGAGCACAACAACTTCCAACTACTACATATTCAGATTTAGAAGTGGAAAGTGCTACTGAGTGTTGTATTTTCATGACCAAGAAACTAATTAATTTCCCAAAAAAAGACAAGTTATGGATGTTCTTTTCCTATCCATTCTACATCCACCAAATTTAGCATCTGAAAAACTTTTTAAAACAAAATCATTTCTAGAATTATAAAAGAGTCCTAAATCCATGGTTCCCTTTAAGTAGCAAAAAATCCTTTTCACTACCTTTAAATGAGATTCCTTAATATTGGATTGATATCTTGCACATAATCATACTAAAAACATTAAGTCAGGATGACTAGCTTTCAAGTAAAGTCGACTTCCTATCATAACTCTAAATGATGTTTGATCTACTGGTTTCCCAGCTTCATCAAGATCAAGTGAATTTGAGTTACCAATAGGATTACTTATACTCTTAGTTTTGTCATATCCATACTTTTTAAGAAGATATTCAATATACTTATGTTGAGATATATATTCCTTCTAGTTTTTGAGAAATTTGAAAACTAAGGAAGATTGTTAACTCACCCATCATACTCATTTCAAAGTCATATTTTAATTGATCCACAAAGGAATCAATTAAAGATTACTGAGTTGAACCAAATATAATGTCATCAATATAAATTTGAACAATCAAAAAAAATTCTTATATTTATTTATAAAAAGGGTTGGATCGGAATTTCCCTTATCATAATTGTTTTGAAGAAAAAACCCGGTAAGTCTATCATACCAAGCTATATGGGCTTGTTTAAGTCCATATAAATATTTGGTAAGTTTGAAAACGTTTTCAGGATGTTTTGTGTCTTTAAAACTAGGATGTTGTTCAACAAAAACCTGTTCTTGAACAAAACCATTAAAGAAAGCACATTTAACATCCATTTTAAAAAGTTTAAAATTAAAGAATGCTACAAAGGAAAGTATAATACAAATAGATTCAAGTCTAGGTATTGGAGAATAGGTTTCTTCATAGTCTATTCCTTCTTGTTGATTATAGACTTTATCAACTAATATATCTTTATTTCTTACTATGATTCCATTTTCATCATACATATTTCTGAAGACCCATTTTACTCCAAAAACAGAAGTTACCTTAGGTCTTTCAACCAAGGTCTAGAATTTATTTCTTTCAAATTCATTTAGTTCATCTTGCATAGCATTAATCCAATCATAATCACCTAAAGCTTCATCAGTGATTTTAGGTTCTAATTGGGAAAGAAATTATAGATTTTCTAATTCATTTCTTAAGGAACATATAGTCCTTAGAAGTTGATTTACATTACCAATGATACTATCACTGGGATGATTTTTAAGAAACAACTGATTTGGGTTTTGAAAAACCTGTTCATCAACATATGGTAGGAATTATTCTGGGTAAAATGCTTTAGAAACATTTTATTTAACATTTTCCTTATCAGAAGGATCTTCTATCAAGGGTTGATAATCATTTTTTGAAAACACATCTGAAGATGTAGGTTGAGGACGTTTAAAAACCAAGGGGCTGGTTTCATCAAGTTTAACATGTACTATTTCTTCAACAGTACAAGTATTTTTATTGAAAACTATATAATCTTTAGTGGTTTTGGAGTATCCTAAGAAAACTTCTTCATTAGATTTTGGTGTGAATTTGTGTAAATTATCTTTAGTATTCAGAATGAATACTTTGCAACCAAAAACCTTGAAGTCGGAAAGACTAGGTTTTCTACCATTCCAAAACTCATAAGGAGTTTTATTAAGAAAAGGTCTAATCAAAACTCGATTTATAGTTTTAAAGGAAGGTTTTTCTCATTTTTAACTTGGGCTCTAAAACTTTTGAAATAAGTAAAAGCTTCAGATTTTTTTCTCTAGAAAATAGACCCATGTAAATATAGTGTAATCATCAACTAAGACAAATACATAATATTTACCTCCAATACTTCCAGTTTGTGTTGGACCAAAAAGATCTATATTCACCAACTATAATGCATCAGTGGTTGAGACTTCACCGACTGATTTAAAACTTGATTTATGTTGCTTTCCATATTGACAAGGATCAAAAACTTTTAAAGAATCAAATCTAAGCTCTGGTAGATCCTTAACTAGTCTTTTCTTAGAGAGTTTGCATAGGTTCTTAAGGTTACAGTTTCCTAACCTTCTATGCCATAACCAAGAATGGTCTTCCATTTCACTAATACAAGGTAGATCTTGGCTTCTAAGGTCTTATAAGTTTAGTGTGTATACATTCCCTTTCCTATTGTTAGAAAGAATAAAATCTTCCTTGGAATTGAGTACTATAAACTTGTAATTCATAAAATTTACAAGGTAACCTTCATCACATAATTGAATTATGGTAATAAGGTTGTTCTTAAGACCCTTAACAAATAAAACATTTGAAATCAAAGTTTTTCCAAGAAGAACAATATTACCTATAACAATAATTTATCCTTGATAATTATATCCAAAAGTTAATTTTCTTACCTTCATCTTGATAATATTTTGAAAGAGGTTTTGGTTACCAGTCATGTGTTGGGAACATCTATTATCCATGTACCATGTATTTCTATTGGTAATATCTTTACATTCCTGAAAATAAGAGTGTTATACTTTTGGAACCCAAACTTTCTTGGATATGGAAACTTTAGAAAGAAATATCTTAGGAATCCACATTTTCATTGAAAAATAAGCTTTATGAAAACCTAAAGACTGGGTTTCGTTTAGGGACCAATTTTTTTCCCAATGCCCACCACACTGACACTTAGTGAAGAATGGAGCACTTTGAGGAACAAAAAAATTGTTACTAAAAACTGGTTTTGAATTAGTATAACCAAATCCATAATTATTCCTTATAGGTTGAATTTAGGAATACATCTTGTAAAAGTATTCCTTTCCCAAGGTAAAGTTTGAAAAACAATTTAAAAAGGAAAATATTTATGACATCAGTATAATAACTAAGTTTTTATCCTCAAAAACATTAGTTTTAGCACTAGAGTTTGTCTCTAAAAAATTTTTCTCTGAAATTAATTTTTCTAAATCCTTAGAAAGTTTATCCTTCTTAGAATTAAATTCCTCAAGGGTTTTTGAATTTTTTTTAAAATCATTACTTTTCTTATCAATATCTTTAGAAATATCTTATACTTTTTTAGTAAGAATAGAAATTCTAGAATTTTCCTTATCATACTTTTTCTTGACTTTAGAATTTTCATTCTCAAGGAGCTTAGCAAACCTAGAAAATATTCATAAGTAGGTAAAATATTATCTTCATCAGAGGAATATTATTCATATGAATATTTATAGTATCTACTATCACTATAATTAGAATTAAATTATATATTGGTCATGGATTTAGAATTGTGTACCTTGGCCATTAAACAATGATTTTCAATAGGTAACTTGGAAAGTAAACCAAGATTATTCTGATCAGAAGATTCATACTCTGAGGATTTATCAGAAGTGTCTCCACCACTGGCACTCCAGGTGTCATTAGATTTAAAAACTTTCTTAGCTTTAGCTATGTATAACTTCTTTCTATTCCTCTCATAATGCTTTTCCTTTCTATCCTTTTTCTTAAGCATATGACAATCTCGCCTTATATTCCCTGCTCTTTTTCATTCATAACAAGTGACTTCTGAGTCTTTCTTGTCCTTTCTCTCTTTCTTCTTATATCTATATTGAAATTATTTCTTCCCAACAATCTTGTTCATCCTCCAAGAAAGATTAGCTATTTCATTTTCTGAAGCTTCACTTTCACTATATTCAGATTGAATAGCAACCTTCTTAGATTTAGATCTTGTAACTCTATCAGGAGTCTTGGATTTCATATGATTTTAAGTAGTTGTAAAAGCAACACTTAAATTTCTATTCTTCTTCTTAATATTATCATCATCTGTCTTCATTCTGGTTTCATGTTAAAGAATGGTTCTAAACAGTTCATCAAGAGAAATCTGAGTAATTTTTCTATTTTCATCTATAACTTTTTTCGTTGATTCCCATTCATTAGAAAAAATATCTATGATCTTTTCTAAAAGGGCTTTATCATCTAAAACTTTCTCACCCATAGATTGTAAACTATTAAAAATGGTCATTAATATTTGTTATACCTTACATATAGGATCTCCATAAGGAATGTAGAAACCATGATACTCAGCTCTGAGCATAGCTCTTCTAGTTTCAATGACATTGGAAGTTCCAAAGTGTGTTAATTCAAGCTTCTTCCAAATACTATTTGAATATTCACAGGATAAAATTTGTCTATATATATTTCTAGTCATGGAACAAAGCAAAGTATTTCTTACCTTAATGTTCATCTAGTATTCCAACTTTTCTAGATTAGTAAAGGTTCTAAGTTTCTTATTAGGAATCTTATAATCTCTAGTTAACATAATATAGTTGTCTACACCTGTGTTTATCACAAAGGACTTCATTCGGTCTCTCTAGTATTCATAGTCATTCCCATCAAATATAGGTTCTCTAGTAGGATTAATATTGTTAATCGAACCATCATTCATTCCTGCCATCTAAAAGAAAATATCTTTCCACAAAAACATGTGAGTAATAAAAGTTTGTAAATAAGGATAAAAATCCTAAGCAAGGAAAATATAGAACAATGAAAACTTGAGAAAGAAAACTTATATATAAATATAAGTATTTTAGATACCTCCTCTGATACCAATTTCAGGATCAAAATAATGATGTAGATGCTCAATATACAAGAGGGGGGTGAATTGTATTCGTTAAAAATTCTTTTGGAACTTTTAAAGTTGATATAAAAGTTTCTATTGTTTAACAAAGTTAAACAAGGTAAATTCAAAAAACCTCTTGGTTATACAAACATTCTAGATTCCAGAAATATGGTTCTAGAAATAAAACATAAGAAATTTTTATAAAGACAAAGATTTTTCCTTAAAGTGTATAAAATCTTATGAATTAGAGTACAAGTACAAGAAAGTATAGGATAGTTATACTTTCCTTATTTATCAAAATTCAGTTGAAAATAAACTTCAAACAATACAAGTAACAAGTAGAAAATCTTTTAACCCAAAGAGTAGGGTATCCAACAAACTTGGATAAAGGTCCCTTGATTTATACTTTCAAGAAAGTTTGTCCTACCCACACTAGGGTAAGCTCTCGATAACAATATCAGAGTCTGTATTTCTATCCCCGCAAGCCCTATAACTTCAAGGTAGTCGACACCTATTTCTTCCTTATCAAGGAAGTCCTAGAACTTTAAGGTAATTGGAATCTCTGTCTTCCTATCCCTGGAAGCCCTCGATTGTACACAGCAATAATCAGAGTCACACAAAGAAATCTTAACAAGATATTTAGTACACAAAAATCATGGGAGTATTTCTCTCTATAATTCACTTCAACAACATGTAATCTCTAGAGTTGTCGAACTGTTCATTATGTGTGTATCTGTTATGAGCTTGTTCAAATGAGATCCTATTTATAACAACTTCTACAATGGTAGAATCCCTCCTCCAATGGTCATATTTTTCCTTTATTTCTGAGGGACCTATACACATGTCACTCAATCAACGGTTAGTTAGAAACAGAATGCATGACATCATTTCATGATTAAATCATGAGTAAGAAAAATATGGTTGATCAACAAAATTTATTTTTCTGAGTCGAAGAAAATAAACATTAAGAGTCTATATTACAAGGATATTCAGATTCTGTTTTTCAAGGAATTAGGATTCAGAATTCTTTAGGAATTCAGAGTCTGAATTCTAAGGGATTCATAACCTGAATTATATGTAATTTGGAACCTAAATTATAAGGAATTCGAAGTCTGAATTCTATGGAATTTAGAACCTGAATTATAATGAATTTGGATTCTAAATTCTTAGGAATTCAAAACCTATATTTTAAGGAATTCAGAACCTGAATTCTACGGAATTCAGAACCTGAATTCTACAGAATTCAGAGTCTGAATTATAATGAATTCGGAACCTCAATTATAAGGAATTTAGAGTTTGGATTTTAAGGAATTTGGAGCCTAAATTATAAGGAATTAAGTGTCTGAATTCTATGGAATTCAGAATTTGAATTCTAAGGAGTTTGAAATCTGAATTTCAGAGAATTTAGAATTTGAATTTCAGAGAATTCAGAATCTGAATTTCATAGAATTTGGAATTTGAATTTAGAACCTGAAAACAGAATACTTTATATCTATGTATTTATAAGATTCTGAGGTTTTAGAAATGAAACCGAATTTTACACTTAGAAATAAAAAGAGTTAGGTTTAGTGAAACTAAATCACGAACAATGAAAACAAGGATAGGGGAAAATTTCTTTGGGGAAGAAAAATTTTCCTTATTAAGATTTTTTTTAGGGAAATAATATTTTCATTGAGATAGAGTGTTTGTGATTTTCAAAACATAAAGGAATGGAAAAGTCATAAGGAAACCTTATTGACTCAACACTCACAACCCTGATAAAGCTCTTTGTATTGATTTTTTTTAACTATTAGTGCACAAGTGAATTAAAAAATTCTAAAAATATGGAAAGAGAAAATTTCCCATAAATTCACCACATTATCAAGGGTGAATGTTTTCATGTTTAAGAAGAGAAAATATCTAAATGGAATAAAAAAGATTGAGGTTTCCACCCAAAAATAGCAAGCAAGTGAATCTGGTCAGACCACTTATAAAGAGAAGACAAATAGATTTGTTGTCCACTATTGGTGTTGCTGGAGGTTCAGAAATAAATCTATGAAGTGCTGACAAAACATATTCGCATGTTCAACTCAAATGTCTAAATAAAGGGGGATAAAAACGAAAATAAATAGAAAACCCATTGGATAATTGCAAACAACACAAAAATTTCAGAATTTGTCTTGCAAAAAAAAAAGATTTTCACTACTAAAAATATTACCTTTATTAGTGCTAGAAAAGTGCAGTAATAGCACTAGAAAAGTGCTGTTAATCGAGGAAAAGATAGGGGGCCCCTTTTATCAGTGCTTCAAAAAGCACTGATAAAGGCCCCTTTTATCAGTGCTAAAAAAGCACTCATAAAATTCAAAAAAATTAAAAAAATGTTAAAAACAAAATAAAATGCTCAAGGTACTTTTATTAACAGCACTTGACCCCCCCTTTATTTGTGCTCGGCGGACCCACTCCCACTCTCCGCATGCTGCACTTACCCGTGCGCCCCTGCTTCCACCTGAACTCGAACCTGAGACCTCCCCCCTCGAGCGCCTACACCTTTACCACAAAGCTATTTAGTTTTTTCTCTATTTAATGATATATCTATTTATATATATATATAGTTATATTTATTAGTATATTAATATAGATTTATATTAATATAAATCTATTTAGTTATATTAATACATATATATTTATTCATATATTAGTATATATATATATTTATTTATTTATGCGTATAATAATATATATTTATATTTATATATATATATAGTTATATTTATTTTTATGTTAAAATAGATTCATATTAATATAAATTTATTTAGTTATATTAATATATATATATATTTATTCATATATTTATATATATATATATATAGTTATATTTTTTTGTTTATTAATATAGATTCATATTAATATAAATATATTTACTTATATTAATACATATATATTTATTCATATATTAGTATATAAATATTTATTCATATATCAATATATATTTATATATATATTTTTAGTTATAATTTTTTATCAGTATATTTAATTGTATATTAATATATATTTATAAGATTAGTTTTAAATATGCGTATAAAATATGTTTTTTATGTGTGTTTATAAATAAATAAATAAATAAATAAATACATACTTATATACAACACACACACAAACACAAATATATAAATATATATATATATATTTATGAATAAATACATATATATGTGTATCTGAAAAAGCCATAGAATGATAAAACGGCCATAACTTCTAATCTAGAAGTACATTTCAACTTCATAACTAGTCAAATCAAAGAAAATGAAACAATATTTGATATGATATGTGGTACAGGCCTAGAGAACATCCAGATAAGAAGTTATGCCCATTTTAATGTTAAAAATCGAGGTATCCAGTCTCAAAACTTAGTTTTGGAGGCCTTTTGAGCCGTTTTGGGCCCCAAAAATGTGACTGAGGGTTCCCTTCAGTCACTATCACGTATAGCCTATTGTAAAATTTAATTTGATATGATTTACAGATCAAACAGACACTCGGATCAAAAGTTATGTCTGTTTGATGTTTGAGTTACATTTTCAAATTATTTTAGATCTTTTATTAATTTTTTTTGATTTTTTGTGTCTTTAAATTGTTATTAAATGATTATTAATTGACGATAATTAGAAAATTATTAATTAATAATATTTCTTAAAAATATTTTAAATCCATTTTCACTAAATTTATTATATATTAAATGTAATAGTCTATTTATACTTATCTGAAACATATTTAAAAAATATATATTATACTTATATCAATGTAAATATACTTATATAAAAAAATATTATTTTTTAGGATTTTGTTTTGTAATATAAACTTTATCAGGTTTAGTTTAAAGCACTGATAAATCCCCTTATCAGTACTACTAAAAAAAGCGCTGATAAAGGGGTCCTCTTTAGTAGCGCTAAAAAAACGCTAATAAAGGGTCACTTTTAACAGCGCTTTTTTTACTGCTGTTAAAAGTTCCCTTTATCAGTGATTTTTTTAGCACTGATAAAGGGTGGTACTGTGGAAACACAATTTTGTGGTAGTGTTGATTTTATTGGATACTTCTATGATTACTGCAACAAAGTTGGTCACTGCTATGAAGAGTGTTAGTGTGTACCAATCCAACACAACTCTTATGATATTGAAAGGAGAATGCCACAACAACATAATAAACAATCAACATCACACCTTAGTTCATGAGTTCAATGATGGTAATATTATCCTAGAATAATTCATCATGACCTTGGAAAAGATGCCTTATTACATCAAGGATCATATTAAAGATGATCTAGAGATGGTCCGCTCCATCAAATGGAAAGTGCAAAGGGTGCATGACTCTAACAGGTAAAAACTATTATTAATGGTTTGATTATTTCATATGGTGATTAACTTTTTATGGGCTTATGATTTTCTATTTGGGTTCACACTCAACCCTTTAAAGTGGTTTTGAAAATGAAAAAAAGGAATTTTAGGACTACAAGTCTTCCTTGGATTAGTTCAAAAGAAGAGAGTTGAACTAGCCAGTACCAAGAAGTTAGTGAAGAAAGATGATACGAGCATCAAAACAACTGGAAGGAGATGATTTTATTATGGTAAGAGAGGTCAAATTATAGAATATTTCTAAGTGGATATAAATATCAATTTTAAAGGGAGAAAGTTGTAGGGGGAGGGGCTGTGCAAGTGGGGGGGTGTCTGGGGGGAGTTGGGGCGGGGGGGGGGGGGGGGGCTGTCTGGGAGGGGGGTTAGAGTGGGGGCTTTCCGGAGCTGGGGGGAGGATATCCAGGTGGAGGGAGAGGGGCTGTACAGGTGGGGGTGGGGGCTATCTAGGGGAGTTTTGGGAGTGGGGTGAGTTGTCTGGGAGGGGGGGGGGTGTCCAAGGGGGGTTGGGAGTGAGGGTTGTCCAGGGCTGGGGGGTGGGGCTGTCCAGGTGGAGGTGTTGATTCTAACTAATAATAAATAAAAATTCTTATGTACCAAATTAGTTTTGGGTTGTTTTAAACAATTTTAAAAATGGATTTAAATTAAATAGTGGGAAAACAATTATACCTTTCATTAAACATGAAAATCGACTGTTTCTCGTTCAACGGATGCTCTAACCCAATAAATATATTCATCACGTTTAACTAAGGTATGCTGATCAAGTTGTTGGGAAACAAAGGGAACATTCTCAGGTTCATCTTGTTCAAATAAAAACACACTTTTATGGGACATTTTCACAACAAATTTCTATCTAGGATTCAAAGTCAAAGTAACGAAGAATACTTATTCCTCTTGTGATGTCAAAATGAAAGGTTCATTATCAATTCATTCATTTCTATAAGACATATAGTTAAAATTCACCAATGTAATCTGATATTGATCAACTTTACTTCCACGCACTGGATCAACCCAATTACACTTTAACAATATGTAATTCAACCCATGTGCGTATAAAGCTTCATTGATGTTTATCAACTGACTATAGTAATAACCAGAATCAAAGAATGGACTACCAATGCCACTATTTTGTGTTTCTCATTTGTCTTCAACATATTTAATGATAAATCAAAATCCATTAGCATCTATAGATTTATAACGATGAGATGTTATAGATGGACCCTCAACTAGTTGGATAAATTCTTAAGTTAGAATGGGTCACCTAACTCCCTCAGTTTATGAACCTACATAATTCACAGAATTCAATAATTATTTTTTCATAAATAAATTAGTATAATACTTCACTCATAATTAAAATCAATTTATACATACAAAATCTTTTAACCAATCATGAAATGATTCATAATGAGATTGTTGAATTTGATACTCAGTCACATGATACATCGCTTCTTTTAGCTCATTAATGTGTTTCCTTCAAATGATAGCATAATTTTTAAATGATCAACTTATGAAAACAAAACATGTAAAAGTTAAACAATAAAAGTGATGAGATACTTACTGTATTAATGGTGCAATTGATGGAGTATTGAACAATATATAAAGATACACTTGTATCAACTCGATGTTATCTATATCAAATATGGTTCCTTATCCAACTAAACCATAATGTATCTAAGATGTATTATCTAATTTTGTTTCAAAATCCATAAGATATTCTTCACAAAAAGTAGTACACTCATCCATAAAATAACCATTGGCTATTGAAGCCTCCAAACGAGCTCTGTTGCGTAAAAATTGTTTCAATGTATTCAGATACAACTCAATAAGGTACATCCAACTGAATTGCACTGGACCAACATCCATTACATCATCAGTTAGGTTCACTGTCAAGTGAACCATAAAATCCAAAAATGAGGGGGAAACCATTTCTCAAAGTGACAAAGTGTAAGTACAATTCAGTCCTAATTTTTTTTAAATTACTCATTCATTTATTTCTTAAACAAAGTTGTCTAAAAAAATTACTCATCTCAATCCACGACTGAACAACATTGGGGGATAAACAATCACAAATTTCTATTGGAATCAACTTCTAAATTAGTATGTGATTGTCATGACTTTTGAACCCTTGAAATGTTCTACTCGTCAGATTCAAACACTTTGAAATATTATAAGAGTAACCATCAGGCACCTGGAGCATCTTCAAAATGGAAATAAATGTCTCTTTATCCTTTTTAGTCATCGTATACTATCAATCAAAAATATATACCTTGTTTCCCACAGCTAACTATAAATGAAACTGTTTCCTTAAACCCATTTTTTCAAAATCACGT
Organism: Viscum album; assembly: GCA_963277665.1. Classification (NCBI taxonomy): domain Eukaryota; kingdom Viridiplantae; phylum Streptophyta; class Magnoliopsida; order Santalales; family Viscaceae; genus Viscum; species Viscum album. Next base: position 1,425,240,136 of record OY728136.1, on the reverse strand, counting down.
TGTGTATTAACATGGTCCTTTGATTTTCCACTGACACCTAAAATGGTCCAAAATATATTATCACAAACATTTTTTTCAATGTGAATGAAATCTAAATTATGCTTTAGAATGTTAGTTTTTCAATAGGGGAGATTGTAAAAAATACTTTTATTTTTCCAATTGTGACTGCGTTGTCTACCTGTACCATGGATATTAGGTAAGGGATGAGCCACCAAATCCTAAATTTCATATACTGTGCATATGTTTTCTTCCTCAATATGTGATAAGATTTCAACTCCTGTTATGATCTATGGTGCTGGGATGAACTCTCTAGAACCATAAAATGTCACTTTGTCCTTTCTGAACCTATACTAAGGGAGGAGAAAACATCTGTGACCCATGTATACCCATTTTTTGGAATGTTTAATCCATACAAATTTCTTACTTTTATTTCAACAAGGGAAATCAAATTCCACTTTCGTAATCTAACCTAATAAATTTGTATAAGCTGATAAGTCATTGATTTTCCATAATAAAGAAGCTAGTAGTTTGAACATTTAATTCATTTCACATTCATAAGTCATCACACCTTCTCCCCAAAATTCATTCAACTCATTAATAAATGTCTGAAGGTAAACATCAATCTTATCCCCTAGACTTCTAGGTCCATCAATAAGAGTGGAAAGTAATATAAATTGTTACTTCATACGATGACACAAAGGAAGATTATACAGAAACAGCACCACGGGCCATTTGTTATGAGTTGCACGAACCATAGATTTGAATGGATTGAAACCATCTCCTACCAACCCTAATTATACATTAGGAACATCTTTTACAAAGTCGAGGTGTCTATTATCAAAATCCTTCCATACAAGAGAGTCTGGCAAGTAGGTTAACATATCACTTTCCTGATTTTCTTCCACATGACATAACATTAAATTAGAAACTTTAGATGACATAAAAAATATTTTAAATCTTGGATTTAGGAGAATGTAACACATTTACTTCATGGCAATCAGTTTTCCCAGTTTCGCAGTCAGACATTGATGAGTCTGATTTCCCCTATTCTCTTTCCACCTATAAGCGCCACAGACCGTAAAAATATCAAAATGGACAGTTTCCTTTCTAAAAAACATAATTTTGTTTTCACATTCATCTATGGTCACATATGTAAAACCTAAGTTCTCTGTAAACTTAGGATCATGGTAATATGACTCTGGAATCTTAGTGTCGATAGGAAGAACCTTTTTCAATAACACCAATAGCATGTCGAACGATGTGTCTAACCACTGATTCCAATTCTTGAAATGAAACAACTCCAAAATAAATGAAAATTTATTTTTAATAGTACATTCAATATATAATTTCATTTTGGCATCATAAATTACTTCATTAAACCTCCTCGAATCATGATCTGCATCAGAGCGTAGATTTATTTCATTGGTCTCAACATTTTGGATGTCAATGCCTTTAGGATCCAATCCACGTACCATTTCATTAAGAATTTCATGAATTGAATCATTCATCATGGAATCAACATCCATATGAACTATATCTGTATTTTAAAAAAGAATATATTCTTCCCCATGACGAGTCCAACTCTTATAATTTTTCATAAATCCATTCAAGAATAGGTGATCCCTCATGGTATCTCGTTTGAATTGATATATAATTTCACATTTTCTACATGTAAAACTAATATAGTCTCTTAAAAATCCTCTAGTGAACTCAATAAACATCATAATTCCCTTGAAATATTCTTTATGTATTCGATTTGGAAGATCAATCCAACTCTTATCCATAATAATATTTGTATAAAAATCATTTACACAAGACTTCATATTACATTCATTTTTCATATTAAATATATTTAAAATAAAGAATGACCAATTTCATGTGGACCATTGATAAAATAAACAATTTATATCTCCTAATAATAAACAAGAGAATAGATAAATGGAATAGATGTGAAATCCCATGTCATCGCCACCAAGTTGGTATGGTAAATATAATAATGATTCTATATTCAGGAGTCCATAGTCATATTTTGATTAAAAACTAAAAAAATGGAAATGAAATATTTCATAACTAATGAAAGATTATATGAAAATATGTATAATTAAGAAATTATATTGAGAATGAATTTGGTCTATAATTCCATAGAGTAAAAATTTTTTAAGAAAGGAATATTATAGATATGGAAACTCATTATTCAAACATCCAGTATACTAAAAATATCAAACCAACATGAATAATAAGGAATCTCTGGTCCACTAATATTATAATTCATAAAATTTGATAAACTATAATCAAAACCTATAAAGAAAATATAGCTATAGAAAGTCAAATGATAAATCAAAAAAATGAAGCACAACATAATAACCCACATACGTATGTGGTACATGAAAAAATTCATCAAATACAAATTTTGAACTATCAACCTTAGTGACTAAGTTAATGCCTACCAATAAATTAACAAATATAATTTGTGATGAAAGTTCCCAAAATCAATTAGTGATGAACAGTATTCTAAAACTCATTGAAATTGTATCTTTGTAAAAATAATGTCTCACTGCCTCTTGGATTCAAACTACCTTTGTTCCATTATATGTAGTAAATATTATCCATCAAATATAGCAATCAATCTCTAATTTATGGAAAACAAACTAATCTATATCAAGGATAACTTCAAATATATAAAATTATAGAACAAAAAATACCAATCTATCTTGAATTATGTTATCAATAGAGAATATGTGGGACAATGAATGTGATTCCCCATGCTGAATCATAGGGTCCAAGACAGTGTTCCTCATAGCCTTAAGCAGGTATCCTTTTATGAAAGATGTTTGTTACTAGCAGTAAGGGTCTGAATGTCATCAGTGCAGAAAATATACCCTTGGTATCAATAAATAAAATGATAGACAATAACATAATGGAGTCAATAAACAATGAAAAATCATAATCCATGGTATGTATCTCAATTCATATAGTAAAAACCCAAATACCCCCAAAGTGTTAGGTCAATAAAAGTGTGGGAAATAAAAATAATGTGAAAAAATATTGATACATCATTCAAAATTCCATCCCAATTATACCTCTAAACACCATTCTTTATATCCTAGCCCCTATAATTAGGGCCTTTCTCTTGTATCCCAGACTATGAAGTCTTCACATGCATCGAGATTCCCATGAATGGTGGGAATATGAAAGTAGTAAGAAACAACCAATTTTACCTTAACACATGTGAAATGGTATAAGAGTTTATTTTGTGATAATAAATAAATGTGCATGAAAAAAAACACACAACCATGTTCAGATTGGTCATGCGCTAAACACACTTTGGATCCATGATGGAAGTTTAGTTATAACAAAATTCATGAACTTAGTCAACCACAATGTCATGTCATGTATTCCAAAACATAAAAAGGTATGAGTATCAAGTCAAACCATAAAAGGCCATCAAACCCCATCTCTCTCAGTTAATCTATAAGGCCAAAACATTTGTAAACTCCCTTGGTCCTTCATATCCCAAAACTACGTCTCAAGTCATGTCCTTGAATACCATCATGCCCCATTGTCACCTCAAGGTTCAGATCACATAAGTCTACCATGACCCTATGTGAGGCTAAAAAAATACAATATACCCCATCATCTATCTCAATCCAATATTTATGGAACATACATCATCTTATCACACTCTCCCTTAAGGGATACTGAGCCACAATGAGTACACCAGTAACATTGGTACCATGCATAGAACAAAACAACATAAAATATACAAATTACATCACATTGAAACATGGAATATAATATCGAGGAATAAAATATAATATTAATAATAACATATAGTTTCAAAACACACACATGTGATCAAACTCAAACATGGATCTCATGGGCTATGCAAGCACACACATGTGGACAAACCTCAAAATTTTTATCATGGGATACACACACACAAAGAGACATGTGATAAACTCAATAATGGTATAAATCAAATAACAACACAAATTAATATTAAATCAGTCAACATATAAATGAAATTTACATTGTATGTAACTTCCCAACTCAAGTAAAGTGTGAAGTCTTCTCATACACACAATGTCAACACAGATTGTTTCATAATTCTTCATGCACACAAATTTTCATGAAATATTCACACTAAATATTCATATAATCTTCATGGATGGAAAATTTGTGCTATAAATTTCCCAAAATTAAAACCCTAAAATAGAAATTATGGCATACTAGATAGCACGAAAAATTCGAAAGGGAGGGGAGCTAGAGGTTGTGCTACGAGGGATAGGATGGGAAGCGAAGGGGAGCTGGAGTCAGAGGCAGTGTGAGGAGGGAGGGGACAAGAAACAAAGATGGTGGGGATCCGGAGGAGGAGGCGTTGAGGTGGTGGTAGTGCAGCGAGAGAGGGTAAAAATGGTGCATGAAGGGAGGGGATGGGAGATGGAGTCTTTGGGGAGCTGGAGGCGAAGGTGGTGCAGTGTCGGTTGTGTAGAGAGGGAGGGGACATGAGGCGGTAGTGGTGCAGTGAGGGAGGGGACGAGTGGATGCGGGGTAGGGTTTGGGATTAGAAATGAGGGTGGGGGAGGGGGGAAATGTTAATTTTTTTGGAAAACCTTGATACTGCTATTTGAGGTCACTATAGGGTACCAATAGTGACCACCAATGGCCCTTCAAATGTGGGTATTATTGGGGAAGGTTCTCCCGGTGCTGCCAAACATATGGAGGATGTTATTGGAAATCCTTCCAGGATATTCCATCCTCTATCTTCACTTGATATTACCATCAGGTATCCATCCCCATGACATACCAAGAAATGCCAACAAGATTCCCAACTATCGAAAAACATCAGAAAGGGGATTACAAGTAACAACTATATCATCCTATTTTGTTGTTAGACCAAGATATTATATATTTATAACAATTTATCACATGTATATTTTGATGAACAACTAATAAGTAATCAAGTGGTTGTTTCCTATGAGTTTGTGGCACATGTTCCTTCTATGGTAGAAGAAGGACCACTAGTATTTTTGGTTGAACATGGTAGAGAGGCAGGACCAGCTGAGAAGACCGGGGGTATTCTGATCCCTCTAGGCATTCCTTCCCCAAATTAGAAAACCATTGCCTTGTTAGGGGAGGTAAATTTAGAGGTTGAAATACCAACTGAGCATGTTGATCCCAGTACCATAGAGAAGGATAGGACAACTTTGATAGTAGTAGATGAATTGGGTGATGATCCCTAACTGTATCAGGCTACTAGAGGGGCTCCAGACCCTGAGGAGTTGACCACCCCAAACTAGATGAACCCCTTTATTATAGAGGGAAGGCCTTTGGGGGTTGATTCTCCAGTTGATATTATTAATCCCACTTCCCTAGGAGTCACACCCAAAGGAGAGGCTTCTATCCCAACTTCTGAAAACATAGAATGTTCCATTGTGCCTTTTTTATGCAACTAAAGGAGCAACTGTGGCCCAGGTTCTTGTGAGTTCAAAAATTGATATCACGCTTTTTTTCCAGTATGATTATTCATGCATGCCTAATTTATGTAAGTGATCTTATAGAAGCTTCTTTAGAGGCTTCTGGTCCAGTTGGGCATGGCCCTGAGTCTTGGGTTCCCTTCGACATCCCTAAAAACCGATTTTGAATTGAAGATGGAGCACCATTTTCATCTGGTGGTAATGCTGGAATTGAAATTGAGGGCATCAATGTTTCGACAAGTGAAGGTTAGTTTCACAATCCTCCTACCACCACCCTTTCCCCCCTTTTTTTCAAGGATCGAGGGTGTTTACTTTCTTTATTTTGTTACATTAGGATCACAACCGCAAGCACTGGAGATTATGGTAGATACTTCGATCCTTCCCTCTATTGAAACTATCATGGGTGAGGCTGCTGAGGGATACATTCATGCTGCGACCATGGAATTAGGTCCCTACCTAGTGAAGTTCATTGCTGAATATATTTCATCATTTGGGAGTGATTTTAAGACCAATTGAGAGTGAATGGTTAGAATTCGACCTGAACATCAAAAGGCATTGAAGAACATCTAGATATTGATTTCTCAAACCCCACCTGTTGATATGTCAACAAAGCTTCCAAATTTACATCGCCACTTTGTGGTACTGGGGTTTTGGAGATATGATTATGATGAGATTTATGACAGAGTGAGGCAGGTGGTTTTGGTCATGGATAAAGTCATCATTCTTGAGTCCCATATTACTACTGCATATTCCATGGATCATTTTTCTATGGCTAGATAGATTCTTATGAATGAATCTTATGATAATGCTGGAGAAGTAGTGAGGCTGTAGAGAAAACTCACAAAAAAGTCCCTTAGTGGAGTAGCTTGATCAGGAACTGGAATAGTGATATACAAAACTGAAGCAGCTCAAATAGGAATGAGATCATGTCATGGCCATAGTTGATGAGGGATAATGACTAGTAGAGGAATGGGAAAAGGCTAGACTCGAGGTAGCAGAAGAGGTGGAGGCATTTCTAACAGGATCAGAAGCCGAGACCAAGACATTTATAAATCTTTTCTACGACATCAAAGATTTGATTCAGGCATTGATACAATTCTGTGAGTCTACTGAACATCTTTTGTAGTGGTCATGTCCTACCCAGATGGAGAGGCCCCTGGTTGTGGATTCCCTCCATATATTTTTATAATAGAATGAAAATATTTTTCTCTCCAATTATTCTCTGTTACCTTTTCCTATAATATTAATCAATAATTATCAAGTGTAATTGAAACCATAATCTCGACTGGTTATCAACTTGAGTCATAATCTGACATAAATAAAATAATCAAACCATGTACTAATTTTTTCCTAAGCATAGGGGCTCATCGAACATAGTTTGACTCTTGCTAGTGTCACATGGAAAACCCTACAAACTTTGTTCTTTTTTCATTATCACCAAAAATTTGGACTAAGCCTGTTATGGTGTGAAATTAGAGAGCATAACTTGACTATTTCCTAGGCCAAACTTTGCGGGTTTTGACCTAACAAGCGTTACATCTCTTGATTATTTTTGGATTGCTTGATATTTTTCCTAAAACATATATAGTATAGGTTTAGAAAACTGGTACTCAACTTTTGTATAGGGTTCCCTTTGAGGGTTTTCACCCTGGAGAGCATTGTGTCTTTTTAATTGGTGGTTTATTGTCTTAAAAAATAGACTATCTTTACTAATGCTTTAAGTCAAACATCTTTGACCATGACTTGCAAGGCAAGGGCCCCAATTTAGAACCCATTAACCAAGAATGTCCTAGAAAATTTCAGACATGGATGGTGGATTTTTTTTGACCCTAACTTATGATTTCTAGATATTAGGGTCATGATATGAGGTATAGAAGCCATGGGGAATATGAAAGATGGAAATTCCTCTCCTGAGTACAAGTTTTCCATTGTTTGATAGGTCATTGTTGTGAGAAACATATGCAGATCCATCAGGGAATTGTGTACATAGTCAAACAAAGGTGTCCATTGGAAACTAACCAACCATTTTCGATGGATAATCATTTTTTATATAATTTTGGATTTCTTTTGTTTTTAAGGGCCATAGTGGGTGGCCTATTAAAGAAATAATGTCTAAAAGTATGGGGGCATTTATATTGGTTCTGGTTTAGAAATTGCTCCCTCACGAATTTGACTTATGAAAAGGAGGGCTAGTACATGGTGTTGTTTAACATCGCACAACCATGAATTTTAAGACTTATGGTTTAATGTCCTTTTTTACTCTAAATAGAGGGAGGAAAAAATTTTCCTTTTCCATGATAGTTTTCCCATCAATGTTTTATCAACTTCAGGAATGAGGGGGGAAAGATGTAAACTATAATTCAGGGGCTTTCTAAAACTAAGGAATGAGGTGAGACATAAACTTTATATGGGAATACAACGATAGGAAAAAAAATCCTTTGAGGGTGAATTTTCCTTTGGTTTATAGAATATTTTTGTGTGAAATATATACAGATCCACTAGGGAATTCTATGTATAGTCAATCAAAGGTGTCTTCAATACACTAGCCCTCCATTTATGATGGCCATGGATGGTTATGTGGATTCAGACCTTTCTTGACAGAGAGTATGGTGTGCAAAGAGGGGTTCCTAATTGTGAAAATATAGAATTTAAGGTTGAACTTTACCAGGAATACCAGGAATTGGTGGAGACATTTTTATCTTATACATGTGAGTTGTTTCCTTACACAGTTTTGATCCTTGAATAGGTGGGGATGGGCCAAGATTATTTCATGGCTAGATCTAACAAGTGATATTCAGATGTCACTACATATCCCGTGATGATAGGAATCAAGCTATATGTAGTTATTTTAAGGATCATTCCGCTACAGATTTGATACACGCATATGGATGGGGCATTTTTGTTTTGGATACTGATTAACCAATGAGGCGGGGCATGTGACAAAATTTCTAGAAAATATTCATTTCTTTCATAGGTTCATGAGGGAAAATAACCTTTTGACGTGACTTAGCCTAAGGGTGAATACCCTGTATCAAGTATCATGTAGTTTAAAAGTCATGCAATTAGGATGTTGATATAGAATCTCCAAGTAACTGGAGGGTAATCGAGCCAGGATGTTCTGACATGTCCAAGATGTGGGTAGGGAGGAGAGTGTAAACCATGGTTTCAAGGGCTCTTAGGTAAGAAGAAATGACATAGGTCATGGAAGTCATTAGGCATACGAAAATAGGAAAATCCTCTCATGGGGATAAATTTTCCTTTGGGTGATAGGACTTTTTTGTGAGAAACATATATAGATCTGCCTGGGCATTGTGTGCATAGTAAAACAATGGTGTCTGTAGGAAACTGACCTTCCATTTTTGATGCCCATGAAGGATTATGAAAATCTAGGATCACTCAATGTAAGAAATTTTATGAATGAAGAGAGTTGGTTTACACATATCAAAAACACTTAGGCCATGATTATTCATATACTTGGTAGTCTATCTACATAGATTTTACCTGTATGTGACGCGGGGAATTTGGACTCTCTTTTCCAATCAGGGCCCATTTTTGAAGATCTTAGATTCCCAAGTTCAGATTCCTTATACAAGTTTTGCCCCTTTTCAAGGAGTGGGGTAATTTTTTTCCTTTATTGGGGCTGAAACCGATCTTGGAGATCCAGATGTCCCAAAATTAGGCTCCCTGCATAAGATTGGTCCCTGTGTGTGTGGGGGGGGGATTTTAGCTATATTTTTGGTAACTTATAGTTTAATATCATATGGTTAGGACTTTAGGTTTCTCAATATGAATGGGAAAACACTAATATGCCTTCTAAATTCATGCCAGTAGGGTCAGTCGTTGTAGATTGATTCACCCTGGGTCTGTCGGGAGTCCCCTGCCGAAATTCCTAAGCCCACATGATCTATTCTCAGTGTGAGAAACAAAGGGTGGAAATGGTTTCAGTCAAACTCCTAGGGATGACAAGATCAATGAAAAGAGCATTGTTGGGCCATGAAATTTAACATCATGTAGTGAGGATGTGGGTGACTCGATGTGAACGAGCTAGATATTGTGGATCCATGAAGTTTTAAGTATTGTAGAAATGGTGTTTAAAACACAATTTAACATCATATTGTAGGGATGAAATATCAAAGGGATCATGCCTAAATATGAGATAATCAAGCTGGGATATTCCTGGTATGCCCTAGACATGAGTGTTGGAAGAAGGTGTAAACCATGATTCTGGGAGACCTTGATTTAGGAGAGATGATGCAAGGATTTAGATCCAATGGGTATACTAAAGTAGAAACAACCTCTCATGGGGAAAATTTTTCCTTGCGTTGACAATCCATTTTTGTGGGAAACATATGTAGAGCCACCAAGGAATTGTTTAGATAGTCAAAAAAAGGTGTCTGCAAGACACTAGCCTTTCATTTCTGATAGACATGGGTGATTATGGTGATTTGAGATTTCATGGGGCATGGATTTTGATGGATGAAAAGGGGATGTCTGGGTACATGAGAAATATCTAGATCATGATTAGTTCTGAGGTATGATTTCCTCTATATAGATCTGATTTGTATGTAAAGGAAAGAATGGTCTTTTGACACATTCTGGATGTAAGAGTCCAGATTTAAAATCCCATGAATCTATTTTCATTTCACATGCGAGGGACTGGGGTATTTTTTTTGTTTTATTCTGCATGTCTAGACCCAGGTTTTTTGGACCAACTGTCACTAAATATCTTATTATACCAAGAATCAAGCCACACATAGTTCTTGAGATACCTTATAGTTTAATCTCATGTGGTTAGTAATTCCTTGGCCATGTAGTTTATCATCATGTGGTTAGGACTCATTAATTTTCCTATGCATGTCTGGATTATATGTAGGGGGAATTTGTTTCATGGTGGCTGGACCTCGGAAGGCAAAGGTGTCACTACGTGTCCCATTGATGGATGGGAATCAAGCCACACACTTTTCTGGTGTCCTATATAGTTTAATGTTGAATGATAAGGATGAGAGTGAATCGACATGAAAAGGATGAGGTGAGTGATGTTTCGGGCTTGAACCTCATGGATGTTTCCTATGTATCCTAATTAGTTTGGAATCAATGACCATATAGTTTTGAAAACATGTTACCTATGCGAATCTAACCCATGAATAGAAAAGGAGAAGTTTTTTTGAATGGTGGCTAGACTAGGATGAGGGATCCAAGTATCACTATGTATCCTATAGGGGAATGAAACAAGACATACGGAGTTCTTGAAAACTCTTCATTCTAGTTTGACCTGTGCATAGAGAGGGGGGAATTTTTATCATGTGGTGTCTGAACCAAACCACAGGGTCAAGGTGTCTCTATGTTACCTGTGAGGGTAGGAATGAAGCTATATGTAGTTCTTGAGGTACCCTGTAGTTTAACAACATATAGTTATGACTTTTCAAGGATTCCCCTATGCAAGTCTAACATTTACATAGGGAGAGGAGATTTTTTTCTTTGAATAGGGGCTAAACCAGGATGTAGAATCCAATAGTTACTATGTATCCCATTGATGACTGTGAATCAAGCCATACGTAGTTCTAAGATACACTCTTTGCACCGGTCTGACTCATACACAGAGGGGGGGGGGGGGGTTTACATTTCCCTCATACAGATCTAATTTATGCACAAAATTTCATTGTACCAGATAAAATGATCACCACGTAGTTTAACGTATTGTGGTAAGGATGAAGATGCTAAAAAGTTTAACATCATACAATATGGATTCATATGTCTCTATGAATTTTAACATATTGCAGCTAAGATGGTTTCATCATGTATTTTAATGTCATGTGATCAAGACCATTTCTATATAGTTTATCATTATGTAACATAGAACTAGGTAGAAATATGTACTTTATCATTATGTAGCTATGATAAGTTTGATACGATTACACAAAGTACTTTTCAGGAACCTTGCATTGGTGGGAGCTATGGTGAGATGTCCATCCATTGAAATTAAGGAATATTCTTTGTTGGAGTAGACCTTGAGTATAACATATTGTCCTTACCATTTTGGATCCATCTTTGGTGGTTTGTTTCTGCGTATCATCAGGGTTCAAAGGACCAACACCATTTATACTTCGAGGAAAGATTAGTGGCGAACCTTCTTATTGAAGGCTCATGGAATTTGGTTTTGGTAAACTTCCAAATGGTGTAGAGTGTGAAATATTTTATCATCTAACCACTCCATCCCATCAAACCATTCCTTGGATTTCTCATCTATAGAAATTTGTTCAAAGATATCCATACGAAGTGATGGTAATTGAAATTTAATGGGTAGAACTGCCTTTGTCCCATATACTAACGTGTATGGGGTTTCTTGAGTGGATAAGTGGGTCATGGTCTGATAAGACTATAGTGTATAGAGGAGCTTATCTGGACATGATTTATTATCCTAGTCTACCATCTTCTATAGTATATTAGATATAGTCTTTTTGAAATCCCCTATCTACCATTTGTCCACTACATGATTGCGGGATGAATTGTTGGACTTGATTCCATGATTCTAATATAGATTATCTAATTAAACATATTATAAATTTGTGTTGTTGTCTATAATTTTTGTATGAGGGACAACAAACCTAGTGATGATGTTGTCTTTTACATAGATAAAGATGTTTCTTTCCTCAACCACTTTGAGAGGTTTATCTTCTTCCCATTTTGAAAAGAATTTGGTTGTTGTGATAATATATTTGAATTGTCTGGCTGTGGAGGGAGGATACGGTCCCATAATGTCCATTCCCCATATGGAAAATGGCCAAGAGTACTTGTCTATGTGAATTCACTCTGGGGGATGGTTGATAAAATTTTCATGAACTTGGAAGGGATGGAACTTCTTGGTTAATGGGGCACAATCCTGCATCACGGTGGTCTAATAGTATCCAATTTTTCAAATCTGCTACAAGATCTTGGATCCTGATTGATGAGCTCTGAAAGTTCCAGCATGCACTTATTTTATGATGGTGTTAGTCTCTTCTCTGTCAATGAATCTGATAAGGACTCCATCAAAGTCTATCTTATAAAGTACCTTCTACCGGATTGTGTCTTCGTACATCATGAAGTTGATTTCACATATTCTAATTTTCTCCCTTTCATCCCTATATGGTGGGAGCTCATCCCTTTGATGGTACTCTGCAATGGGAGTCATCCAGCTGATGGTAGGACCATATGTCTCAGAGATGGTATTGATTTTATTAATTCCTTCCATGTTGGCCTAAATTAATGGTAAGACAATCCATTGATGGGCTATACTGATGATTGTTTCACTATGATCTGGGTCATCCAGAGTCATGGTTACATTTTCCAATGCATCAGATTGCATATTTTGAGATCGGGGGACATAAGTCAATTTCTTCTCTGATGGTAATTCAACCATTAGTTCTTAGACATAGTTCATTAAAGGGATAATATCCTCTTTCTTGATATTATATTCACCATTTACTTGATTGATGACCAGTTCTGAATCACCTCTAATCTTTAGGTGTTCAGTTTGTGCTTGAAGTACTAAATCTAGGCCTACAATGAGGGAATGCTACTCTATTTCATTGTTTGTGCATCCTTTTGAAAGTAGGAAGGAGTAAATAAGAACTTATTTTTCTAGGAATATGAGTATAACTACCAGACCCACTTTTTTGAACTTAGGGTCTTTCATTTTTTTCTTTTGGGCTTATGGAGGCACCATCGAAGTGAATTTACCATATTTAGGGATCCACTTGAACTAAAAACACTTCCTCATCATGTATCTCAACATATAATGGGGCCACCTCTATTGATGGATGATCTACCAGGAAGTATATGCTAATGCTTTAGCTTTGATATCCTTCTAGGATATGAAACATATATCGAAGTTCTATAAGATGACTGACCACCATGATAGGCATCTAGTTAACATTGAATGACTAAGAATATACTTGAGCGGATTGCTATGTGAGACCAAATAGAATTCTTGGTGATACATGTAATTACTCAGCTTCTAGACCGTAAATATTAATATAAGGAATCTATTCTTGATATTTGAATAATGAGTCTTAGCATCAATCATGGTTCAGATGAGGTAATAGAGACCGTTCTCGCTGTAGGCATTGTTCTTCTATGCGAGGAAGGCACCTAGGGATCACTCCAGGGCATTTATATATAGAATGAGTGGTTTTCATTCAACAACTGGAATTAGCACTGGTATAATTAAGAGATATATCTTTAGGTTTTTGAACACTTCCTAAAAGTCTTAATTCCATTGATATTATACCCCTTTCTTTATCAACCTGGTGAAGGGAATGCATTTTTCTACAGGGTTGGCTATGAAGTTCTGAATGTAGGCCAGGTGTCCTTGGAGTCCAATCAACTCACTAAGGTTTCCATGAGGTGACATTCCAAGGATTTATTTTTTCTTCTTAGGGTCGAAATTGATTCCCCAATGACGTATGATTAAGCTGAGCAATTCCCCTAAGGTAACACCAAAAACACATTTCAGGGGTTTATTTTCGAACTATGCTATTTTAGTTATTAACTAATGTTTCAAGATATTATATATGGTCTTATAATTCTCATTATTTAACCACTAGGTCATCAACATAGAATTCAATTAAATTTCCCAGGAAGGGTTTGAAAATGCAGTGCATGGTGTGCTAATATGTGGCGCTAGAATTTTTCAAACTGAAAGGCATCACCTTGTAGAAAAAACTCCCTGGGGATCCCTAAAGGTGGCGTCTTCTTCATCTTCATGGTCTATTTATATATGGTTATATCCTAAATATCTATCTATAAAACAGAGAGCCTCATATCCATCAGTTACATTGATCATCAATTTTGTGATTGGGATTAGGAAATATCTTCCAGGCAGTGCTGGTTGAGGTCTCTAAAATCAATTCAGATCCTAATCTACCTATTTTTATTATTTAAAGGGACAATTTTTTCTATCTAGAAGGGGTATTGGACCTCCTGAATGAAATTATCTATAATGATCTTGTCAACTTTAGCCTCTATTTTGGAAGCATGTGTCGAGTGCTTCCTTTTGGTGGCTTTCTTTTAACCATGATGGTCCTCTAGAAGGCCCAAGTGATGAGTGGCCACCTATGGATAGAGAATTGGAATTTTTGTATAATTATAGGAGAAAAAATGTTGATTCTTCTTCAGGAAAGAGGCATAGATCCTTTCTCTTCAGAAGGCATGTTCACACTAACCAGAGTGGGTTGTGGGTATTCTTCCATACCCAAGTTGATTTCCCTGAGTTCATCAATTCTGGTAGATATGACTTCCTCAAATGCTAGAGGGCCATCCCTTATGTCTTCTTCTTCCTCCTATACATACTCATTATCATCCTCCTAATATTTTAATGGGGAAAGAATCCTTGAAATGATTTCTGCATAGATGAGGGAAGAGTTGCAATTTTTATGTTTGGGAGGTGAAGTCGTCTCATCTGCCTCATCCGTTGGCAGGGGCTTCTCTAGAGAAGATGCAGTGAGTGGTAAAGGAGTTTAATCGACTTATTTTAGTGAGGAAACAATTCCTCCTACCTTAGTGGGTGAGAAATGAATTTTATGGGGTTTTGATGATGGTTCAGAGGTACTTTCATTAGAATCCCACCATTATCTTAATACTTAGTGAGTTTTCAACATTATCAGGCTCGGAGGAATTAATTGAAATCATGAGTACTGCTAAATAAGCATCTGAATTTGGAATTATGTTTTCAATATTTTTTTATGGGAATTACATATTCTTCCTTGAGATATTTGAGTGGATTGGTAGGAAACATTTACAGACTATTTGGGGTGGCGACCTATTCAATTATTTTAGCTGAGGGTTGTTTCCCCTTCAGTTCATAGAACCTTGTATCAATATAGTGTGATTCACAGAGGTCATATGGGGCCTTATCAGCATGTAGCTTCCTACTCCATCCATTAATGCTATATTTTAGGAACTGATGGTATGAGGAGGGTATTGTTTCATGTTTATGCATCTATGGCCTCCCTATCATGGGGTTGAAGGTTGTATTATCTCGGACCACCAGAAATTCTGAGTGAGCTATGAGGTCACAAAACGGGGTTTTGAGATTGATTTTGCCTAACTGATTCTGCTTTCTTTTGTCATATCCCAACATGGTTTTGGTGTCGGGCATTAGATCATCCTAATTATATACCATCTAATGAAGTTTTTGCTGTGGGAGGAGATTAAACCCAGAGCCATTTTTATGAATAATTTTTGGATATCAATTCCATTTATTATTCTAGACACATATATGGTTTTTATGTGTCATTTCATGATGTTGTGTTCATCTTGATCCACACAGGAGATAATTGTGTGTCATTCTAGAGGATTGGTCTCTATCTGGTAGACATCAGCGGTAGCCACCTTGGCTTTAAACTCCAAGGGACTTAGAAAAGCTTCAATGAGTGATTACCTAAGATTTTTTTCATAGATTCAGTACATCCACAATTGAGAGCTTAGTTTCTACTGAAGATAACTATTTCAGAATTTTATATTTATAATATAAAGGCTATCCCTACCCAGCATGGGGATTCTATTTATCATGTTCTTTAAGGGATTGAGCATTTGATTAATATGGGTCATCCCTTGGGCTTAGAGTTAGAGGAGCTTCCATCCATTATATATTGGGTAAGGTTTGTTTCCTCCCCTTCTGAGGGAAATTAGTCAAATTCTCTTCCTAGGATGAATATTTCAGAAGGACTAAACCAGGGTGGATTTTTTTGGGATAATAGAATTTTCCTATCCCTATCGGATTCACTAGAGGGTCCTTCCATGGGTTTCTGGAACACTGACGGTTTGAGTGGGTGTGTGACCATAAACTTGATTTCTTCTATAGATGTGTCTCCCTTGATATCTCTGGATTTTATGGATTCTTCCTCTGGGCACCCAATTGGGTGTGGGAAATTATAGTTGAAAATCATATTCATCACCAGATAAGGGATCCATCAAGTGGAAGAAATTGATGGAGCCAAAAATTAGAGCCTCTTCTGATGATGAATTTTCCTTATCATATGCCCTTGGTGGTGTCGTTTGGCGAGATGGTTCCCATATCTTCATATTCGATGGAATGAAATATGATAGTGTTAAAGACAACTTTGGGTTTGGTTAAATTTCATCTTTTTTACACATGCCTTCCATCCTTCTGATTGGACTACTTTTTTGGTGGTCAGCATTTATAGGATTTTGGGGATGAGGTTGTCGATTGTGTTGCATCAGGATCTATTGGACGAACAATTGGTTTCTTTAACTATGCATAGAGGATACCATTTTATCATTTGATTATTTTCCAAGTCAACCCATTAATTAACTTTTGATAATTTTTTAACAACTTTTTTCCACTCCCCCTCTTCTTCTGGGTGAATGGTGGAAACATATGCCACTTGCACTAGCGGTGGTCCCAGATTGACCATTCCATAATATATAATTCATTTAGGTAGGTCCTTAAAGACAAAGAAGAATGGAATGTTATTCCCCAATATCCAGTAGAAGGGGAAGTTATCTGGATGGTCATCAAGACCTACTTTATCAGTCCTCTTTGGATTCGGAATCTGAGGCAAATTTCAATTCATGGTAGCTACAAAGTATCCATAGACTTCATCATACTTGAACGAATATAATTTATTTATGCATTCCTTGAATTGATTTATTTTGGCCCTTTTCTTCTTTTCCTGACAGGGCAAGGAAGCTACTAACTTCCAAATGACTTTGTATGGTTTGGTGGGGGCCTTGGAGTTGGAGCTACTGTAGGGGGTGGATTAAGCCTGAAAGAAGCCATTTAATATCTCCCTAATATTTTTACTGGGGTATATGGGGCTGCCTAGGACTTGATATTTGTCTATTTTAAGAAATATTCTATCCTTGGTATAGTAGCAGAGAAGTCCCAAAACCCACTTGTATATTTCAGCATAATAAGTGGTGTTCGCCGCTCATCACAGACATTGTCGATGCACATGGACAACATCTCTTCTTGGGGGAGTAACTGGTTCAAGGAGTAAGTCAGACTGTTATATATGGCTATGAATTCTGAAACTCTCTAGTTCTATCATTTTTTGTAGTTCATGAGGTCACTGACTGTTGTTTTTGGCAACATTGAGCAGAACATGAATAGAAACTAGCGTTGAAGATCCTCCCATTTTGTGATTGAGTTAACTTGAAAACTGGTGTACCGAACAAAGGTTGAACCTTACAGGGTTCTCATAAATCATCTGGATTCACAACTTCTTATCCCTTTGGGGTTTCCATCATGGGATCACAATAAGAGGAGTAGTGAAATAGATGCTACTCTGGGTCCCCTGATCCATTAAACACTACGAATACAGGGTTCCTGAAATTTGATGGCAGAGGGACATTTCTAACCAAATTAAGGTAGGGCATCCATTCCTGTTTTATTAGGGAGTGTCGTCCTTCCATTTCTTCTATTTGAGTTTTCAATAACTTGATGGTATTCAGGATCCCTTGATCTAAGTCATGTTGGACCTGAGCATGAGTGGGTGCAGTAGTGGAAAGATTGGATGTGTTGGTGATGCTGGAACTTGATGTGGATACCCAGATAGGGGAAACCATTGTGGATTCTCCTAAATCTGTTCTAGCTGCTTCCAAAATGGATGGAAATCTAGATATCATGATAGGATTAGGTTCAGGTAGACTTATGGTCCTAGTGCTTCCTTGAATGATATTTTTATCCTTATTTCATCCATTAGGATGAACCTTTGAGGAAGAGTTACATATGATGAATGTGTGTGTTGATTCTCTACCTATAGAACATACTTATTAGGATGGATTTCTCTTATTAGATCAGTGTTTATTTTCATTAGATCTTTCATTTCTTCATCATGTAGAGAAAATATCTCCTCATGCATGGGGGAAACATTTTCACAAGGAGGAAGAGGTTGGTCGTAGACATTGTTTTTATTTTTCTCTATGTTGGGGATTCACATGGGTGGTTGTGGCTGTTTAATTGAGGCATGCCAAAATTTAAAACAACTATTTGGTTTCTAGAGTGCACACCTACAGGTTTTTTATGGATCGTTTCTAAGAGGGAACCCTCTTCTCATGTTTCCTAGTTATTTATATCATTTTCAGTGAGGTCTATGGGGATTATTTCCATGATTTTTACCAATTCATACTGCATTAGGGGTGGTGTACTAGGTACTGAATGGTAGGAGAGCTTCTTGATTCCTTTTTTGGATCTTCTCCGCCCATTCGGTGATGCTCTTCGGGTTTCTTGGTGAAGAGTGACTCGAAGAGAGCCCTGATACGACCTTGCAGCATGCCTCCATTCTAGGGGATTTGAGTCATGAGACAGGCTGGAATGGGTGTCCCCTCTATCCATTTTTTCCCTAGTCGGGACAAGACAACTATCCTTTGGATAGGAATTTGAGGTAAAAATTCCCCCAACCCTATAGGCTGGGGTTGCTTATGTTCTTCTATTAACGCACCTTATCCAAGATTTTCTAGTCTTATAGGGGCATTTTGTTTTAAAAATTTCCCCATCCTTATGAGATGGGGTTGATACCAAGTTATGATGACTACTATTGTTATTGTCGCCTCCTTGATCTCATGAATTCCCATCCGAGTGTGATCCGGATATGGTATCGGGTCTGCACGTGAATTTTTTTCTCCTGATAACATGATCAGTGCTTATATATTGGATTAACTTAGACATGAGGATTTCTATATTTTCATGGTGTGCTGTTTCCGGAGCTTCTCAATGGCTTTCTCTCTTCAGGCCTGATGCTTTTGAGACTTACTCAAGGATGGTTCTTGTTGATCATTCCACCTTTCTTGAGTAGGGATTTAATTTGACTACCATCTAGGGATGATAAAATTGTAGGATTTCACTTCCATTGGATTATAATGTATAGTAATTGGGGTGAAGTGTAGATCTTCGTATTCTCCCCATCCCTAGATAAGAACACCAGATGATACATTGTTGATAATGCAACACAACATGTGTAGTGTATAGAGGTAGATGAAATCAAGGCCTTTATTTCACCTTCTTGATTGTGTATTCCATGTAGAAAAAATGGATTGTAGGTGAATTTGATGGTGAAGATCTCCCAGGACATTGACATGGTCTTCATACCCATAATAGGGAAAAACATTTCTTTTAACTGGTAGATGTTTCTCAGATATTGAGGCAAATGTTATGCATACATTCTTCTGAAAACTCTCTTGGTATGTTGAACTGAGAAGTGGTCATTGTTCAATATATTACTAGTATTTCATCCCTATATAGTTGTCTTCTCATAGGCATCATAACTTGTTTTTCTTCTTCCAGGGAATATTCTGTTGATTCGCCTAGTTTGACTTCCAATTAATGTTTTCATTCCAAGTAGTGGGGTTAGTGAGAGTCTCATTGACATGTGATTAGTACAAGGGTGGATTAGAATATGATCATGGTCCTGGGCCATACTCTAGTTGAGAAAGTATATCACTTATCATGGATAGAGTATCCAATATGTTTTCCTCCATTTATCCAAGCTCCTCATCATATTAGGTATTTCTTGAATTTGACCCGATGATGGTAGGACCTTCTCACCAACGTAAATTTTTATTGTGGGGAGGACCTTCGTAGTTAGTGTCATGATGGAGAGGAATACTATCATGGCTAAGTGTATGGTTGTAGAGAGGAATTTTTTGGTGTATACCCTGGGGAGGACCTTTAGGGGGGACTACAACAAGGGGGGACCTTCTTGCTGCTTGGCATCATTGAGGAGAGGGCCTTCACAATGACTACTATCATGGTAAGGACTACCATCATTTCTCTAGCTATTGAAGAGTATTTATAGTGTACATTCTATGGAGGGCCTTAAATATGTACTAAAATGAGGGTATTACTTTGTCGTTGCTTGATGTCACTGCTAGGAAGGCCTTTATAGTGACTATTGTCATAGAGAGGACTGCCATCACAGCTTGATGTCTGACTATAGAGAGAACCATATCTACACTGTATACCCATGGGTATGACCATTAGGCCAAATGAAAGCAAGGGGAGGACCTTCTTGTTTGTTAAATCTTCTTTTCAAGGGGAGGGCTACCCTAACACACATCAGGAGATAAGCTCTCATAATTGATCATTTCTATCCCATGTAGTAAGCCCCCATGGGTGCTCTAGGGAGGTCCTTCAGAGCTTCTGGTAGAGACATTGCGTGGAGGACCTTCACATCTGCTACTACCACTTCCATAATTTAGTAAGGGTATGAAATGATCTTGAGCCTCTATTGATATATGTTTGATGGCGTTAATAACCTCATCTTCCAAAAGAGAAGAATCATGAATGTTCTCTTAATTTTCTAGTTTCCTTTGGTGCCATTCATGTTTGGGTGCTCTCTTGCAGGAAAATGGGGCCACCTACTATTGGTAGAAGCCTTCATATATGGGGACCTATTTTTTTAGTTCCCACAAAGTCATTGAGATGCACTGATGAGCATCATGAGTTCTGGAAGGGGTATATGCATTCCCTAGAGCAGGCACCACATTGGACCTGTGTCCCCTAGTTGGAACATATGTTTTTTCTAGGTCTTATTGTCCTTGTATTGCAGAATATAGTATTTGAACCTCCTAGATTAGAGCAGGGATGTGGGTCTGCTCGAGGGGACTATATGATTTTGGGGATGAATCACCCCATCAAAGGATATGGGGATTTTTAGGTGATTTTAGGGGGTTTAAGGGATTTTTAGTCTTTTTCGGGTCTAAAGGTCTTGTATTTGTTTTTAGAGTTTTTAGCATATTAGGGATTTTATATTTTTCAGGATTTTATAGTTTTGGGGTTTTAAGGTTGTCATGGTTTTTAGGGGTTTTCATATTTTTTTTGTGTTTATATATTTTTTGGTGTTTATATATTTTTTTTGGATTTTTAGGGCGTTTTAGGGTATTCTTTGGTTTGTAGTGTTTTTATGGGTTTTTAGGTTCTTTGAATGTTTATTAGAGTTTTCTTGATACTTTAATATTTTTTAGGGTTTTGGGTAAATGGTTTAGGGTGCAGAGTATAGGGTTAATGTTTTAGGGTATTAGGTTTAGGATGGGGGTTTAGGGTGTAGGGTGTAGGGTATAGGGTTTAGAGAGTGTGGTTTATGGATTAGGTTTTAGGGTATAGGCCTAGTTTTAGGAATAGGGTTTAGAGTTTTGGTTTTGGGTATATGGTTTAGGGTGCATGTTTTAGGGTTTTTGGTGTAGGGTTTAGTGTTTTGGGTGTGGGGATTGGATTTAGGTTATAGGGTATATAGTTTTTAGTGTTGGGTTTAGTGTTTTGGATGTTGGGTACAAGGTTTTGGGTGTTGGGTTTTAGGTTTATGGTTTATTGTATAAGGTTTTGGGTATTGGGTTTTTTATGGTTTTAAGGGTTATAAGGGTTTTTAGGGTTTTTTATTATTTGGAGAATTTTTTAGTTTTTTAGGATTTTTAGGGTCTTTAGTGTTTTTTGAGATTTTTTTGGATTTTATTTTTTTTTAATGTTTTTAGGGTTTTATAATTTTTTTATTGTATTTATGTTTTTAGGTATTTCTTGGTTTTAGAGGTTTTACGTGTTTTGGGGGGTTTTAGGGCAAGAATGATGTGAGGGTCGGGCTATTCCCGCCCCCCCCCCCCAAATTTATTAGAATGAAAAGAAGAGACACAATAGACAAGGGATGGGAGGGGTCAAACGACCCACACCCAAAAACCCTTTACAACCCAAGATGCAAAAGACCCCAAAAAAAGAAAGATCAAAAAATAAAAAACACACACAACCAAACAATAAAGATCCAGCAGCAGTCCCAACCAAGTGACAACCAGCATCCAGCAGCAGCAATACCATCACCATCAACAGCAAGCATCTATCAACACCAAATCGAGAAAACGTCAAAATCATCCAGAAACACCAAATCAAACTCAAAAGTTTCATCAAACAAACTTCAAAACACTAGAAACATAGAACCACCAGCACTAGAATCACCAACCTCCACATTAGCCAGCGCCACCATACAGGGTAGATCCATGACCAGCCACCCAAAACCACCAGCACTAGAAACAGAAGCCTCTTCTTCCTCACATACCATCCAAGTAACAACCAACATTCTAGCATAACTCACCCAGCAGCACGACCACAAGAAAAAAACCACCAGCAACCTACGTAATAACCAATGCACAGGCCAAAAAGCCCTTCCAGCAACCCATGAACCACAACACATAACCAAATGTAGCACCTAATATCAAACCCAGCAAGCAGCACCAACATCAATCCATAACAGGACCATCCTACACCATAGAAAAACCAAAGAATAAGGAACCAACCATAAGTTTCGGCAATATACGCGGGGGCCAAAAAGACCACTTTGGCACTTCCAGGAAGTAAAAACTGAATCCAGATCACCGTAGAACAGAAACAAACCAGGAACAACAGCGTGAATCAAAGATGAGACACGAACCTAAAATTTCTTCCGCATGCAGCAATAATCGACGTGACGCTTGAAGATCCACACATATCCCAAGTTTACCTCAAGCATATGGAAAGAAAGAAACAACAACGGATGAGAGAGCCAGACCCCCGCACTGCATCATTGAAGAGTCCGGAACCCATGCCACCAGTGAAACCCCCTCCACCGATGAAGACTTCTAAGCTAATGACCAATCCGAGAAGACCCCATCTCCGCAAATGAGATATGGAAATGCAACCGAAGACCGCTAGGGTTTCCAGATGCCGAAGAGTTGACCTCTTCAGCACCTTTTGAGAAAATCCGATCTGAAGCCACAAAGATATTCGAAACCTCTAAAGCCGCCACAGCCTAAACACAATGTAAAGAAATCCGAGAGAAGCTTGAATCTGAATCCGGAAGCCCAAGAAGAAACTGCACTCTGGGAAGTCGAATCCTCCATAGGAAGGAAACCACCGTATCCTTGGATCTAAATAGCACTTCAAAGGCATACCTCCACCGAGAAGAAGAGGACGAGGATCCATCACCAAATCCCCAAGCAAGATCCGGGGGAAGACCTTGATGTCGTGACGAGCGGGAGAGAAAACCAGGGGAGAGCACCGCCATCTTGGGGGGTTTTAGGGGTTTATGGGGTCTTAGGGGTTTTTTTGGGGATTTAGGTTTTGTATTGTTTTTATGTGTTTATAGAGTTTTTAGAATTTTTATCAGTTTTGAGGTGTTTTTAGGTTTTTTCAGGGTTTTTTGGGTTTTAGAGTTTTAAATTGTATTTTGGTATTTTTTTAGGTGTTTTAAGGGGTTTCATAGGGGTTTTAACGATTTCTTGTATTATTTTATGTTTTTATGTTTTTTAGTTCTTGTTAGCGTTTTTTAGTGTTTATTGGATTTATTAAATATTTTTTAGGGTTTTAGGGTTTTTTTTTTGTTTTTGTTTTTTTGGAAGTTTTAGTTTTTTTTACTATTTTTATTGGTTTTTAGGTTTTATGGTTGTTTTGGGTTTTTAGGGTTTTTAGTGTGTTTTAGGATTTTTACAGTTTTTTTGGGATTTAAAGGGTTTTAGGGTTTTTAGGGATTTAGTGGGTTTTCTAATATCCTAGGGGTTTAAAATCTCTTATTATTTTTATGGGTTATTATGGGTTTCAAGGATTTTCAGGTTTTATGGTTTTTTCAGATTTTTTAGGGTTTTAGAGTAGTTTTAGAGTTTTGAGGGGTTTTTAGTGTTTTTATAGTTTTTAGGGTTTTCAAGGTTCTTATGTATTTTAGGCTGTTTAATGGGTTTTAATGGTATTTTAGGGATTTTATTGTGTTTTTAGGTGTTCTTGGTATTTTTTTATTTTTATGGGGTTTTAAGGGGTTTAAAGTGGTTTAAATGGGTTTTTGGTTCTTTTTTTTTCTTTCAGGGGTTTTAGGTTTTTTAGGAGTTTCAGCTTTTTGAAAGGGTTTTTGGGGTTTTAAGTTTATAGGGGGTTTTATGTATTTTCTTGTTTTTAGTGTTTTTAGGGGTTTTGGGTATTTAGGTTCTATTAGAATTTTTAGGGTTTTTAGGGGTTTTAAAAGTTTTTAATGTATTTAGTGTTTTTGTGGTTTTGGCATTCATTTTCGTGTCTTCATATGTTTTAGGGTTTTTTATGATTTTCGGGTATTGTATGGTTATTTAAAGGGTTTTAACGGTTTTAGGGGTTTTTAGGGGTTTTAGGGTTTTAAGAGATTTAAGGGTTTTCTTATGGTTTTTAGGGGGTTTATGTGTTTTAGGGATTTTAGGGGTTTTAATGGTGTTTTAATATATTTTAATGTTTTTATTATATTTCAAGGATTTTTTTGTTTTTTGGATTTTATTGATTTTTAGGGTTTCTATGAGTCTTTTTCAGTGTTTTTTGGGTTTTTAGGGTTTTTAGGGGCTTAGGGTATTTAGGATATTTTATTTTTTATGGGGTTTAGGTTTTTCTTAGGGTTTTATTTTGGGTTTCTCAGTTTTTAGTTGGTTTAAGAGGGTTTATTTGTTTTAGGGGTTTTTTGGGGATTTTAAGGGTATTAGGGCTTCCTAGGGATTTTTGGGTTCTAGGGTGTTTATTTTGTTTTTTATTTTTTAGTGGGTTTTAGGGGTTTTGATGGGTTTTTACGGATGGGGGGGGGGGGTGGGGTAGTTTTTAAAGGTTTTTAGGATTTTTTGTGGATTTGTAAGGTTTTATGGGTTTTTAGGATTTTTAGGGTTTTAGGGGTTTATTAGTGTTTTAGTACGGGATTTAGGATTTTTTAGTGGTTTTAGGGGTTTTTATGATTTTTATGGTTTTTAGGGTCTTTTGTAATTTTCAAATCTTTTTAGCGGTTTTTTAATTTTTTCACATCTTTTAATGTTTTTAGGGTTTTTTGGGTATTCTATGGATTTTTTGGGTTTGTAGTGTTTTTTTGGGAATTTTATGGGTTTTAGGGCTTCTTAGGGTCTTTGATAATGTTTTAGGAAAATTTAGGGAAAGGAAGATGCGAGGGTTGGGCTATTCCCACCCCCCCAAATTTATTAAAAAGAAAAAACAGACACAACAGACAAGGGAGGGGAGGGGTTAATCGACCCACACCCAAAAACCCTTAACGACCCAAGACAAAAGACCCAAAAAAAGAAAAAACCAGAATGAAAAAAGAAAAAAACACACAAAACAAAGCAGCCATCACCATCATCCAACATGAACCAGCATCCAGCAGCTCTCAGCTAACCAACAACCAGCATCCAAACTCAAACATCAATCCACATCCAGCAACAACATAACCCTAAACCACAGCTTCAGCACCTACCATCCAAGCAGCAACCAGCATCCAGAACCGCGAACATCCAACATCACAGAACCACCAGCATCCAACATCACATAATTTTTGTGGGGATTTATTGTTTTAAAGGTTTTAGGGTTTTATTATTATAAGTTTATTTTTATATATTTTAGGGTATTTTATTTTTTAATGGGTTTTAGGGTTTTTTTAGTGTTTTTAGTGGTTTTAGGGTTAAAATTGTTTTAGCAGTTTTTTGGGTGTTTTTATAATTTTTAGGGTTTTTATAATTTTTTAGTGTTTTTTTATTTTTTATGTGTTTAATGGTGTGATGGGTTTTGAAGGTGTGATATGTTTTTATGGTTTTATAGGGTTTTAAAAGGGGGTTTAGTGTAGTTTGTTGGGTTTTTAGTGGTGTTTTTAAAAAACAATACAAGGGTTTTGAGGGTATTTTAGGATTTTTTTGTTGTTTTTAGGGGTTTGGGTTTGAGTTGTAGGTTATGGGTTTATGGTGTAGGTTATAAAGTTTGGGTTGTATGCTTTCATGTTTATGGAGTTGGTACAGGGTATAGGGTTTGTGGGGATTGCTATAGGATTTAAGGTGTAGGGTATGAAGTTTATGGTGTAGGGATTAGGGTTTAGGGTGTGGGGTTTAGGGTTTAGAGTGTATCATTTAGGGTTTAGGGCGATCGTTGTAGGGTATAGGGTTTACAGATAAGGGTATAAGGTTTACGGTTCAGAGTGGCGAGTATAAGGTTTAGGGTGTATGGTTAAGGGTTTAATGTGACAGGTATTGGGTTTAAGGCGAAAAGTTTATGGTTCAAGATATAGGGTTTAGTTTTTAGGGTTTATGGTGTAGTGTATATGTATTAGGGTGTAGGTTTTAGAGTTTAGTATGTTCGGTAAAGGTTTTAGTTTGTAAGGTTTTGGGTTTGGGATGTTGGTTTTAAGGTTCTGGGTGTATGGTTTTTGGTTTGGAGTTTTTAGGTCTTGTAGGTTCTTTTAATTTTTTTTTGTTTTTTGTGGTTTTATGCGTTTTTAGTGTTTTTATGGGTTTCATGGATTTTAGGGGATATTTTTGGTTTCTAAATTTTTGGGGTTTTGGGGTTTTAGGGTATTTTAGGGTTTAGATCTCCGAATGGCCCGAAGGCCTTTATTTTATTTTATTATAGATAATCCATTTTTTAAGGGTTTAATGGGAACCTGTACATGACCCGTAGGCTCAAGGAACAAGGCCCGACAAGACCAATAATACATGAACTGAAAGCCCAGAGGCATACCATGCCCAAACATGAACCGTTGGCCCAACCCACAAGAACTACCCCTCCCCATCTTCTGCATCATTGATCACCTTTTATCTCCCCACCTGCATTGTTGATTGGCTAGCATTGCCCCATATTTTAGGGTTTAGAGTTTTAATTTTTTAAGGGTGTTTAAGGTATTTAGTGTTTTTATGGGTTTATCTGTTTTAGGGGTTTATTGGGGTTTTCTGATATTTTTGTATTTTTTAGGGTTGTTTGGTTATTTATAGTTTTTCTAGAGTTTTATGTGTTTTATGTGGGTATGGGGGGTTTTAGGTGATTTTAGGAATTTTAAGGCTTTGTAGATTTTTATGGTGTAGGGGTTTTTAAAGGTTTTTAGGGCTTTTAATGTTATCTAGGGTTTTGTATGGGTTTAAGCGTTTTTAAAGGTTGTATGGGTTTTAGGGTTTTTTTAGGTTTTAGTCAATATTAGGATTTTTTGGGTTTTATTTATGTGTTGGGTTTTTGTGATCTTTTAAGGCTTTATGGGTTTTTATGGTTTTTATATTTTTTAGGATTTTCAGGGTTTTTAGGGTCATTTATGGTTTTTAGGGATTTTATTGTCTTTTAGGGTATTTAGTTGTTTAGGGGTTTTTTTTTTGTTTTTGGTTATTTATTGGTGTTTGGTTCATTTATGGGTTTTTATGAGTTTTATGTTATTTTAGGTTTTTTTTGGGTCCTTTGGGGGTTTTAGTACTTTTTAGGTTCCTTTTGGGTTTTAAGGGTTTTTAGTGTCCATTATGGTATTTAGGGTTTTATGGGCCTTTATATTTTTATGGTTTTTATGGTACTTTATGGTTTTATGGGTTTTTAGTGTCCTTCAATGGTTTTTATGGATTTTTAGGGTATTTAGGATTTTTATAACCCATTGGGTTTTTAGTGTTTTTATATTCGTCTATTTTTTTAGGGTATTATATGTACTTTTGGGGTTTCCTGGTTTTTAGTGTCTTCTAGTGTCTTTATGGTCTTTTAGGGATTTTAGAATCATTTATGGTTTTTTCATTTTAGGGTATTCTAGTGTTTTTTGGGATTTTATTGTCTTTTAGTGGGTTTTAGGTTTTTATGGTATTTTATGGGTTTATAGGGTTTTAAGGATTTTTTTTGGTATTTTAGTGTTTTTAAGGGTTTTATGGTGTTTAGGGTATTTAGAGGCTTTATGGTGTTTTGTGTTATTAGGTTCATTAGGGGTTTTAGTGTTTTGGGGGTTTTTATGGTTTTTTATTTTTTAGGGTGTTTATGGGTTTTAGTGTTTTTTTGTATTTTTATAGTTTTTAGTGTTCTTAGTGTATTTATGGGTTTTTTTGTTTTTTGTATTTTTAGTGTTTTTAGGGTTTCTTAGGGGTTTTAATATGTTATATAGTTTTTTAGAGTTTTTAGGGTTTTTTATTGTTTTAGAGATTCTATGGTCATTAAGGATTTTTAGTAGTTTTTAGGTTTTTAGTGATTTAATGTTTTTATAGTTTTTAGGGACTCTGAAGGGTTATTAAAGTTCCCTAGGGTTTTTTATATATTTTTAGAATTTTAGGGGTTTTTTATGTTTTTATGTTTTTTTGGGTTTTATTCTTTTCAATGATTTTTATTGGGTTTAGTGTTTTTGTTGTTTTTAGGGGATTTTAAGGTTTTTAGGTTTTTTGGGGTTTTGGGGGTTTTTGGCGTGTTAAGGGTTTTGAAGACCATTTTAGGGTTTTTAGGGCACTTATCGATTTTTAGTGTTTTTAAGAGGTTTTGGGTTTTTTGAGGTTTTAGGATTTTTGGGGATTTTTTAGGGATTTTATTGTGTTTATGATTTTTATTGATTTAACAATAGTTTTAATTTTTCTAGGGTACTTAAGAGTTTTTAAATTTTTTATAGGGCTATTTAGTGTCTTTTAGGGGTTTTTTGTGTTTTTTGTGTTTTGGGTGACTATTTTTTTAGGGTTTTAGGTTTTTAGGGATTCTAGGGTCTTCTAGGGTTTTTATGGGTTTTTAGGTTTCTGGGGGTTTTAGTGTGTTTTTAGGGTTTTTGGGGGGTTTAAGTTCTTTTTTAAAATTTTAATCGTTTGTTTGGGTTTTTTAGAATTCATGGTGGTTTTGGGGTTGTTATGGGTTTTTTGGGGTTTTTTGGGTTCTCCTTGGGCTTTCAAGTGTTTTAAGGGTTTTTATAGTATTAGGTGTGTTTTAGGATTTTCAAAATTGTTATTTTTTTAGTATTGTTACTATTTTTGAGTGGTTTTTTGGGGTTTTCAAGGGTTTTCATGGGGTTTTATATTTTTAGGTTTTTTGGTGCTTTTAGGGATTTTATGCTTTTTAGATTATTTTTAGGGTTTTAGGGTTTTTATTGCTTGTATGGGTTTCAGGGGTTTTAATGTTTTTAGGGTTTTAGTTTTTGTATGGGTTTTATGGTTTTTTATTTTAAGAAGAGTTTTTAGGGTTTATTAGAGGTTTAGGGTTTTTTTTAGGTTTTTGTGGTTTTCTAGAATTTTTAATGGGTTTTATGGGTTTTTATGGTTTTTTGGGTTTTAGTGTTTCTAGTGTTTTTAGGGGGTTTAGGATATTTTAGAGTGTTTTTAGGAATCTTTAGGTGTTTTTTATGTTGAAGGGGGGGGGGTATTTTTATTTTATATTTTTTGTTTTAGGTTTTTAGGGTATTTTAAGGTGTTTTGGGGTTTAAAGCGATTAGTGGATTATGTTTTTGAGGTTTTTGGTGTTTTAAGGGGGGTTTTGGGTTATTTTTTTTGGGGGGGGGGGTTAGGATTATAGTCTCTTTTGCCGAGGGTTCATGGGGTTTTAGGGTTTTAAGGTTTTTTTATGTTGTCATGGTTTTAGGTTTTTAATTATTTTCATATGGTTTTAGTGTTTTTTGTGTTTTATTACTATTTTGAGGGATTTTAGGTGTTTTATATCTTTTTAGGGATTATAGGGGTTTCAGGGTTTTAGCGATTTTAATGGGTTTTAGGGGGATTAAGGGGTTTAAGGGTTTTTTTTTGAAATTTTATATTTTTCAGTGTTTTGGGGTTGTTTTCTGGGTTTTAGCATTTTTATGGTTTTTTGGAGTTTTTAGGGGTTTAGGGGTTTATAGAGTTTTTAGTGTTCATAGGGTTTTAACTATTTTAAGGTTTTTATACATTTTAGGGCTTTATGGTTTTTGGGGTTTTTTGGGGTTTCTACTATTTTTATGTTTTTATATACATTATAGGGGTTTTATTATTTTTAGAATTTTATGGTTTTTAGAGCATTTAAATGATTTTATGGGTCTTTAATTGTATTCATGGGGGTTTTAGGATATTTTTGGTATTTTAGGGTTCTTAGGTCCTTTTAGGGTTTTAGGAGCTTCAGGTACCTTTATGGGTTTTAGTTTCTTATGGGTTTTAGGGGGTTTTAGGTTTTTTAGCATTTTATAGTTTTTAGGTTTTTAGGGTTTTCTAGGATTTTGGTATTTTTATAGTTTTTAGAGTTTTATGGTTTTATGGGTTGTATGATTTTTTTGGGGTTTTAAGGGTTATTAGGTTTTTTAGTGTTTTAGTTTTCTTTACATTTTTAGGGTTCCATTTGTTTTTAGTGGTTTTAGTGTTATCAGGGTTTATAGGGGTTTTAAGTGTTTTTTTGGTTTTTTAGTGTTTTTTATGTTCTAATGGGTTATAAAGATTTTATATTTTCTATGGTTTTTAGGGTTTTATGCGTTTTAGGCTTCTTTTGGGGTTATAAGGTGATTTAGGGTTTTTAGGGGTTTTAGGGTTTTATGTTTTTAGGGGTTTTAGGGTTTCATAGCGGGTCTTATGTTTTTTTGAGTTATGTGTGTTTTTACAGATTTTGGAAGACTTTTATTGATTTTAGATATTTTAGGTATTTTATGGGTTTTAGTGGTTTTAGGGGGTTTTAGGGGTTTTTATAGTTTTTAGGGGTTTTAGGGGTTTTTATTTTTTTTATGTGTTTTTAGGTTTTGGGGGTTTTTAGTGGTTTTGGGGGGTTATTAGGGTTATTGTGGTTTTTTTGGAGTTTTATATGTTTTTTAGTATTTTTAGGGGTGACACACACCTGTCGTGGGGCGTGGAAAAAACTTCTATTTACTAATTTAAAATATAATATAGTGGTTAACCTAGGTTGTCTCCTGATGAAAAGTGCACACAAAATAATTTGTCACTTTTTATTTAGAGAAAACATTGGGTGTTTTTAAAATTGGTTGGTTTTAAAATAAAAGAGAGAAACGTAAAAAAAGGAAGAAATTGATGAAGTTATTTAAGAAAAATATTGAATTCAAATGATTTAAAAACTATTTTATGAGATGGGTGATAAAGTCAGGGTTGGTTTTATAATTTCAATACTATCCTTGTTCCATTTAATTCAATCCTCTTCTGCTATGTTGATTTAAGTGAGATTCCATAATTACTTCAACTCACTTATTTGGTTAAATGGTTTAACAAAATTCTATTTTGTCATACACTTATTCCGTTGTGTGATAGAGTTGTAGTGAACACCCCCAATTATATAAGGAAATTCCCAATTGGGTATTGTTTATCCTAAATAATCCTGAATATTCACAACCCCTCCCACACGTAGTAGCGATCGCTAGGTACTTCACCACTAAGCCCTGATATTTAATCTATAGAATATAGAACAGAACCTAATGGACGGATAAAAATGATCATTTATCAAAGCAATAATAACAACAGAATATAAAATCGAATACAATCGCATAAGATAATAAATTCTGTTTTTAGAATTTGAAAACAACTTCACAGAAGAGAAAGAGATTTTATTCCATCAAATGTAAGAACTCAAAGCATTAAAAATATAAAACCTTCCCTCCCCCAATCACCTCATATGTTTACCCCACCATGGTAAGGGTAATTTATATGAAATAGGAAGAAGAAAGCATTATGGAACTTGAAGAACAAAAGAGAGAAATGAAGAACTCAAAAATAAATCCTCCAGAATCTATCTTCCAGAAGCTCGCTTCGGTTATTCCCTATCCTGGCCGAATGAGGCCGAGGTCCCTTCTTATAGGAGGTGAGGAATGGTGTTTCCCATACACCCACTAAGTTTTAATGCATTTAGAGCCGTTTGGAAGGAGTTATGGTCGATTTAGTAGACTTGACTTATTCTGGCCGCCAATCACTATTCCACCAACCCAACTTTGACCGGTTTATGGGCGGCCTTAATGAACTCATTTCTCCATTAAATTTTATGTGAATCTTCCTCGTCAAGTTGTATTTCTGAACCAGCTATAATAACTACATTTGGTGGTCGGTTGTCCGAGATATAATTCTTTGAATGAGTGATGGTCCATTCTGTCGTCCAGAATAACTTTTCACATTGACAGAAATGTTTGGGCATGTAAAAATTCGAATTGGAACTTGGTCCAGAAGAATAATGTGTAGCCAAGGAACCATTTCATCCTAAAGAAAAGGAATAGAATTAATTGTATCAAAATTTCAGGATTTATGATCGAAATACAGAGGAGTCATAAAACTGTTAAATATCCAGAATTAACCACTTTTCACATTTAAGCTCAAAACTCTCCAAAAATCATAAAATGATGAAAATATGATCAAATTGATTAATGGAAAGGGACTAAATTATTTAAAAACATATGTATAAATATGAAAATATGAGCTCTGTCAATTCCCCCACACTTAGCACTTGGAATCTTGGACAAGTAAACATCGACATTAAATCAAAGCAAATTTTAAAACACATATCCTTGAGAACCATCAATTTATCACCAATAAACAAAATATATCATGCCTCATAAAAAAGTCATTATTTCAAGTTCTAAATTCAGTTCATTAAATATATTTCCTATTCATGTCTTCTCCCATGCACACAAAACACTTACCTCACTTTCATTTTCTCTTATCACACAAATTTCAATTTTTTAGCAATGTCTTTCTCATCCAATACTCATGCAAGGGTCACCATAGGTTTGATAAATTTCTACATCTCCACCCGATGTAATTCAAGGACAAATTTTTATCATGAGGACTTTTAAAGGTTTTTCTGTGGCTTTAGGTTGGTAGGATTAATATGTGAAAAATTCTGAGGCTGAATAAGGAGGGTTTGGCTCTTTTTAACGAAAAATTGTGTTATTCTAATTTTCACTTAAATATGGTCTCCTCCTAACTCCCCTTAGCAGTAAATCAGCTCCACTAGCAAGAAAAATCAGTGAAATTTCACACCATTCATCATTGTAGCAAAAAAAGTATGAGTCATCTCAAATAATATTTTTCTTGAAAGTTCCAGATAGGCACAACTTTTTTCTCCATTGGAAGCTCCAGAAAGGCACAGCTTCTCATACATGAAAGCTCTAGAAAAGGCACAACTTTCAACTAAATGATTTTTTTCAGAAATAAAAACATCTCTTAAACATTTTAGTTTCAACCCAAATTATATCCAAATGAGGTAGAACAACCCAAGTCAACCTCCCCCCCACACTTAAGTTCAAATAGATTATGCAATTTCACTTCAAGAGAAGGTTGGATAGGGAAAATTGGCTTGTAATGTGGCTAAAATAATAGCCTATTCATGGGTTCTATGGGATAAAGGGATTAAATGTGTAATGTGGGACATTATAAAAAGGATTATTTCGAAAAGGGGCCTTTAATACAAAAAAACGCCTCAAACATTTAAAACAAATGTACCTCAAACCCTCAAGTTTTGACAGGAATAAATCAAATTTTGGTTAAATCAAGCAAGGTATGGTTCTCTCAAAAAGTGAGGTAAAAGAAAAGAATATGAAAATTAGGTTCAAAAGCCTCACAGGAAAGTGATTTCAAATATAAAGACAGTGAATTGTGGCATGAGATTCAAAAATCAGAGTACTTTTCATGAAATTTCCAAATATTTGAACTTAAAACAAAGTCATTTTCAGCATTCATTTAAGCTTAGTTTCATGGAATAAATTGTTTAGCTCATTGAAATGGGTTTCAAAAATGGAGATGATTTTCATTTTAGCTCAAAAGATTTAAAAATACAAAAAAATTTGAAAAACACACAATTGTTTTTTGAAACAAATAATTGAAAATACTAAACTTCAAAGGTTACCTCCCCCACACTTAAATGATGCAGTGTCTGTAATGCATTAAAGTGGATTTATCATGTAATTATATTTTAATTTGAATCAAAAGAATCAATAAAGTGTAAAGGAAAGGTACAACCTAACTTATTGGTAGTGCAATTTTGATTTAAGCTCATAAGTGTTACACACATAAAAACCTACAAACAAAGGTAGATAATAAAAACATAATAAATTTATTAAAAGTAAAGAAAATAGAAATAGAATGAGAATATAAGGATAGATCTTGGTTTAATCCCCCAAGTGGGCCCTGTGATTTTACTGCCTCTAGATGGGCAGTTTCAGTTGGTTATCCCCAATCTGATGGTGGGTGAAGTTTTTTTAATATGAACCATCAGAACTTCTTCTTTCTATCTTGAACTTCTTCCTTTTTGTTGAGGACTACATGGATATGGTACACTAAATCCACCCCCATGAAAATGATATGCATCTTTTATGGTGGGGTTAGGATAAATAATGAGTCCTCTTCTTTATTGGTTTCCAATTTCACAACTTCTTATTCATTCTCCAGTGGTTCCTCAATGTATGCCACATCAAAAGAATAATAAATGAGACAATTAGAAAGTAATTCAATTTGTATAAAATTAAAGCATGATGAATCAATATCAAGCTCTTCCATTTCAAAGTAATCATCCTGTGTCTATTTTTCCTCATATAAATCCTCTTTTATCACATCTTGAAATTCCTCTAATAAGAATTCATCTAGTTCAGGGAGATCCATATGTTCTTCTTCAGGTGTATCTTCTTCTTTTTCCTCATCCACCAAGGAAATACATTTGTTATCCAAATC
The DNA here is from genome assembly GCA_963277665.1 of Viscum album. NCBI lineage: Eukaryota > Viridiplantae > Streptophyta > Magnoliopsida > Santalales > Viscaceae > Viscum > Viscum album. The sequence goes on along the minus strand of OY728136.1, from coordinate 1,425,205,343 downwards.
TGAAAATTTCAAGCAAGGGGATGTGATACTCAATTAATATTATATAGAATCAGAATGATAAAAGTTAAGAAAAATATTATCTCCCTTAAGTATATTGACTTCAATTTCTTCTTCAGTATGAGTTTTCTCTTGTAGTTTAATTTCACAAGATAGAGGTAGGTAGTCAGGCTCCTCCATCTTTTCTTCCACCACTTTGGTGGCGTCTTCCTTCATTGGTTCTAGATATTCTACTTTATAAGGTATATTTGGATCAATTAGTTCATCACACTCATTACAGAACTCATCTAGATCTTTTTTCTCTCCCACATGTAGCTCAATAGGTAATTCTTCCTTCTTGTCCTCCTCGGGTTCATTCATTGGTTCTGGTTTTTCCATCATTGCACGAACATATTCAAATTAAAGTTCTACTTTGTTCTATAGTTTTTCTATTTTATTTTTAAGTTCTTGCATCTGAACTATATCATAACTATCCTCATATACTTTTTCTAAATGTGGGTAGTTGTTACATGAATTAAAGAAATAATCATTTGAAAACATCATGTAAAAATATTTTTGTATGTTTTTTTTAAAAAGTGTTAAATATTTATAATGAGATTGTGGCACTACCTCCCCAGCAACGATGCCATGTTTTGACACAAACCTATCGTGGGGTGTGGAAAAAACTTCTATATACTAATTTAAAATATAATATAGTGGTTAACCTAGGTTGTCTCCCAATGAGGAGTGCACATAAAATAATTTGTGACTTTTTATTTAGAGAAAACATTGGGTGTTTTTGAAATTGTTTGGTTTTAAAATCAAAGAGAGAAACGAAAAAAGGAAGAAATTAATGAAGTTATTTAAGACAAATATTGAATTCAAATGATTTAAAAACTATTTTATGAGAACGGTGATCAAGTCGGGGTTGGTTTTATAATTGCAATACTATCCTTGTTCCATTTAATTCAATCCTATTCTGCTAAGTTGATTTAAGTGAGATTCCAAAATTACTTCAACTCACTTATTTGGTTAAATGGTTTAAAAAAATAATATTTTTTATACACTTCTTCCGTTGTGTGATAGAGTTGTAGTTAACACCCCTAATTGTATAAGGCAATTCCCAATCGAGTATTGTTTATCCCAAATAATCCTGAATATTCGCAACCCCTCCCACACGTAGTAGCGATCGCTAGGTACTTCACCACTAATCCCTGATATTTATTCTATAGAATATAGACCAGAACCTAATGGAGGGATAAAAATGATAGTTTATCAAATAAATAATAACAACAGAATAGAAACTAGAATATGATCGCATAAGATAATAAATTCTATTTTTATAATTTGAAAACAACTTCGCAGAATAGAGAGAGATTTTATTCCATAAACTGTAAGAACTCAAAGCATTAAAAATATAAAATATTCCCTCCCCCAATCACCTAATATGTTTACCCCACGAAGGTAAGGGAAATTTATATGAAAGGGGAAGAATAAATCATTATGGAACTTGAAGAACAAAAGAGAGAAATGAAGAACTCAAAAATAAATCCTACAGAATCTATATTTCAGAATTTCTCTTTGGTTATTCCCTATACTGGCAGAATGAGGCCGAGGTCCCTTCTTATATAAGGTTATAAATGGTGTTGGCCATCCCCCCACGAAGTTTGAATGCATTTGGAGCCGTCTGGACGGAGTTGTGGCCGATTTATTAGACTTGACTTATTCTGGATGCCAATCACTATTCCACCAACCCAAATTTGACCTGTTTATGGGTGGCCTTAATGAACTAATTTATCCATGAAATTTTATGTGAAGTTGCCTCATCAAGTTTTATTTCTGACCCAGATATAATAACTCCATTTGGTGGTCGGTTGGCCGAGATATGATTCTTTGAATGAGTGATGGTCCATTCTGCCGGCCAGAATAACTTTTCACATTGACCGAAATGTTTGGGCATGTAGAAATTCGAATTGGAACTTGGTCCAGAAGAATAATATGTATCCAAGAAACCATTTCATCCTACAGAAAATTAATAGAATCAATTGGATCACAATTGCAGGATTTATGATTGAAATACAGAGGCATCATAAAACTGTTAAATGTCCAGAATTAACCACTTTTCACATTTAAGCTCAAAACTCTCCAAAAGTCATAAAATGATGAAATGTGATCAAATTGATTAATGGTAAGGGAATAAATCATTTAAAAACATATTTATAAATATGAAAATATGAGCTCTGTCAAGGGGTTTTAAGTGTTTTTGTTGTTTTAGGGGTTTTTTGGTTTTTAAGAGGTTTTTACGGTAGTTAGGGTTTTTAAATTTTTTAGGGTTTGTTAGGGTTTTAGGGTATTTAGGATTATTAGTTTTTTAAGTGTATTTTAGGGTTTTAGGTTTTTTATGCGTTTTAGGGTTTTTATGGGTTTTCATGTTGTATTTATTTTTATGGGTTTTTAGGTTTTCAGGATATTTTATGTTTTGGGGGTTTTAGGGGTTTTATGCTTTCTCAAGAATTCTATGTTCTTTAGGGGCATATGGAGTTTTTGTGTTTTTTAATATTTTTATAGGGTTTAATAGTTTTTAGGGTGTTTTTAACTTTTAAAGGGATTTTAGTTATTTTTAAAGAATTTTGAGGTTTTTAGGGGGTTTAGGGTTTTTAAGTCCTTTTTTGGTTTGTTTACGGTTTTGAGGTTGTTACAGGTATTTGACGAAATTGTAGGGGTTTTAGTGTTTTTATATGTTTTAAGTGTTCTTATTGTCATTTAAGGGTTTTATTGTTTAGTTTCCTTTAGGTATTTCTAGTGTCTAGGTTCCTTTAGGGTTTTTTTGTTTTTAGGGCCCATTAGGGGTTTTAGAGTTTTAATAGTTGTATTGTTTTTTTAGAGTTTTATGGATTTTTTTAGTTTTTTATGTTTTATGGTTATTTCTATTTTAGGGGTTTTTCAATTTTTACGGTTTTATAGTTTTTAGGGGTTTTCATATTTTTAGTGATCTTATCATTTTAATAGTTTTTCAGGTTTCATGGGTTTTTCAGTTTCTTGGGGTTTTCGGGTTATTAGTGCTTTTTATTATTTTTGGGGGGTTTAAGAGTATTTGAGGGATTTTTATAGTTTTTAGAGGTTTTAAGGGACTTCCATGTTTTTTTTTGGTTTTTTTGGGTATTTTAGAGTTTTATAATTCTTTGGGTTTTAAGGATTTGTTGGGTTTTATTTTTTTAGGGATTTTATGTGTTTTGTTTTTTTAATGATTGTAACTTATTTGGTGATATTTAGTTTTTAAGGGATTTTTTTGGGTTTTAATTTTTTTAGGGTTTTGGGGTCTTTTATGGTATTTGGAGGGTTTTATGTTGTTTACTTTTTTAGGGTCTTTTATTGTTTTTATGGGTTTTATAGTCTTTTAGGGTCTTTTTGGATATTTTGGGGTTTTTAGTATTTTAGGTTCATTTATGGGTTTCTAGTGTTTTTTGGGTCATTGTGGGGTTTTAGAGGGTTTTATGGGTTTCAAAGGTTCTTAGGTTATATTATGAGTTTTAGGTTTTTTAGGGTCCATTATATTTTTCTATGGGGTTTAGGCTCCTTTAGTGTTTATAGATTTTTTTAGGAACCTTTATGTGTTTTAGAGTTCTTTTTCTATTTTTGGGTTTTTAGGGGTATTTTGAATTTTTAGGTTTTTAGGGGTCTTATGTTTTGTTGGATTTTTGGTATTTTTAGGGGTTTTAGGGTTTTTATGGTTTTTATGGTCCCATGGGGATTTAAGGGTTCTAGTGTTTTTACAGTTCATAGAACTTTTAATTTTTTGTTCGGTTTAGGGTGTTTTAGTATTTTTTAGGGTTCTTGGGTTTTTAGGGTCTTAGGTTATTTTATGTTTTTTTATGTTCTAATAATACATTAGGGTTTTTAGAGTTTTCTAGGGTCTTTTAGGTATTTATATGGTTTTCATGTTTTTAAGGGTTTTTAGGGATTTTTTGTGTTTTTTTTGGTTTTTAGGGTCTTTTGGGTTTTAAGGTCTTTGAGGGGTTTTATGGGGTTTATGGGTTTTAGGTTATTTTAGGATTTTTATTGGGTTATTGGGTCTTTTAGGTTTCCTAATGGTTTTAGTTTACATTAGTAAATTTATGATTGTTTGGCGCTTTAGGGGTTTTCAGGGGCTTTATGGTTTTTAGGGGTTTATAGGGTTTTTCGAATTTTTAAGGTTTTAGGGTTTATTTAGTTTTTACGGTTTTTATAGTTTTTATGATATCTAATGGTTTTAGGGTGATTTAGGTTTTTAGGGGTTTTAGGGTTTTAGGGTGTCATAGGTTTTTTTGGGTTGATAGGGTTTTTAGGGTTTATTTTGGTTCTTTTCTGGTATTTGTGAGGTTTTTCTGGTTTTTTGGGTTTTTATTGAGTTTTATGTGTTTTTAGGGTTTTATGGGGTTTTAGATGTTTTAGGTTGTTTTATAAGTTTTTATAGTTTTTATGTATTGTATTTTTGAGTTTTTAGGGTTTTTCATGATTTTTTGGGGTTTTTTTTTTTTTCAGTTTTTGGGGGTTTTATAGTTTTTATAGTTTTTTGGGTTTTTAGTGATTTTAAGGGTTTTTAGGGTTTTAGAGTCCTTTAGAGTTTTTACTGTTTCTAGGTTCCTCTAGGGATTTTAAGGTCTGTTTTAAATTTTTACGATTTTTAGGGTCGTTTTGGATTTTAGAGTTTTTTGGGTATGTGTGTGTGTGTGTGTGGGGGGGGGGGGGTTATAAGTTTTTTAAGGGACTTTAGGGTATTAGTTATTTAGTGTTGTTTTTGGTTTTTTAGGGTAATTTTTTTGGTTTTTGGGGTTTTTTTTTATGGTCTTCTAATTTTTTTTGGGATTTATGGTTTACTATGAGTATTATTATTTTTTAGGATTTTCACATTTTTGAAGGTTTTTATGGGTTTTATTGATTTTTAGGGAATTTGGTGTCCTTTGGTGGTTTTGAGGTTTTTAGGGGTTCATACGGTGTTTGTCTTTGAATGTTTTTAGCATTTTGAGGGAAAATTATTGTTTTTTTCTTCTGTTTTTTGATTTTTTTTTCAGGTTTTAGGGTCTTTTAGGGATTTCATAGGGTTTCTAGAGTCATTTTCAATTTTTAGGGTTTTCTATGGCCTTTTGTAGGGTTTTTTAGGCTTTTAAGGTTTTTTTTGGTTTTTAGGGTTTTTTTAGTTTTTAGGGTCTTCTAATGTGTTTAGGGACTTTTGGGGATTTTTGGTTCTTATGGTTTTTATGGTTTTTGGGTTTTTATGGTTTTATCTATCCATTTATATTTTCTGGGGTTTTTGTGTATTTGAGGGGATTCATAGGGTTGTAAGGCTTTTTAGTTTTTTCTAGTTTTTATGTATTTTATTTTTTAGTGGTTTTAGTCACCTTTATGTAATTTAGGAATTTTGGGTCCATTAGGTTTTTAGGGTTTTTAGGGTCTTTTAGGGTTTTAGGGTTTTAAGGGTCATTAAGGGTTTTTATGGTTTTTCAGTTTTTTTGGGATTTTAGTGTTTTTTACATTTATAGATGTTTTTATTGTTTTAATATTTTTAGGTTTTAACTGTTTTTAGGTTTACTAGGGGGTTTCAGGGTTTTATATTTGTTATGATTTTAGTGTATTAGGGGTTATTTTGGGTTTTTTTGGGTTTTTAGGGTTTTTAGAGTTTTTTTCTGGGTTTTTTATTCTTTATACGATTTTAGTGCATTTTTTGGATTTTTCAGGATTTATTTGTGGTTTTAATTTTTTTAAGGTTTTAATGGTTTTTATAAGATTTTTAGTGTTTTTAGGGGTTTTTTGAGTCTTCATGGGTTTTAGGGGTTTTAAGGTTTTTATGGTTTTTAGTGTTTTTAGGTTTTTCAGGGTTCAAATTTTTTTCTGTGGTTTTTTTACTTTATTTTTGGGTTTTTAGGTTTTCTAGTGATTTTAAGGTTTTTAAGGTTTTTTTTATTTTTATAGTTTTGGGTACTTTTAGAATGTTTTAGGGGTTTTAATGTATTTGATGTTTTTTAGGGTTTTTATAAATTTTAAGGGTTTTAGGGACTTTAGGTTTCTGGGTTTTTTAGTGGTTAAGGTTTTTAGGGATTTTAGTAATTTAGGGTTTTTAATGGATTTTAGTTGTTTTTATGGTTTTAGGGGTTTTAGGTTCTCATAGAGAGATTTATTGTTTTTAGAATCATTTATTATTTCTAAAGTCTTTTCAGGTTTTTAGGGTTTCAGGGGATTTTGGGTCCTATATAATTTTTAGGTGTTTTAGGATTCTTCATTATTTTTAGGGGTTTTAGGGTCCTTTAGGTTTTAAATATTTTTTTAGTCTCCTATAGGGGTTTTACGGTTTTCATAGACCTTTCAGGTTTTATGGGGTTTGGGGAACTTTTAGGGTGTTTTAGGGCCTTTTGGTGTTTTTTACGATTTTATTGGTCTATAATGTTTTATAGAGTTTTTAGTATCATTTATAATTTTAGGGGTTTTTAGGGGTTTTAGGTTCTTTTATTTATTTTGAGGTGTTTAAAGGGAAATTTAGGAATTTTTTTGGTCTTTGATGTTTTTAGGGGATTTTAGGGTTTTCAAGTTTATTTAGGAGTTTCAGGGTTATTAAGGTCCTTGTAAGGTTTTTGTGTTTTTTGGTTCCTTATAGATTTTTAGGGGTTTTAAGTTCCTAGGGGATTCTTACATATTTTACACCCCTTTAGTGTTTTTAGGGGTTTATGGTTTTTAAATATTTTGAGGCTTTTAGGGTTTTTATGGGTTATTATGGTCTCTTAACATTTTTTTGTGGTTTTAGGGTTTTTTATAGTTTTAAGGGTATTTAAGGGGTTTTATTTTTATTAGGGGTTTTAATTTTTTTTGGGTATTTAGGGTATTTTTCTGTTTTTTGGGGTTTTAGGATATTTAGATTTTTAGGGTCTTTTATGTTCATTTGGGTTTTTATGGTATTATATTTTTATTGTTTATAAATGTTTTAGTGTTTTAGAGTATTATATGGTTTTAGGTGGTTTCTATGTGTTTTTAGGGTTTTCATAATCATTTAGTTGTTTTTAGGCTTTTAATAGTTTTTAGAATCTTTTAATGTTTTTAGTTTTTTTAGGATTTTTAGGTATTTTAGTGTTTTTTGGGGTTTTATGGGTTTTTAGGATTTTTTGGATTTTTTGGGTTTTTAAGGGGTTTGAAGGTTTTTTTGAGTTGTTGATTTTTGTAGGGTTTTTAGGGTTTTAAGGGTTTTTAGGGACTTTTAGGGGTTTTCGTGTTTTTATGGGTCCTGTAGAGTTGTTAACGTTTTTAGGCTCTTTTAGAGGTTTTATGAGTATTTAGGGTTCTTTTGGGTTTTTAGGAACCTCTATGGGTTTTAAGGTCCTTTAGGGATTATTTTTTAGGGTACTTTGGGGGTTTTGGAGTTTTTATTGTCTTTTCGTTTTAATGGGGATTTACAAGCTATTATTGGTTTACAAACAAAGACCACAAATAACCATGATTTTTAGGGTTCATACAACCAGAACAAAACCATAATAGGGATTTCATGGGTTAGAGTCTTTTGGGATTTTTGGATTTGTTATGGATGTTATGGTTTTTAGGGTTTTTTGTGATTTAGGGTGTTTAGGGTTTTTAGGTTTTTTTAGGAATTTTAGGGGTTTTAGGTTTTAGGTGTTTTAGTGGTTATTAAGGGATTTTAGAGTCCATTTGGGGTTTCATGGTGTTATGTTTTTCTAATTATTTAGTGTTTTTAGCGTATTCATGTTTTTTTGGGTCTTGAGGCTTTTAAGACTTTTAGGGTTATTTGGGTTTTTTTATAATTTAAGGGTTTTTAGGGATTTTAAGAGTTTTAGGGTTTTTGGGGTTTTAAGGTTGTTAGGGGTTTTTAGTGTTATTTGGTTGTTTTTCAAGTGTTTATAGTTTTTTTGTGTTTTTAGTGTTTTTAGTGTTTTTAGGTTTTTAGGGTTTTTCGTAAATTTTTAGTGTTTTAAGGTTTTTAGGGTATTTTATGTTTCTTAGAATTTTTAGGGGTTTTAGGGGTTTTAGGTGTTTTAATGGGGTTTTAGCGTGATTTAATTGTTTTAGTTTGTTTAGGTTTTTTAGAGTTTTGATGGTTTTTAGAAGTTTTTATATTTTCTTTGGGACATAAATCCTTTTACATATTTTTAGAGGTTTCTAGGCCTTTAATTATTATTTTTAGTTTCTTTGAGGTTTTAGGGTTTTTCAGATTTTTAGGGGATTTCTTGGGATTTAGGGGTTTTAGGTTTTTTTTTGGGTTTTAGGGGTTTTATGGTTTTAAAGTATTTTTGGGTATTTATGGGGTTTTTGGGTTTTCTGAGTTTTTTGGGTTTAAGGTATTTTAGAGTTCTTAAGATTTTTAGGGTTTTAGGGCCTTTTGGGTTTTTAAAGGTTTATAGGGTTTTTAGTTTTTTTATAGTTTTTATGGTTTTTAGGATGTTTTTATATTTTAGGGTTTATTAAGGATTTATTTTTTTAGGGGTTTTATAATTTTTTTATTTTTGAGGATTTTTGAAGAATTTTATGGGTTTTTATTCTATTTAGAGTTTTAAAGGGTTTTTAATTTTGTATAGGTTTTTGGGTTTTCAAATGTTTATATTTTTTATTGTGTTTCATGATTATTTTTATTTTTTTAGGTATTTTAGGATTTCAGGGATTTCAATGTTTTTATTGTTTGTCTAGGTTTTGAGAGCTTTTTAGATTTCTAGGGTTTTTAGGACTTATTGTTTTTTGGAGTTTTAGGGTTTTTATGGGTTTATATAGTTTCTAGGATTTTTGAGTTTTTATGGTTATTAGGGTTTTATAGTTTTTTATGGAGTTTTATTCTTTTTGGGTTTTTATGATTTTTAGTGATTTTTGAGATTTTCATGGGGTTTTTTTTTGTTTTTGGTTTTTTAAATTTTTGGGTTTTGGGTGTAGTATACAGGGTTTAGGGTGTAGGCTATCGGGTTTAAGGTTTAGGGTATAAAGTTTAAATTATAGGGTATATGTTTTAGAGTGTAGGGTTTATTGTTTTGGGTGCGGGGTATAGGGTTTAGGGTCTTCGGTTAATGGTTTAATGTGTAGGGTATAGAGTTTTGGCTATAGGTATTAGTATTTATTATGTAGGGTATATGGTTTATAGTGTAGGGTTTAGGATTTAGGGTATATGGTTTAGGGTTTAGGATCTCGGGTTTATGGTTTAGTGTGTTGGGTCTAGGGCTTAGGATTTGGAGTAGAGGGAATAATATTTAGGGTGTTGGGTTTTGGGTGACTTGTAGATGGTTTTGTTTGTGGTTTTTGGGTGTAGGGTTTTGAGTTTATGGTGTAGGGTTTAGTGTTGAGGGTTCAAGGTATAGGGTCTAAGGTGTGTGGTTTAACTTTTTGGGTTTAGGGTTTAGGGTTTAGGGTATATTTTTGTGTGTGTCAAGTATAGGGATTAAGGTGTATGGTGTAGGGTTTAATGGTTAGGGTTTAGGGTTTATGTTTTAGGGTATTTGGTTTAGGTTAGAGAGTTTAGGGTTTATGGTAAAGTGAATATTCTTTATGTTCAATGGTTTAGGGTTTATGATTTAAGGTATAGGGTATAGGGTATGGGGTTTAATGTGTATAGTATATGGTTTAGTGTGTAGGTTTTAGGTTTTTGGTTTATAGTTTAGGGTTATGGGTATAGGGTATAGTGTATAGGGTTTAAGGTGTTGAGTATAGGGTATATGGTGTAGGGTACTGGGTATGGGGTATAGGGTATAGGGTTAGGGTGTGGGGTTTATGATTTAAGGTGTATGGTATAGTGTATAGGGTGTAGGTTTTATGGCTTAGGGTGTTGGATATAAGGTTTAGTGTGTCGGCTTTTTAGTTTTGGGTGTAGGGTTTAGGATGTAAGGTATAGGGTTTAGGGTGCAGGGTTTTGGGATTTTTGTTGACGATATAGTGTTTGAGTAGTGTGATATTGGGTTAAGGGTGTACAATATAAGGCTCAAGGTGTGGTGTATAATATTTAGGGTGTAGGTTTTAGGGATTAGGGCGTAATGTATAGGGGTTAGGCTATTGGGGCAAGGGTTTAGGTTGTATGATATAGGGTTATGGGTGTTGGATTTTGGGTTTTTTGTTGTAGGATATAGGGTTTAGGGTAGAGGGTTTATGTATTATGGTGAAGGGTATAGGGTTTTGGGTGTAGCGTTTCAGGTTTGGGGTGTTGGGTATAGGGTTTAAGGTGCATGGTTTAGGTTTTAGGGTATAGGATACAGGTTTTAGGGTGTAGGATTTAGGGTTTAGGGTGTAGGGTTTAGGGTTTGGGATATAGGGTTTAGAGTGTAGGGCGTGTAGTGTTTAGGGTGTAGGGTGTAGGGTGTAGGGTTTAGAGTTTAGGTTATAGGGTGTAGTGTTTAGGGAGTAGGGTATAGGGTTAACAATGTCGGGTATTGTGTTGAGGATTTTTGGGGTTTTTTTATTTTATGGGTTTTAGGGTATTTTGGGATTTTTTAGGATTTTTATTGTTTTCTATATTTTTTATGTTTTTCGGGTTTTTTAGATTTTTTGGATTTTTGAGTCTTTAAGGGCAAGGAAGATGCGAGGATCGGGCTATTCTCGACCCCACAAATTTTATTAAGAAAAAAAGACGCAGTAGACAAGGGAGGGGAGGGGTCAAACGAACCACACCCAAAAACCCTTTACAAACCCAAGACGCAAAAGTCTCCCAAAAAAAGAAAGATCAAAAAAGAAAAAACACACAAACCAAGCAAGAGAGATCCACCAGCAGTCCCAACCAAGCAGCAACCAACATCCAGCAGCAGCAGCAGCACCATCACCATACACAACAACTTCATCACCTCCAAAGCAAAAAAAACATCACATCTCATCTAGGCAGCAGCCAATGTCCAGCCCATCAGATTCCGACAACCAGCATCCCGCTTCCACCTCAGCTACCACCAGCACCAACACCAATCAACACCACCATACCAGATTTCCAGCACCCACCACCTCCACTGAAGGGAAGGGTAGCCAAAGTCCAGTAGCTCATCATCCAGCAACTCAATATCCAACCAAAATTCAGCATCAACTTATGAAAGAACCAACATCCAATAGAAAACATCATATAGAAACTCAGAATCCAGCGACCAACTCTTCCTGACCAAACCTGTTCCAGCATCCCATCAAAATCGTAAACAAAAGGCCACCATCACCCACGCCAACACCCTTTCCGCATCATCTAAAACTCCTTAAACTCATCATTCAGCAATAATAGCAACACAAAACCAAACCATCCACAATTCAAGAACATACAGACCAGCATGTCAAACTGAACACAGCACAACATGGCCATACCTTCATCAGGGGGTATAGGTTTTTGGGGTTGTTTCAGGGCTTTGTGTTTTTAGGATTTTCTAGGGGTTGTAGGTGTTTTATTGGATTTATGGATTTCAAGGATTTTTAGGGTTTTAGAGATTTTTGTGTTTTAATATTTTTAGGGTGTTGTAGGGTCTTTTAGGTTTATATAGGGGTTATTAGCATTTTTTTTTGTTTTTTTAGGATTTATTGGTATTTTAGGGATTTGTGGTTATTTAAGGGTTCTTAGGGACTTTTAGGGTTTTTAGTCCCTTTATGGGGTTTAGGGGTTTTTAGTGGGGTTTTTATGTTTTTTTTACTTTTAATGGTTTTTATATTTTAGAGTTTTTTGGGTTTTTGTGGTTTAGGGTTTTGCGGTTTTTATCATTTTAGGGATTAACGTTTTTTAGGTTTTTAGGGTTATGTTTTTAATTTTTTTAGATTTATCTGGGTTATATATGATTTTGAAGTGTGTTTTAAGGTTTTTGGGGGGTTTCAGGAGTTTTTTGGAATTTTACGGTGTTTTAGAGCATTTAGGGGGTATATGGGATTTTACGAGGTTTATGGGTTTTAATTTTTTTAGGAATTTTTACAGTTTTTAGGGTCCTTTTGGATTTTAGGTTTTATTAAGTTCTTTTAGGGGTTTTTAAGGTTTTTAGGGTCTTTTATATTTTTTAGGGGATCTTAGGTTTTTATGTTTTTACAAGATTTTAGGGTCCTTTAGGATTCTAAGGGTTTTTAGAGATTTTAGGGTTTTCTTTGATTTCTTAGATTTTTTTTATCATTTTAGGGTTTTTGGGATTTTTTAGATTTTTAATATTTTTTGTAATTTTTAGTGTTTTACGGGTTTTATTTAGTTTTATGTTTTTTGGGATTTAGTGGATTTTGGGTTCTTTGGTTTTTAAAAGAATTTATGGGTTTTAAAGTTTTGGTGGATTTATGGGATTTTATGAGTTTTTAGGGGATTAAGTGGTTTTTTAATGATTTTTTGTTGTTTTAAGGGTTTTAAAGGTTTTTAGGGGTTTTATAGTTTTATGAGTTTTTTAGATTTTTAGGGTTTCAGGATGTTTAGATTTTTTAATGTTTTTACACATTTTGGAGGTTTATTTTTTTGGATTTTTTAGTTTTTGTCATAGATTTTTTAGATTTTAGGGTCTTTTAGTTTTTTATGGTATTTTGGGAGTTTTATGATTTTTTGGGGTTTTAAGGGGTTTAAAGAGTTTTAGGGTCTTTTAGGGTCTTCATAGGGTTTTATCGGTTTTTAGGGTTTGTAGGTTCCCTTGAGGTATTTTGGTGTTTTTGGGACTTCTTTGATTTTTATGGTTTTAAATGTTTTTAGGGTTTTTAGGGTGTTTTAGGGGTTTTAAGTTTTTTATGGCTATTTTTGGGTTCATAGTATTTCTAAGGTATTTTAGGGGTTTTTTTTTTCTGTTTTATGGTTTTTTGGCGATTTTAGGGCTGTTTAGTGTTTTTAGGGGTTTAAGGGAATTATTGAGTTTATATGGAATTTTATGGTTTTTATGGGGGTTTAGGTACTATTATGGTTTTAGGGTTTTGGGGGGGGGGGGGGGTTTAAGGTTTTTTGGGTTATTTAGTGATTTTAGGGATTTTTTTGTATTTTTTAGGATTTTTAGGTTTTTGTTTGATTTTTAGGGTATTTAAAGGTTTTCTAGGGATATTTGGTATTGGGTTTTTATTTTTTGATTCTTTTTTTTTTGGTTTTAGGATTTTTAAGTATTTTAATTTTAATGGGGTCATTATGCGATTTTAAGGTTTTTAGTTTTTTTTTCAGGTTTTTTATTTTTTTGACTTTTAGGGGTTTTAATAGGTTTTTACCATTTTTAGTTTTTAGGGTTTTTAATGTTATTAGGGTTTTTTGGTCTTTTAGGGTTTTGAGATTTTTCCATTTTTTTTTTGTTTTTTTGTTTTTTAGTGGTTTAAGTGGTTTTTATGTTTTTATTAGTCTTTAAATATATTTTGGTATTTTTTGGGTTTTCTGGCGATTAAGTATTTTTAAATGTTTTTAGGGTTTTTTGGTTTTTAGGGTCTTTTACTATTTTTATAGAGCTTTCAGGTTTTTTGAGATTTTATGGTCCTTTAGGGTTCTTTATGGTTTTTAAGGACCATTAGTATTTTTGTGGTTTTTAATGGTCTTTTAATGTTTGTAATTGTTTTGAAAGCCCTTTAGGAGGTTTAAGGTCATTTAGGATCTTATGGAGGGTTTATAGGGTTTATAGGTCCATTTACTGTCTTTAGGGTTTTTAGAGACTCTTAGGGGTTTTAGTGTATATTGTAGTCTTTCATGGGTATTTAGGGTTTAAATGGTCTTTTATGAATTTTTAATGTTTTTAGGAACTTTTAAGGGTTTTATCGGGGTTTAGTGTATTTAGAAGGGTTTTTGTGTTTTTAGACAATTTTAGGGGTTTTAAAGCGTTTTAGGTAATTTTAGGATTTTTTGGGGTTTTAGTATTTCTAAGGTCTTTTAGGGGTTTTCCTGGGTTTGAGGTTTTTTATTGGTTTTATGGATTTTAAAGGTTTTTAGGGGTTTTATGAATTTTTTTTTGTTTTTGGTATTTTTATGGTTTTTTGGGTGCTCTGTCTTTTAGTAGTTTTTAGGATTTTTTGAGGTTTTTGTGTTTTTTTAAGGTTTAGGGGTCTTTGGGGTAATTAGATTTTTTATAATTTTAATGTTTTATTAGAGTTTTAAGGGTTTTTATTTTTTTCTACATTTTATTAGAGTTTTTTAGGGTTTTAGGGTACTAATGGTTTTTATGTTTTTAGGGGTTGTTATGGTTTTAGGGGCTTTTAGGGGTTTTGATGGTTTAATTAGGGTTTTTAAAGGTTTTTATGGGTCTTAATGTTTTATTAGTTATTTTAAATGTTCTTAGTTTCTTTTAGGTTTTTATATGGGTCTTAGGGTTCTTATATTATTTAGAATTGTTAGGTTTTTTTAGAGAGTGTAGTGTTTTTTTGGGTTTTTAAGGCATTCTAAGGATTTTATGATTTTCTATATTTTTTTCAATGCTTTTATAATTTTATGGTTTTTAGGTATTTTCATATTTTTGGGGGGTCTTAAGGATTTTTGAACTATTTTTAGGGTTTTTATTGGGATTTTAGGGTTTAGGATATAGGGTGTTGGGTATAGAGTTTTTGTTATAGGTTATAGGGTGTAGGGTGAATGTTATAGTGTTTAGGGTGTAGGGTATAGGGATTGGGATGTTGGGTTTAATATTTAGGGTTTGTGGTATAGGGTGTAGGGTGTAGGGTATAGGGATTAGGGTGTCGGGTATAAGGTTTAGGGTGTAGGGTTTAAGGTGTAGCGTATAGGGTCAAGGCTGTAGGGTTTAGGGTTAATGGTGTAGGGTGTACTGTTTAGGGTGTGAGGTGTAGGGTGTATGGTTTAGAGGGTAGGGTTTAGGGTTTATGGTATAGGGTTTTGGGTTTTGGGTTTAGGGTTTAGGGTTTAAGGTGTTTGTTTTTGTGTTTTGGGTGTATGGTTTAGGGTTCAAGGAGGAGGGTATGGGGTTTGGGTGTGGGGTTTTGGTGCATGGTAGAGGGTTTAGGGTTTAGGGTTTATGGTTTAGGGTGTAGGGGACAAGGTTTAGGGAATAGGCTTTAGAGTTTAGAGCTTATGGTATAGGGTTTATGGTTTAGGTTTTTGGGTTTATGTTATTTGGTTTAGGGTGTGATGGTTAAATTTTAGGGTGTAGGGTATAGGGGTTTAGGTTGTGGTGTTTAGAGTTTAGAGTGTTTGGTATTGGGTGTGGGGTTTTGGTGTAGGGTTTATGGTTTAGAGTGTAGGTTTTAGGATTTAGAATTTAGTTCATAGGGTGTAGTGTTTTGGGTTTTGGGTTTACGATGTCGGGTATAAGGTATAGGGTTTAGGGTTTAGGGTTCCTGTTGTGGTTTTTAGGGTTTGGGATTTTTGTTGTAAGGTATAAGGTTTAGTTTTTATGGTATAGGGTCTAAGGTTTATGTTATAGGGTCTACAGTGTTGGTATTATGGTTTTGGGAGTATGGTTTGGGTTTTTTCATGTAGGTGATAGGTTTTTAGGTGTTGGGTTTATGGTTATTGCTAGTGGGTATAGGGTTTTGAGTGTAGGCTATAGAGTTCAGGGTGTGTGGTTTGGGGTTTATTGTGTAGGTTATAGGTTTTATGTTGGTCTATTTAGGTTTTTTATGGTTTTAGTATTTTTATGATTTTAGATCATTTTATATTTTTTTACGCTTATAAAGGGTTTTTATTGTTTTTAGGGATTTTTGGGAATTCTGTTTTTTAAGGGGTTTTAATATTTTTTAATGTTTTTTATTATGAGGGTTTTTAGGGTTTTTATTATATTAAGGTAGTTTTTATGGGTTTTTAGTGTTTTGATGTTTTTATGGATTTAATAGTTTTCAGGGATTTTATAGGTTTCAAGGGTTTTCTTATAGTTTCATTAGGTATTTAGTGTTTTCTTTCGGTTTTAGAACTTTTGGGGGGTTTTAGGGTTTTTTGGAGTTCCAAAGTTTTTTTTAATGTTTTGATAGTTTCTTGGGGTTTTAAGGATTTTTATTTTTTTTTATATTTTTAGGGGTTTTAGGAGTCTATGGATTTGTTTAGTTTTAATAGGTTTTTCATTTTTATGGGTTTTTTAGAGTTTATGGGTTTCAGAATTTATAGGTTTTACGGTATTTTATGGTTTTGGTTTTGTTTCATATTTTTATGGGGTTTAGGGTTTTCAGTGTTTTTAAATGTTTTTATGGGTTTTTATTGTTAAAATTGATTTGGTGGTTTATCAAACATTTTTGGTGTTTTAGGGTTTTTAGGGTTACTTTTGGTCTTTTTTGGGGTTTTAGCGTTTTTAGGAATATTTGGAATTTTTGGGGCTTTTACGGATTTACATTTTTCTTAAGGTTCTTGAGTTTTTATCGTTTTCATGGTTTTAGTGGGGTTTATGTGTTTTTAGGTGATTTTATTTGGAAGGTTTTAATGGTTCTTTAGATTTTTCTTAGGGTTTTGCGTTCTTTTATAGTTTTGTGAGGATTAAGGGTCTTTTAGGGGGGTTAGCGGGCTTAAGGGGTTATATGATTTTCTAGTGTTTTTATTGGTGTTAAGTGCTTTTATAGTTTTTATTATTTTTATATTTTTCTATTATTTAATGTTTTTTGGTTTTTTTGTTTTTTAGGGTTTTTAGGGGGTTTTTGGGTTTTATGGACTTTTTTAGGGGCTTAAGGGGTTTTAGGGTTTTTAGGTTATTTAGTTTTTTATGGTTTTAAGGTATTTATAGGGATTATTTTTGGGGGATTAGGGTTTTTAGGGGAATTAGGTGGTTTTTTTATATTTTAGGGGGTATAGTGTTTTCATGTTTTTAAGAGTTTTCATGGTTTTCTATGGATTTTATGGGTTTGGGGATTTCAAGGGCTTTTTAAAGGTTTTAGTATTATTTTAGGGTTTGAGTAGATTTTTATGATTTTATGATTTTGTTTGGGTTTGTTGTGTTTCTAAGGGTTTTTTGGGTTGTTAGGGGAATTTTATTATACTTGTGGGTTTTAGGTTTTTTTATGTTTTTTTTTTGTTTTTTGATTTTTTAGGGATTTATAGGTGCATTTATATTTTGTGGGGTTTTTATATTTTTAATGGTTTTTTGGGGGTTCTTAGTGTCATTTAAACCTTTTAAGGATATTTTAATGGTTTTTTTTGAGTTTTTTCATTTTTTGGGTTTTTAGAATTTTTTGGAACTTTATGTTGTTTTAAGTAGTTTTCTTCTTTTGGGGTTTCATGGATCCTTTGAGTTTTTAGAACCCTTTAGGGATTTAATTTATTTTGGTTCCTTTAGTGGTATTGGGGATTTTTGATAGTTTATTTTTTTTATGATTTTTAGGATCCATTAAGATTTTTTATGTTTTTTTGTGTCCATTATGGGTTTTTTGAGTTTTTTGGGTCTTCAAGTGTTTATAAGGGTTTTAGGTACCTTTAGAATTTTTGGAGTTTTTAAATACTTATTTGGGTTTTAGGAAATTTTATGGGTTTTTTGTGTCTTCTTGGGTTTTATGGTTTTAGTGGAATTTAACAATTCTTAGATTCATTCAGTTTTTAGGCCTTTTAGGGTCTTTTAGGGTTTTTAGGGTTTTATAGATTTTTTTTTGTTGCATTTTAAGGTATTTATGGGTTTTAGGGTGTTTAGGTTCTTAGGGTATTTATAATAATTTTGGGATTTTATGGGTTTAGAGGGTTTCATGTATGTTTAGAGTTTTTAGGGTTTGGGGGGGGGGGGTATTATGGGTTTTAATAGTTTTTAGATGCTTTTATGGGTTTCAAGGGTTTAATAGTTTTTTATGATTTAGCATTTTTTGGGTTATCGGTATTGTTTAGGGTTTCGTGTGTTTTTAGTAATGTTTGGAAGTTTTGGTGGATTTTATGGTTTTTATGGGATTCAAGGTTTTTAATGTTGTTTTATGGTTTTTAAGGGGTTTTAGGTGTTTTATTATTTAGGGGGATTTAAGTATTTTTAGGAGTGTAGGGTTTTTAAAGTGTACTAGTGTTTTTAGGTTTTTTTAGAGTTTTTAGATTTTATTTTTGTTTTTATGGTTTTTAGGGGTTTTGGGGTTTTGGGGGGTTATACGGTTTTACGGTTTTTAGGGGTCTTATAATTTTAAGTATTTTATGGGTTTTTAGGGGTTTCAGTGTTTTTAATTTTTTCTTAGAGATTTTTTTTTGTTTTTAGGGGTTTTTAATTTTTTATGGGTTTTTGTGGGTTTTTTAAGTTGTTTAATGTTATCTAGGTGGGTTTTAGTTTTTTAGGATTCTTTATGGAATTTTTAGGGTTTTAGGTCCTTTTAGGGTTTTTAGGGTACTTTAGCATTTTTAGGGTTATTTATAGTCTTTTTTGGTTTTTAAGGTACTTTAGGGTTTTCAAGGGTTTTAATCCCGTTAGGGGTTTTTATGGGTTTTTAGAGTCTTTAAGAGTTATTAGGGTGTTTTATGGTCTTCAAGGGGTTTTAGGAATTTTAGGATATATTACTATTTTTAGTGTCTTTTAGGGTTTTTTGGGTTTTTTCATATTTTAGGCATTTTTAGGGATTTAGGGTTTTTAGGGGTTTTTAGGGACTTTATGGTTTTCTTGTATTTTTAGAGTTTTTAGGGTTTCAGGATTTTATTTGGGTTTTAAGTTCCTTAAGGGTTTTAAAGTTTTTTAAGGGGTTATATGGTATTTTTTTTATTATTTAGGGTTATTTGGGGTTTTAGTGTTATTTGGGGTTTTAAGGTTTTTAAAGGGGTTTAGGGATTTTTAAGGTTTTTTAGGGTTTAAAGTTTTTAATGTTTTCTAGGTTTTAGGTTTATTATGGTTTTAAAAGTGTTTCAGGGACTCTTAATTTTTTTAGTGCATTTGTGGTTTTAAAATTTTATTTTTTTGGCATTTTTGGGTTTTATGGTTTTTTTGTATTTTTAGGCGGTTGTAGGGTTTGTATGTTTGTTAAGGGTTTTACTATTTTTAGGGATTATTTAGTTTCAAGGGTTTAAATTGTTTTTAGGGTTTTAGGGGATTTCAGGTTTTTCATAGATTTTTAGAAGTTTTACGGTTTTTAATGTCATTAGGGGTTTCTATGTTTTTATGGTCTTTAGGGTAATTTTTGGGTTTTTATAGTTTTTTTTGTATTTTTTATAGTTTTTGACGTTTAATTTTTTTTTATAATTTTTGGATTTTTTTGGGGTTTTAGGGGTTTTAGGGTTTTTAGAGTGTTTAAGGGTTTTAGGGTCATCTAGGGGTTTTAAAGGGTTATTTAGGGTCTTATAGTGTTTTAGTGGGTTTTTTCGGTTTTAGAGTTTTGATGGGGTTTAAGTGTTTTTTGGGTTTTAAGTTTATTAACTTATTTCTAGGTTTTTAGGGGTTTTGGTGTTCTTATGATTTTTAGGGGGTTTTGGAATTTTATTATTTTATGATTTTTAGGTTTTTTAGGGGATTATTAGGGTTTTTAGGGTCAAGGAGGATGTGAGGGTCAGGCTATTCCCGCCCCCCCCCCTAAATTTATTAGAAAGAAAAAGGAGACACAAAAGACAAGGGAGGGGAGGGGTCAAACGACCCACACCCAAAAACCCCTTACAACCCACGCCAGAAAAAAAAGAAAAACAAAGAAAGAAAAAGACTCGAAAACAGACACAACAACTGCATCATCACGTCACATCGAGCCAGTACCAGCATCCAGTATCACCACATCCAGTCATCACAGCAACACAGCCGCAACACATCCAAACCAACCAGCCCCAGCAACCAACAACACCAAAACCAACATCACATCCAATCACAACCAGCAGCATCAAACCACAGTACAAGCCCCACAACCAGACCCAGCCATATTCACCTCCTAACAAAAAGCAACCAGCAACACACATAACAACATCCAGCACACACAACAGAACAAAAATCCCGCACCCATAGCTATTCAAAACCAAACCAGCACCACATCCCTCAACCTCCATCTCATCTTGCCTCAAATCCATCTTCAGCGACGACTCACAACCAAACTAGCAATAGCTCAAAAAACCACATTCCACCATAGCAGCCAGGACGCAGCTCAACTTGACCATTAATTCATTTTTACATGTTTTAGGGTTTTAATCATTTTTACATGTTTTATGGGTTTTAGAGTTTTTCAAGTGTTTTGGTTTTTTAAATTTTTAAGGTTTTCATGTCTTTAGGGTTTGTAGGGGTTTTATGTTCTTAGTGGTTTGAGGGGGGGGGGGGTGTAGATGCTTTAGGGTTGTTTTTTTTAATTTTTTTTTGAGTTTTTTAGGGTTTATAGGATTTCTATGTTTTTTAAAGTTTTAGGGTTTAATGGGGTTTTAGGGTTTTTATGGATTCTTATAGGTTTCTTATGGTATTTTAGGGCATCTTTGGGTTTTTAGAGTTTTTAGGGTTTTTATATTTTTTTAGGAAATTGATAATTTTTAGGGGTTTAGGGTTTTTTAGATTTCAAGGGTTTTATGTTTCTTTTTGGATTTTTAAAGAATTAGGGGGTTTTAAATTTTCTACAGGCTTTATTATTTTTTTTTGGATTTTAGGGTTGTTTATAGTTATAGGTTTTTTAGTATTTTTCATGTTTTCATTGGTTTTTTTGTTTTTTTTGGTTTTTAGTGGTTTTAGTGTTTTAGTGTCATCTAGGGTATTAAGAGTTTATTTTATGGTTTTAATGGGATTTAGGTTTTTTTTTGGATTTTAGTGTTTTTAGTGGGTTTAGGTTTTTTTTTCAGATATTTTGGGGTTTTAGGGTTTTTTGGGGTTTTTAGTGTTTTTAGGGCTGATTTAGGGTTTTTAACACTTTAAAGTGTTTTTATTATTTGTTAGGGTTTAAAGGTTTTTAGGATTTTTAAGGTATTATCGGTTTTTGGTATTTTAGGGATATTTTTGGGATTTTTGGTATTTAGGGTTTTTAGGTTTTTAGGGTTTCTAGTTTTTTTTTGAGTTTGTAGTATTTTTTATGGGTTTTAGTGGTTTTAGTTTTTTATGGTTTTTTGGGATTTTTTGTTTTTTGGGGGGTTTTAATGTTTTTTGTTGATTTAATGGGAAAGGAAGGCACATGGATAGGCTATTCCTGACCCCCCACAAATTTAATAGAAAAAAGACACAGCAGACAAGGGAGGGGTGGAGTCAATAGACCCACACCCAAAAACTCTTAATACCCCCCAAAAACAAAAAGACTACAAAAAGAAACCACCAGAAGAAGACACCAACAACACCACGACCATAAACCACAACGTCATCACATCCCATCCAATAATCAACTAGCATCCACCAGCTCAGCTTCCAGTATCCAACACCTCCTACCAAATCAACTCTCATCCTTTCCCTACTCAAATAATAGCAATGTAAAATCATCTCCTTAATCACCTCCCATCACATCAGAAATCAACATCCAGTAGCATAGTTTCCAACATCCAATACCTCTTTTCCAATTAGAGCCACCGGCCGCAATGCAGAACCAACAACACAAAATTCATGAGCATTAACATCATTATATCCCAGCCACGTAGTAACCAGCATCCAACACCTCATATTCCAACAACTAGCACCTCCTTCAACAGTTCCCAGCCAAGAAGAAATCAACATCTAGCAGCTAAGAATCCAGCAACCAACACCTCCAATCCAGTCCGATTCTAGCAGTTCACATCCAGCAGCACATCCAGCAACATAGGGCCACCATCACCCATACCCAGAACCATTCTGATGCACCCATAACACCTTTCTTTGACCCAAATCTAAGCATCCCCTATAGCGACCAAAAAAACACACATAATGACCAAAAAATTCCCAACACCATGTAATAAAACCTTCAACAATCATCAGTAGAAACTCATAACCAATACAGCCCCAACCAATAATTTTTTGAGGGTTTTAATGTTTTTTATGTTTTATGATTTATAATAGTTATTTATGGTTTTCAGTTTTTTAGGGACTTTTAGGGTTTTTCGGGGTTTTATGGATTTTTGGTTGTTAGTGTTTTTAGGGTTTTATGGGTATTTAGAGATTTTATGATATTTTGTATCCTTTATAGTTTTTTTTTCCTCTAGGGTATTTAGAGTATTTAGGGTTCTTTAGAGTTTTTAGTCTTTTTTTGGTCTTTTATGGATTTTTAGTGTTGTTATTTTCCTTTAGGGATTTTTGGGTTCTTAAAGATTTTAGGGGTTTTTTTGGACCTTATTATTTTTAGTGTATTTTAGGGTTTTTTTGGTTTTTGTACCCTTTAGTAGTTTTAAGGTTTTTAAAGTATTTTATTTTACTTCGTATTATTTTCAGTTTTTTCATGTTTGTACTATCATTTATGGGTTTTTAGGTTTTTTGATACTCTTAGGGTGTTAGTATTTTTAGGTTCATTTAGGGATAATTTTGGGTCTTTTAGGTCTTTAGGGGTTTTATGGTATCTTATGAAGTTTTATGGTTTTAAGGGGTTTTAGGTTTTTTAGGTTTTTTGGGTTTTTTGGGGTTTTTGGAATTTTTGGGTTTTTTGGGTTTTTTATAATTATGAGGATTTTAGTTTTTTGTTGTTTTATGGTTTATTAGGGGTTTTTAGTGTTTCAGAATTATTATGGTTTTAAGTTTTTTATGTTTCTTAAATTTTCTTGGGGTTTTAGGGTTATTATTGATTATTTTGGACTTTTACGGATTTTTATTGTTTTAGGGATATAAGTTTTTTTATATTTTATGTTTTTTTAATGTTTTTTTGTATTTTTTGTGTTTTAGGGTTTTTAGGGTATCTAGGGTTTTTAAGGGTTTTTAGTTTCTTTATGGTTTTTATGGGGTTTAAGTGTTTTTACGGTTTTAGTTTTTTTTTTTGGGGGGGGGGTGGGGTTAGGTGTTATTAAGGGTTTTGGGTTTTAGGTTTTTAGACTTGTTTATTGTATTTTGGGATTTTTAGAGGGCTTTCTGTCACTTTTGGGGTTTTAGGGGTTTTAGTGTTTTTTGATTTTTATGGGGGTTTAGAGATTTAATAGTTTTTAGTTGTTTTTCGAGGTTTTTAGGTGTTTTGAAAGTTTTTAGGGTTTTAAAGTTTTTTTGTATTTAATGGTTTTAGTATATTTACGTATTTAGGATTGTTTTGGGGTTTTAGGTGTTTCAAGGGTTTTAAATGGTTTTAAGGATTTATGGGTTTTTAGGTTATTTAGGGGGTTCAAGGGTTTATGGTTTTTAAGTGGCTTAGATTTTTTAGGGTTTTAGGGTGTCTAAGGGTTTTTTATTTTACTTTAGGACTTTTATTGGGTTATTTAGGTTTGTATTTGTTTTTATGGGGTTTTTTTTGCGTTTTAGGGTTTTTTTGATATTTTTAGGGTTTTAGGGTATTTTAGGGGGTTTTTTTATTTTTAAGGTGTTAGTGGTTTCCAGATTTGTCAGGTTTTTAGTGTTTTTATGTTTTTTAGTATTTTTAGGTGGTTTTAATGGGTTATAGGGGTTTTATGTTTTTTGGGGTTATATGGTTTTTAGGATTATTAGGGTTTTAATGGTTTATAGGGCAAGGAAGGTTCGGGTCCAGGCTATTCCTGGAACCCCCCAAAATTTATTAAAATAAAAGACACAAAGACACTGTAGACAAGGGAGGGGAGGGATCCACCTATCCACACCCAAAACCCCTTACGACCTCAGCCTGAAGGCCACAAAAAGAAAGAAAGAAAAACAAAAAGCAAGAGACAAGTCAAGAAAGTCCAAAAGGGAAAGCACACAAGGTGAGGATCAGTCAACATCGCCACCAAAGTCATCCAGCTCCACACCACGATACCCCATGCCCACACCAAAGCCGTTGCCCACATCAGAAGGACTGAAATATGACTCACCCATGCCCATTGAGTCCCATCCAGACTCAAAATCTGCTTGCATGCCAAGCTTGGATAGCAGCTTCAACCTAGCCTTCTCTTGCTCAGCGTAAATTGAGAGCCGCTCTCGCTTATTCACGTTTAGATTAAGTCTAACAGCTCATGAAGAGGCCCCAGTTGCCATGGGATGTGGGATAGAAGAATAATCCCTCCTCCGTCTCTGCCTCGGAGGAGAGGAAGTGGATCCGACTTCAATACCTGACTTCGCACAAGTGACACCATCACTGACAGCCAATGGTGCCTTTTCCTTCTTACATTCGGACCCAAGAGTTTTAGCACCTCCTCTGGTTCTTTCCTCATTTGACCTGAACATAGCAGCATTTATCCGACGATCAGCCTCAGAAAACCTCTCCCCGAGCCTCTCAGCTTCACCCTCCAGCAGAAACCTTTCCCGTTCAACCCACACCATTTCATGCAGCTGCACAGAATAATCTTCAGCAGAGGGAACATCATGAAGGACCATATCCCTCTGCAGGTCCATGGATGGATCACCAGTGTCACCAGCATTCACCGGCAGAGGGCTCAAAAGCTAGACACTAGGAATATCCTCAGCACCGCTAGTGCTGTCTGAGGGAGGGGATGGCCCAGGCCCCAAGTCAGATCCCCCCATGCCGGGACACCCGGGCAGAACCATAGGGGCATCACGCCAATTCTCAAAATGCACCCTGGGGATCTAGGTCTCCTCTTCCGCCATAGAACTTTCCTCAGCTAAAGACAGGCTCCACTCATCCCCAGACCTCGGGCCCTGAGAAACCATTGCCTCCTTCACAACATCTGTTACTAGAACATCCACCACAGCCGGCTCAGCCAAGGCTACAACCTGGGAGTTGTTTGGAGCGCTCACAGAAACCTCAACTACTGGAAAGGATCCATCAGTGCTCTCATAAACCTTCAAGCTAGCTAGATCAGTTTGTCCCAGTTCCAGAGCATAGGGATCCTCCACATTTTCTGTCTAGACACCCATCACAACATCCTTTAAATATGCCTACCTCTTAGGGGAGTCACCACATCCATGAACGACTTCAGCAGAAACCCGATTATCCCTCTCAGCCAGTAGCACTTCCTCCTCATCAGCATCTCCCGAAACACCATCACCTCTAGCCAAACTTACAATGAAGCGACCCAAATCCATCAGGGAAACCTCTAACTCACTTCCATCCAGCAAATAAGACAAGCAAGGAACATCAGCAACCAAAGGTTGGGAGGATGATGGCTCAGCCACCCCCTTTGTCCCCTTCACCTCCACTAGAGGGAGGATTCTCTCACTAGAATACATGTGATCCAGAGAACCACCACCCCTGACAGGACCAGGGCATCCTCCAGAATCACTATGCCCAAAGCTCCAACAAGAAGAGAAGAACACAGGCCATTTCTCAA
Organism: Viscum album; assembly: GCA_963277665.1. NCBI lineage: Eukaryota > Viridiplantae > Streptophyta > Magnoliopsida > Santalales > Viscaceae > Viscum > Viscum album. The sequence goes on along the minus strand of OY728136.1, from coordinate 1,425,180,367 downwards.
AGATAACAGGCTTTCTCCATCTGAGTTCTTCCCCCACTGCAATCCATATTTCATCCACAGGAGTCTTCTAAGAATCAACTTCAATAGAGTCCCTTGGTGAAATTGGATGGAAAAGTGCCCTAGTCCTACTATCCACACAAAGGAACCTCCCCACCAAATTCCCAAGCATCAAAATAATAGAGATATTTTGAAAGGGAAGGTGAATCTCAGGAAATCTCACCCAGGTATTAGCAATCGGGGTACTCCGCTTCAGATGAAAATCAAATCTCCACCGAAAGAGGGAGAAATGGGCGCCATTGCATGACCGAGGAGCCGCTGACTAGGTAAGGACCAGGTCTTCCTTTGTGGAAAAGCGAATCATGATGTGGGATCTATCGATCAGACCCATAGTCTCCCCAGTTCCAGAGCACAGGGATCCTCCACATTTTATTAAATGTTTTTTCTTTTTTAGGGGTTATAGGGGTTTTAACCATTTTTTGGTTTTTAGTGTTTTTAGGGGTTTTAAGTGGTTTTTATTTTTTATAGTATTTATAGGTTTTTGAGAGTTTTCTATGGGTTTTCTAGTTTTAAAAATTTTCTATGGGTTTGTAGGAATTTAGGGGTTTATAGGTTGGGGGTTGGGTTTATTAGGATTTTTTTTAATTTTTTAGGGGTTTTAGGGATTTTATGGTATAGGGTGTGGGGTGTAGGGTATTGGGTTTTGAGTTTATGGTATAAGTAGTTGGGTGTAGGATATAAATTTTAGGATTTGTGTTAAGTTTTAGGGTTTAGGAAGTAGGGTTTAGGGTTTACAGTGCTGGGTATAGTTTTTATGGTGTTGGATTTATGGTTTATGGCCTAAAGTCCATGGTTTATGGTGTAAGGCTTAGTGTTTAAAGTTTAGGGTTGAAGGTTTATGGTTTAGATTTTATGGTTAAGGGTTTAGGGTTCAATGTGTTGGTTTTAGGGTGTAGGGTTTATGGTTTAAGGTGAATTGTATAATGTTTTAGCTGTAGAGTTTAGGGTGTGGGTATAGGGTATAAGGTTTAGGATGTAGGGTTTAGGTTTTTGGGTGTAATTTAGATGGTTTAGGGTGTATAATTTAGGTATTAGGGTTTATATTATAGGGCTTAATAGGTAGGTTTTTGGATTTATGATTTAGGGTTTAGATTCTTGGGTATACTGTTTAAAGTTTAGGGTGTAGGTTATAGGGATCTGTGTGTAGGGTTTTTGGTCTAGGGTGTATGGTATAGTTGATAGGGTTTAGGTTTTGGGGTTTATGGTTTAGGGTATATGTTTTCAAGTGTAGGGTTTAGGGTGAAAATTATAGGGTTTATGGCATAGGGTTTACTGTCTAGGGTGTAGGGTTTAGGGTATTGGGATTATGGTGTGTGGTATTGGGTTTTGGGTGTACGGTATATGGTATAGGGTGTTGGTTATTGAGTTTAGGGTGTAGGTTTTAGGTTTTAGGATATATGGTATAGAGTTTAGGGTGTATTTCTTAGGGTTTATGGTAAAGGGTATAAGGTTTAGAGTGTATGGTTTGGGTTTTAGGGTGCAGGTTATAGGGTTTAGAGTGTAGGGTATAAGGTTTAGTGTGTAGGGTATATGTTTTAGGGTATAAGGTATTGGGTATAGGGTGTAGAGTATAGGTTTTAAGGCATAAGGCATAGTGTTTAGGGTGTAGGGTACAAGGTTTGGGATGTAGGGTATTGGATTTTATGTGTAGGGTTTAGTGTTTAATCAATAAGGTATAAGATTTAGGGTGTATATTTTATCTTTTTGGGTGTTGGGTTTAGAGTTTAGGGTTTATGGTATAGGGTCTAGGGTCTATGGTTTTGTGTGTAGGACATAGGGTTTAGGGAGTAGTGTTTAGGGTTTCAGGTGTAGGGTTTATTGTTTAAGGTTTAGGCTATTGGGTATAAGGTGTAGGGTTTAGGGATTAGTTTATAGGTTATAGGGTGTAGGGTGTAGAGTTTAGGGTTTAAGTTGTTGCATAAATAGTTTAAGGTTTTTAGAGTTTTTATTTTAATTTTTATGGGATTTTTTATTTTTAGGGGTTTTAGAGATTTTTATGGATTTATGGTATTTTTAGGGGTTATAGTGATTTTAATATTTCGTTGTATTTTAGTTTTTTTAGGTTTTTTGGGTTTTTATGGGTTTTATGATTTTTCATTGTTTAAGGTTTTAATGGTTTTTTATGTTTTCAAATTTTTAGGGTTTTTACTCGGTTTTGGGTTTTTTAGGGTTTAGGTTTTATTAGGAATTTAGGGGGTTTCTTCGGTTTTTTAGTTTTTTCTTATTTTTTTAGTTTCGTTGGGTTTTCGGGGGTTTTAGGGTTTTATGGGTTTTGGGATCGTAATCGATTTTAGGGTTCCAATAGTTTTTTTTTTAATTTTTAGGGTTTATTATGCTTTTATATTTTTTATTTATGTTTTCTAGGTTTTTAGGGATTTATTGGGGATTTAGGTTTTTTCTAGGTTTTTCAGATTTTTTAGGGGATGCGGTTTTTAGGGGTTTTATGTTTAATTGAGGGTTTTGGGTTTTATAGTTTTTTATGGGTTATATTGTGTTTCAGATATTTTTTAGGGTTTTTAGGCTTTATATTTCGTATGATTTTAGGCTTTTTTTGTTTTTAGGGTTTTTAGTGATTTTTAAGGGGGTTGGGATTTTTTTAAAGATTTAGGGTTTTTAGTTTTTATGGGTGTTTAAGGTGTTTTAAGGGTCATTTAGTGTATTATAGTGTTTTTAGCATCTTTTATGGTTTTTAGAGTTTTTACCTACTTTTTTTTATTTTAGGGGTTTTAGGGTATTTTAGGAGGTTTAAGGACTTTGAACTTTATTTGTGTTTTATCGGTCTTTATTGTTTTATTTGTTTTTGATATTTAGGGTTTTTAGGGGTTTTACAGGTTATTGGTTTTTAGGGGGTTTTAGGGGTTTTAGTGTGATTCGGTTTTTAATGGGTTTTTAGGTTTTTAAGGATTTTTAGGATTTTATTTTTTAGTATCTTTATGGTGTTTTAGGTTTTCTAGGGTTTAGGGGTCTTTAGGGTTTTTTGGGATTTTATGTTTTTAATAGGGTTTTAGCGATTTGATGTTTTTTGAGGGTTTTATAATTTTTAAGGACTTTTAGGTAGTTTTAGGGGTTTTTTTGGTTTGTAATTGATTTTTATTGTTTTAAATAATTTTTTTGTTTTTATTTATTTTAGTGGATTTTTGATTTGTATGGTATTTTGGGGGGTTTTACGCTTTTTTTTATCTTTTTTTTGTTATAGGGTCTTTTAATGTTGTTTAGTTTTTTAGGGTATTTTTTGTTTTTAGTTTTTTTTGTGACCTTTGGAACCCTTTATGGATTTTAGAATTTTAGGGGTTTTTATTATTTTTAAAGAATTTTAGGGCATTTTATTGGGTTTTAGTGGTATTTTTGGTTTTTATTGTCATTAGTGTTTTTATGATATTTTATAATTTATTAGTATTTTTAGGGTTATTTTGGGTTATTTTTATTGTTTTTAGGGTTGTTTTTGGTTTCTGGGTTTTTATTTTCCTTTAGGTTTTTATTTTTTTTAGGGGCCTTTAGGGATTTATAGGGGTTTTAGAGACTTGTTTGGTTTTTAGTATTTTTAGGGTTCTTTTTGGGTTTCAGAGTCTTTTTGGTGATTTTAGGGTTTTTAGTATTTTACTATTTTTAGGTTTTTTAGTTTTTTAGGGTTTTTAGATCCTTTAGGATTTTTATGGGTTTTTAGGTTTTTAGGAGTGTTAGGGTATTTATTGTTTTTTGAGGGGTTTAAGGGATTTTAGGAGGTTTATGGCCTTTTAAGGTTTTAGGCCTTTTATAATTTTTATAGTTTTAATTGGTTTTATAGTTTTTATGGTTGTAGGGATTTTAAGGGTTATTATGGGTATAGGGTTTTTGGGTGTTTTAGGATTTTTGGGGGTTTTATGGTTTTAAAGGTTTATTTTTGGGTATTTTTGGTGTTTTTGTTTTTGTTTTTTTAATGTTTTTAAGGATTTAGGGGTTTTAATGTTTTTTTGGGTTCTATAGGTTTTTAGGATTTTATTATTGTTAGGGTTTTAGTGTTTTGGGGGGTTTTTAGGTATTAGAGTTTTCTACGGTTTTCTATGGGTTTAAAGTTTTTTTAGGTTTGATGGTTTTTTAGGGTTTTTAGGCGCTTTTAGATTTTTGGTTATTTAGTTGTTTTAGGGGTTTTACATATTTTAAGGGGTTTTATGGTTGTTAGCTGTTTTTAGGGGTTTTCAAGGCCTTTATGTTTTTTTTCTTTTGTGTTTTCAGTATTTATGATACTTAGGGTTTAAAGGTTTTTAGGATGGGTTTAGGGTTTTTTATGTTTTTTATGGGTTTTATGTTTTTTATGGTTTTTAATATTTTTAGTGGTTTTAGTGGGCCTTGGGTTTTCTAAGGTTTTTAGGGTTTTAGGAGTTTTATGGGTTTTAGGGATTTTTAAGGTTTTTAGTGATTTAAGTGTTTTAGGGTGTTTGAGTGGGGTGTATGTTCTTTTAGTGTTTTAGAGGGTTATTTTGGGTCTTTTAGGGTTTTAGGCGTTTTGGGGTTTTTTTGGTCTTTTAGGGGTTTTAGGTTTTAAGGTGTTTGGTAATTTTTGGTGTTTTATGGGGTTTTAGGGGTTTTAATATTTCTATGTGGTTTTTTGGGGTTTTCATGGGTTTTAGGGGGTCTTAGGGTTATCAAGGTTTTTAGGGGGATTTAGGGGGGTTTAGGGTGTTTAAGAGGTTTAGGGACTTTTAGTGTTTTATGGTTTTAATTTTTAAGGGGTTTTAAGGAGTTTATATGTTTAATGGTTTTAATGTTTTTAGTGGTTTTAGGGTTTTTAGGGGTTTTATGGGTTTCTTAGTGTTTTTAGGGTTTTATGGTTTTTATAGTATAGAGGTTTTTTTAGTCTTTTTATAAATTTATGATTTTTATCAGGGTTTATAGGTTTTTTAGGTTATTTTAATGTTTTTACAGGTTTTAATGATTTTAGGGGGTTTTAAGGGGTTTTTGTGTTTTAAGACTTTTAGTTTTTTCTTTTTGGTTATTAGGGTTTTTTGGGTATTAGGGATTTTTGAAACTTTTTATGGTTTTATGAACATTGCCGGTTTTTAGGGGTTTTAAATATTTTTTAGGGTTTTAAGTACTTTTAGGTTTTTTAGTTTTTTTAAATATGGTTTTTAGGGTTTTTGGGGGTTTTAGGGGTTATTTTGGTTCTTAGGGTTTTTATGTTTTTTAGAGTTATTTGGGATTTTTACGGTTTTAAGGTTTTGGGGATATTTTATGGATTTAAAGGTTTTATTGTTTTTTAGGGTTTTATGGTTTTTATGGGGTTTTTTGGTTTTTTGGTTTTTTGGGGTTTTATGGGTTTTTAAGGGTTTTAAGGGATTTTATGTTTTTAGGGTTCTTTTAAAAGTTTAGAGTGTTTATGGGTCTTTAGGATCATTTAACATTTTTAGGGATATTTAAGGCCTTTAGGGGTGTTTGTTGCTTTTAGAGTCTTTTATGGTTTTTTTCATTTGTTAGTTGTTTTGGGTCTTTTAGGTGGTTTTAATGGTTTTAAGGGTTTTAGGGTTTGAAAGGGGTTTGGGAGGTTTTTAGGTTTTTTTATAGTTTTTCGTGTTTTTGGGTTTTCTATGGGAAAGGGTTTTTGTATTTTTAATTATTATTAGGGTTTTTAATGTTTTATGGGGTTTTGGGTTTTTAGGGGTTTTGGTGTTTATTTGGGGTTTTACGATTTTTATTGTCCTCTTATGGTTTTTATGGTTTTTAGATTTATAGGGGGGGTTTTAGTTTTTTGGGTTTGTAGAGATTTTAGTATTATTTTAATTTTTTTAGGTATTTAAGTGTTTTAAGGGCTTTTATGTTTTTTGTGTTATTTAGGGATTTTATGGATTTTAAAGATTTTTATGTTTTATAGAGGATTTAGGGGGTTTTAGGGTCCTAGGGTCTTTATAGGGGTTTTATAATTTTTAGGGTTTTAGTCTTTTGTGGTATTTTTTGGGTTTATTTTTTTTGGGTTTTAGTGTTTTTAGGTGTTTTTAGTTTTTTAGAGTTTTTTGGGTTAGGGTTTTTAAGGGGTTCTTTGGGTTTTTTCGAGTTTTAGGGTATTTTAGGGGATTTTGGGTTATTTTTATCATTATTTAGGTTTTTAGGTTAATTATTATTTTTAGGGTTTTTATGGGGTTTTCAAGGTTTTTAGGGTTTTACGGTTTTTATGGTTTTTGGTGTAGGGTATGTATTTTTTGGGTTTAAAATGTGTTTTTGGGTTATCAATGTTTTTTTTTTGTTTTAGGCAGAAGAGGTTTGAGGCCAGGCTATTCCCGACCCCCTCATAATTTATTATGAAAAAAATAAATAGCAGACAAGGGAGAGGAGGGGTCAATCAACCCACACCCAAAAAACCCTTACAACCCAAGACACAAAAGACACCAAAAAAAGAAAAATAAAAAAAGACAAAAAACACACAAAGCCAAACAGAGTAGCAGCTTCAGAACCACCAGCGTCATCATCCATCACCTCTGTGTCAGGAAGATTCACCTCCAGCATCACAGAACCACCAGCGTCATCACCTTTTCCACCACGCAGCAAAATAGCAACCAACACCAAGAACCATCAACTTTTATCGCATTCCATCCAAGTAGCAGCCATCACCCAACAACTTAAGAAACATAAATCATCACCTCCTATCCAGTCAACTTCAATCATTTCACACCAAGTATCATAACCAAAAACATGCATCCAGCGCCACTCATTATCACCAAAATCCAGCACCCGCAATGAATCACAACCAAACCTGCCATAACCTAGAAAACCACAGTCCAACAAAGCAGCCAGAACGCTACACAACTTAGCAAGCCCACGATCACCAAACACTGCTCCATGTCGCGCATCAGATCCGTCATCCAGCACAAGAAGCATCTCACAAACAAGCCATCTATACAAAGAACCAATAGTACCACTTTGGTACTCTAGAAAAGCACAGACTAACAAATAACCCCGATCATAGCACACCTTAAACTATCCCGCTTCAATAGCATGTAACAAAAACAAAGCTGAAAAACTAGGAAAACGGACCTGCATCTTCAGAGCACAACTTTTACCAGCAGATCAGAGATCCCGCACCACAGACAAACCGATGAAAAGCCTTCCAAAGCTAGCATCCTTTATCAGAAAACCAAACATCCACAAAAGCACTCCAGACCTCAGATCTGCGAGCATCCGCATCACCTAAGAACAAGAGAATGAAAGCATCACGTCACCCCGCTGCTGAAAACAGACTCTGCAGAAGCCAAACCCTTAGGCAGAAGCCACCGAATAAGACTGAAACCCAATTTTCATTGAGCCCCTATCCATTAATGAAGCCCTCCCCACCTTCGTTTGGGCCACTGTAACCTTTTCTGATGAGGTCCTTGACCCCATTGACCCATCATCAGACACATCAGAACTACAAACATGCCCCCGATCCAGGGCTGAAAACCAGAATTGACCAAATCTCAAAGCCTGATCCAGATCCTCGCAGGGATCTGCAGCCGGAGGTGAAAACAGAGCCCATCGGGGAAGTCGGGGCTGGAAAAGCACCGAGACCACCACCACAAAGGGACCTAAGAGCACATCCTGCAACTTCTTCGCGGATCGAAGAAAAGATCGGACCAGAACGCCAAACGAACCTTCTGCATCTCAAGATCGAGACGCTGAGAACTGAAACAAGGAAGAACCACTGATTCTTTCTACCTTTGGTCCGAAGAATACTGTTTAAGTCCAAAGTCTCTAAGATCTCCCCCACAAGTACTAAAGGTCAGGGCCGTGAAAGGTTCCAAAACCCCAATCATCACTGCTATTGAGGAAACGTGAAGCCATCGAAGAGAAACATCTGCACTGAGGGACTTTGTATCAACCCACCACCGCCATGAGTGCCTTCCACAGGTTCGAGAGGGTCAGGGAGAAGATCTAACCCGGCCTTCTCTAGGGGAATCCAAAGGAAACCCTAAGAGCCGCGACGAGAGGGAGAGAATGCCGGGAGAGTGTGCCGCCATCCTGAAGGGTGTCTTTCTTTTTTGTTTTAGGGTTTCTTAGGTTTTGTAGGGTTTTAGTGATTTTTAGGGATCAGGGGGTTTTATAGTTTTTAGGTTTTTTTCAAATTATAATGGTTTTTAGGGTTCTAAGGTAATTAGAGGTTTTTGGATTTTTAATATTTTTATGTTTTAATGGGGGTTTTTGGGTTTTTATGGTTGTTTTAGTTTTTTTAATAATTTTAGTGGATTAAGTTTATTTAAGGGGTTTTAAATATTTTTTGGGTGTTTAAAGGAATTAAGGGTCTTATGTTGTTTTAGTCTCTTTTAGTGTTTTTTGGGATTTTAGGGACTTTCAGGTTTTAAATTATTTTAGGTGTTTTAGGGGTTTTATGGTTTTTAGGTGTTTTAATGTTTTTAGATGTTTTATGTTATTTAGGGTTTTTGGGGATTTCTATAATTTTTATGATTTTTTTCTTTCATTTTTCTGGGTTTTTAGGGGTCTTTATAGTTTTTAGAATCTTTTATGGTTTTATGGGTTTTTTGGTTTTTTAGGGTATTTCGGGTTATAAGGGTTTTTGGGGCTTTGAGGGTTTTTAGTGGTTCTTATTTTTTGGGTTTTGGGGGTTTTGGTGTTTAAATTGTTTATGGATTTTTAGGGTTTTAGTGTTTTTAGGGGTTGGAAGTTAGTGTTTTTTGGGAGTTTTAAGTGTTTTTATGTAATTAATGGGTTTTCTAGGTTTTCAGTAATTTTTAGAGTTTTAATGGTTTTTAGGGGTTTTAGTACTTTTTGAATTTTTGCGGGGTTAAAGGTTTTTTGGGGATTAAGGTTTTTTTTGAGGTTTTTAATGGTATTTTTGGGTTTTGGGGTTTTAGAGTTTTTAATGGATTTATAGGGTCTTTTGGGGTATTAGGGGTTTTAAGATTTTTGTTGGTTTTAATAATTCTTTGATATTTTTATGGGTTCTTTTGGGTTTAAAGGTGTTTTATGGGGTTCTAGGGTTTTTTATTATTTTTATTGGTTTTCGTGGTTTTGATCTCTTTTTGGGTTTTTTTGATTTTTTTTATTTTTTACCATTTTTTGGGTTTTAATTTTTTTGGGTCTTTTTTGGGTTTTTGGATTTCTAGGGGTTTTAGGGAATTTTAGGGACTTTTATGGGTTCAGGGTTTATTTGGTCATTTAGGGGGTTTTCTATTTTTAGTTTCTTTTTTGATTTTTAAGGGGGTTTATGGTTTTTAGGGTTATTAGGTGTTTTATGTACTTTTATGGAATTTAGGGGTTTAAGATATTTTTCGGTTTTTAGTGCCCATTGTGATTTTTAGGGGTTTTTAAGGTCCTGTAATCTTTTTAGGTTTTTATAGTTGTTGACGCTCCTTTCCATGACAGAGTCTAACAAATGAAAAGGGAAAATACCTTAACACAAATTGATTCATCCTTTGAAGAAACATAAAAAATTGACAAAGGCATGAAAGAGGATTTGTTTTCACTTGGGTCGCGCAAGTTTCATCATTGTCGCGCAGGTATACCTGCACACCACATATTGTGCGCGCATGTGACCTGTGCGCCCTATTTGATTTTCGCCCAAGGCCTTCAGTAGCCTATAAATACCCCTTGTGGGCCCCCCATTTCGACGATGAAAAATTCCAAAATCCATATTTAAGCTCCTGGTGCCCTAGTCTCTTCTGGAAGTCTTCCTAACACTTATAAGGTAATTTATTACCTATAATGGAAGATCTAAATAGGGGAAACAAGGATTAAGTGTTGAAATTCATCAATACATGGGCGCCTAAGGGTCTAAACCCTTAAGGGAAATGAAGACACCTGCGCGCCGCCTTATCCCTTAACCAGAACCTATGCGCCACTCTTTTGGAAGCCCCTAGGGAAAATACTAAGGGATTGAGCCAATCCTCAGCCAAGTATTACCCTATGGGTTGACCATCGCATAGGTACCTATGTGTCGCGCAGGTATTCCTGCGTGACCAGTACCTGCGCGCCCATGAAAGACTTGCATGCCTCTCTCTTTTTGGGTGCCCCTCCTGCCTATTCACTTGCTTTCTTCAAATCCACCTTTCCTATTCAAGATTTAGTCTTCAAGACACTCTTCAAGGCCCATTTTTCCTTGACTGGCTTCCTTATTTGAAAGGAATTCTGTGGAACATCTCTCAAAAACTAGTGATTTACATGTCTTTATGTCACTAAAGGCGAGAGATTTCATTCATTCAGCCTCATACTTTAAGATGAGAAGATCTTTTAATTTGGTCCTCCTTCTCAGGAGTATACCCCAGTGTCAAGTTCCAAAATATGGGCATCCTCTTCAAAAGTAAGCCCAAAGTTCCAAATTCCCTTTAACCTGGGCCTCCTTCTCAGGAGTAAGCCACGATCATAATTCTCTTAACCTGGGCCTCCTTCTCAGGAATAATCCCCAGTTCTCAAGTCGCTAACCTGGTCCACCATTTTAGCATTAATCCCTAGTCTTCAAGTTCCATTAATTTGGGCATCCTCCTTAAAAGTAAGCCCCAAGTTTCCAAATTTCCTTAACCTGGGCCTCCTTATCAAGAGTAAGCCCCAGTTATAATTTATCTTAACCAGTATTAATTTCTTTTGATTTGGGCATCATCCTTAGGAGTAAATCCCCAAGTCCCCTCCTAATTTGGGCAGTCATACATACATAATCCCCACATTATTTCTTATGATTGCATCTTTCGTGGCACAATTGTTTGGTTTTACCAATACCTCTTGTTTCTCACACCGATCATGAATCACATGAGCTTAGAGTGTAAAAGTAATTATGAAATCTATCTTTGAGCCATTAATCATGCATAAACCTCACAATTTTATCTTGAACTATGTGGACTATGATATCTACCTTAAAAGTAGAGTACGTAGGAAGCCTTTCTAAGGTTCAAGCCCATGACCCATTAATTATTATCCATCCCATATGACATTAAACTATATTTTAATTCCCGAACTACGTGGGTTATGATTCCTTTTCTAAACAGGATACGTAGGTAGCCCATCTGTGGGTACGATCCCAACTCTAAAATAATCTATGTCCTTCTGAATGAAAATAAACTTCAAGTTCCCTACTGAGTGGCTTTAAAACCAGTATGGTTATCATAATGACCAAGATATTTCTATATAATGTGTTGAAGGATACCATTGACCAAGAATCTCTAACAAATACAGATGATTCTCTATCGATGAAGAACCTCGAATACATATAAAAGATTCTCTAAATCTCATACATATTAATCATTGATTGTTAAATCTAAAGGAAATCTCATTTTCATACTTGGTAATGTAATAAGGATTCACAAACATAACTTAAATCTATAAAGAGAGTCCCAGAGTAGACAATAATTCCCCTCAAATAGGTGTGATGAATCCGAACTCCCATCCTCTCAACCAATGCAAATTCTTAAGATTCATTAGTTCACAACTAATGAGCACCTACCTATGGAATATGTCCAAATGTATATAGAATCATTGGATGTTTCCGATTCTACGAATAAACCTGTTAGAAACTGCATGGAATGTTTAAAACTTAAAACCAATGAGGTCATCCCCATTTCTAGAGGAAAAAAAATGGTGAACTCGATGTGAATCCTTATCCAAGTTAAAATGATGTTTTACTTATTTGTTAGTCCCCTATTTAAACTTAATGGGAGTGCCAAAAAAACAATCAATAACATATGTGATCATCCAAAAGATGTAGTGGCTGAACTTATCTTGATTATGTCTGTTATATCAAATAGGAACTCTTTTCCAGGATCTTCTGCATTACAGAAATGGCTTCTCTTAAGTTCACACCTGTGAATACCTCTGCTGCTACTCCTGCTGGATCATCGTCTTCTCTGAGGACGACATCACCTACTCAGCATATTCAACGCTGGGTATCAAATGCACTGGTTAAGGAATACCATCAAAACGGTACTATTCACACTCTAGAGGCTGCTCGACAAGCCCTCCAAGTCAATAATTCACCCTGGTTGTCCGGACAGCGACAACCAGCGATCAAGAAGAAGGTGGTTCCAACCACCGTATCCAACCGTTTCGAGTCGTTATCCACAGAACGCAATCACCAGTCCCTCCCATACTATGAGTAGGTGAATGAAAAGGTCAGTCAAGGCCTTAATTCAAGGAAACATGAGTCCTTCCTGAGGGATCCCACCAACAGTCACCGCCAGACTCGTGCGACAGTGCGCCCTCAACAAGATGAGGGTGTCATCTCCAGGTGTTCGGCTCAGGTTCCTCGAACCCGAGCTGGCAAGACAAACCACCAGAGGCGACAACTGGTTAACAGTGAGAAGGTTCTTATCTCTGCTATTTCCGGAGAAGTCCACCAACCTACCTTGGTGGAAAGAATAGAGCGGGCACACACACCCATCCATTTTAATTCCGCTGTCCAGAAGACTCATCTGGTAGAAACACGCCAATCCCACCAGGCAATTTCAGCGAATTACTATAGACATGAACATACACCTTTTTATAAATCATCAGCTAGTCAACAGGATCAACTGACTACATACGATGAATCCCACCAACCCAATGTGTTGACAACTGGTAAACATGCACATACACCTGCTTACACTCATCAATCCTTCCAGCAGCCTCGTCTGCCAGTATTGAAGGAAGTCCATCAACCACATTCGGTGGAGTGCAATCAGTAGGCACATACACCTACTAGTATTGATCAAGCCTACCAACGGTCTCATTTGGTAGCACCCAGAGAAGTCAATTGGAAATCCCCAATGAAAAACCGGAGGCAGACTCAACTCTCTGCCCCCACACTTGAGTACTGTCAGAATTCACTTACAGGAAAAGGAGGACAGGAGCAGGAACACACACCTACTCCAAGCATGGTATGGACATATATTCCCATTCCAGAAGCTGAAGTCACCAAGCATATTTTTTCAATGGTGAAAGAGTAGAAGAAAATCCCTAATCATATTCTGGATGACTATCAGGATATTATAATAGCTTCAACAGCATCACAAGGAAAGAAATACAAATATATCCCTACCAGTGTAGTGACACATCAACAGTTCACTCTAGAATATACACACACCTCTGTTCCAGTCCAAGAGGGTTGTGGGGAGTACTCCCCCATATCATACGAACAACCAAGGTAGGCACATACACCTGATTTTAGTGGAGATAATCAACCTAACCTAACTATTTCTTTTGATCAGGCACATACACATGCCCATAATAACCACTTTCGTCAACAAGTGGTTCCCAAAGTGATTAAGAAGGCGTCTAAGAAAAATACACATCTAACACAATCAAGAAATCAAGGGCTAATCTTTAACATGGCCTTGCTCTATGCTGGAGTTCTTGATGCACTCATACAATTATCTGTTGCAACTCAAGATTATACTCTCTCAGTTCCCAATAGTGGGAACATTAATTCTGAAGGTCTGCATCAGATAATTCCTCATGAAGGATTGCTTCATGACAGTTCGGTCGATCTCGAAGTTTTATCTTCAGATGAGAGCCATAAGAACCCTCTATGTGGCTAGAAGACCAAGGAGAAAAATGTTTCATCTATTTCTATAACCCACCATGGTGGTCCTCTCCATGATGATGAATTTAGCTGCGAATGTCCTCTCTGTAGTAGTAATTAACATTTCCTGGAAAATGCTCCAATGGAAAATGTAGTAATGAGAAAGCCCTCTTATCTTGAGGCACTTGAAAATGTGAAGCCAATCATGTCTGATGCTTTACCGTTAGCAGGTGAAATACATGCTCAATCAGAAGATATCCTGGGGTGTAGGTCATTCTCTGAATCACCCCGGGGTCGTTTATCTTCTAGTTTGGAAAGTGAATTCTCTACCGATCTTGTTGAATCTGATGAAGCAACAAGGAAGAACAATCTTTGGTCTAATCAAGTAGAATAATCTTCATTTAATGATAAAGAGGAAGTGATGAATATGAGAAAAAAACTGGAGAAAAGTGAAGTGCCAGTCATGTTTTGGCCTTTTTATGACTCTCAGTATGATATTCCAAAGATATTGACAGAATATTGTATTCAAGATATTCGTCTCAACATGTGGAAAAATATTTTTCAATTAAAAAATAAAATATTATCTTATGATGAATATGAAAATCATGTCAAGATAATAAAAGGGTTACAATGCCAAATTTATTTGGCATCTCTCTCAGTTTCTCGATATCTAAAGGCTGAAAAGCAGCAGAGAGCACTTCAGTGTTCATGCCTTAGCTCACTAAGAATATTGTGCTAGTTAATTTCAAATTCCCAATTTGGTATTCATATCAGGGGATGGGGTGTCCATGGAGCACTAAATTTCACTATACTCTCCATCCAACAAAGCCCGCCGAAAATGGTCTCATGCAATGTTATTGCCCATGGCCGGCCACAACCAATTGGCTTTGTTTGTAATCAAAGGCTCGCTCAAGAACAGGACTCAACTAGTTCTCCTCAAAATCAAGCATACAAAGAACAAGTTGTCAAATTACTCTTGCATCAGGAAAAAGATAATACCGAACAGGCTTCTATTTTAGAGCGTGCACATCATCAAGTGAGATAAGTGTCAGAAATCATCCAACATTCATTTGAGCCAGGTGATTTGAGTGGATGCAGGTTGATGAATCCAGCCAATTTCCGGACTAAAGTCTGCAATATCAGGAGAGATTTTAAGAAAGTCTCAAATATAACAGCTCAAGAACCACCCCAGCTTTCCAGATTGGGGACTCTTTTATCCCAACCCTTATATTAAACAATTAGGATTCGAGGAGTTGAGAAGGAACAACAGGAACAACCCCACTCTACAGGACTTGGGACTTTTTCAAATCCTCAATCTCTTCCTCAGAGAAAGTCAATATTTTCTCGATTAGGGAAGAAGACACAAGAGGAATGAAGAGCCTAATTATCAGGAGATTCCCTCCACATTACGGTTCGTTAATAAGTTTCTGAGGGATCAAATCAACAAAAGGAAATGTCTCATCAAGGACATGGAAGAAGACAATATCACATAAATGCTGATAGAAGGGATGCAATGCATTACATATCAATAAATTTCATCAATGCCATTGTTTCTGATCCCCCAGATGAGGCTCACTCAGAGGGATCAGATGAGGAAGTTCCTGGTCAAGAGGCTTTGCACACAGAGGAAAATGAAGAAGTTGTGCATACACGAAACCAATGGCTTACCCAGAATCTAGGTATTGTTTCAAGTAACCCACTTCCCCCTCTTTGAAAGGAATCCAACAAGGGGAAAGGAAATAATCAGGTAATGTCCCACCCTTCTTCTAGAGAAGGCCAATCACTCTCACTAGAGAAAAGATTTTCACAACAGGAGGAAGAAATGAAGGAGTTGAGGAGGTTGAATGCAGAACTACTTCAAGGTAGTCTTCCTCCTAAGCATGATGGAGTCAGTCAGCCAAGGGAATTTTTTGCAGCTACAAAGATGGATCAAGAGTATCCTCCTTTACTAGTACACACTCACAGGTCTAGTCCTATGGGTCATGCGCAACAAAAATCGGTGGTGCTACCCTTAGTTGCGGTACCATCCACCACACCTATCGAAGATCTAGTTATTACACCTGCTCAGGTCCAAGCTCAACCAGATGTTTCTAAAAAGTTAATAACTACCATTTAGTCATTAACAGTTCGGTTGGAAGCTATTGAGGGAAAACATGCTCAAATTCAACCACAAAATAGAGCTTACCCTGAATGGGTTGATGCAATTCCTCCCCCATCAAATTTTTTAAGTACCACATTCCCAATATTTAATGGTTCGGGAGACCCAGAGAAACACATAACACATTTTGTTTCTCGTTGTGATCCTATGATGGGAACCCCTCAGCAACAGGAAGCAGTTAAGCTCAAGTGTTTTTTATAGTCAATACAAGGACCTTCCTTTGTCTAGTATACAAGCTTGCAATCCCGGTCAATTACAGGGTGGGAGGATCAATGTCAAAGATTCCTTCTTCAATTCAGCTCAACGTTTCCAAAGGCAACAGTTTTTGATCTTACAAATTGTAAGAAAAGGGAGAATGAATGGGTTTCAGATTTCATTGCTCACTGGAAGGGATTAACATATTCCCTAAGCTCAGCACTCCCTCAAGAGGAATTGTTACCAATATATTAGGAAAATTTGCGTGATGAATTATGCACACCATTAATCCCTGTGAAATACACAGGAGGGTAACGAGACCTTACTTCGATCGCTCAGCAGATTGAAGACACTCTTATAAAGACTAAGGATAAAACTCGTGTAATTCCATTAGCTCCAGGAAGGAGAATGGGTAAAGCAGAGACTACTACAGTTACACTTAAACAAGCACCTTTACCTGATTTTACTTCAACACCTTCATCTTATTGAAGGGCTCCACCTCGTGAGTGTCAACAACAGAGGCTGTTTCATCAAGATGATCAAAGAGATCAAATACGGAAACAATTTGAGGATTTGAAGAGAAAAGTGTACTCTTTCTGAAATGAACAAGTTCCTGGTTAGTTCATTTCGGATCAGGAAAATAATTTGGTTCAATTTCCAAGGCCCAAAAGGCCAAATAAGGAAGGAGATAACGACTGTCCCAACTATTTCCCATTTCATCAGATGTTGGGGAATCCCATTCATAAGTGTTTTGTCTTCAAAGACCTCCTGCAAAAAATGGTGGACTTGGGACATGTCAAATTGAAAGGTTCTTCAACTCAGATAGCATTTTCTACTAATACAAATCCAAAGGAAGAAGGCGAGTGACAATAAGTAAAAAGCAAAAATGCGCAGAAATATGATGATAGGATGGTTAGAAAAATGATCAACCGAACTCATGCCATTTTGTGAATGCAATTGAAGAAACCAATTGTGTCTTCTGCTATGAATGCCATAGAAAAACCCTCTTTATCAGAGGGAAAATCCTCAAAGGGACGACATAATTAAAAGAAAGAGGAACAATCAGAAGAAGATGAAATCATGTCAAAACCCAAGTTGTCTTTGACTCTGGAAGATTTTATGCCATCTACTTCAAAGCAACGAGCACCATCCCACCAAACGGCACAACCTAAACTGGATAATCAGGAAGAGTCTTCATCAGAAGAAGAGTTGATATTTGGTTCTGTTAATATGATTCATTTAATAGATCCTTATGCCAGTCACAGTTTAGATCCAGATGAGCCTGAGTTCCCCGTATCAAATAGAGGAATTAGAGGGATTTACAAAGGTCTGGGATACAGAGGAAGACGTGGATATCCCAAAATCCACTATTTCAATTCTATCCCTGCTAGAACTGTATATGCAGCAGAAACTTGTGGTAGAGCCCTTCAGTGGGCTCTACAATAACATGCAAATTCTTCCACCAATAGAAGATTCAGTCCTAGAGCAGTTATTCTGGAGGATCGGTTAGAGGTTCCACCTTCTTCCTCTCAACAAGTAAATAGACCTAATAGGTCTAATATTCCAAAGCCAGGATTATTTCCAACACCTACCCCGATACAAGAATCATCTACATCCAAAGCATCTACATCCAAGACATCAACTTTTAAGGCACCTGTGAAACCACATGCTCTTGTTGGAAAACACAGACCTTTGGATCAAAAAAATGATGTCTTGAAACATTTGTCTCATATACCGGTCAAGTTATCATTTCTGGATGCATTGAATTTATCAAAGGATCTTCTAGAGGAACTCATTGAGGCTTTTTCAAGTCCTCAGGAATTCGAAACTGAAATCGTTGCGGCTGAAGTCTACCATGTTGAGAATGGTCCTGCAGAATGTCATGCAGTGATATCTTTTATAGATGAAGATGAAGATTATGTTGTTCATGGACATATCAGACCTTTGTACCTATCTGGAAAGGTCAATGGTTTAGACACCCTAAGATATTTCATTGATAATGGTTCATGAGTCAACCTCATCCACATTCGTACACTTCATCGATTGGGCCTCAAAAAATTTTATTTATCTCTTTCTACTTTGATGTTACAAGGATATGATAAAAATGAACAAGACCCACTAGGAGAGATTACACTCAAAACTCAGTTTGGAGACCTTGTATCCAATTCAGATTTCATGGTTGTTGATCATGATATAGCCTTCAATGTTTTTATTGGAAGACCTTTGCTACATCAACATGCGGCTACACCTTCATCATACCATCAATGTCTCAAATATTGTTTTGATGGTCAAATTGCGACATTGTATGGTGATAAATCCCCCTTTGAAACATGTGAATCTCAATACATTGAGGTGGAATTCTATCAGATGAAGGGTAAGGAGAAATCCACAAAAAAGGAGGTTACCAAGGCTAATGATCCCTATGGTTTGGAAAAGATTCCAGTAAACCCATTCACACATGTGATTACAGATTATGTGTTGCCTATCAGTCAAATTGACAGGATAGACCTGAATCCAAATACTATTATGGAAACTTCCATAATGTCAATTACGACAATCAAGCTAGACATCATGAGAGAAATTGGTGATTCCCCAAGCAATAATGAAAGCTCAAATTGAGATGTCTTCATTTCATCTGCTGAAATCCAGAAAGTCTATACTTCGCCATCTAGGCCAGAAGAAGTTATAGAAATGTCAGAGGTGAACGATGATGTCGATTCTCAATTCGTTATCTCCTCTTTATTACCCAAAGAAGACCCTTCATCATCAATAGGGTCAGAAATGGAAGCCTCTGCTTCAATATGTTCAAATTTTAACATCTCTTCTGATCATGTAAATTCTGCTTCTTCATCTACTATGCAAGTAAAAACTGAATAAATAACACATGTTGAAGAAGAAGAGGAAGATCTCAGGGACGCTCCTCCAGCATTTGAGGAGGGTATCTCTACCACTATGGATGAACTCAGAGAAATAAATCTGGGTACAAAAGAAGATCCACGTCCCACTTTAATTAGTGCATCCATGACTCTTGAAGAGCAGGAAATGTATATTTCATTTTTGAAGAAAAATCGAGATATATTTTCTTGGAACTATATAGAAATTCCAAGGCTTGATCCTGATGTTTCTACTCATCATTTGGGTTTAGCAGAAGAACATCAAGGATTTAAGCAAGCCGCAAGAAGAACACACCCAACTTATGCTTCCAAAATTGTAGCTGAAGTGGATAATCTCATCAAAGATAACTTCGTCAGAGAAGTTCAATATCCCAAATGGTAGTCTAATATTGTCCCTGTGAAAAAGAAGAATGGAAAAATTAGATTTTTCATTGATTTCAGAGATATTATTCGTCATTGTCCAAAGGATGCTTTTCCAGTTCCGATAACAGAACTCTTAATTGATCAAACAGCTGGCTATGAAGCACTATCCTTCATGGATGGATATTCAAGATATAATCAAATCTAAATGGCTCCAGAAGATGAAGAATCTACAGCCTTTAGAGCCCCTTAGGGTGCGTTTTTCTATCAGGTAATTCCCTTTGGCCTGAAGAATGCAGGCGCAACATATCAACGTGCCATGCATCGTATCTTCAAACCCTTTTTTGGGAAGTTTGTTGAATGTTATGTGGAAAATTTTGTGGTTAAATACAGGAAATGTTCTAATCACTTAGCTGATTTGGAAATCATATTCCACAAACTTCAGCAACATAATTTGAAGATGAACCCCTTAAAATGTGCTTTTGGGGTAACCTCAGGAAAATTTCTCGGCTTTGTTGTATGCCATTATAGTATCGAAGTTTATCCTGAGAAGACAAAGTCAATCCTTGGTATGTCACCTCCTCTAAATTTGAATGAATTGAGAGGACTTCAAGGACACTTAGCCAATATTCGACGTTTCATTGCCAATTTGGCAGGCAAAAGTTTACCCTTCACCAAATTGATGAAGAAGGGAGTCACTTACCAGTGGACTGAAGATTGTCAAGAGGCATTCAATATTCTCAAGAAATATATCTTGAGTCCACCGGTATTAATGCCACCTATTGAATTAAGACCACCGATTCTTTATGTGATAGATTTATAGAGATCATTGGGTGCCTTCCTTTCCCAGAAGAATGATGCTGGGAATGAAAACAACATCTACTATCTCAGTCGGACTATGCTTGAAGCAGAAACCCGATATTAAAATATTGAGAAGTGCTTCCTAACATTAATCATTGCAGTTCAAAAATTGAGACACTACCTGAAACATCACGAGGCCCAATTGGTATCTCGCAATAAACAACTTAAATTCATCCTTAGTCATCCAATGCTTACAGGATGTCTGGAAAGGTGGGCAGTTATTTTGCAGCAATTTGATATTCAGTATGTGTCTCAAAAGGCAATAAAGGGCCAAACTCTAGCTGACTTCCTTGCGGAACATCCTTTAGTAGAAGATACATCTTCAGATATTAAACTTCCTGATGAGGAAGTCTTCTCTAATCAAGATAGTCTTCAAACAAGAGAAATGTACTTTGATGGAGCTTCCAGAAGTCCAATAGGAAAGAAAATGGAAGATCCTAAATTCAACATAGTTGGGTTAGGAATTGTGCTAATTTCCCTAGAAAAGTCAGTGTTACCCCATTCCTTATTATTGTGGGAAGGCGGTACAAATAATGAAGTATAATACCAAGCTCTCATCGCAGGATTGGAGTTGGCACTTCAAGCACAAGTGAATCACTTAAAGGTGAAAGGTGATTCAGACCTCGTAATCAAACAAGTCAATGGGGATTAAGCAATCAGAAAAGAAGAACTAATCCCTTTTATATGATTATGTCAGAGAGTTAATGGTGGAATTTCCTTCGGAAATGACATTTTCTTATGTCTCGTGATCACAAAATTCCCAAGCTGATGCATTGGCTAATATTGCCACAGCTCTGGAAGATCCAAATTTGGATGAGACAATCATCAGTATTGCCCACCATCATACAATTTCACCTTATGTTAAAATCAAAATAGAGGAAATCAATGAAATTAGTCCCATTCCTGAACCATGTGGTCATACTACAGGATGGATGACACCTATCAGGGAATACCTTCAAAATGGAAGACTTCCACCTGATAGAGCTGAGAAGGAACAAATTCGGTGACATGTGGTCAATTTTACTCTTTATGATAGCCCGGATCACCTAGATAAAATTCTCTACAAAAGAGGTTTTGATGGAGTTCTCTTCAGATGCATTGATGGTGAAGAGACAATATATGTCATGAAAGAAGTACATGCAGGAGTCTGTGGTGCCCATCAGTCTGGACACAGACTATCTGATCAAATTCGAAGGCTTGGATACTTTTGGCATTCAATAATACAAGATTGTGTTGATTTCACAAAGAAGTGTCATTATTTCTAAGTACATGCCAACTTCATTCATCAACCCCCAGAATTTCTTCATACAACTAAATACTCGTGGCCATTTTCCACATGGGGAATGGATGTAGTGGGACCTTATCCTTCAGTTACATCTAAGCAGTATAAGTACATTCTCACTGCTACTGACTTCTTTTCCAAATGGGCAGAGATAATACCTCTCAAAGAAGTTAGTTCTAAATGCATTGTTAGATTCATCAAGTCTAACATCATTACTAGATTTGGTGTCCCTCATACCATATTGACGTAAAATGGCACCAACTTCTATTAATCCAAGGTAAGGAAGTTGTATCAAGAATACAACATCAAATCCAACCATTCCTCACGATATAATGCAACGACCAATGACCAAATAGAAGCCTTCAAAAATACTCTTTCAAATATACTGCAAAATATGATGGACAAACATAAGAAATCATGGCCTGATAAACTCTTTCATGCTTTATGGGCTTATCGAACCACCACCCACACTGCAACGCAGTCAACTCCATATTCATTGGTATATATTATAGAAGAAGTCTTTCCCATTAAGGTTCAATTACCCTCACTTAGGGTAGCCATTTGTGATCAGTCATCTACAGATGAACAATCTCAAAAGTGATTGGATGAATTGGTACGATTAGATGAGAAAATATTGTGCACCTTGCACCACTTGGAAGTCTATCAAAATCAAATAGTAGGGGCTTTCAACAAAAAAGTTCTCCTTCGTTCATTTGTTTAGGGAGAATTGGTATTGGTTCTCAGAACTCCAATGATACCAAGAAACAAACCTCCCAAGCTGGAGACAAAATGGGAAGGACCTTATTCAATACATGAGGTTTACTCCAGTGGAGCTTATTCTTTAATCTCAATGGATGGAGAACTCATCACTACTCCAATTAAGGCAACATTTCTGAAGAAGTATTTCATGTAACATAAATACTCTTACACCTAGAAAGACTTTAAACTGCATAATCACCGGTCTATGTATATGATCTTAAACTATTCACACCATCATCCAACATGATGTTAAACTTTCCCAATGTCCAACATGACGTTAAACTATGAAAAAGTCCTTTTCGTCTAACATGACGTTAAACTGTGTCATATTTTTTCCTAACTGCATGACATTAAACTTCACAATACCCCTTTCATCCAACATGATGTTAAACTATATTGTCCCCATAGTCTTAGCTACAGGACGATAAACTATACAACACCCTTATTGTCCAACCTGATGCAAAACTGTGTTCATGTACAACATGATGTTAAACTATACAAAGTCCCTTAATACGTCCTACATGACGTTAAACTGTATTTTTTCCCTGCTACATGACAATAAACTATGCAGTACCAATAGTCCTCATTCCAAGACTTTAAACTGCATAGTTCCTTCATATGTCCAACATGACATTAAAAAAACTGTGCATCGTTAAGGTTGTTCCTACCTCTTGTTTCACACACAGAGTATGACTCACATGATCTTAGAGTAAACTTAAACTATAACACCTTCTATGGGCCACTAACCATGCATAAGTCCCAACACTTTCTTTTTAGATCTTTGTCCTCAAAAAACAACTTGATTACCAATTTATTCTTCAATCGAACTATACAGACTTTGATCCTTGCCTTCTAGGCTGGGTACGTAGGCAACCTCTTGAGTTTCAAGCCCAAAATCAATCTCTTCACATCGATTCACCTTCGTCTCATATGATGTTGATTCGTGAAACCACCCCCGGAACAAATATTTTTTTACATTGGTTCACCAAGGTCCATGCATAAGACCTTAAACTATTCTCACTTTTTTCATGTATGAAAATAAACTACAACATTATTTGTCCCTTTCCTGAGATGGAATCATCATTTACATTGATCTATAATCATGTCATATTCCAAATACTACATGCATACATGGAAATGCCCGGATTTTTAATCTTGGGTCAAACTATCATTGCACTAAAGTCCCCTTTTCACCCTTTACTTATACGAACCAAATCTGTACAGAGGGTATTTCAAGAACTATGTGCGGCTTGATTCCCATACTTATGGGATATGTAGGAACGTTCAATCATCCCTCGAATCTAGCCCCAAGTCCTTAGGCCTGACCCCAAATTCCATTTTCAGTCCCCTGGCTGAAAAGTCCTTGTGAAAACACACACTGTGTATTCATTATTATGGTCCGAGCTCTATGACCCTAAAATAAGATTTCCTATACTCTCGTCCCACATGACGTTAAACTGTATTTCCATAACTACATTTGGCTTGATCCTCATTCTAATGAGATATGTATTGAAGTCTAACATCTCAATTCAGGACCCAGACACAACATGATTATGGTTAGCATTGGTCTGAGTATCTCTACATGCATTGGACAATACTCATTTTTCATGTGTCATATTCTTAACCTTAAATAATTCCAGATATCCATAACTATTTTCTTGACTTCTGATAACAAAATTTATGATACTTGAGAGTTCTTTTTCCTGACTATACAACACATGCACTTAGGCGGCCTTGCATAAATAGTCTACATAAGAGACTGGTCAGCCAAAAGATGCTATTATTTGACTATGCATCCAATTCCCTTAGGTGGAACTGCATAATTCAACCCCCTAATGGGTTTTAAAAATAATGGTAACTTCATTTTTTGGAGGAAAACCTCTTTTTTCCTTATTTTTCTTAACAACAATATGTAGGGATCCACAAAAAATGGCCATCCTTAACATATTTATCCCATACACTTTTT
This sequence comes from Viscum album, assembly GCA_963277665.1. NCBI lineage: Eukaryota > Viridiplantae > Streptophyta > Magnoliopsida > Santalales > Viscaceae > Viscum > Viscum album. The sequence continues at coordinate 1,425,156,391 of OY728136.1, read as the reverse complement.
CATGATCTAAAAGTATTCAAGTCTATGGTTTATATTTCCCTTACCTACATTTGGGTCAGACCTTCGTAAGAGTTACATTCATCCAATTCTTATACAATATTGATTGTAAATATCCTCTCCATATTCAAGTAACTCTCTCTATACAGAAGACTCTATACTTTGTAAAATTTTAATATCCATAAACATTCAATGGATTTTTAGTAGTAAAAAAGTAAAATTTCTAAGAATTATTTTGCCTGAATATGCAGCACGTGCCCGTAGGCGGCCTTGCATAAGTACTCTACATAATGGACCTGTCATCCAAAAGATTCAATTATTTGACTATGCAGCCAATGCCCTTAAGTGGCCCTGGATAATTCAACCCCCTAACAGGTTTTTCAAATAGTGGTAACTTCATTCTTGTGAAATACTTTTTCTAATGCATTTTAGCCCTTTTTTCGTATCATTCCTCAGATTCAAAATTTCTTAAGTCATAGTTTACATGTTTTCCCCCATAATTTAGTGTGGTAATATGTTTTAAAATAAATTATCAAGGAATTGAGTTAATTTTAATCCATTCGGTCAAAGATATTTCGACCTTAAACATTAGCCTTTTTTATGTCCAATGTGCATGACATTAAACTGCCCACAAATATACAAGGGAACTCTAAATAAAAGTCAAGTCCCATCTCACTAAATGTACATTTTGTATGATTTAGGTAATATTGAGCAATAAAAAGATTCAAAGTTTGTAGGGTTATTTTTATAATCCTAGTAAAAAAACAAACTATATTTACTAGGCCCATTGGCTTATGTAAATTTTTTTAAGCAAGTAGCAAAAGAAAGCATGCACAAATGATTGAAGATGAAGGTGTCTTTCATTAATGCACAAGAGTTAGAAGGACATCCATAGACTAGAGTCTCTTCTCTTTTCAATGAATTACTAAAGGTTGTCAACATAAATCTTAATTTGATTTAAAACATCCCGAGCTTCATCAGCAGCCACTTGAAGCTCATGCACTCAACCAGCTTCACTCATTTCAGCTTGATGGAGTGCTTTTTTGGCATCTGCAATGGATTTCATACCATTAATTTGAACTCCTTACAATGAATTGTTAAGCTGGTCAAGTTACCCAATAACAACATCTAACTGTTGCTGAAGGTGCATCTATTGGAAAACGTTCTCCTTGATCTTATGCTTAAGCTCCTGCAACTTGGTAGAATGATCAGCCTCAGCTCGGGATACCGCAGGCTAAAATTCACTGATATTGGCCGACATTTTTTGGTTTTCTTATTTACCTCAGAGTCACACCCTCCTTCTTTCAGATCCAACTCTGAGGGGGGACTTTTTTTGATGCTCCATTCCATCATAGAGTCTAACGAATTAAAAGGGAAAATAACTTAACACAAATTGATTAATCCTTTGAACAAACATCAAAAATTGAAAAAGACATGAAAGAGGATTTTTTTTCACTTGGGTCATGCAATTTTCATCATGGTCACGCAGGTATACCTGCGCGCCAGATATTGGGAGCACAGGTGACCTGTTCGCCCTATTTAATTTTCACCCAAGGCCTTCAGTAGCCTATAAATACCCCTTGTGGGCCCCCCATTTCGTCGATGAAAAATTCCAAAAGCCATATTTAAGCTCCCGACGCCCTAGTATCTTCTGGAAGTCATCTGAACACTTCTAAGGTAATTTATTACCTAGAATGGAAGATCTAAATAGGGGAAATAAGGCTTAAGTGTTGAAATACATCAATACATGCGCGCCTAAGGGTATAAACACTTAAGGGAAATAAATACACCTGCGCGCCGCCTTATCCCTTAACCAGAACCTACACACCACTCTTTTGGAAGCCCCTAGGGAAAATACTAAGTGCTTGAGCCAAGCCTCGCCCAAGTATTACCCTATGGTTTGACCATAGTGCTGGTACCTATGTGTCGTGCAGGTATACCTGCGTGACCAATACCTGCACGCCCACGCAAGACTTGTGCGCCTCTCTCTTTTTGGGTGCCCCTCCTACCTATTCACTTGTTTTCTTCAAATCCACCTTTCCTATTCAATATTTAGTCTTCAATACACTATTCAAAGCCCATGTTTCGTTGATTGGATTTCTTATTTGAAAGGAATTCTGGGGAAAATCTCTCAAAACCTAGTGATTTAAATGTCTTCATGTCACTAAAGGTGAGATATTTCATTCATTCAGCCTCATCCTTTAAGATGATAAGATCTTTTAATTTGGGCATCCTTATTACGAGTAATCCCCATTCTAAAGTTCCAAAATATGGGAATCCTCCTCAAGAGTAAGCCCCAAGTTCCAAATTCCCTTTAACCTGGGCCTCCTTCTCAGGAGTAAGCCCTAGTCATAATTCTATTAACCTGGGCCTCCTTCTCAGGAATAATCCCCAGTTCTCAAGTACCTAACCTGGGCCTCCTTTTTAGGATTAATCCACAGTCTTCATGTTCCCTAAATTTGGGCATCCTCCTTAGAAGTAATCCCCAAGTTTCCAAATTTCCTTAACCAGGGCCTCCTTCTCAGGAGTAAATCCCAGTTCTAATTTCTCTTAACTAGTCTTAATTTCTTTTTATTTGGGCATCCTCTTTAGGATTAAAGCCCCAATTCCCCCCCTAATTTTGGAATTCATACATACATAAGCCCCATATTATTTCTTATGATTGCATCCTTCATGCCCCAATTGTCTGGTTTTACCAATACCTCTTGTTTCTCACACCGATCATGACTCACGTGATCTTAGAGTGTAAAAGTAATTATTACATCTCTATTTGAGCCATTAATCATGAATAAACCTCACACTTTTATGTCGAACTACATGGACATTGATCTCTACCTTAAAAGTAGAGTATGTAGGTAGCCTTTAAAAGGTTCAATCCCATCACCCATTAATTCTTATCCGTCATATATGATGTTAAACTATATTTTAATTCCCAAACTACTTGATTTTTTATTCCTTTTCAAAATAGGATATGTAGGTAGCCCATCTGTAGGTATGATCCCCACTCTGAAATAATCTATATACTTCTGAATGACAATAAACATCAAGTTCCCCGCTGAGTGGCTTTAAAACCAGTATGGTTATCATAATGACCAAGAGATTTCTATATAATTTGTTGAATGATACCATTGACCAAGAATCTCTAATAAATACAGATGATTCTACATCGATGAAGAACCTCAAATACATATAAAAGATTCTCTAAATCTCATACATATTAATTATTGATTATTAAATCTAAAGGAAAGATCATTTTCATACTTGGTAATGTAATAAGGAATCACGAACATAACTTAAATCTATAAAGAGAGTGCTGGAGTATAAAATAATTCCCCTAAAAAATGTGTGATGAATTCTACCTCCCATCCTCTCGACTAATGAAAATTCTTAATCCTCATTAGTTCACAACTAATGAGCATCTACCTTTGGAAAGTAGGTCCAAATGGATATAGAATCCTTGGATGTTTCCGGTTCTATGAATAAAACCGTTAGAAACTGCTCGGAATGTTTGAACCTTAAAACCAACGAGGTCATCCCCATTTCTATAATAAATAGTGGTCCTTTAGGGTTTTTTATATTTTCTTGGGTTTTAAAAGTTTTTTGGGGGTTTTGATAGCCTTACTAATTCTTTGGAATGTTTTTTGTAGTTTTTAAGTTTATATAGAGATTTTAGGGTTTTAGGTATTTTCGGTTTTTAATTTTTTTTAGGATTATTGTGGTTTTTTGGGTTTAAGTTCATTTCAGGTTTTTTATGGTTTATAGGTTTTTTTATACTTGTAAGGACCTTTGATGGTTTTTAGGGTATTTATGGGTTTTATTGGTTTTAGGGTTTTTACGGTTTTTATGGATATTTAGGGGTTGTTAGGTATTCTAGTATCTTTTAGGGTTTATTAGGGGTTTTAGGTTTCTTTATGTTTTTAGGTTTTTTGGGAATTTTATGGGTTTTAGGGGTTTTAGGTACTTTATAATTTTTAAGGGTTTAAGGGTTTTAGGAACCTATTTGATATTTAAGGGTTTTTAGGGTGCTTTAGGGATATTTTTGGTTTTATGGTTTTTAAGGATTTTAGGATCCTTTAGGGTCTCTAGGATGCTTTAAGGGTTGTATGGGATTTTTGGGATTTTAGGTTTTTTAGTGTTCTTTAAAATTTATACATACTTTCAAGTTATTTAGAGTATTTTATGCCCATTATGGTTTTTAGGGTCTTATTGGGGTTTTACAGTATTTCAGGTTTTCTAGTGTTTTTAAGTTCATTTAGTGTTTTTATGATTTTTAGGGTCTTGATGTGTTAGGGTCTCTATGGTATTTCAATGGTTTTAGGGTTTTTAGGGGTTTTAGGGTGTTTAGGGTTTTAAGTGTCTTTAAGTGGTTTTTAAGGATTTAATATATTTTTATGGTTTCAGGGTTTTTTTTTGTGTTTTTAGGGTTTTTAGATATTTTAATGGATTTTAGTGGTTTTAGGTTCTTTTATATTTTTATGTTATTTTATATCCCTTTAGAGTTTATAGTTTTTTTAGGGTTTTAGGGAGTTTATGGTTTTTATTGGTTTTTTGTGTTTTAAGGGGTTTTTAGGTTTTTATGGGGTTTTATGGGGATTTATGGGGTTGAGTTTTTTTAGTTTTTTTTTATTTATCAGTGTTTTTAAGGATTTTTTGGGTCTTTGAGTGACATAAGGTTTATAGGAATTTTAATGGTTTTTTAGTTTTTAAGTTTTTTTTATGGGGTTTTATTAGATTTTAGGTTTTTAATGGGATTTTTAGGGTTTTGGGTTTTAGGGGAGGGGTAATAGTTTATAGATTTTATTTGGTGTTTTAGGGTTTTTTCGATTTTAATGGTTATTTTTTAGGTTCTTCATAGTTATAATGGGGTTTTATGGATTTTATAGTTTTTATGGGTTTTTACAGTTTCTAGTGTTTTAGGGATTTTAGGGATTTTTTATAGGATTTTAGTGGTTTCTTGGGTGTTTAATTTTTTTTATATATTTTTATGGTTTTAGGGTTTTTATAGTTTTTAGGTGGTTTTAGAATTTTTAATGTTTTAGGGGTTTTTTGGGATTTTAGGGTTTTGGGGTTTTTAGGGTTTTTAGAGTTTGTAGGTTTTTAGGGTTTTTAGTATTTTTATACGGTGTTGAAGGGTTTTTAGGATCATATAGGGATTTTATTATTTGAGTTACTTTTACGGGTTTCTTCATATGTTTTAATATTTTAGGGTAATTAGGGTTATTATTATTTATTTTTTGGATTTTTAGTGGTTTTAATGGTATTTTGTGTTTTTAAATTTTGTAATGTTTTTACAGGTTTTTAGGTGTTTTTATGGTTTTTAGGGGTCGTTGGATTTTCAGATTCTTTTTTGGATTTTACGGTTTTTAGAGTTATTATAGGGATTTTATCTTTTGAGGGGGGTTTTAGGGTTTTTTCGGATTTTTTAGTGTTTTTTGGGATTTTTAGGGATTTTAAGCCTTTTAGGGTTTCTAGGATTTTTAAGGGGTTTTAATGGTTTTTCATAATTTTATGGATTTTGTAGCTATTAAAGGGGGTTTTAGGGTTCTATTTCGGTTTTTAGAGTTTTTAAATGATTTTAGGTGTTTTAGGGGTTTTAAGGTGTTTTATGGGTTTTAGGGTTTTCTAGGATTATTTTAGGGTTTTAAGGAATTTTAGATTTTTTAAAGTTTTTAGGGTTGCTAGTTTTTTTAGGGTTTTTATGGGTTTTACCTTGATTTATATTTTTAGGGTTTTTGGGTTTTTTGGGTTTTTACCATTTTTAGTGATTTTCAAGGTTTTTAGGGGTTTGGGGATTTTTAGTGAATTTTAGGGTGTTCAATATATTTTATTTTATTTTAGGATTTTGATGGCATTCGAGGTTTTGGGGGCTTTTTCAAGGGATTTTGGGGTTGTAGTGGTTTTTAAGGTTTTCAGTGGTTTTTTGGTTTTTGGGGTTTTAGGGGGTTTTAAATATTTTGGTGGGTTTTCATATTATTTAGGCTTTCTAGGTGTTTTTCAGGGTTTTGGGATTTTGATAGGGTTTTTTTGGTTTTTTTAGGTTTTTATGATTTTTTTGGGTTTTTATGATATTTTTAATTTCCTAGGCTCTTTTGGGTGTATAATATTTTTAATGATTCTATGGGTTTTCTTGGTTTTTATACCATGTAAATGTTTTTAGGGTTTTTGGTTCTTTTTAGGTTATAAGGGATTTTAAGGATTTTATCATTTTTATATTATTTTGGGTTTTTAGGGTTTTCTGGTGTTTTATTGTTTTTAGGGTGTTTAAGGGTCTTTAATGTTTCTAGGGGGTTTAGGGTTTTTCGAGGGAGGGGGGGTCTCTTTTAAATTTAATGTGTTTTTATAGTGTTTTGGAATTTTTGTTGTGATTTAGTGTTCTTTAGGGGTTTTGTGTTTTTTGGTCCTCTAGGGTTTTTAGGGACCTATAGGGTTTTTAGTGTTTTTAGGATCCTTTAGGGTTTTGGGGTTTTCAGGGTCAATTTAGGTTTTTATGGGGTTTTAGGGCCCTCATAGGGTTTTAATTATTTTTAGGATTTCAAATGGTTTTTATGAATTTTATAGTTTAATTGTTTTTAGTGTTTTAGGGCCCTCCTCTAGGGTTTTTGGGGTTTTTATGGTATTTTAGGGGTTTTAAATTTTTTTATGCTCTTTAGGGGTTATAGGGTTTTTTATGGGTTTTTAGGGTTTTTGTTTTGTTGGATTTTTAAAGTCCTTAACATTTTAGGGTTTTTGTGGTATTTTAGGGTTTTAAGTGTCCTTTCAGTTTGTTAGAGTTTTTAATTGGGTGTTAGATATTTTCAAGATCCTATAAGATTTTTAGGGGTTTTAAGGGTCATTTAGGCGATTTTAAAGGTTTTACAGTTTCTAGGGTTTTAGAATTTTTAGTGTTTCTTAGGGGTTTTAGGGATTTTAGGGTTTATTAGGGTTTTAATGGTTATTATTTATTTTTTTGGTATTTATGGTATTATGGTGTTTTTTGGGTTTTTTTTGTGTTTTAGGGGGTTTTTTAATCATTTTTAGGGATTTTAATGGGATATAGGTTTTTATGGTGTTTAGGGTTTTGTATGGTTTAAAATATTTTTTTACTATTTTATGTATTTTAGAGTTTTTTGGGGTTTTAGTACTTTAGAGGGGTTTTTAAGAGTTTAAATTGTTTTTATAGTTTTTTAGGCTTTATAGTGTTTGTAGGGGTTTTTGTGTTTTTTGGGATTTTAGGATTTTTTAGGGTTTTATGACTTTTATATATTATTTGGTTTTTAGGGTTTTTAGCATTTAAGTGTTTAGGGTTTAAGTTATAGGGTTTACATCATAGGTTTTAGGTTTTAGGGTGTATAATTTGTGGTTTAAGGTGTAGGGAATATGGTTTATGGTGCAGGGTTTAATGTTTTGGGTGTAACGTATAGGGTTTAGGCTACAGTTTTAGGTTTTATAGTGTATGGTATTGGGTTTATAGTGTAGGGTTTAGCTTTAGGGTATATAGTTTAGGGTTTTGGGGGTAATGTATAGGGTTTAGAGTGTAGGGTTTAGGGTTGAGGGTGGAGGGTATAGGGTTCATGGTGTATGGTTTATGGTTTAGGATGTAGGGAGTATGGTTTAGGGTGTGGGGTTTAGTATAGAGAGTGGAGGGTATAGGGCTCAGGGTGTAGGTTTTATGGTTTAGGATTTAGGATATAGGGATTAGGGTGTTAGGTTTAGGGTTTAGGGTGAAGAGTATATCATTTATAGTTTAGGGTTCACGGTTTAGGGTTTAGGGATTAGGGTGTAGGGTATATGGTTTAAGGTGTAGGGTTTAGGGTTTAGGGAGAAGGGAATAGGGTTTAAGGTTTATGGGTTAGGGTCAAGGAAGGCTTTGGGCCAGGCTATTCTTGACCTTCCACAAAATTTATTATAAAAACACACAACAAAACTGCAGACAAGGGAGGGGTTGGGTCAATCAACCCACACCCAAAAACCCTTGACAAACACACACACAAGCCCAAAAAAAGAAAATAAAGAAAAAGACAAAACACCAAACACAACAACGACATCATCACGTCACATCCAGCCAATACCAGCACCCAACAGCACCACATACAATCATCACAGCTACACAACAGTAGCAACACGTCCAAACCAACCAGCCCCAGCAACCAACATCACCAAATCCGACATCACAACCAATCACAACCAACATCATCAAACCACAACACAAGCACCGCAACCAAATGCGGCCATCATCACCTCCCAGCAAACAGGGACCAGCAACTAGCAGCACAACAACAAACTCATCTGCAGCAGCAGCGAATAACCAAACAACCACAAGTATCAGCCCCCAATTAGCATTCAACAACCAGTAAATAATGCAGCCTTTCCCCAACCAGCCTCCATTCACACCCTTTCTATCTACCAGCATGTCCTCCCCAGGAGGATCCACTCCCAGTAAAACAGGACCATCAGTAGGAAATTTATCCACTTCCACACATCCCAGTCCAGCAACAAACATCAACCAGCACCAAAGAAACAGACAACCAACATTTCCATTCACGCCTCATGAACAAGCAGTAGCAAAATTCCTATCTCCCTCATCAGCACACCCCAAAAGCCATAAAAACAACAACAAAATCGAACAAACCTACATCTTCATAGCACATTGTTGACCAGCAAATCGAAGAGCCCGCACCACAGGCAGACTGATGAAAAGCCTTCCAAAACCAGCATTCTCCATTGCAAAACCATACAGCCACCAAAGCACTCCGGACCTCAGATCTGTGAGCATCCACATCACCGAAGACCCAGAGAAAGAAAGCATCATGTCTCCCCACTTCCGAAAATAGACTCCGCAGAAGCCAAACCCCCAGGAGGAAGCCGCCGGATAAGACCGAACTCCAACCGTCCAAGAGCCCCTGCCTGCCAATGAAGCCCTCACCGCCTTCGGTCGGGCCACTACAACCATTCCCGCAGAGGTCCATGACCCTGTTGACCCATCTTCAGACACATCAGGACTAGAAACACACCCCAATCCGGGGCTAAAAACCAGTATTGACCAAACCTCGAAGCCCGATCTGGATCCACACAGGGATCTACTACCGAAGGCGCAAATAGAGCCCATCAGGGATGATGGGGTTGCCAAAGAACCGAGTCCACCACCATAAAGGGACCAAAGAGCATATCATGTAACTTCTTCACAGATCGAGGAAAAGGTCACACTAAAACACTGGACGTACCTTCTTCATCTCAAGATCGAGACGCCGAGAAATAAGAAGAACCATTCATGCCTGCCACCTTTGGTCTGGAGAAAACTGCTGAAGACCGAAGTTTCCAAGATCTCTCCCTGCAATCACTAAAGGGAGAGGCCATGAAAGGTGTTGAAACCCTAGTTGACGACGCTTCTGAGTAAACATGAAGCCATTGAAGAGCAACATCTGCACCGAAGGACTCTGCATAGACCCACCTCCGCCACGAGTGTATCCCACAAGGCCAAGACAAATCCGAAGAGCAAACCCTGCCATACCCAGAGGAATCTGAAGGAAACCCTAAGAGCCACGACGAGTGTGAGAGAATTCCAAGAGAGTGTTCCACTATCTCTTCATCATTTCTTTATAGGTTAGGGGTTTGGGTGCAAGTTATACAATTTATGGTGTAGGGTGTATGTTTTAAGGGAAGGTATAATATAAAGGGTTAAGGGTTTAAGGTATACTGTATTGGGTTTAGTGTGTAGGGTTTAGGGTTTCGGGTATAGGGTAAAGGGTTTGGGGTGTATAGTTTAGGTTGTATGGTATAAGGTGTAGGGTGTAGGGTATAAGCTTTAGGGTGTGGAGTTGAGGGTTGAGAGTTTAGGATTTAGGGTTTAGGGTTTATGGTTTAGGGATTATGTTATAGGGTATAGGGTGTAGGGTGTATGGTATAAGGTTTAGGTTCTAGGTTATAGGGTTTAGGGTGTATGATTTGGTGTTTATAGTTTAGGGTATATGATTTTGGTTGTACGGATTAGGGTTTACAGTGTAGGTTATAGGGTTTAGAGTGTAGGGTATAGGGTTTTGAGTGTAGGGTATATGGTTCAGTGTACAGGTTATTGGGTTTGGGGTGTAGGGTATAGGGTGTAGTGTGTTGGGATCATGGTTTATTATGCAGTGTATTGGGTTTATATATTAAGGTTTAGGGTTTAGTGCTTAGGGATTAGTATGTATGTTATAGGGTTTTAGGTTTAGGGTGTAGGGTACAGGGTTTAGGGTGTAGGGTTTGAGGAAGATTTTGTTGAGCATAGGGTTCTGGGGGTAGGATTTATGGTGTTGGGTATAGGGTTTAGGGTGTTGTTTTTAGGGTTTAGCGTGTGTGGTATAGGGTTTTGGGTATTGGGTTTAGCGTTTATTGTGATGGTTATGGGGTTTGAGTTGTATGGGTTTGGGTGTAGGGTAATGGTTTTAATGTGTAGAGTTTAGGTTTTAGGGTGTAGAATATAAGGTTAAGGGTTTATGATATAGGGTTTATGGTGTAGTGTATGGGGTTTAGGGTTCATGGTTTATGATTTTGTATTATGTGTATTGGTTTTGTGGTTTTATTGGTTTTTATGGGTTTTAGGTCCTTTGAGGGATTTTTATGATTTTAATGGGTTTTAATGGGTTTTAGATTTTTTTGGGGTTTTATGGGTTTTAATGTTTTTAATGTTTTATTTTTTTCATGGGTTTTTAGGGTTGGGATATGGTTTTTTGAGTTTTTAGTGGGTTTTAGTGTTTTAGGGGTTTTGGAGTCTTTGGGGATCTTAGGGTTCTCTTGGGGTTCTTTGGGTTTTTGGGTTTTGGGTTCTTTGTTGGTGTTAAGGGGTTTCAAATGTTTTCTTATTGTTTTTAGGGGTTTTATAGTTTTCTTTTTATTTTTAGAGGTTTTAGGGGTTTCAGATTTTTTATGAGTTTAGGATTTTTAGGATTTTTTAGGTTTTTAGGGATTTAATGTTTTGTTAAAATTTTTAGGGTTTAAAAAAATTTAATGTGTTTTAATGGTTTTTAGATTTATAGGTTTTTTTGAATTTTTTAAGATTTTTTTCGGGTTTTAGGTTTTTATGGGTTTTTAGGCTTTTATGGTTTTTATAGGGTTTTAAGGACTTTTCAGGGTTTTAAGGCGTTATAGGGTTTTTATGGTTTTTAGGTTTTTATTGTTTTTGTGATTTCATAGAGTTGTTATGTTTTTATAGTTTGTTTCATGATTTTAAGGGTATTTAGTGTTTTAAAGGGATTCTAGGGTCTTTTAGGGGTGTTTAGGTTATTTTAGGGTCGTTTATGGTTTTTAGGGTTTGTTAGGGTTTTATGAAATTTAGGGTCTTTTAGGGGGGGGGGGGGTTATGAATTTTTTTTTGTTTTTATGGTTTTTATTATTTTAAGTGTGTTTTATGGGGTTTTGAGGTTTTCAAGGTTATTAGGGATTTTAGGGATCTGTATGGGTATATGTTTTTAGGATTTTAGGGGGTTTTGGGGTTAAAAGGTTTTCTTTGTTTTTTTTGTGTTTTTGGGGATTTTAGCTATTTTTAGGGGTTTTTTGGTCATTTATGTTTTTTTACATTAGTATTTTTAGGGTTTATTTGGTGGGATTTTATTGATTTCTATGGTTTTTAGGGTTTTTAGTGTTCTTTTGGTTTTTTTGGGTTTTAGGGTTTTTAGTAGCTTTTGGGGTTTTCATTGTTTTTAGGGACTTTTAATGATTATAGTGGTTTTAGGGACTTTTAATTTTTTTAGGTTTTTAAAGTTTTTTATTACTTTTGGTGTCAATTTGGGTTTTATTGTCATTTTGATTATTTTAGGGTTTATTAGGGTCTTTTAGAGGTGGGGGGGGGGGGGGGTTCTAGGTTTTTAGGGTCTTTTTACGTTTCTTCCGGTTTCTAGGCTTCTTTAGGGGTTTTGAGTTCTTTCTGGTACTTTAGGGGTTTTAGGGTTTTTAGGGTTTTTAGAGTTTCTAGGTTTGTGTTAGTTTTTTGGGCATTATGGGGCTTTTATAGTTTTTAGTTATTTTATGGTTTTTTGGGGTTTTAGGGGTTTTACATTTTTTGGGCTCTTTTGAAGTCTTTATGGGGTTTAGTGTTATCTACATTTTTGTATTGTTTTTAGTTTTATGGTTCTTTTAGTGGTTTTAGTGGTTTTGAGGTATTTTAGAGTTTTTATAGTTTTATGGGTTTTTTGTGGGCTTTTGTTTTTGTATGGGTGTTTAGGATTTTAGGATTTTATGGCTTTTATGGAATTTTGAAGCCATTTTGGGTTTTTAGGGTTTAGGGATCCTTTAGAGTTTTTAGGGGTTTTCAAGTATTTGAGGGCTTCATAAGGCTTTAAAGGGTTTTTTGTGTCATTGAGGTTCATTTAGGGATTTTCGGTTTTTTGTGTATTATTGTGTTTTTATACAGTTTTATGTTCTATTAGAGGTTTTAGGGTTTTTAGGGTCTTTATGGTGTTTAGGTTTTTAGGGCCTTTTACGATATTTTAGGTGTTTTGGAAACATTTTGGGCTATTAGGGTATTAAATGGTGTTTAGGGTGTTTTAGGTTATTTTAGGTGTTTATTTTGAATATAGGGTTTTTAGGGGTTTTTATGGTTTCTTGTGGTTTTTAGGGTTTTTATGGTTTTTAAGGCCTTTTTGGGATTTATATGGTTTTAGGTAATTTTAAGGGTTTTTTTGGGTCTTTTATGTGGTTTCAAGGTTTTTATTCGTCTTTAGAGTTTTTTAATTCTTTAGTGTTTTATGTATTTTGGATTTTTTAGGGGTTTTAGTGTTTTTAAAGGGTCTTTACTGGTCCTTGGGTTCGTTATGTTTTTAAGGGTTTTTACTAGTTTTAGTTTTTTAAGGGTTTTTGAGTATTTAGGGAAGAAGAGGTGTGAGGTCAGGCTATTCCCGACCCCCCTAAAATTTATTAATAAGGAAAAAAGATGCAATTGACAGAGGAGGGGAAGGGTCAATCGTCCATACCCAAAAAAAGCCTCAAAAGGAAAAGAATGAGCAAGAACAAGTCCAAAGGAGATAATAAAGAAGAAAAGAACAAGGAAAAACACCTACACAGGGTCTACCAGCCTTCCCCACCATCATCATCATAGTCCGCACCAGGGGAGTCTCCCTCGGCACCATAACCAGAGGCCGCATGAGATTCTACTGACTCCCATTTAGAATAGTCATATTGCTTTAATAAGTTGGTGAAATAATCCCTTAACTTCACCTGCTTCACATTCAACTGCTTCTTAGCAGGCTGCCCCACCTTTCCAAAGGAGTTCTTCGAAGATTTTCTGGAAGCCTTCGTAGATACTGTTCTCAGAAAGGAAAAGTAGTCCTTCCTTGGCCTCCTCACTTTTAGGACTGCAGTGTCAACATCACCATGTTTTTCTTGGACAGGAATAACAGTATCTTCTTGGTTGAGTAAACAAGAGATGGGAGGTGTAAACCTCTCCCTGGACAGCCCCCCTGCAATGTTTTCTTTCTAAAAAGAGGAAAAATCTCCAAGTATGGCCTTGTCCTTCAAAATCTGGGCCATCTTGGATTTCATCCTAGAATCATCATCAGAGCCACTCCCCCAAAACATCGAACACTGGGGTTTCATTTCCTCCTACAATAGAGAAATCTGCACAGGTACTTTAATCACATTAGGGTCCCCCAAAGCCATGTCTTTCAGAACCAAACATTTGGAGTTCCCATACTCATTGTCCCTAATCATCCCATATTTAATAAATTTAGCATCATGTGACCCAAAGGGGATGAGCGCCTATGTTGCATCCACTGCAATCAGAATTGGTTCATGGGAGTCAGGAGCGTTCATCAAAGACCAAGTGAAGACACCCACATTACCCACAGCCTGGGCAACATGCATGCTGTTCTCGGTTCCCAGATCATCCCTCAGCCTAGAGAACACCTCTCCAACCTTTGGTTTAGGTGGCTGATGTCGGGTAGTCTTCAGAAGGATGTCCCCTCCCTTGGGGCTTCCCTTCTAGGGGATAACTGGGCGGTCCACTAGCTCCAGCTCAAGCAAGCCCAAACTTCAATGCCAGTCAGTCGTGGCATCCTCATGAACCTCCATAATTGGCTCCAACCCCTCCCCCTGTGTAGCAGCATCCCCTTCCCTATGCTCATCCCCCGTCCCTGTGTCCTCCCCCTACCCGTTCTCCTTCCCAGCCACCTCCTCCAACTTATTCACTGGCACCTGCACCTCCCCTTCCCATGCTTAGTGTTTTCTATAATTTTTTAGGGGTTTCAAAAGATTATTTATGGTTTTTAGTATTTTTAGAGGATTTGGGGGTTTTATGGGTTTAAAGGGTTTTTTAGTGTTTTTATGGTTTATGGGGTTTTAATGTTATTTTATATTTTTGTGTATTTTATGGGGTTTTTTGGTTTTTAGGTTTTTAGGTTTTTATGTATTTTTAGGGGTTTACATGTTTTTTTTGTTTTTAATGATTTTTAGGGGTTGTAGGTTTGTTTAGGGGTTTCCATTTTTTATAGGGTTTTAAGGGTTTTTAGTGTTTTTATATTTTTAGGGAATTTTATTTTTTATAGGTTTTATTCGGGTTTTAAGAGTTTTTAGGGTTTTTTGTTTTTTTAATATTATTTTAGGCTTTTGGGGGTATTATGGTTTTTAGGGTTCTTAGGGGTTTTAATGTGTTTATGGATTGTAGTGATATTTGTAAATTTTAGGGTTTTAATGATTTTTGGGGGTTTAGTGTCTTTTTAAGGTATTATGGGTTATTAGTTTTTTTATTATTTTTTTGGTTTTAATGAGTTTTTAGTATCTTATAAATAATTTTATTGTTTTTATGGTTTTCTTATGTTTTAATGGGTTTTAATGAAATTTGTGGCCTTTTAATGTAATAGAGTTTTTAGGGTTTTTTTATTTTTTTGGTGTTAATGTTTTTTGTGGTTTTTAAGGGGTTTTAGGTATTTTAGGGGTTTTAGTTTTTTAGTGATTTGGGAGTTTTTAGGGTTCTATATTTTTATGGGTTTTAGGGTTTTTTTTGTTTTTAAATGGGTTTTTGATTTTTTTTGAGTTTTTTAGGGTTTTGGGGGGTTTTATAGGGTTTTATGTTTTTTAGGGTTTTTAGTGTTTTTATTGGTTTTAGGGATTTTTTACTTTTCGAGGATTTTTAGGGTTTTAGGGTTTTAAAGAGTTTTTGGGGGTTCTAGATGCTTAGGTATTTTTGGATTATTTTAGGATTTTAGGGGTTTTTGGTTTTTATGGTATTTTGAGTTTTTAGATATATTTAGGGTGTAATGATTTTCCAGGGTATTTTTGTATTTATGTTTTTATGGGTCTTAGGTTGTTTTTTGGGGGTTTAGGGTATAATGGGGTTTTAGGGTATTTTTATTATTTTTAATAATTTAAGTGGGTTTTGGGGGGTTAATGGATTGTAGGATACGTAAGGGTTTTTTAGGTTCTCTTAAGGATTTAATAGAGTCATTTAGAGTGTTTTATTATTTTTTGGGTCTCTTAGGTTTTATATAATTTTTAGCGTTTTTAGTTTTTAGGGTCTTTTTTTATATTTTAAGGATTTTTAGGGGTTTAATGTTTTTTTATGGTTTTATAGGGGGTTTTAGAGTTTTTAAATGTTATAAGGGACTTTAGGGATTTGTGGTTTGTTGGGGTTTTTGGGTTTTTAGGTTTTTAGGTATTTTATGAATTTTTATCTGTTTTTTAAGATTTATATCATTTAACGGTTTAAAGTGTTTTTATGGGTTTTGAAGATTTTAAGGGGGTTTGATGGTTTTTTAAGGGTTTTATGGTTTTACAATTTTTAGTGTTCTGAGGGGTTTGAGAATTTTGTACTGTTTATTAATGGTTTAGGTGTTTTAACAGGTTTTGGGTTTTAGTGGTTTTGGGGTTTTAATATATTTTATGTGTTTTGCATTTTTTATGGTTTAGGGTTTTTTTTGGTATTAGTTTCTTTTTCATATTTTAGGGTTTTTTGGGTTTTGGGGATTTTTGGTTTTTTAAGGTGTTAAGGTTCCAAGGGTTTTGGTGTTTTTATGTTTTAAAGGGTTTTTTTGGGGTTTTTAGGTGTTTTAATTGATTTAGGGATTTTAATGTTTTTAGTGGGTCTTATTATTTTTAGGGTTTTTAGGTTTTTAGATATTTTCGAGGGGTTTTAGGGTATTTTAGGGTTTTAAGATTATTTTAGGGTTTTAGGGTGTTTTAGGCTTTTAGAGGGGTTAATGGATTTTTAGGGGTTTTTATTTTTTAGGGTTTTTATAATTTTAGGATTTTTTTGGTTTCATTGGGTCTTAGTGTTTAGGGTCTTCTTAGAGTTTTTAGCAGTTTTATGGGTTTCTTATGTTTTTAGGGGTTAATAGTGGTTTTACGAAATTTTAGGGGTTTATGGGTTTTTAAATACTTTAGGTTTTTTGGGTTTCTCAAGTTTTTAGGGTTTTAGGGTTTTACTGTTTTAAGGGATTTTGGGGTTTTTAAGTATTTTAGGGTTTGGAAGGGTTTTATTTTTTTTGATATTTTTTAGAGTTTTAAGGTTTTTTCTGGTTTTAGGCTTGTTTTTTGGGTTTTTAGCAATTTAATTGTTTTTGGCATTTTAAGGTTTTTTATTTTTTTATGATGTTTCATCTTTTTTGGGGTTTTACTGTTTTTAATAGTTTTTATGGTTTCTTTGGGATTTTTGGTTTTTAGTGTTTTTAGGGTTTCTAGAGCGTTTAAGGGGTTTTATTGGCTTTCTAGGGATATAGAAAATTTTAAGGGTTTGTAATGTTTACAGGGTTTTATAGTCTTTTTGGGTTTTAGGGTTTTTATGGTTTTGTGGGATTTATGGTTTTTAGGGTTTTTAGGGGTTTCTAGTGATTTTATGGTTTTTAGTGGTTTTTTGGTGTTTAGGTTTTCTTACCATTTTTATGGCTTTTATGGGTTTTGGGGGTGTTTATGGTTTTTAGGAAGTTATAGTTTTTAGAGTTTTAGGGTATTTTTAGGGGGGTTGGTTTTTTAAGTTTATTATAGATTTTTTGTTTTTACAAGTGTTAAGGGTTTTTATGGTTCAAGGGGGTTTAAAGGTTTTTTTTATGTTTTACATGTTTTAGGGTTGTTTTACGGTTTTAGTGTTTTTAGGATTTTAGTGTTTTTTAGGTTCTATACTATTCTTATAGTTTATCAGTGCTTTTCATAGATTATTTTTTTGTCATTAGGGTTTGCAAGGGTTTAAAGGTTTTTATGGCCTTTTATGGATTTAAGGGTTTTTATCATTTTTAGGGACTTTGATGTTTTTATGGTGTTTTATTGTTTGTTTTTGTGTTTTTATGGCCTTCAGGGAATTTTATGGTCTTTTATGGGTTTTTAGAGTTTTTAGGGTTGTTTAGGGATTTTTAGGGTTTTTAGTGTCTTTTTTGGAATATCTAGAGGGTTTTATGTTTTTTATAATGTTTTTAGTGTTTTTATGGTCATTTATGTGGTTTTAGGGTTTTTAGGGTTTTTAGTATCCTTTAGGGGTTTTAGTGTCCTTTAGGGGTTTTTTAAATCTATTTTGGGTTTTATGATTTTTTCAGTTTTTAAAGGGCTTTAGTTTTTTTAGGGTTTTCTAGTTTTTTAGGGTTTTCAGATTTATTAGGGTTTTTCGGGGTGTGAAGGTTTTTAAATTTATTTACATTTTTATAGGATTTTTGTGTTTTATAGGTTTTTAGGGTTGTTAGGTCCTTTGAGGGTTTTTAAGGGTTTTTAAGTTTTTAAGGTTTTTAGGGTAATTAGAAGTTTTTAGGGTTCCTAAGTCTTTTATGGGATGTAAGGTTTTTTTGGTCTTTTTTACTTTTTAAGGTTTCTTGGGTCTTTTAGAGTTTTAGGGGTTTTAGGGACATTTAGTGTTTTCAGGTTTTTTAGTTATTTTAGTGTTTATTATGGGTTTTATGGTTCTGAATGATTTTTTAGGTTTTTAGGGGGTTTTTAGTGTTTTAGGGATTTTATGATTTTTATGGAGTTTGAGGGTCCATTTGGGTTTTTAGGTCCCTTTAGGTTTTTTAGGGTTTTTAGGATCCTTTAGGGTTTCTAGGGTCCTTTAGGGTTGTTTTGTGTTTTTTGGGATTCTAGGATCCTTTATAGTTTTTAGGGTCCTTTATGAATTTTGGTGTGTTTTATCATTCTCCTCAAATTACTTTTTTTTTCTTTTTAAAATCCACTTTCAAGGGTTGAGTGTGACCCTGAATAGAAAACCATAATCCCAAGAAATGGTAACCACCTTATGACATAATCAAACCATTCCAAAATAGTTTTAACCTATTAGAGTCATGCACCCTTTTCAATTTCCATTCAATATAGAGGGCCATCTTCAGATAATCATTAATAAGTTATATGATGCCAAATGTCATCTTGTCCTAGGTCATGTTGAAGTCTTCCTGGATAATCTTACCATCATTGAACCCATCAACTAAGATGCAGTGATGATTATTGATCTACATAGTTTTTATCTCATTTGTATCAACTTGAATAATTATTTCAAACATTTTGGGAACATCCACTGGTGATGAATTTATATTCCCCATCTTAACCATCTCTTCTTCCTTGGAGTACATTAACAGATCTGAAGAAGAATCCAAATGAGAGTAATGGGCCTCTGTTGCTATAGAAAAATCCAAAATTCCTTCCATCTATACCTCCTTTGAAGTTGTAGGAAACGTTTTATCAAATTCCTCATACCTCACAACAACATATAAAATATTATTATTATCCTCACAAGCTTTCATAGATCCCTCTTTAACTTATATCTTTCTAAATGCGATTGGAGAATGTCCAGGATGAGGGTCCTCCTGAAATATCCTATTTAATAACCCTATTTTACCTGATGATCTTACCTGAATTGGATTAATTTAAAAATAATAATCATTATGCCACTTAACATTCTTCCCAACATTCATTTTTTCCTCCCTAGGTGATTTAATTTCTCACAGTTTAATTCATCTTCCAAAAACATATGATTTCCAAGAAGAATTACAATCACTAATGTCAGCCTCGAATAGAGGTACACAAACCTCTTCATAGGCCTCGACTGATCTTTCTCATTCTCTAATCTTGTAGCACTACCGGTCTTTTTATTTTTGTTTTTGACCTTCTACCATCCTACCTTATCTTCATCTAAACAAATATACTCCATACCTTCAAAAAAATTCTTAATCTCTGGGCAAGGAGGAAAGATCATTATCGAACATGGCCGACCTTGTAGGTAATTAAGGTATTCAGGGTTACCCAGAGAAGTTCCTAAGGAATCTTGAGGAGTCTTGAGTGATATAGGATCCTCATAATGAGGTCTGGATGAACCTCTCTTCAACCCTTCTCCCACATTAAAGCTATATGACACAACTAATATGTCATCCAGGCCACTCTTTATAGAAATTTCAATAGAAGATACATAAAAATTTGCTGATAAAGCTACATCTCCCATTGATCCATCCTTCTCAGAATTTTTCATATGACAATCTTGCAAGACTATACTTCATCAGGACTTCCATCCGCAACAAAATTAATAATATGGGTAACCTGAAACCTAGTAATCCATTGAATCAGGACAATGTTAGTTTCATTAGTTGTCTACTATATACCATTTTTCTCTTGAGAAACATGACTTTCTGGTGCAGGGGTACCTCAATGACAAGAATGAAGGAAGTGGCCAATATTGGAGAAATTTGAACAATAATAAGACCATGATACTAATTTTACCAGTTACATATATCTCATATCACCCTCAACTATGATCCGTATACAAATTGTAGGAGGTTTTGAAGTGTCCATTACAATGCATAATCGAACCCCAATAGGGTGTTCCAGGATGGTAGTTGTACAATCCAAATAGAGAAATCTACCAATCACATTACTGAGAAGGAAATGAATCATGGGATTTTGGAATGGGAGCGGGAGGCCTGGAAGATGGATCTAGACCACCACAGTATAGGGATACTTATTGAGATGAAAAGAAAAGCACCAAAACAATAAATAAAATATAAAAAATTTCATAGAAATCAGGGAAGAAGCCTCATTGAACTTTTCAGGGGAAAATCAAAACTTCTGGTTGTCCAATAAACTTTTTTGAGAACTTCGGGCAAACCAAAATACTCATGAAATTTTGAAAAGAGACAAGTTGTGTGAAGGGGTTTATGGGGGTTTAGGATCATTTAGTGTTATTAGGATTTTTAAGTTCATTAGTTATTTTAATAGTTTAATGGTATTTTGGGTGTTTATAGATTTTTAGAGACTTTAGGGGTTTTCAGGTTCTTTAGAGTTTTTAGGGTTTAAAGGGTTTTAGGTTTTTTCAGGAAGTTATGTGTTTTTAGTTTTTAGGGTGTTTAGGGTATTTTATGGTTTTTAACATGTTATAGGTTCTTTTAGGGGTTTACGGGTTTTTAGGTTTTCAATATTTTTTTTTGGTTTTTTGGTTTTTAGGGGTTTTAAGGGTTTTAAATGTTTTTAGGTTTTAGTATAAATTTGTAGGGTTTTATTGATTTTTAAAGTTTTATTGGTTATTAGTATATTTGGGGGGTTGGGGTGGGGTTAGGGTTTTTAAGGTTTTTATGGTTTTTAGGTTTATTTGGGTTATATTTTTTTGAGGAATTTTATAGGGTTTTAGTGTTTTTAGGGTTTTTAGTGTTTTATGGTTTTAGAGATTTTAAAGAGGTTTTATTTGTTTTTAGGGGTTTTAGGGTACTTAAATTTTTATAGGGTTTTATATTTTTTTGGATTTTTAGAATTTTGAAGGGTTTTGTGGTTTTTAAGGATCTATAGGGATTTATAGGGGTTTTAGTGGTTTGTTTGGATATTAGTATTTTTAGGGCATTTAGAACTTTTTAGGGGTTTTAGGGTATTTAGGATTAGTTTGCGGCTTTATAATATTTTAAGGTTTTCATGTTTCTACGGTTTCTAGGGGTTATTAGGGGTTTAGGGTTTTTATAGTTTTAGGTTTTATAGTGTATTTAGGGTGTTTGATTTCTTTTTTAGGTCCTCTAAATATTTTATAAGGTTTTTGGGTCTTTTAACGTTTTTAGGGGTTTAAAATGGTTTTTTGGTATTTTTAGGGTTATCAGGTGTTTTTTGGGTTTTTTGTGTTTTTATGAGTTTTATTTTTTTATGATTTTTAGTCCTTTTAACTTTTCAATGTTTTTTAGGGTTGTTATGATTTTTAGGTCTCCCGGTTTTTCTGGGGTTTTTTGTAATTTTTATGGTTTATATGGGTTTTAAGGGATTTTGGGGTTTTAGAGTCTTTAGTGCTTTTGGGATTTTTGAATATTTTTATTGGTTTTTAGGTTTTTATTTTCTTTTTAGGTTTTTTAGGGTTTTAGGGTTTTATTTTGTGGATTTGTTTTAAAAAAAATATGCGGTTTAGGGGTTTTTTGGGTTTTTAATTTTTTAGGAATTTTTAAGGGGTTTAGGGGGTTTTAAGTGTTTTTATGGTTCTTAGATTTTTATGGGTCTTTACACATTTTAATACTTTTATGGGTATGGATTTGTAAGGGTTTTTGGATTTTTTAGGGCTTTAGGGTTTTTTTGTTTTTAGGGGTTTTAGTGTTTTACGATTTTTAGAGTGTTTTGAGGTGTCTATGGTATTATGATATTTTATAGAGTTTTTATGAAATTTTATGGTTTTATAGGGTTATAGGGTATTTGGTAGTTCTTAGGGTTCTTACAGTTTTATGGTATTTTTTGGCTTTCGACAATTTTTAGTGTTTTATATGTTTTTGGGGGTCTTTTCTGGGTTTTAGGGTTTCTATTATTTTTAGGTGGTTTGGGGGTTTTACTGGGTTTTTTTGGTTTGAAGGGGTTTTAGAATTTATATTTTTAGGGTATTTTTGTATTTTTAGGGTCTATTGGGATTTTTTAAGGTTTTTAGGGCTTTTATAGTTTTTTAGGTCTTCTGTAGTTTGTTAATTTTTATTGAATTTTATAGTTCTTAATGGTTTTTAGGGTTTTTAGCATTTCAATGGTCTTCTTGTTTTTGAGTGTTATCTATTAATATTTGGGTTTTTAGGGTGTTTTATATTTTAATAGTTTTTTAAGTTGGTTTTAGGGTTGTGGGTGGCTGTTTAGGGTTTAAGAGACTTATGGTTTTTTGGGTTTTCAGGGTACTCTAGGTTTATTTTGGGTATTTAGTTCTTTAGATTTTTTAGGGGTTTTGAGGGTGCTTTAGGGTTTTCTAGGGCCCTTTATGGTTTTTAGTACACTTTAGGGGGTTTTTATATGTTTTAGGTTTTTAGGATATTTTATGTTTTTTGGGTTATTTTTGGGTTTTTTTGGAATCTTATTGGGTATTTTATTGCCTCTTATGGTGTTATGGTTTTTAGTGACTTTTAGGGATTTAAAAGGTTTTTAAGGTCTTTTAGGGTCTTTATGGTCTTTTAGGACGTTATGGTTTTTATGATCTTTTATGGGTTTTAGGGTTTTTTATAGTCTTTTTTCGGGTTTTAGGATTTTTAGTGTCTTTTTGGGGTTTTAGGGTTTTTTATGTTTTTAGGTTTTTAGGGGTTTTAAGGAATTTTTTTATAGTTTTTGGTTTTTAAAGGGGATTTTTTGGATTGTAGTGTTTGTCAAGTTTTGATGGTTTATTTTGATTTTTATGTGTTTTTAGTGTTTTTTTGTGTTTTTAGGTTTATTAGGTTTCTTAGGGATTTTAGGGTTTTCATGGTTTTTAGTGTTTTTAGGGGTTTTAGGGGATTTTTTAGGGTTTTTAGTGTATTTTATAATTTTGAGGGGTTTTTAGGATTTTTAGGGTATTTCATTGATTTTTAGGGGTATTTAGGGGTTTTATGTCTTTTAGGGTTTTTAGGGGTGTTTATATTTGTTAGCAGTTTTTATGATTTTTTGACTTCTAAGGGGTTCTTAGAGTTTTTAGTTTTTTTAGGGTTTCTTAGGGTTTTTAGGATTTTTATTTTTTTTGCCTTCTAATAATTTTGTAGGGATTTTAGGTTCATTATTTTTTAGTGTTTCTACGGTATTTTAAGGGGTTTAGGATTTTGAGGTTATTGTGGGGTTTTAGTTTCATTTAGAGTTTTTTTTGTATTTTTGTTTTTAGGGTTTTAAAGGTTTTTTTGGGTCTTTGGGGTTTATTTGTTTTTATTGTTCATGATTTTTAGGGTTCTTGGGTATTTTTATTGTTTTATATGGTTTTATTTTATTAGGGTTTCAATAGTTGTATGGATTTTCTTGGTGTTTTATGGTGTTGAGGGTTTTTAGTGTTTTTTGGGTTTTTATGGATTTTACAATTCTTAGGGGGTTGAAGGGGTCTTTCGGTTTGTAGGGATTTCAGGGAATTTTAGGTTTGGGGGTGTAGGTTTGATCAATTATTTAGTCCTTTTTATAGATCTTAGGGGGTATTAGTGGGATTTTAGGGTTTTTAGAGGTTTTAGAGTTTTTAGGAGGGTTTTTTGGGTTTTCATATTTTTTATTTCCATTTAGTTTATTAGGTTTTTTTTTCAATTCATAGGGTTTTAGACTTTTTTATTTTTTTGGATTTTAAATGGTTTTAAGGTTTTATTTTGGTTTTTATAGGTTTTAGGATTTTCTAGGATTATTTGAGTGATTTTAAACAATTTACGGTTTATTTGGGATTTTAGGGTTCTTAATGGTTTTTTGGGTTTTCAGGATTTGATGGGGTTTTAAAGTTTTTTTACAGTTTTAAGTTGATATTTTTTATTGTTTTTATCATTTTTGGATGTTTTGGTGTTTTTGGGTATTTAGGGTGTTTAATGATTTTAGGGTTATCTTGGGTTTTTATACATTCTTTAGTGCTTTTTAGGTGTTTTAATGTTTTCTATAGTCTATTAGGGTTTTATCATTTTTTTGTATTTTTGGGAGTTTTACTGTCTTTTAGTTGTTTTAGGGTCTTTTGTGTTTTATGCGTATTTTATGTTTTTAGGTTTTTAGGGGGGTTTAGGTTTGTAAGGATTTTTTTGATTTTTTAGGGGTTTGAATTTAATTTTTAGCGTTTTTGGGGTTTTTAGTGTTCTTAGGATTTTTGTGGGGTTTTATTATTTTTTACCCTTTTTAGGGAGTTTTAGGGGTTTTCGGGATTTTATGGTTTTCCTGGATTTATGGTTTTAAGGGGTTTTCATACATTTAACGGTTTTTATCATTTGTTATATTTATATAGTTTTTTAGTTTTTTTTGAGTTTTTAGGGATTTTAGGCGTTCTAGGGGTTTTAGGGTTTTTATGTATTTTTTGGTTTTTAGAGGCTTTATGGTTTTAGGGTTTTTTTTTCAAATTTTAGGATTTTCGTGATTTTTAGTTTTTTAGGGTTTTATGGTTTTCTACGTATTTTTAGGGTTTCTAGATGATTTAATGGTTTTTTTGTGTTTTTAAGATATATTTGGGTATTACAAATTTTTAGAGTTTTTAGGATCTTTAGAGTATTTAGGATTATTATGATTTTTAAAGGATTATAGGGGTTTTGATATTTTTATGGGTTTTACTGGGCTTTTGGATTTTTAGGGGTTTTTGGGGTTTTTGGGTTTTTGGGATTGTTAGGGGTTCTCTAGTGTTTTTAGGGTCGTTTATGAGTTTTATGGGTGTTTTGGGTGTTTTGGGATTTTAGGGGTTTTAGGGGGGGGGTTGGGTTTTTTGGATTTTTAGGAGTTTTATGGGTTTTATGGTTTTTCTGGGTTTTATGATCATTAGTGTTTTTAGGGTTTTTATGTATTTAGTGTTTTTAGGGTTTATAGGGGGTTTTAAGGGGGTTTTTTGGTGTTTTGGATTTTTGATGTTTTTAGGGTTTTTAGGGGTTTTTTAGATATTATTGTTTTTAGGGTTTTTAGGAATTTAAGTATTATTAGGGTTCTTAGTGGGATTTTAGGGTTTTAAAGTTTTTTAGGGTTTTTGTGTTTTTATGGGTTTTCAGGGTTTTGGGGTTTTTAGGTTCTTTTAATTTTTTTAGGGGTTTTAGGTGTTTTAGGGTATTCAGGGTGTTTACCGGTTTTAAGTTTCTTGGGGTGGGGGTTCAGTAGTTTTAGGTGTTTTATAGGGTATTATAGGTTTTTTGGGTTTTTAGGGCAAGGAAGATGTGAGGGTCGGGCTATTCCCGACCCCGACAAATTTATTAGAAAGGAAAAAGAGACACAACAGACAAGGGTGGGGAGGGATCAAATGACCCACACCCAAAAGTCCCTTACAACCCATGCCAAAAAAAAGAGAAAAACAAAAAGGAGAAAGAAAACCACACAGAGAGCAGAAGAGAGAGAAGCATGAACAACAATTTAGAGGTCAGAAGTCTCAATCCCCATACGGGTCCCCATCAGCACCATAGCCAGTGGAAGCATATGACTCCACTGAATCCCATTAAGATGATTCATATTGTTTAAGGAAGGTGGTGCAGTGATTTTTGAGGCGTTGCTGCTTCACATCAAGCTGAACCTGCTCCACATTAAGCTGCTTCTTAGCAGGCCGCCCACCTTGCCAGAGGAGTTCTTCAAAGCTTTCCTGGAAGCCCTCGTAGAAACCATTCTAGGAAAGGAGGAATAATCCTTCCTTGGTCTCCTCACTTTCAGTACTATAGTATCAACATCACCATGTTCATTTTTGGATAGGAATAACAATGTCCTCTTGATTGAGAAAACAAGAGATGGGAGGCGGAGACCTCTCCCTGAACAGGCCCCCTGCAAGTTTTTCTTCCCCAAAAGAGGGAAAATATTCAAGTAGGGCCTTGTCCTTCAAAATCTGGGCCATGTTGGATTTCATCCTAGAATCCTCATCAGAGCTACTCCCCCAAAACATCGAACACTAGGGATTCATTCCCTCCTGCAAAAGAGGTATCTGCATAGGTACCCTCATCACATTAGGCCCCCCCAAATCCATGTCAATCAGAGCCAAACATTTGGTGTTTCCAATCTCACTGCCACTATTAATCCCATCATCAATGCATTTAACATCATGTGATCCAAAGGGGACAAGCTCCCCTGAAGCATCCACTGCGATCGGAATTGGTTCATGAGGGTCAGGAGTGTGCACCAAAAACCTGGTGAGAACCTCCATAAACGGATCCAACCCCTTCCCATTTGTAGCAACGACCCCTTTCCCATGCTCATCCCCCGTCCCTGCACCCTCCCCTTGCC
This sequence comes from Viscum album, assembly GCA_963277665.1. Taxonomy (NCBI): domain Eukaryota; kingdom Viridiplantae; phylum Streptophyta; class Magnoliopsida; order Santalales; family Viscaceae; genus Viscum; species Viscum album. The sequence continues at coordinate 1,425,130,399 of OY728136.1, read as the reverse complement.
CACACCCCTTCCCAACCAATTCCTCCAGCTTATTCACCGATACCTGCCCCCACCTCCCCCTGCTCAGTCACATGGCAGGAAGCATCACTGGAATCCCCCTCAACTACCACCTCTGATGGAACCAAAACCAGTCCCATGGACCAGAAACCAGCCACCCCTACAGAGCCATCCTCCCTAGCTACCCCCCGTGCTGCAACTTCCCCTTCTGTCTCTGCATGCCCAAAATGCTCAAAACTATCACTAGCAACATAGTTAAGAGAGGGGGCATGCACATCAATACCTGCAGACAACTTCTCATTACCAGAAGGTGGTTCCACCACCTGAAACCCCTTGCCCATATCCTTACAATCAGCTCCCCGAAGCCCAAGGCAGGTATTCTGTCCGTCTTGTTCATCAAATTCGTCAGCCAAATTCACTTGCACGCCATGATGCTCCTGAGATAAATCCTCTGAAACCAATCCATAAAAAGTATTGTATAAGGGGATACCAACATCGCCCTCATGCACTGACATTGGTTTACCAGAAACTCCATCCACCTCCAGACCTCCAGGAACCGGAGAAGGCCTAGGCAGCACCATGAATCCTTCCACAGGTTTCACCACACCCATACTGTCCACAATCCCTAGATCACATTTCAGCTTATCAAGGACATCACAGACCCTCGGGTTAGAGAGGGGATATTGATCAACCTGCAACAAAACATCCCTGACCATGATAGCCTCTTGTTCCTTATCCAAAGGCTAATTAACCATTCCAGTAGGGAGACCTTCATTGTGCATTCCATATTCCCCCTGAGGAGGCACAACTGTTAGCATACCATCAGATGGATCATACTTGACAGGGAAAAAACTCCTTCAAGAAGAGGCATAATGACCCAGCCTGTGGCAGGATGAGCAAAAAGGCACCCAAGATTCGAAGAAAACATCATGGTGCCACCTGATCTAACCTTCGATCTCAACCCAGATAGTATTAATCGCCACTTTGGACACATACACCTCAACACAAATCCTGGGCAGAGCTGGGTGGCAAGAATCACTAGTCCAAGCATCCATACACAAGAATCTACCAATGAGGTTACCAATGATGCGAAGAATGGATGGATTCTGGAAGGGCAGGGCAAGACTAGGAAGGGTAATCCACAAAGCCACACTCGTAGGATCACGGTGTAGGTGAAAATTAAAATTCCAGCAGAATAGATAAAACCGAAGACCATCAATAGATCGAGGAGAAAAAGCCCAGACAGATACAAGATCATCTTTATTCCTAAATTGAATCAGAAAATGAAGAGTGTCCAACAAAACTACAACCAATTGTTCATGGAGATTCCATGAAGCAGAAGAAAACCTGGTAAAATCATCCATAGAGGGTCGAATCCTTCCAAATTGGACCACCAGTGTGAGATCCAGATGGTAGGAGGCCATCGATAACTCCCGGGGAGAGATCTAGAACGAAGGCACACCATTCTCGTAGAGCGGGACTTGAGGGAAGACGTTAATATCCAGAAAATGAAGAAGTTGTGCTAGATCAAAAGAAAGTTGCGGGGAAGGCCCATCCACCGGCTCCCCTAGCCAGGGAGCCGGGCGGGGCGACATCAAAGAGGCCATCGGCTACGCTGTCGTCAACCTCCATGCCGAGGAGGAGAGAGACCATCACGAGAGCTTAGACACCGCCATCTTTTTGTTTTTTCTTATGCGTTTTTTTTTTCATTAGGGTTTTTAGGGGTTTTAGGTAATTTTTAGGGTTTTAGGGGATTTTAATGTTTTTTATGGGTTCTTATTTATTTTTGGGGTTTTTGGGTTTGAATGGTTTTTTATTGGTTAATATTTTTATTGGTTTTTATAGTTTTTGGTTTTTTTGGGGTTTTGTGTTTCAGGGATTTTTAGGGTCTTTGGTGGTTTGGGGGTTTTTAGGGCTTTTAGGGTTTTAGTTCAAGGAAGGTGGAAGGCCAGGCTATCCCTGGTCCCCCAAAATGTATAAAAAATGGGCAACACAAACAAATTTAGGGGTAGGGCCAAAAAACCCACACCCAAAAACCCCAACACAACACCAACAAACCAAATCCCTAAAAAATCCAAAGACACAAAACCGAAACATGTCATTCAAATTCGATTCCAAAGTCATAAAATAGGACCTCATCATAGTGGTCATCATCCGCATAAAGTCCAGTAGCCACATCTGCAAAGAAAGTGTCATAATCCACCCCCATGTCTATAGTTTCCCATCCTAACTCAAAATCCTCCTACAACCTAAGTAGCACCCAGTACTTCTCCCTAAGCCTCTCCTGCTCTGCATTGCGCGGAGGCCGCTCCCACTTGTTGGATTTCATTTTCATCTTAGCTACCCTGGAGGTGGCCTGGGTCACCACGGGCCTAGGGAGAGAGGAATAATTCATCTTCTGTCTCCTTTGGGGTGGGGAAGAGGTGAAACCGTCCACATGATCTAACATCTCATATAGGATGCCATCACTGGCCACACTTGAGTCCCCTTCTTCACTATCTCCACTACCATTTCTATAGGACACTCCATCCCCCTTCTATAGCTTATCTCTTTCCCTCCCAAAATGATCTATGTTGGCTTTTATAATGCGATCATCCTCCGAAAAGATCTCCCCTAATCATCAAGACTCATCCTCAAGGGGGAACCTTGGTTATTCCACCCCTACAATGTCATGAAGGACCACACAGTAGTCTTCAGTAGATGGGACTCCATGAACCACCATGGCCTTCTGCAGCTCCAGGGCCAACCCACCTTTAGCAGTTCTATTCTCTATTTCCGTTTATGTAGTTTCAGACATGTACTCCATGCAATATGCACCAACCTCTTCACTAAGTGACACTGAAATATCCCCCATTCCATCCCTCCCCTCTTCACCACTCCAATTTTATAGCTCCAAGGGATCATACAAGCTCTTACTAGGGTGTCCCTCATCAAGACCGAGGGTCTTATACCCTACCAAAATCAGCTCATGCCCATCCATTTTCATCTCCTGCTCAGTCCCAGCTATCGCCTCATGCCCGGTCACCTCCCCCTGCATAGAAATCCTTCTTGCACAACGTCATCACCAACTGGATAAACCGAGAACAACCCCTCAATCCTATTATTCAGAGTGACCTCATTCATATCTAGTGACTGGATGCTGCTGGCCTGCCCACCGCCCCCTTGAGTCCATTGTAACTCCACCAAGGGACTACAACAGGGGGATCTTTCCATGCCCAGTCATGTCTCCTGGTTCATCCACCTTCCCCTACTCCTTCCCCCACCCCCTTCAACTCACCACTTTCATCTTTCTCTCTGCTGTAATTCAGAGTCATCCCTTCATCCATGCACACAACCTCAGTGCCAACACCTCCCATTCCACAACAATTCCTATCCAATTTTAGACTCACTCCACCTGGATCTAGCACATATTCCTCTGTATCATGACCAACCTTAAAATCCATATTTAGATGCTCAAAAACCACATCAACTGTTGGTTAGGTGGGCAGAATCACTCCCTCCTACCCCTCCACCATTTTTTGGCTTCTCTCACCACACCTTACTTGAGCAAGACTCATGCCACTCCTATCATAAGAACCAAAACCGTAAGCCTTACCACTATTCCCAAATTTCTAGAAAGAAGAACAAAAGTCATACCATGATTCAAAAACCACTAGTTGCTTCCAATGAAGCTCCTCCCCCACATCAATCCACACTAACCTCTATAAAAGTCTTCAAAGCAATGGGATGGAATAAAAACTATGTTTGGATATCCACACATAGAAACCTCCCCACCATATTACCTAGAATTGAAATAATATAGATATTTTGAAAAGGGAGGATAAGTTTGGGAAATCTATCCCAAGTTGAAAACATTGTTGAGTCACGCTTTATATGATGGTTAATGTTCTACCAGAAGAAGGAGAAACAAACTCCATTGCATCTTAGTGGTGTCACAGATCAAGCATTGATAAGATCCTCCTTATATGTGAAGTGAATAATGATATGATCATTGTCCAAGATGCCCACCATCGCTCAGTCCTAAAGATCCAAATGCTAAAAAACCCTATCAGAGATGTCCACCAGGGAGCCACTTCAGAAATTTAGCAACCAAAGTCAAATGATCTAGCTCAGAGTCTTCATCGAACTCCTGGATTGAAAGCAGGAGTTTCAGTCAACCTTCAAGAATTCCAAGCACCATCGAGCATGTCTCTGTCTATGGAAAAGAGGGAAAAAATTTAGGAGATGGGAAAGGTGTGAAAATGCGGTCCTCATTGCGAACTAGTAGAGGCTCCTCCCTCACAGGGGGGGGAGATGACAACACTTTCGTCATCTTCAACCTGGGAAGGGAGGGGAATAGTCATCACGCGGGATCAGGAAAGACTTTGAGGCCACTATATCCATAGGTTTTTTATGGGTTTCATAGTTTTTAGGGGTTTTCATGGTTTTAATGGTTTTTCGGGTTTTAGGGTCTTTAAGAGTTTACAAGGTCATAGTGATTTTGGTGATTTTGAGTGATTTTCAAGTTTTTTATAGTTTTTAGGGGTTTTAAGATTTTTAGAGTTTTAAAGGTTTTTAATGTTTTTAGGGGATTTAGAGTATTTTAGGGGTTTTATTTGGTTTTAAGGTTTTTTTTTGGTTTTTTAGGGGTATTAAGGATTTTTATGAACTTTTTTGGGATTTATGGTTTTTAAGTTTTTTCAAGTTTTTAGGGTTTTTAACAATTTATGATTTGTTACGGTTTTCCAGGGTTTTAAGGGGTTTTAGGTTTTTTTGGAGTTTTTAATGGTTTTTAGGGATTTTTTGGTTTTTTTGTACTTTAAGAGTTGTTAGATTGATTAGGGTTTTTGGGATCATTTTGGGGTTTTAAGGGTTTTGGGAGTTTTAGTGTATTTTAGGGGGTTTAGGGTTTTTTTTATGATTTCTTAACTTTTTTAGGTGTTTTTAGGGTTTAGGTAATTTTTTAGAGTGTTTTGTATTTTTAGGGGTTTTAAATGGTTTTTGGGTATTATATTTTGTTGGTTTGTTTCGTCCCGATTCACGTCACAACAGATGTATTGATAGGGCAAGATGGTCCCACCGGGATTGGGCAGTGTATCCTATTTATTTTATTAAGGAGGTGCCACATTTTCATGATCTCAAAGGGTGATTTAAAGGGGGTTATGTGTCTATGTAATCATCCTATGTAAATTATGATCTCCCCGAATGAAGTCTACCATGTTTATTTGTGGAGCTAGAAACACTTAATGGCCTTAGAATCCATGATTCTTTGACCTGCTTTCCAAAGGAAGGCACTCATTAGATGATGATTTGGACGATGACATTTTAGGACTCTATTGGTTGAGAGGATGGGAGATCTGGATCATCACACCCTTTTGGGGGGAGTTATTTCCTACTTCGGGACTCTCTCATAGATTTAAGTAATTTGTATATGTTCATGAATTCTTGGTTCTTTTTTGAAGAGTGTTTCAATAGATGACCCCTCGATTACAAGATCATTCATGGATAAGCATGGATTAGGAATTACTGAGACGGTTCTAGTTTAAGCCCTATGATGTGGTGCTCTAGAGATTATCGTCATCTATGGGGATAGAAGTTTCTTTGATATCAGGATCAAACCCAATAGATGGATTTCCTATGTATCCTCTTGAGAGGAATCAAAACACATGTAGTTCAGTGTCACTTAACTAGGCACATCACCTTTTAAGGTTGTGTGTCAAGGACCCATCTGTGCAGTTTAAATTCATGTGTAAATGATTTCTAGGTGAAAGGTTAATCATCAAAATCCAATGTGGGGCTTAATCCGAGGCAGCCCAGGATGCCCGAGAAATATATGGTTTCTTTTACAAATGTGACCCCACTGGGAATATGGACCGTAGAATACTAGGGTGCTTTGGATATTGGGTTTGGACCTCAGGGTGGATTCATACATATCCTTGTCTCTAGGAATCAATCCCCTCGTAGTTTTTTTCCAGTTATGATTTTATTATGGATTATGAATGGGAGATTCCCATTTGAAGGGGACATGATCTCACATTTCATGGATGAGATGATCTGGAGCTCGGGCATGGATAAAGACTTCCTACATATCCTGGTTGTGTTGGGAATCATATTTCTCATAGTTAATTATGGTTTGTGCCAATATCATATTATCATAGTCCTCTAAGATTATGTGATCCTTGCTTGGTGTGAGAAATAAGTTGATTTGAAAGATTCAACAAAGGCGCACTTTATCTTCTCTACTGAGGAAAAAGAGGACCCCACGATGGAAGATATCGAGGCAATAGTGAAATAAGGTGCGGATCAATGAACCCTTCAATGTGAAATGAATGTGAGAGTCATTAGGTCCATCCAAAAAGGTTAGGGTCTTAATCTAGGAAGGATTCCTTTGAATTTGTTTTTGGAAAGAGGAGGAATGTTGCTTCTCATCAAAAGGAAAAGTGAGTATAATTATTATGACTTATAATTTCCCTTCAGAGAATGGAAAATAAAGTGATTACACTTGATCCATAGAATGGAGAGGTTCACGTTAGTATCCCATGTTTGGACTCCCGAATACCATGGGAATGTAGACTTAAGAACATTATTGGAGTCTGTACCAATGTGGGGATTAAATTCATGACTCCTCTTACCATGGTTATGTAGACATATAAGGGCATGCTGATGTGATTGATGGTCCATTCATACGGGTCTGGTGGATTTGGAAGAGGCTTTGTCCTCATGTCGATGGATTGGTTTGTGGATGGGATTTGAAGGATGGGATGAATATGGAAGGGAATGATCAGTACCGGAAGGTGGAAATCCCAGATCTTCCCTACTCCATGTACCATTTTCTTAATGCGGGATGGGGTAACTTCTGTATATCATATTTCTATGCAGGTGGAAGGGTTGTCTGCATACTGGGGTGGTACATGGATATGGATGTGGTCTACATACCGGGGTTTATGAGGATCTGGATATTGTCTGCGTACCGGGGTGGTATGAAGATCTAGGCATGGTCTTCATGTCATGGTGGTACATAGTCTCAATATCCATTTGCATACCATGGTGGTATGTGGTGCCAAAGCCCCTCTATACAGTGGAGTGATATGTCATGCAGGGTTTCATCTGCATAGGTTTATGCTATGCGGTGTACAATATTGATGAAGGGGCATTAGTCTCACAGTTCATAGGGTGTTCTTCCACGGTGGGAGCATGGTTTTCGGTTCGCATTTAGGTTCGTGGTTGGACCATATTATTATTCTTTCTTATATTTATTTTTCATAGTGTTTTTATACCTACTGGAAACCCTTATCATCCCCATACTTCACCAACTTTTTTCCATTGAATTATTCTGTCCATAGAATCCAAGCTCTCCCATAAAATTAAATCCTTTCCATTTCTCTCCTTGGGGTCCTTTAATAGAGTTTCAAGGTGGTTGTATCTATGGGAACACATCACCTTTTGTGGAAGACCATGGAGGGATCATCTAAACCATGTATGAATCGGTCAACTGAGGCCTGCAATGTTGCATTTTGTTGAGGCAGAATTACCAATTTCACAAATAATGTGGTTTGTGGGGAATTGTTAGCCTTTCCTCATCCGCGAACTTCTCAGTCAGCGGGGATGGTATACAGTGGTGTACCTCTCTGTCATGTTGTCACCAATGACATGGTTTGTTGTAGATTGATTCCTTTACTCATTCATTCCGTGAACTTCATATTTCTCTAGTAAATGCTTCATGAGCTAGCATTTCACAGACCGCCCACATACCACTTAGTTTGTGGCATGTGCCTTCCATAGACCTTTCCCGAAAATCAGTACACAAACTAGTTTGGGTCCTTTTCCAAATTGGATTCCTTCAATATTTTCCTCCAATGTTTATCCTCCAAGCATCCCTTTCCTCTATCAATTTTATGGGAGTATTTTCTTTCCATTTGGGGATTTTTTTAGGATCCTATATACTCCCCCATCAGAATAGGGTTCTGTTAGAAAGAAGATGAGGCTATTCCATTGTAGAAAATGTTCCCAAATTGAACTAGTTTATGGTAGAAAGGTGGACCCATTGGGGACCATGCCTATATATAGGGGACCTAGGTCATTTTTCATTTACCTAGTTTTTTGGTGAAAATTACTCTATAGAGCATTCTCAGCTTTCCTTGTTTCCACGTACTAGCCTCTTCAAAAATTTCATTATCTGTAAACTGTACCTTGCATTCTGAGAACAACTTACTCTTCACAGTTTCCTCAGCCGCAAACCGTCCATTGGATCTGTGAACTAAACTACGGAATTTTAAAACATAATTCTAAAATTCAATGTATTAAGATGCTATATGGATTCCCTATCATGCAGACTTAACTTCAAATATGGAAAACTGAACATTAAATTCCTAAATTAGATTTCAAATATTTAAATTATGAACTTTTAACATCCGCATAGTGTGGCTCGGTACACGAATGTCCCATTTCACCAACCAATCAACCCACTGGCCAACACTTTATGGGATAGCTTCTTATTGGGAATTCCACGTACCACTGGTTTGCAGGGGATGCATTCCACGAACCATCCCCGAGCTTCAGTATGTAGAGCCTTGTGTTGGTTGGACTTCTTTGGTCCTTTGGGGTTTTTATCATTTTGCCCAATTATTTTAATTAGAATGGACCTTTTGAATGGTCCTTTTGTTGTAGGAAAGAGATGGATCTTCCTCTTATCTCAATGGAAGCGATTTGGAGGAGGGAAGACATGGTTGAGAATGTTGAAGAGTACCTTTGTGCTGTTGTTGTTCCTCAAAGGGGTATCCTTTAAGATCTCTTTTCTTTAGAGCTAATAGCCTATCCAATATCCAATCGACTGCCACTTTACAATTTTGGGCTCCAAGATGATGCTCTTTTTACAGTGATTGAGCATGGTAATCTTATCACACATTATAGAAAATCCCATGTGAATCGTAGGAAAACATATCTATTGACGAAGAAATTGTTACTTATTTTAGTTAGGAGGGTGAGTTTATCTTGAGCGGATATATGTGGACTTAGAGTAGCCAATTACCTTGTAGTAAATCCTTGGATTCCATTTTCCAGGATTATCTATCTATCATTAACCACTCATGAGGTAATCGTAATGGAGGATAGAGTTCCAAATTGGACCTTTGATTGGGAGGATAATATTTCTAACGAGTGGGCTTGGGAATTTTGGGTTCATAAAAACTACTTGAAAGACACTGTTCTGCTAAAATCCCTCGATCTATATCAAATGTTATGGGTCTCCCAATTTTCTATCTTCTTAATGGGTGAGATACTGCCTAAGATGCTCAGCCATTGTTGTCTAGGTACTAGCACCTTCAACCAATCCCATGGTGAGGTGGGGATCATCTTATGGGACTTCTACCAGATATGGGACTTCCTATACTTGGTGAACTGTATAATGAATTTTTATTAATGTCCAACACCTAGTGGAATGTTGATCACGTATCCCCCTGGGAAGGAGAATTATTTTTCATGTTGGAGATACTACTTGGACAGCCGCTTCATGTCTTCTCACTTATCTCATTTAAGGATTGGATAAGACTATTTTTACAGGTGAATGGGCCAAAGTAGAGAGTTCACCATAACATAACCCATCTAACCCAACAACCATGACCCATTCTTGGTTCTTACTGTGCTACTCTTGAGGTGGGTCAATACACCACTTCGGGTTATGAAATCCACCAAGATGTATCGCCTGAGCTCAGACGGGTTGGTTTCTTTTCCATGTCCCTAAGTAGGTGGATTTTTCCCTCTTGGGATGTCTATACTAGTACTAGGGCCTACACTTTGATGATAGCAGCCACATTGGTGGAGGGACAACACATTAAATTGGTCATTCCTACTCTTTCCCAAATCTACTAATTGTTAGGTAAAATAAAAAAGGGAAACCCCCGCATCGTCTTAACAGACCATTTCAATTTTTATATGTCTGGATGGAAGAGCATTTCCCCTTCTATGAATATCGGCATTCTCCCATAGTTCCTCATTCTGACTTATTTTTGATATTTCATAACATTTACTCTATTCAGGAGAAATCTTTGAGCATGGAAGGCATGATTCAATTGCTAAGAGATGTCTCCCACTTCTCTTTTGAGCCTTATGAAGTGCCTCATGGGCCAATGATAAATAATAGGAGATGATCCCCCAAAGAAAATTCTTATATCATTGCACTTAGAGATGGAGTGATGACTATACACAAAGATAGTTTGACAAATTGTGAGCCTCACATTTCTTACAGGTTTGCTAGGAATTTTGGATGCCTTCAGCATATCACATATCTCCCCACCACTCTAGTGAACCATAAATCTCACCTTGTAATCCTTTAAAATTGTGGTTGGACATGATGCGGGGGGATTATAATGTGGAAGTCCTCATTCCTCTTCTAGTAGCCTCAAATTACCTATCATTTGAGTATGCCTTGATGTGGGTAGTTTTCTATCCTAACAGGGTGTTGGTAAGGCCATTTCGGTGGGTTTAGAGATTGTTGGTTGTTTCATATCATGTTCTAATCATGCCAATTGCACCATCTATTCCCCTCGTTGTGGTGATAAGGAATTATTTCCTCCATCACATGTGTTTGTAAGGGGCTACACCCATATGACCCATTTCAATAGAGAGTGATTTAGATCCTGAATACTTGGTTGATGTGATCTATGGTCTTTCCAAAGCAAGACTGTGTAGGACATCAAATAATGTTTCTAAAGTCACTACCAACCCCCCTCATTTAGTCTTGAAGGCTGAAGCATCCAATGGGAGGGAACGTTACCCTGATTTGGTAACCCGGATTAGGGTGCTTTCAACTACTGGAATGATTCTTCCTCACTTCAGACTAGTCACGGTGTAAGAGGACCAAGATTCTGATGCCATTAGAAGGCATCGAGATATGAAAAAGTGGGCATGGAATCAAATCCATACTCCTTCCATGGAAACTTTTTTGACATACTTTTCCAATGAGGTGGATAAATTCCAATTACTATTTGTTGATCTGGGTTCAAGTGGTTTTGATTACCAACACCTACATCTCTTTGTGAACCAAATTGTCATACAGCGAGAGGATCTCAATGCTTGCGAAGGAGACCTTGTTTGGTACAAAACTTCTCACCACCAGGACCAGACTTTTTAAGATATTACTGGCGAGTTGCATCATCTGGAAGCTGAGGAGGCTAGTTCTCATGATCAGGTGATCGCTCATATGGGGGATTTGTGTGAGTTCAAGGCTCGCATGGACAATATAAGAGTGAAACTGGAATCGTCAAATGCTAATTATGATTCCATCTAACAGAAAGGAAGATTACTCTATATTTTGATGAATAGAGTATGCTCAATGGTTGATGATGAAGCTGAACATAGGGATTATCCTGAATATTCTCTTGATGAACCTCATCAGGAAATTGTCAAATTGTTGGAAAGATCGAGCCAGGCCTCATTGTAATCTTTTGGTCTACCCGACATCACCTTTGTTTTGACTTTGAAGAGAGGCTCCAAATTGTGGATGCTCCCCCCCATTCTCACTTCACTTTCTTAAAAAATAAAAATATTTTTCTTTTTAGTGTTTCTATTTTACTATTTCATGAAATATCAATCATTTATGATCAAATTAATTTTAAAAAATAATCTCAAATGAATATGAATTTGAATTATAACTTAGGATAAGGGAATAATCAAGCTATGATCTAATTTTTTTACTGACCTGAGGGTCTCAGTGAGCATAATATGACTCTTCCTAGGGTCACATAGAGAACCCTACAAACTCCATGCCTTCTTCGTTATCACCCTATTTTTATCCTAATCCAGCGGTGTAGGCTGAGTACATATAACTAAACTTTTTCATAGGACACACTTTTTGGTTTTTAACCTAACAAGCTTTATGTATCTTGATGATTTTTTGATTGATATATTTTTTTCATAAACCGTATGTAGAATAAATTTAGTGATATGGCACTATATTTTTCTCCAGGGTGACCTTTACGGGTTTTCATCCTAGCGAGTGTTACATATTTTTCATCAATAATTTAGAGTCTTTCCCTCTTGACTATCATTATTGATATTATAGGTCAGATATCATTGACCTTGTATTGCAGGTTGAGGGCCCAAATATTGAAGTCACTAATCGAGGATGCCCCAATAACTTTTTGAAATGGATGAGGGATTTTTTTCTTGACACTGACTTTGGATTTCTGGATATGGGAAATGATATGGGGCATGGAATCCATAAGGTGTACAGAGATAGGAAAAGCCTATCCTAAGGATAAATTTTCCTTTGGTTGATAGGCTATTTTTGTGGGAAACATATGCAGAGCCTCTGGGGAATGATGTGTATAGTCAAACAAAGGTGTCTACAGGACACTGTCCTTCTACATTCGATGGCCATAAAATTTTATAGAACTTTGGATTTATTTTTCTATTGAGGACCACAGAGGGTGGCCCTTTGGATGAATGATGTATAAAAGTAATAAGGGCATTGAGAGGCAGAAATATGTATACTGTAATCTGAGGGGTTTCTGAATCCAAGGGTTGAGGTGGGACCTAAATGTCGTAAGGGTGTATAAAGGTAGGAAGATCCACTCCTAAGGATGGATTTAACTTTGGTTGATATGAAATTTCTGTGGGAAACATATGCATAGCCCATAGGGAATGATGTGTATAGTCAAAAAAATATTTCCGTAGGACACTAGCCTTCTATTTCTAATGCCTAGGGAGGATTATAGAGATTCATAACTTTTTGGACATAGAGTATAGATAATGAAAAGGGTCATGCCTAAAACATGAAAAGGGGAATTTCAGGTTGAACATTTTCAAGAATTCTTGGAATTGGTAAAGGCGTTTCTAAACCATGCATGCGGGTTGTTTCCTTACATAGGTCTGAACCTTATATGGGAAGGGATGAGACGTTTTTTTATCACAACTGGATCAGATTATAATACTCGGATGTCACTACATATCTTGTGATGATAGGAATAATGTTGTTCATGGTTCATTTAATGGTTTCCCATATGTGGATCTGATTCGCACATGCAGATGCGAATTTATATTTTGGATACAGATTCACCATTGATGCAGGGGAATATTTTGAACCTACCAATGTAGATTGATTTCTTATGTAGATTCAAGAGGGGAAATACCCTTGGACTTGACTAGGACCAAAAGTGAATACTGGGTATCAAGTATTAGGTAGTTTGAACGTCACTTGATCAGGATGTATATGTAGAAGCACTGAGTAATTGGAGAGTAATCGAGACGGGGTGTTCTAATATGTTTAGGAAGTGGGTAGGAAGGGAAGTGTAAACCATGGTTTTGAGGGTTCTTGGATCAATAGAAATGAAATGGGGATTTGAAGCTATTAGGAAAAAGAAAATAGGAAAAACCTCTCCTAGTAATGAATATTCCTTTGGTTGACAGGCCATTTTATGAACAACATATGAAGAGCTGTCAGGGAATAGTGCTCATATTTAAACTAATGTGTCTACATGATGTTGACCTTATAATCCTAATGGCCCAGAAGGGTTATGATGATCCGAGATTACTCAAATCATTGAGTCTGAAAATGGAGAGTGTTAGTTTGGACATGTCATAAACACTTAGTTCATGATTATTCATGAAATTCCATGATTATTTGTGGAATTGGGAGTATCTCTATATAGATTAATCCTCTATTGTAGGTAGGATATTTTTACTCCCTTGTCATATTGAGGCCCGGTTTTGAAGATCCAGGCACCCTGAAACTAGGTTGCCTGCATAGATTTTGGTCTATGCATAAGGAGTGGAGGAATTTTATCCATATTTGGGGTACATTGTAGTTTTTTATGTCATGCGGTCACAACATTGGGCCATGTAGTTTAATTTCATGCGGTGTGGACATCTTCCAAATAGTTTAACATCCTATCTAAAGGATGTGGAAAACATAGTTTAATCTTCATGTTGTAGGGAAAAAACATCAAAGATATCATTCATAAATATGAGATAATCAAGCTGAAATATTCCTAGTATGCCTCATACATGAGTGGTGGAAGAATGTTTAAACCATGATTCTAGGAGTTCTTGGGCTTGGAGGGATGGTGCATGGATTAGAAGACAATGAACGTATAGGAGTAGAAATAACCTCTCATGGGAATGAATTTTTTTTTGTTGATAGGCCATTTTTTGTGCAAAATATATGCAGAGCCACTAGGGAATAATTTACATAGTCAAACAATGGTGTCTGTAGGACATTGTCCTTCTACTTCCAATGGCCATGGAGGATTATGGTGACTTGATATTTTCTGGGTCATGGAGTTTGATGAATGAAAAGATGATGTCTGGGTTCATGAGGAATGTTCAAGCCATGATTTGTTTTGCATTGGAGATCCTTTAAATAGATCTGATTCACATGTAAGGGGAACCATGGTCTCTTGATACTTTGAGAATGTAATAATTCATATATGAAATCCCCAGTCATCTATTTGAATTTTACATATGGGGGGTGGGGGATTTTCAATTTTGTTTTATTCTATGTGGATGGACTTGGAATTTTTGGTTTGATTGTTGCAGAATATCTAATAATACTAAGAAACAATCTATAAATAGTTCTTGAGATATGTTATAGTTTAATATCTTGTGGTTATGACTTCTTTTTCCATGTAGTTTAACAACATGCGGTGAGGACTCAAGAATTTCCCTGTATAAGTATGGCTTATATGCAGAGGAGAATTTACTTCATGATGGTTGGAGCCGAGAAGGATGAGGTGTCACTATGTGTCCCATTGGTCGGGGGAATTAAGCCACATGTAGTTCTAGTATCCTGTGTAGTTTACTGTCATATATCAAGGATGAAAGTGAATAGCCTTGAAAACAATGAGGTGAGTAAAGTGTTAGGCTTGAACCTCATGGAGGTTTCCTACGTATCCCAATTAATTTGGAATAAAATTCCACATATTTATTGAAGTAAATTCCCTATACATGTATGATTTATATATAGGAAGAAGGAAATTTCTTTTTTTAGCAGTGGCTGGACCAGGATAATGAATATGAGAGTCACTACATATCCTATGAGAGTAGGAATCAAGCCACACATAGATATTGGAATTCCAAAATCTAGTTAGACCTATTCATAGAGGGGTGATTTTATTCTTTTCTTTGTTTGATGGATTCTGGGCTGGGATGTAAGATCCATGTGCCACTATGTATACTTCAAGGGTAGGAATCAAACTATATGTAGTTCTAGAGAAAGGAATGGTAGGTGACCGATGCTAGTGGAAATGTCCCATTGAGAGAGAACATCATTGGGGATATGTAGTTTAACATCATGTGGTAAGGATGAGTGTTCTTCCCATGAAATTCTTACTTGTATTTAGGGAGAGGGGAATTATTGATTTTGACTAATGGTTGGACTAGGATGTAGAATCCAGGCATCGCTACATGTCCCATGAGGGTGGAAACTCAGCCATACATAGTTCTAAGTATTTCCCCCATGTTCTATTTTGGACTATGCATGTAGATGGGGGGAATCTATACCATGATTTCAATATTATGGGATTATTATACTACTCTATTCTTTTTCTAAGTGGGGTAAATCTTGATCACTGTTCCTAAGCTCACATGAGCAATACTCGTTGTGAGAAACAAGGAACGAGGATGAGTCCCCGTGTAGTATAAGGGTGACTGAGGATACAATAGGGGAATTTCATGTCATGTGGTGGATGGACCAAGACTTAGGGTTGAGGTTTCTCTACATATCCTATTTATGAATAGGAATCAATCCATATGTATTTCTCTAGAATGGCATGGTAGGTGACCGATGTCAGAGGCAATGATCTCTCGGGTGAGAACATTGTTGGGGCCATGCAGTTTAATGTCTTACAGCATGGATGAAAGTGTTGAGCAATTTAACATCATGCAGTAGGGATTAATATGACTCTATGATGTTTAATGTCATATATCTAAGACAAATGTGTCTTTATCACACAAAGTACTTTTTTAGGAAACTCTCGTAGGTGGGAGCTGTTGTGAGTTGTCTGTCCATTGAAATAAGAGAATATGCTTCATTAGAGTAGATTTTGTGTATGATATATGGTCCTTCCCATTTAGGATTCAACATTGGAGGTTTCTTCCAATGTATCATTGGGGTTATGAGGTCCAATACCTTCAATCCTTTGAGTAAATATCATATGGGAACATTCTTATTGAAGACTTGTACAATCAGATTTTGGTAGACATCAAGATGGTGCAGAGTGTGAAATCTTTTCTCATCCAGCCACCCCAACTAATCAAAATATTTTTGGTATTTCTCATCTATATATTTTTGATCAAATACAATGATGTGGAGTGATGAAAGTTGAATTTCAATGGACAAAACTCTCTCTATACTATATACCAATGAGTATGGTGTTTCTCGAGTAGTTGTGCGAGTTGTCATCTGGTAAGACCAAAGAGAATGGAGGAGTTTTTCTAGCCATTATTTCTTATCTCTTTCTACTATCTTTTGGAGTATATTGGATATGATCTTGATGAAAGCCTTTATCTGCCAGTTGGACACCACCTGGTAGCAGGAGAATTGGTTGGACTGGATACCATACTCATAATAGAGTTTTTTTAGTTCAACAGAGAATAAATTGGTGTCATTGTCCATTAGTATATTGTGAGGGAAACCAAACATGGTGATGATATTTTCTTTCAAAAATCCGAAAATACTTTTTTCTCCAAATTACTTAAGGTGTGCGACTTCTTCCCATTTGGAAAATAAGTCTGTTACTATGAGAATAAACTTAAAATTTCTAGACATGGTGGGAGAATATGGTCTAATAGAATCCATTACCCATATAAATAATTTCTATGAGTACTTATTTGGGTGAAACAACTTCCGGGGTTTATGGATGAAATTGGCATGGACTTGGCAGGAATGACACTTTTTGCTGAAATCGGAATAATCCTGCATCATGGTGGACTAATAGTATCCAAGCCTCTAAATTTTGTGGGAGAGTTTGGATTCTGATTTGTGGGCCCCACAAGTTCCCGAATGCACATCTTTCATGATGGAGGACGTATCTCCTCCATTAATGCACCTTACAAGGACTCCCTTAAGGCCTCTCTTATAAAGAACCTTTTATCAGTTTGTGATATCAAATAGCATGAAATTAACTACTCTTCTTTATATTTTTTCCCTTCAAACCCTATCAGGTGGGAGTTTTCCATTTTGATGATATTCCACAATGGGATTCATCCAGACGGTGGTAGGACAATATGAATCAGAGATAGGACTGATCTCATTATGACTTTTTGGTTGTCTTAAACATATGATAAAACTATATGGTTGTGGGAAATACGAATTATTGTCTCATTTTGATTCAAGTTGGACAAAGTTGTGGCTTCATTTTCCAATGCATCAGCTTGCACATTTTGTGATTGGGTAACATAATTCAATGTCGGTTCTGACAGGTATTCTACCATTTGTTCATGGAAATAGTTCATCAAATAGATCAACTCCTCCTTCTTGACAGCATGGTCACCATTTAATTGTTTGATGAGAAGTTATGAATATCTATTTACCATAAAGTTTCTGTCTTGCACTTGGATTACTAATTCTAGCTATAAAATGATGACCGTATACTCGACTTCATTGTTCGTGCATTCTTCTTACATCAGTACGGAGTTGGGAAGAACTGATTTTTCTGGGGATACGAGTGTGACTCCCAAAACCACTTTTTTGAATTTGGGTTATTCTATTTTTTTTCATGTTGGGCTTATGGAGGAACTGTTGAAATGAATTTCCCACATCTAGGAGTTCTCTTGAATAGATAACAATCACTCATAATGTATCTCAACATTGGATGGGGCCACTCCTATTGAGGGATGATCTACCATGAAATCTACTAATTCCTGGCATTTGATAGCTTTCTGTAGTATGAACTATATATCGAACCGCTACATGATGATCGGTGATCGTGAAAGGCATCCAGTTTACATTGAACAATTGAGAATATACATGACAAGGTTTCTATGTGAGACCAAATGTAGTTCATGTTTCTACAAGTAATGTCCCAGATTCTGGACTGAAAATATTAACGCAAGGAAGATGTTCTCAATAATTGAATAACGAGTCTCAGTATCAATCATGGTTTGTCTATGTTAATAAAGACTATTCTCACTGCCAACACCATTCTTTTGAGTGAGGAGGGAACCTAGGGATTGTTCCAAGAAGGTTATGTATAGAATGAGTGGTCTTCCTTCAATGGGTGGAATTACCACTGGTGGACTCAATAGATATTTGTTGATATAGACTAATTCTTCCTGAAAATCATCATTCCATTGATATTCTACCCCTTTCTTCAGCAACCCAGTGAAGATAAAATATTTTCCTGCAAGGTCGGCTATAAAGTGTCAAATTTAATATAGATGAAGTTGGTGTCCTCCCAACTCAGTGAGGTTGTGAGGTGGTGAAATGCCAAGGATTTCCTTTTTCTTCTCAGGGTCGGCATCGATGCCTCAGTGGCATATAATGAAGTTGAGGAGTTTCCCTGAGGTGAAACCGACATCAAATTTCTGTAGATTCAACTTCAGATTTTGTTGTCTTAGTTTGTTGAATATGGTTTCAAGATCGTCTAGATGGTATGAGCATTGTCTTGATTTTATCATTAAATCAATGACATAGCATTCGATGAACATTCCCAATAAGGGTTTGAAAATATGGTGCATGTCACACTGATAAGTGGCACCAACATTATTCCAACCAAAAGGAATTACCTTGTAGAAAAACACTCAACGGGATCCCTAAAAGAGGTATCTTCTCCGTATTTTTAGGTAATTAAGATCTAGTTATATCCTAAATAGTCTTCCATGAAAGAGAGAGCCTCATATCTAGTATTCGTTTTGATGAACAATTCTGTGGTCAGGACTTGGAAATCATCTTTTGTGAAGTGCCGATTGAGGTCCCTAAAATCGATGCAGACCCTGATCTTACCATTCTTCTTCTCGATGGGGATAATTTTTTCTATCTAGATGGGTTATTGGACCTCCTGAATGAATTCAGCTTTGATGATCCTGTAAACTTCAACCTCTATTTTGGCAACATGTGTCAGGTGTGTCGTCATGGTGTCTTGCTTGTAACCACAATTATCTTCATGCATGACCAGGTGGTGTGTGGACACCTCTACATTGAGAACTAGAATTTATGTATAATTCCATGAGAAAACATATCAATTCTAATTTATAAAAGATTCATATATCTATTTCTCTTAATAAGGAATAGCCACACTAAATAGAGTGAGTCATGGGTCTTCTTCTGTACCCAAGTTGATTTCCTTGAGTTCATCAACAATGGTGGAAATTCCTTCCTAAAATGATAGAGGGTCATCCCTTAGGTCTTCTTCTTCCTCCTACCCTGCATACTCATCAGATTACTCTTTGTCTTATGATGGGGAAACAATCCTTGAAACGATTGTTCCATAGTTGATGGGGGTTGAAATTTTGTTGTAAGGTCTTCTCTTCTACCTCAGTCATTGGAAATGGTTTTTTGGGAAAGATGCAATGGAGGGTAAAATAGTTTCCTCATCTTCCTTGAATGAAGATACACTTCTTCCTACCTCAGCGGGTGCGGTGGGAATTTTCTAGAGTTTTGATGTGGGTTCGAGGGTATTTTCATATGAACCCTCCGCATTATTTGGGGAGTCAATGAGCCTTTTGACATTACCAGGCTTTGCATTTGTAACTTAAATCATGAGGAATGTTGAATATGCTTCTGAATTTGGAATTGATCCTTCAAAATAATTGATGGTAAGTACATATTCTTCCCCGAGTTTCTTGAGGGGGTTGGTAGGAAACATTTACAAACCATTTTGGGAGGTGAAACAGTCAATTCCATCAGCTTTGGGTTGTTTCCACTTTGGTTCATAGAACCCCACATCAATATAGTGTTACTCAGAGGACTCAGCCAGGGATTTATCGGCAAGAAGTGTCCCACTCTGTCCATTAATTCTATACTTCAGGCACTAATGGTATGAGGAGGGGATTTCTGTGTGCTTATGCATCCAGGGCCTTCCTAGTAGAGCATTGAAGGCCGTATTATTTCAGACCACTAGAAATTATGTGTGAGCTATGAGGTCACTGAATCAGGTTTTGAACTTAATTTTTACCAATGGTTTCTTATCTCTGTTTTCATAGCTCAATAGATTTCTGATACAGGGTATTAGATTATCCTGATTACAGCCTAGTTGATGGAGTGTCCGTAGTGGGATGTGATTAACCCCAGAGCAGTTATCGATGAATATTTTTCAGATATCTATTCCATTCATCATTCCAGACATGTATAAGTGTTTTATATGTCCATGTATTATAGATTATTCATCTTGATATGTGATGGAGATAACTGCATGACATTCTATGGGATTTATCTATGTTTGATAGACTTATGTGGCAGTTACTTCAGCTTCAAACTCCTATGGACCTAGAAAATCCTCTATGAGAGAATCCCTGAGATCTTCTGATAGATTCAGTGCGTCCATGATTGAGATCTTAGATAGCACTGAAGATAACTAATTCATAGTGTCATATTTCCTATCTAAAGGTCATTTCTTCCCAGTGTGGGGATTCTCAATCTTAGGCTCTTTAGGGGCTTGAGCATTTTATAAAGAAGGGTCAACCCTTAGTACTAGAGCCGAAGGTGCTTCCATCCTTTGTAGATTGGGTTTAGAAGATATGATCACATGTTGAGGGAAATTAGTAATTAATTCTTCCTCTGAAGGATAATTTTGAATTATTGGACCAGGGTGTCTTCCTCTGGGGGCAGCATAATTTTTCTTCCCCTGTTTGATTCACCGAAGGGTCATTCTACGGGTTTCCGCAACACTGATGGTTTTAGAGGGGTTGCATCCATACACTTGATTTTGACCATGGCTGCATCTCCCTTAGTATCCCTAGATTCTATGGCATCTTCCTCCATCTCCCGGGTTGGGTGAAGAGGATTCTGGTCGATGACCATACTCAACATCGGAGAAGGGATCCATCAAATGGATGACTTTGATGGAGCCAAAAATCGGCTCCTCATCAGATGATGACTTTTCCTCACCAGCTACCTCTGGTTGTGACGTTTTTTGGGGTAGTGCCTATTGTTCCAATTGGTGGGTGGTACCTATTGTTTCATATCTTATGGTATTAAATCTAAGAGTATCAAAGCCAACCCTGTCTTTGGGGTGAGTTCATCTTCCTCTACTCACTTTTCACCCTTCTATTCAGACTTCTTTTTTGGCAGCTGTCCTCTGGAGGGTTGTGGATCCAAGGATGAAAGTTGAGTTTCATTAAGAGCCATTGGAGGCATGGTTGTTTTCTTCAAATATACCTGGATTATTCCATGAGCTCAATCGACCATCTTTTGAGTCATCCAAATATCAAACTTTTTCTCCTTTTTTGTTAACAACTTTTTTTCAGTTCCCTTCTTCATTTGGATCAGTGGTGGGAACATATGCAACTTGTGCTAGAGATGGTCCAAACATCACCTGTCTGAAATATATCATCTTTTGTAGGATTTAATTAAAGATAAAACACTCCTGGATATTGTGTCCCAATATCCAAAGGAAGGGATAGTAATCTATCCGGTCATCAAGACCTACTTCATCAGCCTGATTTGGCTCGGGAAGACAAATCAAGATGAAATTCATGGTGGCTATGAAGTAATTTCAGACCAGGTCATCCTGAAATGAGTATAATTTATTTATGAAATCCTTTAATTGGTTTTTATTGGCCCACTACACTCTTCTTGACAAGGCTGGGGTGGATGCTGATGTCTAGGAGGCCATACACGGTTTAGTAGGGGCCTTAGAGCTGGGACCAGTGCAGGGGGTTAATTAAGCATGACATAAGCTTCTTAAGCGCTCCCTTATTTTTTTACTAGGGCTGTTGGGGATACCTGAGACTCGATATTACTACATTTCATGGAATTATCTATCCTTTTAGTGATAGAGGAGAAGTCCTAGAACTGACCTGTGTACTTCATAAGAATGAGTGGAATTCGCAGCTCATCCCAGAGATTATCGATGCACATGGAAAGAATCTCATCATGGGGGAGTGTCCGATTCAATGATTAAGTCGTACCTTTCCATCTGGCGATGACATATTATAATCTCCTTTTCTATCACTATTTCAAATTTATGAGATCACTGATAGGTTTTTAGGGAAATGTCGAGATTAACAGAAATAGGAACTAGCACCAAAGATCCTCTCATCCTATTATTGAGTTAGCTTTCAAACTAGTGTACCACATAATGGATGAACCTTTTAGAGTTCGTACAAATAATATAATTTTCATAGGCTCTTTTTTCTCTATAATTCCCATTATGGGATCGTAATATGAAGATTAGTTCATTAGATACTTCTCTTGGTCCCCTGATTCGTTGAACACCAAAAACATGAGATTCTTGAAATTTGTTGGAGGTGGGATGTTTCTCACCTAGTCAAGGTAAGGCCTCTATTTTGGTTGTAATGGAGTACACCATCCTTCCATCACTTAAATTAGATTATTTAATAACTCGATGGTATTTAGGACCCCTTGATGTATGTATTGTTGGACCTAAGAATGAGCGGGCACAATAGGAAGTAAGATTGGATGTGTTGGTGCTACTGGACCTGGTGCCAGATACCCAACTGGTGGTATCATTTGTGGGTTTTCCTAAATCTACTCCAGTTTCTTCTCTAATGGAGTGAAATCATGATATCCCATTGATATTGGGTTCAGGTAGACTAATGGTCCCAGCGCCGCCCTAAATGATCCTTCCAACTGTGCTTCATTCATCGGGATGAGCCCACGAGGTAGCGGAACATCTGATGGAAGTGTGTGTTGATGCTCCACATGAGGAACATACCTAGTAGGATGACATGATTTTAACAGATAATTGTTCAGTCACCACATCTCTTTCATTTCTTCCTCATATTAAATGAATCTTTCCACAAGTGTAGGGGAATCATCACCATGGGTAGGAGGAGGTGTGTCATCAACTTTTCTCTCATTCTTTTCCTTTTTGAGGATTTGTGAAGGAGGTAATGGAATATTGACTGAGGGGGAAACAAAGTTTAACAAAAATATTTGGTTTCTAGTGTGCACACCTCTAGGATCTGTGTGGACCATATCTGGGAGGGAACCCTCTTATCCAGCTTCTTCATTACTTGCATCGTTTTTAGTGAGGTCTTTGGGGATGATTTCCATGACGTTCAATGATGCATACCACATTTGGGGGGTGTGCCAAGGGTTTAATGGTAGGATAGCTTCTTACACCCTTTTGTATATCTTTTTAGCCATTTTGTGATACTCTTAGGGTTTCCTAGTGAATAGTAACTCAAAGGGATCCCTGATATGACCTCACAGTATTCCTCCATTCCGGGGATGTGAGTCATGACTCGTGACAGAATGGGTAGCCCCGCTATCCAATATTATCCCCATATGGGAGATGAAAGACATCTGTTGGGTGGGAATTTGAGGTAAAAATTCCCCCAACCCCTCAGGATGGGGTTTATCCTATTCCTCTATTGACAGTCCTTGACCTAGATTTACTGGTCTAATGGGGGAATTTTGATTTAAAAATGACCTCAGTCCTGTGGGCCGGGGTTCATCCTATGTTGTGGAGGATGCTGCTTCTATTGATGACTTCTTGATCTCATTAATTCCCATGTAGATGTGAGCCGAATATGGTGTCGGTTCTGTATGGGAATTACATTCTTTCGAGAACATGACTATGGTTTGTTTATTGACTTATCTTAAATGGAAAGTCTACTGAATGTTATCAGTTTCCTGGTTCATGAGTTTATTGATGGATTGATCGCATTAGGCATGATCCTTCCATGAGATACTCAAGGAAAATAGTTGTTGAGTGTTCCACCTTTCCTGATTAGGGACTTCATTTGGCTACTGCCTTTGGGTAATGAAATTATAGTATTTAATTTCTATTGGGTTCAATTGGAAAAAGAGTGAGGTGAATTTTAGATCTCAATGTTCTCTCCATCTCTATATATGAGCACCAGATGAGGCATCGATGATAAGACAATGCAACTTGTGCATCTCATCATGGCAGGCCAGACTGAGGACTTTCATTCACCTTTCTGATTGTAGCCTCTGTACATATGGAGGGGCTTATAGGTTGATTTGATGGTGAATCTCTCCTAATATGTTAACATGGTTTGTGTACCCATTGTAATACAAAAAAAAAATTCTTTTAACTGGTAGAGAGTTGTCCAGATATTGAGGTTAATGTTATGCATATATTATTCAGACAACTCTTTTAGTATATTGAATAGATAAGTTCTCATGGTCAAATACATCACTGGTATTTCATCCCTTACTAGTTTTCTTCTCACAATAAATATATCTTATTGTTGTTTTACCATGGTCTCTTCTCCTTGATCCACTAAGTTTTACTGTTATTTAATGATTTCATTCCAAGCAACGGGCCTAGAAGGAGTCTTGTTGACATTCAAACGGTGCAGTGGTGGCTCATAAGAAGATCATGGACCTAAGCCTTCATCTAGGTGAGAAAGGATATCAATGTCCATGGAGATATTATCTCATGCATCGTACCCCATTTTTTCAAGAACCCCAGCATATGAGGGTTTTCTCGTATTTCACCTAATGAGGGGAGGACCTTCTCATCTGTGAGAATTTGGATCGCGGGGAGGACAATCACAGTCGATCCTGTGATGGTGAGGGATATAATCACAACTTATTATTTCATTATAGATAGGAGTTATATGACATATAACATAGCGATGATTTTTATGGCGAACTGCATCAAGGGGAGGACATTCTTGCTTCTTGGTGTCATTGAGGGGAGGGCCTTCACAATGACTTGTATTATGGTGAGGACTACCATCATAACTCTATCTTCAAGGATACTATCTGAAATTCACACTCTAGGTAGGGACTTAAAAATTCACTACAATTAAGGGAGATATTTCTTGTTTCTTAATGTCACAGTGGGGAGGACCTTTGAAGCAACTACCATCATGGAAAGGACTACCATCACAACTTGATGTTCGACTATAGGGGGAATCATATCTACAACGTATACCCTAGGTAGGACTATCATTGTGGACTACCACAAGGGGATGACCTTCATTCCATACTATCTTCTGGTTAATGGGAGGGATTCCCTGACATGCATCAGGAGATAGGCTCTCATGATTGATCATATCTAGCCAACGAAGTAATCCCCCATGGGTTCTTTGGGGAGGTCCTTGTGAGCTACTGGTAGTGACATTGTGGGGAGGCACTTCAAAAATTCTACTATCACTTACATAATTGGGTAATGTACAAACAAGATCTTGGTTCTTGATTGATATATGTAAGATGGTGCCAAGAACTCCAATTTCCAGCATAGCAGATTCATGAATCTGCTCTTCATTTTTCGGTTACCTTTGGTGCCTTTAATTTTTTTCCGTTATCTTGTGGGAAACTAGGGACACTTTATATTGGTAATGGACTTTATGCATGGGTCCCTATCTAATTAGTTCCTATGATGTCATTGGGATATTATAACGAACATCTTGAGTTTTGGTAGGGATATATTTTTTCCCTAGAGTGGCCACCACGTTGGACTGGTGTCCTTTATATGGAATGGTTATTTTTTCCTGATATGATTGTCCTTGTATCATGGAATATGGTCATCGATCCTCCTATAATGGATCATGGATGCAAGTTTTCTCTGGAGTGATTATTTGATTTGGTGGATAGATCACCCCACCCAAAGAGATTAGGTCCTGGGCCCGATCCCTTACTTTTTCTGCTAACAAAATGATGTCTTGAAATATCAAGAGGATATAGTCTAGAATAGACATTTGATCCTACATCATGGATAGAATGCGATGAGATATTCCTTTTACTAGAATGGGTATGAATTCACATTCCAATGTTGGGATAGGGGTTTGTGCCTGCTCTGGTCCTCCATGAGTTTCCAGTGGGTGCTGGTGGTTCTCCTATGTCAGGATAGAGGAATGAGTCTCCCACAAGATGTTTTCTCCAATTTCCACCATATTTGGTGGTTGGTCTTTGAATTTTCAATTAGGACATTGTGTCTTCTTGTTTTTTTGCTGTATTTTATCACATTCTTGATCTGAACCTATAGTAATTTGACTCTGCACATATTTAGTTGCCATTATATTTGGATTGTGGGCTTCATATGCATTGACAGTGTTGTATGACTGCCCGTAATTTTCTGCCTTATTTAGATATAAGATTTTATTTGTGTCAGTAGGGATTTGTTCCCACTTATAGTAGTGTGCCATCCTATTTGGGTGATGGGATTCTGGCACATTGGCAGAAATTTTCATCTTCCAGTAATTTGTCATTATGCCTGCATAGTGGGACTAGTGAGAACTTGTAGGAATGTGAGTATTCTCATATTGTTCCACCCTATTTAGGTGGTGGGATTTAGCAGGAGGGAAAATATTTTATTCTTACCAGTTATGTGATGCTATATTTATGTGGCGGACCACCTCATCAGGAACGAGGGTGATAAATTGTTCCCGATTAAGCATTTCTACCCTCGGAATGTATAATGAGGGACATGTGTCCATTGAACTTCATCGGGTGCCTTAAGCACGGGATCCTCTTTAGCATGAGGCTATCGGGCTGTATGTCATTGATGGAGATGTCCTCTGGAAGGATCCCTTGAGTAGGGTTCTTGATCATTTGGGATGAAGTCATTATCATCGACTTCATCTCTCTCCCTAAGATAAGAGAGGTACATGTTATCTCATTCTAGGGAAAGACCCACGAAGCGGTTAGAGGTAGCCAGAGGGGTTGTTCGGTGCTGGAACTTTGGATGTAGTTGAAGAGGTGGCTGGTGAGATATCGGTAATTGGAGGTCCTACCTTGCTACCTACACTGTAGGGAGAATACCATTTTGGTGGTACTCTTTGATCAGTGCATTCAAAACCCAATGTTGAAGATACTGAGTAGGCGAGTGGGTCCTGTTCATTATTGGGGATCCAAGCGGCAGTGTGGTAGTTGACATGCGTGTCTAAGCAATTTTTTGAGATTCCATTTAGATCAAAGAGAGATCTGCTAAATTCCTATCAAATATACATGCATACATGAATACATACATACATACATACATATATATATATATGACATATACAGACAACAAAACCCTGTCAAAGAAGTAACTATTGATCATATGTGAAATTGATGATCTTTTTTTCCCTCTTTATTTTAAGTGTATAAGTGGCTTGAAGTGGGTTAATCTGCCACCTTGGTGAATGATTCACTTTGGGTTCACCATTTTTGTTTGGTATCGATTCACGTTTCATCAGGTGTATTGATAGGGTGATATGGTCCACCTAGGATTGGGAAGTGTGTCCTTTTTATGATATTTAGTAGGTGCTACGTGTTCATGATCCTTACCGTCGATTGCAAAGGGATTAAGTGTCTATAAAATCGACCCATGTTGATTATGATGTCCTCAAATGGTCTCCAATGAGTTTATTCATAGATCCAAAAACACCCAATGGCCCTAGTATCCAAGATTAATGGAGCTACATTCCAAAGGCAGTCGCTAGCTGGATGAATATTTGGATAATGATAATTCAGAACTCCATTGGTAGAGGGGATGGGAGATCGATCTCATCCCACCCTTTGGGTGGATTTATTGACTACTCCAAGACTCTCATATATTTAATAAATGTTTATATGTTTGTGAATACATGGTTCTTTCTCTAATATTGTTTCCATAGATTACCCATGGGTTCCAAGATCAATCAAGGATACATATAGATTAGGAATTGTTGAGACAACACTAGTTTAAGATGTATAATGAGGCACTCTAGAGTTTATTATCATACATGGTGGAGATAAGTTTCTTCGATATCAGGATCAAACCCATGATATGGATTTCCTACGTATATTATTGAGAGGAATCAGAACCCTCAAAGTTTGGTGTCACTTAACTGGACACATCACCTTTTAAGGACATGTGACAAGGACCCATCCATGCAGTTTAATGTAATGTGGCAAGGATTTCTAGGAGAAAGGTTCCTAGTCAAGATCTAATTCGGTGATTAATATGAGGTGTCTTGAGATTACCAAGAAAGATATTGTCTCTTGAATGAGTGTTCCCCCACTGGGAATATGGCCTAGATAATTTGAGGGCACTTTGGATATCGGGTTTAGACCATAGGGAGTATTCCTATGTATCCTAGTTAATTAGGAATCAAACCCCACATAGTTCAGTTCATCTTATGATTTGATTGGGGATTATGTGTGGGATCTACTCATTTGAAATGTGAATGATCTATCATTTCATGGATGAGATTATATGGATCTTAGGACTGGATAACGGATTTTTTACATATCCCAATAGTGTTAGGAATCAGAGTTCTCGTACTTCATTATGGGTTGTTCCAATATCATATTATCACAGTCCTCTAAGACCATGTGAGTCATGATCAGTGTGAGAAACAATAGGATGTGAAAGATTAAAAAGAGGAACTCTATCTATTCTATGATAAGGGAAAAGTAAGATCCCATGGTGAAAGATGTTAGGGTGACAATGGAAAATGGGGTGGAGTAATGAACCCTTCAATGTGAAATGAATGTGAGGGTCATTAAGTCCTTCCCAAAAGGATAGCGGCTTACTCTAAGAAGGATTTCCTAGAATGAATTCTCTAAAGGGGAGGAATGTTTCTTCTCATAAAAAGGAAAAGAGAGAATAATTCTCCTGACTTATCACTTCACTTCATCATATTGCAAAGCAAGTGATTTCCCTTGATCTCTATAATGGGGAGGTTCATGCTAGTATCCCAAGGTTGGCCTCCAGGTTACCCTGGGAATGTAGATTTAAGAACATTCCTGGAGTCCATAACAATGCAGGGATTACATTTGGAACTCTGCTTAACATGGGTATGTGTATATATAAGGGCACGCTGATGCACCCGATGGTACGTTCATATGGATTCAGTGGCATTGGAAGAGGTTTCGGCCTGATGCTGATGGACTGGTTCAAGGAGGGGGTTCTGAGGATGGGATGGATATAGAATGGCATGATATGTACCGAAATGTGGAAATCTCGGAGGTTCCCTAATCCATTTACCATTTTTTCATATAGGGTGGGGTAACTTTGGAATACTGTTTTTCTATGGGGGTGGAAGGGCAGTCCGCTTACCGGGGTGGTACGCGGATCTAGATATTGTTCGTGTATCAGGGTGGTACGTGGATCTGGATGATGTACGCGTACCGAAGTGGTACGTGGATCAGGGCATGGTCTGCATACCATGGTGGTAGCCAAACTCGGGCTACATTATCATACCATGGTGGTTTGTGGAGCTGAATTCCCTCCATTCAGTGGAGTTCTACATTGGGTAGGGTTTCATCTGCATAGGGATACACTATTCAGTATGCTAGATTGAATAAGGGGTATTAGTCTCGTAGTTCATAGAGAGTTCATTCGTGAAGGGAGTATGGTTCACAGTTCTCCTTTTAGGTTTGGGGTTGGCACATATTATTATGCATTCTTCTATTTATGGTTAACATCAGATTTATACCTACTGGAAACTATTCTCAGTCCCATACTTCACTGAATCTTTTCCTTTGATGTCTTCCATCCGGAGAATCTCAGTTCTCTTCCAAAATTCAATCCTTTCCACAGCTCCCCTTTATTTCCTTTTATAGAGTACTGATGTGGCTGTATCAATGGGTACATGACACCTTTTGATAAATCTCATGGAGGGATCATCTTCCCCACAGATGAATCGGTCAACTGAGTCAGGCGGTGTTGTAGTTTGCAGTGACTAAAATTACTGTCTCAATTCCATTAATGATGCAGTTCGAAGGGTGATGTCTGCCTTTTCTCATCCACAAACTACTCATTACATTGGGATGGTATGCGAGGGTGTACCTCTCTATCTTGTTTTTACCAATGACATGATTCGCGGTTGACCAATGCCTTTACTCGTTTATTCCATGAACTGCTTAGTTTGCTGGTCAATGCTTCATGGGCCAACCTTTCACCGACCACCCACGTACCACTTAGTTTTTAGTATATGCCTTACATGGACCTTTCCTGGAAACTAGTACATGGAAAAAATTTGTTACTTTTCCAAATTGTATGCCTTCATTATTTTCCTCTAATTTTCATCCCCACATGCATCTCTTTCCTTTATCAATTTTATGGGAGAATTTTTTCCCTTTACAAATTTTTCATGACCCTAAAAGGTTTCTTAGGGTTTTTTGGGTGTTATGGAAGATTTAGGGATTTTTTTTAATTTTAAAGGGGTTCTATTAGTTTTATGTATTTTTAGGGACTTTAGGGGTTTCTAATGTTTTTAGGGTTTATTAGGTTTTTCGTGTTTTATTGATATTTTAGGGTTGTTTTTGGTTTTATGGGTTTTATTTTTTTCACAGTTTTTAGGATTAATTTAGGAATTATGGATTTTTTTTGATTCTAATGGGTTTTACGGGTTTTTTGGGCTTTTTGGGTTTTTGGATTTTCTTAATTTATAGGTATTTCTTAGGGTTTTAGGGATTTTAGGGGTTTTTTATTGTTGTTTAGGGTTTTTAGGTTTTTTATATCTTTTAGTTTTTATTGGATTTTTAGAGATTTTTTTAATTATTTTGGGTTTATTAGAGTGTTTATTTTTTATGGTTTTAAGTTTTTTAGTGTTTTTAGGGTTTCTAGTGGTTTTGGGGGATTTAGGGGTTTTTATGGTGTTTTAGGGTTTTAGGGGCTTAATTGGTTTTATGTTTTTAGGGGTTTTTAGGGTTTTATATTTTTTAGGGTCTTTAGAGTTATTAAGGTTTTTTATATTCCTTTAGGTATATTTTTAGTGTTTTAGGGTCATTTATGATTTTTTAGTATTTTTAGAATCTTTTAGGATATTTAGGGTTTTTAAGGGTTTTAGTTTTTTTGTGTTTTTACATTTTATAGTGTTTATAGGTGTTTTAGGGTTCTTATTATTTTTAGGTGTTTTTAAGTTTATTGATAGTTTTGGGTTTTATGGTTTTATTATCATATGGTTTTTATGGTGTTTTAGGATTTTTACGATTTTTGGGTTTTTTGTGTTTTTAATGGGTTTTTTGGTTTTTATGGTGTTTTGGGGTTTTAAGGTGTTTAGGGGTATTATGTGTTTTATGGGTTTTGGGGTTTATTATTATTTATTGGTTTTCTAGGGTTTCATTGTTTTTAGAATATATATGATTTTAGGGGATGGGGTTATAAGGGTTTTAGGGGAGGTTTTACAGTTTTTAGGGATTTTAGTTTTTAAATGTCTTAGGGTTTTAGGGGTTTTATGGGATTTAGGGTGTTTATTCTTTTTTGTGTTTATAATTGTTTGCAGGATTTTTATGGATTTGAATGTTTTTTTGGGGTTTTATTTTTGGGGAGGTTATGGAATTTAGTGATTTTTGGGTTTTTTGTTTTGGAAGTTTTAACAGTTTTTTAGGGTTTTAGGTGTTTTTTGGGTTTTTAGGCGGTTTAGAGTTTATTTGTGTTGTATTGTATTTTTTGGGGGTTTTATGGTCTTTAGAGGTTTTAGGGATTTTTAGTATTTTTAGTTTTTTATGGGTAATTAAGGTTTATCATGGTTTTATTTTTAGTTTTTAGAGTTTTTAGGGTTCTAGTGGTTTTTAGGTTTTTACAGTTATATATATATATTTAGGGTTTTTAGGGTTTTTAGGATCTTTTGGGACTTTGTTTATTTTTATGTTTTTAGGATCATATTGGGGTTTCAGGTTATTCTAGGGTTTTTATGGCTTCCTAGGATTTTTAAGGGTTTTAGGGCTCTTAGGGACTTTTGGTCTCGTATAGGGTTTTAAGTGTCCTTTAATGGGTGTTAAGGTTTGTAGAATATATTAGGACCTTTTATTATTTTTAAATTTTTTAAAGTATTTTTAGGGTTCTTTAAGGATTTTAGTGTTTTAATGTTATTTTATGTATTTCATGTTTTGTAGAGTTTTTTCAGTTTTAGTGTTTTTAGGGATTTTTAATGGTTTTTAAGGTTTTTAGGTTTTCTTTTCATTTTTTGGTTTTTTCAGTTTTAAGGGTTTTTTGTGGGTTTTAGGGTTTTATGGGTTTTATTTCTTCTTAGAATATTATATTTATTTTTATGGTTTTTAGGGTCATTAATAGTTTTTAGAATCTTTTAGTTTTTTTTGGTGATTTTAGGGCCTTTTAAGGGCTTTATAGTTTTTAGAGTTTTTAGGGTCTTTTAGGGTTGTAAGTAGTTTTATGTTCTTTTTGGTTTTATTTGTTTTTTAAGATATTTAATAGCTTATTTGTGGTATTTAGTGGTTTTAAGTTTTTACGGGGTTTTTAGTGTTTTTTGGGGTTTTGTGGATTTTCTATTATTTTAGGGGTTTTGGGATATTCTATGATCCTTTTGGGTTTTTAGGGTCCTTTTTGGTTTGTTAGCATTTTTTTAGGTCTTATGGGGTTTTAAGTGTTTTAAGGTCATTAAGGATTTTTAGGGTTTTTGGGGTCAGTTCGGGTTATTTGGGATTTAGGGTCCTTTGGTGGTTTTAGGTTGTTTTCAAAACTTTTATGGTTTTTAGTGTCTTAACTGTCTTTTAGAGACGTTTTTAGTGTTATTATTTTCTTTTAGGGTTTTAAGGGTTTTTATAGTCTATTAGAGGTTTTTTGGGTCATTGATGGTTTTAGGTTTATTGAAGTTTTTAAGTATTTTATAGTTTTTTGGATCCTTCAGTATATTTTAGGAGTTTTTAAATTTTTTTGTTTCAATGTTTTTGATTTCCTTTAGGGTTATTTGTGTTTTTTGGGAATTAAGGGGTTTTAGGGGTTCTCATCTTTTTAGGGTTTTTAGGATTTTAAGGGTTTTTTTGGGTTTTTTTGGTTTTTGGGATTTAAGGGTTTTGGGGGGGTTTTAGGGTCTTTTGGGGTTTGTTAAGGATTTGAGGGTCGTCTTGGATTTTTAGGGGTTAAATTGTCTTTTCAGTGTTTTAGAGGGTTTTTTTGGGTGGTTTTGGGTTTTATGGGGTTATATGGTTTTTGAGGATTTTTTGTTTTTTCAAAGTGTATAAATGGTTTTTGGAGTTTTTTGGGTCTTTAGGGGTTTTAGAATTTTTTAGGATTTTTAAATGTTTTTATTGTTTTTGGGTTATTAGCGTTTTTAAAATTTTTTATGGTTTTTATTATTTTTGGAATTTAGTATTTATTTGAGTTTTTAATGTGTTTTTAAGAG
The DNA here is from genome assembly GCA_963277665.1 of Viscum album. Taxonomy (NCBI): domain Eukaryota; kingdom Viridiplantae; phylum Streptophyta; class Magnoliopsida; order Santalales; family Viscaceae; genus Viscum; species Viscum album. Next base: position 1,425,097,276 of record OY728136.1, on the reverse strand, counting down.
TTTTTAGGGGTTTGGGGGGGGGGGGGGGGTTAGGTCATTAGGGGAATTGAGGATGTTATAGTGGTATTAGGGTTTTTAGGGTATTATGTTTTTTTTGTGTTTTATAGTTCTTAGATGTTTTAGGGTTTTTGGGGTTTTAGGGATATTGTGAATTTTTATCGACTTTTAAGGATTTTTAGGGGTTTTTAGGTTTTTTCTGGTTTTACTATTTTTAGGAGTTTAGGGGTTGTTAGTGTTTTTCATGGGTTTTTTTGGTGTTATATATTTTCATGGGTTTAAATCTTTTAATGGTTTTTATGGGTGTTATAGTTTTAGGGGTTTGTGATTTTTTGAGGGGTTTTGAAAGTTCACTGACTGACTGAAAATTATCTTTTTTATTATTGAAACACTTTTGAGGAAAAAGTGAGAAACTGTGAGATCCAAACATTAGAACCAAATAAAACCATGTAGGAGAAAACCCAAGACACAACTATAGAATCTACCCCATCCCAGCAATTACATCTTGATGAAAATCCTTCACTGTTGCATGACCAGTCAGCGAACTATCCCTTTCAGAGTTGCACGAGCCCAGTACCGATGGCAAAGACATACCCTCTCGAACTTCCAAATCCGAATGGCCTGCGAGGGTGAAGGGTTTTTGCTCTGGACCCCTTCTGAAGTAGACCTAAATAGTATGTTGTCAACAATCACTTCAGTTGAATTCCACTGACAAAAGGCCTTAACTCAACACCAAATATCGACTCTTCATCATAGCTCCTAATAAAAAACCAGAAAGAACCAGCAGCCAACCCAAATCAAGTCTGCCCTTGAACCCATTGCATCCATCTTCTTGAACCACAATAGGAAACCAAAAGAAATGAGATCCATGCTACATAACAGTGAAATCATATTCAAACTATACATCCAGGCATGTAGTAGATTCGGCCTTGCATCCAACATGCCTCAACACAGTTCCTCAAGATCAGGAAGCGAACCAAATTGAAACAGATTCTCTAGTTCTGTACATGGCTGCACTGAAATCATACACCAATTAGCACTGAGTGAACCCTCTGGTATCAAAATCAGCAATAAACATCGAACCTAAAGAAACCTCAAGCCTTCCACAGATCAAATTCACACGAAGAACAAAGAACCCGGGATGAACTGAAGCTAGATCCTAGTGCAGAAACCCCCAACAAAATTACAGACCCAAAACCAACACAAAAAGGCAACAACCAAATATGAAATATAAAAATGAAAGAGAAAATAAAATATCAAGAACCAATCACCAAATTGACGGATACCTGAGTGCTATAGATTACCAGAAAAGAGAAAACCTCATGTCGTTGCCATCCAAATCGCACTCAGGGACCTCAACAGACTAACCAACGCATACACCGGAGGCGAGACGTAACCCTCAGACACAGAATCTGGAACTCGTCTGCTGGACCATCACCGCGCCACCAGAAGAAACCTTATCCAGTGAAGGTGGAGTGATGAGAAGAAGGCCAATAGTGATGAGGAATGCAGATGCGGTCGAGTCCAAAATGATTCTATCATGAAAGAGAAGTCGCAACAAGCCACCGAGCAAACGCTGAGGGGAAGACCGAGCTGACCCGCAGCGGAAGGGAGGTAGGCGACGATGAGGAAAAACCCTAGCAGGGGAGCACCCCTTACGGGCTCATCCAACCAATACACTCGAATTCAAATTCATGAAATCTTTAGGGGTTTTAAAAGTTATTTAAGAATATTTTGTATTTTTAGGGACTTTAGGGTTTTACAGGTTACTAGCGTTTTTAGTGTTTTCTGTTTTTAATGGGTTTTAGGGTTTTTTAGTTTTTTTAGGATTTTTAGGGTTTTGGGGTATTTTAAGGGGTTTTATAGTCTTTTAGGGAACTTATAGGGTTTTTATAATATTTTAGGGTTTTAGGGGTTTTAGGGTATTTTGGGTTTTCTGGGTTTTGGGGTCTTTTTGGTATTTTATCTCCTTTTAGGATATTCTGGATTATTAGGGGTTTTAGATATTAATTTTTAAGGGGTTTTTTATCTTTTAATGGGTTTTATATATTTTTATTATTTTAGGGGTTTTAGGGGATTTATGAGTTTTTATAGATTTTGTGGTTTTTAATGTTTTAAGGGTATTTTAGATTTTTAGGGTTTTAATGATTTTTAGTGTTTTTTGGGAGTTTAGATATTTTCCTTGTTTTTAGGAATTTTTAGGGATTTTTGGGGGTTTTTGGGTTATTAGGGGTTTTCATGGATTTAATGAGTTTAGGGGTTTATTTGGGGGTTTTAGATTTTATTTTTATTTTTATTATTTGTTGAATTTTTAATCATGTTTATTGTGCTTTATGATAGTTTTAGGTTTATTTGGTGTTTTTATTTTTCTAGGATTGTTTTATATTGTTTAGGGGGTTTAGTGGGGATTTTAGGGTTTTTAGGGGTTTTTAGGATTTCTAATTGGTTTTTATATTTTTCTAGGGTTTTTAAGTATTTTAGTTTTTTAGGGGTTTTATGGTTTTTTAGAGATTTATCTTTTTTTGGTATTTTATGTTTTTAGGATTTCTAGGGTATTTATAGAGTTTTTAGGATATATTATGTGTTTTTAGGGATTTTATAGACTCTTAGTGGTTTTAATTTTATTTTGGTGTTTTAGGGTTTTGTGGGGGTTTAAGGGGTTTTAGTTTTTCAGGAGTTTAGATGTTTTTAGGGGATTATAGGGGTTTGGGGGGTTTATAGTGTTTTGGCGTTTAAGGATTCTTATGGGTTTTAGTGATTTTAATAGAATTTATGGTTTTATGGGGTTCTTAGGGTTCTTAGGATTTTCATGTTTTTTTATTGTTTTTAGTGTTTTGGGTTTGAGGTTCTATTATGATTTTTTGTATTGTCTTGGTTTTTAATTATTTTTCTATATTTTAATATTTTGACCATTTTTATGGTATTTATAGGGTTTAGGTTTTAATGTTTTTAGGTTATTTTGGGGGGTTTTAGTATTTTGTTAGGGTTATTAGGTTATTTTACGGTATTTTAGGGGGTTTTAGGGTTTTTATTTATTTTTACATTTTTTTGGTTTGTTATGGATATTTGGATATTTTTGGGTATAATGGGTTGTTAGATCTTTTTTTAGGTCCTTTGGGATATTTTAGGTATTTTTAGGGTCCTAGAGGGTTTTTGGTTTTTTATTGTTCTTTAGAGGGTTTTGGTGTTTCTAGGGTGCTTTTGGAGGTTTAGTCTTTTTAGGACCCTTTAAGGGTTTTTGGGGTGTTTTAGCCCTTTATGATTTTTAGGGATTTTAAGGGTATTGTAGGGGTTTTAGGGGCCTTTAGGTGTTTTAGGGATTTTTAGAGCTTTTGGAATTTTAATGAAAATTTATGGATTCCTAAGGGTTGTTTGTATTTTATAGGGGTTTTAGTGTCTTTTAGGTGTTTTAGGGTCTTTATTCATTTTGGAGTCTTTTAGGGTTTTATGGGTTCTTAGGGTCTAATGGGGGTTAGGGTTGTATACATATTTTAAAGGGTTCTTGTGGTTATTAAATTTTTAGGGTTTTTATGGATTTTAGGTTTCTAAGGGGTTTTTAATATTTTTATATTGTTTAGTGTTTTTTGGATTTTTATGTTTTTAGGGGTGTTTTAGGGTTTTTAGGGGTTTTAGGGTTTTATTGAATTGTAAGAGTTTTTTAGATTCTTTTTGGATTTTTAGAAACATAAGGGTTTCTAGGGGTTTTATGGATTTTTAGGGGTCTTATAAAGTTTTAGGGATTTTATATTTTTTTGGTTTTTTGGGTTTTTTTGGCATTTTTAGGTTTTTTTTGGGTTTTTTTGATATTTATTTGTTTTATTTTTTCTAGATTGTTTAGGTGTTCTATGGTTTTTAGGGTTTTTATGGGTTTTTAGGGTTTTTGGGTTTTTAAGGTTTTAGTATTCTTTCAGGATATTTTATTTTTTAAGGGTTTTAAGGATTTTTTCCATTTTTAGGGGGTTAGAGTTTGGGGGTTTGGTTTTAGGGTTTTATAGTTTTATGGTTTTTGAGTGGTTTTAAATTTTTAGGGTTTTTAGATTTTTAGGGTTTATTAGAATATTTAATAGTTTTTACAATCTATTATAGCTTTCATAGTGTTTTTAGGTTCTTTTAGCAGTTTAGGATTTTATGTTCTGTAAGGGGTTTATGTGTTTTTGGGTCTTTTGGGGGTTTTAGGGACTTTTAGGGGGTTTGGGGTCATAGGTTTTTTATGATTTTTAATATTTTTATAGGGTTATTTATTTTTTATGGGTTTTAAGTGTTTTTTTAGTGTTTTTTTGTGGTTTTTAGTATTTTTAGTATTTTTAGGTTTTCAAGTGTTTATGGTTTAATTGGGTTGAAGGTTTTTTTGGGTTTTTAGGGTATTAGGTTATTTTGAGTTTGGGGATTTTATGGCCTTTATGGGTTTTTTTATTTTTACGGTATATAGGGGTTTTCCTGGTATTTTTTTTTCGGTTTTAAAGTTTTTTCAATTTTTCGGTGGGGTTTAGGGGTTTTTTAGTTTTTAGTGGTTTTTTAGGTTTTATGGGGTTATTGGTTTTTAAGGTTTTTAAGTATTTGTTTTATATATTTTAGGGTTTTGGTGGATTTTAATTGTTTTTAAGGGGTTTGGGTTTCTGGGTTTTTTTTTGTGTTTTTTTGGTTTTTAGAGTTTTTTATGGTTTTTATGTTTTTAGGGACATTTTAATGATTTTATAGAGTTTTGGGAATTCTAGGGTTTTTAGTATTTTTAGATCTTTTAGGGTTTAAAAGGTTTTTTTTATGATTTTATGGTTTTTTACAATTATTATGGTTTTATGGGGTTTTAGGGTTTTTACTATTTTGTGGTGTAAATGTTTTGTTAGGGGTTTTAAAATTTTATAGGGTTTTTAGGGATTTTATTGTTTTTTGGGTTTTTAGGGCCTTTATTTTTTTTATTTTTTTTATGATTTCTAAGGATTTTTGGGGTTTTATTGGGATTTTAGGGTTTTTCGGGGTTTTACGGACTTTAGGTATTTGAGTGTTTTTAATTCTTATCGGGATTTTCAGGATATTCTGGTGTTTTAGGATTTTTAGGGGTGTTTAGGGGTTTTTTTTGGTTTTCATGTTTTTTTGGATATTTAGGTTTTTTTAATATTTTAGGTGCTTTTAGGTTTTTAGATTATTCATAGAGGTTTTTAGGGTTTTTGGGATTTTTTTAAATTTTTATGGGTTTTTAGGGTTCATATGGTGTTTAGAGTATCTTACATTTTTTATGGTTTTTAGGGGTTTAGGTTTCTGTGGATTTTTAGGTATTTTGTGTTTTTTATAGGTTTTAGATTTTTTTTATGATTTTAAGGGTTTTTTGGTTTTTTGGGTGGTTTTAAGGGTTTTATTTACATTATTTTATTGATTTGTTTCCTAGTATTTAAGTATTTTAAGAGTTTTAGGGGTCCCCTATGGGTTTCTAGGGTCTTTTAGGGGTTTTTTATGTTTTTTTAGTTTTTTAGGGTTCTCAAGGGATTTTAAGGGGGTTTTATGGTTTTAATGGTTTTTTGTGTTTTTAGTGGTATTAAGGGTTTGAGTTATTTTTGGTTTTTTAGGTTTTTATATTTTTTAATTATTTTTGAGGGGTTTTAGGGTTTTAGTGGTTTTTATGGTTTTTGGTATTTTTAGGGGTCTTAGGGATTGTAGGGGGTTTTAGGGTTTTTAGGGTTTTATGGTTTTTAGAGGGTTTAAGTGTTTTTCATTGTTTATATGATTTTTTGGGTTTTTAGTGTATTTTGAGTTTCTTAGTGTTTGTTTAGGGGGTTTAAGGTTACTTTAGGTTTATTTTGTGTTATTATTGTTTGTTAGGGTTATTAGGGTTTCACGGTTTTTATGGTTTTCAATGATTTCAGGGTTTTTAATGGTTTTAGGTGTTTTAAGGGGATTTTAGGTGTTTTAGAGGTTTGAAGGGGTTTAGGATTTTAAGGGATTTAAATGGGGTTGTCAGGGTTTTCTAGGGTTTAAAGTATTATCATGCTTTTTCAGGTTTTATTGTTAATTATAGTTTTAGGGTTTTTAGGGTCATTAGGTGTTTTCTTAGGGTTTTAGTATTTTTTGGTTTTTCTTTTGGATTTTAGTCTTTAAAATGTCTGTATGGGGTTTATGTGTTTTATGGTTTTCGTGTGGTTTTTAATATCTTTAGGGTTTTTGGGTTGTTTTAGGATTTTTTTGGGTTTAGGGTTTATAGGGTCTTACGGAGAGTTTTTAGTTCTTTTGGGAATTTATAGATTTTTTTATGTTTTAGTTGTTTTAGGGGTGTTTATGGTTTCCTAGGGTAGTTTCAGTTTTTAGGGGGTTTTCAGTATATTTTTTGTTTATTAGAGTTAAATTTTTAACGGTTTTTAAGGATTTATTGGACTTTCTATGATTTTAGGGGTTTCTATTTTTGTATTTTAATTTTTAGTGTTTTATAGGTTATTTTGATATTTAGGGTTTTTATAAGGTTTTTATGTTTTTAGGGTTTTTACGGTGGTTTGGGTTTTTATTGTTTTTATAGGGTTTTTTGGTTTTTTACGGTTTTAAATTATTTTTAGGGTTTTTTAGATTTTTTAGAAGTTTTTATGATTTTAATGGGTATTTAGTGTTTTATAGGTAATTTAGCATTTTTGGGGGGGTTTAGGGTTATAAAATCTTTTATGGACTTTTAGGGTTATAGGGGTTTTATGGTCTTTAGTTTTTTCATAGTTTTCTGGATTTCATGAAGATTTTTTAGGGTTTTTATGGGTTTTAGGATTTTTTGTATATTACGGTTTTTATGATATTTAGGGGTTTTAGGGTATATTTAGGGGTTTAGGGATTTTTGTGTGTTTATGGAGTTTATGGTATTCCAGGGATATAATTTTGTTTTATGATCTTTTATGATTTTTAATTATTTTTAGGGTTTTTATTGTTTTTTCGTGGTTTTAAGGATTGTAAGGTGTTTTTAGTGTTTTAAGAGTTTTTAGTGTTTTTATTTTTTTTATTTTTAGGGGGTTTTAGGGTTTGTATTGGTTTTTAGAAGTTCGTTTTTTTGTTTTTATGGTTTTTAGGATTTATTAGGGTATTAGGGTTTTTAAAAGAATTTTATGGTTTTAGGGTTTTTCATATTTTAGGTATTTTTAGATTTTTTTGGGTTTTATGGGTTTTAGGGGTTTTATGGTTTCTAAGGGTTTTATGTGTTTTAGTGGGTTTTAGGGGTTTTCATAGTAATTTTTGGGGTTTTAAGGTTTAATATTTTTCTTATGGGTCTTTAATGGTTTTAGTGTTTTAGGTTTTCTAAGGGGGCTTAGGGGTGTTTAGGATTTTTAAGGTGTTTTAGGTGTTTTTAGGCTCTTTTTGGGTTTCTAAAGATTTTTGAGTTTTTATGTTTTTAGGGTTTTTTAGGAATTTTAGGTTATTAAATTATTTGGGGGTTTTAGGGTGTTAGGGAGCATAATTGGGGTTTATGGTATTCTTGGTTCTTTATATATTTTTAGGGTCTTCAATTTTTTTAGGGGTTTTAAGGTCTTTTAGGTTTTTTTTGTTCCATTAGGATTGTTATGGGTTTTAATTTTTTAGGTTTTTTTTATAGTTAATAAGCTCTTTTGATTTATTTTTTGGGGTTTTAGGGTCTTTTATACTTTTTAGGTTTTTTGGGGTTTTATAATTTTTAGGGTCATCTGGGATTTTAATAGTGTTTAGCATTTTTTATGGATTTTATGGTGTTTTAGGGGTTATAGGGTTTTTAATTTTTTTAATGGGTTTTAGGGTTTTTAAGGTTCTTCTTGATTTTTAGGGTCTTTATGATTTTTTAATGTGATGTAGGGTTTTATGGTTTCTTTTTTGGATTTTAGTGTTTTAGGGGTTTAAAGGGTTTTAGGGTTTTTAGGATTTTAAGGGTTTCTTATGGGTTTTAAAGTTCTTAGGGTTCTTATGGGGTTTTTATAGGTTTTAGTTTTTGTTAGGGTTTTTTGAGATTTTTAGGGTTTTTTGGTTGGGTTTTATAGTTGGGGGGGGAGGGGGGTTTGGGGTTTTAGAGAGTTTATGTGTAGTAAGTGTTTTATGGTATTTGAGGGTTTTGAAATTTATTTCTGGGTTTTCAGTGTTTTTAGTGTTTTTTTTTGTATTTTAAGATTTTTTGAGTTTTGATGGTTTTAATGATTTTTAGGGGTTTTAGGATTTTAAATTATTAGGGTTTATCAAGATTTATAAATATTTTTTATAGTTTTTGGGATTTAAATGTTTTTTATGTTTCAGGGGTTTTAATGATTTTGTAGGTTTTTAGGGGTTTTATAATTTTAAGGTCTTTTTCCGGTTTTGGGGTTTTTAAGAATTTTTGGGTTCTAAGTGACATTTGGTGTTTTTTTGGTTTTTAGGGAAATTTATAGTTTTTAGGGGATTTTAAGGGTTTCTATGGGTTTTTATGGGTTTTCGGTTTCAGGATATTTTCAGGGGGTTTTAGGGATTTTCGTTCCCATTAGTGTTTTTATCAGGTTTAGGGTTATTTATGGTTCTTTTGAGATTCTTCAGTCCTTTATTAATTTTTCATGTTTTTTGGTATTAATTTTTATAGGGTTTTAGGTTTTTTTTTTAATTTTAGGGGTTTTAATGGTTTTTAGGACTTTTTGAGTTTTTTGGGCGTTTCAGGATTTTTGGTTTTTTATGGGTTTAGTGTTTTAGGGTATTTTAGTGTGGTTTATGGGTTTTAATGGTTTTTTGGATATTTTATGGTTTTTTTTGGGTTTTAGGGTGCTTAGTGGATTAATGGTTTTTAGTGGTTTTAGTATAGTCTAGGTTTTAAAGTAATTTTTGGGTCTTTTTAGTTTTATTAGGGGATTTTTGGATTTTTAGTGTTTTTTGGGGTTTTTAATGCGTTTTAGAGTTTTTTCAATTTTTCAATATTTTAATGTTTTAAGGTCTTTTAATGTCATTTTTGGTATTTAGTGTTTTAGGGTCCTCTAGGATTTTCATGGGGTTTTTTAGTCAAATAGGGATTTAAGAGGGTTTTAGAGTCTTTTATTATTTTTAGGGTTTTTAGGGACTTTTTAGGTTTTTGGGTTTTTAGGGACCTTAAGGGGTTTATGGCGTTTTATGGTCTTTTAGGGTTTGTAGAGTTTTACTTCCCTTGAGGTGTTTTTAATGTTTTAGGGGTCTTTTAGGGGTTTCAATGTATTTTATGGTCTTTTAGGGTTTTAGGGTCTTTGAAGAGTTTTAGAGTTTTTAGGGCCCTTTAGGATTTTTTAGGGTTTAGAGTCCTTTCATATATTTTAGGGTTTAGGCTTTTTATGACAATTTAGGGGTTTTAGGGTTGTTAGGTACTTATTTGGTTGTTAGTTTTTTTTGGGGTTTAGGGTTTTTGAGGGTTGATAGGGGTTTTCATGTTTTTATGGTTTTTGTATTTTTTTTGAGTTTTTAGGGGTTTTTAGTGTTCTTTTATGTTTTTATTGTTTTTTGGGACCATTAATATTTTTAGGGGCTTTAGGGTATTAATGTGTTTTAGGCTATTTTGGGTTTTTTGGGGTTTCATGGGTCCTAAGGGTTTTTGGTGTTTTCTAGGGTTTTAAGGGTTTTAGTGGTTTATGTGTAGTTTTTTTAGTTTTTAAGAGTTTAAGGGGTTTTAAAAGTTTTTGTGTATTTTTTTGGTTTTTAGTGTTTTTTAGTGATTTAGGAATTTTTTAGTGTTTTAGGGTTTTTAGTGTTTTTAATGTGTTTTTAAAAATAGTTAGGGTTTTTTTGAATTTTCATATTTTTTATAATTCGTAAGGTTTTATTATTATTATTATTATTAGGTTTCTTAAAGTTTTAATGGGTTTTTTGGTTTTTTAGGTGTTTTTGGTGTTTCAACGGTTTCCAATGTTTTTAGGGTATTCCTGGGTTTTAGGGATTTTTATGTGTTTTTATTGTTTTTAGGTGTTTTTTTGATTTTTTGGCATTTTTAGGAGTTTTATGGTTTTATAGTTTTTGGGGGTTTTAGGGATTTTGTGGGTCTTTATGTATTTTTAGGGAATTTTAGGATTTTTTGTTATTTTTAATGGTTTATAGGGTTTTTAGGGGTTTTGAGGGGTTTTTTTGCCTTTTAGGGTATTGAGGGTTTTATGGGTTTTTATTATTTCTTAGGTATATTAATGTTTTTAAGGGACTTTTGGGAATGTAGTGTCTTTATGGTTGTTAGGTGTTTTTAGGGCTTTTAGAATTTTTAGTTTTTTAAGTTTTTATGGTTTTTTTTGTTTTTTGATTTTTAGGGTTTTTATGTAATTTAGGGACTCACTACTGGAAAATGATCTTATACCCACAGTTCAAAACCGTGGGTATAGACCCCAAAACCATGGGTATAGGCTATACCCATGGTTTGGGGAACTGTAGTCGTTGGTGGCATCAGTATAGGTCCATGACCTATACCCACAGTTTTTTCAAACCATGGGTATAAATTTTTCCACCATGTCATAACTCTATACCCACGGTTTAGAAACCGTGGGTGTAACATATTTTACAAAATAGAAGCCTATGGGATTCGATCTCGTGACGACTTTTCCGTTCATGAGCGTCCTTACCACTACCCCATCACCATATATATGTATGTATATATATATTTTATTAAATATATTTATTTAAAACGTGGCTATAGAGGAATAAACTGTGGGTATAGAACTCCCGCCAATTTTTTTTGTTCCCGCAGAAAAAATGAATTTCCCGCACACACGTGCGAAACCTATACCCAAAGTTTTTCAAAACTGTGGGTATAGTATTTTTATCTGATGACTATACCCACGGTTTTGGGAACACTGTAGTTATAGGGAACCCTATCCACACAGTTTTGGGAAAACCGTGGGTATATGCATTTGTTGATACCCTATACCCATGGTTTGGAGAAAATAGTGGGTATAGGGTATCCTATGCCCACAGTTTTGGGAAACTATGGGCATTGGATATCAAAAAATGCCTCTACCCACAATTTTCGCAAAACAGTGGGGATAGGGTGACCTATCCCATAGTTTTCCCCAAAACTGTGGGTATAGGTCCATTTTCCAATAGTGATTTCTATAAAAATTTTATGGTTTTTAGTGTCTCTTATATTTTTATGATTTTATGGTCTTCTAGTTTTTCTATGTTTTTTTAATATTTTTAATGTTTTAAAGAATTTTTAGGGTTTTGGGTGTTTTAAGTGTTTTTTTTGTTTTTAGAGATTTTATAGCTTTAAGGGTTTTTACAGGTTTTAAATGTCCTAAAGGATTTTTAAAGGGTTTTATATTTTTAGGTGCTTTTGGTTTTTTAGTTGTTTTAATGTTATTATATTTTTAGAGATTTTTTGTATTTTTTGGGTTTTTTGGGTTTTGAGGGTTTTAGGGGTGTTGTGGGTTTTTAGAGATTTCATGGTTTTTAGGGGGTTTAGGGTTTCCAATAAGGTTTTATGAGTTTTCATGTTTTTTATATTTTTTAATGTTTTTTGGATTTTAATGTTTTTAGGGGTTTTAAGGATTGTTTTAGGGTTTTTATATTTTTTTAGGGTTTTAGAGTTTTTAGAGTATCTAGGGATTTTAAGGGGTTATAGGGACTTAATGGTTTTTAGGGATTTACAGTTTTGGGGTTTTTATTTTCCTTTTTTTTAGGGTTTTAGGGATTTTAGTAGTTTTTAGGTTATTTTAGGGGTTTAATGATTTTAGGAAGTTTAAGTGTTTTTAGGGTATACTGGAGTTTCTATAGAGTTTTTAAAGACTTTTAAGTGTTTTAGGGTTTGTAGATACCTTAGGTTTTTTGGGTTTTTTGGGGGGTTTTAGTATTTTTTATGGTTTTAGGGTTTTTAGTTTTATAGGGGTTTAAAGGTTTATCGGGTTTTTTTCTTCAACTGTTTTTGGGATTTTTTGGGGGATTAATAGTTTTTACGGCATTTAACAACTTTTAGAATTTCTAGAGGTTTTATAATTATTAAGGATTTTCAATGTTTTTTAAGGCTTTAGGGTGTATGGGTCTATTTTGGGACTTATATGATTTTTAGGAATTTTTTTGGGGGTTTTAAGGGTATTCATTTACTTTTAAGGCTTTTATGATTATTTAATTTATTTTATGGTTTTTAGGGTTTCTTTCATTTTTTTGACATTTAGATGTTTTAAGTATTTTTATGGTTTTTAGGTTATTTTATGGTCTTTCATGGGGTTTTAAGGGTTTTAATTACCTTTAGTACATTTTAAGGTTATCATTTCATTTAGGTTATTTTGGTTTTAGGGTCCTTTAGAGTTTTTAGGGCCTCTTGGGGTCGTTTAGGGTTTTACATATTTTTAGGGTACGACAATTTTGTTTTTGGGTTTTAGGGTCCTTTATGGGGTTTTAATGTATTTAGGGTCCTTTAGGGGTTTTTATTATTTTAGGGTCCTTTTGGATTTTAGTGATATTATGGATTTTAAGAATTATTTTTGTCCTGTAGGGACATTTTGTGGATTTTAGGGATTTTCAGAGTTCTTGGATTTTAGGGTATTTTATGTAATTTTAGGGGTTATAGTGGTTTTTATGGGTTTTAGTGACTTTTATAGTCTTATTGTATTTTTAGTTTTTTAAATGATTTATGGTTTTTTGGTTTTTAGGGTTTTATGGGGTTTGAGGGTTTTTAGGGGTTTTAGGTATTTTATGGTTTTAGGGTGTTTAAAATATTTTTATGGGCATCACGGTTTGTAGGGTTTTTGTGATATTTAGAGTTTTAGGGGGGGTTTAGTTGCGGCGGGGGGGGGGGGGGGTGTTGTTTTTAGGGGGTTTTAGGGTTTTAGGTATTTTTAAGGGGTTTTAGGGGTTTTGCGATTTTAATGTATTTTTTGGGGTTTTAGGGTTTTAGAGATTTAGGGTTTTTATGGAGATTTAGTGGCTTTTTGGATTCATAGTTTTTTAGGGTTTTTATGGTTTTTAGGGGGTTTTAGGGCAAGGAATATTCGAGGGCCAAGCTATTCCCCCCCCTCCCCCCCAAATTTATAAATAAAAGACACAACAAACAAGGGAGGGGAGGGGTCAAAAGACCCACACCCAAAAACCCTTTACAACCCCAACCCAAAGACCCAAAAAAGAAAAATCAAAAGGAAAACATAGAAAGAAAGAAAAACAGATTAGTAAACATCACCACCAAAGTCTGAAACAGAAACCACACCATAAGGATCACCATCCACACCATATCTAGAGGCTGCATCATCAAAGCAGGAGTCAGAGTCATCCCATCCTGACTCATAATCCTCATTGAGCTTGAGGAGCGTCAAAAACTTCTCCCTCCGTTTCTTTTGTTCCAGGGAATGTGGATGCTCTCGATTATTAACTTTGACTTTCAACTTAACCACCTTTGAAGAAGCCCGAGTAACCATGGGTCTGGGGAGAGTGGAGTAGTCCTGCCTCCGCCTCCTCTTTGAGGAGATCGAGGTGGGACCATCATCCATCCCGTTGACCTGCTTGATCTCAAAAGAGCGCTCCTCTGCTTCCATTCCATGCACTTGATCCGGGATAGAGGAAGCTTCCTTATTAAGGGAGCACTCAACAAAAACTTCATCCTGAGACAACCTTATAGCCACTAAGGCAGGTATTTCTAAAATCCCTTCAATAGCAACCAGAGGCCGTTACCCATCCCCCCCAGGCAGGACCGTCCCCTCATCTTCATGCCTGGCCAAGTAGTCAGGTTTATCAGCCAGCTGCAAAATCCCCTCCTCCGTTGGAACTTCCTCCTACATAGTAACACCCATGTGTTCAGGGGCGTCCCCTATCCCTAGTCCCTTCCCCTGCCCGCACCCCGATGCTACTTCAGGTGTGCCCTCTTGAGAAGCTTCCCCCTTCAAGTTATCCACTATCCCCTGCCCATTCACCTCTTCCAGCGTACTCTCTTGCAGCTGCACCTCCACCTCCCCCTGCTCAGACACATGGAAGGGAGGAGTACTAGCCGCCCTCTCCATCCCCACCTCATATGCGTCCGAAATTAGTCTCGTGGACCAGAAACTAGCCACACCGTTAGAGCCATCCTCTCCAACCCCCCCCCCCCTTGCTGAAAAATCCCCTTCTGCCACTGCCTGTCCAGAAAGCTCAACATTGTCACTGGCCACATTGCCAAGTAGGAGGACCTGCACATCAGAGCCCACGAACGCCTTCAAATTTCCAACGGGAGGTGCCACCACCTGCACCTCCTTTCCCATAATCTCACAAGAAGCTTCATGAATCCCAAGGCAGGTATTCTGCCCTTCTTGATAAGCAAAGTCACCAGCAGGTGCCTCCTTATTACCAGTAGATGGTGCCACCACCTGCAGCCCCTTGCCCATATCCTCACAAACATCTCCTCGGGGACCAGGGCAGATATTCTGCTCATCTTGCTCATCAAAATCACTAGCCAACTTTACTTGGATAGTGTGCTGGTCTTGAATCAACTCCTCTAAATCCAAGACATCAAACATATTGCACAAGGGGACACCCTAAACTACCTCATTCACTAAAAAAGGTTCACCAGAGACCCCATCCACCTCCAGTCCTCCAATAGAAGATCCAGGCGACACCATGACTCCTTCCGCAGGTTTCACCACTCCCAAACTTCCCAATATTCTAAGATAATTTTTCAACCTATCAAAGATATCACCAATCCTTAGGTTGGAGAGGGGCTGCGGATCAGCCTTCATCAGAACATCCCCGACCACAAATACCTTCTGCTCTGCAGCCAGAGGCTGACTAACCATTCCAGTGGGAAGACCCTCATTTTGCACTCCAGATTCCCCCCGGAAGGCACAATAGCTAGAAAACCATCAGACGGAGCAGAATTGATAGAGGAAGCACTCCTACAAGAAGAGGCATAGTTCATACATCCTGATTCCACCTTAGCTCACCTATTAAAATCATCCATAGAGGGTCAAACCCTTCCAAATAGGGCCACCAGCGAGAGATCCATATGTGTAGAGGCCATCGAGAACTCCCGGTAAGTGATCTGGAATGAAGGCATGCCAGTCTCATAGAGTGAGAATTTAGGCTTTTAGAGGGTTTATAGGGGTTTTAAGATTTTTTTAAGATTTTTAGGGTATTTAAAGTATTTAGGGTTTTGGGGTTTTTTTTATCATTTTTAGCATTATAGGGATTTTTTGTGGTTTTAGGGTTTTATGGGTTTTGAGGGATTTTATGGTTTTAAATTTTTTGGGGTTTTTATTTCTTTTTGGCGTATAAGGGTTTTTGGGGTATTCCAAGTCTTTTATTGGGATTTTGGGTATTTTGTGATTTTTAGAATTTTAGTCTCTTTATGGAAATTTTAGAATTTCTAGAGTCCTTAGGGGTTTTAAGGGATTTTATGAGTTTTAGGTATTTTATGTGTTTTAGGGGGTTTTCTGGATCTTAATGGTTTTTTGTGTTTATTAGTATTTCTCTGTATTTTTACGATTTTTTTGGTTTTTTAGTGTTTTAGTGTTTTTGTTGGTCTTAGGGTTCTTTTTGGATGTTTTGTAATTTTAGGGTTTTATATGATTTTAAAATTTTGAGGGGTTTTATTGTTGTATTATTTTTGTGGGTTTCAAGTGTTTTTAGGTTTTTAGAGCTTTAGGGTTTTTTTGTGTTTTTACAATGAGTATTTAGGGATTTTAGGGACTTTTAAATTTTTTTATTATTTTTAGGTTCTATGGGGTTTTTTGGGGTTTTTGGGGTTTTTTTGGGTTTTTAGGAGTTTTAATGGCTTTTAATCGATTTAGTGATTTTAGGGTTTTCATTAATAATTGGTTGTTTTAAGGATTTAGGGGTTTTAGTTGCTTTTAGGCTTGTTTAGGTTTTTCTATATTTTTATGATTTTTTAGTTTTTCTAAGGGTTTTACATTTTTTTAGAATTATTTTATGTTTTTTAGATTTTTAATTTTTTTTATTGGGTTTTAATGGTTTTATGGGTTTTTATGATTTTAAGGGTTTCTAGGGTTTTTAGGTGTTTTAATTTTAAGGGGTTTTTAGGGGTTTTGGGGTGTTATAGAATATTTATGAATTGAAGAGTTTTTATGGTTCCTATGAGGTTTTAATTGAGGTTTTAGGGACATGTAGGTGATTTAGGGTGTTTAGATTATTTTGGGTCTTTAAGAAATTTTTGGGTTATCAAGGGTTATTTGGGTTTTTAATGGTTTTTGGGGGGTTTTACAACTATTTGTGTTTTTTGGGGTTATTGGGTTTTTAATAGTTTTTATTGTTTTAGGAATTTTATGTATTTTTAATTATTTAGGGTTTTAGGATTTTAAATATTTTTAATGGGTTTTAGGTTCTTTAGGGCCTCTTATTGTTTTGGGGGTTTTAGGAATTTTTAGTATTTTTAGGGGTTGTAGGTTTTTTATGTTTATAGGGTTTTAGGGTATTTTCAGTTTTTAGGGCTTTGAGGGATGTTATGGTGTTTTAGGGTTCTTAGGCTTTTGTGGTTTTTAGTTTTTTGGTGTTTTATGGTTTTTATAGTTATTATTAATTTTAGTTATTTTATGGATTAGGGTTTTATTAAGGGTTTTTAGGGTTTTTATGGGTTTGAAAGGTTTTTTTTGTGTTTTTGGGATTGTTGTGTTTTTTTGGGGTTTTAATTTTTTTTGGTTTTTTGGGTTTTTAGGTGTTTAAGTGTTTTAAAGGTTTTTTGGAGTTTTTATGTTTTTTATGTTTTTAAGAATTTTATTATTTTTAGGGTTGGAAATTTTTTTAGGGTTTTAGGATATTTATAGTTTTTTGGATTTTTTGGTTTTTGGTGTGTTTAAGGGTTTTCAAGGTCTATTAAGGGGGTTCTTATTTTTTTATTATTTTTAGGTTCTTTTAGATGTTTTTATGGTTTTATGAATTTTTATGGTCTTCATGGAAATTTAGGGTTTTTATTGTTTTCAGTCGTATTTACGATTTTAGGTATTTTTGGGTTTTTAGGGATTCACAGTTTTTATAGTTTTAGGGTTTTTATGGGTTTTAAAATTTTATTGGGGTATTATGTTTTTTAGGTTTTTCTTATGGTTTTTAGGTATTTTTAATGTTTTTATGGTGTTTAGGGGTTTTCAGGGGTTTTAGGGACTTTTATAGTTTTTTGGGATTTTAGGGGTTTAAAAGGTTTTAAGGGGAGTTTTGGGGGGTTTTGGTTTTTAGGGGGTTTTAGAGTTTTTAGGTGAACTAGTGATTTAAAGGGTTTAAAGGGTTTTTATGTTTTTCATGATTTTTTTGATCTAATGTTTTTAAGGGTTTCATAGAGGTTTTAGGTTTTTAATGGGTTTCTTAAGGTTTTTAGGGTTTTAATGGTTTTTTTTTTTGATTTTTTGGGCATTTAAGGTATTTAGGGTTTTTAGTGTTTTGGGGGGTTTAAATGTTTAGGGTTTTGGTTTTTTTGGGATTTTTGGGGTTTGTTATGGTTCATTTTATTTTTAGTATTTTTATAGTTCTTATGATTATTCCTGATTTTTAGAGACTTTTGGTATTTTTTAGATTCATTAGGCTTTTGTGTTAAATGGTTTTTTAGGTTTTTAGGATTTATTTTGGTTTTTTCATTTTTTCAAGATTTCTAGTGTTTTTTTGTTTTTAGGTTTTCAAATGTCTTTAACGTTTTATTTTGGTTTCCATGGTTTTGGGGTATTTAACGGGTTTTTTGAGATTCTATGGTTTTTACGGTGCTTAAGGGTCTTTTAGAGTTTTATAATGTTTTTAATGTCAGTCTTGGGGTGTAGGGTTTTAGGGTCTTTTAGTGTTATTAGGGTTTTTTTATTTTTAATTGTTTTTAGGGTTTTTAGGGTCTTTAGTATTTTAATGGTTTTAGGGTTTTGTGGGACTTCAAGGGTTATATGGATTTGTTGGCATTAAATTTTTTGTGGTGGGGGGAGGGGGTTAGGGTTTTTAGGGGTTTAGGTTTTTTAGGGGTTCTAGTGTGTTAATGTGTCTTTTTGTGATTTCTAGGTATTTTAGGGTCTTTTAGGGAATTTAATGTTTTCATATGATTTTAGTTTTATTAGGTTATTTCATATTTTTAGGGATTGTATGTGGTTTTTAGTGTTTTTAGGGTGTTTTAGTTCTTTAAGAATTTTTGGGTTTTTAATGGTTTTTAGGGTTATTAGGGTTTTTATGATTTGAATTTTTTTTACTGATTATTAAGGTATTTAACCAGTTTAAGGGGTTTAAATGGTTTTTAGGGTTTTTTGTGTTTTTAGGGATTTTTTGAGGTTTTGGGTTTTATAGTTTTTAGGGGTTTTCAGGGTTTTAAGATATTTAAGAATTTTAGAGGTTTTGATAGATTTTTAGGGGTTTAATTAGATGTTTTAAGGGTTTTAGGGTTTTATAATCGGATTTACAGGTTTAAAGGATATTAAGGGGTTTTAAGACTTTTCTAGGTTTTTATAATTTTTAGAGTTTTGTGTTTTGGGGATTTTTAAAATTTTTAGGGTTTTAATGTTTTTTAAGGGTTCTTAGGGTTCTAGTATTTTATGGGGTTTTATTATTTTTAGGGTTTTTTATTGTTTTACGTTTCTAGGTTTTTAGTGTATTAGGGCGTTTTAGGGTGTTTTAGGGCATTTTATGGCCATCTATGATCTTTATAGGTTTTTAGGTATTTTTGGGTTTTTAGGGTTTTCAGGCTCTTTTATGTTTTTTAGGTTCTTTGGGGTTTTTTAGGGATTTTAGGGTTTTTAGTGGTTTTTTGGGTTTTTTGGTTTCTCTTTGTTTTTAGTATTTTTAGGGTTCTAAGGGGTCTTAGGGGTCTTATGGTTATGTTAGGTAATTTTAGGGTTTCAGAATTTTATAGGATTTTATAGTTTATGGATTTTCAATATTTCTTAGGGTCTTTTTGGATTTTTGGGCGTATTTTAAGGTTTTGGTTTTTTTGGTTTTTAGGCTCTTTTAATGTTTGTTGGAGGTTGTTTGCTGTCTTTTATGGTTTTTAGGGGGGTGTTAGAATTATTCTATCTTTTTTGGAATTTAAGGGCGTTTTTTGGGTAATTTTGAGTTTTTAGTGTGGTTTAGGGTCATTTACGGTGGTTTAAGATGATTTTAGTTTTTATGGATTTTGGGAACTTTTTGTTGTTTTAGATTTTTGGGGTCGTTTATTGGTTTTAGGGATTTTATTATACTTTAGGATTTTTATGGTATTATAGAATTTTTGAAGTATTTTTGTTTTTAGGATCTTTTATGGGTTCTTATGATTTTTGGGGTCCTAATGAGATATTTGGGTTTTATGGTAATTTAGTATTTGGGGGGGTTTTAAGCTCCTTTAGGTTTTTAGGGTTCTTAGGATCATTTAGTGTTTTTACAATCTTTCAAGTTTTTAGGGTTTTATTATTCTTTTTGAATTTAATGTATTTTATGGTTTTGGGGTTTATATTTTAGCTATTTTATATTTTCCAGGGTTTTAGGTTCTTTTAGGGTTTTAAGGGTTATTCGGGATCTTTTATGGTTTCAATTGTCTTTTATTCTATTTAGGGTGTTTACTATTTTTAGTGATTTATGGGTTTTAGGTTTTGTCAAGGATTTTAGGGTTTGATAGTTTTTAAGTGTTTTTAGGATTTAAATGGGGCATTAGGTTTTTAGGGTTATTAGAATTTTTGGGTTTTGGGTGATTATTATTTTTAGGGTTTAAGGATTTTAAGGTTTTTTTAGTGATTTAGTGATTTTTAATGTCTATTGGGGTTTTCTGTTTTTTTGAATTTTTAGGGTCTTCATTTATCTTTAGGTAATTTTAAGGGGTTTAGGGGTTTCTAGGGAGTTTAGAGGTTTTATTTTTTTTGGTTTTTGAGGATCGATTTATGGTTTCTAGAGTATTTTAGGGGTTTTTATGTTTTTTATGGATTTTAGGTTTTTTAGTGCTTTTAGGTGTTAT
Organism: Viscum album; assembly: GCA_963277665.1. NCBI lineage: Eukaryota > Viridiplantae > Streptophyta > Magnoliopsida > Santalales > Viscaceae > Viscum > Viscum album. Next base: position 1,425,077,535 of record OY728136.1, on the reverse strand, counting down.
TTATTTTTAAGGTTTTTAGGGATTTTATGGTTTTCTTTGGGTTTTTGTGTTTTTGGGGGGTTTTATGGTTTTTAAAATGTTTAAGTTTATTTAGGGTATTCTCGGACTTTAGGGGGTTTTGAAGTCTTTTAGAGTTTTTAGTGTTTTATGGACTTTTATGATTTTACTATCATGAGGGTCTTTTGGGTTTTTAGTGTATTTTAATGGTTTTTAGGTTTTTATAAGATTTAATTATTTTCTTGGGTTTTAGGAATTGTTTCAAGATTTAATGGGTTTTAAGGGTTTTTATGGTTTTTTATTGTTTTAGGGTATTACTATTTTTAAGGGGTTTCTAGGGTATTTAGAGTTTTTGGAGGTTTTAGGGTGATTTTTGTAGTTTTTATTGTATTTTTGTGTTTATTTTTTAGGGGTTTTAAGGTATTTAGGTGTTTTAGGGACATTAGGGATTTTTTAGGGATTTTTTGGGTTCATAGGGATTTATGAATTTTAGGAGTTTTTTGTTTTTTTAGTGATATTTTATTGGTTTTAGGATTTTTTATTTCATTTTTGGGGTTTTTAAGGTATCAAGGTTTTCTTATATTGTTTTAGGGGGTTTTTTATGTTTTTTGGGGTCTTAAGGTTTTTATCAGTTATTAGGGTTTTTAGATTTTTTAGGGTCTTTGAGGGTTTTTTATAGTTTTTAAGTGACTTAATGTTTTAAAGGACTATAGAGTTTTAAGGTTATTTATGCGTTATTAGGGTTTTTAGAGATTCATATTTTTTATGGTTTTTATTGTTTTTAAAAAATTATTAGTTTTTTATGGTTTTTAATGATTTTTATGGTCATCTAGGGTTTTATATAATTTTAAGTCTCTTTTTTTTATTTTCTGGGGTTTTGGGTTTTTAGGATCTTTTAATGTTTGTTAGGGGTTTTAGGTGTTTTGGATTTTTTAGCATTCTTGAGGATTTTTAGGATTGTTAGGGTTTTTTTATCAAATTTTAATGTTTATAGAGTTTTTGTGTTTTCTAGGGTTTCTTTAATGTTTTATGGTTTTAAGGGTTTTATGTTTTTTATTGTTTTATTTTGTTTTTAGGTTTTTAGTTCTTTTAGAGTTTTGAAAGTTTTACTATTTTTATAGATTGAAGGGATTTACAGTTTTTAGGTGTTTTTACAGTTTTCTTGGATTTTTAGGGTTTGTAGGGGTTTAGTGGGGTTTTTTCAGTTTTTAGTATTTGTAGGGATCTTTATGGGGTTTTAGTATTTTTAATGATTTTTGTGGGTTTTATAATTTTAAGGTTTTCTTAGGGGTTTTTAGAGCTTTAATGTTTTTTGAATATTTTTTAGGTTTTTTAGGGTTTTGAGGATTGTTGTGTTTCTTAGGATTATTTTAGGGGTTTTATGGGTATTTAGTTTTTTTTGGATTTTAGGGTTTTAAGATGATTCACAAGTTTTTAGGGGATTTTCGGGTTTATGAGGTTTATGGGTTTTTAATGATTTTAGTGTTTTTAGGGTCTTTAGGGATTTTAAGGATTTTTATGGCTTTAGTTTTTTTGGGTTTTTTTGTTTTTAGTGTTTTTTTCATGTTTAAAAGGTTTTGGATATTTTAGGATTTTGTTATGGATTTTTATTTCTTTCATGGTTTTTAGGTTTTTAAGATATTTTAGGGTTTTTAGGGGTTTTATGGATTTTTTTGTTTTCAGGATTCTTTGGCATTTGTATGGACTTTTAGGATTTTTAAGCATTTTGTGGGTTTTATGTTTTTTTTAGTTTTTTATAGTTTTACAGTTTTAGTAGTTTAGTATTTTTTGGGCTTTCAATTTTTTTTTGTTTTCTAGGGTTTTTAAAAGTGATAGTGTTTTTGGGGTTTATAGGGATTTTTTATTTTTTAGGGTTTTTATGTTTTTAGGGGTTTTTAGGTTTTCAATGGGTTTTATGGGTTTTATGGGTTTTATTGTTCTTCAGTGTATGTAGTATTTTTTATGTTTTTAAATTTTAGGTGTTTTCTTGATATTTCTGGGTTTTTGTATTTTTTGTGTTTTTAGGGTTTTTATGGTTTTGTGGGGTTTTTTATGCTATTAAGGTTTGTTAGGGGTTTCATGACTTTTTTGGAACTTTTTATGGTTTTTAGGGTTTCCTAGGGTTTTGGGTTTTTAAATGTTTTATGGTTTTTAGTGTTTTAACGGTTTTTATGGTTTTAGGGTTTTTAGGGGTTTTAATGTTTTTAAGTTACTTTAGCGTTTTTTGGGGTTTTTTTGGGATTTTAGGTTTTTAGGGTTTTAGGGTCTTTAAACAGGTTTAGGGTCTTTGAGGGATTTTATAGGGTTTCAGTGGAATTAAGGTTTTTTGGGTTTTTAGGGTCTTTTAGGTATTTTAAGGGCTTTGTGGTTCTTTTAGGTGTTTTATTTCCTTTTATAGGATTTTTTGTGTATTTTGGGGTTTTTTGGTATTTTTAGGTGGGTTTTTACCATTTTTTAGTGATTTGTAGGGTTTTTGGGTTTTTGAGATTTTATGTATTTTCTGGTTTTTAGGGATATTAAGTGTTTTTGGGTTTTATGGATTTTGTGGTATTTAATATTTTTAGGTTTTTCATGGTTTTAGTGAATTTTATTGGTTATTGGGGTTTTTATGGTTATTAGGTGTTTTAGTATTTTTATAAGGTTTTAGGGTTTTTATAGGTTCTTAGGTTTTTATTGGTTTATTAGGTAGTTTTAATGGGGTTTTAATGATTTTAGGTTTTATTTGGGTTTATATGGAGTTTGAAGGTCTCTAGGGTTCTCTAGGATTATTTTTACGTTTTTAGGGTCCTTAGAGTTTTTAATGGGTTTTATGGGTTTTAGGGGTATTAATGTTTTCAATGTTTTTGGGGGGTTCAAATTTATTCATTTTTTAGGGTTTTAGGGGTTTTTAGGGTCTTTAGGTTTTTAGGGGTTTCTAGCATTTGTTTGGGTGTTCTATGGGTTTTTAGGGTTTTAGGGTGTATAATGGTTTGGAAGGTCATATAAGGTTTTTATAATGTTTTTAGAGAATTTAAGGATCTTTAGGTCCCTTTCAGTTCATTTTTCATTTTTAGTGTTTTTTAGTGATTTTTAGGGATTTTATGATTTTTGACATTTTTAGGTTTCTTATGGGTTTTTATGTCTATTAGGGGGTTTTTGAGTTTTTTGGGGTTTAAGAGTTTTTTAGTGTTTTTAGAGTTCTGAGTGTTTTTATGGATATCATGGTTTTTAGGGTGTATTAGGGTTTTAGTTTTTCTTTAGGGTTTTTAGTATTTTTAGGGTTTTTGGGTTTTTTATATTTTTTGTGTTTTAATTTTGTAAGGTTTTTAGGCGGCTTAGGGGTTTTATAGGATTTTTATTGTTTTTTGGGGTTTTTTGTTTTTTGTTTAATTTTTTAGTGTTTAAGGGAGTTTTTAGTGGGTTTTAGAGGTTTCTAGGGGTTTTATAGGATTTTCGTTTTCATAATTTGTTTTGGGTTTTTTGGCTTTCCTTGGAGTTTTTATGGTTTTCTTAGATTTTAAAGGTTTGTAAGTGTTTTCGAGTTTTTTGGGTTTTAGGGTTCATAGGATAGTTTATGGGTGTTAGGGTTTTTTTATCATTTTTAGTGTTTTATGTGATTTTAGGGGTTTTAGGGGTTTTAGGGCTTTTTATGGATTATAGTATTTTTTTTACAGTTTTTAGGAGTTTTACAGTTTTTAGGATTTTTGGGTTTTTATGTTTTTAAGGTTTTTTAGGGTGTTTAAGGATTTTTTGGGCCTTTATGATTTTTATTATAGTTTTAGGTTCTTATATGTTTTTAGGTTTTCTAGGGTCTTTTAGTTGGTTTTAGTGTTTTTATGGGGTGTAGGGCTTTTATAATTTCTTATGGTTTTTTGGGTTTTGAATGATTTTAGGGGTTTTGTAGGGGTTTATGGTTTTAGGGTTAGTAGGGTTTTAGGGTTATTAGGGTTTTAGGTGGCTTTCAGGTGTTTTATGGATTTTTATGGTATTTAGGGTTTTTTGGATATTTAGTGTTCTGTAGGGTTTTTATGTTTTTTATATATTTTTTGGGTTTTAATAATTCTAAGGTTTTAGTGTTTTTAGGGTTTTTAGGGGTTTTAGAGGATTTTATTGGATTTATGGTCTTTTTAGTGTTTTTTGGGTTATATGGAGTTATAGGTTTTTTTAATGATTTTATAGTTTTTGGGGCTTATTTTAGTTTTTAGGCGTTTTATGATTTTCTTATAGTTTTTAGTGGTTTTAGGGTTTTTAAGGGTATCTAGAAGTTTTTAGGTATTTTATAGATTTTTAATATTTTTAAGGATGTGGAGTTTTTAATTGTTATCTAGGGATTTGGAGAGATTCTACTGTTTTTCAGGGGATTCAGGTTTTTAGAGTTTATGTTGGATTTTTCATATTATTTTTTGTCTTTTTAGGGTTTGTAGAGTTTTGAAAGGTTTTTAGATTATTCTAGTGTTTTAGGTGTTTTTTAGGTTTGGGGTTTTTATGGGGTTTATGGGATTTCAAGATTTTTTAAGGGTTTTAGGTTTTTAGGGTTATTTAGCATTTGAAGGTGTTTAAAGTTTTTTTTTGTATTTAAGGTATTTTAATGTTTTACAGTTTTTTGGATTTTTGGGGGTTTTAGGTGTTTTAGGGTATTAATATTGTTTGATTTTTGGGGGGTCTTATTTTTTACAGTTATTTGGGGGTTTTAGAATTTTTTTGGTTTTAATGATTTTATATGGTTTTCAATTTTTATAGGGTTCTATGAGTTTTTAGGGGTTTTTTTTGGTTTTTAGGGTTTTATAGTTTTTAAAATTTTTTTGGAGTTTTTAATTTTTCCAATTTTTTTATGGGTTTTTATATTTTTATATATATATATTTTTTATATTTTTAGAGTTTTTATTGTTTTTTGGTTTTTTGGGTTTTTTGGGTGTTTAAGGGTTTTTAAGGTTTTGGGGTTTTGGGGTATGTTAGGTTGTTTAATAATTTTTATTATACTTTGAGGTTTTTATAGGGTTATTTTGGGTATTTTAGTGGGTTTAAAGGTTATATTCGATCTTTATGGTTTTTTGGGTTTGTTTATGTTTTTAGGGAATTTTAGATATTTTTTTGGGATTTAAATGTTTTAGGGTTCTTAAAGGATTTTAGGGAGTTTTTTATTTTTGGGTTTTTATGGAATTTTAGTGTTTTATAGGGAATTTTAGGGTCTATAGTGTTATTTGGGGTTTTAGGGTTTTGACTATTTTAGGGTTTTTTTCTTTTTGCGGTATTTGGACTTTTTTACGGTTTTTGGTTGTTATGGTTTTAGGGGTTTTAGGTGGTTTATGGTTTTTAGGGGATTGTGGGCTAGTATTTTATTATTGTTTTAGGTTTTTTATGTTGTTTTAGGGTCTTTACGGATTGGGGGGTTATGTGTTTTAAAGGGGTTTTTTGTGTTTTTAGGTGTTTTTATACTTTTTGGGGATTCTACTATTTTTTTGTGTTTTTTAGTTTTTTATGGATTCCAAAAGTGTTTACATGTTTTGTATTCTCTTTAGGTTTTTTTAGGTCATCTTGGTGTTTTTATCATTTCTAGTGTTTTAGGATTTTGAGGTGTTTTATTTTTTAGGGTATATTTTATGGGTTTCATATGTTTTTATAGGTTATTTGGGTTTTAAGGTATTTTATGGGTCTTTATGGTTTTTACATTTTTAAAGGAGTTTCAAGTGTTTTTTGGGTTTTGGGGATTTTTACTATTTTTATCCTTTTTAAGGGGTTTTAGGATTTTTTTGGTGTTTAGGGTTTTTATTGTTTTTGATGTTTTAGTTTTATTTTAGGGTTTTATGTGTTTTAGCGGTTTTACAGTGTTTGGGTTTTTGGTTTTTTTTGGGGGGGGTTTTAGGGGGTGTTAGGGATTTTATGTTTTTTTGGTTTTATTAGGGTTTTTATGATTTTTAGAGTTTTCATTGCGGTTTTTATAGTTCTTTTTTTAGTGGTTTTAACTTTTTAGGGGTTTTATAGTTTTTAGGGGTTTATGGTTTTTGGAAATTTTGATGTTTTTAGGGTTTATTATGCGTTTTAGAGTTTTTATGGGTTTTATGGTTTGTAGGGTTTTATGGGTTTTCATATTTTTTAGGGATTCTATATATGTTTAGGGTTTCAAGGTTTTTATAACTATTTTAGGGCCTTTATCATTTTATAGGTTTTTAGGGTTTTTACAATTCTTTAAGGGTTTTATGGGTTTTAAGGATTTTTACAGTTTTAATTTTTTATTTATTTTGGGGTTATAGTGTCTTTAAGTCATTACATGGTTCTTTTAGATTTTCACAGGGTTTTGGGGCCCTTTCTGGGTTTTCAGGGTCTTTATTTTCTTTTATGTTTTTTAGTATTTCAATAGTATTTTAGGGGTCTTAAAGGATATTTTGATATATGGTTTTTTTTTCATAATTTGTGTTATTTATGTGTATTAGGGTTATAAATTGTTTTTGGTGTTTTTATGGGATTTAGGGTTTTTTTGTTTTTAGGGTTTAAAGTTTTTTATGTTTCTTTAGTTTTTATGTATTTTTTGCAATATTTTTTTTGTTATTTATGGTTTTTATGGTTTATATGGTTTTATGGTTTTTATAGGGTTTTGGGTTTTATGTTATTTATAATTTTTAAGATTTTCAACATGTTTAGGGTTTTATGGTTTTTTGGGTTTTTCTGGTTTTTTAGCGTTCTCATGGTTTTTAGAAGTTTTTAAGGGGTTTATGGGTTGTTTTGGGTTTAAGGGTAGAGTTATTCTATGGGGATTTAGTGTTTAAAGGGGTTTTTTTGTTTTTAGGAGTTTTTAGGATTTTTAGGGTTTTTAGGTGTTTTTATGATTTTATAGTGTTTTTATTATTTTAGGGGTTTTTTGGATTTATGGTTTTTAGGGTTTGGGGGGGGGGGGTTCAGTTCATTAGGGTTTTATGGGTTTTTAGGATTTTATGTGTTATTTTTTCTAGTGTTTTTTGGGTTTTAGGGTTTTTTTCGGGGGGTTTTTGACTTTATTAATATTTTTATAATTTTTTGGGGTTTTAGTATTTTTTTGATGTTTTAAATGGGTTTTAAGGTTTTTCTTGGATTTTCAGGGGTTTTATTGTTTGGCAGTAATTTTAGAGGTTTTTTGGGTTTTTTGTGTTTTTAGGGTTTTTTGCATTTTTTGGTTTATTAGGTTTCAAAAATAATATTTATTATTTTAAGGGTTTTCATGGTTTTTATATTTTTTTAATGCTTTTAAAATTTTTATGGTTTTTATAGAATTTTGGGATCCTTGGTATTTTTGTTAGTTTTATTGGTTTTTAGGTATTTTGAATATGTTTAGGGTATTTTATAGGGGTTTTTTGCGGTTTTAGGGTTTTTAGGTCATTGAGGTGTTTTTGGATAATCTTGTGTTTTTAGTGCCTTTTAAAATTTTTTGTGGGGGGGGGGGTTAGGGTTTTAGTTCTTTTATGGGTTTTATGGTTTTTATTTTTTTAGGGTGTTTTAGGGGATTTGGTTTTTATTTTTTAGTGTTGTTTATGGTTTTTTAGTTTTTTCATGTCATTTTATTGTTTTAGGATTTTTTAGGGCCCATTATGATTTTAATGGGATATTATGTTTTTAAAGGCTTCTTAGGGTTTTTAGTATTTAGAGGTTTTAGTGGTTTTAGGTGATTTATGGTTTTTTATCATTTTAAGGGTTTTAGGATTTTTTTTAGAGTTTTAATGGGTTTTTAAGGATTTTAGGGTATTTTCTAGTTTTTAGGTTTTCAAGGATTTTTATTATTTTAGGATCTTTTAATGTTTTTTGGTGTTTTTAGGGGGTTTATGGGTTTTTAGGATTTTTAGGGTTTTAAATGGTTTTTAGGGTCTTTTAGGGGTTTTACAGATTTTAGTGTCTTTAGGGGTTTTATGGATTTTAAGCATCTTTTAAGGGTTTTAGGGTGTTTTAGGCTCCTTTATGGGTTTTAGGATCTTTTAGGGGTTTGGGTATTTTTATGGTTGTTTAGGAATTTTTATGGTTTTCAGGGTCCCTTATGGTTTTTTGGGTTATTACGGTTATTTAAGGATTTTATTATGCTTTATAATCTTTTCTGGTTTTTCTGGTTTTTATAGTCTTTTACGGTTTTTATAGGTTTAAGATTATTTTAGGGGTTTTATGTTATTTTATGGTATTTGAGAGTTTTTTGATTGTTTTTAGGGTGTTTTAAAGTTTTTAGGTTTTAGGTATTTTGGTAGTTTTAGGGGATTTAGTGTTTTAGGGGTTTTAAGTTATTTTATAGTTTTTTAGTTTTTTATAGTCTTTTAAGGTTTTTTATTTTAGGTTTTTAATGGTTTTAGGGTTTTAAGGTTTTAGGGTTTTTACAGTTATTTAGGGGTTTCTATGGGTTTTAGGATTTTAATGGTTTTTATAGTTTTTAGGATCCTTTTGGGATTTTTAGGGTTTCAAGGGTCCTTTAGGCTTTGGGGAGGGGGTCAGTGTTATTTAGGGTTTAAGGGGATGTAGTGTATTTTGGTTTTATTTTGGGTTTTAAGCGTTTTAAGGGGATTTATAGGTTTTCAGGGGGTTTAAGTGTTTTATGGGTTTTAAGGGTCTTAGGGATTTTTTTATAGGGGGTAGGGTTTCTTATGGTTTTAGGTTTCTTATGTTAATTAGGGGTTTTAGGGGGTTTTATTGAATATATTATTTTTTATAGTTTTTAGGGTTTTTTGTGTTTTTATAATTTTTAGGTTTCCTTGATTTTTTCAGGATAATTATAATTTTAAGGGTTTTTAGCATTATTATGGGTTTTGGGTTTAAATTATTTTTTAGGATTCTTTTGGGTTTTTTATCATTTTTCGTTTTTTATAGGTTTTTGGTGTTTTAGTTTTTCAAGTATTTTTAAGGATTTTTAGGTTTGTTAGGGTTTTATTGGGTATGTGATTTTTATTCATGTTTTTATACTAATTTTAAGAGTTTTTAGTGATTTTTATACGTTACTAGTGTTTTAGGGTTTTGATGGGGTTTCAGGGTTTTTGGGTGTTAGCGGGTTTTAGGGTTTTAGGGTTTAAGGGTTTTTTGGTTTTTTAGTTTTTTGGGGGATTTAGTGTTCTTAAGGGTTTTTAGGGACTTAAATGGTTTTTATAGGTCAAGGAAGTTTCGGGTCCAGGCTATTCCTGGCACCACCCAAAATTTATTAGAAGAAAAGACACAAAGACATTGCAGACAAGGGATGGGAGGGATCCACCGATTAGGGTTTTTAACGGTTATTAGGGTTTTTGGTATTTTTATTGTTTTTTTTATTTTTGTGTTTTAAGGGTTTGTTTGTGTTTTAGGTGTTTTATTGGTTTTAGGGGTGTAGTGTATTTTAAGAGTTTTTGGGATTTTAAAGTGTTTAAGGTTTTCATGAATTTTAATAATTTTTAGTGTTTTAAAGGGTTTTTAGGGTTTTCCATTGATTTGTTTGGATTTCTAGGGTTTTAGGGGTTTCCTTGGTATATTTAGGTACTTTAATTTTTTTTACCTTTTTAGTGTTTTGATGGTTTTGAATGGGTTTTAGGGTTTTCCGGATATTTTGAGGATTTTTTATTATTTTCAATGTTTTTAGGGGTTTTTTGAATTTGTAGGGTTTTATGGTTTTTAGACTACTTTGTTATTTTATAGTTTTTAAGGGTTATAGTGTCTTTTAGGGGTTTTGGGGGGTTTGGGGGTTTTTTTTCTTATTCTAGGGAATTTATAGAGTTTTAGGGTCAAATAGGTTTTTAGGGGTGTTAGGATCTTTTGGGTTGTTTTGGGGGTTTGGAGCTTTTTGAGGTTTTTATAGTATTTTTGGGGGTGTTAGGGGTTTTCAGGGTTTTTAATTATTTTTCATTTTATTATATATTTTAGAGTTTTCCATTTTTTTTTTGGGGTTTTAGGGTTTTTGATGTTTTTTATGGTTATTGGGGTCTTTCTGGTTCTAGGGTTTTTACGCTTCTAAAGGTTTTTTATATTTTTAGGGTTTTTTGGGATTTATGGTGTTTAGGGACATTTCTTTCTTTTATGGTCTTTAAGTATTATTAGGATTTTTTAGTATTTTTAATTATTTTTTAGGTTCATTTAAAGTTTCTATGATTTTTTGGGTTTTTAGCATTTTTGGATATTTTAGATTTTATTGTATTTTTAAAGCCTTTTAGGGTTATTGGGGTGTTTTGTGGTCTTTTGGTTTTTATGTTTTTAGGCTCCATTCGGGATTTTTTTGTTTTATGACTCTTTAGGGGTTTTTGGGTTTTTTGATTTTTTTAGGGGTTTTGGGATTTTTAGGGTCTTCTAGTGTTTTTAGGGAATTTTATGGTCCTTTAGGTTTTTTAGTTACTTTAGGGATTTTATGGTTTTTTTCATCCTTTAATTTTTTAGGAATTTTTTGTTCCTTTAAGTTTTTAGGGATTTTTAAGGTTGTTTAGGGTTTTTATGGTGCATTATGGGTCTTAGGGGTTTTTAGAGTTTTGTATTGTTAGGGAATGTTATCGTATTTTAGGGGTTTTTAGAGACTTTTATGGTTTTCTAGGTTCTTAGGGTCTTTTAGGGTTCTTAGTGATTTTATTGTATTTTAGGATTTTAGGGTCTTTTGTGGGGTTTTTCTGTTTTAATGTTTTTTTATGTTTATTAGGGTTTTAGAGTTTTTATGTGTGTTTAAGTTTTTTTCGGGGTTTTTAATGTTTTTAGGGATTTCAGGGTGTGTATTGTTTTAGGGTTTTTGTGTTTTTTAGGCTATTTGGTTTTTTAGGTTTTATGGATTTTTAGATTTTTTAAAGGTTTTAGAGATTTTTCATTTTTTATTATTTTTAGGGGTTTTAGGGCTTTTAGTGCTTGGGGTTAGGGATTTTAGGGATTTGTAAGATTTTAGGGTGTTATAGGGTTTTTTGGGATTTTAGGTTTTTTTGGGGTATTAAGGTTTCCAATGTCTTATTTAGGTGTTTCATATTTTTTATTGGTTTTTAGAGGTTTTTAGGCATTATAGATTTTTATGGGTTTTTGGATTGTTCTAGGGTATTTTAGAGTTTCCCAATTTTTTAGTGTTATATTTACTTTTTAGGGGGTTTTTGGGATTTTTGGGGTTTTATTTTTTTAGGGTTTAAAGGTTTTTAGGGTGTTTAAGGCAGTTTAGGATTTCTAGGGATTTTATATGGTTTATGTTATTTTAGTTTTATAAGGGGTTTTAGTGGTTTTCAGGGGTTTGTTAGGATTTTTAGCTCCTTTAGTGGGTTTAGTGTATTCTAGAATATTTTAAGGGGGTTAAGGGCTTTATAGAATTTTAATGGGTTTTTAGGGTTATTTTGTTTTTTGGGTTTTTAGATTTTTAGGGATTTTAGGGGTTTTAGGGGGTTTTAGGACTTTATGATTTTTAGATTTTATTAGGTTTTTAAGGTTTTATGGGCATTTGGGTTTTTAGAAATTTTTAGGTTTTCTTACACTTTTTAGGACTTTATGGTTTTAAACAGGTTTTAAGGATTATAGGATTGTTTAAGGGGTTTAATGTTTTTTATAGTGTTAGGTTTTTTGGGTTTTTTGGGTTACTAATGTTCTTAGGGGTTATTTAGGGTTTAAATGCTTTAAAGAGGTTTTTAAGGTTTTAGGCTATTACAGGATTAAAGGGATTTCGGGTATTTTAGGTGTTTTCAGTGTTTTTAATGTATTGGATGGTTCTTAATGTTCTTATAGGATTTATATAGGGTTTTAGGGACTTTTGGGTTTTTAGTTTCTTTTATGGGTTTTTAGTGTTTTTAGGGTGTTTTCGATTTTTAGGTTTTTTATGGTTTTACGGTTTTTTATTTTTTCTAGGGTTTTAGGGTTATTAGGGGGAGTTCAAGGGTTTTATGGGTTTAAGTTTTTTAACTGTTTTATGAGTTTTAGTGATTTATGGATTATCATATTTTTATGGGGTTTACAGTTTTAATGTTTTGTTAGAGTGTTTTAGGGTTTCTGTGGTTTTAAAAAGTGGATTATTTTTATAGGGATTTTAAGTTTTTCAGAGTACTTGAAGATATTTTTTGGGTTTTTTGAATTTTTTAGGGTTTTGGTGTTTTAGGTTTTATTAGGAGTTTTATGGTCTTCTAGTGGTTTTATGAATTTAGGGTTTTTTTGGGTTTTTGGGTTTTTGGATTTTTGGATTTTGTGTTGTTTTGTGTTTTGGTTGCTTTAGGATATTTTAGGGGTTTAAAGGGTTTTAGGATCTGTCATTGTTTTTATAGGATTTATGGGGTGTCTTAGGTTTTGAAGTGTTTTTTAGAGGTTTTATGGTTTTTATGGTTTTTAGGGTTTAAGGGTCGATTTGGGTTATTTATGGGGTATAGGGATTTGTAATTTTTTCAGGGTTTTAATGGTTTTTTGGGAGTTTTAGGGGTTTTATTATTTTAAAAGGTTGTTAGGTTTTTATGTTTTTTTGGGTTTTTTAGTATTTTTAGGGTTTCTTGGGGTTTTAGGGGTTTTGGGGTTTTAAAGTTTTTTATTGGTTTTGGGGTTTTAATAGTGTATTAAGGGGTTTTAGGGTTCTTATTATTTTTAAGGTTTTCTTTGGATTTTAGGGTTTTTTATGAAATTTTTATTGTTTCTTTGGTTTTTTGGGATTTTTTCATTTTTACTGGGTTTTTAGAGGGATTTTAATTTTTTAATGTTTTTAGGGTTTCATGGAGATTTGGTTTTTAGGTGTTTTATGTGTTCTTAGGGGTCTTTATGGTGTTTTTATAATTTTACGAGTTTTAGGGTATTTTGGGAGTTTATTATTTTTTGGCGTTGTAGGGAATTAAAGGGTGTTTTCATGGTTTTAGATTTTTATGGTTTTATGGGTATTTAGGTGTTTTAATGGTTTTTAGATATTTAACCATTTTCCTTAGGGTTGTAGGGATATTTATGATTTAAATGGATTATATATTTTTTAATGGTTTTTTGGGATATTTATGGTTTTTAGGCATTTTAGTATATCTTAGGTTTTTAGGCTTGTTTTAGGGGTTTTTATGGTTCTTAGGGGTTTCTTGGGTTTTAGGGATTTTAAGGGGTTTTCAATGTTTTTAGGGATTTTATGTTATTTTGGGTTTTTATTATTTTAGGGCCCTTTTCTTTTTTAGGGGGTTTCTGGGGGTTTTAAGTTGATTTATATTTTTTATTGTTTTTTTTGTTTTTAGGGTTTATTTGTGTTTTTAGTGTTATTATGGGTTTTTAGTATTTTTACAGTTTTTATGGGTTATTTGGGTTTTTAGGGTTTTTTTGGTTTTTTCATATTTTTAGTCTTTTGGGGTTTTCTAGGGTTGTTTTATGGTTTTAGTGTTTTTTAGGGTTTTAAGGTTTTAGGGTTTTTTCGGTATTATAGGGGAATTAGATTTTCTTAGGTTTTTACGGTTGGGGGGGGGGGTTCAGGGTTTCTAGGGTTTTAGGGTGTTTATGGGGTTTTAGGGGTATATTAGGAGCATAATAGCATTTTTATTCTGATTTGTGGTTTTTTGAGGTTTTAGGGATTTTTTGTGTTTTTATGGGTTTTAGGGTCTTTTGGAGTTTTTCATGGTTTAGGGGCACTATTATCATTTGTGATTTTTTTGTTTTTTAATTTTTTTAGGGGTTTTATTGTTTTTTTGTGGGTTTTAGGAATATTTTAGTGTTTTATGGGTTTTAGGGTTTTTAAGAGATTTTTGGGTTTTTTGGGTAATAGGAGTTTTTAAGGGTTTTATGATTTTTGGGGGGTTTTTAAGTTCTTTATATTTTTAAGGATATATGGTTTCTGAGGCTTTCATAAGGTTTTTTTTGGTTTTTTAGAGATTTTGTAGTTTTTAGAGGTTTTTGAGGTTTTTAGGGACTTTTTTATGTTTTTAGTGGATTATAGGCGCTTTCGAGATTTTAGGGGCTTTACGGGGTTTTTTGAGATTTGTGGGGTTTTGAATTATTTTTGGGTTTTTAGGTTATGGTGGGGTTTTTTGGTTTTGTGGTTTTTTAGGGTTTCTGGTTTTTGGGGGGTCTAACATCTTTTAGCGTTTTTTAGGGTTTTAGGGAATTTTAATTTTTTCTTCAGGCACTTTTTATGGATTTCAGGGGTTTCAGGGTATTTTAATATTTTTAGGGATATTATGGTCTTTTAGGCCTTTTTAGGGGATTATGTCATCTAGGGGTTTTGGAGGACATTAGGGGGTTTTGGTGGTTTTTAGGTTTTTAAGGTCTTTTAGGGCCTTTTATGGTTATAGTATCTTTTATGATTTTTTAAGGGTTCTAGGGTAATTTAAGAGTTTAGGGTTTTTAGGATCATTTATTGTTTTAGGGTCCTTTTGGGTTTTTTTGGTCCTTTAGGGTTTCTAGGAATTTTTATTGTCCTTTATGGGTTTAGGGTTTTTTGTGATATTTTAGGGGTTTTAGGGGTTTTAGGTACCATTAGGATTTTAGTCATTTTATATTATTTTTATGGTTTTTAGAGTGTTTTATATACTTTTAGGGTTTTATTTTATTTTAAGTTATTTAGAACTTTTATGGTCTTTTATGGGGGTTTACAACATTTTTTGGTTCTCAAAGCATTTGTACAGTCTTTAAGGTGGTAGGGTTTATAGGGGTTTAATGTTTTCTTAGAGGATTCAGGGGTTATGGATTTTAATAATTTTTAGGGGTTTGTGGTTTTAAGGAGATTTAAGGGGTTTTTAGATTTTTTTTATTTTATTTTTATGATTTTAGGTGTTTTAAGGGTTTTAGGGTTATTATGTATTTTATATTTTCTTGGGTTTGTATTGTTTTTAGGGTTTTTAATGGTTTTGGGTTTTTAAGGTTTCAATATTTTTATGGGTTTTAGGTAATTTAGGTGATTTTAGGGGTTTATAGTTTTTAGGGATTGTAGGGTCGTATATAAATTTTTAAGATTTTATGGTTTTAGGGGTTTTAGGGGTTTTCAGTTAGTTTAGACATTTTATGATTTGAGGTCTTTTAATATGTTTAGGGTTTTTTAGGGTGATTATTGGTTTTTTGGGTTTTTTAGAGTTTTTAATGGTTTTAGGATTTTAATAGGTTTTCGGTTATTCTGAGTTTTTAGGGTTTTTATGAATTTTATGGGGTTTTTAAGTGTTTTTGGGGGTTTTAGTATTTTTAGGATTTTAATGTTTTGATGGTTTTTAGGTATTTTTTGATTTTTAGAGTTTTTATGGTTTCTTAGGGTTCATTAGGGTTTTTATGGTTTTAGGGATTAAGAGTTTACGGGTTTTTAGGTTTTTAGGTGTTTTTGGTCTTTAGGGGTTTTTAGGATTTTAAGGGGGTTAAATGATTTTTTAGGGTTTTTATTATTTTAAAGGGTTTTAATTCTTAAATGGTTTTTTGATGTTTATTTAGTTTTTATAGGGGTTTTAGGTTTTTTTTATTGTATTCAAATTTTTTAGGGTTTATATTTTTAGGTATTTTAATGATGTTTTAGTGTTATTATGGGGTTAATGGGTTTTTTAAATTTATTGTTTTTAGGGGTTATAGGTTTTTTAGGATTATTTTTGGTTTTATAATTTTTATTTGTTTAAATGATTTATGGTCGCTTAGGTTTTTATATGGGTATTTAGGGTCTTTTAGGTGTTTTAGGGATTTACGATCATTTAGGGGTTTTGGGGGTTTTAGTGTGTTTTAGAATTTATACGGTATTTTAGGGGTTTCTATGGTCTCTTTTAGAGTTTTTGGGGTTTTAGGGCCTTTAATATTTTTTAAGGGGATTTATGTTTTTTTGGGTATTTAGGTTTTTTATGGTTTTTAGTGTTTTTAGGATTTTTAGGGTTTTTAGTTTTTTAGAGTAATTTCGTGGTTTTAGGGTTTTTGAGGAGTTTTAGGGTGTTTAAGGGTTTTAGGGGTTTTATAAGGTTATTTGGGAACTTTCTTATTGGGGGGGGGTAGGTCCTTTTAGTGTTTTTTTATTTTTAGGGTTTGGGTGTATTTATGGGTTGAAAGTGTTTTTTCGGATTTTTACAGGCTCTAAGGTATTTCCAATTTTTATGGTTTTGATTTTTTGGTGTGTTTAAGGTTTTTTTAGTTTTAATGGTTTTTAGGGGGTTTTAGGGATTTTTGGTATTTTAGGATTTTTATTTTTTATAGGTTTTTTAAAAGTCATAAGATTTTTTAGTGATTATGATGTTGTAAGGGGTTTTTTTGGTATTCTTTTCATTCAATGTTTAAATTTGTTTTTATGTTTTTTTGTATTTTAGGTATTTTTATGTGTTTGTGTGCTGTTTAATTTTTTGTGGTTGGGTGTTATAGGCTTACATGGTTTTTATAGTATTTTTATTTTTAGGGTTTTTATGGTTTTAGGTGTATTTCACAATTATAAGGGGTTTTACGGTTTTTAGGGTTTTAAGGGGTTTCACGTATTTTGAATTTTCTAGGGTTTTAGGGTGTTAGGGTATTTAGTGGTTTTAAGAGGTTTTAGCGATTTTAGGGTATTTTTTCTTTTTAGGGATTTTATGTTTTTTTATGGTTTTAATAATTTTTAGTGATTTTTAGCTATTTTAGGCATTTAGGGTATTTAAGGTTTTTAGGGTTTTAGTGTATTTAGTGGTTTTAAGAGGTTTTAGCGGTTTTAGGGTATTTTTTGGTTTTTAGGGATTTTATGTTTTTTTATGGTTTTAATAATTTTTAGTGATTTTTAGCTATTTTTGGCGTTTAGGGTATTTACAGGTTTAGGGTTTTTTACGGGTAACATAGGATTTTTAAGGGTTTATTATGGATATTATTGTTTTTTGTTTTTTTGGTTTTTTTTTGATTTTTATGGATTATATGTGGTTAGGGGGGTTTTAGTTTTTAGGGGACTTTTTTGGGGTTTAAGGGTATTTTTTTTTATTTTTTTAGTGTTTTATTGTTTTATAGTTTTAATAATTTTAAGGTTTTTAGAAGGTTTTTTGTGTTTATGGGTTTTAAGGTATTTAATGATTTTTATGGTGTTTTATTGTTTTAGGGTTTTTAGGGTTTTATATGTATTTAAGGTTTTTAAGGGTTTTCCTATTTTTAGGTGTTTTTAGTATTTGTCAGTTTTTGGGGTTTTAATGACTTTTTGTATTTTCAGTTTTTTATTATTTTTATGGTTTTTTGGTTTTTGGTTTTTTTTGGTTTAGGGGGTCCTAGGTTTTGATAGATTTGTGTGTGTTTTGAGGGTCCTTATGGGTTTTTTTGGATTTTTGGATTTTTAGGTGTTGTGATAATTATGGTATTTTAGGGTGTTTTATTGTTTTAGGGGTGTTTAGGGTTTTAGGGTCCTGTTAAAGTTTTTTTTGGCATTTTCTACATTTTTGTGATAATTATGGGTTTTAGGAATTTTTAGGAGTTTCTTGGTATTTTAGGATTTTTTGGTTTTAGTGTTTTTTATGTTTTTAGGGTTTTGAAGTTATTAGGATTTTTAGGGGTTTTTTTGTTTTTTTATTTTTTAGGGTGTTTCAGGATTTTTTAGGGTTTTTAAAATTTTTATTGATTTTTAGTGTTTTTAGGGTTTTGGTTTTTTGGGGGGTTTTAGTTTTTTAGGGGTTTAATGTTTTTTGTTTTAGGGTTTTAGGGTGCATTAAGGATTTTTGGGTTTCATGGGTTTTTAGGTTTTTTACAATTCTTAGGTAATTTTAGGGGGTTTTAGGGTATTTTTTATTTTGTTGTCATTTTATAGAATTTGTATGATTTTTTTGTTATTTTTGTGGATTTTTATAGATTTTAGGGTTTTTTTTGGTTATTAGGGTATTTTTTGTTTTTAGGGATTTTTCGGTTTTATGGGGTTTTAGTGGTTTTAAGGGGTTTTAGGGTTTTTCATGGGATTAGGGTCTTTTCAAGGTTTTAGGGTTTTTAAGAGTTTTTCGGGTTTTAGGGGTTTTTTGGGTTTTTTGGGTTTTTAGGGATTATATGGGGTTTTTTGGATTTTAGTTTTTTAGGGGTTTTATGCTTTTATGGTTTTTATGAATTTTTTTTAAGATTTTAGGATTTTATGGGTTTTAGGGTTTTCTAACCATTTTATGGGTTTTAGGGTTTTCTTAAGTGGTTTTAGGATTCTTTAGGCTTTTAGTATTTTTTGGGTTTTAATGGATTTTATGTATTTTTTGGTTTTTTATGGTTTCAAGGGTTTTTTATTATTTTTACGGATTTTAGGGTTTTAGGGTTTTTAGGGTTTTTTTGGATTTTTAATAGATTTATGGTTTTAAGGGTGTTGATGTTTTTTTAGATTTTAAGGGGTTTTAGTGGTTTTTGGGTTATTTTAGGGTTTTCATCCTTTAAGGGGTTTTATATTTTTATGTATTTTAGTGCTTTTTTAGTATTTATGGTTTTTACGGTTTTCAGTGTTTTTAGCCGATTTTAGCAGTTTTAAGGTTTTAGGGGTTATGATTTTTAGTTCATTTAGGGATTTTAGAGTTTTTTTAAGGGTTTTTGGGTGTTTGGGGTTTCTTGAGAAATTTTAGGGTCTTTAGGAGTTTTTTGGGTTTTTTTGAGGATTTTTAGGGTTTTAAATGTTTTCTTTGGGTTTTAGGAAGTTTGTTTTGGAGTTCTTTGGGGATTTATAGGGTTTTAGTGGGTTTTATGGGTTTTTAGGTTTTTAAGGATTTTTAGGGGTTTTAGGGTCCTTTAGAGTATTTTAGATTTTTAGTGCTTTTAGTGGTGTTAGAGAGTTTTAATGTTTCTAGGGTAGAAGAGGTTCATAACTAGGCTAGCCTAGCCCCCCAAAATTCAATAAAACATAAATAGACAGCTACAAGATGGGTCTACAAAGCGAGAGTGTATCTCACCCTTCAAATCCGAATCAAAAAACGGAGTACAAAAAGGTGGAGTGACGAAGGACCACATCAAACATATTTCTTCAATTGCTCTTTTGGAGAGAGCGTCCGCAACCGAGTTGGCCTCCCTATATGCATGTTTAACACAAAATCTTAGGGTCCGAGAAATAATAAGGCACTCAATCCAATGTGGTAGAAGTATCCAAGGGACATCCCTAGAAAATACCTTTAGAGCAGCAACTGTGAGCATCGAATCAGATTCAATCCAAAGCCTTTTACGCTTGAAATAACTCACGAATTTCATCGCATTTATGATAGCCCAAAGCTTCACTTCATAAGAATAGCCATCCCCAATAAAATGAAAGAAGCATCCCTTTACGAATCCTCTGGAGGTACGAAAAACACCACCACACCCCGAGGGTCCAGGAGCTCCTAGGCTTGCGCTGTCCACGTTGACCTTCATCCATGATGAAAGTTGGGGGATCCATCTAATGAACTTCAGGACCATCGATTTTCTGCTTCTGCCAGCAACCCCAAGTGAGCACAATAATTTCAGGTCATTAACATCATTCCACATCAAACCTATTTTTAATCATGATGCAATCTGGATCATCTTGTGGATGGTCGCCACCCCCATGATGTAGCGAGAGGGGATGTTTATTGAAGTCAATAGCATTGCGAGCAGCGCAAAAATAGTGAACAGTCATCACCAAAATAGCAAGCAACAGATTATGGACCTGGTCACTTCAGTTCATCTCCACCAGGCCGTGCAAAAAATCACAGATCGATCCTAGAAAATTGCAAGTCAGGCCGAAACACTGTAACTAGTAATGCCAAAGTTCCACACCAAAGGTGCCATGAAGGAATATATGATTGTAGTTCTCATCAACCTTCTTGCATAAGAAACAAGCAGAGGCTAGTTTCCCACCGTCCATATTCAGCTTCTCATGAATTGGAAGTTGATTCCGCCATATTTTCCAAATAAGAACAAATTGTGAAGGGGGGATAAAATGAGAGCTGAATTTAAGCAGCCACAATAGGGAGACCAAACCTTGCAGACACTAGATTCTATAAAAATAATGGGTATGGAATTTTGAAACCATACCGGGAATCCATATGGGTGTATCAATGTCTGTGAATGCATATCGCTGGACTTGCATGGAAATATTATCCAAAAGAGGTACCCCCGAGTCACCACATTGCTGGATGAGACCAACAATGGTTAAATTCCACAGATCCGGGGGAGGCGTCATCACCTCCAAGATGGGTTGCTCTAGCAATGGGGTAAGCCAACAATTCAAGGAATATTTCCTTGACACAATCCATTTTGATTGAGACATAATATCCTTGTATGAGGATCGTAAAGGAGGCCAGACTGAGGAAGAAATATACCTAGAAAATCCATCGCATAACCTGCACGTTAATCTCTCCATGAGAAAATTCAGGCCATCACCATCAGGATTGAGTAGACTCCAGGTGAATTTCCCAATCATGACGTTATTAAAACATTGCGAGTCCTTAAAACCAAGCCCACCTAGATCCATCAGCTTTGTGTAGTGTTTCCAAGCCACAGAGACCAATTTTTGTTCACTGATAGAACCTATCTAGACTAAAATTCCTTATCCTTGCATTAAATCTTTTGAGGAGACTAGTCAGACATCTATAGATAGAGATATCATGCACAAACATAGAGGTAATAAAAGAGTTAACCAGGAAGACCCTGCCAACTTGAGAGAGGCACTTGCCCTTCCATTTAGACATTTGCTAAGAAATTTTAGACGCAATGATTTCAAAGTAGCAGCTCTTTTCTTTCCCCCAAAAAAGATGCACACCTAGGTAGGTGAAGGGTAATGAGTCCCTCCTCACCCCAAGCACATTGGCAATGCAGAGCTTCCTAGCAAGAGAAACCCCATTTCCAAAAACAATCGATGATTTTGTCTAGCTAATAGTTTTCCTAGCCATACACTCGAAGTGGTGAATGATCAGTCTGACTATAGATAAAGTTTATTATCAGCCTTCCCAAATAGGAGGATTTCATCCACATAAATAAGGTGTGAGGGGACATAAAGGTCCCTACCTGCTTTAATTGGTGAGTACAACCCCGCTTTCCCAAGATCAAGGATGCATCGACTCATGTAATCCTCCACCATTGCAAAGAGAAAGCCAGAGAGAGGATCCCCTTATCAAATTCCACGGGCGCATGGGAAGAAACCATGGGGGGATCCATTAACCAGGATTGAGACTCTGGAACTTTGAAGAATTGAGGAAATAAACTTGATAAAGTTTCTAGAAAATCCATATCTACCAATGACCTTGAATATGAAGCTTCATTTTATAGTATCAAAGGCCTTTGAAATATCAAGCTTTAGCGCAAAACTACCTTTCTTTGATTCATTCCTCATTATATTAATACATTATGAGGTAGTAAAGAGTCACGTTTGGATACGTCGTCTGGAAATAAATCCATACTAATTTGGAGTAACAATGTCGCATAAAATCATCCCCAACCTTATGACAAGAATCTTTCTAGTTATCTTCGAGATAGTATTACCTATATAAACTGGTCGGAATTCACCAATTTCAATGGAATTTTCCTTCTTCGGGATCAAATATATTGAGTTGGCATTCACACCATGAGTAATGGCGCCCGAGCGGAAAAATTCTATAATCTCATTAGTAACATCCAGGTGAAGGATGTCCCAGTAGAACATGAAGAACTTATTGCCAAATCCATCTGGACCCGTAGAACTATCTATATTTAGAGAGAAGAGCACCGCTCTAAATTCCTCCTCTAAAGGAACAACTGTGAGAGCCTAATTTTTCTGACCTGTGATATAGGGTGGAATGGAGTCCGAAAGCATGGGAGAATTGTGACCATCATCTCTATACAGCCCCTGAAAGTACTCCACTGAAGCCTTGACAATATCCTCCATCAAGGTTAACATAGTATCACCAACTCAGAAAATGATTAGATTATTATTAATCCTTATTTCCCTTTGTAAATAGTGAAAGAACTTGGATTTGAGGTCTCCATCCATAATCCATTTTACATTGAACTGTTTTTTCACAAGTTTCTTCTTAAGGGACAATAATTCATCAAGCTTTGAATGCAGTCAAAGTTCCTCCCCTGAAGGTGTACTCTAATTATGAGTCATGATTTGATATGCAACAAGCTTAGTCTCATCCACTTTGATATCATCCTCTAACCCTGAGAAGGACCGCTAACTCCATTCCTTCAGGTTGCGCTTCACTTATCTGAGCTTAGAGGTCATAATAAAATGTGGACAAACAGAAAAGGTGATGCACCACGCCTTCGACACCTCTTCCCTGCACCCAAAAATTTTGATCCATGCATTATGTAATTGAAATTTTAAGGGGAAGACCTTGAGACTCTCTCCCTTAATTAATCAACAAGTGGGTTGTGATCCGAATTGAATTTTGGGAGAGTGAAGCTGGATATAGCCAGAAGGGATCCTCTACCGCCAATATACGAGAAACACCCATCCAGCTTACTGGCCTTCCTACCATTGATGGTATACCATCCCCAAGTGAAGGTATCTCCAGTAATGGAGACCTTGGATAAATTTCATTGGTCAATACAAGAGTCAAAATCCTCTGCTGTAGTATGAGAAAGGTTCGGACCCAACTTTTTATCAATCCTCAGGACCGTGTTGAAGTCACCAATCACCATATAGTTGTGATAAATGGAATAAATAATCTGTAACAACTTCCTCCAATGGTGTATCTAAGTAATGTATGAGGAGAAGGTATACACAAACGAGAGGGTGAGGGTGTTAGAATTCAAGTGAATAGTGAGGGAGGTCATTTGAGGACTCGAATCAATCGAGACAACCAGAACACTATTATGCATCAGAACCCATAAGGTTCTTGCTTCATCTTCATCACCATTTGATGAGACAAGAGATTATCCAAGAGAGTTCCTTCTAAAACCCTTCCAATTGTTGAACTTGATCATGGGCTCAGCTAACCTAATTAGCATAGGCTTATGGGAATGAAAGTGCCGAAGGGCAACAGCCGTGGGAGTATTTCCCAGCCCCTGGAAGTTCCAGAACATTGTCTTCATTGGGTCTTGTAAATTTCAGGATAAGGGGTAATTCCCTTTACCTTTCCTTTCCTTCCTTTCCTCTTGGGTTTATCAGTATCCTACTTCCCAGGATCTGGCAGAATATACTTTGCCGGCATATTATGTACCACTTTTGTTTGAGGCTTGGTGGAGTCATTATCAAACTCCTAATCTTCCTGCTCCTCTTCCACCGTATCACTCTAAAATTCCCCACTAAGGGGGTTGAACTTGTTCAAGATGTAGATAAACTCATCCTGAGGGAATCTCTGCAATTTCCTTGCATACTTGTCTGAGGAAACAACTATGAACTCAGGACCAGCTGTAGGACCAACCAGATGGCAGGACACAACAACCTTATCCGAGCAAGCCAGATCTGGGGTTTCCAGGATAGCATCAGGGCCATCACTCGAGGCTTTCTGGCTAGAAGACTCAGTCCAACATGGTGAGGCTGGACCATGATCATTGCGGTCTTCAAGAAGGCACCCCATATCAGCCACGACACCAGAGGCTCATCTAGAGCCGTTATTATGAACACCCCCGAAGTCATTCTCCACGCCCGTAGGGGAAGAAGGAACATGCTGCAAGCAAAGATCAGGTGATTTATTATCCTCTTCCTGGTCATGAAAAATCAAGGGACCTCCACAAGAGCCCTTCGAATCTACCCGAGCACAAGCTTGATTGACTTTCTCAGGAAAGACAGGGGTAACACCCACAACCTGGTCTGGCGCTGTCACAGGCCAATCCATGGAGACTACAGGAGGAACCTCCATGACCACTGGGAGACAGGCCTACACATCAGAACCACCATCAACCTTCTCTAGAAGTCTAGAAATAGCACTTTTATTCTAAACGTCAGAACATCCTACAACCTTAACAACAACAACCCTATCTACCAGAGGAGCCTCAGTTGATGGATTTTCCATAACCATCCCACATTTCTTCATGCAATTGGATGCATGATGCCCCTATAAATTACAATCTGAGTAGGAAATCAATCTATTTCATTCAAAAACCAAATTCCCAAATAAATTGAAAGAGGAGAAAAATTTTGGATGCCTCTCAAACTAGATTTCCAGGGTCAGACTATCCTCAATGGTGTTGAAGACGACCTCCTCAACCAGCATACTCGCCATATCAACCTCAACCAGCACTCTTGAATAGTGACCATATCTTGGGTTGTCCATTTCCTTGTCAATTGTAATTGGGAATCCAATTACCGAGGTAATATCCCATAGGATTCACGGGTTCTAGTAGAACCAGTTAAACTTATAGATGTGAATCCATACTTGCGAAAAAGTATTCTGGACACTAAAAGGATCAAAGTTCCTATCCCAATCTTGAATCCTCAGAATACCTAGTTTACAGATGAGGGACCCGAAGCTCTAGGACCTCCTTTTACACTCATCGGAGGGGAAGACAATATTAAAGTATCCCCAACCCATGGCTGTCATCTTCCAAACTGAGAACCCCAAAACATCCTCAATGCACATAGAAAGATATCCACTTCTCCAAAGTTTTCCCCCTTTGAAAAAATCACCCTCGAAATTATGGATAACCAGTATAAGCTAGTCCACTCCTCCAACGCTTCCCGATTTGCAGATACATGTGCAATCTGACCTTTCCAAATGACTCGACCGGGGGAGGGAGCGCCAAAATCCCTGAAAGTGAGTGATGAAATTGATTTCACAACATCATCAATGTTTTTATGTTATTTTATGCATTTAGTGGTTTAAAGGGTTTTAGTGTTTTTATAGCCGTGTAGGTGTTTCATGGGTTTTATGGTATTTTAGGTTTTTTAGGGCGTTTAGGGTCTTCTAGTGTATTTAGCGGATTTTTTGGTTTTCTGGGTGTTTTGGGGTGTTCAGGTTTTTTTGGGTCTACTAGGATTATATATGGATTTTTAGGGTTCTTTATGTTTTAGGGTCCTCTATGGTTTGGGGGGGTTTAGGTACTCTTAGTGGTTTTATGGTTTTTTCATAGCCATTATGTTTTCCCAATTTTTAGGGTCATTTTGGGTTTTCATGTTCTATAAGGTATTTAATGGTTTTTAGGTTTTATGGTTTATAGGGTATTTTAATGGGTTTTAGAGTTTTAGATTCTTTTATAATTTTTAGGGGTTATAGGTAAATTCAAGGGTTTTAGGTTCTTTTAAGGTTTTAATGGTTTTAAGGTTGTTTAGAGTTATTAGGATATTTTATGAGATTTATTGTCTTTAGAGTTTTTAGTGGTTTTATGTATTTAGAGGGTTTTTTTTATTTTTTAGTGCCTTTTGAATTTTGGGGTTTTAAGGTTTTTAGGGGTTTTAGTGTTTTTATGGGTGTTTAGTGTTTTTAGGGTCTTTTATAGAGCATAGGGTTTTAGGGGGTTTAAGGGTTTTTTGGGTTTTTAAATTTGTTTTTGGGTTTTAAGGGGTTTTTAGTGTTTCTAAATAGTAATAGGGTTTTTAATAATTTATAGGGTTTCATGGTTTTTATATTTTTTAGGGTGTTTTGGGGGTTATTAAGGTTTTTAGGGAGTATAGGGGTTTTTATTCTTTTAAAACAATTTTAATGTTTTTAGGGTTTTTTATTTTTTCAATTATTTGGGGTTTATAATGGTTTTTTTGGGTTTTTAAGGTTTTAGGGTTTTTAATCTTTTTAGGGTTTTTATAAGTTTTATGTTTTTTTTTGTTTTTTATGGTTTTTATGATTTTTAGGGTTTTTGGTTTTTTAGGGTTGTAGATTTATTTAGGGTTTTGATATTTTTTTTGGGTTTTTAGGGTTCTTATTAGTTTTTAGTGTTTTAGGGTTTTCTTGGATTTTTTGGGGTTTTAGTAGTTTTAGTGTTTTAAGGGGTTTTGGGGGTTTTTTTTTGTTTTTTTTTTGTGTTTTTGGGGGTATTAGGGGTTTTTTGGGGTTTTAGTGTTTTTAGGATTATTTTAGGGTTTTAAGAGGTTTCTAGGGTTTTTAAGGGCTTTTAAGGTTTCAATATTGTTTTAGAGTTTTATGAGTATTTATGGTTTTAAAGGTTCTTAGGGTGCTTAATGGGGTTTTAAAAGTCTTTATGGGTTTTTATAGGGTTTTTTTGGGTTTGTTTGGGTTTTAGGGTCTTCCTATGGTTTTTATGCGTTCAGGGTTTTTAGGTTCTTTAGGGTGTTTAGGATTTTAAGGTTTTTAGATTATTTGGGAATTTTCATATTTTTAATGGTTTTAGGGTTATATGGTTTTTTATGATATTTAGGGGTTTTTCGATTTTTGGGTTTTTGGTTTTTTACGGGATTAGGGTTTTTAGTGCTTTCTTGGGGTTTTATGGTTTTCAATTGGGTTTAATGGTTTTTAAGGAAATTTATGTTTTTAGGGGGTTTTATGACTTTTTAAGGCCTTTATAGGATTTGTTAAAGTTATTATTGTTTTTCAGGGTTTTAGGGTTTTTAGGGTAAAGAGGGCTTGGGGCCAAGTATTCCGAGCCCCCCCCCAAATATTTATTACAAAATATAATACAAGATGTTACAACGAGGGATTACAAGATTGAGTGTGTAGTTCTCCCATCATATTAGATTCCATAAAGGGCACACAGAAAGTAGGCATGAAAGAGGACCACATCGAAATCTATTCCTCAATTGCCTTATGGGATAGTACATCAGCCACCATGCCCACCTCCCTCTATGCATGTGTGACATTCATCGTAATAGTTTGAGATAGATTGAGGCACTCAATACATTGTGGAAGTAGTATCCAGGTAACATTACTAGATTTATTATTAATGTAATCCACCATAATCATTGAGCCGGACTCAAGCCATGGTATGTTCCAATAGAAGTGGGCCACAAACTTATGTGCCTTCATGATTCCAAAAAATTCGGCTTCATAAGAACATCTACTATCAATGAAGTGGTAAAAGTAACCTTTAAAAATTCTCTGTAGGTATGAAAGACACCTCCCCTCCTCCTCCCCTCATTAGGTATCCAGCTCGTCTCTTGGTTATCATGGCTCTGACGCGGCCTCCCCACCTCTCAGCCGATGCCAGTCCAGTGCACCCAGCCCACCTCCCCACTAATGTGGCCTCCCCACCTCCCTATAAGCATGACTATGACACCCCCACCTCACCTCTACCCTCATCCTCTTCCATAGATCATCGCAACTCAACGCTTATCCAACACATCCACACCACCTTCCACGTTCCTCCTCCGACGCAGCCACCCCATCTCCCTCAGATCCTTCTCCTCTGACAAGGCCACCCCACCTCCATCTAATTTCTTCCATAGGTTTTCTTTGATTTTAGATCACTAGTGTCTATAATTTTCACTAGTAATATTTTTTTCATTTTTTATATTCTTAATTGTCAAATTTTTTATAGATAGGGTTTAGTTGATTACTTATTACACGGGGTGTGATTTCATTGATTTTTGTCTGATTTTCATTAGTTTTTTAACTTGTTTTTCCTTCCCTAAATTTATTTTCTACTATACCTTAGATATCATTGGTATGAAAATATTTAGACAAAAAACTCATCTCTTCTTAATTAATAATATATTTTAATTTTAACTTACATTATATGTTTAAAAAATGAATTAAATAATTTTACTAGAGAATGATACTTTATTTTTTGTATTTTTACTAAAACTAACTCCATAGAAATTAAATTGTTATATCTATGTTTTCTTCCTATTCATATGATGTTTATTCTGCCTAAAATAGTGACTTAATTTCAAATAATACAAAGGAACGACTAACAGTTCCTTTGACTTGTTATTTTCAAATATGAGGTCTTTCACCCCTTTTTCATAACCAAGTCATTAATCAACCCAATGCATACAATTTTTTTTATTATGAAATAATTTTCATGAACCTGTGTATCACACATAAGCATTAATTCTTTAAATGATGTAATTTCCTAGATGTAATGACAAATATAATTTTAGTTTCTATATTTTTATCCATTTCATGTTCTTACCCCTTTTAGGAATTCTCAATAAGGTTGGGACTTTTCTTGATTTAATCATAGTTTCCTCAATCAACTGATATTCTTCATTCCCACAATATTGTTTTTGATTCATTTCCTAATATTAAAGAAACATCTAAAGAAAATACTTTCTTCAGACACGAGAAATTTTAGAGAGGTATGTTTGATTGTGTATCTGTTGAAATAACATTAATGCACTAACACACATGTCATGATAATGAATGGTGGGGTTACATATTATATACAATTATGAAATAGCTGATTTGAACCACTTCCACAATTTTATTCTTTCAGTGTCATTTAAATATTTTTGGTATGTTATGTTTATAGAGTATTTTAATAAGATGTATCTTTGATTCCCATTGATTAATAATTTATGTTTTAAAATACTAAATAAATAATAAAATATCTTGCATATTAAATATAAAATTTATTTTATGTAACATATATTTATATTCTTATAATGTTTTCTTTTATATAATGAATGGTAATATACCCATACTTCTATAAAGTTATTTTATTCATAATTCTCTAAAAACATTTTTATTCCATATGAATGTTGCACAACATAATTCACGCATTTCATATCTCTTATTGTATTCAATTATTCTTAAATACACCATACAAATAAAGATTCATTGAACCGTTATAAATCAACCCATTTTAGAATCATTCAAAAACCATTTCTATTTCATATTAATATTTCATCACCATATGAAACTGTAGATAAATTTTCCCCAACTAATTTGTTATATATTTTTTCTTGCATTTTTCAGATGATTTCTTAGGTTAAACTGAAACAATTTATGATAATTCAAAGTTAATTTTATATATCTCCATGCTTATCCAGAATTATAAATTCTTATATAAATTACCTATATGATTTACAAGACCTATTCATATTGAATATATTTCTCATATGGGAATTTATACCCCACTTCACTCATTATTACATAAGAAATAATTCTTCATTAAACTCATCTTACAATCTAACACAAAGTAGCCAAATTATAGTAAAAACTAAAACATAATGCTTTTCTAATTAATTGATAATGATAATAACATATAATATCCACTAAAACATTATAATCATGACACTAACTCCACCATCATGTCTTTAATCACTAATGGTTGAATACTATCAATGTATCGGAAAAACACCAACACCATGTGGCATTACTTTATTAATATATGGTAATAATAACCCCTTTGGATTTGTTATGAACCATCATCATGAATTAAAACCCATGATGCTTAAATTTATCAAAAAAATTCAAAAGATAACCTCAAATTTATGAATCTTACTTACCCCTCTTTGATATTATATCCAATGAAAAACTATCAAATGAAATCCCTTGGATAATAGTTACGCTTTGTGAAAAGGTCTTCACATTCAAATTGCATTCTGATATTATTCTTCTATAATATTCGTGATATTGGATTCCCAATACCTTGATACCAATTGTAATAGAGTATTTCTTTGAAAATATCACCATTTATCATTGAAAGGAATATAGGTATCACTAAAAAAAATACATTAGAACTTTTTTATTATTGTTATTGAAAAATATTTCGAGTGACTAAAGTCTCACTTTATAATACATTTCCATCATAGCTTTTCACCACTTGAATATTGTTTTCAGAACTATTTACCACTTCTTCATTGGATAATCATCTTTTTTTTAACACTTTATAATTTCTATACCATATTTATACACTTTCTTTATGCTTGGTGCAATAAATTTTGTTACTTAGAACTCTAAAAACACTTATTTAGATTTATCTAACATAACTTGCTCAAAAAATTTCTAGTTTTTTCTTTCAATCTTAAAAACCACTTTTAACTATAGGTACACTTTGATAAACTCAACACTAAATAATAGTTTCCAATAAATACTTTAAGCCTAATAAGTCATATATCAGTGTAAGAAGAAATATATTATGTTAATAACAAAAATTTGGTTCAGTTCAGTTACATCAATTAATTTATTATAGTTAAGAAATTTAGTTTCAATCAAGGAACTCCACATGTGAAATCAACCACACTTGAAAAATACAATTTTTTCAAGAACCTTTGATCTAAAGGATGGAAAGGGGAACCTAAAAGAATAACATGACACAGATTATTCATAATTGAATGGAACCATGAACTCAATGTATCTAGAACTAAGAATATTGTTCATTCCAACCACAACATCTAATCCCCTCTTTTCCATATAAGACATCAAAAAATCATCAAAAAGGAAGAACACAGTCAAAATAAATACAATACTATGATTAATTTGGTTTGAAACTCTATCATATTTCAAGAGAGAAACACAACAAACTTTATACTAAGAGATTAAAAATTGAGGGAGCATTTGAGTAACAAGGGAACTTTATTTCAAGAAATCCTACCTAGAATCTGGGTTATAAGGGAACAATATTCCTAACATGATACCTAGATATTGAAAAATATTTCTCTAATGCTTCCTTGAAATACTCTTACTTCATGTTCTTCCACTGTGTCACCTACATGTGGTGGACTCAAGATCCCTGATAAAAGATTCAGTCCCTCAAGAATCTCTCTATATTCCACTGCCTCTACTCTATTTAGTATGCATACCTTTCAAAATATGCCAGTCCTAAAACTAGAATTAAATCATTTAGCACTTATTTTCTTTTACAAAATACACCATAAAATTTCCTACATCCATTCATTTTATTGGAAAGCTTCCCAATAGCCAACCAATTCCACTACTATCTAATCTTTATAGACATTTGTCCTCTTGCTAAAGGAAATCATCTAAGATCCAGGAACTTAAAAAATCCATTAGATAAATAGTGTAATATCTATATTCCCCACCACATTTACCACATTATGTGAAATATTTCAAAACATGTCAAGAGATTTTTATACTTTGGATACTTTCTAGATATAGCCTTAACTCTAGATTAATATTCTATAGACCACCATATTAATTTAACATAGCCTTTTATAGTTCAAGGATACTATTTTATAAGATCTGTTTAATCCTACATGGCCTATATCACTAGTATTTATTTCATGCTGAATTATCCACTTCATGATGAACTTTCATAATACATCTGGAGCACACTCTTTCATTCCTCACTTCACAAGTGGTTAGATACATAGTTTCCTTCATATTCAAATTCTAGACTTCCATTTTTCTAGGTTTCAACTATGTTTCAATCATTAGGTTATGTCAAGTGTTATTTCTAAATACAAGTTCTAGAAATTACAACACTTTACTATAAATTAGTTATCACCCTAAATGTTAACAATATCACAATTTATAATTTTTTCATAGGTCAATTATAATAATCTACCACCTGAATTCTATTCTAAAGGAAATAAAAAAGTATTTCAACAACTAAGTGCTAATACTTTAATTTCAAGTAATATTTTGAGCCCAATTTAGTCATAATACAAAAAACTATAATTCATAACTTTAATCACTCTTTAAAAACAATTAGAATTGTTGAAACACTATCCAATTTTTTTTTCCTTATACCATTTATCCACCA
Organism: Viscum album; assembly: GCA_963277665.1. Classification (NCBI taxonomy): domain Eukaryota; kingdom Viridiplantae; phylum Streptophyta; class Magnoliopsida; order Santalales; family Viscaceae; genus Viscum; species Viscum album. Next base: position 1,425,046,347 of record OY728136.1, on the reverse strand, counting down.
TAAATTTCTTCCACATACTAGTATACCATTTTTCTTTAAGAACACTTATACCATATATAAATTTTACAAGATACATACTGAGAAATTTACTCCCACTACTTCATGCTACGTAAAATTATTCCACATTGTGATTTTGAGTTCAATTAAAAAAAAATCTTCTTGTACAATATATTTTAGAGCTTCTTCTATGATTTTGTAGTAAGGATCTTTCAATGCTTCTAGATTTAGTGATACCATAGAAATAAACATTCATTTTAAATTATCCTCTTTAAATTCTATTATATATGAAATATTTAAATTCCAATACAGTCCATAAAATCCTTTGGAATTTCATCACAACCGAACCTAGGAATGCATTGGTCCTTTTTTCTCAAATGCGTTCTTCTACCTAATTACAACTCTTTATAAGATATTTCTCCCATAATAGAAAAAAATTCAGACATAAAGGACCATTAGTAACCTATTTTTACATATATGAAATAACCAATGTCTTTAATCACCACTCATAATAGAGAAACATTTCGTAGACTTTGATATTTCATCCATCATCATAGAAACTATTTTTCTATGGATAACATATTTTGAAGACTTTTTAGTGACATATCTAGTACTTATAATTTTGGAAATATATACCAACATAAATAAAACATAACAACAAACACGATTTCCATTCATCCAAGGTTATTTATATGATAAAAGTTTGGGACAAACCTCAGACCTTGTTTTTGAGAAGTAACACCCACATATCTACATGTATCATTATTGATGAACATGTAATGGTAAGTTGAATTTCTATGATATTGAACTATATAAATTCTAATCCCTGTTGACTCCATATATCGTGAATATTCCCTTTTATTTCTTCACAAATGTGTACTCACTATAAGATCCATATTCTATTTTTTTGAGATTACACATTTCTTTGAAACTAGGATTTCCACTCGCTTTATCACTCAAGTGTTTTGAGATTCCCATTCTATATCTCACCACACATGAGTGTTTCCCGATCTGGAATACACTGTTCCTTCTAAAACCTATGTTTGAATTTAATATTGTTTTACACTTTTATATCTGCACATAAATCCATCTTGGAGTTTCACATTCATTCATCTAACAATAATTGAAAAAAATAAATAGATAAACAATGGAAACTCATTCTGTAACATGGGAATGTGTTTCACTTCTAAAAAATAATGGAGAAAATAAACTCAAATTAGTTAAGTATAACCTATAAAAAACCAAAACTTCCCTTAAGGTGTGAGATTAATATAAATTATTGAAAAAATATTCATGAATTGACCATTCACTACCAACAATCTCTTATAAACTCCCCCTAACTTTCATAATTCCATATATGAAAGTTGTAGAAGCTGAATCTTATCGAATCAATCTTTATAAATATGTTTTCCAATAATAACATCAACTACACTATCAATTTATTCCTTTGAGCCATGCATCCACCTTCCAGCACAAAAACTTCCAAAACTCCCTCTATGAGCCTTATAGACGAGTTTTCCCAACCTTCCTTAAAATTTATTCTAGTTGAATCTCATCTATATAAAACATTCCTTCTCCAACTTAATTCCAATGAAATAATCATCTCACACTGAATCATAAATTCATAAAGGCTAGAACATGTTTATGAAGTCTTATGTAAGGCCAACGTTAGACATAAAATCTACACTGATCTTTGATGAATCACCTTACCTATATCTAATTTATGAACCATTGTAATAGAGCTTTGATACCAATTTTTATTCCCAAAACCTACTATATGAAATTTGACAACCATAATATCAAACATTGAACAAGTCCTAGAACATATAGAATAGAATGGAACTAGAAACTAGATGTATCTAAAACTGATAAGCCCCTATACCCTAACCACCACATCAAATCTCCTCCCTTCTAGACAAGAAAATCCATGCTTAATAAAATAGAACAACAAACATGAATCAAACATAAATCAAGTATTAATATGGATCAAAATTTAATTCTATTCCATCATTTAAACACTTAAAATTTACATTATAGGAGAAAAAATATATAGTACATCCAAACCTACCATTTTGACACTCTACTCAGACACTGAGTTACAAGGGAACCATTTTTTGGACACCCCACCCAGATATAAAATAATATTACTCCAACACTTCCATGGTGTATGTATTGAATGAAATTGGATTTCATTTGAACAAAATGATTTTTTAATGATCATGTTCTTCAGTATTGGGATGTAAATATCAATATGAATAATATTTATTCATTATTGGTTATGGATTAATGTATCATTTATAATGTATAGTTGATAAACTGATCACATATGTATAATAAGTCATCATATCTCACTTTTTATCATTATTTACTTATAAGAAGTTTCTTATAATGAGGCTAGTTTTATCCACTACCATCAAAGGTAGTGAGTTCGCCATCAGATTTAGTTAAGGTTTCTTCTATTTTTTATTCTTTAGACCAATTTTAGTTCTCTTGAGATGGAAAGGGGTATGTGATATGTTCTATATAATAACTAAAGATGAGAAGGAAATTCTTCTGTTATAAAAGTTATGGAATTTAAATAGATATTATGGAATAAATTGTGATATATTCCCATGTATAAAGTGGGAAAGGTAATCCATTCACATTACTATGGATTGTATATTAGAGCATGGTATGTAAGGGTTAACCTGTATTGATTTGTGTGTGATAGGTTTTATTATTATTATTAATGTATGCCATGATACGATAACATGTTATAGACCATTCTCTTTCCAATCTAGTAGAACATTTCATGTACATATATACCAACTATACAATCATTATATTTAAGGGTTTCTAACCTAGTATACAACATTTATAAATAACTTTTCCAACATAATATGATCACATAATTTTCATGTATATTGGTAGATTTAATATCCTTTACCCATTTGGATATGGGATATACCATCACTTTATTTATTGGGTGGAAACTCACCCCAACACCCATGTCCTCCATGAAATATATTATATTCTCATTAAAAAATACAATCACAAACCAAAGTGCACTTCAATCCACCCATTAGATTTTTTTATCAATACCTTGAACTCCCAGACACCATAGATACATGTCAATATTTCTTTGTTAGTTCACCCTTTCACTCCCCTATTGAATATAAATACAAATGGAGGAAATCTGTTCTCTCCGTTATTGACACTATGAGTACATGGGAAGGTTTACTCTATTCTCCAAAAAGTTTTGTGAGAATGAAAATAACACCTCAAACATCATTTTTATAGTATTTGTAAAGAATTATAGATTAATAAAAACATGGTAAAACTCTGAAATTTTCTCCTCTACTGATGAAATTGAAGAAGGCATGCTTCTAATTATCTCATTTATCATTTATAGATTAATTGAAAATGATGGCATTGATACTACCGAGATGGTTTTTCCATGTATTCTCAGTTCAATACTTACTAACCTTTTCGAATTACATTTTTTCGAGATATAATTGCATACTTTTATGCTCATATACCTAGAAAAAGTATTTTCATAACTCTTAGTTGGCTTGATACTAGTAAGATTCCACTTTTGGAGTCATTTTGGAAGCACATTAGTTCTCCGAATTCAGCCAGTTTTCACCATATGGACTATTTTTCAACTCTCTTATTGGGTTAGGTTAACAATGTTATACCTCCTTTAGGCCTCTCTTAAAACAATTGATTCAATGGAGGGTAGGTTATAGTGCGGTATGAGGCTGTAGCATGGGCTGCTTGGTATGAGGTAGTAGCATAGACTGCTAGGTATGAGGAAGCTACTGGGTTTGAGGATGCAACGAAGGCTACTAGGTATGAGGCAGCTGCTGTAGCAAGGTGTTTTTTTAATGGAATATGGAGACTATTTACATAGTTTTTAACCATTGCAATAGCACTATATCCATGGTTTCAAACCATGGCTATTGATCTGCGTGGTTGAAGCTACTTCCATAGTTCCAAATCATGGAAATAGCCTTATTGCCACGGGCAGAAACATGGCTATAGGATTTTCTCTATAGCCACGCCAATAGAATACATTGTTAATTAAACTGTGGCTATTACCTATATCCATGGTTTAGGGGTATGTATTCAGAGTTATAAACCATGGCTATAGACATATTTTTTTGTAGTGTTTAGGGGTTAGTGTTTTGGTTATAAGGTTTCGGGTGTAGGGTTTAGGGTTTATGGTGTAGGGTGTATGGTTTAGGGTGTAGGGTTTTGGGTTTATTATGTTGGGTGTATGATTTACATTTTTGGGTTTTGGATACATGGTATAAGGTTTAAGGTGTACGGTTTAGAGTTTAGGGAAATGAGTATAATGTTTATGGTGTTGGTATTAGGGCTTAATTTGTTCATAATATGTTTTATGGTGTAGGGTTTAGAGTTTAGGATTTAGGGTTTAGGGTTTAGGGTGAAAGGTTTATGGTTTAGGGTATATTATATAGGGTTTAGGATTTTTTGGGGTTTTAGGGATTTTAGGGGTTTTATATCTTATAACAGTTTTTAGGTTTTGTTATGGTTTGAGGGTTTTAATGGTTTTTTTTTGTTTTTATGGATTTAATGGGTTTTTAGGATTTTTATTGTTTTAGGGTATTTCTTATTTTCTTTGAGTTTTTTTACTATTTATACATTCTTTAAATGTTTTTAGGTTTTTACGTTATTTTATTATTTCCTATCATTTTTTAGGTTTTTAAATATGTTAATGATTTTTAGGTTTTTAGTGTTTTTAGTGTCTTTTAAGGGTTTGGTGGTTTTTAGTGTCTTTTAATGTTTTTTATATCATTTAATGTTTTTATGGTTTTTAGGTTCCTTTTTAAATCTTTGGGTATTTAGGTTACTTTTGTATTTTTATGTTATTAAGGGTCACGTATGGTTTTTTTAAGGATATTAGGACCATATAGGGGTTTCAAGACTTTTATGGGAATTTTATGTTTTTAGGGGTGTAAGTGTCTTTTATAGTTTTTCAGGCTTTCCGGATCCTTTAGGGATTTAGATTCTTTTAATGGGTTTAGGGTATTCTATATTATTTTGGTGTTTTTATGGTTTTTAGTGTCTTTTATTTTATTTATAATTTTATAATCTTTTAGGGATTTTTTTGTATGTTTAGAGTTTTTAGGGGTTTTATATTTTTAGGGTATTTTAGGGGATTTGGTGTTTTTAATATTTTATGTGTTTTTATGGTTTCCACATTTTTTTGGGGAATTTGTAATTTTATAAATTTTCAAGGGGTTTTAGTTTTTTAAATGTTTTTATTGATTTTTATTGTTTTATTAGGGGTTTAGGTTTTAAGTGTTTTAAGGGGGTGTTTTAGGGTATCTTAGGGGTTTTTGGGGTTTCTGTGTTTTGGGATTTTTCATGTTTGTTATTTTATGTGTTTTTTTAGTTTTTTTGGGGTTTTAGGGTTCTTTTAGGTGTTTATGGGTTTTAAGGGATTAGTGGTTTTATGTTATTTTTAGTGATTTTATAGTTTTTTGGGTTTTTGGGGTTTCAATGGTTTTCTAGATTTTTTAGGGTGATTTCATATTTTTAGAGATTTATTGGGATTTTAGGGTTTTTATGGGGCTTTACACATTTTAAGGGGTTTAGGGTGTTAAGGGTTTTATTGGTTTTTAGGGTTTTAAAGGGGTTTATGGGTTTAAAGGGTTTTATGATTTTTATGGGTTATTTGGGGAGTTTATGGGATCTTATGTTTTGGGTTATTTTTCTTTTCCTTTGTATTTATAAGATATTTTAGATATTTATTTATTTTAGGTGGTTTAGAAGTATTTTAAGTATTTTTTTAGTTCTTTTGGGATTTTTTAGGTTTTTTGGGGTTTTAATGGCTTTTATAGTTTTTAGGATTATTAGAGTTTTTAGATATTTTAGTGTTTTTAGGGTTTTGTTAGGGGTTTTAGGGTTTTTGTGGATTTAATAGTTTTTAGGGTTTTGTGGAACTTTTTTATTTTAAAATTTCTTAGGGTTTTATTTTTTTTGGCTATTTTTAAATTTTTGGGGTTTTAGAATGTTTTAAGGTTATTAGGGTTTCCGTAGGGCTTTATAGTGGTTTTTGGATCTTTATTATTTTTAGGATTTTAGGTTTTTATGATTTTATAGGGTCTTTTATGAATTTTATGTGGTTTAGGATTTTTTTAGGGTTTTATGGTCTTTTACTGTCTTCTATGAGTTTTAGGGTTTTTTGATATGTTATTATTTTTTTAATATTTTTATGGTGTTTTTTTGTGTTTTCATGGTTTTTAGGGTCCTATCGTGGGTTTTATGACCCTTTAGATTTTTTAGGGGTTTTAGGGTCCTTTTTTGTGTTTTTAGGTACCTTAAGTGTATTCTATATTTTTTAGGGCCCTTTATGGTTTTTAGGTTTATTTGGGTCTTTTGTGGTTTTTAGGGGCCTTTAGTGTTTTTTTGGGGTTTTGTAGTCTTTATGGGGTTTTAGGGAATTTTATGTTATATTATAATGTTTTAGGTATTTTAGTGTCTTTTTGGGATTTATGTATATTTAGGGATTTTAATATTTTCAAGGTATTTTAAAATTTTTAGGGATTTTAGGGTCTTTTATTGTGTTTAGGGTCTTTTAGGGGTTTATATTCTTAACAGTTTTAAAGTTTTATTAAGGGTTTTTAGAGGATTTAGGATTTTTAGGATTTTTATGGTCTTTAGGGTTTTTAGGGGTTCTTGGGTTTTAATTATTTTTATGGTCATTTGGGTTTTAGGGTTTTTAGGATTTTAAGGCGTTTCCAAAATTTTATGGGTTTTACATTTTTTAAGATTTTTAGGCTATTGTGGGGCTTTTGGGGTTTTTAGAGTTCTTTGCGTCTCTATGTTTTTTTATACAGTTTTTAAGGGTATATGGGATTTAGAATTTATTAAGGTTTTATGGTTTTAGGGTAATTTTGGTTTTTAGTGGCTTCAAGAGTTTCAATGTTTTCCAGTGTTTTTAGGGTTGTATAGTGTTTTGAGGTTTTATTTTGTTTTTTTGTTTTAATGGTTTTTTGGGTAATTATTGTTTTTTAGGTTTTTTAGAGTGTTAATGGGTTTTATATGTTTTGGGGGCTTATATTGTTTTTGGATATTGTATTTTTTGTGTGTTTTATCAATTTTAGTGGTTTTGGGGGTTTTTAGGGTTTTCTAGGGGTTTTAGAGTTTTTAGAGTTCTCAGGGATTTTTTGAAATTTATAGGTTTATTGAGGGTTTTTTAGAGTTTTAGTGGTTTTAGTTTTTTCATCAATTTTTGAGTGTTTTAGTGTTTTTAGGTTTTTAGGGTTTTGGGGGTTTGGGGGTTTTAGGATTCTTTTAGGTATTTAGGGGTTTTTGGGTTTTTATGGTTGTTGGGGGTATTTTATTGTTTTTTATGTTTTATGGGGTTTTAGTATTTTTTAGGGTTTATATAGATTTAAATGTTTTTTAGAGTCATTTTGGGATTTTTATAGGAATATTTAGGGTTTTTAGGGGGTAGTATTTTTAGGGTCTTTTAGGGTGTATTTTGGGTTTTTTTGAGTTTTTGGGGTCGTTTTGGGGGTTTTATATTTTTAGGATTTTGGGAATGTTAACAATTTTTAGGGATTTTAGTTTTTAATTGGTTTTAAGGCTTTTAATATTTCAAGTGATTTTAGGGATTTTAGGGGTTTTAGGGGTTTTAGGGTTTTGCAGTTTTTTTGGGTTTTTATGTTTTGTATGGGGTTTTAGGGTTTTTTTAGGTTTAGGGTTTTTATTGTATTCTTATGGGATTTAAGGTTTTTAGGGGTTCTGAGAAGTTTATTTTGTTTTTAAGGACTTTATTGTTTTTTAAGTTTTATTTTTATTTTTAATGGGTTTTAGGGTTCTTAGGGTTTATAAGGGTTTTGGAGTTTTTAGGGTTTTTAGGTTTTCTTGGGGTTTTAAGGGTTTTCAAGGAATTTAAGTGTTCTAATTGTATTTTTTATTATTATTAGGGTTTTAGGGGTTTTAGAATTTTTAGTATTTTTAGGGTCCTTATGTAACACCCCGAGCTTCCACGATACGCTTCTCATTCAATAATGCAATAGCTTGCATTGTACACAACTTCGAGTTCTAAAACACCGCGAATAATCAAAGTAGCCATTATGAATAGTAATAACCACTTTTTAAAATTATAGAAATTTTATATTTCAAAATGGACTTCATTTTTGTATTCGTAATATCAAAATTATCCAAAGTTGAATTTTTTCTAATTTTCTGAGAACTTCCAATTTTTATGAATAGTGAAAAATACTTAAAAACAACTTTTTTAATCAAAATAATTTATAGTGATAAATTATACTATTTATTGGTTTTAAAGTATAATTAGAATATATTTTTACCATTTTATCCAATGGTGGTCATTAGAATTAATTTAACATTGAAATTGGACATAAACAATTGCCAATCTTTTGATATAAATTGTTTCTTAAAAACACGCTACTTGTTGTGACAGCGGGAATTAATTATAAAATTAATTAATGAAACTTATATTTTTGGAATTTTGTAAAATAGACATCATTTTTGAATTCGGAATATCGATTATAGCTTAGGGTGAAATTTTGGCACTGTTCTGAAAAACTTCAATTTTTGATAAATAGTGAAACCACTAAGTGGTAGTTAAATAACTGATTTTTCGTTTAAATGAAATATTACCACTTCTGTGGTTTGATTTTCAAAAATCCGACATACATGGTTGTCATTAAGAAGTAAAATTTGGTTCAATGAGATTAAAATAATTTTTGGTGAATAGTAACTTTTAAGTTCTTAATCGCGATTAGAGGTAATTAGTGTAGTTTAAGGTAAAAATAATGTTTTAATAATATTAGATGAGCTTGACACATGTCCTACCCGCATTGGATGTGCCATGGACGACCAAGACAATCCATGGGTCAACTTGGGGACCCCATGGAGCCACTTTAGTTAGAAAATGACATAAATACCTTTTATTTAATGTTAAAGTAAAAAAATGACACAAACATGAAATGTTTTACTAAAACAATTTTTACATGGGGTTATACAAGTCATATTTTTTACTATAAATAGTCATTGGAAATATAAAGATATTTTCTACATCATAGTATTTTTTTTTATAATTTTTAGACGTTAAATAAATTAAATTATTTATGACATCATTATGATGCAGTGATGACCTCATTATTTAACGATTTTAATAAAATGAAAAGATAATGTACAATCCAAGTCTTAAACTTGTCAAAAGACTATTGGATGGGTATATTTAGAACCCTTATCACCTTAGCCACGAATTATATAAGTGTGGGACCTTTATAATCCGAAAAGCATTGTATAATAATGTAAAAGTTCCTTACTTTCCAAGAGTGCCCCTCCTCTCCTCTTATAAAAGGCCCCCACCTATACCACCTCATTCACACTTTCAAGCCATTTGGCTCGGCCAAACTCTGCCCAAATACTCTCCCAACTTCCCCCTATTACTCCTAGAAGCCTCACTTTGGGAAGAACTCTTCCCAAGGAAGCCTTTGGCTCAAATCAAAAAGAGTTACCCGATTTTGAGTTAATGTCTTCTCTAATGTTGTTTTCTTTTATTTTTCTTCTCCAACCCCCTAAAATCTTTTTATTCATTTCTTTTGTAACAACACCAGTATCCTCAATATACTAGGATTTTGTTATAAGAAGGATTCGAGCTACCCTTACACACACCTACATCTAATGGTTAAAGAACATACGGTTTCTGTGGATGGCGAATTTCTGCCTCACGAAACGATGATTGTTCAACACTCATATAACACCTTCAAAGGTGGCCATTAAGATGTCACTATATTTATATATGATATATGATATGTTTATGTTTTACTTATGCTTCTGTATTTCTCATTTATGGCATACTTTATGATTTCCATTATGGGTAAAACGCGATAATTTCATTTTAGGAAGTGCGGACTACCGCCCCCTTAAAGTGATTTGAATCGTTAATGCCATATGTGGGATGTATAAAGGATGGAGTAAATGGAATTATACAATATATTATACTGGAATTATATTATACATTTATATAATTATGATTTCATTCCATTAAATACGAAATAGAAATGAAAGTAGCGTTCATGCGTACGTACGGCTTACCGTCTCCATGAATGGTGCATTTCATTTCTTACCTCTAAATGTTACGTAATATTATAAATGAATGTATATAATGGATATATATGATATATATGACATCTAAATCATGAATATAATTCTGGAGATAATGGATATTCTACCACATAAACAACTTGTAATTATAAGAAGTTTATTGTTGACTCAAGTACCAAAGATCGACAAAACGACCGTTATTAACTTAAATAATTACATAATGTTCATATCATTGTAATAAGTGATATAAAAAGGATAATGAAATTGAAAATGGTTCTTAATAAGGTATATATTAACTCTAGTTTATTATTCAGGAGGTTAAAGAACGGTTGAGTCAAGTCAGACACGAGGTAAGGGAATTTCTTAACCCAACTTCCATTCTTTGGGTTAATCTCCTACTTTCAAATTATGTCATGATATTATTATGTCCTATCTTGTAATTGTACTTTATTTATGTGTACTTATAGCGAATACACATAATAGATCTATTTTATTTAAAAATAATAATGATCTTTGTAAGGACTTTGTCTCAATCTCCTTTCATTGAGGCATATTTCGTTTTATACACAACTTTCTTTTATACGGTGTATAAACCCCTTTGACTTTTACGTTTATTAAAAAGGTTTTCTTTTATAATTATGTGATTTTTAAATGATTTCAAAAAGGAGATATTTCTCTCCAATATATGAAAATCCAGTGAAAATTTATACATAATTAACGCAAGCTTAAAAATGTTTTCAGAAAACCCGACTCTTGAGTGTGGTAGACAGGAAGAGATTGGGCGTGGACCCATCATAGACTGTAATTAGTCGAGCAGTCTCAGAATTAGTTATTTTGTTTTCAGAAGCTTGCATAATGTTTTTAGAAAAACACTGGAGTATATTTGAGCAATTTTAAACGTAAGTATCTTCTAAAAAGAATTGCATCGGTAGGTCTCATGAGACAACTAGACGTGGAATTGGCCAAGGCCCTTTCCCAATTTGATTTATGGTTTTGGCCGAGGCCTTAATCATTTTAGACGTCTTGGCCGAGGCCTTGAAAAAATGTTTCAGAATGTCTGGAATTATACATTCCCTCATTATGAAAGTGGTTATTGATATTGCATGTGATTATTCGACCAGTAGAATATCCATGTGAAGAAGTGAATGGCATTATCTCATTTTACTTTTTCCATATTATGTTGATGTTCAAGTTTAAAAGGCTTTTGTTTTTGTTATAAATTGCCTTAAATGTTAATGTTTATTTATGAAATCTTCCGCAATATTGTTATCCTTACTGAGCATCTGAGCTCACCCCTTTCAATGTTTTAATATTTTCCAGGATGTGAAGAAGTATTTTATGAATGACCTGTAGGGATAGTTAGAAGAGGATATGAGTGTGGACTATGAAGACTTTGTTATTAGTTTTTCACTTTATGATGTAATGTAACATTTATGAATGTATCTAGTGTTTCCAAGGCTACTAAACTAATCGGTCTTTCGAGACTTGATCTTTTGTGATCATGCCAATGTTACGAAGTAATGCACCGACTCCAGGTAGATGGGGTCGGGGCGTTAGAGTTGGTATCAGAGGCAGTTTAGTACTAACTTTGGAAGCTAGATTTAGATAAACTCTGATTAGAGCACATAGCCCAAAGATAGACTTTGAGGATTAGTATAGAAGAACTTCCTAGAATTTTGTTATTGTAGAGATTTTATGAGTTTTCCGAGCAATACATCCCTGTCTGGATACAAGCAGGTAGAGGCGGCTCTGGCACAGATGTACCTAGGGGTAAAAACTGAAAACACCGCTTTGAGCTAGACTCGAACGGGAACTAGTGCACAACAACGGGCCTTGCTGCACTCTTGGTTACGACACTCCCGGGGGATATGCTTAGGATAATTCTCATTTTCTTTACAAACCACTATGAACGGTTATGAGTATATACTTCCTCAAATAAAACTTTTTTATGATTATGGATTATATCCATAAATAGTTCAATTTATGTTAAGTATTTTACAAGTATGGAATTATGTATTTTGATTCATAAACTAATCTAGTTTATGCCATTGTTTAGAAATGGTGCCTAGTGGAAGGAATGGAAATCGTATCAATGCATGCACTCCGTGTATGTATTTCCCTCCTGCTCAAGATAATTATTGTGGATCTGGAGATACAACTAGTGCTAATCAACTTATTACCATATTGGGACAACTCACTAAAGTTATGAATAATAACCTTACTCGTATGGATCACCCTGATCCACAATGTGGAGGATCAATGTTAGACCGCTTCATGAGGAAACAACCACCAACATTTAATGGGGGTACAAATCCGTTAGTAGCTGAGCAATGGATAAACTCCATAGAGAAAATATTCCATGCCTTGGGGAGTAGCGAAAGGGAGAAGGTTGTCATGGCAGTTTACCGCCTCACTGAAGATGCCGATCAGTGGTGGTCACTGATTCAAAAAACAAAGGAAGATGATGATGTATCGAATATGGAATGGAGGGAGTTCAAAGAGCTTTTCTTATAAAAATACTTTCCTCGTGACCATCGAGCAGATATGGAAAGGCAATTTCTGAGTCTGAGGCAGAAGGAGGATGAGAATGTCGCAAAGTATGAGGCTAACATTACAAGGTTAGCGAGGCATGATGCCGATTATATACGTAACCCAAGGAGTAATATTGATCGTTTCTTTGATGGGTTAAAACCATTTCTCCATCGAGCTTTAGTATCACAATCCTTCTCATCATACGAAGATATTGTCTCGTGTGCTATCAAGACAGAAAAGGAATTCTCTAAGTCTTATGATAACAAAGTAAAGCAAGAGAAGAAGAGAACGGTGGAACAAGAGACAGATAAAGGTAAAAGGGGAAAGAAAGATTTTCCATTATGTGATAATTGTGGGAAGAATCACCCTGGTACTTGCCTAAAAGGAATGAGAGTTTGTTATAAATGTGGAGAAAAGGGTCACTAGGCGCGTGATTGCAAGGGAAAGAAAGAGGATATCAAAGTTGAATGCTAAAATTGTAGAGAAATAGGTCATTATGCAAATGAATTTCCTAAGCATCAGGGAAACTTACCTCAGAAAAGGCCAAGGGATCAAGGCCAATCTTATGCTGTGACTACAGTTGAAGCGGAATAATTAATGTATTGGTGCTTTTGGACTCATGGATTATATTCTGGTTCTTAGAATAATGTGATATATATATATAAGGATTGTGCTGCAGTACTTGTTGATTTCAGTAAGGTTTTAATATGATGAAGGTAATCATATTTTTAGTATGTGACAAAAAGAGAAACTTTAATTTGTTTGGGGAATCTGATAAATTGATTTTGGAATTAAGAGACCTTTTAGAGAAAGTCTGGACAGAGGTATTTTGGATAACTATAAAGGTTGGAGTGGATTTAGTTGATATTTGGATAGTATTGTTTAAGGTTAAAAAAATTATGAAGATTATTTTTGGAATATTATAATACTATAGTTTTAGGAAAAGGACAACCTGCAGGGTGGGGCATAACCCGTCGCATCGGATAAAGCTGCAGGAATCAAACCCACAATCATAGTGAGACAGGCCTTTATTTCCTACCACTAGCCTACAGGAATTCCCTGGTTATTACAAAATAATTTTACTAATCTAAATGGTATGTGTTAACATTTGGAACCTTATACAATTAGGATAAGTATAATATTTTTGAGTTCTATTATCTTTTTGAGTGAAAGATGAGTTGATGGTTGAAAATCTAATTGTCAAGCATAAATATATATATACCTATCTCTTATTCAATGAATGAATTAATTCTTAAACTTTAGTAAAGGGATATTAAAACAAAAAAATGTGTTATCCTAATACCTTATGTCTTGTTGAACTGATGATATTTTAAATCAACATAGATTGAAGGATTTGAGGCCCTCAATTTGACAGTTGATTGTGATTGATGACCTCAATCACTCCCTACAAATATTTATGTTTTTCCTCCAATTATATGTCTCTAATTGCAACCAATGTTCTCCTTATCGAGATCATAATTTGGTGGTGACTTTCTTATTTCCATTTCCCTCTTATTAAGACTAAATTTTATTAACCTTATTTCCGATGTGGGTTTTCCACAAAGGTATTTTCTCTTTTCAACCTTTTGTTTTCAAAGAAAAATTTCAAATTGTGAGGATGCAATTTATTGAAGGAGGGGAGAATGTAACACCCCGAGCTTCCACGATACGCTTCTCATTCAATAATGCAATAGCTTGCATTGTACGCAACTTAGAGTTCTAAAACACTGCGAATAATCAAAGTAGCCGTTATGAATAGTAATAACCACTTTTTAAAATTATAGAAATTTTATATTTCAAAATGGACTTCATTTTTGTATTCGTAATATCGAAATTATCCAAAGTTGAATTTTTGGTAATTTTCTGAGAACTTCCAATTTTTATGAATAGTGAAAAATACTTAAAAACAACTTTTTTAATCAAAATAATTTATAGTGATAAATTATACTATTTAGTGGTTTTAAAGTATAATTAGAATATATTTTTACCATTTTATCCAATGGTGGTCATTAGAATTAATTTAACATTGAAATTGGACATAAACAATTGCCAATCATTTGATATAAATTATTTCTTAAAAACACGCTATTTGTTGTGACAGCAGGAATTAATTATAAAACTAATTAATGCAACTTATATGTTTTTAATTTTGTAAAATAGAAATCATTTTTGAATTTGGAATATCTATTATAGATTAGGGTGAAATTTTGGCACTGTTCTGAAAAACTTCAATTTTTGATGAATAGTGAAACCACTAAGTGGTAGTTAAATAACTGATTTTTCGTTTAAATAAAATATTACCACTTCTGTGGTTGGATTTTCAAAAATCCGACATACATGGTTGTCATTAAGAAGTAAAATGTGGTTCAATGAGATTAAAACAATTTTTGGTGAATAGTAACTTTTAAGTTCTTAATCGCGATTAGAGGTAATTAGTGTAGTTTAAGGTAAAAATAATGTTTTAATAAAATGACATGAGCTTGACACATGTCCTACCCTCATTGGATGTGCCATGGCCGACCAAGACAATCCATGGGTCAACTTGGGGACCCCATGGAGCCACTTTAGTTAGAAAATGACATAAATACCTTTTATTTAATGTTAGAGTAAAAAATGACACAAACATGAAATGTTTTACTAAAACAATTTTTACATGGGATTATACAAGTCATATTTTTTACTATAAATAGTCATTGGAAATATAAAAAGATTTCCTACATCATAGTATTTTTTTTATAATTTTTAGACGTTAAATAAATTAAATTATTTATGACATCATTATGATGCAGCGATGACCTCATTATTTAACGATTTTAATAAAATGAAAAGATAATGTACAATCCAAGGATTACACTTGTCCAAATACTATTGGATGGGTATATTTTGAACCCTTATCACCTTAGCCACGAATTATATAAGTTTGGGACCTTTAGAATCCGAAAAGCATTGTATAATAATGTAAACTTTCCTTACTTTCCAAGAGTGCCCCTCCTCTCCTCTTATAAATGGCCCCCACCTCCACTACTGGAAATCGGATATTTCCCAACACTTATATACACCCTTTCCCAACGGTTCAAAACACCCCTTTCCCAACGGTTTGGGAGAACCGTTGGGAAAGACCCCCCCTTTCCCAACGGTTTGGGAGAACCGTTGGGAAAGACCCCCCCTTTCCCAACGGTTTGGGAGAACTGTTGGGAAAACTCAGCCCAAAATCCAGCATTCGCCCCTGGAAATTATCACCTATCCCAACGGTTTTGAAAACCGCTGGGATAGGTCTATCCCAACAGTTTTGAGAACCTTTGGGATAGATTCTTTGATTTCTTCTAGGTCTACTACCCGAGAACATTATATAAATATAAATTTTAAATAATTATGATAATAAATATATATATTTATGAAGTTATGTTTATAAAAGTTATGTTAGGTTAGTGGTTAAGGCGTTCAATTATAAACGGGGGGTTGTGGGATCAAATCCCACCACATGTTTTTTTTAAAATACATATACCAACGGTTTTATAACCGTTGGAATAGATTTTCATATTACTTATACCAACAGTTTTGAAAACCGTTGGTATAGAACTCTTCCCAAGGAAGCCTTTGGCTCAAATCAAAAAGAGTTACCCGATTTTGAGGTAATGTCTTCTCTAATGTTGTTTTGTTTTATTTTTCTTCTCCAACCCCCTAAACTATTTTAATTCATTTCTTTTGTAACAAAAACAGTATCCTCAATATACTAGGATGTTGTTATAAGAAGTATTCGAGCTACACTTACACACACCTACATCTAATGGTTAAAGAACATACGGTTTCTGTGGATGGCGAATTTCTGCCTCACGAAACGATGATTGTTCAACACTCATATAACACCTTCAAAGGTGGCCATTAAAATGTCAATATATTTATATATGATATATGATATGTTTATGTTTTACTTATGCTTCTGTATTTCTCATTTATGGCATACTTTATGATTTCCATTATGGGTAAAACGCGATAATTTCATTTTAGGAAGTGCGGACTACCGCCCCCTCAAAGTGATTTAAATCGTTAATGCCATATGTGGGATGTATAAAGGATGGAGTAAATGGTATTATACACTATATTATACTGGAATTATATTATACATTTATATCATTATGATTTCATTCCATTAAATACAAAATAGAAATGAAAGTAGCGTTCATGCGTACGTACGGCTTACCGTCTCCATGAACGATGCATTTCATTTCTTACCTCTAAATGTTACGTAATATTATAAATTAATGTATATACTGGATATATATGATATATATGACATCTAAATCATGAATATAATTCTGGAGATAATGGATATTCTACCACATAAACAACTTGTAATTATAAGAAGTTTATTGTTGACTCAAGTACCAAAGATCGACAAAACGACCGTTATTAACTTAAATAATTACATAATGTTCATATCATTGTAAAAAGTGATATAAAAAGGATAATGAAATTGAAAATGGTTCTTAATAAGGTATATATTAACTCTAGTTTATTATTCAGGAGGTTAAAGAACGGTTGAGTCAAGTCAGACACGAGGTAAGGGAATTTCTTAACCCAACTTCCATTCTTTGGGTTAATCTCCTACTTTCAAATTATGTCATGATATTATTATGTCCTATCTTGTAATTTTACTTTATTTATGTGTACTTATAGTGAATACACATAATATATCTATTTTATTTAAAAATAATAATTATCTTTGTAAGGACTTTGTCTCAATCTCCTTTCATTGAGGCATATTTCGTTTTATACACAACTTTCTTTTATACGGTGTATAAACCCCTTTGACTTTTACGTTTATTAAAAAGGTTTTATTTTATAATTATGTGATTTTTAAATGATTTCAAAAAGGAGATTTTTCTCTCCAATATATGAAAATCCAGTGAAAATGTATACGTATTTAACGCAAGCTTAAAAATGTTTTCAGAAAACCCGACTCTTGAGTGTGGTAGACAGGAAGGCATTGGGCGTAGACCCATCATGGCCTGTAATTAGTCGAGCAGTCTCAGAATTAGTTATTTTGTTTTCAGAAGCTTGCATAATGTTTTTAGAAAAACACTGGAGTATATTTGAGCAATTTTAAATGTAAGTATCTTCTAAAAAGAATTGCATCGGTAGGTCTCATGAGACAACTAGACGTGGAATTGGCCGAGGCCCTTTCCCAATTTGATTTATGGTTTTGGCCGAGGCCTTAATCATTTTAGAATTATTGGCCGAGGCCTTGACAAAATGTTTCAGAATGTCTGGCATTATACATTCCCTCATTATGAAAGTGGTTATTGATATTGCATGTGATTATTCGACCAGTAGAATATCCATGTGAAGAAGTGAATGGTATTATCTCATTTTACTTTTTCCATATTATATTGATGGTCAAGTTTAAAAGGCTTTTGTTTTTGTTATACATTGCCTTAAATGTTAATGTTTATTTATGAAAGCTTCCTCAATATTGTTATCCTTACTAATAATCTGAGCTCACCCCTTTCAATGTTTTAATATTTTCCAGGATGTGAAGAAGTATTTTATGAATGACCTGCAGGGATAGTCAGAAGAGGATATGAGTGTGGAATATGAAGACTTTGTTATTAGTTTTTCACTTTATGATGTAATGTAACATTTATGAATGTATATAGTGTTTCCAAGGCTACTAAACTAATCGATCTTTCGAGACTTGATCTTTTGTGATCATGCCAATGTTACGAAGTAATGCACTGACTCCGGGTAGATGGGGTCGGGGCGTTACACCTTAGGGTTATTTTGGAATTTAGAGTTTTTATGATTTTCTTTCAGTTTTAGGGTGTTTTAGTAATTTCTTATAGTTTTTTATATTTTTTAGGTTTTTATTGTTTTTATAATTTTTTATTATTTCTTAGGGTTTTTTGTGAGTATTTTCGTTTTTATAGTTTTTAAGGGGTTCTAGAAACCATAAAATGGGTTCAATGTACTTTTCTGATTGAAGTATTTATTTTGGATAAGTCCTAAAAGTGTCACCTTAGTCTAGCCAAAACACCGTCGGCGCGCAAGGTACTTGCGCACCACATTCTGGCACACAAGTCACTTGCACACCACCCAATATCCTTTCACCCAGAGTCTTATATATTATTATAAATAGACCCTTGGGCCCTTCATTTGTACATGCGAATTTCTGTGAAGCCCAATTGATGCACTGGTAACCCTATTGCTTCTTATAAGTCCTCCAAAACTTTTAAGGTAGTTCTTTAACACCGAAAGAGGAGGAATTGAGGGACGATTGTCGGAATTGATCCCTTTTAGTGTTTGAAATCCATAACACTTGTGCACCTAAAGCTCCCAATCTCCCAAAATCTGAAACACTTGCACGCCACCTATTCCTTTCATAGGAACTTGAGTGCCCCACTTCTAGGATCACCTGTGAACACATCTGAAGGTTTGAGCCAGGTCTCACCCAAGTATTACCATACAGGTTGTTCGTTGATTAATTGAACATCAGGTTTCCCAAGCCTACTTGCCCGCCCATACTTGTGTGACATTTTCTACTTGGGCTCCCCTCTTTGATTCACTTATTCTCTTCAGTATAAAATCCATCAATCCCTCCTCAAATCCATTCATGGAAAGTCTTCTTCTTCATTGGATCCCTTGTTTGAAAGTGATTTTATTGATAGCTCCACAAAAATCTCATGACTTATCAAACCTCTTGGAAATACACATCACTATGTCTCCTATTTGGGTTTGTATATCAACATTCATAGGTTTCCTACATTTGATTCATAATGGGGTTGGAATTCATGGATATTCTGTGGGTTTGTATATCCACAGTCACATGGACCTTTCTCCCATGAATAGTGCTAGGAAGTTCCCAGTTTTGAGAATTAGGGTTTATATCTCGACCACTCCCATCTCAAAGATATAGAACCTCATATCTCTGGTAGGGAAGGTAAAGTTCGCACTTTATTTCCCATACAATCAAAGGAGAAGTCCCCCCCCTACCAGGATCAATTTTAGGGAATCCATCCGGGTGTAAGCCACTAACCTTTATCCCTTCTTCCTTTAATTAGACCCTTGTCCAATTTAAATTGAATAGAGGGAAGGCTCGTCGCCTCACCCTCTTCCGAGGTTTCCTCAAACTCATGCACCCTGGACATCATAGGTGCTCTCTCTTCCAGCAGCATAGGAAGAAAAGTGTGTGTCATTATTGAATCATTAACATCCTCTTCTTTCTCACACGGATCATGACTCACATGGCCTTAGATATTAATGATGATTACAACATGTGCACAAACACCCATGGTGAATTAAATATAAGAACTCTTATTCCAAACATAATCAATATATGTAGAAATCCTTCTCAGGTCCCGAGATCACTAGATATCCTCTTCAGTAATCCAACCCTAATCCCCTTAATCTAGGAATCCTCTTTAGGAATAATCCCCAAATTAAACCCCCCAAAATCATCATGGAATCCTTTTTAGGAAGTAATCCCAAACTCATTTCTCTCAAAAAACTATACTATCCTATGAGATTTATTGAACAATGTGGGATTTGATTCCAATTAAAATGGGATATGCAGGAAGCCTCCTTGAGGTTCAAACCCAACACTTCAATTTCACCTTGTTCTCCTTAGGCCCTATTCCAAATAGGGTCTAATCATACTTGTAAACCCATATTCTTTCCAAGTTAATTAGTCCATTTTTAGCATAAATCCCACACCAAACTCGGATTAAGAACCTTTCACATAGATGTCCTTACCCCACGACATTAAACTGTATGGTTAGGTCCTTATCACATGACCTTAAAACGTATGATGTGTCCCATTAAGTGGAACCAAAATAAAAGGGTTCTAATTACTTTCAAAAGGAAACATAGGTAACCCATTTCATTGGTATAATCCCAATATAAAATTAAACATTCGTCTCCATTGATGACAGTAAATTCCATAGTGACCCGCTGAGTGGCATAAAAACTAGTATCATCATAAAGATGATTAAAAGAATATATAAATAGTATATGAGAGGATACCATTGACCGAGAATCTCAAATACATACATATATCTTCATTAATGAAGAACCTTGAATACATACAAATGACTCTAATTTTTACACATGTTAATAAGTGATTGAAAATATCAAGTGAAACTTATGTTATACATGGTTAATTAATATGGATTCATGAAAATATCTTAAATTTATAAAGAGAGTCCCAGAGTAGAAAATAATTCCCCCCAAAATGGTGTGATTATCCCGACCTCCCATCCTCTCGACCAATGCACGTTCCTAAGTATCGTAAAGTTCAAACTTAATGAATGCCTGCCTTCTAAAAGTAGGCCCCCTTGGGATAAATACCTGTTGGAAGTTTCCGATTCCATGAATAAATCTATTGGAAACCGCTTGGAAGCAGTGATTCTTAAAACTAAAATACATGTTTCCAGGAACTAAGAAACATGGGTTTTATGTATTTTGTATGGTTTTTATGATTTCTTGGGGGTTTTATGGTTTTTCGAGTTTTTTAAAATTTTAGGTTTTTTTTCAGTTTTAGGGATATTAGGTGTTTTAAGGAATTTTGTAGGGTATTATGGTTTTTAATATTTTTTAGTTTTTAGGGGTCTTAGGGTTTTTAGGGATTAGGGATTAGGGTTTATGGTATAGTGTTGAGGTTGTATGGTTTAGGGTGTATGATATTGGGTTTTGGATGTAGGGTATATGGTTTAGTTTGTATAGTATAGGGTTTGGGGAGTAGGGTGTATGGTTTTCGGTATATGGTAGAGGGTTTAGGGTTTAGGGTTTAGGGTTTTTGGAATATGGAAATGGTTTATGGTGTACGTTTTATGGTTTAGGGTAGAGGGTATAGGTTTTACGGTGTAGGGTTAATGGTTTAGGGTATATGGTATTTGGTATAGGGTGTAGATTTTACTATTTTGTGTGTTGCGTACAGGGTTTAGGGTTTAGGGTTTATGGTTTATGGTGTAGGGTATATGGTTTAGGGTGTAGAGTTTATGTTTTATGGAGTAGGGTATAAGGTATAGGGTTTATATTTTAGGGTTTTTGGTGTAGTGTATATGGTTTAGGGTGTAGGGTTTACAGATTAGGACTAGGGTTTAGGGTTTAGGGTTTAAGGTTATGGGTATATGTTTTAGGGTGTTTGTTTTAGGGATTAAGATTTAGAGTATGTGGATTAACATTTAGGGTATATGGTATAGGTTATTGGTTATGGGTTTAAGGGTTTATTGTTTTGGGATTACGGTTTAAATTGAAGGGTTTGTGGTTTAGGGTGTAGTATTGGGTATAGGGTATAGGGTTTAGGGTGAAGGTTATAAGTTATATGGTTTTGGGGGTATGGTTTTATGTATAAGGTGTCTGATATAGGGTTTAGGGTGTATGGTTTAGGGTTTAGGGTCTAGGGTATAGGGTTTACTGTGTAGGTTAAATGGTTTATAGTTTAAGGTATAGGGTGAAGGGTGTATGGTTTGTGTGTAGATTTTATGGTTTAAAATACAGGGTATAAGTTTTAGGGTGTATTGTTTAGAGGGTAGAGTTGAGGGTTCCTGGTGTGGGGTTTAGGGTATAGGTTTTTTGGTTTTTTTGGGTTTTAGTTTTTTTATTTTCTTTTGAGTTTATAGAGGTTTTTATAATTTTTATTGTTTTTTTGGTTTATAGTATTTTTAGTGTTTTCTGGGTTTTAGTGTTTTGGGGGGGGGGTAGTTTTTAGGGATTTTATTGTGTTTTTATTTTAGGGTTTTTTTTGTTATTTGTGTTTTTATGGTGCTTAGTATTTTATGTTTTTATGGGATTTTAGGGTTATCTAGTTGTTTTTATGGTTTTAATGTTTTTAGGGTTTTCAGGTTTTTAGTTTTTTAGGGTTTTAGGGGATTTTGGGTTTTTTGGGTTTTGAGGGGTTTCATGGATTTTCGGATTTTCATGTGGGTATTTAGAATTTTCTGGTTTTCTTAGTGTTTCTAGGAATTTTTTGTGCTTTTATAGTTTTTATTGCTCTAGATATTTTATGGTTTGTAAGGTTTTTTATTGTTTTTAGGGGATTTATGGTTTATTAGAGTTTTTTAGGTTTTAGTGTTTTATGGTTTATTTAGTGATTTTTAAAATTTTTTGGGCTATTTTGGTTCATTTAGGGGTTTTAGTATTTTTATTAGTTTTGGGGTGTTTAAGGGTTTTTTAAGGATTCTTTGGATTTTATGGATTTTAGGATTTTTTTTGGTAGTTTCTGGGTTTTAAGTGTTTTTTATAGTTCCAATTTGATTTTTATTATCTTTTAGGTGTTTTAGGGTTTTTATCACCTTTAGTGTTTTTTAGTTCTTAGGGTCATTTAAAATTTTTTAAGTGTTTTATGGGTTTTAAGGTTTAAGGTTTTTCATGTTTTTTAGTGATTTTAATAGTTTTTAGGGTTTTTAAGGTTTTTATGGATTGTATGGTTTTTCGGTATTTTTGGGGGTTTTGAGGTTTTTAGTGATTTTAGGTTTTATGGTTTTTAGGGGGTTTTATCATTTTCCTTATTTCTAGTTTTGTTAGTGTTTTTAGTATCTTTTTGGGGTTTTAGGGTTTTTTGGGGGGTTTTAGGGAGTTTTGGAATTTTGTGTTTTTTAGGGTTTTGGGTGTTGTAGGGTATTTAGGATTTAGATTTTTTTAGGGTTTTGGGTATTGTTATAGTTTTTTGAGGTTTTTTGGTTTGTAGGGTTTTAAGGGTTCTTAGGCCTTGAAGGGTTTTTAGAAATTTTAATGTTTTTACTGTTTTTAGGGGTTTTAAGATTATTTTTTGAATTTTTGGGTTTTTATTTTTGTTATGACCTTTTATGAATTTTAAGGGTTGTCTGTTTTTTAAGGTTTTATGGAATTTTAATGTTTTTGGGTTTTTAGGTTCTTTTATGGTTTTTATGTTTTCTTAGTATATTATGGTATTTTAGGGTTTGGTATTTTTAATGTTTTTAGGGTATTTTATGGTTTTTTGGGTTTTTTGGGTTTTTTGTTTTTAGGATCATTTATGGTTTTTGCAGTCATTTAGAGTTTTTTGGTGTTTTTGGGTCCTTTAAGGGATTTTTGTTTTTAGGTATTTTTATTATTTTAATGATTTAGGCTGATTTAGGGGGTTTAAGGTCCTTTATGGGTTTTAGGGTCTTTTACAATCATTTAGGTTTTTTAGGGTTTTTAGGGTCTTTTATAGTTTTTAGGGATTTTTAGGGCCTTATAGCTTTAGGTTATTTGTGTATTTTTAGAAATTTTAGGGTTTTTTGTGTCTTTTATGGTTTTTAGAGTATTTTATGGTTTTATAGGGTTTTTAGTTCCTTTATAATTTTTAGGGGTTTATGGTCATTTGGGGTTTTTTGGTGCTTTAGGTTCTCTTAGGGGTTTTACATAGTTTTAGGGTATTTTAAGGATTTTAATGGTTTTAGGTGTTTTTTGGGCTTTTTAGAGTTTTTTTGGGGTTTTATAGTTGATATAGGTTTTTACAGTTTGTTAATGTTTTAGGATTTTTGGGATTCTTTAGTCTTTTTAGTGTTTTAAAGGGTTTTCGTGTTTTTATAGTTTTTAAGGCTTTAGGGTTTTTTACTTTTATTAGGGGTTTTTGGATTTTAAGCATTTTCAGTATTTTTAGGGGTTTACAACTATTATTAGAGGTTTTTAGGATTTTTTTGGTATTCTTTATTTTTTATGCGTTTTGGGGGTTTTGAAGGTTTTTTGTGTTTTAGGAATATTTTAGGGTATTTTATGGGTTTTAGGGTTTTTAGAGTTATTTAGTTTTTAGGGTCTTTAGGGGATTTTTATGTTTCTTAGGGTCTTTTAGTGTGTTTTTAGAGTTTTATGGGTTTAAGGTCCATTTGTGGGTCTTTAGGGTTTATAGTGGATTGAATGGGTATTTTGGGCATTTTGAGTTTTCATGGTTTTTATTGTATTTAGGTTTTTTGTGGTTTTCGTAGAAGTTTCAAGGTTTTTCAAGGTTTTTAGGGTTTTTAGGTGTTTTTAAGATTTTTTAGGGTTTTAAGGGTTGTTAGTGTTTTTAGTGTTTTATGGGTTTTATTAGTTTTATGGCTTAAAGGTTTTTAATATGTTTTAAGAGTTTTAGTTTTTTAGGTTTTTTCTAGGGATTTTAAGGTTTTTATGGTTTTACAATTTTTGGGGTTTTAGTTTTTTTTTGGATTCAAGGGGTTTGTTTTGTTTTAATTTTTTTCATAGGGTTTTTAGGGGTTTCATGGCTTTTAGAATTTTTTATGGGTGTTTACTATTTTTTAGGTTTTAGGGGTTTTATGGGTTTTCAAGGTATATGAGGTTGTTAGGTTTCTTAAGGGTTTTAAGGATTTTTTGGGTCCATTAGTGTTTTAGTGTTTTCTTGGAGTTTTAGGCTTTTAAGGGGTTTTTAAGAGTTTTTATGGTTTTTTGGGGCTATTTTGGGTTTTTAGTGTTTTAGGGTTATTTTTTGGTTTATTAGTATTTTTGGGTTTTCAAGATATTTTCAGGTTTAAAAGTTTTTGTGGGATTTCAGGGTTATTATGGTTTTGGGGGGGGGGGTTATTTTTGTTATTTCTATTGGCTGTTAGGGGTTTTAAGGTTTTCTTGTTTTTTATGCATTTTAGTTTTTTGATAGTTTTTAGTGTATTTTATGGTTTTAAAGGGTTTTAGTATTTTTTTGGATTGTAGTGTTCTTTTGATTTTTAATGGATTTTAGGGGATTTATGGACTTTATTTTATTTATATTTTTAAGGGTTTTTATCACTTTTAATGGTTTTTAGGTTGTTTCACGTTTTTAGAGCTTTTAGTTATTTAAATATTTTTAAGAGTTTTTATTGTTTTTTGGAGGTTTTATGATTTTTTTTAGTTTTTGAGGGTTATTTGGGGCGGGGGTTAGGATTTATAGAGTTTATAGGGTTTTGTTTGTGTTTATATAGGTTATATTTGTTATTTTAGGTTTTAGGGTTTTTATGGGTTAATTAGTGTTTATCTGGTTTTATGGGTTTTTAGATTTTTTTGGGTTTTCATAGGGTTTTTAATGTTTTATTATGGTTTTTATGGATTTTAAGATTTTAGGAATTTTAAGTTTTTTTAAGTGTCCTCTAGGTTTTTAGTGTTTTATAGGTTTTTGAGTTTTTATTATTTTTAGGGTATTTTTGGTTTTTTATGGTTTTTAGGGTTTTTTTGGTTTTTAATATTTTTTTTATGGATGTAGGTTTTTTATTTTTATTTTTGTTTTTAGGGGTTTTAATGTTTTTTTTGTTATTTATACTTTGTTGGGGTTTTCAGGGTTTTTACATTCTTTTACATTATTTCAATATTTTAATGGGTATTATTTTTATTAAGGTCTTTTAAAGATTTTAGAGTTTAAGAATCATTTAAGGTTTTTTATGATTTTTATGATCATTTTGGGGTTTCTGGTGTTTTAAGGTCTTTTAGGGTTTATTGGGGGAGTGGGGGTTAGGGTTTTTATTGGTTTTTAGTGTTCTTTATTATTTTTAGGGTTTTAGGGTATTTTTGGTCATTTATAGTGTGTTATGGTTCTTTAGATATTTTAGGGTTTTCCGGGTACTTCAAGGGTTTTAAGGGTTTTCATTTCCTTTATGGGTTTTAGGAATTTTTTTAGGGTTGTTTAGGGTTTGGGGGGTTTTAGGGTCCCTTAGGGGTTTTAGGGTACCTTAGGGGTTTTAGGGACTATTATGATTTTTATGGTGTTTTAGGGACTTTTAGGATTAGTGTCCTTAATAGATTTTATGGTTTTCAAATTCATTTAGGGGTTATATTTTATTTTCTGGTCTTTTACAAGTTTTAGTGTATTTGAGGTCATTTTTGGGTTTTTTGGGTCTTTTAGGGTGTTTTGTGGATTTTTATTGTCTTTTAGATCTTTTATGGTCCTAATATCTTAGTATTTTAAGGTTTTTATAGATTTAATGGTTTTTATGTTTTTTAGATGTTTTATGGGTTTTAATATATTTTAGTGGTTAAAAGGGTTTTTTAGGTTTTTAGGGTTTTCATTATTTTTAAGTGTTTTTAGGGTTTTAGGTGTTTATGGATATTTAAAAAAATTCATGTTAATTAGGGTTTTTAATGTTTTTTTGGGTTTAAAGTGTTATTATGGATTTTATGATTTTCTAGTTTTTAGGGGGTTGGGGTTTTAACTGGTTTCTAGTATTTTTATGTGTTTTTATGTTTTTAAGTGTTTTTAGTGTTTTTATGTGTATTTGGGTTTTTAAAATTATTCTGGGGGTTTATTATGTTTTATAGTGTTTTTAGTGTTTTATGGTTTGTTATGGTTTTATTGTTTTGTATAATATTTAGTGTTTTTAGATGTTTTTGTTTTTTTTTAATGTTATTTGGGTTCTAATGATTTATTTAGGATATTTTAGGGTGTTTATGTTTTTTTTTGTGTTTAGCATTTGATAGTGTTTAGGTGGTTTTTTATTCCATCTTGTGTTTTTATAGTGTTTTTTGTGTCTTTTAGCCTTTTTTGGGGGTTTTGGGGTCTTTAATGATAATTATGGCCTTTTGGGTTTTTAGGGCCTTTTGGGTTTTTAGGGTTTTAGAATTTTTATTAGTTTATGCGTATTTTTAGGGTAATTTGGGGTTTTTTTTCATGTTTTTTGGGTTTGTCAAGATTTTAGTGTTTTTAGGTTTTTAGGATTTTCTTAGGGGTTTTATGTGGTTTAGGTTTATATATATAAGGTTTTTAGGGGGTTTAGAGATATAAGGGTTTTATAGGGGTTGTGGTTGTTTTATGGTTTTGGGTGTTTTATGGTTTTTTTTCATTTTAGTGTTTTAAAGGATTTAGGGTTTTAATGGTTTTATGGGTTTTTTGAGTTTTTATGGGTTTAATGTTTTTTAGGGGTTTAATGTTTAATGTTTTTTAGGTTTTTAAGGGTTCTTTGGGGGTTTTAGGGTGTTTAAAGATTTTAGGTTCTTAAAGTTTTCATATGATTTTTTGGTTATTTTAAGGAAATTTTGGGTTTCTAGGGTATTTTTGGGTTTTGGGGTCTTTTTCATGGCGGGGGGGGGGGGGGGGTTATGGATTTAGATGTTTCTATTGTTTTATGGGTTTTTTTAGCTTTTTTATTGTATTTTTTTATTTTTGATTGTTGTAATATTTTTAAGGGTTTTTAGGGTTTTAATATTTTGTAAGGGTTTAGGGTTTTTACAGTTTGGGGTTATTAAATGTTATTTGGGATTTAGTATTTTAGGGTTTGTTTTTTGTTTTTTCATGGTTTTTGAGTGTTTTTATGGTTTTAAGGGATTTTTATGTGTATTTTTTTAAGGGTTTTAGAGATTTTTGTGATTTTGGGGGGGTTTGGATGGATTTTTTGGATTTTTATCATTTTAAGGGGGGGGTCTAAAGGATTTTTTGGGTTCTTATGCATTTTAATGGTTTTCAGGGGTTTTAAGGGAGTTTAGTATTTTTAGGGTTTTTAGGGTTTTAGGGGTTTTTATGGTTTTAGAATTTTTTTTTCATAGGAGTTTATGTTTTTTTATGGTTTCTAGGGTTTTAAGGATATTAAATTTTTAGGATTTTTGGTTTTTTCATAGGGGTTTTAGTTTTTCTAAGGTTTCTAGGGTTTAAACAGTTTTACTATAAGGACCCATCCTTAAAACGTTACTTAATCTTGAATTTTATACAAGACCATACATTATTACACATTTATGATCTTTTTGGGTTTATATTTTTAAATAATTATTATATCTTACATACATGACATACCACATTCATACAAGAGGATACTACTAAAACATTTTTTTTCAAAATATAAAACATTAAAACTTAAAACATGATTTCTTCAATAAAACTCCATACCAAACATCACAACTCCCTTATTTATATTACCCATCATTATATCATGTGAATTTTTTTTTAAAACATGGGATGAGTATAAAACTCAGTAAGGGATATAAAGAAAGTAATTATTAGTTAAGTGATAACATAAAAACCATTAAAACGCATAATCATAAAAACTAATGTGCATAGAAACATCATGTAGTTACCTTGGGACATATTTACCTTGTCACATTTAAACAAAACCTTACTCATGGAATAACATTTTGGTCAACTTCCATCTCTAGAGTACCCATTGAAATAGAGAGCTATAATGGGGCTCACCCTTTATATGTTGAGCTATAATGGGCTCAACCAAAGATATCTTGAGCTATAAAAGGCTCAACCAAACATATCTTGAGCTATAATGGGATCGAACCAACATAAATAATTTCCAAGGATCATATCATGGTAATAAAGTATATTGAAATCTGGATAAACTACTAATTCCATATACATATAAAAAAACTATCCTTTTGAAATTTATTAAAGAGAGTTTTAAAAGGGATTTTAAAAGGAAAGTCCCTTAAAATATAATTGGAGTGAGAAGTAATAGAATGGAATGGATATGTGTATACACTGTAAATTTACATAGTTCAAAAAATATAAAAAATACATCACACCAATAATCTTAATTCCACATAATGAATAAAAAAGTTGGTTAACCAAAAGAATCAAAATTGGGTTAAGAATTCCCTTACCTCGGGTTTGTCTTACTTCAAACTCGCTTAAACCTCATGTATAATAGTTAAAGTGTGTTATTAATATCTTAAGGAAAAATATTCATGTTTATTATACCTTATATAATTATTTCATAACATCATTTTACCTATTAATTATTAGTATTTTGTTTCATCCATTGTTTTGGGTGTTTTCTTTACATGTTTTATATGATCGGTTCATAATGGATGCTCTTATCAATTGGAAGTGAAACTCCAGAATTGGATGTAATGTTATTTACATATTTCTAGAACTATAAATTATACCATTTATCATTTTAAATTCTTAAATGAGTATGATTCATAAGTTAAAACATTAATGATGTTCGTTTAGATCATTTTAGTGGTTCTTTGATAATAACGACCTCATTTTGTTTTATAAATTAAAGCCATGTGTAAAAAATAATTAAAAAACCATGGATGAGACATAATACATATATTATAACCTGGTTCAACAATAAAAATGGTTTCATGACCAGACTTTAAATAATTAAATCAAATTGAAATCACATCGTCCACGATGTTTGTAATTCAACATATCACAGACAATGTTTTTATTCCATGAATTAGTGGGAGAGGAGAATAAGAATGATGAAAAATTTTCCATGAACATGAGAAAATACATAATATAAAAGATTTCTGGATCTTTAATTCCTATTGTATAAGATTATGGGAAGAGACTATAAAATAAAAGGAAAGGAAAGGAAAACACATGAAACAGAAGGGGATTTATTACCTCTTGATCTCTTCTCCTTGAGATCCTCCTTAAGGACATTGATTTTGGACTTTGGGAGAGATCAACAGGTCTTGGACGTGGGGATGAATATTGGGGAGGTAATTTGGCATAAATTATACAATTCTCAATTTTTAGAGGTGTGGGGGGAAGAGTGGAATAAGGGTGGTTTTTATAGTGGAGGAAATGAGGTATTTTACATTATTTAATATCATTATTATAATATTTTTTCTCAAGACTATGAATAAACATAATTCATGCGATCCCAAATAGTAATATTGGCATGTGAGTTCTAACCAAGTGGTATTACGTCACTTATGATGTCATAAATAGTGTATTTAACTGATAATTTGAATAGACTGTATTTTACCGTATTTCACTATTCATAAAAAATTCACGAATTTCAGAAAAATACCAAAAATTAACCCTAACCATTTTTCAACACGCAAAATTCAAATATGAGCTCCATTTTTTTGAATATATATATATTTTAAAATATTATCAATTTAATTTTTAAATAAAATCATACTTAATTCAAAAATAAACAATTTTAATTCTATAACTACTTTTATATCACATTGAAAAATTAACCAAGATGTCATTATCTTAAAGCATTAAGAAAATAAAATAATAATACAATTTACTATTTATTAGGGTCATATTTCTGTTCATATTACTATTAATAAAGGTATGTTAATATTAACCAAAAAAACAAGTAGGTTCCATCAGACTCCAAATAACTTACTGAACACAATTGTAGATGACATATTTTAAAAATTTAAAACATAGAAGAAAAAAATTATGTTTAAAGGATAGTTATAAATATCTACATAAAACAAAGTTTCATGCATTTAATTTATTTTTTTTAAATCCTTGGGGTGTTACATTATCCTCAACTTTTAGAAATTGCGTCCTCATAATTTTATTTACTCATTAAACAAGTTTGGGTTCCTTTCTCCCATAGCATTTCCAGATTACCATGTCAATTCTTCAACCATGTGGTTTCTCCACAAAATTGTTACCTAGTGTATTACCTTATTCCACAATACATATTCTCTTCAATCACGAATATGAACTGGTTTCTCTTCATAAATAAGGTTCTATTCTAGCTGAACTACTTCTGGGATCAAGACAGGAGATGAATCTGGCACATACTTTCTCTACATCAAAACATTAAAAACATTATGTACCTGAGATAAGCTTAGAGGCAATGCTACTCGGTATGAAACTAGTCCAACTTTCTCCATGATTTCAAAAGGGCTGATGAATCACAGACTTATCCTTCCATTCTTAACAAAATGCATCACACTTTTCCAAGGAGAGATTTTAAGGAAAACATGGTCACCTACCTCGAAAGAGAAGTCTTTCCTTCTA
Organism: Viscum album; assembly: GCA_963277665.1. NCBI lineage: Eukaryota > Viridiplantae > Streptophyta > Magnoliopsida > Santalales > Viscaceae > Viscum > Viscum album. Next base: position 1,425,015,101 of record OY728136.1, on the reverse strand, counting down.
TTATCTGCATAACTTTTCTGCCTACTTTGAGCTGTCCTCATGCACTACTTAATCATATTCACTTTCTCAGCTAGTTCTTCTACTAAATTTGGTCCGATCAACTTCATTTCCCCGAATTCATCCAAAAAAGTTGGAGTTCGAAACTGCTTCCCATACAAAGCCTAAAAAGATTCCATCTGTATAATGGAATGAAAACTGTTATTATAAGAAAACTCAACTAAAGAAATAAATTTATCCCAACTTCCATAGTATTCTATTTCACAAGCTCTAAGTATCCAAGGTAGGAATCATTCATTCTGACTGGCCATCTGATTATGGATGAAAAGTTTTTCCGAAATTTAATGTTGTTCCCAATAACTTCTGAAGCCCCTTCAAAAAGTTAGAAGTGAACCTGGGATCCCAATCAGATTCAATGGAAAGAGGAACTCCATGTAAACTAAAAATCACTTTGAGGTGCAGTCAAGAAATATAATCTACTAACACTGTATCTCGAGTAGAAATGAAATGTGCATATTTCTTCTATTGATCAACAATAACCCAAATCACATTTTTACCTCATGAAGGCTTAGGTAGTCCCACCACAATGTCCATGGATATATTCTCCCATTTCCACTCTAGCACTGAAAAGGGTTAAGGCATCCCCTTCGGTAACTTCTGCTCTACTTTAACCTATTGAAATGTCAAAAATTTCACAGTAAATTCTACAATATCCCTTTTCATTCCATCCCACCAGTAATACTTCCGAAGGTCTTTGTACATCTTAGTACTTCCAGGATAAACTAAAAATGGAGAACTATAAGCTTCCCACAACAAATATTTCTTTAAATAAGAATCATAAGTCACACACAATTCTTTTCCAAATCATAAAACACAATATTTAACAAGGTTAAATTCTGGAAACTTAACCATTTTAACCAATTCTACCATTTTCTATAGCTCACGGTCATCCTTATGCTCATTCTTAATTCTGTCTGATAACGATGACTGTATTGAAACTTATAACAAAATAGATGTATTCCCTGCACTGACAAATTCTAAGACAAAATTTATCAAATCATTAATCTAGGGATCATGTTCTAAATGCAACATGGTTAATGATGCAAGATGTTTTTGACTCAAGGAATCCAACACTTTGTTTGCTTTTTCTGGATGGTAATTGATTGTGAAAAAATTATACTTTATTAGTTCAATCCATCATCTATTCCTCATAATTAATTCCTTCTAAGTGAATATATACTTTAGACGTTTATGGTTAGAATATATTTGACATTTGGCTCTGTATAAATGGTGCCTCCAAATTTTCAAAGAAAAAACATAGCTTCCAATTCCAAATAGTGTGGGATAATTTAACACATGAGGTTTTAGTTGTCTTGAAGCATAAGCAATTACCTAATCATTCTACATCAGAACACAGCCAATTCCCTTCAATGAAGCGTCAATATAGATGAAAAAATCACCATTTTGGGAAGGCAAGGAAAAAACTAGATCATTCACTAATCTATTCTTCAGATCCTAAAAACAAACCTCACATTCATCTAGTCAAAAATATTTAACTCTCATTCATGTTAACATAGTTAGCGGTCTAGATAACTGTGAAAAGTTTTTAACAAACCGTTAGTAATAACCTACTAATCCAAGAAAACTATGAATCTCGATAAGATTTGTAGGTCTTGTTCATTCATCAACCACTTTTGTTTTGGAAGGATAAACTATTATTCCATCCATATTTACAATGTTCCCAAGAAAAAAATATGTTGCAAATAAAAATCACATTTTATGAATTTTACAGATAGTTTATTTTCTATTAAGGTTTTCAAAACAACCCTCATATGTTTTTAATTATCCTATTTAATTCTATAATATAAAAGAATTCCATCAATAAACACAACCACAAACTTATCCAAGAACTCATGAAATATTCTATTCATAAGATCTATGAATATATCTGGTTCATTAGTTAACCCAAAATTAATAACTAAAAATTCATAATGAACATATCTATAATGGAACATAGTCATTGGGATGTCTTCATCCTTTACTTTCAACTGATGGTACCCCAACCTCAGGTTAACGTTCAAAAAATACTGTTCTCCCTCGAGATGATAAAAAAATCATCGATATAAGGCAAAGGATACTTATTTTTAATATTAATGTTATTAAAGGCTCTATAATTGATGAAAAGTCTCATTGAACCATTTGTTTCTTAATAAACAAGACATGAGAGCCCCATGGTGAAGTTCTGGGTCAGGTGAAGCCTTTATCTAATAATTCTTGCAGTTACTTTTTTAAATCTAGATGTTCCATTTGCACCAATCAATAAGGAGGTCTAAGAACTGCATTATCATCAGGAACTAAGTTAATATTAAACTCAACCACTCTATTTGGAATAACACCTGGAAAATCATCAGGAAAGACATCCAAGTATTCATTTACCATTGTTACATCATTAATCTGGATAGTTCCCTTATCTTCAAAAATATGAGGAAGATAACTTTAATTTCTATCCTTTATCATTTTCTTATCTTTTTGATATGTTATTAATGGTTTGGGTTCATTATTGTACACAAACTTAAATTCTTTCTAAAAAAGAATTCTTTTTCTCTGAAATCTATCCTATATGATAAAAAGAAAGCCAGTCCATACCCATAATAACATCAAACTCTACTAGAGGCAAAACAACAAGGTTTCTTGGTAAACTCATTCCACAGACAAGGATATACAGGTTCTTATAATTTCTTTTTACAATAATATTTCCTCTATTTTTTTACCATGAGATCTGTTTTTATTTCATGGGGTTGAATTCCCAATTTTTCAAAAAATTTCTTAAAAATGAATGAATGTGTAGACCCTAAATCAAGCAACACATTTGAAAAATATTTAAAAACAAGAAATGTACCTGATGAAACCTCATTTGATGGCTCAACAACTTATGATGTGGTTGCAAATGATTTTACCAAACCCTTATGCTTCCAATCTTTTTGATTCTCTGGTTGAGTAACTAGCTTTAGAAAAACATTATCAAAAGTGACCCAATTCCTTACAGTTAAAACATATCAACATGAACTTATCATTAATTTTTATATCATTTTCCTTTCACTCATGAGACATGTGTCCAAAATTTCCACATTAGTATCATTTACCATAATTTACAATATATTCCCCAGGATACCTTTTACTACACTTTTCACAAGAAGGGAAATTCATTGTCTTACCTCCAGACTTCTTTGATGAGTTCTTCCCTGTTTCCTGCCAACCTGGATACTTCTTATTCTTGTCATCATGAGGAACATATGTTTCAGTAAACTCCATATCAACTTTTTCAACACAAGGAACAAAATTCTCATAGCTTTTAAACTCTCATGAATCCAATTATCATCACAAAAATGGTTTAAAACTAGAGTAAAATCTATTAATTTTACTTTCAAAATCCCGAGTAAAATCCGGAACATGCCTGGAAGGTCTTGTAAAATTGGCTTCATATACTGCCATAGAGTCATCAAATTTTTTGCTTTAGTTCCAATAATTGTTTCTCTATTCTGAGTCAAACATTTTTGTGAATTTGTTTCCAAAAAATGACTCTTAAAATCATCTTATTCCAGACTGTCGATATTATCTCTTTCTATCGTATTATTAACTAGATACCACCATTGATTGGCTTCACCTTCCAAATGATAAATGGATATTATTACCTTTTGAAGTTCTGAACATCCCATGACATCAAATATCTTTTCTATGGCATTGATTTATCCTTCATCTATCACTAGATCTGCGGTTCCACTAAATGATAGAGGATGTTGCCTCATAATATGCTTCACAAAATACATGTTTCTTCATGGTAGTCCATGTTCCTCTCTAGCATGGATACCAGCCCCATTTATTTCATGAGTCAACTTATCCATTTCTATCACAAATTGCTCGGTACCGATTCTCACTATTTTGGGCTGCAAATTCGGACAGACATCATCCTCTGGGTGGCTTCCTACTTTAGCTTCCCTATTTCTTATACAGACAACCATTCTGAACAAACATATCTTAGTCGAAGCCACTTGGTATTATTTAAATTCTTTAACATTTCAAATTAATCATAGAGTAAAAATCATTTATGGTATTAGATTAACATAATCATAACCCCTAAAGTTATCTAAAACTTCCTCTGATACCAACTATAAGGACCCGACCATAAAATGTTACTTAATCTTGAATTTTACACAAGCCCCTACATTATTATACACTGATTATCTTTTTGGGTATAGAGCTTTAAATAATTAGAATATCTTACAAACATGACATACCACATTCATACAAGATGATACTACTAAAACATTTTTTTAAATATAAAACATTAAAAAATAATACCTTATTTCTTTAACAACACTCCATATAAAACATCACGACTCCATTATTTCTCTTACCCATCCTTGTATCCTATGAAAAACATTTTGAAAAACTTGGGATGAGTATAAAACTCAGTAAGGGATATAAAGAAAGCAAGCGTTAGTTAAGTGATAACATAAAAACCATTAAAACCCATAATCATAAAAACTCATGTGCATAGAAACATCATGTAGTTCACTTGGGACATATTTACCATATCAATCTTACATTTACCCTTACACATGGAATAAACTTTTGATAAACTTCCATATCTGGAGTACCCAATGCATTGGACATCGACAATGGGGCTCACTCGTCATATTTTGAGCTATAATGGGCTCAACACAACATATCTTGAGTTATAATGGGATCAAACCAACATATATTGAGCTATAATGGGATCAAACCAACATAAATAATGTCCAAGTAACATATCATGATAATAAAGTATCTTGAAATTAGGAGAAACTACTAATTCCATATACATATAAAAAAATAATCCTTTAGAAATTTATTAAAGAGAGTTTTAAAAAGATTTTAAAATGAAAGTCCCTTAAAATTTAATTGGAGTGATAAGTAATAGAATGGAATGGATATGTGTATACAATGTAAATACACATAGTTCAACATTATATTAACAAAAAAACATCACACCAATAATCTTAATTCCATATAATAAATAAAAAAGAAGGTTAACCCAATGAATGGAAATTGAGTTAAGAATTCCCTTACCTTAGGTTTTTATTACTTCAAAATCATTTAAAACTTCTGTATAATGGTTAAAAGAGTGCTATTAATATCTTACAGAAACATATTAATTTTTATAACACCTTATATGATTATTTCATAACCTCATTTTACCCTTTAATTATTAGTATTTTGTTCCTTCTAGTGTTTTGGGTGCTTTCTTTACATGTTTTCCTTGATCAGTTCTTAATGGATGCTCTTTTAGATTGAGAAATAAACTCTAGAACTGTAATTGAATGGTATTTACATATTTACATAACATTAAATTATACCATTTATCATTTTTAATTCATAAATGAAGATTATTCATAAGTTAAAACATTAATGATGTCCGTTTAGATGATTTTAGTGGTTCTTTGATATTAATGACATAATTTTTTTATAAATTAAAACTATGAGTACAAAAGAATTACAGAACCATGGATGATAAATAATAAATATGTTATAATCTGGTTCAACCATAGAAATTGTTTCATTACCATAATTGAAATAATTAAATAAAATTGAAATCACATCGTCCATGATGTCGGTAATTCAACACATCACGGACAATGTTTTTATTCCTTGAATAAGTGGGAGAGGAGAATAAGAATGATGATGAATTTTCCATGAAAAGGATAACATATAGAATATAAAAGATTTATGGAGCTTTCAAGCCTTTTGGATAAGAGGATGGAAAGAGACTGTAAAAGAGAAGGAAAGGAAAGGAAAACACATGAAAAGGAATAGGATTTCTTATAACTTGATCTCTTATCCTTGAGATCCTCCTTAAGGCATTTGATTTTGGAATTTGGGTGAGACACACTGGTCTTGTACATGGGGAAGGATATTGTGGGGTGGGGGGAGTTTGGTAGAAATTAGACAATTATCAAGGCTTGAGAGGTGTGGGAGGAAGAGGGGAATGAGGGTGGTTTTTATAGTAGAGGAGAGGAGGTATTTTACATTATTTAAATCATTATTATAATATTTTTGCTCAATACTATAAATAATATTAATTTATTTGACCCCAAATAGTAATAATGTAATGTGAGTTTGAACCAAGCGGTCTTATATCACTTGTGATGTCATAAATAGTGTATTTAACTGATAATTTGAATATTCGATATTTTACTATATTTCACTGTTATTCAAAAATTCAAGAATTTTAGAAAAATCCCAAAAATTCACTCTAAATTTTTTTCTACGTGTAGAATTATAAAATGAACAAATTTTTTTGAAAATAATTTTCTATGTGTTATTAATTTAATTTTTAAATAAAATCATACTTAATTCAAAAATTAACAATTTTGATTCTATAACTACTTTTATATACCATTGAAAAAGTAACCAAGACGACATTATCTTAAATCCTTAATATAATAAAATAATAATATAATTTACTATTAATTAGGTTCTTATTACTATTCATAAGGGTATGTTTCTATTCCCAAGAAAACTAGTCTGTTCTATTAGACTCCAAATAACTTAATAAAAAAAATTGTAGATGACTGTTTATCAAAATTCAAAACATAGAAGCTGTAAAATTATGTTTAAAGGTTGGTTATAAATATATACTTAAAAAAATGTTTCAGTCAATTTATTTATTTTTTTAAAACCTTGGGTTGTTACATTTACAATTTTAATGTTTTTTAGGGTTTTAAATTTTTTAGGGCTTCTTCATCTTTTTGGAGTTTTTATAGGTTTTTGGGTTATTATGGATTTTTCATGTTTCATGGGTTTTGAGGGGATTTAGTGTGTTTTAGGGTGTTTGAGTGATTTTATGGTTTTTATATTTTTAGGGTTTGTAGGTGATATTTGGTTTTTAGTGTTTTAATCGTTTATGAGGTTATAGGAGTTTTAGTGGTTTTAGGGTTGTTTTGGTATGTTTCAGATTTGTAGGGGTTTTAAGGGGTTGAGGAGTTGTCTGGATTTTTAAGATATTTATAGTTTTTAGGTGTTTGGGGTTTTTTAGGTTTTTTATGGTGTAATGATTGTAAGGGGATTTTAGGTATTTATGGGATTTTTTGTTTTTTAGGTTGTTTTAGGGTTTTAAGTTCATTATAGGGGTTTTAGGTTTTTAGGGTTTTAGGGCTTTTAAGGTGTTGGGTGAGGGGTTTACTGGTTTTTGTATTTTTAAGGGATTTAATGGGTATTTTAGTATTTTTTTTCTGGTTTTTAATGACCTTTAGGGTTTTTGGGATTGTAGGGTTTTTAGGGTCTTTAAAGAATTTTTAGGGTTTTAAGAGAATTTTAGGGGTGTTTGTGTTTTTAAGGTATTTTAGGTTTTTAGTGGATTTATGGGTTTTTATGGTTTCTTAATATTTTTTTATGTTTTTAGGGTTTTTTGGGGTTTTGTTGGTATTTATTTATTTATGGGGCTTTTGGTGTTTGAAGGGGTCTAAAGGGTTCTTCAGAAATTTTTAGGATTTATTTAGATCTTTATAATTTTTAAGGGGTTTTATCTTTTTTATGATTTTTAGGGTTTTTGGTGGGTTTTAGGGTTTTTAGGGGGTTTAAAGGGTTCTTAAGATTTTTAGGTTTGTTCGGGGCTTTAGAAGTTTGATGGTTTTTGGTTTTGGTGTTTTAGGGGTTTAAAGGGGATTTTGGTTTTTAGTGTAATTTATGGTTTTTAGGGGTTTTAGTGATTTTAGGTTCTTATAGGGTTTCTTTGGGGTTTTGTGGGTTTTTATGTTTTTAGTGTCTTCTATGTTCATTAAGAAATTTTAAGGCCATTTATTGTTTTTAGGGTTTTCGGTGTTTTAGTATTTTTTGGGTTTTTTAGTGTTTTATGGTATTTTAGTTTTTAAGGGTTTTAGGTTCTTTTACTGTTTTTAAGGGGTTTAAGGGTTTTAGTGTTTTTAGGGTTTTTAGGTTTTTTGCTATTTTTACCATTTTAGGTTCCTTTTCAGTTTTTAGGTTTTATAGGGTTTTATGGGTTTTTAGTATCTGTTAGGGTTTTTGGGTTTTTATGGTGCTTTAGTGTTTTTAGTATCCTATGGGTTTTTCGGGTTTTTAGTGTCCTCTTTGTTTTTATAAGCGGTTTTAGGGTCATTTAGGAATTTTAGGGACCTTTAGGGGTTTTATGAGTTTTTGATACTTTTTATTTTATAGTCAGTTAGGGTTTTTTGTTTCTTTTAGTGACTTTTATGGATTAAAGGTATTATTGGGTTTTTTGGGTTTTTAATTAATATTAGGGGTTTCTTATACCTTTAGTGTTTTTAGGGTGGTTTATGTGTTTTATGGGTTGTTAGTTTTTTTATGTTTATTATCGGTTTTAAGAGTTTGTGTGGTTTTTTGTAGTTCAAGGGTTTTTTTGGTTTTTAGTGTTTTATGGGTTTTAATGTTTTTAGGGGTTTTGGTGTTATTAGTTATTTTTAGGGTTTTTTGGGGTATTTATCATTTGTTGAGTGTTTTTTGGATTTTTTGGGATTTATGGTTTAGGTTTTAAGTATTTATTATGGATTTTTTTGGTTTTATGAGGTTCTATGGTTTTTAAGGGTTTTGGGTTTTTATGAATTTTTGTGGGTTTTAAATTTTTTAGTGTTCTTTTTGGGTGATTTAGGGTTTATTTATGTTTTAAGGTTTTACATTTTTTTAGATACTTATATATTTTAGTGTCTCTTTGGATTGTTTTAGGGTGATTATAATTTTTAGGGGTTTAGGGTTTTTTTCTTAGGTTTATAGAGGTTTTATTTTTATGGTTTTGGGGGGTTTAAAAGGTTTTTAGGGTTTTTAGGGTTTTTAGGGTTTTTTTTTTGGTTTTTGGGTCTTTAGTGTATTTAAGGTTTTTAGGCTATTTTAGTATTTTTATACTTTTATTTAGGTTTATTTTGGGTCTTTAGGTTTTTTAGGATCCTTTGGGGGTTTTATGAGGTTTTAGTGTATTTTTAGAATGTTTGGGGTTTCCAGGGGCTTTATCAATTTTTATAATTTTTTAGGGTTTTTACAGTTTTAGGGTTTATTTTTGGTTTTTTGGGTTTTTAGTGTCTTTAGGGGTTTTAGGGTCTTTAATTGGTTTTATGGTCTTTAGGTTTTTTATATGTGTAAATCGGGTCCATTAGTGATTTTTAGGGCTTTTAGAGTCTATTAGTGTTTTTACAGTTTTTAGTGTTTTTGAAGGTTTTTAGTCTTTTAATGGTTTTTAATATTTTTGGGGGGTTTTATGGTTGTTAGGGTTTTTTTTGAGTTTTTATGGAATATTGGGTTTTAGGTTTTTAGCGTCTTAAGGGTTCTTTAGGGGATTCTAGGGGTTTTAGGGTGTTTAATATTTTTAAGGATTATTAGGGTTTTTAGGGGTATTTATGTGTTTTTATGGATTCTTATGGAATTTGGGGTTTTAGTGGGTTTAGGGTTTTTTTGTGTTTTTAGTAATTTTAGGTGTTTATTTTATTTTATTTTATATTTAGTACTGTTTTGGTTTTTTTGGGTTTTAAGGGTGTTTGGGGTTTTTCTGGGTTTTCAGGTTTCGAAAGAATTTTTTCTGTTTATTGGGTTTTTAAGGGTTTTTGGGTTTTAGGGGTTTTGAAATGTTTTATTTTGGATTATCTATGTTTTTTAGTTATTTATGTATTTTATGGAATTTAATAATTTTTAGGATCTTTTCAGATTCTATAGGGTTTCAGAGGGGATTTTACAGTTTTAGGTTCTTTTTAAGATGTTTAGATATTTTAATTTTTTTAGTGTTTTTTGAGTTTTTAAAGTCATTTAGTGTTTTCAGGGTTTTTTGGTCCATTCTATTTCTGGGGGTGTTGTAGGGAATTTTAGAGTTTTTTTCTATATTATATTGTTTTTTGATGTTTTTGTTTTTCAGAGTCCTTTAGGGGTTTTAGGTGTTTTTAGGGTCATCTAGGGTTTTTAGGATACTTTATTTTTTAGGGTTCTTTAGGGTCCTATAGGGGTTATTAGGGTTTTTTAGGGTCCTCTTGGTTTTTTAGTTTTTTTGGGCCCTTTAGAAGTTTTTAGGGCCTTTATGGGGTTTTAGTGCCTTTTAGGGTTTTAGGGGTTTTAGTGTCTTTTAGAGAAATTTTAATGTTTTTATGGCCTTTTACATTTTTACTATATTTTAAAAAATTTGGGTTTTCATTACCTTTTAGGAGATTTAGGGGGGTTTTGGTTCTTTTAGGGAAAGGACGATTCGAGGGTTAGGATGTTCCTAGCCGCCCCAAATTTATAAAGAAAAGACACAACAGACAAGGGAGGGGAGGGGTCAAACGACCCACACCCAAAAACCTTTTACAAACCCAACCCAAAGACCCAAAAAAAGAAAGATCAAAAGGAAAACAAAGAAGGAAAGGAAAATAGATCAGTCAACGTCGCCACCAAAATCTGAAATAGAAGCCACACCATAAGGGTCACCATCCGCACGATATCCAGAGGCCGCATCATCAAAGTAGGAGTCAGAGTCATCCCATCATGACTCATAATCCTCATTGAGAATGAGGAGCATCCGAAACTTCTCCCGGTGTTTCTTTTGTTCCAGGGAATGCGGCTGCTCCCGGTTATTAACCTTGACTTTCAGATTAACCACCTTTGAAGAAGCCCGAGTAACCATGGGTATAGGGAGAGTGGAGTAATCCCGCTTCCGCCTCCTCTTTGAGGTGATCTAGGTGGGATCATCATCCATCCTGTTCACCTTCTCAATCTCAAATGAGAGCTCCTCCGCTTCCATTCCATGCACTTGATCTGAGATAGAGGAGGCTTCCTAATTAAGGGGGCACTCAACAAAAACTTCATCCTGAGGAAAACATAGATCCACTATGGTAGGTATTTCTGTGCTCCCATAGACAGCAAACAGAGGCCTTAGTCCATCCTCCCTAGGTAGGACTGTCCCCTCATCTTCATGCCTGGCCAAGAAGTCAGGCTTGTCAGCCAGCTGCAAAAGCCCCTCCTCCCTTGGAACCGCCTCCTACGCAACAGCACCCCTATGTTCTAGGGAACCCCCCATCCCATGTCCCTTCCCTTCCCCCACCCCAACCCTGCTTCAGGTGTGCCCTCTTGAGAAGCTACTCCCTCCCCAGCTGTCTCCCTTACTGCTTCCTCCCCTTCCGCCACTGCAAGTCCAGAAAGATCAACACTTTCACTGGCCACATTGCTAAGTAGAAGGACCTTCACATCAAAGCCCGCGAACGCCTTCTCATTTCCAATGGGAGGTGCCCCACCTACACCCCCTTGCCCATATTCTCACAAGAAGCTTCCTGATTCCCAAGGTAGGTATTCTTTCCTTCTTGATAATCAAAGTCACCAGCAGATACCTTCTCATTACCAGATGAAAGTAAAACCATTTCAGATAACCTTCCACCAGCCACACCTTAATGACCAGTCTCTCCCACCACCATGTTGGTCACCACTGGGGATACTTCTTCCTGTTCTTCCAAAACCCTTTACTCACCCACATTACCATGTGCAGCATCTTTCCCCTCTGTCTTAGCACATACCACCAAGCCCTGAATCTCTAGGTCCCCTTGCTGAGAGGACTCCCCCGGTTTGATCACCTCCCTTAGTTCCTGTTGAGTCACATCCTGCTCAAGCTCTCCCCCCTGCTCAGCCACCACTTGCCTTTGATCTAGCACCCCCTGCTCAACGACCTTCTTCTACCCGGCTGTACAAATAAAATAACCAGCAGCATCTTCATCCAGAACAACTCTAGGCATTTGCAGTCTAGAAACATCTTCAACACCATCCTTCCCCACCTCCACAGTATTCCCTACTTCCATAACCTGCATCTCATAATCTCCCGGTCCATAACAACTCAAATCCCACATTTCAGGTTCAACCACCTCACAGCTTAAGATCCCATTCTGTTCCTGGACACAAAGTAATCCCTCCCCCATCCCATCCATCTTATCTTGATCCTTCCTCATCCCTTGCTTCTCCAGAACCACCTGTGCCGCAGCTTCACCCTCTTGTGCAACAGAAACCAGACACTCAAACCGATTATGCAGGGAAGTCCCACATAGGCTCGCCTCCCTTCCTATGACCTGTTCACTGTTGAAGCGATCAACAGAATTTGAAACCATTGCATTTTCATTGACCTTTCCACTGCTATCGTTTAAAGATTCTAGCCCCAAAGTGCATGAACCTGTCCTTTCCACCTTATCACCACCAAAATTGAGGTCGGCTCGCAGGCATGCAAATATTTCCCTGACCTTTGGAGAAGGAGGTAAGTAAGCCTTAGCCTCATGTTTCCCTACCAAAGTCTGATGTCCTATGCCTTGCCCTGTTGCGGCCAACTTCAAGCCATCAGACCCCTTAATGAATTTCCTTCCGGCCTGATCAAATGGTCGATATGCTGGCAGGAGGAGCATAAATCAACCCATGATTCAATGATCACCCGCTACCTCCATTGGAGCTCCTCGCCAACAATGATCCACACAAAGTCTATCAATTCTTTAGAAACATCCACCTCGATAAAAGCCCTCAGAGCCACTGGGTGGAATAGAGCCCAAGTCCTGCTATCAACACAAAGAAATCTTCCCACAAAGTTCCACAACATAGAGATAATAGAAACGTTCTGGAAGGGGGGAAGGAGCTCAGGGAACCTCACCCAGGTTTCCACCATCGGCGAATCACGTTGCAAATTAATATCAAAAATCCACCGAAATAAAGATAATAGGGCACCATCACAAAACTGAGGGGACAAAGACCAGGCATGAATAAGATCTTCCTCAGACGCAAAATGAATCAGAATATGAAAGCTATCAACAAGACCTACCATAGCACGATCCTACAGATCCCAAAACTCAAATACAAATCTGTCAAAAACATCCACCAGGGGCCTCCATTTCGTTAATCGAGCAACCAAAGTCAAATTATTCAAAGAAAAGGCTTCATTAAACTCTGAGATTGAAAGATGAATCTTCTAACGCCCATCACGCTGGTCAGGAACCTTGGGGAAAAGCTTAATCTGAGGAAAAGGGGGTAGCAAGTCTGGGGCAGTGAGCGGAACAAAGGGACGATCATCCGCGAGAGGCCCCACCCCCACGACGGTGGGAGGGCGGTACACGAAGTTCGTCATCGTCTTCAAGGGGGCCGAAGAAGACATCCATCACGAGAGAGAGGAGGAAGCATCATCTCTCTCTGTCTAGTGGTTTTTCTTGGGTCTTTTAGGGGTTTTAGGGTCTTCAATGGGTTTTGGGGTCTTTTAGGAGTTTTAGTTTTTAGGGGTATTTAGGGGTATTTTATATGTTTTTTCATTTTAAAGGAGTTTTTGGGGTTTTTAGAGTTTTATGTGGGTTTATGTTTTTTAAGTGTTTTTATATGTTTTATTTTTTTGGTTTTTAGGGTTTTTGGGAAATTAGGGGTTTTTAATGTTTTAAATGTTTTTAGGATTATAAAGGGGTTTTTAGTGTTATTTGTGGGGGGGGGGTTTATTTTTACTATTTTTTAAAAATTTTAATGGGTTTATGGTTTTTATGGTTTTTTGTTTTTTATTATTATTAGGGGTTTTAAGGGTTTTTATTTTTAAGGGTTATAGGGTTTTTAGGATTTTTTCAGTGTTTTAGGGTTTTTAGTGGTTTTTGGAATTTTTAGTGTTATTTAGGGAATTTAGGGAATTTTAGGATATTTATAGGTTTTTAGTGTTTTTATGGTTTTTAGGAGATTTTGGGTTTTATAAATCTTAAGGGCATTCTAGGGTGCTTCAGGGGTTTAGGGGTCTTAAAGATTTTTAGGGTTTTTAGGGTTTTCTAGTATTGTATTAGGGCATTAGGGTTTTTAGTTTCTTTAGTGTTTTTTAGTATTTTATGGTTTTTATGTTTTCTTGGGGATTTTTGGGTTTTTTGGTTTCTTGGGGGTTTTAGGGGTTTTAGGGGTCATTGGGGATTTTAGTGTTTTAGTGTGTTTAAGGTTTTTTAGGGTCCTTCAAGGTTTTTATATGGTAATTTATCATCTTCTAGGGTTTCCATGTTCTTTTAGGTGTTTTTATGTTTTTAAGGGGTTTTTGGGTTTTAAATGTTTTATAATATTTGGTAAGGTTTGAGAGTTTTTGTAGTGTTTTTATGATTTTTTAGGGTGTTTGGAAATTTTTGTGTCTGTTAAGGGGTTTTAGGGTTTTTAGTATTTTTTGTTTTTTAAGGTTTCATTATGGGGTTTTAGGGTGTTTGTGGTATTTTTAGGGGTTTTAATTTTTCTTAGTGTTTTTTTGGTATTTAGGTATTTTTTAGATTTTTTTATGTTTTTTCTGGGTTTTCTAGGTTTTTAAGTGTTTTTAGGTTTCTATAGGGTTTTCGGGGATTTTTTAGATTTTTTTTTTGTTTTTAGGGTCTTTGGTTTTTTTCTGGATTTTTAGGGGTTGGTAGGGTTTCTATATTTTTTATGAACTTTAGGGGTTTTAGGGTTATTAGGATTTTTCAAGTTTTAAGGGTTTTAGGGGTTTTATAATTTTTTTAGTGTTTTTTAGTGTTTTTTTGGTCTTGAGGTTTTTAATGGATTTTTTGGTTTTTCTTATGGTTTTTAAGGACTTTTATGGTTTTTAGAGTTTTAGGGGTTTTAGGGTCATTTTGGGGATATTATGGCCTATTTAGGGGTTTTAAGATATTTTAAGGGTTTTTGGGTTTTCTATGATTTTTAATGTTTTTTAGAGTTTTAGGGGTTTTTAGAGTTTTTTTGGATTTTTTAAATGTTGTTAGAGTTGATTTATGGTTTGGGGGTGTAGGGTGTAGGGTATATGGTTTAGGGTGGTGGGTTTATGGTGTAGGCTTTTGTTTTTAGGGTATAGGGTTTGGGGTTTAGTGTGTAGGGTTTAGGGTGTATGGTGTATGGTTTCATGTTTAGCGTGTGGGTATAGGGTATATGTAGTAGGGTTTAGTGTTTAGGGTTTATTGTATAGGTTTTAGGGTTTAGATTTTAGGTTATTTGGTTTATGTTTTACAACGGGGGAATGGGATTTAGGGTATCATGTTAAGGGTTAAAGTGCATTATATTTGGTTTAGGGTGTACGGTTTATTGTTTAGGGTGTAGGGTTTTTTGTTTTGGGTTTTGGGTGTTGGGTATAGGGTTTGGGGTGTATGATTTATGGGTTAGGGATTATAGTGTAGGTTATATTATTAGGATATTTGGTTTATGATTTAGTGTGTAGGGTATATGGGTTTTGGTGTATGGTTTCGGGATTAAGATGTAGGTTGTACGGTTTAGCTTAAAGGGTGTAGAGTTTATGGCATTGGTATAGGGTTTAGGGTGTAGGGATTAGGGTTTAGGGTGTAGGTTATAAGGTTTAGGGTGTTGGGTTTAGTGTTTATGGTTTATGGTAATGGGTTGAGGGTGTATGTTTGAGGTTTTATGGTGTACGATATAGGGTTCATGGTTTATGGTTTAAGGTTTAGCATGTTAGGTTTTGGGTTTGGGGTTTAAGGTGTAGGTATAGGGATTTGGGTGTAGGGTATATAGTTTAGGGTATAAGGTATAAGGTTTTTGGTGTAGGTTATAGGTTTTTGGGTGTAGAAATTCTAGCTTTGGGTGTAGGGTATAGGTTTTAGAGTGTAGGGTATAGTGTTTTGTGTGTAGGGTATAGGGTTTTCTGTTTGTGGTTTAGGGTTTAGGGTATAGAATAATGGGGTAAGGGTTTTGGGTATAGGGTTTAGGGTGTAGGGTCTTGGGTTAGGGTGTGGGGTATAGGGTGTAGGGTTGAGGGTATAGGGTTTAGGGTATCATGTATATGATTTAGTTATTTGGGTTTTGGGAGCATGGTATAGGGTTTATGGTGGATGTTTTTGGTTTTAGGGTTTTAGGGATCAAGGATTAGGTTTTAGGTTGTAGGGTGTTGGGTTTTTGGTTTAGGGTGTTGTGTTTAGGGTTTCAGGTGTTGGGTTTAAGGATTAGGTTTTATGGTATAAGGTTTGGGGTGTAATGTTTAGGGTGCAGTGTAAAGGATTTAGGGTGTAGTTCTTAGGTTTTAGGGAGTATGGTATAGGTTATAGGGTTTTTAATATTTTTTTCGGTTTTTAGGGGTTCTTAGGGTTTTCAGTTTTTTATATTTTTCGTGTTCTTATTATTTTTCATGTTCTTAAGGGTTTGAGGATTTTTTTAGTTTTTTAATGTTTTTAAAGTTTTTTTAGTGACTTTATGGTTTTTAGTAGTTTTTAAATTTTTTATGGTTTTTAGTGTTTTAGGGGTTCTAAATTTTTTTTATTGTTTTTGAGGTTTCTTTATGATTTTTAGGTTTTTATGGGGTTTTTCAGGGGTTAAGGTTTTTTGGATTTTAATGGTTTTTATTAGTATTTTTAGAGTTTTGTTAGTGCTTTTTGGGGTTCCATAGGTTATTTATGTTTTTTTGGGTTTTTAGAGTTTTACAGGGTTTTTTAGGTTTTTTGGGATTTTATGATGGTTCTAGGGAACACAGCAGAAACATTGTGTTAGGGTATTAAAGAAATTAATCATTGATCGATATAAATGTGTTTTCTCTGGAGATACATGACCTAGTACAAAATCTGTTAATTTCGCATGAATAATTAAATCATGATAAATAAATAAAAAATATCTCAATTTATTTTAATGTGTGTTCGACAACTATCCATTATAGGTGACTATTACTCAAAGAAACCAATTCTGGAACCCTCTAGACCACCCACAAGGATCTTTTAATGATTTTGGGAATATCGATACTTATCATTTGAGTTCTATTCTGGATATCTAATGATGCCATTGACATCTCGACGATCACCACTGCTTTGATCCTCTATTATATAATGGATAACATAGATCAGTTACTAGGATCAAGATATTCTCTCTCTAGGATACTGGATAGAGGAGAGAGAGTTTCTAAAATCCATCTAATGAATGGTTCCATGATTGAGAGAATCCTTCTCCCTATGTAGTGAGTTATAAAATTCCCAGAAAAGGATCCTCAACCACTAAATATTTATTTCACACTAAATAATCCCTAAACAACATCTTATGGATTTTTTACGAAGTCATAAATATCATTTTTATTTTTATGAATTTTTTGTAAAATAAAAAATATATTACATGATAAAAAATAAGTCATTAAATCAACTCAATATTCCAAAAATTATTAAATGATCCTTTAATAATAAAATATTATTTGTTTGTTAAATATTTTCTCATTTATTAACATAATATGTCGTGAATATTTTTAATAGATAAATTAAATAAAAAGTATTCTATACTTTAATAACATGAATGCATTTATTCACTTGTGATCATTTAAAATTAGGACATAACTTAGACCCCATCCTGTGGCGCACCATGTCCTATACATCTATTCTTCAAAATTTTCCCGACTTTTGATTTTGCTTAGTTTGTGACCATATAGGACCTTATCTTGATGGAAGTAAATTCTATTAATAAATTGAGAGCATATACTTACACCAATAACGTTATATGATGAGATAAGGAAAAATCCTAGAAACAACAACCTTTCCCAGGACCACACACCATGTAATATTATCTCTTAGTATTGAAATATCTCATAATACAGGATACACACATTATTTCATCATCCCTTTTTGATTTATTGTTTTTTAACCATAATGTAATAACGTTACTTATTCTACCATGAAAATGGACTCAGTAATGTTACTATCATCCTCATCAACTAGGCCCGAGATATCACTTCCTTTTTGAATAATAAAAAAAATCTTGATTATTCAATAAAGGTCATACCACTAGTGGAACATCCAATGCAAGCTACCCACCATGACATAAATGGTATGGTATTTTCCTAACATAAATGTATGGGATAAAATAGTATAAAATGATAATAATCTCAAGGTAGGATAACATTACATTTTTTCACATATAGTTACTACAAAGGAAACGAAAAACATGTGGTGTTCTTGTTGGCTTTTCATCCACCATGATCTCATCAAAAAAATATTAATAAGTGAAAATTTCATGAGAAAAAATCTCAATGATAATGATACCCCATCACATTATAGTCATATATAATTTGTTTCAAGTAATCATAATTTTTCTTGTCCATAGGATATATGCTTAATATTAGTGTCATAGTATCTCAAGGTTCTCATTATAGCCTGAGATCTGCTCTAACAATCTGATATTACAAATAATAAATGACAATTACCATGTAATTAGTAAACACAAGAAATATCAACACTATTATGGTATGAATACATCTTGTATAACTCACTATATACATTATATGGTAATGAAATAGTACTATTTATTTTGGGTCAAAGGGACCCACTTTTACAATGATTCTACATGAACTAGAGAGAACATGCTAACTATCATTGTTTTCTCTCTAAAATGCCTTGAAAATTCCATTATGTAATCAATATAACTCGTATTTTACAATTAAGGTTTCATTATTAGAACATAGAAATACCTTTATATTTCATATTATATTTACTCATCATGGAAAACTACAACTAGGAACAATAAAGAGATTATTTAAGGATATAATCAAAATTGAATTATTTTTTGACATTGTTAAAACACTCTATTAAAAATGTACTTCATGGAAAATGTATAATTTCTAAATAAAATTTATTTTAATTATTTATTATTATTAAACATTTTTTAAAAGATAAAAAAATTTAATGATGTTTTATGTAATTTTAATAATGTCAATAATGTTCATTAAGCTATAAAGATTTTTAATTTTAAATAAATAATGATTTTTAATTAAAATTTATTATTTTCCTATGTAGAAAATTATTTTGTAAAATAAATATCATTTTTGGACTCACCATCTCAATGTTTTATTAGGGTTATTTTTTCATAAATTTCTTAAAAAACTATTTTCAGGTAAAAGAGTAAACATTTCCTTTTTACAAAGTACTGTGAATTTATTACATCATTATTTTGTGAGCATGATTAAAAATTTTATGAATTTTTTAAATATTTTTTTAATAAGTATAAAAATTAATGTAAATATATTAATTTTAATTTATAAATTTATACCTTCCATTTTTGAACCCAAAATTTTAAATTCAAAATAAAAATTAGTTTTGAATTCTGGACATTAAAGGGTTTGGTTGGGAGGTGTGTTTCAGTTTTCGATTATCTTGGACATACACCCACTTTCAACCACTAATAAATTATATATAAAATTTGTGGGAATTTATTTCACCCATAGTTTTTTGTCTTAAATAATAAAATAACCGATATTTTAACCCTTAATGAAACACCTCCTCAAGTATAAATACCACTATTCCCTCCTCATAGTACAAACCAAAGATATTGAGAATAATTTAACTCCCAATTTATCTATAATGAGTCTCTACAAGGTCATTCAAAAGTTCTAATAAGCCCCTCTATAGATCTAAAAAGCATCCTCCCAATTTTTGGGATTCCTCAATTATCCTCTTTCCTTTTCAACTTCATTACTTTTATTATGTTGTATTTTAAAATATCTTCCCATATAATTAAATAATTTTTATTATATTCTATTTTATATTTTTTAAATGAGTTTTTATTTATTCTATCTCATTATATCCTCTTCTTAAGAAGTTACCTTATTGAAACAAGGGTTCATGGCAGCTAAATTCCCATTATTTTGTGAGCCTTATTAGTTCTTTCTTATAGCAATGAAAAATGTTAATATGAATCACTATTATAATTTATATTATATATTATCAATAATATATCATGATTCTATCTCATTATACTACCTTAATAAGTTGTTTAATTATCAAGGTTTCTCATATCTATAAAACCACTATAATTTTTAAAAAAAAACATGTGTTGTTTTCCAAGAAACAACATACCTTTATGAATAATTCATGTGGATGTGACTCTAGAATAGTTGTATCATGGGGTAATAACCCCAAAAAGGTAACATTGGGATTTGACTAGATTTTCGCCTAGTGAATGACAACAGGACTTATTGCACACCTAGTTTGACACTCCCAAAGGGGTTTCTTTCGATAATTCACAAGAACCTTTTGAGTTATAATAAAGAATCAGAATATAAAATTCATATTTACATTTTATTTATGTCTCTATTATATTAATTTATACTTAAATAAATATTTTTTATCATTACGTTAATTATATTACATATTTATTCAATGTGAACATCTTATTGTCCCTATGTTTATTGTTGTCTATTCATAAAGATAGCCACATTAATCCATTGAAGGGGTTTATTTACAACCCAATTTTTTACTAATGAACAAGATCTATTTCATTATCCATATTCTTCATCGATTTTACCTTTATTATATATATATCTATGTTCTTATGTATACATTTTATGGTGTAATTATGATATCTATATATAATTATCCATCACAACCTTTGTCTTTCCTTATCATCAGTAATGTGTAATCAAATCTTTGATTCCAATACATTTACAGGTTAATAATCTACCATGATTCTTATGACTAATGGGTATTCACCTAGATACCCATACATTTATTTAATAGATAAATTATTGAATAAAATATATACCCTTTTGTCTATGATATGTAAATATCCAACAATTCATCATTGTTTTTCATAGGTTGAGGGTAAATCCTCCTGTATTAAACAAAAAAAAACAAATCCTCTTTTAAAAATTGTGAAAATGAGAATCCCACTAGAAGAAAATAAGAAAATATCCTTAAATAAATATTAATAGAAGGTCTAAATATGGTTCTAAATACCCAATGGGAAGAAATCATAAATATAATAAATAGAAAAATTCTTGTCGCCCCCTTCTAGATAATGAAATAGTGAAACCACTCAATGATGATATGTCACCCCCTACCAAGAAGTTGGGTCATTCTAGTCCAAAATAAGGAGGTTTTAAACCCCTCCCACTCATGATGACAAGTGGAAGAAGGATCATATGATAGGTTCCACAGACATATCTCTCAAACGAGTATCCCACCTGACAATGCTTCTTAGGAACTCACTACATTTTCAACCTAATTCAACACAATACCAAAGAAAGAACACTATGAAAAAAAAATTTAGGGTTCCCATCTATCCAAAAATAGATGAGTATAGATTGGTAAATTATGGGTGTTATCACACCCATCCCAATTTTGAGTCTGCCCAACTAATGGTACCTTTAAGAGCATCCTAACTTCCTACAAAGTGACCACCGATTCCACTATCTCTCACTTAATCATCAATGAAAACTCCCGAAATCACCATAAATCTCACCAAATCACACCTTGCACAACCACTGATCATTTCCCAATAGATAGTAAGGTTTCAAAATAAGGCTGGGAACCCAATTAAGATATTGAGTGACACTGAATAGAAAATGGAGAAAGAGAAGTCATCAATGAATATTTTAAGATGCAATAATAATTCCATATCTTGAATGATTTGTATTTACCTAGAAAGTTATCAAATTTTATTAGATACCCAAAAATATCAAATCGTTTTATCATTATAGGATTATCTTATGTATGTTTTAATTATGTGGAAAAAATGAATTAAGACATATAAAGGGAGCACCCAGATAGCACTCTAATGCATTAAGTAATGAGATCAGGTTAACTGAATAGAACATACTCTTATGTGAAAATGGACTTTACCAGTTATTGGTTACACCTAAGAGATATGGTAACCATCTAGATATGTAATTCCATTATTAATGTTTTATTTTCAAAGATATTGATTCATTTTATATATGTTTTCTAAATATTTTATTGGTTCCTTGGTAAAGATTGATATCACATGGATCATAATTATTGATTCTTATAACTCTTTTGATTATTTCCATTATCTTATATTTTTCTCAATGTTTTTCCAATGATGTTCATTTATGATCTATTTTCATTATTTATCCCTTATTGGTATTTATATCTAACCATTCTCTTGTATTTCCCCTTCTCCTTAGGAATTCTAATGAAAGGGATAAGTACAAGGAAATTACATGTGTGGATAATCCTTATGGAAGAAATATATATTGTACCATTTTTTAGTTTTAAATGTACCTAGTTCCCAAAGACACCAAAATTTAGATATTGGGAAATTTTTATAATTATTATGGTGTATTTAAAATTATATATATTGAGAACCTGATAGAGAAGTGGGCATCTCATTTGGTATCATATAAGAGTTTAGTTTTTTTGGGAATTATGATTTGAAATATTTGGGCATAGATACTTACATAGATAAAATTTTTCTATAGTATACTAGGTTAAGTATAACTGGTATAAACACAATGGATTAACATATAATCAGTTTTTATAATGATTCCATTATATAGATAACATTTTTGTGAACATTTATGATTAATAAGTGTTATTCAAAGAGTAAAATTGTGAGGATTCAATTTTCATAAGGGGGTAGAATGTAACACCTTAAAAATTAATTTATTTTATTCATATAAATAATATTTTGTAATTATTTTTTCATTATAAGCTCAGATAAATGATTTTACATTTCTTAATAAATTTAGTCATCATGGAAAACAAAAACTAAGATTATTTAAGGGATTATTTAATGGTATAAACAAAATAGAATTATTTTTGGAGATTATAAACATATTATATTAAAAATGTGTTCAATTATAAATATAAAATATTTATATAAAATTTATTTTCTTGAAATAATCCTATTAAAAATTAAATGGTAATATATTTTAAATAATCCATATGTAATTTATAATAGAAGGAATGTTTATTATTCTAGAATGATTGTTAATTTTCAATAAATCGGGATTTTTATTTAGAGGATAAAATTTAAAAAACTATAAAAATATTTTGGTAGAAAAAATTATTTTTTAACTCATTACATCAATATTATCTTAGGGATATTTTTCAGGAATTTTACTACAAAGTTACTTTTAGGGCGATAAAGTGAAAATTTCCACTTTACAAAGAACTGCAAATTTATGACATCATTATTATATGAGTGTGATTAAAAATATTTGAAAATTTTATTTTATAAAAATATAATTTAATAAGGATAAAAAATAATTTAAAAATAATAATTTTAATTTATACATTTATTCCCCAAATTTTCAACCAAAAAATAGAATTTTAAGATAAAAAATATTCTTGGATTCTATGCATTAAATGGGTTGGCTGGAAAATGTGTTTTTGTTTGTAAATACCTATGGTTTCTACCCACTTTCTCCCACTCATAAATAAGACAAAAAAATGGTTCAAATTGATTGAACCCACAAGTGGTTAGATTATATAATAAATTAACCTATATTTTAACCCTCAAAACCACCCTTCCTCAAGTATCAATACCCCTCATTACCTCCTAAAATTACAAACCAAATCCATTGATAGTGATTTATATTTAAAATACCCTCCCAATTATCTCCCATAATTGGTTCCAAGGTTCTAAGTAGTAACTCTCAAGAATTAATAATCATCCTCGGTGTGTTAGGATTTCCTCAATTCTCTTATTTTCTTTTCATGTTCATACATATGTTATGTTTTCTTTTTAAATTATTTCTCATAAACTTTCATGATTATTATTCCATGGTATTATCTTCAATATTATTTTTTTAGAGTGAGAATTTATTTATTCTCTATCATTATATCCTTTTCCTAATCCGTTACTATGTTGAAACAAGGGTTCTTACCCCTCATTTCCCATTATTTATTGAGCCTCATTAGTTATTTATTATTTAAATTTAAAATGTTAATATGAATATTTTTGATAATTTCATTACTATGTTATCAATGATATATCACCATTTTATCGCATTATACAACCCTTATAATCCATTTTAATGCTTAAGGTTTCAATTAGATATAAAACCATCCAAAATTTGGTGAAGAAAAGAATGTCTGGTTTTCCAAGAAAAAACATCCTATTTTGGATACTATAAGTGGATGTGGATCCATCATTTTTTTAACTAGAGATAATAACCCCAAAAAAGGCTCATTGGGATTTTACTCGATCATCACCTAGTGAATGACAACGGGCCCTAGTATAAACATGGTTTGACACTCCTAGAAGATTTTATTTGGATAATTCACATGAAATTTATGAGATACAATAAAGGATTAAAATATGTTGATTGATATTTAAATTCAATTGATGTCCCAGTTTCATGACGATGTGTGAAAAAATGTGCTATACCCGACGGTTGATTAGAGAAGGTTGGATTCTGCTTAATCACTCATATCAGGTGCACCGTTTTCATCTTGAAACACCCAATGGTTCTGTATCTAGAAACACGTGGTCCTACTTTCCAAAGGCAGTCGTTCGCTAGGTGATTTGGCCAGCGACGCTTAAGAACTAACATTGGTCAAGAGGATGGGAAGTCGGGCTCATTTCACCCTTTTGAGGGGAATTATTGCATGTTTCAGGACTCTCATATATATTTAAGAATCATTAATTTGTTCGGGAATCTCTGGTTTATACCCAAGCATAGTATACACAGATTACTCCTTGTTGGAAATGGTCATCTGACCGCAGTGATTTAGAATCATTTAGGCCCAAGGTTTACCATACCTCATTGGATTAATGACTCTGAGGAGTTTAGAATCATTGATATGACACAGGTTTGAAGCCCTATAACTGGGTTCTCTGGAGTTTATTTCCATCCAGGGGGGACAGATAACGACTTGAGCATTTGGATCAGACCTGTGATACGATCTTCCTACATATCCTCGTGAGAGGAATCAGAATCCATGTAGTTTGGTTTGGGTTGGGGCTTATACCCTGAGGCAGCCTAAGGTGGTGTGGGGATTACACTCTGAGGTGGCCCAAGGTGTTGGTGAACCGACATGAAGGAGTTCAGAATGACTAGTTGTTAGGCTTGAACCTCAGACAGGCTTCCTACGTACCCCACCTAGGAGACAAGGATCAAAGTCCACATAGTTCGGGTTGGATGGGGCTTACGCTCTGAGACAGCCCAAGGTGGTGGGGCTTGGACCTCATGGAGGCTTCCTACGTACCATGCCTTTGCACGGATGAAAGTCCCCATAGTTCAGGATGGCAGAATATAGTTTAACGTCATGTGGGATGGGGGTGTTGTCATGGTCGATGCTTACTCTAAGCCCACGTGAGTCATGCTCGGTGTGAGAAACAAGAGGCAGCAGGGACCTGACGATCACGTCATGAAGGGTGCGTCTGTGGGGAGAGAAATGGGGCTTACGCATGGCCAGCAGCCCGGGGAATTGGAGATTGGGACTTACTCTAGGATGGAGGCCTGAATTGGTGACAAACCCCAATGGGAGAGGTATTTGGGACTGATGAAAGGAGGGGTGTAGTTACCACCTCCTGTAATAAGAACTAGGTGCTTACTCCGGGATGGTTTCCCTGAGAGATTGGGACTTACTCCATGATGGAGGCCCGAATTGGGGACAAACCCCAATGGGAGAGGTATTTGGGACCGAATAAATGAGGGGTGTAGGTACCACCTTCGGCAATAAGAACTAGGGGATTACACCGGGATGGTTGCCCTGAGAGAACGAGACTTACTTCAGGATGGAGGCATGAATTGGTGATAAACCCCAATGGGAGAGGGATTTAGGACCGAAGATAGGAGGGTTGTAGGCACCACCTCCTGTAATAAGAACTAGGGGCTTACACCAGGATGGTTTCCCTAAGAGATTGAGACTTACTCCAGGATGGAGGCCCGAATTGGTGACAAACCCCAATGGGAGAGGGATTTGGGACCAAACAAAAGAGGGGTGTAGGTACCACCTCCTACAATAAGAACTAGGGGCTTACACTGGGATGGTCACCCTGAGAGATTGGGACTTACTCCAGGATAGAGGCCAAATCACTCCCAGAAGAGGGGAGAAGTGATCACCACTGGTGTCCAAAGGAAATGCAAGCGGGGTCCCCCAATATTGGTGAGTGGAGAGGAAGAAAGGGGACTCCTGGGCTCAGAACCTACACTACCATGGGTATGTGAACCTAGGAATGTTTTGGGAACCTGCTCAAGTGATGGAGCAACCCCTTTCCCTCGTCTACTTTGGGTATGTGAACTCAAAGCGGTGCACTGATACACCTGAAGGTTACATTATACGGATCTGGTGGCTTCGGTAAAGGCCTCAGCTCAAGGACGATGAATAGGCCAATGACGGGTTTACGAAGGATCAGGCCGGGTTGGAAGGATTTTA
Source organism: Viscum album (assembly GCA_963277665.1). Lineage (NCBI taxonomy): Eukaryota > Viridiplantae > Streptophyta > Magnoliopsida > Santalales > Viscaceae > Viscum > Viscum album. The sequence goes on along the minus strand of OY728136.1, from coordinate 1,424,989,044 downwards.
TCTGACTTGGGGAATGGGAACACCGAAGGAGTTGGCGGGGCACATGGGTGTATGAGGAGTGGCGTCCTTCGTGTAGGGGGTGCTACGCGGATGGAGAGGGCATCCGCGTACCAGGGTGGTACCCGGATTGTTGGGCATCCTACGTACCAGGGCGGTACGCAGCTTCGGGTTCTGCCTACGTACCAGGTTGGTACACGGGGGAGTCCACGCGAGCAGCGGCGGCCAGGGGAGACATCCGGTAGGGGTTCGTTGGTCAGAAGCTAAACGGATTTCAAGAATGAGAGGGTATGGCACCTGCCATCAGGACAAGCCTGTGCATGCACGGGAATGCCTAGCCGAATAACCATGCGAAGGTAGAGAGCTAATTTCACGATGAGGATGATGGGGAGGAGCAGTTCCAAGTAGTTAGTTTGGGTTGTATGCAATGTTTGAAGCCTACGGGCAATGAATTCCTCTAAGGCCTATGATCCATGTAATACTTACGCCTTCAGGCCTTGTAAGGGTTCCAACTCACCCCTTGAAAGGTGGATTATCAAAAAAATCAATAAAAAATGAAGGCCTTCGGGCCATTGGAGGACTCCCTGGTCTACATGGAGTACATCCGTGGAGGGACCCTGGCTCGTAGTCTTCTTTTTTTTGTTATTTTAAGTTTTTGGTTCACCAAGTTGTTATGCATTTTTCAGTTCCTTATTAATTCGTCTCCAGTTTCATACCTGTTGCGAATTGGAACTTCACTGTTTGCGAAATCCTAAGCTCCTTCCTCTGAAATCCTTCCACCTAAGTCTGATCCCCCCCCTAGCGGAATTTTCAGGACCCTACAAATTTCCCCATCAGAATGGGGTCCGATCGGAATGAAGAGGAGGCTATTCCAATGTAGAGTGGTCTGGAAAATTGATGATTTATTGGGCAATGCACTAAATATTTCTTGAACCAAGGGACTTGGCAAGCACAGTTCGAATTTTTCTAGGGTTTTGTAGAAAAACCCTACAAACTTTTTGTGTTTTCCGTCAATACCCTAATTTTTCCCGGGCCCATTTGGTGTGGACCCAGCGGGTGTGGCTCAACTTTTTCTTAGGTCGCTCATTTCGGGTTTTCGGCCTAACGGGCTTTGTGCCTATTTTTTTTGTGAGCAGTTTAAAGTCCCTCCGACAAGACTATCATTACTGTTGTTTTAGGTAGAACAGCTTTGACCAGATATGGTGGGGCGAGGTCCCCAACAATTTTTATTTGATTAAAAGATGTCTCAATACCTTTCAGATGCACGTGGGGAGAATGTGTTTAGATTTGAACAACATGCATGGCATGTCTCAAGGCATGGGAGCTATATCGGCATGCAGAAGTAGGAAATAATTACCTAAGGAAGAAATGCCTTTATTAGATGGGCCAGGGGTGATCAATATGCAGAGCTGCTGAGGGCATGGTATGCATAGTCGTGCAAACGTGTCCTTAAGTCAATGACTGTCCATTTCTGATGGCCTGTGGACTTCATAAATGTCCAGATTATAGAAATCACCATGGGTGGCTTGAAGAATTATGAAAAACCATTAGGGGTGGATCGAAAAGGGTATGTGACATCTGAAAGGGTTTGGGAACATCTACGTGAATCGGGAATATGGACGAAGGGTCCTTGTTCTACGCATTTAGTCAGCATAAAGGGTTGTGGAGCTTGGCGCAGTTTAAAGTCATTCAGTTGGGACATTATTTAAAATGGAATGGATTCTCTTGGTTCTCGGTAATCTCGTCAGAGACGTTCCTTCATATTCAGGCAGGGTTGTGAAAGAGGTTAGTAAACAGCAGCTCAGAGGGTTTCTGAATCCTGGGATGGATATGGGGTCTCATAGGCCTAGGGGAATACGGAGTGAAGCAATGCCTAAGGAAATATTTCCTTTGGTAGATGCGCTAGGGGTGATCAATATGCAGAGCCGCTGAGGGCATGGTTTTCATAGTCATGAAAAGGTGTCCTTAGGTCAATATTCTCCCGATAGCTGAGCAACTTAAAAGAAGTTGAGATTTGGGACCACCAGGGGTGGATTACAAGGGTTTGGTTCTTTCTGAGTACAGAGTATGGTTTATGAAAAGAGGGTTCTGAATGTGGGAGAAACATCTAGGATAAACATCCTGGGAATGGGTAAAGTCATCCCTTCTCACGCTGGTCTGAGACAGTGGTTTGTGCAGGTCTATCCCATGCACTGAGGGACAGAGGAATACCTCTATTTCTAATTGAACCCGTGAAGAATTCAACCAGGAAGTTTAATGTCATGTGTAAAGGATTAAGGGAATTGTTATTATTACTAAATATGTGTAGTTTAACATCATGCGGCAAGGACGAAGGGAATTTTAAATTTCGTGCAGTTTAAAGTCATGCAGTAAGGACGGCTTCCGTGAAGTTTAGCATCATGTGGTAAGGATGGATTCCCTGCAGTTTAACGTCATGCGGTAAGGATGGATTCCTTGAAATTTAACATCATGCGGTAAGGAAGGATTCTGCGCTGTTTAACATCATTCGGTAAGGATGGCTTCCATGCAGTTTAACGTCATGCGGTAAAGACGGGGAGCATTATTAAATACACTGTGCAATTTAATGTCATGTAGCAAGGATGGGGTGTGTGTTTTTTTTAATCCGTGAAAATGCTTGTAGTTTGAGGCATTTCCCTAGATGTTTAATGCTTGGTCTTTGTAGCTTCATGCCAAGTGACAAAGAAATATTTCGTGCAGTTTTAATTGTCATGCGGTAAGGACGTAGCTGCAAATGCCACTCTTGATTAGAATGTAACGGGGCTCGAATATATTGGCATTTCCAAGACATGGAAAGGGGTTGATTGTGTAAATCATGTTTCTGGGGCTTCTTGGATCAGGAGAGATGATATGGGTGCTCCGAGGCCGGTAAGCGTACGAGGATAGGAAGAGTATCGCCTGAGGAAATCCTACCTTTTGTAGACGGGCTAGGGGATATCAATATGCAGAGCCGCTGAGGGAATGGTATGCATAGACATGTAAAGGTGTCCATGGGTTGATGACTTTCCACTTCTGATGGCCATGAATGATTATGAGGATCCGCAATTGTCTGGGCCACGAAGTCTGCCGTTTGGCCTAAAAATATTTGTACATGTCGGGGATATTCATCCCCGGTTGCTGTTAAAACTCGAAGAGTTCACTGCGCTGATTTATCTTGTGCATGGGGTGTACCATTACTCTATGTAGTTTAACATCGTGTGGTAAGGATGAAGTACTCTTAGTTTAACAGTCATAGAGTTCGGACCATTAGGTGACTATTTCTACAATCACTTGGAGGGCAATTAATTTAGGATGCTATGGTATACTCTGAACAGGTGTGAGGGAATGGGGGTGTAAACTGTAACTTTGGGGTTTCTTGGATCATAAGATATGGTATGGGGGCTCTGAGGCCGGTAAGAGTACGGAGATAGAAAGAGTATCGCATGAGGAAATCTTGCCTTTTGTAGATGGGCCAGGGGCTATCAATATGCAGAGCCGTTGAGGGCATGGTATGTATAGTCATACAAAGGTGTCCACGGGTCAATCACTTTCCACTTCAGATGGCCATGGATGATTATGAAAATTCGGGATTTCTCATAGAACAGAGTTTAGCATATGGGGATAATGGTGTCCAAGCATACAAGAAACATCTTCACCGCAATTTCCCATTGAGTAGAAGTAGCCCAGCCCTGGCTTGACATTTGTAGATGTAGATCTTCATGTGAACCAAAGGCAGATACATAGGCTAACCATGTAGGGATACCCCAGAAATGTTTGGATGTGAGGGGGGAATGAACTTGTAAACCACTGATCTATAAATTTTTTGGATCGGGAGATATGATATGGGGGCCCTGAGGTCGGTAAGCGTATGGAGATAGGAAGAGTATCGCCTGGGGAAATATTGCCTTTGGTAGACGGGCCAAGGGATATCTATATGAAGAGCTGATGAGGGCATGGTATGAATATTCGTTCAAAGGTTTCCATGGGTTGATAACTTTCCACTTTCGATGGCCATGAATGATTATGAAGATCCGCAATTATCCGGGTCGTGGAGTCTGATGTATGGAGAAGATGAATCCAAACTTTCCAAGAGTACTCCTGTTCCATTTCGCCGTATATCTTGTGTGGGTCATGACGCAGTCCATACAGTTTAATGTCATGCGGTGAGGACAAAGTCCGTGCATTTTTAACATCGTGTGGTGAGGATGAGGATGAACCGACATGAGAAGGGGACTCCGTGCAGTTTAACGTCATGCGGTAAAGACGAGGGCTATATATACCTGTGTTTTCTTTTATTGGCGGCTGGTCTAGGAGATAAGATCTCGGCGTCACTACGTATCCTACGAGGATAGGAATCAAGCCTCACGTAGTTCTTTTGGGGGACAAACCCCATGCAGGTCTGGTCCGTATGGGGGAAAGGAGCATTTTTAGCTTCATTTGGGGTGACTGGGCCAGGATGTGGAATTCCGGCGTCACTACATATCCTGTGAGGGCAGGAATCAAGACATACTTAGTTCTTTAAAAGATAATACACCCCATGCAGGTCTGGTCCGTACACAGGGGAAATGTCATTTTCAATATTTCTTATCCATGTAGTTTAACGTCGTGCGGTAAGGACGAGGAATACACCCCGTGCAGGTCTGGTCTATACATGGGTGAAGAGGGAATTTTTAATCTTCATTTGGGGGCGGTTGGGCCAGGATGGGGATTTCTGGCATCGCTACGTATCCTGCGAGGGCAGGAATCAAGCCTCACATAGTTCTTTAAAAGGGGATACACCCCGTGTAGGGTTGGTCGGTACACAGGGGAAAATAAGGAACTTTTAACTTTATCCGGGGATGGCTGGGCCAAGATAGAGAATCCTAGCATCGCTGCGTATCCTTAAAGGGCAAGAATCAAGCTATACATAGTTCTCTGAAATCCATGTAGTTTAACATCGTGCGATGAGGAATAAATTCTCTTAGTTTAGATTTATAGAGTTTGGACCGTTGGGGCTTGGCAGTTTAACATCTTGCAACTCGAACGATATGTGCTTGGCAGTTTAATGTCCTGCAGCTCGGACAATAACTGCTTTTGGTTATGCAAAATACTTTTCAGAAATCTCGCATTCGTAGGAGCGGTAGTGAACTTCCCGTCCATGGAGATGAGGGCATATGCTCTATTAGAGTAGACCTTGTGTATAACATATGGTCCCTTCCACTTGGGCTCTAGCTTTGGAGGTTTCTTTATAGGTATAATTGGGGCCTGGAGGACCAACACCAATTCTCCTCCCAATAAATACCTAAGACAAACCTTTTTATTGAAGGCTCATGCAATCAGGTTCTGATATACTTTTATATGGTTCAAAGTGTGCTACCACTTCTCATCTAGCTATTCAAATTCACCAAGACATTTTTCTGATTGCTCATCGTTGGACAACTGATCACAAATGGAAACACAAAGCAATGGAAATTAGAGCTCAATGGGCAGGACTACTTCTGTTCCGTATACTAATGAGTACGGAGTAGCCCGAGTAGTGGTTCGGATTGTGGTTTGATAACCCACAATTCAGGAAGGAGTTTATCCAGCCATGAATTCCTGTCTTTTTCCACCATTTTTTGGAGAATGTTGGATAGGGTCTTGTTGAAAGCCTCTATCTGTCCATTGGCCACTGCATGGTAGTAATATGAGTGGTTAGCCTTGATACCATAATCTTGGTATAGTTTCTCCAATTCAGTAGAGCACAAATTGGTGTCATTATCCATCAGTATGGTATGTGGGACTCCAAATCTGGAGATGATATTGGCTTTCAAAAAGCTGGAAATGTTTCTTACCTCGACTTCCTTGAGGGTTACAGCTTCTGACCATTTGGAAAAAAAGTCAGTTTCTATGAGGATGTACTTCAATTGTTTGTCTGTGGCGGGAGGATATGGTCCCACGACGTCCATTACCCAGATGGAAAATGGCTAGGAGTACTTGTCCTGATGAAGTAATTCTGGGGGTTGGTGAATGAAGTTGTCATGAATTTGGCAGGAGTGGAATTTTTTGGTAAAGTGCTCGCAATCTCATGGCATGGTGGGACAATAGTACCCAAGCCTTTGAACCTGATGGGAAATCTTAGACTCTGACTGGTGTTCTCCACATACTCTGGAAAGCACTTCAGTCACGACAACAATGGTTTCTTCTCTATCAATGCATCTGAGGAGGACTCCGTCGAGCCTTGTTTGTAGAGGACCTCTTGCTGACATGTGCCGCTGTATAGGAAAATGTTGATTTCCCTTATCCGTATTTGCTCTCATTCAGCCTTGTCTGATGGTTGTTCTCCCTGTTGAAGGTAGTTTGCAATGGGGGTCATCCAGCCGGTGGCAGGAGCATATGGTTTAGGGACAGGACTAACTTCGTTTATTTCTTCCGTCTTAGTCTGAACAAAAGGCAAGACCATTCGACAATGAGCAATACTGATAGTTGTTTCATCCCGGTCTAGGTCAGCTAGGGCTGTGGCCACATTAGCTAATGCATCGGCCTGGGAATTTTGAGACTGGGGAATATAGGCCAATGTTGGTTCTTAGGAGAATTCCTCTATCAACCCTCGGACATGGTCAAACAGGGGAATCAGATCCTCTTTTTTAATATCATAGTCACCATTGACCTTCTTGATGACCAGTTCTAAGTCACCTTTTACCTTAAGGTGCTGTACTTGTGCCTGGAGTGCGAGCTCCAGGCCTGCAATGAGGGCTTGATAATCCGCCTCATTGTTCATACATCCTTTTGATAGGAGGAAGGAATATGGCAAGACTGAATGTTCTGGGGACATAGGTATTATCTCCAAACCACCTTGTTAAATTTTGGATCCTCCATCCTCTTCCCAGTTGGGCTTTAGGATGCACCGTTAAAGTACATTTCCCATGTTGGGAACTCCTCTTGAACCGAGAAGATGTCTTCATCAGGTAGCTCGACATATGGTGCGGTGGTCCCTGTCATGGGGTGCTCTTCCAGAAAATTTGCTAATTCCTGGCCTTTTATGGCTTTCTAAGGCACAAACCGGATGTCAAACTGTTGTAGGATGACAGCCCATCGGGATAGGCGCCTAGTAAGCATCAGGAAACTGAGGATGTACTTGAGCGGGTTACTAGGTGATACCAAATGGACTTCATGATGTTGTAGATAATGTCTCAATTTTTGAACTGTGAAGACCAATGCCAAAAAACTCTTCTTGATGTTTGAGTATCATGTTTCAACATCGATAATGGTTCGGTTGAGGTAATAGAGACTTTTTTTACTATCGACGTCATTTTTCTGTGCGAGGAAGGCCCCCAGGGACTGTTCGTGGGCCATCACATATAGGATAAGGGGTCTCCCTTCAACCAAAGGCATGAGCACTGGTGGGATTAAGAGGCACTTCTTTAGGCTGTTTAATTCCTCGTGGCAATCTTCTATTCATTGGTATGTAACTCCCTTTGTCATTAACCTGGTGAAGGGAAAACATTTACCATCCATGTTGGATATGAACTTCCTAATGTAGGCCAAGTGTTCTTGGAATCCTCTCAAATCAGTGAGATTGTGGGGAGGTGGTAAACCAAGGATAGCCTTTGTCTTTTCAGGGTCGACTTCGATTCCACGATGGCGTACGAAGAAGACAAGGAATTTCCCTAATGTAACCCCGAAGGCGCATTTCAAGGGATTCATCTTCAGGCTATGTTATCAAAGTTTGTTGAAGATGGTTTCAAGGTTTGACAGGTGATCTGAGAGTTGTCTTTATTTGACCACCAATTCATCCACGTAGCATTTGACAAATCTCCCCAGGAATGGTTTTAAGATAAGATTCATGGCACGTTAATATGTGGTGCCCGCGTTCTTGAGACCAAAGGGCATGAACCTATAACAGAATACTCCTTGAGGGGCCTTGAAGGAAGTGGCTTCTTCGTCTTCTTAGGCCATCTTGATTTGATTATACCCAGAATATCCATCCATGAAGGAGAGAACCTCATACCTGGTCATTGCATCAATTAATAACTCTGTGATCGAGACAAGGAAATTATCTTTCGGGCAATGCCGATTAAGATCTCTGAAATCGATACAGACGCAGATTTGTCCATTCTTTTTCTTAACAGGGACAATGTTGGCTAGCCAGATGGGGTATTGGACCTCCCAAATGAAGCCTGCTTTAATTAGCTTGTTGACTTCAGCCTCTATTTTGGCCACATGTGTGGGGTGTGTCCTTCTGGCGGCTTGTTTATAGCCCTGGTGGTCTTCTGGAAGACCTAAGTGGTGCCTTTACACTTCAGGATCAAGACCCGGAATTTCTGTGTAATTCCAAGAAAAAACAACCCGATGTTGCTTTAGGAAAGTGGTATATACCACGTGCTCCTTGGGAGACATGGATGTACTAATGAGAGTGGGACTCGGGTCTTCCTTGGTACCCTGGTTTCTTTCCCTGAGCTCATCCACAGTGGTAGAGATACCTTCCTCAAATGCAGAAGGTGCATCCCTAAGGTCTTCCTCCTCTTCTTCCCCCACATTCTCATCTTGTTGATCTGACAGGGGGAGAGTTCTCAGCACGATCTATTAGGAGTCCATAGGAAAGGTATCGTGGGCATCCCCTCTCCAGTATTCGCCCCCAAATTGAGTGTTAACAGATGTTTCAGCATTGTCACGCTCATTCGTTATGGCTGAAGTCATGAGGACAGCTGAGTGTGTGTCCTGGAATGAACCCCTCTCTCAACATGGTTGATGGACAGTACGCAGTCTCCACTAAGCTTCCTGAGGGGTTCATTAGGAACCATTTCCAGGCCATTAGGAGTGGGGATCCAGTCAACACCATCGACCGAAGGCTTCTTCTTCTTTTTCTCATAAAACCCGATGTCAATGTAGTTTCACTCAAAGAGCTCGAAAGGGGTCTTGTCAGCATGCAATGTCTCACTTTGTCCATTAACGCAATACATAATACAATGGTGGTATGATGAAGGAATGGCCATGTGCTTATGGAGCCATGGCCTTCCCAGCAGGGCATTGAATGTTGTGTTCTTTCAGATCACCAGGAATTCCGAGTAGGCCACAAGGTCACCAAAATGGGTTCTTAGCATGATTTGTTCCATTAGCTTCTGTTCACTCTTGTCGTAACCCAACAGAGTTGTGGATGAGGTTATTAGACCATCCTCACTGTAGCCCAGCTTACGAAGTGTCTGTAGGGGAAGGAGGTTAACTACAGAGCCATTTTCAATAATGACTTTGCAGATCTCAACATCATTTAGTGCGTCGGACACATATAGTGGTTTGATATGCCCTTGCATGATGTCATCTTCATCCTGATCAGTGAAGGAAATCATTGCATTGCATTCAGTCGAGCCAGTCTCCATCTGGTAAATCTCAGCGGCAGCTACCTAACTTTGAAACTCCTAGGGGCTGAGCAAGGATTCTATAAGTACCATCCTGAGATCTGCTGACAAACTCAGGGCATCCAGGATTGACAGTTTGGCTGGTACCGACGCCAGCTGCTTAAGTATATTATATTTCTGCTCCAACAACCAATGCTTCTCCATTGATGGGAGAGTTTTAGCAGGTATCATGGGAGCTGGAGTATGTGAAGAGGAGGGACCGGCTGCGGGGGAGATGTCGACAGTGTTCCACATTCTGGGGACTCATCCCGGACGGTCTGTTTGCATGCACTAGGAAGCTAGACACTTGTTCCTCCTATGATGGGTACCGTAGAATGATGAGGCTAGAGTGGCCGCTTTTGGAGGTGGAGGGATATTATTTCTTATATTGAGTCCATTTAAGTGCTCTCCCATGGGTTTCTGTGTTATTAACGGTTTGGTCTGGGGTAAAACAATAGGGTTGGTTTCGGTCGTGATTGTGCCTCCCCTGGTATCCCCTTCTTCTACGATTCCCCCTCCCGGCTCCTCGTGTTGGGAACTTGGGTTCATAACCATACTCTTTGTCAGGGAACGACTCCATTATATGGATGATGTTGATGGAACCAAATATTAGTTCCTCATCCTATGACAAATAAACTTGGTTGGTTGTCTCTAATGGTGTCGTTTGGTGGGTTGGTGCCCGTGGCACCAAGTTTGGGGGCATAAAATACGATAGTGCCAGGGCTGACTTCGGCCTTGTTGCGAACCGCTCCTCTTGCGGTTGTCTCCTCCCTTTTCGAATATGCCTAGATGACTAGCTCGTGGATGGTTGTGAGGCTGATATTGTCAGCTGTGCGGCATTAGGGGCTGTTGGCAGCAACACCGGCTGCTGTAATTGAGCTTGGAGTATGACCTGAGCTTGATTGACAATCTTCCGAGTAATCTAGTCATCAAACTTCTGCCCCTTCTTGATGGTGACTTCTTTCCACCCCTCCCCTTTGTTGTATTTGGTGGTAGAAATATACATCACATGTGCTAGGGGTGGTCCCAGTTCGACCTTCCCAGAGTCTACCATCCTTTGTAGGAGGTCTTTAAAGACAAATCATTCCCGAATATTGTGCCCCAGCATTCGATGGTAGGGACAGTAATCTGGCCTGTCATCGCGGACGACTTCTTCAGGCTTCCTTGGTTTCGGGAGGTGGAGAAAATTGCAATTCATGGCGGCAATGAAGTATCCGCGGACTTGGTCCTCTCAGAACGAGTATACTTTGTGTCTTCATTCCTAGAACTGGTTCCGCTTATATCCTCTCTAATCATCCCACTTGGTCAGAGGCGACCACTGATACATAGGGGGCCCTTGATGATTTGGTGGAGGCATAAGCGGTGGAGTAGGCACAGGGGCTGGCTTGAGCATGAGAGAGGACGCTTCAGTTCTAACTATTCTCTTTGCAGGAGCCTGTGAGGATATTCGGGACTTCATATTAGTCTGTTGCAGGGAGTCTTCAATTCTATGGGAAATATCAAAGAGATTGTAGAAGCCATTGTTGCACTCCACTGGTATGAGTGGTGTTCGCAGCTCATCCTAAAGTTTATCGATGCATATGGCAAGCATATCGTCTTGGTGCATTGGCCTATTCAGAGAGTAGGTCAGACCCTTTCATCTGGCAATGAAATCTAAGAAACTCTCGTTCTTCCTCTATTTTCAATTCATGAGGTCGTTGAATGTTGGTTTAGGCAGCGTTGAGCTGAAGTGGAATATGAACTGTTGTCGAAGGTCTTCCCAACTTTTTATTGACTGAGCTGGCAGATTTGTATACCAGACGAAGGTAGATCTTTGCATGGTCCGCACGAAGAATATGAGTTTCACTACTTCTTGTTGTTTCTATGTTCCCATCATAAGGTCATAATAAGACGCTTAGTGCATAAAATGCTATTCCAGATCACCTGATCCATTGAAAATAGGAAATACATGGCTCCCAAAAGTGGGTTGGGGTGTCATGTTGCTCACCCAATCTGGGTTGGGCTATTGATATGGATGTATCAGAGCGCTTCGAACATCCATTGCTTCCAGTTGAGATGTTTGTGCCTCAATGGTGTTGGTGAGACCCTGGTTTACATCTTATTGGGCATGGTCTTGGGTAGGTTTATCTCGAGGCATTTCTTGAGGATCCAGCTCGGCCAGCACCAAGGATGCATATGTCGTTTGTGGAACCTTAGGGGGGTTCATATGCACTCATTTCGGTTTCTTCCTGAGTGAAGGTAAGTCTTGGTATTCATCTGGATCTATATTCAGGTAGTTGGATGGGTCGGGCACCTCATTGGGCGGGAGCCCTGACCGCGCTTCATTTTCCAGGGAAAACCTTGGTCTTTGAGGTGCACTTATTGGGAGTGCAAGTTTTGGATCTTCTTGGGAAGTTCTTTCAATAAGACGATTCCTCTAGAGTAGCTCAACATTAATCCACCTTAATTATTTCATTTCCTATTCCTGCCAAGTGTATCTCTCTTTGAGCGTAAGTGGCTCGTTTTTATCTAGAGAAGGGGATGGGTTAAGGGTAACCAGTCCTTTGTTCTTATCCTTGTTGGAATCTCGCAGGGTAAGTATAGGAGGGTTAGATGGAAGGGTGATCATATTTAGGGCTGCCCTCTAGTTCGGAGTGTGCACACCTAGTGGTTCGTTGGGAGTCACAGCCTAACGAGAATCATCATCTCCCGATCCATCCGGATTTGCATCATCTCTGGTGTCTCCCATGGGGTTAACCTCTATGGAATTGATAGATGCATATCGGGGGGAAGAAGAGATGTCATCTTCCAAATAGGAAGAGGATCTTCTATGCCTTTTGCTGGTCCTCCCTTTCCTATCCCAGGATTACTTTTGGACTCCTTGACGAAGGGTGACGCGGATAGTTCTTTGATGCGTCCTTACGTTATGCCTCCCTCTTGAAGGGGATGATGATTCAAAGGACGGGATAGGGAATGAACCTCCTCTTCTGGTTGTCCTCCCTAGGTGAGAGAATATTGATTCTCTTGGGGGGGGGTCATTGTTGAGGTGGTAAAAATGCCCCCATCCTTGAGGGATGGGGTTGGATCCATTCCTTGGACGTTGAGTCTCTTCCCATTTTTATTGGTATTATGGGGGAATTTGTTGTTAAAACTACCCCCAGACCTGTAGGCTGGGGTTGACCCTGGATTGCGGTGGTGGCTGCTTCTATTGCTACCGGTATGATCTTGCGTGCCCCCATTCGGGGGTGAAATGGATTTGATGCCGAGTTCACCTACGAATCAATCCCCTCTGGGGAGGTAGGAAATGACCGCTGATTGGTCTCTCTTAGGCAAGAGGCCTGTTGTATTCTTTTGGTGTCCTAATTCAGACATTCTTGAATGGATTGTTCCAGTCGGGCCTGACAATTCTAGGACTTACTGAAGGCCTGTCTCTGTTCGGTGTGTTTCCTTTCCTGAAAAGGGGCCCCACTCGATTGCTGCCTTGATGTGATGAGGTTGCAATACATTATTCCGAATGGGTTCTTCTAGACGGGGAGCATATTGAAATGAAGATCTCCATGTTCTCTCTATCCTCTGATATGGAATCTCGTTGGAGCGTCGCCAATGAGGCGGCACAGATGGTGTAGTGTACGGAGGCAGGCTATCTCAATGTTTCCTTTATGCCTCTCGGGTCACTGTTTCAACACCAAAGGAAGAGGTTCCAGGTCGATGTGACGCAGATGGTCTCCTATTGTCTTGACATGGTCTACATACCCATCGTAGGGAAGGAATCTCGATTTTAGCAGGAAGAGGGTTGTCCATATATTGGAGCGGATGTTGTGCACACATTCTTCTAGAAACATTCTGGGTATGTCGAATTGAGAGGTGGTCATGGTCCAAAACATAACCGGTACATCATCTCTGGCCAGTCTTTTCCTCAGGTGCAACATCTCAGCATACTCCTCTGCTAGTGATTCCTCTACCTGGTTGGCCCAACTGAGATGATTACCGATAGTGTGGTCAGAGGCAATGGGGCCGGTAGGTATTGAATTATCATTTGGGCGATTCTGAGGTGGTTCAGAAGATGAATGTGGCCCCGGACCATCTTCTGATTGAAGAAGGGTGTCATTGGTGACTAGCTGGGAATCTGACATGCTTTATCCCATCTTTCGGAGTGCCTCGGCATATGAGGTCTTTTCTATTCTTGATTCGGCAGGGGGAGGACCTTCCTGTAGATATGATATGTCACTACGGGGAGGACCTTTGCAATGGTGGCCGCAATGGCGAGGACTACCATTATAGTTGCCACAGGAAGAGAACCTGCGGGGTACACCCTAGGGAGGGCCTTCAGAATGTACCGCAACGAGGGTAGGGCCTTCTTGTTGCTTGACATCTAGGGGTAGGGCCTCTGCTATCCATGTTTTAATGGCGAGGGCTACCATTACTACTTGACGCCTCACCGCAAAGAGGTCTTTTGCATTGCATACCCTAGGGAGGACCTCCAAGGTGTATCGTAGTGAGGGGAGGACCTTCTGGCTGCGTAGTGTTGTTACGGGGAGGGCCTTCGCAATAATTTCCATCATGGTGAGGATGACCATCATGGTTTGACGTTCGATTTGTATCCTAGGTAGGACCTTCAAGAAACATTGCGACAAGGGTAGGACCTTCTTGTCGCTTGGGGTCATTGCGGGGAGGACCTTCGCAATGGCGGCCGTGGTGCCGAGGACTACCATCAAAACTACTGAAATGAAGAGGACTACCATTATAGATATTTCATGGATAATATATGTGGGGTACACCCTGGGGAGGGCCTTTAGGATGTACCGCAATGACGTTATGACCTTCTCGTTGCTTGATGTCTCTACGGGGAGGACCTACGTTATCAGGGTGGCGAGGACTACCATCATGATCTGATGCCCGGCTGCGCGGAGTATCGTGACAACGTAACCACTGGGGAGGACCTTCAGGGCAAGCCACAACAAGGGGAGGGTCGTCTTGTCATGATGAGACGTCACTGCGGGGAGTGCCTCCGTAGTTGCGACTACAATAGCAAGGACTACTATTATAATTTGTGGTCCCACTGCACGGAGAGTGTTTGCAGTGTATACCCCGGGGAGGTCCTTCAGGGTGGACCGCAACAAGTTGAGGGCCTTATTGCTGCTCAATCTTCTATTCACGCAAAGGGATTCCGTGACTCGAATCAAAAGAGAAGCTCTCATGATTGATCATTATATGCCAGTGGAGAAGGCCCCCGCAGGTGCTCTAGGGAGGACCTTCAGAGCTACTGTTAGCGACATTGCAGGGAGGACTTTCACAACTACTGCTGCCACTCCAATAATATGGTAATGGTTGGGTAGAGTTTTGATCCATCGATATGTGATTAGAGGCATTGGGAACCCCAGATTCTAGCAGAGCGGAGTCATGAACCCGCTCTTTATTTTCAGGCTGCCTTCGGTGCGTTTCGGGTTCCTTCTTGCGGGAAGCAGGGACCGTATGCTATTGATAACAGCCTTCACCTTTCGGTCCCTTTCTAATTGGGTCCCGTGAAGCTTCTGGGATATGACGACGAACATCTTGACTTTTATCAGGGATATATGCCGGCTCTGGAGCATCCAACGTGATGGATGGGTGTCCCCTAGTTGGAACGAGTGAATCTACTCGATCTGGTTTCCCTTGTATCGCAGAATATGGCTGACGAACCTCTTGGGTGGAAGGAGGGATGCAGAACTACTCTGAGGTGGCTATCTCATCTCTTAGATGAGTCGCCTCAATTGGGGAGATGGGATCACGGGCCCGAGTCCTTGCTATTTCCATTGATTTGATTACATTATGGAAAGTCTGCAAGATATGATCTGGGATCGATACCTACTCCTCCATCATTGCCAGGACATGTAGAGGGACATCTTTGGCTGGAACGGGTATGAAGTCCCATTCTGGTATCGGAGTTGGAATATCCTACTCCAGTCCTCCGGTGGTCAGTGGGTACTGACAATTATCCTGTGTTGGGGTAGGTGAATGAGTCTGCCCCTATGCCGGGATATGCCGGTATATCTATCCTTTTTCCGCCACATTGGGATGGCGGACTTTACTTGCATCTGCAGGGATCTGTCCCTACATATGTTGGTTTCCCACCGTATCGAGTCGGTGGAATATTTTGGCAGGGAGACGTGCCTGCCTATTAATTTCCTCCACATTTGGATTGCGGGATTTGTTGATCGACACCATATCAGGATGGTAGGCGTCAGGAGCATCTGCTAGGAGCTAGTCCGGCAAGCGCTGGGTCGCCACCACATTTTCCTGGTGGGCTTCACAACCTTGGGCAGGGAGAGGTGCCTATCGAGTGCGTGTCGTCATGTGTGAGTGACAGGATTGATGGATCTTGGCGAGGATGCATGCCTGCTCGTATGATGCCGGCATGTCTAGATGGCAGGCTTTGGAGGAGTAGATAGGCGTATGCGCCTGCTCGCAATACGTCTCCGTGACTGGGTAGCAGAGCTCCTCCTCAGGGACAAGGGTGATTATTGGTCTCTAGTTGTATGTTTACCGCCCTCGTCGGGTGGTCCTAGGGGCTGGAGCTCGGGGAGCGTGGTCCTGGATCCCCAGGGCGAAATCCTCCTTAACGTGAGGATATTGAGTTGCGGCATAACCGCAATGACGTCTTCCGATGGGGGCCTTAGAGCGGAACCCCCGTTCAGCAGGGATGAAGTCCTCAGTGTCGACCTCATCTGCCTCCCTAAGGTAAGGGGGTACGCATTGTCTCGTTTTGGGTATAGACTCCCAAAACAGTTTGAGATGGCAACAGGAGCCGTCTGGATCTGCTTCCATGGCCACTGCTGGGTAGGTGACCAGCGGGTCTTGGCAGATTAGAGGGCATGCATGGCCGCCTCCACCATCAGGAGAGTACCGTTCAAGTGGTACTATCAGATCAACACATCCATCACCTAGAGTTGAATACGCTGAGTAGGTGAAGGGGTCCTTGTTTGGTGAGGATTTCCGGTCATTGTGTTGTTCGAAGTACGCGTCCTTGAGTTCCTCCTTGAATCCATTGGATCGAAGGGAGTTCTGAGTGGTACCTGTAAAATTCTTTAACAAATACAAATATAAAACCGGTCAAAGAAGCATCTCATGATCCCATGCATAATTAATGACCATACTTGTCCCTCCTTGTGAGTATAAGGGGGTCACATAGTGGGATTAGTTTAAATCTATCGTACCTAGTTAAAGATTCACATCGGGTTCACCATTGTTTTGTTTCGTGATGATGTGTGGAAACACATGTGTTACTCGACTGTTGATTAGAGAATGTTGGATTCTGCTTAATCACTCATATCAGGTTCACCTTCTTCATCTTGAAACACCCAATGGTTCCATATCCAGTGACACGTGGACCTGCCTTCCAAAGGCAGGCATTCTCTAGGTGATTTGGCCAACAATGCTTAATAACTCACATTGGTCGAGAGGATGGGAAGTTGGGATCATCGAACCCTTTTGGGGGAATTATTTCCTATCCTGGGACTCTCTTATAGATTTAAGATGTATTCATATGTTCTCAAATCTTTGGTATATACCCAAGCATAGTATCCACTGATTACTCCTTGCTGGCAATCGTCAGCTGAACGCATGGATTCAGAATCATTTAAGCTAGAGGTTTACCATCCCTCATTGGATTAATGACTCCGAGGAGTTTGGATTTGTTGAGATGTCATTGGTTTGAAGCCCCATAACTGGGCTCTCTGGATTTTATTGTCATCTAGGGGGGATAGATAATGACATGAGCATTTGGATCGAACCTGTGATACGAGCTTCCTATGTATCCTTGTGAGAGGAATCATAATACACGTAGTTCGGTTTGGGTTTGGGATTATACCCTGAGGCAGAACAAGGTGGTGTGGGGCTTACACTCTGAGGCGGCCCAAGGTGTTGGTGAACCTACATGAAGGAGGTCAGAACGACCAGTTTTTGGGCTTGAACCTCAGGGAGGCTTCCTACGTACCCCGCCTAGGAGACAAGGATCAAAGTCCACGTAGTTCGGGTTGGACGGGGCTTATACTCTGAGATGGCCCAAGGTTGTGGAGATTGAACCTCATGGAGGCTTCCAACGTACCATGCCATTGCACAGATCAAATTTCCCATAGTTCTAGATGGCGGAATATAGTTTAACATCATGTGGGACGGGGGTGTTTTCATGGTCAATGCATACTCTAAGCCCCCATGAGTTATTCTCGGTGTGAGAAACAAGAGGCAGCAGGGATCTGGCGATCACGTCGTGAAGGGTGCGTCTATGGGCAGTGAAATGGGGATTACGCATGGCTAGAAGCCCGAGGAAATGAATATTGGGACTTACTCGAGGATGGAGGCCCGAATTGGTGACAAACCCTAATGGGAGATGGATTTGGGACCGAAGAAAGGAGGGGTGTAGGTACCACCTCCCGCAATAAGAACTAGGGGCTTACACCGGGATGGTTTCCCTAAGAGATTGGGACTTACTCCATGTTGGAGGCCTGAATTGGTGACAAACCCCAATGGGAGAGGGATTTGGGACCGAAGAAAGGAGGGGTGTAGGTACCACCTCCTGCAATAAGAACTAGGGGCTTACACCGGGATGGTTTCCCTAAGAGATTGGGACTTACTCCAGGATGGAGGCCCGAATTGGTGACAAACCCCAATGAGAGAGAGGTTTGGGACCGAAGAAAAGAGGGGTGTAGGAACCACCTCTGGAAATAAGAACTAGGGGCTTACACCAAGATGGTTTCCCTGAGAGATTGGGACTTACTCCAGGATGGAGGCCTGAATTGGTGAAAAACCCCAATGGGAGAGGGATTTGGGACCGAATAAAGGAGGGGTGTAGGTACCACCTCCTGCAATAAGAACTACGTGCTTACACCGGGATGGTTTCCCCGAGAGATTGGGACTTACTCCAGGATGGAGGCCCGATCACTCCCATAAGAGGGGAGAAGTTCTCACTGTTGGTGTCGAAAGGAAACAAAAGTGGGGTCCCCCAATCCTGGTGAGTGGAGAGGCAGAAAGAGGACTCCTGGGCTCAGACCCTGCACTACCGTGGGTGTGTGAACCCAGAAATATTTCGGGAACCTTCTAAAGGATTGGAGCAACCCCTTTTCCCGCACCTAACATGGGTATTTGAACTCAAAGAGGTGGGCTGATACGCCTGAAGGTTACACCATACGGATCTGGTGGCTTCAGTAAAGGCCTCGGCTTGAGGATGATGAATAGGCCAATGAGTGGATTACAAAGGATTAGGCCAGATTTGAAGAATTTTATCTGACTCAGGGAATGGTAACACCGAAGGAGTAGGCAGGCCACATGGGTGTATGAGGAGTGGCTCTCTTCACGTAGGGGGGTGCTACACGGTTGTAGAGATTGTCCGCGTACCAGGGTGGTACGTGGACTGTTGGGCATCCCACATACCAGGACGGTACGCAACATCAGGTTCGGCCCACGTACTAGGTTGGTACGTGGGGGAGTCCATGCGAGAAGCGATGGCTAGGGGCGACGCCAGTCGGGTGTTCATCAGTCTGGGCTTCAGCCACGTATGAGGGTGCTACGCGGTGCGTAGGATCGACAAAAGGGGCATAGACTCCCTTGTCCGCAGGGAGTACATCCGGGGAGGGGCCCGGGCTCGCGGTCTTCTTTTTTGTTATTTTAAGTTCGTGGTTCACCAAGTTGTTATGCTTTTTTCGGTTCCTTATTATTCAGTTTCCAGTTTCATACTTATCGCAAATTGGAACTTCTTTGTTTGTGAAATCCTAAGCTCATTCCTCCTAAATCCTTCCACCTGAGTCTGATCTCCCCCACTTGCGGAATTTTCAGGACCCTATAGCCCCTATGCCATGAATTTATCTTTAAATTCTTATTTTTATCAATCTCTCAATTAGAGTACTATGTTTTTAAACATGAACATACTATTATTCCTAATTTCATTATCGGTTATTCACTATGATAACTATATTAATCTATTAAAAAGGTTTCTTTAACACCCAATTTGAAACCAATGGAAAATATCTTCTTCACTCTACATATTCCTCATGGAGTTTAACTTTATTCTATGTATCCATATTCATATGTATACATTGTACAAGGGAATTATGATATATATAGAGAATGATCCCTCACTGAATTTCTTCATGACTTTATCAACAACATGTAATTGAATCTTTTATTCCAATAACTTTCTATGTTAATACACTTTCATTCTTATTGTTATTGTAGTGTATTCACTTAGATAATCATTAATTGATTGAAGATGAAAATAATTGAATAATTTGTATACCTTTTTTTATATATGGTGTAAATACCCCATAATTCATTATCTTGATTGAGGGGTATTTACCTAGAAATATTTCAAATTTCATTAGATACCCTTTCAATTTTCAAATGTTTTATCATATTGTGATTATATTATGTATGTTTTTATTATATTGCACAAATGAATTAATTTTTATGAAGGGTGTTCCCTTATAGTTCTCTAATGAATTGGGTAATGAGACAGAGATAACTGGATGGAAGTAACTCTTAAGAGATGATAGTGTTATGTTACTCCAAAGAGATGATAGAGATGACCAGTTATATGTTACTCCTAAAAGATATGGGAATTATTTATATAGGTAATTCCATTATGAATTTTTTATGCTTCAAGATTACGACACATTTTCCCTATGTTTTCTAAGACTTTTTTTACTTAATTTAATCAAGAATTATATCACATGGGTCATGATTATTTATTTTCTTAACTCTTTTACTTATGTACATATTCTTATATTTTGTCCCATTTTTACCCATGATGTTCGTTTATGCTCTACTTTATTTTTATCCCTTACAAGACTTTATAGATCACTGATTTTTATGAATCCCCTTTTCTCGTGAATTGTAATGAAAGGGATAATTATAAGGAAAATACCATAGTGAAAAATACTTGTGATATAAATGTGTATTATTCCATGTTTTTAGTTATAAATTTTCCATGGTCTAAAATAAACTGAAATTTAGATGTTGATATTTTTTATTCAAGTGATGTATGAAAAAGTTTTTATATTTAGAACCATATCCAGAAGTTACGATTTGGAGAATCTTGCTATCACATGATATGATCATGCTTCTATTGAGTTATATATTTATTTTTTGGTCTTCCCACATCTCTCTTGTGTGGATACTATACTATCCATGGCTTCACCCTTTGAGTATGACTCCTCAAGAGATGATATTCCCAACTAAAATCATTTTTACACTTTTAAAACTTTATATCCTAGATATTACCAGTTGTGGGATTTTAATAAATAAAATTATAAAAAAATAGTTACTATTTTTTATTCTAATAATTAGAAAAAAATTATGTATTATAAATATCTTCTTCATATTTATAAAAATTCACAAGATACTCGATACTTTTAGATATGGATACCATGAGATTGAATTAGCTTCCCCTACACATTACCATAGAACTTATTTTTCTACATTAATCCAATGTTCATATAGATACTTTCATTATGGTATTAAATATCTCAATAAATAATAGTTATTTTCTATATTTTATCAAATATATTTTTCCTTGTAAAAAACTTGTTATCCCATTATCATCTTGTAGACACAAGGAAAAATTTCATTCCATATTAATATTATGTGATCATGTTTATTACTTTAATCTAAGAATGTATTTCAGTAACTTGAAACATTCATTGAAATTCTAGGTTGTAACCAAATATTTCTAGTTTTATCATATTGAAAATTTAAAATAATGGGTTTCTTGACAGCCAATTCCAAAAAAATTACCATATAATGTCGTTTTGACTTGTATAATTCTAATGGATTGAGGACAATAATTGGTAAAATGTTTTCGTAATATACTATATATAAAAAAAATTGTTCAAAAATTTTATCCATTAATCAATAATAATTAATCCAAACTAGAATATTCATGTATTATTTCTCTTCAATAACACCATAGTATCAATACATATAATATTCAAAATAATGAGCACCTATACTTTCATAAATGGATTCCATTATTTAATTTTAATTAATATTTTCAATCATAGATACTTTCAATTAACTTCTTACTTTTAGGATTCATTATTGTCAATGAATAATTTATCACCCACCAAAGTTAATGTAAAGGTATTACCATGAGTTTATCCTTCATGAATAGTATGTGTCTCGAGAACATTCCTTTTCTACAAGATCCTATTGAAATTACTTTTATACCTACTAGTTATGCATCTTCATCATTAACTAAATCCAATTTAATACTTCTCCCACTATGTAAAATAGAGATTTTCACCATTTTATATAAATATATTCTATCACTTCACTATAAATTTTCTATTTTAGGGACTTCTACAACATCCTTAGAAAAATTTAGGATAATTACTTTAGATGCACATTGTGTTTTACTTTATATAAGTTTGTTTATATCCTTAACAAAAAACATTCTTCTAAATAGATTTTTTAATTATATTATGGATATTAAACATACTATAACTCATATGATATCCATTTTTTATTATAATTGGAATATAGTTACGGGGTGACATCACTATTTGTGAATCATGTGTTAAAACATTTAACGTAAGTATCTTTTATTCATATGAATTGTAATATTGATTCTTGTTTTTACATACATCATGACTCTAATGATTATAAGAAAATATGATTTTAGGAATTACTGTATGATAAATTTTGTTGATCAATTTTTTCATGTTATAATCTTCATCAATCTTCCTTACTAACATTATAAATTTTATTTATATACTAAAATATGAGTTTAGGAATAAATCCACTCTACATTACATGATTGATGAATTCATGGTCATGATATTATTTGGAACACATTCATGAATCAAATAATATATTCTAACAATTCATATTGTTTATATCAATTTTTTTTTTGTTTCTTAAAAACACTTAAAAGAATCTAATGAAGTATATTTACCACTATCTTAACCATGGAATAGTTCACACTCTCTAATTAAACTAATTATAAAAGATTTGCGGGTCACCTATATTTTTAAAGGTTTAATTTCAAAATGACAAACAAGTGAATTTATCTATAATAACTATGATTTTTAGCTCAAAATATTCTATAACCATATTGGGTATATCGTTGAAAACTGCTCATCATTACACACTAGTAGAATACTAACCTATACCAACGGTTTGGAACTGTTGGTATAGGCCTCCAAACCGTTGGTATAGCCTATACCAACGGTTTGGAGAACCGTTGCGAAGTAAGCCGTTGGGATAGGTCTATACCAACGGTTTTCCCAAAACCGTTGGTATAGACCTATCCCAACGGTTTACAAAACCTTTGGTATAAGTAATATGAAAATCTATTCCAACGGATATAAAACCGTTGGTAAATGTATTTCAAAAAAAAACATGTGCTGGGATTTGATCCCACGACCCCTTGTTTATAATCGAACGACTTAACCACTAAGCTAACATCACTTTTGTAAACATAATTTCATAAATATATATATATGTATTATCATAATTATTTAAAATTTAGATTTATATAATGTTCTCGGGTAGCAGACCTGGAAGAAATGAAAGAATCTATCCCAACGGTTCTCAAAACCGTTGGGATAGACCTATCCCAACGGTTCTCAAAACTGTTGGGATAGGTGGAAATTTCCTGGAGGGTGGAGGTTGGTTTTGGGGGTGAGCTTTCCCAACGGTTCTCTCAAACCGTTGGGAAAGGGGGGGTCTTTCCCAACGGTTTGGGAGAACCGTTGGGAAAGGGTCCTCAAAACCCACCTTTCCCAACGGTTTCTCTCAAACCGTTGGGAAAGGGGGGGTCTTTCCCAACGGTTTGGGAGAACCGTTGGGAAAGGTGGGTTTTGAGGACCCTTTCCCAACGGTTCTCCCAAACCGTTGGGAAAGACCCCCCCTTTCCCAACGGTTTGAGAGAACCGTTGGGAAAGGTGGGTTTTGAGGACCCTTTCCCAACGGTTCTCCCAAACCGTTGGGAAAGACCCCCCTTTCCCAACGGTTTGGGAGAACCGTTGGGAAAGGGTATATATAAGTGTTGGGAAAGATCCGATTTCCAGTAGTGACAGAAAAAATAATTTTTCCACAATTGGGTATATAAAAAGTATTACATTTTGTATTCATCAGTTACTACCAATGATTCAAGTATTACTATAATACTATATTGTATTAGACACCACAAAAAACATTCATTCCATAAATGGAATAACATTTTCTTTTTTACAATGGACATGTGGGATAATATTTTTAATACTTAATAAAATTTTAACTATAATAATTAATCTTGGTAATTAAAAGTTTTTTACTTCTCACCATTGAATTAGAATTCACACTTTCTTAGACACTTTTAGAATTCAACTTAATTATTATAAAGTTTCATTTCTTACTTGATTACTATATTTAAATACCATATGTTATAGTAAAATTGTTTTTAATACCCAATAAGTATGATAGATTCATCACATACAATGAAAAATATACACTGTGTGAAAACCTCTTCTTTCTTCTACTTCAATTCATTTTATTTAATATTACATAGAATTATATCATGAAAAAAAAAGAATATAACCTACTATAATATGATCTACTATAGTTCTTTGAAGGAAATTTTGGAGGATCCTTTCCTGTCACACATTCCATTGGCCTTTTCCCTTTGTCTTTCAAATTATTCACTATAATAACTAATGACGAAGATTTATTTAGGTTATTATTTTATTAGATAAGATTAATGAGAAGGATATGAATTGTTTTATTAAATTATTGTTCCCTTAATTATCTTAAAATAAATTATATAAATTGGGCAAAAATTTTCTAATAAATGGATGTATTCAATTATAGTGAACAGTCTTTAAATTTACACATATTCAATGTAATCACCACCCCTTCATATCTTAATTCATTTTATCCTTGAAAACTTATCATTGATGAGACAACATGTGAAATGATCCATGTCTTGATTTTGTTTCTAAAACATATTGGACATTTATGATATCATTATGATATAAAAATAAAATGATCCATTCATGAGTGTCCTATATGCATCTTCTACACCCTCTCTTCCTGAGGTGGATCAACGGGTATTGGGGACTCTAGCACATAGAATTTCTTATATCTTATAACTTTTCATAGGCTTTTATAATAATCTAGAAAATTTATGTTGGATAGGATATTTTATTTATCTAATATTAATCATAGAGAATTTTTAGTAATTTGATTCATTCTTTTACAAAGTAAAATTTGAGTATCTTATTTATTTACCATTATTATATGTTAGAAATTACAAATTAATTAAATAATTAAATATCTCACACTATTTTATCGACCCATAATATCATTCACTATTATATTTAGAATAAATATATACTTGAGTATTATAATGGAAAGGATCCCTGAAACCTCTCTACATAGTTCTAGATATGGCAATGCCACTACTAATTTAGTTTCAAAGTAGGTTTTAGACCACCCAATCATATTAATTCGTGATTCCATGAATTTTTGAGTGAATTCCCAACTTCTAGAATGTTTATCATTGATCTAATCAATGATTTACCACTAAAGATACTACATGTTAGTAATAGATACTTCTTTTATTACATATTTAGATAATTCAACTGATAATTCCCATTATAACTTCCCAGTAATATGATGAACCCTCAACTATGGCTGGAAAGCACACCGTACACCCATTTATGTTCAAATTCAAATAATTAAAGGCATCATAACTTAATATTTATTTGAAGTTTTTTATTATTTCTCAATGAATGGAATTATTTTATATCGAATATGCACATACTATGTGATCACACTCATAACTTTACCATAAAGTAAATAGAAAACATTCATCATGTATTCCTTTAAATTAATCTCTGCATTTTATTTGGTATTTTATTTTATCATTCCTACTTTCATACTCACAAAAAAATATTATTTTATGCATAAATTAAATAAAAAATATGGATAATCTTGAGAATTTTATATTAGTTGATGCATTTACTCTCAATGGATCAACTATGAACCTAGGGGTAAAATAAATGATTCATGTATTGATTTTATTACACATCGCACCCTCGTCCAATGTATAATCATCTCATTTGGAATACTTCTTTGAATTGATATAGCCTACATCATACATAATACTAGATTTTATACATAATGAATCAATAGTAGGTAAAATACATAAAAAATAACCATGGATGTGTATTCTCTTATACATATAAAACAAGATACGTTGATGCACCGACGATCAAAAAATATATAATTATTATATGCATCACATGAAATTAAAATAAATAATTAAATAAATTAAAATGTAGACACACATTGGTTGGTAGATTCTCAATATGTGTTATCATGCAAAAAATGTGTAATAAAAATTAAATTTATGATAAATATATGTCAAATGTAATTAACTAAATTTAAATAATTCATTTTAATTTCAATTCAGATAATATATGTTGATCAGTCTCAAAAACAAATTTATTCCAAAAACTTTTAATTTATTTCAGAAAATTTTAAATTAGTCCCAAGAACGCGAGTATCCCAGAATCTAATTCAATTTTATTTTGTGATTTTCATGGTTTGGAATGAGCTATTGGGTAGGACATGTCCTAAACTAGCCAAACCCAGGTATGGATGACTCTACATGGATGCAATTCTACCAGAAGATCGAACAAATAACAAAAACCACATGAAGGTATCAATATGCAGGAGGCCATGTGGAAGCTGGTGGTAGGTTGCTAGACATTGGAGGAATCTTGATGAATAGAGGCAAATTTCAGCTATAGGGGAGTTCGGTAGGAATGACACCTAGTGGGGATGACTTTGCGCATGGACAATGCATGTTGGAGCATAGCGATAATAGGATATAGCTGGAGAATGAGTCTAATGGTAGGATTTTTGAGGGGAGGGAGTCAATGGTGTGTGGTTGATGGGGTTGGATAAAAAGAGGGAGAAATAGGAAAAGCTAGTCAATTTCATTACCACCCCCAAAAAAATAAAAATATTTTCTTTCCTATACTATCGGTAGTTTCACCACCAATTATCCTTTATTAATTTTTTTCTTGTTTGGTCAGAATTTCCATTCACCCATTCCATTTTAATTGTTTTTTATTTTAATAATTTTATAATGTCTGAGTAAGTAGGCAATTTGAAAACTTAAAATAATTAAAAAGATACTTACACTAATGTTTGGAATCTAACCCAGATATAAAATACCACTCTATGAATAAAAATTATAACTATAGTCTAGGGTTTAACCATAAAACTCCACCGAAGTCCTCTTGTGGGTAAAATATAACATATATATAATTACATTTTCATTTATTTAAAATTGTAATATTATCATTTTTGATCTGTCTTTTTATTTTTGGTTGAATATAAACCAGCCATCTGATATCAAATAGTATCTTTGTCTATGGTGATGGGATCAAAGCGATGAAATATTCATGATTTTAATACAAACATAATTAATCATGAAATCAAAATTTCATGTGATCCCCGTAATACCAATTGATGTTATTTGGGGAACAATTCATTAGTAAATGTTAGAGGGAATTAAAATTTTTCATCACCAATTTACCTAAATACATCGCCTTTGCTGATGTGAATCCCAGTAAAATATCTTAGGACCTTGCATGATGAATTTAAGCACGAAAAATTCATTAAGAAAATATCCTTGGTCATTTTGAAGGTGCGTTCAACAACCATTTGATGCCATCCAAAATATCCCGAATAAACTAAATTTGGATCTATTTAGATCATCCACACACTCTTCAAAAGGTCATGGGAACATTTATCATTGATATCTAGGTACTACTATAGAGATCCAACAATTACTTCGACTTCCCAATGATCACTGTTACATTGATCCTTATATCCGTGAAGGTGAAATCAAATCAGTTACATGGATTGAGAGATTCTTCCTCTATGATAGTTTATGGAGGAGAGAGAGGCTTCCAAATTCATATGTTGAATAATGTTGTGAATGATAGCCTCCTCTTCCTTATACAGTGAGTTACAAAATACTTGGAAAATGATCCCTAGCCACCAAATATTTATTTTCCAATAAATAATACAAAAATAAAATATTATGACTATTTTACTAATTCTGAAATATCATTTATATTTTTATCACTTTCTTATAATATAATACAAATATTATTTGATAAAAACGATACATTAACTTGACACGATGTTTCTATAAATATTATACAAAATCTGAATACTGAAATAATATTCCATTGATAAATATTTTATCATGTTTTCAACTAAAATATAAAGAATACATTCAATAATTAAATTCAATACTAATTATTATATACTTTAATAATATGAATTTATTTATTCATTGGAGACCATTTAAAACATTAACACAATTCATACCCCATGGTGGGGCCCACCATTTCCCATACTCATATTATTCATAATAGTTTATATTCTTGAATAAACTAATTGTGTGGCCCTCTAGGTCCTTCTCTCAATAGTAGTGAATACTATTCACAGACTAGGAGTAGAGTCTAGAAACCAATCAAATCCCTTAAGGAGATAAAATAAAATAAAATAAATAGAGACCGTTAATATGAACACATGACACATAATATAATATCTTTTCTCACAATATCTCATAAATAAGCACACACACTTTGTGTCATCATCTATTCTTTATTGTTCATTGATCTTACATGATAGCTTTACATTCTTTTACAATGGACCTATATTTAGAGCAATTACTACCTTCCTAATCAACTAGGATTGATATATCATTTCCTTTATAGGTAAAAAATTATGTAATGATTATTTAATCAATTTCATACCCCCAATCCAAGCTTCCTCACCACAACATAAATGCCATGGTTTTTTCCTTACATCAAAGAATAATATCAAATAGAATACACTGATAATAATATCAATTTTAAAGACCAATACATGTGTTCACAAATAGGAAAACCCATTAATGACAGAAATGTGTGGTGTTCATATTGGCGGGCTATTCCTCAAGACCTCATCAACTCGAGATCACCATGTGTGAACTACATTAGAAAATGTATCAATTATTATGCCCCCCAAAACCAGATATTCACACATCATATATGTCATATTAGTATGATGTATCTAAACCATAGAAAAAATGTCTAATATAAATTTCATTTTATCTCGAGGTTCTCATTATACCCTTGGAATTTCTATAACACTCTAATATGACAAATAATCTATGGATATTTCCATGAAAATAGTTGATGAACAAATAACAACACTATTATGGTTAGAACACATCATATATTACTAACTATATAAATGATATTTTATTACCATAAGATTGTTGATATTTCTTCATCCACTAATTTTAAAGGTTTCTGGTGTTTTATGGGTTTGAGATTTATTATCATTTTAAAGGTATTCAAGGACATATAAGTGTTTTAATTATTTTAGGGGTATTTAATATATTTAGGGTATTTTTGGGTTTTCAAGGTTTTTAGGGTTTTAGGGATATTCAAGCGGTTTAGGGGTTTCTAAGGTGTGTTAGGGATTTTGGGTTTTTATTATTTTAGGGTCTGGGGGGATTTAGGATTTTTAGGAATTTTAAGGGTTTTAAAGGGTTGTATATGGGTTTTATAGGGTCTTAAGTTATTTTAGGGTGGTTTTACAGTTTTAGGTTCTTTTACGTTCTTTTAGAGGCTTATGGTCTTTTAGGATTTTTTGGTTTTTTATTATTTTAAGGATTTTTATGGCGTTTATGGGTTTTATGATTTTTAAGGGATTTAACCGTCTGATATGGTTTTTGGGTTTTTGGGTTTTTAGAGGATTTATCAATTTTAGGCATTCTTAGGGATTTTATGGTATTTTTGGGTTTTAAGTGTTTTTAGGGGTGTTAATATTTTTTATGTGTTTTATAGTTTTCAGGGGTTTTATGGGTTTTAAGGTTTTTTAGGTTTTTGTAGGATTTTTTTGTGTCTTAGGATTTTAGGGGTTTTGTATGGTTTTAGGTTATTACTGGTATTTAAGGTTTTATGGAATTTATTATTTTAAATTGTTTTAATATTTTTAGGAGTTTATGGGTTTTAGGAGTTTTAGAATTTTTTTATGTTTTTAATTTTTTTTAGGGTTCTATGGTTTTTTAGGGAAAGGAAGATGCGAGGGTCGGCTATTCCCGGCCCCCCAAATATATTAGAATGAAAAAAAGAGACACCACAGACAAGGGAGGGGAGGGGTTAAATGACCCACACCCAAAAACCCCTTACAACCCAAGACACAAAAGACCTAAAAAAACAAAAGTGAAAAAGAAAAAACACACAAAGCCAAGCAACCATCACCACCATCCAGTATCAAACAGCATCCAGAAGCTCACAACTAACCAAACTCCCAGCATTTAAACTCGAGCAACAATCAACATCCACCAGCAGCACGATCATAAACCATAGCTTCAGAAACTCCCAGCTTAAAAGCAACCAACATCCAGCATCACAATTGCCATCATCCAGCGCATTACAGCATCCAGCAGCCGTACATTCAATCATCACAGCAACATAGCAGCAGCAACACGTCCAAACCAACCAGCTCCAGCAACCCAAAGCACCAGAACCGACAACGCAACCAATCATAGCCAGCAGCATGAAACCACAACACGAGCACCACAAGCAAACACAACCATCATCAACTCCCAGCAACCAACAGCACCAAAGCAGATCATTCCTTGCCAATCTCATATACCCAAGAAACCACCAGCATCCTCATAACCCATTCCTTAAGAGGTCACAGCTTAACAACCAGCAACCAAAACCTTCAACCCGAGCAGCTTGCAACAATTCACATCTCACAGCGCAACTAACACCGCACCACCAGCAACCATACCCAGTACCAAACCGCAACATCTAGAATTTCGTAGCAGTACGAGACAATTGAAATCCACAACACACGATAATCTAGAACTCATTATTTGCAACAAACTCATGATCCAACAGCAACAATAAACCATGACCCAACCAAGAATCATCATCACATCATCCCAAAAAACCACACAAAGCACCTCCAAAAACCAAAATAGCATCCAAAAATCCGCAACAAACCGGAAGATTAGCATCATCATAAAACGAAGAAAGTCGAAAACGAACCTTGCCTCCCTCATCGAGGATCTCCACTGTTAGATCCGCAGGTCTTGAAACCCTAGAAACAGATTCCAGATCTATTGAGCTCACACCACACCACTGTAGAAATCCATCCAAAGCGAAGGCAACAAGGACTGAGAAACACCACCAAAGCCCATATCTGTCAAGGATAAACCCCAACGCACGCAGACGCGCCTCTAGACGCACAAAAACCGTGCCATCCATCCCTCTGAAGGTCTTGAAAGTGTGATCCACGAGACACTTGAAGAGGTTCAAGAGCACAGATCCATGCCAGCAAGAAGCCCCACTGCCAAAAACTGCATCTGCATCACACCTGAAGGTCTTGAAAGGAGCAGCGAAGCCGCCGAGAAGGGTTCTAGGAGGAGCTCTTGGGAAAATCGGGAGAGAAACTGGTGAGAGCGGCTGCATCTTCAACTCAAAAGTCTTTCTTTGGGTTTTTAGGGTATTTATAATTTTTTAGTGTTTTTATGTTTTTATAGGGTTTTTGGGTTTTTAAGGTTTTTATGGTGTTTATTAATTTTATAGTCTTAAGGGAATTTTATTATTTTTATTGGTTTATAGGATTTTAGGGTTTTTTATGAGTGTTTAGGATTTTTGGGGTTTTATTTCTTGGATTTTAGGGTTTTTTAGGTGCATTAATATTTTTAGGGTTTCAGGTTCCCTTAGGTAGTTTATGGTCTTTTTATGTTTTTAATAATTTTAGGGTCCTTTAAGGGTTTTATGTGTTTTATGATAATTTATATTTTTAAGGTTTTTAGGGTTCTTTAGGTATTTTTTGTGTTTTTAGGTTCGTTTAGGTTTTTAGGTTCTTTTAGGGTTTTTTGGTTCCTTTAAGAGTCTTTAGGGTTTTTATATTTTTTATTTTTTTGAGGAATTTTAGCATTTTTTAGTATTTTAGGGATTTATGGATTTATTGTATTTTTTAGTTTTTATCATTTTTTTTGGGTTTAATGTTGTTTATAGGTTTTCAAGTTTTTTGGGTTTTTAAGTTTACATATTTTTTTTGGGTTTTTAAGGTTTTTAGGGATTAAGGGTTTTTTAGTTTATTTAGGTGTTTTAGGGGTTTTAGTTTTTTTTATGTTTTTTGGGGTTTTGGGAGTTTGAAGGATCATCATGATTTTCTATGGTTTTTCATGTTTTTTTGGATTTTTAGAGGTTTTAGGATTTTTATTATTTTTAGGGTTTTTAGGATTCTTAATTTTTTTTAATTTTTTTAGGGTTTTCAAGGAGTGTTTAGGATATTTAGGGGCTTTCCTTTTTAGTGTTTTTAGGGTTTTTTGTGTTTAATTTTTTTTCAATATATAGAGATTTTTAGAGTTATGATGGGTTTTTTGGTATTTAGTGTTTTCATGGGGGTTAGGGGTTTTAAGGTTTATTTGGGTATTTATAGATTTTATGTTTTTAGTGTTTTTAGGGGTTTTAGTGGTTTCTATGGTTTTGGGGTTTTTGGGGGTTTAGGTTTCTCATGTTTTTAGGGGGATTTTGAGTTTTTAGTGGATTAATGGATTTTACATTTTTATGGTTTTTATAGTTTTGGGGGGTTTTAGGGTTTTTATTTATTTTAAGGTGTTTATGGTTTTTTCAGGGTTTTGGGGGTTTTATGGTTTTTAGGGTATTTAATTTTTTGGGGGAATTTTATTGTTATTTGTTTTTTAGTGTTTTTATAGTTTTTTAGTTTTTCATAATATTTTTATGGTTTTAGGGTTTTCTTAGGTTTTTTAGTTTTTATAATTTTTAGGTATTTTAGGGGGTTTAAGGGGTTTTTAGGTTTTTTTGGGGGTTATTTTTTTACAGCATTGTTTTGCGTAATTTATGGTTTCTTGGATTATTTTAGTTTTTTTAGAATATTAATGATTTTTAGGGGGGTTTTCTTGTATTTTTAAGGCATTTTAGGGTTTTTAATAGTTTTTAGGGTTTTTGGTGTTTTTTATGTATTTTTTATTTTTTTGGATATTATGGGTTATTAGAATGCTTAGAGGTTTTTATGGATCTTTTGGTGTTTTTATAATTGTTTAAGGTTCTTTATGGATTTTAGCATTATTATGTTATTTTTGGGTTTTAGGGTTATTAGTTTCATTTAGTGGTTTTAAGGGGATTTAGGTGTTTTATGGTTTATTTAGTGTTTTTAGTGTTTTAGTGGTTTTTACATGTTTTTAGATTTTTTATGGGATTATGTTTTTTTAGATGGATTTCTTTTTTTTCAAGATTTCTTTATTGGTTTTAGGGTTTTATAGGGTTTTATATTTTTTTAATGTTTTTATGATTTTCAGGTTTTTTTTGGTATTTAGTTTTTTATGGGATTTATAGTTTTTATGGTATTAGGGTTATTTTAATTATTTTACAGTTTCTCTGGGTTAGTATGGGTTTTAGGGGTTTTTGTTTATAGGGGTTTTAGTGTTTTAAGGGTTTTTGGGATTTTTGGGTTTTTTATTTTTTAGGGTCGTCTTGAAATTTTATGGGTTTTTTGATTTTTAGGGGTTTAAAGGAATTTTGGTTTTTTTGGGTTTTGAGGTTTTTTATGGTTTTGAGGTTTTTATGTTTTTCGTATTTTTATATATATTTTATGGGATTCATTTTTTTATAGTTTTTTGGTTTTTTTGGATTTTTTATGGTTTTTTTGGGATTTTCGGGAATTTTAGGGTTTTTATAGTCTTTATAGTTTTTAGGGTTATTAATGTTTAAATGGTTTTTAGTGTTTTAGATTTTTTTAGGATTTTTTTATTGTGGGGGGGGGGGTTATATTTTATGTTTTTTTGGGGTTAGGTGTTTGTTTGGGTTTTTTGGAGTTTTATGGTTTTGTATGGTTTTTATCCGATTTTATAGTTTTTAGGGGTCTGGGATTTTTTAGGTTGGGGGTTATGATTTTTATGGTTTTTATGGTTTTTGGGATTTTAATGTGGTTTTAGGGTTTAGAGGTGATTTTCGGTTATTTGTGATTGATTTTTTTTGGGATTTAGGGTTTTATGGGATTTAAATTATTTTATGTTTTTTTTCTTTTAGTGTTTTAGTGTTTTATGGTTTTAGAGAGTTTTTGGCCTCTTGAGTTTTTAGATTTTTTTAGATGCTTTGGATTTTAGTGTCTATTAATTTTTTAGGTGTTTTATAGGATGTTAAGTTATTTTGGGGATTTTAGGTCCGTTGATGGTTTTTTGGGTTTTTTTCAGGTTCATTATGGTTTTTTGGGGGGGTTTAAGGATCTATGTTTCTAGGGTCCTTTAGGGTTTCTGGGGTTTTATGGTTTTTTGGAATTTTAGGAATTTTAGTGTTTTGTGGGTTTTTAGGGGTTATAGTGTGTTTAGGGTTTTAGGTATTTAAAGGATATTTATTGTTTAGGGTTTTGGGGGTTTTGGGTGTTTTTTTTGCATTTTTAGGGATTTAGGGATTTTCTAGTATTAGGATTTTTAGTGGTTTTTTATGGGTTTTTAGGGTTTTAGGGCGCTAGTAATTTTTTAGTTTTTTCAGTGTGTTTTCGGGGATTGGGGGGGTCATGCTTTTTGGGGTATTAAATTTTTATTGGGTTTTATGGTTTTTGGGGTTTGTATGTTTTTTGGGTTTTGTGAGTCTTTAGGGGTTTTATCGATTTTATGGGTTTTAGGGTTTTTAAGGATCTTAATGGGGTTTCAAAGTTTTTAGTTTTTTTGGGTATTTTTGGGTTTTATGTTTTTAATGGTTTTGGGGGTTTAGGGTTTTAAATTTTTTTATATTTTTGAGGTTTTTAGGGTCTTTTAGGGGTTTTATGGTTTTTAATGTTTTTATGATATTTTTTAGTTTTTAGTATTTTTTAGACGTTTATTGTTTTTTGAGTTTCTGAGATTTTTATGGGGTTTTTAGTATGTCAGGGTTTTTAAGATATTTATGGTCCATTAGGGGTTTTATGGTGTTATAGGTTTTTTAGTGTTTTTGGTATTTTGATTGTTTTTAGGTTGCTTCAATGGTTTTTAGAATTTTTCGGGGTTTTGGGACATTTATAGTTATTAGGTTTTTTAATGTCCTCTATATTTTTTTGGTTTTTAGGGTCCTTTACGGGTTTTAATAGTTTTAGGTTATTTTAGGGGTTTTAGGGTTTTTAGGAATTTTAGGGGTTTGAGGTAGATTTTTATGTTTAAAGGTTTTTTGGGGGGTTTTCGTGGGTTTAAGATGTTTTTAGGATCTTTAGGGTTTTTTGGGGGGTTTATGGTTTTTATAGTTTTCATTTTTTAGATTTTTTAGGGTTTTTATGGTTTCTTATGGTTTTAGTGTTTTTATATTTCTATGTTTTTTTGGGGGGTTTAGGGGTTTAGGGTTTTTAGTGGTTTAGGGGTTTAGGGATATTGTAGTTTTTTGGGGGTTTTAGGGGTATTTATGTTTTTTTAAGTTTTATGGTTTGAGTGACTTTTAATTTTTTTTGTGGATTTTAGTGTTTTAAGGTTATTTCTGGGTTTGGGGGGTTTTTAGAGGTTTATTGGTCTTTTAGGGTTGTTTGGGTTGTTTATGGTCCTTATGGTTTTTGATGAATTTCAATGTTATTTTAGGATTTTAGGATGTTTAAAAGTTTGTAAATATTTTTTTTATGGTTTTTACGATCTATTTTTGTTTTTGGGGTTTGAAGGGTTTTTGGGTTTTTAGAACTTTTAGGGTCCTTAGGGTATTTTAAGGGTTTTAGGGTTTTTATGGTCCTTCATAGTTCTTAGGTTCATTATGGGTTTTTATGACCCATTAAGTTTTTTATAATTTTTAGGGACCATTATGGTTTTTATGATTTTCTATTTTCCTTGAGGTATTTTTATTATTTTTAAATTATTTTTTGGTTTTTATGGTATTTTATGGTATTTTAGTGTTTTTAGGATTTTTAGTGTCGCTTGGGGTTTTTATGGTTTTTAAAATATCTTCAAGGTTTTTTATAGTTTCTATGCTCTTTAAAAATTTCAGGGTTGTTAGGGTCTTTTAGGTATTTTTGGGGTTTTTTTGGGTGTTATAAGTTTTTTTGTGGCCTTTTAGGGTTTTAGGGATTTCCATGTTCTTTTGGGGTTTTGGGATCTTTAGGATATTTTAGGGTTTTATTTGTTTTTATTGGTTTTAGGGGTTCTTAATGATTCTTTATTTTTTCTTGGGGTGTTAGTATTTTTAGGGTTTTTTAGGATTTTTAAATGTTTCCATGGGTTTTAGTGGTATCAGGGTTTTTTGGAGTTTCAAGGTTTTTAAGTTTTTTTTGCATTTTTTGGGGTTTTATGTTTTTATGTGGTTTAAATATTTTTTATGGTTATTTAGGTTTTTATGGTTATTTATTATTGGTTATGTTTTTAGGTATTTTAGGGGGTTTTTAAAAAATTTAGGCATTTTAAGTCCTTTTAGATAATTTTAGGGGTTTTTTGAGGGGTTTTCGATTTTTTTAGGATTTTAGGGATTGTATGGGCTTTTTAGGATTTTAGGGGGTTTTATTGTTATTAATTTTTTAAGGTATTTTAAGGTTATTTATGGTTATTTATGGTTATTTATGGTTATTTATAGTTTTTAAAGGACTTCTAGATTTTTTTTAAGGTATTAATGATTTTTTAGTGTATTTAGGGTTTTAAAGGGGTTTTGGATTTTTATGGTATTTAGGGTTTTTATGGTTATTTTTATTTCTAGTTTTTTTTTGGGTTTTTTTGGGTTTCATTGTTTTTAGGTTTTAAGGGTTTTTGAGGGATTTTTAGGGTTTTTAGAACTTTTAGGGGTTTGGGGGGTTTTTATGGGTTCTAGGAGTTTTTAAAGTTTCTTTAGGGTTTTTTGTGATTTTAGGAATTTTAGGGATTTTTTTTGGTATTTTAGGGTTTTTTTGGCTTTCCAGGGTTTTTAGGATTGTCTAAGGTGTTTTTATGTCTTTTTAGGGTTTTTATTGTTTTTTATGTTTTTTTTATTTTTTTGTTTTTTATTTTTTTCAGGGTTTTAGTTATCCAATGGTTTATGGTATTTTAGTGTCTTTATAGGATTTTTAATGATCTTATAGGTTTTTAGGGTTTTTAGTGAATATTACGGGTGTTTATGTTTTTGAGGGGTTTTAGGGATTTTAGGTTTCCTATGTTGTTTAGGGATTTTTAGTAGTTTTAAGTGTGTCGTAGAGTTTCTAGGGGTTTTATGTTTTTTAGGGTTTTTAGTGTTTTTAATGATTTTTTGGGTTTTTAGGTTTTTTAATATTTTAGGGTTTTTAGTGTTTTTATGGGGTCTTAGATTTTTTTAGTCATTGTTTGGTTTTGAGGTTTTTTACGTGTTTTGGATTTAGCATACGGTTTTTAGGGAATTTCAATGTTTTTTATAGATTTTTTGGGGTTTTCATTGTTTTTTGGTATTTTCTAAGAGTTTTCAAGTTTTTATGGGGTTTTAGGGAATTTTAGGTCTTTGATGGGATTATAGGGTATTTCAGGGTTTCTCGGGGTTTTCTGAGTTTTTTTGGGGTTTATGGTTTTTAGGGTTTTCTAGAATTTTTTAAGGTTTTAAGATTTTTATGGGTTTTAGGTTTCTTTAGGGGTTTTGGGGGGTTTTGAGGCTTTTAGTAGGATTTATGGATTTTATGATGTTTTAAGGGGTTCTATCCTTTTTATATTTTTTGGTCCTCTTTAGTGTTTTTAAGGTTTTTTAGTTTTTTAGGATTTATAGGTATTTTTTATTTTTAGGTTTCTAGTGTTTCTAGTGTTTTAAGGATTTTATGGGTTTTTAGGGTCCTTTAGTGTATTTTTTGTGTTATTAATTGAATTTTAGTGTTTTTAGAGTTTTTAGTTGGGGGGGGGGGTTAGTGCCTACTTTTTAGTGTTTTTAGAGTTTTGAAGGATTTTATGATTTTCAGGTTTTTATGGGGATTTAGGGATTTTTAGGTGTTTGATGGGATTATAGGGGTTTTTTGGGTTTCTAATGGTTTTTTGAGTTTTTTAAGGGTTTATGGTTTTAAGGGTTTTCTAGCATTTTCTACAGATTTAAGAGTTTTATGGGTTTTAGGTTTCTTTAGGGGGTTTTGGGGTTTTGAGACTTTTAGTAGGATTTATGGATTTTATGTCATTTTAGGGGGGTTTTTCCTTTTTAGATTTTTTAGTCCCCTTTAGGATTTTTAAAGTTTTTTTAGTTTTTTTTGGATTTATAGGTTTTTTTTATCTTTAGGTTTTTAGTGTTTCAAGTGTTTTAAGGATGTTATGGGGTTTTAGGGTCCTTTAGTGGGTTTTTTTGTTATTAATTGAATTTAAGGGTTTTTAGAGTATTTAGTTGGGGGGGGGAGGTTAGTGCCTCCATTTTAGTGTTTTTATAATTATTAAGGATTTTATGGTTTTTAGATTTTTTTGAGGTTTTAAGGGTTATTTAGGATTTTAGGGTTTTTATGATTTTTAAGGATCTTTTTTGGTTTTCAATAGTTCTTTTAATATTTTTATGGGTTTTATGGGTTTTTAGGTTTTTTAGGTTATTAGTATTTTTATGGTTTTGTAGGATATTTTGTATTTTTTAGGGGTTTTAGGGTTTTGATGGTTTGTTGCATTTTTAGAGGTTTTAGAGTTTTAGGGTTTTAAAGTCATTTACATATTTTTGGGGTTTTAGGGTTCTATGTTTTTTAAGGGTTTTTAGGGTGTTTAGGGTTTTAATGATTTTTGGGGGAATTTGGTTTTTTGGGGTTTTTCTAATTTCTTTTGGGTTTTTATGTTGTTTTTCAGTTCTTTAATTTTTTATAGGTTTTGGATTTTTTGGTGTTTAGGGGTTTAAGCGGTTTTTGGTGTTTTAGTGTTATTTTGTGGTTTTTAGGGATTTTGTGTTAGTTTTAAGGGGTTTTAGAATTTTTTTATGGTGGGGTTTTTGGGTATTTTCCAATTTTTATAGGGTTTTTATGATTTTTTATGGTTTTATGGTTTTTTTGGGTTTTAGGTACTTTTATGTTTTTATGGACTTTTGTTGTTTTAGATGATTTTTTAGGGTTTTGGGGGTCATTATCTATTTGGAGAGGGGTTAGTATTTTTAGTTTATTTTAAGGGTTTTTAGTGCCATCGAGGGGTTTTAAGGGTATTTAGGGGTTTTAGGTTGTTAGTATTTTTAGGTTTTTTATTGGGTTTAGGGTTTTTTTGGGTTTTAGGATTTTCTTTGGGTTTTTTAGGTTTTTTTATTATTTTTATGATCTCTTATGTTTTTAGTGGTTTTAGGGGGTTTTAGTATTTTTTATGGTGTTAGGTTTTTATAGTTTTTTGAGGCATTTTTTAGGATTTTATGGATTTCAAGGTTTTTTTAGATTTTTTAGGGTTTAGGGGTTTTCTCTTGTTTTTTGGGGTGTTTAATGGTTTATAGAGTTGTGGGGTTTTGTATGGTTTTAATGGGGGTTTTATGGTTTTTAGAGGATTTATGGTTTTTTAGTGTCTTTAATAGTTATATGTATTTTTAAAATTTTTATGATTTTTAATATTTTTTTATGTTTAATAGCGATTTTAGGGATTTTTAAGGATTTTTGGGTATTTATGGTTTTCATATTTTTGGGTTTTATGTCCTTTTAGGGGTTTTTGGGGTTTTATTTTTTAAGGGTTGTTAGGTTTTTTTAGTATATTTTTTTGCTTTTAGGGTTTTGGGGTTTTTATGGGTTTTTAGGGAGTTTTGTTAATTCAGGTGTTTTAGTGCATTTAGGGTTTTTTATTTTAGGTATTTTTTAGTATTTTCTTGGTTTTAAGGGTTTTTAGGGATTTGCACTGATTTTAGGATTTTAGGATGTTTATGGTTTCTATGTTTTTTGGAGATTTTATGGTATTTTATGGTTTTAAGGGTTTTTGGGATTTTTACAATTATTTAAGGTTTTCTGGGTTTTTATGGTGATTTAGGGTCTTTAAGTGTTTCTAGGTTATTTTTTTATTTTTGGGGGGTTCAGGGTTTTTAAAAAATATTTATTCAGGGTTTTTAGGGGATTTAAGGGGTTTTAAGGGTCCTTTAGAGTTTTTTTAGTGTTTTTCATAACTTTTAGGGTCTTAGGATATTTTAGTATTTTTAGGGATTTTAAGGTCCTATTGGGGTTTTAGGGTCCTTTAGTGTTTTTAGGGTCCTTTAGTGGTTTTAGGGGGGTTTAGAGTCCTTAAGGGTTTTTATTATGTTAGGTTCCTTTATAATTTTTGGTTTTTTGAGGTCCCTTAGGGTTTTTAGAGTTTTTAGGGTTCTTTAGAGTTTCTCAATGTTTTTACAGTATTTTAGAGTTTTTAGTTATTTTTGGGTCTCTTTTGGGTTATAGGGTATTTTATGCTCTTTAAGGTATTTTAGGGTCTTTATGATTTATGAGGTCTTTTAGGGTCCTTTAGGGTATTTAGGATTTTTATTATATTTTAGTGTTTATTTGGGTCTTTTATATTTTTTAATTGTTTTTTAGTCTTTTGGGATTTCACAGTTTTTAGGGGTTTTAAGGATTTTTTTGGGGCTTTAGTGTTTTTAGGTGTATTAATGGTTTTTAGAGTTTTAAGGTTTTTATGGTTTTTAGTGCTTTATGGTTGTAAGAGATTTAGAGTTTTTAATTTCTTTATGTGATTTAGGGTATGTTTATAGTTTATATGGATTTTAGGGTTTTAAGGTTTTTTGGGTTTTTTGGGCTTTTAGGGTTTTTAGTGGTTTTTAGTGTTTTTATTATTTTTGGGGTTTTATAGGGGTTTCACGAGTTTTTTGAGTTTTACGGGTTATCTAGGGTTTTTAGGGCATTTTACGGATTCTTTAGGATTCTCAGGGTGTTTTAGAGTTTTTTAGTGTTTTGTATTTTTAGGGTTTAATGGATTTTTATTGGTTCTTAGGGATTATTAGGATTTTCTAAGGTTTTTAGTGGGGTTAATGGGTTTCAGGGTTTTTAGGTTTTCCTCATGTTTTAGGGACTTTTAGGTTTTCAAAATGTTTTTAGGGTTGTTTTGGATTGTTTTTATGGTTTTTAATGGTTT
The DNA here is from genome assembly GCA_963277665.1 of Viscum album. Classification (NCBI taxonomy): domain Eukaryota; kingdom Viridiplantae; phylum Streptophyta; class Magnoliopsida; order Santalales; family Viscaceae; genus Viscum; species Viscum album. Next base: position 1,424,948,736 of record OY728136.1, on the reverse strand, counting down.
TCGTGTTTTTTATTGTTTTCAGTTTTTTATATTTATATTTTTGGGTTTTAAGGGTTTTTTGGTTTTTGGGTATTTTATTTTTTTGTCATGTTTAAGGGTTTTTTGGGTCTTATACGAGTTTTATTGGTTTTTTGGGTTTTTTGGGTTTTAGGGTTTTTAACGGTTTTTTAGGATTTTTATTTATTTTAGGGGTTTTAGAGATATTATGGTCTTTTAGTAGATTTGTGGTTTTTTTTTATTTTATTAGTTTTTAGGTGGTTTTAGGATATTTTGTGTTTTGGGGTTTTGTGTTTTGGGGTTTTTAAGAGTTTAAGGGTTTTTTATTTTTTTAGGGTTTTGAGGGGTTATGTGTTTTAGGAGTGTTTAGGTTTTTAGGGTTTTTAGTATATGAATATGTTTTAATGGATTTTATGGGTTTTATGACTTTTAAGGGATTTAGGGGTTTTTAGGGTTTTATAATTTTTTTGGATTTTAAGGTGTTTTTTGTGGTTTTAAGAGTTTTTAGGTTTTTAGGTAATTTGGGGTTTTTATGGTTATCAAGGATTATTTTATAGTTTTTTGGTTTTTTTAAATTTGGTAATGGATTTTTTGGTTTTAATTTATTCTATATCTTTTTTAGGGTTTTAAGGTTTTTGGGATTTTAATTATTTTTAAGGTTTTTTATGAATTGTTGTGATTTATTGGGTTTTTATGTGTTTTAGGGTTTTAAGTTTTTTTTTTGTATTTTAGAAATTTTGTGGATATTTGTGTATTTTAGGGTGTTTTATGTTTTTAAGGACTTTTAGGGGTTGAGGTACTTTTAGGGGGTTTCAGGGGTTTTTGTGTCTTTATGGGTTTTAGTTTTTTTATTGATTGTTTAGGTTTCTAGGGGATTTAGGTTTTTTGTGATTCTTTAGGGTTTAGGGTTTTTATGTTTTTTAGGTTTTTATAGGTGTTAGGGGTTTTATGGTTTTTAGGGGTTTTATAGTTTTTATGGCCTTTTGTGTTTTATTTTTTTTAGTGTTTGTTAGAATTATTTTATTTTTTAGGGTTCATTTAGGGTTTTAGTGTTCCTTTGGGTTCATTAAGTTTTTTTGAGGGTTTTTTGGGATTTCTAAGGATTTTTATGCTTTTCTAGCGTTTATATGGTTTTTAGGATTTAATAGGATTTTATGTTTTATGTTTTTTTGGGGATTTTAGGGTTTTGGGGTCTTTAGGGTTTTTTATGGCTTGTTAGGAGCGTTTAAAAGTTTTTAAGGACTTTTAGGTTTCTATAGTTTTTATATTTTTTAGGGTTTTTTTAATTTTTGTATGATTTTAGGGTTTAATAGAGATTTTAGGGGGTTTATCACTTTTTTAGGAGTTTTAATGGTTTTATAAAATTTTAAGGTTTTTAGTGTTTTGAAGTGTTTTTAAGGTTTTAATGTTTTTATGGGTTTTTAGAGGTTTTATAATTTTTGGGAGTTTTATGTTTTTTCATTATTCTTTAGTGGTTTAGGGGTTTTAGGGTTTTTTTAAGTGTTTCATGGGATTTAGGGTATATTTATCCATTTATTTTTTAGGATTTTAAGTGAATTTTAGGTGTTTAAATGGTTTTTTATGGTTTTAGGGGTTTTAGGGTCTTTAGGGTCTTTTATGGGTAATAAGGTCCTTAAGGGTTTTCAGGGTTTATGGATTTATTAGTGGTTTTAGGGTTTTAGGGCCTTTAATGTTTTTATAGTTTTTAATCTCTTCTTAGGTGATTAGGGTTTTTAGCAGTTTTAGATTTTTAGGGTTTTTGTGGGATTTTAGGTTTGTTATGGTCCACTAAGGGGTTTTATATTATTTAGGGTTTTTAGGGGGTTTTAAGGATTTTAGGGGTTTTCATGTTTTAAGTGTATTTACTATTTTTAAGGATTTAAAAGTTTTTAGGGTTTTATGTTTATTATGGTTTTTTAAATTTTTTAGTGTTTATACTATTTTTAGGTTTTTTGTTGTTTTTAGGGTTTTTATTGTTTTTAGGGGTTTAAGGGTTTTTGGTTTTTTTTGGATTTTATGGTTTTTATGAGTTTTAAGTATTTTGGGGGTATTTAGGGTTTTCATAGCAAAAATGATTTTTATGGTTTTTTATTTTTTAGGGATTTTTTGGGATTTTAAGGGTCTAGTGGTTATTATTTATTATTTATGGTTTTTTTGTTTTATATTTTTAGGGTCTTTATTGTTTTCACATCTTTTTAATAGATTTAGTGCAATCATGGGTTTTTTGGGTTTTTAGGGGATTTTTAGAGTTTTTGAGTGTTTTTTGGGTTTTAGGGTTTATTGTATTGTTTGGGTCTCATAACATTATTTTAGTGTTTCTTATGGTTTAGGGGTTTTAGGATTTTCAGTATTTTTTTTAACATTTTTAGCATTTTTCGGGTTTAGGGGTTTTAGTATTTTTAAGGGTTTTTAGGTTCATTAATGGTTTTTAGGGTTTTAAATGTTTTTAAAGTCTTTTTCGGTTTTATAGGGTTATTTAGGCTATTTTAATTTGTTTTAGAGGTGTTTGGTCCATTTTGGGGTTGAAATATTTTTAGTGTTTTTTGGGGGTTTTATGGTTTTAGGGGTTTTAATGACTTTAAGGGGTTTTATGATTTTTAGTGTCTTTATGGTTTTTATGGGTTTTAAGGATTTATTATTGGTCTTTGGGTTTTAGATCATAAATGAATTTAGTGTAATTATGGGTTTTAGTGTCTTTAAGGGGTTTTTTGGGGGGTTTAGGGGTTTTACAGTGTAACGTCTGGGATCTGGGTGCCACTTGACGAGTGCCCTGAACCTAGTTCGCCACATGACCTCAAACGCATTTCCCCAAATGCCAGAGGCTGCCGACTAGCAGCGAGGGCTCAGGTCTGATAGTGGGGAAACTATGCCCTCATTTTTCAAAGTGTAGCGCAGCGGAATAAAATATAACCATACAACAACAGAAGAAGCAGTAACAATACATATAACTGAAATGGATAACTAATAAGAAAAAAAGGAAACCAGCAGCCATATATATATGAAGATGCAACATGTCACTATTCAATAAAATAGCAAGAACATGTTACATAGAAGTACAATACAATATAGAGTACAAAAAAGCAAAACAAAACAGCCAGTAGCATCACGAGCCTAAACCCGGTCCCATGCTCCCCTACTACTCAGCAGCAATCAAGTACCTGTATAAGGACCCTTGCGCTTATCTACACCTACAGAAATGTAATCTGTTTGGGCCAAAAAACATGACCCAAACAGGGTGTGAAAAATAAATCCCAGTAGGCACCCACCAAAGGCCCGTGGTCAACTGTGTGTAAACATGCAACAACAGTGCTCAAAAGTAAATGCAATAAACTAAGCAGTACACAAAGTAACTAACTTAACCAGTTAAATTTCCATTTAAATATCCATATAATCATTTAATTTAAAATACCACCAAAGTGAATATTCTAATTAAACAGCCAATGTTCTCAGACACGTAAACCCCTACCCTCTGGCAAAGAGAATCCAAACACAAGAATCTGCCCACAGGCATACAGATATTTTCCACGGGCGTAAGAAGTGTCTCCCATAGGCACAGAATCAACTGCCCATAGGCACGGAAGAAGTTTCCCACATGCTAAATAGTACAGTTCCCACAGGCTAGTCATAATGCTACCCTTAGGATAAACAGGTAAACGGGCCATTCCCAACTTGTAAAAAGCAGTAGACAAGCAATTCCTCTCAATTAAATTCTACAATCATCACTTTAAATGCATACCCTCGGGTATCCTGGCCAAATAGCTAAATAGAGGAACGCACCCCCGGGGTGGTCCTGGATCCAAGAAACGATCCCAAACAGCAGTTTATTATCACAATTAATTACCTATTCAATTATAGGTATTTTAAAATAGTTGTGGCCTCAGCCACACGACACCCCAACATGGGTTCGTGGCACAACGGTACACAAAAACACACAACAGTTGGAATATAAACACCAATCCATCTACCTTAAATGCCCCTGATCAGTATACTGGAATGACATTCCACGAATCGTCCTAGAACGAGGTAGATATGGGTTGAAAGAAAAGTCACTTAAATGAAAATAACTTCCCTTATAGGTATAATTGGCAAGAACTACGTAAGGAGATGGGAGGGCTTACCCATGCGGTTCCAAAGAGATCGACAGAGGCAGAAATAGATTCCCAGTTTGCGATCGACGGATCCTTGAAGATTCGTTCGTCCCCTCCCGAGATCCCGTCTGGTTCTAAGCCTTCCTTGTGAACAGGGTTGGATACTATGCATTTTAAGCAAAAAAAAAACAAATTACACAGCGTGTAATTTTGACTACATGATGTGTACTCCCCTCATTTAATTGTTCCCCTGGTGTCACCGCCAAACTGTTCATCTGTCGACATGAGTACACGATGTGTATTCTCGACTACACGGCGTGTACTATTGCCCAGCTAGCAGCTACTTCCACCGCCATACTGTTTGACCTGCCGACTAACTACACGACGTGTAAAAGACCACTACACGGCATGTAGTGGGTGTTTACACCCTTCTTCTCCATCATGGATACACACCCTGTATACTCATCCCACACGGCCAAAAGTACACAGCGTGTACTTCCAAAATTTGGGATTTTTCCCCATTTTCCTTATTTTCTAAAAAACAATTAAGGAAAAGAGAAAAGAAGAAACCCGTACCTCAAAAGTAAGAACTGGGTTCTTACAAATTTCCCCCCGTAAAGCAATTCGTCCCCAAATTTCCCTTCTAAGGGTGGTGAAGATAAGGCTTTGAACAACTCTGGCCACTGAGCACGTACGTCAGTTTCCCACTCCCATGTTTCGTCCTGCACCCGACCATGCTTCCATAGCACCCGTACGAGAGGAACTGACTGGCCTCATAGAACCTTCGTGCTCCTATCAATGATATGAATCGAATTCTCTTCAAAGTATGCATCGATCTGAAGCTCAACCTCCTCTAGTTGAAAGACGTGAGATGCGTCTGAATGATAGCGGAACAACTGAGATACATGGAAGATGTCGTGCATGGACCAGTACCTCTGTGGAAACTGTAACCGATAGGCAACCGGACCGACTCTCTCCACAATCTCAAATGGACCCACATACCTCGGTGAATGTTTACCCTATCTTCTTATCCGCCTGTGTCCCAACCTCGATGAAACACGAAAGAAAACCCGATCCCCAACCATGAACTCCAAAGGTCATCTGCAGCAATCAGCATAAGACTTATGACGACACTACACGGTATTCATCCGCTTCTGAATCAACTGGACCTTCTCAAAAGTCTCCTGCATGAGCTGTGGTCCTAGTAAAGCTGCCTCACCTGCCTCTGACCAGCACAAAGGTGATTGGCATGGCCTACCATATAAAGCCTCATATTGTGCCATCTCGATAGTTTCATGAAAACTATTGTTATAGGAAAAATCGACTAGGGGTATGTTCTTATCCCAAGAGCACCCAAAGTCTATGAATCATGCACGCAACATGTCCTCAAGCACCTGTATCATACGCTCTGACTGGCCATCGGTCTGAGGGTGGTAGGCTATGCTCAGAATCACATGGGTACCCAGTGCCCTATGAAAACCCTGCAAGAAAAAAGACGTAAAATGGGCATCAATATCTGAAATGATAGAACAAGGAACCCCATGAAGACGTACGATCTCTCGGATATACAAATTCCTGAGCTCGTCAACTCTGAACGTCTCCTTGATCGGAAAAAAGTGAGCTACCTTCATGAGTCTGTCCACAACAACCCACACGACATCACTACCTCTAGGTGACCTCGGCAACCCAGTCATGAATTCCATCGCGACATCATCACATTTACACTCCGGAATGGGTAACTACTGTAACAGTATGGCAGGCCTCTGATGCTCCGCCTTCACCTACTGACAGGTGGAACACCTCGTAACAAAACCAGCTATCTCACTCTTCATACCCGACCACCAGTACTGACATCTCAAGTCATGGTACATCTTGGTAACCCCAGGATGAACTTCCCATGATGAAGCATGAAACTCCCACATCAGCTCCTCGCTTATTTCTCCTGGAACCCACACTCGTCCATGGAAACACAGAATTTCATCATCGTCTATCATCCAACCAGGAGAATGGTCCTCACTTGCCACCAACTCCCATAGAACTAGGCCTTATAGATCAGATGGTTGTCTCATCCTCACTCTATCCAGGAGGGTAGAATTCACAAATAAAGATGAAAGATAAGTTTTCCCCTGGCTGTCGTGCACCTCCAAATGCATCTTAGAGAACAAAGTCATAAGCTGCCACTCGTCAATGGCCTCCTGCATAGCCTGTATCTGAGTCTTCCTGCTCAGTGCATCAGCTACTGCATTAACTTTACTAGGTGTATAGGCAAGCTCAAAATCAAAGGGCTAAAGGTATTAAACCCACCTTCGCTGCCTCAGATTCAATTCATGCTGAGTAAAGATATACTTGAGACTTTTGTGGTTGGTGAAAACCACAAAATGTTCTCCCAATAGGTAATGTCTCCAACAGCGCAATGTATGCACAACTGTAGCTAACTCGAGATCATGCATCGGGTAATTCCTCTCATGTGGCCTCAACTGCCGAGAACCGTACCCAATGACTCGATCGCCCTGCATCAGCACTACTCCCAGCCCAATACCTGATGCGTCATAGTAAACTGAACAACTCTTCCCTTGATCTAGATGTATCAGGACTGGTGATGATGTCAACCTTCCTTTCAGGTCCTGAAAGGTTGTCTCATAAGCTTCCGACCAAACGAACTTCACACCCTTCTTAGTCTGACCCATCAACGACACTGCTAAGTAGGAGAAGTCTTGTATGAAGCGTCTGTAGTAACCAGCTGGCCCTATGAAACTCCGTATCTCAAACATGTTCTTAGGATGCTCCCAGGAAACTACTGCTCTCACCTTCTCTGGGTCTACTACAACTCCGGCCTCTGAGATGATATTACCCAGGAAGTGTATCTGGTCCATCCAAAAGTGGCACTTTGAGAGCTTAGCATATAGTCTATGATCTATCAATGTACTCAATACGATCTCAAGATAGGTGGCATGTTCGTGTCGATTGTGAGAGTGCAACAAGATGTTGTCCATGAATACGACCACAAAAGAATCCAAATAAGTATGGAACACATGATTCATCAGAGCCATGAAAACTGTTGGCGTGTTCGTGAGTATGAAAGGCATAACCAAGTACTCATACAGACCATATCTGCTCTAAAAAGATGTAAGCGGTATATCTGATGGTCTCACACGCAGTTGATGGTATCCTGACCTCAATTCAATCTTCTATAACACTCGTGATCCACAAAGTTGATCAAAAAGATCATAAATCCTCAGCAAGGGATATTGGTTCTTGACCGTCAACTGGTTAAGCTTCCGATAATCCACACAGATTCTAAGGGTACCATCCACCTTCTTCGCAAAAAGGACCGGAGAACCCCACAGAGAAGTACTGGGTCAGATAAAACCTCTTTTTTGTAACTCCTCTAACCACCTCTTGAGCTTCTACAACTTAGGTGTGGCCATCCTTTAAGGATGAATGGACACTGGTGCTGCCCCTCGCACAAGATCAATAGAGAAATCCACCACTCGCTCCGGAGGTAGACCCAAAAAGTCATTGGGAAGACATCCTTGAAACGATCAACCACTAGAGGGAAATACGTCTGACAGGTCCCCCGATCATCCAGATATAAACTCGCAATCTGGGTTGTGACTCTACTTCGCCCACGATGCTCTGGTCCAGCTCGACTCGCCTGAACATCCCATTCACCCTTGTATAGAAACTCTTCTGCCTCTGGTGACGTGAAACTCACACTACGACGATAGAAATATATAAATTCTTTGAAGGGAACCGACCAGTCTATCCCGAGAATGACTTCATAAGATGTCATCTCTAAGACATATAGGTCCCAAAGAAAGTGACACGCACCAACCTCAAAGGGGCACTCCTTGCACTGATGCACACATGTCGTTCTAGTTCCCAACAGAGTGTCTAGCATCATTATATCAGAATAAGTAGAAACACAGAGCCCAAGGCTCTCCACTATGGTTACCGATATGAAACTATGCGTAGCACTCGTATCGAAAAGTACTGAAGATAAGATAGAAGCTACTAGAATAATACCTCTGACTGTAGAAGGTCCGAGATCCTACTCATGCTCGGTCTATTGCACTTCATATGCCTACCCAGTGTTGCGGCCCTACGACACAGCCTGGCTACCCTGAGATGTCCCACCCTACTGCCTCTGAGATCCAAGTGTCTGCCTACCACGACCATGACCACCATCTCTTCCTACACGCCCTGACATATTCCAGTTCCCTGACTGGTAAGAAGCCACTAGTCCTACTCCCGCAAGCGGAGTCTGCACAGAACCCCTCTCACTATCCACTGGTGGAAACTCCCTACAGAAGTGTTGCAGATGACCCATCCTGCTGCAACCTCAGCACTCCACTGGGTCTCGTGGACATTGAGGCCTATTGTGCCCCTCTCTACCACACTAGTAGCACATGAACTGGCCACCTGAAGCATTCCTCTGGCTGGTACTTCCACCCTGAGAGAAGTCCATCTGTCTCTTCCTTTTACTAGTAGAAATATTACCAGAAACTGGTGCTGAACTGCCTTGGCCCACGCCACTAGCTTCCCACAGGTTCCTCTCTGCAATCAGCACCTAGTTCACAATATCATGTACTAAAGGCAACCTGAAAACATTCAACAGTTATCGAATGTCATATCGGAGACCATCCTCAAAGTGCATGGCCCTCAATGTCTCATCACCCACCAGAACGGGTGTAAAACGCTGAAGCTCGCTAAAGCGAGCATAATAATCCATCACTAACATATCTCCCTACTGTAGATTCATGAACTCGCGAGCTCGATATTCCCTCAGCGTCTCTGGGAAGAAGAAGTCATAGAAGTATTCCTGAAAATATTCCCACGCCATTTTTCTATGATGCTCTGACAGGGTGGTAACATCCCACCACCTCTTGGAGAAATCGCGCAACATATCCATTGTGAGCTTGACCCTACACCCTGGAGGTGTCTCAAGATGCTCGAAGATAGTCTGCATAGACCCCAACCAATATTCCACAGCCTACGGTCCGCTATCCCCAGATAACGTCGGTGGATGTTTCTACTGGAATATACGAGTCAGCTCATCCATAGATGTGGCAGCCGACGGTGCTCCCTGAAAAGTCTGCATGAACCGCATAAAGCCTTCACGGAACTGCGCATCCTTGCCTGTGTCCAATATAACGATTGGTGCCGCATCTGGCTCTGCTGGAGGATCCAATGGTAGTCCATGGCCCACCATCTCTCGAGTATACTCATTTCCGTTATCCTGGCGAACAACGCATGGTTGTCTCGGCGACATGACTCTACAAGGTCAAAACATGCCTTAGATTCAAGATTAACAACGACCGAAAACGAAGAAACCCAAAACGGAACAGGAGGAAGAAGGAATTAAAAATTTTCAAAACAAGACTACACGACATGTATAATGACTACACAACGTGTACCTGACTTCTCTTCCCCTGCCCAGGTCCTTCTACACGGCTAAGCCACACAACTTCTATTGACCAAAACATACACGGTGTGTATATCATCTACACGGTATGTATGGTGTAATTTTCCAACTGCCCGTGTCGTTTGTGACACGGTCGACTACTCAACTTGACACTACACGACGTGTTACACCTGTACACGGCGTGTACACCACTTTATTTCCCCAGCCACACGGCTAGGTCTACACAGTCTGTCACCAGTCAGGACTACACGGCGTGTCCCACAGGTACACGGTGTGTATTAGATGAGCTCTGCCGACCTGTGTTGTTGGTTACACGGCTGAACACATGGCCAGACACACAGCTCACACTACACGGCATGTATACGAGAGGGTTACACCGACCTGTGTTGTTAGTTACTTGGTCGGGTCCCCAGGTTAGACTACACGGCGTGTTCATCATTGTCACGGCGTGTACTATAAAATATTCCACCGACCCATATTTGTTAGTTACACGGCTGGACTCCGGGTCAAAACTACATGGCGTGTACAGAAGATACACGACATGTTCTCCCCAAGCATTTCCCTTCCCCGTGTCTCCATCCCCACGGTTTGTGACACAGAAAGAGACTACATGGCGTCTACTGAGGGTACACGGCGTGTACTTAAAAAGTTTCTTTTTCTCCCTAAACATAAGAACATACACGGTGTGTTTAAGGTAATAAACGTTGTGTATACTAGTTTTTCCAGACCGCATGCCTTAGAAACTTCTCAAGAGCCCAGAAAATACTGAAAAACAACACATAAGTGTCAAATTCCAACCCGTGAGGGCCCATAATCCCCATGAATCAAAGTTTGACATCTTATCTATGTTATAACCAAATAAACAGCTAATGATCCACCAAATTCCGGTCAATGAGGGCCCATACTCCCCAAAAACCAAATTTTGGCATCCAATCATTCAACAGACACATACAACAATACCCTATCACATATCTAGTATTTATCAAGCAGTTATCACAACATCATGCTTTCCTAGCACAACAGCTATAACAACAACATGTGATTACTAATGCACCTACATTGCATGGAAACTATGCATGGTATGTGATTTCTATAATGTGCCTAAATGATGCATGATACAGAATACCCTCATCTCATCGGGTTGCAACTAAATATAACCCATGGATAAAATATAAATAGAACATTCACAAGTGTGTCACCCAACGATGAAATCAAATCAACTGTAAAAAATTCAAAATCAGAAGAATTGAAAAAAAATACAAGGTAGACTGGATTTTCCCTATACATAGGTTAGCTATGCCCGAGAACAACTTATTACCTACTACCTTTCCCATACTATCCCTGACTAAGGATCCAAATAGTAAGTCGAAGAAAAGAACTCCTCTGATACCACTTTGTAACATCCCGGATCTGGGTTCCACTCGACGGGTGCCCCAAACTCGGTTCGCCACATAACCTCAAGTGCATTTCCCCAAATGCCAGAGGCTGCCGACTAGCAAAGAGTGACTAGGTCTGATAGTGGGGAAACTATGCCCTCATTTGTCAAAGTGTAGCGCAGCGGAATAAAATATAACCATACAACAACAACAGAAGTAGTAATAGTAAATATAACTGAAATGGATAACTGATAAGAACAAAAGGAAACCAGTAGTCATATATATATATAAAGATGCAGCATGTCACTATTCTATAAAACAACCAGAACATGTTACATAAAAGTACAATACAATACATAGTACAACAAAGGAAAACAAAACAGCCAGTAGCATCGTGAGCCTAAGCCCAGTCCCATGCTCCCCTACTCCTCAGCAGCAATCAAGTACCTTTATAAGAACCCTTGCCCTTATCTACACCTGCAGAAATGTAATCTATTTGGGCTGAAAAGCATGACCCAAACAGGGTTTGAGAAATAAATCTCAGTAGGAAACCACCAAAGGCCCGTGCTCAACTATGTGTAAACATGCAACAACAGTGCTCAAAAGTAAATGCAATAAACTAAGCAGTTCACAAAGTAACTAACTTAACTAGTTATATTTCCATTTAAATATCTATATAATCATTTAATTTAAAATATTACCACAATGAATATTCTAAGTAAACATCCAATGTCCTCAGAAACATAAACCCCTACCCACAGGTAAAGAGAATCCAAACACAAGAATATTCCCATAGGCATACGGATATTTCGCATGGGCATAAGAAGTGTTGCCCACAGTCACAAAATCAACTGCCCACAGGCACGGAAGAAGTTTCCCACAGGCTAAATAGTACAGTGCCCACAGGAAAATCCCAACCCTGCCCTCAGGCTAAACAGGTAATCGGGCCATGCTCACCATGTAATAAGCAGTAGAAAAGAAATTCCTCTCAAGGAAATTCTACAATCATCACTTTAAAGTCATACCCTTGGGTATCCTGGCCAAATGGCTAAATAGAGGAACGCACCCCAGGGTGGTTCTGGATCCAAGAAACGATCCCAAAAAGTAGTTTGTTATCACAATTAATTACCTATTAAATTCTAGGTATTTAAAAATAGCCATGGCCTCAGCCACACGACACCCCAACATGGGTTCGTGGCACAACGGTATACAAAAATGCACAATAGTTGGAATATAAACACCAAGCCACTAACCTTAAACGCCCCTGATTAGTATACTCGAACGATGTTCCACGAATCGTCCTAGAATGAGGTAGATCTGAGGTGAAGGAAAAGCCTCTTAAATTCAAATAACTTCCGTTAGATGAATAATTGGTAAGAACTATGCAAGGAGATGGGAGGGCTTACCCATTCGGTTCCAACGAGATCGACGGAGGTGAAAACGGATTCCCAGTTCGTGATCGACATATCCTCAAATATTTGGCTGTCCCCTCCCGAGCATCCATCCGGTTCTAAGCCTTTCCTGTGAACAAGGTTGGCTACTTCCCATTTTAATCAAAAAAACAAAGTACACGACATATACTTTTGACTACACGACGTGTACTCCCCTCATTTAACTGTTCCTCTAGCGGCACCGCGAACTGTTCATCCGTCGACATGAGTACACGGCGTGTATTCCTGACTACACGACATGTACTGTTTCCCAGCTGGCAGCTACTTCCACTGCTGTACAGTTTCGCCTTCCAACTGACTACATGGTTTGTAAAATACCATTACACGGCGTGTAGTTGTTTTTTACACCCTTCGTAGCCGTCATGGCTACACACCCTATGTACTCATCCCATACGGAAAAAAGTACACACCGTGTATAAAATTACATGGCATGTACTTCCAAAATTTGGGATTTTCCCCCATTTTCCTTATTTTCTCAAAAACACATAAGGAAAAGAGAAAAGAAGAAACTCGTACCTCAAATGTAAGAACCCGGTTCTTACATATAGGGTTATTTATTATATTTGGGGTCTTTAGGTACTTTAAGTAATTTTAAAATTTTTAGAGTTTTAGGGTTCTTATTTTTTTAGGGTATTTAAGAACATTAATGGGATTATGGTTTTTTGGGTCGTTAGTTTTCTTATGTTTTTAGTGGGTTTTTACGGTTTTATACGGTTTTTGGTATTTTGGATTTTTAGGGTTTTTTGGTTTTTTGGGTTTTTATGGTTTTTTAATGTTGTTGGGTATTTTTTATTATTTTTCATTATTTTCATGTTGTTTAGGTTATTTGGGGTCTTTAGGATTTTTGGGGGGTAATTTAGTTTTTTTCGAGGATTTTTATGTTTTTAAGGTTTTTTTGGGTTTTGTGGGGTTATTTTTATTATTTTAGTGGGGTGTTGGTTTTGGAGGTTTTAGGTGTTTTCTAGTGTTTTTAGGTGGCTTGGGTTTTTAAGGGATTTTATGGGTTTTTTAGGGTTTCTAGATACATGTATTGGTTCTAAAATTTCTTATTGTTTTTAGGGTTTATTGGGGTTGTAGAGTTTTTAGTTGTTTTTATGGTTTTTAGGGGTTTATGGTGTGTTAGGATCTTTGTGGGTTTTCAGGATTTTTGGGGTTATTTGTGGTTTTTGGGTTTATATGGTTTTTAGGGGGTTTAGGGATATTTTATGGTCATAGGATTTCATAGGGTATATTTTAGGTTTTTTTGGTTCTTAGGGTTTTTTATTATTTCTTAGGGTTTTTTATTTTTATGGGTTTTTGGGGCTTTTACAATTTATAGGGTTTACTAGGGGTTTTTTGGGATTTATTAAGGTTTTAGGGTTTTAGGGTTTTTTGGGGTTTTTTGGATTTTAAGGTTTTTTGGTTTTTTGGGTGTTTGGGGTTTTTATAAATTTTGGGTTTTCTTATATTTTTTAGGGTTTCCAAGGTTTATATTGGTTTTAAGTGTCTTTATAAATTTTGGATTTTCTTATATTTTTTAGGGTTTTTAGGGTTCATAGTGGTTTTTAGAAATTTTAGGTGGTTTTAGTGCTTTAATGGGTTTTGTAGATTTTTAGTTTATTTTATGGATTTTGTGGGTTTCTAGGAGGTTTAATGATTTTTAATGATTTTCAGGGTCTTTTATGTGTTTTTTGGTTTTTATCATCCTTTAGGGTTTTTATGTATTCTAGGATCTTCTAAGGTTCTTTGGGGGAATGTTTTTAGGGTTTTTTGGGTCCTTTATAGATTTTTTTATTTCTAGATATTTTTAGGGTTTTTAAGATTTTCTGGTGTCCTTTAAGGGTTTTAAGGTTTTTAGCTTCTTTTATGGATTTTTAGGGTCCTATAGGGATATTCTAGTTTTTGGAGGTTCTATTAAGGATTTTACAGGGTATTTTATGGATTTTTATGGATTGTTATGGTTTTTAGTGTTTTTATGGGTTTGTATGGTCCAAAAAAATTCATAAATGGAAGTAAATACTCCCACAAGAACTTTGTAGAGGGAAGAAAACATTCCTACAAGTCTAGCAAGGAAAATTGATTGAAATTTTGAGAATAAACTCAAAGAAATGAAATTTTGCAAAGGGTTTTAGGTTGACCATATACCATCACCGGGAAAGGTTTGAGGGGCGCATGAACCACGAACTATCAGTATAAAGAGGGTACCATGAGGCGCTGTCCCAGAGGGTGATGGCCAACAAACCTAGGATGTTGTGAACCATGTCATTAGTGGAATTGAATGTAAAAATTCCATCATCATACCCTCCTATGAACTAAGTAGTTTGCGGATGAAGAAAGTTTGCAGGGTTCTGCGAACCACATCGCGTGATACACAGACTCTAAAAACCTCGGTTAACTGAGTCTTCCACAGGTTGAAATATATCTTCATGGACTTTCACAAATGGTGCTTCATGCCCAAAAATCTGATTTCCCCAGTGATCTATAAAAGGAGGACAAGAGGAATTAGAAATACACAGTTTAATAATAGGTTAAAGAGCTCCCGAATGGAGAAGAGATCTGGGATATAAAAATATGGGATGAAGAACATATAGGATGCCGAAAAAATTTCTCAGGTACAAGAAGCAGTTCGCAAGACTCCATCCCGCACTTGAATCTGTTTGTGGGACTTCATCCCACACCCAAAACAGTTCGTGAACACCATCCGGCGAGTCATATGCAGAAAGAAGTTCATGGAATTCCTCCCCACGAACTATATTTGGAAGGAACTCTAAATCCATCCTGAAAAGAAATAAAAAATATAATAAAAATGGTTCATGGCTACTCCTATTAAAGCAACACATTTCACGGACTCCCTAAAAGGAAGATAGTACATAGACTCCCTATGTGAAATGTATTATACAGACACCCCTTTTTGTAAAACAGTTTGCGGCCAGCTTTTATCTATCCAACGGTTCACTGAATCTTCAATTCCCAAAATATTTTGTGCACCATCCTATGCAGCCAACTCCTTCGCGAACATCATCCTTCACAGACATGTAGTTCATGGCCAGCTCCAATGCATATGCTCCTATGTGGACAAACCTATGCGGAAAACTATTCGTCCCCATCGGTCTATACTGTAGGGCCTTCTCCCCCACTCGGGATCAATATCGGACTGTATTACTGGCCCTCGAGGCCTGTCCCTTCATTACCATCACTGACCCCCATGAAAAATGGAGGGTCGTACTGTGAACTTTTTAGGCCAGGCCGACGACATTTTTCATTTCACCCTTATGCTGTACAAACATCCATCCCTTAAATACCATGAGAAGAGGCCTTACTCATGAACCTCCTAAAAACCCTATCACATACCTCATATTTTAGGTTCACTTAGAACACCATAGAAAATCACAACCTTAATGTTTCTTAAATTCCCAGACACATCCATTCCATCTATCAAACTCTGTGCCCCAAACGATTCTGGATCTCCATAAACCAACAAGGATATTGAAAATGGATAGTCAGCTTCCTACAAATACCTTTTATTGACTATGTATATCATTCTCAAATGGTTATGCATATATAGAAAAAAACGTCCAATCAACCAAAGGAAAATTCTTCATTAGGAGAGGAGTTTCCTAGTTTTGTACGCCCACTGGTTTCCATGACCATAATCATTTCTCCTGATATGAGAATCCAAAAATTCATGTTAAAAATTTCCTTCCCACTCATGTTTAAGGCATTTCAGAACATCCAAGCCTAATTATATGCCAAATAATCATGGATTCAATAACAAAGGATCCAGTCTCTGTGAGCTTAAATTATGTGTTATTGTCCTAACCACATGACTTTAAACTGTACGGTATTAGTCTATGCAACATGACATTAAACTATGATTCCATCATCCAAGATATATGACTTAAAACTATAGTATACTGGGAAATTTAAAATCATTATAAACATCCTCAACCATCAGAAATGGACGGTAATTATTCTAAAGACACCTCTACTTGAATATACACACAATGCCTCAGCGGCTCTGCATATGTTGCCCACAAAAATGGCATGTCAAACAGGGACAAATTCATCCTCAGGAGAGGCCTCTCCTACCTCTTTATTCCTTAATGGATTCCATGCCTCATATCATTTATCTTGATCTGAAATCATCCATAATCATGGTTTAAAATTTCCTTACCTCTCATGTTTGAGTCACATCAGAACATCCAAACATGATTTTCCTCTAGATAATCATGTTTTCTATAACATGTTTCTATTTTTTTATGACCCTAAACTACAAGACTCTAAATATTCCTATCCACATGAGGTTAAATTGTATGGAACTCTTCCCTAAAACATGACATTAAACTATTATATCATCAACCAAGATGTATGACTTTAAACTACAGTATACCCCATATGAAGTCTCACGATAACTCCTCCTGAGGTAATCCCATATCCTTTTGTGGGAGGTTTCACTCTTCACACTCTTCTCCTCAGCTCCATACGTGTTCAGATAGATAACCAATATATGACTGTCTAAGAAATCAACATAGGTGAGGGTTAAATGCTTAAATATCCCCTTTTCTTCTCCTGTTGGTCCTGTTGTCATGGCCACTTCGGCCATCATCGTCCTCCTTTTCTATCAATAGAGAAGAAAAAGTGCACCTTTATTGAATCTTTTTAATCCTTTTTATTTCCCACATTGAGTATGATTCATGTGGGCTAAGGGGTTTGTGACGATACAACATTTTCCTCCTCATAATGAACTATAAGAACCATGATTCGCACCATAAATGGGATATGTATGACATCTACATAAGGCCTGAGATAAAAGAGTTCCCCTTTTTTAAAAGGTTCACCCTTGTAATTTCCCCAAAAAAGGAGAATCCTCTTCAGGATTATGTCCTGATTCGATTATCTTAGACGGGCAGCTCTCGTGCGTAATCCCCAATCAAATCACAACCCATTAATGATCTATGAGAACTCTAATTCCTACTTTAACCAGGATATGTAGGATGCGTGTACTCAAGGGAAATTGTCCTCAGAATACCATCCTGATAAAATGTTTCCCCAAATTTAAATGTTCCCTCCTCCTAGATGTAAGTCCTGATAAGAGAACAACACGGACTTTGAATCCCCATTTGATAGGGATAAGTAGGAAGCCTTCCTGATCTCCAAATTCGACCCTCAAATCAAACCTAATATTCTTCAGGTTATATCCCATATAGGGTCATGTAAAACTATCATATCATATCTATTATTGGACCCTTGGGCCACATCAATGTAATCCCCATACCACATTTTGACCAGGAATCTTTCACATGGATTTCCTCACTGCATGATGTTAAACAGTGTGGATGGGTCAACATCACATGAAATTAAAAGGTAATGTGTCCAGTTAAGTGACATCGATCTATGTGGTATCTCATTCCTCTCCTGATGATATGTAAGAATCCCATCATATGGGTCCTACCCCGACATCAAACCACATTCTGTCCCTCCTAGATGACGATAAAATCCAGAGCGCCTCACTGCATGACTCAAGTCCGCATTGACTCCGTAGAATCATATCCATGTATATCCATGATGATCCTGTAACCCAGGGGAAACACATGGATACACTAATTGGGAATGAACTTGTGGTTCAAAAACATATGAACATGGATTAAATCTATAAGAGGGTCCTGAAGTAGGAATAAATTCTCCCAAAAGGGTGCGTTAAGACCGACCTCCCATCCTCTCGACCAATGGAGTCCTTAAGTGTCATTGGCCAAATCATCATTCAAAAAGTGCCTTCCTTTGTAAATAAGGTCATGGAATCATGGATACCAGGGTTGTTGGGTGTTTTAGGCTCCATGAATAAACTCATTGGAGATCATCCGATGAAATCATATCCTAGCCAGCCCGATTTCACAAATACTTAACCCCCTGAAATTTCTTTTTGGGAATACTCAGCTATGGAACCTTCTTCATAATAAAAAACATATAAACTTCCCATTCCCCCTGGGGCCACTATAATTCCCCATAAAAGATAATGACATGAATATTTTTGAAACAAAAATGGTGAATCTGATATGAAATTCTATTTAATAATAGAAAAATATGTGTCATCTGTCGAACCATTTCACCCCCCAAACACTCACCTTAGGTTGAATCAAAAATTCTGAACCTGACATGAAACTCTCAAAAATAAACGTTGAGTGATAATTCCTATTGGACCATTTTCCCCAAACATGTCACCTCATGTCGAAACAAGGGTTTTAAAGATTTTTCGGGTTTTTTGGGATTTTAGGTCTTTTAGGGTTTAATGTTATTTAAATTTTTCTATTTTTATGGTTATTTGGGTTATAAATGGTTTTTTGGGTATTTAATGGTTTAAGAGCTTTTTAGGGTTTTAGAGACTCAATGGATTTTATGGTGTTTTAATGTTTTTAGGAGTTTTATGGGTTTTTGGGTCTGTTAAGGTTTTAACGTTTTTTAGGGTATTTTAGTGTTTATTTAGGCATTTAAGGGATTTTTAATTATTTTTATTGTTTTTATGGTATTTTATAATTTTTGGGGTTTTAGGTTCTTTTCAGGTTTTCCGGGTTTTTTAGGGTCCTTCAAGGGGTTTAGGGTTTTTAGGTTACTTTAGGGGTTTAGGATCCTTTATAATATTGAATTAATTTAGGGTCATTTGTGGTTTTAGGGTTTATAGGATTCATTATGGTTTTTAGAGTATATACGGGGTTTTAGGGTCATTTTTTTTGTTTTTAAGGGTGTTTTATGGTCTTTTACGATTTTCTAGATTTTAAGGGTTTTTAATTACCTTTAGGTGTTTTTTAAAGTTTGTAGGGGGTTTTAGGGTATTTTATTGTCCTTAAGGGGTTTAGGGTCTTTTAATATTTTTAGTTTCTTTTAGTGTTTTGGATTCATTTATTCTCGGTGTTTTTTGGGGTTTAGAGGTTTTAAGTGTTTTTAATGGGTTTTATTATGCTTTAGGTTTTTATGGTTTTTAAGGCTCTTCAGGGTTTTATTATTTTTAGGTTTATAAGGGGTTTTAGAGATTCTATGGTTTTTAGGGATTCTAGGGTTTTTAGGTGTTCTTAGTTTTTTTTGTGTTTTTTGTATTTTTAGGTGGTATACGATTTTTTGGGGGATTTAGGTTGTTTAGGTATTTTTGGGGTTTTTAGGGTTTTTTCGGTTTATTTGTAGTTCTTATGGTCTTTATAATTTTTAGGATCTTAAGTGAATTCAGTAATTTTAAGGGTTTTTTTTGTGTTTTTTGGGATTTTATTAAAATTAATGGGCTTTATGTTTTGACGGTTAATTAAAGAAATTTGGGTTTTATGTGTTTTTTGTTTATTAGGGTTTAAAGTGGATTTTATTTGGATTTTTTAGGGTTTTATTTTTTTAGGGTTTTAGGGTTTTTTTTGTTTTTAATGGTCTTGGATATTTTAGGGATTTTTAGTGCATTTATTGGTTTTATGTTTTTAGTGATTTTCTCGATTTTCTAGGGGGGTTTAGGGGTTTTGTTTTTTGGGGAGTTTTAGGGGGTTTTTTGGGTTTTTATGGGTTTTTATGGGGCAAGAATGATTCTAGAGTCAGGCTATTCCTGGCCCGGCCAAATTTATTATAAAGGAAAAAAGAGACACAGTAGACAAGGGAGGGGAGGGGTCAATCAACCTAGACCCAAAAACCCTTACAACCCAAGACACAAAAGACCCCAAAAAAAGAAAAATCAAAAAAGAAAGATTCAATGGTCGGGATTTTGTGTTTTAAAAAGTTTTTAGGTTGATTAGGTATTTTTGGGGTTTTATTGTTTTTTAGGTTTTTTTAGTGTTTCTTAGGGTTATTAAGAATTTTATGTTTTTATAGGGTTTTTATTGTATTTAGGGATTTTTATGGTTGTAAGGGGTTTTTTGGGTATCTAAGGGGTTTTTAGTATATTTATAGTTTTCTAAAGTGTTTGATTTATTAGGGTTCTAGGGGTTTCAATTTTTTTAGAGTTCTTAGGGATTTTAGGGCCTTTAGGGGTTTTAGGGATTTTAGTGGTTTGAGGGGTTTTCTTGGATTCATATGTATTTTAGGATTTTAGCATTTTCTTAGGGATTTTGGGGATTTTTTTTATATGGATTTTAAAGATTTTGGCATTTGTTGGGGGGGTTTTACCTTTTTAATTATTTTAAGGTATTTTAGGATTGTTTTAGGGTTTTTTGCATTTATAGAGTTTTAAGGTTATAATGGGTTTTTAGGGTTTTTATGTGTTTAGGGGGTTTAGTGATTTTTATGGGTTTTAGGGGTTTTATGTGGTTAAGGTATATTAGTGTTTTTGGTGTCTTAGGGTTTTATGGGTTTCATGGTGTTTATGGTTTTTCAGGATTTTTGGGTTTCTATAATTTTATAAGGGTCTTCTAAGGGGTTTTATAATTTTAGGCTCTCTAAATTTTTTAGGGTTTTTATTGTCTATTAGGGGTTTTTATGGGTTTTTAGGGTTTTAGTGGTTTTAAGGTGATTTATAGATTACTTAGGGGTTTTATAGTTTTTTTCTTGTTTTACATTTGTAAGCATTTGATGGGGTTTGGGGGGGGGGGGGTTAGGTTTTTAGGTGGTTTTAGGGTTTCTATTGTTTATAGTATTTTTAGGGGGTTTTTATTTTTTTTGGTGTTTTAGGTGTTTTTATGGTTTTTCAGGGTTTTAGGGATTTGTAGTGTTTTTAGGGTGTTAAGGGTTTTTAAAGTTTTTCATGTGTTTTGAGGGTTTTTAGCGATTTCATAGTTTCATATGGTTTTTATGGTTTTAGTTTGAAGGGATTGAGGTTTTTTAGGATTATTAGGGGTGTTAAGGGTTTGTAGGGGTATTAAATGGAGTTTTGGGGATTTATAGTTTTAGGGATTTATAAGCATTTTAGGGTTTTTGGGGTTTTTGAGTGTTTTAGGGGTTTTAGTTGTTTTCATAGTTTTAGTTTTTTATGTGTTTTAGTGTTTGATGGTTTTTTGTGATATTAGTGTATTTAGTATTTTTAAGTGTTTTAGGGTTTTTAGGAGTTTTCAACGGTTTTTTTAAGGATTAAATAATTTTCAAAATGATTTTAGAGGTTTTAGGATTTTCTTTATGGGTTTTAAGATTGTTAGGCTTTTTTTATCTTATGGTTGTTATGTTTTTTAAGGTCCCTTAATATATTTTTTACGATTTTCAGGTTTCTTGAATTCTTATATTAGTTTTAGGGTTTTTAGGGTTTTTATGATTTTATGTTATTTAAGGATTTTTTGGGGTTTTGGGTTTTTAGGGGTTTGAGTGGTTTTTATGTTTTTATACTTTTAGGGATTTTATTGTTTTATATAGGTTTTAGGGTTTATTAGGGATCTTTTGAATATATAATTTTTAATGGTTTTTAGGGGTTTGGGGATTTATTATGAAATAAGTATTTTGGGGTAATTTTTTTGAATTTTTATGGGTTTTAACATTTTAAGGGGTTTTTTGGGAATTTTAGGTTATTTCATATTTTTTATGGTTTTAGTGGTATTTTTGAATTTTGGGGTTTTAGGATTTTTGGTTTTTTGAGATTTAGGTTTTTTAGGGTTCTAGCACATTTTAGGGTGTTTTAGAGTTTGTAGGGTATTTATTGGTCTTTTGATTTCTTTAGTGTTTTAGGATTTTTAATGTTTTTTGGATTTTTTTTGGTTTTCTAGGATTTTTAGATTTTTAGGACGGTCAGTAGTTTTAATGAACTTTTACAGGCCCTCTATTATTTTTCTGGTCTTTTAATATTTTTAGGTTATTCCTAGACTTTATGGTTTTTGTGGTTTTTAGGGCCTTTTAGGTTTTTTACTACCTTTTTGGGATTTTTAGGGTTTTTAATGGTTTTTATAGTTTTATAGGGGCTTAATTATTATTTTTAAGATTTTATGTTTTTAGTTTTTTTTGGGTTTTAGGGTTTTTTGGGGTTTCGGGGTTTCTAGGGTCCTTATATTTTTTATGGCCTTTAATGATTTTTGGGAGGTTTTTGTATTTTTTATTAATTTTAGTGTTTTAGGGGTTTTAGGTTTTTTTAGTGTTATTTGGAGTCTTAGGAATTTTAGGGGGTTTAGTGTTTTTGGGTTTTGGGGGGTTTTTAAGGGTTTTGGGTTTTTAAGAGTTTTTAGGGATTTTAGAGTGTTTTAAGAATTTTTTTATTTTTTTGGGTTTAAGAATTTATATAGGGTTTTATGGTTTTTTAGGTGGTCTAGGGGTTTTTTGTTTTTGGTTATTTAGGTTCTTTTGGGGATTTTTATTGGGTTTTTTTGGATTTTTGGGGTTTTCAGTGTCTTCTATCATTTTTAAGGTTTTGATGTATTTTATGGTTTTTAGATTTTTAGATTTTTTATTTTTTTAGGGTCATTATGGTTTTTGATGGTTTATTTGGGGTATTTTATATTTTTAGTGGTGTCTGGAATATTTTAGTGTTTTTTGGGGTTTTGTTCAGTTATATTTTCTATGTTTTTTATGGTCATTTAGGGTTTTTTTTGAGGGTTTTAGGATCTTTTTAGGTGTTTTAGGGTTTTTATGGACCTTTATGTTTTTTGGGTTTCCTATGTTCTTTTGGGGATTTTAGCCATTTAGGGTCCTTTAAGGGTTTTAGGGTTTTTTAGGGTGCATCATGGGTGTTTACATTTTTAGGATCCCTTACTATTTTTATTCTATTTAGGGTTCTTTAGGGGTTTTGGGGTCTTTTAGTTTTTAGGGGGTTTTAGGTCCATTTGGGGTTTTGAGTGTGAGAGCCCTATTTTGGTGTTTTATGGTATTTCATGGAATTTTAGGATTTTTTTGTATCTTTTGGTGTATTTTAGGGTTTTAGGTTATTTTAGGGTGTTTATGGGGTTTTAGGGTATTTTAGGGGTGTCTTAAGGATTTTTTGGATCTTTGAGGGGTTTTCAATTTTTTTTGATTTTCGGATTTTTTAGATTTGTAGGAGTTTTTTATTTTATGGTTTTTAGGGTGTTTTAGGGGTTCTTTGGGATGTAATTTTTTTAGGGGGTTTAAGGACTTTTTTAGTTTTTTAGGGGGGGTGGGTAGGAATTTTTGGCTTGTAGGGGTTTTAATGTTTTAAATGTTTTTAAGGGTTTTTAGTATTATTAGTAATTTTAGGGTTTTTTAGGTTTTTCAATTTTTTTTGAGTTATTTAGGGACAGTAGTTTTTTTTGGGTTTAGGTTTTTAGGGATTGAAGGGGTGTTTAGTGTTTTATGGATTTTATTTTTTTTTATTTTTTTATTATTTCTAGTTTTTATGGTTTTATCAAGGTGTTATTAGGTTTTTCATGGTTTTTAGGGTTTTAGGGTTTTTAATGGTTTGCAATGTTTATTCTGACTTTTAGGGGTTTAGGGTTTTTAGGGTTTTAGTGTTTTTAGGTAATTAATGGATTTCTAGAGATTTTTGTGTTTTATAGATTTTTAATTTTTTTTGGTTCTTTTATGATTTTTTGTTATTTAGGGTTTTTAAGGTTTCCAGATTTTTCATCGATTTTGGAATTTTTTAGGAGTTTTTTAGTTTTTTCTTGGTTTTAAGATTTTTATTTGTTTTTAGGGATCTTAGTGTTTTAGGGTTTCTAGGGGTTTTTTTTTGGAATCTTAGGTATTAATGGTTTTTAGGGGTTTTTGGTGTCATTGGGGTTTTATAGGGTCATTTAGGGTTTTAATGTTTTAGGGTCTTTTGGGGTTTTAACAGGGTGTTTGGTATTATTTTTATTTTTAGGTTTTAGAGGTTTTTTAATGTTTTTAGGAGTTCTTATGGGTTTTTAGTGTTATTTAGGGTTTCTATATTTTTTTCTCAAAATTTTTGGGTGTTTTGGGGTTTTAGGAGTTTTAGGGATTTTTATTATTTTTTGGGGGTTTAGGGTTTTAAGGATTTTTACGGATTTTTCAACATTTATGGATTTAAGGTAATTTATGGGTTTTAGGGTGTTTAACTTATTTTTAGATAATTTTACAGTTTTATTCGGTCTTTTTTTGGGTTTTATGGGTTTTAGGATCTTTTAGGAACTTTACGGGTTTTATGGGCTTTTAGGTGATTTAGTGAGTTTTAGAACTTTTTAAGATTTTTTTTAGGTATTTTAGGTTTTTTTTGTTTTTTATGGATATCGTAGAGTTTTTCATGTTTCAAGGGTTTTTATGGTTTTATATTTTTTAATGTTTTTAGGAGTTTATTTTGGGTTTTTAGCATTTTTAGTGTTTCGTAGGTTTTTTAGGACTTGTAGGGTTTTAGAATTTTTATATGGATTTTGGTGTTTTTAGTATTTCTAGGTTTTTAGGGTATTTTGGGTTTTGGGGGTTTTTAGGGTTTTCATTGGGGTTTTATTTATTTTAAGGATTCTAGGTTTTAAGGGGTTTTTAGGGTTTTTGTGGGGTTTTAGGGCATTAGGAGTTTTAAAGATTTTTAGTGTTTCTTTAATTTTAAGAGTATTTATTGTTTTGGGGTTATTATGGGTTTTTATGATTTTTAGTGATTTGGGTGGTGGGGGTTGGTTTTTTGGGTAATTTTTATTTTTAGGGGGATTTAAGGTACTTTAAGGATTTTAGGGATTTTTTCAATTTTAGGATTTTACAGGTATTTTAGATATTTTAGGGTGTTTAGGGTTTTTTATAGTTTTTATTGGGGTTTTAGGGGGTTTTATAGTCCTATAGGGTTTTTAATTTTCTCCTGGGGTTTTCATTATTATTAGGGTCTTTTAGAAAATTTAGGGGGTCTTAGTATCCTTTTGTGTTTTTTAGGTCCCATTAGGGGTTTTAGGGTCTTTTAGGGTTTTCAGTGGTTTTGGGTACTTATGGGTTTTTAGGGGTTTTAGAGTATTTTACGGTTTGTAATAAACTTTTAGGTTTTTTAGTGTCTCTTAAGTTTTTTTTGATGTTTTTGGGGGGCTTTCATGTTTTGAGGGGCTTTGGGTATTTTAGGGTTTTTAGGGTTTTCTGTGTTTTTTTTTGTGTTTTTTGGGACTTTTAGGTTTTTATTCTAGGTTTTACGGTCCTTTAAGGGTTTTAGGGTTTTTATGATTTTTAAGGCGTTTTGAGGGTTTTTTGTAATTTTGGGGTTTTCTATGGTTTTTAGGGTTTTAGTGGGGTTTAGGGTTTATAAGGGTTTTTTGGTTTTAAGGGTTTTATAGTTTTTGGGGAGGGGTTTACGTTTTTTTGGGGTGTATGTTATTTTAGGATGTTAGGGAATTTTAATCTTTTTATGACTTTTAGTCATTTTAATTGGTTTTTTGTTTTTATATTTTTGTTTTTTGATATTTTTAAAGTGTTTAATGGGATTTAGGATTTTTTTGGCTTTATTTTGTTTTTAGGATTTTGAAAGGTTTTAGGTTTCTTTAATCATATATTTTTCTATGTTTTTTTTGTGTCTTTTAGGATTTTAGGGTTTTTATGTTTTTAGGGATTTTAGCGTTTTAAAGATTTTTTAGGGCCTTTAGGGTGTTCTGGGTTTTTAGTATTTTTAGGGGTTTAGGGTTATCATGGTTTTTTTTTGAGTTTTCTAGAGTTTTTAGTAATTTTTCGGTGTTTTCGTGTTATGTAGGTTGTTAGAGATTTTTTAGTGGTTTTTTTAGTGTTTTTATGAGTTTTGGGGGTTTTAGAGTTTTCAGTATTTTGGGGGTTTTATCATTATTTATGATTATTTTAAGGTTTTTAGGTTTTTAGAGTTTTTAGGTATTTAGGGTTTTTATGGGATTTAGGGTTTTTACTGTTTTTGGGTTTTAACTGTTTTTAGGGGTTTTAGGGTTTTTATGGTTATTAGGGTTTTAGGGATTTTTATCGTTTTTAGGTTTTTAAGGGGTTTTAGGGTCTTTTTAGTTTTTTTATTTTTTTTTATTTTTGGGTTTTTGTGTATTTCATCATATTTAGGATATTTAGGCATAATTTATGGTTTTAGGGATTTTATGGGTTCATAAAGCTGCTAAGGGTTTGTATTATTTTTAGGGTTTTCTTGGGTTTTTTTGGGTTTTTTGGATTTTTGGATTTTTAGTTTATTTAATGAGTTTTTGGATTTTTAGGGTTTATAGGTTTTTATAGGTTTTTTAGGATTTTAATGATATTAGGGTTATAGAGTTTTTTATACTTTACTTAGGTTTTTCAAGGGCTTTCAGTGTTTCCATGGTTTTTATGGGTTTTTTGTCTTTTTTAAGGATTTTTTAACATTTTGTAGGGGTTTTCATAATTTTTAGGGTTTTCAAGGATTTTCTGTGTTTTTAAGGTATAAGTTTCTTTTGTCACATATTGATTTTTTATTTTTTTAATGGGTTTTGAGGGGATTTAATGTAATTTAGGTATTTAAGTGTTTTTTAGGTTATGATAGGGGTTTTTAGGGTTTTGAGGGATTTCTTAGGGGGTTTAGGGATATTGGGATTTTCTTTGATTTTTATGGGTTTGTCGTGATTTTTTAGGGTTTTAAATGATTTATGTTTTAATTGGGTGTTTAGGGAACTTATGTTTTTTTGGGTGTGGCGGGTTTTCTAGGGGTTTTGGGTTTTCTATAGATATTTTGGGTTTTTTCATATTTTTTATACTTTTTAGGGGGTTTCGGGTTTTTTAGTTTTTTTGTTTAGATTTTAGTGTATAGGGTATTTTTTATAGGGTGTAGGGTACAGAGTTTAGAGAATTGGGTATAGTTCTTAGGGTATAGGTTTTAGAGTCTAGGGTATTGGGTTTTGGGTGTAGAGTACAGGGTTTAGGGTGTAGGGTGTAGGGTGTAGGGTGTAGGGTGTATGGTGTAGGGTGTAGGATTTATAGTTTAGGGTGTTGGGTATAGGGTATAGGGTGAAGGGTTTATGGTTTAGTATATTGGTCATAGGGTTTATCGTGTAGGTTTTAGGACATTGGGTGGAGGTTTTAAGGTTCAGGGTGAATGGTGTGGGGATTAAGGTGTTGGGTATTGGGTTAGGACGTATGGTTTTGGGTTTAGTTTTTATGGTATATGGTTTAGGGTGTATGATTTTTAGTTTTGTTTGTAGGTTATAGGGTTTAGGGTTTAGGGTTTAGGGTTTAGGGTTTAGGGTGTAGGGTATAGGGTTTAGGTTGTAGGGTTTTGGGTTTAGGGTGTAGGTTATAGGGTTTTGGGTGTAGGATATTGGTTTTATGGTGTTTGTTATACGGTTTAGCGTGTAGGGTTTAGGGTTTATAGTCTAGGTTTTACGGTGTGGGATTTATCATTTCGGTTGTAGGGTATTGGGTTTATGGTGTACGGTTTAGGCATAAGGGTGTAGGACTTAGTTTTTAGGGTTTACGATATTGGGTTTACGCTGTAGGGTATACATATTGGTGTGTAGGGTGTTGGGTATACGGTGTAGGTTACAAGGTGTATGGTGTAAGGTTTAAGATGTAGGGTGTAGTGGATAAGGTTTAGGGTTCATGGTTTAGGGTTTTGGGTTTTGGGTTTAGGGTTTAGGGTTTAGGGTTTAGGGTTTAGGGTTTAGGTTTTAGGGTTTAGGGTTTAGGTTTTAGGGAGTATGGTAGAAGGCTTTGTTTTTAGGGTTTAGGGTTTAGGGTGTGGGGTGTGGGGTATAGGGTTTAGAGTGTAGGTAATAGGCTTTATGATGTTAGGTATTGGGAATAGGGTGTAGGGTATAGTGTTTAGGGTGTAGGGTTGTGGGTTTATGGTGCAGGGTTTGGGTTTTGTGCGTAAGATATAGCGTTTAGAATGTTGGGTATAGGATTTTGAGTGTATGGTTTAGGGTGTCGGCTATAAGGTTTATGGTGTAGGGATTAGGGTTCAACGTGCAAGGTTTAGGGGGTGTACGATTATGGTTTAGGGTATTTGGTTTCAGGTGTATGGTATAAGATTTAGGGTGTGTATTATAGGGTTAGTGTTTAGGGTTTAGGGTTAATGGTTTATGGTTTAGTTTTTAGGGTATATGGTATAAGGGTTTTAGGGTTTATTAGGGATTTTTTGTGTTTATTTAATATTTTTATATTTTTAGGGTTTTTATAGGGTTTCAGGGTTATTTATGGGTTTTAGTAGTTTTAGGGTTTTGGGAGGTTTTAATGATGATAGGGTTTATTTAGTGTTTTTAGGTATCTTTTAGGGTTTTTATTGTTTTAGGATTTTTTTAGGATTTTAGGGTTCTTGCATGGTTTTTTGGGTTTTAGGGATCTGTATGTTTATTTGAAGGTTTTGTTGGGGTTTGGGGGTTTTGATGTTTTTTTTGGGTTTTTTATTGTCATTTTTATTTTTTAGGGATTTGGATATTTTTTAGAGTTTTAGGTTAAATTATGGTTTTATAGTGTTTCGTAGGGTTTTGTAGGTTTTTTTGGGGTTTTGAGAGTTTTTTGGGGGTTTTGAGTTTTCTTTTGTTTTTTAGGTTTTATTGTTTGTGGGTTTTTTTATTTTTAGGGGTTTCTAGGGATTTTAGGGTTTTTTATTTATTTTATGTTTTATTGGAAATTTTTTGTATTTTTAGGATTCTAAAGGGTTTTAGAGTTTTTAGGGTTTTTAGGGTTTAGGGTTTTTAGTGTTTAGGGTTTATAGTGTATGGTATTGGGTTTTATGTATAAGGTATAGGGTTTAGGGTGTAGTATTTAGGGATTAGGGTGTTGGCCATAGGATTTATTGTGTAGGTTTTAAGGATTATGGTGTAAGGTATAGGGTTTAAGGTGTATGGTTTTGGGTTTTGGGTGTATGCTACATGGTTTAGGGTATAGGGCTTAGGGCTAACGGGGTAGGATATAGGGTTTAGGGTGTAGGGTTCGGGTTTAGGGTGTATGGTATCAGATTTAGGGAGTAGGGTTTAGGGATTAAGCTATAGGGTCTTAGTTGCAAAGTTTAGTGTTTAGGGTTTAGGGTGTAGCGTTAGGGTTTAGGGTGTAGGGTTCAGATTGTAAGGTTCATGGTATTTCGTTTAGGGTGTAAGATTTTGGGTTTAGGATACAGGTATAGGGTTTACGGTTTAGGGTGCATGGTATAGGGTTTAGTGTGTGGGTTTTAGGGTTTAGGGTCAGGGTTATTGGGTATTGGTTTTACGGTGTAAGGTTTATGTTTTTGGTGTAGGATATATGGTTAAGTGTGTAGGATATGGGTTTAGGGTGTAGGGTATAAGGTTTTGGGTGTGGGGTGTATGGTATACATTGTATTGTAAATTCTTTAGGATATCGCATGTATGGTGTTGGGTATAGAATTTAGGGTTGATGGTGCATTTTATAGTGTTTTGGGTTTACAGTTTAGGGTTTAGGGTGTAGTGTATAGGGATTAGGGAGTAGGATTTACGGTTTAGGGTGTAGATTTTAGTTTTTTGGATATAGGGTTATGGGCTTAGCATTTAGTGTATATGTTATAGTGTTTAGGATGTATAAAATAGGATTTTGGATGTAGGGTATAGGTTTTAGGGTGTTGGGTTTAGGGTTTTAGTGTATAGTGCTGAGGGTTTGTGGTGTAGGGTATACTGTTTAGGATGTTGGTATTAGGTTCTGGGATGCAGGGTGTAGGGTTTATGTTGTTTGGTATAGTTTTTAGGGTGTACGGTATAGGGTTTGGGGAATAGGGTTTGGGGTTTAGTGTGTTGGGTATAGGGTTTAGGGTGAAAGGATTCGAGTTTAGGGAATAGGGTATGTGGTTTAGGGTTTAGTTTACAGGTTTTAGGTTGTAGGTTTTTTGGTTTAGGATGTGGGGTATATGGTTGATAGTGTATGGTGTAGGGTTTAGGTTGTACGGTATAAGTTTGAGGGTGTAATTTTTGGTGTTTAGGGTGTAGGGCATAGGGTTCAAGGTGTAGGGTTTAGGGTTTTGGGTGTTGGATATAGTGTTTAGGATATAGTGTTTAGGGATTAGGGTGCCGGGTATAGTTCTTAGGTTGTAAGGTTTAGGGTTTAGGGTGTCTGGTATAGAGTTTGGGATTTAGAGTTTAGGGTTTTTTGTAAGGGGTGTTGGGTTTAGGGTATAGGGTTTTGGATTTTGGGTGTTGGGTTTTTTCTTTAGGGTTTGGTTTAATACATAGGTTATTGTTGTAGGATTTTCTGTTTAGAATGTAGGGTACGAGGTTTAGAGGTTTCAAGGGTTTATGGTGTTTATGGTTTTTATTTGTTTTAGATGTTTTGATAATATTTACTGTTTTTAGGTTTTAAAGGTGTTTAGGGTCTTCTTGTTTTTTTTACACTTTTTAATGATTTGGTGTACTTTAAAAAAAATTAGTGTCTTTTATGGTTATTAATGTATTTTAATTTTTTTTCCGGTATTTTTGGATCTTTTAGAGTTTTCTTAAGGTTTCAATGGGTTTTGTGGTCATTTATAGGTGTTTAGGTTTTTAAGGGTTTTAGTTTTTATTTTGGCTATTTTTGGATTTTTTGGGACGTTTCTGTAGTTTTTAGGGTTTTCTTGGGTCTTATAGAGTTTTTAGGGGGTTTAGGGGCTTATATGGTTTTTAGCGTTTTCTAAGGGTTTTTATGGGTTTTAATGGGGTTTTAATGTATTAGGTATTTTAGGGATTTTTAGGGTTTGTTCGGGGTTTGAAGGGGTTTTTAGGATACTTTAGGGGTTTTTAGGTTTTTAGGGTCCTTCGGTGTTTTGAGGATTTCTATGTCCAATGTGGGGTTTTAGGGGTTTTATGGAGCTTTTGGTTTTTTGTATATATAGTCCTTTTTTGGATTTTATTGTTTTAGGGTCTTTTAGGGTTTTTGTGTCCTTTAGGTGTTTTGACTTTTTAGAGTCTTGTAGGGTTTTATGGTATTTTTTGGTATTTTAAGGCTATTTTTGTCATTTAGGGTTCTTATTGTTTTCGGTTTACTTTAGGGCATTTTAGGTGTTTTTGTGTTTTAATTGTTTTGGGGGGGGTTTAGGGTTTATTAGGTTTTATCAGGTTTGGGATTTTAGTTTCTTTAGGTTTTTTATGTTTTTCAAGGGTTTAAGGGTATTTTTGGGTTTTTTATAATTTGAAGGTTTTTTAAGGTTTTAGGGCTTTTAGGATTTAATTATAGTTTTAAGGTTTTAGGTTTTTTTGGGGTTGATGTTTTAGGATTTTTTGGGGTGTTTTAAATTTTTTAATGAATTTTATGTTTTTATGTTGTTTTAAGAGTTTTTAAGGTTTTTCAGGGTTGTAGGGTATTTTATGGTTCCTCCAAGGTTTTCTTTGGGTTTTTGTGTTTGGGGGGGGGGGTTTGGGTTTTTTGTGTTTATTATTCTTTTGTGGTTTTATGGTTTTAGGTTTTTAGGTTTTCTAGGGTATTTTAGGGATTTCATAGGTTTATTTAGGGTCTTTTTGGTCTTTTTATGTTTTTATGGTCTTTTAGGGTTTTTTATGGTTTTTTGGTTTTTAGGGTTCTTGAAAGTTTTTTAGGGTTCTACGAACTTTTTTGTTTTTAGGATTTTCATATTTTTAGGGAATTCAATGGTTTTATGATTTGTATAGACTTTAGTGTTTTTATGGTTTTATGAGTTTTAGTGGGTTTGGGATTCTGATTGTTTTGTGGGTTTTTGTGTTTTATGGTATGACAAGTTGTTTTAGGGGGTTTTAGGTTTTTAGGTAATTTTATGATATTTTAATGGTTTTAATGGTTTTAATGATTTTTATGGTTTTTATGGGTTTTAAAGGTCTTTTTAGGGGTTTTATGGTTTTTATGGGTTTTTTTGGTTTTTATAGTTTTAAATGGGTTTTAATGTTTTTTGGGGTTTTATTGTATTTAGGGTTTTTTCTGGTTTTAGGAGTTTTATGGTTTGGGGTGTTGTAGGGTATTTTTTGGATTTCATGTGTTTTATGTTTTTTAGGTCTTTTAGAGATTTTAGAGGTTTCATGGTTTTTTAGTTTCTTAGATTTTTAATGACTTTTAGTTTTTTCTTAGGGCTCTTAAGATTTTTGTATTTTATGGGGTTTTCAATATTTTAGGTTATTTTATGGTTTTTAGGGTTTTAGGGATATTCTATGTTTTTCATAGTTTTATGGTTTTGAGTGATTTTTTGGATTTTCTCCATTTTAGTGTTTTCTTAGGGGTTTGATTTAGGGATTTTAGGGGTTTTTTGGGTTTTAGGGTTCTTAGGGTTTTAGCGGTTTTTTTAAGGTTATTATTATTTTTATGGGTTTTCAAAAAATTTATAGTTCTTAGGTGTTTTAGGGGTTTCATGTTTTTATGTATTTTACCATGTTATGGTTTCTTAATGTTTTAGGGGATTTTAAAGTGTTTTAGGCTTTTTCAGTTTTTTATGTTTTTTTATTTTCTAGAGTTTATGGGTTTTGTTATTTTAAAGGGGTTTTTGGGTTTTCTGGGGGTGTTTAACGGTTTAATGGGTCTTATAGTGTTTAGGGTTATTTTATTATTTTTATGGGTTTTTAGTTTTTTATGTTCTTTTATTGGTTTTTAGGATTCTTCGAGTCTCTTAGGGGTGTTAGGGGTTTTAATTTTTCTTGGGGTTATTAGGGATGTTTTGTTTTTGTTTTTGATTTTTTGTTTATTTTTAGTGATTTGGATTTTAAGGGGTTTTTTTTTGTTTTTTGTTTTTTGTTTTTAGTAATTTAGAGATTTCGGGATTTGTATTATATTTTAGGGGTTTTGGGGGTTTTAAGGGTTTTAGGGATTTTTATGTTCTTTAGGGATTTTATAGTTTTAGGGATTTCTTAGGTTTTTTGGGGTTTTAGATTTTTTTCATAGGTTTTTTGGGGGGTTTAGGGTTTTTAGGTTTTTAATGGTTTTGGGGGTTTTAATGGGATTTAGGGATTTTAGGTATTTTTAGGGTTGTCGAGGTTTCTTAGGATACTTTTAATGGGTTTAAAGGGTTTAGGGTTTATAGGGTTAATTAGGGGTTTTGGGTTATTAGTGGTTTTAGAGGTTTTTTGGGTTTTTTTCTAATTTTTAGGAATTTTTTAAAGTTATTTTAGGTTTTTAGGGTTTCAGTAGTTTTGAGGGGTTTTATATGTTTTTTTGGGGGGGGGGGGGTAGTGATTGTAACTGGTTTTATGGGTTCTTTAGTGTTTTAATGGGTTTAGGGGTTTAAGGGTTTTTATGTATTTTGAGGGGTTTAAGGGTTTTTAGTATTTTTAAGATTTATTTAGGTTTTTATGGTTTTAGGTTATTTAGGGGTTTATGGGATTTCGAGGGTATTAGGGGTTTTAGGGTTTTCAAGTTTTATTTGTGTTTTAGTGTTTTTATGTTTTTATGGTTTTTAAGGGTTTAAGGGGTTTAAGGGGTTTTCATGGATTCTTAGGGCATTTAGGGTTTTAGGGTTTTTTATGGGGGTTAGTATTTTATGGGTTTTTTTGGTTTTATGTGTTTTTAAGGTTTTTTGGTTTTTTATGTTTTTAATAGGGTTTTATGGGTTTTAGGGACTTTTAGTTTTTTAAATGGGTTTTTATAGGTTTAGGTATTTTGAGGGTTTTTAGGGTGTTATTTATTTTATAGGTTTGTTGGGTCCTGGGTTTTCTACTTTTAATAGGAGAATTATGTAACACCCCAAGCTTCCAGAGTATGCTTCTCTTTGAATAATACAATAGCGTGTGTTGTACGCAACTTCTAGTTCTAACACACCACAACCAATCAAACTAGCTGTTATGAAAAGTAATACACACTTTTTGAAATTTTATAAATTTTATCTTTCAAGATGGATTCATTTTTGGATCCAGAATATTGAAATTAGTTTAGGGTGAATTTTTGGTATTTTTTTTGAAAACATTCAATTCTTGATGAATAGTGAAAAACACTGAGTTATTGTTTAAACTGACTTTTTATTTAAATAATTATTTATTTTATTTAAATTTATTTTTGGTCAAAATAGATATATATATACCTATATAAGTTCAATGTAATTAATTGGAGTCAGTTTATAATAATTTTAGATATATAAACATTTTATTGAACTTTTTACCGTCTTTTACCCACCTCTTAGGAGCATTTTCAAATTTACATAAAACATTATTTAACCGCTTCTGTGATTTTAATTTCAAAAATCTGGTAGGCAAAGTTGATATTAGTAAGTAAAATGTGGTTCAATAAGATGAAAATAATTTTTGGTGAATAGTAAGTTTTTACTTTTATTTACCACAATTAAAACTAAATTGGGTAATTAAGGTAAAAATGATATTATTATTACTAAAAAAAATCTCTTAATTCTGTTAGATAAGTATAATTCGACCAAAAACAACCTTAGGAATAAAATATTAACCTCTTTGGTTCACTTGGATTAGATTAGAAAATTTATTATTATTTTGTTTAAAGAAGAGTTAAAAGAGTTAAAATCAATGTTTAATAACTATAACATTTTTAATATAGGGTTATACATAAGATAAATTCAACTATAAATATTAATTAGAATTATATAAATATTTCCTACATACTGGTATTTTATTTATAATTTTTAGACATTAAATAATTAAATTTATTTATGACACAAGGATGATGCAGAAATTACCAAATTAAAGAAATATTAAAATAATTGATATTATAAATATCCAAATAAATATAATTTGAGACTTTTTATGAATTCCACTAATTTTCTAGGTTAATATGACATATTAGGGTTGGTTATATGAATTGTTTTCAAAGTAATAATGCTGTTATGAATTTTGAGAAAACAAAATACCAAATAGTTTCAAAAATTGACATAAAAGAGTTTTAAAAAAATATATTATATTATTAATTGATATTCTATTACTAACAATCTAAGGTTAGGTCAAAAGACTTATATAATCATATTTGTATCATTAATTAACCACTCGGGGTTCTCTTGGAAGTATATAGTATGTTTATTAACCATTTAATATAAAAATACAAAGAGACATGGTAAATGCCAAACTATTTAACTAAGAGTTAAATCTAAAAGATAGGGTTAATATAGTGACTCAAACCTGTATAAAACCTATTGGTTGATTGGTTTTCGACCCATCCCCACCTTATCCTATAAATAATTTATTTATGAGCCATTATAAACCGAAAATTATTTTAGTATAAAATAATATTTTCTAGTTTTTCCTAATTTGCACCTCAATCCTCTTATAAAAGGGCACTCCCTCTTATCTATAATTCACACCTTCAGAGCCATTTTTCTCGGCCAAACCCTACCCAAATACCCTATCAACTATCCTCCCTTAATCTTAGAGGCCTTACTTTAGTCAAAAATCCAACCTAAGTATCCCTTTTGATCAAATCAAAAGGAAGAACCTGAAGAAGAGGTAAATATTTCATCACCTCTTTCAAGTTGCTTTCTTCTTCCACTTCCTATTTATTTGTTGTTTCCATTCTAAAATAATAAATCTAGTATCTTATATATACTGTGATTTTATTATAAATATGGTACAACCAAATTCATTATTCTATCCATCCTTTGAATGACATGTCACAATACATGCGTACGTACGACTTACCGTCTCCACGTCGTGGTGTAATTGTTATTCATTACATTATTATTTGTATGGGTATAATAATGATGTGTAATTGATATAAATAATAAATATAAAATGATAATTATTCTTTATATATGATATACCATCCAATTTTATATTATTTTAATATCAAAATAATTATATTGTCGCTCGTGCATACGTACGGATTACCGTCTCCAAGAACGTGATGAGATTCTTTCCCCATCGTATCCATTCAAGACAAATTTTCATTAGATGATTAGAAATAATGTTTAAATACTTACTATAATTCTGAATATGAATAATATACATTCTATCCATAACAAACATTACTTACGTAACAAATCATATAAAGGAAAAAGAACCAGTTAACACCCAAAACGACGATAATACTAAGATATTATTAATAAAGCAATGTAAAAGATCATATATGATATCATATTAATGTATATGATTCTTGTATAATTTAATAATTTTTTTTAACATTATATGGGAGTTTAACCTACCCTCAACCAAGGACAAGTATAAGTTAAGGGTTAATTTCACAATATCTTTATTATCTGAGGTTGTTTTTACGTAAGTATCTACTGGGACGTCTTTATCATCCACATCCATGTTTCTTATACATGTATTTCAAAACATTTTTACTATTTACTAGACTATGGGTTAAAGTCATTTATACCCTTATTTTAATTTTTATAAAATGGTTTTAAAGGAATCTTTCCGTCATTTTCCAAAAAAGGTTCTTTATGACCTTTTTGAAAAAATTATGGTAAGAATGTTTTTTTATCTTATACGGAAGGTGAGACTACTTTCCGCCATTATAACAACGTCGAACCTTCCCTTACAAGCTTATAAGAATATTTTCGAAATAAATGTCTTCTTTTATAATTATATTACTTTTAAATGATTTCAAAATAGTAAGAGCTATTTCTCTAAAAAAGGTTTTGATTTCATCTATGTCAACATCCTTTGATGGATTTTAAGCTTATTTGAAGTTGATTTATTATGATACAAAACTTCCATATTGTATTGAAGGTTTTGTGATATATTTGACTATGTATGTGTTATTTTTATAACATTCATGTTTTATGGATAATGTATTGACATTTCATATGCTAGTTTTAATACAAATGTTTATGATATGTTTAAACCTTTTCATATAAGGAATGCATTGGACTTAGTAATTGACGGGTGAAGCCCTCTATAACTCTTCGATGCATCGGTAGGTCTCATGAGAAAAACCAGTGTCTTGGAACAAGTCCTTGACAAAAATCTTATCTGTAGTCTTGGCACAAGGCCTTGACTATGTGGTTATGAAAGTCTGTCATTATGCATTCCATCATTATGAAAGTGGCTATTGATATTGCATGTGATTATTCGACTATTAGAATATCCATGTGAATATGTAAAGGGAATTATTTTATTTTTATATTTTCAATATCATGCTGAAGTTCAAGTTTAAGAGGCTCCTGTTTTAGTCTTATACATTGCCTTAAATTTTTATGCATATTTATGAAAGTTTCCACTATATTATTATCCTTACT
Organism: Viscum album; assembly: GCA_963277665.1. Classification (NCBI taxonomy): domain Eukaryota; kingdom Viridiplantae; phylum Streptophyta; class Magnoliopsida; order Santalales; family Viscaceae; genus Viscum; species Viscum album. Next base: position 1,424,911,618 of record OY728136.1, on the reverse strand, counting down.
GAGCATCTGAGCTCACCCATTTCTATGTTTTATTTTTCCTAGGATATGAAGAAGTATATTATGAATGACCTACAGGGATAGTCTATGGGATCTCAGTGTTGTCTATAGAAACAATGTTGTTGTAGTTTTCAAATTAATGATGTAATGTAAACCTTATGAATGTATCTAGTACCTCCAAGGCTGCTAAACTAATTGATCTTTAGAGACTTGATCTTTTGTGATCATGCCAATGATATATAATAATGAACTGAATATGGGATTCTGGGGTTAGGACGTTACAAATTATATCATTATAAAAAATGGGTATAAACAAAACCCTTAAGAATATTGAAAAAAATATTCAAAGGGACGAGACCACAAATCACAAATCACATCATAGACTACTGGTCTACAGGTTGTTCCACCAAATTAAAAATCATCCGTGAAAAAAATAGTTTGTGGATGGAGATAGTCCCTCTTATGCCCGTAAATGAAACCAATGTCTTTTTAGGGATAGATATGGTGATTTCTACCCCCGTGAATGAATATTCCCTATGAAATAAATAGATCATGGAATGAGGTTGTACTATCATCTCTCACAAATGAAAATAAGTTGTTTGTAGGGGAGAGGTAGTGATTTCATCCCCAAAAAATGATGACCCCCTTTCATGAATGACATAAATGTTGACTAAGTTGTTTGTGGGATGGGGAATCCTCGTGGGCTCCCATAAAAGATGCCCCACTACCCACCATGAATGATTGACCATTTTGGTACCTGCTCCCTCTGTTCTTCTATAAATAGACCCTAAGGGGCTCCTAAGAAAGGAGACCAATGGAATGAATAATATTGATCTAATGAGAGATAAATAAAATGAGAAACAAGGAACAATGAAAACCGGATCTCTTCAATAATTTCAAGAAGGTATAATCCACTATATAATAGGGAGGATGACATAATAAATCTTCTCATGTTCGATGAACCCAAAAATCCCCTTTTGCAGACAGAATCCTACAAGGTGAAAAATGGATAACCCCTTCAGGAATAAGCATCCCATATATCAAAGTGCTATGTGGGCGAAACCATGCCCCATGTTGAAAATTTCTACATGGGAGGAGCTCGACCCCACCTAAAAAATCACTATGCAGACAGAACCTTATCCCTCATAGAAAATCACTACATGGGTTGAACTTGGTCCCACATAGCAAAATGCTACATGGGTATAAGCGAGTTCCATGTATCACAACAATACATAGATAGTACCCTCACCCATATAGTGACATGTTATGTAGGGGGGGGGGACCCATCCCCTATAAGAACATTTTATGTGGAATGGGGAATCCTAGGGAGTTCTACTCTCCAACTCCCACCATTCTCTTATGTCGTGCCATTAGTCCCCATATTTGCCCCTTCACGAACTAGTCTAATGACATTTGGCCAAGGTCACTTCCAAAGACACCTGACATGTTTGATAACATCATTGGGCCTGACATAATGTCCACTCAACTTTACATACCCATGGTAAGTAGAGGCATGTGGGTAATCTTCACAATAAGGAAAACCCTTGGAATGTCCTCAAGTTTACATTCCCATGATAATGAGGGTTCTAAACATGGGGTATTTATTTGAACCTCTTATTTCTAGGGATTTAGAGGAACTAATGGACTTTCCCTTTTATGAGGGACAATGTTAAACATTCCTCTCTTTACCAAAACCAATTTTAGGGAATTCCACCTATGGTATTACCCTAGCCTTTCTTGTGGGATACAACACTTTTTCTCCCCTTCACCTTTATCTAGGACATATCTGAATAGATCAATAAATGTAACTATTTGAGATATCAAGATAGAAGAGGGTATTGACATAGTCAATTACCTCTCCCTAACCCTTTAGGGATCTAACATCATCCATCAGTGGATAGAGTAGGTTAGGTGATCTTTAGATCCATTTATTCTCTTGTTTCTCAAACCGAGCATTACTTATGTGGGCATAAAGGTTAGTGGAGATCATGACATACACATGATCCAAATCCAAATGAGCATCCTCCCAAGTATAAGCACAATCACATCCCTATAAATGGGCATCCTATATGGTATAAGCCCTGATACCATATCTCAACCTTCAAAGGTCAGTATTCCCAATAAATAAACACTTGACGGGCATCCCCTAAGTGTAATCCCCAATCAAGTCCCCTAAAATGGGAAGCTCCCATGCGTAATCCCCAACCACATGCTCCTTTAGCCTCCTCTATGATGTAATCCCCAATATTATCGAACTATGTGGTCTTTTATTCCCAACCAACTAGGATACGTATGAAGCCTCCTTGAGGTAGAAACACAACACCCAAAATCCACCCTAATGTTCTCCAAGACATATTCCTAGTAGGATCATATTTACTTGAGAGAGTATATCTATCATGGCTCCCTTAGGCCTCCATGACATAATCCCCACACCATTTTTGGAAAGGCACATTTCACCTGGAAATCCTTGTCCCATTACGTTAAACGTCATGTTTGGGTCCTCATCACATGATCTAAAAAGGTGATGTTACCTATTAAGTGGAACTAAACTACATGGTTTTAGATTCCTCTAATGAGGATACATAGTAATCTCATCTTAAGGGTTTGATCCCAACATCAAAGCAACTCTCATCCCCCCTAGATGATGGAAAACTCTAGAGTGACACAAATTGTCTTAAAACCATCATCATATTAATTAACAACCAAAGAATCTATCATCAGTCCATAAAAGGGTACCATTGGTGGAGAGCCTCAGATCCTTATAGATCCATCCATTTATGGAGAACCTAGATACTTATAGATGATTGATAACCCACGCATAGTCATAATGGATTTTCTCCTAAGGTTAGTATTCATATGAATAATTGTTAATAAACTATGGTTTCAAGAATATATCTTAAATATATAAGAGAGTCTCGGAACAGGAAATAGTACCCCCCAAGGTGTGATGATCCTAACTTCTCATCCTATCGACCAATGTAAGTTCTTATGTTTTATTGGACATTTTTTCCAATGAAATCCTTCCTTTGGAATGTAGGTCTAGGAATCATGGATATGGGATCTGTAGGGAGTTTCTGGATCTACAAACAACCCCATTAGAGACCGTTCAAATATGGTGTACCCAACATCAGTGATTTCACACCATTTAACCCCCTACAATCAGTCCACTTGGGCAAAAATAGTTCTTCAAGGGAAAAAAATGGTAAACCCAATGTGAAAGACTTAAATATAGAACCTACATCACAAGATAAAAAGGATATACTGCCTTGTCCTTATTATACCATTTCATTCATCTGCCAAACTCTTCTTCATCAGAAACATAATGGTGAACCCAAAATGAATCCTGAACCAAGTTGGTAGTGTTACCCCACTTCCGGCCCCTCTCACATCCAAAATGGAAGAGTGACAATAAATACCATAAATTATTCATGTAGTAATGATATTCTACATTGAAGAGGTTTTTTGTCTATATTTTTCATATATATTGCTAGTACACTTCATCAGAACTCTCTTCAATCCAATGGAATCTCACCATCTTTCACAAATACACACATCAACCACTCCACCGGTCAAGTAATCAAACAAACCAATGACATAGTCTCCCACCCAACATCTTCAACAATGGGTTTAAAATAATATGGTTTTGTAGTACCACTAGATGGGTACTCTCCCCATCATGGAGGCAACTATACAGTACCATAGTCCATGAAGCAACACCATCCATCTTCCCAACAATGGTTGGTGATCCAGAACAAAATGACTCCACTTATAGTCTCCAAACATTTTGGGAGTTTTTTCTTGAAATTTCATACTGAGTTCCTCCCTTACATTATGGATTCTGATGAGCTTACCACCAGTGAATTCATCCCAAAAGCATAGGGGTCCCACTCAATGGCCCCTGTTGAAAATCATCTCTTCCAATTTCGTGTGGCCCAATATCCTCATCGTGAAGAGGATTATTCCTCATGGGATCCTACAGAATTAAAATGGTCCCAGGTCCCTAAGATTCCCCCCAAATGGAAATGACTATGCAATCAGGAACATGCCATCACTTTCATTCCTGCTGAAGAAACTCATCCTGAAAATAAAGATACACACTATGGGAAGATGATGGAAAACTAAATGTAGAAGCATATCCCTATCAATTAACATGAATTATAACATCAAAATTGGTCAAAAACGTGATATAACTAGATGAAAATTATTGTTAATACACCCCAAGCCCATTAGTTAAAAAGGGCAGAAAACTGAAGATAGATGTGTATCTCTAGAAATGCATATGGATACCATCAGTCAAATATGATGGAAACCAAATACAAGAAGATGAAAGTTAATATGGATTCATTTCAATACCATCTATCAAACATGATGTTAATCAGATAAAGAAGCTAGTGTATCCCAGCTATAAATCAAGATTAGAGTCGAACCTCTTCCCCCGCACAAGAGAACAGTCAGTACCTACTGGCATGAAATGGAGGACTAGAGAAAGAACATATTCCTACACCAACATCAGAAGGGGAATTTATTACCATTACCACTAAATATGTCTCTCAACACATCCTATCAATGATGGAAGAGAAGATGTCAATTTTTGACCATATCTTTCAGACTTTCCAAGATGTAATCATCTCCGTAGAAATATCAAGGAGTCGGGACCACAACCCCATCTCTAGATGTGGGGTGGCTCATCTGCATAATGTGATTGTCACTATGGAGAATACATGAATCCCTACACCCATTATTCAGGGTCGTTGACAATATTCCTCAATAAATGGATGATAGGATTGTGAAAAAATACTCCTTCAAACTAGGGGATACTAGTCCCCTTTAGTGGACACTCCAGGGTATGCATATATTCAATACAGAACTTGTGATGATCATCAGCATATCCCGATAGAACCACAAGATCCACTCAAACTGACACCCATATATCAAGGTTGTCACCTACAGTAAGCAACACCAGTCACCCACAAGAGAGAGCCCAAAAAAGAATCATACTAAAGGGAGCTGGAAAATGAAGAGTAGACTCACGACCCTACACTACTAAAATATGGATTCAGAAAATTCATCATAAATCTATCAATAATGGATCATGATCCAACTAATTGGTAGCTAAATTATGTAATTAGCAGTAGTAGATGTAAAGGTACTCCATACAAAATTGTTACAGGCATCTCTAGGGGTCCTCCCCAAAGCATCAACCATGAAGGCTCCCTTCTTGGACACAAAATGATTGACCATCAAAGCTTATCACCAGATGAGAGTCATGGTATCCCTCCTCATGCACATAAGATCAAATAAAAATAAGTTCCTCACTATATTATCATCCTCCTTGATGGTCCTCCCAAGGGTATACGCTACCTAAATTATTCCTGTAGTCGAGCATCAAGCTATGATGGTAGTCATCTCCATGACATCACTCAATTTGATGTTCCTCCCCATAGTGACATCAAACAGCATCAATATCCTCCCCTTTATGGATTCTTCCCTGAGGGTCCTCTCCAAGGTATAAACTGCATAAATTATCCCTATATAAGGAAATAAATCCATCATGTTAGCCTTATCTATTGCGGCATGTGCTACGAAGGTCCTCCCCATAGTGAATCTCAATTTAGAAAGATGGTCCTCCCCTTGATGGAATCCACCCTAAAGGTCCTCCCCAGGGAATATGCAATAGAATTTCTCTTTGTTTTTGGGAATCAAGATATGATGGTAGTCCTAGCCATGATTAAATCCACTTTTAAGGTCCTCCCAATAGTTAAATTTCATGTCGACAAGAAATTCTTCCCCTTTCCATGTAAAATACGAGGAAGCCCTCGTTTTATGAGGTTCTTAGAAAGATGATACCAGACATGTTGGATACCCTTAAAATTACAAGTGACATCCTTTATCAACTATGAGATAGCCTGAGAAAACACTAATACTCTAAGAAACCCTTAGACTATTCACATACCAACAAGATACCTACAAGCCTAGATACTTGTGAAAAAAATCATCAATAAGAGTTAATGTTGGGAAAATCAAGTAGATGAGTCTATAGAGGAACAATAAGGGGATAAATTTCTCCTGAGAAGAAAATTGGCTAGGGTTGACATGCCAGTTATGTATTTTCCCTCATCCACTTATCAGTTTGACATACAAATGGAGTTTTTATAAGAATTCATACATTACATTTATCTCAATCTCTGGACAACTCTTTTCCATTTGAAAAAAAATTATTACCCTAATACGAGTATATATCCTATGCCAAAATATTGGGAGTGCATTATTTTCCAATTGATATGGAATCCTTTCTATCCACATGAAGACTATAATAAAATAGGTGGCAGAAAGATCCCTAACTTACCTGCCTCAATGAACTGCATAAGTTACATCATCTAATTGTCAAAACCCTTCTTAGCATTCGTATCCAGGGGATGGGGAGAGAATGAAGCTTTGAATTTTACCTCACACCTTGTCCAGTTGAATGCACTAGAAATGGAATCTGAAAAAAAAAATTAAACCAAGTTAGTTGGCAAGAATAACCCTATATCATGGAAGGTTACATGCTCAACTAGAATCACACTGAGTAAGTCTCTAAAGAGTCAGGCTCAATGAGAGTGATCCATAAAATATTTAATGACTTATGAAAATGATATCATTCATTTGGGTTCCCACTTAAGGGAATATAATCATCAACCACTCTTAATTTACTCATAATCAAATATTTTTCATACCGGTTTGACACCATATATGGATCACACTTGAATAGAAATTCAAAATATCAGGAGCCTAGTGACAGTAGTAGGAACCACCATAGTATGGGATTATCCCCAGTATGTAAGGTTGAGACTTTTTTAACACAAAACTCCCCCATAAGGCCAAAAAACTCAGGTTGAGGCATAATATCAAGAGAATAAGAGAAACCCCATCCCATAGGAATGGGGGAACTTTTTACTCAACCTCCCCATCAATTAAAATAAGTCTTTTCCAGCTTAGGTAGGATGATAAGTAAGGAGTTCTCCCATTCCACCCTTCCCTGTGACTCATTTTCCAAAAAAGGGTGGCATATGACTAGGATACATAAAGGTTCCCTCAAAGTCACCCTTCACCAAGAATCCCAAAGAAAATAGTGTAATGGAAAGGGATATATCCCTTAAATGGAATAAAGAATCCTCTTATCATTCATCAACCAGTACAGTGTCTACAATGCGTTATGCATCGGTGAACGTCGTGGATGTCAATCCTATAGAGGACATTAAAAATAATGTGAATGAAAAAGAGAAAAGAGAGGATGGTTACACCCATAATTTGATCCAAACTGAGAATGAAGTTTTTTCTATTGGGAACTAGATAATTGACCTAAATTTGGGTATTCCCTTAATAAATAATCCACCACCTCCTCAGATAATGTCTACATGGGAGAAGAATAAATCTAAGGGTTTGTATGAACTACCTCCTCATACTGATGACAATGATCCCCTTACACTCAATGAAATATTCAATCAGGAGGAGGAAGAAATGAAAAAGTTGAGGATAATCAATGATGATTTTATCAAAGGTAGAATTCTTATCGAATATGATCCCCAAGAAGAGGTTCAACATACACATCCAGAAGGTGTACCTCATCTATAAGGAATCATCCTTATAATTGAGGTAAGGGTGTGATATCCTCCTAACTCAGTGGCAAGACCATCAGTTAACCTCGACCCATCATGGATGGATATCAATATTTTCCTCCATTAAGGTGACAACTATAACAGGTTCAAGTAAATCCTTAAAATAATTCCTCAAATGATTATTTGCCTCATGTAATGATAGAGCCGACACATCAAATACTTCCCCTCACTACACCTATCTAAGCTCAGTCGAATCGAACATTCACCAAGGAATTATCAACACCATCAAGGTATTGGAAGCCCAATTTGAAGATATGGAAGAATGATGTGCACTATTTTAGCTAGAATGAAAACCCTACCCTGATTGGGTGAGTGACACCCCACCGCTGCCAAATTTGGGGAGTCCTATGTTTCCGATGATTAACGGTTTATGTGACCCTGACAAAAATCTAACACATTATGTGTTCAATTATAATCACATGATGGGAACATCAGAGAAAAAATATGTAAGTAATATCATATGATACGTGTGAACCATGAAAGGGCTTGCCTTCGTATGGTACATTAGTTTTATAGCTCAGTCAATCATGGGATATGAAGACCTCTGTCAGTGGTCCCTCTTCTATTTTAGGTCAATGCTATAGAATACAACACTCAGTAACCTCTTTACCTATAAATAGTGAGATAATGAGAGAGTCTATGATTTCATCACTAGATGGAAAGGGTTTACCTACTCCTTGAATTGAACACTTCACTAGGAAGATAAGGTCTCTCTATGAATTGATAACCTTTACAAGGAGCTATGAATGATACTCATCCCAATGAAATATTCAAGTGGATTCCATGATTTCTCTGTTATTTCCCAAATAATGGAAGAATCTACAAGGAAGACAATGTTCAACTCCTAGATAACCCCACCATTCTCTGGGAAAAGATAGGGAAATGCGACGGGATCATCAGTCACACTTAAGCCATCCCCTGCACCTTCTCTAGTTTCTAAACATATACCATATCGTGAAGCACCCCCAAGTATCAAAAGTGACCCCCACCTCGAAAGGATATCTGAAGGGAACCTAGATGAATTAAATTAAAGGAATTAAGGAATAAATTTTACTCGGTACAATATTATCAAGTTTCTGTCTTTTTTAATGTTGTTATGGACTATGATTTACTCCATTTTTTAGTCCTGAAAAGGGATGACCAGGTGGGTCGCAATGACTAGCCTGATTATTTCCCCATTCACTAGATACTAGGACACATCATTTAGGAATGATTTTCTTGAAATAACTCTTACAAAAAATGATAGGTTTCGGGAATTTAAAATTGAGACCGCTACAAGTGAAAGTTTCCTATGTTTCCACTACTACCATTGAGGAAGGATGTGAGTAGAAATATGTTGTCGGCAGGAGGGAAAAAAAGTTTTATATTTTTATGTCTTGAAAAACAATCAACTGATATCATGTAATTCTCTAAGAATAGTTTAAATAACCAATTATTCCTCCATACACTTCTACTACAACACAACCAATGCCATTAGATCCAAAACCCTCCAAAGTAAATCCCTTCAAAAAGATGCATGGCCTAAAATTTAAAGTGTAAGTTTATAAGGATAAACACACACCAAGGAAAAAGTTGGATTTGAAACTCTGTTATTTAAAATCCTTATATATAAAACAATAGGAACTACCCCACCAAAAGAAACCACCAAAAAAATCTGTCAAAAAAAATGCCTCATTAGATGGGGAGTTAATTTTCTGCTCCATTAATATCATTCACTTAATTGATACCTTCTATGAATATGTGTATGGCTATGAACCCAAGTTCCCTAAACGTGATCGTGGATCCAAAGGAAGAGGCCTCATGAGATAATGATACTAAGGAATACATAGTCACAACAGTTGTTAAAACGCTGGTTGTGCCTCTACATAGACCATCAATGTGGAAGAAACTGGCTGAAGGGCCCTTCAATAGGTCCAATGGGAATAAGAAAATCCCTATGCACCTTCCAGAATCTGTTCTAACCTGATCACTCTATAATATGAATTAAGAGAATAACGTGTACCAGATCACCCTCAGCAAGTAGGAAAACCTTCATGTCCCACCCACCAAGGATGAGAGCACCCCCAACACCTATCCTAAGGACCGATCCATCTTTATAAGATTCTCAATACCATAAGTTTTCTACAAAATAGAATGAATATACTAGGAAGTGTAGGACTTAAACCAAAATAATGAAATTCTAAAATAATTATCCTCGGATCTGGCTAAAAAATCGATCTTGGATGCCATGAGTTTATTAAAATACTTTAAGAAACCACTAATAGAAGATTTTTAAGCCCCCGTGAGTATGAAGATGAAGTGCCTGATGCTAAGGTCTACTAGATATAAACCGATTTTTCAAAATTCCACATGGTTACCTCCTTTACAAAACAAGATAAATTATCCTTTATATAAGATAACATCATACCCTTATATGTGTCAAGTATGATAAATGGTGTCAATGTCTGGAATGTTTTCATTGATAATGGCAATGGAGTTATTCTCATTTCAGTAAGAACACCTCACCAGATGGGCTACGATGAAAATAACATAGTACCTTCCACTATAACACTACATGGCTATGAAAAAAGATATAATAATCCATTTGAAAAAAACAAGCTCAAGGCCCAATTTGGAAAAAGCATATCCAACTCATAATTTCTGGTCATTCAGTAGAACACAACTATCTACATATTACTATGAGGTACTTGGTTTCACCAACATCTGGAAATCCCCTCTTTGTACCCTCAATGCATCGAATACTACACCAATAGAAAAATCAAGACATTTTACACTGATAAGGCCCCAATATAATCCTAAGTGTCACATTATATTGACATAGGGTTCTATTATGGGAAAGGGAAACAACCCATGGGTGATGGTGTTGAATCGGTTGCTACCATGAATGGTCTGGAAATAATCTCGGCTAACTACTTCAGGTAGCATAGTGAAAGAAAATGTTCTTCCCATCAACCAGATCAAGCATATGAACCCAAATAAAGGATTTTTGTCCAAAAATCTTGATTATTTTAGTCATTAACACTATGTTTATTAGTGTTGGAAATTCTAATAAATCTCCAGAAAATGGTGAAGGTTTGGATGAAAATGTATTCAATCCAATCCTAGAGCATCAGTAAATCCCTACCTCACTCAATGTGGTTGAAGAGTATGTATCATCACCCAAGGAGTATGAAGACACTTCCCCACCCCCACTATATCATCTAATGAGTTTCAAAATGATTCCTATAAGTTAGCTGTGTTAGAGGAAGTCACTTCATCATCCGAATACCAGTATATCGAATCCCCTCTCAACTATGGAGAACTCATCCCAAGACTTGTTTTCTCATAGGAACGAAAAGTATAATATGAAGAGAAGGAAGATGAAGAGGATGAAGAGGAACTTAGGGATACCCCAAAATCATTCCAATAATTTGTCTCTACCACCATTGATGAGCTCAGAGAAATAAATATATATACAGAAGAAGACCCACAACCCACCTTGATTAGTGCATCTATTCCTTATGATTGGAAATAAGTACATACATCCTTTATAATGTAGAATCAGGATGAATACACCTAAAATTAGATCGATATGATAGTTATATATCTCAAGGGGCACTAACCACCTGGGCCTACCAAAGGAAAATTGAGGCTATAAACAAGCTGCTAGGAGGATTCACCCAACACATGATACCAAAATAGATGTTAAAGTTGATAGAATCATCGTATCTAAATTTATTCGGTAGGTCAAATATCCTATACGTCTGTCTAATAATTTTTATTGCAAGAATAAGAATGGAAAAATAGAGTTTTCATTGATTTCAGGAGTCAAATACAACACTTCATAAAGAATTATTTCTCAGTCCTGATGAAAGAAATTTTGATCGATGAAACAACTGGATATTAATCTCTCTCTATCATGGATGGATAATCATGATATAATCAGATCCAAATGGTCCATAAATATGAATAATCCACTATCTTTTTATCCCCCATAGGGAGTACTTTTCTACCAAGTAATTCCATTTGTCTTGAAGAATTTTGACGCTACATACCAATGTTCTAGGCATCTTATCTTCAAACCCTTCCTAGGATATTTTTTAAAATTCTATGTTAATGATATGGTGGCTAAATATTGAAAATTCTTGGACCACCTTTTATATCATGAGATTATATTCAATAAACTGCTAAAACACATTAGAAAAATGAACCCCTTGAAATGTGCTTTGGGTGTTACCTAGGGGATGTTTCTCTTCTTCTTTGTATGCCATCGTGAAATTGATGTTGATCCCAAGAAGGAAAGGGATATCATTTACATGTCACCTCCACACAACCTCATAGAGTTAAAAATACTTCAATTCCACTTAGCCTAAATTTGACACTTTATATCGTATCCTTCCACTAAATTTTTTCCCTTCACCTAGTTGATGAAAAAAGGGGTTATATACTAGCAGAATGATGATTTTTAAGAAGTGGAAGACATTCTCAAAAAATACCTCTTAATTACACCAGTGATAATGTTGCTTATCAAAGGACGACCACATTTCTTGTATGTGATGACATTGGATCAATAAATGGGTTCCTTCCACACAGAGAGAAATGATAGTGATAGAGAAAATAGCCTTTATTATATCATTCAAACCATGATTGATATTGAGACTCACTATTTTAATATCAATAAGATATATCCAACACCGATCTTTACATTCTAGAAATGGAGGCACAATCTACAGCACCATGTGGTCCATTTTGTCTCTTATATCAACCCACTCAAATATATCATCTATTGGAAGATGTTTATTAGACACCTATCGTGGTGGGTGGATATCAGATAGGTTTACCATTCATTTTGTTCCTTAGAAAGCAATCAATGTCTAGGCATTAATAGATTATCTAGTAGAGAACCCCTCAAAAGATATTACTCCATTGGACACTTAATTACCCAATAAATATATTTTCTATATTAGTGAGTTCCCTTAGATATGGGAAATTTATTTTGATGGTGAATTTAGAAGATTTAAAGGAAATAGAATGCAAGACCCCAAAATCAACAAATTGGGGCTGGGAGTCGTCCTCGTATCTCTATAAATAAAAGTCATACCTTACTCTTTCCTTATATCATAGGGGTTTAGAAACAATGAAATAGAATATCAAGATCTCATTGCAAGACTAGATCTAGAACTTCATGTAAAATTCAATAACATTTAGATAAAAGGAAATTTAGAACTAGTGATAAAGAAGATTAATGTTGATTATGTCATAAAAAATAGATCTAACCCCCTACTAAGCCATGACCAAGAACTAATGGAGTAATTCCCTTTAGATATAACATTGAATCATGTACCAAGGTTTTATAATTCCTAGGACCACACCTTAAATAATGTATCCATGGCTATAGATGATCCTGAGTGGGATGAAAGATTTGTCAGCATAGCTCACCACCAGACGGTCTCACCATTCATTAAAACCTATGTGGAAGATATCAAAGATATAAATCCCCTTCTTGAACCATATATTCATACCACTAGTTGGATGACATCAATTATGGACTACCTTAAAAATGGAGAACTCCCACACAATATATCTAGGAGATAAGAAATTCAATGATGAGAAATTAACATTGTTCTTTATGACAACAAAAACCATCCAAAAGAACTAAATAAGAAAAGCCTTTATGGGGTGCTTCTTAGGTTCATTTATAGAGAAGAGACCACTATTATCATGAAATAAGTACATTCCATATCATGTGGAGCTCACCAGTTAGGAATCAATCTTTCCCAGAATGATATGAAGGCATGGATACTACTAGTCCACTCTAATGTGAGACTGAACAACATTCACCAAAAACATACATTAATTATAGATTCATGCCAACTTTATTCACCAACCCTTGGAGTTACTTCACACAACCAAGAATTCCTTTCCATTTTCTATTTGGGGAATGGATGTTGTGAGACCATATCCTCCCACCATGGACAAGTAGTTCAAGTACATTCTTACTACAACTGACTTCATCTCCAAGTGTGATGAATCTATACCCCTCAAAGAAGTCAGGGAAAGGATCTTTTTTAGCTTCTCAAAATCAAAAATAATTACCATATTTGGTTTCCCCCATAAAATACTGATGGAAAATGGCACAAATTTGTGTTCCGTTGAATTGGAGAAGTTATACCATGATTATGACATCAAATCCAATCATTCGTCCCACTAAAATGTAGTGGCTAATGGACAGATTGAGTCCCTAAATAAGACCCTCTAAAATATACTCTAAATGATGATAGATAAGTATAAAAAGTTTTTTCTAGAAAATCACTTTCATGCCTTATGGTTTTATCAGACCATGACATGCACAACTACACAGGCAATCCCATACTCATTATTATATGGGGAAAAGTCAGTCTTCTAATAGAAGTTCAATTAACCTCAATCCTCATGGAAATATGCGATCAATTACCCATGGATGATAATTCCCAAAAAAAATTGGAGGAATTACCGAAGATGAATGATAAAATATTATATACCTTAAATAATTTTTAATTCCATCAAAAAAAGATTCTTTGTGCCTTAAAAAAACGTTTGCCTTTAATATTCTCTCAAATGATAGATGTTATTGGTACTCAGAACTCCAATGATACCCAAAAAGAAACCCCTAAAGATGGTACTGAAATGGGAGGAACCTTACACCATACATAAAGTCTTCTCCAGGGGATATTATTCCCTAATTTCAATGGATGGATAGATCACCACAACACCAACCTAAATAAATATTTTTTTCATAATCACACTCTATGTCATCCTGAATGCAAGGAGATAAACTTCATGGAACCATTTTCCTGATAGCATGATGATAAAATTCAAGGAAATCATCATCACCATATGATGTTAAACTACATACCCAATTCTTGGCATCATGAATTAAAACTGCATAAAGGCATCCGTATAAATGCCTATGTGGTGTTTGGTCATTCTTAGTGATTTCTCATGTTGATTTTGATATGCCATAACACCACATATATCGCTTATGGAAGGCCTACCCCTTTGGTCTAAACTCCATGGCCTTAAACTATTGGTGGTCTTCCTAATTGAATGAAATTAAACTTCATGGAAAATCATCATTTCAATAAACGATTCACCACATATGATATTGAACTATTCGTAAGAAATTAAAAATTATCCTATCACTATGTTAGAAATAGATCCACATAGGGAATCCCTTTTTCAATAACTATGTATGGCTTGATTATTTTATACATGAGAGATATAGATATTCCTAGATTCAATGTCCTCATCCATCCACCACAAACTAAAAATGTATATAATCGTCATTTTATCACCTCTATGTGGTGGGTAAACCATCCCTGCCTTGTTTTGCGGACCAAACATAGCTCATGTAGGATTAGTAGGTTTTGTAGGGGATTCCCCACATTGACAATGTGTATCAATCCATGTCAGGGTTTCCATGGTCCTTATATAAATACATTAAAAGGAACATTAATTTCCCTTCCTGCATGATAGTAAACTACATGAATCCACAATATCCATCTTCATTCATGGTGGTATACCAATTTCCTTTCCACAAGAAGTTAAACTACACAGGTTTACAAGAAATACATGTGTCTTGATTCCTGCCATCATAGGATACATAGTGACACCCGGACCATTTAATAATGGGTCTAATTGTAATATTTCCTCTTCACATCGAGGAACCTATGTCATTACTATAAAAAATTAAAATGCATAGTGCCTCAAGAACTATGTACGGATTGATTCTCACTTATAAAAGATACTCGGTGACACCTAGACCCTATTCCCTAATCCCCAGTATAGAGTAACGAAAAATAAAAATGTCCCCATCCCCTATATGAAGATATAGATCTTTTTAGGAAATATCAAGTTTGGGTTACTCATTTAGGGATTTATCAAGGAAACAAAAATGACCCCCCATGCATGAGTCAAATCTATGTAGGAAATTTTAAAATACATTTCCAATCATAGACTAAAATTTTCTCACATACCCAAAAACATCTCTTCCATTAATCATACTCTATGCCCCGAGAAATTTCATATCTTCACAATATTCCTATGTCCATCAGAAATAGAGGGTCAATGTCCAGAGTACACCTTTGTTTGACTATGAACAATAAGACCCAGTTGGATCTACAGATATTTCCTGCAAAAAATGCATATCAACCTAAGGAAAATTATTCCTCGAGATATTCATCTTCCATATCTATAATACCCAATGGATTCCATGAAACCTATCATTTCTCGTGATCCGAGAATCCTTGAGATCATGGTTTACACCTTATTCCTCCCATGTCTGAGGAATGTCAAATTATTATTTCTTGATTAGCCTTCAGTTACTCATGGTTTCTATGACAATTTATCATAGTCATATTACCTTAAACTACTAAATTCCATGTCATCCTCACCACATGATGTTAAACTAAATAGCTAATGTCCAAGCCTCATGAAACTAAATAGAACAATATGAAGAACTATGTGTTTCTTGATTCTTGTTATCACAAGATACACAGGGAATCCCAAATGTTCAATACTGGGTCCCGAAAAAACAAAAATTATAAGTGCCCCGTCCATATTCATGAGTCAAATCTTCATGGGGAAACTTCAAATAAGTACATATGGATTGATTCATTTTATTACAGGATATATTGTGATGCTTGAAACTCATATCTCACATATAAATGTGAGGTAAAAATTTCCTCTCTTTTCTAGTGTATGGGTAAGATCTTCACAAGAAATTTCTAGATAATAATTTTCCCCCCAATGTTCATATGTGTGAGATATATCTACATGGGAGAGGTAGTATGAGCCTCTCCCAATTTGTGGGCTCACATTAAAAAAACGTCGCATTCCCTATGTATGGGTCATAACTACTCGGGGAATATTACTATAACTATGTATGGCATGATTCTCATCTCGATGAGATATTTCATGACATACTAACCTCATTTCATATCCCTATGCATATGAAAAAAATCTTCTTTCCAATGTTTGGGTAAAACCATCATAAGGGAAAGGTCTCCACCTATTCCTGGTAAATTTCAACTTGGAACGCCCTCTCATGTTCAATCACCCTCCTTTCAAAAACCATAATCTTTTTCCAAAAAGGATTAAATCCCCATGAAACCTCCCCAGACATCAAAGGTGTAGGTCCAGTGCCCTGGGGGAACCTTTTTTTAACTATGAACAATATTCACCAGTTGTCTCTCCATAGGTTTCCCAAAAAAGGCATGTCATCCAATGGAAAATGGATCCCCATGATAGTATTTTCCTACCTCCATACACCCCAAATGAAATTTACATCCCACATCACTCCTTAGATTCAAAAACACTCAGACTATAGTTTACGACATTTTTCGCATTCATGTATGAAGATGATATAACATTCCTAGTCAGAATACTATGAAAAGGGAGGATCTTTTATCCCTTGGTCATAGTAAAGAAGCCTTAGGTATTAATACTCAAACATCCTAGAAGTAAGACATAAAACTACACCATCCATGTCCTTATTGCATGAGATTAAACTGCACTATGATTTAACCCTTCATTACTCAATCCAAACACATATATGAGTGGTTTCTCATTCATGGAAAAAGTCAATACAATTTACCTCATCATTTTCAGACATCACTCCCTTGAAAATCCACCCTGAATAGTCTTGAGAAATATAAATCCCCATAAAACTATCCTTCTATTATAAATTTATGGAAACTATACTGAGGACACCTTTGTTTTACTATTCAAAATATTCCTCCAAAGGCTCTGCATAAGTATCCCATAAAAAATACCTATCAACCAATGGAAAATTATTCCTCATGAGAGGATTTTCCAACCATTATATTCTCAAGAACCAATGTGTTTAAACACATTATTATAGTTAATACTCACATACTTTATCTATATCATGTATCAGACTCATAAATCATAAAACCAAGTTGAATAAAAATACCGCATTCGTGTCTGGAAAACATTGAGACATTCTCAGCCAATAATCCCTATTGGGGACCTTAACCCATAATTTATGGCCAATGTTGTTCAAAATAAAACATCAATGACATCAGTTCAATTTAAAAGACTCTAAAATTCCCACAAAAAGAGACACAAAACCCACTAAGTTGAATACTTGTGATGGGAACCCTTGGTAAAAGTAGAGTATTATCTCACTAAACCTATGATTCCCATGGTTTAGGAAAAATTGATCAATAAAAAAAGAGACAAAAAATTTATTAGATGAAAACCCCACAAAGGGAAGAATAATAAAAATTTAATTGATGCTATCTAATCCATCACCATAGTAGAAATATGAAAAATTAGTAAGGTAACCAAAAATACACAAATTTTTTAGGGGTTTCCATGTGACCCTAGAAAAATTCAAAAATATTCTCATTGAGTCCCATGGATCAAGAAAATATTAGATCATTATTTTATGTTTAATTCAAATAATGATGCATTTGTATAATAGAATAACATCTTATTCATCCTGGTAGAATCTCATTATGGTGGGGAGGGGGATTTGTTGTGTCAAAAAAATCATCATTAAAGAAGTGAATTATATCAGGATCGAAAAGAGTTAGAAATGAAACCAAGAATAGTATTGAAGAAATGATTCAAAGGTACAAGACTGCAAAGAAAAAATTAGTAAATAGAACACTGCTCTGCATGTCATTTCACCGTGTTGCAAAGAGTTCATGAAAGAAATGGTTTGTAGAGGGAGGAAATGATGTTGGAAATCGTAAACAAAACCATTTTTTTAATTCCAAAGTGGAACTTTATGCCTTTGTGAATGAATATTACCTCTGAACTGAATAGGTCATGGGATGAGGTGGTACTATCCTCTCCCAAAAATGAAACAAATTCATTTTGAAGGTTGATGTGATGATTTTCACCCCCACAAATGACAACCCCCTTTCATGAATGACATCCCCACTGACTAATTTGTTCATAAGTCAAGGTGTCATCAAGGGATTCCACAAAAGAAGCCTCATATCCCACCATGGATATCCAAATTTACCAATACTCAATCCCTCCTTTATTCTATAAATACACCGTTAGGGGGACCTAATAAATAAGACCAATATAACCAAGAAGACTAAACCAAAGAGAGATCAAGAAAACAAGTGATAAGGAAACTTCAAAACAGGATCCATTAAATGATTCCTAGTAGGTATAATATGATACATAATAGGAATGAGGAAATAAAAAATTATTTTGGGATCCAAAAACCCAAAAATTCCTTTTTATGTCACAATTATACAAGGAACGAAATTGACGATCCTTAGCAGATAATAATACTTTATAAAAAAGAGATATATCGGAGAAACCATACACCAAATAGAAAATAACTACATAGGAGGATCTAGGACCAACATAGAAAATCACTATACTGGTGAGACCACATCCCACCCAACAAATTACTATGCAAGAAGAACCAAGTCCAAGATAGAAAAATGTTATGCAAGTAGAACCTAGGTCCAAATAGCACAATGTTATGTATACATTCCCTCACTCGCATGTCAACATGATTTACAGGGGGAACCTCATCCTGTATTAGAACATGCTATGTGGAATGTGGAATACTAGGTAATTATACTCTCTAGATTCCCCAATTATATTCTATCATGTCATCAATCCCCATATTTTCCCCTCTATGAACTAGTCTAACGAAATCAGGCCAAGGACACTTCCAATGCCACATGACATGTATGATAAAATCATTAGGCATGTTAGTGTTTCCCCTCAGTTTTAAATTCAAGTGAAAAGAGGAGTCATGTGGGGAATCTATGAAATAAGGAGGACCCTCAAAATGTTATCATATTTACATTCCCATCGTAATGAGGGTTCTGAACTTGGGGTGCTGATGTGAACCTTTCCATTCTAGGGACTAAGAGGTATCACTATCCTTTTCCTTCTATGAGTGCCAGTTTTGAACATTCCTCTCTTTCATAGAACCAATTTTAGGGAACTACCCATGAGGTAATATCCTAGACATTCTTGTAGGCGACAACACTTTTACTCCTCTTCATATCCACCTAGGATATATTCATATATATATAAAATGTAACTATCATTGAAATCAATACAGAATAGTGGAAATGTATGATAAACACCCACTCCCTCTACCTTTGGGATCCAACACCACTAATTAGTGAATTTAAATCTTCAGATCCACTAATTCATCATGTTTATCACCCTAGTCATGACTCACATGGGCTTAAAGGGTAGTGTTGATCATTACATCCAATCAATCCCAAACCAAAACAGAATCCTCCTAAGTGTAAGTCCCAATCATGTCCCTCCAAATGGGTCTCCTATATGGTATGAGTCCTGCAACCATATCTCAAACATCGAAGGGTCATATTCTAAATGAAGTAGCACCAGATTAAAATCCCTTGAGTGTAATCCTCAATCATTCCCCCTCAAATGGGTAGCTCCCATGCATCAGCTCCAACCACATGCCCCTTTAGGCCTCATCTATGGTGTAAGACCCATTATTTTTGAACAACATGGTATTTAATTCTCAATAAACTAGGAAATGTAGGAAGCCTCTAAGAGGTCCAAACCCGACACCTGAATCCACCCTAGTGTCCTCCGGGACATATTCTTAATAGGGTGATATTTACTCAAGAGACCATATCTCTCCATGGTCCCTTAGGCTGCCTCAACATAATCCCCACACCATATTTAACTAGGAATATTTTGAATAAACATCCTTTACACATGACATTAAACTGCTTGGTTGGGTCTTCATCACATGAACTTCAATGGTTATGTGTCCTGTTAAGTGGCACTAAACTATGTGAGTTATGATACCTCTCACAAGGATTTGAATGAAGAATATATTTTGGGTTTAATCCCAAAATAAAAACTACTCTTGTCCCCCATGGATGATGGTAAACTCCAGAGAACTACAAAGCGTGGCTTAAAACCATTAGTATCTTAATAAATTACCAAACAATATTTAATTGGTCTATAAAACTGTACCATTGATGGAAATCCAAAGATAGATATAGATCCTTCCATTAATAGAGAACCTCATATACATACAAATGATTCTGAACCCATGTGCAGTCATAATGTATCATTGCCTTAGGGTAATACACATATTCATAATTAGTAATGAAATAAGGATTCATGAATATATCTTTATTATATAATAGAGTCCCATATAGGCAATATCCCCCCCCCCCGTAAAAGGGTGTGATGAGGCTGAATTTGTATCCTGTCAAACAACATGAGTTCTTAAGTGTCATTGGAAATTTTACCCAACAAACACCTGCATATAGAAAGTAGGTCCACGATTCATGGATGTGGGAGTCATTGGGAATTTTTGGCTCTATGAAAAAACTTTTTAGAGACCATTAGAATATGTTATACCTGAAACCAATGATTTCATACCATTTAAACACCTGTAATCAATCCACTTTGGATGAAATGGTTATTCAAGGGAAACAAAATAGTGAACCTGAGATGAAATACTTAACTAAAACACCTCCATAAAAAGACAAAAAGGATATAGAACCTATTCCTCATCAAACTGTTTTATTTTACCCCAAAACCATCTTCATCAGATACAAAATAGTGAACCTAGCATGAATCCTTAAACAATATAGTAGTGTTACACCATTTTAGGA
The DNA here is from genome assembly GCA_963277665.1 of Viscum album. Taxonomy (NCBI): domain Eukaryota; kingdom Viridiplantae; phylum Streptophyta; class Magnoliopsida; order Santalales; family Viscaceae; genus Viscum; species Viscum album. Next base: position 1,424,890,329 of record OY728136.1, on the reverse strand, counting down.
CCCTTTCACATCCAAAATATAAGAGGGACAAGAAAGAAAATCAATTATTCATGTTTTCATGAGATGCTACTTTTAATATGTTTTTTATGTATTTTTCATATATATTTTTGGAATTATTTTTCACAACTCTCTTTAATACAATGGCGTCTCACCAACTTTTTCAAATTCACACCTTAACCAATGTACCGACCAGGTCCTCAACCAAAATGAGGATGTTATCACCCACCTAGAGTCTGCAATTATTTTTTTGAATGAACTAGTTTTGTATTACCACCATAAGGGTACTCTCCTGACCTATGAGGCAACTAGACATGGCCTTCATCCATCACGGTCATCCATCCTACGATGCTCAGTAGTCAAGAACAAGACATCACCACTTGAGGTCTCAAACTAGTTTGGGATTCTATCCACAGAACAAGATAATGAGTTAATCCCTTACCTTTGGATGGCTAATGAAGTCATCACCAATGAATTCATCCTTGTAGCATAAGGGTCCCACTTAAGGGCCCCTGATGGAAATCATTTCCACCAACATCATGTGGCCTAACATCCTCATTGTGAAGAGGATACTACCCCATGGGATTCATATGAATCCAAGCATACCTAGGTCCCCATGATGGCCCACAAAGTGTGAAGAACATACAATAAAAATTAGGTCATCACCCTAATTCTTTATGAAGAAGACCACCATGCAAAAAAGGTAGCACACTATGAGTAGACAGTGTCAAACTATAGGCAGACACATATCCCAAATGATGCACTTGAAGTGAGTCGTCCAAATAGGCAGGCAAACAGATATGATAAGTTGAAATTTCTAATAATACACACAAATCCCTTTAGGTAAATAAGGAAAAAATAGGCATATGTATATCCCAGTCAAATCTTATGAATACCATCATTCAAATACAATGGAAAAAAATACAATTAGAAACAAATTCATGAGGATGAATATCAATCCCATCAAACATATATGATGGAAATCAGAGAAAGAAAAAGGAATATCACAACTGTACATTATGGGTAGATCCATACCACTTCCCATTCACAAGAGAACATTCAGTACCCACTAGCAAGAAATGGAGGACTAGAGTAGTCACATATTATTTCTCTGACTTTGGAATTGGAATATATTCATAATACCGCCAAATACGTCTCCCAAAAAATCCTAAAAATAGTTGTGGATAATATATCAATCCATGAAGATATTCAATAGGCATGCTAAGATATAATCACGTTTTCAAAAATATAAAGGAGTCAGAACCACAAACTTTTATCCCCAAGAGGGGTGGCTCATCAACATAATGATATGGTCACTCTAGAGAAGACCTGCATCCCTACTCTCAACCAAGTGGGTTATTGGAAATATTTCATGATAAATGGATAATAGGATCAAGAATAATTACACATTCCAACTAGGGGACACTATTCCTCTTTAGTGGTCACTCTAGCGAGGGCATATATCTCTAAAAAACTCAGGATGCTCATCAGCATATCCTAACATCACTATAGGTTCTAGTTGAAAAAGAACCAATATTTTAAGGTTTTCACCTATAGAAAGTGACCCTAGTCACCCATAAGAGAGAACCCAAAATGAATTGTTCCAAGGCAGCTCTAAAATAAAAAGTAGACTCATGAACCTTCTCTGGTAGAAGATGGAGTTCTCGAATCCATCAAACAATAATCAACGATGGATCAAAATCTGGAGTATTCATTTCAAATTTATATAATTCAATGTAGAGTCTGTGAAGGTCCTCCCCATAGAATTTTTACCAGTAGATCTAGAGGTCCTCTCTATTGCATCAACCTTGATGTCTCCCCATGTGGACACAAATTTATCGATCAAGAGAACTTATCTCTGGACGAGTGTCACAGTATCCATCCTCATGGCCTGAAAATAAAATAGAATGAATTTCCTCCACTTTCCATCATCCACCCTGATGGTCCAACTCTAGGTATATACTAGAGAAATTCTCCCTGCGGTTGGGTATCAAGCCCTGATGGAAGTCCTCTCCATGACACTACAACAAAAACCGGGTTTAGCGGCGGTTTTGTGGTGGCAGTTCACAAAACCGCCGCTAAACGTTTTCGCTGAAATGTTTCGCGGCGGTTTTTAATAAACCGTCGCGAAACCCAAAATTTAATTTAACAATCCCGACCCTTCCCTACCCCCGACCCCGATCGATCCGCCAAACCCCCATGCCCTCACTTCTTCCCCTAACCCCTCTGGTGACCCACAACCCTTGACCCCCAACAGTCCGGCGACCCCCAACCGTCCGGCGAACCGCGACCTCCGACGACCCCACGACCTCCGTCTCCGGTGACCCCGCGACCTCCATCTCTGGCGACCCGTCTTTTCCAGGTATGTATCCATTTAACTAGGTTTTAAATATAGGAATTTTTTATAGAATTCACGCATGGTGATAATATTGAGAATGATTGGCAGGTGATCGTTTCATTGGAGGTTTGAACATGGATTCAATGATTTATGACACAATAGGTTAATATTGAATAGTTATATAAATCCTAGAGTACAGAGGATCATAGTTTAAAAGATTAAATGGGTGATATTATGGAATAAAATTGAGATTATGGATTGTGTAGTGGGGATATTTCCTCCTTTACATGGTTGAAAAGAGGGAATGAGTGGGTTGTTATGGGACATGACTTGGTTATATGAAAAATGAATATTTGGTAGTTTCCTTATGGAATGGAATATAGTTTTTAATCATGATCATGACATGGGGTTTGATGGAATTAAAAAATATCATGGGTAAATATTAAAAAAATAAGCCTTTTAATTAATGGTTAATAGTTGGGAAAAATATAGGTGATGGCTGCATGGTTTGTCATTAAATATGATTAATATAAAATATAAATAATGTAATATGGTTGGTGAAATAAATCTATAAATGGGATAAATGATGAGGCATGATGGTAAATTATTCATCTTTATTGTGGATCTTTGTATAAGATGTGGGGATGGTCATTGTGTTATAGTTGGCAGTGATGGTAATGTGAGGTAGTAATAGTGTGGTGATTTTTACTAGCTATAGAAGTTCTATTTGTTTATTTATGTCTTATTTTGGTCTTGTGTGTGTCTATAAATATACTTAAATATTATTATTTTTGGTTTTTGAATACATCCCACTTGAGTTAGATACCCTTCTCGAATCCCAACAAGCTCTGGGTACTAGGTTGTTTCCCCTAAAATTTAGGTTGGTGAGGGAATGGATGCATGCCTACTCCCCCATCCCCACTCTCCATTCTAGTTTTATAATTATATTTGATGTATTGAGGTGGGTAAGATCATACTTATATAGTATATAGTGAAATAGAAGAACCTAATGGTTATTTATGTGAAGTTACATTACGTATTAGAAAACCCTTTGAGTTATTGATGATGATTATAAACTAGGAGCACTATAAGTCCCTATGGTGTATTGAGATAATGATATGATGTAAGTAAAATAGTGGAGTATAAGTGGTATTTATGGGATGGGCTATTGTGGTGTTGATGTAAGGATATATATTAGAGGCTGTGCGTGGTGGGTGGAGGGAATTAGGTTAATGTCCTTCATGATTTTGATTCCCAAAAGTACTGGATTTGAGAAGTGTTGATGATATGTGATAGAGGCTACTGGATAATGATGATGTTATGGATAAGGTTTGTGGTATGGTTGTAATATGAGATATAGTATTCTATGGAATAAATGTTAAAGATATTGGGAGAATATGACATTTGATATTAGGGTGCGATAGTGAAAAAAATAAGAAATTGGTTTTAGGGTGCCTTTGTGTCATATTCATATTATATTATTTTACTATGCATGATTATGATATTTAGTAATCGAGTCTTGGTGAGTATTTTCAAAAGTTGACCTACTAGGTGCTTACTAGTTATGTTGTTTTTTCAATGATGTGTTATTATACTCTTTTAACATTTTCATTGGTGGTATTGTGTATAATCATACTAAGGATACATATTATGATAAACCCCATATATATAAAAAATTCAAGATTCCTAGGATATTTTTTGTGACTAAGTTGGGTCGTACTATCTTTTTGCTTGGTGTTTGTTGTGAAATCACTACCGTGGAGATTTATTTGGTATTTTTATCTTGGGGTTTTTTATTTTTTTACGTATTCGTTCTTTAAAGTATTATTGTTGATTTAAATTTATATATATATATATATATATTATGATGTTGTTCAGTGTTATTCTTTTTTTATTATTGGTACATATGATGGTAATTCCTCTCATCCTTATTTTTTATACCCCTATTCTAGTCATCAACCCGGGGCCTGTAGAAGGTTGGATATGGGGGTCACTCTCATCTTTAATTTAATTCTAGGAAGAGTTTCCATTGAGGTTGTGTATTGAATTGACCCGGGTAACCCTCAAACGTGGTAACTGACCCATTCTGTTACATACCCGAAGGTTATTCCCGATCCTCATGGGTTGGAGGCAAGCACCAATGCATCAAAAAACACAACAAAGGGAAAAATTTATCCCAACATGATCAAACACATTGCATATATGTATACACAAAATGAAAAGAAATTTGGAATACTAAAGGAATATATATACCATAATAGTCAAAAGACAGTAGAAAAGAACAATTAAAAAAGTAGTCAACGTTTCGAAAACAAGTCTAACTACATGGACTAAAACCAAAAAATACTCCATGAGATGGTGTGGATGAACTCCCTCTATGTGGAATTACAAATAAGGCAATGTCCATGATATTGGAATTCATTCATGATGCATTTCCTGAAGCAAAAATCCCAGAATCTTTTTATGATATGAAAAAAGTTGTTAACAAACATGGTTGGAATTATATAAAAATACATGAGTGTCCCAATGATTGTATGCTTTATTGGGGAGAGGATTCAAGTAGAAAGAATTTCAAGAAATGTTCTTCTTGTAGATGGAAGTCAAAGGGTGACGTTGGAAGTCTAACTGAACATAATTTCATGAAGAAGAAGAAAATGAACACACCTGCAAAGGTTTTGCGTTACTTTCCTTTGAAGCCACAATTGCAAAGATTATTCATGTCATCAAAAACCACCAAACACATGAAGTGGAATTCTGTAGATAATAACAATGATTGGTTAATTAGACATCCACGAGATTCCCAATCATAGAAGACATTTGATTCATTACATCCAGATTTCTCAGCTGATCCTAGGAATGTTCGATTGGGATTGGCTGCCGATGGATTCAACCCATTTGGGACTTTAAGTATAAGTTATAGCATTTGGCCAGTTGTTTTGATCCCTTATAATCTGCCTCCGTGGATGTGTATACAACAATCATCTTTTATCATTTCAATAATTATTCCTGGAAAACAAAATCCTGGAAATGATATTGATGTATACTTGCAGCCTTTGATTGAAGAATTGCAGGAGTTATGGAGTAACGGTGTTGAGACATTTTATGTTTCTTCTAAAACAATGTTCAAAATGCATGCTACTTTACTGTGGACCATTAGTGGATTCCCTGGGCTTGGGAATTTATCTGGTTGGAACACTTATACGGGTTTGTCTTGTCCCGTTTGTAACTTTGATTTTGAGCCCAAACGGCTACCTCACAGTAGAAAATGGTGCTTCGTATGCCATCAAAGATTTCTTGATGCATCTCATAGATTTCGGCTGAACAAATCAAAATTTAATGGATTCATTGATCGTAGACCACCTCCAAAGTAGTTAACCGGTTCTGAAATATTTACACAGCTTGAAAATGTTGAAACAGAATTTGGGAAGGTTTATCATTTGAATGATAGCGGAAAACGGGTCTGAAGTGCATCGTCAAGTGAAATCAGAATGCAATAATGGAAGAAAAAAAGTATATTCTTCAAACTTTCGTATTGGGGATTTAATTTGTTGTGCCACAATATTGATGTGATTCATATTGAGAAGAATGTCTGTGATAATTTGATTTTCACATTACTTAATGAGCATGGAAATTCTAAGGATCATCTTAATGCTCACAAAGACTTACAAGTAATGAACATAAAACGCGATCTCTGGCCAGATGAGAATGAAAAGTATGTTCCAGCCATTTTCGCAATGAAAAATAGGGATAAAGATATGTTCTTTCGAATTTTAAAGAATGTGAAGGTATCTGATGGGTATTCGAGTAACATCAAGAGGTGTGTTGACTTGAAGAATCGTAAGTTACATGGATTGAAAAGTCACAATTCACATATTTTGTTACAGTAGTTACTACCATTGGCATTGCGTACATTATTACCTGAAAAAGTTACTGTTGTTGTACTCCAATTCTGTAGATTTTTCAGGAAATTATGTGAGAAATTTGTACATCCATTTTAGCTTGACAACCTCCAGGAGAGGTTTTTATTAACTCTTTTTGCAATGGATATGATCTTTCCTCCATCGTTTTTTACTATCATGATGCATTTAACTGTGCATTTGGTTGAAGAAGCTAAATTAGGAGGCCCCGTTCATTATCGATGGATGTATCCAATTGAGAGGTATTTTATTTATATGTTTTCGAGTTAAGTAAACAATTTTTGACATTTAAATAAATGCATAATATTATTATTTTATTTCATAGATATCTTGGGAATTTGAAATCATATGTGAGAAATAAAGCTCAACCACAAGGCTCTATTACGGAAGGCTATTTGGCCGAGGAATGTCTTACCTTTTGTTCCAGGTATTTAGATGATATTGAGACAAGATTTAATCGAGTTGGACGTGTTGACGACACATCAACTCAATCTCAAATGCATCAGAAATCAAAAATATTTCCTGTTATTGGCCGATCAGTTGGGAGGACCTCAAATGTGACACTGACAGAATTGGAATTATTACAGGCACATAGATATGTGCTGCTGAATAGTGAAATTGCAGATCCATTTATTAAAGAGTTGAGGATACAAACAAATAGACTAATGAGAGGCCGAACACGAAATGAGAAATATATAACGAAATATATGAATAAAGATCTTGTAGAATGGTTTTCACGACATGTAAGTTCATAAATATTGTAATAAATATGAATATTAGTTTGACACATAAAATTTTTAAATCTATTAAATTATATTTCTTTTTTTAGATCATTAATACTGATACTTGAGCAGACTTGTCAGAAGATTTGAAGTTTCTTTCTAGAGGTCCTATAAAGCAAGTTAGAAAGTTCGACGCTTATAATGTGAATGGATTTAGATTTCGTACAGTCGATCGAGAAGTGGGTTTGAAAACACAGGATAGTGGTATATTTACATTTGCTGAAGTGGGATACTATGGAATTCTGCATGATATTATTTAATTAAACTACCATGGACATTTTTCTGTTGTTTTATTCAAATGAAAATGGTTCGATATTATCAGAGGTGCTAAAAGAGATTCATTGTAATTTATTTCTGTGAACTTCTCTCGCTTGATGGATGTTGGTGATCATGAAATGCATGATCCATACATCTTAGCATCGCAATAAAAAATGGTATATTATCTAAATGATGTTGTGGATGAAGGGTGGAGTGTAGTTACTCACGTAATACAAAGAGATTTGTATTATATGGGTGATGAAGTAGAAGATTTGACCTCTGAAATTGAATGTCATCAACAACAGGAAGCAGAATTATTTGTCCATCATGATATTGAAAATATTAGTCTTGCAAGTATGAATGAAGTGGATGAAGCAATGGAGCAGGAAACTGACATGATTGAAGGGGAAAATGATTGTATGTACAATTATTCATTCATGCAACAACTACTTGTTTCATTTCTACAGTCATTCATTATCATTGTTATATATATTTTGTTTGTTAGTACTGGGCATCTATTATCATTTTTAATTTTTTTTCTGCATAATTTTTTTGAAATATATATTCTGAACTTAATTTTATTTGATTAATTGACAGGAATGACAAGGAGGAAGCGGTATACTATTTCTTCTAGTTCTGCGATGGATGACGGTCCATCTGGGTCACTCCCCACAAAATCTGAGGCACCCACCCCCACACCATCTCCCCCCGCACCATCTCTCACACCATCAGAGGGCCTCCCATTAGAGGCCGAGTCGTCGACTCCCCCTACAGGTGCCTCATCAGTTGGGTGGCGACAGACCCCTTCCAGTTCATCCCGGACATACTATAGGGTCACAGTCATAGGTATAAATTTTAATTAAATAAATTTATTGCATTTTGTTTATACTAATTGTTTGCTCATTGAAGATGAAAAAAATGAAACCTTGGAAAAATACTTAAAAAGATCAGATGTTTAGAACTTGAATGGCCAAAATATAGTCGTTCCATTTTATTCTTATGGGGTCCCTACGGATGATGCCATGGGGTTACTTGTCCAGATTATAGGTCAGTTGGAAGTGAAGCCCATTTCCCTTCCCATTTCATATGATGATTGGAGACATATGCCTCCAAACTGGAAAAATGAAGTTTTAGATTATCAAATAAAGGTAATTTTATTACATTATGGTTTAATTGAATGTCATGTTACTATTATGTTCAAAATGAATTTCTGTATACAGATGTTCTTCCACTTCACAGTTGATGACGTGATAGCACAGAAGTGGACTTTGAAAAATCTTGGTAAAAAATTGAAAGATTTCAAATGGAGATTGTGGTGTGATGTCAATGATACTTCGTTGACCTTGGAACAAATGTATGACAAGCTACCCAGTGCGGTACCGAAAGAGCAGTGGAATGTTTATGTCGACAGGCATCTTGATGAGAAGCGGATGGTATTGAAATATATATTATTATATTATCCTCATTTTACATTAATACATGTATATGAAGAGGAGATGTAATTGGATACATTACTGTTAAATTTCATTTTATTTATTTCAGGATCTCTCATGATAGAATGCATCAAATAGGGCGAAGCAAGTCATCCCTCACACGGCGGGCTCAAAAAGCTTTTCTAGAAGCCGAATGTCATTGGTAATATTTTAAATAGTTTAAATATTTATAATACAATATTATCTGTTTAATATATTTAATTTTTTATTTATTTTTGCTTAATGCAGTCATAGAATTTAGGGCACGAAGCCTCCCGGACTGAACTGTGGTTGGATGTTCAAAGAAAATCAGATGGCTCCTTTGTTAATGAGCCTACCAAAGAATTTGGGGTATAAAGTCAAATTTTTATTATAATAACTTATTATCAGTTTTTACTGTGTTAATATGTATTTATATTTGATTTATAGGTAAAAATTAAAGAACTATGGGATGCCAATCCTGGGCAGTCCTACTCAGTCTCCCAGGATGACCCGGTTGCTCAAGTCCTTGGGAAGGAGCATCCTGGTAGAGTGCGCAGGATGGGTTTGGGACCCTTACCATATGATGTCTTTAGTAGGCCATCAGGGATTCCAGCGACATCTACTCATGGTTATAGTCAGCCCATACCTGAAGATGCTCAGAGGGAGATTTCTTCTCTACGAGCCACAGTTCAAGACCAAGGGGCTCAGATATCCATTATGCAGAAAGCGTTGACTGATTTATATTAGCAGATGAGCAGATATGCCCCCAGTGGTAGTGCACCGAGTGGTGGTGAGCAGGTAAATCACAAAAAATAAAAATCATTTAGTTTGAAAACTTTTATTGGTTTTATGTTTAATTATAAATACGCAACAATATTTAATTTTCAATATAATGTTCTTACAGGTGGCCGCAGGAGATGGAGGTGGAGAGGGTGACGATGCATCATCGGACCATGAGTAGTATTGTTGATGTGTTGAATAAATATGGGAAAGGATGGTTTGTATATATAACATGTGTGGTGTATGGAACCTTTAAAAAACCATTGGTCTTGGAGGAGCTTCAGTGGCTAACCTTGAATGATCACAATAACCTCAGGTGGTAAAGAGAATGATGTGTTTGTTTCATTGGTTAGATGATCTATGGCAATAGGCTCTTTGATGTTTCTGTTGTAAATTCAGAATTGGGAATTGGGCTCATTAGGGTGTTGCATGTCCAAACAGACATGTTGAATGGATATCACTAGATCAAGATGGTTTTATGAGGTGATTTTCATGATCATTAAGAGTTTTTATGAGGCACATAACCACATCACATGAAAACCAATGCAACTCCCTTCCCATGAAGCTTCCATATTTTCTAACTTTTATTTTATGAACATATTGTGATATTTTTAGATGACATGTCATATGATAAAAAATAATAATCAGAGGGGTTTTACATGATTAATTGGGCTATTTGATGGGGCTTCACATGATCAGGAATAGATCACATGAATTGCATAACCCCTTTGCATGATGTTCCTAGGGTCATGTGATCATGAGCCTCATTGAAGTTCACATGGTCCTTGTGACCTAGGTGATTAATCTATATGTATACATGCTAGAATTTTCTTTCCTTTGGGTATATATTAATACCTATGCTTTGGGAATTTCTTTGTTCCTAAAATATACAATGCTCATTTGGCTAGCGTCAAAAAATGCCCCCCACACAAAAGTGATGTTCGAAGGAACAAGGACTCAATTATGATGTAGGAAATGACTTCATGAGTCTCTTATGATTTCTATGGTTGGAATTCAAAACATATTTTGGTCTTCTATAAGTCCATTCATATTCTGTGAGGTTCCCTATAAATAAGGGGTGAGAGGCTGGTCATTTGACCAGTGACATGAAGCTCCATAGCTCTCAAAACCTCCTTTATCGTGCGATTGTTTTGCAAGACAACTTTGCATGACCTTATCACAAGAACCATACAAGGGACCTAATCATGTGATCATGTCACTTGACCTCTTTGTGTGATCACCTTGTCTAAATATCTCACTTAATAAATCCATGAACTAATCAGTGGTAATGTATTTGAGCTTTGATGCACACCCTTGGCCATTAATCTATCTTATGTGATTCGGTTGTCTCTTGATTATTTTTTCATGATCTACTAATCATTATGTGATTCATGTTACCTTAACATGGTAACATGATTATATGTATTAAGAAAAATCATGTGATCAAAAGGTTTTTTATGGGTTATGTGATTTTTGTGACCTAGAATGGATCATGTGGTCCACGTAAGGTTTTCCATGTTATGCACTTATTTTGTTTGATTTGCACAACTGATTCTATCTTAATGGTTACATATCTTCTAATATATTCTCTATTCTCTTTAAATATGTCCTCTATTTCTCAAATGTCTTCTTATGTGGTAGACTAGAGAGACCTTATTTCCTGGAACCATAATGTCAATCATCGATACAAAGTATTTTATAACAATGATGTTTTAAAGGTTCTTATTCTGAATGAACATCATAATTATACTCTATTGAACAGGCTAACTTTATATAGATTTGGACATCAGGATGATAGTTCTATTCTTCACCTGAATACAACCTTTAGTCTCACATGTTGTCACTCTCTGTTGACTATATTAAAATGATAGTTTCTGAGGATAGTCAGTTAATTGTGGAACCATTCTTAGGGAAATATTATACATTTAAAAATTCACCATGATTTCATATATTCATGATCTCACTCATTAATTAATTTCTCATATTTACTCAAACATGCTCATCTTCTCTCTAGAAAACCAAAAAAGTGGCTTGAGCTGAAAGTGTGATTTGCACCCTAGTGGTAATTTCTCTGATGAATGGGCATGGCCATTTTGGGTTAGGTAGATCTGAAAAAAATTCCCCTATCAATTGAATGCTATTCATCATTACGAGGAGACATATATTTTTTAGTTTATCATGTACCATAAACCATAATTCCATAGTGAGTTGATTAGTTGATGGTTTCTAGGAACCAAAATTATTTATCTAGCCCATGGTGAGGTAGAAATTGGCCTATGAAGTTTTATTAAGCTTGGGGGAATACTTCTATTAGTCGAAACATATGATGAATTCCTTCCCATTGAGAATGTTTGGGATGGAAATAAATAGACTCAGACCTTAGCAGGCAACATTCTTTCCATTGTAAAGGAGAGGTAGAAAAAGGATTTGTACTTGCATTTGATTATTTAATTCAATGATTGGATTAATATATTCTTTCATGGAAGTGGGGCTCAGACATCTATCGTACGCCCTCATCTATGCCCTTCTCAACAAGTTTGGAATGTCATGGGATCATTTTACGCTACTCTAGAAGCTAGAGAGTATTCCTCATGGGGATACCCGGTGAGACTACATGTATCCCTAAGTCTTTGGTTAGTAGGATACTTGGCCATGTTTATAAATGGAGGGCTCTTCTCTGTTGGGGATTCACATTTGGGAATCTAGGTCTTCATGTTGGTTATAGAAGCATGAATGGTAAAAGGGAAACCTCTCAACCTATACATTACAAAACTTTCTTATTTTTATCAGCATCATGGCCATTTTCAACAGGGTAATATACTTTATCAAATTAGTGACCCTTTTAAAATATTATTTTGTTGGATAGGTGATCATTTTTAGCGTTATAAGCATCAGAATACTACCAAAATTCCTGATGCTCTATTCTGTCCTAGGATGCTAAATTTCTCTGGGGTTGAGGCTATGTATTTAGGTGATGAAAAGGTTATGAAATGATGTTTCCCATATTAGTAGTGATAGTTGATATATCATGCCTAGTTGTTGTTTGAGAATCCCATATGTCTTTCTGTAGAAGTTGATATGTGGTATGATAATGAATGGCCCCTTTGATGTTATTAAATGATGTTTCGCATATTAGTTACAAGAGGAATTGGCCATGTAATTGTTGTTAAGAATTTTATTTTTCTTAGAATTCTTGTTTGGTTTGTTTTTCAGGGCAGTGGTGCAGTATAAGCAGAAATGCTATTTTTTTCGGGTCATCATTTCGTGGCTGTTTTAACCGCCGCTAAAGTTTTACAACTTATACATTTAGCGACGATTTAAACCGCCGCTAAATGTAATTGGAAATATACTTAGCGTCGGTTAAAACCGCCGCAAAATCACGCCGGAATTAGCGGTGGTTTTATCCGCCGCTAAGCAGGCGCATGACATGCCTGAATTTCGCGGTGATTATAGCCGCCACTAATTAAATAGCCCGTAAAACCGCCGCTAAATTTACCAATAACCGCCGAAAAATGAGGTACTATGACTCTTTTATTTGACCGCCACGAAATGCATAAAACCGCCACTAATAGGTTTCCGACGCGCAGTTTAGTGGCGGTTTCTGTAAACCGCCGCCAAACCATATAGCGACGATTTAAACCGCCACTATATGAAAAAAAAACCACTGCTAAAAGGAGGTTTTCTTGTAGTTTGATGTCACTCACTACAAAATTCCTCCCCATGATGACATCAAATAGAAAGAAGGTCCCCCCTTTACTAAAATCTTCCCTAAAGGTACTGAGTAGGGTATACACTGCATAAATTATCCCTACAGTTGGGCATCAAGCTATGACGGTAGCCCTTTCTATTGTGGCATGTGTTGGGAAGGTCCTACCCATAATGATATCTCATTATAGAAATTAGTTCCTCCCCTTGCTATCGTCTTCCCTAAAAGTCCTCCCCAATGTACACATAGTAGAATTTCTCCCTATAGTCGGGCATCACGTTGTGAGGGTAGTCCTCACCATGATGAAATTCACTTCAAAGGTCCTCCCTTCAGTAAAATTTCTTGTCGTTAAGAAGGTTTTTAGGGGATTTTGTTTTTTTGGGTTTAGGGGTTTTATTGATTTTTATTATTTTTAAGAGTATTTTAGAGTGTGTAATGGTTTTTATGTTTTTTTATTGTTATTTGGGGTTATTTAATATCTTTAAGGCTTTTAGGTTTTTATGTTCTTTTTGGTTTTTAGGTTCTTTTAGGAGTTTTAATGGTTTTAGGGTTGTTTTGATTTTTTCAGGGTTTTATGGATTTTATTAATTTTAGGTATTTGATGGTTTTTTTGACTGATCTGGTTTTTAGGGTTTTTAAGGATATTATGGGTTTGTAGAGTTTTATAAGGTTTTAGGGTTACTATGTTTTTTTAGAAATTTATAAGGGTTTTCGGGTTTTTTGGGTAATATGGTCTACATGATTTTTTTAGGGTTTTGGGGTTTTATGTGTTTTAAGGTTTCTGGGGGTTCTTAGGATTTTTATTATTTTTACGGGGTTAAGAGTTTTTAGGATTTTTAAGGGTTTTTTGGTTTATTGAACTTTTTAAAGTATTTTTCATTTTTAGGTTTTTTGGGTTTTTTTTGTTTCAGGGGTTTATGTTTATAGGATTTTTAGGATTTGTAGAGGTTTTAGGTTTTTTTTATATTTAAAATTTTTATTAGTTTTTTGTTTTTATTAGTTTATATGGTTTCTTAGGGATTTTTTCAGGTCATTATATAATTTTATTTTTTTAAATGTATTTTAGGGTTTTCAGGGTTTTTGGGGTTGTTTAGGGTTTCATAATGTTTTTAGGATTTTTGTGGCAATTTAGGGTTTTTTAGATTTTTAGGGTTTTTTAGATTTCTATGTTATTTTAGTGGATTAGGGATTTATTATTGTTTTAGGAACTTTTAAGGGTTTTTTGGTTTTTAGGAGTTTTAGGGGCTTTATAATTTTTTACTTTTATAGGGTTTTTTGGAGTTTTTTAGGTTTGTATGGGTGTTTAGGGGTTTTAGTGATTGTTTTTGGTTTTTACAGTTTATAGGATTTTTCTGGGTTTTAGGGTTTTTCAGATCTATTATAGTTTTAAGGGTTTTTGATTTTTTTTATGGTTTTTTATAGTGTTTAGTATCTTTTGATGTTTTTATGTTGTTTATGTATTTTTTGTGTTTTTTGGGGTTTTTGAGGTTGTAGTTTTTTAGGGGATTTCTATTTATTTTAGGGTTTTTAGGGTCTCTTACGGGTTTTAGGGGTTCTAGGTTATTTTAGAGTTTGAAGGGGGGATTTAATTTTATTTCATTATTTTTAGTGTTTTGGGGATTTAAAGGGTTTAAGATACTTTTAGGGTTTTTGTAGGGCATCCACGGTCATATATGGTATTTAAGGTTTTAGGGTATTTTAGAGTGTTTTTTGTGTTATTATTTTGATTTATGATTTTTAGGATTTTTATGGTCCTTTGGGGTTTTAGGGTACTTTAGTGTTTTTAGGGGTTTTAGGATCCTTTAGGGCTTTTAGGGTATTTTATGTTTTTACTATTGTTTATGTTTTTACTGTTGTTTATGTTTTTGATAGTCTTTTAAGTAATTTTGGGTCTTTTAGGGTATTTTCAATTTTTTGTGATGTTTAGTATCTCTTAGTGGTTCTGGTGTCTTATAGGGGTTTTAAGGATATCATAGGGATTTATAGTTTTTAGGTGTTTTAGTGTCTTTTATGGGTTCTATTGTCTTTTAGGTTTTTAAAGATATTTTAGGGTTTTATTTTTTTTAGGGACTTTTAGGTTATTTTTTGCTCATTTAGAGGTTTTAAAAGTTTTTTAGCTCTTTTGGTTTTTTAGAGTTTTAAGGGTTTTAATGGTTTTTATGACTCTTTAGGGTTTTTATGGTTTTTATGTTTTTTATGGTTTTCATAGGGGTTTTAAGGAATTTTAATATCTTTATGGGTTTTAATGTTTTTATGGGGTTTTAGGGTTTTTAGGGTTCTAATATGTTTTAGGGTTTTGAGGCTACTTTTAGGTTTTTAGGTTTTTAATGTTTTTTTATTTTTAAGGTTTTAAGGGTTGATAGAGTTTTCTATTTTTTAGGGATTTATAGGGATATTTTAGGGTTTTATTGCCTTTTATAATTTTTAGTGTTTTAATGATTATTATATATTTTTTGGTTTTTAATTGATTTTCGGCCTTTAATGTTTTTTTAAATATTATTAGGCTTATTTTTTATTTTTGGTATTTTAAGTTTTTATCTTTATTATGGTTTTTTAGTGTTTTATGTATTTTTTGATATTTTTAGAGTTTTAGTGGATTTTATGGTTTTTATTGGTTTTTATGGTGTTAGTTATATTATTTGGATATTTAAGATATTTTAGGGGGTTTAATGGATTTTTGGGTTTTATGGTTTTTTGAGATTTTTAGTGTTATTTGGGTTTTTTTGGGGTTTTTGACTTTATTTTCTTGTTTTTTAGGATTTTTAATACTTTTTTTGGTTTTTATAATTGATTTAGGGGTTTTAATTTTTTTTAATATTTTATCTATTTTGGGGTTATATATGATTTTTATTATTTTTTTTGTACTTTTTAGTGGTTTCAATGATTTTTGTTGTTCCCTAGAGTATTTTATGGTTTTTAGGATTTTGAGGGCTTTTAGTATTTTGGTTCTTTTATGGTATTTAGGGTTTATTTATTTTTTATTAGGTTTCTTTGGGTATTTAATTTCTTTTAAGGGGGTTAAAGTGTTTTTATGTGTTTTTATAGTTTTTAGGGTGGGGGTAGGGGTTTAGCATTTTTATGGGTTTTTGTATTTTTAGTGTTTTTATGGTTTTGGTGTGTGTTATAGGGTTTTATGAGGTATTAGGGGTTAAGGAATTTTGTTTTTTCTAGTTTTTTCATTTTAAATAGTTTTCTGAATGTTAACAATTTTAATGTTTTTATGTTTTTATGGGTTTCTGGGGTTTTTAGTAGTTTCAGGGATTTATGGGGGGATTAAGTGTTTTTTGGGGTCTTAGAGGTTCATAATGTATTTTAGTTTTTAGGTTTATTAAGGGGATTTATGAGTTTTTTGTGTTCAATGTTTTTAGGGTTTATAGGATTTCTTAGTATTCTTTGGCTTTTTAAAAAAATTTAGGGGTTTTTATGTTTTTTGCATTTTAGAGTTATTTTAGGTCTTAGATTTTTTTTATGATATTTTGGGGTTTTTGGTATTTTAAATGTTTTTAGGGTTTATTAATGTTTTATGGGGTTTTGTGGGTTTTATGTGTTTTTACAATTTTTATAGTGTTTAAGGTTTGTAAGGGTTTTTAGGTATTGTTTTTATTTTTAGGGACTTTGCTGTGTTTAGTGTATTTAGATTACTTTAGGGTCATTTAGAGTTTTTAGGTTAATTTAGGGGTTTTTAGAGAATTTTATGTTTTTTGGGTTTTAGGGAGTTTTAGGGTGTTTTAAGAATTGTTTTTGGGTTTTTTAGGGAATCATTTTTTTGTTTTTTTTGGGATTTAGTGTTTTCTAGGGTTTTATAATTTTATATGGTTTTGGTGTTTTTTATGGTTTTAAGGTATTTAATGGTTTTTATGGGTATTAGGGTTTTTAGGGGTTTTTATGATTTTTTATGGTTTTAGGTTTTCAGGGTTCTTTTTGAGTTTTTTAGTTTTTTAAATGTTCTTTTAATGTTTTTAGAGTTTTAGGGTTTTTCCAAGGTTTGTATTGTTTTTTAGGGTTTTGTAGGGTTTTATATGGTTTTTTGGGTTTTTTACAGTTCGAAGGTTTTGTTTGAGTTTATTAATGGTTTTAAGGAATTTTTAGGGTTTTATATATTTTTAGTGTTTTTAGGGGTTTTCTGGTTTTTTGATATGTGGGTTAACTTGCAATTTTTTTGGATTTTAAGGTTTTTTTTTGTGTGGGGGGTTTTTTGGTTTTTAGGGGTTTTAGGGGATTTTTTGGTTTTCAGGGGTTTTTAGTTTTTTTGGGGTTTTGGGGGTTCGTAGTGGGTTTTGGGATCTTTGGGTGGGGGGGGGGGGGTTAGGGTTTTTTGGGTGTTTGGTGATTTTAGGTACTTTATATAGTATTTTTAGATGTTTTAGGGCCTTTAGAATTTTTAGGATATAATCGGGTTTTTAATCTTTTATTCTATTTTTCTTTGGGATTTTAGATTTTTAGCATCTTTTTACAGATATTTTTATGGATTTTTTGGGTTTCTCATGTTTTAAAGAGGGTTTAAGGTTTTTATGGATTTTTGGTATTTTTAGGGTGTTTTGGAATTTTTATGGGTTTCTAGGTTATTTGGGGGGGGGGGGGTTAAGGATTTTTAGGGGTTTTAAGAGTTTTTAGATTTTTAATGGTTTTATGGTGTTTTATGCAGTTTTAGAGTTTTTAGTGGTTTTGGGGTTTATAGAGATTACTAGAGTTTTTTTGGGTCATGGTTTTTTGGGTCATGGTTTTTGGGGTTTTACAGTTTAAGGGGTTTTTAGGAATTTTTTATGGTTTTATAGTCTTTTAGGTGTTTTAAGGGTCTTTAATGATAATTTTTGGTTTTTAGTATCTTTTAGGGTTCTCTATGGTGTTTTAGTATTTTTACTGTTTTTACAGTTTTTAGGGCTTTTGAGGTTTTCAAAAAAAAATTCATTTAGGGTTTTTTAGAGTTTTTTGTGGTTTTTAGTGTTTTTGTGTTCCTGTAGGATTATTATTGTTTTTAAAGGGTTTTAGGGGTTTAATGGGTTTTTATAGTTTTTATGTTTTTAGGGATTTGATATATTTTTAAGGGTTTATGGGTTTTATAGTGTTTTTTGGGTTTTTGGGTTTTTAGTCTTTATAGGTTTTTATGTTCTTTATTGGGTTTTAGGTTTTTTTAGGGTTTTGAGGTATTTTAGGGGTTTTAGAGTATTTTATGGTCTTTTATGTTTCTAGTTTATTTTAAGGTTTTCTATGGGGTTTAGGGGTTTTAGGGTTTTTACTATTTTTAGTGGTTTTAAGGGTTTTAAGGGGTTTTAGGTTTTTTTAGGTGTTTTTATATATTTTTGGAGTTTTTTAGAATTTTATTGGTTTTAACTTCTTTTAGGGTTTTATGGTTTCAGAGGGTTTTAACGGTTTTTTGGGGCTTCTCGGGTTTTAGGTGTTTTAGTGTATTTTTACGGTATTTTATGGTACTTTAGTTTCTTCTGTGTTTTTAAGATCATTTTTGGGGTTTAAAGTGGGTTTTATGGGTTTTTATGTATTTAGGGCGTTTTAGGGGTTTTAGGGTATTATAGGGTCTTTAAAATGTTATTTGGAGTTTTATGGGCTTGTAAGGGGTTTTTTGGATTTTTAGCATCTTTCTAGGGTTTTAAGGTTTTTTGGATTTTAGGGCTTTTATGGTTTTTAGGGGTTTTAGGGTTTTATGTGGTTTTTAGGATTTGGAGTGGGGGTGGAATTATTTATGGTTCTCGGGTGTTTTTGATGTTTTTGTGGTTATTTTATGTTTTATGGTGTTTTAGGGATTGTTAGGGTTTTTAGGGGTTTTAGGGTGTTTTTTAGGGTTTAGGTTTATGGATTATTTTTAGGGTATTTTATGATTTTAATATTTTTAGGATCTTTTGGGAGTTTAGGGTTTTTATTGTCATTTAGGGGTTTTAGGGACTTTTGGTGTATATGGGGTTTTATGATATTTTATGGGTTTTAATGTTCTTTATGGTCTTATAGAGTTTTTTAAGTTTTTTCATAGGGTTTTAGTGTTTTCAAGGACTTTTAGGATTTAGGATCTAGGGTTTATGGTGTAGGGTTTATGGTTTATAGTGTTGGGTATATGGTTTAGGATGTAGTGTTTAATTTTTATGGTGTAGGGTAAAGGGTTTAGGGTGTGGGGTTTAGCTTTTAATGTGTATAGTATAGGGTTTAGGGTTGATAGTATTTGAAATAGGTTGTGGGTTATAGGGTTTTAGGTTTAGGGTTTAGGGTTTAGGGTATAGATTGTAGGGTTTAGGTTTTAGGGATTAGGGTTTTGATTTAGGATGTAGGGTTTTAGAGTTTTAATTGGTTTAAGAATATTTAGTGTTTTAGGGATTTTAGTTGGGTTTAGGGGTTTTTATAGGGTTTGCGGTGTTTTTGGGGTTTCTTGGAGTTTTTAATGATTTTCAATGGTCTGTTAATTTTTGTATAGGGGTATATTGTTTCTAGAATTTTATGTTTCTTAATGTCTTTTTGGGGTCTTTTAAGGGGTATTTTAGGTTTTTAAGGGTTTTTAGGGGTTTAGTGTTTTTTCAGGATTTCAGGGTTATTGTATTGTTTTTAGGGTTTTTAGGTTTTTTTTTTATGTTTAAGTGTTATTAGTAGTGTTTTAAGTGGTTTCAGGGCATTCTAGAGTTCTTTTATGTTTTTATGGTTCTTTTTGGGTGTTTAGGGTTCTTTTGGGGTTCTTAGGGTTCTTTTAGGGTTTTTTTGGTCTTAGGGTTTTTACGGGTTTTAGAGTTTTAGGATTTTTAGGTTTTTTAGGGTTTTGATGAATTTTAAGGGGTTTCAAGGTATTTATTGTCTATTAATGGTTTTCGAGAATTATTATTGTTTTTAGGAATTTTATGAAACTTTAGTATTTTTTAGGTTTTTATGGTTTTTATGTTTTTGGGGTTTTAGGGGTTTCTTAGGTGTTTTAATGTTTTTTACGGATTTTTATGGTTGTTCAAGGTTTTTATAGTTTTTAGGGTTTTTATGATATTTAGTGTTTTTATAGATTTTAGTGTTAGAAGGGTTTTCTTGATTTTTGAATTTTTTATTGATTTTTAGTATATCTTATTGTAGTTTTATTGTTCAGGGATTAGGGTTTTGGGTTTGGGTTATAGGTTTTAGGGTTTAGGGTATAGGGTTTTAGGGTGTAGGTTATATAGCTCATACTGTAGGGTATAGGGTTTAGATTTTATGGTTATGGGTGTTGGATATAAGGTTTAGTGTGTTGGGTTAAAGGTTTAGGGTGGTGGGTATAGGGTTTATACTATAGGGTTTAATTTTTAGGTAATATCATATAGGGTTTAGGGTTTATGTTTTAGGGGTTAGGGTGTGGGTATAAGGATTAGGGTAAAGGGTGTAGGGTTTAGGGTTTAGGGTATATGGTTTAGGGTATAGGGTTTAGGGTGAATGGTGTGGGTTACAGGGATTATGGACTAGAGTCCTGCGTTTAGGTAGTAGGGTATTGGGTTTAAGGTGTAGGTTTTTGGGTTTAGGGTGTAGGGTATCAGGTTTAAGGTGAAGATTCTAGTGTTTAGTGTGTAGTGTATAGGGTTTATGGTGTACAATTTTGGGTTTAGAGTCTATGGTATATGGTTTAGGTAGTTAGTTTTAAGGTTTAGGTTTGTGTTTATGGTGTAGGATTTGTGGTATAGTATAGGGTTTAAGGATTATGGTTTAGGGTGTAGGGATTTGGGTTTTTGTTTAGGATGTAGGGTATTGGGTTCTTAGTGTAGTCTTTTGGGTTTATAGTGTAGGGTTTTGGGTTTGGGGTGTCGGATATGAGGTTTATGATGTATGGTATAAGGGTTAGTATGTAGGGTACAAGGTTTTGTGTGTAGGGTAAATGGTTTATGTTGATTAGATTAGGGATTAATGTGAGGGTATAGGTTGTGTGTTGTGGGGTTTAGGGCATGGGGTATAGGGTTTGGGTGAAGTGTTTACTGTTTCAGGTTTAGGGTTTAGGTTTTACGGTTTAGGGTATAGGGTATAGGGTGTATGGTATAGGGTTTATATTGTATGGTATCAGGCTCAAGGTGTTGGGTATAGGGTTTAGGATGTTGGATATATGGTTTTGGGTGTATGGTATAGGGTTTATGTTAATTTTTTTTGTGGTTTAGGGTGTATTGTATTGTGTTTATGGTAAAAAGTTTAGTGTTTATGCTGTAGGTTATAGGGTATAGGGCATATGGTCTAAGCTTCATGGTGTGGGGTATAGGGTTTAAGGTGTAGGGTTCTGGGTTTATGGTGTGTGTATAGGTTTTAGGGTGTATGGTTTAGGGTTTATAGTGTCTGGTATATGATTTTGGGTGTAGAGTTCAGGGTTTAGGTTTTAGGGTATAGGGTTCAGAGAAAACAATTTAAGGTTTATTGTGTAGTGCTTAGGGTATAGATTTTATGGTGTATGGTAGTATGTTTATGGTGTAGGGTTTAGGGTTTAGTGTATAGGGGGTAGAATTTAATGTTTAGTGTGTAGGTTATATGGTTTTTGGTATAGGGTTTAGTGTTCACGGTGTAGGTTATAAGTTATAGGATTTTTAGAGGTTCATATAGTTTTATAGTTTTTTAATGTATTTAAAGGTTTTAAAGAATTTTAAATATTTTAGGTTCTTTTTTGGTCATTTTGGGAGTTTTAGGTTTTTAAAACCTTTTAGAGTTTTTAGAGATTTTTGGAGTTTTATGGTTTTTAGGTTATTATTCGTTTTTAAGAGTTATTTGTGTTTTCATAGTTTTTATGATTTTTTGATTCTCTTAGGGATTTTTAGGATTTTATGGTTTTTAGAGATTTTTGATTTTTTGGGGTTTTTATGGGGTTTGTATTTTTTCTTAGTGTTTATTAGATTTTTAATGGTTTTGTGTTTTTTTTGGTTTTTAGGATTTTTTTTTGGGTTTTAGGGTCTTTATAGTCTTTATAGAGTGTCGAGGATTTTTAGGGGTTTGGGGTATTTTTTGGGGGGTTTTGGAATTATTTATAGTTTTTATGTATTTTAGGATGGTTTTAGTATTTTTATATTTTTTTTAAGGATTTTAAAGGTGTTTTAGGGTTGTTTTAGGGTTTTATTTTTTTTTTGTTTTTATGGAATTTAAATGTTTTTTGGTTCTTTTGGGTTTTTATGGTATTTTAGGGGTTTTGGGATTTTTAGTGTTTTTATGTTTTTTTGGGTTTTAGGGTCTTTTAGGGGTTTCTAGGAGTTTTAACGTTTTTAGGGGTTTTTAGAGTTTTCAGAGTGGTTTTGGTGGTTTTTTAGTTTTTAGGGGGTTTAGGGTTTTCTAATGTTTTAGGATTTTTTATAGATTTTAGAGGTTTTTAGTTTTTAGGGTCTTTAGTGGGTTTTAGTATTTTTAGGCTTTTAGGGGTTTTATTGTTTTTTCTTATTTTAGGGGTTTTAGGGAATTTTAATGGCTTATAGGGTTTTAGTGTTTTTTTTTTGTATTTGGGATTTTTATGGATTTTTACGGTGTTTTAAGTTTTGGGGGATGTTTTTTAGGCGTTTTTGTGGTTTCTATAGTTATTAAGGTTTTTTTTTGGGTTTTTAGATGTTTATTGGGTTTTTAATTTTTTTTTGGGATTTTCGAGTTATTTAGATTTTTGTTACGGTTTTAGGTCTTTGGGGGTTTAGTCTTTTAGGGGATTTTTTTATTTTAGGTTAATTTTTGATTATTTATTGGTTTAAGGATCTTTTAGTTTTTTTATGTCTTTATGGGTTTTTAGATATTTTATGGTTTTGGAGTTATTTTGTGGTTTTATGTTTATTTATAATTCTTTAGGTTTTGGGGGTTTTAAGTGTATCTATAATTCTATAGGTTTTGGGGTTTTTTCAGTTCTTTTAGGGTTTTGGGGTTGTTTAGGATCTTATATGGTTTTTCGTGTTTCTAGTTGTTTTAGGGGATTTTTTTGTGGTTTTTGGGGTTTATGGGTTTTAAGAGGTTTTAGCGTTTCTGGGCTTTTATGGATTTTTTAGTGTTTTGGTTTAGTTTTATGATTTTTATAATTTTTAGGGTTTTGTTTGGGTATTTAGGGATTTTAGGGGGTTTTGGTTTTTTTAGAGTTATTAGGGTTTTTACGATTCTTAAGATCTGTTTATATTTTTTATGGTTTTGGAATTTTTTATCTTTTTTGGGGAGTTTAAATGGATTTAGGGTCTTTTATTGTTTTGGGCTTTAGTTAATTTTATGTTTTTTTGGTTCATTAGTGTGTCTTAGGGGATTTAAGGGGTTTTTGGATTTTTCGGATGTGACAGGGTTTTTAGGGTTTTTATGGTTTTTTGGGGTTTTTTGGTTTTTAGGTTTTTTGTGGTGCTTTGGGGTTTTAGGTTTATTTATGGTTTTCTAGGGTAATTTAGCATTTTTATGGGTTTTATGGTCTTGTAGTAATTTTATAGTTTTCTAAGTCCCTTTAGGGTTTTTAGTGGGATTTAGGATCCTTTAGTATTTTTAGAGGTTTTGGGGGTTTTTCTTATTTTTGGGGTATTTTCTTGTTTTTAGGGTTTTTATAGACCATAATGGTATTTTAGGGTTTTTAGGTTTTTAGTGTATTTTAGAATTTTTTATTGGTTTTATGGCCTTTCATAATTTTTAGTGTCTTTTTAGGGGTTTATGGTTTTTAAGGCCCTTTAGGGATTTTAGGGTTTTAAGTTCTTTTATGTGGTTTTGAGGTTTTTAGGGTGTTTTGGGTATTTGGTTTTTTATGGTATTTAGGTTTTTAGGTGGTTTTAGGGTTTTAAATATATTTATGGTTTTTTGGTTCCTTCAGGGGGTTTTAAGGTTTTGTTGTTTTTATATTTTTTAGGACCACTATGGGGTTTCCTGGATTTTTTTTCATTTTTAGGGATTTTTATGATTTTTGGATTTCAAGTTGTTTTATGGTTTCATTGTTTTAAGGGGTTTTATATATTTTCTGTATTTTTTGGCTTTTAGAGGGTTATAGGGGTTTCAAGGGTTTTTTTGGTTTTAGATATTTTTTTCATTTTTTTTGATTTTAATCATTTTTTGGGGGTTTTATGGAATTTTAGAAATTTTAATCTTTTAGGGACATTAGGTATTTTTAGGGGTTTTCTGTTTTTATTGGGGTTTGTAGTGTTTTTTTGGGTTTCATGGATTTTTTTTTGGGTTTTCTAGTTTTTTGGTTTTCTAGTACATTTTATTGATTTTAAGTGTTTTTTTTATTTAGGGGTTTTAGGATTTTTTTTGGAGTTTTTAGAGTTTATGGGTTTTAATGTTTATTTGGTTTCAGTACTGTTGGGGTTTTAGTGTTTTTAGGGGTTTTAATACTTTTTAGGGTATTTTAGGGTTTAGGCTTTTTCGTAATTTTAGGTGTTTTAGGGTTTTTATGGTGTCAAAGTATTTTTAGTGTCTTTTTTATATTTTATAAGGGTTTTTAGGGTTTTAGGGATTTTAGGGTCTTTAGGGTATTTTGGGGGTTTGGGGATTTTATCAGTTTTTTAATGCTTTTGGGTTTTTAGTAAATTTAGGGGTTTAAAAGGTATTTTAGTTTTTTTAGGATTATTAGGGTTGTTAGGATTTTTAGGGGTTTTAGGGTTTTAAGGTGTTTTTATGATTATTTTATTACTTTTTAAGAATTTTAGTGTTCTTTTAGGATATTTAGGATCTATTCAAGTGTTTTTGTCTTTTAGAGGTTCTTTTAGGGGTCTTTAGGGTTATTAGGTTTTTTATGTATTTGTAAATTTTTTAGTATTTTGTTTTTAATTTTAGAGTTTTTAGTGTTTTTTCGGGTTTTTTTTATGGTTTTAGGGGTTTTAGGTCTTGTTATAAGATTTTATGAGTCGTTAGGGCTTGTTATGGATTTTGATGTTTTTTAGTCTTTTAGGTATTTTAAGGGTTTTGTAAATTTTTTAGGGTTTTAGGGTTTTTAATTGTTTGTAGTGTTTTCATGGTTTCTATTGGGTATTATGGTTTTTTGAGGTTTTAGGGGTTTTATATTTTTTTTAGGGTTTTTATGGGTGTTTTTTGTTTTTAGGGTTTTTTAGTGTTTTAGGGGTTTGATGGTCTTTAGGGTTTTTAGGATATTTTAGGGGTTTTTTTATATTTTAGGTTTGTAGTTGTTTTAGTTTGTTTTAAGGTTTATTTTCTAATTTTAGGGTTTTTAGTTTCTTTTTGTTTTGGGGGGTTTTGAGGATGTTTTTAGGTTTTCAATATTTTAACTATTTTTAGGGTTTTCATGGTTTTTATGAATTTTTAAGGGTTTTAAATGGTTTTATAGTTTTTTTGGGCTTTTTGGGTTTTTCAAAATTTAATGTTTTTATGGGTTTAATATATATTTTAAGGTATTTCTTTGGTTTTATTGGGGTTTTAGGGTCTTTTAAGGTTTTTTGGGGTTTATAGGATCTGTATATGGGTTTAGGGGGTTTTTTGTATTTAGGGGATTTTTAGGGATTTTTAGGGGTTTTGAGGGGTTTTTTGTTTTTTGTTTTTAAGGGTTTTGGGTTTATTTTATATGTGTTTTAGGGTTTAATTATGATTTTTATTTGTTTTCAAAAGATTTAGTTCTTTTTCAGGTTTTCTTGGGCTTTTAGGGTTTTTTGGATATTTTGGGATTCTTTGTGGTCTTTTGGGGTTTTATGGTTTTTAGGGTATTTTATGATTTTGGTGTATTTAAGGGGGGTTGGTTTTTAATGTCTTTTAGGCTCTTTTTGGGTTTTAGTTTATTATTGGTTTTTTGGGTATTAGGGTCTGTAAGGTTTTGAGGTGTAGTGTTCAAGGTATAGAGAATAGGGTTTAAGGTTTATGGTGTAGGTTATATGGTTTAGGGTGCAATGTTAGGGTTTACTGTGTAGGGTATATGGTAATGGTTGGAGGGTTTTGAGTTTTAGGTGTTTGGTATAGGGTTTTGGGTATAGAATTAAGGGTTTAGGGAGTAGGGTATAGGGTTTAGTGATTTGGGTTTAGGATTTGGGGAGTAGGGTATCGGTTTCTTATGTTTTTTGGTTTGGGGGGGGGGGTTAATGTTTTTTAGCATTTTATGGTTTTTGGGTTTTTAGGGGTTTTGGGGATTTAGGTTATTTTTGGGATTTCTTGGTGTTTTATGGGTTTTTATGTTTTTTATTTTTTTTGTATTTTTTGGGTTTTGAAGGGTTTTATGATTTTAAATGACTTTATGGGTTTTAGTGATTTAGGGTTTTCAGGAATTTTCACGGTTCCTTATGATTTTTAGAATTTTAGGGGTTTTAGGGTACTTCTATAGTTTTTGGTTTTTTAAGTGTCTTAGGGTTTTAATCAGTTTAAGGGAAAGGAAAATGCGTTAACCAGTCTATTCCGGGGCCCCCAAAAAATTATTAAGAAAAAAAGGACACTACAAACCGGGGAGGGGCAGGGTCAATCGACCCAACCCCAAAAAATATTCCACAAAAGGAAAACAAAGAAATAAAAAGACTCAAAAGACCAAACACAATAGTAGCTTCATCAAATTTCATCTAACTCCAGCATTCGGCTGCTCCAACCCCCCTACCAAGCAGTTACCAATGCCTGCATCATACTTTCCAGTATTCAGTGCCTTCACCTCGTAGGCACCCACTTCGTCACCACTCATCTAGGCAGTGGTAACAATCATATTCCTCAGATTCCAGTAGTTATCTCCTCCTTCAACAAATCTCAGCCAAGAAGCAACCATCACACAATAGCTAAGCCTCCAGCAAATATTAACCAACACCCAGCAGATTAGATTCCAATAAGAGATAACTCCAAACTAGTCAGTTCCTAAACCAAGAGACAACATCCAGTGCCCCAATTTCAAGAACTAGCACCAGAGGTGGTTCTCATCAAATCCAGCCACAACCACAAAGCATAAACACATGTAATACCGAAACATTAATCTAGACAATCCAGCAAAGAAACCATTGACCACCAGATGGACCTGATCACAACAAGACCGAATCAAACCTGTATCAGTGGGAGGCGATCGCAACAA
This sequence comes from Viscum album, assembly GCA_963277665.1. Taxonomy (NCBI): domain Eukaryota; kingdom Viridiplantae; phylum Streptophyta; class Magnoliopsida; order Santalales; family Viscaceae; genus Viscum; species Viscum album. The sequence continues at coordinate 1,424,863,197 of OY728136.1, read as the reverse complement.
GACCAAAGCAAACCTATAAGCACAACTATGTAATAAGGTCTTTTAGGTTTCTTAATGGGTTTTAACTATTTTTTTGGTTATTTATATTTTTTTAGGATTTTGGGTCTTTAGGGTTTTTTTGGTTTTTTGGTATTTTACAGGTTTTAGGGTCCTGTATTGGTTTTTTAGTCTTTAAGAGGTTTTTTCGTGTTGTTTCTGTTTTTAAATGTGTTTTGGGTTTTTAGTATTTTAGGTATATTTAAGGGTATTATGGATTTAATGGTTTTTTTTGGGGGGGGGGGTTAAGGATTTTTTGTTTTTCATGTTTATAAGATTTTATGGTTTTTTGGGGTTTTAGGTTTATTAGTGATATGAGGGTATTTACGACCATTTTGGGTTTTTATGGATTTAAGGAGTTTTTAGTGATTTTAAGGTTTTTTAGGGTCTTTTGGGGTTTTTATGGTCTTTCTAGTTTTTAGGTACTTTTTGGTTTTTATGGAGTTTAGGTTTTGGGGGTATTTTTGGGTTTGTTAGTGTATTTTACTGGTTGTTAGAGTTTTATGGTTGTTTAAGGTTTTTTGGGGTCTTTAGGATCCTTTAGGGTTTTAAGATCCTTTAGGGTTTTTAGGATACCTTAGGGGTTCTCTGATTTTTAGTGTTCTTTAATGGTTTGAGGATTTTAGGGTCCTTAAGGATTCTTAGGGGATTTTAGGGACCTTTGGGGGTTTTATGGTTATAGAGTTTTTAGAGTTTTTAGGGTTTTAGGGTCTTATATGGTTTTTATGGGTTTTAGAGTCTTTTATGGGGTTTAGGGTATTTATGGCCTTTTAGATGTATTTAGGTATTTAGTTTCATTTATGGTTTTAGTATCTTTTAGGGATTTTAGTCTCATTTGGGGTTTTTTTGGGTTCCTAGGTACTGTTAGGTTTTTTATTGTTTTTAGTGTCTTTTTGGAGATTCATATGATATTAAGGTCTTTTATGGGGTTTTAGGGATTTTATAGATTTGGGATTTTTTTGTGGTATTTAGGGGTTTTATGGGGTTTTTTGAATTTTAAGGGTTTTGTAGTATTTAATGTTTTTAATAGATATTAAGGTCTTTTTAAGATTTTACGGTTTTAAATATTTACTGTTTTTAGGATTTTTAGGGTTTTTTTGCTTTTTTTGGGATTTTGGGGTTTTTTTGTTTTAAGGGTTTTTAGTGTTTTATATATTTTATGGTCATTTATGTTTTTTTTGGATTCTTTGGGTTTTAAAAGGTTTTTTGGGTTATTTTTGTTTTTATGAATTTTTGTGTAATGGGGTATTTTTGAGTTTTTTGAGTTTTTTATGGTTTTTATGGTTTTAGATATTTTTTGGATTTTAGGAATTTTTAGGGTTTTATGAGTGTTTTGGGTTTAATGGATTTTATAGGAGTTTATGATTTTAGGGTTTAGGGGAAGCTATGGGTTATTAGATTTATTCAGTGTTTTAGTGGTTTTAATATATTTATAAATTTTAGGATCGTTTTAGGGTATGAGGTTTTTTAGTGATTTTATGTTTTAAGGAGTTTTTAGGGGGTTTTAGGTGTTCTTAGTGGTTTAAGGGATTTATGGCTTATAGGTATTTTAGTTTATAAGGTTTCTATAATTTTAGTGTTTTTTGGATTGTTAGGGTGTTTAATGGGTTTTGAGGGGCTTCAAGTGCTTTTGTATGGTTTTAGGGTTTTTCAGGTCATTTGGGTTTTGTAGGGTCTTTGGGACGTTTAGGGAATTTTAGTGGTTCTAGGTTTTTAGGGTTTTTTAGTGTTTTCATGTGTTCAGTTATTTTTTACTATTATCTGGTGTACTATGGATTTTTCAATTTTTAAGTGGTTTTTAGTGTTTTTAGGTTTTTTAATTATTCCTTGTTGATTTTTTGGGTTTTTAGATTTTAAGGGTTTTTTAGGGTTTTATAAATTTTTAATATTTTTATGTATATTTAAGTTCTTATGGGGGTTTTTGGATTTTTTAGGTTTTTTGGGTGTGTTTAATAGTTCCTTGAAATGTTTATTCTAATTTTCAGAAACACTGATTCCATGCAGTTTCTATTGGATTTATTTATGGATACAGAAACTTCTAACATTTCTTTATCCAAAATGGGCCTACTTTCCAAAGGTAGGAATTCGTTATTGTTTCCTCACGGATTACGGGGATGACCTCCTGGACAGGAGATTCAAACGTTCCGATTGGTTTCTAGCGAGTTTGTTTGTAGAACCGGAAACATCCAATGATTCCACATCCGTTTGGACCTACTTTCCAAAGGCAGGCGCTCATTAGCTTGTGGACTGATGAGGCTTAGGAATTTGCATTGGTCGAGAGGATGGGAGGTCGGACTCATCACACCTTTTTGAGGGGAATTATTGTCTACTCCGGGACTCTCTTTATAGATTTAAGTTATGTTCGTGAATCCTTATTATATTACCAAGTATAAAATGAGCTTTCCTTTAGTTTTAACAATCAATGATTAAATATGCAAGAAATTTAGAGAATCTTTTATATGTATTCGAGGTTCTTCATCAATAGAGAATCATCCATATCTGTTTAGAGATTCTTGGTTAATGGTATCCTTCAAAACATTTATATAAAAGTCTCTTGGTCATTATGATGACCAGGCTGGTTTTAAAGCCACTCAGTGGGGCACTTGAAGTTTATCGTCATTCAGAAGGACATAGATTATTTTCAAAGTTGGGATCGAACCCATAAATGGGCTACCTACGTATCCTTTGTTTTGGAAAAGGAATCAGAACCCACGTAGTTCGAGGAATGGAGTATGATGTTTATGATTGATGGCTCAAAGATGAATGTCATAATTACTTTTACACTCTAAGCTCACGTGAGTCATGCTCGGTGTGAGAAACAAGAGGTATTGGTAAAATTTAGACAATTGTGCCATGAAAGATGCAATCATAAGAATTTGTTTGGGGCTTATGTATGGATGACTGCCCAGATAGATGAAGGTTTAGGATTTACTTTTAGGGAGAAAATCCATGAACAAGGTCCACAAAGTTATATGTGCTTCATGGAGATTTGAATACTCTAATCTTGGGGCTTACTCCTAAGGAGGATGCCCAAGTTAGGAGGGGACTTATGATTGGGTTTTGCTCCTGAAAAGGATACCCAAATCAAAGGTAAATTATGACTGGTTAAGAGAAGTTTAAGGGGACTTGGGGCTTATTCCTGAAAAGGATACCCAAGGTTATGACTGAGTCTTATTCCTGAAAAGGAGACCCAGGTTAGGGATTAAGGTTTGGGGCTTACTCCTGAGGAGGATGCCCAAGATTAAAGGACTTGATTGGGGCTTATTCTTAAGAAAGATGCCCAGATCAAAGGTTTTATAACTGGGGATTATTCCTGAAAAGGAGACCCAGGTTAGGATTCTCTCATCTTAAAGGATGAGGTTGAATGAATGAACTCTCAATCTTTGGTGACATAAAGATGTTTAAATCACTAGGTTTTGAGAGATATTTCACAGAATTCCTTTCAGATAAGGATGTCAAACCAAGAAATCATGCCATAAATGGCTTTGAAGAGTATCTTGAAGACTGAATCTTGAATAGGAAGGGTGAAATGGCTTAAGAGGGGTAAAAATGGGCAAGGTGGGCACCCAAAAAGATAGGGGCGCACAAGTATTAAAAGTCGCGCAAGTCCTGCGGCGGCGCGCAAGTATTGGTCGCGCAAGTATACTTGCACGACATGAGGGATACTTGCGCGATTTTCAACCAGAGTTGAAATACTTGAGCGACTCTTTATTAAACCCTTTATAATCCTCTTGAGGTTTTTCCAGAGAAGGTACGCGCAAGTTATATTGAAGGAATTAAGTCGGCGTGCAAGTGTTTGATAAGTTTCAACACTTAGGCCTTCCTTCTTCCCTTTAGATCTTCCATTCTAGGTAAGAAATTACCTTAGAAGTGTTCTGGAAGCTTTGAGAAGAGACTTGGGTGTCGGGAGCTTCGATCCGAGTTTCTGAAAAAAAGATCCTCTTGAATGGGGGGCCCACAGGGTCTATTTATAGGCAAAAGAAGACCCCGGGTGGTTACTGGGCGGTTACCAGGCGGTTACCACATATGTCGCGCAAGTCCCTTGCACGAACATGAGGAGTCGCGCAAGTATTGAGGCGGCGCGCAAGTGTACTTGCGCGACCAAGAGGGAACTTGCGCGATACATGGGAAATGTTCTCCTTTTTTATCCCTTTGTCGATTTTTGATGTTTCTTCAAAGGATTAATCACTTTGAGCTCAGATATTCCCTTTTCCGAACTTTAGATTCCGTGACGAAAGGAGCGTCAACAAAAGTCCCCCCTCAGAGTTGGATCCGGAGAGAAAATGAGGATTTGACTCTGAGGAAATTGAATTCCTCAAAAGGAAAAGGGAGGGCGCGCAAGTCTTTCAGCGTCAGTGGGTGGCGCGCAAGTCTGCGTCGCGCAGGATTTGAGCGCTCTGGGTGCGGCGCGCAGATAGGCCCCCTGGCCTATAAATATACCGCTTCCGGCCGTAGATGGCATCTGAAGTTCCGGATTTCTCGAGCTCTCGCCGCGCAAGTCTTCTTCGCCGCGCAAGTCTCTTGTTTTCACTGTTTCCTCGCTGCCGCGCTACTCTCAAGGTAATAAGGCTTGCGCGGCACATACTTGCGCGACAAATACTTTCGCGGCACATGTATCACTTGCACGACATCTCCATACTTGCGCGCCTTAATGCCTTGGCCATTTTTTCCCAAATTCTTTCACAAATTTTATGAGAAATAAACCCACTTAAGAGTTTAATTTATTCAACTTCTGTGCAGATTCAATGGCTCTTAGACCTGGATTAATTGATGAACTGGCTAGCAAGCGGATAGATGATATGATGAATATCATTGGCCCTGATTACTATACTGTCAAAAACAGCACTCTTCCAGATTTGGCTAAGTATCTGAAGAAATATCATTGCGACTTTCCTCTCTGCACTTATCTACCTTTATATGGTCATGGTCATCTGCAAGAAGTCATTATTCCGGAAGTAAAGAATTATCTTCCATTTTCTTGGTTTCAGAATTATACCAATTTTGCTTCAGCAAATATCTCAGGCGGAGGATCATTTCAAACTGCTGGAACAGTGGAGAAGGCTTATTTGATGCATCATAGCCCTTGCACACCAGATCTGAAAAAACATACACCTGAGCTCCAACCACATTGTCATCCTTCAATCTTTCGAAATGCTCAGATGGATCAATCCAAAGGCTGGAAGAAAAGTTGGGATTTCCGTCCTGGGGGAGGTGTGAAACCAACTTGGATGTGGGTATACTGGGTGCGACAGACTTGCGCAGAGTTTATTGAGGATCTAAAGAGAGCTGTAATATATGAGGCTGTTTGGGTTGGGAAAACATATATTTACAGACATGATATCTTCGTGCCAGAGATACTCAGCCATTGGAGTCCAGCGACTAATTCTTTCCACTTGACTCATGGAGAAGTAGGTATCAGTTTGTGGGATGTCCACAAGATTTCAGGAGCTCCAATCTTGGGCGATATGTATGATGAATTCATTCCTCCCAAGGTGACTTGGAATGATCCAGAGAAGACTCCTGCTTTGGCTCGAGAATTATTCAAAATCTTTCACAAGCTCAAGAGTTCAGAGACCTCATTAACTCATTTCAGAAAAGATATCCATCCGGAAGAATGGATGAATGTGTTTCTTACTGAGAAGAAAGGGATGGAGCCAAAGGAAAAAGGATCCAAGAAAAAGAAATCCAAGGATACCCGGCCCAGACGTCCTACCACTTGTCCAAAACCTGAGAAGAGAGGAGCTCCTGGCACATTCTGGCCAACTCTAGAAGCAGGAGAGTTTGAAAAATGGGGCTATGAAGTGAATCAAAGAATTCCAAAGAAAACTCGTCTGGCGGGTTTCTTGGCAATGTGGCTCAGTATTTATCTCTTGCCGGTCAGGGATTCGAAGGGAGGCGTTAGGCCAGGGACCTTCGTCATTGCGGCAAAGTTGGCTGAGGGAAAAATGGTTGGGTTAGCTACCCCCATTTTAGCAAAGATTCACAGGAGTTTACTTCACGTCTTCTAGGGTAAATCTCCTTTAAGAATAGTGGGACCATTCCAGGTTTTGTGGGGATGGATCGCCACTCACTTCAGGACTTACAATGTACAGAATGGATTACAAATTCCTGGAAGCTCTTTCAGACCGTCAGTGCAAGCATTCTCTGGAATTGCTCCATTAGATGTCAATGGTTATGACATAAAAGTAAGACTAAGCATGTATAAGGAATTCAACTTCTTTCCTTATGGAAGTCCGCCATCTGGGCGGTTTGTTGATGATGGGAAAGCCCCTTTGGATTTGAGGGCATACATGCTAGCTTGCAGGGATGGCGTGTTAGTAGCCAGGATTGATGGAGAAATCATATGCGAGGCCTATGCTCCATATAGATTTGCACGCCAATTCAAATGTTTGCAACAGATTGTTGTATCCCCTCCAGTACATGTCAGGTTAGAGCAACATCTGATGGTTGCTCGACAACTATGGTTGCTGACATCAAGAGAGAAGACTGGGGCAGTATTTGATCTACCAGTTGAAAAAGCGGCACATTATCTGACTACATTTTATGCCGAACACTGGATAGCATCATACCCTAAAGGGATATTGAATCACCCTGTATATCAAGTGGGAAAGAGGAAGAGGACTGTAGAGAAAGAAACTCTTCCTCATGAAGGTGATGCTTCTCCTCCTGAAATAGGTTCAACAGACTCCTCCTCTAGAACTGATTCCTCGGATTATCATGATGGGGATGATGAGGCACAACCGGCAGCAAAGCGGTTTCGTGCCCGATATAATCCTCCGGCCAGAGTTAAAAGACCCACTCCATCAGCTCCTGGTGAGTTATTTGATTGTAATAACTTCAATCACTGCTACTTTATAAAGTAATAAGTCTCACTTTCTTATTCTCTATCTGTAGTTGCAGGAGTCGGGAAGAAATTAAAATAAAAAATTGTAGGACCCTCCTCACAGCCTTTATATCTAAGACCAGAGGCTGTTCAGCTATGGAAGAGCTTATACTGTGATACTGAGACCGCCTGGCTGGATTTGTGTGAGGGCCTACAACTTCCTGGGATAGGATATCTTCTAGCTTCTAAAGACCTTCAATACGGAGATAACCCCAATGAAGTGCGATCTTACATCAGAGAGCTGGAAATGCTCATATATGCCACTGATAATTCGGTTCCTATCACCAGGCGGGTGAAGGAAATGATTGATCGTGGCACCACTGAGGGGGCTGGTGGTTCTGGAGATGAGGAGTGGCAAGAGTACGTGGCTCCTGAAGATGTAAGTTTTCTTTCCTTATTTTCTTTGCAACTTGATTTCAGTTGAAGCTTTGTTACTTAAGGAAGTTATTTTCTTCATCTTGCAGCTTGCAAAGAAAGGGACCGGGGTTCCTTCGCCACAATATAGCCCTGGTGGTACCGCTGTTGGGGCTGCTGCTAATTCTCCTCGCGAACCAGGCGAGATATCTCCAGGCCAGCAGGCCATGAATGAGGCACTGGACATAGCCTTTCATTCGCCAATCCAAGTTCCAATAAAGGAGACAACTGAAACTCCAAAAAAACAAAAGAAGCCAAGGCAACGAAGGAGGAAATCCTTAGCTAAACGTTTCATTAGCAGTGGTAAGTCCTTCGAACAATCACGAGTTTATACCCATAATCATATGGTTACTCATATTTCTGAGGATTGCAGGGGCTTCTTCAATTTCCCCCTTGAGGGAAGGGACTGATCCTTCTTCAAAGGTCGTGGAGGGTGCTGTAGAACAACCACAGACTCAAGCTAACTTGGTTGCTCCTAGAGAAGAGCTACCATCCATTCCCAGTATCCCTCCCACTACTGAAGATGTTGTCCAGGGTCAGGGGTTGCAGGACATAAGTCAGCAAGAAGACGTAGAAAATGCTCCCACTGGTGAGACTAACCAAGATTCTGAAGTATCATTAGATGAAATGATGAATCAAGGAATGACTTTTGAAGAATTTTATGATCATGATAGATTGTCATGTGATTTAGAAGACCTTGGGCGTGAGTGTTACCCTTCGCCCAAATTTTTCTTTTAAAAACAAAACATATTTCTAATCATGATGTAAAATAATATGCAGTTTCTTCCGTAGAAGCTGCTGAACTGCCAATGCCCGAAGAGGGTGTGGACACTGATGTCAACCCTATCATTGCAGAAACATTAGCTCAAGTAGAGCTAAATCCAATAAACTCTCCTGAGACCCATCTTGAAAATCCTGTTGAAACCGGGAAAGATGGGGAGAAGTCTTCTCATGTTGCTGAACCACCATTGGGTAAGGGATAACAATATTTGTGATTGTACTTTATTTTCAAGACAATCCATTCTTTTGTTATCCTTTAAGATTCAACTAAAATATTTCAATTGATCATGTAGGGCCATCAACTGTAATGGCTAGATCCGGAGATGAGGCTTCAGCCTCTGCCCCAACGGGAATTGAAAGTGAAGAAGCCCAAGTCAGAGGGGAAAGAGCAGGACAAGGCACTTCCTTAAGCATGTTAATTCCAGATTACATACCCCCTTCTGACGAAGATGTTGAATCAGATCCAGAGATGCTCAAAGCGTTCAGCTTTTCACGACGTAAGGCATGGAACAACATATGGAACATCATATCGGGGGTGCCTTTAGAAGAGCTACCATCAAAAATTTCCCGATTGTCATCCCAATTTTTTATAATGGGACTTGGTGGTTTTGGGTATGAAAAGATCCATGCTGCGGTGAAACAGATTATTTTCAGGAGGGAGCAAATGCAGACAAGTCGCGAAGATTTGACCAGAGTGAAATTGTCAGTCAACATAGGCGAATTTGAGGCTGCGATATCCCAGGCTGAAGCTGATTATGCTGTCAAGATGAAGGATCTGAAGCAAAAAATCAAAGAAAAGGTCGTCCAGCAGGTGCAACTCCAGCAACAGTTAGATGCTGTTACTGGGGAACTTGATCAGCTTAATAAATCATTGGATGAAACTCATATGAATGGCATGAAAGCCATTGCAGATGCTAAGAAGGCACTTTAGAAAGCTAAAAAGAGTGAAGCTGGTCAAGTGCACGAGCTTCAAGTAACTGTTGATAAGGCTCAGGATGCTATACATCAAATGAAGACTTATGTTGACAATATTCTGTAATTCTTTGAAAAAGAGAAGAGATTCCAGTCTATGGATGTCCTTCTAAATCTTGTGTATCAATGAAAAACACTTTTGTCTTCAATCATTTGTACTTTCATTCTTCCATTACCTGCTTCAAATTTACTTAATCCAATGGGCTTAGTAAGCATAGTTTGATTTTTACTAGGATTATTACAAATAAACCTACAAACTATGAACCTTTTAACTGCTCAATATTACCTAAATCATACAAAAAAATGTATATTTAGTGAGCTGGAACTTGACTTTTATTCATAGTTCCTCTGTCTTTTGTGTGGGCAGTTTAAAGTCATGCAAGCCGGACATAAAGGGGCTAATGTTTAAGGTCGAAATAGCTTTGACCGAAAATGGATTAAAATGGATTCAATTCCTTGACAGTTTATCTGAAAACATATTTACCATACTCAAGTATGAGGGAAAAAATGTAAACTATGGCTTAAGAATATTTGAATCTGAGGAATGATATGAAAAAGAGCTAAATAGCATTAGAAGAAGTAGTTTCCAAGAATGAAGTTACTATTATTTAACAAAACCCGTTAGGGGGTTGAAATATGCAGGGCCACCTATGGGCATTGGCTGCATAGTCAAATAAAATAGCATCTTTTGGCTTACAAGTCTGTTATGTGGACTGTTTATGCAAGGCCACCTATGGGCTCGTGCTGCATAGTTAGGCAAAAGAACTCTCAGAAATTTACTTTCCTAGTGCTAAAAGCCAGTGAATGTTTATGGAGATTCAAATTTTCTAAAGCATAGAGTTTGTTGTATGGAAAGAGGTACTTGAATATGGAGAAGATATTTCCAAACAAGAATATCGAAGAACTAGATGAATATCACTCCTACGAAGGTCTGACCCAAACGTAGGGAAGAAGAATAAACCATAGACTTGAATACTTTCAGATCATGAAAAAGGATATGGGACAAATACGTTAAGGATGGCTATTTTTGCGGATCCCTACATACTGTCGTTTAAGACAAATAAGGACAAAAGAGGCATTCTTCCCAAGAATGAAGTTACTATTATTTAACAAACCCGGTAGGGGGTTGAAAACATGCAGGGCCACCTATGGGCATTGGCTGCATGGTCAAATAAATAGCATCTCTTGGCTGACAAGTCTTTTATGTGGACTGTTTATGCAAGGCCACCTATGGGCACGTGCTGCATAGTCAGGCAAAAGAATTCTCAGAAGTTTGACATTTTTGTGACTAGAAGTCATGAAAAGGGTTATGAAGATCTGAAAATATTTAAGGTTAGGATTATAATACATAAAGATGGGTATTTTCCAATGTATATAGAGATACATAGGTCAATGAAAACCATAATCATGTTGTGGCTGGGTCCTGAATTGAAACTTGGACTTCACTACGTATCTCATAAGAATGAGAATCAAGCCATATGTAGTTCTTGAAATGTAGTTTAACGTCGTGCAGGACGAAAGTATGAGTAATCTTAGTTTAGGGTCATAGAATTCGGACCATAATAATGAATACACAGTGTGTGTTTTCATGAGGACTTTTCAGCCAAGGGACTGAAAGTGAAATTTGGGGTTAGGCCCAAAAGACTTGGGACTGGATTCGAGGGACACTCGAATGTTCCTACGTATCCCATAAGGATGGGAATCAAGTCCACGTAGTTCTAGAGCTACCCTTTGTACAAATTTGGTTCGTACATGTGAAGGGTGAAAGGGGACTTTAGTGCAATGATGGTTTTAACCTAAGATAAAAAGTTTAGGCATTACCATGTATGTACGTAGTCTTTTGAAAATGAAAACCATGATTGAAAAAGAATCAATGTTAATAATGGTTCCTTCTCAAATGAGGAAATCAAAGAATATTGTAGTTTATTGTCGTACCGGACAAAAGTGTTGTATAGTTTAACGTCATATAACAAGGACGAAAGTGAATCAATGTAAAGATATTGATTCCAGGGGTGGTTTCACAAATCATCATCATATGAGATGGTGGTGAACCAATGTGAAGAGATTGTTTTTGGGCTTGAACCTTTGGGAGGTTGCCTACATACCCAGCCTGGAGGGCAAGGATCAAAGTCCGTGTAGTTCAATTAAAGAATGAATCAATGATCAAGTTGTTCTTGTGGACAATGATCTAAAAAAAAATTTTGTTGGGACTTGCACATGGTTAGTGGCCCAAAGGGAGTGTTATGGTTGATGTTCGCTCTAAGCTCACGTGAGTCATACTCGGTGTGAGAAACAAGAGGTAATAACAACCTTAACGATGTACAGTTTAATGTCATGTAGGACATAAAAAAGGGACTTTCTGTACAGTTTAGCATCATGTAGTTAAGACGATGGGGACCATATAGTTTAATGTCATCTCGGACAAAATATAGGAACTTCTATACAGTTTATTGTCATGTAGGACAAAATCAGGGACTATGCAGTTTAAAGTCATGCAGTTAGGACTATTGGTGCTGCACAGTTTAGTGTCATGTTGCAGGGACATAAGTGCGAATAGTTTAAGGTCATATGCATGGACCGTACAGTTTATCGTCATGCTGGACGTATTATAGTTTAATGTCATCTCGAACATAAGTGTGACACAGTTTAATGTCATGTTGGACGAAGTTGTAGTTTAAGGTCATACTGGACCATTGCTGTATGAACCAAATGTAAGAGTCTTGGTTCTGGGAACAATATTTTGTATTTATACAAAATACTTCTTCAGAAATCTGGCATTAGTTGGAGTCGTGATGTGTTCTCCATCCATTGAAATCAGAGAATACGCTCCATTGGAGTAGACCTTATGTATTGAATAAGGTCCTTCCCATTTTGGTTCAAGCTTGGGAGGCTTCTTTCCTGGTATCATTGGTGTTCTGAGAACCAATACCAATTCTCCCTGAATGAATGAACGAAGATGAACTTTTTTGTTAAAAGCTCGTGCTATTCGATTCTGATAGATTTCCAAGTGGTGCAAAGTGCACAATCTTTTCTCATATAACTGTTCCAATTCATTCAACCGCTTTTGGGATTGCTCATCTGTTGATAACTGATCACAAATGGCTATTCTGAGTGAGGGAAATTGAACTTCAATTGGAAAGACTGCTTCTATTCCATATACCAATGAATATGGAGTAGACCGCGTTGCATTGCGAGTGGTAGTCCGATAAGCCCATAAAGCATGATAGAGTTTATCAGGCCATGACCTCTTATCTTTATCCACCATCTTTTGCAGTATATTTGAAAGAGTCTTGTTGAAGGCCTCTATCTGGCCATTAGCCGCTGCATGATATCGAGATGAATGGTTGGACTTAATGTTGTATTCTTGATACAATCTCTTTACCTCAGAAGAACAGAAGTTGGTTCCGTTGTCTGTTAATAGGGTATGAGGGACACCAAATCTAGTAATGATGTTAGACTTGATGAAGCTAACAATGCATTTAGAAATGACTTCTTTGAGAGGTACTGCCTCTTCCCATTTGGAAAAGAAATCAGTAGCAGTAAGAATGTACTTAAACTGCTTGTCCGTAGCTGAAGGGTAAGGTCCCACCACATCCATTCCCCATGTGGAAAATGGCCATGAGTATTTAGCTGTATGAAGCAACTCTGGAGGTTGATGAATGAAGTTGGAATATACTTGGCATGAATGACACTTCTTTGTGAAATTAACACAATCTTGTATCATTGAAGGCCAGAAGTATCCAAGCCTTCGAATTTGATCAGACAATCTATGTCCAGACTGGTGGGCACCACAGACTCCTGCATGCACTTCTTTTATGACAGCTATTGTCTCTTCACCATCAATACATCTGAAGAGAACTCCATCAAAACCACGTTTGTAGAGAATTTTCTCGAGGTGGTTTGGACCATCATAAAGAGTAAAATTGACCACACGTCGCCGAATTTGTTCTCTCTCGGCTCTATCAGGTGGAAGTGTTCCATTTTGAAGGTATTCCCTGATAGGTGACATCCATCCGGTAGTATGACCATATGGTTCAAGAATGGGACTAATTTCATTAATTTCCTCTGTTCTGACTTGAACATAAGGTGAAATTGCACGACGGTGGGCAATACAGATGGTTGTCTCGTCCCGATTTGGATCTGCTAAAGCTGTGCCTATATTAGCCAGTGCATCAGCTTGAGCATTTTGTGATCTTGGGACATAAGAAAATGTCGGTTCTGTAGGGAATTCCGACATTAACTCTCTGACGTAATCATACAAAGGGATTAATTCTTCTTTTCTGATGGCATAATCCCCATTGATTTGTTTGATTACCAGGTCTGAATCACCTTTCACCTTTAAGTGATTCACTTGTGCTTGAAGTGCTAACTCCAAGCCTGCAATGAGAGCTTGGTATTCAGCTTCATTATTGGTACCACCTTCCCACAACAAAAAGGAATAAGGTAACACTGCCTTATCTGGAGAAATGAGCACAATTCCTAAACCAACATTGTTGAATTTAGGATTTTCCATTTTCTTCCCTGTTGGACTTCTAGAAGCACCATCAAAATACATTTCCCATGTTTGAGGACTCTCTTGAATAGAAAAAACTTCCTCATCAGGGAGTTCGATATCTGAATACGTGTCTTCCACTGAAGGGTGTTCATCCAGGAAATCAGCCAGAGCTTGGCCCTTAATTGCCTTTTGAGACACATACTGGATGTCGAACTGCTGTAAAATAACCGCCCACCTTGCCAGACGTCCTGTAAGCATTGGACGACTAAGGATGAATTTGAGTGGATTATTACGAGATACCAATTGGACCTCGTGATGTTGCAGGTAGTGTCTCAGTTTCTGAACTGCAAAGATTAATGCTAGGCAGCATTTTTCAATACTCGAATACCGGGTTTCTGCTTCAAGCATAGTTCTACTGAGATAGTAGAGACTATTTTCATTCCCAGCATCATTCTTTTGAGCAAGAAAGGCACCCAATGATCGCTCTAAAGCTGTCACATAGAGGATAAGAGGCCTACCCTCAACAGGTGGCATGAGTACTGGTGGACTTAAGAGGTATTTCTTGAGAACATCAAATGCTTCTTGACATTCTTTAGTCCACTGGTAAGTGACTCCTTTCTTCAATAATTTGGTAAAGGGTAAACTTTTGCCTGCCAAATTGGCGATGAAACGCCGAATATAGGCTAAGTGTCCTTGAAGTCCTCTTAATTCTTTAAAATTCTGAGGAGGTGACATACCAAGGATTGATTTGGTCTTCTCAGGATCGACTTCAATACCACGATGGCGTACAACAAAGCCGAGGAATTTTCCTGAGGTTACCCCAAAAGCACATTTTAAGGGGTTCATCTTCAAATTATGTTGTCGAAGCTTGTGGAATATGACTTCCAAATCAGCCAAGTGATCAAAACGTTGTTTGGATTTAACCACCAGATCATCTACATAGCATTCAACAAATTTCCCTAGAAAAGGTTTGAAGATACGATGCATGGCGCGTTGATATGTTGCACCTGCATTCTTTAAACCAAAGGGCATCACCCGGTAACAAAACACACCTTGAGGAGCTCTGAAGGCTGTATATTCCTCATCTTCTGGGGCCATTCGGATCTGATTATATCCAGAATACCCATCCATGAAAGAAAGTACTTCATAGCCAGCCGTCGCATCAATTAAGAGTTCTGTAATCGGAACTGGAAAATCATCTTTGGGACAATACCGATTAAGATCTCTGAAATCGATGCAAACCCTAATTTGTCCGTTCTTCTTCTTTACAGGGACAATATTAGCCAACCACTTGGGATATTGAACTTCTCTGACGAAGTTAGCTTTGATAAGCTTATCCACTTCAGCCTCGATTTTGGAAGCATAGGTTGGGTGTGTTCTTCTCGCGGCTTGCTTGAATCCTCGATGTTCTTTTGGCAAACCCAAATGATGGGTGGAAACATCAGGATCAAGGCCAGGCATCTCTGTATAATTCCAAGCAAAAATATCTTTATTTTTCTTTAGAAAAGAAATATACATCTCTTGTTCTTCAAGGTTCATGGCCGCACTAATTAAAGTGGGGCGTGGATCTTTCTCTGTACCCAGATTTACTTCTCTGAGTTCATCCACAGTGGTAGAGATACCCTCTTCAAATGCTGGAGGAGCATCTCTAAGATCTTCCTCTTCCTCTTCATCATGTGTTATTTCTTCCGTTTCTACTTGCAAAGTAGATGAAAAAACGAAATTCTCATGATCATAAGAGATGTCAAAATTTTCACATTTTGAAGAAGAAGCTTCCATTTCCGGCCCTATTGATGATAAAGGGTCTTCTTTGGGAATCAAAGAGGAGGTGATGGATTGAGAATCGACATCAATATTCACCTCTGGTGTTGCTATAACTTCTTATGGCCTGATTAGGGAAGTATAGACTTGTTGGATTTCAGCAGACGAAATGAAAACGTCACCACTTATGCTTTCATCACTGCTTGGTAAGTTACCAATTTCTCCCATGTTGTCTGGCTCAATTGCCGTAATTGACATTATGGATCTTTCCATAAGAGTATTTTGATTTGGGCCTATTTTGTCAATTTGACTGATAGGTAACACATAATCTGTACTCACATGTGAAAATGGATTTATTGGAATTTTTTCCAAACCATATGGAGCATTAACTTTGGTAATTTCCTTCATTGTAGATTTTTCTCTTCCCTTCATGTGATAAAATTCTGCCTCAATGTATTGAGACTCACATGTCTTGAACGGGGCCTTATCACCATACAATGTTCCAACTTGACCATCGAAACAGTATTTGAGACATTGATGGTATGATGACGGAATAGCTGCATGCTGATGTAACCAGGGTCTTCCAAGCAAGATATTGAAAGCTGAGTCTTGATCAACAATCATGAAATCCGAATTGGAAACAAGATCTCCAAACTGAGTTCTGAGCGTAACTTCTCCCAGTGGTTCTTGTTCATTTTTATCATATCCTTGCAACATCATGGTAGAAGGAGATAAATCAGATTCTGTGAGGCCCAATCAACGAAGTGTGCGAATGGTCATGAGGTTGACTCCTGAACCATTGTCAATAAAAGCTCTTCGAACATCTATACCATTGACTTTTCCAGATAGGTACAAAGGTTTTATGTGCCCATGCACAACATCATCTTCATCTTTATCAGTAAAAGATATCACTGTATGGCATTCTGCAGGATTATTCTCTATGTGATAAATTTCAGCTGCAGCAATCTCAGATTCAAACTCTTGAGGACTTGACAAAGCTTCGATGAGTGCTTCCCGAAGATCTCTTGATAGATTCAAAGCATCCAAAATTGATAATTTGGCTGGTACTTGGGCCAAGTGTTTCAATATATCATACTTTTGATCTAGAGGCCTGCGTTTCCCAATAGGAATATGCGGTTTAACAGGTACCTTGGAAGCAGATGCTTTGGAAGCTGATGCATCTTGTATTGAAGTTGGCAACATCCTTGGTTTTGGAAAATTAGACTGATTAGATCCATTTTCTTGCTGAGATAAAGAAGATGGAACATTTAATCGGTCTTCCAAAATAACTGTGCCGAAGCTGAGTTGGTCATTGGCAGAAGAACTTGCTTGTTCATTTTGAGCTCGCTGAAGGGCTCTACCACGAGTTTCTGCTGCATATACAGTGCTAGCAGGGGTAGAATTAGAGTAGTGGCTTCGGAAAGATCCACGTCTTCCCCTATATCCTGAACCTCTAGAACTTCCTCGGGTTCCATTATTTGATACAGGGAATTCAGGCTTATCAAGACTGGAATATGAATCTGTTAATTGAATCATATTAACAGAACCAAAGATCAATTCTTCGTCTGATAAAGACTTTGCCTGGTTGGCCTGTTTAGGTTGTACCGTTTGGTGGGACGGTGCCCGTGGCTTTGAAGTAGATGGCATGAAATCTGCCAGAGTCAAAGACAATTTAGGCTTTGATACATACTCATCTTCTCCTGATTCATCTTTCTTCTTTGAATTGCGCTGCCCTTTTGAGGATTTATCCTTTGATGGAGGCTTTACTGCAGCTTTTGTAGGATACACAATTGGATTTTTCAATTGTGTTCGCAAAATGGAATGGGTCCGATTGATTGTCTTTCTGACCATCCAATCATCATATTTTTTCACAGTTTTGCTTTTGACTTCCTGCCACTCGCCTCCTTCTTCTGGATCTGTAGCGGTAATACACGCTACATGAGCTGAAGAACCCTTCAATTTGACTTGTCCCAAGTCGACCATCTTTTGCAGGAGGTCTTTAAAGACAAAACATTCCTGGATGGGATGTCCCAACATTTGATGAAAGGGACAATAATTGGGACGGTCTTCATCTCCTTCCTTGTTTGGTCTCTTCGGCACTGGTAATTGAACCAAATTATTTTCCAGAGATGAAATGAAGTAACCAGGAACTTGCTCACTTCGGAAAGAGTATGTTTTACTCTTCATATCCTCAAATTGTTTTCGTCGTTGATCTTTTTGATCATTTGGACGAAACAGACTTTGTTGTTGGCGTTCAGGAGGTGGAGCCCTTCGAGAAGATGAAGGTTTTGAAGTAGAAATAGGTACAGGTGCCTGTTTAAGCATAACTGTAGCAGTTTCTGCTTTACCCATTCTTCTTCCTAGAGCTGATGGAATTACACGAGATTTAACCTTAGCCTGCATAAGGGAATCTTCAATCTGTTGAGCGATTGAAGTAAGGTCTCGAAACCCTCCTGTGTATTTCACAGGGATCAATGGCGTGCGTAATTCGTCACGCAAATTTGCCACACAGATTGGCAACAATTCCTCCTGAGGGAGTGATAAACTCAAGGAATACGTTAATCCCTTCCAACGAGCAATGAAATCAGAGACTCTTTCATTCTCCCTTTGCTTGCAGTTTGTAAGATCGAAAACTGTCGTTTTTGGCAAAGTTGAGCTAAACTGAAGAAGGAATTTTTGACGAAGATCCTCCCATCCGATGACTGACCGGGATTTCAAGCTTGTATACCAGACAAAAGCTGGTCCTTGCAAGGTTCGCACGAAGCATCTGAGTTTCACTGCTTCTTGTTGTTCTGGAGTTCCCATCATAGGATCACAACAAGACACGTAATGCGTCAAATGTTGTTCAGGGTCGCCTGATCCATTGAAAGTAGGGAAAATAGGGTTTCCAAAACTGGATGGAGGAGAAATTGAATCTACCCATTCAGGGTAAACTTTCTTTTCAGGTTGAACTTGCGCCCGTTTCCCTTCCATAGTTTCTAACCGAGCTATTAATGACTCAATAGTAGTTATTAAATTTTGAGAAACGTCAGGTTGAACTTGGTTTTGGGTAGGTGCAATGAATGGAGCTTGGACAGACGTGGTGGTTGGTGCTGCAACTGATGGTAGTGCTGCCAACCGTTGTTGCGTTTGACCCGTAGGATTAGACCTCTGTGGGTGTACTGACAAAGGAGGATATTCTTGATCCATCTCAGTAGTTACAACAAATTCCTTCGGCTGTCGGACATCAGCATTCTTAAGAAGAAGACTACTCTGAAGTAGTTCTGCATTCAACCTTCTTAATTCTTTCATTTCTTCCTCCTGTTGTGCAAGCCTTTGCTCTAATGAGAGCGATTGACCTCCTTCAGAGGAAGGGTGAGAAGTAACCTGATTCTTTCCTTTCCCCTTATTGGATCCTTTTCGGAGAGGGGGAAGTGGGTTACTTGAAGGAATACCCAGATTTTGGGTAAGCCTTTGATTACGTGTGCGAACACCTTCTTCATTTAGGTCTGTGTGCGCAACTTCATGAGCAGGAACCTCTTCGTCTGATCCCTCTGATTGAGCCTCATCTGGTGAATCAGCAGCAACGGCAGTGATGACATTAATGGATGCATATTTCATGGAATCCTTTCTATCAGCATTTCTGTGATATTGTCTCCTTTTATGTCCATGATAAGACATGGCATTCCGTTGACTTGATCCCTCATGAATTTCTTGGAGAACCGTCACTTGGAGAGAATCTCCTGACATCTTGGCTCTTCGTTCCTCTTGAGGCTTATTCCCTAATCGAGAGAATACTGACTTTCTCTGAGGGAGGGATTGAAGATTTGAAAAAGTCCCCAGTCCAGTGGACTGGGGGTGTTCCTGTTGCTTCCGCTCAACTCCACGAATCCCATTCGTTGATTCTGAGGGTTGGGTTAGAGAAGTCCCCAGTCTGGCAAGCTGGGGTGTCTCTTGACATGCTATGTATGAGATCTTTTTGAAATCTCTCTTGATCTTGCAAATCTTAGTTCGGAAATTAGCTGGATGCATTAACCTGTATCCACTTTTATCACCTGGTTCAACAGACCGTTGGATGATTTCCGAAACTTCTGTCATTTGATGACGTGTTTGCTCCAGACGAGAGGCTTGTGCAATATTCTCGCCTGCTTGATGTAGGAGCAATTCAACAACTTGTTCTCTATATACTTGACTTTGAGAGGAACTAGTTGAAGCTTGATCTCGAGCAAGCTTTTGATTATGAACAAAGCCCATTGACTGTGGCCGGCCATGGGCAATAACATTGCATGAGACCATTTTCGGCGGGCTCTGCTGACCGGAAAGCACTGTGAAATGTAGTGCTCCGTGAACACCCCATCCTCTGATATGAACATTAGATGGAGCATTGGAAATTAACTGACGCAATCTTCTTAGTGCGCCAAGGCATGAACGTTGAAGGGTTCTCTGTTGCTTTTCAGCCTTCGGATACCGAGAGACTGATAGAGATGCCAAATCAATCTGGCGTTGTAACCCTTCTATTATCTTAAGATGATTTTCATATTCATCGTAAGATAATACCTTCTTCTTTAATTGACAAAGAGTTTTCCATATGTTGAGACGAATATCATGGATTCCATCATCCGTCAACATCTTTGGAATGTCGTACTGGGAGTCAGCCAAAGGCCAAAACATGACTGGTACTTCACCTTTTGCCAGTTTTTTCCTCATGTTCAGCATTTCCTCTTTATCATTAAATGAAGATTCTTCTACCTGTTTGGACCAGAGTTGGTGTTTCCTTGTTGCTTCATCGGATTCAACAGGATTGGTAGAGGAATCACTATTCATGCTGGAAGATGAATGACCCAGGGAAGGTTCGGAGAATAACCTGAACCCCAGGCTATCTTCTGATGGAGAAAGAGTTTCACCTGCCGATAGTAAAGCATCAGACATGACTGGTTTTACGTTTTCAAGTGCCTCGAGATAGGAGGGCTTTCTCGTCACTACATTGCCTTCTGAAGAATTTTCGAGACAACGTGAATCACTAATGCGGAGAGGACTTTCGCAGCGAAGTTCATCACCATGAGGAGGACCATCATGATGGGTTACAGCAAAAGAAGAAATCTCATGCTCCTTGGCCTTCTGACCACATAGAGGGTTCCTGTGGCTCTCATCTGAAGAAGAAACTTCAAGATTGACCGAATTTTCATGAAGCAAGTCTTCATGAGGAAGTGTCTGTTGAAGACCTTAGGGATTAATGTTCCTGATATTGGGAACTAAGGGAGTAGAATCTTGAATTCCGACAGATAAATGTCTGAGGGCTTCAAGAACTCCAGCATCGAGCAAGGCCTTGTTGCAGATTGGCCTTTGATCTCCTGACTGTGCTGGGCGGATCTTTTTCTTAGATGCCTTCTTACTCGCTTTAGAAACCACTTGATGACGAAAGTGATTGCTCTGAGCAGGTGTATGTGCCTGATCAGGAAAGATGGTCAGGTTAGGCTGACAATCATCGCTCAAATCAGGTGTATGTGCCTGACTTGGTTGTCCGTATGATATGGGGGAGTATGCCCCATAACCCTCTTGGACTAGAATAGATGTGTGTGTCTGTTCCGGAGTGAATTTTTGATGTGTCACTCCACTGCTAGGGATAGATTTATGTGTCTGTCCCTGAGATGATGCTGAAGCTGTTATGATATCCTGGCAAGCATCCAGAATATGAGCAGGAATTTGCTTCTGCTCTTTCACCATTGACAAAATATGTTTGGTGACTTCAGCCGCCGGAACAGGGATATACGTCCATTCCGGGCTTGGAGTAGGTGTATGTGCCTGCTCCTGTCCTCCTTTTCCTGTCAGTGAATTCTGACAGTACTCAAGTGTGGAGGCAGAGATTTTAGTTTGCCTCCTGTTTGTCGTCGGGGCTTTCCTACTGACTTCTCCATGCGCTACCAAGCGAGACTGTTGGTAGGCTTGATTAGTATTAGCAGGTGTATGTGCCTGCTGATTATACTTCGCCAAACGCGGTTGACGAGATCCATCATATGTAGTCAGACGAGCCTGCTGACTAACTGCTGATGTATAAGCAGGTGTATGTTCCTGCCTATGGTACTCCGCCGGAATTGCCTGGCGGGATCGGTTTGATGCTGCCAGACGAGTCTGCTGGACAGCGGGATTAAAACGGGCAGGTGTGTGTGCCTGTTCGTTGTTTGCCACCAAGTTAGGTTGGTGGACTTCTCCGGATATGGCAGGGATGACAACCTGCCTATTGTTAACCGGATTCCGTCTCTGGCGGTTCATCTTGCCTGCTCGGGTTCGAGGAACCTGAGCTGAATGCCTGGAGTCGGTACCCTCATCATGTTGAGGGCGCACTACCGCACGAGTCTGGCGGCGATTGTTGATGGGAGACCTTGAGAAGGACTCCTGTCTCTTTGAATTAAGGTCCTGCGGGACCTTCTCATTCACTTCCTCAGAATAAGGGAGTGAATGGAAATTGCGTTCCGGGGATAACGACCCGAAACGGTTGGAGACGGTAGTCAGCACCGCCTGCTTCTTGATTGCTGGTCGCCGTTGTCCGGACGACCAGGTAGAATTGTTAACTTGGAGGGCTTGACGAGCGGCCTCCAGAGTTGGGATAGTACCGTTACGACAGTACTCCTTAACCAGTGCATTAGAAACACAGCGTTGAAGACGCTGAGTTGGTGATGTCATCCTCAGAGCGGATGACGTTCCAGCAGGAGTAGCAGCATTGGTTTTCACAGCAGCAGACCTCACAGTAGAGGTGTTCCCAGTAGCAGTATTCACAGGGGTGAACTTAAGGAAAGCCATTTTTCTAGAAGATCTTGAAAAAAGAGTGCCTGTTCCATGTAACAGACATAATCAAGATGAATCCGGCTACTGCATCTTTTGGATGATCATATGTCAATGATTGCCTTGTTGGCCCAAAGGGCCTAACAGATAAGAAGAACATCACTTTAACTTGGTTAAGGATTCACGTCGGGTTCACCATTTTTGTTTCCTCACGGATTACGGGGATGACCTCCTGGACAGGAGATTCAAACGTTCTGATTGGTTTCTAGCGGGTTTGTTTGTAGAACCGGAAACATCCAATGATTCCACATCCGTTTGGACCTACTTTCCAAAGGCAGGCACTCATTAGCATGTGGACTGATGAGGCTTAGGAATTTGCATTGGTCGAGAGGATGGGAGGTCGGACTCATCACACCTTTTTGAGGGGAATTATTGTCTACTCCGGGACTCTCTTTATAGATTTAAGTTATGTTCGTGAATCCTTATTATATTACCAAGTATAAAATGAGCTTTCCTTTAGTTTTAACAATCAATGATTAAATATGCAAGAAATTTAGAGAATCTTTTATATGTATTCGAGGTTCTTCATCAATAGAGAATCATCCATATCTGTTTAGAGATTCTTGGTTAATGGTATCCTTCAAAACATTTATATAAAAGTCTCTTGGTCATTATGATGACCAGGCTGGTTTTAAAGCCACTCAGTGGGGCACTTGAAGTTTATCGTCATTCAGAAGGACATAGATTATTTTCAAAGTTGGGATCGAACCCATAAATGGGCTACCTACGTATCCTTTGTTTTGGAAAAGGAATCAGAACCCACGTAGTTCGAGGAATGGAGTATGATGTTTATGATTGATGGCTCAAAGATGAATGTCATAATTACTTTTACACTCTAAGCTCACGTGAGTCATGCTCGGTGTGAGAAACAAGAGGTATTGGTAAAATTTAGACAATTGTGCCATGAAAGATGCAATCATAAGAATTTGTTTGGGGCTTATGTATGGATGACTGCCCAGATAGATGAAGGTTTAGGATTTACTTTTAGGGAGAAAATCCATGAACAAGGTCCACAAAGTTATATGTGCTTCATGGAGATTTGAATACTCTAATCTTGGGGCTTACTCCTAAGGAGGATGCCCAAGTTAGGAGGGGACTTATGATTGGGTTTTGCTCCTGAAAAGGATACCCAAATCAAAGGTAAATTATGACTGGTTAAGAGAAGTTTAAGGGGACTTGGGGCTTATTCCTGAAAAGGATACCCAAGGATATGACTGAGTCTTATTCCTGAAAAGGAGACCCAGGTTAGGGATTAAGGTTTGGGGCTTACTCCTGAGGAGGATGCCCAAGATTAAAGGACTTGATTGGGGCTTATTCTTAAGAAAGATGCCCAGATCAAAGGTTTTATAACTGGGGATTATTCCTGAAAAGGAGACCCAGGTTAGGATTCTCTCATCTTAAAGGATGAGGTTGAATGAATGAACTCTCAATCTTTGGTGACATAAAGATGTTTAAATCACTAGGTTTTGAGAGATATTTCACATAATTCCTTTCAGATAAGGATGTCAAACCAAGAAATCATGCCATAAATGGATTTGAAGAGTATCTTGAAGACTGAATCTTGAATAGGAAGGGTGAAATGGCTTAAGAGGGGTAAAAATGGGCAAGGTGGGCACCCAAAAAGATAGGGGCGCGCAAGTATTAAAAGTCGCGCAAGTCCTGCGGCGGCACGCAAGTATTGGTCGCGCAAGTATACTTGCGCGACATGAGGGATACTTGCGCGATTTTCAACCAGAGTTGAAATACTTGAGCAACTCTTTATTAAACCCTTTATAATCCTCTTGAGGTTTTTCCAGAGAAGGTACGCGCAAGTTATATTGAAGGAATTAAGTCGGCGCGCAAGTTTTTGATAAGTTTCAACACTTAGGCCTTCCTTCTTCCCTTTAGATATTCCATTCTAGGTAAGAAATTACCTTAGAAGTGTTCTGGAAGCTTTGAGAAGAGACTTGGGCGTCGGGAGCTTCGATCCGAGTTTCTGAAAAAAAGTTCCTCTTGAATGGGGGGCCCACAGGGTCTATTTATAGGCAAAAGAAGACCCCGGGCGGTTACTGGGCGGTTACCAGGCGGTTACCACATATGTCGCGCAAGTCCCTTGCACGAACATGAGAAGTCGCGCAAGTATTGAGGCGGCGCGCAAGTGTACTTGCGCGACCAAGAGGGAACTTGCGCGATACATGGGAAATGTTCTCCTTTTTTATCCCTTTGTCGATTTTTGATGTTTCTTCAAAGGATTAATCACTTTGAGCTCAGATATTCCCTTTTCCGAACTTTAGATTCCGTGACGAAAGGAGCGTCAACAGTTATGTTTAAACATTACGATACTTAGGAACATACATTGGTTGAGAGGATGGGAGGTCGGACTCATCACACCATTTTAGGGGGAATTATTGTCTACTATGGGACTCTCTTTATAAATTTAAGATATTTTCATGAATCCTTATTAATTCACCAAATATGACATAATTTTGCCTTGAAATTTTGCCATCACTTATTAACATGTGTAAAATTGTGAATCATCAGTATGTATTCAAGGTTCTTCATCAATGGAGATATCTGTATGTATTTCAAGTTCCCTGTCAATGGTATCCTTTAATATATTATTTCAAGATTCTTTTAATCATTGTTATGATGATACTGGTTTTTAAGCCACTCGGTGGGGCACTCTAGAATTTATTGTCATCCAAGGAGACAAATGATTGATTTGATCTTGGGATTGTGCCCATAAAATTGGCTACCTATGTATCCTTGTGAAAGGAATCATAACCCGTGTAGTTCGGTGCCACTGAATTCGACACATCATAACATTTAAGGTCATGTGATAAAGTCCTAGCCATACAGTTTAATGTCATGTGGTATGGACATCTAAGAATAATGGGCTTAGTCAAAACATAGTGTGGGACTTATTCTGAAGTGGACCATGAAACATGGAAAGGATATGGGTTTCCAGGTAGGATCAGACCCTGTTGGGAATATATCTAAAGGAGAACAAGTTTGATTTAAGGTATTGGGTTTCAACCTCAAGGAGGCTTCCTACGTATCCCATATATATAGGAATCAAAGCCCATGTAGTTCGATAAGTCTCCTAGGAGAGTATAGTTATTTTAGGGAAATGACTTTGGGATTACTTCCTAAAGAGGATTCCTTAATGATTTGAGGGTCTAATTTGGGGATTATTCTTAATGAGGATGCCAAGATTAAGGAGGTTAGGTTTGGATTCTTGAAGAGGATATCCAGTGAGATTGGGCCCTGATAAGGCTTCCTACGTATCCCAATTATGGTAGGAATTAGAGTTCTAGTAGTTCATTCCAGTGAGTGTTTGTGAATATGTTGTAATAATTACAAATATCTAATACAACGTGAGTCATGCTTGATGTGTGAAACAAGAGTATGTGTATGATTCAACAAATTCACTTTCACTTTACAATTTTTACTCCTCCATTGGTGGAAGAGGGTGCGTCAATCGTGTAATAGGGCAAGGCAACCCAGGAAGAGGGTGAGGCGACAAGCCTTCCCTTGGTTTTCTTCACATTGGACAAGGGTCCAATGGATGGAATAAATATTGAAGGTTAGGGGCTTACACCAGGATAGATTCCCATGGTGAAAAAAGCCCAACGGGAGATGGAAAGGGTAACGAGAGTCCCTGTTCCCATCTCCCTTCGGATCTTTGGCACCGAAGAAGAAAGGAGGAGTGTTGATGCTACATCCTGAAAGAAAATCCTGGGGCTTATTCCAGGATGGTTGCTCTAAAATTGATCCTGGCAGGGGAGGGAGACTTCTCCTTTTCTCTCATGGAAAATCAAGTGTGAATTGTACCTTCCCTAGCAGTGACATGAGGTTCCAGGTTTTAGAGATGAAAAGGGGAGGACAGAACCCAAACCCAAATCCTCATGTCAAGACCCAAAGCTTGACATGCATGAACATTACATTACTTTTTCTGAATACTTAATACATAACGAAAACCAACACACAAGGATCGTAATAGTTTAGTGTCTTTGGAAACTCAGAACATAATCTTCTAATCATGGTGAAAGATCTTCAACATCTCCCATAAAGATCTCCCCCTTTTGTTTTCTTACCTAAATCCTTTCTTTATATCATGGGGAAAATAAAACATAAAAAGGGTGAGCTAAAATGCTCAGTAAGGGTAAACATAGAGAACATAAAACAATCCATAAACATTTGAATGTAAAAACATGAGCATAAAATCTAAACATCAAAATCTTGAGCAGTGACATAAAACATTGCCGTATATAAGGAATAGATCATAAAATAACATTAATAATGATAAAATAGCATGGGAATAAAACTTGTAATTGTGGAGAAACATTAAGCACGTGATATGATTTCCATAGTATCCAAGGAATTACTTCCAAGACCATGTTAGTGGACAAAGTCCCTTACTGAACTGGGGTTACTTGCCATTCCAGCCTTGTATTACTGAATCAGATTTACTTTCCATTCCATCCATGTCTATCTCATGAGATATAAATATTTACCCAATGAATTGAAGGGAGATATAGGTCCCACCCATCTCATAATGAAATCATTCTTACGTGTTCCACAATATAAACATAAATCATTCATTATAACCCAATGAATAAAATGGGTTTCATAAACATCATTTCATCTTAACATAATCCATATAAAACAAACGGATATCATTTCATCATAAGATAAGTGAAACCATGTAAATCATAATGACATTATACTTGAAACATATACATATGAAATAATGTCATCTTATATGGAAAATGTTTTTGATAAAACACTTGAGATAAATTCTTGAGGAAAATATCCTTTCTTACTCAAAAGCATTTTCTTTTCACAAAATGACATGTAATTTTAAAATAAAAGTATTTTGTTGAAAATAGTCATGATATATTTTAGAGTAAGATTCATGAAAATAAGGTGTTATGAAACCATAAAAATCCATTCATGCTGTATAAGTTAAAAAAACATTCTCCTCATACTTTTAACGGAAAAGTCAAAAAGTACCACGTATGGTAAACAAAAGAAAGATTCCTTCCATAACACAAAGTAAAAGTAAAATAAGGGTAAACATGAATTCAAAAATACATGGAAGAATATTAAACACTTTATGAAAAACATTTTATGGACATAGATGAAAAATATAACCCTATTAAATACTCACGTATAAGCAATCTCGGATAAAAATGAGATTGCAAAATTATCCCTTTCCTTATGTCTGATATGCTTCATATGTATCTGAACCTCCTGTATAATGATTTAAATAATTTCATTGACTTATTAAAGAATAATATTCATTGTAATTATATCATATATGATTCACTTATGACTTTATATTACCTGTTCTTTTGTAAATTCCATGTTAAAGCAGTGTTTTGGGTAAAATCGTTTCATTTATCGTACGTGTTTCAACTTGTTGTTCTTGATATTATAAATTATATCCTGATTTACTGAATTCTATAATGTAAAACATGATTTATATATAATATATATTCATCATATAAATATATATGATAAATCTATAAATGGAATTAAATACACCGTTCATGGAGACGGTAGGTCGTACATACGCATGGACGCTGTTTTCGTTTCCTTATTGAATTGATTGGAATTAAGTAAATGAAACATATATGTACATAAATACAGTATAATTATTATTTAATATCTTTCATGATTATTTATTACATACATACTTTATAATTATACCTGAATGGTTAATCATGGAAAATGAATCTCATCGCGTTCGTGGAGACAGTAGTCCGTACGTACGCACGAGCGATGATATCATTCCCATGATCATGGAATTGTATTTATGTGTATGTATAATATTTCAGAATCAATATCAATTTACAATAATCATATATTGTTATTTATTTACACCATTATACCTAGCCAAGTAAGGTGGTGCTGGAAAACAGATTACACCACGGCGTGGAGACGGTATTCCGTACGTACGCACGCGCGGTGATTTAGTTTTCCGTAGGATGGATAGAAGGTGAAATGGGGTTGTTTCATATGTATAATAACATATTAGTATATTAGTGATACATATGTTATTACATTATAATGAAACAACTGAATAATAAGAAGTTTAAGAATAATGAAAACTTGAAAGAATCGGTAGAAGAGATTACCTCTTCTTCGTCGCACCTCTTTTATGCTTCCTCTTAAGGCACCAGAGTTTGTCTTTTGAGGAGAACAGAACCTATATAATGTATCTAGGGAAGTTGATAAGGGAAATGGTAAGGGTTTGGACGAGCGTGAAAGCTCAAAATTGTGTAAAGAGAAGAGGGAGGAGGTTCCCTTTTATAAGGGAGGAGAGGGGCACCTTAGGAAAAACTTAAAACATTATTTTATAATAAAGTCATATTCGGTTTATAATGGCTCCAAAGTAACTTATTTCGAAGATAAAGTGGTTATTGGTAGCAATACTTTCATCCAATAGGTTTTAGACAAGTTTATGTTATTATTTTAACCTTATCATTTAGATTTAACTCTAAGTTAAATAATTTTACTTTTACCCTGTCTTCTTGTTTTCTTACACTATATGGTCAATAAACTTACTATAACAAGCCAAATGAACCCCAAGTGATTCATTATTAATATATATAACCTTATCTAAGTCATTTTCCAGAACCTTAGATTTTTAGGAATATAATAAAAATTAATAATATAATATTTGTTTTAAAAACTATTTTATGTCAATTTTGACACTATTTGGTTATTGATTTTTGTGAAAATTATAACCGCATGATTAGTTTGAAAAAAATTATTTAAATCAATAATAACATTTCATATTAATCTAGAAAATTAGTGTAATTCATAAAAAGTCGCAAATTACATTTATTTGGGTATTTATAACATCAATTATGTTAATATTTTATTAATAAGGTAATTACTGCATCATCATTGTGTCATTAATAAATCAAATTATTTAATGTCTAAAAATTATAAATAAAATACCATTATGTAGGAAATATTTTTATATTTTTAATGAATATTTATAGTCGAATTTATCTTATGTATAACCATATATTAGAAATATTTATTTATTAAACTTTGATTTTAACTATTTTAACTGTTCCTTAAATAAAATAATAATAAATGTCGTAATCTAATCCAAGTGGACCAAAAGGGTAATATTTTATTTCTAAGGTTTTTTTGGTCGAATTACACTTATCCAGTAGAATTAGGACATGTTTTAGGGTAATAATAATATCATTTTTACCCTTAATTACCCTATTTACTTTTAACCATGGTAAATAAAAGCAAAAAGTAACTATTCACCAAAAATTATTTTTGTCTTATTGAACCACATTTTACTCCTTGATATTAACCGTGTCTCTCAGATTTTCAAAATTCCACTCCCAGAAGTGGTAAATTTATGTTTTATGTAAATTTTCAAATTCTTCTAGGAGGTGGGTAAAAGACTGTGAAAAGTTCAATAAAATTTTTAAATATCTAAAATTATTATAAAATGACTCCAATGAATTACTTTGAACTTATATAGGTATTATGTATCAATTTTTACCTAAAATAAAATTTAATTAAAATAAATGATTATTTAAATAAAAAGTCGGTTTTAACCAATAACTCAGTGTTTTCACTATTCATCAAAAATTGAAAGTTTTCAGAAAAATACCAAAATTTCACCCTAGGCTAATTTCTATATTCCAAATTCAAAAATGATGTCAATTTTGAAAGATAAAATTTATAAAATTTCAAAAAGTTGGTATTACTATTCATAACGACTAATTCATAATAATATTATAATAATATCTCGTTTAGTGATACTCGGTATTGCATACTACACACACTATCGAATAAGGTCTTGATTGCGTGTAATGCAATCCAATTCAGGGATGCCTGTAGTGAAAGTTTCGTTTGGTGTTGCGTATAACATAATCAAATCTTATTTCATTTATTCATTAAAAAAAATCTATACTTAATGTTGCATAGAATAATTTCCACAAAATGAACTTGAAATTGTGTGTAACATGATCCAAGAATAGTGTTGCGTATACTGTAATCTAATACGGTGTTGCGTATAGCACAAGATAAATTTGGTGTAGCGTACAACACAGGATATCAATTAAAAATAATAATTCTCATAAAATCTCGGGATGTTACATTCTACCCCCCTTAAAATGAATTTCTCCCTCGAAATTCGTTGGGGTTGTAAATGGTTTACTACTTGAATGTTTCTTTCATAAAAACCACATCGTAAAAAGGAATACTAAAACTTAATTTTAAAAAGTGAAGTATGAAACATAACGGTTACCCAAATTAACTCATCACTGAGTTTCCACAAAGGAGAACATAGGTGGAAATATGGATATGGAAGAAAAATATAACCATCAAGTTCTAATGGAGAGTGGTAGAGGACATGGCTATGAAAAAGCCAAAAATCACAAAACCATAAATTTGTGATGATTTAAGGTATCATCTGATTCATCGGATATAAGGACACTGGGACAATGTTTTTAGTTCTCAAGATCATTTCCCCAATATTGAAAAATTGTTGAATACTTACTTGATTTTGGTAAAATATCACCGTTGTTAGTGCCTTGAACAATTTCTACTTCATCTCTTAAATAAATAAAGTTGAATTTGTCCTTTGTGAAGTGTTAGCAGATCATGGGATAGAATGATAGGTCATTCCATCTGTTTCTATCGCAAAAAGTTTAGCACAATTTATTAAATATACATAAGTCCATCTATGATGAGATTAATCATATATGATTACAAAAATGGACTTATACTTCATCTATCATACCTATTAATAAAATAAAACTAGTTTCTACTAACCAGGGACTTCCTGTAGGCCAGTGGTAGGCGATAAGGGCCTGTCGCACTTCAGTTGTGGGTTTGATTTCCACAGCCTTGTCTGATGCGATGGGTTGTCACCCATCCTACGGATTGTCCTTTTTATAAAACTATACTATTATAACATTCCATAAATAATATCGAAAAATAAGTTCTATCCTTAAATAATAATATCTTATGTCCAAAATAATCTATTCCAATCTTTAGGCTTATCCAAAATACATCTGTCCAATCTCATACTGTAAAGAAAACGATTACTTGAAAGGTCAAATTACAAGCACATGAATACCATCATTTATCCCCCATATATCATAAGATATATCTTGTTGGTCACATTCCAAACATATGAATACCTTAATCATGTATTCTTTTGAAACATGAATTACTATAGAACCTTAGTGAAAACATGAATGCTTTCAAAAGTTAACCCTTTCTAAATACCAAAATCCCAAAATTTCTATATACTCAAACCATGATATCACTTTGTCCTTATACCAATCATGAGCTCATTAATACTATCAAACATCTCATTATCTTATTATCTTTTCATTATGCACATATCATCTACCTTCCAAATATATTTGAATAACCTTTCATGGTTACCGGTACCATTCATCATATACTTTCAAAAACTCAAGGAAAGACAACAGTGTAACAATTGTTAAGATTTTTCTTTATTCCATAGTACCATACATTATTCTTGATAAACATACAATCATTACACTACCTTCTTAAACTACTAACTGAGCTTCGTCATTTCTTTCATATCATATATTATTTGTAGTCTCTTCATCATCATCCATATAAACACTACCCATATGACCATGCTGATTCTCTTCATGAGATTTTCCCTTAGGGCATTGGTTTACATAATGCCCATATATTCCACATTTAAAAAATTTAACCATTGTTGATGTCTTAGAAATACCATTATCCTTTTCCATGGTGTTAACTAGACCTTTTCTTTTACAATTACTGGCTTTGTGTCCTTCTTTTCCACACCCAAATCATCTTCCAGTTCCTTTGAAACATTCTCCATGATGCCTCTTCCCACATGATTTGCATGGGGGAAATTGAACTTTCTTTCCTCTATGATCATCATGAAACTCCAACTTTATCTTATTAGCTGAGTTATGAAACTTACCAAAGTTGAGATTATTGGTCATATTATGAGACTGTTGATTAGTCATAATAACAATATGTGGACTTCCAGATCCAATTTCATTTGGTTGCTCACAAAGAATATCATTCCACTGTCCATCGTATCCTCCATTATTGTAAATCTTCATGTTTCTAGCCATTTTCTAAAACCAAAAAATAATAGTGTGAGAGGAAAAAATCATAATCAAGGGGGAGTAACTTCAATATCTAACATATTAGGTTTAATTCTAATATCATTATCATAATTCTAGGACTATTACCTATATGTATACTTATCCTTAGGGACATCCCTAGACATACCATAGAAATATCTCTAGGGATCTCACTAAAGTTTTCGCATCCTAGTTTCCAAAGGCTAACTAAACCTTTCCTCTGATACCAACTATATACCCAAATCTAGACATACATGGACATTACATTACTTTTATGGAATACTTAATACATAACTAAAACCAACACACAAGGACCATAATAGTTTAGTGTCTTTGGAAACTCGTAACATAATCTTCTAATCATGGTGAAAGATCTTGAACATCTCCCATAAAGATCTTACCCTATTGTTTTCTTACCTAAAACCTTTATTTATATCCTAGGGAAGAGAAAGAATAAAAAGGGTGAGCTCAAATGCTCAGTAAGGGTAAACATAGAGAACATAATACAATCCATAAACATTTGAATGTAAAAACATGAGCATAAAATCTAAACATCAAAATCTTGAGAAATGACATAAAACATTGTAGTACATAAAGCATAGATCATAAAATAACATTAATCATGATAAAATAGCATGGGAATAAAACTTTTAATTGTGGAAAAACATTAATCACATGATATGATTTCTATAGTAGCCAAGGCATTGCTGGCAAGACCATCTTAGTAGACAAAGTCCCTTACTGAACCGGGTTTACTTGCTGTTCCAGCCCTGTGTTATTGAACTGGATTTACTTGTCATTCCAGCCATGTCTGTCTCATGAGATATAAATATTTAACCAATGAATTGTAGGGAGATATAGGTCCCACCCATCTCATAATGAAATCATTCTTACGTGTTCCACAACATAAACATAAATCATTCATCATAACCCAAAGAATAAAATGGGTTTCATAAACATCATCCCATCATAACATAATCCATATAAAACAAATGGATATCATTTCATCATAAGAAAAGTGAAACCATGTAAATCGTAGAGACATTATACTTGAAACATACACATATGAAATAATTTCATCTTTGATGGAAAATGGTTTTGATCAAACACTTGAGGAAAATATCCTTTCTTATTCAAAATCATTTTCTTTTCACAAAATGCCATGAAATTTTAAAATAAAGGGATTTTGATGAAAATATTCATGAAATATTTTAGAGTAAGATTCATGAAAATAAGGTGTTATGAAACCATAACAATCCATTCATGCTGCATAAGTTTAAAAAACATTCTCATCATACTTTTAACGAAAAAGTCAAAAAGTACCACGTATGGTAAACAAAAGAATGATTCCATGCATAACACAAAGTAAAAGTCAAAGAAGGGTAAACATGACTTTAAAAATACATGGAATAATATTAAACACTTTATGAAAAACATTTTATGGACATGGATGAAAAATATAACCCCAGTAAATACTCACGTATAAGCAATCTCGGATAAAAACGAGATTACAAAATTATCTCTTACCATATGTCTGATATGCTTCATATGTATCCAAACCTCCTATATAATGATTTTAATAATGTCATTGACTTATTACACAATAATATTCATTGTAATGATATCATATATGGTTCACTTGTGACTTTATATTACCTGTCCTTTGGTAAATTCCATGTTAAAGTAGTGTTTTGGGTAAAATCGTTTCATTTATCGTACGTGTTTCGACTTGTTGTTCTTGATATTATTAATTATATAGTGATTTAATTAATTATAGAAATTAAAACTTGATTTATATATAATATATATTCAGAATATAAATATATATGATAGATCGATAAATGGAATGAAATACACTATTCATGGAGACGGTAGGCCGTACGTACGCATGAACACTATTTTCGTTTCCATATTGAATTGAATGGAATTAAGTAAATGAAAAATATATGTACATAAATATAGTATAATTATTATGTAATATCTTTCATGATTATTTATTATATATATACTTTATAATTATACTTGAATGGTTAATCATGGAAAATGAATCTCATCGCGTTCGTGGAGACGGTAGTCCGTACGTACGCACGAGTGATGATATCATCCCATTATCGTGGAATTGTATTCAACTGTATGTATAATATTTTAGAATCAATACCAATTTACAATAATCATATTTATTTATTTATTTACACCATTATACCCATCCATGTAAGGTGGTGGTGTAAAATAGATTACACCGCGGCGTGGAGACGGTATTCCGTACGTACGCACGCGCGGTGATTTCTTTTTTCGTAGGATGGATAGAAGGTGAAATGAGGTTGTTTCATATTTATAATAAAATATCAGTATATTAGTGATAATTATGTTATTACATTATAATGAAACAATTGATTAATAAGAAGTTGAAGAATAAAGAAAACTTGAAAGAATCAGTAGAAGAGATTACCTCTTCTTCGTCGCACCTCTTTTAAGCTTCATCTTAAGGCACTAGAGTTAGTCTTTTGAGGAGACCAGAACCTCTATTATGTTTATAGGGAAGTTGAGAATGGAATTGAGTAGGGTTTGGACGATATTGAAAGCTCAAAATTGTGATAATAGAAGAGGGATGAGGTGCCCTTTTATAAGGGAGGAGAGGGGCACCTTAGAAAAAACATAAATTATTATTTTATAATAAAGTCATATTCGGTTTATAATGGCTCCAAAGTGACTTATTTTGAAGATAAAGTGGGTATGGGTCGAAATCCTCTCAAAAAATAGGTTTTAGACAAGTTTAGTTTATTATTTTAACCATATCATTTAGATTTAACTCTAAGTTAAATAATTAACTTTTATTGTGTCTTCTTGTTTTCTTACACTATATGGTTACTAAACATACTATAACAAGACAAACGAACCACAAGAGGTTCATTATTAATATATATAACCTTATCTAAGTCATTTGACCGAATCGTATATTTTTAGGAATATAATAACAATTAATAATATAATATTTGTTTTAAAAACTATTTTAGGTCAATTTTCACACTATTTGGTAATTTATTTTTGTGAAAATTATAACAGCGTGATTAGTTCGAAAAAAATTAATTAAATCAATACTAACATGTCATATTAACCTATAAAATTAGTTTAATTCATAAAAAGTCTCAAATTACATTTATTTGGGTATTTATAACATCAATTATTTTAATATTTCATTAATAAGGTAATTATTTCATCATCGTTGTGTCATAACTAAATTAACTTATTTAATTTCTAAAAATTATAAATAAAATACGATTATGTAGGAAATTATTTTAGCTTTCTAATGAATTTTTATAGTCGAATTTTTCTTATGTATAACCATATATTAAAAATGTTTTAGTTATTAAACATTGATTTTAACTATTTTAACTCTTCTTTAAATAAAATAATAATAAATGTCCTAATCTAATCCAAGTGGAAATAAAGGGTAATATTTTGTTATTGAGTCTGTTTTGGTCAAATTACACTTATCCCGAAGAATTAGGACATGTGTTAGGGTAATAATAATATCATTTTTACCCTTAATTACCCTATTTACTTTTAACCGTGGTAAATAAAAGTAAAAGGTTAATATTCACCGAAAATTATTTTTATCTTATTGAACCACATTTTACTCCTTGATATTAACATTATATCTCAGATTTTCTAAATTCCACCCACAAAAGCGGTAAATTTATGTTTTATGTAAATTTTCAAATTCTCCTAGGAGGTGGGTGTAACACCCGAGACTTTTATGAGATATATTTTGTTTTTATGTTATATAAATCATGAAAGTAATCTTTCACTACACAAAACACTATATAGGCTTGATTTACACGAAATCGCGACCTTCCTCGATAGCTTGCGTCGTACGCAATACCGAGTTTCACTAAACAACGATATGCTATTAAAATATTATTAAAACTAGCCGTTATGAATAGTAATAACCAATTTTTGAAATTTTGTAAATTTTATTTTTCAAAATGGACTTCATTTTTGGATTCGGAATATCGAAATCAGCCTAGGGTGAAATTTTGGTATTTTTCGGAAAACTTTCAATTTTTTATGAATAGTGAAAACACTATGTTACTATTTAAAAACTGACTTTTTATTTAAATAATTATTTATTTTATTTAAATTTATTTTAGGTCAAAATTGATACATAATACCTATATAAGTTCAATGTAATTCATTGGAGTAATTTTATAATAATTTTAGTTATATAAAAATTTTATTGAACTTTTCACCGTCTTTTACCCACCTCCTAGGAGAATTTACAAATTTACATAAAA
This sequence comes from Viscum album, assembly GCA_963277665.1. NCBI lineage: Eukaryota > Viridiplantae > Streptophyta > Magnoliopsida > Santalales > Viscaceae > Viscum > Viscum album. The sequence continues at coordinate 1,424,826,615 of OY728136.1, read as the reverse complement.
CTTAATTTTACCGCTTCTGTGAGTGGAATTTAAAAAATCCGACAGACATGGTTGATGTAAGTAAGTAAAATTTGGTTCAATGAGATGAAAATATTTTTTGGTGAATAGTAACTTTTTACTTTTATTTACCACGGTTAAAAGTAAATAGGGTAATTAAGAGTAAAAATGATATTATTATTACCCTAACACATGTCCTAATTATATTGGATAAGTTTAATTCGACCAAAAACAACCTTAGGAATAAAATATGACCATTTAGGCCCACCTGGATTATATTAGGACATTTATTATTAATTTATTTAAAGAAGGGTTAAAATAGTTAAAATCAAAGTTTACTAAGTAAATAATTTTTAATATAGGGTTATACATAAGATAAATTCGACTATAAATATTCATTATAAATCTAAAAATATTTCCTACATAATGGTATTTTATTTGTAATTTTTAGACATTAAATAATTTAATTTATTTATGACACAAAGATGATGCAATAATTATCTTATTAGTGAAATATTGACATAATTGATGTTATAAATACCCAAATAAATGTAATTTGAGACTTTTTATGATTTAAACTAATTTTATAGGTTAATATGACATGTTAGTATTGATTTAGTTAAATTTTTTCGAACTAATAATTCTTGTATGATTTTCACAAAAATCAATTACTAAATAGTTTCAAAATTGACATAAAATAGTTTTTAAAAAAAATATTATATTATTAATTTTTATTTTACTCCTGAAAATATAAGGTTCGGCCAAATGACTTAGATAAGGTTATATATATTAATAATAAATAATTTGGGGTTATTTTGGCTTGTTATAGTATGTTTATTAAACTTATAGTGTAATAACACAAAAAGACACACTAAAAGTAAAATTATCTAACATAAAGTTAAATCTAAATGATAAGGTTAAAATTGTAAACTAAACTTGTACAAATTCTATTGGATGAGAGTATTTCGACCCATACCCACCTTAGATTCGAAATAAATCAATTTGGAGCTATTTAAAACTGAATATGGCTTTATAATAAAATAATATTTTTAGTTTTTCCAAAGGTGCCCCTCTCCTCCCTTATAAAAGGGCACCTCCTCCCTCTCTTCCTCACACCACTTTGAGATTTCATGCTCGGCCAACCCCTGCAAAATTCTCTTCTCCACTTCCCTAGAGACATCCTAGAGGTCCTGGGCTTCTTCAAAGACCAATTTTAGTGCCTTAAAAGGAGGTCTCAAAGAGGCGCTTCAAAGAAGATGTAATGTCTGTTACCAATTCTTTCAACTTTATTTCTTCTTCCACATCTTCTTATTTAGTTGTTTCAATATGAAGTAATAAAATCAGTATCACTCATATACTGATATGTTATTATAAGTATGAAACAACCATATTTCACCATCTATCCATCCTACGGAAAACGAAATCACCGCGCGTGCCTACGTACGGAATACCGTCTCCACGCCATGGTGTAATCTATTTTCCACCACCAACTTACTTGGATGCGTATAATGGTGTAAAGAATGAATATATATGATTATTTTAAAGTGATATTGATTCTGAAATATTATACATACACTCCATTACAATTTCACGATCATGGGAACGATATCATCGCTCGTGCGTACATACGGAATACCGTCTCCACGATGTGATGCGACTCGTTCTACATGATCTTCATTGCATAATGATTATATAAATAAATTGAATGAATTAATTTGATATATATTACACTAATACCATTCTGGAAATGAGTTATCTATAACCCAAAAAGAAGAATAAGAATTTATTCGACAAAACACGCATAAGAAAAAAAAGTAATAAACACAAGTATCAATGAAATATTACTAATAATAAGCTAAGAATATGATCATATATGATATCATAACAATGAGTATTATTCTTTAATAATTAAATGACATTATTTAAATCATTATACAGGTTGTTCGGACACTTACGAAGCAAATCAGACCTAAGGTAAGGGAAATATCACAATCTCATTTTTATCCGAGATTGTTTATACTTTGGAATTTACTGGGGTGTATTTTATCATCCACATCCATGTTTCCTCAATATGTAAAATTATTTCCATCCACCTACAATTGTTTAAATCCAATTTTACCCTTTGGTGAGTTTTTAGTAAAAGATATGAAAGGAATCTTTTGTCGTTTTTCGTACGAGGTACTTTTTGACTTTTCCGAAAAAAGTACGAGAATAATGTTTTTTTAAACTTATAAGGCATGAATGGATTTTTAAAACATTATTTCCAATAAGCTTCCTTTAAAATCTTTCATGTTTATTTTTAATCAACTTCTTTTAGTTTAAAATTGTATGGCATGTTAAGAAAGGAAAAAATGTTTTTGAAGTAGAATGAATATTTTCCTCAAGAATGGAGTTCAAGTGTTTTATCAAAGTTATATTCCATATAAGTTAATAAATGGTTCTGTTTCTATCCCAATTATTACATTGATTTGATTATGTTGTGATGGAATTATTTTTATGAATTCATTTATCTTATATGAATTGTTTTATGATGTCACGATGTTTAAGAATCCCATTTTTATTACATGGGTTATGCAATGATGTATGATTTTTGATTTTGTGGCACACATAAGAATGGTATCATTATGAGATGGTTGGGACCTATATCTCCTTCCAATGCATTGGGTAAAGATTTTATATCTCATGAGATAGACATGGCCAGAACGGTAGGTTAAACCGGTTCAGTGAAACAGGACTGAAACGAGGAATGAACTCGATTCAGAAATGGACTTTGTCCACTAAGATAGTCTTGGAAATGAGTCTTGACTAATAAGAATTGATTCTCTGTGATTATGTGTGTATTCCAAAAAGCTTTATGTTTTAAGTTATGATTATTGTGATTACATTTCACTACCATGATTTATCCCATGTTATGAAATTATTATATCTTTTGCAGGGTAAGATTTCCAAAATGTTATTTTCTTATGAATATGATGTGATTGATATTTCTTTTGTTTACACTTACTGAGAATTTGAGCTCACCCTTTTGTATATTTTCTTTCCCTCAGGTCAGGAAGAATGTTATTAAGTAGGATATGCCAAAAGGGACTCTAGATATGATGAAATAAATGGGGGACAATGTAGACGCTTTATGGACCAGTTGTTTATGTTTCGTAGTTTCTAAAGACACTATACCTATATGGTCCTTTTATGGTTTTGTTATATGTTGTAATAAGTGTACTTCAATTTTGAAGTACTAACAATATATGTAAAGTATGGGTCGTTATAGTTGGTATCAGAGGCAAAGGAGGTAGGAATGTATCTGATCCTTGGGAACTCTCACATGTGAGCGTTGGATGAAGCATGGCTCTCCACCCAAGGGATTCATGAGGAAATGGCTGCCACTAGGGATGGTGGTGTGTCCCGCCCAGGGGGTGTAGCCACCGATGGAGTGCCCTGATAGGTATCAATTATAGTCCACTAGAAGTAATTCCAGACCATTATAGTTGGTATCAGAGGAAAGGTACAGTAAACCTTTGGAAACTAGGATGTGAAATCCTTAGTAAGAACCCTAAGGATATGTCTAAGCATAGAACACAATCTTAGTGTTTTAGAAATGGCCATGAATAACCTATGATAAGACCTTAAGTATGAAATTTTATTCTTGATTATGTGGTTTTCCTATTATAATTAGTGTTTCTCACACTATTCTTCTTGGTTTTAGTCAATGGCTGGAACCCGAAGGGACCGTGTTAATGCAGAATGTGACGGGCAATGCAATTATTGTCCCCTTGAGAAACCAAATGTTATGGGAGCTGGAATGAAAAATATTATAGCCATGCTCACACAACTTTCTCAAGCTATGAATCATGCAGGACTTCCAAACAAACAAAGGAAGGAGCAACATTCTATTGAATCCTTCATGAGGCAGCGACCACCTTCATTCAGCGGGTCTACTGATCCATTAGTTGTTGAACAATGGATTAGTACTACTGAAAAGATATTTTCAGTTCTTCAATGTTCTTAACATGATAAAGTCATCTTAGCAGTGTATCGTTTGGAAGGTGATGCTGATCAATGGTAGAATATTATCAAGAATATGAGGCAAAGAGATGAAATTGAGTCCATGGAATGGGATGAGTTCAAGAACTTATTTTTCAATATGTACTTCCCTTGTATTCTTCGAACAAAGATGGAGAAGGAGTTTATTGAAATAAAACAAAAGGATGATGAATCTGTTGGTACCTACGAAGAAAATTTTACAAGACTTGCAAGGTATTCTTCTGGTATTATTATCCAACCTGAGAGTAAGATCGATCAATTTTTTAGTGGCTTAAAACCAAGTCTTCTAAGGGCATTATCCATAAGGGACCTCAATATCTACGAGGAAATCGTTTGATGTGCTCTCAAAGATGATATGGAGATTGGAGTAACCCATTAGTCATATGGGTTTGATAAGAAGAGGAAAATGGAATTCAAAGAAAAATCTAAAGATAACACTGAAAAGAAGATGAGTTTTCCATTATTCTCAAAGTGTGGAAAGAAACATGGAGGGAGTTGTCTTAAAGGGACAAGTAAATGTTTCAAATCTGGAAAGGAAGGTCATTAGGCATTTGAATATCGCAACGATGGGAAGAAGATTTCTAGTGATGCGAACAATGAAAAGGCTACATAGAGTGCACCTCCTACACTTCAATGTTACAAGTTCAAGGAGATGGGGAATTATTCCAATCAACGCCCTAATCCAAGGGTTTTTGATGAAGATCAACGTCAACAAACTCTTAATAATAAAGACAAAGGAAAGTCACATGCAATTTCTATCAGCGATGTGGAGTACGATAACGAAGTGGTGAAAGGTACACTTACCATACACTCTAAATTAGCAAATGTTTTATTTGATTCTGGATCCACCCACTCCATTATTTCTGAATAATTTTCTAAGGGTATCACCATATTACCCCAACAATTAGATGTTGAGTTAGCTATGAAAACCCCTAATGGCACAACAGTCGCATAAAAAGTTTATAATTCTTCTTCGATTGAAGTTTGTGGGAAAGTGATTCCTGCAAATCTTGTGATCCTCCCTATAGTGGAATTTGATGTGATTCTTGGCATGGATTGGCTTTCTCTATATTTAGCTAATATCAATTTCCCAAGAAGGGAAGTCAAATTTCATATTCCAGATCAATATTTGATCGTCTATTGATGCAAGGATGAACATAACCTTCCAGTGGAAATTTCTTCCATCTTATGGGTCATGCTTCCACTAAATGAAGGTTATTTATCTCAAATGGTTGGTGAGAGACTCATGATTAAGAATATGCCCATTGTACAAGAGTTTGAAGATTTCTTTCCGGAGGAATTGCAAGGTCTTCCACAAAATCATGAAGCTGAGTTTTCAAAAGAACTCGTACCGGGTGATTTACCTATTTCAAAGACACCTTATAGAATGACCCCAATTGAGTTGCAGGAATTGAAGAAGCAACTCCAAGAGAATCTTGATAAGGGGTTCATACGCCCTAGTGCATCACCTTGGGGAGCACTTGTTCTGTTTGTTAAGAAGAAAGATGGATCAATGAGACTCTGCATTGATTATCGAGAACTTAACAAGATCACTATCAAGAAAAAATATCCTCTCCCGCGCATTGATGACTTATTTGACCAACTACGCGGAGCTCAATACTTTTCCAAGATTGATCTTCTTTCAGGGTAACATCAATTAAGGGTCAAAAGGGAGGATATACCAAAGAAGGATTTCCGTACAAGGTATGGACACTATGAATTTATAGTGATGCCATTTGGTCTTACTAATGCCCCTGCTATCTTCATGGATCTGATGAATAGAGTCTTTAGAGACTATCTTGATCAGTTTTTGGTAGTCTTTGTAGACGATATTAATGTATATTCAAAGAGAAAGGAAGAACATGAAGATCACTTGAGAATTATATTGAAGACCCTGAGAAAGGAGAAGCTATATTCCAAATTTACCAAGTGTGAATTTTGGCTTCAAAAAGTTTCATTTTTGGGTCACATAATCTAAAAAGAGGGGATATCTGTGGATACAGGAAAAACAGAGGTTATCGAAAGATGGTCGAGACCAACAACAGTAACTGAGATCCAAAGTTTTCTTGGTTTGGCTGGATATTATCGATGTTTTGTGAATGATTTTTCACGATTATCTAATCCACTCACCAAGTTGACTCGGAAAGGAGTTAAGTTTGTTTGGACGGAGGAATGTGAAGAGAATTTCAAGGAGTTGAAAAGAAGGTTATCCAGTGCACCTATACTCAAAATTCCTTGTAGTGGAGAAAGGTTTGTGATCTACAGTGATGCATCCAAGAAGGGGTTGGGGTGTGTTCTTATGCAAAATGATATGGTGATAGCTTATGCCTCACGACAGTTGAAAATCCATGAGAAAAATTACCCAACTCATGGTTTGGAGTTAGCTACAGTAATATTTGCATTAAAGATTTGGAGGCATTATCTTTATGGTGAAAGGTGTGACATTTATACTGATCATAAAAGTTTAAAGTATATTTTCACACAAAAGGAGCTGAATATGCGCCAAAGAAGATGGTTGGAGTTGATTAAGGATTACAACTGCTCAATTCATTACCACCCTGGGAAAGAAAACAAGGTGGCAGATGCATTAAGTCGACAAGACCATGCTAGTTTATCCATGATGAGGATCCCAAAAGATCCAATATTTATGGATTTACAAAGGAAGGATCTTGGAATTATTATGACAGGGGAAAAATCGTATCTTTCTCAAATGAATGTTCAACCATCTATACATGTAAAGATTAAAGAGGCACAGAAAGAAGATGTAGAGTTACAAAATAAGGGGATAAATGTTCCTGAATTAAACCTTGATTGTGATGGGATAATAAAGTTTAGGAATCGGGTTTGTGTTCCTCCCATCCCCGAGTTAAGGAAGGAGCTGCTGGATGAGGCTCATAGTTCTTCATTCTCTATTCATCCTGGAAGAACGAAGATTTATAGGGACATGAAAGAGTACTTCTGGTGGGATGGCATGAAAAGGGATGTTGCTGAATATGTCTCTTGATGCTTGGTTTGTCAGCAAGTTAAAGCCGAGAGACAGAAGTCTAAGGGGATGTTACAACCATTACCCATACCCATATGGAAATGGGAAAACATCACTATGGACTTTGTCACATGACTTCCTAAAACATCCAAAGGAAATAATGCTATCTGGGTCATAGTTGATCGTCTTACAAAGTCTGCACACTTCATTGCTATTAGAGAGGATTTCTCTCTGGATCAGCTTGCCAGGATATATGTAAAGGAAGTGGTAAGATTTCATGTAGTGCCACTTTCTATTATATCTGATCGAAATCTGAGGTTTACCTCAAAGTTCTTGTGAAGTCTTTAGCATACTCTGGATATAGAGTTGAGTTTCAGCACTGCTTATCATCCTCAGACAGACGGTCAGTCTGAGAGGACAATTCAAACTCTAGAAGATATGTTGAGAGCTTGCTCTATGGATTTCAAAGGTGTTTGGGATCAACACCTACCTTTGGTGGAATTTTCTTATAATAATAGCTTTCACTCCAGTATTCAGATGGATCCTTATGAAGCTCTCTATGGAAAGAAATGTAGGACTCCAACTTGCTGGGATGAAGTTGGGGAAAGAAAGCTATTAGGACCTGATCTTGTTGATGAGATGGCAGAAAAGGTCCGATCTATTCAACAACACATAAGAGCAGCTCAGAGTCGACAAAAAATTTATTCCGACAACTGAAGAAAATACTTAGAGTTTGAAGTGGGTGATAATGTTTTCTTACGAATATCTCCCTGGAAGAGGGTCATGAGATTTGGAAAGAAGGGAAAGTTGAGCCCTAGATATATCGGTCCTTTCGAAATACTGGATCATGTTGGGAAGGTAGCTTACCGATTGGCGCTTCCACCGAATCTCTCTCAAGTTCACGATGTGTTCCATGTATCTCTCCTGAGAAAGTACATACCTGATCCTTCACATGTACTCAGCTCAGAAGTTGTACCGCTGGAACAAGATCTTTCTTATGAAGAACAGCCGATAAAGATTCTCGATCGTAGTGAAAAAGTACTACGGAACAAGACCACTCACTTGGTGAAAGTTTTATGGAGGAACCAACAATTACAAGAAGCTACATGGGAGCTTGAGGATATGATGAGGGAGAGGTATCCTCATCTGTTTGTTATAAAGTGACAAATTTCGAGGGCGAAATTCATTTTTAGGGGGGTAGAATATGACACCCGAGACTTTTATGAGAAATATTTTGTTTTTATGTTATATAAATCTTCAAAGGAATCTTTCACTACACATAACACTAGCTTGTCTTGCTTTACACGCAATCGCGACCTTCCTCGATAGCTTGTGTCATACGCAATACCGTGTTTCACTAAACAACGATATGCTATTAAAATATTATTAAAACTAGCCGTTATGAATAGTAATAACCACTTTTTGAAATTTTTCAAATTTTATTTTTCAAAATGGACTTCATTTTTGGATTCGGAATATCGAAATTATCCTAGGGTGAAATTTTGGTATTTTTCTGAAAACTTTCAATTTTTGATGAATAGTGAAAGCACTATGTTACTATTTAAAAACAGACTTTTTATTTAAATAATTATTTATTTTATTTAAATTTATTTTAGGTCAAAATTGATACATAATACCTATATAAGTTCAATGTAATTCATTGGAGTAATTTTATAATAATTTTAGATATATAAAAATTCTATTGAACTTTTCACCGTCTTTTACCCACCTCCTAGGACAATTTGCAAATTTACATAAAACTAAATTTTACCGCTTCTGTGAGTGGAATTTCAAAAATCTGAGAGACACGGTTGAGTTCAGTAAGTAAAATGTGGTTCAATGAGAATAAAATAATTTTTGGTGAATAGTAACTTTTTACTTTTATTTACCACGGTTAAAAGCAAATAGGGTAATTAAGAGTAAAAATGATATTATTATTACCCTAACACATGTCCTAATTATATTGGATATGTGTAATTCGACCAAAAACAACCTTAGGAATAAAATATGACCATTTAGGCCCACTTGGATTAGATTAGGACATTCATTATTAATTTATTTAAAGAAGGATTAAAATAGTTAAAATCAAAGTTTAATAAGTAAATAATATTTAATATAGGGTTATACATAAGATAAATTCTACTATAAATATTCATTAGAAAGATAAAAATATTTCCTACATAATCGTATTTTATTTGTAATTTTTAGACATTATATAATTTATTTTATTTATGACACAAAGATGATGCAGTAATTATCTTATTAATGAAATATTGCATAACTGATGTTATAAATACCCAAATAATTGTAATTTGAGACTTTTTATTATTTACACTAATTTTATAGGTTAATATGACATGTTAGTATTAATTTAATTAACTTTTTTAGAACTAATAATTCTGTTATGAGTTTCACAAAAATCAATTACTAAATAGTGTAAAAATTGACATAAAATAGTTTTTAAAACAAATATTATATTATTAATTGTTATTTTATTCCTAAAAATATAAGGTTCGGCCAAATGACTTACATAAGGTTATATATATTAATAATAAACAACTTGGGGTTCGTTTGGCTTGTTATAGTAAGTTTATTAACCTTATAGTGTAAGAACACAAAAAGACACGGTAAAAGTAAAATTATCTAACTTAAAGTTAAATCTAAATGATAAGGTTCAAATAGTAAACTAAACATGTCCAAATTCTATTAGATGAGAGTATTTCGATCCATACCCACCTTAGCTTTGAAATAAATCAATTTGGAGATATTTAAAACCGAATATGGCTTTATAATAAAATAATATTTTTAGTTTTCCCAAAGATGCCCCTCTCCTCCCTTATAAAAGGGAACCTCCTCCCTCTCTTCCTCACACCAAACCGAGCCTTCAAGCTCCGCCAACCCCTGACAAATTCTCTTCTCCACTTCCCTAGAGACATCCTAGAGGTCCTGGTCTTCTTCAAAAACCAATTTTAGTGCCCTAAAAGGAGGTCTCAAAGAGGCGCTTCAAAGAAGAGGTAATGTCTGTTACCAATTCTTTCAACTTTATTTATTCTTCAAATTCTTCTTCTTTAGTTGTTTCATTATGAAGTAATAACATCAGTATCACTCATATACTGATATGTTATTATAAGTATGAAACAAACCTATTTCACCATCTATCCATCCTACGGAAAACAAAATCACCGCGCGTGCGTACGTATGGAATACCGTCTCCACGCCGTGGTGTAATCTATTTTCCACCACCACCTTACTTGGATGGGTATAATGGTGTAAAGAATGAATATATATTATTATTGTAAATTGATATTGATTCTGAAATATTATACATACACTCCATTACAATTTCTTGATCATGGGAACGATATCATCGCTCGTGCGTACGTACGGAATACCGTCTCCACGATGTGATGCGACTCGTTCTACATGATATTCATTGCATAATGATTATATAAATAAATTGAATCAATGAATATGATATATATTACACTAATACCATTCTGGAAGTGAGGTATCTATAACCCAAAAAGAAGAATAAGAATTTATTCGACAAAACACGCATAAGAACAAAAAGTAATAAACACCCGAATAACAAGTAGCAATGAAATATTACTAATAATAAGCTAATAATATGATCATATATGATATCATAATAATGAGTATGATTCTAGAATAAGTCAATGACATTATTTAAATAATTATACAGGAGGATCGGACACTTACGAAGCAAATCGGACCTAAGGTAAGGGAAATATCACAATCTCATTTTTATCCGAGATTGTTTATACTTTGGAATTTACTGAGGTGAATTTTATCATACACATCCATGTTTCCTCAATATGTAATATTATTTCCATCCACCTACAATTTTTTAAATCCAATTTTACCCTTTGGTGAGTTTTTAATAAAATATATGAAAGGAATCTTTTGTCGATTTTCGTACGAGGTACTTTTTGACTTTTCCGACAAAAGTATGAGAATAATGTTTTTTTAACTTATATGGAATGAATGGATTTTTAAAAAATTATTTCCAAGAAACTTCCTTTACAAGTTTTCAATTTTATTTTTAATCAACTTTTTTTAGTTTAAAATTGTATGACATGTTAAGAAAGGAAAAAACGTTTTTGAAGTAGAAAGGATATTTTCCTCAAGAATGGAGTTAAAGTGTTTTATCAAAATTATTTTCCATATAAGATAATAAAGGGTTCTGTTTCTATACCTATTATTACATTTATTTGATTATGTTGTGATGGAATTATTTTTATTAATTCCTTTATCTTATATGAATTGTTTTATGATTTCACGATGTTTAAGAATCCCATTTTTATTACATGGGTTATGCAATGATGTATGATTTTTGATTTTGTGGCACACATAAGAATGGTATCATTATGAGATGGTTGGGACCAATATCTCCCTCCAATTAATTGGGTAAAGATTTTATATCTCATGAGATAGACATGGCTGGAATGGTAGGTTAAACCGGTTCAGTGAAACCGGACTGAAACGAGGAATGCACTCGGTTCAGAAATGGACTTTTTCCACTAAGATAGTCTTGGCAATGAGTCTTGACTAATAAGAAACAATTCTCTATGATTATGTGTGTATGGAAAAAATCTTCATGTTTTATGTTATGATTATTGTCATTACATTTCACTACCATGATTTATCCCATGTTATGAAATTATGATCTCTTTTGCAGGGTATGATTTCCAAAATGTTATGTTCTTATGAATATGATGTGATTGATATTTCTTTTGTTTACCCTTACTCAGAATTTGAGTGCACCCTTTTGTATGTTTTCTTTCCCTCAGGTCAGGAAGAAGGTTATTAAGTAGGATATGCCAAAAGGGACTCTAGATATGATGAAATAAATGGGAGACAATGTAGATGCTTTGTGAACCAGTTGTTTATGTTTCCCAGTTTCTAAAGACACCATACCTATATAGTCCTTTAATGGTTTTGTTATATGTTGTAATAAGTGTACTTAAATTTTGAAGTACTAACAATGTATGTAAAGTATGGGTCGTTATAGTGGGTAAAAGACGGTGAAAAGTTCAATAAACTTTTTATAAATCTAAAATTATTATAAAATGACTCCAATGAATTACATTGAACATATATAGGTATTGTGTATCAACTTTTACCAAAAATAAAATTTAAATAAAATAAATGATTATTTAAATAAAAATTCGGTTTTAACCAATAACTCAGTGTTTTCACTATTCATCAAAAATTGAAATTTTTCAGAAAAATACCAAAATTTCACCCTAGGATAATTTTGATATTATGAATTCAAAAATGAAGTCCATTTTGAAAGATAAAATTTATAAAATTTCAAAAAGTTGGTATTACTATTCATAATGGCTAATTCATAATAATATTATAATAATATCTCGTTTAGTGAAACTCGGTATTGCATACTACACACGTTATCGAAGAAGGTCTTGATTGCGTGTAATGCAAGACAAGTTAGGGCTGTGTGTAGTGAAAGCTATGTTTGGTGTTTCATATAACATAATCAAAACTTATTTCATTTATACATTAAGCAAAATATATACTTAATGTTGTGTAGAATAATTTTACAAAATTAACTTGAAATTGTGTGTAACACGAGCCAAGAATAGTGTTCCGTATACTGCAAGCTAATACAGTGTTGCGTATATCACAAGATAAATTTGGTGTAATGTACAACACAAGACTTCAATTAAAAAGAATAATTCTCATAAAATCTTGGGTTGTTACACCTCCCAACTGAGAACATCCCCACACTATTTCTAAAAGAAAAGTCCATGTGAATGTGGATATAAAAACCCACAAACACTCTATGAATCCTAACCCCATTGTGAAACATATGTAGGAAACCTATGACCATAGAAACAAAAACACAAATAGGAGACACACTGATGTGCCTTTCCCAAAGGTTTGATAAGTCTGGAAGATTTGGTGGAGGCTTCAACTTAGTACCTTTTAGAAAAGGAAACCAAGAAAGGAGATACCCTACTATGAATGACTTTTAAAGAGGGTAATTGAGTTGGTATTAGGATTTATACCTAGCTCTGTCACATAGATACCTCATGAAAGTATGTCACGTAGGTACCCCACGTTGATGTACCACGTTGGTATACCACGCAGGTAGGTTGTGAAGGTATGCCGTGTATCTGTGGCACGCAGGTATGTCGTGCAGCTACAACACTCAGGTATGCCGCGCAGATGTGGCTCACAGATATACCACGCAGTTGTGAATGATGACTAAAGAATGTGTTTTACATACGAGAACCAAACCTATGTAAAAATTGTAAAAGTCTTTCAAAACATTCTTATCCAGTTTAATTATCTATTCTCTCGGGTTTTAGAGATCAACCTAAGACAATTTTAGGGATCTACGTGTAGGATTTATGCAATGGGAGTGTCAGAGAGTCTTTCAACTTTTTCATTCCTCGAAATGGGGAAACCAAGGGCTCTATTTATAGACCTGGATGGGCTAGGTCAAAAGAAGGTTTACCTGAACAGGTCCTCCATGCAGGTCCTCTGTGCAGGTACTCCATGTAGGGTCATATAAATTATTCTGTCTCTGAGCTCTTCTGCGTAGGTCTGTCGCGTAGCTTGGCCATGCAGGTCTATCACATAGCTCTGTCGTGCAGGAATTTTGGTGTATTTTTACTTTCCTTGAACTCTTTGAACCTTGTATTTGGGATTTTTAAATATCCATAGTTATCCTCATGATATTTTTTTTGTATTCTTAAGTAGTTTCAATAAAATCCCCCCCCCTATGGATTGGATCCGATTAGAAATAGGGTCGAGTCTTGAGGTAGTCTTGTAAGGAAAAGACCATAAGTACATTGCCGGATAGCGCAGGTTTTCCGCAGAGCTACTTCACGGAGGTATGCCGCGGAGTGCTGTCACACAGGCATGTCACATAGGCATGTTTTCCAGGTCATTGGTGAACTATAAATAGGTTTTATTCTTATAAATTTTCTTCACCCGTTCCTTCAAAATTTTATGGCTCTCATTGCGTAGCTCGTTCTCCCAGCCCCATCACATTGTGCTCTTTCATAATTCCCTTGAAATTTCTTTAAGGTAAAATTATTTAAGATATGGAAATATTCCAATGGACTTCATCGAAGGAGTTTCACTGGGATACTTGTTGAAGGACCTACGCAACAGACCTCATCGAAGGACCCACACGATAGACCTCGTTGAAGGACCTACGCGAACAACATCCTTTTCCAAATTTTTTATTTTCCTCTTTAAAATTCCAACCTAAAAGGGAAAGTTTGGTAATTCTTTTGTAGGAAAAATGACTCATTTGATGACCCACACTAAAGAAGCTAAGGCTCATCAAAATGAAATGATGAAGATCTTCGGACCAGTATATTATGATTTTGTTGAAAGTACTCTTCTTGGGATATGGAAGGGTTTAATTCCATGCCAACATGATTATCCAAAAAGTCCTTAACCCTACATAGGCACGGGCTTTTGAAAGATTCCCATGTTCCATATATTAAGAATTAATTTCCAAAAAATTGATTTCTTCAATACTCCAATTGCAACTGCATGAATATTAGTGCAAGGGGGTTCCAGTATAAGAAGGAACTGTCCCTATTGGTTGCATCTTTCATCATAGTGGTTTCACTCCTGATATAAAGGATCACATTGTAGATCCAAGACCACATTTCTATGATTCCACCTTTCGGGCTTCTCAAATAGATCAATCAAATGGTTGGATGGAAAACTGGGATTTTCATTCTAGAGGAGGTGTTAAACCTGAATGGGGTAGGCATTCTAGGTGCATCGGACTTGTGCAGGATTCAAAAAGGAATTATCAGACGTTCATATCTATGAAGCTGTCAGTATGGGGAAACCATATGATAATAAAAATGATTTCATTCTGGAATTACTAAGCCGATGGATTACACAAACAAATTCCTTCCATTTGACTCATGGTGAATTTGGTATTAGTCTTTGGGATATTTACCAAATAGCTGGAATTCCCATTCTTAGGGAAATGTATGACGAATTCATTACACCCATTACAACATGAGGTGATGCTACCAGAACACCACCACTGGCCCATGAATTATTTAAAATATATAAGAATTTACCCAAAGATAAGAAATATATTCATGTCAGAGTGTGGATGTAAGCCTTATTAGAACCAAAAAAATAGAAAGGTCCAACCTGTGGATGTCCTACTATTTTTCCTTATGTAGATAACTAGGGTAGTTTAGGCACATATTTTCCTACACTGGAAAGAGGTGACTATAAGCACTTGTTCTATACAATAAAACCCAATATAGATGCAAAGGTATGATTATATGCATTCCTTTCTATGTGGATATGCATTTATTTTCTTCTAGTATATGAATCCGGAGGTGTTTTAAGATCAGGTACTTTTGTCATTGCGGCTAAATTGTTATAAGGGAAGTATATTGGGTTAAAAACCCCTATATGGGCATGAATTTACCATCTTATGCTACATTTACACAATGGGAAGGCTCTATTTAGAATTGCAGGTCCATTCCAAGTGTTGTGGGGATGGATTGAAGCACATTTTTCTTCATACTTGGTATTGAATTCAGTTAGAGTTCCGAATGGTCAATTCACCACATTTTTAAAGAAATTTTCTAGTATTTAGCCTCTAAATTTAAGACCTAATGTGGTGATAAAGGCATTAAATGTCTTAGGAGAATTTATCTTTTTTCCTTTTGGTAACCCACGAATTGGATCATTTATTGATGATGGTAAAGAAAATAATTATGACATGATATCTTAAATGATGTCATTCAGGATGGTTTATTATCGACCAGGATTGATGGTGAAATTATCTATGAGGCTTACATCCCTTACAGGTTTTCTCATCAGTTCATATGTCCTCAACAATCAAACACTTTTAAACCTATGTATGTTAGACATGAGAAGCACCCAATGGTAGCGAGACAATTATAGATTCTAAAGGCTTTAGAGGCATCCAAATTTTCAATTACATTTCCTCCATTATATGCATAAATCAGATTGGATAATGGATATTCCAAATCTTGGGCTTCTTCATATCCTGAAGGGGCTTTGAAAAAAGAAATATATCGAGTGGTATCTACAACAACTGTTGCATGTGAAAATCGTGGTAAGAAGTTTAAGGCCAAAGATGATACATAAGTTTAAGATGTTTTAGAGCCCTCAAAATGTATTCGTAGGAGGTGTACAAGGACGACCTGGGCTAGAGAAGAAATTCCTCCAACGCCAAGGCGATCCAGTTGCTTCCATCCAACAGAGGTTCATATTCCATCCATTGAACTTTCTGATGAAGAAAAGAGGTATGAAGAGGCTCACCAGTCAAAAGGTGTGGAGTCCCCTCCACAATAAACCATACCAAGATTGAATTGCGTGCAGCCTTTATACATTCATCATTGGGAGAGTGGGACACATGATCATAGGGATTCATGGGCATTCCTCCATCATGGAATTTGAATACTAGATATTGGTGACATTAAGGTACTTGCTGATTAAAATCTAGATTATAACCTGGATAAAATACATAAGTATATTACAGAGCTGGATGAGTTTATATATTCAACTGATGAACAAGTCCCAGCCTCTAAATGAGTATCTCATATGATGGACTTAGGAGTACACAAAGGGGTAATTATTAACTCTGAGGAGGATTGGGATATTTATGTTAATACTGAGAATGTATTTTCCTCTTTATTTTGTCTCAACTATTCTTTACCATTCATCAGCATTAATCTTGATGAAAATGTATTTGTGCAGCTTGAATGTATGGAAGGAAGATCCAAACCAATTCTTGAATCACCAAAGTATGGTCATTCATGGTCCCCCATTGATGCAATAAATGATCTTCCCTGGTCTCCAAAACTTGCTCCAGGAGAGAGAATTATGACCGAGGTAATGGTGATGGATAATCCTCAACCATTACCTCATGTTTCTCATGCCAAGAGGAGTGTTTCAATTTCTCCCCAAGTTTTTGAAAAGAAATTACAGAGAGCAATGAGATTTATCAGAAGTGTTTGCTGAAGGATAAAGTATTTATACTGTACTTAGGGAATGTAATTTTCTCAACATACTTCATTAATCTTGTTTCCTCTTGCAGAATATATGTCTCTCTCTTCTCTCAAGGGACTAAGAGTTTATTATTCTAGACTAGAGAAGGAAACCCCAGGAGAAACCCAAGTTCATATTGATGAATCTTTTATCTTAGTAGATAAATCATCAAAAGATTCAGCAATACCCACTCCTGGGTCTACTGAGAGAGAATAAATCCATGGTAATATTAAATACATTCCTCAGTATCTTTCATCATTAGATCCTGAAATAATCATTATTGATATTCCTATTGCTCAAGAAGAAAGTAATGAGGACCCAAAGAAATCTATGATAAATATTAATGTTAGCCCAAACCTGGAAATACCTGATGCTGCTGTACCAATTGAAGATCCAACAGAACAGAATGTCAACAAAGCCAATTTGGGCATCAACCAACATATGTTGGATACCTTAAATGGTGAGGATGCTATAACATTCGAAGCCACATATAATAAAATTATGGACTCCTTTAATCTTAATATTGATATTCCAGGTTCTATCAAGGAGTTGGGAGATTTACATGAGGTATTTCAAGGACATAAGTCCTTATTCTTGCATTTCCCATGCACAATTATTCTTCTTTACTTGATTATTTACATCAATGTTCACCTTATACAGCTTTATCTATAGAAAATGTTGCAAATGCTCTTTAGGAACGGGGTATTCCACTCTATCTCTCTATTGGAGCAAGATAAATACCTATAGAGGATCGTCCATAAAGAAATTTTCGAGATCCTTCAAATATAATAACTGAAAAAACTAAGGTAAATGCCCCTTCTCCAGAAACATCTACTCAAATAACTGAAACTGAGAATACAGGGGATGAATCCCATCAAGTAGTTGACTTATTAATGGGAAAATATAATCATCTATATGAATCATATCTATTTCTTCCATTTGAAACTGACAATGACCTTGATTTATCATTTTAAGGTTATCATCTCCCAGATCAGAAGGTGAAGCTTCTACTACTCTGAGAGAAGTAGAACAAGGTAGTTATTTAAGTGATCTATTTATGGAGTAAATTTTACCTCATGGTAGTGACTCAGATTCTGACATAGAGATTCAATATTCCCTTGGCATGGAATATAAGAAGACATGGCGACATATGTAGAGCATAATTTCTAAGAAGCCTTTAGATGAACTATTGTCCCATTTTTCCAAAATACCAACATTATTCTATGTATTGGGATTTAGTGGACTTAATTATCAACCAGTCCATGATGCTATGAATGAAATCATTCTTCGACGGGAGCAGAAGCATAAGCTGCAATAAAAAAATTAAAGAGGATAAATGACTCATCAATATTGAGGGCTTTCAAGCTGCAGTAGCTAAGGCAGAGGCAAATCCCAACACGAAATCGATCGAAATTGTCCAACAAATTAGATAATACATGAAGTAGTTGTTATATCTTCAATAGAAATTGGATTTTGTTCATAAAAAACTTGATTAGTTGAATCAAACATTGGGGGAAACCCAATTATAAGGGATAACATACATTTCAACTACAATGGAAGAGCTTCATCAAGTCGAGGTGGATAGAGTTGCTCAGCTATCTCAACTTCAACAGGAAGATGACAAGGCTTATGAAGTTTTTCAACAAATGAAGAGTCATGTTGAGAGTTTATTTTGACGCATGATGAAGAGGCTCCATTTTGTGGATGTCCCTCTGATTCTATATAAATGAAAAATATATCTTGTCTCCAATCATATGTTTCTTCATTCCCATTTTCCATAATTTCAATATTAAAATTAATGATGATGATTACCCCTCTTTTTTAATCATTAAACCTTCATGTTAGATATCTATGATTATAATGACAAGAATAGAGTGCTCAGAATTTTCTTATTAAGCCAATGGACCTAAATGATCATAATTTGATTTTTTCTAGGGTTATATGGGCAACCCCAAAAATTTTGTATCTTTTGATTGATTGATTTTTTATTGCTCAATATTACTTAAATCATACAAAAAATGTATGTTTAGTAAGATGGGACTCAAATTTTGTTTAGAGTTCCCTTTTTGGGTTTTAAATCTAATAAGTACCAAGTCTTTTGTTGTTGGCAGTTTAGAGTCATTCAAGTTGGACTATAAAGGGATAGTATCTAAGGTCGAATAGCATTGACCATAAATTTTGAAATTAAATCCCAAACAAGACTCTATGACTAATAATTACTTTAATATTCTTTAAATATTTTCAAGGTGAATCTTGAGCCATGATTTTTATGGTCACCAAATTTAAAACTTGTATCAAAAAATGGGGGAGTCTTCTTCCAAGAATGAATTTACCATTATTTGAAAAACCTGTTATGTGGGGTTTTATTATGCAAGGTCAACTAGTGCATAATATGCATAGCCAATTAATGGAATCTTTTGGATAACATGCCTATTATGTAGGCAACTTATACAAGACCGCCTAAGGGAACATACTGCATAGTTAAGAAAAATAGCTCTTTGAAGTTTAACATTTTACAACTGATTGACATAAGAAAATAAAATTTTGGTGACTTAAGAACAAAGTGGGTGGTTTTTCCAAGGAAAATGAATTTTAAGAATAAAAAGACATTTTATGCCAACATATTTCAAGAATATGAAAACCACATCTATACAAATTTGGTGCATGAAGAATGGTTAAAATTTATCAAAAAGGAAAATTTCTAATATCATATTGTGCAGTTTTAAGTCATGCAGTGAGGAAATTGGTACTGTTTAGTTTTAGGTCATGCAGTGATGACATTGGTACTGTGCAGTTAAAAGTCATGCAGTGAGGAAATTGTTACTGTGGAGTTTTAAGTCATGCAGTGAGGACATTGGGTGGCTTTAGTCTAAGTTCTTTAGCCTTGAACAAAGGTATGAGAGTCTCCCAATTTATTGATAATTTTTTTAGAAATATACTATCATATCTAGGTATAGAATGTAAAATCATAAACTATTATTTAAGAATTTATGAATCCAATGGTTGATATGGGAAAAGGAATAAAATCATTAGAGGAAATATTTTCCAAGAACGAATTTACCATTATTTCACAAACCCATTATGGGGGTTGTGTTATGCCGGGCCAACTGGGGAATATGTTGCATAGACAAATACTGTCAACTTTTAACTTACAGGCCCATTGTGTGGCCAACTTATGCAAGGCCACTAAAGGGAACGTGCTGCATAGTCAGGAAAAAGAGCTTTTTGAAGTTTGACATTCTATTGCTAAAAACTAAAGGAAGATTATGGAGAATCAAATTGTCCAAAACATGGAGTTTAGTTTATGGGGAAAAGTTATATTAATATGGAGAGGGTATTTGTAACCAATATTTCCAATGAATCAGAGAAATAAGATTCCTACGAAGGTAAGTCCCAAATGCAGGAGGTGTGGTGTCTGTAGTCTTAGGTCATACAACTAGGACCAAAAATGGAAACAATTTATGATATATGATCAAGTGATTCCAAGGTTATTTCATAATGCATTAAACACATGGTAAGAGAAATGTGTATACTATGGTCTTGAAGACTTTTAGATTGGGAGAAATATAATGGGACATGTATACTTAAATGACTGTTTAAAATACAGATTCTTATATATTGTCATCAAAATTTGAAGGGGACAAAGATACTATAACCAAGAATGAAGTTACCATTATTAGACAAACCTATTATGGGGGTTATGTTAAGTAGTTCCAATAGAGGCATATTCTCCATAGAAAAATAATAGCATCTTTTTACTGATAGACCCATTATGTAAGAAACTTATGTAAGGCCACCTTAGGGAACGTACTGCATAGTCAAGAAAAAGAGCTATCAGGTATTAGAAACTCTCTCACAAGAAACTGTAAGAAAGATTATGAAGATCTAGAAACATTCAAGATTAAGATTATGGAATATGGAAGGGGTTTATGCCCAATTAATATGAAAAATATTTGAACCAATATTGGCCATGTGTTTAACATCCTTTACAAAGATCTCACTCATATGTAAAATGGAGACTTTATTTGTTTCCTCTGAATTAATATTATATTTTGTAGTTTTTAGTCTTGATGTGAGGAAATTTTCACCCCCATAAGGAATTGAAACACCTTACTTATATAAAGAGTCATTTTACCAAATTCCTAAGCCCACTTGAGCAATACTCAGTGTGAGAAACAAGGCGTAGTAAGAGTTTCTTCCATAATACAAAGGTGACACAGGTGAAGAATGGGGGTGTTATATTTCTACGCAATTTAACATCATGCGGTAAGTATGAGATTAACCAATGTGAAAAGAAAGACTTTTTTAGCTATACTAAGGGATAAAACCCAAGTGTCACTATGTGTCTTTCTAAGGGAATGAATCGATCCATATGTAGTTCTTACAACATTACCTATGCAGTTTTGATTATTATACAAAGAATAAAGGGTTTTCTTATCATGGATGACCCCAAGATTTAAGATCTAGGAATCTTACGTATCTCAAATAGATGAGAATCAAGTCGTACATAGTTCATTAGAAAATCATTCCTCACGCCAATCTAGTTTGACATGAATAATGGGGGCTTTTGACACGTTCTAAGAGAACTGAAAATCATAATACATAAAATGATATAAGAACAAAATCATATATCTTAATGAAACACTCTATATAGATTAGATTCATATACATGAAGATAAAAGAAAAAAAGAATATTTTGTGACTATGGATGGGCCCAAAATTGGAGATTTAGGCATCTCTACATATCTCATTAAAAATGAGAATCAAGCCATACGTAGTTCATTAAACAAGGTCACTATGAAGATCTGACTTAGACATAGGAAAGAGATAAACTCATGTGCTATTAAGAAGTAGCGATGATGTCAATGATGTTTTCTTTTGGAAGCTTCTTACGTCATATAGAGAAAATGTTAGTCGTACAATTTAATGTCACGAAACGAGGAAAAATTATGTCATGCAGTTTAACATCATGCGATAAGGATGAATATGCTACACATTTTAACATCATGAAACATGGATGCTTATGGTTGTTATGAAGTTTATTATCTTTCAACTAGGATGTTATACTATGTAGTTTTCAGTCTTGTAGCGAGGACATGGGGGTTGTACAGTTTTTAGTCTTGGAGCAAGGACATGGGGGCTGTGCAGTTTTTAGTCTTGTAGAAAAGAAAATTTTACAACTACGCATAGTATTTATTTAAGAATCTCACATTGGTTGGAGTTGTAATAATCTCTCCATCTATTGAGATTAAGGCATAATCTCCATTTGAATAAACCTTATGTATGGAATAAGGTCCTTCCCTATTTGGATCAATCTTGGGAGGTTTCTTCCCTAGAATCATTGGAGTCCTAAGGATCAATACCAATTCTCCTTGAAGAAATGAACAGAGGCAGACTTTCTTGTTAAAATCTCGTTCTATTCTATTATGATAGACTTCAAAATGATGTAGAGTATGAAATATTTTCTCGTCTAATCGTTCCAGCTCATTGAATCATTTATGAGACCTCTCATCTATAGACAACTGAACACAGATTGCAACTCTGAGTGAAGGAAATTGTATTTCAATTGAAAAAACTACTTCAGTTCCATATAACAAAGAATAAGGAGTTTCTTGGGTGGTAGTATGAGTAGTGATCCAATAAGCCCAAAAAGCATTCAGAAGTTTATCAGGCCATGATTTCATATCTTTATCCACCATCTTCTAGAGAATATTTGATAGGGTCAAGTTGAAGGCCTTTATCTGTCCATTGGCTACCGCATGATAGTGAGATGAATGGTTGGATTTGATATTATTCTTTTGATATAACATCTTTACCTCAATTGAAAAAAAATTGGTTCCATTTTCCGTAAAAATAGTATGAGGGACACCCAATCTGGTGATGATATTAGTTTTGACAAAACTAAAAATGATTTTGGCTCCGACTTCTTTGAGAGGTATTGCCTTGACCCATTTAGAAAAAAAGTCAGTAGTAGTAAGGATATATGGGAACTACTTAGCTGTAGTGGGAGGATAAGGCCCAACTACATCCATTCCCCATGTGGAAAATGGCCAGGAATATTTAGATGTATGTAGAAACTCTGGGGGTTGATGGATGAAGTTAGCATGTGTCACGACCCGTCCTCGAGGCCCGTGTCGTGACTACCCCAAGCCCGCCTTCCATAGGCCAGGGGATGGCAACTAGCACAAAAGGCGTAAATCCCTAAGCTGGGAAGGCATTGCCTTTATGAAAGTAAACAAACACAAAAGAGTACACAATATGAAGTAAACACTAAGTAAAACCGAATACAAAAGTGTGTGTTGGAAAGTAAATGGGCTAGAACACAAACCCAACTGAACAACAAGTACAAGTAAAGGGAAAAACAGCTGAAATTAAGAGCAGCTCTTGGATCATCCTCTGGGGATTCCTACCTGAAGGGTAGGTACAAATGGCCACCTCAGCACCCATGTCCGTCAGTCTCCACTGTGTTCCGACTCATCGCAAGGTCCAACTCCGGGTTTCATCCAGTCGTGGTGCTCTCGGCCTCCGTCAGTGTTTTCCGATGTCTGCATCCAACACAACGAGGTGCGGGCATAGCCCATGCAGGGGTGAGTATAACGATACTCAGTAGGGACCCCGAGACCCGTGTGGTCTCACGATATACACTAAGGATAAGAAAAATAAGAAATATACAATCACAAAGTATCAAACAACACTACTTAGATATATGCTCATACATATACCTAAGTTACCAGTCACAACCCAGCTCCAAATCACGAGCCCAAGCACAACTCAGTCCACACTGGAAGTAAAGTCAAACACCATGATGATAATGGTTGAAATACATGACTCATCTCACACAGGTATGCCACAATTGTAGAGAGATGTAGATGATCAAATGTAGCCACTGGCTCATCTAAGTTGTCGGATCCACACATGATATAGTCCATCTAAGCTTTCTGACCCATAAAGGATACAATCCAGATATCTCGTCTAAGCTATCGGACCCACACAGGATACAGTCCAGCTATCTCATCTATGATGTCAGAACCACATAAGATACATTCCATCTAAGTTTTTGGACCCCCACAAGATACAGTCCAGCTATCTCATCATTGTCGAACCCATGAAGGATTCCAGTACAGTAGTCATCACTGTCGAACCCACACAAGATTCCGGTACAGAATTCATTGCAGCCAGCTCTAGGGTTCCTACACACAGCACGCTTGATTCCGGGAGGGTCCGCTCCTCGATTCAAGTATAGATACATCAATAAAGTCCTGAGTTGATGTATCCTGAAGTTCCGTATAATCAAAATAAATCCAACGTGACAAACAAAGTGTCAATCGGACGCCCGGTCTGAGAGATATTGGCTTTTCTCTTCCAGGGGCTGAGTTAAATTTACGCTCGATCCAAACTCGGAAGTTTTCCAAAGTCTTCTAAAACTCACTTAGAGTATCTAAAAAGGACCACCTCATTTCAAGGGTCCCAGTGCTGTAGGCAACGCGTCGATCAGACACGTGGTGTAAAAGTTATTCATGTTTAAGTGAAGCATGCATGGCCCATCAAGCCCAGTGGGCCGGCGGGTCAGCCCGACCCGGTTCATCGGGTCCGACCCGGCTAGGGGTTGGCCCAGCCCAGTGGAGCATGACCCCCCTAGGGACACGGCCCAGCAAGTCTGACCCGGTGGGGCACGGCCCACCCGCGGACCCGGCCCGGGTCGCGGCCCGGTTCGGCTCGCTCGGTGGTGCCGAGCGGCACCACCCCTACTTGTTGCCCGGTCGTCCGAAGCTGGCCGGTTTTTTCCAGCACGAGTGGGCCATGGTTGTGGGCCACTGTTTCTCCGCACAAATTTCACATAGGCATCATGGTTTTCTTTCATCCCCACCAGTTCGCCTGCCGAGCGGGCCACAGTCTTCTCTGCAGCGCGACGCCAAGTGGGCACTGCAGTCCTCCAGCCCAGCCGGCTACAGCCGGCCAGTTTGGTTCATCAAAGCGGCCCACGGATGCAGGCCACAGTTTCCTCCACGCGGCCAGTGCAATGACACCGGTCCACCACCACTGCGGCCTGGCTTGGTCGTGACCTTCGTTTGTCACCTCCTTCGATCGCTGCCGCCTCATGATCGTGGCCTCTTCCTCCGGCACGATATGACAGCGCCGCACCCTTCCGGATCTTCCTCCATCACCAAATAAACCAAAAAGAAACAGAAGAACGTTGGGCGGTCTTGGTTCAGCCCGCACCCTCCGTATCAGATGATATCATGTGGCCAATGACGAACCAAGGTATTCAACGAAGAACAAGGTACAATTTTATTCAATTGAAAATTAATCATAACCCCCTACCTTGATTCAAGGTATGTTGTGGAAGTCGTGGAAGTCAGCATCGCGGAAGACAGACGTTGTTCCATCAATAGTGGAGGGAAAAACATTGGCGATGTTCTACATGGGTGGCTTCTTCTCACTTGGTGAGGAGGAAGAAGAATGAAGATGGTTGTTCTTCGTGGGCATCGTCGTAATTCGTCGAGAGAGGAAATTGTTCTTCGCTGGAAGATGGCCCTCACTATTCTCCAGAGCTCCACCAACACAATATGTTCCAACCCAAAAATAATAGCTTGGCTATTATTTGTATTCTTGATATGAATTTCAAAATAATTCAAATTTGGTGATCCATTTAATTAATTGAAAATTAATAATGTGACTGTTGGCATCATTAATGGAAGGAGGTGAAAGGTTTAAGAGTTAAAGGGGGTTCATGGGAGTTAAAGGGGGAGTTGAGGGGTTAGGTGCTCATGTGGTCCCCACCACACATTATCCTCTCATGGGAGGTTATGTGGGGTGTGGGCCCCACCTCCAACTCCTCATTGGAGAAGATAACCACCCCCTTAACAAAAATTATGTAACAAATAATTTTTATTTATTTTAATTAGAAATCCCAAAAATTAACTTCTCCTCCCGACCAAACGCATCTACGGTAAAGGTCCCCCTATGCGAATATCGATGCTGTGAGTTCATTGGTATCCTCAGATTTCAATTCCGAGCACCGGTTAGAAAAATAAAAAAACGATCACGTACGTTTGCTAAATTTATCTGAACAAAACATCATAAATTGATTCTGGGTACATCGGGCCTCAGAATCAGGCGTCGTTAGAAACTGCAGACTCGTAAAATTCTAAAGAATTTAAGAAAAAAATTTCCTTGAAATTTCCGGGTCATTTCATTACCCCCACCTCAGGTATTTACGTCCCCGTAAATCTACAACACACACTAGGGAAACAAATGAGGGTATTGAGCACGCATATGATCCCCCCGCTCCCATGTGATCTCATGGAGGTTCTCGTGATGCCAGTGAATGCGCACTAGAGGAATCAACTATCCACGTAGGGCCCACTCCTGTTGTTCCTCGATCTCCACCGGGACCTCCGTGAATGTCACCCCATCATTGATGTCTAGCTCCCCATGGTCGATGATATGGGACGGGTCATGCACGTATCTCCTTAGCTGAGATGTGTGGAAGACGTCGTGCACCCGGTGAAACTGAGGATGAAGGGCCAGGCGGTAAGCCACCTCGCCTACCCTACATAGGACCTGGAATGGTCCGATAAAACGTGGAGATAACTTGCCGCCCCGACCAAATCTCCATAGACCTCATCGAGGTGAGACCTGTAGGAAGACGTGGTCGCCATCCTCAAAATCCTGTGGTCTCCATCTACTATCTGCATAGAAATTTTGTCTGCTCTGTTCAGTCTTCATATGCTCCTGGATGATCTGCACCTTCTCCATCGTAGCATGAACCATCTCTGATCCTACAAGTGCTGACTCCCCTGGGTCTGTCAAGCATAGAGGTGATCTGCAAGGTCGTCCGTACAGTGCCTTGGAAGAGTCCATACCAATGGTGGAGTGTTAACTGTTGTTGTACGCAAACTCCACCAAGGGTAAGTGATCCTCTCAGCTATAACCAAAGTTGAGGACACATGCACGGAGCATGTCCCTAAGAGTCTGAATGGTCCTCTCAGTCTGACCATCCGTCTGAGGATGGAAGGCAGTGCTCAAGAGAAGCTGCATCCAAAAATCCTCATGTAACCCCTTTCATAGCCGAGAAGTGAAACAATCATCTCGATCAGAGACGATAGTCGATGGCACACCATGAAGCCGTACGATGTCCTGAATGTAGAGATGTCCCAAGATCTCTACTGAGCCCTACTATCTGATCAGTAGGAAGTGGGCCGACCTGGTGAGTCGGTTTACAATCTCCCAGATAGATTCATGTCCTCTGGATGTATGTGGAATCCCCATCACTAAATCCATGGATATCCCATCCCACTACCACTCTGGAACCTCCAAGGGTTGAACCAAGCCTTCTGGAACCAGGTTCTCCGCCTTCACTTGCTGACAAGTGAGGCATCGAGGGACAAACTATGCTACTACTTTCTTCATACCTGGCCACCAGTGCTGTCGTCTGAGGTCCTGATACATATTCGCCACTCCTAGATGTACTGCTAGAGGGGAATTTTGGAACTCTCTCAATACCTACTCTTGTAGAGCAACTGGTACCATGGTACATCCTCTTAAGAGGATGGCATGCTCCCCACCTTCATAAAACCCATCAGGTGCCTGCCCTGAGGATATCTGAGCACATCGCGCCTCATAATCAATGTCCCCATGCGGAGTCTCTATGAATCGTTGAAGAAGTGGAGGAGTGACTCTATGAGACTGCAGAAAGGATTCTCTATCTCTATCCAAAAAGGATATCTTCAATGCATCCACCTACTTTGTTGCCTCTCCTCGAAGTTGAATTCCCAATATCCTAATGAGAGCATCTGCTACAAAGTTCCTCCTCCCAGGAGTATAAACTATCTCAAATTCATAGTCCTAAAGGAACACGATCCATCTTCACTATCTCAAGTTCATGTCCTTCTATGAGAAGATGTACCTGATACTCTGGTGCACATAGTAGACTGTAAAACGTTCACCCATCAGATAGTGCCACCACATCTTCAAGGCGAAGACCACTGCTGCTAACTCCAAGTCATGGGTAGCATAGTTTTTCTCGTGCTGTCTCAAATTCCATAAACCATACGCGATCACTGATCGATCCTACATTAGGAAACATCCATGTATGGTCCCTGATGTGTCGTAGTAAACTACATACCCTACACCCTTTTCCAGTAGCCTCATGATGGGTGCACTGGTCAACCTCTGTCTCAGCTTCTAAAAGATCTGCTGGCATCTATCTGACCACACGAAGGGTTTCCCCTTCTTCATCAAAGCTGAAAGTGGTTCTGCAACTCTGGATAATTCTGTCACAAATATCTAATAGTACCTAGACAGACCCAAGAAACTTCGCACCTCTGTCACACTCCTGGGTGGCTCCCAAGAAAGTACTGCCTCGATCTTCACCAGATCCACTGCAACTCCATCCTCCGAGATGATGTGTCCTAAGTAGTGAACCTCTCGAATCCAGAACTATCACTTCGAGAGTTTACCATAAACTCGGTGCTCTCAGAGTGTATCCAGTACTACCCGCAAATGGGAAGTGTGCTCCTCCTCAGTAGTCGAGTAAATCAGTATGTTGTCGATGACGACTACGACAAATAGATCGAGGTAAGACTAGAAGATCCTGTTAATGAGACTCCAGAACACTGCTGGAGTGTTGGTTACGCCGAAGGGAATATCCAAGAACTCATAGTGGCCATACCGACACCTAAAGTCCATATTCTTCACATCCTCGTCTCGAAATCTGAGCTGGTGATAGCCTGACCTGAGGTATATCTTCGAGAACCATCATGCTCCCTTGAGATGATCTAAGAGGTCTTCAATCTTTGGGAGTGGGTACTTGTTCATCACAGTCACATGATTCAAGTGACAGTAGTCGACACATAGTCGCAAGCTCCCATCCGCCTTCTTGGCGAACAAAATCAGTGATTCCCAGGGTGAAACACTGGGTCAGATGAATCCCTTCCCCTCCAAGTCCTCCAGCTGTACCCGCAGATCACGAAGCTCGGTGGGAGCCATCCAATATGATGAAGTAGATATCGGTGTTTTCCCGGGGTACATATCAATATAGAAGTCTACCTCTCTGCGAGGAGGTAGTCTTGGAACGTCTTCAGGGAAAACATCCGCGTACTGATCCACCACAACAAGAAAACTAGGACTCTGCACATCAACCGCTCCAAGGATGAGACTAGTCAACTGATGTGTGATCGGATTCCCTCTCCTTTGCATAAGTCCATCCTGCGCTTAAAAGGATCCCTTCTTTCGGGTGAAGGTGAACCTGGTCCCATCCGTGCAGATACACCGCACCTTGCGCCTAATACAATCAATCTGATCATGGACTGTAGTTAACCAGTCCATATCCAAGATGACGTCGTAAGGCCTCAACACCGCTAAAAAAAGATACCAGCTGAAGATATTGCCTCCTAGAGTAAGCTCACACTACCGGAACCAGTGTGTAATCATCAAGTCTACTCCCATAGGAGTCTCTAGCCGTAAGGATCTAGCCAATGGCTCCGTCGGAATCTCCGAGCTCCGAACAAGGGCAGCTGAAATAAAAGAATGACTCGCACCTGTGTCTATAAGTACTGCAACAAGGGTGGAGTAGACACAGATAGTACCTAAAATCATCTCAGGTGCGCTGTGGTCATAGGCCTCGACTGCCTGGAGCTGAGCCCACCTCTGTCCGCCAGCTCCCTATGGTCGGGGTGGACCTCATCGTGGTGGTGGTGGTAGAGCCTCAAAACATCGTCCACCACCCGCTGCTCGGCCAGCTCCTCTACCAAGTCTGCCTGATCCTGATGTACCACCATGGTCGAACCTCTTCCTCTACCTGGGAGGTTCCACTACTGTCTTCTACTCATCTGCATGGCGAGTCAGGCAGTCACAAGCCATGTGGCCCTGCCCACCGCATGCATAGCACTGCCTGCTCCTCATATAGCTGACTCTGTCTCGTGTGCCCCGCACAACCGAACCCGAATCCTAGGGTCTCCCACCTGATGGCCTGGTCCGCTTGGACCTCTGTGACGTCTGTCTACTGCCGGCTGCAGAAGACTCCACTACGTGTCCTCCTATGGTGGGTCTCACTACTGATTTCTAATCAGTGAGAATAATCTCCACTAGAAGGGCTTGCTCCAGCACCGCTACCTACGTCGGAATGCTGAGGGGAATTGTCAGAGCCATGATTCATGCTTGAGTCCCTGGTCGAAGTTTCGGGCCCTGAAGAATGGGTCCCATACAATATTTGTGGAGTAGGGTGAGAGGTCGGTGAACCTCGCTGAGTACTGATCTACTGTCATGTTGCCATGCTGCAGATATAGTAACTCTTGAATCCGCACTGCACAAAGGGTGGCTAGAACAAACTCTTCTCAAAACAGGCTCTCGAAGTCTGACCAGAGTAGAGATTCCTTGTCATGCACATGGAGCATCAGGCTCCACCATCTACCTACTGCTGTGTGTAGGAGACTCGCAGCAAGGATCACCATAAGGTCGGCTGGTGTCCCTAACAATCTAAAAACTCTCACAAGAGCCTCTAGCCAATCCTCAACTATCTGTGGGTTCGTCTCTCCCCAGAACCTGGGTGTCCTCTATCACTGGAACTCATGCAATGAACTCAGGTAGCATGCACTCTCTGTTGCTGGGGCTGGTGGTATCGGTGGCCCAATGGGTAGTGTTACCGCCGGTGCCTCCGCTGTGATGGGGCCCTACACCGAGGCCTCATTGCTCGATGGGCTACCATCTCATACGTAACTTGGACCCCTAACTGGATGCCTTCATGGGGCCATCCTAAAAAGAAACAGGTGCACCACGGTTAAACAGAATACCTGGTGAGCTCACACAAAGTAATCAAAAAAGAACACTTTTCAATGAAAACTCACATGCAATCAGTGTTTTCGTGCACTGAGTCAGAAATCAGAGGTCAGGGTCCTGGTGTATGGATACTTCAGCTGTCACACCAAAATAGGACACCCTGGACTGAAAACCACACTCTTTACTCTTAACACCATTGCTTCAGAGAAACGAATGATCAGAGTCTTGAGTTCTGCAGTAGAACTGACTCCTCTGATACCAAATTGTCACGACCCATCCTCAGGGCCCATGTCGTGACTACCCCAAGCCCGCTTTCCAAAGTCCAAGGGCTGGCGACTAACACCAAAGGCATAAATCCATAAGCTGGGAAGGCATTGCCTTTATAAAAGTAAACAAACACAACAGAGTATGCAATAAGAAGTAAACACTAAGTAATATTGAATACAAAAGAGTCTGCTGGAAAGTAAATGGGCTAGTATACAAACCCAAATGAACAACAAGTACAAGTAAAGGGACAAATAGTTGAAAGTAAGAGTAGCTCCTGGATCGTCCTCCGGGGATTCCTACCTGAAGGGTATATATAGATGGCCACCTAAGCACCCGCATCCATCAGTCTCCATTGTGTGTCGACTCGTCGCAAGGTCTACCTCTGGGTACCGTCCAGTCGTGGCGCTCTCGGCCTCCGTCAGCACTGTCCATCATATGCATCCAACACAACGAGGTGCGGGCATAACCCGTGTAGGGGTGAGTATAACGATACTCAGCAGGGACCCTGAGACCCACGTGGTCTCATGATATCTACTAAGGATAAGAAAAATAAGAAAGATAAAACCACAAAGTATCAACCAACCCTACTTAGGTATATGCCCATACATATACCTAAGTTACCAGTCATAGTCCGGCTCCAACTCACGAGCTCAAGCACAACTCAGTCCACACAGGAAGTAAAGTCAAACACCATGATGATAATGGTGGAAAGACATGACTCAGCTCACACAGGTATTCCACAATTGTAGAGAGATATATATGATCAAATGTAGCCACTGGATCATCTAAGCTTTCGGACCCACACATGATACAGTCCAGCTAAGCTTTCAGACCCACACATGATACAGTCTAGCTATCTCGTCTAAGTTGTTGGACCCACACATGATAAATTCTATCTAAGCTGTCAGACCCACATAGGATACAGTCCAACTATCTCATCATCGTCGAACCCACGGAGGATTCCAGTACAATAGTCTTCATTGTCAAACCCACACAGGATTCCAATACAGAAGTCATTGCAGCCATCTCTAGGGTTCCTGCACACAGAATGCTCGATTCCAGGAGGGTCTGCTCCTCAATTCAAGTATATATATATCAACAAAGTCCTGATTTGATGTATCCTGAAGTTCCGTCTCATCAAAAGAAACCCAACGTGATAGAAGGTGTGTCTATCGGACGCCCGGTCTCAGAGATATAGTGTTTTCCGTTGCAGGGGCCCGGTTGTGATTTACGCTCAATCCAAACGCGGCCTTTTTCCAAAGACGTCCAAAGATCACTTAGAGTATCACAAAAAATACCACGTTGTTTCAAGGGTCCTAGTTCCACAGAAGACGCGTTGATTAGACGCGTGGTCTAAAAGTTATTCATGTTTAAGTGAAACGGGCCCGGCCCGTCAAGCCAAGTGGGCTGGTGGGTCGGCCCGACCCGGTTCGACGGGCCCGACCCGGCTGGGGTCGGCTCAACTTGGTTGAGCGTGGCCCCCCTAGGGACTCGGCCCAGTGGGTCCGACCTGGATAGGGGGTCAGCCCGGCCCGGCGGGGCGCAACCCACCCGCGGACCCGGACCGGGTCGCGGGTCGGTTCGGCTCGCCCGGAGGCGCTGAGCGGCGCCACCCCTCGTTGCTGCCCGGCCAGCCGAAGTTGGCCAGTTTTGTCCGGTGCGAGTGGCCCGCAGATTCGGGCCACGGTTCCTCCACACACGGTGCCCATAGGCACTGTAGTTTCTTTCATCCATACCGGTAGGCGGCTGACTGGTTCGCATGCCGAGCGGCCCGCTGAGCAGGCCGCGGTCTTCTCTGCAATGCGGCGCCAAGTGGGCGCCCCAGTCCTCCAGCCCAGCCGACTATGACCGGCCTATTCAGTTCCTCCGAGAGGCCCACGGATGCAGGCTGTGGTTTCCTCTTCACGGCCGACGTGACGGCGCCAGTCCACCACCACCGCGGCCTGGCTTTGCCGCGGCCTTAGGTTGTCGCCTCATTCGATCACTGTTGTCTCGTGGTTGTGGCCTCTTCCTCCAGTGTGGTACGATGGAACCACACCCTTCCGGCTCCGCCTCCATTGCCTAATAAACCAACAACCAATGGAGGAACGTCGGGCCATGTTGGTTCGGACCGCGCCCTCCGTATCAGATGATATCATTTGGCCAATAATGAACCAAGGTATTCAATAAAGAACTAGGTACAGTTTTATTCAATTAAAAATTAATCATAACCCCCTACCTCGATTCAAGGTATGTTGTCGATGTCACGGAATTTGGCATCGTGGGAGATGGATGTCGTTCTGTAAATTTTGTAGGGAGAGATGTTGGTGATGTTCTACGCATGCGACGTCTTCTCCATTGGCGCGGAGGAAGAAGAAAAAATGTGGGCGTTCTTCGTGGGCATTGTCGTTCTTCATCGAGAGAGGAAATTGTTCTTCATTGGAAGAAGGCCCTCTCTATTCTCCAAAGCTCCACCAACACAATATGTTCCAACCCAAAAATAATAGCTTTGCTATTATTTTTATTCTTTACATGAATTTCAAAATAATTCAAATTTGGTGATCGATTTAATTAATTTCCAATTAATAATGTGAGTGTTGGCATCATTAATAGAAGGAGGTGAAAGGTTTAAGAGTTAAAGGGGGTTCATGGGAGTTAAAGGGGGAGTTGTGGGGTTAGGTGCTCTTGTGGGCCCCACCACACATTATCCTCTCATGGGAGGTTATGTGGGGTGTGGGCCCCACCTCCAACTCCTCTTTGGATAAGATAACCACCCCCTTAAAAAAAGTTCTGTAACACATAATTTTTTATTAATTTTAATAAGAAATCCCAAAAATTAACTTCTCATCCCAACCAAACGCAACTGCGGTAAAGGTCCCCCTAGGTGAATACCGACGCTGCGAGTTCATTGGTGTCCTCGGATTTCAATTCCGAGCAACGGTTCGAAATATAGAAAAACATGCATGTATGTTTACTAAACATACCCGAACAAAACTTCAAAAATTGATTCTGAGCACACCGGGCCTCGAAATCAGGCACCATCAAAAACTGCGGACTCGTAAAATTCCAAAGAATTTATTAAAAAAATTTACTTGAAAAATCTGGGTCTTTATAGCATGCACCTGTCAGGGATGATATTTCTTAGTGAAATATGTGCAATCCTGAGTCATTGATGGCCAAAAGTATCCAAGACTTCAGATCTAATCAGAGAGTATGTGCCCAAACTGCTGGGCATCACAAGCTCCTGAATATACTTCTTTAATGATAGCTGCAGTCTCTTCCCCATCAATACATCTGAAGAGGATTCCATCAAAGCTTCACTTTTAGAGGATCTTTTGTTGGGTTGGACTATCATAAAGAGTAAAATTGGATTCTCATCACCGAATCTGTTCATTTTCACCCCTATTTGGTGGAAGTACTCCATTCTGAAGATATTCAATGATGGGTGTTCTCCATCCCATTGTATGACCGTATGGGTCAGAAATAGGGCTGATTTCATTAATTTACTCTATTCTTGTTTGAACAAAAGGTGATACCACATGACGATGGGCTATGCTAATGACTGTCTCATCCCAATTTGGATATTCCAAGGTTGTAGCTGCATTTTCTAGTACATCTTCTTTGGAATTTTGTGATTGTGGGACATAAGACAATGTCAGCTCGTAGGGAAATTTAGTCGTTAACCCTCTAACGTAATCACAAAAAGGGATTAAATATTATTTTTTGATATAATATTCTCAATTGATTTTATTAATTACCAATTATGAGTCACCTTTTACCTTTAAGTTATTCATTTACAACTGAAGTGCTAATTCCAAACCTATGATTAGAGCTTGATATTCTGCCTCATTGTTGGTTCCACCTTCTGACAATAGGAAATAATAAGGAAACAATGCATTTTCAGGGGAAATAAGGAAAATTCTTAACCCGTATTTTGTGATTTTAGGGTTTTCCATTCTCTTCCCTATTTGAATTCTGGAAGCACCATAAATGTACATTTCCCATGTTTTGGAATTATTCTGAATGGATGTGAATTATTTACCAGGAAGTCTAGTATTTAATGATGTATCTTCTGCAGATGGATGCTCAGTAAGGAAGTTAGCCAAATCTTGTCCTTTTATTTCCTTTTGAATCAAAAACTAGATATCAAACTGTTACAAAATAACTTCCCACCATGCCATCTTCCCTATAAGAATAGGATGACTATGGATAAATTTGAGCAGGTTATTGTGAGATATCAATTGGACCTCATGATGTTTCAAATAGTGCCTCAATTTCTTAACTTCTAATATAAATACTAGGAAGTACTTTTCAATACTTGAATACAAAGTTTTTGCATCACACATAGTTTGGCTGATATAGTAAAGGGTGTTTTCATTCCCAGCATCATTCTTTTGAGCAAGGAAGGCACCCAATGATCACTCTAAAGATGTCACATAAATAATAACCGACCTTCCCTCAATAGGTGGCATTAATATTGGTCGACATAAGAGATATTTATTGAGGTTATCAAATTCTTCATTAAATTCTTCAGTCCATGGGTAGGTGACTCCCTTCTTCATTAATTTGGTGAAGGGAAAACACTTTCCTACCAAATTGGCGATAAAGCGCTGAATATAGGCCAAGTTTCCATGGAGTCTTATTAATTCTCTCAAATTTCAAGGAGGAGAAATACCAAGGATTGATTTTGTTTTCTTAGGATAAACTTTGATACTGTGGTGGCATACAATGAATCCAAGGAACTTTCCTAAGGTTACCTCAGAAGCACATTTCAAGGGGCTCACCTTCAAACTGTGTTGTCAACATTTAGGGAATATGGTATCCAAATCAACCAAGTGATTAGAACGTTGTATGTATTTGACCATCAAATCATCCACATTAAATTCAACAAATTTCCCTAAGATGGGTTTTATGATATGGTCCATGACACGTTGGTATGTTGTGCCTGCATTCTTTAAGCCAAATGGAATTACATAAGAGAAAAACACACCATGAGGGGATCTGAAGGATGTAGATTATTCATCCTCTGGGTCCATATGAATTTAATAATACCCAGAGTATCCATCCATGAAGAAAATTGCTTCATAGCCAGCTATTTCATCGATTAAAAGCTCTATAATCAGAACTGGAAAATCATCTTTAAAAAAATGCTGGTTAAGATCTCTAAAATCAATGAAAACTCTAATTTTCCCATTCTTCTTTTTCACTAGAAAAATGTTGGATAGCTATTTGGATATTGAACTTCCCTGAAAAAGTTGTCCTTCATAAGATTATCAAGATCAGCTTCAAATTTAGAGGCATGAGTTGGGTGTGTTCTTCTTGCTACTTGTTTGAATCCATGATGTTATTCTAGAAAACCCAAATGATGGTTGGATACATCAAAATTAAGTTCTATAATTTCGTTATAATTGCTATCAAATATATCTCGATGTTTATTTAGAAACGAATTATACACCTATTTCTCTTTAGAGGTCATGGACACACTAATTAGAGTGGGGAATAGATCTTCTTATGTACCCAGATTTATTTCTCTGAGCTTATCCATGGTGGTAGAGACACCTTCCTCAAATGATGGAGGAGAATCCCCATGATCTTCCTCTTCTTCATCATTACATGTTACCTCTTCTGTTTCCACTTGCATAGTAGATGACGATGCAAAACTCCCAGATTTAGAGGGGGAGTTAGTATTTGAATATCCTAAAGAAAAGGACACCATATCTGACCTTACTGATGATAAATGATCTTCCAGTGGTAAAAAAGAGGGAATTATGGATTGAGAGTCAACATATTTGTCTTCCTCTAGAATTTATAAAATTTATTCTCCTCTGATTGATGAAGTAAAGGATTGTTGTAGTTCAGTAGATGAAATGAAAACATCTGCATTTAGGCTTCCATCATTACTCGGAGGATCAACAGTTTCTCCCATACTGTTAGGCTCAATTTCCATAATTGAAATTTTAGAAGTTATTGGGAGAGTGATTGGATTTGGGTTTACCTTTCCAATTTGATTAATTGGTAGCACATAATCTATACTAAAATGTATGAATGGATTTGTTGGAATCTTTTCCAATATATTCGGAGCATTATATCTAGTTATCTCCTTTGTTATGGAATTCATTCCTTTTGTGTGATAAAACTCTGCCTCAATGTATGGAGATTCACACGTTTTGAATGGATCCTTGTCACCATACATCATCCTAATTTTACCATTGAAGCAGTACTTAAGATAATAGTTGTATGATGAAGGTATGGTTGCATGTTGATGTAGCCAAGGCCTTCCAATCAAAATATTGAAGGCTCTGTCCTGACGAACAACCATGAAATCTGAATTTGATACAAGATCTCCAAATTGATTTCTGAGTGTAATTTCACCCAGAGGTTCTTGATCATTCTTATCATAAGCTTGAATCATTAAAGTGGAAGTAGATAAGTATGATTCAGTTAAACCCAATAAACGAAGTGTACGAATGGGAATGAGATTGAATCCAGGGCCATTATCAATGAAGGCTCGTCATATGTCTATGTCATTGACCTTTCCATACAAATACAAGGGTCTAATATGTCTAGGTACAACATTATATTCATCTTCAGCTATAAAATATATGAATTCATGACATTATGAAGGATCATTCTCTATACGGTAAACCTCAACAACAGAAACATTGGTTTCAAACTCTTGAGGACTTGACAAAGCCTCAATAAGTGCTTCTCGAATATATTTTGACAGATTCGAAGCATGCATAATTGGAATCTTGGATGGTAGTTGAGAAATTGTTTCAAGAAATCATACTTCTGTTTCAAAGGTCTGAATTTTCCATCATGAAGATGTGATTTTAAAGGTTTTTTTGGAAGTTTATGCTTCTGATGTAGACGTATTCTGTGTCGGAATAGAAGTTGGAAATACTCCTGGATTTGGTAGATTAGATTGGATGGATCTATTCACTTGTTGAGAAGAAGATGATGTGACTTTTAATTAGTCTTACAAGATAATTGTGTCATAACTGAACCTATCTTTCATGGAATAAACTCCTTGTTCCTATTGAGCCCGCTGAAGGGATCTTCCTTGAGTTTCTTCCACATATATGGTTCGAGCATGGGTAGAGTTAAAATGTTGGTTTCTAGAATTCCAACTTCTTCCATTGTATCCTCGACCTAGGCCACTTCATCTAGTTCCCCAATTAGGTACAAGGAATTATGTCTCATTATAATCAGAATCACCATCAGTATAAGGATCTTTTAAGTGGATATAGTTAATAGAAGCAAAGATAAACTCTTAATCTGATGAAGATTATTCTTGATGGGTTAATTCTGATTGTGCCATTTGGAGGGGTGGTTCTAGTGCTTTTGAAATAGATGGCATGAAATCATCCAGGTTCATAGAAAACTTTGTCCTTAAGTGAGATCATATTCTTCTAACTGCTCTTTTTCCTTATAATCAGTTCTCTTATTTGAAAAATTACCATTGGATGAAGATGGTTTTACTGTGGATAGGAGTGGCAGAAGACACAATCAGTTGTTTCAACTGTGTTCTTAAAATAGTATGAGTTCAGTTAATCATTTTCCTGATCATCCAATCATTATATTTCTACAAATTTTTACTTTTTTACTTCCTTACATTTGTCCCCTTCCTCTGGATCGATAGCAGTAACACATGCTACTTGAGCAGATGAACTATTCAATTTCACTTGTCTAGAGTCTACCATATTTTGTATGAGGTCCATTAAAACAAAACATTCCTAGATGGGATTCCCTAACATTTTCTGAAAGGGAAAATAATTCGGAAGATCTTCATTTCCCACATTATTTGGTTTCTTTGGCCTTGGAAACTAAACCAAATTGTTTTCTAAAGATGTGATGAAGTAACCAGAAACTTGTTCATTTTGGAAAGAATAAACTTTGTTTTTTAATTTCTCAAACTATTTCTACCTTTGATCTCTTTGATCATCTTGAAGAGGCGATCATTGATGCTGATACTCAGGAGGCGAATCCCTTCAGTATGATGAATGTCTTGAAGTAGAAGCAGGTACATGTGCCTGTTTGAGTGTAACTATAGAAGCTTATGCCTTTACTATCCTCTTCCTTGGAGCTTATGGAATTACATTAGTTTTAGCATTAGTTTCTTTAATAGAGTCGTATACCTATTGAGCGATTGAAGTAAGGTCTCAAAACCCTCCTGTTTATTTCGTAGGGATCAATGGTGTGGGTAACTCATCATGCAGATATGCCACACAAATTGGTAGTAACTCTTCCTGAGGGAGTGCTAGACTTAAAGAATAGGTTAATCCTTTCCATCAAACAATGAAATATGAAACTCTTTCATTCTCAAATTGTTTACAATTTTTAATATAAACAAATTTCATATTTGGTAGTGTTGAGCTAAATTAAAGAAGGAATTTCTTATGAAGATCTTCCCATCCAGTAATTGATTGATTGTAAACATGTATACCAGTCAAAATCCGAACCCTGTAATGAATGCAAAAAACACATAATCTATACTGCTTCTTGTTTTTGAGAAGTTCAGATCATGGGATTACAAAGAGAAACAAAATGTGTTATGTTACGTTCTGGATCTCCCGAACCATTGAATATTGGGAATGTGGTATTCAAAAAAATTGGCGAGGGAGGAATTTCATCCACCCATTCAATGTAATCTATCTTTCTCGGCTGAACTGGTGCACATCATTCCTCTATAGCTTCCAACCGAGTTGTTAATGCCTAAATTGTATTAATAAGCATTTGGGTAGTATCTGGATGAGCTAAAACCTATACAGGTATTGAAAATGGACCTCGAGCTGGTGCAATGACCGAAAAAACCATGGATGGTGGTGCTGATATTTTCCTCGGATAACCCACGAGAACATGCCTATAAGGATATATCTGCTCCTACCTTAATTGTGTACCCGGTGGAGGGAATTAATTATCTGAATCTATAGTTTCTAAAAATCCTCTTTACCGAGGAGATCCTATAGGATGTGTAAGTTGAGGACCTTTGTGAGGAGTATGTTTAGCAGAAATGATCCTTTTATGTAACTCTATATTGAGTCTTTTCAACTCCTTCATTTCCTCTTATTGCTGTGCAAATATCTCTTTGAGGAAAAGAGATTGACCTACTCTGGTGGAAAAGTGAGATGCAATCTGACTTTTTTCTTTTCCCCTTGTTAGATGTCCTTTGGAGGTGTGGGAGTTGGTTATTTGAAGGCATACCTATATTTGGGGTAAGCCTCTAATTTCAAATACACACACCTTCTTCATTTTCCTCAGTGTGTATCATATTATGGAAAAGAACTTCATCTTCTGGTTCCCCTTAACTGGAGTCATTTTTTGGAAGATATTCTGCAACAGTGTTAATGAAATTCACTGACGCATAATGAATCAATGGAATTCTAGCAGTATTTTTTTAAGATTTTCTTTTTCTGTATCTTTCTATGAGATCCTGTTCTCATATATTATGAATTCCTAGGAACTATTTGGTGGATAGTAACCCGAACGGAATCCTTGGAGAATTCAGTTGTATGCTTTCCCTGTGGCTTCTTCCCTAATCGGGATAAAAATGACTTTCGTTGAGGAGGGGATTGAAGATGTGAAACATCCCCCATCCCCGTAGGCTTGGGCTGTTCTGGTTCTTCTTCTTCAAATCTCTGAACATTGTTTAATGAATTTGAAGGCTGAATTAAATGATCCCCCAACCTTGAAAGCTGGGGTGATTCATGAACTGCTATGGATGAAATTCATGAAACTACTCTTCTGATTTTTCGAATTTTGGTTTGGTCATTAGCTATGTTCATTATCCGACAACCACTCAAATCATCTATTTTGAAATATCTCTTTGCAATTTCAGACATTTGCATTCTCTGACTCCAAACATCCTCTATGAGGGACACCTGCTCAGGATTATTAGATGCTTGATGTAAAAGTAACTCAACAAATCATTTTCTTTGGGACTGCCTCTAATGAGAGCTGGTTAAGGCCTATTCTTGAGCGTACATTTGATTACAAAGAAAATCTATTGATTATGGATGACCATTTTCAATAACATTGAATGAGACCACTTTTGGAAGACATTGCTACTTTAAGAGTGTAGTGAAATGCAATGCTCCATGTGCACCCCATCCTATGATACAAATACTAGATGGGGAATTGGAAATTAACTAGCGTATCCTCTTTAGAGCATTGGGGAATGTACACTAAAGGGTTATTTACTGGTTTCAACCATTGGATGTTGGAAAATTGAGAGAGATTCCAAGTCAATTTGGCGTTGCAACCCTTCTATTACCTTTCCATGATTTTTGATATTCATTATATGGTAATACTTTGGTTTTCAAATGATGAAGAGTATTCCATAAATTGAGGTTGATATCATGAATACAATATTCTATAATCAATTTTGGAATGTTATACTGAGAACATGCCAAAGTCCAGAACATTACTAGTACTTCTACCTTAGCCAATATTTTCCTCATGTTTAACACATCTTCATCGTCTTTCACTAGAGGTTTCTCTACATAGTCTGACCAAAGTGGATGATCTGTATTAGAAGAAAAATGACCCAAGGGATGTTCATAGAATTAACATTCCCTTGAGATGTCTTCTGGTTGAGAAAGTGCTTCACCTATCATTGACAAGGCATCAGACATGACTGGCCTTTTGTTAGCAAGTGCCTCAAGATAGAAGGGCTTTCTAAAAACTACATTTTCAATTATAGAATTGTCTTGAAAATGAAAAATACTACTGTAGAGAGTACTTTCACAGTGAATTACATCATGGGGGGATCACCATGATGGATTACAACAATGGATAAATCTTCTTTCTCCTTGGTCTTCTGGCCACACGGAAGGTTACTGTAGCTCTCATCCAGAGACAGGTGATCTAGATTAACCAAATTATCCAGAGGAAAGCCTTCCTGATGAAGTTTCTGAGGAGGAAATTCAGAATAACTACAACCACTCTCATAATTTAGCAATGAGAGGATAGGATCTTGAGCTGAAAAAGATAAATGTCTGAGGGCTTCAAGAAATCCAACATTGGGAGGATCCAAACCGCAACTTGACTCTTGATTTTCCAACAGTACTTCGTGAGACATCTTCTTATATGTTCTCTTATACTTAATTGGGGAAAATTTCTTGGAAAACTGGTAATCATTGGCAAGTGTATGTGCCTTCCTTGGAGTGGTTACTAGAACATACCTGTTATTTCCAATTGTAAAGGGTGTATGTTCCCAATATTGTTGTTTATATGATATGGGGGATTAAGCCCCATGACCCTCCTGGATTGGAATAGAGGTGTGTATCTGTTCCAGGATGGTATGATGATGTGTCATCCCATGCATGGGAACAAATTTATGTGTATGTTCCTCTAGTACTGCTGAATTAGTTGTTATAATATCCCAGAATGCTTCTAGAATATGGGTAGGGATTTGAGTCAGCCCTTTCACCATTGATAAGATATGTTTGGTGAATTCAGATACCGAAATGGGAATATACATCCATTCCATATCTAGAGTAGGTGTATGTTCCTACTCCATTCCTCCTTTTCCTATCAATGGGTATTGACAATACTCATGCATGGGGGTAGAGGATTAGGTCTTCCCCAAATTTGTCGTCAGAGCTTTCTGACTGGCTTCTTTGGGTGACTCCAAATGAGACTGTTGGTAGACTTGATGAACATTGGTAGGTGTATGTGAATGCTGGCTTTTTCCTATCAATTATGGTTGACATAATTTATTCAATACTAGCAGACGATACTGATTGTAGAATTAGTGATTGTAAAAAGGTGTTTGTTCCTGTTTACCAATTGCCACCACATTAGATTGGAAGGATTCTTTAAATGTAGTCAGACGAGCATGCTGACTGGCTGATAACTTGTAAGCAGGTGTATGTTCCTATTCACAGTACTCCACCGGATTTATCTGGTGGTATTGGTGGGTTGATTCTAGATGAGTCTGCTGAGTAGAAAAATTAGGACAGATGGGTGTATGTGCCCGCTCATTGTTTACCATCAAGCTTGGTTGATGGGCTTCTCCGAAAGGGGTAGAGGTAAGAACATGCTCCCTGTTGATCGAACATTTTCCTCAGCAGTTTGTCTTGCATTCCTGGGTCTGAGAGACCTGGGCCAAACATCTAGAGACAACAACCCCATCATGTTGGTGGTTCACTACCACGCGATTATGCTAATGACTATTGCTGGTGGGAGTCCTCGGGAAGGACTCCTGTATTTTTTAATTGCGGTCTTAAGTGGCCTATTTATTTACCACCCTATAGTATGGGATGGATTTATTGTTGAATTCTAGGGATAAGGACCTGAAATGGTTGAAGACAGTGGTTGGAACCATCTGCTTCTTGATCACCAGTTTTCATTGGTCGGATGATCGAGGATTGTTATTGACCTGGAGGGCCTGTCAAGCAGTATCCAAAGTCGGGATTGTGTCATGTCTACAATATTACTTTATCATCACATTAAAGACCAAGCATTTAATACACTGGGTTGGTGATGACGTCCTTCCTATGGATGGGGATCTATCTTGAGTAGTGTTCATGAATTTCACATATGTTTCGTTGAAGAAATCTATTTTGGAGTGAAGGGAATTCTGAGAAAAAATGAGACAACAACAAACTACATTAAAGAAACATCATTATAGATGGATACATGCATGATTGATTACTTTGTCTGGCCTTCCTTTATCAATTGATAGGGTCCTAACAGGTGGGTAACATTATTAACATGGTTAAGGATTCACATCAGGTTCACCATTTTTGTTTCTTATTTCCTTGAAACATGTATTATAATTTTAAGAATCACTACTTCCAGGTAGTTTCCATTGGATTTATTTATGGAACTAAAAACTTCCAACAATTATTTATCCAAAAGGTACCAAATTTCCAAAGAAAGGTGTTCTTTATGTTTAAAATTTACAATACTTAGGAACATACATTGGTCAATAGGATGGGAGGTTGGACTCATGACACCCTTTTGGAGGGAATTATTGTCTACTTCAGAACTCTATTTTTAAATTTAAGATATTTTCATGAATACGTATTAATTCACCATGTATGACATAAGTTTCTCTTGTAATTTTTCAATCACTTATTAACATGTTTAGAA
Source organism: Viscum album (assembly GCA_963277665.1). Classification (NCBI taxonomy): domain Eukaryota; kingdom Viridiplantae; phylum Streptophyta; class Magnoliopsida; order Santalales; family Viscaceae; genus Viscum; species Viscum album. The sequence continues at coordinate 1,424,782,415 of OY728136.1, read as the reverse complement.
TTTAGAATCAACAGTATGTATTCAAGGTTATTCATCAATGGAGATATCTGTATGTATTCAAGGTTCCACATCAATGGTATCCTTTAATATACAATTTCAAGATTCTTTTAATCATCATTATGATGATACTAATTTTTAAGCCATTATGTGGGGCACTCTAGAATTTATTTTCATCCAGGGAGACAAAGGTCTGATTTGATCTTGGGATCATGCCCATAAAATGGGCTACCTACATATCCTTGTGAAAGGAATCAGAACCCTTTGAAGCTTGGTGCCAATGAATGTGACACATCATACCTATTATGGTCATGTGATAATGAAATAGCCATATTGTTTAATGTCATGTGGTATGGACATCTAAGTGGAAGGGGATTAGTCAAAACATAGTTTGAGACTTATGCTGAAGCGACCCAAGGAACTTATAAAGGATATGGGTTTCCAGGTAAGATTAGACCCTGTTGGGAATATGGACCAAGAAGAATAGGGTTGATTTAAGGTATTGGGTTTGAACCTCAAGGAGGCTTCTTACGTATCCCATATAGACGGGAATCAAAGCCCACTCAGTTTGATAAGTCTCATAGAAGAGTATAGTCCTTTGAGGGAAATGATTTTGGGCTTACTACCTGGAAAGGATGCCTTAATTATTTGAGGGTTTAATTTGGAGATTATTCCTAAGGATGATGCCTAGATTAAGGGTATTAAAGTTGGATTCCTAAAGAGGATATCCTGTGAGCTCGGGCCCCAAGAAGGATTCCTACGTATCCCAATTATGGTGGGATTTAGAGTTCTTATAGTTCATTCCAGTGAGTTTTTGTGAATATTTTGTAATCATTACAAATCTCTAATCCCATGCAATTCATGCTTGATGTGAGAAACAAGAGGATGTGGAAGATTCAACAAAGTAAGAGGGCATGGCGACAAGACTTCCCTCTGTTTTCTTCACATTGGACAAGGGTCCAGTGGAAGGAATAAAGAATGAAGGTTAGGGGCTTACACCAGGATGACTGCCCATGGTAAAAAAGCCCAATGGGAGAGGGAAAGGGTAATGAGAGTCCCTGTGCCCATATCCCTTCTGGTCTTTGTCACCGAAGGAGAAAATAGGAGTGTAGATGCTACCTTCTGTAATAAAAGATAGGGTATTATGCCCGGATGGTTTCCCTAAAATTGATCCTGGCAGGGGAGGGAGACTTCTACATTGCTTTCATGGAAAATAAAATGTGAATCGTATCTTCCCTACCAATGACCTAAGGTTCCATGTTTTAGAGATGAAAAGGGGAGGACATAACCCAAACCCTAATCCTCTAAACTTTGAACTTCCCAACACTATTTCTGGGAGAATGGTTCATGTGACTATATATATACAAACCCATAGAAACTACATGAATCCAAACCCCATTGTGAAACAAATTTGGGAAACCTCGAACTATGGGAATACAAACCCAAATAAGAGACACACAAATGTGCCTTTCTTAAAGGTTTGATAAGTCAAGTGGTTTTGGTGGAGGCTTCAACTTAGTCCCTTCAGATAATTAAACCAAGGAAGGAGATACCCTTCCATGAATGGATTTTAAAGAGGGAAATTGATTTGGTTTGTAGGATTTATACCAAGCTTTGTCACGTAGGTACCTCACGCAATTAGGCTGCGTTGGTACCCCGCGTTGATGTACCGTGCAGGTAGGTCATGCAGGTATGCCGCACAACTATGGTGTGTAGGTATGCTGTGCAGATGTGGAGCATAGGTATACTGCACAGATGTGAATGATGACTGAATAATGTCTTTCACATAGGAGAACCAAACCTATGTAAAAATTGTAAAAGGATTTCAAAACAAGTAAAAAATGTAAGAGACTTTCAAAACATGCTTATATTGTTTAATTATCTCTTATATTGGGTTTCATAGAGCTACCTGAGACAATTTTAGGGATCTAAGTAAAGGATCTACACAATGGGAGCTTCAGAGAGTCTTTCAACTTTTCTAGTCCTCGAAATGGAGAGCCCAAGGGCTCTATTTATAGGCATGTATGGGCTTAGTCGAAGGAATTTTTATCCCTACAGGTCCTCCATGCAAGTTCGCCACATAGGTACTTCGTATAGGGGCATAGAAAGTATTCGGACGTGGAGCTCTTTCCCTTAGGTCTGTCGTGTAGCTCTACCTTTTATTTATGTCGCATAGCTCTGCTGCGCAAGTCTTTTGAAGTATTTTGAATTTCCTTGAACTATTTAAACCTTGTCTTTGGGATTTTAAAATATCCACAATGATCATCATGATCATTTTTTTATATTATTAAGTAGTTTAAATGTTGAGTTTTAGGGTTTTTATGATTTTTATTTCTTTTTGAGTTGTTTAGATATTTTAGGCTTTTTTGGCTTTTTTGGATTTTTGGGGTTTTTAGGGTGTTTGTAGGGTTTTTATATTTTTGTTGTTTTACATTTATTTTTATGTGTTTTATTGGTTTCTTAGTGGTTTGGGATTAATACTATTTTTAAGGGGGTTTAATTTTTATTAGGGTTTTTTATATTATTTGTTGTGTTTTTAGGGTTTTTAGTAATTTATAGTGTTCAAGGGTTTTAGGGTTACTTAAGGATTTAGGGGGTTTTAGTTTTTTAATAGTTTTTATGTGTTTTTATGATTTTTAGGGTTTCAGGGTTTTTAGGGGTTCAGGGATTTTAGGCTGTTTATGGGGTTTTAGTATCTTTTAGGAGTTTTATAGTGATTTTTTGACATTTAAGGTTTTTAGTGTTTTTGGGTCTATTATGGTTTTTTGTAATTTTTTGGGGTTTTATGTTTTTATGCCCTTAAAGAGTTTTTCAAGGGGTTTAGTGTTTTTAGGGAATTTACGGGGTGTTATATTTTTTTAGGTTTTTTGGGTTTTTAAGAGTTTTATGTTCTTTAGGGGTTTATGGTTTTCTAGGGGTTTAGGGATAATTTTTATTTTATGGTTTTTAGGGTTCTGTGGGCCTTATGGATTTCTTATGGTTTCTAGTATCTTTATAAGGTGTTTATGGTTTTAGGAGTTTTTAGTGTTTTTATAGTTTTTATTGATTGTAGAGTTTTTATGGGTTTTCAAGGTTTCTTATTTTTTTTTAGTTTTTGAGGGGTTTATAGGTTTTTAAGGGTTTTAGGGGTTTAAAAGTTATAGATTTTTTTTGGAGTTTTTAAGGGTTTGGGGTTTTAGTGTATTAGGGGTTCTGTAGGTTTTAGGGTTTTTATGTTTTAGGTGTTTTTAAGGTTTTTTTTTTGTTTTTATGGGCTTCTAGTGTTTTAAGGGTTTTTAGGATTTTTATGGATTTTTGGGGTTTTTAGGGTTTTGGATATTTTTTGGGGGTTTTAGTGAGGTTTAGAGATTTTTAAGGGTTTTAGTTTTAAGGGTCCTTTAGGGGTTATTTTTTTGGTTTATTGGGTTTTTAGGTATTTTTAGTGTTTTTGGATTTGTATGTATTTTAGGGGGGTTAGGATTATTTTAGGATTTTTAGATATTTTTTAGTTTTTTAGTGCTTTTAGGGATTTTCTGGGATTTCAAAAGGTTTTATAGGTTGTACATTTTTTAAGGTTTTTTAAGATTTTAGGATTTTTATGGGTTTTAGGAGTCTTATGGTTTTTATTATATTTAAGGAATTTTAAGATATTTTAGGTATTTTTTAAATTTTCATGGTCTTTTAGGGTGTTATCATGTTTGTAGTTCATTTTATGGTATTTATGGGTTTTAGGGTATGTTATGGTTTTTAAGGGTTTTTGGGTTTTTGGGATCCTTTAGGGGGTTTATGCGTTTATTTGGTTTTTAAGGATTATAGGGATTTCAGGTTTATAATGGGTTTTTAGGGTTTAGGGTTTTTCAAAGGGTTTTGGGGGTTTTAGTGATTTTTATGGTTTTATGGGTTTATGGTTTTTATTTGTCTTCTAGGTTATTTTGGAATTTTATTTTTATGAATGATTCTTTTATGGCTTTTAGTTTTTTAACGGTTTTTAGTGTTTTGGGGTTTTAAATGTTCTTTTATGTTTTTTAGTGTTTTTAGGTTTTTAGGGTTTTGTAGTGTTTTTAGAGTTTTATAGGGTTTTTTAGAGTTTTTTATGGTTTTTAGGGTTTTATGATTTTTGGGACTTGTTAGTGGGTTTAATGGGGTTTAGGGGTTTTTAGGTATTTTATGGTTATTTAATGGTTTTATGGGTTTTATTATTTTAGGGGAATAATTATTTTATAAGGTTTTTAGGGTTATTAGGGTTTCAATGTATTTTAGTGGGTTTTAGGGGTTTAGGGGATTTGGGGGTTTTAATGTGCTTTAGGGAGTCAAGGGGTTTCATGTTTTTTTTGTTTTTTAGTGTGTTTATTTTTTTTATGGTTTTTAGGTTCTTTTATGGTTTTTTCTATTTTAGGGGATTTTAGGATTTTTTATTTTTTCTATTGTTTTTAGGGTTTTAGTAATAATAAGGGTATTAGTGTATTTTTAAGGTCTTTTAGGGATTGAGGGTATTTTAAGGTTTCTAGTGGGTTTTAGTGTTGTTATAATGTTTTTAGGGCTTCCGGGTGTTTTTAGGGATTTAGGGCTTCATAATTTATAGGGGTTTTAAAGTATTTAGGGGTTTTTAGTGATATATAGGGGTTTTAGGTCTTTTTAGGTATTTAGGGAATTTTATGGGGTTTTAGGGTATTTTTGGGTGTTTTAGGGGTTTTAGGAATTTTTAAGTGTTTTTTGGTTTTTAAGAAAATTTAGGGGTTTGGGTTTCTTTAGTTTTTAGTGTTTTTATGGGTTTTTAGGGTTATAAGAGATTATTGTTTTTATTGTTTTTTGAGTTTATTGGGTTGTTTTGGGTTTCAGTGTTTTTATTTATTTTAAGGGGTTTTAGGGTCTTTATGGTTTTTAAGGTTCCTTTTTGTTCCTTATGGATTTTATAGTCTTTTAGGTTTTTATATCATTTATTAGGATTTTACAAATTTTTTGGTTTCTTGGGGTTTAATGGTTTTTATTGTTTTTTGTGGGTTTGGGTATTTTTTGTTTTTATAGTGATTGTTTTTTATGGTCTTTTATGGTTTTTATGGTTTTTACGGGGGTTTAGGGTTTTTAAGTGGGTTTTAGTTTTTTTTGTGTTTTAGGGGTTTTAGCATATTTGTAGATTAATTTAAGGTCATTTTGGTGTTTTATAGCCTTTTAGGGTTTTTATTGGTTTGAGGATTATTTTTGGTTTTATGGTTTTTTTGGATTTATTATATTTTTTTTATTTTTAGTGTCATTTAAGGATTTTTAGGTTTTGTTTTATTTCTACTGGTTTTCAGTGGTTTCAAGAATTTTCTTGGGGTTTTAGGGGTTTTCATAATTTTTATTTTAATAATATCTTTTTAGGTGTTTTATAGGAATTTTTAGGGTTTTTAAGGCTTTTTAGGGTTTATTTATGGGTTTTAGGGATTTTTTGGGGGTTTTGGAGTTTTCTGGTGTTTAAGGGTTTTAGGGTTTTTAGGTATTTTTTTGGTTTTAGGGGTTTTTTTTTTTAGTGGTTTTAGGGGTTTTTAGGGATTTTTACAACATTTTACTATTTTTATGGGGTTCTAGGGGTTCTAGGGTCCTTAATGATTTGTTTATTGTTTATTGTATCTTTTTAGGGTTTTTAGGGAATTTATGTTTTAAATAATTTTATATGTTTTATGTACTTTTGGGTGCTTTAAGGGATTTTGGGTATTATAGGGGATTTTATAGGTTTAAAATATTTTTAGGGTCTTTTAGGGGTTTTAGGGACATTTTTTATTTTTTAGAGTTTTAGGGTCTTTCAAAGTATCAGCTATTGAATATAGTTTTTATGGTGTTGGATTTATGGGTTGAGGTTTATGGTATAAGGTTTAGGGTTTAGGGTTGAAGATTTATCATATTGGGTATAGATTTCAAGATTCATGGTTTAGTGTGTAGTGTGTAGGGTATGCGGTTTAGGGTGTAGTGTTTTGGGTTTGGGGTGCAAGTTATAGGGCTTAGTGTTTGTGGCTTAGTGTTTAGGGTGTTGGGTTTACGGTTTAAGGCTTAAGGTTTAGGGTGTATGGTTCATGGTATAGAGATTTAAATGTTTTATGAGATTTTAATATTTTTTTGTTTTTAGAGGTTTTCGAATTTTTATGCGATTTTTTGTATTTTTAGGAAGTTTTGGGTTTTTCTTATGGGGTTTAGGTCATTTATGGGTCTTTTAGTGGGTTATAAGGTTTGTAAGAATTTTAAGGGTTTAAGGGTTTTTTTTTATGTTTTTTTGTTTTTTCGGGTTTTTAGTGTCTATATATGGTTATTAGTGTTTTAAAAGATTTTTTGGGGTTTTAGGGTTTTTAATGTTTGAAGGGTTTGGGTTGTTTAAGTGTTTTTAGTAGTTTTTTTGGAATTTAGATATTTTAGGGTTTTTAGGGGTTTTAGAGTTTTAGTGTTTTTAGGGTTCTTTTAGGGATTTATTTGGTTTTTAGGGTTTTGTATGTTTCTTTAGGATTTTGTATGGTTTTTAGATCTTTTAGTGGTTTTTAGAATTTTTAATTTGTTTTTGGGGTTTTACAGTATTTAGGGTTTTAAAATAGATTTTTAGGGGTTTTTAGGGTTTTATGGTTTTTTTGGGTTTTCATTGGTTTTTATGGATTTTGGAGATTTATAGTTTTTTGGGGGTTTTAATGGTTTTTGAGTATTTTCTTAGGGTTTTACGGTTTTTGGGGTTTTACGGTTTTACAGTTTTTAAAAATGTATTTATACATTTTTAGTATTTTTATGGTTATTATGGATTTCATTAGTTTTAATGATTTTTTATTTTAGGAGGTTTTCATAGTTTTTAATTGTTTTTAGTGTTTAGTGCTATTTTGGTGTTTTTTGGGTATAGGGTTTAGGGAATATAGTATAGGGTTTATGGTGTAAGGTATAGGGTATAGGGTGTAGGTTGTAGGTTCTGTAGTGTATGGTATAAGGTTTAAGTTGTATATTTTAGGGTTTTGTGTATAGGGTATAGTGTTTCGGATGTAGGGTTTATGGTGTAGAGTATAGGGTTTATGGTGAATGGTTTAGGGATTATAGTAAAATCTGTAGGGTTTAGAGTGCATGTAATAGATTATACAGTTAATATTATAGGGTTTAGGGTTCAAGGTATACATTTTAGGGTGTAGGCACTAGTGCAGAAAACATTTTTTACGTCACCATTTTTTATGTCGATTATATATAACCAACGTAAAAAGGCGGCGAATAGATTTTTAACGTCAGTTATTTTAATAACTGACGTTACAAATCACACTTGTTCAGTTTTTACATCGGTTATCTTATAACCGACGTAAAACACCCAATATCTACGTGTTTTTTACGTCGGTTATCAAATAACCGACGTAAAAAACCAAAGCGCGGGGTTTTTTACGTCGGTTATTTTATAACCGATGTAAAAAACGAGATATCTATGGGTTTTTTACGTCGGTTATTTTATAACCGATGTAACCCCCCCCCCCCCCCCGTGCTTTGGTTTTTTACGTCGGTTATTTGATAACCGACGTAAAAAACGCGTAGATATCAGGTTTTTTACGTCGGTTTCCAAATAACCGACGTAAAAAACCCCCCACACATTGGTTTTTTACGTTAGTTATCTTATAACTGACGTAAAAAACCAAAGCGCGGGAGCTTTTTTACGTCGGTTTTAAAATAACTGATGTTATAAATTTAAAAAATAGTTTATAACGTCGGTTATTATATAACCGACGTTATAAAACTTTTAAAGAAATTAAAGCCCCGTGGACTGTCATTTACGATTTTTCGATTGACAGTCCGCCAGCTCGTCTCTCTCGCGCGGTAAACCCTAATCGGCTCATCGATCGACCTGCGTTAAACTCATTTTGGCTTCATTGTTTATCTTCTTCACTCCTCTCGGATCTACCATCTCAACTCACAACATTCAAATAAGCCTTCCACGAATTTATTTCGTTCGTTTTTTTTCACGGATATTCTATAATTATGTTATGCGATATTTGTACATTTAATGTAAACAAGATGTAGTGGTTTCCAAGTATGCACCTCATTACTATTTTGATAAGATGGTTATGAGATAATCTAAGATACATATGATTCATTGATGTAAGTGATACAATTTCACATGGTGTAGGATGATTTGTGGGCGGGGTGAGACCATGACATTAGCATTGGGGTGTGAGAGGAAAACTAGTGGAGAAGTGGTATCCGAGAACCTTAATTTTAATATATATATATATAATTTTTTATACGAAAAGGTTTATTTATATGAATTATTTTGTGAGTGATTAATAGTGAGTATATGAAACTATTTTTCCTTGTTTAGGTGATGATTTAGATTCCTTTTTTCATAGGGCTTTAGTGTGATTCCTCAACATTTTCATGAGATATTTTAGGGAGGATCTTATTATGTATACATGTTATGCCCACCATACATAAATATAAACAATTTTTTGGTTTTTAAAAGCAATTTGTAGTTTTTTATAGATGTTAGTAGCATGGAAGTGTTGTGGAGTAGCGCATTGGGATGTGAGAGGAAAACTAGTGGAGAAGTGGTATCCGAGAACCTTAATTTTAATATATATATATATATATATAATTTTTTATACGAAAAGGTTTATTTATATGAATTATTTTGTGAGTGATCCATAGTGAGTATATGAAACTATTTATCCTTGTTTAGGCGATGATTTAGATTTCTTTTTTCATAGGGCTTTAGTGTGCTTCCTCAACATTTTCATGAGATGTTTTAGGGAGGATCTTACTATGTATACTTGTTATGCCCACCATACATAAATATAAACAATTTTTTTGGTTTTTAAAAGCAATTTGTAGTTTTTTATAGATGTTAGTAGCATGGAAGTGTTGTGGAGTACCTTTCATGAGTATATAGAGTTTATTGTTTCTTCCTAGTTTTACTTTTAGTACTAATAATCTTCTTTTTGGTTTATGTACAATAATACGTGTATGAATTCATGCATAATTATCTAAATTAATTCATTTCGAACTGAGGAGGGTTACTTTTGGTGGGAGCAGATCCTAAATGATATGGTATGAATTCATTCTATCATAACCATAAATAAAATAGAGTTGTATTTTATTTATCATATACATCAACTTATACTCTTCTTTTTCATCACAAACCCTTTGAGAATAAAAAACCAAACTAAGGGATTTGGTATCCACATTGCCTTTTGTTATAGAATATGGGACATCAAAATCAAATGATTGAACATATTCCTCCAAAAAACACTTCCATTGATTTTTATAATTTTGTGAAAATATTTACCAAATGGATTTAGTGTCTACGGAAACCATTAATAACATGTTAAATAGGTAGTTTATCTAATATATTAAAACATCAAAACCGCAATCAATATTAAACTATGTAGGCGTCATGGTTTTGTTTGATTCAATGAAATTTAAAACTGTTATATCTAACTATATTTTGTTTTAAAAATAATATTCAAGCATATTTTTTTAAATACCTATAGATTTGTTTTATATTTTAAATTGTTTTACATTCAAATTATGATTTTTTTCATGTAAACATATATTTGTCTTATCTTAAAAATATATATTTTTTGTTGATATTTGTTATAGGTAATAATGAGTCGAAGTTGGATTACGACACATCTAATGAGCAATGAATTTGAGGAAGGTGTTGATGCCTTTTTGGAATTTGCAAAACGAAATGTTCCAAGTAGTGACATTTTTTTCTGTCCATGCCTAAAATGTTTGAATATGAAGAAGTTGAAAAGTAGATAGATAAAAGATCATCTGATTTGTCATGGTTTTAATCCGAGTTACAACCCTTGGATTTGGCATGGTGAAACTGGACGAAATGTAACTGATGATGATTCGCAATATGGTAACTCCGATGGAATTGAAGAAATGATTCGCGATATTGTAGCAGAACAAATTGAGATAGAACCGATAGTTTCGCGTCTATATGGTGATGCTGAAAACCCATTATATCCCAGTTGTACAGATTTTACAGTTTTGTCGGCGGTGTTAAGATTGATTAACCTGAAGATAAAGCATTGATGGAGTGACAGAAGTTTTACAGAGCTGCTACAATTGATGAAAGACATTCTTCCAAAAGATAACGATCTTCCAGATTCACATTACGAAGCGAAGAAAATATTATGCCCGATGGGATTGGGATACAAGAAAATACATGCCTGTCCGAATGACTGCATTATATATAGGAAAGAATATGAATTTCTGTCAGAGTGTCCTAAATGTGGGTCATCACGGTATATGGTGAAAGAAAAATCACAGGCTGATGTAGAGATTACAAATCTCCCTTCAAAGGTATTTTGGTATCTTCCTATAATTAATCGTTTCAAATGTTTATTTACTAATTCACATGATGCAAAAAGGTTAATATGGCATGCTGAAGAGCGGGTATGTGATGGGAAAATACGTCATCCAGATGATTGTCCACAATGGAAGAAAATTGATGTGCAGTATTCTACAATTGGAAATGAAATTAGAAATCTCAGACTAGGGTTGTGCACTGATGGAATGAATCCATACCGAACACTCAGTAGCACACATAGTTCATGGCCTGTTTTATTGGTAATTTACAACCTCTCTCCTGATGTTTGTATGAAGAGAAAATATGTCATGTTGAGTACAATGATCTCTGGTCCAAAGACACCCGGTAATGATATTGATGTTTACTTGTCACCGTTGATTGATGATTTGAAACTGTTATGGGCTGATGGTATTAGGGTGTATGATTCTTATAAAATGGAATATTTTCAACTGCATGAAGTGCTTCTGTTCAATATAAATGACTTCCCAGCGTATGGAAATTTGTCTGGATACAGTGTTAAAGGGCATAAAGCATGTCCAATTTGCGAACAACAGGCGTCATATTGTCAATTGCATCATGGGAGGAAAACAGTGTACATGGGTCATCGAAAGTTTTTGCCTATGGAACACCCTTATAGAAGACTAAAAAAGTCATTCAATGGCTCACAATAATTTGATACTGCTCCAAAAACTTTATCCCCTGATCTGTATTTTGATAGGGTGAAAAACCTTGACGTGACATTGGGAAAGACACAGAAATCTGGTAATGATAGACATATTTGGAAGAAAAGGTCAATTTTTTTGAGCTACCATATTGGAGGTATCATGAAGTTAAACATAATATTGATGTCATGCACGTGGAGAAGAATATATGTGATTATTTGATTGGAACATTGTTAGATATTAAAGGAAAGACTAAAGATGGGTTGAATGCAAGATTAGACTTACTATCAATGGGAATACGTTTGGAGTTAGCTCCCACTCCTAAAGGAAGAAGAAAATTTCTTCCCCCGACATGTCATACATTATCGAAGAGGGAGAAAATTAGCTTCTGTCAGTGTCTTCATGATACCAAAGTGCCTCAAGGTTATTCTTCTAATGTAAAAAATTTTGTCTCATTGAAGGACTTGAAGTTGATAGGTATGAAATCACATGATTGTCACGTCATGATGCAACAAATTCTACCAGTTGCATTGTGTGGAATTTGCCCATTCGTGTCTGAAAGACTATAATGAAGTTGTGTTATTTTTTCAATTCAATTTGTAACAAGGCGATTGATGTGAATGCTTTGAACATTTTGGAAAAGGATTCAATTTTTATTCTTTGTCAATTGGAAATGTATTTTCCTCCAACTTTTTTTTGATATAATGGTGCATTTAATGTTTCATCTGGTTCGAGAAATAAAGCTTTGTGGACCTGTATATCTTCGTTGGATGTATCCTTTTGAAAGGTATATGAAAATATTAAAGGGGTATGTTAAAAATCTATATCGACCTGAAGCCTCCATTATTGAAAAGTATATTTCTGAGGAGGTATCAGAGTTTTGTACGAGCTACATGGCTGCGGCGCAACACATAGGTTTGCCTCCATCTCGCCATGAACGAGTTAATAATGAGGGAAAGGGGATTCGCGGCTTGAAAGTCAGATCATTGTCAGCTGAACAGATGAAGAAGTTAGAATCATACATCTTGAATAACAAAGCTGATGCTCAATCGTATATCACATTTCATATTAATGAGTTGAAACAATGTCATCCAAAGAAGAAAGAAATGTGGATTTTGAATGAGCACAACAATACTTTTTTGTGAAGGATTAAAAAGACTTTGCTTGGTAGATCAGATGTATCAGAGACATTAAAATGGATAGTGGGTGGTCCATGTTTAAATGTGATAACATGGTCTAGTTATGACATTAATGGTTATACATTTCATACAAAAGCTCAGGACAACAGAAGTGCAGTTCAGAATAGTGGTGTATTGGTGTTTGCAGAAGCAATGCATTTTTCAAGTGTTAAGGACAAAAACCCAATTTCTGCATCAAGTGCATATTATGAAGTGATTGAAGACACATGGGAGGTTGATTAATTTAAAATTAAAGTTCCCGTTTTTAACTGTAAATGGTTTAACGGTAACAACAGTGTCAGATACGATGAATTTGGAATGACACTTGTTAATCTGAATAGATTGGAAGACACAACTGATTCTTTTATAATGGAAACACATGCAAAACAAATTTTCTATGTAGTAGATCAATCAGATATGCAGTGGGCTGTTGTTTTACAAGGGAAAAACAATATGTTGGTGAGGATGAAATTTATGAATATGCTGATTAATGTGAGATCCCTAATTCCGTGGAAATATTAACAGAATATAATGATGATCATGTTGAAGACATAGTTTGTTCCATAAGGAACGGTCACGACGAAGGAATTTGGGAAAACAATCCATTTGTACATTCCTAAAATTACAGGTAACATATGTTTATTTCTTGTTTACATTTATTTTTTGCATAAATGTTAGATATTGTAAGTTTTTTATTTATTAAAACATGTTTTAAAATAAAATAAGTATATGTTTTTGTTTGTTTTAAGTTTTTTTAGTTTACTTTATCATGTTTATAACCATTACATTAATTTTAAAATACTTATTTTTGTTCACTGACAATTACTTTACCATGATTACAATGTTTACCAGGTTTACCATTTTTACCATTTTTACCATCTTGACCATCTTGACCATCTTTTCCATCTTCACCATTGTTTAACATGCTTACCATATTACCAATGTTTACTATTATATAACTTAGTACACTTTTCTATTTTATGATTATAGTAGTATTAAAATATTTGAATTTGTATATTTGTGAACTGACATTTGTTTTTTTGATTTGAAGGATAATGACAGATCATTCAGATGATCAACCACATGATTCTGGAGAGGAGCATATTGCTGGTCATACCTCTGGGGATAAACATTCACATGATCATATTACGACAAAGAGTTCAAAGGTTGGTAAACGTGGGTGCACACATTTACCAAAATTATCACTTGCCCGTACGCAGGATCAGAGGATAGTCGTTGAGTTTGATGATGATGATATTCCTAGAGGTCCGAATGCCAAAGATTTTAAGAGTTTTGCTGCAACTCAGGCTAAGACCAAAGTAAGCATTCTGTATTATGATTGGAGAGGTGTGGATAAAGTGATTATCTCTAAATTTTGGGAGACGATTTTGGTAAGATCTTTTTTCATTGTTTGACCATTCTTTTAATGTTTCTAGTATATATAATATGTTTAACCTCTTCTTTATCAGATGACATTTGATATTCCTGACACTGGAGGAGTCAGGAAGAAATTCTTATCATTGGCTGCCAGGAGATGGAGGGATTTCAAATCAACCCTCTCATCTGATTTCATTTATGGTCATAGGAGTCACGAAAATCCATGTCGTATATATCCTTTTATAGATTAAGACACATGGAGACATTTTTTTGAAAGTAGAAAAAAAGAGTCATTTCTGGTAAGGGCAATGTAAAATTTTATAATCTTTCTTATATAAATGATTTTATTAATGTTTTGTTAATAATTTCTTGTTCTTAAATTAAAGAAAATAAGGAAATCTCATCAGTAGATCCAATCTAAAAATTTATACCCTCATAGTTTATCTTGGGGAGGGTATGCATTATTGTAAGAACAAATGATGGCGGAAAAATTTCAACAACTAAGAGCTGAGTCTTCAAGCTCTGGAGAGGTGGCCCCTCCATACACTCCATCTAGACATGAAAAATGGAAGAGAGCTCGGAAGGGAAAAAAGGGCAATATCTTTCGGAAGAATCGAGAATCGTAGCTGAGAGGATTGTAAGATATCTATTTAATTTATTTAATTTAACTTTTTTCTTCATATAAGTTTCAATCATTACAGAAATGTTCAATTACTTAATATAGGACTCTCTTGAGGAGCAGAGTTCAGAGGGGACATTTATAGCTACTGGGAGGGAAGATATTTTATTTGCAGCATTGGGAAGGCCCAAACATCCTGGTCTTGTAAGAGGATATCCGACAGGTGTATCAGTAAGAAAAGTGTTTCCACGTTATTCAACTTCTAACATTGAGGGGGTTTATAAAAAAATAGAATCTTTGGAGGCTGAAGTTCAAAATATTAATGCAATGATGGAGGACAAGATTAGAGAGTCGGTGTAGTCTATGTTTGCAGAAATGAAAAGACAATTTCAGACTCCAGCTCCCACTCCTCCACCTCCCCCTGCAGATCCCATTATTTATCCTCCACCTCCGCCAGTAGCTCCCACTCCCCCACCTCAGCCTGCAGACCCCATTTTTTATCCTACGCCTCCGCCGCAACTTCCTACATATTGCGAGTTGTATGTTGATGATTCTCAACATCATATAGTAGCATACGGTGTGGTATATTGTATAGGAGATACAGTTCATCATCAACAATTAGAGGTAGAGAATCAGAGGGTCACTGTACAGGATATTATAGATAGATCAGCTAGGGTACCAATACCTATAGATGAGGTGGAGACAGTTGGACAGAGTATCGGCCATTTTTTAGTTTGGCCATCCAGACTTCTTCGACTCATTACCATAGAAAAATGAATGTTATATCTTTTTTTTTATTTTTTTTTATTAAAGTTGTTTTATCATTTGAAAACTACTATATTTTTCAATTTTTTTCATAGGAATACTTCAAAGGTAAAGAAATAATGTATAGAAAACAACAAAGACAACAGGCTATGACATCAGATACTGATTCCAGTGGTCTTGACAGATTTTCAAGATATTCACATTTTTTGTTGGGTTTTTATGAGTTTCCAATAGAATCTCATGTTTGTGGACGTGAAATAAGTGTGGGGATTACAAAAACTGATATCATGGAGCTTGTTACTGGAGATAAGTTGGGCATCAACGTGGTGAAATTTTTTTCCATGTAAGTCTTAACACCTTTTCCCTGCGTTATATTTATTAAAAATGTATACTTATGTATGTTTTGTATTAGGTATCTTTATAAAATTTGTGAGAGGAATGAGCTGACAGAAGTATATGGATTCATGGACCCGCAATTGATTTCCCCTGAAGCATGTGCATTGAATGAGGAACAAAGACTGGTTTATATTGGTGAAAGATTTGAAAAGAATATAATCACACAATGTTGGATGATGCCTTTTTGTGAGAGGTATGAAACACATTTCTCTCAAAGAGTTAATTATCTTTTAACATAAAAAACCACTAACATTAAATTTCCTTTTATCAGTGATCATTGGATGTTAGGGATTTTTTGCCCAAGGGAGAAAGCTCTTTATGGGATATGCTCTGTTCATGGTGATGTGTGGGAAAGTTTTAAGAATATATTGGAAAAGTAAGTTTCAATTTCTCAATAGTTTTATATATTATAATGAATTTTAAATTTACCCCATTTGTATTATTTTCTAACAGTGCATGGGCCTACTTTCGAAAAAACACAAAGAAAAGAAATGCAAAGATCAAATATGTAAATGAGAAGGTAAATTTCCATTTATAATTTGTACTTTTTGATTTATTACATAAAATAATATATTTAATTTACACTCATTCAAACAGAATTGTCATGAACAACAAGGCGTCATCGAATGCGGATATTATATGTTAAGATTTATGTATGAAATAATAACAACTGGGACAGTTGTGAATTTTGACCTGGTACGATTTCCTCTTAAACATTGCCATAATATTTCAATTTGATTTATTCATTATACACGTTAACTATCTTCTTTTTCATTTGTAGCTTTTTGATGACCCTCAACCCTATACTGCTGAAGACATCAAACATGTACAAGTGGAGTGGTCAAATTATTTTACAGGTTTGATTGAATTTTAGTTGTTGGTAATATAAAATTTAATTTTGAATATTGTCATTTTAATTGTGTATTTGGTAGCTGTTTAGGTAGGATTTAGTTTTTTTTTGAATTTGACAGTGTAAGTTTTGAATGTTATATAAGTGAATGTTTAATTTTTCTCTAATTCTTTTTTTGGTCTACTTTTGATGGTTTTTTTGGTATGGATTTGGGTCTGTGGGGGAGGGTTCCAAGGGTGTGGGGGTGTGTTCAATGGGGTTGGGGGGTGTCCAGCGGTCTGGGAGGGCTGTCCGGTGGGGTGGGGGGATAGTCCTGGGGGGTGGCAGGGATGTCCAGGGGTGTGGGAAGGCGGTCCAGGGGTGTGGGAGTGCTGTCCAGGGGTTGGGGGGGGGGGGGGGGGTTGTCCAGGGGTGTTTGGGGCTGTCTAGGGGTGTGGTGGGGGCTGTCAAGTGGGGTGAGGGGGTGAGGGGGTGCTGTTCAGGCGGGTGGGGGGTTGTCGAGGGGTGTTTGTGGGTGTCCGGGGGTCGGGGGGGTAGTCCAGGAGTGTGGTGGGGGCTCTAATGGGGTGGGGGAGGGTTGTCCAAGGGATATACATGAGGGTGGGAGCTCCAATGGGGTGGGGGAGGGCTGTCCAGGGGGTATACACGAGAGTGAGGGCTCCAACGGGGTGGGGGAGGGCTATCCATGGGGTATAAATGAGGGTGGGGTCTGTCTAGGGGGTAAGTTTTATATGTTATCTATGTACATGCTTAATTCTGATCTACTTATTTTTTTGTGGTACGATTTCTTAATTTGTTTTCTGGTTGATTCTGGTGGAGAGAAGATGACTGCATTCTGTTTAAAAAAAAATTGGGTTTATCACGTTGGTTATTAAATAACCGACGTTATAAAATGTCTGGAAAATAGTTTATCACATCGGTTATTAAATAACCGACTTGATAAAATGCCTGGAAAATAGTTTATCACGTCGGTTATTAAATAACCGACGTGATAAAAGGCCTGGAGAATGGTTTATCACGTCGGTTATTTAATAACCGACGTGATAAAAGGCCTGGAGAATGGTTTATCACGTCGGTTATTTAATAACTGACGTGATAAAAGGCCTGGACAATGGTTTATCACGTCGGTTATTGAATAACCGGCGTGATAAACGGCCTGGACAATGGTTTATCATGTCGGTTATTAAATAACCGACGTGATAAACCGTCGCCCTCCGGTTTATCACGGCGATTATATAATAACCGACGTGATAAACCTCCCTCCCCCGGTTTTTCACGTCAGTTTTATAAGAACTGACGTGATAAACCACGCTCACCCCGGTTTATCACATCGGTTCTTATAGAACCGATGTGATAAACCCCCCTCACCCCGGTTTATCACGTCAGTTGTTAAATAGCCGACATGATAAACCCTTCCCATTTTCTTTATCACGTCTGTTATAAAATAACCGACGTGATAAACATCGCGATTTTATGTTTTTGAAGTCGTTTTTTAAATAACCGACGTCAAAAACCTTATTTATAACGTCGTACGTATTTACATCGTCTAGAAACCGATGTAAAAAATAAAAAATAACCGACGTAAAAAACGTTTTCTGCACTAGTAAGGGTTTATATTTTAGGGTATAGGGTATGGGGTTTATGTTGTGGGGTTTAGGGTTTAGGGTGTAGGGTATAGGGTTTTTGGTGTTGGTTTTAGGTTTTACAGTTTAAAGTACATGATTTAGTGTGTAGGGATTTCATTTTATTATGTAGGGGATGTGGTTTAGGGAATATGGTTTGAGATTTAGGATGTAGGGTATAGGGTTAGGGTGTAGGGTTTTGGGTTTTTAGTGTTTGGTATATTGTTTAGCATGTAGGGTTTTGTATTTAGGATATAGGTTTTAGGGTTTATGGGGTAGGGTTTAGGATGGTGTGTATGGGATTCTTGGTGTAGTGTTTAGGTTTTAGTGTGAACGGTATAGTTTTTTGGGTGTGGGGTTTAGCATGTTGGGTTTAGAGTATAGGGTATAGTGTATAGGTTTTGGGGTTAAGGAAGAAGGTTTTGAGTCTAGGGATTAAGATTTTGGGAGTGGGGTATAGGGATTAGAGTGTGGAGTTTATGGTTTAAGGTGTAAGGTGAAAGTTTTAGGATGAAAGGTTTAGGTTTTAGGGTGTAGGGTAAAGGGTTTATGGTATAGGGATTAGTGTTTTGGGTGTAGAGTATATGGTTTAGGGTGCAGGATACACGGTTTAGGGTATAGGGTACTGGGTTTACGGTGTATGTTATAGGGTATAGGGTGTGGGGTATAGGGATTCGAGTAAAAGGTATATGTTTTGGGGTGTAGGGTATAGGGTTTTGGGGGTTGGGTTTAGGGTTTAGGGTGTTGTGTATAGGGTTTAGTGTTTAGTGGTTTGGGAGTAGGGTGTATGTTTTAGGCTGTAAGGTTTTTGGTTGTGGGTTTTGGGCGTTAGGTTTAGGGTTTAGGGTATAATATTTTGGATATAGGGTGTAGTGTATGAGGTTTTAGGTATAGGGTTTAGGGTTTTGGTTTTATTTTGTATTGTTTAGAGAGTAAGGTTTAAGGTATAGTTTTTTGGGTATAGGGTTTAGGGTGTTTGGTTTAGGGTTTAGGGTTTATGTGTTAGGGTTTATGTTGTTGAGGTTAGGGTTTATGGTGTAGCATATTAGGATTAGGGTGTATGTGTTAGGGTGTATGTTTTAGGTTTTAGGGGTTAGGTTGTTGGGGATAGGGTTTAGGGTTTATGGTGTGTGATTTAGGGTTTAGTGTATGGGGGTTTATAGGGATTTTATGTTTTTGTGTGTTTTAGAGGTTTTATGGAGTTTTAGGGTTTTTAATGTTTTTTTCCTATGAAAGGGGTGATTATATTTTATGGTTTTTTTATAATTTTTTAGGGTTATTGATGTTTTTAGAATTTTTAGGATTTTTTGTGGTTTTGGGGGCTTTTAGGATTTTTTAAGGGTTTTTTAGGGTTTTTAGGAGTTTTTTAGGGTTCTTAGGATTTTTTTTGTTTTATCTTTTTATGTGATTTTGTTGGTTTTTATGGTTTTTAAGGATTTCCTATTTTTTTTAGTGGTTTTCAGATTTTTTTAGGTATTTTTAGGGTTTATTTTGTTTTTAAAGGTTTTAGTTTTCTAGGGATTTAAGGGTTTTATGGGTTTTATGGTTTTATAGGGATTTTTGGGTATTTTTAGGGTTTATAGTGTTTTGGGGTTTTAATGGTTTTATGGACATTAGGTGTTTGTAAGATTCTTTTTGTCTTTTTCATATTTTTAATGGTATTTAGGTGTTTTAATTGATTTTTTGTTTTTGGGTTTTTAGTGGTTTTATGTTTTTTCATGATTTTTGAGGTTTTAGGTATTTTATGGATTTTAAATTATTTTATGGTTGTTTTAGGGTTATTAGGATTTTTATTCTTTTTAGGGGTTTTAGTGTTATTTTACAGTTTTTTGAGATTTTTTTTTATTTTTTTGGTTTTATGAGTTTTAGGTATTTTAGGGTCTTAATGGGGTTTTAAGGTTCTTTTAGGGAAAATAAGGCTTGAGACTAGGTGAACCAGGTCCCTAAAAATTTATTAAAAAAGACTAGGAAACAACATAACATTACAAGGAGGGATTTCAAAACCAGGTGTGCAACTAAGCCTTCATGTTAGACTCCACAAACTTTGAGCAGAATGACAGGGCAACAAAAGAGCACATCAAACACCTCTCCACGATTTCTTTCTTGGAGAGAGAATCTACAACCGAGTTCACCCCACAATAGAAATGTGTGACATTGAGGTTAAACCCTTGATAAAGGGTGACACTTTCCATCCGTTTGGAAAGAATCCTCTAAGGGAATCTACCGGATTTTTTCTTGACGTCCTCCACTGTAAGCATTGAATCTGATTCAAGCCAGAGAAGTCTCTTTCCAAACTAAAAAAAATTAATTGCTTTTATGATATCCCAAAATTCAGCTTCAAGAGCACACCCATTGCCAATAAAGTGACAGAAACAACCTTTAACAATAAAAACGATGGGTGCCAAAGAACCTACCACATCCTGAGGGGCTTGATGCTCATAAGTCTGCACCATCGACATTAACCTTAAACCATGAGGAGATTTGGGGGGGGGGATCTAGTGGATGAACTTGAGAACCTGAGGTTTTTTTCTCCTTCCAAAAACACCAAGAAACTATAAACGAATAATATCATTAACATCATTTTCCATCGAACCTATCTAAATATGGGATGCCGCATGAATTTCTGTATGAAGTACCATGACCCCTCTAAGGAAGGAGAGTCACTTCTTATTGAAAGAAACCACATTCTAAGTAGTCCAAATATAATAAATGATGGATTCAGTGGCAACGGGTAGGAAGTGAGATACCTGCTTACTACAAGTCCAATTAACTAAGCTATCTAATAGCTCAAAAAACTACATGTTCAAGGAAAATGGGAACCTGAAAAGCTTCTGCAAGTAGTCCCAAAATGTAGCTGCAAACCTGCATTGAATAAAGGTATGATGGATGGTTTCCTCAAAATAAATACATAGAATTAAGACTAAGGCTAGGCTTTTCCCAGTCTTTTATAGTTGATCTTGGAGAAACATCCAATTTTTCCAATGTTTCTAAAGAAACAGATGATTAGCCGAAGGAATGATGGGTCTCTTGAATCTTGAGATCTAGGATGGAGGATTTTTCCCCTTTTCACAATTATACTTGTAAAAGTCCTTCTCATTAAGCTTCCCAACAAAATTGGGTTTCCAAATTAAGGTGTCATTATCAACGAAGGTGTATCTTTGAATTTGCATGAGAATGTCCACTAGAAAAAGCACTTAAAACTCTCCCAATTGATGAACGAACTCATCAAGCGACATGTTTCTTATATCAGATGGAGGCACCACAAAATCCAAAAAGGATTATCAATCCATATCATGGACCACACATTCAGATATAAATGATTGGAGACAATCCATTTCTAGTGATCAATAATTCCCTTATATGACACTCAGATTGCTAGCCAAACCCAGGATGGAAAATATTTCGTAAACCCATCAAAAAGTTTCAGTGCAAACCTCTCCTGAAAAAATCCCAATCCATCATTTTTTTTGAACAAGTCCCAAGTAAACTTGGAAAGGAGGGAATCATTAAGTCTTCTATGTTCCATGATGCCAAGACCTCCCAAATGAATTGGATTTGTGAAATATTTCAAAGCCATAAAGAGTAGTTTTCATTCACTAATGCAATCCATCCAAGAGAATTTTCTAATCATCGCTCACAGGTCTTTAAGGAGGATAACCTGCCATCTGTAAATGTAGAAATCATTGGTGAAAATCGATGTGATAATCTAATTAGAAAGGAAGACTCTCCCAGCCTATGATAACCACTTCCCTATACATTTTCCAAGTTGTTGGGTGATTCTGTTCACCGTGATCAGAAGATAACAGTTCTTGACTCTTCCCTAAAAGATAGAGACACCCAAATAGATAGAGGTAAGTGATAACCTTTTCACCCCAAGGGACCGAGCAATGCATAACTATCGGTAGGGGGAAACCCCCTCCCCGATGAAAATAGAGGACTTAATCCAACTGATGGATTTCATTTCCGCCGATTCATAGTGAATGAAAATCATTTTAATTGAGAGAAAGGTCTTCTTGTCTGCCTATCCAAAGTGGAGGATGTTGTCATCATAGAAAAGGTGAGATGGAACCTAAAGGTTTCTCCCTGCATTAGTTGGTTTGAAAATACCATCCTGCATATGATCAATGAGGCATCTTCTCAAGTATTCTTCGACAATCGCAAATAGAATTCCTGAGATTGGATCTCCATGCCTAACACCATGGGAGCATGGGAAGAACCCCTTAGGGGATCCATTAATAAGAATAGAAACTCATGCACTATTCAAGATGGATGCATGAATCTTGATGAAACTATATGAGAAACCATATTTCCCGAGAACGTGGAAAATGAATCTCCACTTAATGTTGTCAAAATCCTTTGAGATGTCCAAATTTAAAGCAAAGTTGATGTGCTTCGAACACTTCATCATAATGTTGATACCCTCTGAGGATGTAAATAAGAAGTTCTAGATGTTCCTCCCCGAAACTAACCCAAATTTATTTGGGGTAATAAACACCCCCATAAATTTACTCATTCTATTGACTAGAATTTTGCTCATAATTTTGGGGACAGTATTCCCAATAGCAACCAGTTGAAAGTCCCCAATGTCAATAGTATTTTCCTTCCTAGGATTCAAAGAAATGAAGTTTGAGTTGGTTCCCTGCGGGAAAGAGCTAGGGTGAAATACATCTCTTACAACATTAGTAATTTCCATATGCATCATATCCCAGTAGAACATGAAGAACTTGTTGCTAAAACCATCTGGGCCAGTTGTACTTTCTAGGTTAAGAGAAAACAAATTAGATCTGAATTCCTCCTCAAAGGGAGAATTCATTAGATCTTCATTCTAATGCTCATCAACACAAGGAAAAAAATGGAATCTTTCAATGGAAGGGAGTATTCCCCTCCATCATCAGTGTATATACCCTTGAAATAATCCACCACTACAGTGTAAATATCTTCAGTTGAAGTGAAGGTGGACTCATGAATGCAGACAACATTCAATCATTTCTTAACCTTCTTTTCTTTATGTAATCAGTGGAAGAATTTAGAATTATGATCCCCATCCTTGATCAACCAGATATTGAGCTGATTCTTGGCCAACTTCTCTTTAAGGTCAAGGAGATCATCCAAACTCACATGAATATGTATCTCCCCCCAAGAGGGCACGTACAACTTCTAGTTATAGGGTAGTAGGGAGGAAAGTCGAAGATTAGTAGCCTTAATATCATCATCCATCCAAGAAAAGATTTCCTACTCCACTCCTTTAGTAATACATTTATTTTTTTAAGTTTGGAGACCATAATAAAATAGTCACTTCCATTAAAGGATCCATTTTACCCATTAGTAATAGTCTCCTTGCAACACTAGATCATGAGCTAGGAATTGTTAAATTTAAAATGTAGAGGTGATAGCCTTAGAGAGCCCCCAAGAAGTCAACAATAAGAGAATTATGGTCCGAATTTAACATAGGAAGGGTAAAACCAGAGACATAAAAAAGAACTTCTGTCACTGATTTGATAAAATAACTTATCCATATTGTTGTCCTGCCTTCCATTAATTGTGAATCACCCCCATGTGAAGGAGGATACAACAATGGGAACATCCGTGAGATCACAAATATCTAAGAAATGAGAGAAATCCTTAGTAGTTGGGTGGGAGAAGTTGGAGCCAATCTTTTCATCTAGTCTCAAAACAATGTTAAAGTATCCAATGAAAATTTGGTTATGATCAATTCACTCATACAGTTGATACAACATCTTCTATAGGACCCTTCACCAAGTGTATGAGTAGGAAGCATACACAAAGGGAATAGAAAAAGGGGAATCATTCAAGTTGGTTTACAGGGTGATGACTTGAGGACTCTCTTCAAAATACAGTAACTGGACATCATCATGCTTCAAAACCCATAAAGTATCCAGACCACTCTCATTACAGTCATTAGAAACAAAGGAGTAACCAAGGGTGCCCCAATTTATGCCTTTACAAATATCAAAGGAATTCATAGGTTCAGTAATTCCAAGGATCATCGGCCTCTGGTAAGTGATAAAATTCTGAAGGTCCGAGGCTATGGGAGAGTTCCCAAGCCCTTTGAAATTCCAGAACATGATCCAAATTGTTTAAGGGGAGCATTTCCCCTCTCATGAGGTGGGTTCTTGGAGCCTGAAACAAAGGAATAACTCCCCTTTCCTTGAACTTTTTCCCTTTTTTTTCTTGGTCCTTCCTACATGATTATTCTTAGATGATGAGTTAGTGACTTACATAATCCAGTAATTCAAAAAAAAAAACATCCACGAGTTGGGTACCAACTATAGGCGGATGATCACCATCAGTAGTCTTAGATGTTCCTTCCATCTAACTTCCAACTTCTTCATGCTGATTCTCAACCTCATCAGACCATAAGCTTCCACTGAGAGGGGTGAACCTATTTAGGGGACATATAACTTTAGTAACGGCCCCTGAAGGGTCCTCCTAGCATCATTACCAAAAGACACAACCATAAAAGAGTCATCACTTTCAAGAAAAGTTTCCTCAGGTGTGAACTCCTTCATATAAAAACTGGTGTGGTTCACCGCAGAAGACCCTAGAGAAGAACCAGGTGCAACATCAATGACCAGAACATCTAGTAACCCAGAAGAATTGACAATAGTCATCCCAATCGGGGAAGCGTAGGGAGAATCTAGAGCCTAGGGGTCTTTCATAGCCACAGGCCCATCAGTGTACACATTTGGGGTAAGAGAATGAGGGGAGAATTTCGGGGAAGCTCCTTACAAATCAGGGGTCATATCTCTATAGTAGGTATCATCTTCCACTGCCACCTCAGTAGACATAGAGGGGGATTGTGCAGGGTGAACCGCATCAGCGGGAGCCAGATTGTGAGGCCCCTCATAAGTCACCTCTTTGTTATCAGAGGACTTGTTAGACACAAAATCAATAGGTCATGGGGTATAGATAATTTATCAGGTAAAACCTGATCCTTCCCTATCACAGCACCATGATTCCTCTTGAAAGATTCAACATCATGCCCTTGAGATTGCAGTGGGAGCACACCTTCATCCTTATATGGTCATAAACAAGATGGTATACGATATTGAAATGGGAGAAGAACCTAAGAATCCTTTAATACTGAATTTGTAGCTTGAAGGTATCCTCAATTGTGTTGACAATCACATCCTCAACCAATGTGGATGCCAAATAATCTTTAACAAGGACGTGTGCATAGTAACCATACCTTGGATTGTCTGTCTATTTTTCATTGAAAATGGGGAAACCCACTGAGGATGCAATGTCCCAAAGGATCTGGGGGTGCCAATAAAGCCAACTCAGCTTACAGATCCAGATCCAAACCTGGGTAGAGGTATTTTTCATAGTTGAGGGATCAAAATTTTGATCCCAATCATAAATATGAAGGAGACCAGGATTTAGATTGAGGGGGAAAAACTCCATGCCCTCTGTTTCCATTCATCCAATGGAATGAAAATGTGATATTACCCTCTCCCCATGGAGGTCATTCTCAATTCAGATAATCCCCGTAAATCCACGATACATTTAGTGAGATGAGGGAATTTCCACATCTTTTCTCCTTTTGGGGTTAACACCCTCTCTATAATGGAGAAATGACATAAATTAAGCCTTTACTCAACTGCCTTAATATTTTCATAAACATAGACCACCTGCACCTTCCAGGTCACTCACCCAGGGGGTGGTGCACCATAATCAGAGAAGGTGATCGAGGCTGCAGATTTTACCACCTTGGAAAAGTTCAACTTTGAACCTAATGCCTCTAGAGCATTGAACATGAAATTAGATGATGTGGGTTGATGCGTACACAGCTAAAAAACCTTCTTATGTACACACAATTTTGAAAAATCTAGAGCCTAATCTTCAAGCTTTCCATCAGTGGACGTCACGGCCTAGGGCCACATGGGAATCCAATTTTTTCAAAGAACCTATCCTCATTCAATCATACATAAGGTTATTTTAGGTATTCATTATGTTTTTCATTTCCTTTTAGAGTTTTATGGTTTTAGGGTTTGGGGTGTTTTAGTATTATTAGGAGCTTTAATAGTTTTTAGGTTTTAGGGTCTTTTATCATGTTTTAGGGATTTTTTTGGGAGTTTAGGATTCAATATGGGTTTTAGTTTTTTTATGGTTTTATAAGGATTTATGATTTTTCAATATTTTTAGGTTTTTAGTGTTTTTAGGAGTTTTTAGGATTTTTTTGGTGTTTTTGAGATTTTTGGGTTTTTAAATGTTTTTTAGGGGATTATAGGTTTTGGGGGTTTATGGAGGTTTCAGGGTTTGTTGGTGGGGGTATGTTTTTTATTATATTAAGAGTATTTAATGGTTTTTATGGGTTTTAGGGTATTTCTAGTTTTTCTTTGGATTATAAGGGTGTTTAGGTTTTTATGAAAATAGAGGTTTTTAGTGTTTTTAAGGCATTTTAGGTTTTTAGCGTTTTGTTAGGGATTTTTGGGGTTTTGGAAATTTTATTATTTTATGGGATTTTATGGGTTTTAGGAGATTTTATGTTTTTTGGTCTTTTTAGGATATTTAGGGACATTTAATATTTTTAGGGGTTTTAGGTTCTTTTAAGGTTTTTAGGGGTTTTAGGGTCATTTATGTTGATTTTGGGGGTTTTCATTTTTATTGTATTCTAGGATCTTTTATTTTTTCGGAGTCTATTAGAGGTTTTATCAGTTTTAGTTTCCTTTTATGGGTTTTTTGAGTTTTTAAGAATTTATATGGGTTTTAGGGGGGTTTTAGTTTTTATGGGGTTTTAGTTGTTTTTTAGGTTTATATTTTATGGGTTTTTATAGTTTTCATAGGTTTATTATGTATTTAAGGTCTTGTTAGGAAATTTTAGGATTTTTAGTTGTTTTTATGGTATTTTTATATATTTTTATATTTTTTATAATTTTTAGTGTTTTTAGATTTTTTAGTTTTTTAAGGTTTTTACAAATTTTTAGGTCTTTTTATGGTTTCTAGGTGGTTATGATCTTTTAATGTTAGTATTTTTTTTAGGGAATAACAATTATTTTATGTATTTTTAGGGTTTTTAGTGTTTTTAGTCTTTTAGGGGGCTTTAGGGTCTTTTAGGTCTCCAAGGGGTTTTAGGGGGTTCTAGTGTTTTTGGGGTTTTTTGGGTTTTGAGGGTCATTAAACGTTTTTTAGATTTTTTGGATTTATTTATGTGTTTTTAGGGTCCTTTAGGGTTTTAGGGTTTTTATGTTCCTTTATGGCGTTTTTAGGGCTTTTAGTTTCCATTAGGGGTTTCTGGTATTTTTAGAGTCCTTTAGGGGTTTTTATGTTCCTTTAGGGTTTATACGGTTTTTAGAGTTTTTAAGGTTTTTTAAGGTTTTGAGGGTCCATTTTCATTTTTATGGGTTTTTATAATATTTTAGGCGTTTGGGATATTTTTTGGACTTTTAGGATCTTTACTATATTTTATGTTTTTAGGAGTTTTAATGTATTTATGTTTTTTAGGGTTTTAAAGGGTTTTATTGGTTTTTAATATTTTTTAAAAATATTATGGTACTTTAGGGGTTTAGGGATTTTATAGTTTTTAATGTTTTTGTGTTCTTTAAATAATTTTATTTATTTTATTTTTTTATAGAGTTATTAGGTTTTTATAGTGTTTTAGGGCATTTTAGTGGTTTTAAGGTAATTTAATGGTTTTTTGAGATTTTTAGGGATTTAGGATTTTTTGGATGTTTTGGACTTTTATCATGTTTAGGGTTTTGAGGATTTTATATGGTTTTTTGGTTTCATAAGATTGTTAGTGATTTTTTTGGGTTTTAAGGTTTTTTTATTTTTAGCGATGTTTATAATTTCTTTGGGTTCTAGAATTTTTAATTACTTTTAGGGAAATTTATGTTTATTTGATAATTTTTCAGATTTTTATGGATCTCTAAGGGGTATTTTGGTTTTTTTGGTATTTAGGGTTTGTTTGAGGTTTATTGGATTTTATAGGGGTTTTAGGGTTTATTAGGTTCTTTAGGGGTTTCTATGGTTTTTATAGATTTTATGTGTTTTTAGGGTTTTTAAGGTTTCTAGGGGTTTTGGTATTGTTTTAGGTTTTGGTATTCCTTTTAGATTTTTTATAGTTTTAGGGGTTTTAGGGTTTATAATGTGTTTTTTTTTTTGAGTTTTTAGGGTTTCTACAGTTTTTATATTTTTTAATATTTCGGGGTTTTTTAGTTTTTTAAGGTTTTTAGGTTTTTAAGGGGTTTTAATATTTTAAAGATATATAGGGTCATCATATAATTTTATCAAGGTTTTTTGGGTTTTTATGTGTTTAGGGTTTTTAGTGTTCTTTTCATCTTCTGTGGGGTTCATGGTATTTTAGGACCATTAGGTATTAGGTTTTTTATTGATTCTAGGTTTTAAATCTTTCTTTATGTTTTGAGGATTATTTTGTTTTCTTAGGGGTTTTAAGGGTTTTATCATGTTTATGGTTTTATGGGTTTGTAGGACTATTTTATGGTGTTTTAGGTTATTTTCAGGATCTTTTAGGGGTTTATGGTTCTTTTTGGGTTTTATGGGTTTAAATATTCTTTTAGGGATTTTGGAAATTTTAAGGGTTTGTTTTGTTTTGTATAGTTTTTTAGGGTTTTTAGGATTTGGTAGGCTAGTTATGGGTTTTAAGATTTTTTAGTGTTTTTAGTTCTTTCTAGTGGGTTTTTATGTTTTTTAAGTTTTTATTTGTTTTTAGGGATTTTTTGGGTTATTAGGTGTGTTAGGGGTTAAAATATATTTTAGTGTTTTTTTGGTTTTTTATGATTTTATATTTTTTTGGGTTCTATGTTTTTTTTGGGGTTTTGGGTTTTTAGTTTTTAGGGGTTTTAGTGGTTTTTTGGTTTTTTGGGTCTTTTAGGGTTTCTTGGGGTTTTCAATATTTTTGTTTATAGGATTTTTGTGAATGTATGGGATTTATGGTCCATTATGGTTTTCCATTTTTATGGTCATTTTATAATCATTTACATTTTTAGAGTATTTTTTTTGGGTTTTAAGGGGTTGGTGTCTTTTTAGTGTTTTAAGGTATTCTTATTGGTTTTTATTGTTTTTATGGGTTTTAGAGTATTTTGGGTGTTGTAGAGTTTTTAGGTATATTTACGGTTTTTAGGGTTGTTAGGGTATTTAGGTATTTTTAGGGTTTCTTTGGGTTTTTTGGTGTTTTTTAGTTGTTTTAATGTTTTAGGGATATTTATGGTTTTTTGTGTTTTTATGGTTTTATGTTTATTTAATGTTTTTGGGTATTTAGTGGTTTTTATGATTTATTTGATTTTTTAAGTTCTTATTATTTTTATATGTTTTTTGTTTTTAAAGGTTTTTCACAATTTTCAAAGATTTTTTGGGGGTTTTATGGTCATTTAGATTTTTAATGGTCTTTTAGTGTTTTAGGGTCTTTAAGTGTTTTCTATGATTTTTTTTATTTTTATGTTTTTAGTGCTTTTTAGTTTTTTATGTATTTTTTGGGAATTTTAGGGTTTTTAGGGGTATCTATTTATTTTTTATTTTTTTATAGTTTTATTTAATTTTAGGGTTGTTATGTTTTTATGTGGTTTTTAAAGGTTTTAATGGGTTTAAATTTATTTACGAGTTTTGGGTTTTTAGGGAAATTTAGGTCTTTTAGGATGTTTTAGGGTATTATTAGAGGGTTTAAGTCTTATTATAGGTTTTAAGTGGTTTTTATGGATTTATTTTGGTTTTTATATATTTTATGGGGATTTAGGGGTTTTTAGTGTTTTATAAGGTATTATGGTCATTTAAGGTTTTGGGGGGTTTTTAGGGTATTTTAGTGGTTTTTTGGCTTCTTATGGTCTTACTATGTTTTTAGGGTTTTTAGGTTTCCTAGGGTTCTAAGGTTATATAGGATTTTTATGGTTTCTATGGGTTTTGGGGTTTTTAAGGTTTCTAAATTATTTTTGTGTTTTTAGTGTTTTCAAGGGTTTTTTGGTTTTTTGGGGTTTTGGTGTGTTTAGAGGTTTTTTGGATTATAGGTTTTTGGATTTTTTTTTGGTTTTTTTGGTATTTTGGGTTTTTAAAGGATTTTTGGGGTTTTTTAAGGTTTTTAATTATTTTCTGTGTCTTTTAGGGTGTAAAAGGTGTTTAGGCCTTTTTTGGGTTTTATGTATTTATGGGGTTTAGTGTATATTTGGTGGTTTTAAGATTTTAAAGGGTTTTTAGGGGTTTTAGGTACTTTTAGTGTTTTGGCGGTTATAGTTTTTTCTAGGGTTTGAGGTGAAGGTTTTATGGTTTGATGTGTAGGATATAGGTTTAAAGGTGCATTGTTTAAATTTTTTGGTGTGGTGTATATGGTGTGGGTGTGGGTTTTAGGGTGTAGGGTTTAGGGTTTAGTGTGTAAGGTATTGGGTTTAAGGTTATGGATTTTGGGTTTATGGTGTTGGATATAGGGTTTTAGGTGTAGGGTTTTAGGTTTAGGGTATACGTTTTAGGGTTAAATGCTTAGGGTGTAGGGTATAAGGTTTTGGATTTTTTAAGGTTCTTTAAGGGTATTAAATTGTAAGTGTTTTTATGCTTTTCTAATATTTTTAGGGGTTTTAGGGGGGGGGTAGGGGTTTTTAAGGTATTTTAGGTGTTTTTTATGGGTTTTAAAGTATTTTAGGTTTCTTTTATCCATCTTTAACGAGTTTTATAAAGTTTTAGTATATTTGGATTTTTAGTGAATTTTTAGTGATTGTATGTTTTTTACGTTTTTAGGGTTTTTTTGGGTTTTTTTGGTTTTTTTGGTTTTTTTGGTTTTTTGGGATTATAGTTGTTTCATAGTTCCTTGAAAAATGTGTTCTAGATTTAAGAGTCACTATTTCTTGGCGGTTTACATTGGTATTATTCATGGACCCGAAAACTTCCAATAGTTCTTTATCCAAATAGGACCTACTTTCCCAAGGCAGGTGTTCATTATGTTTTAAACTTTATGATACTTAAGAACATGTATTGGTCGAGAGGATGGGAGGTTGGACTCATCACACCCTTTTGGGGGGTAATTATTGTCTACTCCAGGACTCTCTTTGCAAAATTAAAATATTTTTTATGAATCCTTATTAATTCACCAAGTATATCATAAGTATCCCTTGGAATTTACAATCACTTAATTATCATAAATTCTTTTAATCATCGTTATGATGAAACTGGTTTTTAAGACACTTAGTGGGGCACTCTGGAATTTATTATCATCCAGGGGGATGAAAGTTTGTTTTAATCTTGGGATCGTACTCATAAAATGAGCTACCTACGTATCCTTGTGAATGGAATCAGAACCCTCGTATTTTGGCGCCACTTAATAGGACACATCATACCTTTTAAGGTCATATGATAAGGACCTCTAAACAGAAGGTGCTTAGTTGAAACTTAGTGTGGGACTTATGCTGAAGTAGCCCAAGGAACATTGGAAAGGATATAGGTTTCCATGTCGGATCATACCCTATTAGGAATATGGCCCAAAGAGAACAGGGTTTATTTGAAGTGTTGGGTTTGTACCTCAAGGAGACTTCCTACATATCCCATATGGATAGGAATCAAAGTCCACATAGTTTGATGAATATCATAGGAGAGTATAGTCCTTAGAGAAAGATGAGCTTGGGATTACTTCCTAGAAAAGGATGCCATGATGATTTGAGTATTGAATTTGGGGCTTATTTCATAAGGAGATTCCCAAATCGGGGGAATTATGGTTGGATTTTTGAGGAGGATATCCAGTGAGATCGGGCCCTAAAAGGGCTTCCTGCGTATCCAGGTTTGAACAGGAATCAGGGTTCTTTTAGTTCCTTCCAAATGAGTGCTTGTGCATATGTTGTAATCATCACGTATCTCTAATCCCATGTGTGTCATTCTCAGTGTGAGAAACAAGAGGATGTGAAAGATTCAACAATGATAGTTCACACTTTTCCACCTCCACTGAAGGAAGAGGGCACGTTGACTGTGGAAGAGGGTGAGGCGACGAGCCCCCCCTCTATTCTATTTACATTGGACAAGGGTCCAATGTAAGGAAGAAGGGGTGAAGGTGAGGGGCTTATACTAGGATGGATTCCCTGAAATTGATTCTGGAAGGGGAGGGAGACTTCTCCTATACTTGCGCGGAATGAAAAGTGAAAAGTGTACCTTCCCTACCAGAAACCTGAGGTCCTGGGTCACCTCTTTGAAAAGGGTGAGGCCGGATGCCCACCATCTTACAAACCGGAAAATCCCCAAAATTGTTTCTCGGAGAAAAGTCCATGTGACTATAGATATACAAACCCAAAAACATCCCATGAATCTTTACCTCATCGTGAAATGAATGTGGGAAACCTCTGACTGCGGAAATACAAACCCAAATTGGAGACACGCTGATGTGCCTTACCAAAAGGTGTGAGAAGTAAGGAGGTTTTTGGGGAGGCTTCAACTTAGCCCCTTTTGAATAAGGGATCCAAGGAAAGAGATACCTCACCATGAAAGGCTTTAAAGAAGGGTATTTGAACTGGTTGCATAGGTACCTCGCACATGGGTTCCACGTAGGAACCCCACGTTGTCCTATGGTGCAGGTATGGTGCGCAGGTATGTCGCGCATGTATAGCATGTAGGTACGGATGAAGACTAAAGAGAAATGTGGAGAACTTAAAAACATGCCTATCCCCTTTAATTATCCCTACTTTTGTAGTTTAGAGAACTACCTGAGAAAATTTGATAGATCTAGGAGAACCTCAGGGCTCCGATGAGTCCTTTGTCTCTTAGAATTCACCACTTTGAAAATCTTGTTAGCAAGATCACTGGGCACATTTTCAACTGGAAAAACAGATTCCTTTCCTTTGGAGGTCACATTACCCTTGTGAATAGTGTCCTTGTGTCCATTCCCATGCACATTTTTTCCACCTTGAAGGTTCCCAAAACTGTGGTTGGCACACTGGAAAGGATTATGGTATATTTTATTTGGGACGGGAAAATGGAAGGCTGACATCATTGGGCATCGGGGAAGCACCTCGCAAAACCTCTTTCAGAGGGGGGCATAAACATGAAGAGTGTCATTCTGACCATACAAGTGTTTCATGTTAAACTTGCTTGGGAGGCTATGGAAGGAAGAACGGTTTGGGGAAGGATTATGCAGGGCAGATATGGGCTGAATGTCAGTGATACGAGGGTGAGGCCTTCTATGATTTAGAAGTAGATACACCCGTATTTATAATTCCTTCAACAACATTCAAAATGGATGGTGGGTAGGGGGGACCTTAACTTCTGGTTTCAAAACTAGGGGGCTATGGTTTCCAGACTGCCCCACTCCAGATCTCTCTCTCAAAGAAGAAAGTGATCATCCTGACTTTCTTTCGGCCATTCTTCAAGAGAATCATCATGAGGATTTAAATAACATTGTGTTCAATGATGATATGGATAGAGTTATCTTTACAGGTAGCAGTTCGGGTAAGTTTTACATTAAGGATTTTAATTGTTTGAGGAGGGATACTTCCACAGAAGATCAATGGGGAGTGTTGCTGTGGTGAAAAGAGGTACCTTCCAAATTCAACTTCCTGCTGTGTAGAGTGAGGAATCAAGCTGTTCCCACTAAGGAAAATATTCATCACCTGGGAGTGAGTATTGCCTCCAAGTGTTGGTGTTATAGCAAACCCAAGCCAAAATATGTGGGGAATCTATTTTTTGATAGTGAATGGGCTTATTGGGTCTGGAAGGCCTTCGGGGCATATACGGGATGGAGCAGGTAGGGAGGGTCACAGGAGGTTTTTCTCAGGGGCTGGTTTAGCGGAACTGAGGACCAAGGTGCTGAGAGGAAAGCTCGGGCCATCTTTCTACTGGCGGGGTGTTGGACCCTGTGGACGACTAGGAATGAGGCAAGGCATAAGGACCTGCGTGGTTCTCACACCTGCATCATTTTCAATAACCGACGTGATAAACGACCTGGACAATGGTTTATCACATCGGTTATTGAATAACCGACGTGATAAATCATCGCCTGCCAGTTTATCACGGCGGTTATATAATAACCGACGTGATAAACCCCCCTCCCCCGGTTTTTCACGTCGGTTTTATAACAATCGACATGACAAACCATCCTCACCCCGGTTTATCAGGTCGGTTCTATATGAACCGACGTGATAAACCCCCCTCACCCCTATTTATCACGTCGGTTGTTTAATAACCGATGTGATAAACCATTTTCCAGGCCTTTTATCACGCCGGTTATTAAATAAACGACGTGATAAACCCTTCCCATTTTCTTTATCACGTCGGTTCTAAAATAACCGACATGATAAAAATCACGATTTTATGTTTTTGACTTCGGTTTTTAAATAACCGACGTCAAAAACCTTATTTATAACGTCACACGTAATAACATCGGCTAGAAACCGACTTAAAAAATGAAAAATAACCGATGTAAAAAATGATTTCTGCACTAGTGAGGGTTTGGATTTTAGGGTATAGGGTATGGGGTTTATGTTGTGGGGTTTAGGGTTTAGGGTGTAGGGTATAGGGTTTTTGGTGTTGGTTTTAGGTTTTACAGTTTATGGTACATGATTTAGTGTGTAGGGATTTCATTTTATTATGTAGGGGATATGGTTTAGGGAATATGGTTTGAGATTTAGGATGTAGGGTATAGGGTTAGGGTGTAGGGTTTTGGGTTTTTAGTGTTTGGTATATTGATTAGCATGTAGGGTTTTGGATTTAGGATATAGGTTTTAGGGTTTATGGGGTAGGGTTTAGGATGGTGTGTATAGGATTCTTGGTGTAGTGCTTAGGTTTTAGTGTGAACGGTATAGTTTTTTGGGTGTGGGGTTCAGCATGTTGGGTTTAGATTATAGGGTATAGTGTATAGGTTTTGGGGTTAAGGAAGAAGGTTTTGAGTCTAGGGTTTAAGATTTTGGGAGTGGGGTATAGGGATTAGAGTGTGGAGTTTATGGTTTAAGGTGTAAAGTGAAAGATTTAGGATGCGGGGTTTAGGTTTTAGGGTGTAGGGTAAAGGGTTTATGGTAGAGGGATTAGTGTTTTGGGTGTAGAGTATATGGTTTAGGGTGTAGGATACACGGTTTAGGGTATAGGGTACTGGGTTTATGGTGTATGTTATAGGGTATAGGGTGTGGGGTATAGGGATTAGAGTAAAAGGTATATGTTTTGGGGTGTAGGGTATAGGGTTTTGGGGTTTGGGTTTAGGGTTTAGGGTGTTGTGTATAGGGTTTAGTGTTTAGTGGTTTGGGAGTAGGGTGTATGTTTTAGGCTGTAAGGTTTTTGGTTGTGGATTTTGGGTTTTAGGTTTAGGGTTTAGGGTATAATATTTTGGGTATAGGGTGTAGTGTATGTGGTTTTTGGTATAGGGTTTTGGGTTTTGGTTTTATTGTGTATTGTTTAGAGAGTAAGGTTTAAGGTTTAGTGTTTTGGGTATAGGGTTTAGGGTGTTTGGTTTGGGGTTTAGGGTTTATGTGTTAGGGTTTATGTTGTTGAGGTTAGGGTTTATGTTGTAGCATATTAGGATTAGGGTGTATGTTTTAGGGTGTATGATTTAGGGTTTAGGGTTTAGGTTGTTGGGGATAGGGTTTAGGGTTTATGGTTTGTGATTTAGGGTTTAGTGTATTGGGGTTTATAGGGATTTTTTGTTTTTTGTGTGTTTTAGGGGTTTTATGGAGTTTTAGGGTTTTAAATGTTTTTTCCGATGAAAGGGGTGATTATATTTTATGATTTTTCTATAATTTTTTAGGGTTATTGATGTTTTTAGAATTTTTAGGATTTTTTTTAGTTTTGGGGGCTTTTAGGATTTTTTTGTTTTTAGGGTTTGTTAGGGTTTTTAGAAGTTTTTTAGGGTTCTTAGGTTTTGTTTTTGTTTTAGATTTTTATGTGATTTTGTTGGTTTTTATGGGTTTTAAGGATTTCCTAGTTTTTTTAGTGGTTTTCATATTTTTTCGGGATTTTTTAGGGTTTTATTTTTTTAGGGTTTTTTTTGTTTTTAAAGGTTTCAGTTTTCTGTGGATTTAAGGGTTTTATGGGTTTTATGGTTTTATAGGGATTTTTGGGTATTTCTAGGGTTTATAGTGTTTTTGGGTTTTAATGGTTTTATGGACATTAGGTGTTTGTAAGATTCTTTTTGTCTTTTTCATCTTTTTAATGAAATTTAGGTGTTTTAATTGATTTTTTGTTTTTGGGTTTTTAGTGGTTTTATGTTTTTTTCTTGATTTTTATGGTTTTAGGTATTTTATGGATTTTAAATTATTTTATGGTTGTTTTAGGGTTATTAGTATTTTTATTCTTTTTAGGGGTTTTGGGGTTATTTTACAGTTTTTTGAGCTTTTTTTTTATTTTTTTGGTTATATGGGTTTTAGGTATATTAGGGTCTTAATGGGGTTTTAAGGTTCTTTTAGGGAAAAGAAGGCTTGAGACTAGGTGAACCAGGTCCCCAAAAAATTATTAAAAAAGACTAGGAAACAACATAACATTACAAGGAGGGATTACAAAACCAGGTGTGCAACTAAGCCTTCAAGTTAGACTCCACAAACTTTGAGCAGAATGACAGGGCAACAAAAGACCACATCAAACACCTCTCCACGATTTCTTTCTTGGAGAGAGCATCTACAACCGATTTCACCTCACAATAGAAATGTGTGACATTGAGGTTAAACCCTTGATAAAGGGTGACACATTCCATCCGTTTGCAAAGAATCCTCTAAGGGACTCTACCAGATTTTTTCTTGACGTCCTCCACTGTAAGCATTGAATCTGATTCAAGCCAGAGAAGTCTCTTTCCAAACTAAAATAAATTAATGGCCTTTATCATATCCCAAAATTCAGCTTCAAGAGAACACCCATTGCCAATAAAGTGACAGAAACAACCTTTAACAATAAAAACGATGGGTGACAAAGAACCTACCACATCCTGAGGGGCTTGATGTTTTTGAGTCCGCACCATCGAAATTAACCTTAAACCACGAGGAGATTTGGGGGGGGGGATCTAGTGGATGAACTTGAGAACCTGAGGTTTTTTATCCTTCCAAAAACACCAAGAAACTATAAACAAATAATATCATTAACATCATTTTCCATCGAACCTATCTAAATATGGGATGCCGCATGAATTTCTGTATGAAGTAACATGACCCCTCTAAGGAAGGAGAGTCGCTTCTTATTGAAAGAAACCACATTCTGAGTAGTCCAAATATAATAAATGATGGATTTAGTGGCAATGAGCAGGAAGTGAGATACCTTCTTACTGCAAGGCCAATTAACTAAGTTGTCTAATAGCTCAAAAAACTACATGTTCAAGGAAAATGGGAACCTGAAAAGCTTCTGCAAGTAGTCCCAAAATGTAGCTGCAAACCTGCATTGAATAAAGGTATGATCGATGGTTTCCTAAACATAAATACATAGAATTAAGACTGAGGCTAGGCTTTTCCCAGTCTTTTATAGTTGATCTTGGAGCAGCATCCAATTTTTCCAATGTTTCCAAAGCAACAGATGATTAGCCGAAGGAATGATGGGTCTCTTGAATCTTGAGATCTAGGTTGGAGGATTTGTCCCCGTTTCACAATTATACTGCTAAAAGTCCTTCTCATTAAGCTTCCCAACAAAATTGGGTTTCCAAATTAAGGTGTCATTATCAACGAAGGTGTATCTTTGAATTTGCGTGAGAATGTCCACTAGAAAAAGCACTTAAAACTCTCCCAATTGATGAATGAACTCATCAAGCGACATGTTTCATATATCAGATGGAGGCACCACAAAATCCAAAAAAGGATTATCAATCCATATCATGGTCCACACATTCAGATCTAAATGATTGGAGACAATCCATTTCTAGTGATCAATAATTCCCTTATATGACACTCAGATTGCTAGCCAAACCAAGGATGGAAAATATTTCGTAAACCCATCACAAAGATTCAATGCAAACCTCTCCTGACAAAATCCCAATCCATCATTTTTTTGTTGAACAAGTCCCAAGTAAACTTGGAAAGGAGGGAATCATTAAGTCTTATATGTTCCATGATGCCAAGACCTCCCAAATCAATTGGATTTGTGAAATCTTTCAAATCCATAAAGAGTAGTTTTCATTCACTAATGCAACCCATACAAGAGAATTTTCTAATATTCGCTCAAAGGTCTTTAAGGAGGATAACCTGCCATCTGTAAATGGAGAAATCATTGGTGGACATCGATGTGATAATCAAATTAGAAAGGCAAACTCTCCCAGCCTATGATAAGCACTTCCCTTTACAATTTCCAAGATGTTGGGTGATTCTGTTCACCGTGAGCAGAAGATAATAGTTCTTGACTCTTTTCTAAAAGATAGAGCCACCCAAATAGATAGAGGAAAGTGATAACCTTTTCAACCCATGGGACCGAGCAATGCATAACTATCGATAGGGGGAAACCCCCTCCCTGATGAAAATAGAGGACTTAATCCAACTGATGGATTGCATTTCCGCAGATTCATAGTGAATGAAAATAATTTTAATTGAGAGCAAGGTCTTCTTGTCTGCCTATCCAAACTGGAGGATGTTGTCATCATAGAAAAGGTGAGATGGAACCTAAAGGTTTCTCCCTGCATTAGTTGGTTTGAAAAGACCATCCTGCATATGATCAATGAGGCATATTCTCTAGTATTCTTTGACAGACGCAAATAGAATGCCTGAGATTGGATCTCCATGCCTAACACCATGGGAGCATCGGAAGAACCCCTCAGGGGATCCATTAATAAGAATAGAAACTCATGCACTATTCAAGATGGATGCATGCATCATGATGAAACTATATGAGAAACCATATTTCCCGAGAACGTGGAAAATGAAGCTCCACTTAATGTTGTCAAAATCCTTTGAGATGTCCAAATTTAAAGCAAAGTTAATGTGCTTCGAACACATCATCATAATGTTGATACCCTCTGAGGATGTAAATAAGAAGTTCTAGATGTTCCTCCCCAAAACTAACCCAAATTTATTTGGGGTAATAAACTCCCCCATAAATTTCCTCATTCTATTGACTAGAATTTTGCTCATAATTTTGGGGAAAGTATTCCCAATAGCAACCAGTTGAAAGTCCCCAATGTCAATAGTATTTTCCTTCCTAGGAATCAAAGAAATGAAGTTTGAGTTGGTTCCCTGCGGGAAAGAGCTAGGGTGAAAGACATCCCTTACAACATTAGTAATTTCCATATGCATGATATCCCAGTAAAACATGAAGAACTTGTTGCTAAAACCATATAGGACAGTTGTACTTTTTAGGTTCAGAGAAAACAAATTAGATCTGAATTCATCCTCAAAGGGAGAATTCATTAGATCTTCATTCTACTGCTCATCAACACAAGGAAAAAAATGGAATCTTTCAATGGAAGGGAGTATTCCCCTCCATCATCAGTGTATATACCCTTGAAATAATCCACCACTACAGTGTAAATATCATCAGTTGAAGTGAATGTGGACTCATGAATGCAGACAACATTCAATCATTTCTTAACCTTCTTTTCTTTATGTAATCAGTGGAAGAATTTAGAATTCTGATCCCCATCCTTGATCAACCAGATATTGAGCTGATTCTTGGCCAACTTCTCTTTAAGGTCAAGGAGATCATCCAAACTCACATGAATATGTATCTCCCCCCAAGAGGGCACGTACAACTTCTGGTTAGAGGATAGGAGGGAGGACATTTGAATATCAGTAGCCTTAATATCATCATCCATCCAAGAAACGACATCCTACTCCACTCCTTTAGTAATACATTTATTTTCTTAAGTTTGGAGACCATAATAAAATAGTGACTTCCATGAAAGGATCCATTTTACCCATTAGTAATAGTCTCCTTGCAACACTAGATCATGAGTTAGGAATTGTTGAATTTAAAATGTATAGGTGATAGCCTTAGAGAGCCCCCAAGAAGTCAACAATAAGGGAATTATGGTCCGAATTTAACATAGGAAGGGTGAAACCAGAGACATAAAAAAGAACTTCTGTCACTGATTTGATAGAATAACTTATCCATATTGTTGTCATGTCTTCCATTAATCGTGAATCACTCCCATGTGAAGGAGGATACAAAAATGGGAACATCCGTGAGATCACAAGTATCTAAGAAATGAGAGAAATCCTTAGTAGTTGGGTGGGAGAAGTTGGAGCCAATCTATTCATCTAGTCTCAAAGCAGTGTTAAAGTATCCAATGAAAATCTGGTTATGATCAATTCACTCATACAGTTGATACAACATCTTCTATAGGACCCTTCACCAAGTGTATGAGTAGGAAGCATACACAAAGGGAAGAGAAAAAGAGGAATCATTCAAGTTGGTTTACAGGGTGATGACTTGAGGAATCTCTTCAAAATACAGTAACTGGACATCATCATGCTTCAAAACCCATAAAGTATCCAGACCACTCTCATTACAGTCATTAGAAACAAAGGAGTAACCAAGGGTGCCCCAATTTATGACCTTCCAAATATCAAAGGAATTCATAGGTTTAGCAATTCCAAGGATCATCGGCCTCTGGGAAGTGATAGAATTCTGAAGGGATGAGGCTATGGGAGAGTTCCCAAGCCCTTTGAAATTCCAGAACATGATCCAAGTTGTTTAAGGGGATCATTTCCCCTCTCATGAGGTGGGTTCTTGGATCCCGAAACAAAGGAATAACTCCCTTTCCTTGGAATTTTCCCCTTTTTTTCTTAGGCCTTCCTACATGATTGTTCTTAGCATATTATTTAGTGACTTCTATAATCCAGTACTTCAAACCAAAAACATCCACCAGTTGGGTACCAACTATAGGCGGATGATCACCATCAGCAGTCTTAGATGTTCCTTCCATCTGACTTCCAACTTCTTCAGGCTGATTCTCAACCTCATCATACCATAAGCTTCCACTGAGTGGGGTGAACCTATTTAGGGGACATAGAACTTCAGTAACGGCCCCTGAAGGGTCCTCCTAGTATCCTTACAAAAAGACACAACCATAAAAGAGTCATCACTTGCAAGAAAAGTTTCCTCAGGTGTGAACTCCTTCATATAAAAACTAGTGTGGTTCACCGCAGAAGACCCTAGAGAAGCACCAGGTGCAACATCAATGACTGGAACATCTAGTGACACAGAATAATTGACAATAGTCATCCCAACCGGGGAAGGGTAGGGAGAATCTAGAGCCTGGGGGTCTTTAATAGCCACAGGCCCATCAGTGTACAAATTTGGGGTAAGATAATGAGGGGAGAATTTAGGGGAAGCTCTTTACAAATCAGGGGTCATATCTCTATAGTAGGTATCATCTGCCACTACCACCTCAGTAGACATAGAGGGGGATTGTGCAGGGGGAACTGCATCAGTGGGAGCCAGATTGTGAGGCCCCTCATAAGTCACCTCTTTGTTATCAGAGGACATGTTAGACACAAAATCAATAGGTCATGGGGTATAGATAATTTATCAGGTAAAACCTGATCCTTCCCTATCCTAGCACCACGATTCCTCTTGAAAGATTCAACATCATGCCCCTGAGATTGCAGCGGGAGCACACCTTCATCCTTATTTGGTCATAAAAAAGATGGTCTACGATATTGAAATGGGAGAAGAACCTAAGAATCCTTTAATACTGAATTTGTAGCTTGAAGGTATCCTCAATTGTGTTGATAATCACATCCTCAGCCAATGTGGATGCCAAATAATCTTTAACAAGGACATGTGCATAGTAACCATACCTTGGATTGTCTGTCTATTTTTCGTTGAAAATGGGGAAACCCACTGAGGATGCAATGTCCCAAAGGATATGGGGGTGCCAATAAAGCCAACTCAGCTTACAGATCTAGATCCAAACTTGGGTAGAGGTATTTTTTATAGTTGAGGGATCAAAATTTTGATCCCAATCATAAATCTGAAGGAGACCAGGATTTAGATTGAGGGGGGAAAAACTCCATGCCCTCTGTTTCCATTCATCCAATGGAAAGACAATGTGATATTACCCTCTCCCCATGGAGGTCATTCTCAATTCAGATAATCCCTGTAAATCCACGATACATTTAGTGAGATGAGGGAATTTACACATCTTTTCTCCTTTCGGGGTCAACACCCTCGCTATAATGGAGAAATGAAATAAATTAAGCCTTTACTCAGCTGCCTTAATATTTTCATAAACATAGACCACCTGCAGCTTCTAGGTCACTCACCCAAGGGGTGGTGCACCATAATCAGAGAAGGTGATCGAGGCTGCAGATTTCAGCACCTTGGCAAAGTTCAACTTTGAACCTAATGCCTCGAGATCATTTAACATGAAATTAGATGATGTGGGTTGATGCGTACATAGCTAAAAAACCTTCTTATGGACACAAAATTTTGAAAAATCTAGAGCCTAATCTTCAAGCTTTCCATCAGTGGACGTCACGGCCTAAGGCCACATGGGAATGCAATTTTTTCCACGCACCTATCCTCATTCAATCATCCATAAGGTTATTTTAGGTATTCATTAGGTTTTTCATTTCCTTTTAGAGTTTTATGGTTTTAGGGTTTGGGGTGTTTTAGTATTATTAGGAGCTTTTATAGTTTTTAGGTTTTAGGGTCTTTTATCATGTTTTAGGGATTTTTAGGGGGTTTAGGATTCAATATGGGTTTTAGTTTTTTATGGTTTTATAAGGATTTATGATTTTTCAATATTTTTATGTTTTTAGTGTTTTTAGGAGTTTTTAGGATTTTTTTGGTGTTTTTGGGATTTTTGGGTTTTTAAATGTTTTTTAGGGGATTAAAGGTTTTTGGGGTTTATGGAGGTTTTAGGTTTTGTTGGTGGGGGGTATAGTTTTTATGATATTAAGAGTATTTAATGGTTTTTATGGGTTTTAGGGTATTTCTAGTTTTTCTTTGGATTATAAGGGTGTTTAGGTTTTTATGAAAATAGAGGTTTTTAGTGTTTTTAAGGCATTTTAGGTTTTTAGCATTTTGTTAGGGATTTTTGGGGTTCTGGAAATTTTATTATTTTATGGTATTTTATGGGGTTTTAGGAGATTTTATGTTTTTTTGGTATTTTTAGGATATTTAGGGACATTTAATATTTTTAGGGGTTTTAGGGTCTTTTAAGGTTTTTAGGGGTTTTAGGGTCATTTATGTTGATTTTGGGGGTTTTCATTTTTATGGTATTTTAGGGACCTTTATTTTTTCGGAGTCTATTAGAGGTTTTAGCAGTTTTAGGTTCCTTATATGGGTTTTTTGATTTTTTAAGAATTTATATGGGTTTTAGGGGGGTTTTAGTTTTTATGGGGTTTTAGTTGTTTTTTTGGTTTATATTTTATGGGTTTTATAGTTTTCCTAGGGTCATTATGTATTTGAGTCTTGTTAGGAAATTTTAGTATTTTTAGTTGTTTTTATGGTATTTTTATATATTTTTATATTTAATATAATT
Source organism: Viscum album (assembly GCA_963277665.1). NCBI lineage: Eukaryota > Viridiplantae > Streptophyta > Magnoliopsida > Santalales > Viscaceae > Viscum > Viscum album. Next base: position 1,424,739,349 of record OY728136.1, on the reverse strand, counting down.
TTTAGTGTTTTTAGAGTTTTTAGGTTTTTAAGGTTTTTACAAATTTTTAGGTCTTTTTATGGTTTCTAGGTGGTTATGATCTTTTAATGTTAGTAGTTTTTGTAGGGACTGACAGTGATTTTAGGTATTTTTAGGGTTTTTAGTGTTTTTAGGCTTTTAGGGGGCTTTAGGGTCTTTTAGGTCTCCAATGGGTTTTAGGGGGTTCTAGTGTTTTTGGGGTTTTTTGGGTTTTGAGGTTCATTAAACGTTTTTTAGAATTTTTGGATTTATTTATATGTTTTTAGGGTCCTTTAGGGTTTTAGGGTTTTTATGTTCCTTTATGGAGTTTTTAGGGCTTTTAGTTTCCATTAGGGGTTTCTGGTATTTTTAGAGTCCTTCAGGGGTTTTTGGGTTTTTATGTTCCTTTAGGGTTTATACGGTTTTTAGAGTTTATAAGGTTTTTTATGGTTTTGAGGGTCCATTTTTATTTTTATGGGTTTTTATAATATTTTAGGCGTTTGGGTTATTTTTTTGGACTTTTAGGATCTTTACTATATTTTATATTTTTAGGAGTTTTAATGTATTTATGGTTGTTTTAGTGTTTTAAAGGGTTTTATTGGTTTTTAATATTTTTTAAAAATATTATGGTATTTTAGGGTTTTAGGGATTTTATAGTTTTTAATGTTTTTGTGTTCTTTAAATAATTTTATTTATTTTATTGTTTTATAGAGTTATTATGTTTTTATAGTGTTTTAGGGCATTTTAGCGGTTTTAAGGTAATTTAATGGTTTTTTTAGATTTTTAGGTATTTAGGATTTTTTGGATTTTTTGGACTTTTATCATGTTTAGGGTTTTGAGGATTTTATATGGTTTTCTGGTTTTATAAGATTGTTAGTGATTTTTATGGTTTTTAAGGTTTTTTTATTTTTAGCGATGTTTATAATTTCTTTGGGTTCTAGGATTTTTAATTACTTTTAGGGAAATTTATGTTTAGTTGATAATTTTTTAGATTTTTATGGATATCTAAGGGTTATTTTGGTTTTTTGGGTATTTAGGGTTTGTTTGAGGTTTATTAGATTTTATAGGGGTTTTAGGGTTTATTAGGTTCTTTAGGGGTTTCTATGGTTTTTAGAGATTTTATGTGTTTTTAGGGGTTTTAGGGTTTCTAGGGGTTTTAGTATTGTTTTAGGTTTTGGTATTCCTTTTAGATTTTTTATAGTTTTAGGGGTTTTAGGGTTTATAATGTGTTTTTTTAGTTTTTAGGGTTTCTACAGTTTTTATATTTTTTAATATTTTAGGGTTTTTTAGTTTTTTAAGGTTTTTAGGTTTTTAAGGGGTTTTAATATTTTAAAGATATATAGGGTCATCATATAATTTTATCACGGTTTTTGGGGTTTTTATGTGTTTAGGGTTTTTAGTGTTTTTTTCATCTTCTGTGGGGTTCATGGTATTTTAGGACCATTAGGTATTAGGTTTTTTTATTGATTCTAGGTTTTAAATCTTTATTTTTGTTTTGAGGATTATTTTGTTTTCTTAGGTGTTTTAAGGGTTTTATCATGTTTATGGTTTTATGGGTTTGTAGGACTATTTTATGGTGTTTTAGGTTATTTTTAGGATCTTTTTGGGGTTTATGGTTCTTTTTGGGTTTTATGGGTTTAAATATTCTTTTAGGGATTTTGGAAATTTTAATGGTTTTTGAGTTTTGTATTGTTTTTTAGGGTTTTTGGGATTTGGTAGGCTAGTTATGGGTTTAATATTTTTTAGTGTTTTTAGTTCTTGCTAGTGGGTTTTTATGTTTTTTAAGTTTTTATTTGTTTTTAGGGATTTTTTTGGGTTATTAGGTGTGTTAGGGTTTAAAATATATTTTAGTGTTTTTTTGGTTTTTTATGATTTTATAGTTTTTTGGGTTCTATGTTTTTTTGCGGTTTTGGGTTTTTAGTTTTTAGGGGTTTTAGTGGTTTTTAGGTTTTTTTGGGTCTTTTAGGGTTTCTACGGGGTTTTTCAATCTTTTTGTTTATAGGATTTTTGTGAATGTATGGGATTTACAGTCCATTATGGTTTTCCATTTTTAGGGTAATTTTATAATCATTTACATTTTTAGAGTATTTTTTTTGGGTTTTAAGGGGTTGGTGTCTTTTTAGTGTTTTAAGGTATTCTTATTGGTTTTTATTGTTTTTATGGGTTTTAGAGTATTTTGGGTGTTGTAGAGTTTTTAGGTATATTTACGGTTTTTAGGTTTGTTAGGGTATTTAGGTATTTTTAGGGTTTCTTTGGGGTTTTTGGTCTTTTTTAGTTGTTTTAATGTTTTATGGATATTTATGCTTTTTTTTGTGTTTTTATGGTTTTATGGTTATTTGATGTTTTTGGGTATTTAGTGGTTTTTATGATTTATTTGATTTTTTAAGTTCTTATTATTTTTATATGTTTTTTGTTTTTTAAGGTTTTTCACAATTTTCAAGGATTTTTAGGGGGTTTTATGGTCATTTAAATCTTAAATGGTCTTTTAGTGTTTTAGGGTCTTTTAGTGTTTTCTATGATTTTTTTATTTTTATGTTTTTAGTGTTTTTTAGTTTTTTATGTATTTTTTGGGAATTTTAGGGGTTTTAGGGGTATCTATTTATTTTTTATTTTTTATAGTTTTATTGCATTTTAGGGTTGTTATGTTTTTATGTGGTTTTTAAAGGTTTTAATGGGTTTAAATTTATTTACGAGTTTTGGGTTTTTAGGGTAATTTAGGTCTTTTAGGAAGTTTTAGGGTATTATTAGAGGGTTTAAGTCTTCTTATAGGTTTTAAGGGGTTTTTATGGATTTATTTTGGTTTTTATATATTTTTTGGGGATTTAGGGGTTTTTAGTGTTTTATAAGGTATTATGGTCATTTAAGGTTTTTTTGGGGGTTTTAGGATATTTTAGTGGTTTTTTGGGTTCTTATGGTCTTACTATGTTTTTAGGGTTTTTAGGTTTCTTATGGTTCTAAGGTTATATAGGATTTTTTATGGTTCTATGGGTTATGGGGTTTTTAAGGTTTCTAAAGTATTTTTGTGTTTTTAGTGTTTTCAAGGGTTTTAAGGTTTTTTGGGGTTTTGGTGTGTTTAGAGGTTTTTTGGGTTATAGGTTTTTGGAGTTTTTTTGGTTTTTTGGTATTTTGGGTTTTTAAAGGATTTTTGGGGTCTTTTATGTTTTTTTATTGTTTTGAGTGTCTTTCAGGGTGTAAAGGTGTTAAGGCCTTTTCTGGTTTTTATGTTTTTGTGGGGTTTAGTGTATATTTGGTGGTTTTAAGATTTTAAAGGGTTTTTAGGGGTTTTATGTACTTTTAGTGTTTTGGGGGTTATAGTTTTTTCTAGGGTTTGAGGTGTAGGTTTTATGGTTTGATGCGTAGGATATAGGTTTAAAGGTGCATTGTTTAAATTTTTTGGTGTGGTTTATATGGTGTGGGTGTGGGTTTTAGGGTGTAGGTTTTAGGGTTTAGTGTGTAAGGTATAGGGTTTAGGTTCATGGATTTTGGGTTTATGGTGTTGGATATAGGGTTTTAGGTGTAGGGTTTTAGGTTTAGGGTATACGTTTTAGGGTTAAAGGCTTAGGGTGTAGGGTATACGGTTTTGGATTTTTTAAGGTTCTTTAAGGGTATTAAATTGTAAGTGTTTTTATGCTTTTCTAATATTTTTAGGGGTTTTAGGGGGGGTTTAGGGGTTTTAAAGGTATTTTAGGTGTTTCTTATGGGTTTTAAAGTATTTTAGGTTTCTTTTATCCAACTTTAACGAGTATTATTAAGTTTTAGTATATTTGGATTTTTAGTGAATTTATAGTGTTTGTATGTTTTTTACATTTTTTGGGTTTTTTTGGGTTTTTTGGGTTTTTTGGGTTTTTTGGTATTATAATTGTTTCGTAGTTCCTTGAAACATGTGTTCTAGATTTAAGAATCACTATTTCTTGGCGGTTTCCGTTGGTATTATTCAGGGAACCGAAAACTTCCAACAGTTCTTTATCCAAAGAGGACCTGCTTTCCTAAGGCAGGTGTTCATTATGTTTTAAACTTTATGATACTTAAGAACGTGTATTGGTCGAGAGGATGGGAGGTTGGACTCATCACACCCTTTTGGGGGGTAATTATTGTCTACTCCAGGACTCTCTTTGCAAAATTAAAATATTTTTTTTGATTCCTTATTAATTCACCAAGTATATCATAAGTATCCCTTGGAATTTACAATCACTTAATTATCATAAATTCTTTTAATCATCGTTATGATGAAACTGGTTTTTAAGCCACTTAGTGGGGCACTCTGGAATTTATTATAATCCAGGGGGATGAAAGTTTGTTTTAATCTTGGGATCGTACTAATAAAATGAGCTACCTATGTATCCTTTTGAATGGAATCAGAACCCTCGTATTTTGGTTCCACTTAATAGGACACATCATACCTTTTAAGGTCATATGATAAGGACCTCTAAACAGAAGGTGCTTAGTTGAAACTTAGTGTGGGACTTATGCTGAAGTAGCTCAAGGAACTTTGGAAAGGATATAGGTTTCCATGTCGGATCATACCCTATTAGGAATATGGCCCAAAGAGAACAGGGTTTATTTGAAGTGTTGGGTTTGTACCTCAAGGAGACTTCCTACATATCCCATATGGATAGGAATCAAAGTCCACATAGTTTGATGAATCTCATAGGAGAGTATAGTCCTTAGAGAAAGATGAGTTTGGGATTACTTCCTAAAAAAGGATGCCATGATGATTTGAGTATTGAATTTGGGGCTTATTTCATAAGTAGATTTCCAAATCGGGGGAATTATGGTTGGATTTTTGAGGAGGATATCCAGTGAGCTCGGGCCCTAAAAGGGCTTCCTGCGTATCCTAGTTTGAACAGGAATCAGGGTTCTTTTAGTTCCTTCCAAATGAGTGCTTGTGCATATGTTGTAATCATCACGTATCTCTAATACCATGTGTGTCATTCCCAGTGTGAGAAATAAGAGGATGTAAAAGATTCAACAATGATAGTTCACACTTTTCCACCTCCACTGATGGAAGAGGGAACGTTGACCGTGGAAGAGGGTGAGGCGACGAGCCCCCCCTCTATTCTTTTTACATTGGACAAGGGTCCAATGTAAGGAATAAGGGGTGAAGGTGAGGGGCTTATACCAGGATGGATTCCCTGAAATTGATTCTGGAAGGGGAGGGAGACTTCTCCTATACTTGCGCGGAATGAAAAGTGCAAAGTGTACCTTCCCTACCAGAAACCTGAGGTCCTGGGTCACCTCTTTGAAAAGGGTGAGGCCGGATTCCCACCATCTTACAAACCGGAATATCCCAAAAATTGTTTCTCAGAGAAAAGTCCATGTGACTGCAGATATACAAACCCATAAGCATCCCATGAATCTTTACCTCATCGTGAAATGAATGTGGGAAACCTCTGACTGTGGAAATAAAAAACCAAATTGGAGACACGCTGATGTGCCTTACCAAAAGGTCTGAGAAGTAAGGAGGTTTTTGGGGAGGCTTCAACTTATCCCCTTTTGAATAAGGGATCCAAGGAAAGAGATACCTCGCCATGAAAGGCTTTAAAGAAGGGTATTTGAACTGGTTGCATAGGTACCTCGCACATGGGTGCCACGTAGGAACCCCGCGTTGTCCTATGGTGCAGGTATGGTGCGTAGGTATGTCGCGCATGTATATCATGTAGGTAAGGATGAAGACTGAAGAGAAATGTGGAGAACTTCAAAACATTCCTATCCCCTTTAATTATCCCTACTTTTGTAGTTTAGAGAACTACCTGAGACAATTTGAGAGATCTAGGAGAACCTCAGGGCTCCGATGAGTCCTTTTTCTCTTAGAATTCACCACTTTGAAAATCTTGTTAGCATGATCACTGGGCACATTTTCAACTGGAAAAACAGATTCCTTTCCTTTGGAGGTCACATTACCCTTGTGAATAGTGTCCTTGTGTCCATTCCCATGCACATTTTTTCCACCTTAAAGGTTCCCAAAACTGTGGTTGGCACACTAGAAAGGATTATGGTAACTTTTATTTGGGATGGGAAAATGGAAGGCTGACATCATTGGGCATCGAGGAAGCACCTCGCAAAACCTCTTTCAGAGGGGGGCATAAACATGCAGAGTGTCACTCTGACCATACAAGTGTTTCACGCTAAACTTGCTTGGGAGGCTATGGAAGGAAGAACGGTTTGGGGAAGGATTATGCAGGGCAGATATGGGCTGAATGTCAGCGATGCGAGGGTGAGGCCTTTTATGATTTAGAAGCAGATACACCCATATTTAGAATTCCTTCAACAACATTCAAAATGGATGGTGGGTAGGGGGGACCTTAACTTCTGGTTTCAAAACTGGGGGGCTGGAAAGCTATGGTTTCCAGACTGCCCCACTCCAGATATCTCTCTCAAAGAGAAAAGTGATCATCCTGACTTTCTTTCGTCCATTCTTCAAGAGAATCATCATGAGGATTTCAATAACATTGTGTTCAATGATGATATGGATAGAGTTATCTTTACAGGCAGCACTTCGGGTAAGTTTTAAATTAAGGATTTTAATTGTGTGAGGAGGGATACTTCCACTGAAGATCCATGGGGAGTGTTGCTCTGGTGAAAAGAGGTACCTTCCAAATTCAACTTCCTGCTGTGTAGAGTGAGGAATCAGGCTTTTCCCACTGAGGAAAATATTCAGCACATGGGAGTGAGTATTGCCTCCAAGTGTTGGTGTTGCAGCAAACCCAAGCTAGAATATGTGGGGAATCTCTTTTTTGATAGTGAATGGGCTTATTGGGTGTGGAAGGCCTTTGGGGCATATGCAGGATGGAGTAGGCAGGGAGGGTCACAAGAGGTTTTTCTCAGGGGCTGGTTTAGTGGAACTGAGGACAAAGGTGCTGAGAGGAAAGCTCGGGCCATCTTCCTTCTGGCGGGGTGTTGGACCCCGTGGACGGCTAGGAATGAGGCAAGGTATAAGGACCTGCGTGGTTCTCACACCTGCATCATTTTCAAAATGTGGAATTTACTATAGGACCTTATTCGACTGTGCACTGCATGTCATGGAGCACTGTCGGTAAGTGCCACAGCTTCGAACTACACCTTTCTCAATCAGAGAAATGGCTTAGGGTAGGGGAACTGGGTTCAGTGGCTTCCTCTTCACAGTGGACTAAATATTAACACAAATGGGTCTTTTTGGGGGGGGAGATGTGGGGATAAGGTGTAATCAGGAACCATGTGGGTACTATCATTGTAGCCTTTTCGGCTTTCTACGGCGGGGGTGATTCTCTTCAGGTGGAGGTGCGGGCAATGGATATTGGTTTGGAGATGTGTAATCGATGACAAATTCTGCTCAATGCGGTGGAAACAGATTCTCTCATCCTATATAAAGCATTATCCGGTTGAGGACCATCTCCATGGAAAATAGAGTACACCATCAAGAAGTGAATACAACTATTGGGAAATCACACCGAGGTCACTCACACATGGCGGGAGGGGAATAAGGTTGCAAAATTCTTGGCATCCTTGGATTCAGCGAATCATAGTATGGTTTTGTTCACTAGTTTAGGGTCCTTCCCTCTGGTGGGCCTCAAACATGTGGTTAATGATGCTCTTGGGATGCATTTTTTCAGACCCCCATGATACTGTTGTTCTTTTCTTCTCCAAAACTAATAAAAATGGTTATTTTCAGTCAGCAGAAGGAGCTACGCAATGGGATCTTCAGAGAATCCTTCATTTTTTTAGTCTGAAAATGGGGAGCCCAAGGGTCCTATTTATAGGCACGGATGGGCCTGGCCGAAGAAACTTTGGTCACGCAGGTATTCTGTGTAGCTCCACCACACAGGTGCTCCGCATAGAGGAATCCCAAATCATCTTGCACATAGATCTGACGTGTAGCTGGTTCATGAATCTCGATTGCGTAGCTATCTCACGAAGCTCAGCCATGTAGTTCACTCACAAAGTTGTTGGATGTTACTACATTACATAGATTTTGGGAGTATTTGTTGATGTTTCCTTTGTAATCTTTGAATATTTTTATGGAGTGTCAACAAAAGCCCCCCCCCCCTCAGGATTGGATCCAAAATATAAAAAGAGGGTCATGTCCTGAGGTGAAAGTCTGGGAAAAATATCATGATGGATTAATGAATAGCCTAATTGTGTCGTGTAAGAAATTTGTGCAGATATGTCGTGTAGTTATGTTGCGTAGGTGCGGCGCGCCATTATGGCATGCAGGTCTTCTGTTGCCTATAAATAAGTCTCAACCTTTTGCGTTTTTTTCTTCACTTGTCTTTTATCTAAAAATTTAGAGCTCTTGTTTCATAGCTCGTTTGCTTAGATACATCGTGTTGTGCTCTCGCATAATTCTCTTGAAATTTCGTCAAGGTAAAATCATTTACGCGATTTGAGCTATGCCAAAAGGATTTCACTGATAGCATTGCGTTAGGATCTGTGTCAAAGGAACTACCCGAGTGACCTCATTGAAGGAGCTTGTCGAAGGACCTACGCGAACAGTGTCCTTTGCCAAAAATTTTCACTTTTTTTAAAAAAAAATTACTTTGAAAGTATTGATAATTCTTTTTGCAGGAAAGAATGACTCATTTTATGACCCATACTGAAGAAGCTAAGGTTATTCAAAATGAAATGATGAGGATCGTCGAGCCAGATTATTATGACACTATTGAGAGTACTCTTCCTGGGCTATGGAAGGGTCTAATTCCGTACCAGTGTGACTATCCAGAAAGTCCTTACTTACCTATGTACATGCATGGGCTTTTGCAAGACACCCATTTTACATCTATTAAGAAGTACTTTCCACAGAATTGGATTCTTCATTATTCTAACTATAACAGCATGAATATTAGTGCAAGGGGGGTACTGATACAAGAAGGCATTGTCCTAATTGGTTTCATCCTTCATCACAGTGGTTGAACTCCATACATGAAGGATCATGTTATAGATCCAAGACCACATTGTTATGATTCCACTTTTTAGGATTCTCAAACAGATCAATCGAATGGTTGGAAAGGAGACTGGGCCCTTTATTCTGGAGGGGGTGTAAAATCCAAGTGGATGTGGGCATTCGGGGTACGTCAAACTTGTATAGAATTCAGACAAGAGTTATCAGACATCCATACTTATGAAGCTGTTTGGATGGGGAAAACTTATGTTTACAAAAATGAATTCATTCCTGAATTACTGAGCCAATGGAGTCCACAAACGAATTCCTTTCATTTGATGCATGGTGAAGTTGGTATTATTCTCTGGGATGTTTACCAAATAGCTGGAATTCCTATTCTTGGGAAAATATATGATCAATTCATCTCGCCTACTTCAACATGGGGTGATGTTACTAGAACACCACCGCTGGCCCATTAATTATTTAAGATAGCGAAAAATTTACACAAGGATAAGAAAGATATTCATGCTAGAGTGTGGATAGAAGACTTATTAGAACCAACAACAGTGGAAGGTCCAACCTGTGGACGTCCTACTATTTGTACTTCGACCGATAACTATGGAAGTTCAGGCACATATTGGCCTACACTGGAAAGAGGCGATTACAAGCACTGGAGTTATAAAGTCAAACTTGATATAGATGCAAATGTACACTTATCTTCTTTCCTTGATATGTGGCTAAGTGTTTTTTTACTTCCCATCCATGAATCTGGTGGGGGTGTAAGATCAGGTACTTTCATTATTGTAGTTAAGTTGGTATAGGAGAAGTATACTGGGCTAGCAACCCCTATTTTGGAAAGAATTTACCATCTCTTACTGCATTTATACAGTGGGAAGGATACATTTAGAATTTAAGGGGAATTTCGAGTGTTGTGGGGATGGATTACAACACATTTTTATTCATACTCAGTATTGAACTCAGTTAGAGTTCCTAATGGTCGATTCACCCCATTTTTATAGAAAGTTTCTGGTATTAAGCCTATGAAATTGAGACCTGATGAGGCAATGAAGGTATTAAATGTCTCAGGAGAATCCAACTTCTTTCCTTTTGGTAATCCACCAACAGGAACATTTATTGATGATGTAAAAGAATAGAATTATAAGTTGAGATCTTATATGATGGCATTTAGGGATGGTGTACTATCAACCAGAATTGATGGTGAAATTATTTGCGAGGATTATGTGCCCTATAGTTTTTCTCGTTAGTTCAGGTGTCTTCAACAATCAAACACTTTTCCACCCACATATGTTAGACATTAGAAGCACCCAATGGTAGTGTGACAATTATGAATTCTCATAGATTTAGAGGTATCCAAATTGTCAATTACATTACCTCCACCAAATGCATCAATCAGATTGGAAGCTGGGTATGATAAAGCTTGGGTTTCTTCATATCCTCAAGGGGATCTGGCAAAAGGAGTGTATCGAGTGGTGGCTACAATGACTGTTGTATGTGGAAATCATGGAAAGAAGTCCAAGGACATAAGTGATAGAAAATTTTCATATATTTTAGACCCCTCAAAACGTCTTCGCAGGAAGTACACCAGGAAGACCAAGGCTAAAGAAGCAATACCTCCAATGCCAAGGCGATCTAGTCACCGCCATCAAACAGAGATTCCTATTCCACCTGTTGAACGTTCTAAGCAAGAAAGGTCTGAATAAGCTCTTCAATCGGAAGGTTTCGAACCTCTTTCACAGTCAACCAGGTCAAGATCGAATTATGTGTGACCTTCGACCATTCATCACTGGGATGGTATAACCCATGATCTCAGGGATTCTTGGGCATTTCTTCAGCATGGTATTCAAATACCAGAGATTCATGATATCATGGCAACTTTTGATTTCAATCCATACAATAACTTGGCTGAAGTATAGAATTATATTGAGGAATTAGATACTTTTATATATGAAACTGATGAACATATTCTAGCCTCTAAAAGAGTATCTCATATGCTGGATTTAGGAGTCCACAAAGGGGTAATTATTGACACTGAGGAGGAGTGGGATATTTATTTTTTTACTAAGAATGTATTTCCCCTTTTCTTTTTCCTCAACTATTCATTATCATTTAACATCATTAATCTTGATGAAAATGTATTTCTGTAGCTTGAATGTAGAGAAGGGAGATCTGGACCAATTCTTGAATCGCCATAGTATAGCCCTGCAGGTTCTCCCATTAGTGCAACAAATAATCCTCCCAATCGCCAGAACATTCTCCAGGAGAAAGAATCATGATTGGGGTAATGGTGATAGATAATCCTCAACCATTACCTCATGTTTACCCTTCTAAGAGAAATGTTTCAATCTCTATTCAAGTTTTCGAACAGAAACACAAAAGGGAGATGGGATTTATTCTAGTATTCTCCAAAAGAGTAAGTATTTATACAATCCTTAGGGAATAAAACTTGCTCAATATGTTCCGGTAACCAAATTTTATCCTCTTGTAGGATCTATGTATCTCTCCTCTATCAAGGGATTAAGAGATGATGCTTCACAAACAGAAAAATAAGTCCCAGGGGAAACCCAGGTTCATGCTGATGTATCTATACCATCAAAAGATTCAAATATACCTGCTCCTGGCTCTGTTGAGAGAGAGTAAATCCATGGTAAGATAAAATACATTCCTTAGTTTCTTCTTGTCAAATAATCCTGAAATAATCGACACTGATATTCTCATTGCTTTAGAAGAAAGGAATGAAAATCCAGAGCAATCTAAAATAGATGTTGATGTTGACCCAAATTTGGAAGGACCTGATGCTGCCATATCAATTGAGGATCCAACAGAATCAAACGTCAGTGGAGCCAATTTGGGAATCAACCAACAATTGTTGGATAACAGAAATGGGGAGGATGATTTAACATTTCAGTCCGTATACACTAAAATTATGGACACCCTGAATCCGAATATTGATATTTCAGGTTCCATCAATTAGTTTGGAGATTTACATGAAGAATTTCAAGGAATTAAGTTCATATTCTTGAATTTTACATACATAATTTGTTCTTAAACTTGATTCTTTACATCAAAAATCACCTTATGCTGTTTTAGCTACAAAAAATGCCGCAAAGGATCTTCAGGAACTGGGTGTTACACTTTATCCTTCTACTGGTACTAAAGACATACTTACAGATAATCCTTCATCAGCATATGTTTCAGAGCCTTCAAATGTCATACCTAAACAAATTCAAAGAAATTCCCCCTCTTAAGAAACACCTGCTCAAAACACCAGAGCTGAGAATACAGGGGATGAATCCAATCAAGTAGTTGACTTATTGTTGGATAAATATAGTTAGCCATATGAATCATATTTGTTTCCTCTATTTGAAACTAATAATGAACTTGATTTATTATTTAGGGTTATCAGCTACTAGATCAGAGGGTGAAGCTTCTACTTCCCCAAGAGAAGTAGAAAAAACAACTCTTTAAGAGTCCTATTTCCAGAGAACATTTAACTCATGGTAGTGACTTAGATTCAGATTTAGAGATGCAATATACTCTTGGCATGGCATGTAAGAATACATAGAAGTAGATCTGGAGCATAATTGATGAAAATCCTCTAGATGAATTATTGTCCCATTTTTCAAAACAACCAGAATTATTCTATGTGTTGGGATTTGGTGGGTTCAATTATCAACCGGTCTACGATGCCATGAAAGAGACTATTCGCCGAAGGGAGCAGGAGCATAAGCTGAGACAAGATTTTGAAGAGGCTAAAAATCTTTTCAATATTAAGGGCTTTCATGATGTAGTGGTTTAGGATGAGGCAAATCACAATAATAAATCAATCGAGATTAGTCAACAAATCAAAGAAGCAATGAAGGAGTTATTATCTCTTCAACAGCAACTGGATGTTTTTCATTAAAATCTTGAGCAATTGAATCAAACATTAGGGGAAACCCAATTATAAGGGATAACATCCATTTTAATGGATAAGGGAGAACTTTGTCAGGAAGAGGAGGCTGGAGTTTCTCAATTATCTCAACTTCAACAAGTAGCTGATAGAGCTTATGAAGTGGTTAAAAAAATGTCATGTTGAAAATTCATTCCGAAACATGATAGATTGGATCCATTTTGTAGATGGCCCTCTATTTTCATATAAATGAAAGAAATTTTGTTTTCAATCATATAAATCTTCACTCCTGTTTTTCATGATAGTGATATGAAAGGTAAATGATGATAATGATTCGATTATATTAAACAATAATTATTTATAATAATAATAATGAAGTGAAAAAAAATTCTTATTAATCGGAGGTAATTAATAGGAATAATTTGACAGTTTCTAGGGTCATATGAGTAACCCTACAGATTTTGTCTTTTGACCTCTTTTTTTATTGCTCAATATTACATAAATCATAAAAAATTGTATATTTAGTGAGTTGGGACTCAACTTTGGTTTAGAGTTCCCCTTGCAAGTTCTCAATCTAGTGAGTGCCGAGTCTTTTGTTACTAGCAGTTTAAAGTCATACAGTGAGGACATTGGTACCGTGCAGTTTTAATTCATGCAGGGAGGACATTGGTGACTTTAATTTAAGGTCTTTGGCTCTGACCAAAAGTAAGAAACTCTCCCAATTTCTTGATAATTTGTTTGTAAATATACTATCATATTTAGGTATGGAAGGGGAAATTGTAAACTATGATTTGATAATTTTTGAAACCAAGGAATGATATGGGAAAAGAGATAGAAGCATTAGAGGAAGTCTTTTCTAAGAACAAAGTTATAGGGGCTGTATTATGCCGGGAAAACTACGTAATATGCTCCATAGACAAATAGTGGCATCTTTTGACTGACATGCCTGTTATGTAGGCAATTTAGGAAAGGCAGCCTAAGGGAACGTACTGCATAGTCAGGCAAAAGTGCTCTCAGAAGTTTGACGTTCTATTGTTAAAAGTCGAAGAAAGTTTATGAAGATTCAGATTTTACAAAGCAAAAAGTTTAGTTTATGGAGAAAGGTACATAAATATAGAAAGGGTATTTCTAATCAAGAAATCCAATGAATCAGAGGAATAAGACATCTACAAAGGTCTAACCCAATTGTAAAAGATATGGTGTCTGTAGTTTTAGGTCATATAATTAGGACAAGAAATGGAAACAATATATAACATGTGGCCAAGTTATTTCCAGTTTATTTCAAAGTGTATCGAGAACATAATAAGGGAAATGTAAACCATGGTGTTGAAGACTTTCATATTGCGAGAAAGATAATGGGACAAGTACACTTGAATGACTGTTTTAAAATACAGATTCTTGTATATTTTCATCAATGATTAATGGGGAAAAAGATACTATAACCAAGAAAGAATTTACCCTTATTTTACTTACCCGTTATGGGGGCTGTATTATGCAGGGCCAACTGGGGAATATGTTGCATATCCAAATAGTGGTATCTTTTGGATGAAAGGCCAGTTATGTAGGAAACTAATGCGAGGCCACCTAAGGGCAGATGCTACATCGTCAGGCAAAATATCTCTCAGAAGTTGAAAACCTTTCACCATAAACCTTAAGAAAGATTATAAAAATATGAAAGAAAAATTCAATATTAAGAGATGTGAGATATGGAAGGGGGTTATACCCAATGTATATGAGAAATATTTGAAAGAATATTCTCCATGAATTTTATTTCCTTTACATAGATCTAGATCATATGTAAAATGGTGACTTTCTTTGTTTCATTTGAATGAACATGGTACTATGTTGTTTTAAGTCATGCAGTGAGAAAATTATAGTATGCAGTTTCACGTCATGTAGTAAGGAAATTATACTATGTATTTTCATGTCATGCAGTAAGGACATTTATAACCCCATAAGAAATTAAAACACATTATATAAACAAGCCATTTACTTAAATCCTAATCCCACGTGAGCTATGCTCGGTGTGAGAAACAAGGAGCAGTAAGGGTTTATTTTATAATGCAAAGGTGATACAGGTGAAGAATATGGGTATAAGATTTTCATTTAGTGTAACTTCATGAGGTAATGATGACAATGACCTGATATTAAAGGAAAGACATATTGGAACTGGTTTAAGGGATAAAACACAGGTATCACTATATGTCTTCCTGAGGAACGAATCAAGTCATACATAGTTTTTCATTAAAACATTCCCTATGCTGATTTGATTTTTTTATACAGGAAATAAAGGGGGGGTTTTATTATGGCTAGGCCCAAGATTGGATATTCAAGCATATTTATGTATCTCAAAATATATGAGAATCAAGCCATACTTAGTTCTTGGAATGATCATTCGTCATGCTAAGTTTGATATGAGGAATGAGGATTTCGATATGTTCTGAAAGAATGATAAATCTTAAGACATGAAATGGTATAAGGACCAAATCATATATCTTAAGGAAATACTCTATATAGATATGATTCATATATAGTAGGAGAAAATAAAATAAGAAAATTTTTTGGTTGTGGATGGGCCCAGAATTGGAGATTCAGGCGTCTCTACGCATCTCATTGAAAATGAGAATCAAGCCATACGTAGTTCTGGAAATTTGGTCTCTATGCAGATCTAACTCTGACATAGGATAGAGAGGGACTCATGTACTACTAAGGAATATTGACGATGTTAATGATGTTTGATTATGGAAACTTCTAATGTCTTATAGAGAAAACGTTAGTTGTACAAATGATGTCATGCAGTTTAACGTCATGTGACAAGGATAACAATGTTATGCACTTTAACATCATGAAACATGGAAACTTATGGTTGTTATGAAATTTAATGTCTTGCAACTACGACATGGGGGCTATGCAGTTTTAAGTCTTGCAGTGAGGACTAATGCGCATAATTATACAAAGTATTTCTTCAAGATTCTTGCATTGGTTGGAGATGTAATGAGCTCTCCATCCATTGAGATTAAAGTATAAGATCCATTTGAATAGAACTTATGTATGGAATAAGGCCCCTCCCATTTTGGTTCAGGTTTTGGAGGTTTCTTTCCTGGTATCATTGGAGTCCTAAGGACTAATACCAATTCCCCTTTAAGGAATGAATGAAGACAAAATTTCTTATTAAAATATCATGCTATTCGGTTCTGATAAACTTCTAGATGATGCAAAGTATGAAATATTTTCTCATCTAATCGTTCCAACTCATTAAACCGTTTCTGAGATCTTTCATCTGTAGATAACTGATCACAGATTGCAACTCTAAGTGAAGTTAATTGTATTTAAATTGAAAAAACCGCTCCAGTTCCATATACCAATGAATAAGAAATTTCTTGGGTGGCAGTACAAATAGTTGTCCAATAAGCCCATAAAGCATTCAAAAGTTTATTAGGATATGATTTCTTATCATTATCCATCATCTTTTATTGTGTATTTTATAGGGTTTTATTGAAAGCCTCTATCTATCCATTAGCCTCCACATGATAGCGAGATGAATGGTTATATTTGATATTATATTCCTAATATAACTTTTTTACTCCAGCAGAACAAAAAATGGTTCCATTTTCCATCAACATAGTATGATGGATGCCAAATCTAGTGATGATATTAGTTTTGAAAAAACCAATTATGCTTTTAGCTCTAACTTCCTTGAGAGGTATTACTTTATCCCACTTAGAGAAGAAATTAGTAGTAGTGAGAATATAATTGAACTGCTTTGTCGGGGCTAGAGGATAAGGCCCTACTACATCCATTCCCTATATGGAAAATGGACAAGAGTATTTAGCTATATGTAGCAAATCTTGGGGTTTATGAATGAGGTTGGAATACACTTGATAGGGATGATATTTTTTGTGAAATATATTCAATCCTGTGTCATTGAAGGCCAAAAGTATCCAAGCCTTCAAATCTGATCGGAGTGTATGTTCCCAGAATGGTGGGCACCACAAGCTCTTGAATGGACTTCTTTCATGACAACTGCAGTCTCTTCTCCATCAATACATCTGAAGAGAATTCCATCAAATCCTCACTTGTAAAGGATCTTTTGGTGGTTTAGACAATCATAAAGAGTAATATTAACTTCTCGTCGCCTGATATGCTCCTTCTCATCCCTATTTTGTGGAAGTATCCCACTTTGAAGATATTCCATGATGGCTGTTCTCCAACCCATGGTATGACCATACGGTTCAGAAATTGGGAAAATTTCATTAATTTCCTCCCTTATGGTTTGAAAAAAAGGTGAAACCACATGGTGATGGGTTATGTTGATAACTGTCTCATCCTGATTTGGATCTTCCAAGGTTGTAGTTGCATTAACTAGTACATCTGTTTGGGCATTTTGATATCATGGAACATAGGATAATGTTGGATCTAAGGGAAATTCAGCCATTAATTCTCTAATATAATCACATAAAGGTATTAACTCCTCTTTTCTGATAGAGTATTCCCCATTGATTTGTTTTATTACCAATTCTGAATCATCTTTTATCTTTAAATGATCCATTCGCACCTGAAGGGATAATTCCAAACCTACGATGAGAGCTTGATATTCTGACTCATTGTTGGTACCACCTTCCAATAATAGAAAAAGAATAAGGCAATACTACCTTTTCTGGGGAAATAACGACTATTCCTAATCAAACCTTGTTGAGTTTAGGATTTTCCAGTCTCTTCCCTGTTGGACTTCTAGAAGCACCATCAAAATATATTTCCCCTGTTTGGGAGTTATCTTGGATAGAGAATATCTCTTCATTAGGAAGTTCAGTATTAAATGATGTATTTTCCACAGATGGATGATCAATAAGGAAATCATCTAGAGCTTGGACCTTTATTGTCTTTTGAGGCACAAACTAGATATCAAACGTTTTCAAAATAACTTCCCACCGTACTAGACGTCATGTGAGCATAGGACGACTGCGGATAAATTTGAGTGGGTTATTATGAGATACCAATTGGACCACATGATGTTGTAGGTAATGTCTCAATTTCTGAATAGCAAAGATTAATGCCAGGCAGCACTACTCAATATTTGAATACCCAGTTTCCACATCAAGCATAGTGCAGCTGATATAATAAAGGCTATTTTCATTTCCAACATTATTCTTTTTGACGAGGAAGGCACCTAGTGATCGCTATAAAGCTATCACATAATTAATTAGTGTTCTACCTTTAATAGATGGCATCAATACTGGTGGAATCAAGATATATCTCTTGAGTATATAAAATGCTTCTGGGAAATCCTTAGTCCATTGATAAGTGATTCCATTCTTCATTAATCTGGTGAATGATAAGCATTTATCTACAAAATTGGCGATAAAGCGTCGAATATAGGTCAAGTTTCCTTGAAGTCCTCTCAATTCATTCAAATTTTGAGGATATGACATACGAAGGATTGATTTTTTTCTTAGGATCAACTTTGATACCACGATGGCATACAACAAAGCCAAGGAATTTTCCAGAGGTTACCCCAAAAGCACATTTTATGGGGTTCATATTCAAATTATGTTGCTGAAGTTTGCAAAATATGGTTTCCAAATCAGCCAAGTGATTGGAACATTGTTTGTATTTGACTACCAAATCATTCACATAACATTCAACACATTTCCCTAAGAAGGGTTTGAAGATATGGTGCATGGCACGTTGGTATGCCGTGCTTGCATTCTTTAAGCCAAAGGGAATTACCCGATAGCAAAACACACCTTAAGGAGCTCTAAATGCTATATATTCTTCATCCTCTCGGGCCATTAAAATTTTATTATACCCATAATATCCATCCATGATGGAAAGTGATTCATAGCTAGCTGTTGCATCAATTAGAAGTTCTGTAATCGGGACTGGAAAATCATCTTTAGGACAATGCCTGTTAAGATCTCTGAAATCAATGCAGACTCTAATTTTCCCGTTCTTCTTTTTCACTGGGACAATATTGGCCATCCATTTGGGATACTGAACTTCCATGACAAATTTAGCCTTTATAATCTTATCAGCTTCAGCTTCAATTTTAGAGGCGTGAGTTGGGTGTGTTCTCCTTGCTGCTTTCTCAAACCCACAATGTTCTTCTAGCAAACCCAAATGATGGGTGGCTACATCAAGATTATGACCTATCATTTTCATATAATTCCAAGAACATATATCTCGATTTTTATTTAGAAAGGAAGTATACACCTCTTGTTCCTCAGTGGTCATGGCTGCACTGATTAAGGTGGGGCGTGGATCTTCTCTGGTACCCCGATTTCTTTCTCTAAGTTCATTCACGGTCATAGAAACACCTTCTTCAAATGATGGAGGAGCATCCCAGAGATCTTACTCTTCTTCTTCTTCATTATGTGACATTTCTTCTATTTCCATTTCCATGGTAGATTACAAGGAAAATCTCCCAAATTTAAGGGAGGAGTTAGTATTTGAACATCTCAAAGAAGAAGACACCATATTTGACCCTACTAATGACGAAGGGTCTTCTTGTGATAGGGAGGGATTGATGGATTGAGAATCAACATATTTGTCTTTCTCTAATATTTCTACAATTTCTTCTATTCTGATTAATGAATTATAGGCTCGTTGTATTTCAACAAATGAAGTAATAACATCTCTATTAAATCTTCCATCATTGCTTGGTATATTAATAATTTCCCCCATGTTATCAGACTCAATTTCCAAAATTGACATTATGGGAATTATTGGATGAGTTCATGGATTTGTTTTACCCTTTCTACTTGATTGATGGGTAGAACATAATTTGTACTCAAATGCATGAATGGATTTTCTATAATCTTTTCCAGTCCATTTGGAGCATTGAATCTAGTTATTTTCTTGGTCATGGACTTCGTTCCTTTTGTGTGATAAAAATATGCCTCAATGTATTGAGAATAACATGTTTTTAATGGAGCCTTGTCACCATAAAATGTTCTGATTTGACCATTTAAACAATACTTTAGACATTGGGGGTATGACGAAGGTATGGCTGCATGTTGATGCAACCAAGGCCTTCCAAGTAGAATATTGAAGGTTGTGTCCTGACGAACAACCATGAAATATGAATTAGACACAAGATCTCCAAACTGAGTTCTAAGTGTAATTTCTCCCAGATGTTCTTGTTCATTCTTGTCATATCCTCACAACATTAAAGTTGAAGGAGATAAGTCAGATTCAGTCAGGCCCAATCGATGAAGTGTACGAATGAGAATGAGGTTGACTTCGGAGGCATTATCAATAAAGACTCATTAGATATCCATGTCATTGGCCTTTCCAGACAAATACAAAGGTCTGATGTGTCCATGTACCACATGGTCTTCATCTGCATCTGTAAAAAATATTACTGCATGACATTCTACAGAATCATTCTCTATACGGAAAACCTCAATAGTAGAAACTTCAGTTTCAATTTCTTGAGGACTTAACAAGGCCTCAATGAGTGCTTCTCGAAGATCTTTTGACAAATTCAAAGCGTCCAAAATTGATAAATTGGCTAGTACTTAGGCCAATTTGTTCAAAACATCAAACTTTTTATCCGAAGGTATGCATTTCCCAGCATGGAGACGTGGTTTTGAAGGTGCTTTGGAAGTTGATGCATCTATTGTAGATATGTTCTGTGTTGAAACAGACGTGGGAAATGCCATTGACTTTGGAAAATTAGACTGACTAAGTCTATTAATCTGCTGAGAAGAAGATGGTGTAGCATCTAATCGATCGTCCAGAATAATTTTGCCAGAACTAGACTTGTTTTTCATGGAAGAAACACCTTGATCTTTTTGAGGTCGCAAAAGGGCTCTTCCACGAGTTTCTGTCACATATATGGTTTGAGCAGGGGTAGAGTTAAAATGATGGTTTTTGGAATTCCCATGTCTTCCCATGTATCCTCGACTTTGGCCTCTTCCTCTAGTCCCCCAATTAGGCATAATGAATTCAGGGTCAATACAATTAGAACCACCATTGGCATAAGGATATGTTAAATGGATATCATTAATGGAACCCAATATCAATTCTTCATCTGATGAGGATTCCGGTAGATAGAGTACTTCTAGTTGAACCTTTTGGTGGGGCGGTGCCCGTGATTTTGAGACAGATGGCATGAAATCTACCAGGGTTAAGGAAAACTTTGGCCTTTATGCGAGCTCGTATTCTTCTGACTGCTCATTACCCTTATGACCACCTTGTTTCTTTGAGGAATGAACCATTGATGAAGATGGTTTTACCGTGGAAGGAGTGGTAGAAGACACAATTGGTTGTTTCAACTGTGTTCATAAAATAGCATGAGTTTGGTTGATCATTTTCCTGATCATCCAATCATCATATTTTTTCACATTTTTACTTTTAACCACTTCTTATTCTCCTTATTCCTTTGGATTGGTGGCAGTAACATGTGCTATTTGAGCTGATGAACTTTTCAATTTCACTTTTCAAGAGTCTACCATCTTTTGCAAAAGGTATTTGAAAACAAATCACTCCTGAATGTGGTGTCCCAACATCTGATGAAAGGGACAATAATTAGGATGATATTCATCTCCATATTTATTTGGATTCTTTGGCCTCGGAAAATGAACCAAATTTTTTTAAGGATAAGATGAAGTAGCCAGGAACTTGCTCATTTTTGAAAGAATATATTTTATTCTTTAATTCATCAAACTATTTCTGCCTTTGATCTCTTTGATCCTATTGACGAGGTGGTCGTTGCTGCTAATGCTTAGGAAGTGGATCCCTTAGGTATGATGAAGGTCTTGAGGTAGAAGTAGTTACAAGTTCCTGTTTGAGTTTAATTGTAGTAGCTTATTCCTTTCCTATTCTCCTTCATTGAACTGACGGAATTACACATGTTTTAGACCTAGTCTCTATAAGAGAGTCTCCAATCTGCTGAGCGATTGATGTAAGGTCTCAAAACCCATCTATGTATTTCACACATATCAATGGTGTGCGTAATTCATCACACAGATTGGTAGAAACTCTTCTCGAGGGAGTGCTAAACATAGAGAATATGTTAATCCCTTCCAACGAGCAATGAAATTTGAAACTCTTTCATTTTACCTTTTTTTACAATTCTTAAGATAAAAAACTGTCGTCTTTGGTAATGTTGAGCTAAATTGAAAAAGGAATTTCTGACAGAGATCTTCTTATGAAGTAATTGACATAGATTGCAAACTTTTATACCAGAAAAAAGCAGGTCCTTGTAATGACTACACAAAACAATTGAGCTTAACTACTTCTTGTTATTGAGGAGTTTCCATCATAGGATCACAATGAGAAACAAAATGTGTTAATTATTATTATGTATATCCCAAACCATTAAAAATTGGGAATATGGTATTCGCAAAATTTTATGGGGGAGGAATTGCATCCACCCATTCCGGGTAAGCTCTCTTTTTCGGTTGAACTGGCGCACATCATTCCTCCATAGCTTCCTATCGAGTCGTTAATGCCTCAATTGTGTTCATAAGAATTTGGGGAATTTTTGGATGAGCTGGATTCTATGTAGGTAATGCCACTAGAACTTGAGCTGGTGCAATAAATGGTAAGACTATTGATGGTGGTGCTGATATCTGTCTTGAATAACCCACAGAAATAGATCTATGAAGATGCACATGATCCTATCTTGAATGTGTACCCAATGGAGGGAATTAATTATCTGCATCTTTAGTTACTACAAATCCTCTTTGTTGAGGAGCTTCTACAGGATTTGGAAGTTGAGGAATTTCCTGGGGAGTATGTCTAGAAGAAATGCTATTTCGAAGTAACTCTGTATTGAGTCTTTTCAACTCCTTCATTTCCTCTTCTTGTTGTGCAAGTCTCTCTTCAAGTGAAAGAGATTAACCTTCTCCAGTGGAAAATTGAGATGCAATCTGACTTTTTTCCTTTCCCCTTGTTGGGTGTCTTTCAGACATGGGGGAGTTGTTTATTTAAAGGCATACAATGATTGTGGGTAAGACTTTGATTTCGGGTACGTACACATTCTTCATTTTACTCAGTGTGTATCGCATTGTGGACAAGAACTTCATCTTCTGATTCCCCTGAACTAGACTTATTTTCTGGAGGATCATATGAAATGGTATTGATAACATTTACTGATGCATAATGCATTAATGACATGCTTTCAATGTTTCTGGTAGATCATTTCCCTTTATTTCTTTCATGAAAAATTGTTCTTCTATATGAAGAATTAACTGGAACTGTTTGGTGGATAGTAACATGAAGGGAATAATTGGATAGTTCAGGTGTACGTTTTCCTTGTGGCTTCTTCACTAATCAGGAGAAAATGGACTTTCGTTGAGGAAGGTATTGAAGATGAAAAATAGCCCCCAACCTTGCAGGCTTGGGTTAATCCTTTTCTTCTTCTTAAAATCTTTGAACATTGTTTAAGGAATTTGAAGGTTGCATTAAATGAGCCCCCAGACTGGCAAGTTGGGGTGATTCTTGAACTTTTACAGCTGAAATTTTTGCAACTGCTCTTCTGATTTGGTAGATTTTGGTTCAGATATTAGTTGAATGAATCATCCAACAATTACTTAAATCACCTATTTAAGAAGATCGTTGTGCTATTTTGGACATTTTCATCCTCTAACACCTGAAATCCTCTAAACGGGATGCCTGCTCAAGATTCTCAGAGGATTGATGTAGAATTAATTCATCAATTTCATTTCCTTGGGCCTGGTTTTGATGATAACTAGTTGAGGCATGTTCTTGAGCATACATTTTATTACACAGAAAACCTTTTGACTATGGCTGACCGTGGGTCATAACATTGCATGAAACCACTTTGGGCAGACTTTTCTGATTTTGATGTGCAATTAAATGAAATGATCCATATGCACCCCATCCTTTGATGTGAACATTAGATGGGGAATCAGAAATTAATTGGCATATCCTCTTCATATCATTAAGACATGCACACTGAAGGATTCTATGTTGTTTTTCAACCCTTGGATGTTGGGAAACTGGAAGAGATGCCAAGTCAATTTGGTGTTGTAATCCTTCTATTACCTTTATATGATTTCGATATTCATCATATGGTAATACTTTAGTTTTCAAATGACAAAGAGTTTTCCATAAGTTGAGAATAATTTCATGAATGCAATCTTCTGTCATCAATTCTAGAATATCAAACTGAGAATTTGCTGAAGGCTAGAACATGACTGTTATTTCTCCTTTAGCTAATTGTTTCCTCATGTTCAGCACGTCTTCATCATCTTCTACTAGAGGTTTATCCACATGATCTAACCAAAGTGGATGTTCTTCATTTGAGGATAAATTACCCAAGGGGGGTTTAGAGAATGACCATTCCCTTAAGATATCTTCTGACTGAGAAAGTGTTTCACCTGTCAATGACAAGGGATCAGACATGACTGGCCCTGTATTTTTAACTGCCTCGAGACAGGAGGGCTTTCTTGTTGCTACATTTTCAATCATAGAATTGTTTTGACAATGCAAAAAACTACTATGGAGAGGACTTTCACAGCGAATTCCATCATGGGGAGGATCACCATGATGAATTACAACAAGGGATAAATCTTTTTGGCTCTTTGGTCTTCTGGCCACACGGAGGGTTTCTATGGCTCTCATCCAAAGATAGACACTCTGGATTGACCGAATTTTCATGAAGTAAGTTTTCATGATGATGTTTTTGGTGATAAACTTCACAATTACAACTACCACTCCCAAAATATGGTAATGAGATGGTAGGATCTTGAGCAGCAATAGATAAATGTCTGAGGGTTTCAAGAACACCATCATTAAGAGAAGATGAATTATAGCTTGACTCTCGATTTTAAAATGGTGTTTGGTGACATTTATTCTTGGATGTTCTCTTATACTTAGTTGGGGCCACTTGTTGAGAAAATTGGTTATCATGGGAAGGTATATGTGCCTGGCTTGGATTGGTTACCGGAACAGACCGGTTACCTCCAATTGGAAAGGGTGTATGTTCCCAATGTTGTTGTCCGTATGATATGGGGGAGTATGCACCATGAACCTCATGGACTGGAACAGAGGTGTGTATATTCTATAGGATGACAGGACGATGTGTCATCCCTTTTGTGGGGACAGATTTATATGTTTGTTCCCCTGATACTGTTGAAGTAGTTGTTAAAATATCCTGACATGATTCTAGAATATGGGCAGGGATATGAGTCTGCCCTTTCACCATTGACAAGATTTGTGTAGTGACTATAGTGGAAAAAATGGGAATATACTTCCATTACATATCTGGATTAGGTGTATGTGAATGCTCCTATCCTCATTTTTCAATTAGTGGATATTGACAGTACTATGCATAGCGGCAGAGAGTTGAGTCTGCTCTAAATTTGTCGTCAGAGCTTTCTGACTGACTTCTCCAGGTGCTACCAAACGAGACTGTTGGTAGACTTGATGAACATTGGAAGGTGTATGTGCCTACCAGATATTCTCTGTCAAATTTGGTTGACGAGTTTCCTTCAATACTGGCAGATGAGACTACTAACAGAATTGGTGATTGTAAACAGGTGTATGTTCCTGCTTACCCGTTTCCACCATATTAGATTGGAGGGTCTCTTTAAATGCATTCAGACAAGCCTGTTGACTGGTTAATAAATTTTAAATAGGTTTATGTGCCTGTTCATGGTACAACACTGGGTTTATCTATTGGGATTGGTGGGTTACTGTTAGACGAGACAACTGAGCAACCAAATTAGGACGAACAGGTGTATGTGCCCGCTCGTTGTTTTCGATCAGGTTTGATCGATTGACTTCTCCGGGGGAGGTAGAGGTGAGAACATGCTTCCTGTTAACTAGAAGGTTTCCCTGGCAGTTTTTCTTTTGTGCCCAAGTCTAAGAGACCTAGGCAAAACTTCTGGAGGCAACACCCCCATCATGTTGGGGATACACTAATGCATGATTCTGGCGATGATTGCTAGTGGGATTTCTCAGGAAGGACTCCTATATTATTGAATTGAGTCCTTTAGTGACCTCTTGATCCAACTCCCTATAGTATGGGAGGGATTTATTGTTGAGTTCTAGGGATAAATACCCGAAATGGTTAGATATGGTGGTTGGCACCATTTTCTTCTTGATCATTGGTCGTTTTTGGCCAGATGGTTGAGGATTATTGTTGACCTGGAGGGCTTGTCGAGCAGCCTCCAAAGTCAGAATTGTACCGTACTGGAGATATTCCTTTATCCTCACATTGGAGACCCATCATTGAAGATGTTGGATTGGTGATAAAATTCTTCCCATGGATAGAGATCCATCTTAAGAAGCAGTCGGAAGTTCACAGATGTTGTCTTGGAGAAAGCCATTCTTTGGATTGAAGGGAATTCTGTAGAAAAATAAGAACAACAACAAGTTCTTTTAAAGTGACATCTCATCATATGGATACATGTGTGATTAATTCCTTTTTATGGACTTCCTTTATAAATTTATAGGGTCCTAACACGTGGGTAACATTATTAACTTGGTTAAGGATTCACGTCGGGTTCACCATTTTTGTTACGTAGTTCCTTGAAATGTGTGTTCTAGATTTAAGAATCACTGTGTCTAGGTGGTTTCCATTGGATAAATTCAAGGAACTGGAAATATCCAACAATTATTTATCTAAAGAGGACCTACTTTCCAAAGGTAGGTGTTTTTTAAGTTTTAAACTTTACGATACTTAAGAACGTGCATTAGTCGAGAGGATGTGAGGTCGGACTCATCAGACCCTTTTTGGGGGTAATTATTGTCCACTCTGGGACTCTCTTTGTAAGATTAAATTTTTTTTATGAATCCTTATTACTTCACCAAGTACATCCTAATAATCCCTTGGAATTTATAATCACTTATTTAAAATAAATTCATTTAATCATCGTTATGATGATACTAGTTTTTAAGCCACTTAGTCAGGAACTCTGGAATTTATTGTCATCCAAGGAGATGAAAGTTTGTTTTAATCTTGGGATCATACTCATAAATTTAGATACCTACATATCCTTGTGGAAGGAATCAGAACCCTCGTATTTCGGTGCCACTTAATAGGACACATCATACCTTTTAAGGTCATGTGATAAGGACCTCTAAGCAGAAGGTGCTTAGTCGAAACTTAGTGTGGGACTAACGCTGAAGTAGCCCAAGGAACTTTGGAATGGATATAGGTTTTCAAGTAGTATCATACTCTATTGGGAATATGAACCAAAGAGAAAAGGGTTGATTTTAGTTGTTGGGTTTTTACCTCAAGGAGGCTTCCTACATATCCCATATGAATAGGAATCGAAGCCCACGTAGTTTGATTAATCTCATAGGAGAATATAGTCCTAAGAGAAAGATGATTTTGGGATTAATTCCCAAAAAAGGATGACTTCTTTATTTAAGGACTGAATTTGGGGATTATTTACTAAGGAGGATACCCAAATTGGGGAAATTAAGGTTGGATTCTTGAGGATGATATCCAGTGAGCT
The DNA here is from genome assembly GCA_963277665.1 of Viscum album. NCBI lineage: Eukaryota > Viridiplantae > Streptophyta > Magnoliopsida > Santalales > Viscaceae > Viscum > Viscum album. The sequence continues at coordinate 1,424,712,153 of OY728136.1, read as the reverse complement.
CGGGCCCTGAAAGGGCTTCCTACGTATCCTGGTTTGAATAGGAATCAGAGTTCTCATAGTTCCTTCCAAATGAGTGTTTTTGCATATGTTGTAATCATCATGTATCTCTAAGACCACATGAGTCATGCTTGATGTGAGAAAAAAAAATATTTGAAAGATTCAACAATGACACTTCACACTTTTCCTCCTCTGCTGATGGAAGAGGGCGCGTCGACCGTGGAAGAGGGTGAGGCGAGGCGCCTTCCCTCTATTCTATTTACATTGGACAAGGGTACAATTTAAGGAAGAAGGGGTGAAGGTGAGGGGCTTATTCTAGGATAGCTACCCTGAAATTGGTTTTAGTAGGGGAGGGAGACTTCTCCTATACTTGCGCGGAATGACAAGTGCGAAGTGTACCGTCCCTACCAGAAACCTGAGGTCCCAAGTCACCTCTTTGAAAAGGGAAAGGCCATAATCCCACCATCTTCCAAACTAGGAACTTTACAACATTGTTTCTGGGAGAAATTTCCATGCGATTGCAGATATACAAACCCACAAACATCCCATGAATCTTAACCCCATCGTGAAACGAATGTGGGAAACCTCTGACTGTGGAAATACAAACCCAAATTAGAGACACACTGATGTGCATTACCCAAAGGTCTGAGAAGTCAAGAGGTTTTGGGGGAGGTTTCAACTTATCCCCTTTTGAATAAGGGAACCAAGGAAAGAGATACCCTGCCATGAAAGGCCCTAAAGAAGGGTATTTGAACTGGTTGCGTAGGTACCTCGTGCAGGTGTTCCGCATAGGTACCCCAGGTTGTCCTATTGGGCAGGTATGGTGCGTAGGTATTCCGCGCAGGTATAGCATGTAGGTACAAATGAAGACTGAAGAGAAATGTGAAAATCTTCAAAAAATTCCTATACCCTTTAATTGTCCCTTATTTTGTAGTTTAGATAATTACCTGAGACAATTTGAGAGATCTAGGTGAAAGAGCTATGCAATGGGAGCTTTAGAGAATCTTTCACTTTTTTTAGCATAAAAATGGGGAGTCCAAGGGTCCTATTTGTAGGTACGGATGGGCCTGGCCGAAGAAACTTTTGTCACGCAAGTATTCCGCATAGCTCCACCATGAAGGTGCTCCACATAGAGGCATCCCAAATCTTCTCGCGCGTAGATCTGACGCGTAGCTGGTTCACGAAGCTCGTCCGTGTAGCTCTCTCACAAAGCTCGGCTGTGTTGTTCGCTCATGAAGTTTCTGGATGTTACTACATTACGTAGATTTTTGGTGTATTTTTTGATGTTTCCTTTGTAATATTTGAATCTTTTTAAGGAGTGTCAACAATAGTGTTTTTAATTTTTTTAGTGTTTTAGTGGTTTTTATAGTTTTAGGAGTTTTATCATTCTTTTAGGGCATTTCAAAGTTATTTTTGGGGTTTATGGTTTAATTATGGATGTTTTAGGTTTATTTTGATTTTTTGGTATTTTAGGGTTTTTAGGTTTTTATAGGTTTTTTTGATTTTTTTGGGTCTTATGGAATTTTGATGGATTTTAAGTGTTGTTAGGGGTTTTCAAGAGTTTTTATGTTTTTAGGAATTTTTTTGGGTTTTAGGGGTGTTTATGATTTTATATAATTTTTATGGGTTTTTATGGGTTTTATTGTGTTCATAGAGTTTCTAGGGTTTTCCTAGGGTTTTTAGGGTTTATATGGTTTTTAGGGGGTTTACGTTCTATAGGTTATTTTGGGCTTTTTATATTTTTTTGGGTTCGAAAGAGTTTATTTTGGGTGTTTAGAATTTTTTAGATTTTATTATTATTATTATGGGTTTTTTGGGTTGTTTTAGGGTTTTTATGATTTAATGTTTATTTTTTAGTGTGTAGGTTATAGGTTTTAAGGTGTAAGGTATAGGGTTTATAGTGTATGGTGTATGATTTAGGATGTAGGGTTTATGTTTAGGGTGTAGGGAATATGGTTTAGGTATAGGGTTAAAGGTTTGGGGTGTATGGTATATGGTTTAGGGTATAGGGTTTATGGTTAAGGGTGTGTGGTATAGGGTCTAGGATGCAGGTTTTATGGTTTAGGGTGTGAGGTATAGGGTTTAGGGTGTAGGGTTTAGGGTTTTCGGTGTAGGGTATAGGGTTTACGGTGCACAATTTATGGTTTATCATGTAGGGTTTATGTATAGTGTGTAGGATTTAGGGCGTAGGGTTTATGGTTTAGGGCACAAATTATATGGTTTAGGGTCTACTGTTTAGTTTTTAGGGTTTAGGGTTTAGGGTATCAGGTTTATGGTGTAGTGTTTAGAGTTTATGGTTTGTGGAATATGGTTTAGGGTTTAGGGTGTTGTATATAGGGTTTAGGGTGCAAGATTTGGGGTTTGGGGTGTAGGGATTAGGGTTTAGGTATAGGGTTTATGGTGTAGTGTTTAGTGGTTAGTGTGTATCATATAGGATTTAGGGTGATGGGATTATGATTTATCATATAGGTTTTATGGTTTAGGGTTATTAGATTATGATGTAGTGTATAAGGTTTAGTGTTTAGGGTCAGGGTTTAGGGTAGAGGGTTTACAGTTTATGGTGTAGGGTTTAAGGTTTAGGGTGTATGGTAGAGCATTTACTATCTAGGGTTTATAGTTTATGGTGTCGGGTTTAGGATGTAGGTTTTAGGGTATAGGGTATAAGGTTTATGGTGTATGGTACAAGGTTTAGGGAGTTGGGTATAGGGTTTAGGGTGTATTTTATAGGGTTTATAGTGTATGGTTTAGTGATTAAATAATAGGGTATTGGGTTTAGGGTGTAGTATTTAGTGTTTAGGGTGCACGATATATGTTTTAGTGTGTACGGTTTAGTGTTTAGTGTGTACAATATAGGCTTTAGTGTGTGTGGTATAGTGTTTTAGGATTTACAGTACAGGTTTTAGGGTGTATGATATTGTATTTTGGCTATAGGTTATGGGGTTTAGGGTGTTAGGTATTCGATTTTGGGTATTGGGTATAGTGTTTTGGGTTTTGGGTTTTGGGTTTAGGGTGTAGTGTATAGGGTTTAGATTGTATCGTTTAGTGTTTAAGGTGCAGGATATAGGGATTCATTTATTGGTTTTAGAGTTTTTGTTTCAAGGTATAGGATTCAATGTGTGGGATTTTGGGTTTTGGGTATAGGGTTTAGGGTGCAGGGTTTAAAGTGTTCTATTTTGGGTTTAGGGTGTGAGGTTTTTGGTTTATGGTATTGAATTTTTTGTGTACGATTTATTTTTTATGGTGTATGGTGTAGGGATTGGGTTTTATGGTATAGGTTGTAGAGTTTAGGGTGTAGAATTTATGTTTTAGGTTGTAGCATGTCGGGTTTAGGGTGTAGGGTAAAGGGTATAAGAGGTTTAGGGTTTTTTTTACTATTTTATGGTTTTTGGGTTTTTATTGTTTTCAAGGTTTTTAAGTATTTTTTGGGAGTTTGAGATTTTTATGTTTTTCTTGAGTATTTATGGATTTTTACAGTTTTTATATTTTTAGGTTTTTTACGTGTTTTGAGGGGTTTTAGGGTTTTTAGGGGGCTAGGGTGTTTAGGGTTCTGAAGGTTTTATTAAGGGTTTTAATAGTTTTTAGGGTTTTTTGGAGATTTACTTTATATGGGTTTTTAATGTTTTTAGGTCTTTTTTGTTTTAGAGTGTTTTTAGGATTTTCAATGTTCTTCCTAGGGTTAATTGGGTTTTATGGTTTTTAGGAGTCTTAGTGTTTTTATGGATTTCCAAATTTTTATGGATTTTAGTTTTTTTGTTAGGGTTTTCAGAAATTCCATTGGGTTTTAGGGTTTGTACAAAAATTTGATGTTTTAAGATTTTTATGGTTTTATAGTAGTATAGGGGCTATAAGAGTTTTTAGTGTTTTAGGGTTTTTTCAGTGTTTTTTTGAGTTCCTATAAATTTTGGGGGGTTTATGTTCATTATTTTTTTTAGTTCTTTAGGGTTTTAGGGTTTTAGAGGGTTTTCAATGTTTTATGGGTTTTAAATTTTTAAGGGTTTTTATGGGTTTGACGGTTTTTATGTTTTTTAAGGGATTTAAGTTTATTTTAGATTTTTTCAAGGGTTTTCATTTTATTTTTGGGATTTTATGTTATTTTAGGGGTTGTTTGTTTTTAAAGGGTTTTAGGGGTTTTTAGAGTTTTACGGTATTTTATGTTATTCATGGTTTCTTTTAGTTCATTGTGGTTTTAGGGTTTTAGGGTTTTTAGGGTTTTTGAAATTTTTAGGGTTGTTATGGTGTGTTGGTTTTTTGGGTATTTATGATTTTTAGTATTATTAGTAGGTTTAAAGGTTTTTTAGGGTTTTATTTTTTTTTTAGTTTTCGTGTATTTTTTCATTTTTAGTGATTTTTAGGGGTTTTGGGCTTTTGGGGTAATTTATGTTTTTTATTGTTCATTGTGTATTTTAGGTTTCTAGGATTTTTAGGGGGTATTTAGGGATTTAGGTTTTTTAGAAGTTTTAGGGATTCTTTGGGGTTTTATTGGGGGTTTAGGGTTTTTAGGGGTTTTATGTTGTTTTTAAAGGCTTTTTTGTAGTTTTTAGAGTGTTGAGGGTTTTAGGGTTTTTAATACTTTTATGGGTTTGGGTTATTTTAGGGTCTTTTAGGGGTTTTATGGGTTTTTCAGTTTCTTAAGGGGCTTTAGGTGTTTTGACGTTCTTAGGGTTCATAGAGTTTTTTTGTATCCTATGATGTTTTTAGGGTTTTTAGGATCTTTTAGGGTTTGGGGATGGGGGTTGTTCTTTTATGGATTTTTAGGGTTTTAGGATCTTTTAGTATTTTTATCGTTTTAGTTTCCTCTTGGGTCGTTTATGGTTTTTGAGGTTTTTGGGGCTTCTTTATGGTTTTTAGGGGTTTTAGGGGTGTAAGGTTTGGTAAGGTGATTAGTATTTTTGTGGGTTTAAGGTTTTTTTTATGGTTTTTAGGGTTTTGTTAAGGTTTTATAGGGTTTTATGGCTTTCAGGGTTTTTAGGGGTTTTTTTGATTTTAGGGTTTTTAGTGTTTTTATGATTTTTATGGGGTTTAGGGCGTTTTTATTATTTTCAGGTTCTTTCATTTTTTAGTGTTTTCTAGGATTTTTAAGTTTTCTTATGGGTATTATGTTTTTCTAGGTATTCTTGAATTTTTATGGTCTTTTTGGATTTTAGGGGGGTTTAGGTATTTTTTGCTCTTTTATAGGTTTTTAGTTTCATTTATGGTGTTAATGGTATGTTATGGTTTTTTAGGATTTTTAGGTGTTTTAAATTATTTTAGGGGTTTTTATATTCATTTAGGGGTTTTCTGAATTTATAGAGTCCTATAAGACTTTTTGAGTTTTTTGGGTCCATAGGGGGTTTTTATCTCTTTTGGGGGTTATATGGTATTTAGGGTATTTAGGGAGTTTTGGGTCTTGTAGGGTTTTAGGGGTTTTTAGAGTATTTTATGGGTTGTAGGATATTATATAGCCTTTAGGAAATTTTAGGGATTTTAGTGTCTTGAAGTGTGTTTTTAATATTTTAGGTAGATTTAGTTTTTATGGTTTTTATTGTATTTTAGGGGTATTTATGGTTTGAGGGCCATTTGGGGTTTTATAGTTTTTAGGTTCTTTTATGGTTTTTACAGTTGTGAAAGGGATTTTATGGGTTTTATGGGTTTTAATGGTATTTAGTGTTTTAAAGGTTTTCAGGGTTTTTAAGGATTTTATGGGTTTTATGGTTTTTGTGATTTTTAGGGTCCTTTGGAGGTTTTATGGATTTTAGGGTTTTTAGTGATTTTAGGTTGTTTAATTGATTAGTGTTTTTTAGATAGTTTAGGGGTTTTATGTGGTTTAATGTTTTTATTATTTTTAATGGTCCCAGGGTTTTAAAAATTTATATGGGTTTTTAGGGCTTGTAAGGATTTTTAGGATTTTTTATGGTTTAAATGGATTGTATGAGTTTTTAGGACTTTAGAGTTTTAGGGTATTTTTGGGGTTTTAGGGATTTTATATTTTTTTTGGTTTTATGATTTTTTGGTGTTTTTTGTGATCTTTAGGGGTTTTAGGTGTTTTTTATTGGTTTTTGGGACTTCCAGGTTTTAGTGTCTATTTGGTTTTCATGGACTTTTAGTTTTTTAGGGTTAATTTGGGGTTTATAATGTTTTTAGAGTTTTTAATAGGTTTTATGGGTTTTAAGGTCTCTAGGGTTTTGAAGATTTATTGGCGGTTATATATTATTTTAGAGTTTTAGGGGTTTTAGGGTTTTTAGTGGTTTTAGGGTTTTTTAGGGTTTTTAGGTTTTTAGTGGTTGTTTGAGTTTTTAGGAAATTTAGGGATTTTTATGGTTTTTTTAGGGTTTTATAGTTTTCAAGGATTTTTAGGTTCTTAAAGGGGTTTTATAGGGGGTTTAGGATGTTTTTGTTCATTTAGTGTATTTAGGGGTCAGGGAATTTTTGTGATGTTTAGTGTCTTTTAGGTGTTATATGTGTTTTTAGGGTTTTAAGTATTATAAATGGTATTAAAGGTGTTTTAGTTGTTTTGTGAGTTATTATGGGTATCTCGTGTTTTATGGATTTTTAGTGCCTTTAGGGTTTTAAAACATTTTTGGGTTTTTATGGTTTTTTTGGGGTTTAATGGTTGGGGGGGGGGGGTTGTGAATTTTGGGTATTTAATGTTTTTATGGGGTTTACGGGGTTTTAGGGTGTTCAGGGTTCTTTGAGTTTTTATATTATCTAGGTGTTTTATGTTATTTTAGGGTTTTCAGGGGTTTTAGGGTTTTTTTTGTTTTAGGGGTTTTAGGGATTTTCATGTATTTTTAGGGGATTTAGGGGTTTATTAAGATTTGTAGGGGTTTTAAGATTTTTTAGTTTTATTTTAGGGTTTTAGGAGTTTTTAGAGTTTATGGTTTTAGGGGGTTTTAGAGTGTTTAATGTTTTTAGGGGGTTTTAATATTTTTAGGGTAATTATTGTTTTAGGGTTTTAATGGTTTTTTTCCAGTTTTTTGGGTTTTAGGTTTTCTGGGTTGTTTATGTATTTTTACGGATTTTTTGTGTTTTGATAGCGTTTTCATGTCTTTTATGGATTTTTGATTTTTTCGATCATATATGGTTTTTAGTGTTTTAGGGGTTTTAATGTTTATTTTTTAGAGGGGTTTCATTATTTTTTAGGTTTTCCATGTTTTGAGGGGTTTTAAGGTTTTTAGAGTTTTTCTAGAGTTTTTATTTTTTAGAGGTTTTAAGTGGTTTGGGGGGGTTAGGGTTTTTAGTGTATAAAAGGATTTTTTGTTCTTTTAAGTTTTTAGGGTTTTTAATGTTCTTAGGTTTTTAGGGTATTTAGGGTTTTCTTAGGGTTTTTATTTTTTTCATATTTTTTATAGTTTTCAAGGATTTATTGGATTTTTAGTGTTTTTAGTGTTTTAAATGTTTTTATGATTTTTTAGGTTTTTCATGTGATTTTAGGTTTCTTTTAGGGTTTTTATGGGATTTAGGGTTTCTAGGGTTTTAGTGGGTTTCAAGTGTTAAGAGTGATTTTTAGTATTTTTAGTCATTTTAGGGTTTTGGGGGTTTTCAAATATTTAGTTTTTTATGGATTTTTGTGTTTTAATATTTGGTATGAATTTAGGGTTTTTAATTTTTTTAGCATTTTTGGGGTTTCTCTTGGTTTTTTAAACAAATAAGGTCTATTAATTTTTTTATAGTTTTTAGGGCCTTTTTGTGTTTTTATGTTTTTTAGGGTTTTTAGGTTCATTTATGGGTTTTTTGGGATTTTAGATTATTTAGAAAATTTTCATGGTATTTTATTATCTTTTAGGGTTTATTAGTGTTTTAAGATTCTTGGATGTTTTTATGGTTTCTAGTTGATTTTATAGTCTTTTAGGGTGAAATAGGTTCAGGTCTAGGTAAGCCTAGCCCCCCAAAAATCAATAAAACATATAGAAAATTACAAGATGGGTCGACAAGGGAGAGAGTGGATCTCACCCTTCATATTCGAGTCAACCAAGGGAGAACAAAAAGATGGGGACACAAAGGACCACATCGATCATCTTTCATTAATCGCCCTTTTCGAGAGAGCATCTGCCACCGAGTTGGCCTCCCTGTAAACATGAGATACACTGAAGCTCAGGGAACGGAAGATATCAAGGCACTCAATCCAAGGTGAGAGTAGTCGCCACGGGACATCCCTAGAAAAATTCTTAACTGCCGGAACCGCAAGCATCGAGTCCGAATCGATCCAAATCTTCTGCCACCCAAAACGGATCGCATCTTTCACAGACTTTATAATAGCCCAAAGCTCCGCTTCTTAGGCACAACCTTCCCCAATAACATGAAAGAAGCAGCCCTTGAAAAACCCTCTGGAAGTACGAAAGATACCAACACACCCCGAGGGCCCCAGAGCTCCTAGTGTCGCACCATCAACATTGACTTTAAACCATGTGGGAATTGGAGGAATCCATATAACCAACCTTAGGACCGTTGGTTTTCTACTTCGGCCAGCAACCCCAAGAGAGCACTATAATATTAGATTATTAACCTCATTCCACATCGAACCTGTTTGAATTTGTGAAGGATTCTGAATCATCTTGTGAATGGAGACCATGCCTCCATGTAGCGTAAGGGGTTACTGATTGAATGTAGAAGCACTGTGAGTATACCAGACATAATGAATAATTCCTGCCACACCAGCAAGCAACATGTTATGAACTTAATCACTTCATTTTCCCTCCACCTAGCAATGCAAGAAAGCATAGATCAGTCCTTGTAGGAAGCAGTTTATGTGGAAGCATTGTTGTAGATAGTGCAAAAGGACCGAGGCAAAGGTACAATTCAGGAAGATGTGATCACAATGGTCTTCTATCGTCCTGCATAAAAAACAGGCAGAAGGAAGAATCCAGCCAGCCGCTTTCTGCTGAGCATGAGTTGGAAGCCGATTTTGCCAGATTTTCCAGATCAGAACAAAGTGTGAAGGGGGAATGAAAGAACCCTGAATTTTTTCAGCCAAGATGGGGGAGGCATCCCATGCTGACACTTCAGACGGTAAAAATCACAGGTGTTGAATTTACCCACCATGTTGGGCTTCCATATGATGGTGTCAATATCAGCAAAGGCATAACGCTGAATTTTCATAGCAATATTGCTTGGGAGCGAGGTCCGAATGTCATCCTGCTGCTCAATGAGGCTAGCAATGGTTAAATTTTGCATATCTTGGGGAGGCATCATCACCTCCGAGGTGATCGTCTCTAGCCAAGGGTTAGACCAGCAGTTCAGGGCGGAGGACCGTGACACGATCCATTTTTATTGAGACATAATATCCTTGTAAGAGGATCGCAGAGTCGGCCATACTGAGGATGAAATGTACCCAGCAAAACCATCACATAACCTGTTTGTGAATCTTTCCCCAAGGAAATCCACACCACCACTCTGAGGCCGAAGGAGGCTCTAGGTAAACTTCCCAATCATAGAATCATTGTAATGCCATAAATCCTTGATACGAAGCCTGCCCAACTCAAACGGCTTTGTGAAATGTTTCCAGGACACTGAGACCAATTTCCGCCTAATGGTAGAACCACTCCAGACAAAATTTATTATCTTGGAATTCAGGTTTTTAAGGAGAGCATCCATCCATCTGTAAATAGAGAAATCATGTACGAACATAGAGGTGATCACCGAGTTAACCAGGTAGACCCTGCCATCTTGGTAGAGACACTTGCTCTTCCATTTCAACATTTGAAGCGTAATCTTGGAAGCAATGTTCTCAAATTAGCCGCACTTGGATTTTCCCCAGAAAAGGGGCACACCAAGATAAGTACAGGGTAGAGATCCATGCTTAACTCCAAGTATATTAGCTATGCGGAGCTATCTAGTGGGAGATATCCCATTTCCAAAGAAAATCGAAGATTTCAACCAACTTATAGCTTTCCTAGAAATGCTTTCATAATGACCGAAGATCCGCTTGACTGTGGACAATGTTTGCTTATCAGCCTACCCAAACAGGATGATGTCATATGCATAGAGAAGGTGTGATGGGACACATAGGTCCCTGCCTGCCTTAATTGGTGAATATATACCTACTTGTATAATATCAAGGAGGTATCAACACATGTAATCCTCCACGATTGCAAAGAGAAAGCCCGACATTGGGTCACCCTGTCACACTCCATGGGAGCAATGGAAAAAGCCATGGGGGAGCCATTAATCAGGACCGAGATTCTGGCACTATGGAGAAATGCATATATCAGCTTGATGAAGCTACTGGAGAAGCCATATATTCTGAGGACCTTAAAGATAAAGCTCTATTTCATAGTATCAAAATCCTTCGAGATGTCAAGCTTTAGTGAAAAGCTACCTTATTTCGATTTCTTCCTCATAATATTAATCCCCTCTAAGGTAGTGAATAAGGAGGATTAGATATATCACCCAGGGAAAAATCCAAAATGGTTTGGAGTCACAATGTCACCCAAAAATTTACCCAAACTAAGGACGAGAATCTTACTAATAATCTTCGGAATCGTGTTTCCAATGGAAACAGGTCAGATGTCACTAATCACAATGGCATTTTCTTTCTTCGGGATCAGCGAAATGAAGTTGGCATTGGCACCATGGGGAATGGAGCTCGAGTGTAAAAACTCCCTAACTGCATTTGTGACATACTTATGGAGGATATACCAGCTGAACATGAAGAACTTATTGCCAAAACCATCTGGACCTGCAGCGCTGTCCATATTCAGAGAGAAGAGCGCTGCCCTAACTTCACCTTCAGAAGGGGACTCCATGAGGACCTCATTTTTCTGGCCTATGATACACCTCAGGATAGAGTCAAAATGCATGTGGGGGGGGACCTGTCCGTCATCAGTGTACAACCCCTGGAAGTACTCCACCGAAGCCTTAGCAATATCCCCCACCAACATGAAGGTTGCGTCACCAACACTAACAACACTCAAATTATTCCTAACCTTTATTTCCTTATGAAGGCGGTGAAATAAATTAGTGTTTCCGTCTCCATACTAAAGCCACCTCACATTGAATTTCACCTTCTCAAGCTTCACTTTCAGGGAAAGCAACTCGTCCAGCTTAGAGTGAAGTCTAAGATCTTCCCCCGAATGTACATTTTGCCTCTGATGCATAATTTGACATGCAGAAAGCTGAGATTCAGCCACTTTAATCTCATCATCCAACCCTGATAAGGTCTGTTTGATCCACTCCTTCAGTCGATGCTTACGTTCTCTCATCTTGGAAATCAAAATAAACTAGGGACTACCAGAGAAGGTGTTGCTCCATGCTCCAAACACCTCTTCCCTACACCCCAAAATAGTGAGAAAGGTGTTTCTGAATCTAAAAGGCAGGGGATAAGATCTTGGGACTCTCTCCCTAAGTTTGACAACAATTGGATTGTGATCCAAGTTGAGTTTTGGGAGGGTGAAGCCAGACATAGCCACTGGCGAACCACCACCTCCCATGTATGAGAAACACATGTCCAGTTTACTAGCTTCCCTGCCATTAATGGTGTACCGTCCCCCCAAGTGAAGTCTTCCCCCGCAATGGATACCTCAGAAAGGTCACATTGGTCAAGGCAAGATGCAAAATCATCTGCTGCAGTGCGGGAAAAATTCGGACCTAGCTTTTCTTCAGGCCTCAGGACCATGTTGAAATCACCAATAACCATCCAATTGTGATCAATTTCATTACTTATCTACACCAGCCTTCTCCAAAGGTACATGCGGGTTGTGTACGATCAAGAAGTGTAATAAAAGGAGATGGTGAGGATCCCATCATTCCATTAGATGGTAACAAAGATCATTTGCGGGCTTGAAACGAACGAGACGATCTAGACACTATAATGCATCAAAACCCATAAGGTTCCCATACCATTTCCATCCTCATTTGTTGAAACAAGATAGTAGCCAAGAGCAGCCTAGTTAAAACCTTTCTTGTTGTCAAACCTGATCATGGGTTCAACTACCCCAATAAGCATCAGCTTATGTTAGAGGAAGTGCCTAAGGGTTGCAGCCATGGGAGTGTTCCCCAACCCTTGGAAATTCCAAAACAAGGTCTTCATTGGGGCTTGGGGGTGATAGGAGTGGGGGTATTACCCTTTCCCTTCCCTTCCCTTTCTTCCCTTTCCTTTTGGATTCAGTATCTTGCTTCTCAGAAGCTGTGAAGAGATATTTCGCTGCCAAACTCTGGACAACAACTGGTTGAGATTCAATGGGAATGTTGGAGGGGCCCTCAACAGCTTGATCCTCTTTCACCATGTCACTCTAGAAGACTCCACTAAGTTTTTTGAATTTGTTCATGGTGTAGATGGACTCCTCCTGGGGGACCTTCTACACCTTCCTCGCAGCATTTTCTGAAGAAACAGCTAAAAAAATCGGCTCCTCTGCAGGGGCTGCGGGGGAATTGGATTCACCCTTATCCAAGCAGGCCACAACCTGAGTATCTGGAACAGCACCGGGCTCAGCCCCCGAGGCTCCCACCCCACCCGAGACTCCCCCCAAGCTACTTACTTCAGCCCTCATTGCCAAGCCTGAAGGAGAGGAGGGGTCCTACTGTAACGCAGATAGAGGGGTCGCAACTTGTGGACCCCCACAAGAGCCCTCCAAATCCGATAGGGCACATACATGATTAATTTCCATATGGGAGGTAGGGGCATCAACCACATCATCCCACCCACCCTCAGTAGCCATCTGAACACCACCCTTAGGCTTAGCCACAACGGAGCCTTCCCTAGAAGTTGGAGGAGTTGCAGCTGGCCAACGATTCCTCCAACAGTGGGATGCATCATGCCCATTTAGAAGGCAGGTTGAGTAGGAAAGCGACGTCCTACATTCAGAAACCAGATGTACAAAGATACTACAAGAGGAAGAGAATTTCAGGAGCCTTTAGTATTGGATATCCAATGAAAAACTGTCTTCAAGGGTGTTGAAGACCACCTCCTCAATAAGAGTAAAAGCCATGTCAACCTCAACCAGAACTCTTGCATAATGGCCATATCTTGGTTTTTCTATTTCCTTATCAATTCTAACGGGAAATACCACTACAGAGGCAATATCCCACAAAATTAGCGGTTGCCAATAAAACCAATTCAACTTAAAGATGCAGATCCAGACCTGTGCAAAAGTGTTCTTGACACTGAATGGATCACAATTCTGGTCCCAGTCTTGAATCCTCAGAAGCCCAGGTTTAAGGTGTAGAGACCCAAATCCCCAGGCTCGCCTTTTGCACTCATTAGAGGGAAAGATAATATTGTAGTAATCCCGACCCATAGCCATCATCTTCCAATCCGAGAATCCCCATATCTCCACAATGCACTTGGAATGGTCTCCACTTTTGCATAGGTTTTCCTTTTTTGACATGATCACCCTCACAATAATTAAAAACTGGCATAAGCTCGCCCATTCTTCCAGTGCTTCTCGATTTGCGGAGACATGGGCAATCCACCCCTTTTGAATGAATTGACTGGGAGAGGGAGAATCATAGTCCATGAAGGTGAGCAAGGCCATAGATTTCACAGAATATGAAAAATTATTTTTGGACCCAGATCCTTCCAAGGCCACGCCAATAGCGGTCGACTTCGATTTATTAGATCCGCAGAGATGAAAAAGATCTTTGTGCCCCACCACGTTGAGCTGCCTTGGAGGATCATCTCCAACGTTCACATCCGTAGGGGCCACATCCATAGGTAGTAAGGGCACCACATGATCTCCCTACTCCCGACCATGCTCCATCTCTCTCTAGAGCCTTTTAGGGGTTTGGTAGTTCTTAAGGTTTTGCGGTTTTTTTAGGTTCTTTTAAGGTTTTTAGTTTTTTAGAGTCTCTTAGGGGTGGATAGGGGTTTTTAGGGTTTTAAGTGTTTCTTTTGGTTTTATGTATTTTTAAGGGTTTTTTTAATTTTTGATCATTTTTAGGGTTTTTATTTTTTATCATTTTTGGGGGTTTTATTAGGTTTTAGGGGTTTTACTGTTTCTTAGGGGTTTAGGGTTTTTAATATTTTTAGGATTTTTAGGTTTTTTAGCATTTTTAGGGTTTTCTAGATTTAGGGTTCTTGGTATTTTTATGGTCTTTTAGTGTTTTAGGGGTTTTGGGGTTTTAGTGATTTACTATTTTAGGGTCTTTAAGGGTTTTTAGGATTTTTAGAGACTTTAAGGTTTTTAGGTGTTCTAGGGTATTTTTTTTATCTTTTAGGGTTTTATGAGTTTTAGAACATTTTTAGGTTTTTTATGGTTTATATTCTTTATTATTATTTTTTGGATTTTTAATATATTTTAGGGGGTTTATGGTGTTTTATGGGGGCTTTATGGTTTATAATGGGAATTTGGGTTTTAAGGGGTTTTAGTTTTTTTAAGGTTGTTAGTGTTTTTATTATTTTTTGGTTTTTTAGTGAATTTATAAATTTTTTAGGTTTTTGAGTGTTTTTAAGGGTTTGGGGGTGTGTTTTAAGGATTTTGAATACTTTTAGGGTTTTTATAGGTTTTTGTATTTTTTTATGGTTTTAATGGTTTTTTTCGGAATCAAGGATATTTAGTATTTATAAAGTTTTTTGAGATTTTAGTATCTTAAAATTTTAGGTGTTATTAGGCATTTTAGGGTTTTAGAGGTTTTATGTGGTATTTTTTATTTTAGGGATTTTAGTGGTTTTAGGTTTCTTAAGGTTTTAGGTGTTTTTATTGTTTTCATAGGTTTTTAAGGGGGATTCATGATTTTATAGTTTTTCAGGTTTTCTAGGTTCTCCATGTTTTATAATAGACTTATATGTTATTTTAGTGTTTTTAGGTTTTTTTGTTTTTTTGGGTCATTGAGAGTTTTTAAGGGGTTTTAAGGATTTTATGGGTTTTTTTGTTGGTTTTATGAATTTTATGGATTTTAGTGTTTTCACATATTTAGGAGTTTTAGAGATTTTAGAGGGTTATATGGGGTTTTTAGATGTTTTGGGATATTGGGAGGGTTTTTAGTTTCATTTAGGGGTTTTAGGGGTGCTTTAGGATTTTATGGTTATTTTGGTTGTTAGGGATTTAAGGGGATTAGGGGTTTTTTGGGTTTTAATAGTTTTTTCAGTTCTTATAAACTATAATTAATTTAGTATTATTTTATTTTTTTAGTGATTTTTTGTATTTTTACAGTTTCTAGTGTCATTGTTTGGATTTCAGGTCTTTTTGGATTTTAGGGGTTTTACGGATTTTTTAGGATTTTAGAGTTTTTAGTTTTTCTTAGAGATTTTAGTGGTTTTTATGGGTTTTGAAGATTTTAGGGATTCTAAGGATATTGATGCATTTTATAGGTTTGTAGGAGTTTTATGGATTTTAATGGGTTTTAGGGTTTTTAAGGTGTATTTTTGTTTTTTAGGGTTCTTGAAATTTTATGATTTTTAGGGCCTTTCAGGGTATTTTATGGGTTTTACGGTATTTTAGGGAATTTAATGTCTTTTAGTGTTTTTTTGGTTTTAAAGAATTTTGAATTTTATGATTTTGTTTTGGGTTTTATGTTTTTTAGGGTTTTTAGAGTTTCTTGAAATTTTACTTTTTTTGTTTTTTGGATTTTAGGTGTTTTATTGTTTTTAAAGGTATTTTGGTTTTTAAGGTATTTTTATGGATTTTTGGGGTCTTTTAGTATTTTAGGGTCTCTTAGGGTTTATTTTTATTTTTAGGATGTTTGGTGTTTTTTGTGGTTTTAGGGTTTTTAGATTTTTAGGTGTTTTTATGATTTTTAGGTGTTTTTATGATTTTTAGGGTCTTTTAGGGTTTATTTTGGGTGTTTTTGAGTTGTTAGGGGTTTATGGTTTTTGGTTCATTTCATGTTTTTAGGGTTTTTATAGTTTATAGTAGTTTTAGAGTTTCTGGTTTTTTGGGATTTTTATCATTTTTAGTTTTTTAAGTTTTTAGGGGTTTTAGGGTTTCAAAGGTTTTAAGGTTTTTAGGTTTTTTAGTTTGTTTCTTATAGTTTTTTATGGGATTTGGGGTTTTATGGGTTTAAATGGATTTTTTGTGTATTTTATTATTTATATGTTTTTAGGGGTTTTAGGGTTTTTAGGATTTTAGGATGTTTTAAGGTTTTTAGTGTGACTTAGGGGTTTTTAGGTTATTTTGTATTTTTAGTAGTTTTAGTTTATTTTAGGGTTTCAGGTATAGGGTATAGTGTTTAGGGTATTGTGTTTAAGGTTTATGTTAGAGGGAGTATGGTTTAGGGTACAAAATGTATGGTTTAGGGTGTATGGTATATGGTTTTGGATGTAGGATTTAGTCTTTCGGGTGTAGGGAATATGGTTTGGGGTGTAGGGTTTTGGGTTTAGGTTTTAGGGTGTAGGTTATATGTTTTGGGGTTTAGGGTAAACGTTTTAGGTTTTATGGTGTAATGTATAGGGTTTAGGGTGTGAGGTTTAGGGTTTATGGTGTAGGCTATAAGGTATAGGGTTTTGTGTTTAGGAATTAGGGTGTAGGGTATATGGTTTAAGGTGTAAGGTTTTGGGTTTTGTTTGTAGGGTGTATGGTATAGAGTTTTTTTAGGGTTTTAGGGGTTTTAATGGGTGGTTTTAGGGGTCTTAGGGTTTTATGTGGTTTTAGGGTTTTAGGTATTTTAGGGGTTTATGGGGGTTTGTTGGGGTTTTATTGGGTTTTAGGGTTTTAAATGTTTTTGGGGGTTTAAGGTTTTTTTGTTTTTTTTTGGGTTTTAGGGTTTTAAGGTGATTTTGGGGGTTTTAAAGGATTTTATGTGTTTTTAATGTTTTTAGTTATTTTAAGGTCTTTATGGGTTTTTGGGTCTTCTGGGATTTTTTTCATTTTTATTGATTTTTTAATTGTTTTGAGGGGATTTAGGGGTTTTAGGTTTTTAGGATTTCTCTGGTTTATAGAGTTTTTTGGTGGTTTAGATTTGTTATGGTATTTTATGGGTATTTATGGTTTCAGGGGGTTTTAATTTCTTTATTGTTTTTAGAGTTTTTAGGTTTTAAGTGGTTCATTATGGTATTATATGGTCTTTTAGGGTTGTAGGGATTTTAGGGTATTATTGGGATTTAGGGATTTTGTATTTTATAGGGATATTAAGTATTTTTATGGTTTTTATTATTTTATGATTTTAATGGGTTTCAGGGGTGTTAAGGTTTTACAAGGATTTTAGGCTCTTTATTGGGGTTTTAGGGTTATCTATAATGTTTTTAGGGTTTTATTCGGTATTAGGAATTTTAGGGATTTTGGGGGGTTGTTGATGTTTTTTTGGGTTTTAGGGTCATTTTTGGGGTTTATAGGGTTTTTTTGTTTTAGGGGTTTTTTTGGGTTTTTATGTTGTTAGGGTTTTTAGTTTTTATATAAGGTTTTATGGTTTGTTTGGCGGATTTAATGATTTTTAGATTTTTTAATTTACTTTTATCTTTTTAGGATTTTTATTTTATTTTTTAAGGGGTATTAGGATTTTGGATCTTTTTAAAGGTTTTTAATGGTTTTTATGTTTTTAGGGTTTCCTCATATTTTAATGATTTTTATGTTTTTTATATTTTTTTTAGTTTAAAGTATCTTTTATGGGGGTTTTAAGGGTTTTTTTGGATTTTTAGCATTTCAAGAGTTTTTAGGGAATTTTTGGGTTTTATTGTTTTTAAAAGTGTTTAGGTTAATTTAGGGGTTTTAGGTTCTATTATAGGTTTTAGATTATTTTATGGTGTTTTAGGGTTTAGGTTATAGGTTTAATGGTTTTTGGTATATGGTTCAGGGTTTAGGTTATAGGGTATTGGGTTTATGGAGTTTTTTTAAGGTTTAGGGTGTAAGTTATTGGGTAGAGTGTACAGGGTTTTGTGTTTAGGGTTTATTTTTTTGGATTTAGGGTGTAGGGAATAGAGTTTTAGGTGTTGGTTTTAGGGTTTAATGGGACTGGGATAGGTTTTGGGGGCTAGAGAATATGGTATAGGGTGTATGGTATAAGGTTTAGGTTTTTGGGGCCTTTTACAATTTTTAGGAGTTTTATTGTTTTTTATATTTTTTTGGGGTTATTTATTGTTATCAGGGGTTTTATGGTATTAATTTTTTTTTTCGTTTTAGTGTTTTTTAGGGTTTTATGATTTTTTGGTTTTTGAAAGTTATTTTAGTGTATTTAGGTTCTTTTAGTGTTTTCGAGGTCTTAAGTGTATTTTTAGGTTCTTATGGGATTTTTTATGGTTTTAGATTTTTTAGTTGCTTTTATGGGTTTTAAATGTGTTTAAAGTTTTGGGGGTTTTGTGGTTTTGTACATTTTTTGGGTTTCTAGAGTTTTTTTGTTTGTATGTTTTCATGTTTTTATAGTTTTTAGGTTATTTTTTTAATTATTTTTTTGTATTTTTATGGGTTTTATGGTTTTTAAGGTTTTAGGTTATTATTGTTTTAAAGGTTTTTAGATTTTTTATGGTATTTTAGGGTTTTAAGGTTTTTTAGTTATTTAGAGTGTTAGGTATTGGTTTTATGTTGTATGGTTTAGGGTTTATGGTGTAGGTTACTGGGTTTATGGTGTTGGGTTATAGGTTTATGGTGTAAGGTATAAGTTTTAAGGTGTAGGGTTTAGGGATTAGGGTGTAGGGTATAGGGTATAGAGTGTTTTTATTAGGGTTTATGGTATAGTGTTTTGGGGTTTTGGGTTATTTTATGGTCTTTAGGGGTTTTAGGGTTTTTTAGGAATTTTGTGGTTTTTATTGTTTTTTTGGTTTTTATGCAGTTTTATGATTTTTTGGATTTTTGTCAGTTTGAAGTTATTATGGTTTTTTGGGTTTTTAGGGTTTTTATAGGTTTTCAGGGTTTTTTATTACTATTAGGATTTTAGGGTTTTAAGGGGTTTTGGATTTTTAATTTTTTTTTGTGGATTTTAGTTTTTTTGTTTTTATGGATTTTTTGGGAGTTTATATTCTTCTAAGGTTTAATTAGGCTTTTACGTTTTTTTTTATTTTTGGTTTTTTCTATTTGTTGAGAGTTTTATTGTTCTTATTTTTTTTAGGTTTTTTTGGTTTTTATTGTTTGGGGGGTTTTAGATGTTTGAGGGTTCTTTTGGGTTTATTTATGGGGTTTTATTTTTTTTAGTTTCATTTAAGGTTTTGTTGTTTTTTATTGTTTTTTGGGTCTTTAAGTGATTTTGGGGTTTTTAGGGTTGTTTAGGTTCCTTTAAGATTTTTAGGGATTTTAGGGATTTAACGTTTTTATGGTTTTTAGGGTCCATTACATTTTAGGGTTTTAGTGTCTTTTGTGGTTTTTAGTGTATTTTTTTGTCTCTTAAGGTTTTTAGTGTCTTTTTTTGGGTTTTAATATTTTGAGGTTTTTTTTGGGTTTTATGGTTTTTAGGGAATTTAGGGTTTGAAATGTATTTTTTGGGGGTTTTAGGGTTTTTAGGGGTTTTAGAATATTTTAATTGTTTTAGGGTTTTAGAGTTTTTAGGGTATTTTAGGTATTTTTATTATTTTAGGGTATTTTAGGTTTTTAGGGATTTTAAGGTATTTTGGGGGGTTTTAGGGTTTTAGTGTGTTCTAGGGGTTTTAGTTTCATTTATATTTTTTTAGGTTTTAAGGATTTTTTGGTATTTAGGGATTTTTATGGTTTGTAGGATTTTCTATGGTTTTTAGGTATTTTGGGATTTTAGTGTTTAAGGGTTTAGGGGTTTTTTGGGGTCTTGGTGTTTTTTGGTGTTTTTGGATTTTTTTGGGTTTTAAGGTCTTATAGTCTTATTTCAGTGTGTTATGTGTTTTTGGGGTTTTAGGATCTTTACTTATTTTTGTGTTCTTTTAGGTTTTTAGGGTCTTTTAGGGATTTTGGTGGATTTTAGTGACTTTCACATTTTCTGGAATATTATTGGGTTTTAATTGTTTTTAGGGGTTTTAGGTTTGGGGGGGGGGTGAATTTTTTAGTGTTTTTATGGTTTTAGGGGTTTTATGTTTTTATGGGTTTTAAGGTTTTTAATTTTTTTAGGGTTCTAGGGTAAATTTAGGTGGTTTTAGGTTCATTTTTTATTTTTATGTATTTTAATGGCTTTTGGGATTTTAATATTTAAATGGTTTTTAGGGACTTTTGGTTTTTTTGGGTCTTAGGGTTATTTTAGGTTTGAAGTGCCTTTAGGGGTTTTAAGATATTATAGGTATTTTTAGTTTTTTTTAGCGGTTTTAGAGTCTTTTATGGATTATTTGATTTTAGGTTCTTTTTAAGGTTTTTGGGGGTTTGGGGTCTTTTGTTATTTTTAGGGTCTTTTATGGTTTTTACGGTCTTTAGGGGTTTTAATGATTTTTTGGGGGTTCATTTAGGGATTTTATAATTTTTACTGGTTTTATTAGTTTTTTTGGGGTTTTTTTCTTTTATGGGTTTTTATAATGTTTTTTGGGGTGTTTTTTGTCTTTGAATTTTTTTGGATTTTTTGGATTCTAAAGGGGTTTTAGGGGCTTAAGGTTTTTATGTGGTTTTATGGTCATTTTTTTGAGGTTTTTGGGTCTTTAGGGGTAATTTAGTGATTTTATGATCTTTTTTTTCATTTTTTGGGGTTATTGGGGTCCTTTGGGTGTTTTAGTGGTATTTTATTGAATTTTAGTGGTTTTAAATGGTTTGTGTATTTTTTTGGTTTTATTGGATTTTAAGTTCTTTTATTATTTTTGAAGGTTTATTAGGGTCTTTTAGGGTTTATGGTTTAGGTTTTTCTATTTATGGAGTGGGGTTTAGCTATATGGTTTATGTTTCAAGGTTTAGGATATGGAGTTTAAGGATTAGGTTGTAGGGTATAGGGGGTAGGGTGTAGGGTTTTGGGTGTAGGTTATAGGGTTTTGGGTGTAGGTTTTAGGGTTTTAGGTTTTAGGTATAGTGTTTAGTGTGTGGAGTTCACTATTTAGGGTGTAGGGTATATGGTATATGTTTTAATCCATTTTCTATGTTTTTAAAGGTTTTAGAGGTTTTACAGGGCTTCAAGGTTTTATGAGTATTATGGGTTTTTATGGTTTTTTTGAGTTTTTATGTTTTCATGGATTTTATTAATTTTTAAGGGTTTTAAATTTTTCGGGGGTTTTAGGGGTGTTGGGGGTTTTAAGGAATTTTTTGTGTTTTAAGGGGTTTGAAGTGTTTTTTGGAGGGTTTTTGGGTTCTATGTTTTTTCATTTGTAGTGATTTTATGGATTTTTTGGAATTTTAAGTGTTTTAAGGCTTTTAGGGTTTTTTGAGTTTGTAAGGTCTTTAGGGGAGTTTAGGATTTTTAGGGGTTTTTAGTGGTTTGGTGGTTATTAAGGTTTATTAGGGTTTTTAGGGTTTTAGGGGTTTTATGGTTTTTAGTATTTTAAGGTATTTAGGGGTTTTGGGTTTAGGGTTTATATGGAATTTTAGGGGGTTTAAAATATTTTTAGCATTTTATGGTTTTTAAGGGTTTTTATGAATTTTAGGTTTTTATGGTGTTTTATGGGTTCATGCTTTTTAGGGTTTTTAGGTTGTTTTTTGGGTATTTTATGGTCTTTGATGGCCTTTTATGGTTTTTAGGTTTTTTGTGTTTTTAGGGGTTTTAGTGTTTTTAGGGTAATTTTGTAGTTTTTTGGGTTTTTAGAATGTTTAGAGGTTTTTGTGGTGTTTAGAGTTTTTATGGTTTTTATGCTTGTTTTGGGTTTTTAAAGTTTTTTAAAAGTTTTTAAGGTGTTATTTTTTTTAGTGTTTATAAGGTGTTTTGAATTTTTTTAGGGTCTTTTATGTTTTTTTTTTGAATTTTCTTTCTTTTAGGGGTTTCCTTGGTTTTTAGGGATTTTATGGTCATTAGTTGGGTTTATGGGTTGTTTTCTTTATGATCATTTAGTTTTTTTGTTAAATTAAGTATTTTTTATATTTTTAGGTTCTTTGAAGGGGTTTATGTTTGTTACGGTCCTTAAGGTAATTTTATTATTTTTGGATTCTTTTAGTGTTTTAGGGTATTTTAGGTTCTTTTATGGTTTTTAATTTGTTTATCTTTTAAGGGGTTTTAGGGTTCTTAGGGTTTTTAAGGATTATTAGGGTTTTTGGGTCTTTATGTTTTTAAGTGTTTTCAGGGGTTTTAGAGCCCTTTATGGTGTCTTAATGGGGTTTGGGGGGGGGTAGAGATTTTAAGGTCTTTAGGGGGTTTAATGGTTTATGGGGTTTTAGGGTTTTTAGGGATATGTGGGGTTTTATGGTTTTTTTATTCTTTAGGTTCATTAATGGTTTTTAAGGTTTTTAAGGGTTTATGGGTATTTTTTTAGTTTTTTAGCTTTTAAGTTATTTTTAGTTGTTTTATGGGTTTTTTTTAAATTTTTTAGGGTTTCTAGAGTTTTTCTTATGATTTAATGTTTTGTTGGGTTCTTTAGGTATTCTTTGGTTTTTTTTTGTTTTATAATTTTTATTGGTTTTCAAGGGGTTTGAGAGGATCTGTGGGGTTTAAGTTGTGGGATAAGATTTGGGGGTTTTAATAAACTTTTAGAGTTTTAGGGGTTTTAATGATTGTTTTATGGTTTTTATGGGTTTTGTTTTATAGGGGTTTTTGTGTTTTTGGGGTTTTAATGTTATATATTTTTAGGTTATTATGGGTTCTAGGGGGTTTTAGGGATTTTTTGTACTTTTTAGATCTTGAGGTCTTTTTGGGTTTTGGGTTTTTGACTTTTTAGGATGATTAAGGTTTTTTTATTCTTTTATGCCATTTCTAATTTTTAGGGTCTTTGGGGGGTTTCTATATATTTTAGGGTCTTTATGGTTTTTAGGTTTCTTTAGGTATTCTTAGGGTGTTGGGTTTTTTGGGTTTTAAATATATTTTGGGGCATTTTGTATTTTAAGGGTCATTAGAGGTTTTTAGTGTTTTTAGGTTTTCTATTGTTTTTAGGGTTTTTAGTGGTTTTAATGATTCATTAGTAGTTTTAGGGTTTCAATGGGTTTTAGGGTTTTAGGAGGATTTGTTGAGTTTTTTTGGGTTTTGAGGGGTTTTAGGGTTTTTAGTGTTTTTAGTGTTTTTTACGTTTTAAGGGTTTCTAGGGATTTTCTGGGTTTTTAGGGGTTCATAGGGTTTTTAGTGGTTTGAGGGGGGTTTTATAATTTTTAAAGCCCTTATCAGTTTAAAGGTTTTTAGGGTATTTAGGGGGTTTTAGGGTTTTTATGTTTTTAGTGTCCTTTATGGGTTTGTATGTTTTTATATATTTTTAGGGGTTTTTGGTTTTTTTTTGGATTTTAAAGGTCAATTATGGCGTTTTCGTGGGTTTTTTGGTATTTTTGGGATTTTTTTGGTTTTTAGGCATTTTATGATTTTTAGAGGTTTTTAGAGGTATTATATTTTAATGAATTTTTAGGGGTTTTAGTTTTTTTGGGTTTTTAGGGTGTTGTAGGGGGTTTAAGGGTTTTTAAGTGTTTTAAGGGTTTTTAGAGTGTGTAGGGTTTCTTGGTTTTTTTCCTTTTTTTAAAGTTCCTATAGGTTTCTAGGGTTCCTTTAGGGCAAGTAAGGCTCGGGTCCAGGCTATTCCTGGCACACCCCAAAATTTATTAAAAAATACACACAGACACTGCAGACAATGGAGGGGAGGGATCAACCAATCCACACCCAAAACCCCTTACGACCTCAGCCTGAAGTCCACAAAAAGAAAGGGAAAAAACAAAAAGCAAGAACTACACGTCAGAAAAGTCTAAAAGGGAAGGCACACAAGGGGAGGATCAGTCAACATCGCCACTAAAATCATCCAGCTCCACAACACGATACTCCATGCCCATGCCAAAGCCGTCACCCACATCAGAAAAACTGAAATCTGACTCAGCACCCAAGTCCGTTGAATCCCATCCAGACTCAAAATCCTCTTGCATGCCAAGCCTGGATAGCAGCTTAATCCTAGCCTTCTCTTGCTCAGAGGAAATTGAAATCCGCTCCCGCTTATTAACTTTTAGATTAATTCTGATAGCTCGTGAAGAGGCCCTAGTCGCCATGGGATGTGGGAGGGAGGAATAATCCCTCCTCCATCTTCGCCTCGGAGGGGCGGAAGTGGATCATGCTTCAACACCTGAATTCACACAAGTGACACCATCGCTGATAGCCGATGGAGCCTTCCCATTCTTACATTCTAACCCAGGAGTTTCAGCACCTCCTCTGTTACTTTCCACCTTTGACATGACCATAACAGTGTTTATCCGGCGATTAGCCTCAGCAAACCTCTCCCCAAGCCTCTTAGATTCACCGTTAAGTGGGAGCCTTTCCCGTTCAACCCACACCATCTCATGAAGCTTAACACAAGGATATTAAGTAGAGGGAATGCCATGGAGGACCATAGCCCTCTCCAGGTTCATGGACGGATCACCAGCATCGCCAGCATTCCCCAGCAGAGGGCTCAAAACCTGGGCACTAGGAAGATCCTCAGCACCGCTAGTGCTGTCTGAGGGAGGTAATCCAGGATCCATGTCAGGTCCCCCCACTCCGACACACCCGAAAAGAACCTGAGGGGAATCATTCCAATTCATGTATTGCACCCTGGGAATCTAGTTCTCCTCTTCCGCCATAGACCTTTCCTCAGCTGAAGACAAGATCCACTCATCCATAGTCCTCGGGCCCTGAGCAACCACTCCCTCCTTCACAACATCTTCCACCAGCACATCTACCACTGCGGACTCAGCCAGGGCTGCAACCTATAAATTGTTTGGAGTAGTCACAACAACCTTAACTGCTGGAAATGATCCATCGGTTCTCTCATTAACCTTCAATCCAACTATATTATCTCGTCCCAGTTCCAGAGCACAGGGATCCTCCATATTTCCTTTCCAAATGCCCATCACAGCAGCCTTCCCTAAATCTGACTGCCTCCTAGGGGAGTCACTACACCCGTGAACGCCTTCAGTAGAAACCCGATAATCCCTCTCAGCCAGAAGCACTTCCTCCTCATCAGCATCTCCCAAAACACAAGCACCTCCAGTCAGACTAACTATGAAGCCACCCGACTCTATTAGGGAAACCTCTAAATCACTTCCATCCAGCAAAGAAGACGAGCAGGGAACATCAGAAACCAAAGGTTGGGAGGATAATGGCTCAACCACCCCCATTGTCCCCTTCACATCCACCAGAGGGAGGATTCTCTCACCAGAAGACATGCGATCTAGAAAACCACCAGCCCTAACAGGTCCAGAACATCCTCCAGATTTTTCACTATACCTAAAGCTCTGACAAGAAGAGAAAAACACCGGACATTGCCCAAAGATAATAGGTTGTCTCCACCTGAGTTCTTCCCCCTCTACAATCTAGACAACATCCATAGGAGACTTCAAAGTATCAACTTCAACAAAGGCCCTTTGCACAACCAGATGACAGAGGGCCCTAGTTCTACAATCCACACAAAGGAACCTCCCCACCAAATTCCCAAGCATCAAAAATAATAGAGATATTTTGAAAGGGAAGGGGATGTTCAGGAAATCTCACCCACGTATAAGGTGTAGAGTGTAGGGTGTGGGGTATATGATATATTTTTTTTAAGGATTTTTTTAGTTTTTTAGTGTTTTTGGTGTTTAAGGGGTTTTTATGGTCTTTAAGAATTCGGTTTATTTTGGGTTTTTAGGGATTTTGTGGTGTTTTGGGGTTTTAGAGGTTTCAGTGGTTTTACTGTTTTTGGGGTTTTTAGGTATTTTAATGTTTTTTGTGTTTTTTTTCTTCAGTTTTTTGGGTTTTTATGGGTTTTGGGGATTTCAGGATTTTTAAAATTTGTAGGGTTTTTATTTTTTAGGGTATTTTGGGTCCTTTCACAGTTTTTAAGTTCTTAGGTTTTTTGGGTTTTTTAATTTTTTTATCATTTTAGTGTTTTCAGGGAATCTATGGATTTATTGAATTTTAGGGGTTTTAGGAATTTGAGTGGTTTTAGGGTTTTTATTCTTTATTTGGGTTTTTAAAAGGTTTTTAGGGGTTTTGGGTTTTTAGCGATTTTATGGGTTTTCTAAATTTTTCATATTTTTAGTTTTTAAGGATGGTAATGTTTTTTGGTTAATTTTTAGGATATTAGGGGGTTTATAGTTTTTAGGGTTTTTTTGTGTTTTATGATTATGTTGGTGTTTTTATGGGATTTTATATTTTTGAGGTTTTGTTTGTTTTTTACTGTTTTAGGCTGTTTGGGGGTTTAAAAAGGTATTTAAGAATTCTAATATGCTTTTATGGACTTTTAGTGGCTTTTAGTGTTTTACTTTATTTTAGGTCTTTTATGGTATTTTTTAGGTTTTAGTTTTTCTAGGGTCATTTATGAGTTTTATGGGTTCTAGGGTATTTAAATTTTTTATCATTTTTTTTTGTTTTTGGGTTTTTGGGGGGTTTTAAATTTTTATGGTGTTTTTAGGGTGCTTAGATATTTTTATAATTTTTTAGGATTTCAATTGGGTTTTAGGGTTTATTATGGGGTTTTATGAGTTTTATGGGTTTTATGAGTTTGTAGGGGTTGGGGGGTTAGTGTTTTTAGTGTTTTTAGGGATTCTTAATGTTTTGGGGGGGGGGGGTTAGGGTTTTTTTTTAATTTTTGGTTTTTTAGGGGTTTTAGGGTTTTTTATGTTTTAGGTGATTTTCTATATTTTATGGGGGGTTTAGGGTTTTTAGGGTTTATAGGGGTTTAGGGGGTTTTAGGTGGTTTTAGGGTTTTAGGATTTTTAAAGTTTTTTTTAGGGTTTAATAGTTTTTATATGTTTTAGGGTGTTAAGGATTTTGTGGTCTTTGGGGGTTTTGTTAGTTTTTAGGGGTTTTTTATGTTTTGGGGTTTTTATGGGTTTTCAAGGTTTTTAGGGGTTTTAGAAGTTATTAATTCCATTTAAGTGTTTTGGGTTGTAGGGTATTTAATGGATTTTAATTGAATTAGGGTTTTCTTATCTTTTATGGATTTTGTGGTATTAGGGTCTTTCAAGGTTTATAGGGTTTTTATGGTCTTTTTTGGTGTTTAGATGATTTTCAAGGGTTTTTATAATTTTTAGTGTTTTTAGTTTCTTTCTATGTTTTTTGTGTTTTTAAGGGTTTTAGGATCCTTTAGGGTTATTATATGGCTTGTTATCTATTTCGAGATATTTTTTGTGTTTTTAGGGTTTTATGGGTTTTTAGTGTGTTTCGGGTTTTTAGCAGTTTTTTGGGTTTTTAGGATTTTAGGATCCTTATGATTTTTCAAGGTTTTCTAAGGTTTTACAATTTTAATAGTTTTAGGTATTTTAATTGTTTTCTATGGTTTTCTAGGGTTTTATGGTTTTTTATCTTTTAAGGTTTTTTTTTTATTTTTTAAAGGTTTTTTTGGTCTATGAAGGCTTTTATAGATTGAAGGATTTTAGGGGTTTTAACGATATTTTAAGATAATTAATGGTTTTTAGGGAATTTTATGATTTTTAGTGGTTTTAGGTTCTTTTATGGTTTTAGGTTTTTTTTTTGAGTTTTTAGTTTTTTATGGTAATTTTTGGTTTGTAGAGGTCATAGGGTCCTTTATGTTTTTTAAGTTTTTATGGTCCTTTTTAGTTTTTTAGGTTCCTTTTAGGTTTTTATGGTTTTTAGGGTTTGAAAGAGTTTTTATGTTTTTAGGATTCATTGATGTTATAAGGGTTTTTAAGGACCTGTATGGGGTTTTAGGGTTTATAGGTTCCTTTAGGGGTTTTGCGGGTTTTAGAGCCTTTTAGGTGTTTCTATTTCTTTTTAAGGACTTTTAGGGGTTTTTTGTTATAGACTCTTTTAATGTTTTTAGCTTATTTTATGGTATTTTTTGGTTTTTAGGGGTTCTATACTCTTATAAGTTTTTAGGGTGTTTTAGGATTTTAGGGTTTTTAGGTGATTTTAGGGTTTTCTTGTGAAATAAGGTCTTTTCAGATTTTAGGGGTTTTATGGTATTTTAAGGGGTTTTGGGGTTTTTAGAGTTTTATATGGGGTTTATATTTTTTCTGGATCTTATGATTTTTACTATTTTACGCTGTTTCTTGTTTTTTTGGGGTTTATTGGGGTTTTAGGAAATTTTTTTATTGTATTTAGAGTCTTTTAGGTTGACTAATAGTTTTAGGGTTTCAAGGGGTTTTTAAAATTTTTAAATTTTTATGGTTTATGAAAGGTTTTTGATAATTTAAGGTTTTTAAGGGTTTTATGGTTTTTAGGGTTATATGGTTTAGGATTTCTATGTTATGTTATTTTTTCTTTGGGTTTTTAGTGTTTTACTAATTTTAGTGAATTTAGGGGATTTAAATTCTTTTTGTGGATTTTAAGCGGTTTTCTTGGGATTTTGACGGTTTTTAAGAATTTTTAGAGATTTCTTGGTTTTATGTATTTTTATGAGTTTTAAGGGGGTTTAAGGTATTTTAAAGGGTTATAATGTTTTTTGGGTTGTGATGATTATTTATGGTTTTAATGAATTTTTAGAGTTTTAATGCCTTTTAGGGATTTGGGGTTTTTTTATTATTTTGTGGGATTTTTCAGGGATTTTAGGGGTTCAGGATTTTTAAGGGTTGTATGTTTTTTAGGTTTTTTTGAGTTTTAAAGATGTTTAAGGGGGTTTTAGGGTCTTCTAGGTTTTTATTGGGGTTTTAGGGTCATGTAGGTGTTTTAGGGGTTTTAAGGAATTTTAGGGATTTTATTGATTTTTAGGGTATTTTGGGTTTTTACTGACTTTTAGGGGTTTTAATTTTTTTGGGTATTTAATGGTTCTTTTAGATATTGAGGTTTATAGTGGTTTGGGGTTATTTGAGTTGTTTGTTAGGGTATAAAAGTTTTTTCTAGTGTTTTTAAGTTTTTTAGAGATTTAGGGATTTTTGGTATTTTAAGGGGTTTTAATAGGTTTTATAAGATTTAAGGGATTTGTTGGGTTTTAGAGGTTTTATGAATTTTAGGGGTTTTAAGGATTTTTTAAGGTTTTTAGTGTTAATTAAGGTTTTAGGGTTCTTAATGGTTTTAATATTTCTT
Source organism: Viscum album (assembly GCA_963277665.1). Taxonomy (NCBI): domain Eukaryota; kingdom Viridiplantae; phylum Streptophyta; class Magnoliopsida; order Santalales; family Viscaceae; genus Viscum; species Viscum album. The sequence continues at coordinate 1,424,683,392 of OY728136.1, read as the reverse complement.
GATGATTTTCATAATTTTAGGTATTTTCAGGGGGTTTAGTTTTTTAAGGATTTTTAGTGTTTTTAGGATTTTTATTTGTTTTCATGTATTTTTAAGGGGAATTTTGGTTAAAGGTTTTTCATAGGGTTTTAGTTTTTTCATGGATTTTAGTGAATTTAGGGTTTTAAGGGGTTTTGTGAGTTTTTAGGGTTTTTAGGATTTTATAGGTTTTTAGTGTTTTTAGGGTTTTTACGTTTTTTACTGTTTTTAGGGTTGTATGTTTTTGAGGTTTTTGGGTTATTTTAGTGTTTTTATAGGGTTTTTATGGTATTTAGGGATTTTAGGGTTTTATAGTTTTTTTGTTCTTTTTAGAGGTTTTATTATTATTGGGATTTTGGGGGTTTTAATGAGTTTTGGGTTTTTTGGTATTTTCAGAGTATTTATGTTTTTTAAGGGTTTAGGGTTTTTATGATTTTTAGTGTTTTATTGTTTTTAGGATTTTTGTTAGATGTAAGTGTTTTGGTGGATTTTAGGGTTTTTTAATGTTTTTTCGGTTTTTAGGGGTTTTAGGATTTCATTAGAGTTGTAAGGTTTTGTCATGGGTTTCAGTGTTTTTAGGAGTTTTATAGGGTTTTTGGGAATTTTTTTTTGTTTTAATATTTTATAGTTTTTCCAAGATTTCCCTTGTTTTTAGGGGTTTAGGGTTATTTTATGTTTTTGTGGCTGGAGGGTTTTTTAAGGGATGTTTAAAGTTTTTATGATTTTTTAGGGTGTTAGGTTTTTTTGGATTTAATGGGTTTAAGGGTTTTTATGGGTTTTAGTGTTGTTAAGGATTTTTAGGGTTTTAAGACTGTTAACTTTTTAAGGTATATTGATTTTTTAAGGTTTTTACAATTTAGGTGTTTTTGGGTCCTTCAGGCATGTTTTAGGGTCTTTTAAGTATTTTTATGGTTTTGGGGTTTATTGATATTTTTAAAGGTTTTTTGGGGTTTTTAGGGTTTTATAGTTTTTGGGGTTTTTAGGGTTTTATAGATTTGTAAGTTTCCATTAGGGAGTTTATGGTCCTTTAGGTTTTCTAGATTTTTTAGGGTTTTGGGGTTTTTAGTAGTTTTCGTTTCTCTTTAGGGGTTTTAGGGTCTTTGAGATTCTTTTAGGAGTTTAAAACGTTTTTTGGGGTTTTAAGAGTTTTATGGTTTTTAGGAATTTTTAGTGTTTTTAGGTATTTTCATGTTTTTAAGGATTTTAGGGGTTTTAGGGGGTTTTAGGGGTTTAAGGGGTATTTAAGGCGTCTTAGGGGGTTTAGGCAAAGCAGGTTTGGGGCCGGGTGGATCCCAGCCCCACAAAATATAATAACATAAAATAAAGGTACAAGGAATTACAAGGTGGGTTTGCACAGCTGAGTGTGCAATTCACCCTTCATGTCTGAGTCCACAAGGGGAGTGCAGGAATCTGGTGCAATAAATGACCACATGGAACATCCATCCTCAATTGCTTTCTTGGAGAGTATGTCTGTCACCTTTTTTGCTTCCCTGTATATATGTGTGACCATAATGTTCATACCCTGAGAGATTCTCAGACAGTCAACCCATTGTGGGAGGAGCCTCCATGGGATTGTCCTTGTTTTGCTTTTGAGGGCTTCCACCGCAAACATTGAGTCAGATTCAATCCATAGCTGTGTCCACCTGAAGTGGACCGCAAACTGTACAGCCTTAATCATGGCCCATAGCTCCGCTTCATAAGCACATCCATTCCCAATGTAATGATAAAAGCATCCTTTAGCAAAGCCTCTATACGTCCGGAAAACACCACCACACCCGGAGGGACCAGGCGCGCCTAGGGCTGCACCATCAACATTAACTTTTATCCATTCTGGGATTGGTGGAATCCGCCGAATGAATTTCAAGTCCTTCTGTTTCCTGGATCTTCCAGATATTTCGAGAGTTCTCAACACAATATGGTCCTTAATATCATTAGCCATCATACCATCCTGGATATGAGCCGCCGCATGGACTGCTTGATGAATTGCCACCACACCATTTTGGATGCAGCATGAATCATTATCGAAAACCACTTTGTTCCAAGCTGCCCACACAAAAGCAGTAAGAGCCACAGCGGCAGCAAGAAGCAGATTGGCAATTTTCTGACTGCATTGCACGCCTACAACACTGCTGAAAATAGAAGAAAACGTGCTGTCCATGTAGATTTTCAGCTGGAATATGCCCTGTAAATGATCCCAAAGACCTGCAGCCAACCTGCACTTGAGAAAAATGTGCTGCATATTTTCCTCATCCTGAAGACAGATCGGACAAGAAGAGGCCAAACACCACCTATCTCTTTTCAATTGCTCTTGAACTGGAAATCTATTTCTCCAAATTTTCCATAGCAGCAGGTAGCTAGAGGGGGGAATGAAGGGCCTCTGAAATTTAGAGATCCAAGCAGGGGGATGAATTCCCTGCTCACATTCAGACCAGTAAAACTCCTTCACACTCAACAGCCCAACCATATTTGGCTTCCAAATGAGACAATCCATGTCCATAAAACTGTAGTTTTGTATTTGTGTGATAATATTCTGTGGCAGGATACCTTCAATATCGTTCATATTGTCCTTGAGATCAGTAATGGACCAGTGCTTGAAAACCTGAGGTGGCTGGACAGATTCACTAATGGGCCGATCCAGCCGGGTGGTCTTCCAACAATTCAAGGTTGAGTACCTTGAGACCACCCATTTCGAATTCGAAATAATGCGCCTATATGAGGACCTGATTGTGGTCCAAACCGACAAGGGGATGAATCCCGGGAAGTCCTCACATAGCTTAGAGTTGAATCTTTCCCTCAAGAAGTCAGGACTCATGTCATCCGGGTTGAAAAGATTCCATGTGAATTTTCCAATTAAAGCATTGTTGAATTTCCTGAGGTCCTTGATGCCCAGGCCACCCATATCGATGGGATTTGTGCATTCTTTCCATGCCACAAAAACAATCTTCTTCTTGGTTATGAATCCTGTCCATGCGAAATTTCTGATTTTTGCCTGTAGGCTCTTGATGAGACTTGCCAGCCATCTATAAATGGAGAACGCATGCACAAACATGGATGTAATGACATAGTTGATCAGGAAAATTATTCCTGCCTGAGATAAGCATTTTCCTTTCCAGTTCGCAAGCTGCTGAGTAATTTTGAGTGAAATTCCCTCCAGGTAACTACTTTTCAACCTCCCCCAGAACAAGGGGACCCCCAGGTACATGAGGGGGAGGGCGCCCCTCATGATACCAAGATTTCTGACAATTCTGCATTTTTTGGGGGCTGAAATCCCATTGCCAAAAATGATAGAGGACTTTTTCCAACTAATTGATTGCCCTGAAACCTCCTCATAATGTTGTAGAAGTGACTTAATTGAAGATATTGTACGCCAATCAGCCTTCCCAAAAAAGAGAATATCATCCGCATATAGAAGATGAGTTGGCACGTAGAGATCTTTCCCATCTTTAATCGAAGCATAGAAACCATCCTGTACTAGTTCAATTATACATCTGCTCAGGTAATCCTCAACCAGAGCAAAGAGAAGTCCAGAAATTGGGTCACCTTGCCGGACACCGCGGGAGCATTGAAAGAACCCCTTAGGAGATCCATTAATAAGAACATAAATCCTGACACTAGATAGGATAATATGGATCAGCTTTATAAAAGAGGTGGAGAAGCCATACCTGCTGAGAACAGTAAAGATAAAGCTCCATTTGATTGTATCGAATGCCTTTGAGATGTCCAGCTTCATAGCAAAGCTTCCATGTTTAGAGTCTTTCCTCATGATGTTAATACCCTCTGATGCAGAGTAAAGGCAACTCTGAATATTGCATCCTGGGACAAACCTGAATTGGTTTGGCGTGATTATCCCACCAACAATCTTCCCCAATCTGATCGCCATAATTTTACTTATTATCTTAGGAATGGTATTGCCAATCGCCACCGGACGAATGTCCCCAATGTCCATGGAATTCTCTCTCTTTGGCAGCATAGCAAGGAAGTTGGAGTTCGTTCCATGAGGAATGGAGTAGAAGATAAAAAATTCCCTGACAGCATTAGTGATCTCCGCATGAAGAATATCCCAATAGAACATAAAGAACTTATTAGTGAATCCATCTAGACCAGGAATGCTGTCCATGTTCAGAGAATAGAGAGCAGATCTGACTTCTTCCTCATGTGGTGCATCAGTAAGATGCTTATTCTGCAGCTCATTAATACAAGGGACAATAGAGCCAAAGAGACTGGGGGTCTGCTCATGCCCTCCATCATTATAAAGTTCTTTAAAGTGATCAACCACAGCATTGGATATTTCATTCTCAGTTGAAAAGAAGACCCCATTAACTCGGATGACATTCAGAGATTTATTTGATTTTTTCTCCCTGTGAAGACGATGAAAGAATTTGGAATTCCTATCTCCTTCCTTTAGCCAAGCCACTCTACATTGAATACTAGCCAGCTTCTCTTTAAGAGCCAAAAGCTCATTCAGCTTCACGTGGAGCTGCATTTCTTCGCTATATGGGGTAAGTTGCTGCTGGTCATCTATTTGGCAGTGAGAAAGCTGGGATTCAGCAGCCATGATATCATCATCGATCTTGGAGAAAGAGATCTTACTCCATTCCTTAAGAAGACTCTTTATTCGTTTGAGCTTTACCGCCACCACATAGTGTGGGCTGCCATGAAAAGTACTGCTCCACCCATCAGCAATAAATTCCCTACATCCAGGAATGGTGAGCCAGGAATTGTTGAATTTGAAGGGAAAAGGAGAGGACCTGCAGGTGTTGTCATTGATTTCAAGCATCAAAGGATTGTGATCCGAGTTGAACTTAGGGAGAGTAGAGGCAGACATCACAATTGAGGACCTGCTACCATTGATTTTGAAAAAAACATCTATCCAATTTACTTGATTTCCTCCCATTTATGGTGTACCTTCCCCATGTGAAACGTTCACCCACAGCAGGGAGTTCCACCAGATTGCACTGATCAATACAGAAGGAGAATTCCTCTGCAGCAATACGTGAGAAAGATGATCCAATCCTTTCATCTGGCCTCAACACCATATTAAAATCACCAATAGCAACCCAGTTGCAATGATTGTGTTGACTGATACTCATCATATCATGCCATAGTTTCCGTCTCCTAGTGTAAACACATGAGGCATAGACAAAAGAAAATGTATGAAAGGAGTCATGAATCTGGATCCATAGGGAGATGATTTGAGGTCTTCTATCAACAGATACCAATTGAATACAATCATTCTTGAGGACCCAAAGAGTCTCCGCACCACTCTCAATGTTATTGTTCACAACAAGAGTGTAACCAAACTTCTGCCAGCTGAGGCCCTTCCAGCTGTCATAGCTATTCATAGGTTCTGCAATCCCTAGAAGCATCACCTTGTTGGCTGAAATTAAATGTTTAAGGGCACGGGTCATTGGCAAATTTCCCAGCCCACTGCAGTTCCAGAACATGATGTTTTAGTATTATTTTAGGGTTTTGTGGGTTTTTATGATGTTTTAGTATTATTTTAGGGCTTTTATGGTTTTAAGTATCTTTTAGGGATTTTGGGGTCTTTTAGAGTGTTTATGGTTTTTAGGGTGTTTTAGAATTTTTTTATCCATTTTAGGGTGTTTTTTTGTGTTTTACAGTTTTTGGGTTTCATTTATTTTTAGGTTTTTAGGTTTTTTTATAGATTTTAGGGTTTGTTGGAGTAATTAGGGTTTTCAGGTTATTATTAGCGTGTTTTACGGTCTTTTTGGGGTTAGGGTATTTTTAGGGGTTTTAAAAGTTTTTGTTTTGGGATTTTTGGATTGTTAGGTTTATAGGTTTTTTGGGTTTATACGGTTTTAAGGATATTTTTATAGTGTTATAGTGTTTTTAGGGATTTATTAGTATTTAAGGACCTTTTGGGGTTTTTTTGTTTCTTTGGTTTTAGAGTTTTTTAAGGGTCTATTTGTTTTTTGTTTTTATGGTGTTTTAATGTATTTTTTGGATTTTGGGTGTTTCTAAGATTTTTGAGGTTATTTAGGGTGTTTCAAGGTTTTTAGAAGGCTTTTTTAGTTTTTAAGAGTTTTAAGGTTTTTTAGGCTTTTAGGTCTTTTAGGTCTTTTAAAAGGTTTTTATTTTTTATGGGTTTTTGGATTTTTTTTGTTTTTAGGATTTTTTTGGGTTTTAAGTGATTTTAGGGTGCTTAAGAATTTTTTTATTTTACAGTCTTTTAATTTTTATGGGTTTTAGGGTATTTTAGGCGTTTAGTGTTTTTAGGGTATATTAGGGATTTTGAGGTCTTGTATTATTTAAGGGTTTTATGGTTATTTATTTTTTTTAGGGGTTTAACAGTTTTTTACGTCATGTGGGTGGTTTAAGGTTCTTTTAGTGTTTTAGGGTATTTAGAGATTCGGGTATAGGGTTTAGTGTTTTGTGCGTAAGGTTTAGATTTTAAGTTATAGAGTATAAGTTTTAATGTTTAGGGTGTAGGGTATATTGTATAGGGTATAGGTTATAGGATTTATGGTGTAGGGCTTAGAGTTTATAGTGTAGTGTATAGGATTTAAGGTGTGGGGTTTTCAGTTTCAGGTTTAGAATATTGGGTGTTAGGTTTAGGATTTTGGATTTTGAGTGTAGGGTATATGTTTTGGGCAATAGGTTTTATGGATTACGGTGTAGGGTATAGGTTTTAGGGGTTTTTAGTGTTTTAAGGGGTTTTTTGGGTTTTTGGGGGGATTATGGATTTTGTTGGGTTTTTGGGGATTTATGGGGTTTTTGGGTTTTTGGGAATTTTTTGGGATCTTATTGGGTTGTTAGGGTGGTTTTTAGTGTTTTAGGGTTGTATATATATTTTTAGCATTCTAATTATATTTTAAAAGAATTAGAGTTTTTAGTTTTTTTAGGGATTTATGGTTTTCATAATTTTTTAGGTTTTTAGAGGTTTTACGGGTTTTAGGACAACTTTTTGTGTTTTTAAGGTTTTTTTATTTTTTTTATTTTTATAGTTCTTGAGGTCTTTTAGAGTCGTAACAACATATTTTGGATTTAAGGGGTTTTACGGTTTTTACAGTTTTTAGCGATTTTATGCGGATTTATAGATGTTTAGGGTTTTTTGGGTTTTTGATTTTTTGGTTATTTTTAGTATGTTTTTGGGTTTTTTTGGTTTTTTTTGGGTTTAATGGTTTTATAGGGTTTATGATTTTTTTTTTTATTTTTTTGGGGTTTTAGGTTTTATAGTGTTTTTTTTTTGGTTTTTCAGGTTCTTATGGTTTTAAGGGTTTTATAGTTTTTTTAGGGACTTTAAATATTTTTTTTGGTTTTTAGGATCTTTTTAGGTTTTTTTATTTTTAGGATTTTCTTTGGTTTTTAGGGGTTTTACGTATTTTTGGTTTCTCTATGTTTTTTAGCTTTTTATAATTCATTTATACTTGGAAGGGTTTTTTGGGTTTTAAGGTTTTTTTGGTTTTTGGGGTTTTTAAGGCTTTTTGGTTTTTTTATAGTTTTTAGGAATTTTAAAAATTTTAGGGGTTTTAGTATTTTTTTAGTCTTTTATGGTTTTTAGGATTTTCAGGGTTTCAAAGTGGTTTTAGGGCCTTTTATTATTTTTATGTTTTTTTATCTTTTAGGGTTTCTAGGGTTTTTTGGTTTTTATGGTCTTTTTTGGTTTAGAGTATTAATTGTACTTTAGGTAATTTTAGGGGTTTTAAAGTATTTTCAGCTCTTTTAGGGGTTTCTTGTGTTCTTTTATGGATATAAGGGTATTTAGGGTCTTTTAGGGTTTATGGTGTAGGGTTTAAGTGTAGGATAAATGGTTAGGGTGTAGGGTTGAATGTAATGTGTGTAGATTATAGGGTTTTAGGAGTGGGGTTTAGGGTTTAGGGTGTTGGGGTATATGTTTTTGTTATAGGATTTTGAGATTATGTTGTACGGTACAGGGTTTTGGTTGTATGGTTTTTGGTTTAGGGTTTAGGTTGTTGGGTATATGGTTTAGTGTGTCGAGCTTATGGTTTATGGTGTAGGTTATTGGGCTTATGATTTAATAGGGATTTTATAGTTCTTAGTGTGTTATGGGTTTTAGGGTTTTAAGGTTTTTAGGGTTGGGGGGTTAGGTTTTTTATTTTTATGGTTTTCAGGGTTTTGGGGTTTTTTGATTATTATGGAATTTTAAGGTTTTAGGGTTTTTATTTTTTATAGTTTTTGGGGGTTTGAGGTTTTTTATGGGTTTTTAGGGATTTTTAAGGTTTTTAAGTGTTTTTTGTTTTTTGGGGTTTAAAGGAGTTTTAGGGATTTTTAGGTTTTTTAGAGTTTCTTTGGTTTTTATGTTTTTTTCGGGTTTGGGGTCTTTTTATTTTTATGGGGTTTAGGTGTTTTAGGATTTTAAATTATTTTAGGTTTTATAGGTTTTTAAAGAAATTTTTTGGGTGTTTTGGGGTTTTAGAGATTTTAGATTTTCTAGGGTTTTTGGGATTTTGAGGGGTCTTGGGGTTTTCAAGAGTTTCGTGTTTTTTGGGATTTTATTGTTTTTTTATTGTTTTTAAGGTAATTTATGGTCTTTTAGGGTCATTCAGGTTAGGACAATTTTTTATGGTTTTAATGGTTTTTATTATTTTTAGGGTTTTTAAAGACTTTTAGGGTTTTAGGGTTTTTTAGGTTCCTTTAGGGGTTTAATAGTTTTTAGGGTCTGTTGGGTTTATTAGGGTATTTTAAGTTATTTTAGGGTTTTATGGTTATTACAATCTTTTAGGGGTTCTAGGATTTTTATGGTATTTTAGTGTTTTTAAAGGTCTTATAGGCTGTGTATGAGTTTTTATGGTTCTTTAAGTGTTTTAAGGTTTTTAGGGTCTTTTAAGGGTCTTAGGGTTTCATGGATTTTTAGAGTTTTTGTTTTTTTGTTTTGTTGGTGTCTTTATAGAGGTTTCTGGTCATTTAGGGATTTTATGGTGTTTTTAGGGTCTTAAAGGGTTTCTTGGGTTTTAAATGATTTTAGTATTTTTATTAATTTTAGGGTTCTATAATTTTTTTCATGATTTTTATGGATTTTTAGTGAGTTATAGGGTTTTTAGGGGTGTTAAGTTTTTTAATTTTTTTGGGGGGTTTTGGGGTATTTAGGGTTTTTATAGGTTTGGGGGGTTTTAGGGATTTTTTTGGTTGTTATTAATTTTTTGGGTTTTTTTAGGGGTTTTAGGGGTTTTCAGGGTGTTAATAGATTTTTAGGTTTTTTGGGGGTATTAGGGCCTTTTAAAGTCATTTATGGCCTTTTATGGGTTTTAGGTTCTTTAGGATTTTATGGTCTTTAGGGTTTCTAATGGTGTAAGTGTTTTTTTGGGGTTTTAGGGTTTTTTTTGGGAAGGGTGGGGGGGGGGGTAAGTTTTTCTCGAGTTTTATGGGTTTTAGTGTTTTATGGTATTTTGGGGGGTTTTATGATTTTAGAGGGGTTTTAGGGTTTTTTAGTGTTTTTTATATTTTTAAGGGTTTTAGGGAATTTATTGGGTGTTTTAAAATTTTTAGTTATTTTAGGGTTTTTTATGGTTTTTATACCTTTTAGTGTTTTAAGGGTTTTAATGGGCTTTTTTAGGATTCTATGGTTCTTTAGGGAATTTTAGTGGTTAAGGGTTTTGTTGTTTTTTGGGTTTTTAGAAGTCTTTTGGGTTTTTAGTGGTTTATAGGGGGTTTAGGGTCTTAGGGGTTTATCGGGGTTTTAGGGTATTTAATGGTCTCTTGTGTTTCATTTGTTTTTTTGGGTCTTTTAGGGTTTTTATTTTTTTTTTAGGTTTTAGGGTATTTTAGTAGATTTATGGTTTTATGTTTTTAGGGTTTTTAAGAATTCTCACTGTTATAATGATTTATGGGTTTTAGTATTTTAATTTTTCTTGATATTTTTAATTGTTTTTAGGGGTTTTTAGTATTTTTAGGATTTTATTGTGTATTATAATTTTTTAGGATCTTTTTGGCTTTTAGGGGTTTTAGGTTCTTTAAGTGTAATGACTAATGTTTTCCATACTGTGAAATTAAGATGAAATTTTTATTTTTTGTATCTCATTCTCATGATGTTAAAAATGGAATGTTTTCTTATAGAAGATGATCTCATATATTTTTTTAACCACTCTGTATATTATATAATATAGTTTTTTCTGTAGGTCATGGGTTTTGTGGAATTATGTGACATTCAAATTTTCATAGAATTATTAATCATTAATATTCAATTAATCAAATATTATTTTATTTGCATGCGTGCATTCAGTGAAATATTTTTAATGGATCATTTTATTGAAATTTTTTCTTTGTGGTTGTGTCTTTAATCGAGGGGGTTTCCTAGTCAATACATAAACTCACGTCGGGCGATAGTATGAAAGTCATTCCCCCTTTTTCATTTTATTTTCATTTTAATGCTATCCTTTTTCAAATTTCCTTCTCCTCCTTCCCTGACCTATCATATACTTCACTTTTATGCCTTCTCCTTTCCCTAACTAATAGATAAGAGGGAGTCTGTAGGGTGAGAATGGGTAAGGGAAGAAGGGAGGCATTGTCGGGAAGCTTTGGAGGTGTTAGATGGTTGTACGACAATTGTGGAGCATAGATACAAGTGAGTCCTCAACAGATTACACCGAAAGGTATGTTGTTTTGATTTTTTATTCGCAAATACTCATATATTCACATCATTATAGTTTTAAATCTCTTTTATGTTCTCTAAGGACCCTTGGTGTTGATTTATAGCTATTTTAGAGAAAATTGGGATTTTGGGCTGATCATAGGGGTTTCCGTTCAGAAAATCCCAAACACATAGCATGTAGTTGTTATTGTTGATGTATACTAGTACATGGTAAGATGTATTTTGTAGTACTATACTCCATTTAATATGAGTATACAACATGTATACATACATGAACATTTGGCCTGGTACTTGGGAAGACACCCCATGTAAGGGGGACTTAGTTCGACATTAGTACACAACCAGGCCCTAGGTGTGTCTTATCCATGTAGTAGTACATAGAAAAACCCCATGAATTCCCTTGATATGTAGTATTACACATACAAAACCTGGGTATACATAAGACACATATAAGTATGTCACAAGGGTGGGGGTTTGGGAGTATAAATTGTGTACTCATAGTACCTTCCATGTATGACACCCGTGTTTCCCATTTGAGTGTTTTGGGTGATTTTACACCTTAGATTCATAATTAGAAAAAATAGAAATCCATTTTGAGTTTTTCTTCAACATAGACCTTGATAGTGGAACCCTTTGGGTGATTCATGGACTATTAAGTGGTGTTTTTGGGTGAGCAATCTGTGATGGAGTGGTTAAACCTCTAGTAAATTGTTTCAAAGGTCATGGGAGTGAGACGTGGGATGAGACAAAGATGAGGGTTGTGGGAATGGTTGGTGTTCATGGCACGAGATTACCCATTTTCTCATCTAGTGCATCATGGGACTTCCCTTTCTTAGCGGGACTATGATCCGTATTAATAAAGCAGATAGGTTGGTTGTTCGGGACAACCTAGAGTGAGACCTTGAATTTATATGGTCCATGAGAAATCTCCATAAACCAATGATTAAGTGTATTTTCTCAATAGGTTCACAAGAGGTATTCCTATACATATTATCGGACATAGATGATCCCTTGTTGGATTCCTATGGTTACATTCTATTATAATGAATCCCATGAGGGTTTCCTCTTCATATTTGCTGATTTAGAGGATCCTGAGAGGAATAAATATTTTTTTATGGAGATCAACGATACCTCATGGGATACATATCTAGTTGGTTGATCTAGTGGACCCTGGAGGGTGCCTTGCTGATTGACCAACCTTGAGAAAATGTGTTATGGGATTCAGTAGAGATATTAGTGGGTGTCGTCTTAGAACCCATACTGAATATGTGAGCCCGAGGGGCAATGCTATTAGATTTGGATTCCTATATTCAAATAACCTCACTCATTTATTCATGCTTTCAAAAAGTTATTATTTATGCATCTATGATTTTAAGACACAATTTATAGAACTCATCTAATGGTTATGACATGATGAGATGGCATAGTGGGGATTCCCAAAGGTAATTCCTAGGATTCTGTTTATGAGATTTACTTATTTCAATTCTAACACTACAAAAATTACAATTCTCTACTATGATTCCTCTCTATATACGGGTTACAAATGTAAATTTTAGAATAATCTTCTAATCCCCTCTTACATATCATTTAACATGGGATTTCTAGATCACATGGATATAGGCGATGCTATAGGTTTTAGGGTGGGTGCATTTCCCTTGAGCATAGGATGATTTGGAAATCCCTGAGTATTGGTGATGATCACCATAATGGATTCATAGGATACTCCTCAGGATCAGTTGGGAACACATTATTGAATTACCTGAACTTGTATGGGAATGGGTAGTATAGGAATTCATTGAATGTAATTTAGAGATGTTATATTGGATTTAGGTGATTATTACATACATATTACCTAAGGTTCATCCCCCATAGTAATGATTCATATTGAAATGTCGTGATTGACAATGGATTAGGACCTAGGAATCAAACTTGGACTAGATTACTCATGGTTTGAGTGGTATAACAACCAAATCTATGACATATTTATATGACTCCAAGTTGATATATGGAATCCTTCCTCCTATCATGGATGGTTGAATGAGTAATCCCAAGACTTGGACTTGTATCTCCTATGGTGACATATCATGCTTAGAGACATTCTGACACTAGCTAAAATAAGTATAGACGATTATTATTGTTGAATAATGGATTGAATGGATTACACACAACTTGAGTGGAATGAAATCCTTATAAATGAATTATTTATAGTAATTACAATAAATTTGGATCATATACCAAAGTATTGGCTATATATTTACATTATTTATTTAATCTATTTATCTCTTATCTATGCTAAGAATATTACATGATAATTTATTTATGAGATTAGGTTATAGGTCCACAATTTGAGTTGGCCTACTAAGATTATTTATAACCCCCCCGCACGTGAACCACTTTATGATTATAGACCTTATGTCTACTTTAAGGTTGATAAAAAATCATGATGGATAGGTCTAATTCCCAGGGTTTCATGATCGATAAGATCCACTCATGTTTATTCTTATGATCGGGATGGAGCAGCTCAGTAGGGTCTTTGGGTATCAGGTATGTGGTTCAAATCTAAGTAGAATAACAGCCTTTTATATTTATTTCTTTTATTCAATTGTATATGTGATTGTCCCATTAGGCAATCAATGTATTATATATGACATAATTGTTCTAGTATTTATTAAATTTCATTTAGTATATCCTTGATTATATTTATTACTTATAAACTCTGATTGTTTACTTCTATGGATGGTGTAGGGTATATGGATTTGGGGTTTTATGATTTTTTTTGGTTTTTTGGGTTTTTTTTGTATTTATGTATTTTTTAGGGATTTTTACTTTTTTTTATGATTTTTAGGATCTTTAGGGTGGTTTAGGGTTTTTAAGGGGTATTAGGGATTTTTACAGTTTTTATGTTTTTTAGAGACATTTTATGGCTTCAAATGTTTTTATGGATTTTGGGGTTTTATAGGTTTTAAGGGAATTTTAGGTTTTATGGGTTTTTATATATTTTATATTTTAAATGGGTTTTAGGGATTCTAATGGTTTTTAGAGATTTTAGACATTTTGGGGGGCATTAGGGGTTTTCATATTTATAAGGATTTTAAGGTTTTTGGGTTTTTAAGATGTTTTATGGTTTTAGGGTTTTTTTATGTTTTTTTTGGGGGTTTAGTGTTTTTAGGGTTTTAAGTGGTTTCATAGTTTCCTTGGTTTTTTTAGATTTTACGGGTGTTGAGTGTTTGGAATTTTAGGTATTTTAGAGTTCCTAAAGGTTTTAAGTGTCTTTAGGGTTTTATATATTTTATTATTTTTTAGAGTTTTATAGTTTTTAGGTATTTTTAGAGACTTTTATGGAATTTCTATGTGTTTTAGGGTTTTTAGATTTTTTAGGGTTTTTATGGGGTTTAATGGTTTTAAAGGTGTTTAGGAATTTTATAGGGTATTTAGGGTTTTATGGATTTTAGGGGTTTTAGGTATTTTAGGGATTTTAGGGGTTTATTGGTTTATTGGTTATTTTATAGTTTAATTATCATTTGGATTTTCTTAATGGTGTTTTAATTGTTTTTAGGGTTTTAAGTTACATTTTGGAGATTTTATGGTTTTTAGGTGTTTTACACTCTTTTAGGAGTTTTAATGTATTTTGGGGGATTTTTGGGCTTTTAATGGTTTTAGGTTCATTTATTGTTTTTAGGGTTTATAGAGTCTTTTTGGGTTTTTAGGGTCTGTTTGGGTCTTTTAGGTTCTTTAGTGTTTTTAGTTACTTTAATAGAATTTATAGTCTTTTAGGTTTTTAGGGGTTTTAGGGACTTTATGGGTTTAAGGGTTTTTAGATGTTTCTAGGTTTTTAGGGTCCTATAGGTTTTTTAAATACTCATGGGGTATTCCGGGTTATTTATGGGTTTTAGGGATTTTACTATTTTTATGGTTTTAGGGTGTTTTAGTTGTTGTGAAGTTTTTAAGGGGGATTAGGGTTATTTTTTGGTTTATAGGGGTTTTAGTGATTTTAGTATTTTATTATGTTTTTTGTTGTATTAATGGATTTTATTTTTTTAAAGTATTTTTAGAGTTTTCTATATATTTTATTGTCATTTTTGTTTTTAGGTTTTTTAGGGGTATTCTTAGTTTTAGTGAATATAATTTTTTGGAGTTTTATAGATTTTTAGGGTTTTTAATGGTTTTATGGTTTAAATATATTTTTGGGGTTCTGGTTTTTACTGGTTTTATGGGTTTTATGGGTTTTTCAGATTTTTGATGATTTTTCTTGGGTTTAACAATTTTTAGGGTTTAAAAGTTTTTTTATGATTTGTTTAAGGATTTTAGGTTGTCAATATTATTTAAGGGTTTTTAGGGGTTTATGGGTTTTTTAGGTTTTTTAGGGGGTTTAGGGTTTTAGGTATTTAGAGTTTTTAGGGGTTTTAGGAACTTTGATGGATTTATAGGTCTTTTTGGGGAAATTAGGTGGTTTAATTTTTTTAGGGTTTTATGGGTTTTAGGATCTTTTAGGGTTTTTTGGGCTTTTTTTATGGTCATTCAAGTATTTTTAGGGTTTATGGGTTATTTTATGTATTTTTTTGGGTATTAGATGGAATTAAGGGGTTTTTTAAAAAAATTAGGTTATTAAGGTTTTAGGATTTTTTTTGTGTGTTAGGTTTTTAATCGTTTTAATTAATTTTTCTTGGATTCTCATTATTTTTATGGCTTTATTGTTTGTTGTATTTTATATTATTAAAGGTATTTTAGGATTTTCTATGATTTTAGGATTTTTTAGGGTTTTTAGGTGTTTTAGGGTTTTTTTATAGTTTTTAGGGGTTTAGTGTTTTTTTGGGTTTCAGGTTTTTTAAGTTTATTGGGGGTTTGGGATTTTTAGTGTTTTTATGATTTTTTTGGGTTTTTGGAGGTTTTAGTGGTTTTAGAGGTTTTTATGGGTTTTAGGGTCTTTGAAGGGTTTTAAGTTTTTTTAGGGGATTTAGGGGTTTTAGGGGTTTAAGGTTCTTTTAGAGGATTTAAGTATTCTTTAGTGATTTTTAGTGTTTTTGGGTTTTTACTGGGTTTTATTGTTTTTTAATGTGTTTTAGGGGTTTTATGTTATTTTGGGGGTTTTAGGGTTTTTCAAGGGTTTAGGGTTATTAACATATTTAGGGGTTTTATGTGTTTTATTATCATTTAGGATTTTTAGTCTTTTATGGGTTTTATGGTTTCTATGGGTGTTCAGAGTTTTTCGATGTTTTAGGTTTTTAAGTACTCTTAGCCATTTTAGTGGTTTTAGGTGTTTTTAGTGTTCTTTTAGGGGTTTTAGGGTTCCTAGTGTTTATTTAAGGGTTTTAGAGTTTCTAGTTATTTTAGGGTATCTCGGGTCCTTTTTGGGTTTTAGGGATTTTTTATGATTTTGTAGGGATATTTAGGTTTCTAGGGTATTATTGAGTTTTAAGGGTTTTATGGTATTAAGGTTTTTAGGATTTTTTATTTTTTTAATTTTTGTGGTCTTATGGGTTTTTAGGATTGTTTTTTGATTTTTTGGGTTTCGTTTGGGTTTTTAGGCTTCTTATGGTTTTGAGGGGGTTTAATTTTTTAATGGGGTTTTATGGATTTTAGGATTTTTTGTGGGTTTTATGAAATTTATTTGTGTTTTTATGGTGATTTATGGGTTTATTAGGTTTAGGGTGCATGGTATAGGGTTTAGGTTGTACGATATTTGGTTTAGAGTGTAGGGTATAGGGTTAAGCCTATAGGGAAAATGTTTTAGAGTTTAGGGCATACTGTTTATGGTTTAGTTTATTAGTTTTAGGGTGTTGGGTATGGGGTTTAAGGTTTATTGTTTTGGGTTTAGGGTATAGGGTATAGGGCTTAGGGTGTAGGTTTTATGTTTAAGGTTTTAGGGTATAGGGTTTAGGTTGTAGTTTTCCAGGTTTGTGGTGTAGGGTATGGGGTTTATGGTGTAGGGTTTAGGGTGTAGGTTTTGGGGTTTAGGGTGCATTTTTTATGGTTTAGGGTGTAGGGTATAGGTAAAATGGTGTAGGTATTTGGGTTTTGGGAGGATTTTATAGGGTTTATGGTGCATGGTTTAGAGTTTAAGGTGAAAGGTATAGAGTTTTGTGTGCATGGTTTAGGTTTTTTGGTGCATGGTGTAGGTTTTATGGTGTTGGGTTTATGGTTTATGTTACATGGTTTAAAGTTTAGAATATATGGATTAGGGATTATGGTGTAATTTATAGGTTTTAAGTTATATGTTCTAGGGTTTATGTTATTGGTAAAATGGTTTATGGTGTAGGGTTTAGGATTTAGGGTGTATGGTATAGGGTTTAGTGTGTGTGTTTAGGAGTTTAGGATACTGGGTATATGATTCATAGAGTAGAGTTTTGGGTTTAGTGTGTAATTTATATGGTTTTGGGTGTAGTGTTTAGTGTTTAGGGTTTAGTGTGTAGGGTATAGGGTTTTTTGTGTAGGGTTTAATTTATAGAATATATCGTATGGGGTTTTGGTTGTAGGGTTTTATGTTTTGGGTGTAGGGTATAGGGTTTAGGGTGTTGGGTTTAGGGTTTATGGTATAGGGTTTTGGGTTTAGGGTATTAGGTATAGGATATAGGGTGCAGGTTGTATGGTATGGGGTTCAAGGTGGAGGGTATAGTGTTTAGTGTCTGCGATATAGGTTTCTAGGTATAGGATTTAGGGTGTAGGGTGTTACGTATAGGGTTTATGGAGTAGGGTTTAGAGTTTAGGGTTTATGGTTTAGGGTATTGAGTTAGGTTTTAGGATATAGGGTTTGGAGTGTATTGTATAGGGATTAGGGTTTAGGGTTTAGGGTTTAGGGTTTATGATGTAGGTTATAGATTTTAGGGTATAGGTAATATGGTTTAGGGTGAAAGGTATAGGGTTTATGGTTTAAGATATATATTATCTTGTGTTGGGTTTAGGGTTTAGGGTGTATTGTTTTGGGTTTAGGGTGTATGTTTTAGGGGTTTTTGTGTATGGTATAAAGTTTATGTTTTAAAGTATAGGGTTTAGGGTCTAGGTTCTAGGGTTTAGAGTGTAAGGTATAGGGTTTAGTGTTTAGATTTAGGGTTTAAAGTGTAGGGTATTTTGTTTAGGGTACATTATTTAGTTTTTAGTTTGTAGATTATATGGTATATAGTTTTAAGTGTTTTTTATATTTTTAATGGTTTTATGGGTTTTTAGGGTTTTAAGGGTCTATTAGGTTTTTTAATGTTTTTTGGTATTTTAGTTATTTTAGGGTTTTGAGGTGTTTTAGGGTTTTTCGGGGGGATTTGGGTTTTAAGAAGTTTAAATTTCTTTTATGGTTTGTTGCTATTTTTCTGAGGTTTTTAGGTTTTGTTTGGGTTTTATCACTAGTACAAAAACCTTTTTTTACGTCGGTTTTTTTTCTTTTTAACGTCGGTTTTTAGGCGACGTTATTGCGAGCGACGTTAAAAATATGCTTTTTTACGTCGGTTATTTAATAACCGACTTAAAAAATGGGGTAATATAGTTTTTAACGTAGGTTTTTAAAAAACTGACGTGAAATACATTCTGGAAATGGCGATAAGAAGCCATTTTTTGCGTCGGTTTTTGAGAAACCGATGTTATAAGTCATTTTTTACATTGGTTATTTAATAACCGACGTTAAAAGTTATTTTTAATGTCGGTTATTAAATAACCGACGTAAAAAAAATTTACTATCTTGTAGAAAATTTTCTAAGCTTTCATTTGACAGGTCATAGAGCTCAAACGGATTTATGGATCAAAAGTTATGACCATCCAAAGTTTGATATTTTTTTCGAGGAAAGATTGAATGAGCCAACCGTAGCTTCATATTAGAAGGGATTTTTGAATCCGTAGGGGGATTTGTAGTTTTATCATGACATAAAGAATCATCCATCATTATAATAAATTAACAATCGTTAAATGGTATATCAATTAAGAAAACCACTCATAGAAAATATAAATCATGGGAAAATAATTACAAATACCTCGATGAGGTCGCGGAAATAAGAAATTGTTGATTCACATTGAAGATAAAACAAGTTGATTCAGTGGAATGATGTTGGTTGAATGAAATGATTGTAAAATGGTATATCAATTAAGAAAACAAATTATAAAAACCATGAACCATGGATGTATGATTAAATATACCTTGACGAGATCATGAAAAGAAGAAATTATTGATTCACGTTCGAGAGAAAAAGATTTGATTTCAGGGAAAGATAATGGTTGAAATAAATGATCATAAAATTAGGATGGGTATATAATGGAAACATATAATTGAGATTCTATGAGAAAACGCAGTATTAAAAATTTTAGGCGGCAAATCAAAATTTCGATGTCGCGATGTAAAAAAATTGAAATTTCGCATTCGCGGGATATTAAAATTTTCATTCATGTCAGTTTTATGATAACCAACGTGAAAAGATATTAAAATTTTCACTTATTTTTCACATCGGTTATGATAAAACCGACGTGATAAATCAATCTTCGTCACTCTTTCACGTCGGTTATTTAATAACCGACGTTAAAAGGTATTTTTCACGTCGTTTATTTAATAACTGACATGCAAAAAGTTTACAAAAATGTATTTCATTTTCCAAGATTTAATTTGACAGGTCACGGAGCTCAAACGGAGTTACGAATTAAAAGTTATGGCCTTCAGAAGTTGGACATCCTTAAGACATTGTTTAGAGATGAACAACTTCTGGAAGCCATAACTTTTAATCTGTAACTCCGTTTGAGCTCTGTGACCTGTCAAATTAAAGCTTGAGAAATGAAATACATTTTTGTATACAATTTTCACGTCTTTTATTAGATAACCGATGTAAAAATGTCATGAAAATCAATTTTTCACGTCGGTTATTTAATAACCGACCTGAAAAATAAGTGAAAATTTTAATATATTTTCCTGGAAAAGGATTTTTCACTTCGGTTATTTAATAACCGATGTGGAAAAGTGATATAAATTGATTTTCCAGGTCGGTTATATAATAACCGACGTGAAAAATCAGAAAAAATGGATTTTTTACATCAATTCTTATATAACCGACGTGAAAAATCAGCGAAAATGTATTTTGACGTCGGTTATATAATAACCGACGTGAAAAATCGATTTTTAGATATTTTCACGTCGGTTCTAAAAAACCGACGTGAAAAATGGTGACATAAAAAATGGTTTTTGTACTACTGTATGGTATTTTTATGGTTTTGAGGGACTTTAAGGGGTTTTTAGGGTTCTTTTAGGGTTTTGGGGTTTTTGGGGTTTGTTTGGGATTTTAGGATTTTTTTTTGGTTTTTTGGGTTTTTTGGGTTTTAAGTGATTTCATAGAGTTATTAAGGTCTTATAAGGGTTTTAAATGCTTTCATAGTTTTTAAGGTTTCTAGGGTCTTGGGGGGTTTTTGAGAATTTTCATTTTTTTGGGTTTTAGGATTTTATTGAGTTAATTTGGGCTTGAGGTTTTTTAATGTTAATTAAGGATTTAAGGGTTTTGTTGGTTTTGTTGGTTTTTGTTTTCAGATTTTTAGGGTTTTTAGTTTTTCATGGGGTTTGGGGATTTTTTATGGAATTTAGTATTTTTTGTTTTTAGGTAGTTTTGGGGTTTTAAAGGTTTTTACGGATTTTAATGGTTTTTTATGGGTTTTAAGATTTTTTAAGTTTTTAGGGGTTTTAATGTAATTTACTGTGTTTTAGGGGTTTTAAGCATATTTTTTAGGGTTTATCAGGTTTTTAGGGTGTTTTATTCATTTTAGGGTCTTTTAGGGGTTTTAGTGTTTTTAGGGTCTTTTATGGGTTTTTTTATGATGTTTTCTGTTTTTTGGATTTTTATGGTTTTTACGGTCTTTTGTGGATTTTTTTGTTTTCAAGATGTTTTTAAGGGTGTTAAGGATTTTAGGGGTTTTTTGGTTTTTTTTTGGTTTTTTGGGATTTGGGGGTTTTTATGTGTTTTTATTATTTTAGATTTTACATTTGTTTTGGGGCTATTTAGGATTTAGGGATTTTTATGGTTTTTGGTGGTTTTTGGGTTCTTAGGGGTTTTAATGTTTTATTGTTTTTAAGAGTTTAAGGGTTTTTTTAAAATGTTAGATCTTTATGGGTTTTTAGGGTTTTATGGATTTTTAGGGGTTTGGGGGGGTATGCAATTTTTTTGGTTATTGGTGATTTTA
Organism: Viscum album; assembly: GCA_963277665.1. Taxonomy (NCBI): domain Eukaryota; kingdom Viridiplantae; phylum Streptophyta; class Magnoliopsida; order Santalales; family Viscaceae; genus Viscum; species Viscum album. Next base: position 1,424,662,673 of record OY728136.1, on the reverse strand, counting down.
AAGAGTTTTTAGGATTTTAAAGGGGTTTTAAGGTTTCTTAGGATTCTTTTATATTTTATAGGGTTTTTATGATTTTCACGGTTTTTAGGGTGTTTTGGGGTTTCAGTGGTTTTAGGGTTTTTTAATGTTTTTTTGGATTTCTTGGTTTTTATGGTCTTTTTGGGGTTTTAGGATTTTTTATGTTATTTTAATGGATTATTTTGGGTTTTATGGTGTTTTGCATTTTTTATCCTTTTGGGGGTTTTGGATTTGAATGTTTTTTAGGGTTTTTTTTGGTTTTTAGGGTTTTTATTGTTTTTAGGTTTTTTTAGGGGTTTAATTATTTTTGCGATCATTTAGGGGTTTTTCAATATGTTGGGTTTTTATGAATTTCAGGGGTCTATGGGTTTATTGGGGCTTTTGGGTGTTCTCTAGGGGGTTAGGGTTTTTAGGTTTTTTAGCTTTTAAAGTCTTTTATGGGTTTTTTTGGGGTTTAGGGTTTGTTAGGTTTTACAAATATTAATGATTTGGTAGGGTTTTGGTATGATTTTTATGGGTTTTTAGGGTTTTATGGTTTTAAAGTTATTTTTTTAGGGTTTTATGAATTTTTATGAACATTTTTAGGTTTTTAGGTTTTTTTGGGTATTTTAAGGTTTTTTGGGTGGTGTGGGGATAAGGGTTTTAGTGTATTTTAGTATTTTTAGGGGGTTTAGGGTCTTTTAAGGTTTCTAGTGAACCATTTGGTCCTTTGTGTTTTTTCGGGCTTTTAGGATTTATTTTTGGATTTTAGGGGGTTTTAGGGATGTATATGATGTTTCATTATTTGTTGTGTATTTTTTTGGTATTTTTAGGGCTTGTTAAGGGTTTTTATTAGTATCACTTAGGGTTTTTATTGTTTTATTTTCCATTCAATTTTTATGTTTTTAGGATCCTTTTACATTTTTAGGTTCTTTAGGTTCCATTTGGGGTATTAGGGTTTTTAGGGGCCTTTTGGGTTTATAGGTTTTTTAAGGTTCTTTTGGGGTTTTAGGTGTTTTTTGTGTCTTTTAGGGTTTAGTGTTTTCAGAATCTTTAGGGAGTTTATTAGGATATTTTATAGTATTTTATGGTATTTATGGTTTTAATTTTTTTTAGAATTTTTAGTGTTTTAGGGTCTTTAATGATTTCAAATGGGGTTTGAGGCCTTTTAATGTTTTTAGGGTTAATATGGTATTTTTAGATTTTTTAGGTTTTTATGAACTTGTATGGGTTTTTTTTAGTTTTAAGATATTTATGGGATTTGTATGGTTTTTTAGTGTTTTTCATATTTAAACTATTTTTAGGGAAAAGAAGATACAGAGGTCAGGCTATTCTCGACCCCCCTCCATATTTTTTAGAAAAAAAGGTGCAACATACAAGGGAAGGGAGGAGTCAAACGACCCACACCCAAAACCCCCAAAACAAAAGACCAAAAAGCAAACAAAAGAAACAAATTAGAAAAGGAAAAGTCCCCAGCATCACCTCCAAACCAAACCTAACTCGCAAATAGCAGCACCGAAACATAAGAAGAAACATCATCGACCTAAGAATCAGCACCACCAAACATCCACCTCTTGCAGCCCCAAACCAGACACCATCATAGCACTCACCATAAAAAATCATCACCTTCCCTCACTTGGAAACCAACAGCCGCAAACAACAAAATCACATACCACAACAATTCACCAGCAGCAAAAATTCAGAAGAACGGGAGACCAGAGGAGTCAAAAAATATTGCCTCCCCCTCCAAGCTAATGGAGTCGAGCCTGAGGAGACCAGAGCACACCAGGACTGCCGTTAAGCCGAGAAAAGGTCGAGCGGGGATATCGAAGCCAAATTCTAGGAATACCACAGCCACGACCAGATCTCGGGGCCAAAAAGGAACCCACCACAACTGAAAATGAACTACCTGGAACAGGCGATGAATGCACGAAAGCCACGATGAGGTCCGTAGGATAGGGGAGCGCTGAAGAAGCTGATAGGAACACCAATCCCAACACTGAGCTCCCAAAATCAAAAAAAAAAGAACCCTGATCTAGAAAGGCATACACCAACCTGGAAACCCAAAAAACGAAGTGAAAACTGAAGCCAGACCTGGGATCTGAAGCCAGGGGAGACAGAGTCAACTCCATGTGAACCAAATCCATCAATGAATGATCTGATTCCATAGAAAGATCCCAAAGCTGTAAGGCACGACAAAGCCAACACCAGATCAAAACAAAGCAGATACGCACTGGGGGTGACCTGCATCAGTATTAAGGGGTTTTACGGGGTTTTAGTAGTTTTATGGTTTTTAGGGATTTTAGAGCTGTTTTGGGGTTTTTATGATTTTTTATAATTTTTTACTTTTTTGTAGTTTTTATGGTTCTTAGGGTTTTTATGGATTTTTATAGTTTTTTATGTTAATTATGGATTTTTAGGGTTTTTATTGGTTTGTATTTTTAATGGTTTTTGGGGGTTATCAGAATTTTTCATTATTTTTAGGAGTTTTTATTATTTTTTGGTTTTTAATGGTTTTTTTGGGTTTTAGAATTGTTTTTGGGTTTTTGCGGGTTTAGTGTTTTTTAGGGTTTTAGAGTTTTTTGGGTTTTAGTATTTTTAGGGTCTTAGAGTTTTTTGTGTGTTTAAGGTTTTCTTGGGTCTTATATGTTTTTTATAGGGTTTATGGTTCTTTTAGGTTTTTAGGTTATTAGGTTTTTAATGGGTTTTTAGGGTTTTAGGATTATTTTTTGGGGTTTTATGGATTTTTAGTGTTTTGATGGGTATTAAAGTTTTTGGGGGGTTTTTTTTCTAGCTTCATAGGGTTTTCAAGGTGTTTAATTGTTTTTTGGTCTTCTTGTTTTTTTGTAGTGTTTTAGGGTCTTTTGGGTTTTTAGGGTTTTCAGGTTCTTTTATGGTTTTAACGTTTATTGGGTTTTTTCATGTTCTTATATTTTTTTAGTATTTTTAGGGATTTTAGGAATTTTCTCAAGTTTTTAGGTTTTTCTCTAAGTTTTTTTGTAGTTATTATTTTTAGTATTTTGAGGTATTTTTTTGTTTTTTATGGTTTTTAGGTTTTTTGGGGGTTTTAGGGAATGTGTTGGATTTTTTCTTTTTAGGGGTTTTAGAGTTATTTGGGATTTTATAGTGAATTTATTTGTTAGGGTTATTTCAAGTTTCAAGGGTATTATTTTTTGGGGGTTTAGGATCTTTCAAGGCTTTAAGGGTTTTACGGTTTTCTTAAGTGTTTTTATGTGTTTTCAATGGTGTTTAGGTACTTTTAGGGGTGTTAGGGTTTGATGATTTTTTAGAATGATTTTAGGGGTTTTAAGGTCTTTTCGAAAGCTTTTTTATTTCCATATTTTTAAATGTTTTTAAGTATTTTAGGCTTATAGGGTATTTATGGGTTTTAGGGGTATTTTGAGATTTTAGGGTTTTTCAAAAATTTAAGGGATTTTAGGGGGTTTTTTGGTGATTAAGGAATTTTAGTGGTTTTAGGGGTTTTATAAGGGTCTTAGGGTCCTCTAGGGTTTTTAGGTTTTATTGTTAATTTTAGGGGTTTTATGTATTTTAGGTTTTTTAACGTCTTTTGGGGTTTTTTTAAGTTTTTGGGTTTTTGGGTTTTTTGGGGTTTTAGGGGTTATAGGTATTAAGGGTTTTTTTTGGATTTTTGTGTTGTTAGAATTTTAGGGTTTTATTGGTTTTAATGGTTTTTACAGAATCTATGAATTTTTATGGATTTTTGGAATTTATGATTTTTAGCTGTTTTAGGGTTTTTTGGAATTTTTGGATTTTCTTTTGGTTTTTTCGGGGATTTCTGGGGTTTTGTGGGGTTTTTGTGGATTTAACCAGTCGTTTTGGGTTTTAATGATTTTTTGGGGGTTTTATGGTTTTAGGGTTTTTATTATTTTTTGGTATTTTAGATTTTGTAGGTTTTCAATATTTTTTGGTGCAAAAGGTGTTTTAGGGGATTTTTTTTTGATTTTTTTATCTTTTAGTTGTTTTAGTCTTTTTAGGTGGATTTATTGTTTTTAGGTTATTTATAGGTTTTTAGGGGTTTTAGGGGTTTTGAGGTCTATATGGGTTTTTATTTTTTTTTGGGGTGTTCTATGGTATTTTTTGTTTTTTATAGGATTTTACATATTTTAGGGGTTTAAATGGTTTTTAATGGGGTTTTGGGGCTTTAAGGGTTTTAGTTTTTTTTATCATTTTAGTGGTTTTATTGATTTTTAAGGGATTTTGGGGTTTTTAGGTTTTCTTAGATATTTTAAAGGTTTTTAGGTTATTTTAGTGTTTTTAGGGTTTTTAGGGTATTAGGGGTTTTTAGGGTTTTTGGATTTTAGGGTATTTTTTGGGGTTTAGGGTATTTTTTGGGTATATATATTTTAGGTTTTTAATTTTTTTAGTGTTTTTAGGATTTTTTTGGGGTTCTTAGGTATTTTTAATTATTTTTAGGGATTTGGGGTTTTTATAGATTTTAGGGGTTTTTAGGGTTTTTAGGGTTTTTTGAGGATTTTAGAGGGTTTTGGATTTTTAGGTTTGGGGGGGGGTATAGTTTTTTGGGATTTTTATGGTTTTTGGTTTTTAGATGTTTTTAATTTTTTTAGGGTTTCTATGTGATTTTAGTATTTTTTGGGATTTTCAAGGTTTTTGGTGTTTTAGGGGTTCTATGGTTTTTTGGGATTTTTCGGGGTTTATTAACTTATTGATTTTTTTTTTGGTTCTATAGGGTTTACCAGTATTTTTAATGTTTTTAATGGTTTTGATGGTTTTTTTATTTTTTTTGGTCTATATATTTTTTTAGGGGTTTTAATGGTTGTTAAGGATTTGAAGTTCTTATAGGGGTTTTAGGTTTGTAGGATAGTTATTATTTTTAGGTAATTTTAATTTTTTTAAGATTTTTTAGGGTATTTTGTGTTTCATTGAGTATTTTTGGGTTTATAATATTTTAATATCCTTGTAGGGTCTTTTAGGGGTTTTAATATCATTTAGGGTATTTGAGATTATTTTGGATTTTTTATGGTTTTTTGGGGGGTGTTAAAGTGTTTTATTGTTTTTTAATGTGTTTTAAGTATTTCAGTGTTCTTAAGGAGATTTTTGGTTTTTATGGTTTTAGGGTCCTTTAGGGTTTTTAGTATTTTAAGACTTCTTTAAAACTTTTCGGGTTTTCGGGCTTATTTTGGATTTTTAGTGGTTTAGGGGACTTTTGATGACTTTTTAGGGTTTTTAATGTTTTTTGTATTTTTAGGATTTTTTGGAATTTTTGTGTTTTTAAATAGTTTTTGGGTTTTTTTAATTTTTTATTTGTTTATTATTATTAGGGTTTTTAGTGTTCTTAGGGTTTTTAGGGATTTTTTTGGATTTTTAAAGTTTTTAGGGTCATTTAGAGATTTTAGGGTTTTTAGGGTTTATAAGAACTTTTAAATATTTTAAGGGTTTTGGGGTATTTTAAGGATTTTAAATGTATTTATGGTTTTCCAGGGTTTTTAGTTTATATTAGAGGTATTTAATCTTTTTAGGGTCATTTTGGATTTTTTTTTGCTTTCTAGGGTCATTTAAGGGATTTGGGGGGTTTTTGGGGTTTTAATGTTTTTAATGGTTTTATGGTCAATTTTGGTTCTTATGGTTTTTAGAATTTTTTTGTGGATTTAGGGGCCTTTATGGGTTTTAGGGTCCATTATGTTTTTATGGGTTTTAGATCCTTTAGGTTTTTCAGAATGCTTTGGGTTTTTTGGACATTTTTTTTGGTTTTTGGGTTTTCGATGGTATTTTAGTGGTTTTTGGGTCCTTTTGGATTTTTAGGGGTTCTAGGGTATTTTTGGTGTTTTAAGGGTCTTCAATTTTCATTAGGGGTTTTGTGGGGGGGGGGGGTTTGAGTCTTTTTGGGATTTAAGGAATTTTATGGTCTTTAAGGGTCTTATTATTTTTAGTGTTTTTTAGTGTTTTTTTGTGTTTCTATAGAATTTTATGATTTTTAATTTTATAAGATCTTTTAGGGATTTTAGGGGTATTAGTGTCTTTTAGGGTTTTAGGGTTTATAGTGTCTTTAGGTCTTTTATGTTCTTCTTTGTATTTTTGGAGTTTTTATTATGTGTTTTTTTAATATTTTGGTGATTATAAGGGTTTTTAGGGGTTTTTAGAGTTTTTATGGATTTTCAGGGTCCTTTAGGGTTTTAGGGGATTTTATGTTTTTTAGGGATTTTAGGGGTTATTAGGGTTTTTAATAGGTTTTTTTGGGTTTTATGGGATTTAATATTTTTAATGAATTTTTATGGGTTTTTTGGGTCTTAGGGTTTTATGGTTGTTTTTTGTTTTTTACTTTTATAATAGTTTGTAGGGATTTAAATTTTTTGATGGTTTTAAAGTGTTTTTTAGTATTTATTATGGTTTTCTACAGTTTCTTTTGGGGTTTAAGGATTTTTTTATGTCACTATCATGTAGGGTATAGGGTTTGAGGTGTAGGGTTTAGGGTGGAGGTTATAGGGTTTAGGGTGTAGGGTTAGGGTTTATGGTGTATGGTATAGGGTTTAGGGTATAGGGTTTTGGGTTTATGGTGGAGGGAATATTGTTTAGTTTGTTTGGATTAGGTTTTAGGGTATAGGATATAGGGTTTCATGTCTAGGGTTTAGAGTTTATGATGTGGGGTATAAGGTTTAGGTTATAGGGTTTAGGGTGTAGCAAACAGTGTTTAGAGTTTATGGTTTTTCATGGTTGTTTGGTTTTTTTATTTTTTCATAGATTTTATTGTTTTTTTTGGTTTTTAGGGTTTTTAATTTTTATGGGTTTTTAGGTTTTTGGGGTTTTATAATTTTTAGTGTTTTTAGGAGTTTTATATTTTTTGGGATCTAGGGGTTTTATGGTCTATTATGGATTTTTGGGGGTTTAAAGGTTTTTTAGTGTTTTCTGGTTTTATAGGGTTTTAGGTGTTTTATGGATTATTAGGGGTGTTACAGTTTTGTTGATTTATAAGGTATTTTATGGTTTTTAGGGATATTTGGGTTTTTAGGGGAATTAGGGTTTTTTTGGGTTATCATGGTTTTTTAGTTTTAAGGATTCTTAGGGGCTTTAGAGTTTATGGTTTTTCTGGATTTTATTGGTGTTTTAAAGTATTTTAGTGGATTTATGGTTTTTAATGGGTTTCTGGGTTTTTTTGTTTTAGTGTTTTCTGTTGTTTTTATGGACTTTTGGGTATTTTATGGTTTTTTAGGTATTTTTTCATTTTATGTTTTTTTTGTATTTTTAGGGTGTTCAGATTTTTTTAGGTTTTTAGGAGTTTTAGGGGTTTTTACTGGTTTTAAGAATGTTATGGGTTTTACGATTTTTTGGGGATTATTGTTTTTATGGGGTTTTGGGGTTTTAGGATTTTTAGTGTGTTAGGGTTTTTAGGGGTTTTAGGGTTTTATGGTTTTTATGGTTTTAGGGAATCTTTTTGGGGATTAGGGTATTTATAGTCTTTTTGGGATTGTTATTTTTTCTTATGGTTTTTAGGGGGTTTGGGGTCCATTAGGAATTTAGGGGGTATTATGGCCTTTTGGGGGGGGGGGTGGATTTTATATTCCACATTGTTTTTAGGTTTTTGAGTGCATTTTGGGATTTTTTGGTTAATTTAGGATATTTTAGTGTTTTTAAATGGTTTTTTGTATCTTTTATATTTCATTGGACTTTTAGGGTTTTAGAGTATTGTATTATTTTATGGGGTTTAAGGGATTTTATGGGTTTTAGGTTCCTTTGGGGTATTTTTAGGTTTTTTATGGCCTTTTTTCATTTTACGGTCTTTTAGGTGTTTTGTCATTTTTAGGGTTTTTAGGATTTTTTGGGGTTTTAGGGTTTTTAAGGTTTTTTAAGATTTTTTTATTTTTTGGTTTTTTTGTTGTTTTAGGGGTTTGAATGATTTTTGGTGTTTTTTAGGTTTTTGGAATTTATAGGGATTTTAGGTATTAATGGGGTTTTAGGGTTATTAGGGATTTAAGGGTGTTTTTCTAGTTTTATGGTTTTTTGGGGTTTTAAGGGTTTTTATGGTTTTAGGGTCTTGGATTTTTAGGGGTTTGGGGGATTATAGGGTTTTTTTGGGTGTTTAATGTTTTTTAGGGTTTTGGGTGTTTTAGGTTTTTTGGGTTATTAGGGGTTATTAGGGAACTTTTGGGGTGTAGGGGTTTTTTAGGTTTTTAGGGTTTTTGGGGAATTATTGTGTCTTTTGGGTTCTTAAGGGTATTTTAGTTTTAGGGTTTTAATGATTTTAGGGTCCTTTAAGATTTTTATTGGGTTTTAGGGTTTTTAGGGTTTTTAGGGTTGTCAGGGTCATTTATAATTTTTTTAGTGTTTTAGGATCTTTTTTATGTTTTTTGGGTTTTAGGATCCTCTAGGGCAAGGAAGATGTGAGGGCCATCCTATAATACAAAATGTAGGATCAAAATAAAAGTGATACTAAGTAAAGTATCTAATGATTCTCAATATAAAAGAGGGGGGGTGAATTGTACACTTTTAAAAATTCCTTTGGAACTTTTAAGATGGTTATGTTTAACAAGGTTAACCAAGGTAATTCACAAAACCTCTAAGTTCTAAACACTTTCTTGAATCTGGAAATATAATTCTGAGAAAGAAATTCCAGAAAAGTGATTCCAGAAATGAAACTTAATGAAAGTTTACAAAGATAAAGATTTTACCTTAAAGCGTATAGAATCTAACTAAATCAGGGTACATGTATAAGGAAGTATAAGATAGTTGTACTTTCCCCAACAATAAAAATGCAGCGGAAAACTTGAAACAAAACAAGTAACAAGTAGTAAATATTTTAACCCAAAGAGAAGGGTATCCAACAAACATGGATAAAGGTCCCTTGATTTATTCTTTCAAGAAAGTATGTCTTACCCACACCAGGGTAATACCTCGATACGAATATCAAAGTCTATCTTGTTATCCCCGCAGGCCCTCAACTTTAAGGTAGTCGGCACCTCTGTCTTCCACAGCAAAGAAGCCCTCAAATTCAAGGTATTCAGCACCTCTGCCTTCCTATCCCTGGAAGTCCTCGATTGTACACAGCAATAATCAGAGTCGCACAAAGAAAATCCGAACCATAAGTTCAGTACGCACTAAGCATGAGAGTATCTCTCTCTAGAAATCACTTCAGATCAAAATTTGTCCAAAAGTTCTGAGATCTTTTAAATGAGATCCTATTTATAGGCACGACTTCAATGGTCAGATCCCTCCTCCAATGTTCATATTTTTCCTTGAATTTCGGAGGTACCTGTACACGTGTCACTCAAAAAATGTTTATTTAGTAACTGAAAGCACGACATTTTTTTATAAAAAAACAAGTGTAAGAAAAAATATGGTTACATAACTAAAATCTAATATTAGGAATTTAAGCAAATATGAAAGTTCAGAGTCTAGCCAAAAATGAATTCAGAGTCCATAATAAAAGGATATTTGGATTATGTTTTCAAGGAATTTGGATCCTAAACTCTATAGAATTCTGGAGTCTGAATTTCAAGGAAATTCGGAATCTGGATTCACAAGAATTCAGAACCAGAACTTACAAAGTTCAGAGTCAGAGTTCAGGAGAATTTGGAGTCCGAACTCATAAGAGTTCGGAGTCTGTATTCAATGAACTCGAAGTCAGAACTCAGAGAAGTTTGTAACTGGAATTCTTATTCAGAATTCGGAGTCAGAACTCAGAAGAATTCGTAACTATAATTCGTAATCAGAATTCGAATTCAAAACTCAGAAGAATTCGTAACTAGAATTTGTAATCAGAATTTGGAGTCATAACTCAGAAGAGTTCTTAACCAGAATTCGTAATCAGAATTTTGAGAATTCGGATCCTAAAACAGAATTCTTCATATCTAGGTTACTATAGGATTCCGAGGTTTTTGTTACAAATTTAATTTTACACTTAGAAAAATTGTGATATGATCAATGAAAACATAGTAAGGATAAATTTCCTTGGGGAAGGAAATTTTTCCTTATAGAAGTAAAACACATGATAAAAAGATATTTTTTCTAGAGATAAGGTGTTTGAGATTTTCAAAAAAAGAAGGAATTGTAAATTCATAAGGAAACCTTATTGACTAAACAATCTGTAACACCCTGAGCTTCCACGATACGCTTCTCTTTCAATAATGCAATAGCTTGCATTGTACGCAAGTTCGAGATTCTAACACACCACGACCAATCAAAATATCCATTATGACTAGTGATACCCCCTTTTTGAAATTATATATATTTTATATTTCAAAATGGACTTCATTTTTGGATTTGTAATATCGTAATTAGCCTATGTTGAATTTTTGGTATTTTTCTGAGAACTTCCAATTTTTTATGAATAGTGAAAAATACTTAAAAACATCTTTTTTAATAAAAATAATTTATAGTGATAAATTATAATATTGAGTGGTTTTAAAGTATAATTATAATATATTTTTACCATTTTATCCAATGGTGGTCATTAGAATTAATTTCACTTTGAAATTGGACATAAACAACTGTCAATCTTTTGATATATATTGTTTCTTAAAAACACGCTATTTGTTGTGACAGTGGGAATTAATTATAAAATTAATTAATGAAACATATATGTTTGGAATTTTTTAAAATAGACATCATTTTTGAATTCGTAATATCAATTATATCTTAGGGTAAAATTTTGGCATTGTTCTGAAAAACTTCAATTTTTGATTAATAGTGAAACCACTAAGTGGTAGTTAAAAAACTGATTTTTCGTTTAAATGTAACATTACCACTTCTATGATTTGATTTTAAAAAATCTTACATACATGGTTGTCATTAGGAAGTAAAATGTGGTTCAATGGGTTTAAAATAATTTTTTGTTGAATAGTAACTTTTAAGTTTAATTAATCGCGATTAAAGGTAATTAGTGAAATTTAAGGTAAAAATGATATTATAAAAATATGAAAATACCCTTACACTTATCCTACACTTATTGGATGAGTCATGGCCTACCAAGACAATCCATGGGTCAAATTGGGGACCCCATGGAGCCACTTTGGTAAGAAAATGTCATTAATAATTTTTATTTAAAGTAAAAATAAAAGTGTCACAAACATGTGTTGTTTTACAAAAACAATTATTACATGGGGTTATATAAGTTAAATTTTCGACTATAAATATTCATTGGAAAGGTAAAACGATTTACTAAATCATGATATTTTTTTTATAATTTTTAGATATTAAATAAATTAAATTTTTCATGACACCATGATGATGCATCGATTACCTCATTAATTAACAATTTAAATAAAATGAAATGATAATGTAAAATATAAGACTTAAACTTGTCAAAAACCTATTGTATGGGTAGATTTTGAACTCGTATCACCTTATATTAGATATATATAATTTTGGGACCTTTGAAAACTGAAAATCACTTCATAATAATGTAACATTTCATTACTTTCCTAGAGTGCCCCTCCTCTCCTCTTATAAAAGGCCCCCACATCTACCACCTTATTCACACCATCAAAGCCATTTGGATCAGCCAAAATCTTCCCAAATACTCTCCCAACATCCCTATATTACTCCTAGAAGCCTCAGTTTGGGCAGAAGTCTTCCCAACTAAGCCTTTTCCTCAAATCAAAAAGAGTTACCCGATTTTAAGGTAATGTCTTCTCTTATGTTATTTTGTTTTATTTTTCTTCTTCAACCCCTTAAACACTTTTTATTCCTTTATTTTGTAAAATAACCAGTATATTCAATATTCTAGGATGTTTTTATGAGAATTATTTTATTTACACTTAGACACACCTTCTTTTAATGGTTAAAGAACATACTGTTTCTGTGGTTGGCGAATTTCTGCCTCACTAAATGATGATTGTCCAATCTTCTTTTAACACCTCTCATGGTGGACATTAATATGTAACTATATTTATATATTATATATATTGTGTTTATGTTTTATTTATGCTTCTGTATTTCTCATTTATGGCATACCTTTATGATTTCCATTATAGGTAAATGCGATAATTTCCTTTTAGGATGTGCGGACTACCGCCCCCTAAAAGTGATTGGAATCATTAATGCCATATGTAAGATGTATAAAAGATGGAGTAAATGATATTATATATGAAATTATACTGGAATTATAATATACCTTTATATCATTATTGTTTCATTCCATTAAATACAAAATAGAAATGAAAGTAGCGTTCATGCGTATGTACGGCTTACCGTCTCCATGAATGGTGCTTTTCATTTCTTACCTCTAAATGTTACGTAATATTATGAATGAATGTATATACTGGATATATATGATATATATTACATCTACATCATGAATATAATTTTGGAGATAATGGATATTCTACCACATAAACAACTTGTAATTATAAGAAGTTTATTGTTGACTCAAGTACCAAAGATTGACAAAACGACCGTTATTAACTTAAATGACTACATAATTTTTGTAACATTGTAATAAGTGATATAAAAGGAATAATAAACTTGAAAAAGGATCTTAAGCAAGTATAAATTAACTCTAGTTTATTATTCATGAGATTAAAGAATGATCGAGTCAAGTCAGACACGAGGTAAGGGAACTTCTTAACCCAATTTCCATTCTTTGGGTTAATCTCCTACTTTCAAATTATGTCAGGATATTATTATGTACTATATTGTATTTATACTTTCTTTATGTGTACATATAGTGAATACACATAATAGATATATTTTATTTAAAAATGTTCTTTGTAAGGACTTCGTCTCAATCTTCTTTCATTGAGGCATATTTGGTTTTATACACAACTTTCCTTTATACGGTGTATAAACCCCTTTGAATTTTACTTTTATTCAAAAGGAATCTTTTTATATGAAGTGTTTTTACTAAAAGAAAAAAGGAATGTTTTTTCTTACGTATGTGGCGACAATGACATCTCTACCACCGTGACCATTATTTGAGTTTCGGATTCCTCTACAAGCCATAACGTTTTTTAAATGAAAAATAAATATAAAGTTTTAATTTTATTTTATTCTGGTATTGAAAATGGTTTTGAAAATGTTTTTATTATATCAATGTGTTGTATTGATATCTTGTGATTGAAATATGGAAATGTTATGTTTCCTTTATGCATGTTTTATGTGATACGATTATGTTATGGTTTATGATATGTTTAAACCTGTTCATATGAGGAATGCATTGGACTTAATAAGTGACGGGTGGAGCCTACTATAGCTCCTAGATGCATCGGCAGGTCTCATAAGAAAAACTAGTGTCTTGGCACAAGCCCTTTACAAAATCTTATTTGTAGTCTTGGCACAAGGCCTTGGCTACGTGGTTATGATAGTCGGGCATTATGCATTCCATCATTATGAAAGTGGTTATTGATATTGCATGTGATTATTCGACCAGTAGAATATCCATGTGAATAAGTAAATGGAATTATCTCATTTTACTTTTTCCATATTATGTTGAAGTTCAAGTTTAAAAGTCTTTTGTTTTAGTTATACATTGCCTTAAATGTTTATGTTTATTTATGAAAGCTTCTGCTATATTTTTATCCTTACTGAGCATCTGAGCTCACCCCTTCCAATGTTTTAATTTTTACAGGATGTGAAGAAGTATATTATAAATGACCTGCAAGGATAGTGTGAGGGGATATGAAGACAAGATGTTGTTGTAGTTTTGTTTTACTTTATGATGTAATGTAATACTTATGAATGTATCTAGTGTTTCCAAGGCTACTAAACTAATCAGTCTTTAGAGACTTGATCTTTTGTGATCATTCCAATGTTACGTAATAATGTACCGACTCTGGGTAACTGGGGTCGGGGTGTTACAGTTGGTATCAGAGGCAGTTTAGTACTAACCTTGAAAGATAGATTTAGATAAACTATGATTAGAGCACATAGCCCTAAGATAGACTTCGAGGATTAGTATAGAATAACTTCCTAGAACTTTGGTATTATAGAGATTTTATGAGTTTTCTGAGCAATACATCCCTGTCTGGATACGAGAAGGTAGAGGCGGCTCTGGAACTGAGGTACCTAGGGTTAAAACCCGAAAACACCGCTTTGAGTTAGACTCGAACGGGAACTGGTGCACGATAAAGGGCATTGTTGCACTCTTGGTTATGACACTCTTGGGAGATATGCTTATGATAATTCTCATTTTTTTTATAAACCATTATGAAGGGTTTATGAGTATACACTTCTTCAAAGAAAACATTTTGTATGATTGTGGATTATATCCATAAATCGTTCAACTTACATTAATTATTTTGCATGTTTCGAATTATTCATTACAATTCATAAACTAACCTAGTTTATGCCATTATATAGAAATGGTTCCCAGTAGAAGGAATGTGAACTCCATCAATACATATGATCCCAAGAGTAAGACAGATCATATCTTTCATGGTATTAAGCCAACATTTAGAAGGGAAATATTCTCCCATGTGTTCTCAACATATGAAGAAATATTATCATGTGTTAATAAGATAAGTAAATAATTCTCTGAGTCTTATGGATTTGAAAGGATGAAAGAGAAAAAAATGATGGAAGACAGAATGATGGATAAAGGGACGAGGGAAAAGAAGAATTTTCCAATATGTGATAACTGTGGGAAGAAACACCTTGGAACATGCCTGAAGGGAATGAGAGTTTGTTATAAGTGTCGAGAAAAAGGACACCATGTGCGTGAATTCAAGGGTAAGAAAAAGGTTTCAAATGTACAATGCTTCATCTGTAAGGAGTGGGGACACTACGCAAACCAATGTCCAAATCATCAGAGTATGCAACAAATGATGTTATTGGATAATAATAAAATTATGATACTACCACAGATGAGGATGAATGATTAGAGTTCTTATGTTGTCATTAAAGAATTTTTTCATTTGAGTGTTGTATCAATGATGTACTGGTTAAAATAATTATGGAGTATATAAGGATTGTACTGCAGTACTATTTCATCAAGGACTTGAGATTGTGTGGAACCAAGAAAAGTGACTCCACAGCTTGTTAAATCTTTGGAAATTATATGGTTGAGAGAAAGATAAACCATAATATGGTTCTGATACCAAGATAGTAATTTTTGGAATAATACATGATTGATTTGAATAAATTATATTAGATATTCTTAAAACAGATTAATGATTTGTAAACATTTTTGGATAGAAGGCGTATATCTAGTATTCTATAAGGAATAAGGGATCATGAATGTAATAAATAAGTATTTATGGTAATTCCGGATGTTGCAGTGTTTTAAAAGAATACATTATGAAGGTGTTCACATGTTGTTACTCAGAAAAAAGATCTTCATTATGTTTACCTTGCTTAAAAAATTTGGACTGTGAGTTGGACAAAAGTGTTTTGGATAACAATAAAGGTTGTAATGGATTAAGTTGAACCTTGGATAGTATTGTTTAAGGTTAAAACATTTATGAATATTATTTTTGGAATATTATAATACTATAGTTTTTGGAAAAGGACAACCTGCTGGTCGGGGGATAACCCGTCGCGTCGGACAAAGCTGTAGTAATCGAACCCACAACCATAGTGTGACAAGCCATTATTACCTACCACTAGCCTACAGAAAGTCCTTGGTTATTAAAAAATAGTTTTCCTAATTTAAATGGTATGTGGTAATATTTGTAACCTTATACAATTAGGATAAATAGAATATTTTTGAGTTATGTTACCATTTGGAGTGAAAGATGGGTTTGTGGTAAAAATTTATTAAATAATGAAAGTCTACATGACAAGTAAGTATATTTCCTTACGTTCTGAGTAAATCTCTTAAATAAATTCCTCAACTTTATGAAAGGTAACTTTAAACAAAAACGTTGTCGGTTAACTTTTCCAACTGGGGATTCAATGACTGTTTAACCAATTACAAGTTTGTGATTTTTTTGTGGTTAACTTTCTCCTAATCATGTTTTCTAAAACTCTCCATTAGACCTTGATGGTTTGTTATTCCTCCATATCCATATTTTCATATAATCCTAGTATGGGCTATCTCGGGTGACCTTTTTACTTCAATTTCATTCTTTTAAAGATATATTTTTATTAACCTTATTTCCGATGTGGGTTTTCCACAAAGGTATTTTCTATTTTCAACCTTTTATTTTCGAATAAAAATTTCAAATTGTGAGGACACAATTTATTTAAGGAGGGGAGAATGTAACACCTTGAGCTTCCATGATACGCTTCTCTTTTAATAATGCAATAGCTTGCATTGTACGTAAGTTCGAGATTCTAACACACTATGACCAATCAAAATAGCAATTATGAATAGTGATACACACTTTTTGAAATTATATATATTTTATATTTCAAAATGGACTTCATTTTTGGATTCGGAATATCGTAATTAGCCTATGTTGAATTTTTGGTATTTTTCTAAGAACTTCCAATTTTTTATAAATAGTGAAAAATACTTAAATTTTTTTTTAATCAAAATAATTTATAGTGATAAATTATACTATTGAGTGGTTTTAAAGTATAATTAGAATATATTTTTACCATTTTATCCAATGGTGGTCATTAGAATTAATTTCACTTTGAAATTGGACATAAACAATTGTCAATCTTTTGATATATATTGTTTCTTAAAAACACGCTATTTGTTGTGACAGCGGGAATTAATTATAAAATTAATTAATTCAAATTATATGTTTGGAATTTTTTAAAATAGACATCATTTTTGAATTCGGAATATCAATTATAGCTTAGGGTGAAATTTTGGCATTGTTTTGAAAAACTTCAATTTTGATGAATAGTGAAACCACTAAGTGGTAGTTAAAAAATTGATTTTTCATTTAAATGTAACAGTACCACTTCTGTGATTTTATTTTCAAAAATCCGACATAAATGTCTGTCATTAGGAAGTAAAATGTGGTTCAATGGGATTAAAATAATTTTTTGGTGAATAGTAACTTTTAAGTTTAATTAATCGCAATTAAAGGTAATTAGTGAGATTTAAGGTAAAAATGATATTATAAAAATATGAAAATACCCTTACACTTGTCCTAACATTATTCTATGAGTCATGGCCAACCAAAAAAATCTATGGGTCAACTTGGGGATCCCATGGAGCCACTTGGGTAAGAAAATGTCATTAATAACTTTTTATTTAAAGTAAAAATAAAATTGTCACAAACATGTGTTGTTTTACTAAAACAATTATTACATGGGGTTATATAAGTTAAATTTTAGACTATAAATATTTATTGTAAAGTTAAAAAGATTTAATACATCGTGATATTTTTTTATAATTTTTAGACATTAAATAAATTAAATTTTTCATGACATCATGATGATGCAGCGATTACCTCATTAATTAACGATTTAAATAAAATAAAAAGATAATGTAAAATCTAAGACTAACACATGTCCAAAACCTATTGTATGGGTATATTTCTAACCCTTATCACCTTATCCTTGAAATATATAATTGTGGGACCTTTGAAAACCGAAAAGAACTTCATAATAATGTAACATTTCATTACTTTCCAAGAGTGCCCCTCCTCTCCTCTTATAAAAGGCCCCCACCTCTACCACCTTATTCACACCATCAAAGCCATTTGGCTTAGCCAAATTCTTCTCAAATACTCTCCCAAATTCCCTATCTTACTCCTATAAGCCTCAATTTGGGCAGAAGTCTTCCCAAGTAAGCCTTTGGCTCAAATCAAAAAGAGTTACCCGATTTTAAGGTAATGTCTTCTCTTATGTTATTTTGTTTTATTTTGCTTCTCCAACCCCTTAAACTCTTTTTATTACTTTATTTTGTAACAAAACCAGTATCTTAAATATACTAGGATGTTGGTATGAGAATTATTTTATTTACACTTACACACACCTTCGTCAAATGGTTAAAGAACATACTGTTTCTGTGGTTGGCGAATTTCTGCCTCACGAAACGATGATTGTTCAATATTCTTTTAACACCTCTCATGGTGGCCATTAAGATGTCAATATATTTATATATGATATATATTATGTTTATTTTTTCCTTATTATTCTTTATTTCTCATTTATGGCATACCTTTATGATTTCCATTATAGGTAAACACGATAATTTCATTTTAGGAAGTGCGGACTACCGTCCCCACAATGTGATTCGAATCGTTAATGCCATATGTGGGATGTATAAAGGATGGAGTATATGATATTATATATGATATTATACTGGAATTATAAAATAAATTTATATAATTATGATTTCATTCCATTAAATATGAAATATAAATGAAAGTAGCGTTCATGCGTATGTACGGCTTACCGTCTCCATGAACGGTGCATTTCATTTCTTACCTCTAAATGTTACGTAATATTATGAATGAATGTATATACTGGATATATATGATATATATGACATATAAATCATTAATATAATTCTGGAGATAATGGATATTCTACCACATAAACAACTTGTAATTATAAGAAGCTTATTGTTGACTCAAGTACCAAAGATCGACAAAACGACCGTTATTAACTTAAATGACTACATAATTTTTGTAACATTGTAATAAGTGATATAAAAGGGATAATGAACTTGAAAAAGGTTCTTAATAAAGTATAAATTAACTCTAGTTTATTATTCATGAGATTAAAGAATGATCGAGTCAAGTCGGACACGAGGTAAGGGAACTTCTTAACCCAATTTCCATTCTTTGGGTTAATCTCCTACTTTCAAATTATGTCATGATATTATTATGTACTATCTTGTATTTATACTTTATTTATGTGTACATATAGTGAATATAAATAATAGATATATTTTATTTAAAAATGATCTTTGTAAGGACTTCGTCTCAAACTCCTTTCATTGAGGCATATTTGGTTTTATACACAACTTTCCTTTATACGGTGTATAAACCCCTTTGACTTTTACTTTTATTCAGAAGGAATATTTTTATACGAAGTGTTTTTACTAAACGACAAAAGGAATGTTTTTTCTTACGTATGCGGCGACAACGACTTCTCTGTCGTCATGACCATTATTTTAGTTTCGGCTTCCTCTACAATCCATAACTTTCTTTACATGAAAAATAAATACAAAGTTTTAATTTTATTTTATTCTAGTATTGAAAATGGTTTTGAAAATGTTTTTATTATATCAATGTGTTGTATTGATATCTTTTGATTGAAATATGGAAATGTTATGTTTCCTTTATGCATGTTTTATGTGATACGATTATGTTATGGTTTATGATATGTTTAAACCTGTTCATATAAGGAATGCATTGGACTTAATAAGTGACGGGTGGAGCCCGCTATAGCTCCTCGATGCATCGGCATGTCTCATAAGACAAACTAGGGTCTTGGCACGAGGCATTGAAAAAATTTTATTTGTAGTCTTGGCATGAGGCCTTGGCTACGTGGTTATGATAGTCTGGCATTATGCATTCCATCATTATGAAAGTGATTATTGATATTGCATGTGATTATTCGACCAGTAGAATATACATGTGAATATGTAAAGGGAATTATCTCATTTTACATTTTCCATATTATGTTGAAGTTCAGGTTTAATAGGCTTTTTTTAGTTATGCATTGCCTTAAATGTTTATGTTTATTTATGAAAGTTTCCACTATATGGACATCCTTACTGAGCATCTGAGCTCACCCCTTCCAATGTTTTAATTTTTCCAGGATGTGAAGAAGTATATTATAAATGACCCTCAGGGATAGTATGAGGGGATATGAAGACAAGATGTTTTTGTAGTTTTGTTTTACTTTATGATGTAATGTAAGACTTATGAATGTATCTAGTGTTTACAAGGCTACTAAACTAATCGGTATTTCGAGACTTGATCTTTTGTGATCATGCCAATGTTACATAATAATGCACTGACTCTGGGTAACTGGGGTCTGGGCATTACACAATCTCCCCTAAATATGAAGGAAGATAAAATTCGTAAGGAAAACCTTGTTGACTCAACAATCTTCCCCTTTTTGGAAAGCACAAACATCCTTACGTAAAAGAATATAAGGACTTAGAAAAAGTTTTCTAGACTTTGAAATAAAACTTATCTCCCTTTATACATGGACAATGGTGAATACGACTAACTACCCCTTACGCTTTGGAATACTAAGGATTGTATTCTATATTTCTGGAATGAGATTTTTCATTTAGCCTGAATATGGAAATATTCGTAATGAGAACTCCCGCTTAGATGAACTCCCCCTTACTTAGGGATATTTCTTCTTTACTTAGAATTGTTTTTCCTTTCTCACCCTTTTTGATTTTCCAAAAGAAATTTAGGGAATGGAAAAAAAATTATGGTACCTAAAAAATTAGTACAAAACATCAAAATAACAACAAGAAACCAATAATTTCATTAGGATAGGAAAAATTTGTACACGGGAAAAAATACAACAAAAGATCATATTGATCTTTTTTCCTTCCTTCTCCTTGGGTATAAACTTCTTTAATATGGTTTTCAGCTTCTTTAGATCCTTGTGATCTTCCTCTGCTTTCTTTTCTAAGGCTTTGATCCTATCATCTTGAGCCTTTAGAGTCTCTACCTGAACCTTCAATAGGTCATCTTGCTTCACTAACTTCTCTTCAATCTTGATCTGGAGATCCCTTTATGTTTTCCAACATTGTACAACATAATTTAACTTCCCATTCAGATCTTTGACATCATAAATTCGAGTATTCTTCTCAAGATTTAGTTTTTCCTCAAATCTATTTGTGAGATCCTTGATTTTGCTGTCTTGAGTATCAAAAGTTTCCTTAGCATCACCTTGAAATTCATCATGTTCTCTCAAATCTTCAACTATATTCTTTGACAAGCTGGCCATTTTCTTGCAATATTTTTTGTGGGATTTATAGTTGATGAGGAAGTTCTTGTAATTAGCCTCAATATTTATACACCTATCCATAACCATGGATATAGAATCTGATTTTTGATTCCTGCTATGTTGAAGAATCAGACATCTTGACTCAATGGTCGGAAAGATCATAATTGTTTCAACAAGCTTCTTCAGAGATTGAATGAAAAAATCATGTCCCAGAGCTGATGATACATAATCTGACACTTTTCATGGTGATGGTTCTTCCTATATCTCAACCAACTTCCTTTTATAAGATTCACTAGCTTCCTTCTTCCTTAAAATTTCTCTCATAGGTGTATCAGCAACCACCAGTTTTCCCTTATTGGATCTCGGAACAGCTTCTTTATCTAGAGACTCATGCTCACTTTCAGATAACTGAACAATCTTATCTTGATAAATTTTTTCATTCTTGGCTCCTGCCTAAATATATTTAGGAAGAATGAAGTCATTATTATGACTCTCTTCCTCAGATAACTTGTTCACTTCCTCTTCATCCTTCTCATCAATTCCAGGAGTAGCAAGTTTCAAAGAACCGGCTTGACAAGTCTGGATTGATAATTGTTTGGATGGACTTTCCTTCTCATGAATGTCTTCAAATTCCTTTATCAGATCAACTGTATCACCACTCCTTTTAGCTTCTGGTACATCTTCTATAGCTTCCTTTTCAACATCCTTCTCTTGGGCATTTTTCAGAGTCATGTACTTCTTCCCCGGAGTCTCAGGTAAGGGATCAACCAAGAAAAATTTCGATACAGGAATGTTTTCGGATGCAATTTCTGTGTCTCTCAAAAGAGATTGGACAACTTCGACCTCAGACATTTTCTACTTAAGCTTATTTTCTTTGGATTGCTTCTCATGCTCTTCAGCATTATTTTCTTTTAGTGCCTTGGCCTTAGTAGGATCTAGACCAAACTGTGGTTCTCCTTCCTTATGATTATTTTTATCCTCCCTCCATTTGTCAACCAATTCATCCAGATAGGATTTCTGTTTCTTGGGCATTGGAGGTGCGGTTTGATATTCCTTAAATTTAGGGTTTTCACATTTAGCTTCTACGTCCATAATTTTTTTTTCTTTCCAGCCTTCTTCAACAGTTCAGCCTCTTCTAAATTTTTCAGATCAACTTCAACATCTTCCACTGGTAGATCATAAAACTCTCCAGAATCTTTAGAAAAACCGACATTCATTCTTTTCAAAGTCTCATCGCTAACTAACATAAATTTTCAATTCTTTGTCTTGGAACTGCAAGGAATTTTAAAGGATTCAAGGAACCAAATAATCAACTTGGAGAGTAGGGCATGATACATGATTATCTGTGCTCTCAAATTCCCAATCTTGATATTCTCTATCATAATGAGAATATGCTTCATCAGATTTATCTTCCTTAGATTTACCAAAAAATCTAAGATATACATATCACTTTTCTTCAGGGTGTCCTTGTCACCCTTTCTTGGTACAATAAAACCCTCAACCAATAACTCAAGGATCCGATTGTTGGTAGACAAGTGAGAAATCTTTGCGGTCTTAATATCTGTAAGTCCAAGACACTCCATAGATTTTACCTTGGTAAAACTTCCTTATACATCTAGTAATTTGTGAGAAAAAAATTATTCTTCTCCTTCATAGGATAACCCTACCAAGATAGTAGCCTTGGTGTATGAAGGTTCATATGTTTTTCCATAACTATTGAATGAAATCTTATCTCTACCTTATTCCTTAAAGAAACAAACTGACTCATAAAACTCAATGAGTAGATACGAATACCCAATATCCTGAGCTCTTGTCTTTGATATGGATACGCTCTCCCATCCATTAAGCTTGATATTATTTGAAATAATAGAGTCATGTTTGTTGAATAATTTAGGATGAACCAACCTCTCCCTGTAAACTTTCCAATCCGAAATCATCTTGAAAGAAGAAATATATTGAGAAGGAACATCACCAGACATTCGGAATTGAGAAAATGTTTGAGGGTGAAGTTGTCCAATCTCTTTTGTGAGACACTGAAATTTCATCTGAAAGTATTCCTGTACCGAAAACTTTCTTAGTTGAACCCTTACCTGAGACATTGGGGAAGAAGTTAATGACTCCGGAAAAAGTACTAGAGAAGGTTGTCAAACAAAAGAAAGATGTAGAAGAAGAACAAGAAGCCGAAAGTAGTGATGATATAGCTGATCTCATAAAGCAAGTTGAATACTTTCATGAAAAGGAAAGTGCTTCCTAAAAATTGTCAATCCGAAATTCTCAAGCTGGATCATTGAAACTTTCTACTCCTATAATTGAATAGAAGGATGAAGAGGAAGTGAACAAGTTATCTGAGGAAGAGATTCATAATCATGACTTCATTCTTCTTGAAGATATTGATTCAAAATCCAAGAAATAAAAAATTGATGAAGATAATATTGTTCAGTTGTCTAAAAGTGATCATGAGTTTCCAGATGAAGAAGCTCTTTCGAGAACCAATAAGGGAAAAAAAGTGGTTGTTGATACACCGACGAGGGAAATTTTAAGGAAGAAGGAAGTGGGTGGATCTTTTAAAAGTAAGTTGGTCGATCTAGAGGAAGAATCATCACCAAGAAAAGTGCCAGATTCGGAATCATCAGCTCTGGGACATGATTTTGTCATTAAATCTCTGAAGAATCTTGTTGACACAATTCCGATCTTTCCAACCATTGATTCCAGATGTTAGATGCTTCGACATAGCATGAATCAGAAATCAGATTCTGTATCCATGGTGATGGATAGGTGTATAAATATTGAGGCTGATTACAAGAAATTCCTTATCAACTTTGAAGCCCATAAAAAATCTTGCAAGAAAATGGTCAGCTGGTCAAAGAATTTAGTTGAATATTAGAGAGAACTTGATGACTTTCAAGGTGATGTTAACGAAACATTTGATACTCAAGATAGAAAAATCAAGAATCTCACAAATATCTTTGAGGAAAAACTAAATCTTGAGAAGAATACTCGAATTTAGGATGTCAAAGATCTGAATTGGAAGTTGAATTATGTTGTCCAAAGTTGGAAAATAGAAAGGGATCTCTAGATCAAGATTGAAGAGAAGTTAGTGAAGCAAGATGACCTATTCAAGGTTCAGGCAGAGACTTTGAAGGATCGGGATGATAGGATCAAAGACTTAGAAAAGCAAGTAGAGGAAGATCACAAGGATCTAAAGAAGCTGAAAACCATAGTAAAGAAGTTGATACCCAAGGAGAAGGAAGGAAAATATATCAATCATATCTTTTGTTGTATTTTTTACCTTGTACAAATTTTTCCTATCCTAATGAAATTAATGGTTGCTCGTTTCTATTTGGAATTTTTGTACTAATTTTTCAGGTACCATAATTTTTTTTCGATTCCCTAAATTTCTTTTTGAAAATCACAAAGGGGGGGAAAGGAAAAATAATTCTAATTAAAGAATAAATATCCCTAAGTAAGGGGGAGTTCATCTAAGGGGGAGTTATCATTACGAAGATTTCTATATTCAAGATAAATGAAAAATCTCATTCTGAAAATCTAGAATACGATCTTTAGTGTTCCAAAGACTAAGGGGGAGTTATTCGTATTTAACATTGTCCATGTATAACGGGAGATAAGTTTTATTTCAAAGTCTAGAAATTTTTTTCTAAGTCCTTACATTATTTTTCATAAGGACGTTTTTGCTTTCCAAAAAGGGGGAGATTGTTGATTCAATAAGTTTTTTCTTATGACATTTCCATTCCTTCATAATTTGGGGATATTTTTTAGTCAATATGGTTTCCTTATGAATTTACAATTCCTCTTGTTTTGAAAATCACAAACACCTTATCTCTAGGAAAATCTCTTTTTACCCAGTGTTTTACTTCTTCAAGGAAAAATTTCATTCCCCAAGGAAATTTATCCTTACCATGTTTTCATTGTCTATATCATAATTTTATAAGTGTAAAATTCAGTATAAAACCAAAACCTCGGAATCCTATAATTACCTAGATATGATGTATTCTGTTTTAGGATCCGAATTCTCAGAACTCTAATTACGAATTCTGGTTACGAACTCTTCTGAGTTTTGAATCTGAATTATGATTACGAATTCTGATTATGAACTCTTCTGAGTTCTGATTATGAATTCTGATTATGAATTCTAGATACGAACTCTTCGGAGTTCTGAATCTGAATTCCAATTACAAATTCTGGTTACGAACACTTCCATGTTCTGACTCCGAATTCTGATTATAAATTCTGGTTATGAACTTTTCTGAGTTCTGAATCTGAGTTCTCTAAATACAGACTCTGAACACTTATGAGTTTTGACTCCAAATTCTCATGAACTCTGACTCCGAACATTGTATTTTCTGGTTCCAAATTATTATGAATCCAGATTCCGAATTTCCTTGAAATTCAGACTCTTGAATTCTATAGTGTTCAGGTTCAAAATTCCTAGAAAATAGAATCCGAATATTATTTTATTATAGACTCCAAATTCAATTTTGGTTAGACTCCATACTTTCATTTTCTTACATTCTGAATATTGCATTTATAGTTATGTAACCATATTTTTTCTAACACTTGTTTTGTTATAAAACGATGTCGTGTATTCTGTTACTAACTAACTGTTGTTTGAGTTACACGTGTACAGGTCCCTCTGAAATTCAAGGAAAAATATGACCATTGGAGGAGGGATCCGACCGTTGAATCTATGCCTATAAATAGTATATCATTTGAAAGAGCTCAGAACTTTTGGGCAACTTTGGATTTGAAGTGATTTCTATAGAGAGATACTCTCATGCTTAGTGCGTACTGAACTTCTGGTTCAGATTTACTTTGTGAGACTCTGATTGTTGCTGTGTACAATCGAGGGCTTCTGGGGATAGGAAGAGAGATGTGCTGACTACCTTGAAGTTGAGGGATTCCTTGCTGAGGAAGGCAGAGGTGCCGACCACCTTGAAGTTGAGGGGTTGCGGGGATAACAAGATAGACTCCGATCTTCATATCGAGGGCTTACCCTTGTGTGGTTAAGATATAATTTATTGAATGTATAAATCAAGGGACCTTTATCCAAGGTTATTGGATACCCATCTCTTTGGGTTAAAAGATTTACTACTTGTTACCTATTTTGTTACAAGTTTTCTGCTGTATTTGTATTGTTGAGGAATGTATAACTATATTATACTTCATTATACTTGTTCTCTGATTAATTTAAATTCTATACACTATAAGGTAGAATCATCATCATTTTAAACTTTCATAAAGTTTCATTTCTAGAATCACTTTTCTGGAATTTCTTTCTCGGAATCATATTTCCTGAATCAAGAAAGTGTGTAGAACTTAGAGGTTTTGTGAATTACCTTGTCTAACCTTGTTAAACATAACCATATTTAAAAGTTCCAAAGGAATTTTTAATAGTGTAGAATCCACCCCCCCCCTCTTGTATATTGAGCATCATTAGATACTTTACTCAGTATCTCTTTTATTTCAATCCTACATTTGGTCAAATAATATAGTTGAAGATTTGAGAGAACGTGATGACTTTCAAGGTGATGTTAAGGAAACATTAGATACTCAAGAAAGAAAAATCAAGGATCTCACAAATAGCTTTGAGGAAAAACTAAATATTGAGTAGAATACTCGAATTCAGGATGTCAAAGATCTTAATGGGAAGTTGAATTATGTTTTCTAAAGTTGGAAAATAGAAAGGGATCTCCGGATCATGATTGAAGAGAAGTTAGTGAAGCAAGATGAACTATTGAAGGTTCGGGCAGAGACTATGAAGGCTCAGGATGATAGGATCAAAGCCTTAGAAAAGCAAGCATAGGAAGATCACAAGGAGCTAAAGAAGCTGAAAACCATAGTAAAGAAGTTGATACTTGGGGTGTTACATATTGTTTAGTCAATAAGGTTTCCTTATTAATTTACAATTCCTTCTTTTTTTGAAAATCACAAACACCTTATCTCTAGGAAAATCTCTTTTTACCATTTTTTTTACTTATATAAGGAAACATTTCCTTCCCCAAGGAAATTTATCCTTACGATGTTTTAATTGTTCATACCATAATTTTATAATTGTAAAATTTGGTTTGGTACCAAAACCTCGGAATCCAATAATTACCTAGATATGAAGCATTCTATTTTGGGATCCAAATTCTCAGAATTCTGATTACGAATTATGGTTATGAAATATTCTGAGTTCTGACACCGAATTCTGATTACAAATTCTGGTTACAAACTATTCTAAGTTCTGACTCTGAATTTTGATTACAAATTCTAGATACTAACTCTTCTATGTTCTGACTCTGAATTCTGATTACCAATTTTAGTTACGAACTCTTCTGAGTTCTGACTCCGAATTCTGATTACAAATTCCGGTTATGAACTTTTCTATGTTCTAACTTTGAGTTCTCTGAATATAGACTCCAAACTATTATGAGTTCTGACTCCAAATTCTCATGAACTCTAACTCTGAACTTTGTAAGTTTTGGTTCCAAATTCTTGTGAATCTATATTCCTAATTTCCTTGAAATTAAGACTTCGGAATTCTATAGAGTTCAGGTTATGAATTCCTAGAAAATAGAATCCGAATATCCTTGTATTATAGACTCCAAATTCAATTTTGGTTAGACTCTGAACATTCATTTGCTTACATTCTGAATATTGGATTTCTAGTTATGTAACCATATTTTTTCTAAAAATTGTTTTTTTATAAAATGATGTCGTACATTCAGTTTCTAACTATCCATTGTTTGAGTGACACGTGTATAGGTCCCTCCGAAATTCAAGGAAAAATATGATCATTGGAGGAGGGATCCAACCATTGAAGTCGTGCCTATAAATAGGAGCTCATTTGAAAGAGCTTAGAACTTTTGGACAACTTTTGATCTGATGTTATTTCTAGAGAGAGATACTCTCATGCTTAGTGTGTACTGAATTTCTGGTTCAGATTTTTTTTTTGCAACTCCGATTGTTGCTGTGTACAATTGAGGGCTTTTGGGGATAGGAAGACATAGGTGCTGACTACCATGAAGTTTAGGGCTTCCTTGCTGAGGAAGATAGATGTTCCGACTACCTTGAAGTTGAGGGCCTGTGGGGATAGCAAGATAGACTCCGATCTTCGTATCAAGGTCTTATCCTGGTGTGGGTAAGACAGACTTTCTTGAAAGTATAAATCAAGGGACCTTTATCCAAGGTTGTTGAATACCCTTCTCTTTGGGTTAAAATATTTACTACTTGTTACCTATTTTGTTACAAGTTTTCTGTTTTATTTGTATTGTTGAAGAAAGTGTAACTATCTTATACTTCCTTATACTTGTACTATGATTTAGTGAGATTCTATACGCATTAAGGTATAATCTTCATCATTGTAAACTTTCATTAAGTTTCATTTCCGAAATCACTTTTCTGGAATTTGTTTCTCAGAATCATATTTCCTGAATCAAGTAAGTGTGTATAACTTAGAGGTTTTGTGAATTACCTTGTTTAAACTTGTTAAACATAACCATCTTTAAAATTTCCAAATGAATTTTTAATAGTGTACAATTCACCCCCCCTCTTGTATATTGACCATCATTAGATACTCCATATATTATCTCTTTTATTTTGATCCTACATTTGGTATTATAGAGTATATCATACTCACATACCATCTCAACAATATTTTTTTTTGGATTTTTTGGGTTTTAGGGTTTTAAAATAATTTTGAATGTTTATCAGGTTTTTTAGTGTTTCCTTATGGTTTTTAGGATTTTATTATTATTTTTAGTGTTTCAGGTTTTTTTATTCTTTTTAGGGTTTCTAATTGTTTTTATGATTTTTAGGGGTTTTAAGATCGGTTTAGAGTTTTCAGGGTTTTGGATTAAGGGTTTAGGGTGTGGGGTTTAGGGTGTATGGTATAGGGTTTAGTGTGTCGGGTATAGGGTTTATGGTGTGGGGTGTAGGTTTTATGGAATAGGGTGTAGATTTTATGGTGTAGAGATTTGGGTTTAAGGTGTGGGTATAGAGTTTTGGGTGTAGGGTTTAGGGTTTAGGGTTTAGGGTTTAGGGTTTAGGGAGTATGGTATAGGGTTTTGGGTTTTTTTTATATGGTATAGGGTTAATGTTGTAGGGTATATGGTTTTAGGTGTTGGAAATTGGGGTTAGGGTGGAGGGTATAGGGTTTAGGGTGTGGGGTATGTGGTTTTGGGTGTATGGTAAATATTTTATGATGTAGGGTATAGGTTTACAATGTTGGGTTTAGGGTGTAGTAAATAGGGTTTAGGGTGTAGGGTTTAGGGTTTTTCATATGTGGTATAGGGTTTCGGGTGTGTTTTTTTGCTATAGATTTAATGTTTAAAGGTTTTGAGTGTAGTGTTTATGGTTTAGGGTTTACGGTATAGGGTTTTGGGTGTTGGTTTTATGGTATAGGGAGTAGGGTATAGGGTTTAGGTTGTATATTTTAGGGTTTATGGTCTATGTTAAAGAATTTTGGCTGTAGGTTTTATGGTTTAGGGTGTAGGGTATAGGGTTTAACATGTTGTGTTTCAGGTTTAGGGTGTAGGGTATTAGGTTTATGTTTTATGGTTTAGGATTTTCAATGTATGGTGTTGGGTTTTGTGTTTAGGATTTAGGGTGTACGATTTAAGGATTAGGTTGTATGGTTTTGGGTTTTGGGTTTTGAGGTTTTCCGGATTGTTTGGGTTTTTTTAGGGCATTTAGGGTTTTTACGGTTTGTTGTATTTTTAGTGTTTTTATAATATTTAGGGATTTTTTAGTGTCAACTCTTTTCGGTATTTTAGGTGTTTTTATGTGTTTTTATTTCTTCTTAATGTTTTTATGGTATTTTTTCTTTTTTAGGGATTTTATGTGTTTTTAGGTTCTTTTAGGGTTTTTATATTTTTATGGTCTTTTAGGGGTTTTAGGGTCTTTTTTGATTTTTTGGGTATTTTTGGGTATTTTTAGGTATTTTTGGATTTTAATGGTTTTATGGTGCTTCATTGTTTTTAGTGTTTTTAGTGTTTTTAGAGTCTTCTTGGGTTTTTAGAGTCTATTAGGTTCCTATAGTTTTTCAAGAGTTTGTAGTGTCTTTTATGGCATTAGGGTCTTCAGGGGTCCAAGTGTTTCATGGGGTTTTTATGGTTTTTATGGATTTTATGGTTTTTAAGGGTTTTATGATTTTTTTTGTTTTTTATGGTTTCTAATGTTTTTTGTTGATTTTTTGGTTTTTAGGATCTTTTCGGCATTTTTCAGCTTGTAGGGGGTTTAGTGTTTTTTTGTTTTTAGGATTTTTAGTGTTTTTAATATTTTATTTGGAATTCAAGGTATATTAAGGGATATTAGGGTTTTAAGGGATTTTAGGGTTTTTATTTTATTTAATTTCTTTTATTTTTTTATGGTTTTAGGGTTTTTTTGAATTTTTAGCGAGTTTTAATGTTTTTAGGAGTTTTATGGATTTTTTTTGGTTTTTAATGGTTTTTATGGTTCTAATGGATTTTTTGGGGGTTTTAGGGTTTCAGTGGTTTTTATCCATTTTAAGGGTTTTTAGGGTTCATGTTTTTCTCGATTTAATAGTTTTTAGGGATATTAAGGTTTTTATGATTATTTTAAGGATTTTACATTTTTTAGATTCTTTATGGGTTCTGAGGTGTTTTAAGGGTTTTTAGGTTTTTTAATATTTTTAGGGGTTTTAGGGGTTATAGGGTTTTTAGGGTGACTAGGTATTTTATGGTTTTAGGGGCTTCATGGGGTTTAAGGGTTTTTAGGGTCTTTAAGGGATTTTATAGGTCTTTAGTGCCTTTTAGGGGGTTTAGTGTTTTGAGGGTTTTTAGGTGTTTTGATATCTGTTAGGGTATATATGTTTTTTATGGTATTTTAATGTTTTTAGGGTTCAAGGGTTATTTTTATTGTTTTAGGTTTGTTTAGGTGGATTTTCAGGTTTTCTATATTTTTAGGGTATTATGGGTTTTACGATTTTTTCGGTTTTTAGGGTTTTTAGGATTTTAAAGGATTTTTCAAGGTTTCTCTTGGATTTTATAGATTTATGGTTTGTATAATTTTATATTTTTTAATGGATTCTTATGGTTTTCAAATATTTTAGTGTTTTTGAGGGTTTTAGGGGGGTTTAGGGTTTTTATTGTCTTTAGGATTTTTATGGGTTACTGTATTTTTAATGGTTTTTAGATTTTTTAGGGTCTTTTGGTTTTTTATTTGGTTTTTTTGGATATAGGGGTTTTATGGTCTTTTATGGGTTTTAAGTATTTTTAGGGATTTTTAGTGTTTTTTGGGGTTTTTATCTTCTCTTAGGGTGATATATTGTTTTTATTTTCATTTAGGGGTTTTATGGTTTTACAATGTTTTTAAGGTTTTATCATATTTAGGATTTTTTCGGGATTTAATGTATTTTTAGGGTTTTAGGGGTTATTAGGGTTTCTTTGGTTGTTTAGAGTTTTTAAATTATTTTAGGGATTCTTAGGTGTTTTAAGGGTTATATGTGTTTTTATTGTTCTTTTAGGTGTTTTGCGGTTTTTAGGGTTCTTTTAGAGGTGTTACAATTGTTTGTTATTTTAGTTTCTTTAGGGTTACTTTAGAGTTTTTTGGACTTTTCAGGACATTGTAGGGCTATTTTGTATTTTTTAGAGTTTTAATGTGTTTTAAGAGTTTTATGGTATTTCAGGTTTTTTAGGTTTTGTTGAATTTTTTAGATTTTTTTGGGTATTCAGGTAATTTAGGGTTGTTTTTTGTTTTTAGATTTCCCTTTGGGTTTTTAGGATTTTAGGGTTTTCTTATGTTTTTTATCACATATACCTACTTCTAATTCAAGACCTTCATCATACCGAAGGGCTCCGCCTCATGAGCATCAACAGAAATGACCGTCTCATCAAGATGATCAAAGACATCAAAGGAGGAAGCAGTTTGAGGAATTAAAGAATAAATTTTATTCTTTCAGGAATGAATAAGTTCTTGGTTACTTCATCTCAGCCTTAGAAAACAATTTGGTTCATTTCCCAAGGCCGAAGAAGCCAAATAAATACAGAGATGAATATCGTCCGAATTATTGTACCTTTCATTAGATATTGGGGCACCCCATTTAGGAGTGATTTGTTTTCAAAGACCTTATGAAAAATATGGTAGACTCTAGACAAGTGAAATTGAAAAGTTCATCAGCTCAAGTATCATGGGTTACTATTATTGATCCAAAGGAAGAAGGTGAATGGAAAATAGTTAAAAGTAAAAATGTGCAAAAATATGATGATTGGATGATCTGGAAAATGATCAACTGGACTCATGCTATTTTACGAACATAGTTGAAACAACCAATTTTGTCTTCTACCTATCCTTCCACAGAAAAACAATCTTTATGAAAAGGTTAATCCTCAAAGAAACAAAGTGTCCATAACAATAAAGAGTAGTCAGAAGAATACAAGCTCGCATCAAGGCCAAATTTTTCCTTACCCCTGGAAAATTTTATGCCATCTATTTCAAAATCACGGGCACCACCCCACCAAATGGTACAACCAGAAGCAACCTGTCAGGTAGAATCCTCATTAGATGAAGAATTGATCTTTGATTCCGTTAATGTTATCCATTTAACGGATGCTTATGCCAATGGTGATTCTGATTTTATTGAGCCATAATTATTTATACCTAATTGGGGAACTAGAGGAAGAGGCCATGGTCAAGGATATAGGAAAAGACATGGGAATTCTAGAAACCACCATTTTAACTCTACCCCTTCTCAAACCATATATGCGGCAAAAACTCATGGAAGATCCCTTTTTGCGAGCTCAATAAGAACAATGAGTTTCTTCCATGAAAAACATGTCTAGTTATAGCATAATTATTATAGAGGAATGATTAGAAGCCACAAAATCTTCTTCTCCATAGATGAATAGACATTGTAAGTCTAATTTACCAAAGTCAGCAGTATTTCCCACTTCTGCTTCAACCCAAAGTACATCTACAACAGAAGCATCAACATCCAAAGAACCTTCAAAACCACATCTCTGTGCTGGGAAATTCAGACCTTTGGATCAAAAGTATGATGTTTTGAAACAATTGGCCCATGTACTGGCTAAGTTTTCGATTCTGGATGCTTTTAATCTATCAAAAGATCTTCAAGAGGAACTCATTGAGGCTTTTTCAAGTCCTCAAGAATTTGAAACCGAAGTTGCTGCTGTTGAGGTTTACTGTATAGAGAATGATTCTATAGAATGTCATGCAGTCATATCTTTAATGGATAAAGATGGAGACCATGTGGTACATGGGCCTATCAGACCTTTGTATCTGTTTGGAAAGGTCAATAACATAGATATCCGATGAGCCTTCATTGATAATGGCTTCGGGGTCAACCTCATTCTCATTCATACACTTCATCTATTGGGCCTGACTGAATATAAATTATCTACTTAGAATTTAATTTTTCAAGGATATGAAAATAATGAACAAGAACTTATGGGAAAAATTACACTCCGAACTTAGTTTGGAGATCTTGTGTCTAATTCAGATTTCATGGTTCTTTTTCAAGACACAGCCTTTAATATTCTACTTGGAAGGCCTTGGTTGCATCAAAATGCAGCCATGCGTTCGTCATACCATCAATATCTGAAATATTGTTTCAATGGTCACATTGGGATATTTTATAGTGACAAGGCTCTATTAAAAACATGTGAATAACAATACATTGAGGCAGAGTTTTATCACACAAATGGAATGAAGTCCATGATGAAGGAAATAACCAGATTTAATTCTCTAAATGGACTGGAAAAGATTCCAGCACATCCATTCATGCATTTGAGTACATATTATGTGTTACCCATCAGTCAAATTAAAAGGGTAAAACCAAATCTATTCACTCATCTAGTAATTCCCATAATGTCAATTGTGGCGATTGAGCCTGATAACATGGGAGAAATTATTGATACACCAAGAAATTAT
The DNA here is from genome assembly GCA_963277665.1 of Viscum album. Taxonomy (NCBI): domain Eukaryota; kingdom Viridiplantae; phylum Streptophyta; class Magnoliopsida; order Santalales; family Viscaceae; genus Viscum; species Viscum album. The sequence goes on along the minus strand of OY728136.1, from coordinate 1,424,629,031 downwards.
GGAAGCTTGAATTGAGATGTTTCATTTAATCTGTTGAACTAAAACAAGCCTTTACTTATTCAATCATAATAGAAGAAATTATAGCAATGTTAGAGGAAGAAAAAGATGTTGATTCTCAACTAATCAATCCCTCTTTACCACAAGAAGAACCTTCATCATCAGTAGGATCAGATATGGTGGATTCTTCTTCAGGATGTTCAAATACTAACTCCCCCCTTAACTCTGGGAGTAATGCCTTGTAATCAACTATACAAGTGAAAAAATAAGAGGTAACACATGACGTGGAAGAAGATGAAGATCTCAGGGATGCTCCTCCAGCATTTGAAGAAGGTGTCTCTACCACTTTGGATGGACTCAGAGAAATAAATCTAGGTATAGAAGAAGATCAACGCCCCACTCTAATTAGTGCAACCATGACCTCTGAAGAGCAAGAGGTGCATACGTCCTTTCTAAATAAACATTGAGATATATTTTCATGGAATTATACGGAAATTCCAGGTCTTAGTCCTGATGTAGCCTCCCAATATTTGGGTTTTCTAGAAGAACATCATGAATTCAAGAAAGTAGTAAAGAGAACACACACAACTCATGCCTCTAAAATTGAAGCTGAAGTTGATAAGCTTATAAAGGAAAAATTTGTCATGGATGTTTTTTATCCCAAATGTTTAGCCAATATTGTCTCAATGAAAACGAATAAGGTGAAAATTAGAGTCTTCATTGATTCCAGAGATCTTAACCAGCATTGTCCTAAAGATGATTTTCCAGTCTCGATTATAGAACTTCTAATCGATACAACTGTTGGCTATGAATCTCTTTACTTTATGGATGGTTACTCTGGGTATAATCAAATTCAAATGGCCCTGGAGGATGAAAAATCTATAGCCTTTAGAGCTCCTCAAAGTGTGTTTTTCTATAGGGTAATTTCCTTTGGCTTAAATAATGCAGGCGCAACATACTAACGTGTCATGCACTATATCTTCAAACCCTTCTTAGAAAATTTTGTTGAATGTTATGTGGATGATTTGGTAGTAAAATCCAAACAATGTTCTAATCACTTGTCTGATTTGGAAACAATATTTCACAAACTTCGGAAACATAATTTGAAGATGAACCTCTTAAAATGTGATTTTGGGGTAACCTCAAGAAAGTTTCTTGGATTTTTTGTACACCATCGTGGTATCGTAGTTGATCCTGAGAAAAAATAATCAATCTTTGGTAAGTCACCTCCTCAAAATTTGAAATAATTAAGGGGACTTCAAGGACAATTGGCCTATATTCAGCGCTTTATCTCTAATTTGGATGGAAAATGTTTACCCTTCATCAGATTAATGAAGAAGGAAGTTACCTACCATGGACTGAGGATTTTCAAGAAGCATTTGATAGACTCAAGAAATATCTCTTGATTTTACCAGTATTGATGCTACCTGTTGAAGGAAGACCACTTATTCTCTATGTGACAGATTTATAGTGATTGATAGGTGGGTTCCTCGCCCAAAATAATGATGCGGGGAATGAAAATAGCCTTTGCTATCTCAGTTTCACTATGCTTGATGAGGAAACTTGGTATTCACGTATTGAGAAGTGCTTCCTGGAATTAATCTTTGCAGTTAAGAAATTGAGAGACTACCAGCAATATCATAATGTCCAATTGGTATCCCATAATAACATGTTCAAATTTATCTTGAATCGCCCTATGATTACAGGATGTCTAGCAGGGTGGGTAGTTATTTTGAAACAGTTTGATATCCAGTTTTTGCCACAAAAGGCAATAAAAGGCCAAGATCTGGCGGATTTCCTTGTTGAGCACCCATTTGCGGAAGACACATATTTTAATACTGAACTTCTTGATGAAGAGGACTTCTCAATTCAAGATAATTCCTAACCATGGGAAATTTATTTTGATGGTGCTTCTAGAAGTCCAATAGTTAAGAGACAGGAAAATCCTAAAATCAATGAGGTTGGATTAGGAATTGTCCTTATTTCCCCAGAAAAGGTAGTATTTCCTTATTATTTCCTATTATCGGAAGGTTGTACCAAGAATGAAACAGAGTATCAAGCTCTCATCGGAGGTTTGGAATTTTCCCTTTAGGTTCAAATGGATCATTTAAAGGTAAAAGGTGATTCAAAATTGGTGATCAATTAAATCAATGGGGAATATTCTATCAAAAAAGAAGAGGTAATCCCTTTATGTGATTATGTCAGTGAGTTAATTGCTAAATTTACCTCAGAATAGACATTTCCATATGTCCCTCGATCACAAAATCCTCAAGAAGATGCACTGGATAATGTAGCTACTGCCTTGGCAGATCTAAATTGGGATGAGACAGTTATCAGCATAACCCATCGCCGTGTGGTCTTACCTTTTGTTCAAACCAGAATGGAGGGAATTAATGAAAATTTCCCTATTTCTCAACCATATGTTCATACCATGGTATGGAGAACATCCATCATGGAATATCTAAAAAATGGGGTACTTCCACCAAATAGGGCTAAGAAGGAGAAGATCTAGTGACGAGTAGCTAATTTAACTCTTTATGATAGTACAGACCACCAAAGGATCATTTACAAATGAGTCTTTGATCGAATTATCTTCAGATGTATTGATGGACAAGAGACCGCATCTATCATGAAATAAGTACATTCAGGAGCTTGTGGTGCCCACCAATCTAGGCACATACTCTCTGATCATATCCAAATGCTTGGATACTTTTGGCCTTCAATGACACAAGATTTTTCATGTTTCACTAAAAAATTCCATCCCTATCAAGTTCATGAAAACTTCATTCATCAACCCCCATAGTTTCTACATATAGGTAAATACTTCTGGCCATTTTCCACATGGGGAATGGATGTAGTAGGGCCTTATCCTCCATCCACGACTAAGCAGTTCAAGTATATTCTCACTGCTACTAATTTTTTCTCCAAATGGGTTGAGGCAATACCTCTCAAGGAATTCGAAGCCAAAAGAATTGTTAGTTTTTTCAAAACTAATATCATCACCAAATTTTTCATCCCTCATACTATTTTGATGCACAATGGCACCATTTTTTGTTCTGCTGAAGTAAAAAAGTTATATCAAAAACATAAGATCAAGTCCAACCACTCATCTCGCTATCATGTAGAGACCAATGGATAGATAGAGGCTTTTAATAATACTCTATCAAATATACTCCAGAAGATGGTGGATAAAGATAAGAAATCATGGCCTGATAAACTTTTAAATGATTTATGGGCTTATCGAACAACTTCCCTTACTTCTAACCAAGCAACTCCTTATTCATTGGTATATGGAAGTGAAGATGTTTTTACAATTGAAATACAATTTTCTTCACTTAGAGTTGAAATCTGTGATCAGTTGTCTATAGATGAAAGATCTCAGAAATGGTTCAATGATTTAGAATAATTAGATAGGAAAATATTGCATACTTTGCATCATCTAGAAGTCTATCATAATAGAATAGCGCAAGCTTTTAATAAGAATGTTATCCTTCGTTCATTCATTCAATGAGAATTGTTATTGGTCCTTAGGACTCCAATGATACTAGGAAAGCAACCTCAAAAACATGAACCAAAATGGGAAGGTCCTTATTCCATACATAAGGTCTATTCAAAAGGAGTTTATACTTTAATCTCAATAGATGGAGATCTCATTAAATCTCCAACCAATGCGAGATTTTTGAAGAAATACTTTGTGTAATTATTCCCATTAGTCCTCACTGCAAGACTTAAAACTAGATAGCCCCCATGTCCTAATTGCAAGACATTAAACTGCATAACAACCATATGTGTCCATGTTGCATGACGTTAAAGTGCATAGCATCTTCGTCCTAGTCGTATGATGTTAAACTGCATGACATCATATGTACTACTAATGTTTTATCAATTAGATGTTAGAAGATTCCATAAGAAAATGTCATTTACGTCATCACTACTTCTTAGTAGTACACAAGTCCCTCTCTTTACTATGTCGGAGTCAGATCTACATAGAGACCATGTTTCACGAACTATGTATGGCTTGATTCTCATTTTCAATGAGATACGTAGAGGCGCCTGAATCTCCAATTCCGGGCCCAGCCAAAATCACAAAATATTCTTATTTTATTTTTATCTTCTTTTATATGAATCAGATTTATATAGAGTGTTTCCTTAAGACATATGATTTGGTTTTTCTACCATTTTATATTTTAAGATTTACCGTTCTCTCAGAACGTGTAAAAAAATCCACCATTCATCTTGTCAAACTCTATTAGCATGAGGAATGATTTTTTCAAGAACTATGTATGGATTGATTCTCATTTTCAATGAGATACGTAGAGATGCCTATATCTCCAATCTTTGTCACATCCACACGATAAAAAAACCCCTTTATTTCTTATATAAAAATCAAATTTGCTTAGGGAATGTTTTAAAAACTATGTATGACTTGATTCTTTCTCCATCACAACATATAGTGACACTTGGGTTTTATCCATTAACCCCGTTACAAAATGTATTTCCTTTCATATCGGTTCATTTTCGTCCTTACAACATGATGTTAAACTGCATGGAAATCTAATACCCCTATTCTTCATTTTCATCACCTTTTCTTTATAAAATAAATCCGTACTGCTCCTTGTTTCTCACACCGAGCATAGATCACATGGGATTATGAATTGGGTAAATGTCTTCTTTATATAAGGTGTTTTTATTTATTATGTGGTTAATAATGTCTTCACTTAATGACTCAAAACTGTATAGTATAATGTCTTCACTGCATGACTTAAAACCACACATCATCATATTCATTCAAAGGAAACAAATAATGCCTCTATTTTACATACGAGTCAGATCTTTGTAAAGGACATAAAACTCATAAACAACGTTGATTCAAAATTTTCCCAAGTGAGTTAAGAAATACCTCCTTCCACATTTCAAATTATTAATATTGAATATTCCCAGATTCTCATAATCTTCATTACGGTTTCTGGTGATAGAGTTTCTAATATTTAATAGCTCTTTTTCCTGACTATGTAGCACGTTCCCTTAGGTGGCCTTGAATAAGTTGCCTACATAACATGCCTATTAGCCAAAAGATTCCATTTTTTGGCTATGAAACATATACCCTAGTTGTCCCTACATAATATACCCCCCATAATGGGTATGTCAAATAATGGTAATTTCGTTCTTGGTTATAGTATCTTTGACCCCTTCAAACATTGATGACAATATATATGAATCTGCATTTTATAGCAGTAATTCAAGTATACTTACCCCATTATCTTTCTCACAATATGAAAATCTTCAAGACCATGGTTTACAAATTTCCTTCACCGTGTTCTTGATGCACTAGGGAATAATCTTGAATTCACTTGGCCACATATCATATATTGTTTTTATTTCTGGTCCTAGTTGTATGACCTAAAACTACGAACACAATATCTTTTACATTTGGATCAGACATTTAAAAAAGTCATGTTCCTCTGATTTTTTGGATATATTGATTGGAAATACCCTTCTTATATTCAGGTACCTTTCTCCATAAATCAAACATTATGCTTTGGAAAATCTGAATCTCCATAAACTTTCTTTGACTTTTAGAAATAGAACTTCAAAATTCTAAGAGCTCTTTTGCCTTACTATGTATAACGTGCCCTTAGGCGGTCGTACATAAGTTTCCTACATAATAGGCTTGTAAGTGAAAATATTCCACTATTTGGATATACAACATATTCCCCTATTGTCCCTACATAAAATAGCCCCCATAACGGGTTTTTCAAGTAATGGTAACTTCATTCTTAGAAAAGACTTCCAATAATGCTTTTATCCCTTTTCCCATATAATTTTTAAATTTTAGAAATTACTAAATCATAGTTTATAGTTTTACCTTCCATACTTGAATATGATAGTATGTTTCTGAACAAATTATCAAGAAATTGGCAGAGTTTTCTCATACCTTTGGTCAGATCTAAAGACGTGAAATTAAATCCACACAATGTCTTCACTACATGACTTAAAACTACACAGTACCAATTTCCTCACTGTATGACTTAAAACTACACAGTATGATATCATAAATCTCCCCTTTTTTGATAAAATTTTAACCATTAATCATACACCAAATTTGTATAAAAATGGTTTTTCTATTCATGACTTATTTTGGTCTAAAATAGCCCTTTTTCATTCTTAAAATTCATTTCCTTGGAAAAACCACATACTATGGTCTTAAGTCACCCAAATATTATTTCCCCCAATCTATCGGTAGAAAATGTTAAATTCTTAATGAATGCTTTTTCTTGACTATGTAGCACAAGCCCTTAGGAAACCTTGCATAAGTTGCCTACATAATAGGCCTGTCAGTCAAAAGATACCACTATTTGGTTATGCAGCATATACCCTAGTTGGCCCTTCATAACGCAACCCCCATAATAGGTTTTTTAAATAATGGTAACGTCATTCCTGGAAAAGAAACCCCTTATGTTGATACAAGTTTTAGATTTGGTGACCATAAAAAACATAACTCAAGATTCCCCTTAGTAATTTTTAAAAAATATTAAAGCAATTATTATCCACTGATTATTTTTTGGAATTTAATTCAAATTTTAGGGTCAATTCTATTCGACCCTAAATATTTTTCCTTTATAGTCCAAAATTCATGACTCTAAACTGCCAGTAACAAAAGACTCGGTACTTATTAGATTGAAAACCTACAAAGGGAACTCTAAACAAAAGGCGAGTCCCAGCTCACTAAACATACATTTTTGTATGATTTAGGTTATATTGAGAAATAAAAAAACGAGTTCAAAAGATACAAAATTTGTGGGGTTATTCATATAACCCTAGAAACCATCAAATTATGTCCATTAGGTCCCTCAGCTTAATAAAAAAATGTTTAGCACATCATTATTATAATTATAATAATGATTGTTTAACATAAAGGAATCATTATCATCATTTAATTTTCATATTGCAATCATGAATGATATAAATGAAAATTTTTATGGTTGAAAACCAAATTTCTTTCATTCATATGAAAATAGAGGGACATCCACAAAATGGATCCTCCTTATCATGTTTTAGAATAAACTCTCAACATGAATTTTCATTTGTTGGACCGCTTCATAATCTCTATCAGCTGCCTGTTGAAGTTTAGATAACTGAGAAACTCCAGACTCCTCTTCCTGACGAAGTGCTTTCTTAGAAGTTGAAATGGCAGTTATCCCCTTTAATTGGGTTTCTCCTAATTTCTGATTCAACATCTCAAGCTTGTTCTGAATAACATCCAATTTTTGTTGAAGATATAACAACTCCTTCATGGTTTCTTTGATTTGTTGGATAATATCAAGTGATCTCATGTTATGAGTTTCCTCCACCTCAATTAATGCAGCTTGAAATCCCTTAATATTGATGCGTCATTTAGCCTCTTCAAAATCGTGTCATAGCTTATTCTCCTACTCCCGTCGGCAAATAGTCTCTTTCATGTACTCACAGACTGGCCAATAATTAAATCCACCAAATCCCAATACACATAATAATGCTGGGATATTTGAAGAATGGGACAACAATTCATATAAAGGCTTTCGGAAATTATGCTCCAGATATGCGGCCATGTCTTATTACATGCCATACCAAGAGCATACTGCATCTCTAGGTCTGAATATTTGTCACTACCATGAGGTAGAATGTACTCTGGAAACAGGTCACTTTAAGAGATACCTTGTTCTACTTCTCTTGGGATAGTATATGATTCACCTTCTGATCTAGGAATTAATAACCCTTAATGATAGAATCAAGGTCATTATTAGTTTCAAATGGAGGAAACAAATAAATTCAAACATTTGATTATATTTACCCAATAATAAGTCAGATACTTGATTGGATTCATTCCCGTATTCTCAGCCTCAGTGTTTTGAGTAGATGTTTCTTGAGAAGGTGCATTTACTTGAATTTGATTAGTTATGAAAATTTAAGTCTCTGTAACATATCTTGATGAAGGATCCTCTGTAGATATTTCTCCAGCCCCAGAAGAAGGATAAAGTAGAACACCCTGTTTTTGAAGAACCTTTGCAACATTTTCTGTAGATAAAGCTGTATAAGGTGAACTTTGATGTAAAGAAATAATTTGAAGAGAAATTATGTATAAAAAAATACATGAATAGGGACTTACTTCCTTGTAATTCTTCATTAAAATTCCTAAACTCCTTAATGGAACCTGGAATATCAATATTCGGATTAAGGGTGTCCATCATTTCAGTGTATACATCCTGAAATGTTACAATATCCTTGCCATTTAAGTTATCCAAAAAACAGTGGTTGATGCATAAATTGGCTCTGTTGACATTTTGTTCCATTGGATCTTTAATTGTTATGCCAGCATTAGGTGTTTCTAGGTTTGGGTCAACATCATCATTGGTATTTGATTTCTATGGATCTTCATTCCTTTCTTCTAAAGCTATTGGAATATCAGTGTTGATTATTTTAGGAACCTTTGAAAAAAGAAACTAAGGAATGTATTTAATCATACCGTGACTTTACTCTCACTCAGTAGATCCAGGAGCAGGTATAACTGAATCTTTTGACCATTTATCTACTAAAATTGCATATTTTTCTGCATGAACCTGGGTATCCCCTAGGGCTTCTTTTTCTGTTCTTGAAGAATCAGGTCTTAATCCCTTGAGAGAGGAGAGATATATAGATCCTACAAGAGGATAAAACATGGTTACCAGAATATATTGAGAAATTTGTATGCCATAAGGATCGTATAAATACTTACTCCTTCGGTGAACACTTCGAATCAATCTCATTGCTCTCTTGCATTTTTGTTCAAAAGCTTGTGGAGAGATTGAAATACTCATTTATGTAGGGGAAACTTGAGGTAATTGTTGAGTATTATCTATCTCCATTACCCCAGTCATGATTCTTGCTCCCATAGAATGTTCTGGAGACCTGGGAGGATCATTTTTTGCATCGACAAGAGATCCTGTAGGACCATACTGAGGTGATTCGAGAATTGGACCAAATCTTCCTTCTCTACATTCAAGTTGCCTAAATATATTTTCATCAATATTAATGATGATAAATGGTAAAGAAGAGTTGATACAAAATAAAAAAAGGAAATACATTCTCATTATTAACATAAATATCCCACTCCTCTTCAGAGTCGATAATTACCCCTTCACGGACTCCTAAGTCCAACATATGAGATACTCGTTTAGAGGCTTGGATTTTTTGATCATTTGAATATATAAAAACATCTATCTCCGCAATATACTTTTGTACTTCCACCAAGTTATTTTCTAGAATACAATCATAAGGTTCCTTGATGTCAAAAATATCTGGTATTCGAATGCCATGCTGGAGAAATGCCCAGGCATCCCTATGATCACGGGTTATACCCTCCCAATGATGAATAGCTGAAGGTCGCACATAGTTTAATCATGGTTTTATTGATTGTGGAGGAGATTCAAAACCCTATGATTGGGGAAATTCTTCAAGCCTCTTTTCTTCAGATTGTTCAACAGATGGAGTAAGAATCTCTGTTTGATGGTGGTGACTAGATCGCCTTGGAGTTGGAGGTTTTTCTTCTCTAACCCTGGTCTTCCTGGTACACCTCCTACAAATATGTTTTGAGGGCTCTGAAACCTCCAAAACATATTTGTCATCTCTTTCCTTGGACTTCTTACCATGATTTCTATGTGAAATAGTCGTTATAGCTACCACTCGATATATTCCTTTCGTCAAAGCCCCTTGAGGATGTGAAGAAGCCCAAGCTTTGGAATACCTAGCTTCCAATATAATCGATTCATCTATTGGAGGTAGCGTAATCAACAATTTGGATACCTATAAAGCCGTTAGAATCCATAATTGTCGTGATACCATTGGGTGTTTCTCCTCTCTGACATAAGTAGGTGGAAAAGTGTTTGAATATTGAAGGCATCTGAACTGATGAGAAAATCTACAGGGAAGATAATCCTCGTAGATAATTTCACCATCAATTCTGTTTGATAATATACCATCCCTGAATTCCATCATATAAGATCTCAACTCATAATTCTTTTCTTTACCATCAACAATAAATGTTCCAACTGGTGGGTTACCAAAAGGAAAGAATCTGAATTCTTCTGAGACATTCAATACCTTCATCACCTCGTCAGGTCTAATGTTTAGAGGCTTAATACCAAAAACTTTCTGTAAAAATGGGGTGAATCAACCATTGGGAATGTTGACTGAATTCAACACTGAGTATAAAGAAAAATGTGCTACAATACAAACCCAAAACATTTGGAATGGTCCTAAAATCCTTAATGGAGCCTTCCCATTGTATAAATGTAGTAGGAGATCGTAAATTCTTGCTAATATAAGGGTTTCTAGCCTAATATACATCCCTTCTACCAATTTAGCTGCAACGATGAAAGTCCATGATCTTAATCCACCTCCAGATTCACAGAATGGAAGAAAATAAACACTTAGCCACATAGCAAGGAAGGAATTTAACCATACATTTTCATCTATATTTGGTTTGACTTTATATCCCCAGTGCTTATAATCGTCTCTTTAGTGGAGACCAATATGTTCCTAAACTGCCTCGGTTATCTACAGAAGGAAAAACTGTAGGACATCCTCAGGCTGGACTTTCCACTATTGTTGGTTCTATAAAGGCTTCCATTCACACTCTTGCATGAATATAATTCTTTCTTTAGGTAAATTATTCACTATCTTAGGTAATTCATGAGATAGAGGTGGTTTTCTATAACCATTACCCCATGTTGTAGTAGGAAGAATGAATTCATCATAAATTTCCCGAAGAATGGGAACTCCATCTATTTGGTAAATGTCCTAGAGACTAATACCAACTTCACTATGGATCAAATGAAAGGAATTTTTGTGTGGACTCCATCTGCTCAGTAATTCAGAAATGAGTTCATTTTTATAAACATAAGTTTTCCCCATCCAAACAGCTTCATAGATATGAACATCTGATAACTCTTTTCTGAATTTTTCACAAGTCCGATGTACCTAGAATGCCCACATCCACTCGGGTTTTACACCCCCTCCAGAACGAAGGTCCCAATCTCCTTTCCAACCATTAGATTGATCTTTTTGAGAATCCTAAAAGGTGGAATCATAAAAATGTGTTCTTGTATATACAAAATGATCTTTCATATCAGGAGTGCAACCACTATGATTAAGGATGCAGCTAATAGGGACTGTTCTTTCTTGTATTAGAACCCCTCTTGCACAAATATTCATGCAGTTACAGTTGGAGTATTGAAGAAACCAATTCTTTGGAAAGTACTTATTAACATATGGAACATGGGCATATTGAAAAATCCCATGCCCATACAAAGGTAAATAAGAACTTTGTGTGTAGTCATGTTGGTATAGAATCAGACCCTTGCATATCCCAAGAAGAGTACTCTCAACAATGTCATAATAGTATGGTATGACGATATTCATCATTTCATTTTGGAGAGCCTTAGCTTCTTCAGTATGAGTCATCAAATGAGTTATTATTTCCGGCAAAAGAATTACCAAACTTCTAGGTTAAAATTTTAATGAGTAAATAAAAAAATGGCAAAGGACACTGTCCGCATAGGTCCTTAGATGAGGCATGTCGCATAGGTCCTTCGAAGAGGTCTGTCGCATAGGTCATTCTCCAAGGATCCTAGTGCAACCCCATTGGTGAAGTCCTTTGGTAAAGCTCCATCGTGTAAGTAATTTTACCATAAAAAAGTTTCAATGAAATTATGCGAGAGCACAATGCAATAAGAGCTGGGTGAATGAGCTACACAATGAGAGCCACAAAATTTCGGAGAAATCACAGATGAAGAAAAAAATCATGAATGGTGAGACCTATTTATAAGAAACCAAAGACCTATGCATTCGGACTGCATGCAACCTCTGCGCGCCGTACCAATGTGAAGCAGCTGCGCGGTACACCTGCATGCAAAACCTGCGTTGTTCGGAAACTTTCACCTTAGGACTCGACCCTCTTTGTATGTTTCAGATCCAATCCTAAGGGGGTATTTTTTTACACTACTTGAGAAATTAACCGAAAGTACTATGAAGAAGAACTCTAGATATTTCAGATCCCAAAGAACCATTTGAAAAGTACAAAAGGAAAATCAATAATACTTCCAAAGAGCTTGAAGATGGAATAACTTCATGGATCTACGCGGTGGGCCTCTGCAGCCGACTTGCATGGCCAACCTACACGGCTGACCTCCACAGTTGAGCTCCACGCTAGAGGAGTTTTTATGCACCTCCACGGAGAACTTGCACGGAGGAGATGCGCGACTTACCTCTGTGGAGTATCCCCATGCAAGACCTCTGCGCCAGAAGATGCTCAGTGCACCTATGCAGACTACATCCATGTTGAAGCTGCGTGAAATACCTGAGCGGGAAACATCTCTTTTACCAGGCCCATCCGTGCCTATAAATAGAGCCCTTGGGCTCCCCATTTCAGGACTGAAAAAAAAGTGAAAGACTATCTGAAGCTCCCATTACATAGCTCTTTCGCCTAGATCCCTCAAATTGTCTGAGGTATCTCTCTATACCACGAGAGAAGAGATAATTAAATGGGATAAGCATGTTTTGAAGTTATTCAATTTCTTTAGTCATAATCCATACCTGCACGGTATACCTATGAGCCATACCTACATGTTAGACCTATGCGCCATACCTGCGTGGTATACCTGCGTGCCATAACTGCATGGTACACCGGTGTTCCATACCTGTGTTGTACACCTGCGTGCCATACCTGCACGGTATACCTGCGCGATACAAGCAACACAGGGTGCCTATGTGGCATACTTGTGCAAAGTACCTATATGACCAGATCAAGTACCATCTTTTAAAATCCATTCATGGCAGGGTATCTTCTTCCTTGGTTCCCTTATCTAAAAAGGACTAAGTTGAAGCCTCTACCAAAACTTCATGAATTCTCAAACATTTGGGAAAGGCACATAATCATGTATCCTACTTGGGTTTGAATTTCCATAGTCAGAGGTTTCAAACATTTGTTTCACAATGGGGTTAGGATTCATGGGTTGTTTGTGGGTTTGTATATCCACAGTCACATGGACTTTTCTCCTAGAAACAGTGTTGGAAAGATCCCTGTTTGGAGGAGGGTTGGGTCCTGGCCTCTCCTTTCTCAAAGAGATGACCCGGGATCTCAGGTTTCTAGTAGGGAAGGTATGGTTCACCTATTTCTTTTCCACAAAAGCATAGAAGAAGTCTCCCTCCCCTACCAAGACCAATTTCAGGGCAGCCATACTGGTATAATCCCCTCACCTTCACCCATTCTTTCTAACATTGGACCCTTGTACAATGTAAATAAAACAGATGGAATGTTCGTTGCCTGACCCTCTTCCACGGTCGACGCGCCCTCTTCCATCAGCATGGAGGAAAATTTTGAAAGTGTGAAGTGTCATTGTTGAATCTTTCACAACCTCTTGTTTCTCACACCGATCATGACTCATGTGGGATTAGTGATACGTGATGGTTGAAACATGTGCACAAACACTCATTGGAAGGAACTACGAGAACTCAGATTCCTATTCAACATAGGAAGCTCTTTCAGAGCCCGAGCTCACTGGATATCCTCCTTAGGAATCCAACCCTAAATTCCCCCAATTTGGGCATCCTCTTTAGGAAATAATCCCCAAATTCAATCCTCAAATCATCAAGGCATCCCGTTTTAGGTAGTAATCCCAAACTCATCTCTCTCAAAAGACCATACACTCCTAAGAGAAACATCAAACTATGTGGGAATTGATTCCCATCTATATGGGATATGTAGGAAGCCTCCTTGAGGTTCAAACCCATCAATTCAAATCAACCCTATTCTGTTTGGGCCATATTCCCAACAGGGTCTGATCTTACTTGGAAACCCATATTGCTTCCAAATTCCTTGGGCGGCCTTAACATAAGTCCCACACTATGTTTCAACTAAGCACCTTCCACTTAGAGGTCCTTATATCATGAACTTAAAAGCAATGATGTGTCTTATTAAGTGACACCGAACTACGAGGGTTTTGATTCCTTTCACAAGGATAGGTAGGTAACCCATTTTATGGGCACAGTCCCAAGATCAAAACAAACTTTCTTCTCCCTATATGACAATAAATTCCAAAGTTCCCCACTGAGTGGATTAAAAACCAGTATCATCACAATGATGATTAAAATAATCTCTAATCAATATATTAGAGGATGCCATTGATGGAAAACCCCTAATACATATGGATATTTCCATTAATGAAGAACCTTGAATACATACAAACGATTCTAACGTTTAACACGTGTTAATAAGTGATTATAAATTCCAAGGGATAGTTATGATATACTTGGTGAATTAATAAATATCGTGAAAATATTTTAATTTCACAAAGAGATTCCCAGAGTATACGATAATTCCCTTCAAAAGGGGGTGATGAGTCCAACCTCCCATGCTCTCAACCAGTACATGTTCTTAAGTATCGTAAAAGTTCAAAACTTAACGAATGCATGCCTTTGGAAAACATGTCCTCTTTGGATAAAGAACTATTGGAAGGTTCCAATTCCATGAATAAATCCAATGGAAACCACATGGAAATAGTGATTCTTAAATCTAGATCACACGTTTCAAGGAACTAAGAAACAAAGTTCAAACTCACCGAACACCTGCCTTTGGAAAGTAGGTCCCTTTTGGATAAAGAATTGTTGGATATTTTTGATTTCATAAATAAATCCAATGGAAACCTTCTATAAGTAGTGATTCATAACCAGAACATGTGTTCCAAGGAACTAAGAAACAAAAATGGTGAACCGGATGTGAATCCTTAACCAAGTTAATAATGTTACGCATATATCAGGACCCTATCAATTGATAAAGGAAGGCTAGACGAAGGAATAAATCATGCATGTATCCATCTAAAAAGAAATTTATTTATTGGAGTTAATTTTTATTAAGTATTCTCAGAACTCCCGTAACTCCAAATGTACTCCTTCAAGTTTTCACCCATGAATTCCATGACCACTAACCAAGCTAGATCTTCATTCCCTGGAAGGACGCCATCACCAACTCAGCATCATCAATGCTAGGTCTCCAATGTATTAGTAATGGAATACTGTCAACATGGTATTATCCCATATTTGGAGGATTCCTGATAGGTTCTCTAGGATAACTAAAACCCTCGATCATCTGGTCAATGATGACCGATGGTCGAGAAATTGACAGTGCCAACCACTATCTTCAACCGTTTCGGTTCCATATCCTCAGAAAAAAACCAGTCCCTCCCATAAAATAGGGAGGTGAATCAAGAGGTCACTCATGGCCTTAATTTAACGATGTTTGGGTCCTTCCCGAGGACTCCCACCAACAGTCTCCACCATGAGAATTGTGTGGTAGTGAACCCCCAACATGAAGAGGGTGTTGCCTTTAGTTGTTCGGCACAGGTCCCTTAGATTCGGGAATAAAATACGAACCTTTGGGGAGAACATCCATCTAATAGAGAGTAGGTTCTTACATTTTCCCCCTCCAGATAAGTCTATCAACATAACTTGGTGGAAAAATGGGCGGGCACATACACATGTCCGTCCTAATTCTGATGGCCAGCAGACTCGTCTAGAAGCAACCCACCAATCCCACCAGTTAAATCCAGTGGAGTTCCATGAATAGGCACATACACATGTTTACAAACTATCAGCCAATCATCAGGCTCTTCTGACTGTATTCAAGGAATCCCTTGAATCAAATTTGGTGGAAACTAGTAAACAAAAACATACACCTATGTACACTCGCCAATGCTGTCAACAATTTCGTCTCTCAGTATTGAAATAATTCTATCAATTGTTCTTGGTGGAAAACATCCAGAAAGCACATAAACCTACTAGTGTTCATCAAGACTTCCAAAAGTCTCATTTGGAAGCACTTGGAGAAGTCAGTTGGATAGATCTAACAAAAAATATAGGGGAGACTCAACTCTCTGCCCCCATACATGAGTACTGTCAGTATCCACTGACAGGAAAAGGAGGAAAGGAGCAGGAAAATAAACCTACTCCAGATATGAAATGGAAATATATTCCCATTTGAGCTTCTGAATTTTCCAAACATATTTTAGTAATGGTGAAAGTGTAGACACAAATTCTTACCCATATTTTAGAAGTATTCCAGAATATCATAACATAAAATTCAGTAGTACCAGAGGAACAAACCCATAACTCTATCCCCGCACCTAGGATGACACATCGATATGCCATCATAGAGTAGATACATATCTCAGTACCTATCCATGAAGTTAATGGGCCACACTCCCCCATATCATATGGAAAACTAGATCGGTAATATACACCCATTCCAATTTTATATAGTTGGACCATTCTGATGACCACTCCAAGGAAGGTACATACACATTCCCATGATAACCACTTCACCCAGCAAGTGGCTCCAACTAAGTGTAAGAGATCATCCAAGAAAAAGTCTCAGAAAACATAGTTGGAAAATCAATATCCAATCTGTTATCTGGATCCTCTTAATGATGGATTTCATGAATCCCTTGTACATTTATACATTTCAGCTCAAGATCCTACCCTCTCATTACCAAATTATGGGAGTAGTAGAAGTAATTTTATAGTTCCCCATTAGACACTTCATCATGAAGTCTTACTTCATGAAAATTCGGTCAATCTAGAGAGCTTTTCTTCAGATGAGATCCACAACAACCCTCCATGTGACCAAAAGACCAAGGGGAGAGTGGATTTATCCCTTTCTGAAACCCACCATGGTGGTCCTCCCCATGATGGAATTTTCTGTGAAATTTCTCTTCACAGTAGTGTTTCTCATTTTCCAGATAATTCCATAATCGGCAATGTAGTAATGAGAAAGACCTCTTATCTAGAGGCATTTTCCAACGCATGTACAGTCATATCTGATGCCTTTTCATTAACTGGTGAAATTCTTTCTCAACCAGAAATACTCTTAATGGGATGGTCATTCTTTGAAACTCCCTTGGGTCATTTTTATTCTAATGTTGTAGAAGAAAAGATAATGATTCTGTTGTTTTTAATAAAACAACCGAGAAGCATCCACTTTGGTCGGACCAAGTGGAGAAACCTCTAGTAAAAGATGATGAAGATATTTTGAACTTTAGAAAACAATTGGATAAAGTATAAGTACCAATCATGTTCTATCCTTTGGAAAAATCTCAATACAACATTCCAGAATTGATGATAGAAGATTGCATTCATGATGTCTGCCTCAACTTATGGAAAAATATTCATCATTTTAAAACCAAATTATTACCATATGATGAATATAAAAATCATGTAAAGATAATAGAAGGTTTTAAATGACAAATTGACATGGCATCTCTCCCAGTTTACCAACACCCAAAGGTTGAAAAATAGCAAAGATCCCTTCACCGTGCATGCCTCGATGAACTAAAGAGGCTGCGCTAGTAAATTTTGGATACCCCATATGGTGTTCATATCAGAGGTTGGGGTGCACACATAGCATTGAATTTTTCTATGTACCAAAATTATCAAAGCCAACAAAAAGTGGTCTCATGAAATTTTATTTACCACGGCTGGCTACAATCAACAAATTTTGTATGTAATCAAGTATACACTCAGGAACAGGGCTCAACTGGCTATCATAGGTGTCAGTCCCAAAGAGAAAAATCTATTGAGATACTATTTCATCAAGCATCTAAGAACCTTAAGTATGCCTCTCTCTTAGAGGATGTTAACCATAAGATGATGAAAATGTCTGAAATAGAACAATAGTCTTTCAAAATAGGTGATTTGAGTGGTTGTATGATAATGCAACCAACCAATGTCCAAACCAAAATTCTCAAAATCAGAATATAAGTTGTACAAATATATGCTATAGTAGTTCAAGAGCCACCCCATCCTACAGGGATGGGGGATTGTTTAATTCAGCCTCTGAATTCAATAAACAAAGTTCAAAGGTTTGAGGAAAAAGAATAGGAACAACCCCAGCCTGTTGGTCTGGGGGTTTTACACATCTACACAATCCACACCTCAATAGAAGTTAGTTTTCTCTCAATCAGGGAAGAATCCACAAAGAGAACACACAACTAAAATATCAAAGTATTACCTTTGGGTTACTCTCTATCAAACAGTTCCTGAGAATTCAACACATAAGAGAACAAAATCTCATGGAAGATATAGAAAAAGATGATCTTATAATGATATTGATAGAATTCCATCAATGGATTATGCGTCAGTAAATTTCTTTAATACCATTATGGAAGATCCTCTAAAAAATGATCCCAATTCAGGGAAATCAGAAGATGAAGTTCTTATCCATAATATGGTACACACTGAAGAAGAGGAAAGAGGTGTCCATACCCGAAATTAGAGGCTTACCCAGAATCTTGGTATGCCCTCAAGTAACCAACTCTCACCCCTCAAAAAGGTATATAACATGTGGAAAGGTAAAATTCAGATCACATCTCAATATCTGCAGGATAATGTCAATCTGTTTTTCTTGAAGAAATATTTTCTCAGCAAGAAGAGGAGATGAAAGAGTTGAAAAGACTCAATACAGAGTTACTTTAAAGCATCATTTCTACTAGGCATGCTCCCTAGGGAGATCCTCAACTTGTACATCCTATAAGAACTACATAAGAAAGAGGATTTGTTTTAGATATAGATATGGATAATTAATTCTCTTTATTGGGTACATAGCCAGGGAAAGATCAAACATGTCCTTATAGGCCTTTCCTCGTGGGTTATCCAAGACAAATACCTGCAATCGCACCACCAATCGGTTTTTCATTCGTTACACCAATTCTTGCTCTAGATGTTGTACGTGTATAGTTCCCATATCATCTAGATTTTACCCAAATTCTTATGAACACAATTGAGGCATTAACAACTTGATTGGAAGCTATAGAAGAATAGAAAGTGCCATCACAACAAAAAAATAAGGCATACCCTGAATGGGAGGATCTAATCCCTCCCCCACCAAACATTGTGAATACTACATTCCCAATCTCTATTGCTTTTGAATATCCAAAGAAACACTTAATGCATTTTTTTCTCATTGTGATCCTATTAAGGGGACTCCTCAACAACAAGAAGTAGTAATGTTCAGATGCTTTGTGAAATCATTAAAGGGGGAAACTTATGTCTGGTATACAAGTTTGCAATCTTGATCAATTACAGGATGGAAAGATCTCCATCATAAATTCCTTATTCAATTCATCTCAATGCTGCCAAAGAAAATAGTTTTTGATCTTACAAATTGAAAACAAATATTAAATGAAAGAGTTTCATATTTCATTGCTTGATTGAAAGAATTAACATATTCCTTAAATCTAGAACTCCCTCAAGAATAATTGGTGGTAAATTGTCAAGAATATATACATGATGAGTTACGTACACCACTGATCCCTGTGAAATACAAAAGAGGGTTTAGAGACCTTTCTTCAATCTCATAATATGTGTAGGATTCCATTGTATAAACTAAAGAAAAATCTCATGTAATTCCAACAGCTCTAGGAAGGAGAATATGGAAAGAATAGGCTGCTACAGTCACACTAAAACAAGCACATGTACCTGATCCCAATTCAAAACCTTCATCATATCGAAGGGATCCACCTCCCGAGCATAAAAAAAATGACCTCCTCATAAATATGATAAAAAATATCTAAATTGATAACATTTTGAAGAGTTAAATAAAAAAATTTATTCTTTTCGGAATAAAAATTTTCTTGGTTACTTCATCTTAGCTTTGGAAAACAATTTAGTTCAGTTTCTAAGGTTGAAGAAACCAAACAAAGGAGATGGGGATCTTCCAAATTATTTTTCATTTCAAAAAATATTGGAGAATCCCATTCAATAGTGTTTTGTTTTTTAAGACCTCCCATAAAAAATGGTAGACTCTGGAAAAGTGAAACAAAAATGTTCATCAGCCCACGTAGCATGTGTCACTGCTACTGACCTAGAGAAAGAAGGTGTGTGGAAGGAAGTCAAAAATAAAAATTCATAGAAGTATGATGATTGGATTATCAAGAAAATGATCAATTAAACTCATTCCATTATATGAACATATTTTAAACAACCAATTTTGTATTCCTCCACTTCCACCACATCAAATCCACCTTTATCAAAAGATTAGTCCTCTAAAGTTCAATCCTCAAAGAAGCGTTGTGATTAGAAGGATAAGGAGCGGTTATAAAAAGATGAGCTTGTGTCAAGACCAAAGTTGTCCTTAACCCTAGAAGATTTCATTCCACATGTTTCAAAAGAATGAGTACTGGCCTGCCAAATGACATAACCAGAACCAACCTGCCTTGCAAAATCTTCATCAAATGAAGAATTGATCTTTGGTTCAATCAATGTTATCCACTTAACGGATCCCTATTCAAATTATGATTCTAGTTATGATGATCTTGAATTACATGTACGTAAATAGGGAACTAGAGGAAGAATCCAAGGTCGAGGATACAAATGAATATGTGGGTATGCTAGAAACCACTATTTTAACTCTTCCCCTACTCAAGCCATTTATGTGGTGGAAACTCATGGGAGAGCCCTTCAACAGGCTCAACAAGAACAAAGAAGTTCTCCCGCACATGATAGGATCGAACATAAAATGATTATTGTGGAGGAATGATTAGAGGCTACCCCATAATTCTCTTATCAAGTAGATAGTATTAGTCAGTATAATATTCCAAAACTATAAGTATTTCCAACTTCTGCTCCGATTCAGGGTATATCTACATTAAGAGTATCAACTTGCAAGACACCTACAAAACAAAATTTTCCATACTGGGAAACGCGTACCTCTGAACCAAAAATATTATGTTTTGAAATAGCTATCCCATGTACCAGCCACGTTTTCAGTCTTGGATTCTTTGAATCTGCCAAAAGATATTTGAGAAGCACTTATTGAGGCTTTGTCAAGTCCTCAAGAGTTTGAAACTGAAGTTGTTACTGCTATTGTTTACCGTATAGAGAATGATCCTATAGAATGTCAAGAAGTTTTATCTTTTATAGATGAAGATGAATATGATATTGTACATGGAAAAATCAGGCCCTTGTATCTATCTAGAAGGGTCGATGATACAGACATCCAACAAGCTTTTATTGATAATGGCTTAGGAGTCAACCTCATTCCTATTCATACACTTCATCGATTGGGTCTCACAGAATCTGACTTATGTCCTTACACATTAATGATTAAAGTTTATGAAAATAATTAACAAGAACCTTTAGGCGAGATTACACTCAGAACTATGTTTGGATATCTTGTTTCTAATTCAGATTTTATGGTTGTCTATTAGGACAAAGCCTTTAACATTCTTCTTAGAAGGCCTTTGCTACATCAACTTGCGACCATTCCTTCATCATACCACCAAGGTCTCAATTAATATTTCAATGGTCAAATCGAGACATTTTATGGGGACAAGGCTCTGTTTAAAACTTTTGAATATTAGTATATTGAGGTATAATTTTATCACACAAAGGGAATGAGGTTTGTGAAAAGAGAGGTAACAAGAATCAATGCTATGAATGTCCTGGAAAAGATTTCAAAAAACCCATTCAAAAAATTGAGTGTACATTATGTGTTTTCTATCCATCAAATCGATAGGATAAACCCAAATATGAGAACTAATCCACTGACTTCGACATTGTCAATTGTGGCTATTAATCCAAACAACATGGGAGAAATTGTTGATTTACAAAGCAGTAGAGAAAGCATAAATGAATATGTATTCATTTCATACACCAAACTTTTTCAGGCCTTTTCTTCATCAATCGGGCTAGAGGAAGTTCTTGTGGTAATTATGGAAGACAATTATGTTGATTCCAAACCCATAATCTCCACTTCAATACTCTAGGAATACCCTTAATCATTAGTAGGGTTAGAAATGGTTGCATCTTCTTCACGATGTTAAAATACCGACTCCTCCCCTAACTTTGAATGTTTTTATTCATCACATACTATGAAAGTAGGAAAATAATAAGTGAAAAATAATGAATAATAAGAATAAGATCTCAAGGATACTCCTCCAGCATTTGAGGAAGGGGTCTCCACCACTGGGCATGAGCTCAGAGAAATAAATCTAGGTACATAAGAAGATACATGCCCTACATTAATTATTGAGCCCATGAATTATGAAGAGAAAGAGATGTATACTTTATTTCTATAGAAAAATCGAGATATATTTTCTTGGAAATATATATAAATTCATGGCCTTAATCTTGATGTATCCACTCATCACTTGGGTTTTCTAGAAGAGCATCAAGGATTTAAGAAAACATCAAGAAGAACACACCCAACTCATGCCTCTAAAATTTAAGTTTAAGTTGAAAAGATTATTAAGGATAACTTTGTTAGGGAGATTCAATATCCAAAATGGTTGGATAACATTTTCCCATTGAAAAATAAAAATGGGAAAATCATATTTTTCGTTGATTTCAGTGATCTTAACCGGCATTGTCCCAAAGATGACTTTCTAGTTCTGATCATAGAACTTTTAATTGATGCAATAGATTGCTATGAAGATCTCTCCTTCATGGATGGATACTATGGGTACAATCAAATCTGAATGAACGAAGAGGATGAAGAATATACAATCTTTCAATCCCTTCAAAGTGTGTTTTCTATCAGGTAATTTCCTTTGGCTTAACGAATGAAGGTGAAATGTATCAATGTGACATACTCTATTTCATTAATACCATCTTATGAAAATTTGTTGAATGTTATGTAGATGATTTGGTAGTTAAATCCAAATAATTTTCTAATCACCTGACTAATTTGGAGACCATATTCAATAAACTTTTGCAACATAATTTGAATATGAATCCCTTGAAATGTTCTTTTGGGGTAACCTCAGGAAAACTCCTTGTATTGGTTGTATGCCATTGTGGCATCGATATTGATCCTAAGAAAACAAAATCAATCCTTTTCCTGTAACCTCCTCGAAATATTAAAGAATTAAGAGGACTTCAAGGACACTTGGCCTATATTCGGCCCTTTATCGCCAATTTGGTAGGAAAGTGATTACCCTTCAATAGATTAATGAATAAGGGAGTCACCTATCAATGGACTGAATAATTAAAAGAGTCATTTGATAACCTTAATTAATACCTATTGAGTCCACTAGTATTCATGCAACCTGTTGAAGGAAATCCACTTATTCTCTATCTAACAGCTTTAGAGTGATCACTGGGTTCCTTCCTTTCCCAAGATAATGATGCTGGGAATGAAAATAGCCTTTACTATCTCAGTCAAACTATTCTTGACACAGAGACTCGATATTCAAGTATATAGAAGTTCTTCCTAGAATTAATCATTACAGTTTACAAATTTTTGCATTACCTAAAACATCACGAAGTCTAATTTGTATCACACAATAACCCGCTCAAATTTATCCTCATTCACCCTATACTCATAGGGAGTTTGGCACATTGGGAAGTTATTTTTCCAAAATTTGATATCCATTTTGTGCCTCAGAAGGAAATAAAAGTCCATGATTTGGCAGATTTCCATGCTGAACATCCATCTGAAAAAGATACATCATTCGATTCTAAACTTCGTAATGAAGAGGTCTTATTTATTCATGATAATCCCAAAAATGGAAAATATACTTTGATTGTGCTTCCATAAGTCCAACGGGGAATGTAAAACCCCAAACTCAAAAAAGTTTGGTTAGGAATTGTAATTATCTCCCCAAAAAGGTAGTGTTTCCATATTCCTTTCTATTATAAGAAGGCGGGTACCAACAATGAGGAAGAATATCAAGATGTCATTGCAGGTTTGGAATTGGCACTTTAGGTACAAGTGAACCACCTGAAAGTGAAAGGTGATTCCAAGTTGGTAATCAAAAAAATCAATAGGGATTATTCCATTAGAAAAGACAAGTTAATGCCTTTGTATGATTATGTCATAGGGTTAATGGAAAAATTTCCCTCATAGCCAACATTTTCATATGTCCCACAATTAAAAAATTCGCAAGCTAATGCACTTTTTAACACAACCATAGCCTTGGAATATTCAAACCGGGAAAAAACAATCATTAGTATTTCCCATTGTCTATGGTTTTACCTTTTTTTAAAACTATAATGGAGGATATTAATGAAATTATCCATATTTCGGAGCCATATGGTCATACCATGGGATGGATGACACCCATCATGGAATACCTTCAAAATGTATTACTTCCACCAGATAGAGTTGAAAAAGAACAGATCCAATGATGAGTGGAAAATTTCACTCTTTATGATAGTCCAGTTCACCATAAGATCCTCTACAAACAAGGCTTTTATGGAATCCTTTTCAGGTGTATTGAAGGATAATAAACTGTAGTTATCATGAAATAAGTGCATACAGGAGCTTGTGGTGCTCAATTGTCTGGGCATAGGTTTTCTGATCAAATCCAATGGCTTGGATACTTATGGCCTTCAATGACATAAGATTGCATATATTTCACCATGAAATTTCATCCCTTCCAAGTGCATTCCAACTTCACTCATCAACCCCTAGAGTTGTTACATAAAGCTAAATACTCTTGGCCATTTACTATATGGGGAATGGATGTATTATGACCTTATAATCTAGCTATGGCTAAGTAGTTCAAGTATATTTTTATTGTTGCTGATTTATTCTCCAAATGGGATGAGGCAATACCTCTGAAATATTTCATATCAAAAAGCATTGTTAGGTTTGTCAAAACTAACATTATTACTAGATTAGGTGTCCCTCATACTATATTGATGGATAATGGCACCAATTTTTATTATATGGAAGTAAAGATGTTATATCAAGAGCACAATATCAAATCCAACCATTCATCTCGCTATCATGTAGTGTCCAATAGATAGATAGAGGATTCCAATAAGACCCTATCAAATATACTCTAGAACATATTGGATAAAGATAATAAATATTTGTATGAAAAACTTTTTCACACTTTATGGGATTATCATACTACTACCTGTACTACCACTTAGGCAACCCCATATTCATTTGTGTAAAGAACAGAAGCACTTTTTCCAATTGAAATTCAATTTCCTTCACTCTGAGTTGAAATATGTGATTAGTTATCTACATATGAAAAGTCTGAGAAATGATTTGATGAGATGGAACGATTAGACGAAAAGATATTTCATACTTTGCATCATTTATAAGTCTATCAGGATAGAATATCATGATCATTTAACAAGAAAGGTCACCTACACTCATTTCTTCAAGGAGAATTGGTATTATTCCTCAGGACTCCATTGATTCCAGGAAAGTATCCTCCAAAGATTGATCCAAAGTGGGAAGGACCTTATTCCATACATAAGGTATACTCAAATGGATCTTATTCACTAATATCAAAGGATGGAGAGCTTATTAAAACTCCAACCAATGCGAGATTCTTGAAGAAGTAATTTTTTTAACTGCACATCAAATGTCCTCATTGCACGACTCTAAACTGCACAGAACAAAGTCCTAGTTACAAGGAATTAAACTACATAAAAACTATAAGAGTCCATGATGCATGATGAAAAAATTCCTAGAATCTTTGTCTTTATCGAATGATGTAAAACTACATGACATCATTTATCCTCATTATAAGAAATTAAACTATATGAATAAAGTCTTTCTATTTGACATTAAGAGATTCTATATGCAAAAATAATTGACATCATTGCTAATCCTTAGTGGAACTTGAGTTCCATTTCTCCCTATGTATGAATCATATTTTTACAGGGGCCTCATTTCAAGAACTACATGTGGCGTGATTATTATTTTCAATGAGATATGTAGAGACGCCTGAATCTCCTATCCTGGGCACATATACAACCAAAAAATTTATTATTTCCCTTTTCTCATCCTTTATAAGAACTAGATCTGTACTGAGTGCTCTTTTAAGATACATGGTTTGACCTTCATACCATTTTGTGTTTTAAGTTTAAAATGTTCTTCCAGAATGAGCTAAAGGCCCCTGTCTCCCACATCAAACTCAATTGGTGTGGGAAATGATTATTTCAAGAACTATATTTGGATTGATTCTCATTTTAATTGGATACATAGAGACTCCTAGATCTCCAATCTCGGGGCTCATTCATGAAAAAAAACCATGTATTCCTTGTGTATGAATCAAACCTATGTAGGGAATGTTAAAAGAACTATATATGTATAGATTCTCATTCATATGAGATATGTAGTGACAATTGGGTTTAATTCCTTAGTCAAACCACAATATTTTCTTTTTTACATCAGAATCACTTCATGTCCTCACTACATGACTCTAAACTGCACAACACAAAGTCCTAGATGAATGAAATTAAAATGAAAACCACCTAAAGAACAACTTATAGATTTATTCTCATCTCAATGAGATATGTAGTAAAAAAACAAGTCCTTAACTTCTAGTCCAAGTCACAGGATACATTTTTACCTCTCTTATACATATAATTAACAATCTATGTGGGAGTCTACATTTTTAGTTATCTCCTTAGAGATCCCACCAAGGAAGAAATGTTCCCCTTTTACATATGAGTCAGATCTAGGTAAGGGACATCAATCTCATGGATAATATTGATTAAAATATTTCTCATGTGCATTGAGCATTACCCCTTTCAAATTTCACACTCTTAATCTTGAATATTACCAGATATTCATAATCTTTATTATGGTTTTTGGTGGTAGAATTTCTAATATCTGAGAACTCTTTTTCTAAACTATGTATTATGTGCCCCTAGGTGGCCTTGTATAAGTTGTCTATATAATGGGCATGTCAGTCAAGAGATGCCACGATTTGACTATGAAGTACATGTGCCAGTCTTCCCTACATAATATAACCCCCATAATAGATTTTTCAAATAATGGTAACTTCATTCTTGGTTAAAGTGTCTTTTTTCCCTTCAAACTTTGATAAAAATATACAAGAATCTGTATTTTTTAAAGAAGTCATCCATGTATATTTTTCCCATTACCATTCTATTAATCTGAATGTCTTCAAGACCATGGTTTAAACATTTCCCACACCATGTGTTCAAAGAAATATGAAATAACCTTGGTTCATTTCCCCACATATAATCTACTATTTCCATTATTGGTCCTATTCATATGTCCTAAAACTACAGACACCATACTCCCGACATTTGGGTAAGACATTGGTATAAATATTATTCCTCCGATTATTTAGAAATCCCAATTGGAAATACTCTGTCCATATTTATGTACCTTTCTCCATAAACCGAATTTTGTGCTGTGGAAAATATAAATCTTCGTAAACTTTCTTTGGATTTTATGAATAGAATGTCAAATTTTTTAGAACTCTTTTACCTGACTATGCAGTACGTGCCCTTAGGTGGGCCTGCATAAGTTTCCTACATAACGGGCATGTTAGTCAAACAATGCCACTATTTGGCTATGCAAAATATGCCCTAGTCATACCTACATAATACAACCCCCATTACGGTTTTGTCAAATAATAGTAACTTTTTTCTTAGGAAAGACTTCCTCTAATGAATTTTATCCATTTTCACATATCATTCCTTGGATCCAAATATTCTCAAATCATAGTTTACAGTTCTTACCTTCCACGCTCAAACATGGTATTATGTTTCCAAAAAAATTATCAAGAAATTGGAGAATCTAAAACTTTTGGTCAAAGATAAAGACCTAAAATTAAATTCACTCAATGTCCTCACTGCATGACTAAAAACTACATAGTACAATGTTCTGACTCCATGACTTGAAACTAAAAAGTACAATGTCCTCACTATATGAATTAAAACTACACAATATAATGTCCTCACTTCATGACTTAAAACTGCATAGCATGATATTAGAAATAACCCTTTATCACAAATTTTAAACCATCCCTCAAACACCACGTTTTTGTGGAAGTAGTTATACTATCCATGTCATGTGTCGGTATAGATAACCCTTTATTTTTAAAATCACTTTCCTCAGAAAAAACACCCATTGTGGTTGAGTCACACAAATCTTATTTTCCCTTGTTTATAAACAATAAAATGTTAAATTCCTAAGATCTATTTTTCATGACTATAAAGTACATGCCCCAGAGGCCTTGTATAACATAACAGGAATGTCAATCAAGAAATTCCACTGTTTGGCTATGTAGTATATTCCCTAGTCGGACCTGCATAATACAATACCCATAATGGGTTCGTAGAATAATGGTATCCTTGTTCTTGTAAAGGACCCTATTTATGTTTTTTATAAGTTTCAGATTTTGGGACCATAAAAATTATGACCGAAGATTCCCCTAGGAAGATTTTAAATAATATTAGAGCAATTTCTATCCATTGAGCCTTGTTTGGGATATAATTTCAAAATTTAGGGTCCAAGATATTTGACCTTAAATTCCAGACTTTTTAGTATAACATGCACGAATTTAAACTGCCAATAATCAAGAGACATAATTATCCCTAGATTGGAAACCCGCAATGGGAACTTTGGACAAAAGTCGATTATTAGCTCACTAAACATACATTTTTTACGGTTTAAGAAATATTGAGCAATAAAAATCCAAAATATACAAATTTTATGTGGTTTTCTATATAACCATAGTAAAAATAAAACAATGATCTCTAGGCCCCATGGCATAGGAATGAAATTTAGAGCATCCTTCCAAAATTAACATAGCTCCAAATATAAAAAAATGATATTGGAATGCATCAAATTGAACTAATTTTACCTTATAAGAAGATTAATTTCATTCCAAATGAATCAAATTATGGGGGGGAATTTTTAGACACCATAAAATGATTTCCATGCACTTTTCCGCTAAATGTTCTCAACCGGGCACGAAAAGTTCATGGTGTGACTCTTCATTTTTCATGGGGGTCAGTGACAGTAGCAAAGGCACCGGGACAAAGGGTTGGGACTGTAGCCTAGCATTTATCCCAAGTAGGGGTACAGGGGTACAACCCCCATGGCATTGAGAAATTATTTTGGCTATGTCCTCAAAGAGGCTCCTAAGATACCTACATGAAAACACCTACATGCCTCCATAATGGAGCTGATTATTGTAATTATTTTGGATAAGTCCTAAAAGTGTCTCCCCAGTCTAGCCAAAACACTTTCAGCACACAAGGTACTTGTGCGCCACAGTTCTGGCACGTAAGTCACTTGCGCGCCCAATCTCCTTTTGCCCAGGGTTTTATTTTTTCCTATAAATATTCCCTTGGGGCCTTCATTTTTACGGAGGAATTTCCCTGAAGCCTAATTGTTGCTTTGGTCTCCCTAGTGATTTTCCCAAGTCTTCCAAAACATTCATGATATTTATTTGACAACTTAGAGTAGAGTAATTGAAGGAGGATCATAGGACTTAAGTTCTTTTAGTGTTTGAAATTGATAACACTTTCTTGACTAAAGAGACCAACTTCCTTGAATCAGAAACACTTGCACACCACCCATTCCTCTTAAAGGAACTTGAGAACCCCACTCTTGGGAATACCTATGAATAATGTTGAAGGCTTGAGTAAAGTCTCATCCAAGTATTAACATCTAGGTTGTTCATCACATAAGTGAACATTAGGTTTCCCAAGTCTACTTGCATTCACATACTTACACACCAGATACTTACTTGGGAACCCTTCATTGATTAACCTACTCTCTTCAGTCTACAAGCCATCAAGCCTTCAAATATATTCATGGAAAGGCTTCTTATTCATTGGATCCCTTGTCTAAAAGCGATTATGTTGAAACCTCCACCGGAAATTCAAGACTTATCAGTCCTTTGGGAAAGGCACATCATCTTGTCTCCTATTTGGGTTTGTATATCCTTAGTCATAGTTTTCCTACATTTTTTTCATAATGGGGATAAGATTCATGAAGTATATGTGGGTTTTTATACCCACACTCACATAGACCTTTCTCCCAGGAACAATGTTGGGGAGATCATAGTCTGGAGGATTAGCGTTTGGGTTCTTTCCTACCCTTTTCGTCTCTAAGACTCGGAGCCTCCAGTTCCCAATTAGGAGAGTGGGGGTTACACGTGATTTTACATGCAAACAAAGGATAAGTCTCCCTCATCTCTTAGGGTCCATCCGGGAAGCCATCCTGGTGTAATCCCCTAACTTTTCAAGTAGGAACTTGCAGTATTTATCCTCTCTAATTCCTTCACCTTCACTCCTTCCTTACATTAGACCCTTTTACATTACAAAGGGAATAAATGGAAGGCTCATTGGATCTCTCTCTTCTAAGGTCACCTTGGCCTCATCCACCCTCACCATCATAGGTGCATCCTCCTCCACCAGTGGAGGTGGAAAAGTGTGGGTATCTTTGTTGAATCTTTCACATCCTCTTGTTTCTCACACTAAACATGACTCACGTGGGATTATATTTTTTTGATGATCACAACATCCACACAACCTAAACCAAATGAACTATGAGAACACTGATTCTCACCATAATTGGGATACATAGGAAGCCTTCTCTGGGCCTGAGATCACTGGAAATACTCTTCATGAATCCAACCCTAGTTCCCTTAATCAGGGCATCCTCCCTAGGATTAAACCCTGAATTAAGCCCCCAAATCACCAAGGCATCCTTTTCAAGAAGTAATCCTAAACCCATTTCTCTCAAAGGACTATATTATACTCTGATACTCATCGAACTACATGGGATTTGATTCTCATCCAAGTGGGATATATAGAAATCCTCCCCAAGGTTCATACCCAATACTTCAAATCAACCTTGTTCTTCATGGGCTATATTCCCAACATGGTCTAACCTTACTTGTAAACCCATATGATTTCCATGTTCCTTGGCCTATTTAGGTATAAATCTCACACCAAACTTTGACTAAGAACATTTCAATTATATTTCCTTACCACATGACATTAAACTATATGACTAAGTCCTTATCACATGACTTTAAACGGTATGATGTGTCCCATTACGCGAAACTGAAATATGGGGCTTCATATTCCTTTCACAAGGATACATAGGTGGCCCATTTATGGGTACTATCCCAAAATCAAACAAAAATTCATCTCCCTGTATGATAATAAATTCCACAGTGCCACACTGAGTGGCTTAAAAACCAGTATCATCAAAATGATGGTTAAAAGAATATCTAAATAGTATATGATAGGATACCATTGATGGGGAACCTCGAATACATATGGATGTCTCCATTAATTAAGAACCTTGAATACATATGGATGATTCAAAATTTCACACATGATAATAATTTATTACAAATTCCAAGGGAATCCTAAGTTATACTAGGTTAATTAATAAGGATTAATGAAGATATCTCAAAACTATAAGAGATTCCCAGAGTAGATAATAATTCCCCCCAAAATAGTGTAATGAGTCTCAACTCCCATAGTCTTAACCCATTCATGTTATTAAGTATCATAAGTTCAAACTCAATGAACACCTTCATTTGGAAAGTAGGTCTCTTTTGGATAAAGAACTATTGGATGTTTCCAGTTCCATAAATAGATTCAATTGAAACCTCTGGGAAGTAATGATTCTTAACCAGAACACACCTTCGAAGGAACTACAATTTTGTTTTTGTTTTTTTGTGTTTTTAGTGTTTATGATATAGGGTTTAGTGTTTGGAGTGTATGTACTATAATTTAAGATTTATATTATGAGGTTTATGGTTCGGGGGTTATGGTATAAGGTTTTGGGTGCAAGGATAAGGGTTTAGGGTTTGTGATATAAGGTTTAAGGTGTAGGGTTTTGGGTATAGGGTATAAGATTTAGGGTGTAGGGTTTATGGTGTAGATAATAGGGTTTATGTTTTAGGGTTTAGGTTAAAATGAATAGGGATTTTTAGTTTCTTACATGTTTTTAGGGATTTAGGGGTTTTTGTTTTTTTGGGTTTTTATGGGATTTTATGGGGTTTTTATGGTTATATGCATTTTTAGGGGATTTTAGGGTATTTTTTTGTTGTAGTGTTTTGATGGATTTTATTATTTTTAGGACATTGTTTGGGTTTTTATTTTTAATTTTTTATTTATTTATGGGTTTTTAAGGATTTAAAATATTTTTGGATTTTTTGGATTTATGGTTTTATGTGTTTTTATAATTTTTATATGTTATTTAGGGTTTTATGGGTTTTAGGGTTTATGTGGATTTTTATGTATTTTAGGATTATTTTAGGGTTTTAGTTTTTATAGAGTTTTTAGGGTTTTTAGGGTTTTTGGGTTGTTGGTATTTTCAGTGTCCTAATGGTCTTTTAGGGTATTTCAAGTATTTTAGGGTTTTTATGGCCTATTAAATGTCATATGGTTTTTCTGGAATTTAGTTTTTAGGGTTTTTATGGTTTTTAGGTGTTTTATGCATTTTATGGGTTTTAGGGGTATTTAAGGGTTTTAAGGTTTTTAGGTTTTTAGGTTTTTAGGGAATTTTATGTTTTTAGAAGTTATTTTTTGGGTTATTAAAGTATTTTTAGTGTTTTCATGGGTTTATAAGGTTTTTAGGGGTTTTAGGGTTACTTTGGTGTTTTAGGGTTTTTAGGTGGTTTCGGGTTTTAAGGGTTTTAAGGTACTGTTTAGGGATTTTTTGGGGGGGTTTTGGATCATTTTTGGGTTTTCATTGCTTTAATTGTATTTATTAGGTTTTTATTGATTTAGGGTTTTCTTGGGTTTTTATGGTTTTAATGTATTTTTATGATTTTAAGAAGTTTTAGGATTATTATGATTTTTAGGTTTTATCTAGGGTTTTAGGGTTCAATTTGTGATTTTATTCGGGTTTTTAGGTTTTAGGGGTTCTTATGACTTTTCAGGGGTTTTAGGATTTTAAAAGGTTTTTTTGGTTTTACGGTATTTTTTTGGGTTTTTGGGGTTTTATTTTATTTTTATTCTTTTAGGGTTTCTAAGCATTAGAGGGGTTTTATGGGTTTTTATGGCCTTTTATGTTTTTAGGGTTTTTAGGATCTTTTAGTGTTTTTACGATTTTTTTGTTCTTGTAGGGTTTTAAGGTTATTTTTATGTTTTAAGTACCTTTTGTGTATTTTATGATATTTTAAGATTTTAGATGTTTTTAGTGTCTTTTAGGGGTTTTAGGTTCTTTTAGGATTTGAGGAGTAGGATTTAAGAATTAGGGTGTACGATTTAGGGTTTTATATTTAGGGTATATGTTCTAGGGTTTAATGTATAAGGTTTCTGGTGTAGGGTATATGGTTTTAGGTGTTGGTTTTTGGTTTATGGTTTATGGTATAGGGTATAGGGTATTGAATTTTGGGATTAGGTTGTAGGGTGTATGGTTTCAGATTTAGGGTTTAGTTTTTATAGGGTAGGTTATAGGGTTTTGGAAGTAAGGGTTAGTTTTTTATAGTGAAGGGAATATGGTTTATGGTTTTTAGTGGTTTTATGTATTTTTATTGTTTTTGAGGTTTTTAGTGTTTTATGGGTTTTAGGGGTTTTTACTAGTTTTAAAGATTTCTATAATTTTTATGGTTTTAAGTTATTTTGGGGTGTTTTAGGGTTTTAATTATTTTTAGGGATTTTATAGTTTTTTAATGTTTTTGGTTTTTTTGAGGGTTTTAGTGTTTTTAAAGGCTTTTAGGGATTTTTATAATTTTAGGGTTGTGGGGGGGGGGGGGGGGGGGGGGTTGGGTTTTTATCATTTTAGGGGTTTTAGGGATTCTAGGGTATTTTAGGGGTTTTTGTTTTTTAAATTATTTTATGGTTTTTAGGGTTTTATTGTTTTTAGGTTTTTTATGGTTTTAGTGTTTTATATATTCTAATGTTTTTTTGGGATTTGAGGGTTTTGTTATTTTATGCTTTTTATGTTTTTTATTTATTTATTGTTTTTAGGTTTTTAAGTGTTTTTCATCGTTGTAGGGGTTTTAAGTTTTTTAGTGTTTTAGGGTTTTTATTTTCTTTAGGTTTAATGGGATTTAGGTGTTTTCCACATTTTTAGCATTATTAGGGATTTTGTGAGTTTTAGGGTTTTAGGTTTTTAAGTGTTTATGTGTATTTTGATATTTTGGTGTTTTTACTATTTTTAGGGTTTTTAATGTTTTTAAGATCTTTTATAGTTTCTTGGGTTTTTTAGGTCTTTAGGGTTTTTAGGAATATTTCTGGTTTGTTGGATCCTTTATCATTTTAAGATTTTTAGGTTCTTTTAGGAGTTTTTAGGGTTTTTAAAATCCTTTAGGCTTTTAGGGTTTTTAGAGTCTTTTGGGTTTAATAGGGTATTTTTGGTAATTTAGGAGTTTTAGGGGTTTTTAGAATATTTTAGTGTTTTTAGGGTCTTTTAGGGATTTTTGGGGTTTTAGAGTCATTTTGGGTTTTAAAGTGGATTTTTAGGTTTTAAGGTGTTTTATTATTTTTTGGGATTTTAGGGTCTTTTTAGGTTTTTGAGTGTTTTAGGATTTTCTATGTCATTTAGGGTTTATTTGTGTATTTTGGGTTGTTTAGGGTTTATAAGGTCTTGATAGGGGTTTTAGGGTCTTTTATAAGGATTAGGTTCTTTTAAGGTTTTTAGGGTCTTTGTGGGGTTTTTATGGGTTTTAATGGTTATAAGGATTTATTGGTATTTATATGGTTTGTAGGTTTATTAGGATTCTAAGGGGGTGTTATGGATTTTTAGGTTCTTAGGGTTTTCATTGGGTTTTAAGAATTTTTATGGTTTTTTTGGGAATTTTGGGATATTGTAGTTTTTTAAGGGTTTTTAGAGTTTTTATAGTTTATAGGATTTTTAGAGATTTTCTGTTTTTATGGTTTTATGGGTTTTTGGGATTTTAAGAGGTTTTACGGGGTTTTGGAGTATTTTATGGTTTTTATGTTTTTTTGGTTTTTTATTATGTTTTTTCTTGTTTTATGGTTTTAAGGTGTTTTGTGATTTTTTAAAACAAAATTTGGTTTTTTGAGTTTGTGGTCTCTTATTTATTTTGGGGTCTTTTAGTGGTTTAGGTACATTTAAGATATTTATGATTTTATGGGTTTTTATTGGTTTTAATTTTTTTTAGCATTTTTAGTGTTTTTATCATTTTTTTAGTTTTTTTGATTGCGGGGTTGTTTTATTTTTAGGTGTTTAGGGTTTTTAAGAATATTTGGGGTTTTAGTGTATTTTTACGTTTTTACAGTATTTTTTGCGGTTTTATATCCTTTTACGGTTTTTAGTTCCACTAGTGGTTTGGGGTTTTTAGGATTTTAATGGTTTCTATGGATCTTTAATGTTGTTTTGGGGGTTTAGGGTTTTTTAGGGGGTGGGGTAGGCTATTTTTTGGGTTATATATGGTTTTTAAGATCTTGATAGCATTTGATTGAGTTTTTATGGTCTTTATGGTTATAGTGAATTTTTCTATTTTTACAAAATTTTGGCTATTTTTGGTCATTTTATAGTTTTAAGGGTTTTTAGTGTTTTTAAGGGTTTTTTATAGATTTTATATTTTTTATGTTTTTTAGGTGTGTCAATGTTTTTTTGTTTTGTTTTTTTGAATAATTTTTATGTGTTTTTATGTTTTAGGGTTTTAGGGGTTTTAGGGTCTAATATATTTTTAGGGTTTTTAGGTTATTTTAGTGTAAATGCCTTTCTTTTTCGGACTAGGAAATTGATCTTAAATTTAATTTTTTTTGTCATACCTGTGAGGTGTAAAATAACCTTTTCTCCTTAAATATTATTTTAGATAATTTTTCTGACAGCTTTGTTAACCTTGGAATAGTGTGTTTACCCTAGAACATTAGTTTTGTTGAATTCCAAGCTGCTAGTATTTTGAAAGAATAATTAATAATTATCAATAACTTAATTAAATATTAATTTGTTAACATGAATTTGTCCAGAAAAATAATTTTATCGACTCTTCATGTTGAGATTCCCTCTTCATAGTGGAGTCCAGAATTGGAGGGGGGTAATCATTATCATGGAACAGACTCACGTCAATAACGGGGGCTAGGATCGTGCCCCTTTTTCTTCCTTTTATAGTTCCCTTTTGTTTCTCCTACTTTTCATACATCTTACGTATACCCCCTTAGAGATTCTCCTTTCCATTATAGATATAGGATATGGAGAGGATAGAGGGATAGAGAGATGGATTGAAGAAGGGAGGCTACACTACGAAGCTAGGGAGGATTCAGATGAATGTGTGGTAGCTACAGAGTGTGGATATGAGTGAAGCTTCAATGGATTCCAAACTATGGTTTGTTTTTTAGGTTGTTATTAGAAATCCCCATATATTTACATAATTTAAGGTTTTAAGGAACATTTATGGTTTCTAGGGACCCCATGGGGGTAAATCTATAACCATTACATGGAAAATAGGTGTTTTGGGGTGATTGTAGGGGATTCCATTTAGGAAACCCCAATCACATGGTGTATAGTCATTCTAGGACATGTATCCAAGCACATTTATAGATTGAGTTTTCAGCACTACATTTTGTATACTCATATTACACAATGTATAGTCTTACATATCCATGTTTCCAGGTACTTGGGAAGACACCCCATATATGGGGGACTTGATTATCTAGTAGTACACAGCCAGACCCTAAGTGTGTCCTATACATGTAGTGGTACACAAAAAGACCCAATGTACTCCCTGGTATTTTAGTTTTATAGGTATATTCCTTGGGTATATCTAGGATGTGTAGAAGTACATGTCCTTGGTTGAGGTTTTTGAGTACACACCATGTACTTATAGAAGACACCATGTATTAAATCCTTGATTCCAAGTTAAGGGTTTTGCGTGCTTTTACACCATGGAGTCAGAATTTGAAAAAAGAGGAGTCCGGTTTGATTATTCTTTCCATGCATATCATGACAGTTGAATCCTTGGGGTGGTTTGAGCGTGTTTAAGTTTCATTTTTCTATGGGAAATCTATGATTGAGAGGTTCTACCTCATGTAAATGGGTACAACGGTCTTGGATGTGAGATATGGGACGATACCTAGATGAGGGTCATGGGAATTTTTGGTTGAAAAGGAATAGGATCACCAATGTCCTCATTTGTTATATCATGGTACTATCCCTATTTCATAAGACTAATATGCGACTTAAGGAATAATAAAGGTACATTTTTCAGTCCATCCTAGAGTGATACCATGAACTGAGCTTTTCTTTGACACATCACCATAGACCAAATATTATGTTGATTTTCTCAAGAGGATCCTAAGAGAGATGCCTCCATTTATGATCTGACTTAGCAAATCCCCTATATGATGCCTCCCATTATTGTTTCTCACGGTACCAATAGTGTTTCCTCTTCTTACATGATTAATTATAAGATCTTCAGAGGGATACCTCTTATTATGTTTTGATCTTGAATATCTTACAAAGGATACCTCACTAGTGTATTGACATAGGGGACCATAATGGGTTTCCAAGTGGTTGAACAATCCTGATAAAGTGCATTATGGGATTGGGTGGAGTTGGTAGTGGGTTTAACCTTAAAACCCATATTAAACATGTGAAATCGAGGGGTTGTGGTATCAACATTGGGTTTCAGCATTCGTCCATCCTCACTCTTTTATTCATGATTTCACTTAATTATTATTGATAAAACTATGATTTATAGATGTTCATCCTATAACTTGTCCTATGGGCCAAACATGATGAGATTTAATGGTGAAGATTCCCATAGTTAATTCCTAGGATTCATCTTATGATCCTTTTTTGAATGTTACCATTACTATAATTCCCATTTTTCATTGGGATTTCTCCATGTACATGGGTTAAAGAGGTAGGTTTGGGAGTATAGCTCGAAACACCTCTTATAAAGAATTTCTTATAGGATTCCCATCTTTTTAGGATCTTTTTGATGCTATAGGTTGTTGGGTGGATTAATTTCTCCCAAGCATGGGATACTTGTGACATCCCCAAAATATTATGATGATCCACTCGATAGATACCTGAAATACTCATTATAATCTAGTGGATTTGCCACACTAAATTTCTTATACTTGTGTGGGAATGGGTTTTTGAGAGATTTATTGAATGTATTTTAAAGTTATTATCTGGGATCAAAGAGTACATTCCTTATATATTTCTAAAGGGTCACCCCCTTAGGGAAAGGAAGGCTTGGGTCCAGGCTATTCCTGGGACCCCCCAAAATTTTATTAAAAGAAAATACACAGACACTGCAGACAAGGGAGGGGAGGGATCAACCGATCCACACCCAAAATACCTTACTACCTCAACCCAAAGGCCGCAGAAAGAGAGGAAGAAAAGCAAAAGCAAAAACAAACAAGTCAAAAGGTTCAAAAGGAAAAGCACACAAGGGGAGGATCAGTCAACATCACCACCAAAATCCTCCAACTCCGCACCTCGAAACCCCATGCCCACACCAAAGCCGTCACCCATATCAGCAAAGCTGAAATCCGACTCAGCACCCATGTCCGTTGAGTCCTATCCGGACTCAAAATCCTCTTGCATGCCAATACTGGATAGCATCTTCATCCTAGCCTTCTCTTGCTCTGCAGAAATTGAAAGCCGCTCTTGCTTATTCACCTTTAGATTTATTCTTACAGCTCGTGAAGAGGCCCTAGTTTCCATGGGATGTGGGAGTGCAGAGTAATACTTCTTTCGTCTTCACCTCAGAGGGGCAGAAGTGGATCTAGCTGCAACACCCACCTTCGCACAAGCGTCACCAACCCTGACAGCTGATGTTGTCTTCCCTTAGGAATCATTCATGATTCAATGTCAAGATTTCCTATAGAAATAGAAATATGAATTATATATCAGATTGGATTACATATGGATTTAGTGGCATAACATCCAACTCTATTTCATATTTAAAGGATTCTTAGTTGATACATGTGATCCTTACTCATATAGTGGAGGAGAGTACAAGAGATCCTAGGGCTAGGACTTGTATCCCCCTATGGTGATGCAGAATACTCAAATAGATTTCTATGTTGGCCATAATAGTTATGGTTGATTAGGATCACAAACCCAATGACCGACTAGATTACACATAGCATGAGTGGTATGAAATAAATCTAAATGGATTATTTATAGGATTTACTATCAATTAGGATCACAGACCCAAGGATTGAATATGGATTTATTTTATATATTTTATCTAGTTTTGTCTCAACTAGACTGAGTATATTACATGAGAAAGATCTTTTGGTATGAATTTATATGTTCACCATCAGGTTTGGCCTACTAGGATTATTTATAAACCTGGTATGAAGTCCTCAGTGTTCCTAGAAAACTTATGTTTTCTTTCAATTTGATCACATATGCATGGCAGATAAGTCTGAGGCCCCAAGTTGTATTAATGAGTAGATTTATTTGTATGGATTCTAATGATTGGTCTGAAGAAGCTCGACATGGTCTTTTGTGGTTGATAATGATGTTCATCTCGAAGTATCAGAGGATCCTTGTTTATTTATTTCCTTTATTTTTTGTATATGTGATTTTCCCAGTGGGAGATTAGTGTTTTATCTATGACATGACTATTCATGTCTTTACTACATTTAATTTATTACATTCATGTTTATATTTATTTCCCATGAAATCTGTTTATTTTATATTATAGGTGATGTTTAGTTATTTATATTATTTTACCTACTTTGATTGGATGTAATAGTCCCCCCACAGATAAACTCTAGGCACTTGCTGCTAGTTAGCAGCCACTAGCATATATGAAGGTGTGCTTAAGGCCTTATCAACAACAAGTCTAGTATCTTTTTTTGAGTGATCGATAATGGTAAGTGACATTTAGGGGGATTTTTGGGTTTTTAATTTCTTTTAGGGGTCTTTAGGGGTTTAAGGGTTTTTTGGGTTTGGGGGTGGGTTAGGGTATTTTGGGGATTTTAGGTGTTTGGTAGTGTTTTTTATATCTTTTAGTGTTATTAGGTTTTAGGGTATTCTGGGGTTTATGGTTTGGGGTATAATTTATATGGTATAGGGTTTAGGGTTTATGTTTTAAAGGTGTAGGGTTTAGTGTTTAGGTTATATGTTTTACAGTTTTGGGAATTTGGTATAGGGTTTATGGTGTACGTTTCAGGGTTTTTAGTGAACAATATAGGTTTTAGGGTGTTAGTTTTGGGGTTTAGAGTGTAGGGTATTTGGTTATATGTGTAGGTTTTAGTTTTTAAGTTGTATGATATATGGTTTAGTGTGTAGAGTGTATGGTTTATGGTGATTGGTATAGGGTTTATGGATTTTATTATTTTTGGGGTTTTAGGGGTTTTTAGGGAGATTAGGGTATTTATGGATTACGGTGTAGGGTTTTGGGTTTAGGGTGTGTGGTATAGGGTTTATGGATTTTATGGGTTTTTTGGATTTAGTGGTTTTTAGGGAGATTAAGGTATTTATGTATTCTTAGGGTTTTAGGGGTTTTAGTGTTTTTTTATTGTTTAGGGTTTTTGGTTTCTAGGTGTTTTTAGGTGTTTTTGGGTTTTTAGTGGTTTTTGGGTTTCTAGGGTTTTATATGGATTTTATGTATTTTTATGGTTTTTAGTTGTTTTGTGGTTTTGGGGATTTCAATTTTTTGTGGATTTAATGGTTTTTTGTGTTTTATAATGTTTTTTTGGGTTTTTACGGTTTTTAGGTTTTTTAGGGTTTTAAAGTTTTTTGAGTTTTGTTATGGTTTTTAGGGTTTTGGGGGTTTAAAGTTTCTATGGGTTATTTAGTTTTTATGGGTTTTAGGGTATTATAGTGTTTTTAATTCCATTATGTTTTTTTGGATTTTAGGGTATTTAGTGTTTTTATGCGTTTTATGGCTTTTGGGCCTTTTTATGATTTTTAGGGGTGTAGGGTTTTTAAAGTTTTTTTTGGTATTTTAGGGTTTTTTATTATTTATACGGTTTTAGGGTTTTTATCATTTCAAGGGGTTTTATGGGTTTTAAGGATTTTAGGGGTTTTAAGGTGTTTAGGTTAATTTTATTAATTTTTAGGATTTTTATAGTTTTTAGGGTTTTTTGGATTTTATGGAATTTTTACGATTTAATGTTTTTTTTAGGTAAATGATTTTTATGATTTTTATGATATTTTAGGGTCTTTTAGGGTCTTGTATTGTTTAAGGGGTTATTTTGGGCATTTTAGTGTTTTATGGTTTTAGGGTGTTTATAGGTTTTAAGGGAAATTTTTTAATTTTTTTGGGTTTTAGGTTCATTTTGGGATTTAAGGGTATTCAAGGTCACATAGTTTTTTAGGGTTTTTAGAGACATTAAGGGGGTTTTAGGGTATTTTTGGGTTTTTAATATTTTTAGTGGTTTTAGCATCATTTAGGTTTTTATGTTCATTTATGGGGTATTATGTTTTTTTGGGTTTTTTAGGTTTTTAGGGTTTTAAGGATTTTTAAGGTTTTATGTATTTTAGGGTTTTAGGAGGTATTAGGGTTTTAATGATTTTAGATTCCTTTTGGCGTTTTAGGTAACAGTGTTTTTTTCATTTTTAGGGGTTTATAAGGGTTTTAATAGTTTTATATTAAATTAGGGATTTGAAGGTGGTTTAAGGTATTCCTAGGGTTTTATTACATTTTTAGGATTTAGTAGTTTTATGGGTTTTTAGGGCTTTTAGTGGTTGTTATTATTTTATGATATTTTAATTTTTTTAGATGTTTTATGAATTTTTAGTGTTTTTAGGGTTTTATAAGTTTTCATGATTTTTAAATTTTTATGGGTTTTAATTGATTTTTTTGGTGTTTTAATGTTTTTCGGAGTTTTTAGTGGGTTTACAGGTATTTTGAGATCTTATTGCTTTTTAGGGATTCAGTGTTTCATAGGGTTTTGGGGTTTTTTATGTTTTTTTGCACTATTTTTGGGTTTTTAATAATTTTAGAGTATTTTTTAAGGTTTTTTTGAGTCCTTTTAGGTTTTTATGAT
Source organism: Viscum album (assembly GCA_963277665.1). Taxonomy (NCBI): domain Eukaryota; kingdom Viridiplantae; phylum Streptophyta; class Magnoliopsida; order Santalales; family Viscaceae; genus Viscum; species Viscum album. Next base: position 1,424,587,337 of record OY728136.1, on the reverse strand, counting down.
TTTTAGGGGATTTATCATTTTTAGGGTTTTGGAAGTTTGTTCAAAGGTTTAAGGGGTTTTTGGGTTTTGGTACTTTTAATGTTTTTAAGGGGGGTTTTGGGTTTTGGGTGTTTAAGGTTTTTAGCATATTTTTTTGTTTTTAAAATTCTTTTTTGGTTATTTGAGGGGGTTTCAGGGTTTTTAGGGTATTTAGTGGTTTTAGGGACTTACATGGGTTTCTTTGGTTTTTTGGGTCTTTTAATTGCTTTAGGTTTTTATGGACTTTTATGGGGTTATATGAGTTTCTATTATATTTTAATTTTTAGGGTATTTTAGTGTTTTGAGTCTATTTTAAGATTTTTTAGGGGGTTTTAGGGTTTTAATGGTTTTTTCGACTCTTGAATGTTTTTAAGGATATTTTTTGGGGTTTCTACGATTTTTAGTGGCCTTTTGGTTTGTTTTTAGGGATTTAGTATTATTTGTAGTAATTATGTTTGGTTAAATATTTTAGGATCTATAAGGGTTTTATATGGGTGTTTAAAAATTCATGGTTTTAAATATTTAATAGATTTTAAGGTTTTTATGGTTTTTTGAGTTTTTAGGGTTTTTTGGAGTTTTTTTGGGGGTTTTTTTATGTTTTTTGGGTTTTAGGGGATTTTAGGGTTTTTATTGTTTCAGGGTTTTCATGATTTTAGGGGTTTTATGGGGTTCAATGTATTTTTATGGTTTCTAGTGTTTTTAGTGTTTTAGGGGGTTTTTTGTATTTTTATGGGTTTATGGGGTTTTATGTGTGTTTTGGGTTTTAGAGTTTTTATATATATTTTTTAGGTTTTTAGTGTTTTTAAGATAATTTTTGGGTATTTATTTTTATAGTTTTTTGGGATCTTTTACGGTCATTACGTCATCTTAAGGTTTTATGTGTTTTAAGGTTCTTATGGTCTTTTTGGGTTTTTAGAATCTCTTAATGTTTTTTGGTATTTTAAAACTTTTTTTGGGTTTTTAGGGAATTTATTGTTTTAGGGTCTTTACAATCTTTTCGATTTTTTTAGTGTTTTGTGGTCTTTTTGGGTTTTTGGGTGGTTTAGGATTTTTAAAAGATCCTATTTTTTGTGGTTTTATGGTTTTTTATGGGTTGGTAGTGTCTTTTATAGGGTTTTAAGGGTATTTAGGGTTATTTATGGTGTTTTATAGGTTTTAGGGGTGTTTAGGGGGGGTTAGGGTGTTTAAGGATTTTTTGGGTGTTTAGGGTTTGGGGGGGGGGGGTTAAAGGTTTTTTGGTGGTTTTAATATTTTTTATTGATTTTGGGTTCATTTTGTTTTTAGGGTTTTATGGTATTTTAGGTGGTTTATGTTTTTTAGGTATTATTGTGTTTTTTGGTGGTTTTTGGTTTTTTGGGTTTTTACAGTATTTAGGGGTTTAGGTATTTTATGGTTTTTAAATATTTTAATATTTTATGGATTTTTATTCTCTTTTAAGGTTTTTTATGGTTTTTAATGTTTTGGGGGGGGGTTTAATTTTTTTAGGACTTTGTAGGTTATTTTATGTTCTTTAGGTTTTGTTATTATATTGTATTGTTTTATGGAGTTTTAATTTTTTTTAGTATTTTTATGGAGTTTTAGTGATATAGATTATTTTTATGGTGGTTCAGGTCTTTTAGATATTTTAAATTATTTTTAGGTTCCCTATGGGTTTTAGAGTTTATATATTACTTTATGTTTGCTTACGGTAATTAGGGTCCTTTAGGTTTTTAGGGTTTTTAGGGTCCTTTTGGGTTTATACAGTCCTTTTGGATATTTGGGGGTGTTTTGGGTATTTTATGGGTTTTTAGTGTCATTTGTGCTTTTTGGTTTGTAGTGTTTTTTAGGGTCTTTATTAGGGTATTTTTTGGTCTTTAATGATTTCAGGGTTTTTTTTGTCTTTTAGGGTCTTTAAGGATTTTTTTGCTTCTTTTAGGGCTTTTAGGGTCTTAGGTTCTTTTAATATTTTTGGGGTTTTTAGTGTTTTGTTTGGGTTTTATGGGTTTTAAGGTGTTTTATGGTGTTTTTAGGATTTTTAGGGCCCTGTAAATGGTTTTTAGGGTTTTAGGTCTTTTATGGGGGTTTAGGGTTTTTAGGTTTTTATGGTTTTCATTATTTTTTAAGGGTTTTACGGTTTTCAAGGATTTTTGGGGGGTTTATTTTTTTTATAGTTTTTTGGGGGTTTAGGGTTGATTAGGGGTTCCAGGGTTTTTAGAGGATTTAAGGTTTTAGGGGTTTTAATTGTTTTAGGGTTTTAATGGGTTTTATGTATTTTTTTGGTTTGAAAGGGTTTTTAGGATTTATAATAATTATTACGGGTTTTATGGATTTTTATTTATTTAATGGATTTTAGGGTTTTAAAAGATTTTAGGCAAGGAAGGCTCGGGTCCAAGCTATTCCTGGCACCCCCAAAATTTATTATAAAGAGCCACAAAGACACTGCACACAAGGGAGGGGAGGGATCAAATTACCCACAACTAAAACCCCTTACAACCCCATCCCAAAGGCCCCAAAAAGAAAGGAAGAAAGAACAAAAAAGAAAAAAAGACATGCCAAAAGAGTCCAAAAGGAAAGGCACACAAGGGGAGGATCAGTCAATGTCGCCACCAAAATCATCCAGCTCCACACCACGATACCCAATTCCCACACCAAAGCCGTCACCCACGTCAACAAAAATGTAATCCGACTCAGCACCCATGTCCATTAAATTCCATCCAGACTCATAATCCTCTTGAATCCAAGAATGGATAGCAGCTTCATCCTAGCCTTCTCTTGCTTAGCGGAAATTGAAGGCCAGTCTCGCTTATTAACTTTTAGATTAAGTCTAACTGCCCTTGATGAGGCTCGGGTTGCCATAAGATGTGGGAGGGCAGAATAATCCCTCCTCCATCTTCGCCTCGGGGGGGGGGGAGGTGGATCCAGCTTCATAACCTGATTTCACACAAGTGACTCCATCGCTGACAGAAGATGGTGCCTTCCCTTTCTTACCTTCTGACCTACGAGTTTCGACACCTCTTTCCTCCTTTGACCCGACCATAGCAGCGGTTATTCGGCGATCAGCCTCAGCAAACCTCTCTCCAAGCCTCTTAGCTTCACCCTCAAGCCGAAACCTTTCCCGTTCAACCCACACCATCTCATGCAACTGCACACAATGATCTCCAGCAAAGGAAACACCATGGAGAACCATATCCCTATGCAGGTTCATGAATGGATCACCAACATCCCCAACATTCCCTGGTAGAGGGTTCAAAACTTGAGAACTAGGAAGATCCTCATCACCTCTAGTGTTGTCTGTGGGAGGAGATAACCTAGGATCCATGTCAGGTCCCCCCATGTCGGCACACCCGAACAGTTGCACCATATGGATCCGGGGCTCCTCTTCCACCACAGACATTTCCTCCTCAGCCGAAGATATAATCCACTCATCCCCAGTCGTTGTACCCTGAACAACCACTGCCTCCTTTACAACATCTCCCACCAGCACATCCACCACTGTGGGCTCAGCCATGGCTGCAACCTAGAAATTTTTAGGAGCAAGCGCAACAACCTAGATTGCTGAAGAGGATCCATCGGTACTCTCATTATCCTTCAAGCCAACTATATCATCTCGTCCCAGTTCCAGTGCACATGGAACCTCCATCTGATCATTCCCTTTCCAGACACCCATCACAGCAGCTTTCCCTATTTCTGACTACCTCCTAGGGAAGTCACCACATCCGTGAACTCCTTCACCTGAAACCCGATTATCCCTATCAGCCAGTAGCACTTCCTCCTCAACATCATCTCCTGAAACACAAACACCTCCAACCAGACTTATTTTAAAGCCACCCGAATCCATCAAAGAAACCTCCAGATCACATCTAGACATCAAAACAGATGAGCATGGAACATCAATAACCAAAAGTTGGGAGGATAATGGCTCAGCCACCCCTATTGTCCCATTAACCTTCACCAGAGGAAGGATGATCTCACCAGAAGACATGTGAGCCAGAAAACCACCACCCCTGCCAGGGGTAGAACATCCTCCATATTGATCACTATTCCCAAAGTTCCAATAAGAATAGTAGAACACCGGACATGGCTCAAAGATAACATGTTGTCTCCACCGGAGTTCTTCCCCCACCGCAATCTAGACAACATCCACTGGAGCCTTCGTAGCATTAACTTCAACAATGTCCCTTGGGGAAACCAGATGACAAAGGGCCCTAGTCCTACTGTCCACACAAAGGAACCTCCCCACCAAATTACCAAGCATCTAAATAATAGAGAAATTTTGAAATGTAAGGGGATGTTCAGGAAATCTAACCCAGGTAGAAACTATCATGGAACTCTACTTCAGATGAAAATCAAATCTCCACCGAAAAAGGGAGAAACGAGCGCCATTGCATGACTAAGGAGCTGCCAACCAGGAAAGTACCAGGTCCTCCTCCGAGGCATAGAGAATCATGATGTGGGAGCTATTGATCATACCCACAGTCTCCTGATCCCTAAGTTTCCAGAAATCCGATATGAATCTGTCCAAAGTGACCACCAGGGGTCGCCGCATTGGGAAACTTGCAACCAGATTCAGATGGTGCAGATCAGAAGCCTCGGTGAACTCCCGAATCAAGAGGGGAAGCTACTGATGACCTTCTAAGAAATCTAGATCCTTCAGGAAAAGCATCGTTTTTAGAAATGAGGGCAAAAAATCTAGAGAAGAGAGTGATGAAAAAGAACAGTCCTCTAAGGGAGGATCCTCCCCCGTAGAGAGGAGGGAGGTGAGTCATTTGGGTTTCTGGGATTGTTACAGTTTGATAGAAATATTCATGTATTTTAAAATGTTTTTAGTTTTTATAGGGTTTTAATGGTCCATTAGGGTTATTTTATTTTTTAGGACTATTTTATGGTTCTTAGGGTTTTTTTGTGTATTTAGGGTTTTTTAGGTTTTCAGTTTTTTTGGGTTTTAGTGGTTTTTAGGTTTTTTAGGTTTTTTAGGTTTTTTAGTTTTTTATGGTTTTATGGGTTTTAGGTTTTTTAAGGGTTTTTTTGTGTTTTTTAGTGTTTTTAATGGTTTTAGGGTCTTTTTGATGATATCTAGGATTTTTAGGGTCCTTTAGTATTTTTACAGTTTTAAGGGTCTTTTAGGTATTTCGACTCTTTTAAAGTTTTCTAGGTTTTTGAGTCTTTTTGATTTTTTTGGGATTTAAATGTATTTAGGGGTTTTTTAGGTTATTTGGTATTTTTTATGGTTTTTATGTTTTTAAGGGTTATATAGTTTTTTAGGGGGTTTTGGGATTTTAGGGTTTTGTAGGGTATTAAGGATTTTATTAGTTTTTAAAAGTTTTATGGTTTTTAGGTATTTATATGTTTTTACGATCTTTAGGGGTTTGGGTTTTTTGGGTTTTTATATTTTTTGGGGTTTATTTGGGTTTTTATGATTTTACGGGTTTTAGGGATTTTTTGGAAATTTTACGGAAAGGAAGGTATGAGGCCAGGCTATTCCTATCCCCCCAAAATTTATAAAAAGAAAAGTAAATCATACAAGGGAAGGGTGGGGCCAAACATTCCACACCAAAAAAACCATGGACCCCCAACACACCAAAACCCCAAAAGACCCGAAAAGCAGAAGAGAAAGACGCAAGAACTACAAATCAACGTCTCCATCCCCATTTCGGTTCCCATCAGCACTATAACTAGTGGAAGCATCTGAATCCACCGACTCCCATTCAGATGTTTCATATTGCTTTTGGAAGGTAGTGTAATAATCTCTTAGTTGTTTAATATATTTTCAGTGTTTTAGGGTTTCGTTATAGGTTTTAGGGTTTTTAGGCATTTAAATACATATTTTGGAGTCTTTTTGGGAATTTAGGGTTTTATGGGTTTTATGATTCTTTAATGATTTGTAAAAAAAATTGGATGTTGTTTGGTTTTATGGATTTTCAATATTTTAAGGATTTTATGATTTTTAGGGTTTGTTTTTGTTTTTAGGGTTTTTCTATTTTTTAGTGTTTTTGGGTTTTTAATGTGTTTTAGTGTTATGGTGGGGATGTTTAAGGTGTTTTTGGTGTCTTTTAGTGTTTTAAATGATTTTTAGGTTCTTTTAAGGATATTTATGGGTTTTAGGGTCTTATAAGGGTCTTTAGGGGTTTTATAATTTCTATGGTCTTTTAAGGTTTTATGATGTTTTATGGTTTTTAGGACTATTATGGAATTTTAAGGGTTTTCCAGGTTTTTTCAATTTTTTTGGATTTTGAGGTGTTTTGCGGTTCTTAAGTGATTCTCATTTTTTAGGGATTGGGGGGGGGGGGGTTAGCATTTTTATGATTTATGGTTTTTAGTGTTTTTTTGTTTTTTAGTATTTTCAAAAGTTTTTTAGGGGTTAGCAAGGTTTTTGAGTGGTTTTTAGGGATTTTCAGAGTTTTTGTATTTTTTATGGTTTTTAGGGTTTTTAGAAGTCATTCGGGGTCTTTGGGTTTTATGTGTTTTTTGGGGTTTTAGTGTCTTATGGGGTTTTAGGGGTATTGAGTGGTTTAATTATTTTTAATGTTTCTTAGGATTTTATGGTTTTTAAATGTTTTTATGGTTTTGGGGATTTTAAGTGTTTTAAGCATTTTACGGGTTTTAGGTGTATTTTAGGGTATTTTAGTGTGTTTTAGAGAATTATATGGATTTTATGGGTTTTTAGTGATTGTATAGGTTTTTTAAGGTGTTTATGGGTTTTTAGTGTTATTAGGGTCTTGTAGAGTTTTTATGGTCCTTTAGGGGTTTTTTAGGGTTTTTGGGGTACTTTAGGGCAAGGAAGATGCGAGGGTCTGGCTATTCCTGGACCCCCCAAATTTATTAGAAAGAAAAAGGAGACATGGAAAACAAGGTAGGGGAGGGGTCAAATGAACCACACCCAAAAACCCTTTACAACCAGAGACACAAAAGACCCCAGAAAAAGAAAAATCAAAAAAAGAAAAAACACACAAAGCCAAGCAGCCACCACCATCATCCAGCATCAACCAGCATCCAACAGCAAAGAACCATCACCAACCAGCATCCTTTGTCACCTCTCAGCAAAACAGCAACCTTCACCAAGCACCAGATGTTATCATGTCCCGAAGTCTAGTCAATTTCCTCACCACATGGGTCTCCATCCGCACCATAGTTGTCAGCAGCATCAGTATCCACCGACTCCCACTTAGATGATTCACATAGGAATTTAGTGTAATATTCTCTTAACCTTCACTGCTCCACATTCAACTAAGTCTTGGATGACCTCCCACCATTACTTGAGGGTTTATTCTTCACAGCTTTACTGGATTCCCTAGTAGACATTACCTTTGGCAGGGAGGAATAGTCCTTCCTCCGCTTCCTCTTTCATGGGTTAGTTGTGACAATAGCATAAAATTTATCCTGAATGGGGATAATAGTTTCCTCTATATTCAGAGAGAAAACAATGGGGGTTGACCCCTCAATATCCCCCTCCCCAGACGAACCACCTTTGATGTTCTCTTTCCCGAGAGGGAATTCATTCCCAATCATAGCCCTCTCCTTCATTATCTGTGCCATGTGGAAGTTCATTCTTGATTCATCATCAGAACCCTCCCCCCAAGACATTGTGTCGTGTAATTCCATTTTATCTTGTGAGATGGGTTTATTCACTACTGTTGGAATCACATTAGAGACCTCCAAATCATGTCCTTTAGTATCTTGGTTGGGAAATCAGCTCCCGTTTGTCCAGCTTCATCTATCCGGGCATTGAGTATCCCTTTGGGAACATGCGAATTTGAAAAATCCACTGTGACTGGGACCAGATGCCCATTATCAGCATAACTTTCTTTATGAAAACCAGAGAACTCCACAACAACACATGTTAGATCCTCAGCACAAGAAGGCCAAGTTGCATGCACACCATCAAGCCAAACAGATTCATCCACTGCAGCACTGGCACCAGGTACAACGGTATCATCATCCCATGTACTAGCCTCATCAATCTTTGTAGTGAGAACCCCATCGTGCACACAAACATCTGAAACATCCCCCACAGTTGGGTAATCTGGGGGGATGGCTTCAAGCAAGAATGGGTACGCCACAACAGCTCCATCAGAAGTAGGTCGGGCGGCGCGATCCCCTTCAAGGGATCCAGCATTCTGGACTTTTAGAGGTTTTAGGGTTTTTAGGGTCTCTAAGGGGTGTTTAGGGTTTTTTGGGACATTTAGGGTTTAAGAAGTTTTTTGGGTTTTTAAGGTTTTAGGGGTATTTTATGGTTTTTGGTTCTTTTAGGTTCAATTTATGGGCTTTAATTTTTTTTGGTTTTTTGGATTTTTAGGTATTTTAGGGGTTTTATGTTTTTTATGGTTTTTAGTTTTTATTTCATGTTTTATGAGATTTATGGGTTTTTAAGGGGTTTATTTTTATTATTATTTTATTGGTTTGTTTAGTTTTTATGGTGTTTTGTGGGTTTAGGGGTTTTTTAGTTTTTAGGGATTTTTAGTGGTTTTGGAGTTTTTTTTGTTTTTAGGGATTTTAGAGTTTTTAGTGTTATATGGTTTTTTGTATATTTTTAGTCTTTTAAGTTATTTTGGGTCTTAATGTTTTTAGGTTTTTAAGGGGTTTTATGGTATTTTATGTGTTTTAGGGTTTTTAGTGTTTTAGAGTCTTTTAGGGGGTTTTAGGTTTTTTAGGGTTTTTAGTGACATTTAGGGTTTTTACGGTATTTTTGGGTCTTTGAGTATTTTTAAGGAGTTTTAAAGGTTTTTAGGGTCTTTAATGTCTTTTAGAGGTTTTTAATGTTTGTTAGGATCCTTTACAATTTTTGGGGTTTTTTGGATCCTTTTGGGTTTTTAGGATTTTTTGGGTCCTTTAATGTTTTTTGGGTTTTCTGGGGGTTTTAAAGGGATTTTATTGATTTTTGTTTTTTAAGGTTTTCAATGTTTTGGGGGGTGGGTTAGGGTTTTTTATTTAGGGTTTTGAGGTTTTTTTGGGTATTTGAATTTTTTAACGGTTTTATAGTGTTCTTACGGTCTTTTAGAATTTTAGGGGTTTTATGGTTTTTAGGGACCATTGAATTTTTTTTCGGTTTCTAGGGACTTTTAGATGTTTTGGAAGTTCTTTATCATCATTTATCTTTTATTAGAACTTAGGGTTTTAGGATTGTTTATAGTTTTTGGGGTTTTATTGGATATATTAGGGTTTTATGGGGTTATAATGTTTAAAAAATACTTTTTTTTTGTATTTTAGAGGTTTTAGGCTTCTTTGGGATTTTTAATGTTCTTTATGGGTTATTAAGGGGTTACATGAACCTGTAGGTTTTTTAGGGTTGATTAATTTATTTTTATCATTTTTAGGGTCCTTTAGCATTCCTTGGGTCTTTTAGGATCTTTTTAAGGGTTTATAGGGTCAATTAGTGTTTTATGGTTTTTATAGTCCTATATGTTTTTTGACTATTTTAGGATTTTCAGGGTTCATTTGGGTTTTTGAAGAATTTAATGTCTTCTAGGGGGTTTGGTGTATTTTAAGGTCTTTTGTGGTTTTAGGGGTCTATATTTTCTTTTATTGTTTCTAGGGTTTTAGGGTCTTATAGATGTTTTTTGTGTTTTTAGGGTCTCTTAGGGACTTTATGGTTTTAGGGATCTTTAGCGGTTTTGGGGTTCTTGGTTCTTTAGGGTGTTTTTGGGTATTTTAGGTTTTTTATGGGTTTTTAGGGTATTATTAGGTTTTTTTGGTTTTTGGGGTTTTAGGATATTTTTAGGTGTTTTGTATTTTATTGTATTTTAGAGTTTTATAGTGTTTTGGGAGGGTTTTAGGGTTATTTTTGGAGTTTTAGGGGTTTTGGGGGGGGGGGGGGGGGTTGGGGGGGTTGGGGGGGGGGGGGTTGGGATTATAAACCCTTTTAATGATTTTAGTGTTTTATCAGTTTTTAGGGTTTCTACAGGTTTTCAATGTTTTATTTTATTTTTAGGAATTTATGGGTATTTTTATTTTTTAATTTTTTTACTCTTTATTACGGTTATATATCACTTTTAGGTTTTTAGGGTTTTAGTGGTTTCCATAGGTTTTTATGCGGTTTTAGTGTTTTTAGGGGTTTCTAGGGATTTTAGGGGTTTCTAGAGTTTTTGAGTTTTGAGGGTTTAAAGGTTTTGTGGATTTTAGGGTTTGTAAGTATTTTTTTATATTTTTAGTGTTATTGGGAATTTTTAGGGTTTATTGTGTTTTTTAGGGTTTTAGAGGTTTTAGAAATTTTTATAGTTTTAGGGTTTTAGGGTTTTCTATGGTTTTTATTGGTTTTAGGGTTTTTTTATTTCCATGGAGTTTTAGGGTGTTTTATGTTTTTATGGGTTTTGGAGGTTTTTATGGTTTATAATTGTTTTATGTGGGGTTTTTAGGTTATTTTAATTTTTTAAGGGTTTCATGTGTTTTAGGATTTTTTTAGGTTTTTAAGGGTTTTAAGAGTTTTTAATTATTTTAGGGTTTGTATGTTTTTATGGTTTTGTAATACATTTAACGGTTTTCATAGGATTTATTAGTTTGTTATCATTTTTAGGGATTTTTTTGTTTATAGAGTTTCTTATAGTTTTTAGTGTTTTTACTGCTTTATGGGGTTTGTAGTATTTTATTATTTTCTAGGGTTTTGGGTTTCTAGCGTTTTGAGGTATTTTTTGTGTTTTAAATGATTTTTATGGGTTTTAGGGATTTATGTATTTTCTAGGTTTTTTGGGTTTTCCATTGATTTTTAGGTGGTTTTAATGTTTTTAGGTTTTTAGGGGTTTATGTATATTTTAGGGAAAAGAAGGCTTGGGTCCAGGCTATTCCTGGCACCCCCCAAAATTTATTAAACAAAAAGACACAAACACTGCAGACAAGGGAGGGGAGGGGTCGAACGACCCACACCCAAAAACCCATACAACCCACGCCAAAGAAAGAAAAACAAAGAAAGAAAAAGACACAAAAACAGACAAAACCGCAGCATCATCACGTCACATCCAGCCAGTACCAGCATTCAACAGCACTACATCTAGCAGCTCACAGCTAACCAACAACTAGCATTCAGACGACAGCAGCAAACAACATCCAGTAGCAGCAACCAGCCAACCAGCATTCAGGGGGTTTATGGTTCTTAGTTTCTTAGGGGTTTTGGTTTCTAGTGTTTTTAATTTTCTTAAGGTTATTTATGGTTTTTTAGTTTTTATAGTGTTTTTAGGTTTTATGGTTTTTTTAGGTATTTCATGGTTTGAGGCGTTTTTAGTTTTTTTTTGGATTTTTGCTTTTTAGGGTCTTTTAGTGTTTTTAGGGATTTCATGGGTTTTAGGTTCTTTTATGGGGTTTATGGATTTTAGTAGTTTTAAGTGTTTTAAGGATATTTATGGATCCTAGGGGTTTTATCAGGTTCTTGGGGCTTTGAGTGGTTTTAGGTGTTTTTTGGGGTTTTTTACATGTTTTTATGGTCTTTAGGGTTTTTAGTGTTTTATTTGGGTTTTCTTAGGATTTTCAGGGATTTTCATAGTCTTTCAAAAATTTTGTAGGTTTTAATGGTTTTTATATATATTTATGGATTTATTTTCTATTTTTTATTACTTTGATGGATTGTTAGATTTTTTTTATATTTTTTCTAGGTTTTCAGTTTTTAGGGGGTTTTATGGTTTTTCCTATGGTTTTTATGGAATTGTAGAGTTTTTAGGGTTTTTTTATTTTTAATTGTTTTCGGAGTTTTTTGTGTTTTCGGATTTTAATGAGGTTCAATGGTTTTAATGGTTTATGATTTTTAGTGGGTTTAGGTTTTTTAGGTTTTTAGGATTTTTAGGGTTTTAGGGTTTTATGGATTTTTAAGGATAATTTGTTGGTTTTTTTAAGGTTTTAGGGATCTTTTATTTTTTATATTTTTTAGGTTTTTTGGGTCTTATGGTATTTTTATGGTTTCTAGGTTAATTTAGGGGACTTTTAGGGGATTTAATGGTTTTAAGGGTGTTTAGGGTTTTTGGTGTTTTTAGAAGTTTTGGTTTTTTAGGGGTTTTAGGTTTTTTTTGGGGATTTTAGGATTTTTAATATCTTCTTTGGTTTTTATATGTTTTTATATTTTTAATGTTTTTGAAATTATTTTTCATCTTTTTAAATGTTTTAGTGTTTTTAGGGTTTTTATGCTTTTAAAAGTTCTTTTAAGGGTTTTAGTGTTCTGAGGGTTAATATGATTTTTAGTGTTTTGTTGGGTTTTTAGGGGTTTTAGGGTTTTTTAGATTTTTGAATGAATTTTTAGGGTTTTTATGGTTTTTATAGTTTTAGTGTTTTCATGGGTTTTTAGGGTATCTTAGGGTTTTTGGGGTTTTTATAATTTTCTTAGAATTTTAAGTGTTTTTAGTGTTTTTAAAGTTTATTTTGGGTTTTTAGTGTTTTTGGAGTTTTTATGTTTTTTGGGGGTTTAGATATTTTATGATTTTTTGAGGTCTTTTGGGATTCTAGGGGGTTTTGTGAGGCTTAAAAGGGGTTTTAGAGGAATTTAAAATTTTAGGGTTTATGGTTTTAAGTGTTTTTTTTGTTTTTTTTTTATTTTTTAGGATTATTTTAGGGTTCTTAAGGTTCATTAGGGTTTATGTTTTTAGGGGTTTAGGGTGTTTTAGAGAATTTAACTGGTTTTTGGAGAATTTTAGGAGTTCATAGGTATTTATGGGTATTATGTGTTTTATGGGGGGTGGGGGTCAGTTTTTTATGTTTTTATTTTTTTAGGGCGTTTATGGGATTTTATGGGGTTTCATTTTTTCCTATGGACATTTAGGGGTTTTTTTGAATTTTAGTGTTTTTAGGGATTTTTAGGGTTTGTAGGGTATTTTAGTTTTTTATGGATTTTTATGGTCTTCTGGTGTTTTAGGGTTTTTAGGGGTGATCAGTATTTTAAGGGTTTTATGTGGGTCTTTTTGGATTTTATTTTTTAGGGGTTATAATATTTTTATGGTTTTTAGGATTTTTATGGGATTTAGAGGCATTTTTCCATTTTAGGGTTTTAAGGTTATTATAATCTTCTAGGATTTTTAAGGATTTTTAGGGGTTTTAGGGTTTTTAGTGTTTTGGGTGTTTAAATTGTTTTTAGTGGTTTTATGGTTATAGGGAAGTTTTAGGGTTTAGAGGATTAATAGTGTGTCATAGGTTTTAGTGGTTTTCATAGTTTTTATGATTTTTAGTGGTTTTTATAGTTTTTAGGGTTTTCTGAGGGTCCTTGGAATTTATGTGAGTGTTTAATGTTTTTCAAGGGATTTTAGGGTTTTTTTATATTATGGTCTCTTAGGGTTCATTAGGTCTTTAGTGTTTTTATGACATTTTAGTGGTTTTAGGGTTTTAGGGTTTTAGGGGTTTATTCCGGGTTTTTATGCTTTTTTAATGTTCATTATGGATTTTAGGGTTTTGGGCCATTTATGTTTTTATAGTGTTTTTAGGGTTTTTAGGCCTTTTAAAGGGTCTTAGAATTTTTAAAGTTTTTAGTTTTCTCTGTGTTTTGGGGTCTTTTGGGGTGTTTATGATCGTTTATGTTTTTAAGGCTTTTTGAAGTTTTATTGTTTTTAGGTTATTTTTTGGGTTTTATTGTTTTTAATTTTTAATTTTTATTATGGATTTTTGGGTTTTAATGTTTTTTAAAGTTTTTTTGTCTTTTTATGGTCTTTAGGGTTTTTTTGGGTTTTTTGGTTTTTTTTGGGATTCTATGGTTTTTAGTATTTATATTGAATTCAAATTTTTTAAGTGTTTTTTTTGTGTTTTAGGGAATTTTAATGTTTTTAGGGTTTTTAGGGTTTTTAGGGTTTTTAGTATCTTTTAGGGGTTTTATTATTTTTTGGGGGTTTTAGGGAATTTTTTGTTTTTGGAGTCTTTTAGCGGGTTTTTGGAGATTTTAAGGTCTTTTAGGTGTTTTATAGTTTTTAGGGAATGTTAGTGTTTATTAGGGGGTTTTAAGGTTTTTAGAAATTTTTGGATGTTTTTATTGTTTTTTGGTGTTTTAAGGGGTTTTGGAGACTTTTAGGGTTTTTCGGTTTTGGGTTTTTTTCAAGATTTTTATATTTATAGGTTTTTTAGCATCCTTTTAGGGTTTTAGGGTTCTTAGGGTGCTTAGTATTTTGGTATTTTTAGTGTCCTTTTAAATGTTTTATGGGTTTAATGTCCCTTTATGATTTTTATAATCCTTAAGAGTTGTTTACAATCCTTTAGGTTTTTACAGTCTTTAAGGGTTTTAGTGTCTTTTGAGTTTTTAGGGATTTTTATTCATTTATGGTCTTTAATGGTTTTAGTGGTTTCATGATTTTTTAGGGTATTAAAGAACCTTTTAGGGTTTCTTATAATTTTAGTTTCCTTTATGGGTATAAAAGATTTTGGGGTCTTTAGTGTATTTTTATGGGTTTAACGGTTTTTAGGGTTTTTAAAGCTATTAGGGTTTTTAGGGAATTTCATAGTTTTAGAGAATTTAGTGTTTTTATGGGTTTAATGTTTTTTAGGTTTTAGGGGTTTAGGGTTTCTTATATTTTTTATATATTTTCAGGGTATTAATTTTTTTTTCTAAGATTTTTTAGCATTTGTAGTGTTTTTTAACCTTTTAGGGTTTTTAGTGACCTTTAAGATTTTAGGGGTCTTAAGGGTTTTAGGTACATTTGGGTTTTATGGTATTTTTTTATGTTTTTATGGTTTTAAATTATTTTAGGTTGTTTTGGGTTTTTACTGTGTTTATAAGTTTTTTGGGTGTCTAAGGGTTTTAAGAGTTTTTATGGTTTTTAGGGTTTTTAGGGGGTTTTATGGTTTTTAGGATTTTTATTGGTTTTCAAATCTTTTTAGGGTTTCTAGTGTTTTATATGATTTAGGGTTTTAGGGGTGTTTTAATTTTTTATAGTTTTAGGTGGGGGGGGGGGTTATAGGTTTTTTATGGTTAGGGGGTTATATGTTTTTTAGGGTTTTTAGGGATTTTTATGGTTTTAAGGTTTTAAGGTTTTAAGGTGTTTTAGGATTCTTAGGGTTGTTTTGGGGCATTAAGGAGTTTTTATATATTTTAGGGGGTTTTATTGTTTTGGGAGTTTTTTTGAGTTTTTAGGGTCTTTTATGAGTTTTAAGATGTTTAGGGTATTTAGGGTTTTTTAAATATTTTTATATTTTTTGGGTTTATATGGTTTTTTTAGGGTTTTTTTGTTTTTATGGAATCCAGTTTTTTAGGGTATTGGGTTTTTATGGTTTTTTGGGGGTTAATGTGTTTTAAAGATTTTATGGATTCTTATGGGTTTTAGGGGTTTTGGTGTGCTTAAGGGTTTTAAGGTTTTAAGTATTTTGGTTTTTTATGTTTTTAGGGATTTTGGGCGTTTTTATGGTAATTAGGGTTTTTGGGGCTTTACTGTTTTCTACAGATTTTTGTTTTTTATGGGTTTTATGATATTTTATTCTTTTTAGAGTTTTTGTACGTTTTTAGGATTTTAAAGGTGTTTTAGGGTTTTTAGGGTTTTTAGCATTTTTATGAATTTTATGGTTTTTTTACAATGTTTAAGGGGTTTGAGGGATTTTTAGTGTTTTAGGACCTCTTAAGGTTTTAGGGACTTTTTTGGGTATTTGTAAGTGTTTTAGGGTATTTTATGGTTTTTTTGGGTTTTACATAGTTTTTTAGGTCTATTGGGTATTTGAATTTTTAGGGTTTATTTAATATTTTTTTGAATTTTGGGGGCCTTAGGGGTTTAAAGGGGTTTCATGGGTCTTCAAGATTTTTAATGGGTTTTAGTGTTTTTATAGGTTTTTATGGGGTTTATGGTTTTCTTAGTGGTTTTATGGTTTTTTGGACTCTTTTATGGCATTCAGTTATTTTAGGTGTCTTTTAGAGGCTTTTGGGTTATTTTAGGGGGTTCATGGTTCTTTTAGTGGTTTTTTGGGTTTTTAGTGTTTTTTTTGGGTTTTATGGTTTTTAGGGGACTTAAGGGTGTTTTAGGGTTTTTTTTATGTTTTTAGGGTTTAAGGATTTTTAGGGGTTTTAGGGGTTTTTCGGATTTTAAGGGTTTTTAGGATCTTTTAGATATTTTTTTGCGTTTTTTTGTGTTTTAAGGGGTTTTAGTGGTTTTATAGGTTTTTTGGGTTTTAGGGTTTTTAAGAAATTTAGATTTTTTTTTGGGACTTTTCGGGATTTATGTTTTTTCAAGTGTTTTCATCGTTTTAAGGTCTTCAAATTATTTTAGGATTTTTAGGATCTATCAGGGTTTTGGAATCTTTTATAGGGTTTTAGGGTTTTAAGGTCTTTTAAGAGTTTTAGTGGTTTTTAGGGTATTTTATGGTTTTTAGGGATTTAAAGGTTTTAGGTCCTTTTAGAGGTTTTTAGGTTCTTTTAGGGTTTTATCATTTTTTGGGTCTTTTTTGGATTTAGGGTGTATTTTATAGGCCATACGATGTGGATTATATGGTTTAGAGTGTATGGTGTAGGTTTTCTGGTGTATGGTTTAGGTTTTAGATTATGGAATGTACAATATAGGGTATAGGGTGCAGGTTTTAATGTTTTGGGTGTAGGGTTTTGGGTTTTGGGTGTAGGTTATAGGGTTTCAGGTGTATGATTTAGGGTTTATGGTGTTTTATATATGTTTTAGGACTTCGAGTATATGGTGTAGGGTTATTTGTTTTTAAGTTATTTTATGATTTTTTAGATTTTTATGGTTTTTTTTATTTTGTAGGTTTTTTAAGGTTTTGGGGCTTTTATAGTTTTTAGTATTTTTTATGTAATTTAGGGAATTTTGAAAATGTTAGGTTTGTTTAGGGACTTTTGGGGGGTTTAAATTTTTATGTGTTTTATGTCCTCTTAGTTATTATTATGATCTATTAATATTTCTAGTGTTTTCTATATTCTTTTAGGGTTTTGGGGGTTTTACGGTTTCTAATGTTTTTAAGGTATTTAGGGTTTCATTTTCCTCTAGGTTTTTTAGTGTTTTAGGGCCCTTTAGAATTTTTAGTGTCTTTTTTGGGTTTTAGGTTTTTGTGGATCCTTTAGTAATTTTTAGTGTATTTTAAGGGTTTTAGGGTGTACAAAGGACCTTTATGGTTCTTAGGGTTTTAGGTCACTTTTGGTTTTTTATGATTTTTATGGTGTTTTATGGTGTTTAGTGTTTTAGGGTACTTTTGGACTTTAGGGGGTTTTATAGTCTTTTAGGTTATAAAAGGTATTTTATGGTATTTTAGGGGTTTAAAAGGGTTCTTAGTGTCTTTTAGTGTTTTTTATTCTAGGTTCTATTTGGATATTTTAGGTTTTTATAGGGACTTTCAGGGTTTTAGGATTTTTTGGGTCATTTTTGGGTATTAGTTTTTATGATGTTTTTAGGGGTTTTACCAGGGTTTTGGATTTTTAGGGGTTTTAGGGGTTTCTAGGGTTTTATGGGGATTTATGGTTCATTGGGTTATAGGGGTTTTATTTTTTTAGGTCTTTAATATATTTTTTTTTATCATTTTTATGTTTTTTTTGTTTTTACGGTTTTAGGGTTTTTATGTGTTTTAGGATTTTTAGTAATTTTATTGTTATTGAGTTTTTTAGGGTTTTTTTTGTTTTATATATTTTTTAGTATTTAATATTGGTTTCTAGATATTTTATGGTTTTCGGGGTCTTATAGTTTATTTGTTTATTTTTTTGGGTTTGAGGGTATTTTGGGAGGTTTTTGGGTTTTAGGGTGTTTAGGGTTTTTATGGTTTCTAGTATTTTTTGGGTTTTAGGATTTTTTGGGTTTTAAATTGTTTTCATGGGTTTTAGGTATTTTTTGGATATTTAAGGATTTTCAAGGTCGATTTAGGGGTTTGGGGGATTTTGTGGATTTTTAGGGGTTTTTATTGTTTTTATGGTTTTGATGTTTTTAGGGATTTTAGGGTTTTTATGGGTTTTATGGGGTTTGTGGGTTTTTAGAGTTTTTTATATTTTTTTGTGTTTTAGGGTTTTATGAATCTTTATGAAATTTTATGTTTTTTATTGTTCTTTGGGTTTTTTTGGTTTTTAAGGTTTTCTAATAGTTTTTGGGTTTTTAAAGTGTTTAGGGTATGTATAGATTTATTGGAACATATAATTTTATAAGGGTTTTCATGGTTTCTTTGGGGGTTTTAGAGTTTTTTGGTTTTGTAATTTTTAGGGTTTTTAGTGTTACTATGGTTTTGAATGTTTTTTAGGGTTTATGGGGTTTTAATGGGTTTTAATTGGATTTTAGAGGTAATTAGGTGGTCTAAAAGGTTTTTAGGGTTTTAAGTTATATTTTATGTTATTTAGGGTTTTTTTCACTTTTTAGTATTTTAGGGGTTTTTAGTGTTTTTTAGGGATTTTAGGGGTATTTAGGATTTTTAAGGATTTGTTGATTTTTAGGGTTTTAGGGGGTTTTAGGGTTTTAAATATTTTTTACTTTTTTGTAGTTTTAAAAAAAGAGGGGGTTTAAAGGATTTTTGCAGGGTTTTTTGGGTACTTAGGGGTTTTAACGTTATTTAGGGTTTTATGGGGTTTTTTTTTGTAATTATCCATTTTTCAGGTTTTTCGTGTTTTCAGGATTATTTTAGGGGTTTTTAGGGTTCCTAGAGTTTTTAGGGGTCTTTATGAATTTTATGGCGTTTTAGGTTTTTTGGGTTTCTAAGGGTTTTATATTTTTTTATGATTTTACTGTTCTTAAGGGTTTTAAGGGTTTTGAAGGGTTTTTAGGGTATTTTTTATCAGGGTTTTAGGAACTTTTAGTGGTTTGGGGGGTTTAGGGCCTTTTAGTGTTATTTATGGTATTTAGGTTCTTTTAAGGGTTTTTTTTGGGTTTTGGGGTTTTAGGTGTTTAAAGGGGTTTTTAGGATTTTTATGGGATTTTTAGGGTTTTTATGATTTTGATAGTTTTTTTAATTTCTCAGAGTTTTACAATTTTAGGGGTTTTTAGGGATTTTTAGGTTTTTTTTTTTTGTTTTTTTAGTTAGTTTTATTTATTTTTAGGGTTTTTAGGATTTTCATATGGTTTTTAGAGTTTTAATGGGATATGGGGGTTTAGGGGTTTTTAGTGATTTTAGTTTTTTTGGGTTTTTAGATATATTAGGGATTTCTATTGTTTTTTGGGTTTTTAATGGTTTTCATTGTTTTCAATGGTTTGAATGTTTTTTGGGGTTTATACGGTGTATATGGTTTTAAGGGGGTTTAGTGTTTTTTGTGTGTTTAGTAGGTTTTAAGGGTTTTAGGGTTTTCAATGTTTTTTGGAGTTTTTAGAATATTTAAGGGTTTATTTGGATGTTTTGGGATTTTGGGTTTTTTTGGGTGTTTAGGGCTTTTACGGTATTTTAGGGGGGTTTATGGTTTTTAGTGTCTTTTAGGGATTAGACATGGCTTTGTTCTGTCTCGGTTTTCTCTCCTAAGCGTACTTCTCTTATTCTTCCTTTGATTCCTTCCCCCGAGGTTGGAGAGTCCTTCTGTCCTCTGTTCTCTTCTGAAAAGCTCCTCGGAGTGATATCATTTCTTCTTCCTAGGGTTTCATCACCCAGTGTTCTTTTCTGGAGTGTCTTTCTAGCTTTCATATTCTTCCTATCCTTCTTCACATGAATTAATTCCTCCAATATTTTTACCTTTTTGTTTAGGGTTTCACCCCCAACCCCCTTCAACTTTCCCTTTCTTATATTTATTATTTGGGTTTTTTCTCATGTTCGTATTAGGGTTTAAATCCCATTTTCTTGTTCCCTGTTTCATAGTGAGTTTGGGTTAAGATTTGGTTTATTTTGAAGGGTTTCTATATTGTTATAGTCAGTGAAGGTTTGTTGATGATATTTTATGGTGATTCCGATGGTTCATTCTTGGTTGCAGCATGCTATGGAAGTCTGGTCGGCTTGTACTCCTCTCTGGCCTCCAAATCCACTACTCTCTTCCAAGTCAATCAGGTGCGATGGTTTCAATGATGTTTTGGGTTATGTTGTTCATTGTGATTGCGTTTGGGGGGGGGGGGTCCTAGTGGTCCATTCTACATTCAGGAAAAGGTGGGGTTTCGGTTTGGATGGGAAATGTCAATGAAGATCATGACTCTCTATGAAGGCTACATGATTTTCCTAATCTACTCTGGTTTCGAGTACCACATCTCCTCCCCGGGTTGGTATGGATAGGTGGACCTCACACAATATTTGGGAGTTTCTTTTTGAGTGGATATCGGTGTTCTAGGAGGCATGATGTTCATTCAGTTGATGAGGGAAGACAACATGATATTGTTGATAAGTGTCAATGTTTTGGTGTGGTGTTTGAATGGTGACGATGATAGTGGTGGCAGATCAGAGTTTATAGCAGTCATGGTGAGGGAGGTCCAATGTGACAGCAGCGATGGTGTTTGGTGAGGGCAGTTGACATCGGAGAAGAGGCTGGTGGTGGATAGCTATTGAGGATGATGATTATGGTTATTTGGTGACGTGATGGTGGTGACAGTGATGAGATGATTGGCAGATGATGTGATGATGGAGGTGAGGTTATGTGGCTTTCTCAATGGTGGGTTTCTTAGGTGGCAGACTTTTCCTGTGACTTCTAGTTTCCAATTTAGGAATTTGAATTTTAAAATTCAAAAGTGGATTTTGGGACTAGGAAATGTTGTGTAGTGATGTTTATTGTGGGTGATGTTTGAAATTGATATCATCTTTTTTTTTTCAAGTTTCCCACACATCCAAAAAGCAGTATTTTCAAAATGAAAAAGGGATTTTAGTAGGATGGTATTTAAGGATTGATTTAGTTGTTTTGATTTTTTTAGGGTTTTTATAGTTTTTTAAGGTATTAGGATTTTTAGTGTTTTAGATTTTTAGGAGTTTTTCTGGGTTTTTAGGCGTTTTACTATTTGTAGGGATTTTATAGTTTTAAGGTTTTAAGGTTTTTTTATAATTTTAGTAATTTTAGTGTTTTAGGAGTTTTGGGGGAATTTATGGTTTTTTTTATGTTTTTAGGGTTATTTTAGAGTTTTTAGGGTTTTCAGCATCTTGTAGGGTTTGGTATGGTTTTTTGTGGTTTTATAGGGTTTTTAGGGTTTTTTTGGGATATATTGGATTTGTTTGGGTTTTAATGGATTTTAGGGTTGTGAGTATTTTGTAGGTTTTTAGTGGTTTAATTGTATTTTAGGATTTCATAGGCTTTTTTTGTGTTTTTAGGATATTCCTATGATTTGAGGGGTTTTGGGGTTTATGGAGTTTTATAAATTTTTGGGTTTTTTAGGATATGGGGGTCTTTAGATTATTTTAGGTGTTTATGGATTTTTTTAATTTTTTTAGTGTTTTTAGAGGTTTTTTTGATATTAAAGTGGTCTTAGGGGGTTTTAGTGGGGTTCTAGGGGTTTCAAGGGGTTTTATGGTTTTTAGTATTTTATGGTTTTTAGAATTTTTAAAGTTTGTAATAGCTATTGTGGCCTTTTATTTGTTTTAAAGGGTTTAGGGTCTTTTGTTTTTAATTTTTTATGGTCTTTTAATGATTTTTAGGCTCTTTGAGGGGTTTTAGGGGGTTTTATTAAATTTCAGTACTCTTTTTAGGTTTTTTTGGGGATGTAGGGTTTTTAAATTTTTTTTTTTTGATTTTTGGGTTTTTAGATTTTTGATTTTTTAGGGTTTTTAGGCTTTTTAGGGGGTTTAATAATTTTTTAGGTTTTTTGTGATTTTATTTTTTTTGGGTTTTTGGGTTTTTTATTGTTTTTAGTGTTTTCAGGGATTATTGGGTGTTTTTTGAATTTTATGTATTTTTAGTGTTTTAGGTTTTTTTTGAGGATTTTCAATACTTTTAGTGGGGTTTAAAGGTTTTTTTGGGTTTTTTGGATATTTACTACCTTCTAGGATTTTTAGGGTTTTAGGAGTTTTAGGGTTTTGAAATTTCATTTTGGATTTTTAGGCTTTTTTAGGTTGTTTTCAGTTTTTCTTGTTTTTTTGGGTTTTTAGGTATTTAGGATGATTTAGGGTTTTAGGTTTTTTGGGTTTTAGGGTCATTTAGGGGATTGCTTGAACATTAATAGTTTTTTAGTGTCTTTACTGTTTATATATTATTAGGTTTCTCAAGGGTTTGGGATTTCCACTATTTTTTATGGTTTTAGAGTTTTTTAGGGTTTGGAAGGTTTTAAGGGGTTTATGGTATTTTATAATTTCAAGGGGTTCAGGGGTATTAGGGTTTTTCATTTATTTTAATGTTTTTGTGGTATTTTAATATTTTTAGGGTTTTTTGGGTTTTATAGTGTTTTGGGTCATTTAGGTACTTTTCGGTTTTTAGGGGTTTTAGGGTGTTTTATGATTTTTATGGGGTTTTAGGGGGTATAATGGTTTCAAAGATTTTTTTTCATGGTTTTTAGGTTTTTAATGTGGGTTTATGGACTTTTAGGGGGTTTAGGGTCTTTTACAGTTTTTTCAGTGTTGTTAAGAACTTTTTTATAGATTTTACGTATTTTAAGAAATAAAAAAATGGATAGGGTTGTGTAACATTTTATAATTTGGTTGAGGGCTTCGTTAACCATGTTCACACCTCTCTGTTTGGAAAATAATCATGGACCTCGTTCATGCTTCTTCGCCCCAGCTAACGATGTGTCACCAATGATCATGATTCTTGTAAAATATTTATACAGGGGGAATTAATGAGGTTTACACCTCTTTATAATATTTAATTTTTTTTATATTAGTTAAAAATTAATATTTAATTTCGCTTATTAATGCTGCGATTTTTATATTAATATTAGTAATTCAATAATGGTTATTTATTAATTAGTAATAATCCATATTATTTATTATTAATTAATAATATGTTATTATGTTATTAATATATTTAATAGTAATATAACTAATATTTATTATTTAATATTGAAAATAAAATAATAAGCTTCCAAAATTGTATTTATTAGTTAATAATTATATTATTTTGAATATAATATTGTTTATTATTAATTAAATTTTTATAAAATTAATATTTCAATATTAATTATTATTTATAATAATAGTTATAGAATTCAAAATAGTAATATTAATAAAATTTAAAAATAAATTTAATATCTTGTTCTATTCCCATCCATAGAATTAAAGGGTATGGCCTGAAGTTCAGGTTCAATTATTCTGATGTTAGGAAAAATTAGATTCTATAATTGGATCTTGAACTTTAATTTGAATGATTTCAAGGAAACCTGTTCCCAAATCTAGGTAATTATTTATGTATTGAACAACATCCAATGGCACCTTGATATTCTGTTTGATATTGTGTCTTCTATTGGTATCCAAATTCGGAAGGACAATGCTATGAAAATGGTATGTTTTAGGAATTATTCTATGGTCCTTGTTAAAATTGACTTAAGTGCTACTATTATTGAAAATTTTGTATTATCTACGCCATAATATGTGATCTGTCTAAAATTGAGTATGAAAAGATCCCTTGTTTCTGTAAGTCTTGTGGTATAACTGGGCACTCTTAATCCAATTATAGGGGTGATCTTATCTGTTCTATTTGTCACATTAGAGGTTATTATTTTTCTCATTGTAAAAGATAGAAAAATGATGAGGATGACCATTGTTTTGGGTATATAAAAAAATTAAATATGGAATCAATTTTTCTATCATTTTTATGGATCCGAATCATGATTATATTCCTTTATAGGAGGAGTAATGATCTGATCCACATGGTCCTTTGAAAATGGTTGTTTGTGCAAAGATCTCTAATAAAGGGATTGTCTCACCCTCTCAGGTTGAAGAAATATTGGAGGATTATCTTAATCCTAAACTGATATGGGATTACTCGGTTGTTGAAGGTCATTTTTTTATTGTGGTTGTATCTATTAAGGATGCCTTGTACAAAGGTTTAGTAGATGGTTAGTTTTATGTGAACTCAAAAAATAGTTAAACTTTAAAGGAAATTTCAGCTCAGGGTGATGTTCATTTTAACATATGGTAGGAATATTTATCTAAATATTTCAATGGTCGTAAAGGGAAATTGAAAAATGTATCTTCCACTTCAAGAAAACCCACACTAAAAATGGCTCCTACTTATCTTGTATAGGTTCATGCTAAAAAAATAAGTGTATAACTGTCAATGGAATACAGTAGCTTACTGCATCTCTTGGATCATTAGAAGGGTCTTCAGATTCTAATTCATAATAAAAAACATAAAAACTAGATGGGTCTAAATGTTCAGTGGCATATCAAACACCTTTAGTTGTTTTTAATACTAGTGAACTATATGTGGAAAAATCTATTACCACAATAAGGGAAGTCCCTTTCTTCTTCAGAAGTAATCCTCCATTTGGGATGTTTTCAAAATTCCCCCATGGGAAGGAGGGTGCTTTCAATCATCCTTCACAAAATAGGATTGATTCGATGAAATTAGTGATATGAAATCTTACAGTTCTGGGTTCTTCAAAGGTCCATTCTAAGAGCTTTGGTAGTGGAAAGAATTATGTAAGTACCCGTAGCAGATGTTTAAAATATCCTTCTGGTCCTAGCTTGAATTAAACCTATTTTAATGGAAAATAAATGACTTTTGACTTCCATAGAACTCTTCTAGATTCATGGATGGTGTCTAAGATACCATGAAAGGTGATCTTTATTCTTCTAACAAGAAAAATGTAGATGATAGTGTTTTTTGTATTCAATCAAATTTTCATCAAGGACTATTTTTTTCACAAAGACTACTCAAGTCACAGACAGTCACAACACAGGTGTAACCATGGCTTCAAGGTTAGTTTTTGAGGGGTCTGAGACTAGTTTTGGGGATTCTTAACGGCATAAGGATTGTTATATATAATATCAATAGATTTCCAACATAGAGAGGATCAAGATGGGAAAATAATTGTGGTATTCACCTGGATCTACTCAATCGGTGAAAGACAAATCACTCTTGAAAGTGTTCACTCATAATTACTTTGAGTTTCTAGCATCCGGAAGTAATGAGGAGAATGAAAAAAAAGTAAAAATTACTTTGAGGCAGCTGACAGGATGGTCAGGGTTGATAATGGGAATCTATATAATGAAAGAGGACCATGGTTTCATATCAATACATGGAGAATGGGGTGACTTCCTTGTGGTCGAGGTGCTTGATCCTCTCACCATAGTATGAGTACTCATTTTTGTGATACTTTATTTTATATTATTATATTATGTGTTTTCTTGTGTACTCTTTATGTTTTGTTTCTCCTCATTTGTACATTTTTTTTACTTTTAATAAGGGGTCCTCTACACCTCATCCTTTTTTAAAAACAATTAATAGTATAAAAACTAATATTTATAAATATTAATTTATAAATCATTTTGGTATTTTTGGATATAATTAATATGTATTTATTAATAAGTAATATATTTATAAATTATCAATGATATTATATATTATTATTTAATAAACTATTATTATGTTATCAATATAATTAATAGTATTATATCCATTATTTATTTTTTAATAATATAAATAAAGTAATTCATATCAAAAAATGTATTCACTAGTTAATGGTTATAACTCTCCCCATTATGTGAATAAGATGACTATTGTGGAGAAAAAATCTTCATATTACAAGAAAATAAAGACTACGAAAAAAACCAGTTAGCATCTATTATCACAGAAAAATTTGATAGACTAAAAGATGATGATCCACTGGGCCCACTAGAGGAATAACATGTGGCTATGTTTATGCATGTGGATATGGTTGTGGTTGTGGTTTTGGATTCCATTAAATATGAATTGGAGAAGAATATGAATAATCCTGATGAAAATCCTCCTCATGTTCCACATTTTCATCCATAATAGTCTCATCACCCCCTAGTACATCTATATTAGACTCATCACCCTCAATGTCACTAGGAACATTAAATAAAATACCATGATAAATCTCATCTATGAGAATAATAATCTCCGTCACTTTTCTATAAAACGAGACCTAGTCAAATGTGCCTCCCTTTTCAAGATCAGATATGTGAATGATCATGGTGATATCAGTATCTTGTAAAAATAAATTATGTAGTCAAGTAAAATTAATAAAAAAAATGTTCAATAGTGGATGTAAGAATTATTACAAACTCAAAATAGCCCAATCTATGTCACATAAGATATATCTCTAGAGATAAGTGGTATTAGAGCCCATAATGTAGTTGATCTGATTGATGCATATGTACTATGAATGCAACTCAAAATCAGGACCCATGTTGTAGTTCCCACATCTCAAAATAGCAGGAATTATAGTGCCTCTAGTTGATGTCTCTCTTTCCTAACATGTTCATGGAATAAAGTAAATAAAACTGAATAGGAGGTGTAGGAATGGAAAGATATATTCTGAACTACCTCATAACTCTCTCAACATGAATTCACTCAACAATATGAAAAATGAATCACATGTACAATGCATGAGTTGATAGAAATCATCATCGTACATTAAGGTGGGATACTCTATATAATAATCACAATAAATGGTATCAATGAGACCTAAAATATCAAAAATAAAATTAATAGTTTTTTGGGGGGTTTTAATAGTTTTTCGAGTTTTTAGAGGTATTTTGGGGTTCTATGGTCATTTTGGGTGTCAGGATGTTTTATCATTTTTGAAGGTTTTAGGGGTTTCAAGCATTTTTTGAGTTTTTAGATCATTTTGGGTTCTTATTGGTTTTTAGTTTTTTAGGGTTTTTAGAGTTTTTATGATCTGTTAGGGTTTTTTTGGGTTTGAAGGTTCCTTTATGATTTTTATGGTTTTTAGGGTCCTTTTGGATTTTTTTTGTGTTTTTTTGGGTCATTTAGGGTTTTTACGGATTTTAGGATGCTTTAGGGATTGTAATTGTTCGTAGGGTCCTTTAGTGTTTTTTAGGGTTTGTAATTTCTTTTTTTGTTTTAGGTTTTTTAGGGTTATTTATGGTTTTTAGTTTTATTTAAATACTTTTTGGGTTTTATGGTTTTTCATGGTAATTTTTGTATTTTAATTTTATTTAGGATTTTTATGGTTTTTAGGATCTTTTAGGTTTTTTATTTTCCTTTAGGGTTATGTTTTTCGTGACCTTTCTATTATTTTAGGTTCTTTTAGTGGATGTGGGGTTTTTATGTTCTTTTAAGGGGTTTTTTATTATTTCTAGGCTGTTTTAGGGCCTTTGGGGTTTTTTGGTATTTAGGGGATTTACGTAGTGAGAAAATGGAGATTCCCTATCCATATCACCATTACTTTGGGAATCCCTAGGGTTTCTCTGGTGATTGTTGGCCCAGCAATCCCTTCCCCACCCTTGGGAGGGGAAGGAACTGATATTGATTTTTTTCCTTTGATTTTCCATCACAGTGATTTTTTCTTTTTTCTAACCTAAGGATCCTCCTCACCTTCCATGTTATTATATTATCCTCAAAAGACACTAGTTTTGAAAATCGTGTCAAGTCGCTTCGGATCTCCCCCATGTAATTCTTAGAAGATTATTCCTTTCACAAGCTCACCTAGGTTTCTCACTTCAGTCTCTGAAGTCCTTCTATTGATGTCATTTACAGACTCGTCAAGATGCTATGGGGAATCCCTAAATGAGTTGTGGTTGTCTTACTTAATTCTCAAAAAATGATGATTCTATTCTCTTCTGACAAAGACCTAGCTCTTTCATGGTCCAGTGGCACGTGATCCCTCAACCACATTCATTTTACCCTTCTTAGATAGTTCTTTTCATTTCACATGAATCACCATCTAGAGACCATGGATATTTGGATTCATCTTACACTTTTTCCTCTTTCTTTAAAAAATCACTCCATGTTTGAGAAGATTAGTAATATTTTTGGTCTCTTTCTAGTTTCGGATCTCAGGACCCAAGAATTATACCATCCCATCTAATCCCAATTTTATGTTGAGGATGGCATATCAAATCCACTGTTGTATTTCATCAGGATCTTGATTGGGGGAGTGTAAAAATATAAATATCCCATTATATATGATTCATGGAATCACTATTACTTCTAATTATTCCTCAAAGGGAAATCAAAATAGATATTTCATTGTAGGATAGTTTCTCCAATTGAATTGGATCCACCGAATAAGGATGTATCACTCCAAAATTTGGATAATGAGGGGAAGGGGATAGTTTCATCAGAGTTTTTGGAGCATGAGTTAAATTATCAAATAGATGTCAAGATACCTTCTTATTAGGAAGAATTAAATTGATCAATCCCCTCAGAAGTAGGATTTTGATCCCATTCAGATGAGATCATACCTAAAGGACAATAGATATCCCCCCCCCCCATATTTTTCTTGTGTTTGCATATGGGTAAGGAAACAAGAAATTATTATATTTCCAGACATGATGATTTGAAAAAATGTACATGGGACACTCCATTAATCAACTGAAGGTAACATCCACTCGAGTTGAAACCCTAAATAGGTTTTCGGTGTTGGGGGATTGTGAGTTGATTAAATTTGAAGGAGGGACATGTGAGGATATTTTTAATGAAGGGTATATTTCTCAATGTGGGAACAAAGATGAATTTGATGCTAATATGGACTATAAAAATGGAACGTGATGATCAATTAAATGGGTAAATTTTATGATTACCTTAGATCCTCTATCAGGAAGGGAAAGGTAACCCTTATAGACTTAGAGGACATCAATAAGCATGTGTGGAGGTTGCAGACTCTAAAATACTAATATCATTTACCCAGGCCACCAGTTACTAGATCTTCTAGTAAAAGATCCCTCATTTAGAATAAACCTCTAATTGTTGTCATTTCATCATTGAGAAGTGAAATAGAAATGGACCAGTCTTCTTTGAAAGAAAAATAAGTAACATCTCCCAGAGAAGAGGTTGTGCAGTCTCAGCCTAGTGGGGAAGCATATTATAATCAGAATCTGGATCCACCTATTGGAGTCATGAAGGGTGGAAGTAAGAAGGAAGCTACTGTACCTTCAGAACCAATGTGTTTTAACAGTAAATATTCCAGTTTCCCTCCTACTATACTAGTGCATTTGGATTCAATGACTCATGAAACCAAGAACAAAAAACAAAAATCATCTTTCCTCTAGAAATATACCTTGGAGGTCTAGGTGGTGGTTTATAAATAGGTTTTGGTAGCCTCTTAATGTCTAGATCTAATATTATTCTCCCCCACAATTTTTTGTAAAACTGAAGAAATGGATTACGACTCATTATCTAACATTGAAATATTATCAGCAAACCTTGGGCTAGAGACTAGTTGTTTCATAAGTAGTGAAAAGTAATTTGATCTTGTGCAAGTATCAATTATAATATTGTTCATCTTTTGTTTTGGGTTTTTTTCTTTGAATTTTTTTGTTTTGCAAGGTTTCTTTTTAGCATGATGTTTTTCTTGAATGGTTCCCACTTCACCAAATAGTGGTTATTTAAAATTTTAAAAATTATTTGTATAGGGTATTGATAACTTTTAGGGTTTTTTTGAGTTTTAGGGGGTTTATAATTTTATAGGGTTTGGGTTTTTTAGAATTTTTATGGTGTCTAGGGTTTTATAGATTTTTGGTGTTATTGGGGGTTTTTAGGTTTTAATGGGTTATTATAATTTTTCATGGTTTTTAGTGTTTATAAGGGTTTTACAGTTGTTTTAGGGTTTTTAGGGAGTTTATAGATTTTAATAATTTTGTAATTGATTTTATGTTTTTATGGTTTTAAGGGTATTTTAAGGGGATTTGTGTTTTTTTTGGGTTTTTTCATGTTTTCAGTTATTTTTGGATTTATAAGGTTTTTAGGGTTTTTAAGGGTTTAATGGGTTCTATTGATATTAGGGCGGTTGTAGTGGCTTTTCATGGAATTTTGCAGTGTTTTAATGTTTTATGGGGTTTTATGGTTTTATGGTTTTATCTAGATTTTAGTCTTTTAGGGGTTTTAAGATTGTTTTTGGATTTTTATATTTCTTAGCATTTTACATTTTAAGGGGGTTTAGTACTTTTAGGGATTGTTAGGGTTTTTAGGGTTTTAAATGGGTTTCTGGGTTTTTGGATTTTTTATGTTTTTTACGATTTTCAGGGTATTTATGGTCTGTAGGGTTATTATTATTATTAGGGGTTTTATAGTTTTTAATTGGATAAAGTGTTTTTATGGTTTTTAGGGTTTTAAAGGTTTTTTATGGTTTAAGCGGTTTAAATGGTCTTTATGTTTTTAATGATATTTTTAGTCTTTCATTGGTTAATAGGATTTCTTAGGGGTTTTTTACTGTTTTTAGTGTTTTTAGGGTTTTAGTCGTGTTTGGGGGATTTTAGGGTATTAGAGTTTTTTATGTCTTAGGGATTTTGAGGTCATTTTACTTGTTTAGGTTTTTAGGGATTTTTAGGGGGTTTTGGGGTTATAGGGTGTTTTAGTATTTTTATGTGTTTTTAACGCATTTTCATTGGATTTAAGAATTTTAATATTTTTATGTTTTTAGGGGTTTTGGGTTTTATTTTGTTTTTAGTGTTATTATAAATTTAGGGTTTTAAAGATCGTTTTAGGGTTTTTAGGGGTTTTGGTGTATTTTATAATTTCTTTTGGTTTTTAAGTGGCTTTAGGATTTTAGGGGTTTTTAGGATGATTTGGGTTTATTGGATCTTAGTGTTTTTATAGAAATTTTTGGGTTTTATGGTTTTTTGGGCCTTTTATAGTTTTAGGGTTTTTATGATTTGTATAGTTTTTAGGATCACTTTTGGGTTTTATAGTTTTATGGAGTTCTTTTAGGTTTATTGGGGTGTAGGGGTTTTATGAGATTTTATGTATTTAGGGGTTTTCTAGTTTTTTTCTTTTTAAGTATTTTAGGGTTTTTATCATTTTATTTGGTCTTTAGGGATTTTAAGGGTTTTGGGAACTTTTTAGGGGTTTTTTTTTATTTTTTAGATTTTTAGTATTTCTAATTTTTTAGTGTTTTTTTGGTATTTTAGGGTTTTTTGTGTTTTCAGGGTTGTTTGAGTTTTTATGATTTTTGGGGATTTTAGGCTATTTTATGGACATTTATAGATTTTATAATTTTTTCAGTTCTTTTATGGTTTTTAGAGGGTTTTTAGGTTTTTATATTTTTTGAGGGGGATTTAGTTTTTTTAAGGTTTTGTGGGTTTTAGGATCTCGTAGGGTTTTAAGGGTTTTAGGGTCCTTAGGGTTTTTAGGTCTATTTATGGGTATTATATATTTATGTACCCTTTTGAGATTTACAAAGGTTTGTTTTGTGGATTTAAGGATTTTTTTTGGGTTTTGTAGGGTTTTGTGGGGGTTTTTTTTGAGTTTTTTGAGTTTTTTGGGTTTTAGGGTATTTAGTAGATTTTTTATAGAGTTTTGGGGATTTTATCATGGTTTTTACTTGGTTTTTAGTTGTTGTTATAGTTTTTTGTGTTTTTTGTATTTTTAAAAATATTAGGGGTTTTAGGGTCTCTAGTGTGTTTTAGAGTTTTTATATATTTTTTGGGACATTTAGAGGTTTTAGGGATTTTTAGGGTTTTAGGGTTTTGGTGGTCTTTTGGGGGTTTTAATGTTTGTATGTCCATTTAAGGTTTTTTGTGATTTTTTGGGTATTTGAAGATTTTTTAGGTAGTTCTATAATTTTTAGGAAATTTTACGGTATTTTGGATTTTTATGGATTTTAGCATTCTATAGGTTTTTAGGGTCCTTTAATGTTTTTAGGGTTTTTATATTCCTTTACAGTATATAGGGTTTTGGGGGTTTTTTAGGTTTTTGGGACCTTGATCATTTTTAGGGTTTTTATGGTCTGATAGGTTTTTCTGGTTTTTTTTTATTTTTTTTATGTTTTTAGGGTTCATTTATTGTTTTTTAGGTCTGTAGTATTTTTAGTGTTTTTATAGTTTTCAAGTTTCTTTATGGTTTTTAGATTCTTTTAGTGTTTTAGGTGTTTTAGGTTATTATGGTTTTGATGGTCTTTTAATGTTTTTAGGGTCTTCTATGGTATTTAGGGTTCTAAGGATTTTTATGGTCTTTTGGAGTTTTTAGGGTTTTTAGGATCATTTTGGGTTTTTAGTTTTTTAGTGTTTTTATAGTTTAGTATGGTTTTTAAGTGTGTTAGGGACTTTTTATTGGTTCTTTGATTTTTTTGATATTTAGTATTTTTAATTTCTGTAGTTTTTTTTGTATTTTAGGGTTTTTTTGATTTTAGGGTTGTTGAAGTTTTTATGATTTTAGGGGATTTTAGGTTATTTTATAGTTATTTGTGGTTTTTATGATTTTTTAGTTCTTTTATGGTTTTTAGTGGTTTTTTAGGTTTTTACATTTTTGAGGGGGTTTTAGTTTTTTTATGGTTTTTGTGGGTTTTAGGATCCAGAAGGGTTTTTAGAGTTTTAGGGTCCTTTAGGGTTTTTTGGGTTTTTTGGTCTATTTATGGGTATTAGATATTTTGTACCCTATTGATTTTTACAAGGGTTATTTTGGGGTTTTAAGGATTTTTTTGGGTTTTGTAGGGTCAATTGGTGATTTGGGGGGTTTCGGTTTTAGGGTTTATAGTGGATTTGGTATTTTAGAGTTTTCGGGATTTTATCATGGTTTTTACTGGGTTTTTAGTGGTTGTTATAGTATTTTGTGTTTTGGGTATTTTTAAATTTTTTAGGGTTTTTAGGGTCTCTTATGGTGTTTTAGAGTTTTTACATATATTTTGGTTACTTTAGAGGTTTTAGGGATTTTTAGGGTTTTAGGTTTGGTGGTCTCTTGGGGATTTTATTATTTGTAGGTCCATTTAGTGGTTTTTGTAATTTTTGGGTATTTGACGATTTTTTAAGCGGTTATATAATTTTTAGGAAATTTTACTGTATTTTAGATTTTTATGGATTATAGCATCTTTTAGGTTTTTAGGGACCTTTAAATTTTGTAGGGTTTTTTGATTCCTTTACAGTTTCTTAGGTCTGGGGGTTTTTATGGATTTTAGGGTCCTTGATCATTTTTAGGGTTTTTAGGGACCTTTAGTTTTTTCAGGTTTATTATTTATTTTTTTAAATGTTTTTAGGGTTCATTTATTGTTTTTTGGGCCTGTAGTATTTTTAGTGCTTTTGGGTTTTCAATGTTCTTTAAGGTTTTTAGGGTTTTTTAGTTTTTAAGGTATTTTGGGTTTTTATGGTTTTTATGGTCTTGTAATGTTTTAGGGCCTTTTGGTGTTTTTAAGGTTTTAGGGTTTTAAAGATTTTTACGGTCTTTGGGAGTTTTTAGGGTTCTTAGGTTCATTTTGGGTTTTTTTCTTGGTACTTTTAGGTATTTTAGTGGGTTTATGGGTTTTAAGGATTTTTAGGGGGTTTTAGGTCTTTTATGGTGTTTTTGGATTTTTTATTATCTGAGTGATTTTTCGGGTATTTAGTGTCATTTTAGTTTTGAGGTTTTATTAGGATCTTTAATGTTTTTAGTTTTTTTTGGTTACTTTGGGTTTTAGTTATTTTTTGGGTTTATTAGGGTTTTTATGTCCCTTTAGGTTTTTTTAGAGTTTTGAGGTCCCTTTAGGGGATTTATGATTTTTTGGGTCTTTTACGATATTTAGGGTTCTTAGGGAACTTTAGGGTTTTAGGGTAATTTATTGTCTTTTATGGTTTTAGGAGAATTTTTTGTATTTTATGGTTTTTATTATTTTAATGTCTTTAAGTGTATTTATGGGTTTTATTATATTTTAGATATTTGAGGGTTTGGGTTTTTTTGTGACTTTTAGGGTTTTATGTTTTGTTAGTGACTTTCAATGGGTTTTAAGGTTTGTTAGGGTATTTTAGCTTTTTATTGGTTTATCATGTTGTAGGGGGGGGGGTTTATGGTTTCTAGGGTGTTTTAGTAATTTTAGGGGATTTTATCGTTTTAAGGGGTTTTAAGTGGTTTAGGGGTTTTTGGGGTTTGTGGGAGTTTTTGGGTTTTTATGTTTTTTTTCGCATTTTTAGTATTTTTATGGTACTTTAGAAGTCTAAGGATTTCTTTATTATTTTTTTGGTCTTTTGAGATGATTTAGTGTTTTAAAAGGGTTTTAGGGGGTTTTGTAAAGGTTTTATGGTATTTAATGGGTTTTTGTTGTTATTACAATTTTTTGGTTTTTTAGGTTTTCAGGTTTTTAAGGGATTTTAAGGGTTTTTTGTGTTTTTAGATTTATTAGGTTTTTTAGGTTTTTTAGGGTTTTTAATGGTTTTTAGTTTTTTGGTGTTTTTTGAATTTGTTTGGGGTTTTAAGGGTTTTAGGGTTTTTAGGGGTTTAGTGGTTTTATGTATGTTAGGGTCTTTAGGGGTTTTATGTGTTTTAGGGATTTTTATAGTTTGTTATTGTTTGAGGATTTTTAACTTTTTTTTGGGGTTTTAGGTTTTTGGAGCCATTCTTCGTATTTTTTAGGGTTTTTAAGGGTTTATTATTTTCATGAGTTTTTATTTATTTTTAGGGTTTTTAGGGGTTTTTTAGGGTATATGGGTTTTTATGGGTTTTTTAAAAAAATTAAGGTTTTAGGGGTTTTGGCTGTTTTGGGGTTTTGGAGTTTTTAGGGTTTTTAGGATTTTTATGGGATTTAGGGGTTTTATGATTTTTTAGAAATATTAATTGATTTTGGGTTGTATAGGTTATTTAAGTTTGGGGGGGGGGTTAATTAGGTTTATGGTTTTTTAGTATTAGTAGGGTTTTTTGGGTTTTTTGGGTTTTCAAGGGTTTTAATGGTTTTTTTTGTTTTTAGGGTTTTGGGAATTTTTATATATTAATCGTTTTAGGGTTTTTGAGATTGTTTCAAGTTTTTTGGCTTTTTGGTTTTTAAGGGGATTTATGGAATTTGGGGTTTTAATGGTCTTTTTTATGATTTTCAGGTTTTTAGGGATTTTTAGGGGTTTTAGGGCAAGGAAGATGCGAGGGTAGGGCTATTCCTGCCCCCCGCCCCCCAAATTTATTAGAAATAAAAAGAGACATAGCAGAAAAGGGAGGGGAGGGGTCGAATGGCCCACACCTAAAAACCCTTAACGACCATAAAAAAAGAAAAGAAAAGAAAAGAAAACAAGAAAAAAAAGGACAGAAAAGACCAAACATAGCATCACCATGAAACCAACAGCTTTAGCACGTCCAAACCATCCCTCACCAGCATACAACAACACCAATACCAGACACCATAGCCATTCATCACCAGCATCTTCAAACCACAGAACCATCACGACAAACAGCATCACGCATCATCACCATCCAACAAAGAGACCCGCAACCACCAGCATCCAACAACACCAAAAACCAATCATCACAACCACAACCAGCATCTGGCAGTACACATCACCATCAAACCAAACAGAACCAGCAAACAACTGCACACATTACTATCAAACCAGTAGCAGTAGCAAGCATCACATAGCATGATAGGTTGGGGGTATAGAATTTTAATGGTTTTATGGTTTTTTAGGATTTTATGTATTTTCATGTATTTTTAGTGGGTTTCTGTGTTTTGAGGTTGTTATTGGTTTTTAGGGTTTTATAGGTTTTTAGGGCATGCTTATGGTTTTTTGTGTTTTTAGGATATCTTAGGATATTTTAGGGTTTTACTATTTTTTGCGGGTTTTAGGTGTTTGGGTTTTTTTTGGGTTTTTTAAAGTCATTATGGTTTTCATTGTATTTTATTTTTTTATTTTTTTAGGTTTTCTCAGTTTTTAGTGTGTTTAAGGGGTTTTAGGGTCTTCTTATGTTTTATAGGGTATTAAAGGTTTTTATGGTTTTGGTGGATTTTAGGGTTTTTTTATTGTTTCTTAGGATTGATCTTTTACGGATTTTATGGATTTTAGGGGTTTTAAATGGGTTCTAGGTGTTCTAGGGAGTTTTAAGAATTCTATGAGGTTTTTAAGTTTTTAGGGTTTTTTGTTTTAGGGTTTTTAGGGTTTTAATGGGTTTTAGGGTTTGTTGTGATTTAATAATTTTGATGGTTATTTAGTGTGTAAGGTTTTTCTTAGATAGTTTTATCATTTTAAATATTTTTAGGGGTTTTCATGTGTTATAGAGTTTTTAAAAAGGTTTAATGTTTTTGAGGTTTTTTAGGTGTTTTTAGTCTTTTTTAGAGTTTTTATGAGTTTTTAGGGTTTTTAGTGGTTTTTTAAATTTAAATGTTTTTAGGGGAATATTTTTGGCTTTACATGTTTTAGGGTTTTAGGGGGTTTATGGGGTTTTAGGGTGTTTCTAGTACAATTTTATGGTTTTTAGGGTTTTAGGATTTTAGGGTTTTTAGGGGTTTTAATGTTTTTGAGGTTTTGGGGTTTTTATCGTTTTAAGTGCGTTTTTAGGGCATTAGGGTTTTTTTTATGGTTTTAGGTTTTTTGTGTTTTTAATTTTTAGGGGTGCTTAGAGTTTTAGAGGATTTTAGGGTTTTTGTGCTCTTTTAGGGTTTTATGGTTCTATTAGGGTTTTTTTTTGTTTTTATGGGTTTGAGGGTTTTTTTTGGTTTTTTAGTGTTTTTAGGTTTCCTTATACTTTTGGTTTTTTCGGGGTTTTTTGTGTTTTTTGGAAGTTTTATATATTTTAAGGTATTCTTACGGTTTTTTAGGGGTTTAAATAATTTTTAGCATTTTCCAATGTTTTGTTTCTTTTGAAGGGTTTTTATAGTTTTTAGTGTTTTTAAAGGGGTTTTATGTTTATTAATGTTTGTTAAGGTTTTAATTTTTTTATGGATTTAAGGTTTTTTAATATTCTTTAGTTTTTTGAGGGTTTCTTCTGTTTTTAGGTGTTTTCAAGGGTTTTGGTTTTCAGTTTTTAATGTTTTTAGTGTTTTTTAGTGTTCTTAAATTATTTTAGGGGTTTTACGAATTGAATGTATATAGGTTTTTAGGGATTTTTAGGGTTTTTGAGGTTTTTTAGGGTTTATGTGTTTTTCATTTTTGAGAGTATCTATTATGGTTATTGGGTTTTAGGGTATCTAAGTGTTTTTAAGGGTTTTTAGGGTCTTTTAGGGGTTTTAGTTGTTTTAGGTTCCTCTAGGGATATTTTAGGTTTTGGATTCTTTAAAAAAATTATGTTTTATAGTATTTAGGATTTAAACAGGGATTAGTTTCTTTTAGTAGTGTTTTTTTGGTTTTAATGGTTTTATTTGTTTTTTTTTGTTTTTCTTTTATGGTTTTAAAGGAATTTTTATGGATTTAATTTTTTATAGATTTTTTTACAGTATTTTAGGGTTTTTAATGGTTTTAGGTTTTTTTTAATTAACGTTTTTATGGGTTCTTAATGGTTTTTAGGTTTTTTAGAGTGTTTAGTTTTTTAGTTGTTTTTAGGGTTTTTAGAGGTTTTAGGGGTTTAGGGGTTTTTAGTGTTTTATGAGGTTCAAATAATTCTTTAGATATTATGGATTTTATAGGATTTTTAGGGTGTTTATAAGAGTTTAATGTTTCTTTTGGGTTTAAGTATTTTTAAGGTTTTATGGTTTTTAGGTCATTTATGTTTTGTTGGGGTTTTAAGATTTTCAGGGGTTTTTATGTTTTTTACTGTTTTTAATGGTTTTTTAAGGTTATAGGGGATTTTAGTATTATTAGGGGTTTTCATGTTTATAAAGGTATTTTAGGGTTATTTGGGTTATTTAGGGGCTTTAAGTGTTTTAGTTTTTTGGAGTTTTAAGGGAATTTTTGGGGTTTTTTGTTTTATAGGTTCTTAGGCCCTTTTAAGGGTTTCAAGGTTTTTTGGGGTTTTAGGATCATTTAGGGTATTTATATTTTTTATTTTTTTAAGGTTTATTTATAGTTTTTATTTTTTTCCAGTTCTTAGGTTTTTTGGGTGGGTTTTCTAGGTCTTTTAAGGATTATTTTTTATTTTTTTGGTTTTTAGGGTCTTTAGGGACTATTAATGTTCTTAAGGATTTTGGTTTTTTAGGGTTTTTAGGGGTTTAGGGTTTTTTGGGGATTTAGGTTTTTTATAATTTTTTTGGTATTTTCTTGGTTTTAGGGTCTTTTAGGGTGTTTTAGACTTTTTTGTGGGTATTAGTGTTTTTAGAAAAATCTGGGATTTTAATGATTTTTAGGTGTTTCGGGGTATTTGAATTGTTTTAAGGGTATTTTGGACTCTATTTTTTTATTCAGGGTCATTAGGTTATTTTAGTGGTTCTTATGGCTTTTAGGGTCCATTTGGGGTGTTTAGTGTCATTTAGTGTATTTAGGAAATTTGGGGTCCTTTAGGGTTTTTAGCGCCCTTATGGGTTTTCAAGGTTTTACGATCCTTTAAGGGTTTTTTGAGCATTTTAGGCATTTTAGTATACTTTAGAGTATTTTGGGGGGGTTTTATGTCTCTTATGGTTTTATATGTTTTTAGTTAGTTTTAGAGGGTTTTAGTGTCTTTTAGGGTTTTCTGGTTTAAGGTCCTTTCAGGGTTTTAAGGGATTTTGGGGTCTTAGGGGGTTTGAGGTTCTTTTGTGGCTTTTAGGTTTTTCCTAGATGTTTTAGGGTCTTTTATGTGTTTTATTTCTATTTCAGTTTTTAGATGTTTTTGGGTCCCTTAGGATGTTTTGGGTTTTTAGGTTCTTTATGAGTTTTTAGGGTATTTTCAAGTATTTTTGGTATTTTATGTGTTTTAATGTGTTTCTATGGTTTCATGGGTTTTAAGTGTTTCTAGGGGTTTTGGATTTTTAGGGGTTTTTGTTATTAAGGGTTTATAGGGTGTTTATTAATTTTAGGGGGGTTAAATGGTTTTACAATGTTTAGGGTTTGTATGGGGTTTTAAGGGGTTTAAGGGGTTTTTTGGGGTTTAAGGGGTTTAAAGGGTTTTTACGGTCGTATTTTGGGGTTTAAGAGGGTTTTTAGATTTTTTTAGGGTGTTTTAGGGATCATAGGGCCGAAGAGATTCAGGGC
The DNA here is from genome assembly GCA_963277665.1 of Viscum album. Classification (NCBI taxonomy): domain Eukaryota; kingdom Viridiplantae; phylum Streptophyta; class Magnoliopsida; order Santalales; family Viscaceae; genus Viscum; species Viscum album. The sequence continues at coordinate 1,424,548,754 of OY728136.1, read as the reverse complement.
TAGGCAAGCCTAGCCCCCCAAAATAAATTCAAACACAAACGAGACAGCTACAAGATGGGCCTGCAAGGGAGAGTGTGAATTTCACCCTTCCAATATGAGTCTAAGAACGGAATACAATAAAGTGGGGTGGAAAAAGACCACATTGAGGATCTCTCTTGAATCACATGTTTGGAGAGGGTGTCAGCAACTGAATTATCTTCCCTATAAGTATGCGACACATTTAGATTTAGGTTCTGAGACAGGTCAAGGAACTCAATCCAATGCAGAAAAAGTCTCCATGGAACGTCCCTGGAATGTCCCTTTAAGGCAGCAACCACAAGCATCGAATCTGATTCAATCCAAAGTTGTGACCAATTTAACTGGCATGCAAACTTCATAGCCTTTATGATCGTCCAAATCTCTTCTTCATAAGCACAACCATATCCAAGAAACTGAAAGAAGCAGCCCTTCAAGAAGCGCCGAGAGGTGCGGAAGACGCCACCACACCCCGATGGGCCAGGAGCTCCAAGGGCCGCACCATCAATGTTAACCTTTATCCATTATGGAAGTGGAGGGATCCATCAAATATACTTCAAGACTAGTGGTCTTCTGCTCTTTCTAGCCACTCCAAGTGAACGCAGCACTGTCATATCATCGAAATCATTAAACATCAAACTTGTTTTTATCCGTGAGGCACTATGTATCACCTTGTGGATCGTCACTACTCCCCCTACAGTGAGAGGGGCTGCCGATTGAAGGCAACTGCATTCTGGGAAGCCCACACATAATGAATGGTCGCAGCCACCCTGTCCATCAGTAGATTCTGGACATGGTCGCTCTATTTCAGCTCGACCAGCGCATGCAGGAAGCCACAAATCTACCCTTGGAAATAGCAGGCCAGCCCAAAACTCTGTGATAGGTAGTGCCATAGATTCGTAGCAAAGGTACAGTGCAAGAAAATATGGTTGTAACTCTCTTCATATTTCCTACATAAGAATCAAAAAGAAGCAAGTTTCCATCCATCAAGATGTAGCTGATCATGTGTCGGGATCCTATTTTTCCAAATTTTCTAGATAAGAGTGAAGTGTGATGGGGGAATGAAAGGTGTCCTGAATTTAATCATCCATGGTGACGAGACAGGACCTGACGGGCACTTCAACCGGTAGAAATCACAGGTATTGAATTTTCTAACCATGTTGGGCATCCAGATGAGAGTGAAAATATCAGAAAAAGAATACTACTAAACTTGCATAGCAATACTATCCGGGAGGGGGGAAATTGATTCATCACATTTCCGTACAAGATCAGCAATGGTAAGATTCTGCAGGTCAAGCGATGGCGACAAAACCTCTGAGATGGGTTGTTCCAACCATAGTGTAGAACAACAGTTTCGATTAGATGCATGGATGCAATCCATTTTGATTTGGACATAATGTCTTTGTATGAGGATCTTAAGGTCGGAAAGACCGAGGAGAAAAGATACCCCGTAAATCCGTCACACAGTCTGCGCGTGAATCTTTCCTTGAGAAATTCAAGTCTGTCATTCTGAGGATTGAGAAATCCCTAAGTAAATTTCCCATTCATATCATCGTTGAAATGTCACATGTCCTTGATACTAATCCCACCCATATCAAGTGGATTTGTGCTATGTTTCCAGGAAACAGAGACCAGTTTCTGCTCAGCAATAGAACCCGTCCAAGCAAAGTTTCTTATTTTGGTATTTAAGCTTTGGATGAGGCTCTTCGACCATCTATAAACGGAAAAAGCATAAAAGAACATTGAGGTGATAACATAATTAATCAAGTAGACCCGTCCTTCTTGCGAAAGGAATTTTCCCTTCCATTTCGACATTTTTTGGGTGATTTTAGAGGCAATTCCTTCAAAGTAACAGCTCCTTGATTTCCCCCAAAAGAGAGGGACACCTAAGTAGGTGAAGGGGAGGGAGCCTCTCTTCACACCTAGCATGTTGGCAATGTGAGCCTTCTTTGCAGAAGAGACACAATTGCCAAAAACAATTGATGACTTAATCCAACTAATGGATTACCCAACCACACACTCATAGTGGTGGAATATTTTTTTAACTATCGAAAAAGTTTTCTTATCAGCCTGCCCAAACAAGAGGATGTCATCCGCACAGAGAAGGTGTGTGGGGACAAAGAGATTCCGGTCAACTTTGATTAGAGAGTACAACCCAGCCTGCACAAGGTAACTGATGCAACGGCTCGTGTAATCCTCCACCATAGAAAAAAGAAATCCAGAAAGAGGATCCCCCTATCAGACCCCACGAGAGCATGCGAAGAATCCTTATGGGGAGCCATTAATGAAAACCGAGACTCTAGCGCTGTGGAGGACTGAAGAAATCAACCTGATGAAGCTACTGGAAAATCCATATCTACTGAGGATCTCAATGATGAAACTCCACTTTATTGTGCCAAACGCCTTAAAAATGTCCATCTTTAAAGAAAAGTTGCCCTGCCTTGTCTTCTTCTACATAATATTGATCCCCTCCGAGGCCAAAAAAAGGCAGGTTTGGATGATCCTTCCAGGAAAAAATCCAAATTGATTTGGAGTAATGATGTCTCCTATCATCTTCCCAAGCCTAATGAAAAGAATCTTGCTAATTATCTTTGGGATGGTTTTACCAACAGCAACCAGGAAGAAGTCTTCAATTGCGATGGCATTCTTCTTCTTAGGAATCCGAGAAATACAATTGGCATTTGCGCCATGTAGAATAGACCCCGAAAGGAAGAATTCCCTCACCGCATTTGTGATATCCACATGAAAAATATCCCAATAGAACATGAACAATTTATTGCCAAAACCATCAGGCCCCGCAACGCTATCCAAATTCAGTGAGAAGAGCACTGGCCTAACTTCCTCCTCAATAGGGGCTGCCGTGAGAGCCTCAGTTTGCATGGGTGTGACATAGGATGAAATGGAGTCCTCAAACATGGTAAATACTTGACTGTCATCTATGTACAGTCCCTGGAAGTAGTTCACCGAAGCCTTGGAAATGTCCTCAATCGCAGTGAAAGTGTGATCACCAACCCGGAAAGCACTCAAGGTATTCTTGATACGCCTTTATCTAGGAAATGAATGGAAGAACATGGAATTCCAATCTCCATATTTCAGACACTTAACATTAAAGTGTGTTTTCACAAGATTTTCCTTGAGGGACAATAGCTCATCGAGCTTTGAATGCAAGCGAAGCTCCTCACCTGATGGAGAATTCTACTGCTAAGCCATGAGTTGACACACGGCCAGCTGGAATTCCACCACAGAAATATCATCATCCATCCTTGAGAAGGACTACTTACTCCATTCTCTAAGGTAGTGCTTAACCTCCCTTAACTTTGAAATCACAATGAAGTGAGGGCTTCCAGTGAAAGTATCACTCCATGCCTTCAAAACCTCCTCCCTGCACCCAAAAATTGGGAGCCATGCATTATTGAATTTAAATGGGAGGGGAGGATCTAAAAATTCAGTCCTGCAGTTCAACCATAAGAGTATTGTGGTCCAAATTAAATTTCAGGAGGGTGAAGCTTGAAATAGCCACCTGGGATCCTCCATCGCCCATGTGCGCAAAGCATCTGTCCAGCTTGCTGGCTTGTCTGCCATTAACGGTGTATCATCCCCAGGTAAAGGTGGCCCCAGAAATAGAGACCCTTGATAAGTCACAGTGATCCAGGAAAGTGGAAAATTCTTTAGTAGGAGAACAGGAGAAGTGAGGACCCAGCTTTTCCTCAGGCCTCAGCACTATGTTGAAGTCCCCAATCACCACCCATCTGTTGTCATTTTCCTCACTAACCTGCTCTAACTTCTTCCAGAGTAGTCGTCGAGTGTTGTACGAGCAGGAGGTGTACACGAAAGAGAAGGGTGAGAATGTCAGCACTCAAGTGGATATTAATGGAAATCATTTACATGCTCGAATCAACTGAGACAACCTGAACACTGTTATGCACCAAGACCCACAAGGTGATCATACCATCAGCTCCACCATTTGTTGAGAGAAGAGAATATCCAATAGATTTCTAGTTGAAACCCTTCGACTTATAAAATTTTATCATCGGCTCAACTAACCCAATTAACAGAGGCTTATGAGAAAGAAATTGTTAAAGGGCAGCAGCCGTGGGAGAATTTCCCAGCCCTTGGCAATTCCAAAACAATATCTTCATTGGGAATTGGTAAAATCAGGCAAACAGATAGGGGTTTACGGTTTGAATGGAGTTTTAGGGGTTTAGGGGTTTTAGTGGTTTTAGGGTGTTTAAGGTGCTTTTATGATATTTTATGTTTTTTATAGGGGTTTTGGGTATTTGGGTTTTATAGTTTTTATGTCTATTAGTTTTTTATAGGGTATTTTTGGGTTTAAAATGTTTTTAGGGTTATTAGGCATTTTATATTTTTATGGGTTTTTAGGGGTTTTATGGATTTTAGGGATATTTTGGGTATTTATGATTGAGGGGGGTTATGGATTTTTAGGGGTTTTAGGGTTTTATTGTTTTTAGGTATTTTTGGGGTTTGAGGGGTTTTTGGGTTTCTTAGGTATTTTTAGGATTTTTATGGTTTGTTAGGTTTTTAGTATTTTTTGGGGTTTTAGGGTTTTCATGGTTTTTGGGGGCATTAAGGTTTTTATGGTTTATAGGGTTTTTTAGGTGTTTATTATTTTTTAGGGTAATAATGTTTTTTAATGTTTAATGGTTATATGGGTTTTTGGGTTTTTGGGAATGATGAAGGGGTTTTATAGTTTTTACAGTTGTTTTAGTGTTTTTAGCACATTTATGCTTTTTAGTATTTATAGGGGTTTTAAGGGGTTTTAGGGATTTTCAGGATTTTTTGTCTGTTTATGGGTTTTTTGGGACTTTTAGGGATTTTTTTAGGGTTCTTATGGTCTTTTAGGGGGTTTGGGTTCCCTTATGATCTTTAATAGTTTTTAGAATATTTTAGGTTTTTTATGTTCTTTTAGTTTTTATTGGTTTTAGGCTCTGTTAGGGGATTTGGGTGTTTTTAGGTTTTTTTTATTTTAGGGCTTTTAGTTTTTTAGAGTTTTTTAGGGATTTGTGGTTTATAGGGTTTTAGGATATTTAGGATTCTTATATTGTTTTAGGGTACTTTTACTGGTTTTATGGATCTTTTAGTGTTTTTTTGGGGGTTTAAGTTTCCTATACAGTTAGAGGGTTTTTAGTGTTTTTTGGGTTTGTAAGGCGATTTACACAACATGAAAAGTGGGCATTTGTGAGGGGTCATTTGAGACGGGTCATTGACTCGTCTCAAATAGTCCGTCGGAAGGTCTTTTTTGCGATGAGAGCACCAACCCGTTCAAAATAATATGGTTTTTGTGATGGGTCGATGGTTCCTATCGCAAAAGCTTTGGTGTGACTTGTGCACCAAACTGCGTAAAATGGTATTTGCGACGGGCTACTATAGCTCGTCACAAATACTCGTCATCATTTCTAGTATTGGCGATGGGATATAAATTTTGTCCCAAATACTATGTCGCCATGTTGTCTTTTATGACGGGTCCCGTTGCAACTAATCAAACCTCTATATACCCCATCTGTTTTTTCTCATCTGACTCAATACTTTACTCATCTCACTCTATGTAGTGGAGAATTAACTCTCATTATTTTTCATAGTTTAAAATTTTAATTTGGGGCATTAATCATAGCTTATATCCTTTGAATGCTTCAGTTTTAAGGTATTTAACAATCTCTTCTATTTTTTACTCAAATCATTTATTTTATTTTTGTTATATTTATTGTTAATTAGCTCCAGGTATATTAAATTAGAAATAGATAGTTTTATTTATCATTGTTTACATTTATTTTTATAACTAATTATATGTGATTAGTATGAATTAGTATTAATTAATAGTTATTATATTAATTATTATTAATTATTAATAATTAGTATTAAATTCTAACAATTAGTATTAAATTTTAATAATTAGTAATAAATTGTAATAATTAGTAATAAATTGTAATAATTAGTAATAAATTGTAAAAATTTGTAATAAATTGCAATAATTGTTAATAAATTGCAACATTTAGTAATAATTATGAACAAATTCTAATAATTAGGAATAAATTCTCATAATTAGTATTAAATTTAAATAATTAGTAATAAATTCTAATAATTAGTAATAAATGCTAATAATTAGTTATAATTATTAATAAATTCTAATAATTAGTAATAATTAGTAATAAATTCTAAAAATTAGTAATAAATTCTAATAACAAGTAATAAATTCTAATAATTAGTTATAATGAGCAACAAATTTTAATAATTAGTAATAAATTCTAAAAATTATCTATAACTAATAATAAATTCTAAAAATTATTAACAAATTCTAATAATTATTAATAAATTAGTAATAAATTTTAATAAATAGTAAAAATTGTAATAATTAGTAATAAATCGTAATAATTTGGAATAATCAACAATAAATTATAATAATTAGTAATAAATTCTAATAAAATGTAATAATTAGTAATAAATTTTAATAATTAGTAATAAAATGTAATAATTAGTAATAAATTCTAATAATTAATAATAAATTCTAATAATCTGTAATAATTAGTAATAAATTACAATAATTAGTAATAAATTGTCCTAATTGGTAATAAAGTTTCATAATTAGTAATAAATTACTATAATTAGAAACAAATACCTATAATTAGTAATAAATTGCTACAATTATTAATAATTAGTAAAAAATTCTAATAATTAGTAATAATTAATAATAAAATCTAATAATTAGTAATAATTAGAAACAAATTCTAATAATCAGTACTAAATTATAATAATTAGATATATTTAGTAATAAATTCTAATAATTACTAATAAATTCTAATAACTATGGTTAAATTAGTAATAAATTAGTAATAAATTAGTAATAAATTGTAATAATTAGTAATAAATTTTTACAATTAGTAATAAATTGTAATAATTACTAATAAATTGTAATAATTAGTAATAAATTCTAATAATTTGAAATAATTACTAATAAGTTCTAATAAGTAGTTATAATTAGTCAGAAATACTAATAATTAGTAATATTTAGGGACAAATTATAATAATTAGTAATAAATAGAAATAAATTCTAATAATTAGTAATAATTTCTAATAAGTAGTAAAAAATTGTAATAATTAGTAATAAATTCTAATAATTAGTAATAATTAGTTATAATTATTAATAAATTCATATAATTAGTAATAAATTCTAATAATTAGTAATAAATTCTAATATTAGTTATAATTAGTAATAAATTTTAATAACTAGAAATAAATTATAATAATTAGAAATAAATTGCAATAAATTATAATTATTAGTAATAAATTCTAATAATTGGTAAAGAAATTAATGATTAGTAATAAATTTCAATAAATTATACTAATGAGTAATAAATTTTAATAATTAGTAATAAATTATAATTATTAGTAATAAATTCTAATAATTATTAATAAATTCTAATAATTTGTTATAATTATTAATAAATTATAATAATTTGTAAAAAAATATAATAATTAGTGTTAATTAGTAATAAATTATAATAATTAGTAATAAATTCAATCAATTAGTAAAAAAATTCAATAATTAGTAATAAATTGTAATAATTAGTAATTAATTGCAATGATTAGTAATTAATAATAATAATTAGTAATTATTAATAATAATTCAAACAATTATTAATAAATTGAAATAATTAGTAATGAATTGTAAAATTTAGTAATAAGTTGTAATAATTAGTAATAATAACAAATAAATAGTAATAATTAGCAGTAATTAGAAACAATTAACAATAATTAGAAATAAATTGTAATAAATTTTTACAAATTGTAACAAATTGGCACAATTTCTAGTGGATCAGAGGATCCTTTTTTCGGATGCTTTATCTCCTTGTAATTTTCTCCCACTAAATTCATTGTGCAAAATTTTTCCTCACGTACGGATATCCATTTTTGGGTGAACGGGAATGGAGAGCAATAGGGTGAGGCCTTCCTGATCTCTGTTCTCATGCAAACAAAAATGGATATGCGCACCTTAGAGAAGATTTTTCATACTGATTTCAATCAATGGAAATTTTAAGGAGATGAGCTATTAGGAAAAATAAGCTCTTTTCCCGATTAATCATCTCCTTGAAAATGTCTTCTATTGAAATCACTGTGAAAAATCTCATTCGATGTACAAATATCCATTTTCATATGTATGAGAATGGGGAGTAGTGTGGTGAGGCCTACCTACTTTTCATCCTCACACATACAAGAATGGATATTTGTATATCAGAGCAGATTTTTCCTAGAGATTTCAGTCAGAGTGAGTGGAGATGAGTCATTGGGAAAAAAGTTGTTTCCAATCCATTAGAAATTGTGTCGCCTGTAATTAGTAATGATTAATAAAAATTAGCTATAATTAATAATAGTGGGTGGTAATTATTATAAATTATTATAATTTGGTATAGATTAGTATAAAAGTTTAAAAAATAAAATAAATAAGTATGAAATAATAGAAATTATTATAATTTGATAGAAAAGATAAATTTTATTGTCTTTATTTGTTTGGTTACTATTTTTAATATATCATATTATACAAAAAACTAATTATTTTAGATTTTTTAGAGAAATATAGAACAAGTCAACAAAAATCATTATTAAATGATCTTTCTTGGATAAATTAGCGCATGAATCCAAATATTTTTGGTTTAAATATTGTATATATTGAGGGTGTTGAAGGTTTCTAATCATTTACATCAACATAAAAAGAATTTTTTTTCAGATGGGAATATTAGGTGTCCTTGTAAAAAATGCAATCTGAGAATGTTTTACACATTGGCAATGTTGGGGTCATTTATTGCATTTTGGTTTTCAACCAGATTATGTTTTTCCATATCAAAATGGTGAATGTAATTCTAGAGATGATACTAATAATTATGTTCCAGATTTAGAATTGTTCAAAATATAGTACATGATGTGGCATGTCTATCTTTTCAACAAGTTGAAACTTAGGATGATATTAATTTAACTCCTAAGTTAGAACCATATTTTTTTATGAGTTATTGAAGTTCTATAAGGATAAATTATATCTTATTTGCAAGATAAGAACATGTGAAGTAGTTTCTAAATTTATGGCTATTAAACTAGATAATGGAATGTCAAATAGATGATTTGATCACATATTATCTTTGGTAAAAAACAATTCTACCTGAAGGAAATGTGTTGCATATAAATTTTTATGATAGGAAGAGGCTGGTTCATAATCTTGTTCTTAGTGACCATAAGATTCATGCATGTTCAAATGATTTCATCTTATATTTTGGTGAAAATGATTCGTTGGATAGTTGTCCCACATGTGGAAAATCAAGGTATAAAGAGGCTTAATAAGTGATGTCTAGATTGATACCAATAAAACAATTGAGATATTTCCTTCTTACACCCATATTACAAAATTTATTTATGTCTCAGAACAAAGTAGCATTGATGTTATAGAAAAAAACCAATATTCCAACTGGTAAAATCTTAAATCATCGCTATGATGGTGATTCATGGAAAACTTTTGACCAAGTGCATCCATATTTTTCTTTAGAATCTTGAAAAGTGAAATTTGTACTTTATACTAATAGTTTCTGTTCATTTGGTTATTACATTAGTCAGTATTCATGTTGTCATATCTTTATAACTAGGCACAATTATCCTCATTGGATGTTGATGAAGGAACCATATATCATTTTGACCTTATTAATTCTAGGACATCTGAAAAAAAATTATTGATGTTTATTTGAAACCACTGATTGATGAGTTAAATTCAATGTGGAGTAATGGTGTCAGTACATTTGATGTAGCTGTGAAAAAAAATTTCTTGCTGAAATCTGCATTGAATTGGAAAATTAGTGACTTCCCAACATATGGAATGTTATCTGGTTGGAGTACCCATGGTCCCAAATCATTTTCATACTGTATGGGAGACAACAAAGAATTTATGATCATCAATGGAAAAAACCCTTGTTTTTTTATTGTCATCACAGATTCCTTCCAACTGATCATCCTTTTCGAAGGAACAAATATCAATTTCGAAAAGGCACTATTGAAGGAGATGAACCTCCAACAATGATCACAGGTGCAGAGTTACAGTAAATTGTCACTTCATTACCTCCCATCACATTTAGACTAATAATAAACCAACAAAAAATTGATTTCTTTAGGAAGGAACACAATTTGATAAAATAGATCATTTTTTAGGGATCTACTATATTGGCCTGATTTTTTGATCTATCATATGTTGGATGTCATGAATATTGAGAAGAAATGTTTTGAAATTTTATTTCATCTAGTTTTTCATAAACTAGGTAAGACCAAAGATAATGTTAAGGAACAATTGGATCTTGTCCAAATTTTTAGGCGACCAGAACATAAACTATTTGAAAATATCATATCCTAGAAGTTAATAAATCCAAAAGCAGAATATACACTCTACAAATATAATTAAGTGGTTTGATAAATTCTATTATTTGGGAGGTGCTACGAGACATATAATATTTTTCTAAAAAAAATTTCTGATGAAATTTTACTATGATCATTAAGAAAATTTCAAGAAGATGTTATTTTAATTTTATATAAACTAGAAAAAAATATTCCCACCAGATTTGTTTGACTCGAAAGAACATTTTATAATAAATTTTCCACATAAATAAAAATATCGAGGTCCAGTAAAGTTCCTATGGATGTACCCATTAGATAGATGCATGCAGAAATTGAAAAAAAATGTACGTAATGAATCATCATTTGAAGGTTCAATTGAAAAATCTTATTTACAAGAGGAAACTTCATTTTTATGCTCTCATTACTTTCAATATGAATATACCTCAAAAAATAACTATATGGGAAGTAATGAGGTAAATGTTGAAAATGAAAAGGGCAATCAATTATTAGTTTTTAATCTGTCCGAACTTGGCTTTGGTGGAGTTCATGAATTAAGGATTTTAGATGATGAACATCACAAAGCTCATACATATGTTCTTCTCAAATATGAATAAATTACACCATTGGTATAGTTATTGATCATAACTTCTATTCTATAATTTTTATTTGAGTAAATTAATCTTATTTTTTTTTTCAGGTTATATGATAATCATATTAAGAAACAGCTTCCTCAAATTACAACATCTTCTCTTGAAGAACATTGGAAAAACAACTTTTCCTACTGGTTTCAAAAACTGGTAACATAAATTATTTTTGGTATAACTTATAAAATCAATTTATTATCTATTATATTGATAATTGTTTTAAAAAAATTCAGGTATCTCAATATGCTGATAAAATTGATAATTGATTGTGTGTATTGAGTAACTCCCCATAAAAAATGGTTAAATAATATAATTCATTTGTGGTGAATGGTTTTTGATTTCATACACATACATATGGTGAATAAAAAACATTTAATAGTGGTGTTTTCTTGAGATAATATCATCATAGAGAAACTAAAGTTTACTTTTATGCATGTTGGAAGAAATTATTGAACTATGATATCTACGACAAAATTACATAACGATATTTAAATGTCAGTGGTTGGATATCGGAAGAGGCTTGCATGTTTATCCAACCCATGGAATCGTTGATATTAAGTATAAAAGTATTCTTATATAAAATGAACAATTTTTATTGGATCATCATGCTAATAAAATTTATTATTCAAAATATTGTGCTACTTAAAGATAGTTGAGTGATTGGTGGAATATAATAAAAATTAAATCTCGGGAAAATAAGTTTACTGAAAGTGAAAGTGGTCCCGATAAAGTAGAAGGAATTGAAATTTTTCAAGAGACTATTCCAAATCCATTTTTTCCCTAAAGAGACACGAATATCGATGATGACACCCCATAGTTAAGCGTCGATGGTGACGATGATGTTAATGATGTTTCAAATTAATTTGAAATGAAAAGAGATGATGAAATTGAAACTCATATGGAAATTGATGATGTTAAGGAGGAATATGAATACATTGACATCTTCAGATATGAAGATAAGGATATAGATGAACATTGACGTAGTTAAATGCTGTTTATAATCATATATAATATACATCAATATATAATAGTTATTTTCAACTATTTTCTAACAATATCCATTTTTTGTTTTAGATGTATGAGGAGTTGTATCGTCAATTGCAGGAAGGTGATCTACCTTTGGATGAACAGGATGTTGGATCATCTGACCCTTAGACTACTAGTGGTTTATGGGGGCTCTAATGGGGCATGGTCTTGCACGATTGATGATTCCTGGCCCTATCCTCGAGTGACGTCCACATCTTGGCTTCGATCCACGCTTGAATATGTATATTTACCTGTGTATATTAGTTAGTTTTAAATAATTTATTTATATACTAATTGGTTGATTATTTTTTCTTTTTTCACAGATTTATGCATATAGATACTGGATAGGGGAGTGTTATATTGTGCAATTATTTTTCTGAAACATGGGTCTCATGGGACCATATTCTCATTGATGTGAAGCACCGCATGTTCGATCATTGGATGGTAAGTAATTAAAGAATATTAATATTGAAATAAATTTAATTAATAACTTGATATTAGAAATTATTTTTAGGGTTTATGATATCCCGTTGATGAGAGCATGCATGACACTATTTAGAAGCCATGTAAGGGTACTATGTGTCAGCGTTGCAGTCAGTTTTGGAATAATTTACGAAATGAAGAAATGGAGAAAACATGAACGATAGATTTTGATGAGACTTTTCACTCCCACCTACCTGATTACATTTTTTCTTGGGTTTTGGATGGATTATTTTCTCACTGGTTGGTTGGTCATTTTCAGATGAGATCATTGGTAAGTCGAAAAAACTAGGGGAGACAGGAGTTGACACCTTGAGTTGGTAGTCATACATTCGGTATGCATATGGAGAATTGGGTAAGTAATTTTTTTTAAAATTTTATATAAATTTAAATGAAAACAAATTATCTTATATTCATATAGGTAGTCAAATTCACTAGTGCAGAAAACGTTTTTTACGTCACCATTTTTTACGTCGGTTATATATAACCGACGTAAAAATGTGGCGAGTAGATTTTTAACGTTGGTTATTTTAATAACCGACGTTATAAATCGCACCTGTTCGGTTTTTACGTCAGTTATCTTATAACCGACGTAAAAAACCAATGCGCGGGGGGTTTTTTACGTCAGTTATTTGGAAACCGATGTAAAAAAACCCGATATCTACGCGTTTTTTATGTTGGTTATTTTATAACCGGCATAAAAAACCCCCCGTGCTTTGGTTTTTTACATCGGTTATTTGATAACCGACGTAAAAAACGCGCAGACATCAGGTTTTTTACGTTGGTTTCCAAATAACCGATGTAAAAAACCCCCCGCGCATTGGTTTTTTACATCGGTTATCTTATAACCGACGTAAAAAACGATATATCTATGTGTTTTTTACGTCGGTTTTAAAATAACCGACGTTATAAATTTAAAAAATAGTTTATAACGTCGGTTATTAGATAACCGAAGTTATAAAACTTTTAAAGAAATTAAAGCCCCATGGACTGTCATTTACGATTTTTCGATTGACAGTCCGCCGGCACGTCTCTCTCGCGCGGTAAACCCTAATCGGCTCGTCGATCGACCTGCGTTAAACTCATTTTGGCTTCATTGTTTATCTTCTTCACTCTTCTCGGATCTATCATCTCAACTCGCAACATTCAAGTAATCCTTCCATGAATTTTTTTCGTTCGTTTTTTTCACGGATATTCTATAATTATGTTTTGCGATTTTTGTACATTTAATGTAAACAAGATGTAGTGGTTTCCAAGTATGCACCTCATTACTATTTTGATAATATGGTGATGAGATAATCTAAGATACATATTATTCACTAATGGAAGTGATACAATTTCACATGGTGTAGGATGATTTATGGGCGGGGTGAGACCATGACATTAGCATTGGGGTGTGAGAAGAAAACTAGTGTAGAAGTGGTATCTGAGAACCTTAATTTTAATATATATATATATAATTTTTTATATGAAAAGGTTTATTTTTATGAATTATTTTGTGAGTGATCCATAGTGAGTATATGAAACTATTTTTCCTTGTTTAGGTGATGATTTAGATTCCTTTTTTCATAGGTCTTTAGTGTGCTTCCTCAACATTTTCATGAGATGTTTTAGGGAGGATCTTACTATTTATACATGTTATGCCCACCATACATAAATATAAACAATTTTTTTTGGTTTTTAAAAGAAATTTGTAGTTTTTTATAGATGTTAGTAGCATGGAAGTGTTTTGGAGTAGCGCATTGGGGTGTGAGAGGAAAACTAGTGGAGAAGTGGTATCCGAGAACCTTAATTTTAATATATATATATATATATATATATAATTTCTTATACAAAAAGGTTTATTTATATGAATTATTTTGTGAGTGATCCATAGTGAGTATATGAAACTATTTTTCCTTGTTTAGGTGATGATTTAGATTCCTTTTTTCATAGGTCTTTAGTGTGCTTCCTCAACATTTTCATGAGATGTTTTAGGGACGATCTTACTGTGTATACATGTTATTCCCACCGTACATAAATATAAACAATTTTTTTGGTTTTTAAAAGAAATTTGTAGTTTTTTATAGATGTTAGTAGCATGGAAGTGTTGTGGAGTAGCTTTCATGAGTATATAGAGTTTATTGTTTCTTCCTAGTTTTACTTTTAGTACTAATAATATTCTTTTTGGTTTATGTACAACAATACATGTATGAATTCATGCATAATTATCTAAATTTATTCATTTCGAACTAAGGAGGGTTACTTTTGGTGGGAGCAGATCCTAAATGATATGGTATGAATTCATTCTATCATAACCATAAATAAAATATAGTTTTATTTTATTTGTCATATACATCAACTTATACTCTTCTTTTTCATCACAAACCCTTTGAGAATAAAAAACCAAACTAAGGGCTTTGGTATCCACATTGCCTTTTGTTATAGAATATGGGACATCAAAATCAAATTATTGAACATATTCCTCCCAAAAACACTTCCATTGATTTTTATAATTGTGTGAAAATATTTACCAAATGGATTTAGGGTCTACAGAAACCATTAATAACATGTTAAATAGGTAGTTTATCTAATATATTAAAGCATCAAAACCCCAATCAATATTAAACTATGTAGGCGTCATGGTTTTCTTTGATTTAATGAAATTTAAAACTGTTATATCTAACTATATTTTGTTTTAAAAATAATATTCAAGCATATTTTTTAAAATACCTATAGATTTGTTTTATATTTTAAATTGTTTTACATTCAAATTATGATTTTTTCATATAAACATATATTTGTCTTATCTTAAAAATATATATATTTTTTTATATTTGTTATAGGTAATAATGAGTCGAAGTTGGATTACGGCACATCGAATGAGCAATGAATTTGAGGAAGGTGTTGATGCCTTTTTGGAATTTGAAAAATGAAATGTTCCAAGTAGTGACATTTTTTTCTATCCATGCCTGAAATGTTTGAATATGAAGAAGTTGAAAAGTAGAGAGATAAAAGATCATCTGATTTGTCATGGTTTTAATCCGAGTTACAGCCCTTGGATTTGGCACGGTGAAATTGGACGGAATGTCACTGATGATGATGATTCGCAAGATGGTAACTCTGATGGAATTGAAGAAATGATTCGCGATATTGTAGCAGAACAAATTGAGATAGAACCGATAGTTGCGCGTCTATATGGTGATGCTGGAAAACCATTATATCTTGTTTGTACTGATTTTACGGTTTTGTCGGCGGTGTTAAGATTGATTAACCTGAAGGCGAAGCATGGATGGAGTGACAGAAGTTTTACAGAGCTGCTACAATTGATGAATGACATTCTTCCAAAAGATAATGATCTTCCAGATTCACATTACAAAGCCAAGAAAATATTATGCCCGATGGGATTGGGATACAAGAAAATACATGCATGTCCGAATGACTGCATTATATATAGGAAGGAATATAAATTTCTGTCAGAGTGTCCTAAATGTGGGACATCACGGTATAAGGTGAAAGAAAAATCGCAGGCTGATGTAGAGATTACAAAGCTTCCTTCAAAGGTATTTTGGTATCTTCCTATAATTAATCCTTTCAAACGTTTATTTGCTAATTCACATGATGCAAAAAGTTTAATATGGCATACTAATGAGCGGGTATGTGATGGAAAAATACGTCATCCAACTGATTGTCCACAATGGAAGAAAATTGATGCGCAGTATTCTAAATTTTGAAATGAAATTAGAAATCTCAGACTAGGGTTGTGCACAGATGGAATGAATCCATACCGAACACTCAGTAGCACACATAGTTCATGGCCTATTTTATTGGTAATTTACAACCTCTCTCCTGATGTTTGTATGAAGTGAAAATATGTCATGTTGAGTACAATGATCTCTGGTCCAAAGCAACCCAATAATTATATTGATGTTTACTTTTCACCGTTGATTGATGATTTGAAACTGTTATGGGCTGATGGTATTAGGGTGTATGATTCTTATAAAATGGAATATTTTCAACTACATGCAGTGCTTCTGTTCACTATAAATGACTTCCCAGCATATGGAAATTTGTCTGGATATAGTGTTAAAGGGCATAAATCATGTCCAATTTGTGAACAACAGACGTCATATTGTCAATTTGATCATGGGAGGAAAATAGTGTACATGGGTCATCGAATGTTTTTGCCTATGGAACACCCTTATAGAAGACTAAAAAAGGCATTCAATGGCTCACAAGAATTTGATACTGCTCCAAAACCTTTATCCCCTGATCTGTATTTTGAGAGGGTGAAAAACCTTGATGTGACATTGGGAAAGACACATAAATCTGGTAATGATAGACATATTTGGAAGAAAAGGTCAATTTTTTTGAGCTACCATATTGGAGGTATCATGAAGTTAAACATAATATTGATGTCATGCACGTGGAGAAGAATATCTGTGATTCTTTTATTGGAACATTGTTAGATATTAAAGGAAAGAATAAATATGGGTTAAATGCAAGATTAGACTTACTATCAATGGGAATACGTTTGGAGTTAGCTCCCACTCCTAAAGGAAGACGAACATTTCTTCCCCCGTCTTTTCATACATTATCGAAGAGGGTGAAAATTAGCTTATGTCAATGTCTTCATGATACCAAAGTGCCTCAAGGTTATTCTTCTAATGTAAAAAATTTTGTCTCATTGAAGGACTTGAAGTTGATAGGTATGAAATCACATGATTGTCACGTCATGATGCAACAAATTCTACCAGTTGCATTGCGTGGAATATTTCCCATTCATGTCAGAAAGACTATAATGAAGTTGTGTTGTTTTTTCAATTCAATTTGTAACAAGGCGATTGATGTGAATGCTTTGAACATTTTGGAAAAGGATTCAATTTTTATACTTTTTCAATTGGAAATGTATTTTCCTACAACTTTTTTTGATATAATGGTGCATTTAATGATTCATCTGGTTCAAGAAATAAAGCTTTGTGGACCTGTATATCTTCGTTGCACGTATCCTTTTAAAAGGTATATGAAAATATTAAAGGGGTATGTTAAAAATCTATATCAACCTAAAGCCTCCATTATTGAAAAGTATATTTCTGAGGAGGTAGCAGAGTTTTGTACGAAGCTACTTGGCTGCGGCGCAACACATAGGTTTGCCTCCATCTCGCCATGAACGAGTTGATAATGAGGGAAAGGGGATTCGTGGATTGAGAGTCAAATCATTGTCAGCTGAACAGATGAAAAAGTTATAATCATACATCTTGAATAACATAGCTGATGATCAACTGTATATCACATTGCATATTAATGAGTTGAAACAATGTCATCCAAAGAAGAAAGGAATGTGGATTTTGAATGAGCACAACAAAACTTTTTTGTCATGGATTAAAAAGACTTTTCTTGGTAGATCATATGTATCAGAGACATTAAAATGGATAGTGGGTGGTCCATGTTTAAATGTGATAACATGGTCTGGTTATGACATTAATGGTTATACATTTCATACAAAAGCTCAGGACAACAGAAGTGCAGTTCAGAATAGTGGTGTATTGGTGTTTGCAGAAGCAATGCATTTTTCGAGTGCTAAGGACAAAAACCCAATTTCTGCATCAAGTGCATATTCTGGAGTGATTGAAGACATATGGGAGGTTGATTACTTTAAAATTAAAGTTACCGTTTTTAACTGTAAATGGTTTAACAGTAACAACAGTGTCAGACACGATGAATTTGGAATGACACTTGTTAATCTGAATAGATTGGAAGACACAACTGATTCTTTTATAATGGAAACACATGCAAAACAAATTTTCTATGTAGTTGATCAATCAGATATGCAGTGGGTTGTAGTTTTACAAGGGAAAAAACAATATGTTGGTGAGGATGAACTTGATGAATATACTGATTTATGTGAGATCCCTACTTCCATGGAAATATTAACAGAACATAATGATGATCATGTTGAAGACATAGTTTGTGCCATAAGGAACGATCCCAACGAAGGAATTTGGGAAAACAGTCCATTTGTACATTCCTAAAATTACAGGTAACATATGTTTATTTCTTGTTTACATTTATTTTTTCCATAAATATTAGATATTGTAAGTTTTTTATTTATTAAAACATGTTTTAAAATAAAATAAGTATATGTTTTTGTTTGTTTTAAGTTTGTTTATTTTACTTTATCATGTTTATAACCATTACATGAATTTTAAAATGCTTATTTTTGTTCACTGACAATTACTTCACCATGTTTACAATGTTTACCAGGTTTACCATTTTTACCATTTTTACCATCTTGACCATCTTGACCATCTTTTCCATCTTTACCATTATTTAACATGCTTACCATATTACCAATGTTTACTATTATGTAACTTAGTACAATTTTCTATTTTCTGATTATGGTAGTATTAAAATATTTGAATTTGTATATTTGTGAACTGACGTTTTTTTTCTGATTTGAAAGATAATGACAGATCATTCAGATGATCAACCACATGATTCTGGAGAGGAGCATATTGCTGGTCATACCTCTGGGGATGAACATTCACATGCTCATATTACGACAAAGAGTTCAAAGGTTGGTAAACGTGGGTGCACACGTTTACCAAAATTATCACTTGCCCGTACGCAGGATCAGAGGATAGTCGTTGAGTTTGATGATGATGATATTCCTAGAGGTCCGAATGCCAAAGATTTTAAGAGTTTTGTTGCAACTCAGGCTAAGACCAAAGTAAGCATTCGGTATGATGATTGGAGAGGTGTGGATAAATCGATTATCTCTCAGTTGTGGGAGACGATTTTGGTAAGATCTTTTGTCATTGTTTGACCATTCTTTTAATGTTTCTAGTATATATAATATGTTTAACCTCTTCTTTATCAGATGACATTTGATATTCCTGAAAATGGAGGAGTCAGGAAGAAATGCTTATCGTTGGCTGCCAGGAGATGGAGGGATTTCAAATCAAACCTATCATCTGATTTCATTTATGGTCATAGGAGTCACGACAATCCATGTCGTATATATCCTTTTATAGATGAAGACACATGGAGACAGTTTTTTGAAAGTAGAAAAAAGAGTCATTTCTGGTAAGGGCAATGTAAAATTTTATAAAATTTCTTATATAAAAGATTTTATTAATGTTTTGTTAATGATTTCTTATTCTTAAATTACAGAAAACAAGGAAATCTCATCAGGATATCCAATCTAAAAATGTATACCCTCATAGTTTATCTTGGGGAGGGTATGCATTATTGGAAGAACAAATGATGGCGGAAAAATTTCAATAACTAAGAGATAAGTCTTCAAGTTCTAGAGAGGTGGCCCCTCCATCCCCTCCATCTAGACATGAAAAATGGAAGAGAGCTCGGAGGGGAAAAAAGGGCAATATATTTCGGAAGAATCGAGGATCGTAGCTGAGAGGATTGTAAGATATCTATTTAATTTATTTAAGTTAAATTTTTTCTTCATATAAGTTTCAATCACTACAGAAATGTTCAATTAATTAATACAGGACTCTCTTGAGGAGCAGAGTTCAGAGGGGACATTTATAGCTACTGGGAGGGAAGATATTTTATTTGCAGCATTGGGAAGGCCCGAACATCCTGGTCGTGTAAGAGGATATCCGGCAGTTGTATCGGTAAGAAAAGTGTTTCCACATTCTTCAACTTCTAAAATTGAGGGGGTTTATAAAAAAAATAGAATCCTTGGAGGCTGAAGTTCAAAATATTAATGCGACGATGGAGGACAAGATTAGAGAGTCAGTGTAGTCTATGTTTGCAGAAATGCAAAGACAATTTCATACTGCAGCTCCCACTCCTCCACCTCCCCCTACATCCCCCATTATTTATCCTCCACCTCCGCCAGTAGCTCCCACTCCCCCACCTCAGCCTGCGGACCCCATTTTTTATCCTACGCCTCCGCCGCAGCTTCCTACATATTGCGATTTGTATGTTGATGATTCTCAACATCATATAGTAGCATACGGGTTGGTATATTGTATAGAAGGTATAGTTCATCATCAACAATTAGAGGTAGAGAATCAGAGGGTCACTGTATAGGATATTATAGATAGATCAGCTAGGGTACCAATACCTACAGATGAGGTGGCGACAGTTGGACATAGTATCGGACATTTTTTAGTTTGGCCATCCAGACTTCTTCGACTCATTACCATAGAGGTATGAATGTTATATCTTTTATTTTATTTTTTTTATTAAAGTTATTTTATCATTTGAAAACTACTATATTTTTCAATTTTTTTCACAGGAATACTTCAAAGGTAAAGAAATACTGTATAGACAACAACAAAGACAACAGGCTATGACATCAGATACAGATTCCAGTGGTCTTGACAGATTGTCAAGATATTCACATTTGTTGTTGGGTTTTTATGAGTTTCCAATGGAATCTTATGTTTTTGGACGTGAAATAAGTGCGGGGATTAGAAAAACTGATATCATGGAGCTTGTTACTGGAGATAATTTGGGCATCAACGTGGTGCAAATTTTTTCCATGTAAGTCTTAACACCTTTTCCCTGCGTTATATTTATTAAAAATGTATACTTATGTATGTTTTTTATTAGGTATCTTTATAAAATTTGTGAGAGGAATGAGCTGACAGAAGTATATGGATTCATGGACCCGCAATTTATTTCCCCTGAAGCATGTGCATTGAATGAGGAACAAAGAATTGTTTATATTTCTGAAAGATTTGAAAAGAATATAATCACACAATGTTGGATGATGCCTTTTTATGAGAGGTATGAAACACATTTCTCTCAAAGAGTTAATTATATTTTAACATAAAAAACCACTAACATTAAATTTCCTTTTATTAGTGATCATTGGATGTTAGGGATTTTTTGCCCAAGGGAGAAAGCTCTTTATTGGATATGCTCTATTCATGGTGATGTGCGGGAAATTTTTAAGAATATATTGGAAAAGTAAGTTTCAATTTCTCAATAGTTTTATATATTATAATGAATTTTAAATTTACCCCATTCGTATTATTTTCTAACAGTTCATGGGCCTACTTTCAAAAAAACACAAAGAAAAGAAATGCAAAGATCAAATATGTAAATGCGAAGGTAAATTTCCATTTATAATTTTTACTTTTTGATTTATTACATAAAAATAATATATTGAATTTACACTCATTCAAACAGAATTTTCATGAACAACAAGGCGTCATCGAATGCGGATATTATATGTTAAGATTTATGTATGAAATGATAAAAATGGGACAGCTGTGAATTTTGATCTGGTACGATTTCCTCTTAAACTTTTCCATAATATTTCAATTTGATTTATTCATTATACACGTTAACTATCTTCTTTTTCATTTGTATCTTTTTGATGACCCTCAACCCTATACTGCTGAAGACATCAAACACGTACATGTGGAGTGGTCAAATTATTTTACAGGTTTGATTGAATTTTAGTTGTTTGTAATGTAAAATGTAATTTTGAATATTGTCATTTTAATTGTGTATTTGGTAGTTGTTTAGGTTGGATTTAGTTTTTTTTATGTTGACAGTGTAAGTTTTGAATGTTATATAAGTGAATGTTTAATTTTTCTCTACTTCTTGTTTTGGTATACTTTTGATGGTTTTTCTGGTATGGATTTGGGTCTGTGGGGGAGGGGTTCCAAGGGTGTGGGGGTGTGTTCAGTGGGGTTGGGGGGTGTCCAGCGGTCTGGGAGGGCTGTCCGGTGGGGTGGGAGTGTTGTCCAGGGGTGGGGGGGGGGTTGTCCAGGGGTGTTTGGGGTTGTCCAGGGGTGTGGTGGGGGATGTCAAGTGGGGTGAGGGGGTGAGGGGGTGTTGTTCATGCGGGTGGGGGTTGTCGAGGGGTGTTTGGGGGAGTCTGGGGGTCGGGGGCAGTCCAGGAGTGTGGTGGGGGCTCCAATGGGGTGGGGGAGGGTTGTCCAAGGGGTATACATGAGGTTGGGAGCTCCAATGGGGTGGGGGAGGGATGTCTAGGGGGTATACATGAGGGTGAGGGCTCCAACGGGGTGGGGGAGGGCTGTCCATGGGGTATAAATGAGGGTGGGGGCTATCTAGGGGGTACGTTTTATATGTTATCTATGTACATGCTTAATTTTGATCTACTTTTGTTTTTGTGGTACGATTTCTTGATTTGTTTTCTGGTTGATTCTGGTGGAGATAAGATGACTGCATTCTGTTTAAAAAAAATGGGTTTATAACGTCGGTTATTAAATAACCGACGTTATAAAATGCCTGGAAAATAGTTTATCATGTCGGTTATTTGATAACCGGCGTGATAAAATGCCTGGAAAATTCTTTATCAGGTCGGTTATTTAATAACCGACGTGATAAAAGGCCTAGAGAATGGTTTATCACGTCGGTTATTTAATAACCGACGTGATAAAAGGCCTGGAGAATGGTTTATCACGTCGGTTATTTAATAAACGACGTGATAAAAGGCCTGGACAATGGTTTATCACGTCAGTTATTGAATAACCGACTTGATAAACGACCTGGACAATGGTTTATCACGGCGGTTATATAATAACCGACGTGATAAACCCCCCTCCCCCGGTTTTTCACGTCAGTTTTATATGAACCGACGTGGTAAACCACGCTCACCCCGGTTTATCACGTCGGTTCTTATAGAACCGACGTGATAAACCCCCCTCGCCCCTGTTTATCACATCGGTTGTTTAATAACCGACGTGATAAACCATTTTCCAGGCCTTTAATCACGTCGGTTTTTAAATAACCTACGTGATAAACCCTTCCCATTTTCTTTATCATGTCGGTTCTAAAATAACCGACGTGATAAACATCACGATTTTATGTTTTTGATGTCGGTTTTTAAATAACCGACGTCAAAAAAATTATTTATAACGTCACACGTATTAACGTCGGCTAGAAACCGACGTAAAAAATGAAAAATAACCGACGTAAAAAACATTTTCTGCACTAGTAAATATCCTTATATTATGGAATTCATTGTTTATATAAGGATGTATGGTGATCTGATCACTGCATAGGTTAGAGGTGTTTGGTAGCATCAGATTATGGTAAGTATATTTTCTTTTTGAGTTTAAAATTTAACTACAAATAATATTTTAACCATTGTGATTTTAAATTTCAATTGAAGGAGTAATATGAGGCCAAGACATCTTAAAATCTCACTAAGAGTCAGGCTGAGACCGATACTCAGACCAGTGCCAATCGATTTGATGAGACATCGTGGATTGAGGCGACCCAATATGCCTTCGAGAAAGGCCAAGTGGTTGGTATCAGCTCTCGGTTGACGATTGTGGATTATTATGGAACCACTATGATGTCATCATCATACTACTGAAGAGCTCATGGGGATTCATCATCATCTTCTACACAGTATCAGTAGCAGCTACGAGCTCTGATTGATCTTGTAGAGAGTATGCATAGGGAGTAGGAGCAGATGTGTTAATGGAAATAACAGCAGCAGGAGGAGCTCCTACGATAGAAATAACAGCAGTAGTATCAGGAGATGTAGTAGGAGATGCATAACTAGTGGTAGGAGTAGGAGTAGGATCATTTGGAGAACATGTAACATCTAACTCCTGGTTTAGGGATGGAGTTCCCTCTACCATCTCTACGAAACGTCCCTCCCCCCTCAATGATCTATTTATTTTTTATGATAAAACATTGGAATGTAAATTTTGTTTGTAATATTACCTATATATATTTCTACATAGTTAATTTTTTATATTATTGTGAATATTTCATTTTCTATTATTTATTTAATTTCTATTATTTTATTACTTTATTTAAATTTTTTTAATTTTTATTATTTTATTAATTATTATTTTCGATTATTTTTATTTGATTGTTTTTTATATTTTTTTGCAGATATTGAGGTTTTCAATATTTTATAAACTTTTATTATATTAATAATATTATTTTATTAATATTAGTAATAATTTTATTATTATATTAGAAATATTTTTTTCATTATTATTATATGAATATAATTTTAGTATTTTGTTATTTATTTTATTTTACTACTATTAATATTATTATTTCATTAATATTAATACTATTTTATTATTATTTTTATTATTATTTTATTCAAATTTAATTTTTTTATACTATTTTCAATGGGACCTATCAAAACACGGTTTAAAAAACATGAAAAGACTATTTCTAACAGGGCTACCACCCTATGACAATAAAGTATTTAAAAAAGATGAGGACGCTATTTACGATAAATGCGCATCTCATCGAAAATAGTTTCTTTATGTGATGGTTCGTCGCAAAAAATGTTATTTGTGATGCCTTTTTATACAATGGGTCATTTGTGATGGGATCCCATTGCAAATGAACCATCACAAATGTACCATTTTTCAATAGTTAGAGGTTTTTAATGTCTTTTATGGTTTTGTAGGGATTTGTATTGTTTTTAGGGGTTGTAAGGGGTTTTAAGTGTTGTTAATAGATTTTAGGTTATTTTGTATTTTATAGGATTTTTTAGTATTTTTAGGGGTCTTTTTGGATTTATAGTTTTTTCATGGGTTTATAGGGTTTTTTAGGATTTTTAAGGGGTTTTAGGGTTTCGTATAGTTTTTAAGGTTTTTATAGTTTTAGTGCTTGTAAAGTTTTTCATGGGGTTTTATGGTTTTTAAGAATGTTAGGGGGTTTAGGGTCTATTAGGTTTTTGGGGGTTTTTGGGTGATTTATGGTTTTTAGGGTCTCTTATGAATTTTTGTTTTTTAGGAATCTTATTGTGTTTTATTGGGTTTCAGGGTATTTTTAGGTTTTCAGGGTCTCTAGGGTCTTTTAATGGTTTTAAGGAATTTTATCCGTTTTAGTAATATTTAGTGATTTTAGAGTTTTTAGGAGTTTTAGGGTTTGTGGGGGGTTTTTAGGTTTTGTTGTATTTTTGGTAATTTTGATTTTTTAGAGTTTTTAGGATCTTTTAGGGCCTTTTTGGTTTTTAATGTTTTAATATGTTTATGGTTTTTATGGGTTTTAGGGTTTTTGGGAACATTAGGGTTTTTAGGGTTTTTATTGTATTTAATGGTTTTCAGTGTTTTATGCTTTTTGGGTATTCTAGTTTTTATGGGTTTTAGTTTTTTAGTGTTTTTATGGTTTTTAGGGTTTTGTTAGGATATTTATGGTTTTTAGGGGTTTTAATGATTTTTTGGGTTTTTAGGGGTTTAAGGTTTTTTGTGTATTTAGGGGTATTAGGGGTTTTTAGGTTTCTTTGGGTTTTATAAGGTTTCTAGGATATTGGGGGTTTTTATGGTCTTATATGGTATTTTTGGGTTTCATAGGGGGTTTTAGGGTTATTAGGCATTTACAGTGTTTTTAGTTCTTTTAGGGTTTTAATGGTTATTTAGGTTTTTAGGGGGTTTAGGGTTTTTGGGTTTTTATGGGGTTTAGGGTTTTTAGGGTTTTATAAGTTTTTGTGTTTTTTTGGTTTTAGGGTTTTGTTTTTGTTTTTATGGTTTTAAAGGTTTTATGGGTATTAGTGTTTCATGGTCCTTTTATATTTTATAGTTTTTTAGGATCGTTTAGGTTTTTATGTTACTTTACTGGTTTTAGGATTTGTAGTGTATTTTTTGGGTTTTAAAGGTTATTTTAAAGTCCTTTTTTGTTTTTAGGGGTTTTAGGGGTTTTTATTATCGTTTAGGGTTTTAGTTTTTTAGGGATTTTTACAGTTTTTGGAGGTTTTAGGGAAAGGCAGATGGGAGGGTCGGGCTATTCCTGGCCCCCCAAATTTATTATAAAGAAAAAAGAGACACATCAGGCAAGGGAGGGGAGGGGTCAAATGACCCACACCCAAAAACCCTTTAAAACCCAAGATGGAAAAGACCCCCAAAAAAGAAAAATACAAAAAGAAAAAAGAAAAAACACACAAACCCAAGAAGCCACCACCATCATCTAGCATTAACAAGCATCCAGAAACTCACAGTGAACCAACGACCACCGTCCAAGCTCACAAAATCCAGCATCCAACACCTTCTCACCAGGAAGATCCACCACCAACAACATAGAACCATCAGCACCATAGTCATAAATCTCACCGTCAGGCCAATCCAAACTCATCCAGCATCCCATGCCTCCTTCAATCTAGTTATCTTCCAGCAAATCACACCTTCCACCAGCCAACGTTTTTTCATCCAGAAGACTCATCGTTAGAAACATTGAATCATTGGAACTAAAATCACCAGCTTCCACATCATCCATCACCACCACGCCAAGAAGGTCCATATCCAGCAGAGCAGAACCACCAGCACCAGAAACAAAACATCATCTGCAACACTTCTCATCCAGAAAACAAACAACATTCCATCATAGTTCACCTAGCAGTACAACCAAGGGTGAAGAACTGCCAGCTCCTCAGCCCAAAGGGCCTTTCCATCAACACAAAGACCATAAAGCCTGACCAAAACGCAGCACCTCATATCATAACCAGCAAACAAAACCAGCATCTTGGGACCAAAAAAACTACTTTTTCACCATAGTAAAGCATAAACCAAAACAAAATCACTACAGAATGTGAACCAACCAAGATCATCAGCAATAAACAGGCTCCAACCAAGATTTTCAGTAGAATAAAAGGGACCAAAGGAACCGTTTTGGTACCCTGACAAACCGTATACTAGAAAATCATCTAGATCCCAGTACAGATTAACCCACCCCATGTCAATAGAGAGAAAAATAGAAAGATACAAGGGACCCAAAAATCCAAACTAGAATCTTCAACGCAAGTCGCTGACCAGTAGATCTAATTGTGCATTCCATCGGACCAAGTGCACCAAAAACAGATCAACCCAGAGCCCTCTTTATCCGCCATCTTCCATCGCACAGCTTGGAGAAACATTAAAGCTCACCAGAAAATGGATCTGCTTGAAGAGATGGCCGAAGAACCCGCATCCGAGAGAACCATAAAATCTCACTACACCTTTTCGTAATCTTCTCACCATAGCAACTAATCTTCCGGGAGGGATACCTTACCCATGACTTTGCGCAAAGAATCCGATGAAGGAGCCATCTCCCGCCCTTTCCACCACAGACGAAGGTCCTCACCTCAACCGACTCGCAAAACTCCCACCAAGGGAGAGAAATCGAGAGAGAGTCGACCAAAGAGGAGCAGAAGAACGCTAGATTGAAGCCTCCATGGATGATCTGGGGAGGAATCCCTGGAAAGCACAGCGCCGAGAGGGAGAACCTAGGAGAGAGCGGTGACATCTTCTTAGTCTTAGTGTCTTTTCTTTGGAGGTTTTAGGGTCTTTTAGGATTTTTAGGGGTTTACGATCTTTTAGGGTTTTATTAGGGTTTTTAGGGTCCATAGGGTATATATGTTCTTTTAGGGGTTTTTATATTATTTTATGTTTTTAGGTATTTTAGTATTTTTATGTGTTTCTAGTGTTTTTAGGGTTTTTATGGGGTTTTATGGTTTTTAGTTTTTTAATCTATTTAATGTTTTGGAGGTTTTTTGGGTTTTTTGGGGGGTTTTAGTGTTTTAAGGGTTTTTATGGTTTTAGGGATATTCGGATATTATTTTGGTGTTTTATTATTTTTAGGGGTTTTAACTGTCTTTTATGTGTTTTAGGGTTTTCAGAGTTTTTGGGGTTTTTTTTGGGGTTTTTGGTACTTTATGGTTTTTAGGGGATTTAGGTTTTTTGGGGTTTATGTATTTTAATGTGTTTTGGGGTTTTATTGGGGTTTTAGGTTTTTTTAGTTTTTATTTAGTATTTTTATTAATTTTTATGTCTTTTTAGGTTTTTATAGTCATTTTTGTGTTTTTGGGGTTTTGGGGATTTTAGGGTCTTTTTGAATTGGTTATGGTTTTTTGGGTCTTAGGGGTTCTTTTGTGGTTTAGAGATTTAAAGGATTATGTATGGGTTTAGGTGTTTTAGGGACTTTAGGGTTTATTTATGGTTTATGGTATTAATTATTTTAGGTATTTTTTGATTCTTTAGGGGTTTTAATTTTTTCTTATGGTCTTTTATGTTTTTCGGATTTTATGGAATTTAAGGAGTTCTTTAGGGTTTCAGTGTTTTTAGGTTATTTTAGGTGTTTTAAGTGTTTTAAGGGTATTTATCATTTTCAGTAGTTCTTAAAGTTTTTAATGTTATTAGGAATTTTAGTTTCTTTTAGGGTTTTTGGGTTTTTGAGGTTTTAGGGATTCAGTTTTAGGGTGTAGGGTTTAAGGAGTAGGGTTTTGGGTTTATGGTGTAGGTTTTAAGGCTTATGGTGTAGGGTGTAGGGTATAATGTTTAGGTTGTATGGTTTAGCATTTATAGTGTAGGGTATAGGGTTTAAGGAGTAGGGTTTTGTTTTTTGAGTGTAGGGTATAGTGATTCAGGTGTAGGGTTTATGGTGTGGGGTATATGTTTTATGGTGTAGATTTTATGGTTTAGGATTTTGAGTATTGGGTTTATATATATTTTTTATATTTTTTTTGGATTTTTAGGAATTTTAGATTTTTTAAGAGTTTTTATTATTTTTAGGGATTTTATGGGGTTTTAGGTTTTAAATTTTCTTATAGTTTTTGTGTTTTAGGTGTTTTTAAGGGTTTAAATGTTTTTAGGGGTTTTAATTCCTTTTAGGGTTTTAGGGTTTTTTTGGTGTTTGAAGGGATTTTATATATTTTTTTTATGGTTTTTAGGGATTTTATATAATTTTTTATGGTTTTTAGGAGTTTTTAGGGTTTTAGGGGTTATGGTGTATTTAGGAGTTTTGTGATTTATAATGATTTTAGGTTTTTAGGGTTTTATATGTTTTTAGGGGAGTTTTCGATGAAAACTGGGCCTGACAATTGATTGTGGGGTTGAGTATGGTTTCACAATTATTAACCTCAGGTTCACTATTTTTGTTTCCCACCTATTTGTGATGGGTATTTTTCTAATGGTGATTATTTTTTGAACCAAAAATTCCCAATGTATCTCATATCCATGATGATTCATGGACCTTATTTCCAAAGACAGACACTCATTGGGAAACTTTCCCAATGATACTTAAAAACTCACATTGGTCTAGAGGATGAAAGGTTAGGCACATCACACCTTTTGGGGGAGTATTTTTGTATATTATGGGACACTCTTATAGATTTTATTTAATACATATTCATGAATACTTTATTAATTCCCAAGTATAACTTGGTTCACCCTTAGGTCAACGGTCAATTATTATCATGCCTGGAATTTAGAATCATCTTTATGAATATAATGTTCTTCATTTATGGAGATGTCTGTATTTATATGATGTTCTCCGTCAATGGAACCCTTTTATGAATGGATTAAATATTCTTTTATCATTTATAATTATGATATTGGTTTTAAGGCACACAATGGGGTGTTATGAAGTATGTCATTATCCCTAGTGATGATAATTGTTTTGATATTGGGATTAGAACCATGATACATGCTTCCTGCATATCCATGTGAAAGCAATAAGAACCCACGTAGTTCGGTTCCACATAATAGGACACATCATACATTTTATGGTCATGTGATAAGGACTAACCTAGGCAGTTTAACGTCATTGGGTAAGAACATCTAAGGAAAAGGTTCCTATTCAAAGTTTGATGTGGGATTTAGACCAAAGCGGTCTGAAGGACATGGAAGGAATATGGAATCCCAGGTCAGGACCTGACCATATTAGTAATATAGCCTAATAATGATGGTGATGAAAGTTTACCAGATGTATGAAGGCCCACCTATTTGGATATAAACCAATTGGGGATGCAGCATAGTGAACATTAGGGTGAATTTTGTTGTCGAGTTTGGACCATTGAGAGGCTTCCTATGTATCCTAGTTTGTCAATAATCGAAGACCATTTAGTTTGGAATGTATGGAGATTACACCTATAAAAGATACCTATAAGTGGATATGGTTGGGGATTATACTAATTGGGAGTCTCGTGATTTCTTCATCTAAAATATGGACCTCTAAAGTTTTGTATTGCAAAGAATATGGTCCTTTTTAGAAGACAGAAACATGGTTTTGGGTTTTATACCAAATGGGAGGCCCATTTTATAGGTATCATGAATACATCACGATCACCACTTACCTCTAGGAATATGTGGGTCATGATTGGTGTGAAAAAAAAGAGGAAGTGGTATATTTGAAAACAACACAGTATCCTTCATCCATTGATGCATGAAGACATGGCCCAAAGGGAGATATAAAGAGAGATATCTAATCCCCATCTCAGGTATTGTTTTCATGACCATGGAATAAGAAGAGAATGAGGGGCATGACCTCTTATTAGGGTCTTAATCCAACAGGGATGAAATGATCTAATTTTCCCTCTTCCTCATTCAATAGGATGAAGATATGTTGATGGAGGGGAGATGGACAATATATGTCACTATCGGGACCAATAAACTTACTATCACCATTACTAAGGCTGGGGTCCTCATAAACATTGAAATTTATTCTCGAAAACATTGTTATGATCTCTCTTATTAAGAACATAATTAGAAGGAACTCATTTACCATCGGTATGTATGCTGGAGAGGACATGCTGGTGTGTCCAGTGATTTGATCTTACTCATCTGGAATCTTTGGGAGAGGCCTTGTCCAAATACCTCACAAGGGGTCCCACATAGGTCTTAGATCATCACAATAAAGTGGTTGATGAATAATTCCATTATCACAGTTCAGTACGGCCCCTATGTGTTGATGAATGCTTCACTAGATGGAAGCAATGATAATGGGAAATTAGAACACCACAAGATTCCACATCCCACATAGTATTTTTTCTATGTCAGATGGGGTTCCCTCTACATAGAATTTGGATATGAAGGTGTGTTTTTACTCTATGTAGTACTTTTTTATATTGTATTGGGTCACCTTCACAAATCACTTTTTTATGAGGGTCTGGGTTCCCTCAGCGTGGGATTTTTCTATGCGGGTTGATGACCCATAATGAGTTCCTCCACACATGGTTCACAAAATGGTTTTCACAAATGATTTTGTGTATGTAAAAGTTTGGGTGATTTACCCTTCTACCATATAGTTATTCAGTTAATTTACCTAATAAAATTCAATTACACGGATCGATTCCTAGTTTCTCATCCATCCTCCTCTTTTCTAGATCTCCCTGAGGGGGTTTTATAGAGGCATGGATGTCACCAACTTCCAAGATAACTGGTCATCTATGGTTGACTGTGGGGATTCCTCATTTGTGGGAGTCTAAAAAGGATGTCACCGACCCACAAATCATTTTTATTTTGAGATAGCAAGATAATATTCTCATGACCATGAAAATGATTTTTTGTTTTGGGGATCCAAAAAACACTTCAATACCCACAAATGAATGTTCATTTTTTGGCCCAAAAACTGCATCATGTCCTGCAAGGAATTTTTGTTTTTAGGATTCCATGAAAATTGATGGTCCATATGAAAATATTTTTACAGAGAACCGATCCCTCCTTTGCGAATTCATAGAATTTAACAATTTTAGAACTTTATTATTATTATTATTATTTTCGTGTTTTTGGACACCATGAAATGTGTTCCATTCACGTATCCATATTTGAAGATGTATTTACACATGGTGTGATTCAAAATGACCTGAATTGGGCTCGAAAAGTTCACAGGGTGACTCTACATTTTTCATGGGGGTCAGTGATGGTAGCGAAGGAACCGGCCTAAAGGGCCAGGACCACATCCCGGAACGCACCCCAAGAAGGGGTACGGGGGCACATCTCCCATGGTATGGATCAATTATTTTTTTAAGTCCCTAAATAGGTTACCAAGGTACCTATGTGCAAACACCTGCGCACCACCATGCTGGAGCAGAATGAAAGTATTATCTTGGTTATGTCCTTAAAGTGGATCCCTAGAGAGGCCAAATCAGTAGCAGCATGCAAGTCTACTTGGGCGCCACCCATATGGCATGCAACAACTTGAACTCCACAAAGTTGGCATGCAACCTACTTGTGTGCCCAAACTCCTTTCTCCCAAGGTCCTATTTTTGCCAATAAATAGACCCTTGGGAACCTCATTTGTACGGATGAATTTCCATGAAGCCCAATTGATGCTCTGGTAGACCTAGTACTTCGCCCCAATCTTCCAAAACTTTCAAGAGAGTTATTCAACACCTTGAGTAGAGGATTTAAGAGAGGATAATTGGACTTAAATCCTTTTAGTGTTTGAAAACCGTAACACTTGCATGCCTAAAGCGACCAACCTCTCCAACTCATAAATACTTGTGCACTTCCCATTCCTCTCACGAGAACTTGAGTGCCCTACTTCTGGGATAATTTGTGAATACTCTTGAAGGCTTGAGCAAGGTATCTCCCAAGTATTACCATACAGTTTTTTCGTCTCTTAAGTGAATATCAGGTCGACCAAGTCCACTTGCGCTCCCATACTTGTGTTCCCTTCTCTACTTGGGCACTCCTCTTTGATTCAATTACTCTCTTCGGTCTACAAGCCATCAAGCCTTAATAAATCCATTCATCGAAAGGCTTCTTATTCTTCGTCTCCCTTGTCTGAAAGAGATTGTATTGACACCTCCACCAAAACCTCCGGACTTATCAAACCTTTGGGAAAGGCACATCAGCTTATATCCTGTTTGGGTTTGTATTTCCACAGTTAGAAGTTTCCCACATTTGTTTTATAAGGGAGTTAGGATGCATGGAATGTCCGTGGGTTTGTATATCCACAGTCTCATGGACCTTTCTCATAGAAACAGTGTTGGGAAGTTCCTAGTTTGGAGGAGGGTTGGTTCCTAGCCTCTCCCTTCTCAAAGAGATGTCTCAGAACTTCAGGTCTATGGTAGGGGAAGGTACGGTTCATACCTACATTTCCTTTTAAAAAATAAAGGAGAAGTCTCCCTCCCCTACTAGGATAAATTTTAGGGAAACCATCCTAGCGTAAGCCTTTAGATTTTATTGCAAGATGTAGCATCATTGCTCCTCCTCTCTTATTTAGTGCTAAAGACTAGAGGAGAGATGGGTATATGGACTTTTGTTACCCTTTTCCTCTCATGTTGGAATTTGTCACCATGGGAAGCCATCCTGGTATAATCCCATAACCTTCATCCCTTCTTTCTTCCATTGGAACCTTATCCAATGTGAAGAGAATAGAGGGAAGGCTTGTTGCCTCGCCCTCTTCCCGGGTCGCCTTTCCCACATCCACCATCGCCACAGTTGGATCGCCCACTTCCACCAGTGGAGGAGAAAATTTTTGAAAGTGAAAGTGTCATTATTGAATCTTTCACATACTCTTGTTTCTCACATCGGGCATGACCCATGTGGGATTAGTTATTTGTGATGATTACAACATGTACAGAAACACTCACGGGAAGGAACTATGAGAACTTTGATTTCTATTCAAACCAGGATACATAGGAAGCCCTTTCAGGGCCCGAGCTCACTGGAAATACTCTTCATGAATCCAACCCTAATTTCATTAATTTGGGCATCCCCCTTAGGGATAATCCCCAAATTAAACCCTTAAGTCACCAAGGCATCCTTTTCAGGAAGTAAACCCAAAATAATTCTTCTCAAATAACTATACTCTCCTATGAGACTAATCAAACTACGCGGGATTTGATTCCCATCTATATGGGATATGTAGTAAGCCTCTTTGAGTTTCAAACCCAATAACCTAAATCAACCCTAGTATCCTTGGTCCATATTCCGAAAAGGGTCTGATCCTACTTGGAAACCCATATTCTTTCCAAGTTCTTTGGGTTTCTTCCACATAAGTCCCAAACCAAACATTGACTAAGCATATTTTTCTTAGATGTCCATACCATATGAAATTAAACTATATGGCTAGTTCCTTATCACATGACCCTAAATGGTATGATGTGTACCATTTAGTGGCACCAAAATTCAGGGGTTATGATTCCTATTAAAAAGATACATAGGTAGCCCATTTTATGGGTACAATCCCATAATCAAACCAAACCTTCATCTCGCAGGATGAAAATAAATTCCAGAGTTCCCCAATGAGTGGCTTAAAAACTAGTATCATCACAATGATGATTGAAAGAATCTATAATAATTATATGAGAGGATACCATTAATGGAAAACCTCGAATACATAAAGATATTTTCATTAATTAAGAACCTTAAATGCATACTGATGATTCTAAATTTTACACATGTTAATAAGTTATTGTAAATTCCAAGGAAAACATATGTTATTCTGGGTGAATTAATAAGGATTCATGAAAATATCTTAAATTTACAAAGGGAGTCCCGGAGTAGACAATAATTCCCCCCAAAAGAGTGTGATGAGTCTGACCTCCCATCCTCTCAACCAATTCACATTCTTAAGTATCATAAATTTTAAACTTAATGAATTTTTGCCTTTGGAAAGTAGGATCCCTTTGGATAAAGAACTGTGGAAGTTTCCGGTTCTATAAATAAATCCAATGGAAACTGCCTGGAAATAGTGATTCTTAAAACTAGGACACAAGTTTCAAGGAACTATGAAACAATTTTAATTATACCCCTACCAAATTCATCAAAACCAATTAATTTTACTTGAGGAGTTTTTAAGACCCAACAATTACCTCAATTGTAATTGGATTTGGTTGGGATGGGGAGGAAGTGATTCTGATGAAGAATTTTATCCCATTTGAATTCATTTTTTGGTATTCATGTGGACCCATAATAGGGAAAATCTTATTAAAAAGGGTCAAAGCCTCATTTATAATTTACCAAACCTCCATTTGAACTGACCATTTGTGAACCATCGCTCACTCACAGCTCCTATGTACAATTATTATTTGGTGAAAATAATTTCCATGTAATAAAAGGTCTTCAAATATTAATACTATTTCCAAAAACTTCATATGAAACATTATGGAACAATGATTACCGTATAGCGACATGTTCATCACCAAAGTGGATTTGATGATTCATAGCCCAAGTGCTTCAAAGACTGCATAACTTTCTATGTGGTTTCAACATAATTTTACATATAAGATTTTTTTAAAATAGTGTTAACATTTTATTTTTGTGTTTTTTGTAGAAAAATGTGAATGGATCCCTCACAAGCTCTTTCAAATGATGACGTGAGGAGGAATGAAATGATTTCTGATATTGATAATCAGTCCAAATGAAACACTGACCCACACCATAAATCTATGGAAGGACTTTTGAGTGTATTCTTTCAAGGTAATCTGGTCTCAAATAGGTTATGCCTCTTTAGATTTGAAATCGCATCAGACGTTTCGATCCCAACCCAATGCTGAGTAAATCAACCTATGACCAGGATACTCATGAATAACAACATTATCAGAGAAACGTCCCATAAAATGGGTCTTTCATTCATTTGGACAAATCTAAAGGGTTTTTTTAATTATAATAATATTTATCTAGAGTAATTCCTAAGAATATAATAATCAGATGTTCATTTCTATGAAATCATCAACAGGAAGGCCATAAAAATTGAATAGTTAGGGTGGTCATCAAAAGGGGACCTTTTACCTGAGGGTTCTTTCTCTAGGACAGTGGTGGCCTTTCTGGGTCCACCAGTGCTATGACGAGTTCAAAACTAAGTTTGAGGTCTAGGATTATATGATTTCTTCTGGGTATCATGGTCCCATTTATAGTGTAATTGAGCTCTTATACTACTTATTAAATGGATTCTGGATACCAATACCTCTCATTTGATAAATGGGGAAGTTTTTTTAGCCTCTAGGATGTCAAGATGATCTTAGGGGTGTTGATTATGGGAGATATGTATGATTAATTTTTACCCCCTCTTCATCTTGGGAGGAAATGGAGAGAACCCCATCACATAAAAATAAGATCATTGAAAGGTGAAATAATTTATAAAGGTTGACCATGTTTCCATGTAGAATGTTCTGTTATCTGATTATATTAAATGTTTTTCCATGCCAAGTGGTCATGAACCCTGTGCAATAAGGATGATTAATTTCCCAACCCTTGACACCTGAAGGTCTATGGGTGCTTATTGGATGAGGCTTGAGGAGGTTCAGTTCACTGAGTGGGGTTGTAAGATTTTCCTTAATATTGATTGTCTAGTAATATTAGCATCCTTTATCTCTATGTTTCTTAGTAGTTGGTTGCTACCAATGAGTGAATCATGCACAATAGTTAGAGTCTCAACCTTTTCAGATGGTATCTCAGTTGGCCACTTGAATGTGTGCTAATCTCCCAACAGAGGTTCTGGAAAAGGAATTTCTTCTACAAGGATGTAAAAGCTAAGTGAAGTAAGCATACCGGTTTTTGGGACCCTTTCATATTATTTGGGGCTGGCTATCATCCCACATAAGAGGTTATGAACTTATCAGTAACCAACGAATCCCATAGGATCAATTCTAAAATTATCTACAATTTATAAGTGGGGTAGACACATTGGCCTTGAAAGAGAAAGATGTAATGGATCGGCTCAACCATCATCACAATTTCACTTATACTTATTATGTATCCTCTACTATTACCTTGGTGAATTATGCATATGGGGACCATGTGAAAGAAGGGTACCTCATCTCTTTGAGAGAGGGCGTATTGGTTACCATAGTTGATGATAAGATGATATATGAGGGGTATTAACCCTATAGGTTTTCATGCTAATTCCACTACATCCAAATGATGTGTCACACAACCATCAACAGTACATGTAAGGAAAATAATTTAATGGTTTATTGGAATCTATAGTTTATGTTCACCTGGGAAGATACATGGTTCCATATCAAGCTCACGTATTTTGAAGGTCTTAAATTAAAAATCACCAAGGATTGTGCTAACTCATGGACTAAATAATATCCTGATGACCAACTAGTGTAAGATTTTCCTACTTTTAAAGTTCAACCAGTGCTTGAGACCAAGTGGGGTCAATGTCACATAACTGGACATTCCAGGTTAGGGAAGTAGCTGAGAAAATCTATTATTTCTAAAGCCCTCAGAAAATTTTTGAGAGTATGGGGATCAATCTCCCAAGCTACCGGTGATGATTCTCAAGCTCAAGTATACATCCACTTATAGGCTAATTATCTCATATCCTAGAGATAGTGGGAAACTTTGAATAATTACATGCATATTAGTGATATATGGAGCCTTATCAAGGATAAATAAGTTGTGTTAAGAATATATCTATATATATCAATGCTTAAGAATTTATTTTATGCTGAAGACCATGAGATGGTTTAATCCAATATTTATGATATTGACACCTCCATCCATTCACTAAATTAATGAGATATATTTTCTAGGAAAGTAATAAAAATTTTGAGCCTCATTTTAGTTAATGTGAATATGATGAAAAACACACTTATGAGGGGGATGATGAGGTCGGACCATCAACTTTAACTAGGATTAGGGACATTCCACCTTCTTCCTCATTGGGGCCTTGGAAGAACATGGCTCCAAGGGGTCCCATGATAGTTGATATGGAAATTAAACATGTGAGGAGGCTAGAACCCACCCCATATCCAAGGGTGGACTCTTCAATAATATATATACCCATTATTTTATCCTTCCCAGAATCCTGGAAAGAATAGGATTCTTGGAGATTGAGAACATCGACTAAATAAATTTGTGGAGTGCTTCAGGCTAATGATGTTGATCTTCTATGACTGAAGCTTATCACCATTCCCAAATGAATATCTTTCTAATATAACCCTTTTGAAGTTGGAATATACCTCCATGATATGGACACCAATATTCATTCATTTAAAGGTAGTGTTTAGTTGACCAATTGTGTACGGGATTTGGTAAAATCCATAGTGGAGGAAGAATATGCTAATAAAGAGGTAACGTGATCCTTTTTATCAACTATATTATTTATATTAATTTCATGATATTGATTCCATAATTGTTATTATTTTTGGAGGACATGGAAATTCGGTCACCTATTCCTTACCTAGAGTACACTTAAAGGGGTACTGAAATTGGGGAGGACATCTATTCATGTTAGGGAGTTGCTGAAGAAGGATCTCTCATGGAAATTGAACATATTCAAGTGGTTTTATCAGATCCTTCATGAGAATTACCACCCCTAGATGTTCCCATTATTCCCTCTAGTATACTATATCCATGGAACATTACAAAGAGTTGGAATATAAGAATATGATGATAACTCTTTTATCTAGAATAACAAGCGGTTGCTACATCTCTTCACTTAACCATCATGATGTGTGTTTCGATGTTCTGATTAATTAACTCATACATGATTTGGGGTGGTTTGGGGGATCTAGAAACCACCAATGAACTAGGGCCTATTACTCATTATACTATAGAGATATATTTGATAATAATAGCAGTTTAACAGGACACGATGTGAGGCCAAGACTAACTGAGAATTCCATGGAGGTTCTAAGCCCTAGATGGTCATCCATTCACAATCAGATGACCTATGCCCCATTTGGAGGAGAGTCTTCAGTGGTTGGTGTTTTTTTAGGTTTATAGATCTTGGTCCTTTATAGAGCATAGCCATGGGAGAAACAATGACTTTGGATCAAGAAGAGTTGGACTCAACTATTTATCCCAGTTCTCTAATAGTCATTACCTCAGTCTTAGTATCATTGAGTGACCTTCTAGGGGCCACTAATTTAGATGAACATACACATGCGGGTTTGGAACCCCTAGATGAACCTGAATCCAACCTAAAAACTAAGGATACAACATATGGGTTCTAAAATTTTGACAATTGAAGGTATGTTATCTACCATTCCAACTATTCCTTCCCTTTAATAGTTTAAGTATAGAATTCTTCAATCATTTGAATCCATGATTACTACCTTAAGCCCCTATGATTAGAACCTTTTCTCTGTCATCTCAACCCATTGAAGCTGAAAAAGAGATGATTATTGCAGATGCAACTTGTGCTGAAGTGGTTGACTCATTACCCTATTTGTTTTCAATAATTCATAACTAGATTCCACTATATGAGAGATATTTTGAAGAAAATTAGGAGACTATAACATTCTTCATGATTCCCATCAAATTGTACAAAAAAACACTTGGAATCAGATTTTTTAGACGCCTTAGAAAAATTATTGATGAAATTACCCATATTATGTCACATGTCTAAATTTCTAGGGTACGGAGTTTGATAATCATATGATAAATTCAATGGTAAAAAGGTAATTTCCACTTAGGAGAGGACTAGTATGCTCTAGTCTCATCTCTCAACAATGGAGTACATGTCTCATGTTACTAATGGTAGGAATATCCTTCTCAACAAAGCATATAAGTTTTTTGGGGTGGATACTAAGTTACATAGTCATGTTATGAAGTAGAGAGACTTGGTGGAATCACTTCTATAAGAGTTGGATTAACCCAAACAAGGACTGGATCATGTTGAGGAAACCATTGATAAAGGAAAACTTCTAGTCGAATAGGTGAATAAGGTAGGATTAGATGCTACTGAGAGGTAAGATTCATTATGGGATAGTGCTGATATAGAGACTACAACTTTTTCTGATCATCATAAATCCATAGAGGATTCTGATCAGACATTGATTCAATTTTATGAATTATATAAGTGGTATTTTTAATATAAATGTTATACTTATGTGGAGAGACTCCAAGATGTGGATGTTCCTCCTTAATCTCCATCCAATAAATAAATAAAAACTTTTTCACATTCAATATCTTATCCATTATCATAGACTATAGTCCCATTAAACTATAAGATGTAATGTTTTGAAAGATAATATCACAAATAATAAGAATGGTTTTATCATTGGATATCAATCTCAATAATAAACCATGATATTAAAGTTGAAATTATCTCTTTCAAATTATTACTCATGGATGGGTATAAGAATATTCACAACCACTCTAACACTAAATTTACCTCATTTGGATGAATGATCAGGTAATGCTTTAATTTTTTCCAGATCCAAGGGACCTAATGAGTATAGTTGTGATGTTTTCTTAGGTTACATGGTAAACCCTGTATACTTTAAATAATTTATGATTCCACCCTAATTTTATACTAACTCCAATGTGGTGTGGACTTAGCATGTGTGACATGACTTTTATACAGAGTTCCCTTTATGGGTTTTCAGTCTAGTGAGTATTGTGTCTTTCTACATTGGATGTTTAGAGTCTTTCATGCTAGAATAATGTGACTTTTTTGGGTTGACCTACTCTAACTATAGAATACAGAATTATTACCTAAACATTTATGGCTAGTAAATAATTTCCTAATATTATTCATACATATAAAGGGGAATTTTTAAGCTCAAATTTTGTGATTTCTAAATCTGAATCATGGTGTGGGACAAGTATGCAAGTTATGGAAAAGAATCATGTTCAAAAAGAAGTTTTTACCATAATGTTATCAGGGATTACTGAGATAGAAGAGTTATGTTCTGAGAATGAATTTTATTTTGGTTGAAATACCTTTTGAGGGTAGATTATGTAGAGCCAAAATGGGGAAAATTATGCACTGTTGAATAAAAGGTATTCACAATAATTTTACATTCTACTATTGATGGACAATAAATGATTATTAAGAATTGGAGTTTTTGAAGTCCAACGAGGATGGTTTGTGAAGGGGAATGCGTATAAGAATAAAAGGATCATCTATGTTGGAAATGGCCATCAATGGGAAACTTCTCCTAAACTAATTTGGATTGTGTAAAGGAGGGGGTATTCTCTTTGAGGGACAACATCAGGGGGAAGGCCCCTCTATGGCAAAGGTAGAATCATCATTTAGTTTAATATTATGTTACTAGGATATGGATCCTATTGTTAACATATTACATCAAGGATGTGGAGTGTTACATTCTAAGGTCACTTATCTTTGACCAAAATTTTATTGTTTTTCCCATTCATGGAGATCTGACAAAGAAGTTTCCATCATATTTAGGCAAGAAAGGGGGAGGTTGTAAGATTTAACCTGGGAGATCATGAATTTGGGATGTGATATGGGACATGTATGCAAAGAGTGACAACATACCATATTTTAAAAGTGGTTTATAGCATAATTTTTTTGAGGCATACGAAGATAGAAGAGGTTTCTCCAAGGTAATAATGTTCCTTTGGATGACAGGACTTTTGGTGGAGACTTATACCAAGCCAAACTAGTGGGTATCGATGCACAGTAAAAAAAAGGTGTCCTCAAGTGTTAGAAATTATATTACCAATGGTTAGAGAATTTTTATGGAGATTTAGACTTTCCTGGACATCGAGTTTGGTTTGTGTAAGGAGGGTACCAAATTATGGAATGAACATTTCATGTAAAAATCACTCAATAATTGGGTTAAATGTTTCCCTATGATTTTATAACCCAAACATAGAGAAAAAGGGGTTTTTAAAATCATGATTGTGCCCAAGATATGGAGTCTTGACATTGGTATGTATCTCGTCAAGGAAAGAATCAAGAAAAATATAATTCTATGATATATTCACCATACTGATGGAATTATTTAGTGGAGTGGGGGATTTTTTTAAACTATCTCAAGAGTTAAGTGAGAACCTATAATAGATCCTCCCATGTAGATCTAGTTCATAAATAGGAGAGTCGGGGAATTTTTTGTATTATGGATGGATAAGGTGTAGGATCCAGATATCACTAAGTATCTCATCAATAAAATAATCATGCCACATGTAGTTATTTTA
The DNA here is from genome assembly GCA_963277665.1 of Viscum album. Classification (NCBI taxonomy): domain Eukaryota; kingdom Viridiplantae; phylum Streptophyta; class Magnoliopsida; order Santalales; family Viscaceae; genus Viscum; species Viscum album. Next base: position 1,424,506,705 of record OY728136.1, on the reverse strand, counting down.
TGAATGTTCCATGTAAAGGTCTTACCCATACACAGAGAAAGAGGGCATTTTTATGTTGTTGATGGACACAAAATTAGAGATTTCAGCATCACTACATATCCTATGATAATAGGGATGAATAAAGATGTAGCTCTGGTATTTATATCTTACAGGATACATCAACTCTGTATTTTTTCATCATGTGGTAAGGACATAAAGTTTTCCATTTAAGATATTACAAATTGAACCGGGGAAGCCTCATCTAGAATGTTATGCCTTGATAATGTGGGAAATCCCTTACCATATTCCTAATCCCATGTGTGATATGATTGTTGTAGGAAACAAGTAGTGGAAAAGTTTATTTCACTACACATAGAAGATTAAAAGAAATGACAAGGACATTTTGACCATGTGATGGTTGTACTGGGATGTAGGATCCAAGCTTCACAAAATATCTCTTCAATGCAAGAATCAATCCACATGTTGTTATAGGATTTGAATGTTGAGTAAGAGGGACACTAAACATGTTTTTTAGCATCATGAGGTAGGTAAAAAGGTTAATCTTCATGAAAAAAGAAGAAATGAAACCACATAAATTCAATTCATGCATTCTTGTAATTTCCTTATGAGATACATCTCATGTTTGTGACATAAGGATTCCTACGATGGTTCCCAGGCCATCCTATTCTTGGTACACAGTATAAGACTAAAATTTAACATCCTGTTTTGAAGATGTATTCATTAAGATTAATGTCATGTGACTAGGATGATTTGGTATATTTTAGTCTTAGGTCATACATGTTGGAACATACATCATGCAGATAATAATTGATAATATGATTACTTGGTCTAGATGTTTTTATGTGCCTCAAACGTGAATAGGGGATCATAAACCATGATCTTGGTGGTTCTTAGATCATGAGACATGATATGGGACAAAAATGAAATAAATTATCTTTGACCATTTTTGAAAATAAATTTTCAGCACGATGTTGTTTGGGATTATGAAGATAGAATAATTCTCTCTTGAGGATAAATGTGTCTTTGGATGAAATTACCTTTTTGTGGGAGACTTAGGCAAATCCAACTAGGGAATATCAATGCATTCTAAAAAAAAGGTTTCATAAAGAATCTGACATCTTATTACTGATAGTTAAGTAATTTTTTTTGATATCTAAAATTTCCGAGGACAAGGAGTATGATATGTGGGTGGAATTTATTTGAGCACAAAAGAATTATTCAGATTAGCATTGTCCATAGAGTTTGAAGTTCCCTACATAGATGTAACGACCCAAAGTTTCATTAATTGAAATCCATATTGATATAATTAAATGTCTCTTTATGTAAAATGTTTATATAAAATGTCAAATTCTTTGTTTTTATTTTAATAATTTTTACCATTGCTATTATAGCCGTTGAACAGTGATCACATGATTAGTATAAATACAGGGCTTTAACAAATCCAATTTACTCAGACAAAAGAAGAAATTGCCTCATCCAGTAGAATTACTCCATATGAATCCCATTTGTAAGAGCTCGTAAAAGAGGTGGAGTCCTTGGGATTCTCTCTTGACCAATCCCAAGCTGAGCTTCATCATGTCAAGCTCGAACGAGACCGTCTACGGGAAAAGTGGAAGTTGTTAGAGATTACAACTCGAGCAATGTTATATGAGCCACCCAAGAGTCTATCACCATTGCATACCTTACCCTTAGGTCTTATGCGGCTGTTTTAAGGGGTTATGTAACACATCTCTAGTACTATGTTCATGTACATTATTTTTTTGTATATAATAATGAATATACTTTCTTGTCATTTTTGATACATTGTAAATAATTTTTAAGGTGAAAATAGTGTTTTTAGTTATTATTTAATTAAGAATTATATTTTATTAAATTAAGGTATTTTTGAATTAAATAATATTTTAATAAAACATTATTATTATTATTATTAAATTAATTTTATTATATAAAAATGATCATATAATTTTATGAATGGAATTGTAATTTTTATTAAGGTTTGAAAGCCATTTTTTGTCAAATCCCATGAATTTTCGATAAATGTCAGTTTTTATTTTAAAAGTGAAAATTAAAATATTTGTAAAATTATTTAGATAAAATAAATGTTATTTCTGGAATAAGGACATCGAAATTATCCAACGGTGAATTTTTCATTATTTTCTGAGATAGTCAAATTTTTGGGTAAAAATTAAATACCGTTTAAATATATAATGTGTTTTATGACATCATAATGACCAAATAGTGATGTAATAAAATACTATAAGCTTTATGTTCGGCCAATATATGTTTTAACATTAAAATAATGTAATTTTGGGTTTTTTTGAATTATTTTACAAAGCATTAATGGACCCCTCAATACTTATTAAACATCTTGTCTTTTTAAATTATTTTCCATGGGAGTGTGACTCACCTCCACATAATCAACCCCATTATTTTAAGAAGTTAAGACTTTGGCCTTAAAAAAATATTGCTTTCCTCTTCCCTTTTCCAAAAACCATGGGCAAAAACCATGATCTGATTTTTGATTTGGATTAGTTTAATGTAACGGGTCCCAAACCTAAATAATAAAGAATTCACTCACCTTTCCTATATAAAATCACCCAATATCCCACATACTCATCACTAAAATCCTTTTGAGTTCTTCAAAACTCTACCCTACTCTCTCTAGAATCCTTCCAAGGTGACCCAAGCTCCCAAGAAGCCTCTCTCAAGCCTCTCTCAAGCCTTTGGAAGCACACTTCCAAGTAAGGGTTTTTTCTTCCTTTCTCATTTTTATCCAATTTTCTTTAAGTTGTTTTTCCCTTTTAATTTCAATTATGAATGTTGGGGTATGGTTTCTCACCTCCCTCATACTTCTTTATTTATGTTTTAATGATGGGAGACCCCTTTATCTCTCATTAAATGCCTCCCATGTACACCCGTTACTATGCCGAAATTCCAAAAGGAACTTCTCTCTCCTCATTTACATTCAAGAAATACTTTTGTATCATGAATATAAATTCCATTAAAATTGTTGGTACATGTATCTATATGACCTCCTTACTGAACATTACATTTAAATATGATGAGTAACCCCTTTTTCTCTCATCAACCATTTTTATTAATTCTTATGTCACGCCGTTACGCTGCCGAAATCGCACCGATTTTCTAAGCCAATGCCATTGTGTAGTGAATACCATGCCCATTTATCCATCAAGGGTATTCACCTTTATGAACATTTACTTATTGATTATAAAGTTCCATGTATGAATTCCACATTCCTTCATCGTCGAATAAATTATTATGTTTTATGAATCCATGTTTTATGATCCATTTGGCACACTTATGCATGAAATGAAATGTTTAAGAAGGGTGCACCCTTATAGCGCTCCAATGCATTGGGTAAAGTATAGTATCATGATACATCATGTGAAAAGAGTGTTGACTCATGCTAATTAAAGTGAAATTAGGGTTTACTCGTGCTTTATGTGCAATGGGGATTTGCTCATGCTCCATGTGCAATGAGCCTTGGCTCATGCTAATTCCATGTTAAGTGTTGTTGCCACATTTCCATGTTATGATTATCATGATTTATCATGACTTTATGTTCATGTTTCTCTTATGATCTATTGATCTACATATTTTCTAACATGTATTGTAATTCTCATTTATTCCATGTTTATTCCCTTACTAGGCTTTATAGATCACCCTTTTCTTATGCATGTCCTCAGGTTATCCCATGCAATGCTATGTACGAGGGAATGTAGTAGTCATGTAAAGGAAGTTTTCAATAAAGATATTGTATTTCATGTTTTATGTTGTTATGTAATGATCCTAATCCCCAAATACACTATAACTCTCGATCTTCCATGTTGTATCAAGTGAATAGTTTATGTAATAAATCATGTTTAAGTTTGTAATAAAAGCAGAGTTTTCATAGTTAGTATTAGAGGATTGGTTCAGTTATTTTTGGGATTAGGATTAGAAAACCCTACTAAAAGCCTTAAAGACAAGACTAAGTATAATAAAAACATCCCTAAGTTTTGTTAAGTACTGAGTAAGTGGTTTATTAAACAAATACATCCCTTTCTGGATACGAGCAGGTAGAGGCGGCTCTGGCACAAATGTATCCTAGGGGTAAAACCTGAAAACACTGCTTTGAGATAGACTCAAATGAGAACTAGTGCATGAAAATGGGCCTTGCTGCACTCTTGGTTACGACACTCCTGGGGGGTATGTTTTGATAAATTCAAAAGCTTAGTATGAACCCTTATAAGGGAATTAAAAAAAATTCCCCTAAGATTATATGATAGAATTTAGTTCATGAAAATCCTAGGTTGAATCCTATAGACTCATGAGTTAAGGAAATAAAAGTTTATTTTTAAGTCATCAACATTGGTCTTTGGATTACCCTTTATGTGTTACCCTCTAACTTTCCTTTTATTCTAGACAATGGCCGGTAATATGAGGGCTCGGGCTAACAACCGGTGTGATGATCAATGTGATGACTTTAGTAATGAGATTCCTAATCCAATGGGAGCCGGAATTGTGAACTTTTCTATGATTCTCTCTCAGATAACTCAAGATTTGAATAGAAACATGGGTCAATAGAAACGTCCAAACCCCCCTAAGAAGGAACAAGTCGCTATCGAGAGATTCATGAGACAAAGGTCTCATACTTTTAGAGGATCATCTGATCCCACGATCGCTGAACAATGGATAAACTCCATTGAAAAATATCATCTCCATCCTTTAATGTTCTGAACAAGAGAAGGTTATCCTGGAGGCTTATCGTATGGAGGCTGAAGCTGATCAATGGTGGACGTTGATACAAAATATGAAGCCTGAGGAGGAGATTGAGGCGTTGGAATGGAAGAATTTCTAGAAGATGTTTTTTGATAAATATTTTCCGTGCACCCTCTGGCTTAAGATGAAAAGGGAATTCCTTTACCCCAAGAAAAAAAAGAAGAATCTATTGAAACGTATGGGGAAAACTTCACAAGGCTTGCACGATATGTTTCCGTCTTTGTCGTTACCCCCGGAATGCAAGGTTGACCTCTTCTTTGGTGGGCTGAATCCTAGACTGCGGAAAGCATTAGCGATTCGTGACTTCAACAGCTATGAGGAAATTGTCCAATGTGCCCTCAAGGTCAAAATGGAGATCGGGGAATCACAGGGGTATCATGGGGACAAGAAGCTTAAGGTGTACTTCAATGCTGGTGGTCCGATGGATAAATACAATGGTTCTAAGAGGATCCAGCACCCCACTTGCCAAAAGTTCGGAAAGAAGCACCCTGGAAATTGCCTCAAGGGGATGAGGATATGCTTTAGGTGTGGAAGAGAAGGGAACCTAGCTGTTAACTGTCAGCAAGAAAGACCCGGGGCTACGACAGAGGAGAGGAACGCTCCGTTCGAACCTCAACACGTTGTTCATTACTACAAATGCAAATAACCGGGGCATCTTGAAAATCAGTACCTTAATCCAAAGGTTTTTGGAGGCAACCAACAACCTCCAAGGCAGCAAGGAAGAGTCTTTTCCATCACCTCTACCAAAGTGAACCCCTACAATGAAGTGATGAAAGGTATGCTAGTTATTCATTCAAGAATAGAAAACTTACTTTTTGATTTAGGTTCTACGCATTATTTTATATCTCGAAAGTTTAGTAGAACAATCCTAGCACCACCAAAAACCAAGGAAGTGAAGATATTGGTGAGTACAGAAAATGGGGCAATCATTGCATCCCATGAATATAAGTCCTCCCCTATTATAATCTATGGATTTAATTTCCCGTAGAACCTCATCATACACCCTCGGGTGGAATTTGATACAATTCTTGGCAAGGATTGGATTTCCTTATATAGAGCCAACATAAATTGTCGGGAGAGGGAAATCACACTCCATATGGAGAATCAGCCCTCGATTCTTCATAAGTGTAAGGAGGAAGATGAATCTCCTTTAGCTCCATCATCTCAGGCATGGATATTACTGCCCTATGAGCATGCGTATCTGGCTCAGATGATTGAGTCCAAGGAAGAAACCATCCTTAAAGAAATGCCTATTGTGAGGGAATTTGCTGAAGTGTTTCCCGAGGAACTGCCTGGTCTTCCTCCTAGAAGAGATGTTGAATTCTCAATTGAACTTATACCAGGGGTGCTACCAATATCCAAGACTCTATATAGAATGTCTGTTGTGGAACTTGAAGAGCTGAAGAAACAACTACCGGAGAATCTGGATAAAGGGTTTATACGCCCAAGTGCTTCACTATGGGGTGCACCAGTCCTCTTCATCAAGAAGAAGGATGGGTGAATGAGGCTTTGCATCGATTATCGTGAACTTAACAAAATCTCAATAAATAACAAGTATCCCCTGCCACAAATCAATGATTTGTTCAATCAGCTGCATGGAGCACAATACTTCTCCAAGGTAGATTTGTGGTTGGGATATTATCAAGTCAGGGTGAAGAAGGAAGATGTCCCCAAGACTACTTTTCGTACAAGATACGGGCACTATGAATTCATTGTAATGCCTTTCGGACTCAACAATGCTCCATAAATATTCATGGACTTGATTAATAGAGTCTTTAGAGATTACCTAGACACATTTTTGGTAGTCTTTATAGATGATATTCAAATATACTCCAAAACCAAGTAGGATCATGAGGATCATTTAAGAAATGTACTGGAGACTTTGCGCAAGGAGAAGCTCTATGAAAAGTACAACAAGTGTGAGTTTTGGTTGAAGGAAGTATCATTCTTGGGCCATATCATCACAAGCAATGGGATATCTGTGGATACCTCCAAAACAGTTGCAATTGAGGGATGGATGAGGCCAACATCGGTAACGGATATCCGTAGCTTCTTGGGGTTAGCTGGATATTATCGACGATTTGTGAGAAATTTCTTATGATTGTCTAACCCTCTTACCAAGATAACATGAAAGGGAGTAAAGTTTTCTTGGAGTGATGAATGCAAATAAAGCTTCAAGGAGTTGAAAAGGAGGCTTATCACTGCGCCCGTGCTCTATTTACCCATGAGTGGGGAAATTTTTGTGGTATTCAGTGATTCTTCGAAGAAGGGATTAGGCTGTGTGCTAATGCATAATGGTAATGTGATATCCTATGCCTTAAGGTAATTGAAAATCCATGATTGAAACTATCCAATGCATGATCTGGAGTTGGCGGCAGTGATCTTTGCCTTGAAAATCTGGCGGCATTATCTCTATGGGGAGAAATGTGAGATATATACTGACCACAAGAGTCTTAAATATATATTCACACAGAAAGAGATTAATATGCACCAGAGAAGATGGATAGGGATCATCAATGATTATGACTATTCAATACATTACCACCTTGGGAAAGTGAACATGGTGGAAGATGCCCTGAGTAGAAAGGACCCAGAGATTCTATCAATGATGAGAATTGAGAAGGATCCAATCTTCTTAGACTTGATTAAGATGGACATGCGAATCATAAAGAAGAGAACATCATCAATCCTTTCACAAATGATTGCTCAACCGTCTCTTTTGGAAAGGTTAAAGGATGCTCAAAGGATGATGTGGGAATTCAGGAAAAAGTGGAAGCTATCATAAATGGTAAATCCTTAGAGTTTAATGTTAATGAAGAAGGAATTGCGCAATTTGGGAAAAGACTATGTGTTCCATCACGTACGGAGCTGAAGAAGGAACTTTTGGGTGATGAACATAGTTCAAATTTCTCTATTCACCTAGGGAGCACAAAGATGTATCGAGATCTCTGAGAAAACTTTTGGTGGGATAATATGAAAAATGAGATCGCTGAATATACATCAATGTGTGTGGTTTTCTAGCTAGTGAAGGTAGAGAGGAATAATTTTAAGGGGATGATGAAACCATTGCCCATACCAGAATGGAAATGGGAGAACATCACCATGGGCTTTGTCACCGGACTTCCGAGAACATCCAAAGGCAACTATGCAATCTGGGTTGTTGTGGATCGTCTTACAAATATTGCACACTTCATTACTATTCAGGAGGATTTCTATTTGGATCAACTAGAATGGATATATATTAGGGAAGTGGTAAGGCTGCATGGAGTGCCACTATCTATTGTGTTTGACCAAGATCCAAGATTCACCTCTAAGTTTTGGAGGAGTCTTCAAAAAGATCTAAATACTGAACGGAACTTCAGTACGACCTATCATCCTCAAACTAATGGCCAATCTGAGCAGACTATCCAAACACTTGAGGATATGTTGAGAGTGTGATCAATGGACTTTAAAGGAGGATGGGATCAACATCTTCCTCTGGTTGAGTTCTCTTATAATAACAGTTTCCACTTAAGCATCCAAATGGCACCATATAAAGCCCTGTATGGGAAAAGGTGCAGAACACCGACATGTTGGGATGAGGTCGGTGAATGTAAGCTAATTGGATCAGAAATTGTCGAGGAAATAGTGGAGAAGGTGAAAACCATTCAGTAGCATATCAAGGTAGCCTAGAGTCGATAGAAGAGTTATGCAAATAATCGTAGATGAGACCTTGATTTTAAAGTTGGAGACATGGTTTTTCTACGCATATCTCCATAGAAGAAGGTCATGAGGTTTGGAAAGAAAGGGAAGTTAAGTCCAAGGTACATCGGCCCCTTCGACATTCTTGATCATGTTGGGGCTCTGGCCTATCGACTAGCACTTCCACCTACCATGGCCAAAGTACATGATGTCTTTCATGTATCCCTCTTAAGGAAGTACATACCAGACCCTTCACATGTACTCTCTTCTGAGGTGGCACATTTGGAGGATGATCTTTCTTATGAGGAGGAACCAGTGAAGATCTTAGATCGTAGAGAAAAAGTTCTATGAAATAAGACAATGCCCCTCGTCAAGGTGTTGTGGAGAAACCACAAGTTTGAAGAAGCAACTTGGGAATCGGAGGAAATCATGAAGTTGAGTTACCCACATCTGTTTTAGTGTGGGAAAAGGAAATTTCGAGGGAGAAATTTCTTAAGGGGGGAATATTGTAACAACCCAAAGTTTCATTAATGGAAATCCCTCTTGATCTAATTAAATGTCTATTTATATAAAAATTTATATAAAATGTCAACTTCTTTGGTTTTATGTTAAGAATTTTGACTGTTGCTATTATAGCCGTTGAACAGTGATCACATGATTAGTATAAATATAGGGCTTTAACAAATCCAATTTACTCAGAAAAAAAAGAAACGATGGCCTCATCTGGTAGAATTGCTCCATTCGAAGCCCATTTGTCAGAGTTAGGAAAAGAGGTGGAGTCCTTGGGATTTTCTCTTGACCAATCCCAAGCCGAGGTTCATCATGTCAAGCTCTAATGAGACTGTCTACAGGAAAAGTGGATGTTGATAGATATTACCACTCAAGCAATGTTATCTGAGCCACCCCAAGAGTCTGTCACCTTCGCACACCTTACCCTTAGGTCTTATGCAACTGTTTTAAGGGGTTATGTAACAAATCTCTAGTACTATGTTCATGTAAATTATTATTTATATATAATAATGAATATACTTTCTTGTCATTATTGATACATTGTAAATAGTTTTTAAGGTGAAAATAGTGTTTTTAGTTATTATTTAATTAAGAATTATATTTTATTAAATTAAGGGATTTTTGAATTAAATAATATTTTAATAAAATATTATTATTATTATTAAATTAATTTTATTATATATAAATGATCATATAATTTTATGAATGCAATTGTAATTTTTATTAAGGTTTGAAAGCCATTTTTGTCAAATACCCGTGATTTTTCGATAAATGTTGGTTTTTATTTTGAAAGTGAAAAATAACATATTTAGAAAATTATTTAGATAAAATACATGTTATTTATGGAATCAGGACATCGAAATTATCCAATGGTAAATTTTTCATAATTTTCTGAGACAGTCAAATTTTTGGGTAAAAATTAAATACCGTTGAAATATATAATGTGTTTGATGACATCATAATGACCCAATAGTGATGTAATAAAATACTATAAGATTTATGTTCGGTCAATATATGTTTTACCATTAGAATAATGTGATTTTGGGTATGTTTGACTTATTTTACAAAGCATTAATGGAACCCTCAAGACTTATTAAACATCTTGTCTTTTTAAATTATTTTCCATGGGAGTGTGACTAACCTCCACATAAGAAACCCCATTATTTTAAGAAGTTCGGACTTTGGCCTTATAAAATATTTTTTTCCTCTTCCCTTTTCCAAAAACCATGGTCAAAAACCATGATCTGATTTGTGGTTTGGATTAGTTTAATGTAAGGGGTCCCAAACCTAAATAATAAAGAATTCACACACCTTTCCTAAATAAACCCACCCAATATCCCACTTCCTCCTCACTAAAAGCCTTTGTAATTCATCCAACCTCCACCCTACTCTCTCTATAATCCTCATAAGGTTCCCCAAGCCTCCAAGAAGCCTCTCTCAAGCCTCTCTCAAGCCTTTGGAAGCACACATCCAAGTAAAGGTTTTTTCTTCCTTTCTCATTTTGTCCATTTTTTTTAAGTTGTTTTTCCCTTTTAATTTCAATTATGAATGTTGGGGTATGTTTTTTCACCTCCCTCGTACTGCCCTCTTTATTTTTGAATGATGGGATACCCCTTTCTCTCTCATTAATTCCTCCCATGTACACCCGTTACTATGCCAAAATTCCGAAAGGAACTTCTCTCTCCTCATTTACATTCAAGCAATACATTTGTATCATGAATATAAATTACATTACAATTGTTGGTACATGTATTTATATTACCTCCTTACTTTCCATTACATTTAAATATGATGAGGAACCCCTTTCTCTCCCATCAACCATTTTTATGAATTCTTATGTCACGTCGTTACGCTGCCGAAATCGCACCGATTTTCTAAGCCAATGCCATTGTGTAGTGAATACCATGCCCATTTCTCCATCAAGGGTATTCACCTTTATACATATTTACTTATTGATTATAATGTTTCATGTATGAATTCCACATTCCTTCATCGTGGAATAAATGAATATGTTTTATGAATTCGTGTTTTATGATCCATTTGGCACACTTATGCATGAAATGAAATGTTTAAGAAGGGCGCACCCTTATAGCGCTCCAATGCATTGGGTAAAGTATAGTATCATGATACATCATGTGCAATGAGTGTTGACTAATTCTAATTCAAGTGAAATGAGGGTTTACTCGTGCTTCATGTGCAATGAAGATTTTCTCATGCTCCATGTGCAATGAGCCTTGGCTCATGCTAATTCCATGTTAAGTGTTGCTGCCACATTTTCATGTTATGATTATCATGATTTATCATGCCTTTATGTTCATGTTTCTCTTATGATATATTGATATGCCTATTGTCTAAAATATATTTTACTCCTCAAGTATTCCATGTTCATTCCCTTACTGGTCTTTATAGCTCACCATTTTCTTATGCATGTCCTCGGGTTATCCCATGCAATGCTATGTACGAGGGAATGTAGTGGTCATGTAAAGGAAGTTTTCAATAAAGATGTTGTATTTCATGTTTTAAGTTGTTATGTAATGATCCTAAGCCCCAAATACACTAGACCTCTCAATCTTCCATGTTGTATCAAGTGAATATTTTATGTAATAAATCATGTTTAAGTTTGTAATAAAAGCAGGGTTGTCATAATAGATCTGGCTCATATGTAGGTAATGTGATGATATTGTTTTTAAAATTTTGTAGGGACAAGACATAGGATCCAAGAATTTCTCTATATTCTTTGTGGATAGGAATCAATCAACACATATTATTAAAAGATTCCATGGTGGAATACCAATGGAGGAAAATGTGGTATCCTATCTAGATAGGACATTAAGATATCCCACAACTATCATGAGGCATCTTGTATTCATGTGACAGAGTAAGGCTACCATTTATTATTGTGTGTTGAGGACATTGTCGTTTGTTTCTATCATACTCGGTTGCATGAGGCATCCATAAATTTCCACGGAGTAATTCTGTAATTTATTATCATATAGATTTGACTATAATGGTGTGAAAATGTCTTACAGTGGCATGGGTGTCTAGAAGTAGGTGATGAACAAACATGAAAGGAAGTCCATGGGTACCAATTGTCGCACAACCTCTAAATACATATTGCACATCCACCACCATCACAATTCTGAAGGAAAAGAGATTTGTGATGATTTTATGATGAGGATGGACCTAAGATAAGGGGTCTTGGAATCGCCACATATCCCATGAGAATTGGAATCAATTCATACACAATTGTATAAAAAATGGCATGGTGGAAGACTAATGATGGGGGTGGTTTCCTCTCTTATGGGGATATTGAAAAATATCGCATTTGCAAGACAAGGTATCCCATTTTTATTACATATGTAAATGATGCAGTTTAATATCATGTGATAAGTATGTCTACTATATAGTTTAATATCATGTGGTAAGGATATTTACCATGCATTTTAACTTCATGAAATCTGGATGATATGGTGTTCCTTTTAAGGTCATTCATCTAGGACCATGATGTTACATAGTTTAATATCTTGAAACAAAGATGAATGAAACCATATAGTTTAAATTCATATGGTAAAGATGAAGAAAACTATGTAGTTTAATGTCATTCAGCAAGGATGTGATAATTTTCATGTGATTACGTGAAATATTTCTTCAGGAACCTCGCATTGGTTGGGTTTATTGTATGTTTTTCATCTATTGAGATCAATGAATAAGATCCATTGGAGTAGGCTTCATTTATGGAATAAGGTACCTCCCACTTTGGTTCCAACATTCAAAGTATATTTTTAGGAATCTTTGATGTCCTAAGGACCAACACCATATATCCATCAAGGAATGAATAGAGGTGAAATTTTTTGTTAAAGACTCACACCATTTGGTTTTCGTGGACTTCCAAATAATGTAAGTTATGAAAAATATTCTCATCCAGTAACTCCAATTCATCTAGACACTTTTGGGACTACTCAACCGTGAATAAATTCTCATAGGTGGAAATGAATAGTGGGATTAATTGAACCCTGATGGGAAAGAACACTTCTATCCCATATTCCAATGAGTTTGAGGTCACTTATTTGGTAGTGTGGGTTGAATTATAGTAATCCCACAAGGCCTAAATTAGTTTTTTTGGACAATACTTTTTATTCTTATCTACTATAATTTGGAGTATATTTGATAAGGTTTTCTAGAAGTCTTATATATGTCCTTCTTCCACTATGTGATAACAATATGGATTGTTGGACATGATGTTATATTCTTGATATAACCTTCTTAACTCATCGGAGAAAATTTTGGTGCCAATATGAATCAGTATCATTTGAGGGACGCCAAACCTAGTGATGATATTGGCTCTTATAAAGCTTAAAATCATTACTCTGACTTCTTTGAGGGGTACTACTTTATCTCACTGGGATAAGAAGTCAGTTTTAGTGAGAATGTACTTGAACTTCTTGGATATGGTACCATGATGTCCACTACCCATATGGAAAATGGAAAAGAGAATTTAGTAGTGTGAAGAAATTTCAGGGGTTGATGAATGAGTTTGGTGTGTTTCTAGCCAGAATGACACTTTCTAGTGAATTTTATGAAATTTTACGTCATTGTGGGCCCATAGTATCCAAGACTCATGATTTGATGATAAATATTTAAATATGATTGGTGGGTTATATAGGCTCTAGTGTTCACTTCTTTCATGATAGAAGTTTTCTATTATCCATCAATGAACCTGAGAAGCGCCGCATCATGGCTTGGCTTATAGACGATCTTTTGATGATCTATGCCATCATAAAGAACAAAGTTAATTTTTATTCATCTGGTTTTCTTTTTCCTAGATCTTTTTGATGGGTGTAACCCATTTTGAAGGTATTCCATAATGGATGTCATCCAACCGATTGCATCACCTTCCAATTCAAATACGGGTTTGACCACATTGATCTCTTAAATGTTGTCACAAGCAAAAGGAACCACCATTCGATGTTGTACAATGTTGATTCCTATTTCACTGCAATATGATTCTTCCAATTATGTAGCTATCTTTTCCATGGAATCTACTTGGTAATTTTTTGAGCAATATATGAACCAATGTCATTTCCATGTGGAATCCCTCCATCAATCCTCAGACATTATCTTGCTGGGGGATCAACTCTTCTTTTCTTATAGTATAATCTCCATTGAACTTCTTGATGACCAATTCCAAAATCACTATTTATCATAAAGTTATTTATTGGTACCTGTAATTTCATCTCTATCCTTGAAATGAGGGTCTGTTATTCTGCTTCATTATTTATCCACCCTTATGACAGTAGGAAGAAGTATGATAGAACTTTCTTTGTTGGGGAAATGATCATGAATCCCAACCTGAATTTGTAGAGATTAGGGTCCTCTATCCTCTTCCCAGTTTGGATTCTAGATGCACTATAAAAATAGATCTCTCATATCTATGGGTCTTATTGAATAGAGAAGATATCCTCATTGGGTAATTTAGTATCCAATGACAACATTTGGGACAAGGAATGTTCTAAAAAGAACTATTCAAATTCCTGGAATTTTACCACTTTCTAAGGAAAAAACTAAATATCAAATTTCTACAGAACGACTACTGTTGAAGCACCTTTCCATCAAAGAGTCTAAACAAATGAAAAGGGAAATACCTTGAACTCAAAGTGATTAATCCTTTGAATAAACATCAAAAATTTACAAAGGCATGAACAAAGATTCATTTGCACTTGGGTCACACAAGTTCCACCAAGGTCGTGCAAGTATACTTGTGCGTCACGTAATGGTCGCGCAAGTGACTTCCGTGCCCTCTTTGAATTTCTCCTAGGGTCTTCACCAGCCTATAAATACCCCCGGTGGGCCCCCCATTTCGGGAGGAAGAAATTACATAAACTCATTTTTGATCTCCCGGTGCCCTAGTCTCTTCTTGAAGCTTCTGAACCCTTCTAAGGTAATTTCTTACCTAGATCAGAAGATCTAAAGAGAGGGATTAAGGCCTAAGTGTTGAAACTCATTGACACTTGCGCGCCTAAGTGGCCAGACCTTAAGGGAAATGGCCACACTTGCGCACCGCCTTACCCCTTAAACAGAACTTGCACACCAATATTATGGAATACCCTAGGGATAATACTAAGGGCTTAAGCCAAGTCTCTCCCAAGTATTTCCTTAAGTGTTGACCGTCGTGCAAGTACCCATGTGTCGTGCAGGTACACCTGCGCAACCAAGACTTGCGTGCCCACGCAGGACTTGCGCGCCCCTCTCTTTTTGAGTGCCCTCCCTACCCATTTCACCTCTCTTATGCCTATCCACCTCTCCTATTCAAGATTATGCGTTCGAAACCCTCTTCAAATCCATTTATGGCATGGTTCCTTTGTTGGATTCATTATCTGAAAGGAATTATGTGGAACATCTCTCAAAACCTAGTGATTTACACATATTTATGTCACTAAGGTTAGAGATTTCATTCATTCAACCTCATCTTTTAAGATGAGAGAATCCATAATTTGGGCCTTCTTTTCAAGAGTAAGCCTCAGTCCAGGTTCTCTTAAAACTGTGCATCCTCCTTAGGAATAAGCCACAAGTCCCCTAACTTGGGCATCCTCTTTAGGAGTAAGCCTTAATCATAATTTACCAAATATGGGCATCCTCCTTAGGAGTAAGCCCCAGTCATAATTTCCCAAATCTGGGCATCCTCATCAGGAGTAATCCCCAACCATAATTCCCTTAACCTAGGATTCCTTTTCAGAAGTATGCCCTGGTCTCAAAGACTACAAATATGTGCATCTTCCTTAGGATTAAGACCCAAGTCCCTTAATTCTAAAATTCCCTTAACCATGGCCTCCTCCTTAGGAGTAAGCTCCAGTCATAATTTCTATTAACTGGTCTTAATTTACTTTTGATCTGGGCTTCCTTCTCAGGAATATAACCCAATCATAAGTCTCTCCTAATTTGGGCATCTTCCTCAGGAGTAATCCCCAAGTTAGAGTATCCAAATCTCTATAAAACCACATATACCTTTATGGACCCTGTTTCCGGACTTCTTCTCTGAAATAAGTCTTGATCTCTATCTATTTGTGCTGTCATTCATACATAATCCCCAGATCATTTTTTATGATTGCATCTTTCATGGCACAATTGTCTGCTTTTACCAATACCTCTTGTTTCTCACACCGAGCATTACTCATGTGATCTTAGAGCATAAAAGTAATTATGAAATCTTTCTTCGAGCCATCAATCATACATAAACATCATATTCCCTTACTCGAACTACGTGGGTTTTGATTCCTTTTATAAATAAGGATACGTAGGTAGCCCATCTGCAGGTAAGATCCCAACTCCGAAATAATCCATGTCCTTCTGAATGACAATAAACTTCAAGTGCCCCACTAAGTGGATTTAAAACCAGTATGGTTATCAAAATGACCAAGATATTTCTACATAATGTGTTGAAGGATACCATTGACTAAGAATCTCTAAATAAATACAGATGATTCTATATTGATGAAGAACCTCGAATACATATAAAATATTCTATAAATTTCTTACATATCAATCATTGATTGTCAGATCTAAAGGAAAGCTCATTTTATACCTTTTAATTTAATAAGGATTCATGAACATAACATAAATCTATAAAGAGAGTCCCGGAGTAGAAAATAATTTTCCTCAAAAAGGTGTGATGAGTCCGACCTCCCATCCTCTCAACTAATTAAAATTTTTAAGCCTTATTAGTTCACAACTAATGAGCACCTACCTGTGGAAAGTAGGTCCAAATGGATATAGAATCATTGGATGTTTCTGGTTCTACGAATAAACCCGTTAGAAATCTCTTGGAATGTTTGAACCTTAAATAAACGAGGTCATCCCCATTTCTAGTGGAAACAAAAAATGGTGAACCTGATGAGAAACCTTAACCAAGTTGAAATGATGTTTTATCTATTTGTTAGGCCCCTATTTAAAATCAATGAGAGGGCCAACAAGACAATCAATAAAATGTGTGCTTATCCAAAAGATGTAGTGGACGAACTTATCTTGATTACTTCTGTTATATCAAACATGAACTCTTTTCCATGATATTTTGTGTTACAGAAATGGCTTCTCTTAAGTTCACACCAATGAATACTTGTTCTGTGAATGCCTTTGCTTCTACTCCTACTAGATCGTCATCTGCTCAGAGGACGACATCACCTAATCAGCATCTTCAACATTGGGTATCAAATGCGCTAGTTAAGGAGTACCATCAAAACGGTACTATTCTGACTCTGGAGGCTGCTCGACAAGCCCTTCAACTCAATAATTCACCCTGGTCGTCTGGACAGTGACGACCAGTGATCAAGAAGTAGGTGGTTCCAACCACCGTCTCCAACCGTTTCGGGTTATTATTCCCAGAATGCAATCACCATTCACTCCCATATTTTGGCGAGGTGAATGACTAGGTCCCTCAGGGCCTTAATTCAAGGATACAAGAGTCCTTCTCGATGGCTCCCATCAACAATCGCCGCCAGACTCATGAGGCAGTGCGCCCTCAACATGATGAGGGTATCGTCTCCAGGCGTTTGGATCAGGTTCCTCAAACCCGAGCAGGCAAGACGAACCACCAGAGGCGAAATCTGGTCAATAGTGAGCAGGTTATCATCTCTGCCATCTCCAGAGAAGTCCACTAACCGAACTTGGTGGCAAGCAACGAGCGGACACACACACCCGTCTGTTTTAATTCCATTATCCAGCAGACTCGTCTGGCAACAGCACACCAATCCCGCCAGGCAATTCTGATGGAGTACTATAGATAGGAACATACACCTGTTTATAAATCATCATCTAGTTATCAAGCTCGTATGACTACACATGATGAAGCCCGCCAACCAAATGAGTTGGCAACTGGTAAATAGGCACATACACCTGCTTACACTCATCAATCCTGCCAGCAGCCTCGTCTATCAGTATTGAAGGAATATCTTCAACCATGTTCAGCGGAGTGCAATTAGTATGCACTTACAACTGCTAGTATTGATCAATATTACCAACAATATTTTTTGTTAGCACTCAGAGAAGTCAGTTGGAAAGCTTCGGAGACAAACAGGAGGAAGACTCAACTCTCTACCCCCACACATGAGTACTGCCAGGATTCACTGACAGGAAAAGGAGGATAGGAGCAGACATATACACCTACTCCAAGCACAGAATAGACTTATATTCCCGTTCCGGAAGCTGAAGTCACCAAGCATATTCTATCAATGGTGAAAGAGCATAAACAAATCCCTTCTCATATTCTGGATGCCTTCCAGGATATTATAACAACTTCAGAAACATCTCAGAGAAAGACACATAAATCTATCCCTACCACTGGAGTGACACATCAATAGTTCACTCCGGAATAGACACACACCTTTGTTCCAATCCAAGGGGGTTGTGGGGCGTACTCCCCCATATCATACGGACATCCACGTCAGGTACATAGACCTGATTTGAGTGGAGATCATCATCCTAACCTGATCATTTCTCCTGAGTAGGAACATACACCTTCCCATAATAACCACTTTCGTCGACAAACGGTTACGAGTAAGAAGGTGTCTAAGAAAAAGACCTGCCCAACACAGTCAAGAAATCAAGAGCCAATCTGTAACAAGTCCTTGCATGATACTGGAGTTCCTGAAGCCCTCAGAAAATTATCTGTTGGAATTTAAGATTCTACTCCCTCATTTCCCAATAGTGGGAACATTAATTCTGAAGGTCTTAATCATACACTTCTAGATGAAGGCTTGCTTCATGACAGTTTGGTCGATCTCAAATTTTCATCTGCAGATGAGATCCACAAGAACCCTTTGTGTGTCCAGAAGACTACGGAGAAAAATGTTTCATCTTTTGTTGTAACCCACCATGGTGGTCCTTCCCATGATGATGAATTTAACTACGAAAGTCCCCTCCGCGGTTATAATGCACATTGCCTGGAAAATGCTCCAATGGACAATGTAGTGATGAGAAATACCTCTTATCTTGAGGCACTTGCAAATGTGAAGCCAGTCATGTCTGATGATTTATCATTAGAAGGTGAAATATTTTCTCAATCAGATGATAGCCCGGGGTGTAGGTCATTCTCCAAACCACCCCTGGGTCGTTCATCTTCTAGTTTGATCAGTTAATTCTCCACTAATCTTGTTGAATCCGATAAAGCAGCAAAGAAGCACTAGCTCTAGTCTAATCAGGTAGAGGAATGTTCATTGAATGATAAAGAGGAAGTACTGAATATGAGAAAAAAACTGGAAAAAGGTGAAGTGCCAGTCATGTTTTGGCCTTCAGCTGACTCTCAGTATGACATTACGAAGATGTTGACGGAAGATGGAATTCATGATATTCATCTCAACATATGGAAAACTTTTTTTCCATTGAAAAATAAAATATTATCTTATGATGAATATGAAAATCATGTCAAGATAATAGAAGGGTTACAACGCCAAATTTACTTGGCATCTCTCTCAGTTTCTCGATATCTAAAGGCGGAAAAGCAGTAGAGAGCCCTTCAACGTTCATACCTTAGAGCATTAACAAGATTGCACCATTTAATTGCAAATTCCCTATCTGGTATTCATATCAGGGGATGGGGTGTTCACGGAGCACTACATTTCACTGTAATCTCCAGTCATCAAAGCCCTCCGAAAATGGTCTCATTCAATGTTATTACCCATGGCTGGCCATAATCAATTGGATTTGTATGTAATCAAAGGATTGCCCAAGAACAGGCCTCAACTAGTTGTTCTCAAAATCTAGCATACAAAGAACAATTTGTTGAATTACTCCTGCATCAAGAAAATGAGAATATTGAATAGGACTCTCATTTAGAGAAAGCACATCATCAAGTGACAGAAGTGTCACAAATCATCCAATGGTATTTTGAGATGGGTGATAAAAGTGGATGCAGGTTGATTCATCCGGCAAATTTATGGACTAAAGTCTGCAAGATCAAGAGATATTTCAAGAAAGTATCAGATATAGCCTGTCAAGAGACACCCTATTTTGCCAGACTGGGGACTCTTTTAACCCGACCCTCAGAATCAACAAATAGGATTCGAGGAGTTGAGCAGGAATAGAAGGAACTGCCCCAGTCCACCGGACTGGGGACTTTTTCAAATCCTCAATCTCTTCCTCAGAGAAATTCAATTTTCTCTCGATTAGGGAAGAATCCCCAAGAAGAACAGAGATCCAAATTATCAGGAGATTCCCTCCAAATTATGGTTCGTCAAGAATTTCCTAAGGGATCAAATCATCAAAAGGAAATGTCTCATCAGAGACATAGAAGAAGACAATATCACAGAAATACTGATAGAAGGGATGCAAGGAATTATTCATCAATTAATGTCATCAATGTCATTGCTGCTGATCCACTAGATGAGGCTCACTCAGAGGGATCAGATGAAGAGATTCTTGCTCAAGAAGTTGTACGCACAGACACAAATGAAGAAGGTGTGCGTACACGAAATCAAAGGCTTACCCAGAATATGGGTTTTCCTTCAAATAACCCAGTTCCCCCTCACAGAAAGGGATCCAACAAGGGGAAAGGAAATAATTAGGTTACATACCCTTCCTCTGGAGAAGGCCAATTTCTCTCACTAGAGAAAAGATTTGAAAAAAAGGAGGAAGAAATGAAGGAATCGAGGAGGATGAATGCAGAACTACTTCAGGGTATTCTTCCTCCTAAGTGTGATGGAGTCAGTCAGCCAAGGGAATTTGTTGCGGCTACTGATATGGATCAATAATATCCTTCTTTATCAGTACACCCTCACAAGTCTAATCCTAAGGGTCAAGTGTAACAACAATCGGTGGAGCTACCATCAGTTTCAGTACCAGCCACCACATCTGTCCAAGCTCCATTCATTGCACCTAATTAGGTTCAAGCTCAACCGGATGTTTCTCAAAAGTTAATAACTACTATTGACTCATTAACAGCTTGGTTGGAATATATGGAATTAAAACGAGCTAAAATTCAACTAGAAAAGAGAGCTTACCCTGAATGGGTTGATGCAATTCCTCCCCCATCAAATTTTGCAAGTACCACATTTCTAATCTTTAATGGTTAGGGAGACCTAGAGAAACACTTAACACATGCTGTTTCTCATTGTGATATTGTGATGGGAACCCCTCAGCAACAAGAAGAAGTTAAGCTCAGGTGTTTTGTACAGTCATTACATGGGACTTCTTTTGTCTGGTACACAAGCTTGCAATCTCGGTCAATTACCGGGTGGGAGGATCTCCGTCAATGATTCCTTCTTTAACTCATCTCAACTTTTCAA
Organism: Viscum album; assembly: GCA_963277665.1. Classification (NCBI taxonomy): domain Eukaryota; kingdom Viridiplantae; phylum Streptophyta; class Magnoliopsida; order Santalales; family Viscaceae; genus Viscum; species Viscum album. Next base: position 1,424,485,460 of record OY728136.1, on the reverse strand, counting down.
AAGACAACAATTTTTTATCTTATAAATTATAAGTAAAGGGAGAATGAAAGGGTTTCAGATTTCATTACTCGCTAGAAGGTATTAACATATTCCCTAATCTTATCACTCCCTCAAGAAGAATTGTTGCCAATATGTGTGAAAATTTGCATGATGAATTACGCACGCCGTTGATCTCGGTGAAATACACAGGAGGGTTTCGAGACCTTACTTCAATTGCTCAACAGATTGAAGATTCTCTTATGAAGTCTAAGGATAATAATCGTGTAATTCCATCATCTCCAGGAAGGAGAATGGGTAGAGTAGAGACTGCTACAATTATGCTTAAACAAGCACCTGTACCTGCTTCTACTTCAAAACCATCATCTTCTCGAAGGGCTCCACCTCCTGAGCATCAACAACAGAGGTCGTTTCGTCAAGAAGATCAAAGAGATCAAATACGGAAACAATTTGAGGATTTGAATAGAAAAGTTTACTCTTTTCAAAATGAAAAAGATCCTGGCTACTTCATTTCGGCTCGGGAAAATAATTTGGTTCAAATTTCAAGGACCAAGAGGCTGAATAAAGAAGGAGATGAAGACCGTCCCAACTATTTCCCATTTCATCAGATGTTGGGGAATCCTATTCAGGAGTGTTTTGTCTTCAAGGACCTCCTACAAAAAATGGTCGACTCGGGGAAAGTTAAATTGAAAGGTTCTTCTGATCAGGTAGCATGTGGTATTGCTACAAATCCAGAGGAAGAAGGCGAGTGGCAAAAATTAAAAAAGAAAAAATGCACATAAATATGATGATTGGATGGTCAGGAAAATGATCAACTGAACTCATGCCATTTTTCGAACGCAATTGAATAAACCAATTATATCTTCTGCTATTAATGCCACAACAAAACCCTCTTCCTCAGAAGGAAAATCCCTAAAGAAACGACATAATTCATAGAAAGAAGAACAATCAGAAGAAGATGAGATTGTGTCAAAGCCTAAGTTGTCTTTGAATCTGGCAGATTTTATGCCATCTACTTCGAAGCCACGGGCACCACCCCACTAAACGGCACAGCCTAAATTGGCTAGTAAGGAAAAGTCTTCATCGGATGAATAGTTAATATTCAGTTCTGTTAATATGATTCACTTAATAGATCCTTATTCCAGTGACAGTTTTGATTTTGATGAGCTTGAGTTCCCTGTATCAAACAGAGGAATCAGAGGAAGTTCCAGAGGTCTGGGATACAGAGGAAGATGTGGATATCCCAGAAGGCACTATTTTAATTCTACCCCTGCCAGAATTGTGTATGTAGCAGAAACTCATGGCAAAGAACTTCAGCGGGCTCAACAAGAACAAGAAAATTCTTCCACCAATAGAAGATTTAGTCCTGGCACAGTTATTCTGGAAGATCGGTTGGAGGTTCCACCTTCTTCCTCTCAGCAGGTAAATAGACCTAATTGTTCTAATCCTCCAAAGCTAGGAATATTAACAACTCCTACCCCGATACAAGATGAATCAACTTCCAAGGCACCTGCTAAACCACATGTTCCTGTTGGGAAACACAGACCTTTGGATCAAAAATATGATGTATTGAAACACCTTGCCCAAGTACAGGCCATGTTATCAATTCTGGATGCCTTGAATTTATCAAAGGATCCTCGGGAGGCACTCATCGAGTCTTTGTCAAGTCCTCATGAGTTTGAAACTGAAATTGTTACAGCTGAAGCCTACCATGTTGAGAATAATACTGCAGAATGCCATGCAGTGATATCTTTCATAGATGAAGATGAAGATGATGCCATGCATGGACATATCAGACCTTTTTATTTATCTGGCAAGGTCAATGGTGTAGACATCTGAAGATCTTTCATTGATAATGGTTCAGGAGTCATCCTCATCCCCATTTGTACACTTCATCAATTAGGCCTCACAGAATTTGATTTATCTCCTTATAATTTGATGTTGCATGGGTATCATAAAATGAACAAGAACCACTGGGCGATATTACACTCAGAACATAGTTTGGAGACCTTGTATCCAATTCAGATTTCATGGTTGTTGATCATGATATAGCCTTCAACATATTTCTTGGAAGACCCTGGCTACATCAACATGCAGCTATCCCTTTATTATATCATCAATGACTCAAATATTGATTCGATGGTCAAATTGGGACATTGTATGGTGATAAGGCCCCGTTCAAGACATTTTAATCTCAATACATTGAGGTATAATTCTATCACATGAAGGGTAAGAAAAAATCCACAGCAAGGGAGGTTACCATGATTAATTATCCATTTGGTTTGGAAAAGATTCCAGTAAATCCATTTACACATGTGAGTATAGATTATGTATTTCCTATCAGTCAAATTGATATGATAGACCCAAATCAAAATACTCTTATGGAAACCTCCAAAATGTCAATTACGGAAATCAAGCCAGATAGCATGGGAGAAATTGGTGATTCACCATGAAATGATGAAAGCTCAAATGGGGATGTTTTCATATCATCTACTGAAATCCAACAAGTCTATTCTTCGCCAACCAGGCCAGATGAAGTTATAGAAATTCCAGAGGTGAATGATGATGTCGATTCTCAATCCATCATCTCCTCTTTGATACCCAAGAAAGACCCTTCATCATCAATCAGGTCAGAAATGTAAGCTTCTACTTAAAGATGTTCAAATTTTAACATCTCTTCTGATCATGGAAATTCTACTTCATCATCTACTATGCAAGTAGAAACAGAAGAAATAACACATGTTGAAGAAGAAGAGGAAGATTTCAGGGATGCTCCTCCAGCATTTGAAGAGGGTATCTCTACCACCGTGGATGAACTTAGAGAAATAAATCTGGGTACAGAAGATGTTCCACACCCCACTTTAATTAGTTCGGACATGACTCTTGAAGATCAAGAGATGTATATTTATTTTTTAAAACAAAATTGAGATATATTTTCTTGGAACTATACAGAGATTCCAGGGATTGATCCTGATGTTGCTACTCATAATTTGGGTTTTCCAGACGAACATCAAGGATTCAAACAAGCTACTAGAAGAACACACCCAACTTATGCTTCCAAAATTGAAGCTGAAGTGGATAAGCTTATCAATGCTAACTTCTTCAGAGAAGTTCAATATCCCAAAAGGGTGGATAATATTGTCCTTGTGAAAAAGAATAATGGACAAATTATAGTTTTCCTTGATTTCAATTATCTTTATCGGCATTGTCCTAAGGATGATTCTCCAGTTCCGATCAATGAACTCTTAATTAATGAAACAGCTGGCTATGAAGCACTTTCCTTCATGGATGGATATTTTGGGTATAATCAAATGAGAATCGCTCCAGAAGATGAAGAATCTATAGCCTTCAGATCCCCTCAGGGTGTGTTTTGCTATCGGGTAATTCCCTTTGGCCTAAAGAATGCAGGTGCAACATATCAGCGTGCCATGCATCATATCTTCAAACCCTTTTTAGGGAAGTTTGTTGAATGTTATGTGGATGATTTGGTTGTTAAATCTAGGAAACTTTCTAATCACTTGTCTAATTTTGAAGTCATATTCCACAATCTTCGACAACACAATTTGAAGATGAACCCCTTAAAATGTGCTTTTGGGGTAACCTCAGAAAAATTTCTTGGCTTTATTGTACGCCATCGTGGTATCGAAGTCGGTCATGAGAAGAAAAAGTCAATCCTTGGTATGTCACCTCCTCGAAATTTGAAATAATTTAGAGGACTTCAAGGACACTTAACCTATATTAGTCATTTCATCGCTAATTTGGCAGGAAAAAGTTTACACTTCACCAAATTGATGAAGAAGAGAGTCACTTACCAGTGGACTAAAAAATGTCAAGAAGAATTCAATATTCTCAAGAAATATCTCTTGATTCCACCGGTATTAATGCCAACTATTTAAGGAAGACCACTTATCCTCTATGTGACAACTTTAGAGCGATCATTGGGTACCTTTCTTTCTCAGAAGAATGATGATGGGAATAAAAATAGCCTCTACTATCTCAGTCAGACTATGCTTGAAGCAGAAACACGATATTCAAATATTGAGAAGTGTTTCCTAGCATTAATCTTTGCAGTTTAGAAGTTGAGACACTACCTACAACATCACGAGGTCCAATTGGTATCTTACAATAACCCACTCAAATTCATCCTTAGTCGTCCAATGTATACAGGACATCTGCTAAGGTGGGCAGTTATTTTTCAGCAATTTGATATTAAATATCTGTCTCAAAAGGAAATAAAGGGACAAGATCTAGATGATTTCCTTACTGAACATCCTTTAGTAGAAGATACATCTTCAGATGTTGAACTTCCTGATAAGGAAGTCTTTTTTATTCAAGATAGTCTTCAAAAATGGGAAATGTACTTTGATGGTTCTTCCAGAAGTCCAACAGGGAGGAAAATGGAAAATCCTAAATTCAACAAAGTTGGGCTAGGAATTATACTCATTTCCCCAGAAAAGGTAGTGCTTCCTTATTCCTTCTCATTGTTGGGAGGCGGGACAAATAATGAAGTAGAATACCAAGCTCTTATCGCAGGATTGGAGTTGTCAATTCAAGCGCAAGTGAATCACTTAAAGGTGAAAGGTGATTCAGACCTGGTAATCAAACAAGTCAATGGGGATTATGCAATTAGAAAAGAAGAGATAATCCCTTTGTATGATTATTTCAAAGAGTTAATGGTGTAATTTCCTATAGAACCGACATTTTATTATGTCCCACAATCACAAAATTCCCAAGCTAATACACTGGTTAATATATCCACAGCTCTGGAAGATCCAAATCAGGACAAAACAACCATCATTATTGCCCACTATCATACAATTTCACCTTATGTTCAAACCAGAACAGAGGAAATCAGTGAAATCAGTCCCATCTCTGAACCGTATGGTTATGCTACAGGATGGATGACACCTATCAGGGAATACCTTGAAAATGGAACACTTCCACCTGATAGAGCCGGGAAAAAACAAGTTCAGAGATGTGTGGTCAATTTTACTCTTTGTGACAGCCCTGATCACCTAGGAAAAATTCTCTACAAAAGAGGTTTTGATTGAGTTCTCGTCAGATGCATTGATGGTGAAGATACAATGGTTGTCATGAAAGAAGTGCATGCAGGAGTCTGTGGTTCCCACCAGTCTAGACATAGACTATCTGATCCAATTCAAAGGCTTGGATACTTTTGTCCTTCAATGATACAATATTGTCTTGATTTCACAAAGAAGTGTCATTCTTTCCAAGTACATGCCAACTTCATTCATCAGCTCCCAGAGTTGCTTCAAACAGTAAAATACTCATGGCCATTCTCTACATGGGGAATGGATGTGGTGGGACCTTACCCTTCGGCTATAGCCAAGAAATTTAAGTATATTCTTACTGCTACTGACTTCTTTTTCAAATGGGAAGAGGCAATACCTCTCAAATAATTTAGTTTTAAAAGCATTGTTAGCTTCATCAAGTCTAACATCATTACCAGATTTGGTGTCCCTCATACCATATTGACAGAAAATGGCACCAACTTCTGTTCATCTAAGGTGAGGAAGTTGTATGAAGAATACAAAATCAAATCCAATCATTCATATTGGTATCATGCAACGGCCAATGGCCAGATAGAAGCCTTGAACAAGACTCTTTCAATCATACTACAAAAGATGGTGGATAAAGATAAGAAATCGTGGCCTGATAAACTCTTTCATGCTTTATGGGATTATCGGACCAACACCCGCACTACAACACAGTAAACTCCATATTCACTGATATGTGGAACAGAAGCTGTCTTACCCATTGAGGTTCAACTACCTTCACTCAGAGTAGCCATTTTTGATCAGTCATGTACAGATGAACAATCTCAAAAGTGATTGGATGAATTGGAACTATTAGATGAGAAAAGATTGTGCACCCTGCATCACTTGGAAGTCTATCATAATCGAATAGCATGAGCTTTCAACAAAAAAAAGTTCATCTTCGTTCATTCATTCAGGGAGAATTGGTATCGGTTCTCATAACTCCAATGATACCAGGAAAGAAACCTCCCAAGCTTGAACCAAAATGGGATAGACCTTACTCAATACATAACGTCTACTCTAATGGAGCTTATTCTTTAATCTCAATGGATGGATAACTCATCACTACTCTAAAAAATTCCATATTTCTAAAGAAGTATTTTGTATAAACACAAAATACAACATTACGGTCCATGCATACGACCTTAAACTATTTGCATCCATTATGTCCAGCAAGATGTTAAATTGTACCATCGATGGTCCATGCATACGACCTTAAACTATTTTCATCCCTTATGTCCAACCAGATGTTAAACTGCACCATCGACGGTCAATGCATATGAACTTAAACTATTTGCATCCCTTATGTCCAGCAAGATGTTAAACTGCATCATCGACAGTCCATGTATACAAACTTAAACTATTTACATTTCTCTCATCCAACATGACATTAAACTATAAAAAATCCCTAATACGTCCAACATGATGTTAAACTGTGTCCTCTTGTGTCCTTACTACATGAAATTAAACTTCATAGTCCCCCTTTCGGCCAACATGACGTTAAACTGTATTGTCCCCATCGTCTTAGCTATAGGACGCTAAACTGTACAACACCCTTATTGTCTAACATGACGCAAAACTGTGTTCACGTCCAACATGACGTTAAACTCTGTCCCTATAATACGTCCTACATGACGTTAAAATGTATTTTGTCCCTGCTACATGACATTAAACTATGCAGTACCAATAGTCCTCACTACAAGACTTTAAATTGCATAGTCCCTTCATTCATCCTACATGACGTTAACCTGTGAATCGTTAAGGTTGTTTCTACATATTGTTTCTCACACCGAGTATGGATCAGGTGAGATTAGAGTAAAATTCAACCATAACGCTCTCTCTGGGCCGCTAACTATGCGTAAGTCCCAACACCATTTTTTAGGTCATTTTCCCCAAGAACAACTTGATCACTAATTCATTTTTTAATTGAACTACGCGGACTTTGATTCTTGCCTTCTAGGCTGGGTATGTAGGAAACCTCCCAAGGTTCAAGCCCAAAACCAATATCTTCACATTGCTTCACCTTTGCCCTTGCTATATAACATTAAACTATACAACACTTTTGTCCTATACAAAAATAAACTACAACATTATTTGACACCCTCACCCAAGAGGGAATCATTATTTACATTGATCTTCAATCATGTTATATTCCAAAGACTACGTACATACATGTCAATGCCCGAACCTTTTATCTTGGGTAAAAACCATAATTGCACTAAAGTCCCCTTTTCACCCTTCACTTGTACGAACTAAATCTGTACAAAGGGTATTTCTAGAACTACGTGGGATTTATTTCCATCCTTATGGGATACATAGGAACGTTCAAGTGTCTCTCGAATCCAGCCGCAAGTCTTTTAGGCCTAACCCCAAATTCCACTTTCAGTCCCCTAGATGAAAATTCCCTGTGAGAACACACACTGTGTATTCATTATTATGGTCCGAGCTCTATGAACCTAAACTAAGATCTCTTATACTCTCGTCCCACAAGACGTTAAAACTGTATTTCAAGAACTACGTATGGCTTGATTCCCATCCTTATGGGATACGTAGTGAAGTCCAACATTTCAATTCAAGACCCAACCACAATATGATTATGGTTAGCATTGATATGTGTATCTCTACATACATTGGAGAGTACCCATTTTTTATGTGTCATAATATTAAACTTAAATATTTTCAGATCTTCATAACCCTTTTCTCGTCATCTGGTCAAAAAATGTCCGAAACCCGAGAGTTCTTTTGCTTGACTATGCAGCACGTGCCCTTAGGCGGCCTAGTATAAGTAGTCTACATAACAGACCTATCAGCCAAAAGATTCTATTATTTGACTATGCAGCCAATTCCCATAGGTGGCCTTTTATAATTCAACCCCCTAAAGGGTTTTTCAAATAATGGTAACTTCATTCTTAGGAAGAAAACCTCTTTTGTCCTTATTGGTCTTATTGAAAATATGTTAGGATCCACAGAAAATAGCCATTATTAACATATTTGTCCCATGTTCTTTTTCATGATATGAAAGTATTAAAGTCTATGGTTTATATTTCTCTTCCCTACGCTTGGGTCAGACCTTCGTAGAAGTGACATTCACCCAGTTCTTTGGCAATCTTGTTTGGAAATATCTTATCCATATTCAAGTACATCTCTCCATATAGCAAACTCTATGCTTTGGAAAATTTGAATCCCCATAAACTTCCACTGGATTTTTTAGCAGTAGAAAAGTATATTTCTAAGAGTTATTTTGCCTGACTATGTAGCACGTTCCCTTAGGCGGCCTTACATAAGTAGTCTACATAACGGACCAGTCAGCCAAAAGATGCTATTATTTGACTATGCAAGTAATTCCCTTATGACGCCCTGCATAATTCAACCCCTTAATATGTTTGTTAAATAATGGTAAATTCATTCTTGGGAACTACTTCTTCTAATGCCATTTAGACCTTTTTCATGTCATCCCTCAGATTTAAAATTACTTAAGTCATAGTTTACATATTTTCCCTCATACGTGAGTGTGGTAATATGTTTTCAGACAAATTGTAAAGGAATTGAGTCAATTTTAATTCATTCGGTCAAAGCCATTTTGACCTTAAACATTAGCCTTTTTATGTCTGAAGTGAATGACTTTAAACTTCCCACAAAAGACAAGGGAACTCTGAACCAAAGTCATGTCCCAGCTCACTAAACATACATTTCGTATGATTTAGGTAATATTGAGCAATTAAAAGATTCAACGTTTTTAGGGTTATTTATAATAATCCTATCAAAAAATCAAACTATGCTTACTAAGCCCATTAGATTAGGTAAAAATTTAAAGTAGGTAGCAAAAGAAATAATGCAAAAATGATTGAAGATGAACGTGTTTTTCATTTGATGCACAAAATTTAGAAGGAAATCCACAAACTAGAGTCTCTTCTATTTTCCAATAATTAAAAAAGACTTTCAACATAACTCTTTATTTGATTTACGGCATCCTGAGATTCATCATTAGCCACCTGAAATTCATTCATTCAACTGGATACAATAAGATATGTAGTGATACTATCTCTTCTTGGAACAATTTTAAAAGAATGTTCTTGAGTGCGGTTTGAGAAAATTTTATGCTAATCAAACAGTGACTCTATCTCTATCCAAGAGACTTGGAATATGGATACATGGATTTGAGAATGAAGAATTGGAAGTAAAGAGCCATTTGAAGAGAGTAATCTTTTTATATATTGTTCTAATGCCATGTTTTTCTTCTCTCCACCAACCGGCAATGGAAAACATTTTAGCCCATGGGTTTTCCATTTTCATATCTGCAAGGAAATGGCATGGAGAAAAATTTGAAAGTTCACACCATTGTTGTTTCTCTTAATGGACAGCATAACCGAAATAGAGGAGTAGCAGTGCAGCTGAATCTCAGGAATATAGTTCTTTGCATCTAGAACATTGAATCCTTGCAGATGACCATGACCATACATAGACAGGTAGATGCTCTGTGGGAAATTATGATGATATTTCATCAAGTACTTATCCAAATCTAGGAGAGTGTTGTCGTAGATATCATAGTAATCATGGACAACAATGTTCATCATGTCATCAATACGCTTGCTATCCAGCTCATCAGCCGTTCCAATTCTTCTAGGATCCATTTAATCTACACAAAGGTTGAATAAATTAACACTTAAGTGAGTTGTTTTTTCATAAAATTTATGAAGAAACGTGAAAAAATGGCTAAGGCATTAAGGCGCGCAAGTGCAATTTTGGCGCACAAGTGTAACTGTGTCACGCAGGTAATGGCATGCAGGTATCACCGTGTAAGTCCAAATACCTCTATAGTAGCATGACATCAAAGAAACAGAAGAAAATAGGGCAACATGAGCAGCAAAGTCAACTTGCATGGAAAGAGCAAGAATTTTTGAGATTCGGTTCTTTACGCAAGGAATGATCGCATATATATAGGCCAGGTCGCACCCCTGTGCGCTGATGCCTGTGCGACCCTCACTTGAGCGCCGCCATCAGCGCGCTCAACACTTGCGCGCCACATGTTCCTTGGTTTTCTTCTTTACCTCAGAGTCACATCCTTATTTCTTTCGAATCCAACTATGAGGGGGGACTTTTGTTGATGCTCCTTTCTTTCACAGAGTCTAAACGAATGAAAAGGGAAATTTCTTGAACTCAAAGTGATTCATCCTTTGAAGAAACATCAAAAATTGACAAAGGCATGAACACAGATTCATTTTAACATGGGATGCATAAGTTCCACCAAGGTCACACAAGTATACTTGCGTGCCGCATAATGGTCGTGCAGGTGACTTTCACACCCTATTTGAATTTCTCCCAGGGTTTTCACTAGCCTATAAATACCCCTAGTGGCCCCCCCCATTTTGGGAGGAAAAAATTTCATAATCTCATATTTGAGCTCCCGGCGCCCTAGTCTCTTCTTGAAGCATCCGAACACTTCTAACATAATTTCATACCTAGAACAGAAGATCTAAAGAGGGGGAGTAAGGCCTATGTGTTGAAACTCATCAACACTTGTGCGCCTAAGTGGCCAACCCTTAAGGGAAATGGCCACACTTGCGCGCCGCCTTAATCCTTCAATAGAACTTGTGCACCAATCTTCTGGAGGCCCCTAGGGATAATACTAAGGGCTTGATCCATGTCTCTCCCAAGTATTACCTTAAGGGTTGACGGTCGCACAAGTACCCATGTGTCACGTAGGTAGACCTGCGCGACCAGGACTTGTGCGCCCATGCAGGACTTGCACGCCCCTCTCTTTTTGAGTGACCTTCCTTCCCATTTCACCTCTCGTATGCCTATCCACCTCTCCTATTCAAGATTTAGCCTTCAAAACCCTCTTCAAAGCCATTTATGGTGTGGTTCCTTTGTTGGCTTCCTTATCTGAAAGGAATTCTGTGGAACATCTCTCAAAACCTAGTGATTTACACATCTTTATGTCACCAAGGTTAGAGATTTCATTCATTCAACCTCATCCTTTAGGATGAGAGAATCCTTAATTTGGGCCTTCTTTTTAGGAGTAAGCCCCAGTCCAAGTTCTCTTAAAACTGGGCATCCTCCTTAGGAATAAGTCCCAAGTCCCCTAACCTGGGAATCCTCTTTAGGAGTAAGCCCCAATAATAATTTCCCAAATATGGGCATCCTCCTTAGGAGTAAGCCCTAATAATAATTTCCCAAATCTGGGCATCCTCATCAGAAGTAAGCCCCACCCACAATTCTCTTAACCTGGGCTTCCTTTTCAGGAGTAAGCCCCAGTCTCAAAGTCTACAAATGTGGGCATCTTCCTTAATAGTAAGCCCCAAGTCCCTTAATTCTAAAATTCCCTTAACCTAGGCCTCCTCTTTAGGAGTAAGCTCAAGTCATAATTTCTCTTAACCAGTCTTAATTTACTTTTGTTCTGGGCTTCCTTCTCAGGAATAAAACCCAATCAGAAGTCCCTTCTAATTTGGGCATCTTCCTCAAGAGTAATCCCCATGTTAGATTATCCAAATCTCCATAAAAGAACATATACATTTATGGACCCTATTCCTGAACTTCTTTTCTAAAATAAGCCCGGATCTCTATCTATTTGGGCTTTCATACATACATAATCCCCACATCATTTCTTATGATTGCATCTTTCATGGAACAACTGTCTAGTTTTACCAATACCTCTTGTTTCTCACACTGAGCATGACTCACATGAGCTTAGAGCATAAAAGTAATTATGAAATCTTTCTTTGAGCCATCAATCATAAATAAACATTACACTCCCTTACTCGAACTACGTGGGTTCTGATTCCTTTTCTAAATAAGGATACGTAGGTAGCCCATCTGCGGGTACGATCCCAACTCCAAAATAATCCATGTCCTTCTGAATGAAAATAAACTTCATGTGCCCCACTGAGTGTCTTTAAAATTAGTATGGTTATCATAATGACCAAGATATTTCTATATAATGTGTCGAAGGATACCATTGACTAAGAATATCTAAACAAATACATATGACTCTCTATCGATGAAGAACCTCAAAAAAATATATAAGATTCTCAAAATTTCCTACATATCAATCATTGATTGTCAAATCTAATGGAAAGGACATTTTATACATGGTAATTTAATAAGGATTCACAAACCTAAATTAAATCTATAATGAGAGTCCCGGAGTAGACAATAATTCCCCTCAAAAAGGTGTGATGAGTCCGACCTCCCATCCTCTTGACCAAATAAAATTCTTAAGCCTTATCAGTTCACAATTAATGAGCACCTAACTTTGGAAAGTACGTTTAAATGGATATAGAATCATTGGATGTTTCTGGTTCTACGAATAAACCCGTTAGAAATTGATTTGAATGTTTGAACCTTAAATCAACGAAGTCATCCCCATTTCCAGAGGAAACAACTACCCATCCTGATAAACAACTAGTCAACATGGTATTTATGAGACTGTATTTGAACAAGTTTCAAAAAGAGACCAAACAAACCTCATGATGTTGTAGGTAGTAACCTAATTTCTATACTACAATGATTTTCACTAGATATCTCTTCTCAATATCTAAATAATGAATCTCAGTATCAATAATTGTTAAGATAATTTAATAAAAAAATTTCTTCACCCAACATCATTTTTTATGCAAGGACGGCACCCAATAACTACTCTAGGGATATCACATTGAAAATGAGTAGTCTTCCTTCAATAGGTAGTATCATCAATAGTGGGATCAAATGATACTTTATGAGACTACTTAATTATTTCTAATATTCATCATTATACTAATATGTAACCCCCTTTTTCATCAACCTCATGAAGTAAAAAAAATATATGTAAGGTTGGATTTAAAGTGCCAAATGTAGGCCACATTTCATTTAAGTCCCCTCAATTAGTTGAGGAATCATGGAGGTGAAATTTTAAGTATAGCCTTTTTCTAATCATGGTTGACTTTGATTACATAATTTAATACCACAAATATGATAAATTTTCCTTATGTGACCCTGACATGAACTTTCAAGGGGTTTATTTTCAGGTTGTGATGTCACATTTTACCAAAGACCATATCATGTCCCACAAGGTTTTTGGGGAATTGATGAGATTTAAACACCAAATCTTCAATATAAAATTCAAAAAACATTCCTATAATGGTTTCTAATAGTAGATTCATGTCATTCTAGTACATTGTTACAACGTACTTCAAACCAAAGGGAATCGCTCAATAGAAATATAATCCTTGTGGTGATCTACAAGTGGTTGATTGCTCATATTTAGAGGAAATATGAATTTGTTTGTATCCTAAATAGTCATCCATGAAGGAAAGGGCTTAATATCCATCCATTAAATCAATAAAATGTTATGTAATAGGAACCGATAAATCTTACTTTAGAAAATAAAGATAGAGATCTATGAAGTCAATGGAAACTATGATTTTTTCTATTATTCTTCTTGATAGAAACATTATTGGCCATCCATTTAAGTTATTATAACTCTCAGATGAATTATTCCATGATTTTATTGTCAACGTACACTTCATTTTTGGAAGCATGAGTGGGAAGTATCATTTTGGATAACTGATTGTATCCCTAGAGGCTCTATGGAAAGTCCCGGTGGTGAGTGTCCACATAAGGATCGAGGGATGAAATTTATATGCAATTCTACGAGAAAAAATCATTATTTTTCTTCATAAAGGAGGAATATGTATCTTTTTATTCAGAATACATCGTTTCATTTTTTGAAGTAGGTTTTGGGTCCTCTTATGTACCTGGATTTATTTTTTTGAGTTTATCAATGTTGGAAGACACACCCTCCCAAAATACTACAAGGTAATCCCTAAGGCCCTCCTACTCTACCTCTTACTATGATTCCCCTTATTCCATACTCTTAGGGTAAGTGGGTAATGGATTTTTCTCTCTATATTGATTGGAGGATCTGATATTTTGGATTCTAGATGATGAAGTGACTTCTTCTGACCCAACAGACAATGTTGGGTCTCTTGGAAACTCTGAAGGAGATAGAGTGATGATTGGAGAGGGTGTATCATTATCTACTCTTGGAGACTTGAAAACCTATTCTGACTCAGCTTATTTGGAAGGGATTTTTTGAAGCTCTATGGAATGAATGATGACATTTTCAGTCAATCTTCCACCAAAGCTGGGAGAGTCAGTGGATTTTCAATATTGTCGGGCTTTGTTGTCATGATTGATATCATGAAGGTTGTTGAATATTTTCATATGTTTGGATTCATATGATTAAACTGATTGATGAGTAACATTTAATCTTCATTGATTTGTTTTATGGGTTTGTTCAGGGTAATTTGTAGACTATTTAGGGAAGTTATCTAAGTGAAACCATCAACCATAGGTTACCCCCCCCCACTTATAGAATCCTTAATTGATATATTATGAATCATAAGATTAAAAAAGAGGATTCTCAAACTGAAACACCCTGGTTTTTCCATTGATGTAGTATTTGAGTCATTGATGGCATGATGGGGGGATTTCCATTTGTTTTTGAAACCATGGACTTCCTGGGAAAATATTGAATGTTGTATCCTATCAAACAACCAAAAATATAGAGTCTGATACAGGGTCCCCAAACTGATCCCCGAGCAGGATTTTTTCTAGGGGATTATACTCACTTTTATCATAACCCATTAGCATCATAGAGTAAGGATTTAGGGTAGCCTGGTTGTATCCCATATTATGAAGTTTACATAATTGAATGAGATTAACTCCCAATCCATTTTCCATGATATTCCTTCAAACATTGATACCATTTATCCTTCCAGACATGAACAAGGGTTTGATGTGTCCCATTATAATAGAATCATTATCTTTATCTATAATGTAGATAATATTATTAAATTCTATAGGATCAATATCTACCTTATAGACCTCAGCAGCAGAAACCACAATGACAAACACCTTGGATATTAGCAAATCCACTATGAGTGCTTCCCTGAGAGATTTAGATAAAATCATGGCATCCAAGACAAAAAACATTGCTGAAACCAAGGATAACTGATTCCAAATTTCATATTTCTAGGATAAATACCTACACTTCATGTCGTGTGTATGCTATTTCACAGGCACTTTTGGAGATGAAGTACCTGAAATAGCTAGACCGACCCTTGAAACAAGAGTTGAAGGTTATCCTATCCTTAGTGGGTTATGATTAAATGTTTTTATTTCCATACAAGGGTGATCAGACACTTATACCCCCTCTTATTTATATTCCAGAATGACCAGGTCAGTGTGGATTTTGGCATATGCATGGGGATTTCCATGTTCATGTTGGAATTGATGAAGGGATATTCTATGAGTTCCTATAGTACTGATAGTATGAGTAGGGACCAGGATATAATTCTAGTTTCTTATGAAACTATATCTTCCCATGTACCCTAGAATCCTTCAGCCTCTTCCTATGGTTCTCTAGTTGGGTGTGGGGAACTTGTGTTCATAGATGTGCTCTTCATTAGATAATGGATCCATTAAATGAATGACATTAATGGGATCAGAGACTAATTCCTCATTTGATGAGGAATCTATCCTGCTGACTATTTATGGTGTTACCATTTAGAATGGTAGCACATGTGGTTTCAATCATAAAATCATAAAGTTCGATAGAGTCAATGCCAACTTTTTCATTGGTGTTGGTTCATCTTCCTGCATTTTCTATGCACCCTTCCAACTTTTTTATAAGTCCAAATTTGGAGGATTGTGGCACTGATATTGTCATCTGTGACATAGCATAAGTTGTTCGGGGCATGTTTGGATATTTCAAATATGCTAAGAGGGAACATGCATCCATTTGATCATCATTATGACAATCCAATCAATGAAATTATGCGTAGATTTGTACATAACATCCTACCATTCACTCTCTACCTCTGGATTGGTGGTAGAAACACATGATATATGTAATGGTGGGATGCCCATCATTACATTCCATGATTATACCATTTTTTTAAATATTTCCTTGAAAGTTATGTATTCCAAAATGGTGTGCCCCAACATCTGGTGAAATGGGAAATAATCTTGTATATTTTTTATAATAGAATTGTCGGCCCTCTTAGACGTTGGAAGGATAGGTAAATCATTTTCCAAAACTATTATTAATTAGTCATAGACTTTCCCATCTCAAAATAAATAAAATGTATTATTTCACTCCTCAAATTGATGTTTCCATTGTCCCCTCCACTTTTCCGAGTAATTTTGGTATTGATATTAACTCCAATGAGGTTCTAAATGATATGGTGTGGGTTTTGGAGCACGATTCAGTGTAGATGATGGAATAAGTGTGGCATATGTAGCCTCTCCATTTCCTATTCTCCTCCCCACGGTTGATGGGATTATTAGGGACATGAGTTTATTTTTTTGAATGGAATCTTCCATTATTTTAGAAACTATAGTGACATCATAAAATCATTCAGTATATCTTACTGGGATGAGTGATTTTCACAACTCATAAAAGAGGTTCTCTATAAATAGATAAATAAAATATTCTTAATGGGGGATGTAGGTTCATGGGTAGGTTAGTCCCTTACCCCTGCAAATGAAATCTGATACCCTCTAATTTCTCCCATTTTTTGTAGTTAGAGAAGTCAAGAATCAATTTCTTTCGCAGTTTAGTGCTAAATTAAAATTCAAAATGTCAATGGAGATATTCTCATCCTAAAATTGACCAAGTTGGAAAACTAGTGTACCATATGATGGTCGAACCTTGAAATATTTTCATAAAGCATCTTAGATTCACTGATTCTTATTGCATAGGGTTTCCAATAATGGGATTACAAAGGGACACAAAATGTTCCAGATCATACTCAATTTCTCATGATCCATTTAATATTGTAAATTAAAGGATCTAGAAATTTGGGGGGGGGGGTATCTCGGTCTCACATTTAGGGAATGATTTTCATTATGGATGTACGGGTTCACATTGTTTATACACAATATCCATTCAATATTTCATTGATTTTATAGTGCTAATAATCCCTTATAGAATGTTTGGTTGAATTGGATCTTGAATAGGGGTGGAAATTTCCAGAGAATGAAACATTTTACCTAATAATATTTGTTGCTAACATTCACTATGGGACATCTTTTGAGGTTTTTCCTGAATAATTTGTGGTTGTTTCCCTAGTGGAGTGAATTCTTGATATTAGTACAATATCAGTTCCAAGTAAATTTATATCATAAGAACATGGTTTTTTGGATGTCTATATCCTACTTCAGTAACTATGGTGAACCCCCCTTATTAAGGTACACTAGATGAAAGTGAAAGTTGAGACTCTTCTCATGGAACATATTTAGTAGGAATGTTTCCTTAGAGAAATTATACATTGATCCCTATAAACACTTTCTTCAATTACTCCTACAAAGAGAATATTTATTTGAGTGTGAGTGATTCATCATCTTCTGGAGGAAGGTTGTATGGATCCTTACCTTTACACTTTTCATTGGTTTATGCTCACTAAGGGGGTAATAATAGAGTGGTCAAGGTAATCACCAAATTTAGTGAATGTTTCTGATTTTATATTTGAACACCTTATTCATTTTTTTATTGTGGACCACATTATGAATTGAAAAACAATCTTCTTGCTTCAATTATTTAGAGTCATCTTCATCTCTATCCAGATGATTGATGACCATGATGTTCAATTACACATAATTCATTTTCAGTGTCATATTGGACATCAAATGATAGGATGGTTATTTCAAACCCTTAATGGAGCTCTTCTTTATTTTCCAAGATCCTCTTAGAGAATCTTGAAAAAGGGTAACTTTGAGGGAATATCCAAAAAACCATTTATTATGTGTTTCTTTTGAAGAAAACAAGTCATGAGATAGTATGAACTGGGAGACATCATTTCTTGGTGTTCCCCCTAAATGGGAAAAAATTGATTTCCATTGAAGAGGGGGTTAATGAATAAATTACCCCATCCTTGTGGTATTCTATTTCCCCCGTTATTTTATTATTATGCCCTAGGATTTATTTTTCATCTTTTAATGGGATCTTGGTGTTAAAAATGCCACTAACCCTGTGGGTTGGGGAGATTGCATACTACAATGGATGCTACTAGTATCACTTATATCATGATCTTTTGTATCCTCATTTGAGAAATATTTGGGTGAAGTGAAAGATCTATATGAAAAAATCCTTCTTATAAGGGAATCAATATTCCAAGATGATTAACTTATCTTAACTGAGATTCCTGCTTAATGTTCTTGGTTTCCTAGTTCTGGTGTTTTTTGACAACCCACTCTCATTAGGCCTGAGGCTATTAAGACTCATTCTTGATCGATCTCTATTGAATGAACCACATTTCTTAATCATGGGTATTTTTTGATATCTTCCCTAGAGAAAAAACATTATAGGATGTCACTTATGGTAGATTTTTCTAACCGGGGTGTGAGTTGAAATGAAAATATCCTTGTTAACCCCATCCTCGGAGATAAAAATCAAGTGGGGCATTGATAATTAAGAATTTCAACTTATTAAATTCATTGAGATATGCCAGTTGAATATGATTATTTTTCTTCCTTTATCGTGGTCTCTATGTAGTTGAAAGGGCTTCCTAGTCAATTTGGTGAATAATATCTCCCATTACTTTAACATGGTATGCATACCGATGTAAGACAAGATCATCAATTTCATGTGGTAGAGAGCTGTCTATAAATTTAGATAAATGTTTTGTATGAAATTTTCTAACAATAAATATGGAATTTTGAATTGATAAGTGTATGAGGGAACAAATGATGGGTATATCATCCCTAGAAAGTTGTCTTTTAACAAGTAACGTATTTTTTTGTTCTTCTACCAGAGATTTCTCCTCTTGATCCGCCCAACATGGGTACTTACTGGATATATTCTCAATAATAATGGTGCTAGTAGGGGTTTAATTGGAATTTAAATGATCCACATGTCATTTAGTGACTTACAGTTGGCTCAACCCATCTTCCAGTTGAGAAATAATTTCACATGTCATTGATAGGTTGTCAAGAATGACTGACCCCATCTTCTTAAGTGCCTCAAAATATGAGGGATTTCTCATATTTGATTTAGTAAGGTATGGGACTTCTTATTTGTTTATCTTTTTTCCATGAAGAGGGATATTGTGTCGCTCATCAATAGATGTACTCTCATGATTGGCCATATTGTTCTTACAAGGAAATTCTCCACGGTAAACATTATGGGGAGGATCTCCAGAGCTGGTGGTAATAGTGCTTTTGGGAGGAAATTCATGACTACTACCACCACTTATTTAATTTATTAAAGTGTCAATAGAATCACGGGATATCATTAATAGATATTTTATTGCCTTAAGAACTACACACTTTAATAGAGCAGGGTCATGATTCTACTCCCAAATTTTGAACTACCCTAGGTGCGATTTTTTTGATTCTCTCCCATGGTTGGCTACATTCTCATGATGTGAATGGATATCCCCATTCATAGGATTGGTTTTGAGTGACTCCTATATTTTTGTCAAAATATTATAATGATTTTCTAGAAATTAAGTAGGGATATAGGCCTATCCTGGTCCATCCCCTAATGTAGGGTAGTGATCCCCAGTTGGGACAGGGATGTAAAATTGATCTTGTTGTCCACTTAATGAGGAATATTTCCAATTAACCTTCTAGTTGGGAGTAGGAATATATTTATACACCTAAGTGAACCTCCTTTCAAGTGGATGAGCCACTCAGGTGGAGGATGTTGGGTCGTGTGCCTGAAATATTCACATTTTCATTGATGTGATTGTGTCTTTGAAATTTTGTATTATGTGGTCAGGAATTGATATTTGGACATCAATCATTTCAATGGAATGCTGTGAAACTTCCATTGTGGGAACAAGGATATATACCCATTTTGGTGTTTGTGCAGGATTCCTACCCCGATTTATAGATGAGGTGCACTGACTAGGTCCTCTAATTACCACATTATTCATCTAGAAGGATTGATATTCACAAGAATAGATTTTCATTTTCTCATAAATTATAGTTGTATTTGACTAGAGGGCTTGATATGTATAAAAAGTGATTTAAATTTTCTTTTATTTCATCATACTTTACTTGTAGGATTGAGATTCATGATAAGGGATATTCATCTTCTCATAGATTTCCACAGTATTTGACTTGCGAGAAAAAACTTCCTAAGTATGGATTTTCATCTTCTCATTGTTTTACACTATATTTGAGAGGAAGGATTAATATGCATGTGAAAGGATTTTCATCTGCTCATTATTTTCCACTATATTTTACTAGAGTGGTTGATATGACTTAGTATTTATTTTCATTTTCTCATTATTTTTCACATTATTTCATTGGAGGGATTTATATGCATGATCAAGAATATGAACCTATTTGAAAACAGCCACTATATTTGATTTGTGTGATTCCTAAAAAGGAACAAGAACGTGTACATGTCATTGGTTGTTTTACTGTTTCCCTTAGCATGCTACACTATAGCCTCAGATTTGAAGGACATGGGTAGGTTCCCATCAGGCGATGTCCCATTCATGTCGAGTATACTGAGCAACAAGGTGTTAGTGGTGGTGATTTTTGGTAGGAGCCCTTGGTTGGGGCCCCTGTGTCACTAGGATAAAGTCACTATATTCCACTTGATCATCGTACCTAAGGTAATGGAGGAACATGTTATCGTGCTCAGGGGATTGGCTCCCAAATTTTTTTGAGAAGGCTACCGATGTCATCAACATTTGTACCACATATCATTGCTGCTCTGATGGTTAGTGTGGCTCCATATACTTGAGGTTATGTCACACAAACTCCATAGTTAAGATAGTACCATTGAGTTGGTACTCCTGAATCATCATATTTGACACCTCATGTTGAATGATCTAGCTAAATGATAACATCCTTTGATTAGATGAATATTCAGCTTACACAATGGTTAGGGCATTTATCTTTTCGAACTAATGAGACTCTATTTTGATCGAATGGATTTCTCATTAAATTACTTGTTCTATATGACAAACACATCAAGAAATCCCCATCAAAGAATCATCTTAAAAAAAGAATTCATATGTAGAAGATCATTTTGGATATATTCTTGGCCCTCGTTCATTTTTTAAGAGTGTAAAAGAGGCCTAACATGTGGTTGAAATATTCATCTTGTATAAGTATTCACGTAGGATTCACCATTTTTATTTGTGATAAAAACTATGCCCGATGGTTGAATGTGGGGTTTGAGTGTGGTTTCACAATTATTCATGTTAGGTTTACCATTTTTTTCTTCCCACCCATTTTTTAAAGGTATCTTTTCAATGGGATTTGTTTGGGGAACCAGATACGCCCAAAGGATCTCATGTATGTGATTACTCGTGAACATGCATTCCAAAGGTATCCACTCATTAGGGAACTTTGGAATTGATATTTATGAACTAACATTGGTTGACAAGATGGGAGGCCAAGCTAATCACACACTTTTAGGGGAATTATTTCATATTTTGGGACTCACTTATTGATTTTATTTAATACATGTTCATAAATCATTTATTTATTCCCAAGTTTAACATGGGTCTCCCTTAGGACAACAATCAATTATTATCATGCCTATAATTTAAAATTATATGTATGTTTCTCAGATTCTTCATCTATATATATATATGATGTTCTCCATCAATGATACTCTTCTATGAATGTAATTGAAATTCATTTTTTCCTTTATTAATATGATGTTGGTTTTAATCCATGCAGTGGGGAACTATGGAGTTCATTATAATTCAAGGAGATGTGGGTTGTTTTGATTTTGGGGATCATGACCATGAGATAGGATTCCTATATATCCTCATGGATGTAATGAAAACCCATGTAGTTTACTTCCACTTAATGATACACATCATACCTTTTATGGTCATGTGACAACGACCAAACCATGTAGTTTAGCATCACGTGTCAATGATTTCTTGGAAAAAGGTTCCCATTCAGAGTTTATCATGGGACTTAAACTTAAGAAGCATAATGGACCTGGTAGGAATAGTTCTCTTAGACAGGGATAAGTTCTTAGTGGTAAAACAATTCAATAAGGATGGTGATGAAAGGGTCTAAGAAGGAATATGGACCTCTTTGTTGTATATGAACCTACCAGGGATGTATCCCAAATACAGTAGGGTGAATTTGGGTGTTAGTTTTGGACCTTAGGGAAGCTTCCTACATATACCAGTTAGTCAAGAATCAAATCCCATGTAGTTTAGAATGGATGTGGGTTACCCCTTTAGAGTAATCCCATAAATGGATATGGTTGGGGATTATACCTAATGAGAGGCCCAAGATTTCTTCATTTGGAATATGTCCTAATGAAGGTTGGTCTCATAGGGAATATAACCCTTTGAGAATATAATTACACGGTTTTGGGGATTATACTGATCGGGAGGACCATTTTATTGGGATCATATAGATATCATGATCACCACTATCCTCTAATCCCACATGAGTGATGCTCTATGTGAGAAACAATAGTAATAAGTATGTCTAAAACCCCTACAACATCCTTCATCTTCTAAAAAATGAAGTCGGGCCCAAATGGAGAGACAAATAGAGAGATCTTGTACACATATTCTCTCTTGTTTTCATAATATGGGATATCAATAAGGGGGATGGTGTGACCTTAAGTTAGGTTCATTCTCTAAGTAGGATTCCTTACTCTAATTTCCCCCTCTTTTCTATTTGACATGTGTAAGAGGGGATGTGGGAGGGGATATGGACAATCAATGTTGTTTCCTAGACCGAGAAACCTACAGTCACCATACCTAAGGTTTGGACCCTCATTACCATTGTAATTTATGCTCAATAACATTCTGAGGATCCTCCTTACTAAGTTGGTTACCAGTAGGACCTCATTTACCATGAGTATGTATGCTTGAGAGGACATGGTGGTGTGTCCAATGATTTGATCATTCACATCTGGTGTCTTTAGAAGAGGCCTTATCCCAACACCTCACAATGGGGACCACATAAGAAGTAAATATTCACAAAAAAAGGTTGATTAAGATGGCCATTATGAAAGTTCATTGAGGGTGAAAGGTGTGGCTAAACACTACACCAAAAATAAGTAATGATAGTGAGAAATAAGAACATCCCAAGGTGCGCCAATCTGTATAGTGTTTTTTTATTCAAGAAGGGGTTCTTTCCATATAGAGTTTTTCTTTGCAAGTCTAGGTGTTGCCCGCATAGAATTTTGCGAAATGAGTGTCATTTTCCTCCGTATATTGCATTACTACACGGGTCTGGGTTTCCTCCACATAGCACTTTTTTATGAGGGTTGGTATTTCCTCTGTGTATTATTTTTGTATGCAGGTTGATGGTGCCCAAGGATTCCCTCCCCATATGGATCATAGAATAGTGTTTATGAAGAAATTTGGGTATGTAGATAGTCGATTGAGTTCCATTTCTACCATTTTGTTATGCAGTAAACTTATCGTCTATAGAGATATTACCCTCACACCTTATTTTTTTCTTATCTACCCTCCTCTTTTCAAGCTCCCGTATGGGGTTTTTATAAAGGCATGGATGCGATTGACTATCGAGATAGTCAGTCATCCATGATTGAACATGAAGATTCTTCAATTGTGAGAGTCCAAGAAGGAAGTAATGACATTTAAAATGATTTTTTGTTTACTATAGATAGAAAAAACCATCATGGCCACACAAATGATTTTCCATTTATGTGATCCAAAAAATACCATCATGGGCCCACAAATTATTTTGGGTTTGTGGGTGCTAGAAAACATTGTCACCGCCTACCAATGAATTTTTTTTCTTAAGGGGTATGGAAAATATTATCATGTACCATAAATAATTTTAATTTGTGGGATTCCATGTGTAGTTATGGTCCATATAATGATATTTCTATGTGTAACTAGTCCCTCATATGTTACATCGTAACTGTTAACAATTTTCCAACAATACTACTATTTTTTATTTTCCATTTTATTCTATGCTAACCCAATTCACGAAAACCATTTACTTTTACATGTTAATTTTTCAAAACCAAACAAGTTTATATAGTGTTTTAGGGTTTTTAGGGTTTTGGGTGTTTTTTATTTTTTAGGGTTTTAAGGATTTTTATGTATTTAGGGTTTTCAGGGTTTCTTTTGGGTTTTATATTTTTTAATGATTTTTTTTGGGGTTTTAGGTATTCTAGGTATTTGAAATTTTATTTAGGGGTTTTTTGGGTTTTATGGTTTTTATTGTTTTAGGGGTTTCTAGATTTTGGGGTTTTTTTGGAGTTTATGGGTTATTTTGGGTTTTTGGGTTTTTTGGGTGCTTAGGGGTTCTTAGGGGTTTGAAGGTATTTTAGATATATTTAGGGTTTTTTAATATATTATAAGGTCTTTTGGGTTTTTGTGTTTTTATGTTTTAAAGGGCTTTAAGAGTGTGTATGGTTTTTAGGTTTTTTATGGGCTTTTAGATCTTTAGGTGTTTTATGGATTTTGGGGTTTTTAGGATATTTAGGGAATTTTAGGGTTTTTAGGGCCTATTAATGTTTGATAAAAATTTTAAGGACTTTTAGGGGGTTTATGGGTTTTAGGGTATTTAGGGGTTTTAAGGGTTTCAAGTTATTTTTATAGTTTTTGGGTTTTTAAGGGAATTAGGGGTTTTAAAACTGTTTAGGGACTTATAGATGATTAGGGTTTTTTAGGGTTTTAGGGTTTTCTTAGTGGTTTTAGGTTTTCTTCGGATTTTAGGTTCTTTAGGGTTTTAGTGTTTATTTATTATTTTTAAAGGTTTATTAGGGATTTTATGGTTTGGGGGTTTTAGGTGGTGTTTAATGGTTTTAAAGGGTTTTAATGGTTTTCATTATATTTAGGGGTTTTAGGGTTTGTAGGGGTATTGGAGTTCTTATGTTCTTTTACTATTTTTATGTGTTTTAGGATTTTTTTAATATTTTAGGGAGTTTTGGGGTTTTTATGTGTTTTTGGATTTTTAGTACATTTAGTGATGTTTTGGGATCTTTTAGGGGTTTTAGTGGTTTTTAGGGTTTTATGGGTTTTAGTGTTTTTCAGGTTTTTTTGGGTGTTTTGGTTTTTAGTATATTTTAGGTTTTTTAAGTTCATTTACATTCTTTCATGGATTTTAGGGGTTTTACGGTTCTATGGTCATTTTAGGTTCTCTTTTAGGGTTTTTGAGTTTTAGGGTCATTTTAGATTTTAGGGTCATTAAGTGTCTTTTTTGGGGGTTTAAGTGTTATTGGTTTTTTAGTGTTTTTTGGGTTTCTAGGAATTTGTAATGTTTTTATTGTTTTTTGGGATTTTATTGGTATTTTTGGTATTTTATGGATTTTTAGGGTCTTTTAGGGATTTAATATTTTTAGTGGTTTGTAAGGTTTTTCGGGTTTTTAGGGTTCTTATGAGGTTTTAGTGTTGGGGGGGGGGGTTAGTGGTTATTAGGGGTTCTTAGGTTTTTTAGGTTTTTAAGGGGTTATAGGGTTGTTAGTTTTTTTATATTTTTCGGGTGTTTATGGGTATTAGTGTCTTTTAGGTTTTTTATGGTCCTTTATGGTGTTTTAGTGTTTTTAATGTCATTTAGGGTTTTTGGATTAGTTTGGCTTTTTATTATTTTCATTATATTTTATGATTTGGGGGGGATTAATGGAATTTTACGGTTTTTTGGGTTTTGGGGGGTTTGGGGTTTTTTATATTTAAGGTTTTTTATAGTTATCTTATGGTTTTAATGGTTTTTTATAGTCTTTAGGGTTTTATGGGTTTTTAGGTGTTATTATGTATTTTTAGTGTGTTTTAGGGTCTTTTATTGGGGTTTTATGGTCTTTTTGGGGGTTTTATGATTTTTTGGGCTTTAGGTTTGATTTAGGGGATTTTAGGGTTTCATAGGTTTTTAGGGTTTATAAGGGGTTTTTGGGATTTTGAGGGATTTTAGTTTGGTTTTTTACATTTTATTGTATTTTTATGCTCTTCCACAGTTTTATTAGGGTTTTGTGTCTTTTTAGGGGTTTAGTGTTTTTTTGGTTTTTATTGTCTTTTGAGAGGTTTTTTTTTGTATTTATGGTTTTTTAGTGTTTTTTGGGGTTTTAGGGTTTATTTAGGGTTTTAGGGTTTTAGGGGGTTTTATTGTTCTTAATTTTTTTATGGTTTTTTAGAGTTTTTTTGGGTTTTTGGGTTTTTGGGTTTTTAAGGTCTTTAGGGTTTTTTATGATTTTTAGTGTTTATGTTCTTTTTAAGGTTTTTAGGTATTTTAAGGGATTTATAGGGTTTATATGCCTTTATGGTTTTTATAAAATTTTAAGTATTTTGGGTTTTTTTGGTTTTATGGATATTAGGGTCTTTTATGGTTTTTAGGGGTTTTTTTGTATTTTTTGGGTTTTTAGGTTTTTAATGGGTTTAGGGACTTTTAGGTGTTTTTAGTTTCATCTGGGATATTTAGGGTATAGGGTATAGGGTTTAGTGTTAGGTTGTAGGGTTTAGGGTTTTTTATGGTTTAGGGTTTAGGGTATAGGGATTAATGTTTATGGTTTAGGGTGTATGGATTAGGATGTAGGGTTTAGGGTTTTTGGTGAAGTGATGTTTTTGGGTTTTGTTTGTCGGGTATAGGGTTTCAAGTGTAGAGTTTAGTATTTAGGTTGAAGGGTATAATGTTTTCGGTGTAGGGTTTATGTTTTAGGTTATAGGGTGTAGGGTTTATTTCTTGGTATATTATGTATTTTTTGATTTTTTAGGAATTTTAGGGTTTTTAGAGGTTTCATGGGTTTATATGGGTTTTTAGGGTTTTAGGAGTTTTGTACGTTTTTTGGGATTTAGTGTTTTTTAAATACTTTTGTGCTTTTTAGAGTTTTATGGGGTTTAGGGTCTTTAGGTGTTTTTATGTTTTTTATTTTTATCCTTGGGTTTTAGGTTTTTTTGGAATTCTTTATGGTTCTTGGGATTTATTAGTGATTTTATATGGGGGTTTCAGAGCTGGTCCAGGCGGTCGGCTTGGAAGCAGCCATACGGATGATTGAAAGCATCACAGCTC
Organism: Viscum album; assembly: GCA_963277665.1. Classification (NCBI taxonomy): domain Eukaryota; kingdom Viridiplantae; phylum Streptophyta; class Magnoliopsida; order Santalales; family Viscaceae; genus Viscum; species Viscum album. The sequence continues at coordinate 1,424,458,449 of OY728136.1, read as the reverse complement.
ACTAGTCAAGGGCGAGTTCGAACCGACAATGTCATGGGTCTATAAGTGGTGCAATGAAGTGAAGATACGATTCCATCATGGTCCTCCCTCCGTATAATCTAGATAGTCAGATACTTCATGTATTCCAGGATACGACAACGATGGTGCTCTCAGTAGCGGGACGTTCTGTTGATATATGGTAGGGCCTTGGCTACTACGCCTAGGGTTTTCTCAGAAGAGAGAATCTTGACATGAGTATACTATTTCAATCCTGTTTCCACGGGGAGTGCTAGCTGTAGATGAGGGTTTCAACGAGTGGTCGGAAGTGTTGAGTGAATTCGGGATTGGACAAGAGCACCTGCTAAGACAGAGTTCACTACTCCACATGAAAGACTAAATTGAGCAGCCAACCAACCACTTGAGTGACCCGCTATGGTAGTTACCATCCCGGTATTCCCTCTCTGATCTTATAAAAGGAAATTTCCCAGAATGAAAGCCAACAGATGAGCGAGATTTCTTTTTCTATTCGATGGAAGGATACATTGCCTGCATTCCACCAAACAGTTTGATACTTTGACTCTCAGAGGGGTGATCTATGCTCTTGAGGTGAAAAATAAAGGCAATATGGTTTTAGCATGTGCAGAAGTAGCAAGAAACTATCACCTCTCGGCATACCATAGCCTAATAGGAAGGCATCATAGGTAGCAAGAGGCCTCGTTGCGAGCCTGAAGACTCTTTCTTCTTTTCCCTTGAGATTGTCTCATTGCATTTTTTGAGGCTTTCACCCGCACTAGCACCAGTATATGGACTCGAAAGCCCAAAAACAAGCAATCTGACCTTATTATTATGAAAATGGGAAAGGGGCTAAAACCAAAGTTAAGGCTGTGAGACTAGAAGAATAGAAAAGTCTTGGTATATAATTTGTGCCTTCGTTCCAGCTATAGTCCATTAGCAAGCGAGTAGGGGACCATGATTTTCATGTGGGAAAAGGATCTCTATGTTTCTTTCCTGTTTCACATACTTCATTAGGTTTATGTTTTCATGGAATCTTGATTGCTTCTTGATTTGCTGGAAACACAATATGATTAGAGTACTAGTGCTCTATGGTTGAGCGGCTGTACACTCCTTTCATTTCCCGTCCATTAAACCGAACTACAAACTATTGAAGACATGAGGAGATGTAGCTTCTATTAAAACTACCACTCTATTACCTTTCCCCACTTCAATGAGCTACGCTGGAAAAAGGGCTATCAAAAACCGAGGAGAGTTCATGAATTAAGTTTCTTTGTTGAATGAAGGTGAGTTCAAGGATCGAGATGGGTATTATTCCTAGCTAACCTTCAAAGAGGCTTCAGTGCAACCTTCTTACTGATATAAGGGGGGGTAGAAGACTAAAAAATATCCAATCCCACTTCAATCTGAGAGGCAAACTTCCACTGTAGAAACTTACTTTACGAATCGTTCATTCAAATCAAGCATTTCCTTCTCCCTCAACATGAATTTGAGGCATAGAGATGGAATGTAGTCCTGGTCATCCAACAACTCCGTCCCAGAAGCACGCTTGTCTTAATTTTCATACTTAGGAACATTCTACCTTTACCTATTGGTTAGTAGAGACATATTTCGGCCTTGAACCCAACTTTCAGAACCACATTCAGCAAGCATAGGATTTGAGATTGGACAAGAGCACCCGCTAAGACAGAGTTCACTTCTCCACATGAAAGACTGAATTGAGCATCCAACCAACCACTTGAGTGACCCGCTAATGTATTTACCCTCACGGTATTCCCCCTCTGATATTATAAAAGGAAATTCCCCAGAAAGAAATCCAACAAATGAGTGAGCCTGTTTTTTCTATTGGATGGAAAGATACATTGCCCGCATTCCACCAACCAGTTTGATACTTTGACTCTTGGAGGGGTGATCTATGATCTTGATGTGAACAATAAAGGAAATTTGATTGTACCACATGAATAAGTAGCAAGAAACTATCATCTCTTAGTATACCATAGCCTAATAGGAAGGCAGTATAGGCAGGAAGAGGCCTCATTGCAAACCTGAAGACTCTTTATTCTTTTCCTTTGAGATTGTCTCATCGAAAGGAAGTCTCCCCATACACCCGGGTGACCTAGTCGCATATGCATTAGATACAGACCTATACCCCTCCCTTCCCCTTCCTTTGTTTGGGATAGTGGGTAGGCATGCGTTTTCTCAATTGATAATGCAATTGAGGAGCCTAACTCACATTAACGTAGTCATCCCATGTCATGCCTATTACTATGAGTTGGGTTTCATAGAGTGAAAGGTTGGGCATAAATAGTGCCTCTAGACCAAGTATAACAATAGGATTTTACCCTTTAAATTAAAAACCTGGAAAATTATAGCCTTTACACTAATGGAAAACATGGAAAAAATCAAATCTTTTATATCACTAGTTATCCTAAAAGATGCCTAGATTAAGATATTTTTTTGTTAAGCTCCATGCCTTCTCATAATCCTCAACCATCATCTTACTGGTTAAGTAATACCAGACATCCATGTTTTTTTCAATGAAAAGAAATAAAATGGATGTTATGCAAGTATGATTATAGGTAGTCAACAATTTATCGATTCAAAAGACATTTGGAACTGGCTTGAGTAAGCGAATGCGGAATAAGAAAGAATAGAAAGATAAAGGCCTCCTATTGGATATTGGATTGTACGAATTGATTGAGAACTACCAAGATGAATGAAGATTGGGAAGTATGTGTGGAAGGGGAAGGCGATAGATAGAGGAAAGCTAAATATCTCACTATTATAGAAGGTATGTCAAATCAATGTAAATATAAAATTTGATCTTCAGGGAAAGACATGAAGAAAGAGATTTGGTCAGATCAATCCATTCCGGTGTTCATCTATGGATAAGATAAATGGAAATAAAATCAATGCAAGGATGGGGCTCAAGATTCAATCTCACTCAAATCGATAAGAATAAGTTATAGTAGTGGAATATGAGTCAGTTCTCAACTAGTCTGAAGAGTATAGCTCATTTGAACATCTAATCCTGTCACGAAACTGAAGATAGAACTCAAATAGATGGTACATTCAAGTGGGAAAGGTAAGCTCAGTCTCAGGCGAAGGATGTTTTTAGGCCAATAGTCTTTCTTTTGATCGATGGGAGTTAGAGATGAATCAAAGAAGTTGGTCAGTGAAAAAGTTTTCTAAGAAAAGGAATGCAAATCCAATAAGTCCAGTTCTGTAGGCAGAATCTAATAAGGTAAACGAGACCAATAAGTAGTTAATAGGCTCATTTTCCATTCTATGCTCGTTCCTGATTCTAACCCCGATCTTTCAACGAGCTACAAGAGAGGGTCTTTTTGGTCACTATGCCTGTGGGTGAAAAAACCCTCCTGATTCAATCCCGGTGGATACATCTTTTGATTCAAGTCATACAAGACTAGCCGAACTTGTGAAAAAAGGAAGCTTGGCTTAGATAATAAATTTGTCTTTCTTCCGTCAGAGTAAGAAGGTTCTTTCTAGGACTGATAGTTCAGTTCATGTGTATCATAGATCAAACTCTTTCAATTTAAGTCAAGATTGTTGTAAGGATAAAGTCCCTTTACTAGTAGAGGCAGAACACAAAATCGGAAAGCAGTCAATCTTTTCGGTAAGTTAGTGTTTTAAGTCTTATGGGCCGAACAGAGTAAAGATCCAGTACTCCCGGAAGCTCTGGGGTAGTCGGAATAGGAGAGAACTCATCTTAGGGTGGGTTTACTACTTAGATCCTTTTAGCAGTTATACCCTCCGCACTTGGCTACCCAACGTTTACCATGGGCATGATAACTGGTACACCAGAGGTGCATCCTTCCCGGTCCTCTTGTACTAGGGAAATCTCCTCTCAATGCTCTAACTCCCACACTGGATATGGACCGAACTATCTCACGACATTCTGAACCCAGTCCTAGCTGGTGAGGTAGTTTCTTTCTTACCTGAGTGGTCTAATGGACTATATAGAAAGAGTACCGGTTAGGAAATGGATTTTTTTCCACCTAGAAAGTATCCTTTCTACAATATATATATAGAATATAGAATGTTAGAAGTTTGATGAGAATTTCATTGTGGGTTGTGCACTCATACCTATTATTTAGGTAATCAAATCGCTTCATTGTTAGTAGATAGAGTTTTTTTTCTGGCCTTCATAGCCTTGAGTGACAAAGCCCCTTTTGATTCCAAACCTTCCTAGTCTCTCTAGTCCCCTCTCCCCCTATTTTATTAGGAAAGAAAGTACCAATACAAAAAAATCCTTTAGGCAGTCGAGTAGCTTCGAATTATTCATTAGATTAGTCAAGGAACTATCAGCTATCTCCTACTCCTGCACAGGTAGCTGAGTACCTTTCGTTCCTAATCTATCGTTTCGCTCCTCCCCCCTGTACTCTAAAAGAAGGAGGTGTCCGACCTTGACAACCTTGGAACATTTCTTTCAAGTAGATCTTCTGCCTAAAGGGTACTCGGTTTTTGGTACCTACTATCCTCTATTTGATTCGAGGAGTGACACTTCCCCATGATTCTGCTACAAATACGAAGAATTCAAGCTTCTATTCTAAAACTCTTTCCAAAATAGGTACTTGAAAGGTCAGAACTTTCTTTTCTTCTGTGACTTCTACCTCTTCCTGACGGTAAGAGATTCTCTCCTTTAGTCTCTCTCGAGCATCTATGATTGACTATCCCATAACTTCACTCGTAAACTCCAATCCTAGGGAATCTAAGTTCTAATATATTGTCAGTTCAACCCCTATACCATAGTCTAACTAACATTATTTCCTCACCCACTATTATAAAATATAGGTTCAAGTGAAAAAATGAAATACATAAAGTAAAAGTAGAAGTCTTTCTTCTCCCCCTCCTATCATCAAGCTTGTCCCTCTATTCCTTGGGTTCACTCCTCCCTCATTTATTATTATTAGTAGGAATTCTAAACTTCTAAGCGTGGAGCTCCACTACAAAGGAGTGATTTCCTTTAGTTTAGTTAGGAAATAGTTTCAATGTGGGATTCTAGGTAGGTTCCATCGTAGTTGGGTTACTGTTAGGTTAGGTAGGTACCTTCTTGGCTTGACTCTCCTTCCTAGATTGCATCTATTAGGTAAAAGAGAGCCCTTGAACCTTTCTTGTGTTTGTAGTAAGGGTGGTAGGATTAAGATTAGGAGATTTATTGAGTGAAGGTGAAATATGAAATAGAAGTAGGACATCTTTTCTAAAGTCAAGTATGCCAGAACTCGTAGCCTTGTTGAACCTCTTTCTTGCCCCTAAGTGGAATGTCTTGACAGGTAATCTTCTATAACAATATATATAGAGTACCTGTATTACTCTGAAAGAATAGGACTTATTATACGACTGGACTCCTTGTTCAGAAGATATAGACCTAGCTTCTCTCTTTTTCCTTCTCGATGCATTGCTTGGGTCTTCATTGGGCACTAGTTTCACACTAGCTCTTCGGTGGGAATAAGAAAGTGTCAAGTGATTGAGTCTTTCAGAGGTGTGGCGGTCAGCTGTAAACTCTTTTCCGGGTTAATGAATTGAACAGGACAAAGGCGAAATAACACACACGCACAAAGGAGCTCACTACTTCTTGACTTTAGCCTCTCCATACCGAGAAAAAAAGAAATAAGGACATTCATTGTCCTTTTTTCTCTGTCTTGAAGTCGAGGGTTCATCTTCAGGTTGTGCTATCGTAACCTTTTGAAGGAGGTATTGCAAGGGATCTTCTTTGTCTCGGCTCTTGACTACAAGGTCGTCCACATAACATTCGACCGTCTTATGCAACATGTCCTTGAAGATCTTGGTCATGGCCCTCTGGCCCTATCACGTAAGGCACACCAGCATTCTTGAGTCCAAACGACATTACTGTGTAGCAGTAAATGCATACGGAATGAAGGTTATAGGTTGTAATCTCATAAACAAAAGTCTTTTTTATCATTATTTCTATGATGGGTGGACACACATCATTTAGTTTACTGAATTCTATACAAACAAGGAGGTTACTGGTGTGTGTTTTTTGTATGTTTGTTTGGTTTTTTCTGGAAAGTGTCTTCAATGGTGGATCCCCTTGGACACACTGCCTCACATTGTTTTTCTTGTTCGGTTCTCACTTAGCCAAAAAGTGTTTTTAAAAAATCAAAAAAATTAATTTTCAGTCAGCATCGCGACCTCCTCCAGAAATTTCCGCATAGCTCTATGCGAATACACTGGGAAATTCCTATAATAGGAACATTACTATACTGAAAGAGTATCATATCTCTTCCAGGTTGTGTTCCCAGAACTTCATCTTCAGTTGGAGGGATAAGGTTCGATTCCTATTCCGTCTCTTCTTCGATGAACTCTTACACTTCATATTCTTCATCAAGGGTTCGTCTATTGTTCATTGTACACCGTTTTAAGAACTTAAGGCTTGAACTTTCTCTATGATTGTACTTCTTCATATTCATCTCTACTCGGCTATCTCATGAATATTGGAAGGGTGATAGCCAACCTCCAACTTGTGGTAGTGGAAGAAGGGAAAGCTTCCCCAACCTCACTAAACTCTCTTTCACTTTCAGAGGTAGCATTATAGGTAATTGATACCCCAAGCTGTACGGGTGAAGGTCAATGTATCCTCCGGATGCCATCGCCTCCTCTTGGTATTTTCTTAGTTAAGGCTTCAGGGGTGTAGTTATGCCTTTTCCCCCCATTCAATCCCCTGGGGTACTCAAAGTTGTATCCCACGTTTTTCATGATTCTCTGAAGGGAAGTATGTGAGTTCGGGTTTTGCCTAAGGTGCCACACCAACCCTCCTTGATCTGACCTGAAGGGTATGTCAGACCCCCTAAAGAATATGATTTTTTTCACCTACAATAAACACATTGAAAGCTCTCGACTCTAGAGATAGTGGGGGAACTATTCTTATTTAGACAATCCATCTTTCCTTCTCCATCCTCCATCAGAGGTATAGGAGTTTCAAGGGGAATTACATTTACAACGAATGTCTTCATAGATTGGGACCTAGGGACTTCGATAACATCATTTATATGGATGAAATATTTACCTTTTTGGACCTGAACACTTCCTCAAGGTCTTCATTTTTCTTCATCTTCTGGGTCACTAGTGTACTTATTTGCAATAGGTTTCAACCCCCTTGGGCTTCATATCTGCAAAGACTCTTTGTACATTACCATTCTTGTCAACGTACATGAAACACTGGTGCAAAGTTGAAGGTACAATGCGATCCATGACCTTCCCATACGCTGTTGGAAATCTCTTTCTCAATCACATAGCAAGTGACTTCTCTCTTAAGATTTATAATCAGGCCCCATAGTTTTCTGAGACTCAGTGTTGTACCCTGGGTCTTAGTGCTGCTCAACTTCCAGGTGGGGATCCCGAGCTTCCTTACCATTTTTAGGGGCAGCGGTATAACATTTAGGGTTTCACTTGGCAGAGTTTGACTACACCAATATATCCAAAAAGGTACAATGGACGATTATGGTGAAGGTCCCCAAACAACAATTCTTCTCGAGAAAATGTGAGGTCCGGCTCCTCCACCTTCATCTTCTCTTGTATGCCTCGGTTCTCTTCTTGAGGTACATCATTCACTTGTATCTGGTGTACATGGGGTGCATACTAATCATATTTTTATAGAGCCTTGACAACATCTTGTCGGATGTCAGGTGACAACCTCAAAAAGTCATACATGGTCATTCTAGATGGGACATTAGCTAGTTGTGCTAAAAAAATAATAATCGAAAGGCACATCGAAGCCGGGTCTTCACCATGGGGTCTACCATCTCAGGGGTGGTAATCAAGCCTTCTGTCTACGTTATTTACACTGACTAGGGTCGGTGTCTCTTCATAATTAGCCTTTGAAGTGTCCTCAACCCTAGGATAAGTCACACTTACCATGTTACAGGACTGTACAAGTGACATAGGCAAGAAATATCCAAGTGTAATAGGGGTTCTAGCAGTGCCCCCGGTACTGTTTCCTTATCCGAGCTATCAGTCAGTTATTGTTATCCTACGACCATGCACTTGTAACCAAAATCTTCTTGGTATTCATGACTGAGATCTTTCAAAGGGCCCCTCACAGGCCAAGCTAGCTCCTTGTCAGGATGCAAGTATTTTTGCAGTATTTAGAAGGATGAGATCCATCAAATGTGGTTTATCCCGTCATTCCTGATGGTACATCCTTTTGGATCCCCATTTCAAATAATGAGTGACTGGTCTTGAAGAAAGTTCCTCATCCTTCCCTCTACCTTCTCTTCTTCCATATTTAGGGCCTTATCCCTTCTTCATCTAAAAAAGAACCAAAATATATTGTTTTTTCATGGTTTGGGTATATGAGAAGCACCCGTTTCACAAATCTTGATACTTAGATCAGCATTTTATGGCATTTGGTCTTCCAAGTGGATTCTAAAAAGTAAAATCAAATGATATCTCATTTCTAACTCTGAGGAATTTCCACCAGCTAGCTAATAATGCTACGCACATCCTCCATAGTTCAAGTAAAAGAGATCCATTAAGCGGAATTATTCTATGGATTTTTTGATATTGACTTATTACTTCTTTAAGTATTTCCCTCATGGTTAGGTGAACGTAAGGTCTCACCACTCTTCTGACTAAATGGGCCATTTTTTGCATTCTAAGGTGACTATCTGATTATTTCTTATTTTTTAGAAAAATGAAAACAATTAAAGAATAGCTCTTTACCAAATTACCAAACTGCATAGAATTTCGAACAACATCTATCTCCCGCTGGTAGCTGCACTCATTTCCTCTCCCTTATATAGTGTTGAGCTAGACCCTAGTGGATTTACCCTCTCTTTCAAACATCAAATGGATTCTCGCTCTACTATGATTATTGATAACTCGAAAGCATGAAATGGAGCATAACTCGTCATGATCCGATCAACATAAAATAGAGTATTACCCATACTATATTCAAGTGAACCTTTGGTGATAGTTCTTAAGGTGGGTCTTACTCATTTTTACCGGCTACATATTTGAATTTTGGGCCAATCACCGCGTTCTCCTAACACTTGTTGTGCATCTTCTCTCGATATAACGGATCTATCCCTTGCATGAGAATTGGTTATTAGCTCATGTCCCATTTATTCAGCTAGTCTGAAAGCCTTAGTGGATCCCACCACCTCCTGTAGCCAACACTCCGCGTACATGTCTTTTGGCCAATATTAGAAATGATCTATGCATGTTATGAGCGCATAAAGGCTTAAATAACTTCGACAGGGGAAATAGAAGAATCTGGAATGTGAAGGACCCCCATTATTAGAATATAATATAGATGTTGAGGTTGGGAATTGGATGTCCTATAATGAAAAAAGTTTTTACCAGTATAGGAAGGGGTTTTTGTAGTGTAACCATCTTCATTTCTACTTGAATTGTGGTATGAAATATATTAGTGCTTCTTGAACACCAGGATAGGAGACTATGAAAAAGAAACATATCTGTTGTTATCTCTTTCACTAAGATGGATCCAATTTATTTACATTGGATATAGACTTTGGGCGTTGTAAGCCTAGTAGACCTTAGAGCTGGGAACCAAGTCATCATTGATTGGAATATTACTAAGGTTGAAAGATGATTACCATTGGAAATACATTAGGATCACCTCTTCTAGTCCCTGGTTCCAATTCCTCTCCCATAAGATATCCCATCAAAACTCAACTATTATAATATAATAAGCCCCTTGAGAGTTGGGCTAGGATGTTATCCTATATCCAGGATTAGCTATTAGAATATAATAGTATGCATACAACACTGAAAATGAAACCGAATGGGAACTAGTATTATGGGATTTTTCATAAAACACAATAATCTTCTTGATGAACAAGAAAGAGGCACCTCAAAAATTCTACTGAGATTAGAAAAGTTCTGTAAGGTTCTTCATCGCAACTGCTGAATTGAAATAGGAATAACTGGAAGTCTTCCAAAGTCAGCAAATAGGGAAATAAAATAGTGGCATAACTAAACTATTAGACTACTATTATAATAATTGAGTCTGTTCTTTCTTTTTTTCAGTTGATATTGGTTCAAATACAATTCGTGAGATGGCAGTGATCTTTAGATGGGCATGGCCATAATGTGCTCTTTTCCTCGGATTCATTGGAACCTTCTTTTTCAGAGTGATAATGAATTTGTTTAAATAGTTCTGAGTCAGTAGTTCAAGGCTACACTAGTTTTTCATAAATTCATCCCTCTATATGCCCACTCGTTTCTACTTATGTAACATCACGATCCATTATTCATAAGGTTTCCTCCCTTGGTTATAGGTAATAGGATATTTCACGTCACTTTGCAGTCCTGTCTGGCGTTAGTTTTTTAGGTTTCTCAATCGAGATTGATGCCAATATGGAATCATGTTTGGATAAAGCTCTCCCTAGTTTGCGTACAACTACCAGCTATGTGTTCATGAATCTTCTCGATGCTGCTTATGACCTATGGGGTCACTGTATTCTATAATTATTACCATCTTGAATGGAAAAAGCAAAAGCAGTTTAGTCGACATCTGCTAGATCAAATCAAATAAGTTTTTGGGTCCGACCCGAAAGAGAGAAAGTTTTGCCAGAGTGGGATACTCATGATAATCAGATGGATGTCAAGGCTTTCAATTCCCAGGGAAAACAACCAAATATCTATAACTATAACCCATTTTATCAACTGATTCTTCTACAATGGATGGATATGGGTGGAACCAGGCTAAGGCACCAATGAAGAAGGTCACCCTCTTTTTATCCCTCTCCTAATGTGTTCTGATAGCCAGGGGGTCGTGTCAAAAAAAACAAACCAATCAATTGGAAGCAGAACTGCTAGTCGAAGAGCTATAGGAGATGTTCCTTAGTGAGTACTTTCATTTGATCTGATCACCGATCAAGAGGAAGTATCAGAGTCGGGGATAGTTGATATTAAGTCAATAGATGGAAGGACAGAAGGGATAGGGATTTCAAAGTGACTGATTGCAGCTGTATTATTTGATTTCATTCTTTCTTCCCTCTATTTCATAGGCTTAACCAGAGGATCTATATCGATACAGACAACTATGGATAGAGATCTGGTCATTCCTCTCCCCTTCCAAATGCTGAAAGAAATCCCTTTCTCACTGAACTATCCTTTGGAGGGGAAGGTAAACTGTTACGAATGACCAATGGGAAACACACAAACGCGAATAGTTGCCCTGATGGCAAGGGGTAGGCACAAAGGATTATGCTTTTAACAGTTACCCTTGTACCCCCACTTCGATTGAGGTTGAACAATGTTGATTCTTACAAGTTCTTTTTGATGATATGGTATTATAGACAAATCGATTCGTTGGAGCACCCCTTGAAATGCTCCACCTATTCCCCTCTCCCAGCTGACCCACCCATTCTTCCCAGTAGGTGAAGAAGCGGGAAAAGAAGTGGAATTAGCATTGATCCGAGTAGAGGTCTTTAGAACCAGAAGGAATCTGAAACTTGGAAAGATACAAGTGAACGAATAGATGCTTTCTCACTCAAAGGATGTTTATTACCCAACACCCACCACAATTTGTAATCATTGAACCTCTAGGAACCACCACTTAAAATATAACAACAAAATGTGATAAAGGGGAGTGCTTTTGGATCAACGAGATGACTTCCATTCCAAAGGAGAGTGTCTAAAGTCCCAAGACCGGTTAGCCAAAGACCCTAGTTCTCATCGTTGATTTGGATGTTTTTCCAATGGAGGGTGGGAAGTAGATAGACACAGGTGTGTCTGAATTGACCTTGTGCTAAAACTGTGGTCCATCAGATCAAGATTGTAAGAAAAATACTATATAGAAAGATCTGACCCTTTATAAAAGGTCAGGACTAGCTATCGAATTGTTGAGGGTCTAACCGGTTTTCTACGTTTGTTCGTTCTAGATAGGGGTTGATCCTTGACCATCTTCTGAAGTTCGAAATAATTGGCTAATAGCAGTGACTGAGCGACCCTATGACTTAGTTGAAAGGAGTTCGTTCCTGTTGTAGCTAACGAGGTACCATTAGACAACATGCAATGTCACAATCCATAAGCGAGCCTGCTTTCAGTACTCTTTGAATAGTGGCTATTAGAAGAGTATTGACATTGATCAACTTCAAGGCAAGTGACTGAGAAGGCTAAGACCTACCTAGATAGGTGGATTGATGAGAAAATTGACTTTGAGGCTGCCGCATTCTAACCAATGATTGAGGATCACTTCATTTCAATGATTTTTAGAGTCTTCCTTGTTTCTACTGAACTCCTCTGCATCCTTGGTCTTTTGTTCTGTCCAGAGAGTACTTTCTACTCCGAAGGATTCAGCCTTGTTTCCATTTTTCTCACGAGAGGTCCTAACCCTTTAGAAAGGGTCAGATCTTTTAGAACCTAGTTTCGTTTTGCAAAAGTGGATTTCATATAGCCGAATAGAAGACTTTCCTCTCTTTTACTTGTGGATAGTTCTAGTCTGCTTTGCGCCTAGTGGTTCTTGCTTCCTTTGGACTATATATATTATTCTCCTCCCACCGCATGGGATTAGCAAGAGTAAATGACCTTCTAGTGTACTTCCATGAAGGATTCAATCTATAATTCTTACTTTTAACTTAATCTAGATATATTTTCAGTCCCATTATCAATATGGACATGGTTTCTATGCTTGATTTCAGGCTTTCGTGAATAGAAGAAAATTGTCACGTGTGAGTTCGGCCTTTTCGAATGGTTTAATGAGATATTAATCAGGTTTGTTTGGTTTGGCTCACCCTTACCTTGAGTGGCCATTACCCAATGATCATAATAGCTTTATCTTCTTAATGTTAGGGCCAAATCCTGAAGAATTCCCCCCCCCCTTAATGGCTAGTGTATCTCATCCCTAAGAGGATGGGAAATACATTAATTTCTCCCTTTTTCGAATCTCACCTGAACCTTCTGCTATCTCTATTATTCCAGTCTGGTTGGAAGTAAGTTGTTAGTGACCTAAACCTTCATTTTGTGTTGCTGAGAAATTCTCCTAATCTTTCTCTGTCTCATCTTCTGGAGGGGAACTAGTTGTTTATGAGGAGGAGGAGGATCGAAAGCCACTTTACCACAGGTGAAGGAGCGAAAGCCACTTTACCACAGGTGAAGGAGCGAAAGCCTCTTTACCACAGGTGAAGGAGAGAAAGCTGCTTTACCGTAGGGCAAGGGGCGAAAGCTGCTTAGGTCTTATTCCTACCTGTTTAAAATATTATGGCTTCTTTAGAGCGATTCCCTTCATAACTGAACTAGGAGCCTTTCTATCTCTTTTATTCATCTTATTCTTTCCCCTAGCAGGTTAATAAAGTGCATCATCACGCCACAACAAAAATAATGGGCTCAATGCAAAAAAAAACATAGGCTAAGAGACTCACCCGATCGAGGATCCAAAGAAGCTAAGGGGATTTCTCGCAATTGATTTAGTTTTTATAATTTTTATTTATCCAGTCATAGAAACAAATTCACCAGCGGCAGTTCAAGCTTTTTACCCTAGTGAAGCAATTTCAGTAGCACATCAGTAGTTTACTTTGTTGATACACCAGCATCTAAGATAGAGGTATACTTAGAAGCTATGAGAAAAAGGGGATCATAAAAATAAAAGACTAAGCAAGGTTTCTATCTTGGTCTAATTTTCTTAGCCTTTCCCTCTCTATGTGATTCATTTAAGTTCATAGGATGATGGAAGAACCATTAATGCAAATATTTTCCCTTTTAGGAGGCGTGAATGAAAAGGTTGGAAGATCTGGCCAAAGAAGGTGAGGGACCTATAGAGAGTCCCATGGTTTGATTCTGTAAGTAAAAGGTTGAATTAGGATCATTTCTATGAGTCTTGTTGAAAATACCTGAGTAGAGATTAGGGTTGGGTTTACCTGAATGTGCCCTAACACCGTACCTTTTGAATAATGGGTCAGAGAGTAAGTAAATGGAAAGAGCGTCTTATCAGGTTCCTAGATTTCCAGGTTCGCAGATAGTTGAAGAGAGTCCAACAGGCCAAGAGGCCAAGGAAATCAAAAACCCGTCATGGATGACTCACAGATGAAAGTCCAAAAAAGATCGGATATGGAAAATTTTGATAAATAATCTTTTCTTTTAGTGGAGGATGCGTAAATAGCATGCGTATAACATGGCCTAAGATAGATCAATAGAACTGGAAATGGTTTGTTGCTGAAATGATTTATCGGAGCTTAGAGCTAAGCGTTAAGCGGGGGAAAGGCACGATCAGAAACTGCTATACTCGCAGTATCATGGATCTGGATGCAGAGTGAATTTGAATTCTCCAGGTATTTAATTTATTTCCAGAACCTCTCAATAAAAGGTCAAAGGTCTCACCCTAAAATAAATAGTCCCCCTTCTATGCTGAACAACTGCCAAAGAGAGGGCTGCCTTCTTTCTTCTTCTTACGGACCTAGTATCCCTTGCGCATCAACTAGGGATATGACCTCTCGGAAGATCAAAGGTTGAATTGTTGGATATAGTAGAAAAATGACTGAACATGATTTTCCCTTATAATAGGGCAATACAACTGATAAAAGTTTGTCACACTTAGTAGTAAAATGACTGATTTTTAGGGAGTTTAGGTCGTATCCTATGAGTGGAATTAGTCTTGAATAAAAATTCATGGGGTTGTCAAACTCAGTTACAGAAAAGTAGGATCTTATTAAGGGAATAGAGGGTGTGAGGCAAAAAATTATGACAACTATGATCATAAGAAAATGGTCTATTCAAGGAGCGCAAAGGCCATATAGCTGAAGCGCGTTGGTTTTATTTCTAGGAACTTAGATTAATGAGTCCCCTTTCGATCGAAGATACTTTCTTATTCATTGGATTCCCCATCACCAGAAGCAAGAAGAAGGTAGAAGATGTAGATAGAAGATGTAGACAGAAGATATGCCTTATTCCCCATAGCCGTAGTAAATGGAGCAAGGCCTTCTTGGAATCCATGTACACTTCTAATAATAGTCTGCACTATTAGAAGAGTACCTGATGTTCTATTGAATATCCAAAACAGTTATCAAGGAACTAATTGTTTTGTTAGAAAAAAGAAAGAAGGCTTGCCTATTTGTAGGGAGTTTTTGTCTCTAAATCCAATTCCATCTATTTCGGTATCTTCTTGAACTAAGAATATGATGCAAGCGTGAAATAAAGGTTTGACAAGATCACCCGCTAATATTCCAAGATTTAGACATTTTTTTGTTAAGCTCCATTCTTTCTCATAATCCTCAGCCAGCATCTTACTGCTTAATCGAGACAATTCCTATCCGTATTCGGAAATCATGCGATGTTAGAAAAATTCAAATTATAGCCTCCACTCTAATGGAAAACATGAAAATAATCATTTTTATGGTTGTTTAGAGGAGTTTATATTTTAGGGAATTTATGGGGTTTTACTCTTTTTAGGTTGGTTTTATTTTTAGGGTGTTTTTATCATTTTTATGGTTGTTTAGTTTTTATTATTTTTATGGGGTTTATTATTTTTAGATAATTTTAGTGTTTTTATAATTTGTTTTGGGATTTTATAGTTTTTTGGGGTTTTAAGGAATATTTTAGCGGTTTTGGGGGGTTTTGTGATTCTCAATTACTTTTAGTTTTGTTTTATTATTTTTATGGTTTTTTAGGTTTTGAGGGTTTTTATGGTTTTGAGGCCATTTTTTTGGTTTTTTTTGATTTCTTGGGGTATTTTGTGGTTTTATGTCCTTCTAGGTTTTTAGGATATTTTAAGGTTTTTATCCTACTTATGTATTTTTAGGGGTATTTGGATTTTTAGTTTCTTTAAGGTATTTAAGGGTTTTAAGAGTTTATCTTGGTTATTTTGGTTTTTGTATGATTTTTATCATCTTTTAGTGATTTTTAGTCACATTAAGGGTGTTTATAGTTTTTTGGGATTTTTAGATTCAAAGGTTTAGGTATTGGGGTTTAAGATGTGTGGTTTATTTTTAAAGGAGTAGGTTAAAGGGTTTAGGGTGTATGATTTAAGGAATAGGGTGTAGGGTATAGGGTTTGGGGTTTGGGGTTTAGGGTTTAGGGTGTAGGGTATTTTGTTTTGGGTGTAGGGTTTTGGTTAGGGTTTTGGGTATTGTTGGTTAGGTGCATGGTTTAGGGTTTGGGGAGTATAGAGTAGGGTTTATGGGGAAGGGTTTAGTTTTTATGGTGTAGAGTTTAGG
Source organism: Viscum album (assembly GCA_963277665.1). Lineage (NCBI taxonomy): Eukaryota > Viridiplantae > Streptophyta > Magnoliopsida > Santalales > Viscaceae > Viscum > Viscum album. Next base: position 1,424,442,304 of record OY728136.1, on the reverse strand, counting down.
GTTCAAATGGTTTTTGAGATTTTTTTGGTGTTTTTAATATTTTTATAGCTTTTAGGTATTTATGGATTTTAGTTTTTTTATGTTTATTAGGTTTTAAGATTTTTAAGGGTTTTTAGGGTTTTAGGGTATTTAGGGTTTTAATGATTGTAATTTTTCTTTTTTGTTTTAGGGAGGGTATAGTGTTTCTCAGGTATTTAAGTGTTTATTGGGTTTTTTTGGAATTTTAGGGGTTTTGGGGGGTTTTGGGGATTTTAGGGTATTTATGGTTTTAAAGTGGTTTTCGGGGTTTTTTTCAGATTATTAGGGGTTTCAGTGGTTTTTGGGTTTTTTTTCTTTTTAAGAATTTTAGGGTTTTAAGTATTTTGGTTTTTAAGGTTTTTTTTATAGTTTTTATAATTTTTTAGTTTTTCATATTCATTAGGGGTTTTAGATAATTCTAAGGTTTTTTGGTTTTAAGGGATTTTAGGGATTTTTTTGGGTTTTTTGGTTTTTTAATATGTTTAAGGGGTTTTAGGTTTTCTCATGTGTTTTACAGTTTTTATGGTATTTTAAATTTTTTCGAATAATTTTATGAACTATTTGGGTTTTTAGGGGCCCTGTATATTTTAGGGGCTTTAAAGGTTTTTAGGGGTTTTAGAGTCCTTTAGTATTTTTTGGTTATTTTAGATTCTTTTAGGATATTTAGGGTATTTCAGGTTCCTTTAGTGATTTTATGGGTTTTAGTGTCTTTTAGGTTATTTTATGGTTTTTGGCTCTTTTAGGGTAATTAAGCACCTGTAGAGTTTTTAAATGGATTTTAGTGATTTTTTTGGATTTTTGGGTGTTTTTGAAATTTCAGTGTGTTTTATGGTTGTATTATGGTATTTTTCCTTTTTTATAGTTTTTAGGGTCTTTTATGGTCTTTTATGTTTTTAGTGTCTTTTGGGGTTTTTTGGTTTTTTGGGCCTTTATAGGGATTTCAGTGTCTTTTTAGAGGTTTTAGGGTATTACAATATTTTAAGAGTTTCATGGTCAAATCTGTAGTTTTAATGGGTTTAAGGATTTTTATGGTATTTATTGTTTTTAGGATTTTGATGGTTTTCAATATTCTTAGGGGGTTTTAGGAGTTTTTAGTGTATTTATAGTTTTCTAGGGTTATTAAAGAATTTTATTGTTTTTATGAGTTTGTAGTTGTTTTAGTTGGTATTTTAGCATTTTTGGGTTGAGAGTATTTTTTGTGTTTGAGGGTTTTTATGGGTTTTTGGGGTTTTGGGGTTTTTATGGGTTTTGGGATTTTTAGGGGTTTAGGGTTTTTATGGTCTTCCAAGGGATTATGGGTTTTTAAGGGCTTTTAGGTTGATTTAGGTTTTTAGTGTTTTAGTATTTTTGGTCTTGATTAAGAATTTTTATGGTTTTTAATATCTTTTAGGGTCTTTTATGGGGTTTAGGGTGTTTTAGTGTTTTGGGGGTTTTTAGACTTTTAGGTATGTAGTGTTTTAAGGTTTTTCTGAGTTTTTAGGGTCTTTTGGATTTTTTTAGTTTTTTTAGTGTTTTTTATGGTTTCTAGGGTTTTAATGGGTTTTAGGTATTTTTAGGGTTTTCTAAGGGGTTTCATTTTTTAGGCAGTTTAGGGAATTTTTAAGAATATATAGGCTATTTTACAGTTTTAGGGCCTTTTAGGGGTTTTAAGGCTTCTTTAGAGTTTTAGGTTTTTTTGTATTATTATGAGAATTTTGAGTGTTTTAGGGTTTTATATGGTTTTGGGTTCTCTTTAGGGTATTATTGGGTTTTTAGGGTTTTTGGGGGGTTTTTGAGTTATTAGGGATTTTTTAAGGTTTATAGAGTTTTTATGTTTTTTAGATTCTAGGGTGACTTTTGGAGTTTTTAGGGTTTTTAGGGAGTTTAGGGGTTTTTAGTGATTTTAGGGGTTTATGGGTTTTTTGGGGGTGTTTGTATTTTTAGGGTGTTTTTTGCGGTTTTAATGTGTTTTAATTTGATTTTTTTTATTTTTTTGTTTTTAAGTGGTTTGAAGTGGTTATAAGGGGTTTTTAAGGTCTTTTATTTTTTAGGGTTTTAGTGTATTTTAGTGGCTATTTATGGGTTTTAGGTACATTTAGGGTTTTTAGGGGTTTTAGAGTATTTTGGGATTTTTTGGGATTTTTTGGGATTGTTAGTATATTTTAGGGTTTTTGGGTTTTTAGGGTTTTTAATGTTTTTTAGAGTTCTTTATGTTATTTTAGTTTTTTATGGTCTTTTATGGTTCAGGGTATATGGTTTTGGATTTAGGGTGAAGGGTTTAGGGTTTAAGGTTTTGAGTTTAGGGGTTTGGGGTTTATAGTGTAGAGTTTAAGGTTTTGTGTGAAATGTATAGGGTTTATGGTGTAGTGTTTTAGGGTTATTGTGTAGGGTATAGAGTTTATGGGGTAGGGTATAGGTTTCAGGTGTAGGGTTTAGGGTTTAGGGTGTATGGTATACGGTTAAGGGTGTAGGTATTATGGTTTAGGTTGTAGGGTATAAGAGGAGTAGGCTTTTTTATGATTTTGGGGTTTTCCGGTTCTTTAAGGCCTTTATGGTTTCTTAGGGTTTTTTTCCAGGTTTTTAGGTTTTTTATGGATTTTATTGTTTATGGTTTTGTTGGTTTTAAGTGTTTTGTGAAATTTTGGTATTTAAGGTTGTAGGGTTTTTATAGTTTTTATGGGGTTTTAGTATTTTTTTTTTAGAGTTTTAGGGGTTTAAATGGTTTTGGGGGGTTTTAGGGGTTTTAGGGTCTCTATGGGGTTTTAGGGTTTTTAGTGTTAGCATATTTTTTTTAGGTTTTTTACATTTTTATTAATTTCTAATATTTTAAGGTTTTTCCAGATTTTAGGGTTTTTAGGGATATTTAGTGTTTTATGGGTTTTGGGGATTTTTTTGATTTTATGGTTTTTTGGGTTTTTATTATTTCTTACAGTTTTAGGGTTTATTAAGGCTTTTAGGGTAATTTGTTTTTTTGGTTTTTTTGTTTGAATGGTAACTGGTTTATTTTGGGGTTTTAGTTTTTAAGGGGTTTTAGGGGTTTTAGGGATATTTAAGTGTTTTAAATTTTTTTAGGTTTTAGAGTTTTTAATTTTTTTAAGGATTTTTAGTTTTTTGGGGGTTTTAGGATTTTCTAGGGTTTTATGGTTTTTAATTATTTTAGGATATTTTTATTCTTTAGGGTTTTTTGGGTTTAAAGGTTTTTTGGGTCTTTTATGGCCTATTAAGGTCTTTTATGAGTTTTTGCAGTTTTTAGTGTTTTTAGGGTATTTAGGGGTTTTAGGGGTTTTTTAGGTTTTAGGATTTTTTAGGTTTTTTAGGATTTTGGGGTTTGGAATGGTTTTTAGTTTAATTTTGGGTGTTTAGGGTTTTTAGGGGTTTTAGGTTTTTTAGTTTTTTAGGTGTTTTTGGGTAGTTTATTTGGTTTTTTGGGTTTTAGGGGATTTTATGGGTTTTTAGGTCTTTCCTACAGTTTTTACAGTTTTTATTGGTTTTGGGTTTGTTTTAGGATCCTTTAGCATTTTTTTGGTTGATTTTAGGTCCTTTTATGGTTTTTATGGGTTTTTGGTTCCTTTAGGGTTTTAAGGGTTTTTAGAGTCTTTTACGTTTTTATGGAATCTTATGGGCTTTAATCATTGTTAGGGTTTTGGGGGGTTTTAGTGTATTTTATGGTTTTATGGTTGTTATGATATTTTAGGGTTTTTTTATTTTTTTGGTTTTTTTGGGTTTTTTGGGTTTTTTGGGGTTTTCATGTTTTTTGGGGTTTCTAGGGTTTTCATTGTATTTAGTAAGTTTTGGATTATTTAGGGGTTTTAATTTTTTAATGTTTTTAGGGATATTTATGGGATTTAATATTTTTGTGGGATTTTAGGGTTTTCTTGGGTTTTTAGGGACATTATTTTTGTAGGGGTTTTAGCAGTTTTAGTATTTTTAATTGTATCTAGTGTCCTTTTATGTTTTTCGTATTCTTAGGGAATTTTAGGGCTTTGGGGTTTTTATCGATTCCTAGGGGTATTAAGGGTTTATGGTGTTTTTTTGTATTTTTATGGTTTTTAGGTATTTTAAGGGTTTTAACAGGGTTTTTAGGATTTTACGGATTTTTAGAATTATTTATGACTTTTAAAGTTTTTTTGAGTTTTTTTTAATTATTTTTTAGGGTTTATGGGTTTTGGGGGGGTTTATGTGTTTTAGGTTTATTATTATTATTATTGGGTTTTTTGGGTTTTTGGGTTTTAGGCAGTTTTAGTGTTTTTTAGGGTTTAATGATTTTTATGATTTTTTAGAATTTTATGTGTTTTAGGGACACTTCAGTTTTTAGGGGTTTTATGCTATTTTAGGTGTAATTTGGGTTTTTATGGGTTTTTTTTGTTTTTAGGGTCTTTTATGGTATTCTCAAGGTGTTTGGTCATTTCAAATTTTTAAGGGTTTTTTCTATTTTTTAGTGTTTTGGGTTTTGTGGAGTTTTTAGTGTTTGTTAGTGTTTTTTTATTTTTAGAGGGTTTTAGTTGTTTTTATAGATTTTAGAAATTTTTATGAATTTATTGGGTTTTGGGGATTTTTTAGTGTTTTTCATGGTTTTTAGGGATTTTAGGGTTTTATGTTTCATAGGGAATTGATGTTTTTTTAAGAATTTTTGGGGGTTTTAAGAGTTTCAATAGGTCTTTATGGTTTTTGATGTTCATAGGGTTTTTAGGGTTTTGTGAGTTTCTTCTTGGGGTTTTAGGGGGTTTTTAATTTTTTTATATTTTAGGGGTTTTAGGGATTTTAAGGTTTTAAGGGTTTTAGGGGTTTTAGGTGTTTTAGGTTTCTTTCTATGTCTTAGGGTTCTATTCTTTTTTGGGGAATTTTTTATATATTCATTTTTCTTTTGAATTTTTAATAATTTTTAAGATATTTCAAATGGTTTTTGAGTTTTTTAGAGTTTTATGGTTTTTAGGGGTTTGTATGGGTTAAAGGGTTTGGGGGGATTTAATGGTTTTTAGGGGTTTGGTTTTTTTATTATTTTGTATATTTTCTTGGGTTTTTGGTCTTTTTGGGTTATTTCATTTTTTATGGTATTCGGGGGTTTTCAATGTTTCTTGGGTTGTTTTAGGGGTCTTAGGATGTTTAGGATTTTTTAAGGTTTTAGGGGTTTTGGGGTGTTTTAGGATTTTTAATAATTTTTGGGTTTTTTAGGTTTTTAAGGTTTTTAGGGTTTTTAGGGACTTTAGGATTTTTGGATGATTAAGTGGTTTAGGGTATTTTAAGGTTTTATAGAGTTTTTAGGTCCTTTTAGGGGTTTTTATTGATTTTTTGGGTCTCTAAGAGTATTTTAGTGTTTTATGGTTTTTTTTGAATTTTTAGTGTTTTAAAATATTTTCACGGGGTGTTTTTGGTTTTTTTGAGTTTTAGAGATTTTTAGTGTTTTGGGGGGATTTGGATTTATTGTGTTTCAATGGGTTTTCAAGGTTTTTTGGGGTGTTTAGTGTTTTGGTTATTTTAGTTCTTTTAAGATTTCTAGAACTTCATTAGGGTTTTTTTGTCTTTTTCGGGTTTTAGAGTTTTTAGAGTTTTTGGGACTTTTAGAGTTTTTATAGGGCTTTAGGGGTTTTAACTAGTTTTAAGGCCAATTTTTAGTGTTCTTAGTGTCTGTAAAGATTTCTTTGGGGTTTTTTGGGGTTTTTGAGTTTTAGGGATTTTAAGGGTCTTTTATAGTGTTTAAGTATTTTTTAGAGTTTTAAGGGGTTTCAAGAAATTTTGGGGTTATTAGGGGGTGGTGTTTTTTACATTTTAGGGATATTTTGGGGTTTTGGGGCCATTTAGTTGTTTTAGGGTTTTTAAGGTCCTTTAGGGTTTTCTATGTGTTTTTCAATGTTTTGAGGGGGTTTATGGGTTTTTAGAGCTCTAGGTTTTTTAGGGAGTTATATGGTTTTTATAGATTTTTAGGTTTTTAAGGTTTTTTTGGGTTTTAGGGTTTTAGGGGTTTTGTGTATTTTAGGGTTTTTATGGTTTTTAAGGTTGTTAGGTTTTTTGGTTTCTTATTTTTTCTTATAATTTTTATGAGTTTTATTGACTTTTAATTTTTTAGGGTAGTTTAATTATTTTTAGGGAATTTTAAATTTTTATAGGGGTTTTAGGGTCTATTTTATGTTTTTAGGTTTCTTAAGGATTTTAAGGTCTTAAGGGTTTTTTTTTCATTTTATGGTCTTTTAGGGGTTTTATGGTTTCTAGGGGTTTTAATTTTTTTTAGTTTATTTAGAGTTTTAGGGGGGGTTCTATCACTTAGTTGATTTTGGGGGGTTTTAGGGTCCTTTAAGGGTTTATAGTGGGTTTTTTGTTCGTCAATGTATTTTATAGGTTTTTAGTATTTTTAGATTCCCTTAGGATCATTTCGGTTCTTAATTTTTTTGTATGGTTTTAGGGTTTTTATGGTCCCCTAGAGTTTTTATATGGTTTTGCATCTTTTAGGGTTTTAGGGTGTTTTCTGGTCTCTTAGATTTTTAGGGGTTTTAATGTCTATTAGAGTTTTAAAAGTATTTTATGGTCTTTTAAGGGGTTTTTAGGTTTTAAATATCTTTTATGTTTTCATTTTAATTTTAGAGTTTTTAAGTTTTTTAGGTTTTTTAAGGGTTTGTTGGTTCTTTCTCAGTTTTTAGGGGTTTTAGGATCTTTTATGATGTTTTAGGGGGTGTTGGGTGTGTTACGGGTTTTATGAATTTTTTGGGTTTTCGAGGATTTTAAGGTATTTAAGGTTTTTAATTATTTTTAGTATTTTTAAGTGTTTTTCTGTGTTTTGGGGTTTTATGTGGTTTTAAATGGTTTTTAGAGGATTTAGTGTTTTTAGGGTTTTAATTTTTTTAAGGGGATTGGGGGTTTTTATGTTTTTTAGGGTTTCAGGGTTTTTATTGGATTTCTGTTGTTTTTTGATTTTAGGTTTTTTAGGGATTTATGGATAGTTTTTATGTTTTCTTAGGGTTTTGGGGTTTTAATGGTGGTTTTAGGTTTTTAGGCATTTTTAGGGGTTAATAGTGTTTTCATGGATTTTACGGGTTTTAGGATATTTAGGGTTTTAAGGGGTTTCTTTTGTTTTTTCAAGTTTCAGAGGGTTCTAGTGTTTTTAATGTTTTTTGGTTTTTATGGATTTTATGATTTTTTTTCAGTTTTTGTTGTTTTTAAAAGTTTATAGGATTTTAAGTACTTTTTGAGCTTTTTATTGTTTCTAGGGTTTATTTGTTTTTATTAGTTTTACTCGTTTTAGTGTTTTTTGGTGATTAGGGATTTTTAGTGGCTTCTATTTTTTATATTGTTTTATGGTTTTTGGGGGTGTTTGGGGTTTTATGGGTTTTAGGGTTTTTATCATTTTTCAGGGTTTAGGGTGTTTTAGGGGTTTTTTTGGTTTCTTAGCGTCAATAGGGGTTTTTTAGTTTTTAATCATTAATGTGTGTATTAGTGTTTTATTGGTTTTTAAAATAATTTTACAGATTTTTTTGGATTTGAAGGGCTTTTGTGTGGTATTTAGTGATTTTACAGGTTTTATGTTTTTTATAGTTTTAAGGGTTATTAGGGATTTAAAGGGGTTTTTGGATTTTTTAGGTTTCTTAGGGTTGTAAGTTATTTTGGTAAGTTTGTGTTTTTAAGGTTTTTAGTGGTTTTTTTTCTATTTTTTAGGTTTTTATAGATTTTTAGGGATTTTTAGGGTGTTTATGGGTTTAGGTATTTTTTATGGACTATAGGCGTTTTGGGGATTTTAGGGGTTTTCATGGATTTTTATGAGGGATTTAGGGTTTATGGATTTTTGTAGGTGTTTTAATAGGTTTTTAGATTTTTGGGTTTTAAAGTGTCTTTCAGGGTTTTTGGGTATATTTTTTTAGATTAGTTTTAGGGTTTGTATGGATTCTTTGATATTTTGTAGGGGTTTTTAGGGTTTTTTGAGTTTTTTTAACATGTTAGTGGTTTTTATGGTTTTTAGGAATTTATGTTTTTAAGGATTTCAGGGTTCTATGGTTTTTAATATGGGTTGTATATGTTTTTAGGATTTTTTTGGGTTCTAAAGGTGTTTTAAGATGTTTTTGGGTTTTTAGTATTTTTAGGGGTTTTAGGGTACATTACAGGTTTTTAGGGGGTTTTAGGTATTTTCAGTGTTTGAAGGGGTTTTTAATTATTTTTATGGTTTTTAGTTTTTTTTACTTTTTAGGGTCTTTAGGTGTTTTAGTGGTTTTATGATTATTTGTCTATTTTTGGTTTTCTTAGGGTTTTTAGGGTTTTTTTGGATTTGTAGTGGTTTTTTGGATATTGCAGTGTTTTCAGGGTTCTTGGGGTTTTTAGGGGTTTTTAGGGTTTTAGGTTTTTTAGGTTTTTAGTGCTTTTACTTTTTTTAAAGTGTTTAGGAATGTTATGGTAATTAATAGGGATTTAATATATTTTAGGGGTTTTAGGGTTTTAGGGTTTTTAGTGGTTTTTAGGGTTTTCAGTAGTTTTTAGGTTTGTGGGGTATTTTAGATTTTTTGGGGGGTGGATTTTGGTATTCAGGTGTTTTGGGGGACTTTTAGAGGGGTTTTAAGGTATTTATGGGTTTTTGGTATTTAGAGTATTTTTAGGGTTTTATGTGTTTTAGGGTTTTAATGGTTTTTAGGGTTTTTTAGTGTTTTTATGGTATTTCAGCATTTTTAGCATCGTCTAGGGGTTTTAGGGTTTTTTTTATTTTTAGGGTATTTCTTGTTTTTGGGTATTTTTAGGGGTTTTAAGGGTCTTATTGTATTTTTTGGGGTTTTAAGATCAAAAATGGTCTTTTTTGGGTTTCTAAGGGATTTTGATTAATGGGGGTTTTAGAGTTTCTTTAGGTTTTTTATGTTTTTTTTGGGTTTTTTGGTATTATTAGTGTTTTTAGGGATTTGTTTTTTGGGTTTTAGGGTTTTTAGGTTTATTTTGGGTTTTTAGGCTTGTGTTAGGATTTTTAGGGTTTTTTATAGTATTTGGGATGTTTTTGGGGTTTCATGGTCTTTTAGTATTTTTAGGATATTTATATATTTTTGTATTTTTAGGGGTTTTTAATATTTTTAGGTTTTAATGGTATTTAATGGGGTTTTATGGTTTTTTGGGTTTTAGGCTTTTTAGGGGTTTTAATTTTTTTAGGTCCAAGGAAGATGCGAGGGTCGGGCTATTCCTGACCCCCACAAATTTATTAGAAAAAAATAGACACAGGGTTTTAAAGAGTTTTTAGTGGTTTTAGGGTTTCCTTGATTTTTTTCGTGTTTTTAGGTTCTTATAGGGTTTTAATTGGGGGTTTTAGGGTTTTAGGGTTTCTTGTGTTTTTAGGGTCTTTAGGTGTTTTTTTTGGTTTTTTAGTGTTTTATAGGGTTAAAAGGGTTTTTAGGTTTTTTTTTTTGGATTTTTTGGGATTTTAGTTTCATTTATTGTTTTATAGTTTTAGGTTTTTATGGGGTTTTAGGTATTTTTAAGGGTTTTTGGGTTTTTGGGTTTCTATTGAGGTTTTTAGGAGTTTTTAGGGTTTTTATTTTTTTAGGTTTTTTTGTGTTTTTTGGGGTTTTAAGGGTTTTTGCAGTATTTTATTATTTTTTGTGGTTTTTGGTATTTTAGGGGTATTTTAGGTTTTTTAGGATCATTACATATTTTTAGTGTATTTATAATCTTTTATGGGTTTTAGGTGTATTATATGGTTTTAGGGGGTTTTAGGTGCTTTTACGGTTTTTATTCTCTTTTAGGGGTTTTGGGTTTAATTAAGTGTCTTTAGAGTTTTTAGGGACTTTTAGTTTTTAGGGAATATGGTTTATTGTGTAGGTTGTAGGGTTTAGGGTTTTAAATATTGGGTTCAGGGTTTCGGGTATATGGTTTATGGTATTGGGTGTATGGTATAATGTTTAGGGAGTATGGTTTTAGGTCTACGGTGTAGGGTAGAGGGTTTCAGGTGTAGGGTTTCACATTGAGTGCGTAGTGTATAGGGTTTCAAGTGTAGGGTTTATGTTTTAGGGAATGGGGTATAGGTTATATGGTATAGGGTATTGGGCTTAGGGTGTAGGGTTTAAAATTTAGGGGTTTTATGGTTTTTACAGGTTTTTAGTGGTTTTAGGAGTTTTAGGGTTTTTTAGGAATCTTATGGATTTTCGGGGTTGTTGGGTTTTATATTATTTAGGGGTTTTTAGTTGTTTTTCGGTTTTTAAATTTTTTATTATTATTTATCTGTTTTTAGGGTTTTAAGGGTTTTAGGGTTTTTAGGATTCTTTAATTTTTTAGCTTTTTTATGCTTTTAGGATTCTTTAGATTCACTAAGGTGTTTAAGGGGGTTTAGGTTTTTATGATATTTGTAGGGATTATGATCTTTCAGGTCGTTTAGTGTCTTTTAGGGTTTTAAATATGTTTTAGGTTTTTAGGGTTTGTATTTTTTATAGGGTTTTTATGGGGTTTTATAGTTTTTAGTTTTTTTAGGGTGTTTAGGGGTTTTTAGGTTTTTTAGGGGTATTTGGTGTTTTTACGTTTTTATGGTTTTTAGGCGTTTTAGAGTTTTAGGGTTTTTAGGATTTATACAACATTTATGTTTTTAATGGTTTTGGGGGTTTTAGGTTCTTTTAGGATTCTTTTTGCAATTTTATGGTATTTATATGGGATTTTTGGGTTTGTTTGGTGGGGGGTTAGGGTATTTTTAACAATTTAAGTTTTTGAGGGTTTTATTTGGGTTTCTAGGGGTTTTTTGGTTTTTATAGTTTTTAGGGTATAATTTAGGTGTTTAGGTATTTTTTGGGGCTTTATGGTTTTTACGGTTTTTATAGTTTTTAGGTCTCTTGGGGATTTTAATAGGAGTCTGGGATTTTAGAGTCTTTATGGGTTTTAAGAGTTTTAGGTTTCATTATGATTTTTGCGGGTATTCAAATTTTTTAGGGGGTTTTGGGTTTTTATGGTATTTTTTGGTTTTTATGGTTTTTAAGGGTTTTAGGGTCTTTTATGTTATTAGGTATTTATGGTCACTTAGGTTTTTAAGAAATTTTTTGGTTTTTAGGGGTTTTAGGGTCTTCTATGGTTTTTAGGGGTTTTATGGTATTTTTAGGTTTTAGGGTGTTAAAGGATTTTAGGTTCGTTAGGGTTTTAAGTTCTTTAATGATTTTTAGGATTTTAGGGTGGTGTTTGGTTTAGAGTGTAGGGTTTATGGTTTATGATGTAGGTTATATGATATAGGGTGTAGGATTGAGGTTGTGGTTGTACGGTTTAGGGAGTAGTGTACAGAGTTTAGGGTTTGGTGTTTATGGTATAGGGTTTAGGGTGTATTGATTTTGGTTTAGAGTGTATGTTATTGGGTTTTGGGTGTAGTTTTTTGGGTTTATGGGTTGGGGTTTAGGGTTTGTTGTTTTGGGTTTAGGGTTTAGGGTGTAGCGTATATGGTTTTTATTTTTTTGTCTTTTTTACAGTTGTATGGTTTTTAGGATATTTCAGGAGATTTAGGGTTTGATTTCCATTTAGGTTTTTAGTGGTTTTGGTGTTTTAGGGTTCTTTGGGGTATTTTGGTATTTTAGGGTTATTAGGGTTTATAGGGTCTCATAGGGTTTTATATGTTTTTTGGGATTTTAATGTTTTTATGGTTTTAAGGGGTTTTAGTGGTTTTTAGGTCTTTCGGGATATTTTAGGTTTTTTTTTGTTTTTTAGGATTTTAAGGATTGGTGGGTAGGTTAAATAGGTTTTTAATTGTTTTTATGTGTTTTTAAGGGGTTTAGGGTTTCAGGTGTTTTAGATATTTTAGGGTGTTAGAGGTTTTTTTGGTTTTAGGGGTGTTTTAGGACTTTTTTGGTTTTAAGGTTTTTTTTGGTTTCTATGTGTTATAGGTGTTTTTAAATTTTTATGGGGGTTTTAGGGATTATTTTACGTTTCTAGTGTTTATTAGGATTTATGGTTTTATAGGGTTTTAGGGTTTTTATCATTTTTAGGGATTTTATGGGTTTTTTTGGGTTTTTAGTGTTTTATAGGGTTTTAAGGCATTTTATTGATTTTTGGGTAATTTTAAGATATTTTATTTTTTGTATTGTTTTTTAGTTACGTTTTTAGGTGTTTTTAGATACCTTTATGGATTTTAGAGTATTTTAGGGGTTTTAGGGTCTTTTAGGGTCATTAAGTGTTTTCAATTTATTTTTGAGGTGTTTATAGTTTTTAGGGTATTTTAACATTTTAAAGAGTTTTTTGTGTTTTTATGGATTTCAAAGATTTTAGGGTATTTATGGATTTAGTGCCTTTTTTTAGGTTCTTTATGATTTTTAAGGTTTTTAGGGTCATTAAATTTTTTTAAGGTTTTTATGGTCATTTATGGACTTAAGGTATTTTTTGTTTTGTTGTCTTTTTATTTTTTAGTATCTTTTATCATATTTTATGTTGTTTAGAGATTTAAGGGTGTTTAGGGGTTATGATGATTTTTTACAGGTTTTAATGGATTTTATTACTTTTATGTGTTTTATGGGTTTTCTAGTTTTTTAGGGATTTTAGGGATTTTATTTGTTTTTAGTGGGTTTTATGGTTTTAGGGGTTTATATGGTATTTTTCCGTTTTTTGGTTTTTCGTTTTTTTGGTGTTTTAGGATTTTTAGTGGTTTTTTGGGTTTGTTAGGTTTTCTTTGTTTTATAATATTAGTGTTCTTAGGCTGTTTAGGCATGTTTTATGGGTTCTTAGGGTGTTAAGGTTATTTTAGGTATTTGGGATTTTTTTCTTGTCCTTTAGTAACTTTTAGGGCAAGGAAGGCTCGGGTCCAGGCTATTTCTCGGACCCCCCAAATTTATTAAAAGAAAAGACACAGACACTGCAGACAAGGGAGGGGAGGGATCCATCGATCCACACCCAAAACCCCTTACGACCTTAGCCTGAAGGCCACAGAAAGAGAGGAAGAAAAGAAAAAAAGCAAAAACAACAAGTCAAGAGACCAGAAGGGAGAGCACACAAGGGGGGGGGATCAGTCAACATCTCCACCCCTTAAGATATTTTATGTTCTTTGATGTATTGTTTTGGGGGTTTTATGGTTTTTAGGGGTTTTAGCGTTTTATATATTTGTTTTGAGTTTTAAAGAGTTTTTTTTTGGATTTTAGGGTTGTTTTTGTTTTTTAGAGTTTTATGGGGTTTTAGTGTTTTTATGGGGTTTTAGGATATTTATTATTTTTATGGGTATTATGTTTTTTAAGGGTTTTAAAGTGTCTTTGGGTATTTTTATGGTGTTTTAAGATATTTTTAGGGTTTTAGGTTCATTTTAGTGTTTTAGGGTTTTTAGGTTTTTAGGGTTTATAGTGGATTTTGGATTTTTTTGTGTTTTTTGGGTTATTTAGGGGTTTTCATATTTTTTTGGGTTTTTTAAAGGTTTTAATTGTTTTTGGATGTTTTTATGGGTCTATAGGGTTGTATTTTGTTTTAAGGGTTCGGGGGGTTAGGATTTTTATGGTTTTGTAGGGTTATTTTGGGTTTGATGGTCTTTTATGATTTTTAAGGTTTTAGGGTTTTTAGGGTTTGGGGTTAATTTATGGTTTTTTTGGGTTTTATGTTTTTTATTATTTTTATGTGTTTAGGTTTTTTAGGGTTCTAATGGTTTTTTGGTTCTTAAAGGTTTTCCGTACTTTTTATGGTTTCAAAGGGATTTGTATGGTTTAACTATTATTTTTTGTTTTAAAGGGTTTTAGGTTCTTATATTTTTTATTGATTTTAGGGTATTTTAGGGGTTCTTTAGGGGTTTTCCATATCCTTTATGGTTTTTGGTATTTTAGGGCATTTTATTAGTTTAGGGTCTTAGGGGTTTTAAGGATTTTCATTGTTTTAGAGGTTTTAATGTTTTTAGGGTTTTTAGGGGTTTATGTTCTTTTAGTGTTTTTAGGTTATTTTATAGTTTTTTGGGTTTATACTATAGGGTTTAAGGTGTAGGGTATAAAATATATGTTTTAAAGGTTTGGTTTTATGTTTTATGTTATAGGGTTTATGGTTTTAGGAGTTGGTTAAAGAGTTTAGTGTTTACGGTTTAGGGTTTCAGGTCTAGGGTTTAGGGTTTAGGGTGTATAGTTTTGAGTATAGGGGGTAGGGTATAGGGTTTCAGGTGTATGATTCAGGTTTTATTGTTTAGTGTATATATTTTAGGGTGTATGATATATTATTTATGGTGTAGGGCATTTGATTCTAGGTTTTTAGGATTTTTACATTTTTGGGTGTTTTTAGGGTTTTTAGGGTTTTGATGTTTTAAGGATAAATTTGGTTTTTAGGGTATTAAATTGTTTTAAGGTTTTATAATGGATTGGGGTTATTTAGGGTTTTATTTTTTTAGGGTTTGAAAAGTTTTTAGGTGTTTTATTGGTTTTATGGGTTTGTAGTGTTTTTAGGGGTTCTAGGGGTTTTTTGTTTTTTTGGGGTTTTTAGGTATTCTGTAGGGTTTTCAGAATTTTTAGGGTTCACATAGTTTTTGGATTTTTGGGGGGTTGTAAGGGTTTTTAGATTTTTGGGGGTATTTAGGGGTTTTATGGGTTTAAATGTTGTTTTTGTGAATTTATAGTTTTTGGGTTTTTTTTGTTTTTAGGGGTTTTATTGCATTTTTTATTTAATTTTTATAGGTTTTTATGCTATTTAGGGGTTTTTGAAATTATAGGGTTTTTAGGTGTTGATTTGTGTTATGGTTTTAGGGTATTTTTTGTATTTTGTGGTATTTTTAGTGGTTTTATCTGTTATTAGACTTTTAATGTTCTTAGTGTCTTAGGGATCTTAGTTTTTTAAATATGTTATAGGTTTTTTTTGGTTTTTAGGGACTTTTAGGGGTTTGGTTGTTTTTAGGGTCTTTAGTGTATTTTATAGGGGTATTAGTGGTTTAGAGTTTTTAGTGTTTATACAGATTTTAGGGGTTTTAGTGTTTTTATGGTTATTAGGTTTTTAGGGGTTTTCAAGTGTTTTTAGAGATATTTAGGGTTTTAGGGTTTCTAGGGTCTTTTGGTGGTTAGTTAGGGTTTTCATGTGTTTTAAGGTCTTTTAAGGTATTAGGTTTTTAGTTTTCTTTAATATTTCATAGGTTTTTTGGGACTTTTAGATATTTTTATGAATTTTAGGGTCCTTTAGTGTTTCTAGGGTTTTAGGATCTTTTAGGGGTTTTAGGGTTTTAGGGTTTTAATGATATTTTGGGGTTTTAGGCTTTTTAGGTTTTTAGAGTTAAAGATTTTTATGGTATTTAGGGTCCATTAGGGTTTTTATCATTATTTAGGGATTTTGGGGGGGGGTTAGTTTTATGGTTTTAATGGGGTGTTTAGGGTTTTTTGGGATTTTTTAGTTTGTAAGGATTTTATGGGATTTTAGGGATTTTAGTGGTTTTTATAGATTTTGGGTTTTTAGGATTTTTTTCAGTGTTTAGGGGATTTTAGTATTTTATGGTATTTTCATGTTTAATGGGTTTTTAGTTATTTTTTGGTAGTTTTTGGATTTTAGGTTTTTTAAGGGTTTAAATGTGTTTTCGTATTTTCATGTACTTTTAAAATATTTTGGAGTTTTTATGTGTTTGAAGGTTTTTTTCAGGGTTTTAAAGTATTTTATGTTTTTTAGTGTTTTTGGTTTTTTATGGTTTTATTTGGTTTTAAGATTATTTTTTTGTTTAAGAGGGTTTTAGTTTTTTAAGTGTTTTTCATGGTGTTATGGTTACCTAGGTTTTAGGTGGTTTTAGTGAATTTTAGGGTTTCTTGGGGTTTTTAGGGTTTTAGGGTCTTGGGGTTATTTAGGGTATTTTATGGTTTTTTGGTTTTTAAGGTACTTTAAATGTTCAAAGGTATTTTTATAGTTTTTATTGTAGTTCGGTTTTGTAGGGTTTTGGGAACATTTAGTGTTTTTTGGGGATTTTAGGGTCATATGTGTTTTTTTGGTTTTATGGTGGTTTTTGTTTATTTTTTGGTTATTAGGGACTTTTAAGGGTTATTATAGATTTTAAGGTATTTTTTTTGATTGATGTGCTTTAAGGGATTTAATATTTTACAGGATTTAAGAGTTTTTAGGGTTTTACTGTTTCAAGGATTTTTACAAAAAATTTAGGTGTTTTTAGGGTTGGAGATTTTTTTAGATTTCTTAGGGGTTCAATGGTTTTTAGGGTTATTTATGTATTTTGTCGATTTAGGGGGTTTTAGGGGTTTTTATGTTTCAATGGGGTTTTTTTGGTATTTTTGTTCTTTCTAAGGGTTTTAGTGTTTTTACAGCTTTAACTGTTTTAAGGTTTTTTTTGGGTCTTTAAGGGTTTTTTATTTTTAGGGGTTACAGGTTTTTAGGGGGTTTCTAGTGTATTTTTGGGGATTTATGGGTTATTATGGACTTTTAGTTTTATTTTAGTGGTTTTATGGTTTATAGGATTTTTTAGGTTTCTAAACGTTTTTAGGGTTTTTAGGGTTTTTAGTGTATTTTTTGGGTTTTAAGTGTTTTTGGGGATTTTAGATATTTTATTTTTTTAGTATCTTTACTTTATACAAGGTTTTCCTTATGGTTTTTATAGTTTTAGGGTTTTCAGGGAGTATTTAGTTTTTTATGGGTTTTTGCTGTTTTAGTTATTTTATTGTTCTTTAGTGTTTTAGGGCATTAGGGTTCTTTCAGGTTTTTTAGTTTTCATGATTCTTTTAGGGGTTGTATTATAGGTATTATTGTTTTCTGTTTTTCAAAAGTTTTTATGTTTTTTTAGGTTTTTTAGGTTTTGTAGGATTTTTAGAATATTGTAGGGGTGTTATTTTTTTTACTAGTTTTTAGGTTTTTTAGGGTTTTTTGGGGTCTTAGGGCAAGGAAGATGCGAGGGACGGGCTATTCCCGACCCCCCCAAATTTATTAGAAAGAAAAAAGAGACACAACAGACAAGGGAGGGGAGGGGTCAAATGACCCACACCCAAAAACCCTTAACGACCCAAGACAAAAGACCCCCAAAAAAAGAAAAATCAAGAACAAAAAAAGAAAACACACAAAGAAAAGAATCCACCAACATTATCCAGCATCAACCAGCATCCAGCAGCTCACAGCTAACCAAAAACCAGCATCCAAACTTGAACAGCGAACAACATCCAGCAGCAGCACGACCATAAACCACAGCTTCAGCACCTCCCATATGAGAAACAACCAGCATCTAGAACCACCAGCATCCCACATCACAGAACCACCAGCATCCAAGATCATAGAACCATCCGCATCAAAATCACAATCTTCACCATCACCAGCATTCAGCAGCTCACCACCAAGCAGCAACCAGCATCCAATCTCACAAAGACCAAAATCGAGCACCTTCACACCAAAACAAGAAACTACCAACAGCACATAGCCATCATCCAGAGAAGGAACAATCACACAACTCAAACAGCTCTTCCAACAACCCAGAAGTTTCAACACATGACCAAAATTCAGCACCTCAATACAAGCCCAGCGAACAGCACCAACATCAGCCCATAGCAGAAGCATCCACCACCATATGAAGATACATAACAGAAGGATCCAACCATAGAATTCAGTAGTAAATTCAAGGCCAAAAAAACGGCTTTGGCATCGTCGGAAAGAAAGGACCAAAACCATAACGCCGCAAAACCTAAAATGGCCAGTATCAGAAGCATGAAACAATGATCGGGCAGAGGAACAGACCTGGAGCTTAATCACGGAACGAGAATGAGAAAATTTGAAAACCCAGAAACCTAAATCAAACAAGATACCACCAACCATCCACGCCTCCTGCATCCAAAGAGAAATGACGCAACACTATCGGAACCACTGAACTTCGCCCAGGCACAGCTCCACAAATAGATGGGAAGCATGCAGCATCGAAATCTGAGAAATCCAGACCCCCACAAAACGTCGTGGAGGAGTCCAGGAACCACACCACCGAGGAAGTCTCATCCACCGTTGATATCTTCGAAACCGTTGACCCATCCATGGAGGAATCGTCTCAGTAACCGCAATCTGGATCTTCTCCGTAGACCAATCACCTGCAGATCTGGAAAGAATGAGATCTGGCTCATCCCCAGAAAGCTGGAACCACGCCTTCCTCATCAACCAGAGAAGCCACAGAAATCCTTCTAATTCCAGATCCGCAGCACCACACACTCTATATTCACCTTTAACCACGCGAGACAACAGAGAAAAGCCTCCGCCATCCCAAACAAAGAGTTGCAACACCGCATCCGAATCCATCCTGCACCAGAGCCGAACCCATCTGTCGATCCAAATTTGAAGATCCACACCGTCGACGAAACCTCACGCCTCGCCAGATCTCCACTCTAACCAAACAGATCTGAGACAGAAAAGTCCGAAACCAACAGAAGCCTCAAGATCTATCAATCCAAAGGCAGAAATCCCATCACTGTGGAACGTAGCACCACCGAAGATCGACGCCATCCAGCACCGCCTAATGCCACCGAAGACCGATGCCTCCGGGAACCGCCAAAGAAAACCGCAACCACCATGGGGAAAAGAAATTCGATCTGGAAGAGCCGAATCACCAAGATATGGAGAGCGCCGTGACGAGAGAAAACCACCAGGAGAGTAGGCCGCCATCTTCAGTCTTCTGGGGTCTTAGGGGTTTCTAGGGTTTTTTGGATTTTATTGGGTTTTTTGGTTGTTTTGGGTTTCAAGAGGTTTCTTAGGGTATTTTAGAAATTTCATAGGGATTTCTAGGTGTTTTTTAATTTTGCAGTTTTTCATAGTTTTTAGGGATCTTTGGGGTTTTATGTATTTGAGAATTTTTATGGGGTTTTTTAAAAAATTTAGGGTTTTTAGGGGTTTTATGTTTATTTTGGGGTTGTTTTAGGGTTTTAGGATTTAGGGTTTGGGGTGTAGGGTATATGGTTTAGGGTTTAGTGTATTTGGTTTAGGGTGTGGGGTATATGGTTTAGAGTTTTGGGTTTTGGGTTTTGGGTTTTTTGTGTGTAGTATAGGGTTTACGGTAAATGGAATTAGGTTTTGTGTGTAGGGTGTAGGTTTTGGGTTATATGGTTTATGATTTAGGATCCATGATATAAGGTTTAGGGTGTACAGTTTAGGGTTTATGGTGTACTGTTTAGAGATTAGAGTGTAGGGTTTAGTGTGTAGGGTTTAGGGTTTATGGTGTATGGAAAGGAAGGCCCGGGGACAGGCTATTCTTGTCCCCCAAAAAATTTATTAGAAAAAAAGACACGGTAGAAAAAGGAGGGGTGGGGTCAATCAAACCACACCCAAAAAGCCATGTACAACCCCAAGAAACCCAGACACCCCCATGAAACCCAAAAGGCAGACAAAAAACTAAACAAAGTAGAAAATCAAAAGCATTCCCATTAGCACCATCCAGTCAATCAACATCCAGCATCTCGCAGTAGATTTGCCATCATCCATCCCCACCTTTCCATACCAATCCTCATCCAATGAAACAGAACCACCATTATTAACATCATAAACATCACCTTCATATGTAGCAGCTTCATCACCTATTATTCGAGAAACAACTAGCATCTAGCAACTCATATTCTAGCATTCACCGCCACCTAGCCAACTGACTCCTATTTTTTGGAGCTCATTTTCCAGTATCTCGCCCCTCCTAACCCATCAGCTCCTAAAATATCATATATCAACATCCAACAACCAAAACATTCTTACCAAAGAGCGTCCAGCGTTCGACACCTCGCAGCATAGCTAGCCATAGACCACCAACATCCATACCCAGTACCAAGTCATAGCGCCCAGCACCCCTTGGAGGGTATAGGGTTTTGGGTGTAGGGTATAGGGTTTTGGATGTAGGGTTTAGAAATTAGGATGTTGGGTTTAGGGTTTAGGTTGTCGGGTTTAGGTTTTAGATTGCATGATATATACTTTATGGCGTATGGTTGAGTGTTTAGGTTGAAGGATACAGGTTTTAGGGTGTAGTGTTTTGTGTTTATCATGTAGGGTATATGGTTTAAGGTGTATGGTTTATAGTTTTGGGTGTAGGGTAGATGGATTATGGTTTATGGTTTAGGGTATAGGGTATAGGATTTATAGTTTAGGGTTTAGTGTATAGGGTTTGGGGTTTATGGTTTGGGGTGTAGGGTGTAGGGTGAAGGGTATAATTATTATGGTATATGGTATTGGTAGTAGGGTATACGGTTTAGGGTGTAGGTTTTAGGGCTTATGATGTAGGGTATATTTTTTAAGGTGTTGGTTTTAGGATTTAGGTTGTAGGGTTTATGGTTTATGGTGTAGGGTTTGGGGTTTAGGGTGTAGGGTTTTTGGATTAGGGTGTACGGTTTAGATTTTTGGGTGTGGGGTATAAGTTTTTTTGTGTGGGCTCCGGGGTTTAGGGTGTATGATATAGAGTTTTGGGTGTAGGTTTTATAGTTTTGGTTTTAGAGTATAGTGTTTAGGATGTGGGATTTAGAGTTTAGGGTATAGTGTATAGGCTTTAAGGAGAAGTTTCTAGGGTTTAGGGTGTGGGTTCTAGGTTCTGGGGTGTAGGGTTTTGGATTTATTGATTAGGGAATAGAGTTTTACGAGTTGGGTTTTGGGTGTAGGGTATAGGATTTAGGGTATAGTTTTTAGGGTTTAGGTAGTAGGGTATAGGATGTTTGGTGTAGGGTGTAAGTTTTATATTTTAGAGTGTATGTTATAGGGTTTGGAGTTTTCAAATATTTTTCGGAGTTACAGGGTTATTTATGGGTTTTATAGGTTTTTAGAATTTTGGGGAGTTTTATGGGTTTTAGGGTTTTTAGGGTTTTAGGGCTTTTTAGGCAAGGAAGGTGCGAGGGTCGGGCTATTCCCGACCCCCCCCCCAAATTTATTAGAATGAAAATAGAGATGCAGCAGACAAGAGAGGGGAGGGGTCAAATGACCCACACCCAAAAACCCCTTACAACTCACGCAAAAAAAAGAAAAATCAAAAAAGAAAAAAAAAACCCAACAAGCACACCCTGGTACAAGCAAAAACCATCACCATCATCCAGCAACATCCAGCAACCACCAGCCCACTACCAAGAGAAATCCAGCTTCCAAACTCACATGTACCAGCATCTATCAACTTCCCACCAATAGCATCACCTAGCCAAACAAAACAAGCATCACCCAGCCAAACAGAGAAAGCATCCCATAACACCAAGCCTCCAGACCCCAGCAACTCTTCTTCCCTACCAACAGCTAGCACTAGTAAAAGATCACTACCAAACCAGCCACAGAAATACATCCCTACCAGTAAATCATAGCCAAACATCCAACCACATCCAGCATCACAGCCAATCCAGCAACCAGCATTTTCATCACAGAAATCAAAAACTCCCAACCATTCCACTCTCATCCAAGCCGCAACATGCATCCAGAAGCTCCAATTCCAGAAAGTGTTACCATCATCCACCCACACCAGCTCGACCAACACCTCATTCGGAACCATAACCATAACGCAACCAACAAACCAAGCCACCAGCAAAGCGATCCAAAGCAGTAGAATAAACCCGCGGAGCAAAACACCAGAGTCCAACGGCACAACAAAACCAGTGAAAATTCGCAGAAACAATACCAAGGAGGAGGAGACATACCATATTTGAAGCAGCATCAAGGAGGAATCCACAAAGCAGAACCGAGGAAAAAAATTGGAGATTTGGCCGTCCATAGCCCACATTGCCGGTGTGTTCCCCCCCACTGCTTTAGAGGTTCCTCCTGCAACCTCGACGAAGAACCGGGAGCCCCCTCAACATCCATCTCCAAGTGCCATAAACCAGCATAAAGCCAGAAGATCCATCGAAATGAACCAAACCGTAGGCCATTGACGTAGTGATCCAACAAAAAACCATCAATGACCCAAGTCCCGGACTGCATCCTCTGCGCAAAGCACTGCCAAACCGAACTCGAAGGATCCTCCTCGCCAAGACCGCATCATCGTAGAGGCACCCGACACCGGACTGCCAAGGGTAAACTCAGATCTGAAAAGTCAACTCCGAACCATAGCAGATTCCCAACAAGGGTCTGGACTGCCATGGAGTCAACAACTTCTCCGCAGACCAGATCCAATCGATCATGGACCAGAGGAAACCGCACAAGTTTCGAGCCCGACGAAATCCAAGCACACCCGCAAAAAAATCCTTCCGGAACTGAAATCCAGATCACGGGGTGAGGAAAAATAAGCTGCTAAAGACAGGGGTTTAGTGTTTTTATGTATGCTTCACGATTTTTAAGGGTTTTAGGCTTCTAAGGAATTTTTTTGTATTTTTAGGGGTTGTTTTGGGATTTAGCGTTTTTTATTTTTTTAGGGTTTTTAGGGTTTTTAGAGTTTTTGTGAATTTTTAGGTGTTTTAATGGGTTTTAGGGTTTTTTTCTTTTAAGGGGTTTTAGGGTTTTGAATATTTATAATGGTTTTTGGGGAGTTTTTCTGGTTTTTTATGGAAATTTAGGGTCCTTTGGGGTTTATTATGTTCTTTTAAATGTTTTTGGTTTTTTAATTTATTTTATGGGTTTTATGGATTTTTCTAGTTTTTGTGATTTTAAGGGTATAAATGGGGTTTTTTGTATTTTTTTGTGGATTTTATTGTTTTTATGTATTTTTAATATCTTTTGGGGGTTTTATAGATTTTTAGGGTTTTATGTGTTTTATGTGATTTTATGGATTTTGGGTTTTTAGGGTTTTATGGTTTTATGGTGTTTTTTGGGGTTTTTTGGGTTTTTAGGGTTTCAGGTATTTTATAGTTTTTAGGGTTTTTATGGTTTTTAGTGTATTATAAATGTTTTTAAGTTTTAAAGGTATTTATGGGTTTATAGGTTTCTTATTTTTTTGGGGGTTTTGGGAGTTTTTATAATATTTTAGGGTTTTTGTATTTTTTGGGTTTTTTACTGTTTTTTGGGTCTGTAACTTTTTAAGGGTTTTCAGGTTATTTATGATTTTAGGTTTTTAGGGTTTTCAAACAATTTAATCTTTTAGGTGTTTTAGTTTCTTTTAGTTGTTTATGGGTTGAAGGTTTTTAATTTTATTTGAGGGTTTTAGGGGGTTTGGGGGTTTTTAGGTTTTTGGGTTTTTAGGTTCTTTTAGGGGGGTTTGGGGGTTTTAAGGTATTTATGTTTTTAGGGTTTTAATGTACTTTTGGGGTGTTTTAGGGTTTTTATTTTCCTTCAGGGTTTTAGGATATTTTTTGATTTAAAGTACCTTTAGGGTTTATATGGGTTTTAGGGTTCGTTGGGGTTTTTGGTCCTTTAGTATTTTTGGTGTTTCTAGGTACTTTTTGGGTTTGAGGCCACTTTTGATCCTTTAGTAGTTTTTGGAGTCTTTTAGGGTTTTAGGTTATTTTATGGTCTTTTAGTGGTTTTTCGATTTTTGGTTTGTTTTTTGAGTTTGTCGGGTCTTTATGGTTTTTAGAGACTTTAGGGTTTTGATGGAATTTTTGGTCATTTGGGTTTCAAGGGTTTAAGAGTTTTAGGGGTTTTATGGGTTTATATGGAGTTTTATGTGGTTTTAATTTTATAGGATCATTTAGGTTTTAATGGTTTTTTTTTGTTTTTAAGATTTTTAATTATTTTAGGGTTTTTTTGGTTCTTAGGGGTTTTAGGGTGATTTTAGGTTTTTATGGTTTTTAGGTTCATTAGTGGTTTTTATGTTTTTTGTATTTTAGGGGTTTATATTGTTTTTATAGATTTTAGGGTTTAATTGGTTTTAAGGGGTTTTAGGGGTTTTATGGTTTTTTTTTTCTTTTTTTGGGGATTTTTGAGGTTTTTATTATTTTAATGGTTTTTAGGGTTTTTACTATTTTTAAGGAGATTTATGGTTTTTAGTGTCTTAGGGTTTTAAAGGATTTTGTGGTTTTTTATGATTTTTTGGATTTTTAGCTATTTTTTTGGGATTCTTGGGATATTATGACTTTTTAGGTATTATTTATGATCATTAGGTTTTTTAATGTTTTTTGGGGTTTTAAGGTTTCTTTTGGATTTTTAGAGTTTTTCATGGATTTTAGGGGTTTTAATGTTTTTAGGGGATTTTAGGGTTCTTCGAGGATTTTTTGGTTTTTAGAGTTTTTGGGGGTTTTAGGACTGTTTTAGGGGTTTTAGTGTTTCTATGTTTTTTGTGTTTTTTGTGTTATTATTGTTTTTTTGTTTTTTGGGGTTTTAGGGTTTTCAGGGCGTTAGGGGATTTTATGTTTTTAAGGGGTTTAGGGTTTTTAGTATTTTTAGTGGTTTTAGGGTTTTTATGTTTTTAATGGTTTTATGTTTTTTAAGAATTTTAATTTTTTTATTTTGGGTATTTTAATATTTTTAGTGTTTTTAGGGTCTTTTAGTATTTTTTTAAGTATTTTTGTTTTTTGGGGTTTTTGGGTCTTTTAGTTGTTTCTAGTTTTTAGGGGTTTTATAGATTTTGTTTTTTTAATGGTTTTAGGTTTTTTAGGGTTTTTATAGTTTTTAGGTATATTTTGGCTATTTGGGGGTTTTAATAGATTTTATGGTATTTATGGGTTTTAGGATTTTACAGTTTTTAATGGTTTTGGGGGTTTTAGGTTTATTAGTTTTTTGGGGTTTTTTTGGGTTTTTTAGGTTTTCAGTTTTTTTAGCAACATTTTATTTTTAGGATTTTTTAATGTTTCTTATGGGTTTATATGGTTTTTGAGTATTTTAATGGTGTTTCGGGGGGTTTCTAGGATTTTTGTGTGTTTTTAGTGGTTTAAAGAGTTTTTTTATTTTTTTGGGGGTGGGGATTTGTTTTTAGGGTTTTTAGGGGTTTAATGATTTTATGGTCCTTTCGGTTTTTATGTTTTTTAGATCTTTTTTTATAGTATTATTTAGGGTTTTAGGGGTTTTATACAGTTTATAAGCTTTCATGACTTTTAAGGGGTTTTAATAGTGTTTTTTTAGAGATTTTAGGTTTTTAGGGTTTTTAGGTTTGTTGGGATTTTAGTGTTTTTTGGGGTGTTTTGGGTTTTTGATGGTTTTAGGGGTATTCATGTTTTTTAGTATTTTTAATGGTTTTGTGGGGTTTTTTAGTATTTTTGGGTTATTTAGGTTTTTTCAGGGTTTTGAGGATTTTTATGGGTTTTAGGGGGGGTTTTGGTTTATTTAGGGTTTCAGTGTTTTTTTATGGGTTTCTATGTTTTTTAGGGCTTTATATTTTTTATGGTTTTAGTTATTTCTTAGGGTTTTTAGTGACTTTAATTATTTATTATTGAGTTTAGGTTCTTAGTGGTTTTAGGGTATTTTAGTCTTTTAACGATTTTAGGGGGTTTTGTGGTTTTATGGGATTTTAGGATTTTACGGTTCTTAGAGATTTTTAGGGTATAAGGGTTTTTAGGGTTTTTCTTTTTTTTTTATGTTTTTAGGGGTTTAGGATTTTTAGGGTGTTTCAGGGTTTTTTTGGATTTTTTTATAGATTTTAGGGTTTTATTTTCTACTATGGGTTACTAGGGTTTTTAGGGTTTTTAGGGGTTAGGAATTTTGTGTTTTTATATATCTTTTAGTGTTTTAATAGATTTCTATGGTCTGTTTTCGGATTTTTTAAGTTTTTTAGGGTTTTTAGATTTTTTAGGGTCTTTTAGGGGTTTTAGGTTTTTTAGGGGTTTTCTGGGTATTATGATTTTTTGGATTTTTTTATGGTTTTTAGAGTTTTATTTATTTTAATGGTATTTATGGTTTTTAATATTTTTTAGGAATTTTGATGTTATTTTCCGATTTTTAGATATTTAGTTTTTAGGGGTTTTATGCTTTTTTAGGGTTTTTATGGTTTTAAGGGCTTTTAGTTTTTTATGTTTTTTAGTGTTTTATAGGGTTTGTATGGGTTTTAGGGGTTTTATGGTTTTAGGGGTTTTAGTTTTTTTGGGATATTTATTTAAGTTTAGTGTTCCCTTAGAGATCTTATGGTTTTGGGTTTTTGGGCTTTAAGGGATTTTAGGGGTTTTACCGTTTTTTAGGTTTTTAGAGTATTTATGTGGTTTTATTCTTCTTATGGGGTTTTCAGTATTGTGGGGGTAGGGTTTCCATGTATTTGAGTGGTTTGTAGGGTATTGAGTATTTTTAGGGATTTTTGGGATTTAGCAGTTATTAGTGTTTTAAGGTTTCTATAGTTTTTAGGGTGTTCCGGGTTTTTAGGGAGTTTTGGGTTTTTGGTCTTTTTTGGGTTTCGGGGGTTTTTAGTGTATTTAGGGGTTCAGTGGGTTTTATAATTTTTTAGGGTTTTAGGTTTTTCATATTATTAGAGTTTTAGATACTTTTTATGTTTTTTGGGTTTTTTTGGTTTAGTGATTTTAGGTGTTTTCGAGATTTTATGGGTGTAAGGAATTTTTAGGGGTTTTAGGGTTTTGAGGGGTTTTAGGAATTTTTAGTTTTTTAGAGTTTTTAGGGGTTTTAGGTTTTTTATTCCTTTAAGGGTATTTGGGTTTAAACTGTTTTTACATTTTTTAGGGTTTTAGGGTTTTTAGGGCTTTTAGGCTTTATGTTTTTTTATAGTTTCTTAGGGTTTCTTAGACTTTTTTAGGGTTTTGGGGTCATTAAGTGTTTTTATGTTTATGGGGTTTTAAATAGTAAATTTGGGGTTTTAGGATTTTTAGGGTATTTAGTGTTTTTATTGTTTTTTTTTGGAATTTAGGGGTTACAGGGTTGGTTTTATATTTTTTAGGTTCTTTTTTGTTTTGGGGGGATTTTTTGGGATTTTTAGGGTTTATTATGGTTTTTAGGGTCTTTCAGGGGGTTTGTAGAGTTTTATGGATTTTTTGGGCTCCTTAACTCTATTTAGAGTATTTTAGAGGCTGTAGGGAATTTTTTGCCTTTTTTGGATTTAGAGTTTTTAGTGTCTTTTAGGGGTATGCGGTTTTTAGGTTCTTTATGATTTTTTATTTTCTTTTAGTTTTAAACGATTTTTTGGGGTTTTAGTGTTTTATAGGGTTTTAGGGGTTTTGGG
Organism: Viscum album; assembly: GCA_963277665.1. Classification (NCBI taxonomy): domain Eukaryota; kingdom Viridiplantae; phylum Streptophyta; class Magnoliopsida; order Santalales; family Viscaceae; genus Viscum; species Viscum album. The sequence goes on along the minus strand of OY728136.1, from coordinate 1,424,415,522 downwards.
GTTTTAGATTATTTTGGTTCTTTTAGAGTTTTAGGGTCTTTATGGTTTTAAGGGGTTTTTTGGTCTTTTAGGGTTTTTAAATTCTTTAGGGTTTTAGGTTACTGTCTCTTTAGGGTTTTGGGATCTTTTATGGGTTTATGTACTTCTAGTCTCTTTTTAGGGATTTATTAGAGTTTTTATTTTTTAAGTATTTGTTATGTTTTAAGGATTTTTTTGGGGTTTATGGATTTTTTTTTGGGTTTTAGGGTTATCTAGGGTATTTTAGGTCCTTTTATGTTTTATAGGGTTTTATGGGTATTTTTTTGTTTTTATGGGGGTTTAAGGGGTCTTAGTTTTTAGGGTTTTTACGGTCTTAAGAGTTTTTGTGATTTTATAATTTTTACATATTTTGGGGTATTTTTTGGTATTTAGGGTTTTATCTTTTTGAGGTTTTCTTAGGGTTTTAATGGGTTTTATTGGTTTTTATGGTTTTAGGATTGTTTTGGCCCTTTTAAAGGAGATTGGGGTTTTTATAGGTTTTGTGTTTTTATGATATTTTAGGTCTTGTAGGGGTTTTAGGAACGTTTAGGGGGTTTAGGGTCTTTGGGTTTTTAAAGTGTTTTAGGGTTTTAATTTTTTTTTTGGAATTTTAAGGGGTTGTAGGGGATTCTAGTATTTTTTGGGTTTTAGGGTTTTAGGGTTTGGGGGTTCAGGTTTTTTATATTTTTAGGGTTTTAAAGGATTTAATGTGATTTTATGGTTGTTTACTATTTTTAGGGGTTTTAGGGTCATTTAGGTTGTTTTATGGTCTTTTAGGGTGTCTTAAGGGTTTTTAGGGTTTTAATGTTTTTTATGGTTTTTAGGGTTTTTAGTAATTTTATGGTTTTTTTGTATTTTAGGATTCTTTAGGTTTTTAGTTTTTTTATTTTTGTTTTTTTGGTTTTATTGGGTTTTAGGGTTTTATTGGATATTAGAGTCTTATTTGGGTTTTTTGGGTTTTTGGGTTCTTTAGGGGTTTTTTGTTGGGTCATGAAATCTCAAAAAACAAGATTGATGTATATCAATAAATTTGGGAAAGGGTACGAAGGAAACCTCCAAGAATTTTAAGAAAAATATTCAAAGGGGATGTGCCCGTGAAGTAAAAAAATCCCTTCACGAACCGCTGCTCCACATGGAAATCAACTGCTTCACAAAACACCTGCAAATGAATATAGTTTACGAGAACGGGTTGGTGATATCCACCCCTAAAAACGAATATTCCCTATAAACTAACTATGTAGAGATAAAAAGGTAATGATCTCTTCCCTCTCAAATGATGGCCCCCTTTCACAAATGACATCCCTGCTAACTAAGTCGTCCATGGGATGAGTATCTTTTATGGGCTTCTGCAAACAAAGGATCACGACCCACCATATATGACCGACGATACCGATATCCAGTTTCTCTACTCCTCTATAAATATACCCCATGAGGGCGTAAAAATGAGCCACACCTAGACATATGAACCAATGATAGTTGAAGAAATGCACTGGGAAAACAAGAGCCCTTTGATGATTCTTCATAGGTAAAACCTACCACATAACAATAAGACTGAAACAATAAATCATCTTCTGGTCAACAAACCCAAATTATCTTTATGAACACAATCCTACAATGTTCAAACTAATGACACCTTTTCAAATAGTAATCCCTCATATAAAAATGATATACATTCAGAACCCTACCCAGTGTAGAAAAATGATACATAGGAGGAACTCGACCCTACGTAGGAAAATGCTATATGGGAAGAACTTGGCCTCGCGATGCGAAACACCATGCAATCCCAAACCAATCCCACATGTCACAATGTTACGTGTTTGGTCCCCTTACCCTCATAGAATCATGCAATGCGAAGGGAAACCCATCCTTCGTAAAATGATGCTACATGGAATGAGGCATCACAGGGTGTTCTACGCTCTAGCTCGATCCATTCTCTTTTGTTGTGTAATTATTCCCCATATTGGACCCTCTATAAACAAATATATCAACATATGGATAAGTCCCCTTCTAAAAAAACATGACATGTATGATAAGATCATCAGGTACATTAGTGTTACCTTTCGAGTTTACATACCCTTCGTATGTGGAGTCGCATGGGCGTCCCCAACAGTAGAGTAGACATTCGAAATGAACTCGGGTTTACATTATCATGGTAAAAAGGTTTACAGACTTTGGGGACTCAAATAAACCTCCCTATTATAGGGATTTAGTGGAACCACTAGCTGTTTTCTTTGATGAGTTCTAGTGTTTAACATCCCTCTCTTTCCCAGAACCAATTTTAGGGCACTACTATTTAGGTAAAGCCTCTAGCCTTTCTTGTAGGAGGTGTCACGTATGCTGATCTTCACATCCAATAGAGATGAATCTGAATATATCACTGAATGTAATTATCTTGGATATGAAAATAAGAGATGAAACATGCACACTCAAATCCCCCCTCCCTTTGGGCTCCAGCATCATCCATCAGCGGATAGGGTGGGAGTGTTTGATCATCATATCTACTGCATCCTATTTTTTTCACACCGAGCATAAATCATGCGGGGTTAGAGGTTAGTGGTGATTATGACATCTGCACTATCCCAAACCTCAAGTGGGCCTCCTACATAGTATACGTCTTGAAAACATACTTCAACCTTCAAAGGTTCTTATTCCCAATATAGAAATACCAAATGCACCCTCTCCATAGATGTAAGTCCAAACATCAATCCAAATGGAAATCATACACATATAAGCCCTAAAATTACCAAAATACTTGGGATTTCATTTCCAAATAATTGGAATATGTAGGAATACTCTTTGAGGTCCAAACCTAGAAACCAAGTCCACCCTAATGTTATCTAGGCCAAATACCTAGTAGGGTCATGTTCAACCAGGAGATCACATCTCTTCTAGGCCCCATGGGCTACCTCTACTTAAGTCCCACACCATATTTCGACAAGAATCTTCCACATAGAATTCATTTATTTAACATGTTAAAACTTTATGGTTTAGTCCTCATTACACGAATTTAAAAGGTGATGTGTCTAGTTAAGAGGAACTAAACTATATAGGTTTTGATTCCCCTTACGAGGATATATATGAAGTCTATTTCATGGGTTTGATAACTCTCATCCCCCTGGATGATGATAAAATCTAGATCACTCCATTATGTGGCCAAAAACTAGCATCTTCCCAGTAAATGGATAAAGTATCCCTGATCTATCCACAAAAGGGTCACATTGATAGAGAATCTTGGATACATATAGATCCCTCCATTGATTGATAACATCATATACATACAGATGATTCAAAACCCATGCATTTTCATAATGAATCATTTCCCTAGGGTAATCCATAATATACACATTTAGTAATATTTTAAGGATTCATGAACATATCTTAAATATATAAGAGAGTCCCAAAATATGAATTAGTTCCCCCTAAAAGGGTTTGGGAAGCCTGACTTCCCATCCTATTGACCAATGTGAGTTTTCAAGAGTAATTGACCAAGTTGCCCAATAAGCACCTTCATTTGGAAATTAGGTTCATGAATCATTGATATGAGATCCACAAGGTGTTTTCAGTTCCTTGAACAAATCCCATTAAATACCATTCAAAGACCTTGTACCAAACATCAATGATTGGACACCATTCAACCCCTTACAACCAACCGTTACTAAGTTGAAACACAAACCCATATTTGGGGGAAACAAAATGGTAAAACCGACATGATTACTTATACAAGGTGGGGGTGTTACCCCATTTCAATCCCCTTTCACGTAAAAGAGGGATGAGGGTGAAGTGAGACCATCAACTACGTGTACGATCATGAGATGACACTTTTACAAGGGGGGTTTTCTATATCTATCACATGTATATTTTAGGAACTCTTCATATCTTACTTCAATTCAATGGAATATCAGAAGATTTCAAATATTGGAATCAGAACCACTCCACTGGTTAGGTCCACCATAAAGAATAGGAATCCAGTGCCCACCCAACATCATCAATACAGGGTCTCAAATGAACTGGTTTTAGAGTATCACCTGAAGGGTAATCTCCCCACCATGGAAAAATCTAAGAAAGCCCTCTAGACCATGAATACGTTTCAGCCGTCTACCTATCAATAGTCGGTAGTCCAGAACCATGTAGCTCCACTATCTATATCCAACCATTTTGGGAGCATATCCTTAGAGAACGATAATTAATGCCTACCTTATCTTACGGAGGATGATGAATTCATCACCAATTACTTCATCCCTAATGCATAGGGGTCTCTCCCAAGGGCACCTACTAAAAATCCTTATTTAAAATGTCATGTGGCCCAGATTCCTCATTATGAAGAGGATACTTCCCTAAGGGCCCTAGCTAAGGTGATCAATTCCAGGTCCCTAGGGAGTCCCATAGAGGGTGACTCTCATATAATCATGAGTAGGATATCATCCTCATTCTTGTTAAAGAATCTTGCAAAGTGAATACACTAGAAATCCATGAGTATACGTATATTCCTACTCACCTTCATTAAGTATATTAATCAAATGTAACAATAAATTATTGCTAGATGTATATTATTTCCATGGTACCCAAATACCTCTATATAAATATACCATCACATGATCAAATATAATTCTTAGATCGAAAATATGAAGCTCTTCATGAAAATATGGTGACACGCAATGGGAATACGTATATTTCCAATCCATCTCATGAAGCCCACCATCCAAATAGTGTAGTGAATTATGAGTATGTGAAAACTCTTCCTAATACTCACCAATAACTCCATGAAAATAGGGTGGAAAACTATAGGAAGGTGTATATTTCTATCAACGCACACGAAGCCCATCATCCAAATAGGGAGATAGGAAGCTGTGAGCAGAGGTAAATTCATGTTGATACATACCAAGACAGAAAACCAAATGTTCTAGAAAAATATACATAGAAGCATATCACTTCTAATGCACATTAATCTCATCAGTCAAATATGATGGAATCCAAGTACTAGTAGATTCATACTCCTATAGATTCATATCAAGACTGTCATCCAAATAGGGTGGAAATGAGAATATACAAATCCATGCAAGAAAATATAAATCCCACCAGTCAAATATGGCGGTGATTGGATAAAATATCCAACATATCTCAGTGATAAGTCGAGGGAAAAATCACATCTCTATACCCAAACATGAGAACTATAAGTATTTACTGGAAGAAAATAGAGGATAGAAGCCAGAACATATTCCTACTCTAACATCAGAATGGGAATATATTCTCTTTCTAGCCAAATAAATCTCATAACATATCCAATAAATGATGGAGTATCATTCTTTAATTCTTGGTCATTTCATATTGACTTTTCAAGGAAAAATCATAGCTGCAACAATAGCAAGGAGTCGAGCCCACAATCCCACCTCCCCAAGTGGGAAGACACATCCACAAAATGGATGGTCACACCAAAGAAGACCTGCATCCATGATCCAATACAGAAGGTTCATTGGAAATATTCCATATTAAATTTAAAATACTATTAGTAATAAATATCAATTCCAACTAGGGAACACCGACCCACTTTGGTGGTCACTCCGGGGCAGGCATATATCTATTCTAGATCCCATATAGCTCATCAGTGTATCCCGATAGCACCACAGGATCCACCAGAATATGAACCCATACATAAAATTCATTACCTACATCAAATAGTCCCAGTCACCCAATAGAGAGTTCTCAAAAATGACTCACTCCAATGTAAATAGGAAAACGAAGAGAAATTTGTGAAATTTCTCTATAGGAAGCTGAATTTCTTGTTTTCATCAAACACCTATAAATGGTGGCTCAAGATCCTACAAATCTGTTACCAAATTATGAATGTGGTATTGTAAATTAAAAAGGTCCTCCCTGAAACATTGTTACCAATAGCTCTAAAGGTCCTCCCCATAGCACATGCATTGAATTATTAGTTTGTGTACAAGAAACAATTGATAATGAGAACCTATCTACCAATGTGATTCATGGTATCCTTAATACTGGCCAAAATATTGAGCAGAAAGAAGGTACTCTCCATGATTTCATACACCCTAAAGGTCCTCCCCAGGGTATACACTACAAAAATTCTCCCTGCAATTAGATATCAATCTGTGATATTAGTCCTCACCATTGTGGCCCCAGCTTTGATGGTTCACCCCACAGTGACGTCTTATTTTATAAAGAAGGTTCTCCCCTTTATGTCGACTACCCTGATGGTCCCCCAAGGCATATGGTACAAAAATTCTCCCTACAGTCTAACATCAAATTATGGTTGTATTCCTAATCAATATGGTACTCACCGTGAACGTCCTCCCCATAATGACATCTTATTTCGGCAAGAAATTCATACCATTAATGTTGTCTTCCTTGAAGGTCCTCCCCAATGTATATGCTATAGAAATTCTACCTGTAGTTGGACATCAAGATGTGATGGTATTCCTATACATTTAGGTAACTACTATAAAGGTTGTCCCCATAGTTAATTTCTATATTGGTAGGAATTTCCTCCCCTTGTAAAATCAAATAAATTAAATCCTCTAAATGTAGAGGCTCTTGAAGGGATGAGGTCAAACATGTTAGACACCCTATCAATAATAACCAATATCCTTTCTAAAAAAGAAGATAGACCAGGGAAATAGTTATCTTCTAAACCACCCACATACCGTTCACATATCAACAATATTCCTACTATCCCCGCTACTTATGATTAAATGATAATGAAGTGTTCAAGTTGGGCAGAACAAGTTGAAGAATCTCTAGTGGAAGAATAAAAGGTTATGTTTCCCATGAGAAGACAGTTGGAAAATGTTGACATAACAATTATTCTTTTTCCCACAAGCACTTATCTATTTGACATACTAAGTTATTTTTTATATGAATTCATACATAACATTATTCACAGTCTCTTGAAAAATCTCCCCCTAGTTGAAAAAAAATTCTTTCCCTATAATGGGTATGTAGACCATGTCAAAATATTGGGAGAGAGTCATCATAAAATTGACTTTGAATCCATTCCCTATGTGTGGAGAACATAACTAGATAGGGGACAAAAATTTCTCCAACTAACCTGACTCAATGCACCGCATAAGTTGTGACATATTATTGAAGACACTCTGCCTGGTGATCATATTCGGGGATGGGGAGAGAAAAGAGAATTAATTTTCCCCCTTACCTATTCAAGAAGAACTCATTAGAAAAGAAATATTATTTTTTTTATACCAATGAGGTAATTAAATTAAATCTCTGCTCAAAAAATAATACATTCCCAACAAGAACCTTCCATGAGTAAGTCTCAAAATTGTTAGGATCTACAATGTTGAGTTGGTATGGAGTATTATAATCTCTTATGATACCAACTGAAGGATTGAAATGATACTGTAGATACTCAATATACAATAGGGTGTGAATAGTATACTTTACAAAAACCCTTAAAGAAATTTTGTATAAACAAAATTCACAACACCTCTAATTCTATACAATTGCTTGATTTTGGAAATATGATTCCAAGAATGAAATTCTTGAAAAGTGAATCCGGAAATGAAACATAACCAAAGTTTACAAAGATAAAGATTCGACCTTAAAGCGTATATAATCTTACTAAATCATAGTTTACAAATATAAGGAAGTATAAAAAATTTATACTTTCCTCAACAAACAAAATGTAGTGGAAAACATGAAACAAAACAAGTAACATGTAGTAAATCTTTCAACCCAAAGAGAAGGGTATCTAAAAACCATGTATAAAGTTCCCTTGATTTATAATTTCAAGAAATTATATCTTACCCACACTAGGGTAATCCCTCGATACAAAGATCGGAATCTGTCTTGCTATCCCCACAAGACCTAAACTTCAATGTAGTCAACACCTCTGTCTTCATATCCTAGGAAGCCCTCGAATGTACTCAGCGAAATTCAGAGTTGCACGAAGAAATTCTGCATGAAGCAAAGTTTGAACAAGATATTCAAACTTTCTACACAAAGCCCGAGAGTTTATATGAGCCTCTCTCTCTAGAAATAACTTCAACAACATGTAAGTAAGTTCAACCAAAAGTAAAAGTCCTGAGCTCTTTCAAATGATCTCCTATTTATAGGCACGACTTCAATGGTTGGCTCCCTCCTCCAATGGTCATATTTTCCCTTGAATTTCAGAAGGACCTGTACATGTGTCACTCAAACAAAATTTAGTTAGTAACTGAAAGCACGACATCATTTTTTAATCAAAACACGAGTAAGAAAAAATCTGGTTACATAAGAAAAATCAATTATTCTAAGTGTAAGGAAAAATAGTTCAGACTCTAACCAAAAATACATTTGGTATCTATAATACAAGGATATTCGGATTCTATTTTCCATGGAATTCAGAACCTGAATTCTATAGAATTTGGAGTCTTAATTTCAAGGAAATTCGGAGTCTGAATTTATAATAATTCGGAGTCTAAACTTACAATGTTCGGAGTCTGAATTGATTAGAATTCAGAGTTAGAACATAAAAAGTTCAGAGTCTAAATTCATAAAAATTTGGAGTCAGGACTCAAAAGAGTTTGGAGACTGAATTCAGAGAACTCAGAGTTAGAACTCATAAGAGATCAGAGTCTGAATTCAGAGAACTTGGAGTCATAACTCATAAGAGTTTGGAGTTTGAATTCAGATAACTCGGAACCTAAATTTGGATTTTGAAAACATAATTCTCTATATCTATGTATTATATGATTCTGGTGTTTTGGATACGAAACAAGATTTTACACTTAGACAAAATAATGAATAATGGAAACCGTGGTAATGATAAATTTCCTTGGGGAAGGAAATTTTCCTTATGAAACTAAAACATATGGTAAAATTAAATTTTCCTCAAGGTAAGGTGTTTTTGATTTTCAAAACAAGAAAAAATGGGAAAGCAATAAGAAAACCTTATTGACTCAACAATCTCCCCAAACAAGAAGGAATGGAAAAGTCATAAGGAAACCTTATTGACTCAATAATCTCCCCCTTTTTGGAAAGCAAAAACATCATTATGAAAAAGAATATATAAGGACATAGAATTTATTTTTCTAGACTTTGAAAGTAAAACTTATCTCCCTTATCACATGGGAAATGATGAATACAACTAACTCCCCCTTAGGCTTTGGAACTATAAGGATCAAATTCTAGAATTTCGGAATTATATTTTTCATTATCTTTAATATAGAAATATTTGTAATGAAAACTCCCCCTTAGATAAACCCCCCCTTTCTTAGGGAAATTTCTTCTTTTCTTAGTATTCTTTTTCCCTTCTCCCCCTTTGTGATTTTTTAAAAAAAATTGAGGGAATGGAAAACAAATTATGGTACCTGAAATATTAGTACAAAGCATCCAAAAAAATGATCAACCAAAAATTTATTAAGATAGGAAGAATTATACAAGGAAGAATATTTCAAAAAAATATGATTGGGTCCTATTATCCTTCCTTTTCCTTGGGAATCAACCTTTTCACAATGTTTTTCATCTTTTTGAGCTCCTTGTGATCTTCCTCAGTTCACTTTAGAATCTGATCTTGATCCTCTACTTTCTTCTCTAAGGCTTTAATTCTATCTTCATGAGCCTTAAGAACCTCTTCCTAAGCCTTTAGGACTTCTTCATGCTTGAAAAGCTTTTCTTATATCTCAATCCAGAGATCTATTTATCTCTTCAATCTTTGGACAACTGAGTATAGATTTCTATTCAGATATTTTACTTCTTGCATATGAGTATTCTACTCGAGAGTTAGATTTTTCTCAAAGCCACTTGTGAGATCCTTGATCTAACCATCTTCAATGTCAAAAGCCTCCTTGACACCATCTTGGAACTCATCAAGTTATCTCTAATATTCAACTGTCTTCTTTGACCAGCCAACCATTTTATTACAGGACCTTTTTTGGGCATTGTAGTTAATGAAGAAATTCTTGAAATCAGCCTCAAGCTTTACACACTTACCATCACCATGGATACTGAATCTGATTTCTGATTTAGTGTGCATTGAAGCATCTGGCATCTGTATTCTATGCTTGGAAAAATTGGAATAGTCCCAACAAGCTTCTTCAATGACTGAACGACGAAATCATGTCCAGGGGATGATGATTCCGAATCTGAAACATAGCTCGGTGAGGGTTCTTTCTCCAGCTGAGAAAGTTTCCTCTTTGAATATCCACCAGCTTTCTTCTTCTTTATAACAACTTTAGTCAGTGTATCAACAACCACCTCTTTACCCTTATCAGTTTTCGGAATGGCTTCTTCATCAAGAGATTTATGTTCACTGTCAGACAGCTGAACAATCTTATCTTCATCTATGTCTTCTTTCTCAGCTCTTGCCTCAACATCCTCAGGATGAATTAAGTCATGTTTAGATCTTTCTTCCTCAGACATCTTGTTCACTTCTTCTTCACCCTTATTATCCTCTCATTTCTCATCTTTCTTAGGTGTAGCCAACTTTGAGGATTCTGCTTCAGAGGTTCGGATTGACAGCTTCTCGGATGGACTTTCCTTCTCATGGAAATATTCAACTTTCTTAATAAAATCTATGGTGTCACCAATACCTTCTTCCTCTTCTTATTCTACTTCTTCTAATTTTTTTCATTGACCTTTTCCAGAGACACATATTTCTTTTCCAGGGACTATGGTAAAGCTTCTACCAGGAAGGATTCTGGTACTAGAATGATCTTTGATGCTTTCTCAGTATCCCTTAGAAGGGATTGCACTATCTTGACTTCAACCATCTTCTTCTTTAACTTCTTTTCTTTAGCTTGATTTTCAAGCTCATCTGCAATCTTCTCTCTTAAGGATTTTGCTTCAGTAGGATCCAGACCAAAACTAGGCTCCCCTGCTTTCCTTTTTTCCTTGTCTTCCCTCCACTTTTATACTACCTCATCTGGATAGGATTTTTTGCTTCTTAGGCTTTGGAGGTGCGGATTGGACTTCCATAGCTTTGGGGGTTTATCCTTCCTCTTCTACTTCCTTCAGTTTCCTTTTCTTTCCTACCTTTTTGGATGGTTCATCCAATTCTTGTTTCTTCAGAACAACTTCATATTCTTCTTTTGGTAAGTCATAATGTTCTCTAGAGTCCTTAGAAAAACCAATTTTCATCCTCTTTAGAGTATCATCACTTACTAGAATGACTTTGTAATTCCTTGGCTTCGAGCTATAATGAATTTTAAAAGATTCTAAGAACCGAACAATTAACTTGGAAAGAATAGCTGGATACATGATTATCTGAGCCTTCAAGTTTCCATTCTTAATATTCTCAATTATAATGAGAATATGCTTATCCAGATTTATCTTCATCATATTTACTAGAAAATCTAAAATATACATGTCACTTTTCTTCAATGTATATTTGTCCCCTTTTCTCGGAATGATGAATCCTTGAACCCATAATTATAGAATCTGATAGTTTGTAGAAAAGTGAGCAATATTCGGAGTCTTTATATTTGTAAGATCGAGGGAATCCATATCTTTCACATTAACAAAGATTCCTTTGACATCAGGAAACATGTGAGAACAGAACTCATCTTGCCCTTCGTATAAAATACCAACCAAACTAGCTTCCTTTGTATATGAAAGAGCATAAATATTTCCATAACTCTTGAATGAACACTCCTCTCTGTCTTCTTTCTTAAAGAAATTGACCGATTCATAAAACTCAGTTAGCAGATCCAGATACACCAAATATTGGGCACCTGGCTTTGATATAAAAACACTCTCCCATCCATTCAGCTTAATGTTTTTATAGATAATCGAATCATACTTGCTGAAGAAGTTCAGATGCACAAATATTTCTCTATATACCTGAAACTCTGAGATTGTATGGATAGTAGACATATCATTCTGAGAGGATTCTTCTACAGAAATTCAAAATTGAGAAACCCTTGAAAATCTGGAATGTGCTTATGTAGAGGGTAAGCACTTTGGCACGTGAGAGCTTGATAATTGATGTTGGAGAAACATTGGGGGGTCCTTTATAAAGGCGTTTGATGTGATGGTTCATCTTCCAAACTCATTTGAATGGATGAAAATTTTTCTGATCAGATCTGATGGTCGAAAAGATAGTCGCAAGGAAATCTTGGATCCGATCTTTTGAGGTTTTTTAATAAAAACATTCAGATTTAAGAAGAATGAAATCCGAAAAATTTAAAACCAAATGAAACTACTAGAAAGTAAATGATGATTATGAAATCATAGGAATTGAAACATTCCTTTAGGATTTCTATGAAGATTATCCATAATGGGGGAAATTCTTCTTGCAGAACATTAGATTCCAAAAAATTTTGAATACGAAAAATTTGAAAAACTGACTACGAATTTTTAGAAAATATTGATTACGAAAATTTTTGATAATCTTCATTATGAAGACTTAGAAAATATTCATTATGAAAAAAAATTTAGACTACAAAAAATTTTGACTACAAAAAAAATTTAATTACGAAAAATTTGAAAATTTTTACTAAGGAAAGTTTTATTACAAAAAATTTGAAAAATCTTACTACGAACATTTTCATTATGAATGATTTGAAAAATATGACTACAAAAATTTTCATTACAAAAAATTTGAAAAATCTGACTACGAGAATTTTCATTATGAATGATTTGAAAAAATATAACAAGAAAATGTACCCCCCTATGAAAAAGTGTTTATTACTTTAAGGAGATTGGTTTCAAAAGTAAGTTAACAAGGAAGATTACATTATGGTTATCATTCCTAACTTCTGTTTAATGTATTCAAATCTATCATAGGGTAAAGATTTTGTGAAAATATCATCAAGTTGATCTTGTGTTCCGATAAATTGAAGAATGATATCCCCTTTCTGTGTGTGATTCCTAAGAAAGTGATGCCTAATATCTATGTGTTTTGCATGAGAGTGATGTGAATGGTTTTTACTAAGGTCAATGACACTAGTATTATCACACAGAATTTTTGTTTTGGTAAAACTCAAACCATTGTCTGTGAGTGTGTGTTGCATCTACAACACTTGAGCACAACAACTTCCATCTGCTACATATTCAGCCTCAGGAGTGGAAAGTGCTACTGAGTGTTGATTCTTACATGACCAAGAAACTAATGAATCTCTTAATAAATGACATGTTCCAGATGTAATTTTTCTATCCATTCTACATCCACCAAAGTCAGCATCTGAAAAACGTTCCAAAATAAAATCATTTCCAGATGTATAAAAGAGTCCTAAATCCATGGTTCCCTTTAAGTAGCGAAAAATTCTTTTCACTGACTTTAAATGAGACTCCTTAGGATCGGATTGATATCTTTCACATAATCATATTGAAAATATAAAGTCTAGATGACTAGTTGTCAAGTAAAGTAGACTTCCTATCATACCTCTAAAAGTTGTTTGATCTACTGGTTTCCCAGCTTCATCAAGATCAAGTGTACTTGAGGTACTGATAAGAGTACTTATACTCTTAGTGTTGTCATATCCATATTTTTAAGAATATCGTTAATATAAATATGTTGGGATATATAGATTCTTTCTGGTTTTTGAGAAATTTGAAAACCAAGGAAAAATGTTAACTCACCCATCAAACTCATTTCAAACTCAGATATCAATAGATTCATAAAGGAATCAGTTAAAGATTGTTGAGTTGAACCAAATATAATGTCATCAACATAAATTTGGACAATCAAAACATTTTTCTTATCTTTATTTATAAAAAGGGTAGGATCTTCATTTCCCTTAACATAATTATTTTGAAGAAAATATCCTATAAGCCTATCATACCAGGCTCGAGGGGCTTGCTTAAGTCCATACAAAGATTTGGTATGTTTATAAACATGTTCAAGATGTTTTGTGTCTTCAAAACTAGGATGTTGTTCAACAAAATCTTCCTCTTGTACAAAACCATTAAGGAAAGAACATTTCACATCCAGTTGAAAATGTTTGAAGTTGAAGAATGCGACAAAGGGAAGTAAAATACAAATAGATTCAAGTCTAGATACTGGAGCATAGGTTTCTTCATAGTCTATTCCTTCATGTTGATTATAGACTTTAGCAACCAATCTATCTTTATTTCTTACTATGATTACATTTTCATCACACTTATTTATGAAGACCCATTTAATCCAATAACAAAAGTTTCCTTAGATTTTTCAACCAAGGTCTAGACTTTATTCCTTTCGAATTCATTTAGTTAATCTTGCATAGCTTTTATCCAATCATTATCACCTAAAGCTTCATCAGTGCTTTTTGGTTCTAATTGAGAACAGAATGCTAGATATTCTACTTCATTTATAAATGAACTTCTAGTCCTTATAGGTTGATTTACATCACCAATGATACTATCACTTGGATTATTCTTAAGAAACGACTGATTTGGGTTTTGTAAAAACTGTTCATTAACATAGGGTAGAAAATCCTCTGGGGTAAATGCTTCAGAAACATATTCTTGTACATTTTCCTTATTATAAGGATCTTCTAACAGAGGTTGATAATCAGTTTTTGAAAACACATCCGAAGATGTAGGTTGGGGTTGTTTAAAAACTAAGTTATCAGTTTCATCAAATTTGACATGTACTATTTCTTCAATAGTACAAGTGTTTTTATTGAAAACTCTATAATCCATATAAGTTGTGGAGTAGCATAAGAAAATTCATTCATCATATTTTGGTGTGAATTTGTGTAAGTTATCTTTAGTATTCAAAATTAATACCTTGCAGCCAAAAACCATGAAGTAGAAAAGTCTAGGTTTTCTACCGTTCCATAACTCATAAGGAGTTTTATTAAGAAAAGGTTTGATCAAAACATGATTTATAGTATAACAAGAAGTACTTACAGATTCAGCCCAAAAATGTTTGGCTATAGAATATTCACTCAACATGGTTCTTGTTATCTCTTGAAGAATCCTATTTCTTCTTTCAACAACACCATTTTGTTGAAGTGTTCTAGGTGCTGAGAAGTTATGAGTAATTCCATTTCTACTATAAAAAGTTTCAAAATCAGAATTTTGAAATTCTCCTCTATGGTCACATTGAACAGTTATCAAAGAAGGTTTTTCTCATTTTTAACTTGGGCTCTAAAACTTTTTAAATAAGAAAAATCTTCATATTTCTTTGCTAGAAAATAGACCCATGTAAATCTAGTGTAATCGTCAACTATGAAAATACATAATATTTGCCTCCAATGCTTCCAATTTATGTTAGGAAAAAATAATCCATATGCACCAACTATAATGAATCAGTGGTTGAGACTTCACCGATGGATTTAAAACTTTATTTATATTGCTTTCCTAATTGACAGGATCAAAATATTTTGAAGAATCAAATCTAAGCTCTGGTAGATCCTTATCTAATCCTTTCTTAGAAAGTTTTCATAGGTTCCTAAGGTTACAATGTCCTAAACTTCTATGACACAACCAATAATGGTATTTCATTTCACTAAGGCAATGTAAGTATTGGATTATAAGGTATTCTATGTTTAGTGTATAAACATTCTCTTGCCTATGGGCAGAAAGAATAAACCCTTCCATGGAATTGTGTAATAAGCACTTATCATTCATAAAATTCACAAGTTAACCTTCATCACATAATTGAATTATTCTAACGAGGTTGTGCTAAAGACCCTTAACAAATAAAACATTTGAAATCAATGTTTTTTCAAGAAGAATGATGTTACCTAAACCAATAATTTCTCCCTTAGCATTATCTCTGAAAGTTAACTTTTCTCCTTTCGTATTGATAATATTTTCAAAGAAGTTTTTTTTACTAGTCATATTCTAGGAACATCCACTATCCATGTACCAATTATTTCAATTGAAACATTCCTTATTTTCCTAAAATTAAGAATGTTAGACTTTCAAAATACATACATTCCTGGATCCGAAAATTTCAGAAAGAAAAATCTTAGGTACCCACACTTTCATAGAAAAAATAGGCTTTATAAAATCCTAACGAATGGGCTTTGTTTAAAGAACAAATTTTTGCCCAGTTTCCACCACACTGACACATGGTGCAGAATGGAGCACTTTGAGGAACAAAATAATTGTTGCGAAAAATTGGTTTTGAACTTGTATAACCAAAACCAGAATTATTCATAAGAGGTCGGATTTGAGAATACATTTTATCAAAATTTTCCTTACCTAAGGTAAAGTTTGACAAACACTTCTTCAAGGAAAAAATCTATGACTTTAGTCTAAAAACTAAGTTCTTGTCTTCCAAAATATTGATTTTATAACTAGAGTTAGGCTCAAAAACATTTTTCTTAGAAATTACATTTTCAAGATCCTTAGAAAGTTTATCCTTCTCAGAATTTACTTTCTCATGTTTTTTTGAAATTCATTCAAAATCTTGGGTTTTCTTATCAATATCATTAGAAAGATATGATATTTCCTTAGTATGTATAAAAATCCTAGAATTTTCCTTATCAATATTTTTGTTGAGTTTAGAATTTTTGTTCTCAAGAATCTTAGAAAACCTAGAAACTCCTTCATAGGTAGGTAAAGTATTATCTTCATCAGAAGAAGATTCTTCATCAGAAGAGTTATAATATTTTCTATCACTATAACTAGAATTAAAAGATACATTATCCATGGATTCATAATTTTGTACCTTAGCCATTAAGCAATGATTTTAAATAGGTAGTCTGGATATTAGACCAAGATTCTTTTGTCCAGAAGATTCATACTCTGATGATTCATCTGAAGAGTCTCCACCACTAGCACTCTAGGTGTCATTATCTTTCAAGACTTTCTTAAATTTAGCTTTGCATTACTTATTTTTGTTTCTCTTATAATGCTTTTCCTTTCTTTTATTTATCTTAATAATATGACAATCAGGTCTTATATGTCCAGCTATCTTGCATTCATAACATGTGACTTATGAATATTTCTTATCTTTCCTTTCTTTCTTCTTGTATCTGGATTGGAAATTATTCAAACCAACAATCTTGTTCATCCTTCGAAGAAGATTTGATAACTCTTTTTCTGAAGATTCACTTCCACTGGATTCGGATTGGATAATAACCTTTTTAGATTTGGATCTAGAAACTCTCTCAGGAGTTTTGGCTTTCATATGATTTGAAGTATTTGTAAAAGAAACTCCTCTATTCCTATTCTTCTTTTTAATATTATAAATATCTCTCTTCATTATAGTCTCATGTTAAAGAAGAGTTCCAAATATCTCATCTAGATAAAACTGAGTGGCCTTTCTATTCTCATCAATCGTAGTTCTTTTGGATTCCCACTCATTGGGCAGGATGTCTATGATTTTATCCACAAGAGCATCATCATTTAATCCTTTTTCTCCCATGTATTTTAAACTATTAAAAATTTTCATAAACCTTTTTTTTACTTTGCTTATGGGTTCTCCATAAGGAATGTTAAAGACTTGGTATTCAGCTCCTAACACAGCTCTTCTTGTCTCTATAACTTTGGAAGTACCAAAATGGGTAACGTCAAGTTTCTCCCAAATACTGTTTGCAGCTTCACATGAAGATATTTGACTATAGATGTTCCTAGTCATGGAACATAGAAATGTATTGCGTACCTTATAATTTAGTTTATATTCTTTCTTTTCTTGATTGGTGAAAGTGCTAACTTCCCCTTTTTCAGTCTTTTAGACTCTGTGATGAATAGGAGTGTCAAAAGCCCTCTTCCATCAGCAGAGGAGGAAAAGTGTGAAGTTTCATTGTTGAATCTTTCACATCATCTTGTTTCTCACACCGAGCATGAATCACATGGGCTTAGGGTTACATGATGGTTGCAACATGTGTACAAACACTCGCCACAATGAACTACGAGAACTATGATTCCTGTTCAAGCTGGGATACCTAGGAATCCTTTTTAGGGCCCTAGCTCATCCAACCTTAATTCCCCCAATTTGGGCATCCTCCTCAGGAAATAAGCCGCAAATTAAATACTCAAATCATCAAGGCATCCTTTTTCAGGAAGTAATACAAAACTCATCTTTCTCAGAGGATTATACTCTTCTATGAGATTTATTGAACAACATGGGCTTTGATTCCCACCCATATGAGATACGTAGGAAATATCCTTGAGGTTCAAACCCAAAACTTCAAATCAACCCTGTTCTCTTTAGTCCATATTCCAAATAGGTTCTGATCCTACTTAGAAACTCATATCCTTTTCATGTTCCTTGGGATGCTTCAGCATATGTCCGACACTAAATTTCAACTAATAACCTTCCGCTTAGAGGTCTTTGTCACTGTTGACGCTCCTTTCGTCACAGAATCTAAAGATCGGAAAAGGGAATATCTGAGCTCTAAGTGATTCAACCTTTGAAGAAAACATCAAAAATCGACAAAGGCATGAACACAGGATCAAAAGCAACTACACCGCGCAAGTTGTACCACTGTCGCGCAAGTACACTTGCGCGACGCTCTTGGTCGCACAAGTCACTTGCGCGACCTAAGTGGTAACCACCCGGTAACCACCCGGGGTCTTCTTTTGCCTATAAATTGACCCTGTGGGCCCCCCATTCGAGAGGATCTTTTTCCAGAAACTCGGATTGAAGCTCCCGACGCCCAAGTCTCTTCTCAAAGCTTCCAGAACACTTCTAAGGTAATTTCTTGCCTAGAACGGAAGATCTAAAGAGAAGAAGGAAGGCCTAAGTGTTGAAACTTATCAAACACTTGTGCGCCGACTTATTTCCTTCAATATAACTTGCGCATCCCTTTTCTGGAAGAACCTCAAGAAAATTATAAAGGGTTTGAAAAAGAGTCGCTCAAGTATTTCAAATGCTGGTTGAAAATCGCGCAAGTACACCCTGTGCCGCGCAGGTATACCTGCGCGACCAATACTTGCGTGCCCACGGAAGACTTGCGCGCCTTGCAAGACTTGCACGCCCCTATATTTTTGGGTGCCCATCTTGCCCATTTTTTACCCCTCTTAAGCCATCACACCTTTCCTTTTCAAGATTCAGTCTTCAAGACACTCTTCAAAGCCATTTATGGCATGATTTCTTGATTTGACTTCCTTATCTGAAAGGAATTCTGTGGAATATCTCTCAAAGTATAGTGATTTAAATATCCTTATGTCACTAAATATGGAGAGTTCATTCATTCAACCTCATCCTTTAAGATGAGAGAATCCTAACCTGGGTCTCCTATTCAGGAATAATCCCCAGTTATAAATCCTTTAATCTGGGCATCTTCCTCAGGAGTAAGCCCCAAATTCTTAAAGTTCCCAAACTTGGGCATCCTCCTCAAGAGTAAGCCCCAAACCTTAATCCCTAACCTGGGTCTCCTTTTCAGGAATAAGACTCAGTCATAACCTTGGGCTTCCTTTTCAGGAGTAAGCCCCAAGTCTCCTAACCTGGGTCTCCTTTTCAGGAATAAGACCCAGTCATAACCTGGGCCTCCTTTTTAGGAGTAAGTCCCAGTCATAATCTTGGGTTTCTTTTTTAGGAGTAAACCTAAAGCCCCCTTACAATTCTCTTAACCAGTCATAATTTACCCTTGATTTGGGTTTCCTTTTCAGGAGTAAAACCCAATCATAAGTCCCCTCCTAACTTCGGCATCCTCCTTAGGATTAAGCCCCAAGATTAGAGTATTCAAATCTCCATAAAGCACATATACCTTTATGGACCCTGTTCCTGGATTTTCTCCCTAAAAGTAAATCCTAAACCTTCATCTATCTGGGAAGTCATACATACATAAGTCCCAAACAAATTCTTATGATTGCATCTTTCATGGCACAATTGTCTAATTTTTACCAATACCTCTTGTTTCTCACACCGAGCATGACTCACGTGAGCTTAGAGTGTAAAAGTAATTATGACATTCATCTTTGAGCCATAAATCATAAAACATCATACTCCATTACTCGAACTACGTGGGTTCTGATTCCTTTTCCAAAACAAAGGATACGTAGGTAGCCCATTTATGGGTTCGATCCCAACTTTGAAATAATCCATGTCCTTCGGAATGACGATAAACTTCAAGTGCCTCACTGAGTGGATTTAAAACCAGCCCGGTCATCATAATGACCAAGAGACTTTTATAAATGTTTCGAAGGATACCATTGACCAAGAATCTCTAAATAGATACAGATGATTCTCTATTGATGAAGAACCTCGAATACATATAAAAGATTCTCTAAAATTCTTGCATATTTAATCATTGATTGTTAAAACTTAAGGAAAGCTCATTTTATACTTGGTAATGTAATAAGGATTCACGAACATAACTTAAATCTATAAAGAGAGTCCCGTAGTAGACAATAATTCCCCTCAAAAAGGTGTGATGAGTCCGACATCCTATCCTCTCGACCAATGCAAATTCCTAAGTCTTATTAGTCCACAAACTAATGAGCGCCTACCTTTGGAAAGTAGGTCCAAACGGATGTGGAATCATTGGATGTTTCCGGTTCTACGAACAAACCCGTTAGAAACCGATCGGAACATTTGAATCTCCTGTCCAGGAGGTCATCCCCGGATTCCGTACGAAACAAAAATGGTGAACCCGACGTGAATCCTTAACCAAGTTAAAGTGATGTTGTTCTTATTTGTTAGGCCCCTTGGGCCAACAAATCAATCATTGACATGTGCTCATCCAAAAGATGCAGTGGCCGGATTCATCTTGATTATGTCTGTTATATGGAACAGGCACTCTTTTATCAAGATCTTCTGCAAAATGGCTTTCCTTAAATTCACCCCTGTGAAGACTGCTGCTGTGAACACCTCTACTGTGAGGTCTGCTGCTGTGAAAACCAATGCTGCTACTCCTGTTGGAACATCGTCCGCTCTAAGGATGACATCACCAACTCAGCGTCTTCAACGCTGGGTTTATAATGCACTGGTTAAGGAGTACCGTCGCAACGGTACTATCCCAACTTTGGAGGCCGCTCGTCAAGCCCTCCAAGTTAACAACTCTACCTGGTCGTCCGGACAATGGCGGCCAGCAATCAAGAAGCAGGCGGTGCTGACTACCGTCTCCAACCGTTTCGGGTCGTTATCCCCGGAACGCAATTTCCATTCACTCCCTTACTCTGAGGAAGTGAATGAGCAGGTCCCGCAGGACCTTAATTCAAAAAATATAGGAGTCCTTCCCAAGGGCTCCCATCAACAATCGCCGCCAGACTCGTGCGGTAGTGCGCCCTCAACATGATAAGGGTACTGACTCCAGGCATTCAGCTCAGGTTCCTCGAACCCGAGCAGGCAAGATAAACCGCCAGAGACAGAATCCGGTTAACAATAGACAGGTTGTCATCCCTGCCATTTCCGGAGAATTCCACCAACCTAACTTAGTGGAAAATAACGAGCAGGCACAATCACCTGCCCGTTTTAATTCCGCTGTCCAGCAGACTCGTCTGGCCGCATCAAGCCGATCCCGCCAGGCAATTCCGGTGGAGTACCATAGGCAGAAACATACACCTGATTATACATCACCAGTTAGTCAGCAGGCTCGTCTGACTACATATGATGGATCTCGTTAACTGCGTTTGGCGAAGTGTAATCAGCAGGTACATATACCTGCTAATACTAATCAATCCTACCAACAGTCTCGCTTGGTAGCGCACGGAGAAGTCAATCGGAAAGTCCCGACGACAAACAGGAGGCAGACTCAACTCTCTACCTCCACACTTGAGTACTGTCAGGATACACTGATAGGAAAAGGAGGAAAAGAGTAGGCACATACACCTACTCCAAGCCCGGAATGGACGTATATCCCCGTTCCGGCAGCTGAAGTCACCAAACATATTTTGTCAATGGTGAAAGAGCAGAAGCAAATTCCTGCTCATATTCTGGATGCTTGCCAGGATATCATAACAGCTTCAACATCATCACAGGGACAGACACATAAATCTATCCCTAGCAATGGAGTGACACATCAACGATTCACTCCGGAACAGACACACACATCTGTTCCAGTACAAGAGGGTTATGGGGCATACTCCCCCATATCATACAGACAACCAAGTCAGGCACATACACCTGATTTGAGTGGAGATCTTCAGCCTAACCTGACCATCTTTCCTGATCAGGCACATACACCTGCTCAGAGCAATCACATTCATCATCAAGTGGTTTCTAAAGAGAGTAAGAAGGCATCTAAGAAAAAGATCCGCCCAGCACAGCCAGGAGATCAAAGGCCAATCTGTAACCAAGCCTTGCTCGATGCTGGAGTTCTTGAAGCCCTCAAACATTTATCTGTCGGAATTCAAGATTCTACTCCCTCAGTTCCCAATAACGGGAACATTAATTTTGAAGGTCTTCAACAGACACTTCCTCATGAAGGCTTGCTTCATGAAAGTTCGGTCAATATTGAAGTTTCTTCTTCAGATGAGAGCCACAGGAACACTCTGTGTGGTCAGAAGACCAAGGAGCAAGAGATTTCATCTTTTGATGTAACCCATTATGACGGTCCTCCTCATGGTGATGAACTTCGCTGCGAAAGTCCTCTCCGCAGTAGTGATTCACGTTGTCTCGAAAATTCTTCAGAAGGCAATGTAGTGACGAGAAATCCCTCCTATCTTGAGGCACTTGCAAACGTAAAACCAGTCATGTCTGATGCTTTACTATCGGCAGGTGAAACTCTTTCTCCATCAGAAGATAGCCTGGGGTTCAGGTTATTCTCTGAACCATCCCTGGGTCATTCATCTTCCAGCATGAATAGTGATCTCTCTACCAATCTTGTTGAATCCGATGAAGCAATAAGGAAACACCAACTCTGGTCCAAACAGGTAGAAGAATCTTCATTTAATGATAAAGAGGAAATGCTGAACATGAGGAAAAAACTGGCAAAAGGTGAAGTACCATTCATGTTTTGGCCTTTGGCTGACTCCCAGTACGACATTCCAAAGATGTTGACGGATGATGAAATCCATGATATTCGTCTCAACATATGGAAAACTCTTTGTCAATTAAAGAAGAAGGTATTATCTTATGATGAATATGAAAATCATCTTAAGATAATAGAAGGGCTACAACGTCAGATTGATTTGGCATCTCTATCAGTCTCTCGGTATCCGAAGGCTGAAAAGCAACAGAGAACCCTTCAACGTTCATGCCTTGGCGCACTAAGAAAATTGCATCAGTTAATTGCCAATGCTACATCTGATGTTCATATCAGAGGATGGGGTGTTCACGGAGCACTACATTTCACAGTGCTTTCCAGTCAGCAAAGCCCGCCGAAAATGGTCTCATGCAATGTTATTGCCCATGGCCGGCCACAGTCAATGGGCTTTGTTCATAATCAAAAGCTTGCTCAAGAACAGGCTTCAACTAGTTCCTCTCAAAATCAAGTATATAGAGAACAAGTTGTTGAATTGCTCTTACGTCAAGCAGGCGAGAATATTGCACAAGCCTATCATCTGGAGCAAACACGTCATCAAATGACAGAAGTTTCGGAAATCATCCAACGATCTGTTGAACCAGGTGATAAAAGTGGATACAGGTTAATGCATCCAGCTAATTTCCGAACTAAGATTCGAAAGATCAAGAGAGATTTTAAGAAGATCTCAGACATAGCATGTCAAGAGACACCCCAGCTTGTCAGACTGGGGACTTCTCTAACCCAACTCTCAGAGTCAACAAATGGGATTCGAGGAGTTGAGCGGAAACAGCAGGAACATCCCCAGTCCACCGGACTGGGGACTTTTTCAAATCCTCAATCCCTCCCTCAGAGAAAGTCAGTATTCTCTTGATTAGGGAATAAGCTTCAAGAGGAACGAAGAGCCAAGCTATCAGGAGATTCTCTCCAAGTGACGGTTCTCCAAGAAGTTCCTGAAGGATCAAGTCAACGGAATGCCATGTCTCATCATGGACATAGAAGAAGACAATATCACAGAAATGCTGATAGAAAGGATTCCATGCAATATGCATCCATTAATGTCATCAATGCCATTGCTAGCTGATTCACCAGATGAGGCTCAATCAGAGGGATCAGACGAAGAGGTTCCTGCTCAAGAAGTTGCGCACACATACCTAAATGAAGAAGGTGTGCGCACACGTAATCAAAGGCTTACCCAAAATCTGGGTATTCCTTCAAGTAACCCACTTCCCCCTCTCCGAAAAGGATCCAATAAGGGGAAAGGAAAGAATCAGGTTACTTCTCACCCTTCCTCTGAAGGAGGTCAATCGCTCTCATTAGAGCAAAGGTTTGCACAACAGGAGGAAGAAATGAAAGAATTAAGAAGGTTGAATGCAGAACTACTTCAGAGTAGTCTTCTTCTTAAGAATGCTGAAGTCCGATAGCCGAAGGAATTTGTTGTAACTACTGAGATGGATCAAGAATATCCTCCTTTATCAGTACACCCACAGAGGTCTAATCCTACGGGTCAAACGCAACAACGGTTGGCAGCACTACCATCAGTTGCAGCACCAACCACCACGTCTGTCCAAGATCCATTCATTGCACCTACCCAAAACCAAGTTCAACCTGACGTTTCTCAAAAGTTAATAACTACTATTGAGTCATTAACAGCTCAGTTAGAAACTATGGAAGGGAAACGGGCGCAAGTTCAACCTGAAAAGAAAGTTTACCCTGAATTGGTAGATTCAATTTCTCCTCCATCCAGTTTTGGAAACCCTGTTTTCCCTACTTTCA
Source organism: Viscum album (assembly GCA_963277665.1). NCBI lineage: Eukaryota > Viridiplantae > Streptophyta > Magnoliopsida > Santalales > Viscaceae > Viscum > Viscum album. The sequence continues at coordinate 1,424,390,986 of OY728136.1, read as the reverse complement.
ATGGATCAGGCGACCCTGAACAACATTTGACGCATTACGTGTCTTGTTGTGATCCTATGATGGGAACTCCAGAGCACCAAGAAGCAGTGAAACTCAGATGCTTTGTGCGAACCTTGCAAGGACCAGCTTTTGTCTAGTATACAAGCTTGCAATCTCGGTCAGTCATCGGATTGGAGGATCTTCGTCAAAAAATCCTTCTTCAGTTTAGTTCAACTTTGCCAAAAACGACAGTTTTCGATCTTACAAACTGCAAGCAAAGGGAAAATGAAAGAGTCTCTGATTTCATTGCTCGTTGGAAGGGATTAACGTATTCCCTGAGTTTAGCACTCCCTCAGGAGGAATTGTTTCCAATCTGTGTGGAAAATTTACGTGACGAATTACGCACGCCATTGATCCCTGTGAAATACACAGGAGGGTTTCGAGACCTTACTTCAATCGCTCAGCAGATTGAAGATTCCCTTATACAGGCTAAGGTTAAATCTTGTGTAATTCCATCAGCTCCAGGAAGAAGAATGGGTAAAGCAGAAACTGCTACAGTTATGCTTAAACAAGCACCTGTACCTATATCTACTTCAAAACCTTCATCTTCTCGAAGGACTCCACCTCCTGAACGCCAACAACAAAGGCTATTTCGTCCAAATGATCAAAAAGATCAACGACGAAAACAATTTGAGGATATGAAGAGTAAAACATACTCTTTCCGAAGTGAGAAAGTTCCTGGTTACTTCATTTCAGCCCTGGAAAATAATTTGGTTCAATTACCAGTGCCCAAGAGGCCAAACAAGGAAGGAGATGAAGACCGTCCCAATTATTTCTCCTTTCATCAAATGTTGGGGCATCCCATCCAGGAGTGTTTTGTCTTTAAAGACCTCCTGCAAAAGATGGTCGACTTGGGAAAAGTCAAATTGAAGGGTTCTTCAGCTCATGTAGCGTGTATTACCGCTACAGATCCAGAGGAAGGAGGCGAGTGGCAGGAAGTCAAAAGCAAAACTGCGAAAAAATATGATGATTGGATGGTCAGAAAGACAATCAATCGGACCCATTCCATTTTGCGAACTCAATTGAAGAAGCCAATTGTGTCTCCTAAAAAAGCTGCAGTAAAGCCTCCATCAAAAGACAAATCCTCAAAAGGGCAGCGCAATTCAAAGAAGAAAGAGGAATCAGGAGAAGATGAGTATGTATCAAAGCCTAAATTGTCTTTGACTCTGGCAGATTTCATGCCATCTACTTCAAAGCCACGGGCACCGTCCCACCAAACGGCACAGCCTAAACAAGATAACCAGGAAGAGTCTTTATCAGACGAAGAGTTAATCTTTGGTTCTGTTAATATGATTCAATTAACAGATCCATATTCCAGTCTTGATGAGCCTGAATTCCCTGTATCAAATAAGGGAACCCGAGGAAGTTCTAGAGGTTCAGGATACAGGGGAAGACGTGGATCTTTCTGAAGCCACTACTCTAATTCTACCCCTGCTAGCACTGTATATGCAGCAGAAACTCGTGGTAGAGCCCTTCAGCGAGCTCAAAAAGAACAAGCAAGTTCTTCTGCCAATGGCCAACTCAGTTTTGGAACAGTTATTTTGGAAGACCGATTAAAGGTTCCATCTTATTTATCTCAGAAAGTAAATGGATCTAATCATTCTAATCTTCCAAAACCAAGGATGTTGCCAACTTCAATACAAGATGCATCAGCTTCCAAAGCATCTGCTTCCAAGGTACCGGCTAAACCTCATATTCCTATTGGGAAACGTAGACCTCTAGATCAAAAGTATGATATATTGAAACACTTGGCCCAAATACCATCCAAGTTATCAATTTTGGATGCTTTGAATCTGTCAGAAGATCTTTGGGAAGCACTCATCGAAGCTTTGTCAAGTCCTCAGAAGTTCGAAGCCGAAATTGCTGCAGTTGAAATCTATCACATAGAGAATAATCCTGCAGAATGCCATGCAGTGATATCTTTTAATGATAAAGATGAAGATGATGTTGTGCATGGGCACATAAAACCTTTGTACTTATCTGGCAAAGTCAATGGTATAGATGTTCGAAGAACTTTCATTGACAATGGTTCAGGAGTCAACCTCATGCCCATTCGTACACTTCGTCGATTGTGCCTCACGGAATCTGATTTATCTCCTTCTACCATGATGTTGCAAGGATATGATAAAAATGAACAAGAACCACTGGGAGAAGTTACACTCAGAACTCAGTTTGGAGATCTTGTTTCCAATTCGGATTTCATGATTGTTGATCAAGACTCAGCTTTCAATATCTTGCTTGGAAGACCCTGGCTACATCAGTATGCAGCTATTCCGTCATCATACCATCAATGTCTCAAATACTGTTTCGATGGTCAAGTTGGAACATTGTATGGTGATAAGGCCCCGTTCAAGACATGTGAGTCTCAATACATTGAGGCGGAATTTTATCACATAAAGGGAAGAGAAAAATCTACAATGAAGAAATTTACCAAAGTTAATGCTCCATATGGTTTGGAGAAAATTCCAATAAATCCATTTTTACATGTGAGTACAGATTATGTGTTACCTATCAGTCAAATTGACAAAATAGGCCCAAATCAAAATACTCTTATGGAAAGATCCATAATGTCAATTACGGAAATCGAGCCAGACAACATGGGAGAAATTGGTAACTTACCAAGCAGTGATGAAAGCATAAGTGGTGATGTTTTCATTTCGTCTGCTGAAATCCAACAAGTCTATACTTCGCTAATCAGGCCAGAAGAAGTTATAGCAACACCAGAGGTGAATAATGATGTCGATTCTCAATCCATCATCTCCTCTTTATTTCCCAAAGAAGACCCTTTATCATCAATAGGGTTGGAAATGGAAGCCTCTTTTTCAAAATGTGAAAATTTTGACATCTCTTATGATCATGATAATTTCGTTTTTTCATCTACTTTGCAAGTAGAAATGGAAGAAATAACACATGATGAAGAGGAAGAGGAAGATCTTAGAGATGCTTCTCCAGCATTTGAAGAGGGTATCTCTACCACTGTGGATGAACTCAGAGAAGTAAATCTGGGTACAGAGAAAGATCCACGCCCCACTTTAATTAGTGCGGCCATGACCCTTGAAGAGAAAGAGATTTATATTTCTTTTCTAAAGAAAAATAAATATATTTTTTCTTGGAATTATACAGAAATTCCTGGGCTTGATCCTGATGTTGCTACTCATCATTTGGGTTTACCAAAAGAACATCGAGGATTCAAGCAAGCCGCGAGAAGAACACACCCAACCTATGCTTCCAAAATTGAGGCTGAAGTGGATAATCTTATCAAAGATAACTTCGTCAGAGAAGTTAAATATCCCAAGTGGTTGGCTAATATTGTCCCTGTAAAGAAGAAGAATGGACAAATTAGGGTTTGCATCAATTTCAGAGATCTTAATCGGTATTGTCCTAAAGATGGTTTCCCAGTTCCGATTACAGAACTCTTAATTGATGCGACGGCTGGATATGAAGTACTTTCTTTCATGGATGGATATTCTGGATATAATAAAATCCGAATGGCCCCAGAAGATGAGGATTATACGGCCTTCAGAGCTTCTCAAGGTGTGTTTTGTTACCGGGTGATGCCCTTTGGTTTAAAGAATGCAGGTGCAACATATCAACGCGCCATGCATCATATCTTCAAACCTATTTTAGGAAAGTTTGTTGAATTCTATGTAGATGATTTGGTGGTTAAATCCAAACAACGTTCTAATCACTTGGCTGATTTGAAAGTCATATTCCACAAGCTTCGACAACATAATTTGAAGATGAACCCCTTAAAATGTGCTTTTGGGGTAACCTCAGGAAAATTCCTCGGCTTTGTTGTACGCCATCGTGGTATTGAAGTCGATCCTGAGAAGACCAAATCAATCCTTGGTATGTCACCTCCTCAGAATTTGAAAGAATTAAGAGGACTTCAAGGAAACTTAGCCTATATTCGGCGTTTCATCGCCAATTTGGCAGGCAAAAGTTTACCCTTTACCAAATTATTGAAGAAAGGAGTCACTTACCAGTGGACTGAAGAATGTCAAGAAGCATTTGATGTTCTCAAGAAATACCTCTTGAGTCCACCAGTACTCATGCCACCTGTTGAGGGTAGACCTCTTATCCTCTATGTGACAGCTTTAGAGCGATCATTGGGTGCCTTTCTCGCTCAGAAGAATGATGCTGGGAATGAAAATAGTCTCTACTATCTCAGTAGAACTATGCTTGAAGCAGAAACCCGGTATTCAAGTATTGAAAAGTGCTGCCTAGCATTAATCTTTGCAGTTCAGAAACTGAGACACTACTTGCAACATCATGAGGTCCAATTGATATCTCGTAATAATCCGCTCAAATTCATCCTTAGTCGTCCAATGCTTACAAGACGTCTGGAAAGGTGGGCGGTTATTCTACAGCAGTTTGACATTCAGTATGTGTCTCAAAAGGCAATTAAGGGCCAAGCTCTGGCTGATTTCCTGGCTGAACATCCTTCAGTGGAAGACCTGTATTCAGATATCGAACTCCCTGATGAGGAAGTTTTCTCTATTCAAGAGAGTCCTCAAACATGGGAAATGTATTTTGATGGTGCTTCTAGAAGTCCTACAGGGAAGAAAATGGAAAATCCTAAATTCAACAAAGTTGGTTTAGGAATTGTGCTCATTTCTCCAGATAAGGCAGTGTTACCTTATTATTTTTTGTTGTGGGAAGGTGGTACCAATAATGAAGCTGAATACCAAGCTCTCATTACAAGCTTGGAATTAGCGCTTCAAGCACAAGTGAATCACTTAAATGTGAAAGGTGATTCAGACTTGGTAATCAAACAAGTCAATGGGGATTATGCCATCAGAAAAGAAGAATTAATCCCTTTGTATGATTACTTCAGAGAGTTAATGTCGGAATTCCTTTCAGAACCGACGTTTTCTTATGTCCCAAGATCACAAAATGCTCAAGCTGATGCACTGGCTAATGAAGCCACAACTTTAGCAGATCCAAATCGGGATGAGACAACCATATGTATTGCCCACCGTCGTGCAATTTCACATTATGTTCAAGTCAGAACAGAGGAAATTAATGAAATTAGTCCCATTCCTGAACCATATGGTCATACTACAGGATGGATGTCACCTATCAGGGAATACCTTCAAAATGGAACACTTCCACCTGATAGAGCCGAGAAAGAACAAATTCGGCGACGTGTGGTCAATTTTACTCTTTATGATAGCCCAAACCACCTCGAGAAAATTCTCTACAAACGTGGTTTTGATGGAGTTCTCTTCAGATGTATTGATGGTGAAGAGACAATGGCTGTCATAAAAGAAGTGCATGCAGGAGTCTGTGGTGCCCACCAGTCTGGACATAGACTGTCTGGTCAAATTCGAAGGCTTGGATACTTTTGGCCTTCAATGATACAAGATTGTGTTAATTTCACAAAGAAGTGTCATTCATGCCAATTATATGCCAACTTCATTCATAAACCTCCAGAGTTGCTTCATACAGCTAAATACTCATGGCCATTTTCCACATGGGGAATGGATGTGGTAGGACCTTACCCCTCAGCTACGGCCAAGCAGTTTAAGTACATTCTTACTGTTACTGATTTCTTTTCCAAATGGGTAGAGGCAATACCTCTCAAAGAAGTCAGTTCTAAATGCATTGTTAGCTTCATCAAGTCTAACATCATTACTAGATTTGGTGTCCCTCATACCATATTGACGGACAACGGCACCAACTTCTATTCTTATAAGGTAAAGAAATTGTATCAAGAATACAACATTAAGTCCAACCATTAATCTCGATATCATGCAGCGGCTAATGGCCAGATAGAGGCCTTCAACAAGACTCTTTCAAATATACTGCAAAAGATGGTGGATAAAGATAAGAGGTCATGGCCTGATAAAATCTTTCATGATTTATGGGATTATCGGACTACCACTCGCAATGCAACGCGGTCAACTCCATATTCATTGTAATATGGAACAGAAGCATTCTTTCCAATTGAAGTTCAATTTCCCTCAATCAGAATAGCCATTTGTGATCAGTTATCTATAGATGAGAAATCCCAAAAGCGGTTGAATGAATTGGAACAGTTAGATGAGAAAAGATTGTGCACTTTTCACCACTTGGAAATCTATCATAATCGAATAGCACGAGCTTTTAACAAAAAAGTTCGTCTTCATTCATTCATTCAGGGAGAATTGGTATTGGTTCTCAGAGCACCAATGATACCAGGAAAGAAGCCTCCCAAGCTTGAACCAAAATGGGAAGGACCTTATTCAATACATAAGGTCTACTCCAATGGATCATATTCTCTAATCTCAATGGATGGAGAACACATCACGACTCCAACTAATGCCAGATTTCTGAAGAAGTATTTTTTATAAACACAAAATAATGTTCCCAGATCCAAAACAATCACATTGGTTCATGATTTTGTCCGAGATGACATTAAACTATATTATGTCCTATCTACATGACGTTAAACTGTATAGAAGTTCCTATATTTTGTCCGAGATGACATTAAACTATATTTTGTCCGAGATGAAATTAAACTATATTGTGTCCTAGGAACATGACATTAAACTGTGTGGCACTTCCAACGTCCAGCATGACGATAAACTGTAAAAAGTCCCCAGAACTGATATCCTCGTATTGGTTCACCTTAGTCCTAGCTATATGACTTTAAACTGTACAGCACCAGTTCGTCCTTGCTATATAACGTTAAACTATACAGCAATGGTCCAGTATGACTTTAAACTGCAACTTCGTCCCACATGACATTAAACTGTGAAAAAGTTCCATGAACCGTCCAGCATGACCTTAAACTGCATCATCCCTGGTCCATGTATATGACCATAAACTATTTTCAAATCCCTTACGTCCAGCAAGACGGTAAACTATGACGTCCTAACTACATGACGCTAAACTGTATAAAAGTCCCTCACGTCCGGAAAGACGTTAAACTATATAATCATCAAAGGTCCAGCATGACATTAAACTGCACCATCCGAGGTCCATGAATATGACCTTAAACTATTCGCACTTTTGTCCAACATGACATAAATGGTGTGTTATTTTGTCCTTACTGCATGACATTAAACTGCACAATCCCCCTTTCGTCCAATATGACGTTAAACTGTATTGTCCTCATCGTCCTAACTACATGACGCTAAACTGTACAGAAAGCCCTTGATATATCCTACATGACATTAAACTGTTATTTTGTCCCTGATACATGACACTAAACTGTGCAGCACCAATAGTCCTAATTGCAAGACTTTAAATTGCATAGTCCCTTTTTTATGTCCTACATGACATTAAACTGTGCATCGTTAAGGTTGTTATTACCTCTTGTTTCTCACACCGAGTATGAATCACGTGAGCTTAGAGCAAACCTCAACCATAACACTCTCTTTGGGCCCCTAACCATGTGTAAGTCCCAACAACATTTTAATTAGATCGTTGTCCCCAAGAACAACTTGATCATTAATTCATTTTTTAATTGAACTACACGGACTTTGATCCTTGCCCTCCAGGCTGGGTATGTAGGCAACCTCCCAGGGTTCAAGCCCAAAAATAATCTCTTCACATCGGTTCACCACCATCTCATATGATGTTGATTCGTGAAACCGCCCTTGGAATCAATATCTTTACATTGATTCATTTTCATCCTTGTTATATGACGTTAAACTATACAACACTTTTGTCCGGTACGACAATAAACTACAATATTCTTTGATTTCCTCATTTGAGAAGGAACCATTATTGACATTGATTTTTTAAATCATGTTTCATTTTCAAAAGACTACGTGCATACATGGTAATGCCTAAACATTTTATCTCAGGTTAAACCATCATTGCACTAAAGTCCCCTTTCACCCTTCACATGTACGAACCAAATTTGTACAAAGGGTATTTCTAGAACTACGTGGACATGATTACCATCCTTATGGGATACGTAGGAACATTCGAGTGTCCCTCGAATCCAGTCCCAAGTCTTTTGGGCCTAACCCCAAATTTCACTTTCAGTCCCTTGGCTGAAAAGTCCTCATGAAAACACACAATGTGTATTCATTATTATGGTCCGAATTCTATGACCCTAAACTAAGATTTCTCATACTTTCGTCCTGCATGACGTTAAACTGCATTTCAAGAACTACGTATGGCTTGATTCTCATTCTTATGAGATACGTAGTGAAGTCCAAATTTCAATTCAGGACCCAGCCACAACATGATTATGGTTTTCATTGACCTATGTATCTCTATATACATTGGACAATACCCATCTTTATGTGTTATAATCCTAACCTTCAATATTTTCATATCTTCATAACCCTTTTCATGACTTCTAATCACAAAAATGTCAAACTTCTGAGAATTCTTTTGCCTGACTATGCAGCACGTGCCCATAGGTGGCCTTTCATAAACAGTCCACATAACAGACTTGTCAGCCAAAAGATACTATTTATTTGACCATGCAGCCAATGCCCTTAGGTGGCCCTGCATATTTCAACCCCCTAACGGGTTTGTTAAATAATGGTAACTTCATTCTTGGGAAGAATGCCTATTTTGTCCTTATTTGTCTTAAACGACAGTATGTAGGGATCCGCAAAAAATAGCCATCCTTAACATATTTGTCCCATATCCTTTTTCATGATCTGAAAGTATTCAAGTCTATGGTTTATTCTTCTTCCATACGTTTGGGTCAGACCTTCGTAGGAGTGATATTCATCCACTTCTTCGATATTCTTGTTCGGAAATATCTTCTCCATATTCAAATACCTCTTTCCATACAACAAACTCTATACTTTAGAAAATTTGAACCTCCATAAACTTTCACTGGCTTTTAGCACTAGGAAAGTAAATTTCTAAGAGTTCTTTCGCCTGACTATGCAGCACGTTCCCACAGGTGGCCTTGCATAAACAGTCCACATAACAGACTTGTCAGCCGAAAGATGCTATTTATTTGACCATGCAGCCAATTCCCATAGGTGGCCTTGCATATTTCAACCCCCTAACGGGTTTTGTTAAATAATAGTAACTTCATTCTTGGAAACTACTTCTTCAAATGCCTTTTAGCTCTTTTTCATATCATTCCCCAGATTCAAATATTCTTAAGACATAGTTTACATATTTTCTCTCATACTTGAGTATGGTAATATGTTTTTAGATAAATTGTCAAGGAATTGAATCCATTTTAATCCATTTTGGTCAAAGCTTTTTCTACCTTAAACATTAGCCCCTTTATGTCTGGCGTGCATGACTTTAAACTGCCCACAAAAAAGACAAAGGAACACTAAATAAAAGTCAAGTTCCAGCTCACTAAATATACATTTTTGTATGATTTAGGTAATATTGAGCAATTAAGAGATTCAAAGTTTGTAGGATTATTTGTAATAATCCTAGTAAAAATCAAAATATACTTACTGGGCCCATTGGCTTAAGTAAATTTGAAGCAGGTAGTGAAAAGAATGCAGGTACAAATGATTGAAGACAAAAGTGTTTTTCATTGATACACAGGAGATAGAAAGACATCCACAGACTGGAGTCTCTTCTCTTTTTCAAGAATTACAGAAGATTGTCAACATAAGTCTTCATTTGATGTATAGCATCTTGAGCCTTATCAGTAGTTACTTGAAGCTCGTGCACTTGACCAGCTTCACTCTTTTCATCTTGTTGAAGTGCCTTCTTAGCATCTGTGATAGCTTTCATACCATTCATATGAGTTTAATCTAATGATTTATTAAGCTGATCAAGTTCCCCAGTAACAGCATCTAACTGTTGCTGGAGTTGCACCTGTTGGACGACCTTTTCTTTGATTTTTTGCTTCAGATCCTTCATCTTGGCAACATAATCAGCTTCAGCTTGGGATATCGCAGCCTCAAATTCGCCTATGTTGACTGACAATTTCACTCTGGTCAAATCTTCGTGACTTTTCTACACTTGCTCCCTCCTGAAAATGATCTGTTTCACCGCAGCATAGATCTTTTCATACCCAAAACCACCAAGTCCCAGTATAACAAATTGGGATGACAATCGAGAAATTTTTTATGGTAGCTCTTCTAAAGGCACCCCAGATATGATGTTCCATATGTTGTTCCATGCCTTACATCGTGAAAAGCTGAATGCTTTAAGCATCTCTGGATCTGATTCAATATCATCGTCAGAAGGAGGTATGTAATCTGGAATTAGCACACTTAAGGAAGTGCCTTGTCCTGCTCTTTCCCCCCTGACTTGTGCTTCTTCACTTTCATTTCCCGTTGGGGCAGAGGCTGAGGCCTCATCTACGGATCTAGTCATTGCAGTTGATGGTCCTGCATGATTAATTGAAAGGTTTAGTCAGCTTCAAAGGATAACAAAAGAATAGATTGTCTTGCGAATAAAGTACAATCATAAATATTGGTATCCCTTACCCAAGGGTGGTTCAGCAACCTGAGAAGACTTCTCCCCATCTTTCCCGGTTTCAACAGGATTTTCAAGATGGGTCTCAGGAGAGTTTATTGGATTTAGCTCTACTTGAGCTAATGTTTCTGCAATGATAGGGTTGACATCAATGTCCACACCCTCTTCGGGCATTGGCAGTTCAGCGGCTTCTACGGAAGAAACTGCATATTATTTTCCATCATGGTTAGAAGTATATTTTTTTTAAAAAAAATTTGGGCGAAGGGTAGCACTCACGCCCAAGGTCTTATAAATCATATGACAACTTAGAATGATCATAAAATTCTTCAAAAGTCATTCCTTGATTCATCATTTCATCCAATGATACTTCATAATCTTGATTAGTCTCACCAGTGGGAGCATTTGCTACATCTTCTTGCCGACTTATGTCCTGCAACCCCTGACCCTGGACAACATCTTCAGTGGTAGGAGGGATACTTGGAATGGATGCTAGCTCTTATCTAGGAGAAACCAAGTCAGCTTGAGTCTATGATTGTTCTACAGCACCCTCCAAGGCCTTTGAAGAAGGATCAGTCCCTTCCCTCAAGGGGGAAATTGAAGAAGCCCCTGCAATCCTCAGAAATATGAGTAACCATATGATTATGGGTATAAAACTCATGATTGTTCGAAGGACTTACCGCTGCTAATGAAACGTTTAGCTATGGATTTCCTCCTTCGTTGCCTTTGCTTCTTTTGTTTTTTTGGAGTATCAGTGGTCTCCCTTATAGGCACTTGGATTGGAGAATGGAAGGCTGTATCCAGTGCCTCATTCATGGCCTACTGACCTGGAGATATCTCGCCTGGTTTGCGAGGAGAATCAGCAGCAGCCCCGATAGCAGTACCACCAGGGCTATATTGTGGTGAAGGAACCCCAGTTCCTTTCTTTTCAAGCTGCAAGATGAAGAAAATAACTTCCTTAAGTAACAAAGCTTCAACTGAAATCAAGTTGCAAAGAAAATAAGGAAAGAAAACTTACATCTTCAGGAGCCACGTACTCTTGCCATTCCTCATCTCCAGAACCACCAGCCCCCTCAGTGGCGCCACGATCAATCATTTCCTTCACCCGCCTGGTGATAGGAACCGAGTCATCAGTGGCATATATGATCATTTTCAGATCTCTGATGTAAGCTCGCACTTCATTGGGGTTATCTCCGTATTGAAGATTTTTAGAAGCTACAAGATATCCTATTCCAGGAAGTTGTAGGCCCTCACACAAATCCAGCCAGGCGGTCTCAGTATCACAGTATAAGCTCGGCCATAGCTGAACAGCCTCTGGTCTTAGATATAAAGGCTGTGAGGAAGGTCCTACAATTTTTGATTTTAATTTCTTCCCAACTCCTGCAACTACAGATAGAGAATAAGAATGTAATACTTAGTACTTTATAAAGTAGCAGTGATAAAAATTACTACAATGAAATAACTCACCAGGAGTTGATGGAGTGGGTCTTTTAATTCTGGCTGGAGGATTATATCGGGCACGAAACCGCTTTGCTGCCGGTTGTGCCTCATCATCCCCATCGTGATGATCCGATGAATCAGTTCTAGAAGAGGAGTCTGTTGAATCTATTTCAGGTGGAGAAGCGTCACCTTCATGAGGAAGGGTTTCTTTCTCTACAGTCCTCTTCCTCTTTCCCACTTGATATACTGGGTGATTTAATATCCCTTTGGGGTATGATGCTATCCAGTGTTCGGCATAAAATGTAGTCAGATTATGTGCCGCTTTTTCAACTGGTAGATCAAAAACTTCCCCAGTCTTCTCTCTTGATGCCAGCAACCATAGTTGTCGAGCAACCATCAGATGTTGCTCTAACCTGACATGTACTGGAGGGGATACAACAATCTGTTGCAAACATTTGAATTGGCGTGCAAATCTATATGGAGCATAGGCCTCACATATGATTTCTCCATCAATCCTGGCTACTAACACGCCATCCCTGCAAGCTAGCATGTATGCCCTCAAATCCAAATGGGCTGTCCCATCATCAAAAAACCGCCCGGATGGCGGACTTCCATAAGGAAAGAAGTTGAATTCCTTAAACATGCTTAGTCTTACTTTTATGTCATAACCATTAACATCTAATGGAGCAATTCCAGAGAATGCTTGCACTGACGGTCTGAAAGAGCTTCCATGAATTTGTAATCCATTCTGTACATGGTAAGTCTTGAAGTGAGTGGCAATCCATCCCCACAAAACCTGGAATGGTCCCACTATTCTTAAAGGAGATTTACCCTGGAAGACGTGAAGTAAACTCATGTAAATCTTTGCTAAAATGGGGGTAGCTAACCCAACCATTTTTCCCTCAGCCAACTTTGCCGCAATGACGAAGGTCCCTGGCCTAACGCCTCCCTTCGAATCCCTGACCGGCAAGACATAAACACTGAGCCACATTGCCAAGAAACCCGCCAGACGAGTTTTCTTTGGAATTCTTTGATTCACTTCATATCCCCACTTTTCAAACTCTCCTGCTTCTAGAGTTGGCCAGAATGTGCCAGGAGCTCCTCTCTTCTCAGGTTTTGGACAAGTGGTAGGACGTCTGGGCCTGGTATCCTTGGATTTCTTTTTCTTGGATCCTTTTTCTTTTGGTTCCATCCCTTTCTTCTCAGTAAGAAACACATTCATCCATTCTTCCGGATGAATATCTTTTCTAAAATTAGTTAATGAGGTCTCTGAACTCTTGAGCCTGTGAAAGATTTTAAATAATTCTCGAGCTAAAGCAGGAGTCTTCTCTGAATCATTCCAAGTCACCTTGGGAGGAATGAATTCATCATACATATCGCCAAAGATTGGAGCTCCTGAAATCTTGTGGACATCCCACAAACTGATACCTACTTCTCCATGAGTCAAATGGAAAGAATTAGTTGCTGGGCTCCAGTGGATGAGTATCTCTGGCACGAAGTTATCATGTATGTAAACATATGTTTTCCCAACCTAGACAGCCTCATATATTGCAGCTCTCTTCAGGTCCTCGATAAACTCTGCACAAGTCTGTCGCACCCAGTATACCCACATCCAAGTTGGCTTCACACCTCCCCCAGGACGGAAATCCCAACTTTTATTCCATCCTTTGGATTGATCCATCTGAGCATTTCGGAAGATCGAAGGATGACAATGTGGTTGAAGCTCATGTGTATGATCTTTTAGATCTGGTGTGCAAGGGCTATGATGCATCACATAAGCCTTCTCCACTGTTCCAGCAGTTATAAATTCTCCTCCACCTGAGATATTTGCTGAAGCAAAATTGGTATAATTCTGAAACCATGAAAGTGGAAGATATTTCTTTACTTCTGGAATAATGACTTCTTGTATATGACCATAGCCATAAAAAGGTAGATAAGTGCAGTGAGGAAAGTTGCGATGATATTTCTTCAGATACTTAGCCAAATCTGGAAGAGTACTATCTTTGACAGTATAGTAATCAGGGCCAATGATGTCCATCATATCATCTATCCGCTTGCTAGCCAGTTCATCAATTAATCCAGGTCTAAGAGCCATTGAATCTGCACAGGAGTTGAATAAATTAAACTCTTAAATGGGTTTATTTTTCATAAAATTTGTGAAAGAATTTGGAAATAATGGCTAAGGCATTAAGGCGCGCAAGTATGGAGATGTCGCACAAGTGATACATGTGACGCGCAAGTTTTTGTCGCGCAAGTATTACCGCACAAGCCCTATTACCTTGAGAGTAGTGCGGCAGCGAGGAAACAGTGTAAAAAGAGACTTGCGCGGTGAGGAAGACTTGCGCGGCGAGAGCTCGAGAAACTTCGGGATCAGGTGTTATCCACGACCAAAAGCGGTGTATTTATAGGCCAGGAGACCTATCTGCGCGCCGTAACCAGAGCGCTTAAGGCCTGCGCGACGCAAACTTGCGCGCCGCCCTCTGTGCAATGAGGACTTGCACGCCTCCCTTTTCCTTTGGAAGAATTCAATTTCCTCAGAGTCCAATCCTCTTTTCTCTCCGGATCCAACTCTGAGGGGGGACTTTTGTTGACGCTCCTTTCGTCACAGAATCTAAAGATCAAAAAAGGGAATATCTGAGCTCAAAGTGATTCAACCTTTGAAGAAAACATCAAAAATCGACAAAGGCATGAACACAGGATCAAAAGCAACTGCACCGCGCAAGTTGTACCACTGTCGCGCAAGTACACTTGCGCGACACTCTTGGTCACGCAAGTCACTTGCGCAACCTAAGTGGTAACCGCCCGGGGTCTTCTTTTGCCTATAAATAGACCCTGTGGGCCCCCCATTCCAGAGGATCTTTTTCCAGAAACTCGGAATGAAGCTCCCGACGCCCAAGTCTCTTCTCAAAGCTTCCGGAACACATCTAAGGTAATTTCTTGCCTAGAACGGAAGATCTAAAGAGAAGAAGGAAGGCATAAGTGTTGAAACTTATCAAACACTTGCGCGCCGACTTATTTCCTTCAATATAACTTGCGCGTCCCTTTTCTGGAATAACCTCAACAAAATTCTAAAGGGTTTAAAAAAGAGTCGCTCAAGTATTTCAAATTCTGGTTGAAAATCGCGCAAGTACACCCTGTGCCGCGCAGGTATACCTGCGCGACCAATACTTGCGCGCCCACGGAAGACTTGCGCGCCTTGCAAGACATGCGCGCCCCTATCTTTTTGGGTGCCCATCTTGCCCATTTTTTACCCCTGTTAAGCCATCACACCTTTCCTTTTCAAGATTCAGTCTTCAAGACACTCTTCAAAGCCATTTATGGCATGATTTCTTGATTTGACTTCCTTATCTGAAAGGAATTCTGTGGAATATCTCTCAAAGTCTAGTGATTTAAATATCCTTATGTCACTAAATATGGAGAGTTCATTCATTCAACCTCATCCTTTAAGATGAGAGAATACTAACCTGGGTCTCCTTTTCAGGAATAATCCCCAGTCATAACCTTGGGCATCCTTCTTAGGAGTAAGCCCCAACCTCAAATATGGGCATCCTTCTTAGGAGTAAGCCCCAACCTCAAATATGGGCATCCTTATTAGGAGTAAGCCCCAACCTCAAATATGGGCATCCTCCTCAGGAGTAAGCCCCAAACCTTAATCCCTAACCTGGGTCTCCTTTTCAGGAATAAGACTCAGTCATAACCTCGGCCTCTTTTTTTTAGGTGTAAGTCCCAGTCATAATCTTGGGCTTCCTTTTCAGGAGTAAGCCCCAAGTCCCCTAACCCGGGTCTCCTTTTCAGGAATAAGACTCAGTCATAACCTGGGCCTCCTTTTTTAGGATTAAGTCCCAGTCATAATCATGGGTTTCCTTTTTAGGAGTAAACCTCAAGCCCCCCTTAAAATTCTCTTAACCAGTCATAATTTACCTTTGATTTGGGTTTCCTTTCCAGGAGTAAAACCCAATCATAAGTCCCCTCCTAACTTGGGCATCCTCCTTAGGAGTAAGCCTCAAGATTAGAGTATTCAAATCTCTATAAAGAACATATACCTTTATGGACCCTGTTCCTGGATTTTCTCCCTAAAAGTAAATCCTAAACCTTCATCTATTTTGGGCAGTCATACATACATAAGCCCCAAACAATTTCTTATGATTGCATATTTCATGGCACAATTGTCTAATTTTTACCAATACCTCTTGTTTCTCACACCGAGCATGACTCACGTGAGCTTAGAGTGTAAAAGTAATTATGACATTCTTCTTTGAGCCATCAATCATAAACATCATACTCCATTAATCGAACTACGTGGGTTCTGATTCCTTTTCCAAAAAAAAAGGATATGTAGGTAGCCCATTTTTTGGGTTCGATCCCAGCTTTGAATTAATCTCTGTCCTTCTGAATGACAATAAACTTCAAGTGCCCCACTGAGTGGCTTTAAAACCAGCCTGGTCATCATAATGACCAAGAGACTTTTATATAAATGTTTTGAAGGATACCATTGACCAAGAATCTCTAAACAAATATAGATGATTCTCTATTGATGAAGAACCTCGAATACATATAAAAGATTCTCTAAATTTCTTGAATATTTAATCATTGATTGTTAAAACTAAAGAAAAGCTCATTTTATACTTCGTAATGTAATAAGGATTCATGAACATAACTTAAATCTATAAAGAGAGTCCCGGAGTAGACAATAATTCCCCTCAAAAAGGTGTGATGAGTCTGACCTCCCATCCTCTCGACCAATGCAAATTCCTAAGCCTCATTAGCCCACAAGCTAATGAGCGCCTACCTTTGGAAAGTAGGTCCAAACGGATGTGGAATCATTGGATGTTTCCGGTTCTATGAACAAACCCGTTAGAAACCGATCGGAACGTTTGAACCCGGTTGTGCCTCATCATCCCCATCGTGATGATCCGATGAATCAGTTCTAGAAGAGGAGCCTGTTGAATCTATTTCTGGTGGATAAGAGTCACCTTCATGAGGAAGGGTTTCTTTCTCTACAGTCCTCTTCCTCTTTCCCACTTGATATACTGGGTGATTCAATATCCCTTTGGGGTATGATGCTATCCAGTGTTCGGCATAAAATGTAGTCAGATTATGTGCCGCTTTTTCAACTGGTAGATCAAAAACTGCCCCAGTCTTCTCTCTTGATGTCAGCAACCATAGTTGTCGAGCAACCATCAGATGTTTCTCTAACCTGACATGTACTGGAGGGGATACAACAATCTGTTGCAAACATTTGAATTGGCGTGCAAATCTATATGGAGCATAGGCCTCACATATGATTTCTCCATCAATCCTGGCTACTAACACGCCATCCCTACAAGCTAGCATGTATGCCCTCAAATCCAAATGGGCTGTCCCATCATCAAAAAACCGCCCGGATGGCGGACTTCCATAAGGAAAGAAGTTGAATTCCTTAAACATTCTTAGTCTTACTTTTATGTCATAACCATTAACATCTAATGGAGCAATTCCAGAGAATGCTTGCACTGACGGTCTGAAAGAGCTTCCAGGAATTTGTAATCCATTCTGTACATTGTAAGTCCTGAAGTGAGTGGCAATCCATCCCCACAAAACCTGGAATGGTCCCACTATTATTAAAGGAGATTTACCCTGGAAGACGTGAAGTAAACTCCTGTGAATCTTTGCTAAAATGGGGGTAGCTAACCCAACCATTTTTCCTCAGCCAACTTTGCCGCAATGACGAAGGTCCCTGGCCTAACGCCTCCCTTCGAATCCCTGACCGGCAAGAGATAAAAACTAAGCCACATTGCCAAGAAACCCACCAGATGAGTTTTCTTTGGAATTCTTTGATTCACTTTATATCCCCACTTTTCAAACTCTCCTGCTTCTAGAGTTGGCCAGAATGTGCCAGGAGCTCCTCTCTTCTCAGGTTTTGGACAAGTGGTAGGACGTCTGGGCCTGGTATCCTTGGATTTATTTTTCTTGGATCCTTTTTCTTTTGGCTCCATCCCTTTCTTCTCAGTAAGAAACACATTCATCCATTATTCCGGATGAATATCTTTTCTAAAATGAGTTAATGAGGTCTCTGAACTCTTGAGCCTGTGAAAGATTTTAAATAATTCTCGAGCTAAAGCAGGAGTCTTCTCTGAATCATTCCAAGTCACCTTGGGAGTAATGAATTCATCATACAAATCGCCCAAGATTGGAGCTCCTGAAATCTTGTGGACATCCCACAAACTGATACCTACTTCTCCGTGACTCAAATGGAAAGAATTAATTGCTGGGCTCCAGTGGATGAGTATCTCTGGCACGAAGTTATCATGTCTGTAAACAAATGTCTGCCCAACCCAGACAGCCTCATGTATTGCAGCTCTCTTCAGGTCCTCGATAAACTCTGCACAAGTCTGTCGCACCCAGTATACCCACATCCATGTTGGCTTCACACCTCACCCAGGACGGAAATCCCAACTTTTCTTCCAGCCTTTGGATTGATCCATCTGATCATTTCGTAAGATCGAAGGATGACAATGTGGTTGAAGCTCATGTGTATGATCTTTCAGATCTTGTGTGCAAGGGCTATGATGCATCACATAATCCTTCTCCACTGTTCCAGCAGTTAGAAATGATCCTCCACCTGAGATATTTGCTGAAGCAAAATTGGTATAATTCTGGAACCACGAAAGTGGAAGATATTTCTTTACTTCTGGAATAATGACTTCTTGTAGATGACCATAGCCATACAAAGGTAGATAAGTGCAGTGAGGAAAGTTGCGATGATATTTCTTCAGATACATAGCAAAATCTGGAAGAGTACTATCTTTGACAGTATAGTAATCAGGGCCAATGATGTCCATCATATCATCTATCCGCTTGCTAGCCGGTTCATCAATTAATCCAGGTCTAAGAGCCATTGAATCTGCACAGGAGTTGAATAAATTAAACTCTTAAATGGGTTTATTTTTCATAAAATTTGTGAAAGAATTTGGAAATAATGGCTAAGGCATTAAGGTGCGCAAGTATGGAGATGTCGCGCAAGTGATACATGTGACGCGCAAGTTTTTGTCGCGCAAGTATTACCGCGCAAGACCTATTACCTTGAGAGTAGCGCGGCAGCGAGGAAACAGTGGAAAAAGAGACTTGCGCGGCGAGGAAGACTTGCGCGGCGAGAGCTCGAGAAACTTCTGGATCAGGTGTTATCCACGGCCAAAAGCGGTGTATTTATAGGCCAGGAGACCTATCTGCGCGCCGTAACCAGAGCGCTTAAGGCCTGCGCAACGCAAACTTGTGCGCCGCCCTCTGTGCAATGAAGACTTGTGCGCCTCCCTTTTCCTTTGGAGGAATTCAATTTCCTCAGAGTCCAATCCTCTTTTCTCTCTGGATCCAACTCTGAGGGGGGACTTTTGTTGACGCTCCTTTCGTCACAGAATCTAAAGATCGGAAAAGGGAATATATGAGCTCAAAGTGATTCAACCTTTGAAGAAAACATCAAAAATCGACAAAGGCATGAACACAGGATCAAAAGCAACTGCACCGCGCAAGTTGTACCACTATCGCGCAAGTACACTTGCGCGACGCTCTTGGTCGCGCAAGTCACTTGCGCGACCTAAGTGGCAACCGCCCAGTAACCGCCCGGGGTCTTCTTTTGCCTATAAATAGACCATGTGGGCCCCCCATTCGAGAGGATCTTTTTCCATAAACTCAGATTGAAGCTCCCGACGCCCAAGTCTCTTCTCAAAGCTTCCGGAACATTTCTAAGGTAATTTCTTGCCTAGAACGGAAGATCTAAAGAGAAGAAGGAAGGCCTAAGTGTTGAAACTTATCAAACACTTGCGCGCCGACTTATTTCCTTCAATATAACTTGCGCGTCCCTTTTCTGGAAGAACCTCAAGAAAATTCTAAAGGGTTTAAAAAAGAGTCGCTCAAGTATTTCAAATGCTGGTTGAAAATCGCGCAAGTACACCCTGTGCCGCGCAGGTATACCTGCGCGACCAATACTTGCGCGCCCACGGAAGACTTGCGCGCCTTGAAAGACTTGCGCGCCCCTATCTTTTTGGGTGCCCATCTTGCCCATTTTTAACCCCTCTTAAGCCATCACACCTTTCCTTTTCAAGATTCAGTCTTCAAGACACTCTTCAAAGCCATTTATGGCATGATTTCTTGATTTGACTTCCTTATCTGAAAGGAATTCTGTGGAATATCTCTCAATGTCTAGTGATTTAAATATCCTTATGTCACTAAATATGGAGAGTTCATTCATTCAACCTCATCCTTTAAGATGAGAGAATCCTAACCTGTGTCTCCTTTTCAGGAATAATCCCCAGTTATAAATCCTTTAATTTGGGCATCTTCCTCAGGAGTAAGCCCCAAATTCTTAAAGTTCCCAAACTTGGGCATCCTCCTTAGGAGTAAGCCCCAAACCTTAATCCCTAACCTGGGTCTCCTTTTCAGGAATAAGACTCAGTCATAACCTTGGGCTTCCTTTTCAGGAGTAAGCCCCAAGTCTCCTAACCTAGGTCTCCTTTTCAGGAATAAGACTCAGTCATAACCTGGGCCTCCTTTTTAGGAGTAAGTCCCAGTCATAATCTTGGGTTTCCTTTTTAGGAGTAAACCTCAAGCCCCCTTAAAATTCTCTTAACCAGTCATAATTTACCCTTGATTTGGGTTTCCTTTTCAGGAGTAAAACCCAATCATAAGTCCCCTCCTAACTTGGGCATCCTCCTTAGGAGTAAGCCCCAAGATTAGAGTATTGAAATCTCCATAAAGCACATATACCTTTATGGACCCTGTTCCTGGATTTTCTCCCTAAAAGTAAATCCTAAACCTTCATCTATCTGGGAAGTCATACATACATAATCCCCAAACAAATTCTTATGATTGCATCATTCATGGCACAATTGTCTAATTTTTACCAATACCTCTTGTTTCTCACACCGAGCATGACTCACGCGAGCTTAGAGTGTAAAAGTAATTATGACATTCATCTTTGAGCCATCAATCATAAAACATCATACTCCATTACTCGAACTACATGGGTTCTGATTCCTTTTCCAAAACAAAGGATACGTAGGTAGCCCATTTATGGGTTCGATCCCAACTTTGAAATAATCCATGTCCTTCTGAATGAAGATAAACTTCAAGTGCCTCACTGAGTGGCTTTAAAACCAGCCCGGTCATCATAATGACCAAGAGACTTTTATAAATGTTTCGAAGGATACCATTGACCAAGAATATCTAAATAGATACAGATGATTCTCTATTGATTAAGAACCTCGAATACATATAAAATATTCTCTAAAATTCTTGCATATTTAATCATTGATTGTTAAAACTTAAGGAAAGCTCATTTTATACTTGGTAATGTAATAAGGATTCACGAACATAACTTAAATCTATAAAGAGAGTCCCAGAGTAGACAATAATTCCCCTCAAAAAGGTGTGATGAGTCCGACCTCCCATCCTCTCGACCAATGCAAATTACTAAGTCTCATTAGTCCAAAAACTAATGAGCGCCTACCTTTGGAAAGTATGTCCAAACGGATGTGGAATCATTGGATGTTTCCGGTTCTACGAACAAACCCGTTAGAAACCGATCGGAACGTTTGAATCTCCCCTCCAGGAGGTCATCCACGGATTCCGTACGAAACAGTCACATGACCTTAAAATGTATGATGTGTCCTATTAAGCAACACTGAACTATGAGGGTTCTAATTCCTTTCACAAGGATAAGTTGGTAGCTAATTTTATGAGCATGATCCTGAGATTAAAACAAATCTTTGTCTCCCTAGATGACAATAAATTCTAGAGTGACCCAATGAGTGGCTTAAAAACCAGTATCATCATAAAAATGATTAAAAAATATCTAATCGGTATATTAGAGGATACCATTGATGGAAAAGCTCGAATACATATTGAGGATTCCATTTATGAAGAACCTTGAATTCATACTGATGATTTTAAATTTTAGACATGTTAATAAGTGATTGTAAATTCCTAGGGATACTTATGATATTATTGGTGAATTAATAAGGATTCATGAAAATATTTTAATTATTAAAAGAGAGTATCGGAGTAGACAATAATTCCCCCCAAAAGGGGGTGATGAGTCTGACCTCCCATCCTCTCGACCAATGCACGTTCTTAAGTATCGTAAAGATAAAAAAACATAACGAATGCCTTCCTTTATAAATCAGGTCCTCTTTGGATAAAGAACTATTGGAAGATTTTAGTTCCATGAATAAATCCAATGGAAACCACCTAGAAACAGTGATTCTTAAATCTAGAACACGCATTTCAAGGAACTATGAAACAAAAATGGTGAACCTGAAGTGAATCCTTAACCATGTTAATAATGATTACCCACATGTTACCCCCTATCAATTGTTAAAGGAAGGCCAGGCAAAGGAATTAATCACACATGTATCTATCTGACAAGATGTCACTTTAACAGAACTTGTTATTGTTATCAGTTTTCTATAGAATTCCATTCAATCCAAAGAATGGATTTCTCCAAGACAACATCTATGAACTTCCTGGCTGCTGCTCGAGCTAGATCTCCATCCACAAGAAGGATGTTATCACCAACCATGTGTCTTCAATGTTGGGTCTCTAATGTGATGATAAAGTAATATTGCCAGCATGGTACAATCCCAACTTTGGAGGCTGCTCGACAGGCCCTCTAGGTCAACAATAATCCTCGATCATCTGACCAAAAACGGCCAATGATCAAGAAGAAAATGGTGCCAACCACTGTTTACAACTGTTTTTGGTCACTATCCTCAGAACACAACAATAAATATCTCCCATACTATAGGGAGGTGGATCAAGAGGTTACTGAAGGCCTCAATTTAAGAATACATGAGTCCTACCTGAGGACTCCCACCAGAAATCGCCGCCATAATCATGCGGTATTATATCCCCAACATGATGTGGGTATTTCCTCTGGATGTTTGGCCCAGGTATCTTAGACCCAGAAACATAAGACGAACCGCCAGGGACAACGTCCGGTTAACAGGAAGCAGTTTCTCACCTCAACCTCCCCTAGAGAAGTCCATCGATCAAACTTGATGGCAAACAATGAGTGGGCACATACACTCGTTCATCCTAATTTTGTTGTTCAGCCGTCTTGTCTGATAGAAACCCACCAATCCCACCAGATAAACCCAGTGGAGTACCGTGAACATGAACATACAACTGTTTACAAGTTATCACCCAGTCAGCAGGCTTGTCTGACTAGATTTAAAGAGACCCACCAATATAATATGGTGGCAAATGGTAAGCAGGAACATACAACTGTTTACAATCACCAATTCTGTCAACAGTCTAGTCTGCCAGTATTGAAGGAAACCTGTCAACCATACTTAATGGATAATATCCAGCAGGCACACACACCTTCCAATGTTCATCAAGTCTTCCAATGGTCTCGTTTGGTAGCACCTGGAGAAGATAGTCGGAAAGCACCGATGACAAACTTGGAGCAGACTCAACTCTCTTACCCTATGCATAAGTACTGTCAGTATCCATTGATAGGAAAAAGAGTACAGGAGTAGGCACATACACCTACTCTAGATACAGAATGGATTCATATTCCTGTTCCGTCCACTGAATTCACTAAACACGCCTTTTCAATGTTGAAAGGGCAGACTCATATCCCTACCCATATTCTAGAAGCATGAAAGGATATTTTAACAACCACTTCAGCAGTATCAGGGGAACAGACATATAAATTTGTCCCCGCACATGGGATGAAACATCGGCATGCCATCCCAGAGCAGATACACACCTCTATTCCAGTCTAGGAGAGTCATGGGGCATACTCCCCCATATCATACAGACAACAAGATCGGGAACATACACCCTTTCTAATTGGAGGTAACTAGTTTGGTGGGTTAACTAATCCAAGGCAGGCACATATACCTACCCATGATAACCACTTTTCCCATCAACTATCCCCAACTAAGTATAAGAGAATGTCCATGAATAAATATCACCAAATACTATAGGAAAATCAAGAGTCAAGATATAATTTAGATCCTCTTAATGCTGGAGTTCTTGAAGCCCTCAGCCATTTATCTATTGCTGCTCAGGATCCTACCCTCTAATTACCAAATTTTGGGAGTGGTAGTTGTGATTCTAATGTTTCTCACCGGACACTTCATAACGAAGGCTTGCTTCATGAAAATTTGGTCAATTCAGAGTGTATATCTTTGGATGAGGTCCATGGTAACCCTCCGTGTGGCTAGAAGACCAAGGATCCAGAAGATTTATCCCTTGCTTTAATCCATCATGGTGATCCTCGCCATGATGGAATTCTCTACAAAAGTCCTCTCCGAAGTAGTTTTTCACATGTTCAAAACATTTCTATGATTGATAGTGTAGCAACAAGAAAGCCCTCCTATCCCGAGGAACTTGAAAAAACAAGGCTATTCGTGTCTGATGCCTTTTCATTTATAGGTGAAACACTTTCTCGATCAGAAGACATCTTAACGGAACGATCATCCTCTGATCCTCCCTTGGGTCATTTATCCTCTATTGCAGAGCATCCACTTTGGTCAGACCAAGTGCATAAACCTCTAGTATAAGATGATAAAGACGTGTTGAACATGAGGAAACAATTAGCTAATGGAGAAATACCAGTCATGTTCTTCCCTTCAGTAAATTCTCAGTTTGATATTCTATAATTGATGACAGAAGATTGCATTCATGACATCTGTCTCAACTTATGGAAAACTCTTCTTCATTTGAAAACTAAAGTATTACCATATGATGAATATCAAAATCATATAATGGTAATATAAGGATTACAGCGCCAAATTGACTTGGCATCTCTTTCAGTTTCCCAACATCCAAGGGTTGAAAAACAATAGATAACCCTTCAGCGTGCATGTCTCAATGTTTTGAAGAGGCTATGCTAATTAATTTCTGATTCCTCGTCTAATGTTTTCATTAGAGGATGGGGTGCATATGGAGCATTACATTTTACTAAACTTCAAAATCAGAAAAGTACACCCAAAGTGGTATCATGCAAAATTATTTCCCACAGCCGGCCACAGTCAATAGGTTTTGTGTGTAATCAAATGTAATCTCAAGAATAGGCCTCAATCAGTTCTCATCATAATCAGGCCCAAAGAAAAGAAATTTTTGAACTACACCTACATCAATACACTGAGAATCTTGAGCATGCATCTCGTTTAGAGGATGTTAGGTAGCATAGGGTGAAAATGTTCGAAATAGCACAACAATCATCTGAAATAGGCGATTTAAGTAATTTTCGGATGATACATCCAGCTAATGTCTGAACTAAAATCTGCAAAATCAGAAGAGTAGTTGCACGAATTTCAGCTATAGCAGTTCAAGAATCTCCCCATAATGCAAGGTTCGGGGATCATTTAATGAAACCTTCAAATTCCTTAAATAATGTTCAAAGATTTTAAGGAGAAGAACATGATCAACCCCAGCCTGTGAGGCTGGGGGATATTTCACATCTTCAATCCCCTCCTCAATGGAAGTCACTTTTCTCCCGATTAGGGAGGAAGCCACAAGGAAAGCTTACAGATAAACTATCCAATGGTTCCCTTCATGTTACTGTCCGCCAAATTATTCCAAACAATTATTCATATAAGATAACGTAGTTTCATTAAAGAAAAACGGGAGAGGATCTACCAGAAATGCTGAAAAAATTCCATTAATGCGTTATGAATCAATGAATGTTATCAATACCATTGCAGAAGATCCTACAAAAAATAAGTCTAGTTTAGAGGAATCATAATATGAAGTTCATGTCCACAATGTGGTACACAGTGAGGAAAATGAAGAAGGTGTGCATACCCGAAATCAAAGGCTTACCCATAATCTAGGTATTCCTCCAAATAACCAACTCCCCACTCTCTGAAAGGCATCAAACAAGTGGAAAAGAAAAAAATTCAGATTGCATCTCACTTTTCCACTGGATAAGGTCAATCTTTTTCACTTGAAGAGATACTTTCACAACAAGAAGATGAAATGAAGGAGTTGAAAAGACTCAACACAGAGTTACTTCGAAACATCATTTCTGCTAGATAGTATCCCCAAGAAAGTACTAAACTTGAAAATCCTATAGTAGCTCCTTAGAAAAGGGGTTTTGTAGTAACTAAAAAGGTAGATAATGATTTCCCTCTGTTGGGTACACAATCAAGACAATATCATCTACATCCTGATAGACCTATTTCTGTGGGTTATCCAAGATAGATATCAGAACCACCATCAGTGGTCTTACCGGTTATTGCACAAGCTCAAGTTCCAGTTGCAATAACTTCATAGAATCCAGATCATCTAGATATTCCCCAAATGATTATGAACACAATTGAGGTATTAACTATTCTATTGGAATCTATGGAGGAACAACGTGCACCAGTTCAACTGGAAAAGAGAGCTTACCCTAAATGGGTGGATGCGATTCCTCCCCCACCAAATTTTGTGAATACCAAATTCCCAATTTTTAATGGTTCGGGAGATCCGAAACAACACTTAACACATTGTGTTTCTCATTTTGATCCAATTATGGGAACTCCTCAACAACAAGAAGCAGTTAAGCTTAGGTGTTTTGTGTAGTCATTACCAGGAGCAGCTTTTGTCTGGTATACAAGTTTGCAATCTTGATCAATTACTGGGTGGGAAGATCTTCGTCAGAAATTCCTCCTTCAATTTAGCTCAACATTACCAAAGACAAAAAAGAATTATCTTACCAATTGTAAAAAAAGGTAAAGTGAAAGAGTTTTGGATTTAATTGCTCGCTGGAAGGGATTAACATATTCCTTATGTTTAGAACTCCCTCAAGAAGAGTTTCTGCTAATATATGTGGAGAATCTACATGATGAATTATGCACACCATTGATCCCTGTGAAATACACATGAGGGTTTTAAGACCATACTTCAATCGCTCAACAGATAAAAGACTCTATTATAGATATTGAGGCTAAAACTCATGTAATTCCATTAGTTCCAGGAAGGAGAATTGGAAAGGCAGAAGCTTCTATAGTTACACTCAAACAGGCAACTGTACCTACTTCTACTTTAAGACCCTCATCGTACTGAAGGGATCCACTTCCTAAGCATCAGCAGCAATGACCACCTCGTCATGATGATCAAAGAGATCAAATGTGGAAACAGTTTGAGAAATTAAATAATAAAATCTATTCATTCAGGAATGAGAATGTTCCTGGATACTTCATCTCAGCCTTAGAAAACAATTTGGTTCATTTACTAGGACGAAGAAGCCAAATAAATACGTAGATGAAGATCGTCCGAATTATTGTCCCATTCATCATATGTTGGGACACCCCATTCAGGAGTGATTTTCTTTCAAAGACCTTTTGAAAAAAATGGTAGACTCTGGACAAGTGAAATTGAAAAGTTCATCAACTCAAATAGCATGTGTTACTTCCCCCAATCTAGAGGAAGAAGGAGAATGGAAAGAGGTTAAAAGTAAAAATGTGCAAAAATATGTTGGATGGATGATAAGGAAAACGATCAATCGAACTCATTCTATTTTACGAAAATATTTGAAACAATAAATTGTGTCTTTTACCACTCCTTCCGCATCAAAACCATTATCATCAAAGATTCGTTCCTCAAAGAAACAAGTTAATCATAAGGGTAAAGAGCAGTCAGAAGAAGATGAGCTCGCATCAAGTCCAAAGTTGTCCTTAACCCTGGAAGATTTCATGCCATCTGTCTCAAAATCACGGGCACTACCCCACCAAATGGTACAACCAGAAGTAATCAATCAGGAAGAATCCTCATCAGATGAAGAATTGATCTTTGGTTCCGTTAATATTATACATTTAATAGATCTATACTCCAATGGTGATTATTATTGTATTGAGCTAGTATTTCTTGAGCCTAATTGGGGAACTAGAGGAAGAGGCCAAGGTTGAGGATACAGGGGAAGATGTGGGAATTCCAGAAACCATAATTTTGACTCTACCCTTACTCAAACTATATATGCGGCAGAAACTCATGGAAGATCCCTTTTTTGAGCTCAACAAGAACAAGGAGTTTCTTCCATGAAAAACAAGTCTAGTTCTGGCATAATTATTCTAGAGGACCGATTAGAAGCTACACTGTCTTCATCTCGACAGATGAATAGACTTATTCAGTCTAATTCTCCAATGTCAATGGAATTTCCCACTTCTATTTCAACACAGAATACATCTACAATAGAAGCATCAACTTACAAAGCACCTGAAAACCCACATCTCCATGCTGGGAAACGCAGACCTTTGGAAAAAAATTATGATTTCTTTAAACAATTGGACCAAGTACCGGCCAAGTTATCAATTTTTTATGCTTTTAATTTTTCAAAAGATCTTCGAGAAGCACTCACTGAGGCCTTGTTAAGTCCTCAACAATTTGAAACTGAAGTTACTACTGCTGAAGTTTACCGTGTAGAGAATGATTCTACAGAATGACATGAAGTCATATCTTTTACAGATGAAGATGAAGACCATGTGGTACATGGACACATCATACCTTTCTATCTGTCTGGAAAGGTCAATGACATGGATATATGACGAGCCTTCATTGATAATGGCTCCAGGGTTAACCTCATTCCCATTCATACACTTCTTCGATTGGGCCTGAGTGAATCTGACATATCTTCTTCAACATTAATTTTTAAAGGATGTGACAAGAATAAACAAGAACATATAGGAGAAATTACACTCAGAACTCAGTTTGGAGATCTTGTGTCTAATTCAGATTTCATGGTTGTCCGTCAGGACACAGCCTTCAATATTCTACTTCGAAGGACTTGGTTGAATCAACATGTAGCCATACCTTCATCATACCAACAATGTATGATATATTATTTCAATGGTCAAATCAGAACATTGTATAGTGAAAAGGCTGCGTTCAAAACATCTGAATCTCAATATATTGAGGCAGAGTTTTATCACACAAAAAGAATGAAGTCCATGATCAAAAAAATAACCAAAGTTAATGATCCAAATGGATTGGAAAAGATTCCAGCAAATCCATTCATGAATTTTAGTACAGATTATGTTTTAGCAATCAATCGAGTTGAAAGGGTAAAACCAAATTCATGAACTCATCCAGTAATTCCCATAATGTCAATTACGACAATTGATCCTGATAACATGAGAGAAATTATTAATGCACCGAGCAATGATGGAAGCTTGAATGGAGATGTTTTTATTTCACCTTCTGAACTACAATGAACCTCTACTTCGTTAATCAGAATAGAAGAAATTATATCAATGTTAGAGGGAGACAAAGATGTTGATTCTCAATCCATCAATCCCTCTTCACTATAAGAATACCCTTTATCATCAGTAGGGACAGATGTGGTGGCTTCTTAGTCGAGATATTAAAATACTGATTCCTCCCCTAACTTTGGGATTTTTTCCTTGTCATCTATCATGAAAATGGAAATAGAAGAGGTTACACGTAATGAAGAAGAAGAGGAAGTTCTCAGGGATACTCCTCCATCATTTTAAGAAGGTGTTTTTACCACCATTGATGAACATAGAAAAATAAATCTGGGTACAAGAGAAGATCCACACCCAACCTTAATTAGTGTGTCCATGACCTATGAGGATAAAGAGGTGTATACTTCCTTTCTAAATTAAAATCAAGACATATTTTCTTGGAATTATACAGAAATGTTAGGTCCTAATCATGATGTAGCCACCCATCATAAGGGTATGGCAGAAGAACAACATGGGTTCATACAAGAAGCAAAGAGAACACATCCAACGCATGCCTCTAAAATTGAAGCTGAAGTTGATAAGCTTATAAATGCTAACATTTTTAGAGAAGTTCAATATCCTAAATGGCTGGAAAATATTGTACCAGTGAAAAAGGAGAATGGGAAAATTAGATTCTGCATTGATTTCAGAGATCTTATTCGGCATTGTCCTAAAGATGATTTTACAGCCCCGATTACAGAACATGTAATTGATGAAATAGTTGGCTATGAAGCACTTTAATTCATGGATGGATATTATGGGTATAACCAAATTCAAATGTCCCTAGAGGATGAATAATCTATAGCCTTTAGAGCTCATCAAGGTGTGTTTTTCTATTAGGTAATGCCCTTTGGCTTAAAAAATGCTGGTGTGACATACCAACGTGCCATGCACTATATCTTCACACCCTTATTAGGGAAATTTGTTGAATGTTATGTGGATTATTTGGTAGTCAAATCCAAACAACATTCCAATCACTTGGATGATTTGGAAACTATATTTTGCAAACTTCGTCAACATAATTTGAAGATGAACCCCTTAAAATGTGCTTTCTGGGTAACCTTAGGGAAATTCCTAGGCTTCGTTGTACACCATAGTGGTATCAAAGTTGATCCTAAGAAAAAAAAAATCAATCCTTGGTATGTCACATCCTCTACATTTGAAATAATTAAGAGAACTTCAAAGACACTTAGCCTATATTCAGCGCTTTATCGCCAATTTGGAAAGAAAATTTTTACCTTTCACCAGATTAATGAAGAAGGGAGTCACCTATCAATGGACTAATGATTTCCAAGAAGCATTTGATATACTCAAGAAATATCTCTTGAGTCCACCAGTATTAATGCCACCTGTCGAAGGAAGACCACTCATTCTCTACGTGACAACTTTAGAGTGATCACTAGGTGCCTTCCTCACCCAAAAAGAATGATTTTTTAAATGAAAACAACCTTTATTATCTCAGTCTCACTATGCTTGATGCAGAAACTCAATATTCAAGTATTGAGAAGTGCTACCCGTCCTTAATTTTTTTTGTTTATAAATTGAGACATTACCTGCAACATCATGAGGTTCAATTGGTATCTCGTAATAACCTAATCAAATTTATCCCCAGTCATCCTATGCTTACAGGATATCTATCATGGTGGGAGGTTATTTTGAAAGAATTTGATATCCAATTTGTGCCACAAAAGGTAGTAAAGGGCCATGATTTGGATGATTTCCTTACTGAACATCCATCTATGGAAGATATAACATTTAATACCGAAATTCCGGATGAATAGGTCTTCTCTATCCAAGATAATTCGCAAACATGGGAAATGTATTTTGATGGTGCTTCTAGAAGTCCAAAAGGGAAGAGACCAGAAAATCCTAAACTCAACAAGGTTGGATTAGGAATAGTCCTTATTTCCCCAAAAAAGGCAGAATTGCCTTATTCTTTTCTATTATCAGAAGGTGGTACCAAAAATGAAGTAGAATATCAATCTCTCATCATAGGTTTGAAATTGGCCCTTTAGGTGCGAATGGATCATTTACAGACAAAAGGTGATTCAGAATTGGTAATCAAACAAATCAATGGAGAATAATCTATCAAAAAAGAGGAGTTAGTCCCTTTGTGTGATTACATCAGAAAATTAATGGATTAATTTCCCTCATAGCCGACATTGTCCTATGTCTTACGATCACAAAATTCCCAAGGAGATGCACTGGCTAATACAGCTACAGCCTTGGAAGATCCAAATCAAGATGAGATAGTTATCAATATAACCCATCGACGCATGGTTTCACCTTTTCTTCAAACCATAAGAGAAGAAATTAATGAAATTAGTCCTATTTCTGAACCGTATGGTCATACCATGGTATGGAAAACATCCATCATGGAATATCTTCAAAATGGTATACTTCCACCAAATAGGGCTGAGAAAGAGCAGATCCGGCGACGAGCGGCTAATTTTACTCTTTATAATGGTCCAAACCACCAAAAGATCCTTTATAAACAAGGTTTTTATGGAATTCTATTCATATGTATTGAAGGAGTAGAGACAATGGATATCATGAAAGAAGTTCATTCAGGAGATTGTGGTGCCCACAAATCTGGGCACAGACTCTCTGATCAGATCTGAAGGCTTGGATACTTTTGGCCTTTAATGACACAGGATTTTACAGACTTCACAAAAAAAATGTCATCCCTATAAAGTTCATGCCAACTTAATTCATCAACCCTATAGTTACTACATACATTTAAATACTCTTGTCCATTTTCCACATGGGGAATGGATGTAGTAGGACCTTATCCTCTAGCCACGACAAAGCAGTTCAAGTATATTCTCACTGCTACCGATTTCTTCTCTAAATGGGCTAAAGCAATACTTATCAAGGAATTTGGAGCTAAAATAATCATTAGTTTTATCAGAACTAATATCATCACCATATTTGGCGTCCCTCATACTATTTTGACAGACAATGGCACCAATTTTTGTTTTGCTGATGTAAAAAAATTATATCAGGAATATAATATCAAATACAACCATTCATCATGCTATCATGCGGCTGCCAATGGACAGATAGAGGCTTCCAACAAATCCCTATCAAATATACTCCAAAAGATGGTGGATAAAGAAAATAAATCATGGCCAGATAAACTTTTGAATGCTTTATGGGCTTATCGGACAACTATCCGTATTGCCACCCAAGAAACTCCTTATTCATTGATATATGGAACTGAAGCAGTTTTTCCGATTGAAGTACAATTTCCTTCACTTATGGTTGCAATCTGTGATCATTTATCTACAAATGAAAGATCTCAGAAACATTTTAATGAGTTTGAATGATTAGATGAGAAAATATTTCATACTTTTCATCATCTAGAAGTTTATTAGAACCGAATAGCGTGAGCTTTTAATAAAAAAGTCCGTCTTCGTTCATTCCTCCATGGAGAATTGGTATTGGTCCTTAGGATTCCATTGATACCAGGAAAGAAACCTCAAAAACATGAACCAAAATGGGAGGGACCTTATTCCATACATAAGGCCTATTAAAATTGAGCCTATGCTTTAATCTCAATGGATGGAGAGCTCATTACATCTCCAACTAATGCAAGATTCTTGAACAAATACTTTGTTTAATTATGCACACTAGTCCTCACTGCAAGACTTTAAACTGCACAATACAATGTCTTTGCTGCAATAATTAAAACTATACAGCAACCCATGTCCTAGTTTCAAGACATAAAACTAGATAACAACCATAAGTTTCCATGCTTCATGACGTTAAAATGCATAGCATTGTCATCCTTGTTGCATGACGTTAAACTACATGAAATCATTTGTACAACTAATGTTTTCTCTAATTATCATTAGAATATTCCACAAGAAAATATTTTTAATATCATCACTACTTATTAGTAGTATATGAGTCCCTCTCTTTCCTATGTTGGAGTCAGATATGCATAGAGACCATGTTTCAAGAACTACGTATGGATTGAATCTCATTTTCAATGAGATACATAGAGATGCATGAATCTCCAATTCTGGTCCCATCCACAATCACAAAATTTTCTTATTTTCTTTTCTCCTCCTATATATGAATCAGATATATACAGAGTATTTCCTTAAGATATATGATTTGGCCTTTATACCATTTCATGTATTAATATTTATTATTCTTTCAAAACATATCAAAAGCCCCAGTCCTGATATCAAACTTAGCATGGGGAATGATTGTTTCAAGAACTATGTATGGATTGATTCTCATATATTTTGAGATACGTAGAGATGCCTAGATCTCCATTCTTGGGCCCAACCACAATAAAAAATAGCCCTTTATTTCTTGTATAAAATTAAATTAGCATAGGGAATGTTTTAATGAAAAACTATGTATGACTTGATTCTTTCCCCAACAATACATATAGTGATATAGGTGTTTTATCCTATAATCCAGTTCCAATATGTCTTTCCTTTAATATCAGTTCATTGTTGTCCTTAACCCATGATGTTACACTGAAAGGAAATCTAATATCCCTATTCTTCATTTGTATCACCTTTGCATTATAAAATAAACCCTTACTGCTCCTTGTTTCTCACACTGAGCATAGCTCACGTGGGCTTAGGAGTTGAGTAAATGGATTCTTTATATAAGGTTTTTTAATTTCTTATAGGGGTACCAGTGTCTTCACTGCATGACTTAAAACTGCACAGTGCCATATTTATTCAATGAAAACAAAGAAAGGCTCCATTTTACATATGAGTTTGATCTAAGTAAATGACATAGAATTCATGGTGAATATTGATTCAAATGTTTCTCATATACATTGGGAATATCCCCTTCCATATCTCACACTCTTAATCTTGAATATTTCTTTCAGATTTTCATAATCTTTCTTAGGGTTTCTGATGATAAGTATTTCAATATCTGAGAGCTCTTTTTCCTGACTATGCAGCAGGTGCCCTTAGGCAGCCTTGCATAAGTTGCCTATATAACAGGCTTGTCACCCAAAAGATGCCACTATTTGGATATGCAGCATATTCCCTAGTTGGACCTGTATAATACAGCCCCCATCACGAGTTTGTAAAATAATGGTAACATCGTTCTTGGTTATAGTATCTTTGTCCTCCTTAATCTTTAAATGACAATATACAAGAATCTGTATTTTAAAATAGTCATTCAAGTATACTTGTCCCATTATCTTTCTCACAGTTTGATAGTCTTCAAGACCATGGTTTACACATTTCCCTCATCATGTGCTCGAAACACTATGAAATAATATTGAAATCACTTGGCCACATGTTATATATTGTTTCCATTTCTTGTCCTAGTTGTATGACCTAAAACTACAGACGCCATATCTTTTACAATTGGGTCGGACCTTTGTAAAAGTCTTATTCCTCTGATCTTTTGGATATATTTATTGGAGATACCCTTTTCATATTTAGGTACCTTTATCCATAAACCAAACTCTATACTTTGGAAAATATGACTCTCCATAAACTTTCTTCGACTTTTAGCAATAGAATGTTAATATCAAAGAGCACCTTTATCTGACTATGCAGCACGTGCCCTTAGGTGGCCTTGCATAAATTTCCTACATAACAGGCATGTCGTCCAAAAGATGCCACTATTTGGATATGAAATATATGCCCCAATTGTCCCTGCATAATACATCACCCATAATGGGTTTGTCAAAATAATGCTAACTTCGTTCTTAGAAAAGACTTCTTATAATGATTTTAGTCCTTTTTCCATACCATTCCCCATTTTCAGAAATTCTCAAATCACAGTTTACAATTTTCCCTTTCATACCTGAATATGATTGTATATTTCCAAACAAATTATCAAGAAATGGGGAGAGTTTCGTACTTTTTGTCAGAGCCAAATACCTTAAATTAAAGTCACCAATTCCCCCATTGTATGACATTAAACTGCACAGTACCAATTTCCTCACTGCATGACTTTAAACTGCACAGTACCAATTTCCTCACTGCATGACTTTAAACTGCATAGTACCAACTTCCTCACTGTATGAATGTTGGTTTAAAATAGCTCTTTCATTCTTAATATTCATTTCCTTGACAAAACCACCTATTGCGGTTTTTGGTAACCCAAGTCTTATTTCCCCTATTTATCAATAGAGAAATGTTAAATTACTAAAGAGATCTTTTCCCTGACTATGCTGCATGTACCCTTAGGAGGCCTTGCATAAGTTGCCTACATAATAGGCATGCTAGCCAAAAGATTCCACTATTTGGCTAGGCAGCATATGCCCCAGTTGGCCCTACATAATATAGCCCCCATAACGGGTTTTTAAAATAATGGTAACTTCGTTCCAGGAAGAGACACAAATTATGTTGATATAGGCTTTAAGATTTAGTATTCACAAAAAAACATGGCCCAAGATTCCCCTTGGAAATATTTTTAAACACTATTAAATTAATTCTTAGAAACAATGTTTTTTTTGGGATTTAATTCAAAATTTACGGTCAAAGTTATTTTCGACCCTAAATATTATCCATTTATTTGTTTTCCAACATGCATGACTTTAAAATACCAGTAACAAAAGACTCAGTACTCATTAAATTGAAAACATGTAAGGGGAAATACAAACAAAAGTCGAGTCCCAGCTCACTAAACATACATTTCTGTATGATTTAGGTAATATTGAGCAATAAAAAAATAAAATGACACAAAATTGGTGGGGTTATCTATATAACCATAGAAACAGTCAAAATTTTCTCTTTAGGTCCTTTGGATTAATAAGAAAATTTTTATCACTTCATTCTTATTATTTTAATAATGATTGTATATCACGAAAAACATGAATGAAGATTTATATGATTGAAAACAAAATTTCTTTCATTTAAATGAAAATTGAGGGCCATCCACAAAATGGAGCCTCTCTATCATGTTTCAGAACAAACTGTCAACAAGATTTTTCATTTGCTGGACCGCTTCATAAGCTCTATCAGCTTCCTGTTGAAGTTGAGATAGTTGAGAAACTCTAGCCTCCTCTACCTAACGAAGTGCTTCCATAGCTGTTGAAATAGTAGTTATCCCCTATAATTGGATTTCTCCTAATGTCTGATTTAGTTTCTCAAGCTTATTATGAACAACATCCAGTTACTGTTGAAGAGATAATAACTCCTTCGTGGCTTCTTTGATTTTTTGGCTAATCTCATGTGATTTCTTGTTATGATTTGCCTCCGCCTCAACTACTGAAGCTTGAAAACCCACAATATTGATGAGTCATTTAGCCTCTTTAAAGTTTTTTCACAACTTATGCTTCTGCTCCTGTTGGTGAATAATCTCTTTCATGGCATCATAGACCGGCCAATAATTGAACCCACAAAATTCCAACATGTAGACTAATGCTGGGAGTTTTGAAAAATGGGACGACAATTCATTTATGGTATTTTTAGCAATTATGCTCCAAATCTGTCGCCACATCTTTTTACATGCCATGCCAAGAGAATATTGCATCTCTAAATATGAATCTGAGTCACTACCATGAGGTAAAATGTACTCTGGATACATCTCGCTTAGAGAGCTACCTTGTTCTACTTCCCTTGGGACAGTATAAGCTTCACCTTCTAATCTTGGAGCTGATAAACCTAAATAATAAATCAAGGTCATTATTAGTTTCAAATGAAGAAAATAAATATGATTCATACTGTTGGTTAAATTTATCCAACAATAAGTCAACTACTTGATTGGATTCATTCCCTATATTCTCAGCTCCAGTATTTTGAGAAGATGTTTCTTGAGAGGGGTGATTTACTTGAATTTGTTCAGGTATGAAATTTTAAGGCTCTGGAACATCTCCTGATGAAGGATCCTCTATAAGTATGTCTCCAGTCCCAATAGAAGGATAAAGTGGAACACCATGTTCCTGAAGAGCCTTGTCGATATTTTCTATAGATAAAGGTGCATAAGGTGATTTTTGATGTAAAGAATCAAGTTGAAGAACAAATTATGTTTGGAAAATTCAAGAATAGGGACTTACATCTTTGAAATTCCTCATGAAAATCTCCAAACTCCTTGATGGAACCTAGAATATCAATATTCGGATTAAGGGTTTCCATCATTTCTATGTATACAGCCTGAAATGTTATATCATCCTCACCATTTAAGGTATCCAACAATTGTTGGTTGATTCCCAAATTGGATCTTCTAACATTTGGTTCTGATGGCTCCTCAATTGATATGGCAGCATCAGGTCCTTCCAGATTTGGGTCAACATCAACATCTATCTTAGATTGCTCTATATTTTCATTCCTTTCTTCTGAAGCAATGAGAATATCAGTGTTGATTATTTCAGGATTCTTTGACAAAAGCTACTAAGGAATGTATTGAATCATACCATGGATTTCTTGTATCTCAAAAGAGTCAGGATCAGGTATATGAAAATATTTTGATAGG
Organism: Viscum album; assembly: GCA_963277665.1. Taxonomy (NCBI): domain Eukaryota; kingdom Viridiplantae; phylum Streptophyta; class Magnoliopsida; order Santalales; family Viscaceae; genus Viscum; species Viscum album. The sequence goes on along the minus strand of OY728136.1, from coordinate 1,424,353,538 downwards.
AAAAATACATCATCATGAACCTGGGTTTCCCCTGGGGATTTTTTTTATAGTTATGAAGCATCATCTCTTACTACCTTGAGAGAAGAGAGAGACATAGATCCTACAAGAGATAAAACATGGTTACCAGAACGTATTGAGTAAACTGTATGCCCTAATAACTGTATAAATACTTACTCTTTCGATGAACTCTTCGAAGAAATATCATTGATCTTTTGCATTTCTGTTCAAAATCTTGAGGAGAGATTGAAACACTTCTCTTAGTAGGGGAAACTTGAGTTAATGGTTGAGAATTATATATATCCATTACCCCGGTCATGATTCTTTCTCCTGGATAATTTTCTGGCGACTTGGTAGGATTATTCATTGTGCCAATGGGAGAACCTGTAGGATTATACTGAGGTGATTCAAGAATCGGTCCATATATTCCTTCTCTACATTCAAGTTGCAGAAATAAATTTTCATCAAGATTAATGATGATAAATAATAAAACAGATTTGAGACGAAAGAAAAATGGGAATACAATCTTGATATTAACATAAATATCCCACTCCTCCTCAGAGTTGATAATTACCCCTTCGTGGACTCCTAAGTCCAGTATATGAGATACTCATTTAGAGGCTAGTATTTTTTCATCAGTTGCATATATAAAAGTCTCTAATTATGAAATGTACTTCTATACTTCATCCAAGTTATTGTTCGGATTGAAATCAGAAGATTCCTTGATATCACCAACATATGGTATTTGAATACCATGCTGAAGAAATGCCAAGGCGTCCCTAATATCATGGGTTATACTCTCCCAATGATGAATGGTCGAAGTTCACACATAATTCAATCTTGGCCTGGTTGACTTTGGAATAGATTCAACACCTTTTGGTTGAAGAGCTTCTTCAGACCATTATTCCATAGAATGTTCAACATATGGAATAGAAATCTCTATTTTCTAACGGCGACTGGATCGTCTTGGTATTGGAGGTATTGCTTATTTAGCCTTGGTTTTCCTAGTATACTTCCTATGAAGATGTTTTGAGGGATCCGAAACCTCTATAAATTCTTGTATCATCTTTGGCCTTGGACTTCTTGCCACGATTTCCACATGCAACAGTCGTTGTAGCCGCTACTCAATATATTCCTTTTGTCAAAGCCCATTGAGGATATGAATAAACCCAAGATTTGGCATACCCAGCTTCCAATACGATTGATGCATCTGGTGGAGTTAATGTAATTGACAATTTAGATACTTTTAAAGCTGTGAGAATCCATAATGGTCGCGCTACCATTAGGTGATTCTCATATCTGACGTATGTGGGTGGAAAGGTGCTTGATTATTGAAGAAACCTAAACTGATGAGCAAACCTATAGGGAACATAAGTCTCACAAATAATTTCACCATCAATCTTGGTTGATAATACACCATCCTTGAATGCCATCATATAAGATCTCAGCTCATAATTCATTTCTTTATCATCATCCACAAATGTTCTAGTTGGTGTATTACCAAAAGGAAAGAAGTTGAATTCTCCTAATACATTCAATAACTTCAGTACCTATTCAGGTCTCAAGTTCAGAGGCTTAATACTAGAAACTTTCTATAGAAATGGGGTGAATCGACCAATAGGAACTCTGTCTGAGTTCAATATTGAGTATGAAGAAAAATGTGATGCAATCTAGGCACACAAAATTTGGAATGGCCCTGAAATTCTAAATGAAACCTTCCCATTGTATAAATGTAGTAGGAGATGGTAAATTCTTGACAAAATAGGGTTTTCTAGCCCAATGTACTTCCCCTCTACCAATTTAGCTGCAATGATGAAAGTCCCTAATCATACACCTCCTCCAGATTCACGGACTGGAAGCAAATAAACACTTATCCACATATCAAGTAAGGCAGCTAAGTGTACCTTTTCATCTATATTAGGTTTGACTTTATAACCCCAGTTTTTGTAATCTAATTTTTCCAGCGTAGGCCAATATGTACCAGAACTGCCTCGGTTATCGGCAGATGGACAAACAGTAGGACGTCCAGAGGTTGGACCTTTCTCTGTTGGTGGTTCTAAGAAGGCTTCCATCCACACTCTAACATAAATATCTTTCTTATCCTTGGGTAAATTCTTTTCTATATTATATATTTCATGGGCCAGTAGTGGTGTTCTAGTAACATCACCGCATATTGAAGTTGGTGGGATGAATTCATCATACATTTCCCCAAGAATATGAATTCCATCTATTTGGTAAACTTCTCAGAGACTAATACCAACTTCACCATGCATCAAATGAAAGGAATTAATTTGTGGACTCCATACTCTTAGTAATGTAGGAATGAATTAATTTTTATAGACATAAGTTTTCCCCATCCAGATAGCCTCGTAAATATGAACGTCTGGTAACTCCTTTCTGAATTTCGCACAAGTTCGACATACCCAGAATGCTCACATCCACTCGGGTTTTACACCCCCTCCAGAACGAAGGTACCAATCTCCTTTCCAACCATTAGATTGATCTGTTTGATAAGCCCTAAAAGTGAAATCATAACAATGTGGTCTTGGATCTACAACATGATCCTTTATATCTAGAGTGCAACCACTGTGATGAAGGTTGCAACCAATAGGGACCATGCCTTCTTGTATTAGAACCCACCTTGCACTAATATTCATGTTGTTGCAGTTGGAATACTGAAAAAAACAATTATTTGGAAATTACTTCTTAATAGATGGAAAATGGGTGTCTTTCAAAATCCCATGCCCATACAGGGGTAAGTAAGGACTTTTTGGATAGTCACACTAGTACGAATATGACCCTTCCTAGCCCAGGAAGAGTACTCTCAACATTGTCATAATAATATGGCCCGACGATCCTCATCATTTCATTTTGACTTTCCTTAGATTCTCTAGTATGTGTCATCAAATGAGTCATTATTTTCTACAAAAATAATTATCAAACTTTCAAGTCATATTTTAAAGAATAAAATGAAATTTTTTGGCAAATGACAATGTTCACGTAGGTCCTTCGACAAGGTTCTTTGACAAGGTCCTTCGACAAGGTCACTCTCACAGTTCCTTCGACAAATATCCTATCACAACTCTATCAGTGAATTCCTTTTGGTGTAGCTCAATCACATAAACAATTATACCTTGAAGAAATTTCAAAGAGATACATGAGATCACAACGTGATGTAGTTAAGCGAACGAGCTATGCAATGAGAGCTCTAAATTTTGGAGAAAGCACAGGTGAAGAAGAAATCACGAAAGGTTGAGACCTATTTATAGGCAACAGAAGACATACGCATCATGGCTGCACGCCATACCTACGCTCTATACATAAGCCACATATATGCGTGAAATACTTGCGCAACACAATTATTGTATTCATTAATCAATCATAATTTTTTCCCAGACTTTCACCTCAGGACTTGACCCTCTTTTTATATTTCGGATCCAATCCTAAGGGGGGGATTTTGTTGAAACTACTTAAAAATATTCAAATAGTACAAAGGAAACATCGACAAATACTCCCAAACACTACATGATGTAGTAACATCCAGCAGCTTCACGAGTGAGCTACGTGGCCAAGCTTCACGAGAGAGCTACGCGGCCGAGCTTCGCAAACTAGCTACGGAACCGAGCTACGCGCGATAAGATTTGGGATGCATCTACATGGAGCACCTACATGGTGGATCATCACGGAAGACCTATGTGGTAAAAGTTTCTTCGGCCCGACCCTATCCATGCCTATAAATAGGACCCTTGGGTTCCTCATTTTTGGACTAAAAAAAGTGAAAGACTCTCTGAAGCTCTCATTGCATAGCTCTTTCCCCTAGATCTCTCAAATTGTCTCAGGTAGTTATATAAACTACAAAAGAAGGAGTAATTAAAAGAGATAGGAATGGTTTAAAGTTTCTCACATTATTCAATCCCCATCCATTGTTGCGTGTTGTACCTACACGGTATACCTGCACGCCGCACCCGCATGTCATACCTACGCGGTATGACAATGCGTGGTATCTATGTTGCATACTTGTGTAATGTACCTATGCGACAAGCTCAAGTAACCTTACTTTAATCCATCCATGGAAGGGTATCTCTTTCCTTGGTTCCCTTATCCAAAATAGGCTAAGTTGAAGCCTCCACCAAAACCTCATGACTTATCAAACCTTTGGGTAAGACACATCAGCATGTCTCCAATTTGGGTTTGTATTTCCAATGTTAGAGGTTTCTGACATTTGTTCCATAATGGGGTAATGATTCAAGGGATGTTTGTGGGTTTGTATATCCACAGTCACATGGGCCTTTCTCCCAGGAATAGTGTTCGGAAGTTCCCAGTTTGGAGGGGGGTTTGGGTCCTGACCTCTCCCTTCGCGAAGAGATAACCCAGAACCTCAGGTCTCTGGTAGAGAAGGTACACTTCTCACATGCCATTCCGGGAAAGCATAGGAGAAGTCTCCATATCCTACCAAGATCAATTTAAGGGAAAACGTCCTGGTATAATCCCCTCACCTTTACCCCTTCTTCCTTACAATGGACCCTTGTCCAATGTAAATAGAAAAGAGGGAAGGCTCGTCGCCTTGCCCTCTTCCATGATCGATGTGAACTATTCCATAAGCAGAGGAGAAAACATGTGAAGTTTCATTGTTGAATCTTTTACATCCTCTTGTTTCTCACATCGAGCATGACTCACATGGGCTTAGAGATATGTGATAGTTGCAACATGTGCACAAACACTCGCCACAACAAACTATGAGAACTTTGATTCCCTTTTAAGCCAGGATACATAGGAAGCCTTTCTAGGGCCTGATCTCATCAAACCACAATTCCACCAATTTGGGCATCCTCCTCAGGAAATAATCCCCAAATTCAATACTCAAATCATCAAGGAATCGTTTTTCCAGAAGAAAGCCCAAAATCATCTTTCTCAGAGGACTATACTCTCCTATGAGATTTATCAAACTATGTGGGATTTGATTCCCATCCATATGGGATACGTAAGAAACCTCCTTGAGGTTCAAACCCAACACTTCAAATCAAACCTATTTTCATTGGTCCATATTCCCAATAGAGTCTGATCCTACTTGGAAACTCATATCCTTTCCAAGTTTCATGGGCTGCTTCAGCATAAGTCCCACACTAAATTTCAACTAAGCATCTTTTGCTTATAGGTCTTTATCACATGACCTTAAAAGGTATGATGTTTCCTATTAAGTGGCACCAAACTATGAGGATTCTAATTCCTTTCACAAGGATATGTAGGTAGCTCATTTTATGATCATGATCCCAAGAATAAAACAAATATTCGTCTCCCTAGATGAAAATAAATTCTAGAGTGCCCCACTGAGTGGCTTAAAAACTAGTATCATCATACCAATGATTAAAAAAAACTTTAATTGGTATATTAGAGGATACCATTGATGGAAAACCTCGAATACAAACAGATTTTTCCATTTATGAAGAACCTTGAATAAATACTGACGATTCTAAATTTTACACATGATAATAAGTGATTTTAAATTTCAAGGTATACGTATGATATGCTTAGTTAATTAATAAGGATTCATGAAAATATTTTAATTATACAAAGAGAGTCCCAGAGTAGACAATAATTCTCCCCAAAAGGGTGTGACGAGTCCAACCTCCCATCCTCTCAACCAATGCATGTTATTAAGTATGGTATAGTTAAAAAAACTTAATGAATGTCTGCCTTTAGAAAGAAGTTCCTCTTTAGATAAATAACTATTGAAAGTTTCTGGTTCCATGAATAAATCCAATGGAAAACGCCTAGAAATAGTGATTCTTAAATCTAGAACATGCGTTTCAAGGAACTAAGAAACAAGGATCTATTCCATCTCAACCATCAGGAGAAGGTTCTTTTGCACTGTGTCAAGCGAGGAGTTGTAATATCACCGGGAGGACATGCTGAGGAGGAGGTCGTATCCGTAGTAGCTAGACCCCTGATCACCAGTAGAACCAGTAGAGCAGTTATGATCATAGTAGTCTATCTATTTCATAGGGTCCTGGATCAATCCAATTAAAAGAACTATAGCTAATACTCTAGGATCAGGCTGCAGGACCATCTGATATACAAGGAACAATTCTTATGGAATCTACTATAGTATCTGCTTTATTTGATAAGGGTGCCTCAAAATAATTTATCTCTATATCTATTGTGGAGATTCTCAGACTTGAGATGCAATATTTTTGTGGTGTAATGAATCCAAGATACATGATTAGGAATGTGGTCTAAGTGCATACACCAATTTAGGGATTTTCCCCTTGAGGAAGGAAGTTACCCTTTCTTATGGAACCTCTTTATTGTTGAGATGATAGGGTATCATTTACATCACTAGAGGGTAGTAGTTATCTACATAGAGAGTGATACGTCCAGGATGGTAGATCGGTATCGGATAATCAAGGGATAGGTGGAGTGATCACCTAGATTTTAAATCTATTTATGGAGGATCATAGTTTATGAAAAGTTTATTTCCCTCCAGTATTGGATCATTTTTGGGATGTTTATCCTGGGGATTGTTATATATAACCTCCTGAGAGAGAGGTATATTTTACAATCAATATTGTCCTAGGAGACGCTCTAGTGTCCATTCCTCCATATAAAATGGCACTTATAGAGCTTCAGGAGCTCAATAGGATGTTAGAGGATTTATAGGGAAAAAGATTTATACATCCTAGTACACAATGTAAGGGTTATGTTGAGATTTTTTCTAAGAAGGAAGATGGAACCTTACATCTATTCATGTATTAAAAATGTTTGAACTAGAGTACAGTCAAGAACTGGTATTCATTACCTCAAATAGATGATCTCTTCGACCAACTCCTAGGATCTTGGGTATTCTCTAAGATCGGCCTGAGATCAAGTTATCATTAGGTGCGAGTCAGGCCATTAGACATACCTCGTGCATATTTCTATAGTAGGTATGGTATGCATATGTACCTTGTTATGTCATTTTGTCTTAAAAACACCTACCAATTTTCCTGGCTCTAATGAATAGTATTTTCCATCCCTATCTCAACTCCTTTGTCAAGGTTGTTGTGGAATACATCTTGGTGTATTCTCATACATGTAACAACCATGAAAAACACCTTGATATTGTTATGAGTACATTGATAGAGCATTAAATTTATTCCAAACTTCCTAAGGGACATTTTTGGATCGACAAAGTTCAATTACTGGGTCACATCATATCGAAATTAGAAGTATCTGTTGTCCTAGAATAGGTTAGTGCTGCAGTTTCATATTAGTATCCTAAGAACACGTTTGATATACAGAGTTTCATGGGGATGGATAGATATTACAAAAATTTCATATAGGAATTTTCATGCCTTGATTCACCTCTCATTAGTATTAAAAATAACGGTATAAAGTTCATGTGGTCAGAATCTTGTGAGAAAACCTTTAAGGAGATGAAAGATAGGCTTATATTGGCACCTATTTTGATTCTTACAAATCCATACATAGGTTATAACATCTTATATAATGCATCAGAAATTTCCCTAAGATTATTTATGATGTAGGAGGATAGATTCATTACTTAGGGATATTAGTAGTTGAGGCATCATGATAGAAATTACCCAACACACCATCTCGGGCTATCAATAGTTCTCCATGCCTTACATTTCTGGAGACATTATCCGTTGGGTGAGCACTTTGTGGTGTAAATGGACCACAAGAGCCTCAAATATATTTTCTCATATAATGAATTGAACCTAAGATGGTGAATATGGGTCAATTATCAACAATCCTGTGATTTTGTGATTTCCTATACCCCTGGAAAGGGAAATGTGGTTGCAGATGCACTGAGTTGGAACACTCAGACACAGGTCATACGAGAATCCAGTGATGAATGAATGTTAATGGTCCTATTATCTGAGTTTTATATAGAGTTTCATGATAGGAATGAGTATTATTACCTATAATCTTTTATAGTTACATTTTCCCTCCTTGAGAAGGTGAATCGTAGAAAACTTTTGACTCCTGAGTGCTTGGTCCTGTGTGAGAGTATATCAAGAGAAACCCCCTTCTTGATTGGTCTATAGATAGAGAAAAAATTTGTGAATTCATAGATGTGTTTGGGTTCCTATAGATATGATAGAGGAGTTAATGTGTGAGTCCCATTCTTTTTTTTGTGGTCAGTTCTCTATGAATCTCTAGGATGTATTGAGATATGCGATGATAGTATTGGTGGCCTTGGATTAAATGTCAGATTGCATGGTTTTTCATTAGGTGTTCCACCTATCAGTAGGTGAAGGTGGAGCACCAGAGACCTAGTATATTTTTACAACCACTTCTAGTCCCACAATGTAAGTGGGAATATATTTCTATAGATTTTATAGTCGGCTTACCTAGTTCGCTAAAGGGTATCAATTTTGTATGGGTGATTATTGGCAGACTAATGATATTATCCCATTTCATTCCTATCCAGGAGACTTTCTCAGTCAATGATCTAGGAATTCTATATGTCCATGACATCATACGATTACCCTAGGTTCCATGAACTATCATTTCAGATAGGGATGATCATTTCACATCACAGTTCTAGTAGGGATTACATAATGTTTTGGGAAAAAAGGTGCTTCTAAGAACATTTTTCACCCATAGACCAATGGATAATTGGAATAGAAAATATGTGTTCTAGAGGATATGCACTGAGCATGTGACCTTTATTTAAAAATTTCTTGGGAGAAGCATATCCCTCTGGTCAATTTATCCTATAATAATATCTTTTAGGAGAAATTTTAGATAGAACATTGTGAGTCCTTATATGGTAAGTTGTATCATTCACCCCTGTACTGGCTAGAGGTAGGTGAGGCAGCCCTGATAGGTCCTCGTATCATTTAGGAGACTTCATAGTTGGTTTATCTGATTAGAAAGTGTATGAATACTACTTAGTCTAGACAAAAATATTATGTCGATCACTGTTGATGACCTGTAGAGTTCGAGTTCAGGGATTGTGTTTTCCTTTAGGTATTTCCTAGGATAGGGAATAGATGGTTGCAGATGAAAGGGAACTTTTTCATCTCATTATGTAGGGTTGGTTTGAGATTCTAGAGAGATTTGGGCTGGTAGCCTATAGGTTGTTACTACATTAGATGTACTATACCATCCATGACATCTTCCATGTTACACAACTTCACCAATATCATGATGGTCCTTCTCATACCTTTGATCTTGAGGAAATTGGGTTAGATTCCAATGCTATATTTGAGGAGTATCCAGTACACACCGTTGACCAAAGTACGAAGGCTCTCTGAGGCCAGTCTATCCATCTAGAATAGGTTTTATGGCAGCATGACCACATACAAGATACGAATTGGGAGCAGGAGGCCAATGTACCTTTCCCTTTGGCCGGATTTATCCACAGACAATATTTTTTCACCCTTGGGAGGGGAACTAGGGGATGAGTTCTCCTAATGGTGGAATACTTTAAGAGCCTAGTTTTTTAGTCAATCATGGATCCTTTCAAATTCGGTCAATTATTTTGACTTAATATGGATGCCTATTGATTTAGAGAAGGTTCTAAGGGTGTTTAGGGATTGTTCAGAGCCCAAAACCCATATTTTTGGAAACAACTAGGTATGTCGCAATGTTAGGGAAAACCGTATGGGTAGGTCACACATTTAGATCTAACTATGTAGATGGTCTGCATTTTTGGATAGATCCATATTGCGCGGTTAGAACATTAATTCCCTAATAGTATAACCTAAGGGTGCTAGTGACCCTATTCTCTAGGTATTCCTGCATGGTTTTCGCACAACTTCTCAAATCGTGCGGAGAAACCATACATAGGCTAAATTTTGGGTAATTTTACCATTTTAACCATATTGATCTATTTAACCTAAATTTATTCCCTAATATAATTTCTAGTGGGATTAGCCAAATTTTTTCTCATTTTGGAGCATCTTGAAAGCCTAATCTTGGGATCAAGATATCTACTTCATCTGGGATATATTCAAGATTTTTTTCATCACATTGGGTATGAAATGGTAAGTACTTGAGTCCTTTTGAGAATTTCTTCTTCTCCCTCACTCATGACCTAGAAATAGAGGTGTGAGTTTTTCCCTTTTTCTCAGATATACTCTATTCCAAGCCTAATCAAAGGCCAATACAAGAGGAGAAAAGTCTTACAAGCCTATATTGTGTGGTCTATAATTCTTCCCACATGTTTTTTGATTTTGGAATTATTGTGTAGGGACCAATGATTTATTAGGTGTCATTTATTGAATTTATATTCCATTCTTATAGACCTTAGAATCATATGGTTATGATCTTCCAAAATATGTGATTATTGGTTAGTGGTTACATCCAAAACTCTATCCATCTAGAATAGGATTTTTTCCATAGTATTCATTTTAGTGTTTTGACACATTTGAGCCACCGCTCGGGTGTTCCTTGGATTGAAATTCATATGTGTAGTCTTTTCTATATTAAATGTAATGATCTATTTGTGAATTTCATAATAGAAAGTACCATGTCTTCTCACCACTTGACCTTATAAGGTAAGAGCTTCAATTTGACAACCAAATGTAAAATGAAAATTTGAAAGTATACTAGGTATATGAAATTACCATATTATATGTAAATAAATGTTTGGTTTCATGTATGTATCACACCTTAAATGTTTATTGAAGGTAGTAGAGTGATCCTCTATTATTGAAAATTACTTAAATGAATTTAATGAATGGTTTTATTCTACTTGGATTTGTCACACTAATGAAAGGAAAGTCTTGAACCAAATGGAATTATTGATTAATAATGACTAGATTTAAAGGTTAAATGATCAATTAGACTAGTCACACTAATGAAAGGTAATGAAGTGAATTGTATGAAATATAATATGACATAATTATCAAATAGGAGTGGGATAACTCAATCTCACATGGGATTCCATAGGGAATGCCTTGAGCACTCAGGAACCCCATTCTGATTCAAGGATATGGCTTGCCTAGGTTAACACCCACCTAGAACATGATCCTTGTCTAACTTTGGATGCTCGGTATGACACTATAGGATCCCTCGTGTATTATTATAGGATTCCTTGGTTACAATCATTGGATCAAGAATTAAAAATTAGGTGCCATGGTTAGATACCATTGGGACCAGTCATTTTTAGCCCCATTTTACCTTGGATGAACTCCTTGGACTCATTATTCATCTCATTGTGGAATTACATGCACTATGCTCCTTGGATTACACCTTATCCTTATAAATTCTACAGTTATTACGGATTTGATGACCCTTCAGGTCTACATTGACTTGGTCATTACCTAGAAAATTCATTAAAAATAATATTACAGGTTTCCTTCATATATCTTCTAACCTTCATTATTTTCAACATGTGACTTATTTATAAACTGGTAATAATCGAATAAAAAAGTGGTTACATGTTCAGAAACTAGCTGAGGGATGAATCATGTACCTAGGTATTTAGTTACATTGTACTTATTTACTATATATTTGCATGGTTTGAAAGTATTATATTTCCATTACTTGGTATTGATGTTATAGACACTGTTGGTGGCCTCACACTGATATTTATCTCACACACTCTCTAGACGTCGTTTGGTACCTAGGAAAGATCACTTGAATGCAGGTGTTGATAAAGTTAAGCATATAGCTTCGAAAACTTGATTGATTACTATTTAGGATGGATCCTGATCGAATATGGCCAACATGGAGCTTGGTATGATTGGGATAGTCTTTTTATTTCCTTTATAGTTTTGTGGAACATGTTTTGTGTGGTTTCTTGTATCCATGATTTCTTGTTTTCTAGATACATGACATTTCATCATCAGTTTTTGTATGTTATTATAGTTGTTTTAGTTATTGATATATCTCTATTTTCCATTTTACCTTCTGGTTATTTATATTTCATCTATTATTTACCTCTATTTATATCTATCTGTTGTGCTATAATCTACTAATGAGGGAATAGTCTCACCAAGGACACACCCAAGGCCCTCTCTTCTAGTTGGTAGCATCTAGAGTTTGTGGAGATGCACTTAAAACCATGTGACCCACCTGGCTCAGGGAACCTATTAAGTGTCATCCAATTTTGGGATTTCATAATAACATCAATGCATCAAATAATGCATCAATGGTCAAATCAAGACATTATACACTGATATAAATTCATTCAAATCCTATGAGTCAATTATATCGAAACATGTTTCTATCATTGTAAATAGAAACAACCCTTGGTTGATGGTGTTGAATGGGCCACCACACCGAACGACCTAGAAATGATTCTACATGACCCCTACAGGTAGCTCATCAAAAAATGCGTACTATGAGTCAACCAAATAGAGAACATAAATCCAATTTTAGATGCATGTTTAACAGTCCTCATTATTTTAGTCATGCCCACTGAGTCTAATAGTGTTTGAAAATCCACTAACCAGAAGATAATGTTGAATGATCAAATATAAATTCCCAAAATCCATCCCCACAGCCCTAGGAAACCCCTACCTCACCCACTAAGGTAAAAGAGGAAGAAGACACTCCTCCATCCCTCACTCCAGCCTCTCTAGAAAATACCCCTCTACCAAATGGGTTAGAAGAAGTTTCTTCATCTTCTGAATACAAATATCTTGACTCTTATCTCAAATTTAGAGATCTCATCCTAAGACTCATTTCCCCATTGGAAAAGAGGAAGAAGATGATGATGAAAAAGTGGATGAGGAGGACCTTAGGTACACTCCACAAGTAATTGAGGAGGGTGTCTCTACCACCATTGATGAAATTGGATAAATAAAAAAGTGTACAAAGGAGGATCCACGCCCCACCTCGATTAGTGATGATATGTCTTTCGTGGAGTGAGAGAAATAAACCAACTTCCTAAGGAACAATTGAGTTGTTTTTTCTTGGAAATGCATGGAAATTCTAGGTCTCGATCCCAAGGTGGAAACTCATAACCTAGACCTTCCAAAAGATGATCAGGGCTATAAACAAGTAGGAAGAAGGATCCAACTGATGCATTATTCCAAAAATAGAGGCTAAAGATGACAATATTATCATATAAAACTTTACTAGGGAAGTAAAATACCACAACTAGTTGGTCAACATAGTCCTCATCAAAAAGGAGAATGGAAAAATCAGAGTCCGTACAGATTTTAGAGATCCTTACCATCACATCTAGAATATTGATTTCCCAGTTCCAATCAAAGAACTATTGATCGATGAAAAAACTATATATCATTCTCTCTAATTCATGGATGGTTATTCTGAATATAAAAAAATTGGAATGGCCCAAAATGATGAATAATCAAACTCCTTCAAGTCCCCTTAGATATTATTTTTTCTATCGGGTAATTCGGTCTGGCTTGAAGAATTCCAGCACCACATATCAACGCACCATGCATCACATATTCAAACCCTTACTAGGAATGTTTATTGAATGTTATGTTGATGACCTCATGGTTAAGTCAAAAAAATTATCAAACCACATGGAAGATCATGAAACAATATTCAGAAAATTGAGACAACACAGTCTAAAAATGAACTTTTTAAAATGTGCTTTCAGTGTTACCTCAGTAAAGTTTCTCATCTTCCTCATACAATATCAAGGAATTGAATTTGACCCCTAGAAGAAAAATGATATACTATATATGTCATCTCCTCACTACCTCACCAATTTTAGGAGACTTCAAGGACACTTAAACTACATTCAAAACATTATATCCATACTTATAGGAATTTTTTCCCTTCACCAGGTTGATGAAAAATGGGGATACATATCAATAGACTGATGATTGTAAGAAAGAATTTAACAGTTTCAAGAGATATCTCTTAAGCCTGCCAGTTCCAATTCCACCAGTCAAAGGAAGACCGCTTATCTTATATGTGATAGCTCCCGAGAAAAAACTAAGATCCTTCCTTGCACAAAATAATGATGTTGGAAGTGAAAACAAATTTTATTATCTTTATAAAAACATGATTAATTCTGAGACTCATTACTCAGATATCGAGAAGAGATATCAACTACTAATCTTTATCATAAAAATTTTGTGGCACTACCTATAGCATCACAAGGTCCATTTGGTCTCTTGAAACAACCCACTAAAATAAATCCTTAGCCATCCAATATGGAACGAACATCTATCACAGTGGGCGGTCATCTTATAGTAGTTTGAAATCTAGTTTATTCCTCATAAGGAAATCAAAGGCTAGACATCAGTTGATTTTATGGAAGATAACCCATCAGTAGAAATGAATTTATTAGATATTGAGTTACCCAATGAAGAGGTTTTCTCTATTCAAGAAGACCCCCAGATACGGGAGATAAATTTTGATGTCAAATCTAGAAGATCGACAAGAAAAGGATGAAAGAACACAAGCTAAACAAAATGTGGATGGGATTCATAATAATATCTCTAGAAAAGGTATTTATTCCTTAATACTTCCTACTATCAGAGGGGTGGATGAGAAAATGTGGTAGAATATAAGGCTCTCATTGTAGGTTATGAACTGGATATTCAAGTATAAGTAAATCACTTTAAGGTCAAAGGTGATTCAGATTATGTCATAAAGCTAGTCAATGGAAATTATTATATTAAAAATGAAGACATAATCCACCTATATGAACATTTATGAGGACTAATGGTAGAATTCCCTTTGGATCCATAATTAACTTCTGTCCCATGATGATAAAATCCCCAAACTGAAGCATTGGAAAATGAAGCCATAGCTCTGGATGATCTAGACCTGGATGAAATGATCATTACAGTTGCACAATACCGGATGGACTCACTATTAATTTATTCTAACACTGATGATATAAATTAGATTAGACCCATCCATAAGACTTTCGATCCTACCAAAGGTTAGATAATGCTCATTTTGGAAAACCTTAAAAAGGGAGATCTCCCATCAGATAGGTCCGGAAGGGAGAAAATCTAGAGGTGAGAAATTAACTTTTTTATGTATGATGCTACCAATCAATAGAAGTTCATATATAAGATGATCCTTGATGTGGTACTTCTTAGATGAATTGTTGGAGAAGATATCACTTGTCTCAAGAAGGAAGTGCATCGTAGAGCATATGGTTCCCACTTATTAGGATCCAACCTCTACCATTGAATTTGAAGGCTTTGATACTACTTGCACAATGTAACACAAGAATGTATCACATTCACCAAAAAGTGACATTCCTGTCAGGTTCAAGACAAATTCATCCACCAACCCTTAGATTTATATCACATAGCCATGTAATTATAGCCATTCAAAATATGGGGAATGAACATCATGTGACCATATCCTCCCACTATGGCCAATAAATTCAAGTTTATCCTCATTGAAACTGACTTTTTTTATAAACGGGAAGAATTCATACCTAGTAAAGGGTTCAGGGAAAGAAATATTGTTAACCTCATGAAAGCCAACATCATCACTATATTTGGTGTCCCTTATAAAATACTGACAGAAAACAAAACCAATTTCTTCTCTACTAAATTATAAAAACTATATCAAGAGTATGACATCAAGTCCAATCATTCATCCAACTACCATGAATTAGCTAATGGAAAGATAAATGCCTTCAAGAAGACCATATTCAATATACTCTAGATGAATGTAGATAAGGATAATATTTCAGGGTTGGAAAATCTCCCCCATAATTTGTGGTCTTACCAGATCACAACCCGCACTTCCACCCAGGAAACCCCATAATTGTTAGTATATGGGAAAGAGGTGGTCCTACCCATAAATGTTCAATTTGTTTCACACCAAATTTACATCTATGATATATTATCCATATATGATTGATCCTAGAAAATTATGGATGAATTAGAGTGCCTCTATGAAAAGATATTTCATACCTAGGACCATTTTAAGGTTCTCCAAAATCGAATTATAAGAGCCTTTAATAAAAAGGTTCATCTTTGGTCATTCATTGAAGGAGATATGGTGCTGGTTTTCAGGACATTGATGATATTCAGAAAGAAACCTCCAAAGCGATAAAAAAATGGGAGGGACCTTACACCATACATAATGTCTACTCTAATGGAGCATATTACCTAATTTCAATGGATGGGAAGTTCACTATAGCTCCTAACAATGAAATATTCCTAAAAAAATATTTCATGTAATTACACGTACATCATCCTTACTACATGATGATAAACTACATAAAACCTTCATCCTTACTGCACAAATATACACTTCATGGAATCTTCATTCTTACCACGTGACGTTAAATTGTATGGAACCATCATCATTTTTTCATGATGTTAAATTGAATAGGTTCATCATATCAATCATCAATTCTCTATGAATGATCTAGATCTGTGCAGGAGAAAGGTGAAATTCCCCTATTCCTTTGTGAGAAACAGATCCATATAAGTAGTATATTTCTCCAAAACTACATGTGGATTGATTCTTGTTTTAAAAAGATATGTAATGATATCTAGGCCTTAGGTTATGGTCCTAGCCATGATCAATGGAAAAAATTCTCTCATTTATGTATGGGTCAGACCTTCATGGAGAATTCTCATCCACAACTACATGTGTCTTCATTCCAATCATCACAAGATACATAATTACACTATGAATTTGAATGTTGGGCCCAGCTACAAATTTCCCTCCGTCATGGGATGATTTTATTTCCAGTATTTGGCCTCAAGGCCTCTTTTATCATTGGTATTATGCTTTATGTAGGTTTAAAAAATTATCCTTCTAATTTTTTTAAAAACCATTGTTCTCACTATATGATGTCAAACATCATTGTTCCATCATGATTCCCTCACCTAAGAGGACATCACCCCTAACATCGGTCATCCACTATTCCATGTTGAAGAAATATGTATATTTTGATTCTGATTCTATAAGATATGTAGCGATTATTGGATGTCATCCTTGGTTCTATCCTTACCTAAAAAATAATAATAACAAATATATGTATGCCCCCTCCTTGAATATAGGCTTAACCAATGTAGGGATTTTTATTTCAATAACTATGAATGGATTGATTATAATTCACATGGGATATGTAGTGATGATTAGACATTATATCTTCTAGCCCAGCCATAAATCTATTTAACCTTGTAGAATCTTGGATTTTGTTCTCTTTAGAAGTGGTTGGTGTGGTATGGGGCCTCTTATATCCCCATTCATATTGGGCCATTGCTGTTTTGTCATAAACCTCTTGTTGGAATTTTTTTTCCAATTGTTTCCTTGAAACATGACATTAAATTGTGTGACCAATGTCTAAGACATATGATGATAAACTGGAAAACAACCATCATCCACACTATATGATGTTAAACTGCACAGTTACATCATGATACCCTCTCCTGATAGGAAATATCTCCCTGAATTGTCCATCCACCATACTATATTAAAAGAACTATGTATAGCTTAATTCTTGTTCACAGAGGATACATAGTGAAACCCATATCTCAAACCTAGTGTCCAGCTACAATAAAGAAAATAAAAAAGAAAACTCCCTCCTACTTGTTTATGAGTTAGATATTTATAGGGAGACCCTTCCACAAGAACTATGTTTAGATTGATTCTTATTTTGAAATGATAATTAGCGATGCCTAGGAATCGTGTCCTAGTACCATCCATAGAAAAATATAAAATAAAATAAAATATTCTCCATATTATACTTGAAAATTTATGCAGGAGATCATGAATTTTGGTCCCTCATTTAGAGATCCATCAATGAAATAAAAATTACCTCTTTGTATGAGTCAGATCTATGTAGGAAGTTTCCCACTCCATACAAAATAATGTTCTGAATTCTTCTTATGTTCCTATAAACATCCCTATAATTTTCCAAACTATATGGCTCAGGAAATTTTGGATCTTCATAAACCTCCAAATCCATTGGAAGAGGAGTGCTAGTGTCTTGAGGGAACCTTTTTTTGACTATGCATAATATTACCTAGTTGGATCTGCATAAGTATCCCAAAAATAAGATAGATAGAGAAAAGGAAAATTCATCCCCATGAGAGTATTTTTCTACCTATATATGCCCAAATGGATCCCATACACCATATCATTTATCCTAATCTTATAATCCCTGGAACCATGGTTTACACATTATTTCCTTTAATATGTCTGATGCATGTCAGAAAATCGCAGACTGATTATCCTCAATTTGATCATGGTTTATCTGACAAGTCAACCTCACCACATGAAAATAAACATTAGGACCCATGTCATCACCACCACAAGATGTTAAACTACATTACCCATTCCCTTTACGCGTGAAATTAAAATGCATGGGTTTTCTAGAACTACACGTGTCTTGATTCCTTCCCATGTATTATACATAGTGAAACCCAAATCATCAATATTGGGTCCAGCTATAACACAAAAAAATTGTGTCCCTTCCCTGTGCATAGGTCAGACCTCCATAGGGAATATAATCATTCCTACATAGGTGTAAAGTCTCTACTTATTCCAAGGAAATTTCATCTTTAAATTCACCTTTCATGTTCAGGAATGCTCCTTTCACAAACCGTGCACTATTTTTGGAAAGGTCTGATTCCCCATAACCTTACCCAACCATTGAAAGTGGAGGGATAGTGTCCTATGGACACCTTTTTTAACAAATCACAATATTCCCCAGTTGTCTCTGCATAAGTTGCACACAAAAAGGAATGTTAACTAAAAGAAAACTCTTACACTGAAGAGTCTTTTCCTACCTTTTTATTCCCCTATGAAGCTTACACCCCACATCACTCCTTGGATTTAGAAAACCCCAAAAATTATAGTTTATATCCTTTTCTTACTTCATGCTTTAAGAATATATAACATTCTTGGTCAGACTTTTGTGAGAAGGGTGAATCATTTCCCCCCTAGACAATGCAAAGTGATTTTTCATTTTAAATCTTTAATGTCCTAGTTGTAAGACATTAAAATTCACCACCCATGTCCTGGTGGTATGATATTAAACTACACCACCATTTAACCATCCATTACACAATCAAAATTTTTGTGGGAGTGGTTTCCCATTCATGATCAAAGCCGATACAGATTCCCTCATCATTTTCATACATCATTTACTTGATAGTCCACCCTTCACGGTATTGATAAATCTGAATTTCCATAAAATTACTTGGAAATCATATATGGAAGGTCTATGTCCTAAGGAAACCTTTTTTTGAATATGAATAATATTCCCTAGTTGGATCGGTATAAGCTTCCCACAAAAAGGACTATCAACCAAATGAAATTTTGTCTCCATAATAAGGGTTTCCTACAATCGTACTCCCTACTAGAAACATGTTGGAAACCATTGTTATAGTTAATTATCAATTACCTTCTACATATCAAGTCTCATATTCCAAAATCCTAAAAAAGGGTTAAGAAAAATCCCTCATTCATGTATAAGAAATATTACAACATTACCTTCCAATAATCTTCATTAGGTTCCTCACCCCACAATTATTGGTCAAAGATTTTTGACCTAAAACATCTATGACATATTTCCGGTTTTTAAGAAACTGAATATCCCATGAACAAGAGACACAATACTCAAAAGGGTTAAAAACCATAAATGAAACCTTGGTTGAATGTTGAGTATTAGATTTCTAGACCTACACATCACATGGTTTAAGAAAAATATCAAGAAATCAAAAATTTAAAGACTCACAAATCTTTTTAGATCAAAAACCCATAAAGGTAAGCCTAATAAAAAGTGAAGTTATACCTGCTAATCCCACACCACTGTAGACTTAGGAAAAATTAGGGTTATAGAAAAAGATAAATAGTTAGTAGTGTTTGTCATGTAGACCTAGCAATAGTAAAAATATAATTACTGAGTCCCTCGGCTATAGTAAAAAATTAGAGAATTATATGTCCTTTCAATTCGATCATTTGGGATCATGATTAAAATTGATATCCAATGGAGATTATCTTTCAAAATGCAATCAACTATAATTGATTATTATTGGAGGGAAATACATAAGATATTCATTGGGGAGAAAATAAATTTTCGTTTCATCAAATGGGGATAGAAGTATCCAATATCCGACATATCTCTATAATATCTAGACATGGAAATTACTAGAGTCACTCAGCAAATTTGTAAAGTTATAACATTGACTGGTTTGAGTCATCTATGGATTTTTAAAGCTTCATCAAGGTTGCAGTCTCAACTTCTATGCCAGCCTGAATCTTCTCTTGCTCTTTTGTTGTGTCTGATCCCACCTTGTCCTCCTCCTCCACCGGTCGTTTCCCTTAAAAAATTAATACTTTAGTATGATACAATTCTTCCTTAATATGGTCTAGTTCCTAGCTAAGTTTCTCCACTTCATGATGAAGTAGCTTCACTAAGGTCCTACAGTATAAAATATCACCTTGTCACTACATGGCTATTTTGGAATGATTAATAGATTTATTAAGAAGTATCTACCTAACAGTGGAAAGATGATCCATGGACTCTACATTCTAGAGATGAGAGTGAAGCATGACAGATTTCACACTATGAGAAATCACTTATTTTACTATGTCATAAATGGAATTATAATCAAATACCCCATACACAAGGAATGAAAAAAGTGAAATAACTGGGGAAGACTATTTAGAAAGTCTTCCATAGGGATTTGAGTGACCAGTATCTGTATATCCTTCCAGATTATCTAATAGCCATTATGGTGGTCCACCAAGAATTCCTGGTCTACCATGGAGTCACTTTCCAATGGTAGAATGTATCCCGAGATACACACCACCAGAGAAGTCCTTAGCACTATTTCCTTTCTATTACTCAACTCTGTGAAAGCTAGGTTCCTTATAATGTCAATAAGTTGGGATATCGAAGAAATAGTTATCACCATTGGGACTAGTGGATATAATCCTAAATTCTGAAGGGAAAAATAGATGAAACCTAAATCCCAAAAGAAAAAAGGATTGGTTTGAAGGGTGAAGATCTCACCTCCACCTTCCATGACATCAAAATTCCGAGCCACCATGGTTTCATTAACATTTGATTAAGTTGGTGTTGCATCTTCAGTTGGAAAATCTATATTGGGTTCCTCTAGAGATACCTGAGGTGTAGATTCATGCTCAGCGAGGTTGGAAATCTCCATAAGGTTGCTCATCAATACAATGATTTCTAGAAAAATAATCACAGAATTATGAGAGGTTGCTGATTATAGTTCTTATCATTCCCAAGTCACCCCTTATTCCATGTTTTTGATCACTATAGGGTTGGGATAAACATGCTTATTGGGAACACTGACCCTTCAAGACACCCCCTCTATAGGGTCAGAAGTTATTTGATCAGGAGTGGACTACCTCATGGGATTTGGATTCTCTCTAATATACTCCATTTTTGGGGTTCCCCATTCAGATCGGCCACCACCTGTAAGGTCCCTACATCCATCCCTACATGGGACGGATTAACAAGCTCAGTTGAAGATTTGACTCTTGAAGACTCTCCCACTATTGGGATTGAGGTTTTTATCCTAAATAGATGAGCTCCTAGGACACAAGACCCCCCCCCCTAAAATGGCCTTAATTGGTCTAGCTTCCCTATCCCACTCATCAGTATCCATCGACGGTACTACCCTTACCTCTAAAGAGGTAGGAGCTATAGACGTCCAATAAATTAGGGAATAGTTACTCATCAGACCTTCACCAAGTTATGTTTATGATGATTAATCAGTAAATAGATATGCATAACATGAAAATCAAATAAATAAATAAAACAATTATCTATGATTCCCAATTTCATATATATCAACAGCCAAGATGCCTGTTAGTGTTTCATGGTATACTATGAGGGTGACACTCTAGAATTAGTAGTGGGTGGGCTAGAGGTGGAAATGCTTCAGCAAGATTCAAAAGGACCACCTCAACGCTCTCAATGTTCCTAGGGGATCCATCTATAGTGACATACACATCCAGAGGGACATCCTCCCCCATAGTGGTTCCACTTGAGGTATATAGTAGGGAAGTAAAAATCTCCTAAATGCCCCCATACTCCTACAAGTATCATGAATATGAGTTTAATGTAATTATGGTAAAAATAAAAGATGTTGAAAACTACCACTTCATCATTATCATTTTTCTCAACCATGATTATGACCATGTCTTCTATTCGATCATACCAATAAATTATATCCATTAAATAGTGGAATAAGTTATCTATCTCTTATAGGTATATAGAAACCTCGCATAGATTTTCATGAGATGAAATCCACACAGTAGAATTGACTTCTTGGAAGAATGTAAGACTAAAGGGCTCTTATTAATGTTTCTCCTAGATATGTTTAGCAGATGTACTTTCACTTAAAGTATCTCATTCTTTCCAAGACTTCGTGAATGCTATAGTAATAGTGATGGATAATGTAGGGGATCCACTCAGTGAAGTGAGGTGGGATCCATTTACCACAAATGCTTTATGGGAATCTCCACTGCCCTGAAACCCTCTAGGGTTGGTCTCTTGTGAGTCCCCTGACGAAAATGATGAATTTACCCCACTCAAGTTGTAGCAAGTGAGTCATCATCAAAAACACCACTAGAGGCATGCCCATCATCATCATCATCCTCATTTACCTATGACATCATCATGGAGAGCACTCAAAAATAATATTTATAACAATTATTCCATGAATGTATCAAACTATCAAGATATTGAAGGTATAAATTCACCTTCTCAGGTTCAACATCATAAGAAATGTCATTAGGTTCTTACACGTAGTTATACCCATCTTAGGAAGCCCCTATATCTTGAATATAGTTCAAAAAAACATGAGAAGACTAAATGCCCCTCAAATAATCCAACTGTCTCTAGGCCAATGGGAAGGCGAAATCATAAGGTATGGACTCTTGACCTTTGATAGTAGTGTTGAAAACATGGTAATTCAAACCCTATTCTTTCAAAACCATCATTGGTGGTTTGTAAAAAAATGGATTTTTTTGGATACTATCTAGGAATAGAATTTCCAACTGGTTTATTTTTTTCCCTTTATCCTCAAAATATTGTTGGGACTAAAAACATGATCTAGATTTTCCAGTTGAATTTCATGGTATGATTGGTTCCAAATGTCGACATAGGATCATGTGAGGTTAGGATTGAATACCATGGGATTCGGGTTCCCAAACTGACATCGGGTGTCTTCCCGAGTAAACATTAACCAAAGATACTAAGATATCATTAAATTTATCTCATGTAATGTGTTGTTGAGGTTAGGAGTACACCTCATCTAGATACATTTGAATTGGAACCCAAATCCATAGGGTAAATATCCCTCATAGATGAGATATATGTCAATGTGAGAAACCATGATTCCCTCTATCAGAGAGAAAATATAGCCTCGCATGAAAATATCCTCATTTTCTTCATTTACTGAAGTGACTTAGGGAGAAATGTAAGGATCATATGTGAATAGGTCATGAGAGTTTAGTCATTCCATCATTTCATTCTCCTTCTAGTCTAATGTCATGACCCCACTATGATTTAAAGGTATGGATGGATGGTAGAAAATGGGATCAGCTAATGGTTGAAGAATGTGTAGCCTCCCATATGATCTACTACCCAACCCCAGATGATCTAAAAATGAACAAATAGTTTGTGTGGTGGCATCTAATTTCTAATATGTCCCAATGAGTGATATATTTTCACCAATACTAGGATTTCAATGTTAATACATTTTTTGGAGGCCAATTGATCTGCCCTGATAAAATTCATAACTCTGACTCTAGTAATGGAATCACGCATTGGTAGAATCCAAATGCTTAGAAACCTGGATAATATGGCTTCCATTTAGAACAACTAGTCAGTATTAGGGATAATATCCCACCCTCATTCGTTGGACTGAACCTCTTCTAGAATTATCTAGTAAGCAGCCATACTCCTTTGATTTTCAATGGATAGGGATGTCCTTAGTCTCCATGCTCATGGATATTGACCACTTTTCTTAGAAAAAGAATTAATACAGTCACAAAATTGAATGTATTGATTTGGATGGGGGTCATCATTCAAAATTTTCTTTTCCCTGGAAAGAAGATTCTTGGAAATAGGGGAATTCCTCTATGTAACATTACAAACCATGGAGGGTGGAAATTTTTTTATACATGTTACTAATGATGGTAACCCTTGAAATCAGCCAGATATCCCAATGGATGATGATGAACTCCCCATGTACCATGTAGAAGGTGTTAGTGTCCTAGAACCACCTACTAAAAAGTTGCAGAATGAGCTATTGGTTTCGATGAGAATAATTCTGGGATTTATAGACTTCCACTTATAACTCCATGGACTATAGCTTGACTTTTAATTCCTTAATGTACAAGAAGGCCCAAAAAGTCCACCCCCAGTCCATGATAAATTATCCCCTAGGGAAAATGTCCCACTTTGAAAACCAACCCTATGGATCATTTTCCATTTCCTTCCACGTAATTTTGTAGTAACAATGAACTTTTTCATCTGATGCCTGTATGGTTTCCTCTAGCAACTGATGGGTACAATTCAAAAGGGACCCATCATTGTATCTTTTCCAAATAAATATCTCTTTTGATGAGATGTTGGACCAAGGGTTGTTTCTATTCTCAATTATACAAGCTATGTGTTGTTTTTCCGAATGTTGAGATGGAATTTCCATGTTAGAAGGTTGACCAAATCTATAAATGGGAATCTTGTCTGAGACCGGATACCCACTTTAGATTACACTAACATGTACGCATAAATGTTGATAAAGTGTTATGAAAATTATTTTTCTATCAACATAGTCTCTCATAGCCCTCCTCCATTCGTCCGCATTTGAGAGGGTTGCAGTAGCCGTAGAAGTAGCCTATGGAGTGTCCATCTTGTTGATTAAATAAAAATTACAAAGAAAAGGAATTATTTTTCTAAAAAAAATAAAAGTACTAAAGTCCCATGAACTACTAGTTTTTAAAATTATCAGATAGTGAATCATTAGTTCATGGAAATACATCAAATGTGAACTATAAATTCACAGAGGCAACCAGTCCGTGAATGCACTGCCCCTCAAAGCATTGGCCAGAAAAATGAAGGCTCATGGAACAATCATTATGTGAAGAATCCAAACACTATATGGAATATTTTATGTCATAGTTAAAGGTTTATACATAACATTCAAATCTAAAATTTTTAGTTTTTGGGTGATGGAACACTGTTCACGGGTGAGGGGGTCTTCACAAGAGGAAGCTCATGGAAGAAAAAATGATCGAGAGAGTTTTCGAAGTTCCAAATTCAACAAGAATGACAGTAAATGAAAGAATTATTTGGGACACCTATATAAAGTCATGGATCCCTACTCTGGTTCCACTTACGTACTAAAATCTAGTTAAAAATAGGACCACTTTCCACATCGAATTAGCCTCCTCTTCATCACGATCAGTACCCATTTTAATGGGGGGAATTATTTGGGTCCTAAAATATCTACAAAAAATATTGTTGTATTTGGATAAATTTGTAAATGGATTTAAAGGATAACCTAAATAATTTTAAAGAAAAATATTCAAAGGGGATCCGCCCATGAAGAACAAATCCGTTCACGGACTACCGCTCTGTATGGGAATATTCTGCATCATGATGCACCCATGAATGAAAATAGATCATGGGAAGGAGGAGGTGATATGTAACCCTAAAAATGAATATTCCCTATTAAATAACTAGTTCAAGGGACCAATAACATGATTTGCACCCTCTAAAATGATGACCACGAATGACATTCCCAATGAGAAAGTCATTCGCGAGATGGGTATACTTTGTGGGCTTCCGCAAAAGAAGGCTCATGAACCACCATGGATGACCAGTAATACCGGTATCTAGTTCCTCCACTCCTCTATAAATAGTCCCTGAGGGGGACTAAAAAGGAGACTCACCCAAATGTATGAATAGAAGAGGGACCAAGGATGGTACTAAAAGAACTAGATCTCTCCAATTATTACCCTAGAAAAAACCTACAACATATCATTATGGGGGAAATAATAATTCATCTGGTGGTCCACAAACCCATTGTCCCTTTTCGGATGCAATCTAACAAGTATTAAACTAAGGGCCCCTTTGAAAATAGGCATCCTTAAAAGAAAAATGATATATGGTTGGAACCCTACCCTGTATATAAAAATACTACATAGGAGGAACTTGGCCCCTTTTAGAAAAATTCAACATGGGAAGAACATGGCCCCATGAATCAAAATCCTACATGAGCCAAACCCAGGTCTATGTAGCACAATGATATATGGGTGGTCCCCTTACCCCCATAGAAGCATGCTACGTAGAGAGAAGTCTATCCCATGTAAGAAGATTCTTCATGGAATGAGGCATCCCAGGGCATTCTACTCTTG
Organism: Viscum album; assembly: GCA_963277665.1. Classification (NCBI taxonomy): domain Eukaryota; kingdom Viridiplantae; phylum Streptophyta; class Magnoliopsida; order Santalales; family Viscaceae; genus Viscum; species Viscum album. The sequence goes on along the minus strand of OY728136.1, from coordinate 1,424,327,270 downwards.
AGCTCCCACCATTCTCTTCCATCATATCATTAGTCCTCATATTATTCTTTCTTTGAACCAATATATCGGCATCATGATAAGGACCCTTCTAAATCCACTTGATACAAATGATAAGATCATCCAAAACATTCGTGTTCCCGTTTTGAGTTTGTATACCCATGGTAATCCGAGTTTCATGGGTGTCTCCAACAATAGGTAAGATCCTCAAAATGACCTTAGGTTTACATTCCCATAGTAAAAAGGGTTCCAACCATGTGTAACTCAAGTGAAACTCCCTGTTATAGAGATTTAGTGGAATCTCTGTCCTTTCCCTTAAATGAGGGATAGTGTTAATCCTCCCTTTCTATCTAGGAACCAATTTTAGGGCACTCCTCCTAATGTAATCCATTAATTTTTTTTACAGGAGGTGGAAATTGAGCTCATCTTACCCTCTACTCTGGATGCATCCAAATATATCAAAAAATTGTGATTATCTTATATATGAAAAAAATAAAGGAAATGTGCACACTCTAAGTCCTATCTCTCTCTCTTTGGGCTCCAACATTATCCATTAGCAGATATGGTGGGATCATTTGATCATCATATACACTGATTTCTCTTATTTCTAACACCGATCCTTACTCATGTGGTCTTAGAGGTTAGTGGAGATTAGGAAATCTACACAACCCCAAACCTAAAATGGGACTCCTACTTGGTATAAGTTCAGAAACCATAATTCAACCATCAAAAGACTGCATTCCCAATGATTTAGTACCAAATAGTCCCTCTCCATAGATGTAAACCCCAACTTTAATACAAATGGTAAAATTACTTGTGTAAGCCCCAAACATACTGAAATATGCGGGCTTTGATTCCCAACTAACTAGGATACATAGGAATCCTCTTTGAGGTCCAAACCTAGCACCCAAATCCACCCTAATGTTATCTGTTCTGTATCCTCAATAGGAACATGTTTACTCAGGAGAATAAATCTCTTTTGGGCCCCTTAAGTAGCCTTAAAATAATTCCCACACCATCTTTGACCATCTATCTACCACCTGGATGTCTTTTTCACATGATGTTAAAAATTCATGGTTGGGTCCTCATCACATTAGATTAAATGTTAATGTATCCAATTAAGTGGCACCAAACTACATGGTTTTTGATTCCTCTTATGTGGGTATACAGGAAGATCATTTCATGGGTTTAATATCAACATCAAATCAACTCCTATAACGTATGGATGATGATAAAATCTAGATCACCCCATCACACAGCCTAATAACAGCTTCATTCCAACAAATGACCAAAGGATCCCTGATCTATCCACAAAAGGGTCACATTGATAGGGAAACATGAATACATACATATCCTCCCATTGATGGAGAACCTCATATATATACATGTTATTCAGAATGCAAACGTATTCATAATAGATCATTTCCACAATGTAATATGTAATATTCACATTTGGGAATAAACCAAGGATTCATGAACATATCTTAAATATAAAAGAGTTACCTATAATATGTATTAGTTCTCCCCAAAATGGTGTGATGATCTAGACATCCAATCCTCTCATCCAATGTTGGTTTTCAAGTGTTGTTGGCTATGTTACCCAGTGAGATCCTGCCTTTGGAATATAGGTCCAAGAATCATGGATATGAGATCCATTGAGTGTTTTTAGATCCATCAAAAAACCTGTTGGATACTATTCAAAGACCTTGTACCCAATGTCAATGATTGAACCCCATTTAACCGCTTCCAGTTGACTATTCCTAACCATGGGAAAAATCTATATTTAGGGGAAACTTAGGGGTTTTTTGGTTTTTTGGATTTTATGGTTCTTTATGTTTTTAGGATTTTTTGGGTTTTTAGGATGTTTTTTGGGTTTTCTAGCGGTTTTTATGATTTTATTGTATTTAGGATATTTTTAGGGATCTTTACAATTATTTGGGTTTTCAAGATTTATTTATGGATTTTAGTATAATTAGGGTGTTCTAGGGTTTTTGTTGGAATTTTTTTTCAGTTTTAGGGTTTCTATTGTTTAAAGGTTTTATGTATTTTTTTGGTTTTATTAATTTTTAAGGATTTAGGGGTTTTAGGTATTTTAGGGTTTTTAATTTTTTAGGGTTTTAGGGGTTTAAATGGGTTTTAGAGACATTTATTTTTTTATGATTTTAGGGGGATTTTAGGATTTTTAGGGTTGTTTCGACCTGAGGTGCATCATTGTACCCAAGAACAAGAATGGTCTATTAGGGACTAAGGCATTATATAATTTTTATATTACAAAGGAGGTTCCACCATTGATTTGTCTCAATGAATGATTTGGGGGGTTAAGTGTCTTTGCAAACACCCCATGTTGGGAACAACATCCTCAGATGGTCTCCAGTGGGTTTATTCACAGATATAGAAACACCCAACGACCCTGTTATCTATGATTTATGGACCTTCTTTCCAAAGACATTTTCTCATTGGATGAAGATTTGGACAACAACACTTAAGTACTCACATGGGTTGATAGGATGGGAAATTGGGCTCATAAAACCATTTTGGGGGAAATTATTTCTTATTTCAAGACTCTCTTATAGATTTATGTGATGTTCATTTGTTTTTGAATCCTTAGTTCTTTCTTCAGCATGTGTTTGTGGATTACACATGGGTTACAAGATCAATCATAGATACACCTGGGTATGGAATCATCTGTATGTATATGAGGTTCTACACTAATAAATATATCTATATGTATTTTAGGTTCTTCACCAATGTTACCCTTTTTCGGATTGATTGGGAATTCTTTCACCGTTTACTGAGACATTGTGGGTTTATGCCATGTGATGAGGTGCTCTGGAGTTTATCATCATCCAAGGAGTATGGTAATTGTTTTGATGTCAGGATCCAACCCATAAGATGGTATTCCTATATATACTCATCAAAGGAATCAGAGACCACATAGTTTGGTTCCACTTAACTAGAAATATTACCATTTAGGGCCATGTGATGAGGACCAATCCATGCAGTTTAATGTTATGTGGAAAGGATGTCTTGGCGGAAGGTTCCTAGTCAAGCGTTTTGTGTGGTACTTGCATTTTTGTGGCCCAAGGTACCTCAAACCAACATAATCTTTGAGGTGAAGGTGACCTTACTGGGGATACAACCTAAAAAACATAAGGGTGATATTTCATTTTGGGTTTGGACCATAGGGAGGATTTATACGTATCCCAGTTGGTTTCGAATCAAATCCCTCATATTTCAGTAAGATGGGGCTTATGCATGGAAGCCTCCCATAATGGAGGCATGATATCTAGATTACTTTAGTGGGGAAGGCCATTTTTTTACTCAGAGTTGGGACATATATTATAAATGATACCTTGATGAAATGGGGGTCATGATTGGAGTTTTCCTTTAAGAAGGATACCCTTTGAGCTCAATAATTATATAGGCATCCTACATATCCTGATTAGAGATAGAATCAGATTTCTTGTAGTGAATTTTTTGGGGCTTACACCTAGGAGGATGCCCAGCTAAGAGACCTGGATTTGATTGGGTATTACAACTTCCAGGAGGCCCATTTGTGTATATGTTGGATGTTTTGATCATAATTATCCTTTAATACCATGTGATTCATGCTCGGTGTGAGAAAAAAGATGACGTGAAATATTTAACAAGCCACACACATTCTCTTCTATGCTAAGGGAAAAGAAGGATGATGATGGTGGAAGATGCTGCGGTGAGTGAACCAGCTCCTACCATCAAAGGGGGTTTAGTCCAAGATGGATACCCAGAAATTTTTTGGGAGAGGGTAGAAGCATCGTTGCACATCAATAGGAAACTCAAGTGTGATTTACTTCATTTATCATTGTCTCTCATGAAAGTGAAATCCTGGGATTACCCTTAATCTGTAGAACAGGGAGGTTCACATCGGTATCCCAAGGTTGGACTCTGGTTTACCATGAGAATGTAAACTCGGGGACATTGTGGGGGTTCAAAACATTACAATGATTACCCACATGAATCCACTTACCATGGGTGTTTAAAATACAAATGGCACACCAGTGTGCTCAATGGTTTTATCGTACAGGTCTGGTGACTTTGGAATAGGCTTTTGGCCAAGTTCCATTGGACTGGATAGTGGAGGGACCAATGATGATGTAATGGGATTGAAAGGAATTGATTGTATTTGAAGGGTGTAATAAAAAAGAATGTCCTATTCCACATACCATTTTATCATTTGGGATGGGGTTTCCCCCACATAACATATTTCTACACAGATGGGGGAGTCGTCTGCGTATGGTGATGGTAAACAGATCGGGGTGTGGTCAATGTTGTGTTTCCCTATGTGAAACTAATTCTAGACCTCGTAGATATTTACTACATAGGGTTGAGTCCTAACCGCGTACCATGGTGGTATGTGAGAATTAGTTCTTTTCGTGTACTGTGGTGGTATGCGGGGTCGGGTTCCATCCATGCAGTTATTTTTAACACGGTGTAGGCTTCCTCCCATTTAGTATTTTTCTATGTGGGGAACTGATTTGAATAAGGGATATTGGCCCTATGCTTCATGGGAAATTCATCCACGAAGGAAATTTGGTTCATAGTCTACCAATTCATATTATATTTTCTTATTTCATGGTACGAAACAGGCTATACCTATAGGGAATCATTGAAGAATTCCCTCTTTGGGTTACTCTATTTTTTCATTCCTTTTCTTATTGATCGCCTCCAAAATTCATTTCGTCCACACTCTGAAACCGCCTTCTAGTTTTTCCCTCTCCCTTTGACTCCCCTAGGGATTATTTTATAGAGGAGAATAGGAGTTGGATTTATGGTTCACATGAAATCTTTTGTAAATGCCCAATAAATAATCACCTAATCCATGCATGGATCAGTCAATAAAGGCCCATAGGGGTTGGAGTTCATGGAGGTGAAAATCAATACCTCAGTCCCTTGAATGACATCATTCACAGGATGCCATCGACTTCACCACTCCCATAAACAAAATCATTCATACCATAAACTATTTTTTCACGGATGGTTCATGGTGAGAACCACTAGGCATAGTGGCGGTCAATGAAGGATGTTTTCCCTTTGTAGTACATTTTTTCTATTGCTGATATTTCTCTTTTAATTATTCTTCTTAAACACTAAAATCAGTTTTTTTATCTTCCTTTTCCAAATTCATGGGAGTATTGAAATTAAAATTTTCTAAAGTTTTTAGGACCCAACAAATTCCTCCCATCCGAATGGGTCTGATTAAGAAGAAGAAGAGGAGGCTATTTTGATGTAAAAAGTGGTCCTGAAATAAGTCAGTTTGTGGTATAAGATTATAGAAATATGAGGGTACCATGCCAATGTGGGGGGGGGGTCATTTTTCTTTTACCATTTTTTCTGAAAACATTAGAGCTCCCACGATTCTCTCACTTCCTTGCTTCTGCGTACTCAAACCCGTCGCGGTCACCTTCATCTTTGAACTAGACTATGAATCCTCGAACTGGACTTGGAACCTTTTATTGGTGAGTTATAATTTCAACATAGAAAGGTTTGGTGTGTGACATGCCTATTCCATGAACCGTCAATTCACTGGCCAATGATTCACGAGCCAGTGCCTTTCGAGCTTCCAAGAACTATCAGTTCATGAATGATACTTTTCATAGACTATAGGTTCACGGATGGTAATCCTCGCGGGACATTCATGCATGTGGCATTCAATATTCAGACATTCCTTCAGTTCTTTACCAATTTTTGGTGGATAACTTTTTCATGGCCTTTTTTATATCAAAATGGATCCTTTACAGGTCACTGTTGAGGGTGATGTTGATGTTGATTCTCCTACCCTTTCGGCTACTGATGAAAGGTGGAGGGACATAATAGACACTAGTTACGAAAATGTCCCCATAATACCATTTTATCAATATTTATCCAAATAGATCAGTGAAGGTCAAATATTGTATCTGACTTTATATAGATTTTCCATTTATAGATTTGGTTTACTATCTGATGCGGTAATTCTGGAACTATGCCCGGCTAACCAACCCACGAATGGGATAATCAATAACACTATTTCTAAGGCTCTAATTTCTTAAAAAGAATGATTCATACAGAAGGATACCCTTATTAGGTCCTTATTGAACTATACCCCTTGATAACCAAATTATTCATGATGACGGACAAATTATAAGGCCCAGTACTATCATAGGAATGTATGTAGGCCTACGAAAAATGAGCAACATGGTTGGTCATCATTATGGGGTCATCATTATGAAGGTTCATTTGGTTTGGAATCAGGGTGGCCATTTTTTCATAAAAAATGTGAGGAATTATGAGAATAATTGTAGACCACAGGCTGTATGAGGTAATTTGGGAGTCCCAAACCTACACTCATCGAACTAGCACCCTCATTTCGCAACTTTTGAGTAGGTGGATCCCAGATAGCAACACCTTCCATAAAATTCATAGAGAGGTCATTATTAGCCTCTAGTATGTTCAGTTGATTTCAGGAGTTCCCATCATTAGGGATTTGTACAATGAATTCCTACCTCCCTCATTTACTTTGGATGATGAGGAGAGGACTCCTCTTCTAGATAAGAAACTTATTGATAAATCAAAATAACTTTCAAAAGATATCGATCCTTTACCAAATAAAGACATCCATTTTTTTAAATAGGATTAATGTATTTATAAATGAAATGGTCAACGACCCCATATGTATAGACCCAGTTCCTATCCAAAAAAAGACACCGGAAGGAGAGTAGGTTCCTACTGTCCAGTCTCAGAGGAGGGTTAGTTCTGTGAATGGGGTTGGGAACTTGTTCCTGATATTGATTTTTTTTCATATGGAAGCCTTCCTAGCTGGGTTTCTAAGTGGCTGTATCTTACCAGTGCATGACTTCGGTGGCGTAAGAGAAAGAACCTTTCTCATGTAAGATCAATTGGATGCTAAAAAATTTATCAACCTAGATATTCCGGTATTAGTGAAAATATATCTCTTATTGGGCTAGATCAGCGATGGGGAGCCACCTCATAGTATAGTAGGGACTTTCCAAATCCTTCGTGGCTAGATAGGATCCCATATAGGGGGTACACATTCATCATTCCTCTACTGAATCTGAACATTATTCTTTGTACTTATCTTCATAGTACTGGAGGGGTCATGGCAGATGGGAAAGCCATGTAGGATGAGAAGGAAGAGAGGAATGAAAGGAATGAATAAAAATTGATGGCTCAAATCAACATTCACAACCACTTTACTTATAGTACTAATTCTTCCCCTACTAGTACTTTATTGAATAATGAATCAGCGGATTTTATTTGACGAGGCTATTTCTTTTCCTTAAGATATGATTTATTGGTTTCTTGAATTGATGAAGAGATTATATGTGAGGGATACATGCCTTGTAGATTTTTTTCATCAATTAAATTGTGTTTAGATATTGTTTCCTCTTTCCCTTTACAGTTCATATCAGGAGAAAAATTTTATGACAGCCTGACAATTGTTGCTAATGTTTACATAAGAAGATACATAATGCATGATTAATATTCTAGATCTAGAGGGTCTTGTAGCTACTCTCACAAAGGTTTATTCTAACACCTGGATTTTATCATAACCAAATGGATAGATAGTATATATGGTTCCAATTTTCATGGCCGATAAAGCATATAGAGTGAAAGGGAAGAAAAATAAAACCAATGAGAAATCCCTAATAAGAAAATTTACTCAAAATTATATCATTTATGAGCCTATGACAAAGGCTTTAAAAACTTGGGGATCAATATGTTAGAATGTCAGTGATACTATTAAGGGCTGACCACCCATCCCTTCTAATGTTTCCTTTCCCTATGGCTTGGATGCAGTGTGATTTGGTGGGGGGGGGGGGTCAATCTTTTAGTGATTTCTCTCCCCCATCATTACTTTTGGTTGTTTCTTATAAAGAGGGTGGCCTCTCTTACTAATCATGGTTACGTGTCAATGCTAGCTTAAATTTCCTATGATGTTGTCCCTAAAAGGGTGAATCATTACCTTCAGTATTTTGAAGCTTTGATTCATGCCCGATTGAATTGTCGTAGATACTCTCATTGGGTACTTGCCATGATGATACCAAAAGTTATTGAGGATGATGATGGTCATGATGATCATCCCTCCAGGGATGAAAATATTTATGATTTTCCTAACATGATTGGAGTGTGGGAAGTTACATTCCCATATCCAGAGTCTCACAAGCAACCATCTCCTAAGAGTTAAAGGGCTGCGAAGGCACCCAGGAAGCAGTTTTGGCTACCGAAACTAGCCATACTTCCTTGAATGGATCCTCCAACACTAGAAAACCCTATTATGACTACCTTTTAGAAATCTTGGAGGGTCTTGGATGATCTTAGATAGAGTTATTCCAATAATTACATCTGAGAGATACTTGAAAAGGAACTCTTTGATCTTCCAGGTTTTGGTGTATCCATTGATCCTTCATGGATTTTAGCTAAGTAGAACCCAAATGAAGTAAACGTGTATCTGAATGAGATAGAAAACTACCTTCATTATTCTAATGAAATACCTTACTATTATGATCTATTGGAATGGATGGAGATAATCATAGAAATGGGTGATACAAAAGGATAGGTAGTTATATTTTCCGACTCCAACATTAATTTCCCTTTGTGTAAGGATCGTAAACTTTATCCCTTACTTTTGTTGGAATATAGAGATGCTCAAAAGGCATCACTTTCTCTGTTATATACCTCTAGGGGGACTGTAGCTAGGGAACATTCCCATTTGGATTTGGGGGTTGCTGTGGAGGGATCTCTTAAAGCTAGATAGCATTTGGAGGTAGTCATTATGAACCTGACCAATGTATTTCCACTTATTGTTTTTTCTACTACTTCTGTCATAGTTTCATATCCTTGGCACACCATGAAGTGTTGAAAGTCACCAAATCTGTCGATACATATAAATTAAAGCATCATAGGGAACTGTCATATCCTTTTACCTAGTTGAAAAACTAAATGTTTCTATTTGCCTCTAAATTATCACATATTCATATTGTTTTAGGCCCAATAAGTAACGAGGAAAAAACTATCTAAGTATCTATGGTGCATGTCCCATCTAAGGGACAGAGGATACAAAAGGTACCACTGGTATCTATAGTTGAGCAGGTTAGAGAAGTTAATTCAATATAGGATGTTGAGGACATCCCTATCCCCTGAGGGGATTTATATCAAGATCAAACAACCTCCATTTCAAAGGGGAGATAATCCTTGGTTGTTGAATCTTCAACTGCACATGGTAATACCACTCATTTAGAGATGATTGTGACCACTTTACTAGAAGTAGTGGAGTTGGATGGGGAGCCTCAATTTATGGATAACATGAGGGAGATCCCAAGTCCCAAGAGAGTGGTTGATCTGAAAAAAATGTATTCTGACATGACATAAGTGCTATCATAAGGAGTCGGAACCCCCATTGAGCATATGAATCTCACTCCTCTTAGGAATAAAACCACATAATAGGAGGATATCCCAACTAAGAGAAATCTATAACTGGCCATCATTCCTTAGTTCATGATAGTCATTATTATAGAAATAGTCTCAGTGAGTTATCTTTTGTGATTAATTGGCCTGAAAAAACTAGTTTATGCTCCATGGGAAATTTTATGTGATCCTTAGAGCCATTCGTAGATTGACGGTTCAACACATTCTTTGTCGGGTCGTGATTCCATAATGGAGTCAGGAGACATCGGTACTTCAAGAAGTGGAGTTTATATTTCCACTTCTTCAACCATTTCTTCTTTATATTAGGGTTCCAACATCTGCTTAACATTAATGCTTGATTTTAGGATCACAACCTCAAGCATGCGTGACTGAAGTTAATGATTTGGTCCTTCATTCTATTGACATAACTGAAGAAGCAGCGGCTGAGGGGTAAAATTTCATAGAGGCCATTGAATTGAGACCTTATCTGGTGGTGCTCATTGTTGAATAAATTAAATTCTCTAAGAGTGATTCTGAACCGGACCAGGAGGGCTCAGTCAGCCTTCATCCCATTCTTTAGAAAGTGTGGGGGGGACATTTGGAGGTTGATATGTCAACCAAGTTTCCTAAGTAACATTTTATGTTTTTAGTACTTGGGTACAAGGGGTTCAATTATCATAGTATCTATAATATATTGAAGTAGATGGTTATTGTTAGAGTGTAAAATGACACAATCTGGTCTTGTCTTTCTACTTTAGAGTCCATGGATCATAATTCTGCTACTAGAGAAATCTTTATGAATAAAGATTCTAAGAATGTTGGGGAAATCACGAGGCTACAATTAAAACTTATGAAGAATAAGTCCTTAGTGTAGAAGAATGATCAGGAGGTTGAGTGGTGTAGAAAATAAATGGAGATTCTTAAATATGAACGAGATCGTGTCACAATCGTACATAATGAGGGACAATAGATAGTGGAAGTGGGGGGAAAGGATAGACTTAATTTAGTGAGGTATGTGGAGGAATTGCGGTCTAGTGTGGAGTATGAGACTATAGATTTGTTCACTCTCTACCAATCCATTAAAGAATCAAATTAGGCATTGATATAATTGTGTGAATCCATTGAACATATTCTTTAATTACTATGCCATGATCATATAGAGAGGCTCTATATTGTGGATGCCCTTTTTTCTTCATTTGGTGGAATGAAAACCTTTTTTACTCCAATGCTTGTCCTTTATCTTTTCCTGGAATTTCAATTATTTTTAATTGACTACATTTGAATGATAGTTTTAAACCAAATGCATAGTTGACTCATGATCTAGGATAATCAAATTGAAATAACAAAAACATTCTCTAATCCATGGATGATCCAAGGGACTCAGGGAGCATAAATTAACTATTTCTAGAGTCACATACAAGACCGTAAAAGATTTATGTATTTTTCTTTTATAAGACTAATTTTTTCTTAATCCAGTTATGATGCAGGCTTAGCGAGTTTCACATGGTTTTTTAGACCACCCTTTGTGGGGTTTCAACCTAACAAGCTTTGTGACTATTTTTATTGTTTGATTGATGAATATTTTCCTAAGGTATGAGAAGTGTGTGTTTAGTGAGCTGGTACTCATATTTTGTCTAAGATTCCCTTTGCTGGTTTTTATCCAGGTGAGTTTCATCTCTTTTTCATGGGAAGTATAAAGTCGTGTAATCCAAAATATCATTAATGATGTTTTAGGTTGAACAAATTTGAACAAGAAAGATGTTTTAGGTCAAACAGCTTTGACCATGACTGATGTTTTAGGTTAAACAACTTTGACCATGACTGATGTTTTAGGCCGAACAACTTAGACCATGAATGATGTTTTAGGTCAAACATCTTTGACCAATGATGTTTCAGGTCCAACATCTTAGATCATGACTTATGGAGAGACGTCCCTAATTAGGTTTTATGTATTAAGGTTGTCTCAATACTTTTCATACATGGATGAGGGGCTTTCCTTTCCCCTGGATTTTCTATTTTTGGATATTATACTTGGATATGATACATTATATGAATCAAGGGATCCATGGAGAATACATAAGTAGTAAAATACTCTCTTTAGGATGCATTTTTCTTTGTCTGATAGACCATTTTTGTGGGAGACTTATAAAGAGCTGATGGGGAATGGTGTTCTTAGTCAAAGAAAGGTGTCTACAGGACACTGGATTTCTATTTTTGATGGCCAGGTAATTTAATGAAACTTTGAATGTATCAAAACCACTATGTGTAGATTTTCTAATGAGTGGTGTTTACAAAGTATGTGTTCATTTTCATCAATTATGATCATAAAAGAAATACCACTCCAACATGTATTTATCCTGTGCAAAGCAGGGTTAAATCATGGTGCAGTTTAACATCATACGACTAGGACATTTGAGACTTATGATTTAAAGTCACTTTTCTCTGACTGGGGGGATAAACTGGTGATCATTTTTCATTGTAATCTGATTAGGAATTTTCATTTGTTTTCAGTCATAAATTAGGATAAGTGGTGTAAAATTTAGTCCAAGTGGTTTCTGAACCCAGTGAGAGAGGTGGCAGATAAACATATTAGAGGCATACAGACGTAGGAGAAGCCTCTCATGAGAAAAATTTTTCCTTTTTTTAATCGGCCTTTTTTCTGGGAAACATATGAAGAGCCACCGATGAACTATGTGCATAGTAAAAAAAAGGAGTATGAAAGGCACTAAACATCCATTTTTGATGGCCATTGATGGTTATGGGGATTTGGACCTTTCTGGACAAAGAGTATGGTTTTTAAAAAAGAGGGTGTCTAAACACGGAATAGGGAATTTCATGTCTGTATTTCTTGGAAGTTGGTACCGATGTTCTCTCTACAAAACTATGTGGAGGTTCCCTATGCATGTCTAGACCCTGAACCTGAAGGAGGGGGTCAATTTTGTTTCACCACTAGACTTGAGATATGAGGTTCATGTGTCACTAAGTATCCTAGGATAATAGGAATCATGTCAGACGTTGTTCTCCTAAGGTTTCTCCTTATGCGGATATGATTACCACATAGGAATGAGGCATTTTTATCTTATAGATGACCTCACCCTTGAGATAGGTCTCATACCAGATTTTCCCATGTGGATTTATTTCACAAGTAGGATCATGGGAGAAATACCCTTTGATTTGTCTATACTCGAGGGTGAACATTAGGTGTCATGCATCATACTGTTTTAATATAATGTGATTATAACATTGATATAGAAGCCCTGATTAACTGGATGATAACTCAGTCAGGATGTCCTGAAATTTACAAGATACAAGTAGGAATAAATTTTTAAACCATGAATTTGAGGGATCTTGGAATGGGAGAAATGATATGGGGCTTAAGAGCTATTAAGCTTATGTAAGCAGAAATATCCTCTCCAAAGAACAATTTTTTTTTCATTGACATGACTTTTTTGTAGGCAACGTATGTAGATCCATCAGATAACTATGTGCACAATCAAACAAAGGTGTATGTAGGGCATTGGATCTCCACTTATGATGGCATGGGAGGTTCGTGAAGATCCAAAATTGCTCAAAGTGTCGATTTTGGAAAATGGAACTAACGTGTCTGAACACATTAGAAACATTCAGGTCGTGAATACCCATGGAATTGGGAATCTCCAAACATTGATCATAATCATATATAGGTTGGGGAACTGAGATTTCATTGAAGGAGATAGACTTGGATTTGAAGATTTGGGTGTCCTGAAATTAAACTCCCCACATAGGTTTGTTTTGTACATAGTTAGGGTTCACCTTAGCTATATCTATTTCTTCCTTAGGAATGGTTGATCCCAATTTTTTTTATTCCAGTGTCACTATGTGTCATCTGTGGATAGGAATAAATCCAAATTTATTTCTTGGAATACTTTTCAGTTTAATGTCATCCGGATAGGACCTTGGCCTCATAATTTTGAAGGGGGGAACATCGCCTTTACTTTTAAGGTTATGCCTCCAAGGCCAACCATTATGGATTGGTTTGAAATTGTTTTTTGGGGAATCCCTTACTGAGGTCCACAATCCCACAGGATATGTGCATAGTGTGAGAAACAAGGGGCGATAAGGTTTAAATACCCCACCTAGGGATTGCAAAATTAAGGAAAGGGGAATTTTATACTTGGGGTGATATTGTGTAGTTTAGAATCATACAGAAAGGAAACTTTATCATGCAGTTTAACATAATATGAATAAAAAAATCCCCACAAAATTTAGCATTGTGTGGAAATGATGTGTATACCACACATTGTATTATCATGTATTGAAGATGTTGACGACCCGATGTGAGAAAGGGGTATCAGATTTCTCATGAGATATTCCCATAAATGAAGCTTATTTAGGGGTTCCCTATTTTGATTTAAGGAGGTTAAATTTTTACGAATTCAATGGCTGGGTCTAGATCATAGAATTATAGATTCACTATGTATCCTATCAGATTAGGAATCAATCCAAATATATTTATTTTAATGATATTTCCCACCTGTGTTGGTATGATCCATACACAAGGGGGAAAACATTTTTTACTTTTGGGTGGCTGAACCAGGATGAATGTATGGGAATCTCTATATATCCCTCAAGGGAAGTAATCAAGCCATACATAGTTCTCGATAGACCATGCAGTTTAACATCATGAAACTAGGAAGTGGGAGACATGACATGAATGGAAACAAATGTTATGGATCCCTGCAGTTTTACGTATTGAAGTAAGGATGTTGGATGCACAGTTTAATATCATGTTGTGAGGATGAATAGTCACATAAAATATGAGAAAATATGGGATAATTAGTCAAGGATATTCTGGTATACTTCAAATGTAGGGGATGTAGAATATTTAAACCATGAATCGAGGATCTCTCAGATTGGGATAAATGATACGGGGCCTAGGATCCATTGGGCATACAAAAGTAGGAAAATCCTCTCCTGAGGAAGAATTTTCCTTTGGTTGACAGGCATTTTTTTGGGAAACTTATGAAGATCCAATGAGGAATTGTGTGAATAGTCAACAAAAGTTTCCTCATGATAATGATTTCCCATTTCTGATGGTGAGGGATGATCATGGGGATTTGAGATTTCCCGAGTCGAGGAATTTTGTTGATGGAAAATAGATATCCAGGTATGGAAGAAATTTCATGTCTATGATTAGATATAAAATATGGAATCCACTACATAGATCTAACTTGTATGTGTGTGGGGGTATGATTTTTGACAAATCCTTTCTTAGAAATCATGATTTTGAATCTCCCTCATAGATCTACCTTTATGTGCAGGAGATTGGGGACAATTTTCACTTTTTCTCATTACGTGGATGGACCCAAAATATGAGATTCGATCATAAATTTGTATCCTATGACAATAGGAATCAATACACACATAGTTCTATAAATTTGTTTCCATTCTTAGGTTTGTTCCTTACATAGGGAGAGGGGTATTTTTTTCAAAAAAATATATTTGATGGTGGCTAGACCAGGATATAGGATTCGAGTACTAATATGTATCATATGATGATAAAAATCAAGACACACCGAGTTCATAGGGTAACATTTATTTTTTCATCTTGAGGTAGGGACCTTGGGTTCCCCAACATGAAGGGGAGGTCCTTATTATTCCTTTTATGGTCATGCCACTAGGACCATGACAACCCTACTACAGGTTGATACACCTTGATCATGTGGGGAAAACCTAGACAAACCTCTAAGCCCATGTGACTAGTGTTTAATGTGAGAAATATGGGGAAACAAAGTTCTATTCATCTATGTTGGGATAACATAACAAGGAGTGGGGAAATTTTACTTTTTGGTCTTTTGTTGTTGATGGTCAAAGATTTGGAGATCCAGGTGCCACTACATCTCATCATGGGGATGAGAATCTGATGTAGTTCTATAAATTTCCCCTATGCTGGCCTAACCCATACGTAGGGGGTATTTTATTAGATGCATCTAGATCGGGATGTGGAATCTAGGCATCACTACATATGATAAAAATGAAAGAATCAAGACACATGTTGTTCTTGGGGAAACTCCTTATACCAGTCTGACCCATGCACAGGGAGGGGGAATTTTAAATCATTCTTCTGAAGTGATGGGTTGGTCATGTACCTTTACTCACTATTTTCATGGGGTAAATTCTTACTACCATTATGAAGCTCATATTATCCAATCTCGGTGTGAGAAACATATAATAAGAAAAGATTATTTCACAATATAGAGGCAGTGGGGGCACAATGAAGGCATTTGTATCATGTGGTGGCTAGAACAAGACATAGGGTCAAGTCATCTCTTTGTACCCCATGAAAAAATTAGAATAAATACATAAGTAGTTCTTTGAATTCCCCCTATACTGGTCTGATCCATATGTAGTGGGAATTTTTTTAGATGGCAGCTAGAACAAGATGTCAAATCTAGGCGTCACAATGCATCCTACATGGGAAGGAATCAAGCCACACATAGTTCTTGGGGAAACTCCCTATACTGGTCTAACCCATGTATAGGGAGGGGGCCTTTTAAATAATTCTTTTGAAGTGACGGTCCTGTCATGTACCTTTACTCTCTATTTGTGCCGGGGGGGATTATTAATACCATTCTTAAGATAACATGATCCATGATCGGTGTGAGAAATACAGAATAAAAAAATAGTCTTTCACAATATATAGGTAGTGGAGGGTAAAAAAGATGCATTTGTATCATGTGGTGACTGGACCAAGACTTAGGGTCAAGGATTCTCTACGTATCCCATTGAAAAATGGGAATCAAGTGATACATAGTTCTATGAATTCCCCTTATTCTAATCTGACCCATACATAGTGGGTATTCTTTTTATGGAAGTTTGACCAGGATGTGGAATCCTGGAATCAATACATATCCTACGAGGGTAGGAATCAATATGTACGTAGTTCTTGGGGAAAATAGTTCCCATGTGAATCTATCTCTCACATAGGAATAAAGGAACTTTTTATTCCTCCCTCATGGATCTGACTCATTTGTGACGAATCATTTTTCGGGACATAATGATCACCATGTAGTTTATTGTCATGCGGTGAGGATAATGATGCAAAGTAGTTTAACATCGTACACCATGGATGCATATGGCGCTATGTAGTTTAACATCATAGAGATAAGAAGATATTTATATGATTAAACAAAGTATTTCTTCAGGAACCTTGAATTAGTGAGAGCTATGGTAGGTTGGCCATCCATTTAAATTTGTGAATATGCTCTATTGAAGTAAACCTTGTGTATGAAGTATATTACTTAACAATTTGGTTCCAATTTTGAGGTATCTTTTCATGCATCATAAGGTTTATAAGGACCAAAACCATTTCTTCTTTGAGGAAATATCAGAGTTGAACCTTTTTGTTGAAGGTCCATGAAATTCGATTTTGGTAAACTTCCAAATGGAGTAGGGTGTTCAATATGTTCTCATCCAATCACACCAAATCAATGAGTTACTTCTAGGATTTCTCATTTGTGGATAGATGATCACAGATGGAATTGTGGAGTAAGGGTTGTTGGACTTTATAGGTAGAATATCTTTTTCCCATATACCAACAAATATAGGGTTTCTTGAGTGGTGGTACAGGTCATGGTCTAATAAACCCACAGAGCATGGAGAAGCTTATCCTGCCATGATTTCTTGTTCTTTTATAGCATCGTGTGGATTATATTAGATAGAGTATTTTTGAAGGCCTCTATTTATTAGTTGGCTACTGTGTATTAGTGGGATGAATGGTTGGCCTTAATTCCATATTCCTGGCATGGCTTATCGAATTCAGAAAAGTAAAAATTTGTGCCATTTTATGTCACTATTATATGAGGGAAACCCGGTTTGGTGCTGATATTGGCTTCCACAAAGCTGATAATGCTTCATGATCCAACCTCCTTAAGGGGTATGGATTATGACCATTTAGAAAATAATTCTATCTCTTTGATAATATACTTTAATTTATTGGACGTAGTGGGAGGATAGGGTCCCACAACATCTATTCCCCCTATGGAAAATATCCACTAGTAATTGGTTGTGTGATGTAACTCCTGGGGCTAGTGGATGAAATTAGAATGAACCTGACAATAATGGAACTTTTTTTTGTGAATGTGGAACAATCCTGCATCAAATTGGGCTAATAATATCCAAGCATTCAAATTTGATTGGAGATCTTGGATCCTGATTGATGTGTTCCATAGGCACCATCATGAACTTATTTTATGATGATAACAGTCTCTTCTCCATCAATGCATCTGAGGAGAATCATATCAAGGTTGTTCTTGTAAAAGACATTTTTCTAATTGGTTCCATCGTACATAATGAAGATGATTTCCTGTCTCAATTTCTTCTCCCTTCCAGTCCTATCTTGTGGGAGTTCTCTCTTTTGAAGGTAATTTGTGATAGGAGTAATCCCGCCGATGGAAGAACAATGAATCTCAATGATATGGATAATCACATCGATTTCCTCCATCTTGGTTTGGATGAATGGTAAGACCATAAAACAGTGGGCAATGCTGATGACTGTCTCATCCTGGTCTAGGTCAGACAGAGCATTGTATTAATTTTCTAATGCATTATTTTGCGCAATTTGTGACTGGGGGACATGAGTTATTGTAGGTTCTAAGGGAAATTTCACCATTAACCCTAGGATGTGGCCAAAAAGGGGAATAACTCCTCTTTTTTGATATCATAGTCGACGTTGACTTTCTTTATGACCATTTATGAGTCACCTTTTATTTTCAAGTGCTCTGATTGCACTTGATGTGTGAGCTCTAGGCCTGAAATGAGAGCCTGATACTCTACTTCATTGTTTGTACACCCTTCTGATAGATGGAAGGAGTAAGAAAAGACCACCTTTTATGGAGATATGATCATGACTCCTAGACCCAGCTTGTTGAGCTTTGGTTCCTCTTTTCATTTTCTTGTTGGACTTCCGGATGTACAATCAAAATGAATCTCCCATGTTTGGGAGTCCTCTTGCATAGAGAAAACCTCTTCATCAGGTAATTAGGCATTCAATGGGGTTATTTCTACCAAGGGGTGTTCTTCTAGGAAATCAGCTTACAATTAGATTTTGAAGGATTTATGAGGTATGAACCATATATCAAACTGTTGTGGGATGACCTCCCACCATGACAGACATCCATTCAATATTAAACGACTGAGGATATATTTGAGTGGGTTGCTACTAGAGATCAAATGGACCTCATGGTGATACAAATAGTGCCTCAGCTTCTAGACTATAATGATAAGGTCCATATAGCACTTCTTGATATTTGAATAATGAGTCTCAGTAACTATCATGTTCTAGGTGAGATAACAAAGGTCGTTCTCGCTGCATGCATCATTCATTTGGTTGAGGAAGGAACCTAGTGAACATTATAAAAAAGTCACATAAAAAATTAGTGGTATTCCTTCAACAGGTGGGATTATCATTGGTGTAATTAAGATATTTTCTCTAGGGTATCAAATTATTCTTGAAAATAATCATTCCATCGATATTGAACCCCCTTTTTCTTCAACCTCGTGAAGGGAAAACATTTTCCTACAAAGTTGGATATGATTTTTCGAATGTAGTACAAATTTTCTTGAAGTCCTCTCAACTCAGTAAAATTTGAAGAGGTGATATACGGAGGACAGCCTTTAACTTTTCAAGGTATACTTCAATGACATGATGGCATACAATAAAGCTACGAAATTTCCCTCAGGTAATGCCGAAGGCACATTTTAAGGGGTTTATTTTTAAATTGTACTAATGAAATTGTTGAACACTATTTCAAGATATATCAGGTTTTCCAAATTTTGTCATGATTTAACCACCAATTCATCATTATAGAATTCTATAAACATTCCCAGGAAGGTCTTGAATATTCAATGCATGGAACATTGGTATGTACTGCCGACATTTTGTATCCCCATGGGAATCACCTTGTAACAAAATACTCACTAGGAGGCATTGAAGGTAGATGATTTTTAATATTCTCAATCCACTACAATTTTATTGTATCCTGAATACACTTCCATGGTGGAGATAGCAACATATCCAGCTACTTCATTGATCAACAATTCCATGATAGGCACTGGGAATTTGTCTTTTGGGTAGTGCTGGTTGAGATCCATAACATTGATGAAGACCCTAATAATTCCACTATTATTTATAAAAGGAACTACATTGGACATCCAAATAGAATATTTAACCTCTTGAATGAAGTTTTCTTGAATTATCTTGTTAAATGCAGGCACTATCATGGAAGCATTTGTCGGGTGCGTCCTCTTGGTGACCTCCTTGTTGCCACAATGGTATTTTGGCAGGCACTTGTGGTGAGTGGACACCTAGGTATTAAGTCCTATAATATCCATATATTTAAAAGAAAAAAATATTTATTATACCTTATGAAGGTGGTATGAACCTATTTTTCTTCAGAAGACATGGCCACACTAATCAGAGTGGGTTGCAGGTCCACTTTGGCACACAAGTTTATTTCCCTGAGTTCCTCAATGGTGGTAGAGATACCCTCCTCAAATGTTGGAGAAACATACCTAAGTTCATGTTCTTCTTCTTATTAATTGTAATATTCCTCAACATATTCCTCTTTCGATGGAGAAACAATTCATGAGATGAAATTTTCAATGTTTATATAAGAATCACAATTTTGGCCTTTAGAGGCCGAGCTAACTTATTTTGATTTGACTAACAGTGAGGAATTTTTTGGAGAGGATGGAGTGAAGGGTGGAAGGGTGTTTTATTCCTTTTCTACCCTAGTGGATGAGGCAGAGACTCTCTTGATATCTTAGGATAGTTTAATGGAATTTTTATCCAAATATTCACCATCATCTTGGGGATAAGTGGATTTTTTAATACTATCATGATTGGTAGACATGACCAAAATCATCAAGACTGTGTAAAACGCATTCGAATCCATACACCTACAGTCATTTTGATTTATGGTTTTTTTTATTCCTTTCCAATATCCTTGAAGGGGTTGGTAGAAACCATTTCCAAACCATTTGGGGTGGCGACCCAATCAATTCCATCGACTGCCAGTTTCTTCCCTTTCAGATCATAGAACCTCGCATCAATATAGTGTGACTCGTAGGAGTTGAATGATGCCTTATCAGTGTGAAATTTTCCACTCTATCCATTATTATAGTATTTGATGCACTGATGGTATGATGAGGGGATTTTTTTGTGCTAATGCAACCATGGCCTTCTTAGAAAAACATTTAAGGTCATGTTTTTCTAGACGACTAGAAATTCTGAGTCAACTATGAGGTCTCCAAACTGGGTTTTGATCTGGATTTTTCCTAATGGATTATGATCACTCTTGTAATATCCTAATAGGGTTGTGGTATACATCATCAGGCTATCCTCATTATACCCTATCTGAAGAAGTTTCTGCAGTGGGATGATATTAACTCCGGATCCATTGTCAATGATGACTTTTCTAACATCGATATCATTTATCATGCAAAACACATGGAGGGGTTTGTTGTTTCCATGAAAAATTTCATATTTGTATTGATCCATGAAGGAGATAATTACATGTAATTCTATTGAAATGGTCTCTCTCTGATAAAATTTAGCAGTGGAAACTTCGGCATCAAGATTCTAGGGACTTAGTAACACTTCTATAAGTTCTTCCAAGAGATATGTTGACAGGTTTACTACATCCAAGATTGATATATTGGATGGTAATAAATCCAATTACATCAAAATATCATATTTTTGATCTAAATACTGGTAGTTACCCACTTGGGGATGCTCTTTCACAAGATCTTTAGGGGATTGAGCATTGGATGAAGATGGATTGACCTATGAGAAAGAAGCTCATGGAACTTCTGTATTTTATGAATTTGGCCGAGCCAGTCTACATTCATGTCGACAGAGACTGGACATTCATTACCATTCCAATGAATATTACAAGATTATCGGGATATAGTGTCTTCTAGAAAAGGCAGGTGAATTTTCTAGTTTCTTTCAGATTCGCTGAAGGGCAATATTTATGGTTTTAGCAAGAGTGTGGACAGAGATTCGCTTTCTATGAAAAATGTGTCTATTTGGGTATGCATTGATTCTATGGAATCTTACACTATCCCCATGATTTGATGCAGGGAACTTAGGTTCATATCCATACTCTTTATTAGAGAATGGATCCACTATGTGAATGATATTAATGGAACCAAAGATGAGTTCCTCATATAATGGCGAGTCTTCCTGATTCACATTTTCTTAGGGTGTCATTTGGTGGTGAGGTGCCTATTGTTCCATTGGGTGGGGTGGTTTCCATGTCTTTAGATCTTTTTGCATGAAATATGAGAGTGATAAATCAAACTTTATCCTTGGTGAAGACTCGTCTTCCTGCACTTGATCTTCTAGACCCTTGGAGGACCGTGGGATCAAAGATTCTAGTTTCACAATATTAGGAGCTTTTGGGGGAACAGTCTGTTGCTTCAACTATGATTGGATTATACCATGGTTGTGGTTTACTTTTTTCTAAATCATCCAACTAATAAAATTCTTCTCCTTTTTCCTAACGACTATTTTCCAATCGATTTCTTTATCCTGGTTAGTGGTGGAAACATATTCCACATGTTCGGGAGGTGGTCCCAACTTGACATTCCCAAAATTTATCATTCATTATAGGAGTTATTTGAAGATAAAAGACTTCTAAATTTTATGTCCCAATATCTGGTGTAAAGGACAATAATCTGGACATTCTTAGAGAACTAATTCATCATCCCTCTTCATCTCTATAATTTGGAGCAAGTTTTAATTCATAGAGGCTACAAAGTAGACAAATACTTCATCATCTCAGAATAAGTAAAAATTATTCTTCCATTACTCAAAATGATGTATTATAGATACCCTCCACTCATATTATCAATGTGGGGTTGGATATTAACGTCCAGGGGTGCCTACATGGTTAGGTGCGGGCCTTGGAGTAGGAGCCAGTGTAGGGGTGGCTTAAGCTCAATAGAACAGTCTCCAGCTCTTCCCACTCTTTTTCCTAGGGATGATGGGGTTAACCATGACTTGAGATTATTTATCTAAAAGTAATCATATATTATATGGGTGATGGTAGAGAAATCCAGAAACCCTCTTTTATATTTTACCTGGATAAATGGTGTTCACAGCTCATCACAAATATTTTCGATGCACATAGCCAGTATCTCATATTGGGGGAGTGACCGGTTCAAAGAGTATGACAGAACTTTTCATCTAGCAATGAAGTCTAAAACCCTTTTCTTTTATCATTGTTTTCATATCATGGGATCACTTACTATTCTCTTGGGAAACGTTGAGCTGAACTATAATAGAAACTGGTGTTGGAGATCCTCCCATCCTATTATCAATTGAGATGAAAAAATATTATACCATTAATAGGATGATCCATGGAGGGTTTTCATAAAGCATCTGAGCTTTACTTCCTCATATTGTTTTGAGGTTCTCACCATAGGATCACAATAAGATGAGTAGTTCATCAAATGTTTCTCTGGGTCCCATGAGTCATTGAACAATGGGATTATGGGGTTCCTAAAATTTAGAGGTGGTGGGACATTGCTCACCCATTTAGTGTAAGGTTTCTGTTCTTATTGTATCTGACTTCTCCACCCCTCTATGGTTTCCAATCAAGATTCCAATTATTCAATGTTGTTCATAAGCCCTTGATGCATGTCATGTTGAATCTGAACATGGGTTGGCAAAACCAGGGGTCGGATTGGTCAGGTTGGGGATGTTGGTACTTGAGGTTGATACTTGATTGGGAGAAGCAACTGTGGATTTTCTAGAATTCGTTTTGGTTTTTTCCATAAAGGAGGGAAGTCTTGGTATCCTGCCAGGATTGGATTAAGGTGGACTAACAGTCCCGAAGCTGCCTTAGATGAGCTTTCTGGCCCTGCTTCATTTTTTGTGATGAGCCCTTGTGGAAGAGGAACACTTACTAGGAGTGTATGTTAAATCTCTTCCTGAGGAACATATCAGGTAGTACAGAACACTTGAAGCAACTCAACGTTAATTCTCCTCAACTCTTTCATTTTGTTCTGATGTCAAGTGAATCACTCCATGAGAATCAAATACTTTTTTTCATTGAGAGGAGGAGGTGAGGAATGTATGAATTTTCTCTTATTCTTATGGTTTTTAGAGATTCTCAAGGGAGGTAATCATGGATTGGATTAATGAGTGCCCATGTTTAGGGTGGCTCGCTGGATCCAAGTACACACATATTCAGTCTCAGTGTGGACCGCCTCCTGGAGGGAACCATATTGTCCTATATCCACATTATTTGTATCATTTTTAGTGAGGTCTATGGGATTGGCATCCACAATTTTCACTGATGCATACCGCATTGGGGGTGGTGTACCAGGTTCTCAATGGTAGGAGAGATTCTTGCATCCTCTGTTGGATCTTAACCTTCAATTATGGGGTCCACATTGGGCTTCTTGAAGAATGGTAACTCAAAGGGAAACTCGATAATAATTTTTCATAAATATCCTTTCTAGGGTAAATGATTCATGAGATGGGATAGAATGGGTAAACTCCCTATTCATTATGCTCTAAATGTAGGAAAATATTGAAATCTATTGGGTAGGTGGTTGAGGTAAATATGACCCCATCCCTACAGGCTGGGGTTTCTCCCATTCCTTTTCTATTATAGCTTAACTAGGATGTTCTGGTCCTACAGGTGAATTTTGTGTTAAAAATTCCCTCATCCCTATGGTATGGGGTTGATCCCATACTATGTAAGTTTCTTCAGCTATTTTCTCTTTCTTAATCTCATGCATTCCCACTTGGGAATGAGCCAAATATGGTGTCAAGTCTATATGTGAATTATTTACTTCCAAGGACATAATCATTTCTTGATTATTAGCTTCCTTTAGGTGAGAAGACTAATTAATGTTCTATGTGTATTGGTTCAGGAGATTTTGGATGTTTTTTTCTCACTAGGCATAATAATTTTGAGTCTTACTCATGGCTAGTTTTCTTTGATCATGTCACCTTTCCTGGATAGGGATTTCATTTGGATGCCATGTTGGGATGATGAAATTTTAGGATTCAATTTCTATTGAAATATTTTGGACGAGATGTTGGGTGAAGTGCAATGCTCCAGGCTCTCCCCAACCCAGATGTGAACATCAGATGGTGTATTGTTGATAAGGGAAAACAACTTGTGTAGTGAGTGGAGGAAGATCAGTTAAATATTATTCTTCTACCTCTCAGATTGTGGTCATCTGGTAGATGGAAGTTCTTCTTGGTCAATTTGGAAATGAAGCTATCCCAACATATTAACATGGTCTGAATATCTATTATAGGGGAAAACATTCTCTTTCAACCATAAGATATTTTTCTAGATATTAGGAGGAATGTTGTGTATGCATTCATCGAAAAACTCCCTCGGTATGTTGAATAGATAAGTGGATGTGGTCCAAAACATAACCAATATGTAATCCCTATCTAATTTTGTTCTAATGAGAAACAGATTATTTTTTTATTCTTCTGGGGCTTCCTTTATGTGGTGTGCCAAACTTGGATGCTTTTTGATGATTTAAACCTCAGTAGTGGGTCTAGTAGGGATTTCATTAATATATGAATGATGGGGATGTGGTTTAAAGGATGAGCATGGCCCTGGGATATATTCTGGCTGAGAAAGTTTGTCACTTTTTATTGATAGAGTTTCTGTCACATCTGAAACCATCCCTCTAAGAACCTATGAATATGAGGCCATTCTCGTATTTGATCCAGTAAGAGGAATACCTTCATATTGATGTGATTTTTTACTGTAGGAAGGACCTTCGCAGCCAACGATGTGGTGGAGGGGAATACCATTATATCTTAGTGTCTAACTATAGGGATATTTTCTACAACGTGTACCCTGGGGAGTACCTTCAGGGTTGACTTTAGAAAGGGGAGGATCTTCTTGTTGTCTATTGTTGTTATGAATAGGACCTTTGCGATGAATTCCATCATGGAGAGGACTACTATCATAGCTTGATATCAGGATATAGGGATAACATATGTAGTGTTCGTCATGGGGATGACCTTCAGGATGTACGGTGATGAGGGGAGGACCTTCTCATTGGATGATGTCACTATAGGGAGGGCCTTTGCAGTGACTTCCATCATGGTGAGGACTACCATCAAAGCTTGATGTATGACTATAGGGAGAATTTCTACAGCGTATACCCTAGGGGGGATTTAGGGAGGACCGCAACAAGGGGATGACCATATTTCAATTTTTTTCTTTATAGGTAGGACCTTTTCAACGAATTCCATCATGGAGAGGAATACCATCATAGGTTGATATCTAGCTGAAGGAATAATATAGGCAGTGTGCATCCTTGGGAGGACCTTCAAGATGCACTTTAATGAGGGGAGGACCTTCTTGTTTCTTGATGACACTATGGGGAGAGCCTTCGTAGGGAAATCCATCATGGAGAGGGATACCATCATAGCTTTACTTCAGACTACAAGAAGAATTTATAAATCTTATACCCTTGGGAGGACCATCATGGAAGACAATGGTAAGGAGAGAAACTTCTTTCTATTCGATATTCTGTTCAAGGGTAGGTATACCCTGACACTTAATGGGGAATGGTATCTCATGATTGATTGTTTCATTCCCTTGAATTAAGACCTCATGGATTCTCTAGGGAGGACCTTGAAAGCCTCTGGTAACAAAATTTTGGGGATGAAATTCATAACCGCTAGTGCCACTTCCATAATTTGGTAATGGATTGAAAGGATATTTAGCCTATATTAATCAATATTTTATGTCTTTAAGAACTCCATCTTCTAGTAGATCAAAATCATAAATGTGATCTTCATTTTCTAGCTTCTTTGGTCACATTTTATTTTTGGTCTCTCTCTTATGAGCAACTGGGGCCTCATATTGTTGGTAACTGCCTTCATGTATAGGTTCCTATTTGTGTGGTTCCCATGATGATACATGGAAACAATAACATACATTTTAAGTTCTAGAAGGGATATATGCATGTCTTAGAGAAGCCACCACGATGGACTTGTGTCCCCCTATTGGAATATGTATTTTTCCCAATCCAATCATCCTTGTATCACAGAATATGTTCATCGACCATCCTAGATTAGAATAGGGATGCATGTCTCCTCCAGAGTGACAATATTATTTTGTGGATGAGTCACCCCTCATGGGGATATGGGGTTGTTGGCTCGACTCCTTTCTTTTTCCATAGATGCAATTACATCTTGACATATCTGGAGGATATTATCTAGAATCAATATCTAATCCTCTATCATTGACTGGATGTGTTGAGATATGTCTTGGGCTGGAATAGGTATAACTTTTAATTCTGATGTTGAAGAAAGAGTTTGTGCATTCTTCGGTCCTCCATGTGTTTCCAGTGGGTATTGGCAGTTCTCTTGTGTCAGGGTAGTGGAATGTGTCTCCCCATACTTTATAACAGAGATACACCAATTATTTTATCTATTTTTTGTCATATTTGGATGATGGGATTCATATTTTCAATTAGAAATTTTCACATGCTTGTTTTCCGCTGTATTTGACTCATAGTCCAGATATGCATCCATAGAAATTTGTCTCTACTTATATTTTCTTGCCAATGTTTTTGACTGGAGGGATTGATATTATGGAGCAAGAATTTGACTCATCCTATGCTTGACTACAGCCATATTTGGCTGGTGGGATTCCATGTGGTAAGAAATAATTTTCATCTTCCTAAAACATGCCACAATATTTGTGCATCAGGACCAGTCAGAATTAGAGGGAATTTGTTCTTACTCATTATGTGACATCATATATCTATGGTGGTCTTTATAAGAAGTGAAAAGATTTTGTACCTTCCCATAGCATAAAACCACGTTTGTATGGAGTATACCCTTCTTATGAACCAGGGTGATGACCTTATTCTAATTATATTTTTTCCTCAGCGGGTGGCTTGAGGGGGCTGTGTCTATTGGACTTCAGCAGGGGACCTTGATGTGATATCCTCCTCAGAACAAGGATACTAGGTTTTATGTTGTTGTTGGTGACGTCTTCTAGAAGGGGCCCATGAATAGGACCCCTGAGAAGATGGAATAAGGTCATCAGTGTCGACTTCATCTTCCTTCCTAATATTTATTTAATTACTCATTATCATGTTCAGAGGACAAGATCCCAAAATGGTTGTGAACATCAAGTGGAGTCGCTCCGTTCTGGATCATCAGCTTCTTTTGCGTGGGTGGATGGTGGGGATTTATGGCATAGAGGGATTTCCTTATTGCCTCCATGGTATAGTGGGTACCATTATGATGATACTCCCTAATCAATGTATTTGAAACCCAGTATTGAAGATGTTGGGTGAGCGATGGTGTCCTATTCTCCACCGAGGGCACATCTGATGTATTGATCGTCATGTGTGTCTATGAACACATTGAGGATTACATTAGTTTGAAGGTTTCTCTATTAATTCTCTAGAATATATATGGAATATCAAAAAACAAAACCCCTTTAAAGTAGTATATCATGACCACATTCATTATTGATAATCTTAATTGGCCCTCTTC
Organism: Viscum album; assembly: GCA_963277665.1. Taxonomy (NCBI): domain Eukaryota; kingdom Viridiplantae; phylum Streptophyta; class Magnoliopsida; order Santalales; family Viscaceae; genus Viscum; species Viscum album. The sequence goes on along the minus strand of OY728136.1, from coordinate 1,424,299,285 downwards.
CTTTTGGATGCAAAAGGGACTTTAGGTGGGGTAACTAACCACCTCGATTAAATATTGACATCGAATTCAACAATTTTGTTTTGAGCTTCGATGTTTTGTTGTACCCAAGGACAAAAATGGTCCATCAGGGACTCGGGAGGTATATCCTTTTTATAGTATAAAGGAGGTACCACTATTGAGTGGTACCAGTGGGTGATTGTAGGGGGTTAAATGTCTGTGAAATCACTCAACACCAGGTATAACATCCCTAAATGGTCTTCATCAAGTTTATTTATAGAGAAACAAATACCCAACGACCTTGTTATCTGTGATTCATGGACCTTATTTCTAAAGTAAATCACTCGTTGGATGATGATTTGACCAACAAAACATAAGGTTTCGCATTGGTCTAGGTGATGGGAACTCGAGCTCATCAGACCCTTTGGGTGGGGGGGATTTTTTCCTATTACAGGACTCTATTATAGATTGAAGAAATGTTCATATATTCTTGAATACTTGGTTCTTTCCCAAGCATGTGTCTGTGGATTACCCCTAGGTTACAATATAAATCATAGATACACTTGGGTCTGGAATAATTTGTATGTATCTGAGGTTATCCACTAATGAAGATATATGTATGTATCAGAGGTTCTTCACCAATGTTACCCTTTTTTGGATAGATCTATAATTAATTCATCTTTTATGGAGACAACGTGGGTTTAACCTATGTAATGAGGCACTCTGGAGTTTATTCTCATCTAGGGGGGACGAGAATTTTTCTAATGTTGGGATCAAACCCATTATATGAGCTTCTTATGTATCCTCATGAGAGGAATCAAATCCCATATAGTTTGGTTCCACTTAACTGGACTCGTCACCTTTTGTTTCATGTGATGAGGACCCATCCATTTTGTTTAATGTCATGCAGAAAGGAAATCTTGGTGTAAGGTTCCTAGTCTATATTTTTTTGTGGGACTTACACTTTGGTCATCCAAGATATATGAAAGCAATGTAGTCTTAAGGGTGAAGGAGACCCTAGTGGGGATACATCTGAGAAAACATTACGGTGAGCTTTGATGTCAGGTTTGGATCTCAGGGAGATTTTCTACGTATCCTAGTTAGTTGGGAATCAAATTCTTCTTGGTTTAGTAATATAGGGCATATGCATAGAAGATACCCATAAAGGAGGCATGATTTTGGGCTTATAGTGGTGTAGAAGGGCCCTTTTGAGTCACAGTTGGGACTTAAACCATAATTGAGGGCTTGATGAATTGGGGATCATGATTGGGATTTACCTATAAAAAGGATACCCTTTGAGCTCAGGCCTTATACAGGCATCCCACATATCATGATTAGATAAGGAATCAGAGTTCTCATAGTTCATTATTTTGGGATTACACATAAAAGGATCCCCAGTTGAGAGAACCGAAGTTGATTGGGGATTGCACCTTCTAGAATGCCTATTTGTGTACTGTGAGGATGTTGTGATCATCACTAGCCTCTATGCCCACGTGAATCATACTCGGTGTGAAAAATAACAGGATGTAACCAATTCCACAAGCCACACATGTTCTATTCTCTTCTAATTGAAAAGGAGGAGGATGACGGTGGAAGAGGTTGGGGAGAGAGCACCACCTCTTACCATCAAAGGGGGAATATTCTAAATGGGATGTGCTAATATCAGTTCAGGGAGAGGGGAGAATATTTATTCATCATCAAAAGGAAACGAAAGCATTATCTCCTTTATTTATCATGAGCTCTCATGGATGGGAACAACCAGTGATTACCCTTAATCCTTATAATGAGGAGGTTCATGTCGGTATCCCAAGATTAGACTCCGGGTTACCATGGGAATGTAAAATCAGGTACATTCTGAGGGTCTGCACCATTACAAGGATTACTGACATGAATCTTCTTACCATGGGTATGTAAACTCATAAGGGCACACTGGCGCACCCAGTGGTTTTATCAAACAAATCTGGTGGCTTTGGAAGAGGATTTGGCATAGTTCCATTGGACTGGCTAGTAGACGGGCCAAGGTTGATGTGAAGGGAATGAAAGGAAATGATTAGAGCCGGAGGGTGAAATGATCAAGAATACCCCATTCCGCATACCAATTTTTCATGAATGATAGGGTTTCCCCTACATAACATATTACTATGCGGGTGGGGGAGTCTTATGTGTACTGTGATGGTATGAGGACCTGGATGTGGTTCGCATCGAGTTTTTATACGTATAACTAGGTCTATCCCATATAGCGCTTTACTACCAGGGGTGGATTTCTTGTTCAGTACCACAGTGGTATGCAGGGCTGAGTTCTAGCTATGTACCATGGTGGGACACGAGGCTGGGTTCCATCCACTTAGAAATTTTCTACTTGTTGTAGGGTTCCTCTAAAGAAGTATTTTTCTATATGGGGAATTGTTTTGTAGAAGGGAGATTGGTCCTGTGCTTTGTGGTAAATTCATCCACGATGGAAATTTGGTCCACAGTTTACCAATTCTTATTATATTTTCTTATTTCATGGAACACAGAAGAATATACCTACAAGTAATCATAGGAAATGTCTGTATTTGTGGTACTCTCTTATTTGATTCCTTTACCCATTGATCTCCTCCAAAATTTCTTTCTTCAGCACTCTGAAATCCACTTTAAGTTTTTGTGTCCTCTCCCTTTGGCTCCCCTCAAGATCCTTTTATAGACGAGTGGAGGAGTTAGATAAATGGTTCACATGGATTATTTTTCAGAATCCCATGGAAGAATCACCCAACTCATAGATGAATCAGTAAACAGAGGCCCACATGCATTGTGGTTCTTGGAGGTGCAAATCACCACCTCGGTCCTGCGAACAATATCATTCATGGGATTCCATCTACTTCACCTCTCCCAAAAACTATCCAAACACATGGAAAATGGTACCTAAGATGAATTTCTCCACATCCATTCTATAAAAAATAGCATGTGTGGGGGATCAGTGAAAAAATATACCTTCCGTGAAACACTTATGGATGGTTTGCGGAACTAACTTCCATGGAGAGAAGCGGTCCACGAAGGATGTTTTCCCTTATTGGTCCATAATTTTCCTTTTCTGATTTATCTCTATCAAATATTTTTCTTCATGTCTTACATCAGTTCATTTCTCTTACTTTTCCAAATTTATGAGTGTATTTAACATTACCTTTGATAAATGCTTAGGGCCTAATAAGGGACTTTTAGGTATTTAGGGTTATTAGGGTCTTTTAGGAATTTTAGGGAAGTTTATTGTTTTTTGGGGTTCTTAATTTTTTTGGGGGGTTAGTGGTGTTAGGTTATTTTTATTGTTTTAAGTTAGTTTTTAGTCATTCAGGGTTTAAGGTTTAAGGTTTAGGGTTTATGGTTTATGGTTTATGGTGTAAGATTTAGGGTTTTGGTTGGTGGATTTAATGTTTACGGTTTAAGGTATATGGTTTAGGGTGTATGGTTTTTTGGTTTATGGTGGAGGGTATGGGGTTTAGGGTGTAGGGTTTTGGGTTTAGAGAGTAGGGTATAAGGTTTCAGGTGTATGGTTTAAGATTTAGGTTTTATAGAATATGGTTTTGTCTATTGGGTGTAGGTTTTAGGGTGTAGGGTATAAGATATAGTGGTTTTGGGGGTTTTATGGTTTGGGGGGGGGTTTATTATTTTAGGGTTTTAGGGTTTTTATGCTTTTTAAGGTGTTTTTGGGGTTTTTGGGCTTCAATGGTATTTTAGGGTTTCATGATTTTTATTATTTTTAGGCATATTAATGGATTTTAGAGTTTTTTAGGGTTTTTAGGGTTTTTTAGTTGTTATAAGGGTTTTTTTGTTTTTATGGGATTTTATGATTTTTTGGAGTTTTAAGATTTTTTTTATGTTTTAGGTTTTTTATATTTTTTTTTGGTTTTTAGGGGTTTTGGTGATTTTGGTGGTCTTTATTTTTTTTTGCCTTTTAATGTTTTAAGGGGGTTTTTAAAGTTTTTTAGGGTTTTTTTGTTTTTTTTATTTTTATAATTTTTAGGGGTTTTAAGGGTTTTTTGGGGTTTTTGGTTTTTAGTGTTTTAGGATTTAAAGGGTTTTTAGGGATTTATAGGTATTTGGTGAATTTTAGGCTTCAAAAATACTTTTAGGGTATTTATAGTTTTTAAAGGATTTTTTTTTGTTTTTAGAGTTTCTAGGGTATTTTTATGACCTTTTAGGGTATTTTAAAGCCTTTTAGTGGTTTTTAGGCGTTTTAGTTTTTACGGTTTGTAAGTTTATTATAGAATTTTTATGATGTTTAGTGTTTTAATGGTTTTAGTGTTTTAAGAGTTTTAATTTTATATAGTGGTTTAAGAGTTTTAGGGGTTTTATTAGTTTTTAGGGGTTTTAGATACTTTCAGGGTTTTAGGGGTTTTAGTAGTTTTTAGGGGTGTTTACAGTTTCAGGATGTTTTTTAGTTTTTAGGTACTGTTTATAGTTTTTAGGGTTTTGGGATTTTTTAGTGTTTTTATGTTTTTTGATGGTTTTATGGGATTTGATGGTTTTTATGTTTATAATGGGGTTTTAAAATTTTAAAGGGGTTTTTATGGTTTTTATTTTTTTATTGTTTTAATGTTTTCTTTAGTTGTTTATGGGTTTTTGGTTTATTGTGATATTTTAGAGGATTTTTAGATTTTCCTAGGGTATTAAGGGTTTCTAGGACAAAGAAGGCACGTGCCAAGAAGAAATCTTGGCGCCTCAATTAATAAAAAGAAAAGGTACAAAACATTACAGGGGGGACTTGTACATTCGTGTGCGGGTAGCACCCATCATGTCAGAGGCTACATGAGACGTGCAAAAGGAAGGAGCAATGAATGACCACCGTGAGTAGCATTCTTCAATAGCCATCTTGGAGAGAGGATCGGCCACCATATTGACTTCCCTATATGCATGAGAGATCCTGAGAGTCAGGTTCTTGGATAGGCTAAGGCATTCAATCCACTGAGGAAGAAGCCGCCATGGAACCTTCCTTGAGTTTTGGCAAAGTGCCTCCACTGCAAGCAATGAGTCTGATTCGATCCATAGATGCAACCACCAAAATTGAATTGCAAAACGAACAGCCTTGATAATAGCCCAAAGCTCTGCCTCATAAGCACATCCATTCCCAATGTAGTGATAGAAAATACCCTTGACAAATCCTCGACAAGTACGGAAGACCCCACCACAACCTGAAGGTCCTGGTGAGCCTGCCGCCGCACCATCAACATTAACTTTGATCCATGACGAGATTGGTGGAATCCATCTAATGTACTTCATCAACATTGGTTTTTTGCACCTACCAGGGACACCAAGGGTGCGGAGTGTAACAAGATCATTGAAGAAGTTGTTCATCGTACCTGATTGGAGACTCCCAGCCAGCTGAACAACACTATGAATGGAAATAATACCCTCATGCATGGAGCATGATTTGTTCCGAAACATAGCAGAATTTCTTGCAGCCCATAGGAAAGAGACAATGGCTGCCGATGCTGCAAGAAAAAGGTTATGAAGCTGCTCACTGCAGCTAAAATCATTGATAAAAAGCATCCGTTGAGAAAAGGTTCCAGGAGGTAAGCGGAGACCAAAAACATCCTGCATGTAGCTCCATAATCTGTGTGCAAGATTGCAATCAATAAAGAGGTGTTGTATGCTTTCAGCACCTCGCAAACAGATGCTGCAGACCGAGGCAATCTACAACCCAGTTTTTTGAAGCTGACCATGCATAGACAACCTACGCCTCCAAATTTTCCAATGAAGAAGAAAGTGTCTAGGTGGAATGAACTGACACTTATATTTCAGAAGCCATGAGGGGGGGGGTCAGAACCTTGCCGGCATTCATGCTCGTAGAAACCCCTTGCAGTGAGCTGGCCAATCAGATCCGGCTTCCATAGGAGAGTGTCCGAATGAATGTAGTTGTAACAACGGATCTGGGAGATGATGTGTGATGGAAGAATTCCATCCAGCTCCATCAGCCTGGCGTTGAGCTCACTGATAGTCATGTGTTGCAGAACTTGTGGAACTTGCATAAGTTCATGCAGAGGACAATCGAGCCAAGGGGTGAGCCAGAAGTTCAGATTGGATTGTCTTGAAATAGTCCAGATAGATTGAGTGATAATATTCTGAAATGAGGATTTAATTGTGGTCCATACTGAGGAGAGGATATACCCAGTGTAGCCATTACACAAGTGGGCATTGAATCGTTCATTAAGAAAATCCAGCTCACCTTCCTTGTGCACGAAGAGATTCCAGGTGAATTTAGACAACAAGGCCTTATTGAAAGCCCTGAGATCTTTAATTCCAAGACCACCCATGTTAATGGGTTTGATACAGTCTTTCCATGCAACAGTTACCAATTTCTTTTCACTAATGCATCCTGTCCATGCAAAGTTTCGAATCTTGGATTTAAGGGATTTGATCAGACTTACCGGCCATCTATATAAAGAGAAGGCATGAACAAACTTTGATGTGATAACGGAATTGATAAGGCAAAATCTTCCTACTTGAGACAGAGACTTTCCCTTCCATTTAGCTAGCTGCTGGGTGATATCAACAGAAATGCTTTCCAAGTGGTAGCGCTTTGCCCTCCCCCGGAAGAGGGGAACCCCAAGGTAATTAAAAGGAAGAGATCCTTTTTTAACACCAAGACATCTAATGATTCTGTTTTGCCTCACTGAGGATCACCCTTTCCCAAAAACAATAGATGATTTACACCAATTTATTGCCTGCCCAGCAACATCTTCATAGTGATTAAAGATTTTCCGGATAGCTGAGATAGTTCGCATATTATCCTGCCCAAATAGAAGGATATCGTCAGCATAAAAAAGGTGTGAGGGTACATAGGAGTCCTTGCTAGCTTTGAAAGGGCAATATAATCCAGCCATCATTGTATGTGTAACAATATGACTCAGGTAATCTTCTGCAAGTGCAAAGAGAATTCCAGAGAGAGGGTCTCCCTGTCTGACCCCTCGTAAACACTGAAAAAAACCTTTTGGCGCCCCATTAATCAGAACAGAAATTCTAGCACTCTGCAAAATAGAAGAGATCATGCTGATAAATTTGGATGAGAAACCATACATACCCAACACCCTGAACAGAAAATTCCACTTAATGGTATCAAAAGATTTGGATATATCCAGTTTAAGAGAAAAGGTCCCATATTTGACTTTCTTTCTCATGATATTCACTCCTTCAGATTCCATATATAAACAGATTTGAATGTTTCGCCCAGGAACAAAGCCAAATTGATTAGGAGTGATAATGGAACCAACAAACTTCCCCAACCTGGTGATGATGATTTTGCTAATAATATTTGGAATGGTGTTTCCAATGGAAATGGGATGAAAGTCACCGATGTCAATAACAGCTTCTTTTTTGGGAAACAGAGAAATGAAGTTGGAGTTGGATCCAAATGGCAATGATCCTGAGATGAAGAACTCCCTGACAGCATTGGTAATTTCTACATGAAAGATATCCAAATAAAAGATGAAGAATTTGTTGGTGAATCCATCCAGCCCAGGGGCACTTTCAGAATTGAGAGAGAAGAGACAAGATTTGCCTTCATCTTAAAGAGGAGGACAGGTCAGATCATTGTTCTATGAGTCATTCACACACTGCTCAATACAGTCAGCAACCAAGGCCGAGGGAGGGGTACCATCATCATTATAAAGAGATTTAAAATGGTCAACAACAGCATCAGAGAGCTCTTTCTCCTCAACCAAGGTTTCCCCATTGATTAGGATACGATTAGGTCCTTTATAGACCCCTTTCTCCCGTTGTAAGCAATGAAAGAACTTTGAGTTTTTGTCACCATCCTTGATCCATCGAGCACTGAATTGGTGCTTTGCCAGATTCTCTTTGAGAGCAAGAAGATCACCAAGCATTTTGTGAAACGAAAGTTCCTCATGAGTAGGAACAGCCCCCTACTGATTGTTTTCTTTGAAAAACTCCAGCTGAGATTGCGCATCCTTGATCTCCTCATCAATTCTGGAGAAAGAGAGCTTACTCCAAGCTTTAAGAAGGCTTTTGATTCTCTTAATCTTTGAGGCAACCACAAAGTAAGGAGAGCCATGGAAAGTAGAGTTCCATCCATCAAGAACAACTTCCCTACATCCTGGGATTGAGAGCCAGGAATTGTTGAATTTGAAGGGTAAGGGAGAAAGTCTACTAATATCGTCCCGAATGGAGAAAACAATGGGATTATGATCAGAGTTAAATTTAGGGAGTGTAAACCCTGAGATGTCCAATGGAGCACCAACATCATTGACGTGAATGAAGTACCTATCAATTTTGCTGGCTTGCCTCCCATTTACAGTGAACCCTCCCCAGGTAAATTTGGAGCCTGCCATAGGAACTTCAATGAGATTACATTGATCCACACAGTACTAAAAATCTTGAGCAGCAGAATGGAGAAAATGGGGGCCAAGTTTTTCATCAGGACTCAAAACAACATTGAAGTCACCAGTGATGACCCAATTGTGATTCATGTTCTCACTGAGGGCAGCTAAATCTGCCCAGAGTTCTCTTCTTCTGATGTAAGAGAAAGAGGCATAGACAAAAGAGAAGGTGAGGGGAATGTCCTGCATCCGGATGTGAACTGAAATAACCTGGTGATAAATCTCAAAAGACTCAAGCATCAAGTCATTGTGTTGAATCACCCATAGTGATTCAATATTACCAGCACCTCTATTAGGATAAATAAATGAGTACCCGAGCGATACCCAGTTGAAACCCTTCCAGTGATCAAAGATAATAAGAGGCTCAGCAATGGCCACAAGATAGGGTTTGTTGACAGCAAGGAAATGTCGAAGGGCTGCTTTAGTGGGAGAGTTACCAATCCCCTGACAATTCCAAAAAAGCAGCTTCATTGACTGGAATTTGAGTTGCCTCTTTGGCGAGGCAGGCCTTTTGTATTCTTGGAAGGGGCACCTTTACTATTCCCTCCCTGCTTTGGAGGTCTTCCAGGAGGTTTCTTAATGACTTTCTCAATGTTTGGAAACTCATGAGTAGAGTCCATAGGAGCATCCTCAAGGATAACATCTGCATCTAGGCTGTCATCAACTTGATCAGCCCAGAATTTCCCAGATAGGGGGGAGAAGGCATTAGTAACACAAATCCCGTCATTACGAGGAATTCCAGTGAGTTTGGCCTTATTGGAAATTCCTGCAGGAATAGGAGAAAAGACCTCAGCTGTATAAGAAAGAGCAGGTGCATCCGACTGAGCAGTTGCATCATGTACTCTGCTGGGTGAGTGAATTCCAGGAGTAGAAGAATCCGATATTGCAGCAATCCCCGGAGGGGCCCCAAGCGGAGGAGCACCATCAGTAATCTTAAATTGCTCTGCAGAAGCATCTTCTATATGCACATCATGCACGCTGCTGACTGTAGGAGTGAATTGGGGAGGTTGAGCAGGTGCACCATATGCACTGCAGAAATTAGCGGTTGCATCAGGCTGGACACACGACAGACGCTTAGCAGGGGACACAATGGTCACTGGATCTGAATTAGCCACAGTAGAGGGATCACCTGTAGAAATAATAACCTGCTCAACTAGAGACACCGCTTTGCAAGAGATGAGAGACAAGATAGCTGTATCATGGACACTGGAAGCAACTATTCGGTCAGCGGGAGCCACTGCTATGCAGGAATCAGGAGGCTGAGAAAGTACAACATGGAAATTGCTGGAAGATGCAAGAACAGGTGCATCAGGCTGGGCAAGTGAAGTTTGCACAATGTTTTTAGGTGTTTTTTGGGATTTTAAGGGATTTTTAATGTTTTTAGGCATTCTTGATATTTTAAGGGTTTTAGGGATTTTTAGGGTCCTATAAGGTATTTTAAGGGGATTAAATGTCTTGTAGGGGTATTTTAGGGTGTCATGGTTTTGTTTGATTTTAGTAATTTTAGGGTTATCAAAATATTTTTTGTGTTTTTTGAGTTATTAGAGGTTTTAGGGGTTTCAGGGTTTTTATTTGGGTTTTCAAGGTTTTATATTTTTAGGGTTTTTGGGGAACTTTTACGGTTTTGGGTTTTTATGTTTCTTTTAGTGTTTTGTGTATTTTTGGGGTTCTATTTGGCTTTTGGGGTTCGTTTAGGTTTGTTTTGGGGTTTTTAGATTTTCTAGGTTTTTAGGGCTTCATAGGTTTTTTAGTATTTTTATGTTTTTTGCGTTCTTATTATTTTATATATTTTTTTAGGGTTTCATATGCTTTTTAGCGTTTTTAAGGTTTTTAGGTTTTTTAGGGGTTTTTAGAGTTAATATGGGTTTTAGTGTTTTATGTTTTTAGTGTTTTTTAGGTCATAGAGGGGTATCATAGGTGTTTTATGTGGCTTTAGGGTTTTACTTGGGGATTTAGTGTTTTTATGGGCTTTAGAGTTTTTATGTTTTTAGTTATTTTTGGGAATTCTGGAGTTTTTGATGACTTTTAGCGGTTTTAGGGATTTTAATGTTGTTTTTTGGTTTCAAGTTTAGGATGTAGGGCTTAGGAATTATTGTGTATTTTTTGGGTTTTGGGTGGAGGGTATAGGGATTATAGTTTAAGTTTTAGATCATTTCAGGGGTTTACTAGTTTCAATAGTTTTTATGGTTTTTTCTACTTTTGGGGGTTTGGGGTTTTTGGGGTCCTTTGGGGGTTTTAATGTCCTTGGGGGGGAGGGGTTAGGGTTCTATCGGGTATTATGGCCTTTTGTGTTTTTAGGGTTTTTATTTTTTAATATTTTTAATTTTTTATGGAAATTTGAGGGTTTTTAGGTTTTTAGGGGTTGAATTGTATTTTTATGTTTTTTATGATTTTTTAGTGGTTTTAGGTTTTTTATGGTTTTAGAGGTTTTATTGTTTTCAGGGACTTTTAATATTTTTACTAATTTGAGGTATTTTTAAAGGTTTTTAGGGTTTTTAGGTTCTTTGAGGAATATTATATTTTTTTATGATTTTTTTGGTTTTAATGTAATTTTCGTGGAATTTAGGTATTTTTGAGTCTTTAAGGGGTTTTTATGGTTTTGTAAGTTTTATTTGTTAGGGTTTTAGGGATTTTAGGAATTATTTTAGTTTTATAATGGTTTTTTGATTTTTTTTTTCTAGGGATTTTATGGGTTTAAGTGTTTTTAGGGTTTGTAAGGATTTTATGGGGTTTTATCTTTTTAAGGTATTTAGGGGTATTTATGGTTTTTACTATGTCTAGTTATATTAAGGGTGTTTAAGGGGTTTTAAGTTTTTTTAATGTTTTATAGGGTTTCTAGGGATTTTTAGGGGTTTTTAGTGTTTTAGTTTCATATATTAATTTTAGGGTGTTTTAGGGGTGTTAGGATTTTATGGCCCTCCAATTTTTTTTTTAAGATTTGTAGGGTCATTTGTGGTTTGTGTTTTTAGGGTTTTTGTTGTTTTATGGGTTTTAACATTTTTTATAGTTTTAACGGATTTAGGTTTTAATTTTTTTTAGGGTTTTAGGGCCTTTTATATTTTTAGGTTCTTTATGTTCTTTTAGGGTTTTAACATTTTTTTATATTTTTTATGGGTTTTGAGGGTTTTATATATTTTTGGTGTTTTTAGGGATTTTAGATTCTTTTTGGGTTTTTAGGTTTTTATGGTTACATGGGTTTTTAGGGGTTGTACATTGTTCTAGGTTTTTTGTGATTTTTTGTATTTTTAGGGGTTTTAGGGTTTTTTGGGGATTTTTGGGCCATTTGGGGACTTTTTATACTGTTAGTATATTGAAGGGTTTTTTTTGGGTTTTATGAACTTTTTAGGATATTTAGGGTTTTTATGATTTTTTAGGGTTTATATAGTTTTTAAATTTTTAGTTCTTTAGGGGTTTAGGGTATTTAATGGGGTTTAGGGTTTTTGGAGGCATTTTAGAGATCTTTTAAGGGGTTTAGGATTTTTAGGGTTTTTAGTATATTTAGTATTTTTTGGGGGTTTTGTTTTTTTGGGGGCTATATAGTCTAAATGGTTTTTAGTATTTTTATGGTTTATTTTATTTTTAGGGGTTTTAGTGTTATTTTAGGGTTTTGTGGTTTTAAGGTGTTTTTAGTGATTTTAGGTGTTTTAGTGTTCTTTCATGATTTTAAGGTTCTTTTGGGGAAATTTGGGGTCAATATTTTTCATGGTTTTTCGGGTTTTATATGTTTTCATAGGGTTTTTAAAGTATTTTATGGGTTTTTAGGATTTTTAGGGTTTTCATGTTCTTTTGGATTATTTGGGATTCTAAGAGTTTTTTCAGATTTTAGGGGGGTTTAGGGGTTTTAGGGTTCTATAGGGTTTTATGGGAATTTTTTGAGTTTTTATGATTTTTAGGGTTTTGAGGGTTTCTTAGAGTTTTTAAAGGGTTTTATAGTGTTTATAGTTTTTTTCATTTTTTAGAGTTTCTTTATTTTTTAGGGTTTAGGGGTTTTTATAGATTCTACGGATTTATGGGGACTTTTTTGGGTTTCTAGGGATGCATAATTTTTTTCAGGGTTTATAGTTTAGGTTATAGGATATAGGGTTTAGGGTGTATGTTATTTGGTATAGGGTGTTGGGTATAGGGTATAGGTTATATGAATTATAGCAAAGGATATATTGTTTAGGGTGTAGGGTTTATGGTTTTGGGTGTATTTTATATGGTTTTAAGTGTATGTTTTAAGGTTTAGGTTATATGGAACAAGGTTTACGCTGTATAGATTAAGGTTTAGGGTGTAGATTATAGGGTTTAGGGTGTCAGGTATAGGGTTTAGGGTGTGGGTTATAGGTTTTAGGGTGTAGGATTTGACTAAAATGTATATGGATTAGTGTGTAGGGTTTTGGGTTGTGTTTATAGGGTTTGGGGTTTCAAGTATAGGGTTAAGTGTGTATGGTCTAGGGTTTAGGGTTCATGGTCTAGGGTTTAGTGTGTAGGGTTTATGAATTATGGTGTATTGTATATGGTTTAGGGTGTAGGTTTTATGGTATATATTTTAAGGTGTTCAATTTGGGGTTTAGGGTGAAGGGTGTATTGTGTAGGGTGTGGGGTTTAGGGTTTAGGGTGTAGGGTATGGGGTCTTGGGTTTTGGGTTTTAGGGGTTTGGGTGAAGAAAACAAGGTTTAGGGTGTAGGGTGTAGGGTTTAGTGTGTAGGGTATAAGTTATAGGTTTTATGGTTTAGCGCAAAGGGTATAGGTTGTAGGGTATAGGTTTTAGGGTGTACGGTAGAGGGTTTACGGTGTATGGTTTACGGTTTAGGGTGTAGGTATTAGAGTTTTGGGTTTTGAGTATTGGGAATAGTTTTAAGGTGTAGGGTATAGGTTATATCATGTAGGGTATTGGGTTTATGGTGTAGGCTATAAGGTTTAGGCTATAGGGTTTAGGTTTTAAGATAACGGTAACAGGGATTAGAATGTGGGGTATATGGTGTAAGGTATATGGTATAGGGTTTAACTATAGGGTATAGGGTTTAGGGTTTAGGTTACAGGGTTTAGGGTGTATGGTATAAGTTTAAGGATGTAGGGTGTAGGGTTTAGGGTTTAGGCTATTGGGTTTAGAGTATTGGGTTTTGGGTTCAGTGTGTGGTGTGTGGTGTATAAAGTTTTTGGTGTGGGTTTCGTTGTTTACGGTATAGTTCATGGGGTTTATGGTTTAGGTTTAGTGTTTAGATTTGAGGGAATAATGTTTTCGGTGTTGGATTTGGGGTTTAGTGTGAGGGTTTATAGTTGTAGGAGTAGGGCTTCAATTTTAGGGTGTAAGGTATGTGGTTTAGGATGTAGGGTTATGGTTTTAGGGTGTACGTTAAATAGTTTTGGATGTAGGGTTTCAGTTTTAGGGTGTTGGGTACATGGTTTATGTTATAGGGTTTATGGTTTGTGGTGTAAGGTAACGAGTCTAGGGTGTAGGGTTTAGGCATTTGGGTATTGGGTGTAGGGTATAGAGTTTATGGTTTATGGTTTTTGGTTTAGGGTGTAGGGTTTATGGTTTAGAGAATAGGGTATAGTGTTTAGTGGTTTAGGGGTTTATTGGTTTTTTTGTGTCTTAGGGGGTTTTTATGGATTTTTTGGGTTTATTTAATTTTTAGGTTTCTTTTGGTTTTTAGGGTTTTAGGGTCTTTAATGGTTTTTATATTTCCTTAGGGTTATAAAAGTTTTTAGGATTTTTACGGTTTTAGGGTCTCTTAGGGTTTTCAAAGGGTTTTTAGGGTTTTCTGTTTTTTATGGTTTTTTTGGTTTTTATGGACTTTTAGGGTTTTATAGGGTTTTTGGAGTTTTAGGGGTTTTAGTGTATTTTATTGTTTTTAGGGTATTTTAGGGTATTTAGGGGTTTTTAGAGTTTTTAGTGTTTTATATGTTTTATGAATTTTTTGAGTTTTTAGGGTTTTAGGGGTTTATATTTTTTAGGGTTATTATCGGTTTTAGTGAGTTATAGAGGTTTTAATGGTTTATTATATTATTTAGTGTTTTGGGAGTTTTTATGATTTTTAGTGGTTTTATGGGTCTTTCGGGGTTTTGGGGTTTTGGGGTTTTTTGGGGTTTTTTGAGCTTTAATGGTTTTTTGAGTTTTGTTTGGTTTGTTTTTATTTTTAGTGGGATTTAAAAGTTTTTATGAGGTTTTAGGGTCTTTTTTGGGTTTTAGAGGTTTTAAGTATTTTTTCGGTTTTATGGTTTTTATAGTTTTTCGATTTTTAAGGGTTTTAATGGTTTTAAGTCATTTTTAGGGTTTTTGATTTTTTTGTATTTTTTGGGTTTTGTTAGGATTTTATGATGTTTTTGGGTTTGTAGGGTTTTTATGATATTTAGGGAATTCAAAATTTTTATGGTATTTTAACCCTTTTATGGGTTTTTATCATCCTCTAAGGTGTTTTAGGATTTTTAGGGCCATTTAGCGTTTTTATGGATTTTTAGGTGTTTTTAGGTTTTTAGGGTCTTTTAGGGGTTTTAAGGGGGTTTAGTGGTTTTGGGGAATTTTAGGGTCTTTGGTGTTTTTAGGGATTAAAAGTTTTTATATATTTTTTTGGATTTTAAGGTTCTGGTTTTATTTTGTTAACATTTTAGGTGTTTTTAGGCGTTGTAGGGTTTTTTTGGAGTTGGAGGGTTTTTAGGGTGAAAGAGGTTCGAGACCAGGTGAACCTGGACCCCAAAAAATATATAAAAAAGAGAATCGCCAAGGAAGATGTCACATGGGGGGATTACACACTCGGGTGTGCATCTCACCCCTCATATCAGACTCCACAAATCGAAGGCAGCACGGTGTGTCCACGTGTGACCATATCTAGATCCTCTCCGCAATCGCCTGTTTGGAAAGCGCATCTGCAACCTAGTTAGCCTCCCGGTAGGCGTTTGTGACATGAAGGTTGAGCCGCTGGCAGGAGGCAAGGAACTCCGTCCATTGCGGGAGGATCCTCCGAGGGACGCGCTCTGATTTGGCCTTGAGAGTAGCCACTGCAAGCATGGAGTCTGATTCAAGCCAAAGGGGATTCCAGCCAAACTGTCCAGCAAACTCAATCGCCTTAATCATGGCCCAAAATTCTGCCTCAAGGGCACACCCATTTCCGATAAAGTGATGGAAGCAGCCTTTGACAAAGCCTCGGTGTGTACGGAAGACCCCTTCACACCCCGAGGGCCCCGGTGCACCCAACGCTGCACCATCCACATTGACCTTGATCCAGGAGGAGATCAGAGGGATCCATCGGATGTATTTGAGGATCTTCGGCTTCCTTGGTCTGCCATCAACGCCAAGTAACCGCAGAAGGATGAGATCACTCACATCATTTTCCATCGAGTCAGATTGGATATGAGACACCGCATGGATCTCCGAGTGAATTTTAACGACACCACCATGAAGAGAGAGCCGCCCTTTGTTAAAGGTAATCACATTCCGGGTAGCCCATGTGTAGGAGACAATGGCGGCAATGGCCACATGGAGAAAGTTGGAAATTTGCTTGTTGCATGGCCAGTTGACAAGGCTGTCCAGCATATCTAAGAATGGCCTGTCAAAGCAAAGGGGGAATCCGAACAGCCCCTGCAGATACCCCCAGAGAGCCGCTGGAAATCTGCACTGAAATAGGGTGTGCTGGATGGATTCTGATGCGTCGAGGCATAAAAATCATACCGAAGCCAGGCTGTGTCCAGCCCGCTGAAGCTGCTCCTGCATCGGCAACCGGTTCTTCCATATTTTCCAGAGAAAAAGGTGACGAGCCGGCGGTATAAAGGGCTTCCTAAAATTTGAGAGCCAGGCCGGGGGGGGGGGGGGGGCAGACCCCTGCAAGCGTCCATCCCCACCTGAGGCGGATCGTGCGATTTCGGAGTCGCCTGGGTTGCGAGCTTCATTTGCGGAAACGGTGAAATCCGCGGCTTCCCTTACTTTCTCCGACTATAGAGTGCCCTCCCCCGGCTGCATAATCCACAAGGGTCGGGTCGCGCATGTTTCAATAAATCGTGAGGCAGTGGAAGAAAGAATCAACCTTTGCAGCTCCTCCATTATTGCCAGGGTGCTGACTCCAAAGGGCGAGAGGCTTTGGAAGTTTGCTGACCTCACCAGGAGAATTGCCGCCATTTGGGGTTTCTCTGACTGGAAGATGATCGCGATGGGGAGGGGTTACTACCACATTGTCTTCCCGTCAGATGAATCCAAAAGGAGAGCATGGAGCTTTGGCTCTCTCAATCTGAATCCGGGCTTCCTTTGAATCCAGGATTGGGACAGAAACTTTGATCCCATGAACGTCAACAATACCTCTGCGCATGTTTGGATCCGAATTTGCAAATTGAGCTGGCTCTACTGGCATCCCCGGATTCTCTAGGACATTGCATCCTCGGTTGGCTTTCCTATTCGAATTGACAAGGAGACAGATAACCCAAGATTTGGTCACTATGCGCGGGTTCTTGTGGAGATTGACTTGGCGTCCACACTAGTGGAGGAGGTGGTCCTCAGCACACAAAGTGATTCCTTCACTCTCGAAATCCAATATGAAAGAAGGCCTAAGCTATGCTCCCATTGCAATCTGCTTGGTCATATTGCTGCTGAATGCCGCAAATTGATGCTATGCTCATTCTGTAATATGAAGGGGCATGTTGCTGAAAATTGCAGAAGGTCACGCGGTGCAGAGCCTGGGAAGAGTCTGGATACCGCTGCGCCTTTTCACGGACAGGGCTCGGTTAATGGCACTGCTTTCCTTGAGGTTCACCCCGAGCTGGTCCAGGGGGCGCATGAACCCTCTGCACCCTGCCAAGTGGGGCCTTCACAGTCACAGACCATCGCTACCCCTGAGGAGCCTCTCAAGCCGGACCATGAGGCACCTCACTCCTCATCCTGCCAGGCAGAGCCTTCTCAGTCACGGACCGCCGCGGTCACTTTGACACATGACCCCATTGGAGCCAGCCCCAATGAGCTTCCCCCTCCCCGGCCCCCTTCGACTGAGCCGGAGGATATCTGTGCTGTTGAGAGGCTGTTGCCTCCCTCTGCCCCTCCTGTGTCCCCTGTGCAGGCGATGCCGCATACGGACCTGACCGCTATGGCCCCTTTGGAGGTGAAAGCACCTGATTCAGCTGTACCTGCAGCAGATGACTCCTTCACACCTGTTTCCTCGGACAAGGCAGCAAAAAGGATCCCGATTTCAGGGCCTGCCCCTACTCCTTTATGCCCCTTGAACAGGTTCTCCCCTCTTAGTGGCAGCTTCTGGTCTGATGAGGCAGAGGACCAGCCTGAGGAAAGATTGGCCTCACCTCTGCCTAATGTTTCGCAACCCCAGGTGGTTGATACTTCAAAGTACCGATGCACGGATGCAGAGGACCCTGCGGCAGGGAAGAATCCGGTTGGCCGGCCCAAGAAGAAAGGGAAGAAAGGAAAGATGGTCACACATGAATTCACCAACCTGTCTCCTTCGAGGGGCGATGACCCCCTTTCTCAATGAGGTTACTTTTCTGGAATTTCCAAGGGATTGGGAACTCTCCCACTGCCTCAGCCCTTCGGCACTTTGTCTCGACTCAGAGGCCGCATTTAATTGGAATTGCTGAACCAATGATACCCTTTAACAGCTGGAAAGGCTTCAAATGGAGCAGCCTTGGGTACTCCCTTGCTGCTAAAATCTGCAATGACAGCGGCTTGGAGCAATTGTGGGTACTCAAGCAGGATGATGTGAGGGTGTTGTCCGCTGATGAGTATCCGCAGGTCATCACACTGGAGACCATTCTGAATGAATCTATTTTTTCCCTTTCCTTCTTGTATGCTTCCTGCTCGTACACTAGAATAAGGGACCTTTGAAGGAAGCTTGTCCGAATCTGTGGGTCTATTAATGGAAATTGGGTGATTGTTGGTGATTTTAACACAGTCCTTAAACCAGATGAGAGGATAGGTGCCAGCTTCTCCCGTATAGCTGCCATGGATTTCTCCCACTGCCTTGACTCTTGCGAGCTTACTGAAGTGCCCGTCGCTGGAGCCTCTTTCACATGGGGCAGATTCACTACTAATGGTCGGAAAGCCAGCAAGCTTGATAGATGCTTCTATCAGATCAGTGACAGCAGCACGCTCTCTAACGTCTCAGGATTCACCCTTCCGAAATTCCATTCGGACCATAACCCTATTATCATCAACCTCTCTGGGGGCCAAAGATCCTCCCCCCTGCCCTTCAAATTCAACAATGGTTGGCTCACAATTCCGGGCTGCAGGGAAGTCATCGCAAATGGGTGGGTGGCTCCTCCGCAAGGCAGCCACTATTTTAAGCTGGTCTCCATGTTGAAGAGAATCAAGTCCTTCCTTAAGGAATGGAGTAGGCCATCTTTCTCCAAGCTGGATGAAGATATTCAGGCTGCTGAGGCCCGGCTTTCCTCCCTTCATCTTTCCAATCAATCTCTCCCCCTGCCTTCTAGGGAGGAACTCCAGGATCATGCTAGGCTGGATGACCTCCTGTCCCTGAAGGGGAAGCTGGCCAAGGCCCAGCTTAACACCCGGTGGCTCAAGGATGGGGACCGCAATTCCAAATTTTTCCACCGGCTTCATAAGGAGAAAAAGGCCAAGAAGTGTGTGACCGCTGTTCGTATCCATGGAAGCACCTTCACCTCCGAGGTGGACATCTCCAATACAGTGGTGGAATACATCCAACAGCTGTACACCGGTGATAATGAGGAGTTCTCCCTCCCAGTGACAGACTCCATTCTACCGTGGGTTAACGACCAGCAAAACAGCGACCTTACAGCTGCCCCCTCAGAGGAGGAAATTAAATCTGCTGTGTTCTCCCTCAACATGGATAGTGCAGCGGGTCCGGATGGCTTCAACAACAAATTCTTTATGTTTTATTGGGATATCCTGCATGCGGAGGTCAAGAGGGCTGTTAGGGATATTTTTTGCTCAAGATCCTTCCCGCACGGCTCCAATGCCAACTTCATTGCCCTCATCCCAAAGATCGAAAATGCTCTTGATATAGGATATTTCAGGCCGGTTGCCATGGGAATACATTCCCCAAAATTATCAGCAAGATTCTTGTTAAGAGGATGGGGCGATTGACGGGCGATCTTATCACCCCTAACCAATTTGGCTTCATCCCCGGGAGAAACATCCAAAGCTGTTTGTTTACGACCTCAGAGGGCATCAACATCATGAGGCAGAGATCCAAGCATGGAAACTTTTCTCTCAAACTGGACATATCCAAGGCCTTTGACACCATCAAATGGAGCTTTATTTTTCAAGTTCTCTCAAGATATGGTTTCTCGGACAACTTCATAAAGTTGGTGTCGTCCATCCTGAATAGTGCCCGAGCCTCGGTGCTTATCAATGGCTCCCCCAAGGGGTTTTTCCCATGCTCACGTGGGGTTAGGCAGGGAGATCCGTTGTCTGGCATTATTTTTGCAATCGCTGAAGATTACCTGAGTAGGTGCCTTATTGACCTTACGCAGGCTGGCCTCTTTAGCCCAATCATGGCGGGAAGAAACCTTCAGGTACCATCTCATCTTTTCTACGCCGATGACATCTTACTTTTTGGGAAGGCCGACAGGAGAACGTTGTCCTCAATCCGGAGGATCTTCCAGCACTATGAATATGTGGCAGGGCAGGCCATTAGTTGGAGAAAATCCTCCATTGTCTTCGGGGATGGGGTCTCCACCTCCAGGAAAACCCGCATCGCCCTCTCTCTTGGCGTGAAGAGGGGATCAATCCCCTTTGATTATCTGGGGGTCCCGATCATTTGGGGAAGAGTGAAGAGCAGTTACCTTATGAACACAGCGAGCAGAATTTTGTTGCAACTTGCTAAATGGAAAGGGAAATGCTTATCGCAGGCCGGAAGAGTTTGTCTTATCAATTATGTTATTACATCCATGTTCACCTATGCCTTATCTTTATATCGGTGGCCGGTTAATCTCATCAAATCCCTGCAGGCGAAAATTAGAAACTTCGTTTGGACAGGCTGCATCAGTGAACAGAAGCTGGTCACTGTGGCTTGGAGGGACTGCACTAAGCCAATTGAACGAGGCGGGCTGGGAATCAAAGACCTCAGAAGATTCAATGACTCCATGCTTGCTAAATTGACATGGAGCCTGCTTGATTACTCGGATGATGGGATTGACTTTTTCCGTGAGAGGATCACACAAAAACTTTGTGATTGTAGGGTTTTTAGGGGTTTTAGGTGTTTTTATCATTTTTAAGAGTTTTTTGGTATTTTATGGGTTTTTTTGGTTTTTATGGGTTTATTATTTTTAGGGGTTTTTAGGGTTTTATATTTTTAGGGGTTTTCTAAGGTATCAATGGGTTTTTGGGTTTTTAGTTTTTTTGGTATTTATTGTCTTTTAATGTTTTAGGGTATTTTATGGGTTTTAGGGTTGTTTGGGTTTTTAGTTCATTTTATAGTTTTAGTGTATTTTAGGGATTTTTTAGGGGTTTTAGGGGTATTTAGGGGTTTTAATGTTATTTAGGGTATTTTAGGGGGTTTAAGGTTTTTATGGGGTTTTAGGGTAATCTATAGTTTTTAGGGTCTTTTATGTATTTCGGGGATTTAGGGGTTTTATGGTTTTCAGGATCTTTTATTTTATATATGGTATTAGTGTTTTTTGGGATTTATTGGGTTTTACGGTCTTATATGGTTTTAGGTCATTTAGGGGGTTTTAGGGGGGTTTTAAGGGCATTTAGGTTTTTTAGGATTTTTAGGTTCCATTAGTGTTTTTTGGGGGCTTAGAGTCCTTTAGGGTAATTTGGGGTTCTTGGTCACCTTTAGGATTATTTATGAGGTTTTTACAGTTTTTAGTGGGTTTTAGGGCCTTTTCAGATCATTTAGGGTTTTCATGGTTTTGGGTAAATTTAGTTTTTAGGTCCTTTTTGGGATTCTAGTGGTTTTTTGATTTTTTATGTTCATTTAGGGGTTTTAGGATAGGTTCTGGCCTTTTTGAGTGTTTTGGGTTTTTACTATCTTTTAGGGGTTTTAAGGATTTTAGGGTCTTTAGGGGGTTTTAGGGGTTTTAGGGTTTTTTTTTTGGTTTTAGAAACTTTTTGTGTTTTTAGTTCCTTCCAGAGGTTTTAAGGGTTTCTATGGTCTTTTTAATTGTTTTTAGTGTTTTTAGTGAATTTTGGGTTTTGGGATTTTTTTCTCCTTTTTAGAGATGTCTAGTATTTTTATGGGGTTAATGGTTTTGTGGGTTTTAAGGTTTTTATAGTTTTTTGGGCCCTTTAGCATTTTGTACGGTTTTTATTATTTTTGGGGGTTTAAGGGATTTTAGTGTTTTAGATTTTTTTAATGGGTTTTTAAGGGCTTTATGTGTTTTAGGGTTTTAAAAACGTTTTATTGTTTTTATGGATTTCAGGGGTTTTAGGGTTTTAAGGGGTACATAGGGTTTAAGAGATTTTTCTATGATTTTTTGGTTATTATAGTTTTTGGGGTATTATGCAGTTTCATTGTTTTTTAGGGGGTTAGGGTTTTTTATATATATTTTTGTGGTGTTTAGGTTTATTAGGGTTTTCATTTATTTTTATGGTTTTATAATTTTTATGGGTATCTAGGGTTTTTAAGGATTTTATGGGATTTAGTTTTTTTTCTAATATTTTTAGGATTTTTAGAATGTTTTAAGGATTTCATGGGTTTTTAGATGTTTTTAGGGGTTTAGTGTTTTTTAGGGTTTTAGGATTTTTATTGAGGTGTTAGGGGGTTTTTGTATTTGTTATATTTTTAGGTTTTTTTATGAATTTTAGGGGTTTAAAAGTGTTTAAGGGGTTTAGGGTCTTCTGGGGCATTTATTGGTATTTAGGTACTTTAATCAAGTTTAAGGGATTTTATTTTATTTTAGGGGTTTTAGGGTAAGGAAGGCTCGGGGCCAGGCTATTCCTGACCCCCCCCCCCCCCCCCCGAAAATTTATTATAAAATTGAAATTGCAGACAAGGGAGGGGCGGGTTCAATCAACCGACACCCAAAAACCTTGGACACCGAGACAAAACCCAAAAGCCCAAAACCACCAAAAGACACACAAAATGAGAAAAGAAAGAAAAACAAGAGCAAAACCAACAGCATCTCCCTTCCAACCCACAACCAGCATCTAGCATAGGGTCTACCAGCCATCCCCACCATTATCATCATAATCTACACCAGGGGGGTCACCCTTGGAACCATAGCTAGAGGCCGCATCAGTGTCTTCTAACTCCCATTCCGAAAAATCATACTGCTTCAAAAAGTTAGTGTAGTTATCCCTTAACTTCACCTGCTCCACATTCAACTGCTTCTTAGTAGACTGCCCCACCTTACCAGAGGAGTTCTTCAAAGCCTTTCTGGAAGCCCTGGTAGACACCATTCTCATAAAGGAGGAGTAGTCCTTCCCTGGCCTCCTTACTTTCAGGGCTGCAGTGCCGAGATCACCATGATTCCCCTGGACAGGTACAACAGAGTCCTCCTGGTTGAGAAAACAATAGGTGGGAGGTGAAAAACACTCCCTGGATAGGCCCCCAGCAAAATTCTCTTTCCCAGCGAGTATGGACTTGTCCTTTAAAATCTGGGCCATGTTGGATTTCATCCTAGATCCATCATCCAACCCACTCTCCCAAAGCAACGAGCACTCAAATTCCATTCCCTCCTGCAAAAGAGAAGGCTGGAAAGCCAGGTCTTTCAGAACCAAACATTTGGTGTTCTCATCCACACTGTCCCTAATCATTCCATCTTCCCCAAAATTAACATCATTTGCTTCGAAGGAAATGAGCACCTCTGAAGCATCCACTATGAGTGGGACAGGTTCAAAGTATTTTGAAGTGTTCATCAAAGACCTGGTGAGGACACCCCCCATTACCCTCATCCTGCACAGCATTCACACCATTCTCTGTCCTTTGATCAGACCTCACCTTATTCTCCCATTCATCGGCATTATCAAAGCTCCCAAAAGTTCTCAAAATCATCTCGACTTCACTAGAAAGGTGTTACACACACCCTCGACCCTTTCCCAGTAGCAGGCACATTAGCCATCAGCTGAGAAGGATACTTTTCACTCCCAGCATCAGCCACCAGAGGCTTCTGGGACATGCTCCCTCCACCATGCCCAGCAGCATCGGGCTGCACCTTATTCTGTATCCGTTCAGCAGACATCTCACCTCCCGCATTGTCCGGGGGCCCCTGCACCTCCTCCTCAAGGTCCATCCCAGCAGAGGCCTCCATGCCAAGAGAATTTCTAGCATCCAAAAACTACATATCACTCCTCAAGTGCTTGCAGATATCATGTACCATGGGTTCCGGTTGACACTGGACAACCAATTTCCCAAGCACAACCGGAGGACTAACCTGCACAATCTGTGATTTCAGTGGTCCAGAACCCAGACCAGATTCCACCCCCTCAGCAACAGTCCTCTCACTTCGAGTTGAAAAATCCACAGTAACCTCCTTGGCATAGACCTCCACCCGAGCCTGACCCCCTCCATCAACCTGCATCAAAACATCCCCAACCGCGACAACCTCCTGTTCTTCAGAAGCAGCATGACTCATAGGGTATTCATCCACACCAGTATCTAGAGCCAAAACTCCCATATTTAGTGAGCCCCTAGCCACTATCTCAGCAAACGATGATGGAGTAACAACAGACGGCCCAGTCACAAAAGAGGGTTTTATAATTTTTATAGGTTTTTAGGTTTTTAAGGATTTATGGGGTTTCCGGGATATTTAATGTTTTTATTAATCTTAGGGATTTTAATGTATTTTCGTGTTTCTAAGGGTTTTAATGGATTTTTTATAGTATACAGGGGTTTTAGTGTTTTAGAGGTATGTTTTGGATTTTAGAGTATTACATAGTTTTTTAGGTGTTTTTATGTTTTTAGTTTTTTTTTGGTTTTATAGGTTTTAGGATAGTTTTATTAGTTTTTAGGATTTTTTATAGTTTTAGGGTCTTTAGGGTTTGTTAGGGGGTTTTTTGTTTTTAGGCATTTTTAGGGTTTGTTGGGGGGGGGGGTTAAGGTGTTTTTTAGGGTTTAGGTTGTTTTTCAGTTTTTCGGTTTTTAGGAGTGTTTTGGGAATTTATGGTTTTTTTGGGTTTCTTAGGGGCTTTAGGGTTTTTATGGGGATTTAAGGACCTTTATGTTTTTTTTTTGTTTTTAGGGATTTTTATTAGTATTTAATGGTTTTTAGGGTTTTGGGCATTGTAAGTTATTTTACTATTTTTAGGAGTTATATTCGTTTTTAAAAAGTTTTTTAGGATTATTAGTGTTTTTAGATTTTTAGGGGTTTAAGGGTTTCATATTGGTTTCTTGGGTTTTAAGAGTTTTTTGGTTTTTTAGGATTTTCACAGGGTTTTAAGGGGGTTTCATGGATTTTCATGGTTTTTAGGGTTTTAGTGTTTTTATAATTTTTTAGGGTTTGGGGGGGATTTAGGGGTCTTGAGGGTTTTTAGTGTTTTTGGAGTTTTAATGTTTTTAGTGTATTTATGGTTTTTTGGTTTCTATGGGAATTTAGGGTTATTTATATGTTTTAAGGGTTTTTTTTTGTTTTAATTGTTTTAGGGTTTTATATGGATTTTTAGGTCTTTTATTAGTTATTTAGGTTTTTTGGGGTTTTATGGGTTTTTTCAGGTTCTAGTTTTTATTATGATTTTTAGTTTTTTAGGTTTATATGTTATTTTAAGGATTCTCGGGGACATTTAAATGTGTTTAAGGGTTTTTAAGGGGGTTTTAGTGGGTTTTATGGATTTTAGGGTTTATATATTTCTTTGGGTGCTATTGTTTTTTAGGTTTTTGTTGGGTTTTAGGGGATTTTTTGGGTTTTAGAGGATTTAGGGTATTTTTGGTGTTTAGGGCATTTTAGGTTATTTTGGGTTTTAATAACCTAGTGTAATTTTTTGGTTTCAGATTTTTATGGGTCTTTTCAGTTTTTGGGTTTTTAAGGGTTTTAGGACTTTTAGGGGTTTTAAGGTTTTGTGAATTTTAGGGGTTATTAGGATTTTTAGGGATCTGTAATGGTTTTAGGGGGTTTTAGAAGAGTTTTAGTAATTTTTTCAGTGTTTTAAGATATTTTTTTATGATTTTTAGGGTTATTATGTTTTTAGGGAATTTATGGTTTTTATGGGGTTTTGGGTTTTTATAGATTTTTATGGCCTTTTGGATTTTAGGGTTTTGTAGGTTTTTATGCTTATATTTGGGGTTTTTTGTGTATTTTAATTTTTTTAGGGTCTTTTAGACACTTTTCTAGTTTTGGGGTTATTTTATGGTTTTCATTAGTTTTTTAGTATTTTAGTGTTTTAGTATTTTTTGGGGGGGGTTTAGCAGTTTTAGTTTTTTATGGGGTTTTAGGGTTTTTTTATAAATTTTACTTTTTTTTATTTTTTATTGTTATGAGTTATTCTTAGGGTTCTAGTGGGTTTAGTGTTTTATGGGTTTTAGGGTATACTTATGTTGTTTTAGGTTATTTTCGTGTTTTTATTGCTTCTCTGGGTTTTATGGATTTTAGGGAATTTATAATTTTTTGGCTTTTTAGGGATTTTAGGAATGTATGTGGTTTTTTAGGGTTTTAGTTTTTTTACTGTTTTTAGGATTTTTTGGTTTTTTTGGGTTTAATGGATTTTTAGTGTATTTTATGGTTTTATAGTGTTTATATCATCTTTTTGGGTTTTATTTATTTTTAGTGTTTTTTAGGTATTTTTTGTGTTTTAGGGTATTTTTAGGGTGTTTAGAGATTTTTTTGTGGGTTTAAGGGCATTTCTTGGTTTCATGTTTTAGGTTTTTTTTTGAGTTATATAGGAACCATAAAGTGGGTTTTTTGGTTTTTTTGGGTTTTTGTGATTTTTAGGGTTTTTAGGGGTTTTTAAGGGTTTTTTTGGGTTTTTTTTATTTTTTATGTTTTTAGGGATTTTAGGAGTTTTCAATATTTTATAGTTTTTATGGGGATTTAGGTGTTTTAGGGTGTTTATGTTTTTAGGGTTTTGTGGTCTTTTAGGAGTTTAGGGTTTTTAGGGTCTTTTAGGGGTTTCAAGTTTTAAGGGTCATTTTGGGGTTTTAGGTTATTTTGGTGTTTTTAGGGATGTTTAAGTAATTTTAGGGTTTAGGTTATAGAGTTTAGTGTTTAGGGTTTAGGGTTATGGATTTAAGATGCATGTTTTATGTCTTAGGATATAGAATTTAAGGTATACGGTGTACAATATAGGGTTTAGGGTTTAGGGTGTACGGTATATGGTTTATGGTGTATGGTTTTGGGATTTGGGTGTAGGGTATAAGGTTTAAGGTGTAGGGTTTAGTGTTTAGCATGCGTGGTATAGTTTTTAGGGTGTAAGGTTTAGGTTTTAGGGTATCTAGATTTTTTTAGGACTTTTATGGGGTGTCAGGGTTTTGGGATTTTTACGTTTTTATGGTTTTTATGTTTTTAGGATTTTTACATCTTTTTGGGTTTTATGGATTTTCGGGTTTTTATGGTTTTGGGGGGTTTAATATTTTTATTGTATTTAAGGGTTTTAGGTTTTTTAGTGTTTTATGGGTTTTATGGTTTTAATGCATTTTTAGGGTTTTTTTTGTTTTTATGTGTTTTCTTATTTTATGTGTATTTTTTGTTTTTTAGGGTTTTGTGTGTTTTTATGGTTTTTAGATTTTTTAGGATAATTTTCATGTTTTTAAAAATTTTGGGGGATTTGATATTTTTAGGGTCATTAGGGTCTTTGTTATTGTAGGTTCTTTGGGAAATTTTAGGTGTTTTTATTGTATTTTAGTTTTTTATGGTCTTTTAAGGTTTTAGATACATTTATGTTATTAAGGGGTTTTATGGTTTAAGGGTTTTATAATGCTATTTTTGGGTTTTTAGGGTTTCTTTAAATTTTTATTCACTTTATATGGATTTTATGGGTTTTTAGGGTTTTTTAGATATTTTAGGGTTTTAGGGTTTTTATGGTTTTAATGGTTTTTTGGGGTTTCTAGGGTTTTTAGGATTTTATGGGTTATTATAGGTATTAGGGTTTTTATAGAATTTTGTGTTTTTTAGTCTTAAGAGTTTTAGGACCTTTTAAAATTTTATGGTCTTTTGGATGTTTTAAGGGGTTTTAGAGTTTTTTATTATCATTTTGTTTTTTTTATAATTTTTAAGTACCTTTAGATTTTTTATAGTATTTTAGTGTTTGTGAGGATTTGAGGGTATTTTAGGGTTTTTAGGATGTTTTATAGTTTTTAAGGTATATTATTGTTTGTGGTGTAGGTTTTATATAATATGACATGTTTTTGGGGCTTAATGTGTTTTGTATAGTGATTAGGGTGTAGGGTTTAAGGTTTTGGGTGTAGGGTATAAGGTTAAGCATGTATGGTTTAGGTTTTAGGGTGTAGGGAATGAGTTTTAGGGTATAATGTTTAGGGTTTAAGATATATAGCATAGTTTTTTGGGTGTAATGTTTATGTTTAAGTGTGTGGGGTAAAAGGTTTAGGTTATAGGGATTATGGTTGATGGTGTTAGGTATAGGGTATAGGTTTTTATGGGTTTTATATTATATATTGGGTTTTTATGGTTTCTAAGGGTTTAAATTTTTTTTTGATTTAGGGATTTAAGTATTTTAGAGTTTTTATGGGTTTTTACGTTCTTTTGTGTTATTTGTGTTATTTGGGTTTTTATGGATTTTAACGTTTTTTAGAGTTTTTATGTTTTTTTTGGGTTTTTCAAATATTTTTGGGGGTTTATTGGTTTTTGGATTTTTTTGGTATTTTAGGGTTTTAGGGTTTTTACATGTTTTAAGGGATTTTTAGGGATTTTAAGGGTTTTTGGGTTTTCATAGTTTTTGGGTTTTATTAGGTTTTTATGGTTTTCAATGGGATTTTGGGTTTTATGTATTTTTGGGTTTTTATTTTATTAAGGTTTTTAGCATTTTAGGTCATATTTAGGGGTTTTTCAGGATTTCAGTAGTTTTTATTGTTTTATATGATTTTCTATGATTATTTATGGGTTTTATAGTTTTTAGGGACTTCTAATTTTTTATGCTTTCTAGGGCCTTTAGGGGTATTTTAGATTTTTTGGATTTTTGAGGTTTTAGGGTCTTCTATGATTTTTAGGGGTTTAAGATTCATTTAGGTTTTTAGGGTCTTTTTTAGTTTTTAAGGTTTTACAATATTATAGTGTTTTTGAGGGTTTTCTAGCGTCTTTCATATTTTTTAGTGTCTTTTAATATTATTTTATTGGGTTTTAAGGGTTATTATATGAGATTTAGGTTTTTAGGGTTTTTAGGGACATCTAGAGGGTTTAGGTGATTTTATTGATTTTAAGGTTTTTTGGGGCATTAGGGTTTATTTATTAGTTTAGTGTGTTTTAGGGTTCTAGGGAATTTTTTAGGTTTTTTGGGTATTTTAGGGTATTTTAGTCTTTTTAGGGTTTTGGTGGTTTGAGGGATTTTTAGGGATTTTTAGGTTTTTAGGGTTCTCTAGGGTTTTAGGGTTTTTATGGGATTTAGTGGTATTTAAGGGGTTTGAGGTTCTTTTAATTATTTTAGGGGTTTATATGGGTTTTAAGGGTTTTTTAGTATTTTTAGGGTTTACATGGTTTTTAGGGTTTTAGCAGTTTTTACGGTTTTTAGGGATTTATAGGATTTTAAGGGTCTCTTGTGTTTTTAAAGGTTTTAGTATTTTTTGAGTGGTTTTAATATTGTAAGGGTTTCTATGTGTTTTTTTTAATATTTTATGGGTTTTTAGGACTTTTAGGGTTCCTAGGGTTTTATGGGATTTATGGTTTTATTGGGTATTTGTTAGGTTTTTTGTTTTCTAGGATTTTTAGGGTATTTAAAAGTTTTTTGTGATTTTTATGGATTTAAAGGTTTTAATGCATTTTAAGTGGTTTTAGGGTTTTAGTGTTTTTATGGGTTTTTTGTATTTTTTTGGGATTTTTGTGGTTTTTTGGGTTATTTAGGATCATTAGTGTTTCACATAATTTTTATTGGTTTATAGGCTTGTTTTATGGGATTTATGGTTTTTAGTATTTTTATGGGCTTTGGGTCTTTTATGACTTTTAATGGATTTTGGGTCTTTTTAGGATCTTTTGGGGGTTTTAGTGTCTTTTAGGTGTTCTTTGGTTTTTAAGGTTTTTAAGGGGTTTTAATATTTTTTAGTGTTTTTAGAGTTATTATGGGTTTCTAGTGATTTTAGTGTATTTTGGTTTTTTATGAATTTTAGGGTTTTAAAGGGTTTTTATACTTTTTATGGGTTTAGGGTTTTAGGGAGTTTTAGGGTCTTGTAAGGGTATTTAATGATATTTTTAGGATCTTTTAGTGGTCTATGGGTTCTTAAGGTTTTTATATTCTTTATAGTTATTAGGATTTTTAGGGTTTTATTGGGTTTTAGGGGTTTGAGTGAGTTTAAGGGTTTTATAAGGTTTTAGGCTCTTTTAGTGTTTTATTGGGTTTTTGAGTCTTTTACGGTTTTTGGGTTTTTTTGGGTCTTTTTAGGGGTTTTCGGTTTCTTGGGGTTTTAGGATTTTTAGGGTTTTTTAATTTAAAGGGTTTTGGGGTTTTATGGTTTATTTATGGTTTTTAGTATTTTTTGGTATTTTTGGTTTTAAGTGTTTTTGGGTTTTTAGGGATTTTAGGTTTTTAATGGTTTTTAGGGTTTTTAGGAATACATAGGGTTTTTAGGGTTTTAGAGTTTTTTAGTGTTTTAGTGTTTTCAGGGTTTTTATGGGGTTTAAGGATTTTATGGTTTTTAGGGTTATTATGGTATTGTAGGGGTTTCAAGGGTTTTAATGTCTTTTATGTTTTTAGGGGGTTTTAGGGGTTCTTTTGTGGTTTTAGGGATTTTTAGGTTCTTTTAGTGTTTTTTTGTGGTTTTTTAGGTCTTTCAAGATTTAGTGTATAAGGTATAGTGATGAGGGTGTATTCCTTAAGGTTTAAGGTGTAGGATTTATTATTTTAGGTTTAGTGTGTAGTGTGTAGGGTTTATGGGGTAGGTTTTAAGATTTAGGGTATAGGGTATATGGTTTAGGGTGTTGGTTTTTGGATTTAGGGTGTAGGGTATAAGGTTTGGGGTGTATGGTTTTGGGTTTAGGGTGTACAGAATTTGGTTGATGGTGTTGGGTTTAGAGTTTAGGGTTTCAGGAATCAGGTGTATGATTTAGGGGTTTGGGTTTCAAGTACAGGGTTTAGGTTTTATTCCATTGGGTTTAGGGTTTAGGGTGTATGGTATATTTTATTGGTTTTATGGTGTAGGGTATAGGGTTTAGGGTTTAGTGTATAAGAATTATGGTATGGTTTTAGGGTTTAGTATGTATGGTTTAGGGTTTATATTATAGGGTATAGATTTTAGGGTGTAAGGTTTTGTGTTTTGGGTGTAGGGTATAAGATTTAGGGTTTATTGTTTAGGTTTTAGGGTGTAGGGTATATGGTATAGGGTGCCTGATATATTGTGTTTGAGGTGTATGATTTAGGGTTTAGTGTGTCAAGTATAGGGTTTAGTATTTAGGCCATTGGGTGTAGGGTTTAGGGTTTATGGTATATTTTATAGGGTTTATGGTGTATGGTACAGGGTTTAGGGTGTATTGTATGCGCTTTATGGTATGAGTTTATGGATTAGGTTGTATGGTTTAGGGTTTAGGGTTTATGTTTTTGGGTTTATAGTTTATGTTGTAGGGTATAGATATTAGGGAGTAAGGTTTTTGGTTTTGGGTGTATGGTATATAATTTAGGTTTTAATGTTCAGGTTGTAGTGTATATGGTTTGGTTTCCTGATATAGTGTGTTAGTATTGGGGTATAGGGTTTATGGTGTAGGGTATATGGTTTAAGGAATATGTTATAAGGTTTAGGGTGTATGTTATAAAGAAAAGTCTGTAGGTTTTAGGGTTTATGGAGTAGTGTATTTGTTTTAGGTTCTATTTTAGGGTTAAAGAAATAGGTTAAAGTGTATAGGGTGAAGGTTTTAGGTTTTAGGGTTTAGGGTGTTGGTTATAGGGTGTAGGGTGTAGGGTTTGGGGTTTAGGATTTAGGGTGTTGGGTTTTGTGTGTAGGTTTTAGTGTTTAAGGTGTAGGGTTTAGGTTTTAGGGTATATGGTTTAGGGTTTAGGTTATAGGGTTTAGGGTTTAGGGATTTGGGATTTGGGTGTAGGATATAGGGTTTTGGGTGTCGGGTTTTGGGTTTAGTGTGTAGGTTATTGGGTTTTGAGTTTAGGGTTTAGGGTTTAGGGTGCAGGGTTTAGGGTGTAATGTTTTGGTTTTTGTTTGTAGGGAATAGGGTTTATGGTGTAGGTTTTATAGTTTATGTTTTAGGGTATGTGGTTTAGTGTTTTTTAGGTATTTAGTGTTTTAGGATTTTTTAGGATTTTCAGTTTATTAGGGTTCTTAGGGGTTTTATGTGTTTTATGGTTTTAAGAGATTTGAGGGTTTTTTTGTTTTAGGGTTTGAATGGTTTTTTATAGTTTCATTTAATTTTTATGATTTTATAATGTTTCTATGGTCATTTAGGGGTTTTAGAGGGGTTTGGATGGTTTTAGGGGGTTTATGCCTTTTAGGGTGTTTGTGGGGTTTTTAGGTCTTTTAGGGGGTTTTAGGGGTTTTGAGGCCCTTTAGGGGTATTTTTATTTTTATGGGTTTTAGGATTTTTATGGGTTTTAGTGTTTTTTAGTGTTTTTTTGGATTTTAGGGTTTATATGGGTTTTTTGGGTTTTTTGGGAAAGGAAGATGTAGGGACATGCTGCTCCTAGTCCCTCCAAAATGTATCAAAAAGATAGAAAACCAAGACAAAGGGAGGGGCAGGGTCAAATGACCCACACAAAAAATCCCCAACACACAATCCCACAAACCTAGTTCCCAACAACACCCAAAAAACCAAAGGAGGACACAAAAAAGGGACAATTCAATCAATGTTGCCTCCAAAGTCATGCACTAGGCTCGCACCATAAAGATCATCATCTGAGTCCAGTCCAACATCCACCTCAGCAAAGTAGTAGTCAGAGTCCACCCCCATGTCCTTGGACTACCATCCCGACTCAAAGTCCTCCCATAGTCTTAGCAGTGACAAGTATTTTTCAATGATTTTATGAATATTTAAAATTTTAAGGAATTATAAGTGTTTTTATGGTTTTAGGGATTTTATAAGGTAATTTGGGGTTTTTAGGGGTTTTAGGTTTTTACGCATTTTCCCTGATATTTAGATGGATTTAGGGTTTTTTTAGGTTTTTCATGATTTTTAGGTGTTTTTGGTATTTTTTGAAGTTTTTTTTTGTATTTTTAAGTGGTTTTAGGGATTTTTAGTGGTTTTAATGTTTGTTACGAATTTTTTTGGTTTTTATGGTTTTAAGGGCTTTTTTTATTTTTTTGGGTTTTAGGTTTTTTGGATTTTATGTTCATTTAAATCATTTCCCATTATTTAAGAGTGTTCTTAGGATTTTTATGTTTTTATGGTGTTTTATGTTCTTTTTCGGTATTTCATGTTTTTATGGAATTTTAAGGTTTTGGGGTTTTTAGTGTCCTTTAGGGGTTTTAGGGTTCCTTGGGGTTTTATGGTCTTTTTGGGAATTTTATAGTATTTTATATTTTTTATGGGGTTTAGGGTTTTTAGTGTAGTTTTATTTGTAAGGTTTTTGGGGGTTTTAAGGGATTAAATGGGGGTTTTAGGGTTTTTCTTAGGTCTTTTAGGGGGGTTTTGGGATTTAAGGGCATCTCAAGGTTATTTTAAGGTTTGAAGGGGTTTTTTGGATTTTTATTTATGTTTTTATAGGTCTTAGGGTTTTCAAGGATTTTTTTGGTTATTTAAGCTATTAGGGGTATTAGGGTTTGGGGGGGGGGGTTGGTGTTTATTTGAATTAAGGGTTTTTAGGGTTTTAAGAGGTTTTTAAGTATTTTAGTAGAGTTTTAGTGTGATTTAGGGTCTTCTAGGGCTTCATAGGAATTTAATTTGTTCTAGGTTTGTAGATTTTTTAGAGTTTTTAGAGGGATTTGAGGTTTTTCGGGTTTTTAATGGTTTTTGGTACTTTTAGGGGTTTTTGTTCCTTTTCATATTTTTTAGGATTTTTAAGGTTTTAGGGACTTTTAGGGGGTTTATGGGTTTTTATGTTATTATGGGTTTTAGGGTCTTTTATTTTTTTTTAGTTTTTAGTGGTTTAGTTGTTTTAGAGACTTTTATGGATTTTTAGAAGTTTTGGGGTTTTAGGGTATGATGGATTTTCAGGGCTTTAGTTGTTTTATGTTTTTTGGGGGGTTTTAGGGTTTTAGTGTTTTTATGGTTTTTTAGATTTTTTTATGTGTTTTAGGATTTTTTGGTATTTCTATAGGGGTTTATTGATTTAGGGATTTTAAATATTTTTTTAGTGATTTTTAGGAATTTTTAGGGGGGGTTGGATTTCTTAGGGTTTTTAGGTGTTTTATGGTTTTGGGGGTCTAGGTATTTTTACGGATTTTAGGGCAAGGAAGTCTCGGGTCCCGGCTATTCCTGGCACCCCCCAAAATTTATTATAAAAAGACGAAAGACACTGCAGACAAGGGAGGGGAGGGATCAAATGACCAACACCCAAAACCCCTTACGACCCCAGCCCAAAGGCCCCAAAAAGAAAGGAAGAAAGAAAAAAAACAAAAAAGACACGCCAAAAGAGTCCAAAAGGACAGGCAAACAAGGGGAGGATCAGCCAATGTCACCACCAAAATCGTCCAGCTATGCACCAAGATACCCAATGCCCACACCAAATCCATTACCCACATCAGCTAAACTATAATCTGACTCAGCACCCATGTCCATTGAATCCCATCCAAACTCATAATCCTCTTGCATGCCAAGCCTGGATAGCAGCTTCATCTTAGCCTTCTCTTTCTCAGCATAAATTGAAGGTCGCTCTCACTTATTAACTTTTAGATTAAGTCCTACTGCCCTTGATGAGGCCCGGGTTGCCATAGGATTATGGGTTTTAGGGGTTCTTATGGTTTTCGGTGTTTCTGGGGTTTTAGGGTATTTTAGTTTTCAAGGGCCTTTTGTGTTCTTTTAGGGAATTTTATGAGGTTTAGGGGTATTTTAGGTTCTTAAGTAGTTTTTAAGATTTTTAGAGTATTATAGGTTTAGGTGGTTTATTAGGTTTTTAGTGTTTTTTAGGTTTTTAGGGAAAAGAAGGGGTGGGGCCAAGCAGAAGGCTTTGTCCCTCAAACGTATAAATGAATAATAAAGTTCAAGGCATTACAAAGGGGACTTATGCAACCGGGTACGGATATCACCCTTCATGTCCTAATCCACAATGGACGAACAAAAAGAAGAAGCAACAAAAGACCACCATGGGTAGGTTTTTAGGGGTTTTCAGATTTTTAGGTGTTTTATTTGTTTTAGGTTTTCTGGGTTTTTTGGTGTTTTAGGAATGATGGGGGGTTTTAGGGTGTTTTATGGCATTTTTAGGATTCTTAATGATTTTTTAGTGTCTATGATTTTTTAGGATATTTTGGGTTTTTTTGGATTTTTGGGGTTCTTTTGGGAACTAGGGTTTTTTGGTTTTTTGAGTATTTAGTGTTTTAGGGTTTTTAGTGTTGAGGGTTTTTTTAGTTTTATAGGTTTTCTAAGGCCTTTTTAGGGTTTTACTAGGTTTTATAGGCTTTTTAGTAGGGTTTTGGGTTATGATGATTTTTTAGTGTTTTTTTTTTGTTTTTGTTATTTTATGGGTTTTAGTGTTTTTATATTTTTTTAGATTTAGTGTTTATTTTGGTGTTTTATGGGTTTTATATGTTTTTTTGGGTTTTTAGGGTATTTAACAATTGTAGGGGTTTTTTGATTTTTTAAATCCTTTTTTGATTTTTAGGGTTTTTGGGTTTTTGATGGTCTATAGGGGATTTAGGGTTTTTAGGGTCTTTAGGGACATTTATCATTTTTGGGGTCTTATGGACTTTTAATTGTTTTAATGGTTTTTAGGTATTTTTAGTTTTTTGAGGGGTTTTTACAGTGTTTTAGGTATTTTTGGGTATTTTAGGGGTTTTTTACTTTTTTGGTGTTTTTTTTGTTTTCATTATCTTTTAGAATTTAGGGTATAGAGTTTAGTGATTGGGGTGTAGGTGTTTGGGTGTAGGGTATTGGGGTTAACTTTTAGGGTGTTCAGTATTGGGTTTA
Organism: Viscum album; assembly: GCA_963277665.1. Taxonomy (NCBI): domain Eukaryota; kingdom Viridiplantae; phylum Streptophyta; class Magnoliopsida; order Santalales; family Viscaceae; genus Viscum; species Viscum album. The sequence continues at coordinate 1,424,263,925 of OY728136.1, read as the reverse complement.
TGGTGAAGGGTATAAGGTTTAGGTTATAGTGTTTTGGGTTTAGGGTGTATGGTATAGGCTTTCGAGAGTTGGATTTAGAGTATCAGGTGTAGGATATATGGTTTAGGATGTAGGGCTCTGGGTTTAGGGTATAGGGTTTAGGGTTTACTATTTTTTGGGTTTTCCACTTTTTCTAGGTTTTTCTATTGTTTTAAGGGTTTTTTGGTAATAGGAGTTTTATTGTTTTTATGGGTTTTAGTGTTTTTTGGGTTTTGGGATTTTTTAAGACAGAGGGTTTTTACAGTTTTAGAGTTTTAGGGTTTATATGGTTTTCTTGAGTTTTTATGGATTTTATAGTTTTCTTAAGGTTTCTTGGGGTATAGGAGTTTTTAGGATTTTTATAAGGTTTTAAGGGTTTTTATACGTTTTTGGGTTTTGTAGGGGGTTTTGGGGCCTTTAGGGTATTTAAGGGTTTTTAGGGTCTTTAGGGATATTTAGGGGAGGGGGTTAGGGTCTTTTATGGTATTTTTTAGTTTTCTATATTTCTATTGATTTTGTAGGTAGTATGGTTTTTAAGGTTTTATGTGTTTTTAGGGGTTTTTAGTGTCTTAGGGTTTTTAGGGTTTTTAAGGGTTTTTAGGGGTAGAAGGGTTTTTAGTGTTTTTATGGTCCTTCATGGGTTTTTACGATATTTAGGTGTTTTAGAGTTTTTAAGGTAATTTAGGATGTTTTAGGGTTTTTAGAGGTTTTATGTCCTTTTTATGGTTTTTTGGGGTTTTACGATATTTTAGTCTTTTTTGAGGGTTTTGGGTCTTTAGGATTTTAGTGCTGTTAGATTTAAAAATGAGTTTTAAGGTTTTTGAGGGTTTTATAGGGGTTTTTGGGTGTTTATAGGGGTTTAAGGAAATTTTTATGCTTTTAGGGTCTTAAGACTTTTCAAGGTTTATTGTGGTCATTAGGGTTTGTCCAGGGTTTTTAAGGGCGTTTGGTGTTTTTTAGGTTTTAAGGATTTTTAGAGTTTTTAGGGTTTATTTAGGGGTTTTGGGGAGTTTATACATTTTAGTTTCTTTATGGATTTTTTGTTTTTCTAGGGTTATAAAAATGTTTTCTAGTCATTTTTTAATATTTTTACATTTTTAGGCATTTTGGGGTTTTGGGGTTTTTTCAGGTTCATAGAGGTTTTAGCGATTTTAGGGTTTTTATGGTGTACTTGAGTTCTAATGGGGTTTTATGGATTTTTTATTTTCATTTAAAATTTTTTTATGGTTTTTATTATATTTTATGGGGTTTAAATTTTTTTATTGTGTTTTTTTGTTTTAGGGGGTTTATGGGGTCTTTTAGGCTTTTAGGGTTTTAAGATATTTTAGGGTTTTTAGGGTTTTTTAGGTTTTTAGGGTTTTTAGGTTCTTCTTGTAATTTTCGGTTTATTTTATCATTTTATTGGGTCTTTTAGGGTTTAGGGTGTAATCATTTGTGTTTATGGTGTGGGGTATAGTGTTTAGGGTGTAGTGTTTAAGGCTCAACATTTAGGGTATATGGTTTATGGAGTTCGTGTTTGGGTGTAGGGTATAGGGTTTAGGGTGTAGTTTTTTGGCCTTAGGGTGTAGGGTTTTAGATTTTGGCTATATGGATTAGGGTGTATGGTTTAGAGTTTTGGGTTATGTATCTAAGGTTCTAAGGTCCTTATTTTTTTTGTGGCGTATAGGGTTTTAGGTGTAGGGTTTTGGGTGTAGGGTTTAGGCTGTATAGATTAGGATTTAGGGTTAAGGGTTTAGGGTATAGGGTGTTAGGAAGCTTAATGTTTTTATAGTTTTGAAAGTTTATTAGTGTTTTTATGCTATTAGGGGTTCTTTTCGGGTTTTTTTCAGGGATTTTATGGTATTTAGGGTTTTGATGTTTTTAGGGTTTTTCTGTGGGTTTTTAATATTTTTCATGGTTTTAGTGTTTTTATTATTTTTTAGTGTTTTATTGTTTTTAATGATTTTTAAGGATTTTTAGTTTTTAAAGTGTTTGTGGGGGTTAGGTTTTTTAGGTTTTTAGGGTTATAGGGGTATTTAGTGTTTTTAGAGATGGGGGGGGGGGTATTTTTGGGTTTTTAGGGGTTTTCGTGTTTTTAAAAAAAAATTATTGTTTTTATGGTTTTTAGGGGTTTAAAGTTTTTTATGGTTTTTAGGATTTGGGTTATTTTAGTCATTTTATGGGGTGTCATCCTATTTTTGGATTTTTGGGGGTTATTATAGTTTTCATGGTTTTTTTGGAATTTTAAGGTTTTTAATGTTTTATAGGACTTATGGTTTTTATTATTTTAGGGTGTTTTAAAGCTTTTATTTGTTTTTAAAAAATTTAGTGTTTTAGGGTCCTTTATATTTTTAAGGTTTTATTAGTTTTTTAAGGACCTTTATTATTTATTATGTGGTTAAGGGTCTGTAGAGTGTTTTGGGGATTTTACAGTGTATTGGGGATTTTAGGGTTCTTTAGAGTCTTTTCGGGGTTTTAGGGTATTTTAGGGCCATTTAGGGTTTTTATTGTCTTTTATTTTTTAGGGTATTTTGTGGTTTTTAGTGTCTCTTTGAATTTTAAAAGGTTTTTAGGGTTTTAGGGTTTCTGGGGGTTGTAATGTTTTTAGTGGTTTTATGGTTTTAGGTTCCTTTCAGTATTTTGGGTTTATAAAGGGTTTTTGGGTTTTTTGGATCTATTTGCAAATTTAAGGTCATTGAGCTGTTTTAGGTTATTTTTAGGGATTTCGGGTCTTTTTACGAGTTTTAGGGGTTTTATAGACTTTTAGAGTTTTTAGAGCTGGTCTTTTTAAAATATTTATGTGTTTTAAATATTTATGGGGTTTTTTAGGTTTTTATTATTTTTAGGGGTTTTGGGTTTTAGGGTTTTTTTGAATTTTTAGGTATTTTTTTTTGTTTTTTTGCGTTTTAGGGGGATTTCATTTTTTAATGGGTGTTTTGTATTTTAGGTTTTTATGGATTTAAGGGGTTTATGGTTTCTTTTTTTTGGGGTTTTTGTGTATTTATGGGTCTTATATAGTTTTTAGGTCTTTTTTAGTTTATTTAGGGTTTTTATGGTGTTTGATGGGTTTTTTATAGTTATTTTGGTTTTTAGAAAAATATAATATTTTTAGGGGTTTTTATATATTTAATGTTTTTTAGTGTTTTAAAATTTTGTATGGTTTTTAGTTTTTTATGGTTTTCTTGGTTTTATGGGTTTTAGGGTTTTTTAGGATTCCCAAGGGTTTTAGGTTTTTTGTGTGTTTTAGGGTATTTTTATGATGTTTTAGGGAATTTTAGCATTTTTAGGGGTTTCTGAAATTTTAGGATTTCTAGTTTTTTTGTTGATTTATAGTGGTTTTTAATGTTTTTTATGGTTCGTTAGGGTTTTTATGGTTTTAGTGGTTTTTTTGTTTATTTTTAAGTTTTTAGGGTCTTTTTAGGGTTTTATTGGGGTTTTAGTGATTCTATAGGTTTTGTGGATTTTTATGGACTTTAAGGGGTTTTGCGGGTTTATTGTGTTTTTAGTGGTTTCGTATATTATTTAATAGTTTTAGGGGTTTTTATATTTTTATGGTTTTTTAGGGGTTTTAGGGTTTTTAAAGGGTTTTTAATGTTTTAGGGGTTGTTAGGATTTTCTAGGGGTTTTTAGGTTTTTAAGGGTTTTAGGGTTTTCAAATTGTTTTAGTACTTTTATGTTTTTAGGGAATTTAGGTTGTTTTAGATGTTTTTTTTTGGTGTTTAGGGTTTTAAGGTTATTTCAGGTTTTTAGGGGTTGTTTTAGGGTGTTTTGGAGTTTTTAGGGGGTTTTAGGTTTCATGGTTTTAGGTTCGTTTATTGTTTTTAGTGTTTTTATTTTCTTTTAGTGTTTAGGGTTTAGGGTGTATGGTTTAGGGATTAAGTTTTATGGTTTGGAGTTTAAGGTTTAGTGTGTAGGGTATAGGGTTTAGGGTGTAGGGTTTACAGTTTAGGGAATATGGTATAGTGTTTAGGGTATTGGGTTTTGGGTTTTGGGTATAGGTTTTTAGGTGTTGGGAATGGTGTTTAGGGTTTAACATATAGGGATTAGGGTGTAAGTAATATGGTTTTTATGGTTTTTGGGTTTTTTGTGGTTTAAAGGGATTTAGAGTTTTATGGTTTCTTATTTTTTTAGGTATTCAGTGTAATTTTATAATTTTTGGGGGTTTTAGGGGTTTTGAGGGGTTTTATGGTTTTAAGGGTTTTTAGGGGTCTTATATGTTTTTATGGTTTTTAAGTATTTTAATAGTTTTAAGTGATATTATATTTTTATTGTGTCAGTTATTTTTAACATTTTTTTGTTTATTAGGGTTTTTAGGGATTTAGGGGGTTTTAAGGGGTTTTGTGGTTTTATTAGTTTTTAGGCCGTTTAGGGGGTTTAGTTTTTTTTTGAGTTTTGTTAGGGTTTTTAGGGTTTTAATGGTTTCTGGGTTTTTTGGTTTTTAATTTTTTTTGTATTTAGGATATTTTAGGGTTTTTATGTTTTTTGAGGATTTTTTTGGGTTTTAATGATTTTTTAATGGTTTTAGGTTTTTTGGGGACTTTTTTAGGTTTTAGTGTTTTTAGGGATTCTAGGGTTGTTATGATTTTTTGGGTTTTTTAGTTTTTATGGGTTTAAGGGTAATTTTATGGGATTTCAAGTGTTTTTTAGGGTTTTGAGGTGTTTTAATTTGTTTTAGTGTTTTACAGTTTTATAGGTTTTTATCTTTTTATGGGTTTTTAGGTTTTTATTTGTTTTTTGGGATTTAGGGAATTGTGTGTTTTATATGGTCTTTTAGGGTTTTAGGGGTTGTTTTGGGGTTTTAATATTTTAGGTTCCTCTAGGATATTTTTATTTTTTATGGTTTTTTAATGTTTTTTATAGTTTTCCATGTCATATAGGGGTTTGGGTGTTTTAGAGACTTTTATGTCTTTTAGGGTATTTTTGGGTATTTTTGGGGATTTGGGGGGTTTTAGTGTCTTTAATAGGTTTAAGGGTCTTATAGTTGTAAGGATTTTTTGGTATTTTAGGGGTTATAATGTTTTTTAAGGGTTCTATGGACGTTTTTTTATTTTTAGGGTTTTAGGGTCTTTAAGGATTCTTATGGTTTTTAGGGTATTTTAGGGGTATTTAGGGGTTTAATGGGTTTTCATATTCTTTTATGTTTTTAGTGGTTTTTTGGTTTTTATTAATTTTTAGGGTCGTCTAGGGTTTTTAGGATTATATCAGGGATTTCATATATGTTTTGGGTTTTATGGGTTTATTAGTGTTTTTAAATCCTTTTTGGGTTGTAGGGGTTTTTAGGGTTTTAAGGGATTTTTATGGTTTTTTATGGGTTTTTATGTTTTAAGGGTTTTTACATTTTTTATGAATTTTTGGGTATTTTGGGGTTGTATTTTTTTAGGGTCATTTAATGATTTTAGGGATTTTTAGGGATTTTTAGTTTTTTTGGGTCTTCAGGGATTTTAGGGGTTTTAGGGATTTTTTATTGTTTTTAGGATTTTTCTTAGCTTTTTATAGTTTTTAGGGTTTTAAGGGATTATATTTTTTATAAGTTTTTTTAGAGTTTTTAGGGTGTTTAGTGTTTTTTGAGGGGTTTTGGATTTTAGGAAGTTTTCAAGTCTTTATGGTTTTATGGTTTTTTTGGGGTTTAATGTTTTTATGTTACATATTGGATTTTTTTTTGCCTTTTAGGATTTTTATAGGTTTTTAGTGTTTTTTATGATTTTTGGGGGTTTCGTGTTTTAAGCAGTTTTAGGGTTTTTTTTGGGTTTTATGGCCTTTTACTATTTTTTAGGGCCTTTTGGTGTATTAAGGTTATTAGGGTTCTTTTGGGGTTTTCTAAGGTTATTGGGGTATTATGGGTTTGGGTGATTTTAACTGGTTTTAAGGACTATTTATGGATTTTAGCGGTTTTAGGGTTTTTTGGGACTTTTAGGGTTTTCATGGTTTTTCAGGGTCATTACGTTTTTTTGGGGTTTTAAGGTTTTTTTGGTTTTCTTATGGGTTTTATGGAATTTTGGGTCTTTTGTGCTTTTAGGGGTTTTTTAGGGTTTTTAGGGATTTTTATGGTTTTAACGTATTTTATGGGTCTTTTAAGGTTCTTTAGGGGTATTTATTATTTCTAGGGATTTTAGTAAATTTTTGGGGTTTTATTGAGATTTTGTGGTCTTTTAGGGTTTGGGGGGTTTTAAGGTATTTTAGGGATGGGTGGATTTAGGGTTTTTTAGGTTTTATGGTCATTTCATTTTTTACAGTTTTTAGGCTCCCTTAGGGGTTTTAGGGTCCCCTAGGTTTTTGAGGTTTTTATGGTCATTTACCGTTTTTAGATTTTTTTAGGTTCCTTTTGGGGTTTTTAGTTTCATTTATGGTGTTAAGGGTTTTTAGTGTCATTTTAGGGTTTTCTGGGGTTTCAGGGTCTTTTAGGGGTTTTACATCTTTATGGTTTTTATGGGTTTTTAGCATCTTTTAGGGGTTTAAATATATTTTATAGTTGTTTAGGGGGTTTTTAAAATTTTTAGTATCTTTGGGGTTTTTAGGGTCTTTTAAAATTTTATGTAATTTTAATATTTAATGGTTTTTAGGATCTTTTGGTGGTTTTGAGAGCTCTATAATGGTTTTAGGGGGTTTTATGAATTTATAAGGTTATTTTAGGGGTTTTAGGGTTCTTTAGGGGATTTAGGGATTTTAGGGGTTTGAACGTTTTTATGGGTTTTATGGTGTGTTAGGGTCCTCTATGGGTTTTAGGGTTTTATGGATTTTTACTGGTTTTAAGGATTTTTAGGGGTTTTAAGGTTCTTAAGTTTTTTTTGCTAATTTAAAGGGATTTTTGAATTTTTGAAGGGTTTCAAGGGTTTTTAGGATTTTATGGGTTTTTAATGTTTCTTGGGGATTAAAATGTTCTGAGGGTTTTTATGGTTTATATAATTTTACAGTTTCTTCAATGTTTTTATGTTTTTTTAGTTTTTTAGTGTTTTAAAGAGGTTTTAATGTTTTTATGGTTATTGGGTTTTTTTTTGGGTTTTTTGGATGTTTCTAGATTGTTTAGAGTTTTTATGGGTTATTAGTGTTTTGAGTTATTTTTTAGGGTTTTTAGGGGTTTAAGGTTTTAGGGTGTTTAGGGTTTTTTAATTTTTTAAGGATTTTACTAGTTTGTTAGTGTTTTTTGGGTTTTTATGTATTTTAGGGTTTTTAGGTATTTTAATGTTTTTAGATGTTTTTTTGGTTTAAAGTGGTTTTTGGGGTTTTTTGGATGATATTTAGGTTTTAGGATTTAGGTTGTAGGGTTTAGGTTTTTGGGAGTAGGTATAGGGTTTAGGTTGTAGGGTTGAGTGTTTAAGTTGTTGGGTATAGGGTTTATGATGTAGGGTTTAGTGTTTACGGTGTAGGATTTAGGGTTTAGGTAGTTGGTTTTAGGATTTACGGTCTAGAGTTTAGGGTTTAGAGTTTAGTTTGTATGGAATAAGGTTTAGGGTGTAGGTTTTTGGGTTTAGGGTGTAGGGTATAGGGTTTGGGGAGTAGGGTTTAGGGTTTATGGTATAGTGTAGAGGATTTATGCCATGGATTTTAGGGAGTAGGCTACATGGGATTTGTTTTGTGGAGTAGGGTTTAGGGTTTATGGTTGAGGGTATAGGGTTTTGGGTGTGGGGTTTTGGGTATAGGGATAAGTTTATAGGGTTTAAGGTGTAGGTTTTATGGTTGAGGGTGTAGGGTATAGGGTTTACGATATAGGGTTTTGGGTTTAGGGTGAAGGTTTACGCGTGTAGGGTTTTTTTGTGTGGGTGTAGGTTATATGGTTTAGGGTTTATGGATTATGTTGTATTGTATAGGACTTACAATGTAGGGTTTGGGGTGCAGGTTTTTGGGATTAGGGTGTTGGGTTTGGGTTTTAGGGTGTAGGGTATAGAGTATATGGTGTAGGGTTGTGGCTTCTGGGAATACAGTATAGGGTATAGGGTTTATGGTATAGGGTGTAGAGTGTAGGGTTTTGGGTTTTGGGTTTTGGGTTTAGGCTTTAGGGAGTATGGTATATGGTTTATGGTGTAGGTGTTGACACTCAGTTTCATCACTTAGATAAAAAAAACGACAATTGGAAATGCCTTATAAAAGGACGTATAAATAGATGAAGAATTTCAAGATGTGAAAATGCCCGTAATGTTGTTCACCCAAGGTAGACCCAATCACCATCAGCATGAAAATACTTTTGTACCAACCTACTTGTGTGACCAACATCCTTTTCCTAGGGTCACCTATTTTCCTATAAATAGACCCTTGAGATCTTCATTTGAACAAAATAATTTCCCCGAAGGCTGATTGGTACTATGATCTCTCTAGTGCCTCTCTCAATTATTCCAAAACCTCCAAGGTAGTTTCATAACACCTAAAGTTAGGGAATTAAAGGGTTATTTTGATACTTATTTCCCTTCAGTGTTAAAAATAAATAACACTTGTGTGACTCATTGGCCCAACCCGATGCTTAAGAAGACTTATGCGACTTGAACATACTCGAACAGAAACTTACCAAAATTTCTTTTCGAAATACCTGTGAAGGCCCATAAATTAATGATCCAAGTATCACCCAATTGTAATCGTCCAGGTTGTTCATCACCCAAGGTGCAACCAATTTTCCCAAGCCTACTTGCATGGATACCCCTTATGCGGTACATACATGGTGCTTCTCTCCTTGGTTCACCGCAACTTTCATCCTATGTGAGCCTTTCATGAAGCCTCCTCCAAATCCATTTTTGGAAGGGTTTCTACTTCATTGGATCCCTTTTATGAAGGATGGCATTTTGAAACCTCCGACAATACCTCCTAATTTACAAAACCTAAGGGAAAATAACATTAGCAAGTCTCCCATTTGGATTTCTATTTCTATGGTCAGAGGTTTCTTGCACTTGTCCTACCACAGGGCCATGATCCTTGAAGTGTTTTTAGATTTCTAAATCTATGGTCACTTGGACCCTTAACCTAGTCATTGTTTTTTGGAGTTCCCATTCTTAGATTCTAGGGATAGAGCTCTATCACCCCCTTCTCATCTCTAAGACCCAGAGCCTCTAGTCCCAGGTAGGGAGGGTGAGGACCACACATTATTTTCCCTTTGAAAAAGTAAAAGACTCCCTCCTCTACCAAGTCTAATAAAATGGAAACCATCCTTATGTAATCCCCTATAATTCAATGTATGAGGTTTCAATATTTCTCCTCTGTACATCCTTCACCTTCTTTCCTTTCTTACCTTAGGATATTGTCTAATATAATGTGAAGAGAGGGAAGTGTTGTAGCCCTGAACTCTTCTGTCATAGCTTTGGCCTCTTCCACCATATCCTGGTAATAATCCATCATAAGAGGAAGTAATGTGTGTGGTTTGTTTAATATTTCAAATCCTCTTGTTTCACACACCGATCATGACTCATGTGGGCTAAGAGGTTTTTAATGATCCCAACATCTACATAATCATACTAAATGAACTATCAGAAAACTAATTCCAACCATAACTGGGATATGTAGGAAGCCATCTTGAGGCCAAATCTACATACCATCTCAAACATGAAATGAGAAATCACAACCCTCTAAAATGGGATGCCTCTTAGGTGTAAGACTCAAACCGAATGAACTAAGAGAACTATGATTCCCACTATAACCGGGGTACATAAAAATACCACTTGGGGCCCAGGCACACCGAACATCCTCCTCAATATTAAGCTCCAATCCTAATTCAATTATCCTAGGGAATCCTTCGTAGGAATAATCCCCAACTTCAGCCTCTCAAAGGGAGATAATCACATGTGATACTTATCAAACTATATTGGCTTTGATTCCCATCCAAATAGGATACGTAGGAAGCCTCCTTGAGGTTTGAACCCAACATTCCAAATCAACCTTGTTCTCTGTTGTCCATATCCCTAATAGGGTTTAATTCATCATGTAATCTCATATTCCTTCCAGATTCCTCGGGATTCATAGGAATAATTCCCACACCAAACATTTACTGGGTACCTTCCTCCTAGATTTCCTTTCCACGTGATGTTGAACTGTACAGTTAGGTCCGCATCACATGACCTTAAAAGGTATGATGTGTACGATTAAATGGAATGTAACTATGTGGGTTCTTATTCCTTTCACTATGATACATAGGTATACCATCTATGGTTTAAATCCCAACATCATATAAAATTATGTGTCCCTAGATGACAATAAATTCTAGAGTGACATTCGTTTACTTAGATGACCATAAAATTCATAGTGCCACACTGCATTCATTAAAAACCATCATCATAATAATAATGACCAAAGAATCTCTAATTAGTATATGAGTAGATACCATTTATAGAGAACCTTAGATATATACAAATATCTCCATCAACAAAGAACCTCAAATAAAAACAGATGATTCTGAATTCCATGCATTCTAATAATTAACTGTTAATGATTGGATAACCCATACCATGATTTTTAGTTAATGAAGGATTCATGAACATATCTTAAAGTGTATAAGAGAGTCTTAGAGATGTCAATAATTCCCCGCAAAAGGGTATGATGAGTCTAACCTCTCATCCTCTTGAACAATGTGAGTTCGTAAGAATTGTTGGTGAAAATAACTAATGAATGCCTACCTTTGGAATATAGGTCCATTTGGATATAGAAACATTAGGTGTTTCTAGTTCCATAAACAAATCCATTGTAAATAGTTCCAAAATAGTTATTCCTAACTAGAACACACATTCTGAGGGAAATAAAAAATAGTGAACTCGACGTGAATTCTTTAACCAAGATGATAGTGTTACCTGTCTATCAGGCCCTTATCAATTGATAAAAGATGTCCAGACAAGGAAATCAATTTGGCATTTGTTCACTCGATTGAGATTCTAAAGTTCATTGTTTGTGTTTGTCATATATACTGGAACTATTTTATGAGAACTCCTAAAAATAAAAATCTCTTCTTCCAAGTTTATACCCATGAATGCCTCGGCTGCTGCTCAAGCTGGATCCTTGTCCGCATGAAGGATGTCATCACTGAATCAACATTTTTAACACTGGGTCTCTAATCCACTTGTTTGAGAGTACGATCAACAATGTACCATTCCAATCTTGTAAGATGACTGAAAGGCCCTCCAGATCAAGACTAACCCCAGAACGTTTGGTCAATAGTGACTGATGGTCTAGAAGAAAATAGTCCCAACCACCGTCTTCAACTATTTTAGGAGCTTATCCCTAGAATGAAATCACCAATCCCTCCCATATTCCTAGGAGGAATACCAATAGGACACCTATGGAATCAACCCAAAGGCACATGGGTACTTCTCAAGGGATCTTTCCAACAATTTATGTTTACAACACCATGCAATAGTGAACCCCCAACATGATTAGGGTGTTGCCTTTGATTGTCTAGCCTAGGTCGCTCAGACTCGAGCATGCAACACAACCCTTTAGGGAAAGAAATTTCCTAAAAGGGAGTAGGACCCTACCTATTCCACATCAAGAGAGGCCCACGAACCTAGTTTAGTGGAAAATAGTGAGTGGGAACATACACCTTCCTGCCTCCATTCCACTGGCCATCAGACTCATATGGAGGCACCTAACCAATCACATCGTTCAAATCCAGTGGAGTAATATAAGTAAGAACATACACATACCTACATCCATCCATATTTCTAGTAGACTCATCTAGAAGCATTTAATGATACCTATCAACCAAATATGGTGGAAACCTATAGGCAGGCACACACACCTACCTGCATTCATCAAGCCTTCCAACAACCTTGTTTGGCAGTATTCAGAGAAGTCGGTCGGAAAGTAATGATGACTAGAAAAGGGAATATTGAACTCTATACCCCCACACATGAGTAATATCAATATCCAATGGAAATAAAAGGAAGAAAAGAGTAGGAAATTACACCTAATCTAGACATGGAATGTATGTATATTCCTATTTTAGTCTCTAAAGTCCCCAAACACATTCTAGAAATGGTGAAAGGGGATACGAAAATTCCTACCCATATCCTAGAAACATTTCAGAAAATCATCATAGAAGATACAATAGTATCCGAGGCATAGACACATAACTCTTTCCATATACCTAGGGTGTCTCATAATCATGTCACTCAGGAGTAGATACATACCTCTGCTCCAATCTATGAGGGTCATGGGTAACACTCCCCCATATCATATAGACAAATTGATTAGGAAAATACACCCACTTAAATTAGGTATAATCATACTGTTATGATGTCCACTCTAAGGTAGGAACATACACCTTACCATGATAAACAATTTTCCCAAAAAGTGGCTCCAACTACTTGTTTGAAGGCATCCAAGAAAAAGGATTATCGATCACAATTAGAAAATCAAGAGCTATTTTGTGATTTGAATCCACTCAATACTGGAGTTCTTGAGGTACTTATATATTTATCTGTTTCATCTCAATATCATGACCTCCCATTACCAAATTATGGGAGCGATAGAAATATTTCTGATGTTCCATATCAAATTCTTCTTTATGAAGGCAAGCTTCATGAAAATATAGTCAATCCCATGAACCCATATCTTAATAATATCCAAGGTAACCCTCCATGTGGCGAAAAGACCATAGATAAATATGGTCTACCCTATCCTTTAATCCATCATGATGGTCCTCCCCATGATGAAATTCACTGCAAATGTTCTCTCCACAGCAGTGATTCACATTTTCAAGATAATTTTCCAACATACAATGTAGTGATGAGAAAGACCTCTTATCTTGAGGCACCTGTAAATACAAGTCCATTCATGTTTGATTCCTTATCACTGGTGGGTGAAACTATTTCTCAACTAGAAGACATCCCATGGTGATGGTCATTATATGAACCACCATTGGGTCATTTATTTTCCAATATAATAGATTAACTCTTTACCAATAGTGATGATTCAGATGAAATGGTAGAGAAACAACAAAATTGGTCTTATCAGGTAAATGAGCCTCTAGAAAAAGATGAATAAGATATATTGAATATGAGAAAACAACTAGCTAAAAATGAAATACCAGTCGTGTTTTTGCCTTGTTCCACTCTTCAATACATCATTATGAAGATGTTAGTATAAGATTTTATGCATGAAATACACCTCAACATGTGGAAAAATCTTCATTATAAGAAGAAGAATAAATTGCCTTATGAAGAATACCCAAGTCTTTTTAAGGTGGTGGAAGGGTTGCAACACCAAATTGACTTGGAATCTATCCTAGATTAAAAGTATCCAAGATTGAGAAGAAGTAGGGATCCATTCAATGTGAATGCCTCGATGAATTAATGATCTTATGATGATTGATCATAAATACCTAACCTGGTGTTCATATTAGACGATGGGGTGCACAAGGATCATTGTATTTCATTATGCTCTGAAGATATCATAGACCTCCAAATTTGGTATCCTGAAATTTTATTTCCCTAGGCCAACTACAAAAAATGAATTCTATTCATGACTGAAAAGATTCTTAGCAAGAATAGGCCTTGACTGGCTTCTACGAAACTCAAGTCCAAAGAGAGCAAGCTATTGAGATAATTTTGTATCAATCATATGAGAACATTGAGTAGGCCTCTTAATTAGAGGATTTAATCCATCATATTTTGTAAATTTTTGAAATAGCACAATGGTATTCTAAAAAAAGTGATTTAAGTGAGTGATGGATAATCCACCCAACCAATGTTCAGACCAGAATTCATAAAATCATAAGAGAAACTCAACTGATATAATCCATATCAGTTCAAGAGCCACCCCATCCCATAGGTCCAAGGGATTTTTTAACCCAACCCTTGGAGTCAACTAACAGATACCAAAGTGTTTAGAAAGAAGAACATGAATATCCCCAACCGATAGGGTTGGGGGATTCTTCACATTCACAATCCCCTCCTCTGCAGAAGTCAAATTTCTACCGATTAGGGAAGACGTTTCAAAATTAATTCATAAATTAAATATCAAGGGATTACCTTTAGGTTACTATATTCCAAATAGTTATGAGGGAACCAATTAATAGGAGGAAAAACTCTCATAGAGGGTGCAGAAAAAAGAGATCTCACAAATATACTGATAGAAATAAAACAGTGCATTCTGCATTAGTGAATTTCCTTAATTTCATCATTGAATATCTTCTAGAAAATGAATCCAGTTCAGGGAATCTAGAGGATGAGGTTCCTTTGCATAATGTGGTCCACACCAAAGCCAATGAAGGTGGTGTGCATACCCAAAATCAGAGGCTTACCCAAAATTAAGTTATCCCCTTGAATAATCACCTTCCACCTCTTATAAAAACACTTAATAAGGGAAAAGGTAAAGTTCATACCATGTAATACATTTCCCATAGAGAATGTTAATCTATTTTGCTTGAAGAAAGATTTTCTTAGCAAGATGAGGAGATGAAGGAGCTGAGAAGACTAAATGCAGAGTTATTCTGAGGAATCATTCCTACCAAATATGTTCTATAAGAATATCCTCATCTTTCACTTCCAGTAGGAGAATCTTAGAAAAGAGGGTTTTTTCAACTAATGAAGTAGATAATGAATTCCCTCCATTGCATGTACAACCAGAGAAGGGTCAGGCACATCCTTACAGGCTTATCCCCATGGTTTATCAAAGAAAAATACCAGTAGAACCACCACCAGTAGTCTTACTATTCACCACACCGGTTCATCCTCTATTCATCATAATTTTTCAGGTCCTGACTCATCCCGATGTTTACCAAATTATTATGAACACCATTGAGTCATTGAAGACTCTATTTGAAGCTATGGAAGTATGGTGCACACCGGTTCAACCAGAAAAGAAGAATTATCCTAAATGGGTGGATCTGAATCCTCCCCCACCAAATGTTGGGAATCCCACATTTCAAATCTTTAATGGCTCTGGAAATCTAGAGAATCACTTGGATCATTTTTTATCTCACTATGATCCCCTGATGGGGACCCCTGAGAAACAGGAAGAAATGAAACTCAAATGTTTTGTACAATCATTGAAGGGGTAATAAATTGTATGGTACATGAGTTTACAATCTCGATCAATCACTATATGGGAAGATCTATATCATAATTTCCTTTTCTATTTTAGATCAACACTATAGAAGACAACATTATGTCACTAAAAATCTATAAGAAAAGGGGGAATGAAAGAGTTTTAGATTTCATTAATTGGTAGAAAGGATTAACATACTCTTTGAATATACCAATCCCTCAAGAATAGTTTTTCCCCATTTGTGTAGAAAATATCCATGATCAGTTTCCCACACCATTAATCCCTGTGAAATACATACGAGGGTTTCGGGATCTGGCCTTGATAGCTCAATAGGTGGAAAACTCTATAGCAGAGACTAGAGCCAAATCCCGAGTAATCCCATCAGCTCTAGGAAGAATATAAGAAAATGTAGAGGCTGCTATAGTCACACTAAATAATTCCCCTAAACCCACTCCTACTTTAAATCCCTCACTATACCATAGGGCTCCAATTCCCGTGTGTTATCAACATTTAATTCTTTATCAAGGTGATAAAAAATATCAAAGGTATAGATAGTTTGAGATGTTGAAAAAAAGGTCTATTCTTTTCTAAATGGCCAAGTCCATAGCTACTTCATCTCATCTTTGAAAAAACAATTAGTTTAGTTTCCAAGGACAAAGAAAAATAACAAATAAGTTGATGAGGACCTCTAAAACTATTTCCCCTTCTATCAAATGTTATGGAACCCCATCCAATATTGTTTTTAAGGACCTCCTACAAAAGATGGTGGACTCTAGGCAAGTGACGCTTAAAAATTCATCATCCCAAGTAGCATGTGTTACTTTTACCGATCCAGAGCAGGAAGGTGAATGGAAGGAAGTAAAAAAGTAATAATGGTTAGAAATTTGATGATTGGATGGTTAAGAAAATAGTCAACCAAACTCATGTCATTATACAAACATATTTGAAATAGTATTTTGTGTCTCCTGCTACTTCGGTTATAGCAAATCCATCTTCAACAAAATCCTATTCCTCTAAAGGTTAATCCTCAAAGAAGTGACATGGATGGAAAAATAATGAGAAAATATAAGAATATGAGTTTTTTTTAATGAAAAATGTGTCCTTGACCTTAGAATATTACATGCCAACCATATCAAAAGCACAAGCACCACCCCACCAAATGGAACAACAAGAATTGACCTATCAGGAAGAATCTTCATCAGATGAGGGGTTGATCTTCAGCACCATTAATGTAATTCACTTAATGGATCCCAATGTGAATGATGATTAAGATTATGAAACTGAGTTCTTTGTGATTGATTGGGGAACTGGGAGAAGATGATTTCAGGGCAGAGGATACAAGGGAAGACATGGTAGTGCTAGAAGCCACTACTCCAACCACACCCCTGCGTGGATAGTTTATAATGCAGAAACTCATGGGTGATCCCTATGGGAATAACAGGAACAATGGAATTCTCCCTCACATTACAGGGTCTAACCTGACATGATCATCTTGGAAGACCAGTTAAAGGCTATGAAAACACCTCCTCAGTGAGGGGGTATACCTAGATGTCCTAATATACCAAGAGTATAAGTACTTATAGATTCTACCCTAAAAGATGGTCCATCCACATCCAGAGAATCATCTCCCAAGGCACCAACAAAAGAGAATCTACACACTTTAAAACATAGGCCTATGGATCAAAAGTATGATGTGTTTAAGAAACTAGCCCAAGTACATGACATGTTATTGATAATAGATGCCATGATTCTATTTAAGGATCTCCAAGAAGCACACATTGAGGATTTTTCATGTCATTGAGAGTTTGAAGTTGAGGTTGATGTTGTGGAAGTTTACCATATAGAGAATAAACTAGAAGACTTCCCTGTAGTCATATGTTTCACAGACCAGGATGAGTATGTTATTGTACATGGACACATCAGGACCTTGTACATATCTGGAAAGATTAATGAAACTAACATCTAATGATCCTTTAATTAATAATGGATTAGGGGTCAACCTCATTCCCATTTAGAAACTTCACCAAGTGTACCTCACTACATCCCACATGTCTCCCTCAAATTTGATGTTATAGGGTTACGAAATGAATGGGAAGAACCTCTCAACTAGATTATGATCATAACTCATTTTGGGGATCTTATATATTATTCAGAGTTCATGGTTGTCAATCAACACACATATTTCAATGTTCTACTTGAAATACCTTGGCTACATCATCATTCAACCAATACTTTATCATACCACTAATGTCACAAATATTGCATCAATAGTAAAATACGTAAATTTCATGGTGACAAGGACTTATTCAAAATATATGAATATCACTATATAGATGATGAGTTCTTTTACATAAGGGTAAAATAGTACATGGAGAATGGTTTAACTAGAATCATTGCACCAAATGGTTTATAAAATATCCCTTCTAACCCATTCAATAATCATAGTACAAATTATGTGCTTCCCATTAATCAAATTGAAAGGGCTGACCCAAATCCAAGATATCATTCAATGGTTAACATAATTTCAATTCAGGAAACTAAACCTGATAGTACTGGGGAAATCATTAACTCACTAAGTAGTGATTAATGAAATAGAGATGTCTTCATTTCATCCACTGAAGTCCTACAAGTCTTTGCTTCATTGGCCATTCTAGAAGAAGTTTTCACACTCATGAAAAAATACAGGGATACCTATTTTAAACCCATCATTTTCCCTTCATAGCTTAAAAAATACCCATCATCATCAGTTGGTCTAGAGATGGTTTACTCCTCTTAGGGGTGTCCCAATACTAACTCCTCCACTAGCCATGAAAATCATGCTTCATCACCTACCCTACAAGAAGAGGTAGATGAAGTAACACATGGAGAAGAGGAAGAAGAGTAAGACCATAAGGATTCCCTTACATCATTTTATGATGTATTATCCACAACCATGGATGAACATAGAGAAATAAATCTGGGTAAAAAATAAGATCCACACTCTAGTCTGATTAGTGTGGCCATGACTCTATAAGGTAAAGGGGTGTATACTTCCTTTTTAAATTAACATCGGGATCTATTTTCTTGTAATTATACATAAATGTCAAGCCTTGAACCTATGGTGTCCACCCATCATTCTAGTTTTCCAGAAGAGCATTAGGGACACAAGAAGTTAGTAAAAATAACACACCTAACTCATGCCTCAAAAATTGAGGCTGAAGATGACAAGCTTATCAAAGATGACTTCATCCTATAAGTGAAATATCCAATTTGGATAGCCAATATTGACTCGGTGAAATACAAGAACATGCAAATAATAGTTTTTATTGATTTTAGAGATCTCAAATAGTATTTTACCAAAGATGAATTCTTAGTTACAGTAATATAACTCTTAATTAATGAAAAAAATTTCTACCTAGATCTCTCATTAATGGATGGATACTATGGGTATAACCAAATATGGATGGACCTAGAAGATGAGAAATCTAAATCCTTCAAACACCCTCAGGGGTATTTTTTTATCGGGTAATTCCATTTGGATTGAAGAATATTGGTCTAACATACCAACGTATAATGCACCACATCTTCAAACCCTTCTTGGGGATTTTTTTTGAATGATTTATTGATGTTATAGTGGTCAAATATAGAAAACATTATTATCACTTAGCTAACCTAGAGACCATATTCAATAATATTTGACAACATAATCTGATGATGAACCCATTCATGTGTTCCTTTGGTGTAACCTCTTGAAAAATTCTATGGTTTTTTTGTACACCATAACACCATAGAAGTTGATCACAAGAATACTAAATCTATCCTTGGCATGTCCCATCCTCAAATCTTGAAAGATTTTAGAGTAATTCAAGAACACTTGGCCTATATTCGGTGCTTAAAAGAAAACCTGGTAGACAAGTGTTTTCCCTTCACCAAATCGATGAAAAAGGGGTCAAATATTAATGGACCAATTATTACCAAGAGGTATTTGATACCTTCATGAAATACCCCTTGATCCAACCAGTATTAATTCCACCTGTGAAATTAAATCCACTCATAATTTATGTGAAATCCTTTGAGCGATCACTGGGAACTTTCCATGCACAAAATAATGATACTTGGAACGAAAACATCCTTTATGATCTCAGTCAAACCATGCCTGAGGTAGAGACTCAATATTCAAATATTTTGAAGATTTTCCTAGAATTAATATTTTTAGTTTAGAAGATGAGACATTATTTATAGAATCACGATGTCCACTTGGTCTCTTGCAATAAACCACTAAAATATGTCCTCAGTCATTCTATGTTGATTGGAAATTGGTCATGGTGGGTAGTTATTCTGAAGCGGCTTGATATATAGTTCATCCTCAGAAAGCAGTAAAATGCCAGTCCATGGAAAATATCCTTACTGAAAACCCATCTACAGAAGAGACATCATTGAATACTAAACTTCTTGAGGAATAAATCTTATCTATTCTTGACTTTACTCAAACATAGGAAATATAAATTGATGATGATTCAAGAAGTCTAATATGGAATATAATGGAAGAACCTAATTTCAACAAAGTTAGGTTAGGAATTGTTTTTATCTCCCTAGAAAAGGTAGTGTTTATATACTCCATATTGATATCAGAAGGCGGTACCAACAATGTGGCAGAATATCAAACTCTCATTACAGGTTTGGAATTGGCACTCTAAGGAACAGTGAACAGCCGGGAGGTGAAGGGTGATTCAAAGTTAGTAATCAAATAGATTAATGGATATTACACCATTAGAAAAGAAGAGTTAATTCCACTTATTAATTATTTCTGAAGGCTAATGTGAATTTTCTCTCTAAAACAACATTGTCTTATATCCTACGGTCATAAAATTCCCAATTTGATACATTGGAAAATGCAGCTACAACCCCAGAAGTTCTAAATTGGGATGAAATAATCATTAATATTACTCATTGTCATGTGGTTTCATCTTTTTTTAAAATTAGAATAAAGGAAATCAATGAAATTAGTCCCATTACCGAACCATTTGTTCCTACCATGGGATGGATGACACCCATCATGGAATATCTCCAAGACGGGTTACTTCCACCAAATAGAGTTGGAAAATAGAATATCTGGTGATGAGTAGTTAATTTCACTCTTTATGATGGGCCAAATCACCAGAAGATCCTTTATAGAAAAGTATTTGATGGAATTACCCTTAGATTCATTGATGTGGAAGAAAATACAACTATCATGAAAGAAGTACATGCAAGATCCTATGGTTCCCACCTATCTGGGTACAAGCTTTTTGATCACATCTAATGGTTTGGATATTTTTGGCCTTTGATGATGCAAGATTACATAGATTTCACTAAGAAGTTTCATCCCTTTTAGGTTCATTCAATCTTCATGCATGAACCTTTGGAGTTTCTACGTACATACAAATACTCCTAGCTATTCGCTACATATGTAATTGATATATTTGAACCATATACACCATCAATGGCTAAGAAGTTCAAGTACATCCTTACTGTTACTGATTTCTTGTCAAAATGTGCTGATGTAATACCTATTAAGTAATTAGGGGCCTAAATCATTGTTATCTTTGCCAAATCAAATATCATAACTAGATTTGTTGTCCCTCATACCATATGGATGAAAAACAGCACCATTTTCTGTTATACTAATGTAGGGATGTTATATAATGAATATAATATCAAATCCAACCATTCATACTACTATTATACAACAACAAATGGATAGATAGAGGATTTCAACAAAACCGTGTCCAATATACACCAGAAAATGGTGGATGAAGATAAGAAATCTTGGCATGATAAACTCTTTCATGCCATATGGTCTTATAGGACTACTACTTGTACAACCACACAGTCAAATCCATACTCATTGGTATATGGGACAAAAGCTGTTATTCCCATTGAAATTCAGTTTCCATCACTTAGAGTTGCCATTTGTGATCAATTATCCACTAACTAGAAATCCCAAAAACAACTAGATGAGTTGGAGCGATTGGAAGAATATAGATTGAATACCTTATATCACATGGAAGTCTATCAGAACCAAATATCACTAGCCTTTAATAAGAAGGTCTGACTTCATTCATTCCTCCAATGAGAGTTGGTTTTTGTCTATAAGACTCCAATGATGCTGGGAAAGAAGCCTCAAAATCTTGAGCTAAAGTGGGAAGAACATTATTCCACACATAACGTATATTCTAATGGAGTTTATAACTTAATATCACTCATTAAAACTCCAACCAATGCATGGTTTCTAAATAATAAATTTGTGTAATCACACAAAGTTCATCTTAGTTGTATGAAGATAAACTATGTTAAAATCATCGTCCATGACGAATAATGTTAAACTGCATGTCATCATCATCGTTATTACATGAAGATAAACTGCACAACATTAGGTCCTAGTCTCATGATCTAAAATTTAAAAAAACCATTTTCCTTGACACAAGACATTAAAATGTATGGTTGAAATATCCCTCATTTGTCGTTAATAAATCCCACAATATACCACAAGTTAACATACCTTTTGGTCCCTTAAAAGATGAGTAACTTCCATGCATAATCCTTACTCACATCATTGCCACTCCCTTGTAGAATTTTCACTCTATTTCTTCGCTATGTTTGGATCAGACCCACACGGGGAACCATATTCAATAACTATGTATGTCTTGATTCTCATTCCAATGAGATATGTAGTGATTCCCAGATCTCCAATATTGGGACCAACCATGATAAAATGATCCTTCATTCACTGTGTGTATGAGACAAATGTGCACATGCAATATTTACTCAAAAACTATGTATGGCTTGATTATTTGTTCTGTAGGATACATAGTGACACATGGGTTCTAACCCATGGTCTAATGTCAATATTTCCATCTTTTCACATCAGTTCATCTTTATCCATACAACATGACATTTAATTGGATGGAACATTTCATGAACTACGTATGAATTTATTATCATTTCTATGAGATACGTAGTGATTCCTGAATATTCAGTATTGGGTCCAGACATAATAAAAAACCCCTTCCTATTCCCCGTTTATAAACCCGATCTACACAAAGAAACTTTCCTTGACTTATGCCTTGATCCTCATTACAATGAGATGCATGGTGTTACATAGACTTCCTGATTTAGGCCTAAACATTACTCTGAAAGTTATCAAAATTCCTCTTTCCCACATCAATGTCTGACTAATGTGGGGGGGGGGGATTTTAAGAAATATGTGGGGCTTGATTCTTACCCCAGAAAGATATGTAGTGATGCCCGGATATCCAATCCTTGGTCTAGCCACAACTAATCATTAAGCCCATTTACTTCATGTGCACGAATAAGATATACATAGGGAACCTATCAATGACCACATGAGGCTTGATTGTTACCCCTATGAGATACATTGGGACACTAATAATTTCATACTTAAGCCCAACCACAATGTTTCTAACACTTCATGTCAGTTCACCTTCATCCTTACTGCATGACATTAAACTGAATGGAATTCCAAGAACTATGTGTGTCTCGATTCTCATCCAATTGAGTTATGTAGAAAAACATGGGCCATATCACCTAGTCCATCCACAATTTAAAATCCCCCATTCCCTATGTACATATCATAATTCCACAGGGAATTTCTTCAAGAACTATGTGTGTCTTCATTCTCACTCATATGAGATATGTAGTGACACCAAAACTCTCTATCTAGGGACTAGTCACAACATGATAAAAATAATGAATATTTCATCCCATGTTTGAGTCACATATATGTGAGGAAATTTAATATGAGTTTTCATCTTATGTATAAACAAGTATTCAAATAAACCCACATTATCCTCTATTTTTTAATTTAATAAGGATTGGGGATATTTATTTAAGAATTATATGTGGCTTGATTCTAACCCCTATGAGATATGTGGTGATGTCTAGATCTTCAACCTTGGGCCCAGTCACATTAAAAAATAAAAAATCCTCCATTTTCCTGCATAAAAATAAAAATATATATCTATGATATTTTATTTTGGGTCCTCTCCATAGAGATGCCACCAAGGGAACAAGAAATGTCCCCATTATACATACGAGTCAGGTCTATTTAAAGAACTCTATTATCATGTTCATTATCCATCCAAATACTTACATTATGCATTATACATTACCCATTTATCATTTCATACTCAAAATCATGAAAACTTTTAGATCTTCACAATCATTCTTTAGTTTCTAGCGGAAGAATTTCTGATACCTAAGGTATCTTTTACCTAACTATGAAGTATGTGCCCCTAGTTGTCCTTGCATAATTTCACCTGTATAATAGGAATGTCACCCAAAGGATGCAACTATTTTGCTATAAAAAATATGCCCTATCCAATCCTATATAATACCTCCCCATAATAGGTTTTTCAAATAGAAGTAACTTCATTATTGGGAGAAGCCTCTTTTGTCCCTCTAAGCTTTGACAATGGTATGCAGGAACCTAGATTTTAATGTAACCATCCTTCACATATTTGTCCCATATACTTTCTCTCAACCTGAAAATCTCCAAGACCATGGTTTACACTTTCCCCTCTCATTTTTCAAAGTATATTATAATAACCATGGTTCATTTGACCACATATAATTCATTGTTTCCCTAATATTTTGGTCATAGTCATATGACCTAAAAATACATGTACCATATTTTCTACACTTGGGATAGACATTTTTAGAGATCCAATTCCCCCAATTCATTGGAAATTATGACTTGAAACACATCTTCTATATTCATGTACTATTCTCTATAAACAAAAATCCATTCTTGACAATATCTTAATCTCCAAAAACATTCATAAAATTTTAACAATATAATTTTAGAATTATTGAGAGTTATGTTACAGGACTATAAAGTACCTGTCCCCAGTTGGCCTTGCATAATTCACCAATATAACGGGATTATCTTCCAAAGGATGTCACTGTTTGGCTATGATGCATATTCCCTAGCATCCCCTACATGATACAAACCCCATAACTAGTCTTTAAAATAGAGGTAACTTTGTTATTGAAAGAGACCTCCTCTAAATTCCATTTAGCCTTTTTCCCATATCACTCTTCAAATTTGGGAATCCCCAAATCATAGCTTAAAATCTTCTCCTTCCATACCAGAATATTGTAGAATATTTACAGATAGATTATTTTGAATTGGAGAACCATCAAACCTTCGATCAAAGAAAAAAACCTTAAATCAAATCCCATAATGTCCTTGTTTCATGACTTTAAACTAAACCCCCTAATGTACTTACTTCATGACTTAAAATTTCACAACATCATATCAAAAATCCCCTTTCTAATAAAATGTACCATCCTTCACACACCAAATTCATGTAGAAGTGGTTTCTCCTTCTTATCCTATGTCAGCACAGATGGACCCTTTTGTTCTTAGACATCTTTCATTAGAAATTCCACCCATTATGGTCTTGAGATATCTAAATCATAAACCCCATTTTCTATCAGTAATAGATTGTCAAAATTCATAGTAAATGCTTTACCTAACTATAAAGTACATGCCCCTAGTTGACCTTACATTAGGTGCTCACATAATGATCATATAAACCAAAGGATTCCACTATTTGGCTATACAACATATGCCCTAGTTGGTCCTACATAATATAACCCCCATAATGGGTTTTTAAAATAATGTTTACTTCATTCGTGGAATAGTCCTCCTCTATTATTATACTTAAAATTTTAGATTTTGTGACCATAAAACTCATGATTCAAGATTCCACTTGGTTGTATCAAAAAAATATTGGTACATTCCTAGCCATAAAGTTTTTTTGGATTCCAATATAAAAGTTCACGGTCAAAGATATTTGACTGAAATCACTAGATTTATTAGTCTAATATGCATGAATTTAAATTTCCCATAAAAAGAGACATAGTACTCTACAGGTTAAAAACCCACTAGGGGAAATCTGGAAAAAATTCGAATGTCATCTCACTATACCAACACTCTATACTGTTTTAGAAATATCAAGTGATAAAATGTTAAAAGGAAAACTTGTTCCGCTGAAAACCCAAAATTGAAAGCCAAAGAAAAATCCAAGTTTGACTCGCTAAGTTCCATCCATATTGGGATTAGATAAAAATTAGGTTTATAACAAAAAAGATATAAAATTTGTAGGGTTGTTCATGTAACCCTAGAAATAATCAAACTACACTCACAAGGCCCATTGGCTTAAGTAAAAAAATTAGAGTTCATCACATATCTATCATCTTAGTTAGGATTATATAGTATATAAAATCATTCTATGAAAATCAGTTTCAACATTATATATACAATAAAAGGAAAGGATGAATATGTAGATGATTAGAAACACAATTCTTTTCATTTATAAGAAAAATAACCCATAGGAACCTCCAAAAATGGAGTATCTCTATCTTATATCACAATAGGTTGTTGATGTAATTTTTCATTTGTTGAATAGCCTCCTCGACCCCATCAGTCACCTCTTGAATTTTAGTTAGTTGATCATCCCAGTCTCCTTATCCTAATGAAGAACTTACTTGGAAGTCACAATGGAATTGGCCCCTTCATTTTGAGTTTCTACTTTTGAGTAGTGAAGTTTTTTATGTTCCCCTTGATTATCATCTATCTCTTTCTAAAGAAACGACACTTGAATAGTCTTCTCCTTGATTTACTGGTTGAATTACACCAAATTTTTTTAATGGTTGGATTATTCGTTGGATAATGGATCAAAAAAAATTAACAATATTGATGAGTAGTTTTTCCTTAATGATATCTTTACTAAGTTTATGCTCTTGAACGCAACTTGGAATGGCCTCCTTCACCATAGTATGGATTACAGAGTAATCAAAACCACTGAATCCCAACATGATGAATAACACTGAAAGCCATGGGCATCATTTAGTGAGTTATTTTAGGGGTGTGTTAGAGATAATAATCCTTATATATTGATAAGATTTGAAAATTGTGATGCATAGAGTATTCTATAACTCTAGATCTAACTCAGAGTCTCTATAATAAGGAGGGATGTACTCTAGAATCAGCACACTCAAAGAAGTGCCCAATTTTATTCCCCCTTGAATAGTGGTTTCCTTTCATCCCAATTCTGTTTGAGGTGATGTATAAGAATCACCCTCAGAACTAACCATAGAATATGATAATCCTAAATGATGAATTAAAATCATCGTTATATTAAAAAAGGCAATAATGGGACATAATCACAATAATTGGTAAACCTTACCCAGTAGTAGATCGTCAGTTTGAGACGATTCTTCCCCAGCATTCCTAGCCTCAGTAGTTTGGGCTAGAATTTCTTATTTAGGGGAACTTCCTTGGGTCTACCCAAGACTATCCAAATGAACATCACAAAAACTCCCTATCTCAAGGTTCACTTGAGCTTACTCCTCCTCAATTGTGGGACTGAGAGTGATTTCAATGCCATCTCCATGCACCATTAATGTACTAGTTCTAGTGTATGGAGTTGTATAGTTCAACCAATAATGACTAGAGTATCACGAATAAGAAGATTAATTGGACATAAAATAAATACTCATGTCCATTTGGTTCCATATAAAGCACCTTGAATTCTTTTAAATAAGTAGGAATATTAGTATGTTCTATTATTTCATCAATGTACATACCAATATTTATCATGGATTATATTGACTTCCCAACCCCCTTGTTAATCTCACATGTGGGAGAACTTGGAGTGGTTGGTTCATGACCCTCATTTGATGGATTAAGACCCCGAATAGCCTCCTCAGTGATAGCTGGAGGGTCACCATTAGATTTTGTACCATTTTATGGTGCATGCGATGATCCTAAAATATCATAGAAATGGATGTTATTTGTTGATATATATAGCTTCTCATGAATAACTTATGACATACCAGATGCCTCCTTTTAGTGATAGGAGCCATTTCATTTATAGAAATCTACACATGGTCTGAATATCCATCCTCAGTTCTTAGAAGTTCATTTCTAATTTCCCTGAGAGAAGAAATAAAATAATTTCCTGAAATTCCAAGAAGTTTAATCACATTCTCTGAATGAGGTCAAAATTATTTATGTCAGGAAAACATATCGATACTATTAAATCATTTAGATACAGTTTTCTTTCTTCATCATATATGCTTCTTTGTTTCCTTCAAAGGAGGATTGGCATCATCATCATCATCAAAAATAGGTATTTGATATGGGAATCCTAGTTCCAAATCATCCCTCATGTCTTATCATCTTGGAGATATTTCATCAGATTCAAGGGGTGATCCAGCATCCCCGAGCAGAGTACCACTAGAGCTATACCATGGTGATGGAATTTCAATTGATGTTCCCTAAAACAGTTTCAAATTGAGATGGTATTTCCCCTATGAAATAATATTTTGGATAAAAAACTAAAGGCAAATCAAAAAATAATATGTGAAATAGAGAACTTATGTCTTTGAGATTGAAAAAATCATGCCTTTCCTCAAAAGATGAATGGTCTATCCCTTTAGTGGCACCATGATCCATCATGTCCATAACATGCTTTGTGGTGGGGACTAGATCATTGGTTGCATATATGAGCATCTCTAGCTCCTGGATATAAATTCCCACTTTAGTAGGATTATCCTTAAAGTGAATATCAGATGGGGCTTGAAGATCTCCTATACCTAGAATACCCAAACCCGCACATAGAATCCCCAAAAATGATTCAAAAAAAATCTTCCATATTTGAACTATCTCTCATTTTAAATATTTAGAATACATCTTGGATTATTGTGAGGATGATTCTATAGCCTTATACCTAACAGGATTCCCATTTACTTTCAGTACAGATGGTAGACAAGAAAATGGAACCCAATTCTCTTCTTAGAGATGGTGACTAGACCACCATGGTGTAGCCTTAGTTGGTGATGATGATGTGGCCCTCTTGATTCTGGTAGGTGTATTATATCTTACAATAGGTATCTTTGGTGATCTAAGAGCCTCATTATCCTTAACCACCAACTCTGATGACTCAATCTCTAAAGAATATAAAGCACCATCCAAATGAGACGGTTCTGTCCTGCTTCTCCTCTTTACATTGACCCAAGGAACAACATTGTTTAGCACCCCTTTAGGGTATGATGCAACCCAAGCTTCAACATACTAGATAGTCAACCTTCTTTCTGCATTAGTTGTACATAGATTGGTCATTTACCCTATCTTTTCCATGATAGTAAGTAACTATAGTTGTTGATACACCATCATATGTTGTTCTAGTATAATGTGAACCGAAGGGGGTATATTATTTTTTTCATGAATTTGAATTAGAATACAAATCGATAAGGATCATAAACCTCACATATGATTTTATCATCAATCCTAGTTTCCAATACACCATCCATACAAGCTAGTATATGCAACCACAATGATAAGTTGGACATCCCATAATCCACAATACTTCCCATGGTTAGATTCGCATAAGGAAACATTTTTAACTACATGAATAAAATAAACATTGTCTAAATGTAATGAGGTGTCAATAATAAGGGATGAATACAGGAAAAATATTGAATGAATGGTTGAAATGAGCTCATGAGGACTTGTATCCCACTCAGTATAGCATAAGTCTTGAAATGGGTCACGATCCATCCCCAAAAAACCTGAAATGTTCCTGAAATTCAGAAAGGACCCTTCCCTCCCTGAATGTGAAACAATATTCTATGGATATTTTACAAAGTAGGGGTGGCCAAACCAACAATTTTCCTCTCTTATAGCTTGGATTCTACAACAAATGTTCTAGGACTTTTACCACCTTAGGAATCATGAATATAAAATAGATAAATATTAATACACATAGAAAGAAAACCCATGAGCCATGTCTTGGTAAGAATTTCAGGGTTGATTTCATATCCACACTTTTAAAACACTACTTTTTCTAACATCATTCAGAAGGTGTCAGGTTTAATTTTATTCACTTCCTTGGTACATCTCATTACATGATTTCACTTGGGGCCTTCCCCATTTTTCTTCAATAAAATTCTCATCCATGTCTCCAGATGAATATCCACTTTTGTGTGAGGATTTTCCTTCTTTATTTTGTAGAATTTTTTTAACAGCTCATGCTCTAACAGTGGTGTCCTATCAGTCTCAACCCACATCACTATTGTAGGAATGAATTAATCATACATATCTCTAAGGATCAGATACCCAAAAATATTGTGGATGTTCCACAAACTTATTCCCAGTTATCCATGCAAAAAATGGAAATAATTCATCTATGCACTCCATAGGCTTAGCATTTGTGGAAAAAAATCATCATTCATATACAATGATGGCGTCCTATCAGTCTCATTTCACATCGTTGTTGGTGGAATGAATTCATCACACGTATCTCTAAAAATCGAATCCCTAGAGATCTTGTAGATGTACCACAAACTGAGGACCACTTCTCCATGCGTCAAATGGTAATAATTCCTCTGTGTACTCCATAGGCTTAGCAGTTATGAAAAAAATTAATCATTCTTATAAAAGTAGGTTTTACCTACCCATACAACCACATAAATCCTCATGCTTTATAGATATTGTTTGAACTCTGTATAGGTTTTTCATACCTAGTATATCCACATCCATGCGGGCATAACACCCCCTCCTAGACGAAAGTACCAACCTTTCTTATAGCCCTTTGATTAATTTGTTTGTCAATCTCAAAAAAATAGATGAATAATAGTGAAGATTTAGTTCGATAGTATATATTTTCAGATCTGGAGCACATGGGCTATGATTCATAACATAGGTTGTGGATACCTTACTAGCATTAATATATGTTACCACACTAGAAATGTTAGAATATGAGATGTTCATATACTCTTGAAACCATGAGGCTGGGATATAATTCTTAGGATATGGTGTGAGGACTTCCTGTAGATGGACATAACAATAAAGTGGTAGATAATTGCGGTTCAAAAAATCATGTTGATACTTCTTCAGATACCCTGCTATATCCGGATGGTTGGTATCAAATATATTATAGTAATCATGCCCTATGATATTCATCATATCCTCAATTCACTTGCTAGACAATTCATCAGTAGTTGTGATCTTCATGGGAGCCATCAGACCTGAAAAGAAATATTAAATTCATTTTATAGTAGGATCAATTGGAAAAACATTCATAAAGTAAAGAAAATTTGGAAAAGGTATTAAGGAGAACAAGTTAATGTTTGGCACAAAAGTTTGTCCCTCAAACGTGTGGTACACAAATGTATCGCTCAAATGTTTGGCACACAAGGGAATAGATAAAATAAATATTGTATCTACGAGAACAAAAAAATGTGTATGCGTGGAAGATTTATGCGGTGATTGATCGATTTTATAAATTAGAAGACTTTGTCCTCAAATTGAAGGCTCTATTTATATAATGGGAAGTCAAGCTTCATGACATCCACTTGTGTGGACACCCAGAAACATGTGCATCCCATATTAAATTTTCATCCCTTTTTACCACATGAATATACCCTCTTTTTCATTAAGATCCAATCCTGAGGGGAGGATTTTTTGACACAACATTTCAGCACATGGATTAAAATGTGACAAAGGGAAATTCCTTAGAAAAATGAGGAGAAAATAGATGAAGAATATAAACATTTGAAAATTATCACAAATTGGTTCATCCAAGGTATCCCAAATCACCATCAGCACGTATGAACTTGCATGCCACCCTACTAGTGCAACCAACCACCTTCACCCAGGGTCACCTATTTGCCTCTAAATAGACCCTTGGGGTAATCGTTTGAATGAATAAATTTTCTGGAAGACCAATAGTTTCTATGATCCTCCTAGTTCTTCGCTCAAGACTTTCAAAACCTCCAATGTAGTTTCATGACACCTAAATAGAGGGAATTAAAGGGAGATAGTGAGACTAAAGAACTTTCTATGTTAGAAATAAATAAAACTTGCATGATTCATTCACCCAACTCCCTGTATTAAAAATACATTCACATCATGACCTTCCTCAAATAAAAACTTGTGTGACATACTTTTTGGAAAACGCATGAAAAAACTTGAAGGCTTGATCCAAGTATCACCCAAGTGTAATCATCTAGGTTGTTCATCACCCAAGGTGAAACAAATTTTCCCAAGCCTACTTGTGTGGAGACCCCTTTCATGGTGCACATGATGTGCGGTCCTCCTTGGTTCACCTATCCTTTCAGCCTACACAAGCCTTTCATGAATCCACCATCAAATCCATTCATGGAAGGCTTTCTCCTTCATTATCTACCTTCCCTAAAAGGGACTATTTTGAAACCTCCACCAAGACCTCCTAATTTGAAAACCCTTAGGGAAAGTCACATCTGTGTGTCTCCCATTTGGATTTTTATTTCTATAGTTAGAGGTTTCTTGCACATTTCCTACCAGAGGGTTAGGATCCTTAAGGAATCTGTAGATTTATATATCTATTGCCACAGAAACCCTTACCCTAGGTATAGTGTTATGGAGATCACATTATTGGATTATGAGGATATGAATCTATCCCCCATATCATCTCTAAGACCTGGAGCCTCTAATCCCTAGTAGGGAGGGGGAGGATAAAACTTTATTTTCCCTTTGAAAAAGGAAAATTCTCCCTCTTTTACCAGAACCATTCAAAAGGAAACCATCCTAGTGTACACCCTTGGACATTCATGTATGAGGATATAGTATTACTCCCCTCTACATCCATCACCTTCATTCCTTCCTTATCTTGTACTGTAGTACGATGTAAAGTAAAAATAGGGAAGTTTCATAGCCCAGACCTCTTCCATCATAGCCCGGAACTCTTCCATCATTGATGGAAGAAAGGTGTGTGGTTTGTTGAGTGTTTTAAATACTATTGTTTCTCACACCATTCATGAATCATGTGGGATTAGAGGGTTGTAATGATCACAACAACCACAAAATCAAACTAAATGAACTATGAGAACTCTGATTCCCATGATAACTAGGATACGTAGGAAGCCTTCCCGAGGCTTGATCTCTATAAAATCCTATCCATGAATCGAGGAATTACACCCATCTCAAATGGGAAACCTATTCGGTGGAAGCACCAAATTGAAAGAACTATGAGAACTCTAATTCCCACCATAACTACGTTACGTAGAAAGCCCCCTTGGGGCCCGAGCTCACTAGACATCCTCTTAAGGATTATTCTCTTGTCCTAAATATCTTAAATAAGGGAATACTTATTAAAAATAACCCCTAACATAATCCTCTCAACAGTACTTACTCACCCATGATACTTATCAAACTATGTGGGATTTTATTCACATCTAAATGAGATATGTAGGAAGGATCCCTAAGGGTCAAACCCAAAATTCCAAGTCAACCCTATTCTATCTAGGCCATATCCCTGACATGGTCTAATTTAACTTGGAAGATCATATTCCTTCACGGTTCCTCAGTCTACTTAGTCATTAGTCCCACACCAATATTTGACTAGGAACCTTCTACCTAGTTGTCCTTGTCACTTGATGTAAAAATGTATGGTTAGGTCCTCATCACATGACCATAAAATGTATGATGTGTCCCATTAAATGGAACTGAAGTACATGGGTTCTGATTCCTTTGACAAGGATACATAGGTATCCCATCTATGGTTTCAATCCCAACATCCTAATAACTTCCCTCTCCCAGGATGATGATAAATTCCAGAGTGACATTCTTCTACCTAGATGACCATAAACTCCAGAGTTCCCCACTATGTGGATTAAAAACCAGTATCTTCATAATAATGACCAAAGAATCTCTAATTAGTATATGAGTAGATAACATTATTTTATAACCTCATATACATAATGATATCTCCATCAATGAAGAACCTCAAATACATACAAGTGTTTTAAATTACACACATCCTAATAAATGATTTCTAATATTTTGATAACCCACATCATACTTGGGTAGTTAAAGAGGGATTCATGAACATATCTTAAATATATAAGATATTCCCATAGTAGGAAATAATTCCTCCCAAAAGTGTGTGATGATCCCAACCTCCCATCCTATTGACCAATTCAAGTTCTTAAGAGTCATAGGTCAAAATACCTAATGAACACCTAAATTTAGAAAGAAGGTTCCTTTGGATATAGAATTGTCAGTTGTTTCCATTTCCATAAACATATTTGTTGGAAACCATTTGTAAATAGTGATTCCTAACTAGAACACACATTCTGAGATACTGAACTGCCTATAGAGCAGGAAGGCTCCCCCACATGGTTAACCCAACCTAGGGAATATTCATATGTTATGGTTCTATTTACTAACTACATACCTATTGTGGAAAATGAATAGAGTAAGGGTTTCAATACTATCTAGAGATATAAAACAATGTGGATGTGGGTGTGGCTTCAAATCTATACTATTGTTTCTAAAACTCTTCTCCTAGAGTTCATTGATGAGGACACCCTTCGACACCTATTTACCTAATCGGGTTCTAGTGGCTTTGACTACCAAAATCTTCACCAACATGTGAACCATATTATCATTGTTTTATGGGATTTAAATTCTTTTGAAGACATACTTTCTTAGTTAAATGCTTCATACTAGATGAAAAAAAAATCGGGATCCTACAAAAGAGATGCATCACCTAATGGCTGAGGAGACATAAGCTCATAGCCAATAGATTTATAAAACAGAATATTTGTTGGAGTAATAAGCTCATGTGTCCAAGATAAATGTGCAATTTGAATCAATGAGTACCAACGTCTAAGCCATTAAATAGAAAATTAATGATCTTGGTTCCATTCTAAAGCAAGTGCATCCCTCGCTTGAAGTTGAAGCTACACATAAGACCAATTTAGAGCAATATATTGATGGTCCATGTCATATAATTATTGATTTTTTGGAAATATATAGTCAAGAATCATTATAATATTTTATATTTTCTTGTACCACTATTTTTATTTGAAAATAGGGAGTGGCTTCAGGTTGTGGTTTTCCTCTTTTCATACATTAAATAGAATGAAAAAAATTTCCCCAGTGCTTTTCCTTTATCTTTTCCTACCATTTCAATCATTTATGGTTAACATAATTCTAAACTGTAATCTCAGCCAGATATCAATTTGAGTCTCAATCCATAATAATGGAAATAAACAAATCATGATCTATTTTTTTCCTGAGTCAAGAGGCTCGGTGAGCATATTTATAATCCTTCTAGGTTTACATGTTAAACCCTACAAACATTACAAATTTTATGTTATTACTTTATTTTTTTCCTAAGACACATTTGGTGTGGGCATAGAAGGCATAACTTGACTTTTTCTAAGGCAGATCTTCATGAGTTTTTTACCTAATAGGGTTTGTGTTGCTTGAGTTTTTTTAGTTTCACAACATTTTTCCTAAACCATACATAGCATAGGTTTAGTGAGCTAGTACTTGACTTTTATCTAGGGTTCCATTTGAGGATTTTCATTTTAGTGAGTGCTGTGTCTATTTTGTGGGTAGTTTAAAATATTTCCATCTAAACCATCATTACTAATGTTTTAGGTCGAATAGATTTGACCATGATTTGCAGGGTGAGGGACCCATTTTATAACTCATTAATTGAGAATTCCCTAATAGCCTTCAAACATGGATGATATATTTATCGTGACCTTGATTTTATGATTTCTAGATATGAAACATTATATGGGTCATAGAATTCATTAGGAATACAAAAGTAGGAACAACCTCTCCTGAGGATGAATTTAACTCTAGTTGATAGACCATTTTTGTGGTCAATATACATAGATCCACTAGGGCATTGTGTGCATAGTCAAAAAAAGGTTTCTGCAAGACACTACCATTCCATTTCTGATGGCCAATAAATTTTATGGAAATTTGTATCTATTTTACAATTGGATTCCATAATTGGTGGCCGATTGAGGGGATTATGTCCGAATGTAGTTGGAGAATTTATATAGGATTTGGTTAAGGGGCCGCACCCACACAGATTTTTCCTATGTAAGGGAGGGGTGGAGCATGATGAAGTTTAACTTCATACAACCAAGACATTTAATACCTATGTTTTAAAGTTGTTGTAATATAACCAGGGGATAAAAAATATTCCCTTCTCATGATGGCCTGAACAAAAATGATTTATCATTTTTAGGCATAAAAGGGAGTAAAAGGATGAAAACTGTATTCTGGGGGGTTTATAAAGCTAGGGATTGTGGTATGGCATAAATTTCATAGGGGCATACAGAGATATGAAAATACTATCATGATGAATAATTTACCTTTGGTTGATAGGCCATTTTTTGGGCAACATATAAAGAGACGCTTGGGAATTTTGTGTATAGTCAAACAAAGGTGTCTGCAAGACATTGACCCTCCATTTTCGATGGCCCTGGATGAGTATGGGGATATAGAAATTTTTAGACACAGATTGTGGTACGTGAAGAGGGTTTCCTAAACATGAAAAGGGGGGAATTATAGGAAAAGGTCTTCTGGGAATGGGTGAGGACATGCTTCCCATATAGGTGTGAGTAGGTTCACTATGCAGGTCTGACCCTTGAGTGGGAACGAATGAGACAATGTTGTTTCCATGGATGGACCCAAAATATGTGGCTCACGCCTTACTACGTATCTTATGAGGATATGAATCATGCGAGATATAGTTCATTTAAGATTTATCCTTATGTATATTTGACTCCCAGATATGAATGGGGTATTTTTGTCTTATGTACGGGGTCACCAATGATGTGGGACTCATGTTAGAATTTCCTATACAAATTCATTTCATGGCCATGAACATGGAGTAAGACATTCCCTAGTGTGTCAGGACCCACAGATGAACATTTATTTTCAATTAACATGCAATTTTAATGTCATGCAATTAGGATGTTAATGTAAAACTCTTATTAACTAGAGGATGATCGGGCTGAGGTGTTTCAACATGCCTAGGATGTGGATAGGAAGGAAAGTGTAAGCCATGGTTTCAAGGGATATCAGATCAGGAGAGATGATACAGGGCATGGAAGCTGTTATGTATACATAAATAGGAAAAGCCTCTCCCAAAGAAGAATATTAACTTGGTTGACATGCCATTTTTATGGGAAACATATGCAAATCCCCTAGGGTATTGTGTGCATAGTCAAAAAATGTGTTTTCAAGAAATTAACCATCCCTTTCCAATGGATAGATAGGTATATGAGGATCCAAAATTGCTCAATGCACAGAGTTTGATAGGTGAAAAAGACATATTTTGACATGTTAGAAACATTCAAGATGTGATCTCCCATAGAGTTGGGAACTCTTCTACACAGATTTAGCTCACATACAGGGTGAGAAATTTTGATTCCCTTGCTGGAGTGGGGTCCAATTTCTAAGATCAGGGTTCCCCAAAATTAGGCCCCCTACATAGGTCTGGACCACATGTAAGGAGTCGGTCATATTAGCCACATTTTTGGATACCTTGTAGTTTAATTTCATGTAGTTAGGGATTGGTTTCGTCAAATGGAAGGAAATAAATTAACATTCCTTTTAAAGTCATGAAAATAGGACCGATGGATTGATTTTCCATTGTTTTTGGGGAATCCCCTGCAGAAATTCCTAAGCCCATGTGAGCTATGCTCAGTGTGAGAAAAAAAGGGGTAGTAAGTGTTTTACTTCACCATATAGGGATGGTGGAATCAAAGAAGGAAGAATTGCTTACTCGTGATGGTGTTGCGTAGTTTAACATTACAATAAGGGCATCTTATCTTGTAGTTTAACATCATAAAATTTGGAATAATTCCAAGCAGTTCATCATTGTACAGTGAGGATGTTTGAAAGGCGACATATGGTTTAATTTAGTCAATGTGTAGAAGAAGGGGTATTTTTATACATTTCACATCTTGTTCTAGGCATAGGACTTTTGCATCACTATTTATCCCCCAAGGTAGGGATCAAACCACATTTCATCTATCATAGGCCACTCCTCCTATATATGTCTATCCTGAACACAGAGGGGGGGGGGGATTTGTTCCTTTTGGGGTGGCTGAGCTAGGGTGAAAATGATGATACCTCTATGCATCCTATAAAGGAAGAAATTATATCAATTGAATGATTCTAGAGGGAAGCATCTTCTCAGGTGAGAAAATTATTAGGCCATGTTGTTTAATGTCATGAGGTAAGGACGTTGATAATTCTATTTAACATCATTTTTGGGGATGAAATATCAAAGTAATCATGTGTAAATATGGTTTATTAGGCCTGGATATTTTTGTAGGCCCTAGACGCAAGTAGGGGATGAAATTTTAAAATATGATTCTGGGATCCATTGGACTAGGAGAGATGATATGAGTCTTGGAAGCTAATTGGCGTATGTAAATAGGAACAACCCATCTTGAGGAAAAATTTTTACTTGGTTGATTGGCCACTTTTGTGAAAAACCTATGCAAAGCCACCGGGGCATTGTGTGCATTGTCAAACAAAGGGGTCCACATGACACTATCCTTCCATTTTGGATAGTCGTGGGTGATTATGGTGATATGAGACTTCCCAAGGCATGGAGTTTGATGGATGAAAAATGGGGAATATCTCGGTACTTGAGAAATATTCAGACTATGATTAGTTATGAGGTATGGAATCCTCTATATAGATATGACATTTATGTAAAGGGGGAATGATATTTTGACTAATTCTTGTTGCAGTAATCAAGGTTAGGAATCATCTGCACATATTTACATTTTCATGTAGGAGATGGAAGAATTTTTTCCCTCTCATCTGGACCTAAGAAAGCCGGGTATTCACTATTTATCTATTTATATTGAGAATTAAAAAAGAATAGTTCTTGATCTACCATAAATATTAACACCATGTGGTTAAGACTCTTCATCTATCTAGTTTAACGTCATACTGTCAGGACTCAAGAATTTCACTACTACAAAATATGGCTATAGCCATAGTTTTAAAACATGGCTATAGGCCCCAAAACCATGGATATAGGTTATAGCCACGGTTCACTCAACTGTTGCTGGTATTGACATGGATATAGGGTAAAGACTATATCCATAGTTTGAGAACCTTTTAATAGGCTAAAAACAGTCATCATCTATTTCCACAGTTGCAAACCATGGTTATAGACCTATAGCCATGGTTTTGAACTATGGCTATTGGATTTCACGTTTTGTAAAAAAAACCGGCACTGTTTAGCCGGTGTTGGCCCCTTTCATCATCCCCACCACCCCCAGAAAATCCCCGCACTCTCGCCCTTAGACCCCACCAACACCTTACAACCCCCACCCCATGTACCCATACCCCTACAAATCCCCACCCACCACCCCCTAGACAGTAGACCCCCCTACAAAGCCCCACCACCCATGAATAGACCCCACACACCCCCTGGATAGACCCCGCCCCCCTCATGGACATCCCCTAGACCCCCCCCCCCCCGGACAGACCCCAACCCCCTGGATAGACCCCCCTCCTAGATAGAACCCCCAAACCTCTTAGACTGCACCCCCTCTGGGACATAACCCCCCCCCCCCCCCCCCCCCCTCATGGACATCCTATTGTTCCCTCTGGATAGACACCCCACCCCACCCCACCCCCCTCAGGGACCCCCCTAGACCCCCCCCCCAGACAGTACCCCCTAGACAGATCCTCCCCTCCTAGACACCCCCTCCCTTCTAGACACCACCTAGATAGACCCCCCCAGACATCGCCCCCCAGACATACACCCCCTGAACACCCATGCCCCCCTGCATAGCCCCCTTGCACCCCCCCTGCACCCCCCTTCACCCCCAATCCCCTTACACACACACCCCCTTGCACACCAACACCCCCCCTACATAGACACCCCTTTCACCACCCTTTCTGGACACCACCCCCTCCCCCTGGACAAACACCCCTAGATATCAACCCCTGGATAGACCCCCCCATCCCTTTGCACACACACCCTTGTACATCCCATGCACCCCAACTACACCAACCCTGTTGGACACCCCCTGCACCACCCCTACTAACACCCCCCCCCCCCGTACAGAACCCCCATATCTCCCTAGATAGACACCCCCAACTAGTACCCCCCCCCCCCCCCCCGGGACAGACACCGCCTGCACACCCATGCCCCCTTGCACCCCCTGGATAGACTCCCTCCCCTGGAAAATAGCCCCCCCCCCCCCCATACAGACACCCCCACCCCCTAGACAACATCCCCCTACACCCCCACCCCTTGCACCCCACACACCACGTCCCCTTGCACACTTCTACTAAACAAACATTGAACCACCCTTGTTCGAAACCCCTTGACCACCCCTGCTGGATACCCCCACTGCACCCCCCCTCCTGGACAAACCCTCTGGATAGACACCCCCTCCCCCTTGATAGACACCCCCTTTAATATCCCTAATTTTACCCCACCCCTCACAACCCCCCCTGCACACTTGCACACACCCCCTTGCACACCCCCCTGCATAGCCCCAATGCACATCCATGCACATCCCCCTGAAACCCCCCTCCCCCACCCACCTTTAACCCACATCCCCCCACCCTCATGCATACCCCTTGCACCACCACTGTACCTTGAACCACCCCTACAACCCCCCTGCACACCCCTTGTAGGAGGAATTTTGGAATGGAACTAAATAAGGAATGATTGGGTGTTGTGGTATCCTGGTTAACACATAGATACCCCAAGTGTAGGGAGTCATAGTGTCCTTGGTGTTCATTCAATCCTTATTGTTTTTTATTATTATATTGATATGTACATCCCAATACTAAATAACATGATCATTAATAAAGGTTATTTGTTAAAATGATATCCAATTCCACCCAATTCATACACCACATAGTGGTATCATGAATCACTAGATAACACAAACCACAACATGATAGCTTTTACTACATCATGTTGTATACTTTGGTGCATATTTAAAATAATCTAAAACATTCACGTCTACATCATGGGTTTTATTCAAATCATTTTGAAATGATACCATGTCTTTTGGATATGATCTTCATATAAACACCCTCAAACATTGGGAGAAAGCATAGTACCAAAATTGTGAGAAACTGAAATCCCTATACCAGAATTTTGATGGACATATTAGAGTTGTTAAAGATTATAATAAATGTTTAGAAGGTGGATTAAAAATAGTTTTGTGTCCATAGAGATGGTTTTTTTTCCTAATGATTAACTACTCAATTCTACGGTGTCAAGAAGAAGGGTATTTCATTGGGAGTGAAGTCCTGAGAAGAACTGAAAATGATATGGAAATTTTGGTTATCTTGTACAATATTGATTATCATATGACTTATAATTTCATATGAATTTTGTTTGCATAATTCTTTCCTAAAAGTATTCAAATATCTAAAATATGATTTTTTTTTGTCTATGTGATCAAAGAAGACCTAACAATATAGTCTCATATATGGGATTAACACTACCCCCTGTACACCCCAAGCACCCCTACACCCCCCTACACACCCAATGCGCCCTCCCCCTGTCCCTTTCACCCTCCCCTACCCCTTACAACATAACCTAGCACACCCCACTCCTCCTTCCCCCAGCACTCCCACTACCCCTACCCCCTCCCCTACCCCCACCCCCTCCCCTGCCGCCTACACACCCCATGCCCACCCCCACCCCATTCACACCCCTACCCACCCCATGCACCCTCTACAGTGGAGGTGTTTGGTTAAAATTATACATTTACCACTTCCCCTTAAGACATTTCAAAAGTGGAGTGCAAGGCATCATGAATAAGCCACTCTATTTATTTCATGACATCCAATACCACTCATGTGACAAGTTAACCATGTTTGGTTCTATTTAACTCATTAAATTCATTAAAATATGGAGATTCTGTTTATAAGATGAATGGGGAGCCACCTAGTGGTGACTTGGTCATTACAACACTTTCCTACTTGGGAAATTCCATCTTAAAAGTCTAACAACACTTAAAGGGTGTTTTGGTTCAAAAAACTATTTTAATAAAAAGAGGGAAACCCCTAAATGGGTATAAAAAGGGTCAAGTATGATGTGTTCTTTATGACTAACAATGACATCATGTATAAGGAAAAAATTAATGAAATAATTTCAATTATTGTATACCACTGTGAGTTTTCACAGATAGAGCACCTCCATTGAAAGGGTTTTATTACAAAACCATGGCATTTTTATGAAACAAAACAAGTATCTTAACTAACACTTATTCAAGAATTTCAATTTAATATAAACAAGAATAATTAAGAAGGAAAATAAATGCAATTTAAAAAATTCATGAATTAAAGAGGCTAGGAGAGAGAACCTGCCTCAAATGAGCCAAGCCGCACTCGATGCTTAAAACTTTTATCAACGACAACTCTAAGATGCTTCATCCATCCTCTGGGAATATGCACCTTTGAAAATACATAAGGACACCCTAACCCCTATGCACATGTTTTCATGGCCTTGAACATGCACAAGAGGGTCCTTATATATATGGTCACATGCATAAGCCTGTTATCACCCACACACGTATGCATTTTCAATATATATACATAATCACAACTATCCCCTTATATGTAATTTCCCTACCATGGGTGGATATACATATAACTGGAGAACATATTATATATATAATTACTTATGCATACATGGCATGTCACCTTTGACTCTGGTTTCCACAACGTACATGAACGGGTCTCGAGATACTTCAAAAAAATGATATTGATCTAATAAATAATCATTAATTGAACCTAAAAATTAATGTGGGAGGAAAATGATTAGTGAAAAGTCAATAATAAAACAGGTGATGATGATAAAAACATCAACAAGCAACATCATCAGCAAGATTATGACATTGGGAAAACAATATCTTGTTGAAGTCCACATAGTGTCACGCGAATGCATGGGTGAAATGAGAGATAAGCATAAAATAATACAACCAAGTAACAACTCATTCAATGTTTTCAATAACTAATGCCCCAAGTATAGATTTTTTTTTCAATTTTAATATTTATCTTGCAAGATTTATTTTAAATAGTATCAACAATCACAATTTCAATCTCTCTTGATTTTTTAAGGAAATGTGTGAAGAATTTACAGTGTAATAATTATAAGTAATAAAATAAGTGAGTGTATGAGAAACTAATAGTGTAATTGAAAAATGATAAACATATTGACACCATTTATTAGTCTATACTAAAGTCATGATTTCAGAGAAGTACATGCCACAAAAAATGCCTTCCTCTGTGCAACCCCCTACCCCATATTCACTACACACCCCACTTGCACCCTTCCCCTCACCCTACCCCTGTAAACCATCCCCCCTTCCCCTGCACACTCACACCTTGAACCCCACCTGCACCCTTCCCCCTACCCCTGCACCCTACAGACCCCCACCCTGCTCCAGCACCCCCACCCCCCTGAAAAATCTCATACCCCACTCGCACCCTTTCCCTCCCCATTGTACCCCCTCCCCCCTCACCCTGCCCCATGGCCTCTAAACACCCTCCACCACCGCCTCCCCCTACTCTTGCACCCTCACACCTTGCACCCCACCTATACCCCCTGCCCCTGCCCCTCCCCTGCCCCTACAGACCCCCCTACACCCCCCTCCACCCCTCCACCTGCCCTGCACCTACACCAGCACCCCCACCCCTACACACCCCTTCCCCACTTTCACCCTTGCCCTCCCCCTTGCACCCCTCCCCCATCACCGTAACCCATGCATGCCCTCTCCCCTACCCCTTCACCCTCCCACCTTGCACTCCACATGCACCCCCTCCCCCCTGCCCCTCCCCCTCCCCCTACAGGCCCCCTGCACACCCCCTCCCCCCTTCCCATGAAAACCCCTTGCACCCTCCCCTCTTACACCCCATATACACCCTCCCCACTCCCCCTTGATCCGAGGATATGATTTCTCTAACTTGGCCCAGCTCCATGGTTCTCTGCTATTTCATTCCTCCATGAAATGACATAATGATCAATATAAGTAGTCATGTATAAGATTTTATAAAGTAGTTGATATCTGAAAAAGGATGATTTATGCATTATAGGTTCATGAAAGGTAGATGAAATTGCATTAGAAAATTCCAAAAGATAAAAAATTACTACCCATGTGTCGTTTCAAATAGAGAAAACACATGTTCAAAAAAGTAGAAAGAATTACATGCTTAACAGGTGCAAAAAATCCTTTCACTGAGGCACTCATCCATGCCATCCTAGTTATCATAAATTATATTGAAACCTAATATGTTAAATCTAATTAAAACACTACATCATTACCTTTTAAGGAAATATCATCCATATTTCATTTTTCATGATCTACAAAATCATACCCACATGATGCACCTACCACTACCAATAGGTGCAAGAAATTACAATAAAAATCCTAAAAGAAAAAAAATTACTACAAAATTTATCCATATGTAATTGCAAAGAGAAAAAACGTAAGTTAAAAACTGTAGGATGTATAACAAGCTAAAAATGACTATGAAGAATGGATAAATCCAAAATGTAAAAAAATACCTATGGATAATCATATGTTGTTAATTCTGACATGTTTTCTCACTATCAGGATATTGGGGAAAACACACCTCAAAACATTTCAGTGTTGATACATAGTTATTGATGTGGATGGGGTGTTTATAAAAGAAACATGAAAATACAAGCATACACACACACTCACACATATACAACACATAATCCTTACCTACAGGTTTCACAATAAAACTC
Source organism: Viscum album (assembly GCA_963277665.1). Taxonomy (NCBI): domain Eukaryota; kingdom Viridiplantae; phylum Streptophyta; class Magnoliopsida; order Santalales; family Viscaceae; genus Viscum; species Viscum album. The sequence continues at coordinate 1,424,220,354 of OY728136.1, read as the reverse complement.
AAAATATATATCTTATCATCAAAACTATACCATTGTCACTATATGATGCCACAATTAAATGAAACTCACCACACAAAACCAACACACACAACTCATAATTTCCTTTATTTCAATTACAAATCCATCAATTTTTCCTGATTATTATAATAACAAAAAACTATTCATTATTTAATACATTTGGACCAATATCTAAATACAACCTATTGTATCCAATTTCTACTATTAATTCCAATTCAAGTTCAACCCATTAATAATTTTTCAATTCATCAAACTAGTTACCACATGTAAAATCCAACCCATTTTTATTAATTTTCATCCCACACCATTACCATTTCATAATTACATAATTAATATTCCATTTCTCCTAGACTACTAAAACCAGACAAGACACAACACAACAACCCAACTACCTCAATATAAAAACTATAATGTATCCTTATAAATCCAACAACTAAACACAACCATCTCACTAGAACTTCATATCAATCACCATACTATCACTACCCATAAAAAATTCATCACCTAAACTGTTCATGACCATCATTACAAAAACCCCACAAAGGCCACCCAACTATAAGGCCAAAAATAAACATACTAGAAGTGCACAAAAAATATCCGAACCACATAAATACATAATTTATATAAAGGGTGAGTTTTCTCATTAATTCATCACCACTTTCACAAGTATTTTCCCACAAATTCCAGGTTCCCACACAATAATTTATTATTCTTATATAAATACTTGTCCTTTTATGAGTGTTAGTTTAAAAAAATGATGATAAGGACTCTAAATCAACCACAATTTTTAACTATTTCTCAATAGTCACAACATGCACATACTAAAACCATCAAATTCCGAGAAAAATAATCTATTAGAAATAATAATAAACTAGTAAATCATTTAAAAACAATACATCCCATTAAATTTCATTTAAAGCTATATCATTTACTTTACTAGTTAATAGTTCCATCCATTTAAAAGAAAACTAAAATATTCTAGTTGCACAGATGAAAAAAATAGATAATAACAATCCCATACCTAGATGTAAGATTAAAATAAACTAAACTAAAAATAGGGGGATATATGAACAATTGTCACTGCCTCAAAATCATGCACAATGATGTAGAAAATAAAGGAATAATGGGGATGTGAACAGGCATAGAATCATGATCATGAAGGATTTTGGTGGAATAAAAAGACTATCAAAGATCAAGAACATGTTTATTGTTAGTATGGACTCAAAGGAAAAATAAAAGACTAAAATCAGAGGAAACTCCATAGTTTATGATTTCAAATACAGATTATCTTGGACCCCTGAGAAGTTATGGTGGTCAACTTGTCTTTTCATATATCTTTAATTAAGTTTCATTTCAAACACGTGGAATAAACCATTTTAAACCCTAAGAGTCATGTAATTAAATGATACATTTAAAACCCTAACTAATGTATTAAAAAAATATTTTTATTTAACCCTGAAAATCATTATTTTACGTTAAAACTCATTTTTACATCATTCTAGAAAAATCTGGGAATGTTGAAAAACTAGGAAATTTTGTAAATTATTGAACTGATCCTGAGAAGGGATTAACCTCATGAAGCCAATAAAATATCCAAAAAAATGAACCAACCAACCATAAGAAGGAAAAATTGACCACATTAAAGAACCAACTGATTATAATTAAAAACCAATCGAATATACTAAATAATCAACTGAGAGAAAGACGAAACCAATTGATTGTATGAATGAACCAAATGGCCTCATGAAAGAATAAACTGACCATAATAAGGAACAAATCAATAGTATGATGGAACTAACTAGATAAATGAATGGACCAATCGATGGAGTGAAGGAATAAACTGACCACATGAAGGAACTAACTAACTACATAAAGGAATTAATTGATCATATAAAGGATCCAACCAAATGAATGAAGGGAAAAGTGACTTCATGATAAGTCAAGTGACTGTGAGAGGGAGATTAGAAATTTTAAAAGGTAAAAGGGACTCGAACTCCCTTATTACACTTTCAGGACTTGGGAAATCCCAATAGAAAGGTTATATAAACTCAAATCATTATATTGTATCCTTTTAATTTTATTATGGAACTCCAAGTTTTTTGTATCCCTCCTCAACACATCATTACTATCTCATATATGGTGAAGGGGTAGTGAACACTTCTCAAATAAGGTATTAGACTTCCCAACACCAGACTCCACCATATTTTTTTCAACCCCTGACCCAACTAAATCCACTGTTTGAATAGTAGTATGAGAGTAGGGAAGGATAATAGATTTGGAAGAATATTGAATGAGATAGATAATTATAAGAGACTGTGAATACTATAGAAACCCTTTCATCACATCCTCAGTACCTCACATGAATGAAAATGAAGCATAAAAATTTAAGTTATAGGACTTGGGATCACCACTACCTCCCCTAGGGTTCAACCCTCGGGTTAGTCATCCATGACCATAGATGTGGTTAGCACAGTGGGATAAGCATAAAAAAGAACACAACATTAATTTATTATTGGAAAAACTACATAAAAATATACAAATTAAAAGAAATATATGAGAGTCTATGGTTTTAAACCCATAAAATGGATATGATTCACTATTTAAATAGGTAATGGGGAGCTTCAATGATCATTGAATGAATTCCACTTGGACATACTTGATAGGTGAGATGTTACCACAAAGGTGACGGGGTCTCCTTGTTTGGTAGCAGTGAAGAGCATCATCACTAGGTGATGAAGATGGGGCAACATTGTGAGGGGGATTAGGATGGGGCAGCATCATGAAGGTCATCTGGGAACCATCGTGGGATGAGGATCGGGGATAGGAGAGGTTGAAAAGGCCATTGCGGATGAAGGGTTTCCACTGAGAGGAGAGGTCTCTACTGAGAGGAGAGGTTGCTTCTGGAAGAGGAGAAGTCATGAGGGTGGAGGAGGGCATCTGAGAGGAGAAGTCTCTACTGAGAAGAGAGGGTTGCTGAGAGAAAAGAGGTCATGGGTAAGGTGGGTCACGGGAGGTCGGGGAGATGAGAGAGTCTTGGAGGGTTTATCATACATATTGGCATGGGATTTTATTAAAATTGTGGTTATAAACTGACCTATATCCACAGATCACAAAACTATGGCTATAGATCCATGGATATAGATCATTTTTTAGTAGTGTTTCCCAATCCAATTCTGAACAATTAAAAGGCATATGCGTCTCTTTTAAAGGTGGTTAGACTAGGATATGGGATCTGGGTGTCACTATGTATCACGAGAAGTCCAAAATCAAGACATACATAGTTCTAGAAACATGTTACCTATATCAGTCTAAACCATATACTGGGAAGGTAGCATTTTTATTTTTGAAGGATGGTTGGTCCTAGATACGGGATCTAAGTGTCACTACACATCTTGTGAGGGTTGGAATCAATCCACTCGTAGTTCTAAAAGGGAAATTCTAGACATAGGTCTGGTCTATACACATGGAAAAGGGGAATATTGAACCATTATTTTGAGGTGGAGGGATTGTCTTGTTCCTTCATACTTTTTTAGAGTGGGGAAATCCTCAGCACCATTCCTAATCTCACATTAGCCATGCATGGTGGGAGACCTAAAAAATAGTACATATTTCTCTCACAGTCCAAGGAAAACTAAAGGTATGATAGATGTTCTTTGAATAATGAAGTGGTAAGATGAGGATATAAAATATGGGTGTCTCTACATATCCCATTTATAGATATGAATCAAGCCATACATAGTTTTGGAGGGTGAGAATTCTAATGGGGACATGGATCTTATAAATACAAAGGAATTTTTGTCTTCTTTTAACATATAAATAACTCATGTGTGATGAATCATGGATTGGATAGTGATGGTCCTCGTATAGTTTAATGTAATTTGATAAGGATGGTTTTACCATGAAGTTTTATGTCATGAGATCAGGATGGAGGTGCTATGCGGTTTAGTGTCATGCATCTATGAAGAATATCACCCAATGCGGATAGAAAGTGAACTTGTATCCTATAGTTTAGTATCTTACAATTAGGACCTATGTACATTTAGTTTAATGTTGCATGGAAAGGATGTAAATGAGGTTATGAAGTTTCACATCATGAAGCTAAGATTATTAAGTCATGATTACGCAAATTATTTCTTTATAAACATCACATTGGTGGGACCTATAATGAGTTTCCATCAATTGATATCGAGGAATATGCTCCATTTGGGTAGAACTTATTTATGAAATATGTTCCTTCCCATTCTGACCCCAATTTTGGGGGCTTCTTCTAGTAAATAATTGGGGTTATTAGGACCAACACCATTTTTCCTTCATGTAATGATCTGAGGTGAACCTTTTTTTTTGAAGGATCATGCGATTCAGTTCTAGTAGACTTCCAAATAGTTAAAATTTTGAAATATTCTCTCATCAAATCTATCCAACTCATTGATTCCTTTTTGATATTTCTCGTCTATAGACAATTAATTACAGATGGAAATGTAGAGTGATTGTAATTGAACTTCTAGGGGTAGAACCACCTCTACAAATATACTAATCAGTACTAGGTTTCTTGAGTGGTGGTGTATGTCATGGTCCGGTAATCCCACAAATCTTGGAGGATCAAATCCAACCATGACTTATTATCATTGTATACCATATTTTAGAGTATATTGGATTGGGTCTTGTTGAAGGCCTCCATCTACCTATTGGTTGCATCATTGTAGTGGGATGAATAGATGTCCTTGATTCCATACTCCTAGAATAACTTGTATAACTCAACAGAGTAAAAATTGGTTCCATTTTCAATCAGTATTTCTTGAGGGACACCAAATATGATGATAATTTTGTCTTTCACAAAGCTGAAAATGCTTTTTCCCCGATCTCTTTAAGGGGTATGACCTCTACCCATTTGAAAAATAAATTAGTTGTTGTGAGAATAAATTTTAACTATTTGGTTGTAGCATGAGGTTATATCCCCATGATTTCCATTACCTATATGGAAAATAGAAAGTAATACTTGGCTGTGTGAAGTAAATCTGGGGGTTGGTGGATGAAATTGGCATGAACTTGACAGGGAATAAATTTCTTAGTGAATTCAGTGCAATCCTATGTTATAGGGGGATAATAGTATCCAGAACTATGAATTTGATAAGAGATCGTGGATGCTGACTAATGTGCTCAACAATTTCCTCCATGTACTTCATTCATTATGAAATCTGTCTCTTCTCCAATGATGCACCTGAGAAGGATCCCATCGAGACCACTCTTATAAAGGACCTTTTGCTGGTTTGTTCCTTCATACATCATGAAGTTGATTTCCCATCTCTAGATTTGTTCCTTTCCATCCATATCTGGTCAGAGTTACCCATTTTGGAGGTAATTTACAATTGGAATCATCCAACTAGAGGTATGATCATAAGTCTCAGTGACAAGTCTAATTTCACTGATTTCCTCTATCTTATTCTAAACAAATGGTAGGACTATCTGATAATGGGTGTTGCTGATGACCATTTCATCATGGTCTAGGTAGGCCAAAGCTGTGGATGCATTTTCAAGTGCATCAGCCTTTGCATTTTGTGATCATAGGACATCGGTTACAGTCATCTCTAACGGGAATTCTACCATCATTTCATGGATGCAGTCCATCAAAGGGATTATATCATCTTTCATGATGGAATAGTCACTGTTATCTTTCTTAATGACTAGTTTCTAATAACCTTTTACCTTTAGATGCTCGGATTTTGCTTGAAGGCTAGTTCCAAACATACAATGGGTGCCTAGTACTCTGATTCATTATTTGTGCATCCTTCTAACAATAGGAAGGAGTAATGCAGGACTACCTTTTCCAGAGATATGAGTATGACTCCCAGCCACACTTTATTGAATTTGGGGTCCTCCACCCTTTTTCCAATCAGGATTCTAGATGCACCATCAAAATAAATCTCCCATGTATGGGATCCCTCTTGAACAGAGAAAACCACCCCATCAGGTAGTTCAGCATCCAATGAGGTCATTTCCACCAGGGGATGCTCTGCAAAAAAATAGTTAACACCAAGACTTTTATGCATTTCTAAGGCATGAACCATATGTCAAACTACTATAGGATAACCAACCACTGTGATAAGTATCCACTCATCATTACATGGATAAGAATATACTTTATGGGTTTCTATATGAGAAAAAATCGACCTCGTGGTGCTTCATGTAATCTCTCATCATCTAGACTGAAAAGATTAGTGAAATGAATCTCTTCTCGATATTCGAATGATGATTATTAGAATTGATCATGGTTTGTATGAGGTAATAGAGGCTATTATCATTGTCAAAATCATTCTTCTATGTGAGGAAGGCACCTAGGGATTGATCTAATGTGGTAACATATTGAATGAATGTATCCATTCAATAGGAAGCATTAGAATCAATGGACTTAAGATATATGTCTTGAGGTTGTCAAATGATTCTGTTCAATCATCATTGCATTGATATTATACCCCTTTCCTCATCATCCCAGTGAAGAGAAAACATTTGACTGTGAGGTTGGCTATGAATCAACGAATGTATTCCAGGTTTCCATGGAGTCCTCTCAACTCAGTGTGGTTGTGAGGAGGTGACATTCAAAGGATGACATTTTTCTTGTTAGGGTCTCCCTCAATTCCATGGTGGTCTACAACGAAGATGAGGAATTTCTCTGAGGTAAAACCGGAATCACATTTCATAGGGTTCATTTTTATACTATTTTTACGTAGTTTATTAGAGATGGTTTCAAGATCTTCTAGGTGAACCAAGTTTTTCATTGATTTAACCACAAGATCATCAACATAGAATTCGACAAAATTTCCTAGGAATGGTTTGAAAATGTGATTCATAGAGAACTGATATGTGGCATTAGAATTTTTCAAACCAAAGTGAATTATATTATAGAAAAACACTCCCCGAGGGGCCATAAAGTCTATGGATTCCTCATATTACATGGACATTTTGATTTGATTGTAACCTGAATAACTGTCCATGAAAGGGAGAGCTTCATATCCTATAGTTTCATCAATAAAAAATTCTTTGATTGGGATTGGAAAATTATCTTTTGGGCAATTCCGATTGAGATACCTGAAATTGATGCAAACTATGATTTTCCCATTCTTCTTTTTTATGGTGAAAACTTTTTCAAGCCATATAGGATATTGAACTTCTCAAATGATGTTGGATCTAATAAACATGTCAACTTTACCCTCTATTTTGGTAGCATGGGTATGGTGTGTCCTTCTAGAAACATTCATATATCCACGATGACCTTTAGACAACCCAGATGATGAGTGGACACTTAAAGATCGAGGCCTAGAATCTCTATATATTTCCAGGTGAAAAAATATTGATTATTTTTCATGAAATAGGTGTATACATCTTTATCTTAGTAAGGAATTTCCGCACAGATTAAAATAGATTGTGTCTTCTTCCATGCCCAAGTTTATTTCTTTGAGTTCATGAATGGTGGTAGACACGCCTTCCTCAAATACTAGAGGGGAATCTGTAACACCCCAAGATTTCATAGTACGTTATTTCTTCAAAGTAATTCAATAACTGGCACTACATGCAACACCGAGTTCTAGCGCACCATGACTTACCAAACAAGCGGTTCAAAAGCGGTTATGAATAGTATTAACCTAATTTTGAATTTTATATAATCCTTATAATTTTAGAATCCATATTATGAGTTTCTTAGACATAATTTAAGAACAAATACATTTTTTCTGATAAAAGAAGTATTTTTCTCAAAAATGAAATTTTACCGCCTTTTAATGGTGAAGCCTTTTTAAATCCAGTATTTGAAACTTTTATATATTAAATTTGACAAAATAAACTTCTTCTTTAGAATCGAGACATAAGAATTTAGTTTTGATAAAGTTTTGGAGTCATTCTGATAACTTTCATATTTGGGTGAATAGTGAAAAATACTATATTTTAACTGAAAAAAACTTTTTAAATCAAAATAATTTATATTGTTATATTATACATTTTAATGGTTTGGAAGAATAAATAGATTATATTTTTACCATTTAATCCAGTTATGGTCATTGTAAGTAATTTCACTTTGAAATTAGACATAAACAAGTGTCAAACTTTTGGTAGTTATTATTTCTTAAAAATACGCCTTTTGGTTTTGACAGCGGTAATTAATTTTAAATTAATAAAGGAAACTTCTATGTTTTGAATTTGGTAAAATAGACTTCATTATTGAATTTGGAAAATCAAAATCTGCTTAGGGTGAATTTTTTGTATTTTTCTGAAAACTTTTAATTTTTGATGAATAGTGAAAACACTAAGTTATAGTTTAAAACCAAATTTTTATTTAAATAATTATTTATTTTATTTAAATATAATTAAGTTAAAAATAGATAAATAATACCTATATATATTAAATTTAATTCATTAGAGTTAGTTTAGAATAATTTTAGATATATAGAAATTTTATTGAACTTTTCACCATCTTTTACCCACCTCCTAGGAGAATTTGGAAATTCACATAAAACTTAATTTTACCACTTCTATGAGTGTAATTTAGAAAATCCGAGTGAAATAGTTAATATCAAGGAGTAAAATGTGGTTCAATGAGATGAAAATAATTTTTGGTGAATAGTAACTTTTTACTTTTATTTACCACGGTAAAAAGTAAATAGGGTAATTAAGAGTAAAAATGATATTATTATGAACCTAACACATGTACTAATTCTATTGGATAAGTATAATTCGACCCAAAAAAACCATATGAATTAAATATGAACCTCTTTTGTCCACTTGGATTAGATTAAGACATTTATTATTATTTAATTCAAAGAAGAGTTAAAAGTGTTAAAATCAAAGTTTAATAACTAAAACATTTTTAATAAAGGGTTATACATAAGATAAATTCAATTATAAATATTCATTAGAAAGATAAAAATATTTCCTACATAATGGTATTTTATTTATAATTTTTAGACATTAAATAGTTTAATTTAATTATTACACAATGATGATGTAGTAATTACCACATTAGTGAAATTTTAACATATTTGATATTATAAATACCCAAATAAATAAAATTTGAGACTTTTAATGGATTCCAAGAATTTTATTGGTTAAGATGAAATGTTAGTATTGATTAAATTAATTTTTTTCGAATTAATAAAGTTGTTTAGACTTTAACAAAAATCAATTATTAAATAGTGGAAAAATTGACATAAAAGTGTTTTTAAAACAAATATTATATTATTAATTGATGTTATATTCCTAAAAATCTACGGTTCGGATATCAGGATATGTGTATCATTAATAGACTACATGGGGGTCTCTTGAATGTATATAGTAATTTTATTAACTATATAATATAAAAATACAAAGTGACATGGTAAATGTCAAACTAATTAACTAAGAGTTAAAACTAAAAGATAAGGTTAATATAATTACCCAAACCTGTCTAAAATATATTAGTTGAAAGGATTTCGACCCATACCCTCCTTAAACTTTAAATAATACAGTTTGGCGCTATTATAAACCAAATATGAATTTATTATCAAATAATACTTTAGGTTTTTCCTAAAGAGCCCCTCCTCCCCCTTATAAAAGGACACCACTTCTAACCAACTTTTCACACCTCTCAAGCCTTTTGGATCGTCCAAAATCTACCCAATTAAGCTTCCAATATCCATATCCTCCTCTTAAAATCCTTACCTTAAGCAGAAGGCATTTAAAGAGTCATTTTTGGTTCAAACCAAAGGGAGTTACCCAAGTTAAAGGTAACGATTTCTCTTAGCTTCTTTTCATTTATTCTACTTCTCCAACCCCCAAAGTCTTCTTATTCTTTTCTTTTGTAACAAAAAAAGTATCCTAAATATACTAGGATATTGTTATGATATGTATTAGAACTACACTTACACACACCTCCATCTAATGGGTGAAGAACATAATGTTTCTGTGGATGGGAACCAAACGCCTCACGAAACGAGGATTGTTCAATTATCTCTTACCACCTCTCATGGTGTCCATTATGATGGAACTAAAATTAAATATGTTATTAATGATATTTTTTTATATATAAGCTTTTGTAATTCCATTTAATATCATTCAATTTTTTGTTTCATGATGTATATATATATGATAATTTCATTTGAGAAAGTGCAGACTACCGCCCCCTGAAAATGATATGACTCGTTCATACCATACATGGAACGTATAAAGGAAGGTGTTAATGAACATAAGTAACACATATAATATATTATATTATACTGGAATAATAATATACCTATGTATCATTTGGTTTTGATTCCTTTTAAATGAAAAATAAAATGGAAGTAGTGTTCGTGCGTACGTAAAGACTACCGTCTCCACGAATGCGATTAGATTCATTTCCCATCGTATCCATTCAAGTATAATTCTCATTTGATGATTAAAAATAATTTTTAAGGACTTGGTATCATTATTTATATGAATAAGATACATCCTATCCATAACAAACATGTCTTATGTATCAAAACATATAAAATAAAATGAGTAAGTTAACACTCGAAACGACGATAATACTAAAATATTATTAACAAGGAAATATTCAAAAATCATATGTGATATCATATTTATGTATATGATTATTTTATAATTTAATAACAATGCTTTAAATATTATATAGTAGGTTAACCTACCCTCGACCAAGGAAAATTACAAGGTAAGGGGTTTTCATCTCACTCCTTATTCTCATGAGATTCATGCCATATTTCCACTATTACCTTTTCTGTGGTGTATGTGCTGCACATAATTGTATTATTTGTATAAAACAATTTAATTTATGTGTATTTACATATTCATTTTATTATACCTATTTCATGGGGTGTATGTTTCGTAAGTTACCAAATTGGTAAGGGTTAATTCCTCAATCTCATTATTATCCGAGATTGTTTATGTGTAAGTATTTACTGGGACATTTTTATTATCCATGTCCATTTTTCATAAAAATGATTTCAAAATGAATATTTTAAGGATTTCTGAAAGGTACTCTTTATCCAGATCGTAATTTTAAATGTTTTAAAGATTTATCCTTCCAAATATTTTTAATTAATGTCCATGTCTTCAAATTGATTTTAAGGATTTATTTATATGGAAATGAATGTTTTGAAATGATAATTATTTTCAAAAGTTTAAAATTGGTATGTGACACTTTGATTCAAAAATCTCTTTTAAATTACATCCTTTATAAATTTACTACTTTTAAATTATTTAAAAAAAAGAGATATTTCTATAAAATAGTTTTGATTTCATCTATGTCAACATCCTTTGATGGATTTTAATATTATTTGAAGTTGGTTTATTATGATAAAAATCTTCCATATTGTATTGAAGGTTTTGTGATATGTTTGACTGTGGATGTGTTATTTTTATACTATTCATGGTTTATGGAGAAAGTATTGACGTTTCGTATGATAGTTTTAATACGAATGTTTATTTTATTTTTAAACCTGTTCATACGAGGAATGCATTGGACTTAAGATGTGACGGGTGGAGCCCGCTATAGCTCCTCGATGCATCGGTAGGTCTCATGAGACAAACTAGTGTCTTTACATGAGGCCTTGACAAAATATTATTTGTATTCTTGGCACTAGGCCTTGGATACGTGGTTATGATAGTCTGGCATTATGAATTCCATCATTATGAAAGTGTTTATTGATATTGCATGTGATTATTCGACAATAAGAATATCTGTGTGAATAAGTAAATGGAATTATTTCATTTTATTTTTGCCATATTATGCTGAAGTTCAAGTTTAAAAGTCTTTTGTTTCAGTTATACATTGCCTTAGATGTTTATTCTTATTTATGAATGTTTCCTCTATATTGTTATCCTTACTGAGCATTTGATCTCACCACTTTATATGTTTTATTTTTCCCCATATTCTAAGAAGTGTATTGTGATTGATATGGAGGGTTCAGCCAAGGGAATAATGGTGTTCATAAAGGATTATTTATGCTGTTTTGTATGTTATAAAGTGTAATGTTACATTCATATATGTAATCTATTTTCCAAGACTGTTAATATGATCAGTCCTTCAGGACTAGATTCCTTGTAATCATGCCAATGTATTAAAATAATGCACCGAATCTGGGTAACTAGGGTCGGGGCGTTACAGTTGGTATTAGAGGAAGTTTAACAATAACCTTGGGAGATATATTTAGATAAACTCTGATTAGAGCACATAGACCTAAGATAGACTTTGAGGATTATTATAGAATAAATTTCTAGAATTTTGGTAATGTAGAGAATTTGTGAGTTTTCCAAGAAAATACATCCCTGTCTGGATACGAGCAGGTAGAGGCGGCTCTAGCACAGATGTACCTAAGGTTAAAACCCGAAAACAACGCTTTGAGCTAGAATCGAACGAGAACTGGTGCATGACAATGGGCCTTGCTGCACTCTTGGTTACGACACTCCCGGGGGATATGCTTAGGATAATTCTAATTTTCATTACAAATAATTATAAAGGGTTTATGAGTATATACTTCCTCAGTGAAAACATCTTTATGATTATGGATTATATCCATAAACCGTTCAATTTACATTAGGTATTTTACAAGTTTGTAATTTATGTAATTCATAAACTGACCTAGTTTATGCTATTGTATAGAAATGGTGCCCAGTAGAAGGAATGTGAACTCTAGCAATACATATGATCCAAAGAGTAAGAAGGATCATATATTTCACAATATTAATCCAACAATTATAATGGAAATAGTCTCCCATGTATTCTCAACATATGAAGAAATAATATCATGTGTTAATAAGATAATAAAGAATTCTCTGAGTCCTATGGCATTGAAGGAATGAAAGAGAAGAAAAGTATAGATTAGAGAAAGATGGATAAAGGGAATAGGGAAAAGAGGAATTTTCCCATATATGATAACTGTGGGAAGAAACACCCTGGAACTTGCCTGAAGGGAATGGGAGTCTGTTATAAGTGTGAAGAAAAAGGACACCAAGTACGTGACTGTAAGGGTAAGAAAAAGGATTCAAATGTACAATGCTTCATCTGCAAGGAGTTGGGACACTATGCAAACCAATATCCAAATCATCAGAGTATGCCCAAAATGATGCTATTGGATAATAATCAAGTTATGATACTACCACTAATGAGGTGTAATGATTATAGTTATTATGTTGTTATTAAAGAATTATGTCATTTGAGTGTTGTATCAACGATGTACTGGTTATAATAATTATAGAGTATATAAGGATTGTACTACAGTACTATTTTATTAAGGAATTGAGATTGTGTGGAACCAAGAAAAGTGACTCAATAGCATGTTAAATTTTTGGATAATATATGGTTGAGAGAAAGATAAACCATAATATGGTTTTGATACCGAGGTAGTGATTTTGGAATAATACATGATTGATTGGGATAAATTATATTGGATATTCTTGAATACCATGAAACTGGTTAATGATATTCCATCATTGTTTGAGTTTACAACATTTTTGGATAGAAGGAGTATATCCAGTATTCTATAAGGAATAAGGGATCATGAATGTAATCAATAAGGTTTTATAGTAATTCAGGATGTTGCAGTGTTTTAAAAGAATACATGATGAAGGTGTTCACATGTTATTACGCGGAAAAAAGGATCTTCATTGTGTTTAACTTCCTTATAAATTTTGGATTGTGAGTTTGGACAGAATTATTTTGAATAATTTGAATTTGATATTATTTTTGGATTGCCATAAAAGGACAACAAGGAGGTTGGGCGGCAACCTGTCACGTCCGTCAAGGCCGCAAGAATTGAACCCACAACTGAAGGATGACAAGGGTGTATCACCTACCACTGACCCATGTGATGTCCTGGATTGAATAATGTAGTCTTTTAAAAAAAATCTGGTAGATGAATTATAAATTCATGTTTTTTTGAAACCCTCTACGAATATGATAAATAGAATATTATTTTTATGTTCTACTATCTTTTAGAGTGAAAGATGAGTTTGTGGTAGAAATTAGTTAAAGGATGGGACTCTAATTGTCAAGTATATATTTTTCTTCTTATCTTATTCTATGAAGAAATTAATTCTTATACTTTACTGAAGGTATCTTAAATCAAAAAATGAATTATCCTAATACCATATGTTTTGTTGAAATGATGGTATTTTAAATCATCATAGATTGATGAATTTAAGGCCATCAATTTTACACTTGTTTGTGATTGATGACCTCAATCACTACATATAAATATTTACCTTTTTTCCACCAATAATATGTCTCTAATTTCCACCAATGTTCTCCTAATCGAGATCATTATTTTGTGGTGACCCTTTCATTTTTCTTTTCTTCTTATTAAGACTAAATTTTATTAACCTAATTTCTGATGTGAGCTTTCCCCAAGGTATTTTCTATTTTCAAATTTTTATTTTCAAAAATTAATTTCAAATTGCGAGGACGCAATTTATTGAACGGGGGAAGAATGTAACACCCCAAGATTTCATAGTATGTTATTTCTTCAAAGTAATTCAATAACTTGCACTACATGAAACAACGAGTTCTAGCGCACCATGACTTACCAAACAAGTCATTCAAAAGCAGTTATGAATAGTAAAACTAAATTTTGAACTTTATATAATCCTTATAATTTTTGAATCCATATTATGAGTTTCTTATACATAATGTGAGAAATAATACATTTTTTCAGATAAAAGAAGTATTTTCAAAAAAATGCAATTTTACCACCTTTTAATGGGGAAGCCTTTTTAAATCCAGTATTTGAAACTTTTATATATTAAATTTGACAAAATAAACTTCTTCTTTAGAATCGGGACATAAGAATTTAGTTTTGATAATGTTTTGGTGTTTTCTAATAACTTTCATATTTGGGAGAATAGTGAAAAATACTATATTTTAACTGAAAAAAACTTTTTAAATCAAAAAAATTGATATTGTTAAATTATACATTTTAATGGTTTGGAAGTATAAATAGATTATATTTTTACCATTTAATCCAATGATGGTCATTTTAAGTAATTTTATTTTGAAATTGGACATAAACAAGTGTCAAACTTTTGGTAGTTATTATTTCTTAAAAATATGCCTTTTGGTTTTGACAGTGGGAATTAATTTTAAATTAATAAATGCAACTTCTATGTTTTGAATTTGTTAAAATAGGCTTCATTATGAAATTAGGAATATCAAAATTATCTTTGGGTGAAGTTTTGGTATTTTTCTGAAAACTTTTAATTTTTGATGAATAATGAAAAACACTAAGTTATAGTTTAAAACCGAATTTTTATTTAACTAATTATTTATTTTATTTAAATTTAATTAAGGTCAAAATAGATACATAATACCTATATAATTTCAATTTAATTCATTGGAGTTAGTTTAGAATAATTTTATATATATAAAAATTTTATTGAACTTTTCACCGTCTCTTACCCACCTCCTTGAAGAATTTGGAAATTCACATAAAACTTAATTTTACCGCTTCTGTGAGTGGAATTTAGAAAATCTGAGAAACACGGTTAATATCAAAGAGTAAAATGTGGTTCAATGAGATGAAAATAATTTTTGGTGAATTGTAACTTTTTACTTTTATTTACCACGGTAAAAAGTAAATAGGGTAATTAAGATTAAAAATGATATTATTATTACCCTAACACATGTCCTAATTCTATTGGATTACTATAATTCGACCAAAAAAAACTTAGGAATAAAATATGAACCTCTTTGGTCCAGTTGGATTTGATTAGGAAATTTATTATAATTTAATTCAAAGAAGAGTTAAAAGAGTTAAATTCAAAGTTTAATAACGAAAACATTTTTAATATAGGGTTATAGATAAGATAAATTCAATTATAAATATTCATTAGAAATATAAAACGATTTCCTACATAATTAAATTTTATTTATAATTTTTAAACATTAAAAAATTTATTTTATTTATGAAACAATAATGATGCAGTAATTACCTCATTAGTGAAATATTAAAATAATTGATATTATAAATACCCAAATAAATATAATTTGAGACTTTTAATGAATTAAAAGAATTTTATTGGTTACTATGACATTTTAGTATTGGTTAAATGAATTTGGTTCGAATTAATAAATTTGTAAAGACTTTAAAAAAATCAATTATTAAATAGTGTCAAAATTGACATAAAAGAGTTTTTAAAAACAATATCATATTATTTATTGATATTATATTAATAAAAATCTAAGGATCGTCCAAAGGACTTATATAATGATAGGTGTATCATTAATGGACCACTTGGGGGTATCTTGGATGAATATAGTAATTTTATTAACTATATACTATAAAAATACAAAGTGACATGGTAAATGTCAAACTAATTAACTAAGAGTTAAAATTAAAAGATAAGGTTAATATAATGACCCAAACCTGTCTAAAATCTATTGGTTGAAATTATTTATTCCCATACCTACCATACACTTTAAATAATCTAGTTTTCAGCCATTATAAACCGAATATGAATTTATTATAAAATAATACTTTAAGTTTTTTCTAAAGAGCCCCTCCTCCCCCTAATAAAAGGACATCACTTCTAACCAATTCCTCACACCTCTCAGGCCTTTTGGATCATCCAACCTCTGCTCAATTAATCTCCCTATATCCATATCCTCCTATTAGAAGCCTTACCTTAGGCATAAGGCACTTCAAGAGTCCTTTTTGGTTCAAACCAAAGGGAGTTACCCAAATTAAAGGTAACAATTTCTCTTAGCTTCTTTTCATTTATTTTACTTCTCCAACCACTAAACTCTTATTATTATTTTGTTTTGTTATAAAAACAGTATCCTAAATATACTAGGATATTTTTATGAGAAGTATTCGAACTAAACTTACACAAACCTCCATCTAATGGGTGAAAAACATAATGTTTCTGTGGATGGAAACCAAACGTCTCACGAAACGATGATTGTTCAATTATCTCCTACCGCCTCTCATGGTGGCCATTATGATGGAACTAAAATTAAATATGTTATTAATGAAATTTATTTTATATATAATCTTCTTTAATTCCATTTCATATCATACCATTATTTGTTTCATGTTGTATATATATACAATAATTTCATTTGAGGAAGTGCGGACTACCGCCCCCTCAAAGTGATATGACTCATTCATACCATACATGTAACATATAAAGAAAGGTGTTAATGAACTTAAGTAACACATATAAGATATTATATTATACTGGAATAAAAATATACCTATGTATCATTTGTTTTTGATTCCTTTTAAATGAAAAATTAAATGGAAGTAGCGTCCGTGCGTACGTACGGACTATCGTCTTCACGAACGCGATGAGATTCATTACCCATCATATCCATTCAAGTATAATTCTCATTTTATGATTAAAAATAATGTTTAAGGAATTGATATTATTATTTATATGAATAAGATACAACCTATCTATAACAAACACGTCTTATGTAACAAAACATATAAAAGAAAATGAGTAAGTTAACACTCGAAACGACGATAATACTAAAATATTATTAACAAGGCAATATTAAAAGATCATATATGATATCATATTTATGTATATGATTATTGTATTATTTAATAACAGTGATTTAACTATTATATAGGAGGTAAACCTACCCTCGACCAAGGAGAAGTACTAGGTAAGGGGTTTTAATCTCACTCCTTATTCTCAAGAGATTCATACCATATTGCCAATATTACCTTTTGTGTGGTGTATGTGATGCCCATAATTGTATTATTTGTGTAATAAACATTAATTTATGTGTATTTACATATTCATTGTATGATACCTCTTTCATGGAGTGTATGTTTCGTAAGTTACCAAATTGGTAAGGGTTAATTCCTCAATCTCATTATTATCCGAGATTGTTTATGTGTAAGTATTTAATGGGACATATTTATTATCCATGTCCATTTTTCATAAAAATGATTTCAAAATGAACATTTTAAGGATTTTTGAAAGGTACTCTTTATCAAGATTAGAATTTTAAATTTTTTTAAAGATTTATCTTTCTAAATATTTTTAATTAATGTCCGTGTTTTCAAATTGATTTTAAGGATTTATTTATATGGACATGAATGTTTTGAAATGATAATTCTTTTCAAAAGTTTCAAAGTGGTATGGGACACTTTGATTCAAAAATCTCTTTCAAATTACTTCCTTTATAAATGTGTGACTTTTAAATGATTTCAAGAAAAGAGATATTTCTCTCAAATAGTTTTGATTTCATCTATGTCAACATCCTTTGATGGATTTTAAACCTATTTGAAGTTGGTTTATTATGATACAAAACATCCATATTGTATTGAAGGTTTTGTGATATGTTTGACTGTGGATGTGTTATTTTTATAACATTCATGGTTTATAGAGAAAGTATTTACATTTTGTATGCTAGTTTTAATACACATGTTTACGTTATCTTTAAACTTGTTCATATGAGGAATGCATTGGACTTAGTAAGTGAAGGGTGGAGCCCGCTATAGCTCCTCGATGCATCGGTAGGTCTCATGAGACAAACTAGTGTATTGGAACAAGGCCTTGACAAAATATTATTTGTAGTCTTGACACGAGGCCTTGGCTATGTGGTTATGATAGTCTGGCATTATTCATTCCATCATTATGAAAGTGGTTATTGATATTGCATGTGATTATTCAACTATAGAATATCCATGTGAATAAGTAAATGGAATTATTTCATTTTATTTTTTCCATATTATGCTGAAGTTCTAGTTTAAGAGGTTTTTGTTTTAGTTACACATTGCCTTAAATGTTTATGCTTATTTATGAAAGTTTCTGCAATATTGTTATTCTTACTGAGCATTTGAGATCACCCCTTTCTATGTTTTATTTTTTCCCAGGATTTCAAGAAGTTTATTGTGATTGATATGCAAGGTTAAGCCAAGGGAATAATGGCGTTCATAAAGGATTATTTTTATTGTTTCATATGTCATAATGTGTAATGTAACATTCATGCATGTAATCTATTTTCCAAGACTGCTAAATTTATCAGTCCTTCGGAACTTGATTCTTTGTAATCATGCCAATGTATTAAAATAATGCACCGACTCTGGGTAACTGGTGTCGGGGCGTTACAGAATCCCTTTGATCTTCTTCTTCTACCCCTTTGCATCTTCATCATCTTTTTCTTCATATTCTGATGGGAAAAAAATTCTTAAGATGATCTCTCCATAGTTAAGGGTAGAGTCATACTTTTGGTGTTTGTGGGCGAAGCCACATCTTATTTATCATCCCTCAGCAGAGGATTCTCTAGATAATACCCAGTGAAGCATAAAAGAGTTCCCTCATCTTATTTGAGTGAAAAGACACTTCCTACTACCTCAGTGTGTGAGGTAGGGATTTAATAGGGTTCTGGTGATGGTTTGTGGGAATTTCTCTTTGACCCCCCACTATTATCTTTGGAGTCAATGAGATTTTTGACATTATTATGTTCAGTGGCCCTGACCGAAATCATGAG
The DNA here is from genome assembly GCA_963277665.1 of Viscum album. NCBI lineage: Eukaryota > Viridiplantae > Streptophyta > Magnoliopsida > Santalales > Viscaceae > Viscum > Viscum album. The sequence goes on along the minus strand of OY728136.1, from coordinate 1,424,200,874 downwards.
GAACATTGAATACATGTTCAAATTTGGACTTGTGCACTCAATCTGATAGATTCTAATTACGTATTCTTCCCTAATCTTCTTGAGAGGGTCGGCGGGAACCATTTCCAAACTGTTGGGGGTGGAGACTCAATCAATTCTGCCAGTTGAGGGTTATTTACCCTTTGGATCATAGAATCCTAAATCAATATAGTGGGACTTTCAGGATCCGAACGGGGACTTATCGTCATGTTGTATCCCACCCTGTCCATTAATTCTATATTTGAGGTACTAATAGAATGAGGAGGGGATTGATGGGGGTTGATGTAGCCAGGGACTTCCTAGAAAGGCATTGGAGGATGTATTATTTTGGACTACTAACATTTATGGGTGATATATGAGGTCACTGAATTGGGTTTCGAGATTAATCTAGCCGAATGGTTTCTGCTCACTTTTATCACAGCCCAATAGGGTCATGGTGTATGGAATCTGATCATCCTCATTGCTTCCCAGTCGACAAAGTGTCCATAGTGGGAGGAGTTTATCTCTATAGCCATTTCCAATGAATACCTTTTGGATATTGAAACATTTTATCTTTCCAAACACATATAAGGGTTTGATGTGTCCTTGAATGATGGCATCTTCATCTTCATCTATGAATAAAAAAACTTTATGGAATTTTGTAGGATTGGTCTCTGTCTGGTAGACTTCCACAATGGCTACCTCATCATCAAACTCCCAGGGACATAGAAAAGATTCAATCAGTGCTTCCCTAAGATTTGATGATAGATTCAGTGCATCCATGATTGATATCTTGTATGGTACCAAAGCTAACTGCTTCATAATATCATATTTATGATCAAATTCCTAGAAATTACCAACTCAAGGATTCTCTTTCATAGTCACCTTAGAGGATTTATCATTCGATGAATATGGTTCGGCCATTGGGGTCGAAGGTGGGGGAACTTCTGTCCTTTGTAGATTGGGTTGGGAATTTTTTCTCCCCTACGAGGGCAATTAGTCATATCCAATTCTTCGGATTAATATTCTAGAAGTATTAGATTGTTATGGATTCTAGTGGGGGTTATATAATTTTTTTATCCCTATTGGATTTGTTGTATGGTCCTTCCGTAGGTTTCTACAACACTGACAGTTTGAGAAGGATCACAACCATAAGTTTGATTTTTTCCATGGCTGTGTCTCCCTTGATATCATTGGCTTCTGAAGATTCTTCCTCTAACCCCCCTATTGGGTGTGGGGACTTCTGGTTGATAACCATATTCATATTTGGAGAAGGGATCCATAAAGTGGATGTCATTGACAGAGTAAAAATAAATTCTTCTTTTGATGAAAAATATGCCTTATCATCTACCTTAGGTGGTGCCGTCTGGTGGAGCGGTTCATGTTGTTCCATTTGAAGGGGCAGTGCCCATATCTTTAGTTATTTTGGTATGAAATATGATACAATCAAAGACAAATTTTGATTTGGTTCATGTTCATCTTCCAGCACATTCATTCCTCCCTTCTGATTGTATTTATTTTTGGGTGGTTGAATTTTGGTGGATTTTGGGGCTGAGGATGTTGGTTGTGTTGCATCATTAGCCATTGGAGGCACAATCAGTTTCTTTAAATTTTATTGGATTATACCATAGTCTCGATGGATTGTTTTCTTATTCATAAAAATATTAACATTTTCTCATTTTTTCAACAATTTTTTACAACTCCTTCCTTTCATCTATTTGAGGGGTGGAAACGTATGCCACATTCGCTGGCGGTGGTACCATATTGACTTGTTTGGAATCTATCATCTTTAATAGAAGGTCCTTGAAGGAAAATAATGTTGGGATACTACGCCCCAATATCTGATGGAAGGGATAGTAATCTGGCCTATCATTGGGACCTACTTCATCTGCCCTCTTTAGCTCCAAATGTCGGAGAAAGATTAAATTCATGATGGCTAAAAAGTAGTCATAGACTTGGTCATCCTAGAAAGAGTAAAAAAAATCTTCGTTCCTCTAATTGAATTTTCTTATCACCCCTTTGCTTGTCTAGTAGAGGAGGGGGAGGTTGTGGACATTTAGGGGGCCTTTTATGGTTTGGTGTGGACCCTGTAGTAGGGGATAGTGTAAGGGGTGTCTTAAGCATGACAGAAGTTGCTTCATCTCTTCCCGCTCTTCTTACTTGGGATGATGGGGTTGTTCGAGACTTGAGATTAGTTCATTTCAAGGAATCTTGGATCCATTTAGTAGTGAAGGAGAAGTCTCAAAACCCACTTTCATACCTCACTGAAATAAATGGTGTTCACATATCATCATAATGATTATCGATCCACATTGACAACATCTCATCTTGGGGGAGTGGTCGGTTTAGGGGGTAAGTCAGACCCTTCCATTTTGAAATGAAGTATGAATCTCTCTCATTCTCTCACTATTTTCAGTTCATGAGGTCACAGACTACTGTTTTTAGTAATGTCTTACTAAACTAGAATAGGAACTATAATCATAGATCCTCCCATCATGTTATTGAGTTAAATGGAAAACAGGTGTACCACACAAAGGCTAAACTTTGTAGAGTTCACATGAAGCATCTAATCTTCACTACTTCTTTGTTCTCTGGGTTCCCATCATGGGATCACAGTATGATGTGTAGTGCATTAGATGTTTCTCTAGGTCACCTGAGCTGTTGAACACTGGGAATACAAGGTTCCTGATGTTTGGTATTAGTGAAAATTTTCTTACCCAGTATGAAAAAGGTTTCTATTTTAGATGTATCAGATCATGCCTCCCTTACATGGATTCTACTCAAGTTTTCAATGAACCGATGGTATTCATGAGCCCCTGATGCATGTAATGTTGAACCTGAGCATGAGTGGTTATATAATGGGGTAGGATTTGATGTGTCGGTGCTGCTGGAACTTGAGGCGAATACCTGGCCAACGGAATCCTTTGGGGATTCTACTAGATCTACTATGGTAGTTTCCTTAGTGGGGTAAAATAGTTTTATTCTTTCAGAATCAGATTCAAGTAGACTAAGGATCTCAGTATCACCTTAGATGATAATTCTAGCCTAGTTTCATTTTCTAGGATGAGCCCATGGGGATAAAAAACCTATATTAGATGCATATGTTGACACTCTGCCTATGGAATGAACCCAGTTGGATGACTTTCTTGGAGTAGCTTAGTGTTAATTCACTGTAATCACATGATCTCTTCCTATTGTTGAGTGACTCTCTCCTCAAACATGGGGGACACATTTATTTTGGAGTAGGAGGTGGTTCATATATGAACTTGTGCTTTTCCATTTCCTTGTTGTCAATTTTCAAAGAAGGTAATTTTAGATTGGCTGAGGGAGTACCCATGTTTAGGGAAACACTTTGGCTTCAGGTGCGCACACCTCCAGGATCGGTGTGGACTACCTATGGGAGGGAACCATCCTATCTTTCATCCTCATCATTTGTATTGTTTTCCATGAGTTATCCGAGACTGCCATCCACCACATTCACTGACGCATACCACATTGAAGGTGGAGTACCAAGTTCCAAATAGTAGGAGGTCTTCTTGAACCATTTGTTGGATATTCTCCTCCCTTTATGTGGTACTCTTCGGGTTTCTTGGGGAATATTGACTTAATGGGATCCCTGATCTAATCTTCCAATACACCTTCATCTCTGGGGACATGACTCACGACACAGGATGGAATGAGTGACCTCTATTTTTTTCATCCTCCCTATATGGGAAATGACTGATATCTATTAGGTGTATGGTTGAGGTAAACATTACACCAGACCTATATGATGGGGTTTATCTCATTCATTTATTAACACATCACAACCTAGGTTTTTTGGCCTAATTGGGGCATTTTTTGTTTAAAATTCCCCCAACCCTGTCGGTTGGGGATGCTCCCGTATTGAAGAGATTATGGATGTTATTGACACATTATAGATCTCTTTCGTCCCCCTATAGATGTGAGATGGATATGGAATCAGTTCTAAATGTGAAATATGTGCTTATGAGGACATGATCAATGCTCATCGGGTAGATTACCTTCAGCGAGAAGCCTATTGAATGTTCTCAGTGGCATGGGTCAGGAGAATTTTGATGGATTTCTCTCATCAGGCTGGATGCTTTTGAGACTTACTCAAGGCCGGTTCTTGTCAAGCGTTCCACCATTCAAGAGTAGGGATCTTACTTGACTACATTTTGGGGATGATCACATTATAGGAAGTCACCTATTATGGGTTTTCTTGGATGAGTCATGGGATGAATTGTAAAGCTCCATGTTCCCCCAATCCCTGAATATGAAGACCAGACGGTGCGTTATTGATAAGGCAATGAAACTTTTGCAGTGTATGGAGGAAGATCAATTTGAGATATTTATTTCGTATCTTATATTTTGGATGTCATGTAGATGGGAGGTCTTCCATGTCCATTAGATGATGAAGTTCCCCTAATAAATTGATGTGGTCTACGTACCCTTCAAAGGGAATATATTTTCGATTTCACTGGCAGAGATTTTTCCAAACATTGAGGCAAATGTTGTGAATACATTATTTTGATATATCTATTGGTATGTTTTACTAAGAAGTGTTTATGGGACAATAAATCACTATTATGTCATCCCTTTCTAGTTTTCTTCTCACAAGAAACATATCCTATTGTTGTTCCGCCATGGACTATTCTACATGGTCTGCCAAACATGAATTCTTTTTATCCATTTCTTTCTAATCATTAGGGCTATGAGGAGCCTCATTTTTATATGAATGGTATAGGGTGGCTTATAAGATGAGTGTGGCCTCAGTCTGTCTTCCGGATAAGAAATAATATCACTTGTCATAGACCACGTTTATTACATGTCAAGACCTATATTTCTAAGTGGCTCAACATATGAGGGAGTTCTCATATATTACTCAGTGATAGGAGGAACTTCTTAACAATGTTAATGTTGACTAGGGGGAGGGCCTTTATAGCTGGGGTTATAATGGCGAGGACTACCATTAGAGTTTGATGTCTGACCACAAGGAGAATTCCAATAGTGTATACCCTGGGGGGACCTTCAAGGAAAACCATAGTAGAGGGAGGGCGATCTTGTTGGTTTATGCCATTGGGGGGACGAACTTCACAAATATTGCTATAATAGAGGGGACTACCATCACAACTTAATATATGGCTATAGGGAGAATATCTATAGTGCACATCCTGCGGAGGGCCTTCATGATGAGCTACAATGAGGGGGGAAGGGGTTCTCATTATATTTTGTCACTATGGGGAGGAACTTCATTGTGACTTCCATTAGGGTGAGGGTTAACATTTTATCTTGACATCCAACTATAGGGAGAAACATATCTGCAATGTATACCCTGGGGAGGACCATTAGGGAGGATGATAGAAAGGGGATAACCTTCTTGTTATTCAATCTTGTGGTCAAGGGGATGGGTACCATGACACTCACTAGGAAATAGTCTCTCTTGGTCGATCATTTCTTTCCCATAAAGTAATCCCTCATGGGTGATCTAGGAAGGACTTTCAGAACTACTGGTAGTAAAATTGCAGGGAGGACCTTCACAACTGACATTGTTGCATCCATAATTTGGTAATGGGTTGAAAGGATCCTGATCCTCTACTGTAAGATTTTTGATGGAGTCAATAACTTTAGCTTCCAGTAGAACAAAATCATGAGTATTCTTTTCATTTTCTAGTTTCCTTTGGTGCTTTAATTTTTGTGTGCTCTCTTGTGGAAAATTGGGGCCGCCTACTGTTGGTAACGACCTTCTTATATGGATTCCTATTTATTTGGTTACCATGATGTCATTGCGATAAAGCGACGAACATATTGAGTTATGGTAGGGATATATAACTGCCCGAGAGTGGACATTACGTTAGACCGGTGTCCCCCAATTGGAATGGGTGTTTTTTTCCGATCTGGTTTTCCCTATATTGCGAAATATAGTCATTGAACCTTCTTGACTAGATCAGGGATTCAAGTATAATTTGGAGTAACTATCTAATTTTGTAGATGAATCACCCCACTTAGGGAGACTGGGTTGTGGGCCTGACTCCTCTCTTTTTTCACCGACAAGATAATGTCTTGACATGCTTGTAGGATATGATATAGAATCCACATTTGATCCTCTATCATTTCCAGGATGTGATCAGATACGTATTTGGATGGAACTGGTATAAATTACCATTTCATTGATGGAATAAGAGTTTGTTCCTTCTCCAGTCCTCCATAGGTTTCCAATGGGTACTGATATTTCTTCTGTGTTAGGGTAGAGGAATGAGTCTGCCTTTGACTCATAGCTGAGATATGCCGGCTACTTTCTCCGGTTACCACCATATTTGACAGGTGGGATTTATACTTACAAGAAATAATTTTATTCTTCCTGTTTGATGCTATATTTTTCTCACAATCTTGGTATTCATTGGTAGTAATTTGACTCTACATATATTTTCATGCCACCATATTTGACTGGTGGGATTCATTGTGGTAGGTGGGAATTTGAGTATGCCTATTAATTTTCACCATATTTGACTATTGGGATTCAAATGCACTAGCAGTGTTGAATGACTGCCTACAGTTTTCACCCTATTTTTATGGTGGGTTTGGTGGGTGTTAGTAGGTATTTTTACCTACTTGTATATGCTTTCCACCCTATTTGGATGACATTATTGTTGTGCATTGGCATAGATTCTCATCTTCCTATAATTTTCTGCCCTTTCTACATGGTGGGACCAACGATCGTTGGTGGGGAGTTGCACTGGCTCATGATGTTCCACCATATATCCATGGTGGGATTCATGAGGTAGATCAAGAATATGTTTCTTCTCATATATTGCTGCCATATTTCTCCAGTAGTTATTGGAAGTGGGCGCAGAGTTATATGTCAACCTATGGTGTTCCACCGTATCGAAATGGTGGACATCCTTCTTAGGAATCATGGTGATGGCCTATTCTGAATTATAAATTTTAAACCCTCAGTGGGCCAACCTAGGGGACTATTTCGATGGGAATTCAGTAGGTTCCCTCACTGTAGTATCCTCCTCAGCATGAGGATACTGAGTTGTGCTGCATCAGTAGCGAAATTATTTGATAGGGTCCCATGAGTAAGACCCTTATGAAGTTAGGATCGTGTCATCAGTTTCGAATTCATATTCCTCCCTGAGGTTGGGGAGTTTTTCATTGTCACTCTCTGGGGAAAATCTCTTGAAGGGGTTAGAGAAGGCAATAGGGGCCCCTGTGCTAGATTTTTGGTTGGGGATAAAGAGGCGGCTGGCGAGATGTTACTAATTCGGGGGCCTTTCTTGAACTCTCCACTGTGGGGAGAGTACTATTTTGGTGGTACTCCTTGATCATCACATTTGAAACCCAGCTTTGAAGATATTAGGTAGGTGATGGGGTCATGTTCTTTATCGGAGAACCGACTACCTATATGGTTGCTAAGGCGCATGTCTTAGCCAATTTATCAGGATTCCATTTGGATTGAATGTTTCTTTTCTGATTTCATAAAATATATAAATGAAATATGCAAACAACCAAACCCAATAAAGTATAATTTCATGATCACACACATAATTGATGAATATCTTGGCCCTAATCCCTTTTTCAATGTGAAAGTGGTCTAAGGTGGTGTAGCACCACCACATTGGTTAAGGATTCACATCAGAATCACCATTTTTTTTACCTAATTCACATTGTACAAATTTTGGGTGGGGAAAGATGGTCCCACTACGACTGGGTAGTATATCATTATTATGTTTTTATAGAGGTTCCACATTTTCATGATCTTAGCAGGGGATTGTAGGGGTTAAATGTTTGTTGAATCAGACCATGTTGAGTACAAGGTCCTAAGATGGTCTCCAATGGATTTATTTCTAAATTATGAAACACACAAAGACACTTCTATCCATGATTCATGGAACTTCTTTCCAATGTTATGAACTTTTTGGATTATTTTCCCAATGAAACTTAAGGACTCCATTGGTTGATAGGATGGGAGGTCTGGCTCATCACACCCTTTTGGGGGAAATTATTTCATATTACATGACTCTCTTATATATTTAAGCAATGTTAATATGTTTATGAATCTTTGGTTCATTCCCAAGCATGTGTCTACAGTATATCCCTAGAGGAGCATGATCAACCAAACTATGCATGGTTTTGGACTTTTTTGACACAATGCTGACTTGAGCCACATGATAAGGCAATCTGATTTTTTTTATTCATGGGAAGCGGTCTATTGTTATGTTAGGGTAAAACCCATGAGATAGGCTTCCTATATATCCTTGTGAGAGGAATCAGATCCCACAAAGTTTGGTTGGGAAGGGATTACGCAAGGAAGCTTCCCACTTGAGGGGATATGGTTGGGATTTACACTGTAGAGGAGGCCTTTCTAGAAGAATCATTTCGGGGATTATAACTGAATCGGAAACTGTACAAAGTCGGGGGGATTTAATCGGGATTGAAATTTATGGAGAATTTTCCTTGAGCTCAAGCCTTAAGTATGCCTCCTACATATCATGAAAAAAATAAGAATCAGAGTTCTCATAGTTCATTGAGAGATGGTATAGTTGCTATGATCATCATTAACCTCTAAGCCCATGTGCATCATGCTCTGTGTGAGAAAAAAGAGGAAGAAGTAGATCAAGAAAACCACACACCTTCCCTTATCCAATAATGGAAAATGTGGATGATGGCGAAAGAGGTCAGGGTGATTCCTTGATGGAAGAGATATGGGATTTGAATGTTCCAATTTTCTCACTAGTGTTGATATCCAGGATAGTCACATTTGGAAATCTATCTAGACATGTCCCAAGTAGATCTAGAGAGTATCAAGAGTGACACCTCTTAAATAATGTTTAGGGGATCACCTTAAGGGGGTATCCCAAAGGTGGTTTTGAGAAAGGGGAGGAGCATCATCCCTTGTCAAAGGGGAAGGAATGTCGGATATCCTCATTTGTCACTAGATCCCAAGTAAGGGAAAATCCAGTGATTACCCTTAATCCTGAGAATGGGGAGGTTACCATCAGTATCCTAAAGATGGACTCTGGGTTACCATGATAATGTATACTAAAGAACATTATGTAATCCCATATAAATGTAAAGATTACCTTCACGACTTCGCTTACCACGGGTATTTAGACTCAGAAGGACATGCTGATGCACCCGATGGTCTTATCATAGAGGTCTTATGGCATTAGAAGGGGATTTTGGCCTAATGGTGTTGTACTAGCTTACAGAGGGGTCATGGATAATGGGATGGAAATTGAAGGTCATGATTGAGATAGGAAGGTGGATATCCCAAAGGTTCCCCATTCTGTGAACCATTTTTTCACGCAGAGTGTGATACCCACTACATGGTGTATTGCTATGCGGGTGGAGGGGTCATCTGAATAACGAGGTGGTACATAGACCTGGATGTGGTTTGAAAAACATAGTGGTACACGACATTAGGTTTCATCTGTAGAGGGTGGTTCTACATGGCACTAGATTCCATCCGTGTAGAAAAGTGTTATGTGGTGCAGGGTTTCATTCTTATAGTAATGCAATATATGGTACGCTAGATTGAAGATGGTGCATTGATCATGTGGTTCATGAGAAGTTCATCCACAAAGGGAAAATTGTTCACAGTTCTCCAATTAGGGTTTTGGTCACTTAATTATTATTATTATTATGTTTCCTTCCCTTTAGGGTACACAGACGATTTATCCATGCTGGAAACTATTTTTGGTTTCGTACTTCTTCGATCATTTTTCTTTGAAGTCATCCATATGTAAACTGCAAGCTCCCCAAAAATACAATCCTCTTTCTATGATCCCTTTGTGGTCATATTATGTAATTATGAGGAGTTTTTATCTATAGTCCACACAAAACCTTTTGCAAAACCCCATAAAGAGATCACCCAGCCAACTGATGACTCGGTCAACCGAGGTTTTCAGGGCTAAGGTTCATGGTAGATGTGGTTTGCAGTGGAGGCAGTTCACAGCAGAGGTGTTAATCACTGACTCAATCCAATGAATATCTTTTATTTTTTGTGGGATACCTTTGGATTTTCTTCTATAGTGAACCATTTTAGTTGTGGGGTGGTTCACGATGACATACTGTCCAGTCTCATCTTCACCAACGACACCATTCACAATGGAGCTGGCACCAACATCCCTGTCCATATACTGTGTTTCAGGGTCGATGCTCTCCATAGATCATTCCCAAAACAAAATAAATCGACCATTTTGGGTCCTTTTACAAATTTTTATGCATCAAAATTCTTCTTCAATTTTTTCAATTGAACAAGAATTTTTCCCTCTGTCAAATTTGTGGGAGTATTTGATTTCTCATTGACAAGTTTTTAGAACCCTATAGGGGTTTTTTATATTTTTAGTGATTTTAGGGGGTTTAAAGAGTTTTTAGGCGTTTTGGGATTTTAGATTTTTTTGGTTTTTTACTATTGTTTGGGGTTTTATAGTTTTCAGGGGTTTTAGGGTTTTTTCATGGCTTTTTACGTTTTGGATTTTTATTGGTTTTTAGGGGTTTTGATAGATTAAAAGGTTTTATGGGTTTTCTTAGGGTTTCAATGAATTCTACAGTTTTATTTTACTTTTTACGGGTTTTAATATTTGTTTGGGATTTAGTTTTTTTAGGGGTTATCATGTTTTTTACAATTTTTTTGTTTTTTATGTTTTTTTTTTGCTTTTTAGGTTTTTTAGGGGTTTTAAAACTTTTTATGTGTTTATAGGTTTTCTTATGGTATTTTTTGTGGATTTATTTTTATTTTCATATTTTTGGAGTTTTTTGGGGTTTAAGGTTTCTTTTGGGGGTGTTATGGATGTTTTAGGTTTTTTATTGTTTTAGCAGGTTTAGGTTTTTTAATGGTCATTTTATGGGTTTTTGGAATTCAAAGGGTTTTAGAGGTATTTTACTCTACTTAATGGTTTTATAGGGGTTTTTTGGGTTTTTAGTGTTTTTTGTGTTTTTGGGGTTATATCTATATTAGAATTTTTAGTAGGGTTCAAGGGTTCTTTTAGAGTTTTTAAGGGTTTTAGTGGGTTTAAGTGTGTTCTGTGTTTTTAGATTTTTTTATGTTTTAGGTTATATTCGGGTTTTTTTATATTTTTTTATGGTTCTTATTGGTTTTATGTTTTGTTAGTATTTTTTGGGATTAGGGTCTTCTACATACATTTTGGAATTTAGGGGTTTTGTTGGGATTTTTAGGGTTTTATGGGGGGTTCTGGATTTTGAGGGGTATTGGGGTTTTTAGGGGTTCTAGGGGTTATTAATATTTCTAGGGTTTTAGTGTTTTTATGGTTTTTAGAAACTCTCAAGTGTTCTTAGGGGCTTTATGGGTTTTAGGGTTTATTATAATGATTTAGGAGTTGTTGGGGTTTTCAATTATTTTAGGTTTTTATAGGGTTCGTTGGGTATTTTAGGGGTTTTATGGGGTTTTGGGGTTTTCTTGGGGTTTTAGGGTTTTAGGGTAAATTATGTGTTTTGAAGATATTGTTGGGTTTTTAGGGTTTTTAGGGCCATTTAGGGGGTTTTTGGAGGTTTTGGGGTTCTTAACATATTTTTAGTGGGTTTTAGGGTCTTTTACGGTTCTTATGGATTTTAGGGTCTCTTAGGTTTTTTGGGGATTTAGGTTCCATTAATAGGTTTTAAATAATTTTAGGGGTTTTAGTGTATTTTAATGTCTTTAATTATTTTGTGGGGTTTTATGTGTCTTATAGTATTTTTATGTTATTATATTATTTTATGGTTTTAGGGTATTTTAGGGGATTCATTGTGTTTTTATTTACTTTTAGGGTTTCTATAGTTTTTAAGGGTTTTTTTTGGTTTTAGGGTTTTTAAGGGCTTCTAGCATTGTTAGGTATTTTTTTGGGTTTTTATGGTTTTGATGGGTTTTTAGAGTTTATAGGGTTTCTAGGGTTTTTTGTTTTTTAGGATATTTGTAGTTTTTATAATTTATTATTGAGTTTTTTTGGGATTTTAGGTTTTTATGGGGCTTTAGGTGGGTTTATTGTCTTTTAGGGTTATTAGAGTCTTTAATGGTATTTTTTTATTTTTAGTGGTGTTTAGTGTTTTGGGGGGTTTTAGGTGTTTTAATGGTTTTTAGATTTTATGGGGGGTATTTTTGTTTATTATGGGCGTTTGGGGTTTTTTTTTTGAGTTTTTAGTGTTTTTGGGATTTTAGGGTAAGGCAAATGCAGGAGCCAGGCTATTTCTGTCCCCCCCCCCTCCAAAAAAAAATTATTAAGAAAATGGGGACACTGCAGACCTGGGAGGGGGAGGGCCAGTCGACCCATACCCAATAAACAATCCCTAAAAGGAAAACAAAGAAAGAAAAGGAAACAAAAGACCAAAAATAATAGCAGAAGTGAAAAAAGCAGAAACTATAGATTAAAGTCTCTATGTCCAAGTCGGTCCCCATTAGGACCATAACCACAGAAAGCATCCGACTCCACCGACTCCAATTCAAATGATTCATAATGCTTTATGAAGGTAGTCTAGTACTCTCTAAGGTGTTGTTGCTCCACATTAAGCTACGCCCTGATAGGCCGACCGCCCCTACCATATGCAACTTCCTTAGCTTTGCAAGATGCTCTTGTGGACACTGTCTTTGGAAAAGTGGAATAGTCCTTCCTCAGTTTTCTCTTTATGGGGTCTAAGGAGACCCCTGCCGATTTGTTTTCCTTCCCATATGGAATGGCCACCTCTAGCAAGGCCCTCTCCTTAATGATCATATCCATATTAAAATTTATTCATCAAGCATACCCCTGGAAAAAAACATGCTCTAGGATGAAGGAGGATTCCTGATTGACGGAGCAGGCGACAGGAACCCCACATTATGGCACGCTGGGTGCTAAACTAGTGAGGGCTAGCTACAATCTCCCCTCCTCCCTAGTCAGCTTGCAGAATTTCACAACTGTCTCTATCACCTCCCTAGGTTCAGAAGCCAATCGATCTAGAGACCCCTGCAAAGAAGACTCCCCAGTAGAGCCCCCCTCATGCACCAGTATGCCAAAGACCCCAGCCCTTGCCTTGGGGAGCCCTCCATCACCACAAAACAATCTCCTTCCAACTCCCCTTTCCCAAGTACTTCCCCCTGCATAGCATCCTCCCATATCTGGGCCACCCTTTCTCCACTGTGCAAAGCCAAAACCCTATCCTGCAATTAACCTCTAGGGACCATTGAAGCCTCACATTGGCCTTCCTTAGCCCCCACACAATCATCATAAGCCATAATCAGGGGAAACTTCAGCACATCATGTATATGACAAACATCACCAGGAAGAGAATCCAATAAGGGTCCATTTTCTTCAACAAAGGTACCTAGCCTAGTAGCAGACACAAACCTATAATCAGCAACCTCTCCCATTTCCTTCCTCACCCCTTGCTCCTCCACATCCCTTTTTATATCCTCCATACCATCCGACTGCACAGAATTAAGACAAAAAAATCTGTTACTCAGGGGGACACCATCCAAGGCCAGTGCCTCACTATGTCCAGCATGCCCACAATATGAAATCATGGCCTTTTGTCTCTCATCCACTCCTCCCAAGCCACCAGCGACCCCCCGATTCCCCATAAGCTATGCCACCTCTGAACCAGTGAAAGGTGACACTATCACCAGCCCCTGTGCAGTAGCCTCCCCCTCCGAGGCCTACACGTTCATTTCATGCCCACCTGAAGAATGTTCCTCCACTCTTCCATCCTTCCCCTGCTTCTGGAAAACTTCACAGCAAAACCTACGGGACCTCACACCTTCCTTAGTCTCCATTCCTCCCTTCTCACGCTCAAACACTATGTCCCACTTCAGTCTCTCAAACACATGAGAGACCATTGGCCCCGCGGATTTCCACGGTATTGCCTTTAACAGAGGAGAACCTGTCACAACATTTCTTTGAATCTCCACGATCATTGGTCATTCTCCCTCCATAATTCCTACACTGTTACCCATTCAACTATAAGAAATGCTAGAATTACCTAAATTCCTGCATATAGAGCAGAACACAATAGAGGACTCTACAACTACTGGTTGTTTGAAACGAAACTCCCTACCAAAAGTGATCCACATAATGTCGATCAGTGGTTTTGAGACATCCAATTAAACAGAAACTCCTGGGAAAACTGGGTGGAAAATCACTTGAGTCCGGATGTCTGAACACAAATACCAGCCCACAAGATTCCCAAGCATTAAAATAAGGGATGGATTCTGAAACGGAAGATGAAGTTCTGGGAACCTTACCCATGGAGCAATCAACGGCGAGTCCCTGTTCATGTGCAGGTCAAAGCTCCATCAAAAGAGGATGAATCTGACATCGATAAGTCTTCGAGGGGCCACAGAGCAAGAATGGATCTGATCTTCTTCTTATGAGAACTAGATCATAAAATTGTGGTCATCCAATAACCCTATCGTTTCTCGATCTTGAAGGTTCCAACATCCAAAAACAAATCTGTCAAAGGACTCCACCGAGGGTCAATGCTTCATGAACATAGCAACTAAGGTCATGTTTTGATGAACAGGGGATGCATTGAACTCTAATTTTGATAATGGTAAGTGAGGGTAACCTTCATATAAGTCAGAAACCTTCGGGAAAAGATCAATTCGAGGAAAGGGGGGAGAGAAAGAGGCATATGAGGAGGAATGAAGGCAAGATCCTGATCACGATCGAGCGAAGAACCCTCCCCCACAGGGGGGGAGGAAGGATCACCGCTAGCGCTATTAGGGATCCAACAAGAGAGGTTTTAGGGTTTTAAGTTTAGTTTGGTATTTTTTGGTGGTTTAGGGTATTTTAATGGATTTTTGGGTTTTCAGGGATATAAGAGGTTTTAGGGTTTTATGGCCTTTTAGTTGTTTTAGAGTGGTATGGTTTTTATGGATTTTAGGGATATTTTATAGTTTTTAGTGGTTTTAGGGGTTTTAGGGGTTTTATGGGGATTTAGTGGTTTTTTTTCATGTTTTTAGGTTTTTTCTAGTTTTAGTGTTTTGTAGGGTTTTTTACATTTTTTAGTGTGTTTGAGTTATTTGGGTTTTTAAAATTTTTAGGGGTTTAATGTTTTTATGATATTACTGTATTTTTGGATATTTTAGAATGATTTTAGGGTTATTAAGGGTTTTGGGGTTTTTTGAGATTTTATTTGTGTTAAGGGGTTTTAGGTTTTATGGTTTTTATGGTTTTTATGGTATTTAGGGTTTTAGAGTTTTTAGAGGTTTTTTGGGGTTTTATGGTGTTTTTTGGATTTTAATTGGGTTTTAGAGTTTTTTAGGTTTAATGGTTTTTTGGGGGGATTCGGGGTTTTTAGGTTTTTAAGCGCTATTAGGGGTTTTTTGTATTTTTACTAAGTTCTCATGAATTTTAGGATGGTTTAAGTTTTATTTTGAAATTTAATAATTTTATGGGATTTTTCTAGGGTTTTTTGGTATTTAGTTGTTTTTTATTTTTAGGGGTTTTATGGGTTTTAGGAATTTTTTTCGGTTTTTAGGGTTTTGTTGTGGATTTTTAGGGTTTTAAGGGGTTTTATGGATTTTTGGGGTTTCTAGGGTATTTTAAGGGGTTTATGGGTTTTTAGGGTCTTACGGGTTTTAAGGAATTTTAGGGTAGTTAGGTTTTTTAGGGTGAGTTATTGGTTTTAGGATTTTTAGATGGTGTTTCAGTTTTTTGGGGTTTTTACAGTTTTAGGGTCTTTTAGTGTTTTTGGGAATATTTAGTGTTTTTATGGGTTTAGAAAATATTAAGGGTTTTAGAGTTTTTTCGGATCCATCAGGGGTTTTTTTGTTCCTTTATGGTTTTTATGTTTTTTTTGGTTCATTTAGTGTCTTCTAAGGGGTTTAGGTTCCTTTTTGGTTTTAGGGGTTTTAAGAGTATTTTAGGGATTTTTTCATGGTTTGTAGGGGTTCTATTTTCTTTTAACCTATTTATCGGTTTTAGAGTCTTTAAGGTATTTTTAGGGTTTTATGGTATTTTAGGGTTTGTAGGATATTTTTGGGTTTTGGGGGTTTTATGGTTTTTTAGGGATCTTTTTAGGTTTTTAGAGTATTTTAAGGATTTATATGGGTTTTATAGGTTTTATGGTTTTGAAGGGTTTTTACGGGTATTAGGGTTTTTTCAGGTTTTTTGGGTTATTAGGGGTTTTAGTGTTTTTTGGGTTTTAGGGATTTTACGATCACATAGGGTTTTTATTATTTTTAGGATTTTTAGGGGGTTTTAGTGTTTTAGGTTTTTATTTATTGTAATTTTTTTAGGGACTATTAGGGTTTTCAGGGAAATTTAGTGTTTTTGGTGACATTTTTTGTTTTTAGGGTTTTAGGGGTTTTAGGGTTATTAGGGTTTTTAATGGTTTTTAGTGATTTTAATTTTTATTTAGTTTTTTATAGTTCTTGGGGTTTCTAGAATTTTTTTTGGGGTTTTAAGGTTTTAATGTTTTATTTTTGTTTTTAGGGATCTTTGTGGGTTTTTAGGGGTTTCAAGAATTTTAGGGGTTTTAAGATATTTTAGGTTCTTTATGGTTTTTATGTTTTTAAGGGGGTCTAAATATTTTTTTCGCTTTTTACGATTTTTGGAGTATTTTTTTCTTTTAGGATTTGAGGTATTTTAGTGGTTTGGGGGGTTTTAGTTTTTTAGGGTTTTTGGAGTCTTTTAGGTTTTTATGATTTTTATGGTTAGTTATGGATTTTTAGTGTTTTTGGGCCTTTGATGGTTTTTATATGGTTTTAGGTTTTTTAGGGTATTTTAGGTTATTTTAGGGTTCTTATGTTTTTTAGGGTCACCTAGGGTTTTTAGGGGTTTTATGGTCAATTATGGTTTTTGGGCTCTTCTAGGTTTTTTTGGGGTTTTGGGGGGTTTGTGGTTTTTAAAGTTTTTTGCGGTTTTTTGTGTTTTTTGGATTATATAAGTCTTTAATATTTTTTATAATTTTTATGGTTTTGTGTTTTTTTATTTTTTAGTGTTTTTAGGGTTTTATGGGGTTTCAGGTTTTTAGTTGTTTTTCATTTTTAGGG
Source organism: Viscum album (assembly GCA_963277665.1). Classification (NCBI taxonomy): domain Eukaryota; kingdom Viridiplantae; phylum Streptophyta; class Magnoliopsida; order Santalales; family Viscaceae; genus Viscum; species Viscum album. The sequence goes on along the minus strand of OY728136.1, from coordinate 1,424,183,908 downwards.
TTTTTAATTATTTTTATGGTTTTTTTTTCATTTATGGGTTTCGGGTATTTATGGGTTTTTCATTATTTTTTTGGGTCATTTAAAGTTTTAATTTTTGTAGGGTCATTTTGTGTTTTTTAAGTTTTTTATAATTTTTAGGGGTTTTTGGGTGTGTTGGGTTTTGTTAGGGTTTTAGTATCATTTAAGGGTTTGAGTGATTTTCTATGTTCCTTTAGAATTTTTAGGGGGTTTGGGTTTTTTAATTTTTTTGGGGGATTTTAGGGACTTTTAGGAATTTTTAGGTTTTTTGGGTTCTTTTGGGTTTTTAGGGTTTTAAGTGTCGTTAGGTCTTTTAGGTTTTTAGGTTTCTTTATGGTTTTCAAGGGATTTTGGGTCATTTAGTTTTTTTAGGGTTATTTAGGGTATTCAGGTCTCTAGAGACCATTAGGGGGTTTTAGAGTCTTCTAGGATTTCTCTGGTTTTTTGGGCCAATTGAGTTTTTAGGATTTATTGATTATTTTAAGGTTTTTAGGGTATTTTATGGACATTTTGCGTTTATGGATTTTTAATTTTTATGGTTTTTATAGGTTTTTATAGATTTTATGGATCCCGTAGGGGTTTTTTGGATTTTTGTGACTTTTAGTGTTTTGTTGTCTTTTAGGGGTCATTGGGGTATTAGAGTTATTATCAGACTTTTTGGGTATTTTGGGGTTTTATAAGGTTTTTAGGGTAATTTTGGTTTTTATGTTTTTTATGACTTTTTGAGAGTTTAGTATTTTATTGGTTTTTATGGTTTTATGGGATTTTTATAAATTTTAAGGGTTTTTTGTGCTTTTCATGGTTTTTATGTGTTTTATGGATTTTCATGTTATTTGGTGTTTTTAGTTGTTATTAGGGGTTTTACTGGTTTTTAGTTTTTTAGCGTCTTTAGGTTTTTTGGGGTTTTAGGTTTTTTTGCGTTTGAGTGTTTTTATGTTTTTGATGTTTTTTATGGTTTTTTATCAGGTTTTATGGTTTTATGGTCATTAGGATTTTTTAGAGTTTTTAGGGTTTCTAGTGTTTTGTGGTTTTTTGAGTTTATAGGGGTTTCAGGGATCTTAGAGTTTTTAAGGCTTTTGAGTAATTTTATAATATATAGAAGATTTTAGTGTTTTAGGGTATTTTAGGAGTTTTGGGGGTTTTAGGGTTTTAATGGATTATTTGGGGGTTTAGGGGTTTTCAGGGGTTTTCAACATTTTTAGGGGTATTTATGGTTTTTGGGTTTTAGGGTTCTTATGTTTTTAGGATTTTTAGGGTTTTATGGTTTTCCTATGTTTTATGGGATTTTTTATCGTTTTAGGGTTCTATGTTTTTAGGGGTTTTAGGATTTTTACTATTTTGTAGGGTTTATGGTATTTAGCATCTTTTTCGGATTTTTTATAATTTAAGGGTCGTAATGTTTTTTTGGATTTTCTTGATTTTATAGTTTTTAAGGGTTGTATAGGATTTTAAGGTTTTTAGTGTCATTGAGGGTTTTAGTTTTTTTGGGTTTTTTTGTTTTTTACGTTTTGTTAAGGTTTTAAGAGGTTTTTCTGTTTTTAGAACCTTTTATGGTTTTTATTATTTTAAGGTTCTTTTAAGGTGTTTAGTTTTTTAGGGACCTATTGGATTTTAGGGGTTTTGGGATTCATCTGGTTTTTAGGGGTTTTTAGGGTTTTTAGTGTTTTTAGTCACGCACACACAAAGATATATATATATATATATATATATATATATATATAGTTTTCTAGGATTTTCTTGGTTTTTTCGGATTTTAGGGGTTCCAAATATCTTTAGGGGTTTTTATGATTTTAAGAATATTAGGGTTTTTAGTTGTTTTTGGGGGTTTTAGTGTTATTTGAGGTTTTAGGTTTTTTTGGGGTGTTAGGGTTCATTTATAATTTTTAGGGGTCTTAGGAATTTTTTTTGGTTTTTGGGTTTTTATTGGGTTTTTAGGGCTTTTGGGGTTCTAGGGGTGTTTTTAGGATTTTATGGTTTTTATGGATATTAACCCTTTTTAGGGGATTTATGTTTATTAGGAGTGTTAAGGATATTATGGGATTTTAGTTTACATTTAGGGTTTCGGTGGTTTTCAAGGTATTTCAATGTTGTTAGGGTTTTAGGGGGTTTTAGCAGTTCTTAGGGTTTACAAGGGTTTTAGTGTTTTTTTATGTTTTGTAGTGATTTTATGGGTTTAACAATTTTTAGGAGTTTTAGAGTTTTAAGCTTTATCAACATTTTATTTATTTTTATAGGTTTTATGGTTGTTAGGGTTTTTAGCGATTTTTAGGGTTTTCCTGGGTTTTATGGGTTTTAGGTTATTTAAAGATTTTAGGGGTTTAAAGGGTTTTTGGGTCTTTTAGAGGATTCTATATTTTTAAAGATTTTATTGTTTTGAAATTTTTTTAATGTTTTTTAGGGTTTTAGTATTTTTAGAGTTTTTTTTATTTTTTTGGGGTTTTGGGTCTTTTATGACTTTTTAGGGATTAGTGGGGCTTTTAGGGGTTTTTGTGGATATACTGATTTTACCATTTTTAGGATTTGTTGGGTATTTTTGGGTTTTAGGGTCCTTTAGGGTTTTTAGGATTTTTGGGGTCCTATTGGAGGTTTTAGTGGTTTTAGGGTCCTTTAGGTTTGTAGAGTTTTGGATGTCCTATGTTTTTTTTATTTTTTCAGGTTTTTGATGTTTAAGGGATTCTAGGATTTTTTTTATGTTTTGGGTTTTAAAAGGTATTTAATATTTTTTATAGTATTTAGTATTTGAATATATTTTTAGGGTTTAAGGGTTTTTATGGTTATAAGGGTATTTAATGTTTTTTTGGTTTTTAGGGTCTTTTAGGGTTTTTAGGGATCTTTAGTTTTTTTGGGTCCTTTAGGGGTTTCATGGTTTTTATGGCCATTTAGGGTTTTGTAGGGCCTTTAAAGGTTTTTTTTTATTTTTTTAGGGTCCTTTGAGATTTTAGGGTCCTTTAGGGGTTTTAGGTTCCTTTCGTTTTTTAAGGGTTTGATGGTTGTTGAGGGGTTTTTATGTTGTAGTAATCCTTAAGGTGTATTTAGGATACTTTAGGTGTTTTTGAATGTTTTTAGGGTATTTTTTTTGTTTTTATGGTCTTTTAGGGGGTTTATGGATTCTTAGAGTCTTTTAGGATTTGAGGTTATATTATGGTCTTTTATGGAATTTTAGGGATTTTTAATGTCATTTAGGGGTTTTATGGAATTTACGGTCTTTTAGGGGTTTTAGTTTTTTTGGTTATTTTTGGGTTTTTTGGTTTTTCGGGTATTTTAGGGGTTTTAGGGAATTTTAAGTGGTTGGGTTTTTAGGGATTTTAGATTTTTTAGTGTTTTAGTGATTCATAGGGTTTTAGGGTTTTAGGGTTATTTTAGAGTTTTTGGGGGTTTTGAATTTTTTAATATTTTAGAGGTTTTATGGTCCTTTTTGGTTTTAGGGTTTTTAGGGGTTTGTTCTGCCTTTGAGGTGGCATATTTCTAGTGTTGTAGAAATGGTACAATGAGGATCATCACCCCTCCCTTTTTCAAGAGATGATTTCTTATCAACTTCACAATTATTTTTGTTTCAAACCATTCTACATCATTATCCTTTAAAGGAGGTAGGATTAGCCCTATGGGGACTAGACAATTCACCCCTTTCATGTTGCGAAGGAGATGCCACAGTCAGTCGGTCCTAGCGGGTAATTGCATGGGGTCACGTACTTGCGCAATCAGTCCTCCTCAGATATAACTTCCTCAGATGGTCTCCAACAGGTTTATTCTTAGATCCAACAACCCCCAAGGGACATAGTATCCATGATTCAAGGATCTTCTTTCCAAAGGTAGGTGCTCGATAATTGATGATTTAGCCAACGACACTTAAGGACTCCATTGGTTGAGAGGATGGAATGTCAGACTCACTGTACCCATTCAGGGTAGGATTATCATTTTTTCACGGACTCTCTTATAAATTTAATTCATGTTCATATGTTTGTGAATCCTTGATTAATTACCGAAGAGTGTGTCCATAGGCTACCCTTGATTTTCAAGATTTTCATAGGCATGCACATATTTGATGCTACAGAGGTGATGCTTACTTGAGCCATATAATAAGGTTCTCTACAGTTTATCATCATCCAGGGGGAAATAAGGTGACTTAATGTTTCTATCAAACCCATAATATGGGTTTCCTATGTATCCTCAATAGAGGAATCAGATACCATATAGTTCAGATTGGTTGGGGCTTATACATGGAGGTTTCCCATTGAAGAGGACATCATTGGGTGAATCCCTTTGGATGGGCACCCTGTTGAGCTTGGGCCTTCAGGCGGGCATCCTATGTATCATGGATTAATCAGGAATTAGAGTTCTCGTAGTTCATATTTTATGGGGCTTACGCATGGAGGCTTCCCATTGGAGGGAAACATTATTGGGTGAACCCTTTTGGAAGGGAACCCTTTTGAGATCGGGCCTTCAGAAAGGCGTCCTATGTATCCTGGTTTGGTCAGAAATCAGAGCTCTCATAGTTCAAATTCACGTGGATGTTCTATTCATCACAAACCACTAATACCATGTGAGTCATGCTCAGTGTGAGAAACAAGAGGATTTAAAAGATTTAACAAAGCACATGCTTCCTCTCCTGTTGGTGGGAGAGGGAGAGACCACGGCAGAAGAGGCTGGGGCTACAATGGGCGAGGGAGTAGAGTAATGAACCCTTCAATGTGAAATAACATTGAAGTTTATATGGTTTGGCCGAGGAATATTGGGGACTTAGCTCAATGGGAGGGCCCAAAAACACATTCTGGGAAGGGGAGGAGTTTCTTTGTAACACCCTAAGGTTTTGAAAATAAATATAGAATGCAATTTTATAAACACAACTTCGCCTCTTCTATGTTTTGAATTTCAAAAAATGGTCATCTAGAGTTGTGTTCAGTAAGTCATTTGGAGTTTGATAGAACAAACTTGATTTTTGGTGAATAGTAACATACCCATATGAATAGTAATATGAGTATTAATATGACCCTTATGAATAGTAAATAATAATATTATTTTATTTTCTTAAGGCAATAAGATAATGAGATCTTAATTTTTTTTTCAATGAGAAATCAAATTAATTGCACTTTAAGATTGTTATTTTTCGAATTAACTATGACCTTATTTAAAAATTAAATTAATAATATTAAAAATTTATTTTTGAAAAATGGATTTCACTTTTTAATTATACACGTCGAAAAATGGTTAGAGTGAATTTTGGAAAGTTTTCTGAAACAGTTGATTTTTTAGTGAATAGTAAAAAATACAGTTTTTAGTTCTGGTGTGTTAATGAAATCATTAATGATGTAATAATGATGTCATAAATATGGTCGACTTGTGTATAGTTAAATAAGGTTTGAGGTGTCCCAAGTGGATTATACCATGGCCAAATACCATGGGAAGCCCATGGTTTTGCAAAAACCACTCATGAGGTGTCCCTTGAAAATTATTAAAATAATATCTCACTTTTCCTATAAATACCAACTCTTCCCTTAATTGAATTCATTCCCAATTCTCCCTCAGTGATGTTCTGGCCTCCTTACCTCTATATTAGTTCTCCCAAGGTTTCCTCAATCCCTCAAGGTCCCAACCTGCAAGTTCTAATCTTTATTCTACAAGGTAAGAAAATTTTCAATTTCTTTCTTTTTTCTTTTCAAGTTCCCTTTTATGTGGTATGTCATTCAAGTTTCCATACCATGTTCTTATTTTTCTTCTTTTTATTGATCTACTCTATATTATGATTCATTTCTGGATAGGTTACCCTTTTCCCCTCTCTTTTTTAATATTTTCTAAAACCATGTTCTGTAGCTGTTAGGCTGCCGATTGTTTGTAAGAGATTTTTAAATTATTCTTTTTTTTGAGTTCTTTATTTATTCCTTCTTCATCATTATTATCCAAGAAGAATGAAATCTCAAAAATCTTGTATATTCTGTATGTTCTCATTTTCATTAGAAATTCATCATCAATCTTTTTTCCCCACTTGTTCATGGAATTAAAAACATTGTCCCTGATGTGTCGAATTACCGACATCGTGGACGATGTGATTTCAATTTGCAATAATTATTTAAAGTCTGGTCATGAAACCATTTATATAGTTGAAACAGGTTAAAATATATGTGTTATAACTCACCCATGTTTTTTTACTTCTTTGGTACTCATGGTTCTAATTTATAAAACAAAATGAGGTTGTTATTATCAAAGAACCACTAAAACGATCTAAACGAACATCATTAATGTTTTAAATAATGAATCATCATCAAGGTATATAACCCAAAATAATTATAAGATAATTTATATCTCCATAATTTCATTAATAAGATGTAATAACAATTCTGTATGTTTAACCAAGTTTCAAATGAACTTCCATTCATGGAAACAATTAAACGAACCATGAAAACCAAGGAAGAAAATGCTTCCAAAACATGAAAATTGAACCAATTAAACCCATATAAAGGGCCATGAATGAACCTAATAAGTTTATAATAAATAAATTACTTGTATATAAGGTTATGTAAATATTAATTAATGAAGCTAAATTTGATTATTCAGGTCATTAAAATAAACAAAGAACACACTCTAGCATAAGGTAATGGGTTTCTCATCTCACTTTCAATTCTGTGGGATTTTCATTGTTCACCACATATTTCCTATATGTGGTATATGTGTACTAATATTTGATATATAATATCATTAATACCTTTATATTCATGTTATTCAATGATTCTCTTGATGTTCATTGAGTTCTGGTCATATGATTCGACTGATTACATTGTTGTAAGGGCTTTTGTCTCAACAACTATTTTGTTGTGACTAACTTTGTGTAGTGAACCTAATAATACTTATGTGGTGTACCTACTTACATTTGAGATCAATTTTCATTTTAAATGTTATTTATATTAAATATCCAAAATCTCATGTCATGGATATGTTTGTTTTCTAAACCGTATACCATCTTACATACGATGTTTATTTGGAAAGTTATTTTAATTATGGAAATATTGATGAATCTGTATACTCTACTATATAAAGATATTGAAAAGGATTATTTCTCTTATTGAATCAATTTATAAAGAATGATTTGGACATGCAGTGGTGGGTGGAGCCCGCTACATCCCCTCGATGCATCAGTAGGTCTCCTGAGGCAAACAGTTTGGCAACAAACCCATCGAGTTTGTTTCCAAAAATCAGATGGGTTTCTACCCATAGAACTAAACTGATTTTACGGTATTATGATTTCATGTTCCATATACATGACATCCAATTAATAATCATTATCTTTATTCATTATCAGTTATTATTATTATCCATGAAGTTTTCACTATGACAAAATCTATGGATGCAGTTTCATTCTCAGTTTATTAATGGCATTAGTTATTCATTTATTCACTATGCCAAATTGATTATGTCAGATTGATTGTGATTCACTTATTATTGTACTCATTATTCCGCTATTTGTAACTCTTACTGAGCTTTTGAGCTCACCCCTTTCATTGTCTACCTTCAACAGGTGTTGAAGATAAGATATTTTATTGAGTTCCTGGGGATGTTGTTTTTTAGTTTTTGTTATGTATTATATTTTGTAAACCTTTCCAATGTAATTTGAGAAACATCTATGTATCTAGTTTCTTCAAAACTACTAAACTGATTGTTCCTTTGGGATTTTAATTCCGTCTAACCATTCCAATATCATAAGTAATGCATCGGCTCTAGCCTATAGGGGTCGGGGTGTTACAGTTGGTATCAGATGAAGTTTAGTAGGAAACTTGGAAACTAGTCTAGGAAATGTATAGTAGGGAACAAAGCCCTAAGATAGTATTTGAGGATAAACGTACGAGAACGTCCTGGTATTTTGGTAAGGAATATATTATGTGGATCTTTCAAAAAATACATCCATGTATGGATACGAGCAGGTAGAGGTGACTCTGGCACAAATGTATCTAGGGGTAAAACCCAAAAACACCGCTTTGAGCTAGACTCGAACGGGAACTGGTGCACGAAAACAGGCTTTGCCTCACTCTTGGTTATGACACTCCCGGGGGATATGCTTAAGATAATTCAAGTTTTCCTTATAATCCATTATGAAGGAGTTAATGTAAATTTTTCCCTATATGAATCATGTTTATAATATTAGCTATGCATATAATTTCAATCTATGTGGAGTTCTTTTATATTTGATATTCATAAACTAATCTAGTGTATCCCATTATTTAGAAATTTCATCTAATGGAAGAAGGGGAATCAATACTCGTGGGAAAAGTAGGGATATCCCTACTGAGCAAGTCAACATAGTCAACATTGAAGTAGATCAAATCATGAACATATTGGTACAACATACTCAAGTTGTAACGAATAACCATTCAACACCTGTGTTGGATCGTTTCATGCGGCAGAAGCCCCCATCTTTCAGTGGGATTACTAATCTAGTGGTTTCTGATCAATGGATCAAGTCCCTTGAAAAGATATTCATGGCATTAAGATGCAATGCAAATGAAAAGGTAGTACTGGTAGTATATTTTCTCAAGGGTGACGCTGATCAATGGTGGTCCTTGATTCAAAATACCACGGAGGAAGAAGAGATGGAGGATATGGAATGGAAGAATTTTAAGGAAGTATTCTTCAAAAAATATTTTCCTTGTGAGCAAAAAACTGAAATGAAGGGTAAATTACTTGTCTTGAAAAAAAAGGAAGAAGACAGTGTTGCAGAGTATGAGGCTACCTTCACAAGGCTAGCCAGGTATACCGTGGATTACGTTTGTGACTCAGCGAACAAGATTGATCATTTATTTGAAGGTATTAAGGTAATTCTTCGAAGGGCATTGGATTCTCAATCATTTTCATCATATTATGAAATTTTATCAAGTGCCATCAAAACAGAGAAAGAATTTGATAGATCAAATTTTTTCAAAGGAAACCAAGAAAAGAAGCGGAATTCGGATAACAATGGAAAAGAGGAAGCACCAAATAAGAGCAAGGGAACGGATAGTTTCCCATTATGCGAGAACTGTGGAAAAATCATCTCGGGAAATGCTTGAATGTAAAGGGATTCTACTATAACTGCAGAGAAAAGGGTCACCTATCTGATGAATGCAAGGGGAAGAAAAAATTCAATGATGTTCAATGCTACAATTTCAGAGATATGGGACACTATGCAAATGAGTATCCTAAGAGCCAAGGAAACATGCCCCAGAAAAAGCCAAGAGAGCAAGGGAGAGACTATGTGATTACAACTACAGAGGTTGAAGTTCCTAGTGATGTGGTAGAAGGTACTTTAATTGTTTCCTCAAACTTATCCAATAATTTATTTGATTCCGGATCATCGCATTCATTTATATCCTCTTAGTTTTCCAAGAAAATTAGATATGTCCAATTTGATTTAAGAAAGGATTTGTCTATCAAAACTCCCATGGGTTGTATCATTGCAACAAATGAATGTCGACTAGTCCCCCTCCAAACACCAAAACGTGCTTTAGTTGCTAGCCTTATCATCATACGCATGACTGAATTTGATATAATTCTCGGTATGGATTGGCTGTCAATTTATGATGCGAGGATTTATTGCCAGAAAAATGAGGTTAATTTTTTTTGAAAATGGTGTAGAATCTATTATCTTTAGAGCGTATACTTCTCCATCTAATTATTATATAGACCCACCCCTAGTAGCTCTATTGAATACAATTCTTGGAGAGGAAGAGATCCCAATATCTATGGGTGAGGAAATAAATATTCAAATTGAAGATGTGCATATAGTGAAAGAATACATTGATGTGTTTCCGGAGGATTTACCTGGACATCCTCCTAAGAGGGAAATTGAGTTTTCCATTGACTTAATTCCTGGTGCAAGACCTATATCAAAGACCCCATATTGAATGGCCTCTGTGGAGTTAGTGGAGTTGAAGAAACAACTAGAATAGTTCTGTGACAATGGATTTATTTGACCTAGTGTTTCTCCATGGGGAGCCCCGGTCTTGTTTGTAAAGAAGAAAGATGAATCCATGAGAATATGCATTGATTACAGAGAAATCAATGCTATTAGAATAAAGAATAAGTATCCTCTGCCCCAGTTTGATGACTATATTGACCAACTTCATGGAGATCAATACTTTTCAAAGATTGACCTTTGATCCGGATATCATCAACTGAGTGTGAGGAAGGAACATATTTCGAAGACAGCATTTCGAACCAGGTATGGGAATTACGAGTTTACAGTGATTCCTTTTGGACTGATGAATGCACCATATGTTTTCATGGATTTAATGAATAGAGTTTTCAAGGAATATCTTGATAAATTTTTTGTGATATTCATCGATGATATCCTCGTATACTCAAAAATATATGAAGACCACGAGAGTCACTTGCAGGTTATTCTTGGAACTCTTAGAAGAAATGAATTATATGGGAGGTGATGTCATACACCTACTTGTTGGGATGATGTTGGTGAAAGAAATCTCGTGGGCCTAGAACTTGTTGAAGAAACAATGGAAAAGGTAAAGATTATCCATAACCATATCAAAATAGCTCAAAGTAGTCAATAGAGCTATGCCGATAACCGAAGAAAGGATTTGGAGTTTCAAGAAGGTGAACATGTTTTCTTAAATGTATCTCCATGGAAAGGTATTATATGATTCGGTAAGAAAGGAAAATTAAGTCCTAGATACATTGGACCTTTTGAAATTATGGAGAAAATTGGTGTCGTAGCTTACCATTTGGAAATTCCGCAAAGTCTCTCAAAGGTTCACAATGTGTTCCACGTGTCAATGTTAAGAAAGTACATGCCCGACCCAACACATGTACTCACTTATGAAGAATTGGAACTTGAGCCCGATCTATCTTACTGTGAAGAGCCAATAAATATTCTTGATACTAGAGAACATGTATTGAGAAATCGGACGAATCGACTGGTAAAGGTTCTATGGAGGACCCATAAGATGGAGGAAGCAACATAGGAGCCTAAGGAGGTTATGTTAAAGACATACCCGAATATTTTTAGGTAATATTCTGTGAATTTCGAGGTTGAAATTTATGTAAAGAGGGGAGAATGTAACACATCATGGTTTTGAAAATAAATTTTGAATGAAATTTTATAAACACAACTTTGCCTCTTCTATGATTTGAATTTCAAAAAATGGTCATCTATAGTTGTGTTCAGTAAGTCATTTGGAGTCTAATAGAACAAACTTGATTTTTGGTGAATAGTAACATAACCATATGAATAGTAATATGAATAGTAATATGACCCTTATGAATAGTAAATAATAATATTATTTTATTTTCTTATGTAAATAAGATAATAAGATCTGAATTAGTTTTTCAATGAGAAATAAAACTAATTTCACTTTATGATTGTTATTTTTCGAATTAACTATGACCTTATTTCAAAATTAAATTAATAATATTTAGAAAATTATTTTTGAAAAATGGATTTCACTTATGAATTCCACACGTCAAAAATGGTTAGGGTGAATTTTTGGAATTTTTCTGAAACAGTTGATTTTTCAGTGAATAGTAAAAAAATACAGTTTTTAGTTTCATTGTGTTAATGACATCATTAATGATGTAATAATGATGTCATAAATATGGTCGACTTTTGTATAGTTAAATAAGTTTTGAGGTGCCCTAAGTGGCTTATACCATGTGAAAATACCACGGGCAATCCCATGGTTTTGCAAAAACCACTCATGAGGTGTCCCTTGAAAATTATTAAAATAATCCCTCACTTTTCCTATAAATACCAACTCTTCCCTTCATTGAATTAATTCCCAATTCTCCCTCAACGAAGTTCTAGCCTCCTTACCTCCATATTAGTTCTCCCAAGGTTACCTCAAGCCCCTAAGGTCCCAACCTTCAAGTTCTAAAGGTTATTCTACAAGGTAAGAAAATTTTCAATAGCTTTCTTTTTTTCCTTTCGCGTTCACTTTTATGTGGTATATCATTCAAGTTTCCATACCATGTTATTATTTTTTGTCTTATTCGTGATCTAATCTATATTATGATTCATTTATGTATAGTTGAACCTTGTCCCTTATTTTTTTAATATTTTCTAAAACCATGTTGTGTAGCCGTTAGGCTGCCGAATTTTTGTAAGAGATTTCAAAATTATTCTTTTATTTTGAGTTCTTTATTTATTCTTTCTTAGTCTCTTCTTTACCAAGAGGAATGAAATATCCAGAATCTTTTATATTCTTTATGTTCTCATGTTCATTATAAATTCATCATCAATCTTTTTTCCCCCACTTGTTCAAGGAATTAAAAACATTGTCCGTGATTTGTCGAATTACCGACATCATGGACGATGTGATTTCAATTTTCCATAATTCTTTCAAGTCTGGTCATGAAACCATTTATATGGTTGAACCATGTTATAATATATGTTTTATGACTCACCCATGGTTTTTGTAATTCTTTGCTACTCATGGTTCTAATTTATAAAACGAAATGAGGTTGTTATTATCAAAGAACCACTAAAACGATCTAAACGAACATCATTAATGTTTTATCTAATGAATCATCACCAAGGTATATAACCCAAAATCATTATAGGATCATTTATATCTACATAATTTCATTAAAAATATGTATTAAAAATTCTGTATTTTTAACCATGTTTCAAATGAACTTCCATTCATGGAAACAAGTAAACGAACCATTAAAACCAAGGAAGAAAATGCTTCCAAAACATGAAAATTGAACCATTTGAACCCATAGAAAGGGACATGAATGAACCTAATAATGTTATAGTAAATCAATTAAAATTATTAGAGGTTCTTTAAATATTAATTAATGAAGATAAATTTGATTATTCAGTTCATTAAAACAAACGTAGAACACACTCAAGCATAAGGTAAGGGGTTTCTCATCTCACTTTCAATTCTGTGGGATTTTCATTTTTCACCACTTATTTCCTGTATGTGGTATATGTGTTCTACTATTTTATATATAATAACATTATTCTCTTTATATTCATGTTATTCAATGATTCACTTGATGTTCATTAAGTTCTGGTCATATGATTCGACCGATTACATTGTTGTAAGAGCCTTTGTCTCAACAACTATTTTGTTGTGACTAAATTTGTGTAGTGCACCTAATACTCCTTATGTGGTGTACCTACTTCCCATTTGAGATCAATTTTCATTATATATTTTATTTATATTAAATATACATAATCTCATGTCATGGATATGTTTGTTTTCTAAACCGTATACCATCTTACATACGATGTTTATTTGGAAAGTTACTCTAAATATGGAAATATTTATGAATCTGTATACTCTACTCTATAAGGATATTGAAAAGGATTATTTATATTTTTGAATAAATGTATAAATAATTATTTGGACATGTAGTGGTGGGTGGGGCCCGCTACAGAATCTCGATGCATCGGTAGGTCTCATGAGACAAAACAGTTTGGCGACAAACCCTTCGAGTTTGTTTCCAAAAATCAGACGGGTTTCTACCCGTAGAATTAAACTGTTTTTATGGTATTATGGTTTCATGTGCCAGATACATGACGTCCAATTAATAATCATTCTCTTTATTCATTATCAATTATTATTATTATCCATTAGGTTTTCACAATGACAAAATCTATGGATGCAGTTTCATTATCAGTTTATTAATGGCATTATTTATTCAATTATTCACTATGCCATATTGATTATGTCAGATTGATTGTGATTAAATTATTATTGTACTCATGCTTCCACTATTTGTAACCCTTACTGAGCATTTGAGCTCACCCCTTTCATTTTCTACATTCAATAGGTGATGAAGAGAAGATCTTTTATTGAGTTCTTGGGGATGCTATTTTTAGTTTTTGTTATGTATTGTATTTTGTAAAACTTTCCAATGTAATTTGAGAAACATCTATGTATCTAGTTTCTTCATGACTACTAAACTAATCGTTCCTTCAGGATTTTCATTCCTTTTAACCATTCCAATATCACAAGTAATGCACCGGCTCTATCCTAGAAGGGTCCGGGTGTTACATTCTTCCTCATCAAAGGGGGGAGCGAACATAACCTCTTTGATTGATCACTATTCCTCATTGAGTAAAAAATAAAGTGATCACCCTTAATCCATAGAACAAGGAGGTTCATGTCGGCATCCCAAGGTTGGAATCGGGGTTACCTTGGGAATGTAGACCCACCAGAATTCCCAATGTTGGAACCATTGTGGGGAGATCTTTCATGTCATCACTTACCATGGGTATGTGGACTCAAAGGGGAGCGCTGATGTGCTCGATGGTCTAATCATATGGGTTTGGTGGATTTGGAGGAGGATTTGGCCTGATGTCGGGGGAATGGTTATTATAGGGATCATAGAGGACTGGATGATAATGGAAGGATGAGGTTTGAACTGGAGGAAATGATACCCGAAAACACCCCATTCCGTGTACTAGTTTCTTTTGCGGGATGGGGGAGGCTCTGCATACCATAGTTGTATGCGAGAAGAGGTACTATCCTCATACCGATGTGGTATGCAGGCATGGGTATAGATCAATGTGTTCCATAGTGGTATGTGGCCCATTATTCCACTTTAGGTTCCATCTATGTACTGATGTAGTACGTGGCGTTGGGTTCAATTCGCATAGTGGTACACTACGCAGAGCACCATATTGAAGGAGAGTCTGGGGGATTATCATTCATGGGGAATTCATCTGCGAGAAGTATATGGTTTTCAGTTCACCAATTAGGTCCGCAGTTTTATTATTTTTATTTAATTCCCCTGTTTTATGGTTTTTAGCCGGTTGTACCTGTGGAGAGTGTGGTTCACGATTCGGGCTTCATCGATGAATTGAGACTGAAGTCAGAGTCTTATACGAACTATTTATTCCAACCTCTAAGTCCCCTTAAAGCATTCTTCATCCATCCTATGTCCTTCCTAATGTGGTACTTTTATAGAAAATCAGGGTAATTGTATCTATTGGGAACGCAACACCATTTTCGGAGGCCCATGAAGAGATTTCCTCACCCATGGAAGATTCAGTTTGTGATAATTGTTCACGAAACCCTTCTAGTTCACTTTGACTGCGAACTGATGAGATCGTTGAATGGTACGTAGGTGGACTTCCCGCGCATGAGTCCTTTGTCAACATGGTTTGAGGTACACCTTGTTTGATGGCCATCACTTCACGGGCCAGTGGTTTCTAGATCATTCCCTAAACTTGTTGGTTCGCGATCCAGGCGGTCCGCGAACATTTCTCGGTGATGGTATATGGTCCACTTGAATTTCATTGAAAAAATGAATCTCTTCAAGTTTAATTTGATGTTTTCAACTCAATTTGATTCTATTATTCTTCCCATACTTGTAGGAGCACTTGATTACTTTTAAAATCAATTTTGAGGGTATTTTATTTCCTTGGAGGCATTTTCAAGACCCTACAAATGCACCCCATCAGAATGGGGTCTGTTCAGAATGAAAAGAGGACTATTTTGATGTAGATGTTGTCCAAAATTGAAATGGTTTATGGTAGAACATATGGACCTGGTATGAGGGGCCCACACCTATATATAGGGGCCCATGTCATTTATTTTTTACTATTTCTCATACAGAAAAGTCTCTCAACTTCCCTAACATCCTCTGCTTGCGCGTACCATGCTCCTTGAAAATATCTCATTTGCGAACTGATTCATACGTACTAAAAACTGATCTGCTTGCCATTTCTCTATCAGTGTACCATTTTTTAGGTTTCACAAACACCACTATGTAATTTTAAGACTATAATTCGGATTTCATGTAGAAGGAAGCTACACATCTATCATTTCAACATACCGAACTTTGATCGACTTACTGAACTTTAAGAATTATTAATCCGAACTTAATCTTTAATCTGCAACTTCTGAACATGAAATTAATGAAGGATTAGGTTTGAAGTATCCACTTTCCAAGAACATTTCTGTTTGTCAGCCAATGATCTATAGGAAAATGACTTGCGGATGGTTCATGTACCATGGTTTTACGCGATTATATGCATCTGCGTACCATAGCAGTGGGCGGAGTTGCATCTTCATATCATGCAGTATGCAAATTGTTCATTCTGCATACTATTTTTGAAAATAGTATGTGGATCCTTATGTGGACATATTTTTATTCATTTATCCATTCTTCCATATACTTTATCCAATAACTTTCATTGGACTGAGTTTTTGTCGGCTTCAGGATGCATGTTATAATGGCTGCTTCACAGGCTGCGATAAAATTGATGAAGACAAGGGCAACCATGGTGGGGAATAGTGAGTATCATCTCCAATCCCACATTATTCCTTACGACAGCATATTAATGAATTTATTGATGCTATATATTCTAGACTTTACGATATTAGTGCAGTTTCCACATTATTTATTTGGTCACCCTAACGACATTCCTCTGCCATTGGTTGACCCTGATACCCCTTTCATTCTCTTAGAGGCACCACAAGGAAATGATTGCGCCAACATTTCCATGGTAGTATGAATCATCACCACTCCAGTTCAAGATAACGTCTTCATACTAGGAGGTATAGAATGGACTCAAGGAAACCATGGGTGTTGTGATGCTATCCCGAGACTAAGTTCCCGAGAGTACCCATTCGTTCTCAATATCTCCCAAGAAAATCCTAACGATGGGTGGATCACCAAGTGGGATCTGTGGGCCAGGGGATGTTTCTCCAATGAGTGGTCCTGATCATTTTGGGTACATCAAACTTGTTTGGAGTCCCTTGACCATTTGGAGGTGGTGGTATTATATCAGGAGGCCTAGGTTTGTTAGCTCACGGTCTTCTCCCTAAGTGAAATCCTTCCTTAATTATTGAGCTGCTAGTGTTCAAGCACCAAGAACTTCCACTTATTTTATGGGGAGGTGGGAATAATATTATGGGATATCCACCAGCTTGGAGGACTCCCCATTTTGGAGAGATGTACGATGAGATTCTCCCAAAAACCGCTACCTGGAATGACACTTACCATGTGTCCCCTTTGACAAGAAGTTTATTAGTCACGACAGAGGGATTACTTGATCATCCCCTCTAGGCTCACTCGTTTATCCCATTAGAGGCATGGATAGGATTATTCTTACAAGAAAACAGACCTAAGACGAGGTCTTACCACATCCGAACTCATCAATCCCGCTAGTCCCACCAGACTCCGGGGTCATATTGTGCTACCCCTATAGCGGGACGATATACCTCATGGTGATCTGATCTCTAATCAGATGTATCACCTAAACATGGACTAGAAGGTTTATTTGAAATGTTTTTAAGTGGATGTATTTTCCCATCCTGCGTTGTATATACCAGGGTTCAGGCCTGTACATTGATGATGGAAGCCACACCAGCAGAGGGACGTCCCATTATTTTGGATCTTCTCACACTCACCCAGATTTATGAATTGTTGGGACAAATACATGAAGGAAGGACCCCACACTGATTTATCAGACCATTTCAATTTCTTTATGGGTAGATGTAAGAACACTTCCTTGGTATGAATACTGACATACTACAAAGTTTCCTCATTCTAACTTTCAACTCCTGCTTGTCAAAATTTCTGTTGTTCATCCTATGACTCTGAGATTTATTAATGTGGTTGGATTGTGGAACGATGCTTCTCGTTACTCATTCACACCACATCCTACCCCTAATGGGTCGTTGAAAGTTGACAGGGACAGTTCTTTAGAGGAATTTTCATTTCTAATTACACTTCTGGATGGGATGCTCACTGCTAATATAGATCAAGTATTCATTTGTGAGCCACACCTCCCCTACCGGTTTTCCAAGAAATTTGGAAGCCTTCAACATACTTCACTACTTTTGGCAGTTCAATTAAGGTGAGATTCTCACCCCATAGTTCTTAATCAATTATGGATCATGATGATGCATGAAGGTGATGCTATGGAAGTTATCATTCCTGATATAAAAGAATCCACTTTATTGTCACCAGAGTATGCCAGACTGTGGGAAGATTTTTACCCCAACGGGATGCTGAAAGAACTATTTTAGTGAGTGTAGAAACCTTTAATCATTTCTTACCCCATCCTTACCCCAACAACAATGACACGTATTCATTATACTATGAGGAGTGAAATGGATACGCCTTCTACTTCCATCCCTACAATAGCCATGATGGATACACCACCAATTCCTACCCTCTTGGTAAGAAGACTCTCCATTCATCATCAAAAAAAATTTGGAGGGACCACATCGGTACAACCTATCTCATTGGGGAGTGATTCAGACTACTCCCCTTCTATGGATACCACCCAAGAACTTAATGAGGCTAGCACAAATAGTGTATTACTGATCCCCCCAAAAGCCATAGATAGTCCTATGCATTCAGCTCTAGCGGTTGAACCATATAAGGGAAAATAGAGTCTCCCATCTTGGATGACCTGTCTTAGGTCTCTTCCCTCCCTTGTGACGATACTTCTTGCTTATATACCCATGGAGGCAGTGGAAGGTAAAAGTACTGGTGATGTGGAGAGGCACCAGGCAATGGGAAAAGAGGCATGGTTCCAGTTATGTGCTCTTTCCACAAGGACTCTTATGGCCAATTTTGTTGATGAGGGTAAGAATGTTTAGTTATTGTTCACTGATATGGGTTCTGGCAGCTTCGAGTATCATCACTTACACCTCCTTATCAACCAAATCACCATTTCTCAGGAAGAACTTGCCTCCTACAAGGACATGCTAGCCAAGTTCAATTCTTCCAATCACCAGGTGGTAACCTTCTGAGATGTTTCGGAATAATTTGATCATCTAACTACCAAGGAGGATAATAATTATGATTTTGTGGACACATAAGAGGAGGAGTTGTAGGAGTGTGAAGCTCACACAACAATGTTGAGGGATCAATTGGCCTCTTCATGTGCCAACTGTGAAGTCATCTAGAAGAAGGGGTGAAACATTAAAATTATTCTAGAGCAGGTGCGTCCAACAATCAAGGATGAAACATAGGAGAGAGATTCTTTGGAGAAAACTACTAACGGCCTACAACAATCACTTTACATTCTTATAAAAAGGGAAAACCAATCCTTGTTGTAGTTATCTCCCAAATTATGATATGTACTCTTCCTCCTTCTTTGTCTTTTGATAGTTTAGAGAGACTCCGAACTGGGGATTCTCCTCCACTTTTGTTGAACTCAATGAAAATAATTTTACTTTAAATACTCTTTATTTTTCTTTTCATGTCATGTCATGTAAATTGATCATAATCAATCATATAAACATCATTTCAATTACGTATTAATTTTCAACCATGATTTGAAACCAGTCAAATTAAAATAACCGAATCACACTCTAATTTTTGCCCAATCCACAGGAATCAGCGAGCGTAGTTCGTCTATTACTGAGGTTTTATGGAAAACCTCATGAAATTTTATGTATTTTTCATTATTACCCAAATTTTTTGACTAGGAATTCATGGCAAGGGCTTAGTAGGCATAACTTAACTTTTTCTTAGTCCACCCTTTGCAGGTTTTCGACCTAACAAGATTTACACTTTTTTTATGGATAAATGTTTTTTAACAAACCAATACTCGACTTTTACCCATAGGTTCCTTCTATAGACTTTTCCTCTGGAAATTATAGCAACTTTATCATTGGCAGTTCACAGTCCGTCCAATCAAACTCATTACTATTGTTTTAGGTCAAACCACTTTGACCAAACATAACGTGGCGGGGGCCCCAACTCGGGATCAGTAGATGTGAATTCTCTAATATACATCATACATGGGTTAGGGATTTTTATTTACCCTTAAATTGTGATTTTGGACATGCATGAGGCTTGGGAGACATTTTAGGTTTATAGAGGTAGGAAAGGACTCTCCTGGGGACATATTTCCCTTTGATTAATGACCATTTTTTGTGGGAAACGTATACAAATCCATTGGGGAATGATGTGAATAGTCAATAAAATTTGTATTCAGGAAACAGTCCTTACATTTCCTATATCTATGAAGGATCATGGAGATTGGAAAATTTCTGAATATGGTATGTGACCTTTGACAAAAGGATTCACCTGAACATGAAAAGGGGAATTTTAATTGAACTTCATCAGGGAAACTCGGAAGTGGGTGGGGGAAATCTTCTTTTTTATGTGGATCAACTTTATGCATATGGATGGGGTATCTTTAGAAACCTCAAAAAGGACTAAAGAAGAATCTAGCCCACATGCTCTGATATATCTGGGGTATGTGTAGGGAGGAAAATGTAAACCATGTCTTTGAGGGCTCTTGAATCAAGAAGGATGGAACAAGAATTGGAATCCATTGGGCGTACCAAGATAGGAGAGGACTCTCCTGGGGATGAATTTTCCTTTGTTTAACATCCATTTTGTGGGAAACATATGGAGAGCCATCGGGGCATGATGTGCATAGTAAAACAAAGGTGTCCATAGGACATTGGCCTTCCATATCAGATGGCCTTGGAGGGTTATGTAGATTCAAGATCACTCAAAGCAAAAAGTTTGGGGTATAGAAGAAGTGTGTCTGGACATATTGGGGGCATTTGGGATATAATTTACTTATGGAATTAGGTGTTCCTTACGTAGATATGCATTATACATAGCGTGATTCATTCATTCCATCTTTGGGGTACCTAGTTTTTTAACATTGTATGGCCAGGACGTGGGGTTCATCTCAGGAAAGGAAACCGTGACATTCCTTTTAGGGTCGTACTGCTAGGACAAAATTCCAGGACTGTTTTTCCATAATGTCATGATGGATATCTCAATAAGATCTCTAAGATCATGTGATCTATGCTCAGTGTGAGATACAAGGGATTACAAGGATTCTAGGTCATTAACTAGGAATATAAA
Source organism: Viscum album (assembly GCA_963277665.1). Taxonomy (NCBI): domain Eukaryota; kingdom Viridiplantae; phylum Streptophyta; class Magnoliopsida; order Santalales; family Viscaceae; genus Viscum; species Viscum album. Next base: position 1,424,163,103 of record OY728136.1, on the reverse strand, counting down.
AATCAATATCAGAGGGAACATTGGGCTTAAACCATTTCTATGCAGTTTAATGTCGCACAAAAAGGATGGTTTTGGCCTCATAGTTTAATGTCGCGTTGTGAGGATATAATATTGTGCAGTTTAGAGGATTGAAGTGAGGATGATCATTTTGTCATAAAGATTTTTAATAGGTTTGAGTTAATAGAAATTGGGATGCTCTGGCGTTTCCATGTCGTGAGTGATGATAGAATTTGTAAACCATGGTCCTAGGGGAAACTTGAATCAGGAGGAATGACATGGGGCTTGGAAGCCATTGGGCATACCGAAATGGGAGAGGACTACTTTGTGGAAGAATTTACCTTTTTTATGACCTTTTTTGTGGGAAAAGTATACTGAGCCACCAGGGAATGATGTGTGTAGTCAAACAAAGGTGTCCATAGGAAACTGGACTTCTGTCTCAAATAGCCTTGAATGATTGTGGGGATACATGTTTTCCTAGGGTATGGAGTTTGAAAAATGGGAAAGATGTTCCTAGAAATGTAAATAATACCCAGTGAAAGATTAATTGAGAATTTCTGGAGCTTCCACACAGTTTTGACTCATATGTGTTGGTAAAGAAGGATATTTTGACTTCTCATGAGTGAGGGGAATGTGAGGGATCTCGTAACACTGAGGATTGGACCACACATAACACATGAAGAATTTCTTAGTTTATTGTCATGCGATTAGGACCTTTCATGTATTCCCTATACAAGTCTGAACTATGTATGGGGAAAATGGGAATTTTTTTATGGTTGCATGGTTAGGGTTCCAAGTATTGGCATCACTACGTATCCTGCAAGGGAAGGAATCAAGCCACACATAGTTCTTAATGTTCCATACAGATGTGCGCTCAATGTATATATACATTTGAGGGAATTTTTTATGGTGGCTAGGCAGGGATGAAAAATTTGGGTTTCATTATGCATCTTGTGAGGGAATGAATCAAGCCGCACTCAGTTATGAACGTTCCCTCTACTGATCTGGATTTTTCCATATGTAGGGACATTTTTGTTTCAATTGTTATGGGTGTCAGGTCTGCCATATCTCCCTATAATTTCTTTACATAAGATAATCCTTACCATTGAACCTAATATCATGTGTGTTATACTCGATGTGAGAAACAATGAGTAGATAAAGGGTCTCCTTCCCAAGTGTGGTGAGGTAGAGAATATGATTGGACAGTTTTTTGTGGTGGTTGGTCCAAGATTAAGGATCAAGGCATTGCAACGTATCTTTCTAGGGAATAAATCATTTCGTTCGTAGTTCTGTAAGTTCCTTTTACCATTTTGGATTAGTCATAGGCATAGGGGATCTTCATTCTATCCATTATAGTTTCCAGGTCTATCGTGTTACTCTATAGTTTTCTTTCATAAGAGAATCCCTACCATTGATCCTAATCTCACGTGAGTTATACTTGATGAGAGAAATAAGGAGTGATAAGGTTTCCCCTTATGAATACAGGTAGCTAGGGGGAATAATGGAGGAAATCTCTCATTTTTTTGTGGGTCTTAGGCCATGATTGAGGATCGAGGCATAAATATGTATCCTATGAGGGAAGGAATCAAGACATACATAGTTCTATGAGATATCATGCAGTTTATTTTCATGCAATTAGGATGCTTTGCGCCATATAGTTTAACATCTTACAATGAGGACATGAGTCACCGTTTAATGTCACATTTTAGGGATGAGTTCCTTATAGTGTAACATCATGTTGAAAGGACATTGACTCATAGTTTAAGGTTATAGAGTTTGGATAGTAGCGTCATGGTTCGATTCCATGTTGCATAGACTAATATTGTATAATTTAAAATCATTTGGTCAAGACAAAGTCTCATAGTTTAGGGTCGTATAGTTTGGAAAATGGGATGGGGGTTTCATAACTCCAAGTTTAGGGTCATATATCTTGGATATTATCATGGAGTATTACTAAGTGAAGTAATTATTCAAGAACATTGCGTTTGTGGGAGTTGTGAGGATATGTCCTTCCATTGATATCAGGGCGTATGCTCCATTGTAATAGACTCTATGTAAGACATATGGTCTTTCCCACATTGGATCAAGCTTTGAGGGATTCTTCCTGAGTATCATTGGGGTTCATAAGACAACGACCATTTCTTCTTTGTGGAAATATTGAAGGAAAAACTTTTTGTTGAAGGCACGTGCAATCCGATTTTGGTAAATTTCTAAATGGTGTAGAGTGTGAATCCTTTTTTCATCTAGATACTCCAACTCATCAAACCAACTCTAGGATTTCTCATCCATGGATAGTTGATCGATAATGGCCACATGAAGTGATTGAAATTGAATTTTGATAGGCCAAATTGTCTATGCCTTGTATACTAGTGAGTATGTGGTTTCCTGGGTGGTGGTACAGGTCATGGTATGGTAAGCGCACAAAGCATGAAGGAGCATGTCTAGACATAATTTCTTATCCTTATCAACCATATTTTGATGTATGTTTGATAAGGTCTTGTTGATAGCCTCTATTTTCCAATTTGTTATCGCATGGTAATGGGATGAACAGTTGGATTTTATTCCATACTCCTAGTATAACTTGTCCAACTTAGTAGAGCAGAACTTGGTGTCGTTGTCTGTCAGTATTGTATGAGGGATGCCAAATCTAGTAATAATGTTGTCCTTCAGAAATCTAATGATGTTTTCTGCCCCAAATTCTTTAAGGGGTATATATTCGGCCCATTTGGAAAATAATTTGGTCAATATGATTATGAACTTGAATTATATGGCTGTGGTGGGAGGATATGGTCCCACAAAATCCATCCCCCAAGCAGTGAATGGCCAAGAGTACTAAGCTGTATGATGTAACTCTAGGGGTCGGTGTAGGAAATTAACATGAACTTGGTAGGAATGACACCTATTGGTGAATATGGTACAATCTTGTATCATAAATGGCTAGTAATACCCAAGACTTCAGATTTGGTGAGAGATCATGATTGCAGATTGGTGTACTCAATAAGCCCTGACACGAACTACTTTCATGATGGCAGTTGTCTCTTCTCCATCAATGCACCTGAGAAGGACTCTGTCAAGGCAACATTTGTAGAGAACCTTTTCTTGGTTTAACCCATTGTGCAAGACAATATTGACTTCCTGTCTTTGGACATTATCCCTTCCAGTCCTATCTGGTTTGAGTTCCCTATTCCTAAGGTAATTTGGAATGGGAATCATCTAGCCAGTGTTGTGACCATGAGGCTCTGAAACAGGGATAATTTCATTAATCTCCTCTGTATTTTTCTGGATGAATGAAAATACCATATGGCGATGGGATATTCTAATGAATGTTTTATCCTGGTCTGGATCGGCCAAGGTTGTGGCTTCATTTTCCAAAGCGTCGGCTTGGGAATTTTTTGACTCGGGACTTATGTCAATTTTTCATTCAATGGGAATTATTCTATCAGTTATTGAACATGTTTCATCAAGGGAACCAATACTTCTTTCTTGATGGCATAGTCACCACTGACCTATTTGATGACTATCTCTGAATCACCTTTTATCTTTAATTGTTTGTCTTGCACATGAAGTGATAGTTCCAGGCCTGCAATGAGGGCCTGATATTATGCTTAATTATTTGTACGCAATTATGAAAGTAGAAAATAGTAAGGAAAGATGGCCTTTTCAGTGGATATGAGTATAATTCCCATCCTCACTTTGTTGAGCTTGGTACCTTCCATTCTTTTCCCTATCGGGCTTCAGGAAGCAGCATTGAAGTACATTTACCATGTATGGGGGTCCTCTCGAATGGAAAACACTTATTCATCTAGATGTTCAACATTTAATAGTGTTGTTTCCTCTGAGGGGTGATCTTCTAGGAAGTCTGCTATTTCCTGGCCTTTTATGTTCGTTTGGGGCACATACTGTATGTCAAACTGGTGTAGGATGATCACCCATCATGATAGGCTCCCATTTAGCATGGGATAGTTGAGGATATATTTGAGTGGGTTACAATGGGAGACCATTTGAACCTCATGGTATTCCTGGTAATGCTTAAGTTTCTGAACCATGAAGATTAGGGATAAGTAGTTATTTTCAATTTTTGAATACCGGGTTTCAGCATCAATCATTGTTTGGCTGAGGAAATAGAGGCTATTATCACTGCTAACATCATTCTTTAGTGTAGGGAAGGGTCACAATGACCATTCCAAGTTGTTTATGTACAAAATGAGTGGTCTCAACTCAATTGGTGGCATCATTATCAATGGTATTAAGATATATCTTTTGAGATTGTTGAATGCTTCTTGGAAATCATTATCCCACTCATACATAGTTTCTTTCTTCATGATCATGGTGGAAGGTAAGAATTTACCCACCAAGTTGGATATGAAGTGCCGAATATAGATGTCGTGCCCCTAGATACCTCTCAACTCAGCGAGGTTGCAAGTTGGGGACATTCCAAGGATGTATTTTTTCATCTTTGGGTCCACTTCGATGCTACGATGGCTTATGACGAAGCTGAGGAATTTTCTCGAGGTAACGCCAAAGGCTCACTTTAGGGTATTTATCTTTAAACTATGATGCCGAAACTTTTTGAAGATAGTTTCAAGATCAACCAGGTGGTTTGAGTGATTTCGCAATTTAACCACCAGATCGTTGACATAACACTCCGTGAACTTTCCCAAGAAGGGCTTGAAGATGCGATGCATGGCACGCTGATATGTGGTGACGACATTATTTACACCAAAGGGAATCAATTTATAGAAAAACACTCTATAACGGGGCCTATAAGTGGTAGATTATTTATCTCTTCAATCCATCTAAATTTGATTGTATCTAGAATAGCCATCCATGAAAGAGAGATCCTCATATCCAGTTATGGCATTGATCAACAATTCTATGATCGAGACTGGGAAATTGTCTTTTGGGCAATTCCAATTAATATCCCTGAAGTCAATTAAGATTATAATATATCCATTATTATTTTTCATAGGGACTATTTTCACCAGCCAGATCAGAAACTGGACCTCCTGTATGATGTTGTATCTTATCATCTTTTCATCTTCAGCCTTTATTTTGGTAGCATGCATCAGGTGGGTCCTTATGGCTGCCTGCTTATTGCCCCAATGGTCTTCTAGTAAGCCCAGATGATGAGTGGAAACGTCATGATCAAGGCCTGGCATTTGGGTGTTGTTTCAAGCCAACAAATCTTGATTCTTCTTTAGAGAGGAGGTATATTCCTCCTTCTACTCGACAGGCATAGCCACACTAATGAAAGTGGGTCATGGGTCATTTCTGTTGCCTTAATTTATCTCTTTAAGTTCATCAATTATTGTGGAGATACCTTCTTTGAATATTGGAGGGGTATCTTTAAGGTATTATTTATCTTCTTCTTCTTCATCATCATCTTCATCTTCTTCCTCTTCTGATGGAGGGAGGAATTTTTGAGATGAACTCTCCAATGTTGAGAGAGAGATCTTCGTTTTCCTTAGTGAGTGAGGCAGGGGTAGTTTGGGGTCCCATGGATGGGCCAAGAGCATCTTTGGTAAGGGTTTTCCTAATATCATGGGATTAATTCTGCTTTTCCATGTCCTTGGACTTGGTGGATGTAAGATAAATCATGTAGACAATTGAATCTGCATTCGAACTTGCACTGGTGCATTCAACTTGGTTGATGGGTAGTACGTACTCTTCCCCAAGTTGCAAGAGGGGGTCAGCGGGAGCCATTTCCAATCCATTTGGGGCATTGATACAACCAATATCATCGACCGAAATATGTTTTTCTTCCATTTCATAGAACCCTACGTCAATGTAATGCAACTCCCAAGACTCAAACAGATATTTATCAGTGTGCAATGTCCCCTTTTTCCCATTAGTACAATATTTGATACCCTGATGGTATAATGATGGAATTGAAGCATGATGATGAATCTAAGGCATCCCTAATAGGATGTCAAAGGTTGTACTTTTTATTACGACTAAGAACTCAGAATCCAACATGAGGTGTCTAATCCATGTTTTAAGCTTGATTCGTCCTTACGATTTCTACTCACTTTTATCATATCCCAGCTGAGTTGTAGTGCAGGGTGTTAAGCTACATTCATCATAGCCTGGACAACGAAGTGTCTGCAGTAGGAGTAGGTTGACTCCAGAGCCATTGTCGATGAAGATCCTCTGGACATCAATTCCACTTATATTACTGGAAACATATAAGGTTTTGATGTTCCCTTGAATGATGGAGTCTTCATCCCTGTCCATGAATGAGATGATGGCATGACATTCTTTAGGAATGGTCTCCGTCCGATAGACTTCACCTGCTAATTCATCCTTGAACTCATGGGGACTTATTAAAGCTTCTATGAGTGCCTCCCTAAGATCTGCGAATAGACTTAACACATCTGGGATTGACAGCATTGCTGGTACTGAATCCAACCACTTTATAATACCATAATTCTTCTCTAAAGGTTTGCCCTTCCAAGTTATGGGTTGCTCTTTCACGGTCACTTTAGGGGTTTGGACATCGGATGTAGAGGGTTTGGCCTCTATAACAGGGTCTGGTGGTGTTGCGGTCCTTTCCAGGTTTGGAAGAATTGGTCCACCTATATGCCTTCGGAGATTTGAAATTTGTCCTTCCCCTAATAGATTTTCTAAGATAATTGAGCTTGGATTTCTTCTGATGGGTGAAAAAGAGCATTATGGTTCTTATTGTGTCTACTAGATGGTCCTTCTGTGATTTTCTGTGATGTTAATGGTTTGACCTGTTGTATGGAAAAAAATTTTACTCCCACCATTATCATGTCTTCCATGAATCCTCCAGCCTATGTGGCCTCTTCCTTTGGCTCTCTGGTTGGGCACAAGGAATCCGAGTTCATGGCCACAGTTCCCATCCGAGAAGGGGTCCATCAAGTGAATTAAATTAATGGAGCAAAATATCAATCATTGATTTGACAATGTTTCTATATGACTGTCTCCTTCTAATGCTACAGTTTGGTCGGGTAGTGCCCGTTGTACAGTTTGGTGGGGCGACACCCATTGTTCCATTTGGTGGGGTGGCACCCATTTTACCAAGTCTGCTGGTATGAAGTCCAAAAGTGTCAACCCTGAAATCATCTTTGATTTTATCTCATCTTCTTGCTCTTTCTTTTTTCCCTTCCGTCCTTTAGAGAGTTGCAAGGTCGATGAGGAAGGTTGTGCTATATTTAGATCTTTTGGGGGAATAGTTAGTTGTTTCAACTGCACCTGGAATATTCCATTAACTCAATCGACAGTCTTATGATTCATCCAATTTTCATACTTTTTATCCTTCTTATTGGAGACTTTTTTCCATTCCTTTTCCTCTCTTGAGTATGAGGTGGAAAGATACACCACTTGTGCTAGTGATGGGCCCAACTAAACTTGCTCTAAATCCACGATATTTTGTAGGATATCCTGGAAAAAAACCATTCTTGGATGGTATGTCACAATATCTGGTGAAAGGGACAATAATTTCGATGTTTGTTGAGACCCACTTCATCAAATTGATTTGGATCTGGTAGTTAGAGCAATTTGTAATTCATGGCGTCTATGAAATAGTCATGGACCTAGTCGTCTTGAAACGAGTAAACATTATTTCTTTTTTCTTCTAACTTATTTCTTTTATCATCTTGTCACTCATCGTGCCGAGGTGGGGTGGTTGTTGGCATCCAGGGGGTCCTTCATGGTTTGGTGGGGGCCTCTCAACTAGAGTTAGTGTTAGGGGTGTATTAAGCATGAAAAAAGGCGCTTCATATTTTCCTGTTCTTTTCCCAGGGGCTAATGGGGACACTCGGGGCTTATGATTGGTTATTTACAAGGAGTCCTATGTCCTTTGGTCAATGGCAGAGAAGTCTCTAAACTAACTTTTTTACATCACCGGGATTAACAGTGTTCATAATTCATCCTGAAGGTTATCGATGCACATGGAGAGCATATCATCATGGGGGAGTGGCTGGTTCAAGGAATAAGTGAGTCCTTTTTGTCTAGTAATGAATTCTAAGACTCTTTATTTATATCACTATTTTCAGTTCATTAGATCAGTAAATATCTTCTTAGGTAGCGTTGAACTGAACTTGAAGAGAAACTATTTCCAGAGGTCCTCCCATCTTGTGATTAAATTGGATGGCAGGCTAGTATACCATAAGAAATCCGAGCCCTGTAGGGTTTGTACGAAGCACCAGAGTTTTACTACTTCTTGGTGCTTTAGAGTTCCCATAATGGTGTCACAATAATTAACATAGTGCATTAAATGCTACTCTGGGTCCCCCAATCCTTTGAATACTAGGAATACAGGGTTTCTGAAGTTTGGCAGCGATGGAACATAGCTCACCAATTAGGGTGGGGTTTGCAATCTGGCTGTATCAGAGTGCACCGCCCCTCCATGGATTCTAGTCGAGATATTAATTACTTGATGGTATTCAAAATACCTTGATGAATATCTAGTGGGGCTTGAGCTTGGCCTGGTGTAGTAGTGGCCAAGAATGGGTGTGCTAGTGCTGTTGGAATTTGGGATTGATACCCAGCCAAAGGTATCATTTTTGGGTTTACCTGGATAAATTCCAACTGCCTTCCCATTGGGGGGAAGCCTTGATGTCCTTCCGGGGATGGATTGAACGGTCCTCCAATTATTGGATTCATTCACCAGGATAATTTCATGTGGTATGGTCACCTCTTCTAGGAGCACCTGCTAATTTTCTGTAGGGGGAACACATCCGGCAAGGTAACTCCATCGACGTAACTCGACATTAATTTTCATGAGCTCATTCATTTATTCATCATTCTTAGCAAATAATTACTCAGGAGTGAGCAAAACTTTTCTAGTGGAGGAGAAGGTGGGTCATAGACAACCTTGGATTTATTCATTTCCTTGTTGGGGTTTCGAGCAGAAGGTAATGTCAGATTGACTAAGGGGGAACCTAGATTTAGGGCTTCTCTCAGGTACTGGGTATGCACACCATAAGGCTTAGTGTGGGATGCCTCAGGGATGGAACCATATTCCTTTACGTCCTCTCCCTTGGAATCATTTCCTGTGAGATATGTGGTGTTGAAATTTACCACGTTCACTGAGGCATACTTCATTGGGGGCGGTGTACTCTGTGCCAAATGGTAAGAAGGCTTTATGTGTCCTTTGTTGGAATTTCTCCTTCCATTCTGCAATATTCTTTGGGTTTCTTGGAAAAGGTGGAGCCGAAGGGCGCCCTAATCTGACCATGAAACATTCCTTTGTCTTAGAGGGTGGAATCCATGAGATGGGGTGTAATGGGTAACTCCTCTATTTATCATTTTTTTAGATAGTGGAAGACAGACGTCCACTATGTGGGGATTTGAGGTAAAAATTCCCCCATCCCTACGGGTTGGGGTTGTTTCTGTTCTTCCATTGATGCGCTAAATCTGGGATTTTTTGGTCTTACGGGGGAATTTTGAGTTAAAAATTCCACCATTATTTTGGGCTGGGGTTGTTCCCACATTGCGGCAGTAGCTGCTGCTATTTACACCTTTTCAATTTCACGTAATCCTGCATGGGTGTGAGACAAGTATGAAATTGGGACTAAATGGAGTCTATGGACTTTTAAATTCATGATCACTGCTTGATGATTGGATTACCTTAGGCAAGAATCCTACTAGATGTTCTTGGTTTCCTGACTCAGAAGATTTTAGATGGATTTATCTCTTCGGTCCTCACGCTTTTCAGACTTTCTTCGGGCTAGTTTTGGTCGATTATCCTATCCTCTCTTAGGAAGGGTTTCATTTGATTGCTGCCCTTGGGTGATGACATTTCATGATGTCATTTCCAATGGGGTTTTCTGAATGGGATGAGGGGTGAAGTGTATTGATCCATGTTCTCTCCATCCCCTAATGTGTACTCTAGCTGGGGAATTGCCAATGAGGTGACGAAACTTATGCAGTGCATGGAGGCAAGTCAATTCAAGGTTTTTCTTTCACCATTATGATTGTGGATGTCATGTAGATAGGAGAGATTCTAGGTCAATTAGACGGTGAATCCCCCCTAACACGCTGACATGGTCCTCATACACTTTATAGGGTAAGAATTTTTCTTTCAGCTGATGAAGATTCATCCATATATTGAGGTGAATGTCATGTGTGCATTCCCCAGACAACTCTCCTAGTAGGTCAAAGTGATAAGTGAATGTAGGAAAATACAACACTGGTATATTATCCCTAGGTAGTTGTCTTCTCACAAGCAACATATCGTACTATTGTTCTTCTAGAGGCTCCACTACTTGATATGCCCAAATCGACTACTTCTTAATAATTTCTTTCCAAGAAACCATGCTAGTGGGAGCCTTATTGATTTTGGGATGTTGTGGGGGTGGATTAGAAGATCAGTGTGGCCCCAGGCCATCCTCTGGTTGAGGAATAATATCACTTGTTATAGACGGAGTCCCTGATGTGTCTGACTCCTTTCTGAGCACCTCAGCATAGAAGATCTTTCTCACATTTGTTCTAGAAAGGGGATGACCTTCTTGCCAGTACGAATTTTGGTTATGGGGAGGACCTTCACAATTGAGGCTACAATGGAGAGGGATACTTTTGAAACTTGATTCCCGACCATTTCTTTACAGTGTATACCCTGGGGTGGACCTTATAGGCGAGCTACATCGAAGTTATGACCTTCTCGATGCTTGATGTCATTGTGGGGAGGACCTTCACAGGAACTACCTTTGTGGGGAGGTCTTCGCAATGCTTGTAATTATGCTGCGGAATAAAATCAGGACTTCATACGTGGCTACAGGGAGAATTTCTGCAGTGCACATCCTGGGGAGGGACATCAGGATGTAGTGAAATACGAGGAGTACCTTCTCGTTTCTTGGTGTCACTGTGGGGAGGACCTTCACAGAAACTTACATTGTGGGAAGGGCCTTCAAAATTGGTGCTGTAATGGAGTGGGATACTATTGAAACTTGATTCCTGACTGTGAGAAATGTCCTTATGGCATATACCCCAACGAGGACCTTCAGGGTGGGCTACAACAAAGGGAGGACCTTCTCATTGCTTAATGTCATTGTGTGGAGGACCATCACAACAACTCCCATTGCGGGGGGGGGGGGGGGGGCTTCGTAATGACTGAAATTATGGAGAGGACTACATCATGAGTTGATGTCTAACAATAAGAAGAAGCATATCTATATTGTATACCCTAAGGGGGACCATCAGGGTGAATGACAACAAGGATATGACCTTCTTGTTGTCTGATCTCTAGGTCAAGGGGAGGTCTACCCCAATGCGCATCAGGAGAGAGGCTCTCTTGATCGATCATTCCTAGCCCATGGAGTGAGCCCCTGTGGGTACTCTATGGAGGACCTTCAGAGATACTAGTAGAGACATTGTTTGTAGGGCCTTTACAACTGCTACTACCACTTCCAAAATTTGATAATGGAATGATAGGGTCTTGAGCCTTTATTGATATATGTTTGATGGTGTCAAGAACCCCACTTTCCAGCAGTTCAGGATCATGTATGTGCTCTTCATTTTTCGGTTTCCTTCGACACCTTTCATTTTTGAGAAATCTCTTGAGGGTAACTTGAGCCATCTGATTTTGGTAATGACCTTTATATACGAGTCCCTATCTTGTTGAGTCTCTTGATGTCATTGGGATATTCCAGCAGACATATTTAATTTAGGTAATGATATATGCCTGCCCTGGAGAGGCCACCACGTTGTACCGACATCCCCTAGTTGGAATGGGTATTTGTTCCCAATCAAGTAGTCTATTTATTGCTAGATATTTCCATAAACCCTCATAGATTGGAGAAGGGATGCCTAACTACTCCGGAGTGACTAAATCATTGTGTGAGTGAGTCATTCCGTTTGAGGAAATCGGGTTGGGGCCCGATTTCTCACCTTCACCGCCGATGCCATGATATCTTGGCATGTTTTGAGGATATGTTGTGGAATTTACATCTGATCTTCCATCATTTCCAAGATGGGATGAGATATATTTTTGGCTAGAATGGGTATGAAGGCCCATTCCGATGTCAGAGTAGGAGTTTGTGCCTACTCTAGTCCTCCATGAGTTGCTAGTAGATACTAGCAGTTCTCCTGGGCCAGGATAGAGGAACAAGTCTTCCACTAGTTGTCTTATCTGGTTACCACCATATTTGACTTGTGGATTTCATATTCACAAGTAGGGATTTTCATCTACTTGCTTTCCACTGTATTGGTCTCACAGGCTTTGTATTCATCCACATGAATTTAACTCTTCCCATATTTTCTTGTTTACTTATTTATATAGAAGGAATTAAATGTGACAGATGGTATTTATGCCTACGTATAGCTAGTTTCCGCCCAATTTGGATGGCAGTCTTGTTGTGCCTTAGAAGATATCAGCATTTTCTGGTAGTTTTCTGCTCTGTCTGCACCGCAAGACAGATGATCACTAACAAGAATGTGCATGTTCTCGTATTATGTCACCCTATTTCTACGGTGGGCTTGTGTAGAGTGGAAGGATTGGTATATCTTCCAATTGAATGATGTTGTGTTAGTACAGTAGAGTTTCTCCTCAGGAAGCAGGGTGATAGTGTGTTCTTGATTATATATTTTCCACCCTTGGTAGGCAGCCTGAGGGGATCAGGTATCCTGAACTTTATTAGTTTCCCTCGGCATAAGGTCATATTCGGTGGTTGGAGGCTTGGTCATCTAGTGTCAGCAATGATGCTCTCTAGTGGGGGCCCGTGAGTAGTACCCATGCATAGTTGAGATGAAGTTGTCATTATCGACTTCATATTCCTGCCTAAGATAAGGGAGGTACTGATTTTCATGTACTGAGGACAGGCTCCCAAAATGGTTTGAAACTACCATCGGTGCTGCCATGTGCTAGGGTGCCAGTCGTGGCTGAGGAGGTGGCTGGCGGATTTTTGCACATTGGAGGGCTTGTCTTGCGACCTCCAGTGTGGGGAGAGTACCATTTTAGTGGTACTCTAGTATCATCACATTGTATACCCAGTGTTGAAGAAGTTGGGTAGGTGAGGGGGTCTTGCTCTTTGTTGGGGCCCTGACTACCTGTGGGATCACCGATGCATGTGTCTGCATTGGTCACTAGGATGCAATTTGGATCAAAGGTTGATCTTCAGGAACCTGTGACATAGATATATGACATAAAGACCACAAAACGTCATCAATGTATCATTATTTTAAATATATGCATATTTGGCGATTCTACTAGGCCCCCTTCCCCTTTTATTTTGCTTTTGGGTGAAGGAGCTTAATTGGGGTTAGACTGAAACCCTTGTTAAGGTTTACATAAGGTTCACCATTTTTGTTATACCTCTGAGGTGGTGTGTTTTGTGCATACCAGGGTGAACAAAATGGGTTGATGTGCAATTCCCTTTTGTCATTTATCCTTGGGGTATAACCGCCACCATGGTTAAGGATTCATTTCGAGTTTGCAATTTTTTGTTTCGCCATTGAGGTCAGACGTTTCGTGTATACCGAGGTGAAAAAAATGGACCGACATTCAATGGCCTTTTGTTTTTTATCATTGGGGTAGAATCACCACCTTATTTAAGGATTCATGTCGGGTTCACCATTTTTGTTCTTCCTCCGAGGTGGCGCATCTCACACATACTGGGTGAAAAAATGGGCTGACATGCAATTCCCTTTAATATTCTATCGTTAGGGTAGAATCACCACCTTGGTTAAGGATTCACGTCAGGTTCACCATTTTTGTTCCACCTTCGAGGTGGCACATTTTTGGTGTATTGGGGTGAACAAAATGGGCCAACATGAAATTCCATTGTGCATATTATCATTGGGTTAGGACTTACACCTTGGTTAAGGATTCATGTCGGGTTCACTATTTTTCTTCTGCCTCTGAGATGGCGTGATTTGGGTGTTGCGGTAATGGTATGACAAAGATCATCACTCGTCCCCTTTTTTGGATAGGGTTTCCTCTGAAGTTCAACATTCCTTTTTTTCGACCCATTTTTCATCATTAACCTTTAAAGGAGGTTGTATTAGCCCCGTGGGGACTGTAAAATTCACCCCTTTCAAGTTGTGAAAGAGATTCCACAGTCAGTGTCTCCCAGTGGGCGATTGCATGAGGTCAAGTACTTGTGTAATCGGCCCTCCTCAGATATAACTTCCTCAAATGGTCTTCAATGGGTTTATTAGTGGAGCCAAGAATGCCTAATGATCCTGGTATCCATGATTCATTGACCTTCTTTCCAAAGGCTGGCGCTCATTGATTGATGATTCAACCAACAACACTTAAGGGATCCATTGGTCGAGAGGATGCGAATTCAGACTCACCGCACCCTTTCAAGGGAGTATTATAATCTATTTTAGGACTCTATTATAGATTTAATTCATTTTAATATGTTCGTGAATCCTTGGTTCATTCCCGAAGAGTGTGTCCATGGGCTACCCCTGATTGGAAAGATCGTCGTAGGCATGAATGCATTTGACACTATAGAGGTGATGCTGACTTGAGCCATATAATATGGTTCTATTATTTTATCTACATCTAGGGGGAATGGATGTAGACTTAATGTTGGGATCAAAACCATAATATGGGTTTCCTATGAATCCTCAAGAGTGGAATCATATCCCACATAGTTCGGATTGGTTAGGGATTATGCATGGAGGATGCCCATTGAAGAGGACATCATTGGGTGAACCCTTTTGGATGGGCATCTTGTTAAGATTGGGCCTTTAAGAAGGTGTCCTACATATCCTAGTTTTATCAGGAATCATAGTTATTGTAGTTCATATTTTCTGGAACTTATGCATGGTGGATTCCCATTGGAGGGAAACATGATTATGTAAACCCTTTTGGATGGGAACCCTTTTAAGCACAGGCCTTCAGGCAGGTGTACTATGTATCCTTGTTTGGTTAGGAATCAGAGTTCCCGTAGTTTAGATTCATGTGGATGTTGTAATCATCACAAACCTCTAAGCCCACCTGATTCATGATCAGTGTAATAAACAAGAGGATTTGAAAGATTCAACAAGGAACATACTTCCACTCATATTGGTGGGAGAGGGAGATCCCATGATAGAAGAGGCCTGGGAGACCGTGGGTGAGGGCACAAAGCAATGAACCACTCAATGTAAAATGAAACTGAAGTTCACGCGGTTCGGTCCCAGAATATTGGGGACTTACCTCAGTGGGAGGGACCCAGAACACATTCTGGGAAGGGGAGGAGTTTCATCCTCGTCAAAGGGGGGATAGAATATAACCCCTTTGACTGATCTCTATTCCTCATTGAATGGAAAATAATGTGATCACCCTAAATCCCTAGAACATGGAGGTTCATGTCGGCATCCCATGGTTGGAAACCAGGTTACCAACGGAATTTATACCCATAAATGTTCCCGATGCCTGAACCGTTGTGGGGAGAGCCTTCATGACTCCTCTTACCATGTGTATGTAGACTCAAAGGGGCATGCTGATGTGCCTGATGGTCTGATCATATGGGTTTGGATGCATTATAGGAGGCTTTGGACTGATTCCTGGGGCTAGTTAGCGGAGGGATCATAGAGGATTGGATGATAACGCACGAGTGAGGTTGGAACCTGAGAAAATGATACCCGAAAACACCCCAGTCCGCGTACTGGTTTCTTATGCAGGATGGGGGAGTATCTGCATACCGTAGTCGGATGTGAGCATAGGGACCGTCCACGTATCGATTTGGTATGCATACATGGTTATAGATCACTACATAACATAGTGGTATGCATCCTGTCATGCCACAATGGGTTCCATCCACATACTCTTGCAATATGCAGTGTCGGGTTTAGTCCACGTAGTGGTACACTACGCAGAGCACCATATTGAAGGAAGGTATGTGGAATTATCATTCTCGAGGAATTCATCCGTGAGAAATATGTGGTTCATGGTTCACCAGTTAGGTTTTTGATTATATTATTATTATTCAATTCCCCAGTTTTACGGTTCGCAACTGGCTGTACCTGCGGAGAGTGTTGTTCTCAATTCGGGCTTCGTCGATGAATCGAGACTGAAGACAGATTCATCTCTGAATTCTTTCTTCCGACATCTGAGTCCCATTAAAGCATTATTTTTCCGTCCTTGGTCCTTCCTAATATGATCCTTTTATATAACAATAGGGAAGTTGTATCTATTGGGAACACAACACCATTTACAGAGGCCCATGAAGAGATATCCTGACCCGCATAAGACTCATCCAATCAGGGTTTGTGGAACATTCATTTCACAATAATGGTTTGCAGAACCCTGCTCGTTCACTTCGACTATGAACTGATGAGTTTTCAGACTGGTACATGGATGGACTTCATGCGCCTGAGTCCTTTGGAGATGTAGTTTGCGGTACACCTTGTCCACTGGACATCGCTTCATGGGCCAGCGGTTTGTGGATCATTCCTTGTACTTGTTTGTTCACAATTTAAGAGGTCTGCGAACCTTTCCAGGTGATGGTACACATATCACTTATCTTTCTATGAGAACATGAATCTATTCATGTTTATCCTGATTTTTTCAACTCAATTTGAGTCGATTCACCTTGCCAAAGTTGTAGAAGCACTTTCTTACTTCTGTAAAGCGAATGTGGGGGTATTTTCTTTCCTTGGATAAATTTTTAGGACCCTACAGGGTTTTATGTTTTTATAATTTTAAAGTATTTTAGGATTTTTAAAGTTTTTATATGTTTTAATGTTCTTTGGGGGGTCTTAATGTTATTATGGATTTTTTGAGTTTTAGATATATATATTTTTTGTTTTTAGTCTTTTATGGATTATT
Source organism: Viscum album (assembly GCA_963277665.1). Lineage (NCBI taxonomy): Eukaryota > Viridiplantae > Streptophyta > Magnoliopsida > Santalales > Viscaceae > Viscum > Viscum album. The sequence goes on along the minus strand of OY728136.1, from coordinate 1,424,146,380 downwards.
AGGTTTTGTGGTTTTTACAGATTTTTAGGTACATTTAAGGGTTTTAAATATTTTTTAGATTTACATAATTTTTTAATATTTTTAAGGTTCATAGGGGGTTTTATGGTTTTTAAAAGATTTGGGTTTTTATGATTTTTATGGTTTTAGGGATTTAGGTATTTCTTAGGTATTTTAGAGTGTTTGGGGGGTTTTTGATCTTTTTAGGGGTTTATGGGGTTTTATTTGGTTTTAATGGAATTTTTAGGGTTTTGGGGGTTTATGGGTTTTAGGTTTTTATGTCTTTTTAGGTGTTTTCAGTTTTAGAGTTTTTTTTGGGTATTAGTGTTTCTATGGATTTTAGAATTTTTTGAATATTTTAGGGGATTTATGGGGTTTTAGGGTTTTTAAGATTTTTAACGGGTGTTATGGTTTTTAAGGGATTTAGTGTTTTTTAATATTTTAATGTTTTTATGTATTTTTCGGGTTTTTATGGTTTTCAGATAATTTTTGGTTTTTAAAGGTTTTTTATTGTCTTAGAGGACTTAGGGTATTTTAATGGTATTTATATTTTTTTATGGTTTTTAATTTTTTTAGTAATTTTTTTTGTGTTTTTTAGGATTTCTTTATGTTTTCAGGGTTTTAGGGTATTTATTATTTTTAAGAGATTTTAGGTCATTATGGGTTTTGGGATTTTAGGGTTTTAGAGTTTTTTGGGATATTGGGTTTATTTAAATTATTTTAGGAATTTTAATAATTTTATGGTTTTTATAATTTTTTTGGGGTTTAAGGGGTTTTTAGAGAATTTTTAATTTTTAGGGGTTTTAGGATTTCATTACCAGTTTTAATCTTATTTTGGATTTTTTAAGGTTTTAGTGATTTTAAAAGTTTTATTGGTTTTTATTTTTGTAATTTTTTTGGTCTATTTTGTTTTTATGGGTATTTTAATATTTTTAATTTTGTAGGGTTTTTGTGGATTTTATGGATTTTAGGGTTTTTTAGGGTTTTAGGGGCTTTCAGGGTATTTGGGGTTTTTATTATTTTAGGGGTTTATGGGTTTATGGATTTTTAGCGTTGTTTGGGGTTTTTTTGGGTTTTCATGGTTTTTAGGATTTTTAAGGTTGTTAGAGGTTTTGGGGGTTTTTTGGTTGTTAGGTTTTTTTTTTCAGGATTCTAGGGTTATTGGGTTTTTTGGGGTTTTTACGGTTTTTACGGTTTTTTTGGGAATTAAGGATTTCTAGGTTTTAGAGTTGTTAGGGGTTTTTTGGGTTCTTGTGGGGTTTTTATGATTTTATTAGGTTTTATGGTTTATTATGGAATTTAAAGATTTATTATTATTTTTTGGGGTTTTTTGGGTTATAGGGTTTTATAAACATTGTAGGGGTTTTAGGGTTTATAAATTTTTTTTATGGATTTTAGGGTTTTTAGTATCTTTTAGTGTTTTAAGGGTTTTTATGGGTTTTATAATTTTTTAATTTTTTTCGGGGTCTATATGGTCATTTAGATGGTTTTCTGGGATATTAGGGTTTTATGGGTTTTAGGGTTTTTTGGGTCTTTTGGTGTTTTTTAGGGTTTTAGGGTCATTTAGGTTTTTATATATTTTTTGGTATATCAGTTTTATGTTTTAGGTTTTAGGGTTGTTTAGGGCTTGTATTGTTTTCATGAAATTTTATGAGGTATTTTGGTTTTTTGATATCATTTAAGTATTTTTGGATATTTTTGGGTCTAGTAGAGATTTCATGTTTTTAGGGACCTTTTGGGTTTTTAGGGTGTATAGTGTGCTTTACAGTTTTCTTGGTTTTTTTGTTTTTTTAAAGGGTTTTTACAGGTTTTAGGGTTTATAGGGGTTTTTGGATCTTTGGGTTCTTATATTTTTTTATGATTTTTAGTGTTTTTAGTGATTTTTATGTTTATTTTAGTTTTTTTTTTGTGTTTTTGGGTTTTTGGGTTTTTTAGATTTTAGGGTTTTTATGGTTTTTATTGTTTTTAAGGGTGCATTTTTTTCTTTTAAGGATTTTGAATTTTTACTATTTTTGGTATATTTTAAAATTTTTATGTGTTGGTAGGTTATTTTTTTGGTTTTTATGTTCTTTTAGGGGTTTTAAGGGGCTTTTAGGGTTTCTAGGGTTTTTAGGGTTTTTAGGATCTTTTAGGGAATTGTAGGGGTTTCAACGGTTTTATAGTTTTTTATAATTTTAAAGAATTTTTTGTGTTTTGAAGGATTTCAGGGCTTTTTGGTTCTTTTAGTTTTTTTTGAGGGTTTTAGGGTCCCTTATGGTTTTTAGGGTGCTTAATGATTTTTAGGGTCATTTTTTATTTTTGGGACCTTTAGGGTTTTTTGGGGTCAATTAAAGTTTTTAATGTTTTTAGGGACTTTGGGTGTTTCTCTAATGTATTTACAGTCTATTGTGTTTTATTAGTATTTTGTATAGTATTTTAGGTTTTTAGGTTATTTTATGGTCTTTATGTTTTTTTGGGTTTTTTGGGTTTTTGGGGGTACTATAGTTTTTAGGGGTCTTTTAGTGTTTTTAGTGTTTTAATGGTTTTTAGAGTCTTTTAGGTTTTAGGGATTTCTGTAGGTACTTGTCATAGTGAAAGTGCAGATGGTATGGTTCCCAACATTTGTTTTTTCTACAATCAATGAAAAATCTTGTGTCTATCCGACAATGAAAGTCATGATCCACAAAATTGAATCAAATAAATAAGAAAATGAAAAAAACCATAACCAAGAGAGAGAATCAACATACAATTTTTATAATTAATTTAATTAAAAATGAATTACCTCCATGGGGATTATTTCTTTATTGATGTGTTCAGATATAGATCTGTAGGTGTATTGTCATTACGTTGTAGCGATCAAGTGTAGATCTTCTCTATTGGTGATCCACACATGTTCCATATATCTCCGGACGTAGCCAAAGGAGTCTCTAGGTGCTAGCACAAACGATCCTTACGCTTGTGATGTCTTCCTTCGATCACTTTGAGAACTACTTCCATAGTGTTCTTCTTGATCCAGTGGAGGAGGATCTCTCTCATCCATGAGAGCATTTTTGTAGAGGGATGAACTCTCTAGTCTTGAGATCTTTTCACGAATTCGTTGTGCACAACACAATAGGCGTCTATTAGCTTGAACTTGGATAATGAGATAATAATATAACCAGACATTTATTTCACTAGGGTAGTAAAATATAATTCACACCAGTTCCTCTAATTATTTCATTAATCCCAGTGAAACGCCCATGTCAAATAATTATAGTAATATTATTATTTCCTTACATGTTATTAACTTGCGAGTTATAATTAACTATTATTTAATCAAATAGTTATCAATATTATTAATTATCACCGGACCATTAAACTTGGTCCACCAGTCGTACTCAATATTAATTAATTATTCCACCCACAATATATTCTCTCAAATAACTAGTGATGGAATTAATGCGATCAGGCATACATGAATAATTATTAAACCATAATCAGAAATAATATTTATTCTACTTGTTAAATAATAAATAATTTAACTAAGATATTGGATACAACTAGTGTGTGCACCTCTAGGACTCTTTCTTAGTGGCATTATGTGAACATTCCTAAAGTCCAAGGATAGAGTCTAGCAACATGTCAAGACACCCATAGATAAATAATTTAATGCCACAATGACATTTCACCTCATACTAAGTCTTACTATGTAATATAACCCATTTATCACAATATCTATAATCGAGCAAGTTACATGCAAGTTCCATCTACCTATATGCTCGGTATATTTTCTATTACTTTCCAGAAATAGAACTTGACTATTGATCACTACATACATGGATTTATTTAGTCTATATCATTTCCATCAAAGGTTATGAGATATTATCTTCCGTTAATGAACAGGAGTAATAAATCCTTTCTCACATCATTCATTAATGCAATATTACTCATGAAACACCTGACATATCCAACCTTTACATATACATCTATTGCATCATTTTTCATATATACATATATGTATTTGACTCATAATACTCATTAATAATAATCTTAAAGTCTAAGGACCAATACAAAAATCTAAAAATAGGAACATCCAATAACATATAGAAATGTGTATTTCCTATGGGCGGATCTTGTTCTCATAATATCCACTGAGACATTACCAAGGGCATACACCATGAGAAGTTTCCTCAATGTACTATACGTATCCAGTTGTAATATCCTATATAAGTTTTTACCTCAAATCATATCATATAGATATAGAATATATATTCAAGTACAGTGTCCTATAACTTTAGGGTTCTCGTCATAAAAGGGGGCGGCTATGACCTTTTAGTGCTACAATTACTATTGTGACATTATCACATACAATATTATGAATAATAACAATCCTGATGTGATAGGTAATTTATTAATATTAAAAAACATGAATATAATTTATCATAAAGTAAAAAAATAATTTGGTTCCGAGGAACCAACTCCAAAAAACTCCCACCGACACTAAACCCAACTACTAATGACCTTTAGTCTGCTAACTCTCACATGATACCCATTCTTCTTCTGAGATAGGCATTTAGTCAAGGGGTTAACCATTTTCTCTTCCATGGATACTATGCTAACTATAACTTCACACCTCTAATAAAAACCCCTAAAGAGGTGATTCTTTTAGAGTATGTGGTTTGTCTGTTGATGTGACCTTGGAGTTTTTCAAGAGCCATCACTGCGGTATTATCACAATACATTGTGGTAAGGTCTTTTCTGCTAGTTACCACATTAAGATCTTGATCAAGGTTCCAAATCTAGATAGATTCCTTGGATTCATCATAAGAATCTATGTACTCGTACTCTACTGTAGAATCATCTATAACTGGTTTCATTGAACTCTTATAGCTCACAGATCCTCCGCTGAGATAGGGAACATATCCTGATTGGGATATTAGATCGTTTGGATCTTTTGGAAAACCAGCATTAGCATACCCACTAGTGACAATCTCCTCATCTCCTCCATACGCTTGGAACATATCCTTGGTTCATCTCAGATACCTAATTATAGTCTTAATAGTAGTACAATGTTGTTCTTCTAGATCTCCTTAATATCTGCCTACCATGCTCAATACATAGAAAATATCATGTCTAGTACATAACATGGAATACCTGATTAATCCTATTGATGAAGCGTATGGTATCTTACTCATTATATATCTCTCTTGTTTTTTCTAGGGACACATTTTCATAGAAATATGTAAACCATGTGACAGTGGAACCAATACCCTCTTGGAATGTTCCATACTAAAACTCATTATTATCTGGTCAATGTATGTACTTCAGATTAGTCCAAGAAGGCAATTGGATCTATCATGAATGGTATTGATCCCCAGAACATAGGCGGCATCGCCTAAGTCCGTCATGGAGAAGCACTTGTTCAACCCGTCCATAATAGATTGTAAGATTTCTATGTCATTTCCAATTAGTAATATGTCCCCAACATATACTACTAGGATAATGACCGCATCCCTACTAAACCTATTGAAAACATATGGATCACATTCGTTTTTAATGAAACCAAATTCTTTTATGGATTCATAAAATCAAATGTTCCATGACCTAGATGCATTCCTCAATCTATAAATCATTCTATGTAACTTTTAAATCCTTTTGGCATCACCTGGGGTCCCCAACCCTTTTAGTTGTCTCATATAAACATCTCCCTGATGATTCATTTTAAGGAATGTTGTTTTGACATCCATCTTCAAAATCTCATAGTCGTGGTAATACACTATGTAAAATATGATTCTGGTGAATTTAAACATGGAAAATGGTGAAATGTTTTCCTCATAGTCAATTCCTTCGCGTTTTAAACCCTTTAGCCACTAGCATTAGTTTATAGGTACTTATATTACCTTCCAAATTCAGTTTCCTCTTAAATAACCATTTATATCCAATAGAATTTATATAAAATGGTGCATCCAATAGAACCCAGACTTGGTTTTGATACATGGAATCCATCTCAGTATTCCAAACTTCTAGCCATCTTGTAGCTTTTGATCTCTCTACTGCATTATTGTAGGATAGAGGTTCATCATTGTCCAAAAATAATGAGTCACCATTCTTGGTGACTAGGAAACCATATGTCCCTGGTTCCCTTACCTCTCTTACACTTTTACATAGTAATTTTGTTTCAGGGACTACTTCTTCCACGAGGACCTATAGAACTTGTTCATATACCAAGTCCTTTGTATCTTGGGTATCAACTTCATCTAAGTCAATCTTCCTCCCACTATCCATTTTTCGGATGTTCTCCCTCTCAAGAAAGGAAGATTGTATGGTAACAATTACATTATTTTGTAAGGGGTTGTATAGGTAGTATCCCTTTGTTTCCTTGGGATACCCTATAAAGATACACTTCATGCCCCAAGGTGCTAGTTTGTTTCCTGAGAGTGCCTTAACAAATACCTTGAATCTCCATATATGTGTATGTAATAAAATGGGTATCTTTACACTCCATATCTCAAAGGGAATTCCATTTTTTGCTTTAGTTAGTACTCAGTTTAATGTGTATGCCACAGTTTGTAGTATATATCCTTAAAAGGATAATGGAAGATCTACATGACTCATCATCAACCTTACCATGTCCAAGAAGATATGGTTTCTCCTTTCACTAACACCATTCCACTATGGTGTATAAGGTGGAGTTGGTTGAGATAGAATCCCAAACTCTGGTAAAAATTCACTGAACTCATGGTTAATACATTATACACCTCGATCCGATCGAAGCTTCATTATATTCTTACCAAGATGATTCTCTACTTCATTCTTGAATTCCTTGAATTTCTCAAAGGTCTTGAACTTATTGTTCGTCAAATATATATATCCATATCTATTCAAGTCATCTGTAAAAGTTATGAAATAAGAATATCCACCTCTATCCACTATTGTAAATGATCTACACACATCTCAATATACCAATCCTAGAAGATCTATGGCCCTTTCACCGTATCCACCAAATAGTGGTTTGGTCATTTTCTCTTGTAAACAAGTGTGACAGCTACCAAGTTGTTTTAGCTCAGAAGAGTCTAAATAACCATTTTGACATATATTTTTAGGTGCTTATTATTTACATAACCAATATGGTGATGCCACAACTGGGTGTAATATAAGTCATGTGAACCTGATTTATTATCGATTTCCAACACTCTCTTCTCATAATTTAATACACACAGAACGTTATTTAAATATGTCACACCATAACAAATTTTTTACTTAAGAAAGAAAAAAACATTATTCCCAAAAATCAAAATAAACCCATATATATCTAAGCTTGATACATAAATTATATTTTTGGGTATATTAGATACATTATAACAATCAGGTAAAACCAAAATCACTCATATTGGAATTGACAGACAGTAGTCACTAATGGAAAGAGAAGCCAACATCGCACCATTGGAAGCTCACATATCCACCTCTCCTGTGGAAAATTTTCTTAAATATACATCATTACTAAATTTTAATATAGATTTGAGAACCAGAAGATATATTTAATAACTAATTTATAGAAATGGAAATATTTCTCTCGATAAAGAACACACATTTGGATTCCCATTACCTCTAGGTGCAGTTCCTATTCCAGTGGCCTGACTTTCCACATACAAAGCATACTGACTCCTTTTTATTTTCCTACCTTTGGATATTATTATGCTTGTTCAGACAATTCTTAGGGGATTTTAATTTTTTATAAGTCTTAGGCTCCTTTTTCTTGTCCTTCCTCTTCCTATTCACTATAAGGAATGCAGGTTTGTCATGCCCCATGTCCTTATCCACTTGGTGAATCTTGGTCAAAAGTTATGATAGAATCTTATCATTATTTATCATATTATAATTTAAAATAAAACTAGATAAGGTCTTGGTAAGTGATGAAATTATGAGATCTATATGCAACTCATACGATAATTTAAACCCTATGATGTTCAGATGCTCAATGTAGCTGATAATCTTGACTACATGAGGCCCAGCTGGTGCAGACTCTCTAAGCATAGTCATGAACAAAGTGTTTGAGATATCATACCACTCTTTTCTCACCTTCTCTTGATATAGATCCCATAGTTGATACATCGTACTATATTCATCCATTTACTCATGTTTCTTTAAGAGCTCATTAGAAATGGATGATAACATGAAGAACTGAACATTTTTAGCATCATTCAGATGTTTCTTGTAAATAGAGAGCTCTTAATCAATCACCTCATTTCTAGAAACAACTGGTAATGGATCTTCTAGCATGTACAATTTTCTTTCATGGTGAAGGATGACCCTTGTCACTTTTGCCACTTTTAGAATTCATGTTGGTGAGAATGTATTCCTTCACGAGTATGGATCACAACAATATGTTTGATGTATTTTTTAATTTTGTTTCTAAAGATAATATAAGTATATATTTAGTAAATTATCTAATAAAATTTATAAAAATAAATAAAATTATAATTAGTATTCTCCCACTGTTTTATCTAAACCCAATATCTGTCACCATTGGCTTTGGAATATCCTATTACATGGATATTCAAATGGAAATGGTATATATTCCATTCTCATTACCACAACTTTGTAAGGTTAAGAAACAAAAATGGTTTTAGGTAGGAATTCCAAATTCCCACTACATTAACCCGTATTTCCTTGATTCTTAGACTGGAATCCCCATTCCTGAAAACATTAATTTAGATTTCCTCATTCTTTGCCTCTCATTTACACCAAGTACAGCTTGGGAAGTCAAACCTTTATGTCAACCAAGTTAAGTCAACCAAAAACTTCAATTTAGAATTCCCCAATAATTTAAAGCACCCCAACATTGGTTGGTCAATCACATTAAACTATGGTTCGATTCTAACTGATTTAATGGAAGATTATACTGACTTAACATTTTATTGAGGCATTTTATCCTTTATGCATAAATTTCCATTTGATATCTTTAACACAATGTTTCTAATATTATGTGTGATTAATTAAGTGTTTAATGATGTATTTATATAATATTTATGCATAAGCCAGTTTATTTTAGTTCCTTATTTCATGCTTGTTAATTCATTAATTATGTGATCGTGATAAAACAACCATACTGAATAACCATGAAACTGATAGAAATAAAAAAGGGTATGATCATGAGATTGTTCTAATTGTTATATTATCTAATGGATGATAAAATAACCAATGACCTAGGGGAGAAACACCTTGGACCATTTATGGTTCGTGTTTATAGCTTTCCACCTATCCACCTTTGTATCTCCTTAGATTGGTTTCACCTCGGCTCCTAACATGAACTGCCTACACTAGATTGGAAGCTCCATCCAAAACATATGCTTTTACTCGCATGCAGGTGAGGGGTAAAAGGGGGTTTACATAAAAGAAACCATGGGAAGATAGGTCCTACATATTAATAAGGAGAGAAGGTATGCAGACCAATAATTTAATTTAATAATAAATTAAATGGAAACCAATCACATACAAAGGTCTGGTCAATCTCATGATCATCTACATTCACACAACAAATTACACATTTAATAAAACTAGAATTCAATTCTTCAATCATTATTATTTAAGATAAATTGAACTCAAATCGATTAATTATTATCCTTAACTAATCAATCTTTTATCTTAAACCTTTTCAAAATTTCCCTGAGATTCTAATCCATTATAATTTTAAATAAATTAATAAATTCATTTAAAATTAACTTTGTACCTAACTTGTACCTTGGAGGTAACCCAGTGAATACCCATCCAAAACTACACAATATGTATTATACTTATATACAATTTATTCTTTGTGAAATATAAAATTCACATAGAATATTAACTGTATTACAACTCCTACATGATGTAAAGATCTTGAATATTACATAGATGTTAATAAAACACACACACACACGCACACGCACACATATATATATCAAATACTATCACATGGAATATCCTAGATTTATGCCCACATGCATGTACTTGTCTCCCGGGTTACATAATATAATAAATTTTAAACTTTTATAACTAGTAAAAGTACACGACATCTAGATATGATCTACATGGAAAGTACATTCTTCATCATGTATCCAAAATACACACCTATAGACTATGCATGTGAGGTGTACTTCAGAAATATTGGAGTACACAGAGTGTCTAGTTGACCACATGACATGTTGAATCAATGTTACGTAGTCATCAATGGGGCAGGCCATGTATGGAATATAGGGCTCGAACCTGTTCCAAACCTGGTCCGAAAGGAACTACATGTTGTTTCTAGAGGGCCACACGACATGTAGTATAGCTGACCATATTCCAGTATGTCCTTTTCAAAACATGGTTTACTAATTAACATCATTGTGTGTCATTAATACCCATGGGTTGATTAATTTATGAACTAATCCTAATGCATTGATCACAACTACACAGTGTATAATTTCGATTATACAATTTGTAATTCTTTGTTACCTGGACAGAATCTTTGGTACCTTTGGATGAGATCATTGATATAATTTTAATCATAAAATTAATAATTTCTGTTAGATCTATGAGAAATTATAGGGGAAGAAACATATCTCATCATTCATATTAAAAAGGATTGAATAAACATGAATTGAAAAAATAAATTATAAATGTGAAAATCACCAATGATTATTAAATAGTTGTAAACAATAATATTCCCCACTCTAATACAACTTATAGGTTACAGGGATAGTAGAAGTGCAGGAGGGATGGTACCCAAATTTTATTTTTTCCATATTCAATGAACAATCTGGGATTTATCTGACAACGAATATCATGATCCACGAAATTGAATCAAACAAATAAGACAAAGGAAAGAAACCTAGAACCAAGAGAGAGGATCCAAATATTTTGTTTATAATTAATTTAATTAAATAATCATTTCCTCTACGATGATTCTTTATTTGTTGATGTGTTCGGACAGAGATTTTTTGGTGTACCATCATTGCATTTTAGAGATCAAGGGTCGATCTTCTATAGCGGTGATGCACACACGATACATGTATCTCTAGATATCACTAAAGGAGTCTCCAAATTATTTAATAGAAGATCCTTACACTTCTGATGTCCTCCTTCAATCACCTTGATAACTACTTCCAAAGAATTCTTCTTCATCCAGTGGAGGAGGATCTCTCTTGTTCATGTGAGAATTCTTATAGAGGGATGGACTCTCTAGGATTGAGATCTTTTCTCCAATTCATTTTGCATGCTACAATAAGTATCTACTGGCTTACCCTTGGCTAATGAGAGAGTAATATAATCGGGAAATTATTTTATTGGGGTAATAATAAATAATTTTCACAAGTGCCTTTAATTATTTCACTAATCCAAGCGAAACCACCTTTTCAAATAATAAAAACAATATTATTATTTTCTGACATTAAATTAACCTTCAAGTAATAATTAAATATTATTTAATTAAATAATATTCAATATTATTATTTCTCACTGGACCATAAATCTTGGTCCCCCAATACTCCTCAAAATTTGTTAATTATTTCACCCATAATATAGATTCTCTTAAATAACTACTGATGAAATATATGTGATCAGTTATACATGAATAATTTTTAAAAAATGAATGGGAATAAAATTTATTCAACTTTTTAAATGATAAATTATTGAACTGTGATATTGGATACACATAGTGTGTGACACTCTAGGCCACTTTCTCTGTGGCATTAGGCGAACCTTCCTAATGTCCACGGTTAGTATCTAGAAAAACTCCAAGGCACTCATAGAGAAATAAGTTAATTCCATAATGACATATCACCTCATATGAATTATTACCATTTAATATTATCCCTTCATCAAGGTGTCTTTAATCAAGCATGTTTCATTCGAGTTCCATCAATATATATGCCCGATATCTCTTTCTTTGACATTCCAAAAATAGAACATGCTTGTTGATTTCCATGGAAAAGGATTTATTTAGGCTATATGATTTTCATCAAAGGGTATGAGATATTATATCCCATTAATTAATAGAAGGGATAAATCCTTTATCGCTTTATTCATTAATGCAATATTAATCGTGACACACCCAATATATCCCACCTCGCTGTGAACATCTGTCGTCATGATTTTCATAAATACATATAAGTGTGAAACACATAATACTTATTGGTCGGAGTGGTTTACTCAAGAGGGGGGGTGAATTGAGTACCAATTAAAATTTCTATATTTAAAAACACTGTCTTAAAGACCCCCAAATAAAATAATAAATTAAATTGTAGTGAATTTATATTAAAGTAGAGGTTCTGTTAGATTCTCAAGGGATTGATTAATTCCCAATTAATCAATACAGGAGTGTGTGATTATCTTTTGAAATTAACTTACTAATCTACACTTAACATAAACACTTGCTAATTTAATTATCAAAGTAACTTTAAAAACAGTATTAGTTTTAAAGTGATTAGCAGCGGAATAAAACTTTGAAAGAGATGGCACAACAAATGTAACCAAGAGGTTCAGTCTCAAGCCGAGACTTAGTCCTCTCAAAAGTTTATATAAAAATGATCCACACCCTGGATCGGGGTTCAACAGTTTACAACTGTCAAGGTCCAAGACCTCTACCACTGTTATTTGTGGGAAACAGTACAACAACAACCAGCTGTCCAGGTCACACACAACCTCTACCACTGTTATTCGTGGGAAAGATAAGAATGAAATAATTTGGTAAGGATTTACAAATCCTCCAATTTAAGTACAGGAGACAGTGTATGTGTTAGATACAGCAGATAACACACACTGCTCGAAAAGAATAACAATAAATCACAGAACAAGAGATGTAGAGTTTAGAGATGGTTCTGGTGATTTCAGTGTAACTCTGAACTCCTTTGGATTCGATCAGAAGTGAGTCTGAGTCCTCTTCTCGTTTCTGTTTGAGAAACAGAGTGTCGTACGCTCCAGGTTCACTGACAGTGAAAATGTAGTGGTTGAATTTCTTCAGTGTTCTTCTTATATGCACAGAACACTTCTCGAGTATGATTGATTGTCTATGAGCTTCTCTGTGTTCTTGATGGAACTGGTTTTGCTCTTGATTATTCTTGTTCTTGTGTTTCTGGTATATTTCATCCACCACACTCTTCTCTTGTTGGGCAGCATAGTCTTCTCATATTTATCTCACGGGAAACAGGGGACAGAAAAGATTTCCTTTCTGCAGGTACGAGGTACGGGTTCCTGACATCCGACAACCTTTATCAGATATTTGACAAATCATTAAAATGTACATGATATGACCGTTGGATAGATTAAATAAAGATAGGAAATAAAGAAATTCAAATAGTGAGTTGAGTGATCGGTAGGTTATCAGCATCGGTAGCTTGGACAGCGGTAGCTCAATTTCATTAGTTTCTTTGACTCTATCGGTGGATCTATGCGTCGGTTGGTATATGCTTGTATCAGTGACTTCGTTTATCTGTAGCTCCATGCGTCGGTAGCTTCATGCGTCGGTATCTCCATGCGTCGGTATCTTCATGCGTCGGTAGCTCCATGCGTCAGTAGCTTCATGCGTCGGTATCGGTAGCTGTGAGTCTGTCAGTAGCTTCGTCCATCGGTGACTCTTATTCCATCGGTAGCTATTTATACTTACACCGGTAGATCTATGTTTGTATCGGTAGCTATCTGTAATTCAGTAGCTTTCATTTATAAGAACATCAGTAGCTCTGTGTTAAGTATATCGGTGACTCTGTCTGTCGGTAGACTAAGTCTATCGGTAGACTGGGTACCGGTAGCTCTTTATCAGTAGCTATAGGCAGATTACTTATCTGTTTTATGCAGAACACATCCAATTGTGTTAGAATTAATTTATAACTTGTATGAACATGGATAAATGAGGATTAACATATTCCAAAGACTATTTTAAAAATTATTATTGGTTTGATCACAGATTTGAAAGAATTAAAGTATAGATCAATGATACTTAAAAATATCATAGATAATGAAAACATAATTGGGATTTTCAACACATATGAATACATGATTGAGATTATCAAAACAGGTGAGGTCAACAACCTCCCCCTTTTTGATAATCACAATTTATGATATGGGATTTTAACATTGTGAAAATATAATAGTAAAGAGTATAATATTGAATTCAATTTTCTCAGAGAAAACAACATCAGAGATAATAGAAATAGTATGATATAGACATAAGTTATCAGAGGTAACAATCATAAGGTACCGAAGGTAAAAGGAAACATAATAATATCAGAGATAAAATTGAAAAGAAGGTTATTTTTCTCCATTGAAAATATTTCTCATTCTCTCATTTTGTTCTCCCCCTTTGTGATAATCAAAAAGTGGGAAAGCATATATAGGAGACAAATAAAACATGAGAAGTAAAAAGAGTTCCTCTGTATTAGAGCAGTCAGAAAGTACAGAAACAGAATACAAATGAATTCCTATCAAAAATCCTGGCCACTGGATCAATCCACATCTTCCACGTGAGATTTTCCTTTGGGATCAGAAGAAGGTTCGGGTGGTGAGGATGCAAGTGAAGGTTTTGGAATGCCAGAAATGATCAAAGGAGGCTGAGCTACTGACACAGAGTTAGGCCTGTAGGTTGAAGATCTTTGGGTGATCATTGGTGTGAGGCTTCGAATAGCTTGAGCAGGGGTCAGCTGGACTGTGGAAGCAGCTGAGGCAGAAGCAGGCAAAGCAGGAGGTACGATGACTGGTCTGGCATCAACATGCAAGAAGGGCAGCAACAAATTTCTAAAATCCATAATAATTCCTCCTCCTCTTTCCATAGTAGAGATGAAATCATCTTTGTTCTCCATGAATTTCTCCAAGGCAGGAGTCAATTGTCTTAGTTTTCTCACTTGTTCTCTAAAATCTTGAGTTACTGGAGGTAGCTTCATGTTTTCCAACATCAGCTTGAAGTGGTGATCGAGTTGATGCTTGGTGAAATTTCTGGTGAAGTAGTAGTCCACTTTGCTCTTTATGTCTTCCTGAGAGGCAGAGGCTTCTCTCATATAATTTTGAACAATCTTCATTATTTCTCTAGCAGAATCTCTTGTAGAAAGCACCACTCGGCTCAACTCTGATGAGTCCACAGAGCCACTGATTGAAATAGAACCAATCTCCTCCTTCAACATTGCTCTAACTAGATTCAGGTCAACTAATAGTTTGGATGTGAGAGGGCCAAGAGAGAAGGAAACAGTTTCTTTGAAACTCTTAGACAAACCACTGATTAGGCTTTGAACTTGAGAGTCCTGTAATTGAACGTGATCCTTCACTGAGGTTTTGAAACTTTCAAACACCAAGACAAACTGGCTTACTACACTCTTTACATAAGCTAGGTCCTTGTCAGCTTGAGACTTGGAGCTCATATAAGAATCCAAAGCAGAAACTGATGTCTTGAGAGCTTCAAGATCTGCTTCGATTATAGAAGACTGAGTCTGTCACTCTTTCACTTCTTCTATAAGCTCAGACACAAAAGAAGATAAATTACAAGCCAGATATAGCTCGAAGGATCTCTCTAACATTTTCATTTCTTCATTAAAGATTTGCTTCATCTCAGCAACTGATACACTGAATGATTCTTTCAGCTCATTCTTCATGGATTCAAGATCAGATTTAGAGACAAAATCATTAGGGACAACTGCAGCAGATCCCCTTGCTAAGGCCAAACTAACTACAGAATCAGTCATTATTGAATTAATTGAGGATGCAAGGGAGGTTTCCATTAACTTCACTTCTTCAACAAAACTGGTTTTGAGGTCCTCTTTCAGCTTATTCAGATCATGAAATCTGACCACATTATCGGGCAACAACTCAGAAGCAAGATCATAATTGGTCTTCGGTCTATTCACAGACATCTCATTATCTGAATCCGGATAATCCAATCCACAGACTATAAACCCTGGGTCTTCTACCCAGTCTCCAAACTCAACAGCTACTGTAACATTTCCAAGAACAGATTGATGCTCCCCCTCAATGGGTGCATTCTCATGTATCACAACAGCATTCAGTGCTGGATTCTCTTCATCAGAATCTTCTACTACAAGTTCCATCGGTGCAGCATCTAGAAGATCTTCTGATACAGGTCAGCTTCTTCTGTATCTCTTTCTACTTCAGCAGTCGGCATAGCTGAGTTTCCAATCAAAGGACTCATACTTAAACTACCAGAAGCAGACGATTCAGATACATTCTCCTTTTCCTCTTCTTCTTGGTGAGGTACAGACTGGTCTTCCTCATAAGTAGACAAAATTTCCTCTACCTTTCCTTTCCTAGAATAAACCAATTCTGCAATAGGACTTGGGGGAAAGTCTGGATCTCCCCCAACATCCATGGGAGTTTCTTCTTCTTCTTCTATTTCTTAGTCTGTTTCATTACTATAAACAGGTTCCTCTTCCTCAGGTCTCAGACTCGGATCTCTCATATCCTTTGGTCTTGAGGGATGATCCACAGGATTAAACTTATCATATATCTTCTGATCATCACTGACCCATTCTCCCTTCCATGGGTTCCAGTTAATTTTCATGTACTTACAAACAGTCGAGGTGATGCAGAAATTATTCCTGACTACAACTGTCTCATCCTGAGACTCAGCTATTCCTTTCACTTTTATCATTACTGAAATCAGCTTGGCAAAGAATAAAGCATTAGTCTTTGACTTTGGTCTAATCATGTCTTCCATTTGAAGCATTAACAATCTTCACAGATTGATTTTCACACCATGTCTTAGTAGATGAAGAAGATAGATATCTTGATATCTCAGATTTGCAAAATCTCCTCGCCTCGGTATCAACACATGCTGAACAAACTTGAAGAGCAGTCGATTCTCTCCATCCATTTCAGCAGCAACCACTTGCCTTTGATTCCCATTACCGGTCAGCTCTTTTAAGGCGGGTTCATAATCAAAGATGTCACTACTAGGTGGCATTGCTCTTGATACATACCCAGAGACACCTTCATGTGGTACTTTTAAACACTCAGCCCACTCTATTGAAGAAAAAGACATCTATTTTCCATTTAAAAAAGAGCTTACCCGATTCTCATTTTCAGACTTCTCGAAGGTTACAAACTCGTAGAACTGTTTTACCAACTTCGGGTAGTATGGGCCATTGTTATTCGAGAAACAATCCACCCATTTCTGGTCCTCCAGAATCTCGAGTACTAATGATTTTCTAGGCAGTAGCCATTCCACGCACAGTTCCTTCTCGATTACTATGTCTCTATTCTGCAAGTGAGGATTCACTGGTCGCCTTCCCGATCTAGTTCTGACTTCACTAACACTGGCTTTATGCTGTGTCTTCTGCTTCTTAGCTTTTGGTTCTACACTTTCATCTCTGATGGTAGGAAGCTTAGTTTTTTCCATCGCGGGTTTAGGGTTCTTGGCTGATTTGGGAGCTAAGGTTCGAAGGTGAGAGATTTTGAGCTCGGTGAGGTAAGAAGTGGCTTAGACTTAGTTTTATCATTTAGGAATTCCAAATAAACGACTAAAATAGAGTAAGATAAAATAAAATAAAACAATTCATATTCTTGGAGGCCGACAGATGTTTTAGAAAACATTGCATCAGTGTGAGTTAATCATCGGTGAAAAAAAATCGGTGAGAATTGTACATCAGTGAGAATTTTACATCGGTAAGGATTTCACATCGGTGAGAATTTCACATCGGTGAGGATTTTCACATCGGTGAGAATTTCACATCAGTGAGGATTTTCACATCAGTGAGAATTTCACATCAGTGAGTATTTGCACATCGGTTGTGATTAAACATTCCCAATTCGTGTCTTATGTAACTTAGCACATCCGAACTTAAAGGTTTAGTGCAAATATCAGCCAATTGATGTTCAGTGCCAATAAATTCAAGAGAAATATCACCTTTTTGATAGTGATCTCTTAGGAAATGGTGTCTTACATCTATGTGTTTGGTTCTAGAGTGAGATACAGGATTCTTAGAGATGTTTATTGCACTGGTGTTATCACAGTTGATTGAAACATGTTTAAAAACATATCCATAGTCCAAAAGAGTGTGTTCCATCCACAGAATTTGTGCACAGCAACTACCAGCAGCTATATATTCTGCTTCGGCAGTAGATAATGCAACTGAGTTCTGTTTCTTACTACACCAAGAAACTAAGGATTTTCCAGGCAAATGACATGTTCCTGATGTGCTTTTTCTATCTAACTTACAACCAGTAAAGTCAGCATCTGAATAACTCATTAACTCAAAGGATTGTCCTTTTGGGTAAAACAAACCTAAGTTAACCGTGTGTTTGAGATATTTAAAAATTCTTTTAACAGCAAGCAAATGATATTATTTTGGATTAGCTTGAAATCTAGCACACATACACACACTAAACATAATATCAGGTCGACTAGCAGTAAGATAAAGTAAACTACCAATCATACCTCTGTAATTTGTTTGATCAACTGGTTTCCCAGTTTCATCTGCGTCCAATTTACAGGTAGTACTCATAAGAGTTTCACATTCCTTGATACTATCCAGACCAAAACGTTTTAAAAGATCCTTTGTATATTTACTTTGATTCAAAATAATACCATTTTCATTTTGAAATACTTGAAATCCAAGAAAGCACTTAAGCTCTCCCATTAAGCTCATTTCAAATTCATTTTATATACTTTTTGAAAAATCAGTACATAAAGAGTGTTTAGAAGATCCCAAAATAATATCATCAACATATATTTGTACAACTAAAACATCTTTAGAAATTCTTTTAATGAAAAGAGTTGGATCAGCAATCCCTTTAGTAAAACCTTTTGAAATAAGGAAATTGCTAAGTCTATCATACCAAGCTCTTGGAGCTTGTTTTAAACCATACAAAGCTTTATAAAGTTTAAAAACATGATTTGGAAAATGGGGGTTAGTAAATCCAGGTGGTTTTTCTACAAAAACATCTTCAATTATAAAACCATTTAGAAATGAACTTTTCACATCCATTTGATATAACTTGAAATCCAGATGTGCAGCATATGCAAGTAAGATCCTAATGGATTCTAGTCTAGCTACAGGTGCAAAAGTTTCCTCATAGTCTATACCTTCTTCTTGACTATATCCTTGTGCAACTAGTCTAGCTTTGTTTCTAACTATATTTCCAGATTCATCTACTTCATTTCTAAAAACCCATTTTGTGCCTATTGTCAAGGTGTCCTTAGGTCTGTCAACTAATTCCCAGACTTTGTTTCTTTCAAACTGATTTAATTCTTCCTGCATAGCCATTACCCAGAATTCATCATTGATAGCATCATTGATATTTTTGGGTTCTAGCTGTGAAAGAAAAGCTTGATGTTCAACCTGGTTTCTTAGAGAATCTCTAGTTTGTGTTCCTCTATCAAGATTACCAACAACAGCTTCTAAAGGATGATTCTTTAGAATCCTCGTTGATCTGGTAATGGTTGGACTAGAAATTTCAGGTTCATCTATAGGTTCGGGTTCAACAGAAGCAGATTCTGGAAAAAGTCCAGAACTGGATGTTTTGATAACTGGTTCTTTAGATTTATCATTAATGTCCAGAACAGATAAGTCTTCTTCAATATTTTCAAGAAAGGTTTTAGACTCATGTGGATCAGTTTCATCAAACTTGATGTGAACAGATTCTTCCACACATTTAGTTTTCTTATTGAATACTCTATAGGCTTTACTTGAAATAGAGTAACCTAGAAAAATTCCTTCATCACTTTTGGAAGCAAACTTATCCAGATTATCTTTAGTATTCAGAATAAATACTTTGCAACCAAAAACTTTAAAGTAATTAACCTTAGGCTTTCTATTGTTCCACAATTCATAAGGGGTTTTCTTAAGAACAGGTCTAATTAAGACCTTATTAATGACATAACAAGCTGTATTTACAGCTTCAGCCCAAAAATAAATAGGCAGGTCATATTCATTGAGCATGGTTCTAGCAATTTCTTGAAGGGTTCGGTTTCTTCTTTCTACTACACCATTCTGTTGGGGTGTTCTAGGGGAAGAAAAGTTATGAGTATAGCCATTGTGTGAGCAATAAGATTCAAAATCTTGATTTTCAAACTCACGACCATGATCACTTCTCAAAGTTTTAATCTTAAGTCCACTAAGGTTCTCTACAGATTTAGAGTATTTAACAAAAGAAGAACAAGCTTCACTTTTGTGAGCTAGAAAATATACCCAAGTATATCTAGAAAAATCATCTACAAGAACATAAACATAGTGCTTCCCATTTAAACTAGAAACTCTTGATGGTCCAAACAAATCCATGTGAACCAATTCAAGTGGTTGAGAAGTCGAAACTTCTTTCTTTGATTTAAAAGAAACTTTGTGTTGTTTTCCCTTTTGACAGGGGTTACACACTCTATCATTTGGGAATTCTAATTTAGGTAGGTCTCTAACTAGGTTTTTTCTAGAGAGTTTTCTAAGTGAGTGAATGTTGCAATGTCCCAATCTTCTGTGCCATAGCCAAGATTCTTTATGAAAAGCATTAAAACAAGTAATATTCTGCTTAGCTAAAGAATTCAGATTAACAGCATAAACATTTTCATTTCTTAAGGCAGAAAATACCAAAACATTCTTAGAATTAAAAACTTTGCAGGAATCATTTTCAAATTTAACATGAAAACCATCATCACATAAATGAGAAATACTTAATAAATTGTATTTAAGGCCATCAACAAATAAAACTTTAGAAATCAAAATTGAATCAGTGTTACCAATCTGGCCTAGGCCGATGATTTTTCCTCTTGAATTATCACCAAAGGTGACAAAGCCTCCATCAACTTTTATTAAACTCTTAAAACAAGAGAAGTCTCCTGACATATGTCTTGAACATCCACTGTCCAAATACCAGGTCTCTTTACAGGAGCTCTTTATGCAAGTTCCCTACAAAACAGATTCAGATGGGAGATGATTTTGGTACCCAGATTTTCTTGGGTCCAGACAGGTTAGCCAATAACACTTTAGGTACCCATATTTGTCTAATGGGTCTCATATAATTTGTAGAATTGACATGCTTTGAAAGATAAACTTTATTAGATCCATAGCTATGTATATAACTGGTTGAAGCATATGAAGTTCTAGAATTACCTTCATTCTGTCCAGATTTAGAAATGAATCTAGTTTTGGCAATTTTCCTTTGTCCAGGTTGGTATCCTATACCTGTAGTATATTTAGGTGCTATTTGCTTTCCTAGCATCTGTGTTAGTGTATTTTTGCCATTGGTGAACTTCTCTAAGTCTTTCTTGAGTTTCTCATTAGATAGTTTCAGTTCAGTGTTTTCTTTTAACAGTTGAGCATGTTTCTCTTTTTCAATAGTGAGTTCGGTTTTAACTGTAGTGGTGAGAGCATGCTATTTCTTTAATGACTTGTATTTATCCTTAAGTTCATTACATGTCTCTTCCATCATATCACAGTACTCAAAGAATTCATTTTTAGTCATTTTTCCAGAATCAGAATCAGGTTCTGCATTATCTCCAGAGTAATAATTTAAAGCAGGAGTTTCAGCAGTTACCTGAGAAGTGGTTGTCATAAAGCACATATTTGCCTTATTTTTGTGTTCAGTTTCAGAGCTTTCAGATTCAGTAGAGCTATCCTCAGAAGCACTCCAAGTAGCCTTCATGGATTTCTTAAACATATTGTCCTTATATTCATATTTCTTTTTATACTTCAGCTTTGGACAGTCGGCTTTAATGTGTCCTTTTCTCTTGCACTCATAACAGACAACATCATCTGATTTGTCATTCTTCTTCCAATCCTTTTTCCATTTACCTTGGTGATTACCCTTATAATTTGTTTTTCTGAAGAACTTCTTTTTCCTATAAAATTTATTAAATCTTCTAGCAATGTGAGCCATCTCAGCATCACTGTCAGAATCACTTTCACTGTCTTCACAACTTGAACTTTCAACAACAGCTTGAAGCTTTTCATTGTCCTTATTCTTTGAAGTTGAGGATTTGAAAGCGACAGACTTTCTTGGAGGTTCATTGTCTTCCTCTTTATTCACTTTAAGCTCTTCTTCATACATCATCAGCTTTCCAATTAGTTCCTTGACAGGTAGAGCAGAAATGTCACATGATTCTCTGATTGAGACAGATGTGCCCCTCCATCTATCAGGTAGACATCTCAAAATTCTCATAATTTGTTCCTTCGATGAGACATCCTTTCCCAGCGAGATCATTGTATTGAAAATTTCATTGAACCTGAGATACATGTCAGAAATGGGTTCATCAGGCTTCATTTTAAAATTAGCATACTTGATAGTATAAGTGTTCAATCTCATTTCTTTAACATTCGTTGTTCCTTCATGAGAAACAGCTAAGGTATCCCAAATTTCATATGCAGTTTTACAAGAAGAAATTCTATTAAACTCTTCATCTCCTAGAGCACAGTACAAGGCATTCATATCTTTACAGTTGTTATTGTAATCATTCTTTATAGGTTCATCCCAAGTAGATCTAGCAGTAGTGGGAATTTTGTATTCTGATTCAATAGCAGTCCAAATATCAAAACCTATGCTTTCTAGATGAATTTTCATTTTCAGTTTCCACTGAGCATAATTAGTTCCATTGAATAAAGGTGGCCGGTTAGTAGCAGCACCCTCAAGTCTATTGTCCATGATGAGCAAATTTTAAAGAGATAAAAATTTATATATAACAGAAATTTTAAGACCTTTAAAATTCAACTAAAATCACAGTTCAAAAGCAGAGTACTTTTAGAGAGTATTTTCAATCCTCTAATACCAAGTGTTGGTCGGAGTGGTTTACTCAAGAGGGGGGTTGAATTGAGTACCAATTAAAATTTCTGTATTTAAAAACACTGTCTTAAAGACCCCCAAATAAAATAATAAATTAAACTGTAGTGAATTTATATTAAAGTAGAGGTTCTGTTAGATTCTCAAGGGATTGATTAATTCCCAGTTAATCAATACATGAGTGTGTGATTATCTTTTGAAACTAACTTACTAATCTACACTTAACATAAACACTTTCTAATTTAATTATCAAAGTAACTTTAAAAACAGTATTAGTTTTAAAGTGATTAGCAGCGGAATAAAACTTTGAAAAAGATGGCACAACAAATGTAACCAAGAGGTTCAGTCTCAAGCCGAGACTTAGTCCTCTCAAAAGTTTATATAAAAATGATCCACACCCTGGATCGGGGTTCAACAGTTTACAACTGTCCAGGTCCAAGACCTCTACCACTGTTATTCGTGGGAAACAGTACAATAGCAACCAGTTGTCCAGGTCACACACGACCTCTACCACTGTTATTCGTGGGAAAGAATAGAATGCAAGAATTTGGTAATGATTTACAAATCCTCCAGTTTAAGTATAGGAGACAGTGTATGTGTTAGATACAGAAGATTACACACACTGCTCGAAAAGAATAATAATAAATCACAGAACAAGAGATGTAGAGTTTAGAGATGGTTCTGGTGATTTCAGTGTAGCTCTGAACTCCTTTGGATTCGATCAGAAGTGAGTCTGAGTCCTCTTCTCGTTTCTGTTTGAGAAACAGAGTGTCGTATGCTCCAGGTTCACAGACAGTGAAAATGTAGTGGTTGAAGTTCTTCAGTGTTCTTCTTATATGCACAGAACACTTCTCGAGTATGATTGATTGTCTATGAGCTTCTCTGTGTTCTTGATGGAACTGGTTTTGCTCTTGATTATTCTTGTTCTTGTGTTTCTGGTATATTTCATCCACCACACTCTTCTCTTGTTGGGCAGCGTAGTCTTCTCGTATTTATCTCACGGGCAACAGGGGACAGAAAAGATTTCCTTTCTGCAGGTACGAGGTATGGGTTCCTGACATCCGACAACCTTTATCAGATATTTGACAAATCATTAAAATGTACATGATATGACCGTTGGATAGATTAAATAATGATAGGAAATAAAGAAATTCAAACAGTGAGTTGAGTGATCGGTAGGTTATCAGCATCGGTAGCTTGGACATCGGTATCTCAATTTCATTAGTTTCTTTGACTCTATCGGTGGCTCTATGCGTCGGTTGGTATATGCTTGTATCGGTGACTTTGTTTATCGGTAGCTCCATGCGTCGGTAGCTTCATGTGTCGGTAGCTCCATGCGTCGGTATCTTCATGCGTCGGTAGCTCCATGCGTCGGTAGCTTCATGCGTCGGTATCGGTAGCTGTGAGTCTGTCAGTAGCTTCATCCATCGGTGACTCTTATTCCATCGGTAGCAATTTATACTTACACCGGTAGCTCTATGTTTGTATCGGTAGCTCTCTGTAAGTCAGTAGCTTACATTTATAAGCACATCGGTAGCTCTGTGTTAATTATATCGGTGACTCTGTCTGTCGGTAGACTAAGTCTATCGGTAGACTGGGTACCGGTAGCTCTTTATCAGTAGCTATAGGCAGATTACTTATCTGTTTTATGCAGAACACATCCGATTGTGTTAGAATTAATTTATAACTTGTATGAACATGGATAAATGAGGATTAACATATTCCAAAGACTATTTTAAAAAATATTATTGGTTTGATCACAGATTTGAAAGAATTAAAGTATAGATCAATGATACATAAAAATATCATAGAGAATGAAAACAAAATTGGGATTTTCAACACATATGAATACATGATTGAGATTATCAAAACAGGTGAGGTCAACAATACTCATTAATAATAATCTTAAATTTTAAGGACGATTAAAAATGTCCTTAGATAAGAACATTCAATTACATATTGAAATGTGGATTTCCTAATGGCAGGTCTAGTTCTCATAATATCCTCCTAGACATTACCAAGGATGTACACCATGATATGGTGACTTAGAGACCTATTATTCTTTACCCCTAATATCCTATATCAATTATTTTCATCAAATGATTTCATCGAGATGTAGAACATATATTCAAGAATAGTGTCATAGAACTTCTAAGTTCTCACCATAGAAGGGATCTGCTATGATGTTTTAGTATGATAGTTACTCTTAAGACATTATCACATACAATGTTATATAGAAGAAAAATCATGATGTGATGAGGAATTTATTATTATTCAAAACCATGAATATAAGATATCATAAATTAAAAAAGATGTTGGTTTTAGGGAACCAACTCTAACACTTTTTAGGGCTCTTTAGTGATTTTTAGGTGGTGTGTGGTGGTTTACAATTTTTAGGGTTTTTTGGGGTTTTATGGGTTTTTAGTATTTTTTGGAGTTTTAGGGTCCTTTTTGGTATTTTATGTTTTTAGGGTTTTTAGAGTTTTAAAGGTTTTAAGGGTTTCATAGTATTTTAAGGGGGTTTGGGTTTTAATGTTGGTTTTATGGGTACTTATTATTTTTAAGGTTTTATATATTTTTAGTGTTATTAGGGTTTTAGGGGTTTTAATGTTTTTTAGTGTTTTTAGGGGTTTTATAAATTTTATGGGACTTATAGTTTTTTAGGTTGGTAGTATTTTTATGGGTTTTTAGGGACATTCGGTTTTTTGGGGGTTCTAGGGTTTCAAGTGTTTTTGGTGTTTTAATGGGTTTTTATTGTTTTTATTTATTTATGGTTTTTTAGTTCATTAAGTGGTTTTAAGGTAATTTTTTGTTTATTTAGGTCTTTGGAGACTTTTAGGGTTTTTATTTTTATGGGGTTTTAGGGTTTTCATGGTTTTAAGGGGTTTTAGGGGTTTTATGGTTCTTAGGATTTTTACTGGTTTTGGGTTTTTTAGTGTTCGTAGGGGTTTTAAGGGTTTTGAGTGGTTTGGGTGGCGTTATTTTTATAAGGGTTTTTAGTATTTTTAGTGTTTCTTGGGGTTTTAATAGTTTTAGGGTCTGTAGGGGATTTTGAGATTTTTGGGGGGATTTAAGATTTTTTAAATTTTGTATGGTTTTTGGGTTTTTTGGGTTTTTTGGATTTTAAGGGTTTTTTAGTATTATTATGGTTTTTATGGGTTTTTTTGGTTTTTGTGCTTTTATTGTTTTTTGTAATGTTATAGTATTTATGGGTTTTAGTTTTTTCCAAGTTTTCAATTTTTTTAAAGGTTTTTCAAGAAACAATTATTTTAAAGGTTTTTATGATTTATTTAAGGTTTTTGGGTTTCAAGGGTATATATTGTTTTTAAGGGTTTTATAATTTTTAGTGGTTTCTAGAGATTTTAGGGGTTTTAGGAGTTTTAGTTTTTTTGGTATTTTAGAGTTTTTTCATGGAATTTTGATAATGATTAAGGGTTTTTAGTGTTTTTAGGGGTTTTTGTGTTGTAAGGGTTTTGGGGGATATGTAGTGATTTTTAGGATTTTAGGTAGTTTAGGGGTTTATGATTTTTTTGGATTTTTTTGTGGATTTTAGGATTTTTAAGGTGTTAATGGTTTTTATAGGTTTTAGGGTTTTTAGGGTTTTATGGGTTTTTAGTGATTTTAGGGTTTTTAGGGTATTTTTTTTATTTTTAGGATCTCTTAGGGGTTTTTGGTCTTTTAATGATTTTTCATTTTTAGGTTTTTTTTGGATTTTTGGGTTTTATAGTGGAGTTTTGTGTTTTTAGAGTATTTTGGTGGTTTTATGGGTTTATAGGGTTTCTATTATCTATTAGGGATTTTAATGTTTTAAGGGTTTTTGTCAGGATTTAAATGTTTTTAGTGGTTTTAGGGTTTATGGGGGGTAGGTGTTTTGGGGATTTAGTGGTTTTTAGGGGTTTTATGGGTTTAAGTATTTTTAGGGTTTTGGGGGGGTTCTTTAGGGGTTTCTAAGGGATTTTAGGTTTTTTTCATGGTTTGATGGGATTTAGGGGCTTTCAGGGCTTTTTAGATCTTTTCATATTTTTTAGGTTTACAACGTGTTTTGGGGTTTTTTTTGGGAATTTTAGTGTTTTTTTGTGTTATAGGTTATTTATGGTTTTTAGGGCGTTTATAACTTTTATATTTTTAGCATTTTATGATTTTTAATGGTTTTAGTTGATTTTTTATCATTTTTTGATATTTTTATAGGGTTGTAGAATTTTTAGGGGTTTATGTTTATTAGGGATTTTAATGTGATCTAGGATTTTTTGGATATTTTATTGTATTTTAGGGTTATTTGTGTTATTTTAAGGGTTTCTTAGAGGATTTTAGGGATTTTATAGCTTTTAGGGGGTTTTGGGGGTTTTAGGGAATTTTGGGGTTTTGGGGTTTTTAGAGTCTTTTGAGGGTTTAGAGTTTTTAGTGTCTTTTTAATGTTTTTTATTTTTTATGGATTTATTTTTTAAATATTTTTAGGGTTTTTAGTGTTTTAGTTTTTTAGGGGTTTTTGGTACTTTTAGGTTTTATTTACGTTTGTTGGGTTTTTTGGTTGTTAGGGTTTCAGAGGTTTTTATATGGTTTTTAGGGTTTGGTATGGGTTTTAGTGTTTTTTTGGTTTTTAGGTTATTCTAGGGGTTTTAAGGGATTTAGGGGTCTTTATGGTTTTTGGGATTTTCTATGGTTTCCTTGTTGTTTCTTTGAGATTTCAATTGTTTTTTGGATTTTCTTTATGTTCTTTGGGGTTTTGGGGTTTTATCATTTTTAGTGTTTTTATTGGTTTTATATATTTTATGTTTTAAAGGTTTTTAGGGGTTTTAAAGGGTTTTAAAGGTTTTATGGGATTCTAGAGTTTTTAGAGTTTTCAGGGTTTATTATTTTTCCGACGATTCAAGGGGTTTTTGGGTTGTTTCAGGGTTCTCTAGGTTTTATGTGTTTTTTGGTGTTAAGGGTTGTTGTTTCCTGAAATTTTGGAAAAGGGGAAGTTAAATAATCCCATAAATTTGGAAAAGGAAAAAAATGAACTGATTTAAGACTTGAATGATAATATTTAAAGGAGAAAATCAGCAAAGGGAAAAGTCCAAAACACGATGGGAAAATATCCTTCATGAACCGCCTCTCTATATGACGGTCCACACCATGAACCATCTGTGAAAAAATAGTTTGTGTAAGGTAGATGGCGGCACTAGACCCCTTTGAACACTATCATTCATGAAATGGAGGTAGAGAAATTCACCCTGTGTACAATTGTTTGTGGACACATATTGTTTGTGGGAGAGGTGAAGTAGATGGAATCCCATGAACAATGTAATTTGCAGAACTAAGGCAGTGATGTATGCCTCTAAGAACAAAAACACCTACGGGGCACTCTTACCTAAGTCATCCATGGGTTGGGTGATTCTTCCTTAGGATTCCACAAAAGTTTTCGTGCGGCCCATTGATCCAACTCCTCCTCCCATCTATAAAAACATCCTAATGGAATTCAATAAAAGGAGGATGAAGATGAAATTTCAGAGTGTGAAAGACAGGTCTTTTGAAGGCGATCGGTCGAAGAAGGAACATAAAAAGAAGATGGACTTTTCAGAAGATTCCCTATAGGTGTATCTCACCTCATACCATGAAAGATGAAAATATAAAAATAACTGTTTGACTGTGAACCCATCTTCTTTCACAGATGAATTTCTTAAGAAGCGTAGTTCTTACTACCCTTCTTTAAATCAGCACCCTGTATAGAAAAATACTACATGAGAGGAACCCTACACCACATATCAAATCACTATGAAAATGAAAGACATCCCCACATACAACCATAGTACACGGTCAAAACTCATCCCCACATACAACCATTGTACATGATCAAGACTCAACCCTGTGTAGCCAAGTGTTATGCGGGTGGAACCTAATTCCGCACAACAAAATGCTATGTAGATCAAATCTAGGCCGGCATAAAATTATGGTATGCATACAGTCCCATCATCTTCTTATAAATATTATATGTTGGAGAAACTCCATCCTGCATGAGAAAATGGTATGCGAAATGGGTTATTCTCAGGCCTTCCACCCTCTGTCTTGGATTATTTCCTTCCATTTCTATCACATTCTCAATGGCCCCTATTCTAGCCAATCCAATGGAACTAGGTTATACCCTCTTACAAATCCACCAGAACTATATGAGAAAACCACCAAGTGCACTAGCACACCCTTATGATATTACATACCCAGTCTAGGTGGAGTCACATTGGTGATCCCCATAATGGTGTGGACCCCTAGAATGTTTCAATGTTTACATACCCATGGTAACCCGAGGTCCAACCTTGGTACACCAAAGTGAAACTACTCATTATAGGGATTAAAGTTAATTGTTATATTTTCCCTTCCATGGGAGCTAGTTTCAAATTAAGGATATCATGATTGCCTTTCGTTTTGATAAGGAATGATGCCTCTTCCCTATCCCCAAACTGACATCAGGGCATCGCACTTAGAGTAAGCCCCATTTGATGTTATGAGGTGGTTTTCTCACCCTGACCTATTCTGACCTCCTCTTCCTCCTTTTCCATTAGAGAATAATAAAAATATTTTTGGTTTTTTGAATCTTACAATCCTCTTCTTTCTCACACCAAGCATGACTCACATTGTCTTAGAGGCTGGGAATGATCAAAACATACGAACAATACAAAAATGGGAATACTAGATGGAATATCTCCAATCAAATCTAGTTATATTTGATGGGTCGCCTCCTAGGTATAAGTCCCAAGAAAAATGAACTATGAGAAATCTTATTCCTACCTCAAATAGGATACATAAGACACCTGTCTAAGGCCTGAGCTCAAAGGGTATCTATCTCAAAGGTCAACCCCAATAATGAACCTCAATTAATCAAGGCCTTTTATATGGTATAAGTCCCTATTATGACTCAAAACGGGACTTCCCCATCTATGTATTCCCCAACGCATGCCTCCTTTATAAAAAGAATCCATATATAAGACCCATCTTATCAAACATCAGGGGAATTGATTCCCAGAAAATGGTATATGTAGGAAACCTCCCCAAGGTCCAAACCCAACATAGAAACTTGATCTAATGTTTTCCAAGTCGTATCTTTAGTAGGGTCTCTTTCACCCCAATGAATGCAGTGCTTTTGGGTCCATTGGGCCTCCTCAGCATAAGTCTCACATCAAATCTCAACTAGGAACGTTCTACCAAGATGTCCTTACCGCATGACATTAAATTGCATGGATGGGTCCTTATCAAATGACCCTAAAAGATTATGTGTCTAGTTAAGTGTCACTGAACTATGTGGGATCAAATTCCTCTCATGAGGATATTTAGGAATCCCATCTTATGGGTTCGACCCCAACATCAGAACAATTCATGTCCCCCCTGGATGACAATATACTCCAGAGTGCCTAATCACATGGATTAAACCTATGATGTCCTAGTAAATGATAAAAGAATCCATGATCTATCAAAAAAAGGGATACATTGATTAGTAAACTTAGACACATAGATATGTATTCCTTAATGGAAAACCTCTGATCTATACAGATGATTCCAGGCCCTCGTGTATTTATGATGGATCTTCTAACCCATGGTTAATTTGAGCACACATGCATGGGAAATAACCAAGGATTAATGAACATATAAACACTGATTTAATATATAAGAGAGTCCCAAAATAGGTAATAATACCACCCCCAAAGGATGTGATGAGCCTGAGTTCTCATCCTCTCAAACAATGTGAGTCCTTAAGTTGCATTTTCCAAATCATCCAATGAGCGCCTACCATTCAAAATAAGGTCGATGAATCATGGAAAAAAGTTTCATTGGGTGTTTCTAGATCTGCAAATAAACCCTTTGGAGACCATCTAAGGATGTTTTACTCGATGTGGAGTGATTTCATAGAAACATTAACCCCTATAATCACTCGCCGGGACCACTCAACTGCAGAGCCTCCTTCGTAATATGAAAAGGTTGTACTACCCCGGTCCCTGATGGAACATTTTCATCCTGGGGTAAAATGACATGCCTAGGTTCAAAAATAAAATGGTGAACTCAACATGGATCCTTAACCAAGGTGGTGGGTTACCCCACCACAAGCCTCTTTCACATGAAAAAGGAAGACAACCAATCCAGATTATCAATAACTCATGTGGTCATGATATTATACATTGATGGGGTTCTGTAGTTTCTAAATATCATATATATTGTAGGAAATTCACATATAACCCTTCAATCCAATGGTATCTTGAAAGTGATCATAGACACTCATGACGATCAATGCACCAGTTGGGTCCTCGACGAATAATTGTACACCATCGCTCACCCAGTGTCTTCAAATCTGGGTTTTAAATATGTCGATTAGAGAGTAATATCAAAATGGTACTCTCGCCATCTTGGAGGCAGTAAGTCAATCCTTCCAGGCTATAAAGCCCCACCATACACCCACACAACAACATTTGATGATCCAAAACTGGGTTTCCCCACTTTGAGTTCACAACCGTTTCAGGAGCCTACCCTCAGAATGTGACAATAAGTACCCCATTTATTCTTGGGAGGTAGATGAAGATGACAATGATGACATCATCCCATATTCTCAGGTATATTATGAAAAATCCCCTAATGGAAGACATTTTCATCAATAATGTGTTACCCTACATCCTCATGCTAAGGATGATATCATATTGAGGGCCTTGCTGAAGTCCAACAGAAACATTCCCCTCACACATCCCACTGAGGGAAGTGAACATATAATTAAGATAAGTTCATAGCCCTAGTTCTTGAGGAGGATAACCACTGTAAAAATATGGCGGCATACTACTGGAAGGTATAAAATCCTACCCCCTCTTCTAAAGCCCACCATAGAAAT
Organism: Viscum album; assembly: GCA_963277665.1. Taxonomy (NCBI): domain Eukaryota; kingdom Viridiplantae; phylum Streptophyta; class Magnoliopsida; order Santalales; family Viscaceae; genus Viscum; species Viscum album. The sequence goes on along the minus strand of OY728136.1, from coordinate 1,424,114,864 downwards.
ATGGTGTCAAAATACGAGCAGGAAAAAATTACCGCCAATGCTCAAAATTCCCGCCATAAAAATAGGGTGGAAAATTAGAGGAAGCTTAAAATATTTGTCGATTTTATAAGAATCCCATCATCCAAATTGGATGTAATTTAATAGGAATGTGCACATCCCTATCTATGAATATGAATCCCACCATTGAAATACAATGACAATAAACCATAGGAAAAGTCAAATTCCGCCCCCCTCATATCAATCCCTCTAGTAAAATATGATGAAAATAAATAAGAAGATGAAAATTCCTTTCTACCACAATGAAGCCCACTAGTCAAATTTGGTACCAAGAAAATACAAGTAGAGTCAAATTCATGTGAATGCATATTAATCCCATCAGTTAAATACTGCAGAAAACGAGAAGGTAAAAATTCATGCTTGCAAATATAAATCTTGTCATTCAAATAGTACAACAACTGGAGAAAACAACCAGCATATCCCGACTATAATCTAGGGGTATAATCATACCACTTCCCTAACATAAGATACCTTCCAATACCCATTGGCAACACATGGAGGACTATTGTAGGCATAAACTCTTTCTCTGATGTCATAATGGAAATTTATACCCATTATATCCAAAGGAGTATATCAACCCATCCTGTAAATGATAGAAGATTGGATATCAATTCTAGATCATATCCTTCAGACCTATCAAGATGTAATTGTCTCTATAGAAAAATCAAGGAGTCAAGCCCATGACCTCATCTCCCTAAGAGGGTTGACTCATCAAAAAAACAAGATAGCCACTACGAAGAGAACTTGCACCCCTACTACAGCACAAGAGGGTCAAATTCCATATTATGTGATACAAGGACAACCAAATCAAGAACCAAAACCCTTTCCAATGGGCGACATCGGTCTAATGTGGTTGCCACTCCATGGAAGGAATATATTCCATCCAAAACACAAGATTATCGACGATGTATCACAGTGATGTCTTGGGAACCAACCAAATAGGTACTTGAATATGAATGTCATTACTAAGAGTAGGAGGCCCATGTTTCCCACAAGAGAGCTCCCAAAAATGAAATGAACCAAAGAAAAATTGAAAATATAGAGCACATTCATGATCCTGCTCTGCTAGAAGCTGGAGTTTTTGATTCAATAAAATATTAATCAATAGAGTCTCAACATACTCTCAATCCATTACCAAATTGTGGAATTGGACATAGTAGTTGAAAAGTCCATCCCCTCATTTTTGTTACCAGTAGCTCTAATGGCCCTCCCTAGAGCACCCATGAGGGCTTACTTCACGATAAAGAAATGACCGATCATGAGATCCCAAATTTTGATGTGTGTCAGGGTATACCTCGCCTTGACTAGAAGATCAGACAATAATAAGGTCATCCCTTTACTCTTGTACACCTGTATGGTCCTCCACAGGGTATATTTTATAGAAATTATCCCTACAGTCAAACATCATGTTATGACGGTAATCCTCTCCATGATGACATCCACTGCAAAGGCCCTCCCCATAATGGCACCAGGAAACGATAAGGTCCTCCTGTTATCCCAGTACATCTTGAAGGCCCTCCCCAGAATTCACTCTATAGATATTATCTCTACAATCGGATATTAGGATATGATAGTAGTCCTCACCATGATGGAAGTCTCCACGAATTTCCTCTCCGAAATGAAAAAAATAACAAGAAGATACTCCCCTTATTGTGGTCCACCCTGAAGGTCCTTCCTAGGGTGCACACCATAGAAAATATCCCTACGGTCAGACACTAAGCTGCGATGGTAATCCTCACCACCAAATCATTAGCTATGAAGGACCTCCCCACAGCCAAAATTCACACTGACAATAAGGTCCTCCTCTCACCGGATTAAATACGATTAATCCCTCATATTTTGAGGCACTTGGAAGGATTGGGTCATATATTCTAGAAACTCTATCAATAATAAGATACATCCTTTCTCAGCTAGAAGATATCCCAGGTCCATTACTATCCTCTAATCCACCTTTATATTGTTCATATATTAATGAAATCTCTACTAGACCCACTACACAGGATGAGATCATCACAAAAGTATCAAAGCTTCACACCAAGTAGAGGAAACCTTATCATAAGAACAAAATAATATTTTTCTTTTCAGAAAAAAATTATCTAGGGATAACATACCAGTTATTTTATGTCCCATAGACACTTCCTAATTTGACATACTGAGGGAGTTTTCTGATGAATTCATATATAACATTCATCTCAATATCTAGAAAACTCTCTACCAGTTGAAGTAAAAATTATTTCCCTATGATGGGTATGAATATCATGTCAATATGTTGAGATAGGTTTTCCATCAAATCAACCTAGAATCTCTTCCATTTTCACAACGACCCCAATATGTGAGCTGAATGAAATATATAAAGCTGATCTTTCTCCACTCACTTCACACATTGCGTTGCCTTATCAATGACTCACCATCTTGTGTTCATATCTGGGGTGTGGGAATCAAACTTCAACCCACATCCCATACAGTATATCCCATTGGAAATATATTTCTACAATTTCATCATCCCAAGAGAACAGACAAATTAAATACCTATACAGGAAAGGTGGCCCACATGAAAAGAACCTTCCTTGAGTAAGACTCAAAAGCATCAGGCCCAGTGAGAAAAATCCATTCAAGATCTCTTAAACCAGGCCACCAAGAACATTCATCCAGGTTCTCAACTAAGGGAATCCAATCATCAAGCGATGATTATGTACTCAGAAGAAAATAACTCATGTGAAGATCTGAAACTCTATCAGGCTCACACTAGAATGTGAATGCGAATGATCAAGAAATTGGTGATAGCAGCATCAACTACTGTAGTATGGGATCTACCCCATCCCATAAGGATGGGATAATTTTTAACACAAAATTACCCCATAATATCAATAAATATGTTCTGAGGTATAATAGAAAAAGAATGGGAGAAACCCCATCCAGTAGGGTTGGGGGAATTTCTAACTCACACACCTGCCCAACAGATGTCAGTGTTTTACCTCTTGGGGAGAATAATGAATAAATAGGTTACCATTATTTCCAATCTCATGAGTCATGTCCCCTGAAAATAAGATTTAAGTCCAGGTAATGTGAAGATTACCTTTGAGTAACCCTTCATTAAGAAAACTAAATAGGTCCCCGAAATATAAGGGGTCAATCCAATAGAGGATGCAAGAATCTCTCCTACCATTCAGCACCTGGTACAATTCCCCTAATGTGGTTTGCATTGATGAACATCACTGATTTCATTCCCACATATCTCAATAAAAATGATAAAAATTATGAGGATGCATGAGAATATGGTTCCATCTAGGAGATGATCCACACCGATCCTGAAGGTGTGAAAACCTAAAACCAGCGAGCTTCCCTAAACATTGGAACTCCTTCATCCAATACCTCATTAACTCCCTTGTGAATTTCTAACAACAAGAATAATAATATAAAATTCATACACAGGACGCCTCCTCCTCCACATGAAAATGACACCGTTACTCTTGAGGAAAGATTCACTTAGTAGGAGGAAGAAATTAAAAGATATAAGGTGAATCAACTCTGAGCTACTTCAAGTGATCCATCCTACTAGATATGTTCCTCACGTAAAGATTCAACACGAACTCCCAGTAGGTGTGCCTCTTCCATATGGGATCATCCAAAAAATGAATCAAGGATGTAAGGCTTTTCCATGGTAGAGTAAGGAACATCAGTATACCTAAATCCAATCCCGACAAGATAGCAATATTTCCATCTCTTGAGGAAACAACTAGAACAAATTCAGGAAAATCCATAGTGGTTACCCCCAGACGAGTATCCACCTCAAGTACCAAAATACCCATCCAAACTAATTCTACCCCATCTATACCTGCTCATGATCATATCCAATAGGAAACACATTAAGTGAATGTGAACACCATCAATCCATTTGAATCTCAATTGAAAGCCATGGAGGGGCATCATGCTCTAATAGAACCAAAACTGAATCCTTAACCCAACTGGGTAAAAAACGTCCCACCACATCCAAATTTTGGGAACCCAATATTCGTAGTGTTCAATGGATATGGGGAACCAAATCAACATATGATACACTACTCATCTTATTGTGATCCCATGATTGAAACCAGAGGACAATAGGAGCCATTAAAGATCAGATGCGAAGTGTGAACCCTGCAACGTTCATCCTTCATATGGTACAACAATTTTCCATCCCATTTGATAAAAGGATGGTAGGATCTTTGATTCTAGTTTCTATTTCATTTTAGCTTCACATTTCCCAAAACAATAGTCAACAACCTTGTGAACTACAAATAGAAATAAAATGAAAGAGTTTCATACTTTATTTCTATATGGAATGGCTTGACATAATCTTTGAACTAACTACTCCCCCTAGATGAGATTCTTGAGATGTGAATAAATAATCTCCGTGATGAGTTTTGAAAATTACTTATCCCGATAAAATATACAAGGTAATTTCAATATTTCTCTACGATTTCCCAAAGAATAGAAGATTCCATGTAGCAGACTAATCTCAAGTCCCAGGTAGCCCCGTCAGCCCTAGGAAAAAGAGTGAATAGATATGAAGAAGCATATATTATAATTAATCCACCCCTACACTAGACCTAGCACCAAGGCCCACACTAAACCATATAGAGACCCATGGATGTCAATAGCCACCCCCACCTCACCAAGATGAGTGAAGAGGAACCAGGGAAAATCAATTTGAGGAACGAAAGAATAAATTTTATTTGTTATAAGATGTTCAAGTTTGTGGATACTTTGTAGCTACCATGAATTGAAAATTTCTCTATATTATCAAGCCTAATAGGGATGATGAAGTAGGTATTGACGATCAACTAGATTATTGTACCTTGCATCAGATACCAGGACACAATAATCAGGAGTGTTTTGTATTCAAATACCTCCTGCAAAGAATGATAGATCCTTGGAAAGTAAAGTTGGGACCATCTCCAAAACTAGTGGAATATGATTCCACTATATACCCATATGAATATGGATAGTTTAAAAATAATCATAAAAAAGGAACATAAGTTTGATTGCTGTATGACTCACAAAACAGTCAACTGAGCTCATGGAATACTCTAAACATAGTTGAAGCAACCAATTGTTCCCACAACAACTCCTAATTCAACACAGTCGACATCCTTAGCCCCAAAATCCTCTAAGAGTATACCATTAAAAAAGAAGTTTGAACATGATGGAAAATATAAAGTGTAGGATGATGAGTCTACACCAAGGTCAATGTTGGATTTGACACTATCTAATTTCATACCAAAAGATGTGAAAATACAAGCACCTCCCCGCCAAACAGTGAAATGGGCACCACCCCATCAAATGGAAAAATGGGAAACACCCCTATAAACAAAAAAAGAGAACCACCCTACCAAAAATCACAACAGGAACCACCACACCAAGTGGCATAACCAAAAAAAAGTCAATCAAGAGGACTCACCATTAGCTGAGGAACTAATCATTGGTTTTATTAATTTCATCCACTTAATGGATCCTTCCTCTAATGAAGATTATGGATATGAACTCGAGTTTCCCACACCCAATCAAGTATTTGGAGGAAGATGCCTTCAATCCAAGGATACCCAGGAAGATGCAACCATGGAAAAAATCAAACCTATAGTCGCTCTTTGGTACAAATTGTCAACCTTTTAGAAACCTATGTAAGAACCCTTCAATGGACCCAATAAGAAAAATAAAATTATCCTACCCCCATGAAGTCTTTTCTATCCTGATCATTATAGAGTATCCATCAAAATAGGATCCTATTTCTAGTATCCCATGGCATGGAGGTAGTCTGGATCATCCAAATTCACAAAATACAGAAGCCTCACTAGCTCCTGTCCTAGGAACTGACCCATCCTCTTCCAATGAACAAGACCCTAAAGCGCCTATGAAAGCGCATACTCAAGTGGGGAATCACCAGCCCTTAGATTAAAAATAATTTATTCTGAAACAATTGGCCTTAGTTTTATCTAGAATATCAATCTTGTATAGGAAGAATTTATTAGAGGATCTCAGGGATGCACCAGTAGAAGCTTTACTAAGTTCCCAAGAGTATGAAGCTGAAGTGACCATTATTGAAGTCTACCAGAAAGAGACCTATCCTATAGAATTACATGCAATTATCTCCCCCATGGATCATGATTAATACACCATTATAAAGGGATATATCAAACCTTTATATGTGTCCATCAGGATAAATGATGTCGATGTTAGAAAAGTCTTCATTAACAACAACACTAGAGTTAATCTCATCCCACTACGGAATCTTCGTTAGCTATGTTGTAATGAGGATAGTTTGAATCCCTTCACCACAACCATGTTGGGATATTACAAGAGTGAGTCAAATCCACTGGTCCAAATCAAGCTCAAATCCTAGTTTGGAAACCTCATATCCAACTCAGAATTCCCGGTAGTCTGTAAAAATAGGACCTTCAATGTTTTTCTAGGAGGGCCCTAGCTGCATCAACATACTAAAATCCTCTCATCATACCATAATTTCATTAAATAATAAACTAATGGATAGAGTGGAACATTTTAAACCAATAAGGAACCATTATATTCCTATGAGTCACACTATATTAATGTAGGGTTCTATGAGCCGAAAGGGAAGAAACCCTCAGTAGATGGAATTGATATGTTCACCACCCCAAATGGTTTTTAAATAGTTACCACTAACTCCTTAAAGCATCATGGAGAGGAATACATACAAACCATTAATCAAATTGAGTGCACAAGTCCAGATTCAGATGCATGTTCTGCAGTTTGGATGATTTTGATCATGGATACCAAGCCTTATAGTGTTGAAAAATCCATTGATCCCTAAGACAATGGTAAATGATTAGATAAAAATGTTCTTGAACTATACTCAGAGCTCACGATGATCCCTACCTGTTGAACTAATGTAGAAGAAAAGGAATACAATTGTCGTTCCCTCAGTCCATCCTCTACATAAGATTCCTCTCTGTCAGTTGAATCAGAAGAAGTCACCTCAACCTCTAAATGCCAAAATTGTGACTCTTATATCAACTATAGAGAGATAAAGTCAATTGTAAAAAGAAGAATATGAAGAAAAATATGTTGAATAAGAAGAATAAGAATACCTTAAGGATGCCCCTCTATCATTTGAGGAGGGTGTCTCTATCGCCATTTATGAACTCAGGAAAATAAACCTAGTTACCAAAGAGGACCGATGAACCACTCTAATTAGTGCGGCCATGAATTCGAAAGAGAATGAGGTATAAACATCCTTGATAAAGTATAATAAGGATTTTTTTTCTTAGATCTATACAGAAATTCCAAGCCTCGATCTTAAGGTGTCCACTCACCACCTTGGTCTACCAAAATACCACTATACCTACAAGCAGACTGCTAGAAGGACACACCCGACATATGATACCAAGATAGAGGCTGATGTTAAAAATATAATTTGAGAAAAATACATTTAGGAGGTTAAATATTCTATTTTTCTGGCCAATATAGTTCTTCTTAAAAATAAGAACAAGAAGATCATAGCCTGCAAAAATTTTAGGGTCCACAACCAGCACTGCCCAATGGACAACTTCCCAGTCCCAATCACAGAATTATTGATCATTACAATGGCTGGATATGAGGTTATCTCCTCCATGGATGACTATTTAGGATAAAATCAATTCCTATTGGCCTATGAAGATGAAGAATCTACTTCCTTTAGGGCCCATATAGAGTATTCTACTATAGGGAAATTCCATTTTGGTTGAAAAATGTCTGTTCCACATACCAATGTTCCATGAATCGCATATTCAATCCATTAATTATAAAGTTCATGGAATGATATGTTAAATATCTGGTGGTTAAATCGTGAAAATTTCTAGACAACTTGATATATCTTGAAACATTCTTCAATAAATTGTGACAACACTGTTTGAAAATGAACCCCATAAAATGTGCTTCTAACATCACCTCAAGAAAATTCATTCACATCATTGTATGATATCACAGAATCAAATTGGACCTCGAGAAGAGGATGGATATCCTTGGCATGTCACCACGTAATAACCTCATTTATTTGAGAGTAATCCCTGGAAACTTTTCCTATATTCAGTGCTTCAGATCCAACCTTCCAAGAAAATGTTTTCCCTTCACTAGGTTTATGGAAAAGGAGGTCGAATACCAATGGAAAAATGATTTTCAAGAGGAATTTTACACCCTCAGGAAATATATCTTAAGCCTACTAGTGTTTATTCCTCCTAGAAAAGTAATATCACTCATTCTGTATGTGGCTGCGTTATAATGATCACTTGGTGCCTTCCTCATGCAAAAGAATGATGCTAGAAGTGAAAAAAAAACATTATTATCACAGTCAGACCATGATCAATGCAAGGAATCGTTATTCAAATATCAAGAAGATCTACATGAACCTTATATTTTTAGTTCAAAAAAATATGGCATTTTCTAAAGCCCCATGAGGTCCATTTAATCTCTTACAACATCCTGATCAAGTACATTCTCAGCCATCCAATGTTTACTGGATGCCTGTCATGGTGGGCGGTCATCTTGGAGTAATTCAACATATGGTTCATGCTTTAGAAATCCATAAAAGTCCATGATTTAGTATATTTTATGTAAAAACACCTATCAATTGAAATTAATCTATTTGATGCCAAATTACCCAATGAGGAGGTTTTCTCTGTTCAAGGGGACTCCCAGTCATGGGAGATACATTCTGACAATGAATCCAGATGTATGACATGAAAAAATAATGGAAGACCTCATGCTAAACAAGGCAGGGCCAGGATTTATAAACATTTCTCTAGAAAAGGTTGTGTTTACTTACTCCTTCATACTATCATAGGGGTGTACAAACAATGAAGTAGAGTATCAGGATCCCATCATAGGCCTAGATCTTGCACTTCTATCATAAGTGGATCCCATAAAGGTAAATGTAGATTCAAAACTAGTAATCAGGAAAGTCAATGTTGACGATGATATCAATAAAGAGGAGTTTATCCCTTTGACAAGACACATATAAGAACTGATGGTAGAGTTCCCATAAAAGTCAATATTGACTTTTGTCCCCCAATCTCAAAATATGCAATATGATGCATTAGAAAATGTACCCACAACTTTGGCTAAACCAGACTAGGATGATATGGTCATCAACATTTCCCACCACTATATGGTCTTACAATTCATCCAAACCAAGATGGAAATAATCAATGAAATTATCCATATCATCAATTTATATGGTTCCACTAGTGGCTAGATGACACCCCTTGCAAATTACCTTCAAAAGGGAGAACATCCACCAGATAGTGATGGAAGGGAGAAAATACAGGGATATTCAATCAACATCATTATAATTGATGGAATCGATCAACAAAAGGTCCTTACAAGTAGGTCCTTGATAAGATCATTCCCAGATGCATCAATGAAGAAGAGACTACTGCCATCAGGAATAAAGTGCATGCTCCAGCCTGTGGCACACATCAATCGGGATCCAAGATATGCTATCAAATTTGAAGTATTTGATATTATTGGTCCAATATGATGTCGAATTATGTCACATTCACAAAAAATTTCCATTCCTGTCAAGTTCATTCCAATTTCATCCACTAGACCCCAAATTTACTTCAATTATCCATGTACTCCTGGTCATTTTCCATATGGGGAATCGACATCGTGGGACCCTATCCACCAGCTTTGTCCATGAAATTCATGTATATTATCACAATGACCAACTTAATTTCCAAATGGGCAGAAGTTTCACCCTTCAAGGAGTTCTGAGTAAGAAGCATTGTGACTTTTTTGAAATCCAACATGATCACTAGATTCAGTGTCCCTCATATAGTAAAGATGGAAAACGACACCAATTTTAACACTTATAAATTGGATAAACTATATTGGTAATATAGAATCAAGGAAAAATATTTTTCATACTATCATGCATTGGGCACTAAAAATATATAGGCCTTCAACAAGACTCTATCCAATATACTCTAGAAGATGGTAGATAAGGAAAATAAATCATGGCCGGATAAGCTCCTCCATGCTCTGTGGGCTTATCGAACCATGACCTATACCACCACTCAAGGAACCCCATATTCGTTGGTAGATGGGATATAAGTAGTTATTCCTATTGAAGTACAACATCCCTCACTTTAAGTTTCCTTCTATGATTATCTATACATAGACAAGAAATCCTAGAAATGACTATATGAGTTGGAGTGACTGGATGAGAAAAGATTGCACACCCTGAACCATTTGGTTGTTTTCCAAAATAGAATTTCATAGGCCTTCAACAAAAAGGTTCTCCAATGATCTTTCATAGAATGATAAATGGATATAGTCCTCCGAACTCTGATTATTCTCTATTAGAAACCTCCAAAATTGGAACCAAAGTGGTAAGGACCACACGTTATACATAAGGACTACTCCAATGGAGCATATTTGCTGATTTCAATGGATGGAAAACTTACCAAATATCCCACCAATGAAATGTTCATAATGAAATACATTATGTCATCATATAAAGTTTTTCTTAGCTAAAATATGTTAAAATACATAGTTTCATATGCATCCATGTTGTATGATGATAAAATGATTAGAAACAAGGTCTTAGCCGCAAGGTGAGAAACTACAGTGTGATCATTGCGTCCCAACCAATGATTCATCAAACATTAGTCAAATTTGTTTGAGATAAAGACAAAGTTCCCCTATTCCTATGCGAGAGGTAGATCCACATGGGAAATATTTTCCACAATAACTATGTGTGTCTTGATTAATGCCTGCACAGGATATATAGTGACACCTAGATCCCACATCCTGGTCCAACCACAGTAAAAAAATTCCCCTCTCCCTATGTACAGACCAAGACAATGTAGAGGGACCAATTACTATAACTACATATGGCTCGATTCCTTCCCTTGAAGGATGCATAGTGACACCTAGATTCTATATCCTGGTCCAACTACTATCCAAAAGAAATTCCCCATATGTATGGGTCAATCTAGAACAAGGGTAATTCACAGAACTACATTCTTCTTGATTCCTAACCTCATAGGATATATAGAGACTCCATGACCCTAAGTCTTGGTCCATCCACCACATGATGAAAATGAATCCACTATACCCTCCACTATATCTATATTTCTAAGGAATCCTATTCTATTCACTATTTCTCACACCAAGCTTGGATCATATGAGCATGGGAATTATAGTAAGAATTTCCCACACACAAATAAAGTGTAAAGGTACATTATTGTCCCATCACATCAAAATAATTATTTAAAATGCCCCTCCCTATGAATGGGTTGTACTGGTATAGTGAGTTTTCCTAGGACCTATATGTGGCTTGATTCCTTCCCTTACAGGATACATAGTGACACCCGGATTCCACATCCAGGTCCATTTACCATAAAAAATACCCTCCTTTGTATTGGTCTGACCAACATAGGGGAATTAATAAAACTATGTTCAAATCCCATCCCCATGAGGAGACATAGTGGCACCTAGATCTCCAAATCTAGGACCATCTGCAAAAAAATACCGAAAAGTAAAATTCACCCACTCTTCGTTATTTTATCCATGCGTAGCTAAATAAAACTCTACTACCCCTTGTTTCTCACATTGATCACAACTCACATGGGCCTAGGAATTTGGATTGAAGCTCCCCATATGGTAAAGGAATATCAATCTGTATTATGGTTTCCATGGTCTTGATAGAATGAACAAAAATTGTATGATAGGGACCTCCCCTTCACATTGGTGGACCCAAAGTCCTAAAAAAAGATGTTAAACTGAATGGTACCTCTAGAAATACATGTGACATGATTACTACCCCCTCAAGATATGCAGTGAATCCTAGATTCCACATCCTGTTCTTTCATCCATCAATAATATTCCCCTCCCTGTGTAAGGACTAAGCCCATGTAGGGGGGCCAACTTCTAGAACTATGTGTGGCTTGATTACTATTCTCATATGATACATAGTGATTCTATAATCACTTATCTCGAGTCCATCTACACAAAATTAACAAAGAAAAAATTTCCCAAACTCCCACACATAAATTCTGATCTATAGAGGAAAGTCCAAATCATTATTTCTACAGAAAGGATTTTTCAATGATCATGCCCCCATAAACGAGTCAGACCTATGTATGGGATTACATATTTAATAGTTAATCTGGGACATGACATTTCATATTCACTAGGATGTCTCTCTTTTCCATCCACCAAACTTCATACCCTAGGAAATATCAGGACCTCATAACAATCCTTGGCCATCATAAGTGGAAGGTCAATGTCCTAAGGACACCTTTATCTAACAATGTACACAATGCCCCGATGACTCTTCATATTTTTCCTATAAGAAAGGCATGTCAACCAAAAGAAAATTCATCCTCATGAGAGGATTTTTCTACTTATGTATTCTCAAACTACTCTTAATCCACATTTCATTTATCCCGATCTGACATATCCCTGGATCCATGGTTTACAAATTCTCTTTCCCTCACACTTGAGGTATGATAGAATATACTAGACTGATTAGCCCATATTTTCTCATGGTTTCTATGAAATTTCATCCCTAAAACATTATATTAAAATATGTAGCCAACATCCTAACTATATTATGTAAAACTATAGGGATCTATAACATTTATCATCATTCGCATCATGTCTCCCACATCCTTACCACATGATGTTAAACTGCATGTTCTGTCCACAACTACATACAAATTGATTTCTTCCCAAGAAGGATATTTAGAGACACCTAGACATTTATCCTAGTTCATCCACCCTGAAATAATAAAATTTACTTCCCCTTATGTATGGTCTAGACCTACTCATGAGGGATCTCTCTTTAAAAAAACTAGGATTGGATTTATTCCTATTATCATAGGATACTTAGTGATTCCTAGATCCTATGATATGTTCCTAGCTGTGGAACTCATAAAAAAGTTCCGTACTTAATTCAAAATAGGGAACCTCTAAATATGTTCCATTTATGGGGTTGTCTCTTGAGCAATATATTGTCCCATTTTCACATCGGGTCATTAGAATCCTTACCGCATGACAATAAAATGCATGGTATCCACACCCTTTCCATATGATGCTAAACTGTGTTGGGATTTTACTAAAAGTGTGACATTAAACTGCATGATAAATTTTCCTTTTTTTATGATGTTAAACTACACAACATCAATCCATGAATAAAACACCCATTTCCATGATTAACCCATCCCTAGGTGGGAAATTTAACCCTTGTTGCCCCTTGTTTCTGAAACAGAGCACAAATCACGGGGGATTAGGGACCTCGGTAATGGATTACCTACCAAACTATGGAAAATCAATAAAAAATGGTTGGTACTTGAGGAATAACATTAAAATTAATGTTGGGGTTCAGCCCTTTATAGATGGGGAACCAAGGTCCTTACCCCAAGACATTAATTTGAAATATATTTCAATAACTACGTCTGGATTGATTCTTGTCCACACAGGATATATAGTGACGCTTGGATAACAAATTCCAGGATCAACCATACCTAAATAATAAATAAATATACCAAAGATGCCCCCTCCTCACGTATAGACAAAACCTATGTGGAAAGTTTAATTTTAGGACACCCGAATCTTCAAACATGGATATAGCTCCAACAAAGGAATCCAAATGTCCCACCATACGTATGAGTAAGATCCATGTAGGAAGGTTCCCAAATCCATGGGTTAGCTCATCTTTAATGTTTTCAACATGTTCATACACATTCTTTCCATTCATCAAAATCTGTGCTTCGAGCGATTTTGAATCTTCACAAACCTCCTAGGCCATCGAAAGTGGAAGGCCAGTGTCCTGTCGACACCTTTTTTTGACTATGCACACAATTCCCCAATGGTTCTACATAAGTTTCCCATAAGAAAGGACTGCCAACCAAAGGGAAATTCATCCTTTGGATATGATTTTCTGTCTTCTGTATGCTCAATAGCTCCAAATCCAAATATCATTTCTCATGGTCTAAGATTCATTAGATTCATGGTTTGCACATTCTTCCTAATCAGTTCTTGGACATGTCAGGGCATCCCAACCTGGTTATCCTCCATTTAATCAGGGCATTTATATCAATTTCCTAGTTTCATGACATTAGGCTGCACCATGCACTAACACTCCCTTATATAGGATAAATATGTGTAGAAGTAGTCTTTCATCCATGATCATCATTGATACCAATGACTGTACACTTTTTAGACACCAATCCTTCAAAAATCTACCCCTGGTGTTTTTGAGACATTCAAATTTCCATTAAATGACAAGGCCATTAGAAATGGAAGTCCAGTTTCCTTCAGACATCTTTGATTGACTATGCACATAATGCCCTAGAAGATATTCGAATATTTCCCACAAAAACAAAAATGGATTCTAAACCAAAGGAAAATTCATCCCCAGGAGAATAATTACCTAATTCCATTTGCCCCATGGCTTCCATGCCCCACATCATGTCTCATATCCTAGTCTTATATCCAGAAATCATAAAATCAAGGTCAATAAAAATACCTAATCAATTTATAAAAAGTATCAGGCCATCCTTAATCCATAAACCCTAATAATTTCTCATGCCCCATAGTTCATGGTCTAGGATGTTCAACCTAAAACATTAGTCATGTTCCAAGATACTCGACCTAAAAAATCAGTAATGATAGTCTTGTTTGCAAAATTACCATTAAAAATAGACGAAATTCACTTGGATGAAAACTGACAAAGGGAACCCTGAAAAAAATTCAAGTATCAACTCACTAAACCTAACATCTGTGTGGTTTAGGAAAAATATTGATCAATAAATAAATTGAAAGAGACACAAATATTTTTAGGTCAAAAACCCACGAAGGGTGGCCTATGAAAAAGGGAAGTTATACCCTCTAATACCTCATCATAACAGGATTAATAAAAAATTACTGTTATAAAAGGAAAATACACAAATCTTGTAAGGTTTTTCATGTGACCCTAGAAATAGTTATGTTGTTCTCACTGAGTACCTTGTATAAAGAAAAAATTATAGCATGTTTTGGTTATTTCAATTTGATTATCCAAGAACATGATTCAGATTGGCATTCAGTTGAAAATTTTCATTCAAGTGTAGTTAATTAAAAATAATTGACATTGCAAAAAATGATGAAAGAGAATCACTGGAGAGAAACATGTTTCCATTCCATAAAATAATACAAGAATGAGGGAAGATTCAAAATATTAAGTCTCTCCCCAACACCAAAACAAAAGTGGTACACGTCAACTCAAAATATTAGAATGAAGCCTGATTAGCTCTTTCCAGCCGATCAATAAATGTATGAAAAGGGACATCGAGATATTGTTATAAGGTAGTCCTCTTTGTATCTTCAGCTTCAAATGATCGGTGTATTCATTTCATAATGGATATGAGATCTCACACCTTCTGTATTATAACTTAAAAATCGACACTTATGGATTTTTTTGTGCCTTTAGCTTGGCCACACAAGCCTCTCACTCCAAAAACTCTTATGGTTGGGAAATAACTTGGTCATAAGAATTTTCATCCTCAACCATGAAGTGGTGTAACTATTCGGTAATATCAATAAATATCATTGTTTGGTGATGCAAAGCATTGAACTAAGCTAGGTTGTCTTCACAAATAGCTAGATCTTCTCGAGCTACAAAACTTTGGTACACGAGGTGGTGTAGGTGTCTATAGTCAAAGCCGCCAAAACCCAAGTTAATAAAGAGCCTCTGAAGGGTGTTATACTTTTTAGAAAATTTTAGTAGAAGAGTTTCAATGGACATGGTACATATTTGAATCCACACCTGTCTCTACATGTTTTGATGTCTCCGGATAGCATCTGAACCCAGGTTCTACTCCCCCACCACAACAGGTATGTAGTTAGGGAATGACATTAAAATAGACAGAGCTACCCTAGTCTGGGTAACTCAAGCGGAGAAACCATTCCGTTCTATATAAGGTTCAATATCTGGAATTGAGCTTAGGGGATTTACCATGACATTAGGGATACCGAGCGATGTGCCACTTGGGCAAGCTTTGATAGGACCACGAACCATACCACCCAGAGATAGGGGTATGAGTCCCTCTATATATATATAGGTTTTGTAGAGGAAGTCCCCTCCAAACGTATGAAATAGAGGATGTATATCCCTCTTGAAATAGGAATGGATGGAGGCGGTGTAGTTGACATGGTTGAAATGTGTCCATAAGTGGTCAAGGGAATTTTCTCCCATCGGGCTGGTCTAGTTAGTGTTCCATTAGAATAGCAGGCCACTCACTATTGGGAATACTCCAAGGATAAGTGAGTAGAGGACACTGTGGGGGGGAATAAATACTTGTATATCAGAGTCCTCCTACATCATCGTCAACCATAATTGGTGAAGAATTACTAGATGAGATTCCCACTTGACCATAGTGACTGGGGGTAATGCGACTCCTTGCATACATCTGAATTGTCTTGCAAACCAATAAGGAGAATAAGGTACCTCGATAGTTATTCTCTCTATGTGAGCTGTCAAGATTCAATACCGAAGCATGATTATATAAGAAAACACTTTTGAAGAAACCCTCCCACCATCTATTACTACCCCATGTGGCATGAGGTAAGGCACAAAAATAAAATAATAAAGGTCAATCAATAATTAAATTTTGATATCAGTACTTAAATACTTGAGGAGAACAACAACGATGTTGTGGGGAGTCAGATGAAGATTAGAATGAGGAAACATCAAGATATACTGATATTCATAGTAGGAGAACTGCCTTTTTATTAAGCCATATAAAAAATTTAAATGTCCCACTATGAAAATGTGGGGGTCTTCCTTCCAATATTTTTCCCAGTAGTTCATAAATGTGAGAAAGGTTAGGGATGACTAAATTAATGTGTTTTCACCTGGTAGTATATCCACCATCATTAAAGTCAAAACTCATATTCTAGTGTAAACATCATGATAAGGGAAGAGGCACCCTCTTAATAACAAGGAAAAGAAACCAGCCAATCCGAGCTCATGAGATTTGTCTGTTTGGACCTCATAAACCTAGGTGTTGTATCAACCTACCTTGAGGGTAGCATAGTAATAGCCTAGGATGAGCTGGGATTATTGAGTGGGATGTGTTTGGATACGAAGAACATTAGGCCATGACCTTTTCACCTATAGGAAAAAAAATATCCAATTCACGAACTAAATGAGTAAGCACACATGAAGAGGTTGATCTTGAAATATCTCCACCATAATTTGTTATTCCACCTCCAAGGTGGCACGTTCCGGGTGGTGAGGAAATGGTCCGAAGGGAATTATCACCCATCTCTTTTTCCAGAGACCATATTTTTTCAAACTCACCATTTCTTTTGTTTTGACCTATTCTATGTCATTATAATTTAATGGAAGGTTGGGTTAACCCTACGGGGACTATTTAATTCACCCCTTTACTATTTTTAAAGAGAGACAATAGTCAGACGATCCTAGCGGGTGATTGCATGGGGTCAAGTACTTAGGAAATTGGTCCTCCTCGGATATGACTTCCTCGGATAGTCTCTAACAGGTTTATTCTAGGATCAAAAAACATAAAAAGACCCTAGTATCCATGATTTTTGGTCCTTTCCAAAGGAAGGTTCTCGTTGGTTGATGATTCATCCAACAACACTTAAGGTCTCCATTGGTTGAGATGATGGGAATTTGGGCTAACCAAACCCTAATGGGGAGTAATATTTTGAAGACCCATAAATTTCAAGGAATTTTTTTCTTAAATTCTGGGGAATTCTATGAGTACGCAGTTTCTGATGGCACCTAATTCTGAGGCCCGGTGTGCCCAGAATAATTTTCTGAAGTTTAGCCCAGGTACCTTTAGTGAAAGAACGAGCCAGTTTTTCTATCTTTTGAAGCGGTGCTCGGATTTGAAATCCGAGGGCACCGATGAACTTATTGCACCGATATTTTCTTAAAGGGACCTTTACCGCAGTTGTGTTTTGTGTGGGTTGAAAGTTAATTTTTGGGTTTTATACCTAAAATTAAATAAAATATGGTGGTGCACAAATTTTATTTTGTGAGGTGGGGCCCACACGAGCCCCAACATTTTAAATCCCATTAGTTCCCTTCCGTTTACTTTGACAACTCCATGCATTTATTATGGTGGATCCTTCCCACCTCCCTCTTCCCAATTAATTGTTCCAAAACTAATAATTAATGTCAGTGTTAATTTAATTGGCACCGCGTTGGAATTAATAAGAATTTCATAACAATTCTGTTAATTGGAGAGCCCCTTTTTCTTTGGTTGGAAAATATATTTGGGAAAGGGTTATGGAGATTTAAGTAGAGGAGATCCTTTGTCGATGAAGAACACTATTCTTTAATGAAGAACATCCCCGATGAAGAACACAAAAATCTTCTTCCAATGATGCTTCTTCCTCAGACGCACCTCGAAGTCAAGGATCCCACATCGCCTACAACAGCGACCCTTCCTCCATCATTGAAGGAACAACATCATTCTTTCGCAATTCCTGTCTACTGCGACGCTCGTCTTCCATGGATCAATGACATACGACGAGAACTTCGAGGTACAGGGAATTTTCCGTGTATTTCATATACGTGTTTATTACTCTCTAACAAGGCGTTTAAATTGTTGGGTGATGATTTGAACCACTAACGCGGTGGGTACGGACTAACAAACAAGTCCATACACACCGCTATTTTTTTCTTGATGCGCGGGGTGTTTGGTGACGATGAAACGGGACTGCAACGGTGATTGAGGGCCATCGAAGTGAAGTACGGATCCCGAGATGACCGCAGGTGCAGTAAGAAGAAAAAAAAACCACCGGAATGACTTCGGGGGCATGCGGAAGACTTGGAGGCACCGGTGGCCGGAGGAGGCGGTGCCCCGGTGCGCCTCCGGTAGGAGCTCGCCGTGGCATTGGCCGCGGCGACGACGACAGGATACTGCGGCCGCGCGGGATCTGGGGGAAATAGCGGTGCCAGCCTAGCGCCGCATTCCCAGAACAGGGGGCCGCACCCCACCCACTCGACCAGCTGGCCGAGCCAGCCCACCCCCTTCCCCGGTTCGGGCTGGCCTAGGGGGTTATGCCGGGTCGGGCCGGGCCCAGACCCCCCACTTCAGACCGTTTTCGGTCATTCGCTCATAACTTGAGCTAAGAAACTCTGATTGACGCACTGTCAGTTGCATGGGAACCATTGGATCGAGACGGTCATTTTGGTATATTACAATCAAGGTTTAGTCGAATTTTGGGTATGACTAGGTTGGTTCGTACCCGAGACCAACCGGGCCCTTGAAGCAGAAACACTTATAACTTAAGGACTGGACTTCTGATTCATGTGCCGCCAAATACGTTCGAATCTTCTTGATTAGACGGACCATTGGGAATACTCCAATTGAGGTTTGGACACATCTGAAGTATTTTCAGGTTGGTTTTAGCTTAAAAACCAACCGGTCCCATGGAAAGGAAATGCCAATAACTCTCAGACCGGGCGTCCGATTGACGCACCATCTGTCGCGTTGGGTTTCTTTTGATGAGACAGAACTTCGGGATACATCAACTCTGGACTTCGTGATAGTTGATGTATCTACCCCCTGGCTCGAAGAGCGAACCCTCCCGGAATCGATCGTGCTGTGTGCGAGAACCCTAGAGCTGGCTGCAACTGCGACGTTGACGACTGTACTGGGATCCTCTGTGGGTTTGACAGTGATGAATAATGTTCTTGTATACTACATGGGTCCGACAGTATTGACCTCTGTACTTGTATCCTGAGTGGGTCCGGAAGAGTAGCTGGTCTTGTATCCTATGTGGGTCCAACAACTTAGTTGGTCTTGTATCTTATGTGGGTCCGACAGCTTAGATGAATCAGTGGCTACATCTGACCATCTCTATCGCTATATGAAAGATGTACACCTGTGTGAGCTGAGTATTGACATTCAATCATTATCATCTATGTGATTGACTTCTTTCCTGTGCGGACTGGGTTGTACATGGGCTTGGAAGCTGGAGCCTAACTGTGATTGATAACTTAGGTATATGTATGGGCATATACCTAAGTAGAGTTGGTTGATACTTCGTGAGTGTATCTTTTATTTTTGGTTTGTCCTTTGTGGATTCTAGGAGACTTTAAGTGGTCTTGGTGTCCCTACTGAGTATCATATACTAACCCCATGCACGATCTTGCCCGCACTACGTTGTGTTGGATGCAGACGACAGACATCACTAATCGTGGAGGAGTCTTGTGGAGCTGGACGGTACCTATAGGTGGACCACCTAGTGAGGCATGCGCAGAGTGGACGGATGAACCTGAGGTGTCGAGGAGGCCATTTTTAGCCACTCTGCAGGTGGGATTCCCAGAGGACGACTCAGTGGTTGCTGTTTTACTGCTGTTGTACTTTCCCTTTTCAGTTGTACTATACATTCAGTTGGGTTTTTATACTGACCCATTTACTCTTCAGAACTTAATTTTTTACTCAGTTTTACATAGTGCTTGCTTCTTTTGGGTACTCTGTTGTGTTCTTTACTTATATAAAAGTAAATTCCTTTCCTTTTATCGGTATTTATGCCTTTGGTGCTAGTCGCCAGCCCTGGCCTATGGAAGATGGGCTTGGGGTAGTCACGGCATGGGCCCCAAGGATGGGTTGTGAAAAATTGGTATCAGAGGAGCCTGTTCTATCACAGAACTTAGGACATTGATAATCTTCTTCTCTTTAAAGAAATAGTGTTAAGGGTATTGAGTGTGGTTTTCAGTCCGGGGAGTCCAGTGTTTATGCGGCAGCTGACGTATCCATACACTAGGACCCTGACCTCTGATTTCTGACTCAGTGCACAAAAACACTGATTGCGTGTGTGTTTCCATTGAAAAGTTTTCTTTGTGATTTCTTTGTGATAGCTCACCAGGTATACTATTTGACCGTGGTGCACCTGTTTCTTTTCAGGATGGCCCCACAAAGATAGCCAGCTAGGGTTCCTAGTTATGTGCGAGATGGTAGCCCACCGAGTGATGAGGCCTCGGTACAGGTCCCCATCACAGCGGAGGCACCAGTGGTACCAATACCCGCTGATCCACCGATGCTACCAAACCTAGCGGTGGAGAGTGCACTCTGCTTGATCATGTTGCACGAGTTTCAGTGACAGAGACCGCCGAGGTTTCGTGGAGAGATGGACCCTTAGGAAGCTGAGGATTGGCTGGAGGCTATCGTCGGAGTCTTCAGATAGGTAGGGACACCAGCTGAACTTATGGTGATCCTTGACGTGAGTCTACTGCACACGGAAATAGGTAGATGGTGGAGCTTGATGCTCTAGGTGCACGACGAGGCATCTCTACTTTGGAAAGACTTCGAGAGCCTCGTCCGCTCGAAGTTTGTTCCAACCACCCTCTGTGCGGTGCATATCCAGGAGTTACTACATCTGCGGCAGGGCAGTATGACAGTAGCTCAGTAATCGGAGAGGTTTACTGACCTCTCATTATACTCCACGGACATGGTATGGGACCCGTTATTCATGGCCCAGACATTTGAGCAGGGACTGAGGCATGAGATCAGAGTTTCGATGATTCCCCTCAGCATCCCGATGCAGGCAGGGGTGCTGGAGCGAGCCCTTTTAGTGGGGAGATTTCAGGCTGAGTAGCCACCTGCAACAAGACCCACCACAGGATGACACAGAGCGGAGTATTCTACAGCCGGTAGTCAAAATATGTCGTAGGTGTCCAATCGAGTCAGGCCATTAGGTGGGAGACCTTAGGATACATGATCGATTGTGCGGGGTACCTGAAATAGATCCAGCCTTACGAGGAGCAGACAGTGCTATGGATGCGGCGGGCAGGGCCACATGGCTCGTGACTGCCCGACACTCCATACAGATGAGCAGAAGATAGTGGTGGGACCTCCCAGGCAGAGGCAGAGGTTCGACCGTGGTGGTCCGTAGGGATCAGGCGGATGAGGAAGAGGAGTTGGTCAAGCAGCGGGTGGTGGACGACGCTTCGATGCTCTACCACCACCACCCCCAGGAGGTCCACCCTGACCACATGGAGCTGGCTGGTAGAGGCAGGCTCAGCTCCAGGCATCGGAGGCTTACGACCATGAAACACCTAAGATGATTCGAGGTAGTATCTGTGTCTACTCCACCCTTGTTGCAGTTCTTATAGACACAGGTGTGATTCATTCTTTTATTGCCGCTTCCCCTGTTCGGATCTCGGAGATTCCAACAGAGTCGTTAGCTCAATCCATAAGGCTAGAGACACCTATGGTATTATACTCGACAATTACGCACTAGTACCGGTAGTGTGAGCTTACTCTAGGAGGCGAGATCTTCGGCTGAGATCTTCTTGTAGCGGCGTCGAGGCCTTACGATGTCATCTTGGCTATGGACTAGTTATCTATAGTCCATGCTCAGATCGATTGTATTAGGATCTAAGTGTGGTCTGTCTGCATGGATGGGACTAGGTTCACCTTCACCGGCGAGAAGGGAGCCTTTGCAGCACAGGATGGACTTACGCAGAGGATAGGGCAGCTAATCACACATCAGTTGTCTAGTCTCATCCTCGGAGCAGTTGTTGTGCGGAGTCCAAGTTTTCCTGTTGTGGTGGATCAGTATGCGGATGTTTTCCCTAACGACGTTCTAGGACTACCTCCTCGAAGAGAGGTAGAATTATATATATACTTGTACCCCAGGAAAACACTGATATCTACTCCATCATATCGGATGGGCCCCACCGAGCTTTGTGAGCTGCGGGTACAATTGGAGGACTTACAGGGAAATGGATTCATCTGACGCAGTGTTTCACCCTGGGCTTCTCTGATTTTGTTCGCCAAGAAGGTGTATGGGAGATTATGACTATGTGTTGACTACCGTCACCTGAATCAGGTGACCATAAGGAACAAGTACCCACTTCCAAGGATTGACGATCTCTTCGATCAGATCAAGGGAGCACAATGGTTCTCAAAGATAGACCTCAGGTAAGGCTATCACCAGCTCAGAGTTCTAGATGAGGATGTGTATAAGGCGGCCTTCAAGTGTCGGTATGGCCACTACGAGTTCTTGGTTATGCCCTTTGGTGTGACCAACACTCCAGCAGTTTTCATGAGTCTCATGAACAAGATCTTCCAGCCTTACCTCATTCGATTTGTCGTAGTCTTCATTGATGACATACTGATTTACTCGACTACTGAGGAGGAGCACGCCTACCACTTGCGAGTTGTACTAGATACACTCTGAGAGCACCATGATTATGGTAATCTCTTGAAGTGCCAGTTCTGGATTTGAGAGGTTCACTTCTTTGGGCACATCATCTCGGAGGCGGGAGTTGCAGTAGATCCTACGAATACAGAGGCAGTGCTTGCTTGGGAGCCACCCAGGAGCGTGATGGAGGTGCGGAGTTTCCTAGGTTTGGATGGGTACTATCAGATATTTGTTCCAGACTTCTCCATAGTTTCAGAACCACTTACAGCTTTGATGAAGAAGGGGAAACCCTTCTTGTGGTCAGACAGATATCAGAAGAGCTTTCATGAGTTGAGGCGGAGATTGACCAGTGCGCCCATCCTGAGGCTACCGGAGGATGGCGTTGGGTATGTGGTTTACTACGACGCATCAGGGACCGGACTCGGGTGTGTCCTGATGCAGGAGAGAGCAGTGATCGCTTACGGTTCATGGTAGTTGAGGCAGCATGAGTAGAACTATGCTACCCATGACCTGGAGTTAGCAGTAGTGGTCTTCGCCCTGAAGATGTGGTGACACTATCTGATGGGTGAGTGCTTTACATTCTACTCTGACCACCAGAGTCTCAGGTATATCTTCTCCCAGAAGGACCTGAACCTAAGATAGTGGCGATGGCTTGAGTTCCTCCAGGAATATGACTTTGAGATAGTCTATACTCTTGGGAAGGGGAATGTTGTGGCTAATACTCTCAGCAGAAGATCGGGCATTCAGCTTCTTGGAGAGGTGACAGAGCAGTTAGCCACTTTGTAGATATCCTTCATGGATAGAGATGGAGTAGCATTTCTATAGTATCTCAAAGTCACTCCTCCACTACTTCAGCGGGTCAGAGAGCCACAGTGCGGGGATGTTGACTGTGAGGCGTGACGTGCTCCGATATCCTCAGGGCTGGCACCCGATGGATTTTCTGAAGGCGGGGAGCACGTCATCCTCTTCAGGGGATGTACCATGGTACCAGTTACACTATAATAGGAGGTGCTGAGGGATTTACACACTTCCCCTCTAGCGGTACATCTAGGAGTAGAGAAGATGTATCAGGACCTCAAAAAATAGCTCTGGTGGCCAGGTATGAAGATGGATGTAGTGGAGTTCGTTTCATGATACCTCACTTGTCATCAAGTGAAGGTGGAGCACCAGGTACCAGCAGGCTTGGTACAACCCTTAGAGGTCCCGGAGTGGAAGTGGTATGGGATATCAATGGATTTCATGATGGGGCTTCCACGTACATCCAAGGTTCACGACTCTATCTCGGTGATTGTCGACCGACTCACCAAGTCGGCCCACTTCCTACCGATTAGAGAGCATGGATCAGTAGAGATCTTGGGATGCCTCTACGTTCAGGATATCTTGCGGATTCATTGTGTGAAATCAAAGATCATCTCTGATCGAGATGCTCGGTTTACTTCCTAGCTTTGGAAGGGGTTGTAGGAGGCTTTTAGGATGCAGCTATGCCTGAGCACTGCCTTTCATCCTCAAACGGATGGCCAGACAGAGAGGATTATTCAGAAACTCGAGGAAATGCTCTGTGCCTGTGTCCTTGACTTTGGTCGTAGCTGGTAGGATCACCTACCCTTGGTAGAGTTTTCGTACAACAACAACTACCACTCCACCATTGGGATGGCACTATACGAGGCACTGTACGACTGAACATGCAGATCACCTATGTGCTAGATAGTCCCTGGGGAGTCAGCACTTGTAGGACCAGAGATGGTCCAGGCTACGAAGGAGAAGGTGCAGATCATCCAGGAGCGGATGAGGACTTCAGAGAGCAGACATAAGTCCTATGCTGATAGGAGACAGAGACCACTGGAGTTCGAGGATGGTGACCATGTTTTCTTACGGGTCTCACCTCGACGTGGATTACAGAGATTTGGTCGGGGCGATAAGTTATCTTCGCCCTTCATCGGGCCTTTCCAGGTCCTTAGTAGAGTAGGCGAGGTGGCTTACTGCCTGGCCCTTCCACCTCAGTTGCACTGGGTGCATGACGTCTTCCACGTATCTTAGTTGAGGAGATACGTTCATGACCCGACCCACATCATCGATCACGGAGAGCTGGTCATCGATGATGGGGCGACATTCTTAGAGGTTCCAGTGGATATAGAGGATCGACAGGAGCAGGTCCTTCATGGGTGGTCGATTCCTCTATTTCTTGTTCGCTGGAAGCATGTGAACCTTATGGAGAGCACATGGGAATTGGAGGCTCAGATGTGTTCTCAGTACCCCTTTTTGTTTCCCTAGTATATATTGTAGCTTTAAGGGGACGTAAATACATGATGTGGGAGTAATGTAAAGACCCGTAAATTTCAAGGAATTTTTTTTCTTAAATAATTTTGAATTTTACAAGTACGTAGTTTTTTACGGCACCTGATTCCGAGGCCCGGTGTGCCCGAAATAATTTTCTTAAGTTTAGCTCGTGTACGTTCAGTGAACGAACGAGCGGGTTTTTCTATCTTTTGTAGCGGTGCTCGGATTTGAAATATGAGGGCACCAATGAACTCACAGCGCCAGTATTTGCTTAAGGGGACCTTTACCACAGTTTCATTTTGTGCGAGTTGAAAGTTAATTTTTGGGGTTTATACCTAAAATTAAATAAAATTTGGCAGTTCACAAATTTTATTTTGTGAGGTGGAGCCCACATGATCCCCAAACTTTAAAATCCCATTAATTTTGTGCCGTTTAATTTGAAAAATCCACGTATTTATTATGGTGGAGCCTTCCCACCTCCCTCTTCACAATTAATTGTGCCAAATATGATAATTAATGTCAGCGTTAATTTAATTGGCACCGCATTGGAATTAATAAGAATTGCATAACAATTCCATTAATTGGAGAGACCCTTTTTGTTTGGTTGGAAAATATCTTTGGGAAAGGTCTCTAGAGAATTAAGCAGATAAGATCCTTCATCGACAAAGAACACAGTTCTTCAACGAAGAACATCCCCAGTGAAGAACGCGAAGAACTTGTTCCAATGACGCATCTTCCCCGGACGCACCTCGACGTCAAGGAGCCTACGACAGCGAACCTTCCTCCATAGTTGACAGAACGACACCGTTCTTCCGTGATGCCCATCTACTATGATGCTCCTCTTCCGCGGATTGATGATGTATGACGACAACTTCAAGGTAGGGGGAATTTTCTATGTATTACATATACGTGTTTATTACTCTCGAACAAGGCGTTTAAATTGTTGGGTGATGATTTGAACCACTAACGCGGTGGGTACAGACTAAAGAACAAGTCCGGACACACCTCTATTTTTTTTCTTGATGCGTGGGGTGTTTGGTGATGATGAAATGGGACCGCAATGGCGATTGGGGGCCTTCGTAGTGAAGTACAGATCCCAAGACGACCGCAGGTGCAGTCGGAAGCAAAAACAAACCACAGGAATGACTCCGGTGGCCCACGGAAGACATCAGTGGCTGGAGGCGGCGGCACCCCAGTGTGCTGCCGGTTAGATCTCTCCGTGGCATCGGACGCATCGGTGAGGGGAGGATCCCGCGGCTGTGCGGGATCCGGAGGAAACAGCGGCGCCACCCTGGCGCCGCGTTCACAGAACAGCCCCCCCCCCCACTCGGCCAGCTGGCAGAGCTAGCGCCCCCCCCCCCCCCCAGCAGGGCTAGGCCAGGTCACGCGGATCGGGCCACTCCTAGAGGGGCCTGACCTAGACTCGAGTCAGGTCTACCCGGTTCGGGCCGACCCGAGGGGGGGGGGGGGGTTGGGTCGGGCCCATACCCCCCACTTCAGAACGTTTTCGGTCATTCCCCCGTAACATGAGCTACGGAGCTCCGATTGACACTCTATTAGTTGCATGGGAACCCTTGGATCAAGGCTGTCGTTTCGGTATATTACACTCAAAGTTTAGGCGAAGTTTTGGTATAGCCAGGTTGGTTTGGACCCGAGGCCAATCGGGCCCTTGAAGCGGAAAGGCTTATAACTTAAGGACCAGATGTCCGATTGATGTGACGCCAACTACGTTGGAATCCTCTTGATGAGACAGTTCTTTGAGAATAATACACTTTAGGTTTGGACATAGCTGGAGTATGGTTGGGTTGGTTTTAGCTTAAAAACCATCTGGGCCCCTGGAATAGAGAAGCTAATAACTCTCAGATCGGGCGTCCGATTGACGCACTGTCTGTCGCATTGGGTTTCTTTTGACGAGACATAACTTTGGGATGCATCAACTTTGGACTTCATGATAGTTGATGTATCGACCCCCTGGCTCATGGATCAGACCCTCCCGGAATCGAGCGTGTTATGTGTGGGAACCCAAGAGCTGGCTGCGACTACGACATTGACGACTATACTTGGATCCTCCGTGGGTTCAGTAGAGAGGATGACTATACTTGGATCCTTCATGGGTTCATCAGTGATGAAAACTATACTTGGATCCTCTGTGGGTTTGACAACAATGACTACTGTTCTTGTACCCTACGTTGGTCTAGCAGTATTGACCTTTGGACTTGTATCCTGAGTGGGTCCGGTAGAGTAGCTGGTCTTGTATCCTATGGGGGTCCGACAGTTTAGCTGGTCTTGTATCCTATGTGGGTCTGACAGCTTAGATGAATCAGTGGCTACATCTGATCATCTCTATCGCTATACGATAGCTGTATACCTGTGTGAGATGAGTCTTGATTTTCAATCATTATCATTGATGTGATTGACTTCTTTCCTGTGTGGACTGGGTTGTACTTGGGCTCGGAAGATGGAGTCGAACTGTGATTGATAACTTAGGTATATGTATGGGCATATACCTAAGTAGAGTTGGTTGATACTTCGTGAGTGTATCTTTTATTTTTGATTTATCCTTTGTGGATTCTGGGAGACCATCGGGGGTCTCGGGGTCCCTACTGAGTATCATATACTCACCCCTACATGGGCTTTCCCGCACTACGTTGTGTTGGATACAGACGACGGACAACACTGATCGTGTAGGAGTCCTGTGGAGATGGATGGTACCCAGAGGTGGAACACCTAGTGAGGCATGCGCGGAGCGGACGGACAGACCCGAGGTGCCGAGGAGGCCATCTGTACCCACCCTTCAGGTGGGATTCCTGGAGGACAACTCAGTGGTTGCTGCTTTACTTTACTGCTATTGTACTTTCCCATTTCAGTTGTACTATAATTTCTGTTGGGTTTGTATACTAGCCAATATACTCTACATCACTTACTTTTGTACTCAGTTTTACTTAGTGTTTGCTTCAGTTGTGTACTCTGTTGTGTTCTTTACTTATATAAAAGGAAATTCCTTCCCTTTTATTAGGATTTACGCCTTTGGTACTAGTTTACAGCCCCTGGCCTATGGAAGGTGGGCTTGGGGTAGTCACGACATGGGCCCCGAGGATGGGTCGTGACAATTATTGTCTATTCCGGGACTCTCTTATAGATTTAAGTCAGGTTCATATGTTCATGAATCATTCATTCATTTCCGAAGAGTGTGTCCATGGGCTACCCCTAGTTTGCAAGATCGTTATAAGAATATATGGATTTGATGATATGGAGGTGATGATGACATGATCCATAAAATGAGGAAATCTAGAGTTTATCATCATCCATGGGGGACTGACATTGACATGATGTTGGGATCAGACCCATATGATGGGTTTCCTATGTATCATCAGTAGAGGAATCAAAACCCACGTAGTTCATAATGGCTGGGGCTCACACATGGACGTTTCTCATTTGGGGGGACATGATTGTGTGAACCCATTTGGAAGGGAACCCTTTTGAGATCGGGCCTTCAAGTAGGTGTCCTACGTATCCTAGTTTAATTAGGAACCAGAGTTCTCATATTCTAGATTTGTGTGGATGTTGTAATCATCACAAACCTCTAATCCTACATGAGTCATGCTCGATGTGAGAAACAAGAAAATGTGAGATATCTAACCAATCACATGCTTCCTCTCTCGATGGTGGGAGAGGGTGAGCCTACAATGGATGAGGATGGGGTGATAGTGGGAGAGGTTGCAGAGCGATGAACCTTTCAATGTGAAATGACATTAAATTTCATGCGACTCAGCCTCAGAAGATTGGGGAATTGCCTCAATGGGAGTGCCCTAGAAAATGTTTTGGGAAGGGGTGGAGTTTTTTCCTCATCAAAAGGAGAAAAAAACATAACTTCTTCGACTAATCAATATTTCTAATTGAATGGAAAAGAAAGTGATCACCCTTAATCCATAGAACATAGAGGTCCATGTTAGCATCCCAAGGTTGGACTCTGAGTTACCAGGGGAATATAGACCCACAGAAATTCTTGGATCTCAAACCATTTTGGGGAGATCCTTCGGGACTCCGCTTAACATGGGTATATAGACTCAAAGGGGCATGATGATGAACCCAATGGCCTGATCATACGGGTCTGGTGGCTTTGGATGAGGCTTTAGGCTGATGTCGGGGGACTAGTTCACGGAGGGACTATAGAGGACTGGACCTTAATGGAGGGGAGAGATTGGAACTAGGGGATATAATACCCAAAGACACCACATTTCACATAATTATTTCATATGAAGGATGGGGGAAGCTCTGCATACCATAGTGGTATGTGGGTAGAGGGATCGTCTACGTACCAATGTGGAATGTAGGCATGGTTATAGATCACTGCGCACCACAGAGGTACATGGACCATCACACCACTTTGGGTTCCATCCAAGTACTGATGTAGTATGTGGTGCCGAGTCAAATCCGCATAGTGGTACACTACACAGAACACCATATTGAAGGAGGGTTCAGGGGATTATTGTTCTCCAGGAGTTCATTTGTAAGAATCATGTGGTTCATATTTCTCCAATTATATCTTTGGTTCTATGATTATTATTATGTTTCCCCATTTTATGTTTTGTGGTCGGTTATACCTATGGATAACATGATTCATGATTCGGGCTTCGCCAATGGATCATGACTGAATCCGAAATCCTCTCCAAAGTCTTTTTTCCAACCTCTGGGTCCCCTTTAATATTTCATTGTCTGTCACCTCCGAATTACCACTGTGATCCTTTTATAGAGCATCAGGGAAATCATATCTATGGGAATGTGGCACCATTTGTGGAAGCCCATAAAGATCTATCCTAACCCATAGAAGACTTGGTCAACTGGGGTTTGTAGAGGCTACAGTTCATGATCATGGTTCATTGAACCCTGCCCGTTCACTTTGTTCGTGAACTGTGGAGTTTTCGTGACGACATGCTGATGGCCTTCATGTGCATGAGACCTTAGGAAACTGGGTTCAATGTACACTGAGTTCTCTGGCCATCACTCCATGGTCCAATGCCTCGTGGATCATCCTACGTACCATTGTTTCATGATTTAGGAAGACTATGAACCCTTCCCGATGATGGTATGAAAGAAATTCAAAATCCTTTGAAAACTTGAATTCTTTCAGGTTTCTTCTGAAATTTTCAACTCAGTTTGAGTCCATTCACCTTTCTAGAATTATAGGAGTACATTCTTCCTTCTACAAAGTGATTTTGGGAGTATTTTCTTCCCTTGGAAGAATTTTCAGGACCCTACAGATGCCCCCATAAAAAATGGGGTCTATTCGGAATGAAAAGGGGACTATTTCAATGTAGAAGTGGTCTTGAATTGAAATGGTTCACGGTAGAACACATAGGCCTAGTAGGAGGGGACCACACCTATATATAGGAGCCCATTTAATTTTTCTATTACCATTTATCACGGTTAAAATTTCTCTTGATTTCCCCAGCATCCTCTACATTTGCATACCGTGCCACCTATGAAAAATCATTTTGCGAACCACTTCGTACATGTTGTGAGTCTATGTTTTCACCATTATTCTATCTGTGAACTGAATTTTGGATTTCATGAATGGAATTTTAAAATTTTAAAACTTAAATCTGGATTTTTCATAGGAGAATGATACACTGTTTGTTTGTCCCCACACTAAGCTTGAACCGTTGAACCAAAAATTAAGACTTATTAATATGAACATAAAATTTTAATCCAAAACCTTTTAAAATAATATCGTAGAGGCCTTGGTTCATGGTATCCACATTCTGTGAACCATTTGGTATGCTGTAAAATGATCCACAAGCCATCACCTCAGTGTTGATTCTCATACCATGGGTGTATGTGGTGTAACATTTTCGCAAACCGTAGCTGTATGCGGCAGTTTCCTCTGCTCATTGTGAAATACGCGGGATATTTCTATCACGTACCATTTCTAAGACATGTGAATGGATCCTTATGCAGATGTATTTTAATTCCTCTATCAATTCCTTTATAGCATTTATCCATCAACATCTATTGGACTAACTTTTTATCAGCGTTTTGGATCTTCCTATCTAGGCTACAATGGCTGCTTCACAGACTACGATAAATTCAATGATGAAAAAGGAGACCATGGTGGGTAATAGTGGGAATCATTTTTGAGCCTACATTATTCCTCATGACAGCTTCTTAAAGGGTTTCTTGAATCTAGATCTCCTATCTTATTCACTATATGTACATTTCCCACTTTATGGCATTGATGTCCCTAACGACGTTCCTCTGCCGTTAGATGACCCCAATATCACTTTCATCCTCTTATAATCACCATAAAGACATGATTGCACCAAAATTTCTTTAGTAGGAGAAGTCATCACTACTACAATTTAGGATAAAGTATTCTTATTAAGAGGTTCGGCATGGACTCAAGGCAATTTTGGGTGTCATAATGGTGTCCCGAGACTAGGCACTCGAGAGTACCCATCCATTATCAACATCACCCAAGAAAATACTAACAGAGGTTGGAGAACATAGTGGTATCTATGGGCTAGATGATGTTTCTCCAATAAATGGGACAGGGCTTTCTGGGTATATCAAAGCTATTTGGAGTCCCCTAACTAGTTGAAGGCAGTGGGATTATATCAGGCAGCCCATGTTTCTTAGTTTGTAGCCTTATCCCTGGGAGAAAGCCTCCCTGAGCAGTTGAGTTTCTAGTGTTCATGTTCCAACACCTTCCATATACCATATGGTGTGGTGTGAACTATCTTATGGGATATCCACCATATTGGAGGACTCCCCATCCTAGGAGATATGTATGAATAGTTTCTCCCGCCAACTGCTACTTGGAATGACACTGACCACATGTCCCCTTTGATAAGGAGTTTATAGGTTATGGAAGAGGGATTAATTGATCATCCCATCTCAGCTCACTCTCTTATTGTAACGCCTTGACCCTAGTTAACCAGAGTTGGTGCATTATTACATAACATTAGCATGATTACAAGGGAATCATGTATTGAAAGACTGATCAGTTTATTATTATTGGAAAAAAGATTCATACATAAAATCAACTTTTCAACTTGAAAAGAAATACAAAACAAATTTATACCATTAGAAATATCCAAGCCTCCTAGATTATTCCTTCAAGACACTCATAACTAACTTCTTAATATCTTGGGAGAATGAAACATAAGAAAGGGGTGAGCTCAAATTCTCAGTAACAGTAAGCAATATAGCGGAAGATAACATAAATATTAAGCATGGTGAATAATTGAAACCACATGCCGTTACTAATAATAAAAATGAAAACTTTTATGACAGGAATATGAGATGAGTAAATAATTCCATAATAAAACATAATCATTGGTATTCTACTAGTCGAATTACTACATGAACCATCAATATTATTTTCATAATAAGGGAATGTATAATGTCGGACATTCTGAAACATTTTTTCAAGGCCTCAGCCAAGACATCTAAAAATGATTGAGGCCATGGCCAAAACTATATATCAAATTGGTGAAGGTCTCGGCAAATTCCACGTCTAATTGTCTCATGAGACCTACCGATGCATTGAGGAGCTATAGCGGGCTCCACCCGTCACTTACTAAGTCCAATACATTCCTCATATGAAAAGGTTGAAATATAACATAAAATTTCATATTAAAACTAGCATACGATATATCAATACTTTAACCATAAACCATGAATGGTATAAAAATAGCGCATCCACAATCAAACATATCAAAAAACCTTCAACACAATATGGAAGTTTTGTATCATAATAAATCAACTTCAAATAAACTTAAAATCCATCAAAGGATGTTGACATAGATGAAATCAAATCATTTTTTAGAGAAAAATCTATTTCTATTTTGAAATCATTTAAGAGTCACATAAATATAAAGAAAAAATTTATTTTTAAAATATTCTTATAATCTTGTAAGGGAAGCTTCGACGATGTTATAATGGCAGAAAATAACCACATCGGCCGTATAAGTTAAAGAAACATTCTTATCTTAATTTTTTCGAAAAGTTCATAAAGTACGTTGTTTGGAAAATAGAGAAAATATTCCTTTAAAAAAATATAAGGTTAAATAAGGTTATAAATTACTTTTCCCCTTTTTCTATTAAAAAATATTTTGAAATACATTTTTAAGAAACATGGATGTGGATGATAAAGATGTCCCATTAGATACTTACGTAAAAACAACCTCTGATAATAAAGAGATTGTAGAATTAACCCTTACCTTGTACTTTTCCTTGGTCTAGGGTAGGTTAACCCCATGTATAATGGTGAAATAATTGTTATCAAATTATACAAGAATCATATACATTAATATGATATGATATCTGATCTTTTAATATTTCTTTGTTAATAATATCTTAGTATTATTGTCTCTTCGGGTGTTAACTGATTCGTTTTCCTTTATATGCTTTGTTACATAAGTAAGGTTTGTTATGGATAAGATGTATCTTATTCATATTCAGACTGATATTAAGTCTTTAAACATTATTTTTAATCATATAATGAAAATTATTCTTGAATGGATACGATGGGGAACAAATCTCATTGCGTTCGTGGAGACGGTAATCCGTACGTATGCACGAGCGACACTATGATTCTTTTGATGTTAAAATAATATATAATTGGATGGTATATCATATATAAAGAATAATTATCACGTTATATTTACTATTTACATCAATTAGACATCATTATTATACCCATCCAAATAATAATTTATTCAATACCGATTACACCATGACGAGGAGACAGTAAGCCGTACGTACGCACGTATGGTGACATGTTATTCAAAGTATGGATAGAATAATGAATATGTTTTTACCATATTTATAATAACATCACAGTGTATAGAAGATACTGGAGTTATTATTTTAGAATGCAATCAACAAAGAAAGAGGAAGTGGAAGAAGAAAGGAACTTGAAAGAGGTGATGAAATATTTACCTCTTCTTCGGGTTATTCCTTTTAATTTGATCAAAAGGGCTCCTTAGGTTGTCTTTTTGATTAAAGGAAGGCCTCTATGATGAATGGAGGATAGGGAAGAGGTTATTTGGGCAGGGTTTGGCTGAGACAAATGGCATTGAATGTGTTAATTAGAGAGAAGGGGGAGTGCCCTTTTATAAGAGGGGTGAGGGGTACCTTAGGAAAAGATAGAAATATTATTTTATAATAAAATAATATTCGGTTTTTAATAGCACAAAAATCTATTATTTAAAGGATAAGGTGGATATGGGTCTAAAACCACTCAACCAATAGATTTTATATTGGTTTGGGTCACTATATTAACTTTATCTTTTAGATTTAACTCTTAGTTAAATAGTTTGACATTTACCATGTCTCTTTGTATTTTTATATTATATGGTTAATAAACGTACTATATACTTTCAAGAGAACCCCAAGTGGTTCACTAATGATACACCTATCATTATATAAGTCTATTTGGCCGAACCTTTGATTTTTAGTAATATAATATCAACAAATAATATCATATTTGTTTTAAAAACTCTTTTATGTCAATTTTGACACTATTTGGTATTTTCTTTTTTCTAAATTCATAACAACATTACTACTTAGAAAAAAATTCATCTTACAAACCATAAAATGTCATATTAACCTATAAAATTAATGTAATTCATAAAAAGTCTCAAATTACATTTATTTGGATATTTATAATGTCAGTTATTTTAATCTATCATTAATTAGGTAATTACTGCATCATCATTGTGTCATAAAAAATTAAATTATTTAATGTCTAAAATTATAAATAAAATACCATTATTTAGGAAATAATTTTAACTTTATAATGAATATTTATAGTCGAATTTATCTTATGTGTAACCCTATATTTAAAATTTATTAGTTATTAAACATAGATTTTAACTCTTTTAACTCTTCTTTGAATTAAATAATAATAAATGTCCTAATCAAATCCAAGTGGAACAAAGAGGTTCATATTTTATTCATAAGGTTGTTTTTCCTTGAATTATACTTATACAATAGAATTATTACATGTGTTAGGGTAATAATAATATCATATTTACCCATAATTACCCTATTTACTTTTAAACATGGTAAATAAAAGAAAAAAGTTACTATTCACCAAAAATTAATTTCATCTTATTGAACCACAATTTACTTAATGATATCAACCGTGTCTCTCAGATTTTTGAAATTAAACTCAAAGAAGTGGTAAAATTATGTTTTATGTAAATTTGCAAATGCTCCTAGGAGGTGGGTAAAAGACAGTAAAGAGTTCAATAAAAATTTTATATATCTAAAATTATTATAAACTGACTCCAATGAATTAATTTGAAAATATATAGGTATTATGTATCTATTTGTATCTAAAATAAATTTAAATAAAATAAATAATTATTTAAATAAAAATTCGGTTTTAAACTATAACTCAGTGTTTTTCACTATTCATCAAGAATTGAATGTTTTTAGAAAAATTCCAAAAAATCACCCTAGGATAATTTTGATATTATGAATTAAAAAATGAAGTCTATTTTGCCAAAATCAAAACATATAAGTTTCATTTATTAATTTAAAATTAATTCCCATTGTCAAAACCAAATGGCGTATTTTTAGGAAATAATAATTATCAAAAGATTGACACTTGTTTATATCCAATTTCAGAGTGAAATTATTTACAATGAACAACATTGGATTAAATGGTAAAAATATAATCTATTTATACTTAAAAACCATTAAAATGTATAATTTAACACTATAAATTATTTTTATTAAAAAAGTTGTTTTTAGTTAAAATATAGTATTTTTCACTATTCACCCAAATATGAAAGTTATCAGAAAAACACCAAAAATTTATTAAAACTAAATTATTATGTCCCGATTCTAAATAAGAAGTTTATTTTTTCAAATTGAATATATAAAAGCTTCAAATATTGGATTTAAAAAGGGTTCACCATTAAAAGGCGATAAAAGTTCATTTTCAAAAAATACTTCTTTTATCTGAAAAAATGAATTTGTTCTTAAATTATATCTAAGAAACTCATAATATGGATTCTAAAACTATAAGGATTATATAATGTTAAAAATTCAGTTTATACTATTCATAAACCCTTTTGAACGGCTAGTTTAGCAGGTCGTGGTGCGCTTGAACTCGGTGTTACGTGTAGTGCAAGTTATTGAATTATTTTTAAGAAATAACGTACTTTGAAATCTTGGAGTGTTACATTATTCCATCCTTAAATAAATTTCTTCCTCACAATTTGAAATTTCTCTTCGAAAATAAAAGTTTGAAATTAGAAAATACCTTTGTGGGAAAACCCATATCTGAAATTGGGTTAATAAAATTTAGTCTTAATAAGAGGAAAAGAGGA
Organism: Viscum album; assembly: GCA_963277665.1. Lineage (NCBI taxonomy): Eukaryota > Viridiplantae > Streptophyta > Magnoliopsida > Santalales > Viscaceae > Viscum > Viscum album. The sequence goes on along the minus strand of OY728136.1, from coordinate 1,424,078,016 downwards.
ATGAAAAATTCACCACCATATTATGATCTAGATTAGGAGAATATTGGTGGAAATTAGAGACACATAATTGGAGGAAAAATGTAAATATTTATAGGGATTTGTTAAGGTCATCAATCACAAACAATTGTAGAATTGAGGGCCTCAAAGCCATCAATCTATGATGATTTAAAATAACATTGGTTCAACAAAACATAAGGTATTAGGATAACACATTTTTCGTTTTAAGATCCATTACCTAAACTTTAAGAATTAATTTATTCATAGAATAAGAGAAGAAAAAAATATATACTTGACATGTAAAGTTCCATCCTTTAACTAATTTCTACCACAAACTCATCTTTCACTCTAACAGATAATAGAACTTAAAAAAATATTCTATTTATCATATTCATATAGGGTTCCAAAAAAATGAATTTAAAATTCACCTATAAGACCCTTTAAAAAAATAAAATACATTATACAATCCAGGGACTTCACGTAGTCCAGTGGTAGGCGATAAATCCCAATCGCACTATGGTTGTGGGTTTGATTCCCACAGCTTTGTCCAACGTGATGGGTTGTCACATGGTCTGTGTGTCGTCCTTTTTTATAAAAATACAAAAATAACCTTAAAAATAGAATCCAATTTCAAACATAATTCATTCCAACCTTTAGACTTATCCAAAATACTTCTATCCAAACTCATAGTCCAAAATTTAAAAGGAAGGTAAACACAACGAAGATCCTTTTTTCCATGTAATAACATGTGAACACCTTCATCATGTATTATTTTAAAACACTACAACATCTGTAATTACCATAAAACCTTATTGATTACATTCATTCACCCTTATTTCTTTTAGAATATTGGATATACTCCTTATATCCAAAAATGTTGTAAAATCTATCAATGATGGAATATACAAATCATTAATCACTTTCAAGGAAGTCTTGAATATCCAATATAATTTATCCAAATCAACCATCTCTTCTTCCAAAATCCACTACCTCATTATCAGGACCATATTAAGGATTTCCTTTCCTTCAACCATGTATTTTCCAAAAAGTGTAGCTTACTATTAAGTCAATTTTCTTAGAACCATATAATCTCAAATCCTCAATAAAATAGTACTACAGTACCATCCTTATATACTCTATAATTCTTCTAACATGTACATGATTAATATAATACTCAAATGACACAATACTTTAATAACAATGTAAGAAATATAATCATTCCTCTTTATCTTCAGTAGTATCATAACATTATTATTATCCAATAGCAGCATTTGGGGTATACTCTGATGATTTGGACATTGATTTTCTTAGTGTCCCAATTCCTTGCAGATGAAGCGTTGTACATTTGAAACTTTTTTCTTACCCTCACAATCACATACTTGGTTTCCTTTTTCTCCACACTTATAACAAACTCCCATTCCCTTCAAGAATTTACCAAGATGATTCTTTCCACAATTATCACATATGGGAAAATTCTTCTTTTCCCTCTTCCCTTTATCCATATTTCTGTATTCCATCCTTTTCTTCTCTTTATTTCCTTCAAATCCATAGGACTTATAGAATTCTTTACTTATATTATTAACACATTATAATTTTTCTCCATATGTTGAGAATACATGGGAGACTATTTCCCTTATAAATGTTGGCTTAATACCGTGAAATATATGATCCTTCTTACTCTTTGGATCATACGTATTGCTGGAGTTCACATTCCTTCTACAGGGTTACATTTCTATACAATGGAATAAACTAGATTAGTTTATTAATCAAAATACATAATTCCAAAATTATAAAACACTTAACATAAATTGAACAGTTTATGGATATAATCCATAATCATAAAAAATGTTTTCTTTGAGGAAGTATATACTCATAAACCCTTCATAATGGTTTTTAAAGAAAATGAGAATTATCCTAAGCATATCCCCTGAGAGTGTCATAACCAAGAGTGCTGCAAAGCTCATTGTCATGCACCAGTTCTTATTCGAGTCTAACTCAAAGTGTTTTTTTGGGTTTTACCCCTAGGTACATCTGTGCCAGAGCTGCCTCTACCTGCTCGTATCCAGAGAGGGATGTATTTCTTGGAAAACTTACAAAATCTATACATTAACAAAATTCTAGGAAGTTCTTCTATACTAATCCTCAAAGCCTATCTTAGGGTAATGTGCTCTAATCAGAGTTTATCTAAATCTAGTTTCCAATAGTTATACTAAACCTACCTCTGATACCAACTCTAACTCCCCAAATATAGTTTCCCAGAGTCGGTGCATTATTACATAACATTGGCATGATGACAAAGGAATCATGTCTCAAAAGACTGATAAGTTTAGTATTATTAGAAAAAAGATTCATACATAAATTCAACTTTAAAAATTGAAGAGAAATAAAACACGAATTTATTCAATTTGAAACATCCATGCCTCCATGATTATTCAGGCAAGACACTCATAACTAACTTCTTCATATCCTAGGAAAATGAAACATAAGAAAGGGGTGAGCTCAAACGCTCAGTAAGGGTAAGAAATTCAGCGGGAGATAACATGAATATTAAGCTTGGTGAATAATTGAAACTGCATGCCTTTACCAATAATAAACATGAATAATTTTTGTCAGAAATATGTGTTGATTAAATAAGGCCATAATAAAACATAATCATGTTATTCTACTAGTCGAATGACCACATGAACCATCAATATTATTTTCATAATGAGGGAATGTATAATGCCGGACATTTTGAAACATTTTTTCATGGCCTCGGCCAAGATGTCTAAAAATGATTAAGGCCTCATCCAAAACCATTTCTCAAATTGGGAAAGGCCTCATCCAATTCCATGTATAGTTGTCTCATGAGACTTACTGATGCATCGAGGAGCTATAGTAGGCTCTACCCGTCACTTACTAAGTCCAATACATTCCTCATATGAAAAGGTTAAAATATAACATAAACATTTGTATTAAAACTAGCATACAAAATGTCAATACTTTAACCATAAACCATGAATGGTATAAAAATTAGCACAGCCATAGTAAAAAATATCACAAAACCTTCAATATAATATAGATGTTTGGTATCATAATAAATCAACTTCAAATAAACTTAAAATCCATCAAAGTATATTGACATAGATGAAATCAATTTTTTTTTTTGAGAAATATCTACTTATATTTTAAAATAATTTAAGATTCAAATAACTATAAATAAAACATTTATTTTGAAAATATTCTTATAATCTTGTAAGGGAAGCTTCAATGATGTTATAACGAAGGAAAATAGCCGCAACCGTCGTATAAGTTAAAAAAACATTCTTATCTTAATTTTATCCAAAAGGTCATAAAGTAACATGTTTGAAAAATAAAAGAAATATTCCTTTCAAAACATATAAGGTTAAATAATTTTTTAAATTACTTTACCCCTTTATCTAGTAAAAAATGTTTTCAAATACATTTTTAAGAAACAATGATGTGGATGATAAAGAGGTCCCAGTTAATACTTATGTAAAAACAACCTCGGATAATAAAGAGATTGTATAATTAAACATTACCTTGTACTTTTCCTTGGTCGAGGGTAGTTTAACCTCCTATATAATGGTAAAATAATTGTTATTAAATTATAAAAAAACATATACATTAATACGATATCATATATGATCTTTTGATTTTGCTTTGTTAATAATATTTTTGTATTATCGTCACTCTGGGTGTTAACTGATTCGTTTAACTTTATATGATTTATTACATAAGTAATATTTGATATGGATAGGATGTATCTTATTCATATTCATAATGATATTAGGTATTTAAAAGTTATTTTTAATCATTTAATGAAAATTATTCTTGAATGGATACGATGGGGATTGAATCTCATTGCGTTCGTGGAGATGTTAATCCGTACGTACGCATGAGTGACAATATCATTCTTTTGATATTAAAATAATATATAATTGGATGGTATATCATATATACAAAATCATTATCATTTTATATTTATTATTTACATCAATTACACATCATTATTACACCCATCCAAATAATAATGTATTGAATAACAATTACACCACGACGTGGAGACCGTAAGCCGTACGTAAGCACGTATGGTGACATGTCATTAAAAGGATAGATAGAATAATGAATATGTTTGTACCATATTTATAATAACATCATAGTATATAGAAGATACTGGAGTTATTTTTTTATAATGGAAACAACATAGAAATAGTAAGTGGAAGAAGAAAGGAACTTGAAAGAGGTGATGAAATATTTACCTTTTCTTCAGGCTCTTCCTTTTGATTTGATCAAAAGGGATCCTTAAGTTGGTTTTATGACTAAAGGAAGGAATATAGGATAAACTAAGGACAGTGAGAGGGTGTTTTTTCCAGTTTTGGCTGAGCCAAATGGCTTTGAATGTGTGGATTATAGAGAAGGGGGAGTGCCCTTTTATAAGAGGGGTCAGGGGCACCTTAGGAAAAGCTTGAAATATTATTTTATAATAAAATAATTTTTGATTTCTAATGGCACAAAAATGTATTATTTTAAGGATAAGGTGGGGATGGGTCGAAAACCACTCAACAAATAGATTTTAGACAGGTTTGGGTCACTATATTAACTTTATCTTTTAGATTTAACTATTAGTTAGATAGTTTGACATTTACCAGGTCTCTTTATATTTTTATATTAAATGGTCAATAAACATACTTTATACTTCCAACAGAACCCCAAGTAGTTCATTAATGATACACCTATCTGTATATAAGTATTTTTTCTAAACCTTATATTTTTAGGAATAGAATATCAATTAATAATATTTTATTTTTTAAAAAACACTTTTATGTCAATTTTGACACTATTTGGTATTTTGTTTTTTCTAAATTCATAACAACATTATTAATTCAAAAAAATCATCTAACCAACCCTAAAATTTCATATTAACCTATAAAATTAGTGTAATTTATAAAAATTCTCAAATTAAATTTATTTTGATATTTATAATGTCAATTATTTTAATCTTTCATTAATTTGGTAATTACTGCATCATCATTGTGTCATAAATAAATTAAATTATTTAATGTCTAAAAAATATAAATAAAATAAAATTATGTAGGGAAGCGTTTTAGATTTATAATGAATATTTATAGTCTAATTTATCTTATGTGTAACCCTATATTAAAAATATTTTAGTTATTAAACATAGATTTTAGCTCTTTTAACTCTTCTTTGAATTAAATAATAATAAATGTCCTAATCTAATAAAAGTGGACCAAAAAGGTTCATATTTTATTACTAAGGTTGTTTTTGGTCGAATTTTAATTATCCAATAGAATTAGGACATGTGTTAGGGTAATAATAATATCATTTTTACCCTTAATTACCCTATTTACTTTTAACCGCGGTAAATAAAAGTAAAAAGTAACTATTCACCAAAAAATATTTTCACCTTATTTAACCACATTGTAATTATTTATATCAACTGTGTCTCTTAGATTTTTTAAATTCAACTCAAATAAGAGGAAAAATTAAGTTTTATGTAAGTTTGCAAATGCTCCTAGGAGGTGGGTAAAAGACGGTAAAAAGTTCAATAAAATTTATATATATATATAAAATTATTATAAACTGAATCCAATGAATTAAACTGAACTTATATAGGTATAATGTATCTATTTTTACCTAAAATAAATTTAAATAAAATAAATAATTATTTAAATAAAAATTCGGTTTCAAACTATAACTTAGTGTTTTTCACTATTCATCAAGAATTGAAAGTTTTCAGAAAAATACCAAAAATTCACCCTAGGCTAATTTTGATATTCCGAATTCAAAAATAAAGTCTATTATACCAAATTAAAAACATAAAAGTTTCATTTATTAATTTAAAATTAATTCCCATTGTCAAAACCAAAAGGCATATTTTTAAGAAATAATAACTATCAAAATATTGACACTTGTTTATGTCCAATTTCAAAGTGAAATTACTTAAAATGACCATAATTAGATTAAATGGTAAAAATATAATCTATTTATACTTCCAAACCATTAAAATGTATAATTTAAAACTATAAATTATTTTGATTAAAAAAAGTTGTTTTCAGTTAAAATATAGTATTTTCACTATTCACCCAAATATGAAAGTTATCCTAAAAATGCCAAAAATTTATTAAAACTAAATTCTTATATCCTAATTATAAATAAGAAGTTTATTTTTTCAAATTGAATGTATATAAGTTTCAAATATTGGATTTAAAAAGGGTTCACCATTAAAAGGCGGTAAAAGTGCATTTTTGAAAAATACTTCTTTTATCTAAAAAAATGAATTTGTTCTTACAATATGTCTAAGAAATTCATAATATGGATTCTAAAATTATAAGGATTATATAAAGTTCAAAATTTAGTTAATACTATTCATAACTGCTTTTGAACGGCTAGTTTGGTAAGTTGTGGTGTGCTTGAACTCGGTGTTGCATGTAGTGCAAGTTATTGAATTACATTGAAGAAATAACATTATATGAAATATTAGGGTGTTACACTTATACCTTTCAAGGTGTGGATAAAATTATTCTTACAGGAAAATGGACCTAAGGCAAAGGCTCACCACATTCATACTCATCCATCCCGTCAGTCTCACAAGACTCTAGGGTCATATTGTGCTACCCTAAAAGCAGGACGATATACCACATGGGGATATGAGCTTCAACCAGACATATCAAATTCTCTTTGATGATGGAGGACATACTCATGGAGAGTTTAGCCATTAATTTGTCCCATCCTAGTCTCACCTGGCTTTATGAATTTTTGGGACAACTATAGGAAGGTAGGCCCCCACACCGTCTCAGCAGACTGTTTCAATTCCTATATTGGTAGAAGGTAGAACACTTCCCCTATTATGAATATTGACATACTGTAATGGTTCCTTATTCTGACTTTCAACCTGCCCTTCTCAACATTCCCATTGTTCTTCCAAAGACTCTAAGTGTTATTGATGCGGTTGGGCTGCTGAATTATTCTTTTCACTTATCGTTTGAATGAAACCCTACCCTTCATGGGTCGTTAAGAGGAGACATGGGTGGTTTTTTAGAGGAATGTTCATATCTCATTGTGCTTCGGGACATGATGCACAATATTCCTATAGATTGAGTAGTTATTTGTGAGCCATACCCCCTACCGATTTTCCAGGAAATTTAGATGCCTTCAACAAGCTACACTTCTTCCTACTGCTCAGTTAAGGGGAGAGTCTCATCCCACATTTTTTCACCATTTATAGATTATGATGATGCATGAAGGTGACACTATAGAGGTTATCATCCTTAACAAAATGAGTTCCACCTTTCTCTCACAGGAGTATGCCCAATAATGGATGGCATGTTACCCCGATGGAGTGCTAAGAGAACTAGTTTGGAGAGTGTAGAAACCTCTAACTATTATCCACCCCATCCTCGCTCAGATGACCATGCCACACATTCCTTATTTTGTGATGAATGTGATGGCTACACCTTCTATTCCTATACCTACAACAACCATGATGGATACACCACATGTTCCTTCCCTTGTGGTAAGAAGGCACTCAGTTCTCTATTAGGAATGTATGGAAGGATATTCATCAGTACAACCTATTTCAGTGCGGAGTGATTTAGATCACTCCCATCTTATAAATACTACTCACAACCCTAATGAGGCTAGCCCCAGTAGAGCAGCACCTGCCACCCAAAAAGTTGTGGCTAGTCCTCCGCGTATGGCTCCAGTAGTTGAGCCATATGAGCTCAAGGAGAATCCCCCATCATGGGTGACATGCCTTAGGTCCCTCTCTACTCCTTTTATGATGCTTCCTACTTATATACACGTTGTTGCAATAAAGGATTAAGGTACTGGTGCTACGACGAGGCACCGGGAAGTGAAAAAAGTGGCATGGTGCCAGCTATGTGCTCTTGTTGTGGAGACACTTATGGACAATTATGCCAATGATACTAAATATTTTCAGTGGTAATTCACTGAGCTGGGTTCCAGTGGATTCAATTATTGGCACTTACACAACCTCATCTACAAAATCATAATAGATAGAGAATATATTCCTTCTTGTAAGGACAAGATTTCCATGTTCAATTCTTCCCATCACCAAGTGGCGAGATTATGAGATGTTTTGGAGGAATTCAATCCCTTAACAGCTGAGGAGGTGAAGGATTGTGATTTAGTGGTCTCTCAAATGGAAGTGTTATGGGAGTACGATTACCATGAATCAAGATTTAGGGATCAGATAGGCTTTTTTCATGCCAACTATGAAGCTATCCAAAAGAAAGGTGGGGACCTTAAAGTTGTTATGGAATAGTTGTGTCCAATAGTCAAGGATGAAACAGAGGAGAGAGCTTCTTTGGAGAAAAATCTCAATGGATCACAGAAATCACATTCTATCTTTCTGTAAAGGGTAAGACAAACCTTGTTGTAGCTCTCCCTAAATCGGGATATGTACTCTCTTTTTCTTTTTGATAATTTGTAGAGACTCCATAATAGTGATGTTCTTCAATTTTTTTGAACTCAATGCAACTGATTTTACTTCAAATTATTCTTCTATATCTTTTCCTGTCATAATAATTGATCACAAAATATCATTTCAATCAAGTATTAATTTTAAACCATGACTAGTAAACTGAAATAATCAACTCAGGCTCTAATTTTTTTCCTGAGCCATAGGACTCAACAAGCATGGTTTGACTATTTTTGAGGTTTTGTGGAACAACCTCATGAAATTTCTTGTCTTTTTCATTATTACCCTAATTCTTGACAAAGAATTTTTGATAGTGTCTTAGAGGGTATAACTTGACTTTTTCTCAGGCCACCCAATACGGGTTTTCGACTTAACAAGATTTACTTCTCTTCTTATGGATCAAAATTTTTTTTAACTAAACCATACATGGAATAGGTTTGAGGAACTGATACTTAACTTTTATCTAGAGGCACCCTTTGCAAAATTTCACTTTGGAAAGTATGGAATCTTTTTATTTCTCTGGAATTTCATAGTCTGGCCAATCAAACTCATTAATGATGTTTTAGGTTGAAAATCATTTACCAAACTTAACAGGGTAGGGTCCCCAATTCGGGATCGTCAGTCGAGAATGTTCTAATATCCTTCATACATAGATTATGGATTTCTCTTGACCCTAAATTTGTGAATTTTAGACATGCGTGAAGCTCAATATCTATTTTAGGAATATATAGAAAGGAAAGGACTCTCCTGTGGATGAATTTAACTTTTATTGACGACTGTTTTGTAGGCGACATATGAGGAGCCACTAGGGCATGAAGTGCATGGCCAAACAAAGTTGTCTGTAGGACACTGGCCTTCCATATTTGATGTCCTTGTAGGTTTTTCAACACTTTTTATTTATTTTTATGGTGGGATCCATAGTGGGTGGTTGATCTATGTCATGGTATCCCAAAATATTGGGGACATTCATATCAATTTTGAATGGGAAAATGTTCTCGCATGGTTCTTACCTGTGTAAGGGAGAGATGGGGAATTGTCAGTTCAGTTAGAAGTATTTTTTTATGTAAGGAGATTTTTGGAAAGAGGAAGGTATGTAATTCGTTATCTAGGGGTATTCCAAATCCAGGGTTGTGACATGACATGAATATCATATGAGTGTATAGAAACTAGAAAGGACTCTCCTAAGAACTAATTCTCCTTTGATTGATTGTCGTTTTATAGGTGATATATATAGAGCCTCTAGGGCATGATGTGAATAGTCAAAAAAAGGTTTCTGTGAGGAACTAGCCATCCATATCTGTTGGATTTTGGGAAATTTGTGAATATAGTATGTGAACTTTGACAAGGGGTTCACCTAATCATGAAAAGGGACATTTTCGATGAACTTCTCTCGGAAACCCAAAAATGAGTGGGGGAATTTTTCTTTTGTATACGGATCAACTTCAAACATATGAATGGGGTATCTTTATAAACTTCATAAGGGACTATAGATTAATCGGGCCCATAAGTTCTGATATGTCTTGGATTTTTGTAGGGGGGAAATTTAAACCGTGACTTTGAAGTCCATTGAATCAGGAGGGATGGAACGAGTCTTGAAATCCATTAGACGTAGTTATATAAGAGATTACTCTCCTAGGGAAGAATTTTCCTTGGATTTATGACCATTTTTATATGAAACATATGCAAAGCCACTGGGGCGTGATGTGCATATCCAAATAAAGGTGTCTGCAGGACACTGGACTTCCATCTCATATGGCTATGGAGGGTTTTGGGGATTCAAGATCACTTAGAGCACAGAGTTTGAGGTATGTCAGGAGTCTATCTGGGAATATTGGAAACATTTGAGCTACGATTTACTCAGGGAATTAGGTATCCATTACATAGATCTATCTCACACATAGGGTAAGGCGTTCGTCCCATATTTGGGGTACCCAGTCATTTAACATCACATGGCATGGATGTTAGATTCCTCTTAGAGAAGGGAACCATGACATGCCTTTTAGGGTCATACTACTAGGTTTGAAATCCTAGGTTGTTTTTCCATAATTTCCTGGTGGTTCTATCGCTATGATACCTAAGATCATGTGAAATATGATCGGTGTAAGAAATAGGGGATTACGTGTCATGACCCATCCCCTGAGGCCCATGTCGTGACTACCCCAAGTCTGCCTTCCATAGGTCAGGGGTTGGCGACTAGTACCAGAAAGGTGTATCCCTATAATGGGAAGGAATTTCCTTTAATCCTATACAAACACACCATCCAAGAACACAACAAAGAAGTAACCATGATGTAAAATACTTTAGTAAAAAGTGTACTGAAAGAAACATGGTCAGAATACAAGCCCAAATGAAAAGTACAAGTACAACTGAAAAGATAAAATAGCACCTGGATCATCCACTACGGATCCTACCTTAAGGGTAGGTACAAATCTTCTCCACAACACTCCACATAAGCCCATATCATCTAGCCATTTCCTGGTCCTGGCTTCCTCAAGTATTAGCCTAGTTGCTCGTCATCTGCACCAGACACAACAAGTTGAGGTTGAATCCCATGAAGGGGTGAGTATAAAAATACCCATTAGGGGACCCAGAGACCCCCTAAAGGTATCCCAGTGATCCTCAAAGGAAAACATAAAAATATATACCTCAAATGTAACATCAAAATCATGATCTAAATCATGAAGCACAAGAAAAAGAGACCGCTCACACCAGGTATACAACTCAAAGACCAGGAATATAGATGATTAGTCTTAGACTATATCTTATTATTCTATTTAGAAACTCCACAAATAATCCACAAAGAAGTTGTTCTATTACCAATCCACTATTTGAAAAAAATATTTTTTCCACGATGGTCCACTGTATGGCGAGTCCTCGTTGAGCCATGATACTACTGATCCACATAGGGTCGCTAGAATGCTAATCCGCATAGGGTTGCTGGAATGCTGATCCACACAGGGTCGCTGGAATGTTGATCCACATAGGGTCACTTGATGCTAATATATATAGGGTCTCTAGTTTCTAATCCAAAACACACCATTCTAAAACTATTCCTCCTCGAGTATCTATGATATTGATCCACATAGGGTCACTAAGATGCTGATCCACACAGGATCGCTACTTCCAAGATAGTCATTCAAAAAATTCCCGCTCATAGCACGCTTGATTCTGGGAGAACCTATCCTCAATCCAGCAGTCATATTTCAACTGGAAAAAATTCCCACCAAAAGGCATACCCAAGGGACCGCCCAATCATAGGGGTCCCAACATGACAGACAGCTCGTTGATCGGATTCCCGGTTTGTGAGATATGGGCACTATTGTAAAAGGAATCAGTTGGATTCAAGTTTTATCCACCCTAATTTGCATGTCAAAATCTACCAAAAATCACTTAGATTATCTCTAAAGGAATGCCTTCTCACAAGTGTCCTTATGCCACAGACGAAACGTCGATCAGACGACCGGTCTGTTAGTTACATCTCTTTCCATGAAACAGGGGTAATCGCACCTCAGTTCGGTCTGGACCAGCTCAGTCAAGCCTGTCGGAATATTAAAAAGGGACTGATTCCCAAAAGGGGTTCCAACGCCACCAATGGAATGTCAAACAGACACCTAGCTCATTAGTTACATGCATTTATTTATTCAGGGGCCTGTTGGGTCTACGCACAGTCCGACTCAGTCTATCAGGCCTGACGTAATGGTTCATGGGGTCTACCTGACCCCGCCCAGGTCCAACCTATTAACGGTCGGCCCATTTCACTAGGTTCGGCCAATCGGGGGGTCATCCCATTGGTTTTCGGGCCAGAGCCGTAGTTGGCCCGACCCACCGGGTGGGGTTCGACCCACCCGCACTAGCCCACTGGGTCGCGGGTCCGGCCCACTCGGTCAGCCCGCGTCCAGCCCGATCTGCCAGAAGGTGGACCGTTTTCTCCTGCTGGCCTCACAGTTGTGGTGTTGTTTTGTCCAACCAGTGGGGAACTTCCCCACCGGGTTCAATGGTCGACCGTTTGGAAGACCGGCTTCCGCCAATGTGGTGCGAAGCGGGGCCAAATCGCCCTCCTCCTCCCGTGGCCCGCTGGCCGCGGCTGCTGCCGGCGGTGCATGCGGGAACCAACCTTGTCCCATGTGGCTGGCTCGGTCCGACCACCCTTGGACACCAAGGCGCATGACAGCACACCGCTGTCCCCCACCCGCGGGTCTCCCCCAGCCACTGTCGGCCACCGCCGACATGGTGCGCTGACGGTTTCTTCCGCGGGCCACTAGATGCGCTCTGGTGGTCCATTTTTGATGACATCAACACCTATGATTCTCTCAGGTCACCATCCTATTGTGTGTCCTCCGATCTCATCATGTCGCTCCCTTGGGAAAACAATTCCAGAAAAATGAGACAAATACCGAAGAGGCGGAGGGTACGGTCCTTGTTCGTATGGCCCGCACCCTCCTCATTAGTATCATAATAGGCAGTCAACAAGTTATCTCATAAAGATGAAATTTAAAACAATATCACTACCTGGATTAGACATCCACTACCTACAATTGACTGAACCTCCTTCATCATTGACAACAGTTCGTGATTCGGTGGCGCTTGTCACCGCTCACAGAAACCAGTCTCGTCCTCCAAGTTGTTTTTTTCACAGTACTTTTCCAGAGCTCCATTACTTGGTGATTCTGTGCCAACATCCCTCCCCAAGCTCCATATAAATAAGAGGGCAAAGTGGTGGTTAACCTTTTGAGAAATTTATGAGGTTCATTTAATTAATAAACCTCCCAAATTCCAATGGTATGGTTACAAACAGAGAAGAGTAAATCCAATTAATGGTTTGACATGTCATCAGTCCCGCCACCACCGCTTATGTACTAGAGATAAAGAAAAGAAATAAAATAATATAACATTTTATTTTATTAATATTTCAAAATTCCAAAAAGTTTAACTTTTTCACTCAACCTAATACGGTCAAAGTGAATCCTCCCTTAAGCGAATCCCAATGTTGCGGATTAAATGGTGCCTTCAAATTTTTAATCCGAGCACCGGTTCGAAAGATAGAAAATTCCACTCACACGTTTATTGAACGTAACTAAAAAAAATTTCAATAATTCATTCTGGTCACACTGGGCCTCAGAACCACATGCCATTAATTTTCGCAGACTCGTAATAATCCTATATGATTAAAAAAATACATGGAAAATTTTGGTCTTTAAATTCTCCCCAACTTAGGTGTTTTTATCACTAAAATCCTCAAAATAGATTAATGAAACAAATGGGGGTACTGAGCATGAATCTGATCCTCACACTCCCATGTGCTCTCCTAGAGGTTCCAATGCTACCAGAGAACGATCACCAGAGGGATCGATCATCCATAAATGATGCACTCCTATCGATCCTCAATCTCCACTGGAACCTCCACAAATATCGTCCCATCATCAATGTCCAGCTCGCCCTAATGAATAACGTGCGATGGATCATGCACGTACTTTCTCAATTGCGACACATGGAAAAATTAATTCCCCTGATGCATCTGTGGGGGAAGATCTAGGTGATATGCCACCTCACTAACTCTACTGAGAACCTAAAAGCATCCGTTGAACCTCAGAGATAGCTTGCCGCCCCAGACAAATCTCCACAAACCTCATCGAGGTGAGTACCGTAAGAAGACATGGTCTCCCTCCTCAAACTAAAAAGGTTCATGTCTCCTGTCCGCATAAAACATTTTTCTACTATATATAGTCTTAATCCACTCCTAGATGATCTAAATCTTCTGAGTGGTAGTGCATACTAACTCTGGACCTATAAGTGCTGACTCCCCAAGGTTTGTCCAGCATAGAGGTGGTCTGCATGGTTGACCAAACAATGCCTCAAATTATGCCATACTGATGGTAGAGTGATTGCGATTATTGTGCACGAACTCCACCAAGGGAAAGTAATCCTTCCAAATGCGACCAAAATCTTGGATGCAAGAACGAAGAATGTCCTCCATTGTCTATATGGTCGGCCTCATCTGACCATCCATCTGTAGATGAAAGGTAGTGCTCAAACGTTTCTATGTCCCGAACACCTCCTATAATCCCTTCCACAACTAGGATATAAAACGTTTTTCACAGTCAGATATGATCATTGATGGCACCCCATGAAGACATACAATCTTCTGTATGTATAGGCTTCCCAAGCCCTCTACTGATCCCTGCTCTCGGATAGGTAGGAAGTGGGCCGACTTGGTGAGTCGGTCAACGATCACCCAGATGGAATTGGGTCCCCTAAACATACATGGTAGCCCTATCATGAAATCCATGGAAATTCCATCCCACATATACTATGGCACCTCTAGTGGAAAATTTTGTTTCACAATTCCTTACTTTTCAGCCAGTGAAGCTCAAACAACAGGTTCTAGCTTTGTCACTACTTTCTTCATCCATGGCCACCAGTACTGACATCGGAGTTCCTCGTACATCTTCGTCACACCAGGATTAACTATTAGAGGGGACGTATAGAACTCCCTCAACACCTCCTCCCATAGAACCATTGGTATCATGGTGCATCCTTTGAAGAGGTTGACATACTCCCCACCTTCAAAAAATCCATCAGGTGCCTGTCCTGAGGATATCTAATCACATAGAGCCTCGCAGTCCATGTCCCCAACCTGCACCTCCCTAACTCGTTGAAGGATTGGGGGAGTGACTTTCATAGACTAAAGGTAAGCTGCTCCATCTCTATCAACAAAGGATATCTGCAATGCGGATAGCTTCTCTTTCACCTCACTCAGCAACTATAGACCAGTCCTCCTAGGGAGTACATTTTCTCCTACATTCCCCTTCCTAGGAGTATAGACTATATCAAAGTCATAGTCCTAGAGGAACTATAGCCATCACCATTGTCTTAGGTTCAGGTCCTTCTGTGAGAAGATATACTTGAAACTCTTGTGATCATAGTAAATAGTGAACTATTCACCCAACAAGTAGTGTTGCCCTATATTTAGCACAAAGACTGCTGCTACTAACTCCAATTCATGGGTACAGTAGTTCTTATCATGTTGTATCAGCTATTTCAAACCATAAGCGATCACTACTCACTCTTGCATCAGGACACATCCATGTATGGTCCCTAATGCGTTGAAATAGACTACATACCCAACACCCTTTTCTGGTAGCCACAAGATGGGGTCAGTCGTCAGTCTCTCCCTTAGCTCCTAAAATGTTTTTTATCATCTATCCTTCCACACGAAAGGCCGTCTATTCTTTGTCAACGTTGAAAACGGTGTTGCAACTCTAGAAAAGTCAGGTATGAATCTCTGGTAGTACCCAGCCAACCCTAGAAAACACTGCACCTCATTCACACTCTTGGGTGGTTCCCAAGCTAGAAAAACCTCTATCTTTTCTTGATACACTGCAACTCTAGCCTCCAAGATAACATGTCCCAGAAAGTGGACCTCCCATATCCAGAACTTTCACTTTGAGAGCTTACCATAAAGATGGTGCTCTCGGAGAGTATCCAGAACTATCTGTAGTGGATAGGCATGCTCCTCCTCTGATGCTGAGTATATCAAGATGTCGTCGATGAAGACCACCACAAAGTGATTGAGGTATTGTAGAAAGATCTTATTCATGAGTCCCATGAAAACTGTAGGGGCGTTGGTCACGCTGAATGTCATAACTAAGAACTCATAGTTGCCATACCAATATCTAAAGGTCATCTTCTGTACATCCTCATATCGTACCCTGAGTTGATGATTGCATGATCTGAGGTCTATCTTCAAAAATCAATGAGTTACCTTAAGCTGATCAAAGAGATCATCAATCCTTAGAAGTGGATACATGTTCTTCATGGTCACCTGGTTCAGGTGCCAATAATCCACATAGAGCCTCAAACTCCCATCTACCTTCTTGGTGAACAGAATCATGGATTCCCATAGAGAAACACTGGGCCTTATAAACCTCTTCCTCTGTAAATCCTCTAGTTAAACCCATAACTCATGAATCTCCATGGGAGCCATCCGATATGCTGGTGTAGATATCGGTGTCCTCCCGGGGTACATGTCGATGTAGAAGTCTACCTCTCTATGAAGAGGTAGTCTCGAAACATCATCAGTGAAGACATCAACATATTGGTCCACCACTATATGATAACTCGAACTCTGAACATCGACTGATCTGAGAGTAATGCTAGCCAACTAATGTGTGATCGGATTCACCCTGCTCAGGGTAAGTCCATCCTATACTATAAAGGTTCCCTTATCACCGGTAAAGGAAAACCTTGTCCTATCCTCGTGGACACAACACACTTTTCACCTAATGCAGTCAATCTGAGCATAGACCTTGGACAACCAATCTAAACCCAAGATGATGTCGTAAGGCCGTGACGTCACTACTATAAGATCCTAGAAGAAGCTCTATGCTCCTAGATTAAGTTCACACTTCTCAAACCAGTGTTTAATTGTCAAATCTTCTCTCGTAGGAGTCTCTAATCATAAGGATTGAGCCAATAGCTCCAACAGAATCTTCGAGCTCCGAACAACAGTTGTGGAAATGAAAAAGTGACTGGGACCTATGTATATAAGTACTACAGCTAAGGTGGAGTAGACACATATTGTACCTCGAATCATCTCTAGAGCACTGTGGTCATAGTCCTTAGCTGCCTGGAGCTGAGATCGTCTCTGTCCACCTGCTCCCTATGGTCGGGGTGGACCACCTGGAGGTGGTGGTGGTATAACATCAAATTTCCACCCACCACCTACTGTATGGCCTGCTCCTCTTCCACATATACCACCCAGCAGACCTCCTAGATCGAATCTATGCCTCTTCCTCGGTGATCCCTCGACCGTCTGCTTGTAGTCAGTGCGGCTGGTCGGGCAGTCACGAGCCATGTGACCCTACACACCACATGTGAAGCATAGTATACTCATCTTCTAGCCTTCTCTACCTCGTGAGCCCCACACCTCCAACCCTAAATCTTAGGGTCATCCACCAGAAGGTCTGGTCCACTTGGTCCTCTATGTCATTTTCCTACTACTAGCCGTAGATGACTCTACTCTGTGTCACCCGGTGGTGGGTCTCGCTGTCGGTGTCTACTCAATAGGTAAAATCTCCACCAAGAGTGCTCTCTTCAGCACTCCCTCATGCATTGGTATGCTGAGAGATACCATCTAAGCTCTGATTTCCCTTTAGAGTCCTCAATCAAAGGTCCAAGCCCTAAATAAAGGGTCCCACACCAAGTCGATATTGTAGAGTGAGAAGTTAGTAAACCTCGCTGAGTACAGGGCCGGGGTCAGGCTACCCTGCTATAAGTGCAACAACTTATGTATACACACAAAGCGTAGAGTCACTGGAACATGCTCTTCCCGGAAGAGGTCCTCGAAATCTTCCCAGGTGAGGGTTGCCTCATCATGTGTCTGGAGCATCAGGCTCCACCATCTTCTTAATACTCTCAGGAATAAGACTGGTAGCTAGGATCACCATCTGGTCAGCTGGTGTCCCAACCAAGCGAAAAACTCTTGCCATAACCTCTAGCCAGTCCTCAGCCGCCTGTGGATCCATATCGCCTCATAACCTCAGAGGCCTCTTCTACTGAAAATCGTGCAATGTGCTCAGTTGTCGTAAACCATATACTAGTTGGGATGGTGGTCCCAAAATGTAGTGGTGTTGCTGGTACACCACACGATGGTACTATCACTGTAAGAGGCCCCTTCAATAAATCCTCAATGATCAGTGGGCTATAATCACAAACTCTCATTGGAATCCTGGATGGCTGTCTACGTGGAGACATCCTGAATGAAAACAGGTGCACCATGATCAATAATTCATATATGGTGAGCTAACTCAAATAGATCAAAAATAAAACACTTCCAAAACACATGAAATCAGTGTTTTCGTGTACTGAGTCAGAAATCAGAATTTAGAGTCCTGTTGTATGGATACGTTGGCCGCCACACCAACACTAGACTCCCCGGACTGAAAACCACACTCAAAACAGTTAAAACTATTTCTCTATTAAAAAGACCAAAGTCTTAGTTCTTCAGTAGAACCGACTCCTCTAATACCAATTTGTCATGAACCGTCCCCCAGGGCCCATGCCGTGACTACCCCAATACCGCCTTCCATAGGCCAGGGGTTGGCAACTAGCACCCGAAAGGTGTATCCCTATAATGGGAAGGAATTCCCTTTAAACCTATACAAACCCACTATCCAAGAACACAACTGGAAGTAACCAAGAAGTAAACTACTATAGTAAAAAGTGTACTGAATGTAAAGGGGCCGGGATATACGCCCAACTGAAAAGTACAAGTACAACTGAATAGTGAAAACAGATCCTGAATCATCCACTGAGGATTCTACTTGAAGGGTAGGTACAGATGATCTCCACAGCACTCCAGGTCAGCCCGACTTGTCTGACCACTTCTTGGTCTTGGGTCGCTCAAGTCTCAGGCCAACTACTCATCATCTGCACAATACACAACAAGGTGTAGGTGAAGCCCTTGTAGGGGTGAGTATATCAATACCCAGTAGGGGACCTCGAGATGCCCTGAAGGTCTCTCAGTGATCATCAAAGGAAAAAATCACAAGATATACCTCAAAGGTAATATTACAAGAATTATCTAAATCAAGAATCAGAAGTAAAGAGATAGCTCACACCAGGTATACAACTCAGAGATCAAGAAATATAGATGATTAGTTTTAAGCTATATCATCTTATTCCATATAGAGGTTTCAGAACTGATCCAAAAAGAAGTTGTTATATTTCTAATCCACTCTTGGAAAAAATTATTTGTTCTTTGATGGGACACTATAAGGAAGGTCCTCAACGGTTCACAATACTGTTGATCCACACAGGGTTGGTAGAATGATGATCCACACAGGGTTGCTGGAATTGTAATCCACATAGGGTTGCTGGAATGCTGATACAAACAAGGTCACCAGAATGCTGATCCACATAGGGATGCTCGATGCTAATCCAATTAGGGACTCTATTTTCTGATCCTCGATGGGCCACTCTAAAACTGGTCCTCGTTGGGTAGTTATGATGCTGATCCGCACAAGGTCACTAAGATGTTGATCCACATAGGATCGCTACTTCCAAGACAGCTGGTCACTGGATTCCCACTCATTGCATGATTGATTCTAGGAGAACTACTCTTAAATACATTATTCATATTTCAAATAGTATTAAGTCTCACAAAGAAGAATACCCAAGGGACCACACCATCATAGGGGTCCCAACGTGACAGACAGCGCGTCGATCGAACACACGGTCTGTGAGATATTGGCACTTTTATAAAAAGGGCCCAATTGGATTCAAGTATGATCCAACCAAAGTCGAATGTCAAACTCCTTCAAAAATCACTTAGAGTTTCTCCAAATACCTCCTTGTCACAAGGGTCCTTATTCCATAGACGGTGCATTGATAAGATGCCTGGTCTGTTAGTTACATCCCTTTCCATGAAATGGGGGTGATCGCACCTCGGTCCAGTCTAGGCCAACTCTTTCGGGCATGCCGGAATATTCGAAAGGGGACACTTCCCAAAAGAGGTCCCAATTCCACTGACAGCGTGTCATACAAACACTTGGTCTATCAATTACAAGCATTTATTTATTCGGTGGCAGGTTGGGTCTGGGCCCAGTCTGACACGGTCTGACTGGCCCGACGCAATGGTCCCTAGGGTCTACTTGACCTTGCCTAGGTTCGGCCCGTTAAGGGTCAGCCCACTTCACTGGGTCCATCCCATCAGGGTCAGCCCATTGGTTCACGGGCCCAGGCCGCGGTTGTCTCCGCCCGCCGGGTGGGGCTCGACCAACCCACACTGGTCCATTGGGTCGTAGGTCTGGCCCACTCAGCCAGCCATTATCCAGGCCAATCCACTAGATGGAGGACCACTTTGTCCCAACGACCATATGGTTACAAAGCTATTTTGTCCAACCAGTGGGGCACTTCCACACTGGGTTCAACGGTTAGTTGTTTGGCCGACTGGCTTCCGCCAACGCGGTACGACGCAGGGCCGTACTGGCCTCCTCCTACCGTGGAACACTGGCCGTGGGTGCTGCCACCGGCGGTGCCTATGGGCGCCGCCCTTGTACCATGTGTATGGTTGCCACAGGTCTCCCCCAGACACTTCCAGCCACCACTGACATGGCGCACTGACGATTTCATCTGTGGACCATTGGGCATGCTCCAATGGTCCTTTTTGGATGTCGTCAATGCCTTCGAGGCTCTCAGTTCACCGTCGCTGCTGTGTGTCCTCCGGTTTCATCCTGCCACTCCATTTGGAAAAATTTTCCAAAAAAAATGAGACAAATACTGAAGAGGCAAAGGGTCTGGGGCTTGTTCATTAGGCCCACACCCTCTGTGTTAGCATCATATCAAGATATCAACAAGTTATCTCGTAAAGATGAGCTTTACAAAAATCCCCCTACCTGGATTATACATCTGCTGATGACGATTGATGAAACCACCTTCATCATTGTAGGTGGTAAGTGATTTGGTGGTGCTCTACACCGCTCTCTAAAACAGGTCTCTTCCTCCATGTGATTGGTGTCACGGTACTTTTCCAGAGCTTCGTCTCTTGGTGAAGCTGTTCCAACACCCCTCCCTAAGCTCCATATAAATATGTGGGTAAAGAGGTGTTTAATGTTCTGAAGAATTTATGAGGTTCATTTAATTAATGAACCTCCCAAAATCCAATGGTACAGTTACAAAAAAGTAGGAGTCAATCCAATTAATGGATTGACATGTCGTTGATCCTTTCACCACAGCTTATCCGTTGGAGAAAAAGAAAAGAAATAAAATAACATAACATGTTATTTTATTAATCTTTTAAAAGTAAAAAAACTTTTACTTTTTCACTAGACCTACTATGTTCTAAGTGAATCCTCCCTTTAGTTAATCCCAGTTCTATGGATTCAACAGTGCCCTCAGATTTTTAATCCAATCACCAGTTTGAAAGATAGAAAATGCCACCCACGTGTTTACTGAACGTACCTTAAAAAAAGATCAGAAATTTATTCCGGGCACACCGAGACTCAGAACCACATGTTGTCAATTTTAGAAGACTCATAATAATCCAATATAATTAAAAAAATTAAATCAATAATTTGGGACTTTACATTATGAGGATTCTATGTCACTACCCTAGAATAGAAATATTAACATTAGGGATAATTTTAGGCTTAAAATAATTCTATTTAGTTTAATGTCATACATCAAGGATGATTTTGTCCTTGTAGTTTAATGTCATGTGGTGAGGATATGATGTTGTCATGAAGATATTTAATATCTTTGAGTTAATCACAATCAGGATGTTCTGGAATTCCTTAGACGTGAGTGATGATATAAGGTGTAAACCATAGTTCTGGGGGAAACATGAATCAGGACGGATGGAATGGGGCTTGAAAGCCATTGGGTATACTGTGATAGGAGATGACTCTCTTGGGGACGCAGTTTCCATTGAATGACTACGGTTTTTGTGGGAAACATATGCAGTGCCACTGGGGCATGATGTTCATATCCAAACAAAGGTGTCTACAGGACCCTAGCCTTCTATCTCATATGGCCATGAATGATTTTGGGGATCCAAGTTTTCCCAGAATATGGGGTTTGAAAAATGGTAAAGATGTGCCTGGGAAAGTAAAAAATACCCAGACCATGATTAATCGTGAACTATTGGCGCTTCAATATAGATTTGACTCATATGTATAGGGGGAAGCAGGATCTTTTGACTTATTATGAGTAGGGGGCATGTGTGGGATCTCGTAATACTATGAATTGGGCCACACATAACTTGTGAAGAAATTCATAGTTTATTTTCATGTGGTTAGGACCTTCCATGGACTCCCGTACAAGTCTGACCTATACATGGGAAAAGTGGGATTTTTTATGGTCGTTGGGATGGGATGCCATATCCACGCATCACTACATATCCTACAAGTGAAAGAATCAAGACTTATATTGTTTTGAATGTTCCATGTACTGATCTAGTTCGTACATGTGAACTGGAAAATTTGAGGGAATTTTTTTATTTTTGATGGCTGGGCCGGGATACAAAATCTGACTGTCACTAAGTATCCTGCAATGGTTGGAAACAATCCATACATAGTTCTGGATTTTCCCTGTATCGATCTAGCTCAGTCCATATGTAGGGACATTTTTTTTATTTTCTATAGGTGTTTGGTCTACCAAACATATCTATAACTTGTTTTTGTAGAGAAATCATTATCACTAATCCTAATCTCTCATGTGTTATACTCGATGTGAGAAATAAAGAGTGATAAGGGTTTTCCGTTCCAGTGTGGGGAAATAGAGGATATGATAGAGGTAATGTTTTTGTGAGGGTTGGGCCAAGATCAAGGATTGAGGCGTCTCTATGTATCATGAAAAGGAAAGAATCAAGATGTACATAGTTCTAGAAGAGATCATGAAGTTTATCATCATGTGATTAGGATGCCATGCACTATTTAGTTTAACATCTTACAATGAGGACCTAAGTTATAGTTTAATGTCATGTTGGTCAGGACAACAAATCATAGTTTAGGGTCATAGAGTTTGGACCATGAAGAAAATACCATTCACTTTAAAGTCATGTTGGTCAGAAAAAAACTCATAGTTTAGGGACATAGATTTTGGACCATGGGGATAATACCATTCACTTTAATTTCATGTTGATCAGGAAAACAACTCATAGTTTAGGGTCATAGAGTTTAGACCATGGCTTGTAAGTGATACAATTACATGAAATACTTGTTCAAAAACATTGAATTTATGGGAGATGTGATGAGTTGTATGTACATTGATATCTGGGTGTACACTCCATTGGAATAGACCATGTGTATGAAATATGATCCTTCCCACATTGGTTCAATCTTTGGATTCTTATTCTCGAGTATCATCAGGGTTATGAAGACTAATACCATTTCTCTTTTGAGGAAAGATCGAAGGAGAACCTTTTTGTTGAAGGCTCGTGCGATCCGATTTTGTTAGATTTCCAAATGGTGTAAAGTGTGCAAACATTTTTAATCTAGATACTCTAACTCATCAAACCATCTCTGGAATTGATCGTCCATGGACAGTTGATTGAAAATGGCCATAAAAAGTGATGGAACATAAATTTCGATAGGCAAAACCGTTTCTTCCCGATATACTAGTGAGTACGGGGTCGCCTGGGTGGTTGTGCGGTTCGTGGTCTGGTAAGCCTATAAATCATTTAGGAGTTTATCTGGCCACAATTTCTTATCCTTATATACTATTTTCTATAATATGTTGGATAATGTCTTATTGAAAACCACTATCTACCCATTGGATGCTGCATGATACCAGGATGAATAGTTGGCTTTGATTCCATACTCATGGTATAACCTATCCAAATCAGCAAAGAAAACGTTTGTGTCGTTGTCCATCAGTATTGTATGAGGGACACCAAATCTGGAAATGATGTTGGTCTTCACAAATTTGACAATTTTTTATGTCCCAACTTCTTTAAGGGGTATGGATTTGGCCTATTTGGAAAATAAGTCGGTCGCTAGGAGTATAAACTTGAATTTTGTGGCTATAACAGGAGGATATAGTCACACAACATCTATCCACTGGGTAAAAAATGGATAGGAGTACCTTGTTGTATGAAGTAACTCTGGAGGTTGGTGTATGAAATTAGAACGAACATGGAATGAATGGAAATTCTTAGCAAATACGTCAAAATCCTGTATCATAGTGGGCCAGTAATACCCAATACTTCAGATTTGGTGAGAGAAATTGGTTGCTAATTAGTGAAATCCACAAGCTCAGGTGTGTTCTTACTTCATGATAGTAGTAGTATCTTCTCCATCAAGTCACTTGAGAAGGACTCCATCAAGGCCTCATTTGTAGAGAACATTTTCTTAGTTTACCCCATTGTACATCGAAAAATTGGCTGCTTGTCTTTGTTCCCATTCCCTTCCAGCCCTATCTAGTGGGAGTTCCCCCTTTCAAAGGTAATTTTAAATGGGTGTCATACAGTCGATGATTTGACCATAAAGCTCAAAAAACGGGGCTAATTTTTTCAATATTCTTCGTACTGCTCTGGATAAATGGAAATACCATCTTGCTGTGGGGAATTCTAATGACTGTTTCATCCCGGTCTGGATCAGCCAAGGTTGTGGATTCATTGTCCAAATCATTGGCTTGAGAATTTTGAGACCGAGGGACATAATTCAACATTGGTTCTGATTGGAATTATACCACCAGTTCCCAAACATGGTTCATCAAGGGGGCCAATACTTCTTTCTTAATAGAACTGTCACCATTGAACTGTTTGATGACTAGCTACGACTCACCTTTTATATCTAGGTGTTTGGATTGCATATGAAGTGTTAGTTCCAGGACTTCTATGATGGCATGATATTCTTCTTCATTATTTGAACACCCTTCCAAAATCAGGAAATAATATGGTAGGATGGCATTTTTAGGCGATACAAGTATAATTTACAGCCCCACCTTATTGAGTTTGGAATCCTCCATTATTTTCCCCATCGTTCTTATAGAATCACCATCAAAGTACATATACCATGTAGGGGGGGTTCCTCTAAGACAGAGAACACTTCTTCATCAAGAAGTTTGGCATCCAACGGTGTTGTTTCTTTTTAGGGGTTTTCTTCCAGGAAGTCTTCTAATGCATGGACTTTGATGGCCTTCTGGGGAACATACCATATATAAAACTATTGTAGGATGACTAAAAATCGTGATAGGGTTCCATTTAGCATGGTACAGGTGAGGATATATTTGAGCGGGTTATAGCCAGAGACCAGGTGGAACTCATGGAGCTACAGGTAATGCCTGAGTTTCTGAACTGCAAAGATTCGGGCTAGGTAGTTCTTTCCAATTTTTGAATACTGAGTTTTAGCATCAATCATTGTTCGGCTGAGGTAATAGAGGTTGTTCTCTCTACCGGCATCGTTCTTCTACACGAGGAAGGTGCCTAATGACCATTCTTGGGTGGTTATGTAAAAAATGAGTGGTCTCCCCTCAATTGGTGCCATGAAACCAATGAGATTAGGAGATATCTTTTGATATTATTGAATGATTGTTAGAAATCACTATCCCACTCATATATAACCCCTTTCTTAACCATCCAGGTGAAAGGTAAAGATTTACCTGCCAAGTTGGATATGAAGAGATGAATGTAGGTGAGGTTCCCCTAGAGACCTCTCAACTCACTGAGGTTGTGAGGTGGGGACAATTCAAGGATGGATTTTTCCTTCTTTGGGTTGACTTCAATGTTGCGATGGATTACTACAAAGCTGAGGAATTTCCCAGAGGTAACTCCAATGGAACATTTAAGGGGATTCATCTTTAAACTATTCGATCTTAGTTTGTTGAAGACCGTTTCAAGATTGACCAAGTGGTTTGAGTGCTGTCGATATTTAACCACTAGGTTGTCGACATAACAATTGACGAATTTTCCCAAGAAGGGCTAGATGATGCGATGCATGGCATGCTGATATGTGGTGATGAATTTTTTTAGACCGAAGGGAATCACCTTATAATAGAAAAATCTCAGAGGTAAACTAAAATTAGTGGCTTCTTTATCCCTTTTGGCCATCTATATTTGGTTGTACCTAGAATAGACATCCATGAATGATAGGACCTCATATCTGGAGGTTGCATCGATCAACAATTCTATGATCGGGACCAAGAAATTCTCTTTTGGGAAATGCTGATTAAGGTCCCTAAAGTCAATGAAGATTCGAATCGGTATGTAATTCTTTTTGATAGGGAATATGTTTTCTTTCTAGATGAAATACTTAAATTCTTGTATGATGTTGTCTCTAATCATCTTGTTAACTTTAGACTCCATTTTGGAAGCATGGATTAGGTGGGTCCTTCTAGATGCCTTCTTATAGCCCCAGTGGTCTTCGGGTAAGCCCAGATGATGAGTGGAAACCTCAGGATCATGGCTTGGTATTTTGGTGTAGTTCCAAGAAAAAAAATCTCGATTGTTCCTTAGGAAGGAGTTATATGTTTAATTCTCCTCGATAGTCATAGACACACTGATCAGAGTGGGATGCGGGTCATCTTAGGTGCCTAGTTTTATCTCATTAAGTTCATCAATTGTGGTGGAGATACCTTCTTCAAACATTGGAGGATCATCTCTAAGGTCTTCTTCTTATTCTTCTTCACCATATTATTTTTCTTCATCTTCTGATGGATAGAGGATTCTCAATACTAACTATCCAATGTTGGGATAAAAATTGTCTTTTTCCTTAGTGAGTGAGGCGGGGGTAGTTTGAGGTTTTGTGGATGGGCTGGGAGCATCTTTGATAGGGATTTTACTATCATCATGGGATTCGGCCCACTCTTCTGTGTCGTTGGACTTGGCAGCCATAGAGAAAATCATGCAGACAATTGATTCTACATCCAAACTTGCACTGGTGCATTCAACTTGGTTAATTGGTAATACATAATCTTCCCCAAGTCACTGGAGGGGATTAGAGGGAGCTATTTCTATTCTATTTGGGGCAGTAATATAATTAACATCATCTGCCAAAGGATATTTTTCTTCAGATTCGTAGAAACCTGTGTCAATATAATGTGACTCATAGGTCTAAAATGCAGATTTATCAATATGCAACATCCCATTTTTTCCCATTAGTGAAATATTTGATGCACTGATGGCATGATGAAAGAATTGGAGCATGATGATGTAGCCAAGGCCTCCCTAACAAGGCGTTAAAGACTGTACTTTTCTATACTACTAGGAACTCAGAATCCTATATGAGGACTTCAAGTAATGTTTTAAGGTTGATTTGTCCCAACAGTTTTTGTTCACTTTTGTCATATCCCATAAGAGTTTTGGTGTAGAGTGTCAAGTTGTCTTCGTCATAGCCCAACCGATGAAGTGCTCACAACAGGAGGAGATTGACTCCAGATCCGTTGTCTATGAAAATCTTCTAGTCATCAATTCCCTTTATCTTTCTGGACACATATAAGGGTTTTATGTTCCATTTCATGATGAAATCTTCATCCTTATCTGTAAAGGAGATGATGACATGAAATTCTTCAGTATTAGTCTCTGTTAAAAAGACTTCGGATGCTGCTACTTCAGCCTCGAACTCATGGGCACTTAGTAAGTCTTCTATGAGTGACTCCATAAGTTCTACAGATAGGATTAACATGTCTAGGATTGATAGTTTTCATGGTACTAAAGCTAGTTGATTTAGAATATCATATTTTTTATCTAAAGGTCAGCACTTCCCATATCATGGTTACTCTTTCATAGAAACATTAGGATACTGATCTTTGGTTGTAGAGGGTTCGGCCTCTGTGACAAGATCTGTTGGTGTTGCGGTCCTTTCCGAGTTTGGACGAACTGGTTAATATGTATGCCTTGATTGATTTTATATTTTTTCTCTCCCTGATAGAAATTCCAAGATAGTTGTGATTGTATTTCATTCGGTGGGGGTGGAGGAGCATTCTGGTTATTGTTGTGTCTGTTGGAGGGTCCTTCAACTAGTTTCTGCAATGTTAATGGTTTCAGTTATGGCATGACTGAGAATTTGGCTCCTACCATGATCATGCCTTCCAGGAAACCTCCAACCTATGTGGCCTCTTCCTTGAGATCTACGGTTGGACATGGGGAATTTGGGTTCATGTCTATAGTCACCATCTCAGAAGTGGTCCATCAAGTGAATGAAATTAATGTAACTGAAGATCAATTCTTGATCTAATAGTGTTTCTCTCCGATTTTCTCCTTCTGATGGTGCTATTTGGTGGGGCGGTGCTCATTGTGCCATTTGGAGGGGCGATGCCCATTATTACAAGTCTACGAGTATGAAATATACCAGTGTCAATACTAACTTTGGCTTTGTTTTCATCCCATCTTCTTTATCCTTTTTTCTTCCATTCTAGGCCTTAGAGGATTGTGGGGATGAGGAGGACGGTTGAGCTATATTATGAGCTTTTGGGGGTGAAGTTGGTTGTATCAACTGCACCTGGAGGATTCCATGGACTCAGTTGACTATCTTCTGTTTCATCCAATTGTCAAACTTTTGTTTGTTCTTACTATCATCTATTTTCCATTCTTCTTCCTCTATTGAGTCTGAGTTGGAATCATACTTCACATGTGTTGATGGGATGCCAAACATTACATGCATGGAATCCACCATATGTTGTAGTAGATCCTTGAAAACAAATAATTCATGGTTGGTGTGTCCTAGTATCTGGTGATAAGGAAAATAATTTAGACGTTCATCAAGACCCACTTCATTAGCTCGCTTTGGATATGGTATTTAGAGTAAATTGTAATTCATGGCAGCTATGAAATAGCAGTGGACCTAGTCATCTTAGAATGAGTAGAATTTATTTATTAATTCTTCAAACTAATTTCTTTTAGAACCATGTATCTCATATTGTCATGGTGGGAGTGGATGTTGGCATCTTGGGGGTCCTTCACAGTTTAGTGGGGGCCTCACAACTGGTGCTGTTTCCAAGGGTGGATTAAGCGTGACATTATTAGCCACTTCATATTTTCCCAATCTTTTCTACGGCTGATGTGGCCACTTGGGACATGAGATTAGTCCATTTCAAGGAGTCTTATATCCTTTGAGAAATGATAGAGAAATCTCAAAACCCACTCATATACTTCACCAGGATGAGCGGTGTTCACAATTCATCCTGAAGGATATTGATTCACGTTGCAATCATTTCATCGTGGGGGACCGGTCAGTTTAGGGAATAATTAAGGCCTTTCCATCTAGTAATGAAGTCTGATAATATTTTTTTCTCTCACTACTTTCAGTTCATGAGATCACTAATCATCTTCTTAGGCAGTGTTGAACTGAAATAGAAGAGAAACTGTCACTAGAGGTCCTCCCAGATTGTGATTTAGTTGGATGGAAAGCAAGTATATCATACAAAAGCTGACCCCTACAGGGTTCGTACAAAGCACTTGAGTTTTACTGCTTCTTAATTCTATAGATTTCCCATCATGGGGTCACAATAAGTGGTGTAGTTCATTAAATGATATTTTGGGTCTCCCGAGCTATTGAATACTAGGAATACAAGGTTTCTAAAATTTGGTAGTGGTGAAACATTGATCACCCAGTATGGTAGGGTGTGCGCTCTAGTTGTATCAGAGAACGACACCCCTCCATGGCTTCTAGTTGAGCTGTTAGTTACTCAATGGCATTAAATATCCCTTGATGCATATCCTTCTGGACTTGAGATTGGGATGGTATGGAAGTGGCCAATGTTGGGCAAGCCGGTGCTTCTGGAATTTGGGTTTGATTCCCAACTGAAGGTATCATTTGTGGGTTTAGTTGGATATATTCTGGATGCCTTCCCAATAGTGGAAAGTCTTTATTTCCTTCTGTTGTTGTGATTATGTTGGCTGACAGCCCTGGTCCAGGATTGAACGGGCCTCCATGCATGGCTTCATTTGCTGGAATGATTGCCTGTGGCATGGTCACCTCTTCTGGGAGAACTTGATGATGTTCTGCAGGGGGAACACATCCTTCAAGGTAACTCCCTCGATACAACTCGACATTAATTTGCCTGAGCTCTATCATTTCATTCGCCTTCATGGAAAACCATTCCTCAAGAGAGAGGTACAAATTCTTTGGGGGAGGAGGAGGTGGGTCATAGATGACCTTGGATTTATTCTTCTCTTTTTTGGGGTTTTTACGCAGGAGATAGTGTCAGATTAACTAAGGGGGTACCCAAATTTAGGACCGCTCTCTATTTCTGGGTATGAACACCATTAGTCTTGGTGTGGAATTCCACTAGGATGGAACCATATTCCTTCATGTCCCCTCCCTCCATTTCGTTTCTTGTGATATCCATGGGGTTTATGTTTACCATGTTCACAGAGGCATACCACATGGGGGGTGGTGTTTCTAATTCCGAAAGGGAGAAAGGATTTCTTCATCTTTTGTTGGATTTTATCCTTCCATTCTATGGTATTATTCAGGTTTCTTGGTGATGATTGACTCTAATGGAGCCCTGATCTGACCTCATAATGCACCTTTTTCTCTAAGGGTGTGAACCACAAGAGGGGGTGGAACAAGTGACTCATCTTCCCATCATTCTTCCTAGATGGGAGAAGACAGATGTCCGCTGGATGGGGGTTTGAGGTAAAAATACCCCCATACCTATGGGTTGGGGTTGTTTTTGTTCGTCTGTTGATGCGCTATGGCCTATATTTGTGGGTCTTATGGGGGAATTTTGATTTAAAAATTCCCCCATCCTTGTTGAATGAGGTTTTTCCAGCATTACGGCAGAAGCTATTGTTATCTCCACCATTTCAATTTCATTCACTCCTGAGTAGTTGTGATCCAAGTATGGCATTGTTCCTGTACGAAGTCTATGGACTTTTGAAGACATTATCACTAATTTCATGTTGGAGTCCCTCAGGTTGGAAGCTTACTGGATGTTCTTGGTTTCCTGACTCAGAATCTTTTTGATGGCTTGATCTATTCGGTCCTGATGCTTTTGAGACTTACTTCAGGCTAGTTTTTGGTGAATATATCATCTTTCCTGAGCATGGGTTTCATTTGATTACTTCCTTTGGGTGATGACATTACAAGTGTCATTTCCAACAAGTTTTTTTAGACAAGACATGGGGTGAAGTTCCAAGCACCATTTTCTCCACATCCACAAATATGAACTCTATTCGGGGCATTGCTAATGAGGTGACGCAACTTGTGCAGTACATGGAGTCAAGCTAGTTCGAGTTTTTTCTTTTGACTTTTTGATTATGTATTCCGTGAGGAGGGGAGGGCATCCAAGTTGATTAAATAGTGATGATCCCCTAATGTGTTGACATGGTCTGCATACCCTTCGTAGGGTTAGAATATTTCTTTCAACTGATGAATATTTGTCCATATATTAAAGAGGATTTCATGTATACATTCCCTAGAAAACTCTCCCGGTATGTCGTAGTGAGAAGTGGTCATATGCCAATACATCACTCGTATATTATCCTTATCTAGTTTTATTCTCACAAGAAACATATCCTGCTCTTTCAGTGGATCCTCTACTTGATATGTCAAGTTCGATTGCTTCTTAATAATTTCATTCCATGTAGCCGTGCTGGTGGGATACTTATTGATTTTTGGATAGTGTGGGGGTGGCTTAGAAGATGCACATGGAGCCATTACATTCTCTGGTTGAGAAAGAAAATCACTCGTTATAGATGGAGTGCCTGATGTGTCTGACTGCTTTTCGAGTGCCTCACCATAGAAGGGATTTCTCATCTTTTTTTCAGAAAGGGGAGGTCCTTCTTGCTAGTATGAATTTTGGTTGTGGGGAGGACCTTCGGAATTGGTGCTGCAATGGAGAGGAATACTATTTCAATGCAATTCCCAATCGCGGAAACTGTCTTTACAATGTATACCAAGGGGAGGACCTTTAGGGTGGGCTACAATAAGGGGAGTAACTTCATGCTACTTGATGTTACTAAGGGGAGGACCTTCTCGATGACTTTTATGACAACGAGGACTACTATCACGGATTGATACCTCGATGTAGGGAGAATTTATATAGTGCACATTCTGTGGAGGGCCTTTAGGATGTACTATAATGAGTGGAGGACCTTATCATTTCTTGATGTTACTATGGGGAGGACCTTCACAACAATTTTCATTGAGGGGAGGGAATTCATAATGACTGTCATCAGACGAGGAATACCATCACTACTTTATGTCCAACTATAGGGAGAAGTATATCTGCAGCATATACCCTGGAGAGGACCATCAGGGGGGACAACAGAAAGGGTTGGAACTTCTTATTGTCTGATCTCTAGGTCAAGGGGAGGTCTATCCTGACGTGCATTAGGAGATAGGCTCTCGTGATCGATCATTCTTGGACCATAGAGTGATCCACCATGGGTTCTCTGGGGAGGACGTTCAGATCTGCTGGTAGCGACATTGCGGGGAGGGACTTCACAATTTCTACTACCACTTCTATAATTTGCTCAATGGACTGAAAGTTTGTGGAGCCTTTATTGATATATTTTTTAGGGCGTCAAGAACCCAAGATTCTATTAGAGTAGGATCATTTATGTTCTCTTCATTTTATAGTTTCCTTTGGCGTGTTTCATCTTTGAGCGCTCTCTTGTGGGTAACTGGGGCCATCTACTATTGGAAACTGCCTTTATATATGGGTATTTGTTTTGTGGGGTCCTATGATGTCGTCATGATATTCCAAAGGACATCTTGAATTTTGGTAGGGATATATGCATGTCTTGGGGTGACCACCTCATTGGACCAGCGTCCCCCAGCTGGAATGGATTTTTGTTCCTGGTCTGGTTGTCTGTGCATCATAGGATGTTTCCATCGACCCTCCTAGAATGGAGTAGGAATTCATGACTCCTATGGAGTGACTGACCCATTTTTTGATTAAGTCATTCTATTCTAAGAAACTGGGTCGTGGGCCCAGTTTTTCACCTTTTTCACCGATGCAATAATGTCTTGGAATTTTTGTTTGATATGGTCAGGTATTGACATATGATCTTCCATAATTTCCATGATGTGATGAGATACATATTTGGCTAGAATGGGTATAAAGGATCATTCCGATATTGGGGGAGGGTTTTTTGTCTGATCCGCTCCTCCATGAGTTTCTTTTAGATATTGGCAGTTCTCATGTGTCGGGATAGAGGAATGAGTTTTCCACTGGTTTTCTTCTCTGGTTTCCTCCATATTAGAATAGTGGTGTTTATTTTCATGAGTGTGTATTTTCATATGCTCTTTTTCCTCTGTATTTGTCTCACAGGCTTTGTATGCATCTGCAGAAATTTGAGTCTTCTAACATTTGCTTCCTACCCTATTTGGATAGTGGGATTGATATTCATCAACATGTTTTATTTCCTGTTTATAGCTGGTTTTAGTTCAATTTTATTGACATTCATGAAATTCATTAGCAGGTATTTGTGCCTATATGTAGCTGGTTGCCACCCTATTTGGTCATCCAGCTTGAAATGCATCAGCAGGTATTTGTGCCTGCGTGTCGTTGGTTTCCACCCTGTCTGCATGGCAGGACCGGAAATCACTAGTAGAAACATGCATGTAATCATATTATTCCACCCTAATTCTATGGTGGTATTGAGTGGAGGGGTAATAATTGTATGTCTTCCCATTGAATTCCACTATTTTACTATGGTGGAGTTCCTCCTCAGGAACCAGGGTGATAGCGTATTCTTGATTATATATTCACCTCCCTTGGCGAGCAGCTCAAGGGGCCCGGGTCTCCTGGACTTCAGAAGGTTTCCTCAGCATAAAGTCCTCTTCAACGTGAGGAGGCTTGGTTATCTAGTGTCAGTGGCGACGTTCTCTGGAAGGGGCCTATGAGTTGGACCCCAGTGCAGTTGAGATGAAGTTTTCAGCATCGACTTCATCTGCCTACCTATGGTAAGGGAGGTAATCGTTGTCATGTTCTGAGGATAGACTCCTAAAATGGGTTGAGAGGACCACTGGGGACGCCTTGTGATGGGGTTCTGGTCACTATTGAGGAGGCAACTGGAGAGCTTTCAGATACTGGAAGGCTTTTAATGCGGCCTCCACCATAGGGAGAGTTCCATTTTTGGTGGTATTCATTGATCAGTGCGTTAGATACCCAGCATTGAAGATGGTGACTAGATGAGGGGGTCCTGCTCTTTGTTGGAGCCCCAACTACTTGCGGGATCACTGATACATGTGTCTGCACCGGTCATTAGGATGTCATTTGGATCGAAGGTTTCTCTATGGGAACCTAAGACATACATATATGACATACATACCAGAAAACATCATCAAAGTAGCATTCTTTTAAATATATGCATATCTAAAATATTCATCTAGGACCCCTTCCCCTCTTTTTTTCATGGGGTGAAGGGGATTGAGTGGGGTAAGACTACCACCTTGGCTAAGGATTCACGTCGTGTTCACCATTTTAGTTCTACCTTTGAGGTGGCATGTTTGGCGCATACATAGGTGAACAAAATGGTCTTACATGACATATCCTTTTGTGTCAATTATCATTGGGGTAGAACCGCCACCTTGGTTAAGGATTAACGTCGGGTTTAAATTTTTTTTCCGCCTCTAAGGTGGCACATTCTGGTTAGTGAGGAAATTGTACAATTGGAATTATCACCCGTCTCTTGTTCCAAAGACCATCTCTTGTCAAATTTACCATTTCTTTTATTTCGACCTGTTTTGCATCATTATCATTTAAAGTAAGGCTGGATTAACCCTATAAGGACTAGGTAATTCACCCCTTTCATATTGTGAAAGAGATACCATAGTCAGATGATCCCAGCGGGCAATTTCATGGGGTCATATACTTATGAAATCGGTTCTCCTCAGTTTTAACTTCCTCGGATGGTCTCCAATGGGTTTATTCATGGGGGAAGAAACACCCAATGGCCCTAGTATCCATGATTCATTAACCTGCATTCCAAAGGCATCCATTCATTGGTTGATGATTTAGCCAACAACACTTCTGGACTCCATTGGCTGAGAGGATAGGATGTTGGGCTCACTACACCCTTTTGAGGGAGGATTATTTCCTATTCCAGGATTCATTTATAGATTTAAGTCATGTTAATATGTTCATAAATCCATTGTTCATTCTAGAAGATGTTTCTATGGGATATCCATGGTTTTCAAGATCTTCATAAGAATATATGGATTTGATGCTATGGAGGTGATGCTGATAGAGCCATACAATGAGGTACTTTAGAGATTATCATCATCCAGGGGGGACGGAAGGTGACTTGATGTTGGGATCATACCCATGAGATGGGTTTATTAAATATCCTCTAGATAGGAATCAAAACCCACATAGTTTGTAATTGTTGGGGTTTATGCATGGATGCTTCCCATTTGGGCGGACATGATTGGGGAAACCCATTGGGAAGGTTTCCCTTTTCAGCTCGGGCCTTCAAGTAGGCATACTATGTATCCTGGTTTAATTAGGAATCTGATTTCTCATTGTTTAGATTTGTGGGGATGTTTTAATCTTCACAAACCTATAATCCCATCCGAGTCATACTCGATGTGAGAAACAAGATTGTGTGGGATATCCAACCAACTACATGCTTCATCTTCTACTGGTGGGAGAGGGGGAGTCTATAGAGGATGAGGCCAGGACGACGGTGGGTGAAGGAATGGAGCGATGAACCTTTCAATGTGAAATGACATAAAATTTCATGCAAATCAGCCTCAGAATATTGGGGACATACCTTAGTGGGAGTGACTTAGAATGAGTTCTGGGAAGGGGAGGATTTTCTTCCTCGTCAAAAGGAGAAAGAAACATATCTCCTTCAACTGATCACTATTCCTCATTGAATGGAAAATCAAGTGATCAGCCTTAATCCCTAGAACAGGGAGGTCCCTATTATATTCCCAAGATTGGAATCTTGGTTACCATGGGAATGTAGATACACATACATTCCTGGAGCCCGAATTGTTGTGAGGAGAGCCTTTGTGACTTCGCTTACCATGAGTATATAGACTCAAAGGGGCACGCTGACGCACCTGATGGCCTGATCATACGAGTCTAGTGGCTTTGGAGGAGGCTTTGGCCTGATTCCAGAGGATTGGTTCATGGAGGGAATATAGATTACTCGATATTAATGGATGGGGGAGATTGGAACCGGAGAAAATAATACCCAAAAACACCTCATTATTTTTAATGATTTCTTATGCATGATGGGGGAAGCTCCGCATACGGTAGTGGTATGCGGTCATAGGGATCATCTGTTTACCGATTCGGTATGTGGGCATGGGTATAGACCACCAAAAATCATTGTGGTAAGTGGACCATCACACAGCTTTGGGTTCCATCTGCGTACTGATGCAGTACGCGACTCTATGTCAAATATGTGTAGTAGTACACTACGTAGAACACCATATTGAAGGACGGTGTGAGAGATTATAATTCGTGGGGAGTTCATCCATGAGAATTATGTGATTCTCAGTTCACCAATTATGTCTGTGGTGCCATTTTTATTATTTATTTTCCCTATTTTATGGTTCGCAACCAGCTGTACTTGCAGAGAACATGATTCGTAATTCAGGCTTCACCGATGGATCAAGACTGAAGTTGGAATCTTCTCTAAACTATTTCTTCCAACCTCTAGGTCCCCTTTAAGATTTCTTCATCCATACCCTCTCAATTCCTTCAATGATACTTTTATATAGAATTGGGGAAATCATATCTATGGGAATGAGAAACCATTTGCAGAAGCCCATTAAGATCTATCCTGACCCGTGGATGACTCGGTCAACTAGGGTTTGAAGAGGCTACAGTTCCCAATCATGGTTTGCATAACCCTTTGAATTCGCTTCGTCCACAAACCATTGAGTTCACGAGATGACATACTGATGGCCTTCACCTTCATAATACCTTTGGTGACGTGGTTCACAGTACACTGGGATCGCTGGCCATCACTCCATGGGGTAGTGCCTCGTGGATCATCCCACTTACTAGTGATTTGTGATCCAGGCGATCTACAAACCCTTCCCAATGATGGTACATGATCGATTCAATATCCTTTGAAACTTTAATTCCTTCAAGTTACTTTTGAAATTTTCAACCCATTTTGAGTCCATTCACCTTTCTATATTTAATTGAGTTCTTTTTTCTTTCTACAAAGTGATATTGGGAGTATTTTCTTTCCTTGGATGAATTTTTAAGACCCTACAGTAGTAAATCCCAAATCAATGAATATACTTGTTAAGTATTCTCCCATATATTGGCCACATGTAATAATTCATCATACATATCACAAAGAATAGGAAGTCCCCCTATCTAGTATATTTACTATAATCTGATCCCCACAACACTATGGGACCATTGAATGATGTTAGTACTTAAACACTAGTGTCTAATTAGTTTAGTAAGTATCTTGCCCGGGGAATAAATGGAGAATTGGGATACCCACACCTCTTGGTATA
This sequence comes from Viscum album, assembly GCA_963277665.1. NCBI lineage: Eukaryota > Viridiplantae > Streptophyta > Magnoliopsida > Santalales > Viscaceae > Viscum > Viscum album. The sequence goes on along the minus strand of OY728136.1, from coordinate 1,424,040,672 downwards.
GGTTGAAAGATTCTAGTTGAGTATGAGATTCCAAGAAGTTATGATGAACCCAGAGCACCCATGAAAACTCATCATAAAAGAAACCTCCAGACCATAGATCCCATTTGGATCTCCATCCTCTACTAGGATAATTTTGAGAAAGATTGATGATGGATGGATAGTCATGGAAAACTGATTCAGAAGATATTGTATGGTGTTGCTGATCACTCTACATCTACATAGAGCCATTGAGAACAAATATATTTTCTCAGATCAATGAATTTGTGATCTTCCCCATCGAAGAAATATTTTACTAGTCATACTCTCGAGACATCTCAAGATGAATAAAAATATTCTCTAGTCAACTGGTGGAAGAGGGGGATCATCTTTGGAGACCAATGTTGTAAAGTTGAAACCAATTAGAAAAAAGGTAGTCAATGAGATTTAGTGAGAGAAGATCCTTCATAGTACTCTCTTTAGGAGTAACATAATACTAGAGATCAACTCCAATGTTCTTGACCATAGACTCCCTTCTTCTAGTCTCATCCATTAAGATGAGTGGATGATTCATTTTTTCTAAAAGGGTTCAGCAAAAATTTAGTCCAAAATAATTGGAAAGGTAATAAATGTAGTCCATGTACTAAGGTCCCATGAATGATTCACGGAAGCTCATGGGGCACTGGCTCACGATGTGCTGGCCAGAAAATCGTTGGTTCATGGAACTAAAAACCGCAGATAAGACTGCGTTGCATGGAATCCTGAACTCACCATTTGTGGAAAAAGATGTTCTATTTTCAGAATGTAAGGGATTGTTTGTAAGTGAAGGGTGTCCGCAGAGGAGATAGTTTGTGAAGGATAGGAGGATAAGAGAATCCCAAGAGCACTAAAGTCACTGAAAAAATGATAAAAGACAAATGAGTTAGTCCACCTTATATAGACATGGTTCACTCATATGAGTATACCCTTTTACCACAAACAGACTTATTTCATAACCTATTTATACATTATAATAGCCTTCACTTCGTCCTGATTAGATCCCATTCTGATGGGGGGAATCTGTTGGGTCCAAAAAATTTGGAAAAGGGGAAGTAAAATACTCACATATATTTGGAAAAGGAAGAAAAATTAATAGATTGAAGACTTGAAGAAGAATATTTAATGGATAAAAATTGGTAAAGGTAAAAAGGCCAGATCATAATGGGAAAATATAATTTGTGGAATGACGCTCCTCATGGAGGTTGACATCACAATCCCTTTACAAAAAATGTTTTTCGGAAGGTAGATGGTGGCACTGGTCCCCCATGAATGCTTTAGTTCATGAAATGGAGGTGGATAGGTTAACCCCGTAACCATTTTTTGTGTGGAATTTTATGGTTTGTGGGAAAGTAAAAGTAGAAGACGTCCTGTTAATGATGTCATTCACAGGATAGAGCTGATAATGTACCCCTCTGCAAACCGCAACACCCAGAGGCCTCTATGGACTGAATCATTTGTGGTCCTGGTGATTCTCCCATGGTCTTCCACAAAAGGTGTCATGCAATCCATCGACCCTTCTCTTCTAAGCCTCTATAAAAATATCCCGAGGGAATAAAAAAATAAGTGGATTGAGGTGAAGTTTTGGAGTGAAAAAGAGAGGACCACTGGAGGCAAGCGACTGAAGAAGGCACGAAAGAAGAAGATTACCACAAATGTGGACTATTCCAACAATTCCATGTAGTTATAGTTCACCATGTACCATGAAAGTAGAAAATATAACAAGAATTGGTTGACAAATAACCCAACATGCATCGCTGATGAATTTATCATGAAGCGCATGACCAATTTCCCTTATTCAAATCATCACCCTGTATATAAACATACTATGTCAGAGAAACTGTGCACTATATAGAAACTTTATATGCAGATGAAACCCAACCCCAGGTAACAACATGGTACATGGAAGAAACTCAACCCCACGTACCACCATGGTACACGGTCGGGACTCAACCCAACGTAACCAAGTGCTACATGGGCAAAACCTTATTCCACATTGGAAAATGGTACGTGGACCAAATCTAGGACCACATAACACTCTGGTATGTTGACGACCCCCTCACCCACATAGCAATATGCTATACAGGAGAAACCCCATCCCATATGAGAGAATTGTATGTGGAACGGGGTATTCTCAGGCATTCCACCCAATGTATTTGATCATTTTTCTCCATTTCCATTGCATCACTGATATCCCCTCTACTATCCTTTCCAATGACACTAGGACAAAGCCTATTCCAAAGCCACTAGACCTGTATGAGAAAACCATCAGGCATACCAATTCACCATTCTATGTTTACATACCCATGGTAACTGGAGTCATGTTTGTGATCCCCACAATGGTGGGACCCCCTATAATCTTCTTATATTTACATTCCCTTGGTAACCTGGGGTCCAACATTGGGATACAAATATGAACCTACCCATTTTAAGGATTAAGGTTAGTCAATAGCTTTTACCTTTCATGAGAGCTACTGAAAAATAAAGAAGGCCACACTTGTGGTTCCTTTTGAAGAGGAATGAAACTTCTCCCCTCTCCCTGAACTGACATCAGGGCATCCCTCTTGGAATAACCACCCTTTGATGGTATGTGGTGGTGCTCTCACCCTGACCTCTTCCACCATCATCCTGGTCATTTTCCTTCAACGGAGAAGGAAAGATGTTTGGTTTGTTGAATCTTCCACATAATCTTATTTCTCACATCGTGCATGACTCATGTGGGCATAGAATATGGGGATGATCCCAACATCTTCACAATACAAAAATGGGCCTCCTGAAGGTGTATTCGGCAATAAAATCCAGTTTTATCAAATGTGATTCTTCCTAGGTATAAGTCCTAAAAACAATGAACTGTGAGAACTCTGATTACTGCCTCAAACTAGATATGTATAACGCCCGTGTAAGGCCCGAGATCAAAGGGCATCCTTAACAAAGGTTAATAACAATCATGACCCTCAATTCATCAAGACCTCCTTTATAGTATAAGTTCAATGTCTAACTTAAAAGTGTCTTATCCACTCATGTAATCCCCAAGGCATGCCTCTTTTATGTTAATCTACCATGAATAAGCCCCATCTTACCAAAATATGGGGGGTTTGATTCCCAACCAACTGGTATATGTACGAAACCTCCCAAAGATCCAAACCCGACATTAAAACTCACTCTTATAATTTCCAGGTCATATCCTCAGTAGGGTTTCCTTCACCAAGAAGAATACATCACTTCCGGGTACCTTGGGATACCTAGACATAAGTCCCACATAAAATCTTGACTAGGAACCTTTCTCCAAGACATCCTTACTGCTTGATGTTAAACTGGATGGATCCTTACTAGACAACCATAAAAGGTGATGTGTCCATTTAAGTGGCACTAAACTATGTAGGCTCTAATTACTCTCATGAGGATATGTTGGAAGCCCATCTTATGGGTTTGACCCTTGCATAAGAACAATCACCCCCGGGATGATGATAAACTCTATATCACCTCATCACATGGATTAAACAAGTTTTGTCTCAGTAATTGATAAAGGAATACCTGATGTGTCCACAAAAGTGTAACATTGATGATGAACCTCTGATACATACATATATCTTTTTTAATGGATGTCCTCATATACATACAGATGAATCCAAACCATCTTGTATTTATGATTGATCTTGTAACCTAGGGTTAATCATATAACACATTCTTGGTAAATAACCAAGGATTCACAAACATATGAACATTACGTAAAACTATAAGAGAGCCCGGAAATATACAATAATTCCCACCAAAAGGGAGTGATGATCCTGAGTTCTAATCCTATCAACCAATGTGAGTCCCTAGGTTTCATTGTACAAATCATCCAATGAGCACATGGATTTGAAAATAATGTCCATGAATCATGGATAAAAGGGTCATTTTGTGTTTCTAGATTTACAAATAAACCCACTGGAGACCATATGAGGACGTTGTACCTAACAAAGAGTGATTACACAGGCACATAAACCCCTTAAATCACCCATCATGACTACTAAACTATGGAACATATTTTTTAATATGAAAATGATTTACCACCCCAGTCCCTGATAGAAAATTTTGATCCTTGGGTACAACAATGCGCCTCTAGTCAAAACAATGGTTTTTTAGGGTTTTTAGGTTTTTTATGAGATTTTATATTTTTTGAGTTTTTATAGTATTTTAGTAGTATTCTAGAGTTTCTTGTGTGCTCACATAAATTTATGGTCTTTTAGATTTTTTAAAAATTGTAGGGTCTTATGAGGGTTTGTTGTATTTTTAGGATCTTTTGGGGGTTAGAGTTTTTAGGGGTTTAAGTGATTTTTACTGGTTTTATGTAATTTTTAGTGCCTTAATGGTTTTTTTAGTTTTGAGGATTTTATATTTTTAATTATTTTTAGGTTTCTTAGGGGGTTGTGGGGTTTTATGGGTTTTAAGGATATTTTAGGGTTTTAGGGGATTTGGTGTTTTAGGGTTTTTTGTGTTTTTATATTTTTTTGGTTTTTTATGATTTTTTTGGGTTTTAATTAGTTTTTAAATTTTAAGGGTTTTCTTGGGTTTTTTGGGTTTTAGGTGTTTTATAGTTTTTAGAGTTTTTTATTTTTCTGTCGGTATATTTGGTTTTTAGTGTTTAGTAGGATTTTTAATGGATTTTAGGGTTTTTTATGGTTTCAAATTTTATTAGTGTTTTAATTATTTTTAGGGTTTTAATGATTTTTGTGGGTTTTAAGGGGCATGGGGTTTTTATTATTTTTTGGGTATTTTAGGGTTTTAAAGGTTTTATGGGGTTTTATGATTTTCATGATTTTTATGGTTTTTTTGGTCTTTTATATTTTGTATGGTTTTAATGGGGTTCATGGGTTTTTTTGGGTTGAGTATTTTATGGGGTTTTCTTGTATTTTATGGTGTTTTATGTCTTTTTGGTGTTTTTAGGGGTTTTTAGGTTTTTTAGTGTTTTTAGGGGTTTTATGGATTTATGGATTTTTAGGGTTTTTAGTGGCCTATAGGTTCATTTAGGGTTTATAGTGACTTTATGGTTTTTATGAGTTTTAGGAGTTTTGTGGTTTTTAGTGTTTTAGGGGTTAATGGCGTTTTAGGGGTTTCAGTATTTTAAGCGTTTTTATGGTTTTATGGGTTTTATGGGTTTTCTGATCTTATTAGTTTTATTAGTAATTTCAGTGTTTTAGGGTTTATATGAAGTTTATATATATTTTAAGGCTGTTATGGTTTTTAGGGGTTTTATGTGGATTTTATTATATATTTAGGTCATTAGAAAATTTAGGGGTTCAAGGGGTTTGGGGGGGTTATTTGGGTTTTTTGGGGGTTTAGGGTTTTTGAGGTTTTAGTGATTTTTAGGTTTTTTAGTGTTTCTAGGGGATGTATGAGTTTTAACCCTTTTTGGTATTTTTATGGGGTTTTAGGGGTTTAGGGTTTTTATGGATTTTTAGGGTTTTTAATTTTTAGGGGTTCGTAGATTTTTAGGGTTTTGAAGGATTTTTAGTGGGTTTTAGTGTTTGTGTTTTTAGGGGTTTTAGTGGGATTTTATGGTGTTTGTGGAATATTTTTGGGTTTTTAGAGTTTTTAGGATTTTTAAGGGTTTTTATGGTTTTTTATTTTTATTGTGCCTTTATACATTTTTTTGGTGTTTTAGGATTTTTAGGGTCTTCTATTTTTAATATGGTTTTTGGGCCATTTAGGGGTTTTTGGGTTTTTGGGATCATTTAGTATTTTTTGGGTTTTCTTGGGAATATTTAGGGTTTGAGGGTACTTTGTGAGTTTTTAATGGTTTTGGGTTTTAAGATGTTTTATGGAATCCTATTTGTTTTATGGTTTCTAGGGTTTCTAATATTTTTAATGGTTTTATAGTGTTTTATGGGTTTTTAGGTTTAGGGGTTTTTATATTGTTTACAGTTTTATAGGGTAGTAGGGTTTTTAGGGGATTATATGGGTATTTTTTGGGTTTTCGGAATTTTTTTATTTTTAGGGGTTTGTTTGGATTTTTAGGGGGTTTTAGGGCTTTTTTTAGGTTTTTAGGGTTTTTATGGAGTTTTAAGGCTTTTAAGGGGTGTTTTGATTTTGTATTGTTTTTATGGATTTTTAGGTTTAAGGGTTTTAGTGTCCTTTAGTGTTTTTAATGGATTTTAGGGACTTTATGGGGTTTGAATGTTTGAAGGGGTTTTAGGTTATTTTTGATGTTTTTCTAGCATTTTAAGGGGTTTTACGGTTTATGTAGTGTTTGTTAGGGTTTCATGTCCTATTATGGTGTTTAAGGGTTTGGAAATTTTATATTATTTTGGGTTTTTAGGGTTTTTTGTGATTTTTGGGGGGTTTTCTATTTTATAGTATTTTCAGGGATTTACTAGTTTTTTGGTATTTGGAGTCTCTTAGGGTCTGTTGGGGTGTTTTGCTTCCTTTTTTGTGTTTTTAGACATTCTAGAGTTTTTTTAAGTTTTTTTAGGGATTAGTGTTTTTTGTGTTTTTTGACTTTTCGGGGTTTTGGGTTTTTAGGTGTTTAGGTTTATATTAGGGAATTAGGGTTATTTTAGGATGTTTTAAGGATTTTAGGGCTTGTAGGGTTTTGTAGGGGTTTTAAGGTATTTTTGGTTTTTAGGGTTATTTATTTTTTAGGGGTTTTAGGATTTTTAGTGTTTTCAAATGGTTTTTTGGTTTTTAGTGGTATTTATGGTTTTTAGGTATTTTTGTGTTTTTAAGGTTATTAGAAATTTATTATAATTTATTAAGGTTTTTAGTGGTTCCTTTTGATTTTTTTAGTGTTTTCAGCTTTTTTTATGTTTTTTAGAGTGTTTTGTTGGGTTTTAGGGTTTTTATATATTTTATTGTTTTAAGGGTTATTAATGGGTTTTAAAATGGTGTTAGGGTTTTCTCAGGGTTTTAGGGGTTTTAGGGGGTTTAGGGTTGTTTTAGGGTTATTTTGGTTTTTAGGGATTTTAGGTTTTTGGGGGTTTTAAATGGATTTCAGGGTAATTTAGTGTTTTTAGGTTTTGGGGGTTTTTAGGGTTTCAAGGGATTTTAATTTTTAGGGGTTTTAGTGTTTTGGGGGTTTAATGTGTTTTTAGGGTCTGTTAGGGCTTCAATAAGGTCTTAGGATCTTTTTTTCTTTTTAGTATTTTTAGGCTGTTTTGTGTTTCTTTCGGTTTTTAGGGTCATTTAAGGATATTTAGGGTTTTTATGTAATTTTAGTGGGTTTCAGGGTTTTAGGATTTTTTATGGGTGCTTTATGGGTTTTTATGTTTTTTATAGTTTATAGGATTTTTAGGGATTCAAGGGTTTTAATGGGTTTTAAGTGTTTTTAGTGTCTTTTAGGGTTTTTATGGGTTTTATGGTTTTTAGGGTCTTTTAATTTTTTTATGGGTTTAGGATATTTTAGAATTATTTTAGGTTTTTCTATGAGGATTAGGTTATTTTTGGGGTTTTAGGATCATTTACAATTTTTTGGGCTTTGTAGTGACTTTTTTGATTTTTCGGGGTTTTATGGTTTTTAGGGGTTTTAGTGTTTTATATTGGTTTTTAAAAGTTTACAGGATTTTTAGGAATTTTTATTTTTTGCATGTACATTAGGGTTTTATGGATTTTTAATGGCCATTTTGGTTTTTTAGTGATTTTGGTTCCTTTACGGGTATTAGGATCATTTAATGTTTTTAGAGATTTTAGAATCCTTAAGGGTTTTGGTGTTTTATGGGTCCTTTTTTGGTTTTTACGGACTTTTGGGGGTTTTATATTTTTTTGTCCTTTGGTATTTTTTTATTTTAAAGTTACTTTTGAGGAATATAGGGTATTTTATGGTGCTATAGGTTTTTATGGTTTTTAGTTTCCTTTGGGGGTTTTTAATGGTTTTAGGTTCTTTTGGGGTTTTATGATTTTTTATAGCATTAGGTTTTTATGGTATTTAATTTTATATAGGGGCTTTAGATTTTTGGGGGTTTTAGTGTTTTTATTGGTTTTTAGTATTTTTCACGTTTTTTTTTTCAGTTTATCAGTTTTTTGGGTTTTTATGGTCTTGTCATGTTTTTAGGATTTTTGGGTTTTAATAGGTTTTAAGGGTTTAAAGTGTTTTTAGGATTATTAAGGGTTTAGGGGTTTTAATGATTTATAGATTTTTAGGTTTATTAGGGTTTTTATGGGGTTTATGGTTTTTCAGTTGTTTTTACATCTTTTGGTGTTTTAGGGGTTTTTCGATGCTTCTAGGATTCAATGGGTTTTATTATTTTTTAGGGTTTTATTTTTTTATGGATCTTTGGGTATTTAAGGTTTTTATGATTTTTAGTGGTTTTAGAAATTTTTAGTGGTTTTGGGGATTCATATGGATTTTAGGGGTTTTAAGGTTTTATGGATTTTTAAGTGTTTTAGGGTATTTAATGTTTTGTAGGGATTTTGGGTTTTAAGGGTCATCTATGTTTTTCAGTATTTTTTCGTTATTTCAGTGTTTTTATGGTTTCCGGGTTTTTTAGGTTGTAGGATTTTTTGGTATTTTAGGTATTTTTATTTTTTAGTGTTTTTATGGTTTTTAGGGTTTTTAGGGGTTTTATTATTTTTATGATTTTAAGGGGTTTTAGAATTTTATTGGTTTTTAGTATTGTTTTTTGGTTTTTTAAGGGATATACTAGTTTTTAAGTTTTCAGATGGTTTATGGTTTTTATGGTTTTTACGGTTTTTAGGGGTTTGAGGGTTTTATTAGGGATTTAGGTTTTTTAGTGTTTTCTTCGAATATTTAGTGTTTTATGGGTTCTAGGTTTTTATAGGTTTTGGAGTTTTTTTAGGTTTTTAGTGATTTATGGTTTTTGTGTATTTAAGGGTTTTTTGGTTTTTAATAATTTTAAGAAGTTTTTTTTATGAGTTTTTATGGTGTTTTCACATTTTATTTTCAGGTTTCATGGGGTTTAGTGTTGTTTTACGATTTAGGTTGTAGGTTTAAGGATGTAGGGTGTATGGTTCGGGTTGTAAGTTTTAGGGTATTGGGTATATAGAACGTGGTTTTGGGTATAGGATTTATGGTCTATGATATATAGTTCAAGGTCTAAGGTGTATTTTAGAGGGTTTAATATATAGGGTATAGGGTATAGGGTGTAGGTTATAGTGTTTAGGGAGTAGGATTTAGCTTTAAGGGTGTAGAGTATATGGTATAGGGTACTGGGTTTAGGGTGTAGGGTGGAGGGTTCAAGGCATATGTTTAAGGGTTTGGGGTTCAAGGTATTGGGTTTAGGGTGTAGGTTTTAGGGTTTAAGGTGTATGGAATAGGGAATAGGGTGTATGGTTTAAAGTTCAAGGTTTAGGGTATATGGTTTAGGGTGTATGGTTTAGAGTTCTAGGTTTAGGGTATAGGGTATTTTGTTTAGGGTGTAGGGATTAGGGTTTAGTGTGTAGGGTATATGGTATACAATGTAGGGTTTAAGGTTTATGTAGTAGGGTTTAGATTTTACGGTGTTGGTTATTATGTTTAGCGAGTTGGGATTAGAATTTAGGTTGTAGGGTATTGTGTTTAGGGTGTAGGGTTTCAGGATTAGGGTTTATGGTATAGGGTAAAGGGTGTAGGATTTTGAAATAGGGTATAGGGTCTAGGTTTTTAGTAGTAGGGTTTAGTTTTTAGGTTGTAGGGTTTTGTGTTTAGGGTTTACGGTGTAGGGTATAGGGTTTAGTTTTTGTGGTATGGGGTTTAAGGAGTAAATTATGGGTTTTAGGGTTTAGGGTACATGGGTTAGGGTGTAGCATATTGAGTATAGGGTATAGGGTAAGGGGTTTAGGGTGTAGTGTATTGGGTTTATAGTGTATGGTATTGGGTTTATGGGGTAAGGCATAATGCTTAGGGTGTAGGGTGTAGGATTATGGAATAGAGAATAGGTTATATGGTGTACAGTATATGGTTTATAGTGTAGTGTTAAGGGTTTAGGGTGTAGCGTATAGGGATTAGGAATTAGGGTTTTGGGTTTTTAGTGTAGGGTTTTGGGTTTAGGGTCTAGGGTCTTCGGTTTACGGTGTAGAATTTAGGGTATAGGGTGTGAGAAAAAGGGTTTAGGGTGTTGGTTTTAGGTTTTGGGTTGTAGGGTATAATGTTTAGGGTGTAGGTTTTAGGTTTTTGGGTGTGGGGTATTGGGTTTCCAGAGTAGGGTTTTGGTTTTAGAGGTTTTTATGGGTCTTGGGGTTTTTTTGTTTTTTAGTGTTTGAGGTTTTTTTTGTTTTGTAGGGTTTTTGGGATTTTTTGGTTATTAGGATTTTATTGTTTTAAAATTATTTATTATTTATAGGGGTTTAAGGGTGTTTTAATGTTTTGAGGTTTTATTTGGGTTTTAGGGTCATTCTAGCTTTTTAGATTTTTAGGGGTTTTTCATGTTTTTTAGGGTTTTAGGATTTTAGCTGTTTTTATGGTTTGTATGGTCTTTAGTTTTTTGGGGGTTTTAAGGTTTTTTAAAGTATTTTTAGGGTTTAATTATTATTTTTACGGTTTTCATGTTTCCTTTAATGTTTTTATGGGGTTTTAGGGGTTTTAGGTGTAGGGGTTTTGCGGGGATTTTAGTTTTTTAGGATTTTTAAGTGCTTTTGGGTAATTTTGGGGGTTTTAGGGGTAGTAGGGATTTTATGATTTTTTGGGGTATTAGGGTTTTTCTGTTTTTTTGGTTTTTGGTTTGTTTTTTTTGGGTTTTAGGGTTTTTAGGGTTTTTTAGAGTTTTTTGTGTTTCTATGATTTTTTTGGGGTTTTTATGTTTTTCGGGTTTTTAGAAGTTTTTAGGTTGTTTCTAGTTTTAGAGGGTTTTAACGGTTTTACGGGGTTTTAGTGTGTTTATGGGATTTTAATTTTCTTTTAGGATTTTTATAATGGTTTTAAGGTTATTTTAGGGGGTTTTAGGGTCTTTTGGGGTTTTAGGGTTTTAAAATTTTTTTAGGGGTTTTAGGTTTTTAGTGGTTTTGGGGTTTCGAGACATTTTAAGGTATTTTTATGCATTTTAATAGTTTTAGGGATTTTATGGTTTTTAAGGTATTTAGGGTTTGGGAGTTTCTTAGGATTTTTGGTTTTTATAGTTTTAATGGGTTTTAAAGGGGTTTTAATATTGTTTCAGGGTTTTTAGGTTTTTTAGAAGATTTAGGTGTTTTTTGGCGGTTTTATTGGGTGTTTGGTAGATTAGAGTTTTTAGTGTTTTAGGGTGTTTTAGGGGTTTTAAGGGTTTGTCTGTGTTTTAGGGAAATTTTTGGGGTTTTATATTCTTTATGGGATTTTATGATTTTTTTCACTTTTTTCAGGGATTTATCGTTTTTGTGGGTTATTTAATGGGTTTTAGGTTTTTATGGGGTTTTAGGGTTTTATGTTTTTAGGGAATGTAGTGTTTTTAAGCTATTTTGATGTTTTTTTTGAATTTTTATGGTTTTTAGGGTCTTGTATAATTTTTAGTGGTTTTAGGGTCTCCAAGGTTTTGATTTATTTTTTATGTGTTTTGGTGTTTTAGGATGTTTTATGGTTATTAGGGGGATTTTGGGTTTTTAGGGTCCTTCAGGGGTTTTTAGGTTCTATTATGGATTTTGGGTTTTTAGGGCCCTTTATATTATTTATGGTTTTTAGGGACCTTTAGGTTTTAGAGGTTTCTGGTCCATTAGAGGTTTTAGGGTCTTCTTGGTTTATCAGTGTATTTAGTATATTTTTGGAATTTTAGGGGTATTTAGAGTCTTTCAAAGTTTTAGGGTATTTTATGGTCTTTTTGGGTTTTTAAGAGTCTTTTGGGTTTTAGTGTTTTTATGGTGTTATGTTTTTAGGGTTTTTTTATCTTTGTGGGGTTTGAGTGTCTTTTATGGGATTTTGGGATTTTTTTTGTATATTTTGTCTATTTTTAGGCGTTTTAATAATTTTGGTTATTTTAGTGTGTTTTGGGTTTTTTGGGTTTTGGGCATTGGGGAATTTATAGATTTTAGGGCCCTTTAAGTTTTTTAGTGTTTTAGGGTTCTTTTTGGATTTTTAGTGTCTTATAGGGTTTTTTGTAATTTTCGGGTATTGAGGGATTTTTAATAGGATTTCAGGGATTTAATAGTTTTTAACGTTCTTAGGGGTTTTAAGGGTTTTAGGTTTTTTGGGTTTTAATGTTTTTAGTGTTTTGTAGGGTTATTAGGGTTTTGGGTTTTTTATGGTTTTTAGTATTTTAGTGTTTTTTGGAGTTTTAAAGTTTTAGGAGTTTTAGGATTTTTAATTTGTTTTATGGGTTTTAAGGGGTTTTATGGGTTTTAGGTTTTTTAGGGTTTTTAGGTGTTTTATGGGTTTTTATGGTTTTTATGGGTTTCAAGGTTTTTTAGGGTTTTAGGTTTATTAGGGTTTTTTATGGTATTTAGGGTTTTATAGTTTTTGGGATTTTAATTTTTTTAGTTATTTTTATATGTTTATTTGGTTTTTAAGGGTTTTATGGATTTTTTAGGTTTTTTTGAGGTTTTAGGGTTTTTGAGTTTATTCTGGGCTTCATGCTTTTCATTGGATGTTAGGTGTTTTAAAGCTTTCATATTTTTGGTTTTTTAGGCTGTTTTAGTATTTTTAAGGGTTTTTAGTGTTTTAGAAGATTTTTAGGGATTTAGGTTTTTAAGGATTATTTTAAGGGTTTTTTGGAACTTTAGTGTTTTAATGGGGTTTTATGGTTTTTAGAGGTTTTATGGTTTCTATGGTTTTAGGGGTTTTATGGTCATTTAGGGGTTTTAAGTTATTTAGGGCCTTTTAATTTTTTTGGTGTTTTTATGGTTTTCACAGTGTTTATAGGTTTTCAGTGGTTTTACGTTTTTATGGGTTTCATGGTTTTTATGGATTTTTTGGGTTTTCTTTGAATTTTTGGGTTTTGGTGTTACAAAATTTTTAGGCATTTTAACATTTAAGGTTTTTAGGGGTCTTATGGTTTTGAATTATTATCTGGGTTTTAGGCCTTTTCTATGTTTTTAATATTTTTAGGGTTACATTAGGGCTTTTTGAGTTCTTAGTGTTTTTTCATGCATTTTACGGTTCTTAAGGATTTTAGGGTTTTTAGTATTTTAGGATTTTTATGGTTTATTAGTTTTTTTAAAAATTTTGGGGTTTTAGGGGTTTTTGGGATTTTATGGGGGTTTAGTCTTTTAGGGATTTTTTAGTGTTTTAGGTTTCTTTAGTGTTTTTTTGGTTTTTATAATTTTTAAGTATTTTATCAGTTTTAGGGGGTTGGGTTTTTTTTGTTTTTAGGGTTTTTTAAGGTGTTTGGAGTTCTTAGTGTTTTAAGGATTTTTATGGTATTTAGAGATTTAGTGTGTTTTAGCAGTTTTTATAGTTTTTAGGGTTTTTAGGGTTTTTTGGGGTTTTCATGTTTTTTTGGTGTTTTTGGGGATTTTAGTGTCTATAGGTGTTTTTGTGTTTTGGGGGGGGGGGTTAGGGATTCTTTTGGGTTTTCAATATTTTCAAATGTTTTTATTATATTAATGTGTTTCATAGTTTTTTTTGCATTTTCGATTTTCATATTATTTTTACGGTTTTCAGGTCTTTTTGGGTGTTTTAGGGTTTTGGGATATTCTATGGTATTTAAAGGATTTTTGTTTTTATGGGTTTTTAGGGTTTTCTTGTATGTCAATGTTTTTTGGAATTTTAGGGGTTTTATGGGTATTTAGAGATTTTCATGGCTTTAGGGTTTCAGGGTTTTTATGGGTTTTAGGGGTTTTAGGGGTCTTTTATGATTTTTAGGGGTTTTAATGTTTTAAGGGATTTTTGGGGGTATTGGGGTTTTTCGTGGTTTTTTTGGGTTTTTTGGGGTTTTAGGGCTATTAGGGTTTTAGGGGTTTAATTTCTATTTTATGGTTTTAGGATTTCCTTAGAGATTTTACGGTTTTAGAGTTTTAAGTGTTTTTAGGGATTTTATGGTTTTTTTTTGTATTTTAGTTTTTTAGGGGTTGTATGTTATTTAAGGGTGTTTAGTTTTTTTATATTATTTTTATGTGTTTTTAGGATTTTTCTAGTCTTAGGGGTTTTTGGTGTTTTAGGGGTTTTAGTGGGGTTTAAAGTTTTCTTAGTGTTTTGAATATTTTTTTTGATTTTAAGGGGGTTTAGGTCTTTTTATATCCTTTTAAAATTTCTTATGGTTATAGGTTTTTTTGTTTTTGAAGGATTTTTAGGGGATTTTTGGGTTTTTGTGTGTTTTTAGGGTTTCAGGTTTTTTTAGATATTTTTAGATATTTAGGAATTTTAGTTAATTTAATGGTTTTGGGTTTTTTAGGATTTTAATGGGTTTTTAGTCTTTTCAATGGGTTTCATGGGTTTTAGTGGTTTTGGGGTTTTTAGGGTTTTAGGGGTATCTTGGGTATTTAATTGTTTTTAGATTATTAAGTGATTTTCAGTTTTTCTTGGGTCATTTTATGGTTTTAATAGTTTTTAGTTTTTTAAGGATTTATAGATTTTTTAGTGTTTTTATGGTTTTTAGGTTTTTTAGTGTTTTCAGGGATTTTTATAGTTTTTAAGTTATTTAAGTGTTTTTGGGGATTTTTAAGGTTTTTAGGTTTATATGGATATTTTAGGTCTTTTAGTGATTTTATGGGGTTTTAGGTTTTTAGGTTTTCTAGTTTCATTTTAGGTTATTTATGATATTTTTCATTTTTTAGGGTTTTTATGGTTTTTAGGGTTTTATGGGTTTCATGGTATTTAAGTATTTTAAAGGTTTTTAAGGAGTTCAATGGATATCATGTTCCTTCTGAAATTTTATAAGGAAATTTATGGACTTTTAAGTGTTTTATTGTCTTTAATCTTTTTAGTTATTTTAGGGGTTTTGACGGGTTTTTAAGTTTTATAGGGTATTTTAGGGTATTTTAGAGTTTTTAGAGTTTTAATGGGGTATTAGATCTATATTGCTTTTTGGGATTTATGGTAATTTTTATATTTTCTAGGGTTTCGAAGATTTGAAGTGTTTTTAGGGATTTTTTTATTTTTAGGGGTTTAAGGGTTATATAGGGTTTTTAGGGTTTGGGTTTGTAGTTGTTTTGTGGAATTTTAAGAGTTTTGAGTGTTTTAGGTTTTTCTTTGGGTTTTAGGGATTTTATGGGTATTTTAGGGTTTTATTGTTTTAGGAATTTTAGGGGTTTAAAAAGTTATTTATGAATTTTGTGGCTTTTTTAGGTGTTTTGATGGTGTTTTGGGGGGTTTTATGGTTTATGGTATTTTATGGTTTTTATGGGGTTTAAAATATTTTTTGGGATTTTAGTGTTTTTTAGAATTTTCAGGGTTTTTATGGATTTTAATGTGTTTTAGGAGTTTTGGGGAGTTTTAGAGTTTTATGGTCTTTAATGAGTTTTCTTGATTTTTCAGTGGTTTTTAGTATTTATTAGTGGTTTTAGGATTTTTTTGGTTATTGAATTTATTATTTTTGGGTGTTGTGAGGTTTTTTGGGTGTTTATGGTTTCATGGGGTTTTATTTTTTTGGGGTTTTATGGGTTTTTTTTAGTTTTTTTTGGGGGTTTTAGTAATTTTACAGTTTTAGCAGTTTTCAGGGATTTAGGGAGTTTTCAATTTCTTTGGGGTTTTAAGGTTTTAGTAATTTTTAGGGTTTTTAGTTTTATCTTTGGGTTTTATTATTTTTAGGGGTTTTCTATGTTTCTAGGGTTTTAAGAGTGCATTACAGTTATTTAGGGTTATATTGTTTTTTATTTTTAGGGATTTTTTTGGGGTTTTAGTGTTATTTTTGTAATTTTAAAATTTTTGTGTTTGTTGTTAGCGTTTTAGGGTTTTTATGATGTTTTATGGTTTTTGACATTCATAGGGTTTTCTAGGGTTTTTAGGTTTTTATGGGTTTTATAGTTTTTTGAATGTTTAGCATTTTTAATTTTTTGAATGGTTTCTGCAGGTGTTTTAGGGAATTTTATTGTTTTTAGGGTCTTTAAGGTTTTAGGGGTTTTATGGTCTTTTAGGGGTTTTAGGTTTTTATATCACTTTTAGGATTTTAGGTGGTTTCCGGGTTTTTAAGATTTTATGGTTGTTTTGGGGTTTTAATGGTTTCTTAGGAATTATATTTTTAATGGTTTTTAGGTTTTTTTTTTGTTTTTATAGTTTAAAGGGTTTATTGGTTTTTATGGTTTTAGGTTTTTTATTAGTTTTAGGGGTTTTTTGGGTTTTTTGTTCAGTTTTTTTCGTTTTTTTATTTTTCTGGGGTGGGGGGTTAGAGATTTATATATTTTTTATGTTTTTAGGATGGGGGGGATTTAGTGATTCTTATGGTTTTAGGATTTTGGGGTTTTCTACATGTTTTTGGTTTTGGGGATATTTGTGCGGTTTTTAGGTTTCCTTAGGATTTTTAGGGGCTTTAGGAGGTTTTGTAATTTTTCCTCATTTTTAGTGTTTTTATGGTTTTATTAGTTTTTTTGTTGTTTAGGGTTTTTAGGGTTTTTATGGTCTTAGGGTATTTACGGCTTTTAGGACTTATTAGAGGTATTTATGATATTTTATTATTTTGGGTGTTTGAGGATTTTTAATGGTTTATGGGAGGTTATTTAGGGTTTTAACGTTTTTTTCAGATATATAGGGTTTTAGGGTATTTTAGGGTTTTTGAATTTCTTACCATATTTAATATTTTTAGTGCGTTTTAGAGTTTTTTGGGTCCTTTACGGTTTTTATATAATTTATGGTTCTTTTGGGTTTTAGGTTTTTTAGGGTTTCTAGGAGTATTTGGGATGTATTTAGGGGTTTTAGGGTCTTTTCACATTTTTAGGGTCTTTTAGGGGTTTTAGTGTTTTTAGTGACCTTTAGAATTTTTAGGGTGTTTTAGGTTCCTTTAGGCGTTTTGGGTTCCTTTATGGGTTTTGATTTTTTTTTCTTTAATAATTTTTATTAATTTTTAGGTTTTAAGTGGTTTATATGTATTTAGGATTCTATAAATTTCTATGGGTCTCAAGGTTTTTAGTAATTTTAATGTGTTTTGGAGATTTTAGGGTTTTGGGGTTTTGAATAAATTTTTGGGTCATTTAGGATTTTAAAAGTTTCTCAATATTTTTATGGTTGTTTGGGTCTTTTAAAATTTTTATTGATTTGTAGGATCTTTTTTGTGTTTTAGGGGTTTTTAGGGGTTTAATGGATTTTTAGGGTCTTTTAGATTTTATAGGTGTGTTTGATAGTTTTTAATGGTTTTTAGGGGTTTTAGGGGATTTTAGGGGGTTTAGTGTCTTTTATTGTTTCTATGGTGTTTTAGGGTCTTTTAGGTTTTTAAATTGTTTTTAGGGTCCTTTATGTGTTTTTAGGGTTTTTTTGTCTTTTATATTATTTAGTTTTTTTAGGGTTTTTAGGATCCTTTAGGGATTTTTAGGTTGTTTTAGGATCTTTTAGGGTTTTAATTTTTTTCCTTTATGTTTTTTACGATTTTTAGATTATTTTAGTGTTTCATTGGTATTAGTTTATCATTATGATTTTTGGGGTCTTTTAGAGCCTCATTAGGGTTTTAGGGGTTTTGGGACTTAAATGTATTTTAGGGGTTTTTATATATTTTTATATTTTATGAATTTTTATGGTATTTTAGAGTTTTAAATATTTTTATGGTGTTTTATGAATTTTATTGTTTTTTGGACTTTTAGTGTTTTTTGGGTTATTATGAGTTTTAAGGATTTTTATGGTATTATGAGTTTTTATAGTTTATATGGTTTTAAGTATTTTTAAGAGCTTCAATGCAGGTTTAGGGTTCTTTTGGATCATTTAGGGTATTAGGGTGTTTTATGGAGTTTAGGCATTTTCATGGTTTTTTAGTGTTTTGGGTTTTTTATGAATTTTTTTGGGGTTTATGGGTTTCAGTTTTTTGTGGGTTTTACTATTTTTAGGGTCTTCTTAAGGTTTTTAGGGGTTTTAATGTGTTTTTGGGGTTGTTAAGGTTTTATATATTTTAATGATTTTTAGGGATGTTTTATAGTTATTAGGCTATTTTTGGTGTTTTGAGGTTTTTATGGTTTTAAGGGTTTTTATTATTTTCAGGGTTTTTAGGGGTTTGGGGTTTTAAAGGATTTTTTAGGGTTTTAGGGTTTTAGGGTATTTATGGATTTTAGTGTTTTTAGGGTTATAGGGTTATTTTGCTTTTCCATGGGTTTTTTGTGTTTTAACAGTTATTGCTATTTTTTATGGTTTTGGGGTTTTTATGGTTTTGGGGTTTTTATGGTTTTAGAGTTTTTAGTTTTTTTGAGTTTTTAGGGTTATAGGGAATTTTAAGGGGGTTTTGAGGATTTTTAGGGTTTTAGGTTTTATTATGGGTTTTTTGTATTGTTAGGTTTTTCAAGAATTTCTAGGGACTTTTATTGTTTTTAGGGGTTTCTTGGATTTTTAGGTTTTTATGGGGTTTGGGGGGGGGGTGTTTTAGGGTCTTAAGGATTGTTTTAGTGTATTTAGGGTTTTTAGGGTCTTAAAAGTTTTATTTTTTTGAGTAGTTTTATAGTAATTATGATTTTTAGGCCTTTTTGGTTTCTTAGGGGTTTTAAATTTTTTTAGGGTTTAAAAAAATTATTTAATGGTCTTCTAGGGTTTTAATAAGGTTTTATGGTATTTTGTTGTTTGAATGGGTTTTACAGTCATTTAGGGGTTTTCTTGGATTTTGAAGTTTTGTGTGTGTGGGGGGGGGTTAGGCTGTTTTAGGGTTTTTCGGGTTATTATGGTTCTTAAGGTTTTTAGGTTTTTTTCAAGTTTATTAAGGGTTTTCTGGTTTTTATGGTTTTTAATGATTTTTACTATTTTTTTTTCGTTTTTGGTTTATTTTGGTATTTAATGGGGTTTAGGGTTTTTAGGATCTTTAGGGTCTTTTAGGTGTTCTATGAATTTTTATATTTGATTAAGATTTTTAGGATTTTTAAGGGTTTTTATGTAATTTTAGGGTTTTTAGAATTTTTATAGGTTTTTTAGGGATTTTAACGATTTTTTTGGTTTTTATGGGTTTAATGGACTTAGTATTTTTATGGTTTTTTGGTGGTTTTAGGGGGTTTTAGGGGTTTTCTTGTCTTGTTATGGTTTTTATGATTTTCATGTATTTTAGTTGTTTTTCTGTTTTCTTATGGAATTTTAGTGGATTTTACGGTTTTCATGAATTTTAAGGGGTTTTATGGTTTTATGGTTCTATGGACTATTTTATGATTTTTAGATTTTTTTAGGGTTTTAGTGTTTTTTTGGTTTTAGGGGTTTCAATATAATTAGTGTATTTTAAGGTTTTTAGGGGTTTTATGAAATTTAAGGGTTTTTAGACTTTTTAGGTTTTGATGTTTTTTAGAGTTTATTAGGTTTTTGAAAGCATTTAACAGTTTTTAGGTCTTTGGTGTTTTTATGGGTTTTATTGGACATTTTTGGTTATTTCTGTTTTTGGGGAATTTTTGGTTTTCAGCGGGTATTAGGGTTTTAGGGTATTTTGCGAGATTTTATGGTTTTAGAATTTTTAGGGATTTTATGGGTTTTTAGGATTTTTTAGAGGCTTTAAGGGTTTTTAGGGTTTTTATTGTTTTTAGGGATTTCATGTTTCTTTAGTATTTTAGGGGTTTTGACGAATTTAGGGTTTTATGGGTTTTATTTATTTCTTAGTTTTTTCATAGGGTTTTTTGGGTGTTTCATGGGGTTTAGTTATTTCTTACTGGTTTTATGAATTTAGGATTTTTAGGCAAAGAAGGCTCGAGTCCAAGCTATTCCTGGCACCCACGAAAATTTATTAAACAAAAAGACACAAACACTGCAGACAAGGGAGGGGAGGGGTCGAACGACCCACACCCAAAAACCCTTACAACCCACACCAAAGAAAGAAAAACAAAGAAAGAAAAAGACACAAAAGCAGACAAAACCGCAACATCATCACGTCACATCCAGCCAGTACCAGCATCCAACAACACTACATCCAGCGTTAACCAGCATCCAGCAGCTCACAGCTAACCAACAACCAGCATTCAGACTACAACAGCAAACAACATCCAGTAGCAGCAACCAGCCAACCAGCATCCACAAAAAACCAGCAACCAGCATCCTCATTTTCAGACAGCCAGCACCTCTTTCGACCACCAAACATCTCCCAGCATCCCACTTCCACTCCAGCAGCACAGCAACAAACTCATCCATAGCAGCAGCAAATACCAAACAACCACACGTCATCCAGCATTTACCATACACCATCCACTCAAAACCAAAAAAATACCCACATCCAGCACCCAGTTCCTTCTCACCAAGAAGGTCCCTTTCCAACAGCATAGAACAAACAACATCAACAGAACATGAATCATCACCACCCAACAGGGCCGGCAGCCAGCATCCACAACAAAGCCAAAAAACCAGCCAAAAAGCAGCACCAATCCTTCTCCCCAACAACAGCTTTGGGGGAGGCCACGAATGAAAAATCCAGCCAATGTCTAGCCGAAGCAGCAACACATAACCAGTCCAGCCACCAAACAAGAACACGCAAGCCAGTAAAATCAGTCAGACACAGGACATAGCGACTATACCTTCGTCAGCAGCAAGATCAATGAGCAAAAAGCCTGCACCTCTTCGGATCCGGATAGACCGCGTCAAACCAAGAGCAACTCCAATGCTCGCGCGAAGTAGATGCAAAGCCCGACGAACCCGTTTGTCACCAGGACGTGGCCATACCTCCCCCCGACACCATAAATTCTCGTCACACCAAAAAACCAGCAAGCCGAACAATCCTATTCGGCAAAGCAACCATCTCATCGGTGTTGACTTCACCGTCGATAGCTTCAGAATCGTCCAACACATAGGAAAATCATCTATTCTACCACCAGAGAGAGCAGAATCCAGATCTAGCAACACCGATCCAGATCGAATCGAAAAACCACCACAACCTGAAACAGCCCTCAAGATCTCAGCGTCGTCATCCATCCGTCGCGAAAACCTCCATCGCACCAGGAGATAACGCTTCCCGAACATCAATCCATCTGCATCGCAAAGCCTGAGGAGATCAACGAAGCCGCTGAAGGGGGTTCCAGGATGGAACCCTAGAGATTGCCGCGTCAGGAGAGACCTGGGAGAGAGTGGCGGCATCCTTTAGGATTTTTAGGGGTTTTAGGGTTTGTTTTGTTTTTTTTTCGGTTTTTTGGGTTTTTAGGGGTTTTAGGGAGCTTTTAGGTTTTTTTGAGTTTTTAAGTTTTTAGGGTTTTAGTGTTTTTAAGGGTTTTAGGGATTTAATTATTTTTAGTGTTTTTAGTGGTGTTTAGTGTTTTTAGGGATTTGGAGTTTTTTACAGGTTTTTTGGGATTTTTAGTTTTTTTCAGTTTTTTGGGTCTTCACAGTTTTTAGGGGGTGTAGGGGTTTTTTGGGGTCATAATATGTTTTGGGGATTTTTGGGTTTAGGTCCTCTTTAGTGGTTTTTATTTTTATATCTTTTTTTTGTATTTTAAGCTTTTTAATGTTTTTAGTGATTTTTAGTTTTTTTAGGTTTTTTAAGGATTTGGGTTTTTTAGGGTTGTGTTGATTTTTTATATTTTTTAGGGATGTTATAGTATTTTAATGTTATTTAGGGTTTTATGTATTTTTTATTTTTTTATGTGATTCTACTGTTTTTAGGATTTTTAGGTTTCTATGGTTTCTTAAGATTTTTAGGTTTTATTGATATTTTGTGTTTTAGGTATTTTGTGGGGTTCTTATAGTTATTTAGGGGTTTAGGGGGGTTTTCATTATTTTAGCAGTTTGAAGGTTTTTTGGGTTTTTAAGGGTTTTTAGAAATTTTTAGGGGTTTTTAGGGGTTTTATTACTTTTAGGGTTGATAAGGTTTTTAGAGTTTTGAGGGTTTTCAGGTTCTCTAGGGGTTTAGGATAATTTTGGGGTTTTAGAGTCTTTAATGTTTTAGGGGAATTTTGGTTCTTTATGGTTTTTGTGGCTTTATGGACATTGAGGGTTTTTACTGGGTTATTTATAGTCATATAAGTCTTTAAATAATTTTTTTGGGTTTTACAATTTTACCGGGTTTTTGGAATTTTTACCTGTTTTGGGCCTTTTGGAGTTTTTAATAATTTTTTAATAATTTTTGGTTCTTAGGGTATTTAAGGTGTTTTGGGTAGTTTATGGTTTTATGTGTTTTCCTGTTTTTTAGGTTATTTTGTGTTTTTTGGTATTTTTAGGTTTTTTAGGTTTTTAGGTGTTTTTATAGTTCTTTTATTTTCAGTGTTGTAGGGTTTAATGTTTTTTTTAAGTTCTTATGGGTCATATCATTTTTATGGTTTATAGTATTTATTTAGGGGTTTAAGAATTTATCTTGGTATTTATATGGTTTTTATGGTTTTGAGGATTCTCAAGGGTTTTGAGGGTATTCTTAGTGTTTTCATGGTTTTCTTAGGGTTCTTATGGTTTTTGGGATTTTATGGTGTTTAGGGGTTTTAGGGTGTTTATGGTTTTTATGGTTTTTAGGGTTCTTAGGGGATTAAAGGTTTATTATGGTTTTTATGATTTTTATTATTTTTAATGATTTTTAATGGGTTTTTAATGTTTTTTTGATTTTTAGGTTTTTTAGGGTTTATCATTTTTTTAGGATTTTTAGGTTTGTTATTAGGTTTTCAAGTTTATATTTTATGGTGTAGGTTATTGGTTTTATGGTATAGGATAAAGGGTTTAAGGTGTAGGGTATATGTATTAATTTATGGTATTTTGGGTTTAGTATGTATGATATAGGGTTTAGGGTGTTGGGTATAGGGTTTTGGGTGTAGGGTATTGGGTTTAAGGTGTATAGTATTGGGTTTAGTGTGTAGGATTTTAAATTTAGAGAGTAGGGTATCGGGTTTAGGGTGTAGGTTTTAGTGTTTAGGGTGTAGGGTATTGGGTTCCGGATATAGGTTTTAGGGTAAAGGAGATAGGGTTTAGGGTTTAGTGTTAGGGTGAAGGGTATTGGGTTTAGGGTTTAGGGTTTATAGTTTTGGGTATAGGGTTTAGGTTTTACAGTGTAGGGTATAGGGTTTATGGTGTCGGTTTTTGGGTTTAAGGTATATGGTTTATGGTTTTGGGTGTTGGTTATTGGTTTTAGGGTGTAGTTTCTAGGATTTAGGGTTTAGGTTTTAGAGTTTAGTGTGTATGATATCAGTTTAGTATATAATGTTTAGGGTGGAGGGTGTTGGGAAGAGTATAGGGTGTAGGTTTTAGGATGAATTGATTTAGTGTTTATGGTGTAGTTTATAATGTTTTGGGTTAGGTTTTAGGGTTTTGAATTTAGGATTTAGAGTATAGGGTTTAGGGTTTTTAGTTTTTGGTTTAGGGTTTAGGGTTTAGGGGGTGGGGTTTAGGGTTGATGGTTGATGGTTTTGGATTTGGGGTTTATGGTTTAAAGATTAGGGTTTAGGGTTTAGGGTTTAGGGAATAGTTTTTAGGTATTAGGGTGTATGTTATAGTTTCAAGGATGTTGGGTATAGGTTATATGGTGTGGGGTTTAGGATTTAGGGTGTAAGGTATAGGGTTTGGGGTTTGGCGTTTTGTGTTTAGAGTGTGGAGGATAGGGTTTGGGGTTTATGGTATAGATTATTGGGTTCAGTGTTTATGGTACTTGGTTAAGGGTGTAAGCTATAGAGTTGTGGGTGTACATTTTAGGGTATAGGTTCTAGGGTATGGGGTTTAGGGTGTATGGTTTATGGAATAAAATTGTCGTTGTAGGGTATAGGATTTAGTGAGTATTGTTTAGGGTTTAACAATTAGGGTGTAGGGTTTAGGGTTTATGGTATGGGTTTGGGTTCTAGTGTGTAGTTTCTAGGGTTTAGGTTGTGGATTTTAGGGTTTAGGGGGTTAGTTATAGGTTTTTAGATATATGGAATAAGGTTTAGGGTGTAGGTTATAGTGTTTAGGGTGTAAGGATTATCATTTAGTGTCGTGTAGGATTATTTCAATTTCATTATGGATTTGGGGGGTTTATTGAATTTAGTGTTTGAGTGTTTTAAAGTTTTTATGGTTATTATCGTTTTAACGGGTTTTAGGGGTTTTAGGGGCTTTATCTGGGTCTTGTTGATTTTTTGTGATTTTTGGATTTTAGGGGGTTTTAGGATTTTAGGAGTTTTATGGGGTTTTAAGGTTTTTAGGGGTTTTATGGTTTTTGAGGTTTTTAGGGTTTTAGAGTTTATAGGGTTTTTTAGGTTTTTTGGGATTTTTATGGGTTTTTATGGTTTTAAGGTAATTATAGTTTTTTTAAGGTTTTAGTTTTTTTATTATTTTATGGATTTTGCTGTGTTTTAATTTTTTTTGGATTTTGATTGGTTTTAAGTGATATTTTTGGATTTAGTGGTCCTAAGTACTTTTAATGGTTTTTGTGGAAGCATTTTTTTATGATTTTTATGGTTTTTATGGTCTTTAATCTTTTAGGTTTTTATTGTCATTTAGGGGCTCAATGTTTTTTAGGCCTCTTATACTTTTTATGATTTTTTGATTTTTTATGTTTTTTGTTATGTTTTACATTTTTTTCTTTTTTATATTTTTTTTATGTTTTTATGTTTTCTTAGGTTTTTAATTTATTATGGTTATTAGGGGTATTGGAGTATTTTGGGGTTTTAAGTGTGTTTTATGTTTCTTGTCGTTTTAATGTATTTTTGGGGGGGTTTAGGTGTTTTCACAATTTTTAGCATTCTTTTAGGGTTATATTAGGGTTTTAAGAGGTCTAAAGGGTTTCTATGTCTTTTAGGGTTCTTATGGTTTTTCGGTTTTTTGTATTTTTATGATTTCTTAGTGGTTTTATGATTTGTAGAATTTTTAGGGGTTTATGGATTTTTATTGATTTTTATTTTTTATGGATTTTTATGGTTTTAGGTTTTTTAATGTTTTTATGTTTTAAGTGTGGTAAGAGTTTTTAGGGTTTTAGGATTTTTAAGGGGGTATTAGGGTTTTCAGTGTGCTTTAGGTTTCTAGGATTTTTTTTTCTGTTCTTATGATTTTTAGGGTTCTTATAGTTTTTAAGTTTTTTATGGATTTTACATTATTTGGGTTTTAGGGTTTTTGGTCGGTTCAACAGTTTATATGGGTTTAGGGTTTTGAGGATTTTAAGGGGTTTTTAGGGGTTTTAAAATTTTAAGGGTTTTTGGGTTTTCGTGTCATTTTCATGATTTTTGGGGTATTTTTAGGGGTTTAAGGATTTTATATGATTTTAAATGTTTTTTCGGGTTTTAAGAGGTTTTATGATTTTTAGGGGGTTTCATGGTTTTTTGGGGGTTTCCATGGTTTTAGGGGTTTTAAGGGGTTTTAGATATTTTTATGGTTTTTATGGTTTGTGGTTTTAAATGATTTTTATGGGTTTTATAGGGCTTTTTTTTGTTTTTAAAATTTTTCTGTGATTTTATGTGTTTTAGGGTTTTTAGGGTTTTAGGTGGTTTTAGGGATTTCAAATGATTTTTTTCGAGTTTTAGGGTTTTAATTTTTTTAGGGGTTTTAGGGTTTCATGATTTTTATGTGTTTATTGTTTTTAGTGGTATTATAGGATATATGATTGTTTTAGTTTTTTTTTTGTTTTTAGTGTTTTTAATGGGTTTTAGGTGGTTTTATGGTTTTTAGGGGTTTTTAGGGTTTTTAGGGTTTTAGGGTCTTTTAGTTTTTTAGGGTTTTTAGGGTATTAAAGGGTTTTTTCTGGTATTTTTTAGGGGTTTAATGGGGTTATTTAGGTTTTTCAGTAGTTTTAGTGGTTTTATATTTTTTGGTGGTTTGGAAGTTTTATTAGGATTTTGAGGGTTTTAGTGATTAATAGAAAATTTTCAGATTTCATATGGTTTTATTGTTTGATAAGGTTTTTGATGGGTTTTCAAGTGTTTTAGGGTTTATTGTGTGTTTTTAATTTTTTTTGGGTTTTGTAAGTATTTTTGGATTTGTTAGGTTTTTTTAGTGTTTTTGGGTTTTTTCATATTTTTTTGGTATTTACTATTTTTCTAGGTTTTAATTGGTTTTTAGAGTTTTAAGATGTTTTTTGTGTTTTTTAATGATTTAGTGGTTTCAAGTTTGTATGGGGATTTAAGGGGTTTTAAATTTTTAGGGTGTTTTTGGGGTCTTTGGGTTTTAACAGTGTTTAACTTGAAGACGTATTTGTGCATCTGAATGGTTGATTGCAAAGTAATTGAATGGTATGAAATCAATGAAATTGGGTACAGGGTCTTGTTAAAGTCACCAAATGGTTTGTTCTTGGAGTCAAAAATTCCAAATGGATATCATATCGATGATTCATTGACCTTCTTTCCAAAGGTAGGTTCTATTTTGGTAACTTGGAGAATGACACATAAGAACTCACATTGGTTGAGAGGAGGGTTAGTCGGGATCATCACACCCTTTTGGGGGTAACTTTTTCCTATTATGAGATTCTCTTATACATGTATGATATGTTCAAAAATCCTTTGTTTATTACTAAGTATACATATGCGGATTGTCCCCAGGTTACGATTGATCATAAATATGCATGGGTTCAGAATCATATATCTATGTCTGAGGTTCTCCATCGATGCAGATATCTATGTGTATTTGAGGTTCTCCACTAATGGAATCCATTTGTGGGTGGATTATAGTTCCTTCAGTCATTCATTCGGATTATTCTGGGTTTAATTCATTTGCTAAGGCACTCTAGAGTTTGTTGTAATCCAAGGAAGCAAACAATATCATGATGTCGGGGTCAAACCCCTAAGATGGGATTCCTACGTACCATCATGAGAGGAATCAGAACCCATGTAGTTTTCTAGAACTTACAAGGGAACATCACATTTTAATGTCTTTTGACATGAAACCAACCATGAAAATTAATGTCATTTGGAAAGGATGCCCAGGCAGAAGGGTCATGGTCAAGGATGGTGTGAGACTTATACCAAGTCGGCCAGAAGGACCTGGGAGAGATATGGTCTCCTTGGTAGATATAACCCTACTGAGGATGTGTCTTTGAAAACATTATAGTGGATTTCACTGCTGGTTTTGTATCTCAAAGAGGGTTACTATCTATCTTGGTCAGTTGGGAATCAAACCCTACATAGTTTGATATGTTCAGACATACACATGGATGTTTCCTATTTGAGAAGATATGATTGGGGATTATACTGTATTGGAGTACCATTTTAGGTTTGGCATTGTGAAGATGTCATGATCACCACTAACATATAATCCCACATGAGTCATTCTCAGTGAAAGAAACAAGAGGAATAAGTACATATGGTGATCGCATGACACACCCTATCCACTGATCTATGGTGTAGGAGCCTAAAGAGAGAGGGAGAGGGTGTCGAGTGTGAATGTATCATCTTATATTTTGATACCTAGGATAGTCACATTTGGTGATCTATCTTGATATTTCCCAAGAAGAGGTGAAGAGGGGAAAAAGTTACGTCTCCCGTAAGAAAGGATAGGGGATTACCTTTGAAGGAGTACCCTAAAATTGGTTTTGAGAAAGAGATGAATGTCCAATAAAGTCACTCATCAAAGTGAAGGTCTAGTGTTTCCCATGAATCCTTATAATGGGGAGGTTAATATGTGTACCCTAGGGTTAGAACCCTTATTACAATGGTAATGTAAACTCGAGGATATTCCAAGGGTCTTCCCTAATGTAGAGGATACCCACCTGACTCCGCTTACTACGAGTATGTAAACCTGAGGGGATACACTGATGTGACCAAGAGTTTTATCATACATGTCTGGTGGCTTTGAAGGAGGCCTTATCCTAATGTCATCAAACTAGTTCGTGGAGGGTCCCACATGGGTACTGATGACACGACTACGTGGGGCAGGATTCCTCTAACATAACATTTTTTCTATGTGGGATGTTTATCCAAAAATTGGGTTGTAGACACCATGAAATGTGTTCCATGCACTATTATGCAAAATTACCTCCACCGGGCTTGAAACGTTTGTAGTGTGACTCTGAATTTTTCATTGGGTTTAGTGATGGTAGCAAAGGTATTTCCCTGATGGGCCGGGACCGTAGCCCTATAGTGATCCCAAGAAGGGGTGCGGGGGTGCAGCCCCTGCGGTATAGAGAAATAAATTTGGCTATGTCCCAAATGAGGTTCCCAAGGTACCTATGTGAAAACACATACATGCCACCATTATAGAGCTAAATGAAGATATTGTTTTGGATATGTCCTCAAAGAAGGGTCCCAGTTAGGCCAAATCACTGGCGGCATGCAAGACTACTTGGGCGCCACCCATCCGATGCACAACCACTTGCACACCACAAAGTTGGCATGCAACCCAATTCTGCAACAAAACTCTTTTCGCACAAGGTATTATTATTTCCCATAAATAGACCCTCGAGGAAATCATTTGTAAAGATGTTTTTTTTCTAAAGCTCAATTGTTTCTCTAGTCTCCCTTGTGCTTTTTTCAAGTCTTACGAAACATTCAAGGTAGTTCTTTAACATCTAAAGAGAAGTAATTGAAGGAGGATCATAGGACATAAGTCATTTTAGTGTTTGAAATCCATAACACTTACACGCCTAATGTTCCCAACCTCCCTAAATCAGAAACACTTACGAGCCACCTATTCCTCTCACAAGAACTTGAGCGCCCCACTTCTATGAATACTTGTGAATACTCTTGAAGGATTGAGTCAGGTCTCTCCCAAGTATTAACATCTAGGTTGTTTGTTACTCATGTGAACATCAGGTCACCCAATCCTACTTGCATGCCCATACTTGCATGCCAGTACCTACTTAGGCGCCCCTCTTTGATTCACCTACTCTCTTCAGTCTACAAGCCATTAAGCCATCTTCAAAGCCATTCATGGAAAAGATTATTATTTTTTTGATCCCTTGTCTGAAAGGTATTCTGTTGAGACCTGCCCCAAAACCTCCTGACTTATCAAAACATTTGGAAAAGAACATTAGTGTGTCTTCTATTTGGGTTTATATATTTGCAGTTAGAGGTTTTACACATTTGTTTCACAATGGGGTTAGGATTCATGGAGTCATTGTGGGTTTGTATATCCGTAGTCACATGGACCTTTCTCCCAGGAATAGTGTTGGGATGTTCCCAGTTTGGAGGATTATGGTTTGGGTTCTAACATCCCCATCTCGTCTGTAAGACCTGGAACCTTAGGTCTTTGTTAGGGAAGGTACAATTCACAACTACTTTTCCTTTTGAACAAATGAGATGTCTCCCTCCCCTACTAAGACCAATTTTAGGGCAGCCTTCCTGGTGTATGCCCCTGACCTTTGAAGTAGAAGGTTTCAGTCTTTCTCCTCTCTACTTCCTTCACCTTCACTCATTACTTACATTGGACCCTTATCCAATGTAAAGTGAATAGAGGGAAGGCTCGTCACCTCTCTCTCTCTTCCCCGGTAACCCTGACCTCTTCCACCAGCAGAGGAGAAAAAGTGTGGGTGCCTCTATTTAATTTTTGACATCCTCTTGTTTCTCACACCGAGCATGACTCATGTGGGCTTATAGATTTTTCATGATCACAACATTTTCCCAAATTCTTGAACTATGAGAACCCTAGTTCCTATTCAAACCAGGATACGTAGGATGCCTTCTTGAATTCCCGAGATCAAAAGGGTGCCCTTCCAAAAAGTTTTCACCCAATCATGTCCCCTCGAATGGGCATGTCTCATGAATAAGCCCCAACACAATGAATGAACTATGAGAACTCTAATTCCCACCATAATTGGGATATGTAGGAATCCATCATCCGGGATCGAGATCCATGTATATCCTCTTTAGGAATCAAACCCTAATTCCCTTAATCTGAGTATCCCCATTTGGAATATTCCCCAAATTAAACCCCCAAATCATCAAGGCATCCTTTTCATGAAGTAATCCAAAACTCAATTCTCTCAAAGAACTATACTCTTCTATGAGACTTATCAAACTACTTGGGATTTTATTCTCATCCACATGGGATACGTAAGAATCCTTCTTGAGGTTCTAACCCAACAATTCAAACAAAACCTGTTCTCCTTGGTCCATATTCCCAATAGTGTCTAATCATACATGGAAACTAATATTCATTCCAAGTTATTTTGGGATTCTTTGGCATCCCACACTAAACTTTGACTAATCACCTTTATCTTATAGGTCTTTATCACATGACCTTAAAAGGTATTATGTGTCCCATTAAGCAGCACCAAACTAAGAGGGTTTTGATTCCTTTCACAAGGATACATAGGTATACCATTTTATGGGTATGATCCCAATATCAAAACAAACTTGCATCTCCCTGGATGAAAATAAATTCTAGAGTGCCCCAATAAGTGGATTGAAAACATATATCATCATAACAATGGTTAAAAGAATGTCTAAATAGTATATGAGAGGATACCATTGATGTAGAACCTTGAATACATAGGTATATATCCCATTATGAAGATCTTAGAATACATACAGATGATTCTAAATTTCACAAATGTTAATAAGTGATTGAAAATTACAAGGGAAACGTATTTTATACATGGTGAATTAATAAGGATTTTTGAAAATATCTTAAATTTATAAAGAGAGTCCTGGAGTAGACAATGATTTCCCCCAAAAGGGTGTGATGAGTTTAACGCCCAATCCTCTTGATCAATGCATGTTCTTAAATATCATTAAGTTCAAACATAATGAATGCCTTCCTTTGGAAAGTAGGTCCCTTTTGGATAAAAACTGTTGGTTTTTTTCAGTTCCATGAATAAATCGAATGGAAACTACCTAGAAGCAATTGTTCTTAAACTAGAACACATGTTTCAAGGAACTAGGAAATAGGGGTCCATCTATTTTTTCACCTTGTGAGATAGTATGCATAGATTTTTTGAGTTCATGGATGGTTGATTGATTTATTATTCCTTATTTTATATTACGTGGTATATTTTTAACTATTGGTAATGTCCAAGGGGCTCCAGTTTTCATGATACCTCGTTTATTTAGCTCTCTTTGGTCCAATATCCACTGTTCCATTATCATTTTTAGGCCCCCTTGGGTTCTATTTATAAACGGGAGGAAGTACTAGATATCATCATGGTCAGTCATCCACGATGGGCCACATGAATTATTTTACAGGGGTGAAGGAGGACACCCCGTCCCGTAAATAAATTATTCTATGGGGACATCATTCATGTGGGAGTAAATCCCCGCCTCAATCCTGCAATCTAGATCATTTCGTTTTCATGATCCAATGGTACCCCCTTATCCTTTGAAATGTTTAGTTTGTAGATGATATTTTTTTAGGGGGTGAAAATCCCCACCTTGATCCCACAAAGGACTTCATTTTATTTCTTGGTGTCGGCATTGACATATCCATTCGTGAACTATTTCTTTCAGAGAAACATCATGACTTGGTAGAATTCCACGTCTAGTGGCAGTTGTGTAGATATTTGTGCTTTGTGCTCTCATCCCTTTGAATATTTTCTTCAATATTCTTCTAGGTTTCATTTCCACCATTTTACAATTTCAATGGTATTCCATTTTTATCATTTTCATATTTTTTTAAGACTTAAAAAATACCTCCCATCGGAATGGGTTTTGATCAGCATGAAGAAGAGGATATTAGGATGTAGAAATTGGTCCTGTTTTGAACAAGTTCATGGAATGAAAGTTTTACTAGAATAGAGGGCCACACCTATAAATAAGAGTCCCATATCATTTTTCTAATACTAGATTTCTCAGAGAACTCGGTGCTCTCTCATTCTCTTGATCACGTACTTTGTCTGTGAAGTGTTTCCTTTGTGGTTGTCTCTTCCACAAACTATGTTTCTTCACCCGAAAACTGAAAACCTCATCCATGAATGGTAATTTTTGATTTCCCACATGACAGCCACATTATTAATGGAAAGATTTTACCATGGACCATCACTTTTCTAGCTGGTCCATTGGTGACCGGACAGATCACGAGAAAATTCCTTCACGGTCTAATGGTTTACAGTTGAGTGATTCTATGAACTGATGGTTCAAGGGAATATTCCTTTGAGAACTGATCATTAACACACATTAATAATTTTCCAATTTTTTTAAAACTAATTACTTTAATTATAAAATTTAATACCGACAAATGGATGGACCCTTTATAAGCTGCTTCTGCTACTGATGTTGTTGTTTCTAACCTATCGAATTGTGATGAAAGGAGGAAGGCAATGATAGATTACATTGTAAAAAAAATACCATCATCACATTTCTTTAACTACTTGCATGAATTCTTAGTTTTAGACAAAGAGTTTATCCAATATCATTCATGTTTACAATTTATGGATTTGGGTTACCATCTGATGTAGCAATTTCGACACCATGCTCCAAAAACCAACTTGTATCCTGGATACTTGAAAACAATGACATCCCCCAAACCATCCTTTTAGAAAAGGAGTAATTTATCCAAAAAATCCACACTAATAGGTTAATTTCGAACTAGTCCCTTCATTCGCTAGACTAAACTCTGTGTGTACCGAAAGGTAATGGTCATTATTACCATAGCTTTGCGTGGTAGGCCACAATGAATGAGAAACTAGTATGATCGTCAAAATGAGTCATTTAACCTAGGGGTTCATTAAACATGGATTGTAGGTGGCCTTTTGGGTTCATCAGATCTATGAGTAATTCAATGTCAAGTTGCAGGTCATGGGGTTTTGTGAGGCAGTTTGGTTATCATGAACCTTCTCTCATCAGAACCAAACACTTATCCTACAACTCTTTAGATGGTGGAGCCTGTACATAAACACCTTCCACTTTGGTAGGTTAGCATCATTCATTGGGATATACAGCTAACTTAGGGGGTTCCCATCATTTTTGATATGCATGAAACAATTTTTCTCCCCTCTTCAGATTGGGATGATGTGGAGATGACACCCCCTCTTTCTAATAAAGTCATTGATAATGATAATATCCTTTTGAATAATTACCCTCATGAAAAGAATTATTTTCCATATTATATTTGTATTAACACATTTTTTGTGTGATGTGGACAAGATCCCTATGCATGAAGACCGAATACTCAACCAACCATTAAAACTTGAAGGCATATGGGTGCCTACTAGCCTAATCTGAAAGTGGTTTAGTTCAAAAAATGGGGATGGAATATTATTTATAATGATTAATGGTTGTTCTAGTTGGTATCATTTCTGTACATTTTTCTTAGTGGGTGGATTTTTCTACTGCGTGATTCTGGTACTGGGTTAAGAGTCACATATTTTATCATGGTGCCTCAATTGGACACTCGTTGGTGTCTTAACCTTTACATCCTAGTATTGGTGAAAATATATCATTTTTTGAGATATATTGGTGAGGTGAGTACACCAAAATGATTTGTGGGTCCCTTCCATATTATTTGGGGTTTTGTAGATGCTCATATGGGAGGATACACAGTCATCAATACTCAAAAAATCACATATTCTACCATCTAGACAAACCTCCAATGTATAAGTGGGGTCATGACATTGGAATTGAACGATTGGAAAATGATGGTCCGAATCAACCAACATAATTGGTTCATCTATGATACATAGTATTTTCCCTCTGGGATAATGCTAAATCATTTATACGATGACTTTATCATGTGAGGCTGATTTTTATCTCATAGAGAAGGCATCATAGTTTGTCAGATCGATGAATAACTTATCTATAAGGGATATTAAACATTAATATTTGGACATAAAATCAACTGTATCTAGATGATGTGTCCTTGCACCCTGAACAGTTCACCATAGAAGAAAAATTTAATGATATATTGGCTTCTTTGATTGATTTTTATATGGGGGAAACCTGATGCCATATTGGACTCCTGACTTCCATGGTTTTCAAGCCTACACTTATGAGATCCTATTCCATTTCTGGGATCCAATCATACCCATAAGGACAACTGGAAAAACTAGTTCATGTTGTTTAGGAATAGGAATATCCTAAGTCTATATAGAAACAAAAGAACAAAATTTTACATTCTAGTCCCAGAAAGTAGCCAATTAAATCCCTTGTTTTCAAACCCCCAAGGAAGGTTTTGAAATCCTAGGATTCATCCTGAAATTCTATCATCAATTCTACCCATTTTTAATTATCCATAACTTATGATTCCACATTTCTAGTGGTCTGGAGACAATGGAAATTATTGTTGAGTTCCATTTTAGCTCATGTGTTGTGGTACTTCTTGCCAGAGAAGGTGCTCACATTGATCAGATACAACTATGTATCAACACCCACCACTATATCATATGATAAATATCTTGAAATGGTGGGAATACATATTCAAGAGCATAAATACCTCAATCCACTCTTGTATGAACCAAAAAATATATTCCTATCAGATAATTTCCATAGTGATGTATGGAGTTAATGATGATGACGAGAACGATAGCCATGCCTATGGGGATATAGATGAAGTTGACCCTCTTGTCAAAACCAGAGTGGGGGATACTCCTTAAATTTATCATGGATCTCATAAAAACCTATCCCCAAAGAATTATAGGGCACCTAAGGTTCCTATAAAGAAACTTCGGCTATCAGAACCTACCTCAATTCCCTAAACAGACCCTCTAGCATTGACCATCCCTATTACTATGGTGTTCCCAGAGGCTTGGAAGTAATGTGATACCTTGAGGGAAATCAAATAATCTAAATATATATAGGAGACACTTTATGTAGATACCCTTAAGATTATAGTCTTTCTATCAAAAATTTCTCTCATGTGGATTTCTACCCACTAAGATCCATGTTATGCGGCTATCTATCCCGAAGAAATTGATACATTCCTCCTCTCTTTTAAGGGTTGACCTTATTGGT
The DNA here is from genome assembly GCA_963277665.1 of Viscum album. NCBI lineage: Eukaryota > Viridiplantae > Streptophyta > Magnoliopsida > Santalales > Viscaceae > Viscum > Viscum album. The sequence continues at coordinate 1,424,006,073 of OY728136.1, read as the reverse complement.
CTAATCGAGTAGAAGATAAGTGAATAATAACAGTATGCCCAAAAAATACTAATGGATATATGATATTAACCAAATCCTTTTCTCCTTACAATCATGACTTACCCAAAATCATGGTACTTAAAGGATCATGGGGAGATTCAGGAGATGGTTTCTTCCCCAGAATACACCCCAAGCGGTATTTCTCCTAGGGAGGATACCCCTTATAACATGGGAGTTTCTATATAGGGATCCGTTTAGAAAATAGAGAATATATAGTTAATCCATTCAAATCATTCTAGGATATTTCCACCCCCATTCCTACCCATTTTTTCATCCAGAGGGACAACATCACGGTACACCAGTAAGCATTGGCATACATCACAACTGGCGATACATATGAAATTGAGGATAGTAGGTGAATGTTTACTTTATTCATTGTTATGTTATCTATATTCATTTTATAACTAATGATCGTGTGTATAATTTGGTGTAGTTCCAATGTGTAATCAGGCAGAAAATCCCAGATATTTGTAGCTCCTACTTCTTCAGAGGAATAGGTGGTACCGTTGACGGCTACATCAGAACAAGATAGGGAATACAAGACAATTGAGGCTGTTGAGGGGATACTAAACCCCAGGATTGAATTTATTTAGGATAAATGATCTATTTACCAACAATGGGAATGTTTTAAGAGTTTGAAGCTACAAATAAGAATTTTATCCCTCACCTACAGAGATAAATGTAATAAGTTTACCAGTGTTAGATGAGAAAAATGGGGAGACCCAAGAAATTGAGGATATCAGGGAGATCCCAAGTCCCTGGAGGTCTACCAATCATGATCAAATGAATTATTCCCCTATATAGGGGTGTCTTTAGAAGTCTACATTCCTACTAAGTATACTGATCCCACCCCTCTATACAACACAACCACGGAAGAGGAAGTGATTCATGAAAAAAGAGAATTACAATCAGCAATCATCCCTACTTCGATACTATTTATTCCTATCTATACCATTTATCGGAGTGATATTCTAGAAACCACCAAATTGGATGAGCGTGGTCCTACACCATGAGTGTATTTATAAGACCTCAAGGTCCACTCATAGACTAGGGATGCATACTCCCGATTTTATATTGATGATGAGGCACTACTGGTTAGGAATGTTAATGTTCATAAGGGTGAAGGTAGATCTAAATTATTCTACCTATTTTATTTTATTTTAGGATTTAGGTATTAACTATTTTGACCTTATGAATTCAATATTGTAGCCACTAAATCCTATTGCTAAAACCGATGTTCTGATATCCTAACTTACTGACATCATTATAGAGCCGACTGCCACATATTCAAGCCATACCAAGGTTGTAGAGATACGGAATTATCTGGAAACTCATATCCCGAAATATATTCCTCTATCTGGGAGACTATGGCTGAATAATAGGTCCATCCAACCCTCTCACTTACCATTAAAAAATATTAAAATACATATGAATACTGATCTCTCAAAACCCCATAGAATGATTTTCAGTAGGACTACCTGAATTGTGTATCCCATTTTAATTCATAGGTATGAGGGATTTGATTAATATAACATTTATGAAATATTAAAATAGGTGATTCCTTCCTAGGAGAAATCTAGCATGCTCCACTATCGTCTCTCGACTATAGAGTCCATGGCTCATCATTCCACTATCAGGAAGATCCTTCTTAATGAAGTTGTTGAAAATGTATGAATGGACATGAGGTGATAAGAAGAAATTACATAGCATAGAAATTCAATAGAGGAGCTTCATAAAGAGGTGTAGAATATTATCTAGGAACTAGTGTGGCTTAAAACATAATTGGCCCACACCGAGGAAGAAATTGACGAAGAAAAACAACTAGCGGAGGAGGAGGAAAAGGCAAGGACACTATGAGATGTTGCAGATGTTGAGACTATAACCTTGTCTAAGATTCACTAAGATATAGAGGGCATGGACAAGATGTTACTTAAACACTATGACTCTTCTGAGCACACACTGTTATCATTATCTCCTTCTCGCATGGAGAGAATCTAGTTTGTGGATGCTCCTCTATTCCTGTTTAATGTAATGAAAACATGTTCTCTCTCCAATATATTTCATTTATATTTTCCTACAATGTTCACCAATAACAATATTCCATGCATTTTTTAGTATAGTCTATGAGATGCATTGAATTGTTTTGTAACTAGATATCACTTCCAGTCACAGTATAGGGTAACAAAATTGACATGATCATGTAATTCTAAATTTTTTTCCTAAGCTGAGGTTCTTAGAGAGCATGTTTTTTACTATTTATAGGGTTATTTAAAAACCCCTAAAATCATTGTGTCTTTTATTTTATACCCTAATTTTTCCCTAAGTCCAATTTGGCATGGGAATAGTGGGCATAACATATGTTTCTCTTAGGCTTCCCTTGGTCGCTTTTTGACCTGACAAGCTTTTTACCTCTTTCTTCATTTTTCTTGATTTCTCAATTTTTTCTCTAAACCATATAAATCATAGGTCTAGAGAGTATATACTCAAATTTTACCCATGTTTACCTTTGCAGGTTTTCAACCTCGCGAGTTTTGTGTCTCTTTTAATTGTCAGTTTAGAGTCATGGAAATTGGAATAATTTCAACAAAGTTTTATATAAAACATATTTGACCATTAATTACGGGGAAATATCCCTAATAGTTACTATTGGTCGATAATGTAAAAATATTTTTCAGACATGAATGAGGTATTTTTCATGAACCTAGTATTGTGATTTTAGAATCCGAGACTTGATATGTGGAAGGTACATGAGAATTAATATTATTAATGGTTTTAAAAATGATTTTTCTGGGGAATACCAAGGTAGTAAAGGCCTCTCTAGATGATGAATATGCCTTTGGTCGAAAATCCTTTTTGATAGGCAACTTATGCGGAGAAAATTAGGCCATATTACGAATATTCAAACAAAGGTGTCTTTAAGACACTAACTATACATTTCTTATGACTAAGTAATTTTTTAAATTTTGGATTTCGTAAGATAATGATAGGTGGATTATAATGAAATCATGTCTGAAAATTACGACATCATCTGTATCAGAATTGGACATGAGTGAGAAACCAATGCCACAAAAAATTAGGTTGTGTGAAGGAGGTTTGGAGCATAACACATTTTATCATCATGTGACTCTATCATAGATGGTGTAGTTTAACGTATTAGGTCTAGGTCATTTGAGACTTAATATGACATTCCTTTAACCAAGGGGTAAACTATTTTCCCATTTCATGGTGATCTGACTTGGAATGTTCTATTCTCTTTACGCATGAAGGGCGGAGGTTGTAAATTGTAATATGGGGGTTTTTGAATCCAAGGATTTATTGGGAATGTGAATTTCATTAAGGGAATAAGGAGGTAGGAAAATATTCATGTAAGGATGAATTTTACTTTGGTAGAAAGACATTTTTTGGTGGGATACTTCTGTAGAGGAATTTGTGGCATATTATTTATAGTCAAAAAAAGGTGTCACTAGGACACTATCCCTCCACCTTTGATGTTTGATGAGATTTAGGGGGATTAAAAAATTTATGGAAATGGAGTGTGTTTTGTGAAAGGAGGGTTTCTGAATATGAGAGGGGAAGTTCATGTAAAAATTTCCCTAGAATAGGTAGAGATGTTTTCCTTTCACTTTCCTAGCCCAAGCATTGGATTTTTTTTGATGTTGTTGGGTTTGTGAAATGTGGTACAAAAATCACTATGTATGTCATAAAAATGAAAATCAAACCATCTGTATTTATGGGAAGATCCTTCCTCTTGTAGATCTGACCCATGTGCATTGAACAAGAAACAATTTTTTGTTGTTGTGTCCAGAAATTTCTTGTGTCGGTCTGTCCAATACACTTATAAAAGGGAAAATTTTAGCATTATGGATGGACCTATGAAATGAGGTCCATCCAGCTATGTAGCCTATGATGACAGGAATCAAGCTAGAAGTAGTTCTTAATATCATGTAGTTTAGTGTCATGTGACTAAGACATTGTTCAGGTAGTTTAATGTCATGTAGTCAGGATGACATGGAGTTCTATAATTTACAATCATACAACTATGACAATTTTTCATAGAAACCATGAGTAACTTGAGGATAATTAGGTTGGGATGTTCTTACGTTCCTCATATGTAAGGGGGATAGAATGTGTAAACAATGATCCTAAGGATTTTGGGATTATGGGAATTGATATGGGGAATGGAATCCATTGGACTTTATAGATATGAAAGAGGCATCTTCTAAGGATGACTTGTATTTTGGTTGACTTGCCTTTTTGGTGGGCTAGTTATGTAGAGTCAACTAGGGTATATTATGCATAGTCAAACAAAGGTGTCCCAAGGACACCGACCCTTTATTTTTTATGGATGTAGGAATATTGTGACGATAAAATATTGTCCAGGGTGAAGATTTTGATGAATAGAATGGATGTGTTAGGGAACACAAGAAACATTAAGAACATGATTGGTCATGAAGTGTGAACTTCCCTATATAGATCTGACTCGTACGCAGGGTATACATCTTTGTTTATATGATATTTACATGTATAAAGAAACCAAACATGAGATCTCTGGTATAGATCTATATTTTCATATAGGATATGGGAATACTTTTATATTTATTTATTACATGGATTGGACTAGGGTAAATGTCCTAGGGGTAACTACATATCTTGTCAAAGAGATTAAAATCATGAAAAGTTCTTGGGGAACCATCCAGTTTAATGTAATTTTTTTAGGACTTATGTTCCCCAATGTATAGAGAATATATTTTCAATGAACCCAAGATAAAAAGATTAGGATTTCACTACCTATCAAATGATGATAGGAATCAATACAATTATAGTTCTTTGGAAACTCGTGTAGTTTAACATCATGCGGTAAGGATAAGGTTCAATTGATGCAAATGAATACGGAAGCCATGGATCCATACAATTTAACATAATAAAGGAAGGTTAATTTATATGCCTTTTAAGGTATTGGTACCAGGACCATGGAAACATTGATGTGGATTGATATGACTGTCATGCGGGGAATCCCCTGACAGACCTCCTAAGCCCACTTGAGCCATGCTCGGTGTGAGAAACAAGGGGTGGAAATGGTATATCTATTACATTGTGGTGATAAAGAGAGGGGTATATGAATTTTGATTTTTTTCTGTCTATACCATGATGTAGAATCTAGGAATCACTAAATATCCAATGATAATAAGAATCGATCCATACATAGTTCTTTAAAATGATTCCATATTCAGATCAAGCTCATATATAGAGGGAGGTCATTTTTTGTTGTGGATGGACTCAGGATTGGACATGAAGGTGTCACTACATATCTTTTATGAATAAGAATCAAGCCACACATAGTTCTTAATGAAGACTCACTACATAGGTCTATCACATACATAAGGAAGGGAATTTTATTGCTTTCTCGGTAGCTGGACCAGGATGCAGAATCCATGTGAAAATATATATCCTATGATAATATGAATCAAGCCAAACATAGCTCAAAAATAAGAAATGGTAGATGAATTATGTTGGGGTAAATTTTCTCTCAAGTGGGAGTATTATGGTGTTGTGTAGTTTAACATCATACAGTGAGGATATTGGTGTCATATAGTTTATTGTCTTGCAACAAAGACATTTAACCTTTCATTTTACCATAATGTGATCCGGATGATTGTTCCGTACAATTATGGGGATGATGATTTAGTGGACCACTGAGAAACATAATCCTAAAGTGATCAGAGACCACTAGGTCAAATGAAGGCAAGAAAATCATCTTCTAAATGGAGGGAAATTTGTGGTTTTTCCTAACACGAGAGGTTTATAAATCACATCACATTCTAAGATGATAGGAATCAAGTAAAAAATATTTTTTAATGAAAATTATATACACATCTTTGAACCATACGTAGAGTGGGTATTTTTCCCATATTTCACATTTGGGACCAAGACACAGGGTTAGAACATCACTATATATCCCATAGAATGAGAATCAAGCCACACATAGTTCAAAATGAAATATCCCTATATAGGGATGACCCATAAATAGAGTGGGGGGAAATTATGAATTTTTCTTTGGGTTTGTTAGTCCATGATATGATATTAAGGTGTCACTATGTATCTTATGTGGATAAGTATCAAGTGAAACATAGTTCTTGAAAAAATTATTCTCTATGTGGATATAACTCTCATGTGGTAATAAGGTAATTTTTTCTTTCTCCCATACAAATATATCTCATGTATGGTGAATCATCATTCGAAAATGATGCTTTTTACGCATTTTAATGTCATTTGGTGACAACATCGATATTGTTCTTTTTAAGGTCATGTGAAAAATACTGAATAAATAGTTTAATGTATTGATGCTGGGACCATATACCATTCTATTTAATGTCATGCGATTTCGAAAAATACCCTTAGCTTAAGGTAATAGAGTTTAGACCAATGGGGTAAGCCTTCCATAAGGGATATGTGTGATGTGGTTTCATAAAAAACTCAACATGAACAAGGAATAATAAATCCCACAAACCACATACACACTCTTAAGGGGGCATGCACACAATTTTTTTGTTACGATGTTTAAACTTGGGTATACATTTCAATGTTATATAGCAAGGATGAGATCCATGAAGTTTAGCGTTATGCGGTGAAGAATAAGGTGCTTAATAAAAGGAAATATTTCTTCTAGAACCATATATTGGTAAGATTCATGGGGATCTTCCCATCCATTGAAATTGGGGAATAAGATCCATTGAAGTAGACTGTATTTAATGGTGTAAGGTCCTTTCAATTTTGGTTCCCATTTCGAATGTTTCATTCCGGGTATCATTGGAGTCGAAAGGACCATCACCATCTCTCCTTCAAGAAACAACCCGAGGTGACATTTTTTATTAATATAACACATAATTCGGTTTTGGTGGACTTCTACATGATGAAAGGTATGTAGTACTTCCACATACAACTACTCTAATTCATCCATAAATTTCTAGGATTTCTCATCTATGGATAATTGATTATAGATGGAAATGAAAAGAGAATGAAATTGATCTTCTATGGAAAAGATCGCCTATGTCCCATATACTGATGTGTATTGGGTCACATGTGTGGTTGTGCGAGTTGTGGTTCGTTAACCCCACAAGGCATGTTGGATCTTGTCCATCCAAGACTTTTTATCCAAATATACCATCTTGTGGAGTATATTTGATAGGGACTTATTGAAATAACATATCTGTTCATTTGCCTCTGGATGATAACAGGAAGAATGGGTGGATTTGATGTTCTAATAATTGTATTGCATCTCCAATTCAGTAGAGAAAAAATTGGTGTCATTGTTCATTAGTAATGTATGATGGATGCCAAATTTGGTGATAATTCTTGATTTCAAGAAGATGAAAATGATTCTTTCCCTGACTTATTTGAGGTGTATGGATTTATACAACATGGAAAATAAGTCAGTTTCTATTATAATATAATTAAATTTCATGTCCATAACAGGAGGATATGATCCCATGATGTTTATTACCCATATGAAAAATAGTTACGAGTAATTTGATGTGTGCAAAAAAATTTGAGTCTTGGTGAATAGAATTGGAATGAACTTGGAATGAATGAAACTTTTTGGTGAATTTATTACAGTAATATGTTAGAGTGAGCTAGTAGTATCAAAGGCTTTGAATTTGGTGGGAAATATTGAGTCCAGACATGTGAGCTCCAAAAGCTCTGGCATTTACATATTTCTTTACAAAATCATTATATTCTCCATTGATTCACCTAATAAGGACCCCATTGAGGATTCTCTTATAGTTTTATTTTTTATGGTTTGTTCCATTATAGAGAAAAAATTTAATGGATCATCTTTGGATTTTCTCTCTCCTAGCTCTATTCGCTGGGAATTCTCCACTTTGAAGGTATTCCAAAATTGGTGTCATCCATCAGGTGGTAGGACCATAGGGTTCATAGATAGGTCTAATCTCATCTATCACATCCATATTAGTTTGATTGAAAGGTGAGACCATCAAATAGTACGCAATGCTGACGACTATTTTATCCCTCTCGAGATTGACTAGAGTTGTGGGTACATTTTCTAAAGCATCAGCCTAGGGGTTCTATGAGCTTAGGACCTGAGTAAATGAGGAATCCAAGGGTAATTCCAACATTAATCTATGTAAATGATATAGAAGTGGTATTAGCTTCTCTTTTTTGATATCATAATCATCCTTAACTTGGATAATAACTATTTTTGAAGCAGATTTTATCTCTAAGTGTTTTATTTGTAGTTCACGTGCTGGATCTAACCCTAAAATGAGTTCTTGATATGTTCTACTTCATTTTTCATGTGACCCTCTAACATTAGGAAGAAGTAAGGAAAGTAAACATTTTCTAGAGACGTGAGTATGACTCCCATCCCGACTTTTTTTGGGCTAGGGGTATTCCATCCTTTTCCCTATCGGGATTCTAGATTAACCATCAACACGAATCTCCTATATTTAGGTTTCTTCTTGAACAGAGAAAACCTCTTCATTGGGATGTTTTGTAACCAGTGAAATAATTTCTACTGAGGGGTGATCTACAAAAAAATATACTAACTCATGGACATTGATTTCCTTCTAGAGCACAAATTGAATGTCAAAATACCACAGGATGACCACCCACTGTGACAGGCTCCTAGTCAACATCGGATGACTAATGATATATTTGAGTGGGTTGTTGTGAGATACCAAATGGACCCTGTGGCGACGAATATAGTGTCTAAATTTTTAGAATTCCAATATTAACACCATACAACTCCTCTCACTATCCAAATACTGAGTCTCAACATCAATCATGGTTCGACTGAGATAATATAATTATTTTTCACTACTAGTGTCATTTTTCTACGTAAGTAAGGATTCTAGTAATTTCTCCAAGTATGTGAAACAAAATATGAGTGGTTTTCCTTAAAAATGTGGAATTAGTACTGATGGTATCAATAGGTACTTCTTCAAACTGTTGATCACTTTTTAAAAATTGTCAATTAATTGGTATTCAACCCCTTTCTTCATTATCCTTCTCAAGGGAAAATATTTTCTAGCAAGGTTTTCTATGAAGTGTTGTTTGTAGGATACATTTCCTTGAATTACTCTATGCTATGTGAGATTTATATTAGGTGACATGAAAAGGATATCATTTTTCTTAATAGGGTAAAAATGAATTCCATGATGGGGTATGATGAAGCTGAGAAGCATTCCCATGGTGATGTTGAAAGTACATTTCATGGGGTTTATTTTCAGACTGTGCTACAATAGTTTTTTGAAGACGATTTTAATATATGAGAGTTAGTCTAATATTTTTTAATGTTTATCCAGTAGGTCGTCAAAATTGAATTTGAAAAAGTTTCTCATGAAGGGTTTTAAGATGTAATGTATAGTGCATTAATATGTAGCGCCAATATTATTCAATCCAAAGGGAATTATCCGACAGCGAAACACTCCCTGGGGGATAGAAAATCTAGATATTCTTCATATTATTAGGCCATTCAGATTGGGATGTATCCTAAATATCCATTCATTTTGGATATTTCCTGGTACCTAGTTTTTGCGTCATTCGTCAGTTCCATGATCAGGACTAGGAAATATTCCTTAGGGATGTGCCAAGTGAGATCTCTAAAATCGATGTAAAATATAATTATACTGTTCTTAATTTTGGTGGGGACTATGTTGGAAAACCATATGAGATATTTGAACTTGTGAATAAAGTTTCATATGATAATGTTATCGACTTCAACCACTATCTTGATAGAATGTGTCGGTTGCGTCATCCTGGAAGGTTGTTTATTGCCCTAGTGGTTGTCCAGAAATCCCAAGTGGTGAGTGGAAACATTATGATCGAGACCTGAAATTTAAATTTAATTCCAAAAAAATAAATATTGATCTTTCCTTAGGAAGGATGTATACACCAATTTCTCCTCATAAGACATTAATGAACTAATCAAGGTGGTTTGTGGATATTCCTCTACACCCAAATTTATTTCCATGAGTTTGTTGATGGTGGTAGAGATGCCCTCCTCAAATGATGGAAGAGATTCCCTACGGTCTAATTCCTCCTCATCCTCTTCCTCATATTCATATGATTCTTCTTGTTCAGATGGGAAAAAATTTCTTCAGATGAGTTCCTTAGGGTTAGGAGAGGATTCAATATATTGGTATTCAGAAGATGAAATAAATTCCTCTGATCTATCAAACAGTGAAGGATTTATTTGAAACTATGGATATAAGTGAGTGAGAAATGGAGGAGTATCTCCATCATATTTTTGAAGAGATAAATCCTATTCTTACTCAATTGGTGAGGAACATATTTTGTTGGGCTCTGAGGACATGATTAATGAAATCTCATATGATTTTAACCACTTCTTGGGGGGTCATAAAAATTTTCAACACTGTTGTACTTAGAGGTTAAGACTAAAATCATGTATATGTCAAAATATATGCATGAATTTGGGATTCTATGATTTATTTGGTTGATAGTTATAACATATTCTTCACCAATCTTCCTAAAGTGGTCGCATGAGATTATTTACAGACCATTTGGGGTGGTGACCCATTCAATACCCTCAACTAGGGGTTGTTTCCATTTCTCTTGATATAATCCCACATCGATATAATGTGACTTGTAGGATTCAAATGGGTACGTATTGGCATTAAATGTTCTAATTTATCTATTTGATTCAGTATTTGCTACACCGATGGTATCAGGAATGGATTTTTCCATGTTGGTGAAACCAAGTCCTTCCGAGCAAGGCATTAAAATCCATGTTCTACCGAACAACCTGGAATTTTGAGTTAGGTATGAGATCTCCAAATTGGGCCTTGTTCTTTATTTGGATCAATGTCTTCAATAGATTTTTTTATTTCCTTGCAATGTTACATAGGATGGTGATATTTTATTTTCATCGCATCCCAAATGATGAGGTGTTCATAATGGAAGGATTGTAACTTTAGAGCCATTATCAATGAAACTTATTTGGACATCAACGCCATTTTTCCTGTAGGACACATACAAGGGTATGATATGCCCTAATATGATAGTTTCTTCATATTTACTAGTAAAGGAGATAACCATGTGTAATTCTACAAAATCTATCTCTATCTGATATAACTTAGTTGTAGCCACATCAACTTTAAACTCCCAGTGGATTACCAAATTTTTTTCGAGTGTTTCCCTATAGTATTTTGACAAAATAATAAAATATAGGATTGATAGTTTGGATGGTACCAAGGCAAATTGTTTTGTAATTTCAAACATATATTCTAAATTACTTCTCTTCCTAGTGTGGGGATTCTATTTTACAATATCATTAGGGGATTTTGTATTTTATTATGATGGATCATCCCTCAGGGAAGGGTAGGAGGTGTTCCCATCCTTGGTGGATTGGGTCGGGTAGGTATTCCTACTTACTGATGGATATCTGAAACATGCTCTTATCCTAAATGATATTCTAAAGTGATTAGGTTTGAGTGGCATCTGGAAAGTGAAGTGGGATTTTCCTATTTATATTGGACCGGTTGAAGGGCTCTTCCATGAATTTTCACAACATTGATGGTCTGAGTAAGGGAATGATTAGAAGTATGGCTCCTATCACTGATGTGTCTTCCCTAGTGTCCTCAGATCCTATGGCATCTTCCTCTGGTTTTATTGTAAAATTTGGGGAACTCAGGTTCATATCTATACTCATCATCAGAGAAGGGATCCACTAAGTGAATAGAATTAATGAAAATTAAGATAAAATATTCTTCTGATGAGGAATTTTCCTAGATGATTGTTTCTAGTTATACAATTTGATGGGGTAGTACCCATAATTTCATATTTTAGGGAATAAAATATGAGTGTGTCAAGGCCAACTTTGGACTTTCTGTAGGTTTATCTTCATGTTTTTTCTCTATGTCTTTTAGGTGAGGATGCTTTTTGAAGGGCCGACCATTGGATGCTTGTGGCTCCGATGGAATTAGTTGTGGGGTACTAGAAGAATATAGAGGCATAGTTGTTTGTTTCAAATGTGCATAGGGTATTCCTTGAGTTTGGTTGATTGTTTTTTGAGTCATCGAACAATCAAAAGTTTGTGACATTTTTCTAATAACTTATTTCCCCCCGCCTCCTTAGGATAAATAGAGGAAACATATGCCACTTACGCTAGTGGGAGTCCCAATTTCACTATCCTTGAATCTATAATTTTATATAGGTGGTTATTGAAGATTAATAATTATTAATGGTGTGACCTATTATCGGGTGAAATGGGTAATAATCTAGATGTTCAACAAGACCCACCTCATCAGACCTTTTTTTCTCCAGAAGAGAGAGTAAATCATGGTCTATAGTGGCCATAAAATATCCAGCGAGATGATCATCTCATAGTGATTAAAATATATACATTTTTTATTTAATATTAATTTTTCTCTATCCCTTTCGCTCATCAATTAAAGGTGGGGGTTGCTTTTAGAGCCTGGGGGTGCTGCATGATATGGTGCAAGCTTAGGAGTTAGAGTGGGAATATAGGCTAGATTAATTGTGACTGATGTCACCTCCCCTTTCTTACTCATCTCCCCATGAATGATGGTGTTATATGGGAATTTGAGATTAGTATGTTGTAGGGAGTCATATGTTCTTTGGGAAATAGTATAGACATCTCAAAACCCACTTGTATATTTCACAGGGATGAGCAATGTTGATAGCTCATCGTGGAGGTTATCGATGCACATAGAATGAATTTCTTCTTGGGGGAGAGGCCAATTCAGGTAATAGGTCAAACCATTCCATCAGGAATTGAAATTTGAGAATCTACCATTCCCTCTCTGTTTGAATTTTTAGATTTTGTGGAGTGTTTTATTCTATAGTGATGGGGTGAAATGGAATAGGAACTGATGGAACAGGTGTTCCCATTCGATGATTGATGGAGATGAGAAACTATTATGTGATACGAAGGCTTTACATTATAGTGTTCACATGGAACATCAGATTTTCACTTATAATGGGACGCATATTGCATAAAATGCAGTTTTGGGTCACTTGAAGCATTGAATAATGGAAACATAGGACTCACAAAATTTAGAATTGTAGAGTGCCACTTAAATAGTTTGGGTAAGGTTTCTGTTCTAGCTGCAATGGTGGATTCCATTCTTCCATAGCTAAAAATCGATCTATAGATGCCTAAATGGTGTCAATAATTCTATGATGAGTGTTCTATTGGACTTGAACTTAGACACGTTTCATGACTAGTTGGATTTGATGTGTTGGTTCTTCCATTACAAGGGGTATATATTTGGTTGAGGACATATTTTGAGTATTTTCCTGGACCCATTCTGTTTGTCTCATTAAATGAGGTAAATTTTTATACCCATCCTTAATCGGGTCTACTTAGACTAATTGTCCATGTTTTGTATTGGGAAGATGTCTTGGACTTTCTTCAATTACAAGAATGAACCATTGTGTCTAAGGTACACATACTAGAAGTGTACATTGATGTTCTTCCAAGGGAGAATATTCGATAGGAATTCTACCTCCTAGAAAATTTATATTGATTCACCTCATCTATTTCATTTATTCTTCCTACTGACCAAATATCTCTTCAAGAATTAGGGTATTGTTCTCACCAATAGGAGGAGGTGGTTTTTATATGACCTTATTTTTATTATTTTCTTTAGTGTAAGTTTGCCGAGGAGGCTGTATGGGGTTGACCAATGGAGTTCCCAAATTTAGGGAAATTCTTAGGTTTTGGGTAAGCATGACTTCCTTATCAATCTGAACCATATCATGGATGGAACCATCATCTCCTTATTATTTTGAATTTGTGTCATTTTCAGTATTGTCTACGTAATTGATGTCCACAGTGTTCACCGATGCATATTTCATTGAGGACATCGTACTGACTATTGAATGATAAGAGAACTATTTGAATCCGTAAAAGTAATTATCCATTCAATTTTAGGAACCACTTCAAGCTTCCTCTAAAAGGGTGTCTTGGACATAACCTTTATGCAACCTAGTAGTATGCCTCCCTTCTGGGGGAAATGATTCATGAGGGAGGGTGAACTGTGAGATCTTGCATCTTATCATCCTCCATAAATGGGAAAGGACTAATTTCCATTGAGGTGGTGGTTTAGGTAAAAATAAACCTAGACCTATAATCTAGGGTTGATATCATTCTCTTATTAAAGTTCCTTCACCTGAGTTTCTTGGCATTACATGGGTATTTTGTGTTAAAAATTCCCCCATCTCTACAATTGAGGGCTTATCTCATACTATGGTGGCTACTACTGCTATTTCTCTCCCTTGATCACATGCTTCCTTGTTCGAGTGTGAGTTGGATATGATGCTAGGTCTGCATGAAAACTATTCAGTTATGAAGAAATTTATAGTTCTTGATGGTTGGATCCGTTAGATGAGAATCTTTCTTAATGATATCAGTTTCTTGGTTCCGGAGTTTTTTGAGGGCTATCTCTCTTCAAGATTAATTCTTTTTAGAATTACTGAATGTCAGATCCTGTTTAGTGTTCCACCTTCCCAGAGCATGGGTTTTTCCTGATATCTTCTTTGGAGTGATTAAATTACATGACTTCATTTCTAGTGGGTTTTTCTAGATGATGTGTGGGGAAAATTGTAAAGACCCATGCTCCCCCATTAATAAATATAAACACCAGGTGGGGGATTTCTGATTATATGACACAACTTATGTAGTTAATTGATGTAGGTTAGTTAGAGATATTTTAATTTCCTCTATAATTTTGGTCATCATGTAGACAAAATGGATTACATGTTTATTTGATGACTAATATCTCCCAACATTTTGACATGTTATGAATAACCATTGTAAGGAATGAATCTTTATTTTAGGTGGTCGAAAGTCATACAGAGATTAAGATGAATGTTATGTATGAATTATTCTAATAGTTACATTGGTATGTCTAACTAAGAAGTGGATTGGGGACAAACCATAAAGGATATTTCATTCCTGCCAAATGGTATTCTAATAAGAAACATATCATTTTGTTCTCTCAATAGAGACTCCTCTACTAGATCTTCCCAACATGGACACTTCTTGACTATTTTATTGTAAGTAGCGGGGCTTGTAGTGGTCTTATTGGTATGTGAATAGTCCAGGGGTGTCTTAAAATATGATCATTTTCCCGTTCCATTTTTTGGTTGATAAAAAATATTTATCTTATCATTGACTGGGTTTCTAACATGTCTAACCCCCATCCCACCATGATCCCCATCATATGATGGATTCCTTGTATTTGATTCAGTAAGGGAAGGACCTTCTTCCTGACAAGAAATGTCACAATAGGGAATACCTTTGTAGTGAATGCTTCCATGAGGAGGGATACCATCATATCTTGATGCTTGACTGAAGGTAGGATATGTATGAAACATATACCCTAGGGAGGACCTTCAGGGCCAACAATATTAAGGTCACGACCTTATTGATAACATGTGATGATACTATGGGTAGGACCTTCATAGCACATTCCTCCATGGATAAGACTACTATAATAGTTTGATGCCTGATTTATAGGGTAATTTTTGCAGTGTATACCCTGTGGATGACCTTCAGGGTGGGAAAAAGTAAAGGGAGGACCTTCTTACTAACATTTGATGTAACTATAGGGAGGACCTTCATAGCGCATGCTACCATGGTGAGGAATAACATCATATCTTGATGCCCAATTCCAAGGATAATTTTTCAGCGTATACCCTGGGGTAACTTCAAGGAATATGGTAGAAAGGGGATGACCTACTTGCTTACATGTGATTTAACTATAGAGAGTAACTTCATAGAGAATTCTACCATGGTGAGGACTACCATAATAGCTTTATGCCTAACTATAAGAAGAATATCAACAGCATGCACCCTGGGATGGACCTTTTGGGAGTATGATAGAAAGGGGAGAACCTTATTATTTTTTGATATTCTATTCATGATGAGGTCTACAATGACACTCATTAGAAGATATGTTATTGTGATCGATATTTTGGTGTCCATGAATTAATACTTTATGGTAGATGTTTTGGGGAGTACCTTTAGAGATACTTGTAACAATGTTGTGGGGAGGAACTTCACAATATCTATATCCACTATTGTAACTTGGTAATAAATTAATTGTATCATGAGCCACCAAGGATAGATGTTTGATGGAATCTTGAACTCTGTCTTCTAGTAGAGCAAGGTCATGAGCCTACTCTTCATTTTCTAGCTGCAATGGGCACAATTAATTTTTGTGAACTCTCTTACCAATGATTGGGGATTATTATTGTAAGTGAAGACATTAATATATAGGTTCTTATTATAGTAACTCTGGTGGGGATGTTGGGATTTTATAGCAAGCTTCTTGGGTTTTGGTAGAGATATGTGCTTTCCCTGGAGTGGCCATTGAAGTGGATCAGTGTCCCCCAATTGAAATAGGTATTTCTATCTAATATTGTTTTCTATTTATCGTAGAATATTTCTGACAACCCCCATGAATGGGATTATATATACATGTCTACTTTGGAGTGACAACCTCATTGTGTGGATGAGTCACCCAACTTTGTGAGGCAAGGTTATGAGCCCGAATCTTTTTTATTTTCATAAATGTGATTATATCTTGACAAGTCTGCAGGATATGTACAGGAATTGGTGTTTGATACTATATCATTACTAAGATGTGTTGAGATATTTCATTGGTAGAAACATGAATATAAACCCAATCCAATGTCAGAGATGGATTGTGTTATTTCTTCGATCATCCATTTCCTTCTAATGGGAACTGGAAGTTCTTTTTCACATGGTAAAAAATATGGGTTTTCCCCTAATATAAAACTAAGATACACCATCTATTTTTTACAATATTCACAATAATTGACTAATGGGAGTCATCATTTAGAGGAGGGATTTTAATCTTCTCATTGGTTGGCATTGTATTTTACTGATGGGTTTGATATGAATCCTCAGTAATTTGTCTCAATTTTATTTGGTTTCCATCATATTTGACTGATGGAATTTTTATGCATTATAGGGGATATACTCCTAACTATAGTTTCTTTTACCTATTTTGCTGATAGACTTAGTCTGTATTAGAAAGATTTTTTATCTTCTCATATTTGGTTTCTATATAATTTGGATGATGTGATTCATATGAATTGTTAGGGATATGTGTCTCTGTATAGTTTTCCACCCTTTCTGCATGGTGGGTTTGGCAAGCAGTAGTAAGGGTAATATATCACCCTATTTAGATGATGGGATTCATTTTCATTGGAAGGTAAATACATATACCTATAGTTTTCTACAATATTTACTTAGTGGGGTTCATCCGAAAGAACGAGAATGATGGTCTGTTCCAACTTGTATGGTTGTCACCCTTTGTGGGGTACCCTGGGGGCCTGGTTATTCTTGAATTAAGTGAGAGACAACAGGGTAGTATTCTCATGAGGATGAGTATGTGTGGTCATACAACATTGGTAGTGATGATTTCTGACAGTGGACCTTGTTTGTGACCCCTATGCTACTAGGATGAATCCTTGGGTGATGAATCCATCATCCCCTAAGATAAAGGAGGCACTCATTATCATGTTTTGGAGACAGGATCCAAAAATGGTTTGAGACGGCTAGTGGATACGTCTATTTCTAGACCATTAACTATTGCTGGTTGGATGGCAAGAAGATAATCATGCACAAGAGGGACAACATAGATTCCTCCAGGGTGGGGAGAGTGCCATTCAATTGGAAATATTTAACAAGGGAATTCAAGACCTAGAATTTAAGGAAATGGGTGGTCAATAGAGTCATCTACTTTATTGAGGACCCGACCATTGAAGTGGCTGGTACACATGTTTGTGAAATTTTTTGAGATTCCATTGGATTGGAGGATGTTCCGAAGAGTTCCTATAATTTATGTTATAGATATAGATAAACAACCTCATCAAATTATCATCTCATGAATACATGAATAATTGATAGTCTCATTTTATCCTCTTTCATTTTGGATGCGAAAGGGGATTGAAGAGGGGTAACACCACCACCTTAGTTAAGGATTCACATTGAGTTTACCATTTTATTTCCCTAGATGATGTGTTTGTGAGTTATAACGGTTGATTGTAAAGGGGTTAAATGATATGAAATCACTGAAGCTGGGTACAAGGTCTTCAAATGATCTCCAATGAGTATGTTCATAGAGAAATAAAGCACAATGAATCTCATTTACATGATTCATGGACATGAATTCCAAAGGTAGGTTCTTGTCGGGTAACTTGTCCAATGACACATAAGAACTCACATTGGTCAAGAGGATGGGAATTCAGGATCATGAAACCCTTTTGGGCGGAACTACATCCAATTATGAGACTCTCTTATAGATTTATGATATGTTCATTAATCCTTGTATCCTTCCCAAGAATGCATATGTGGATTATCTTAAAGTAAAAAAACAATCATAAATTCACATAGGTCCGGAATGATCTCTATGTATCCAAGGTTCTCCATAGATGGGGATATCTATATGTATATGAGTTTCTCCATCAATGTCATCCTTTTAGGGATGAATTATAGATATTTTTCTCATTTATTATGATGATCCTGATTTTAGGCAATTTATTAAGGTGATCAGTAGTTTTTTGTCATCCAGGAAGGCGTAAGATATCTTAATGTTAGCATCAAACCCATAGGATGGGCATCCTATGTACCGTTGTGAGAAGAATTAGAACCCATGTTGTTCGGTTCCACATAACAAGGAAAATAATCTTTTAAGTTCATGTGAAAAGGAGCCAACCATATAGTTTAACATCATGCAGCAAGGATTCACAAGTGGAAGGTGTCTAGTCAAGAATGGTGTGGGACTTATACCAAGGAATCCCAAGGTACATATGTGATAGATGATGTCCTAGGTAGATATGAACCTATGGGGATGTGTCATATAAAACATTAGGGTGTTTTTGGTTGTAGGGTTTTTTCATGACCCCCTCCCCACAAACTGTACCCATCTTGGGCCTGTAATGAGTGGAGAGATATAGTGACACCCAAGTCTCACCTCCAAAAGGTCTTGAGTTGGAGAATAGCACTGAGGGTATAGTAAACACAAGTACACATTTGTAATGTCATGCAGTAACAAATAAAACTGAAAAGGGAATAATGCATGTACTAAAAGAAAGTAAAATGACAGTAACCATGAATCCCGAAGATCACATACAACCCCAAGATAGTAGTAACCAGCCTGATCTCTAACCTGCTCCAAGTGACCTGAAAATTAGTTTATATGTACGTACGGTGAGTATAACATTATATTCAGTAGGATCCTCTATGGATCCTCTCATGAAAATGTAATTAAATCATGTAAAAGAACAGTGGACAACAAATAAAACTAAATCATCACCAAAACTTTTATACTATGCTCATATCCTTACCATGACTACTCTCACCAAGCATCACATACAAGAGGATATAATATAATAAATGATATAAAGGGTATCCCACTAACATTTTTCCAATGGTTATTCACTTTTCCCCAACATCGCACGTCCTGAGCATCTCTCTCTAAAAAGGCTATCCCATAGACACCTGGGTGAATCACCAAAACATCCACCTCATGCAACACAACCAGCACATCCACATAAACAAGGTAACATGGTAGATTATAGGATCCACCACACCATACATAATATGTATCATACATTGAGTATTATACCTCAATCCATTATAGCCCATACACCAAGTAAGGATCCTCATGCCATCACAGCCTAAACACGTTAAACCTATATTAGTCCATAGGAATCTATATCCAGAATATATGTGTGTGAATAACCACAAGACATTAAATCCATCTACAAACATATCTGGGGAAAGATAACCATTGTTCATACCAACACAAGTAACTACCAAGAGAAGAGTGTGGGGTCAAAGGGGTAGTCAGTCATCCATCCTCCCACCACAATGTTGGGGAAAATAGCCCCATGGATCAAAATCCACAGGGTGTTATTTTCACTAACCAATAGGGTAGAGTATCATATAGAAATTAAAAAATTACAAAAATATACTATATCTCGCAACCACACTATGTGAATAAACAAGTCTTAGAATCAACTACAACTGATGTCTCTTAGTCTCCCAGATGCCACTATTAGGACTAGGTATTATATAAGAACACAAACATTTATAGAGCTACATTATATTAAATGATCCCTTTTTATAAGTTTCACATTACGTTAATTAATTCATCAACCATTAATTAACCATTTTCATTTCTACATTATATTCCATTATTATCACACAAAAAGTTCCATGCCCTCGAGGCATAACATAACCAAGTCTGTAGTTCCTTTAAATTTTTGCCTCAGCAATGCATCCCATCAAGCTGAAGCCCCATGGGATAATATAATTTATTCAATCATTAATTAATGACATTATCACTTTTCCATAATTCCATGTATTCTAGAAAAAAAATTCTATGCTTCCAAACACAAGGGGGTCAACACCATGAGTAGATGAACTACATGCCAAGTCTTTACCACCCATAGCAGGGGCGTAGACCCATCCGTACTCGAGAAGCTAAACTTAGAAAGCACGTGGCGTACCCCACACATCATCTCCTCGTTTAGAAGGAGGGTAAGAAAGACCATCTGCCTCATGAAATGAGTAATGTAAAAAGATAAAAAAATAACAATATTAAACAAGAATCAAACATTCACATCCATCCCGTTTCATAATCTCTAGTGTCCTCCCTGACAACCACATGCATAAACCAATGCATCTCACCGCTCTAGGGATTAATTGTTTCCACCACAACCTCTATGATTACCTACCCCCACATACCACAATATCCCTCCAAGATCATCCATCACAGGGTCACACCACAACACAAGTAGTAGAAAATAATCAATATAGAAACTGGGCTCTTGGCCCTAAACAAGGCATTCAACCTTCACACACAACGAGCACTCACAACTACAAAGAATATGGTGCTTGGCCTTTAAAATAAATAGCGTAACTCAGAACCCTGAGAGGAATTATCTTTATCACACAACTAGTTTAGTATTCCATATTAAATTAACCTATTCAATAAAACATGAATAACTACATCCAATTGATTTATCACCAAGCACAGCAACAAGAACAGGATTAATTAAATATTCCTCTATATCATTATCCAATTAATTTATAATTAATCCCAGCTTTATGTTCTTTACCAATTCCATAAATAATGACATGATAAATATGAAAATAATAGATATCACACAACCTAGAAAAACAAGAGTTAGTAACATCATTGTGCAAGAGATACCAATTCTTTAATCTGGTTTAACTATTTATTATGTCAATTTCAATGTGATCCAATGGCTAAAACATGATAACTTTAAGAATGAACATAAAATAATATAGAAACCACAAATCCCCTATATAAAAATCTTTTCTACATTATTTACACAGGAATGAGACAACATAATGAATCACGATCACCTCTCCCACAATGACTTCATCCACCCGATGGCACTACGAAACCACTGCATCAAACAACACCCAATAAAGTTCCATTAGAAACATAGAGATCACATGCCATAACATTTAAAGTAGAATGGGAGGAAACCTATTAAAGAACCCAGAAGAACAAAGGTATAACATAACTTTTATCAAATACATATCGATACTTCCTAGTTGCACCAAAACTGGGGGTGCACATGCAGTAGGAAAACATATGAGGGAAAACAATACAAGTATTGATGTTATATTTCCTGAATACCATGGGAGTAAGAACTGTACGAATCTCGTACCAAGTAAAAACTTTAATAAATAACAATGTGGAATGTATATCAACCTTTTGAAAATCTAAATGGAGCAGTAGTTTAGATATGGTTTAGATTTTCTATTAAAGGTAGATCTCATCAAGACTACATGGTTTGACTGAGTAATAGAACTCCTACCCTTAGTAAAAAATAATATAGGAGTCATGGGATTTGAATCGGCCTTAAAAACCTTAAAATGTGGCTTAGAATGCATTTAATTTCAATGAAAACGTCAAAGGGGTGAAACTATAGGAAGTTGGAAACACTATTCACCAGTTGATCTGGAAACAGTTTAGAACCTACCGATAAATGGAGATGACTCGCTGACACTAACATATGAAGATGATTCAATGAAATATATAGATGACTCATTGAAACTGACATATGAAGATGAATCACTAATAGATGAAAATGACTCACTGAAATCGATAGATTAAGATCACTCACTGACACCCACAGATGAAGATGACTCACTGAAAAATGAATATAACTCAAGACACTGAATGATGAAGATGACTCACTGAATGATGAAGATGACTCATAGACATAGATAGATAAAGATGACTCACCGACAAATAAATATGACTCATGAAGACCAACTTATAAAGATGAATCACCGATAGATTAAGATGAATCACTAACAGATGACGATGACTCACTGATGGCACTATTCACATTTGTCTCACCGATAACACTATTCAAAAAACCAAAAACACTGTTCACAGAACTAGAAATTTGGAAAAGTGTTAGAAATAGGTTACCTTGGTCTCCCATAACACCTCAAACACCATATTTTCACAACAGAATGGACTGGAGAGCTCCGGGCCATTACATTAGATACCTATAAAAATATTATCATCCTTGAGAATCAAAAACCAACACAGAGATGGAATAATGGTTCTAAACAACCACCCTTCAACATAATACCTAAGGATCTCACCACCATAGGACCTTAACCACTTCCTTAGAGGAACAATACAAACCCACGTGAAAACTACAACTAGCTCCTATCAATTCTCCCGGGGGAGATACCTCTCAAAAGAGAGAAAACCCCAAGAAGAAACATGATAAATCCATCTCATAAACAGGAAAGGTATAAAACCACAAGATGAACATCATTACATGAAAATATATAAACATCAAAAAACTCA
Organism: Viscum album; assembly: GCA_963277665.1. Lineage (NCBI taxonomy): Eukaryota > Viridiplantae > Streptophyta > Magnoliopsida > Santalales > Viscaceae > Viscum > Viscum album. Next base: position 1,423,983,127 of record OY728136.1, on the reverse strand, counting down.
TGGTACTGAGCACATATATGATAATTACATTCCCAAGTACTCCCCTCCATGCCACCATGCCACCCCAAGACATGAACCAAGGGGATAACACGTCTGTTTAATACCATCTCCCTGTGGTCCTAGATCTAGACATGATACTTCTTGAATGGCACATCATCGTCAACATAGATATCATCCCAATCAATTATTTTAGAGTCATCATGAAGATAACGATGAATCTGTGACATGTGAAAAACACCATGTTTCCTGCTCATCTGTGGGGGAAGTGTTACTCAATAAACCGTAGCTCCAACATGATCCAACACCTCGAACGGACCAAAAAATAGGATAGATATATTACTCCCATAACTAAAAATTTATTTTCTAGGAAAATGATTCACCTTCAGAAACACATGATCCCAAATGTGAATCTCCAAAGGCCTCCTCCTATGATCGGCATAGGACTTCTGAGAATCATGTGCTGCCTTCATCCTCTTGTGAATCACCTAAACCATCTCTGTCATTTTCTATACCAGTTCTAGCGCAAGGATTGCTGACTATCTAACCCTAGTCCAACACAATAGAGAACATATTGGCCATCCATAAAAGTCTTTAGACATCACCATACCGATGGTGGAGTAGAAACTATTATCATTGGAAAACTATACCAAGGGTAAGTGCCTCATCCACAAACCTCCAAAATCTAGGACACAAGAGAAAAACATATCTTCCAGAGTTTGGATGGTCTTCTATGTCTAACTGTCAATCTGTAGAAAAAAAGTAGTGCTATGGAAAAGATGAGAACCAAAAGAATTCTGGAGACCTCTCCACACCCTAGAGGTAAAAAAAGGATATCTATCAGAAATGATCATCCTAGGGACTCCATGGAGTCTCATCGCCTCCTCTAGATATTCCCTCGAAAACCCTAAATTGATCTTGACTCCTTGATTTCTATAAAGTGGGATAATTTCGTCAAATGACCCATTCTACCCATATAGAATGACATCCTCCCTGAGCTTGAGTTAAACCGATAACAAATTCCATCGATATTTCCTCCCACTTCCATTGAGGAACATTTAACAGCTATAGAAACCCACTAGGAATACGGTGCTTAGACATTACCTTCTGGAAGACTAAACATCCAGACACAAATTCTGTAACTACACGCATCAACCTAGGCCACCAAAAATGACTCCTCAAAGCTCGGAACATCTTTTTTATTCTAGGATGTACCTCTAAGGGATAACTATGGAACTCTTTGGGAACTATCTCACGCATATCCAAAGGAAAAAAAATCCATCCCTAAAACAACAGAAAATGTTATTCATCCCCATACCGACCATTAAGGGCCTCACCACAATCAACTCAGTATCTCCAAACCCCCACTTCAAGACCCCCCTACTAGGAATCTTCTACTTTCTTCACCAAGGATGACGACACCATCATCTAAAAAAGAAAACCTCTTCCCCCAACTTCTCCCATATCGAGATGTAATTCTGAAATTTATTCCATTACTCTCCATGAATCACCTAATACATGCACTGTATCACTACACAACTTCTTTATAAATGTACCGTCTACAAAATTCCCCTTAATAGGGGTATATGATATTTTAATGTCATAATATTGTAAGAATTCCATCCATCAACATTGTCACAAGTTCAAGTCATGCTAGGAGAAAACATAACGCATGTGTTTATGATCAGTGAATACCACAAAGCCCTCTCTGATAAGGTAATATATCCATATCCTCAAAGGAAAAAACCAATATTGGAAACTCTAGATTTTGGGTGGAATAATTACACTCATGGGGATGTAATTACTGAGAACCATAAGAAATGTCTGATCTCTGGTGCATCTGAACACATCCTAACCCTAGACATGAAGCATCATAGAAAATGTAAAACTAAACTCCTTCTTCTGGCCGAAAATGAACTAAATCACTGACCAACCTATCCTGGAGATACTCAAAAGCTTCCTGACACTGATCAGTACATATGAATGCCTAATCCTTTCTGGTCAATGTTGTCAGAGGAGTTGCAACCTGAGAGAAATCAGTTATGAACCTCATGTAGTATCCTGTAAGACCAAGGAATCTTAACACCTATGCCACTGTCTTGGGGTATTCCCAATACACAATAGCTTTTATCTACGATTAATCCATAGCTACTTCCTACTGGGATACAATATTCCCCATGAAATGGACTTATCGATCCCAAAACTCAAAATTCAATAACTTCCCAAGCAACTGGTGTCAACTAAGTACTCCCAAAATGGAATGTAGATTCTATTCATGATCCTCATTAGACACAGAGTACACGAGGATTTAATCGATGAAGACCACCATGAACTTATCTAGGAACTCACTAAACACAATGTTCATGAACCCCCTAAACACAGCTGGAGAATTCATCACACCAAACAAAATCATAATGAACTCAGAATTCCCATGACGACTATAAAAAGTATTATTAAGGATATCCACATCTGTCACATGCATATGATAATTTCATGAACACAATTCAATCTTCAAGAACCAACTTTCACCCTTCAGTTGATCAAATAAATCATCAATCTGTGTAAGAGGATATCGATTATTCACTGTCACTTTGTTCAAGTGATGATAATCGATACACAACAGCAAACTGTCATCATCCTTATTCAGGAAAAAAAATTGGAGCACCCAATGGTGACACACTCAGCCAAACAAAACTGCATTGTAATAGACCATCGATCTGTATACGCAACACTTGTAACTTAGAAGGAACCATACTATATAGATACATTTATATAAGATATGATCTTATCTATATCTTGATTCCAAACTCGATATCTCTTTGAGGGGGTAACACAACAACCTATTCGAGAAAGACATCAGGGTACTCTTCCCTGATCCCAGGAAATTCTAACTACTAATCCCTAAATGAACTCATCATTAGCTCATCCATCAAGGATGTCAAGGATGATATATGCCTCTGACCCAACCGAAGGTCTCGCTCACCAGCAAACACCGTTGTCTCTCCATCCGCTTCGAAGAACACCAGATGAGTCCTAAAGAAATCCATGATAACTGAAACTGAAAACAACCAATATACTACTAGGATGAAATCATATTGTTGTATCCATAAACATAGGAAATATCCCAAGAGTGGTGCTGCCCCAGCACTAGCTCACAGTCTCTACAGACTTCAAACAATTAAGCTCGATCTCTAACTGGCATATCCAACACCAACAGAACTAGAATTCTCTCTACCTTAAGTCCCAAGTAATGGAAAAGGGTAAGTGATATGAAGGTGTGCATCGATCTTGAATCAAACAAGGAATGAACCCATGTACAAAAAAAGAAAAGGGTTACTCAAACGACATTTGCCTCACCCAATGCTAGAAATGCTAAAGCATGAAGCTGAACATGACCTACTCGATGGCCTCTCTGGCCCAGATGAAGACCACCACCAAGGACGCACTCTTCTCTCTAAGGAATAAGAGAATCCCAGGGATATCCTCTTATTTCACCATCTATTCTCTACAGATCCAATACTAGTAAAACCTTCTGTTACTGCCTCGGCTGAAACTACCTCAATGGAGGAACCTAAAGTAGAACACCGGGTACATGCTGAATGCTCTAAAAGGTTGGACCCTATCATTGCCGATGACTTTAGACTCTATAAGAAAAAGAAGCACAAGATCCCTTAGCATAGTTTTGAGAGATGTTTACCCCAGATAAATGATATACTGAGGGCTCAGACCTACACACAGCCGAACAAAAACTCTTCTACCCTAGAAACCAAGAATCTCGGACCACAGATCTATTTTATTAGGAATCCAGATGACCCCCTATTGTGATGATCTAGTCATGGATAACATTCTCTCGATGAACTCTACCCTCTCCAGCACCTCAAGATATGTCTTCTTCATAAATAGGGCGACCTGGTGCTTGATTTGTGGATTAAAAACCTCCTCAAAAAGCCTCAACCTAGCCTCAACATCTAAAAATAGGTCCAAAGAATATTGTAAAAGATTCCTAAAATGGATTCCAAACTGTCACACACTCGAGATCCCCTGTTAAAGGGTAAGAATCTCCTAGAAACTGGCTACCTTTATGGTCGATGAAAGAAACTCAACTCTAAACATTCCTCAGAACTCCTCCCACGAGACTACTGACACCTCACGATCCTCGAAGAATAATAACCAACACTAGCTCACTGCCACACACAACATCATCACAACCAAAAACTCCCAGTGTTCTTTTCGAGCAAAGATCTAACTAAAATCTATCTCAACCTCATCTTACTGTTCTTCCATGACCACATCTAAAAAGGATCCCTCAGACTCTTGTAGACTCTAGAGATAAAATTCTCATTGTTTCCTCCTCCAAGTGTCATTGTCATCGACCTCAAATATATGGTGATCAGCTGGAACAACCTTATGAACATCTTCTATGATAACCTAATGAGGGCTTCGACCTCGAGCCATACCTACAAAATAAAAAATCGTTAGAGCTCCTAAATCTAGAATATGGAAGACTCAACATTAATTAATTATTTTCTTTTATTCATTTTAGGATAACCTATCCCATGGTTTACCCATTTAAAAAAAGGCACAATGAATAATGATGCATGATCATTTCCTCGGTCTCTACCCTGCAATAAGTTTCAATTAATTTAGTAGCCACTACAAACCTAAAGGGTCATGCATAAGATTATCGGGGGACCTAAATACCCATGTCTCATTTGGTATCCTATTTTTTCAGTGGTTTTTGAACTTAACTGACATTATTTCCCTACCAACCCATGAAAACTTACCTATTCCTAACTCCAAACTCTACCCTACCCCTCAATTAGAGCTCTGATACCACTCTTTCATGATACCCTCTCCAGAAAGTGTATCCCTCCTGGGCCGACAATGAGAAACACACAAATGGGAGGTATTACCCTCTAAGAGAACACACGAGAAAGAGCGAGATAAAACAAACACCAAACAACTCCTTCCCAAACTACAATATAAAAGAAATCCCAAGTACACATATGTAATGTCATATAAGAACTACTACAACTGAAATGGAAAAAATACAAGTACAAAAATAAAGTAAAATGACAGCGACTACAATGCCCAAATAGCTCTTACAACCCCAATATAGTAGTAAGAATCCTAATATCTAACCTGCTCTAAGTGACCTAAAAAATAGTTTATATATACATATTTTGAGTATAACAGTATACTCAGTTGGATCCTTCCTAGATTCTCTCATGAAAATTTAATAAAATCACTCTAAAGCATAGTGAAAAACATGTGAAACTAACTCATCACCTAAACATGTATACTATGTTCCTATACTCACCATGGCTAATATCACCAAGTATTTCATACAAGATTATATAATATAATAAATAACATCATGGGTAACCCAGTACCACTTCCCCATTGTTTTTCTGCTTTTCCCCAATGTCTCACATCCTTAGAATCTCCCTCTAAAAAGGATTTCCCACAGACACCTTGTCGAAGCACCACAACATGTACCTCATGCAACACAACCACCATGTCTATGTAACCAAGGTAAATAGGTATTTTCTAGGATCCACCACAAATTTCATAATGTGTATCATTTATCAGGTATTATACCTCAAGAATTTTCAGCCCATACACTGAGTAAGGATCCTCAATCCATCATAGCCTATACATGTTACACCTATAATAGTCCATAAGAAACTATATCAAGAATAAATGTGTGTACATACCTGCAATCCATAACTACCATATACACAAATATATGGGAAATATAACCATCATGACTACCAATAAAACAACCAAGAATAGATGAGGGGCCAAAGGGGGGTAGTTATCCATCTATCCCCCCACCAGGACTTTGGAGAAAGCACCACTCCCCCCCCTGAGGGCTCAGAATCCCCAAAGTGTTAGTTCCCCTAACTGATAGGGTGGAGTAGCATATATAAACACAAAAAATAGAAAAAAATATACTATATATCCCAACCACACTATGGGAATAACCTAGTATTAGACTAAACTATAGCTAATGTCTCTTGGACTTCTATCTACCACTACTAAGACCAGGTATCCTATAACCAGAAAATCATTTAAAGAGCTACACTAGAATACATTATCCCTTTTTATCAATTTTACTTTACATTAATTAATTTTTTTACCATTAATTAACCAGTATCATTTCCACATTACATTTCATTAGAATCATAACAAAGTTCCATGCCCTCTAGGTATAACCAAACCATGTCTTCAGTTCATTTAAAGTTTTAGCTCATCATTAAATCCCTACAAGATCCAAACCCATGGGTTAACATCATATATTAAATCATTTATTAATAGAATTATCAATTTTACATAATTATGGGTATTCTAGAAAAAAACATTCTAAGCTTCCAAACACAATGGTCTCAACATGGTGAGTAGATGAACTACCCATTGAGTCATTTCCACTAATAACATGATCATAGACCTATCCTTCCTCAAGAATCTAAACACAGAAAGAATGTGGCATACCCAATGAATCTTTTCTTCTTTTGGAAGGAGGGTATGAAAGACCATCTTCCTCAAGCAATGGATAAAGTAATGTAGATAAATAAACAACAAGACTATATAAGAATCCAATATTAACATCCAACCTATTTCATCATCTATGGTGTCCCCCCTGACACCCACATGTATAAACTAATTAATCTCGCCACTATAGGTGTCAACTGCTTCCACCAGAACCACTAGGCCTCCCTTACCCCACACACCACAATATCCCTCCCGGATCATCCATCCTAGGCTCACACCAAAACACAAGAAGCAGTAAACACACAACACAACAACTAGGCTCTTGGCCCTAAATAAGGCATTCAACCTTCACACACAAAAAGCAATCATAGCTCCAAAGAATTAGGTGGTTGGCCTTTAAAAGAAAGAGGGTAACTTAGAAACCTTAAAGGAATTATCTTTATCATACAACCAGTCCGTTATTCCATATTTAATTAACTAATTAAATTAATCTTCCATAACAGCATCCATTTGATTTATTAGCAAAAACAAAAACAAGAAAGAGATTCATTAAAAATACCTCTTTATCTTTATCCAATTAATTTATAATTAATCATGGCATTACGTTCTTTAAAAATTCCATCAATAATTAAATGATAAATAAGAAAAGAATAGATATCACATGATCTAGCAAAATAAGAAGGAATAACATCACTATGCAAGAGATGTCAATTCTTTAATCTGGTTCAAATATTTATTATGTCAATTTCAATGTGATCGAGTGGATAAAACATGATAACTCTACAAATACACATAAAAGAATATAGCATCAAAGAATAACCTACCTTAAAATATTTTTGGCATTCTTTTAATGAGAATGAGACAAAAAATGGATCATGATCACCTCTACTGCAATGACTGCATCCACCCGAGGATGCCGCAACCAACACCCAGGAAATTTACATTGGAAACATTGAGATCACATGATGTAACATGGAATGGGGAATGTGAGGAAATAAATCAAGGAACCCAGAAGAATAAAGGTATAACATACCTTATATCAAAGACAAATCAACACTTCCTAGTTGCACTATGATAGGGGGTAAACATGCATAAAAAACTAAGAGGGGAAACAATCCAATTATGGATGTTTGATCTAATGACTCCCATGGGAGGAATAAATCTAGGTGCCCTATACCAAGTAAGAAAAACTAAGGATGAAAAGGTGGAATGTATCTTGTCCTTTTGAAAATCTAAATGGAGTAGTGATTTAGATATAGTTTAGATTTTCCATTAAAGGCGGATTTCATCAAGACTGTGCGGTTTGACCAAGTAAAGGCACCCAAACCCTTAGGAAAATAATAAGATAGGAGTTATGGGATTTTAATTGGCCTTAAAACCCTTAAAATGATGCTTTGAATTCTTTTAACATAAAAGAAAAGATCAAAGGGGTGAAACTATAAGAAACTGAAGCATTGTTCACCAGTTGATCTAGAAACACTGTAGCACCTACTAAGAGATGAAGATGACTCACCGACACTGAAAAATGAAGAGGAATAACCAACATATGAAGATTAATCACTAAAAATGAAATTTGAAGATTACTCAATGATAGATGAAGATGACTCACTAACACTAACTGAGAAAGATGACTCACTGATAGATGAAGATGAATCATCGATATCGACAGATGAAGATAACTCACCGAAAAATAATGATGACTCACTGACACCAATAGATGACGATTACTCACTAATAGATGAAGATGACTCATTGACACTGATGGATGAAGATGAATCATTGACAGATGGAGATGACTCACTGAAATCGATAGATAAAGATGACTCAACAACACCGAAATATGAATATGACTCACCGATGGAACTGTTCACATCTCTCTCACCGACATCACTATTCACAAAACTGAAAACACTATTCACTGAACTGGAAATTTGAAAATGTATTAGAAATAAGTAACCTTGGTCCCCCATAACACCTCAGACACCATATTTTCACAAATTAATGGACTGGAGAGGTCTGAGCCATTATAGTTTTGGACTATAGAGTGGTTTCCTATGTATCTCATTTAGTTTGGAATTAAAGCCTATGTAGTTATATATGTTGGGGATTACATATGGAAGCTACCAGTTTGAGAAGATATAATTAGAGATTCTACCATATAGGAGGCTCATTTTAGGTTTGTGATTTCATTGATGGAATTATCACCACTAACCTCTACATCAACATGTGTTATGTTCGATGTGAGAAATAAGAGGATGTGTTGGATCAAAAGATCATGTGACATTCCTTATACACTGAATGACGGTGCTTGATCCCAAAGAGAGAGGAATAGGGTTTCAAGTGTTCCCATAAACCTTTATGGATTGAAACACATGATATTCACATTTAGTTATCTATCTTGATATATATCATGTGGAGGTGAAGAGGAGGAAAAGTGATTCCTCCAATAAGAAAGGCTTGGGTCTTACCTCATGAGGAGTGCCCTCAAATTAGTTCTGGAAAATAGAGGAATTCTAAACACTAGCCCTCATCAAGGGTAAATGACATCAGTTCCCCTAAATTCCAAGAATGGGGAGGTTAACGTGAGCACCCCAAGGTTTTATCTCACATTTCCATAGGAATTTAAACCCAATAATATTTTGAGGGTCTACCTTACCACAAAGATGACCCACAAGGATTATCTTAACATGGTTTTGTAAACCATAAGAGGAATGATATTGTTCCTGATGATTTTTTCATACATGTCAGGTGGCATTGAAGGATTCCTTTCCCTGATGACATATGACTAGTTCATGGAGGATCCCATAGGGAGACTAATGACATGACTTAAGTGAGTGATGAGAGTTGGTGTGTAGAACTCCCTAGTATGAATCATTCTATGTAGTAGTTTCTCATGCGGTATGGGGTTCCCTCCATGTTTCATGTTTCAATGAGGGTGATGGAATCATCTACATTGTACTATGATACACAGACCTAGGTTCTTCCCATTTTTCTTGCTGCTTCACGGGGCCAGGTTATGCCCACATAGAATTTTTCTATGCAGAGTTGAGTTCCTCCAGCATAGTGTTTTTTACACTGGGTAGGATTCCACCCACTTATCATTTTTATGTAGGATGGTCCAAATAGGGGTATTGAGTTCACATATGATTGATTGATTTATTATTACCTCTTTCCTGTTATGCAAATTTTTTTACCTTCTAGGAATCATCGAAGGAGATCTAGTTTTCACAGTGCCTCATTGTTTCTTCTCTCTTCTGTCCAGTCTCCTTTGCTCCATATTATTTTTTAAGCCCCCCCCTCAGGGTAAATTTATAAAAGGGTGAGGGGATTAAATGTAGGAAAGGTCGATCATCCATGGTGGGATTTAGTATTTTTTCTATATCCCAGTAGGACACCCCAAAATGAGAATGACTTAGTCATCAGGGACGTCATTCATAGGGGAAAAATAACTACCTAAGTCCCCCAAGAGACTTTGTTTCATTTACAGGAGCTGAAGATAATAATACATCCAAAAAAAATTTATTTCATAAGGGATATTCATTTTTGGGGGGTGGGAATCACTGCCTTGGTCCCACAAATGTCTTAGTTTCATTTATGGGTACCGACGACAACACCTTCATCCATGAACTATTTCATTCAGGGATGCTTTGTGATATAATAGAATTCCATGAGGATCGATGGTCTGTGAAGTGATTTGTGCTTCCCAGTCTCATCCCTTTTAATAATTTCTTCATTATACTTCTGGGTTTCATTTTAATCCTTTACTGATTTCAATGGAACTCTCTCCTTCACCTTTTTAGATTTTTAAAGACCCAACAAGGTTTTTTTAAGATTATATTGGACTTTCAGGGATTTTAGGGGTTTTAGTATTTTTAGTGTTTTTAGGGTTCTAAAAATTTGTAATGATATTTAGGGTTTTTCGGTTTTTAGGTTTAGTTTAGGGATTTATGTATTTTAGGATTTTATAAGGTTTTATTGGGTTTTAGTGTTATTTTAAGGTTTTTTATGATTTATTAATTTTTAGGGTTTTAAGAATTTTAATGATTTTTCTTGTTTTAGTATTTTTATGGTCAGCTTTGGGTTTTCAAGGGTTTTTATATTTTTTAATGTTTTATATGTTTTTAGTTTTAATTAAGGTTTTTTGGTGTTTTAAGCATTTTGGGTATTTAGGGCATTTATGGTTTTTAGGGTTTTTAGGGAATATAATGGTCTTCTAGGGATATTATAGATTTATTTAGGTATCTTTATATATGTTTTCATTGTCTTTTATGGGTTTTAAGGGATTTTGGGGTTTTGGGGATTTTAGAATTTTCAGGGCCTTTTTGGGGGGGTTTTGTGGTTTTTAGAGTTTTTAGGGTTATAATGTGGTTTTAGTGTTTTGGGGGGTTTAGAGGATTTTTTATAGGGGTTTGTAGGTTTTATATTTTTTTTAGGGTTTATTATAGGCCTTATGGTTTTTTAGTGTTTTAGGGTTTTATACAGTTTTCAGGGTTTGTGGTATTTTTGGGTTTTGGGGGATTTCAATGAATTTTAGGGTTTTAGGTTTTTCTTTGGGGTTTTCTAGATATTTATGGGAATGATGGTTTAAGGGTTTCTTAATGTTATTATATGATTCTTATGGATTTTAAGGAGTTTATAGGGGTTTTTAGGGCTTTTACGATTTTTTGGGATTTATGGAATTTTAGGGATTTATGTGTTTTTTGGGAGTTTAAAGGGGTTTTAGGGGGTTAGGGGTTTTAGGATTTTAGGGTCCTTTTATGGGGTTTCATGTTATTTTTGGGGGTTTTAGGACTCTTTAAAATGTTTTAGGGGTTTTAGGGTTTGCTGGGTTTTTAGGGTTTAGGGGGTTTTGGTGGTTTTAGGGTAATTAGGGTTTTTATAAAATTTCGGGGTTTTTTGGGTTTTTGGGGGTTTTAGGTCATTTAATAATTTTGGGGGTTTATGGTTTTATCGGATTTCTTTTTGACTCTTAGTTTTTTTAGGGTTTTAGTGTTTGTTTTTGGTTTTTAAGGGGTTTCAGGGGTTTTAGTATTTTTAGGGGTTTGATGGTATTTAAGGTTTTTAGGGGTGTAGGAGTTTATTATGGTTATTTGGGTTTATATTTATTTTTCTGATTTTTATGGGTTTTAGTGTTTTATAAAAATTTTAGTGATTTTCTGGGGTTTTAGACATTTTTTAGGTTTTTTAAATTTTTAAGAATCTTGTAATGGTTTTATAGTGTTTACAATGTTTTAGGATTATTAAAGGTTTTAAGGGTCTTTAGAGTTTTATGGTTTTTAGGGTTTTTCGGGTTTTAGGGGGTTTAAGGTGTAAAACAGTGTTAATGGTGATTTATTGTTTTATATGTTTTTTGGGTCATTTAGCAATTTTTTCTTTATAAGGGTATTTTAGTTTTTTAGGGTTTTTATATCTCTTTTAGGTTTTTTAGGGATCTTTAGTTGTTTCTAGGTGTTTAGGTATTTTTAAGGTTGTTAGAATTCTATGAGTTTTTAGGTTTTTTGTGGGATTTGGGATTTTTATAGTTTTTATAGTTTTAAGTGTTTTATTGTTTTTTGGGGGGTCTTTTATAGTTTTTAGGATTTTTAGGTTTTTAGGGTTTTAGGGTTTTAGGGGGTTTATGGGTTTCTAGTGTTTTAGGTTTTTTTGGGGGGTATTATGGGGTTTTAGTATTTTTATGGTTTTTTGTTTGGGTTTTCTGGTTTTATTGGTTTTCATAGGGTTTTGAGGGGTATTTAGTGACTTTAATCGGTTTTAGGATTATTTAGAGGGTTTTTTGGGGTTTGGTGTTTTGGGAAATTTTAATGGGTTTTTGGGTTTCTGGGGTTTTATCTATTTTTATGGTTTTTGGTTTTTAGAATTTTTAGGGTTTTTAGGACATTTCATGGGTTTTACATTTTTTTATGATTTTTAATGATTTTTAAAAGTTTTAAGATGTTTTAGGGTTTTTAGGTTTTTAGGGTATTTAGGGATTTTATGTACTTTAGAGTTTTTGGGGTATTTATGATACTTTCGATTTTATAAGGAGTTTCTGGGCCATTTACCGTTTTAGGGGGTGTTGGGATTTTTTAGGGTTTTATAGGGTCTTTAGTTTTTTATGGGTTTTAGGTTCCTTTTGGCGTTTTTGGGGATTTTATTCTCCGTTAGGTTTTTTAGGGTCCTTTAATAATTTTTTGGATATTTTAGGTTCTTTGAGGGTTTTATAGGATTTTTTTGTTTTAAAATATTTTTTGGATTTTTGGGTTTAAAGGGTTTTAGGGTTTTTAGAGTTTTTTAGGATTTTTAGTGGTTTTAAGGATTTTAATGTGGAATTTGGGGTTTTATGGTTTTTTCATGATTTTTTATGGAATTTTAAAAATTTTATGTGTTTTTTGGATCTTTTATTTTTTATGATTTTCTGGGGTTTTAGGTGATAGGGGTTTTTATAGGGGTTTAGGGTCATTTAGGGGGGTTTTTTAGGAATTTTAGGATCATTTATGGTTTTTAGGTTCTATTAAGAATTATTATTCAGTTTTATGGATTTTAAAGGTTTTTAGGGGTTTTATGGTCTTTTAGGGTTTTTAGGGTTTTAGGGTATTTTAGGATTTTATGGTGTTTTAGGTCCCTTTATGGTTTTATTTTATTTTTAGGGCCCTTTATGTGTTTTAGGGTCCTTCATATTTTTAAGGGTTTTAGGGTTGTTTAGGGTTATTTAGGGTTTTTATGTATTTTTAGTGTCCATTGGTGTTTTTATTATTTTAGAGGCCTTTAGGGAATTTCAGAGTGTTTTAGGGTCTTTTAGGGGTTTTTATAGATTTATGGTCTTTTAGGGTTTTAATGGGTTTTATTTCCCTTTAGGGTTTTAGGGTTTTTATTGTCTTTTGGGTTATTTAGTTTATTTATGTTTTTTATGGTATTTTAAGGGTTTTATGGTATTTTATAATGTTAATTGTTTTTGTGACTTCTAGTATTTTTAAGGGGTTTTAGGGAATTTTATTGATTTTAAGGTATTGTGGTCTTTTTGTGTTTTAGTGGATTTTAGTAAAATTTTGGTTTTTAGAGGGTTAAGGGGTTTGGGGGATTTTAAGAGGTTTTAGAGGTTATTAAGGTCCTTTAGGTTTATTTAGGTTTTTTAGGTTCCTTTAGGGTTTTAAGGGTCTTTTATGATTTATATAGTTTTTGGGCTCTGTAATGTTTTTGGGGTTTTAAGGTTTTATGAGTATTTAGGGGTTTAGGTGTTTTATGGTTTATAGTGTTTTGTGGGTTTTCATAGTGGTTTTAGATATTTTGATGGATTATAGGGGTTTTAATGTTTTTATGATTTTTAATGGTTTTCATGGGTTTTTATGGTTACTAGGGTTTTTGTAGGGTTTTTGGGTGTTTAAGAGTTTTTTTTTATTTTTAATTTTTTAGGATTTTAGGGGATTTATAGTTTTAAAGGATTTTTAGGATTTTTAGGTATTTTAGGGATTTTAGGGTTTTTTGGGTCTTTAGGTTATTTTTTGGCGTTTCAAGTTTTTTTGCGTTTTTACCGATATTAGTGTTTTTACGTTTTATGTGTTTTTGGGGTTTTATGGGATTTAGTGTTTTGTGGGAGTTTTTACAGGTTTAAAGAGGTTTTAAGTAAATTTTTATGCTTTTCAAAGAGCATAGGGTTTTTAGGGGTTTTCTTTATTTTTAGGTATTTTAGGGGTTTTAAGGGGTTTTAAGGGTTTTTATTGGTTATTAGTGTATTAGGGTTTATTTTAGTGTTTTAAGTGTTTTTAGGGTTTTTAGTGGTTTTTAGGGTTTTTAGGTTTTTTTTTCATTTTTAACGTTCTTAGATTTTTTTAGGTTTTTGAGGTTTCTTATTTTTTTTGGGTTTTTCGGGTTTTAGTTATAATGGGGTTTTGGGGGGGTTTTATGGTGATAAAAGGTTTTTAGAGCATTCTAGGGTTTTTATAGTGTTTTAGGTTCCTTTGTGGTTTTACGATCTAATGGTATTTTAGGGGTTTTCTAGAGGTTTTAGGTTATTTTTTGGGGTTTTCATATCTTTTAGGGGATTTTAGGGTTGTATTATTTATAAAGGTTTTTTAGGGTTTTTGAATTTTCTTTGGGGTTTTCAGGTTTTTAGGGTTTTAAATGGTTTTTAATAATTTTTGGGTTTAGTGTTTTTTTTGTTTTTAAGGGGGTTAATAGTTTTTAGGGTATTTTGGGGTTATTAGGGGATTTAGGTATTTTTATATTTATTTTTTGGGGATTTAGGATTTTTTAATTTTTATAGGGGATTTTACAGTTTTTTGGTTTTTGAGGGATTTTAGGGACTTTAAGGTGTTTTACAGTTTTAAGGGTCTTTAATATTTTTATGGTTTTGTGGGGTTTTCACGGTTGTAAGGGGTTTTTGAAGATTTTCGTGTCTTTATAGGGGATATATGGTTTCTTGGAATTATCTTGGATTTTTAGTGGTTTTAGGGGTTTTAGGGGGTTTTAGGGATTTAAATTTTTTTAGGTTTTTAAGAGTTTAATGATTTTTATGGAATGTTTTATGGTTTTTATGGGTTTTGGAGTATTCTAGGTTTTTATTAATTTAGGGTTTTAATGCTTTTTTGGGTTTTAGGTTTTTTTGGGGGGATTAAGGGTGCTTAGTTGTTTGTTTTTTAGGGTTCTTAAAAATGTTTAAATTGTTTTATGGTTTTAGGGTGTTTTTATTTATGAAGGGTTTTTTGATCTCATGAGATACTTAGGGTTTTTGGTTCTTTTATGGTTTTATGGGTTTTTATAGTTTTTAGGATATTTAGGTTCTTTTATAAGATTCTTTATTTTTTACGGTTTTTAGGGATAAATGCGTTTTTTGGTGGTCTCAGGGTTTTTAGAGTGTTTAGGGTGAATAGAGGTTTTATGGGTTTTGAGGCATTTTAGGTTTTTTATTTTTTTAGGGGTTTTCATTATTTTAGTATTTTTATAGGGCTTTCAAGGTTTTTTTATTTTTAAGGATTTTATTGGTTTTTAATGACTCCTTATGTATTTTAGCGATTTTAGGGTTTTTTAGGGGTATTAAGGGTTTTCCAATTTTTTTGGATTTTTGTATTTTATGGTTTTTAGGGGTATTTAAGATTTTATTGGTTTTTACAGATTTTTTTGGGTTTTTAGCAATTTTATGTTATTTAGTGAATTATTGGTTTTGTAGTTTTTTTGGTTATAGGGTTTTTGGGTTTTTTGGGTTTTTTGGTGGTATAATTTTTTTGGTTTTTAGGGTTTTAAGGTTTTTAGGGATTTATAATCTTCAGTAGGTTTTTTGGGGTTTTAGGGACTTATAAGGGTCTTCTGGTTTATTATAGTTTATCATTTCTTTTATAGTTTTGAATACTTTTTTTTTATTATTTTTAATAGTTTTTATGTAATTTTCATTTGTTATAATTTTTTAGGTTTTAGGGTTTTTTAGTGTTCCTAGGGTTTTAGGGGGTTTTCACCTTTTTAGAGTTTTTAGGTTGTTTAGTATTTTAATGTGGTTTTAGGTTTTTTTACGTTTTAGAGCAATTTAAATATTTTAGGGTTATTTTGGGTTTTAGGCATTTCTAGTGTTTATCAGGGTTTTCATTTTTTTATTTCTTGTTATAAGATTTAGATTTATTATGTAATTTTAGAGATTTTATTGCATTTGGAGATTATTACTGGTTTTAGGGTTATTTGGGGTTTTATAGGCTTTTAGTATTTTAGGGTTTTTAGTTTTTTGGGGTGTTTCTTAAATAAATATATTGATTTTTCTGTGGTTCTATTTTTTTTAGCATTTTTAGCATTTTATGGTTTCATGGTTTTTAGGGTTTTGGAGTTTTTATTTATTTTATTATTTTTTAGGGTTATTACATTTTTTAATGTTTTTATGTATTTTTTGGATTTAATATAGCTTTAGGATTGTTAGGGTATTTTAGTTTTTTTACAATTTTTATGGTATTTTACGGATTTAATATATTTTAGGGGTTTTAAGTGATTTTTAGGGTTTTAGGGACATTTATGTTTTTTTTTTATTTTTTATGTTTTCTTTTTCAGGGGTTTGAAGGTTTTTCCGGGGTTTAAGGTTTTTAATTGTTTGAATTTTTTAGGGTTTTAGTGTTTTTTTCTATTTTTTTGGGTTTTTAGTGTTTTTAGGGTATTTAGGGTTTTATGGGTTTTTAGGGATTTTAGGGATTTCCGGATTTTTGGTTTTTATGTATTGTTATGGTTTTATAATGGGTTTATAGGTTTCAGGTGTTTTAGTGGTTTTTACGTGTTTTAGGGATTTTTTACCTCTTTTTGGATTTTTATAATATTTATTTTTATTGCGATTTCTTAGTGTATTCATGGATTTTATGGTTTTTAGGGGTTTAAGGGTTTTATGGTTTTAGGGGTTTTAACATTTTAGGATTTTATGTTTTTTGGGGATTTAGTGTTTTTTTATGTTTTTAGGGTTTTTTGGTTTTTACTATTTTTAGTGGTTTTAGCGATCTTAGATATTTTTTTGGGTATTTAGGGTTTTTATGGGGTTTGAGGGGTTTAATAGGTATTTTAAGGCTTTAATAGGGTTTTGGGGGTTTTAGGTTTTAGGGGGTTTATTATAATTTACGTTTTTCTAAGGTTTTTGGGATTTTATGTTTGTTAGTGGTTTTTAGGGTTTTTACGGGGTTTAGAAGGTTTTTAGGGAATTTAATGGTTTTTAGGGTTTTTTAGATTTTTATTGTTTTTTGGGGTTTTCAATTTTTTTAGAGATTTATGGTTATTGTTGTGTTTTTTAAGTATGGAGTTTAGGGTTTATGGTATACGGTATAGGGTGTAGGGTATATGGTTTTGTTGTAGAGTATAGGATTTAGGGTACATTGTTTTGGGTTCGGGTGTAGGGTAAGGGTTCATGGGGAAAGGTATTAGGTTTAGGGTGTAGGGTATTGTGTTTAGTATGTAGCATATACAGTTTATGGTGTAGGATTTTGGGTTTATATAGTGTAGGCTATTAGGTCTATGGTATAGGTTTTCCTGTTTAATGTGTAGGGTATAGGGTTTATGGTGTAGGGTTTAGTTAGAAGGTATATGGTTGAGGGTGTAGTGTTTAGGGTTTATCATGTCGGGTATTGAGTTTCGGGTGCATGGTTTGTGGTTTGAGGTGTAGGGTAGTGGGTATTGGTTTCGGGTTTAGGGTTTCAGGTGTAGGGTAAATGGTTTATTGTAAAGGGTTTTCGTTTGAGGGTGTGGGGTATATGGTTTAGAGTGTATGATTTCAGGTTTAGGGTGTAGGGTGTAGTGTTTAGTGTTTTGGGTGGAGGTTTAAGAGTTTAGGGTGTATGGTATTGGGTTTAGTTTGTAGGGATTTCGGTTTAGGGTGCCGGGTATGATGTTTAGGCTGTATGGTGTAAGTCTTAGTGTATTGGATTTAGGGTGTAGGTTTTAAATTCTAGGGTGTAGGGTACAATGTTTAGGGGAAGGGTTTAGGGTTCAGGGTTTTGTGTTTAGGGTTTTGGGTTTTGGGTTTTGAGTTTAGGTTTTAGGGTTTATATGGATTTGGGAGTAGGATATAAGTTTTATGGTGTAGGGTATGAGGTTTAGGGTTTTGGGCGTAGGATTTAGGGTTTAGGGCATAGGATTTTGGGTGTAGGGTATGGGGTTTAGTGTGTAGGGATTAGGGGTTAGGGTGTCAGGTATACAGTTTATAGTGTAGGTTTTAGGGTTTATGGTGTATTGTTAAGGGTTTTGGATGTGGGGTTTAAGGTTTTGGGTGTTGGATATATGGTTTCGGGTGAAAATTTTAAGGTTTAGGGTGGAGGTTTTGGGTTTTGGCAGTATAGTTCAGGGTTTAGATTGTAGGTCATCAAGCTTTGAGTTTTTGGGCTCATTTGGTTTTTGGGGGTTTAATTAGATTATTGGATATTTATAAGTTTTAAGGACGTTTAGGGTTTTTTGTGGTTTTATTTTTTAGGATTTTAAGGATTTTGAGGTATTTTAGGTTTTAGGGCTCATGTGTTTTTATAGATTTTAGGGTTTTTAGGGTTTTTGGCATTTTTAGGGTTTCAAGGAATTTTATGGGTTATAAGGTTTTAGGGTCTTACATTTTTATGATTTATTTTATTTTTATGTTTTTAGTGGTATTAAGGGGTTTCTTTTTTCTTTTATGGTTTTATAATGGTTTTAGGGGTTTTATGCGGTTTTATGGTTTTTAGGGTCTTTTAGGATATTAAGGGTTTTTAGGGATTTTAGGATTTTTTTGGGTTTTATGGGTTTTAGGGTTTTTAGGGTTTACTATGTGTTTAAAAGGTTTTTAAAGGCTTTAATGTTATTTTAATATTTTTAGGGGTTTTTTGTATTTCATAGTATTTTTTAGGGTTTTACATTTTTAAAGATCTTCTATGGTTTTTTGGTTTCTTTTAGCATTTTAAAATTTTTATGGTGCTTTTGGTTATTAGGGGTTTTAATGATTTTTTAGGTTTTATGTGGTTTGAGGGTCTTATTGGTTTTTTAGGGTTTTTAGTGGTTTTTGGTATCTTTTATGGTATTTTTAGGATTCTCTATGGTCATTAAGGCAAAGAAGGCGCGTGCCAAGCAGAAAGCTTGGCGCCTCAATTAATAAAAAGAAAAGGTAAAAAACATTACAGGGGGGACTTGTACATTCGTGTGCGGGTAGCACCCATCATGTTAGCGGCTACATGAGACGTGCAAAAGGAAGGAGCAATGAATGACCACCATGAGCAGCATTCTTCAATAGCCATCTTGGAGAGAGCATCGGCCACCATATTTACTTCCATGTATGCATGAGAAATCCTGAGAGTCAGGTTCTTGGATAGGATAAGGCATTCAATCCACTGAGGAAGAAGCCGCCATGGAACCTTTCTTGAGTTTTGGCGAAGCGCCTCCCCTGCAAGCATTGAGTCCGATTCGATCCATAGATGCAACCACCCAAATTGAATTGAAAAACGAACAGCCTTGATAATAGCCCAAAGCTCTGCCTCATAAGCACATCCATTCCCAATGTAGTGATAGAAAATACCCTTGACAAATCCTCGACAAGTACGGAAGACCCCACCACAACCTGAAGGGTCTGGTGAGCCTGCCACCACACCATCAACATTAACTTTGATCCATGACGGGATTGGTGGAATCCATCTAATGTACTTCATCAACATTGGTTTTTTGCACCTGCCAGGGACACCAAGGGTGCAGAGTGTAACAAGATCATTGAAGCAGTTGTTCATCGTACATGATTGGAGACTCCCAACCAGCCGAACAACACTATGCATGGAAACAATACCCTCTTGCGTGGAGCATGATTTGTTCCGAAACATAGCAGAATTTCTTGCAGCCCATAGGAAGGAGACAATGGCTGCCGATGCTGCAAGAAGGAGGTTATGAAGCTGCTCACTACAGCTAAAATCATTGATAAAAAGCATCCGTTGAGAAAAGGTTTT
Organism: Viscum album; assembly: GCA_963277665.1. Taxonomy (NCBI): domain Eukaryota; kingdom Viridiplantae; phylum Streptophyta; class Magnoliopsida; order Santalales; family Viscaceae; genus Viscum; species Viscum album. The sequence continues at coordinate 1,423,963,256 of OY728136.1, read as the reverse complement.
AGGAGCTAAGCGGAGACCAAAAACATCCTGCATGTAGCTCTATAATCTGTGTGCAAGATTGCAATCAATAAAGAGGTGTTGTATGATTTCAGCACCTCACAAACAGATGCTGCAGACCAAGGAAATCTGCAACCCAGTTTTTTGAAGCTGACCATGCATAGGCAACCTATGCCTCCAAATTTTCCAAAGAAGAAGAAAGTGTCTAGGGGGAATGAATTGACACTTATATTTCATAAGCCATGAGGGGGGGTCAGAACCTTGCCGGCATTCATGCTCGTAGAAACCCCTTGTAGTGAGCTGGCCAATCAGATCCGGCTTTCATATGAGAGTGTCCGAATCAACGTAGTTGTAACAGCGGATCTGGGAGATGATGTGTGATGGAAGAATTCCATCCAGCTCCATCAGCCTGGCGTTGAGCTCACTGATAGTCATGTGTTTCAGACCTTGTGGAACTTGCATAAGTTCATGCAGAGGACAATCAAGCCAAGGGGTGAGCCAACAGTTCAGATTGGATTGTCTTGAAACAGTCCAGATAGATTGAGAGATAATATTCTGAAATGAGTATTTAATTGTGGTCCATACCGAGGAGAGCATATACCCAGTGTAGCCATTACACAAGTGGGCAATGAATCGTTCTTTAAGAAAATCCAGCTCACCTTCCTTGTGCACGAAGAGATTCCAGGTGAATTTAGCCAACAAAGCCTCATTGAAAGCCCTGAGATCTTTAATTCCAAGACCACCCATGTCTCTATGGTCATTAAGGGCTTCTAGGTTCTTTTTTTGTTTTTTTGGATTTTTAGGGTTTGAAGGTTTTTTATGATTTTTAGGGGTGTTCAACATTTTAGTGTTTTTAGGGTATAATAATTCATTAAGGGTTTTAGTGTTATAGGTTATTTAGTGTTTTTTTGGTTTTTAGGTGGTTGATGGTTTTTTAGAGTTTTTTATTTTTTTTTGTTTTTAGGGTTTTGCGTTTTTTACTCATTTTTAGGGGTTTTCATGTGTTTGTTGGGTTTTTTGGGGTTTTATGTTTTTTTAGTTTTTAGGGTCTTTTGGTTATTTGGTATTCATGGGATTTTTTCTGATTTTTAAGGATTTTCTACTATTTATTGTTATTTTAGGGGTTTTTGTGTTTTTGGGTATTTTCAGATATTTTTGGATTTTTAGTGTTTTTGTAACCTTTTCCCTTTCAGGTTTTTTTGGGACTTTTAGGGTTTTAATGGTTTTTTTGTTCATTCTAGATTTAGGGTCTTTTGAATGTTTTTAAGGGTTTTAGGGTATTTTACTTGTTTTAAGGGGTTTTATGGTTTTTTTAGTTTTCTTAGGGTCTTCTAGTGGTTTTAGAGGTTTTTAGCAACTTTTAGACTTTTTTTGGTTTTTAGGATATTTTAGGGGTTTTAGGGTTTTTTAGGGCTTTTAGGGTTTTTACTGTCATTTTTGGGTTTCAGAGTTTTTAGTGTCATTTAGGGTTTCTTAGGTTTGTTTTCTAGTTTTTATGGATTTATGGAACACTAGGGTTTTTAGATTTTTAGGGACCTTTATATTCTTTATGATTTTTATGGTCCTTTAATTTTTTTGGTTCATTTAATGGGTTTTATGAATTTTATGTTTCTTTAGGATTATTAGGGTTTTTAGAGTCATTCTGGTTTTGGGAGTACTTTGTGGACTTCTAGGGTTTTATGTGAATTTTAGGGTAATTTTGAGTTTTTAGGGTATTCATGGGTTTTTTGGTCTTTTTAGTTTTTATTTTTGTTTAGGTTTTTATGGGGTTTCAAGCCATATAGTGGTTTTTAGGTATTTTTGGGTCATTTAGTGTTTTAGGAGTTTTATGGTTTTTTATGGTTTTTATGATATTCTTGGGTTCTTCGGTGTTTTTTGGGGTCATTAGGGATTTATTTGTATTTTTAGTGTTTTTATGGGATTTATAGTTTTTTGGGTATTTAAAGTTTTATGTACCTTTCGGGTTGGGGGGGGGGGGTTTATGGTTAATAGTGTTTGTATAGTTTTTAGGGTTTTATAGGGATTTAATGTTTTTTTATTTTTAAGGGTTTTATGGAGTTTCAAAGGGTTTTATGAGGATTTTTGTGTTTTTAAGGGGTTTTATGAATTTTAGGGTTTTATATTTTTGGGCTATTAAATTATTTTGGGGTTATTGGGATTTTTTAGAGCTTTTAGTGCTATTAAGGTGATTTGTGGTGTCTTTTTTTTAGGGATTTTATTGTTTTTAATTTTTTTTAGCATTTTTCGTTTTTTATTTTTTAATGGTTTTTAGTGTTTTTGGTTTTTTGGGGTTTTAAGTGTTTTTAGGTATATTTAGGATCTTTGCCTTTTTAGGGTTTTTAGGGGTTTTAAGAGATTTTTTTTTGGGTTTTTGGATTTTTTTTGGTTTTAAAGGATTTTAGGAGATTTTATGGTTTTAGGGATTTTAGGTTTTTATGGTCATTTATGGGTTTTTAGGGTTTTAAGGGTTTACATGGATTTTTAAGGGGCTCTAGGTTTTTTTATTATTTTAATTGGTTTTTTGACTTTTTAGGGGTTTGGGGGTTTTTATGGGTTTTAGGGTTTTAGGGCCTTTTAGTGTGTTTAGGATTATTTTAGTGTTTTTATGCTTCTGTAGGGCTTCTTTATGGATTTTATGGGTTTTAGGGGTTTTGGTGGAATTTAGGGTTTGTAGGTTTTTAGGGATTATATGGGTTTTATGTATTTTTTAGATTTTAGGTTTCTTTTAGGGGTTACAGGGGTTTTACAGTTTTTACGGTGTTTAGTGGGTTTATAGGGGGATTTTAAAGGTTTTAGTTTTCTAAATGTTTTCTAGGTTTTAAGGGGTCTTTGTTTTTTTGGGTTTTTATGGTTTTCATAGGGTTTTTTTGTTTTTTAGGATTTTTTGGGGTTTTTCAGATTTTAGTGATTCTCTTGGTTTTTTAAATTTTTTTGGGTTATTTATGGTTTTTAGGGTTTTAAGTGGGGTTCGAAGGGAATTCAAGGGGTTTGAGGGGTCTCATAACTTTTTATAGGTTTTAGGGGTTTTAAGTGTTTTTATGATTTTTATTTGTTTTTAGGGATTTCAGGGTGTTTAGGGGTTTTAGGCTTATTTGGGTCTCCTTGGGGTTTATGGGTTTTCTTTTTTGTTTTTTTCATGTTTATTAGGATTTTTTTAGTTTTTTAGTATTTTAGGGTTTTAAGGTTTGTATATGTTTTAATGGTTTTTATAGTGTTTTAGGGGTTTTATTGGTTTTTTATTTTTTGGGGTTTTTTGAAATCCAGGTTTTTATGGTCTGTAGAGTATTTTGTTTTTTAAAGTTATTTTAAGGTTATTTTAGGTTTTTAGGATTTTTATGGGTTTTAAGGGTTTTTATGGATATATGATTTTAAGGGGGTTTTAGAGGTTTTGTGGTTTTTATGGGTTTTTTGGTGGTCTTAGGGTTTTTATGGTTCTTTTATTGTTTTTAGGGTTTAGGGTTTTTATGGATATTTACCTTTTAGGGTATTTTATGATTTATTATGGTTTTGGGGGAATTCTATGATTTTTTATCATTTTATGGTTTTCTTATGGTTTTATAGGGTTTTAATATTTTTAGGGTTTTTAGGTTTTTTGGGTTTTTGGGTTTTTTTTATTTTTTGTGATTTTCTAGGTTTTTAGGAGTTCTTAAGGGTTTTATGGTTATTCAGTGTGTTTCTGGGTTTATATTTTGTATTTTAATGGGATTTTATGAATTTTAGGGGATTTAGGGTTTTGAGGGTTGTTTTAGTGTTTTTAGAGTTTTAATAGATTTTACTATTTTTAGGTGTTTTAGGGATTTTTAAGTGATGTTTGTGGTTTTTTTGGGGTTTTCGAGTTTTTAGGATATTTTACAATTTTTGGTTTTTTTGGGGATTTTAAGGTGTTGTAGGGTTTTTAGAGTTTTAGGTTCATTAGTAATTTTAGGGTGTTTAAGGGATTTTTTGTGTCCTATAAGGATTTCATGGTGGGCTTTATGTATTTTTGGGTTTTAAGGGTTTTATACTATTTTTTGGGTTTTAGGAAGTTTAGGGGTTTTAGGTTTTTATTTTTTTTTTATTTTTAGGGTTTATAGAGGTTTTAGTGTTTTAGGGGTTTTATGGTATTTAAATGGTTTAGGGTTTTTTTTTGGGTTTCTCAGTTTTTACGTAGGTTTAGGGGTTTTATGTTTTTTTTGATTTCATTATTTTTATGGTATTTTGGTTATTAAGTTTTTGATGGGTTTTTATGGTTTCTATGGTTATTAAGGGTTTTATGGTTATTGGGATTTTAAGGTGTTTTAGTGTATTAGGTTATATAGGTTTTTTTGGGATTTTAAGATTTTTATGTGTATTTTTGGTATTCTTGGGTTTTATGGATTTTTAAGTTTTTAGTTTTTTAGTTTTCTTTAGGGGTTTTAGGGCAAGTAATGTTCGAGGATCAGGCTATTCTTGATCCCCCCATATTTTATTTCAATAATAAGGCACAGCAGACAAGGGAGGGGAGGGGTCAAAAGACCCGCAACCAAAATCCCTTTACAAACCCAAGATGCAAAAGACCCCAAAAAAAGAAAGATAAAAAATTAAAAGACACACAAAGCCAAGAAAGAAAGATCCAGCAACAGTCACAACCAAGCAGCAACCAACATCCAGCAGCAGTAGCACACCATACACAGCAACTTCATCACCTCCAAAGCATTAGCAACATCACATCTCATCCAAGAAGCAGCCAACATCCAGCCCATCAGAGTCCGAGAGCTAGCATCCCACCAGCAGCAGCGCCCCCAAATCGCATCAAACCAAACCTAGCAATCAGTAGCACCACAAACCAATTAACAGCCATCGTTCAGCAAGCATCAACCATCATCCAGCCACAGAAAAGTCCAGATCTCATATCCAGCATCACATCAGCTAATAGCAAGGAAAAACAAGCCTCGTCACTAGCAGCACAGCCCAACAACCATCCCAGCAACACCCCTTAACTAGCATCTAGCAGCCAAGATCACGCTCAACCAGCACCATTTCACAGCAGCATCATGCCCCAGATCAAACACCAGTAATAAAAATGAAATAACCATACCAAATCCAATACCTCCCCCTCCAGGACGCTCCATAGCCACTGCCAAGCCAGTCCAGGTAGGTGATGAACCATCCCAAAATCCAAAGAAACTTCTCATGGACAACCTACAAGCCATCGCAGAACCGGAAGCACACCAAAACTAACGCCAATCCAAGGACAACAGCAGAGTCACCACCAAGAATCACCAAAAACGAATAGTTGCATCCACGAGTAAGATGGCCGAGTCCAGGAGCACGCCAAGCAGCGCCAACGCAAATCTGAGAACTCAAAACTAAACCCACACCAGAAGTAAACCTGACCGAAAAAAGTCGCCTGAACTGTCACAGCCGAGGACAACGCCAAACAGACGGCCGTGCAGACGCCAACCTAGGGACCCGAAGCCAGCCACATCAGAAGCATGCCCAAGATGTCAAAATACCAAGAACGCTACCAGATCCATCACCAAGAAATGGCAGATCCAGAGCAGAATAGGGTCCATCATCAAGGAACACGCAAACTGAACCACGCTGACCCCGATCCGAGGGAATCAAGCGAGAACCATGCCGAAAATGAACCAGCTCTATTGCTAAAGGCCAAATCCACCACCAGGCAAGGAACACTTGAACAGACGTCATGCAACTGGAACCAGGACGAGCAAGAAGGGTCAAAGCCAAGGCGAGGACGGACCAGCAGGCGTCGGGCCAACCTAAGGGGCCGGAGGAGGAAGGAGGAACACAAGGAGGAGGACGCAGTCAGAGCTCTCAGCAGGGGAGTCGCAGCTGCTCAGAGGCCTCCCTTCCCTAGGTTCCTTTTCTTAGGGGTTTTAGTTATTTTATGGGATTCTATTTTTTTTATGTTTTATGGTTTTTAGGGCTTTTAGGTTTTTTTGGGTGTTTAAGTTTTAATGTGTTTTTTTTGGGTTTGTTGGATTTTAGGTGTTTTGGTGGTTTTATGGTGGTTTAGGGATTTTATGGTTTTTAGGGTTTTTAGGGTTCTTAGGCATTTTTAGGGATTTAGGGTTTTAGTGTTTTTATAGGTTTTACTGTTCTTTAGGTTAATAAGGTTTTTAGGGATTATTGCTTTTAAGGGTTTTAAGGGTTTTAATGTAATTTTATGGTTTTTATGGTTTTGGGGTTTTTTTAGGGTTTCAATGTTTCTTAAGATTTTTTAAGGGTTGTAGTGTATTTTAAGGTTTTTAATGTTTTTTATGATTTTTACTTATTTGGAGGTCATTTGTAGAATTTTTTAATTTTTAGGGGTTTTTTTGAGTTTTTGTTGTTATTATTGTTTTTAGGATTTTTAAGTGTTTTAGGTTTTTTGGGGTTATTTGGGATATTTAAGGGTTTTTATTATTCTTTAGGGATTTTAGGGTTTTTAAGGATTCATAGGTAATTTTATAGGGTTTATCGCCCTTTTGGGTTTTTATTGGTTTTTTGGGTCCTTTAGGGGTTTTAGGGTTTTAGGGATTTAAATTTTTTTATGGATTTTTGGGTTTTTTTAGTTTTAGGAATTTTTGTGTTTGTTGGGTATTTTAAGGATTTTACGGTTTTTAGGGTTTTTTTAGAATCATTGTTTTTTAGTGTTTATTGGGTTTTTTGGGTTTTAATGGGGGTTTCTGATTTATAATTATTTTTGGATTTTATATGTTTTGGGGTTTTAGGATTTTTTAGTGTTTCTTGAGTTATTAGCAGTGAATAGATTTTTTTTGGGTTTTGAAGTTATTTAAGTTTTTTAGGGTCCTGAGGGGTTTTAGGGTTTTATGTTTTTTTGGGTTTTTAATGTTTTTAGGGTTTTTAGGAGTTTTTGGGTTTTATGGTTTTTAATGGTTTTAGGGGTCTATTGGATTTCAATTTTTTATCTTGGTTTTCAAAGGATTTTTATGTTTTTAGGGTTTACTACATTTTTTGGTTTTTTGGTTTTTTGGACTTTTAGGGTTATTATTGATTTTTAGTGTTTTATGGGTTTTAGTGTCTTATATCACCTTTTAGGTGTTTTAGGTGTTTTATGGTTTTTTAGGTCTTTTAAACTTTTTTCGGACATTTAAGGTGTTTTTTCATTATTTTATGGGTTTGTAAATTTTTAAATTCATTTAGGGTTTATTACTTTCATCCTTTTTTAGGTTTTTTACTATTTTTTGGGTCTTTTATGATTTTTTGGGTTTTTAGGGATTTTAGGCATTTTAGGGTTCATTAGGGTTTTAAGGGTTTTAGGGACCTTTGGGGGTTTTAGGGTTTTTTTGTCCTCTATGGTTTTTATGGGGTTTTCAAGTCTGTTAAAGTTCATAGGGTTTTAGGGGCCTTTACTATATTTAGGGAATTAATGTGGTTTTTGGGGATTTTATGATTTTTTAGATTTTTATCCTCTTTAGGGTTTTAGTTTTTTTGGGGTTTTTTGGGTCTTTATTGTTTTCTAGGGTTTTGTGATTTTTAGTATTTTTAGGGTCATTTAGGGTTTTCAAGGGTTTATTATTTTTTATTATATTTTAGTGTTTTAATGTTTTTAGGGTCTTTTAGGATCTTTTAGTGTTATAATGGGTTTTAGGTCCGTTTAGGGTTTTTAGGATCTTTATATGTTTTTAGGGATTTTAATACGTTTTATGGGTTTTTAATTTTTTACGTGTTTTTAGTTTGTTTAGTGTCCTTATGGTTTTCATGATTTTAGGGTGTTTTGGAGTTTTATGGGTTTTAAGGGTTTTTGGAGTTTTTAGTGATTTTAATGTTTTTTTTCTATTTTTTGTGTTTATGTAGTGTTTAGTATTTTCAGTGGTTTTAGTGATTTTTTGGGTGGTTTATTGTTTTTATGTTTTTAGGGACCTTTAGTGATTTTACTGCTTTTAGGTTTTTGATGGTTTTTAGTGTTTTTTAGGGATTTAGTGAGTTTTATGCTTTGCTAAGGGGTTTTAGGGTATTAAGGATGTTTTAGTTTTTTTGTGGGGGGGTATGTTTTAAAGGGGTTTTGTGTCATTTTAGGGTTTTGAGTTTTGATGTTTTTATTGGTTTTAGGGTTTCAAAGGGGTTTTTAGGGATTTTAGGTATTTTATGGATTGCTATGGATTTAGTTTTTTAGGGCGTTTTAAAGGGTTTTATGGTTTTATGTAGTTTTTAGGTGTTGTAGTTATTTTTGTGATGTTTTGGTTTTTATGTTTTATTCTAGTTTTCAGGGTCTTTAGGGGTTTAAAGTATTTAGTTGTTTTAATATTTTTTACGGTTTTATTGGATTTTTAGGGTTTTAGGGAGGTTTTGGGGTAGAAGGGGGTTTTTTGTGTGTTTATATGGGTTTTACATATTTTTAGGTCCTAAAAGATTTTTGGGTTTATTTTAGGGTTTTAAGAGTTTTTAGGTGTTATCATAGTTTTATTGTATTTTTAGAGTTTTTGGTGTTTTTTTGGGTTTTATGGTTTTTAAGGGTTTTGTTGGGATTTCATGCGGTTAGGTTTTTATATTTTTTTGGGTTTTTAGGGTTTATTGGTTTTATTAGGATCTTTAATGGATTTTTGGAGTTCCATGGGTGATATGATCAAAGGACATTATAAATTACAGATTGGTCAAATCAAAAGAGAAAACTTATAAATATCAATAGATGCGACTAGTTAATTTAAATAAGTAATTTAGAAGGTCAAGTTCGAACCTTTAGAGAAGTTAAATTTGTTTATTTAGGTTTTCAAATGATTTAATTTCAATTAGAAATAAAGAACATGGGGACAAAGTGAAGATTCCGATTTATTTAATTAAAATGGATGAAAATGAAGTAGATTGATTGTTTGATTTGAAATTAGATTTGAGAAGCATGTTAGGGTTTTGTAATTCAAGGATTTATGTGTAGTTGTATTTTTTAAAATTGGTTTATTAATCAATGATTGGTTTCGAAGTCAAAAACAGGAGATATCCAATGGTCATGGTATCCCCTCATTGACATGGAAATCCATTATATCCCATGGTTTGGTAATTTAGGGTTTCGCCGAATCAGGCTTGTTTCGATACCATATTAAAACCTGATTCCCTTAAATTTTTCAGTGGTCATTCATCATTTAGGGTTTAAAAGATAACAATTACAGGGTTCTTTTTGGATTCAAATATCAATGGTCGTGATCAATGTAAAATAAGGTTATTGGAAGTTGATTGGAGAAATCATAACAAACCAAATACATGAATAAAGGAATTGAAATCATTCCAAAATTACATTACCCTATATATTACATAATACTAGCATATTAAATGCTTTCCCACTAATCACAGTGATGAGATAATAATAAGTAAATAAATAAAAAGAATCCATAATGAAAATAGAGAAGAAACTGGGGAAGACCCGACACAATGTAGCCTCCCACTCCAAGCATTGGCATCTAAGATATCCTTCACAACAGTAGGCTAGTCCTCAATTTATAACACCAATATGAGCTTGTTTATTAATGAATGAAATAAATTATTGGAAAAAAAGTTGTAATCGATGGGTCTCATGTATTAAAAATGTAAAAAATTGAAGATAAACCAAATATAGCATTTTTAATCTCATCCCAACTTTTTACACATCATGAATTGATTACCCAATGAGTGAAATTTTCACAACATGTACCATAGTCATGACATAGAGATTTCTGAGCGTACAATGAATGTTTCACGATATTAAATAAATGTTTCACACCATGACACATGTCATCCTTTCTTCTGGCTAATTTCATCCACTTCATGACTTGTAGTTCTTTCCCAACTTGCACAAACAAAAAATAAAACACATACATGAAAACAGATATCAAGGGGTTTTTATGATATTTTGGGTTGTGTATGTTTTTATTATTTGAGGGAATTTTAGGGTTTTTTGGTTTTATTATTATTTTATGGTTTTTTGGGATTTTTAGGGTTTTTTTCTGGTTTTTTGGGTTTTATGGTTTTTAGGCTTTTATTATGTTATTTGATGGTTTTAGGGGTTTGATTTTTTATGGGTTTTTAGGATTTTTGAAGTTATTTTATGGGGTTTTAGGGTCATTCAGGGATTAGTGGGTTTAGGTTCCTTTTAGGTTTTATGTTTTTTAGGTTCATTTAGGGTTTTATGGTTTTTAGGATCCTTTAGGTTTTTTTGCAGTTTTTAAGGGTTTTCAGGTTTCTTAGGGTTTATAGGGTTTGAAGGGATCTTAGGGTTTTTAGGGGTTTTGACATTTTTACTATTTTTAGGTTTTTAGGTGTTTATGGGGTTTTATGTTTTTTAGAGATTTTATGGTTTTAGAATGTTAGGGGTTTTAAGGTGTCTAGTATTATTAGGTTTTTAGGGGTCTAGTATTTTAAGGGTTTTGTGGGTTTTTAGTTTTTTTTGGGTCCTTTGGATTTATTTTGAGGTTTTATGTTTTTTTGGATCTTTTGGATTTTTATGGTTTTTTGGGGTGTTTATGGTTTTAGTTTTTTAAGGAGTTTTTAGGGTTTTAATGGGGTTTTTTTGGTTTTTTAGGTTTTTTTCATATTTATTGTTTTAGGGTATTTTTAGGGTTTTAGTATATTTATAGTTTTTAGGGTTTTAAGGATTTTTTGGGTTTTAGGTGTTTTATGGTTTATCCAAGTATTTTAAATGGGTTTATGGTTTTTATGATCTTTTAATGCATTTATAAGTTTTAGGGTTTTTTTAATGTTTTATGGATTTATGGTCGTTTTTTACGTTTTGAGGGGTTTTTGGGTATTTTTGGGATTGGAGGGCCATGTTGGGATTTTAGGGTTTTAGGGTATTTTAGGGGGTTTATGTTTTTTGGAGTCCGTTAGGGTTTAAGGGATTTTCTATGTATTTAGGACCCTTTAGTGTTTTTTGGGTCTATATAGTCCGTAGGGATTTTTAGGGATTTTTATGGATTTAGAGTTTTTATGATTTTTATGGACTTTAAGGTTTCTAGGGTTTTTAGGATTTTTTATGATTTTAAGTTTTAGTGTTTGTTGTGATTTTTAAGGGTTTCAGATTCTTTTAGTTTTTTAGTATTCTTTAAGTGTTTTTTGACTAATTTTATGCTATTTTAATGATTTTATGTTTTTAGGGATTTTTAGATTTTTGGGTCTTTTAGGGTTGTTCATGATTTAAATGTTTTCTAGGGTTTTTAGGGTCCCTTAAGGATTTTATAGGTTTTCAGTATTTTTAGGGTTTTTAGGGGTTTTAAGAATATTATGGGGGGGGGGGGTTGGGTGTTTTTGGGTCATTTTGGGTTTTTTAGGGTCCATTAGTGTTTTTCTAGTTTTTAGGGTCGTATAGTGTTTCTAGAGTCCATTATGGTTTTTACAGGGTTTTTAGGTCCTTTAGGATTTTTTGTGTTTTTTTGATTTTGGGGGTATTAATGGTTTTAGGAAAATTATTGTTATTATTTGGAATCTTAAAGTCTTTAGGGCCAGTTTAGGGTATTTTAGGGATTTTTATCGTTTTTAGTTTCTTTTTGGGTTTTAGGATGTTTTAAGATTTTGTAGGGTTTAAATTCTTTTATAGTCTTTTAGGTGTTTTGTGTTAATTTTAGTGTTTTCATTGAATTTGTGTTTATTTTTTTTTAGTTTTTTTATAATTTCATAGTTTTTATTGTGTTTTATTGTCCCTTATGTGGTTTTTTTGGGTTTTTAGTGTTTTTAAGGGTTTTGGTTTTTTGGGTTTAAAGGGTGTTTAATAGTTTTTTGGATAATTAATGGGTTTTAGGTGTTTTATGGGTTTTATGGGGTTTAATGGGTTTTAAATTGGTTTTAGGGTATTATAGTGTAATTATGGTTTAATTAGGGGTTTGGGGGTTTTAATGTTTTTTACTATTTTTTGAACTTTTAAGGGGATTTTATTGGTTTTAATGTTTTTTACTATTTTTAGAACTTTTAAGTGGATTTTAGGGGTTTTAATGTTTTGAAAGACTATAAGGGTTTTCAGGGATTTTAAGGATTTTACATTATTTAGGGGTTTTAGAGTTTTAGGGGTTTTAATAGATTTTTTGTTTTAGGGGTCTTTATGGATTCTAGGGGTTTTCAGAGTTTTTAGGAGTTTCAGGAATTTTAGGCTGTTTAGGATTTTTAGGGATTTATATGGTATTTTTATGATTTTAGGGGTTTTTATGGTTTTTGTGTTTTTGGGGGTTTCAGGGTTTTTATGGTTTTTGGGTTTATAAGGGGGACTAAGGGTGGGTTTTTAAGGGTTTGAGTGTTTTTAGGGATGTTTTAAAGTTTTAAGTGTTTTAGGGATTCTAGTGGTTCATAGGGCTTTTAGGTGTTTTTAGAAATTTGTAAGGGTTTTCATGGAATTTTAGGCTTTTATTGTTTTTAGGAGTTTTATATTTTTTAGGGGTCTTAGTGTTATTAGTGGTTTTTAGGGGTTTATGGGTATTTTTGGTTTTAATAGTTTTTTTGGTTTTAAGGGGTTTTAGTGTTTTACGGTTCTTTGGGTTTTTTCAGTTTTTATGGATTTTAAGGATCTATTAAGGTTTTAAGGGTTTTTAAATTTTTTTAAATTTTTTTAGGCTTTTTTATGTTTTTGGGGTTTCTAGAATAGTTAGGGTTTTAAGGGTCTCATGCTCACATGGGGTTTTAGGGGTATAAATGTTTTTTAGGTTTTTAGGTTTTTCAGGTGTTTTTAGGTTTTTAATAGTTTTTTGGGTTTTCTTGTAATTTTAGGTGTTTTAGGGATTTTTTTAGTTTTATGATTTTAGGGTATTTCATGGTTTCTAATGGAGTTTTAGGGTTTTCGGGGTTTTTTGGTTTTTTGGGTGGTTTTATGGATTTTTAGAAATTCTTCAGGGATATTAGAGTCATTATGTGTTTTTAGGGGTTTGGGGGGTATGAGTTTTAGTTTTTAGGGTTTGTGGGTTTTTTGGGATCTTTGTGTGTCTAAGAGTTTTATGGTCTTTTAGTGTTTTATAAGGGTTTTATGGTATTTAATATATTTTATGGTATTTTATGATATTTTAAAAAATTTACTGTCTTTATGGGTTTTATTTGTAGGGGTTTTAGTGTTTTTAGGGGTTTTGAGGTTTTTGATGGTTTCTATGATTTTTTTTTGTTTTTGATTGTTTTTAGGGGTTTTAAGTATTTATATATTTTTTATGGTTTTTGGAGATTCTATAATTTTTAGGGGTTTTAAGATATTTATGGTCATTAGGTTTTTAGTAATTTTTATGGTTTATAGTTTTTTTAGTGGTTTTTACGGTTTATGGTGATTTTTAGGTTTTTTGGGTTTTTTGGTTTTTTTAGGTTAATAGGGTATTTTTGGTTTCTCAGGGTTTTAGGGATATTAGGAATTTTAAGATTTTTATGGAATTGGAGTGGTTTTAGGGTTGTTTAGAGTTTTTATTTTTTTCATGTGTTTTATGGTTTTTTGGGTTTTTAGGATTTTAGGGAGTTGTTAGGTTTTTAAAAAAATTAGTGTTTTGTGGGATTTTAGGGACATTAAGAGTTTTTTTGAGTTTTTCGGTTCTTTTAGGGCATTATTTGGGGGTTTTCGATTTTTAGGGATATTAGTTTATTAGTTTAAGGGGTTTGAGTGTTTTTTATGGTTTTTAGTGTTTTAAGGATCTTTAGGTTTTTAATTATTTTTAGGTTTTTTGTTTTTTAGGGTATTAGGATATTATATGGTTTTTTAGGTTTTAGGGTTTTTAGGGGGTTTAGGGCTTTTAGGGGTTTTTAGGTTTTTTAGGGTTTCGTAGTGTGTTTATGTATTTTTAAGGTTTCATAGTTTTTTCTCGGGTTTAATGGAATTTTTTTGGGTTTTGGTGTTTTAGAGGTTTTAAGGTTTTTGTATGGTTTTAGGGGTAAATAGGGGTTTTAGGGATTTTTATGTTTTAGGGTTTTCTTAATTTATCATAGAGTTTTTTAGGTATATTAGGAATTTATTAGGGTTTTTTGGGAGGTTTTTACGTTTCTTCCCAAACCAGGCCACCAGAGCGGAGCATATCCAGATCTGTTTCTCAAACTAAGATGACATGGTTTATTCTTGGTCTTCTACTCTATGAGCTGTGGTTGGTTTTTGTTTTTCTATCTTCTGGTGGTCCTTCAATTTTCCCCTGATGTGAGTCTTTCCGATCATTATGCTCAAGAAATCTCTCCCCGGACTCCCTTTACTATTACAGAATCATGAGATGTTCTAGATGATCGACAACATGGTAGGGTGCTACCTTTACATGAATTCTCGTACCATTGTCGTATGCCATCCAGTATTGCCGAATATTAGTGTTGTAGTTGATGTGTCAAAGGTCCCATTTTACTACATTAACATCAAGATTGAAGGTGAAATCCTCTAGAATTAGAAGGTATACAATGAAACCTAGACCAGTTATTGTGGTTTTTGTGGTCGTCTTGGGAACCAGGCATCGGTCTACCGGTGTGGGTGTAGTCTCAATCAAGAACAGACCTCAAAGGTGGGGGTGGTATTTGTGATGTAAATGATGTGGTTCATAAGATCTATCCTAGGGATAATCTCCTTGAAGTGTTGGTGTAGAAAACCTACGCTACCTCTGATATACACTTCGTGATCGATGTAACCAAGGCTTCCCATTGTGAGGCAGAGAAGACGGTGGTCAACCCAAATGTGGAGGACATATTATGCTACTTAAAACAGGACCTGGGTGTCCTAAAGAGATTACAGAACCCTATAGTTGAAGTGGTTTAGTTACATGGATTAGTGGACTCAGGGCCTCAGACAATATGCATTTGGAAAAGCTAGAATGTTTCAGAAGGTGATCCATTTGATGAGAAAGAGAATGCTAGTGTGATTGAGCCGACTATAAATAGAATACAAGAGGGGTATTTTCGGGATGAGGATGTTTAGAAAAGACAAGTATCAAGGGGTCTGATGAGGTGATTGTTTTGGGTTCCTTGGGCCCAAACGGTTTTATTTCAATGTCCCCATCCAATTATGCGGCCGCGTACACTGGTATGAAGGATTCCCCTGAGGAATTTCTCAAAGGGAATATCTCCCATAATCGGTTTTCTATTTTGGGAGTGTGTTACTATCATGCTCCTAAAGAAATGATTAATGTGGATCTAGCTCATGATGAGAATCCCCCTACGAGGATGGAGCACCTTGTAGAGGATAACTAATCTACCTCAGACTCCTCGTCAGTAGAGTCTAAGGAAGTACACATTTCGGAAGATTTTTTGAGATAATAATCAAAGAATGAAAAGAACACGATCAAAGAAATAGATGGATTTATTAAACAAACCCATAGGGCACGAAGATGAATGGAATATTCAAAGTTACCTTGTCCCACTATTAAAAGATATTCATGAAAAGATAAACTCCTTCTATAATGTGGGGATAACAACTTCAAGATAAAGCGTAAAGTCCCTAAAAAGATGCAGAGTTAGGGACTCGCAAAGAGCAAGAAGCTCAAGAATGTGACTCAGTAGTCATAGTTCTAGTGCATGTAGAAAAGGCGATTTCTGGGTTAGATATCCCCCTGAGTAGTAATTAATTGGTGGAGTGTGATGATTGGGAACTTATTATCATTTTCAATGAAGAATCCCTATAGTAGGAATTAGCGGCCAACGAAATATAGGAGGGTTTGGGCACCTTTGAAAAGAAGATCTTCATGGAGAAGTTTATCCAAACTTGGGACAATGTGGCTAACAATATTGAATACCTCCTCAAAGATGATTTAGATGCAAAGGCCAACATGATACAATAGAGTCTTTACTAAGGCAAGGTATCTAAATGACTTAAACTGCAAATTTAAAGAGTCTTCCATTACATATGATGTTGGTTGACTGTAGGCTTTTGTACTCAGAAGGTTTCCCACATTTTCCTTAAAAGTGATTTCTTTAATAAATAAATACTTTATTGAGAGATTTTAGGATACTCAGTGTTTTAAAGGGTTGTTATATGTTTTAGGGTTATTATGGTTTTTTAGGTTTTTAGGGTTTTAAGAGTTTTTACAATTGATTTAGGATTATTTAGGTTTTAATGGGTTTTAGTAGTTTTTTGGTGTTTTAGGGTATTAAATGTTTCTTTGGGTTTTATGGTTTATGGGTTTTTAGGGTTTTAGGGGTTTTAGGGGTTTTAGTGGCTTTTAGGTGTGTTATGGTTTTTAGAGTTTTTATGGTGTTTAACAACCTTTATATAATTTCTAGTCTTTCTAGGGGAATTTAGGGGTTTTAAAGTTTGTTTCGGATTTTTAGGGGTTTTAAAGTTTGTTTCAGATTTTTAGGGGTTTTATAGTTTTTTATGATTTTTAAGGGGTTAAAGGGTTTTCATGATTTTTTATATTTTTTAAATATTTTAGGGGTTTTATGATTTTTATGTAATTTTTATGATCTTTTTGGATTTTTATGGGTTTATAGAGGTATTAATGTTTTTCCTGGGTTTCAGGGTTTTCGGGGTTTTAGGATACTTTAGAAATTTTAAGGTTTTTAAGGGTTTGTGTTTTAAAAGGGTTTTATGGTTTTTTTTGGGGGGGGGGGTAGGGTTTCTATTTTTTTTACTTGTAATATTAAGGTTTTAGGAGTTTAGGGTATTTTCAGGTTTTATATGGACATTTTAGAGTTTTTTAGGATATTTAGGGTTTTCTAATGTTATAGGTATTTTTAGGGTTTTTTGTTTATTTAGGATTTTTAGGGTGCTCAAAGGGTTTTATGGTTTTAGGGTTTTTAGAGTTATTTGGGATTTAAGGGGTTTTTAGGTGTTTAGTGGTATTCTTATCCTTTTTTTTTGTTTTTAGGGTTTTATCCCTTTTTATAGTTTTTATGGTTTTTTGGGAGTTTTATCTGATTTTAGGGGGATCGAGGGATTTTATAGTTTTCTTTTTTTTTATGAGGTTTTTGAGATTTTGAGGGTTTTTGGGTTTTGGGGGGTTTATTGGGTTTGAGGGGTTTTAGTATTTTAGGATATTTTAGAGGTTTTAAGGGGTTTTCATGTTTTCAGTTTTACTAGTGTTTTTTAGGGTTTTAGGAATTTTCGGTTTTTAATGTTTTTATGGGGTTTAGGGACTTCTAGGTGTTTGGGGGTTTCATGGGACATTTTGGAATTTCATAGTTTTTTTAATTTTTAGGGATTTTTAGGGAAAGGAAGGTGTGAAGGTTGGGCTATTACCGGCCCCCCAAATTTATTAGAAATAAAAAAAGAGACACAGCCGACAAGGGAGGGGAGGGGTCAAACGACCCACACCCAAAAACCCCTTACAACCCACGCCAAAAAAAGAAAATCACAAAAGAAAAGAAAAAAGGCAAACAAGCACACCCAGATCCAAGCAGTATCCATCACCATCATCCAACAGTATCCAACATCCATCCGCCCACTACCAAGAAAAGACTAGCTTCCATCCTCACATATACCAGCATCCATCACCTTCTCACCTAAATGAGCCATCAACCGTAGCACATAAACATCAGCACCAGAAACCCACAAGTGCCAGAAACCAAAGTTCACTTCCATAAAACAACCATCATCCATTCTCGCAAGATCCAGTATCCAGCACCTCCTCACCATGAACTTCCACCGCAAGTAGCACATAGCCAATAACACCAACTTCCAACCCACAAACATCATCGCATTCAAACCAAACATCAGCCAACCATCATACCAAAGCAAACCAACAACCAGCAGCTTTCCAACTTCACTATAGCTCAGCCAAAAAAATAGCACCCAACAGCAGCCAGGGGAAAAACCAACCACATCAAAAATAGACCAAATCAAACAACCCTTCCAGCATTCGAGATCACTTATCCTCAAATATTCCACCATGGCTCACAAAGAAGTACAGCCAAAAACACAACATCCAACAGTACGGGGCCACTATCACCCAGTATTATAAACAACAGCTTCATCACAGCCCCGCTCACCAGCACCATTCACGCCTTGTAAACAAGTAGTAGCACACAAAAATCAACTCAACTCGGCACACGTCAAATTAAATAGCCAACACCAGAATTGGTTCGCAACCAGACTAACCACAATAACAAAGCATCCAAAGTGGAAATGCAAAAACATTGAACAAGAAAATCCAGAAAAGAAGACGTTTACCTCCAGACGGACCAGATCACAACAAGACCAGCATGAGCTGGCAACGGTGGGAGGTGACCGCAGATCCGAATAACCAACACAAGCAAAGATCTGAACCAGAACACATACCTGCATCACAAACACCACCGACGGTCTAGAACTAAAAAACCAAGCCAACGCAGCCAGAAGAGAACCGGATCTGAACCACGCCTCCAACGAAAGCAATGCTCTGAGAAAACTAGATCTGAGCATCTCCACCAAAGATCCGCAACACCAAAGACAAAATTTGAACCACTTCTCTAAGAAACTATAAATCCGCGTGCTAGAGATGCTAAATCTGACCCGATCCTACATGGCTGACTTCTTCATATGAGGTCGACGCTAGAAGAACTACAAGAACAGCACATATCCAAACCCAGGAGAAACATACCGTGAGAGTAGGGAGCAACAGAGCTGTAGAGACCAATGCCTGAGAATCTATGACCTAAAGGAAAGCACCGTCATGCCATTGAAGAAGCATCACGAGAGGAGATGAGGGCGAGAGAATCCGGGAGAGAAAACCACCATCTATCAAGGGGGATTTCAGTGTTTTTAATGACTTTAGGACTCCTAGGGTTTTATATTTTTAGAGTTTTTTATGGTTTTCAATGTTTTAAATTTTTTAGGGTTTTAAATCTTTTTAGGGGTTTTAATGTTTTTTCATAGTTGTTATGTTGTGTTAGGATTTGGGTGGTTTTATAGATTTTTTAGGTTTCTTTTTTGGTTTTAGGGTTTTTTAGGATTTTATATGGTAATTTATGTTTTTTTAGTATTTTTTGGATCTTTTAAAGTTTACTAAGATTTTAAAGGTTTTTGGGGATTTTGAGTTTTAGGGACTTTAGGGTTTTTAGTGTTTTTTGGGGTTTTAGGGTTATTAATGTTTTCTTGTGATTTTATAGAGGGTTTTTTGGTAGTTTCGGGATTCTTTTAGATCATTTATTGATTCTTAAGTTATATCATGTTTTTATAAGTTCTAGTTTTTTATCAGTTTTTAGATTTTTTTGTGTTTTTAGGGGGGGTTTTAAGAGATTATGGTTTATAAAGGGTTTTATTGTTTTGAAGGGTTTTTTTTATAATTTTTAGGGTTTTAGGGTATTTTAATTTTGTAGTGGTTTAGGGTTTTTTTGGGTTTCTTCAGTGAACCTATAGTTTTTAGTGTTATAGGAGTTTTGGACAATTTATTTTTTAGGTATTTTTATGGGTTTTTGAGAGTTTTTTGGATTTTAGTTTTTTTTGGTTTTTATAGGTTTTTAGGATTTTGTTATAGTTTTGGGGTGCTTATAAATTTTAGGTTATTTTAGGGGGTTTATATGTATTTAGGAATGTTTATTGGTTTTAGGGGGTTTTGTGTATTTATGGTTTTTTTGCTTTTAAATATTTTTAGTGGGTTTGATGGTTTTTTGGGTATTAAGGGATTCTTAGGGGTTTTAGGGGTCTATGGATTTTAGTTTTTATGGGATATTAGGATTTTTAAGTGTTTATATATGTTTTAGGGTTTCTATGTTTTTTTAGAGTGTATATGTTTTTTGGGTTTTTGGGGATTTTATGGGTTCTTAGTTTTTTAGGTTGTTTTGGGTTTTTATGGGTTTTTAGTGTTTTTAAGGGCTTTATGGGTGTTTGGGATTTATAGTGTTTTTAAGGTTTTAATATGTTTTACTATTTTTATGGTTTTAAGGATTTTACATTTTTTGGGTATTTTAGGGATTTAGTGGTTTTTTAGTTCTTCAGGAATGTTTAAGGGTTTTATGATTTTTGGGTGTTTTTCATATTTTTTATGAATTTTTTTGGTTTTAAAGAGTTTTTTGGTTTATAGTGTATTTAGGGTTATTTAAGGGTTTAAGGGTTTTTATACTTTTTTATGTTTTTTGGATTTTTAGGGGGTTTTAGGCATTTCGATGGCATTTAGGGGGGTTTGGGTTTTTGGGGCTTTGTGTGTTTTTAGGGTTTTTTTGGGGTCATGGGGTTTTTAGGGATTTATGTTTCATTAGGTTTTTTGGTGTTTTTTTGTTGTTTCTAAATTCTTTTTAGAATTTTTAGGGATTTTATGTTTTTAGAAGATTTTATGAGGTTTTATAAATTTAAAGGGTTTTTGGGGTTTTGGGGGTTTTAGGGTTATAAGTATTACTGGGATTTTTTTTGGGTTTTGGTATTTTTAGTGGTTTTAAGGATTTTTATCAGTTTTATGATTTTTGTCATTTTAAATGGTTTTTACAGAATATAGTGTATTTTAGTGTTTTTAGGGTGTTTATGGTTTTAATGTATTTTTAGAGGTTTTATGTTTTTATGGTTTTTAGGGTTTTTAGGGTTTTTGGGGGTGTTTTAAGGTTTTAATTTTTTTTTGGATTTTTAGGATTTTTTGAGTTTATAGTGTTTTAGGGCCTTTTTTGAGTTTTAGTTGGTTTTAGGGATTTTTGGGGTTTTTTTGGATTTTTATGTTTTGATGGGTTTTAGTGGTTTTCAAGGATTTTATGTGGTTTATGGGGTTTAGGGGTTTTTGGAATTTTTTTGTATTTAGGATTTTTTATAGTTTTAGGGTTTTTAGGGATTTTCGTGGTTTTTAGGGTTATTATTGGGTTTTATGTTTTTTAAGTATTTATAGGGTTTTTAGGTTTTTAAGAGTTTTTAGGCTGTTAACAGGGTTTTAGGGTTTTTTTATTTTTAGGGAATTTTATGGTTTCATTGGGTTTTTAGTGCATTTTAGTGTTTTGGGGGGTTTTGGATTTTTAAGGTCTTATTGAGGTTTTTTATGGTTTTAATGGATTTTATGGGTTTTTATGGTTTTTAGTGTTTAATGGTATTATGGGGTTTTTGATTTTTTTTAGATTTCTTTAATGGTTTTAGGGGTTTTTGTATTTTTTAGGGTTTTAGTTGTTTTATGGATTTTAGGGGTTTTTGGGAATCTTAGGGTTTGTTAAGTTTTTTTATTGTTTTTTGGATATTTGGTAAATTTTTGAATTTTTTCAGGTTTTTAGTGTTTTTTTGAGATTTTTGCGTTTATTTGGGTTTTTAGTGTTTTTTGGGTTTTCAATGTTTTTTATGTTTTTAATGGGTTTTGGGGTTTTTTTGGATTTTTAGGGTTTTCATGATGTTTTAATTTTTTACGTGTTCTAAGGTTTTTAGATCTCTTAATTTTTTTAGGATATTTAAGGTATTTTATGCATTTTATGGGGTTTTCAAGTGTTTTACTTGTTTCTAGGGGTATTATGGTAATTTAGAAGATTGAGGGATGTTCGGGGTATTTTAGGGGGTTTAGGATTTTTTAGGGGTTTAGGGTTTTTAGGTTTCTTAGTAGTTTTTATGCGTTTTTTGGATTCTTAGGGATTTTTTGAATTTTAAAGGGTTTTATGGGGTTTTTTGTGGTTTTATTTCCTTTTTGGGTCTTTTAGGGGGGTTTAGGGGGTTTTTCATTTTTTGGTATTTTAAGGTTCTTTTAGGTTGTTTGAGGGGTTTTGGGGGATTTTTAAGGGTATTGTAGGGTTTTTAGATTTTATAGGAGTTTTTGGTTTTTGTTTGCCTTTAGGTTTTGATTGGGTTTCTAATGTTTTTTTTATTATTTTTGGGTTTTTTGTGTTTTTAGAGTTTTTATGGGTTTTTTTATTATTATAGTAATTTTTGGGGGTGTTTGTTGTTTTGAAGGGTTTTAGGGTGTTCTCAAATTTTCTTAGTTTTTAGGGTTTTTTATTTTTTTGGTTTTTTAGGGATACTTAGGGTTCTTATGGTTTTTGAGGGGTTATGTTTTTTAGAGTTTTTTGGGTTTTTAAGTTACTTGGGTTTTTATGGTCTATTTCGAGGTTTTATAGTTTTTATAGGTAGTTTTAGTTTTTTATCGTTTTTAGCATTTTTATATGATTCCTATGGGTTTAAGTGTTTTTTAGGGTATGTGGATATTATTTGGTTTTTTAGAGTTTCTATGTATTTTAATGATTTTATGGTTTTAGTCTTTTTATGATTTTTTGGGTTTTTAACATTTTATAAGATTTTTTGTGTTTTTGGGTACTTCTTTGGTTTTAGGGCCTTTTAGGGGGCTTTCTAGTTTTTGTTCGGGTCTTTTAGGGGTTTTTATTTTTTAATTACGCTTTATGTTTTTAGGATATTTTAGGGGTTTTATGGGTTTTAGGGTATTTAGTGGTTTTAGAGTATTTTAGGGATACTTACTAGGTTTTATGGGTTTTTAGGTATTTTAGAAATTTTTTTGGTAATTTGGGGTTTTAGGGATTCTAGAGTCATTTAGGATTTTTTACATTTTATTATGGTATTTTAATGTTTCTTTGTTCTTAAGGTATTTATGGTTTTTAGGGGTTGAGATATGTTTTTGTGTGTTGTAGTGTCTCTTAGGGTTTATTTAGGGATTTTAGGGTAATTTATTATTTTATATGGTTTTAAAGGATTTTTTTGGGTTTTTATGGGTTTTAGATGTTTCAGGGTCGTTAGTATTTTTATGGGTTGTTGTTGGGTTTTTTGGGTTTTTAGGGTCCTTTACAACTTTTTCAGGGTTTTAAGGTCCAATTGGGTTTTCTAGGGTGTTTAGTGTTCGATTTGGTATTTGGGGTTTTATTGAGATTTAATGTTTTTTCACTTTTTTTTCTTTTTGGGGCTTTAGTTTTCTTGTTGCCTTTGTGGTTTTTACTAACTGGGGGTTAATGATAGGGTTATTTAGTGTTTTTAGGGATTTTAAAGTCTATAAGGATAATTTAAGTTCATTTATGGTTTTTAGGGTTTTTAGAGTCTTCTAAAGATTTCTTTTTTGGTTTTTAGGGAATTTTAGGATTCTTACGATTTTATGTGGGATTTAGTGTCTCTCAATGGTTTTAAGGGTTTTAGGATCTTTTGGTTTTTTATTGTTTTTTAAAAAAAATTAGGGTTTTTAGGAGTTTTTTGGTTTTTGGATTTTTAGGAGTTATAGTGTTTTTAGGGTCCTTTACGATTTTTTAGGTTTCTTAGGGTTTTAAGGATATATAGAGTTTTTAGGGTTTTTCTATTTTTAAGGGTTCTTTGGGATTTGTAAGGGTTTTTGGGGTTTTAAGGGTTTTGAGTGTTTTATGGGCTTTATGGTTCTTTAGATTTATTTGGGTTTTTTAGGGATTTTTGTGTTTAGGGTTTTTAGGGTTTTTATTATCTTTATGATTTTATGGGTTTTTGTGGGTTTTAAAGGTTTTATAGTATTTTACGAGATTTAGTGTTTTTAGGGGTTTTTGGTTTTCTGGGGTTTCTACCGTTTTAGTTTTTTAGGTGATTTAAGGGTTTTTAATGGTTTTTAGGATTTTTTGGGGTATTTCGGGTTTAGGGACTTTTAGATTTTTTTTTGGTTTTCAGGGATTTTAGGATATTCTATGGATTTTTATGGTTTTTATATTTTTAGTGTTTTTAGTGTTTTCAATTATTTTATAGTTTTTAGGGGTTTTATTATTATATTATTTGTAGGGTTTTTTGGATTTTTCAGGGATCTAATGGATTTTAGTGATTTTTAGGATTATTGGGTTCTTAGGGTTTCTAAGGGATTTTAAGGTCTTTAGGGTTCCTAATGGGTTTTTGGGTATTTAGGAGTTTTAGGATCATCTTAGTGTTATGAAGCGGTAATATAGAATTTAGGGTTCTTAGTGGTTTTATGGTTTTTAATGTTTGTAGTGTTTGAGGGTTTTTCATGTTTCTAGGCATTTAGTGTTTTTTTAATTTTTTAGGGTTGTAATTATTTAATGGGGCTTTAGGGTTTTAGGGGTTTTAGGGTTTAAGGTGTTTAAGGTAATTTTCTAGGTTTTTAGAGATTTTTTTCCAGTATTTTTAATGGGATTTACAGAATCTTATGGTATTTATTGGTTCAAGGGTTTATGGGTTTTCAGGGGTTTAATGGTTTTTATATTTTTTTAGGATATATTTTAGGATTTTTGGAGTCAAATTATTTTTTTGTGTTTTAGAGATTCTTAGGATTTTTTTGGTTATTTTTGTGTTTTATAATTTATTTTGGATATGTCATAGTTTTTAGGGGTTTTAAGGTCTTTTTTGTGGTATTTAAGGGTTTTTATAGATTTTAGGAACATTAACGGTTTAAGGGTTTTTATGTTTTTAATAGTTTTTGGGTTTTTAGGGATTAAAGAAGGTTTTATTGGATTTAGGTTTTTAGGTCATTTAGAGATTTCAATTTTTTAGGGATATTTAGGGTTTTGGGTAATTTTAGGGGTTTTAGGGGTTTTAGGAATTTTAGGGTTTTCTTAGCGGTTTCCTGGGTTTTCTTTTTTTTATTGTGTTTTAGGAATTTGGGATTTTTAATGTGTTTTATAGGTTTTTAGATGTATTTAATGATTTTTTAGGATCTTAAGGTTTTTAATATTTTTTTGTGGGTTTAGGTTTTTTAGGTTTTTTAGTGTTTTAGGGTATTAATGTTTTTAATGGTTTTTATGTCTTGTTAGCAGTTTTTAGGTTTTTAGGGGTTTTATGTTTTTTTAGTGTTTTATGGTTTTTAGGGTTTTTAATGGGTATTAGGATCTTTTATGGATTTTTAGGGGTTTTACAGTCTTTTAGAGAATTTTATGGTTTTTTAGTGTTTAATGGTTTTTTAGATTTTTAGTGTTTTTAGAGATTTTAAGGGTTTTAGGATATTTAGAATATTTCAAGAGTTATTAGTTTTTAAGGTTATTTTTGTGTTTTTAATATTTTTTAGGTTCTTATTATTGTTTAGTGTTTTGAGGTTTTTCGGGATTTTGGGCTGTTTTATGGTAATTAGAGTGTTTCAGGGATGTAATGGTTCTTAGGGGATTTTCTGGATTTTAGGGTATTGTAGAGTTCTGTATTGTTTTTTAGTGTTTTTCTTATATTTAGGGATTTTTAGCGGTCTTAATGTTTTGTGTTTTTTTTTGAAGATTTGTAAGGTTTTTAGGGTTTTAGGGGTTTTGCATTTTTATTAGGTTTTCTTAGAGTTTTTAGGGATTTTAGCATTTTCTTAGTGTTTTTTGGAGTTTTGGGTTTTTATAATTTTTAGGCGTTTTAAATGTTTTTGGGTTTTTATAGATTTTTGGGTTTTTAGGGTTTCAAATGGGTTTTAGGGGTTTTAAAAGATTTGACGGTTTTTAGGATTTCTTGTGTTTTTATGGTTGAATGGTTTTTATAGTTGTTGTTGGTTTATTTATTTTTTAATGTTTTGAGGGTGTGCTTTGTATTTAAATATTTTTAGGGGTTTTAGGGTGTTTTAGTGTTTTTAGGGGTTTTATGGTTTTTAGGGGTTTTAGGGGTTCGATGATTTTTAGGGGTTTTAGGGTCTTTTAGTGGTTTTAGAGACATTTAGTGTGTTTTTGTATTTTATTGGTTTTATAGGTTTTTAGGGTTTTAGGTCTTGTTAGTGTTTTATCTTTTTATGTTTTGTATGGGTTTTAGGTTATTTATGGGTTTTAGTGTTTTTACGGTTTTATGGTTCGTACAGTCTTCTAGTGTTCTTCAATATTTTAGTGTGTTTCAAAATTTTAGGGGGTTTTAGGGGTTATTGGGGTTTTATAGTGTTTTTCAGTGTTATAGCGGTTTAAGGTGGTTTTAGTGTTTTTAAGAGTTTAGGGTTTTTTTTGGATTTTAATGTTTTATGGATTTTTAATGTTATTATAGTTTTTAGGGATTTAGTTTTTTTAGGGGTTTTAGTTTTATTGTTTTGTATGGGTTTTTAGGGTTTTATCGGTTTTATGGGTTTAGGGATTTTTAGATTTTTGGGTTTTTTATGATTTTTATGGTTTTTAGGGTTTTTAGGGGTTTTAGGGTTTTTAGTGTTCATAGGGATTTCATAGATTTTAACATTTTTAGGGTGTTTATGTGTTTTCAGGGTTTCAATGATTTTAGATCTCGTAGGGGTTTTCCATTTTAATGGATTTTATGGATTTTTAATATTTTTAATGTTTTTCATGGATTTTAAAGGTGTTTTAAGGAATTTAGGGTTTTACTATTTTTATTGGTTTTAAGTGTTTTTTAGTTTTTAAGGATATTTGGGGGTTTTTTGGTTTTAGGGTTTGTTGAATTTTTAGCATTTTTTTCTTCAGTTTTTATGGTTTTAAGGGGTTTTTTGTTTTTTAGGGTTTTAATGGTTTTTAGTGTTTTATGGTTTTTAGATATTTTTAGTGTTATTTGGGGTTTTATGATTTTTAGTTTCGTCGGGTTTTTTTGGGTTTTAGTTATTTTAGGGTTTTTTGGGTTTTGTAAGGGTTTTAGGCTTTTGTAATGATTTATTTAGGGTTTAAAAGGGTTTTAAGTGTTTTTGTCTATTTTTTTATTATTTTTGGGATTTTACTATATATAGGGTTTTTATCATTTGAAAATTGTTAATGTTTTTTTACTTAATAGGGGTTTCAATGGGTTTTAAGGGATTATTTAGTTTTTAGGGTCCTTTTGATTTTTTGTGTTTTTATTTATTTTTAGGGATTTTTTTGAATTTTTTTGTTATTTTTATCATTGTTATGGGGTGTTTACATTTTTTATGGAATTTTAGGTTTTATGATTTTCATGGATTTTTATGTCATTTAGTGTTTTTTTGTTTTTAGGGTTGATCAGATATTTTATTATTTTTTATTTTTTTGTTTGTTTGAGTGGTTTTACTAAATATTATTGTTTTTAGGTTTTTTAGATTTTTAGAGTTTCTAGGATTATGAGAGTTTTTAGTGTGTTTAACTATTTTACGATTATTTATGGGTTTTAGGGTTTCTAAAGTTTTTGTCTTTTTAGTGCTTTAAGGGAATTTTTAGTGGTTTTTGGAGTTTTTTGTTTTTTTTGTTTTTCAAGACTTTTTAAGGATTTTAAGGGTTTTTATGGGGTTTCAGGATTTTTATGTTTTTTGGTCTTTATGGTATTTTATTGTGTTTTAGAGTATATTAGGGTATTAGGGGTTTTTATGGGTTTTAAATTAATTTTGTATTTTAAAATTTTTATTGGGTATTCATGGTTTATTGTAGGGTTATTAAATTTTTAATTTAGTATTAATGTTTTATGGTGTTTTTATGAACTTTTCTAGGTTTTTAGGGTTTTTATGTTTTTTATTGGTTTTAGGAGTTTTTAGGATTTTTAGGCGGTTTTGGGGTATTTATTGAATTTAGGATTTTTGTTATTTTTTAAGGGGAATTATATTTTTTTATTTTTGATTGTCTTTTATGGGGTATTTTAGATTCATTTTAGGGATTTTGGTGTTTTTAGGATTTTAAGGGATTTGATGGATTTTAGGGTTTTTAGTATATTTAGGGTTTTATGGGATTTTAGGTGTATTATGGTGTTTTGGGTTCATTTTGTGTTTTAGGGTTATTTTAGGATGTTTTTTGGTTTTAGGGTTTCATTGGTTTTTGTAGGGTTTCTCAGGGATTTGTAGGGATTTTAGGATTTTTTAGGTTCTATTAGGGTTTTTAAATGTTTTTTGTCGATTATACAAGATTCTCTAGGGTTCAGAGGGTTTATTTTTTTATATTTTTAGGGGGTTTTAGGGGTTTTAAGGTTTTTTATGGTTCTTTAATGATGTTTTAGGAATTTTAGAGGTTTTAGGGCCTCCTTGGGTTTTGTCGGGTTTTTCAAAGTTTGGTTGGGATTCAAGGGTTTTTAGGATTTTTTATGGTTTTAAAATTTTTTTAGGGGTTTTGTATGGATTTTATTTTTTTAGGGTTTTCACAAGGTTTCATAGTGACTTGGGATTTTGAAAGGGACTTTTAGTGTTTTCTTAGTTTTTTATGGTTTTAGGGGTTTTTATTGTTTTTAAGGTTTTTATTATTATTGAGATTTTCTGGTTTTTAGGGTTTTTTCATGTTTTAGTGTTATTAATGGAGTTTTAGATTTTCCAATGGGTTTTATGGTTTTAGGGTTGTTTTAAGGTTCTTAATGGGTTTCAATATTTGAAAGAGTTTATAGGGTTTTTGGGTTACTTTTTGTTGTTTTAGGGTTTTCATATTTTATATGGTTTTTAGGTATTTTTATTGTTTGTATGGTGTTTAAATATTTTATTTCTGTTTTTAGTGTGTTATAGGGTTTTTAGTGTTTTTAGGGTCCCTATAGTGGTTTTAGGATCTTTTATGGTTTTTAGGGTATTTTGGGATTTAAAATGGTTTTAGGGAATTTTAGGTATGTTAGAGAGTATTTTAGCGGTATTAGGGTTTTTTGGTTTTTTGGGGTTTTACAGTTTATACGGTTTTAGTGTTTTTTTTGGGTTTTTAGTGGTTTTAGATGTTAAAGGTATTTTAGTGGTTTAATGGTATTTAGTTCTTTTTTGGATTTTAAGAGGTTTGAAGGGTTTTTAGTGTTTCAATGTTTTCAATTTTTTTTGGGGCTTTGGATTTTTTGTTAAGTTTTTAATGGGTTTTTAGGGTTTTTAGGGTTTTTAGAGTATTTATGTTTTTTTCGGTTTTTTTATTTTTATGTTCCTTGGGTTTTTTCTGTTTTTTATACTTTTAATGTTTTTAGGGTTTTTATAGTTTTCTACTTTTTTGGGTTTTAGGGTTTTTGATGGTCTTTTAGGATTCTTAGGGTTTTTAGGTTTCTTTAATATTTTTAGGGATTTTATGGTTTGTAGGGGTTCTATGAATTTATATTTTTTAGGGTTTTAGAGGGTTTTGGTGTTTTTAGGATCCTTTTGGGGCCTTTCTTGGGTTTTATGGTATTTAAGGTTTTAGGTACTTTTGGGTTTTAGGGTATCCTAGGGTTTTTTTAGTTTTTATGCCTTTTTGGTTTTTTAGGGTATTAAAGGTTTTATGGGTTTTAGGTTTTTTAGTGATTTTAATATTTTTAGGGTTTGGTGGTTTTCAGTGTTTTTATGATCTTTTATATTTTTGAGGTTTTTAGGTGTGTTTGTAGCTTTTAGGTTTTTTTTGGGAATTTTTATGATTTTTAGGAGTTTAGGGTCTTTTTGGGTTTTATATTTTTCAAAGTTTTTAGGGGTTTTATGGTGTTTTAGGAGTGTTTTTGGGGGGATTTATTGTTTTTAGTATTTTTTTAATTTTAGTGGTCTAAAAGGATTTTTAGGGGTTAATGGGTTTAGGGGGATTAAGTTGTTTTTAATGTTCTTAGGGTTTTTGGGTTTTTATGGGTTTTAGGGGTTTTAGGGGTTTTTATGGTTCTTAGGGTCTTTACTAGATTCTATAATTTTTAGGGCAGGGAAGGTGTGAGGCTAGGCTATTCCTATCCCCCAAAAATTACTAATGAAAAAGAAAAGCAGACAAGGGTGGGGTGGGTCCAAACAACACACACCAAAAAATCCTTGAACCCCCCTAGACACAAAAACCCCAAAAGACCTGAAAAGCAGAAGAAAAAGAAGAAGAAACTACAAATCAACTTCTCCATCCCCATATGGGTCCCTTTGAGCTCCATAACTAGAGGAAGCATCTGACTCCACCGAATCCCATTCAGATGATTCATATTTCTTTAGGAAAGCAGTGTAATACTCTCTAAGATGTTGTTTCTCCACATTCAGCTACGCCTTGAAAGACCTACCTCCCCTACCAGAGTCAACTTCCTTAGCTTTTCAATAGTCTCTTGTAGAAAATATCTTTGGAAAAGTACAATAGTCCATCCTCGGCTTCCTCTTCTAGGGATATAGAGATGCCCCTGCAGAATTGTTTTCAATCCTATATGGAAAGGTCACCGTAATCAAGGCTCTCTCATTCATTATCATAGCCAAATTTTGATTCATCCTTCTATCAACCTCATGAACAGGTATGAAGTAGGCTTCTTGATTTAGGGAAAATTCAGCAAACCCCCACAATGTGGCACATTAAATACCAAGGTAGGATCCTCAATATCCACCCTAGGGAGAATACTTTCTTCCCATTGGAATGACGGCTCATCCTCAACAAACCCATCACTATCAGGCACAAGCCCTAGCAACACCCATTTCTCCTACTCACCAGCACCATCTGGGTGACTAATGATTTCCAACATCGGCTCAGCTTCACTCTAGGCCACACTCCATCCACTACACCTGGACACGTTGACCTGCACCTCAGTCAGTGCCTGCACAACACACCTCGTACTCCCAACATTCGCAACTGGAGACCCCCCCCCCTCTCTAGTAAACTTTCTAACATTACCCTCTTCTATAAAAATCCCATAACTGTGGCGAATAAGAACATGCAACACCCTTTTCTCTTATGAAACAACACCATCCAAGTGCCCAGTGGTATCCAACATTAGCTCAGCTTCACTATCATTCTGATCCACATTCCCTTAATCACACCCAGTAGCGACGACCTCCCCCTTAAGCTCCATCCCATCAAAGCGGTTGAAAGCTGAAATGGATTCCTGCCTCTATTTCAGGCTGCTATCAGAGAAAGTAGACCTCCCAATACTTGAAACCTCCCTACAAAGGGAACATCCATCATTTGAAAGCTTTAGATCGCTCCTCAATCATTTGAAAATATAACTCACCTTGGGCTCCAGATGGCACTAAACTACCACCTTCCCTAAATTTTGATCACCAACTACAGAAGCCACCCCCTCATCACCAATCCTTTCATGCCCACTTGAATCAGTCACCGTAGACTCCTTAACCCCCCACCCCCTGCAAGACTCACACCCTTCACCAGACTCAACCTGAACAAAATTCAAGGGTTGAGGATCCATGTGCACATCCACCAGCACCTCACCCCAATACTGCTTCCCTTAACCAGCCACCTCTTGTGTGCGATTCAAAATATCACAATTTTAGGGATAATTATTATTTTTTGGTTTTAGGTTCTTTTAATGTTTTGAGTGTTTTTATCTTCTTTTAGAAATTTTCTGGTGTTTTTTGGGTTTTAGGGTTTTAATTTCGTTAATGTTTTTAGGGAATTTTAGGGGTTTTAGGGGATTTAACGTTTTTAAAAGTATATTTTAGGGTCTTAGTTTTTTTAAAAATATATTTTAATGGATTTTAGGGATTTTTAGGGTTTTAGTCTCTTTTGGGGTTTTAGGGTTTTATATTTTTAGGGATTTTAGGGTCCTTTAGGGGGATTTCGGGTTTTTTTGGATCCCTTAGGGTTTTTAGATCCATTAGCGTTCTTAGTGTATTTAGGGTCATCTTATGGTTTTTTTTGGTCTTTTAGATACTTTATGGGGTTTTAAGGTATACAAAGGTATTTTAGAAGTTTTTTAGTGTTTTAGTGTCTTTTTTTGGTTTTTATGTTATTAATGTATTTTAGGGTGTTTTTGGGTTTTTAGTGCATTTTGGGGTGTTTTTTTGGTTTCTAGGATCATTATGGTATCATTTGTAATTTGTGATCCTCTATGGTCTTTTTGGGTCTTTATATTTTTTATGGTCTTATATATTTTTAAGATCAATTTTATGGTTTTAGGGTTTATTATAGGTTTTAGGTGGTTTTATTGGTTTTAGGGTTGTTTAGGTTGCTTTTTTGAGTTTTTAGGATCTTTAGGGGATTTTTATGGTATTTAATGGTATTTTATAGACTTTTAGTTCTTTTAAGTTTTTTAAAGTATTTTAGGTTTTTAAGATGATTTTTTACATTTTTTGAATTTTTTATAGGTTTTTAGAGGTTTTTTGGGATTTTTAGAGTTTCACAGGGGTTTTAATGATTTTAGGAGGGTTTTGGTTTTTTTGGTTTTTAGGGTATTGTTGGATTTTTAGAGGTCTTGGTGTTTTTAGACACTTTTTTGGGTTTTATGGGTTTTTTACATTCTTTATGGTTTTTACACTATTTGAAGGGTTTTTAGGTTCTTTTAGGGATTTTAGGGATTTTAGGGGTTTCTTTGGGTTTGAGGAGTTTTAGGATTTATTTGGGTTTTTTAATGGTTTCAGGGTTTTATAGTTTTAAGGATTTTTTGGGATTTAAGGGGTTTTTAGGGATTTTGGGTTTTGGTGTTTCTAGGGGTTTTTGGGTGTTCTATGGTTTTTTTGGGTTTACGGTTTTTAGTAATTTTTCTGACTTTAGAAATTATAGGGTTTTTTCACAGGTTTTGTGGATTTATAAGGTTTTTATGGGGTTTTAGGTTGTTTACGGATATTAGGGTTTGTAGTGATTTCTAGGGTTTTAAGATGAATTTCATGTTTTTTGAGTTTGTTTTTGATTTTTATGGGGTTTTATGGTTTTTAGGGATTGTTGGAGTTTTAATTTTTTTTGTCGGTTTCATAAATTTTATTATGTCTATTGAATTTTTGGTGTTATAGGGGTGTTTAGGGTTTTATATATTTTTTATTGATTTTCAGGGGTTATATGGCATTATAGGGTTTTACGGTCTTTTAGGGCATTTAGAGGGTGTTATGGTTGTTTAGGGCTGTTTAGGGGTTTATGGTTTTTAGTTTTTAAGGATTTTATGTTTTTTGGATGTTTTAGGGGTTTTATGGTTTTTATGGTATTAGTGTTTTTTAGATTTTTTAGGTGTTTTGGGGGTTTTAGGTGCGTTATGGGTGTTTTTTGTTTTTAGGAATTTTTAGTGGTTTTATGTTTTCTTAAGGTTTTAAGGGGTTTAGGTTTATTTGTATTTTTTTCAGGTTTTTTGAGTTTGAGGTTTTTTATGGGTTTTAGGGTTTTAAGGGTTTAGTTTTTTTAATAGGTTCAAGGGTTTTAGGGTTTCTAGGATTTTCTAGGTTTTTGAGAGGTTTTATGGTTTTACGATTTTTATGGACTTCATAAGTACTTTTAGTATTTTTATTTTATTTCCGGGTTCTTGTGTTTTTATAGTTTTTTATTGTTTAATTGGGTTACTATGTTTTTTTGGGTGTTTTTAGGGTTTTAAGGGTAATTAGAAGTGTTTTAGAATTTTTTAGAGTTTATTTCATGATTTTTTATTTTTTGGGGGGTTTACGGATTGGGGTTTTTTTATTTAGGGTATTAAAGGTTTTTAGGGAATTTTAGTGATTGTTAGGGTATCCAAGGTATTTTAGTTAATTTTAGGGTTTTTTAGTATTTGGGGTTTTGGGGTTTCTAGGGTATTTTAGGCCTTATTATGGTCTTTTATTATTAATAGTATTTTTATGGTCTTTTAGTGTTTTACGGACATTTAGTGTTTTTTGGGGGTGTTTAGGGATTTTATAGGTTTTTAGGGTTATCACAATTTTGTGAAATTTTGATTTTTTTGGGGGGTATTTTGGTTTTTACGGTTTTAGGGCTTTTAGGGTGTTAGGGTTTAAAGGATTATTTTTTGTTTTTGGGTTATATTAAGATTTTTTTTGTTTTTCATTGATTTGTAGGGTTTTAGTGTCTTTTAGGGTTTTATGTGTTTTTAGGAATTTTATGATTTATTTTAGGTTATAATATTCTTATGTGTTTTAGGGTGTATTATTGTATTTAATGTTTCTCTTGGATTTTAAGTGGTTTTAGGGTTTTTATGGGATTCGATTATTTTTAGTGGATTTCAAAAAAATTAGGGTTTTATTGGGTTTTAGGTTTTTAAGATTTGTTTGAGGTTTTATCGAGCTTTGTGCTTTTATTGATTTTAGGTATTTTGGGGCTTTTAGGTTGTTTTAGGTTTCTTAGGGATTTTAGGCTTTTTAGGGTTTTTTAGTTTTAGGGTATTATAGGGTATTATATGGATTTTATAGGGGTTTAGGTTCATTTAGGTCTTTTTTTGTCTTTTATGGTTTTATAGTTTCTTTTAAGGTTTTTAGGTCATTTATTGGTTTATGGTTTTAATGGTTTTTTAGGGTTTTTATTTTTTTAGGGTTTTTAGAGATTTTTAGGGGTTTTAGGGTTTTTTAGGGTTTTTATGCTTTGCTATAGTCTTAGGGGTTTTAAGGTTTTTGTGTTTTTTTGTTTTTTTGATTTTTATGGTATTTGGGTATTTGGGACCTTTTAGAGGTTTTTTGGTTTTATGGGTGATTTTACGGTTTTTTGGGGTTCTTTGGGATTTTGAGGGGTGTTAGGGTATTTTGTTGTTTTTAATTTTTTTTCATGATTTATGTATTTTTAGGGTTATTTTAGGGGTTTTAGGGTTTTTAGTGTATTTTTAGGCGTTTAAAGGTTTTATAAGGTTTTTTGGGTTTTTAGGATATTTTTAGCATTTTCAAGGTCCCTTAAGGTTATTTATGGTTTTTATGAGTTCATTATTGTTTTTGGAGTCTTAAAATGTTTTTAAGTTGTTATAAGGGTTATTTGGGTCTTTTAGAGGGTTTTACAGTTTTTTTTGATTTGGGGTATTTTTCCTCTTTTAAGGGGTTTTAAGGTTTTTTTTGGCCTTTTAGGGTTTTAGGCTCTTTTGTGTTTTTTGTTTAGGTTTTTATGGTTTTAGGCGTTTTTCAAATTTTTATGGATTTTAAGGTTTATTAGGATTTTTAGGGGGTTTTAAATTTTTAGGTTTTTTTCTATCCTATAGTGGATTTATGATTTTTTGGGGTTTAGGAGTCTTTTAGGGATTTTTTATTTAAAATATTATTAGGGGTTTTAGGTGTTTTTAATGTTTTTAGGGTTTAAAATGGGTTTTGGTGGTTTTATGGATTTCAGGGATTTTAAAGGTTTTAGTTGTTTTTGAGTTTATTAGTATTTTTAGGGGTATTTGAGTATTTTATAGGATTTTTTGTTGTTTTTAGGGATTGTTGGGTTTTATGTTCTTTTGGGTATTAATTAGTTTTTGTGGTTTTTAACTATTTTTAAGGGTGTTTATGGTTTTTTGGGTTTTTTGTTTTTTTGGGTTATAATTGGTTTTTAGAATTTTGGGATTTTTAGGGTATTAAATTTTTATGGGGCGTTCTAGAGTTTTTTTTGGTTTTTAGAGTTTTTTAGGGTTTTGGGATTTTTTGGATTTTAGTCAGTTTTTGGGTTTATATGATTTTTTAGTTTTATTTTGGTATTTTAGTATTTTTTTATTTTTTAGATGTTTTTATGGGTTTTCACGGATTGTAGTAGTTTTTAGAGTATTTTGTGTTTTTAGGGTTTTTATGGTATTATGGTTTTAGTGTTTTTAAGTTTTTTGGGATTTAAATTATTTTTTCGATTATATTTTTGGGTTTTAAGGATTTAGTGTTTTTTATAGTTTTTCTTGTTAATTTAGGGTTTATGGGGTTTTTAAGTGTTTTAGGATTTCATAGGGTTTTAGGTTTTTAGTTTTTAATGGGGTTTATGGGGTTTTAGTGTTAGTAGGATTTTTTGGGTTTTCATGGGTTCATAGTGTTTTTTGTGGTTTGAGGGTTTGATCGGGTTTAAGGTTTTTAGGGGGTTTTAGGGGTTTTATGGTCTTAGGTTTATATAGTGTTTTATGGTTTGGAGGGGATTCTATGGTTTTTTGGGTTTTTCATCGTTTTCAGGGGTTCCAATTTTTAAGGACCTTTCTAGGGTTTTTGAATGTTTTTAGGGTTTTTATTGTTTATGAGGGGTTTTCATTGTTTTTTTGTGTTTTAAGGGCTACTGGGTTTTTAGTGTTCTCAGGAGTGTTAATAGTTTTTAGGGGTATTATATGTTCTTAGGGTTTTTAATATTTTTATCAGTTTTATGGTTTCTTTTGGGGATTTTCGGGTTTTATGGTTTTTAGGGACTTTTAATGATTAATGGTTTTTTGGGATTTTTGGGGTTTTCGGGGTTTTTAGGAATTTTTTATGTTTTTAAGTTATCATCGTTTTAAAGATATTTAGGGGTATTTATGCTATCTTATGGATTTTTTTGGTTTCTATGTGTTTTAAGGGGTTTTGGGTTTTTATGTGTGATTTAGGGGTTTTAGGGTAATTTTATGGGTTTTAGGATTTTATGATTTTTAGTTGTTTTAAGGGGTTTTAATGTTTTTTTTGGTTTTTTCATGTTTTGGGATTTTATGCTTTTATGGGTTTTAAACGATTTTTATTATTTTATTTTTTTAATTTTATAGGGTTTTTAGGATATTTTAAAGATTTATTAGGTTTTTATTAGTATTTTTAGGTTTTTTCAGGTTTTCTTAGTGTTTTTATGGTTTTCAGTGTTTTTAGGTTTTTAGGGTATTTAGAGATTTATGTTTTTTGTTTTATTTCCAATGATTTTTAGGATTTTTAGGTTTTATAAAGGGTATTAATGGTTTCAGGGGTTTTTCCCACATTTTGAATGTTTTTTAGGATTTTAGGGGCATTTATGATTTTTATGGTTTATTAGGGTTTTGGCCTTTTGAGGGATTTTTTTTATTTTTAGAGTTTTAGTGAGTTTTAGTGGGGGGTTTTAGGGTTTTTTGGTTTTTTGGTTGTTTAAGTATATTTAGTGGTTTTAGGGTTTTTTGGAGTCTTAAGGGGTTTTATGGTCTTTTAGGGATTTTAGGGACTTTTAGTGGGTTTTTGGACTGTTAAGACCTTAAGAGTTTTTATGACTTTTAGTGGGTTTTAGGGGTCTTATAGTTTTCAGGCTGTTTACGGTGTTTTAAGGGTTTTTAGTTTTACATGGGTATTTATGGGTTTTAGTGGTATTAGTGTTTTTTATTATTTTTATGGGATTTAAGATTTTAACGATTTTCAGATTTTTTGGGGTTTTACCTTTTTATGAATTTTTATGTTGTTTGGGATTATTAGGGTTTTATCATTTTTAAGGTTTCTAATATTTTTTTAGTGTTTTATGGTTTTTTATATTGTTTATATGGGTTTTGTCAGTTTTTTGGGTTTGAATACTTTTTGGGGATTCAGTGTTTCTTAGGTTTTTAGCGTTTCTATGGTATTTTGGGTTCATTTAGGGTTCCTTAGGGTTTTTGGGGGTTAAAAGGGTTTTTAGGGATTTTTAGTGTGTTAGGAATATTTTCATATTTATAAGGGTTTTAAGGTGTTTTGGAGGATTTTCGGGGTTTTTAGGTTTTTACGGAATATGAGTCTTTTTAGGGGTTTAAGGATTTTTCTAGTTTTTTGGGTTTATTTGGGGTTTCTATGTTTTTTTAGTTTTTTGATGTATTAGTGTTTTAGGGATTTTTAAAGGCACTTTAATGTTTTTAGGACTTTTAGTGTTTTTATTTTTTTAATGTTTTTATGGTTTTTGGGGTTTCTTATGGTTATTCAGGTTGTAAGGAATTTGATGGTTTTTAGGGTCTTTTATTTTTATTGGTTTTTAGTTTTTTGGTCTTTCTATTATTTGTTGGGTTTTAGGGTCATTTAGGGTTTTTGAGGGGTTTTACGGTCTTTAATGTGTTTTAAAGTTTTTTTTTGGATTTTGAGGATTTCTAGGGTCTTTTATGTATTTTAGGGGTTTTAGGGTCCATTAGGATTTTAAAGTGTTTTTTAGGTCCTTTAGAGTTTTCATGATTTTAGGGTCCTTTAGGGGTTTTAAGGGTTTTATGCTCCTTTAGGGATTTTAGGATTTTTATAGGATTTTTGTTTTTTATTATTATAGTGGTTTTTATGATTTCTAGGGTTTTAGGGGTTTTAGGGGGTTTAGTATTTTTAGGGTTTTTAGTGGTTTTAGGTTTTTTTAGAATTTAGGGTTTTTGTGTTTTTTTGGGTTTTTTGGGTTTTTAGGGATTTTTAGGGTTTTCGGTTTTTAGGATTTTTAGGAGTTGTACTGTTTTTACAGTTTTTATAGTTTTTCAGTTTTTAGAGATTTTAAAGGTCTTTAGTTGTTTTATAGTTTTGGGGGTTTTCAAAGTTCCTCAAGGTTTTTAGTGTTTTATGGGATATCAGGATTTTTATTGAATTTTTGGTATTTTTAAGTGTTTTATAATATTTTAATGTTTTGGGGTTTCTAGTGTATTTTAAGGGGTTTTGGGTTATTTTAGGGGTTTATGGTCTTTTATGGTTTTAGGAATTTTTAGGTCTTTTAGAGTTTTCAATATTTTTTGGTGTCTTTTAGAGTTTTAGGAGGTTTATGGGGTTTCTAGGATTTTTATAGTCCTTTAGTATTTTTAGGGTCTATTATACATTTAGTGTTTTATTAGTGTTTTTAGTGTCTTGTATGGTTTTACGATCCTTTGGTAGTTTTAGGGTTTTTAGAGACCTTTCGACTTTTAGGGGTTTTGGGGTCTTTAAGGGTTTATGGGTTTTGAGGGATTTATGGGAATTTTTTATGTTGATATAGGGGCTTAAGGATTTTAAGTGTTGAAATGGTTTTATGGTTCTTTCGCTCTTAGGGTTTTTAGAGTTTTTTGTGTTTTTAGGATTTTTAGGTATTTTAAGAGTTTTTGTAATGAATTCCCTGCAAGATCAAGGAATATCAATTCACATCAGGGTTACTATGGTTATGGTAACAATACCGTAGAAGACACAATAGATGTCTT
Organism: Viscum album; assembly: GCA_963277665.1. Lineage (NCBI taxonomy): Eukaryota > Viridiplantae > Streptophyta > Magnoliopsida > Santalales > Viscaceae > Viscum > Viscum album. Next base: position 1,423,925,188 of record OY728136.1, on the reverse strand, counting down.
TATCACATGACATTAAATTGAATAGTTGATACAAGTTTGAGAACTACGTCATGCTTGATTCTCACCATCATAGGATACCTAGTGACACCCATGTCTTTAATCTTAGGTTTGGACGAAATATTTACTTTTTAGATTAGTGAAATTATGTCTCTTATATAGGACATTAAATTGAAGGTTTTATTAAGAACAATGTGTGGCTTGATTATTCCCTTAACGATATACGTAGTGACACCAAGACCTCATGTCATAGTCCCGACCACGGTGTAAAGAAAGAAAAAATGAAATTTCCCCATCTTCAGTATATAATCAAAAACCTATTCTAGGGATATTAAATTTGGGGTCTCTCATTTAGCAGTACATAAAGGAATGATAAATTTACCATCCTACATATGAGTCATATCTATGTAGGAAATTTCATTATCCATGGCCAATCACAGTCTTAATGCTTCTTATATACTTAGACACATTCCTTCCACATATAACACTATATGCCCTGGGTGATTTTAGATCTCCACAATCATTCTTTTTCTATTTTAAAGGGAAGTTCAATTTCCTTAGGACACCATTTTTTTACTATGCATGATATTCCCCAGTTGTATTTTTATAAATTTCCAAGAAAAAGGCCCATCAACTAGAGGACAATTCATCCCCATGAGAGGATTCTATTTTCTTTGTAAGACCCAATATATTTTTTAATACCATATCATTTATCCTGATCCAATAACCCTAGAATCATGGTTCAAGTAATTTCCCTTCACATCCAAGGCATGCCAAAACATATTTCCTTGATCACCATTTTATTACACATCACTTCCATGACATATGGTCCCAGCCGTATGACCTAAAACTATAAGACCCCATCTCGTCATTACCACATGATGTTAAACTGTATGGTTGACATCCCTCTTATTTAGAATTTAAATTCAAGGACTACATGTAGATTTATTACCACCATTATAAAATATTCCATTCCTTCTTCTTCACATCGAATCACCAATGTCATTACCACATGACATTAAACTGCATAGATGATGTCCACATCACATGGCACTAATCTACACCATTTTCTAGAACTATGTCTGACTTGATTGAATTTATCAAGGAAAATGTAGTGATTCCTAAATATCTAATTTTGGGCACTTATTTAACTTAAAAATGTTCCCTTTCCTATGTATGGGACAAACTTACACATGGAACTTTCACAAAAGAACTATGTATGTTTTGATTATCACTTTGATGAAATATGTAGTGATGCTTGAATCATATATCCCATTTTAGACACACACAAAATTCCTCAATATCCTACATAAAAGATAGATCTTAAAAAGAAGTTCCTATATGAATCTCACCCCGCTCATGAGTCCGCATCCAAAAAAAATTCCCCTTCTCCACACAAGAGTTTGATCAATGTGTGGGGATGCCTTAAGAGAAGTATGTATCACTTGATTCTCATTTTGAATAGATATATAGTGACACCCAAACATTAAATATCATTAATATCTTTAAAAAATCCCTATTTCCATCAGATGGGTTAGAACTATATATGTAAAACTATTCTACCCATTCTCGGGTAATCTTGATATGAAATGATCCTTTCATATTCAGGTTATTTCCTTAAATAATCCAAAATCTATATCTAATGATGTCTGAATATCAATAATCTTTATTTTTTCCATATTAAATGGAAGCTTATTGTTCTATGTACACCTCTGTTTGACTATGCATAATCTTCCCTAGTTGGATCTCCATAAATCACTCACAAAAATGGTCAATCAACCAAAGGAAAATTCATCTACAAGAGAGACCAATTTCATCTCCAAACGAGTGAAAACAATTTTCTTCCCACATCACTCCTCAGATTTGAAAATCCCCTATATAAAGCAGACAATCTTTTTCATTCATACCATAATATGATGGAATATTCTAGGATATATTTCTGTGAAAATGGAAAACCACAAATCATACTATCAGAGATTTGTGACCCTAAATCATATCCCTCAAAAGACCTCATTGTAAGACATTAAACTACATGGTCCATGTCCTAGTCTCATGAAATAAAACTTCACCATGATTCGACCCTCTTTCTAAAATGATAGATTCAGGTAGGAGTGGTTTACCCTTGCAGGAAGAGTGTCGATATAGAGACTACCATCATTTCTATACATCATTCCCTTAACAAGCCACCCTTCTTAGTCTTGAAAAATAAAATTTTTCTTAAACTAACTATCTATAGTAAATAGATGATCATTTTCTTGATGAAATATTTGTTTGATTATGCATAATATTCCTCATTTGGATCTACATAAATCTCCCACGAAAAATAGTCTTTCAACCAGAGGAAAATTTGTTCTCAGGAGACACATCATGTATCAATTTATTCAAAGAAACATCATGCTAGAAATTAATTTTTAAACATGATTTATGATTACTAATCACTTACTTGTCCCATATCATGCAACTGATTCAAAAATCACAAAATCAAGGCCTAAAAATCCCCCCATTAATTTGTCTAGAAAAAATTGGGACCTTCATGATTAGAAAACATTGATGTAATCATCACCCCATAATTCATGGCCACAGTTTGTTGACCTTAAATTCTAGTTGCATTAGTCCTACTTGAAATTCATTAAAATATCCACAAAAAGAGACACAATAATATCTAGGTTGATAACCCCTAAAGGTAACCATGGGTAAAATTCTATTCCCATCACACTAGTCACATGTTTCACCTGGTTTAGGAAAAATTCAAGCAATAAAAAGAAAAAGACACAAAAAAATTTAGGTTTAAAATCCTTAAATGGTAGTTTAAGAGAAAGTAAAGTCATAACCACTAAGGCAGAACCATAGTGTTCTTATGAAAAAATTATTGTGGTAGAAAAATGAAAAGATACAATGTTTTTAGGGTTTTTCATGTAACCCTAAAAACAATCAAAAAAATTATAACTGAGTTCCTTGGATCAGAAAAAATTAAATCATTACATGGTATTTCATCCAAATAAGATGACTCTATCGTTATGGTGAAGTTTTAGAATTATATACAATGATAAATCTAGTAAACTTACCTAGTAGATTAAAAATCAACACATGCCAAATTATTATTGATTGACACTCCAGGCTAAGATAAAGGATATGTAATATAGTGAAAACATTTTTTTAGTTTATATATTGAATGGGAACAACATAGAAACTCCTGCATCCTAGAATCTCTCCATATGAGTAGTACATTACGGTTAAAAATCCCACATAGAGGATTCACGAAGTTGAATCAATTCCTGGTTTGAATCCTCTATGGCTTGATGGATCTCAGATAAGGCTTTAGTCTTAACATTAGCAATATCCTGCAGTGCCTCCACCCTCTTAGCCACATCTGATCTTGCCTTCTCATCCTCTTCCATTAAGTTTTTCCCTTCATCAATGACATCCTCATCATGATTCAGTTCTTGTTTGAGCCTCTCTAACTCAAGGAAAAGTCACTCCGACTATTGATTAAGCTTCTCCACCGTGGATCTCTTCTCCTCAATTTGATGTGGTTGCCTTGCAACTACCGCAGTATGCTCAACAACATCATTAAGAAGGATATTCCTAACAATGGAATGGTGGTCCATGAACTCTATAATTTAATGATGAGAGTGGATCCTGATGTCTTTGTTATGTTTGACAACCACTTATTTTACAATGTCATGTATGGAATGATAATCAAACCCCTATACTAAGGAAATAAAATCATGTGATGTAATTTGGGTTGTTTCTTTGACAGGTATTCTATGGGGTCTGAGAAATACGCATCTAAATTTCCTTCCATATAGTTTGATGGGAAACAAAAAGGTTATCAAGACCCCCCAATATTCTTCAAAATCACTCTCAGATGGTGGAATATAATATGGAATTAGTTCTAACAAATAGGTTCATGAATCAGTGACTTTGGAAGGACTTGACTCTATAGCAGTCAACCCCCTTGCCGTATTTTTATGTTGAGATGTGAGAGAAGTGGTTATTTACGAAGAAGATTTTGGATATAATCCTATAACCAGATGATTAAGTTATTCAATACCTAAACATAAAAATAAAAATTAATGACTAGAGATGTGGAAAAATTACATTCACTTGTTGATATGTCGATGCCCCTAACATCCATTTCTTATGTGACTAGTAAAATCAATATGATGTCCTCAGTTTGGTGGCCAAATTCATGCTACTCCAGGGATCCATGTGCTTCTTGTGTTTGATTCTTCACGTTAGCGGTCTCCATCAGGTTGTTCGTTGATATTTATCTTACTGGGACAATTATCATGGAATGGAGAGAAAGGGTTGGGTCCCAAACCCCTTGATATCAAGTAACTACCCATTCGATGGTTGTTCCCTCTAGAGGGGAATGATTATTATTCATGATAAAAACATATACCTCAAAAGGATCCCCTCTTAGTTGGTGATATTTTAGTTGTTCATGAAAAGTTCCCCTCTTGGGATTGGAATCCCTTTGAAATACTCAGTTTGTATGGGTTCATCATCTAGCTCAGGTACAATTACTGGCAGTATCACATTTGTGTCCAACGAAGAAGGGGATATGGTCCCATGGGCAGTTGTTTTCTGCTGACTCACCAGAACAACACCAATTCATGTGTGATTTAATTAATCAGTTCATGTAAACACACAACATTATGTATAATTAATGAAATGTAACAGCCACATGTTATCCCATATCGAAGATATATCTCTAGATTTTTGGCTTCCTGATGTTTTGTAGTGCTCCATGGAGATGGTCCCCTATGGGGAAAAACAAAAAAGTTTGGGAATGGTAATTCTCTTGCACGATCTGTGAGAACCACCTTCATATGTTCAACTACCTATGGGAAGACTCTCTAGTGGCTACCTCGACCAATTAGATAGTTTAACCAACATCAGTACTCCTTAGGGTATACTCTGGGGAAAGAATAAGTTAGTGAATCTCACCAACCTCCCAAAAGTACAAGGAGTAGAGATTAAACATCACAATAATAATAAGAATATGAGTTTATACTAATAATCATATTACCTCATCGTCTACATATTTCTTCCTAACCATGGTCTAACCATATCCATTACCCGATTGGACTCGTAAATTCTTCCCTAGAAAGAATGAATGCAGATGTCCTTCTTCTCTAGGTATATGTTCACTTCCTAAGGATTATCCTAGAAATACATTACCTCAGTAGTGGTTATTATACAAATTATTGTGAGATCAATTTCATCCTCTAGAAGATATTATAAAATTTCATCAGTAGATGTGTTCTCTCTCCCAGCATCCCATGATTTCCAAGACTCTATGACGACTACAACAACAAGAATGGATAATATCATAGGATCCACCCTAGGAAGTGGGGTAGGTTCCATTTTACATACTTTTTTCCTTGGTTCCTTAGCCACCCTAGTACCCCTAGGTTTAGTCACTTACGAGGCACCAATTGGGAAGGAGGAGGAATGTCCCCACCCATGGTTGCGATAGTTGGGAAGGCCTTGTCTTCCCCATTAGAAGCGAGAATATCCTCCTTTTCACTCTCATTGACCTTGTGACTCACCATTGTGAGTACTCACCGGTTATTTCTTTGTTGATTACATATAAAATTAATAGAGTCATCAATATATTTAAGATTGAATACCCCCATCTCAAGTTAATTAGTATAAGTGATATTGTTTGGTGAAAATGTGTAGTTATTTCCGTGTAATTTAATCTCTTTATCTTGAAGAAGGGACCATATATCTCTTATGGGCACATAATTCCTCAAAGTATCCCACTACCTCTACGTTACATGATAATTAAACATATGGTGGGATGATATTGAATCATTATAAGTAATTCCAGCAGCCAAGGAAGGTGAACCCCATATTATCAGCATTTTCTTATCAGTTTTATAATTATGGGATTTTCTAGATTTCGTCCCATGCCTTGAATTTCCGTCTATTTTCTTTTGATACCCGTAATTCTCGGGCACCATTTGACAATTTACTACATTAATGAATTTTTATAATTGATCATCAGGATATGACTTGTACGAGGCTTCAACATAAGTATAGGTAAGTGAATGATATAGATCTATAGGAGGTGGAAGTTGAATTTTACATCGTGTTTCCTCCAAAGTGGACATCAGACATAGTTGTTGAGCCACCATTAAATTTTTTTATTGGAATTAACTATTAATGGTAAAGGGACACACCATTTAAATGTAGTGAAATTGACATGAAAGTATATATGGTTCTTTCCCAACTCATATATGATCCTACCAAATATTTCAACTAAGACGCCCTCTAAAAATGAAATGAGATACCCTCACCTAGCATGATCCCGAGATGCATCATTTACCAAAGTACCAGTGGGGGGTACATATGGAGTATAGTTGAAACTATCATGATAGTTAAGATGATCCATTCCTTTATTATCTATCCATTCCAGTGGGTTTACCCCCACTAATTCTATGAAAATATGGTAGGAAACTAGCTTCTATAATCCATTGACTATTGATGAATCTATAAGCTACCATATTGGATGTTACCAAGCCCTAGAAAACTTAGAAGGGGACCATTAGCTACTATAGTGACTTACCCTCATTGATGAATCCTATAAAATCATATATCCTTACCAACACTGGGACAATAATATTAACTGGTCTTCTAGTGGACAACTGATCTGTCATTACAAAATTCACGACTCTGACCTTGGTGGTGGATTTTTGCATCGGAATCAACCATCCATTATGAAAATGATCAGAAAAGAACCCAATAAAAACAACTAGTCAACATCAAGGGTGATATTCTAGGCCCACTTGATAAACTAACCCTCCTCAATTATTATCTAAATAGAGCCAACAAGCATTCAAGTATCATGACTTTAGAAATTCCTCAGCCTCCTTGAACAAGGTTTATGGATGCTTGGTGTGGTGAAATCTTTGATCCCGTTAAAAAATGGAACATCTAGCTTCGTGTGAGGCCCAACCTTCAGAAGTTCATTTTCCTTATTAATAAAATTATTTTCTATATGGGGGGGGGGGGTTCCTCTCAATGTCTTACCAAGTCAAAGAGTGTGGAAGAAATTTATCATACATATAAACCATTATCGATGCTCCCAAAATCCTCAAGATTTCTTAGAGACTAATGCCAACCTTACCATACACCAGATGTATGGTATTAGTATCTGGACTCCATCATCTAAGAATATGTAGGATAATGTTTCTATTTATATAATATTATGTATGTGATACCCACATGGCCCTTCATAATCCTAAGGCCTTCAACTGAATCTTAAATCCATCAAAAATCTAGCGACCCAGAAATTACACACCCATTCTAGGATAAATGATCTCTAAGATGAAGGTCCAATTTTGATAACCACCAAAGATATTTTTTTATTGTGATCATCTATGAAATGATCTGATAAAAATGGATCTCTTCATCAATCACTCACATTGTTTCCTCTAGCGACAGAGAAGCTCAATTTAAAATAAATATTATGGATTTGGTTTCCCAAATAAATGACCCCTTTGATGAGATTTTTTCTTGGAGAATGTTTTTTATTGAATATACACGATGAGGGTTAATTTACTAGGTTTGGAACTAGGATTAAAACATAGGATGGAAACCCAAATCCTGAAATTGGAAGCCATTTTATGATTTGATATCCCCCTTTTCTTATACTCAGTAGTCCCTCCAGAAATCGATGTAGAGGGTATATATGGATTTTTTCATTTTTTTCAACAAAATAAATCATGGAATTCATCCTCTCATCAACGGTAGAAAGATAAGCATCAGAAGTAGGAATATCCTATGAGGGAACTACCCATTATATTTTTATACTACAAAGTCAAGAAATAAAGGGTTAATACTTATAAAAAAAATTGTATAAAGCACCACATAACATAAAACATGGACCAAATACCATTTTACCACAAACCATTGGACTGAAAATTATCCTCCCATGAAACACTGGTCTACAAAGCACCTAGTCTCTATGAAAACATAAATTTCATAGGTGATAAACTATGAGTTCACAGAAATTTTTTCCACAAAGGAAAATGTTAACCAAAAGGACACATCAATGAGGAATTCACAAGGAAATATATTCATGAATAAGTATTGTTAATGAAAAATTAACTAGGCCCCCCTTTTTATAGTTGTGGTCTATAATGCAATTCTACATGCATACCAAAATGTAGTTTAAATCGGACCAACTTATTCATCGAAACTACCTCCTCTTCATCCCAATTAGAGCCTGTTATAATGGGTGGGATTTGTTAGCTCTTGAAAACATTGCATGGATGGTGAAAGTGCATTGATGAATTTGGTAGGTGTAAAATACACCCAAATAAAATTTTGATAAATTCTAAATTATGTGAAGCCAAGAAGGATTTCCATGGTATACATAGAAAAAATCATCATGTGAACCAAAAATCCACATGGAATCCCATAAACATAATCATTTTCAGGAAGTGGTGGATTCCACCTGCATCCATGAATGAAACTGGATCATTTCTATGGCCAAACGATGATTTCAACCCCCCTAAAATGACTTCCCCACCAAGTATTTTTCATTTGTAGGCCTGGATTGTATTTTCCATTCCCTAAAAATGAAATTGGTTGTAAGATATTATGTATTTTATTGGAATTCTACAAAATAAGTCCATAGAAAAAACCGTGGACGATCAACCATCCTGATGTTAAGTTACCCCCATTCCACTATAAAAGACCCCAGAGGGGAACCAAAAAGGGTAGAGACACATAAATCCAAAAATTAAGGATAAATGGTAGAAATTTTTAGAGCCATCAATACTGATTAGGTAAAAATACTACATAACATTAAGGTATTAAATAAGTTTACCCAGACATCAATGAACCCAAAACCATTTGTGGACTCCATTCAAAAAAGAATAAAGTATATGGAATATTTACAGGACATGTCCCCATGTAGTAAAAATAAATATGGAGGAAACTATCCTCACATGTCCAAATGATACACGAGAGAAACTTGATCTAATGTAGCAAAGTTATATGCAAGCGGAACCCATTCCCAGGTAGAAAAATGTTATGCAAAAGAAACCCATGCTCGTATAGAGAAGTGCTACATGGAGGGAACCCCACCCCACATAGAATCACGCTATGCAGAATGGGGAATACTAGGATGAAAAACCACCCCGCACACATTACATACCTCCATCATAGAATTAAACCCTACTTCGATCCATATGTGAAACATTCCAGTGGTATCTAGTCAAATCCTCTTCCAAAGCTACCTGATGTGGATGATCAAATCCTTAGACACATCAATGTGTCCTCTTGAGAAAAATTACTCATGGTAAGGGGATCATAATCGTAACCTCAATGAAAAGGGGGACCCACATAATAATTTTAGGCATACATTACCCTGGAAATGAGGGTCCTAGTACTAGAGGTAATCATGTGGATCTCCCAGTTCAATATATTGAGGAGAACCAATCACCTTTCCCTTAGATGAGGGCGACAAATGGATCTTTCTCTCATCTTATTTGAAATTAGTATTAGTGAATCCCTACATGATTAAGATCATAGTAATCCTTTCTAGAGGATTCACTCATCCTCCTATTCTTATACCGATTCATAGTTGGATAGATAAAAAATGTTATTATCCTTGTTAAGAAAAAAATAGGATATATGAATCTAACAACCTTTATCTATTCATTTGGGACCAGAATACTAAACCAAGAGATGAGAGAAGTGCTAGATATCTCCCTCTCCCTCTCCATTTAGGCTATAGAATTAATCCACCAGAGGAATATATGGATTGTTTGGTTTCTAGATATACCAATTCCTCTTGATTCTCACACCAATTATGACTCATGTGAGATTACAGGTTAGTAGAGATAATAACATCTCTACAATCCCAAACACCTATGGTCATTTTATTCAATATAAGCCCTAACTATACTCAATAAATTTGGCATCCTCATGAGTTCAATTAACATATAAACCTACAAATATCCATGATTCAATATATTCCTAAACTTTCTAGAAAAATGGGCCTCTAATATAGTGTAATCCCTGAAACCATCCATTAATCTTAAAAGGTCCATATTATCGATGAACCACCCTATGGGCCTCTTCCTTGGGTTTAATCCATATCCTTTAAAACCTCGTAGGGATTTAATTCCAAACTAACTAGAACACATAGGACACATCTTTGAGGTCAAAACCTAACACCCAAATTCACCCCAATGTTCTCTAGGAAAAATACCTTGTAGGGTATTATCCAACATGGATGGACATATTCCTTCAGGATCAATTTCATCACCATAATTGTTGGGAAATATTCATGATAAGATCATACCCCACCTATGAAAATACATATCTTCCAGGAACCTTGGGATTCTTCAGCATAAGTAACACATAATACATTGAAAATAAACCATATTCCTAGGTGTCTAGGTCGTATGACATTAAAATGAACAGTTATTTCCACAACACATGAACTTAAAAGGGGATGTTTCCTATTATGTGTTAATAAAATAAGTGGGTTATTCTTAATTAAATGGGGATATATAGGAATCCCATATTATGGTTTTGATCCCAAAATCATAACAAATCCTCTCTCAATGGATGATGGTAACTTCCACAGTACCCCACTACATGGATTAGGACTTGTATCAGAATGATGAACAATATAAGAATATATGATCCACATATAATAGTGTACCTTTGATTAATAAAAATTAGATAAATATAGTTCCATCCATTGATGGAGAACCTTAGATACATACAAATGATTTTTAATTCATACAAGTTAATTATTTATCATTAATATGAGGGTGACCCATGTTATACTTTTGAAAGAAAAAATAATTCATGAACATGTCTTAAATAAAATCTATAAGAGAGTCCCATAAAAGGTAATAACTTCCCCTAAAAAATGTATGATGATCCCAACCTACCATCCTCTCAAAAAATGTGTTTCCATAAGAATTGTTGGGATATTTATCAATATCCACCTTCCTTTGGAAATTAGGGTCATGAAACATATAAAATAAGGGAACTATTATGTGTTTTTGGATTCATTCCTGAATGGAACAAAGGCCTTAATTTTTATTGGTTTTTTATAACCCCCCTTTCAAGGGATGAGGGGGATCCCTTACAAGGCCCGTAGGCTCATAGATTACACGGCCCGTAGGCTTAGAAGATTTTATGGTCTGAAGGACTTAAGGAATTCAACCAAACTATCTACAAGGAACTGCCCCTCCCCAGCATCTGCATATTGATAGTAGCTCTCGACCTTTTCATGATCATCTGGATAGGGTTCTCATGATAGAACAGGATGGTACCGATGGAATATCCATACCCTCTCATTCTGACAAACCATTTGGCTCTGCTCTGGTGAGTGCAGCTGCTCTGAATCATCTTCCTGGGTTTCTCCTTTTTTGTAGTGTGTCTGGGGCCTGCATTCATGTTCCCTGCAGGCCTTGGGGTGGACCTAAGGCCTTAAGGTGGCCCGAAATCATTGATAATCAATTGGACCGAAGGAAACGGGTGGCCCAAAATCCTTGCAGGACCCGAGGACCAAACCGATGACCCGAAGGCCCAGATGGATGAATAGTTCCAGCTGCTATAGTACTAAATAGTACCTACTAAAGTGCCTACTATAGTGCATGCTATAGTACAGCTACAGTACTGCTACAGTACCGGAAATATGCCTCCACCCGGATTTGATCTCGGGTCTCTAGAATGTACCTAGGGGGTCCTCACCAACAGGGCTGAGGGTCATGTGATTTTGGCTTCACGAACAACATGATGGAATTTGTTAAAAATGGTTAACCGGAGATGATTGGTTTTTCAATATTCAACCCCCCAACAATCTATCATTAAAGGGACACCATGATTTTTGTTTGAAAACAATTTTTTTAGGTTTTTAGGGGTTTAAACAGTTTTATGGGGTTTAGAGGTATTTAATTTTTTATTATTGTTTTTAGGTATTAATGTTTATAGGGATTTAGGGATTTCAAAGATTTTATTGTTTTTTTATGTATTTTAAAATTTTTAGGATTTTATGTGTTTTTAGTGTTTTGATGATTTTTAGGGTTTTTATGGTTATTAGGGTTTTCAGGTTTTTAGTGTTATTAGGGGTTTTGTGGGTTTTTAGGATTTTAAGGGGGGGTTTTGTGTTTTAGGTTTTTTGGGGGTTCTACAATTTAAACATTTTTATGGGTTTTTTGTTTTTAGGAGTTTTAAAATATTTTTTAGTGTTTTAGAATTTTTTATGGTATTTTTTTAATGATTTTATGTGTTTTAGATCATTTATTATTTTTAGGGTTTTTATGTTTTTAGTGTTTTAGGTTTTTTTAGTTTTTTTTAATTTTTTAGGGTTTTAGGGTTTTTTATAGATTTTAGAGGATTTTTAGGGTTGTTTGGGTTTTAGGGGTTTCCATGGATTTTCAAGGGGGTTTTATTATTTTTAGGTGTTTTAAGGATTTTAGGGTTATTATAATTTTAAGGGGTTTAAGATAGTTTTAAGGATTTTTGGGTTTTAAGTGTTTTTATGGTTTTTAGGTTTTTATTGTTTTTCAGGGGTTTTTTGGGTTTTTTGGGGTTCTAGGGTCTTTAGTGATTTTATGAAGGTTAAGGGTTTTTATAAGGGTTTATGGTATTTTAGTGGTTTTAGGGCATTTTAATTTTTTAATGTTTTTTTTGTTTTTAGGCGGTTTAGCATATTTTAGGGGTCTTATGGATTTCTTAGGGTTTTAAAGATTTAATGGATTAATTTGTTCTTCTAGTATTCATGGGTTTATTGGGTTTCTATGAATTTTTAGGTGTGTAATGGTTTTTATAGGCCTCAAGGGTTTTATGGTTTTGTATGTTTTATATGGTTTTTAGGGGTTTATAGAGTTTTTATTGATTTTTGTGTTTTTAGGGGTTTAAAATTTTTTCTAGGTATTTAAGGTATTTTCAGTGTTTTTAGGGGTTTTTAGGGGTTTTTAGGGGGTTTTAGGTGGTTTCAGGGTTTTTAAGATCATTTTGGATATTTTCACGTTTTTAGGAATTTTTGGGTTTTTCGGGGTCTTCAGGTTTTAAAGGTTTTTTGGGTCTTTTTTTATATATTTTAATTATATTTAGATTTTTATATTTTTAGCACGTTTTATGATTTTTAGTGATTTTAAAGGTATTTTATGTGTTTTTTAAGGTTTTTTGGTATTTTATGGGGTTTTATGGTTTTAAAGGATTTTATGGGTTTGTTTGGTTTTTAGGGTCATTATTTCATTTTTAAAAGTCTTTAAGTGTTCTATTAAGGTTTTTATTTTATTTTTGTGTTTTATGTGGTTTAACTAATTTTAAAGATGTTAGGTTTTTAATTTTTTAGGTTTTTAGGGCTTTTAATGTTTTTATGGGTTTTGGGGGTTTCTAGTTTTATGGTATTTTAGGGTTTTTTGTGTTTTAAGGTTTTTGTAGGCTGTCTAAATATTATTTTTGGGTTTTTGGGGGTTTTAGTGTTATTTTGGGGGCCTTAGGGTTCATTTTGGGGTTTCGGGAGATTTAGGATATTTTGGGGTGTTTAGAGATTCATATTTTTTTGTTTTTTCATTGGTTTTTAATGCATTAGAAGTATTTTAGGGTTTTTACTGCTTTTTAGGGTTTTAAATTTTTTTATGGTTTTTGGGGTTTTGGGGGGTTTTATGGGATTTAGGGTATTCTTTGGGTTTATTAATGTTTTTATGATTTTTTTTGGATTTTCTTATGTTTTTTGAGTTTTTAGTGGTTTTATGGTTTTTATATTTTATTTTTTTAGAAATATTTGGTTTTTTAAATTTATTTAGGGTTTCAAATTTTATTCAGGGTTTTTACGATTTTTTAGTGTTTTTGGGTTTTTTGAATTTTTTGGTTTTTTTTATGTTTCAAATGGTTTTAGTGTTGTTTTAGGGTTCTTTTTTTGTAGGTGTTTTTTGGGTTTTTAGGATGTTGTAGAGATTTTATGGGTTTTAGGGTTTTTTTGTTTTTTTGTTTTTTTTGGGTTGTAAGGGAATTTCAATGTTTTTAATGTTTTTAGACATTTTAGGGGGTTAAGGTTATTTAGGGAATTTTATGGTTTTAATATGGGTATTAAGGTTTTTTAGGGTTTTTTCTATCTATTTAGTTTTTTAGGGGTTTCTAGGTTTTTTTGGGTTTTAAAGGGTTTTATATATTTTTTAGGTTTGGTGGTATAATGGTTTATAGCCTTTTAGGGATTTTGTGGTTTTTATAGATTTTATGTTTTTCATGTTTTTCTAGGGTTATTAATGATTTAGTTCTTTTTTATGGTTCTATAGTGTTTTTCCCGTGTCAGAGAATTTTAGGGTTCTTATTCTTTTAACAGTTTTTTTGGGTTTTTGGGGCGTTTAGGATTTTTTTGTGTTTTTTTTGGTTTTTAAGTATTATTTGTATTATTAGATTTGTTTGGGGGTTTAGACTATTTCAAATTTTTTATGGGTATTTTTGGGGATTATTGGATTCCAGGGTTTCCTGTGAATTTAATGATTTTAAAGGGTTTTTTGGATTTTTTTTGTCTTTATTGTTTTTATTGGTTTTAGGGATTTTAGGGTTTTTTTTTGTGTTTTTAAATTATTTTATGGTTTTGGTATTTTATATTTTTTTATGGATTATAGGGTTTTCATGGGGTTTTAGTGGGGGTGGGGGGTTAAGGTTTTATAGATTTTAGGGATTTTAGGGTTTCTTTTGTTTTTAGGGATTCTTTGAGGTTTAATGGGGGGTGCTAGTGTGTTAGAAATTTTTGTATTTTTTAGTGTTTAAATTTTAATTAGGTTTTTAGGTTTTTTATGTTTTTTTATGAATTTTATGGTTTTGAGTTATTTTTATAAACTTTTTGGACTTTTAGTTTTTTAGGGGGCTTCTTAGTTGTTTTTGTGGTTTTTAGGGTGTTTAGAGTTAATTTGGTGTTTAGGATTTTAGGGGTTTTTAGGGATTTCAGGGGTTTTTAGGATCTTTTATGGTTTTTAGAATTTTTTGGGTTTTTAAAAATATTTTTTGGTATTAGTTTTTCAATAATTTTTAGGGTAATTAGGTTCTTGGGTTTTAGGTTTGTTTCTGGGTTTTGGTTCTTGGGGGGGTTGTAGTATATTCTAGGATTATGTGATGTTTTAGGGTTTTTTAGTGTTTTATAGTCTTTTCAAGGGGTTTTAGAGGTCTTTTAATTTTAAGGTGTTTTAGGGTTTTCAAGGGGTTTGGGGTTTTTGGGGGATTTAGGGGATTTAGGGTTCTTCAAGGGTTTTATGGTTTTCTTAGGTTTTCATAGGGTTTTTCTGATTCTCTTATGGGTTTTAGAGTTTTATGAAATATTTTTTAGTTTTTTTATTGTTTTAGTGAGTTTTACAGGTTTTAGGGGTTTAGGGTTCTTAAATGGGTTTTAATATTTTTAGGATTTTTAGGGGCTTCACAGTTTTTTTTGGGTCTTTAAGGGCTTTTAGGGTTACTTTAGGGTTCTGGGGTTTTTATGGGTTTTAAGGGTTTTTAGTGTTCTAGGGGTTTTAGGGTAATTATTGGGGTTTTAGGGGATTTTTTTTTGGTTTTAGGGGTTTTAGGGGTTTTCATTAAAAATAATGTGTTTTTAAGAGTTTTTATGGTCTTCTTCGATATTTATATGGGTTTTAGTATTTTTAATGGGTTTTAAGAATTTTTAGTGTATAAGGGTTTTTAGGGTTTTAGGATATTAGGGGTTTTATGAACTTTTAGGGGTGTTTATTTTTGGATTCTTATTGTTTTTAGGGTGTTAGTTATTTTAGTGTTTTTATCGGTTTTTATGTTTTTTGGGTGTATTCTGGTGTTTCAGGGAATTCATTGTTTTTTAGTGTTTTAAGGGTTTCATACATTATTGGGGTTTTTAGTGTATTTAATGTTTTTAGGTATTTTATTATTGTTATGATTTTTAGTATTTTTACGGTTTATTAGGGTTTTAATGCATTTATAAGGGTTTTAGGGTTTTGTGGGGGGTTTTAGGATTTTTAGGAATTTTTGGGTCTTTTAGGGTTTTAATGGATTTTAGGGGTTTTGGGGATTTCAGGGATTTTGGGGGTTTTAAGGGTTTGAGTGTTTATTTTATTTTTAGGGGGTTTGGGATTTCTAGGAGTTTTGTGGATTTGAGGGCTTTCATGGATTTTCAGGGGGTTTAGGGCTTTTAATGGTTTTTAGGTTTTTTAGTGTTTTTAGGAGTTTTAGGGTTAATATGAGTTTTTAGTGCTTTTTGGGTCTTTATGAAATTTTAAGGGATTTATGATATTTTTTGATTTTTAGGGTTTTACATTTTAGATTTTTTTAGGGGTTTTAGGGTTTTATGAAGTTTTAATGTTTCTAGGAATTTTAATGGTTTTAGTGTTTTTTTTGGTTTTTAGAGTTTTATAGTGCTATTAGGGGGTTTGGGTCTTTTGGGTTTTTACCGGTTTTTATTGTTTTTATAGTTTTTAGGTGATTTAGGTTTTTAATGTGTTTTTATGGTTTCTAGGATATTTTTAGGCATTTTAGGGTATTTAGGGTTTTAGGATTTTTAATGTTTGTTAGGGGTTTTAAGAGTTTTAAGGTATCAGTAGGTTTTTAGGGTCTTTTAGAGTCTTTTTGTGGGGGGGGGGGTTAGAGAATTTTGAGGGTTAATGTGTTTTTTTGGTTTTTAGTGATTTTATGATTTTTTGATGGGTCAGTGAGTTTGGTTTTTTAGGTTTTTAAAGTTTTAAAGTGTTTTCATGGATTTTTAGAGTTTTTTTGATTGTTAGGGTTTGTATTACTTTTGGGTATTTTTAGGGTTTTTAGGATTGATTTCTGAATTTTTAGGGTTTCTAGGGGTTTACAAGGTTTTAGGGTTTTTTACATCTTTTAAAGTATATTTTTTTTGCGGTTTTAGGGTTTTTGGAGTTTTTATGCTGTTTAAGTGGGTTATTGGGTCTTTTAGAGGTTTTGAGGATTTCATGGGTTTTTAGAGCATTATGTTCTCTAACTTTGTTTGGTATTTTTAGGGTTTTAGGTGTTTTAGGGCATGTTATGGTTTTTATGATTTTTATGGGTTTTAGAGATTTTTAGGGGTGTATGTGTTTATGGGTTTTTTCATTTTTAGGGTTCCTATGTTTTTAGGGTTATTATGGTTTTTTATTTTTTAGTGTTTTTATGGGGTTTTAGTGTTTTTATGGGGTTTTAGGGTTTTAATGGTTTTAGTGTTTTATGGGGTTTTAGAGTTTTTAGGTTTGTTTTTATTTTTTTGTTTTTATAGTAGTTTTAAGAGTTTTTAGGATTTCTCATTGTTGTTTTGGGATTTTACATGGAATTTTAGGGAATTTACGGTATTTTTTGGGTTTTAGGTTATTTTTTTGTTTTTAGGTTTTTTGGGATTTTAGGGATTTTCTCGGTTTTTGGGTTTTTTCATATTTTTGGGGGTTTTATCATTTTAGGGGCCTTAAATTGTTTCAGAGGTTTTTTTAGGGTTTTAGTGTTTTTAAGATTTGTTTTATGGTTTAATTTATTTTATGGTGTTTTTTGGATTTTTAGTACGTTTTAGGAGTTTCTAGGGTTTTTAGGGTCTATAGTCTATTTATGGGTTTAAGGTTTATATTGTTTTTAGTTGTTTTCTGTTTTTAGGGGTTTTAGGGTTTTTCTATTTTAGGGTCTTTAGGGGTATTTAAGGTTTTTATGGTTTATATGGTGTTTTAGGGATCTTTCATGGTGTTTTATGATTTTTGGGGTTTGTAGTGTTATGTAGCGATTTTCTAGTTTTGATAGGTTTGGAGGGTGTTTTAGGGTTTTCGGGGGTTGTTAGGATTTTTTAATTGTTTTAGGCTTTTTATGGTTTTAGATTATTTATGGTTTTTTTACATATTTTATTGATATTAGGGGTTTTATGGTTCTAATAATATCCTTATTGTTTTTAGGTTTTTTACTGTACATAGAGTTTTTTAGAATTTTATTGGGTTTTTAGAGTTTTATGGTTTTATAGATTTTAGTTTTTTAAGGTTTTATGGTTTTTAAAGAGTTTATAGGTTTTTATGGTTTTATTATTGTTTTAGGATTGAAAATATTTTTAGGGTTTGGGGGGTTATAGTTTCTATGGGTTTTGGATTTATTTTTGTTTTCAGGTTTTATATGGGTTTTTATGGGTTTTAGGATTTTTTTGGGGTTTTTTGGGTTTTGAAGGTTTTTAATGTTATGATGATGTTTTTAGATTTCTTATAATTTTTAATGGTTTTAGGGTATTTTTTGATTTATATAGGGTTTTTATCAGCCTTTTAGGGTTTTTTTTGGGATTTTAGGTTTTTGGTGGGTTTTAGGATCTATTAGGGATTTTTGGTTCATTGTGGTCTTTTAGGGTTTTATGGATGTATAAGGTATTTTAGGTCTGTATATGGGTTTTTAGGGGTATTAAAAGGACTTAGGTTTCTTATTGTTTTATTTTTAAACGGTTTCTATGGTCTTTTTGGGTTTTATATGGATTTTTGGATTTTTTAATGTTTGTTATGTTTTTTGGGTCTTTAGGGTTCTCTCTATTTTAAGGGCAATTTATGGAATTTTAGGGATTTTTATTATTTTAGAATATTTTATTTTTATTACCATTTTATAAAGACTTTTGGGGTGGGGTTAGGTATTTAAAATGATTTTAGGGTTTTAGGGTTTTTATGTGGTTTTGTGGGTATTAGGTTATTTTGGGGGTTTTAGGGTCTTTTAGGGGTTTTGATGATTTTAATGTCCTAAAGGTTTTTTCAAGGGGTTTTAAGATCCTTTAGTGTTTTTAGGGTTATAAATGTCATTTTCTGTTTTAGGAGTTTTGGGACCTTTTTTGTTATAGGGTTTTGTGGGTCCCTTAGGATTTTTAAGGACCTAAGATGGGTTTTTAGTGTTTTTATTTTTCATTGGCGTTTTCAAATATTTTTTTGATTCTATTATAGTTGTAGGGTGTTGTATGGTTTTTTTAGGTTTTTATGTTCTTTTAATGATTTTTTATTATTTTTATTGTTTTAGGGTCTTTAGGGTTTTTAGGATTTTGTGAGTTTAAGGGGGTTTAATGTTGTTTTGGAGGGTTTTAGGGTAGGGAAAAGAAGGCACAAGACTAGGCTATTCCCATCCCCCCAAAATTTATTATAAAAAATAAAAAGAAAACAAGGTAGGGGTGGAGTCAAATGAACCACACCCAAAATCCTTAAACATCCCCCAAAAAACCAAAAACCCCCAAAATATAAAAACAACACACAAGATAGGGAAGAGTCAAACAACCCACACCGAAGATAAGTAGCATCATGGGATCACCATTTTCACCATAACCAGACATAGATAACGCAAAAAACATCACCTTTAGTACCTCCCAACCAAGTGGCAAAAAGCATCTAGCAGCACAATTTACAACATCCAGTGCCTCTTCACTAATCAGATCCAAACCCAGCAACACAGAACCACCAACACCAAAATCAAAGACAATAGCTTCATCACTTCCTAGCCAAGCAGCAACCATCATCCAACACCTCAGTTTCCAGTATACAGCAACTCCTAACCAATCATCACCCAACATTTCGCACCTAGCAGCACAACCAGCAACACCAGACCACCAACACCCACACCCAGAACCATTCCACCACACCTGTAACCCTTTGGTCATAACCAAGATCCAAACAACACCTCCATCAACCCATAAATTAAAAATATCGTGCCCAGAAAGCATAAAACACTTCCCATCAATTCCATCAACCATCACCAGAAGAAACTCAAAACCAATCCAACCATAACCAAAAAAGAAGCCAAAGAGAAAACATGAAACATCCAAAAAAATATGTTATGAACAAAAGAACTTAAAATTTAAATATTTCCAACCAAAACCTGCATCGAATGTGTGAAATGAAGACGAAGCAACGAAACTGGATCGAACATGAACCTACATCTACTACGTGAACTGATGAAAAACCAGGATCTTCTTCACGCGATGAAGATGAAACTGGGGAAAACACCCAGACACATAAACCCACATCCTATATCTACCATAAACTAATAAATGGATGAAAATGGATTATCAATTGATCTGATCCAAACTGAGATCACGTCGCTCCGTGTAGGAAATAAAATTTGTTACAAAAAATTCACTAAGACGAATTGAATTACAGAACTACCGAGTCCAAACCAAGCTACCAAAAAATCCAAGATATGCTGATCTGATGCCCAAATACCAAATCCAAGCCAGTGCTAGAAGTAGGTAAACCCATCGAAGAAACCTGGAAACACCTGCCGCCTTGATCCGCACAACCCCTATAGGCCCCTCTACTGCCGAGAAGCTACGTCATCCCCCACAAGTGCATCTCTAGGTAGAACACAATGGACTGCTTGAACACCACCCCATTTGAACTGCGATGCCTGATCCGAGGGAGAGAAACAAAGAGAGTGGAGGAAGAAGACGAAAGGAAGAAGAAGATGTGTTGTGAAGAAAACCCACCATAGAGGATTCAAGGATGAATCCCTAGAGATCACAACTCTTATAGAGATACCCCAGGAGATTTAAGGGATTTTATGGATTTATGGATATTAGTATCCTTTAGGGTTTGTTAGGTTTCTTATGGGTTTTAGGGGTCTTATTATTTTTTAGTTTTCTAGTTTTTGAAGGGTTTTTAAGATTTTTAAATGGTATTTACTGATTTTTAGCGATTTTATGGATTTCAAGGGTTTTTAGTGCTATAGGATATTTTTGTGAATTTTTGGTTTCTTAAAAGTTTTATATTTTTTTTTGTGTTTTTAGGGGTTTTAATAGGTTCTTAGTGTTTTCCAGTGTACTTGGGGCTTTTAGGGGGTTTGAGTTTTTATAGTTTTTTCTTTTTTTGTAGTTTTTAGATTTTTGTTTGAATTTTTAGAGTCTTAAGTGGTTTTATGAATTTTTAGATCTATTAATAGGGTTTTAGAGTTTTTTCGATATTATTTATGGGCTTTTCGAAATTTAGAGGTTTTAGAGATTTTAATAGTTTTTAGGGGTTTCAAGGTAGTTTGGGGGTTTTAAGGGTTTTAGGGAGTTTAGGGTTTTTATCAAATATTTTATGATTTTTATGGTTTTTAGGGGGTTTTATGTTTTTTAGGATTTATTAGGGATTTTATACGTTTATGGATTCTATAGATTTTTAGGGATATTAGTTTTTTTTTATTTTTAGCGTTTTAGGTTTTTAGGGTTTTTTGTGTTATTAGGGATTTTTTTACAGTTTTTAGGGTTTTCTATGGTTTTAATGGTTTTTAGGATTTTTAAGGGGTTTAAGGGTTTTAAAGTGTTTTAGGGTATTTAGAGATTTTTTGGTATTTATGGATTATATGATTTTTTTAGTATTAAGGGTATTTCATTTATTGGGTTTATTTTGGATTCTAAGGATATTTAAGGTCTTTAAAATTTTGAATATTTCATGTTTTAAGTGATTTTAAGGTTTTTATGTATTTTTAGAGGTTTATGGGTTTTAATATTTTTGGGGGTTTTTAGTATCTTGGGTTTTTCATATCTTGTTTAGGGTTTTTTATGGGTTTTATTGGTTTTAGTGTTTTTAGGGATTTACAATGTTTTTGGGTTTTTAGGGTGTTTTAGGATTATTTTAGGGATTTTATTCTTAGTGGTTTTAGTTATTTTTTTTTCTCTTTTATGTATTTTTATGGTTTTTGGGAAGTTTAAGAGTATAGGATTTATTAGGGTTTTTAGGTTCTTTTAATGTTTTTAGGGTGTATCATTGTTTTTTTGAGTATTTTGTGATTTTTTGAATATTTTATGGGTTTTATGGATTTTAAAGTTTTTAGTGGTTTTATAATTTTTTATGGTTTTTAGGATTTTTTGATTTTATTAGGGTTCAAGTGTTTTTAGTGGTTTTAATGGTTTTTAGGGTTTTAGGGGGTTTTGTGGGGTTTTGTGTTTTTTAGTGTTTTTAGGGTATTATGGGTTTTGTATTTTTGGGGTTTTTAGTTTTGTTAGGGTTTTTATGCATTTTTATGTGTTCTTAAAGTTTTATAAGGGTTTTTGGGATTTTTATTACTTCTTACGGTATTATGGGTTTTTAGGGGTATTAGGGTTTTGGGGGTTTTTTAGGATTTTTATTATTTTTATTATTTTTAGGATTTTTCTGGTTTTGTCTTTTTATGGGAATTTTAAGGTTTTTTATGGGTTTTATGGATTTTGAGGGTATTATTATTATTTTTATTTTTTAGGGTTTTGAGTTATTTTCAGTGTTTTTAGTGTTTTTAAGGGGTTTTAGTGTTTTTAGGATCTTTTGGGGGTTTCTTAAGCGGTCTTAGTGTTTTTAGGATTTTCTGGTATTTTTAGTTTTTTATGGATTTAAGGGGTTTTTTATTTTTTAAAGAGGTTTTAGGGTTTTTAGTTTAATTTTAGGGTATTTATTGTTTTTATTCTTTCTCGGGGTTTTTATGTTTTTTTGTGTTTTTTTGGATTTTATGGTTTTTTCAGCTTTTGGGGCTATATTAGGGGTTTTGAGGTTCTTTAGGTTTTTAGG
Organism: Viscum album; assembly: GCA_963277665.1. Taxonomy (NCBI): domain Eukaryota; kingdom Viridiplantae; phylum Streptophyta; class Magnoliopsida; order Santalales; family Viscaceae; genus Viscum; species Viscum album. Next base: position 1,423,902,728 of record OY728136.1, on the reverse strand, counting down.
GTTTTAATGAATTTTAGGGGTCTTAGGGTTTTGTTGGGTTTTATAATTTTTTGAGTGTCTTTTGGGTTTTTTGGTTATGCTATGGGATTTAATGGTTTTTACAGTCTTTTAGATGTTTTTAGGGATTTATGGTTTATAGGTTTTAGGGTTTCCTAATTTTTTATAGTTTATGGTTTTTTGGACTTTCTAAATTTTTATTCGTTTTTAGGTTTTAGGATTTTAGGGTTTTTAGTGTTTTTTTATATATTTCATGGTTTTTAAGGTTACATATATTTTTGAATTTGTTTTTGGGTTTTTAAAGGTTTAGAGTGTTTTTGGGGAGTTATTGGGTATTTAGGATTTTTTTCCTTTCCGGGAATTATGCATTTCTATGATTTTTTTGGATTATTGAAATTTTTTTGGTTCCTTAGGGGTTTTAGGGGGTTTATGGTTTTATTAATTTATTTTTAGGGTTTTAGGTTTTCTAATATTTTTAGTGATTTTTTGGTTTTTAGGGTTTTTTGAGTTTTTATATTTTTTAGGTTCTTTAAGTATTTTTTAATCTTTTAGGTTTTCTAGAGTGTTTTATGGGCATTTTGGGATTTTAGGGTTTTATGATTATTAGGGTTTTAAGGGGTTTTTTTGGTTTTTAGTGATTTATAGGGTTTTAAAGATTTTTGTTTTTTAATATTTTTTTGGATTTTTAGGGGCTGTGGATTTTTAATCATTTCTAATGGTGTTTTTGCCTCTTTTAGGTGTTTTAATTTCTTTTTTGGGTTTTAAGGATTTTAAGAATTTTTTCAGATTTCATTGGGTTTTTAGTTTTTTAAGGGTTTTATTTTAAATGGGGGGTTTTAGGGTTTTTGCAATTTTTAATGTTTTTTTGGTTTTAAGGTATTATTGATTTTTTAGGGTTTTTAGCATTTGTAGGGTTTTTAATTCTTTTAGTGTTTTTAGATATTTTATGGATTTTAGGGTTTTAATATTTTTTTATATATAATGGTTTTATGGATTATTAGATATTTTTTGGGGTTTCTTTGCTTTTTAAGTGTTTGTAGATTAAAGGGTTTTGCGTGTTTTAAGGATTTTCAATTTTTTTACATTTTTAGTGTTTCTAGTTGGTTTATGGTTTTTAAGTATTTTTTTTTGGGTTTTAAGGTTTTTAGGGGATTTAGGTTTTTCCAGATATTAAGGGTTTTATTGTTTTTTGGAGTTTGAGTTTTTATGGTTTTTACGGGTCTTCAGTATTGTTAGTGTTTTTATCTTTTTTAGATATTTTAGGTGGTTAATTGTTTTTTAGGGTGTTAGGGTTATAAGTGTTTTTTAGGTATATTTTGGGTTTTCTAGGGTTTTAGGGTTTTAAGGACATTTTTAGTGTGTTTTTTGATTTTTAGGGTATTTAGGTTTTTAAGGATTTTTTTGGTATATTCATTATTAATTTTTTTTAATGGATTATGGGTTTTAATTTTTTTGAGATTCATTTTTTATGATATTTATGGATTCTATGTTGTTTTATGTATCTTTAAGTATTTTTTGGGTTTTAATGGTTTTTGGGGTTTTAGTTTTTTTTAGTGTTTGGGGGTTTTTCAAAAAAATTAAGAGGTTTTTAAGGTGTTTAGGTTTTTTAGTATTTTTTAGTGTTTTCAAAAGTTTTTAAGGTTTTTAGAGGTTTTATGATATTTTTAGGGGTTTGAGGTATTTATATATATTAATGGGATTTAGGTTTTTAGGGTGGGTTAATGTTTTTTAGGGTCTTCGGTTATTTTTGATATTTTAAGGGTTCTTAAGGGTTTTTTTGTATTTTATGGTTTTTTGGAATTTTTAGGAGATTTTTAGGGATTTTAAGATCTTTTAATGGTTTTAAGGGTTTTTAGGGATTTGTGGGTTTTAGGGTATTTAGGGCTTTTGGGTTTTTAGGGTTTTTAGGGGTGTTATGGTTTATATGGGTTTTAGTGGGGTTTTGAGGTTTTTTATAATTTATAGGGGTTTCATAGGGTTTCTTTGGATTTTATGGTATTTTTTGGGTATTAAAGTTCTATTTAGGTTCTTCTAGAGTTTTTTTAATGTTTTTAATATTTTAACAGATATTTTTTTTTATTTTGTGGGGTTTTGGGGGTTTGATGGGGTTTGATGGGTTTTTATAAGTTTATAGTTTTTTAGGATTTGGGTTTTTTATGGAATTTAGTGGTTTTAAATTCTTTTAGGGGTTTTATGGTGTTTTAAACTTTTAAGAGTTAATATATGGGTTTTTTAAGGGATTGTACATTTTAGGGGTTTTTGGGTTTTTTTTGAATTTTATGGTTTTTAGGGGTTTTATGGTACTTTATTTTTTTAAGTTGTTTCCTGGGATATTTAGGTATTTTAAGGGATTTTTACATTTTTAGGTGTTTATAGGGTCCTTAGGGTATTATATGATTGGGGGGGGGGTTATTTCCTTTTGGGTGTTTTTAGTGTTTTTAGTGAATTTTATATTTTATTGGTTTTTTGGGATTTGGTATTTTTATGGCTGTATGGGTTTTTAGTGGTTTAGGGTTTTTATGGTTATTTTAGTGTTTTAGGGTTCTTTTGAGGGTGTTTTAGGGTATTATAGGGTTATGTAAGGGTTTTCAAGGTTTGTAGTGCTTCTAGGGTTTTTCGGGTCTTTATGGTTTTAAAAGGGTTTTTATGGTTTTTAGGGGTTTTTAGTGATTTTAGTGTTTTAAGATTTTTCGGATTCTATTAAGGTTCATTGGGTTTTTGGGGTTTTTAGGATTTTCATTGGAGATTTTATGGGTTTTGTGTTTTTTAAAGTGTTTCAGAGTATTTTTTAGAATATATTGTTTTTAGCGTTTATTTATGGTTTTTAGATTTTATAGAAAAATTAAATGGTTTTAGGGGTGTTTTCAGTTTTTAGGGTTTTATGGTTGATTTAGGGTTTTTAAGGCTTTTTACAGTTTTTAGTGTTTTTAGGGGTTTAGGGTTTTTAGTTTCTTTGTGCTATTTAGGGTTTCATTGGGTACTTAGGGGGTTTAAAATGTTTTTAGGGTTCTTAGTTGATTTAATTATTTTCTTTGAGTTTTTATGGTGTTCAATGGTTTTAGGGTATTTTTGCATTGCAATAGGTTTTTAGGTTCTTTTTAGTTTTTTAGGGTTTTTATGGTCTTTTGGGGGTTTTAGGGGTTTTATATACTTTTAGGGTTTTTAGGGGTCTTAGGGTCTTTTGGGATTTTCAAGGGGTTTTAGTTTCTTTTACTGGTGTCTTAGTGCGTTTAAATGTATTTTAGGGTTTTTAGTTGTTTTTAGTGTTTTTAGAGTCTTTTGGGATTTTTATAATTTTTAGTGGGTTATAGGGGTTATTAATGTTTCTTGGTTTTTTTTGGTTTGTTATGGTGTAAGGTTTTTTCAGGGGGTTTGGGGGTTTTTATGAGTTTTTAGGTTTTTAGGTATTTTTAATGGTTTTAGGGTTTATTGGGTTTTCTAGTGGTTTATGGGGGTATATGGTTTTTCGGGGTGTTTAATGGGTTCTTAGGGTTTCAGGGTTTTATGTTTTTTTTACTGTTTTTAGTAATTTTAGGGGTTTTATGGTTTTTATTTCTTTTTTTTATAGTTTTTTTTGGGGGGGGGTTTGTATTTTTATAGTTTCATAGGATTTTTAGGTTTTTTTAAAATGTTTTAAGGGTTTTGGAAATTTTAAAATTCATTTTAGGATATTTAGGTTTGTTAGGGTTTTTTACTTCATTTTAGGGGTTTAGGGTGTTTAAGGATTTTTATGGTTTTTTATGATTTTTAGTTTATTTATAATTGTTATGGTTCTTTTCATGTTTTGAGTGGTTTTATTGGTTTTAGAGTTTAAGGGATTATATGGTCTTTAGGGGTTGGGGGGGGGGGGTTTAGTGTCCTTTAGGGTTTTCATTGTTTTTATATTTTTTAGGTTTTTTATTTTGTTAGGGTATTATAGAGTTTTATGTTTTTTATGCTATTTTATTATATTTAATGTTTTTGGTTATTATTATGGGTTTTTTGGTTTTTATATTTTGTTATTTTCTTTTAGGTTTTGTAAGGTCTTTTGGGTTTTTTTATGATTTTTTGGGGTCTTTTAGTGGTTCTTAGGGGTTTTAGTGTTTTAGTGAGTGTAATTTAGAGGTTTTAAGGATTTTTAGGGGCTTAAAGGTATTTTTAGGGGTTTAATGGATTTTATATTTTTTTTTGGGTTTCTAAGGTTTTTGGGTGGGGGTGGGGTTTTAGGTTTTTTTTGTGTTTTTGGTTTTTTGGGTTTTGAGATTTGTTGTGGTTTTTTTGAATTGTGTAGGGTGTTTTAGGAGTTTTAGGATCTTTCAGGTTTTTTATAGGGCTGTCATGGTCTTTTGGGGTTTATAAGGCCTTATAGTGTTTTTAGGATTTTGATTATTTTTAAAGGTTTTTATAGGTGGTTTGGTATTTTAAGGGGTTTAGCGACTTTGAGGGTTGTTTTAGGGGGTTTTTATTAGGTTTTATAGGGTTTATTGATTTTATGTTTTTAATGATTTTAAAGGTTTTTTTGGTGTTTTAATGGAGTTTTAGGGAATTTTTTGTTTTTTTTTTAATTTTTCTATTTAGGTGCATTTATGGTTGTAAATGTTTTTTGGGTGTTAGGGTTTTTGGGGTTTTTGGGTTTTTGTATTTTTAGGGTTTTTAGGGGTTTAAGAGGTTTTTATATATTTTGGGGTGTTTAAGGGGCTTTTGGGACTTTTTAGTTTCTTATAATCTTTTATGATATTTTACAGTTATTAAGGTGTTTTCATTTCTTTTAATGTATCTTTGGTTTTGAAGGGGATTTTAGGTTTTTATATGGTTTTAGGTTCATTATGGGCCATCTAAGAGTTTTTAGGGACTTTTAGGGGTGTTTTAAATTTTATTGTTTTTATGGTTTCTTGGGAATTTAGTGTATTTACGGTTTTAGGGGGACTAACGTTTCAGGTTTAATTTTTATTTTTAGGGGTTTTAGTTATTTTTTATGTTTCTTTGGGTTTTTGGGCTGTATTTAATGATTTTTATGGTTTTTTGGGGTTTCAAAGGGGTTTTATGTTTTTGGATATTTTTTAGGTTTTAGGTTTTTTTTACATTTTTTAGAGAATTTAGGATATTTTTCCTTTTTTTAAAGTGTTTTGTGTTCTTTTTGGAATTTTAGGGCCTTCAAGGATTTGGTGTTTTTATGGATTTTATGGGATTTTATATTTTTTTGGATTTTATTTGTGTTTTTTGGTGTTCTTATGGAGTTTTAATTTTTTGAGGGGTTTTATGAATATAAGGATATTCTTGTTTAATAAATTTTTAGGGTTTTTATGTTTTTAGGGTTCTTTCGGTTTATTCAGTTTTTAAGACTTTTTTTTGGTTTTTAATTTTTTTCTAGTTTTGCGATTTTTGGTGTTTTTTTGGGATTTTAGTGTTTTTAATTTTTTTATGATTTTTGGGTGTTTAGTGTTATTAAGGTTTTATGGTTTTTAGGATTCTTAATGTTTTTTAGCTTTTTTATTTTCTATTATAGTTTTATAGTAATTATAATTTTATTTATGGATTTTGGGGATCTTTATGTTTTTAGGTTGTTACCACCTTTTAGGATTTTTAATGTGTTTAGGTTTTTAGGGCCTTTTAGTGGGTTCTAGGGGTTTTTGCTATTTGTAGATTATTTAAGTGTCTAAATGGGGTTTTGGGTATTTTAGGGTTCTTAATGGGTTTTAAGGATTTTTAAAGAACATATTATTGTTTTTAGTGGTTTTGATGGGATCTTAGGGGTTTTAGGGTTTTTTTATTTCGTTTAGGGTCTTGTAGGAATTGTAGGGGATTTATGGGTTTTTTTGGTTTTTAAGGGTTTTAATGACTCTATGGTTATTATAGTTTTTATGTTCATTCAAGTGATTTATGGATTTTAGTTTCCTTTAAATATTTTAGGTTTATTTAGAAGAATTTGGGAGTTTAGGGTCATTTAAAGGGTTTTAGGGTCATTTAGGGTTCTAAGGATCTTTTTGAATAATTTAGGATTTTTAAGGTATTTTTGGATTTTTTTGTTTTTTATGCTCTTTTTGTCGATTATGTTTTTATAATTTTATGGGTATCTAGGGGTTTTATGGTATTTAGTGTCTTTTAGGGTGTCTCAACAGTTTTTAGGGTTTCTATTCTTTTCATGGGTCTTTTAGTTTTTTTTTAGGTTTTTTAGTTTTTTCATGTTTTTAGTGTTTTCGGTGTCTTTTAGAGGATTGATGGGTTTTTAATGGGTTTTATGGGTTCAATTTTCTAGTTTTTTTCGTTTCGAGGATTTTTTCAAGGGTTTTAGGTTTTTTTGTTTTTCAGGATTTTGTTTGTATTTTTTGTGATTTTTTATATTTTTAGGGTCTAAAGGGTCCTTTTGGTTTTTTAAGGATTATATGTTCTATTTAGTTTTTATTGTATTTTTATTTTTTTATTGATTTTATGGTTATTAAGTAGATTTTAGAATTTTTATGATTTTAAATTGGTATACAGTTATTATGGGTTTTACGGTATTTTTTGGTTTTTAGGGTTTTATGGTTTTTTGTTGATCTTAAGAAATTTTTAAGGTATCTATGTTTTTTTGGGGGGTTTTGATTTCATGGTAATTTTTTGTGTTTAGGGTTTACGGTGTTTTAGATATTTTAGGGGTTTTAGGTTTTTTAATGTGTGTTAGGTTTGTAGGTGTTTTGGGGATTTTTATGGATTTTTGGGGTTTCAGAGTTTTTAGGGTTTTATTTTTATTTATATTTTTATGATTTTAATGTTTTTTAGAATTTTTAGGTTTATTTTAGGTCTTTTATATGTTTTTAGGGTTTTATGTGTACTTAGAGTTTTTAGGTATTTTAATGATTTTTTAAAGTTTTAGGGATATTTTTGGGTTTTAATGTTTGTAGGTATTTTAATTTTTTGGGGTGTTTTATGATGTTTTGGTTATTTTATGGGTTTTAGTGATTTTGATATTTTATGGGTTTTAGACTATTTTAGTGTGTCTTAGGTCTTATAGGGTTTTATTGGGTTTTAGGTTTTTCTAGGTTTTATTTAAATTTTTTAGGTTTTTTGGGTTTTTGGGATTTATGGTCTTTTAGTCATTTGAATATCTTTATGGTTTTTACTAATTCATGGTTATTTTGGAGTTTTTATATGTTTAAGGATTTTTATTTTTTTTAGTGATTTTATGGGTTTTAATGGATATTTAGGGTTTTTAAGGGTTTAGTGTATTTAGGGAGTTTTATTGTTTTTGGGTGTTTTTGGGTTTTTATGGGTTTTAGAGGTTTTAATATTTTTATGGATTTAGTAGGGGTTTTAGGGGTTTTTAGTGATTTTTGGGTTTTTTGATGTTTTTAGGGTCTTTTGGGTTTTCTTGGGGTTTATGGGATTTTGTTTTTTTTTTGAGTTTTTATATTTTCTATATGGTTTTCAGGTTTTTCATAATTGTTTTCTGTGTTTTTTATGGATTTTATGATATTTTAGGGTTTTTAGTGTTGTTGGGTTTTTAGGGTGTTAAGGGTTTTTAGAGTATTTCAGTCATTTATAGGGTTTGAAGGGTCTTTAAGGTTTTTATGTTTTTTAGGGTATTTTAGGGTTTTTATGGTTTTTAGGTTCATCTAGGGGGTTTTAGGTTTATTTAGGGTTTTTAGAGTTTTAGGGTCGTGTAAATGTTTTTTGGGTTTTTAGGGGGGTTCGTGGGTTCTTTTATAGTTTTTATGTATTATTGAGTTTCTAGTTGGTGTTCTAGTTTTTAAGAGATTTGGTTTTTATGGTTTTTAGGTTTCATTGGTTTTTTATGAGTTTTAGGTTTTTTAGGTTTTTTGGGTGTATTTTAGTGCTTTGATGGGGTTTTAAGGATTTTTTGGGTATTTAGGTTTTCAATGGTTTAGTTAGGTTGTTTAGTGAATGTTAGGGGTTTTTAATGAGTTTTATGGTTCTCTTAGGGTTTTAAGGTCATTATGGTTTTTGGGTTTTTAGGGTTTTTCATAGGTTTTAGGGTTTCTAGGGGTTTTAAGGGGTTTTGGGATTTTTTTGTTTTTGTGGGTTTCTGGATTTTTATCATATTTAGGGGATTTTGATGTTTTAGGATATTGTAGAGATTTTTTTGGGTTTTAGGGTCCTTTATGGTTTATAAGGGTATTTTAGGGTAGTGTATGGATTTTAGGATATTTTAGCTATTTTTATGGGTTATAAGGTATTTAGGTATTTTATGGTTTTCAGGTTTTTTTTTGGGATTGTTTTGGGTTATTAGTGTTTTTAGGGGTTTTAAGGTCTTTTAGGTTCCTTTTATAGATTTTATTTTTATTAGGTGTTTTAGTGTTTTATGTGTTTTCAGTATTTGTTTTGGCATTTTTAGACATTTTTAGGGGGTTCTATGGGTTTTAGGTCTATTAAGGTATTAGGGGGAGGGAGGAAGGTTTTTACAAGCCCTTCTCAATTTATAGGTTATTTCATGGATTTTACGGTCTTTGCATTTTATAGATTTTATATTTTTTTGTTTTCAGGGGTTTTTGGATTTTAACGGGGTTTAGATGTTGGGGGGGGGATTATTTTTAGGTTTTGGGTGTTTATATTTTTTAGTGTTTTATGGGTCATTAGGGTATTTTATGGTTTTTTTGACTTTTAGGGTCTTTTAAGGTGTTTTTAGTGTTTTCTAGAGTTTTAAAGGTATTTATGATTTTATGTTTTTAGATGTTTTTTTTTTGCATTTTAATGGGGATTTAGGAATTTTAGTATATTTTTACAGTGTTTTATGGAATTTTAAGGGTTTTAATGTATTAAGGTATTTCAAGGGGGTTTGGGTTTTAGGGTATTTAGAGTTTTTATTTTTTTTAGGGATTTTCCATTTTATGGTATTTAGGTTTTATAGTATTTTTATCATCTTTTAGGGGTTTGGGGAATTTTAGGCAATTTAATGGTATAAAGGATTTTTAGGTTTTTTATTTTTTAATTAATGGGGTTAGTGGTTTTAGAGTTCATTTATGATTTTTAGGGATTCTTAGGGATTTTAGGGTTTTAGGTTTTTTTATGATTTATATGGATTTTTATGATTTTAAATGGTTTTTGGTTTTCAAGGGTTCTATGGGTGTTAGGGTTTTTAGGGTTTTAGAGTTTTAAAGGTTTTTATGGGGTTTAGTGTTTATCCAGGTTTTTAATGGGTTTTTTTGTTTTTTTTACAGTTTTATTTTTTTATAGTTTTTTTCTAATTTTAAGGTTTTTTAGGTGTTTTAGGTTTCTAATTGGTTTTTTGGTTTTCAAGGGGTTTTAGGATATTTTTGGGTTTTATATATTTTTAGCACTTTTCCAGATTATAGTGTCTTTTAATGTTTTAAGGGGTTTAGGGTTTTTTGGTATTTTTTGGGTTATGAGGTTTTCTAGTGATTTTAGGGTCTGTAAGGTTTTTAGGGTTTTTTAGAAAATTTTAAGGGATTTTAGTTTTCTTTTTCATCGAGGGAATTTTTAATTTTATATTTTTCTGAGTTTTTATGGTCTTTTAGGGTTTTTTTGTTTTAGGGTTATATAGGGGTTTTTATGGTTCTTAGGGTCCTTTAATTTTTTTTGGGATTTTAGGATCGATTTTGGGTTTAGGGTTTTAAGGTCTATTAGGGGTTTTAGGGTTTCTATGTATTCTAGGGTTTTAAAGGGTTTTAGGGTTCTTTAAAGGCTTTTGGGTTTTTTTGGATTTTTTGTGTTCCTAGATTCTTTGGGGTTTTTAATGACTTTAGGGATTTTGAGGGTTTTATGTTTTTAACATTTTTTAGTATTCTTAGTGAATTTAAGTGTTTTTTTGGTATTTTACATTTTTTATTATCTTACAGTTCTTTAATGTTTTCATGGGTTTTTAGACCATTGGGGTTTTTAAAAGTGTTTTAAAGTTTTAGGGTTTTTTGTGCATTTATGTGTTTTATGGTATTTCTACGGTGTTTTTGTATTTTCGTGTTCTGAAAGGTTTTTTGGATATTTAGGTAATTTCTGTATTTGATTGCCATTTTGGTGTTTTAAGGGTTTTTATGGTCTTTATGGTTTTAGAGGTTTTAAGGCCCTTTAGGGTTTTAGGTTTTTTATGTTTATTTATTGTTTTAGGGTTTTAGGTTATTTTAATGGCTTATGGTCCTTATATTTTTGGGGAGAGTTTTATGGTCTTTTTGTGATTTTAGGGTGCTTTAGTGTTTTTAGGGTTTTCAATTTCCTTTAGGGGTTTTAGGATATTTAGGGTTTTTAGGGATTTGAGGTAATTTTAGGATTTTTTTGTTTTAAGGTCTTTTCGTGTATTTAGGGTGTTTGGAGTCATTTAGGGTTTTCAGAGTTTCTATGGGGTTTTATGTTTTTTAAAGGCTTTAGGTATTTTAAGGTTTTTATGGGTTTTATGTTTTAGTGTTTTTAGTTTGCTTTACTGTTTTAGTTATTTTTCGATATTTAGGTTTTTTTTGTGTTTTTGGTTTTTTTTTGTAATTTTGAAGGGGTTTTTAGTGGTTTTTACAGTTTTTATGGATTTTAGGGTCTTAAAGGTTTTTAAGGGTTTTAGTGTTATTAGTGATTTTAGGGGATTTAATTTTGTAAGTGTTTGAAGTGTATTTAGGGACTATAGGGTTTTTACTATTTTTATATTTTTATAGCTTTTGGAAATTTTATACTTTTTGGGTTCATAGGGTTTTAATGGGTTTTTAGGGTTTCATAGGGTTTTTAATGGTTTTTAGGGGCTTTAGGGTTTTTATATTTTTTAGAGGATTTAAGTATTTTTAGGGACTTTTTGGATTTTAAGGGTTTTGAGGCATTTTATTGGTTCATTCATGGTTTTTAGAGTTTTAAGGGTTTTCATCGATTTTTAAGGGGTATAGGGGTTTCAATAGGGTTTTTAGGGTTTTGTGTGTTTTTTGGGTTATATGGTAAGTTATGGGATTTTAGGGGTTTTATGGTTTTTAGTATTTTTATGGTTTTAGGGGTTTTAATGGTTTTTGAATCTTTTTTGGGGTTTTAATTTTTACTTATGTTTTAGGTTATTTAGTTATTTTTTATATTTTTAGGGTTTTTTGGATTTTTTGGGTCATTTAGGGGGTTTCACAGTTTTTTGGTTCTTTAAGGGTTTTTAGGGGTTTTAGGTTTTTAGGGGTTTTTAGGGTTTTTAGTGTCTTTTAGGGATTTTGGTATTTTATTGATTTGTTCCCATTAGTATTTATAACAGTTTTTTATACTCTTTAGGTTGTTTTAGGGGTTTTAGGTTTTTAGGGTTTTAGAAGGGTTGTATATTTTTTTTAGGGTTTTAAAGTTTTTTTAATTCTTAGGGTTTCAGGGGTTTTAAGGGGTTTCTTGGTTTTTAGTGCTTTTAGGGTTTTATGATTTTAGGGTTTTTATATTTATTCATTGTTTTGAAGGTTTAATGGGGTTTTAGGGTTCTTTTAGATGTTTTGATTGTTTTTTGTGGTTTTTAGGGTTTTTTCTATTTAAAGGATTTTAGGTATTGTAATTGTTTTTATGGTTTTATGGGGTTTTCAGTTTTTTTGGGTTTTAAGGTGTTTTTAACATTTTTTACGGTTTTAATAATTTATAGATGATTTGTAAGTGTTTTGGTGGTTTTGGGAGTTTTATTGGTTTTTTTTAGTTTTTTAGGATTTTGTAGTTTAATGGGGATTTATGGTTTCAGGTTTTTTTTTAGATTTTAGGCTTTATCATGTTTGTTATGGTTTTATAGTTTTGAGGGGTTTTAGATTTTTTTTTGGGGTTTTATATTTTTAAGGTTTTTAGGACTTTTAAGTTTTTTTGGGTCTTTTAGGGTTTGATGGGTTTTAATGGTTTTTATGGTTTTGAGTGTTTTTAATGTGTTTTGTTTTTTAGGGCATTTTAGGTTTTTTTATGGTTTTTAGGGGTTTTATGGTTTTAAGAATCTTTCTCGGTTTTTAGACTTTTTTTGGGTCTTTGTGGGTTATTTGAGATTTTAGAATTTTTTAGGATTTTAGGGTTTTAGGGGTTTTTGAGTTATAAAGGTGCTTCAGTGTTTTAAGGGTCCTTTGATGTTTTTAATGTTTTTAGTAATTTGGTGTGTTTTTTATTTTTAGTATTTTGTTGGTTTTTTGGGTTTTAAACAGTTTTGAGGTTTTTGGATATTTTAGGGGTTTTCAATGGTTTTTATTATTTTTAGGGCATTGGAGTTTTTAGTTTTTTTTGGTTGTTTGTGTTTTGGATGTTTTTATGGTTTTTAGAGTATTTAGGTTTTTTATTGTTTTAGGGATTTATAAATTTTAGGTTTTCATGGTTTTTATTTTTTATGGTTTTATGGTATTTTGGGTTTTTTTGTGTTTTTAGGGATTTTTAGAGTTCTTATGTGTTTTTACAGTTTTTAAGGCCTTTAGGTTTCATTTTGTTTGTAAAATATTTTAGGGTTTAAGGGTTTTCATTTTTAAGGGTTTTAGGGTTTTACTTGTTTAAGGATATTTTATATATTTTTTGTGTTTTTGGGTCATTTAGGGATTTTTTGTTTTGTTTTTTTTAATGGTGGTTTTGGGGTTTTAAGGGGTTTCAGGGTCTTTTAGTGTTTAGGGGGATTTTATGATATTAGAATACTTTTGGTTTTTTTTGGGTTCGTTTAGGGTTTTAGGGTATTAGGATCCTATAGGTGTTTTAGGTTTTTTAGGGTTATTTAATTTTTTAGGGGGTTTTAAGGTCCTTTAGTGATTTTAGGATGTTTAATGATTTTCGGATCTTTTAGGCATTTTGGGTTTTTTATGGTCTTTTATGGTTTTTAGTAATTTTAGAATCATTTAGTTTTTTAGGGTATTTTTTGGTATTTTAGGGGTTTTATGGTTTCTTGCTGACTTTTATGAGTTTTATTCATTTTAAGTACTTTTAGGTTGTTTAGGGTTTTTAGGGTCTTTTTGGGTTCTTTAGGGACTTTCAGGGATTTTTGGTCTTTTTTGGGACTTTTAGGGTTTTGGGGGGGGTTTTGGGTGTTTTAGTGTTTTAGGTGTTGGTATGGTTTTTATGAATTTTAGGGTTATTTAGGTGGTTTGGGGTTTTTAGGATATTTTTGTACATTAGGGGTTTCTAGGGTTTTAGGGTTTTTAGGGATTTTATGATTGTATGGGTTCTCAGTCTTTTAAGTAGTTTTTAGGATATTTATTTGGTCTTAGGGTTTTTAGGTTTTTTAGTGTTATATGGGTTTTGGGGTTTTAGGGGTTTTAACAGTTTTTTATGGTTTCAATGGTTGTATTTTTTCCGGGGATTAGGGGTTTTTTTATTGTCTTTGGGGTTTTTAGGGTGTTCATAATGTTTTGGAGTTTTAGGTATTATGTGGGGTTTTGGGGGTTTTTAGAATTTTTAGGGGGATTTGGAGCTTTTAGTGTTTTTATGGGTTTAAAGGGTTTCAGGGTTTTAGTATTTTTTATGAATTTTTAGGGGGTTTTAGGGGGTTTTAGAGTTTTTTAGGGATATTAGGGGTCTCTTTTAGGGATTTATTGTTTTGGAATGTTCTAATTATTTTTGTGTTTTTATGGGATTTTGGGTTTTTTAGGTTTGTTTGGATTTTTTAGGGAATTTTTGGGATATTTTATGGTTTTAGTGGTTTATAGGGCATTTTAGTGTTTGTAGGACACTAATGGTTTTTAGAGTTTCTAGGGTTTTAGATATTTTAGAAATTTTATGGTACTTTAAGTGTATTTTGGTAAATTTGGGTTTTTAAAATTTATTTAGGGTTTTAAAAAAATATTGTCTTTTTTGGGAATTTAGAGGATTCGAGGGATTTTAGGTTTTTTGGGATTTTATCATTTATGGGGATGTTAGGGGATTTTAGAGTTTTTAGGTGTTTTAGGTGTTTTTAGTGTTTTTAACTATTTTTGGTATTTTAAGATTTGGTTAGGTTTCATATGGTTTTTAGGATCCTTTCAGGTTTTAGGCGTTTTAGTGTTTTTAGGGTTTTAAGGGGTTTTAGTGTTTGAGGTTTTTAGGGTTTTTACAGTTTTATGGTCTTTATGGGCTATAGGGTTTTTTGGGGTTTCTACTTTATGGGGTTTTAGGGTTTGTAGGAATTTTATGTTTTTTATTGATTTTAGGGTTTTATGCGCTTTTCTAATTTTTAGGGTTTTGGGTATGATGATGATTTTTAAGGGTTTATAGGGGTATTTTTATGGGTATTATGGGTTTTATGTGTTTTTAGGGGGTTTATGAGTTTTTTAATGGTTTTTAGCGATTTTGGATTTTTAACGGTTTTCAAAATTTATATTGTTTTTTTGGTTTTCTAGTATTTTTTGGGTTTTAGTGTATTTATTGATTTTATAGGTTTTAGGGTTTTTTAGATTTTTGGGGTGTTTAGGGTTTTGAGGGTTTATCGGTGATTTTAAAGTCTTCTTATAGTTTTTTTGGGTTTTGTTACGATTTTTATGTTTTTATTGTTTTTTGAGTTTCTTAATGTTTTGGGGTTATAGTATATTTTATGGATTTGGGGTTTTTAGGGTTTTTATATATTTTTTATGAAATATTTATGTTTTGATGGTTGTTAGGGTCATTTGGGTTTTTTGGGTTTTTTACGGTTTTTGGGGGGTTTTGGGGGTTTTTGGGTCTTTTATTTTATTTTTTCATTTAGGGTCGTTTGGGGTATTTATATTGTTTTTTTGTATTATTTTAGTGTTTTTAGTGGTTTTTTCTTTTTAGGGTTTATATAATTTTTAAAGGTCCTAATGGTTTTAATCTTTTTTTAGGGTCTGTTAGGGATTTTTGGGTTTTTTGGTTTCTTACTGATTTTTTTTTGGTTTTTAGGTTTTTAGGTTTTATCAGGTGTTTTAAAGTTTTTTATATTATTTTTATGGTTTTTATGGTTATGAGGGTTTTTTGGGGTTTTGATGTGTTAATGGATTTTGTGGTTTTTATGGTGTTTTGGGTTTAAAGGGGTTTATATAGTTTTTAGGGTCCCTTACTGTTTTTTGGGTTTTTAGTTCCATTTAGGTGTTTGGGGTTTTTAGGTATTTTTGGGTTTTAATATATTTTAGGGTTTTATTATTTTTTTGGGTCGTTGTGGGTTTTTTTCTCTTAGGGTTTATGGAGTTTTAGGGGTTTTAAGGACTTTTATGGTTTTTAGAATTTTTATGGACATTTAAGGTTTTTAGGGTTTTAGTGTATTTTAGGGTTTTAGTGTATTTTGGGGTTTTAGGGTTTTTAGGGTCCTTTAGGGTTGTTAGGGTCCTTTAGGTTTTTTGGGGTTTAAAGTTTTTTTTTGGGATTTTTTGGGTTATTTTGGGGTCTTCTGTTTTTTTTATGAGTTTTAGCGGTTTTTTTGGTTTACTGGGATTCTTGTGGTTTTAGTGATTTTTATGTTTTTTATGGTTTTTATGGTGTTAGGGTTTTTAGGGGTTTTATGGATTTCAATGTTATTTCTATTTTAAGGGGTTTTAGGCTTTTATGCATTTCATGTTTTGAGGGGTTTTAGGGTCTTTTAGTGGGTTTTAGAGATTTTAGGGTTTTTATGGATTTTAGGATATTTTAAGGTTTTATGGGCCTTTATAATCTTTTGGGGTTTTAAATACTTTTTTGGTTTTAGGGTTTTAGGGGGGTATAGGTTATTTTAGGTGTTTAGGTGTTTTTAGGGTTTTTTAGTGGTTTTAATGGTTTTCCATGGTCTGTTATAGTTTTAGGAGTATATAGGGGTTTTAATGGTTTTTATGGATTTTTGGATCATTTTGGGTTTTTATTTTCCATTATGGATTTATGGTTTTAAGGGTTATTTAGGGTTTTTAAGGTCTTTTATGGTTTCAATGTTTTGAGAGTTTTTAGGGTCCTTTAGCGACTTTTTGGGATTTTTAGTGTCCCCGGATTTTTTTTGTAGTTTTTCAGGGATTTTAGGGTTTTTAGGGTTTTAGGACCCTTAAGGTCATTTAATATTATTAGTGTCTCTTATTGTTTTTTCGTTATATTTTATTTTCATTTAGGGTTTTTAAGGTTTTTAGTGTCTTTTGTGGTTTTTGGGTACTTTGGGTTTTTAGGGTCTTTAGGGCCTTTTAGAGATTTTGGGGTCTTTTAGTAGATTTAAGGTATTTTTGGTTCATTTTAGAGTTTCTATGGTTTTTTATGGATTTTGGTTTTTAGTGGATTTTGTGGATTTTATTAGGTTTTATTATTTTTAGTGGTTTTAGGGTCTTTTGTGTTTTTAGGGTTTTGAGTAGGGGTTTAGAGGTTTTTAGGATTTTAAGGGGTTTTAGGATTTTTAAGGATTTTAATGGTTTTTTTGTTATTTTAATGGTATTGATCATATTTAATTGTATTAAGGATTTTATGGGTTTAAAGGATTTAGGGATTTTTATTGTTCTTATGGTTTTTATGGTTTTTATTTTTTGATGAATTTATAGTTTTTTATATTTTTAGGGTTTGTGGGGGTTTTTAGGGTTTTAGGGGTTTTTTGGTTATTAGGGGTTTTTGTGATTTATAGGTTTTTAAGGGTTTTTCAGGATTTTTAGGTTTTTATGGATATTTATGTTTCTTATGGTTTTGGGTTTTTAGGATTTTAGGGGTTTCTTGGATTTTTTGGGGGTTTATTGTTTTATTGGGGTTTTATTATTTTTCGTGTTTTAGGGTTTTTAGTGTTTTTAGTGTTTTGTTGGGTTTTAGGGTTATTCAATGTTTTAATGTTTTTTAGGGTTTTTTTTGTTTTTTAGTTTATTTTAGGCGTTGAATATTTTTAATTTTTATATCATCTTAAGGGATTTTAGGTATTTCTAGTTTTTGGGTGTTTTATGATTTTCATGTTGTTCAAGGTTATATTATGGTTTTTTTGGATTTTTCTATTTTTTTTAGTATTTTGATTTTATTACGGTATTTAAGGATTTTTAGTCGTCAAGGTGTTTTTAGGGGTGTTAGGGTAGTTTTAGTGGTTTTATGTATTATTTTTGGTTTTTTAGGTTTTTAGGGATTTTAAGGTTTTTAGGGTCATTTAGTATTTTCAGGATTTTAGGGTACCTTATAGGTTTTTAAGGTTTTTTGGTTCCTTAGGGGTTTTAGGGATTTTTTTCTCATTAATGGTTTTTAATGTTTTTATGGATTTTGGTTGGGGGTTTAGGGTTATTTTTGGTTTTTAGGGTTTTAATGATTTTAAGGGTTTGATGGTTTTATTGGTTTTTAAGGGTTTTAAGGGTTTGAGTCATTTTTTGGGTTTTATGGTTTTTAAGTGTTGTAGGGTTTTATTGGGTGTTAGGTTTATTTAGGGTTTATGGTTTTTATTTTTTTCAGGTTTTTGGGTATTTAGGGGTTTTTTGGGTTTTTTCGGGTTTTTGGAACTTGAGAGTTTTTAGTTGTTTTAATAGTTTTAATGATTTTAGGTGTTTTTATGGGGTCAAAAGTTTTTTTGTGGTATTTAGGGCTTTGGGGAGTTTCCATGACTTTTTAGGTTTTTTAGGGTTTCTAGGTTTTGGGGTCTCTTGGATTGGTTTTAGGGATCTCAATGTTTTTAAGGTTTTTGAGTTTCTTGGGTGGTTTGTAGTGTCTTGAAAGCTTCACAAAGGGAGGTAAGGACTCCCAAAATCACTTTGTAGAAGGAAGAAAATATTCTTACAAGTACATCATAGAAAATCTATGAAAATAAGATTGGAAATTTAAGTAGAAACTAGAAGAAATCAAATTTTGAAAAGGGTTTTAGGATGACCGAGTACCATCACTAGGAAAGGTTCTAGGGGCGCATAAACCAAGAACCATCTATACGCGGAAGAACCCATGAGGCACTGGACCATGGGGTGATTTACAAAACAACCTAGGGCACTGCAAACCATGTTTTTGGAAGAATTGAATGCTGAAATTCCACCATATACCATCCCGTGAACTAAGCAGTTCGCGGGTGAAGTAAGTCGGTGGGTTCCATGAACCACATCTCATGGACCACAGCCTCCACAAACCCTAGTTGACTGAGTCTTATGTGGGTTGAGATATATCTTCATGGGATTCCACAAATGATTTCGCATGTCCATATATAATATTTCCCCAGTGCCTTATAAAAGAACAGCAAGAGGAACTAAAAAAAGAGGCAAATCATATGATACCAGTGGAGGAGAAAGGGATCCTGAATGGAGAAGAGCTATAGGAGGTGAGAAAAATGGATGAAGAACATAAAGGGTTTGGAAGAAACTTCTCCCACACCAGAAGCTATTTGCGGGACTCCATCTTGCACTTGAAGTTGTTCGCGGGACTCATTCCCACACCTAAAGTTGTTCACGGGACTCCGTCCGGCCCCCGAAGCAGTTCGCAGACTCCCTCCCATGAACTATATGAAGAAAGCAGTTTGTAGAATTCCTCCCCATGAACCATATTTGGTATAACCTCCACAAGAAGGTATAAAATGAATAAAAAATATAATAAAAATGGTTCACGGATGCTCCTATGAGGGAAACACACTTCACAAACTCCATATACAGAACATAGTTCACAGATTCCCTATACGGAAGACAGTACACAATCTCCCTAGGTGGAATGTAGTGTGTAGAAAGCCCTTTCTAGAAAACAGTTCATGGATAGCTCTGATTTGGCCAAAGGTTTTCGGAAGCTCCTATGATGAAAACTTTCCATGTACCATCTTATGTGGCCAGCTCCTTCCCGAGCAACATCCTTTGCAGACAGACAGATCACTGCTAGCTCCTATGTGGATTCTCTTATGTATCTAGATCCTATATGGATAGCCCTATGCAGAAACCCATTCACACCCACTAGTCCATACTATTTGGATTTCACCCCAGTAGCCCTGCTCAGGCTTAGTGTTGAGCTGGTCCCTTCGCAATCTTCACTGGCACTGTGAAAAATGGAGAGCTGCACAACACACTTTTCAGGTCGGGTCGATGAAATTTTCCATTGTGCCATTATGTCATCCCTCAAATACCATGAGTCGAACCACTCCTCAAGAGACTCCTAAAACCATATCACCTACCTCCTCTTCCAGGTTGACATAGATCTCTATAGACAATAACAGCTTGAATGTTTCTTAAATGTCTAGAAACATCTTTTCCATACATCAAAATCTATTTCTCTTCTAATTCTGGATCCTCATAAACTTCCATGGACATCGGAAATGGATATTCAACGTTCTGAAGACACCTTTGCTTGACTATGAACATCATAACCCAGCGACTCTGTAAATGTTTCCTACAAAAATAGCCTATCAACCAATGGAAAATTCATCCCTAGGAGATGATTTTCCTACATCCGTATGACTAATGGATTCAATGGCCCATATCATTTCTCCTAATCCAAGAATCCTCAGAGTCACAATTTACATTTTCTTTCTCTCTCATGTTTGAGGCATTCTAGAACATCCCATCGTGAATATCAGCCAATTAATAAATGATCCTACAAAAAATGGTCAAAAATGTATGAGCTTAAACTACTAGTTATCGTCCTGACCACATAATGTTAAAATGTACGGTATTAGTCCAGGAAGCACGACATTAAACTATGATGGCATCATCCATGATATATGAATTTAAACTATAGTATACTGGGTGATTTCAGATCATCGTAAATATCCCTGACCTTTGGTTTTGGACGGTCACTGCCCTGAAGACACCACTGCTTGAATTTTTACACAATGCCCTGGTGGCTCTACAAATGTTTCCTACAAATACAAGATGTCAACCATATACAATTTCATCCTTAGGGGAGGTATCTCCAACCTCTGTATGCCATAATCGATTCCATGCCATGTATCATTTATCTTGATCTGAAATCCTCCATAATCATGGTTTACACATTCCTCCCCTCTCCTGTTCAAGGAACTTCAATCCATGCAAATATGATTTTACTCCAGATAATCATGGTTTCTATAACAAGTGGTCCTCATCGTATGACCCTAAACTTCAAGACCCAAAATAGTCCTATCCATATGATTTTATACTAAAAAGAATTCATCCCTACAACATGATATTAAACTGTGATGCCATCATCCAAGCTGTATGACTTTAAACTGTAGTATACCCCATTTTACATCTCAAGGGAACTCCTCCCAGGGTATGTACATAGCCTTTCATGAGAGGCTTCACTCTTCACCCTCTTCACATTTGCCCATGATGTATCTAGATAAATCACCAGATGTGACTATCCTAGATATCAACATGGGAGAGGGCATGACACATTTAGATGCCCCTTTCCCTCTTCCACTGGGCTCGTAGCCAATACCTCTTTCACCGTCATCGTCCTCCTTTTCCATCAGAGGATAAGAGAATGTGCACCCTTATTGAATCTTTCAAATCCTCTTGTTTATCACACCGATCATGAGTCACGTGGTCTTAGAGGTCTTTGATGATATGAAATTGGTAAAACCCATAAATGAACTATGACAACTTTGATTCTCAGCATAATTGGGATATGTTGGAAACCTACTTAAGTAAAATGAAAAAAGAGGTCCCCTTTTTCAAAAGGTTCACCCCAACAATGTCCGAAACAAATGGAATCCTCTTTAAGAATATATAATAATTTGATTCTCTCAGATGGGATGCTCCCATTCATAATCCCCAATCATGTCACAACCCATAAACAAACTATAAGAACTCTGATTCCTAATCTAACTAGGATACACATGGAACCTATCTAAGCCTCAAGCTTAATAGACTTTCTCTTAAGAAGTCAGTCCCGATGAAATTTTACCCCAAATTTAAAAGGGATCCCTCCAAGTTTTATGTCCCGATAACGAAATATGTGGGCTTTGATTCCCCATTAAATTAGGATAAGTAGGAATCCTCCCTGAGGTCTAAATCTGACCTTCAAATCATGCCTAAGGTTCTTTGAGATATATCTCGGGTAGGGTCATGTTCACCTAAGAGATCATATCATTCATGGGTCCCTCAGGACACTTCTACATTATCCCCACACCAAGTCTTGAAAAGGAATATTTCACCTAGATTTCCTCACCACATGACATTAAACTCCAGGTATCGGTCCCCATCATATGACATTAATAGCTGATATTTCTGTTTAATCAACACCAAACTACGTGGGCTTTGATTCCAATCACAAGGATACGTAGGAAGCCCATATTATGGTTCCATCCCAAAAACAAAACCACCTTCAGTTCCTCCTGGATGACGATAAACTCCAGAGCACCTCATTCTATGGATTAAGTTAGCATTTTCTCCATAACAACAAATCCTTGTTTATCCATGATGATCCTGTGACCTGGGGGTAACCCATGGATACACTGTTTGAGAATGAACTAAGGATTTGTGAACATATGAAAATGGATTAAATCTATAAGAGAGTCCCATAGTAGGAAATAATTCCCCCCAAAAGGGTGTGATGATCCTGACCTCTCATCCTCTCAACCAATGGAATCCTCATGTGTTTTTGGCCAAACTGAAGTTTCC
Organism: Viscum album; assembly: GCA_963277665.1. NCBI lineage: Eukaryota > Viridiplantae > Streptophyta > Magnoliopsida > Santalales > Viscaceae > Viscum > Viscum album. Next base: position 1,423,881,462 of record OY728136.1, on the reverse strand, counting down.
ATTCAGGATCCAAGTATCACTGAGAGGGGAAGGGGTGATTCAGTGATATCTTTTTCATTTTATGTTTCATTATTTTTAAAACAACCTTTTCCTCTGGTTAATGATTTTCTTCCCTGCTGAACACACACAACCAAAAGAACACAATATTTACAAGGTTCACCACTCAACAAGAGTAGCTACTTCCTTGGTAAGGTATGGAAACAATCCAGAACCACACAATCCATTAGAAAAAAATCATTTGATGTGGAATAAAACCAGTAGGATATACCCTTACACTTGTTTAGAACTTGGAAAACAATCTACAAGTGTGTGTGCACTCTCCTAGCACAAATATAGAATTACAGTATTTCAGTGCTTCTTTTCAATTGAACATGTGTATTGTTTGAAGTACAAATCGTCACTTTCTTACCAAAAAGCGAGTAAGAACTATCTTATGCACAACCGAATATGTTCTAAGGCCCCAAATATTTTTTGCACTTTTTTAGATGTCTTTCTTTCAACTTTTATCCCACACGTGAAATATGTAACTTTTTTCATGAAACACCTCTTGCACGCAACATTCTTCTTGTGCACAACTCTCTTCTTGTGCGCAACTTCTTCTTCTTGCGCAAACTCAATTTATTTTGTGCACACTCCTTTTCTTAAAATTTTTCTTCTCTTTAGAGCTCAGGATTTCTCTAAGTGATGAGCACACCAAATGTGAGGGGGTCACCTCTTATTTATTGACCTCATCAACCCCTGTGTGAAAAAACCCCAATGTGTCATGAAAGATCCTAACACATCACGAAAGACCCCATATGATGTCGCCTTGGGCACATAAGTCACACGTCGTCCAAAATCCCATTTGATGTCCCCTTGGGTGCTTAATTCATGCATCGCGCAAACCCCCATTTGACGTTGCCTTGGGCGCGTAAGTCACACGTCGTGCAAAACCACATTTAACGTCGCATTGTGTGCGTATGTCTCTTTTGCACTAGCTTCATCTTTTGCGCACTTCTTTGAGTCTTTTTTTCACTTCATTGCTTTCCATTTTTCAATGTTTGGACCTCAGAACATGCATTGTGTGAAAGATTCCAAACTCCATTCAATATTGCATGCAAAAAAAAATATTGTGTGCAAAACCCAATATTTAGCGCAAGCCTCTCCTTTTCCATATTTTGATGTTCATAACATGGGCCTCCACTTGCGTGAAACATACCAAGAAATATTCAAACTTGCATGCAACATCCTTCTCCAAAAAACACATTTCTTCATCTCCCGATTTTTGAGGCCTAAAATTTGGCAAACACTAGAAAACAGCGCCACTTTAAAAGGTTCTTTTATGCCGCCTCTAGATTTTCCATTACTTTTTCATTGTTCTCTTCATTGAAACCCATAACCATTATTTATATTTCATCATAATATCAACTATTGTTATTTGTATCCTTTGATCAAACAGCTTAAGCATTGTCAGATTTCAGTGGGAAGCACTGAAACATCCAAATCTTCCAACAACATCATTCATTCCAAGAAACACTGTATATGGGTGGAATAATCATTTATACCCCTTTCCTTCATAAGGCTTGCATCACAAGTTCTTATAACTTATGATATATGTGAAATACAAATTAGCAAAGCATCGTCTGATTTTCCCTGTTCTTTACGAAGTGATTTGATTTATCTTATTTGACAATAAAATACAACACTTTGTAATAGAAAAATCTTATTACATCCTTCTCCATCCAATTTAGTCCCAACATAAACAATCCATCAAGTACCTTCCTTTTGATAGAAGGTCTATGAATTAGGGATATATGGACCATTGGGTGTTTTTGGCTCCACGAATGAACCCATTGGAGACCATATAAGGAAATCACATCCTAAGAGGACTGATTTCACAAATACATAACCCATGAAATCACCTAAAATGACCATTTGATTGTGGAACCTCCTTCGTAATACAAAAAGAATAAACTGACCAGTCCTCATAGGGTCAATCCAATTCCCACTAAAGGATAATGATTTGATTCAGGTCAAAACAAAATGGTGAACCTGGTGTGACATTCTATATAATAAAATAAAACTTCTTGTCACCCATCAGACCATTTTATCCCCAATTATCACCTCGAGTTGAGACAAAAATGGTGAAACCGACGTGAATCCTCAACAAATGTGGTGCTTTTACCCCACTCAAGCCCATCTTCCTCATAAAAAGTAATGGGGATAAGTTGAATCGTCAATTATGCATGTGACCAAGAGATTCTATTTTGACGGGGGTTTGTTTTCTGTATATGTCACACACACACACACACACACACATATATATATATATATTTCAGGTTTCCAGAGTAACCATCAATCAAAATGGAATACTGAAACGAATGTAGACATTCACCTCAATGATCCCATAGGAAACTGAGGCCCAAATAAATAGAAAACCCCCTCACTGACCCAACATCTTCAATGATGGATATACAAAATTCTTATTAGAGAGTACCACCAAAACGTTAGTCTCCCTATAAGGGAGACCCCATGACAGGACCTCCAATATGAAATGTATCGCCAGTCACCATCCCAGCCGTGACCAACACCCCAGCACAAGACGGCCCCACTAGTTGTCTCCAACCGCTTCCATAGCCCATCCCTAGAGTGTGAGAACATGTACCTACCTTATCATAGGGTGGAAGATGCTATCGATGCTCATGAATTTATCCCAACTGCTTAGGGGTCTTAATGATAGACCCCTATCGGACAACATCATCGCCATCACCAGGCGACCAAGTATCCTCACTCTAAAGAGGATCTCATGTTGAGGGCACCTATAGATGTCAAAGGACATGGTCCCCTTGGGCCGCCCATCAAGGGTGGAAAACATATTATTAGAATAATTTAATCATGCTTATTCATAGGAAAAAAACACCATAAAAATTTGGAGATATTAAAAGAATGGATATAATTCCTTCCCCCCTCCACTCAAGCCCACCATGGAAATATGATGGTGCAATACGAGCATGTTCACATTGCTACCGGTGCTCGCTAGTCCTGCTATGTAGACAGAGTGGTTAATTACATGTAGATGAAAATATCTACCACTTCACAAGAATCCCACCATCTAAATTGGATAGAAACTGACTATAGGTTGGCACACACACCTACTGGTGTGTATGAAGCCCTCCATCCAAATAGGGAAGTAAGAAAATATGAGCAAAGTCAAATTATAGTGGATGAATACAATCCCGTGAGACAAATAGAGCGGCAGTGAGTAGATTGAAATTCCTACTCATAAATATGAAGCCCGCTAGTCAAATACGGTGGCAACCAGAGAAGAAATCTGATGGACGACTTGTTCCTATCTCCTAACATAGGATAACTACTATTATCCACTAGAAACCTATGGAGTTCCAAAGCAGTCACAAACTCCTACTCTAAAATCAGATTGGGCCTCCATACCCGTTCCATCCAAACATGTATCTTAGGAAATCATGGAAATGATGGAAGATCAAAAATTGATTCTAGACCATATCCTCCATACATGTCAACACATCATTGCATCAGTGGAAAAGGCGAGGAACTAGGCCCACGACCCAATTTCATCAAACGAAATGACTCATCAGCAAGATAGGTTGGTTGATCCAGAGCAGTTATACATCCCTGCTCCAGTCTAGGAGGATTGACGACAATATCCTATGGTACCCAGATAATCGGATTGGGAAACAAATACTCATTCCAATTGGGGGACACTGTTCCAACATGGTGGATGCTCTATGTAAAACACATATCCCTACCAAAACACAATATTATTGTTGGCATATCCTGATAGAATCATGGGAACCAAAAAAACATGAAACCGTATAAAAAGGTCATTTACAATAGCAAACGACCCTAGTTACCCATAAAAGAGCACCCGAAGATGATTTACAACAATGGAATTTGGAAAATGAAGAGAATATTCATGATTCTTCTCTGCTGGAAGCTAGAGTTCTTGACGCAATCAAGCATATATCAACAGATTCTCAAGATACTACCAGTCCATTACCAAATTATGGAAGTGGAAGTAGTAGTTTCGATGGCCCTCCCCCTAGTTTTTCTACCAGAAGCTCTGAAGTCCCTTCCCATAGAACCCATGAGAGATTACTATGTGGGCCATGAATGATCAATCATGAGAGCCTATCTCCTAATGCGTTTTAGGGTAGCCCTCCCCTTAACCAGAAGATAAAACAATAATAAGGAAATCCCCCTGTTATTGTCTTCCCTAATGGTCTTCTCTAGGTTATATGCTACATATATGCTTCTACTTGTAGTCAGATGTCAAGTCATGATGTTATTCATCACCATGATGGTAGAAACTGTGATTCCCCACCCCCGACAATGGAAATTTATATAAAGGCCCTCCTCATAGTAACATCATGAATCGAGAAGGTACTCCCCTCATTGCAGTACATCCTGAAGGTCCTCCCCAGAATATACACTATATAAATGCTCCCTACATCTAGATAACAAGATGTAATGGTAGTACCAACCATCATAATAGTCATTGAGAAGGTCCCCCCCTTAGTGAAATCATGTCGCAATAAGTTCCTCCTACTACTACAGCCCTACCTAAAGGTCCTCCCTAAGGTATTTTCCATAGGTAAATTCCCCACAGTTGGGAATCAAGTTGCAATGGTAGCTCTCTCAATTGTTGCACTGATAGCGAAGGTCGTCCCTACAGTCCAAATTCACAATGGATAGAAGGTCCTCCCCTTGTTGGATAAAATGGGAGAAATCCCTCCTATGTTGTGGCACTCATAATGATGGAATCAAACATATTAGAAACTCTTTCTATAATGAGTGAAATCATTTCTCAACCCAAAATGGATTGGGGCCATGCACATCTTCTGAGCCAGCCCTGTACCGCTCACATATCAATGAGGCTCATTCCAGCCCCAATGCTCTGAATGAAATTAAGGAGAACTAATGTTTTGAAGACCAAGCAGAGGAGCCTCTAGAAGATAAACAGTAGGATATGTTTCTCCTGAGAAGACAACTAGCTTGGGAAGACATAACAGTGATGTATTGTCCCACGAACACTTCTCAGTTTGACAAAAAAGGTATTTTTATAAGGAATGTACACATAACATTCGCCTAAATATATGGAAAAATCTCTGCTAGCTAAAGGAAAAATTCCTACCCTATAAGGGATATGCATACCATGTTAGTGTACTAGGAGAGCTTCACCATATAATTGACTTGGAAGATCTCCCATCTGCACAACATCCAAAATCAGAGATGCAAAATAAAGATCTCAAAATTTCCTTCCTCTACACTCTTCACAAGTTGGATTGCCTTATCAATGACACCCCATCCAGAGTTCACATTCGGGGATGGGGAGAGCATGTAGATCTACACTTCACCCCACGTCCCATCCACCAAAACTCACTAAATGTGACATCTTTCATTGTCATTACCCAAAGGCAATAATAAAATGTAATACCTACTCAAGAAAGGTGGAATGTTCAGTATGAACTAGCCTTGAGTAAGTCTCAAAAATGTCAGGCCGGACTAGAACAATCCATCAAGAGATTTCTAAGCCAGGAAATTGATAAAATCTAATAGGATTCCTATCTAAGGGAATCCAACCAGTGATAAATGGTCATTTCCTCGAAAACAATCAAATCATGTGAAAATATATCACTATACTCAGCTCACACCCACATAGGAGTTCACAAATAAAGAAGGCGAAAATATCAGTAGCTACCAACGCAATATGGGAATAGCCCCACCCCATCGGTATGGGGAAAATTTCAACTCAAAATTCCCCTAGAAGACCAAGGAATCTGGTCCATATCACATCAATGGATGAATGGAATTAATCCTAACCCACAGGGCCTGGGACATTTTTACCATAAATTCTCACACAAAAAATGTATATCTTCTTCTATCTTGGAAGAATGATGTGTAGAGAGGTCACCCATTCAATCTCATCTCATAGTTTATCCCCCCGAGACAAAGTCATATTGTGAGGTTAGATAAGTGCTCCATTTGAGTTTCTCTTCACCAAAAAACCCTAATAATACCACATAATGGAAGGACTAAGTCCAAAAAAGGATGAAAAAATATCTCATACCATTTGACACTAGGTACACCATCCCCGATGCAATATGAATCAGTGAACCTGGTGGATGTCAATCCCATAGACCTCACAGGAAATGATATAAATAAAGAGTATGTAAGAAAATATCGTTCCCTATTGGAGGTGGTCCAGACTGAGCCTAAGGCTATGTATACCCAGAACCAGATATCTACCATAAATTTGGGTGCACCCTTAGCAAACCAATCACTACCTCCCTCACAAATCCCCAATAAGGAGAAGAATAAATCCAAGGTCATATATGAACCAACCCCTCCGCCATGAGAAAATGAGTCCCTCATGCTCGAGGAAAGATTAATCAAGTAGGAATAATAAATAAAATAGCTCAGGTGAATCAATATTGAGCTGCATCAAGGAGGCTATCTTTCTGGGTGTGTTCCTTAAGAAAAATGTCAACAAGTGTTTTCAGAAGAGGTGTATCTGCCACATGCACTCATCCTGGTAAATCAAACTCAGATCAGATGCCTGTATAATCTAGCACCAGGACCCTCAGTCTACTTGAATCGATCCTCATAAGGATATCAAGACTTCCCTCCATTGGGGAAATATCTAGAACACATTCAAGCGAACCCACAGAGGATTCCCCTCGCTGGGTATCCGCCCCAAATTCAAACAGTTCTGGAAAATCCAGTTTTCCACATACTACACCCACCCATGATCATGTCCAGGAGGATATGCATTAAGGGATATTGAATACCTTTGAGTAATTGACAACTTTACTAGAAGCCATGGAAGGGTGGCGTGCTTTGATAAAACCATAATCCAAACCCTACCCTGATTGGGTGAACAATGTTCTACAACTGAAAAACTTCTAGAACCTTGTATTCCCAAGGTTCAATAGCTCAGAAGACCTGAAACAATATCTAATGAACTATGCATATTACTGTGACCCTGTGTTGGGAACCCTACAGCAACAAGAAGCAGTGAAACTAAGGTTCTTTGTGTGAACTCTATAGGGTTCAACCTTCGTGTGGTATACTAGTTTTCCAGCTAACTCAATCACAGATTGGGAGGACCTCTGGCAATAATTTCCCTTCCATTTCATTTAAACATCACCTAAGACAATAGTTAGTGATATCATGAACTATATGTAGTGATAGAATGAAATGGTTTCAAACTTCATTGCCAGATGGAAAGGCCTGACTTACTCCTTGAAACGTACACTCCCCAAAAGGAAATGCTAACTCTGTGCATCGATAATATCCATAATGAATTGAGCACGCCACTCATCCAAGTGAAGTACATAGTTAGGTTCTGATATTTATCTTCCATTTCCCAAATAATAGAATAATCATTATAGAAGAATAATCTCCTATCCTGAGTGGCCCCATCATCCCTAGGAAAAAGAATGGGAAAAGATGAAGCGACTTCTGTCACACTTAAGTCAGCCCCAGAACCAACTTCAGCTGTGAGGCCTCCACCAAACCATGTAGGACCCCCTGAACACCAATCAACACCCCCACCTTGGTATGATGAGAGAATGGTTTCCAAAAGAAATTAGTTCAAGGAATGAATAAATAAAGTCTACTTGTTCTGACATGAATAAGTCCAAGGATACTTCGTAGCCTCCATGAATTGCAACTGGACCTGGCTACAAGAGCCAAAGAGAGTTGATGAAGTGGGTCTCGATGACCATCCAAATTATTTTCCCTGCCATCAGACATAGGGACACCCCATCCAGGAGTGCCTAGTCTTCAAGGATCTCTAAAAAATATGATGGATTCTAGACAATTCATGTTAGGACTGCCTCTAGCACAAGTTGAAAATGTTTCAAACTTAGACCCAGGTAAGGAAGAGGAGTTGCAAAAAACCACTAGAAAAAATGACAAAAAAATGACAATTAGATTACTGATAAAATATTCAACCGATATCATGGCCTCCTACAAGAAGAGTTGAACCAACCAACCATGCCCTAAATAGATCCTGATTGAACACAACCATTATCATGAGCCCCATAACCCATCAAGGGTTGGCCTTCTAGGATACAGTCCAATCCAAAAGGTAGAAAGTGTGACTAAGAATATGAACCTTCACAAAGAACAAATTTAACATTGACACTTTTAGAATTCATTCCAGATGAATTGAAAATAGAGGCATCACCCCGCCAAACGGTAAAACAGTCACTCCACTGACAAGTGATACCATCAGTAGAAGAAAATAAGATTGAATCATTTTCAGATAAAGAAATGATATTCAAATATATTAATTTCATTCACTTAACAGATTCGTTCTGTAATGGATACTATGACTATGAAACTAAATTCTTTGTGTCTAACTAGTGACTTGGAGGAAGAGGCCACAGAGGACAAGGGTTTATTGGAAGGCGTGGTCGTGTTAGGAGTCAAATTCCCAGCCACACCATAAATCAGACCAAAAATGTTGAGGAAACTCATAGAAGGACCCTCCAGCAGACACAACAAGAACTAGAGTGTTTCTCTTCCCCTGTGAGAAGAAATCCTAGACCAATCTTCTTAGAGTATCCATTTGAGGTATATCTGATGTATAATCACCAAATGAATGCAAGCTAACCAATCCAACCAAATCCAAAGAGCACCAGATCACCATCAGTTCCCATCCCATAGGTTTTCTTTTCCACCTCTAGGGATCAAGTCCCTAAAGCGCCTATGAAAGGGAATCCCCAAGCCCGGAAGCATTGACCTTTAGAGTATAAATATGATATTTTGATGTATCTATCCTAAGTAATAGAAAATATATCAATCCTATATTCATTGAATCTATCAAAAAACCTTAAAGAGGCACTAATTGAAGCTAGAATAATTCCCCAGGAATTCGAGGCCAAAGCTGCAGCTGTTGAATTCTATCGGACATAGACCAACCCCATATAATTCCATGTTGTCATCTTCTTCACTAATCAGGATTAATATTCCATCATGTAGGGACACATCAAACCCGTATATGTGACTTTAAATATAAATGGAATTTATGTTTGGAAATTTTTCATCGATAATGGCTTTGGAGTTAACCTCCTCCCACCACGAACACTTCATAGATTAGGCTATTGTGAGGAAATTATCACACCCTACACCATAACTCTACTAGGATATGAAAAAATGAGCTGAATCCACCAGGGAGAATCAATCTTGAAACATGGATTGGTGACCTCATGTATGATTCTGATTTTCTAGTAGTGTGAAAAAATATAGCCTTCGACATACTATTGGGGAGGCCCTAGAGAAATAAACATGTTTTAATCCCCTAATCAGACCATCAGTGCATCAAATACTATGATAACGGTAAAAATAGAACATTTCACATTGATAAATACCTATTAAAATCCTTATATTTTCATTACATCGATGAAAGTTTCTATGAACCAAAAGAGAAGCAGTCATTGGTTGATGATGTTGATTGGATCACCACACCAAAAGGATTGGAAATGGCTCCCGCTGATCCCATATAACCCCTTGGGGAAGAGAATGTATTACCTAAAATTAGGTTGAGTGAATAAGTTGAAAATTAGATGTATACTCAGAAATCTTCGTGATCTCTAATATGGCTACTGAGTCCAAGGATGATGAAAAGCATGATAACCCCCACGATGAAAGTGAGTGCTCAAACAAAAATGCTCCCATCATGTCCTCGGGTATCTAGAAAGTTACTACCTTACTCAATAAGGTAGAAGGTGACGTCCTATCACTAAAAAAAGTGAGGAAACTCCTTTACCCCCATTCCATTATTTTCAGAAAATTCCTCGCAATGATCTGAGGAAAAAGGAGCTGTTTTATTTTCCAAAAACCAGAGTTGTGATTCCTCTCCCAATGCTAGAGAATTCATATCAAGAATAATCTATCCATAAGAAGAGTAATAAGAAGAAGACGAGGATCGGGAAGAGGATGAATATGAAGAAGAATAAGAATAATATCTCAATGATTCCCCTCCTGAATTCGAAGAAGACATCTCCACTATAAGAAACATACTTAGGTAGATAAACCTGGGCACAGAAGAAGACCAGTAGCCCACTATGATTAGTGTGGACATTCTTTTTGATGATAAAGAGTCATATAACTCCTTCCTCAGGAATAACTATATCTTTTTTCCTATAACTACAAAAAAATTCCAGGCCTTGATCATGGGGTTTCTACTCATCATCAGGGTCTTCCAGAACACCATCGTGGTTACAAGAAGGCTCTAAGAAGAACCCAATCAACACATGATTCCAAAATAGTGGGTGAAGTTGACAAGATAATCAAATCTAACTACATTCGGGAAGTCCAATATTTGATCTAACAGAAAAAATAGTTTGTTTCAAAAAAAAAGAATAGATAGATAGGAGTCTGCATTGACTTTAGGGACCTCAATCGGTACCACCCGAAAGATGATTTCCTGGTCCTGATCATGGAGTTGTTGACTGATGTGACTGTCGAATATGAGGCCCTCTATTTAATGGATGGCTCCTCTGAATACAATTAAATCTGAATGGCTCGAGAATATGAAGAATCCCCTACCTTCAAGTCCTGCAAAGAGAATTCTACTACAAGGTAATACCTTTCATTCTGAAAAATTTTAGCGCCGCATAACAATGAATCATGGATCCCATTTTACATCCCTTTGTGGGTAAATTAGTCGAGTACTACATTAACAACTTGGTGGTTAAATCATGAAAGTTCTTGAACTACCTAACAACTATTGAAATTGTATTCAATAAACTATGACAACACATTATAAATATAAATCCCCGGAAGAGTGATTTCGGCATTGCCTATGTGAAATTACTAGGATTTGTTGTAATCACGTCATCGAAGTCAGCCTTGAGAAGAAAAATATCCATCATTTTCAGGTCACCACCTCACAAACTCATTGAGTTGAGAGGTCTCCAGGGTCACCTGGCCTAAATTTGGTGTTTCATAAACAACATTTCTAGTAAGAGTTTGTCTTTCACTAGTTTGATGAAGAAAGGGTACACATACCCGCGGGATAATGATTTTCATGAAGCATTGAACAATGATAAAATGTATCTTCTAATCCAACAAGTTCTAATGCCACTAGTTGAGGGAAGAACACTCATTATATATGTGACTAACTTGAAACGGTCACTTATCTCTTTCCTCACATAGAAGATTGATGCCTGCAGTGAGAGTAGTCTCTATTGCCTCATCCAAACAATGATCAATACTGAGACTCGATATTCAAATATAGAAAAGATATACATAGCCCTAATCATTATATTTTAGAAACTCAAGCATTAATTGAAATACCATGGGTTCCATATGGTCTCCCATTGCAACTTGATCAAGTATATCCCCAGTCGTCCTATCTTAACTAGATGTCTATCATAGTGTCTAGTCATCTTAAAAAAGTTTGACATATGGTATATGCCCCAAAAATCCATCAAAGGACAAGAATTAGAAGATTTCCTAGAAGGTCATCCCTTAGTAGAAATGAACCCACTGGATACTGAAATTCATGATGAAGAAGTATTCCTTGTCTAAGAAGGATCCCATGCAAATGAAATGCACTTTGACGGTGCCTTTAGAATCCTGAAAGGGAAATGTATAGAGGAACCGAAGCTCAAAAAAGTTGGTCTAGGAGTTATACTCTTAACTCCAGAATATTAAAACTTAACTTACTCATTCTTACTTTCATAGGGGTGAAAAAATAATGAAGTAGAATACCAGTCCCTCATTGTAAGCATGGAGATGGAACTTCAAGCACAAACTCAGCGTGTAATGATAAAAGGTGATTTGGAGTTGTCCGTAAAGCAAGTCAATGGTGACTATGCCATTATGAAATCAGTAATAGTTCCTTTGATGAACCATGTCCAAGAGGTGATAGAAGAATTACCATAAAAACCAACACTAACATATGTACCTCAGTCACAAAATTCTCAAGCTGATGAATTAGAAAATGTATCCATATCCCTAACCAATCCAGACCAGGATAAAACAGTCATCATCATTTCCCATAGTTGGATGGTCTTTCCATTCATTTAGAACAACAATGAAGAAATAGATGATATTATCCCCATTCCTGTGCCTTATGATCACACCACCGACTGGATTAATCCCATTGAAAATTACCTTAGGTGGGGGGAACCCCCACTAGACAGGGCGGGAAGAGAACAAATTTGAAGGTGAGAATTCGATTTTGATTTGTATGATGGTGCAATCTAAGAAAAGATTCTCTAAAAGAGATGACTTGAAGAAGTCCTTCTCAGGTGCACTGATGGAGAAGAGACTGATGCCATCATAAAATAAGTGCACTCCAGAACTTTTGGAGCACACCAATCAGAAACCAAGCACCCACATCAAATTAGAATAATCAGATACTATTGGCTCACTATGATACAAGATTATTCCGCATTCACCAAGAAGTTCCATTACATCGATGTTCATGCCAATTGAATTCACCTACCCTTAGAGTTTCTTCACACAAATATTTACTCTTGGCCATTTTTCATATGGGGGGTGGATGTCATGGGACTATATCCTCTCATCACAGTGAGAAAATTCAAGTTCATTATCACATCAACTAACTTATTCTCCAAATGGGATTAAGTTTTACCCCTTAATGAGTCTGGGTAAAGAAGCATTATTAACTTTTAGAAATCCAAAATTATTACCATATTTAGTGTCACTCATATAATACTAACGAAAAACAACACCAACTTCTGCTCTGATAAGTTGTAGAAGTTATACCAGGAGTATAGAATCAAATCCAACCTTTCATCCTACTACCATGTAGCGGCCAACAGACAAATAGAGGATTTCAACAAAACTCTACCCAAAATACTTCAAAAGATGGTAGAAAGAGACAATAAATCATAGCCAGAAAATATCCTCCATGATTAAGAATCTTATTGGACCATGACCCACACTTCTACCTAGGAAACCCCATACTCCCTAGTATATGAGATAGAGGAGGTTTTTTTCATCAATGTTCAAGTGTCATCGCTATGTGATTCCATTTGTGATCAATTGTCTCTAGATGATGAATCAAAAAATGGTTTGATGAGCTAGAATGGTTTGATGAAACAATATTACACACTCTTCTCCATTTTTATGTCTATCAAAATTGGATCGCATGAGCCTTCAATAGAAAGGTTCGCCTTTGGTCTTTCTTCAAAGGAGAGATGGTGTATTTCCTCAGAACCACAATGATACTCATGAAGAAATCCCCAAAGATTGATCCAAAATGGGAGGGACATATTTCATACATAAGGTCTACTATAATGGATCAAATTCATTGATATCAATGGATTTAAATCTCATCATATCTCCCCCCAATGCATGGTTTTTGAAGAAATACTTCACATAATAGCAACACATATGTCTTTGCTACAAGATGTTAAACTACATAGAGACATATTAATTCTAATAACATGATGATTGAATGCATGATAGATTCATCCTCACCACATGATGTTAAACCACATGGTAGGTATTATGTTCTAGCTAGAAATTCATCGCATATAAGTCAACTTTATGTAAGGAAAAAATAACAATATCCTCCCCATTTCCTGTGAAAAGGTCAGACTGACATAGGGATGGTCTTGCAGAACTGCATGTGGCTTGATTCCTACCATTACAGGATATGTAGAGATGCTCAGGTCCTATATCTGGTTCTATCCACCATAAATATAGAAAATTCCTCCTCCTACCTATGTATGGAAAAGACATACATGGAGGACACCTTTAGAACTATGTTTGGCTTGAATCCTATTTCTATGGGATACGTAGTGATACCTTGACCACAGATATTGGTCCAGCCACTAGTAAAAAAAATTCCCCTTCCCCCTACATATGTACTAGACCTATATAAGGGAGTTCTTTTCATAACTACATACGGTTTGATTCCTACCCCCACAAGATACATATTGACACATGGGTTTTACTTTTGGGTCCATCCACCAATCACAAAAATTCCCTATTGTTTCCCTACCCATGAACTAGACCTATGTAGGGAACTCCAAGAACTATGTACAACTTGATTCATATCTCAAGGGGAAATATAGGGATTCCTCAACTAAAAGGTGGTGGCCCATCTAACACATGATTTGAAATTCCTCTGTTATATCCTCCATTGATTTTACAATGGTATGAGGAATCCTTTCCACTCTTTATTTCTCACACCGAGTATATCTCACGTGAGCTTAGGAATGGTGGTAAGGGATTTGGTCTATAGAAAATGAATAAAGGGATATGATGAACCCATCACCCATAGAGGATGAAACCAACATGCCCCTCCCCCTCCCTATGTATGGATTGGACCTATACAAGTAAGGGCATGTATAGAACTACGTGTGGCTTGATTCTTATTTCGCAATGGGATATGTAGTGACACTAAGATTCTATACCCTAGTCCTAATAACGACATCAGATAAATCTTACCTTATTCCCTATACACATGCCCAACTAGTGAAAGGGAATATATTCTTTAGGACTATGTACGGCTTGATTGATGCCCTTTCATGATACGTAGTGACACTGTGATTCTACATCCTGGTCTAGTCGCTATCCCAAATCATTTCTCTCCCTTTTCTCTGTGTATAGGTCATAATTGTGCAGAGGAGATCCAATAAATTCTTCACCATATGATGTTACACTAAATATCATCTCAAGAGCTTCTTGAAACTTGATTTTTGGAGTAATGAGATAGGTGGTGACACTCAAGATAAAATATTTGAGTTTTGGTGCTCAGAATAAGGGAACATGACCCCAATTTCCCTAACATGACATACCATCCTATAAAGGAGATAATTTTAACACCTATGGAAAAATGTGTCAAAATACTACTCTCCCCACCGGTATGAGCTAGATCTATGTGGGGAGTTTCGTATTTCCAGGATAATCACAGTCTGAGTATTTCTTACGTACCCCGGAACACCCTTTCCATATACCAGACTATATGACTTGGGAAATCCTAGATCATCATAATCATCAATATCTATTAGATATGGAAGAACAATATAATGCCCCAGCCTTAAACCTTACTTAATCTTGAGTTATTAAAAGATTACACATTGAGGATCCTTTCAGGTTTAGAGTTTTGGAGAATTAGATCATAAAACATGCATTACATTCCACATTTAAATAAAGTGGTTACATAAAAGATAGTATTCATTTTTTCCATCAACGGAAGCATATTTAAAATAAAAACATGGATTCTTTCTTGACACTTCCTTGACACTATCATCATATCATGTACCCTTCCCTTGACCTGTGAAAAACATTTCAAAAACTTGGGATGAGCATAAAAAGCTCAGTAAGGGATATAAAAATTTGGAAAGGAAAATGAGTACATGTATACACAAGAATAAATGAAATCATACTCTACTCATAAAACATAAGAACTTTAAAATACATCATCAAATCATGAATAAATCATAGAAATCATAAGACATAAAGGCAACTTGAGGCATTCATAACATTCTTACGTATGGAGTAACCCTCTTGGTTACGTTTGGAATACCCATCACAGTATATTCCCTAAATCTCTTCATAGAAACCTTAATGTTTAACTCCTTTACATTACCCAATGCATTGGAGAGCTATATCGTGCTCACCCTCCCTTAGTTTATCACGGAACCACCCGTCTTCATAACAATGCCCAAGAACCATAACATAATCGTATCACATAAAACATGCATAAAGGAAACATAACATTTCCATATTTCAATCACAGGATATCAGTACAACACATTGATATAATAAAAACATTATGAAAACCATTTTCAATACCAAAATAAAAGTAAATTAAAACATTGTATTTATTTTTCCTTTAAAAAAAAGGTATGGCTTCTAGAGGAATCCGAAAGTCAAATAATGGTCACAGCGGTAGAGAAGTCATTGTCGCCACATACGTACGAAAAAAAAACATTCCCTTTTTTCATTTATTAAATTCTTTATATAAATAAAATATTTCTTTTGAATTAGTGTAAAATTAAAATGGGTTTATACACCGTATAAAAGAAAGTTGTGTATAAAACAAAATATTCCTCAATGAATGGAGATTGAGACGAAGTCCCATACCTCGGTTCCGACATGACTCGATCGTTCATTAACCTCCTGAATAATAAACTTGAGTTAATTTATAATTTTTTAAGAACCTTTTTCAAGTTCATTATTCCTTTTATATCACTTATTACCATGTCATGAACACTATGTAATTATTTATGTTAATAACGGTCATTTTATCGATCATTGGTACTTGAGTAAAAACTAATATCTTTATAATTACAAGTTGTTCATGTATCCATTATATCTAGAGTTATACTCATGATGTAGATATCATATATATCATAAATATCCAGTATATACTTGCATTTATAATATTACATAACGTTTAGAGGTCAGAAATGAAATGCACCGTTCATGGAGACGGTAAGCCGTACGTACAAATGAACGCTACTTTCATTTCTATTTCGTATTTTATGGAATGTAATAATAATGATATAAAGGTATATTATAATTCCATTATAATATAATATATAATATCATTAATTACATCCTTTATACCTCCCACATATGAAATTAACGAATCAAATCACTTTGAGGGGACGATAGTCCGCACTTCCTAAAATGAAGATATTGCGTTTACCCATAATGGAAACCATAAAGGTATGCCATAAATGAAAAATACAGAAGCTGAAGTAAAACATAAACATATGATATATCATATATAAATATAGTGTCATATTAATGGCCACCTTTGAAGGTGTTAAAAGAATATTGACCAATCATTGTTTCGTGAGGCAGAAATTCGCCATCCACGGAAACAATATGTTCTTTAACCATTAGATGTAGGTGTGTGTAAGTGTAGCTCTAATAATTCTTATAAAAAAATCCTAGTATATGGAAGATACTGGTGTTGTTACAAAAGAAATGAATAAAAAGAGTTTAGGGGGTTGGAGAAGCAAAATAAAACATAAGAACACAAGAGAAGACACTACCTTTAAATCAGGTAACTTTTTTTGATTTGAGCTCAAAGGCTTCCTTGGGAAGACTTATGCCCAAAGTGAGGATTCAAGGAGTAAGAGAGGTATGTGGAGAGACACAATGATCCGGGTTTGGCCGATCCAAAGGCCTTGGAAGTGTGGGTAAGGTGGTAGAGGTGGGGGCCTTTTATAAGAGGAGAGGAGGGGCACTCTTGGAAAGTTACAAAAGGATACTTTATTATAAAATGCTTTTCGGATTTAAAAGGTCCCAAAATTATATATTTCGAGGATGAGATGATAATAGTTAAAAAGACACCCATCTAATAGGTTTTTGACATGTGTACGTCTTAGATTTTACATTATCATTTCTTTTTATTTAAATCGTTAAATAATGAGGTCATCACTGCATCATCATGGTGTCATAAATAATTTAATGTATTTAATGTCTAAAAATTATAAAAAAATACTATGATGTAGGAAATAATTTTATATTTCTAATTAATATTTATAGTCAAAACAATGACTTGTATAACCCCATTTAAAAATTGGTTTAGTAAAACAACTCATGTTTGTGTCATTTTTACTTTTACATTAAATAAAAAGCATTAATGTCTTTATCTTACCCAAGTGGCTCCATGCGGTCCCAAAAATCGACCCATGGTTTGTCTTGGTCAGCCATGACACATAAAATAAGGGTATGACATGTGTCTAGGTATTTTCATTTTATTATAATATCGTTTTTGCCTTAAATTGCACTAATTACCTCTAATCTCGATTAAAAACATAAAATTTACTATTCACCAAAAAATTATTTTAATCCCATTGAACCAAATTTTACTTCTTAATGACAACCATGTATGTCGTATTTTTTAAATTCAAAACACAGAGTTGGTAACATTTCATTTAAACGAAAAATCAGTTTTTTAAGTACCACTTAGTGGTTTCAGTATTCATCAAAAATTGATGTTTTCAGAAAAATACCAAAACTTTACCCTAAACTATATTTGATATTCCGAATTAATAAATTATTTCTATTTTAAAAAATTCAAAACATTTAAGTTACATTAATTAATTTAACAATTAATTCCCACTGTCAGAGCAAATAACGCGTTTTTATGAAACAATAAGTATCAAAAGATTGACACTAGTTTAAATCCAATTTCAAAGTGAAATTAATTCCAATGACAAATATTGGATTAAATGGTAAAAATATATTCTATTTACACTTTAAAACCAGTTAAACAGATAAAATAACCATATAATTAAATTAGATGAAAAAGCAGTTTTGATGTAAAAAGCAGTATTTTTCACTATTCATTAAAAAAATGAACTTTATCGGAAAAATACCAAAAAAGTATCCTATGTAAATTTCAATGTCCCAATCATAAATAATAAGTTTATTTTGAAAAATAGATCTTATAAAATTGTCAAAAGTTTTATTTAAAAATGGTTTGCCATCAAAAGGTAGTAAAACAATCTTTTAAAAATATTAGTGTATTCCATGCTTAAGATTGGATTTATTCTCATT
Organism: Viscum album; assembly: GCA_963277665.1. Lineage (NCBI taxonomy): Eukaryota > Viridiplantae > Streptophyta > Magnoliopsida > Santalales > Viscaceae > Viscum > Viscum album. Next base: position 1,423,862,931 of record OY728136.1, on the reverse strand, counting down.
TGAAGTCTCTAAAACACTATCTATTTCATTAGTAGACATATATAAGAATATATATTATTCATTACTTACTTGGGATGTTACATCCTTCCCCCTTTTAGAGAATTGCGTCCCCGCAATTTATTTACTTATCGAATAAGTGGGGGTATTTAGCCCTCATTGTATTTTCAGATTCCCATGTTGCCTCTTCAACCTTGTGGTTTTTCCACAAAACCTTTACCTGATGAATAACCTTATTCCGTAACACTTGCTCCCTGTGGTCAATAATCTAGACTGGTTGTTCCTCATAAGATAGGTTCTCTTCTAGCTGAACAACCTCTGGACCCAAAACATGAGATGGATCTGGCATTTACTTCCTTAACATTGAAACATTAAAAACATTGTGTACCATAGATAAACTCGGAGGTAAAGCCACTCGGTATGAAACTGATCCAACTCTCTCCAAGATTTCATATGGTCCAATGAACCTTGGACTCAGCTTTCCTTTCTTACCAAATTGCATCACACTTTTCCATGGTGAGACTTTAAGAAAAACATGATCACCTACCTCAAAAGAGAGATCCTTCCTACTGTTGTCCGCATAACTCTTCTGCCTGCTCTGAGCTATTCTCATGTGTTTATGAATCAACTGAACTTTTTCTTCCATCTCTTTTACCAATTCTGGTCCAATCAACTTCCTTTCACCCACTTAATCCCAGACAGTTGGAGTTCGACACCGCTTCCCATATAACGCCTCAAATGGTGCCATCTGTATTCTGGAATGAAAACTGTTATTATATAAAAATTCAACCAAGGAATGATTTTGGTCCCAACTTCCCTGATAATCCATCGAACAAGCACGTATCATATCCTCCAATGTCTAAATTGTTCATTCTGACTGCCCATCTGATTGAGGATGAAAAGCTGTACTAAAATTTAATTCAGTACCCAATGACTTATGAAGGACTTTCCAAAAGTTAGAAGTAAACCTGAGATCACGGTCAGATACAATGGAGAGAGGAACTCCATGTAACCTGACTATCTATTTAAGATATAAACGGGAAATTTGATCTAGGGAAAAATTATCTCTTATAGCAAGGAAATGAGTAGATTTAGTCAAGCGATCAATAATAACCCAGATTGCATTATTACCTCAAGGTGTCTTCAACAATCCCACAACGAAGTCCATGGATATATTTTCCCATTTCCACCCTGGTACTGGTAAAGGCTGAAGCATCCCTTTCGGTAACTGTCGCTCTGCTTTAACCTGTTGACAAGTCAAACACTTCACTGTAAAATCAGCAATATCTCTTTTCATTCCATCCCACCAGTAATACTCCCACAAATCTCTGTACATATTAGTACTGCCAGGATGAACTGAAAACAGAGAACTATAAGCTTCACATAACAACTCTCTCTTCAACTGTGAATCACAAGGCGCACACAATCTCTTCCTAAATATCAAAACACAATCATTATCAATGTTGAAATCAGAAAACTTACCCTTCTGAACTAGCTCTACCTTTTTCTGAAACTCACTGTCTTGCTTCTGTGCTTGCTTGATTCTGTCTAATAGAGAATATTCCACTGATACCTGAAACAAAATAGCAGAACATCCTGCACCAACAACTTCAATGCCAAAGTTAATCAAATCCTTAACCAAAGGATCACGTTCCAAACACAACATTGTTAATGAAGCATTAATTTTTCGACTCAAAGCATTAGCCACTTTATTTACTTTTCCTGGATGGTAATGAATTGTACAGTCATAATCCTTGATTAATTCTAGCCATCTCCTCTGTCTCATGTTCAATTCTTTCTGAGTGAATATATACTTTAAACTTTTGGGATCAGTATATATCTCACACTTTACTCCATACAAATGATGCCTCCAAATTTTTAAAGTGAAAACAACAGTAGCTAATTCCAAATCATGTGTAGGGTAATTTACCTCACGAGTTTTCAATTGTCGTGAAGCATAAGCAATTACCTGATCATTATGCATTAGGACGCAACCAAGTCCTTTCAATGAAGCATCACTGTAGATAAAAAACTCACCATTCCTGGAAGGTAGTGCCAAAACTGGAGCATTCACCAATCTTCTTTTCAATTTCTAAAAACAATCATCACATTCTTTTGTCCAGATAAACTTAACACCCTTCCGAGTTAGCTTAGTCATTGGACTAGATAACCCGGAGAAATTTCTAACAAACATTCTGTAATAGCCTTCCAAACCAAGGAAGCTATGAATCTTAGTTACCTTTGTGGGTCTTGTCCATTCTTCAACAACCTTTGTTTTTGTAGGATCAATAGTTATCCCATATTTAGAAACAATGTGACCAAGGAAAGAAATTTGTTTCAACCAAAACTCACACTTTCTGAATTTACAATACAATTTCTTCTCTTTCAAGGTTTTCAAAAGAACCCTTAAATGTATTTCATGCTCCTCTTTACTTTTAGAAAACACCAATATATCATCAATGAAAACCACCACAAACTTATCCAAGAACTCATGGAAAATTCTATTCATTAAGTCCATGAATACAGCAGGTGATTTGGTTATCCCAAAAGGCATTACTACAAATTCATAATGGCCATATCTTGTACGGAACGCGGTCTTCGGAATATCTGCTTCCTTTACCTTCAAATGATGGTACCCCGATCTCAGTTCAATCTTTGAAAAAAACTGAGCTCCCTGGAACTGATCAAACAAATCATCGATATGAGCCAAAGGATATTTGTTCTTAACAGTGATTTTATTGAAGGCTCTATAATCAATGAAAAGTCTCATTGAACCATCTTTCTTTTTAACAAATAAAACAGGAGCACCCCATGGTGATGTTCTAGGTCTAATGAAACCTTTCTCTAATAAATCTTGCAATTGCTCCTTCAACTCTAAAAGTTCAGTTTGATCCATTCGATAAGGGGGTTTTGAAATTGTATTAGCATCAGGGACTAAGTCAATAGTAAACTCAACTTCCCGATCTGGTATTACTCTAGGCAAATCATCAGGAAAAACATTAGGATACTCATTTACCACTGGCACATCATTGACCTGAACAGTTCCTTTGTCTTCAACAATGTGTGCAAGGTAACATTCATTTCCATCTTTTACATGTTTCTCGGCCTCTTGATAAGTTATCAATAGTAAGGGTTCATTATTGTCCACAAACTGAAATCCATTCTGAAAAGAAACTTCTTTAGCTCTACAATCAATCCTAGCATGGTAAATAGAGAGCCAATCCATACCTAGGATAACATCAAACTCTACTAGAGGTAAAACAATTAGGTTTGCAAGTAGGTTCTTTCCACGGATAAGGATAGGAAGATTCTTATAAATTATTATTGCCTCAACATTTCCCCCAGGTGTTTTTACCAAAAGTTCAGGAGCCATTTATTGAGATGGTATTCCCATTTTACTAGAAACGTTTTCAGAGATGAAAGAATGTGTAGACCCTGAATCAAACAACACACTGTCATAATCTGAAAAAACAAAGTACCTGATACAACTTCATTTGATGGCCCGACATCTGCTGAATTAGTTGCAAAGGATTTCACCACCCCTTTCTGCTTGTAGTCTAACTGCTTCCCATCACTCAAGCTCTTTGTTGTACACTCATTTGCATACTGACCCATCTCATTGGAACTTAAAACATTTCACTAACTGTTAATCAAATTTGGTCTTACCATCACCTTGATCATTTTCAGTGAAATCACGAGCCTTATGTCCGATATTACCGCATCGGTATCACTTTCCAAAATTCAAAAGACATTCTCCATCACGACTTTTACCACATTTATCACAAACTGGAAACTTACTTTTCTTACTGTCAGACCTTTTTGAAGAATTTGTTCCTTTCTCCTGCCACCTCGGTATCTTCTTCTGCTGGTTGTTATAGAACACTTGATCATCAAAAAACTCCATTTCCACCTTCTCAGCACATTTAACAAGATTTTCATAACTTTTAAACTCACGAGAATCCAATTCCCTTCGATATTTTGGCTTTAATCTTGAGTAAAAACAATTGATTTTACTATCAAGGTCTCGGATAAAATTTGGAGCATACCTTGCCAATCGAGTGAACCATTCTTCATAGGCAGCCACTGAGTCCTCCTCTTTCCTCAATTCCAGGAATTGTTTTTCCATCCTAAGTGGAATAGCCTTAGGAAAATACTTCTCAAGAAACATAACTTTGAATTCATCCCAGTCGATAGCATCAATATCATCAGCGTCCCTGACATTTTTAACCATCGACCACCACTGATCTGCTTCACCCTCCAAATGGTAAATAGAAAGACTAACCATTTGATTGTCTGAACACCCCATGACATCGAAAATCTTCTCCAGTGCTTTAATCCACCCTTCAGCTAGCACAGGGTTAGATGATCCTCTGAATGATGGGGGATGTTTCCTCATGAAATGTTCCACCACTGACATGTTCATCTACGGTTGATCTGGCTGATCTCGTGCATGGATACCGCCACCATTTATCGCTTGAGTCAACTGCGCCATTATTGCAAAGAACTGTTCAGTTCCAATTCCGACCATCTCAGGATGCTGATTTGGAAGGTTATTACCTTGTGTATGCCTTCCTAGAACTGCTTCCCTGTTTCCTATGTGGAAAACCATTCTGAACAAACATGTCTTAGATGAAGAAACATGGTAATCTTCAAATGCTATATCATTTCAATTTGACCATAAAAAAAATATTTTTGGATAATGATTTAATAAAATTCTAACTCCTAAAGTTATCTAAACTGATCTCGGATACCAACTATAAGGCCCCAACCATAAACCTTACTTAATCTTGAGTTATTACAAGATTACACATTGAGGATCTTTTCAGTTTTAGAGTTTTAGAGAATTAGATCATAAAACTTGAATTACATTCCACATTTAAACAAAGTGGTTACATAAAAGATAGTATTCATTTTTACCATCAACAAAAACATATTTAAAATAAATCATGGATTCTTTCTTGACACTTCCTTGACACTATCATCATATCATGTACACTTCCCTTGACCTGTGAAAAACATTTCAAAATCTTGGGATGATCATAAAAAACTCAGTAAGGAATATAAAAATGTGGAAAGGAAACATGAGTACATGTATACACAAGAATCAATGAAATCCTACTCTACTCATAAAACATAAGAACTTTAACGTACATAATCAAATCATGAATAAATCATAGAAATCATAAGACATAAAGGTAACTTGAGGCATTCATAACATTCTTATGTAGGGAGTAACCCTCTTGGTTACATTTGGAATACCCATCACAGTATATTCCCTAAAACTCTTCGGAGAAACCTTAACGTTTAACTCCTTCGTGTTACCCAAAGCATTGGAGAGATATATAGGGCTCACCTGCCCTTAGTTTATCATGGAACCACCTGTCTTTATAACAATTCCCAAGAACAATAACATAATCGTATCACATAAAACATGCATAAAGGCAACATAACATTTCCACATTTCAATCACAAGATATAAATACAACACATTGATATAATAAAAACATTATGAAAAACATTTTCAATACCAAAATAAAAGTAAAGTAAAACATGGTATTTATTTTCCTTTAAAAAAAGGTATGGCCTGTAGAGGAATCCGAAACTCAAATAATGGTCACAGTGGCGAAGAAGTCATTGTCGCCGCATACATAGGATAAAAAAACATTCCCCTTTGTCATTTAGTAAATGATTCGTATAAAAAAAATATTCCTTTTGAATAAGCATAAAATTCAAATGGTTTTATACACCGTATAAAAGAAAGTTGTGTATAAAACAAAATATGCCTCAATGAATGGAGATTGAGACGAAGTCCCATACCTTGGGTCCGACTTGACTCGATCATTCTTTAACCTCCTGAATAATAAACATTAGTTAATTTATACTTTTTTAAGAACATTTTTCATGTTCATTATTCATTTTATATCACTTATTACCATGTCATGAACACTATGTAATTATTTAAGTTAATAACGGTCATTTTATCGATCATTGGTACTTGAGTCAAAAATAAACTCTTTATAATTACAAGTTGTTCATGTATCTATTATATCCAGATTTATAATCATGATGTAGATATCATATATATCATATATATCCATTATATACTTGCATTTATAATATTACATAACTTTTAGAGATAAGAAATGAAATGCACCGTTCATGGAGACGGTAAGCCGTACGTACACATGAACACTAATTTCATTTCTATTTCGTATTTTATGGAATGGAATCATAATGATATAAAGGTATATTATAATTCCATTATAATATCATATATAATATCATTAATTACATCCTTTATACGTCCCACATATGGCATTAACGAATCAAATCACTTTGAGGGGGCGGTAGTCCGCACTTCCTAAAATGAAGATATCATGTTTACCCATAATGGAAACCATAAAGGTATGACATAAATGAAAAATACAGAAGCTTAAGTAAAACATAAACATATTATATATCATATATAAATATAGTGTCATCTTAATGAACACCTTTGAAGGTGTTAAAATAATATTGAACAATCATCGTTTCGTGAGGCAGAAATTCGCCATCCACAGAAACAGTATGTTCTTTAAACATTAGATGTAGGTGTGTGTAAGTGTAGATTGAATCCTTCTTATAACAACATCCAAGTATACGGAATATACTGGTTTTGTTACAAAATAAATGAATATAAAGAGTTTAGGAGGTTGAAGAAGCAAAATAAAACATAAGAACAAACGAGAAGACACTGCCTTTAAATCGGGTAACTCTTTTTGATTTGAGCTCAAAGGCTTCCTTGGGAAGACTTCTGCCCAAAGTGAGGCTTCAAGGAGTAAGAGAGGGATGTGTAGAGACAGAATGAGTAGGTTTTTACTGAGCCAAAGGCTTTGGAAGTGTGGGTAAGGTGGTAGAGGTGGGTTCCTTTTAGAAGAGGAGAGGAGGGGCACTCTTGGAAAGTTACACAAGGATACTTTATTATAAAATGCTTTTCGGATTTAAAAGGTCCAAAAATTATATATTTCTAGGATAAGGTGATAATATTTAGAAATCCACCCATCCAATAGGTTTTTTACATGTTTAGGTCTTATATTTTACATTATCTTTTCATTTTATTTAAATCGTTAAATAATGAGGTCATCGCCGCATCATCATGGTGTCATAAATAATTTAATTTATTTAATGTCTAAAAATTATAAGAAAAATACTATGATGTAGGAAATATTTTTATCTTTCTAATGAATATTTATAGTCAAAACTATGAGTTGTATAACCCCATTTAAAAGTTTGTTTAGTAAAACAACTCATCTTTGTGTCATTTTTACTTTTACATTAAATAAAAAGAATTAATGTCTTTATCTTACCCAAGTGGCTCCATGGGGTCCCAAAAATCGACCCATGGGTTGTCATGGTTTTCCATGACACATCCAATTAGGGTAGAAAATGTGTCTAGGTATTTTAATTTTATTATAATATCTTTTTTCCTTAAAATTCACTAATTACCTCTCATCGCGATTAAAAACTTAAAAGTTACTATTCACCAAAAAATTATTTTAATCCCATTGAACCACATTTTACTTCTTAATGACAAACATGTATGTCGGATTTTTGAAATTCAAAACACAGAAGTGGTAAAATTTCATTTAAATGAAAAATCAGTTTTTTAAGTACCACTTAGTGGTTTCACTATTAATCAAAAATTGAAGTTTTTCAGAAAAATACCAAAACATCACCCTAAGCTATATTTGATATTCTGAATTCAAAAATGATGTCTATTTTAAAAAATTCAAAACATATAAGTTACAATAATTAATTTAATAATTAATTCCCGCTGTCCGAACAAATAGCGTGTTTTTATGAAACAATAAGTATCAAAAGATTGACGCTAGTTTAAGTCCAATTTCAAAGTGAAATTAATTATAATGACCACTATTGGATTAAATGGTAAAAATAAATTCTATTTAAACTTTAAAGACAATTAAAAATATAATCTATCCATATAATTAAATTAGATGAAAAAGCAGTTTTGATGTAAAATACAGTATTTTTCACTATTCATTAAAAAAATGAACTTTATCGGAAAAATACCAAAAAATTATCGTATGTAAATTTCAATGTCCCAATCATAAATAATAAGTATATTTTTACAAATAGATCTTATTAAATTGTCAAAATTCTAATTTAAAAATGGTTTTCCATCAAAAGGCAGTAAAACAATCTTATAAAAATATTAGTGTATTCCATGCTTAAGATTGGATTTATTCTCATTTTAAGCCTCTAAAACACTATCTAATTCATTAGTTGACATAGATAAAATATCTATTATTCATTACATACTTGGGATGTTACAAACAATGTCCCATGGAAATATTTTTTTGACTATGAACATCATGCCCTAGTGGCTCTACATATCTTGCCTACAAAATGGTTCTCAACAAAGGAAAAATTCATCCTTAGGAGGACCTTTTCCTACACCTGTAAGCCAAATGGCTCCAAATACCCTTGACATTATCCATGATCTAAGGGCCCCCAGGACCATGGTTTACCCTTTCTACCCCCATTCATTCCTATGGTATGCCATAATATCCCAACCATGATCAACCCACAATTATTTATGGTCTTTGTGACATGTTTTCCCCACAGTACAATGATAAACTTTGATGCCAACTTCCTTACTGCATGATGTTAAAACTACAAGGCTAGAAGTTTCTTGGTTGCACAACATTAAACTGCACCTCATAGTGGAAATATTTTGATTCTTGTCTTTTCCTAGACTCACCAAACAAAATGTCTTTCCTTCATATGTGTAGGCCAGGCCTCCGCAAGGAATGTTCATTTGGAATCTCGCATTACTCAGTTTCAACCTAATGAGATGCATGGTGATACTCGAATCCTATGATCTAGATTTTTTCATAAAAAGTGTTAAAATATCCCCTTATCTACAAAAAAATTGAGTCAAAGAAGAGAATCACTGGACAAGTCCTATTTACAGGCTACTCAAGGGTAATCATATTTCCCTTCATTCATGTCAGGATTACTCTAGGTCCAACCCACATGACGATACATTTTGTAGAATTTGTGCTTGCTGTATGAAATGAAACTACACAACATTGGTCTATGCATAGAATGATACATACCATTGATTATTCCATTCTTAAGTGGTGACCAAAAATCCATTTCATACATTATTTCTCACATCGGGCATAACTTACGTGGGCTTAGGGACCTCAGTAAGGAATCCACCATGGTGTTATGGAAAATTAACAAAAGATTTTGGTCCAAGTAACATGACCCTAAAAGGCATGTTATATTTCCCTTCCTCATAATAAGGAACCCTGGGCCCTGACTATATGACATTAAGTTGCAACATACTCCAAAGATGGAATAGATTCCACACCCTACGTATGAGCCAGATCAATATAGGGGATTACTTGACCCTGTAGGTGTATCATAGCCCAAAAATTTATAATGTATATGGATACACTCCTACCACATATAAAAATCCATGATTTTAGTAATATTGGATCCCCATAATCCTCCAGGTACATCAGATATAGGAGGTAACTATCCTACAAATACCTTTATCTGGCTATGCACATCATGCCCTGGTGGCTCTGCATATGTTTCCTATAAAACGACCATTAACCAAAGGAAAATCCATCCTTAGGAGAGTCATTTCTTACCTCTGTATGCCTAACAGATCCCATTCCCCATGACATCCCTCATAATTCCAGAGCCCTCAAAGTCATGGTTTACATTCTCTTTCCTAACTGTGTCCTTGATATGTTAGAACATCTTGGCCCGATTTACCTATGGTTACTCAAGGCTTCTGAAAAAAAATATTCCCCATATATATGTTCAAACTTAATCTGCGTACAAGGAAAAAAAATTGACCCCACTTATTTCTGGGTTTCTTAGTGAAGTTCAACCTGAAATGTCACCCTTCAAGTTTAGGCGCACCCCCATTCATAAGCCATACATCGGGTTTAGAAAGGTCTGAATTCTTATAATCCCCAATATCCATCATATGTGGAAGTCCAATGTCCTGTAGACACCTTTTTCTGACTATGAACATCATGCAATAGTGGCTCTATACATGCTACCTATAAAAAGGCCATCAACCAAAGTTAAATTTAGCCTCAAGAGAGTAATTTCCTATTTTTGTATGCCCGTATAACATTTATGTACCATCTTTCTCCCCATATTCAGAAAGCCCATCTATTATGGTTTATGTATTTCCCCTTTAAAATTCTCATGGATGAAAATAATTTCTAGTCGAACTGATGAATCATTTACTCTCTCTTGGTTAGAGTAAAATGATCTCCCATAATAAGTTTCAAGTGTCCTATTTGTATGACATTTAACTATACCATTAACCGGCCCTCCTTTACACAAGACAAATCCATGTGGGACTGATTTCTCATACAAACCCGATATAAATGCTCTTTTCAATTTCATACATCACCCCCATAAAAATCCACCACTGTGGTCTTCAAGCCACAAATTAAATCCAAAATTCCTATAAATATCCTAGGCCATCGGAGATGGATGGCATGTTTCCTATGGACACCTTTGTTTGAGTATGAAATTCATACCTCGGTGGATCTGCATATGTTTCCTACAAAATAGGCTTCAAGAAATGGAAAATTAGTCATCATGAGAGTCAATTCCTAACATTATATGCCTAAATTGGATCCCATTCCCTATATAAATCCAAAAATTGCAAATTTAGGGTCATGAAAAATCCGTCATTCATGTATAAAATTTAATAGGACATTCCCGAATGATTAATCCATAATTGGGGGCCCCACCCCATCAATTTTGGCGAAGCTGTTTGACCTAAAACATTAGTAATAAATCTGATTGGAAAGACTATAAACTATCAATGGAAAAGATGCAATACTATCCATAGTGAAAACCTCCGTAGAAAACCCCTAGATAAAAGTGGACTACTAGATCATTAAACAAATACTATGTATGGTTTAGGAAAAAAATTTAGAAATCAAATATTTAAAATAGATATAAATCTTATTGGGTCGAAAACCCAAAATGGACATCCAAATAAAAAGTCAAGTTATACCCACTTATCCTATACCAAATTGTCTTAGGAAAAATTAGGGTAATAATGAAAAAAGGCACAATGTTCGTGGGGTTTTTTATGTAACCCCTTTAATAGTCAAACTATGAAAGTTGAGTCCCACAACTTAGTCAAAAATTAGAGAATTATTTTATTTATTAGTTCTGGTATAAATTAATACTTGGTCGAAATGATATTTATATGATCAATTATGATTGATTGATGTCAAAAAAATGAATAAGAAGCACTAGAAAATAGCCAGGTTTTTATTCTATGAAATGAAATGGAGGACAATCCCTAGTCTATAGTCTCTCCATGATATCACAAAAAATGAAATAGTATAGAGGCATTTTTAGGAAATAAAAATGGAAACCATCTTGCACATTACAACATATCAATGATCATCTATCATGAACTACCAAAGGCATTCTCTAAATTAGACCTTTGTTCAGCTTTAGTCTCAAACATCAAATGTTCTCGCTTCAGAATATCTTTGACGTCCTGCCCCTTCTACTTAATGTCTTCATAATTAACACTTGAAAATACTGGACGTGCCTTTGTCCCAACTATTTAAGCCTTTAATTCTCATAGATCCACCATCTAGGTGATTACCAAATAATGAGCTCTCATCTACTTGACCACTAGATGATTCAATTCCTCGTAAATAACTGAGAATTTTATTTACTGATGATATGAATAAATGAATTTGGAAAGGTTTTCCTCACCCTAAGAGAAGTATTCCAAGGCTATAACAACCCGGTGTATAAGAATGTGTAGATTTTGGTAATAAAATCTACCTAAACCTAATTTGGTAAATAATTTCTGAAAGTTTATCTATTTATTGGTGAAGTTAGTTAGAGGAGTTTGTCCAGAAAGGGTGCAAAATTGATTTCACACCATTTCTTTCATGGTTCAATGCCTCTTCATGGTTCCAGGACCTTGGTCCTCCCCCACTGTAATAGGTATATAGATATTAAGAATCATTGCATAAGATGGAAGGGTCTTAATATAGTTTACCCATGTAGGGGTCTTTCCCCCCTAATAGATGATTTATCCCCTAGAACTGAGTACATGGGATTGGTTTCCCCTTCTGTGATATTTATTGACACTCTTCTATGTCCAGCCTCATTAGGAACACAAGAAGTTTCCATAATAGGGGAATAGTCTGAATCAATTTCTACTGAAATGGGTTTTTAGATGAATCCCCTTCCAAATGCATTATTCAGTGGATGGAGTGCCTTCTCACAATAAGGAGGGATTCAGATGGCATAACTAGTATAGTCGGAACAAGTAGAGGAACATTTTGTGGCCTCTGAACCCATAGAAATGGTGTTCCTGTCACCTTTTGGGTAGCATGTCCCTTATAACATGGTATATTCCAATGATAAAAAAGTTTAATCCACCCTAGGGGAATTAGGACCTCCATGATACCATGCTACCACATTATTAAAATCCATAATTGGTGAAGAATCATGGGATGAGATTCTCCTTTCAACTAGGTAAATGGGGGGGCTGTGATTTTCTGTCGGCAACCAAATTTCCTAGAAAACTGGTAAGGGGTATCTGGAACACAAATAACCACCATGTCTATGTGTGAAACCAACATTCCATCCTATAGTGAAAAAAAGGTATGATCATTCTTCCAGGGAACCCCTCCCATTATCCACCATTTCTCTGTGGGGCATGGTGTAAGGTAGAAAGGAGAAGTGGGAGAAATCACTTAGAAATTTGACTGTCATTAATAATTATGGATTGAGGGTGAATAGCAGTGATGTTCAGGAGATCTGGAAGAAAATTGGAATGAGGAACCCTTTCAACATAATGATATTCACAGCATGAAATGTTTTCTGTCATCTAGCCATATAAAAATTAGAACAACCCACACAAATAATGTGGGGGCCTCCCTCCCAGTATCTTCCCTAGTAGCTCACACATTCAGGTGAGAGTGGGAATGGCCATGTTTATGGGTTGACCCTCAGGAAACACGGTTTCTATCATCAGATTAAAAGCTCTGACAACAGTATATACATCCCAGGAGGGGAAAATCCATCCACTCATAAAAATAGTGAATAATCCTTCCAACCAAAGGTTGGGGCGTACATATGATTGAATCATTTATCCCCATGAAGTGTAGGATCCTGCCTTAAGGGTTGAAATGTATGACCCTTGGATTTGTCATGACTATTGGGTTACATGATTTTGACTACAGAAGACCCTTGGCCTAGGCCTATTCACTTTCAAAAACAAATCCTATCCAATCCATGAATGATGTGAGGGAATGGTCATGGAGGGGTTGACCGAGCAGTCCCCCTGACATAATTAATACGTTCCATGCTAAAGGAGATACCTGGTTGACATCTCCCTAGGTGTAGGCTGCTGGAAGGAACTCATCACACATATTTCCAAGAATGGGGATCCCTAAAAAATTATGGATGTCTGACAAGCTAATCCCCACATCTCCATGAGACAGATGGAATGTGTTGGTGAAAAAACACTAATGACTAAGAAATTCAGGTTGTTTTCCACTGAGTAAAAGTTCGTAGATCGAAAAACCCATACTGCTTGATTCAAGTTCACCACTTCTAACTGGATAGGGGTCTCCAAGAAAATTTGATGCACCGAGAAGGCCCATGCCCATTCATTGGAGAAACATCCTTTCGATCATAAGTCCCATTTAGTGGACCACCCACCGCCAAGGTTATTTTGATCTAGATTAGTAATGGATGGATTTTCTTAGATGACTAATTCCAAAGATGTTTCATGATGGAGATGATTTATCTAAAACCACATAGAGCCCCTTTGTGTGAATATATTCTCCAGAGTAAGATCAATTCTAATTTCCCTCATCAATGAAATATTGGCCTAATCGTGCCATTGGGATATCTCCAGGAAGACAATGGGGGTATTGTAGTTTCTCAGTGGCAATTAAATGTCATTGGGAAGGCCAAAGCAGTAATGTGACAGTTTCACGGATGATAGATACATCAAGATCAATGTCAGAAGATGATCTTTGAGAGGACCTTCCTAGGGGATGATATATGAACGAATTCACTCTTAGATAATATTAACCATAGTCACTCGCTTTCCAGTTTCACTCCTTAGTGTTAAAGTGAGATCCATCTCATTCTATATTCTCAAATGATCGCAAAAGGAGTAGTTGAATTAAAATTTTCAGAAGTCCAAAAATGGAAAATACCAAGAATATACACAAAGGGTGGCCCTCCATTTATAGCTCCATGTTACGGTACACAGAAGCCATTTCCCACATTCTACATCAGTATGTTGAAATCGTTTTTCACATATGGAGGACTCGGTATGTGGAAGGCCTGCAAGGTGCCGAACCATGGAGTGTTGGATATCCAACTAATTGGTTCACGTCACTAAGAAACTTCAAACCGAGGCCTCTCTATGTAGATTTTCAAAGTTTCCGATGGAAATTATATGTTTGATTTAAAATAGTTTAAATTTTAGTTCTTCCATTTAATGTTTGATGTGAGGAACATGCAATCCACGTAAGAATATCGCTATTTAGAAGTTTTAAATTAGGTTTTAAATTCCACAACATAGTTCACTAACTCAAATTTGGTTTGGGGAAAAATAAATTATGAGGAATTTAGTTTACGGGACGTATGAAATAGTTTGCGAATGTGGATTTTATAGAAGAGTCGGTACATGAAAGAGAATGAAGTCGAGGAGAGGTTGAGGGACTTTTTATCCATGATAAACAGTAAACAAAAAATGTCTTGGGTCCCTATAAATAGGTGTGGTCCCCCTATAAGACCTACCTGTTCTACTAGAAACCACTTCAAATTAGGACTACTTCTGCATTGGAATAGCCTCTTCTTAATTCCAATCAGACCCCATTCTAATGGGGGAATTTTTAGGGTCCTGAAAAGATCATTAAGGGAGGTAAATACTCCCACAAGAACTTTTCAGAAGGAAGAAAATATTACAACAAGCCCAAAAAGGAAAATGGATGAAAATTGGATTGAATTTTTGAGAAGAAACATGAAGAAATAAAACCTTTCCAAGGGTTTTAGGCTGACAGCGTACCATCACTAAGAAAGGTTTGTGGGGCAGATAAACTGTGAACCATTGGTACTAGGAAGATCCCTTAAGGCACTAGCCCACTTGTCAATGTCCAAAAAACCAAGGGAACCACTAACCATGTCTTTGGTTGAATCGAATGGAGAAATTCCACCTCATACCATCCCACAAACTAAGAAGATCACGGTGAAACAAGACGATGAGTTCTGTGAACCACGTCTCGTGAACCACAACATCTGCAAACCATGGTTTACCAAGTCTTCCATATGTTGAGTTTTATCTTCATGGGATTCCTCAAATGATTCTACACTCCCATGGATATGATTTTCCCAACACCCAATAAATGAATAGAAATAGGAACCAAAATAAGAGGCAAACCCGGATGAGATGAGGGGAGGAGAAAGAGATTCTGAATAGATAAGTGATTGGGGATGAGAGAAAAGGGGATAAAGAACATACTTCTTGTGAGAGAAATTTATCCCAAACTTGAACCAATTCTTGAGGCTCCATCCCTCACCTGAAGTTATTCATGGGACTCCCTCCCACAACTATGTCTATTTTCAGGACTCCATCCTGCAACTGAAGTAGTTCTCGGACTCCATCCTATGAACCATAGGTAGAAATCAGTTCATGGAATTCCTCCTCATTAACCATATTCAGAAGAACCTAAGAAGCCACCCAAAAAAGAAATAAAATATACAATAAAAATGGTTCATTGATTCTCCAATGGGGGGAACATAGTTCGTATAATCCCTATGAAGAACACAGTTTGCGGACTCCCTATGCGAAAGACAATAAGTGAACTCGCTATGAGGAATGCAGTATGAGAACAACCCATTGTGGAAAATAGTTCTTGTCCATATCTTATCCGAATATTGGTTTGTAGAATATCCTATGACAAAAATAGTTTTCATATCATCTTAGAGGGCCTGCTCCTTCATGAACAACATCCTTCATGGATAGATAGTTCGTGGCCAGCTCCTATGCGGACATCCCTATGTGGAAACCTATTCATGCCCACCGGTCCATACTATGGGGGGAGGGGGGGTGAACCCCGACCCCCTCACTCGGGATCATTTCTAGGATACACTCCCAGCCCTATATGTTGGTCCCTTCACAACCATTTTGCTGACCCCTGTGAAAAATATAGAGTCGCACCGCGAAATTTTTGGTCCTGGTCAATGAAATTTTCTATTGTGCCCTTATGTCATTCCTTAAGTACCATGAGTCAAAACAATCCTCAAGAGACTTCTAAACCCTTATAAACTACCTCCTATGTCAGGTTGACATAGAACTCCATGGACAATCACAGCCTGAATGTTTCTTTATTTCCTTTATATATCCTTTCCAACCATCAAACTCCATGTCTCTGGGGATTCCGAATCCTCATAATCCACCATGTCCATCGAAAATGGATATTCACTGTCCTGCTGACATCTTTTTTTGAATATGCATATCATGACCTAGAGGCTCTGCATATTATGCCTACAAAAATGACCTATCAACCAAATAAAAATTCATCCCCAAGGGATTATTTTCTTTCTTCCATATGCCTAATGGATTCCATGCCTCATATCATTTCTCCTAATCTAAGAATCCCCAGAGTAATGGCTTATTTCCTTCCCTCTCATGTTCTAGGCATGTAAGAACATCCTAGCCTAATTATCCTCTATTTAATAATGTCTTCTATAAAAAACAGTCCAATCTCTATGACCTTAAATTATGAGTTATCATCCTGACCACATGAAATTAAACGATATGGTATTAGTCCATGAAACATGAAATTAAACTTTTATTCCATCATCCAAGGTATATGAAATTAAATTGTAGTATACAGGGTGATTTCAGATCTTTATGAACATCGCCGACCATGAAAAATGGATGGTCATTTCCCTGAAGACACCTCTTTTTGACTATGTACACAGTTCCCTGGTGGATCTGCATATGTTACCTACAAAAATAGCATATCAACCAGAGTCAAATTCATTCTCAAGAAAGGTCACTCCTACCCCTTTACACCTCAGTGGATTCCATTCCTCATATCATATTTATTGATCCAAAATACTCCATAATCATGGTTTAAAAATTCCTCCCTTCTGATGGTTGAGGAACGTCGAAACATCCAAACATGATTTTACACTAGTTAATCATGGTTTCTATAACAATTGGTCCTCGCCGTATAAACCTAATCTGCAAGACCCAAAATATTCTTATTCTCATGATGTTAAACTGCATGGAACTTTTCCCTGAAACACAACATTAAACTAGGATGACATCATCCAAGCTATATGACTTTAAACTGTAGTATACACCATATGAAATCTCAATGGAACTCCTCCTATGTTAAGAACCAAACCTTTCATGAAAGGTTTCACTCTTCACCCTCTTCGCCTTAACCCAGGATGTGTCCAGATAGATCACCAGATTTGACTATCTTAGATATCAACATAGGTAAGAGGATAACACATTAAAAGGCCCATTTCCCTCTCCCATTCGGCTCATAGCCATAGACTCTTCTGACATCGTCATCCTCCTTTAATATCAATAGAGAGGAGAATGGGGCACCATTGTTGAATCTTTTAAATCCTCTTGTTTCTCACACTGAGCATGGATCACATGGGTTTAGAAGTATATAATGAAACAACATTGGATAATCACATAAAATAACTACAAGAACTCTGATTCCCACCATAACTAGGATATATAGGATGCTTACTTAAGTCCGGCTATCAAAGAGGTTCCCTTTTTCAAAAGGTTCACCACACAATTTCCCCACCAAAAGGAATACTCTTTCGAAGTATATCCCGATTCGATTCTCTTAGATAGTCAGCTACCATGAATAAGCCCCAATCATGTCACAACCCATAAATTAACTATGAGAAATCTTATTCCTACTCTAACCAGGATATGGAAGATGCCTTTAGAAGTCTCCAGATTAAGGGAAGTTCTCCTCAAAATTCATTCCTGATAAAATTTTCCACCAAATTCAAAAGTTCTCCCACCTAGGTGTATGTACCTCAAACGGAACAATGTAGACTTTGATTCCCCATTTGACTAGGATATGTAAGAATCCTCCTTGGGGAAAAAATATGACCCTAAATCCACCCTAATGTTCTTCGGGCTATATCCTTAGAAGGTTCATGCTCACCCATAAGATCATATCTTTTATGGGACACTCAGGCCGCTTTGGCATTAGCACCACACCAAGTGTTTACCAAGAATCATTCACCTGTATTTTCTTGTCGTATGACGTTAAAGTGCATGTATGGGTTCTCATCACATGATCTTAAAAGGTGATGTCTCTAGTTAGGAGACACCAAACATTGTGGGCTCTGATTCCTCTCGTGAGGACACATCAAAATCACATATTATGGGCCTGAAACCAACATCAAACCACCTTCCATCCCTCCTGGATGATGTTAAACTCCAGAGTGACTCATTACATGGCTTAATTTAGCATTGTATCCATAACATCCTATCCATGTATATCCATGATGATCCTATGTCCCAAGGGTAACCCATGGATACACTCTTTAAGAATGAACATAGGATTCATGAACATATGAACATGGATTAAAACTATAGGTGAGTCCTATAGTAGGCAATAATTCCCCCCAAATGGGTGTGATGGTCCCAAACTCCCATCCTCTCAACCAATGGAATCCTCAAGTGTTTTTTGGATAAACCATCCAACAAGTGCATGCCTTTGGAAATTAGGTCCATGAATCATGGATAGAAGGACCTTGGGGGGGTACTTCCTCCATGAATGAACCCATTGGAGACCATATAAGGAAATAATATCCCAAGAGTACCGATTGCATAAATACTTAACCCTCTACAATAACCCACCAAGGCCATTTGATAGTGGTGTCTCCTTCGTAATACAAAAATGATAAACTGGCCAGTCCCCATAGGGTCAATCCAATTCCCCCAAAAGGATAATGATGATAATCGGTTCAATACAAAAATGGTGAACCAACGTGAAATTCTATATGATAATAGAAAAATTCTTGTCACCCGTTGGACCATTTTGGTATTCCCCAATGCTCACCTCAGGTCGAAATTGGGTTTTTAGGGTTTTTGTGCTTTGAGGATGTGTGTGGGTTTTAGTGTTTTTAGGATTTTTTACGGTATTATTATTATTTTTAATTTATTTGGTTTATTATTTTATTTTTGTTTTCATGGATCTTAGATATTATGGGTTTTTATGTTATTTTTTTAGGTTTTTTTCTAATTTTTAACTGTTTTAAGGGGTTTCTATAGTTTTGAGAGTCTTTAATGATTTTTAAGGGGTTTTAGGTTCTTTTGGGTATTTATATTTTCTGGACTTTGAATGTATTTTTTGGTTTTGAGGGGTATTATGGTAATTTTGGGTTGTTAGAGTCCTTTAGGGGTTTTTGGGTTTTCAGTGTCCTTAGGGTTTTTATTTTTTTAGGATCCATTAGAGTTTTAGGGTCCTTTAGTTTTTTATAAAATTCAGTGATTTTTTGGATTTTAGTGTTTTTAGCGATTTTAGATTTATTTTGGATTTATGGTTTTTAAGGGTTTTTAGGTTTATCAGGATTTTTAGGTTTTTATAGGATTGTTAAGGTTTTTTGGGTTTTAGGGGTCTTTAGGGTTTTATTGTTATTGAAGGGTTATTGGTGGTTTTAGGGTTTTTAGGGTATTTTAGAAGTTTCAGGAGGTTATTGAGTATTTTTATGTTTTTGTGGCCTTTATGTATTTTTATTTATTTTTTTGAAATTTTAGCAATTTTTGGGAATTTAGGGTTTTTTTGGTTTTTTGGGGTGTCTGGGTTTTTAGAGATTTAGGATATTTTTGGGGGTTTTAGTGTTTCTAGAGTTTTTTAGGGTTTTATATGGTCTTTTAGGGAATTTGAGGGGGTTTGGGTGGTTTTATTGGTTTTAGGGTCATTTAAGTATTTTATGGTTTTTAGGGTTTTTGGGATTTTTGGGGGCCTTTAAGGATTTGGGGTTATTAAGGATATTTCTGCATTTTTAGGATATAGAATCCTTTAGTGTTTTTGGGGGTTTTAAAATATGTTTAGAGTTTTTTATGGTTGTTTAGTTATTTTAATGTTTTTAGGGTTTTTAGAGTATTATATTATTTTTTTGTGCACTTATAGTCTTTTGAGGTTTTAGGGGTTTTTAGTGTCTATGGGTGTTTATGGGTATTAGTGTCTTTTAGAGGTTGTGAGGTTTTTTAGTGTCTTTAGGGTTTTAATTGTTTTATGGTGTTTTATTTTTTTAGTGGGTTTAGAATCTTTTAGGGGGTTTTAGGTTTTGGGGGAGTATTTAGGTGTTTTAGGGATTTCAGGATTAATTTAGGGATTTTAGGGTTTTTATGTTTTTTTCAGGTTTTTGGGGTTTTTAGGGCCCTTTAGGCTATTTAGGTTTTTATTGTTTTTAGGGTTTTGGGGATTTAACGGTTTTATTGTTTTATGGGGTTTATTGGATTTGTAAGGGTTATTATGGTTTTTATGGGTCATAATGGTTTTTAATGTTATTGTAGATTTTAGGGTTTTTACGTGTTTTGAGGGTTTTTGTTTTTTAAGTAATTTTGGTTATTAATGGTTATATATTTTTTGGGTTCTTACGCGTTTTAGGATACATTATGTTTTAATGGTTTTTCAGGGTTTTTGGGTTTCAAAGGTTATTTTTTAGGTTTTAGGGGTATTATGGTTTTTTATTATTTTTACTGTTTTTTTGGATTTTAGGGATTTTGAGTGTTTTATTATTATTAGTTTTATTTTTTTTATGTTTTTTTAGTTTCTATGTATTTTTACGGTTTTGGGGGTTTTAGTGGGTTTTATGGTTTTTATGTATTTAAAGGTTTTTGATTTACCTTTTATTGGCTTTAAGAGTTTTAGTGTTTTTACATGTTTGTAGTGTTTTTTTCTTTTTTGGGATCTTTGGGCTTCTGTTTTAGGGATTTTTTGGGTATAGGATTGTTTTAGGATTTTTATGGTTGTTAGGGTATTTAGTGTGTTTTTAGGGTTTTTTTTGGAATTATAAGTTTCTTATTTAATTATTTTTTTCTGTTATTAAGGTCTTTAGGGTATTAAGGTTTATAGTGTTGTTTGTATTTTTAGGGATTTTAGGTGTTTAGAAGGTTATTTATGGTTTTTAGGGTTTTTAAAGGTTTTTTGAGATTTTTATGGTTTTTAAGATTTCCTCTAGGATTTTGATATCTTAAAGGATATTTTGGGTTTTAATGGTTTTTTTTTTGGGTTTTTATTCTTTTTAATGTTTGTTAAGGTTTTTCGATTCTTTAAGAATTGATGGGTTTTTATGGGTTTTATGGATTTTTACAGTGTTTAATGTTTTTATGATTTTTAGGGATTTTTAGGGTTTAGGGTTTCTAGGGTTTATTTAGGGGTTGTATGGAGTTTTAGGATCCTTTTGGGTTTTTATGGTTTTTAGGGGTTTTAGGGTTTTATTTTTAATGGTATTTAAGGGTTTTATGGTTTTCATAGTCGTCATAGTTTTAGGGGATTCTTGGTTTTTGTGTGGTTTTAGGGATTTAAGGGTTCTTACAGCTTTTAGGGGTTTTAATGATTTTAGGGAGTTTAATGGTTTTTACAGGTATTAATGTTTTTATAGGTTCATTATTTTAGGGATCTATAGTTCTTATGGGGTTTGCGGTTTTTGTGTTTTTTGGGGTTTTAAGTTTTTTATGAAGTTTATTATTTTTTAGGCTTTTGGGGGGGTTTTATGGTTTTAGGGGGGGGGGGGGGTTCAGGGTTTTTAGGGGTATTTTATGGGTTTTTAGGATTTTTGGTGTTTAAGGGGGTTTATGGTTTTTAAAAATATTTTAGGGTTTAGGGGTGGATTTTTATTTTTATGGGTTTCTATTGTTTATGAGGGTTTTTTAATAGTTTATATGGTTTTTAGCATTTTATTTGTACTAGTTATTATAAGTATTTTTGGGTTCTAGGGGGTTTAATAATTTTTATGTTTTTAGTGTTTTTTCATTATTTTAGGGTTTTTTTATATAATGTTAGTGCCTTTTATATTTTTTAGTTTTTGTGGTCTTTTATGTGTATTCTTGGGTATTGTTTTCATTTTTCTGGGTTTTTTATTTCTTTTAGGGATTTTAGGGTCTTTTAGAATTTTTTGGTGTTTTTTTGGCCTTTCAAGTTTATTTTATGGGTTTTAGGTTTTTAGGGTCTTTTAGGTTTATTATTATTTTTCTTCATTTAGGGTTTTTTGAGTCTATTAGGGCTTTTTGGGTTTCTAGGGACCCTTATGGTTTTTATATATTCTTATGGTTATTTTAAGGTATTTTCTTGGTTTTTTGGGGGTTTAAAGGTTTATTATGGTTTTTAGGGGGTTTTTCGGTTTTTATATTGTTCTAATTATTTAGGAGTTTTATGGATTTTTAGGGTTTTAAGGTGTTATTGTTTTATGGTTTTTAGATTTTTTTATGGTTTTATAGTGTATTTTAGTTTTTAGATTGTTTTATGTTTTAGCGGTTTTATGGGGTTTTATGTTTTTTTAAGTTCAGTTAAAAATTTCATGGTTTTTAGGATTTTTTAAGGGGTTTATGTGTTTTAGGGTGTTTTAGGGTATATTAGATATTTTTTATGGTTTTTAGGGTCATTAAGGTTTTTAGGGGGTAGGGGTATATGGTCATTCAGTGTTTTTTAGGGATTTTAATGTTTTATGGTATTTAGGGAATTTCAAGGGGTTTAGTGTTTTTAGGTTGTTTAATATTTATAAGGTATTTTAGGGTTTTTAGGGTTTCAAGTTCCTTTATGGTATTTTTTGGGGTTTTAGGGACCTTTTTCATTTTTTGTGTTTTTAGGGGTTTAAAGAGGATTTAGGGTATTTTTGGGGGTTTTGGGTGTTTGATTGTTTTTAGTGTTTTTATATATTATTTTGGGTTTTTAGGGCTTTATTTTTTTTAGGTTCCTTTATGGTTTTAAGTATTTTAGGGGTTTTAGGTTTGTAAATGGATTTATGGGTTTTTAAACATTTTTTTTGTTTTTGTTTTTTATGGGTTTTTAGGTGTTTTATGGTTTTTAAGGGTTTCAAAGGTTTTGGGGGGTTTTTTGGTTTTTTTGGGGTTAGGGTAGTATGGTTTATGGGTTTTTTTTGGGTTTTAGGGTTTTTAATGTTTTGTAATGGGTTTTTTTTTATTTTTATTTTTATTGTTTTTATAGGTTAGAAGGGTTTAGGTCCTTTTAACCTTTTATGGTTTTGTGAGTTTTAGGGTTTTTTGGGTTTAATGAGTTGTTGGGATTTTCATGGTTCCTATGATTTTTTGAGGTTCTTAGTGTTTTTAGTGTTTTATAGTGTTTTTTTGTTTTTAGGGGTCTTAGGGTTTTATTCATGTTTTATGGTTTTAGTTGGTTTTTTGGGTATTTTTCTTCTGTTTTTATGTTTATTTTTTATTTATAGCGTTTTTAGAGTTATTTAACGTCTTTAGGGTTTTTAGTGATTTTTTTATGTTTAATGGATTTTAGGGGTTTGTGGGTTTAATGGTTTTTAGGGTTTCTAAGTGTTTTTTAGTGTTTTATAAGTTTTTTAATGTTTTGGGGGGTCTTGAAAATTTACAGGTTTTAAGGGTTTCAGTATTTTTAGTATTTTTATGGTTTTTATGGTTTTGGGGGTCTTTAAGGTTTTTTAGAGTTTTTAGGGATTTTGGTCATTTGAGGTGTTAAGGTGTTTTAGGGATTCAAGGAAATTTTAAGAAATTTCATTGATTTTTAACAGGGTTTTCCGGATTGTTTAAGTGGTTTGGGGGTTTTAGGGTTTTGGGGGGGGGGGTTCAGGTTTTTATATTTTATTGATTTTTTCATGGATTTATGAGGTTTAGGGGTTTTTTAGGGCTTCCAGTTTTTTGCAGGGTTTTTTATGTTTTAGGGTTTTAATGGTTTTTAGGGTGTTTAAATTTTTTTAGGGTTTTAATGGTTTATAGGGTTTTTAAAATTTTTAATGAGTTTTAGGGTTTTAGGGGATTTGGGGATTTGGGAGGTTTTACTGTATTTAGGTTTTATAGATTTTTATGGTTTTCAGGGTTTTCTTCTGAATTTTTAGGGGTTTTCATGGTTTTTTATAGTTTTATAGATTTTAAGATTATTTCTATGTTTTCATGTGTTTTTAGTATTTTTATTGTTTTTTGTGTTTTATGGTTTTCTTTGTTTTTTGGGTTCATGGGATTTATGGGTTTTAGGATTTTTATGCATTTTTGTCTCATTACGGTTTTAAGTATTTTATGTGTCGTTATGAGTTTTAATAGTTATTTATGATTTTTGGGTCATTTGGAGTTTTAAAGGTGTTTTAGTGTATTTTTTTGGGGGGTTTAAAAATATTTATTTTTTTTTGGGTTTTTAGGGAGTTTTGGGTGGTTTTAGGGTAAATTTAGTGTTTTGTAATTGTATTTTGTTTTCTTATAGTTTTTAAAGGGGTTCTCAGGGTTTTTAGAATTTTATGGTTTTTAGGGTTTTAAAAGTTTTTTAGGGTTTTTAGTGTTTTTTGGATTTTTTTGGGTTAGTTATGGTTTTTATGATTTTTACTTTCTTGTGTACTTTTTAAGCTTCTATTAGGGAAGTTAGGGCTTTATAGGGGTTGTAGGAATTTGTAGACATTTGTATGGTTTTTAGGGATGTTGATATTTTTACAGTTTCGTAGTATTTTTAGGGGTTTTAAGGGTTTTTATGTAATTTTAGGGTTTTTAAGGTTTTCAATGTTTTTAGGGGTTTTAATGGGTTTTTAGGATTTTCTTTAGGTATTTATAGTTTTTAGGGTTTTTATCATGTTTAGGGTTTTTTAGTGTTTTTAGGGGTTTAGGGTTCGAAAGCGTTTAAACAGGTTTTAGTGTTTTTAAAGGTTCTCTTGGTTTTAGGGGTTTTAGGGGGTTTTCAATGTTGGGGTTTTTATTGCGGTTTTAAGTTTTTTTTGGGATCATAAGGTTTGTTGGATTTTTTATGGTTATTTGGTTTTTAGGGCGTTTTATAATTTTTATTGTTTTTTGGGGTTTTAGTGTTTTTTTGGGGTTTTAAGGTTTTTGTGATTTTTTAGGGATTTTAGGTTTTATGGGGTTTTTTATAATTTTCTGGTGATTAAGGAGTTTTAGTGTATTTTAGTGTTTTTATAGAGTTTATAGTGGGTTTTAGAGATTTTTTTGTTTGGGGTTTTTTACAATTTTTTGATGTTTTAGGGGTTTTAGTGTTTTTAGGTTTTTGAGATATTATTAGGTTTTTTGATTTTGTATGATCATCTATGTTTTTATGGGGTTTTTTTTGTTTTTTGGGATTTTTGGTTTTCTAGGGTTTCTTAGGTTTTTAGGTTGTTCTATGGTGTCTTAAGTATTTTAATGGATTTTTTTTGTTTTTTTGGGTTTTTGGGGTTTTTTTGGGTTTTTTGGGTTTTAACGATTTCTACGGTTATTTTAGTGTCATTAGGGTATTTAGGATTTTTTTATGGATTTAGGGTTTTAAATATTTTTATGGTATTTAGAGATTTTAGGGTTATTTAGATTTTTTTATTTTTTAGGTATTTTTACGAGTTATTTGGGGTATTAGTGGTTTTGATAGCTTTTTATGGGGTAGTAGGGTTATAGTGATTTTTAGGGTATTTTAGGGGTTTTAGTGTTATTATGGGTTCGGGGTATTTATGGATTTTTATTATTTAGAAGGATTTTTAATATTCATTATGGTTCTATATGTTTTTTAGAGTTTTATGGTTTTCATAGGGGATTTATGTTTTTATATTTTCATGGTATTTTAGGGTTTTTTAAGGATTTAAGATTTTAGTGTGTTTTAAGGATTTTTTGTGTTATTAGGGGGTTTTCAGGTTTTAGGGTTTTTATGTGTTTATAATGGGGTTTTATGGGTTTTAAGGGTATTCATGTGTATAATTGATTTTGAATATGTGTTTAAGGGTTTTACGCTTTTTTATGTTTTTAATGACTTTTTAGTTTTTCTTGGATTTTTATGGGTTTTTATAGTTTTAATGCATTTAGGGTTTTTAGGTGTTTTAGGTTTTATGGATTTTACGATTTTTTATGGTTTTTTAGTGTTTTATATTTTTATGGGTTTTTACGGTTTTAGGCTTTTCATGATTTTTAGAGAATTTTAGGATGTTTTCGTTGTTTTAGGTTTTTTAGGTTTTTAACTGTTTTTAGATTTTTAGGTTGTTTATGATGTTTTTAGGGTTTTAGTTTTTTTTATGTTTTTTTGAATTTATAAGTGTTTTAAGACCTTTTAGGGTTTTTATTTTTGTCGGGGATTTAGGGTTTTAAAGTTATTCTAGAATTTTATGGTGTTTAATGTTCTTTATTGTCTGTTGGGGTTCTTATATGGGTTTTTAGGAAATTTAAGAGGTTTTTAGAGGTTTTAGAGACCTTTGTGTTTTTAGGTTCTTTTTGGTTTTTAGGATTTTTATTGTGTTTTAGGGGTTTAAATTGTTTTAAGGGGTTTTATAGGTTTTAAGGATTTTTAGGGTTTATGGGGTTTAGGATGTTTTGTTTATGTTTTTTTGGGTTTTTAGGGATTTTGAGTTCTTTTAGTTTTTTTGGTTTTTAGAGTTTTTAATGTTTTGAGTGGTTTTAGGTTTTTAGGTTTTTTGTGGGTATTTAGTTTTTTTTAATGTTTTTAGGGTTTCCATAGAGTTTTCATTGGTTTTTATGGTTTTTAGGGGTTTTAGGCTTTCATGTATTTTTAGGGTTTATTGGGTTTTTGTGGGTTTTAGTTTTTAAGGTAATTTTAGAGTTTTGAAGAAATTTTAAGGTTTTTAGGGATTTTATAGTTTTCTTAGGATTTTTAGGGTTTTATTTATGAATAATAAATTATTAAGGGGGTTAATGAGTTTTCTAGGGGTTATAATGGTTTTTATAGCGCTTTAAGTGGTTTTTGGTGTTTTATTTGGTTTTTATTATTTCTGAGATTTTAGTGTTTTCATGGTTTTTATGGTTTTATGGGATTTTAGTGTTTTATTAGAATTTTAGTGCCTTTAGAATTTTTTTGGGGATTTTGGGTTTTGTGTGTATTTTGGGATTTTAAGGGTATTTACGGGATTTTGGATTTTATGGGGTATTTTGCATCCTTTATGCGGGTTTTAGTGTCTTTTTAGTGGTTTTATAATTTTCAGGGGTTTTATGGTTTTTATGGTTTATATTATTCTTGGGGTTTTTTTGGTTTTTGGTTTATAGGGTGTCTTAGGGTTATTTTACAGTTTTTTGGGGTTTTAGTGTTCCTTAAGGTTTTTAGGGGTTTTGAGGGCATTGTAGGATTTTTAGGTTATTGTTGGGATTTTTGGGCTTCTGGGTATTTTAGGGTTTGTTAGGTGGTTTAAAGGGTTTTTAGTGGTTTTAGGGGTTTTAGGGTGTTTAGTGTTTTTTAGTGTTTTTAGGGATTTTAAGGGTTTTTAGTGTTTTGTAGTATGTTCTTAGAAATTTTATGGTTTTTTTTGGTTTTTAAGGGTTTTAGAATTTTTAGGGGGGGTATGGGTTTTAGGTTTTTTAATTTATTTGAGGTTTTTGTGGTTTAATTTATGATTTTAGTGTATTTATGGGATTTAAAGGGGTTTTAGGGTTTGTTTTGATTTTTTAGGATTATTTTCATGAACATAATGTTTCATAGGGGTTTTAAGGGTAATTATGGTTTTTATGGTTTTAGGGTGTTTTAGGGGTTTTTAGGTTTTTAGTGTTTAATGGATTTTAGGGTTTAAAGGTTCTTTTATGGTTTCAATAGTGTTATATGTTTTTTCAGGTTATTTAGGGGGGTTTTGGGTTCTTTTAGTGTTTTAATGGTTTTAGGGTCTTTTATGTGTGTTTTATGGTATTTTGTGGTTCTAGGGTTTTTTAGATCTTTTAGGGGGTCTTAGTGGTTTATTGGGGTTTTAGGGTTAGGTGGTTTAAGGGTATTTGTTGGGATTTTTGGGCTTCTGGGTATTTTGGGTTTTATGTGTATTTTAGTGTTCTTTGGGTTTTAAGTGTTTTTGGATTTTTATGGCTTTTAAGGGGTTGTTATGATTTTTTTATGGTTTTTATGGTTTTTAGTTTGTTAAGGGTTTTTAGTGGTTTTATAGGTTTTAGTGTTTTTTTGGGATTTTTAGGGTTTTGTGTATTTAGTATTTATATGGAATTTTTATTGGTTTGAGGGTTTTTTGGGTTTTATGGTTTTTGGGGTTTTTGGTTTTTGGTTTTTTTTCATGGAATTTTAAATGGGCTATAAGGTTTTTTGTTATTTATTTTGGTTGTTAGTTTTTTAAGATTTTAAAGCGTTTTTTGTTTTTTTATTCTCTGTATTATTATAGGGACTTTGGGGGTTTTGGGTCTTTTAAGGTGTTTTCTAGGTCTTTTGAGTTTTTAAAGGGTTTATTGGTTCTATTAGGGGTTTTAAGGTATTTTTTTTTTGGATATTTTGTATTTTTGAGGTTTTAGGGGTTTTTTGTTCTTTATGGGGTTAGTGATTTTTAGTGGTTTTAATTATTTTTAGAGGTTTTCAGTTTTTTTTGTTTTATATGAATTTTGATGGGTTTTTATTATTTTTTTCATTTTATGGTTTTTTATTTCTTTGGGGTTTTTGGGTTTTAGGGGTTTTAGGTATTTTTAGGGTTTTTTGTGTCTTTAGGGCAAGAAAGGTGTGGGGCCATGCTAATCCTGAACCCCCCAAAATTTATTTGAAAAAAGAGACACAAAAAAAAGGGAGGGGAGGAGTCAATCAACCCATTCCCAAAAACCCTTAACAACCCCAAGACCAAAAAAAGAAGGAAAAAAAGATCCAAGAGAAAGGCAAGTCAGTCAACATCACCACCGAAGTCAGAAATAGTAGTGCCCTAGAGGTCACTCTCTGCATTTTATCTATAATCCGCATTATCTCTATATAGTTCCCCATCAGCACCATACCCATAGGAGGCATTAGAATCCATCGTCTCCCATTAATATGATTCATATTGCTTGAGAAAGTTAGAGTAATACTCCCTAAGCTGTTCCAGATTCACATTACGTTACACCTTGACAGCCCTTCCACCCTTTTAAGAGGCATTTTTCTTAACCTTGAAGGAGGCTCTTGTAGACATAGTTTTTGGAAAATAAGAGTAGTTTTTCCTCGGCTTCCTCCTTCGTTAGTCAACGTGGACCCCTATAGGCTTGTTTTCCTTTCTAAGGGCCTCCTCAAGCACAACCCTCTGAAGTACTTAGGGGTTTCCAGGGTTTTTTTATGTTTTTTGGGTTTTTAGGGTCTTGTGGTTTTTATAGTTTTTAGGTTCATTAGAGTTTCAAATGTTTTTAGAGTTACAAAGGTGTTTTAAAAGATATTTATGGATTTTTAGTGTTTTTTAGTTTTTAGGGTTTTAAGGTATTTTTAGTGTTTTTTCTTTTTTTCTTTTTTTTTGGTTTACAAGGTTTTCATGTATTTTAGGTTGTTTTAGAGTCTTTTCGGGGTTTCTTAGAGGTTTTATGTTTTCTTAGTGTTTTAGGGATTTTAGATTTTTTAGGTATTTTTATGTATT
This sequence comes from Viscum album, assembly GCA_963277665.1. Taxonomy (NCBI): domain Eukaryota; kingdom Viridiplantae; phylum Streptophyta; class Magnoliopsida; order Santalales; family Viscaceae; genus Viscum; species Viscum album. The sequence goes on along the minus strand of OY728136.1, from coordinate 1,423,833,369 downwards.
TTAATATTTCTATAGGATTTGTTGTTTTTTGTGTTTTTAGAGGATCTATGGTTTTGGTGTCTTGTTTTGTTTGGTATGTTTTTTAGGGTTTTTACTATACATTAGTTTTTTATGGTTTCAATTATTTTTAGGGGATTTAGGGGTTTTTGGGTTTTTTGGGTTTGTAAGGTATTATAAGTGGATTTTGGTTTTTTGTAATATTTAGAGAGTTCTTAGGGTTCTCTAGGTTTTAAGGGTTTTTAGGAATTGATTTGATTTTGTAAAGTTTTAGTGGTATTTAGGGTTTTGTTATGGTTTCTTAGAGTTTTAAGGGATTTTAATAATTTCTTAGGGTTTTTGAGTTTTTTGGGCTTGAAGGGTTTAGAGTATTTTTGGGTTTTTAGGAGTTTCAGTGATTTTATGGTATTTTAGTGTTTCAGGGTATTTAATTTGTTTTTAGGGTTTTAAACAGTATTTTTTGATTTTTGAGTTTTTAGAAGCATTAATGGCTTTTCAGTTATTTGATTTTCTAAGGGGTTTTTAGTGTTGTTTTATTTTCCTTTGCATTTTTAGGCATTTTAGGGTTCTTCATTTTGTTTTAGTGATTTTAGAGTAATTAGGGTGCTTATAGATTTTAGAGGTTTTTGGGTTTCTTAGAGGTTTTGGGGGTTTTAAGATATTCCCAGTTGTTTAAGGGTATTTGGGGTCTTTTAGAGTAATTATTGGGTTATGGATATTTTTTGGTCTTTTATATTTTTATGTTCTTATGGTTTTTGTGATTTTTATGGTTTAATGGTTTTTTAGGTTTTCAGGGTTCTTTTAGGGGTTTAGGGTGTTTTAGTGAGTTTTAGGGACGTAAGGCAGGTTCAATGTCTTTTGTGTCTTATGGGTTTTGGGAGTTTTTATGATTTTTAGGGTTTTATGGTTTTTATGGTTTTAATGTTTTTTTAGGTTTCTTATAATATTTAGGGTTTTTTGTGTCTTTCAGATTTGGGGGGGGGGGGGGTTTAGGGTTTTATATAGATTTTAGAATTTTAGGGTTTTATTGGTTATTTTTAGGGTTTTTAATGGTTTTGGGGTTTTAGGATTGTTTGAGTCTTTAGATTTTTTATGGTTTTTAGGGTTTTTAGGGGTTTTAGGTATTTTATATTTTTTAGGGTTTTATGTGGTTCCAATGGTTTTTGGGATTTTGAAGGGTTTTAGGGTTTTGACAGGTTTTTATTGTTTCTAGTTTTATTCGGATTTTTATGGTTTTGTAAGGGGTTTTCTGGGTTTTTATGGTAATTAATGATTTTGTAATATTATTTATGAATTTTACTGCACTTAGGGAATTGATTGTTTTTAGTAGTTTATTACTTTTTTTTAAGGGTGTTTTATATTTTTTTCATGTTTTATGGGTATTTAGGGGTTTTAGGGTTTTGTGGATTTTTAGGGTTTTAGGGTTTTTTCTGTTTTTCGGGGGTTGTTTTTATTTTTATGGGTTTTCATGGATTCATAGGGGTTTTGGGGTTTAAAGGGTTTTAGGGGTTTTATGGGGGGGTTAGGTTTTTGAGGATTATTTTTTAGTTTTTATAAATTTTATGTTGTTTTTATGGATTTTACATATTTTTAATAGTTTTTAGGTTTATTTAATGTTTTAGTTATTTTTGTAGTTTTTTGTGTGTTTGAGAGTATTTAGGTTCTTTTAAGGTTTTATATGGATTTTAGGGTCTTTTGTGTTTTCAGTGTCTTTCAAATTTTTTTAATTTTTGTGGTTTCTTGGGTCTTTTAGGGGTTTTTGCGGTTTTGCGGTTTTTTAGGGTTATAGAGTTTTACAGGTTTTAAGGGATTATAAGATTTTTAGAGTGGTTGGTGTTTATAATGGTTTAATGATTTATAGATTGCCTCAAATATTTTTAGTTTTTCTACGTATTTTATTTGTTTTAGGGTTTTAGTTTTTTTAGGTTTTAAGAGGTTTTAAGGGATTGAAAGGGTATTTGGGTTTTTTAGTGATGTATGGGTTTCAAGGGTTTTATAGTTCTTATGGGCTTTAGGATTTTTTTTGGGTTTTTCAGAGATTTTTTGGGATTTTTTGGCCAGTTTTTAAGTTCTCATGTTTTTTATGTATTTTTAGTGTTTAATGGGGATTTCATGGTTTTTGAGGTTTTTAAGGATTTTTATGGTTATTGGGGTTTTAGGTATTTTAGAGTGTTTTAGAGTTTTTCATGTTTTAGGGTTTTTTAGTGTTTTAAAGGTTTGATAGGGGTTGTTATTTTATTTTTTTTAAAGGATATTCTGGGGTTTTATATTTTTAGGGTGATTCAGGGTTTTATGGTGTCTTTAGTGGTTATGATGGGGGTTTGCATCTTTTATGGGTTTTTTTCTTTTTAGGATTTTTAGGGTTTGATGGTTTATTAGGTTTTTTGGGATTTCTATGGATTTTATGGGGGTTTAGGGTATTATTGCTTTTAGGGTTTATTTGAGTTTTATGGTGTTTATGGGTTTAAGTTATTTTAGGGTCTTTGGGGGGGGGGGTTAGTTTATTTTTATGGTTTTCTGTGGTTTTAGAGATTTTTTAGGGTTTTTAAGATTTTTAGGGTTTTTAGTGATTTAGGGTTTTTATATTTTCTTACCGGTTTAATGTTTTTAGGTTTTTTAAGGATTATTTTTTGGGTTTATATGGTTCCTTTGTGTATTTTAGAGATTTCATGCTTTTTAGGGTTTTTAGGGGTTTTTAGGTTTTGTAGGGGTTTTAGGGTTTCTTCTATTTATACGGTTTTTTAATGGTTTATAAGGGTTTAGCTTCTTTTGTTATTTTAAGGGTTTTTAATGTTTTATAGTTATTTAGGGGTTCGGGTTTTAGTGTTTTCACAGAGTTTTAGTATTTTATTAGGTTTTTTTGGATTTTTTGGTTTTTTTTTATTGTAAATATTGGTTTTAGATTTTTTTTAAAGTTTTATAGTGTTTTTGAGGTTTTTATGGTTACTAATGATTTATGTTTGTTAAGTAATTTATGGTTTTGGGTTGTTTTAGAATGTTTTAGGGTTTTATTACGGTTTGTAGGGGTTGTATGGGTTGAAGGGTTTTTTAGGTTTTTTAGGATTTGATTATGGTTTAGGGGTTTTAAAGATTTTTTAGGGTGTTTAAGTGGTTTTAGGCTTTTTTACTATTTCAATAAGGTTTTTAGGGTCTTTTAGGGATTTAAAATTCTTTTAATGTCCTTTAGGATTTTTAGGGCCCTTTAGTGTATTTACAGTTTGTATGGTCTTTTAGGGGGGTTTAAGGTTTTTAAGTTTTTTAAGGGCTTTTTGGGTTTTCAAGGTTTTTAATTACTTTTAGGGTTTTCTTAGGGATTTTAAGGTTTTTATGGTTTTTAGTGGTTTTAATGATACAGGGTTTTAGGGTATTTTAGAGTTTTTATGGTTTTGAGTGTTTTTAGTGTTTTTATGGTTTTATGGTTTTTATGGGTTTTTAGTGGGTTTTTTTATTTTTATTGGTTTTATGGTTCTTTTATAGTTTTTAGAAGTTTTTATGTTTTTTTTGGGTTTTTAGGTTTTCTGGGGTGTTGAATGGGTTTTAAGGGGTTTTGGGTTTTAGGGTTTGAGGGGTTCTATTATTTTAATGGTTTTTTATGTTTTGTATTTTTTTGGGTTTTTTAGTGTTTATATGGATTTTTTAAAGGTTTAATATTTTTTTTGTTTTAATTATTTTTAATTTTTTCAAGGGGTTTAAAGGTCATTTATTGGATTTTATATTTTTATTGTTGTTTTGTTTTTTTTCTATTTTTACTATTTTCGGGTGTTTGGGGGTATAATTTTTTCATTTTCATGTGTTTTAGTGTGTTTTAGTGTGTTTTAGTGTTTTTAGGTTATTTTAGGTTTTTTAGGAATTTTAGGGTTTTTAATTTTTTTATATGTTTTGTAATATTTTTAGGGGTTTTGGGTTTTTTGGGTTTTTTGGTTTTTACAGTTTTTAGAATTTTAATTTTCCTTTGGCGGTTTTATGGGGATTTTTCAATTTTAAGGTCTTTTAATGTTTTTAAGTGTTTTTTGGGATTTTAGGGGTATTTTTATATTTTTAGGGATCTTGGGTTGTTTTAGATCTTTTAGTGATTTTGAGAAATTTTAATGAGTTTTAGTGTTTTTAATGGATATTAAGGGTTTTAATGGATTTTTTTTTCTGGGGATTTAGGGTATTTTTTGGTTTTTGAGTATTTTATGTTTTTATAAATATTTTCAGGATATTTTAGGGTTTTTAAGATTTTATGGTTTGGGATATTTTTGTATTTTTTAGGATGTTTTATGTTTTTTATGATTTTTAGGATTTTGAAGGGTTTAAGGGTTTATTTTTATTTTGTAGAGTTTTTATGGAATTTCTGGATTTTTAAAGTATTTTTTCTAAAGTATTTATGGTCTTTTTGTGTTTTAAAGGGTGTTTGGTGGGTTTTTATGAGTTTTGGGGTCTTTTATTGGTGTTTTTAGTCTTTTATAGAGTTTTCGGTTTTTCAAGGGATTTTATGGTTTTATATGTTTTTTATGTTTTTAAAGGTTTTTAGGGTTTTTAAATATATTTTTTTCATATATTTTATTGAGGTCTTTAGGGGTTTTACGGTTTTTAGGGGGTATTTAGTTTGTATGAGGTTATTGGGGGGGGGGTTAGGGAACTTTTGGGATCTTTAGGTGTTTAGGGTTTGTAGTGTTTTTAGGGTTTTTATATTTTTTTGTATTGAGAAGGGATATAAGATCTTTTATGGTTTTTAAAGGGGTTTAAGGGGTTGTTTTATATTTAGGGATTTTTTGAGAATTTTATGGTTTTTATTGGTATTATGGCATTTTAGGGTTTTTAGGGTCTTCAAGGGGATTTAAGGTCTTTTATAGTTTTTTTGTTATATAGGGGAATTACTGGTTCTAGTATTTTTTATTGGTATTATGGGTTCTTTACTATTTTTAAGGTTTTATGTTTTTTATGGATCATTATGGTATATAATCTTTCTCGGGTTTTTATTGATTTTTTTTGTTTTTGGGGTTTTTTAAAAATTGTGTGTTTTAGGGTGTTTTATGATTTTTATGTGTTTATGGGATTTTTATGTTTTTATGGGTTCTGGTGGTTTTTAGTTTTTTAGGTATTTTTTGAATTTTATGGGTTTTGGGTGTTTTTATAATGTTTTTTTGATTTTAGGTGGTTTTTTGAATTTATATAGCATTTAAAGGGTTCAATGATTTTTTAGGGAATTTAAATTCTTGTAGGGTTTTATTTTTTATATGATTTATGTTTTTAGGCATTATAGATTTTTTCTGAATTTTAATGTTTTTAGGATATTTTTGTTTTAAGGGATTCTAGGGAATTTATGGGGTTTTAGGGTTTTCAAATGTATTTTATTCTTTTTAGAGTTTTTTAGTGTTTTTAGGTTATATAGTCTATTTTGAATTTTTAGGGTTTTTATGTTGTTTAGATTTTTTGTGTTTTTTGGTTTTTATGGTTTTTAGGTTCTTTACAGTTTTAATATATTATAGGGGTTTGAGGGTTTTCAAATATTTTTTTGTATTTTTTAGTTTTAAGAGTTTTGTTGGGGTTTTAGGGTTTCTATAGTATTTTTAATGTTTTTTAGGTTTTTATAGATTTTTTTTGATTTTATGGGGTTTTATAGCCTGTTTGTGTCTTTATGTATTTTTATAGGTTCTTACATGATTTTTTAGATTTAGGGTCATTTTAATGTTTTTAAGGATTTTTAACATAATTTTGGGGTTTTAGGGTTTTTAGTGGTTTTAGGGTCTTTTAGGGTTTTTAAGAGTTTTATGAGTTTTAGGGTCTTATAGTATTTTAGGGGCTTTTAGGTTCATTTAGGGTTTTATGGGGTTTTAGGGTTTTTAAGGTTGTTTTTTGGGATTTAGGGTTTTTATAGTCTTTTAGGGGTTTTAGCGATTTAGGGTCTTTTAGTTCTTTAGGTTCCTTTAGGGTTTTATTGTGTTTTTATGTACCTTTAATATTTTTAGTCACTTTTAGGGTCCTATAGGGGGTTATAGGGTTTTTTCGTTTCTTTATGGTTTTTAAGGATGTTAGGGTTTTTTAGGGTTTCATCAGTTTTTAGGGTCATTATGGTTTTTTGGGTTTTAAAGGATTTTTAATGTTTTTTGTGGTTTTATGGTTTTTAAATGGGATTTAATGGGTTTTCGGGTATGTTAGGGTTTTTATAGGGGTTTTCAGTTCTTTTAGGGTTTTTTGGGATTTAGGATCTTTTATATGTTTAGGGTATTTAGGTTCCTTTAATGTTTTTTAGAGTTTTTGGTGTCCATTACAGTTTTTTGGCACTTTCAAGGTCCTCTAGGTGGTTTTGGAGTTTTTTAGCCCATTTAAAGTTTTTACGGGTTTCAGGGTGCTTTTGGGTTTTTATTGTATTTAGGGTCCTTTTTGGTTTTTGGGTACTATTAGTGGTTTTAAGCTATTTTATAGTATTTTAGAATATTTTTAGTGTTTTGAGATCCTTGTAGGTATTATGGGTTTATATGGTGTTTTAGGGGTTTTAGGTAATTTTAAGCTCTTTTGTAGGTTTTAGGGTCTTTTTTTGTAGTTTTTTGGGTGTCTTAGGTTCTATTAGTTTATTTTATCATTTTTAGAATCTTTTTGTGTTTTTTGGACATTGAAAGAGTTGTAAGGGGTTTTTAGGATTTATTAAGGATTTTAGGCTTTTTAGTGATTCATAGGGTTTTTAAGGATTTTTATGGGTTTGGGGATTTTAGGTGGTTTTAGGATTTTTTACAGTTTTAATGTTCTTTAGGGTATTTAGGGGATTTGGGTTTTCAGGGTATGTTTAATGGTTTTTTATTATTTGTAATTTTTATGGGTTTTTAGGTTTTTAGGTTTTTAAAGGATTTTTTTGGGGTTTATTGGTTTTTTTGGATTTTAAGGTGTTTGTGGAGACTTTATTGGTTTTAATTGATTTTAGGCATTATATTAATTTTTAAGGCTTTAAGGATTTATAGGGCTTCAATGGGTTTTAGGATTTTTTTAGGGGTGTTTAGGAATTTTTTAGGGGTTAATTTATTTTTTACTATTTTAGGTTTTTTTGGAGTTTTTATAGGTTTAAGGGGGTTTAAAGTGTTTTAGGGATTTTATGGGTTTTATTGTTTTTATTGTTTTTAGGATTTTCTTTATTGGTTTCATGGTTTTTTATGTTTTTAGGGTTTTCATTTTTTAGGGGTTTGAAGGTTTTTTTTTTGAATTTTTCAAGTTGTTAGCGATTTTATGGGTGTTTGGGTTTTTTGGGTGTTTAAGGATTTTTGGGGTCAATTATTTGTTTATAGTGGTTTTAGGTTTTTTAAAGTTATTATAGAGTTTTATATGTTTTTTTTGTGTTTTTTTATTTTTATTTTATTTTAAGGGTTTTAATGTTTTTAGGTTTTTAGGGTTTTATGGTTTTTATGGTTTTAGGAGGTTTTATAATTTTTATGGGTTTTTTGGTTTTTATGGGCCTTTTGAATTTTTAGGATTTTTTTTCATGTTTTAGGGTTTTCTAGGATTTTTGGTTTTTTATTTATTAAATGTTTTTAATGTTTTTTGTGTTTTGAATGGTTTTTAAGAGTTTTAATGGGTTTTAGGGAATTTTTGTGTCTTAATAATTTTATTGTATTAAGATTTTTTGTTGTTTTCAGGGTTTTTTGGGCTCTTTTTGTGGTTTTTGTGGTTTTTGGAGTTTTTTGGGTTTTATAGTTTTAAATGTATTTTTGGTTTTTAAGTTTTTTAGGGAATTAGTGTGTTTGGGAGTTCTAAAGGGTGTTTTAGGGATTTGATGGGTTTTAGGTTCTTTTAGGTTTTTTGGGGTTTTAATTATTTTTAGTGAATTTTAGGTATTTTAGTGTCTTTTATGGGTTTTATGGGTTTTTAAGGTCTTAAGGCTTTTTGGTTTTTCAGTGGATTTTAGGTATTTTTAGGGTATTATGGGTTTTTACAGTTTTTCCATGGTTTCTAGTTTTTTTTGGTTTATAGGGTATTTGGTATTTTTATGGATATTAGGGGGTTTTGAGATTTTTTTGTGGTTTATTATGGTTTTCATGTTTTTAGGTATGTATGGGTTTAAAGGATTTTAATTGTTTGGGGTTTTGTAAAATTTTGTTGTGTTTTTATTGGTTTTGGTCTTTTTTGGGGAATGTGGGCTTTTTTATTCTTTTTAGAGGTTTTAGAGTTCTTTTAGGGTTTAGGTTTCTATTAAGTGTTTTTAGGGTTTTAAGGTTATGTTATTATTTTTAGGATTTTTAGGGATTTGTGGTGTTTTTATGGGTTTTGTAGCATTTTGTAAGATATATATAGATTAATAGTGGGTTTAAGGGGTTTTAAAGAGTTTAGGAATTTGGAGTTATTTAATTTTTTTAAGGTTTTTAGGTTATTATGGATTTTATAGGATTTGTTGGTTTTTAGGGGGGGTTTAGTGGGTTTTAGTGTTTTGGGGGTTTTAAGGGTCTTTTAAATGATTTTATAGGGTATACAGTTTTTAGGGTTTTAGATATTTATAGATTTTATGGAATTGTAGGGTTTTTAGGTTTTTAGGGTTTTGAAGGGGCCTCAGGTTCATTTAGGATTTTTGTGTTTTTAGGGACTTTTAGGGGGATTCGGGTTTTATAGGGGTTTTATGGTATTAGTAAGGTGTTTTATAGGATTTTAGGTCTTTTTATTTATTTCATGGGTTTTAAGGTGTTTAGTGTCATTTAGGGCGTTTAAGGGATTTTCTAGTGTTTTTGTTGTTTTTAGGTTTTTAGGATCTTTAGGTATTTTTATGGATTTTTAGGGATATTTAGGTTGTTTTATGTTTTTTAGTTTTTTTATGGTTTTCAAGGGGTAGGGTTTTTAGGATATTTTACGGTTTTTAGAGTTGGTATAGAATTTTAGAGTTTTTTGGGTTTTCAGGGGGGTTTTATGTTTTTAGGGGTTTTGAGGGTTGGAGGATTTTTTTAGTGTTATTTTGGGATTTTAGGATTCTTTTAGGGGTTTTAGGATTTTTAGTGATTTTTAGGAATTTTAGGGGGGGTTTAGGGTGTTAATATTATTTTGGGTCTTTTAGTATTTTTATGTTCTTTTAAGGGTTTTAGGTTATTTTAGATGTTTTCATTATTTGTTTGGGTTTCAAGCTTTTTAGTATTTTTACTATTTTAGGGTTTTGAAGGTGTTTCTTCAATGTTTTAGTGTTTTTATTGATTTTAAGGATTTTATATAATCTATAGGGTTCTAATATTTTTATAGTCTTATTGGATTTTTATGGGTGTTAGTGGGTTTTAGGGGTTTTTGGTATTTTAGGGTGTTTTAGGGCCTTTTATGTATTTTATATTCTTTTAGGGTTTTTTGGGTTTAAAATATTTATTTGGGTTTTAGGCTTTCTAGAGTTTTTAGGGTTTTTAAGGTTTTAAGTTTTTTCCTATTTTATTACTGTTTTAGTGTCTTTACTGGGGGTTTTTAGGCCTTTAGGATCCTTTAGTATTTTGTGGTTTTTAGGTACTTTCAAGGTATGTCGGGTTTTATAGTTTTTTTTGGATTTTAAGCTCTTTTTAGGTGTTTATGGATTATTTAGGATGTCTTTATTTTTTTAGATTTTATTGAAGGTTTTTGGGGTTTTTCAATTTTTTTGGAGATTTATAGGTATTAGAGGTTCTTCTAGGATTTTTAGCTGTTTTAAAAATTTGTAGTATTTTAACGGTTTTTTATTTTTTTTCATGGTTTTAGGGTTTTAGGGGTTTTGTGTATTTTTGTAGATTTTTGGGGTTTTTATGTTTTTAGGTTCTTTAGGGGTTTTTTTATATAGTTTAAAAATGTTTTTATGGGTTTTTACCATTTTATGGTTTTATGGTTATTTTTATTTATAGGGGTTTTAGGTTTTTTAGTGTTTTTAATGTTTTTTAGGGTTTTATGTTTTTAGGATTTTGGGGTTCTGAGGGTTTTAGGGGGGATTTTTTTTACTATTTAGGGATTTATCATTTTAAGGACTTTGTGGTTTTTGAGAGTTTTAAGAATTTTTGTGACTTTTATAATTTTTATGGTTTTCAGTTTAATCTAAATTTTGTAGTGAATTTCGGTTCTTTTAAAGGATGGTTGTTTTTTTTGGGTTTTTAGGGTTGATTCGGGTTTTTAGAGTTTTTTAGGGATATTAGTGTTTTTTTGAGACTTTGAGGGGTTTATAGGGTTTTGTGATTTTTTTGGTTTTTAGGATTTTTAGGGATTTAGGAGCTTTTAGGGTTTTTATGGTTTTTAGGTTGCTTCAGGTCATTTATAGTTTTCTGGGTTTTTAAGGTCCTTTAGGTTTTAGGGATTTTTAGGGGGTTTTATGATTTTTTTGGATCCTATAGGTCCTTTAGGATTCTTTTGGGGTTATGAGGATTTTTATGGTTTTTGTTGATTTTGGGGATTTTGGGGTTTTTTGTGGTTTTAGGAGGTTTTACAGTTTTTTTGGTTTTAGGGGTTTTAGTGTTTTGGGGTTTAATTTTACATTATGTTTTTTATGGTTTATTTATGTTTTTTTGATTTTCTTTTGGGTTTTGGGCTTTTCATGGTCTTCGGGTTTGTAGGGGTTTTTATTGGGTTTTAGTTTTGTTAAGGGGTTTTAGGGATTCTAGGGTTCTTTATAAATTTTCATGTTGATTTAGGGTGCTTAGGTTTTAAAATTTTTTAGTGTTATATTATGATTTTTAGGGGGTTCAAGGGATTTTAGGGTTTTTAAGTGATCTAAATGATTTTATTCTGTTTTTAGGGATTTTTAATTGAATTTAGGATTTTTATTTCCTTATAGGTTTTTAGGGGTCTTAGTGTTTTTGTAGTTTTTACGGTTTTATATGTTTTTCTAGAATTTTGAGTGTTTTTAAAGTTTTTATGGGTTTTATTGTTTTTAGTGTTTTTGGGGTTTTATGTATTTTGATTGGTTTTGGGATTTTATGGATTTTTTAGGGTTTCAGGATACTTTAAGTGTTTTGAGGGGTTGTGGAATCTTATGGTTTTTATGGATTTTGAGGGTTTTTAGGTGTTTTGAGGTTTTTTGGTGTTTTAGTATCTTTATGGTTTTTAGGGGTTTGAAGGGTTTTAGGATTTTAATATTGTTTAATGTTTTTAGGATTTTATAGGGGTTTTATGTGTTTGGAGGGTTTTTTTAGTTTTTAGGTGTCTTAATGGTGTAAATTACTTTTAATGGTTTTTAGTGTTCTCTATGTTTGTAAGGATTTTTAGCGGTTAATGGGAAATTAGTTTTTAATGGTTTTGATGGTTCTTAAGGTTTTTTTTGGTTTTTAGGTTGTTTTAGGATTTCTATAGTTTAAAGGGTTTTTTTTAGATTTTTGGGATTTGTAGGAATTTTTGGGGTTTTTAGGAATTCAGAAAATTTTTATCGATTTTAAGAGGATATAGGGATTCGTTAGGGATATTTTCAGTTTTAGGGGGTTTCATTGTTTTTAGTGGGTTTTAGGGTTTTTTATGGTTTTCAGGGGGTTTTTAGGATTTTTAAGGTTTCTAATGGTTATTAGGTTTTGGGGGTGTTTTTAATATTTTTTGTATTTTTCAGGATTTTTTGGGTTCTTTGGGATATTTAAGAGATTTATGGGGTTATAGGGTTCTTGGTTTTTGGTTTTTTGGGTTTTTAGGTTTTTATGGTTATAATGGTGCTTTATGGATTTTTAGGGTCTTTTGGTGTTTTTATAACATATTTATAGTCTTATGGGGGTTTAAACGTATTTTAGGGTCATGTAGTTCAATTAAGGTTATTTAATGTTTTAGGGTTTTTAGATTTTTTTCGTTTTTATTTATTTCATGGGAGTTAGGGTTTTTAGGGGGTTTTAAGGCTTCCTATAGTTTTTAGGGTTTCTATGATTTTTAGGGGTTTTAAAATATTTTTTTAAAGGTTTTATGGGTTTTATAGCTTTTAGAGTTCTAATGGTTTTTGGATTTTAGGGATTTTAGGGTATTTGAGTGTTTGTTTTTGTTATTTTGGGTATTTTAGGGCATTTAGGTGTTTTATGGTTTTAGGCTTTTTTGGTATTTTAATTATATTCAATTTTTTACAGGATTTGTAGGGGTTATAGGTTTTTATTTGTGGAGGTAGTGGGGGATTAGGCCCTTTTAATAGGTTTTGAGTGGATTTTGGTTTTTAGAGGTTTTTAGGGGGTTCTTGTGATTTTTAGCTTTTTTCAGCACTTTAGTGGTTTAAGGATTTTACAATATTTGAAGGGATTTTTATGTTTTTAGTGGTTTATGGATTTTTAGAAATTTGAAATTGTTTTATGGGATTAATGGGGTTTAGGTATTTCATTATTTTTTATAGGTTTTTAATGTTTTCATGTTTTTTAGGGTTGTTTAAGGTGATTAATATTTTAAGGGGTTTTATAATTTTTAGTCTCTTTTAGTTTTTTATATTTTTTAGGCCCTTTTAACATTTTTAGGAGTTTCTAGTGTTCTAGGGAGCTTAAGGGTTTTATTTTATTTTTAAAATTTTAGGGTTTTTAGTGATTTTAGGGTTTTAGGGTTTTTAGTATCTTTGTAGGGTTTTTAGTGTTTTTACAGGTTTTATAGTTTTTATGGTTTTTATACTTTATAGGGGCTTCAGGTTTTTTTTAAGAATTTTATAGATTTTTTGGGTTTATAGGGGTTTCAATGCTTGTAGGATCTTTGGGGTTTTTAGGCCCATCGAGTTTTGTTGGGTTTTTAGGGTTCTTAGGTGTTTTAGGGTATGAATATGGGTTTAAGGGGTTTTATTGTATTTTTGTGGTTTTAAGGTTATATAAGGCTTTGGGGTTTTTCGATCTTTTATTTATATAGATTTTTAAGGCTTTCTTAATGTTCCATACGATTTTTAGGATTTTATTTCTATTTTTATGTTTTTTAGGATTTTTTGAGTCTTAAAGGTTTTGAGTGTTTTTATGATTTTTATGGGGTTTAGTTATTTTAGAGATTTTTTTTCTTTAATGAATTTTAGGGTTTTATGGTTTTTAAAGTGTTTTATGGGGGGTTTAAGGATTTTAGGTCTTTTATTTATAGGGGGTTCTCAAGGTTTTAAGGGGTTTTTGGATTTTTGGGGCTGTTTTAGTGTTCTTAATATTTTTGGTTTTTTATGGGTTTTGTGGGTTTATAGGGTTTTATGGTGTCTCACGATTTTATATTAATATTAAATTTTTGGTTTTTAGGGGTTTTTTTATTTTTTAGGGGTTTTAGGGGTTTTAGGGTTTAAAATTGCCTTATATTCTTTAGATTATTTAGGGTATTTCATGGGTTTTTGGGTCTTTAGGGGTTTTAGGTTTTTAGGATATTTTAGTGTTTTATGGGATCATAGGGTGTTTTAGGGGTGTTTTAGTTTTTTGGGGTACGTGGCCCGAGGCAGTGATGATGAATCAGTTTGAATTTTGGTATTTAAAATTTAAACTTTAAATTTTTTTATGGGGTGTATGATTGAATTAATATGGTGGTGTGAATGTTTATTTTAGTGTCCCAGTTAATAAAAAGTGGATTTTCCAAAATATAAAAAAATTTACTGAGGCTAGTGTTATTTGGATTTTTATGGTTTTTATGTTATTAGTGATTTTAAGGTTATTTAGTGCATTTAAGGGATTTTAGGATTTTATAATGTTTTTATGGTTTCTTGGAATTTTTAATGGGTTTTTAGGATTTTAGGGTTATTAATGGTTTTAGCTTTTATATGGTTTTTTAGGTTTCTAAGAAATTTTAGGAATTTTTGGATTTTACAACATGGAGGGGTGCATAGAGACTTTTAGGGGTTTTCGGTTTTTTGGGTTTTTAGTAGATTTATTCGTTTTGGGGGTTTTCATGTCATTTACGTGGTTTTAGGTATTTTTTTGGATTTTTAGGTTTCTTAGGGTAATTAGTGATTTTTTAGGATATTTAGTTGTTTATTGAGGTTTTTTTTGGTTTTTTTGGTTTTTGAGGTTTCAGGTGGTTTTTTGGTTTGATGGTTTTTAGGTTTTGGGGGGTTTTAATAGTTTCATGCCTTTTGGGGTTTTTTTAAATATTAATTAGTTTTAGGGGTTTTTTTGTTTTTTTGTTCTTGGAGGTCTGTCTACTATTATTATGGATTCTTTATGGTTTTTTGAGTTTTTAGTGTTTTAAGGGCTACTAGTGTTTCTAGGGTTTTTACGGTTTTAAGGGTTTTTGGGTTTTTAAAGGTTTTTTTGGGTTTTTAAGGATATTTTTATTGTCAAAGGGGTTTTCTTGGAGTATTTATGTTTTTAATGGGTTTTATGATTTTTTAAGGGTTTTGGGGTTTTAGGGTTTTAATGTGCTATAGATTCTTTTAGGTTTTGTAGTGTATTTTTTGGGGCATTAGGGTTTTAATGGGGGTTTAGGGGTTTTACTGGGTTTTTAGTGGATTTTATGGTTTTTATGGGTTGTTAGAGTCTTCATTGTTTATAGGGATTCGATGTTTTAGGATTTCCAAATGTTTTGGTGTTTAGTATTTAGGAATTATATTAGGTTTTTAGGGGTATGTATTATTTTTAGTGTGTTTTGGTTTATTAAGGATTATAGGGGTTTTTCAATTTTTAAGGATCTATTTGGTTTTTATGGATTTCATTGTTATTAGGGTTTCATAGGTTCTTTTGTTGTTTTAATAGGGGTTTTAAGGCCTTATAAGATATTTTAGTTTTTTATATTAGGGTTTTTAGGGTTTTTATGGTCCTTTTGGGGTTTATTAGGGTATTAAGGGAATTGGGTTTTAGGGTTTATCAGGGATTCATGGTTTCTATTATATTATTTAGTTTTTAGATTTTTTTGGTTTTTAGGGGTTTTAATTATTTTTATGTTTTTAGGGTTTTTAGAGTTTATCGATATTTTGCGATTTTCGGGATTTTTAAGGACTTTTAAGGGTTTTTTGGTTTCATTGATTTCTTAGTGATTCTTTTTTTTGATGGTTTTAGGGGTTTTCTAGTTTTTTAAGGATTCATTAATGTTTTCTTTGGTTTTGAAGTTTTTTAGGGGATTTGGTGTTATGATGGGTTTATGTTAGGGTGATATGGTGTTTTACAGTTTTTAGGGTGGTTTTTTTTTGTGTTTTTATGGTTTTTTGGTTTTTTGGTTTTTAATTTTTTTCAAATTTAGGATTTTTAGAGGTATTATCAATTTTTTGTGTTTTGTGTTTTTTATGATTTTTATGGTTATTAAGAAGTTTTAATGGTTTTAGGGGTTTAGTCGTTTTTTGGTTAATTTATAGATTTTCACTTTATTTTTGGGTTTTTAGTGTTTTTAGTGGGTTTTAGGGTTTTAAAGGTTCTTTAGGGTTTTATGTTATTTTGGGTTCAAAGGATTTTTGGGTGGTTAAGAGTTATTTTTGGGTATTTTTGGGTTATTTTATGGTGTTTCAGGGTTTTTACTATTTTTATGTTTTTATATGGTTTTATTAGATTTTTAGTTTTTTATAAGGTATTTCAGGTTTTTATTGTTTTCAGGGTTTCTTAGGGGTTTTATGAATTTTAGTAGGTTTTAGGGATTTCTTAGTGTCATTAGGGGTTTTACGGGTTTTTAAGATTTTCATAGCCGTTTTCAGGGATTTCAGTGTATTTTAGGGGGTTGGGGTTTTATGTTTTTTTAATATTTTAGGGCTTTAAAATTTTTATAATTTGTAAGTTTTTTTAGATATTTTATGTTTTTCGGGGTTTTCTGGTTTTTAAGGATTTTATAATATATTAAGGGTTTTGAATGGTTTTGTGGGTTTTGATACATTTAGTGGGTTTTATTGGTATTAATGTAATTTTATGGTTTTTATGGTTTTAGGGTATTTTGGTTTCTTATGGGTTTCAATGTTTATTAGGTTATTTTAGGTTTTTTAGGGTTTTTTTTGTTTTTTTGGTTTTTAAAGGATTTTGGGGTTTTAGGTCTTTTAGGGTTTTTAGGGTTTTAATAGTTTTTAGAATTTTTAAGGCGTTTTAATTTACATTTGAGTTTTTATAGGGGTTTTAGGGTCTTTATTGATTTTCTCTGTTTTTAGATACTTTTATTGTTTTTTAGGTTTTTTGTGACTTTTAGAGTTTTTATGTTTCTTAATGGTATTTGGGTTTTAGGGTCATTTAATGGTTTTTAAGTATTTTTAGAGGGGATTTGGGATTTAGGGGTTTGTGTATTATTAATATTCTTCATGGTCTTTTTAGGGTTCTGTGAGGTTTTATGGTCCTTTAGGGGTTTTTAGGTTTTTAGGGTTTTTTGTTGGGATTTAGGGTTTTTGAGGGTTTTTACTGGTTTTAGGTATTTTTGGGATTTTCTATAATTTTTAGGGGTTTATAGTGTCTTGGAATATTTAGGGTTTTATGGGGGGGGGATTTGAGTTTTTGGAAGCATATATAAGGTTTTTAGGTTTCAGTGGTTTTTTGGTTTTTATGGTTTTAAGCGTTTTCAGGAGATTTGTTTCATTTTTATTGGGTCCTAAGTGGTTTCAATGATTTTAGGGGTTTTAGTTTCTTATATTTTTTTTGTATTTTTAGGTTTTTAGGGGATTTGAATGTTCATTTATGGATTTATTTTTTCTAGGTCTCTTTAGGTTTTTTGGGTGTTTAAGGGGTTTAGGGGGTTTAGGCTCTTTTATGTATTTTTTGGGTTTTAGGGGGTTTTAATATCATTATGAAGTCTTTAGAGTTCATAGGGTTTGTAGGGACTATAATAATTTTTAAGGTTTTGGGTTTTTAAAGGTTTTTTTTTTTTTTTTTGGTTTTTTATTTTTTTATTGTTTTTCTGTTTTTGTAGGTTTTATAGGTTTTTAGGCATTTTTAGTTTTTAGGGGTTTTATGGTCTTTTGATGTTTTTAATATTTTTATGGATTCTATGGTATTTTAATGTATATTATGGTTTTCAGGTTCTTTAATGGGATTTAGTGGTTTTAGGGTTTTATGATTTTTGGGGACCATTATTGTTTTTAGGTGGGTTTTTAGGTTTTAAAAGGCCATTAAGGGTACATTATGTTTCTTGGATTATTTTATGTATTAATTGGTTTTTATTATTTTTTGGGTTTTTTTTTACTTTTAGATGTTTTTTTTGGTATTTTAGTGTTCTTAAGGTTTGGTAGGTTTTTTAATGTTTTTTATTGATTTTGGATTTTTAGGGTACATCGGTGGTTTTTGAGTTTATTTGTTTTTAGTGTTTTTCACAATTATTAGGGTTTTTAAGGTGTTTTATTGGGTTTCAATGTTTTTGGGGTGTTAAATAGACCTTTAGGGTCTTTTAGGTGTTTTGGGGTTTTTTAGTGGTTTATGGAATTTAGGACCTTTTATGGGTATTTACCTTTTTATGGTCTTTTAGGGTGTTAAATGAGTTTTAGGGTTTTATTGGATATTAAGGGGTTTTAGGGTTTTATTGATTTTATATTATTTAATGGTTTTAAGGTATTATATGATTTTTTAGGTTTTTATGATTTTTAGTGTTTTTTTATGTTTTAGGGTTTTTTATGTTTTTAGGTTTTTTTGGCGTTTTAGTGTTTTATGGTTTTAAGGGTTTTTAAGATTTAAGAGTTTTAAGGATTTTTATGTGTTTTAGGGGTTTCTTGGTGTTTTTAGGGATTTTAAGTTATTATTTGTGCTTTTATATATTTTTTGGATTTATGTTATTTTTAGGGTTTTTTTGGGATGTTTAATGGTTTTTAGGTTTTTAGGTTTTTATAATTTTTAATAATTTTTTGGGGTTTTAGGTTTATTGGGTTTCCAGTGTTAATATTATTTTTATGAGCTTTTATTGTTTTTATGTTTCTGGAGGTTGTAGGGTTTTTCATTGATTTTAAGGTTCTTTTAGGGTTTTAGGCAAGTTTAGGGGTTTTAGTGTTTGTTATGTATTTTATTGGTTTTAAGGGTGTTTTAGTGATTTTAGGTTGTTTAGGATTCTTTTGGATTTTATGGTTTTTTATTTTTATGGTTTTTTGGGGGTTTTATAATCTTTTATGGATTTAGTGTGTTTCATTTTTTATAAGTTTTTGGGGTTTTTGGGTTTCTTAAGGTTTTTAGTTTTTAAGGTTTTTTTAGTTTTTTTGGGTTTTATGTTTTTTAGGGTTTATAGTTTTTTTATTCTCTATAAACATTAAATGTTTTACGGGTTTTTTACAGTTTTTAGGGTTTTTAGGGTCTCTTAATGTGTTTTATTGTTTTTTTTTGTTATTAGGAAGTTTTAGGGTTTTTAGGGTTTGGGATTTTTAGGGTATTTTATGTATTTTAGGGGCTTTTATGGTTTACAAATGTTTTTTAGGATTTTGAGTGTCTTATATGGGTTTATTTGGGTTTTAATATTTTTTTGTGATTTAGAAAATTTTAAGGTTTTTTGTTTTTTTTAGGGTTGTCATAGGGTTTTGGGTCATTTAGGGTTTATGGCGTTTTAGTTTCTTCAATATCTTTTGGGGTTTTAGGGTCCTTTAGTGTTTTAGGTTTTTTCGGTTCCTTTAGGTTTTTTTTATATTTTGTGTCATTTAGCTAATTTTGGATATTTTAGAGTATTTAAGGGTATCTTAGTGTATTTTAGGGTTTCTAGTGTGTTTAGTGTCATTTTGGGGAATTAAGATTTTTTAGGGTCTTCTAGGGGGGTAGGATTTTTAGGGACTTTTAGGAGGTTTAGGGTATCATAGAGTATTTTAAGATTATTTAGGGTCTTATCGGGTTTTAGGGATTTTTTGGACTTATATGGGTCTTTTAGGTTATTTAATGTTTTTAGGGTCTTTTGGGGTATCTAGTTTTTAGGGACTTTTATAGGTCTTTTGGGGGATTATGGTCTGAGATTTTTAAGGTATTTTTCAGTATACTTAGAATATTTTATGTATTTTTTAGGTTCCTCGTTGGTATAGGATTTTTAGGGCTTTTAGGGTTTTTAAGGTCCTTAGGTTTCTTTGTTTTTTTTTTCTTTTTTAATTATTTAATGTGTAAGGGTATTTTTAGGGTTTTTGATGGTATTTTTAGGATTTTTGTTGATTTTCTTATGGTATTTTATGGATTTTGTAGGTTTAAAAGGTTTTTTTGGGGTTTTTAGTGTTTTAAGGGTGTTGGGGGTTCATTGGGTTTTGGGGGGGTTAGGATGTTTAAGGGGTTTTTAGGAATTTTTAAGTTTTCAATGTTTTTATAGGGTTTTAGGGATTTAAAAATGTTTTTAGTGTTTATTAGGATTGTTTTTGTGATTTGTCAAGTTTTTTATGGGTTTATGGGTATTGTGATATATTAGGGGTTCACAAGGTTTTAGTGTTTTTTGAGGTTTTTAATAATTTGGGGCCTTTTAGGGTTATATATTTTTTAGGTTTTTTAGGTTCTTATAGGGTTTTAGGGGATTTATTGTTTTTTAGGTTTTAGTGTTTTTAGGGTTTTTAGGGGCTTTTATAGGGTTTTAGCGTTTTTTGCGGTTTTAGGGTTTTTATGATTTTAAGGTTTATCAATGTTTTAGAGGTTTTTAGGGGTCTTTTGTTAGTGTTTTTTATGTTTTTGTGGGTTTTAGTGGTTTTTTTCGGGGGGGGGGGGGGGTTGGGAATTTAGAGGTTCTTAGTGTTTTTAGTATATTTAGGGTATTTGGGGGTTTTAGGGTTTTTCAAGTTTTTTGGGGTTTTAAGGGGTTTTTCTGGGTTTTTAATTTTTTTATTGTTTTAGAGGTTTAGTGGGTTTTTGGGTTTTTGGGGTTTTAGGGGTTTTATGGGGTTTTAATAATTTTTATACACTTTTTGTATTTTTAGGTGTTTTATGCGTTTTTATGATTTTTTTTTGTTTTTAGGGGGTTTAAATTTGTTTAGTGTTTTAGGGTATTTTTATCTTTTTTGATTTTTTAGGTTTTTTATTGTGTTTTTATGGTTTTTAGGATTTTTAATATTTTTATGTTTATAGGGTTACTTTGGATATTTTAATTTTTTAAGGGGTTTTAATGTATTGTAGAGTTTTTATAGGTTTTAGGGTCTTTTAGGATCATTTATGGTTTTTAGGGTGTTTGCGGGTGTTCGGTGGTTTTAATGTATTTTAGGGGGTTTATGGTTTTTAATGATTTTTTTTTTGTTTTTAGGGTTTTTAGTGTTTTTGAGTTTTTTTTTGTTTTAGGGGTTTTCATGTTTTTTTTCATTTGACTATTTTTAGGGAATTTATGGTTTTTAAGGGGTGTAAGAGTTTTTAGGGGTTTTGGGTTTTTAGGGTATTTAGGGTATTTAGTTGATTTATGGATTTTAGGAATTTGTACTATCCTCTTATGGTTTTTTTGATTCCTTTTGGGTTTATAGGGTTCTTTTATGGTTTCTATGTTTTTTAAATATTTTTACATGCTTTTTGCGTTCTTTAGGTTATTTAGGATTTTTTGGGGTGTTAAGGTTTTTTTGGGTTCTTAGTTTTTTTGTGGTAGATTTTTATTGTTAGGGTATTTAGCGAATGTTTTTGACTTTAAAGGTTTTTTAAGGTATTTATGGTTAATGGGGGTTTAGAGTTTTTAAAGGGTTTTAATGTCTGTAGGGTTTTAGAGTTGTTAGTGTTTTAATCCCTTTATGGGTATTTTTTGTTTTTTTATGGTTTATGGTTTTATGGTTTTTAGGGTTTTAGGTAACTTTATGGGTTCTTAGAATATTTTAGATGGGTGTTAGGTTAATTTAGTGTTTTATGTTAGTTTAGGTGTTTTAGGGTCTGTTAAGTATTTTTAGGGGTTTTAGTTCATTTTGGGTCTTTTTAGTGGTTTGAGGGTTTTTTTATTTTTTTAGTGTATTAGGGTTTTTTGTGTTTCATGATTTTTTATGGGTTTTAGGTATTTTTAGGTTTCTTAAGTTTTTTGGGGGCTGTTTTAGGGATTTGGGGGGGGGGTTATAGTTTTATGGTTTTTAGGGGGATTTATGTGTTTTCAGTTTTTAAGATTTCTATATTTTTAGAGGGTTATAGAGTTTTATGGATTTTATGGGTTTTAAAGATTTTTATTGTTTTGGTGTTTTTATCTTTTAGGGGTTTTAGGGTTTTAAGTATTTTATCAGTTTTTTATGATTTTCTTAGGGTTTTATGGAATTTTAGAGTTTTTATGAGTTTTAAGGTTTTTATGGTATTTTTGGGTCTTTTAGGGGGTTTTAGGGTCTTTTATAGTCTAATAATGTTTTTTGGGGTTTTTTATTTTTAAAGTACTTAGAGTATGCAGATGATTTATGTGTTGTTTGGGTTTTAAGCATTTTTTATAATTTTTTGGAGTTTTAGTGGATTTTAGGGTTTTTGAGTTTTTAGGAAGAAGCGTTATGAGGTCGGGCTATTCCTGACCCCCGCAAAATTTAGTAAAGAAAAAGAGACTCTGCAGACAAGGGATGGGAGGGGTCAATCAACCCACACCCAAAAAATGCTTACAACCCAAAGTTTTGGAGTTTTTAGGGTTTTAGTGTTTGTTGGTATTTTTGGTTTTTTTTGTGTTTTTTGGGTTTTATTGGAATTTAAGGGTGTTTAGGGTGTTTTAGGGTTTTATGTTATTTTAAGGTTAAAGTGGTTAATAGGTTTTTTGGGTTTTTTCAGTTTTATGGGTTTTTTGAGGTTTATAGGTTTTTAGTGGTTTTTGTGTTTAATGTCTTTTATCGTTTTTGGTTTTGTGGGATGTTAGGGGTTTATAGGGTTTTGGGGCCTTTTTGGTTTTTTGGGGTTTAGGGTCTTTTCAGGGTATTTTGGGTTTCTGGGCCTTTCTACCATTTTTAGGTTCTTTAATGGATTTTATGATTTTATGGGTTTAGGGTTTTTTTTGGGGTTGTTTTGGGAATTTTTGGTATTAGTGGTTTTTTGGTATTTTTAGGGGGGTTTTCTTTTTTTGGTTATTTTAAGGGTTTAGGGTTTTATAGTTTTTTTTTTGATTATTTATGATTTTTAGGGGTTTTAGGATGTTTATGGTTTTTAGGGTTTCCAATTTTTAACGGTTTTAGGGACATTTAAGATTTTACGTGTTTTTAAGGTCCTTTAGGGGTTTTAGGTGTTTTAGTTCATTTATTGTTTTTTCTCCTTTTTTAGTTTTTAGTGGTTTTTATATATTTTTAGGGTTTTTTTGGGTTTTTAATGTTTTAGTGAATTTTTTTATTTTTAGGTTCTTTTAAGATTTTTGGGGTTTTAGGGTATTTTAGTGTATAGGGTGTAGCATTTAGGGTTTAGGGTGAAGGGTTTAGTGTATGAAGTTTAGGGTATAGGGTTTAGGGTCTACGATTTATGGTTTATGGTGTAGGTTTTAGGGTTTAGGGTGGATTTGTTAGGATTTAGGGTGATGTGTTTTGGGATTTGGATTTTGGTGTGGTAAATAGGGTTTCAGGTTTTGGGTTTTCAGATAAGGGTGTATACATTAGGGTTTAAGGTGTAGAGTTAAGGGTTTATGCTGTATGGAATGGGGTTTTGGTTTTTTTAATGTTTTTTTGGGTTTTATTGTTTTTACCATAATTTTTTTTATGATTTATTGTTTTTTTATTGTTATGGGGGTTATTAGTGTGTTTGGGTATTTTTAGTGTTTTTAGGTTTTTAGGGTTTTTAAAGGTTTTTATTGGTTTTTAGAGATTTTAGGTTTTGGGGGGGGGGGGGGTTTGTTTTATTGGGTGTTAAGTTTTTTTTTTATTTTTTTGAGTGGTTTATGGTTTTTAGGGTCCTCTATGTTTTAGGTATTTTTAGGGTTTTAGAGTTTTTATTGTTTTTTTGGGTTTCAAGTTTTTTTGGAGTTTTTATGGTTTGTTAGGGTTGTTAGTTTTGAGTTTGTTTAGGGTTTTTGGAGGATTTATGTGTTTTTAGGGGTTTTATTATTATTTTTGTTTATTTTAGTGTTATTATGGTTTTTAGGGTTTTAAGTGATTTTTTGGATTTTGGGATTTTCAAGGTTTTATGGTTCTTCTTGTTTTTATTGTTTTTATATATTTTAGGGTTTATAGGGGATCAATGGATTTTAGGGTATTTTGTGGTTTTTAGGTCCTTTAAGTGTTTTCATGGTTTTTAGTGTCCTTTCATATTTTTATTGTTTTTAAGGAATATTATGCTTTTTAAGGTCCTTTAGTTTTTTTATTCGGTTTTTAGAGCCTTTTATTGTTCTAAGGTAATTTAATGGTATTTTATAATATAATAGCGTCTTTTAGGGATTTTAGGTTTTTTCAGGTATTCTAGGGTTTTTATGTTCATTTAGGGGTTTTAAAGTGTTTGCTAGTATTTTTTATGGGTTTTATGGTTTTAGGGACTTTAGGTTATTTTGGTAATTTTGGGTTTTTAGGGGAAATTATGGGTTTTAATGTTTTCCGGGGATTTAGGTTTTTTAAAATTATTTTTATGTTTTTTATGTTCTTTTCATGTTTTAACAGTCTTTAGGGTTTTTAGGATCTTATAGGATATTTAGGGGAAATTAGGCCCAGGACCAGTATTTTCTTACCCCCCCCCCAAATTTATTAGAAAAAATAGACAAATCAAAAAAGGGAGGGACTGGGTCAATCAACCCACACCCAAAAAAACCCGAGACACCTATAAGAAACCAAAAAACCCACAAGAAACCCAAAAATCGCACAAATAACTAGACATGGAAGAAATTAAAAATCATCTCCATCAACACCTCCCAACTAATCAGCAATCTCCATCCTGCAGTATAACATCCATCATCGATCACCTCCTTGACAAGTAGATCCACCACTAGCAACACAGAACCAGCAACTTTAAAATCACAAACATCACCTTCATCACATCCCTTCCAAGCAGTAACAATCACCCAGCAAATGAAATGGTAGCAACCATTACCTCTTAATCTTTTTGATTCCATCATTTCACACCTAGTAGCACTGCCAAAACACAATACCACCAGAACCCATGCCTAGAACCAATCCGCAGTTCCCATAAATTATTGTTCAAACCTAGAACGAGACAGCCCCTCCAATGACCCAGTAATCGCACCACATAGATAGACAACACCCAGAACCTTGAAAAAAAACCAATATCCAACCACATTAATGACTAAAAACAAAACCAGCCACAACTCAAGAATACACATTCCACTATAGCAGCCATAAAGTAGCAAAACTTAACCAGACCTTCATCAATAGCATAAAACAAAGGCGAAGGTGAGGAACCAGAAACACAAACCAGAAACTTCTGTGAAAACTGAGGATGAATAGATCTTAAATCCCACAAAAGAGACCTTATCACACCACAAACAATCTAACTTAACTCCCTCCACATCCACTGTATCCTGTCGTGAATCTAGAAGAGATGGAAAACCCCTCCCAGAATCAGATCTGAAAGCAGATGTGAGGACCGCATCGCCAACGGTCGAGACATCACATCTCACCTCTGCCGAAACTAGTCACGCCCGCCACCGAGACCGTCAATCCACCAGAGGGAAACCCTAATGTAGGCACTTTCTCAAGAGTCTGATGAAGACACCACATCACCGACAAATGATAAATCCATACCATCATGTCGCACCCTCACTGAAACCATCCATACTCTCCATTGAGACAGCTGATCTTCTGGAAGGAAACCATAATGCAGGACCTTTCCCAAGGAATTAGATGAAGAAGGGAATCCCACACGAATCCCGAGACCTCGCCACCAAAAACGATGACCACCGCCCCAACCAAACTGTGATGACCACACCATGTAGAAGAGGAGGCCAAAAATGGAAGGAAGAAGTAGTAGATCAGTGAAACAAAGCCACCATATCCGGGAGGAATACCAATAGAATGAATTGTCGAGAGAGAGACCCCAGGAGGGAGTTTCGACATCTCCCATAGGCTCTTTATAGGTATTAATGGTATTTTATGGGTTTTAGGATTGTTTAGGTTTTTAGGTATTTTAGGTTTTTTTGAATTATCCTTATAGATATTTAGGTATATTTAATGTTTTCTTTTGAAGGGTTTTTAGGAATTTTTAGGGGTGTTTGGGAGTTTTATGGGATATATGTGGGTTTTCATTTTTTATCAGTTTTAGGGTTTTATGGGGTTTAAGGGTTTCTATGGATTTAATGGGTTTCAGGGGTTAGGGTTTTAGATGTTATTTAGATGTTTTAAGTGTTTTTAGAGAATTATAGGTTTTTAGGAACTTTGGGATTGTTTTACTGTTTAATGATTTTTTAAGGTTTTAAGGGGTTTTAAGGGCTTTTAGGGGTTTTAATTTTTTTGGGGTCTTTTTGGTTCTTTTAGGGGTTTTTAGTGTCCTTTTAATTTTATGGTTTTACCATTTTTATGGTTTTAAGTGTTTTAGTGATTGTAGGGGTTTTTATATATTTTGGAGTTTAATTTTTTATGGGTTTTTATTGTTTTAAGGGGTTTAGGGTTTTTAGGGGGTTGAGGATATTTTTTTGGTGTTTTAGGGTCTCTTTATATGTTTTTGGGTATTTTTTGTGTTTTGGTGTTTTTAAGGGGTTTAAGAGTTTTATTTGGTGTTTTAAGGGTTTTAGGGTTCCTTAAGGGTTTACGGGGGTTTACGAGTTTTTAGGGTTTTTAGGGGTTTGTTGGGGTCTTTAGGGTCTTATTAGGGTTTTATAGGTTGTTTAGAGATTTTTGTTGTTTTTAGGGTCCTTTAGGAATCTTAAGGTCTTTTACGGGGTTTTTTGGATTATTTAGGTGTTTTAGGTTATTTGGGTTTATTTAGAGTCTATTTTAGATTTTTAGGGTTTCACTATATTTAAGTATTTTGGGGTTTTTATGATTTTTAGGATTTAAGTAGGTTTTATGTGTCTTTTATAAATTTATGGTGTATTTGAAAATTTTATGTTTTTAAGGGTTTTAGGGTCCTTAGGTGATTCTTATGGTTTTTAGACACTTTTAGTGTTTTGGGTATTTTAGGGTATTTTAGGGTGAGATGGAATTTTAGGGATTTTATGTATTTTAAAGGCTTCTAGGTATTTTGAAGGTATTTTAGGATTTTTTTTTGGGTTTTTTTGTTCTTTTACTGTTTTAGGGTCTTTTAGGGTTTGGGTTATAATGTTTTCGGTGTTGGATTTATGGTTTAAGGTGTAGGTACTATGGTGTACGGTATAACGTTTAGGGTCTAAGGTTTACGGTGTAGGATTTTGGGTTTAGGGTATAATGTATAGGGTCTCAGGGGTAGGTTCTTTAGGGTGTTGGGTTTAGGGTTTGGGGATTTGGGATTTGGGTATAGGGTTTAGGGATTAGGGTGTTTGGTATAGGGTTTAGGGTTTTTTGGAATTATATAAGTTTTTGTGGGGTTTAGTGGTTTTATTTATAATATATTTTTTATTGTTTTAGGTTTTTTAATAATGTTTTAGTATTTTTTGGTTTTTATTATGTTTTAGGGGTTTTTTCGATGTCTTTGGGTTTTATGGTGCTTTATGGTTTTAGGGTATTAAGGTTTTTTTATTTTTAAATTTTCTTGGTTCTATAGGGTTTTTGGTTTTTTTGGTATTTTAAGGAGGTTTAGTGTATTTTAGAATTTTATAGGGGTTTTAGTGTATTTTAGGAGTTTTTAGTTTTCTAAGGGTTTTTATGGTTTTTACGGTTTTTAGGTGTTTTTAGATTATTTATTGGTTTTAGTGGTTTTAGTGCCTTCTTAATGTTTTTATTAACTTTAGGTATATTTGGGCTATTAAAAGATTTTAGGTTTTTAAGTATTTTTTAGGGTTTTTTAGTGTTTCGTCTTTCTAGGGTATCTTGGGTCATTTTTTAGTTCTTTGGGTTCGTTTTGGTGTTTTAAGGTTTCTATGGTTTTGAAGTTCCTTAAGAATATTTGGGAATTTTTCTTAGGGGTTTTAGGTATTTTTTTAGTATTTATTGGTGTTTTTGATTTTTTATCATATTTTTGTATTTTATAAGATTATAGGGTATTAGATATTTTATGTTTTAATGGTTTTTTAGATTTTTATGGGGTTTACGGTTTTAAAAGGCTTTATAATGTTTTTAGGGTTTTATGGGGTTTTTTGGTTATTTAGTAGTTAGGGTTTTAGTGGTTTTAGAGTTTTTTAGGTTTTTAGGGATTCATTTGGTCCAAAAAGTTTTGCAGAGAGAATTAAAATTATACAATAAAATTGGCACAGGAAGGAAACTAAACTGAATAACTAATTGAAGGAAAACTGTTTGAAGAAGAAAATTTAGAAAATGAAAAACATCATACTGCAAATAGGGAAACCCTTCAGAGATCACTGCCCCACATGGCGATCCCCTTCACGAAAAATCCACAGAATAAAACAATTCATGGGAGGAGAACAGTGGTGCACACTCCATGAACACAGTCATTTATGGGATGAGGGTGGATAAATTCACCCCATGCACTACATCCCCCATGGACTAAAATGGTCAATAGGTAAAGAAAAACCAACAGCTTCCCACGAATGAAAAAAAGTTGTTCTGGGGACCGCACCTAGGATTCTCACCTCTACAGACTGAAACCTCATGGCCTCCACTAATTAAGTCATCTACAAAACAGGTAATGGTCATGGTTTCTACAAAAGGGGGATCATTGCCTCGTTTCAAAGAACTGGCTAAACTGGTACCCAATTCCATGATTCTCTCTAAATAGATTTTTTGGGATCTAAAGTGAGTGTGGACATTTTGGAGAATCGAAGATCAAAGGAAGAAATCGAAAGCCCTATAAAATATGGACTCATTTGATAATTACAAATAGGTAAAAACAAATCCGCATAGTGTAAAGGGATAATAAATTATAAATTTTAATCCACGGACTGAAGATCCCTCGCGGGCCTACTCCCTTAGAGGTGTAGAACCAATTCCCCCTTTACGACCAAGCACCTTGCATAGAAAAACGTTGTGTGGATGGAATCATTCCCCATATAAAAATTCACTATGGGGGAGAAATTCTGCCCTATATAGCAATATTCTAAGTGGATGGATCCCGGCCTCGCATTGTCGGACACTATGAAAACTCCACCCAGGTATACGTACCACAATGGTAGGTAGATAGGCCCCTTACCCTAGTAACAACAATATATGCGGAAGAACCCCTATCCCACGTGACAACCTACCACGTTATGGGGGGTGACCTATGGCATTCCAATCCCTATCCCTGATCATTCCCTTTCATTGCATCAGTAATCCCCATGTTGACTCCTCCACAAACCAATCCAACGGCTTTAATCCAAGGCCTTTTCTAAATCCACCAGACCCATAGGACAAAACCATTGGGGTTCACCAGTGTGTCCTTTTGAGATTACATACCCATGGTATGTAGAGAATTTTTTTCATCCCATAAGTAAGGAAAACCCCTTAAATGACCATAAGTATACAATCCCATGGTAGAGCAGGGTCCAACCTTGGGAAAGTCACACATAACTATCTACTTTGGGTGGGAATAGAGAGGATCCCGCATTCATTTCCTTTTTAAAAGGAACAATATCCTTCCCCCTAGAACCAAATTTAGGACACTCCCACTAAGGTAATCCCCTTTCCTTTCTTTTTGGAGGTTGCAAACATGCTCCGATATTCCCTTGGCTGTGACATATCAGAATAAGTCACCAAATTAGACTATACAAGATATGAAAACAAGAGGAGATAAGCACACCCAAATCCCTTTCCCTATCCCCTTAGGCTCCAATATCATCTATCTACAAATGAAGTGGGACATTCTATATTTATATCCTCTACCTCCTATTGTTTCCCACATCAAGCATGACTCACATGCGCATAGAGGTCGATGGTGATCATGAAATCTGCATAGTCCCAAAGCATGGTCCATCTCCTTATATTTAATCCCCAATATCAATCCAAATAAAATGCCTTCTCCCAATATTTAATACCTAATATGAATCCAAATGGACCTCCTAATAGGTGAATCCCTGACTAAATCCCCTAAACTAAGAAAATACCATGCATAATCCCCAATCATGCTCCCTTAATGGGCCTCCTCTAAAGTGTAATTCCTATCTGAAATAAAACTATGAGTGCTTTCATTCCCAACTAACTAAGATATGTATAAATCATTCCCGAGGTCAAAACCCAACATCCAAATTTCCCTAATGTTCTCCAGGATTAATTCCTAGTAGTTTTATATCCACCCAAGAGACCATATCTATTCTGGTAATCTTGGGCCACTTCATGCATAAGTCCCACACCAACCCCGACCAAGCAACCCTTCATCAGAGTGTCATTGTCACATGACGTTAAACTGCATGGTTAGGTCCTTATGATATGACATTAAAAGGTGATGTGTCCAGTAAAGATACATCGGACTATGTGGGTTATGAATCTTTTCATAAAGATACATAGAATGCCTATCTTATGGGTTCTATCTCAACATCAAAATATCTCACATCCCCCTAGATGATGAAAAACATTAGAGCACCATCACCAATGGTTTAAAACTAGCATTGTCTTAGGGAAAAACCAGAGAATTCCTGGTTTGTCCATAAAAGTTTATTTGGATGGAGAACCTTGAATAAATATAGTTCCTTCAATCATTGGAGAGCCTTGGATACATACTGGTGGTTCCAAGACAATGTGTAATCATGATTAACTACTGAACTAGGGGTATGTCATAGACACATTTATTAGCATGAACTAAGGATTAATGAACGTAAGATAATAGATTAAATCTATAAGAGAGTTCCAGAATAGAAAATATTTCCCCCCTATAAGGGTGAGATGATCCTAAGTTCCCATCATCTCGACTAGTGTGAGTTCTTCGATGCCATTGGGAAAATCAATCAAAAAATCCCTACCTTTGGAAAGCAGGTCCATGAATCATGGATGTGAGAGTCGTTGGGTGTTTTTGGAACTATGAAAAAACCTT
The DNA here is from genome assembly GCA_963277665.1 of Viscum album. Taxonomy (NCBI): domain Eukaryota; kingdom Viridiplantae; phylum Streptophyta; class Magnoliopsida; order Santalales; family Viscaceae; genus Viscum; species Viscum album. The sequence continues at coordinate 1,423,803,793 of OY728136.1, read as the reverse complement.
TTGGAGAGAATTAAAGCTGTTATAAATTATGTCAGATACTGCACACCCATTAACCCTATTTAATTTAACTAATGGGCCACATTCCCCATCGGTACAAAACAATAATGTTTTCATTGAAAATAAAAATGAAATAACCCAAAATAACTAATCCCTTTTAATCTTTATTTACATCCATACTATTTTCAGGTGAATCAAAAATGGTGAACCATATGTGAATCCTTAACCAAGGTGGTAGTATTACACCACCAAATCCCCTTCCACATTCAACAAGATAGAGGTCCAAAAAAATATCATCAATTATTCATGTGGTCCTGAGATGCTACTTTGTCATGGTTTTTTGTCTGTACTTATCACATATATTTTAGGTCATCAGAGCTACATAAAATCTCATGGCATCCTCAATGTTATTTCAATCACGAATGTAAATCAACGTGCTAACTAATTATTCCACAAAGAAGAGGACTCTATCACCCAACCAGCATCTCCAATTCTAGGTTTTAAATGCATCGATCCTAGAGTACCACTAGAATGGTACTCTCCCAACAGTGTAGGCTTAAAGACAGGCCCTCTAATTGGAGAAATCCCTTTAGCTTCCTCTTCAAAAGTTGATGGAATTCTAGAATAGGGAGGTCCCACTAGATGTCTCTAATCATTTTGGGATCCTATTCTTAGAATGGGACAGTGAGTACCTCCCTTACCTTTTGTAAGAAGATGAGGTCGTCATCAATGACTTCATCACTACTGAACAGGATCCCTCATAATGTTTAAGTTCTAAAGGACATATCTTCCAATGCCACATGGATCAATATCCTCACTTCTAGTAGAAGACCTCTCTATGGGTCCTTGTTTATAGCGTAATGATTCAAGTTCATCAGGCTGCCCACTAGGGTGACGAACTTATTAGTAGAAATATTTCAACACCCTAATTCCTGTGGAATAGATCCTCTATGAAAATATGGTGGAACACTATGATCATATATATATTCCTACTCCGCCTTCTGAAGCCTTCCATGAAAATACAGTGGCATAATATGAGAAAACACATATTTTGGATAATTATTGTCAAAACCACCATACAAGTAGGGTGGAAAATTATGGGCAAATGAAAATTCCTTCGGAAGTTCATGAACCCCATCATCCAAATAGGATGTAAAATAACTATAAGAATACACAAATTATTACTGATACACACCAAGACCATCATACAAATATTATAGAAAATTATGGGAATTCATACAACCCTACCAATGAATATGAATCCCACTTGTCAAATAAGGTGGAAAGAACATATATGCATATGTAAATCCCAATCGATGATCATGAATCCCTCTATCAAAATAAGGTGGAAAACATCTACAAGAAGGAACAAATTCCTACTGATGTATACCAAGACATTCATCTAAATAGGACAAAAAATTATGGGTTGTCCTATAACCCTGCTAATGTATATGAATCCCACTAGTCAAATACGGTGGAAATCAATAGGCAGATGAGAATTCCTTCTTACCAAAATAAATCCTACTAGACATATAAGGTGGTAAAAAATATAAAAATAGTCAAATTACTATGGATTAATATCAATACCATTAGAAAAATATAGCATAAAATGAGTAGATTCAAATTTATTCTTGTAAATATTACACCCACCAGTCAAATATGGTGGAAACCGAAGAAAAAAATAGGTGTATTTCGGCCATGAATTAGAGGAAGACTCATTATTCTACCCCAACATAAAAGAACTACCAATATCCACTGGCATAACATGAAGGACCTAAGGAGGCCCATATTCCTCCTCTATCATCAGAAAAGGAATATATAATCATTCTATCCAAATACATCTCTCCACACATCTTGGAAATGATGGAGTATCAGACATCAATTCATGAACATATCCTCCAAAATTGTCAATACATAATAACATTCAAAGAAATTGAAGGGATTCAGTCCCACAACCCCAAATCCCTTAATGGGGTGACCCGCCCAAACAATAGGATGGCCACCTTGGAGTATACATGCATCCCTTATCATGTCCAGTAGGGTCACTAACCATATTTCATGATTAATGGACAACTAGATCGGGAAAAATTCTCTTTTCAACTAGGGGACAATGATCCACCATGGTAGCTACTCCCGGGAAGTCATATATACCCACCAAAATACAAGATATTATACGGTTCATCTCAAACACATCATGGGAACAACTCAAATAGGAACCTGTATATAATGTTTGTTACCAATAGGAGGCAGCCCAAGTTTCCAACAAAAGAGTTCCCAAACAAGAAATGTGCCAAAGGAAACTAGAAAATTAAGAGCACATTAATGACCCTGCTCTACTGGAAGTTTGTGTTCTTGAATCCATCAAAATTTTATCAATAAAGGCTCAAGAACTTGAAGATAGGTTACCCAATTATGAAAGCATTAGTAGTAGTTGTGAACATCATCCCTAAAACATTGTTATCAGCAACCCTGAAGGTCCTACCTAGAGCATGAACCATAAAGGATCAATTTTTGGGAAAAAATGATTGATCGTAAGATCCTATCTCTTTTTGAGCATCACAATATCCCTCCATGTGACTAGAAGATTGAATGGAAATAACATCCACCCCATGCTATTGTACACCCTGATGGTCCTCCAAAAGGTATAAGCTACAGAAATTTTCCTTTAAATTAGTCATCAAGCCATGATGGTAGTCTTTAGTATAATGATAGACACTATGAATGTCCTCCCCATAATTACAGAAAAAATCAAGAAGGACATCCCCTTGTTTTCATCCATATTGAAGGTACTCTCTAGGATGCACATAGTAGATATGCTCCCTATGATAAAATTCATGGTGGTATCCATTTCCATCATGGAACTGACTAAGAAGGTCCTCCCTATATTCAAATTTCACATTGGAGAGAAGGTCTTCCCCTTTACAATGCAAGAATGAGGAATACCTCATATTCTGAAGCACTTAGAAGGACATGGTCGTACATGTTAGATATCATGTCAATGAGAAGTGATATCCTTTCTCAACCAAAAGATGGTCTAGGGACATGATCATCTTCAGAGATACCCCACATCATTCACATATCAACAAGATACCTACCAACCCCAATACTTGTGATGAAATTGTCAAGAAGTGTCCAAATTGGGAAAATCAAGTAGTGGAATCTCTGGCGGGAGAAAAAATGGACATGTTACTCATTATAATACAATTATACAAGGATGACATACCACTTGTGTTTTTTTTCCCAAATCCACTTATCATTTTGTAATAGTATGGTAATTGTCATAGGAATGCTTAAAAAACATTATCCATAATCAATGGACAACCCTCCCCCACCTGAAAACAAATTGCATACCCTATGATGAGTATAAAAAAATTTCAAAGTATTGGAGGTGATCCTCCATCAAATTTACATGGAGGCCCTCCTGTCTATTTGATGACCACGATCAGAGAGGTGGAAGAATGGTCTTGAACTGACATACCTCAATGTGTTGTATAAGTTGGGTCACCTATTCAACAATTCCCTCTCTGGCATTCCTATCTAGGGATGGGGATATCATGGATCATTACACTTCACCCCACATAGAATCCAGAATAACCCATCAGAAATAAAATCCATCAATGTCATCATACCAAGATGGTCATCAAATGAAATTATTGATCAATAAAGGTGGTATCCTAGACAAGAACTAGTCTTGAATAAGTATCAAAAGTGTTAGGTCAAACAAGAGCGAGCCATTGAAATACTTCTGAATCAAGACATCGAGAACATTCAAAATGCCTCTCATTTATGCTAGGATAATAAAAAATCATTGATAATGTCTTCAGGATTAAATAATTCATGTGAAAACCCAACATCATATTTGGATGAAACCCAAATGAGAATGCACAAGATCAAGAATGTGGAAATAGTAGCATTACATTTTTCAATACAGGATGAGCCCCATACCATAGGTTTGGGGATATTTTTTACTCAAAATGACCACATAAGACCAACAAATATGTGCCTAGGCATAAAAAAAAGGAACAATAGAAACCCTAGACTTCAGTACTGGGGGTATTTTTACCTTAATCACCAGCATAGCGGACATCGGTCTTTTCCCGCCTAAGGAGGATGGAAAGTAAAGAGATCACCCATTACATCCTATTTCTTGATTCACTTACCCCTCATGGGAGGTGTGTGGTAAGATCACATCATGTTTCCCTTCGAGTTAATCTTTTCCAAGAAGAGTAAAAACAATTCTGAAATGGATGGAGAAGATCCAATAAGGGACACAAGAATCTCCTCTACAAATCAACTGCCAGAATTCCATTTGCAGTGCATTAGGCATAAATGAATGTCATGAACATCAATCCCATATAACACACTGAGTATTATGAAAATGTGGAAGAGCAAGGATAGGGTGGTTTCAATCATAATATAATCCACACTGAACCTGAAAGTGTGTATACTCAGAATCATATAGACACCTTAAATTTGGGCACTAGTTCAGCCAACCCCTCATCACCTCCTTTTAAAATCACCTTTAAGTAGAAACATAAAATAAATGTGACATACAACCCACATCCTACCCCCAATGAGAATACATCCCTTACGCTTGAGGATATATTCACTCAGCAAGAGGAAAATATTGAAGAGTAAAGGAGAATCAATGTCGAGTTACTCCAAGAAATCCTTCCTATGGAATATTCTACTCAAATTCCTTTGGATGAACCTCAACATAATCTCATGGTAGGTGTTCCTTAGACACATGGGTTTATCATAGAAAATGAATAATTTTATGGAGGTTCATCCAGTATAGCACCAGGACCAACAGTCTACCTAAATCCAACCCCAGAGGGATATTAAGATTTTCCCTCATTGAGTAAACAACTAAAAAAATTTCTGGTAAATACACAAAGGATTGCACTAGCTGGGTATCCCCCTCATGTACCATAATCACTGACATGAAAAAAATTTCCCTTACTACCCTATCCCATGATTAGGTCAAACAAGACATGCATCATAGGATCATGAATACCATTGAGTCATTGGCACCTCGATTTGAAGCCATGGAAGGACGAAGTTCTCTAATACGACCAGAATGTAATCCTTACCTTGACTAGGTGAGTAACATTCCATGACCACCAAACATCAATAACCCCACATTCTTAGTATTCAATATCTCAGGTGACCCAAAACAACATCTGATTCATTAAACATCCTATTGTGATCTCATAACAGGAACCCCATAGCAACAAGAAGTAGTGAAACTAAAATTCTTCATGCAAGCCCCACAACAAACTTCATATCTGATTTCTCCTACTACAACACAACCAAAATCCTCGACCCCAAAATCTTCTAGAATCCGACTATCCGTAAGACAGTCTAATGAGGAAATGAAGGAGAAATAACAGGAAGATGTACTTGTGTAATGGAAAAAATTATCCTTTAATCTCTCTTATCTTATTCCATAAAATCAAAAAGAATAGGAACCACCTCGCAAAATGGAACCACTAAAATCATTCGATCAGGTAGAGTCATCATTTGAAGAATAGTTAATTTTTGGCTCTGTTAAAGTCATTCATTTAATGGACCCCTTCTCTGATGATGAGTGTGGATATGAACCCGAGTACCCCTCATCCAATCGTGGAACTCGAGGAAGAGTCTGTAGATATTGGGGATACCAAGGAAGTAACATCCATTGAAGAAACCAAGATTATATCCATATCCTTGATCAAATCATAAATTTTTTAGAAATGTGGAGAAGATCATTCTAACAAACCCAACAGGAACATGGAAATTCCCCAAAACCTGGCATAATTCACTCCAGTCCAATTATTCTAGAGTATCCATTTGAAGAATAACAGGTGGCTAATTTCCCTTAGCATGTGGGTAGACATGTCTAGGCCAACCCACAAAGAGTGGAAGCTCCTCCATCTCTGGTCTTGATGGTCGACCCATCATCATAAACTAATGTTCTTGAGAAAGAGATCCCAATGATAAGAAGCACTAGAATTTAGACCAGAAGTATGATGTCTTGAAGTATATTTCCTTAATACTAGCCAAACTATCAATCCTAGAAGCTCTGAGTTGGTCCAATGACCTCATAGAAGCACTCATAGTGGATTTACTAAACCCCCAAGAGTTTGAATATAAAGTGGATATCATCAAAGTCTATCAGATAGAGACTGACCCTACAAAATTTCATTTAGTGATATCCTTCACAAATCAAGATAAAGATGATGTTATCCAGTAACACATCAGACCCTATTATGTGTATTTAAAGATAAATATTGTTGATTTATGAAAATCATTTATTGAAAATGTCTATAGATTTAATCTCATACTATTGATAACACTTAGTTGGTTGGGATGTGATGATGAAAATCTAGAACCATCCTCCATAACTCAATAAGGATATGATAAAACATAACATAAGTCATTGGGAAAAATCAATCTCAAGAATTAGTTCATAAATCTCATCACTAAAGTAGATTTTTTGGTTGTATGAAAAAACATAGTCGTTAATATATTACTAGGATGTTCCTGGTTACACCTACATGCAGAAGTCCTCTCTTCGTACCGTCAGTGTGTCAGATATTTTATCAATGGAAAAACTGTTATGTTACGCACTGATAAATCCCCTTTCAAACCCTATGAATCGAAATACATTGATTCATGATTCTATAAATGGAAACAAAAGAAACCTCTAGTCGATGTTATTGATCAGGTCACTGCCCTGAACAATCTAGAAATGATCCTGTTAGATTCCCTCAACCAGATTAGTGAATAATATGTACTAACCATCAATTAGTTCAGGTGCATGATTTTGGGTTCAAAGGCATGTTCAACAGTCCTAATGATATCAGTTGTATCCCCTGAGTCTAGTAACATTGAGGAACATGCTGAAACCCAATAAAACAGTGAATAATCAGATGAAAATTCCCCTAAACCATCCTCAGAGATCCAAAAAACAATTACCTCACCCACTTAGGTAGAAGAGGAATAACACACCCTCCCATCCCTAATTTCATCCTATTAGAAACATCCCCCACCAACAAATTAGATAGGAAAAGTCACTTCATCACATGAGGGTTAGGGTATCGAATCTCCTCCCAACTCTGAAGAGCTTAGAATAAATAATGTTTCCCCATCAGAAGAAGAGTATTGAGAAAATAAAGAGTAAGAACATGAAGAGGATCTCAGGGATTCCCCTCTGTCATTTGAGGAAGGATTATCTACTAATATTGATGAACTCAAATAAATATATTTTGGTATGGAAGAAGATCCAAGACCTACCCAAATTAGTAAATCCTTACCTTCCAAAGAGATATATTTTTACACCTACTTCCTAAAAAATCATTGAGATGTTTTTTCCTGTAACCACATAGAAATTCCCAGATGAAATCCCAAAGTGGCCACTAACTTACTATTCTTGCTAGAAGATTATTAGGGTTACAAACAAGTGGCTAGAAGAACTCACCTGATGCATGCATAAAAAATAGATGAAAAATATAACAAGATCATTAGATCCAGCTTCATTCAAGAAGTCCAATATAGTCCCCATGAAAAATAAGAATGGAAAAATTATGTTCTACATCGATTTATGATATCTAAACTGGCACTGTCCAAATGATAATTTCCCAATCCCAATCATAGAATTTTTTATCAATAAAACTACCAAATATTAGGACCCCTCATTCATGTATATCTATTTAAGATACAACCAAATCTGAATGTCCGGAGAAGATGAAGAATCTATTGTTTTTAGGGAACCATAGGTAGTATTTTGTAGGTTAATTCCTTTTGGATTGAAGAATGATGGAACCACATATCAACATGTCATGCACTGTATATTTAATCCCATTCTGGAAAATTTTATAAAATTCTATGTTGATGAACTGGTGGTTAAATTAGGACAACATCGATACATCATGAAGGATCTCAAAATATTATTTGATAAACTATGTCATCACAACATAAAAATGAACCCCTTGAAGTGTGATTTTGGTGCTACCATAGGGAAATTCATTGGCTTCATCATATGCCATTATGGCATTGAAGTTAAACTCAAGAAGAAAAAGTATATCATTAACAATTCCCTACCTCATAACCCCACTTAGTGAAGATTATTTCAAGGAAACTTGGCCTATAGCTGGTGCTTTATAGCCAACCTTTATAGAAAATGTATGGCCCTTACTATGTTAATGAAGAAAGGGATAGCATATCAATGGACTGATTATTATCAAGAATAATTCTAAAACCTCCAGAAATATCTCTTATGTCTTCTAGTTCTAATTCCTTCCATCAAAGGAAGATGAATAATCCTATATGTGACCGCCTTGGAGTGATCCATATGTGCCATCCCCATACAAAATAATAATGATGGTGGAAAAACAACCTCTATTGTCTCAGCTAAAAAATTATTTATGCTAAGACTCTTTACTCAAATATCAAGGAATGATGTTTGGAAGTAATATTTTCTATCAAAAAATGATACATTTCATGTAGCATCATGAGGTCCACTTAGTCTCACATATAAACCCACTCAAGTATGTTCTCAAATGTCCAATGCTGATTAGATGTTTGTCACACTGGTTGGTTATTCTACAGCTATTTGAAATCTAGTTCCTGCCTCAAAAATCAATCAAAGGATAGGAACTAGAAGATTTCTTTGAAGATATCCCCATAGCATAAATAACTTCATTGGAAGTTGAATATCTAGATAAATAGGTTTTTATAGTAATGTAAGACTCCCAAACATGGGATATGGATTCTGACAGTGCATCCAGAAGCCCAATGGGGAAAAGGATGGAGGAACCCAAGCATAACAAAGTATGTTTAGGAATCATACTCATATTTCTAAAAAGGTGATTTTTCTTTATTCAATATTGTCTTCAGAGGGGTGTACTTACAATGAAGCATAATACTTAAATCTCTATAGCGGGATAGATTAAGAACTTCAAGTAAAAGTAAAACACTTGAAGATAAAAGGTGATTTATAAATGGTTATCAGGAAAGGTAATGTTGATTATGCCATAAAAAAGGATGAGTTAACCCATATTTTGATCATTTATGAGGACTAATGAATTTATTCCCTTCGGATACAACATTAAACTATATCCCCAAGTCACAAAATTCTCAAGATGATGCATTAAAAAATACAGCCACAACTCTAGCTAACCCTGATAAGGATGAAAGAGTCATCAGTATTGTGAATGGTTAGATGGTCTCACCATTCATTCTGGTCAATAACAAAGAAATAAATGAAATCATCCTCATCCCTAAGATATATGGTCCTACCACTGGTTTTATTACTCTCATTATGAACTACCTATAATAGGGAGAACTCCCCCTAGATAGATATAGGAGAGAGAAAATTCAAATATGAGAAATTAATTTTATTCTATATGACATCCCAAATAAAAAAATGGTCCCCTATAAAAAAGGCCTTGATGGGGTCTTTATCAGGTGTATTGATTGAGAAGTGACTGATGATATCATGAAAGTGGTACACATTGGAGCATGTGGTGAATATTAATCAGGATCCAAGAGTTCCCATAAAATTCTATGTCTTGGATACTATTTGCCCACTGGGATTGAGGACTACACTAAATTTAAAAAGATGTTAAATTCCTATCAACTCAGTAAAATTTCATCCACCATCTCTCAGAGTTACTTAAGACATCTAGGTACTCCTTTCCATTTTCCATATTTGCAATGTATGTTTTGGGAACAAACCCACCTACCATGGCTAAGAAATTAAAATATATTATCACAACAATCACCTTCTTTTCCAAATGGGCAGAAGTTGTACCAATCAATTATTTTGGGGTAAGAAACATTGTAATATTAGTGAAAACTGACATAATTACGATATTTGGACTCCCTCACACCATATAAATGGATAACATCACCAAATTTTGTTCATCTGAGTTGGAAAAATAATATTTTGAGTATGGTATCATGACCAACTTTTCATCCGACTATCATGCAGCGACAAACTGACAGATAGAGACTTTCAATAAGATCCTATCCAATATACTCTAAAAGGTTTTAGATAAGGATAAGAAGTTGTGGCTAGAAAATTTCCTAATTTCTCATTGGACATACCAAACCACCACCCATACCACTACTCATGAAACCCTATATTAATTGGTATACAGGATGAAAGGGGTCCTACCTATCGAAGTTCAATCGACCTTGCTCTTTGTTTCAATTTTTTACCAATTGTCCATAGATGGGAAATCATAGAAGCAACTTGATGAATTATAATTTCTAAATGAAAATATATTTCATACTTTGCACCATTTTTAAAATTACCAAAACAATTTTGCACGAGACTTAAAATAAAAGATGAACCTCTGGTCTTTCCTCGAAGGATAAATGGTTTTAGTCATCAGAACTAATTTGATACTCGGAAAGAAACCTCAAAAGTTTGAACAAAATTGGGAGGGACCATATGTAATACATAAGATCTACTCTAATTTTTTATATCCCTTAATTTTAAGGGATTTGAACCTCATTATAGTATCTACTAATGTAAGGTTCCTATAGAAAATATTTCATGTAGCCAAAGGAATTTTGTCCCGAAAACATGAAGTTAAACTATACCAATTCATCTGGGAAATGTGACATTAAAGTGTTCCAAATCATCCTGGAAACATGAAATTACACTCTACCAACTAATCCTATATACATGACGTTAAACAGTATGAACTTTTCTAGGAAACAAAACACTAAACTATATGGAATCCATTGTCCTGATCATAAGATGTTTAACTACATGATGAGAAGTCCTTATTAAACAACATTAAACTACATAGCATGAACATCCATACTATATGACATAAAACTACTTTTATTCATTTTGTCCATACAAACATTCATGTCAATTCACTTACATCCTCCCCACGTGACATTAAACTGTATGGAACTCTAAAAACTATGTGCGCTTGGATTCCATTTCATACAAGAAATGTAGCAATGCCCAAACCCTATGTCATGGGTCTAGCCACAAATTAAATAATAACCTCCCTATGTATGGGTCATACCTAAATAGAGAATCATCATCAACTAACTATGTATATCTTGATTCTTATCCTTGTTAGATACATAGTGATTCCCAAGTCTCCATCATTGGGCCCAGCCACAACATTCCAACACCTTTATGTTGGTTAACCTATGTCATTTCTACATTACGCTAAACTACATGGTATTTTAATAACTACATGAGGATTTATTCCTTCCCTTGTAGGATACATAGAAACATCATGATATCAAATATTGGCCCAACAACTCCAAAATGAAAAAAATGCATCCTCTCCTACATAAAATCCAAGTTGATGTGAGGGACTTCAAAACAGGTATTATTTGCAGGACCACCACACACAAAAAAAGAGTTAACCCCCATGTGAATAAATCATAACTACATAGGAATGTCTCTAAGAACTATTTTTGGATTGATCTTTATTTCAACGAGGTATCTAGTGACACCCAAATCTTACATCTTGGGCTCAGTATCCCTAAAAATTTACCCCCATATACTACGCATGAATACATAACCATGCATAAGGTTTCAAATATGGATTCCACATCATGGATCTAACCGGAAATCAAAATACCACTATATATGAGTCATCATCATGTAGGAAGATCCATACATTATGTCTAATTATAGACTAGATTTTTTTTGTAGATATGGACACATCCTTTCCATTCACTAGACTCTACATCTGGGGAATCATAGATCTTCATAAACCTCTATGGACATCAAAAATAGATGGTCAATATCCTAAAGGAACATCTTCTTGAATATCCACAATATACCCTAGTGGCTCTTCATACATTGTCTAAAAAAGGCCTCTCAACCAAAGACAAGTTCGTCGTTAGGAGAGACTTTTCCTACCTCCATATTCCCTAATGGATCCCATACTTCGTATCATTCCTCCTGATCTGAGAGTCCCTTGGATCACAGTATACATCTTCCTCCTCCTTAATGTTTGTATAATTCCAGAATCTTCTGGCCTGATTTTCTATAAAGTTACTCATGATTTTTATGAAAATTAGCCCCTACAACATAAAACAAAACTATGCTGCCACATTCCTAAACATATGAAATTAAAATACATGTAAAAAGTACTAATATATTGACATTAAGTTGCATGATATCCCAAACCAAAGTTGGTTTGATTCCATAGTGACTCCAAGATTCTTAAATCCTAGTATGACCACCCCAAAACCAAAAAACCCAACTCCCTATGTGTGGGTGAGACTTATGATGGGAGTTTTAACTTCAAGACATATGTATGAATTGGCTCCTATCCTTATAGTATACATGGTGAAATGTCAACATCATATTTTGGGTCTATTCATAAGACAAAAATTTCCCTACAATCACTATGTATGAGCTAGATCTAGACCGTAAATTTTAGATATGACAAAGTGTTCCTTCTCATGTACTCTTGTGCATGAAATAAATTCACATGGTGGATTCCAATATGTTCTTAGACCCAATATTAAACTCATATTCAAACAACTCCCCACTCCCATGCTTGATCTATATCTTCATGGTAGGATACCATATGTGTATGTCCTTACCGAAAGGCATTAAATTGCATAACCAATGTTTTGTCTTATGCATGGGTCTATCTTGTGAAAGGGAAACTCCCCACCCCAGGATGGAAAAACATATTTATCATTTTCATTGGAAAATTTTGAATTTCAATTCCCCTTTCATGTCCTGGTTCCATTCTTCCATAAAAAAACTCCATGCTCATAGAGGTATGAGTCCCTATATCCTTTCATGGCCAATGGAAATGGATGGATAGTGTCCTAAAGGCACATTTTCTTGGTTATGCACAATATTCCTCTGTGGATTTGCATACATTTCCCACAAAAATGCATGCCAACCAAATACAAATTCCTCACCAAGAGACGTTTTTTCTATCTTAATATACCCTAATGGATCACATTCCCTATATAATTACTTAGATTCAGAAACCCCTTGGGTTACAGTTTATATCTTTTCCCCCATTTTCATGCCTGAACATGGTAGAACATTTTTGGTTAGACTACCATGAAAAGGTTGAGTCATTTCCCAACGTTTTGGCCAATAAAAATGTTCTTAACCCCCTAAAGTCATTTTTTCACGATGTTAAACAACACCATGATTGAAATATAATTTACACAAGCTGAATTTTTTTCAGATATTTCTCTCATTCATGATTAAAATCGAAAGGAATACCTTAATAATTTTCAGACACCACTCTGAAAAGACACCCCTCATGGTATTGAAAAATCTCATGTCTCATGAAATCGCAAAAACAATTAGAAATGGATGGTCAGTGTCCTGGGGACACCTCGACTTTACTACGAATCATATTCCCTAGTGGCTATACATAAGTTTTCCTAAAAAAGTTCCTCCAACTAGAGAAAAAATCATCCTCATGAGAGGCTATTCCTACATATGTATTCCCCAATGGATTTCATGCCCCATATCACATTTTACACACCAAAACCATAACTATGGCATCGAGAAAAATCCCTCACTCATGTATAGAAAGTATTAGGGATTTGATGCTAATACTTCTTATCGGGGCCCTCAACCCAAAAATTCATGGTCAAAGCTATTCGACCAAAATCCTGAGTAATGATAGCCCGATATGAAAGAGTTTATACTAGCCATGAAAATCGATGTGAAACTCAATAGGTTGACAACTTGAAAAGGGAACCCTAGGTAAATGTTGACTATCATCTTTCTAGACCAAAACATTTTATGGTTTAGGGAAGATATCAAGAAATCAAAAAGAAGACAAAAATCTAATGTGGTCTAAAACCAATAAAGGGTGGCCTAAGAAAAGTTCAAGTTATTCCTGCTGAGACCACATCATAATAGAACTTGGAAAAAATTAAGATTATAATAGAAAAAATTCAAAAAACTTGTAGGGTATTTCTTATGACCAAAGGAATAGTAATGTTACGCTCACTTAGTCCCTTGGATAAGGCAAAAATTAGAGCATGAACAGAAAAGTTCAATTTAATTACTTCATATCATGATTCAAATCAAAATCTGGTGATGATTATTATATGAGGATAAAATAAAGTAAACACATGGAGAGAGAAAAAAATTGTATTTAATTTCATAAAGATAAAGAAAAATAAACATTTTAGAGTCTCTCTCTAATGAGATTGAAAACAAGTGAATAAGAAACATGGGACAACCAAAATAGTTACATTGAAGCCCATATTTCCCTAGTCAGTAAATTGTCCACCACTTGGAATGGACCATCAATAGCTCATTCCAATATCATCATCTGTATTGCCTCATCCTTGGCCATTGGTTTTATGCGTCTAACAGTGACAGTTAGATCTTGATATCTCTACCTGATAGCTTCAATATTTGTAGTTTTTGACAATATTTGTGCGTTCAACTTTGCAACAAGAGCTTCACACTACTGAAACTACTCAGTTTTCACCATCACATGATAATAAGAGTACACTTCCTCTATCATGAGGTGATGTAGTTCTAGGGTAATATATTTAAAATCCTCTACCTGACAATGGGAGATGTTTTATTGAGTAGGCTCACATTTGCAAACATATAGTTCCTCTCATTCTATGACAATTTGGTATGTAAGAAGGTGGAAATTCCAATAATTAAACCATCATGATCCTAAATCAATGAACTGTCGATAGAGAGTTTCCTCTTGGTCAGTAAATGTTTCCAATGAAGTTTCAATGAGAACTGTATAGATTTGATTCCATTACTGTTCCCCATAGTCTGTTAACCCTAGATATCTTCTTTACTTTAGCCCTACTCAAATACTATCATGGGAATATAATCTGAATGTTCCAATCTGTCCAATGGAATTTATCTAAGTTGTGATGCCTATATATGGATATCTCCCACCTAAAAAGATAGATCACCACCTAAATCTATGTATGGGTGGGTTGGTTGCATCTTCAACAATTCCTAAGGAAATTCCACTTTGGCCAACCTCAGTAGGGCCACCAATACGGTTAACCAAAGATAAATGATATGAATCACTATCTACATATATGGGGCTTATGGATGATTTCCCCAAAAAATTCATGTGATGGAGGAAAGAATGCCTCCTTAAAATGGAAATAGGGTAGATGTTACAATAGGTACAAGATCGGAGGCATTCAAGGGACTTTTCACCCATCAAACTAATCTCTACAATATTCTGTTTGGGTACCAAGTCACCCATAGTTAACCACAATTCAATGAGAAAAAAGTAAAGAAAATTGTGGGGGGAATAAGGACTCCTGTACCTGAATCCTTGGTCACCATCATCAACCACAACTAGTGATGTATTATCATATGGGATTCCCTTCTGACCTATGTAATCGGGAGAGGCACGACGTGCTGCAGGCATCATATTTTCAAGTCCAACTAATATGGGGTATAAGGCTAATAAATAGTTACTTTTTAAATATGAGCAGTTAGGATTCCATCCTAAAACACAATAATGTAAGAACATTCTTCTAAATAACCCCTCCCATCATCCACCACTACTCTATGATGAACCAGGTGAGGTGTAGAGGCCAAGAAATAAAATTTACCTAGTAATTCAACCGTACTGTCAAAATTTAGGGTTTTTTTATGGATTTTTGAAATACTGAGTGGAGATGGGTGGAAGTCATAATGACGAACCTCCATGTTGTGTCGATACTTATAGAAGGATAAATTCTCTTCTATCCATCCATATAAAAATTCAAATGAACCAATATTATGATGTAGAGGTATTCCCTCTTATATATGATCCAATAACTCATAAATTTGGGCTAGGGTGGGAATGAATATATTATTAGTCCTTCCTTTAACAAATGTGGATGAAATAATAAAAAGGAAAACTCTAACACTAGTGTAAGAATTAGGATAATGGAAAATCTATCTACTTAAAAACATGGAAAATAAACACACTAATCTAAGCTCAGAAGATACTTCTAACCAAATTTGATAACCCTAAGTGGTATATCAACCCACCACTAGGGTAACACATTAAAATCCAGGGATCTGTCACAATTTTTTGGGTTGGATGTGTTAGTCTACAGAGAAATATCATCCTTGGTTCATTCACATGAACGGAAAGTCTCATCCAATCCTTAAAATAAATGAATGAGAAATAATGAAGGGGTTGACCAAGTAATCTCACCAATATGATCAATAATTATCTAGCCAGTGAAGATACTTACACTACATTTCCCTAGGTGTTATCCACCGATAAAAATACATCATAAATTATTTCATGGAGGGGAAGTCCCCATATCTTATAGATATCCTATAAACTGATCCTCACATCACCATTTGATATGTGGAAGGTGTTGGTGCTTTAACACCAGTGACTGAGTAGTTCAAGCAGTATCTCACCTAGAGAATAAATGGAAAATTGGGGAAACCACACTAACCGGTATAAGTTGATATCTTCTAATGGATTTGGGTCTTCCAAATAGTTTTTTTGAACCCATAACTCCCTAACCCATTCATCTGAAAAACATACTCTAGATCTCAAATCCTATATGGATCTCCACACTCCATTAGGGTTACCTCATGAATGGTTAACAACAGATGAATAGTTATGAATGAATTCCTCCAAATAGGTGTCTTGGACAATATGATTTCTTTGAGTCCACATGGATCCATCCAAAATATATATGTTTCTTCAGCCTAAGCCAGATATGATTTCCCCTATATTAGACACATTTCCTCGATCACACCCCTAAGACATCACTCGATGAAAAATATGGAAATTCTAGTCAATTGTTGGAAATGTAATTCCATATAAAAGTCCAAATTTATAAATAGAAAGTTGTCTGGATAGTGGATACTCCATAAGATTCTGTGAAAGGAGATCTCTCTGAATACCCTACTGAGGAAAAATGTAATGGGGATCATCTTCAACATTATTGGACATATATTCTGTCCTCCTACCCACATTAATTGAAAAAATAATTAGATACACCTAATTTTTGCATCAAATGTTCATAAATGGGTTAGCCTACAAAAACTTGGGAAAGGACTGAATGTAATCCGCATAATGGAAGTCCCATGAACAGAAGGTCTGTAGAATATGTTGTCTATGAACCAATGGTTCGTGGAAGTTTGTGAGGAATTTTCCCATGAATATTTGGCCAGCGAACTATAATTTTGTGGAATAATAAATTCACACAATGAACCCTGCTACAAAGTAATCCAAAGTCATTGACCATGGGTTCAAATATTCAGCTTTCATATCTAAAGTTTTGTTCATAGGTGAAGGTGTCCATGAAAGATTACAATATTTGGGAGAAGGTGATAGAGATCCATTAATTGGAGAACTTTTATGTATATGAAATATGGTAGAGGAAAAATGTCATGGTCTCTATTTATATAAGAAAGTTCTCCCTCCTATTGGTACAGTCGTGTACTTGAAACTGACTCAAATCAGGATCTCTTTCTACATCAGAATAGCCTCTTATTCATCCTGATCAGACCCCATTCCAATGGGGGAATTTTTTGGGTCCTGAAATCTTTACAATGGGAATTGAAATTATGCAATGAAATTAGAAAAGGAAGAAAACTAAACAGAAGGAATAATTGAAGGAAAATATTTTAATGCAGTGAATTCAGTAAAGGAAAAAAGTCAGACTATGCAGAGTTAATCCCTTCATGGATCGTTGCTCTTCATGGTGAACAAATTCACAAAAAATCCCATGAACGAAGTAGTCCATGAGAGGAAAATGGAGGTGCTAGTTTTCTTAACATGGTCATTTGTAGGACGAGGGTAGAGAAATTATCCATGTGCACTACATATTCTATGGACTCAAATGGTCTGCATTTAAGGAAGATCCAATGAATTACCATCAATGAAACAAAGTCATTCACAGGGATGAGGCAGTGATTTTTGACTTCATAGACTATAAACCCACAGCCTCCACTAACTATGTTTCCCTCATGCTGATTAATGGTCTTGGGATTCCAAGAATGGTAGATTGTGGCCTTATCACAAAGATCTACCTACACTAGTACCATGCTCCCCACTTATCTATAAATAGCGTTTTAGTAGATATAAATAGAGGATATACATTTTATAGTATGAAGACTGAAGGAATAAATTCAATGATATGAAAAATCCAAAACTCATTTGAAAATTCCATTCAGGTAAAAACACTACCTCATAGTGTCAATAAGAAGAATAAATTAAAATTGGTAATTTGTGGACGGGATATCCCTTGTGGGAAACTCTCTACGTGTCCTATAATTAGTACCCCTACATATACAAGAACCCCACATTGAATCAATATTCTATGCGGATGGAACTTGACCCCACGTAGCTAAATGATATATGGACTCCACACAAGTCCACGTACCACAATGGAACACACACATACTTCTTACCCGCATAGCAACATGTTACGTGAAAAAACCCATATCCCACATGAGAACTTAACATGTAAAGGGGGTTCCCTATGGAATTACACTATCTTTCCCTGATCATTTCCTTCTGTTGCATTTTCACTTCCCATGTGACTCCTCTGCAATCTTGTCCAACAATGTTAATCCAATTCCTTTGCCAAATTTTTCAATCCCATATTATAAAACCATTATGCGTACCTATTTTTATTTTTGAGTTTACATACCCAGTGTAAGTGGAGGCATTCTGTTTATCCCAACTATAAGGCGGAACACTTGGAATGAACATAAATTTACATTCCCATTGTAGTGTTGGGTCGAACCTTAGGATACTCATATGTACCTACCCTTTTTGGGCGAGAATAGAGGGGATCACACATTCATTTCATTTTGAAAATGAAAATGATCCTTCCCCCCAAAACAAATTTTAATGAACTCATACTAAGGTAAGACCTAGATTTTTATCATAGGAGGTTCCACTCGTGCTCATCTCTTCCCCCACCCAGGACATATCCAGATAGGTCACCGAATCTGAATATCACGGATATGAAAAAAAAGGATATGGGAACACCCAAATCCCAATATCTATCCTTTTAGAATCTAGTAACATATATCAGTATATTAAGTGGTATGTGTGGTATAAAAATCCTCTACCTCCACTTTCTTCTCACACCAAGAATAACTCATGTTAGCTTAGAGGTTGGTGGTGATCATGACATCTGCGTTGTCCCAAAGCATGAGACTTCTCCATAGATGTAGCCCCAATAATAATCCAAATAATGGAACCTCTCCATATATGTAATATAATATTCAATCCAAATGGTCCTCCTAGAAGGTTTAAGGCCCAACCAAATCCCATTGATTGGGCAGCTCCCATGCATAGGCCCCAATCATGCTCCCTTAACGGGCCTCCTCTAAAATGTAAGTATCAGCTCAAACTGAACTAAGATGTATTCTATTAATAGATAAATGGGATAGATAGGAAGCCTCTAATATGTCCAAATCCAACGTATAAATTAGCCTAATGTTCTTTGGGATACATTCCAGGTAGTTTCATATCCACCCAAGACACCATATCTCTTCAAGGCATCTTAGGCTGCTTCAGGAATAAGTCCCACACCACCCTTGACTAGGAAACCTTTCACCCGAGTTTCCTTGTTTCATGATGTTAAACTGCATGGTTAGGTCCTTTTCATATGACTTTAAAATGTGATGTATCCAATAAAGTGAAACTGAAATATGTGGGTTCTGATTCTTTTCATAAGGATTTGTAGGAAGCCCATCTTATGGGTTCCATCCTAACCTCAAAATAGCTCCCATCCCCCTGGAAGATAATTAACATCATAGAACCATCCCATATAGATTAAAATTATACTTTTCTTAGGGAATTACTAAATAATTCTTAATTTTTCCATAAAAGGGAAAATTTTATGTAGAAACTCAAATACATATAGGACATCCCATCAATGGAGATCCTCAGATACATATAGGTGGTTCCAAACTAATGTGTAATCATGATTAACTACTACCCCAGTGGTATTCCACAGACATAGTCTTGGGCATGAAACAAAGATTCCTGAACATATGAACATGTCATAAATATATAATAAAGTCTTTGAATATACAATATTACCCCCCAAAATATGAGATGAGTCTGAGTTCCCATCCTCACGACCAATGTGACTTCTTAAGTGTTGTTAGGAAAATCACCCAACAAATGTCTAACTTTTGAAAGTATGTTCACGAATCATGCATGTGAGAGACATTGGGTGTTTTTGGATCCATTAACAAACCCATTGGAGACCATCAAATATGTTATAACTGACACTAGTGATTTCACACTAATTAACCCCTATAATCAGACCAATGATCCAAATTCCCATCAGAAAAAAATAATAACATTTTAGTTCGAAAAAAATTAAATAACATAACAAAAATAATCCATTTTAATTGGTCTTCGTATATATAAATGTTTTATGGGAAATAGAATATAGGGTATTTTAGGGGTATTTATTGTTTTAATGGGTTTTAGTGTTTTTAGGTTTTTAGTGGTTATAGGGGTTTTTAGAGTTTTTATGGTGTTTAATGGTTTTTAGGGTCTTTTAGTGTTTCATAGGGTTTTAGGTTGCTTTAGGTTTTTTTATTTTATTTAGGGTTTTTGGTATATTATAGTTTTTTGAGAGTTTATGGCATTTTAGGGGTGTTTTAGTGTGTTTTTTGGTTTTTACTTTTTTTATGTTTTTATGGTTTTTTTGGGGATTTTTAGGGTTTAGTGGTTTCAGGTTTTTTATGGTATTTATGAGGTTTTAGTTTTTTTAAAGTTGTTTGGGTTTTGAGGGTTTTAAGGGTTTTTTAGGTTTTAGGGTTTCTAGGGTTTTTATAGTCTCTTATGTTCTTTTAGGGTTTTTTGGTTTTTTGAGTTTTTAGGATTTTTTTATTTTTTAGAATTTTATGGTTTTTAGTGTTTTTATTGATATTTTTGATTTTAGGGTTTTTAGTAGTTTTAGGGATTGGTGGGTTTAAGGGCCTTGATGGTATTTTTAGGATTTTTTAAAAAGGTTTTTTCTGAATTTTTAATAATTTTTATGTGTTTTGTGTTTTTAGGGTTTTTACTATTACTAGGGTTTTTTGGTTTTTTGGGTCTTAAGGGGTTTTAATGTTTTTATAAGTTTTTGGGATATTTGGGGGCTTTCGGGTTTTTTATTATTTTATGTTTTTTTAGGTTTTAAGGATTTGTTTTTGTTTTGTTTTTGTTTTTTTATGTTTTTTAAGATTTAATGTTTCTTATTGTTTTGTAGGGTTTTAGTGGGTTTTAGGGTTTCTTAATGTATTTGACATTTTTTAGGGTTTCTAAGGATTTTTAGATCTTTTGAGGTTTTTAGGTATTCATTTTTTGTATTTGGATTTTGTAGGGGTTTTTATTTTTTTAGTGGTTTGGGGGGCTTTCATTGATTTTAGGTGGTTTTACATTATTATAGTTTTCATATATTATTGTTGTTTTTTGTTTTTTATGGTTTTTATGATTTTTTGGGGTTTTTCATCTTTTTATGTGTTTTAGGATTTTAAGGTTATTAGAATTGTTTTAGGGTTTTAGATGTTTTTATGTGTTTTTTGGGTTTTTATGTTTATTTTATTTTTAAGGATTCTTTATGGATTTAGTGTTTTTAGTGTTTTTATGGGTTTTAGGTGTTTTAAGTGCTTTATAATATGTTAATTGTTTTTAGGTTTTTAGGGTTTTATGATTTTTTATTATTATTTAGTGTTATTAGAGAATTTTGGGATTTTTTGATTTTAGGGGTTTTATGGTTTTAAATGATTAGATAGGTTTTAGGGGTTTTAAATGATTTTAAATTTTTTAAAGGGTTTTTAGGGATGTTATGGTTTTTAGGGGTTTAGTATTTTTTGGGATTTTGAGGTTTTGAGGGAATTTCAGTGCTATTTAGGGTGTTTGGGGGGATTTTATGTGTTTTAATAATTTTTTAGGTTTTTGATTAGTTTTTTAGGTCCTTAGTGTTTTTGTGGTTTTGTTCTTTTTCGAGGATTTTTTTGGGAGTTTAATGGTTTTTGCTTATTTTTAGGGTTATTTTTATTTTTATGAGGTTTTTGGGTTTTATGTTTTTAAGGGGTATTTGGGTTTTTAGTGATTTTTGGGGGTTTTAGGGTTTTAAAATATTTTTAGGGTTTTATAGAGGTTTTAGTGTTTTTATATTTTCAGGTATTTCATGTGAATTTTAGGGGTTGTTTTGGGGTTTTAACGTTCTTTTGGGGTTTTAGTATTCTATTAGGTTGTATTAGGGTTTATTTTATTCCTAGGTTTTGTAGGGATGGTTTTATTTTTTAGGTATAGAAAGGGGTTTTATGTCTTTGTAGGTTTGTTAGGGGTTTTTAGTGTTTTTAGGGATTGTTAGAGGTTTTTATAGGTTTTTAGTGTTTTCTAGGGGTTTATGGTTTTTTTGGTTTTTTTTGTATTTTAGGTGTTTTTAGTTTATTCTTAGGGTGTTAAGGTATTTTAGGATTTTATAATGATTTTAGGGTCTTCTTGGGTTTTTTGGGTATTTTTTGTTTTAGTGTTTTTTAGGGTTCTTAGGGATTTTTAGAGATTTTAGGGGTTTTAGGGAGTTTTAAAGGATATTTGGGGTGTTTTTGTATTTTTAGGTTCTTTTAGGGTTCTTATTGTTTGAATGGGTTTTAGACCTTTTTATTTATTTAGTTTATTTTAGGATTTTTAGGGTTTTTAGGATTTTAGTGGTTTTTAGGGTTTTCTAGGGTTTTGAGGGGGTTTTATAGTTTTTAGGGTGTTTATGGGTATTTAGGGTCTTTAGGGAGTTTAAAGGGATTTTAGTGTATTTTATGGTTTTTTAGATTTTTAGGTGTTTTAGGGTGTTTTGGGGTTTTCAGTTTTTGGGGTCTTTTATTGTTTTAAGGGTGTTTAGGGTCTCTTTGATTTTTTAGGGTTTTTTAGGATTTTTAGAAGATTATAGTGTCTTTATGGTTTTTATGGTTTTTAGGTGTTTTAGTTTTTTAGTGGTTTTAGGTTTTCTTTAGAATTTAAGGGTTTTGTAGTGTTTTTTATAGTTTTAGAGATTTCAGTGTTTTAGTTTTTTTAAGGATTTTTAATTTCATTTAGGATTTTTAATATTTTTATGGTTTTTAGGGTTTTTCGGGGTTTTATGGATTTATGGGTTTTTAGGGTTAACGTGTTTAAGGATTTTAAGATTTTTTAGGGTTTTATGGGTTCAAGGGTTTTTAGGGGTTTTTGGGTTTGTTGGGTGTTTTAGGAGTTTTAGTGGGTTTTGGGGGCTTTTAGGGGATTTTAGGGATTTATTAGAGTTTTATAGGGGTTTAGGTCTTTTTTATGGTTTTAGGGTTTTATGGTTTTTAGGGGTTTAAGGATTTTTAATATGGGGTTTTAAGGTTTTAGAGGGGTTTTATAGATTTTTATGGGGTTTTAGGGTTTTAGGTATTGGTGGGGGTTTTAGGATTTTATGGGTTTTAGGTTGTTAGTATATTTAGGGGTTTTTTGAGTTTTTATTTCATGTTTTTAGGGCATTAGGGTTTTTAGGGATTTTAAGGGTTTTAGGTTTGATCTAGGGGTTTTAGGGGTTTAAATATTTTTTATAGTCTTAGGAAGTTTAAGAGTTTTTATATTTTTTTGGTTTTTAGATTTCTAAGGTTTTTTATGAATTTCATGTTTTTTAGTGTTCTTAAGCGCAAAGAAGGCACGGGTCCAGGCTATTCCCGGAACCCCCCAAAATTTATAAACAAAGGATACAAACACTGCAGACAAGGGAGGGGAGGGATCAATCAATCCACACCCAAAACCCCTTACGACCTCAGCCCGAGGGCCACAAAAGGAAAGAAAAAAAGAAACAAAGCGCAAGACCAAAAAAGACACAGTGTCCAAAAGAAAATCACACACAGAGTAGGTCAGTCAACATCGCCGCCAAAATCCTCCAGCTCCGCATCATGAAACCCCATGCCATCACCAAAGCCGTCGCCATCGTCAGCAAAGCTAAAATCTGATTCATCACCCTGGTCCATTGAATCCCATCCAGGGTCAAAATCTTCCTGCATTCCAAGTCTGGACCGCAGCTTCTCCATAGCTTTTACCTGCTCAGCAGAAAAATAAGGCTTCCCTCGCTTATTCACCTTTATATTCAGTTTGACAGCTCGTGAGGAGGCCCTAGTTTCCATTGGGCGTGGGAGGGCAGAGTAATCCCTCCTCCATCTTCGTCTTGGTGGGGCAGAGGAGTTTCCCGCAGCAGACATCTTTGGTCCATTGCCACCATCACTAGCGGCTTGTGGTGCCTTGACTTTCTTGCTTTCTTCCTCAAGAGTTTCAGCACCTCCGCTGATTTTTTTCTCCCTTGATTTGACCATAGCAGCATTTATCCGTTGATCAGCCTCAGCAAACCTCTCCCCAAGCCTCCTTGCCTCATCTTCAAGACAGAACCTTTCCCTTTCAACCCATACCATCTCATGGAGCTGCACACAAAATTCTTCAGCAGATGGAACACCATGAAGGATCATCGCCCTCTGCAGGTCCATGGGAGGACCACCAACATCACCAGCATATTGGAGCTGGTCACTAGGCAGGTCCTCAGCACTGCCGTCAGAGGTGCATGATAACCCAGGCCCCTTGCCAGGTTCCCCCACGGCAGGATACCCATGAAGGACCAGTGGGGCATCACGCCAGTCTATATCCCCATCCAGTATGGGCTTTTCCTCAGCTAAGCATGGACTCCAGTCATCTCCAGACCTGGTTTTCTGAGAAGCAGCATCCTCCTTTGCATAATCTTCCACCCGCACCCCAACCATGGCAGGCTCAGCCGAACCTGCAGCCTGAGAAACATTCACAGGAGCTTCATCTGTTAGCGCAGATCCACCAGCATTCTCATCAACCTTTAAGCCAGTTGTGTCATCCCATCCCAGATCCTTGCAGGAATTTTCCACATTTCCTGGCCATAAATCCATCGCAATTGTCCTATCTATCTCACTTTGCTTCCTAATATCTTCACCAGACCCGTGAACACCTTTAGCAGAGCCATGAATTCCTCCCTCAGTGAGCGTGACTTCATCTTCAACGGCATTCCCTGAGACACCGACGCTTGCTTCCAGACTCACCAAGAAGCCACCTGAATCCATCAGAGAGATTTCTAACCCATTACCAGCCAACATAGAAGACGAGCAGGGCACATCGGTAGCCACAGAGTGGGAAACCTCCCCAATAGTCCCCTTCACCTCCACCCGAGGGAGGCCGCTCCCACCAGCAGACAGAGACTCACCACCCCTAGAAGTGCCAGAACAAATTTCAGAACAGTCACGGTGACCGAATCTCCAACACAAAGAGCAGAAGACTGGACATTGATCGAAGACAATAGATTGTCTCCATCTGAGCTCCTCTCCCACAGCAATCCAGACAGAGTCCACATGGGGTTTCGACGCATCAATTTCAACAAAATCCCTTGGAGTAACCAGATGACAGAGGGCCCTCGTCCTACTATCCACACAGAGGAATCGCCCCCACCAGGTTTCCAAGCATCGAAATAATTGAGAAATTCTGAAAGGGGAGTGGCAGTTCAGGAAAACGCACCTAGGGGTTTTATGGAATTTATCATTTTTTGGGGACATAAGGACTTATGGATTTATAGTGGTTTTTAGTTTTTTTTGGTTTTTATAATTTTTATGGACTTTAGAGGTTTTTAGAATTTTTTGTTCATTAGGGGTTTAAATGGTTTTAGGATCTTTAGGGTTTTTAGGTGTATTAGTGGTTTTTAGGTATCTGTTGGGAATTTTATGGATTAAGTGTTTTGATGGGGATTTCATAGGTTTTAGGGATTTTAAAAGATATTTATGGCTTTCATATGGGTTTTTGAGATTTTTATTTTATGTAGGGTTTTTTAGAGATTTTAGAGTGTTTAAGGGTTTTTGGGTTTGGAGGGACTTTTAGGGTTTTAAGGGACTTTTATATTGTTTTGGGTATTTTAATGTTTTAGGGTTTTTAGGGTCATTTATTGTTTTTTTTGGTTTTTAGGGTTTTAGGGATTTTAGGGGTTTTATTTAATCTTAAGGCTTTAAGTGGTTTTAAGGTCTTTTAGAATTTTATGGGGTTTCGGGTCTTTTGGGGGTTTAAATTGTTTTTGGGTTTTTTTGGTGCTTTTATAGTCTTTTAGGGTTTTAGGGTTTTTTAGGGGTTTTATGGTTTTTATGGTTTTTATGGGTTCTAGTGTCCATTTATGATTTTTGGGGTATTCGGGGTCTTTTAGGGTTATTTTAGTAATTTTTGATTTTTTTGGAAGTTAGAGGCCTTAGGGAAACTTTAGGGTTTTTAGTGTTTTTTGGGTTTTAGGGGCGTTCTGGGGTTTTAGTGGTATTTATTGGTTTTAGGATATTGTTAATGTTTTTAGTGTTTTAGGGGTTTTAAGCGTTTTAGTGATTTTTTTAGGATTTTTATGATTTTTAGTGGTTCTGTAGTTTTTGGGGTTTTTTGGGTTTTAGGGGTTTCTAGGGTTATTGATTTTTTTTAGAGTTTTTACAGTTTTTAGTGTCTTTTAATGTTTTTAGGGTATTTTATGCTCATTTATGGTTTTATGTGTTTGATGTTCTTTTATTTTTTTGTGGTTTTATGGTCTTATAGGGTTTTAAGGGTCTTTTAGGGGATTTTATAGAGTTTTATGTTTTTATTTTATTTTTTTATCTATTGTACATCCATTAAGCGTTTTTAGGATATTTCAAGATTTTTAGGATTTTAGGGTCATTTTTCATTATTAGGATTTTTTATGTTCCTTTAGTTTTTAGGCAAAAATAGGAGTTTTTATTTGTTTTAGGTCCCTTTAGAGTTCATTATCATCCTTCAATATTTTTTTTCATTTTTTATCATCCTTTGGGGATATTTTTAGATATTAGGGCATTTTAGTGTTTCTACGACATTTTAGAGTCTTTTAGCCATATTTAGTCAGTTTAAAAGTCATTTATATCTTTATCTAATTTAATAACATTTTAAGGTTTTTAGGATTCTTACTATATTTTGTGGGGTTTTTTAGTTTTAGGGGATTTTAGGGTCTTTTGGGGTTTAAGGGTTTTGTAGTTTATATTATGGTTTTAGGGTTTTTAGTGTCCTTCAGGGGTATTTTCGTATTTTTAGGGTTTTATGGTTTTTATGGTTTTTAAGGTTTTTATGTTTTTTAGGGTTTTTATAGTTTTTATCATTTTTATAAACATTTATTGTGTTTATGGTATTTAGGATTTTAGGGGTTTTAGTATTTTTAGGCGTTTTAGGGTTTTTAGGGTTTTTAGGTTTTATAGTTTTTAGGGGTTTTAGCGTTTTTGAGTGGTTCATGTGGTTTTATGTTTTTATGGTATTTTCATAGTTTTTAAGGGTTTTAGGTTTTTTACTGTTATTAGGGTTTTTGGTGGTTTAGCTTTTCTAGAGTTTTTTGGGATTTTTGGGTTTTAGTGTTTTTTATCGGTATTTAGGATTGTATGATTTTTATTGGTTTTAATATTTTTAGGGTTTTAGGTTTTTAAATATTTTATGGTTTGTAAAGGGTTTTTGTAGATATTTTGGGGTTTTGAGTGTTTACTGGTTTCTATGGTTTTATGATTTTCTAAGGGCTTTTAGTTTTTTCTGGTTTTTAGGGTTTTTTTGGACTATGTTAGGTTTTTAGTGGTTTATATATTTTTTATGGTTTTTTATGGTTTTGGTTATTTTTATGGGGTTTTGGGTTTTAAGGGTTCAAATTTTTCTAGGTGGGTTTAATAATTTTTAAGGTGTTCAAGTGTTTTTAGGATCATTTTAGGTTTTATAATTTTTCTAGTGTCTTTTAGACCTTTTAGGGTTTTTTGGACCTTTTAGGGTTTTTTTCATTTCTAGGGTCTTTTAAGGGTTTTTTGATTTTTAGGGTATTTTAGTTTTTTTAGGTTTTTAGGGTTTTTAGGGTTATTAGTGTTAAAATGATTTTCAGTTTTTTTAATGGTCATAAGGGTTTTAATGGTATTAAGGGTTTTTAATGTTTTTATGTTTTTTTAGTCTTCAAATTATTTTTATGTGTTTTAGGGATTCTTGCGAGTTTTAGAGGTTTTTAGGGTTTTTGAGTTTTTTAAAATTTTAGGGTCATAGGGACTTTCATATTTTTTTTGCGGTTTAAGGGGTTTTAGGGTTTTTTTAGGTTTAAGGAATTTTCATGGGATTTCGTATTTTTGGGGGTTTTGCGGTTTAAAGGGGGTTTAAGGATTTTATAGTATTTATGGGTATTTGGTTTTTTTAGGATTTTAAGGGGTTTTATGGGTTTTTATGGGTTTTAAGGTCTTTTTGGTATTTTAGTGGGTTTAGATATTTTTTAGGGTCTTTAGGGGTTTTAGGTTTTTAGTGTTTTTAGGATTTCTTAGTATCTTTTGGGGAATTTTATTATTTCTTTAGGGTCTTTAGGGTATTTCTGGTTTTTAGGGGTTTATGGTTTTAGGGGTTTTAAGGGTGTTTATGTTTTTAAAGGGGTTAAAAGGGTTTTAGGGTTTCAAGGGATTTTAGAGTATTTGGGTTTTTAGGATTTTTAAGGTTTATGGTCTTTATGGTTTTAATAGTTTTCAAGATCATTTAGGGATTTGACTGTAATTTTTGGGTTTTATGGTTTTTTAGATCCTTTTATAGTTTTTATAATTTTTAGTGTTTTTAGTGTTTTTTAGGGGTTTTAGTGCTTTTATATGTTTTAGTGTATTTTAGGGATTTTAGGGGTTTTAGTAGTTTTTACTGTTCTTTTATGTTTTTTGGTGTTTTAGGGTTATTTTTGGGATTTAGGGTCTTCTAGAAGTCTTTTATCAGTCTATAGTTTTCAAGGATTTTATGCTTTTTCTAGGGTTTTAGGGTTTTAGTATTTTCTTTGGATTCATAGGGTTTTTACAATTTTAGGGTTTTAATGGGTTTTTTGGGTTTTTTGGAGTTTTATGGTTTTTTATTATTTTTGGGTATTTTTTGTGTATTTTAGGTTTTTAGGGGATTTGATGGTTTTATTATAGGTTTTAGGGGTTTGTAGATTTTTAGGGGTTTAGGGTATTAATGGTTTTTTAGGGATTGTTAGGGATTTAAGCTTTTTGGGGTTTTAAGGGGTTTTGGGATTTTTATGGTTTTTATGTTTTTAAGATTTTTGAAGGTTATTATGAGGATTTATTGTTATCGTAGGGTTTTAGAGTTTTTTAGGGATTAGGGATTTTTTGATTTTTATAGTTTTTTGGGATTTTAGGGTTTTTAGAGGTTTTAGGGTTTCTTATGATTTTTCTGGAAAAGAAGGCTCGAGACCAAGAATACATGGCCCCAAAATATTTATTACAAACATAAACCAAATTCTTATAAGGAGGGTTTACAAACAAGGGTGTGTAATTCGCCCATAATGTCAGAATCCTTGAAGGATGAGCAGAAATTCAAATTGATAAAGGACTCCATCGAGATTTTTTCCATAATTACCTATTTGGATAAGTCATCTACCACCGAGTTCACCCTACTATAGGCATGTGTGAAATTGAGAGTGAGATTATGGAAAATGATAAGAAATTCAATCTATTGTGGGAGAAGTTTTCAAGGAACTCTCCGAGACATGTTCTTGAGTGGATCCACCACAAGCATCAAATCAGATTCAATCCACATATTCTTCCACCCAAATTGAACAACAAATTAGACCTCCTTCATAGTTTCCCAATGCTAATATTTGTATGCAAATCCATCTACAATAAAGTGATAAAAGCATCCCTTCACAAAGCCTTTATGTGTATGGAAGACCCTTCCACACCCCAAGGGGCCAGGTGCTCTCAAGGTTGTGTAATCCACATTGACCTTGATCCATGATGTAATCGAGGAAATAAAATGAATAAAATCCAGAACCTATGGTTTTCTGGTCCCTCCAGAGACACCAAGAATACAAAAAATAATGAGTTCATTGACATCATTATCCATTGAACCTATTTGTGTGTGACATTCCACATGGACCGCAGTATTAATAGTCACAATTCCACCATGAAAGGAGATATGTTTTCTGTTGAAAGCCACTGCATTTTGAAAATACCAGATATAAGGGAGAACAACTACAACGGTAGTGAGTAGGAGATTATGAATCTTCTCACTACTGTTCAGATTTTTAAAGCTACAAAGTAGGTCATTAAAAGTTAAGTGAATATTTAAATAAAACCTGAATATGTTTTTAAGGTAAGAACAAATCTCGACTGCATGTTTATACTATAGAAAAATGTGTTTAATGCTCTCATCAGCCCAAAGTCCAAAAGGAAAAATCATTGTTAGAATGAAACCGACCTTTTTCAGCTATTCCTCAAGGGGTATCCTCTTCTTCTAGAGTTTCCATAGTATCAAATTAGGAGATGGTATAATAAAATTGCTCTTCAATTTTGATAGCCAAGTTGGATGACCAATGACATGTTAACATTTTTTTAGTAGAAGTCTCTTATATTAAACTATCCAACAAGTTTCGGTTTATAGATGAGGATGTCAAGGTCAAAAAAGAATGCACCTCTAAATCTTTATGATGATATTAGCTATAATGTTCTATTCATACACATCAAATATTTGGGTCAAAGAAACAATAGACATGTCCCATAAATCAAGAGAATATGTCACAGATTCAAGCAGGTGACCTTAAAGCCATGTAGTGGACCAACAATTCAGATGCGATTATTTTGAGATAGACCGTTTTGAGTGATATATAATTTCCTTATATGAGGAACTGATTTCAAGCCAGATAGTGGAAGTTATATAGCCTGTGTAACCATAACAGAGTCTCTGCATGAACCTCTCATAAAGAAAATCCATCCCCCAATCATGTGGCTTGAACTAATTCCAAGTGAACTTTCCAAGAAGGGCATCATTAAATATCATCAGGCCCTTAATGGCCAGACCACCCAAATCAATAGGCTTAGTTAATTCTTTCAAATCAACATAATCCAACATCCTTTCACTAATGCAGCCAAACCATAAAAAAGTTTATAATCTTGGCATTAAAAATTTTAACAAGGCTAGTCTTCCATCTATTAATGGATAATGAATGAAAAAACATGGAAGTGATGAGGATTTTAACCAAAGAAACTCTTATGGACTAAGATAAATATTTTCCTTTCCATTTGGCCAGCATTTGAGTGATCTTGGTTGATATACTCTCATGTTAACATCATTTGGCCTTCCTCTTGAAATTAGGGACCCCCAAATATATAAAGGGGAGCGATCCAATTTTCACCCTAAGTGATCTAGAAATGTGGAGTTGTCTAGAGGCAAGAACCCCTTTGACAAAGACAATATAGGATTTCTTCTAGCTAATGGACTATATATACATGAATTCAAAATGAAAAAATTTCATTCTAATTGAAGATAAGGTTTTCTTATTTTCATGGCCAAAAATAATGATGTCGTTCACATGTAGAAGATTTGAGGGAACATGAAGGTCTCTCCTTGCATTAATTGGTTTGTAAAAACCATCCTGTAGGAGTTCAATGACGCACTAGGTCATGTAATCCACAAAGATCGCAAATAGAATACCTGAGAGTGGGTGTCCTTCCCGGGATCCATAGGAGAATTGAAATAACCCTTTTGGGGAGCCCTTGATATGGAAAGAAACCCTAGAAATAGTCAAAATACTGTTAATCATTTTGATGAAAGTGTTAGAGAAATTGTACTTTCCAAGAAAGTTGAATATGAAGACCCATATAATGTTATCAAAGACCTTCGAGATATCCAGATTTTATGTAAAACCCCCATGCTTTGTTTCCTTCCTCATAATGTTGATGCCTTCTCAGGCTGTAAAGAGGCAGGTTTCAATACTCCTCACAAGAGCAAAATCTAATTGATTTGGGGTGATAAGATTCCTCAAAATCTTCCTCAACCTAATGACCAAAAAAATACTTATAATTTTTGTAATGGTGTTCTCAATGGAAACATGTCAGAAGTCCCCTATATCAATAGGATTATCCCTATTTGGGATCAAATCAATAAAATTGGAATTAACCCCATTCAATATTGAACTATATAGAAAAATTACCTGTCTTCATTGGTGACCTCCATGTGGAAAATGTCCAAATAGAACATGAAAAACATGTTTCTAAATCCATACTGACCCACTTCATTATCCCCCAATGGTGTAAATCCCACCTATACCAACACAATGTTCCCAACAATTTAAAAAAACTATTGGGAGAAGGCTACTATACCAATGGTTATCTTGAAGCATTGGTATATTCTGATGGATTTTTTGTTTTCCCAATGGTTTAATAAAACCATTGGGGATAATGTTGTTTTCCCAATGGTTTACGTAAACTATTGGTTATTTTATGGTTAATTGTTTTTTCCCAATGGTTAAATCAAACTGTTGCGTATAATTTTTTAAGAGTTTTTTCCAATGGTTTACAATAGTTGGGAAAGAAAATCCCCAAATTTCAAAGACTCCAGAGATCTCGAACTCCAGAGATCTAGAAAAGTTTTCCCTAAATAAGAGTTCGATGCACATTCTTGAATATTATTCCCTAAAGCTTGACCATATTGAATATTTTTACCTAAATCTCAACGCGAACCCTGCATCCCAAAATGACATGTCTGGTTTCCCAATGATTTGTTCTTCCACTTTAAATCGATACGTGTGAGTTCATTTATTTTAGATTTTTTGTTAAATTTTTCTGAAATGTAGTGTGTATTATGATCCCCTTATGAACAAAAGGCATATATCGTTTTAGTTTGTGGTTCGAACCCTAGTTCCCAACCTTATCTCGAGGGTGCTAACTCTAATTTCGAATTAGGCGTCTATATTTGAATCAAGTAATTTGTGTTATTCTATATTAAATCGGTATGTGTGCCTTCATTTATTTTATATTTTTCTTGTTCCATTTCACTATAATGTACTTTGTATTATGATCCCCTTGTGGTCACAAGAAATATATCATTATAGGTTGCAATTTTGTCGTGAATTATCTATATAGAATAATTTTGATTGATATTGATGAGGTCAATATGATCATGAGTTATTTTATCCTTGGTTTATTTTAAATTTAAGGTTTATTGGAATGATTTCATTGGTTAGACATAAATACAATTAAATATTTTTTTATTGTAATTGAAACGATAAGATAGTCATGCATTTGGAATGTACCCCTAAATGTTTTCTTTGAAATATCACAGTCTAACTTTAAGATGATGATACCCTCACTATAAGTCATTCAATGAAGTGGTGATTCCACCGGAGCCACTAGAGTGGGTTGCAGTCATTTTCATATGTGAATGGTGATAGAACCAAAATTTACTCTTTTACATGATCATTTATTCCAACTCCATCAAGCCGTTCGGTCATACACTTGTAATATTTATTGAAATTCAAAATTAGTATTAGGAATTCATGTCACAATTTTCTTCGGTAGTTATAAAAAATTATTAAGGTATTTATATGATTTTATTTCCTAGTTAGGTACTCATAATAAAGGATTATAACCATCATAGAACTCACCAATGTTGTTCATGCCTACACATTATTTAATCTCTGATATATATCTCTTGAAACAAAATAGAAAATTCATGCACACATAATTATTCACTACTAGTTTATAGTATTTGAAGTCTATGGAGGTGAACCTAAGGTGTTGTTGTGAAATTTCTTGTATTATATTGGTTTTTTTTATTATGGTCATTAGGAATCAAATATTATAGTGTTTTATTTTTCTTAATATTTTTGGATAACTATTTAGTGATAGGTTTGTGTTGGACAGGTGAGTCATGAACCCGTATCTAGTGGTAATTATAGGTTAATAGGTTTAAAAAAAATTTCTTCTTGATTATCAATGTTATAGTTGATATATTTACTCAAGTATGATGTGTTGATTTCATATTGTAATTTGTGGTTTTGGAACTTGGACCATACATGAAAAAGGATTGTGTACATTCATCATATGTGGCTTGTAGGATTCACATGACATTTATATTTTTATGTGTGACTGAATTTTCTAATGACATATGGTTTAGTTGTATAATGTGTCCATAATGTGTTTTTTATGGTTTTCCTGTATAACTTGTCAGTGGAATTATCAATATGATTAAATATGATTGTTACTCAGTGCATAATTTTTTAGTAGTTGATTATAAATTCGATAAAGCCTAAAATAAAATGGTTGTATGAAACATATGAGGGTAATATGTTACTTATCTACATAACATGTTGTTTTCTGAGACTTATTACCACAAGTGTACATGATATTGTACATTCATTTATAGTTATTCAAATATATTTTGTTATAAATATAGTATTTTTTGTCTTTTATATTATGATTCTCATATAGAGTAGTGTGTCAGTTATGGTTTCATATAAAGTGAAAAATTCTCATTTACTTAAATATATTTTCAATGAAACTTTAATTTTATTGAATTGTTTTTGATGAAATGACATATAACATATTTTTACAAAATGGATAGAAGTTGGATGTATGAAACCGATTGGATCTCAAGCGATTTTAAAAACAATTTGGAGGGATTTTTATATTTTTCATTTCACAATGATTTAGAGAGTGGTCATATACACTACCCATGTTACAATTGTGTTGTAAGACGTTGGTTGAGCTGTGAAGAAGTAAGCTACCACATAACAAAATGTGGTTTTCTTACAAACTACTATGCATGGTATCACAATAGGAAGAAAATGAAATCTCAAATTTCTGATGATCCAAATAAGAGGATTGGATTGGAGAATTTGTTATATGATCGGTTTCTATTTATTATTCATCATAAAAAAGAAAGGATTCTAACCCAAGAATACTTAGATATGAGCACACATTATCCATATAATGAAAATGATGTTGTTGTCAGGGTGAAAAAAATTGAATGATGATGCCACAAATCCAGTATACCAACTCAACAACAGATTGTGTGTTTTACTTTGTTGATTTTAAATTTTAATATCTATTTTGTAACTTAATAATCTATTAATATTTGTAACAGGCTGCTTTATAGGCCCTTGATTCCCAGTAACCTGACATTTTTGGGCCAAACAATCACTTACATCAGGTGTTGGGAGATTACAACCCTGGCAGAGTACGCTGCTGGCTTGGAAAGAGTATATCCTTGACAAGGTATTTTTCCCTCATTAGGTATGAGTTTTAGTGCCATGGGAATATAGCAGGTTAAAGAATAGACAGAACAAGATGAAAAAAGGGCCACATATATGGAAGAATAGTCTACTAGGGAAAGAACTGCATTTATGAAACTAATGTAAGGTTTACGTCCAACAGTTCCACTAGAGGCCAAAAAAACATGTGATGAATATATGTTTTGATGCGTTCTATATATGGTGCATTAGATGGATGTTCTAGTGGTGTTCGAGACGATGGAATGGATGAGGCAATGGTTGAGGAGGTGGAGGCTGAGGAGGAGGTCGAGGTGGAGGAGGAGGGAGAGGAGGAGGCCAAGGTGGAGGAGGAGGCCGAGGAGGAGGCCGAGATGGAGTACAAGGGAGAGGAGGAGGGCGGGGAAGATGATGGGGGAAAATGATGAGGAAGAGGGTGGGGTAGTAGATGATGTTGATTATAGGGATGGTGATTATGGATATATTGAATTATCACATTTTTGACTGATATTACAGACATTTGATGTTTGATGATTTGTTGTGCTTGAATATATGTGTGATTAGGTAGGTCAAGTAATCTTTATTTCTTTATCTATAATTAATTCAACTTGAATTGATGATTTTTTGTGACTGATTCACCCCTAAAATGGAAAACCCCACCCCCTGGACCTAACCCCACCCCTGGACACCCCCACCCCATGGAAAAGCATCCACCCCCGGGACAACCCCCTACCCCCTGAACACCCCCACCCCCTAGACACCCCTGCCCCCTTGGAAAGCAACCCCAACCCCCTAGAAATCCCCCCAACCCATGGACCCCCTAAACCCCCTAGACACCCCCCAGGACACCCCCCAAACCCCTGGACATCCCCCTCATTCCTGTGGACACCCCGTACCCCCTTGGACCCCCCGAATCCCCTGGACAGCCCCCCCCCCCCACCAACCCTGGACTCCACCCCACCACCTGGAAACCCCCACCCCCTGGACGCCCCTACCCCCTGGGACAGCACCCACAAACACTAGGAAAACCCCCATCCTGGACATCCCCCCATCCCCTTGAACAGCCCCCACCCCCTGTACAACCCCCACCCCTAGAAACCCCGACCCCATTGGACAGCCACCGCAACCCCGAGGATAACCCCTACCCCCAGGAAACCCCCACCCCTAGACACCAATACCCCCTTGGACAGCCACCCCAACCCTTGGATAGACCCTACCACCTGGACACCCCCACCCCCTAGACAACCCTACCCCATGGACAGCCACCCCAACCCCCTGGACATCCCCCCAATCCCCAGGACACCCAACCCCTGGACACCCCTACCCCCCGTGGACAGCCCCCCCAACCCCCTAGATAGCCTATATCCCCCTAGACACCGCCCCACCACCCTGGACACTCCTACCCCTTAGAGAGCACCCCCAAACCACCTAGACATCCCCCCACCCTCCGAACACCACCCCACGACCTGGACACCTCAACCCCTAGAAACCCCCTACCCCATTGGACAGCACCCCAACCCCAAAGATAGCACCCACCCCATAGACACCCGACCCCATGGACACCCCTACCCCTTTGGATAGCCACCCCAACCCCTTGCACGACCCCCACCCCTGGATAGCCCCCCCTACCCCATGGACACCCCCACCCTGGACAACCCCCACCCCCTGGGCACCCACATCCCCCTGGATTCCCCCTACCCCTTGGACATACACCCCAACCCCCTGGACACCCACATCCCCCTGGATTCTCCCTACCCCTTGGACATACACCCCAACCCCCTGGACATCCCCCACCCCCAGGAAACCCCCAATCCCATGGACAGGCACCCACCCCCATGGAGGATCCCATCCTAGACACCCCCACCCACCCCCTGGACACCCCCTACCCCTTGGATAGCCCCCCAACCCCCTGGACAACCCCCACCCCCTGGACACCACCCCACCACCTGGACACCCCGACCTCTTGGACACCCCCTACCCTCTTGTACAGCATCCCCACCCCCCTGGACACCCACACCCTAGACCCCCCACCCACTGGACACCCTCTACCCCCTTGGATACCCCCCAACCCCCTTAGACAACCCCCATTGTCACAATCTGTCCTCGAGGCCCATGCCGGGACTGCCCCAAGCCCTCCATCCATAGACCAGGGGATGGAGACTAGCACCGAAGGCGTAAATCCCAATAAAAGGGATGGAATTTCCTTTATAAAAGTAAAAAAACACAACAGAGTATGCAAGTGAAGTAAGCAATAAGTAAAACTAAGTACAAAAGTAAGTGCTGGAAAGAAAATGGGTCAGTATACAGACCCAACTGAAAGTACAGTACAACTGAGAAAGAAAGTACAACAGCTATAAAGTAAACCAGCAACCACCAAGTCGTCCATCAGGAATACCACCAGAAGGGAGGGTATAGTTAGTCTCGTCGGTACATCAGGTCCATCCGTCTACTACGTGTACATTCTTCCAGGTGGTCCACCTCCGGATACCGTCCATCTTCATAGGCACCAACCACGATCAATGTTGTCCATCGTCTGCAAGCAACACAACGTCGTGTGGGCATTGCCCGTGTAGGGGTGAGTATAACGATACTCAGTAGGGACCCCGAGACCCCCGAGGTCTCCCAGAATCCATGAAGGATAAACCACAAAGGAAATATACAAACACGAAGTATCAACCAACTTTACTTAGGTATATGACCATACATATACCTAAGTCATCAATTCTAGTCTGGCTCTAACTCTTGAGCCCAAGAACTACCCAGTACACACAGGAAAGAAGTCAATCACACTGTTGGTAATGATTGCAAGTCAAGACACAGCTCACACAGGTATACTACTCACGAAGAAGGGTAGAGATGATTATATGTATCCTCTGAATCATCTCCTCTGTCGAACCCACATAGGATCCTAGTACAGAAGTCGTCGCTGCCAAACCCACGTAGGATTCAAGTATAATAACCATCGCTTCCGAACCCACGTAGGATCCAAGTACAGTCATCATCACTGCCGAACCTACGGAGGATCCAAGTACATTCATCCTCGCTGCCGAACCCACAGAGGATACAAGTACAGTCGTCAAGGTCGTCGAACC
This sequence comes from Viscum album, assembly GCA_963277665.1. Classification (NCBI taxonomy): domain Eukaryota; kingdom Viridiplantae; phylum Streptophyta; class Magnoliopsida; order Santalales; family Viscaceae; genus Viscum; species Viscum album. The sequence continues at coordinate 1,423,765,721 of OY728136.1, read as the reverse complement.
CACGGAGTATCCCAACACAGTAGGTGTCGTAGTCGCAACCAGTTCTAGGGTTCCTGCACACAGCGTACTCGATTCTGGGTGGGGCTATTCCTCGAGTAAAGGGGTTTGATACATAAACTATCACGAAGTCTAGAGTTGATGTATCCCAAAGTTCTGTCTCGTCAAATGAAACTCAACGCGATAGACGACGCGTCAATCGGACGCCCGGTCTGAGAGATATTGGCCTTTTCGTTCCAGGGGCCCGGTTAGAAATATGCTCATTTATAACACAGCCATTATCCAAGTCATGAAAAACTTACTTATAGTATCGCAAAAGGACTGCCTCATCGCAGGGGTCCTAGTGTCGTAGACAGCGCGTCGATCGGACGTGCGGTCTTTAAGTTATTCACAATTAAGTGGAAACGGGCCCAGCCCGTTAAGCCCGGTGGGCTAGCAGGTCGGGTCAAGCCTGTTTTGCTGGGTCAGACCTGGCAGGAGGGTCATACCGGCCTGATGAAACACTTGGGCCGGCCCGAGGGGGTGTGGCCCTACCCATCGGTGTGTGGCCCTGCTCAGCCCGGCGGGGCGCGACCCGGCTGGCTCGGCCCGAAGGCTGAGCGATACGGGGGGGGGGGCTGCCCGAACTGGTGGCACTGCCCTACCTAATTGGATAGCCTATGCCGGATGACCTTCTTGGAACAAGTGGCCCGCATGGGGGGCCGCGGTTCGTCCGGCATGGCACCCTCCTGGCACCGCGGCTCTCCTCCGCTCGGTAGGCCAATGGGCCAGCCGGTTCTCCTACTGAAGCGTCCCGCAAAGCGGGCTGTGGTTCCTTCCGCACAGCTGGTGCGATGGCGATGACTTCCTCTATCACATCCTGCCCTGGCCATGGCTCCGTAGTCCCAGAACGGCACAACAGCGCCGTACTTCCTCTGTTTCGGCCCTCTTGGCTGTGACTTTTCTTTGCGTGTACGACGACGGCCCTTGCACCGCCGGCCTCTTCCGCGTTCCTCCTCCAGTTGCTAATTCCAAAAATATCAAGTTTCAGTGGAGGGTTATCGGGCCGTGTTCATTCATCCCACACCCTCCGCGTTAGGCGGTAACACATGGCCAAATTTGTTTCAGAAAAATCAATGAGGAACAAGTACAATTTTAAACAACTAAAATTGTACATAATCCCACTACCTCGAATATGGTTCATTCGTCGAAGATGCGGAAAGCGATGTCGCTCCGTCAACGCCGGGAAAGAACCGTCATCATTGGCGAGTTCCCCGCAGTTTTATTTCCTCCCTTTTTGTTGAGGAAGTAGAATATTGGAGAAACGTGGAGTGTTCTTCGCCGAGTCGTTCTTCGTTGAAGGTGGGTGTTCTTCGTCGGAGAAGAAAACCATTCTTCGTTGAGGAGATGAATACTTCTCTCTCTTTTCTTAAGAGCTCTCTTCCAAAGTTTTTCCAACACAAAAAAGCTCCTACCAAAATAAAATATCAGTCTTGGATAATATTTTATTAACACATCCAATTCAAAATTTCGAATCACTTAATTAATTAAATGAAGAGGTTCATTTCATTAATTAAGGTATGATGGAAAAATTATAGAGAGAGAGAGAGAGAGGAAGAGTCTCATTAATTAAGGGGTTTACCAGTTTATTGAAGGGGGTTTAAAGGAGTTTAGGGGTAGGAGAAAGGTTGGGGATCATGTGGGCCCCCACCTCTCAAATATCCACACTTGGTAAGTTGGGTGGTTGTGGGCCCCATCAATAACTTCCCATGGGAGGGATTAACTTCCAAAGACCAAAAATTGTCCTAGCAATTTTATTTAACTTTTTAACTAAACCCCAATTTTTAATTTACAACCCACATAAAATGAAACTGCAGTAAAGGTCCCCTTAAACAATTATCGGTGCTGCGAGTTCATCAGTGCCCTCAGATTTCAATTTCGAGCAATGGTTCAAAAGATTGAAAAACCCGCTCGTTCATTCACTGAACGTACCCGAGCTAAACTTCAAAAATTGATTCCGGGTACACCGGGCCTCAGAATCAAGTGTCGTCAGAAACTGCGTACTCGTAAAATTCCAAAAAAATTAAGAAAAAAATTTCCTTGAAATTTACGGGTCTTTACATTACCCCCACCTTAGGGCTTTACGTCCCTGTAAAGCTACATATAAAATTAGGGAAACAAATGAGGGTACTGAGCACACATCTGAGCCTCCCTCTCCCATGTGCTCTCCTGGAGGTTCCCATGCTGCCAACAAATGTGTACTACAGGAATAAACCATCCACGTCAGACCCGCTCCTTTCGATCCTTGATCTCTACCAGGACCTTCGTGAAAGAAACCCCGTCATCGATGTCCATCTCCCAATGATCAATGGTGTGGGTCAGGTCATGCACGTATCTCCTCAGCTGAGATAAGTGGAAGATGTTGTGCACTCGGTGCAACTGAGGTGGAAGGGAAAAACGGTAATCCACCTCGCCTACCCTGCTGAGGACCTGGAATGGTCCGATGAAGCATGGAGATAACTTTCCTCCCCTTCCAAGTCTTCGTAGTCCATGTCGAGGTGAGACCCGTATGAAGAGGTGGTCGCCATCCTCGAACTCCAGTGGTCTTCGTCTCCTATCAGCATAGGACTTCTATCTTCTCTGTGCAGTCTTCATCTATTCCTGGATGATCTGCACATTTTCTATTGTAGCCTGAACCATCTCTGGTTCTACAAGTGCTGACTCCCCAGGGTCAGTCCAGCACAGAGGTGATCTGCAAGGTTGGTCGTAATGTTCCTCGTATGGTGCCATCCTGATGGTGGAGTGGTAGCTGTTTTTGTATGAAAAATCCACCAAGGGTAGGTGATCCTCCCAACTACAACCAAAGTCAAGGACACATGCACGGAGCATGTCCTCGAGAGTCTGAATAGTCCTCTCCATCTGGCCATCCGTCAGAGGATGAAAGGCGGTGCTTAGGTGTAGCTGCATCCCAAATTCCTCCTGCAACCCCTTCCAAAGCCGAGAAGTAAAGATAGCATCTTGATTGGAGATGATAGACGATGGAACACCATAAAGCCGTATAATATCCTAAATGTAGAGGTGTCCCAATCACTCTACTAAGCCCTGCTCTCTGATCGGTAGGAAGTGGGCCGACTCGGTGAGTCGGTCGACGATCACCTAGATAGAGTCGTGTTCCCTGGATGTACGTGGAATCCACATCATGAAATCCATATATATCATGTACCACTTCCACTTCGAGACCTCTAAGTGTTGTACCAAGCCCGCTGGTACCTGGTGCTCTGCCTTCACTTGCTGGAAATTGAGGCATCGTGAAACGAACTCTAGTACAACCTTCTTCATACCCGGCCACCAGTGCTGTCGTCTGAGGTCATGGTACATCTTTTCCACTCCTGGATGTACCACTAGAGGGGAAGTGTTAAACTCTCTCAGCACATCCTCCTGTAGTGCAACTGGTACCATAGTACGTCCCCTGAAGAGGATGACGTGCTCTCCTCTTCAGAAAATCCATCAGGCGCCTGCCCTATGAAAATCTGAACACATCACATCTCACAGTCAACGTCCCCATGTTGTGCATATTTAACCCACTAATGTAGTGGAGGATTGACTGTGAGAGACTGTATAAAGGATGCCCCTTTTCTATCCACGAAGGATATTAGCTACGTGGCTAGCTGCTCCGTCGCCTCCCCTAGCAGTTGTATGCCTGATCTCTTGTTGAGAGCATTAGATACTATGTTCCCCTTCCCTGAAGTATAGAATATCTCAAAGTCATAGTCCTGGAGGAACTCGAGCCATCGACGCTATCTCAGGTTCAGGTCCTTCTGCGAGAAAATGTACCTGAGACTCTGGTGGTCAGAGTAGACTGTAAAGAGCTTTCCCATCAGATAGTGTCACCACATCTTCAGGACGAAGACCACTGCTGCAAACTCCAGGTCATGGGTAGCATAGTTTTGCTCGTTCTGACTCGTCTTCTGTGAACCATAGGTGATCACTTCCCACTCCTACATCAGGACACACCCAAGTCCGGTCCCTGATGCGTCACAGTAAACTCTGTACCCTACGCCCTCCTCTAGTAGCCTCAAGATGGGCGCACTAGTCAATCTTTGTCTCAACTCCTGAAAGCTCTGCTTACATCTATCTTACCAAATGAAGGGTTTCCCATTCTTCATCAAAGCTCAAATCGGTGCTGCAACTCTGGAGAAGTCTGGCACAAATCTATGATAGTACCTAGCCAGTCCCAGAAAACTCCGTACCTCCATCATGATCCTGGCTGGCTCCCAAGCAAGTACCGCCTCAATATTCACAGGATACACTACAAATCCCGCCTCTGAGATGATGTGCCCCAAGAAGTGAACCTATCGAATCTAGAACTGACACTTCGAGAGCTTCCCATAAAGGTGGCTATCTCGGAGTGTGTCTAGTATAACCTGCAAGTGGTAGGCATGCTCCTCCTCAGTAGTGGAGTAAATCAGTATGTCGTAGATGAAGACTATGACAAAACAATCATGGTAAGGATGAAAGATCCTTCTCGTGAGACTCATGAACACCGCTGGATCTTTGGTTATGCCGATGGTCATAACCAAGAACTCGTAGTGGCCATACCGACACCTGAAGTATGTCTTCTGCACATCCTCATCTCGAACTCAGAGATGATGATAGCCTGACCTGAGGTCTATCTTTGAGAACCATCATGCTACCTTGAGCTGATCAAAGAGGTTGTCAATCCTAGGGAGTGGGTACATGTTCTTTACGGTCACCTGGTTTAGGCGACGATAGTCGAAACATAATCGTAAGATCCCATCCACCTTCTTGGAAAATAAAATCGGAGAATACCAGTGTGAAACACTGGGTCGAATGAATCCCTTTCCCTGTAAGTCCCCCATCTGTAGCCACAGCTCACAAAGATCGATGAGATCCATCCAATATGCTGGAGTAGATATCACTGCTATCCCGGGGTACAGGTCTATGTAGAATTCTACCTCTTTGTGGGGAGGTAGTTCTAGAACATCGTTAGGAAAAACGTCCGCATAATGATCCACTACAATAGGAAAACTCAGACTCCGCACATCAACTACTCCAAGGATGAGACTAGTCAACTGATGTGGGATTGGCTTCCCTCTCCTCTATGTAAGTCCATCTTAAACTGCAAAGGCTCCCTTCTCACCAGTGAAGGTGAACCTGGTCCCATCCATGCATACACACCGCACTTTGCACCTAATATAGTCGATCTGGGCATGAACTGTAGATAACCAGTCCATACCCAGGATGACGTCGTAAGGCCTCAACGCCATTACAAGAAGATCCTAGCCGATGCTCTCACCTCCTAGAGTAAACTCACACTGCTGGCACCAGTGCGTAATCATCATGTTTACTCCCGTAGAAGTCTTTAGCCATAAGGATCGAGCCAACGACTCCGTTGGAATCTCTGAGCTCTGAACAAAGGCAGCGACAATAATAGAATGACTCTCTAATGTGTCTATAAGATCTGCAACAAGGGTTGAGTAGTCACAGATAGTACCTCAAATCATATCAGGTGCACCTTGGTCATAGGCCTCAACTTCCTAGAGCTAATACTGCCTCTATCTGCCAGCTCCCTGTGGTTGGGGTGGTCCTCCTGGTGGTGGTGGTGGTAGAGTCTCGAAGTGTCATCCACCACCTGCTGCTCGGTCAGCTACTCTGTCTCGTCCACCTTCTCCCGCAGACCGCCAAGGTCAAACCTATGCCTCTACCTCGGAGGTCCCTCTACTATCTGTTTCTCATTTTCATGGTGGGTCAGGCAGTCATGAGACATGTGGCCCTGCCCACCGCATGCATAGCACTGCCTGCCCCTCGTATGGCTGGCTCTTATTCATGTGCCCCGCACATCCGAACTGGTATCCTGAGGCTGCCCACCTGATGGCCTAGTCCACTTGGACCTCTGAGACATCTATCTACTGCCAGCTATAGAAGACTCCACTACGTGTCACCCTGAGGTGGGTCTCGCTTCTGGCGTCGGCTTAGCAAGAAAGATCTCCACAAGAAGGTCTTGCTCTAGAACTCCTACCTGCGTCGGAATGCTGATGGAGATCATCGAATTCCTGTTCTCATGCCTCAGTCCCTGCTCAAATGTATGGGCCCAGAAGAATGGGTCTCGTACCATGTCCATGGAGTAGCGTGAGAGGTCGGTAAATCTCAGCGAGTACTGAGCTACTGTCATACTGCCCTGCCACAGATGAAGTAACTCCTGGATGCGCACCGCACGAAGGGCGGCTGGAACAAACTCCGAGTGGAAGAGACTCTCGAAGTCTGTTCAAAGTAGAGATGCCTCGTCGTGCACCTGGAACATCAGGCTCCACCATCTACCTGCTTCCGTGTGCATGAGAATCGCGGAAAGGATCACCATAAGGTATGCTGGTGTCCCTACCAATCTGAAGACTCTGATGATAGCCTCCATCCAATCCTCGGCTACCTGAGGGTCCGTCTCTCTGTAGAACCTGGGTGGCCTCTGTCGCTGAAACTCATGCAATGCACTCAGGTGGTGTGGACTCTCTGATGCTGGGTCTAGTGGTACCAGTGGCCCGGCGGGCAGTGATACCGCTGGTGCCTCCGCTGTAATGGGGCCCTACACTGAGGCATCATCACTCGGTGGGCTTCCCTCTCGTACGTAACTTGGAACCCTAGCTAGCTACCTTCGTGGGGCCATCCTGAAAAGAAACAGGTTCCCCACTGTCAAACAGTATACCTAGTGAACTAACACAAAGTAATCACAAAGAAAACGTTTTAACACACATGTAATCAATGTTTTCGTGCACTGAGTCAGAAATCAGAAGTCAGGGTCCTGGTGTATGGATACGCCAGCCACCGCACCAACATGAGACTCCCTAGGATGATAACCACACTCATTACTCATAACACAATTAATTCAGAGTAGATAATGATTTGAGTCCTGAGTTCTGAGATAGAACTGACTCCTCTGATACCAATTTGGCATGACCTGTCCTCAGGGCCGGTGTTGTGACTACCCCAAGCCTGCCTTCCATAGGCCAGGGCCTGGCGACTAGTACTAAAGGCGTAAATCCTGATAAAAGGGAAGACATTGCCTTTATAAAAGCAAACAAACACAACATAGTACACAAGTGATGTAAGAACTAAGTAAAACTGAGTACAAAAGTAAGTTCTAGAAAGTAAATGGGCCAGTATAAAAACCCAACATAAAGTACATTACTTTTGAGAAAGAAAGTACAACAGCTTTAAAGTAAAGCAGCAACCACAAAGTCATCCTCCGGGAATCCCACTTGAAAGGTGGGAAGAGTTAGTCTCATCGGTAACTTGAGTCCGTCCGTCCACTCCGTGTACGTTCCTCCAGGTGGTCCACCTCCAGATACCGTCCAACTCCACAGGCCTCAACCAAGATCAGTGTTATCCATCGTCTGCAACCAACACAACATCGTGCAGGTATTGCCCATGGAGGGGTGAGTATAACAATACTCAGTAGGGACCCCGAGACCCCCATGGTCTCCCATAATCCAAAAAGGATAAACCACAAAGGAAAGATACAAACACGAAGTATCAACTGACATTACTTAGGTATATTCCCATACATATACCTAAGTCATCAATTCCAGTCTGGCTCTAACTCTCGAGCCCAATAACAACCCAATCCACACAAGAAAGAAGTCAATCACACCATTGGTAATGATTGCAAGTCAAGACTCAGCTCACATAGGTATACTACTCACGAAGAAGGGTAAATATGATTAGATGTAGCCTCAAGAATCATCTCCATTGTCGAACCCACGTAGGATCCTTTTAAAGAAGTTTTCACTGCCAAACCCACGTAGGATCCAAGTATAGTAACCATCATTGATGAACCCACATAGGATCCAAGTACAGTCGTCATCACTGCCGAACCGACGGAGGATCCAAGTACAGTCATCCTCGCTGCCGAACCCATGGAGGATCCAAGTACAGTCATCATTGTCGTTGAACCCACAGAGGAACCTAGCACGGTAGTCGTCGTAGTCGCAACCAGTTCTAGGGTTCCCGCACATAGCATACTCGATTCCAGGTGGGTCTTCTCCTTGAGTAATTGGGGTCGATACATCAACTGTCACGAAGTCCAGATTTGATGTATCCTAAAGTTATGTCTCGTCAAAAGGAACTCAGTGCGACAGACGGCACCTCAATCAGACACCCCATCTGAGAGATATTGGCTTTTTTGTTCCAGGGGCCGGGTTAGAAATATGATCGTTTCTAACCCGGATGTTATCCAAGTCATCCAAAACTCACTTAGAGTATCTAAAAAGGACTGATTTATCGCGAGGATCCAAGTTCCGCAGACGTCGAGTCGATCGGACACGTAGTCTTTAAGTTATTCACCTTTAAGTGGAAACGGGCCCAGCCCATTAAGCCTGGTGGGTTGACAAGTCGGGTCAATCCTATTTTGGTGGGTCTGACCTGGTATTAGGTTTGAACCGGCCTAATGAAATGTGCGGCCCAGCCCTGCCTGGCCCGGCGCGACCCGGCTGACTCAGCCAGCTGGCCGAGCAGTCCAACGAGGGGGGGGGGGGGGCTGCCCAAACCGGCGAAGTCGCCTTCCCTAACTGGTCGGCCTTCTTGGTGCAAGAGGCCTGCATGGGTGGGCTGCAGTTTGTCTGGCGCGGTGCCCTTCTAGCACCGCGACTCTCCTCTGCCTGGCCAGTCGGTTCTTCTGTTGAAGCGGCCCGAAAGGCGGGCCGCTGTTCCTTCCTCACAGCCGGTGTGACGGCACCTGATTCGTTTTTCTTGGCCTACCCTGGACGTGGATCTACGTTCCCGACACGGCGCAATGGCACTGTGCTTCCTCCTCCGTGGCCCGCTTGGTCACGCCATTTCTTTGCGTGTATGATGACGGCCCTTGCGCCACCAGCCTCTTCCGCGTTCCGCCTCCAGTCGCCGATTCCAAAAAGATCAAGTTCTAGTGGAGGGTCGTCGGGTCGTGTTCATTCAGTCAACGCCCTCCGCGTTAGGCGGCAACACATGTCCAAATTCATTTCATAAAAATCAATGAGGAACAGGTACAATTTTAATCAAATAAAATTGTATATAATCCCTTTACCTAGAATATGGTTCGTTCGTCGTAGACGCGGAAAGCGATGTCACCCCGTCAACACCGAGAAAGAACCGTCTTCATTGGCGAGTTCCCCGTGGTTTTATTTCCTCCCTTGATGCGGAGGAAGTTGAATATTGGATAAACTTAGAGCATTCTTCACCAAGTCGTTCTTCGTTGAAGGTGGGTGATCTTCATCGGAGAAGAAAACCATTCTTCATTGAGGATATGAATACTTCTCTCTATTTTCTCAAGACCTCTCTCCCAATGTTTTTCCAACACAACAAAGCTCCCCCAAAAATAAAATATTAGGCTTGGCTAAAATTTTATCAACACATCCAATTCAAAATTTGAAATCACTTAATTAATTAAATGAAAAGGTTCATTTCATTAATTAAGGTATGTTGGCAAAATTAAAGAGGGAGAGAGAGGGAGAGTAAGAGTCTCATTAATTAAGGGGGTGGCCAATTTATGGAAGGGTGTTTAAGGGAGTTTAGGGGAAGGTGAAAGGTTGGGGATCATGTGGGCCCCAACTCTCAAATATCCACACATGGGAAGTTGGGTGGTTGTGGTCCCCACTAATAACTTCCCATTGAAGGGATTAACTTCCAAAGACATAAAATTGTCCCAAAAATTTTATTTAACTTATTAAATAAATCTCAATTTTTAATTTACAACCCGCATAAAATGAAACTGTGGTAAAGGTCCCCTTAAGAAATTACCAGCACTGCAAGTTCATCGGTGCCCTCAGATTTCAATTCCAAGTACCAGTTCAAAAAATAGAAAAACTCCCTCGTTCGTTCACTGAACATACCTGAGCTAAACTTCTGAAATTGATTCCGGGTGCACCAGGCCTCGGAATCAAGTTCCCTGAGAAACTGGGTACTCATAAAATTCCAAACAATTTAAGAAAAAAAATTCCTTGAAATTTACGATTATTTACACCCACAACCCCTAGAGAACCCCCACCACCTGGACACCCCCTCCCCGAAAAACCCCCACCCCACCCCCCCTGGACACCCCTACCCCCTTGGGCAGCCACCCCAACCCCCTGGAGAGGCCCCACCCCCTTGGACACCCCCGCCCTTGGACACCCCTACTTCTTTGGACACCCGCAACCCCCATGGACAGGCCCCTACCCCCATGGACACCGTAACCCCCTAGACACCCCCACCCCACTGGACACCCTTACCCCCTTAGACATCCCAACCCCCTGAACACCCCCCATCAACTGGACACCCCCACTCCCATGGACAGCCCCAACCCCTTGGACACTCCCCACAACTCCCTTGATCCCCACCCCCTAGACACCCATACCCCTATAAAAAACCCCACCACTAGACAACCCTACCCCCTAGACACCCCCAACACCCTTGGACAACCACCCACCACCCTAGATACCCCCCACTCCCCTGGACACCCCTAACCCCTGGGACAACCCCCCTCCCCAAACCTTCTGGACAGACCCCCACCCCCTGGACACCCCCAGCCCCTACGGACACCCCCCTACCCCACCCCGCTGGACACCCCCAACCATCTTAGACATCCCCCCAACTCCTGGACTCCCACCCATCCCCTAGACACCCCCACCCCCATGGAAAACCCCAACCACCTGGGACAACCCCCCCCCCCCCCCCCGGACCCCCACCCACCCACCCACCCCCTGGACACCCCCGCCCGCCTTGGACAGCCCCCAACCCCTGGACAGCCCCCACCCCCTGGACACCACCCCACCCCCTGGACACCCCTAACCCTTGGACATCCCCCCCCCCAAATCCACTCACAACAAAAAAGTGAATTATACTAACATAAATTCAATGGCAGATAACATATCTATTGGTAAAATTGAGTATTTACACCATATATTAAGTTTTTTTGATATTAATTTAATATACCAACAAATTTCTTTAACAACAGATATATCTATTAATAAAAACTTTTAAATACCAACAATTCTTTTACTAACACTTAAATCTATTACTCTATTATATCAATATCGACATTTTTTACCAACACAGATGAATCTGTTATTAATAACCATCATTACCGACCTATCATTTACATCGTAAAAATAAGATGCAATAAATTGTTGATGAAAAAAAGACTTTATTATTAACATATTTAGAAATCTAATTTATTATAGTAAAATTTTTAAGGCCAAAATTTACATTTAATTTATCATTTTTTTGTTTTTTAAAAATAACATGATTAATATAGTAATTTAATTTTTCTTATTTAAATTCATTAAACATAAAAAACTAATAAACATAAATACAATAAATTTTTAATAAAAATTTAGGAAATAAAAACATAAAAATCATAGAAGTAATATTACTTTATAAATAATTATATTTACATATTAAAATTTTATTTTAACTTATAGAAAAAAAACCAATAACTGGTATAAAAATTTATACAATTTATAACTATATTTTAAATATTTATAAATAATTTAACATATTAAATAATATTTTTTTATTTAATTTATTTGAAATTTATAGAATAAAAAATCAATATATAATTTTGCTATTAATTCAATTTTCAATATCTTTCACATAGAAAAGGTCTACTCCATCGATAGCCAAATTGACGTGTCAAATGTAGATTGGGGTCTCCCTTCATTCATCTCAATGTCTACATCATTCAATATCACTCCTTAGTGATTTTGAATTTTCCGACTCTCAAACTACCCTCCCTACACTACAATTTTTCCAATTCCCAGTCGCTTATTTTTTCTCTTTCTTCTCATTTGATGAGGATTCAACGGATCTATGAAGGTTTACATTTTGTTCCAAATTACAGGGCATCGATACCCTTCTCGAACTCATCCATTTTTTTACCGAAACATTTCTAAGAATGGTTTAATTTCATGTTCTTGGATTAATATAAATTTTATATCTGCTTATTTCCTAGAATTATTCTCGGTCATTTTCTACGTTTTATATGATAGGGTTTTTTTAATAGTGATCCTTCTATGGGAATATAGGGTTTTTTAGGTGGAGTAAGTTGGTTTCACGTTTAATTTGACAGTGGATTTGATATAATTTTATTATTTTACATATCAAAATCCAAAAATATTATAATATGGTAGTGTAATCCATGATATGGATGATGGAAGGCCGTATTTAGGGTAGTGTAGAAGGCAGTTTTGAGATTCTTGGCATTTAGAGTGGGGTTGAATTTCATGAGAAAATTTTCAAAATTTATTCCGTGATTGTGATTTCATTATATCATTGAGGTCTTCAATGCCCTATTGGTGATGTTAGGCACCACTATCCCTTCCCCTCCGAAAAAGGAGAATGGGTACGTCCTGTCCCATTAGCAGACCGATCTCATCCTTTCACCCCCTTCAACAACCCTCTCACTCACATCAACTTGGTTGATGATTTCGATTAGTTTGTTTCTGTCTTATGTGATCATCATGAACACAAGGTCATTAGGCTTCTGGACCCTTTTCATATTTTTATTCGTTTGGCATAGGAACAATATATTATTTTTTCTGGTCCTCCAATATGATATCCTTCAATGGCTACTGATTATTGCTACTCCAATGGTACTTTGAGTTCCATTTGAAGAAGGATCCCCCAACCTTGATCATTAAGGTAAGACTTATTAGGTTACCTCTGATGCTCCAGAATCCTTTGATACTTGCGATGATAGGAAACATGGTTGGAAGGTTTTTATGCTTAGATAGTAGGGCTCTCCCCCTTTGTTTCCTCATTTATCCTAGAATTTTTTTTGAAGTTGATGTCCCAAAATCATTTGTATAATTTATATGGATAGATATTGAGAATAAATATCGGTATATGAAATTAGTGAACATCGATTCCTGAAGGTCATAGGATATGTTTGAAATCTCTGTTCTATGGGGATGAAACACTCAATCACATTAAAGTAGTTCGAATGGCTCCCATTTCTTCTTATGTAGGTGTCCAAGTCACTAGTTACCAGAATTAGGTTGTAGCCTAGAAGGAGGGAGATGTTTACAGGGCCATTGTGGCTCATTTTCTGGAAAACCGAAGGAGTTGTGCTCAGCTGGTAGCTCCTTCCTCATGCCCCACTATGCATAAGTTCATGTGTTATGCCACGGAAATGGAAATTCCCTCTGGTATAGAGAAGGTTCTCAATGAACCGGATGGGAACACATCCAGAAAGGACCAGTCAAAGGTGTTCAGGAAGAAGGATGCCTAGGCCAATGTCATCATCATCCACGGTGATTGTACCCTTGGGAAATCTATTTCACATGGGTTTCAGCAGACTCATTCGCGGAGTTCCATCCAGCATTTTCACTTAGAAGGAAGGAATATGACATGTAATTTTTCTGAGAATTTGGTTTCAAAAATCTTTTCTTCACTTTTTGATGATTTTGGAATTCCTCATGATTTTCCAGTGGCTCTTTCAAGACATCAGGCACTACAAGAAAAAAACACCACTTGGTCTTCTATATGGGAGGGTGAGGGTGGCGAACAGAGAAAGAAGCATGGATCCAATGTATGAGATCACTCTTTTGTGGTTTGAGTTAGGTGTGTAAGAGAATGCATGAGTGGTTAAGTTTCAAAATATCTTCAAGATATCAGTGGATGGAACTTTGGAAACTAGTGAAACTGGTTATTGGTGAACTGCTAAGCCTATGTGGAAATAAGAATAAGAATGTGGAAAAATCCTTAAGGGTGGGTCTATGGAGTAGTTTTAAGGATTTGGATCTAATGAAGATGTGGAGCAAGTGGTGTATGGTCATTCCCCCAACTTCCTTAACTATGAAGTGGATAGGCAGGTCACTGCTTCTTTCCATTCAGTTGCAAAGAATGTGAAGAAGGGGGGTTTGATTGGTGGAACACTATTAAAAAAGGAAGACCAGAACCTAAAGAGAATATTCCAATATTCTAAAATCCATGATGAATAGATCAGTGGGTAAAGGTTTAGGACCAAAGAAAATTTCTCCTAGTAAGGCTGAAGGAACTGTCTTTGATTTTGAGGCTATGACCGATCATTTCTCTCATACAGATGTAGGACACTTGAGGTGTAAACTACTTTTGAGAGAACCCCAACTAGAGAAGGAGCTAATGAATCCTTGTCTCTGAATACCATGACAAATATATTCGATGAAATAAAATTTTGTGGATGGAGAACCAGTTTTGATACCATCAGACAAATCTATCCAACCTCAAATTTACAATGAGGTGAATCAAACTATTGAATCATGCACACTTGATATAATTGTGATAACTGACCATGGGAAGATCAACAAAAACACCTCAAATATTAAAAGTTATTGGAGAGCAGGAATGTCCACTGTGGAACTGTTTTTCCATTATATGTAAAAAATGAAGGAAAATGAATTTCTTGTAAATGCCTCAATGGAAGACTATAACAGGTTGCGTGTTTGACCTCTTCATGTTGAGACCAACTAGGAACAGTCATAATTGATTGAATCTAAAAATTTTATTTTGGTTTGGGGTTTAAATATGTGTATAATCAACATAGAAGAGTTCCTCAAGACCCAGGCCAAAATGATTTCATCATTTGAGGGTCTTATTCATGACGATTTAAAGTGGAGTAAATTTATAATGGTTTGGATCCTTTAAAGGATGCATGTTCCAATGATTTAAAATTATACTCGAATGGTTTATATTTTCTCATTGAGTCCAATTTCATACCTATTTAGGTTCCCACTCACCCATAACAAATTATTTAACTTTAAAATGAATAAAGAAATATATTTTTAAGAATTAATTCAATCATTTATTTAGTATACGATCGATCATTTCAACCTATTTGAGTCAATGTTGTTCGTTGTTACCTAGGATTTCTTTGAGTGCCTACCCCTTCTTCCTTCCCAGTAATTTATTTATTCATCGATTGATTGTTTCAATACTTTTGTTATTTATTACACTTTGGTAAGATGTTCCTGCAGTAATTTTAGATTTGTTCTACATATTTTCATTTGGATTCTATTTTTTTATTCACGTAGGGGAAGTTAAATAAACTGTAATTTACACCAGTATTGTTTAAAAAATGGGTTTTTATGAATTTTCATAAAATTGATGAATGTTTTTTAATCTGGAAGTTAAAATTTGTCTAGGGATGAAATATTGAAATTTTTTGAACAATGAAATGTTGTATCAACTAATAAAAATACTATATAATATGGTATAGCTTATTGTGCCTAATTAGATGATGTTGATATTCTTCCATCAACATTTGGGATTTTTCCCCCATAAATGGGTAGATTACATGATAATGAAAACCATAGTATGAGAGATCATGTTTGGATCAACATCCCCTTCCACGAGGGAGGGGAAATTGCCCTGCGATTTGATGTGTTTTCTTTTATAGGCATATATCCTTCTATTAATTTATTTTACACATATTTTTTACTGACAGTGTTAGATTGGTGATGAACTGATTCCATACTCAACTGAAAAAGAGATAACCTACTTACTTGATTAGGGATGATCAGCTACTTCCTGCCATTAGTGTGAGTTCCACCAATGGCTGGAATTGGGTATGACCATCTACTTCTAATCACCTAGTGTGAGTTTATTTTTTGATTTCTTGTTTGATTCTTATTTTATTTGTTATTTAGGTTTTAGTGAAGTAATTTGGGAATTTTTTTACTCTACATAAGCTTTGTACTATCGTTGTATCATTCAAAATGCAGACCACTATTGTTTTGTTTTGTTTCTTTTGGTTTTTTTGTTTCTGATTATGGTTCATTGTGTTTTATTTTTCTTATTTTTTCATTCCCAAAAACCCATAATGTTGTGAATTTTTTTTCAGGATGAAAATAAATATAATAGTGGAAGTGGAACTCATATTTCTCTCAAACAAGCCGATAAAGCATGCTCTATGGTTACTAAAATCCCAAGTAAGCGTATTCCCTCATAATTGATGTTAAAAAATTCCATCATGTTTTGTCAAATTAATCCTTTTTCAAATAGAAGTGTTAGATTTTGAATATGGTTTTATATTTTTATACTTAATTTCAACTCAGTCTTTTGATCTAGATTTCTACCATAATTGAGTTTGTGATTGGGTTCATTGGGATCTTTCCCACCTACCTTTGTGAAAGACATAGTGATTGGAGATTTTATGTTGGTTGAGTTAGTTTGGCTTATTGGTCTTACTACAACTATGAAGTGGTGGTTCCACTAGAAATTTATTTTTTACTCAAGTATATGGGTTCAAAATACATTACAGTGTGACTTTGGTACATGTGGGGGTACTCTCTCATTCCACTCATCTTAAAAATTGTATGTACCCAAATTCTATAATTTGACTTTGGGTTTTTACATTGTTTTTGTGTGAATGCAATTTTGTGCTACTTGGATTTTCTTTTTTACAGAAAATTATCTTGAACCATAAATCAGGATTCATCCATAAGTGTGGTGTCTCATTCATTCAGGAGGTTATTGGAAGAAATAGAACTATAATATGTTGGGCCTTCTTTACTGTGATATTTTGATCATTTTATTTTTTCCTTCTCTCAAATTTTATGTATTATTTCCTTGAATATTAATTTTCAATCATATTTAATTACAAATTTTCCATTCGTAACCAATAAAATTTTGAAAAGACTTTGTTTTTTGTCATTTAATTCTATTGAATGGGATTTCTTATGCCAAACATAGCCTAAACATTTCTGGGTTTATTTACATTGGAACAACCATGGTTGATTATTTGGCATCAAAATTCACATCATGGGAGAAGGAAAGGGAACTCAGTTCATGTATGATGTGGTAACAACTTCTTCACATATAATGGATACTAGCTAGTGGGTAGTCATTCATTAGTTCTTTGTGGGACTGTTTTTTCACTCCCTCTTATTCAACGTCTCATGGTTTAACATGCTTTTCAATATAGAAGAGTGCACTATTTTAAGGAAATAGAAAGAATGTGAATGATGAAGAATACTAGTATACATGATTTCTCTATGTTTTCCATTCCACTTACACATTCATTTATTTCTATTTTTCTTTCAATTCATGCATATATTTTGTAATGATTTTTGGGTATTCTCTTTGGTTATGTGTGGTGTAGATCGTGGAGCTGAAGGGTGTGGAATAGCAGTGACTTGAGGTTCCTAACTGGTATCAAAGATGGTTTGGTTTGTTTCATCTAATGTCCTACTTGTTTGGTGAAGAGAGATCTTTGGTGGGATTAACTATTCTCCAACCATGGAGGGTGATATAGGACTTCATTGAAGAGCTGACAAACCCTTGTGGTGGCATCATATATGGATCTTCAGTTTTTGTGTTTTTACCTGTTGCAATAATATGTGTTAGAGATTCCTTGATAGAGATGATGTTCTAGAGCTAACAGTGCAAGGTATGACTTACCAGAGCAGGTCTTCAGAGCTGGGGTTGGGGTTGGGTAACTGGGGGTGGGGGTGTCAAGCATTTTTGTACTGATTCTTTTTGCAATAAATTTCATTATTAATATAATTATTATTTTTCATTGTTTGAACTTGTTTTAAAATTGTCTTTATTTAATAATTAAAATAGATATACTATATATGAAATATTAATAAATATAATATGATATTTTATTTTTAATAAAAAATTATAATCTTTATTCAAATGTAATTCATAAATAAATATTATATGTTGGTAATATTATTACCAACAGAAAACAATTTCATCAGAACATGTTTCTAAACACTTTAACCAACATATATATTATCGTTTTGTATTATTTTAATTATAGTAGAACTATTTTATTTGGAATAAAAAGATTTAGTGACAGAGTTTTTACCGACAATTTAGTGATAGATACATATACGTTGTTAAAAGATATTACCAACATAAAATGCACTTTTACAAACCAATATGCCCCTATTGAAAACTTTTAAATATTTTTTAGTTTCGGGATAGACCCCCCAACCCACCCACCCACCCCCCTAGACACAACCCCACCACATGGAAACCCCAACCCCCTGGACACCCCTTACACCCTTGGACAACACCCCCAACCCCCCGGACACCCCTACCCTAGACAACCCCAACCCCCTGGGCACCCCCACACCCTGGACACCCCCTACCCTTTGGAAATCCACCCCAAACCCTTAAATAGCCCCCAGAAAACATAGACAGCCTCCCACCCCTAGACACCCCCCCCCCACGCCCCTTGGACACCCCTTACCCCCTTGAAAAACCACCCCGACCCCCTGGATAGCCCCAACCCGTAGACACCCCACCGCCTGGACACCACCTACCCTTGGACAACCCCAACCCCCTGGATAGGACCCCACCCTCTGGACACCCCCAACTCCCTGGACACCTCCCCCACCCACCCTACCCCACTGGACACCCCCTACCCCCTTGGATAGCCCCCACAACCCCTGGATTGTACCCCTCTCCCACCCACCCCCTAGACACCCCTACCCCCATGGACAGCCCCCACCCCCTTGGACACCCCCACCCCCTGGACAATCCCTACCCCCGTGGATATCCCCTCAACCCCCTAGAAATTCCCCACCCACTAGACACCACCCCACCCCCTAGACACCCCCTACCCATTGGACAACCCCAACCCCTTGAAATCACCCACCCCCTAAACACCACCCCATCACCTGGACAGCCCCCAACCCCCTGGACACCCCTTGACCTCTTGGATAGCACCCCAAACCCCATGGGCACCCCACCCCATGGACACCCCCACCCCTGGACACCCCCACCCCCATGGAAAACCCCCTCCCCTGGACACCACCCCACCACCTGGACACTTTCTGTGGACACCCCCACCCCCATGGACAGCCCCCACACCCTAGGCACCCCCACCCCCTTGACAGCCTGCCCAACCCCTGGACAACCCACACACCCCATCCCCCATGGACACCACCCCACCACCTTGGATAGCCCCCAACCCCTTGGATAGACCCCTTCCCCTTGGACACCACCCCACCACCGAGACACCCCACCTCCATGTACAACCCCCACCCCCTGAACAGCCCCCACCCCTAGACACCCCACCCCCTGAACATCCCCTACCCCTTTGGAAAACACCCACAGCCCCTGGTAAGCCCCCCCCCCCTTGACATCGATATCATATTTCACTCCTCAACACTATATCATGACAAAATCATTGATAAAAGTATAATTCAATCAATAGGAACATCAATGTCCCCCTATTTATTTTTTTTACAATACAAACAAACAACTCTTATGAAAATATGTTTGTATCTGTTTACACATTATTGATAATAAATAAAAAGGATATCTTGGGATCTTATCATTTCATTTTACTTCTCTAAAAGACACCATCTTATCCCTGTTTTACTCAGAATTACCTCATATATCCGCTTTTGAGAGAAAGAAAGTTTCACTGGAAACTTACCTAAGAGATTTTGGTTAATCAACTTCATGTATATATGGGATTACTCAGTATCAAAAATAAGAGATAATTAACAAAGACATAAAGGTTATACATTAATAAACTCAACATGTGATACCATTTTAAAATAACTCAAATTAGGGGTTGTATAACAGATCCCTTATAAAGATATAATCTACAGTAAACTCAACACATAGATAATAAAATTCAATAATAAGACATAATATGATATTTTATGGTTTTGAATGGGGGAGATCATTATAAACCTAATGTGCATTTATGGACCAGTGATATAGAATGATAGGTATTCTATTTTCTGAATTTTGTGTTATTCTACATTAAAAAGCACACTGGGAAGTTGCTTTCTTTTGGACAGGGTGAATTGGAAGATCTATACCAACGGTTTCAAAAACCATTAGTATAGAATTGAAAACCCCACTCTTTACCAGCAGTTTAAAACCGTTGGTAAATGCCTATTATTCTCAATCTTTACCAATAGTTTTCAGAAACCATTGGTAAAGGATTGTTAGTTTCAATCCTTAACAATAGTTTTAGAAACTGTTGGTAAAGACCTGTAATTCCCAATCATTACCAATAATTTTCACTAACCATTAGTAAAGATCTATTTCAATGGTTTATAAACCGTTGGGAGGTATAATATGAATTCTAGTCGATTATCTCAATGGTTATTTCATAATCGTTGTCATAAGCCTATCCCCATGACCCACTTTCCAATGGTTAGTTGAACCATTGGTATAAGTTTTACCAATGCTTATACAACCTTTACCAATGGTTTAAAACTACGAGTATATAATAAATTTCCAATAGCGCATGTTCAAATAGAATAGTGTAGAGTTAACCTCAACATCGAAGGGGGAATCCATTAAGGCCTTGTTATGGTGATCATCAATGAAAGGCATGGTGGAGTTAGATAAATTAATAGGATCATATCCAACATCAATATATAGTTCCTGAAAATAATCCATAATGACATTAGAGATATCACTCACAAAAGTGATTGTGATGACATTGATGCGAATGGAATTCAGGTTTTTCATGGACCTCTTCTCCCTATCTAGAAAATTGAAGAATTTCGCATTCATTTCCCCATATTTTATCTACATAACATTAAATTGGTTCTATTAAAACTTATCCTTTAGTTTCAGTAGATCATCCATCTTGGAATGAAGTTGTGGACCCTCCTAGGAAGGTGTGTGTTACCACTGATTGGTAATCTAGAAAAGGAAAAGTTGATATTTAGTATCTTTAATGTCATTATCCAACCTGTAAAATGAGTTCCTTCTCTAGTCCTCCAAAATCCATATGATTATCTTGATTTTAGGGGACATGATAAAATGTGGGCTTCCATGGAAGATTCTATTCTATCCATTAATAACAACATCCCTACATTCAAAAAATGTGAGCCAATCATTGTTAAATTTAAAGAAAATAGGGGCCTTCCTTTTCATACCATCCCCCAAGTCAACAATATGGGGATTATGATACGAGTTGAACTTGGTGAGAGTGAACCTAGGGATATGCACAAGGGAACCCCTATAACTGATCTGAAATAAACACATGTCATGCATACAATATTATCTTCTTTCAATCACGAAACTTTCCCATAGGAAAGATGATCCATAAATAGGTACCTCAATGATATCACATTGGTCCAAGAAGGAAGATAAATCCTATATAGTAGTATGAGTGAAATTGGGGCCAATCCTCTCATTCGGTATCAGAATAATGTTGAATTCACCAATAACAATACAGTTTTGGTCAATGGTCTCATTTAATTGGGTCAACGTCCTCTAGAGGTACCATCTCCTAGCATACGAGCAAGATGCATACACAAAGGATAGGGTCAGGGTGACAGCCTGAAGGAGGATAGAGAGGGAAACAATTTGAGAGCTCTCCTCATAATAATAAACCTAGACGCCATCATGATTCATAAACTATAAGGTTTCCAAATAATTTTCATCTTTGTTGTGAGAAACAAGAGAGTAACCAAGGATGGTCTAGTGGATTCCCTTTTAATTTTTAAAATTCATCATCGACTCAATAATCCCTATGATCATTGGCCTATTAGAAAGAAGAAAGTGTCGAAGGAATGTTGTCATGGGAGAGTTCCCAATACCTTGTAAATTCCGAAACATAATCCTCATTAAAAATGATATGGGATTTCCCTGGAAGTTTTGGAGGAGGATTTAGTACCCTTACCTTTTCCTTTATTCCCTTTCTTATTGGTCATGTCCACATGCTACTTTGTGGTTATAGAATCAATGTACTACTCCCTTTGGATAGGCCTATCTTTAGGATTCTCTATGGATTTAGGTCTATTGTATTTCTCCATCCGATCCTCAACATCCATGGCCTGAGAATCCTCAATATCATCACTCCAAAATACCTGACATAATGTGATGAATTGGTTCAAGGTGAAAGAAATTTATTTGGATGAATTAGGTTCCCTCTTCGAATCCTTTTCTGAGGATACCACAATAAAAGAATCTATGCTTAGATCAATCTCATGCGATCTCTCAGGGGTGATCACTTGGTCCATAGGGTGGGTCGAGTCCATTAACATGTCTTGGATAGGAACAGTGGGGGTCTCAAGGATGCCTGGCTATTTAGAAGACAATAAATGCGTAGGGGAATTCACAACAACCTGTTATGTACTATCAAAAGAGGGAAGATAAATATCATGCAGAATAATCTATGCATCGGATCCCAATAATCCCCCTACACCACCCATAGGGATTGGTTCCCCCTCAGCCAAAGTGTTGAGGGAGCAGCAGAATGTGCAGGCTAGGCATGCTGTATTTGAACAGAGCCATCATTGACAGCATGGGTGGGTTCATGAGGAGGTTTCACAGTGGATAGGTATTAGAGAGTCTTTTTAGAGATGCTAGCGGCAGGTTGACACTTCCCATCATGATCATCCACACCTTCAATAAGCGGTGGGGGTGTCCAGAATAGAAAGAAAATTGGTGCATCCTATCTAATCAAGACCAACAGGTGATGTGAAAAGTATGTTGATGGATTTCCCCCATTTATATGGAAAATCATAATAGGATATTGAGGAGGATCAATATATCCTTGCATAATAGAGGTTTCATGGGTCCACTCAGTTCTATAAGATACAATCTGATAGCGCATAGAGGCAATATGGTCATGGGGGTGATGGGGTTTAGAAACCTTAGAGAGTGCCTCAACCTATCTTTTACAACAATTATTCCTATATTGGTTGTTCTCATTCCCCTACAGGTCGAAGATAATGAAAACATTCATTCTTCTGCAATCTAAGAGAAGGTGACCAAATAAATTGAAATTGTGGAAACTTTTGGGCATTCTTTCACCGGGAATCTCTATCACTGGTGGAAATACCACCTATAACAACACAATGATCCAAAATATTTAAAAACCATTGAGAGAAGGCTACAATACCAACACTTATCTAGAACTATTGGTATATTCTTATGGATTTTTTGTTTTCCAAATGGTATAAGAAAACCATTGGGTATAATGTTGTTTTACCAATAGTTTACGTAAATTGTTGGGTATAGTATGGCTGAGAGTTTTTTCCCAATGTTTTAAAGAAACCATTGGGTATAGTGTTGTTAAAAAAAATTTCTAATGGTTTACAACCATTGGGATATCATTACTTTTCCAACAGTTTTTAAAACCCATTAGGAATGAAAATCCCCAAATGTCAAAGCCTCTAGAGATCTCAAACTCCATACATCTTGAATGTTTTTCCCTAAACGAGATCTTGACGCACCATCTAGAAATATTTTTCCCTAAATCTTGACCATCTCGATGATTTGTCCCTAAATATCAACACAAACCCTACTTCCTAGCACGATAGGCCTGGTTTCCCAAAGATTTGTTCTTCCGCATTAAATTTGTACATGTGTGTTCATTTATTTTATATTTTTTCATTCCATTTCATTGTAGTGTATTGTGTATTATGATCCCCTTACTAACTCAAGGAATATATCATTTTTGGTTTCAGTTTGAACCTTACTTCTCAACCTGCTCTCGAGGGTGATAACTATAATTTCCAACGGGGAATCAATTTTTGATTCAAGTAATTTTTCTTCTTCCATTTTAAATCAGTATGTGTACCTTCATTTATTTTAGTTTTTTTCATTCCATTTCACTATAATGTATTTTTTATTATGATACACTTATTAACACATGAAATATATCATTTTAGGATGCGGTTTTGTTGTGATTTATCTTTATAGAATAATTTCGATTGATATTGAAGAGGTCAATATGATATTGAGTTCTTTTATCCTTGGTTTATTTGAAATTTGAGGTCTATTGACATAATTTCATTGGTTAGACATAAATACAGTCATGGAATTTTTTATCCTTAGTGTAATGATAAGATACTCATTCATTATGAATGTACAGCTAAATGTTTTTTTGAAATATCACACTCTAACATTAAGATGATGATAACCTCACTATAAGTCATTCAATGATGGTGAGATTCCACCTGAACGACTGGAGTGGTTTTGGGGTCATTTTGACATTTTAATATTGATAGAAACATAATTTAATCTATTACATGATCATTTATTCCTACTCCATCACGTGGTTCGGTCATACACATGTAATATTTTTTTGAAATTCAAAATGAGTGTTAGGAATTCATGTCATAATTTTTTAGGTAGTTATAAATAATTATTAATGTATTTATATGATTTTATATCCTAGGAAGGAACCCATAATAAATGAGTATAACCAACATAGAACTCACAAATGTTGTTCATGCCTACACACGATTAACTCTCTGATATATATCTGACAAAAAAAAAGAGCATGGTAATGTGCACGTAATTATTCACTGCTAGATGATAGTATTTGAAGTTTGTGGAAGTGCCCCTGATGTGTTGTTGTAAACTTTCTTGGATTATATTTTTTTATTTTATTATGGGTATTAGTAATAAATATTAGAGTGTTTTATTTTTCTTAATATTTTTGGATAATTATATGATGATATGTTTTTATTGAGCAGGTGAGTCATAAACCCATCTCTAGTGGTTATTATAGGTTAATAGGATTATGAAATTGGGATTCTTGACTATCACTGTTATAGTTGAGATATTTACTCAAGTATAATGTGTTGATTTGATATTGTAATTTGAGGTTTTGGAACTTAGACCATACTGGGAAGAGGAGTGTGTACATTCATCATATGTGGCTTGTAGCATTCACATGACATTTATATTCTTATGTGTGACTGAATTTTCAAATGACATAGGGTTTAGTTGTATATGGTCACCATAATGAGGTTTATATGGTTTTCTTATATAACTTATTAGTGCAATTATCAATATTATTAATTATGTTTGTTCTACAGTGGATAATTTTTTAGTAGTTTAGTATAAATTCAATAAATCCTCCAATGAAATGGTTGTATGGAATATATGAGGGTACTATGTTACTTCTTCACAAAACACTTTGTTTTATGAGACTTATTACCACAAGTGTACATGATCTTGTACATTCATGTATAGTTCTTCAAAGATATTTTGTTATAAAAAGTGTATTTTTTTGTCTTTTATATTATGATTCCAATATAGAGTAGTGTTTCAATTATGGTTTCATATGAAGTGAAAAATTCCCATTTACATTAATATATTTTTGATAAAATTTTAATCTTATTGATTTTTTTGATGAAATGAATTATAATATTTTTTAACATAATGGATAGAAGTTGGATGTGTGAAACCAATAAGACCTCAAGTGATTTTCAAAACAATTTGGATTGATTTCTAGATTTTTCAATTTACAATGCTTCAGATAGTGGTCACATACACTTACCATGTTAAAATTATGTTGGAATACCTTGGTTGAGTTGTAAAGAAGTCGACTACCACATAACCAAATATGGTTTTCAAGAAAACTAATATGTGTGGTATCACAATGGGGAGAAAATGAAATCCCAATTTGCTGATGATCCAAATGAGCAGACTGGATTGAAGAATTTGTTATTTGATCAGTTTCCATTTATTCATCATCATGAAAAAGAAAGGATTACAACCCAAGAAGACTTAGATATGATATCACACAGTCTTTCTAATGAAAATGATGATGTTGTTAGGGTAAAAAATTGAATGGTGTTTCCACGACTCCAGTATACCGACTCAGAAGTAGATTATAAATCTTAATTTGTTGATTTATAATTTTAATACATGTTTTGTAACTTAATAATATATTTATAATTGTAACAGGATGCTTTAGAGGCCCTTGATGCCTAGGAACTAGAAAATTTTGGGCCAAACGATCGCTTACATTAGGTGTGGGGAGATGATCACCCTGGAAGAGTATGCTGCCGACCTGGGAAGAGTATAGTCATGACGAGGTATTTTCCCTCCTCAGGTACGATTTTTAGTGACACTGAGTTTCAGAAAGTTAAGTCATAGATAGAATAGGCTAGAAAAAGGGGCGTAGATATGAAATAATAGTCTTCTAGGTAATACACAACATTTATGAAACTGATGGATTTTTTACATCCAACACTTCTACTAGTGGCTAGAAAAACATGTGATGAATATATTTCATAAATGAGTTCTATATATGGTGCACCAGGTGGTAGTTCAAGTGGTGTTCGAGATGATAGGGAGGAGGAGGCTGAGGCAGAGGAGGATGAGGCTGAGGAGGAGGATGAGGCTAAGGAGGAGGGTGGGTAGGATGATGTTGAGGAGGGAAGGAACGATAATGGGGACAACGATGAGGATGGGGGTGAGGAAGATGATGACGGTGATGATAGTTATGGTGATGAGGGATATATTGATATGTTACATTTTTTTACTGATATTACTAAAATTTGATGTTTTATGATTTGTTGTGCTTGAATATATGTGTGATTAGGTAGGTTAATTTATCATTATTTATTTATCTATAATAATAAAACTTGGCTTGAAGATTTGTTGGGACTGATTCACCCCTCCTATGGACAACCCCTACACCCCTGGACCCTCCCCCGCCTCTAGGACACCCCCACCCCCTTGGACCAGCCCCAACCCCTTGGACCACCCCCACCCCCTAGACAACCCCACCCCTTGACACCCACAACACCATGAACACCACCTTCCCCCTTGGATAGCCACCCTAACCCTCTGAACAGCCCCCAACCCCGCAGACCCCAACCCCCTTGATAGCCCCCACCCCCTAGACACTCCCACCCCATGGACACCACCAACCCCCCTGGACAGCCCCCCCCCCCCCCGATCCCCCTAGACACCCCTACCTCCTTGGACATCCCTCAACCCCCTAGAACCCCCCTACCCCCAGGGACACCACCCCACCACATAGACACCCCCATTCCCTGGACACCCCTACCCCCTTGGACAGCAGCCCCAACACCCTGGATATCCCCCACCACTGGACATCCCCCCCAACCCCCCCAACCCCCTTGACATCCCCCACCCCCTGGACACCCCCACCCACCATGGACAACCCCCACCCCCTAGACACCCCCAACCCCCTTGGACCGCCACCCAACACCATGGAAAGTCCCCACCCCCTGGACTCCCCCAACCCCTACCTCATTGGACAGCCACCCCAACCATCTGGACAGCCCCCACCCCTGGACACCTCCACCCCTGTGGACAGCCACCCCAACCCCCTAGACAACCCCCAACCCCCCAGACACGCCACAATCCTGGACATCCCTACCCCCATGGACACCCACCCCCTGGATAACCCCACACCCCCTAGACACCACCCCACCCCCTGGACAACCTTACCCCTTGGATATCCTCCACCCCCTGGAACCCCCCCCCCCCCCCGGACAGCCACCCAACACCCTGGATACCCCCCCCCCCCAACACCCCCACCCTAGACAGACCCCACCCCCTCGACACCCCACCACCATCGACCCCCTACCCCCTTGGACAACCACCCCAACTGCTAGACATCCCCACCCCTGGACACCCACACCCCCTGGACACCCCCCCCCCCCACCGCACTGGACACCACCTACCCTCCTGGAATACCACCCCAACCGCTGGAAAACCCCCACCCCCTAGAAACCCCCACCCCCTAGACACCCCTACCCCCTTGAACATCCCCCAACCCCCTGGACATGCCCCCACCCTCTGGACACCCCCAGCCCCCCGGACACCCCCACCATGATAGACACCCCTACTCCCTTAGACATACCCCAACACCCTGGGCCTCCCTCCACCCCCTATACCCCCACACCCCCATGGAAAACTCCCACCCACATGGACACCCCCCAACCCCATATACATAACCCTACCACCTGGACCCCTCACCCCGTGGACACCCCTACCCCCTTGGACATCACCCCCAACCCCCTGGACACCCCTCCCTAGACAACCCCCCTTCCTGCCTAGACACCCCCACCCCTTGACATCCCTACCCCCTTGGACTGGAACCCCAACCCCCTAGACATCCCCACCCCCTGGACAGCCCCCAACCCCCTGGACACCCCCTGGACACCCCCACCCACTGGACACCCCCTACCCTCGTGGACAAGCACCCCAACATCCTGAATATCCCCCACCCCCCAAGACACCCCCACCCCCCTTGAACACCCCTCCGCCCCCTAGACACCCCCACCCCCATGTACATCCCCCAACCCCTTGGACAACCCCCCTTGTACCCCCCTGTACTCCCCCAACCCTTGGACACCCCACCCCCTAGACACCCGCAACCCCCTTGGATACCCCCCCCAACCCGCTAGATAGGACCCCCCTGGACACCCCCAGACCCCCCCCTATAGAAACTACATACCCCCATAGACATCCCCAACCCCCTGGAAATTCCCCCACACCCTGGACAGCCCACCCCCATGGACAACCCCCTACCCCATGGACAGTCCCCCACCAACCAAGACCCCCTGTACATCCCCTACCCCCTTGGACAACCCCCAACCCCCTACACAGCCCCACCCCCTGGACACCACCCCACCCCCTAGACACCCCCTACCGTTTAGAGATCCTCCAACCCCCTCGATACCCTCACCCCCTAGACACCACCCCACCCCCCTTGGAGAGCACCCCCAACCCCCTGGACACCCCCACCCTATACAGCCCCACACCCCCTGGACACCCTCACCCCCTGGACACACCATACTCCCTTGGATATCCCCCACCACTGACCCCCACCACTGACCCCCCCCCCACCCCTTGGACACCCCCACCCTTGGACACCCCCACCCTAGACAACCCCCACCCCCTAGATAGACCAACCCCTGGACACCCCCTACCACCTTGGACATCCACCCAACCCCCCGGGGAAACCCCCTAGGACACCCCATCCCTGGACACCCCTACCCCTTGGACAGACCCCCAACCCCTGGATATGCCCCCACCCCTTAGGACACTCCCATCCCCTAGACACCTCACCCCACCAGACACCCCCTACCCATTTGGACAGCCCCCACCCCCATGGGCATCCCCCACACGCATGGAACCCCCCACCCCATCCCACTGGACCCCCCTGGATAGCACCCACCCCTGGACACCACCCCACCCCTGGACACCCCCACCCCTTGGAAAACCCCACACACCCTGGAAAGCCCCCATATAAAGCCCCCCACACCCCTGGACACCACCCCACCACCAAGACACCCCCCAAACACCCTAATCCCTTGGACTGCACCCCAACCCCCTGGACAACCTACCCCCACCCTGGATACCCCCACCCCCAAGACACCCCATCCCCCATGTAATGATCCCCACCCCCTGGACACCACCCCACCCCCTTGGATAGCCCCCCAACCCCTTTGAAAGCCCCACCCCCCGGACACTCCCACTCCCTGGACACTCCCACCCCCTGGACAGCCCGCCCAACCCCTAGACACCACCCCACCCCTTGGATATCCCCCAACCCCCTAGACAGCCCCCACCCCACCCCTGGACAACCCCCACCCCACCCCACCCCCTAGACAACCCTCCCCTCCACCCCTCCCCCCCTGGACACCCCCACCCCCATGGACATCCCCCCCCCCCATGGACAGCCCCCACCCCTGGACATCCCCACCTCATGGGATATCACCCAACCCCCTGGACAACCCCCACCACCCTTGACATCAATATCATATTTAAGTCCTCAACACTATATCATTCCAAAATCATAGATAAAAAATAAAATCCAATCAAAAGGTACAACAATGTCCCCCATAGACATCCCCCACCCCATTGGATATCCCCCCACCCCCATGGACACCCCCACCCCTGGACATCTCCCACCCCATTGGACAGCACCCCAACCCCCTGGATAGCCCCCCCATCCCCTTGACATCAATATATTATTTCACACTTCAACACTATATCATGCCAAAATCATTGATAAAAAATACAATCCAATCAATATGAACATCAATGTCCCCCTTTTTATTGGTTTTACAATACCAACAAATAACTCTTATACCAATATGTTTGTATCATATTCCACATATTGATAATAAATACAAAGGATATCTTGGGATCTTCTCATTTCATTTAAATTCTCTAAAAGATAACATCTTATCCCTATTTTACCCATAATTACATCCTACATCACCTTTTGAGAGAATGAAAGTTTCACTGAAAACTTACCTAAGAGACTTTGGTTAATCTCCATTATATCAATATGGGATAATTTAGTATAGAAAATATGGGAGAATTAACAAAGACATAGAGGTTGTACATTAATAAACTCAACATGTGATACCATTTTGAAATAACTAAAATTAGGGGTTTTATAACAAATCCCTCATAAGGATATAGTCTATAGTCAACTAAACACACAGATTATAAAATTCAAGAATAAGACATAATATTATATTTTAGGGTTATGAATGGTGGAGATCATTATAAACATGAAGTGAATTTATAGACCAGTGGTATAGAATGCTAGGTATTATGTATTCTGAATTCCGTGTTATTTTGAAGTTAAATGCTCAGAGGGAAGCTACTTGCATTTGGAAAGGGTGAATTTGTAGGATCTATACCAATGGTTTCAAAAATCATTATTATAGAATTGGAAAACCCTCTCTTTACCAGCAGTTTACCACTATTGACAAATGACTATTATTCTCAATATTTACCAAAGGTTTTCGAAAACTGTTAGTAAAGTCCTTGTTTCGCACGGAATCCGGGGATGACCTCCTGGACGGAGATTCAAACATTCCGATCGGTTTCTAACGGGTTTGTTCGTAGAACGGAAACATCCAATGATTCCACATCTGTTTGGACCTACTTTCCAAATGCAGGCGCTCATTAGCTTGTGGACTAATGAGACTTAGGAATTTGCATTGGTCGAGAGGATGGGAGGTCGGACTCATCACACCTTTTTGAGGGGAATTATTGTCTACTCCGGGACTCTCTTTATAGATTTAAGTTATGTTCGTGAATCCTTATTATATTACCAAGTATAAAATGAGCTTTCCTTTAGTTTTAACAATCAATGATTAAATATGCAAGAAATTTTAGAGAATCGTTTATATGTATTCGAGGTTCTTCATCAATAGAGAATCATCTATATCTGTTTAGATATTCTTGGTCAATGGTATCCTTCAAACATTTATATAAAAGTATCTTGGTCATTATGATGACCAGGCTGGTTTTAAAGCCATCAGTGGGGCACATGAAGTTTATCGTCATTCAGAAGGACAAAGATTATTTCAATGTTGGGATCGAACCCATAAATGGGCTACCTACGTATCCTTTGTTTTGGAAAAGGAATCAGAACCCACGTAGTTCGAGAAATGGAGTATGATGTTTATGATTGATGTCTCAAAGATGAATGTCATAATTACTTTTACACTCTAATCTCACGTGAGTCATGCTCGGTGTGAGAAACAAGAGGTATTGGTAAAAATTAGACAATTGTTCCATGAAAGATGCAATCATAAGAATTTGTTTGGGGATTATGTATGGATGACTGCCCAGATAGATGAAGGTTTAGGATTTACTTTTAGGGAGAAAATCCATGAACAGGGTCCATAAAGTTATATGTGCTTCATGGAGATTTGAATACTCTAATCTTGGGGCTTATTCCTAAGGAGGATGCCCAAGTTAGGAGGGGATTATGATTGGTTTTACTCCTAAAAAGGAAACCCAAATCAAAGGTAAATTATGACTGGTTAAGAGAATTTTAAGGGGGCTTGAGGTTTACTCCTAAAAAGGAAAACCAAGATTATGACTGGGACTTACTCCTAAAAAGGAGGCCCAGGTTATGACTGAGTCTTATTCCTGAAAAGGAGACCCAGGTTAGGGATTAAGTTTTGGGGCTTACTCCTGGGAAGGATGCCCAAGTTTAGAGGACTTGATTGGGGCTTACTCCTGAGGAGGATGCCCAAGTTTGGGAACTTTAAGAATTTGGGGCTTACTCTTGAGGAAGATTCCCAATTAAAGGATTTATAACTGGGGATTATTCCTGAAAAGGAGACCCATGTTAGGATTCTCTCATCTTAAAGGATGAGGTTGAATGAATGAACTCTCCATATTTAGTGACATAAGGATATTTAAATCACTGGACTTTGAGAGATATTCCACAGAATTCCTTTCAGATAAGGAAGTCAATCAAGAAATCATGCCATAAATGGCTTTGAAGAGTGTTTTGAAGACTGAATCTGGAAAAGGAAAGGTGAAATGGCTTAAGAGGGGTAAAAATGGGCAAGATGGGCACCCAAAAAGATAGGGGCGTGCAAGTCTTGCAAGGCGCGCAAGTCTTCGGTGGGCGCGCAAGTATGGTCGCGCAGGTATACCTGCGCGGCACATGGTGTACTTGCGCGATTTTCAACCAGCATTGAAATACTTGAGCGACTCTTTTTAAAACCTTTAGAATTTTCTTGAGGTTCTTCCAGAAAAGGGACGCGCAAGTTATATTGAAGGAAATAAGTCGGCGCGCAAGTGTTTGATGAGTTTCAACACTTAGGCCTTACTCCTTCTCTTTAAATCTTCCGTTCTAGGTAATAAATTACCTTAGAAGTGTTCCGGAAGCTTTGAGAAGAGACTTGGGCGTCGGGAGCTTCAATCCGAGTTTCTGGAAAAAAAATCCTCTCGAATGTGGGGCCCCCAGGGTCTATTTATAGGCAAAAGAAGGCCCTGGGCGGTTACCGGGCGGTTACCCCTTAGGTCGTGCAAGTCACTTGCGCGACCAAGGTAGCCGCCCAAGTACATTTGCGCGACTGTTAGATAACTTGCGCGGTGAGGTTGTTGTTGATCCTTTCTTCCTTCCTTTGTTGATTTTTGATGTTTTCTTCAAAGGTTGAATCACTTTGAGCTCAGATATTCCCTTTTCCGATCTTTAGATTCTGTGACGAAAGGAGCGTCAACAAAAGTCCCCCTCAGAGTTGGATCGGAGAGAAAAGAGGATTGGACTCTGAGGAAATCGAATTCCACCAAAGGAAAAGGGAGGCGCACAAGTCTTCAGTGCACAGAGGCGGCGCGCAAGTTTTCGTCTCGCAGGCCTTGAGCGCTCTGAGTGCGGCGCGCCAGATAGGCCTCCTGGCCTATAAATACACAGCCTCACCTCCGTTCAAGTATCCGGATTTCCGGACTTCATACCTTCTCGAGCTCTCGCCGCGCAGGTCACCTAAGCCGCGAAAGTCTCTTTTCACTGTTCCCTCGTTGTCGCACTCCTGTAAAGGTATTCGTACTTGCGCGGTTTATACTTGTGCATCAACAACTAGCGCGACACACGAAATACTTGCGCGCCATTGTTAGATTTGCGCGACTTAATGCCTTGGCCATTTTTTCTGAATTCTTTCACAAATTTTATGAAAAATAAACCCATTTAATAGTTAAATTTGTTCAAATTTTGTGCAGATTCAATGGCTCCTAAGGGAATTGGAACGGCTGATGAACTGGATAGCAAGCGGATTGATGACATGATGAACATTATTGGCCCATGATTACTATGATATCTGCGACAGCACTTTCCCAGATATGGATAAGTCTTGAAGAAATATCATCTTAATTTCTCACAGAGCATCTACCTGTCTCTGTATGTTCATGGTCATCTACAAGGAGTCAATGTTCCAATGCAGACAATTATACACCTGAGATGCAGCTGCACTGCTACTTCTCTATTTCGGTTATGCTGTGCATTAAGAGTAACAACAATGGTGTGAACTTTCAAATTCTTCCTCCATGTCATTTCCTTGCGAATATGAAAATGGAAAACCCATGGGCTGAAATTGTTTTCCACTAATGGTTGGTGGAGAGAAGACAAAAATGGTATTAGAGCAATATCTGAAAAGAGTACTCTCTCCAAATGGCTCTTTACTTCCAATGCTCCATTCTCAAATCCATGTATCCATCTTCCAAGTCTCTTGGACAGAACAGAGTCACTGTTTGATCAGCAGAAAATTTTCTCAAACCGCACTCAAGGAACATCCTTTTACAATTGTTCCAAGAAGAGCTTGGTATCACTGCATCTCTTATTGTATCCAGTTGAATGAATGAATTCTAGGTGGTTGCTAATGAAGACCGGGATGCCGTAAATCAAATGAAGTGTTATGTTGAAAGCCTCTTGTAATTCTTGAAAGAAGAGAAGAGACTCCAGTCTGTGGATGTCCTTCTAACTCTTGTGTATCAATGAAAAACACCGTTGTCTTCAATCATTTGTACCTGCATTCTTTCCACTACCTGCTTCAAATTTACTTAAGCCAATGGGCCTATTAAGCATAGTTTGATTTTTACTAGGATTATTACAAATAATCCTACAAACTTTGAACCTTTTAACTGCTCAATATTACCTAAATCATATAAAAAATGTATATTTAGTGAGCTGGAACTTGACTTTTATTCAGAGTTCCTTTGTCTTTTGTGTGGGCAGTTTAAAGTCATGCACGCCGGACATAAAGGGGCTAATGTTTAAGGTCGAAATAGCTTTGACCAAAATGGATTAAAATTGATTCAATCCTTGAAAATTTATCTGAAAACAAATTACCATACTCAAGTATGAGAGAAAATATGTAAACTATGGCTTAAGAATATTTGAATCTGAGGAATGATATGAAAAAGAGCTAAAAGGCATTAGAAGAAGTAGTTTCCAAGAATGAAGTTACTATTATTTAACAAAACCCGTTAGGGGGTTGAAATATGCAGGGCCACCTATGGGCATTGGCTGAATGGTCAAATAAATAGTATCTTTCGGTTGACAAGTCTGTTATGTGGACTGTTTATGCAAGGCCACCTATGGGCACGTGCTGCATAGTCAGGCAAAAGAACTCCCAGAAATTTACTTTCCTAGTGCTAAAAGCCAGTGAAATTTTATGGAGATTCAAATTTTCTAAAGTATAGAGTTTGTTGTATGGAAAGAGGTACTTGAATATGGAGAAGATATTTCCGAACAAGAATATCGAAGAACTGGATGAACATCACTCCTACGAAGGTCTGACCCAAACGTAGGGAAGAAGAATAAACCATAGACTTGAATACTTTCAGATCATGAAAAAGGATATGGGACAAATATGTTATGGATGGCTATTTTTTTGCAGATCCCTACATACTGTCGTTTAAGACAAATAAGGACAAAAGAGGCATTCTTCCCAAGAATGAAGTTACTATTATTTAACAGAAAACCCGTTAGGGGGTTGAAATATGCAGGGCCACCTAAGGGCATTGGCTGCATGGTCAAATAAATAGCATCTTTTGGCTGACAAGTCTATTATGTGGACTGTTTATGCAAGGCCACCTATGGGCACGTGCTGCATAGTCAGGCAAAAGAATTCTCAGAAGTTTGACATTTTTGTGACTAGAAGTCATGAAAGAGGGTTATGAAGATCTGAAAATATTTAAGGTTAGGATTATAACACATAAAGATGGGTATTGTCCAATGTATATAGAGATACATAGGTCAATGAAAACCATAATCATGTTGTGGCTGGGTCCTGAATTGAAACTTGGACTTCACTACGTATCTCATAAGAATGAGAATCAAGCCATACGTAGTTCTTGAAATGCAGTTTAACGTCGTGCAGGACGAAAGTATGAGTGATCTTAGTTTAGGGTCATAGAATTCGGACCATAATAATGAATACACAGTGTGTGTTTTCATGAGGACTTTTCAGCCAAGGGACTGAAAGTGAAATTTGGGGTTAGGCCCAAAAGACTAGGGACTGGATTCGAGGGACACTCGAATGTTACTACGTATCCCATAAGGATGGGAATCAAGTCCACGTAGTTCTAGAACTACCCTTTATACAAATTTGGTTCGTACATGTGAAGGGTGAAAGGGGACTTTAGTGTAATGATGGTTTAACCTAAGATAAAAAGTTTAGGCATTACCATGTATGCATGTAGTCTTTTGAAATGAAACATGATTGAAAAAAATCAATGTCAATAATGGTTCTCTCTCAAATGAGGAAATCAAAGAATATTGTAGTTTATTGTCATACCGGACAAAAGTGTTGTATAGTTTAACGTCATATAACAAGGACGAAAGTGAATCAATGTAAAGATATTGATTCCAGGGGCGGTTTCACGAATCAACATCATATGAGATGGGGGTGAACCGATGTGAAGAGATTGTTTTTGGGCTTGAACCCTGGGAGGTTGCCTACATACCCAGCCTGGAGGGAAAGGATCAAAGTTCGTGTAGTTCAATTAAATAATGAATTAATGATCAAGTTGTTCTTGGGGACAATGATCTAATAAATGTTGTTGGGACTTACACATGGTTAGTGGCCCAAAGGGAGTATTTTGGTTGATATTTTCTCTAAGCTCACGTGAGTCATACTCGGTGTGAGAAACAAGAGGTAATAACAACCTTAACGATGCACAGTTTAATGTCATGTAGGACATAAAAAAGGGACTATGCAGTTTAAAGTCTTGCAGTTAGGACTATTGGTGATGCACAGTTTAGCGTCATGTAGCAGGGACAAAATAACAGTTTAATGTCATGTAGGACATATCAAGGGCTTTCTGTACGGTTTAGCATCATGTAGTTAGGACGATGGGAACAATACAGTTTAACGTCATATTGGACGAAAGTGCGAATAGTTTAAGGTCATATTCATGGACCGTGGATGGTGCGGTTTAATGTCATGCTGGACCTTTGATGATTATATAGTTTAACGTCTTTTCAGACATGAGGGACTTTTATACAGTTTAGCGTCATGTAGTTTAGGACGTCACAGTTTAACGTCTTGATGGACATAAGGGATTTGCAAATAGTTTATGGTCATATACATGGACCAGGGATGATGCAGTTTAAGGTCATGCTGGACGGTTTAGGGAACTTTTTCATAGTTTAATGTCGTGTGGGATGAAGTTGCAGTTTAAAGTCATACTGGACCATTGCTGTATAGTTTAACGTCATATAGCAAGGACGAACTGGTGATGTACAGTTTAAATTCATGTAGCTAGGACTAAGGTGAACCAATATGAGGATATCAGTTCTGGGGACTTTTTACAGTTTATCATCATGCTGGACGATGAAAGTGCCACACAGTTTAATGTCATGTTGCTAGGACACAATATAGTTTAATGTCATCTCGGAAAAAATATAGGAACTTCTGTTCAGTTTAATGTCATGTAGATAGGACATAATAACAGTTTAATGTCATGTAGGACATACAAGGAACTAATGTGATAGTTTTGGATCTGGGAACAATATTTTGTGTTTATACAAAATACTTCTTCAGAAATATGGCATTAGTTGGAGTCGTGATGTGTTCTCCATCCATTGAGATCAGAGAATATTCTCCATTGGAGTAGACCTTATGTATTGAATAAGGTCCTTCCCATTTTGGTTCAAGCTTGGGAGGCTTCTTTCCTGGTATCATTGGTGCTCTGAGAACCAATAGCAATTCTCCCTGAATGAATGAATGAAGACGAACTTTTTTGTTAAAAGCTCGTGCTATTCGATTCTGATAGATTTCCAAGTGGTGCAAAGTGCACAATCTTTTCTCATCTAACTGTTCCAATTCATTCAACCACTTTTGGGATTGCTCATCTGTAGATAACTGATCACAAATGGCTATTCTGAGTGAGGGAAATTGAACTTCAATTGGAAAGACTGCTTCTATTCCATATACCAATGAATATGGAGTTGACCGCGTTGCATTGCGAGTGGTAGTCCGATAAGCCCATAAAGCATGAAAGAGTTTATCAGTCCATGACCTCTTATCTTTATCCACTATCTTTTTCAGTATATTTAAAAGAGTCTTGTTGAAGGCCTCTATCTGGCCATTAGCCGCTGCATGATATCGAGATGAATGGTTGGACTTAATGTTGTATTCTTGATACAATTTCTTTACTTCAGAAGAACAGAAGTTGGTGCCGTTGTCCGTCAATATGGTATGAGGGACACCAAATCTAGTAATGATGTTAGACTTGATGAAGCTAACAATGCATTTAGAACTGACTTCTTTGAGAGGTACTGCCTCTGCCCATTTGGAAATAAAATCAGTAGCAGTAAGAATGTATTTAAACTGCTTAGCCGTAGCTGAAGGGTAAGGTCCCACCACATCCATTCCCCATGTGGAAAATGGACATGAGTATTTAGCTGTATGAAGCAACTCTGGAGGTTTATGAATGAAGTTGGCATATACTTGGCATGAATGACACTTCTTTGTGAAATTAACACAATCTTGTATCATTGAAGGCCAAAAGTATCCAAGCCTTCGAATTTGATCAGACAGTCTATGTCCAGACTGGTGGGCACCACAGACTCCTGCATGCACTTCTTTTACGACAGCCATTATCTCTTCACCATCAATACATCTAAAGAGAACTCCATCAAAACCACGTTTGTAGAGAATTTTCTCGAGGTGGTTTGGGCCATCATAAAGAGTAAAATTGACCACACGTCACCGGATTTGTTCTTTATCGGCTCTATCAGGTGGAAGTGTTCCATTTTGAAGGTATTCCCTGATAGGTGACATCCATCCTGTAGTATGACCATACGTTTCAGGAATGGGACTAATTTCATTAATTTCCTCTGTTCTGACTTGAACATAAGGTGAAATTGCATGACGGTGGGCAATACAGATGGTTGTCTCGTCCTGATTTGGATCTGCTAAAGCTGTGGCTATATTAGCCAGTGCATCAGCTTGAGCATTTTGTGATCTTGGGACATAAGAAAACGTCAGTTCTGAAGGGAATTCCGACATTAACTCTCTAACGTAATCATACAAAGGGATTAATTCTTCTTTTCTGATGGCATAATCCCCATTGACTTGTTTGATTACCAGGTCTGAATCACCTTTCACCTTTAAGTGATTCACTTGTGCTTGAAGCGCTAACTCCAAGCCTGTAATGAGAGATTGGTATTCAGCTTCATTATTGGTACCACCTTCCCACAACAAAAAGGAATAAGGTAACACTACCTTATCTGGAGAAATGAGCACAATTCCTAAAACAACTTTGTTGAATTTAGGATTTTTCATTTTCTTCCCTGTTGGACTTCTAGAAGCACCATCAAAATACATTTCCCATGTTTGAGGACTCTCTTGAATAGAGAAAACTTCCTCATCAGGGAGTTCGATATCTGAATACGTGTCTTCCACTGAAGGATGTTCAGCCAGGAAATCAGCCAGAGCTTGGCCCTTAATTGCCTTTTGAGAAACATACTGAATGTCGAACTGCTGTAGAATAACCGCCCACCTTGCCAGACGTCCTGTAAGCATTGGACGACTAAGGATGAATTTGAGCGGATTATTACGAGATACCAATTGGACCTCATGATGTTGCAGGTAGTGTCTCAGTTTCTGAACTGAAAAGATTAATGCTAGGCTGCACTTTTCAATACTTGAATACCGGGTTTCTGCTTCAAGCATAGTTCTACTGAGATAGTAGAGACTATTTTCATTCCAAGCATCATTCTTTTGAGCGAGAAAGGCACCCAATGATCGCTCTAAAGCTGTCACATAGAGGATAAGAGGTCTACCCTCAACAGGCGGAATGAGTACTGGAGGACTCAAGAGGTATTTCTTGAGAACATCAAATGCTTTTTGACATTCTTCAGTCCACTGGTAAGTGACTCCTTTCTTCAATAATTTGGTAAAGGGTAAACTTTTGCCTGCCAAATTGGCGATGAAACACCGAATATAGGCTAAGTGTCCTTGAAGTCCTCTTAATTCATTCAAATTCTGAGGAGGTGACATACCAAGGATTGATTTGGTCTTCTCAGGATCGACTTCAATACCACGATGGCGTACAACAAAGCCGAGGAATTTTCCTGAGGTTACCCCAAAAGCACATTTTAAGGGGTTCATCTTCAAATTATGTTGTCGAAGCTTGTGGAATATGACTTCCAAATCAGCCAAGTGATCAAAACGTTGTTTGGATTTAACCACCAAATCATCTACATAGAATTCAACAAATTTCCCTAAAAGAGGTTTGAAGATACGATGCATGGCGCGTTGATATGTTGCACCTGCATTCTTTAAACCAAATGGCATCACCCGGTAACAAAACACACCTTGAGGAGCTCTGAAGGCTGTATATTCCTCATCTTCTGGGGCCATTCGGATCTGATTATATCCATAATATCCATCCATGAAAGAAAGTACTTCATAGCCAGTCGTCGCATCAATTAAGAGTTCTGTAATCGGAACTGGGAAATCATCTTTAGGACAATACCGATTAAGATCTCTGAAATCGATGCAAACCCTAATTTGTCTGTTCTTCTTCTTTACAGGGAAAATATTAGCCAACCACTTGGGATATTGAACTTCTCTGACGAAGTTAGCTTTGATAAGCTTATGCACTTCAGCCTCAATTTTGGAAGCATAGGGTGGGTGTGTTCTTCTCGCGGCTTGCTTGAATCCTCGATGTTCTTTTGGAAAACCCAAATTATGGGTGGGAACATCAGGATCAATGCCAGGCATCTCTGTATAATTCCAAGAAAAAATATCTTTATTTTTCTTTAGAAAAGAAATATACATCTCTTGCTCTTCAAGGGTCATGGCCGCACTAATTAAAGTGGGGCGTGGATCTT
Organism: Viscum album; assembly: GCA_963277665.1. Taxonomy (NCBI): domain Eukaryota; kingdom Viridiplantae; phylum Streptophyta; class Magnoliopsida; order Santalales; family Viscaceae; genus Viscum; species Viscum album. The sequence goes on along the minus strand of OY728136.1, from coordinate 1,423,725,427 downwards.
TCTCTGTACCTAGATTTACTTCTCTGAGTTCATCCACAGTGGTAGAGATACCCTCTTCAAATGCTGGAGGAGCATCTCTAAGATCTTCCTCTTCCTCTTCATCATGTGTTATTTCTTCCGTTTCTACTTGCAAAGTAGATGAAAAAACGAAATTCTCATGATCATAAGAGATGTCAGAATTTTCACATTTTGAAGAAGAAGCTTCCATTTCCGACCCTATTGATGATAAAGGGTCTTCTTTGGGAAATAAAGAGGAGATGATGGATTGAGAATCGACATCATTATTCACCTCTGGTGTTGCTATAACTTCTTCTGGCCTGATTAGCGAAGTATAGGCTTGTTGGATTTCAGAAGACAAAATAAAAACGTCACCACTTATGCTTTCATCACTACTTGGTAGGTTACCAATTTCTCCCATGTTGTCTAGCTCGATTTCCGTAATTGACATTATGGATCTTTCCATAAGAGTATTTTGATTTGGGCCTATTTTGTCAATTTGACTGATAGGTAACACATAATCTGTACTCATATGTGAAAATGGATTTATTGGAATTTTTTCCAAACCATATGGAGCATTAACTTTGGTAATTTCCTTCATTGTAGATTTTTCTCTTCCCTTCATGTGATAAAATTCCGCCTCAATGTATTGAGACTCACATGTCTTGAATAGGGCCTTATCACCATACAATGTTCCAACTTGACCATCGAAACAGTATTTGAGACATTGATGGTATGATGACGGAATAGCTGCATGCTGATGTAGCCAGGGTCTTCCAAGCAAGATATTGAAAGCTGAGTCTTGATCAACAATCATGAATTCCGAATTGGAAACAAGATCTCCAAACCGAGTTCTGAGTGTAACTTCTCCCAGTGGTTCTTGTTAATTTTTATCATATCCTTGCAACATCATGGTAGAATGAGATAAATCAGATTCCGTGAGGCCCAATCAACGAAGTGTGCGAATGGGCATGAGGTTGACTCCTGAACAATTTTCAATGAAAGCTCTTCGAACATCTATACCATTGACTTTTCCAGATAAGTACAAAGGTTTTATGTGCCCATGCACAACATCATCTTCATCTTTATCAGTAAAAGATATCACTGCATGGCATTCTGCAGGATTATTCTCTATGTGATAGATTTCAGCTGCAGCAATTTCAGCTTCAAACTCCTGAGGACTTGACAAAGCTTCGATGAGTGCTTCCCGAAGATCTTTTGACAGACTCAAAGCATCCAAAATTGATAACTTGGATGATACTTGGGCCAAGTGTTTCAACATATCATACTTTTGATCTAGAGGTCTTCGTTTCCCAATAGGAATATGCGGTTTAGCAGGTACCTTGGAAGCAGATGCTTTGGAAGCTGATGCATCTTGTATTGAAGTTGGCAACATCCTTGGTTTTGGAATATTAGACTGATTAGATCCATTTACTTGCTGAGATAAAGAAGATGGAACCTTTAATCGGTCTTCCAAAATAACTGTGCCAAAACTGAGTTGTCCATTGGCAGAAGAACTTGCTTGTTCTTTTTGAGCTTGCTGAAGGGCTCTACCACGAGTTTCTGCTGCATATACAGTGCTAGCAGGGGTAAAATTAGAGTAGTGGATTTGTAAAGATCCACGTCTTCCTCTATATCCTGAACCTCTAGAACCTCTTCGGATTCCCTTATTTGATACAGGGAATTCAGGCTCATCAAGACTGGAATATGAATCTGTTAATTGAATCATATTAACAGAACCAAAGATTAACTCTTCGTCTGATAAAGACTCTGCCTGGTTAGCCTGTTTAGGCTGTGCCGTTTGGTGGGACGGTGCCCGTGGCTTTGAAGTAGATGGCATGAAATCTGCCAGAGTCAAAGACAATTTAGGCTTTGATACATACTCATCTTCTCCTGATTCCTCTTTCTTCTTTGAATTGCGCTGTCCTTTTGAGGATTTCTTTTTTGATGGAGGCTTTACTGCAGCTTTTGTAGGAGACACAATTGGATTCTTCAATTGTGTTCGAAAAATAGAATGGGTCCGATTGATTGTCTTTCTGACCATCCAATCATCATATTTTTTTGCAGTTTTGCTTTTGACTTCCTGCCACTCGCCTCCTTCCTCTGGATCTGTAGCGGTAATACACGCTACATGAGCTGAAGAACCCTTCAATTTGACTTGTCCCAAGTCGGCCATCTTTTGCAGGAGGTCTTTAAAGACAAAACACTCCTGGATGGGATGCCCCAACATTTGATGAAAGGGACAATAATTGGGACGGTCTTCATCTCCTTCCTTGTTTGGCCTCTTGGGCACTGGTAATTGAACCAAATTATTTTCCAGAGCTGAAATGAAGTAACCAGGAACTTGCTCACTTCGGAAAGAGTATGTTTTACTCTTCATATCCTCAAATTTTTTTCGTCATTGATATTTTTGATCATTTGGACGAAACAGCCTTTGTTGTTGGCGTTCAGGAGGTGGAGCCCTTCGGGAAGATGAAGGTTTTGAAGTAGAAATAGGTACAGGTGCTTGTTTAAGCATAATTGTAGCAGTTTCTGCTTTACCCATTCTTCTTCCTGGAGCTGATGGAATTACACGAGATTTAACCTTAGCCTGTATAAGGGAATCTTCAATCTGCTGAGCGATTGAAGTAAGGTCTCGAAACCCTCCTGTGTATTTCATAGGGATCAATGGTGTGCATAATTCGTCACGCAGATTTGCCACATAGATTTGAAACAATTCCTCCTGAGGGAGTGCTAAACTCAAGGAATACGTTAATCCCTTCCAACGAGCAATGAAATCAGAGACTCTTTCATTTTCCCTTTGCTTGCAGTTTGTAAGGTCGAAAACTGTCGTTTTTGGCAATGTTGAGCTAAACTGAAGAAGGAATTTTTGACGAAGATCCTCCCATCCGATGACTGACCGGGATTGCAAGCTTGTATACCAGACAAATGCTGGTCCTTGCAAGGTTCGCACGAAGCATCTGAGTTTCACTGCTTCTTGCTGCTCTGGAGTTCCCATCATAGGATCACAACAAGACACGTAATGCGTCAAATGTTGTTCAGGGTCGCCTGATCCATTGAAATTAGGGAAAACAGGGTTTCCAAAACTGGATGGAGGAGAAATTGAATCTACCCATTCAGGGTAAACTTTCTTTTCAGGTTGAACTTGCGCCTGTTTCCCTTCCATAGATTCAAACCGAGCTGTTAATGACTCAATAGTAGTTATTAACTTTTGAGAAACATTAGGATGAACTTGGTTTTGGTTAGGTGCAATGAATGGAGCTTGGACAGATGTGGTGGTTGGTGCTGCAACTGATGGTAGTGCTGCCAACCGTTGTTGCATTTGACCCGTAGGATTAGACCTCTGTGGGTGTACTGATAAAGGAGGATATTCTTGATCCATCTCAGTAGTTACAACAAATTCCTTCGGCTATCGGACTTCAGCATTCTTATGAAGAAGACTACTCTGAAGTAGTTCTGCATTCAACCTTCTTAATTCTTTCATTTCTTCCTCCTGTTGTGCAAACCTTTTCTCTAATGAGAGCGATTGACCTCCTTCAGAGGAAGGGTGAGAAGTAACCTGATTCTTTCCTTTCCCCTTATTGGATCCTTTTCGTAGAGGGGGAAGTGGGTTACTTGAAGGAATACCCAGATTTTGGGTAAACCTTTGATTACGTGTGCGCACACCTTCTTCATTTAGGTCTGTGTGTGCAACTTCTTGAGCAGGAACCTCTTCGTCTGATCCCTCTGATTGAGCCTCATCTGGTGAATCAGTAGCAACAGCATCGATGACATTAATGGATGCATATTGCATGGAATCCTTTCTATCAGCATTTCTGTGATATTGTCTTCTTCCATGTCCATGATGAGACATGGAATTCCATTGACTTGATCCCTTAGGAACTTCTTGGAGAACCGTCACTTGGAGAGAATCTCCTGATAGCTTGGCTCTTCGTTCCTCTTGAGGCTTATTCCCTAATCGAGAGAATACTGACTTTCACTGAGGGAGGGATTGAAGATTTGAAAAAGTCCCCAGTCCGGTGGACTGGGGATGTTCCTGCTGCTTCCGCTCAACTCCTCGAATCCCATTTGTTGACTCTGAGGGTTGGGTTAGAGAAGTCCCCAGTCTGGCAAGCTGGGGTGTCTCTTGATATGCTATGTCTGAGATCTTCTTAAAATCTCTCTTGATCTTGCGAATCTTAGTTCAGAAATTAGCTGGATGCATTAACCTGTATCCACTTTTATCACCTGGTTCAGCAGACTGTTGGATGATTTCGGAAACTTCTGTCATTTGATGACGTGTTTGCTCCAGACAAGAGGCTTGTGCAATATTCTCGCCTGCTTGATGTAGGAGCAATTCAACAACTTGTTCTCTATATACTTGATTTTGAGAGGAACTAGTTGAAGCCTGTTCTTGAGCAACTTTTGATTATGAACAAAGCCCATTGACTGTGGCCGGCCATGGGCAATAACATTGCATGAGACCATTTTCGGCGGGCTTTGCTGACTGGAAAGCACCGTGAAATGTAGTGCTCCGTGAACACCCCATCCTCTGATATGAACATCAGATGGAGCATTGGCAATTAACTGACGCAATTTTCTTAGTGCGCCAAGGCATGAACGTTGAAGGGTTCTCTGTTGCTTTTCAGCCTTCGGATACTGAGAGACTGATAGAGATGCCAAATCAATCTGGCGTTGTAACCCTTCTATTATCTTAATATGATTTTCATAATCACCATAAGATAATACTTTTTTCTTCAGTTGACAAAGAGTCTTCCATATGTTGAGACGAATATCATGGATTCCATCATCCGTCAACATCTTTGGAATGTCGTACTGGGAGTCAGCCAAAGGCCAAAACATGACTGGTACTTCACCTTTTGCTAGTTTTTTCCTCATGTTCAGCATTTCCTCCTTATCATTAAATGAAGATTCTTCTACCTGTTTGGACCAGAGTTGGTGTTTCCTTGTTGCTTCATCGGATTCAACAAGATTGGAAGAGAGATCACTATTCATGCTGGAAGATGAATGACCCAGGGATGGTTTGGAGAATAACCTGAACCCCAGGCTATCTTCTGATGGAGAAAGAGTTTCACCTGCCGATAGTAAAGCATCAGACATGACTGGGTTTACGTTTGCAAGTGCCTCGAGATAGGAGGGCTTTCTTGTCACTACATTGCCTTCTGAAGAATTTTCGAGACAACATGAATCACTACTGCGGAGAGGACTTTCGCAGCGAAGTTCATCACCATGAGGAGGACCGTCATGATGGGTTACAGAAAATGATGAAATCTCTTGCTCCTTGGTCTTCTGACCACACAGAGGGTTCCTGTGGCTCTCATCTGAAGAAGAAACTTCAAGATTGACCGAATTTTCATGAAGCAAGTCTTCATGAGGAAGTGTCTGTTGAAGACCTTCAGAATTAATGTTCCCGTTATTAGGAACTGAGAGAGTAGAATCTTGAATTCCGACAGATAAATGTCTGAGGGCTTCAAGAATTCCAGCATCGAGCAAGGCTTGGTTACAGATTGGCCTTTGATCTCCTGACTGTGCTGGGCGGATCTTTTTCTTAGATGCCTTCTTACTCGCTTTAGAAACCACTTGATGACGAAAGTGATTGCTCTGAGCAGGTATATGTGCCTGATAAGGAAAGATGGTCAGGTTAGGCTGACGATCTCCACTCAAATCAGGTGTACGTGCCTGACTTGGTTGTCCGTATGATATGGGGGAGTATGCCCCATAACCCTCTTGGACTGGAACAGATGTGTGTGTCTGTTCCGGAGTGAATCGTTGATGTGTCACTCCACTGCTAGGGATAGATTTATGTGTCTGTCCCTGTGATGAGGCTGAAGCTGTTATGATATCCTGGCAAGCATCTAGAATATGAGCAGGAATTTGCTTCTTCTCTTTCACCATTGACAAAATATGTTTGGTGACTTCAGCCGCCGGAACGGGGATATAAGTCCATTCCAGGCTTGGAGTAGGTGTATGTGCCTGCTCTTGTCCTCCTTTTCCTGTTAGTGAATCCTGATAGTACTCAAGTGTGGAGGCAGAGAGTTGAGTCTGCCTCCTGTTTGTCGTCGGGACTTTCCGACTGACTTCTCCGTGCGCTACCAAGTGAGACAGTTGGTAGGCTTGATTAGTATTAGCAGGTGTATGTACCTGCTGATTACACTTCTCCAAACGCGGTTGACGAGATCCATCATATGTAGTCAGACGAGCCTGCTGACTAACTGGTGATGTATAAGCAGGTGTATGTTCCTGCCTATGGTACTCCGCCGGAATTTCCTGGCGGGATAGGCTTGATGCTGCCAGATGAGTCTGCTGGACAGCGGAATTAAAACAAACATGTTTGTATACCTGCTCGTTGTTTGCCACCAAGTTAGGTTGGTGGACTTCTCCGGAGATGGCAGGGATGACAACCTGCCTATTGTTAACCGGATTCCGTCTCTGGCGGTTCATCTTGCCTGCTCAGGTTTGAGGAATCTGAGCTGAATGCCTGGAGTCGGTACCCTCATCATGTTGAGGGCGCACTACCGCACGAGTCTGGCGGCGATTGTTGATGGGAGCCCTCGGGAAGGACTCCTGTCTTTTTGAACTAAGGCCCTGAAGGACCTGCTCATTCACTTCCTCAGAGTAAGGGAGTGAATGGGAATTGCGTTCCGGGGATAACGACCCGAAACGGTTGGAGACGGTAGTCAGCACCGCCTGCTTCTTGATCGCTGGCCGCCGTTGTCCGGACGACCAGGTAGAGTTGTTAACTTGGAGGGCTTGACGAGCGGCCTCCAGAGTTGGGATAGTACCGTTGCGACGGTACTCCTTAACCAGTGCATTAGAAACCCAGTGTTGAAGATGCTTAGTTGGTGATGTCATCCTCAGAGCGGATGACGTTCCAGCAGGAGTAGTAGCATTGGTTTTCACAGTAGCAGACCTCACAGTAGAGGTGTTCACAGCAGCAGTATTCACAAGGGTGAATTTAAGGAAAGCCATTTTACAGAAGATCTTGAGAAAAGAGTGCCTGTTCCATGTAACAGACATAATCAAGATGAATCCGGCCACTGCATCTTTTGGATGAGAATATGTCAATGATTTCTTTGTTGGCCCAAGGGGCCTATCAAAAAAGAAGAACATCACTTTAACTTGGTTAAGGATTCACGTCAGGTTCACCATTTTTGTTTCGCACGGAATCCGGGGATGACCGCCTAGACGGGATATTCAAACGTTCCGATCGATTTCTAATGGGTTTGTTCGTAGAACCGGAAACATCCAATGATTCCACATCCGTTTGGACCTACTTTCCAAAGGCAGGCACTCATTAGCTTGTGGACTAATGAGACTTAGGAATTTGCATTGGTCGAGAGGATGGGAGGTCGGACTCATCACACCTTTTTGAGGGGAATTATTGTCTACTCCGGGACTCTCTTTATAGATTTAAGTTTTGTTCGTGAATCCTTATTATATTACCAAGTATAAAATGAGCTTTCCTTTAGTATTAACAATCAATGATTAAATATGCAAGAAATTTTAGAGAATCTTTTATATGTATTCGAGGTTCTTCATCAATAGAGAATCATCTATATCTGTTTAGAGATTCTTGGTCAATGGTATCCTTCAAAACATTTATATAAATTCTCTTGGTCATTATGATGACCATGCTGGTTTTAAAGCCACTCAGTGGGGCACATGAAGTTTATCTTCATTCAGAAAGACAAAGATTATTTCAAAGTTGGGATCGAACCCATAAATGGGCTACCTACGTATCCTTTGTTTTGGAAAAGGAATCAGAACCCACGTAGTTCGAGAAATGGAGTATGATGTTTATGATTGATGGCTCAAAGATGAATGTCATAATTACTTTTACACTCTAAGATCACGTGAGTCATGCTCGGTGTGAGAAACAAGAGGTATTGGTAAAAATTAGACAATTGTGCCATGAAAGATGCAATCATAAGAATTTGTTTGGGGCTTATGTATGGATGACTTCCCAGATAGATGAAGGTTTAGGATTTACTTTTAGGGAGAAAATCCATGAACAGGGTCCATATAGTTATATGTGCTTCATGGAGATTTGAATACTCTAATCTTGGGGCTTATTCCTAAGGAGGATGCCCAAGTTAGGAGGGGATTTATGATTGGGTTTTACTCCTAAAAAGGAAACCCAAATCAAAGGTAAATTATGACTGGTTAAGATAATTTTAAGGGGGCTTGAGGTTTACTCCTAAAAAGGAAAACCCAAGATTATGACTGGGACTTACTCCTAAAAAGGAGGCCCAGGTTATGACTGAGTCTTATTCCTGAAAAGGAGACCCAGGTTAGGGATTAAGTTTTGGGGCTTACTCCTGGGGAGGATGCCCAAGTTTAGAGGACTTGATTGGGGCTTACTCCTGAGGAGGATGCCCAAGTTTGGGAACTTTAAGAATTTGGGGCTTACTCCTGAGGAAGATTCCCAAATTAAAGGATTTATAACTGGGGATTATTCCTGAAATGGAGACCCAGGTTAGGATTCTCTCATCTTAAAGGATGAGGTTGAATGAATGAACTCTCCATATTTAGTGACATAAGGATATTTAAATCACTGGACTTTGAGAGATATTCCACAGAATTCCTTTCAGATAAGGAAGTCAAATCAAGAAATCATGCCATAAATGGCTTTGAAGAGTGTCTTGAAGACTGAATCTGGAAAAGGAAAGGTGAAATGGCTTAAGAGGGGTAAAAATGGGCAAGATGGGCACCCAAAAAGATAGGGGCGCGCAAGTCTTGCAAGGCGCGCAAGTCTTCCATGGGCGCGCAAGTATGGTCGCGCAGGTATACCTGCGCGGCACATGGTGTACTTGCGCGATTTTCAACCAGCATTGAAATACTTGAGCGACTCTTTTTAAACCCTTTAGAATTTTCTTGAGGTTCTTCCAGAAAAGGGACGCACATGTTATATTGAAGGAAATAAGTCGGCGCGCAAGTGTTTGATGAGTTTCAACACTTAGGCCTTCCTCCTTCTCTTTAAATCTTCCGTTCTAGGTAAGAAATTACCATAGAAGTGTTCCGGAAGCTTTGAGAAGAGACTTGGGCGTCGGGAGCTTCAATCCGAGTTTCTGGACAAAAAAATCCTCTCGAATGGGGGGCCCACAGGGTCTATTTATAGGAAAAAGAAGGCCCTGGGCGTTTACCGGGCGGTTACCCCTTAGGTCGCGCAAGTCACTTGCGCGACCAAGGTAGCCACACAAGTACATTTGCGCGATTGTTAGATAACTTGCGCGGTGAGGTTGTTGTTGATCCTTTCTTCCTTCCATTGTTGATTTTTGATGTTTTCATCAAAGGTTGAATCACTTTGATCTTAGATATTCCCTTTTCCGATCTTTAGATTCTGTGACGAAAGGAGCGTCAACAGTCCTGTTAGTCTCAATCTTTACCAACAGTTTCGGAAACCTTTTTAAAGGCTTTTTATTCTCAATATTTACCAACGATTTTCAAAAACCTTTGGTAAATATATATTTTGACGGTTTCTAAACCATTGGGAGGTATAATGTGACTTATGGTGTCTTATTCCAACAGTTATTTCATTACTGTTGGCATAAGCCTACCCCATGACTTTCTTTCCAATGATTAGTTAAATCATTTGTATATGTTTTACCAATGGTTATAAAACCTTTAACAATGGTTTAAATACATTGGTATATACTAAATTTCTAGTAGTGTAGGGTGAGAATGCCTTCAATAGTTTTAAGGATGCCCTCCTCCACCAAGGTGCTCACCATATCCACTTAAACAGGGACCCTGGCATAATGTTCATACCTTAGGATTCCTATCTCTTTATTAATCCTAATAGAAAATCCAACCAAATATTCAATGTCCCAAAATATCAAAGGATTCCAATAAATCCAATTCAACTTATAGATACTGATACATACTAGCGTGATGGTGTTTTTCACACTATAGGGATTAAAATTCATTTCCCAAACTTGAATCCGGAGAATTCCTATTTTGAGATTAAGTGATCCAATTCCCATGTATCTCCTTTTCCAATCATATTATGGGAAGACTATGTGATAGTATCCTCTACCCAAGGCATTAATCTTCCATTCTCTCAACCCCAAAATTTTAGAAATTTGTTCGATGATATCACCAAACATTCAAATATTTTCCCCTTTTGTGGTGAAAACATGTGCAATAATAGAAAATAAACATAAAATTATTCTCTCCTCCACTACCTCATGATTGGAAGAAAAATGAGTCACATTTCCTTTCCAGATCACATGACCAATGGAATGTTCTCCAAAATTAGTGAAATTAAGTGAATCTGTAGACTTCACCACCTCCAAAAAATTTAATTTCGAGCTAGACATCACCAAAACCACATGAAGACCATCTGACATTGAAACTATAGATTTTCAATGATCAAAGAGATCCTTATATATAATCAAATCTATCTGATCCACGGTGAGATCCTATAATTTTCCATCAGAGGGATTCACGATTTGGGGTTGCGTGTGATCCTCACAATCATCTGGTTCCCCTCTTTGAGCCATCCTTCAACAATATTGGTTTTATGGGTTTTAATGGTATTTTAGATTTTTTATTTTTTAGGGGGTTTTAGGGGTTTTAGTGTTTTTAGGGTGTTTTTGGGGGTTTTAGTGATTTTTAGGGTTTTTATGATTTTTAGGTGTTATTAGTTTTATATAGTTAACTTATAGGTTTTAAGGGTCTTAATTATTTTTATGGTTTTCAGTGGTTTTAGGGGATTTAATGATTTTTATTTTTTATCATTTTTTATGGTTTTAGTGATATTTAGTGTCTTTAGTTTCTTTAGGTTTAGTGTTTTTTTTGGGTGAATAGGAATTTTATGGGTTTCTATGATTTTTAGGGTTTTTAGGGGTTTTTTTGTAACGCCCCAACCCGAAAATCCAAGAGCTGGTGCATTATTTTAATACATTGGCATGATTACAATGAATCAAATCCAGAATTACCAATCAGTTTAGAATTTTTGGAAATAATATACTTAAATATGTTCGACATTACAACATGAAAATAAAAACAACACTAATTTATTCCATTAGAAACATCCAAGATTAAAAGATTATTCCTACAAGTCACTCATAAATAACTTCTTCATATCCTGGGAAAATGAAACATAAGAAAGGGGTGAGCTCAAATTCTCAGTAAGAGTAAGCAATACAGTGTAAGATAACATAAACATTAGGCATGGTGAATAATTGAAAACACATGCGTTTACAAATAGTAAACATGAACACTTTATGGAAGAAATATGAGCTGAGTAAATAATTCCATAATAAAACATAGTCATGGGTATTCTACTAGTAGAATAACCACATTAAATATCAATATCTAATCTCATAATGATGGATTTCATAATTCTGGACATCATGACGACGTAGTCAAGGCCTCGTGACAAGACTACAAATAAGATTTTTTCAAGGCCTTGTGCCAAGACACTAGTTTGTCTCATGAGACCTACTGATGCATCGAGGAGAAATAGAGGGATCCACCAGTCACTAAATAAGTCTAATTCATTCCTCATTTTAAAAGGTTGAAACATAATCTCAACATTCGAATTAAAACTATCATAAAAAATGTCAATTTTTTAACCAAATACCACAAATGGCATAAAAATAACACATCCATAGTAAAACATAACTCATTCAATACAATATGAATGATTTCTTTATAATAAATTAACCTAAATTAGGAATAATGAAGTATATTGCCATAAATGATAATAATCATCAAAATTATTTGAGAGAAATATCCCCCTTTTCTTATAAACATTTAAAAGTATCATTATTTATCAAGAAGCTATTTCAAATAGATTTTTGAATCAAAGAGTCCCATACCACTTTGAAAAATTTAAAAGGAATTTTAATATTAAAAATTTAATTTCCATATAAATAAATCCTTAAAACCATTTTCAAAACGTAGAAATTAATGAGAAATATTTAGAAGAATAAATTTTTAGAACATTTAAAATGATATTCTAGTTAGAGTTCCTAAAAAAATGAGAGATGCTAGAATACAACTAATTGAGGTAATAAAAACATTATAATATCTTAAGAATAAAATTATTCATGATATACTATGTAAAATTACAGTATATACACCAAATAAAAGTGAATTGGCACATAACAACAGATAAGACTCAATGGAATGTGGGTTGAGATGAAATCCCTTATAAAGACCATATCCTTAGGTTAAGGATAAATCAATGACATAATTATGTGTGAAAAATATAAATACACTCAATATGATTGGACATTATTTGTAAATAAATTATGGGACATTAACAACTATTCTTGTAAAAACAACACCAATGAATTGGATGTTTATCTCAATGAATGGAGATTGAGTTAAAATTACTCTTATCAAGTTCATATCGATGACTTGAGAATTTATCAACAGAGTGATTATGTGTATCAAAAGTATATCCATATAAAGGGGAGTGGAAATTACTACATAAATAATAAATATTGATTCCACACATAGTCATGGAGTAAAATAATATATGAATTGTGGGTAAAGCCTAATGAGTGGAAATTGAAATTTGAAATTTCTTTACCGATTTGGTAATTTACGAAACATACACCCAATGAAAGAAGTATCATAAAATGAAGTTGTAAATACACATAAATTAAATTATATTACACAAATAATACAATCATGGGTAGTACATACACCACACAAAAGGAAATAGTGTCAATATAGCATGAATCTCATGGGAATAAGAAGTGAGATGAAATCCCCTTACCACGCTGTAATCAATCGAGTCGTATGACCAAAAGTTAATAACCACCAAATTATCAATAAAATACCATGAATATAAAGATAATAATGATAATATATATCAAATGGAAGTACCCAATACACCAAATGCAATAAATAAGTGGTGAACATTGGAAATCTCACGGAATTAAAAGTGAGATAAGAAACCTCTTACCTCAAGTCCGACTTATCTTGTATGTTCATTGTTATTCCTGAATAATAAAATTATGTTAATTTATAATTGATTAATAAAATTTATGAAGTTTATTATTCCTTTTATATCACTTTTTACCTTTCTATAACAATTAGTTAATTATTTGAGTTCATATTGGATATTTTATCGATGTTCGGAACTTGAGTCAAAATGAACTTATTATAATTACAAATTTTACATGTGGTCAAAAGTCCATTATCTCTAGAATTATATACATGATTTAGATATCATATAAAAATATTATATATCCAATATATATATATATATCTATTTATAATAGTACATAACATTTGTAGATAAGAAATGAAATCCACCGTTCATGGAGACGGTAAGCTGTACGTACACATGAACACTACTTTCATTTATATTTTGTATTTTAATGGAATTAAAACATAATGATACATACTTATATAATAATTACAGTATAATATCATATATAATATCATTAAATTCATCCTTTATACTTCCCACATAGGGAATTAATGAGTCATATCACTTTGAGGGGGCAGTAGTCCGCACTTCCTCAAATGAAATTATCGTGTTTTACACATAATGGAAACCATAAAAGAATGATATAAATGTAAAATAAATAAGAATAAATAAAACATAAACACAATATATATCATATATAATTACAGTTCCATATTAATGTCCACCATGAGAGGCGGTAAGATATAATTGAACAATCATCATTTTGTGAGGCGTTAGTTTGCCATCCACAGATACAATAGGTTCTTTACCAATTAGATGGAGGTGTGTGTAAGTATAGTTTGAATAATTCTCATAAAAACATACTAGTATATTTAGTATTCTGTTATTGTTATAAAATAATGTAATGAAAAGATTTTATGGTTTGGAGAAGTAAAATAAAAGAAAAGAATTTAAGAGAAACAGTTACCTTTAATTCAGGTAACTCCCTTTGGTTTGAACCAAAAGGACCTCTTGAAGTGCCTTTTACCTAAGGTAAGGCTTCTAGGAGGAAAAGGGGGATCTTTAAAGATTATTTGGGCAGGTTTTGGATAAGAAAAGGGTCTTGAGAGGTGTGATGAATGGGTTATAATTGAGAGCTTTTATAAGGGGGGAGGGGCTCTTTAGGAAACTGTAAAAATATTACTTTATTATATAATTATATTCGGTTTGTAAGGGTCCAAAACTATTTAAAGTCTAATATAAGATTACTAATAGTAGAAATAAAATCATCCAATAATAATTGGACAGGTTTTGAATGTTATTATTATATTTATAATCTAATTTATTTAAATCATTTATTAATGTGGCAAATACTGCTACATTTTTGTGTCATAAATAATTTTATTGATTTATGTCTAAAAATTATAGAATAAATACTATGATTTAGGAAATATTTTTAGATTTAAAATTAATATTTATAGTCTAAAAGATAACTTATATAACCCCATGTAAAAAAATTAATTTACTAAAAGATATTGGTTTGTGTCATTTTGGTCATTACTTTAAATTAATTAATCTAAGTGTCATTATCACTTCCAAGTGCCTCCATGGGGTCCCAAAATCGACCCAAAGATTCCCATGGTCGTAAATGACTCAAAACATAAGGTTAGGGCAAGTGTTAAGGTAATTTTTTATTATTATAATATTCTTTTTACCTTGAATTATCCTATTTACCTTTAACCGTGGTAAATAAAAGTAAAAAGTTACTATTTACCAAAATTTATTTTCATCTTATTGAACCACATTTTACATAATAATAACAACAATATATGTCAGATTTTCAAAATCCAATTCACAGAATTAGTAAAATTTTTATTTAAATGAAAAATTTAGTTTTTTAACTACTACTTAGTGGTTTCACTATTCATAAAAAAATTGAGGTTTTTTAGAAAACTACCAAAAAGTCAGACTAAGCTATATTAGATATTCAGAATTCAAAAATGAGGTCTATTTTACCAAATTCAAAACAAAGATGTTTCATTAATTAAATTAATTCCCATTATCAAAACAGATAGCATGTTTTTAAGAAGCAATGACTATCAAATGATTGATACTTTTTTATGTCCAATTTCAAAGTATAATTAATTCCAATGACCAAAATTGGATTAAATGGTAAAAAAATAATATAATTAAACTTTAAAACCAATTAAAAACATAATAAAACCATATAAATAAATTATAATAAAAGGCACTTTTGAATTAAAATATAGTATTTTTCACTATTCATAATAAATGAATTTTATCAGAAAAATACCAAAAATTTACCCCAAGTAAATTTTCATGTCCCGATTCTAAATTAGAATTTTATTTTGTCAAATAAAATATTTAAAAGTGACCAAACTAGATTTAATGAGGGTTCTCCATTAGAAAGCAGCAAATAAACCATTTATAGTAAATTAAATTTAAAATTAGATTCATTCACATTTTAAGCCTCTAAATTTTATTGCAAAAATGTAAAAACATATAACAAACAAATATAATAATTTTTTAGTTAGTTTTTTCCATTCTTACCATTACAACGGCTAGGTATTAACTACCATTTAAAATAATAATTTTATATTATAAGTGTGCAACGTAATATTTTAAAGAAATCCATTGTTGCGTATCAGGTATGCCATCAAACATAGCGTCCCCTTTAAAGTAGAATTTAGTTTACAAATATTAATAAATATGAAAGTTTTCATGCTCTTTATTTACCAGGGATGTTACATCCTTCTCCCCTATTTGGGAATTGTATCCTAACAATTTTAAAACTGGGCATGGAAACTTCATTGAAAGTCCCACATCTGAGATAGAGTCAATAAAACAATTACTTATAAGAAAGAAATTGAAGTACAAAGGTAACCCAAGATAACCCACACTAGGATAACATGTAGTAAAACATGGATATAGAAGATAAACTAAGTGTCATGTTATGTTGGAGAGGGATAGAAAACATGATCAAAAAAAAGTTAACAATAAGAAAACCACAAAATTGTGATGGGATAAACGGTCATTAGTTTCCAAGTAGGAAAAGTAAACATACAAAATTTTATTTTTTTTAAGTTACATTTCATAGTGTTGAGTAATTTACTTATGATATTGACTAACATCATAAAGATATATACTTACTTTTTATGTAGAGTTTCATTCTTTAATAAATTTCTACCACTAACTCATATTTTTTCAAACAATGAGTACTCAAGATGACTTTGTCACATTGGAAGAGCTAGAATCAACTTATAGAGAATCACATGATCCAAAAAGGATAAAAAATATATTTACCTTGTCTTTAGAGATTAACCAAAACCAAAATGGTCAGTACAAGATCAGATGATCCCCAAAAACGATAATTCTTTAGGGAAACAAATACTAATCTTAATTTATAAAATTAAACCAACAATACCCCAAAGTTAAATAAATACCATTCAATAAACAATTTTCCTTAAAATCCTTCAATATAATCAAAACTAATATTAAAACCCAAAACATAGAAGAATTTGGTTATGTAGTCTTCCATGTTAAATTGTATCTCCAAATGACATCGACTACTCTTAAAGTAACATACTTAAAATTACTTAAACTAATCACATACTCTCTATGATAGGTTAATCAATTCCATAAATAACACAAATCACAATAAATCCACAATAAAAACATAGATAAAAATCCACCATTACTCCTCAAATGAAATCCCATAGTATTCTATTTTCCTTAGGCATATAGTGTTCCCAACAGAGTGAATGTCTTCCAAAATTACATTTATCACTTAATCACCAAATTGTTTTCCTATACTAAGGATATAAATTTTATAATAAATAAGGTCCCAAATCAACTTAATAAAATCATTTAATTAAAAATAATTTATCAAACTAACCAAGGACTTCACATAGTCTAGTGGTAGGCGATAAATCCCAATCGCACTCTAGTTGTGGGTTTGATTCCCACATATTTGTCCGACATGACGGGTTGTCACAAGTTCTGTCTGTTGTCCTTTTTCAAAAACTATATTTTATAAAATTACCAAAATGAGATAAATTTTTCAAAATAACCATAACATAATTCAACCACAAATTTTAGCTCATACCTCTCATTTTCGTCCCAAAATTTAATAACTTGTAATTGCCTCAATCTCAATGATCATTTAAAACCAAATGGTTATTTATAACTATATCCACAAGAGAAAAGATAATTATTCCTCAAATATCATTTTCACATGAAAAACTATTGGGTTACAAATACTAGAGAAAATTCTTCCAAAGTAATCCCATCAACAAAGAGCACTAATACTTTTAAACATTTTTCCATTTATTTCCACATAGATTCTTCCTTGAAAAAGAGGATATCCTATAGAATATGGCATTCGATCGGGTAATATACAAGTCCCCTACATTTATGGTAAATGACTGTAAATTGATTCTAGGGACCATTTTTATTTTCTTTCATAGTAATCTTCATTTTTTTCGGCAATTCTTTTCTTTATGTCCTTCTTTCCCACACATAAATCATTTCTTTATTCCATAGAGACACTTTCCTGGGTGTCTCCTTCTACATTTCCTACAAGATTGAAATTGGGGTTTCTTTTCTCCATGGTATCCACTGCTGGAGCTCTTATCATTCTCGCTTTTCTCCTATTTATTGAGTCCGGGAGTTGGTTAATATATATATTGTTGATCATATTTTTGGAAAACTGATTCTTCATGAACACGATATCTTTTATGCCTATCAACATTCAATTTTGTTTCTCATTTCCACCACCGTTCCCACCTTGTATATGATGCTCAATGTAACTATGACTTCCTTGGAATCCAGCCATCGACTAAAACTAGAAATCATTGTGTGAGTAACTATAGTAATAAAGTCATTTAGAAAATATCATGACACATGATTTTCAATATAAAACACTTTAGGGTTAACCAAGGTCATTTATTATCATCTTATATTAAAATCCTTAAAATTAGTTTGTAAAGAAAATGTAAATTATCCTAAGAATATCCCTTGAGAGTGTAGTAACCAAGAGTGCAGAAAGACCCGTAGTCAGGTACCAGGATACCCCGGGTCAAGCCCGAAACTCCTTGTCAGAGTTTTCACTCCTAGGTACATATGTTCCAAAGCCTCCTCTACTTGCTCGTATCTAGAGAGGGATTTATTGCTTGGAAAATACACAAAATCTCTACATTACCAAAATTTTCAGAAGTTATTCTATACTAATCCTCAAAGTCTATCTTAGGGTAATGTGCTCTAATCAGTTTTTATCTAAATATATTTTCCAAGGCTTGTACTAAACTTAATCTGATACTAACTGTAATGCCCTGACCCCAAAATCCAAGAACCGATGCATTATTTTAATACATTGGAATGATTACAATGAATCAAGTCATGAAGGACCGGTCAGTTTAGTAGTAATGGAAACAATATACAAACATATGTTCAACAATACAACTTGAAAAGAAAAACAGCACTAATTTATTCCATTAGAAATGTTCGATATTCCATGATTATTCCTACAATTCACCCATAACTGACTTCTTCATATCCTGGGAAAATGAAACATAAGAAATGGGATTTCTCAAATGCTCAGTAAGAGTAAGAAATACAGTGGAATATAACATAAACAATAGGCATGGTGGATAATTCAAAACACATGCCTTTAAAAATAGTAAACAAGAACACTTTATGGAAGGAATATGAGTTGAGTAAATAATTCCCTAATAAAACATAGTCCTTATTATTCTACTAGTCTAATAACCACATGAAATATCAATAGATAATCTCATAATGATGGATTGCATAATTCCAGACATCATAACCACATAGTCAAGGCCTCATGCCAAGACTACAAACAAGATTTTGTCAAGGCCTTGTGCCAAGACTCTAGTTTGTCTCATGGAACCTACCGATGCATCGAGGAGATATATCGGTCTCTACCTGTCCCTTACTAAGTCTAATTTATTCCTCATATTAAAATTTGAAACATAATCTCAACATTCATATTAAAAGTAGCATACCAAATGTCAATAATTTAACCACAAACCTTGAATGGCATAAAAATATCACATCCACAATCAAACATAATTCATTAAATACAATATAAAAGATTGTATTATAATAAATTAACCCCAATCAATAATAATTAAGGATATGGACATAAATGAAAATAATCATCAAAACTATTTGAGAGAAATATCCCACTTTTTCTTGAAAACATTTAAAAGTATCATTATTTATCAAGAAGCTGTTTGAAATCGATTTCTAAATCAAAGTGTCCCATACCACTTTGAAACTTTTAAAAGGAATTTAAATTTTAAAACATTAATTTCGATTTAAATAAATAATTAAAATCATTTTTAAAACATGGACATCAGTGAGAAAGATTTATATGAATAAAATTTTAAAATATTTCAATGATATTTTAGTTAGAGTTACTAAACAAATGATAGACGCTTAAATAAAAAATAATTGATGTAATAAAAACATTATAATATCTTGATAATAAAATGATTCATGATATACTATGTCAAATTATAGTATATACACCAAATAAAATAGAATTGGCGCATAACAACAAAGAAGACTCAATGGAATGTGAGTTGAGATGAAATCCCTTATAAAGACTATATCCTTAGGTTAAGGATGAATCAATGAAATAATTATGCATGAAAAATATAAATGCACTCAATGTGATTGGACATTTAGTGTATATAAATAATAGGACATTCACACCTATTCTTGTAAAAACAACACCAATTAATTGGATGTTTAACTCATTGAATGGAGATTGAGTTAAAATTACTCTTATCATGTTCATATCGATAACTTGAGAATTAATCAAAGGAGTGATTATGTGTATCAATTTTATATCCATAGAATGTGGAGTGGAAATTACTACAAAAATAATAAATAGTGATTACACACATAATAATGGAGTAAAATAATCAATGAAGTGTGCATAAATCCCAATGAGTGGAAATTGAAATTTGAAATTCCCTTACCGGTTCGGTAATTTACGAAACATACACCCCATGAAATAAGTATCATAAACTGAAGATGTAAATACACATAAATTAAAGTATATTACACAAATAATACAATCATGGGAAGTACAAACACCACAAAAAATAAATAAAGAGTGGCAATACAGCATGAATCTCGCGGGAATAAGAAGTGAGATGAAATATCCTTACCACGTTGTAATCAATCAAGTCATATGAAAAAAAAGTTAATAACCATCAAATAATTCACAAAATAACATGAATATAAATATAATCATGATAATATATATTCAATGGCAGTACGCAATACACCACATGCAATAAATAATTGGCGAACAATGGAAATCTCACGGAATTAAAAGTGAGATAAGAATCCCCTTACCTCATGTCCGAATTGTTTTGTATGTTCCTTGTTCTTCCATAATAATAACCTTAAGTTAATTTATACTTTATTAAGAACATTTTTCATGTTTTTTATTCCTTTTATATCACTTATTACCTTGCTATAACAATTAGTTAATTATTTGAGTTCATATTGGATATTTTATCGATGTTCAGAACTTGTGTCAAAATGAACTTGTTATATTTACAATTTTCCATGTGATCAAAAGTACATTATCACCAAAATGATATGAATGATTTAGATATCACATATATATATTATATCCAGTATATATATGTATTTATATTAGTACATAACATTTGGAGATAAGAAATGAAATGCATCGTTCATGGAGACGGTAAGCCGTGCGTACGCATGAATGCTACTTTCATTTCTATTTTGAATTTTATGGAATTGAAACATAAAGATACACAGGTGTATTATACATCAAGTATAATATCATATATAATATCATTAACTTTATCCTTTATATGTCCCATATAAGTCATTAACGAGTCATATCACTTTGCGGGGGCGGTTGTCCTTAATTCCTCAAATGAAATTATCGTGTTTTACCAATAATGGAAACCATAAAAGAATGATATAAATAGAAAATACATAACCATAAATAAAACATCAACATAATATATATCAAATATAAATACAGTTCCATCTTAATGGCCACCATGAGAGGTGGAATAATATAATTGAACAATAATCATTTTGTGAGGCCTTAGTTTTCCATCCACAGAAACAATATCTTCTTTAACCATTAGATTGAGGCGTCTGTAAGTGTAGTTATAATACTTCTCATAAAATAATTTTAGTATATTTAGGATACTATTTTTGTTATAAAATAAAGTAATGAAAATACTTTAGGGGTTGGAGATGGAAAATAAAAGAAAAGAATTTAAGAGCAATTGTTACCTTTAATTTGGGAAACTCCCTTTGGTTTGAACCAAAAGGACATCTTGAAGTGCCTTCTTCTTAAGGTAAGGATTCTAGTAGGAACATGGTGATATTGAGAGATTATATAGTCCTGGGTTGGATGATCCAAGGGTCTTAAGAGGTGTGATTAATGGGTTATAAGTGAGTGATTTTTATAAGGGGGAGGAGGGGATCTTTAGGATAGTGTGAAAATATTATTTTATTATAAAATGATATTCTGTTTATAAAGGTCCAAAAATAATTAAAGTAGAATATAAGATTACTAATGGTCGAAATAAAGTCATACAATAATAATTGGACAGGTTTTGGATGTTATTTTAATATTTATAATCTTATTTATTTAAATAATTTACTAATGAGGTAAATACTGCATCATTTTTGT
Organism: Viscum album; assembly: GCA_963277665.1. Classification (NCBI taxonomy): domain Eukaryota; kingdom Viridiplantae; phylum Streptophyta; class Magnoliopsida; order Santalales; family Viscaceae; genus Viscum; species Viscum album. Next base: position 1,423,703,816 of record OY728136.1, on the reverse strand, counting down.
GTCCAAAATTATTTTACTTATTTGATGTCTAAAAATTATAAAAAATAACATGATTTGGGAAATCTTTTTATATTTCCAATTAATATTTATATTCTAAATGATAACTTATATAACTCCATGTAAAAAATAATTTACTAAAAGATATTTGTTTGTGTCATTTTGGTCTTTACATTAAATTAATTAATCTAAATTGTCATTATCACTACCAAGTGGATCCATGGGATCCCAAAATCGTCCCAAAGATGCCCATGGTAGTAAAGGACTCAAAAAATAAAGTTAGGGCAAGTGGTAAGGTAATTGTTTTATTATGATAATATTTTTTACCTTGAATCATCCTATTTACCTTTAACCGCAGTAAATAAAAGTAAAAAGTTACTATTTTCCAAAAAATATTTTCATCTTATTGAACCAAATTTTATTTAATAATAACAACCATGTATGTCGGATTTTCATAATCCAATTCACAGAATTAGTAAAATTTTATTTAAATGAAAAAGCTAGTTTTTTTACTACTATTTAGTGGTTTCACTATTCATCAAAAATTGATGTTTTTCAGAAAACTACCAAAAAGTCATCCAAATCTATATTTGATATTCCGAGTACAAAAATGATTTCTATTTTATGAAATTTAAAATAATTATGTTGCATTAATTAAATTAATTCTCATTATCAAAACAAATAGTGTGTTTTTAAGAAACAATAACTATCAAAAGATTGATACTTGTTTATGTCCAATTTCATAGTGAAATTAATTCCAATGACCACCATTGGATTAAATGGTAAAAAAATATAATTACACATTAATACCAATTAATGACATAATATAACCATATAAATAAATTTTATTAAAAGGCACTTTTGAATTAAAATATAGTATTTTTCACTATTTATAAAAAATGAATTTTATCAGAAAAATACCAAAGATTTAACGATAGTAAATTTTGATGTCCCAATTCTAAAGAAGAATTTTATTTTGTCAAATGGAACATATAAAAGTTACAAAAACTATAATTAAAGTGGGTTCCCCATTAAAAGGTGGTAAATCAACCTTTTAAAGTAAATTATGTTTAAGGTTAGATTCATTCACATTTTAAGCCTCCAACTTTTATTTCATAAATGTAAAAACATTTAACAAACATATATAACCATTTTTTAGTTAGTTCTATTCATTCTCTCCATTACAACGACTATGTGTTAATAACCATTTAAAATAACAATATTATATTATTAGTTTGCAATTTAAGATTTCAAAAAAAACACATTGTTGCGTATCAGGTATGCCATCGAACATTGAATACCCATTAAAGTAGAATTTAGTTCCCAAACATTAATAAATTTGGAAATTTTCATGTTATTTATTTACCTAGGATGTTACATTTTTTGTTTTTTGGGACTTTGGGTTTTTTAGTTGTTTTAGGGTTTACCGAGGTCCATATGATTTTGTCGTTTTATGGTTTCTTTGGGGTTTTAGTGTTTTAAGAGTTTTTGGAGTTTTATTGTTTGTAAGGTTTTTATGGTTTTAAGGGTTTTTAGGTTTTTAGGTTTTTCTTTTTTCTTAGAGTTTTAGGGTGTTAAAGTTTTTTTATAATCTTTAAGAGTTTTATAGTGTTTTCATGGTCTTTTAGGATTTTTTGGGGTTTAGGGTTTCTATGGTCTGGGGGGGGGTTATGGTATTTTATTAATTTAGGGTTTTGTAGGTTTTTTATGTTTTCTTATTTCAAGTATTTTTATAGTTTTAAGGCTTCTTATTTTTTTTAGGTTTTGTATGTGTTTTTGGTGGATTTAGGGGATTTACAGTTTTAGGCTTTTTAGTGTTTTTAGTTTTTTTTTTAGGGTTTTCAATTTTTTAATAAGGGTTTTAGGGGATTTATTATTTTTAAATACTATTTTTTTAGGTATTTTATGGGTTTTTATGTTGTTGTAGGGGTTTTAGGGTTTTTTATGGCTTTTAGTCTTTTTGAAGGTTTTCTAGGGTTTAAAGGTTTTAATTTTTTAGGGTTTTTATGTGTTTTTAGTGTTTTTTTGTATTTTAAGGGATTTTTTATTTTTTTAAAGGGTTTCATGTTTTTTTGGGTTTTATGGTATTATTAGGATTTTAAGGATTTTAGGTTTTTTAGCATTTTTATGATTTTTAGGGGTTTTAGGGGTTTTCAATTTTTGGGTTTTTTCTTATTTTTAGTGTTTTTAGATTATTGTTTGCGATTTTAAGGATTTTTATGGTATTTAGATTTTAGGGGTTTTATAGTTTTTAGGGTTTTGGTTTCATTTTTGAATTTCATATGTCTTTTTGGTTTTTATGGGATCCATGGTTTTAAGTGGCTTTAGTGTTTTTATAGTTTTGGGTTCTTTTTGGTTTTTAGGTTTCTTATGGTAATTTTAGTGTTCTTTTAGAGATTTATAGAGGTTTCATATTTTTAGGGTTTTAAGGGGGGTTTAATTTTTTTTAGGTTTTTTGGGTTTTTGAGGGATTTTTAGTGTTTTATGGTTTTCAGGGCTTTATAGGGTTTTTAGGATATTCAGAGGTATAAATGTTTTTTATGAGTACAAAGGGTTTCTTAGGGTTTTATGATTTTTTAGAATTTTGTTATTTTTTATGGATTTTTTCATCTTTTTGGTTTTTTAGGTTTTTAAGGATTTTAAGGGTTTTATATTTTTTAGTGTTTTTTTGGGGTTTTATGGTTTTCATATTTTTAGGGTCTTATTGTGTTTTAGGTTTTAAGGGGATTTTTGGGATTTTAGGAATTTTTATGCTACTTTTCATATTTTTATGTTTTTTAGAGTCTTGCTATTGTTTTAGGGTTATATTAGATTTATGAATTTTTTTAGGGATTTAGGTTTTAATTGGTTTAGAGTTTTTAGGGAGTTTTTAGTTTTTCTATATTTTTTTGTTCTTATATTTTGTTTTGTGTTTTAGGGGTTTTATGAGTTTTTATGGGTTTTATGTTTTTCATAGGTTCTAGGGTATTTATATATTTGAGGGTTTTTATAGTCTTTTATGATATTTTAGGGTTTTTTCTTGGGTTTATTTGTTTTGAGTGTTTTTTGAGTCATTTAGGGTTTTGTGGTATTTAATGGTGTTTTTTGGGGTTTTAGGGTATTAAATTTATATTTATGCATTTTTGGGTCATTTTAATTTTTTAGCATTTTTAGTGTTTCAATTTTCATATGTTTTTTCAATATTTTTTGGGTTTTATAAGGTTTTAGGTATTTTCATTGGGTTTTTTTTTGTGTTTTGGGTGTTTACAGTTTTATGGTTTTATGGACTTTTAGGGGTTTTTCTATTTTTTTTAAATTTTACGGTATTTAGGGATTGTAGGGTTTTAGGCTTTTAGGGAATTTTATTGGTTTTAGTGTATTTTAGGGTTTAATGTTTTTTTGGTTTTTAATATTTTAATGATTTTTAGGGGTTTAGGGTTTTTAGGGTTTTGGGTATAATTTGGTTTTTAGGGCCTTTAATGGGTTTTAGTATTCTCTTATGATTTTAGGGTTTTTTTATTTTACAGGGTTTTGTAGGATTTTTAGGGCTGTTAGTGTCTGTCTATGTTTTTATGGTTCTAGGTATTTTTAGGGGTTTTTATATTTTTAGGTTTTTAGGGGGTTTTATGGTTATTTGTGATTTTTAGGCCATTTAGTGTTTTAATGGTTTTTTGAGTTTTTATGGTTTTTAGGGTATTATATTATTTTTATGTATTTTTGTGCCTTTTAGGGTATTTATGGGTTTTACGGTCTTCTAGAATCTCTTTATGGCTTATACGATCTCTTAGGGTTGCAGTAATTTTTAGTCTTTAATGTATTTATGTTCTTCAAATTTTTTGGGATTTTGAGTTTTTTAGCGGTTTGGGGGGTTTTAGATTCTTTTTAGGTTTTTATGGTCTTTTAGGGTTTTTGGTTTTTGGGGACTTTTTATGGGTTTTCATGGTTTTTTGTGGTTTTCATGTTTTTAGAGATTTTCATGGGGTTTTTTTTGGATTTTATGGTTTTTAGGGGTTTTATGGTTTTTAAATTTTTAAGGTTTTAATGTTCTTTTATGGTTTTAGGGTTTTTAGGGTTTTAAGAGTTTTTTAGTTTTTTTGTTTGACTATGGTTTTAGGTTTTTAGGGGGGATTTCATAGTGTTTTTGAGGTTTTTAATGTTTTAAGGTTTCTTATGGTTTTTATAGTTTCTAGGTTTTTTATGTAATGATTCTCAATGGTCACCGTGCCACACCTTAATCGAAAAAATCACCAGACAAACACATGGAAGCCAAACACCACTCCACTGTATGGCCACATGGTAGGAACAACCCCCTATCCAAGATTTTATTTATCCTCCCATGTAACTCTAACTCACTAATTCTAGTATAAAATTCCACAAAGGAGCATTAAGATTACCAACAATCTATCAAGTGACACTCTTAATGCTCCTTGGTGGACTCTTAGGCCTGATGTCCCAAAATGGAGTTATGGGGGCGATGGAATAAAACCCCAGTTTGAAGGGGAAATTCCTAATTTAAAGGATTGTTTTAAATGGTCTAAGTATTAAGGGGTTTTATAAAGTTTTAAATCCTTTAGGGTATTTTAATATTGTGGGGTATTTTAGGGTCTTTTAGTTTATTTTTAGGATCTTTTAGATCTTTTTATTGTTTTAAGTTTATTCATTGTTTTTTTTGGGTTTTTGGGTTTTATCGGGCTTTTTGGTTTTTAGGAGTTCTATGGTGTCCAAGAGTATTTAAGTTTTTTTTTTGATTTTTTATGTTTTTATGTGTTTTAATCGGTTCTATGTGTTTTAGGGATTTATGTTTTTTTTTGAATTTTAGGGAATTTTATAGGTATTATTTCTTTTTAAGGGGTTTATGGGTTTTGGGATTTTTTTTATTTTTATGTTTTTATAGGTTCATTTTGGTTTAAAATTTCTTAGGTATTTATGCTATTTTTAGGGATTTATTGGGTTTTTAAGTTCTTATTTTGGTTTTTTCGGGTTTTCATGTTATTAGGGGTTTTGGGTGGTTTTAGTTCCTGTTTTGGGGGTTTGGGGTTTTTACACTTTATTTTAGGTTTTTAGAGTTTTTAGGGGTTTTATTAACTTTTTTGGTGTTTTAATATTTTTTATAGATTTGTAGGGTTTTGGGGGTTTTAGGGTTTTGAGGGGTTTTCGATTTATTTTAGAGTTTTAAGGTTTTTTTTGGGTTTTTAGAGGTTTTAAATTTTTTAAGGATTTTAGAGTTTTTATTTTTAATATATATTTAATTATTTTCTAGGGAAATTCTTGTTTTTACGGGTTTTAAGGTATTTTAGGTGTTTTAGGGTCTTTTAGGGGTTTAGGGTCCTTTTAGATTTTAGGGGTTTTTAGAGTATTTTTAGGATTTTTAAAATTTTTAGGGGTTTTATGGGTTTTTATGTTCATTTATGGATTTTTAGTGTTTTAATCACCTTTTGGGTCTGAGGGTTTATCTTTAAGGGTTTACGGTGTTGGATTTTATGGTTGAGGTGCCCCGTTTTTGGTTTAGGGAGTTGGGTTTATTATTTAGGGTGTAAGGATTAGGGTTTAGGGTTTTTGTTATAGGGTTTAGGTATTAAGGTTTAGGGTGTAGTATTTATGCTCTAGGGTATCAGGTTTTGGATGTAGGGTATAGGGTATTACATGAATGGTTTAGGGTTTAAGGTGTAGGTTTTATGGTTTATGGTGTAGGGTTGTGTTTATGGTTTTTTGTATTTTTTTTGGTTTTTAGGGTTTTGGGGTTTTAGATGTTTTTTGGTTTTTTTAGTATTTTTGGGGGATGTGGTTTATATGGTTTTAATGATTTTGGGTGTTTTAGGGGTATTAAATTTTTATAAGTGGTTTGTTGGGTTTTATTGGGTTTTAGCCTTTTTCATCGTTTAGGGGTTTTTTGGGTTTTTTGTGGCCTTTATGGTCTTTTTTGGTTTTTTTGATTTTAATGGATTTTTATGGATTTAGGGTTTTAGGGTATTTTGGATTTTTTTGGTGGTTTATGTTTTTATAGTTTTGGGGTTTTTATTGGGTTTTAGGGTTTATTAATATTTTTATGTGTTTTTAGTTTTTAGTAGTTTTAGGGTTTTTTGAAATTTTTAGGGGTTTTAATAGATTTATTATGGTTATATAGGGTTTTTAGTGTTTTTTAAATTTTACTATTTTAGGGTTTTAATCATTTTGGATTTTTTGGTTTTTAGGTTTTTTAGGATTTTTTAGGGGTTTTGGGGTTTTTAAGGGTTTTAGGGTATTTATTGTTTTTTAGTACTTTTGGGGGTTTAGGGTATTTTATGGTTTTTGGGTTTTAAAGGAGATTTGGGGTTTTTTTAAGATTGGGGGGAGGGAGTAGGGTTTTATTGTCTTTTAGGGATATTTAGGGGTTATGTTTTTTTGGTTGTTAGGGGTTGTTCAATGATTTCTTAGGGATTTTAGATTCCAGTGGGGATTTTAGGGGATTTAGGGATTTATGGTTTTCGAGTCATCTTGTATTTTTTAGGGATTTAGGGTTTTTATGGGTTTTTGGGCTTTCCGGTTCCTTTATGATTAATTTATAGTTTTTAGAGTCATTTAGATATTTTTATGGTTTTTGGGTTTCTTTTAGGGTTTTTAGGGTTTTTAGTGTCTTTTTGGATTTTGAGGGTCTTTTAGGGGTTTTAGTGTTTTTAGGTATTTTAATGGGTTTTAATGGGTTTTAATGTTTTTTAGGTTTTTAGGATTTTTAGGGTTTTAGGATTCATTAAGTTTTCTTTGGTTTTGGGGGTCTTTTAGGGTTTTATGGATTTATAGGGTCCTTTAAGGGAGTTTGGGTTTTATGTTTTTTTTTGACTTTTTAGTGTTTTAGATGTTTCTTGGGTTTTTAGGGGTTTTATGGGATTTTGGGTTCATTTTGGGGTTTATAGTCTTTTTAGGGGTTTTTAGGGTTTTTAGGGGTTTTTGGATTTAAATACGTTTTTAGATTTTCTATTGTTATTGAAATTTGTTTTGGGTTTTAAGGGATTTTTTTTAAAGTTTTAGAGTTTTTATGGATTTGTTAGGGGTTTATGATTTTTTTGGGGTTTAGAGGGGTTTGGGGTATTTTATTGTTTTTTATGGGTTTATGGTTTTTTAATTTTTTAGGTTTCATTATGTTTTTTGGAGTTTTCATGGATTTTTAGGATTTTAGATGTTTTAAGGGGTTTTTAGAAATATTAAGGGGTTTAATGCTCATTATTTTTTTAGGATTTACATAGGCTTTAGTGGTTTTAGTGTTTTAGAGTTGATTTAGGTGTTTTTGATTTATTTTAATGGGTTTTTGTTTTTAAGGGGTTTTTATTTATTTTTAGAGATTTTTGGGTATTTTTAGGGGTTTTTAGGGTTTTAGGGGTTTTTAGGTTCTTGTATGGGTGTTAAGGGATATTAATGTTTTTTATAATTTAAAGGGGTTTATTTTGTCTTATGGTATGTTAGTGTTTTATAGGGTCTTGGGTCTTGGGGGGATTAAGGTTGTAAGGATCTTTTACTGTTTTAGGGAATTTTAAAGTCTTTTTAATATATGTTTTTGTGTCATTTAGAGTTTTTTAGGTGTTTAGGGCTTTTAGGGTCTTTTAATGAGGTTCTATGGTTTGTTAGATTTTTAGGGTTTTATTTTATTTAGGGTTTTTAAGAGGTTTTATATATTGTTTAGGTCTTTAGGGTTATATGGTTTTTTTGGTTTATTGGGTGTTTGTGTTTTTAGTTTTTTTTTGTGTTTTTTAGGGGCTTTCATATTTTCTATGGATTTTTTAATTCTTTCTTGGAGGTTTATGATTTTTATAGTCATTCAGAGTTTTTAAGTCTTTTTGGTGTTTTTTCGGTTTTTCTGGGGGGGGGGGGTATGGTGGTTTTTCAGTATTTTTATGTTTTTAGAGGGGTTAGGGTTGTTAAGGACATTTATGGGATTTTAGAGTATCAATGGGGTTTATTGTTTTTATTTTATTTTAGGGTTTTAGGTTATTTAACTGGGTTTTAGGGGTTAAAAGGGATTTATGGTTTTTAAGAGCTTTATCCTTTTTAGGTATTTGTAGGCCATTTTAGGGGGTTTTATAACTTTTAAGGTTTTAAGGGTCTTTTGGTGGTAAAAAATGGTTATTTTATGTATTTTTTAGTTTTTAGGGGGTTTAGGGGTTTTAGGGTATTAATGATGTTTTATGGTTTTTATATTTTTAAGTCTATTTTTAGGGTTTTTATAATTTTAATGGATTGTATGGTTGTTATGGTATTTATATTATTCAGGGATTTTGTGGTTTTTTTTTTATATTTTGGTTTTTATATTTTTTTGGGATTTAGGCTATTTAGGGCTATTTTAGTGTTTTTAGGGTTCTTTTAGGGGTTTTTGGGTTTTGGGGTTTTATAGGGATTTATATGTTTTTATATTTTTTTGGGTTTTAAGGGTATATTTTTTAGGTTTTGTATGTTTTTAGGGGTTTTTAGAAATTTTAGGTATTATTAGGGTTTTAATGTGATTTTGGGGGTTTTAGGGTTTTTTTCAATTTTTATGGTTTTTTGGGGTTTTGAGAGTATGATTAGGATTTTTATAGTTTTTAGAAGATTCATAGGGTTTACGGATTTTTAGGATTTTTATGGTCATTGGTGTTTTTAGGGTTCTAGGGATTTTAGGAATTTCATATTTTTAGGGGTTTAAGGTTTTTTTTGTTTTTATTAATTTTTTGGTTTTTTGGGGTTTTAGGTTATTTTAATGGGTTTTAGCGGTTTTAGTATATTTAGGGGGTGTTCATGGTTTTAGGGTTTTTAGGGTATTTTTGTTTTTTTAATGTTTTTTTTCAGGTTTTTAGGTTTTATGTTTTATAGTGCATTGTATATGGTTTAGCATGTAAGTTATTTGGTTTGGGGTAGTGGGTTTAGATTTTATTGTGTAGGGTTTAGGGGTTAGTGTTTAGCGTTTAGGGTGTAGGGTTTGGGGATTATGGTTTATGGTATAGTGTTTGGTGAATAAGGTTTAAGGTTTAGGGTGTATGGTATTGGGTTTAGACTATAGGGTTTATGGTTTATGGTGTAAGGTATATGCTTTATAGTGTAGGGATTATGGTTTAGTGTGTAACATATATGCATTAGGGTCTAGGGTATAGGGTTTGAGGTGTATGTTTTAGAGTATATGATTTAGGGTATTGGGGCCATGTTGTGGGATTTAGGGATTATGGAGTAGGGTATTAGATTTAGGGTATAGGGTTTAGGATTTATGGTGTATGGTATAGGGTACATGGTGAATGATTTAAGGTTTAAGATGTGCGGTTTAAGGTTTAGGTTGTATGTTTTATGGTTTATAGTGGAGGGTATAGGGTTTAGGGTGTTTTTTTAGGGGCTATGGTGTAGGGTATAAGGTTAAGGGGTTTTTTTAGGTTTTATGGTGCAGAGTATGTGGTTTAGGATGCTGGTTATATTTTTTCGCGTATAGGGTTTAGGGTTTAGGGTATAGGGTATAGGGTCTATGGTATAAGTTGTATGGTATAGGGTATATTTTTTAGGGTATAGGGTTTAGTGTGTGGGATTTAAGGTTTAGGGTGTAGGGTTTGGGTTTTATGTTGTATATTTTGGGGCTTAAGGTGTAGGGTATATGGTTTAGGGTATATGGTTTAGGGTTTATAGTGTAGGGTATATGGTTTAGGTTGTATATTTTTGGTTCTTGGGTGTAGGGGTTACAGTTTAGGGTATAGGGTATATATTTTAGGGTTAAGGGTGTTGGGTATCAGGTTCAAGGTGTATGGTATAGGGTATAGGGTGTAGGGTTTAGGGAAAGAAAGATGCGAGGGTCAGGCTATTCCCGACCCCCCCCCCCAAATTTATTAAAGAAATGATGCAGTAGACAAAGGAGGGGAAGGGTCAAACGACCCACACACAAAAACCCTTAACAACCCCAAACCAAAAAAACCCCAAAAAGAAAGACCAAAAAGCACACCAAGCCAAACAAAGCTAAAAAAAGAAATGTCCCCAACATCACCTCCCAACCAATCAGCAACAAGCATCCATCAGCACCAAAACCACGAATCATCAACTAGCATCCAGCAACACCAAAATCATCTTCATCAACTTCATCAGCCCAACTTCAGAACCAGAAAGTCACAACCATCAACCTCTAACAGCCCCAAGACAAACACCATCACAGAAGTACCCATCAAGAAGCGGCATCTTCCAGCAATTGGAGGCCAAAAACCAGTAGCAACCACCACCAAAGAACACACACCACAACAGATTACCAACAGAAAGAGAACATCAATGCAGGAAAATAGAAAAAAAGCAAGACCCCAGCATCCCCCCTCTAGGCCACAGGAACCGACCTAGAGAAATCCAGAGCACACCAGAATCGTCATCGGGCAGAGAAGAAGGTGGGATGGGAATCGACACCACCCCAAGGCCGTAAACGGAACCCGAAGTCTAGGAGGAGCCAATTGCAGCCTACAATAATCATCCCGGAGGAAGTGATGAGCATGTGGAAGCCGCAACGAGATCATGAGGATTGGGGAACACCAAAATGGAAACCAGGAAGGCCATGCCCAATTCCAAGCTCTCTAAGCCACAAAACCTCCCATATATGGAAAGGAATACACCGAAGAGGACCACACAAAGCCAATGCCGACCGATGGAAGACAAGTATCGCGAAGCCAAGAGAGTCCGGGTCACTGTTGCATGAACCAGAGCCAGCAGAGATAGAACCAAAGACGATGCTAGATTTCGAAGCCACAAAGTGTGAAGATGCCGCCACTTGGTCAAAAACAGGTTTGTGACACACGGGAGAAACCTCCATCGATGCAGATCCAGAATGAAGCCACGGTCACCGAGGTCATACCATGCCGGAGGGGGAAGAAGGAAGAACCGAAGGGGAACCCTAGCGAAGAAAGGGGAGGAGAAGAGCCACCACTCCGAGGACTTTTCTCATCTCGTGTAGGGATTAGGGGTTAGAGTGTAGAATATTGGGTTTATGGTTTTGGGATTAAGTTATAGGGTTTGGTGTGTAGGGTATATGGTTTAGTGTGAAGGGTATAGGGTCTAGGGTATAGGGTATTTGGTATATAGTGTAGGGTATAGGATATATAGTGTAGGTTATAGGTTTTAAGGTGTACTGTTTATTGTTTAGGGCATAGGGTATAGGGTGTATGGTGTAGGGTTTAGGGTTTATGTTTTAGGGGTTTGGGCATAGGGTATTGAGTTTCAGAATAAGGTTTTAGGGATTATGCTATTGGGTATAGGGTTCAGGGGTGGTATTTAGTGTTTAGGGTGTATGATATGTGGTTTAGGGTGTAGGGCATATGGTGTAGGGTGTGGGGTTTAGTGTTCAGGGTATAGGGTATAGGGTTTGGTGTGTAGGGATGATGGTTTAATTTAGAAAATGTATGGTGTAATGTGATGGTAATAGGGTGTAGGGTGTAGTTTTTATGGTTTATGGTGTATGTTATAGGGTTTAGGGTGTATAGTTTAATGTTTGGGTTTAGGATATAGGTTTGTTAGTTCTTATTGGAATTTTTAGTGTTTTTTTCATTTAATGGGATTTTGGGGGGGGGTTAGTATTTTTTAGATATTTTAAGTGTTTTATGTGTTTTTTTGGATTTTAGTTTTTTGGGTTTTTTTGTTTTTAGGATTTTTTTGGTTTTATGATGTTTTTAGGGTTTTATTGTTTTTTGGGTTGCTATGTGTTTTAGGTTTTTAAGTGTTGTTTGGTGTTTCATTTTTTGGGGGTTTTGGGTTTCTTTTGGGTTTTTAGGGTTTTCGGATTTCAATATGGTTTGTAGAGTTTTAGGGTATTTTAGGTGGTTCTATGGTTTTTGGGTTTTAAGGTTTATAGATTTTTTAGGTTTTAAGTTACTTTATGGTTCTAAAGGTTTTTTTATCATTTTTATGTTTTGGGGGTTTTCAGGGTTTTCTTCGGTTTTTAGGGGTTTTATTGTTGTTTGGGTTTCTAAGGGTTTTAATGGTTTTTAGGGGTTTTTAGAAATTATAGTGTTTTATGGTTTTTATGGTATTTTTTTTGGTTTTTAGAGTATTTTGTATTTTTTGGGGTTTTTTGTGATTTCATGGTTATTTTTGAGGTTTTAGGGTTTTTAGGGTTTTCATGTGTTTGAGGGTGTTTGGGGGTTTTATAGGTTTTTTATGATTTTTAATGTTTAAGATTTTTTGTTTTATTTTAGGTTTTTAGAGTGTTTGAGTGATTTTAGTCGTCTATTTTTATTTTTATTGTGTTCTAGTGTCTTAATGGTTTTAGTTTATTTTAGGTGTTTTAGGGTTTTTAGTTCCTTTAAGGGTTTTAGTTTTTTTTAGGTTTTTGGGCTTTTAATGATTTTTATTGTTTTTATAGTATTTAGTGTTTTTAGTGGTTTTATGGTTTCTAGGGGATTTGCAGATTTTTTGGGAGTTTTTTATATTATTTTAATATTTTTAGGGTTTTGAGTATTTATAACGTTTTTACGGTTCTATGGGATTTAGGGTTGTTAATATTATTAAGGGTTTTAGTGTTTCTAAATTTTTTTTTGTATTTTGGGTTTTAATGTGTATAGGGTTTTTAGATGATTTTTGTCATTTTAGGGGGGTTTAGTGCTTTTTGGGATCTGTAGTATATTTTAATTTTTTTATTGATTTTTTGAGAGGTTGAATAGTTTTTAGGGGTTTTAAGGGTTTGGGTATGTAATAGATTTTACGGTTTTAAAGTTTTTCTATTTTTAATTTTTTTATGATTTTAAGGCTTGTGTTTGGGGTTTTTGGGGGTTTTTGGGTTTTCAGGGGTTTTATGGATTTTAAGTGTCTTTTTGGATCCTATAGGTGTTTTTGTGTTTTACGATTTTTAGGGTCATTAAGAGTTTTAAGGGTTTTTATGGACTTTTAATGTTACATGTATTTTTAGTGTTTTTAGTGTTTTTTGGGTCTTTCAGAGGTTTATGGGTTTTAGGGCCTTTTAGGATTTTAGGGTCTATTTGGGTTTTCCAGAGTTTTCATGGTCCCTTTTGGTTTTTTTTGGGTTTAAGGGTCCTTTTTATATGGTTTTCAAGGTCCTTTAGGGATTTTAGATGTTTTTAATGTCCCATAGGGGTCTTTAGGGGTTTAGGATTTTTTAGTGTATTTAGATAACTTTAGGGGTTTTAGAGGTTTTTAGGATTTTTTGGGGGTTTTAATGCTTTACAGGGACCTTTAGAGTTTTAGTATTTTATAGACTTTTGGGGATTTAAGGTATTTTATAGTATTCTGGGATTTTAGGGGTTCAATGTCTTTTATTTTGTAGGATTTTTAGTGTATTTTAGGGATTTTATGCTTTAAGGTCTCTTTAAGCGATGTTAGTGTTTTATGGTTATTTAGGGTTTTAGGTACTTTATGGTCCATTAGGTTTTTTAGTGTTTTAGAGTAGTTTATGAGTTTTTAGGGGTTTATTTTCTTTTCTTCTTTTCATGGTCCTTCAGGGTTTTTAGAGTCTTTTTGGGTTTTAGTGTATTTTATGGTATTTTAGGGGTTCTAGGTTTTTACTGTCTTTAGGGTTTTTAGTCATTTTGGGGTTTTATATTTTTTGTGTTTTAGGTGGTTTTAGGGTATTTTAGGGTTTATTGTTTTTTTTAATCTTCTATGGGATTTATGGATTTTAAGTGTTTTACGGATTTTAGGTGTTTTTCAATTTTCTGGTTTTGGTTTTCTTGGGTTCTTAGGATTTATTAGGGTGTTTAGGGGTTTTACTGTTTTTATGTATTTTAGTATTTTTAGTGTTTTTAGGGTTTTTAGGATTTTAATTATTTTTTATGTTTTTATTTTTTTTACATTTCTAGTGTTTTATGGGTTTAAAGGTGTTTTTGGGGTTTTAGGTGTTTTATGATTTTTTAGTGTTTTTGGGGTTTTGGGTGTTATTAAGTGCTTTATGGTTGTTAAGGGGTTTTTTTGTTGATTAGAGATTTACATAATTTGGGTTTTCATGGATTTTTAGCGTTTTAAAATAAATTAGGTTTTATGGGTTTAAATTGTTTTTAGGGTATTAGGGTTTTTAGTTCTTTTATAAATTTTTAGGCATTTTTAGGCATTTTTAGTGTTTTTAGGGGTTTACAAGTTTTTTAATTTTTAGGGGTTTTAATAATATTTTAGGGTCCAGTGTTTTTAGAGTTTTTAATATTTTTAAGGTTTTTGTGGTTTTAATGATTTTTTTAGTTTTTTATAGTTTTTAATTATTTGTAGAGGTTTTTAGGTTTTTAACATTTTTAAAGATTTTTAGGTTTTTTTTCTGGGGGGAGGGGTTAGTGTTTTCAATAATTTTGGGGTTTTTTTGGGTTATTAGATTATTTTCTAGATATTTTAGTGTTTGGAGGATTTTGGTTTTTTAAAGATTGTTAATGGTTTTGGGGGGTTTTAAGAACTGTTATGGTTTTTAGCATTTTTAGGACTGTTTTATGGTTTTAGGGTTATTGGGGTTTTTAGTGTTTTATAGTTTTTAAGGTTTTTAGGGGTTTTACTTTTTTTAGGGCTTCACGGTTTTTTAATATTTTTATGATTTTATGGGTTTCATAATATTTTATGCATTTATAAGGATTTTTAGTATTTTTAGTTTTAAAGGGTTTCAGGGACTTTTAGAGAATTTTTAGGTGTTTTATGGGTTTTCAAGGGTTTTATGGGTTTTAGAGCTTCTTACGGTTTTTATGGTTTTAGGGGGTTTTGGTTTTTTAGGGTTTTCAAAGGGTTTTATGTGTTTCAGTGTTTGTGAAGGTTTTTAGGGTTATATGGTTTTAGGGGTCATGTGTAGTTTTTATATTTTTAGGTTTTTGAGATTTTATTTAGTATTTTTAGGGATTTTTGGGATTTATATGATTTTTTGGTTTTCTAGGATTTGGGGGGTAGTGGTTTTTAAGGTCTTTTAATAGGTTTAGATTATATTATGTAATTTTGTTGTCTTTTAGGGTTTGTAGGTATTTTAGGTATTTTATGGTTTTTTATAGTTTATTTGGGGTTTCATATTTTTTTTGTATGTATAATGGGTTCTCACAGTTTTAGGGTTTTTAGTATTTGGGGATTTGTAGGAATTTTTGTGTTTTGGGGGTTTTAGGGTTTTTTTGGGGTTTTTTTTGGGTTGTTTGGGTTTTTTGGGCCTTTATGGTTGCTAAAGTGTTTTGATTATTTTCTTTTTAGTGTTTTCAGAGTCATTAGGGGTTTTTGTCTTTTTTTGGGTGTTTTAGGATATTTTAGGATTTTAGGGTTCTAATGTGTTTTAGGGTTTTTGGGGTATTAGATTTTTTTAGGGTTTTTTCTGTTTTAATGGTTCTTTAGAATTTTAGGGTTTTTAGGGTATTTATGGGTTATATATTTTTTATTAGATTTTAGGTTTTTTGGGGGTTTAGGGTTCTTAGGGAATTTTATGATTTTTAGTGTCTTTTAGGGGTTTTAACCGTTTTAGTGTCATTTATGGTTTTATGGTTTTATGTTTCCTTTAGGGTTTTATGTTTTTTATGATTGTAAGGGTTTGTGTTTATGCGTATTTATGGTTTGTCAGTTTTAAGGGATTTTAGTTCCTTTAGGATATTTAAGGGTTTTTTATATTTTTTTTGGGATTTTTTGGGTTTATAATATTTTAAGGTTTTGTGGTCCTTTATAGTTCTATGAGTTCTAAGGGTTTTTTTACTTTTTTAGGATTTTTAACTATTGTTTTAGGTATTCTATTGTTTTTAAGGTTATTAGAGTCTTTTTGGTGTTTTAGGGGGTTTTATAACAATTTGGGTTTTTTTGTTTTGTGTGGTCCTTTAGGGTTTTCATGGGATCTAGATTTTTAATTAGTTTTGTGTTCTTTAAGTTCTTTTAAAATCTTTTAGGGGTTTTAGGTTACATTATGGGTTTTAAAAGGTTGTTGGGTCATTTAGGGTTTAGGGTCCTTTTTTGTGTGTTAGGGTCCTTTTTTTTGTTTTGGCGTTTTAGGTTCCCTTAGTGGTTTTAGGGTTTTTTAATGTTTTTACAGTTTTTTGGATTTTTATGGTCTTTTAGGGGTTTTAGTGTATTTAGGGTCCTTTAGAGTTTGTATGGTTTTAGGGCCATTTTGTATTTTTAGGGATTTTGGTGTCCTTTTGGATTTTTCAGGTTTTTTAATGGCTTCGTAGTTATTATGGTATTTTGTGGTCTTTTAGGAATTTTATATATTTTGGGGGTTTTGAGGTTTTGGGTTTTTTTAGCCTTTAATGGGTTTTAGGGTTTTAGGCTATTTTGTGGGTTTTTGGGTATTTAGGAGTTTTAGGGGGTTTTAGGGTTTTTTAGGGGGGTTTATGTTTTATGGTATTTAGGGTTTATAGGGGATGTATGAACTTGTATGGGTTTTAGGGATTTATAGGTTTTTTTTGTATTTTAGTGACTTTAAGGTTTTTAGAGATTTTCAATGTTTTTCTATATTTTTAGGGTTTTGGGGTTTTTAAAAGATTCTTAGGGGGTTTTCATGTTTTAGGGGTTTAAATATTTTTCACGGTTAATTGGATTTTTAGGTATTTTTAACATTTTTAAGGTTTTTCAGGTTTTTAGTGTCTTTAAGGGTTTTTGGTGTTTTTAGTGTTTTCAGTGTTTTTAGGGTTGTTTGGATTTTTTTAGATTTATTAGGTTTTTTAGGGTTCTTTAATGGTTAATAGTTTTTCATGAGTTTTTATGGTTTTTCAGAGTTTTCATAGGATTTTTAGTATTTTCTTAGTGGTTTTGGGGTTTTTAGGGGTTTTTACGTTTTTAGGGATTTAGAGATTTTTAGAGTTTTTAAACGATTTAGGGGTTTCGCTATTTTAAGGGATTAAATTTTTTTAGGGTTTTAAAGTGTTATTATGGTTTTGGGGATTTTTTTGGTCTTTTCTATTTATTTGGGGGTTTTATGTTTAGTTTAGTGTTTTTTTGGTTTAGGGTTTTCAGTTTAGGGTATGGGGTATAGGGGATAAGGTATAGGGGTTATGTTTTTGGGTATATGGGGTAGTCTATAGGGTTTATGGTATATAATTTAGGGTTTAGGGTGTAGGTTATAGGGTTTCCATTGTATGGTTTAGGGTTTGGGGTGTAGGGTATATGATTTTAGGTTTTGTGTTTAAGGTTTTGGGTGTAGGGTTTAAGGTTTATGTTGTTTAGTTTAGGGTTTATAGTATAAGGGTATAGGGTTTAAGGTGTAGGGTGTATGATTTAGTTTTTAGGGTGTAGGGTTTTGGGATTTGGGATTTGGGTGTAGGGTTTATGGTTTAGAGTATAAGGATTAGCGTTTATGGTGTTAGGTACTGGTTTTAGGGTGTAGGGTTTTGGGTTTTGGGTTTTGGGTTTTGGGTGGTCGGTATAGGGTCTATAGTGTACGGTTTAGGGTTTAGGATTTAGGGTGTGGGGTTTTGGAATTAGGGTCTAGGTTTTGGGGTTTTGGGTTTTGGGGTTTGGGTGCAGGATTTTTGGATTAATGTGTAGGGTTTAGGGTGTAGGGTTTAGGATATAGTGTTTCCATTGTAGGGTGTTGGGTATATGGGTAGGGTGTATGGTTTGGGGTTTAGGGATTTTGGTGTAGCTTTTGAGGTGTATGGTATAAGATTGAGGTTTTGGGGTTTAGTGTTTTGGGTTTAGGTTTTGGGGTTTAGTGTTTTGGGTTTAGGTTTTATGGTATAGAGTTTAGGGTGAAGGGTTTACTGTATATGGAATAGGGATTAAGATGTGGTGTTTTGGGTTTATGATATAGGGTTTAGGTTTTATGGTGTATGGTGTATGGTTTAGGGTATATGGTATAGGGTTTAGGGAGTAGGGTTTTGCGTTTATGGTTAGGTTATAGGTTTTAGGGAGTATTGTTTTAGGTTTTTGGTGTAGGGTATATGGTTTATGGTGTAGGGTATAGGGTATAGTGTGTAGTTTATATGGTTTAGGGTGCACATTTTAGGTTTTAGGGTATAGGGTATAGGGTTTATGTTGTAGGTATATGGGTTATGGTGGACTGTATATGGTTTTTAGTGTAGGATATAGGGTTTAGGGTATAGATTATATGGTTTAGGGTGTAGGGTATATGGTTTAGGGTGTAGGGTATGGGGTGTTGGGTGTGGGGTGGAGGGCGTAGGGTTTTATGGTTTAAGGTGTTGGGAATAGGGTTTAGCATCTAGGGTTTACGGTGTTGGGTATAGTGTTTACAGTGTTGGGTTTACGGTGTTGGGTATAGGTTTTTGGATTTAGGGTTTAGGGTTTGGGGTTTACGGCCTAGGGCATTGGGTTTTAGGTTTAGGGATTAGGGTTTATGTCATGGGGTATAAGGTTTAGGGTTTAGGGTTTAGGATGTAGGGTTTAGGGTTTAAATTGTAGGGTTTAGGTCCGAAATTATAGGGTATAGTGATTAAGGTGTAGGGTTCATGGTGTAGGGTATGGGGTTTACAGTTTAAGTTTTAGGGTTGGGGGTGTATGGTGCGGGATTTTGGGTGTAGTCTATAGGGTTTAGGGTGTTGTGTTTAGGGTTTAGGGTATAGTGTGTATGGTTTTAGGTGTGGGGTTTATGGGTTAAGGGTATAAGTTTTAAGGTTTTCAAGGATTTTCTCGTATTTTGAGTGTTTTTAAGGTATTTTTTATGTTTCTTTGGTTCTTAGAGATTTTTGTGTTTCTAGGGTATTTAGTGTTTTTTTTTTATTTTTGGGTTTTTAGGGGTTTTAGGGTTTTTTTGGTATTCTGGGTTTTTATAGCTTTTTTGGGGTGTTTTATGGGATTTAGTGGATTTATATTTTCTAACATCTTGTTGGGTTTTAGTTTTTTTTATTTTATATTTTTAGTCTTTTTCAGTGTTTTTTGGGTTTTTTTGGTTTTAAGGGTTTTATGATATTTTAGTGTATTTATGTTTTTAGGGTATTTATTTATTTTTTATGTGTTTATAAGGGTTTCTTAGGATTTTTTAGGGTGTTATAGTTCTTATGTTTTTCAATTTTTAAAGTTTTTTAGATTTTTGGATTTTTAGGCTTTTATGGTATTTTGTGTTTATTAGGGTTTTAGGGTTTTTTATTGTTTTTAGGGCAAGGAAGATTCGAGGGTCAGGCTATTCCCGGTCCCCCCAAATTTATAAAGAAAATACACAACAAAAAAGGGAGGGGAGGGGTCAAATGACCCACACCCAAAAACCCTTTACAAACCCAACCCAAAGACCCAAAAAAGAAAGATCAAAAGGAAAAGAAAGAAGGAAAGGAAAACAGATCAGTCAACGTCGCCACCAAAATCCGAAATAGGGGCCACACCATAAGGGTCACCATTCGCACCATATCCAGAGGCTGAATCATCAAATCAGGTGTCAGATTTAACCCATCCTGGCTCATAATCCTCATTGAGCTTGATGAGTGTTAGAAACTTCTCCCTGTGTTTCTTTTGTTCCAGGGAATGCGGCTGCTCCCGGTTATTCACCTTGACATTCAGCTTAACTGCCTTAGAAGAATCCTGAGTAACCATGGGTTTGGGGAGAGTGGATTAATCCCGCTTTCGCCTCCTCTTTGAGGTGATCGAGGTGGGCTCATCATCCATCACTTTCACCTTCTCAATCCCAAAAGAGCGCTCCTCCGCTTCCATTCCATGCACTTGATCTGGGATAGAGGAGGCTTCCTGATTAAGGGGGCACTCAACAAAAACTTCTTCCCAATGCAAACTTAGATCCACTAAGGTAGGTATTTCTGAACTCCCATCGACAACAACTAGAGGCCTTTGTCCATCCTCCCCAGGTAGGACCGTCCCCTCATCTTCATGCCTGGCCAAGAAGTCAGGCTTGTCAGCCAGCCGCAAAAGCCCCTCCTCCCTTGGAACCACCTCCTGCACAGCAGCACCCCTGTGTTCGGGGGCATCCCTCATCCCAAGTCCCTTCCCCTGACCGCACCACAACCATGCTTCAGGTGCGCCCTCTTGAGATTATTGGTTTTAGGGTTTTAGGGTCATATGTTTTTTTTGTTTTTTAGGGTTATTGGGTTTCTTTGGTTTTTTTCATGATTTTTGGGTTTTTTTGTTTTTAATGGTATGAAGGTTGTTTCGGGGTGTTTTGTGGTTATTGGTAGTTTTAGAGATCTTACAAAATTTTATGGTTTTTTAGGGGGTTTTTGATTTTTTCTAGGTTTTTTAGGGATTTTATTGTTTTAGGGTTTTATGTGGTGTTTAACGGGTTTTAAGGGACTTTTATGGTTTTTCTGGGTCAATTTAAGGTCTTTAGATTTGTAGTGTTTTTTGGATTTTAGGTTCTTTCATGTGTTTGTAGTTTTTAGCGTATTTTAGGGGTGTTTAGGATTTTAGGATTTTAGGGTTTTATTGGATTTAAGGGTCTAGGGTTTTTTTTTGGGGTTTTAGGTGTATTAGGGGGTTTCATCAGTTTTATGGTTGTTTTAGGGTATTTAGTGTTTTTTGTGTTTTTGTGTTTTTTGTGTTTTTGTGTTTTTTTTAAGTATTTTTATGGATTTTAGGGGGTTTTTAATGGTTTTTAGTGATTTTATGATTTTCTTGGGCTTGGGGGGGGGGGGGCGGGTTAAAGGTTTTTTGGTGTATATGGGTTTTATTGTGTTACTGAATTTATGGTTTTGTTTTGGTTTAACGATTTTTTAAGTTTTTTAGGATTTTTTATGTTTTTGAGGGTTTTTTAGGGGTTTTAGGGACTTTTATGGTTTTACGGTTTTGTATTTTTTCTGTATTTTAATGTTTTCAGGTTTTTTTATGATATTTTAAGGTGTTTAGGGGTTTTATGGGTTTTAGGAAAATTTAGGGGGGGGGTTAGGGACTATTTGGGTTTTTTGGGTTTTTTGGGTCTTATAAGTTTTTAGGCGGTTTTGGTGGTTCTTATTGGGTTTTATGTTTTTTAGTGTCATTTTTGATTTTTGGGTCTATTTAGTTTTAGTGGTTTTATGTTCCTTTATGGGGATTTGAGGTTTTTAGGTTCTTTTAGGAAATTTAAGGGTATCTAGGTTCCTATAGGGTTTTAGGTTTCTTAGAGTCGTTTAGGGGTTTTTGGTATTTTATGGTCATTCATGGGGTTTTTGGTTTTTACTGCCTTCTTGTGTAACGCCCCGACCCCAGTTACATAGAGTTGATGCATTATTACATATCATTGGAATGATCACAAGAAAGATCAAGTCTCAAAAGACCGATTAGTTTAGTAGCCTTGGAATAACTAGATTCATTCATAAAGTTTACATTACATCATAAAGTGAAAACTACTACAAAAATATCTTGTCTTCATATCCCCTCATATTATCCCTGCAGATTATTCATAAATTACATCTTCACATCCTGGTAAAAATAAAACATTGAAAGGGGTGAGATCATATGCTCAGTAAGGATAACAATATAGCGGAAACATTCATTAATAAATAGAAACATTTAAGGAAATATATAGCTAAAAAAATCTTTTTAAACATGAACTTCAACATAATATGGGAAAGATAAAATGAAATAATGCCATTTACTTATTCACATGGATATTCTACTAGTCGAATAATCACATGCAATATCAATAACCACTTTCATAATAATGGAAGGCATAATGCTAGACTATCATCACCACTTAGCCAAGGCCCCATGCCAAGACTAAAAATAAGATTTTGTCATGGCCTTATTCCAAGATACTAGTTTGTCTCATGATACCTACCGATGCATTGAGGAGCTATAGCGGACTCCACCTGTCACTTATTAAGTCCAATGCATTCCTCATATGAACAGGTTTAAACATAACGTAAACATTCGTATTAAAAATAGCATACAAAATGTCAATACTTTCACAATAAATAATGAATGGTATAAAAATAACACATCTATAGTCAAACATATCACAAAACCTTCAATACAATATGGAAGTTTTGTTTCATAATAAATCAGCTTCAAATAAGCTTAAAATCAATCAAAGGATGTTGACATAGATGAAATCAAAACTATTTGAGAGAAATATCTCTTTTTTTGAAATCATTTAAAAGTCACATAATTATAAAAGAAAAAATTTACTTTGAAAATATTCTTATGAGCTTGTAAGGGAAGCTTCAACGATTTTATAATTGTGGAAAATAGTCGCACCTGTCGTATAAGTTAAAAAAGACATTCTTACCTTAATTCTGTCGAAAATGTTAAAAAGGACCTTGTTTGTTAAAGGACAGAAAGATTCCCTTATAAAATTATTATAAAAAGTTAGCAAGGGTATAAATGACTTTATCCCATCGTCTTTAAAATATTAAGAATGATTTGAAATACATTTTTAAGAATCATAGATGTGGATGATAAAGAGGTCCTAGTAGATAATCACGTATAAACAACCTCGGATAATGAAGAGATTGTGAAATAAACCCTTACATTGTACTTCTCCTTAGTCGATGGTATGTTAAACTCCTGTATAATTGTTAAAAAATTTATTAAATTATACAAGAACAATATACATAATTATGATATAATATATGATCTTTTAACATTGATTTGTTAATAATATCTTAGTATTATCCTTGTTTCGAGTGTTAACTTACTTGTTTTCTTTTATATGTTTTGTTACATAAGTCATGTTTTTATGGATAGGTTGTACATTATTCATATCCATAATGATATAAAGTTATTAAAAATTAATTTTAATCATGAAATAAGAATTATTCATGAATGGATACGATGGGGAATGAATCTCATCGCGTTCGTGGAGACGGTAGTCCGTACGTACGCACGAGCGACAATATCATTATTTTGATATTAAAACAATATATAATTGGATGTTATATCATATATAAAGAATCATTATCATGTTATATTTATTATTTAAATGAATTACACATCATTATTATACCCATCCAAATAATAATATATTGAATAACAATTACACCACGATGTGGAGACGATAAGCCGTACGTATGCACGTATGGTGACATTTCATTCAAAGAATGGATAGAATACTGAATATGGTTGTACCATATTTATAGTAATATCACAGTATATAGGAGATATCGGATTTATTATTTTAGAATGGGAATAACAAATAAAGAAGAAGTTGAAAAAGAAATGAACTTGAAAAAGTGAGGTGAAAACATTACCTCTTCTTCGGGTTCTTCCTTCTGATTTGATCAAAAGGGCTCTATAGGTTGGATTTATGATCAAAATAAGGCCCTTAGGTTGTAGTTAGGGAATTTGAGAGAGTATTTGGGCAGGGTTTGGCCGATCCAAGAGGCTTTTAATGTGTGCATTAGAGAGAAGGGTGAGTTCCCTTTTATAAGAGGGGTGAGGGGAACCTTTGTAAAAGCTATAAATATTATTTTATAATAAATTAATATTCGGTTTATGATGGATAAAAAGTGTATTATTTAAAGGTTAAAGTGGGGATGGGTCTAAAACCACTCAACCAATATAATTATACAGGTTTTGGTCATTATATTTACATTATGTTTTAGATTTAACTCTTAATTAATTAGTTTGACACTTACCATGTCACTTTGTATTTTTATATTCTATAGTTAATAAACATACTATATACCTTCAATATACCACCATGTGGTCCATTAATGATTCAACTATCATGATATAAGTCTCTTGGACGAACCTTATATTTTTAGGAATTTAATATCAATTAATAATATAATTTTTGTTTTAATAACTCTTTTATGTCAATTTTGACACTATTGGGTATTTTGTTTTTTATAATTTTATAAAATCATTTTTACTTCAAAACAAATTTATATAACCAATAATAATATGTCATATTAACCTAGAAAATTATTTTAATTCATAAGAAGTCTCAAATTACATTTACTATGATATTTATAATATCAATTAATTTAATATTTCATTAATTATGTAATTACTGAATCACCATTGTGTCATAAATAAATTAAATTATTTAATGTATAAAAATTATAAATAAAATACCATTATGTATTCAATCTTTTTATCTTTATAATTAATATTTAAAATCTAATTTATCTTATGTATAACCCTATATTAAAAATGTTTTAGTAAATAAACTTTTATTTTAACTCTTTTAACTCTTCATTGAATTAAATAATAATAAATGTCCTAATCTAATCCATGTGGACCTAAATGATAATATTTTATTCCTAAGGTTGTTTTTGGTCGAGATACACTTTTCCAATAGAATTAGGACATGTTTTAGGGTAATATTAATATCATTTTCACCCTTAATTACCCTATTTACTTTTAATCGTGGTAAATAAAAGTAAAAAGTTACTATTCACCAACAAAATATTTTTATCTCATTGAACCACATTTTACTCCTTGATATTAACCATATCTCTTGGATTTTCGAAATTCCACTCAAAAAAGCGGTAAAATTAAGTTTTATGTGAATTTCCAAATTCTCCTAGGAGGTGGGTAAAAGACGGTGAGAAATTCAATAAAATTTATATATATATATAATTATTCTAAACTAACTCCAATGAATTACATTAAACTTATATAGGTATTATGTATCTATTTTGACCTTAATTAATATTAAATAAAATAAATAATTATTTAAATAAAAATTCGGTTTTAAACTATAACTCAGTGTTTTTTTCAGTATTGATCAAAAATTGAAAGTTTTCATAAAAATACCAAAATTTTACCCTAGGCTAATTTTGATATTCTGAATCCAAAAATGAAGTCCATTTTGAGAGATAAAATTTATAAAATTTCAAAAATTGGGTATTACTATTCATAACGGCTAGTTTGATTGGTTGTGGCATGTGTGTTAGAACTCGAAGTTGCGTGCAACACATGCTACTATATTATTCAAAGAGAAGCGTACCGTGGAAACTTGAGGTGATACATTCTCCCCTCCTTCAAATAATTTCGTCCTCGAAATTTCTAGAAAATTATTGTATGTTGGGGCCAATAGGGGCCTATATACCCTGAGAGGGGGGGTGAATCAGCGTATGGATATTCTTTTTCAAAGTTCTTTCTGCCCCACTGGATCTTGACCTCTTTGTTACAAGGGTCACTTTGTTTGCATTTGTGTGGTTACTGTGATCACTTGTCTCCTTTACCTGATGATGATGCTTTGAATGCAATGCAGAGAAGTAAGCAGGAAGACACCGATATTTTTACTTGGTTCACCGCTAAGGGCTACATCCAAGGAGCATACGCCGACAAGTTGCCGGTTCGTACCAAATTCCACTAGACTTCACTAGCTGTGGATTACAATGTCCAGGCTAGATCACTTCTATGCCCAGGCTCACTGCCTATACAATGTTTAGGGTCAGCTCACTGCTTTCCCAAGGGTCACTCCCTGTTTCTCTCTCTCTGGCTCACTGCCGGTGGAGAGGATCACCTTCTTCCTCTTCCTAAGCTCACTGCTCCAGAAGGGATTCACTCATAGTTTATAGACTTGTAGGTCTCTTCATTTGCATGAATGAATGCATCTTTCTCTGTGTGTAGATGCTCTGTTGAAGTACAACATTCACTCATAGATGAATATCTCTTTGCACCGAAGGTATCGGGAAAACTTCCAGCATCCACGCAGCCTGAAAAACACTGCTGGAACAAACCTTACTTGGCGCGCAAGTCAACCTCAGCGCGCAAGTATCGGCGCGCAAGTCACAACGGGCGTGCAAGTCCTCCTCAAACACTTGCGCGACCCAAGCTTCCTCAACTCCAAACTTGCGCGAATCTCTTCCTTTTACGCCCAAACCAATATTGGCATGCAACTGCCAACTGGCGCGCAACTTCTAACGCCGGCACACAACTTCAACCTCTGGCGCGCAAGTCCCACCTGCGCGACCACACACACCACTTGCGCGACCACCACACCTACGTGACGGGAGCTCTGATTTCTCAAAGAGTTGAACTCCAGTGATTCTTCATCATAAGTTCCTCGGGTTCCCACGTTGCCTCTTCCATCTTATGGTTTCTCCATAGAACTTTTACCAGATGAGTCGTTCGGTTTCTCAGCACTTGTTCTCTTGTATCAAGAATCCTGATGAGCTCTTCGTAATAAGACAAATCAGGATCCAGTTCTAATTCCTCGTTAGTGAGTACATGTGTTGGGTCAGGCGTGTATTTCCTCAATAGTGATACGTGGAACACATCGTGATCTTTAGAGAGACTTGGCGGCATTTTCAAACGGTAAGCTACAACCCCAATTCGTTCTAGAATTTCAAAAGGTCTGACGTACTTGGGAATCAATTTTCCCTTCTTACCAAAACTGATAATTCCCTTGCATGGAGATACATTCAAGAAAACATGATCTCCAACTTGAAATTACAAATCCTTCTTTCGGTTATCGGCATAGCTCTTCTGCCTACTTTGAGATTCTTTGATGTGATTTTTGATTACCTTCACCTTTTCCATCGTTTCCTCCACCAGTTCTGGACCTATAAGTTATCTTTCACCAACTCCATCCCAACAGGTCGGTTTGCGACATCTCTTTCTGTATAACGCTTCATATGGTTCCATCTGAATACTTTAATGGAAGTTATTGTTATAGGAAAATTCTACCAGAGGTAAATATTGATCCAACATACCCTAAAAGTCAAGTGAGCAGGATCTCAACATGTATTCTAAGGTTTGAATAGTTCGTTCTGATTGTCCATCTGTTTGAGGGTGGTAGGCAGTGCTCAAATGAAGTTCAGTATCCAAGGCCTTCTGAAGACTCTTCCAGAATCTTGATGTAAAACTGGGATCACGATCAGAAACAATCGATAGGGGTACTCCATGAAGTTTCACAACTTCATTAATATATAGTATTGCTAGCCGTTCAAGTGGTAAATCTTCCCTTATATCAAGAAAATGTGTTGACTTGGTAAGACGATCAACAATGACCCATATTGCATCATTCCTTCTATGAGTATTTGGTATCCCCATGATGAAGTCCATCATAATATAATCCCATTTCCACTCAGGTATAGGAAGAGGTTGCAATACTCCACCAGGCTATTGCCTTCCAGCTTTCACTTTTTGATAAACCATACATCTTGACACAAAATCAGCAATCTCCCACTTCATGTTGTCCCAACAAAAATGTTTTTCAAGTCTCTATACATTTTGGTGCTCCCAGGGTGTATAGAGAAATTGGAACTATGAGCATCATCCAAAAATTCCCTTTTTAGATCAGGAATATTGGGAACAAAAAGTCTCTTCCCAAATTTTAGAATTCCATCTTCATAGCCAAAGTCATTCAATCTCCCATCATTCACAGCTTTAATCTTCTTTTGAAACTCTTCATCACCGGTCTGAGAACTCTTTATCCTTTCTAGTAAAGATGGTTTGGCAACCATTTGAAAAAGTATTGATGTTTCACCTTCCATGGTAAATCCCATATCCATCTTCACTAGATCCATGAAAATAGGATCCATTTCAATTATCATCATGTTCAAAACTCCATGATCGTTTATGCTCAAAGCATCTTCCACCTTATTTTCCTTCCCCAGGTGGTAGTGTATCATGCAATCATAATAC
Source organism: Viscum album (assembly GCA_963277665.1). Lineage (NCBI taxonomy): Eukaryota > Viridiplantae > Streptophyta > Magnoliopsida > Santalales > Viscaceae > Viscum > Viscum album. Next base: position 1,423,676,528 of record OY728136.1, on the reverse strand, counting down.
TTGAGTAGTTCAAGACATCTCCTTTTCCTCATGTTGAGTTATTTTTGTGATAAAAAATACTTCAAACTCTTGTGATCAGTAAAAATCTCACATTTTCACCATAGAGGTAGTGCCTCCATATATTCAAAGAAAATATCACAACTTCTATATCAAGATCATGAGTAGGATAATTTTGATCATGAATTTTCAACTGTCGTGATGCATAGGCAATAACCATATCATTCTGCATAAGGACACAACCAAGTCTTTTCTTCGATGCATCACTATAAATAACGAACCCATCATTACCTGATGGTAGAGTCAATATAGGATCATTAACTAATATTCTCTTCAGTTCTTCGAATTATTCTTCACACTCTTTTGCCCAAACAAATTTAACCCCTTTACGTGTGATCTTTGTTAATGTGTTAGCCAACCGGGCAAAATTCTGGACGAAACGTCGATAATTACCTGCTAAACCAATAAAACTGCATACCTCAGTTATACTTGTAGGTGCTGGCCATTCTTGGATTTCCTTATTATTAGAAGGATCAACAGAGATTCCATATTTGTAGACAATATGGCCAAGAAAAGAAATCTCCTGAAGCCATAATTCACACTTTCTAAACATCCCATATAATTCATGTCTTCTCAGAGTCTTCAGGATAATGCGCAAGTGATTTTCATGATATTCGTAGCTTTTGGATTATACCAAGAAATCATGAATAAATACCACAAAAAATTCATCTATATATTCCTTGAAAACTCTATTCATTAGATCCATGAATATAGAGGGATCATTAGTCATCCCAAAAGGCATTTCTGTAAACTCGTAATGCCCGTACCTGGTTCAAAATGTTGTCTTTGGAATGTCTTCCTTCTTCACACACAACTGATGGTATCCAGACCGAAGGTCAATCATTGAAAAGTATTGAGCTCCATGCAGTTGTTCAAATAAATCATCAATGCGAGGTAGGGGATACTTGTTCTTTATTGTTATAGCATTGATTTCCCTGTAGTCGATACAAAACCTCATAGATCCATCTTTCTTCTTAACAAAAAGGAATTGGGATCCCCATGGAGAAACACTAGGTCAAATAAATCCCATATTACTCAATTCCTCTAGTTGTTTCTTTAGTTTGACTAATTCCATAGTGGACATTCTATAATGGGTCTTCGATATAGGCCTTGATTCAGGAATTAAATCAATGGAAAACTCAACTTGTCGTTCTCGAGGATTTCCAGGTAAATCTTCCGAAAACACATCTACATATTCTTTCACAATAGGTACGTCATCTATTTGAACATTCCTTTCCTCACCCATAGTCATTTCATTCTCTTCCTCCCCAATCATTGAATTTAGTTGAGCTACTGGGGGTGGATCTAGATAGGAATTAGGTGGTGATGATTCTTCTCTAAAGATAAGGTGTTCCTTATCATCATCATCAAAAACAGTAACCTCCTTCTTTTTATAATCAATTTTTGCATCATGGTCCGAAATACAATCCATACCAAGGGTTATATCAAACTCAACCATAGGTATGATGATTAGATCAGTGGATAAAGAATATTTATGTGCTCTAATGGGGAGTGATTCACAAAACTTTGTTGTAATGATACTTCCCTTAGGAATTTTAACTGACAACTCCTTTGTTAAATCAAATTGTAAATATCTAATTTTATTAGAAAACTGGGAAGATATGAAACAATGTGATGATCCAGAATCAAATAAAGCATTTTCTAAACTTAGGGAAACCATTAAATTACCTACCACCACGTCTTTCGGAGCTTCTACCCCAGCAGTAGTGATATCATCAGCTTGGCCTTGATCCCTTGGCCTTTTTTGAGGTAAGTTCCCCGAACGCTTAGGACATTCATTTTCATAATGTCCCATCTCCCTGCAATTGTAGCACTGAACATCGGTAGCTTCCTTCTTCCCCTTGAAATCACGAGATTGGTGGCCTTTTTTCACCACGCTTGTAATAGACTCTCATTACTTTTAATCAAGTACCGGGGTGTTTCTTCCCACATTTACCACAGGATAGATATTCATCCTTTCCCTTCTTCCCCTTATTTCAATTCCCAGATTGATCAGCAGATCTCTTCTTCTCTTGCTTTGATTTAAAGTCATAAGACTTAGAGAATTCCTTTTCTATATTGATAGAACATGAGACAATGTCTTCGTACAATGAGAAGGATTGTGATACTAATGCTCAACAGAGAAATGGTTTTAACCCATCAAATAAATGATCAATCTTACTTCTTGGGTTATGTATATAATCTCCAACATACCTTGCTAACCTTGTAAAGTTAGCCTCATACATTGTGATATTCTCATCCTCCTTTTGTCTCAGACTCAGAAATTGCCTTTCCATGTCTGCACGATAGTCGCAAGGAAAGTATTTTTCTAAAAACAGATCTTTGAACTCCCTACACTCCATATTTGATACTTCATCATCTTACTTCATGTTTTGAATCAATGACCACCTTTGATCAGCATCTCCAGTGAGGCGATAAACTGCCTTGAAAACATTTTCCCTTTCACTACTCCCCAAATCCTGAAATATTTTCTCTAGGGAACTTATCCATTGCTCAGATACTAATGGATTTGTACTCCCATTGAATTTTTGTGGTTGTTGCCTCATGAAGTGATCTAACATTGATCCTCCACACTGTGGATCAGGGTGCTCCATACGAGTAAGGTTATTATTCATAACCTGAGTGAGTTGTCCCAGTATGGTGATTAGTTGATCAGCACCAGTTGCATCACCAGTTCCACTATAATTATCTTGAGTAGGAGGGAAATCCTTGCATGGATTATGTGCAATGATACAGTTTCCATTTCATCCACTAGGCGCCATTTCTAAACAATGGAATAAACTAGATCAGTTTATGAATCAAAATACATAATTTCGTACTTATAAAACACTTAACATAAATTGAACAGTTTATGGATATAATCCATAATCATAAAAATGTTTTCTTTGATGAAATATATACTCATAAACCCTTCATAATGGTTTGTAAATAAAATCAGAATTATCCTAACCATATCCCTCGGGAGTTTCGTAACCAAGAGTGCAGCAAGGCCCGTTGTCGTTCACCAGTTCCTGTTCGAGTCTAGCTCAAAGCAGTGTTTTCGGGTTTTGCCCCTAGGTACATCTATTCCAGGGCCACCTCTACCTACTCGTATCCAGATAGGGATGTATTTCTCAGAAAACTCACCAAATCTCTACAATACCAAAATTATAGGAAGTTCTTCTATACTAATCCTCAAAGTCCATCTTAGGTCTATGTGCTCTCATAAGAGTTTATCTAAATCTAGCTTCTAAGGTTTGTACTAAACTTCCTCTGATAACAACTGTAATGCCCCGACCCTAGTTACCTAGAGTCGGTGGATTATTATATATCATTGGCATGATCACATGAAAGATCAAGTCTCGATAGACCGATTAGTTTAGTATCCTTGGAATATCTAGATACATTCATAAAGTTTACATTACATCATAAAGTGAAAACTACTAAAAAAATATCTTGTATTCATATATCCTCATATTATCCCTACAGGTCATTCAAAAATTACTTCTTCACATCCTGGGAAAAATAAAACATTGAAAGGGGTGAGCTCAGATGCTTAGTAAGGATAACAATATAGTGGAAACATTCATTAATAAACAGAAACATTTAAGGCAATGTATAGCTTAAAAAAAGACCTTTAAACATGAACTTTAACATAATATGGAAAAGATAAAATGAAATAATTCCATTTACTTATTCACATAGATATTCTACTTGTCGAATAATCACATGCAATATCAATAACCACTTTCATAATGATAGAATGCATAATGCCAGACTATCATCACCACGTAGCCAAGGCCTCGTGCCAAGACTACAAATAATATTTTATCAAGGCCTCGTGCTAAGACCATAGTTTGTGTCATGATACCTACAGATGCATCGAGGAGCTATAGCGGGCTCCACCCATCACTTATTAAGTACAATTCATTCCTCATATGAACATGTTTAAACATAACATAAACATTCGTATTAAAAATAGCATACAAAATGTCAATACCTTCACCATAAACCATGAATGGTATAAAAATAAGACATCCATAGTCAAACATATCACAAAACCTTCAATACAATATGGAAGTTTTGTTTCATAATAAATCAACTTCAAATAAGCTTAAAATCCATCAAAGGATTTTGACATAGATGAAATAAAAACTATTTGAGAGAAATATCTATTTTTTTGAAATCATTTAAAAGTCACATAATTATAAAATAAAACATTTACTTTGAAAATATTCTTATAACCTTGTAAGGGAAGCTTAAATGATTTTATAACGGTGAAAAATAGTCGTACCCATCGTATAAGTTAAAAAACATATTCTTACCTTAATTCTATCGAAAAGGTTAAAAAGGACCTTGTTTGGAAAACGATAGACAGATTCCTTTATAAACTTCTTATAAAAAGTCAAAAAGGGTATACATGAATTTATCCCATAATATTTAAAATAGTAAGAATGATTTGAAATACATTTTTAAGAAACATGGATGTGGATGATAAAGAGGTCCCAGTAGATAATCACGTATAAACAACCTCAGATAATGAAGAGATTGTGAAATAAACCCTTACCTTGTACTTTTCCTTAGTCTATGGTATGTTAAACTCCTGTATAATAGTTAAAACATTGTTATTAAGTTATAAAAGAACCATATACATAATTATGATATCATATATGATCTTTTAACATTGATTTGTTAATAATACCTTAATATTATCACTGTTTCGGGTGTTAACTTACTCGTTTTCTTTTATATGTTTTGTTACATAATTCATGTTTTTTATGCATCGGTTGTGCCTTATTAATATCCAGAATTATATAAAGTTATTAAAAATTACTTTTAATCATCAAATGAGAATTATTACTGAATGGATACGATGGGGAATGAATCTCATCGTGTTCGTGGAGACGGTAGTCTGTACGTATGCACGAGCGACAATATCATTCTTTTGATATTAAAATAATATATAATTGGATGGTATAACGTATATACAGAATCATTATCATGTTATATTTATTATTAACATTAATTACACATCATTATTATACCCATCCAAATAATAATATATTGAATAAAAATTACACCACGATGTGGAGACGGTAAGTCGTACGTACGCATGTATGGTGACATGTCATTCAAAGGATGGATAGAATACTGAATATGGTTGTACCATATTTATAATAATATCATGGTATATAGTAGATATTGTATTTATTATTTTAGAGTGGGAATAACAAAGAAAGAAGAAGTTGAAGAAGAAATGAACTTGAAAAGGGTGGTGAAAACATTACCTCTTCTTTGGCTTCTTCCTTTTGATTTGATCAAAAGGGCTCCTTAGGTTGGATTTTTGATCAAACTAAGGCCTATAGGTTGTATTTAGGGATGTTTAGAGAGTATTTGGGCAGGGGTTGGCCGGGACAAGAGTCTTTGAATGTGTGTATTAGTGATAGGGGAAGTTCGCTTTTATAAGAGGGGTGAGGGGCAGCTTTGGAAAAGCTAGAAATATTATTTTATAATAAATTCATATTCGGTTTCTAATGGATAGAAAGTGGATTATTTAATGTTTAAGGTGTGGATGGGTCGAAAACCACTCAACCAATATAATTTAGACAGGTTTGGGTCATTATATTAACATTATGTTTTAGATTTAACCCTTAGTTAATTAGTTTGACACTTACCATGTCACTTTGTATTTTTATATTCTATAGTTAATAAACTTCCTATATACCCTCAAGAGACCCACAAGTGGTCCATTAATGATAAAAATATCATTATATAAGTATCTTGGACGAACCTTATATTTTTATGAATTTAATATCAATTAATAATATTATATTTTTTAAAAACACTTTTAGGTCAATTTTGACACTATTGGGTATTTTGTTTTTGATAATTTCATAACAGCATTATTACTTCGAAAAAAATTTATATAACCAATCCTAATATGTCATATTAACCTAGAAAATTAGTGGAATTCATAAAAAGCCTCAAATTAGATTTACTTTGATATTTATAATATCAATTATTTTAATATTTCATTAATTAGGTAATTACTACATCACCATTGTGTCCTAAATAAATTAAATTATTTAATATATAAAAATTATAAATAAAATACCATTATGTAGTAAAGATTTTTATATTTCTAATTATTATTTAAAATCTAATTTATCTTATGTATAACCCTATATTAAAAATGTTTTAGTAAATAAACATTGATTTTAACTCTTTTAACTCCTCTTTGAATTAAATAATAATAAATGTCATAATCTAATCCAAGTGGACCTAAATGATAATATTTTATTCCTAAGGTTTTTTTTGGCGAGACACACTTGTCCAATAGAATTAGGACATGTGTTTGGGTAATATTAATATCATTTTTACCCTTAATTACCCTATTTACTTTTAATAGTGGTAAATAAAAGTAAAAAAGTTACTATTCACCATAAAATATTTTCATCTCATTGAACCACATTTTACTCCTTGATATTAACCATGTCTCTCGTATTTTCGAAATTCCACTCACAGAAGCGGTAAAATTATGTTTTATGTGAATTTCCAAATTCTCCGAGGAGTGGGTAAAAGACGGTGAGAAGTTTCATAAAATTTTTATATATCTAAAATTAATCTAAACTAACTCCAATGAATTAAATTGAACTTATATAGGTATTATATATCTATTTTTACCTTAATTAATTTTAAATAAAATAAATAACTATTTAAATAAAAATTCAGTTTCAAACTATAACTCAGTGTTTTTTTCACTATTCATCAAAAATTGAAAGTTTTCAGAAAAATACCAAAATTTTACCCTATGATAATTTCGATATTCTGAATCCAAAAATGAAGTATATTTTTAAAGATAAAATTTATAAAATTTCAAAAAGTGGGTATTACTATTCCTAACGGCTAATTTGATTGGTTTTGGTGTGTGTGTTAGAACTCGAAGTTGCGTACAACACACGCTACTGTATTATTCAAAGAGAAGCGTACCATGGAAGATTGGGGTGTTATATATTGGGTTTTAGGGTCTTTAGGTTTTTTAGGGTTTTTGTAATTTTTATGGTGTTTAATTATTTTCTGTTTATTTTGGGTATTTTTTTTGGTTTTTAGGTTCTTTTTGGGTTTTAGGGACATTAATGTGTTTTCAGGTTTTTAGGGCCTTTTAGGGGTTTTAGGTGTTTTTTGGGTTTTTTGGGTTTTTTGGGTTTTGTATTGGGATTGACGAGGGATTAGGGTTTTTATGTTTTTAAAGGGTTTATGTTTTTTATCTTTTTTAGGATTTTTATGAACTTATAATGTTTTTATAAGGTTTTTAGCAATTTGGTATTTTGAAGATTTCATAATGTTTTGGGGTTTTTAGGGTTTTTTAGTCATTTAGGGAATTTTAGGGTTTGAGAAGTGTGTTGTCTTTTTAGGAATTTTATATTTTTTTAGTGTTCCTAGGGGTTTTATGGTTTTTAAGGGGTTTTAGTTTCTTTTAGGGGTTTTATCGGGGTTTAAGGGTCTTTTTGGGGATTTATAGTTTTTTTGGGTCTTTTAGTGGTTTATAGAGTTTTATAGGGTATTTTATGGTGTTTTGTTGTTTTGGGGTCTTTTAGGGTTTCTAATGGTTCTTGGGTTTCATTATGTATTATTATGTTTTTAGGATTCTTATGGTTTTAGTGGTTTTAGAGTGCTTTATGATTTTACGTGTTTTAGGGTATTTTATTTGTTTTCAATGACTTTAGGTTTTTAGTATTTTTATGGGTTTTATGGTTTTCTATGGTTTTTATAATTTTTTAGTTTATTTATGGGATTAAGAGTTTTAATGTTTTAAATGGGGTTTTTTGTGTATTTTTTTTGTTTTTAGGGTGGTTTGGGGTTTTTAAGGGGTTTTGGGAAGGTTTAAAGGGTTTCTACGTTTTTTGTTTTTCAGGGTTTTTAGGTTTTAAAAGTTTTTAATGTTTTAAAGGATTTAATTTTTTTAAACTTTTTAGTGTTTCTAAAATTTTTAGTGTTTTTTAGATTTAGGGGTTTTTATGTTTTTTTGGTTTTTTTTGTATTTTTATGGGTTTTAAGGTTTTTAAGATATGTTAAAAAAATTAGGGTTTTATGGTTTTTTTGTTTTTTGGGTGTGTATGGGATTTAAGGTGTTTTAGGTTTTTGGGGGTTATATATAGTATTTACGTATTTAATGTTATTTGGGTTTGGGGGGTTTTTAGGGGTTTTAGATTATTTTAGGGTTTTTAGGATTTTTATAATTTTTATGGTGTTTGAATGGATTTAAGTGTTTTTAGGGACTTTTATGGTATTTAGGGATATATGGTTCTTAGTGATTTTAAGGGTTTTCTATGATTTATTATAATTTTTATATTGTTTTATGGATCTTTGGGGGTTTAAGGGTTTTGGTGGTTTTTTGTTTTTTATAGGGTTTTAGGATATTGTTGGGTTTTTGGGGTCTTTTAGGGGCTTTTGGGTTTCTAGAGTGCTATAGATTTCTTAGGTGTCTTATAGTCTTTTAGGGTATTTTATTGGGTGTTTCGGGGTCCTTTTGGGTTATTTATGGTTTGGGGGGATCTACGGTCATTTAGGTGTTTGGGGGGGGCGGGGTTAGTGTTGTTTAATGGTTTTATGGGTTTTGGGTCTTTTATGGTTTTTAGTGTTTTAGAAGTTTTCTTATTTTAGGGTCCTTTAGGGAGGTTTATATGTTTTAAGGGTCCTTTATGGTTTTTATGGTTTTTTGGAGCCTTTTATAATTTTAGAGTATTTGGGATCCTTTTGAAATTTTAAGGTTTTATAGAGTCTTATAATATTTTTAGGCTAGTATATAGTCTTTTAGGTTTTTATGGTTATTTTGGTACTTTTAAAATTTTTAAAGGTTTTAGGGTATTTTATGAGTTTTTAAGGGGTTTTTGGATCTTTTAGGGGTTTAGGGTTTTAGGTTCTTTTAGAGTGTTTTGAGGGTATTTAGAAATTTTTTGAGTTTTTGTAGGGTTTGTAGGGTTTTATAGGGATTTTTGGATTTTTAGGGTTTTGGGGTTTTTAGGTTTTAAGATTTCTTAGGGTTTCTTGTCTCCATTGTAGTTTTTAGAGGCTTTTCTTTTTTAAGGGGGTTTTGGGTTTTTATGTATTTAAGATTTTTAAGGGTTTAAAATTTTTACTATTTTTATTGTTTTTTAGTTTTTGATGGGTTTTGATGGTTTTTATTGTTAATTATGGTTACATGAGATTTATAGGCATTTAAGGGTTTGTAGTTTTTTTTTCTGTTTTTTAGTTTTTATTTATTTTTTCTTATTTTTAGGTATTTTATGGTTTTAAAGGATTTTATGGGGTTTAAATTGTTTTCTCGGTATTTAGGTTTTTTAAAAGTTTTAAGGGTTTTTTAGAATTTTAGCTTCTTTATGGTTTTTATTTTTTTATTGTTTTTTGGTTTTGTGGGGTTCTTTTAGGTTTTAGGGGATTTCAATGCTTTGGGGCTTTTTAAGGATTTTTTGGTTTTTAAGGGTTTTATGGTTTTTATGAGTTTTAGTTTATTATAGTTTTAATAGTATTTTTCATTTAATTAGGATTTTTTAGTTTATAATGGTTCATTATGGATTAGTATGGTTTTTAGAGTTTTAGGGATTTTACGGGTTTTGATATCTTTTAAGGGTTTTATGGGGTTTTCATTGTTTTTAATGGTTTTATTATTTAGGGGTTTTCTAGTTTTGAAGGATTATTAGTTCTTTTAGGGGTTTTGGGGTTTTGGGGATTTCTTAGGGTTTTTAGGGGTTTAATGTTGTTTTTTGTTTTTAGGGTTTCAAGATTTTTAGGGGGTTTACTATTTTTTTTGTTTTTGTGTTTTTTAGTTCTTTAGGGTTTTTAGGTTTTTAAATGTTTTTTGGGTTTAAAGGTTATTAAAGATTATTGAATTTTTAGGGTATTTTAGATTTTCTAGGGGTTTTAGGGATTTATAGTTTTTAGGGTATTGGGGGTTTTATGGTGTTTAAGGATTTTAAGGTTCTTTTAGGGGTTTTATGTTTTTATGGTATTTTAGGGTTTTATGGTTTTTAGCACCATTCAGTAGTTTTTTGGCCTCTCTTGGAGTTTTTTAGAGTTTTATGGGGTTTTCTGGGGTTTTCAGGTTTTTAGGGGTTTGAGGATTTATGGGTTTTAGGTATTTATATGGTTTTGGGGGTTATGTTGTTTAAGTTGTTTTGGGGTTTTTAGTGTTTTTTGGGATTTTAGGGGGTTTTATGGGTTTTTAGTGTTTTAGGGTTTTAGGTTTTTTAGGGGTTTTGTGTTTTTTAGGGTTTCTATGTTTTTTAGTGTTTTTAGGGTTTTCATGGGATTTTATGGTTTTAGCATTTTGAAGGATTTTTGGCGGGTTTATTGGTTTTGGGGGATTTAGGGGTTGACTGTTTTTAAAGGTTTTAATGGGGTTTTCTAGTTTTTGGGGGGTTTTATAATTTTTGGTTTTTTAGGGTGTTTACTAATTTCAGTTTTTATAGTGTTTTTGTGGGGATTCGGCAGTTTTAGGTTTTCCTAGGGTGCGTTATGGATTTTAAGGTGTTTTAGGGTTTTGGGGGGGGGGGGTTTAGATTTTTTAGGGATTTTATGGTTTTATATAGTTTTTACAGTTTTTAGGGTCTTTTATTTTTTAGGGTTTTTTGTGCATTTTAGTTTTTTTTTGTTTTTTAAATGTTTTATAAGGTTATAGGTTTTTTTGAGAATCCTTTATTGTTTTTATGGTCTATTAGGGGTTTTATAGTGTTTTTGGGTTATTAGGATTTTTAGGGTCCTTTAGAGTTTTTATGGTTTTTTTGGCCTTTTAGGGTTTTAGTGTTTTTTAGGGTCCATTATTGTCATTTTGGTTTTAATAGTGTCTGTTAGGGTTTTATGGATTTTAATGGTTCATTATGGGATTTTGGGATTTGGGGGATTTTTTTTTATTTTTTCGATTTCTTAGGGGTTTTAGAGGTTCATAGTTGTGTTTGGTGGTTCTAGGGTTTTAGGAATTCTAGGTTTTTTAGGGTTTTATGGGATTTAGGGTTTTAAGGTTTTATGGTTTTTAGGGTTCTTTTGGTTAGAGGAGTTTTATGTCTTTTAGGGACATTTTTTGGTTTTTAGATCTTTTTATAGGTTTTTATGGTTTTTAGGTTGTTTAATGTTTTAACAGTTTTCTATGGTCTATTATGGTTTTTTGGGATTTTGGGGTCATTTATATTTTTTAGGATTTTATGGTTTTTAATAGGATTTAGGGTTTTTGATGCTTTGTTATAGGTTTTATGGGTTTTGGGGGGTTTTTTGGGTTTTTAATTTATTTCAGGGTTTTTAGGGGTTTTACAGTCATTTTGGATTTTTAGGGGTTTTTAGTGTCCTATAGGGTTTTTGGTGTCCTTTTTGGCTTTTAGGTTTTTTATATTATTTTATGGGTTTTATATTGCAGTATATTTTTTGGGATTTAGGGGATTTTAAGGTCCTTTAGGGTTTTAGGGTGTTTTAGGGTCTTTTAGGGTTTTTATGGTGTATTGGGTTATTTATGGTTTTTAGTGTCATTAAGGGGTTTAGGGTATTTTATGGTCTTTTATTATTTTCATATATTTTTATGGTGTGTTATGATATTATTACGATTTTATGGTATTTTAGGTATTTTTAGGGTTATTAGGTTTTTTAGGGTCTTCTGGTGGGATCTAAAGATTTTTAGGGTTTTATGGTTTTTTAGTGGTTTTAGGATTTTTAGGGGTTTTATGGTTTTTAAGGGGTTTTTGTTTTTTTTTTGTTTTTAGTATTTTTTTTTGTGTTTTTTTGGTTTTTAGGTCTTTTAAATTCCTTGAGTGTTATTTTTGTGTTTTTTTTGGGTTTTTCGGGTATATGGGTTTTTAGGGGTTTTTTGGATTTTTAAGGGCATTAGGGGGTTTTAGTTGGTTCAGACAATTCTAGGGGTTTTAAAGTTTTCTATGGATTTTAGGATTTTATGGTTCTATATGGGTTTTAATTGTTTTTTATTTTTTCGGGTTTTTTATGTAATATGGGTGTTTTAGTGTTTTAGATGTTTTTTATGGTATAGGGTCTTTTAGGGGTTTTAGGTTTATTATAAATTAAATGGTTTTTAGGATTTTTTGGGGTTTTAGGGGTTTTTAGTATTTTAGGGTATTTGTGTTTTTAGGGTGCTTTGGGGTATTTTAATTTTATTGTTTTTGATTTTGGGGGGTTTTTAGGCTATTCTAGTGTTGTTTTAAAACAAATTGAGGTTTCTTGGGTTTCTAGGAGTTTTATCGGTTTTTTAGGTTTTTATGATTTTTCATGTGGTTTTAGGTTTTTAAATGGTTTTAGATTTTTTTTGGGGTTTTGGGCACTTTATTGATTTTAAGTATTTTAGGACTTCTAGGACTATTCTATTGTTTTAGGGTTTTTTAGTTTTTTGGAGGTTTTGGTGTTTTGGTGATTTTTTGTTTTTAGGGTTTCTAGATTTTTTAAGGATTTTAGGATTTTTAATTTTTTTTATCTATTTTATGGGTTTTAGGTATTATTAGGGGTTTTGGGATTATTTTTAGTTTAATGAATTTTTAGGTTTTAGGGGGTTTAGGGGGTATTTAGGGTTTTTAGAAGTTCTCAGGTTTTTAGGGGTTTTTTTTATAGTTTTAATAATTTTATTTTTATTTAGCGTTTTTATTGTTTTAATGTGTTTTAATGGTTTTTTATGTTTTTTTGGATTTTTATGATTTCTTATGGATTTTTTTGAATTGTTTGGATTTTTAGTATTTTTTTCCATTTACCATTTTTTAGGGGTTTTAAGGTTTTTTGGTATTTGAATGGAAAATCTAGATTTTTTAAAATTTTGTATGTATTTTTTTGGTTTGTAAATGTTATTATGGTTTTTTCAGTTTTATTTTTATTTGGTTTTTAGGGTTTTTAGGATTTTTTAAAATTTTTTATGGGGTTTAAGGCATTTTAGGTGTTTTAGTGGGATTTTATAACCTTTTGGGGTTTTAGCATTTTAAGGGGTTATTTGGTGTTTTCTAAATTTCTTGGGGTTTTAGAATTTTATTTTGTTTTTTAGACATTTTGGGGATTTGGGGGGGATTTAGGGGTTTTAATCGGTTTTTATGTTTTATTTTAGGACCTTTTGGGGTTTTAGGTATTTTTATGGTGTTTTTGGGTTTTTGGGATTTTTTGGATTCATAGGAACATTTTATGTTTGTCTAGGATCTTTAAAAAAAACAGGTTTCTTTAGATTTTTAGTGTTTTTAATGTATTTTTAGGATCTTTTAGGGTCTTTTATGGTATTTTTGTTCTTTAGGGTTTAAGGGTTTTAATAGTTTTTAGGGTTTTTATGGGTTTTGTGGTTTTAAAGGTTTTATGGGTTTTATGGTTTTTAGGGTTTTGTAGGACTTTGAGGTTCTTTTGTAGCTTTTTAGTTGTTTGTGGTCTTTTAAGTATATTTAGGATTTTTACGATCCTTTAGGGTTTTGTTAGTTTCCTTTAGGGATTTTAGAGGTTTTTTGTTTCCTGTAGGGTTTTAAGGGTTTTGTGGTACTTTATTTTTATGGGGGGGGGGGTTAGGTTCCTTTATGGGTTTTCTAGGTTTTATGGACCTTTTTGGATTTTAGAGTCTTTTAGGTTTTTAGGGTCTTTTATGGGTTTTAATTTTTTTAGTTTTTTGAGGGTTTTTAATGTGTTTATGGTCTTTTAGGGTTTTTAGGGATTTTAATGTCTTTTATTATTTTTAGTATTTTTGTAGTCCTTTTAAGGTTTTTAGGGTTTTTAATGACATTTAGGGTATTATAGGGTTTTTAGATACTTTTAGGGGTTTTTAGGAATTTTAGTGTCCATTAGAGGTCTTTAAGGGTTTTAGGGGTTTTTAGGGTTCTTTACAATGTTAGTGTTTCTAGTGTTTTTTTTTTGTTATTTTGGATTTTAGGGTATTTTTAATGTTTTTATGGGTTGTAGAGATTTTAGGGGTTTTAGGGTTTATAATGTTTTCAAGGAGTTTGAGTTTTTTTAGAGTTTTTTTTCAGTTTTTAGTGGGTTTAGGGTCTTTAAAGGGTTTTATATGTTTTTATGTGATTTGGATCCTGTTACTGTTTTAGGGTCATTGTAGGGTCCTGAAAAATCCAACAAGGGAATGAAAATACTACCACAAAATTGATGAAGAAATAAGACACAGTTTCGATTTAAAATTTGAGAAGAGGACTGGAGAAATGGAATTTGGAAAATGACCAAAGTGGTGCACATACTGATTTCTGGGAATGGTATGCAGGTAGTATTGATCACGAACTGAACAGTACACAAATAGCCCGAGAAACTTAGGCCCATGAAGCGTTGGCCAGCAAACCAGGTTGTTTATGGAATAAATGAATAATGGAATCGATCCACCACGAACTGTTTCATTGGTGGAATGGAGGCAGAGAAATTCCACCTGCGAACCATGACACCAGATTCATATCGTCGGAAAAAACATGATAGAGGGGTACAACCCCATACACCATACCCTCAAACAGAGTTTGTGGGAGAGGCAAAGCTAGTGGCATCCCATAAACTATGTTGTTTACAGGATAAAAGTGGTGTTTTCCACCATCGCGAACCACAACCCCATGAACCTCAGCCTCACAAACCTAGGTTGACCAAGTCATCTGTGGGCTGGGCAGTTTATTCATGGTCTTTCGCAATTCGTGCCACATGACCCAAATATACAGATTCCCCAATAATCTATTAAAGGGACCACAAGGGGAACATAAGAGAGGGGATAAATTTTTTGGAGAGATTTGATTTAACAAACAAAATACTTCAAAGGAAAATGATTGACAAAGTACAGAACCGTGAATGATTTATGATAGTTATAAACATGCAAAGAACCATAAAAATAAGTAAGTATAATAATATGGGAAAACTTGAAAAACCTAATTTGTGAACTGTGAAGCATACTCCCTTTGTGGATAAACTTCCTATGAACTGCAGGACTAATTTCCCTTCTTCAATCTGGTGTACCACATAGCACATCTCTATGAAAACAAAACATTGTCCTACGTAGAAATACACTACAATGATGGAATCCATCACTGCATACCACCATAGTATGCGGATAAAACCTAAGGTCGCGTACCACTATGGTATACAGACAACATCCAGGTCCATGTACCACCTTGGTACACAGACGTCCCCTTCACCAGCAGAGTAGTACGCCATGCGAAGGGTACACCACCCCGCATTAATAAGTGGTATGTGGAATGGGGTACCAGCAGGCATTCTGCCTTCCAGTCTTGATCACACCCTTTCATTTCCATCCAATATTTTGAATCCCCTCCACTAACCAGTCCATTGGAATCATGCCAAAGCCTCTTCTAAAGCCACTGGACTGGTATGATAAAACTATCTAGCACAGCAGTGGATCCTTTTGAGTTAACATACCCATGTTAAACAGAGTCATGTGGGTAATCCTAGAAAGGGAGTGGACCCCAGTAATGTCTCCAATTTTACATTCCCATGGTAACCTAGGGCCCAATCATGGAATACTCATGTGAACTTCCCTTTTCTAGGGATCAAGGTTAATCACTGGATTTTCCAGTTAATTAGGGATAGTGAGAAGTCAAAGGGATCATTCCTCCTTTCCCTTTAATGAGAATCAATTATTCTCTACTTTCCTAGAACTCATTTTAGGCCACTCTCTCTAAGGTATACCGCTAACCCTTCCATGGGATGTGGTGCTCTTTCTTCTCTTAGGCTCTGCCTGAGATATTTACGAATAGATTTCCAAATATGAATATCCAATATATCAACATGGGAGAGAAATTTGGAACACTCAAATCCCCCCCTCTCCCTTTGGGCTCTAGTACCATCTATTAGTTGATTAAGTAGGAAGTGTGATCTTCAGATCCACTACGTCCTCTTGTTTCTCACACCAGGCATGACTCACATGGTCTTATAGGTTTATGGTGATCATGACATCCACATATCCCCAAAACATGGTCATCATCTTATGTGTAATGCTCATCCAAACCTCCAACTCATCATGATTTGAGATCCTCTTCATGATTTCAGAAATAGGGGCCTCCTCCCATCTATAACTCCCAAAGCCAAATGAAATATGCGAAATATGATTTTTTTTTCTCTAACCAGGATATGTTTTATGAATGTCTGAAGGCTTGAGCACAAATGGGAAGCTCGTATGCACAAGTCCCAATCATATACCAAACCCAAATGAAATATGAGACCTTTGATTCTTATTCTAACATGGATTTGTATGATTTCTATCTGAAGGCCCAAGCTCAAATAGGCCTCCACTATGGTGTATGTCCTAACCATATCCCTGAAGTGGGTAGCTTCTATGCATAAGAACAACCCAAAATAACTATGTGGGTTCTAATTCCTCTCACAGGTGTACATAATAATTCCATATTATGGGTTCGATCTGGATATCGAAGCAATTTCCATCCTCCTTAAATGACGATAAACACTACAGTTACTCATCATAGGTCTTAAACTAGCGTTAAATCAGTAAATCTCAACCCATTGTTATATATAGTTAATTTGGAAACCCAGTGGTAACCTGAGGACACATTCTTTGGAAGGAACCAAGGATTAAAAAACATATGAACAATGCTTAAATCTATAACAGAGTCCTAGAGTCCGCAATAATTTCCCCTAAAAGGGTGTTATGAGCCGAACCTCCCACCTTCTCGATCAATGGAGTCCTTAAGTTTCATTTTCTAAATAATCATCCAACAAGAACATTCCTTTGGAAAAAAGGTCCATGAATCATGGATAAAAGGGTCACTTGGTGTTTTTAACTTTACAAATAAACCTATTAGAGACCATCTGAGAACATCATATAGGATGTGAAATCCTTCATAACAACAGACAATGGGTCACAATCTATTAGGCCATTTTTTCGGCCCCCAGTACGATGCAAATTGGATCGGAACTGAAATGGTGAACCTGTCATGAATCCTTAACCAACGTGGCGATTTTACCCTAATGATAATAAACAAGAAGATATGGAACATCGGACCATTTTTTCCCCTATACTCCACGACGCAAGTCGGGTCAGAACAAAAATGGTGAACTTGATGTGAATCCATAACCAAGGTGGAGGGTCACCCCACCTCAAGCCACTTTCATGTTCAAAAGGATGAGGGTTGATCCATATTACCAATCATGCATGTGATCATGAGATACTAACTTAACAGGGTTTCATTTATTGTACTTGTTACATGTATTTTATGTTTCATATAGTTATCTTTGATCCAAATGGCATCTTGAAAAATTGCTTAGACATGCATGTCAGCATCCACACAAGTGACCAGATCCCCGATGAATAGGAATTTGTCGCCAACCTATAATCTTCAACACAAATATTCAAATATTCTGATCAAAGAGTACCACCAATGTGGTATGCCTTCCATGGTGGAGGCTGCAAGGAAGATCCTCTAATTGGTGAAACCTCGCTAGTTGCCTCTTCAACCATGGATGGAATCCTAGCATAGGATGAACCTACTGGCTGTCTGTTGCCACTTTGGGATCATGTCCCTAGAGTGTGACAATGATTACCATCCTTTTCTCAAGGAGGTAGATGAATTCGAAACTGATGACTTCATCCTAGCTGCACGAGAACTCCGATCAAGGGCTCCTTCTAGAAGACACTTCCACGAACAATGTAAAACCCGATATCCTTTCCCTAGAGATGATCCCATGATGAGGGAACTTGCTGAAGTATAATGGATACAACCCCCTCAGGGTGCCTTCTTATGGGGGGGACTACATAATCAGGAGAATTTTATCACCCTAGTTCTTGAAGAGGAGGTCTACAACACAGATGTGGTGGAATATGATGGGTATGCATACAATTATGATACTCCTCATGAAGCCCATAACAGAAATACGGTGTCATTATATGAGTGGATTCATGTCCTCGCTCTCTCCTATGAATCCCTTTATAGAAATAGGGTGGAACAATAGGGAAAAAGAACATTTATTATAGTGCTCACTGGTCCCTCCATAAAAACAGAGCGGAAAATTTTTGGCAGATGAAAATATCGGCCAATGTGAAAGAAGCCCATCATCCAAATAGAATGGAACCCAGCTATAAGTAGGCCCAAATCCCTGATGAAACACACCAATACCACCACCAAAATAGGTAATAAAATCATGGGTAGTCACAAAACACTACTTATGCATATAAAGACCACTAATAAAATATTGTGGAAAGAAAATATGAGCAGATTCAAATTCTTATGGATGCATAAAAATCCCACCAACCAAATAAAGTGGAAACGGAAGATGATAGCTGGTGGTAGACTCATTTCTATGTCCTATAAAAAGAGAACCGGTAGTACCCACTGGAAGGTCATGGATGACTAGAGTAGGAACACACTCCTTCTCCGACATCGGAATGGGAATTAATACTCGTTCTAGTAAAAGTCTTATCTCAACGCTTCTTGGACATGAGGGAGGATCAGAGGTTAATCCCAGAATATATCATCCAGACATGTCAGGATTCCATTACGTCCGTAAAAAAAGTGAGGAGTCAGACCCATGAATCGGTCTCCTCGGGTCAAGTGATTCATCCAAAAAATCAGAAAATCACCCCAGAGCATACCCACATCCCTACTCTAGTCCAGGAGGTTCGTCTTCAATATTTCATGATACAAGGACAACCAGATCCGGGAAAAATAACCATTCCAACTGGGGGACAATGGTCCAACAAGGTGGACACTCCAAGGCATACATATATCCCTGCCAGAACTCAAGATTTTCGTCGTTGTTTCCCAAAGAAATTACAGGAACCAATTAGATAGGGAATAGTACATGAAGTCCATTACCAACAGAAGGTGTTCCCAGTTTCCCTCAAGAGATCATACAAAAATAAAACGTTCCAAAGGAAACCATAAAATTAAGAGAACACTCATGATTATTCTCTACTATAAGCTAGATTTTTTATGCTATCAAACATCTATCAATATATGATCAAGATCCTATCAGTTCATTACTAAATAATAGATGTGACAGTAGAAGTTGCTAAGTTCCTCCCTGTAATGTCGCTACTGCAGCTCTGAAATTCCTCCCTAGAGAACTCAAGGGGTCTTACTCTGTGGGCCCGAAATGATCGATCATGAGAGCCTATCTCATGGTGTATGTCAGGGTACCCCACCCCTTGACCATAAGATCAAATATCATGAAGGTAATACCCTTTCTATTTTCTTCCCTGATGGTCCTATCTAGGGTATACGTTGAAGATATGATTCTACCTATATTCGGACATCAAGATGTGATGGTAGTACCCACCATGATAGTAGTCTCTATAAAGGCCCTCCCTATAGTGACATAAGGAAACAAGAAGGTCCTTCTATCATTACAGTACATCCTAAAGGCCATCACCAGAATGTACACTATAGATACTCTCCCTATTTCCAAATTTATGATGGTAGTCCTCACCGTGATAACAGTCACTGTGAAGGCCCTCCCCTCATTGACGCTAAGTAGCAAGAAGGTCCTCCCCTTACTACAGTTTGTCCTGAAGGTCCCCCCAGTGTATACACCCTAGAAGCCCTATCTATAGATAGAAATTAATCAACAATGGTATTCCTCTCCATCACAGCACTGACTACGAATGTAATCCCTATAGTAAAAATTTATACAGGTGAGAAGGTGCTCCCCTCATCGGGTCAAATGTGAGAAAGCCCTCATGTACCAAGGCTCTAGGAAAAATTAAGTGCAACACGATGGATACTATCTCCAGGAAAAGTGATATCCTTTCTCAAAAAGAGGTTTTCCTGGGGCTACACTCATCTTCTACGCCACACCTATACCATTCTCATGGTAACAAGACTCCCGCCAGCCTCGGTGCTTGGAAATAAATCATTAAAGATCAGTCAAACCAGGCGTATAATGAAGAAGTGTCCCTAGTAGAACAACAACAAGATATGTTACTTGTGAGAATACAACTAGATAGGGATGACGGATGAAATGCCAGTTATGTATTGTCCAATTACCACTTCTCAGTTCAATATACAAAGGATGTTTTCAAAAAAATGTATGAATAATATTCAACTCAATATCTAGACAACTCTCTGCTTGCTAAAGGCAAATATTTCTGCCCTATGAAGTGTATGCAGACGATGTTAATGTCACGAGAGAGCTTTTCCATCAGATCGATCTAGACTTCATTCCTTCTGCATGGAAACCACAATAAAAAAGGCGAAATAAATACCTTGAGCTCACCTATCTATATGTGCAACACAAGTTGTGCTGCCTTATCAGCAACACCTTGTCTGGTGATCATATATGGGTATGGGGAGAACATGGATATATACATTTCAACCCACATCCCATCTAGAAAAACCCACAAGAAGTGACATATTATTATGTCAACATCCACATATGGCAGTCAAATGATGTCCCGACTCAATAAACGAGTAATGTCTGACAAGGACCAGCCTTGATTAAGTCTCAAAAGCATCTATCCCAATGAGAGAAATCCATCGAGAATCTCCTAAACTAGGATCCCAAGAAAATCCAACAGGCCTCCCCTATAAGGGAAGCTAATTAATGAACACTAATAATGTCCTCAAAAGCATGTAATTCATGTGTAGAACCAGAACCATATTTGGCTCACACCCACATGGGAAAGCATGAGATCAAGAAGGTGGTGATTATAGTAACATCCACCGCTATACGAGATCGACCCCAGCTTATAGGTATGGGGGAATTTTTAACACCAAATTCCCTCATAAGAACAATAAATTTAGGCCAAGACACGTCAATAGAAGAACATGAGAAACTCGAGCCCATATGTCTAGGGTTATTTTTACCTAAAATTCCTAACCAACAGACGTCTGTATTATATTGAATAGGGATAAAAATGGATAAATGGGTCACCCATTCCATCCCATCCCATGAATCACATCCCATGGAATAGATGCATAATACAAGTTCATATTAGGGATTCTGTTGAGTCACTCTTCACAACGAAACCCAAATAGTATCACAAAATGGCCGATGAAGATTTGAAAAAGGATTCAAGAATATCTCCAACCATTCAGCACTTTGTATTCCACTTCAAATGTAGTATGAATCGAGGAATATTATAGAGATAAGACCATATAACTCACTGAAATGAAAAAAATAATGTGGGACCAGGAGAAGAGGGTTCCCTCCTAGAGATGGCCCACACCGATCTTGGAGGTGTGCAAACCTAAAACCAAAGAGTTATCCTAAAATTTGGTCCCCCCTCAGAAAATCCACCATTACCTCCCGTGTGAATCCTCAATAAGGAAAATAATAAGATCAAGGTCCACGAACCAAATCCTCCTCCCTATGAAGATGATTCCACCACGCTTGAGGAGATATTCTCTCAACATGAGGAAGAAATGAAAGAGCTAAGGAGAATCAATGCTAAGTTGATATGAGAAAGTCATCCTACTAGGTATAGTCCTTAGGTGGAGTGTCAACACACGTGTCTGTTAGATGTACCTCGGCCTCATGGGCTCATCCCGATAGATGCAGCGATGTTGGGAATATCATTTAAGGATGTTTTGGGACCATTATTCTACTTGAACCTGATCCTAAGAGGTTATCAATATCTCCCCCATTAGGGAAACAATTGGAACAAATTTTGGTGAATCTATAGAAGATTTCCCTAGCTGGGTATTCACCTCAAGTTCCAACAACACAAGCACATACAATCATTCCCCCTGTTGCACTTGATCATGCTTAGGTCCAACATGAAATGCATAAAGGGCTCCTGAATACTACCGATTTATTGAAATCTCCAATGGAATTAATGGACTGGTGGCGCACTCCAATACAACCAAAACAAAAACATTACCACAATTGGGTGAGAAACGTCCCGCCTCCAACAAATTTTGGGAATCTCATATTCCCAGTGTTTAATGGCTCAATGGACCTAGATAAGAATCTAATACATTAACTTTATACATTGATCCCATGATGGGAACCCTAGATAAATAAAAATCTTTGAATCTCATATTCTTTGTATGAACATTACAAGGTTCAGCCTTTGTGTGGTACACCAGTTTTCAAGCTCGATCAATAACATGATATGAGGATTTATGGGGCTAGTTCCTATTCCAGTTCAGCTTGATGTTGCCAAAAACAATAGTTAGTGATCACAGGGACTAGAAACAGTGAGTGAAAAAGAGTCTCAGAATTCATTTCAAGATAGAAATTTTGGACCCACTCCTTGAACCAGCCACTCCCCTAAGATGAGATGTTGTCCATGTGCATCGATAACTCCCATTATGATATGTGAATGCCACTTATTCCGGTGAAATATACAAGTGGGTTTTTTAACATCTCCACCATTGCTCAAAGGGTAGAATATTCCTTCCAGCAGACTAATATCAAGTCATGGGTATCACCAATAGACCAATTAAAAAGAGTAGGGAGAGATGAAGTGGCCTTTGTCATGCTTAATCCACCTCTTACACTTTCTCATGCTCAATGCCCCCACGAAACCATGAAAGGCCCTCTAGATGCCAGCAGCCACCCCCACCTTGGAAATATGAGTGCCAGTGAGCCAAGAGAAATCAATTCAAAGAATGGAGAAATAAATTTTACTCATTCTAAGATGATCATGTTTGTGGCTACTTCATAACCACCATGAATTGAAACATTCTTTGGCTACTAGAGCCGAAGAGGGATAATGAAGTAGGTGTTGATGATCATCCAAACTACTGTCCCTTCTAATGTATGTTGGGAAACATCATATAGGAGTGTTTTTTCATCAAATATCTCTTGAAAATATGATAGATTCTTGACAATTCAGGCTAGGACCACCACTAGAACAAGTGGTGTAAGTTTCCACCACTGATCTGGATGAAGAAGTGTATTAGAAAAATCTTGTTAATAAAAATGATCATAGGTTTGATAGTTGTACGAATCGGAAAATAGTAAACCGAACTCATGGGAAATGACATGAATAGTTGAAGCAACCAACTGTGCCTCCAAAGGCTCTTAATGAAACACAACCATTATCCTCAACTCCCCAATCCTCCAAGGGACAACTGTCCGAAAATCTGTCTGATCATAAAGGATGAAAGTGAGTGCAGGGAGATGAATTTTCACCAAATCCCATGTTTTATTTGACATTTTCAGATTTCATGCCATCAAATCTGATGACATGGGCACTGGCTCACCAAAAGGAACCACTAAGGGCAGATGATAAGGAAATTTCATCATCATAAGAGGAGCTTATTTTTGGCTCCATCATTGTTATCTACTTAATATAAACATTCTCTAAGGAATAAGATTGATATCAAATAGAATGACCATCACCCTATTTTGGGGATAGATGAAGAAACTGAAGAATCTAGGGATATCAAGGGAGATTCAGTCATGGTAGAAATCAATCTTTCGGTCTAACCCCCGCTCAAATTGTCAGTGTTGTCCAAAACAGCAGAAATACCCTCCAACGAATCCAACCGGGATAGGAAAGTTCCTCTTCCCGCAAGGGAATCCATCCTCGCCTAATCATACTAGAGTATCTATCAGAGAAAGAATATATGACTAATTTCCTTTGGCTTGCCGATAGACATTCTTGTCCAAACCCACAATGAAAGGAAGCTCCTCCAACTTCTAACCCCAAGGGTCGACCCATCTTCATCAAATGCTCAAGCACTACAACAGAATCACCATTTAGTGGCGGTTTTTTTTTTCATTTAGAGGCGGTTTTTTTGCGTTTAGTGGTGGTTTAAACCGCCACTACTTTGTTTGGCATCGTTTTACAGAAGCTGCCACGAAATCAGGCATCATCAATCTATTAGCGGCGGTTATTTGTGTTTAGTGGTGGTTTCAGGAAAGCGTCGTAGCTGCCTCATTTCACGGCGGTTTTTCTGAATGTAGCGGTGGCTTTACAGGCCTTGGATACAACTTTATTCGTGGCGGTTATAACTGCCGTGAATAAACTCAAATTCCATTGGCCGTAAAACCGCCGTGAATATGCATGTAGCGGCGGTTAAAACCGCAGCGAAAAGATTCCCAGAATAAAAATAATAATTCTTTGCTTCTACTACACCACTGTCCTGAAAAAAAACAATATGTTCATATACATATAGATAATCAAACAGTATCCCAACCTATAGGTTTCAAACAAACAATGAAAAACCCAATAGTAACACTTTTTTTGCTACCTCTATATGCAAACCCACACAACAGATACTTCCAAAGAATAATCTATCCACTTTTTATTTAACCACGTTCTATTAATTTATTCAAGGGATTCACATTATATATTACATTACTACCAAAAAATAAAATCCCTAACCAACTCAAAAATGAATGAAAACCATTCTTGTAGTCCCACTACACAACACCACCAATGCCACATTGCAGTCCCCATATAGAAGCCTATCTGATGGACATAATACAACCAAAGGTAGTTAAACTTCCTACAAGTTCTTCCATTCAAAAATCAATCCCACAAAAATAGATAGAACTGTCGCTTCAATTCACAAACATTCTACATAAACCATAAAACCCAACCATAACAGACATTACATGACCACACCCATCAAATAGGGGTAAATTCAGATTTAGCCAACAATATTCCTGAATTACATTTTTTTACTGGGGTATAACATAATGGTTCTTATTCCTCGAGCATCCAATTAATTAGCCATGTGTACATGATTAATCAGTTTCCACATTACAACATTTTTCCCCAGCATTATAACCAATAAAAATATTAATAGTGTGTAAGAAAATACCACCAATTTCCATGATTTTTATAAGGCACACATCCACAACAAGTCAGAACAATACAAAAAGATAACAAGTAGAAATAGTAAATGTACCATAACCCCTTTAATGAATTTTTATCATCATGCTCAATAAATTATTCCTTATGTTAAATAATATATTTCAGTCATATTCACATAGAACATTACTAAAACTACCATTCAAGATGCTCATAGGAACTGAAATGAAGGAAATCCTTACATGGATGATCAAAGGATCGAAGTTCCTCCTTGAATAAAGAGCATGATATCACGTGAGGAGTAAGGAATAACTCCGAGAAACTAAATGAAAGTAGAACAGGGGGGGAATTTCTCTTTTAAGGAGGAAGGACTCTTTCTACACCTTGGGAGATGAAAAATAATCCACTGGAAATGAAAGGATCTTGGCTTAAGAATGTGTGAGATCCTAAAAACAAGGGATATAATTTCAATGTGCTTGATAAAACAGATCATGGATTGACCATGCTATTTAAATATGTCAAATCCCTGAGGACATTAGGAAATTAAATATATAAAAAATATCCTTAAAAACTCTTAAAAACACCCAAACATAGCATCAAACTCGGTTTTTTGAAAACATATAACAATAAAATTAGGGAGGTGACTTCATAATACTTGAAATACGCATTTTGGTCAACACCACGTATCATTAATTTGGTTTTTCCAAATTTAAGGGTGATTACAGTTTAGAGAAACAATAATTCTCCTTGAATACAGTGGAAAAATATTTAAGCAAAGTCAAACTCAATAGGTAACATATTTTTTGTTAAAAGAAAATCATAAGGGAGAGACTAGGATGTCTGGGGAAAACATGAAATGACTCACTGATGGGTGGCTCATTGATACCCTATCACCGATGCCATGACATTGCCACCCTGTCACCAACACCCTAGCATCGATTCCCTAGAACTGATTCCATGTGAGCAACACCCTTGTACCGATGCCCTGGAACCGACACCAAGGCACTGGCACTGACGCCCATGACTCATCGACACTGACACCCTTGAATCACCGACACCAAATCCCTGACTCACTGATAGGATGATTCATTGAAAACCTGACTCATTGACAGGCTGACTCATGGATAGTTAAAAACTATATTTTTAAAAAACTCATGGAATGAGTGAAAAACATACCCTAGAACACCCTAATCATTGAAGTTTCACAATGTAATTAATCTAAGAGGCTTACTCCATTACATCATATAGCTCTCAAAATAGCCTCACCCTATAGAATGAAAAACTACCCAAGAAGAGAGGGGTCCGAACAACCACCTTGTAACATAACTATCAGGTATAAACCACCATGATTTGTTCTAAAGTTGGAATGAAAACCTCGACATCCCAGAACCCCTCCTCAATAGTTATCTTTCTCCAAAACAATTGTGTAATCCCCATGACCCCACACTACACCTAACAACCATGTAATCACATATGGTCACACCATCTAGACACATGGATTAGAGAGCTCCTTCCTCCATTTCAAGATACAACATATCTTATTGCAAAACAAGGTCAGATATCACTTCAATGAAAATTAAAAAATTAAAACATCAAAGTAATGCTCAGAACATCAACTCAATACAGATTAGTGTACTGGGAACGCATATTCACTTCTCACTCCCTAGTACTCTCCTCATGGAAAACATTCCTCCACAACACGTGATCCAAATGAATCATCCATCCACAGAGCACTTTATCCTTATGATCCTCGATTATTAACAGTTTTTCAATGAACCTTGCATCATTCTCAACATCCGGCTCTCCCAAGTAACAGACGTGAGATGTATCATGTAGATACTGATAGATCTGGGTGTCTTAGAAAACATCATGGATCCTTTCCAAATGAGTTGTAAATTCCAGCTAATATGCCACCACACCAACTCTCCCAAACACTTAGAAAGGTATAATGAACGTGAAAGAGAGATTTCTAACCTTACTAAACCTTTTATATCCAGAGCTGCACTCATCATATCATGCATGATATCAAAATTCTCCATTGTGCTCTGCACTAACTCTGGGCCAAGAACACCTGACTTCCCGATTCCTATCTAAAACAATGATTAACAACGCGACCTTCTATAAAAGTCATAAAATGGACATTCTAATTGTATAGTGTTAACTATTGTTGTATAAAACTCTACTACATGAAACATTTGCACCCACATCAACAATGGGTTTAACTCCTAGTCATCCAAAATCTCGACTACCAATTCAAACACAGACCTAAATGGAATGATATATACCACACTCAAGAAATGAAGACATAAAAAGAAACATCAGAAATCAATAAAATGCATAAAAAGAAACATGAGAAATCAAGGAAATTTTAGGACATGAAAATGTGTGGTGGAAACTATGTGCCACAAATGTTACATATAAAAACCAACTGTTTCCATTTTTGTTCAACACATGAAAAATACAACTACTCAGGGTCCGATGATGCATCGTCACCCTCTCCACCTTCATTTCCACTTTGTGTTGTCACCTGTAAGAAAATAATTTTGAAAATTAAATAAGGTTACATATTTATATTAAAACTTAAAACCAATGAAAGTTAGAAAACTAAATGATTTTGATTTTCTGTGATTTACTTGCATACCACCAATTGATGCACTCCCACCGGGGGCATATCTTCTCATCTACTGGCGTATTTCAGTCAGCTCTTTCTGCAATATAGATATCTGATCCCCCTACTGGTGAACATTGTTTCGTAAAGAAATAATCTCTTTCTTAGCATCTCTGGGTATGGGATGACTAAAGTTAGAAGTAGATACAGCAACTATCCCCGGTGGCCTGCTAAAAACCTCAGATGGAATGGGTCCCAAACCCATCCCGCACACTCTCCCAGGATGCTCCTTCCCAAGGACTTTAGTAACCGGGTTATCCTGGGAGATAGAGTAGGAATGCGCAGGATTGGCATCCCATAGTTCTTTAATTTTGATCTATAAATCAAATATCAATATATATTAACACAGTAAAAACTGATAATAAGTTATTATGATAAAAAATTGACTTCTAACCCTAACTTCTTTAGCAGGCTCATTAACAAAACATCCATCTGATTTCTTGTGAACATCCAACCACAGTTCAGTTCTGGATGCTTCATGGCCTAAACTCTATGAATGTATTAATAAAAGATAAATCAAAAACTCAATATATTAAACATATAATATTGTCTTATAAATATTTACACTAATTAAAATATTACCAATGTCATTCGACTTCTAGAAAAACTTTTTGAGCCCGCAGTGTGCGGGATGACTTGCTTCGCTCGGTTTGACGCATTCTGTCTTGAGAGATCCTAAAATAAATAAAATGAAATTTAATACTGATGTATTGAATGTCATTTCCTTTTTATATAAATGTATAAATGTAAAATGAGGATAATATAATAATATATATATTTCAATACCATCCGCTTCTGATCCCGATGCCTGTCAACAAACACTTTCCACTGCTCTTTCGGTACCCCACTGGGTATCATCTCATACATTTGCAGCGCGGTCAATGAAGCATCGTTGACATCACACCACAATCTCCATTTAAAATCTTTCCACTTCTTACCTAGATTTTTCAACATCCACTTCTGTGCTATCACATCAGCAACGGTAAAGTGGAAGAACATATGTATATAGAAATTCATTTTGAATGTATTAGTAACATGACATTAAATTAAACCATAATGTAATAAATTTATATTTATTTGAGAATCAAACACTTCATTTTTCCAGCTTGGGGGCATATGTCTCCAATCGTCATATGAAATGGGAAGGGAAATGGGCTCCGCTGCCAGCTGGCCTAGAAGCTGGCCAAGTAACCCTGCGGCATCATCAGTCGGGACCCCGTAAGAATCAAATGGCACAACAATCTTCTCGCCATTCAGATTCCAAACATCTGAAATTTTTATGTTTTTCTCCACGGTTGAATTTTTTGTCATCTTCAATGATCAAACAATTAGTAAAAAATGCAATAAATATATTTAATTAAAATTTGTACCTATGATAGTGACACTCCAGTATGTCTAGGATGAACTGGAAGGGGCACGTCGCTGCCCCACTATTGAGGCTCATGAAGGGAGAGTCGACGACTTAGCCTCTACTAGGACATCCACAGATGGTGTGAGTGATGGTGTAGGGGGAGATGGTGCAGGGGTGTCGGCAGCTGGTGCCTCAGATGTCGTGGGGAGGGAGCCAGATAGATAGTCATCTGTCGTAGAACTGGATGAAATAATGCACCACTTCTTCCTTGGCATTCCTGTCATTTAATCAAATAAAATAATGTTCAGAATATATATTTCAAAAAAATTATGTAGAAAAAAAAAATTAAAAATGATAACAGATGGAGTACTAACCGACAAAATATATGTAACAATGATAATGAATGACTACAGAAATGAAACAAGTGGTTGCTGAATAAATAAATAATTGTACATACAATCATTTTTCCCTTCAATCATGTCGGTTTCCTGCTCCATTGCTTCATCCAATTCATTCATACTTGCTAGACTAATATTTTCAATATCATGATGGACAAATAATTCTGCTTACTGTTGTTGATTAAATTCAATTTCAGAGGTCAAATTTTCCATTTCATCTCCCATATCATACAAATCTCTTTGTATAACGTGAGCAACTACAATCCGCCCTTCATTGGCAACATCATTCACATAATATACCTTTTTTTCTTACGATGCTCAGATATATGGATCATGCAGTTCACAATCACCAACATCCATCAAGTGAGAGAAGTTCACATAAGTAAATTGCAAGGAACCTCTTTTAACACCTCTAATAATATCAACCCATTTTCATTTGAATAAAACAACCAAAAAATGTTCGTGGTAGTTTAATTCAATAATATCATGCAGCTTTCCATAGTATTCCACTTCAGTAAATGTAAATATACCACTATTCTGTGTTCTCAAACCCACTTCTCGATCGATTGTACCAAATCTAAAGCCATTCACATTATAAGCATTGAACTTTCTAACTTCTTTAGAGGACCTCTAGTAAGAAACTTCAAATCTTCTGACACCTCTGCTCGAGTATCAGTATTCATGATCTGAAAAAAGAAATATAATTTATTAGATTTACAAAATGTATGTGTCAAACTAATATTCGTATTTATTGCAATATTTATGAACATACACGTCGTGCAAACCATTATACAATCTCTTTTTTAATAGCTTTCGTTATATATTTCTCATTTCGTGTTCGGCCTCTCATTCGTCTCTTTGTTTGTATCCTCAACTCTTCAATAAATGGATCTGCAATTTCACTATTCAGTAGCACATATCTATGTGCCTGTAATAATTCCAATTCAGTCAGTGTCACATTTGAGGTCCACCCAACTGATCGGCCAATAGCAGGAAATATTTTGGATTTTTGGTGTATTTGAGATTGATTCTATGTGTCGTCAACACGTATAACTCGATTAAATCTTGTCTCAATATCATCCAAGTATCAAGAAAAAAACGTAAGACACTACTCAGCCATATAGCCTTCAGCAATTGAGCCTTCTTGTTTTGCTTTATTTCTCACGTATGATTTCAAATGCCCAAGATATCTTTGAAATAAAATAAACATAATTATGCATTTAATTAAGTACCAAAAATTGTTTACTTAACTGGAAAACATATAAATAAAGTACCTCTCAATTGGATGCATCCATCGATAATGAACGGGGCCTCCTAATTTAGCTTCCTCAACCAAATGCACAGTTAAATGCATCATTACAGTAAAAAAGGACAGAGGAAAGATCATCTCCATTGTGTAAAGGGTCAATAAAAACCTCTCCTGGAGGTTGTCAAGATGAAATGGATGTAGAGATTTCTCACATAGTTTTCTGAAAAATGTGCAGAACTGGAGTACAACTGCAGTAATTTTTTCAGGTAATAGTGTACGCAATGCCAATGGCAGTAACTGTTGTAACAAAATATTTGAATCGTGGATTTTCATTCCATGTAACTTACGATTCTTCAAATCAACACACCTCGAGATGTTACTTGAATACCCATCAGATACCTTAACATTCTTTAACATTCGAAGGAATGTATCTTTATCCCTATTTTTCATTGCAAAAATTGTTGGAGGATACTTTTCATTCACATCTAGCTATAGATCGCGTTTTATGTTCATTTCTTTTAAGTCTTTTCAAGCATTGAGATGATCCTTCGACTTTCCATGCTCATTAAGCAATGTGAAAATCAAATTGTCACTGACATTTTTCTCAATATGCATCACATCAAGATTATTCCGCACCAAATTAAATTCTCAATACGGAAGTTTGAAGAATATACCTTTTTTCTTCCATTGTTGCGTTCCAGTTTCTCTTGACGATGCACTTCGGACCCGTTTTCCGCTATCATTCAAATGATGAACCTTCCTAAATTATATTTCAACATTTTCAAGATATGCCAATATTTCAAAACCATTTAACAACTTTGGAGGTGGTCTATGATCAATGGAACCATTAAATTTTGATCTCTTCAGCTGAAATCTATGAGATGCATTGAGAAATCTTCGATGACACAAGAAGCACCATTTTATACTGTGAGGTAGCCGTTTGGGCTCAAAATCAAAGTTACAAATGGGAAAAGACAAACCCGTGTAAGTGTTCCAACCAGATAAATTCCCAAGCCCAGGGAAGTCACTAATGGTCCACATTAAAGCAGCATGCATTTTGAACATTGTTTTAGAAGAAGAATCAAATGTATCAACACCGTTGCTCCATAACTCCTGAAATTCTTCAATCAAAGGCTGCAAGTATACATCAATATCAATTCCAGGCATTTGTTTTCCAGGAATAATAATCAGAAGGATAAAAGATGTTTGTTGCATACACATCCAAAGAGGCAGATTATAAGGGATCAAAACAACTGGCCAAATGCTATAATTGGTACTCAAAGTCCCAAATGGGTTGAATCCATCGGCAGCCAATCCCAATTAATCATTCCTAGGATCAGCTGAGAAATCGAGATGTAATGAATCAAATGTCTTCCACGATTGGGAATCTCGTGGATCTCTCATTAACCCACCATTGTTATTATCTATATAATGCCACTTCATGTATTCGGCGGTTTTCGATGACATGAATAATCTTTACAATCGAGTCTTCAAAGGAAAGTAACGCAAATCCTTTGCAAGTGTTCTCCTTTTCTTATTCTCTATGAAATTATGTTCATTCAAACTTCCAACATCACCCTTTGCCTGCCATCTAGAAGAATTACATTTCTTAAAATTCTGTCTACTTGAATCCTCTCCCCAATAAAACATACAATCATTGGGACACTCATGTATTTTTGTATAATTCAGACCAAGCTTGTTAACAACTTTTTTCATATCATAAAAAGATTTCGAGATTTTTTCTTCAGTAAATGAATCACGAATCAATTCCAATATCATGGACATTGCCTTATTTGTAATTCCACATAGACATTTGATATGGTACAACTTCGGAAGAAATGAAAGCTTTGAATATTTCAAACACCCACTATACAACTCTTGATTTCCATCATCAACTAAATCTTGAAACCCATTTTCATCAGTGAAGTTTTCTCTTAAATTTGGCTCCACGGAATCAAGAGGAGTATCCAATTATATGTGACAATCTTGATCTGCCTGTGTTATAGTCTCAAAAACATCACTTGTCACATTGCAATTTGTAGCACCCTCTTCTGGTTGTTCTGATTTGTTTTGATGCTGATAGTGGTGTCTTGTAGTGCCGAATGCATCATTTTTTAGGTTTTTCATTTCATTTTCCATTTTCGACGAACATGGAACCTCATTATGCGGATTAACATCAGTGCTCAATCTTTCTATAACGTTCGATTCTCCATGCCAAATCCAACACAAATATTGACCAGGGAATTGCTTCAGTATTAAATGTTCATAAACCTCATCTCTCTTCAACCATGTTCTAAATTTACATTTAGGACATGGACATTTTATTCTCCCTTATACGGATTGATTAGAAATTGAAAAATCTAAAAACTCATTCAAACCCTTAACATACTGAGGTGTGTTCCTCGGTAATGTGATCTAGCTTTTATCCATATATATCACAATGTGCCAACACAATAATAAAAAAACTAAAACACATAGTTACTACTAAATAGAGAAAGAGATTCATATATACGATAGTGTAAGATTACAGAATCCTAATATAATAAAGATGACCCATTGATCATAAAGTATGCATAATATAATAAAGATGATACATTGATCACATTTACCACTTACTTAGCATGACCAGACAAACCGAACAAGTCTGGTCCCCAGGAGACAGCGTCAACACCTCATTGAGGAGCAATAAGAATATTGGGTTACACACTTATCATAACACTGTCGATCAAACATTTATGTTGCCTCAAAAAACACCCCATTGAAAGTGATGTCATTGAACACACCAAAGATGCACGATTTTCATACCATTAGTACAACGAAATTACTAGAAATATTTAGCCCTTATATGACACCCTTTGAAACTTATCATAGGCTAGCTTGGGTATATGGATTATGAATACATCAATGCGAACTACTAATGATTTACCTTGGTTCTCCAATTTCCAATGACAGTGTCAAAAAGGTCCTTTTCTATGTCATCTTAAATTGGATCAAGGGGTGGATATGCAATTGGAATAGTAAATTTATTTCCTTTTGAGGGATAATAACACTTTTAAATATTGTTCTTACAACTATCCCAATTCACATGCTTTCTATTATCAAACCCCACAAAGGCCCAATCACCTAACTGGAAAAAATCCCGAATTCATTTCTATGGTATGTTAATCTGGATGGATGTTTCCATTGGGAATCTCGGAAATGAATTTCCAATACAATATAGGAGGGTGGTATCAAGTTGTAGAGTGTGGTTGAAACCATGGAGTCCATGAAAGAGAGATTAGCCTGGGAAGTGGTATAAAGAAACACATTATAGGAAATTTTTATAAAAATAGGTATGGGGAGGACTGAACGATATAAGCTATGAATAATGATAGGTTTTATAATCTATATTGATTCATAAAAGACCATCTAGATTCCGTATAAGATCATGTGCAATGGATTTTTGGATGTGGTAATATTAATCTCTAGATGCACAACTAGGCAAGAGAATTTTACTTCTTTCATGGATGTTTGGCTTTGAAAATCTACATCAAAGAGTCTAGTAGGAACCCCTCATTATTTTATTATATTATTATCCCTGATTAGAAAAGTGTCTAGAAATCCATCAGGTTTTTGGAGGAACCAAATTTGTGTGAGTTTGTGGGATCAATATTTGGACGGATTTGTGGATGAGACTTCATGATTATGATCCATGCTAGTGATAATAGTGATTAGTGGGCCAACAGACTTTTGTGTAAGATGATAACATAAAAAATGAATTTTCTCATTGCATGTCGAGGAATCAACCCCAATCTATGAAGAACAATATTCTACTGAATGGGGTTTCTGTGGCATCTCGTTCTCAGTGCTGCTTAAATTTGTTGGGAGAATCAGTTGAGCATGTTTTTTCTGGGTGGATTGGGAGAGAGTTATCTGGGTTTTCATGAGAGATAGTATGAATATAGATAGAGGGATTTATTCCATCTAGGATATTCCTGAATATGGGTTCCTGGATGTTGGTTAGGACGGGATAAAGTTCAAGGGTCGCGGCATAGTCCTCATGGTTGTATGCTGGAACCTCTAGGAGGTGAGGAACAAGGCTATTGAAGTTATCAAACCAATTATACATTCCTTAAGGTGTGTGGTATGTCACTGTTGGTGGATCTAGGAAGGTTCATTAGGTGGGATGGACTCAATAACTTCTATAAGGATCATACCAGTGACTTTCATGCATAGGGAAATCAAAGCTGGTCTTTAAGGATGGTGGGACTGCTGGAAGGCCCCCCACATTGGGTTTAATTTTAATGCAGATTAGTCTTTTATGGCTAGAGTGAGTAGGAGTTAGACTAATTAGATACATCATGGGATCTTTTATTATGAGATTTAGCATCTTTTGTGGTGATTTCACATCAATAAAAGTCAAGGCAAGATCCATGGACACCAGGATTATCCTTTGAAGGAATTTAAATATTCATATTACTGAAGTTGAGTTGGATTCAACTGTCTTGGTTGGTTTCTTATAAATAGAGGGTTCTATTCCATCGTTATTAATATATTTCATTAGGAACTGAAGGACATTCCTTAGATAATACATTTCTATTCATCATACATGGAGGGAGGTAAATGACATAACTAATTCTCTAGCCAATAATGGAATGAAATATGAGATATTGATTTCATACACTAGTAAGGGTTCCTTAACAAATTATTATAAGATTATTTCTATAATTTATTCTCTGGGTCTTTTTCATTTTCATCCCCCTTGATATGGTATTCTTTTTACTGGGCGTGTTATTTTAACAAAAATCCAACTTTCAGTTAGTCACTAATTTTCTATCTCCCAATGATTCCAGGATAAATCTACAAGGATAAGAAATATGAAATCATCATGTTTATATATAAAAAATATATGTACATGTAAATAATGAACAAGAAGAGTGGGAAATCGATTATTCCCTATAACAAATATCTAACAAAATCACAATTCTAAAATAAATTTAAGACCACCCTTACTAAGGTTTAACTTAATATAAAATATAATTTTAAGAAAATGATTTTTTTAGTGGAAATTAAACCCTTTGAACTTGAAAACTAAAACATATATTAAATAAATGATATCCCATACACGAAACCGTAAAATTAAATCCATAATTTTGGAGTAAACTAAAAATAACACTTACGTAATAAGTTTAACCCTAAAAAATACAAAATCCATTACCTGAATATTTTTGAGTATATAAGATTTAGCTTCAGACCCCCAATTGTTACTATCAAGACTGAATGATGGATTACCCATCTTAAAGTATAGAATGATATAGGATTTTATAGCTAGAAAAAACAATTATTTAAATAGAGAACCAAGATTGACAAGAATGCTAAAGGTTGAAGTGGACGACCCAATGAAAGGAATTCATATAAATTTATCCATTGGCTGTAATAGACAGCACAACAACAAGATAAGTTTTATATTATAACAATCCTCAAAGTAGATTCATCTGAAGGAACAAAAAATGTTGGATGAATTCAAAATTAAACAACTTTAACAGGGACAACAATTAAGACATATGCAGAACAAACTAGAAATTTTTTTATAGTCCAAAGGAAAACTACAAAACAAAGAAAACAAATTTAAACTATCTATAACATCCACATCTGAACCTACATATGTAGACCAAAATAAAACAAGAAAATCAGTAATGGAAAACAATCAATAATCGGATGTAATCTTCTATTAGAAAAATCATCATCTGAAATGAACGGTCCACAAATAGACAAAAAAGAGATAGAGAGTTCAACAAGGATGGAAATGATGCGCATAACTGAGATTTACAACAGATTAAAATAAAAATTCTTACCAGAATAGTTTTTAAGACTATGAACCAAGCCTAACTCGCACTATGTCAAAGAAAATCGGAAAAAGAAACCCTTATTGAGTTCGATGGGGGTCGCGCGGGGTCGCCGGGGGTCGCGGGGGGTCGCCGACGCCGCGGGGTCGCGGGGGGTTGGGGGAATAAGGGGGGTCGGGGTAGGGGGAAGGGTTGGTAGTGTAAAAACATATGGAGGGTTTCGTGGCGGTTTATAATAAACCACCATGAATCCATTTTAGCGAAAGGTTTAGTGGCAGTTTTCTGAACCGCCGCCACAAAACCGCCGCTAAAACCTAATTTTGGTGTAGTGAAGCCCCAAAGAGCCTAAAAAAGAGTGTACCCAAGGAGGAAATAAACAACCTTTAGACCAAAATATGATATTCTATTATAATTATCATTTGTTCCATCCAAGCTATCAAGATTGGATGCATTGATTCTGTCAGTATATCTTAAGGAATCTCTTATATAAGATTTTTTGAGTGCCAAAGAGTTTAAAGCTGAAGTAGTAGCTGCTAAAGTCTACCTAATAGAGACCAATCCTATATAATGAAACACAGTTATCTCCTTTATAGATCAATATGAAGATTCCACAATACAAGGGCACATAAAACCCTTATATGGGTCTAGAATAATAAATGGTGTCGATATCTGAAAAGTATTCATTGACAATGGATATGAGGTTAATCGCCTCTCACTACGGGCACTTCGTTTGATGGGTTGAAATGATAATGATCTGACACCCTACACCACAACTCTATTAGGCTATGAAAAAAATCCAGCAGAAGTCATTAGTCTAAATTATGTTCAAATCCCAATTCAGTGACCTCATAGCTCACCCTGAATTTTTGGTGGTCTCAAATAATACGACCATCAATTCCCTATTGGGAAGGCCCTATCTATATCAACACACATATATCCCATAATCTTACCATTAGTTCCTCAAATATATCATTAATAGATATAGTGGGACACTACATGCAGATAAGTCCTCATTCAAGTCCTGCAAGACACACTATATTGATACTGGGTTCTATGAGTAGAAGGGGAAACACCCCTCAGTTGATGGAAATGATTGGGTTGCCATACCAAATGGGTTGGAAATTATTCCCATTAATCCCTTCAATCATCTCAAGGAGTAGTAAGTACTACACATCAATTAGATTAAGTGAACAAGTCCAAATTTGTATACGTATTCAATGTTCCTCATGATT
Source organism: Viscum album (assembly GCA_963277665.1). Lineage (NCBI taxonomy): Eukaryota > Viridiplantae > Streptophyta > Magnoliopsida > Santalales > Viscaceae > Viscum > Viscum album. The sequence continues at coordinate 1,423,639,075 of OY728136.1, read as the reverse complement.
TCAGTTGTGGTTGTTGAGCCTGAAAATGTTGAAAAGATCATTGAATCTCAAGATAATAGGAATGGTTTAGATGAAAATATCCTTGAACCATCATCAAAACCCCAATAAATCCCTACCTCACCCACTAAGGTAGGAGTAAGTATCTCATCACTCAATGAAGATGAGGAATTTTTTACCTCTTATGGTGTTTTCTCCAGAAAAGCCTATGCTGATGGTCAAGACAGAAGAGGTGGCTTTTCTTCCTAGACAAAAAAATCATGACTCTTCCCTCAATCATGGAATGACCATCCCAAGAATTTTTTGCCTATCAGAAGATGATAAGGAAGTTGATGATGATTCAGAGGATTAAGAAGAGGATGACCTGATGGATTCCCCCACAAAAGTTTGAGGAAGGTGTCTCGATCACCATTTATGTAATCAAGGAAATAATCCTGGGTATGAAAGAAGAGCTGTGACTAACTCTGGTTAGTGTATCCATCAATTTTGAAGAGAAAGAGGTATAAGAATATTTCTTAATGTAGAATCATGATGTTTTCACCTTGAATTATACATAAGTTTCAGGTCATAATCTAGGGGTGGACACTCACCACCTGGGCCTATCAGAAGATTACCGTGGCTACATGAAAGCTACTTGAAGGACACACCCGAACCATGCTACCAAAATAGAGGTTGATGTAGAAAATATCATAAAAGATAACTTCATCATGTAGGTTCAATATTCCATCAGGATAAGAAACATTTTCTCTATCAAGAATAAGAATGGACAGATCAGGGTATGCATCTATTTTAGGGAACTCATCTAACACTGCCCAAAAGATGATTTCCCAGTCCCAACCACAGAATTGTTGATTGATGCAACTGCTAGATATGAGGATCTCTCATTCAGGGATAGTTAGTCAATGTATAACCATATCTGAATTTCCCATGAAGATAAAGAATCCATAGCCTTTAGATCCCCTAGGTATAATATTTCTACAAGGTTATGCCCTTTGGTTTGAAGAATGTTTGTGCCACATTCCACCACAACATGAATCACATCATCAAACCCTTCATGGAAAAATTATTTGAACTCTAGGTGGATGATATGGTGGTTAAGTCAAAATAGAAAATAGACCACCCGTCAGATCTTGAAACCATTTTCAATAAATTTCAACAACACGGTTTGAAAATGACTCCCCCGAAATGTTCCTTCGGTGTCACCATAGGAAAATTAACCTATTTCATTGTATTCCATCATGGAATAAAATCCAACCTAGAGAAAAAAAGGCTATCCTTATAATTTCATTACCTCACAACCACATTGAGTAAAGAGGACTCCAAGGAAATTTGTCCTAAATTTGGTGCTTTATATATAACCTCATGGGAAAATGATTTCTCTTTACCATGTTTGTGAAGAAAGGGGTATAATATCAATAGACTAGTTATTTTCAAAAATTATTCAATAATATAATGAAATATCTCTTAATTACACCAGTGCTAATTTCACCTGTCAAAGGAAGACCAATCATTCTATATATGACCACCATAGAACAATTCTTATGCCCCTTTATTACACAGAAGAATGATGTCGATAGCGAGAATAGTCTATATTACCTCATCTGAACCATGATTGATGCTAAGACATAGTATACAAATATTGAAAAGATGTTTATTCCCTTAATATTTATAGTTCAGAAGTTGAGGCATTATCTGCAACACCACATTGTCCACTTTGTCTCTTGTAGAAACCCTCTCAAGTACATTATCTGGCATCCAATGTTGATTGGACACCTATTATAGTGGGCAGTCATCTCGTAGCAGTTTGATATATGGTTCATACCATAGAAATCTATCAAAGGCTAGGCATTTAATGATTTCCTAGAATTGAATATTTTAATAGAGGTGGCCCCATTAGAGGCTGAGCTTTTTGATGAGGAAGTGTTATCTAATCAAGAGAACTCCTAGATGTGCGAAATGAATTTCTACAGAATTTCCCGAATCTCAATAGAAAAAAGAATGGAAGACACCAAACTCTAAAAAGTGTGGTTGGGGTTCATACATGTATCCCCATAAAATTAATTTTTACCATATTCCTTCATACTATCAGAGGGGTGAAAAAAATGAAGCAGAATACCAAACCCTTATCCTAGCCCTAGAACTAGCCAAAAACATTAAGATAAAATGAGATTCAGAATTGGTCATCAAGAAATTAAATTGTGACTATGCTATCAAGAAAGAGGAGTTGATCCCCTTGATGAACCATGTTTGTGAATTGATGGTAGAATTACCATTAGATATGACAATGGATATTGTCACTCATTAGAAAAATTTGATATCCAGTGCATTATCAAATGCAACTGAAGATCTGGATGATCCAGATTTGAATGAAATGGTTATTAGAGTTTCCCATTGTTGGATGGTTTTACCATATATTCAGGCCAAGATATCAGAAATCAATGGGATTTTTCCATTATCTGAGTCATACGGTCATACCGGCGGCTGGATGGCCCCCATTATGGAATATCTTCAAAAGAGAGAACTCCCACCAGATAGGTCTGGAAGGGAACATATCTGAAGATGAGCAGTCAATTTCATGATGCACAATGGTACATATCATAAAAAGGTTCTCTACAAAAAAGGCCTTGATTAATTCCTTATCAGGTGTATTTATGGAGAAGAGACCACGACCATCATGAAAGAAGTGCAAGCCAAACTTGTGGGAAACACCAATCACCATCCAAACTCTCTCATCATATTTAGTGGCATGGATACTATTGGCCTACCATGATGCATGATTATTCTGATTTCACCAAAGAGTGTAATTCCTACCAAGTCCACGCCAATTTCACCAATCAACCCCCAGATTTGCTTCACAAATCTATGTACTCCTAGTCATTATCCATATGGGGAATGGAGGTCGTGGGACTATATCCTCGTACCATGGTAATACAATTCATGTTTATTATCACAGCAACCAACTTTTTTTACAAATGGAAATAAGAGACACCCCTTAAAGAAGTCAGATAAAAACAACATTGTCAAATTTTTGTAAGACAATATCATCGCCAGGTTTTGTGTCCCTCACACAATACTGACAGACAACGACACCAATTTCTACTCTCTTTAATTGGAAAAACTCTAACAAAAGTATGGTATTTAAGCCAAACGTTCATAACGCTACCATTTAGGGGACAACAGATAGATAGAGACTTTGTACAAGACCCTATATAATATACTTCAAAATATGGTAGACGAGGAGAATAAATTGTGGTCATACATGATCCTCCATGATCTTTGGGCTTACCAAACCACAACCTACACCGCCACTCAAGCAACCCCAAAATCATTTGTATATTTAAGACAAAGTAAGTTCTACCAATTGAAATTTAAAATCCATCACTCTGTGTCACTGTATGTGATCAACTATCTATAGATGAGAAATATCAAAAATGGTTTTATGAGTTGGAGTGGTAGGATGAGAAAATATTGCACAATTTACACCATTTGGATGAATACAAAAATTGGATGGAACGAGAATTCAATAAAAAGGTTCACATTTGGAATTTTATTGAAGTATAAATGGTTTTGGTCCTAATTAAACCAATGATACTTGGGATGAAGCCTCCAAAGATGGAGTCAAAATTGGAAGGACCATATGTTATACATAAATATTACTCCAATGGAGCATATTCTTTGGTTTCAATGGATGGAAAACTCACCACATCTCCCAGCAATTCCAGGTTTCTAAATAAATATTTCATTTATCCAAAAGCACCACACTACATCTTGATCACATAACCATAAATTGCATGATGAAGTTGTCCATACTGTGTGATATTAAACATCATAACATCACCGTCTGAGATGAAAGATGTTAAATTTCATAAAGACATGTCATCTATGTTGTACAACATTAAAATTCCAAGAATATTCATCCTTAATACAAGATGTTAAACTACACGGTGATCATTTTCTCTGATATAATGATTGGTTGCAAATAAATCAGATCTGTGTTAGGTAAATGTAAAAATTCCCTATTTTCATTGTATGGGTCAGAAGGGATCAAGGAGTGTATCTTAGAACTACGTATGGCCTGATTACCATTCCTTAATGGGATATATAGCGATTTCTAGATTCTATATCATGGTCTAACCACCATTCAAAATCAACAATGCCCCTCACCCTATATACAGGTCAGGATTGTGTAGTATAATTCATGATTCCTAACTACATGATCTTAGACTATGTAGAAAAAGACATACATCCCACATGATGTTAAAATATATAGAATTTTACATGATTTCAGGATAATAAGTTTCATGATGAAATCAAACATGCTACATGACATTAAACTGCTCAACATATTTGTCCTTAACGTATGACATTAAACTACATGGCCCCAACAATGTACTAATCTTAGGGGAATTTTCCTTTGGCATCTTTCACATACCACGCCACAAAAAAAAAACTATTTTCATCTTTATTCCCATCTACCAATGGGATACATAGCGACACCCATAGATTTTATCCTGGTCCAACCGCCATAATAAAATGACCCCCTTTCCTATGCATGGGTCATACCAATATAGAGAATATATTATCATAAGAACTACATATGGATTGATTTCCATCTTCTTATGAGATACGTAGAGAAGCCTCGATCCTAGATCTTGTCCCATCCAACACATGGTAACAAAATAACTCTATTTTAATCTAAACTACCTCTGTATCATGAGATGAGACCCTAGATATTTCATGTTTCTCACATCGAGCATAGCTCATGTGAGAATAGGAATTATGGTAATGGTTTCCCCTGGATGAATAGATGATTCAAGTATGATACATGACCATCAAAAAAATGGTTAAAAGTTCCCCCAATCTATGTATGATCCAAACCTATACAGGGAGGAATATCTAGAACTCTGTGTAGATTGATTGCTACTCACGTAGGATACATATTGATGCTCATCTTCTTCTTCCTGGTCCAAACACCACCCAAAAATGACTCTATTACCTAAGAAAAGGTCTGACCTATGCGATAATTTTCATTATAAGAGCCATATATGGGTTTCTTCATGTCCCTACATGATACATAAACAACACCTGGATCTTAAAACATAGGTCTAGCTACTGAGAAGTATTAAAGAAAAATTCCCCCATCCTTATTTATGATCAACCTATATGGAAGATTAATCCATTTCTGGCCCTTGTTTCTCACATTGAGTATTAGTCACATGGTCTTAGGAGTCTCAGTTTAGGATTCCTCATAGGCATAACAAATCACTAATTTCCAAAGTCCTTACCAAAAGACATAAAACTATAGGGTACCCTAAGAAATACATGTGTCTTGATTCTTGCTCTCTTAGGATACGTAGTGACGTCCAGATTCATCATCTTGGTCTAGCCACCAACTAAAAAAATGCCCTCTTCTCTACATATGATTCATACATATGAAGGGAATTTCCTTCAAGAACTACACACATCTTGATTCCTATCCTCACATGATATGTTGAGACACCTTAAACCTAGGTCTTGGTCCTGCCACCACAATATAAAAAAACCCCCCCTCTCTGTTCATAGGTCAGACTGGCACAAAGAGTTTTCAAGAACAATGTATGGCTTGATTTCTTCCCTTGCAGGATACGTAGTGATGCCCAAATCGTCCATCTTGGTCCAGATGCCATTTAGAAAATCAATACATTTCTGGTGCATGGTCCAGACCGACACAACGAAAAAATTTTCATAACCACGTGGACGTTGATACCCAACTAACTGGGATATGTAGGAAACTTCCAGGATGTTCAATCCTAACACTTCACTCACCTCATCCTTTTCATGTCGATTTAAATTCTTCCTTACCATATGATGTTAAACTTCATATAATGAAAGAACTATAGGTGGCTTGATTATCATCCATTAATGAGATGAGTAGTGACTTTTAGACCTTCCTAGTTCTAGCCACCATGAAACAAATGCCTCCCCTGTATATATGCCAAACTTGCACTAGAAAATTTATGAGTCCTAACTGCATGATTTTAATCTACATGGCCAAAGAATTCATAACCACATGACATTAAACTATAAGGTATTTCAAGAAATACATGTGACCTGATTCTTAGTATAACGAAATACATAGAAACACTTGAGCAAAAAATCCTGGGTCCAGCCACATAGAATAAAACGAAGGAAAAAAATCCCCCAACCCCCTTCCTGTGAAATGATAATAGATGAAGAGGATTTCGGATTTGGACCCTTATATATAAAAAGTGTCAAAAGGACATGCTTACATTTACGTACAAATAATATCAATATAGAGGATCTTATACTACAGAACTACTCATGTTCTTGATATTTCTAACGTACCCAGACATCCCCTTTTCATCTATCAAGCACTATGCCCCTGGAAATCTCATATAACTATAATCACTCATGGTTTTCTGAAATGGATAGATAGTGTCTTCAAAACACCTTTATTTGACTATGCACACAATGCCCCTATGGCTCTACATATGTTTCTCATAAAAATGGTCTATCAATCAAAGAAAAATTCATCCTCAAGAGAGGTTGTTCTTACTTCCATACACCCATCGTCTCCAAAGCCTCACATCATCCCTTTTTACTGAAGGGATCCCTAAATCTTGGTTTACACCATCTTCCCCTACTCATGTCTAGGGTGTACCAGGATTATCCCGGCCTAATTATCTCATATTTATGAATGATCCCTTTGATATTCTATCCCAATAACATGATGAGTAAACCATTCTGTCAAAGTCATTTTTGAAAGACTTAAAATTTCATGGACCCACAACAACTAGCTCATTCACATAGAGTCACCCAAGTACCCAATATATGACATTAAACTACATGGACCAACAATTATCATTTCACTGATCTTGAAATCCCTAGGTGGTAGAGTGTAACTCTTGTCTCCCCTTGTTTCTCACACCGATCATAGCTCATGCAGCTTAATAATTTCGATAGGGGACTCCCCAAAGAGCGTGGGATAATCAATATACAATGACGGACCCTACTAGAATTATTTTAAAAGTCATATTATTGTTTTACCCTCTATAGTAGGAAACCTAATGTCCTAAATGTATGAAATTAAACTAGAAGGTACCCCAAATATAGCTAAAATCTTGTACAAGGATCCTAACATTGGGACATCTAGATCCACAATCTCAAGTTTGGACCCAAAAAAGGAATAAAAATTCACCCACTCCTTGTCAAATGACCAATCCTGTGAATGGAATATGATCTTGGGACACCTGGATCTTCAAAACAAGGCCCTGATCTAACAAGGAACTCAAAATTTCCCTCCTCACAAACAAGTCAAATCAATATAAAGAGACTCCCAATTCTATGAATAATAAGATGATGAGTGTTTTTGTTATGTCCAAACCAACTCTCTAAATTCTTCAAACTCCATGCTTTGGGTGATCTAATATTTTGATAATCCTTCATGGACATCAGGAAAGGAAATTCAATGTCCTATGGAAACCATTTTTTGACTATGAACATAATTCCCAGACATCTCTGCATATGTTTCCCACAAAAAAAACATGTCATCCAAAGGAAAATACATCGCCATGAGAGGCTATTCGCATTTTCGTATGCCAAATGACTTCCAAGACACATTACAATTCTCATAATCCAAGATCCCTAAAAAACATGGTTTAAACTCTCCTCCCAATCAATGTATTGGACATGTCAGAACGTCCTAGCATGATTACCCTCCAGTTTCTCGGGGCTTCAATATCAACATCCTTATATGATGATGTTTACACTACATGATATTCGATGCCTTGTATTCACCATTATAATAGGTCATGATAATGGGATTTTCCTCTCATGACCCTAAGCAAGAAATAAATCTATGTAGAAAAGTTTGACACACCCCCCACCTCATTGGTGAATCTGTATCCAAAACAAAATGCCCCATCTATATTCATGAATCAGATTCGCATAAGGAATGATCCTTAAAATAAGTACGTACATCATGATTAATATCCTCATAGGATACATAGTGACATCTAAATCCTATATGCTAGATCCATCCATGAAACATAAATATCTCCTCCCAACCTATGAAAGGGTCAAACCTGTGTAAGGAAATAACTCAAATCGTTAGGATAAAAATACCTCCACTTATTCTTGGAAAATTTCAACCTGAAATGCCCCTTTCCATGACCAGGAACCCCTCTTCACACACCATACTATGTTTCTATAAAGGTTTTAATCCCCATAACCATCCATGAGCATCGTAAATGGATGGATAGTGTTTTGTAGACACGTTTTTAGATTATGCACATAATGCCACAGTGGCTCTGCATATGTTTCCCACAAAAAAGGCCTGTAAACCAAAGAAAAAAAATTCATCAAGAGTGTATTTTCCTAATATTGAATGCCCCATGACTTACATTCCCCATATCATGTCCCATATTAAGAAATAACAAGTCAAATTCAAGAAAAATACCTCATCATGTCTGAAAGTTTCCCGTATATTCTCGATTAATGAGTCCAAAATTGGGAAACATTCCCCTCAAGTCATTGTTAAAGTTGTCCAACCTAAAATGTTAGTAATGATAGTCCGTTTTCAAGACTCTAAACTACCAATGAAAAAGACACAACACTTTATAGGGTGAAAACCTAAAAAGTGAACCTTGGAAAAATGTCAAGTACCATCTCACTAAACTTATACTACATACAGTTTAGGAAAACAATCAAGAAATCAAAAATCATCAAGAGACACAAATATTTTTAAGGTCAAAACCCCAAAAAAGGGCTGCATAAGATAATGTAAAGTTATACCCACTATGACCCCACCATAATAGGCTTAGGAAAAAAGTAGGTTGATAACAAAAAATCATAATGTTTGTAGGGTATTCCATGTGACACTAGAAACAGTCAAAATACGGTCATTGTGACCCTCCACTCAGGAAAAAAGTAGTGCATGGTTTGATGATTTTATTTATCCTATATTATAATTCAAATTAATATCTGATTGACATTATGGTTTAAATACATTTGATTATTAATGATTGACATTACATGGAAGGGTAAAATAGGAACAATAGAAATAAAAATGTTTCTATTTTATCAAAATAAGGGACAGTGGGGGGGAATCCCCAATTCAGAGTCTCTCCCCAGTATTAAAACAAAGGTGGTTCAGGGATGCCCAATGTATTACCACGAGGCCCGACTTACTCTTTTCAATAGGTCGATAACTGCCCGACAAGGCTTGTCATGGGACAATTCCAAATAATCCCTCCATTCATATTTTACATCAACCATTGGGCGTACACACTTCATAATAGTCTAGAGGTCATTCCATTTCTATTTGATAGCCTCTTAATTAGCACTTGATTATGCCAGCAACACTTTTAGTCTGGCCATGTGAGCCTCATAATCACACAGTTCCTCCATTTTGGAAAATCACATGGCCTTGAGTACTTTCTTCCTCGGCCTCTAGATGATGAAAATAATTAGTAATATCCAATAATGTATGAGCTTGGTGGTGAGAATCATTAACTGAGTAAGGTCACATTTGAAATCAGTGAGATCCTCTCATTCTATAAAAATTTGGTACACAAAAAGATGCAGGCACCAGTAATAAAAGTCACCCAAACCCATATTGACAAATAGTCATCAAAAGTTATCTAACTCATTGGTAAAGTTTTTCAAGGGAGTTTCCATGGAAAGAGTACATATTTGACACCATTGTCATTTTACACGTCTTGATTATTTCTAATGGAATCAGAATCTTGGTCCTAATGCACTGTGATAGGTATGTAATGAGGAAGAATCATTACAGCAGACAGAAGCACCACGAGCTGGTTCACCCAAGAAGGGGGGATTTCCCTCCCAAATAGATGGTACAACCTCCGAAACTAAATGGGGTGGGGGTGGAAGCGAATTCAAGAACACCTGGTGATATCCCACTCAGACCAACCTCTATAGGACCACATACCACAGCAACTAAATATGTGTGATCTAAGTCTCTTTCCAGGGATATGGGTTGTGTGGGTGGAGCCCCTTCCAAATTTAGGTGATGGTGGGTATAAATCCTTCTCACCATAAGGAGAAGAACAGATAGCGCAACTGGAACAGTTGGGAAAGGATCAAAAACATCCAACGATCTCTGAACCCATTGATCTACCCTTCCCAACTCCATATCATGGTAGTGAGATACCCACAATTGGGCATACTCTAATGATAGGTAAGTTGAGGATACTGTGATAGGAATTAGAACTTCCACATTATAATCCTACCACGTCATGGCTAACCAAAATTGGTGAAGAATAATGGGATGAGACTCCCTCTAAACCCAAGTAGTAGGGTGAGGTGCGGCCTATTGAAGGAATCCAAATTTCATGATAAACCTATAAGGGATGTAGGGTTCATAGATTGTTACCATGTCCATGAGAGTTGTTAAAAATCTATCCTATAGTGAAATGATACAATAATTCTCTTTTGAATATACCCTTCTATTATCCATAATGAATATGTGGGGAGAAACTGAAGGTGAAAAAGAAAATTGAGAAATGTCACTTAACAACATGATTGCATCAGCCACACTCAATGATTGGGGATGAATGGTGATAATGTTGAGAACGGATGGGAAAAATTTATAATGAGGAAATATCATAGTATTACATTGCTCGTAGTAGGATAAATTATATGTTATCCATCTATAAAAAAATTTTAATTTCCTACTAAGATGATGATGAGGTTTCCCTTCATGTATCTACACTAACAGTTCCACGATTTGGGTGAGGGTAGAAACAACCATGTTAATGGTTTTCACTATACCAATGTGGATTCCATCATCAAATTGAAATCTCTAACACTAGTATAAACATCACAATCTAAGAAGAGCCATCAAATAAAAAACATAGAAAAGAAACCATCCAATCTAAGCTTGTGAGGTTTTTCTAACCATATTCAATACCCCTATGTGGAGTATTGACATTACTTGATGGTGGTGCATTATTGTTTCTTTTGGAAATGGGGATGAACTTATTTTTTTAATGTTCAAACATTCCAACCAGTTTCTAACAGGTTTATTTGTAGAACCAGAAATATCCAAGGATTCTATATCCATTTGGAGCTACTTTCCAAAAGTAGGTGCTCATCAGTCGTGGACCAATGAGGCTTAAGAATTTGCATTGGTCGAGAGGATTGGAGGTCAGACTCATCACACCTTTTTGGGGGGAATTATTGTCTACTCCGGGACTCTTATAGATTTGAGTTATGTTTGTGAATCCTTATTAAATTACCATGTATGAAAATGAGCTTTCCTTTAGATCTGACAATAAATGATTAATATGTATGAAATTTAGAGAATTGTTTATATGTATTTGAGGATCTTCATCGATAGAGAATCATCTTTATTTTTTAGAGATTCTTAGTCAATGGTATCCTTCAACCCATTATGTAGAAATCTCTTGGTCATTATGATAACCATACTAGTTTTAAATCCACTCAGTGGGGCACTTTAAGTTTATTGTCGTTCAGAAGGACATGGATTATTTTAGAGTTGAGATCGTACCTGCAGATGGGCTACCTATGTATCCTTATTAGGAAAGGAATCAGAACCCATGTAGTTCTAATGATGAAGTATGAGGTTTATGCATGATTGATGGCCCAAATAAAGATTTCATAATTACTTTTAAACACTAATCTCATATGATTCATGCTCGGTGCGAGAAACAAGAGGTATCAGTAAAACCTGATGATTGTGCCATGAAAGATGCAACAATAAAAAATAATGTCGGGGTTATGTATGTATGACTGCCCAAATATATGAAGATCAGGACTTTACTTCAGGGAACAATCCCAGGAACAAGGTCCATAAAGGTATATGTGCTTTATGGAGATTTGGATACTTAACTTAGGACTTAATCCTGAGAAGGATGCCAAAATTAGAAGGGATTTATGATTGGATTTTATTCCTAAAAAGGAAGCCCAAATCAAAAGAAATTAAGACTAGCGATTACTCTTGAAAAGGAGGCCCATGTTAGGAGAAATTATGACTGGGAATTACTCCTAAAAAGGAGGCCCAGGTTGGGGAACTTCTGACTGGGACTTACTCATTAGGAGGATGCCTAGATTAAAGACTTTTGTGACTGGGGTTTACTCCTGAAAAGGAGTCCCAGGTTAGGAGAAATTACGACTGGAGCTTACTCTTGAAAAGGAGGCCCAAGTTAGGGAACTTGTGACTGGGGATAACTCCTGAAAAGGAGGCCCAGGTTAAGGAACTTTAGAATTTGGGGCTTACTCCTAAGGAGGATGCCCAGATTAAAGATCTTCTCATCTTAACGGATGAGGTTAAATGAATGAAATCTATAATCATAGTGACATAAAGATATGTAAATCACTAGGTATTGGGAGATGTTCCATAGAATTCATTTCAGATAATGAAGCCAACAAAGGAACCATGCCATAAATTTCTTTTAAGAGGAATTTGAAGGAAAAATCTTGAAGAAGAAAGGAGGATTTGAAGAAAAGAGTTGAAAAAGGCAGGAGGGGCACCCAAAAAGAGGCATGCGCACAAGTCTTGTTTGGGCGCGCAAGTCCTGGTCGTGAAAGTATACTTGCGCGACACATGTGCACTTGGGCGACGATTAACCCATAAAGTAACACTTGGGTGTGGCTTGGCTCAAGACCTTAGAATTATCCCTAGAGTCATCCAAAAGTGTGGTGTTCAAGTTCTCTTGAAGGAATAAGGTGGTGCGCAAGTTTCTTTATTTCCCTTAAGGGTTAGACACATAGTCTCCCAAGTGTTGATGAATTTAAACACTTAGGCCTAGTTCCCCCTCTTTAGATCTTCCATTCTAGGTAATAAATTACCTTATAAGTGTTTGGAAGACTTCAAGTAGAGACTAGGGCGCCGAGAGCTTAAATCTGACTTTAGGATTTTTCGTCATCGAAATGTGGGGCCAACAAGGGGTATTTATAGGCCATTGAGGACCTTGGGTGAAAAATGAGTAGGGCGTGTAAGTCACATGTGTGTCTAATATGTGGCGTGAATGTATACTTTCACGGCCATAGTGAATCTTGCGTGACCCAAGCTTAAATAGTCCCTTGTTCATGCCTTGGTCAATTATTTATGTTTCATTAAAGGATGAATCTCTTTGTGCTTAAGGTATTCCCATTTTTCAGTCATTAGACTCTGTGATGGAAAGCAGAGTCAACAAAAGTCCCCCCTCAGAGTTGGATCCGAAAAAGGAAAGAGGATTTGACTCTGAGGTAAAGGATAAAAACCAAGGAATTTGGGCGCGCAGGTGTTGAGCGCGCAAGTAGCGGCGCGCATGTGTGAGCCACGCAGGGCATGGCGCACAGGGTTACGACCTTGTCTATAAATATGTGGCAACACTTTCATGCAAAGCACTCGTCTTTGAATGATTCTAATTTCTCATCGTGCAAGTGACTTGTTTTCCACTAGTTCATGGTTCTATTCATGTCGCACTTCTGCAGAGGTGTTTGGACTTGTGTGGTGATACCTGTGCGCCGAAACTTGTGCGACCGTCTTGGACTTGCGTGCCAACATGGGACATGCGTGCCTTAATGCCTTTACCATTTTTTGAATTTTTTCACAAATTTTATGAAAATTAAACTTACTTAAGAGTTAATTATTCGACCTTTGTGTAGATTTAATGGCTCCCAAAAGAATTGGAATGGATAATTAGCTGGCTAGCAAGTGGATTGATGACATGATGAGCATCGTTGGACATGATTATTACAATATCTACGCCAACACTCTCCCAGAGTTGGCCATGTACTTGAAGAAGTATCATCTGAATTTCCCACAAAGTATTTACCTACCTCCATATGGGAAAGGTCATCTGCAAGAAGTCATCATTCTAGATCCAATGAACTATATCCCGCATTATGGGTTTCAGACTTACACCAATTTTTCTTCAGAAAATATCTCAGTTGGAGGATAATTTGTTAATGCTGGAACAGTGGAGAAGGCCTAAATAATGCATCATAGCCCTTGTGCCCCAGATTTAAAACCTCACAAGCCTGAGCTTCTACCACATTGTTATCCTTCAATCATCCGAAATTCTCAGATGGATCAATCAAAAGGCTGGAAGAAGAGTTGGGACTTCCGTCCTGGAGGAGGTGTGAAGACAACATGGATGTGGGCATATTGGGTTTGACAAACCTGTGTAGAGTTTGTCAAGGATCTGAAAGGAGATGCAATATATGAATCCGTCTAGGTTGGGCAGACATATGTCTACGGAAATGATGACTTTCTGATGGAGCTAATCAGTTACTGGAGCCCAAAAACCAATTCTTTCCATCTGACTCATGGAGAAGTAGGCATCCATTTGTGGGATGTTTATAAGATCTCGGGGCTCCAATTTTTGGCGATATGTATGATGAATTAATCCCTCCCAAGGAGACTTGGAATGATTCGGGTAAGACTCTGGCTTTTTCTTGAGAATTATTGAAAATTTTCTAAAAGCTCAAGAATTGAAAGACTGCCAAAACTCCTTATAGAATGGATATTCATCTAGAGGAGTGGATGTATATGTTTCTTACCAAGAAGAATGAGAATGGGCCCACCTGTACTCATCCTACTACCTATCCCAGAATAGAGAAGAGGGGTTCTCTTGGAACATTCTAGAAAACCCTAGAAGCAGGAGAATTTAAAAAATGGGGGTACAAAATGGACCAGAGAATCCCAGAAAAGACCCATCTGGTGGGCTTATTAGCCTTGTGGATTAGTGTTTATCTTCTGCAAATTAGGGATTCGAAGGGAGGCGTCAGGCTAGGGACCTTCGTTATTGCAGCCAATTTGGTTGAGAGGAAAATGGTTGGGTTGGCCACCCCCATTTTGGAAAAGATTCACAGGAGCTTACTCCATGTCTTTATGGGTAAGTATCCTTTGAGAATAGTGGGACCATTCCATGTTTTGTGGGGATTGATCACCAATCACTTCAGGACATACACTATACATAACAAAGTACAGGTTCCTGGATGTTCTTTGAGGCCATCAGTGCATGCATATTCTGGAATTTTTCCGTTATCCCTCAACCCTATGATATGAAGGTGAGGATGAGAGTTTTCAAGGAATTCCATTTCATTCCTTATGGAAACCTACCAACTGGGAGGTTTGTTGATGATGGAACAGCTGGCCTGGAATTGAGGTCATACATGCTGGCTTGCAGAGATGGTGTATTGGACACCAGGATTGACAGAGAGATTATATGCGAGGCCTATGCTCTATACAGATTTACACACTAATTCAAGTGTCTGAAGCAAACTGTTGTGTCCCCTCCTATGCATGTCAAGTCAGAGAACCATCTGATGTTTTCCTGACAATTATGGTTATTGTCATCTATGGAGAAGACAGGGGCATTGTTTGATCTACCAGCTGCTAAAGCAGCATGTAACTTGACTACATGGTATGCTGAGAACTGGATAGCATCATACCCTGAAGGGGGACTGAATCATCCAGTTCATCAGGTGGGGAAAAAGAATAGAACATTCGAGAAAGAAACCCTTCATCTGAAAGGTGACTCTTCTACACCCGGAGCTGATTCACCGAGTTCCTCACCCAGGGCTGACTTTTTGGATTATCAGGATGGGGATGATGAGGCACAAAATGTGTCAAAGCTACCTCATTCCAGGTATAATCCTCATGTCAGAGTCAAGATACCCACTCCATAGACTCCTGGTGAGTTACATCATTTAGGAAATTTAATTTCCATTATTTTATATAGAAACAAGTTTTATTTACTTATCCTTTATCTGTAGTTGCAGAATCTAGGAAGAAGTTGAAGTCCAAGATTATAGGACCCTCCTCACAGCCTTCTGGTACGTACGCTGAATATTTATGACCAGAGGATGTACAAACATGTAGGAGTTTATATTGCGATGCTGAAACCCCCAGGTTGGACCTATGTGAAGGGATACACATCCTTGGAGTAGGGAATATTCAAGCTTCTACCAATATCCATTTTGAGGATAACCTCAATAAAGTACGGGCCTACATCAGAGAGATAGAGATTCTAATATATTCCGCAGATGATTCCATTCCTGTCACCAAGCATGTGAAGGAAATGATAGATCGTGGCACCACTGGGGGGACTGGTGCTTCCGTAGATGACGAGTGGCATGATTACGTGGCCCCTGAAGATGTAAACCTCTTTCCTTATTTTCTTTGCAACTTAATTTTAGGTAAAGCTATGTTACTCAAGGAAATTACTTTCTTCATCCTGCAGCATGAAATGAAAGGAACTGCTAAGGTTACTTCACCACAGTATAGCCCTGGTGGTACTGCCATCAGAGCTAATGAATCTCCTCGTGAGCCGGGTGAGGTATCTTCAGGCCAGAAAGCCATGGACGAGGAGTTAGACATGGATTTTCATTCTCCAATTTGTAATGCCCTGACCCTAGTTACCCAGAGTCGGTGCATTATTACATAACATTGGCATGATCACAAGGGAATCATGTCTCGAAAGACTGACCAATTTAGTATTATTGGAAACAAGATTCATACATATGTTCAACTTTACATCTTGAAGAGAAATACAACACAAATATATTTTATTAGGAACATCCAATCATCATAGATTATGCCTGAAGGTCACTCATAACTAACATCTTCATATCCTAGGAAAAAATAAAACATTGAAAGGGGTGAGCTCAAATGATCAGTAAGGGTAACTAATACAGCGGAAAATGACATAAATATTAATCATGGTAAATAATTGAAACCACAAGCCCTTACCAATAATATACATAAATACTTTTATGTAAAGAACATGAGATGAGTAAATAATGCCATAATAAAACATAATCATGAGTATTCTACTAGTCTAATGACCACATGAACCATCCATATTATTTCTATAATGAGGGAATGTATAATGTCGAACATTCTGAAACATTTTGTCAAGGCCTCGGCCAAGACGTCTAAAATTATTAAGGCCTCAGCCAAAACCATAAATAAAAATGGGAAAGGGCCTTGGCCAATTCCACATCAAGTTGTCTCATGAGACCTACCGATGCATCGAGGAGTTATAGCGGGCTCCACCCGTCACTTACTAAGTCCAATACATTCCTCATATGAAAAGGTTTAAACATATCATAAACATTCGTATTAAAACTAGCATATGACATGTCAATAATTTAACCATAAGAAATGAATGTTATAAAAGTAGCACATCCACAGTCAAACATATCACAAAAACTTCAATACAATACGAATGTTTTGTATCATAATAAATCAACTTCAAATAAACATAAAATTCATCAAAGGATGTTGACATATATGAAATCAAAACCTTTTTTTAGAGATACATATCTATTTATATTTTGAAATAATTTAAGAGTCACTTAAAGAAAATATTTTTTTTGAAAATACTCTTATAATATTGTAAGAGAATCTTTGACGATCTTATAACGGCAGAAAATAGTCTCACCTTCCGTATAAGTTAAAAAAGCATTCTTACCTTAATTTTGTCGAAAAGGTTAAAAAAGACCTTGTTTGGAAAAGGATAGAAATATTCCTTTATAAACCTCTTATAAAAGTCAAATAAGAGTATAAATGACTTTAACCAATATTCTGTAAATTATTAATAATGTTTTGAAATTCGTTTTTAAGAAACATGGATGTGGATGATAAAGAGGTCCTAGTGGATATTTACGTATAAACAACCTCGATTAATGAAGAGATTGTGAAATAACCCATACCTTGTACTTTTCCTTGGTTGATGGTAGGTTAAAATTATGTATAATGGTGAAATAATTTTTATTAAATTATAAAATAATCATATACATTAATATGATATCATATATGATCTTTTAACATTGCTTTGTTAGTAATATCTTAGTATTATCGTCGTTTCGGGTGTTAACTTAGTCATTTTCTTTTACATGTTTTGTTACATAAGCCATGTTTTTTATGGATAGGTTGTATCTTATTCATATCCATAATTATATCAAGTCCTTAAAAATTATTTTTAATCAACAAATAAGAATTATACTTTAATGGATACGATGGGGAATTAATCTCATCGCGTTCGTGGAGACGGTTGTCTGTACGTACGCACGAGCGACAGTATCATTATTTTGATATTAAAATAATATATCATTGGATGTTATATCAAATATATAGAATCATTATCATGTTATATTTATTATTTAAATGAATTACACATAATTATTATACCCATCCAAATAATAATGCTTTGAATAACAATTACACCACGTCGTGGAGATGGTAAGCCGTACGTACGCACATATGGTGACATGTCATTCATAGGATGGATATAATACTGAATATGGTTGTACCATATTTATAATGAAATCTCACTATATATAATATACTTGAGTTATTATTTTAGAATGGTAATAACAAAGAAAGAAGAAGTTGAAGAAGAAATGAACTTGAAAAAGGGTGGTGAAAACATTACCTCTTCTTCGGGTTCTTCCTTTTGATTTGATCAAAATGGCTCCGTAGGATGGCTTTATGGTAAAAATATGGCCCCTATGTTGAAGTGAGGGAATTTTAGAGAGTATTTGGGCAGGGTTTGTCCGAACCAAAAGGCTTTTAAGTTTTGGAGAATTGGTTAGAAGTGGTGCCCTTTTACAAGGGGGAGGAGGGGCACCTTAGAAAAATCTAGAAATATTATTTTATAATAAATTTATATTCGGTTTCTAATGGTTCCAAAGTGGATTATTTAAATTTTAAGGTGGTTATGGTTCTAAAAACACTCAACCAATATAATTTAGATAGGTTTGTGTCCTTATATTAACCTTATCTTTTAGTTTTGACTCTTAGATAATTAGTTCGACACTTACCATGTCACTTTGTATTTTTATATTATATAGTTAATAAACATACTATATACCTCCAAGAGACCCCAAGTGGTCCATTAATGATAAACCTATCATGATATAAGTATCTTGTCAGAACCTTAGATTTTTAGGAATTGAATATCAATTAATAATATAATATTTGTTTTGAAAACTCTTTTATGTCAATTTTGACACTACTGGGTATTTTGTTTTTGATAAATTCATAACAACATTATTACTTAGAAAAAAAATATATAAATAATAAAAATATGTCTTATTAACCTAGAAAATTATTATAATTTATACAAAGTCTCAAATTACATTTATTTGGGTATTTATAATATCAATTATCTTAATCTTTCATTAATACGATAATTACTGCATCATCATTGTGTCATAAATAAATTAAATTATTTAATGTCTAAAAATTATAACTAAAATACCATTATGGAGGAAATAATTTTATTTTTCTAATGAATATTTATAGTCTAAATTTCAACATATATAACCTTATGTAAAAATTTGTTTTCTAAAAGATATATCCTTATGTCTTTTTGTATTTATTTTAACTTAATTAATATAAAGTGTCCTTATCACCAACAAGTGGCTCCATGGGGTCCCAAAATCGACCCAAAGATGACCGAGGTCAGACATGTATCAACCAATTAGGTTAGGACACGTTTTAGGGTAATTTATTATTATAATATTATTGTTTTACCCTTATTTACCGGATTTACCCTTTAACCATGGTAAATAAAATATTTACCGAAGTAATTATTCAAAAAGTCTAAAAATGAAATTTACCTATTTACAAAATTTGGACATCTTGATTCTAAATATGGAATCCATTTTTCCATATTCAAAACACAGAAGTGGCAGAAATTAATTTAAAATTAATTCCCGTCGTTAAAACAAAAAGCGTGTTTTTAAGAGATAATAACTATCAAAAGATTGATGCTTGTTTATGTCCGGTTTAATTGTGAAATTATGTCCAATGACCAAAATTGTGTTAAATGGTAAAAATATATTCTAAATATACATTAAAACCACTCAAATTCATAATTTATCACTATTAATTATTTTGATTAAAAAAGTTGTTTTTAATAAAAATTTAGTAATTTTCAATATTCATCAAAATATAAAAGTTATCCGAAAAGTACCAAAATTTCATCCTAGGATAATTTGGATATTTCGAATCCAAAAATTAAGTCCACTTTGAAAGATAAAATGTATAAAATTTCAAAAAGTGGGTATTACTATTCATAATGGCTATTTTGATTGGTCGCGGCGTGTTAGAATCTTGAAGTTGCGTACAACACACGCTATTGTATTATTCAATGTGAAGCGTACCGTGGAAGATTTGGGTGTCACATTATCCCCTCCTTCAAATAATTTCATCCTCGAAATTTCTAGAATGTTACTGCATAAAAAGACTCGGGTGGTTCTTCTTCAAAAGTTCCTCGGCTTCCCACGTTGCCTCTTCCATTTTATGGTTTCTCTATAGAACTTTTACCAGATGAGTCGTCTGGTTTCTGAGCACTTGTTCTCTCGTATCAAGAATCCTGATGGATCTTCACAATAAGAGATATCAGGTTCCAGTTCTGATTCCTCATAGGTGAGTACATGCGTTGGTTCAGGCATGTATTTTCTCAACAGTGATACGTGGAACACATCATGAACTTTGGAGAGATTTGGTGGAATTTCCAAAGGGTAAGCTACAACCCCAATTAGTTCTAGAATTTTGAAAGGTCCGATGTACCTGGGACTCAATTTACCTTTCTTACTGAAACGTATGACTCCCTACCATGGAGATACCTTCAATAAAACATGATCTCCTACATGAAATTCCAAATCCTTCCTTCGATTATCTGCATAGCTTTTCTGCCTACTTTGAGCTCCTTTGATGTGGTTTTGGATTACCTTTACCTTTTCCATCGTTTCCTCCAATAGTTCCGGGCCAACATGTTTTTTTTCACCAACATCATCCCAATAGGTTGGTGTGCGACATCTCTTTCTGTGCAACGCTTCATATGGTACCATCCGAATACATGAATGGAAGCTATTGTTATAGGAAAATTCCACCAAAGGTAAATATTGATCCCAAATATCCTAAAATTCAAGTGAGCATGATCTCAACATGTCTTTAAAGGTTTGAATAGTCCGTTCTGATTGTCCATCTATTTGAGGGTGGTAAGAAGTGCTCAAACGAAGTTCAGTATCCAAGGCCTTCTGAAGACTTTTCCAGAATCTTGATGTAAAATGGGGATCATGATCTGAGACAATCGATAGGGGTACTCCATGAAGTCTCACAACTTTATTAATATATATTCTCGCTAGATGTTCATGTGGTAAATCCTCCCTTATAGCAAGGAAATGTGCTGACTTGGTAAGATGATCAACAATGACCCATATTGCGTCATTCCTTCTAGGAGTCTTTGGTAGTCCCCTGACAATGTCCATCATGATATTATCCCATTTCCACTCAGGTATGGGAAGAGGTTGCATGACTCCTCTAGGCTATTTCCTCCCAGATTTCACTTGTTGAAAAACTATACATCTTGACACAAAATAAGCAATCTCCCTCTTCATGTTGTCCCACCAAAAATGTTCTTTTAAATCTATATACATTTTGGTGCTCCCAGGGTTTATAGAGAAATTGGAACTATGAGCATCTTCCAACAATTCCCTTTTTAAATCAGGTATATCGGGAACACAAAGTCTCCTCCAAAATTTCAAAATTCCATCTTCATACACAAATTCACTCAATCTCCCATCATTCACAGCTTTAATATTCTTTTTAAATGCTTCATCATCATCTTGATAAATCTTTATCTTTTCTTGTAAATATGGTTTGGAAACCATTTGAAAAAGTGTTGATGTTTCACCTTCCATGGTTATTCCCATATCCATCTTTACTAGATCCATGTATATATGATCCTTTTCAACTATCATCTTGTTCAAAACTCCATGATCCTTTCTGCTTAAAGCACCTGCCACCTCATTTTCCTTTTCTGCTCAAAGCATCCGCCACCTTATTTGCATTCCCTGGGTGGTAGTGTATCGTAAAATCATAATCCTTGAGTAGTTCAAGCCATCTCCTTTGCCTCATGTTAAGTTCTTTCTGTGAGAAAATATACATCAAACTCTTTTGATCATTAGAAATCTCACAATTTTCACCATAGAGATAGTGTCTCCAAATATTCAGAGAAAATATTACAGTGGATAACTAATGATCATGAGTAGGATAGTTTTGCTCATTAGTTTTCAGCTGTCGTGATGCATAGGCAATAACCCAATCATTATACATAAGGACACAACCAAGTCCTTTCATCGATGCATCACTATAAATAACGAACCCATCATTCTCCGATAGTAGAGTCAATATAGGAGCATTGACTAATCTTCTCTGCAGTTCTTCAAAACATTCTTCAAACTCTTTTTTCCAAACAAATTTAACCCCTTTACATGTGAGCTTCATTAATGGGTTAGCTAATCGGGCAAAATTCTGGATGAAATGTCGATAATAACCTGCCAATCCAATAAAACTGCATACCTTAGTTATACTCGTCATTGCTATCCATTATTGGATTGTCTTGGACTTAGAAGGATCAACAGAGATTCCATCCTTAGAGACAATATGGCCAAGAAAAGAAATCTCCTAAAGCCATAATTCACACTTGCTAATATTCCCATATAATTCATGTCTTCTAAGAGTCTTCAGGATAATGCGCAAGTGATTATCATGATCTTCGTATCTTTTGGAGTATACCAAGATATCATCAATAAATACCACCAAAAAATCATCGAGATATTCCTTAAAAAATCTATTCATTAGATCCATGAATACAGAGGGTGAATTAGTCAATCCAAAAGGCATTACTGTAAACTCGTAATGCCCGTACCTTATTCAAAATGTTGTCTTCATAATGTCTTCCTTCTTCACACACAATTGATGGTATCCCGATCGAAGGTCAATCTTTGAAAATTATTGAGCTCAATGTAGTTGGTGAAATAAATCATCAATGTGAGTTAGGGGATACTTGATCTTTATTGTTATATCATTGATCTCCCTGTAGTCAATGCACAACCTCATAGATTCATCTTTCTTCTTAACAAAAAGTACAGGGTCTCCCCATGGAGAAACACTAGGGCGAATAAATCCCTTATTACTCAAATCCTATAGTTGTTTCATTATTTCAACTAATTACATAGTGGCCATTCTATAAGGGGTCTTCAATATAGGCCTTGATCCATATATTAAATCAATGGAAATCTCAACTTCTCATTCTGGAGGATGTCTAGGTAAATCTTCCAGAAACACATCTACATATTCTTTCACAATAGGTACATACTCTATTTGAACATTCTTTTCCTCACCCATAGTCATTTCATTCTCTTCCTCCCCAATAATTGAATTTAGTTGAGCTACTGGGGGTGGATCTAGATAAGAATTAGGTGGCGATGATTCTGCTCTAAAGATAAGGTGTTCCTTATCATCATTATCAAGAATCGTAACCTCTTTCTTCTAACAATAAATCTTCACATCATGGTCTGAAATCCAATCTATACTGAGGATTATATCAAATTCAATCATAGGTATGACGATGAGATCAGCGGATAAAGAACATTAATGTGCTCTAATGGGGACTGATTCACAAAACATTGATGCAATGATACATCCCTTAGGAGTTTTAACTGGAAACTCCCTCGTTAAATCAAATTGAAAATAT
Organism: Viscum album; assembly: GCA_963277665.1. Taxonomy (NCBI): domain Eukaryota; kingdom Viridiplantae; phylum Streptophyta; class Magnoliopsida; order Santalales; family Viscaceae; genus Viscum; species Viscum album. The sequence continues at coordinate 1,423,615,550 of OY728136.1, read as the reverse complement.
CTAATTTTCTTAGCAAACTGGGATGATATGAAACAATGCGATGATCCAGAATCAAATAATGAATTTTCTAAACTTGAGGAAACCATTAAATTACCCGCCACCACGTCTTTCGGGGCTTCAACCTCAGCGGTAGTGATTGTATAAGATTGGCCTTGATACCTTGGCATTTTCTAAGGTAAGTTTCCTTGACGCTTATTAAATTCATTTGCATAATGTCCCATCTCCCTAAAATTGTAGTATTGAACATCAGTAGCATCTTTATTTCCTTTACAATCACCATCCAGATGGCCTTTCTGTCCACATTTGTAGCATACTCCATTTCCTTTTAGACAGGCACCAGGGTGCTTCCTTCCACAATTATCACAGGGTGGAAATTCAATTCTACCTATCTTCCCTAATTCCTTATTTCCTTTCCCAGAGTGTTCAGCATGTCTCTTCTTCTCTTTCTTTGATTTAAAGTCATAAGACTTAGAGAATTCCTTTTCTGTCTTGATAGCACACGAGACAATATCTTTGTATGAGGAGAAGGTTTGCGAGACTAATTCTCGACATGGAAATGGTTTTAACCCATCAAAGAAATGATCAATATTAATCCTTGGGTTACGTATATAATCAGCAGCATGCCTTGCTAACCTTGTAAAGTTAGCCTCATACTTTGCGACATTTTCTACCTCTTTCTGCCTCAGACTCAGAAATTGCCCTTCCATATCTGCTCGATGGTCTCAAGGAAAGTATTTTTCTAAGAACAGCTCTTTGAAATCCCTCCATTCCATATCTGATACTTCATCATCTTCCTTCATGTTTTGTATCAATGACCACCATTGATCAGCATCTCTAGTGAGGCGATAAACTGCCATGACAACTTTTTCCATTTCACTACTCCCCAAGGCATGGAATAATTTCTCTAAAGAATTTATCCATTTCTCAGCCACTATGGGATTTTTACTCCCATTGAATGTTGGTCGTTGTTGCCTCATGAAGCGATCTAACATTGATCCTCCATGCTGTGGATATGGGTGCTCCATACGGGTAAGGTTATTATTCATAACCTTAGAGAGTTGTCCCAGTATGGTGATAAGCTGATCAGCACCAGTTGCATCACTAGATCCATTATAATTATCTTGAGAAGGAGGGAAATCCTTACATGGAGTGTGTGCGTTGATACAGTTTCCATTCCTTCCACTAGGTTCCATTTCTAAACAATGGCAGAAACTAGATTAGTTTATGAATTGAAGCATATAATTCCAAACTTCAAGAACACTTAACATAAATTCAACAATTTATGGATATAATCCATAATCATAAAAAAAATTCTTTGAGGAAGTATATACTCATAACCCTTAATAATGGTTTGTAAAGAAAATGAGAATTATCCTAGGCATATCCCCCGGGAGTGTCGTAACCAAGAGTGCAGCAAGGCCCGTTTTCGTGCACCAGTTCCCATTTGAGTCTAGCTCAAAGTAGTGTTTTTAGGGTTTACCCCTAGATACATCTGTTCCAGAGCCACCTCTACCTACTTGTATCCAGACAGGGATGTATTTCTCGGAAAAATCACAAAATCTCTACAATACCGAAATTCTAGGAAGTTATTCTATACTAATCCTCAAAGTCTATCTTAGGGATATGTTCTCTAATAAGAGTTTATCTAAATCTAGTTTCCAAGGACTTTACTAAACTAGCTCTGATACCAAATGTAACAACTAGGCCCCAGTGACAGCACAACCACCCCGCCTTAACATGGTCGTCGGGTCCTGGCCCACTGGGTACCACCAGTTGCCCCGCAGACACGTGTGGCCCACCCCAGGGTCCACCCACATGCCTGAAAGGGTCATCCGACAAATGACAGTCCCCACCGGCCAACACATGTCCTTTCCAGTGTGCTTTTTCCTCACTCACACACACCCTGGGAAACTTCGCAGAGGGTCACCCATCCTTATCACTAATCCAGGCCAAGCATGCTTAACTGTGGAGTTCTAATCATATAGGCACTTGAAAACGAAGTTTCACCTTGTTGACATGAGTAATATCATTTAGTCATTTAACCCTTTATCATTCGGGGGTGTTATATAATTCCTATATTTGGAGATGATGATGTCAACACTCCCCAAAGGCCAAAGAAGAAAGGCATCGAAGGAATAATTCCACAGCTAAACACTTCATCAGTAGTGGTAAGTCCTTCAGATAGTCATGAGTTATAACTCATGAAAATATTTCTCATACTTCTTGGGATGGCAAGGGATTCTTCAATTTCCCCTTTTACGGAGAGGACTGACCCTCCTCTGAGAACGATGGAGGGTGTTGGTGAACAATCACAAGTTCATGCTGACTTGGCTGCACCTGAAGAAGTGCCAGTGTCTGTTCCCAGTAGTGTTCATGTTGCTGCTACAAGGAGTGAAGAGCCTGCTTCTGGTAAATTAACAATGCTTCATATAATTTTTAATGAAAACATCAACTGACTTCCATTCTGTGATAATTTTAGGTTCAACACCTGCACCAAATCATTTTGCAGTAACTGTAACTGCCTTTGCAATTTTATCTGAAGAAGTTGTTCGAGGTCAGATGCCACAATATGAGGGTCTCCAAGGAGATACATCGAATGCACCCACTGGTGAGAATAACTAGGAATCTGAGATATCATTGGATGAAATGATGAAACTTCTCACATCTTTTGAAGACATTTTAGATCAAGTTAAAGTACCATGTAATTTAGAATATTTTGGACGTGAGTGTTATCCTTCATCCAGTTAAAAATTTATTATTACATCTCTGACCATGATTGGTTGAAATTTGCAGTTCCATCTGAGCAAGCTGCTGGAATTCTAATGCCTGAAGGGGTAGAGACAACCCTAATATTGCAGAGACACTAGCTCAAGTGGAGCTTAACCCGGAAGAGGTTCCTGAAACCTATCCTGAAAATCATGTTGAAGCTAGGAAAGATGGGGAGGAGCATTATCATTCTGTTGATCTACCATTGGGTAAGAGATAATAATATTTTTGGCTGCACTTAATTTTTAAGACAACTTAATCAACTTTTTTTATCCTTTGAAACTAACCAAAACTTTCAATTGACTATGCAGGGCCTTCAATTTCAGGGGCTAGATCTGGAGGTGAAGTCTCAGCCTCCACCCCATTGGGAATAGAATGTAAAGTAACAAGGGTTAGGGGGGAAGGAACAGAACATGGCACTTCTTTATGTGCATTAATTCTAGATTATATTCCCCCCTATGATAGTGATACTGAATTAGACATAGAGGTAGAAAAGGCACTCCGGTTTTCACAACGCAAGGCATGGAAGAACATATGGAAAATCTTATCTGAAGTTCCTCTAGAAGAGCTATATTCGATTATCCAGTGACTATCATCCATGTTTGTCATGTTGGGACTTGGTGGTTTTGGATATCAAGAGATCCATGTCGTGGTGAAATAAGACATTTTAAGGAGGGATCAGGAGCAGAGGTACCGACAAGACCTGACCAGAGTGAGGCTATTGGCCAATATCAGCGAATTTGAGGCTATAATGTCCCGAGATGAGGCTGATCGTGCTGCTGAGTTGAAGGAGCTGAAGCATAATATCAAAGAGAAATTTGTCCAGTAGGTTCACCTTCAGCAACTGTTAGATGTTGTTACTGGGGAACTTGACCAGCTTAACAATTCAATAGATGGAGTTCAAAGAAATGGTATGAAAGCCATTTCAGATGCCAAAAAATAACTCCATAAAGATGAAAAGAGTGAAGCTGGTTGAGCGCATGAACTTCAAGTGGCTGCTGTTAAAACTCAGGATTCCGTAAATCAAATGAAGAGTTATGTTGAAAGCCTCTTGTAATTTCTGAAATAGAGAAGAGACTCCAGTCTGTGGACTCCCTTCTAACTCTTGTGCATCAATGAAAAACACTTTCATCTTCAATCATTTTTTCCTGCATTCTTTTTCTACCTGCTTAAATTTTTTTACCTAAGCCAATGGGCCTAGTATGCATAGTTTTATTTTTTATAGGATTGTAAAAACAACCCTAAAAACTTTGAATCTTTTCGTTTCTCAATATTACCTAAATCATACAAAATGTATGTTTAGTGAGCTGGGATTTGACTTTTTTTCAGAGTTCCATTGTCTTTTGTGGGCAGTTTAAAGTCATGCACGTCAGACATAAAAAGGCTAATGTTTAAGGTCGAAATAGCTTTGACCGAATGGATTAAAAATTGACTCAATTCCTCGGTAATTTATTTGAAAACATATTACCATATTCAAGTATGGGGGGAATAATTTAAACTATGACTTAAGAAATTTTGAATCTGAGGAATGATATGAAAAAAGGGATAAAATGCATTGGAAGAAGTATTTCCTAAGTTTGAAGTTACCATTATTTAACATTCTCGTTAGGGGTTTGAATTTTGCAGGGCCACTTAAGGGCATTGGGTGCATAGTCAAATAATAGCATCTTTTGGCTGACAGGTCCATTATGTAGACTACTTACGCAAGGCCACCTAAGGGAACGTGCTACATAGTCAAGCAAAATAACTCTCAGAAATTTTTACTTTTCTATTCCTAAAAAGCCAATGAGATTTTATGGAGACTCAAATTTTCCAAATCTTAGAGTCTGTTGTATGGAGAAAGGTACTTGAATATGGAGAGGATAATTCCAATCAATATTGTCAAATAATTGGATGAATGTATCTCCTATGAAGGTCTAACCCAAATGTAGGGAAAGGAAATATAAACCATAGACTCAAATACATTCAAATAATAAAAAAGACTATGGGAAAATATGTTAAGGATGGCTATTTTTTTTGCAGATCCCTACATATTGTCATTTAGGAAAAAAAGGAAAAAAGAGGTTTCCCTCCCAAGAATGAAGTTACCACTATTTGAAAAACCCGTTAGGGGGTTGAATTATGTAGGGCCACCTAAGGGCATTGGCCTCATAGTCAAATAATAGTATCTTTTGGATGACAGGTCCGTTATGTAGACTGTTTATTAAAGGACACATAAGGGCACATGCTGCATAGTCAAGCAAAAGAATTCGTGGGTATTAGAAATTTTGTGACCAGAAGTCATGAAAAGGGTTATGGAGATCTGGTAGTATTTATGGTTAGGAGTATGAAACATGAAAATGGGTATTGTATGATGCATGTAAGAGATATGTAGACTAATTCTAACCATAATCATGTTGTGGCTGGGTCCAGAATTAAAGTGCTGGACTTCACTACGTATCCCATAAGGATGAAAAGCATGCCATACATAGTTCTTGAAATACAGTTTAACATCATGTGGGAGGAGAGTGTGATAGATCTTAGATTTAGGGTCATAGAGCTCGGGCCATAATAAGTAATACACATTGTGTGTTTTATAAATCTGATGTAAATGAATACCAGGGTTTTCATACCACATTCATGTTTTCCCAGGGGGAATTTTCAGCCATGGGACTGAAAGTGGAATTTGGGGTTATGCCCAAAGACTTGGGGATGGATTCGAGGGATTATCAAATGTTCCTACGTATCCCATAAGGATGGGAATCAAGCCACACGTAGTACTTGAAATACCCTCTGTACAGATTTGGTTTGTACCAGTTAAGGGTGAAAAGAGGACTTTAGTGCAATGATGGTTTGACCCAAGATTAATGGTCTAGGCATTTCCATGTATGCACGTAGCCTTTGGAATATAACATGATTGGAGGTCAATGTAAATAATGTTTCCCTCTCAGGTGAGGGTGTCAAATAATGTTGTAGTTTATTTTCATACAGGACAAAAGTTTGAATAGTTTAATGTCATATGCATGGACCGTGGTGAACTAATGTGAAAATATTGGTTCTGGGGGATGCTTCACGGATCAACATCATATGAGACGGAGGTGAACTGACGTTAAGAGGAAAATATTGGTTTTGGGCTTGAACCTCGGGTGGTTTCCTACGTACCCAGCCGAGAAGGTGAGGATCAAATTCCACGTAGTTCGATTAAAGAATGAATTGGTGATCAAGTTGTTCTTGAGGACAACGACCTAAAAAATGGTGTTGGGACTTAAGCATGGTTAGCAGCCCAGAGAGGGTTCTATGGTTGAAGTTTACTCTAAGCTCATGTGATTCATACTCGGTGTGAGAAAAAAGAGGTATAAATAACCCTAACAATGCACATTTTAATTTCATGTTAGGAAATATAAGGGACATGACACAGTTTAACGTCATGTTGGATGAAAGAGGGGCCATGTAGTTTGAAGTCTTGCAGTAAGGACTATGGGGGACTGTGCAGTTTAAAGTCTTGTAGTGAGGACTAAATACAGTTTGACATCATGTGGGATGTATTAGGGACTTTTTCACAGTTTAATGTCTTGTGGGACGAAAGAGTGTTGTATAGTTTAGCGTAATGTAGCTAGGACATTGGTCATGCAGTTTAACGTCTTGCTGGACGTAAGAGGGGACTGTGCAGTTTAATGTCACGAAGTAAGGACAAAAGAGGGGATGTATAGTTTAACATCATATAGCAAAGACAAGTGTTGCATAGTTTAGCTTCATGTAGCTAGGACATTGGTTATGTTTGTGTTACACAAAATATTTCTTCAAGAAACATGCATTGGTTGGAGTCGTGATGAGTTCTACATCCATTGAGATTAAAGAATAAACTCCATTAGAGTAGACCTTATGTATTGAATAATGTCCTTCCCACTTTGGCTCATTCTTTGGAGGCTTCATTCCTAGTATAATTAGAGTCCTGAGAACCAATACCAATTCTCCTTGAATGAATGAACAAAGACGAACTTTTTTGTTGAAAGTCCATGCTATTAGATTCTGATAGACTTCGAAGTGCAGGGTGCACAATCTTTTTCCTTCTAACCATTCCAATTCATCCAATATCTTTTGAGATTTTTCATATATATATGATTGATCAAAAAAGTCTACTCTGAGCGTAGGTAATTGAACCTCAATGGGCAAGACTTCTACTGTTCCATAAACCAATGAATATGGAGTTGACCTCATAGCAGTGGGGGTGGTGGTTCGATAAGCCCATAAAGCATGAAAGATTTTATCAGGCCATTATTTCATATCTTTATCCACCAAATTTTGCAGTATGTTTGAAATCTTCTTTTTGAAAGCTTCTATTTGGCCATTGGCCACTACATGATACCAAGAGAAATGGTTGGATTTGATGTTGTATTCTTGATACAACTTCCTTACCTCGGATGAACAGAATTTGGTTCCATTGTCCGTCAATATGGTATGAGGGACACCAAATATGGTAATGACGTTAGCATTGATGAAGTTAACAATGCTTTTATAACTAACTTCTTTGATAGGAATTGCCTATGCCCATTTTGAAAATAAGTCAATAGCAGTAAGAATATACTTAAACTACTTGGATGTAGCCGAAGGGTAAGGTCCTACTATATCCATTCTCCATGTGGAAAATGGCCATGAGTATTTAGTTGTATGAAGCAACTCTGGTGGTTTATGAATGAATTTGGCACATACTTGGAAAGAATGACACTTCGTAGTGAAATCAACACAATCTTGTATCTTTGAAGGCCAAAAGTATCCAAGCCTTCGAATTTGATCAGATAGTCTATGTCCAGACTAGTGGGAACCACAGAACCTTGCATTTACTTCCTTCATGACAGCCATTGTCTCTTCACCATCAGTGCATCAGAAGAGAATTCCATCAAAACCTCTTTTATAGAGAATTTTTTCTAGGTGATATGGGCCATCATAAAGAGTAAAATTGACCACACGTCTTCAAACTTGTTCTTTCCCGGCTCTATCAAGTGGGAGTATTCCATTTTGAAGGTATTCCCTGATAGGTGTCATTCATCCAGTAGTATAACCATATGGTTCAGAAATGGGACTAATTTCATTTATTTCCTCTGTTCTGATTTGAACATAAGGTGAAATTGTACGATAGTGGGAAATACTGATGATTGTCTCGTCCTGATTTGGATCTACCAGAGCTGTGGCTATATTAGCCAGTGCATCAACATGGGAATTTTGTGATCGCGGGACATAAGAAAATGTCCGTTCCGAAAGAAATTCCACCATTAAATCTTTGACATAACCATACAAAGGGATTATCTCTTCTTTTCTGATGGCATAATCCCCATTGACTTGTTTGATTGCCAGGTCTGGATCACCTTTCACCTTTAAGTGATTCACTTGTGCCGAAGTGACAACTCCAATCCTGCGATGAGAGCATGATATTCTACTTCATTATTTGTACCGCCTTCCCACAATAAGAAGGAATAGGGTAGCACTGGCTTTTCTGGGGAAATAAGCACAATTCCTAACCCAACATTGTTGAATTTAGGATCTTCCATTTTCTTCCCTGTTGGACTTCTGGAAGCACCATCAAAGTACATTTCCCATGTTTGAAGATTATTTTGAATAGAAAAGACTTCCTCATTAGGAAGTTCAGTATCTAAAGATGTATCTTCTACAGGAGGATATTCAGTAAGGAAATCAGAAAAATCTTGGCCTTTTATTGCCTTTTGAGACACATACTGGATATCGAATTGCTGCAAAATAACTTCCCACCTTTCCGGACATCCTGTATGCATTGGACAACTAAGGATGAATTTGAGCGGGTTATTGCGAGATATCAATTGGACCTCATGATGTTGCAGGTAGTGTCTCAATTCTGAACTGCAAAGATTAATGCTAGTTATCACTTTTAAATACTTGAATATTGGGTTTCTACTTCAAGCATAGTCTGACTGAGATAGTAAAGGTTATTTTCATACCCAACATCATTCTTTTGGGCATGAAAGGAACCTAATGATCGCTCTAAAGCTGTCAAATAGAGGATAAGTGGTCTTCCTTCAAAAGGTGGCATTAATACCAGTGGAATCAAGAGATATTTCTTGAGAATATTGAATGCCTATTGAAATTCATCAGTTCACTGGTAAGTGACTCCCTTATTCATCAATTTGGTGAAGGGTAAACATTTTCCTTCAAGATTGGAGATGAAATGCCGAATATAAGCCAAGTGTCCTCAACGTTTTCTAAATTACTTCAAATTTTGAGGAGGTGACATACCAAGGATTGACTTTTTCTTCTCAGGATCGACTTCGATACCATGATGGCGTACAACAAAGCTGAGAAATTTTCCTAAGGTTACCCCAAAAGCACATTTCAAGGGGTTCATCTTCAAATTGTGTTGTCGATGTTTATGGAATATGATTTCCAAATCAGCCAAGTGATTAGAAAGTTGTCTGGATTTAACCACCAAATCATCCACATAACATTCAACAAACATTCCTATGAAGGGTTTGAAGATACGGTTCATGGAACGTTGATATGTTGCACCTGCATTCTTCAGGCCAAAGGGCATGACCCGATATCAAAACACACCCTGAGGGGCTCTGAAGGCTGTATATTCTTCATCTTCTAGAGCCATTTGGATTTGATTATATCTAGAATATCCATACATGAAGGAATGTGCTTCATATCCATATTTTGCATCAATTAAGTGTTTTGTGATCGGAACTGTAAAATTATCCTTGGGAAAATGCCGATTAAAATCTCTGAAATCAATGAAACTCTAAATTTTCCATTCTTCTTTTTCACAGGGACAATATTATCCAACCATTTGGGATATTGATCTTCTATGACAATGTTAGCTTTGATAAGCTTATCGAATTCAGCTTCAATTTTGGAAGCATAAGTTGGGTGTGTTCTTCTTGTGGCTTGCTTGAATCCTCGATGTTCTTCTGGAAAACCCAAATGATGAGTAGCAACATCAGGATCAAGCCCTGGCATTTCTGTATAGTTCCAAGAAAATATATCTCAATTTTTCTTCAAAAATGAAATATACATTTCTTGCTCTTCAAGAGTCATGGACACACTAATTAAAGTGGGGCTTGAATCTTCTTTTGTACCCAGATTTATTTCTCTGAGTTCATCCACAATGGTAGAGATACCCTCTTCAAATGCTGGAGGAACATCTCTGAGACCATCCACTTCTTCTTCAACATGTTTTATTTCTTCTTTTTTCTACTTGCATAGTAGATGATGAAGCATAATTTCCATAATCAAGAGAGATGTTAAAATTTGAACATCTTGAAGAAGAGGCTACCATTTATGACCCTATTTATGAAGAAGGGTCTTCCTTGGGTAATAAAGAGGAGATGATGGATTGAGAATCGACATCATCATTCATCTCTGACATTGCTATAACTTCTTCTAGACTTGTTAATGGAGTATATAATTACTGGATTTCAGTAGATGAAATGAAGACATCTCCATTTGAGATTTCATCATTTCTTGGTGAATCACCAATTTCTCCCATTCTATCTGGCTTGGTTGCCGTAATTGACATTATGGATGTTTCCATAAGAGTATTTTGATTATGGTCTATCCAGTCAATTTGACTGATAAGAAACACATGATCTGTACTCACATGTATGAATTGGTTTACTGGAATCTTTTCCAAACCATATGGAGCATTAATTTTGGTAACCTCCTTTGCCGTAGATACCTCATATCCTTCCTTGTGATAGAATTCTGACTAAATGTATTGAGATTCACATGTTTTGAATGGGGAGTTATCACCATACAATGTCCCAATTTTACCATTGAAATAATATTTGATACATATATGGTATGATGAATGTATAGCCGCATGTTGATATAGCCAAGGTCTTCCAAGAAAAATGTTGAAAGCTGTGTCATGACGAACAACCATGAAATCTGAATTGGATACAAGATCCCCAAATTGAGTTCTGAGTGTGATCTCGCCCAGAGGTTCTTTTTCATTTTTATCATATCCTTGCAACATCAAAGTAGAAGTAGATAAATCAGATTCGGTGAGGCCCAATAGACGAAGTGTATGAATAGGGATGAGTTTGACTTCTGAACCATTATCAATGAAAACGCGTCGTATGTATACATCATTGACCTTTCCAGTTATATAAAAAGGTCTACTATGTCCATTCACAACATAATCTTCATCTTCATGTGTAAAAGATACCACTTCATGGAATTCTGCAGGATCATTCTCTACATAATAGAATTCAGCCACAAAAATTTTAGTTTCAAATTCCTGAGGACTTGAAAAAGCCTCAATAAGTGCCTCTCGAAGATACTTTGATAGATTAAAGGCATCCATAATTGATAACATGGTCGGAACTTGGTCCAAATGTTTTAGTACATCTTACTTTTGGTACAGAGATCTACATTTCCCAATAGGAACTTGTGGTTTCGCAGGTGCCTTAGAAGTTGATGCTTCAAAAGTAGATGCATCTTGTATTAGGGTAGGAGTTGGAAATACTCCTTTCTTTGGAAGATTAGACTAACTAGTTCTATTTATTTGTTGAGAGGAAGAAGGTGTAACCTCCAACCGATCTTCCAAAATAACTGTGGCAGGACTGAATCTTCCATGTGTGGAAGAACTTGCTTGTTCTTGTTTAGCCCACTGAAGGGCTTTTCCACAAGTTTCTAATACATATACAGTTCTAGAAGGGGTAGGATTGAAATAGTGGCTTATGGTATATCCACATCAAAACCCCCTTCTTTGGCAACGTTGAGCTGAATTGAATAAGGAATCATTTATTGAGATCTTCCCACACGGTAATTGACCGAGATTGCAAGCTTGTATACCGGAAAAAGGCAGGCCCTTGTGATGAATGTACAAAACACCTGAGCTTAACTGCTTCTTTTTGATGATGATTTCCCATCATAGGATCACAAAGAGAAACAAAATGTGTTAAGTGTTGTTTTGTGTCTCCCGAACCATTAAAAATTGGGAATTTAGTACTTGCAAAATTTTATGGGTGAGGAATTGCATCTACCCATTCAGGGTAAGCTCTCTTTTCTGGTTGAATTTGTGCAGACTTTCCCTCCATAGCTTCCAAACGAGCTTTTATTGACTCAATGGTAGTCATTAACTTTTAAGAAACATTTGGTAGAGCTTGGTCTTGAGAAGGTGCAATAATTAGAGCTTAGACAGGTGTGGTGACTGGTACTACAATTGATGGTAGAACTGCCGATTGTTGTTGCGTATGACCCATAGGATTGGATCTATGATGGTGTACTGGTAAAAGAGGATATTATTGATCCATTTTAGTAGCTGCAACAAATTCCCTTGACTGACTGACTCCAGCACTCTTAGGAGGAAGACTACCTTGAAGTAGTTCTGCATTCAACCTCCTTAACTCCTTCATTTGATCCTCTTGTTGTGCGAACCTTTGCTCTAGTGAGAGTGATTGGAATTCTCCAAAGGAAGGGTGGAATGTAACCTGATTTTTTACTTTCCCTTTGTTGGACGACTTTCGGAGAGGGGGAAGTTGGTTATTTGAAAAATACCTAGATTCTAGGTAAGCCTTTGATTTTGTGTACACACACATTCTTCATTTACCTCTGTGTGCACAACCTCTTGAGTAGGAACTTCTTCATCTGATCCCTCTGAGTGAGCCTCATGTTCTGTAGGATCAGCAACAATGACATTGATGACATTTATCGATGCATAACACATTACATCTCTTATATCGGCATTTATGCGATACTGTCTTCTTCCATGTCCTTGATGAGACATTGCCTTTTTTTTGAGTTGAACCCTCAAGAACTTCTTGATGAACCATAATTTGGAGGGAATATCTAGATAATTTGGCTCTGTGTTACTCTTGTGGCTTCTTCCATAATCGAGATAAGACTGACTTTCGATGAGGAACAGATTGAGGATTTGAAAAAGTCCCCAGTCTGGTGGACTGAGGTTGTTCCTTCTATTCCTGCTCAACTCTTCAAATCCTATTTATTGATTCCGAGGGTTGAGTTAAAGAGTCCGTAGTCTGGCAAGCTGGGGTGGTTCTTGAGCTGCTACATCTGAGACTTTCTTAAAATCTCTCTTGATATTGCTGACTTTAGTCCAGAAATTGGATGGATGCATCAACCTACATCCACTCAAATCACCTGTTTCAAATGACCGTTGGATGATTTCTGAAACTTTCGTCACCTGATGATGCACACGTGCTAAACAAGAATCATGTTCGATATTCTCATTTTCCTGATGCAAGAGTAATTCAACAACTTATTCTTTGAATGCCTGACTTTGGGAAGAACTAGTTGAGGCATGTTCCTGAGCAAGCCTTTTATTACAAACAAAACCAATTGGTTGTTGCGGGCCATGGGAAATAACATTGCATGAGACCATTTTTGGTGGGCTTTGTTGACTGGAGAGTACGGTAAAATGTAGTGCTCCATGAACACCCCATCCCCTGATATGAATACCAGATGGGGCATTGTAAATTTACTAGCACAATCTTTTTAGTGTGCCAAGGCATGAACGCTGAAGGGCTCTCTGCTGGTTTTCAACCTTTTGATATTTGGAAGCTGAGAGAGATGCCAAATCAATTTGGATTTGTAACCCTTATATTATCTTGACATGATTTTCATATTCATCATAAGATAATATTTTCTTTTTCAATTGACAATGATTTTTCCACATGTTGAGACGAATATCGTGAATACAATCTTACATCATCATTTCTGGAATATCATACTGAGAGTCTGCCAAAGGCCAAAACATGACTAGTATTTCACATTTTTCCAGTTTTTTTCTAATATTCAGCATTTCCTTTTTATCATTCAATGAAGATTATTCTACCTGATTAGACCAAAGTTGGTGCTTCTTTGTTGCTTCATCAGATTCAACAACATTGGTAGAGAATTCAATTATCAAACTAGAAGATGAATGACCCCGGGGTGGTTCAGGGAATGACCTACATCCTAGGATATCTTCTGATTGAATAAGTATTTCACCTAATAGCGGTAAAGCATCAGACATGACTGGCTTCACATTTGCAAGTGTCTCAAGATAAAAGGGATTTCTTGTTACTGCATTGTCCTTTGAAGAATTTTTCAGGCAATGTATATTACTACTATAGAGAGGACTTTTTCAGATAAATTCATCATCATGGGGAGGAAAACCATGGTGGGTTACAGCAAAAGATGAAACCTTTTGCTCATTGATCTTCTGGCCACACAGAGGGTTCTTGTGGCTCTCATCTGAAGATGATACTTCAAGATCGACAGAACTTTCATGAATCAAGTCTTCATGTGGAAGAGTCTGATGCAGACCTTCAGAATTATTGTTCCCACTATTTTGAAATGAGAGAGTAGAATCTTGAGTTGCAACAAATAATTGTCAGAGGGCTTCAAGAACTCCAGCATCGAGCAAGGCCTTATTACAGATTGGCTCTTGATTTCTTAACTGTGGAGAACATGCCTTTTTCCTAGATTCCTTCTTACTCGTTGTGGGAACCACTTGTTGACAAAAGGGGTTATTATGGGAAGGTGTGTGTTCCTAATCAGTAGAAATAGCCAGGTTAGGCTGATTATCTCCATTCAAATCAGGTGTATGTGCCTGACTTGATTTTTCGTATGACATGGGGGATTATTCCCCACAACCCTCTTGGAATAGAACAGAGGTTTGTATCTGTTCCGGAGTGATATGTTGATGTGTCACTCCACTGGTAGGGACAGATTTTTAATTCTTTCCATGTGATGCTGCTGAAGTTGTTATAATATTCTGACAGGAATCCATAATATGAGATGGGATTTTCTTCCTCTCTTTCACCATTTTCACAATGTGCTTGATGACTTCAGCTGCCAAAATGGGAATATACATCCATTTCGTGCTTGGAGAAGGTGTATGTGCCTGCTCCTGTCCCCCTTTTCCTGTTAGTGAATTCTGACCGTACTCATGTGTGGGGGCAGAGAGTTGAGTCTGCTCCAAATTTGTCATCGTAGCTTTCCGACTGACATCTATGGGTGCTACCAAATGAGAATGTTGGCATTTTTGATGAACATTAGTAGGTTTATCTGCCTACTGTGAATTCTTCATCAAGTATGGTTGATGAATTTCCTTCAATACTGGCAGAAGATACTACTAATAGAATTGTTGATTGTAAACATGTGTATATTCTTGCTTATCAGTTTCCACCATATTAGATTGGCAAGAAACTTTGGGTGTAGTCAGATGAGCCTACTAACTAGCTGATGAGTTATAAACAAGTGTATATGCCTGCCTATAATACTCCGCTGGAATTGCCTGGTGGGATTGGCGTGTTACTACAAGACGAGTATGATGGGCAGTAACATCAGGACGGACGAGTGTATATGCCCACTCATTGATTGCCATCAAGTTGGCTTTATGTACTTCTCTGGAAGGGTAAGAAGTAATAACATGTTCCTTGTTGATCAAATTTTTCTTCTGGAAGTTCTTCTTGCATGCTCGGGTCTGAGGAACCTGAGTAGATCCCCTAAAGGTGATACCCTCATCATGTTGAGGGTGGACTACTGCACGAGTCTGGCGGTGATTGTTGATGGGATCCCTCAGGAAAGACTCTTATTTCCTTGAATTAAGGCCTTGAGTGACCTTCTCATTCACCTCCCCATAATATGGGAGGGACTGGTGATTGCATTCCGGGGATAACGACCCGAAACGGTTGGATACAGTGGTTGGAACCACCTGCTTCTTAATCATGGGTCGTCGTTGTCCGGACCACCAGGGTGAATTATTGACTTCGAGGGCTTGTCGAGCGGCCTCCAGAGTCAGAATGGTACCATTTTGACAGTATTTCTTAACTAGTGCATTTGAGACCCAGCATTGAAGATGCTAATTAGTTGATGTCATCCTCATAGTGGATGAGGATCCAGTAGGAGTAGCAGTAGAGGCATTCACAAGTGTGAACTTTAGAGAACCAATTTCTATAACACAGAGAGATCTTGGAAAAGGGTGGTTGTTTGATATAACAAACATAATCAAGAAGATTTCAGCCACTACATATTTTGGATGAGAACATATCTTATTGATTGATTTTTTTTCCCTCACATTGAGTTAAATAGGGTCCTAACAAATAATTAAAACATCATTTAACTTGGTTAAGGATTCACGTCGGGTTCACCAATTTTTTGTTTCTTCTGGAACTGGGGATGACTTTATTTGTTTAAGATTCAAACATTCCAATCGATTTCTAACATGTTTATTCATAGACCAGAAACATCCAATGATTCTATATACATTTGGACTTACATTCCAAAGGTAGGTGCTCATCAGTCATGAACCGATGAGGCTTAAGAATTTGTATTGGTTGAGAGGATGGGAGGTCGGACTCATCACACCATTTTGGGGGGAATTATTGTCTACTCTGGGACTCTCTTATATATTTGAGTTATTTTCGTAAATCCTTATTAAATTACCAAGTATGAAAATGAGATTTCCTTTAGATCTAACAATAAATGATTAATATGTATGAAATTTAGAGAATCTTTTATATGTATTTGAGGTTCTTCATTGATAGAGAATCATTTGTATTTGATAGAGATTCATAGTCAATGGTATCCTTCAACCCATTATATAGAAATATCTTGGTCATTATGATAACCATAATGGTTTCAAAGCCACTCAGTGGGGCACTTAAAGTTTGTTGTCATTCAGAAGAACTTGGATTATTTCAGAGTTGGGATCGTACGCGCAGATGGGCTACCTACGTATCCTTATTAGAAAAGGAATTAGAACACATGTAGTTCGAGTGATTAAGTATGAGGTTTATGCATGATTGATGGCTCAAAGAAAGATGTCATAATTACTATTACACTTTAATCTCACGTGAGTCATGATCGGTGTGAAAAACAAGAGGTATCAGTAAAAACTGACGAATGTCCCATGAAATATGAAATCATAAGAAATAATGTGGGGCTTATGTATGTATGACTGCCCAAATATATGAATATCGGAACATTACTTAAGGGAAGAATCCTGGGAACAAGGTCCATAAAGGTATATGTGCTTTATGGAGATTTGGATACTTAACTTAGGACTCAATCTAGAGAAGGATGCCCAAATTAGAGGGGATTTATGATTGGGTTTTATTCCTAAAAAGGAAGCCCAAATCAAAATAAATTAAGACCGGGGATTACTCCTGAAAAGGAGGCCTAGGTTAGGAAACTTATGACTGGGGATTACTCCTGAAAAAGAGGCCCAGGTTAGGGAACTTTTGACTAGAGCTTACTCTTAAAGAGGATGCTCATATTAAAGATTTTTTTGACTGGGGATTACTCCTGAAAAGGAGGCCCAGGTTAGGAGAAATTATGACTGGGGCGTACTCCTGAAAAGGAGACCCAGGTTTGGGAACTTGGGACTGGGGCTTACTCCTAAAAAGGAGGCCCAGGTTAAGGAACTTTTGAATTTGGGGCTTACTCCTAAGGGGGATGCCCAGATTAGAGATCTTCTCATCTAAAAGGATGAGGTTGAATGAATGAAATCTCTAACCATAGTGACATAAAGATATGTAAATCACAAGGTTTTGAGAGATGTTCCACAGAATTCCTTTCAGATAAGGAATCCAACAAAGGAACCATGGAATAAATGGCTTTGAAGAGGGTTTTGAAGGATAAATCATGAAGTGGAAAGGTGTATTTTAAGAAAAGATTTGAAAAAGGTAGGAGGGACACCCAAACAGAGGTAGGCGCGCAAGTCTTGTTTGGGCACGTAAGTCCTGGTCATGCAAGTATACTTGCATGACACATGTGTACTTGGGTGACAGTTAACCCATAAAGTAACACTTGGGCGAGTCTTGGCTCAAGCCCTTAGTATTATCCCTCGAGGCTTCCAAAAGGGTGGCGTTCAAGTTCTATTGAAGGAATAAGGTGGAACGCAAGTGTGTCCATTTCCCTTAAGGGTTAGACACTTAGGCGCACAAGTGCTGATGAATTGCAACACTTACGCCTTGTTCCCCCTCTTTAGATCTTCTATTCTAGGTAATAAATTACCTTAGAAGTTTTCGGAAGACTTCCATTAGAGACTAGGGTGCCGAGAGCTTAAATATGACTTTTGGATTTTTCTTCCTCGAAATGGGGGTCCAACAAGGGGTATTTATAGGCCATTGAGGACCTTGGAAAAAAAGAGTAGGGCATGCAAGTCACCTGTTCGACCAATATGTGGCGCGTAAGTATAATTGCACGAACATAGTGAAACTTGTGCGACCCAAGATTAAAAAGTCCCTAGTTCATGCCTTTGTCAATTTTTGACATTTCTTAAAAGGATGAATCTCTTTGTGCTTAAGTTATTCCCCTTTTTCATTCATTAGACTTTGTGATGGAAAGGAGTGTCAATAATTATGAGCTAGAGATTTTCCATGATTGGTGAGTCGGGTGAGTTCGATTGTGGCAAGCCCATGGCCTAGGACTGAATTCCTACAATAATATCCCAATCCCATATTCAAATGAAATAATAGAATAAGTATTGAGGGGTTGATTTTGTAATATATCTTCCGTGACCAATAAATTCCATTCTAGTGGAGATACTTGTTCGACATTCCCCCAGTAATTGGCCACTGGAAGAAAATCATCATACATGTTTCCTAGAATGGGAATCCCCTTGAATTTATGGATGTATCATAAAAAAATACCCACCTCCCCGTAAAATAGGTGGAAGGTATTAGTGCTTGAACACCAACGACTAAGTAGTTCAGGCAACGTCACACCTGGAGAATAGATTGAAAATTAGGAAACCCATGATGAATGATATAGGTTTACTGATTCCAACTGGACAAGTCACTTCAAAAAAATCATATACACCTAGAATACCCATTACCACTCATCAGAGAAGCATCCTCCAGATCTCATGTCCCATTTGGTGCCCCACCCACCATTGGGATTCTCTCAAGAAAGATTGATAATGGATAGGTACTCCCGATTGATTGGCCTGAAAGATGTGTTACAATTATAATTATTACTCTGATTGGACATGGATCCTTTCAGTTTGAATGCAGTGTCTTTAGTAAAAGAAGTTATAAGTTCTCCCAGTGAATAAATATTGGCTCGATCAAACCCTTAGGATGACTCAAGCTGAATAATAGGAGTATTGTGATTTCTCAACAGTTGGGGAACGTCATCCAGGAGGCCAAAATTGTAAAGAGACAATTGGATAGATAGAGGATAGACCATGAGATCTAGATAAAGAAGGTCTCGTAGAATAACCTCTTGAGGAATGGTTTAGGAATCAAGGTTTTCTTCAAAATTATCAACCATAGCTGACCTCCTCCTAGTCGATTCTATTGTGATAAGAGGAAGAAACATCTCATCCTATATAAAATACATACAAAAGGATCATTAAAACAAAATTCATGGGAAAAATACCAAAAAAATGATATAGGACTACAAGAAGTCCACATAGAAAGGCTCTGCAAACTAAACCCCATAAAAGGTTTACAGAATGCATTCCTCGCAAAATGATAGTTCTTGAAATTCTCCACAAAATGCTGGACCACAAAGTGTTGGAAAAAAAATCAAGCCTAGTTCATAGAATGGGAGAGCTGCACATTTATCTTCAATATTAGGTAGTCCAAAAATTTATATTTCTATGATTTAATGTTCGATTTGGAAATTTAAAGTTCTGTTCACCGAATTGAGGTTTAGTCTGCAGAGTAGAAAAACTACATAGTGTATTATTACACTACTGTTAAAGATTACAATTTAAATTTTAAAATTTTGGTTCATGAATTCAACATTCGGTTTGTGAATGAGGGTGAACAGGAAGAGTTCGTAGTTCATGGAATGTGAAGCGCAGTTCAAGGATGAAATATTTCACTAAGAAACTGGTATGTGGAAGTAGGGAAAGATGAGCGCATTTTTCAGAGCCATTTTCACAAATAAGTCTGTTAAATGAAAAAAACCCAGGCCTTCTATATATAGGTGTGGTCCCTCCCAATGGATCCACCTTTTCATCTAAAACTAGTTCATTTCAGGACCACTTTCTACGTTGGAATAACCTCCTATTCATCTTGATCAGAAAACATTCGTATTGGGGGAATTTGTATAGTCTTGAAAACTCAGAAAAGGGAAGGAAAATAATTCAGAAAAATTGATGAAGGAATAGGACACTTTTTTTATTGAAAATTTGAGAAGAGTATTGAAGAAATAAAATTTGGTAAAGGACAAAAGTTGTCCGCATACTGATTTCTGGGAATGGTATGTGGGTAGTATTTCCCATGAACTAAATGGTATGAAGCCAGCCCGAGAAACTCTGTCCTATGAAGCATTTTCTGTAAAATGAGTATATTTAGAGAATAAATGAATAATGGTGTTGGTCCCTTATGAACCGCATCATTAGAATAATATAGGATGAGAAATTCCACCCATGAACCATGACACTGCAAACCGTTTCATTGGAGAAAACATGATGGATAGGTATGCCCCCGCACACCATCCCCAGAAACTCAGTTCCCAGGGATGGAATAGTAGGCAATTTATCATGAAATATGTTGTTCATAGGGTTGATGTGGTGATTTCCTCCACCACTAACTACATCCCGACAAATCTCGGTTGATCGAGTCATCTGCGGGCCAGGCAGTTTCTTCTTGGGCTTTCACAAATGGTGTTATGTGACCCAAATATATAGCTTCCTGAAAACTCTATAAAAGGGACCAAAAGGGGAACTAAATAAAGGGGAACATAGTTTTGAAGATCTTGGATTTTAGGAATGGAATACTTCAAAGGAAAATGATCAACAAAGTACAAAATCGCAAATAATTTCAGGCAGTTATAAACATGCCGCGGACCATAAAAAGAAGTAAGGATAATAATATGGGAAATCCCAAGAACCTAATTGGAGAAATGAAAACCATAATCCCCTCATGGATGAACATACTGCGAATTGGAGGACTAATTCCCCTTAATCAATCCGACATACTGTGTAGAACATATCTATACAGATGAAACCCTGCCCCACGTAATGATCAGCTACAGAGATAGACTCCATCCCCGCATACCACCACGATATGTGGACGGAACCTGAGGTTTTGTACCACTATGATCCATGTACCACATCCAGGTCCACATGGAAAATCAGTTAGAAAACAAGCCCTCCACCCTCATAGAAGTACACCAAGTGGAGGGTACCCAACCCCGTATGAACAAGTGGTACGTATAATTGGATAACATTAGGCTTTATTCCTTCCAATATTGATTATTCCCTTCAATTTCCATCCAATAATTGGAATCCCCTATGCTTACCAGTCTATCAGCATTAAAGAAATGCTTATTCCAAATACATTGGACCTGTATGATAAAAATGTTGGGTGCATTAGCACATCCTTCCAAGTTTACATACCAACGGTTAGAGGATTCATGTGGGTAATCCTAGAAAGGGTATGGACCAATAAAAGGTATCTAAGTTTGCATTCCAATGGTAACCTAGTGGCCAACTTTGGAATACTAATGTGAACCTTCACATTCTAGGGATCAAGGGTAATCACTGGATTCTCCATTCAATGAGGGACAGTGATAAGAAAAATGGATCCTGCCTTCCTTCCCTTTGATGGGGAGAAATAAATTTCCCCATACTCAGAACTCATTTTAGGGCACTCTCTCCAAGGTAATACCTTAACCATTACATGGGATGTGGCGCTCTTGATCTTATTAGGATAAGTCTAAGACATGTCTGGATAGACTTCCAAACATGAATATCTTGGATATCAATATGGGAGAGGAATTTGGCACACTCAAAGCCCCTCTCTCTCCCTCCCTTTGTTCTCCAGTACCATCTATTAGAAGATGATGTGGGACATGTGATATCCATATCATCTATCACCTCTTTTTTGTCACATAGGGCATGAATCACATGGGCTTATAGGTTGGTAGTGATAATGAAATCTGCATAGCCACAAAACATGGGCATCCTCCAAGGTGTAACCCCCAACCAAATCTCCAAATCATCATGACTCAATATCCTCCTTAGGATTCTAGAAATAGCAGATAACTCCAAGGTATTAGTACTAAACCCAAATGAACTACAATAACTCTAATTCCTACTTTAACTAGGATACGTAGGACACCTATCTGAAGGCTCAAGCACAAATGGGCATCTTCCAAACGTAATACCCACCCAACCGAACTACATGGGTTTGGATTCATCTCATGAGGATACTTATAACTCTCACATTATGGGTTCAATCCTAATATCGAAGAAATTTCTATCCTCCATGGATGACGATAAGCTCCAGAGCACCTAATCATTAGGATTAAACTAGTTTTGTCATAGTAATTCTCAACCCATGCATATATATGGTTAATCTTGCAACCTAGGGGTAACCTGAAACACATGATTAGGAAAGAACCAAGGATTTAAAAACATATAAACATTACCTAAATATATAAGAGAGTCCCAGAATTGGAAATAATTTCCCCCAAAATGGTGTTATGATCCCAACCTCCCATCATATCAACCAATGGAGTCCTTAAGTGTCATTGGATAAATCTTCATCTAACGAGCACTTTCCTCTGGAATATTGTCCCATGAATCATGTATACAATGGTCATTGGGTGTTTTTGGCTCCACGAATAAACCTTTTGGAGACCATCTAAGGATGTCGTACTAGACATGAAACCCATCATAATAATGAACATTGGGTCACTATCTGTCATTCTATTTCATTGGCCCTCGATATGACACGAATCATGCTAGAATAGTCTTTTGTGGGGTTTTAAGGATTT
This sequence comes from Viscum album, assembly GCA_963277665.1. Classification (NCBI taxonomy): domain Eukaryota; kingdom Viridiplantae; phylum Streptophyta; class Magnoliopsida; order Santalales; family Viscaceae; genus Viscum; species Viscum album. The sequence goes on along the minus strand of OY728136.1, from coordinate 1,423,593,086 downwards.
TAGGGTCTTTTAGGGATTTTTATGGTTTCATGGGATTTGAGGTTTTATGGATTGTTTGGGTTTTATTTTTTCTAGTAGTTTTAGATTTTTTTATTATAGGTTTTATTTTTTTATTTTTTAGGGTCTTTGGGGTCTTTATAGTGTTTTATGGGGTCTTGGGGTTTTGGTGGGTTTTGGGGTGTTTTAGGGATTTTAGGTATTTTTAGGGTTTTTATGGTTTTTAGAAATTTTGGGATTTCAAGAGAGGTATAACGTTTTTTAGGTATTTTTAGGGCTTTGGGGTTTCAATGGTTTTTAGGGTGATCAAGGTTTTTAATGGTTTTTAGGATTTTTTGGGAATTCTTAGGGTTTTTGTGGTCTTCTGGGTTTTAAGAATTTTTTTAGTGGTTTTAGGGATTTTTAGAGTTTTTAAAGATTTTTTTTAGATTTTTAGGGATTTTAAAAGGTTTTTATGGTTTTTAGGTTTTTAAGGGGGTTTTATGGGGTTTAAGGATTTTAAAATTATTAAAGGGGTTTTATGAGTTTTTATGGTTTTTTTGGGATTTTAGGGGTTTAAGGGGGGATAATCATTTTTTATAATTTTTATGTTCTTTGAGTGGTTTTAATGTTATTTAGTTTTATAGGTTCTATTAGTTTTTTAGAGTATTTATATAGTTGTTGGGTTTTTAGGGTCTTTTATTGGTTTTTTTGGGTTATTATATTTTTTTTCATTTTTTGCGGGTTTTAGGGTTTCATTATAGTTTTTAGGGGTTTTAAGGATTATTGGTTTTAGGAATGTTTATGAGTTTTTAGTGTTTTTTATTTTTTTAGGGATGTTGTCTATTTTTAAGGGGTTTAGATGTTTTATAGGTTTTTAATGTTTCGTGGATTTTGAGGGATTCTATGGGATTTGTAGTTGTTTTATTGGATTTTAGTGGGTTTTAGAGTTTATTGAGGTTTTACAGTTTTTAGGAGGTTTAAATTATTTTGAGGGTTTTTAGGATTCTTTTATGGATTTGTAGGGTTTTGGGCTTTAAATGTTTTTAGGATATTTAGGGGTTTTTTGGATTTTTATGGGTTTTTTATGTATTTAGATTTATTTTAGGGTTTTAGGGTTTTTAGGGTTTTCTAGGTTTTTATCAGATTTTTAGTGTTTTTAGGATTGTTTTTGGTGTTTTTATGTTTTTATGGTTTTTGGGTTTGGTGGGTTTTTCGGGGTTTTATGGATTATTAGGGTTTTTTACAGTTTTTGGGGTTTTAAGGGGTATAATGTTCTTTGGGGTTTTAGGATTTCTGTTGTGTTTTAGGTAGTTTAGGATATTTAAGGATTTATATGGTCTTTTAGTTATTTTTAGGGTTATCAGCATCGTCAAGGGTTATTTAGTTTTGTTCTGGATTTTTAGGGTCTTTAAATGATTTAAGGTTTTTAAGGTCTTTTAATGGATTTATGGTTTATTGGATAGTTTGGAGGGTTTTTAGTCTTTATAAGGTTTTCCTAGTTTGTAGTGTTTTTACAGTTTTTGTGGTTTTTAGGGTTTTTTGGGTTTTTTGGGTTTTTTGGTTTCTTTAGTGGTTTTTATAGTTTTTAGGGTTTTTAGGTGTTTTTAACAGTCTTTTAGGATTTGTAGGGGTTTAAAGTGTTATTAGTATACGAGTTTTTTTTTTCAGTTTTTAGTCATTTAGGATTTAAGGTTTTATGTGGCTTAATGGTATTCAAGTTTTTTAGTTGTTTTATCGTTATTAGGGGTGGGGTTAGGGTTTTTATGGGATTATGATTTTTCAATATTTTAAAGGTTTTTAGGGGTTTTATGGTTTGTATGGTTTTTAGAGTCCTTTATAGTTTTATGGTCTTTAATGGTTTTGGGTTTTTTAGAGTTTTAGGAGTTTTTTGGTTTTTCTAAAGGTTTTTATAGTTCTTTGGGTTTTTATTATTTTAGGGGGTTTAGGGTATTTTATTGGGTTTAATGTTTTTAGGGTATTTTATGTGTTTAGTGGGTTTTAGGGTTTTTAGGGGTTTTCAGGTTTTTATTCCTTTTTTGGTTTTTTAGTTTTTTCAAGGTATTTTATTGTTTTTATGGGGTTTTAGGGTTTTTATGCTTTTTACGGATTTTATGGATTTTATGGGTTTTTTGGGGGTTTTTTGGTTTTGATTTTTCTTTTAGTGGTTTTAGGTTTTTTCGGTTCTTCTCCGGTTTTTAGGGTTTATAGGTTTTTTAATTGGTTTTCATGGTTGTTATGGATTTTTAGGTTATTGTAGGGGTTTCTTGGGTTTTTTGGGGTTTTAAGCATTGTTATAATATTTATGGGGTTTTATTTTTTTATGTTTTAATGGGTTTTTAGGGTTTTAAAGTATTTCTCTAGGGGTTTTTAGCTTTTTTGTGTTGTTAATGTTTTTAGGATATTTTAGGGTTTTTAGGTTTTTAATGAATTTTTAGTGGTATAGGGTCTTTTAGGGTATTTAGGGTCTCTTTAGCTATTTTTAGTGCCTTTTAGGATTTTTGGGGCCTTTCTAAGTCATTTTAGGTTTTTATGGGGTTTTAAACATTTTTAGAGTTTTATGGGTTTATAGGGGTTTTATGGTTATAGCATTTTTTGGGATTTATAGGGATTTTTAGTGATTTTACAATTTATGGGGTGTTTTGGGGTGTTTAGTATCATTTATTTTATTATGGGTTTTATGTGTTTTTAGGTGTCTTTAGGTTTTATTTTGGGTTCTTTTTGGGGGACTTAGGGATTTCAGTGTTTTTACTATTTTTAGGCAAGGAAGGTGCGAGACTAGACTAGTCCGGACCCCCCAATGTAACACCCCGAGATTCTATGAGATATATTATTTTTAATTTATTTGATGTCTTCTATTATACACTACACCAAGATTATCTCGTACTATACGCATCACCGTATTAGCTTGCAGTATACGCAACATTATTCTTGGCTCGTGTTACACACAATTTCAAGTTCGTTTTGTGAAAAATATTCTATGCAACATTATGTATATATTTTGTTTAATGTATAAATGAAATAAGTTTTGATATTGTCATATGGAACACCAAACAGAGCTTTCACTACACGCGGCCCTGACGTGGCTTGCATTACACACAATCAAGACCTTCATCGATAGTGTGTGTAGTACACAATACCGAGTTTCACTAAACGAGATATTATTATAATATTATTATGAACTAGCCATTACTAATAGTAATACACACTTTTTGACATTTTATAAATTTTATCTTTCAAAATGGACTTCATTTTTGGATTCGGAATATCGAAATTATCCTAGGGTGAATTTTTGGTATTTTTCTGAAAACTTTCAATTTTTGATGAATAGTGAAAACACTGGGTTACTATTTAAAAACTGACTTTTTTTAAATAATTATTTATTTTATTTATATTAATTTTAGGTAAAAATTGATATATAATACCTATATAAGTTCAATATAATTCATTGGAGTCATTTTATAATAATTTTAGATATATAAAAATTTTATTGAACTTTTCATCGTCTTTTACCCACCTCCTAGGAGAATTTGAAAATTTTCATAAAACATAATTTTACCGCTTCTCTGAGTGGAATTTCGAAAATACAAGAGACATGGTTAATATCCCTGAGTAAAATTTGGTTCAATAAGATAAAAATAATTTTTGGTGAATAGTAACTTTTTTACTTTTACTTACCACTGTTCAAAGTAAATAGGGTAATTAAGGGTACAAATGATATTATTATTACCCAAAAACATGTCCTAATTTTACTGTATAAGTGTAATTCGGCCAAAAACAACATTTGGAATAAAATATTACCCTTTAGGTCCACTTGGATTAGATTAGGACACTTATTATTATTTTATTTAAAGAAGAGTTAAAAGAGATAAAATCAAATTTTAATAACTTAAAAATTTTTAATATAGGGTTATACATAAGATAAATTCCACTATAAATATTCCTTAGAAATATAAAAAGATTTAATACATAATGGTATTTTATTTATAATTTTTAGACATTATATAATTTAATTTATTTATGACACAGTGATGATGCAGTAATTATCTTATTAATGAAATATTAACTTAATAGATGTTATAAATACCCAAATAAATGTAATTTGAGACTTTTTATGAATTACACTAACTTTTTAGGTTAATATGATATGTTATTATTGATTTAATTAACTTTTTTTGAACTAATTATGTTGTTATAAATTTCACAAAAATCAATTACCAAATAGTTTCAAAATTGACATAAAATAGTTTTTTAAAAAATATTATATTATTAATTGTTATTATATTTCTAAAAATACAAGACTCAGCCAAATGACTTACCTAAGGTTATATATATTAATAATTAACCACTTGGGGTTCTTTTTTCTTGTTATAGTAAGTTTATTAACCATATAATGTAATAAAACATGAAGACGCGGTAAAAGTAAAATTATTTAACATAGAGTTAAATCTAAATGATAAAGTTAAAATAGTAACCTAAACTTGTCTGAAACCTATTGGTTGAGATTATTTCTACCCATCCCCACTTTGAATTCGAAATAAATCAATTTGGAGCTATTATAAACTGAATATGACTTTATTATAAAATAATATTTTAAATTTTTTCCTAAGGTGCCCCTCTCCTCCCTTATAAAAGGGCACCTCCTCCCTCTTCTCTTTACACAATTTTGAGATTTCATGCTCGGAAAAACCCTTCCCATTTCCATTCTCAACTTCCCTAGAAACATTATATAGGTTCTGGTCTCCTAAAAATACCAACTCTAGTGCCTTAAGAGGATGCTTAAAAGAGGTGTGTCGAAGAAGAGGTAATCTCTTCTACCGATTCTTTCAAGTTTTCTTTCTTCTTCAACTTCTTATTCTTTAGTTGTTTCATTATAAAGTAATATCATAAGTATCATTAATATACTGATATGTTATTATAAATATGAAACAACCCCATTTCACCTTTTATCCATCCTATGAAAAATGAAATCACCACGCGTGTGTACGTACGAAATACCGTCTCCACGCCGTGGTGTAATCTGTTTTTCCACCACCACCTTAATTGGATGGGTATAATGGTATAAAGAGTAACTATATATAGTTATTATAACATCATACTTATTATAAGATATTATATCATCCAACCAATTCAATTCAATAATTATGGGAATGATATCATCGCTCGTGCGTACGTATGGATTACCGTCTCCACGACGCGATGAGATTCATTCTCCATGTTAACCACTCAAGAATGATTATAAAGTATATATAATGAATAATAATGAAATATATGACATGATAAAGCTACTGGATTTATGTGTGTATATATATATATATATATTTCATCTACTTACTTCTATTCAAGTCAATAAGGAAAGGAAAACAACGTTCATGCATACGTACGGCCTACCGTCTCCATGAACGGTGTATTTTATTTCATTTATCTATATATTATTTATATATACTGAATATATATGATATATAAATCATGATTTAAATTATGTAAGTAATTAAATCATGATATAAGTAATAATAATATCAAGAACAACAAGTCCAAACAAGTACGATAAATAAAACGATTTTACCAGAAACGCTGCTTTAACATGGGATTTTCAAAAAAACAGGTAATATAAAGTCATAAGTGAACCATATATGATATCATAACAATGAATATGATTATGTAATAAGTCAATGACATTATTTAAATCATTATACAAGAGGTTTGGACATGTATGAAGCATATCGGCCCTAAGGTAAGGGATAACTCTTCCAATCTCATTTTTATCTGAGATTGTTTATTCGTAAGTATTTACTGGGGTTATATTCATCATCCATGTCCCCGTTTTCTAAAAATGGTTTCATGTATGTTTAACGTTATTTTTACCCATTTTTACTTTTAATACATGGTATGTAAGGAATCTTTCTTTTGTTTACCATACGAGGTACTTTTTGACTTTTCTGACAAAAGTATGAGGAGAATGTTTTTTTAAATTATACGGCATGAACAGATTTTTACGGTTTCATAAAGCCTTGTTTTTAGAAGATTCCTCCACAATATTTCATTATTATTTTCAAATAAATCCTTTTATTTTAAAATTTCATGGAATTTTTGGAAAAGAAAATTATTTTGAAGAAGAAATGATACTTTCTTCAAGAATTCATTTCAAGTGTTTTATCAAAACCATTTTCCATCTAAGATGACATTATTTCATATGTGTATTTTTTCATGTATAATGTCTCTATGATTTACATGGTTTCACTTTTCTTATTATGAACTGATATCTATTTTTTTTATATGGATTATGATATGACGGGATGATGTTTATAAAACCCATTTTATTCTTTGGGTTATGATGAATGATTTAGGTTTATATTGTCGCACACGTAATAATGATTTCATTATGAGATGGGTGGGACATATATCTCCCTCCAATGCATTGGGTAAAGATTTATATCTCATGATATAGACATGGCTGGAACGGTAAGTTAATCTGGTTTAGTGATACACGACTGGAACGAGGAGTGAACTCGATTCAGAAAGGGACTTTGTCCACTAAGATCGTCTTGGCAGCAATGACTTGGATACTATGAAAATCATAACACGTGATTAATGGTTTCCACAATTACATGTTTTATTCCCATGCTATTTTATCATGATTAATGTTTCTTTATGATCTATTACTTATGTAATTCCATGTTTTATGTTCTTGCTGAAGATTTTGATGTTTAAATATTATGTTCATGTTTTTTTATGTTAAAATGTATAAGATTTGTTTTATTTTATCTATTATTACCCTTACTGAGAATTTGAGCTCACCCTTTATATGTTTTCATTTCCCTAGGATATAATGAAAGGTTTTAGGTAAGAAAAAAAGGGAAGATCTTTATGGGAGATTTTGAAGATCTTTCACCAAGATTGGAAGATTATATTCCGATTTTCCAAAGACATTAACTATTACGGTCCATTGGTGTATGTTTTTGTTATGTATTAATTATTTCGAAAAAATTAATGTAATGTCCATGTAATTCAAGATTGGGTCTCTACAATTGGTATCAGAGGAAAGGTTTAGTTAGCCTTTGGAAACTAGGATGCGAAAACATTAGTAAAATCCCTAGAGATATTTCTACGGTATATATAGTGATGTATCTAAGGTTAGGTATAAGTATAGGTTATAGTCCTAGAATGATGATAATGATCATGAATAACCTAGGATTAAACCAATGATGTTAGAGATTGAACATACTCCCCTTGATTATGTTGTTTTCCTAGCATCATTTTTGCCTCTCATGCTATTCTTTTTGGGTTTTAGAAAACGACTGGAAATCGGAAGATTCATGTTAATTGAGAATATGATGGACAATGGAATGATAATCTTCATGATAAAGAAAATGAAATGGGATTTGAAAGGCGAAACATTGCTATTATTCCTAATCTGCAATCTCATAATATGATCAATAATCTCAACTTTGGTAAGTTTCCTGAATCAGTTAATAAGAGAAAGAAGGAGTTTCATGGTGATCATAGAGGAAATAAAGTTCAATTTTCCTCATGTGAATCATGTGGGAAGAGACATCAAGGACAATGTTTCAAAGGAATTGGAAGATGCTTTGGGTGTGGAAAAGAAGGACACATGGCCAGTAATTGAAAAGTAAAAGGTTCAGTTAACACAATAGACAAGGATAATGGTATTTCTAAGACATAAACAATGGTTAAATGTTTTAAATGTCGAATGTATGGGCATTATGCAAACCAATTCCCTAGGGGAATGTCTCATGAAGAGAATCATCATTGTCGTACGGGTAGTATTTTTGTTGTTGATGATGAAGAGACTAAAAATGATATGTGAGATGAAAGAATTATTGAAGCTCGGTCAATGATTTAAGAAGGTAGTGGAATGATTAATGTTTATCAAGATTTATGTTGTATAGGTAATGGTACTATGGAATAAAGACACATCTAAGGATTGTTACACTATTTTTTTCTAAAGTATTTGAAAGTATATATTGAATGGTACCAGTAACCATGAAAGGTTATTCTGATATTTTTGGAATGTATAGGATATGCGCATAACGAATGGATAAGGAGAAAATAATATATTTGATAGTATTCATGAGCTCATGATTGATATAAGGACTAATTGATATCATGGTTTTAGTATATAGAATTTTTGGGATTTTGGTATGTGGAAAGTGTTAACTTTTAACTGCATTCATGTTTTCACTAAGGTTAAAAGGGTGTTCATTTTTCAATAGAATACATGATTAAGGTATTCACATGTTTGGAATGTGACCAAGAAGATATATCATATGATATATGGGCGATAAATGATGGTATTCACATGCTTGGTAGATGACATTTCTTGTAATTGTTTTCTTTATACTATGAGCATGGATAGAAGTATTTTGGATAAGCCTATAGATTGGAATGAATTATGTTAGACATAAGATAGTATTTTTTAAGTCTATATTTTTTTTTATATTATTGTAGGAATGTTATAATAATGTATTTTTAGAAAAAGGGACAACCTGTAGGACAGGCGACTGTAGGATCGAAATATAATATGAGATGCTCAATATACAAGAGGGGGGGTGAATTGTATACTTTAAAAATTCCTTTGGAACCTTTAAAGTTAGTTATGAATAACTAGAGTTTCCTTAAGAAAAGGAAAGAACTAAGTTTAACAAAGTTAAACTAAGTTGATTCACAACACCTCTAACACCGAACTAAACTTGGAAAGAGATTCCAAAAGAAGGTTCCGGAAATATGGTTCCGGAATTTGAAACTTAACAAAAGTTACAATATGAGATTCTACCTTAAAGCGTATAGAATCTAAACTAATCAAAGTAAGTAAGGAAGTATAAGAAAATTATACTTTCCTTAAGATACAAAATGCAGCGGAATAAAACAAGTACAAGTAGAAGAACTACTAGTAACAAGATGATAGTCTTTTAACCCAAAGAGAAGGGTATCCAACAACCTTGGATAAAGGTCCCTTGATTTATACTTTCAAGCAAGTCTGTCTTACCCACACCAGGGTAAGCCCTCGATACGAAGATCGGTGTCTCTGTCTTGCTATCCCCGCAAGCCCTCAACTTCAAGGTAGTTGGCAACCTCTGTCTTTCTCGACAAGAAAGCCCTCGATCTTTAAGGTAGTCGGCACCTCTGTCTTTCTCAGCAAGAAAGCCCTCGATCTTTAAGGTAGTCGGCACCTCTGTCTTTCTCAGCAAGAAAGCCCTCGATCTTTAAGGTAGTCGGCACCTCTGTCTTTCTCAGCAAGAAAGCCCTCGATCTTTAAGGTAGTCGGCACCTCTGTCTTCCTATCCCCGGAAGCCCTCGAATGTAATCACCAACATTCGGAGTCGCACGAAGCTTTGAGAGTTAATAAGAGACTCTCTCTCTAGAAATCACTTCAACAGCATGTATGCACAAAGTTCAAATGTTCATCCATCCGTTGTGAGCTTTTTCAAATGAGCTCCTATTTATAGGTGAGGTCGGCTCCTTCTCCAACGGTCATATTTCCCTTAAAGTTAGGAGGGACCTGTACACGTGTCACTTAGACAACGGTTAGTTTATAACAAAATGGACGACATCGTTTTATAACAAAGTAGGTGTAACAGAATACACGACATCGTTTTAAACTCTAACATAAAAGTTCGGAATAGAAATTTCGGAGTGAAAGTTCGGAGTGAATGAATTCAGAGTGTATAAAACAATGATATCCAGATTCTGTTTAATGAGTGAATTCGGAATGAGAATTCGGAATAGGAATTCGGAATAGGAATTCTTCATCAGAAATCGTAATGAGAAATCGTCATCAGAATTCGTAATGAGAATTCGGAATGAGATTTCTTCATTAGAATTCGTAATGAGAATTCTTCATTGGAATTCGTAATGAGAATTCTTCTTCAGAATTCTTAATGAGAATTCGAAATGGGATTTCTTCATTAGAATTCGTAATGAGAATTCTTCTTCAGAATTCGTAATGAGAATTCGTAATGAGAATTCTTCATTAGAATTCGTAATGGGAATTCTTCTTCAGAATTCGTATCCTGAATCTGGAATAGAACTTAGTCAGAATTCATAACCGGAATTCGGAGTGAAACTTCCTTATAGTTCTTGTCCAGAATCCGAACCCTAAAACAGAATGCTTTTTATCAGTTTTAATGATTCCGAGAAAGTGAATCCGAATTTCATACTTAAGAAAAATATTAATGAAAATATGATAAGGATAAATTTTTCTTATAAAAGCGTTTTTCCTTAAGAAAACATTTTTCCTTATAAAAGCAATTTTCCTTACAAAAGCGATTTTCCTTAAAGATAAGGTGTTTGTGATTTTCAAAACAAGAAGGAATGGAAAAGTCATAAGGAAAACCTTATTGACTCAACAATCTCCCCCTTTTTGGAAAGCACAAACATCCTTACGAAAAAGCTATTTCTAGGAAGAAAGAAACACAATAAAGCTTATCTCCCTTGGTTTAAGAATATAGATGAATACGACTAACTCCCCCTTAGGCTTTGAATCTCTAAGGATCGTATTCATATTTCCGGAGTGATATTTCTTTAAGATAAAAACTCCCCCTTAAACAAACTCTTATTAGAGTTCTATCTCATTGGGTATTTTTCTTTCTCCCCCTTTGATAAGCACTTATTAGATTTCCTCTTTTTCTTAAGGATCTTTTCCTTCTCCCCCTTTGTGATTTTCAAAAAGAATTTCGAGGGAATGGAAAAAATAACAAAGTACCTGAAAGATTAGTAACAACAACAAAGCAGAACAACAAGCACGATTCTTATTAAATTTGAAATGTCAGCAACAAAAACAGATTACAACAAAAAGATCGGATTGATTATTTCGGATCTTTCTCCTTTGACATAAGCCCCTTGAGAATAGTCTTGATCTTTTTGAGGTCCTTATGATCTTCCTCTGCTTGCTTTTCTAAGGCAACTATTCTTGCTGACTGAGCTTGAATGATTTCTTCCTGAGCCTTCAACTTTTCTTCCTGAGCTTCCATTTTCTCTTCCTGAGACTTTATCCTTTCTAGAAAATTGATCCGATGATCCCTTTCAAATTTCCAACTTTGATTAACAGAGTTGAGCTTTCCATTCAGATCTCTTACTTCCTGACTCCGAATGTTCTTTTCCTCTGCCAATTTCTCATCGAATGATGCAGTCATCTCATGAAACTTCTTATCCTCGGTTTGAAAAGCATCCTTAACATTCTCCTGAAACTCATCCAGCAACCTCATCTCTTCCACATTCTTCTTCGACCAGCTAGTCATCCTTTTGCAAGATCTTTTATGGGCTTCGTAACCAATGAAGAAATTTTTGAACTGGGCTTCTATCTCAACACACTTATCCATTACCATGGATACGGAATCGGTTTTCTGATTCAGCGTATGTTGGAGCATCTGGCACCGAGAATCAATACTGGAGAAAGTCGGAATGGTTCCCACCAACTTCTTCAAGGATTGAACAACAAAATCGTGCCCCAACGAAGATGATTCCGAATCTGACATCTTGCTAGGAGAATTTTCTTCTTCAATAAGCTCCAACTTCCTCTTTGAAGAACTACCAGCTTCCTTCCTCATACTCTTTTCTGAACTCGGGGTATCAGCAATAACTTGTTTCCCCTTATCTTTTTTCGGAATAGAAACCTGTTCCGGAGATTTCTTCTCACTGTCAAGAACTTGAACAACCAAATCTTCCTCATCAACAACTTCTATATTTTCTTTCTGAGCAGCATCAAGTGAAAGATGTTCTTCTTCTCCATGATAAGAAACTTCTTCCTCTCCTTCCTTTCCTTCTATTACTGGAGTAACTAGTTTTGAAGATTCGGCTTCAGAAGTTCGGAGCGACAGGTGTTCCGAAGGAGTTCCCTTGTATTCATCTACTTGTTTGAGCACATCTCCTGTCTCACCACTTCCTTCAGCAGCTTCTTCCACTTCTTCCACTAGCTCTACTTCCTCAGCATTCTTAGCAGCAGCCTCTTTCGGATCATCGAGATTTCTTCCTGGAGTCTCAGGTAGAGAGTCCAAAGAAAAAGTTCTTGGAACGGGAATGGTTGCTGAAACCATTTCATTAAACTTCAACAAGGCTTGCACAGCCTCAGCTTCTGACAACTTCTTCTTCAGCTTCTTTTCCTTAGCTTGCTTCTCGAGCTCATCAGCAGCCTTTTCTTTCAGAGCTTTAGCCTCTGCGGGATCCAATCCGAACTGCGGATCTCCTTCCTTCCTCTTTTCCTTGTCAGCTCTCCACTTCGCTGCAACCTCATCAGTATATGTCTTATTCTTCTTAGGCTTAGGAGGTGCGGAATGGACTTCCTTAGACTTAGGTTCTTCAGCTTCACCTACCACTTCTTTCAGCTTCCTCTTCCTTACCGGCTTAGGCGATTCCGGATCAGCCACTTTCGGAGTCACTTCTTCTTGAGGAGGAAGATCAATAAACATGCCAGACTTCTTGTCAAAAGCTATATTCATCCTTTTAAGAGTTGCATCACTGAGCAACATGATCTTGCAAACTTTCGGTTTAGAACTGCAAGCAACCTTGAAGGACTCAAGGCACCGAACTATCAGCTTCGACAATATTGCCGGGTACATTACTATCTGAGCTCTCAGATTCCCTTTCTTTAAATTCTCAAGATTAAGAAGGATATGCTTCATCAGGTTGAACTTCCTTTGATTTATCAAGAAATCTAAGATGTATATCTCACTCTTCTTCAAGCTGTCCTTGTCTCCTTTTCTCGGTACAATAAGCCCTTGCACCCATAACTCCAGAATCCGGAAGTTTGTAGATAGGGTTGCAATTTTCGAAGCCTTATCATCATCCAGTCCGAGAATTTCTAAGGCTTTCTCCTTGTTGAAACTACCCAAGGAGTCTGGTAGAACATGCGAGATAAACTCAGCTTCCCCTTCATAATTCAACCCTACCAAGCTTGCAGCCTTGGTGTAAGATAGCTTATAAGTCTTGCCATACGATTTGAAGGAAAATTTTTCTCTATTGTCTTCCACGAAGAAAGCAACCGACTCATAAAACTCAACAAGCAAGTCTGGGTAAACTTCATCTTGGTTGCCAGTTTTTGATATCGCAACATCTTCCCAGCCATTGAGCTTGATATTCTTTGATATAATAGAATCATAGTTGCTGAAGAAATTCGGATGCACTAACCGCTCTCTGTAGACTAACCACTGTGAAATGGGCTTTGTTGAAGACATCTCTTGAGAAGCTAACTCTGCAGACATTCGGATTAGAAGTCTCTGAGAAGTTCGGAACTAAGAAGACTGAAGTTCGGAACTGGAAAACTGTAGTTCGGAACAGCCTTAAATCAGAGAGACAGAGCTTCAGCACGCAAGAGCTTGAGATCGATGTGGGACGAGAAAATAGGGTCCCCTTTATATAGGCTTTGGAATGACGGTTCAACTTCCTCGGTTGATCTAACGGTTTAGAATGATCTGAGATCAGATCTGACGGTTGAGAGGTTGAATCCGATCTTTTTGAGGTTTTATTAAAACAGAATTCAAGAAATTCAAAAAAAACCGAAAACAAGCTATAAGAAAATGCCAGCAAGTAAAATATGATTACGAAAACTTCAGTAAGGAAGTCATACCTTTCGGATTAGCTTAGGAAAGTTATTCGTAATGGGTAATGTAAAGACGACTACGAAAAAAAACTCAATACGAAAAACTTGATACGAAAAACTTGATATGGAAGATTCAATACGAAAGTTTTTCTATTATGAAAATACCAGTACGAAAATTTTCCATTCCGGAAATTTTCAATACGAATACTTTTATTCCAGAAGTATTTTGTATGGAAATATCCATTCTGGAAAATTGTAGTTCCGGAAGTTCCATTCCGGAAAATTTCGTTCCGAAAAATTTGAAAACAAATTTTGAAAAACTTTGTTAAAAAAACAAACAAATGTACTCCCCCTATGAAAAGGAGTTTATTACTGTGAGAAGATTTTTCCAACAGAAAGTTAATTAAGGAAGATTACCTTACGGTTATCATTCCTAACTTCTGTTTAATATATTCAAATCTATCAGAAGGTAAAGATTTTGTGAAAATATCAGCAAGTTGATCTTGCGTTCCGATAAACTGAAGAATAATATCTCCTTTAAGTGTGTGATCCCTAAGAAAGTGATGCCTAATATCTATGTGTTTTGCACGGGAGTGATGTGCAGGGTTTTTACTTAGAGCAATGGCACTTGTGTTATCACACAAAATTTGAGTTTTAGTAAAACTCAAGCCATAGTCTGTGAGTGTGTGTTGCATCCACAACACTTGTGCACAACAACTTCCAGCTGCTACATATTCAGCTTCAGCAGTGGAGAGTGCAACAGAATGTTGCTTCTTGCATGACCAAGAAACTAATGAATCTCCTAAGAAATGACAAGTTCCGGATGTACTTTTTCTATCCATTCTACAACCACCAAAGTCAGCATCAGAAAAGCTTTTTAGAACAAAATCATTTCCAGAAGTATAAAATAATCCTAGATCCATGGTTCCCTTAAGGTAGCGAAAAATTCTTTTAACTGCCTTTAAGTGAGATTCCTTAGGATTGGATTGATATCTTGCACATAAGCATACTGAAAACATTAAGTCTGGTCGACTAGTAGTTAAGTAAAGTAGACTTCCAATCATACCTCTAAAAGATGTTTGATCTACTGATTTCCCAGCTTCATCAAGATCTAAAGAGTTTGAGGTACCAATAGGAGTACTTATACTCTTCGTGTTGTCATAACCATACTTTTTAAGAAGATCTTTAATATACTTATGTTGAGATATGTAGGTTCCTTCTGGTTTTTGAGAAATTTGAAAACCAAGGAAAAATGTTAACTCACCCATCATACTCATTTCAAACTCAGATTTCATTAGACTAGCAAAAGAATCAGTCAAAGATTGCTGAGTTGAACCAAATATAATGTCATCAACATAAATTTGAACAATCAAAACATTTTTCTTATCTTTCTTTATAAAAAGGGTTGGATCTGCATTTCCCTTAACATAGTTATTTTGAAGCAAAAATCCAGTGAGTCTATCATACCATGCTCTTGGGGCTTGTTTAAGACCATACAAAGCTTTGGTAAGTCTAAAAACATGATCAGGATGTTTTGTATCTTCAAAGCCAGGAGGTTGTTCAACAAAAACTTCCTCTTGAACATAACCGTTAAGAAAAGCACATTTCACATCCATTTGAAATAGTTTGAAATTAAAGAATGCTGCAAAGGCAAGTAGAATACGGATAGATTCAAGTCTAGCTACTGGAGCATAGGTTTCTTCATAGTCTATTCCTTCTTGCTGATTATAGCCTTTAGCAACAAGTCTAGCTTTATTTCTAACAATGACTCCATTTTCATCACATTTGTTTCTGAAGACCCATTTTACTCCAATAACAGAAGTTTCCTTAGGTCTTTCAACCAAGGTCCAGACTTTATTCCTTTCGAATTCATTTAGCTCATCTTGCATTGCTTTGATCCAATCATCATCACCTAAAGCTTCATCAGTGCTTTTAGGTTCTAGTTGGGAAAGAAATGCTAGATGTTCTACTTCATTTCTTAAGGAACTTCTAGTCCTTACAGGTTGATTTACATCACCAATGATACTATCACTGGGATGATTCTTAAGAAACATCTGATTTGGGTTTTGTAAAACCTGTTCATCAACATAAGGTAGAAAGTCTTCTGGGGTAAATGTTTCAGAAGTATCTTCTAGAACAATTTCCTTATCAGAAGGTTCTTCTAACAAAGGTTGACAATCAGTTTTTGAAAACACATCCGAAGATGTAAGTTGGGAAGTTTTAAAAACAAAAGGATCTGACTCATCAAATTTCACATGTACTGTTTCCTCAACAGTACAAGTATTTTTATTAAAAACTCTATAAGCCTTAGAGGTTGTGGAATATCCTAAGAAAATTCCTTCGTCTGATTTTGGTGCGAATTTATGTAAGTTATCTTTAGTATTCAAAATGAATACTTTGCAACCAAAAACCTTGAAGTAGGAAAGCCTTGGTTTTCTACCATTCCATAACTCATAAGGAGTTTTATTAAGAAAAGGTCTAATCAAAACTCGATTTATAGTATAACAAGCAGTACTTACAGCTTCAGCCCAGAAATGTCTAGCAATAGAATATTCACTCAACATGGTTCTAGTTATTTCTTGAAGAATTCGATTTCTTCTTTCAACTACACCATTCTGTTGAGGAGTTCTAGGTGCTGAAAAGTTGTGAGTAATACCTTTCTTACTACAAAAAGTTTCAAAATCAGAATTTTGAAATTCTCCTCCATGATCACTATGAATAGTTTTCAATGGAAGGTTTTTCTCATTTTTAACTTGAGCTCTAAAACTTTTGAAATAAGAAAAAGCTTCAGATTTCCTTGCTAGAAAATAGACCCAAGTAAATCTAGTGTAATCATCAACTAGAACAAACACATAGTATTTGCCTCCAATGCTTCCAGTTTGTGTAGGACCAAAAAGATCCATGTGCACCAACTGTAATGCATCGGTTGTTGAGACTTCACCGATTGACTTAAAACTAGATTTATGTTGCTTGCCATATTGACAAGGATCACAAACTTTAGAAGAATCAAATCTAAGCTCCGGTAGATCCTTAACTAGTTTCTTCTTAGAGAGTTTACATAGGTTTCTAAGATTACAGTGTCCTAGTCTTCTATGCCATAACCAAGAATGATCTTCCATTGCACTTAGGCAAGGTAAATCTTGGCTTCTTAGGTCTTCTAAGTTTGAGGTGTAAACATTCTCTTGCCTGTTGGCTGAGAGAATAAATTCTTCCTTGGAATTGTGAACTAAGCATTTATCATTCCTAAAATTCACAAGGTAACCTTCATCACATAACTGACTTATGCTAATGAGGTTGTGCTTAAGACCTTTAACAAAAAGAACATTTGAAATCAAAGTTTTACCTAAAAGAACAATATTACCAATACCAACAATCTCTCCCTTAGCATTGTCTCCGAAAGTTACCTTTCCTCCTTTCGTCTTGATAATTTTTTCAAAGAAGCTTTTGTTACCAGTCATGTGCCGGGAACATCCACTATCCATGTACCAAACATTGTTGCTGGAACTTTCTTTATTTTCCTGAAATTAAGAACAAAGTTAGACTTTCGGAATCCAAACTTGCTTGGATCCGAGATTTCTAGACAATAAAATCTTAGGTACCCACATTTTCTTGGAAAAATAATCTTTATGAAAACCTAAGGATTGGGTTTTGTTTAAGGAACAATTTCTTGCCCAGTGACCACCACATTGACACTTAGTACAAAATGGGGCACTTTGAGGAACAAAATAATTGTTGCTGAAAACAGGTTTTGCATGGGTATAACCAAATCCGGATTTATTTCTTAAAGGTCGTATTTGAGAATACATCTTATCAAAATTTTCCTTACCATGGGTAAAGTTTGATAAGCACTTCTTTAAGGAAAAAATTTCGGACTTGAGTTTTACAACCAAGTTTTTATCTTCAAAATCATTAGTTTTGGAACTAGAGTTAGGCTCGAAAACATTTTTATTAGAAATTACTTTTTCTAACTCTTTAGAAAGTTTATTCTTCTCAGAACTTACTTCCTCAAGATTTTTTGAAATACTTTCAAAATCAGCATTTTTCTTATCAAGATCTTTAGAAAGATCTGATATCTCTTTTGTAAGAATAGAATTCCTAGAATTTGACTTATCAAGTTTCTTGTTGAGTTTGGAATTCTCAATCTCAAGAAGTTCAGCAAATCTAGAGACTTCTTCAAAAGTAGGTAAAGTATTTTCCTCATCAGAAGATGATTCTTCATCAGAAGAGTTATAATACTTACTATCATTAGGATTTAAAGAAACATTGGTCAAAGATTCAGCATTTCGTACCTTAGCCATAAGACAATGATTATCAATAGGTAATCTGGCTATAAGACCAAGATTCTTCTGTCCTGAAGATTCATATTCAGAAGATTCATCTGAAGAGTCACCACCACTGGCACTCCAGGTGTCATTAGCTTTCAAAACTTTCTTAGCTTTAGCTTTGTAATATTTCTTCCTGTTCCTGTCTGAATGCCTTTCCTTTCTTTCTTTCTTTCTGAGCATAGGGCAATCTGGTCTAATATGTCCTGCTCTCTTACATTCATAACAAGTAACTTCTCCATCTTTCTTATCTTTCCTATCCTTCTTCTTATACTTGGATTGAAAGTTTCTTTGTCCAGCTATCTTGTTCATCCTTCGAGCAAGATTGGCTAATTCATTTTCTGAAACTTCACTTTCACTAGATTCGGATTGGAAAATGACTTTCTTCGATTTGGATCTGGTTACTCTCTCAGGAGTCTTAGCTTTCATCTGATTCGAAGTTGTAGTAAAAGCAACAGTACCATTTCCATTCTTCTTCTTGATGTTGTCAGCATCTCTCTTCATTCTGGTCTCATGTTGTAGAAGAGTTCCAAATAATTCATCAAGAGTTATTTGAGTAACCTTCCTGTTCTCATCTATAGCTGTTCTCTTGGATTCCCACTCATTGGGCATAATGTCAATTATCTTGTCCACAAGAGCTTCATCATCTAAACCTTTCTCTCCCATAGACTGTAGACTATTGACGATTGTCATAAATCTTTGTTGTACTTTACAGATAGGTTCTCCATAAGGAAAATTAAAGCCATGATATTCAGCTCTAAGCATAGCTCTCCTAGTCTCAATCACTTTAGAAGTCCCAAAATGAGTAACCTCTAACTTCTTCCATATACAATTAGCTGCTTCACAAGAAGAAATTTGGCTATATATATTTCTGGTCATTGAACATAATAAAGTGTTGCGTACCTTGTAGTTGAGTTGATATTCTTGCTTCTCCTGGTTAGTAAAGGTTCTGACTTCCTTGTCAGGAATTTTGTAATCACCAGTAAGCATGACAAAGTTATCTACTCCAGTATTGATAACAAACGTCTTCATACGATCTCTCCAGTATTCATAATCATTACCATCAAATATTGGTGGCCTTGTAGGATTCAAATTGTCTATCGAACCAACATTCATTCCTGCCATACTTGAAAATAACTTGGAGACAAACTTGTTAATAACAAAAATTCGGAATTAAAAAGTTCGGAATAGGAAAAGTTCGGAATGGATAATCTGGAATGAAAAAGTTCGGAATTGAAAAGTGAGCAAGAAAAACTTGAACGTGAGTACAAGTATTTCAGTAACCTTGGCTCTGATACCAAATGTAAGAATGGTATAGAGTAAGAGGTTTCCAACCTCTGATACCAATTGTAGGATCGAAATATAATATGAGATGCTCAATATACAAGAGGGGGGGTGAATTGTATACTTTAAAAATTCCTTTGGAACCTTTAAAGTTAGTTATGAATAACTAGAGTTTCCTTAAGAAAAGGAAAGAACTAAGTTTAACAAAGTTAAACTAAGTTGATTCACAACACCTCTAACACCGAACTAAACTTGGAAAGAGATTCCAAAAGAAGGTTCCGGAAATATGGTTCCGGAATTTGAAACTTAACAAAAGTTACAATATGAGATTCTACCTTAAAGCGTATAGAATCTAAACTAATCAAAGTAAGTAAGGAAGTATAAGAAAATTATACTTTCCTTAAGATACAAAATGCAGCGGAATAAAACAAGTACAAGTAGAAGAACTACTAGTAACAAGATGATAGTCTTTTAACCCAAAGAGAAGGGTATCCAACAACCTTGGATAAAGGTCCCTTGATTTATACTTTCAAGCAAGTCTGTCTTACCCACACCAGGGTAAGCCCTCGATACGAAGATCGGTGTCTCTGTCTTGCTATCCCCGCAAGCCCTCAACTTCAAGGTAGTTGGCAACCTCTGTCTTTCTCGACAAGAAAGCCCTCGATCTTTAAGGTAGTCGGCACCTCTGTCTTTCTCAGCAAGAAAGCCCTCGATCTTTAAGGTAGTCGGCACCTCTGTCTTTCTCAGCAAGAAAGCCCTCGATCTTTAAGGTAGTCGGCACCTCTGTCTTTCTCAGCAAGAAAGCCCTCGATCTTTAAGGTAGTCGGCACCTCTGTCTTCCTATCCCCGGAAGCCCTCGAATGTAATCACCAACATTCGGAGTCGCACGAAGCTTTGAGAGTTAATAAGAGACTCTCTCTCTAGAAATCACTTCAACAGCATGTATGCACAAAGTTCAAATGTTCATCCATCCGTTGTGAGCTTTTTCAAATGAGCTCCTATTTATAGGTGAGGTCGGCTCCTTCTCCAACGGTCATATTTCCCTTAAAGTTAGGAGGGACCTGTACACGTGTCACTTAGACAACGGTTAGTTTATAACAAAATGGACGACATCGTTTTATAACAAAGTAGGTGTAACAGAATACACGACATCGTTTTAAACTCTAACATAAAAGTTCGGAATAGAAATTTCGGAGTGAAAGTTCGGAGTGAATGAATTCAGAGTGTATAAAACAATGATATCCAGATTCTGTTTAATGAGTGAATTCGGAATGAGAATTCGGAATAGGAATTCGGAATAGGAATTCTTCATCAGAAATCGTAATGAGAAATCGTCATCAGAATTCGTAATGAGAATTCGGAATGAGATTTCTTCATTAGAATTCGTAATGAGAATTCTTCATTGGAATTCGTAATGAGAATTCTTCTTCAGAATTCGTAATGAGAATTCGAAATGGGATTTCTTCATTAGAATTCGTAATGAGAATTCTTCTTCAGAATTCGTAATGAGAATTCGTAATGAGAATTCTTCATTAGAATTCGTAATGGGAATTCTTCTTCAGAATTCGTATCCTGAATCTGGAATAGAACTTAGTCAGAATTCATAACCGGAATTCGGAGTGAAACTTCCTTATAGTTCTTGTCCAGAATCCGAACCCTAAAACAGAATGCTTTTTATCAGTTTTAATGATTCCGAGAAAGTGAATCCGAATTTCATACTTAAGAAAAATATTAATGAAAATATGATAAGGATAAATTTTTCTTATAAAAGCGTTTTTCCTTAAGAAAACATTTTTCCTTATAAAAGAAATTTTCCTTACAAAATCGATTTTCCTTAAAGATAAGGTGTTTGTGATTTTCAAAACAAGAAGGAATGGAAAAGTCATAAGGAAAACCTTATTGACTCAACAGCGACAACCCGTCGCGTTGGACAAGGTTGCGGGAATCGAACCCACAACCGAAGTCTGATAGGCGTTTATCACATAGCATTGGCCTACAGGAAGTCCCTGGTTAGTATAAATTAGTTTCAATTTATTATGTGGTATGATATACAAATTATAATTCCATTTTAGGAACCATATACGATTAATCTCACCATAGATGGACTTATTTATATTAAATAACATTTTCAACCCTTTTATTCGAGATAGAAGGAATGACAAACCGTTCTATCACATGATCTACTAACGCTTCATGAATGAAAAATTCAACTTCATTTCTTTAAGAGATGAAGTGAAAATTGTTCAAGGCACAAACAACGGTGAGATTGTACCAAAATCATGTAAGCATTTATTTTAATTCAACAATTCTTCAACTTTAGGGAAATGATCTTGAAAACAAAAAAATGTTGTCCTAGTGTCCTTATATCTGATTAATCAGATGATCTCTTAAATCATCACAAATTTATGGCTTTGTTATTGTGGGCTTTTTCATAGCCATGTCCTCTACCACTCTCCATCAGAACTTGATGGTTAGATTTTTCTCCCTTATCCATATTTCCTCCTATGTTTTCCTATGCAGAAACCTAGTGATGAGTTAATCTAGATAACCGTTACATTTCTTACTTTACTTTTTAAAATTAAGTGTTAGTATTCCTTTTATGATGTGGGTTTCTACGAATTAAACGTTCAAGTATTAAATGATTTATAACCCCGGTGAATTTCGAGGTCAAAATTCATTTTAAGGGGGGTAGAATGTAACACCCCGAGATTTTATGAGATATATTAATTTTAATTTCTTTGATATCTTCTATTATACACTACACCAAGATTATCTTGTACTATACTCAACACTATATTAGCTTGCAGTATACACAACACTATTCTTGGCTCGTGTTACACATAATTTCAAGTTCGTTTTGTGAAAATTATTCTACGCAACATTAAGTATAGATTTTGTTTAATGTATAAATGAAATAAGTTTTGATTATGTTATAAGAAACACCAAACAGAGCTTTCACTACATGCAGCCCTAACTTGGCTTACATTACACACAATCAAGACCTTCCTCGATAGCGTGTGTAGTATGCAATACCGAGTTTCACTAAATGAGATATTATTATAATATTATTATGAACCAGCCATTATGAATAGTAATACCCACTTTTTGAAATTTTATAAATTTTATCTTTCAAAATGGAATTAATTTTTGGATTCAGAATATCGAAATTATCCTAGGGTGAATTTTTGGTATTTTTTCGAAAACCTTCAATTTTTGATGAATAGTGAAAATACTGGGTTACTATTTAAAAACTGACTTTTTTTAAATAATTATTTATTTTATTTAAATTTAATTTAGGTCAAAATTGATACATAATACCTATATAATTTCATTTTAATTCATTGTAGTCATTTTATAATAATTTTAGATATATAAAAATTTAATTGAACTTTTTCACCGTCTTTTACCCACCTCACAGGAGAATTTGAAAATTTACATAAAACATAATTTTACGTCTTCTCTGAGTGTAATTTCTAAAATCCTGGAGACACGGTTAATATCAAGGAGTAATATGTGGTTCAATAAGATAAAAATAATTTTTGGTGAATAGTAACTTTTTACTTTTATTTACCACAATTAAAAGTAAATAGGGTAATTAAGGGTAGAAATGATATTATTATTACCTTAAAACATGTCATAATTCTACTGGATAAGTGTAATTCATACAAAAACAACCTTAGAAATAAAATATTTACATTTTGGTCCACTAGGATTAGATTAGGACACATATTATTATTTTATTTAAGGAAGAGTTAAAAGTGTTAAAATCAAAGTTTAATAACTAAAACATTTTTAATATATGTTTATACATAAGATAAATTATAATATAAATATTCTTTAGAAATATAAATTTTTTTACTACATAATGGTATTTTATTTATAATATTTAGACTTTAAATAATGTAATTTATTTATGACACAATGATGATGCAGTAATTACCTTATTAATGAAATATTAACATAATAGATGTTATAAATACCCAAATAAATGTAATTTGAGACTTTTTATGAATTAAATTAAATTTATAGGTTAATATGACATGTTATTATTGATTTAATTAGCTTTTTTATAACTAATCATGCTGTTATAATTTTCACAAAAATCAATTACCAAATAGTGTCAAAATTGACATAAAATAGTTTTTAAAACAAATATTATATTATTAATTGTTATTCTATTCCTAAAAATATGAGGCTCGGCCAAATGACTTAGATAAGGTTATATATATTAATAATTAACCACTTGGGGTTCGTTTGGCTTGTTATTGTAAGTTTATTAACCATATAGTGTAATAAAACAAGAAGACACGGTAAAAGTTAAATTATTTAACTTAGAGTTAAATATAAATGATAAGGTTAAAATAGTAACCTAAACTTGTCTAAAACCTATTGGTTGAGATTATTTCAAGCCATCCCCACTTTGGATTCAAAATAAATCAATTTTGAGCTATTATAAACCGAATATGACTATATTATAAAATAATATTTTAAGATTTTCCTAAGGTTCCCCTCTCCTCCCTTATAAAAGGGAACCTCCTCCCTCTTCTCTTTACACAATTTTGATCTTTCAAGATTGGAAAAACCCTGACCATTTCCCTTATAAACTTCCCTAGAAACATTATAAAGGTTTCGGTCTCCTCAAAAGACCAACTGTAGTGCCTTAAGAGGAAGCTTAAAAGAGGTGTGTCAAAGAAGAGGTAATCTCTTCTACCGATTTTTCAAGTTTTCATTCTTCTTCAACTTCTTCTTCTTTAGTTGTTTCATTAAAAAGTAATAACATAAGTATCATTAATATACTGATATGTTATTATAAATATTAAACAACCCCATTTCTCCTTCTATCCATCCTACGAAAAATGAAATCACCGCCCGTGCGTACATACGGAATACCGTCTCCACGTCGTGGTGTAATCGTTTTTCCACCACCACCTTACTTGGATGGGTATAATGGTATAATGAATAACTATATATAGTTATTATAAAATCATATTGATTCTGAGATATTATATCATCCATCCAATTCAATTCAATAATTATGGGAATGATATCATCGCTCGTGCGTACGTACGGATTACCGTCTCCACAACGCGATGAGATTCATTATCCATGTTAACCACTCAAGAATGATTATAAAGTATATATAATGAGTAATAATGAAATATAAGAGATGATAAATCTTCTGGATTTATATATATATATATATGTCATCTACTTACTTCCATTCAAGTCAATAAGTAAATGAAAATAGCGTTCATGCATACGTACGACCTACCATCTCCATGAACGGTGTATTTAATTTCATTTATCTATCTATTATATATATATATATATATACTGAATATATATGATATATAAATCATGATTTAAATTATGTAAGTAATTAAATCCTGATATATGTAATAATAATATCAAGAACAACAAGTCAAAATATGTAAGATAAATAAAACGATTTTACCCAAAACGGTGCTTTAACATGGAATTTACAAAAGAACGGGTAATATAAAGCCACAAGTGAACCATATATGATATCATAACAATAAATATGATTCTTTAATAAGTCAATGACATTATTTAAATCATTATACAGGACTTTCGGACACGTACGAAGCATATCGAACCTAAGGTAAGGGATAACTTTTCCAATCTCGTTTTTATCTGAGATTGTTTATTCATAAGTATTTACTGGGGTTATATTTATCATCCATTTTCATATTTTCTAAAAATTATTTCATGTATGTTTAAAGTCATTTTTACCCATTTTTTACTTTTACAACATGGTATGCGATGAATCTTTCTTTTGTTTATCATACGAGGTACTTTTTGACTTTTCGGACAAAAGTACGAGAAGAATGTTTTTTTAACTTATACAACATGAACAGATTTTTATAGTTTCATAAAGCCTTATTTTCATGAAACCACCTCCACAATATTTGATAAATATTTTCCACAAAATCCATTTCTTTTAAAATTTCATGGAATTTTGTGAAAAGAAAATGATTTTGAAGAAAAAAGTATATTTTCCTTAAGAATTCAATTCAAGTGTTTTATCAAAACCATTTTCTATCTAAGATGACATTATTTCATATGTGTATGTTTTATGTATAATGTATCTATTATTTACATGGTTTCACTTTTCTTATTATGAAATAATATCTATTTGTTTTATATAGATTATGTTATGAGGGGATGATGTTTATAAAATCCATTTTATTCATTGGGTTATGATGAATGATTTATGTTTATGTTGTGGCACACGTAAGAATGATTTTATTATGAGATGGTTGGGACCTATATCTCCCTCCAATTCATTGGTTAAAGATTTATATCTCATGAGATTGACATTGATATAACGGTAAGTTAATCGAATTCAGTGAAAGAGGACTAGAATGAGGAGTGAACTCGATTCAAAAAGGGACTTTATCCACTAAGATCGTCTTTGCAGCAATACCTTGGCTACTATGAAAATCATAACATGTGATTAATGGTTTCCACAATTACATGTTTTATTCCCATGCTATTTTATCATGATTAATTTTTCTTTATGATCTATGCCTTACGTACTTCCATGTTTTATGTCATTTCTCAAGATTTTGTTGTTTAAATATTATGTTCATGTTTTTTTATGTTCAAATTTATATGATTTGTTTTATTTTTTCCATGATTACCCTTACTGAGAATTTGAGCTCACCCTTTATATGTTTTCTTTTCCCCGGGATATAAAGAAAGGTTTTAGGTAAGAAAAAAGGGAAGATCTTTATGGGAGATGTTGAAGATCTTTCACCAAAATTAAAAGATTATATTCCGAGTTTCCAAAGACACTAAACTATTACGGTCCTTTGGTGTCTATTTTTGTTATGTATTAAGTATTCCGCAAAAAGTAATATAATGTCCATGTAAGTCATGATTCTGTCTCTACACCCAAAATATATAGAAAGAAGAAAAGACAAGAAAGGGAGGGAGGGTGGGTCAAGTGACCCACACTAAAGTCCAAAACCTCACACACCAAAGTCCAAAAGACCCAAAAGACAAAAGGAAATATAGCTACAGTACAAATTCACCATACACATAAGGATCTCAATCAGCACAATTGCCTGAGGAAGCATCCAAGTCCACCGACTCCCATTCAGAAGATTCATATTGCTTGAGGAAGGCTGCACAATATTTCCTGATTTCCAGGTCCGGCTTCGCTTTCCCATCCCGGTCTTCCCTACCATGGGAATCGCATTCACCTTTCCTATACTTGGAGAAGGCTCTAGTATCCATTGTCCTAGGAAGGGAGGAATAATACTTCCTTTCCCTCTATTTTACTAGAGGGTCACTCATCACCTTGTCCTTTCTGTGAGATGTATCTGCAAGAACGACCATGTCTCCCTGCTTTCCACATTCCGGAATAGACCGTGGCTTTCTCTTCAGATTGCAGCCATAGGAACCAAAAAGACCCATCATCTCATTCTCCGTCTTGATCCTATCCAATCTGGCATACATGAGGTCATCGTGGTCCCCAAGAATTTTTCCTAGCCTTATGTGTTCATCATTATAATCCTTAAGAAAGACCACAAGTTGCATATTTTGATTTTGGAAGATATATTTTATATGCTTCTCAAGCGGGATTTCTGAACAGCCCAATATAATCTGATCAAATATCTCAATATAGGGGTGAACCTTCTCAAACAGAACAAGAGAGGAACTTGAATCAGGCTGCTCAATGCTCCTATTATCATCATGAATGATATCAGACTACTGCTCAGACTGAGGGGCATCACTCTGACCAATTCTAGGAACAGTAGATTCACTCAGCACTTTCTCCGACGAATGAATAGTGGGAGGGTTTTTTTCACTCCCAAGACCCTCAATCCATCCTGAAATGAAGACAAATATGCATCCTGAAGGTCATCATTATTAGCCTCCACAAACTGAAGTTCCTTACCCACCAGACCCCCTTCTTAAATTCCCACAGAGTCCTCCAGGCCTGTGAACCAATTCAAGGTTAAGAACAGCTCATGTCCACTTCCATGAACAACTACTGGAGGGTCTGACCAAGTCTCAACCTCCGTCCCATGGTGAGTTGTTCTTAATGTTATGCTCTTATTCCTGGCAGGGTCATCCTATAAGAACACGACCCCTACTTCACTAGGAGTGTCATACCCCACTTCAGGTGAGGCATCACCCCCTAGTCCCAAGTCACTCTTCATTTGCTTGAAAATTTCCTTGACCGAGGTTTTCACCTCAGCACCCTGCCGGGGGAATGGTTCCACTTCCTCCACCCTGGAGTCCCTCCTATCATCTAGCAGAGAGTCCCTCAGGTCATCATTTTTCACCTCCCGCTCCCCTTTTGAGATCAACATCGGGGAAATGACCTCATTTCCACACCCAACCACCACACCATCACAACAACTACATTACATTTTCATATAACCAAGAGTAAAGCAATAAAAACAATAATTCTCCCATGATTCGAACACCACTGACTGCCTCCACTAGAGATCTTCACAAATTTCAATCCAGATGAAGTCAACAATCTCATTCTAGATGTCAATTTCAACACAAACCCTCGGGGAAACTGGATGATAGAGGGCCTTGGTTCTAATATCCACACACAGAAACCATCCAACCAAATTTCCCAACATAGTAATAATTGACATGTTTCGGAAGGGTAGGGGGTGTTCAGGAAACCTTACCCACATTTCCATCAGTAGGGAATCATGATTTATATGGAAGTCTAAGTTCCACTAGAAGAGGTAAAAGTGGGCGGCATCACACCTATGAGGAGCTGTTGACCATGCCCGAATAAGATCTTCCTCTGATGAGAACCGAATCAAAATGTGACTGGAGTCGACCAAGCCAAAAATGGTGTGATCCCTGAGAACCCAATGTTCGAACACAAATCTATCAAAAACATCAACCGGGAGATGGCAGTTCAAAAACATGGCTAACAGGGTCAGGTTATGGAGGGTAGAGGCCTCGTTGAACTCTAAAAGCTACAGTAGAAGCTTCAGCAGGCCTTCATTAGAATATGGCACCTTATGGAAAAGTTTAATATGTGGGAAAGATAGAAGCAAGTCAGGATCTGAGAAAGGTAAGAATTTCTCTTTAATAGGGGCAGAAACGGCTCCTCCCCTACAGAGGGGGGAGGCCAGGGTGCAGCCATCATCATCGTCTTCATTCTAGCAACGAAGCAGCAGGAACTCCATCACGAGAGCGGAGCAGAACAACGATCTTCTAGTGGTGTTTTCTTACTATTTTTAGCATTTTTTGAGTTTTTAGGGGTTTTGGGGGTTTATTGTTTTATAGGATTATTTTAGGTTTTTATGGTTTTTAGTGTTTTTATGGTGTTTTAGGAGTTTTTAGGATTTTTTTGGGGGATTCTTAAGGTCTTTTATGATCTTTTATGGATTATTATGGTTTAGGGTATAATATAGTTTTTAGGTTTGTTATTTTTCTAAGTGTTTTTATGGTTTTAAGGGGTTTCTAGGATTTTAAGTGTTTTAAGGGGTTTTAGGGTTTTTAGGGTTTTAGGGGTTTTAGAGTTTTTAGGGTCTATATTATTTTAATAGTTTTTATGGGGTTTATTTTTATTAGGGGGATCTAGGGGTTTTAATGGTTTTTGGGGTTTTTCTGGTTTTTTGATATTGATATGGTGTTTAGGGTCTGTTTATGGTTTTATGATTTTTTTTGTTTTGTTTTAGTTTTTTTTGGGTTTTAGGTGTTTTAGTGGGTCTAGGGTTTTTTAGGGTTTTTAAAGATTTTAGGGGTTTGTGGGATTTTATTTTCTTATAGGGATTTTGGTTTTTTGTTCAGGGGTTATTCATTTTTTTTATCTTTTAGGGTTTTTATGTTTTAGGGTCCTTTATGTCTTTTGGGGTTTTTAAAGGTTTTGGGGTTTTAGGGTCTCTTTAGGTATTTTCCTAATTTTTCAGTTTTTTAGGTTTAATTTTGGGTTTTTAGGGTTTTAATATTTTTATTATTATTTATGGTTTTTACCATGTTCAGGGTTTTTAACATTTTTATGTTTTTTTAGGTTTGGTTAGGGTTTTTTGGGGTTTTTGGGTTATTAGGGGTTTTAGGGGCTTATTTGGTTTATATTATTGGATTATTGGTTTAGATTTAAGTTATAGGGTTTTTAATTTATATTTTAAGGTTTATGGTTCGTCGTGTAGGGTACAGGGTTTAGGGTGTTGTGTTTAGTGTTTAGGGTGTGGTGAATGGATTTTAGGCTCTATGGTGTAGGGTTCAGGGAGTAGGGTATGGGGTTTCAGGAGTAGGGTTTAGGGTGTAATGTATTGGATTTATGGTGTAGGGTTTAGGTTTTTGGGGAGTGGGTTTTGGGGTTTGTGGTATTTTAGTGTTTTTATGGTTTTAAGGGTTTTTAGGCAATTTAAGGAGTTTTTTTCTATTTTTTTGGGTTACGATTTTTTCTAGTTTTCATGTTTTTATGTTTTTTCTGGTTTGGTTCAACTTTTATTGGGATTTTTGGGCTTTGTTTTGTTTTTAGGGGTTTTAAGGGTATTGTGGGTTTTAGGGGTTTTAAGGTATTTTAAGGGTTTTAGGGTTTTATGTTTTTTATGGGGTTTTTATGGTTTTAGGGGGTTTTAGGGTTTTTAATGTTTTTAGGGGGTTTTAATGTTTTCAGGTTTGTATGGGTTTTATGGATTTTTCTGGTTTTTATGGTTTTTATGGTTTTTATCATTTTTAATTTTTTGGAGTTTTTGGGTTTTTTAAAGTTTTAGGGTTGTTTTGGGGTTTTAGGATATTTTTCATGTTTTTAGATCTTTTATGGTATTTTTATCATTTTTAGGTTTTTTATGATTTTTACTTCTTTTTATATTTTTTACGTTATTTATAGTTTTTTTTAGTTTTTATGTATTTTTAGATATTTTTAGTTATCATTAGGGTTTTTAGGTTTTTGGGAATTTATGTAATTTTAAGGAATTTTATGGTTTATAATTTATTTAAATTTTTTAACATTTTAGGGGTTTTTAGGATTTTTAGTATTTTTAGTGGTTTAAATGGTTTTCTTGGTTTTTAGGGGTTTTGGAGAAATGTAGGGTTTTTTTCTTTGAGGGTTTTAGGTTTATTATGTTTTCTATTTTTTGTTAAGGGGTTTATAGGTTTTTTATAAAATTTTAGGGTTTTTTGTGTTTTTTGGGTTTTTTGGATTATTAGTGTTTTGAAGTGTTTTTGGGTTTTACGTTATTTAGGGTTTTTTTGGGTTTTATTGTTTTTAAGGTTATTAAGTGTTTGAGGATATTCAATTTTCTTTGGGGTTTTCTAGTGTTTGGTAGGATTATTTTTGGTTTTAAACAATTTTAGGGTATTTAGGATTTTTTAGGTTTTTCTTGGTTTTGGGGGGTTTTAGGGATTTTTAATTTTAATGGTTATTTAGGGTTTCTTGGGTTTTGAGGGATTTTAGGGGTTTTTTTGTTTTTATGATTTTTTAATTCTTTTAAGGTGTTTTTAGTTTTTTATGGTTTTTTAGGGATTTTTACCTTTTTTTTGGTTTCTAGTGTTTTTATTGAATTTAGGGTTTTGGGGTTTTTAGGGGTTTAGGGTTTTACTGTTTTTGTTGGTTTTTTAGGGTTTTGGGGTTTTATGGTGTTTTGGGGTTTTAGGGGTTTTGTGGTTTCTTATGGGTTTAAGGGTTTTTTTTTTGGTTTTCGACCTTTTAGTGGGTTTTATGGATTTTTAGGTGTTTTGTTGGTTTTATGGTGTTTTAGAGGTATTATGGTTTATTTGGGTTTTAAATGGTTTTGTGTATTTAGGTGTTTCAGGTTTTTAAGGGTTCCTTTATTTTTATCATTTATAAGGGTTTTTATGATTTTTTTGGTTTTTGGGGTATTTAGGATTTTACTGTTTTTAGGAATTTGTATGGATTTAGTGTTTTTTTGAGTTTTTTTAGGTTTTCATGGTTTTAGGGATTTTACATATTTTTATAGGTTTTATGATTTTTTTGGGTTTTTTATTTTTATTTTTTTGATATTTTATTTTTTTAGGGTTCTAAAATGTTTTTATGATTTTATGGTTTTTAGGATTTTTAGTTTTTTACGGTTTTTTGTTATTTTTTCATGGTTTTCAAGAATTTTCAATGTTTTTGGGTTTTTAGAGTTCTTAGGGTATTTTAGGGTTTTCTAAAAACTTTTAGGGTATTTTATAATTTTATGAATATTTTTGTGTTTTAATGTTTTAGAGACTTTTGGGGGTTTTAGGTTGTTTTTTCCGTGTTTTGTGGGTTTTTAGGGGTTTTTTCATAATTTTTATTGTTTTTAATGTTTTTATGGTTTTTAGTGGTTTTAGGATTTTTAAGAGTTTAATGGTTTTTAGAGATTTATTATTTTTAGGGTTTTTAGTGTTTTTATAGTTTTTAGTTTTTTAGGGGTGACTATGGTTTTTTATAGGGTTTTGTAATTTTTTTGGGTTTTAGGGTTTTTAGGGTTTATTCGAGTATTTAGGGGTTTTTAGAGTTTTTAGTGTTTTTTATTTTTTAGGTTTTTTATTATTTCAGGGTTGTTAGGTTTTTATGGTTTTTAGGGTTTTCGTGGTGTTTTAGTGGTTTTATGGGGTTTTATGGTTCTTGTGTGTTTTAGTTTGTTAGTGTTTTTAGGATTTTAGATTTTTTTGGGTTTTTAGTGATTTTTATGGGTGAGAGGGGGTTTTATGGGTTTTTAGGTTTTTAGGGGATATTAATATTATTTAGGTGTTTTATTTTTATTATGTTTTTAGGGATTTTATGGATTTATTGTTTTTATTGATTTTTAGGGTATTTGGATATTTTGTGGGTTTTTATGATTTTTGGGTATTTAGTGGTTTTTTTAATTTTTAGGGTTTTTTGGGTCCTTTAATGTTTTTAGGTTTTTTGAGGTTTTATGGCTTTTTATCTCTTACTTTACATTACATTATAGGGTCTTTTATGGATTATTCAGGGATTTTAGTATTTTTATCTGTTTTTAGATTCATTTTAAGGTTTTTTGGGGTTATTAGCGTATGTTTGTGTTTTTAGGGTTTTAGGGTTTTAAGGGTTTTAGGGTCTCTTAGTGTGTTTTTAGGATTTTTAGACTCAATTACGGGTTTTGGGATTCTTAGAATCATTTATGGTTTCTAGGGGTTTTAGGTCATGTTAGGGGTTTATATGTTTTTAAGGAGTTTATGGTTTTTTGGGATTTTATTGTATTTGGGTTTTATGTATTTCTGGGTTTTAGGGTATTAAAGTTTATTTATTTTATAAGGATTTTTGGGTTTTTGGGTTTTTGGTATTAATATTTTTTTGGATTTTTAGGGTTTTTTGGGTCTTATATATTTTTTAGAGTTTTTACAGTTTTTAAGATCTTCTAAAAATTGTAGCGTATTTAGGATCTTCAGGGGTAATTTATGGTTTTAGGGTTTTTTTGGGTTTTTGTGTTTTTAGGTACCTTTATATTCTTTTAGTATTTTTGGGGTATTTTGGGGTTTTAGGGTATTTTAGGGTCATTTAGGGTGTTTTAGGGTTTTAATGGTTTTATAGTTTTTATGACTTTATGATTTTAGGGGTTTTAGGGTTATTTAGATTTTTTTTTATTTTTAGGGTTCTTTATGGGTTTTTAGAATCCTTTATTTTTTTTGGTTTTTTGTTTGTTTAGGATGCTTTGGGTTTTTAGGATATTTTAGGGGTTTTTATATTTTTTAGGTATCTTTAGTGTTTTATGGATTCTGGGATCTTTTAGGTTTTTTATGATTGTATGGGTCATTTAGGGTTTTGAGGATTTTTAGAGTCCTTTCAGTTTTTCAGTGTATTATATAGTTTTTATATTTTTCATAGGGTATTTAGTGATTTTGGGACTTTAATGGTTATTTGAATTTTCATTGTATTTTAGGGTGTTTTATGGGTTTTTGGGTCTTTTGGGGTTGTTTAGGGTTATATGGTCTTTAATATTTTCTATATATTTTTAGGGATTTTAGGGTTTTATTAATATTTTTATAGATTTTTACGATTTTTATTATTTTATGGTTTTTGGGGGTACTTTGAAAATTTTAGGGAGTTCTAGGTTATTTAGTTTTTGAGATAACTTGAGGGGATTTTTGGGATTTTTAGGGTTTTTTTGGTCTTATAGGGAATTAGGATTTTTTGTCTTCTTATGTGTTTTTTAGGGTTTTAGTGTTTTGGGGAGTTTTATTATTCGAGGGTATTTATGAGTTTTTTGTTGTTAAAAGGGGTTTTAAGAAGTTTTTACTATTCTTAGGGTTTGTTATGAATTTGTGGGTTTTCACTATTTTAGGTTTTATTATGGGGTTTAAGGGGTTTAAAGGTACTTAGTATTTTAAGGGTTTTAAGGTTTTTAGTGTTTTATGTTTTTATGGTTTCTAAGGGTATTTAGGTTTTCATGTTTTTTGGTGTTTTTAATGTTTTTAGGTTTTTAATAGGGTTTATGGTTTTATGGTTTTAGGAATATTCTACGGATTTTTAGGGGTCTTTGGTGTTTTTGTGGGGTTTTTGTGTTTTTGTGTTTTTATCATTTTTACTATTTTTTGGGGTTTTCATGATTTGTAGGGTTTCTAGTTTTTAATGCTTTTTAGGGTTTTTAGGGGTTTCTGATGTTTTTATGCTTTTTATGTATTTGGTTATTTTGGGTGTTTATGTGGTGTATGGAATTTGAAAGTTTTATAGGTGGTTTAAGGTCTTTTGGGTGTTTTAAGGTTTTTTGTTTTGTTGGGGTATTTTGAAATTTTAAGGACATTTTGGTGTTTTTAGAAATGTTCATGATTTAGGGTCTTTACATTTTTTGGGTTTATGTAGTTTGATGGGTTTTTTGGGGGTTTTTAGGTTTCTTGGGTTTTAATGGGTTTTAGTGGTTTTATGGGGTTTTTAGAGAATTTAGAGTGTTTGGGGATTTAATAAAATTAATTGTTTAACTATTTTTATGTGTTTATTATTTTTACAGGTTTTATGGGTTTTATGGGTTTTATGGGTTTTATGGGTTTTAGGGTTTGTAGGGGTTTTTATTTTTTTTACTTTTTATTTTTTTATGGATTTTATGGAGTTTATATTTTTTTTTAAATGATAATTTTTAGGGTTTTAGGGTTTTTAGGGTTTTTATGGTTGTTAGTGGTTTTTAGAGATTTAGGGTTTTATGGTTTTTTAGTTTTTAGGGTTTTAGAGGTTTAGCTGGTTTAATGGATTTTAGGGGTTTTAATGATTTTTAGGGTTTTCAAGGGGATTCATGGTATTTTTATGGGTTTTCTATTGTTTTAGGGTCTTTTAGGGTTTACATAGTTTTTAGGGTATTTTAGGGGTTTTAGTGGTTTTATTAATTTTTAGATCTTTTAGGGTCTTTTAGAGGATTTTTTATGGATTTTTGGAGTTATAAATGGTATTTATCGGTATAAATGTTTTTAGTGATTTAGGTTTTTTGTGGAGCTGTAGGGGTGTTAGGGGTTTTAAGGGTTTTTGTTGTATTTTGTGATTTTTTATGGTTTTTATGGTCTATTTGGTTTATTTGAGGTCTTTAGGGTTTTTTGGGTGTTTAAGTATTTTTAGGGGTTTTAATGTCTTTTAGGGTTTTTTGGTTCCTTTATGTGGTTTTATAGTATTTAGGGGTTTTGGGTTATTGTGTGTTTTATGGTTTTTAGGGATTATTCTGGTTTTTAGGTTTCTTTTGGAATTTTTAAAATTTTTATGTTTTTAGGATTTTTAGTGTTTTTAGGGATTTCTAAGAGTCTTTTGTGGTTTTAGGGCTTTATGATGTTTTAATTTAGATTTTTTTGGTTATGAGGGTATTTTATGTTTTTAGGGTTTTTGGCATTGATGGAGTTTTTCAGGTTTTAGGTTTTAAAGGATTTTTAGTTGTTTTATGGGTTTCAGGGGTAAGGGTTTTTATGGTTTTAGGGGTATTTTCTTTTGGGTTTTATGGGTTTATTGTGGATGTAAGGGTTTTATGGTTTTAGATCCTTTTAGGGTTTTAAGGTCATTTATGGTTTTTTTGGTTTATTATGGTTTTTTTTCGATTTTTTAGAAAATTTATGGTTTTTATGGGTTTTAGGTTTTTAGTGGATTTAGGGTATTTTACAGGGTTTTAAAGTTTTTATAGTCTTTTAGGGTTTTGGGGATAGGGTTTTTATTGAATTTTATGGGTTTTGGGTTTTAACATAATTTTAGGCTTTTTAGTATTTTCAAGGGAATGTAATAGTCTTTGGGTGTTTTTGGGTTTTAGGGTTTTTATAGTTTTTAGTGCTTTTAGGGTTTTTAGGTTTTTTTAAACTCCTAGGGTTCTTTTAGGGGTTTTATGATTTTTAGTGTGCTTTTTTATTTTTTGGGGTTATATGGATTTTTGAGGTCTTATAAAGTTTCGGGGAATTTTTTGGTTTTAATAGTGGTTTCTAGGGGTCTGTAGGGTTTTTAATTTGTTTTGGATTTTACGGTGTTTTTAGTTTTTTTATATTTTTAATGGATTTTATGGGTTTTTAATATATTTTTATAGTTTTTAAGTGTTGTATATTTTTAATAATTTTAGTTTTTTAAGTGTTTTTAGGGTCTTTTATTGGTTTACAGTTTTAGGGTATTTAAGTTTTTTTAGGTATTTTAGGGTTTCTAGGGTTTCAATGTCTTTTAATGTTTTTAGGGTCTTTAACAGTTTTTTTTCTAGTTTTTTGGATTATTGTGTCTATTATTATATTTTAGGGTGTTAATTCTATTAATGAATTTTATAGTTCTTTGGGGTTCTCCTGTTTTTTTAGGTTTTATGGTTTTATAGATTTTTGGGGATTTTTGGGTTTTGTAATGTTTTAGGGGGTTTTGTATTCTTTAGTATATTTTAGTGATTTTTGGGGTTTTAAAGTTTCATTTAGGGTTGTTTTGATGGCTTTATGGTTTTTAGGGGTTTTCATGTTTTTACAGTTTTACGTTTTTTAGGGGTTTATTTTTTTCTAGATTTTTAGCGTTTTAATGTGGTTTTAGAAATTCTACGTGGTTTTAGGGGTTGTTAGGTTATTTTTGTGTTTTCTAGGTACTTTTAGGGTCTTTTAGTTTTTATTTATGGTTTCAATGTTTAATATTTCTTTTAGAGTTTTTACCTTTAAATGGGTTTAAGTAATTTTAAGTGTTTTGAGCGGTTTCAAGTGTTTTAAGGGTTTTTAAAATGTGATATGGGTATTTTATGGTTTTTAGAGTTTTTACTATTTCTATTGTTTTATGGTTGTATGGGTTCTTAAGATTATTGGAGGTATAAAGGTTTTAAGGTTTATTTATGGTTTTTAGAGTTTTTGGTTATTGATTGAGTTTTTAGGATATATTTTGGGGTTTTGTGGTGTTTTAGGATTTGTTTGGGGTATTTTTAAATTTTTGGGATTTCTTGGGGATTTTAGGGGTTTTGGGTTTTAGGGTTAATATGTTTTTATGGTATTATTAAGGTTTTTTATATTTTTATGATATTTTTAGGGTTTTTAGTGTTTTAGGGTATTTTTAGGGGTTTGGGGTTTTTTAGGGTTTGGGGGGGTTATGGTCTTTTAGGATTTTTATGATTTTTTATGATTTCACAAGGGTTTTAGTGTTTATTAACTATTGTTAGGGGTTTTTAATGTATTTTAGGATTTTTAGGATTTTTAGTACTATTTAGGATTTTTACTATTTTAAGGGGTTTTATGGTTTTATGGTATTTTATGGTATTTTATGTTTTTAGTGTTTATAGGGGATTTTTGGTTTTATCTTATAGGATATACAGTTTAGGGTTTAGGGTTTAGGGTTTTTGGTTTATGGTGGAGGGATTAAGGTTTAAGCAGTAGGGTATAAGGTTTACTGTGTATGGTTTTAGGTTTCGGGTGTTGGATATGGAGCTTAGGGTGTTGGGTTATAGGTTTTGGAGGTAGGGTATGGGGTTCAAGTGTAGGGTTTAGGGTGTATGGTTTAGGATGTATGGTGTACGGTTTAGGTTTTACAATGTGGGGTATGGGGTTAAAGAAATTTTAGTGTTTTAGGGGTTTTTATGGGTTTAATTGATCTTAAGGGTTTTATGGGGTTTTATGATTTTTATGGTTTTAGGGTTTTATGGGTTTCTCAAGGTTTTAGTTTTATTTAGGGTTTTAGAGATTTTTTAAGTTTTTTGTGGGTTTTATAATTTTTTGCGGAATTTAGGGGTTTCACAATTTTATAGTTTTAAATGTATTTTAGGGGTTGTTTAGGTTTTTTGTTCTTTTAACTATTTTTAGTGTTTTTTTGGATTTTTAGAATTTTTATGGTTTTCAAGGGGTCATTGGGTTTTAGGGTGTGTTTCCCTCTGGAATTGGGGATGATCTAATTGATTTAATATTCAAACATTCCAAGCAGTTTCTAACAGTTTTGTTCGTAGAACCGGAAATATCCAATGATACCATATCCATTTGAACCTACTTTCCAAAGGTAGGCGCTCATTTTTTGTGGAATGACGAGTCTTTGGAATTTTCATTGGTCGAGAGGATAAGAGGTCGGACTCATCACACCTTTTTGAGGGGAATTATTGTTTACTCCGGGACTCTCTTTATAGATTTAAGTTATGTTCGTGAATCCTTATTACATTAACCCATATAAAACGAGCTTTCCTTTAGATCTGACAATCAGTGATTGATATGTAAAAAATTTAGAGAATCTTTTATATGTATTCGAGGTTCTTCATCGATATAGAATCATCTGTATTTGTTTAGAGATTGTTAGTCAATGGTATCCTTTAATACATAAAAGTCTCTTGGTCATTATGATGACCATACAGGTTTTAAAGCCACTCAATGGGGAACTTGAAGTTTATTGTCATTCAGAAGTACATGGATTATTTTCGAGTTGGGATCATACCTGTAGATAGAATACCAATGTATCCTTTTTTTAGGAAAAGGAATCAGAACCCACGTAGTTCGAGTAAGGGAATATGATGTTTATGATTGATGGCTCAAAGAAATATGTCATAATTACTTTTACACTCTAAGCTCACGTGAGTCATGCTCGGTGTGAGAAACAAGAGGTATTGATAAAACCAGACAATTGTGCCATGAAAGATGAAATCATAAGAAATGATGTGGGGCTTATGTATGTATGACTTCCCAAATAGATGAAGATTAGGATTTACTTCAGGGAAGAAATCCAGGAATATGGTCCATAAAGGTATATGTACTTTATGGAGATTTGGATACTCTAATTTGGGGATTAATCCTGAAAAGGAGGCCCAAATTAGGAGGGGACTTATGATTGGGTTTTACTCATGAGTAGGAGACCCATATCAAAATGTAAATTAGGACTGGTTATGAAAAATTAAGACTGGGGCTTACTCTTGAGAAGGAGGCCCAGGTTAAGGGACTTTGAAAAATTAAGGGACTTGGGGATTATTCCTAAGGAGGATGCCCATATTTGAGACTAGGTCTTACTCCTGAAAAGGAAGCCCAGTTTAATAGAATTATTATTGGGGCTTACTCCAGAAAAGGAGTCCCATATTTGGGAATTTTATGATTGGGGCTTACTCCTGAAAAGAATGCCCAGATTAGGGGACTTAGGGCTTAATCCTAAGGAGGATGGCCAAAATTAATGGGAATTATGACTGGGAATTACTTTTTAAAAGTAGTCCCAAGTTAATGAGGACTTGGGGCTTACTCCTAAGGAGGATGCTCATACTTTTCAACTTTGAGACTAGGGCTTACTCTTGAAATGGAAGCCCAGGTTAAAGAGGACTTGGGGCTTACTCCTAAGGAAGATGCCCAGATTTGAGAATTATGACTGGGGATTATTCCTGAAATGGAGGCCCAGGTTAAGGGGTTATCTCATCTTAAAGGATGAGGTTGAATGAATTAAATCTCAATCTTTAGTGACATAAAGATGTGTAAATCACTAGGTTTTGAGAGATATTCCACATAATTCCTTTCAGATAAGGAAGTTAATCAAGAAAACATGCCATAAATGGCTTTGAAGAATGTATTGAAGAATGAATCTTGAATAGCAGAGGTGGAATGGTATAAGAGGGGATAAATGGGAAAGAAGGGCACCCAAAAAGGCAGGGGCGCGCATGTCCTGGAAGGCGCTCAGGTACAGAGTGGGCGCGCAAATCCTGGTCGTGCAGGTATACCTGCACGACATAGGGGTACTTGCGCGATTTTTAACCAGTAGGGTAACACTTCGGAGATCCTTGACCAAAGCCTTTAGAATTATCCTGAGGTACTTCTAGAAGAGAGGCGCGCAAGTTTTCGGGATAAAGTAGGGCAGAACGCAAGTATGTTCATTTCCCTTAAGGGTAAAACACCTTAGGCGCGCAAGTGTTAGTGAATTCTAACACTTAGACCTTACTCCTCTTGTTCAGACCTTCCATTCTAGGTAAAGAATTACCTTAGAAGTGTTCGGAAGACTTGAAGAAGAGACTTGGGCATTCAATTCTCTATATCTGAATTCTGGAAAAATTCCTCCCCAAATGGGGGGCCCACCGGGGCTATTTATAACCTGGAGAAGACCCCAGGCGGTTATCACTTAGGGCGCAAAAGTGACTTGCACGACCAACTTCTGTGTGTAAGTGTACTTGCGCGACCATTGCGGCGCCCAAGTATACTTGTGCGACCATTGTAGAACTTGCGCGACCCTTGCGTAATTTTCTTCTTACTCCTTTGTCAATTTTTGATATTTGTCCAAAGGTTGAATTACTTTGAGCTAAGATATTCCCCTTTTCCAATATTTAGACTCTGTGACAAAAGGAGCATCATAAAAGTCCCCCCTCAGAGTTGGATCCAAAAGAAATGAGGATTTGACTCTGAGGAAATCGAGAATCAAAAGGAAATTGGGGTGCGCAAGGTCTGGAACACAAATGAGCTTCGGGCGTGCAGGGGTACGGCCTTTGGTCGTGCAGGGTACGGTGCGCAGGGTCTGGCACGTAGGGGTATGACCTTGTCTATGAATAGAGGGCCTCATTTCCATACAATGCATTTGGATCTTGTTGTTCCTTTGCTCTTGGCGCGCAAGTTGACTCCCGGATCTCGCTTGTCTGCTCTTCTTGCTTCTTGCATTGCGCTTCTGTTTCTTGTGTGACGCTGTTGTTAAGGTATTTTAGACTTGCGCGGTGAAACCTGCGCGCCCAATACTTGCGCGACCAAAGGAGACTTGCGTTCTAACTATGGGACTTGCTCGACATAATGAATTATCCAATTTATTCAAATCCTTCACCAATTTTATGAAAAATTAACATACATTAAGAGTTAATTACTCAACTTTTGTGCAGTTCAAATGGCTCCAAAGAGAATCGGAACGGCTGATGAACTGGCAAGAAAGCGACTTGATGATATGATGAGCATCATTGGCCATGATTAATATGATATATGTGACAGCACTCTCCGAGATTTGGCTAAGTACATGAAGAAATATCATCTTAATTTCCCATAGAGCATCTACCTGCCACTTTATGGTCATGCTCATCTACAAGGAGTCAATGTTACAGATGCAAAGAACTATATGCCTGAGATGCATCTGCACTGCTACTCCTCTATTTCGGTTATTCTGTGCATTAAGAGCAACAACAATGGTGTGAACTTTAAAATTTTTCTTCCATGTCATTTCCTTGCAGATATGAAAATGGGAAACCCATTGACTGAAATGTTTTCTACTGCCGGTTGGTGGAGAGAAGACAAACATGGCATTAGAACAATATCTGAAAAGAGTACTCTCTCCAAATGGCTCTTTACTTCCAATGCTTCATTCCCAAATCCATGTATCCATCTTCCAAGTCTCTTGGACAGAAACAAAGTCACTGTTTGATCAGTAGAAATTTTTCTCAAACCGCACTCAAGAACATTCTTTTACAATTGTTCCAAGAAGAGTTGGTATTACTGCATCTCTTATTGTATCCAGTTGAATGAATGAATTACAGGGGGTTGCTGATGAAGCTCGGGATGCCGTAAATCAAATGAAGAGTTATGTTGAAAGTAATTTGTAATTTTTGAAAAAGAGAAGTGACTCTAGTATGTGGATATCCTTCTAACTCTTGTGCATGAATGAAAAACACTTTCATCTTCAATCACTTCTGCACATATTTTCCCGCTACCTGCTTTAAATTTTACCTAAGACAATGGTCATAGTAAGCATATTTTGATTTTTTCTAGGATTAATATAAATAACCCTACATACTTTGAATCTCTTAATTCCTCAATATTAACTAAATCATACAAAATGTATGTTTAGTGAGCTGGAACTTGACTTTTATTCAGAGTTCCCTTGTCTTTTATGGGAAGTTTAAAGTCATGCACGTCAGACATAAAGAGGCTAATGTTTAAGGTCGAAATAGCTTTGACCGAAATGGATTAAAATTGACTCAATTCATTGACAATTTATCCGAAAACATATTACCATACTCAAGTATGAGGGAAAACATGTAAACTATGACTTAAGAATATTTGAATTTGAGGAATGATATGAAAAAGAGCTAAAAGGAATTAGAATAAGTAGTTCCCAAGAATGAAGTTACCATTATTTAACAAAACCGTTAGGGGGTTGAATTATGCAGGGCCACATAAGGTCATTGGCTTCATAGTCAAATAAATAGCATCTTTTGGCTGAAAGGTCCATTATGTAGACTACTTATGAAAGGCCACCTAATGGCATGTGCTACATAGTCAGGAAAAAGAACTCTCATAAATTTACTTTCCTAGTGCTAAAAGACAGTGAAATTATATGGAGATTCAAATTTTCCAAAGTATAGAGTTTGCTGTATAGAAATAGGTACTTAAATATGGAGAAGATATTTCCAAACAAGATTATCGAAGAACTGGATGGATATCACTCATACTAAGGTCTGACCCAAACATAGGGAAGGAGAATATAAACCATAGACTTGAATACTTTTAGATCATGAAAAAGGATATGGGAAAAGTATGTTAAGGATGGTTATTTTTGTGGATCCCTACATATTGTCATTTAAGACAAATAAGGACAAAAGAGGCTTTCTTCCCAAGAATGAAGTTACCAGTATCCGAAAAACCCGTTAGGGGGTTGAATTATGCAGGGCCACCTAAGGGCATTGGCTGCATAGTCAAATAATATTATCTTTTATCTGAAAAATCTGTTATGGAGACTGTTTATGCAAGGCCACCTAAGGGCACGAGCTGCATAGTCAGAAAAACGAACTCTCAGAAATTTGACATTTTTGTGACTATAAGTCAAGAAAATGGTTATGAACATCTGAAAATATTTAATGTTAGGATTATGAAACCTAAATATGGGTATTTTCCAATATATTCTGAGATACACAGATCAATGCTAACCATAATCATGTTGTGGCTGGGTCCTGAATTGAAATGTTGGACTTCACTACGTATCCCATAAGGATGAGAATCAAGACATACGTAGTTATTATACTACAGTTTAACGTCATGCGGGACAAAAGGATTGGAGATCTTAGTTTAGGGTCACAGATCTTGGACCATTATAAGAAATACACAGTGTGTGTTTTCATGGGGACTTTTCAGCCAAGGGACTAAAAGTGGAATTTGGGGTTAGGCCCAAAGACTTGGGTCTGGATTCGAGGGACACTAGAACATTCCTACGTATCCCATAATGATGGGAATCAAGCCCACATAGTTCTATAAATTCCCTCTATAAAAATTTGGTTCGTACATGTGAAGGGTGAAAGGGTACCTTAGTGCAATGATGGTTTGACCCAAGATAAAAGATTCGGGTGTTTCCATATATGCACATAGTCTTTGGAATATAACATGATTGAAAATCAATGTAAATAATGATTCCCTCTCAGGTGAGGGTATCAAATAATTTTATAGTTTATTGTCATACACGATAGAAGTATTGTATAGTTTAACGTCGTATAGCAAGGACAAAAGTGAACCAATGTAAAGATATTGATTCTGGGGGCGGTTTCACGAATCAACATTGTATGATATGGAGGTGAACCGATGTGAAGATATTGGTTTTGGGCTTGAACCTTGGGAGGCTGCCTACGTACCCAGCCTGGAAGGAAAGGATCAAAGTCTGTGTAATTCAATTAAAGAATGAATTAGTGATCAAGTTGTCCTTGGGGACAACGACCTAAAAAAATAGTGTTGGGACTTACACATGGTTAGTATCCCAGCGATAGTTTTATGGTTGAAGATTGCTTTAATCTCACGTGATTCATACTCAGTGTGAGAAACAAGAGGTAGTAACAACCCTAACGATGCACAACATAATGTCGTGTAGGACATATGAAGGGACTATGCAGTTTAAAGTCTTACAGTTAGGACTATTGGTGCTGCATAGTTTAGTGTCATGTAGCTGGGACAAAATACTATTTAACGTCATGTAGGACATATTAAGGGATTTATGTACAGTTTAGTGTCATGTAGTTAGGACGATGGGGAGAATATAGTTTAATGTCATGCTAGATAAAAAAGGACTGTGCAGTTTAATGTCATGCAGTAAGGACAAAAGAAAACACCATTTAACGTCATGTTGGATGTATTAGATACTTTTTCACAGTTTAACGTCATGTTGGACGAAAAAGGTATGATACAGTTTAGCATCATATTGGACGTAAGTGAGAATAGTTTAAGGTTGTATGCATGGACCGCTGGTTATGCAGTTTAACTTCTTGCTGGACGTAAGGGACTTCTATATAGTTTAACATCAACTATCAAGGACGATGAAGGGGTACACAGTTTAACGTCATATTGGACGAAAGTGCGAATAGTTTAAGGTCATATGAATAGACCGTGGATGGTGCAGTTTAACGTCATGATGGACGTAAGGGACGTGAA
The DNA here is from genome assembly GCA_963277665.1 of Viscum album. Classification (NCBI taxonomy): domain Eukaryota; kingdom Viridiplantae; phylum Streptophyta; class Magnoliopsida; order Santalales; family Viscaceae; genus Viscum; species Viscum album. Next base: position 1,423,549,250 of record OY728136.1, on the reverse strand, counting down.
AATAGTTTAAGGTCGTATGCATGGACTGTTGGTTATGCAGTTTAATGTCTTGCTGGACATGATGAGCAGTTTTAATGTCATGCAGGACAGTGGTGCAGTTTAAGGTCATACCGGACCGATGATGATATATTTTGTGTTTATACAAAATACTTCTTCAGAAATCTGGCATTGGTTAGAGTAGTGATGAGTTCTACATCCATCAAGATTAATGAATATGCTCCATTGGAGTAGACCTTATGTATTGAATAAGAACCTTCCCACTTCGGTTCAATCTTGGGAGGCTTCTTTCCTGGTATCATTGGAGTTCTGAGAACTAATACCAATTCTCCATGAGTGAATGAACGAAGATGAACTTTTTTGTAGAAAGCTCGTGCTATTCGATTCTGACAGACTTCCAAGTGGTGAAAAGTACACAATATTTTTCTCATCTAACCATTCCAATTCATTCAATCACTTTTTAGATTGTTCATCTGTAGATGACTAATCAAAAATGGCTACTCTGGTCAAGGGTAGTTGAACTTCAATGGGCAAGATGGCTTCCGTTCCATATACCAGTGAATATGGAGTTGACCGCGTTACAGTGCGGGTGGAGGTTCGATAAGCCCATAAATCATGAAAGAGTTTATCAGGACAAGACTTCTTATCTTTATCCACCATCTTTTACAGTATATTTGAAAAAGTATTGTTGAAGGCTTCTATCTAGACATTTGTCGCTGCATGATACCGAGATGAATGATTGGATTTGATGTTGTATTCTTGATACAACTTCTTCACCTCGAATGAACAGAATTTGGTTCCATTTTCCTTCAATATGGTATGAGGGACACCAAATCTAGTAACGATGTTAGAATTGATGAAGCTAACAATGATTTTAGAACTGACTTCCATGAGAGGTATTTCCTTTTCCCATTGGGAAAAGAAATCAATAGCAGTAAGAATATACTTAAACTGTTTGGCCGTTGCTGAAGGGTAAGGTCCCACCACATCCATTACCCATGTGGAAAATGGCCACGAGTATTTAGCTGTATGATGAAACTCTAGAGGTTGATGAATGAAATTGGCATGAATGAAATTTCATTGTGAAATCAACACAATCTTGTATCATTGAAGGCCAAAAATATCCAAGCCTTCGAATCTGATCAGACAGTCTATGTCCAGACTGGTGGGAACCACAAACTCCTACATGCACTACTTTCATGACAGCCATTGTCTCTTCACCATCAATGCATCTGAAGAGAACTCCATAAAAAACCCTTTTGTAGAGAACTTTCTCTAAGTGATCTGGGCTATCATAACGAGTGAAATTGACCACACGTCTCCGGAAATGTTCTTTCCCGGCTCTATTAGGTGGAAGTGTTCCATTTTGAAGGTATTACTTGATAGGTGAAATCCATCCTATAGTATGACCATATTGTTCAGGAATGGGACTAATTTCATTAATTTCCTATGTTCTGATTCGAACATAAGGTGAAATTGCACGACAGTGGGAAATACTAATAGTTGTCTCATCCCGATTTGGATCTGCCAGATCTGTGGCTATATTAGCCAGTGCATCAGCTTGAGCATTTTATGATCTTGGGACGTAAGAAAATGTGGGTTCCGAAGAGAATTCTTCCATTAACTCTCTGATGTAATCATACAAATGTATTTTTTCTTCTTTTCTGATGGAATAATCCCCATTGACTTGTTTTATTACCATGTCTAAATCTCTTTTCACCTTTAAGTGATTCACTTGTGCTTGAAGCGCCAATTCCAAGCCTGCGATGAGAGCTTGGTATTCTGCTTCATTATTGGTACCACCTTCCCATAATAATAAGGTATAAGGTAACACTGTCTTTTCTGGAGAAATGAGCACAATTCCTAATCCAACTTTGTTGAACTTTGGATTTTCCATTTTCCTTCCCGTTGGACTTCTGGAAGCACCATAAAAATACATTTCCCATGCCTGAGGACTTTCTTGAATAAAGAAGACTTCCTCATCAGGGAGTTCAATATTTGAAGATGTGTCTTCCAATGAATGGTGTTCAGTAAGGAAATAAGCCAGATCTTGGCCCTTTATTTCCTTTTGAGACACATACTGAATGTCAAATTGCTGCAAAATAACTACTCACCTTGCCAGAAGTCCTGTAAGCATTGGACGACTAAGGATGAATTTGAGCAGGTTATTGCGAGATACCAATTGGACCTCATGATGTTGCAGGTAGTGTCTCAACATTTGAACTGCAAATATTAATGCTATGAATCACTTCTCAATACTTGAATACCGGGTTTCTGCTTCAAGCATAGTCCGACTGAGGTAGTAGAGGTTGTTTTCATTCCTAGCACCATTCTTCTGAGCAAGAAAGGCACCCAATGATCGCTCTAAAGCTATCACGTAGAGGATAAGTGGTCTTCCTTCAATAGTTGGTATAAGTTCCGGTGGACTCAATAGATACTTCTTAATAATATCGAATGCTTCTTGACATTCATCAGTCCACTGGTAAGTGACTCCCTTCTTCATCAGTTTGGTGAAGGGTAAACTTTTGCCTGCCAAATTGGTGATGAAACGCCGAATATAGGCTAAGTGTCCTTCCTCTCAATTATTTCAAATTTCGAGGAGGTGACATACTAATGATTGAATTTGTCTTCTCAGGATCAACTTCAATACCACGATGACGTACGATGAAGCCAAGAAATTTTCCTGAGGTTACCCCAAAAGCACATTTTCAGGGGTTCATCTTCAAATTATGTTGTCGAAGTTTGTGGAATATGACTTCTAAATCAGCCAAGTGATTATAAATTTGTTTGGATTTGACCACCAAATCATCCCCATAGCATTCAAAAAACTTACCTAAAAAGGGTTTGAAGATACGATGCATGGAACACTGATATGTTGCACCTGCATTCTTTAATCCAAAGGGAAATACCCGGTAGAAAAACACACCCTGAGGGGCTCTGAAGACTATGGATTCCTCATCTTCTAGAGCCATTCGGATTTGATTATATCCAGAATATCCATCCATGAAGGAAAGTTCTTCATAGCCAGCTATTGCATCAATTAAAAGTTCTGTAATCGGAACTGGAAAATCATCCTTAGGACAATGCCGATTAAGATCTCTGAAATCAATGTAAACTCTAATTTTCCCATTCTTCTTTTTCACTGGGACAATATTAGCTAACCACTTGGGATATTGAACTTCTCTGATGAAGTTAGCATTGATGAGCTTATCCACTTCAGCTTCAATTATGGAAGCATAGGTTGGGTGTGTTCTTCTAGCAGCTTGCTTAAATCCTCGATGTTCTTATGGTAAACCCAAATGATGAGTAGAAACATCAGGATCAAGCCCGGGAATCTCTGTATAGTTCTAAGAAAAAATATCTCGATTTTTCTTTAGAAAGGAAATATACATCTCTTTCTCTTCAAGAGTCATGGCTGCACTAAGTAAAGTGGGGCGTGGATCTTCTTTTGTACCCAGATTTATTTCTCTGAGTTCATCCACGGTGGTAGAGATACCCTCTTCAAATACTGGAGGAGCATCTCTGAGATCATCCTCTTCTTCATCAACATCTGTTAATTCTTCCGTTTCTACTTGCATAGTAGATGATGAAGAAAAATTTCCATGATTAAGAGAGATGTTAAAATTTGAACATATTTAAGAAGAGGCTTCCATTTCTTACCTAATTGATGATGAAGGGTCTTCCTTGGGTAATAAAGAGGAGATGATGGATTGAGAATCGACATCATTGTTCACCTTCGATGTTTCTATAACTTCTTATGGCATTATTGGAGAAGTATAGACTTGTTGGATTTAAGTAGATGGAATGAAGACATCACCATTTGGGCTTTCATCGCCGCTTGGTGGGTTACCAATTTCTCCCATGTTGTCTGGATCGATTGTCATAATTGAAATTATGGATCTTTTCATAAGAGTATTTTAATTTGGGTCTATCCTGTCAATTTGACTAATAGGAAACACATAATCTGTACTCACATGCGCAAATGGATTTATTGGAATCGTCTCCAAACCATATAGAGCATTAAATTTGGTAAGCTCCCTTGTTTTGGATTTCTCCTTTCCTTTCATGTTATAGAATTCTGCCTCAATGTATTGAGATTAACATGTCTTGAATGGGGCCTTATCACCATACAATGTCCCAACATGACCATCAAAACAATATTTGAGACATTGATGGTATGATGAAGGGATAACCGCATGTTGATGTAGCCAGGGTCTTCCAAGAAAGATGTTGAAGGCTTAATCTTGATCAACAACCATGAAATCTGAATTTGATACAAGATCTCTAAACTGATTTCTGAGCGTAATCTTGTCCAGGGGTTCTTGTTCATTTTTATCATATCCTTGTAACATCATGGTAGAAGGAGATAAATCAGATCCATGAGGCCCAATCGCCGAAGTGTACGAATGGGCATGAGGTTGACTTTTGAACCATTATCAATGAAAGCTCTTCAGACGTCTACTCCATTGACCTTGCTAGATAAATACAAAGGTCTAATATTTCCATGCACGACATCATCTTCATCTTCATCAGTGAAAGATATCACTGCATGGCATTCCACAGGATTATTCTCTACGTGATAGACTTCAGCTGCAGCAATTTCAGTTTCAAACTCCCGAGGACATGAAAAAGCCTCGATGAGTGCCTCCCGAAGATCCTTTGATATATTCAAAGAATCCAGAATTGATAAATTGGTCAGTAATTGGGCCAGGTCTTTCAATACATAAGACTTTTGATCCAGATGTCTGCATTTCCCAACTAAAACATGTGGTTTAGCAGGTGCCTTGCAAGTTGATGCTTTGGAATTTGATGCATCTTGTATCGTGATAGGAGTTGGAAATATTCCTAGTTTTGGAAGATTAGACTGATTAGGTCTATTTATTTTTTTAGAGGATGAAGGTGGAACCCCCAACCGATCCTCCAGAATAACTGTGTCATGACTGAATTTGCTATTGGTTGATGAACTTGCTTGTTCTTGTTGAGCTCACTGAAGGGCTCTGCCATGAGTTTCTACTGCGTACATAGTTCTAGCAGGGGTTGAATTGGAATAGTGTCTTCTGGGATATCCACGTCTTCCTCTGTATCCCAGACCCTAGGAACTCCCTCATATTCCTCTATTTGATATAGAGAATTTGGGATCATCAAAATCGAAACTGTGACTGGCATAAGGATCTGTTAAGTGAATCATATTAACAGAACCAAAGATCAGCTCTTCATCTGATGAAGACTCTTCCTGACTAGCCAATTTAGGCTATGCCGTTTGGTGGGATGGTTCCCGTGACATCAAAGTAGATGGCATAAAATTTTCCTGAGTCAAAGACAACTTAGGCTTTGACACATACTCATCTTCTTCTGATTGTTCCACTTTCATGGAATTATGTTGTTTCTTTGGTGATTTTCCCTATGATGAAGAAGGATTTGTTGTGGAATTCATGGCAGAAGACACAATTGGTTTCTTCAATTGTGTTCGCAAAATAGAATGAGTTCGGTTGACTGTCTTTCTGACCATCCAATCATCATATTTTTGTGCATTTTTGCTTTTGACTTCTGGCCATTTTCCATCCTCCTCTGGAACTGTAGCAGTAACACATGCTACCTGAGCTGAAGAACCTTTTAGTTTGCCTTGTCTCAAGTTGACCATCTTTTGCAAGGGGTATTTGAAGACAAAACACTCCTGGATGGGATGCCCCAACATTTGATGAAAGGGGAAATAATTGGGAAGGTCTTCATCTCCTTCCTTGTTTAGACTCTTGGGCCTTGGAAATTGAACAAGATTATTTTCCAGAGCCGAAATGAAGTAGCCATGAACTTGTTAATTTCGGAAAGAGTAAAATTTTCTCTTCAGTTCGTCAAATTGTTTTCATCTTTGATATCTTTGATCATCTTGATGAAATGGTCTCTGTTGTTGGAGCTCAGGAGGTGGAGTCCTTCGAGAAGATGAAGGTTTTGAAGTAGAATCAGGTACAGGTGCTTGTTTAAGTATAACTGTAGCAGTCTCTGCTTTACCCATTCTCCTTCTTAGAGATGATGGAATTACATGAGATTTAACATTATTCTGTATAAGAGAATCTTCAATCTGTTGAGCGATTGAAGTAAGGTCTCGAAACCCTCCTGCGTATTTCAAAGGGATCAACGACGTGCATAATTCATCACGCAGATTTGCTACACAGATTGGCAACAGTTCCTCTTGAGGAAGTGCTAAGCTCAAGGAATATGTTAATCCCTTCCAGCGAGCAATGAAATCAGAGAATATTTCATTCTCCCATTCCTTATAGTTTGTAAGATCGAAAACTATTGTCTTTGGAAAAGTTGATCTAAATTGAATAAAAAATCGTTGACGGAGATCTTCCCATCCGGTAATTGATCGGGATTGCAAGCTTGTGTACCAGACAAAGGCTGGTCCTTGCAAGATTCTCATGAAGCACCTGAGTTTCACTACTTCTTGCTGCTCCGGAGTTCCCATCATAGGATCGCAATAAGACACATAAAGCGTGAAATGATTTCCAGGGTTGCATGATCCATTGAAAATAGAGAATACAGGGTTCCCAAAACTTTATGGGGGAGATATTGAATCTACCCATTCAGGGTAAGCTCTCTTTTCTGGTTGAACCTATGCACACTTCCCTTCCATAGTCTCTAACCGAAAAGGTAATGACTTAATGGAAGTTATTAACTTTTGAGAAACATCCGGTTGAATTTGGACTTGGGCAGGTGAAATGAATGGAGTTTGAACAGGTATGGCAGCTAGTACTGCAACTAATGGATGCACTGCCAATTGCTGTTTCACTTGACCCATAGGATTAGACCTATGAGGGTGTACTCATAGAGGAGTATATTCTAGATCCCTCTCAGTAGATGAAACAAATTCTCTTGGATGACTGACTCGAGCATGCTTAGGAAGAAGACTACCCTGAAGTAGTTCTGCATTTAACCTCCTAAATTCCTTCATTTCATCCTCCTATTATGCAAACCATTACTCTAGTGAGAGAGATTGGCCTTCTCCAGAGGAAGGATATGTAACCTGATTTTTCCCTTCCCCTTGTTTGATCCTTTTCGGAGAGGTGGAAGTGGGTTACTTGAAGGATTACCTAGGTTCTGAGTAATCCTTTGATTTCATGTACGCACACCTTCTTCATTTGTGTCTGTGCGTACATCTTCTTGAGAAGGAACCTCTTTATCTGAATCCCCTGAGTGATCCTCATCTGGTGGATCAGCGACAACAGAATTTATGACATTGATTGATGCATAACGTATCACATCCCTTCTATCATCATTTATGTGATATCGTCTTCTTCCATGTGTTTGATGAGACATTGCCTTTTGTTGATTCGATCCCTCATGAACTTCTTGATGAACTGTAATTTCGAGGGAATCTATTTATAATTTGGCTCTTCGTTCCTCCTATGGCTTCTTCCCCAATCGATAGAAGACCGAATTTCGCTGAGGAGGGGATTGATGATTTGAAAAAAGTCCCCAGTCCGGTGGACTGGGGCTGTTCCTGATGTCTTTTCTAAACTCCTCGAATCCTATTTGTTATTTACGAGGGTTGGTTTAAAAGAGTCCCCAGTTTGGAAAGCTGGGATGTCTCTTGACATGCTATGTCTGAGAATTTCTAAAAAACTCTCATGATCTTGCAGACCTTAGTCCTAAAATTATCTGGATACATCAACCTGCATCCACTTTTATCACACGGTTCAAAATACCGTTGGATGATTTCTGACACTTCTATCACTTGGTGATGTTCTTTCTCCAAATGAGAGTCCTGTTCAATATTATGGTTTGCTTGATTCAGGAGTAATTCAACAACTCGTTCTCTGTATTCTTGATTTTGAGAAGAACTATTTGAGGCCGGTTCTTGGGCAAGCTTTTGATTACAAACAAATCCCATTGACTTTATCCAGCCATGGGAAAAAACATTGCATGAGACCATTTTCGGCGGGCTTTGCTGACTGGAGAGCATAGTGAAATGTAGTTCTCCATGAACACCACATCCTTTGACATGAATACCAGATGGGGTATTGGAAATTAACTGGTGCAATCTTCTTAGTGCACCAAGGCATGAACACTGAAGGGATCTCTGCTGCTTTTCAGCCTTCGGATATCGAGAGACTGATAGAGATTCCAAATCAATATGATGTTGTAACCCTTCTATTATCTTAACATGATTTTCATATTCATCATAAGATAATACTTTATTTTTAAACTGAAAAAGAGTTTTCCATATATTGATACTAATATCATGAATTTTATCTTCCGTAAAAATATCTGGAATGTCATACTGAGAGTCAGCCAGAGGCCAAAACATGACTGGCACTTCACCTTTCTCCAGTTGTTTTCTCATGTTCAGCATTTCCTCTTTATAATTCAATGAAGATTCTTCTACCTGATTTGATCAGAGCTGGTGCTTCCTTGTTTCTTCATAGGATTGAACATGATTGGTAGAGAAATCACTGATCAAACTAGAAGATGCATGAATTTGGGGTGGTTCGGAGAATGACCTACACCCTGGGCTATCTTCTGATTGAGAAAGTACTTCACCTACTAGCGGTGAAGCATCAGACATGACTGGTTTTGCATTTTCAAGTGCCTCAAGATAAGAGGGATTTCTTGGCACTACATTTTCCACTGGAGCATTTTCCAGGCAATGTGCATCACTACTGCGGAGAGGAATTTCGCAGCAAAATTCATCATCATGGGGAGGACCACCATGGTGGGTTACAACAAAAGATGAGATTTCTTGGTCCTTGGTCTTTTGACCACATAGAGGGTTCCTATGGCTCTCATCTGAAGATGAAACTTTGAGATCGATCAAATTGTCATGAAGCAAGCCTTCATGAGGAAGTGTTTGTTGAAGACCTTCAGAATTAATAGCCCCACTATTGGGAAATGAGGGAGTAGAATCTTAAATTCCAACAGATAACTGTCTGAGGGCTTCAAGAACTCCAGCATCGAGCAAGGCCTTGTTACATATTGGCTCTTGATCTCTTGACTGTGCTGGGCGGGTCTTCTTCTTAGATGCCTTCTTACACACCTTGGAAACCACTTGTTGACAAAAGTGGCTTCTCTGAGAAGGTGTATATGCCTGATCAGGAGAGATGGCCAGGTTAGGCTGACGATCTCCACTCAAATCAGGTGTATGTTCCTGACTTGGTTGTCCGTATGATACGGTGGAGTATTCCCCACAACCCTCTTGGACTAAAACAGATGTGTGTGTCTGTTCCAAAGTGAACTACTGATGTGTCACTCCACTGTTAGGGATAGATTTATGTGTCTTTCCCTGAGATGTTGCTGAAGCTGTTATAATATCCTGGCAAGAATCTAGAATATGAGAAGGTATTTTCTTCTGCTCTTTCACCATTGATATAATATGCTTGGTGACTTTAGCTGCTGGAACGGGGATATACGTCCATTATGTGCTTAAAGTAGGTGTATGTGCCTGCTCCTGTCCTCCTTTTCCTGTTAGTGAATCTTGACAGTACTCAAGTGTGGGGGCAGAAAGTTAAGTCTGCCTCCTGTTTGTTGTAGGAGCTTTCCGACTGACTTCTCCGTGTGCTACCAAGCGAGACTATTGGTAGGATTGATCAATACTAGCAGGTGTATGTGCCTACTGATTGCACTTTTCTGAACGTGGTTGATGAGCTCCATCATATTTAGTCAGACGAGCCTGCTGACTAGCTGATGATGTATAAACAGGTGTATGTTCCTGCCTATAATACTCTGCCGGAATTGCCTGGCAGGATTGGCGTGATGCTGCCAGACGAGTCTGTGGGACAATGAAATTAAAATGGGCAGGTGTGTGTGCCTGCTTGTTGATTGCCACCAAGTTAGGTTGGCGGACGTCTCTAGAGATGGACGAGATGAGAACATGCTCACTGTTAACTGGATTTCGCCTCTGGCGATTCATCTTACCTACTCGGGTTCGAGGAACCTGAGCCGAATACCTGGAGTCGGTACCCTTATCATGTTGAGGGCGCACTGTCGCACGAGCCTGGAGGTGATTTTTGATAGGATCTCTTGGGAAGAACTCCTGTTTATTTTCATTAAGGCCCTGAGGGGCCTTCTCATTCACCTCCTCAGAATATGAGAGTGAATGGTGATTGCATTCTGGGGATAATGACCCGAAACGGTTAGAGACGGTGGTTAGAACCGCCTGCTTCTTGATCATTGGTCATCTTTGTCCGGATGATCGGTGTGAGTTTTTCACTTGGAGGTCTTGTCGGGAAGCCTCCAGAGTTTGATGGGTACCGTGTTGAAGGTACTCCTCAACTAGCACGTTTGATACCCAGCGTTGAAGACACTGAGTAGGTGATGTCGTCCATAGAGCGGACAGCGATCTAGCAGGAGTAGCAGCAGTGGCATTCACAGCAGCGGTATTCACAGCTGTGAACTTGAGTGCATCCATTTCATAGAATGTAAAAAATCTTGGAAAAGAGCGCTTTTTTATATAAGAGACGTAATCAAGATAAATTCAGCTAGTACATATTTTGGATGACCACATATGTCAGTGATTGTTTTTGTTGGCCCTCTCATTGATTTTTAAATAGGGGCCTAACAAATAAGCAAAACATCATTTTAACTTGGTTAAGGATTCACATCGGGTTCACCATTCTTTGTTTCCCTCTGGAATTGGGGATGATCTCATTGATTTAAGATTCAAACATTCCATGAAGTTTCTAACGGGTTTGTTCATAGAATTGGAAACATCCAATGATTCCATATCCATTTGAACATACTTTCCAAAGGTAGGATCTCATTAGTTGTGGACTAATGAGTCTTAGGAATTAGAGTTGGTCGAGAGGATGGGAGGTCAGACTCATCACACCTTTTTTAGGGGAATTATTGTCTACTCCGGGACTCTTTTAGAGATTTAAGTTATGTTCGTGAATCCTTATTACATTACCAAATATAAAATGAGATTTCCTTTAGATCTGACAATCAATGATTGATATGTAGAAAATTTAGAGAAACTTTTATAAGTATTTGATGTTCTTCATCGATAGAGAATAATATGTATTTGTTTAGAGATTCTTACTCAATGGTATCATTTAATACATAAAAGTCTCTTGGTCATTATGATGACCATACTGGTATTAAAGCCACTCAGTGGGGGACTTGAAGTTGATTGTCATTCATAAGGACATGGATTATTTTAGAGTTGGGATCGTACCCATAGATGGGCTACCTACGTATCCTTTGTTTAGGAAAAGGAATTAGAACCCACATAGCTTTAGTAAGGGAATTTGATGTTTATGATTGATGGCTCAAAGAAAGATGTCATAATTACTTTTACACTCTAAGCTCACGTGTGTCATGCTCGGTGTGAGAAACAAGAGGTATTGGTAAAACCAGATAGTTGTGCCATGAAAGATGCAATAATAAGAAATGATGTGGGGCTTATATATGTATGACAACCCAAATAGATGAATATTAGGATTTAATTTAGGGAAGAAATCCAGGAACATGGTTCATAAAGGTATATGTACTTTGTGGAGATTTGGATACTCTAATTTGGGGCTTACTCCTGAAAATGAGGCTCAAATTAAGAGGGGACTTATGATTGGGTTTTACTTCTGAGATGGATACCCAGATCAAAAAGTAAATTAGGAATGGTTAAGAGAAATTAAGACTGGGGCTTACTCCTGAGAAGGAGGCCCAGGTTAAGGGACTTTGAAAAATTAAGGGAGTTGGGGCTTATTTTTAAGGAGGATGCCCATATTTGAGACTAGGGATTACTCCTGAAAAGGAAGACCAGATTAAGATAATTATGGTCGGGCTTACTCTTGAAAAGGAGGCCCATATTTGGGAATTTTAAGATTGGGGCTTACTCCTGAAAGGAATTCCCAGATTAGGGGACTTGGGGATTTCTCCTAAGGAGGATTCCCAAAATTAATGGAAATTATGACTAGGACTTACTCCAGAAAAGGAGGCCTAGGTTAATGAGGACTTGGGGATTACTCTTAAAGAGGATTCCCATACTTGTGAACTTTGAGACTGGGGCTTACTCTTAAAAAGGAAGCCCAGGTTAAAGAGGACTTGGGGATTACTCCTAAGGAAGATGCCCAGATTTTAGAACTATGACTGGGGAATATTCCTAAAAAGGAGGCCCAGGTTAAGGGGTTCTCTCATCTTAAAGGATGAGGTTGAATGAATGAAATCTCAGTCATTAGTGACATAAAGATGTGTAAATCACTATGATTTGAGAGATATTTCCTCTAGAATTGGGGATGATCTCATTGATTTATGATTCAAACATTCCAAGTGGTTTCTCATGGGTTTGTTTGTAGAACTCGAAACATCAAATGATTCTATATCCATTTGAACCTACTTTCCAAAGGTAGCCGCTCATTAGTTGTAGACTGATGAGTCTTATGAATTTTCATTGGTCGAGAGGATGGTAGGTCAGACTCATCACACATTTTTTAGGGGAATTATTGTCTACTCTGGGACTCTCTTTATAGATTTAAGTTATGTTAATGAATCCTTACTACATTACCCAATATAAAATGAGCTTTCCTTTAGATCTGACAATCAATGAATGATATGTAGAAAATTTAGATAATCTTTTATATCTATTTGAGGTTCTTCATCGATAGAGAATAATCTTTATTTGTTTAGAGATTCTTAGTCAATGGTATCCTTTAATATATAAAATTATCTTGGTCATTATGATGAACATACTAGTTTTAAAACCACTAAGTGGAGCACATGATGTTTATTGTCATTCAGAAGGACATAGATTATTTTAGAGTTGGGATCATACCCGAAGATGGGCTACCTACGTATCCTTTGTTTAAGGAAAGGAATCATAACCCACGTAGTTATAGTAAGGGAATATGATGTTTATGATTGATGGCTCAAAGAAATATGTCATAATTAATTTTACACTCTAAGCTCACGTGAGTCATTCTCGGTGTGAGAAACAAGAGGTATTGGTAAAACCAGATTGTTGTGCCATGAAAGATGCAATCATAAGAAATTATGTGGGGATTATGTATGTATGACTACCCAAATAGATGAATATTAGGATTTACTTTAGGGAATAAATCTTGGAACAGGGTCCATAAAGGTATATGTACTTTATGGAGATTTGGATACTCTAATTTGGGGCTTACTTCTGAAAAGGAGGCCCAAATTAGGAGGGGACTTATGATTGGGTTTTACTCCTAAGAAGGAGACCCAGATCAAAAAGTAAATTAGGTCTGGTTAAGAGAAATTAAGTCTGGGGCTTACTCCTGAGAAGGAGGCATAGGTTAAGGGACTTTGAAAAATTAAGGGACTTGGGGCTTATTCTTAAGGAGGATGCCCATATTTGAGACTAGGGCTTACTCCTGAAAGGGAATCCCAGGTTAAGAGAATTATTGTTGCGGCTTACTCTTGAAAAGGAGGCCCATATTTGGGAATTTTAAGATTGGGTCTTACTGATGAAAAGAATGCCCATATTAGGAAACTTGGGGCATAATCCTAAGGAGGATGCCCAAAATTAATGGGAATTATGACTTGGAGTTACTCCTGAAAAGGAGTCCCAGGTTAATGAGGACTTGGGGATTACTCCCAAAGAGGATGCCCATACTTGTGAACATTGAGACTGGGGCTTACTCCTGAAAAGGAAGCCCAGGATAAAGAGGACTTGGGGCTTACTCCTAAGGAAGATGCCCAGATTTGAGAATTATGACTGGGGATTATTCCTGAAAAGGAGGCCCAGGTTAAGGGGTCATCTCATCTTAAAGGATGAAGTTGAATGAATTAAATCTCAATCTTTAGTGACATAAAGATGTGTAAATCACTAGGTTTTGAGAGATATTCCACAAAATTATTTTCAGATAAGGAAGTTAATCAAGAAAACATGCCATAAATTTCATTGAAGAATGTCTTGAAGACTGAATCTTGAATAGGAGAGGTGGAATGGTATAAGAGGGGTTAAATGAGAAAGAAGGGAACCAAAAAAGGCAGGGGCGCGCAAGTCATGGTAGGCATACAGGTACTGAGTGGGCACGCAAGTCCTGGTTGCGTAGGTATACCTGCGCGACATATGGGTACTTGCACGATTGATAACCAGTAGGGTAACACTTGGGCGATCCTTGACCAAAGACTTTAGAATTATCCTAAGGTACTTCTAGAAGAGAGGCGTGCAAGTTTTGGTGAAGAAGTAGGGTGGCACGCAAGTATGTTCATTTCCATTAAGGGTAAAACACCTTAGGCGTGAAAGTGTTAGTGAATTATAACACTCAGACCTTACTCCTCTTGTTTAGACCTTCCATTCTAGGTAAAGAATTACCTTAGAAGTGTTCGGAAGACCTGAATAAGAGACTTGGGTGTTCAGATATCTATATCTGAATTCTAGAAAAATTCCTCCCCAAATGGGGGGTCCACCGGGGCTATTTATAGGCTAGAGAAGACCCCGGGCGGTATTCACTTAGGGCGCGCAAGTGACTTGCACGACCAACTTCGGCACGCAAGTATACTTGCCCATCCATTTCGGTGCACAAGTATACTTGCGCGACCATTGTAGAACTTGTGCGACCCTTGTGCAATGTTCTTCTTACTCCTTCCTTTTTCAATTTTTGATATTTGTCCAAAGGATGAATCACTTTGAGCTATGATATTCTCCTTTTCCAATCTTTAGACTCTGTGACGAAAGGAGCATCAACAGGGTGTTATGGGGTTTTATGGTTTTTTGGGGTTTTTTAGTCTTTAAGATTTTAACGGTTTTAGTAGTTTTTTTTTGTTTTAGGTTTTTTGGGTTTTTAGGGGATTTGTGTATTTTTTTGGGGATTTTAGTGTTTTTAGGGGTTTTTATGGGTTTCAGAGTATTTTTATTTGGGTTTTTTTGGGTATTCATGTTTTTTGAGTATTTTTTGTTTTTGGTTTTTAGGGGTATGTTATGTTTTTAGGTGTTTTAGGTATTTAGGTTTTTTAGGGTTCTTGAGTTGTTTTAGGGCCTTTGGGTTCTATTAAGATTTTTTGGGTATTTGGGGGGGGGTTGATTTTTTAGGGTTTTGGGGTTTTGTAGGTTTTAAGGTTTTTTATATTTTAATGGGTTTAGAGTTTTTTTTGGATTTTTGGGGGCGTTATTGGCATCTTTTTGAATTTTTAGGGTTTTTAGAGTTTTTTTAGGGTTTTAGGGTTTTTAGGGTTCTGATTATTCTTCTAGTGGTTTTTTGAGTTTATATGGATTTTTAGGGTGTTCTATGTTTTTATAGGGTTTTAGGGTTTTATGGATTTTAGGGGTTTTATTGTTTTTAGAGTTTTTAGTGTATTAAATGTTATTAAGGTTTTTAGTATATTTAGCATTTTTTGGGGTTTTTTGGGTTTTTTAGTGTTTGGTAGTTTGTTTTATCTTTGATTGTTTTTAGGGTTTTTTAGGATTTTTTGGTTTTTAGGGTTTTTAGAGTTTTTAGGGGTTTTAGGGTTTATAGTTTTTCTAGTTTTTAAGTGGTTTTAGGGTATTTTATTTCTTTAGGGGTTTTGAAGTTTTTATAGTTTTTTGTATATTTAAGGGTTTTTAGTGCTTTTTAATTTTTAGGTGATTTAGGGTTTTGAGGGGGTTTTATGGTTTCTTTGGGTTTTTAGAGTTTGTATGGTATTTAAGGATTTAGGGTTTTATAGACATCAGGGGTTTTAAAGTTTTTAGTGTATGTAATGTTATTATGGTTTTTAGGATATTTAGGGTTTTTTGGGTTTTTTAGTGTTTGGTAGTTTGTTTTTATCTTTGATGGTTTTTAGGGTTTTTTAGGATTTTTTTTGGTTTTTAGGGTTTTTAGAGTTTTTAGGGTTTTTAGGGTTTATAGTTTTTAAGTGGATTTAGGGTATTTTATTGCTTTAGGGTTTTTAAGTATTTTATAGTTTTTTGTATATTTAAGTGTTTTTAGTGTTTTTTAATTTTTAGGTGATTTAGGGTTTTGAGGGGGGGTATTATGGTTTCATTTAGTTTTTAGAGTTTGTATGGTATTTAAGGCTTTAGAGTTCTATGGGTTTTTTTATTTTTTACAGTTTTTTTTCGATTTTTTAATTTTTTTTTTGTGATTTTATTGGGTATTTAGGGTTTTAGGTTTTTGTGGATTTGAAAGTGTTTAGGGTTTTTAGTTGTTTTTGGGGGGTTTTGTAGGGGATTTTGGAAATTTTAGGATTTCTGATGAATTTTTTGTGTATTTATGGTTTTTATGGGATTTGGGGGTATTTTTGTTTCTTAATTTTTGAATGGTTTTTGTAGTTTTTATGGGATTTTATAGTTTTCAGGGGATTATAAGATTTTTATAATTTTTATTAATTTTTTACGTGTTATATATTTTTAGGGTTTTTATATTTTTTATATTTTTTACATTTTTATTGTTTTGGGGGGTTTAGGGTTTTTTTGTTTTAAGGATATTAGGGATTTTAAAGGTTTTTTTTTCTAGTTTTAATTTTATTTTGGAATATTAAGTTTTATAGGGTTTTTAAAATGTGTTATGGTTTTTTAGATTCTTAGGGTCTCTTTAGGTTTTTATGGGGTTTATTTGTTTTTTTCAATATTTTTTATATTTTTAGAGTTCTAAGGGTTTTTCAGGTATTTTAGGGTTTTCATAGGGGTTTTAGGGTTTTTATGTTTTTAGGGTATTTTAAGGTATTACTAATTTTTAGGGTTTTTTGGGGGGTTAGGGTTTTTTTGGGAATTTAGCTTTTTTTTTGTGTTTTTAGGGTATTTAGGTACTTTGTGTTCTTTCATATTTTTTGTGATTTTAGGGTTTGTTTGGATTTTATGTTTCTTATGGTTTTAATGGGTTTTTATGTTCTTATTTGGATTGTATGGATTTCATGGTTTTTAGGGTTTTTAGGGTTTTTAGGGTTTTTAGGGGTTTTTATGGTTTTTTATGTTTTGTGGCATTTAATGGCATTTAAGGTTTAAAGGTTTATTATATTAATAATGGTGGTTATTATTTTATAGGGTTTTTTTTTTTTTTTTTTTATTTTTTTGGGTTTTTTAGTGTTTTTAGGGGTTATAGGTTTTTTATGGTTTTTCTAGTTTTGGAGGTTTTTGTGTGTTTTAAGGGTTTTTCTACTTGTTTTAGGGTTTTCAGGTTTTTATGGATTTTAGGGTTACTATGGATTTTTAGGGGAGTATGGGGGGGGGGGGTTAAGTGTTTTTTGGTTTTATATAGGTTTTAAGAGATTTTAGTGGTTCTAGAGGTTTTTTTTTCAAATTATAGGGTTTTTTTTGCAATTTTAGGGTTTTAGGTATTTTTGGGGTTTTCGGGTTTTTATGGTATTTAGGTATTTTAGGGGTTCTAGGTTTTTTTTGTATTTTTACATTTTTAGGGTTTTTATGGTTTCTATGGTTTTTATGGTGATTTTGGGTTTTTAGGGTTTCTAGGGGTTTCATGGTATATTAGGGTTTTTAGGGTTTTTTGTGGTTTTATAGTTTTTTGGGGGTTTCATGTGTTTTATGATTTCTAGGGTATTTTGTGGAGTTTTTGGTGGTTATAGTGTTTTTAATGTTTTTTGGGGTTTAGGATTTTGGGATTTTTAAGGCATTTTATAGTGGTTTTTGTATTTTTAGAGTTATTTAGGGGTTTTTTTGAAACTCTTAGGGTCCTATAGTATTTTTTTGTGTTTCTAGGGTCTATTAGGGGTTTGTTGGGTTTTAATGGATTTTTAGGGTTTTAGGGGTTTTATGTTTTAAGGGTTTAGTTTTTTTTTTCATTTTTTGGGTTCTTAGAGTTTTTAAGACATTTTCTAGGGTATTTTATGATTTTTAGGTTTTTAAGGGTCATTTATGATTTTTAGGATCATGTAGGGGTTTTAGGGTTTATTAGGGTCTTTTAGAGGGTTTTGTGATTTTTTATGTGTCTTAGTGTTATTAAGGTATTTTTAGGTTTTTCATGGTTTTAGGGTTTTTTTATTGTTTTTATGATCCTTTATGAATCTTTATGGTCTTTAGGATCCTATATGGGGTTTTACAATTTTTATGGTCCTTTTGATTTTTAGGGACCTTTAAGGTTTTTTTATTTCTTAGGGTTATTTAGTGTTTTATGATGTTATTTTGGGTCTTTTAGTATTTTTTAAGGTTTTTAAGGTCCTTTATGGGATTATTGGGTTTTTTATTCTTATAGGTTTTTGGGATTTTTTTATTTTAGGTTTTTTAATGTTTTTTGGGGTTTTCAGGTCATTTATGGTTTTTAGGGGTTTTATGGCCTTTCATGGTGTTTTAGGGTTATTAGGATTTTTTAGGGTTTTTTATGGTCTTTTGGGGTTTTTTATTTTTTAGAGTTTTTAGTGTTTCTTGTGGTTTTTTGGTTTTTTGGGACTTTCATAGGATTTCTAGATATTTTTTAGGATTTTTGAGTTTTAAGGTTTATTTGGGTATTTATAGGATTTTAGTTATTTTTAGAGTTTTAGGTTTTCATGGTCCCTCTAGTTGATTTTTATCAATTTGTTTGAGTTTTTTTGATCATAGGTGTTTTATGGTTCTTTTCTATTCTTAAGTATTTTTAAGGGACTATAGGGGTTTTAGGGGTTTTAGTGTTATTATGATACATCATCATGTTTTTCTGGTTTTAGGCTATTTAATGGGCTGTTATTTTTCTAATGGGTTTTTATTGTTTTAGGGGTTTTAGGGTTTTAAGGTTTATTAGGGGTTTTTAGGTAGTTTAGTGGTTTTTAGTGTCCTAGGGTTTTAAATAATTTTTAGTCTTTTATGTTTATTAGTATTTTTGGGGGTTTTATAGTTTTTCTTTGTTTTTAGTGGTATTTAGAGTATTATGGGGGGTTAGGGTTTTTAGGGTTTTTGGGGGGTTTTAAGGGGATTGGGGGGGGGGGTTAAGGTTTTTTTGGATCTTTTAGCGAATTTTATGGTTTTAAGTGTTTTTAAAGGATTTTAGGGTGGTAGGGTTCATGATTTTTTTTAGTGTTTTTAGGGAACTTAATGTTTTTATGGGTTTTTGGTGCTTCCATTTTTTATGGTTTTTAGGGTTTTTTCGTGTTTAATATGCTTTAGAGTATTTGAGTGTTTTATATGTGTTTTATGGTCTTTTATGGGTTTTAGGTTTTTTAGGGTATCATAGGGTTTTTATGGTTTTTTGTGTATTTTAGGGGTTTTAGGGTTCCTAAGGTTTTTACTGTTTTAGGTTTTTAGGGTTTCTAGGGGTTTATGGGGTTTTTAGTTATTTTAGGTGTTCTTTGGTGATTTTAGGGTTTTATGGTTTTTAATGATTTTTATTGTTTTAATATAATTTAGGGTCTTAAAAGGTTTTTAGTGTTTTGATGGGATTTAAGGGGTTTTTAAAAGTTTTAAAGGTTTATGTTTTTATAGTATTTTTAGGGTTTGAAGCAGTTTCTGGGTTTTTAGAGTTTTTAGTATTTTTAGGGATTCTTATGGGTTTTATGGTTTTTAGGGGTTTTAGTGATTGTTTTTTCTTTTATGGATTTTTTTTTTGGGGTTTTGGGTTCTAGGATTCTTCATCGATTTTCTAGTAGTTTATTTTTTTTTGGATTTTCAGTTTTTATAAGATTGATTTATGGTTTCAGCAGTTTTTAGAGTTTTTATTTATGTTTTTTGGGAGTTTAGAGGTTTTAGGGGTTTTTATGGGGTTTAGGGGTTTTTATGGATTTTAGGTTGCTTAACTGGTTTTAAGTCTTTTATGGGTTTTAAAAGGTTTTTAGGGTCATTTAGGGTTTTTAGGGGTTTTGGGGTATTTTTGGGATTTTAGTGGTTTTAGGGATTTATCCTATGGACTATTAGGTGATTTTTATGAATTTTTATGGATTTTTTGGTTTTTAGGGGGGTTATAGTTTTTAAAGTTTTTAATTTTTTACGGTTTTTAGTGGTTTGTGGTTTTAAGAGTGCTTTAAAATTTAAGGAATTTTAGTTTTGGGGGGGTTTTAGGGGATTTATGGGTTTTTTTGTATTCATGGATTCTATGGATTTTAGTGTTTTCATTAGTTCTTCAAGGATTTTAGAGGTTCTAGGGTTTTTTATTTTTTTTGGGTTTTTTAGGTATTTATTTGGTTTTTTGGACTTTTTCGAGTATTCCGACATTTTTCAGATTGTTTAAGGTTTGTAGGGTTTTTTGGATTTTTCAGGATTTTGGGAGTTTATAATGTTTTAGGGGGTGTTGGGTCTTAGAAACTTTTCAAACTGAAATAAAATACTTCCTAGTGATTTGAAAAAGGAATTAAAATGGATTGAACAGAGAATTGAAGAAGGTTGGAGAAGCCAAAATTGGCAGAGGAAGGATCATGTGCCATGAAGCTGAAATCCTTTGCCGACTACTGCTCCACATGTCATTTTCAAGTATCATAAAGCATTTGTGACCTGACCAATTCACAGGATAGTGATTCTAGCAGTAGTCTCTCATAGATGAAATTGTTTGCGGGAAGGAGGTAGTGAAATCAGACTCATATATGAAAATCCCCTGTGAACTCAAATGGTTTGCAGGTGAGGCAGAGCTGGTGGCTTCCCTAAAAAAAAACAAAGTAATTTGGGGGAATGAGGTGGTAATTATTTCCAAAATGAATGATGACCTCATGGCCTGCTGACCGACTCATCCTTGGACTAGGTTTCTCCTATGGGCCTCCAAAAAAGACACTATGTGGCCCACCGATCTAGTTATTTCGCCTCTCTATAAAAGGTTCCTAATGGGGACCTAAGAGAGTACCAATTTTTTTGAGGAATTGATATATTAAAGGATTGAAATAAGAGATCACTGCCAAATATGGACTCTTTCGATGATTCCTTATAGGTATAACCTGCCTCATAACATTAAATATTGAAATATAATACTAATTGATGAACTGCAAACCCCGATTCCTTCACAAATGAATTCCCCACGAAGTGAAGAACCAATGACCCTTCTTCAATTGGTCATCCTAAACAACCATGTACTATGTAGTTGGAAGCATGTACCATGTAGAAAATCACTACGTAGATGAATCCCAACCCCATGTAGAATCATTCTATGTGGATGGAACTCAACAATTCATAAGAAAACTCTATGCAGAAGGAACCTGTATCCACATAGTAAAATGCTACTTGGACAGAATACAGGTTCGTGTACCACCAAATTATGTGGAAGACCCCTTCACCCACATAGCAACATGTGATGGGTGGGAAACCCCAACCCACATAACAAAATGGTATGCAGAACAGGGTATTCTTGGGTGTTCCACCCTCCCTCTTCAATCATTTCCTTCTATTTACATTGCATTACCCAAAGCCCCTCCATGAACCAATCCAACAAGACTTGGCCAAAGTCTCTTCCAAATCCACCAGACCTATATGATAAAACCATCAGGCCCATCAGCATGCCCTTTTGAGTTTACATACCCATGGTTAGTAGAGTCACCTGGGTAAACCTCGTAATAAGGAGAACCCCTGGAATGTCCATAAGTTTACATTCCCATGGTCTTGAGGGTTCTGACTTTAGGATGGTCACCTGTACCTTCTCATTCTCGGAATTAGGGGTAATCAACAACCTTTCCCTTTGATGAGTTCTAGTGATAAATAATGGAAAATAACACTTTCTTTCACCAATTATGAAGAATCGTGCTCCTTCCCTTTCCCAAAACCAATATTAGGGAACTCCATCATAGGTAAGTGCTTATCCTCTCTTCAGGGAAGTGTTGCATCCAAGACCTATTCTTCTATAATCCTCCTTCTTTTCCACCAATAGAGAGGGGAAAGTTCATGATCTTATAGATCTACTGATTCCTCTTGTTTTTTACACTGAGCGTGACTCTTGTGGTCTTATATATTAGTGGAGACCATGAAATCCACACAATTCACTCAACCATTTGAACTAGGAGAACATATATTTTTCCCTTGTAAGGATATATAGGATGCCTAACTGAGGCCCAAGATTAATGGGCCTTCTCCATACATATAACTCCCAATAAGAGGTAAATGGTCCTCCTATTTGGTGTAAACCCCAATCCTTCCCCCCTCAAATAGGCTGCTTCAACATGTAAGTCCCAGATTCCAGAACTTTGTGGATTGTGATTCCTGACTAATCAGAATATTTAGGAAACCTCCCTATGGTTCAATCTCGATAATTCATGTATCCCATCCAATCCATCATTTTTACATCAACTCACTCTAATCCCAACCACAAGATGTTAAACTCCATGAGCCACCAAACTATATAGGTTCTGATTCCTCTTGCAAGGATACCTAATAATCCCATCTTATGGGTTCAATCCCAACATTGGAACAATTATTGTCCCCCTGGATAGTAGTAAATTCCATAGTGTCATCCCAAATGTCTAAAAACTAGCATTGTCTTAGTGAATGACTAAGGAATTTCTTATTTTTTCATAAAAGGGTATCATTGATGAAGAACCTCATATACAAACAAATATCTTAATTAATGGAGAACCTTGGATTCATAGAGATAATTCTAAACCTATTTGTATTCATGATTGATCTTACGCAGGGGTAGTCCATGGACACATTGTTGGAAATGAACCATGGAATCAAGAACATATGAACATGGCTTAAATATATAATAATGTCCTAGAATAGGAAATAGTTCCCCCAAAAGGGTGTGATGATCCTGAGTTCCCATCCTCTCATCCAATGTGATTTCTAAAGTATCATCGGACAAATAATCCAATGAACGCTTGCCTTTGGAAAGAAATTCCCTGAATCTTGGATTTAAGATATGTTAGGAGTTTCTAACTCCATGAATAAACATATTAAAAACCATCCAAGGACATTGTACCCAACATGGAGTGATTGCACAAAATCTTAACCCTCATTCAATCACTCGTAGGACCCAACACACTTCTAGTTAAAACAAAATGATGGGTCAAATGTGAAACACTTAATTGTGGAACATCCTTCACAATTTAAAAAGGATATACTACCAAATCCCCATCAGAACATTTCATTCATGATTACAACATGCACTTTAGGTTGAAAAAAATTAGGGAACCCCATATGAATCCTTAACCAATGTGGCCCTTCATCAAACCCCCTTTCATATACAACAAGAATTAGGGCCATGCATGATGATAAATTATGCATGCGGTAATGAGATATTACTTTAAAATGGATTCTATCTATACTTTTCACATATATTGAAGGTCTTTAGAGCCACCTTCAATTAAAATGAATCCTCAAATTTCTCAAAAACATACATTCTAATCAATACACCAGCTGTGTATTCCAAAAATTAGATCACTCTGTTAACCAACCAAAATCTCCAATGTTGGGTTTCGAATGTGTTTATTTAGGAGTACCCCCATAATGGTACTCTCTCTACACCTGAGGCTACAAGATTGTACCTCTAATTAGTGAACTCTTGATAGTTGCCTCTTCAATAGCTATCAGCATTCCGGAATAGGGTGTCACCACTAGCTCTCTCTAATCACTTCAAGATCATGTCCCTAGAAAATGAAAATAAGTACCTCATTTAACTTAGGGAGATGAATGAGGACGTCATCAATGATTTTGTCCCTACAGTATAGAATTCCCATTCAAGGGCCCCTGGAGAAAGAAATCACCAATAACACCATAAAACCCATTATCATTATTATTAAGATGTGACCACACTATGGGATCCTATAAAGTTCAACTAAAACATGTCCACAAGGCCCCCACTATGGGAAATGATCATGTAATCAAGATTAGGTCATTACCCTAGTTCTGGAAGAAGAGATCCACCGTGAAAATATCATGAAAAACAATGGTCTTACATAAAATCTCACCCCTTATTATAGAGCCCACCTTGGAAATATGGTGTTAGATTATGAGCTAGAACATATTTCTGCTAATTCTCGCTAGTCTCTCCATGAAAATAGGGAATAAAATTATAGGAAAACAAAAATCTCTTTCAATGCACAAGAATACCTTCATCCAAATAAGGTGGAAATTAGCTATGAGTAAATACAAATTCATGCAGACACATAAAAATCCTGTTATCCAAATAGGATGAAAAACTATAGAAATCTGCATATCCCTTATGATGAATATGAATCCCACTGGTCAAATATGTTGGAAATAAATTATAGGTAGATTCAAATCCCTACTTCCTCATATCATGGACATCAATCAAATATTATAGAAATAAAATACAAGCAGTGTCAAGTTCCTATAGATGCATATCAATCCTTTGAGACAAATATATCAAAAAAAGGGTAGACTCAAGTTCATGCTCACAAATATGAATCCCACTAGTCAAATATAGTGTCAACCCGAGGAAATTGCTGGCGTATCATATATATAAGATATGGATAGAATTGTTCCTCTACCCTGACCTAGGGGAACTACTAGTACCCACTGGGACAGTATAGGGGGCCAGATCAGCAAAAATATTCCTACTCCAACTTCAGAATGATAATTTTTCCCCATTCCAGGAAAAGACGTATCTCGACACATCTTAGAAATGATGGAGGATTATACATCAATTCCCAATTGTATTCTTTAGTGTTGTCAAGACATAATAATGTCTATGAAAATAGTAAGTATTTGGTCCCACAACCCCATATCCCCAATTGGGGTGACTCATCTAAAAAATAAGATAGTTTCTCCAGAGTATGCCTGCATCCCTACTCCATTTCAAGAGGTTCTATGGACATTTTATACAATATATGGACAACCTGGTTGATAGAAAAACACTCGTTCTAATAGGGGACATTGATCCACCACAATGGATATTCCAAGGAAAGAATATATCCTTCTCACAATTCAATATACCCCGGGGTATATCCCAGCGGCATAATGGGAACCAACCAAATAAGAACCCAAATATGAAGGATGTTAGCAATAGAAAGTGGCCCGAGTTTCCCACAACAGAGTTCCCAAAAATGAAATGTGCCAAAGGGAACTAGAAAATGAAGAGAACATTCATGATCCTACTCTGTTAGAAGGTGGGGTTCTTTATTTCATCATGAACATATCAATAGAGGCTCAAGATCCTATCAACCAATTAAAAGATAATGGGAGTGGAAATAATAGTTGCGAAGATGTACCATACAATATTGTTACCAATAGTTCTAAAGGTCATCCTCAGAGCACCCATGGGTGATTAATTCATTGAAAAAAAGATTGATCATGACAAAATATCTCATAATGAGTTTCATGTTATCCCGACCACTAACCAAAAGATCAAATAGGAATAAGGTCATCCCTTTGATGTCATCCACCCTATTGGTCCTCCCTATGATATATTCTGTAGAAATTCTCCCTATAGTCAGAATTCAAGCTATGATGGTAGAAATCACGATAATGGAAGTCACTATGAAGGTCCTACCTGCAGTGAAATCAATAAGAGAGGAGGTCCTCACCTTATTGCAACCCATCCTGGACGTTCTCCCCACAATGCACACTGTAGATATTCTCCTTGCAACCAGAAATCCTTCTATGATAGTAGTCTTCTCCATGATGGTAGTCACTACAAAGGACCTCCCTGTAGTGACATTAAGCAGTAAAGAAAGTACTCCCCTTACTATGATCCACCATGAATGTACTTCCTATGGTATAAACCTTAAAACATCTCCTATATTCAAAAACTAATTTATGATGGTATTCCTTTCCACCACGGAATCCTCTATGGAGGTACTCCCCAAAATAAATGTTCACACCAGCAATAAGGTCCTCCCCTTGCCAAGCCATACATGAGAAGTCCCTCATATTCTATGTCACTTGGAATGATGGATTCATACATTTTAGATACTATTTTAATGAAAAGATACATCCTTTCTCTTCCAAAAAATAGTCATGGACCATGGTCATCTTCCGATCAACCCTTGTACCATTCATATATCGATGAGACTCCTGATAGCCCCACTACTTTGAATGAAAACATCAAGAAGCATTAAAGTTGGGAAAACCAAGTAGAGGAATCTCTGGAAGATGAAAAAAATGATATGTTTCTCATGATAATACAATTAGCTAGTGATGAGATACCTATCATATTTTGTCCCACAACCACTTCTCAGTTTGACATACCAAGAGAGTTTTCAGAAGAATGTATACACAAAATTCATATTAATATATGGAAAACTATCCTTTAGTTGTAATAAAAATATTTCCCCTATGATGGGTATGAAAACCATGTCAATATATTGGCATAGATTCACCATAAAATTGAACTAGAAGCTCTTCCATCTACATGACGACCACAATCTAAGAGGCAGAAGAAAGATATCAAACTGATCTACCTCCACTCACAGCACAATTTGTGTTTCCTTGTTGGTGATGCACCATCTAATGTTTATATCCGAGCTTTGGGAGATCATGAATCATTTCACTTCACCCCAATTCTCATCCAGCATAACCCATTTGAAATGATATCATGTAATATCAGTATCCCAAGACGGTGATCAAATTAAATCCCTATTCAGGAAAGGAAAAATTATCAACAATAAATGGCCATAAATAAGTCTCAATATCATCAAGAAATGTGAGAATGAGTCATTAAAAAACTCTTGAATGAATCAATCGTGAATATTCAATAGTTTTCTTGCACATGGGGATCCAATCATTATGAAATACTCATGTCCTCAGAAGAAAATAATTCATGTTCACACCCAACAGAATATCAGGATCACCATAAAATGGGAATTCATGAGATAAATAATGTATAAATAGTATCAGTGACCACTGTATTATAGGATCAACCCCATCACGTAGGTATGGGAAAATGTTTAACACTTTGTACGACCGAAAAATCTGGGATGATTCACAATAACAAAGAAATGGGTGCAACCCCAACCTACATGGCTGGGTAATTTTTACCTCAACTACCTACCTAACATGTGTTATCCTTTTCCCACATAGGGAGGACAATAGAGAGAGAGGCCACCCATTCTGTCTCATCTGGTGATTCATTTCCCCCACAAGGGAGGCATACAACAAGTTCATATAATAGTTCCCTCCAAGTTACCCTTTTCCAAGAAACTCAAATAGGATCTCAGAATGGAAGAAGAAAATCCAAAAACAGACTCAAGAAGACCCCCAACTATTCTACATCCAGCAAGACACACACCATGTGTTATGCATCAGTGAATGTGGTAGATGTAAACCTTATGGACCATGCTAGGAATGATAAAAATGTATATGAACAGGGAGAGGATGGTTCTGCCGAAGTTCTAATTCCCCCCAAACCTGGTGTTGTGCATACCTGAAACCAGAGGGACACCCTAAATTTTGGGTATCTATTAGTCAATCCATCACTACATCCATTGTGAATCCCCATCAAAGAGAATAATAAAAACATGGTCAGAAAAGACTCACCACCCCTCAATGATAATGAATCCTTGATGCTTTAAGAGTTATTCACTTGATGAGAGGATGAAATAAAAGATTTGATGTGAGTTAATATCATGATTCTTTGAGGACGTTGTCATGTCTGATATGTTCCCTAGGTAGAGCTACAACAAACCCTTCTAGAAGGTGTGCCTCTGCCACAAGGGCTCATCCTGGTAAATGAAGTAAGGATGGAAAGCTCTTCCAAGCTAGTTATAGGACTGTCAGTCTAATAAAACCCAATCTTGGATAGATATCAAGATTTCCCTCCCTTTAGAAAACAACAGTAACAAATTCTGACAAATCCAAAAAGGTTTTCCTAGGACGAGTTTCATCTGTATTTCCAGCCCGACCAATTTTTTTCCTTCTATGCCCACCCATTCACATGTTCAATAAGACATGAATCAAGTGATTATTAATACCATCAATTCATTGAAATATCAATTGAAATCGATGGAAGGGTGGAGTGCTCTGAAACAACTAGGATGAAAACCCTACCTCGACTTGGTGACTAACGTTCCACTACCACCAAATTTAAGGAACACTGTATTCCCAATATTCAATGGGTCATGTAACCTAAAACAACATCTGATTCATTATGCATCTTATTATGACCCCACGATGGGAACCCTAGAGAAACAAGAAGCATTGAAACTCAGATGCATCGTGCGAACCCTTCAAGGTTTAGCCTTTTTATGGTATACCTATTTTCCAGCCGAGTTAATAACAAGATGGGAGAATCTACAACAACGGTTCCTTTTCCTATTATGTTTAAAATTTTAAAAAACAACAGTCAGTGAACTTATGAACTTCAAATATTGGTAGAATGAATTTGTCTTAGAATTCATTAGTAGATCGAACTGTCTAACCTACTATCTGGGCTGAACATTTCCCCAATATGAGATGCTTGTTATGTACATCAATAACCTCCAAAACGAGATGTAAATGACACTCATCCTAGTAAAATATATGAGTGGGTTTCTATATTTCTATTCGATTTCTCAAAGGATATATGATTCTTTATAGTGGAAAAATATCAAGTCTCGAGAAGCCCTATTGGCCCCAAGAAAAAGAGTGTGAAGAGCTGAAGTGGATTCTGTTACACCTATTCCACCCCCTGCCCCATCTCTAGCTCTAAGGCCTACACTGAATCATCCAGGTCCCCCTAGAAGTCAATAGAATCAATCACCTCTTCAAGGAAAGTGGAGGAGACCCGGGTGAAATCAATTCAAGGAATGAAGTAATAAAATTTATTCGATTCAAGATGACCAAGTATATGGATACTTTGTAGCCTCTATTAACTGTAACATTATCTAGATACAAGAGCCAAAGATGGTGTATGAAGTAGGTATCGATGACCAAACATATTATTATCCCTTCCAATGAATACTAGGACACACCATCCATGATTATTTAATCATCAAATACCTCCTACAATGAATTGTAGACTCAGAAAAAATCATCCAAACACATGGAATACTCTAAGAATTGTTGAAGAAACTGACTATACCTACAATAGTTTCTGATGCAATGAAACTGACATCCTCAACCCCACTATCCTTCAGGGGTCAATCCTCCAAAAATAAGTCAGACTAGAATGGTAGAGAGAAATTTAATGAAGATGAACCTACACCATATCAAAATCTGGATTTGAAACTCATATTTTATGCCATCAAATCTAAAGAGATGATCACTGCCCCCACCAAATAGTTCCAGTGGAGGAAATCAACCAGTTTGACTCATCATCAGATGAGGAACTAATATTTAGCTCTATTAATTTCATTCACTTAATGGACCCGTTATCTGAGGAAGAACGTGATTATGAACCTAAGTTCCCCAATCCAATTAGGGAGTTGTAAAAAGAGGTCGCAGGATCCCCGGACACCTGGGAATATGTAGTCATGGAAGAAACCCAATTCCTAGCTGCACTCTCGATTAAACATTCAATGTTTAGAAAACTCATAGAAGATCCCTCCAATAGACCCATCAAGAATAGAGAAATTACCCGACCCCCACTGAAAGATACTCGGGGATGATCATTTGGGAATATCTTTCAGAATAGGAACAAATGTCTATTCTCCCATGGAATGAAGACAGACATGCCCGACCCAATTCAAAATGTATAGAAGCACCACTAGCTCTTTCCCTAAGGGCCAGTCCAACTTCATCCAATGAGCAATCCCCTAAAGCACCTATTAAAGAGAATACCCAAGTGAGAATCTCTAGCCTTTAGATCATAAATATGATATTATGAAACAATTGGTTTCAGTACTATCCATGTTGTTAATCATAGATTCCCTGAATTTGTCAAAAGATATCATAGAATCACTTAAAGAAGATTTTATAACCCACAAGGAGTGTGAAGCTGATGTAATCAATACTGAAGTCTATAGGATAGAGACCAATCCTGTAGAATGACGTTTTGTTATTTGATTCATGAATTGAGTTGAATATTACATTATACAAGGACACATCAAAACCTTATATCTTGCCGGTTAGATACATAATGTCGATATCCAAAAATTCTTCATTTTCAATGGCTCTAGATTTAATCTCATTGCACTGTAGAAACTTCTTTACATGAGCTGAAAAGAGGATAACCTAACACCCTGGACCACAACTATTTTGGGTTGTGATAAGAGTGAGTTGAAACTATTCATCCTGATCAATCTCAAAACTCAATTTGGTGACCTCATGGATGACTGAAACTTTTTTGTGGTCTGACAAAACATGTACATCAATATCCTTCTAGAAAGGCCCTATTTTCATCATTGAATTAAATATTTCACTAATTTATTGAGTGGAACATTTCATGCCAATAATTACCCATTCGAATATTACAATTCACACTATATCAATATCTGATTCTATGAACTAGAAGGGAAGAAACCCTCAGCCGATAGGATTGATTAGGCCACCACTCTTAATGGTTTTTAAATGGTCATAGACTATTCCTTTAGGAAGATTAGTGATGAATATGTACTTACCATAAATCATGTGGAGTTCATGAGTCCCAATATGGATATATATTCTATAGTGATCATGATTTCAGTCATGACCACCGATCCTAACAGTGCAGAAGCATTTACTTTCCCCTAAAAGAATGGAGAATGCTCAAATGTAAATTCCCTTAATCTATCATCAAGGCTCCAGATAACCTCTGTCTCACCCATTAAGGAAAAATATAAATATTACCCTTTTAATTCCCTCACCCTATCTTCTCAAAAAAAATTCCTCACTGTTAGTCAGGTAATAAAAGGTTACCTCATCCTCTAAATGCCAAAATTGTGATTTTTATCTAAAACATGGGGATCCTATATCAATAATTTTCCCCATCAGAAGTAGAAGAAGATGATGAGGATATAGAATAGGGATAAGAAGAAATCCTTAGGTATTACCCTCTATCATTTTAGGAGGGTGTCTCTACAACCATCGATGAACTTAGGGGAATAAACCTGGGTACAAAAGAAGACATGCGGCCCACCCTAATCAGTGAAGCCATGTCTTATGAAGAGAAAGAGTTATAAAACTACTTCCTAAGGAAGAATCAAGATATTTTCATATGGAATTATACATACATGTGAGGCCTTGATCCTGAGGTGGCCACTCACCACCTAGGCCTACCAGAACACCACGGTGGCTATAAGCAAGCTGCTAGGAGGGAGAAACCAACATGTGCTTCCAAAATAGAGGCTGAAGTTGAGAATTTTATCAGATAAAACTTCATTCAGGAGGTTTAATAGACCATCTGGATGGAAAATATATTTCCAATGAAATAGAATAATGGGAAAAAAGAGTCTTCATTGATTTTAGGGATCTTAATTGGCACTTACAGAAGGATGAATTTTTTGTCCTAATTATAGAATTTATAATCAATTAAACTTCTATATATTAGAATATATTCTCCATGGGAGGCTATTCAAGGTATAACTAAATACTAATGGACCAAGAGGATGAATATTACACTACTATCAGGCCCCCTAGGGTGTATTTTGTATAAGTAATTCCCATTGGTTTGAAAAATGTTGGTGCAACATACCAACGTGCCATGAATTGAATTTTCAAACCTTTCTGGAAAGATTTGATGAATGATATGTTGATGATATAGTGGTTAAATCATGAAAACACTCAGACCACATGGAAGATCTTGAAACTGAATTCAAAAAACTGTAAAAACATAGTAAAAAAATGAACCCATTAAAATGTTCTTTTGGTGTAACTTTACGGAAATTACTCAGTTTTTTCATATGCCAATATGGCATTAAAGTAGACTCTGAGAAGACACGGTCCATCCGTGTCATGTAACCTCCCAAAAAACTCACTGAGTTGAGAGGAATTCAAGTAAATTTGGCCTACATTTAGTACTTCACAGCCAACCTAGCAAATTTTTTTTTCCATTCACCGAGTTTATGAATGAATGGTCCGCATATCAATAGACCTATGATTGTTAGGAAGCATTTTACAATCTCATGAAATATATATTCATCCCTCTAGTGATAATGTTTTCAACCAATGGAATAAAACTCATCATGTATGTGACTTCTTAGAGAGATACCTAGGAGCCTTCCTCTTGAAAAATATTAAAACTGACAGTGAGAATAGCCTTTGCTATCTCATTCAAACCATGATCAATGCTGTGAATCGGTATTCAAATATCATGAAGATATTTCTAGCCTAGATCATTGCGTTCTAGGAGATATGACACTATTTTAAGCACCATGAGTTTCAACTAGTCTCGAATAGAAACCCTCTCATGCAAATTAACATTTGTTCAATGTTGACAAGATGATTATCATGGGAGGTCATCCTATAAAAATTCAACATATGGTTTGTGCATGAGAAATCCATCAAGGTCCAAGAATTAGAAAATTTACTAGAAGAACACCCTTATGTAGACATGACATCATTGTATGTCAAACTACTTGATGAAGAGGTGTTCTTTGTTCAAAAGTATTCCCATATATGGGAAATAACTTACGACGAGACATACATAATCCCAATAGGTAAAAGGATGGAAGACCCCAAACTCAAAAAATTAAGGCTAGGAGTCATACTCATATCTCCATAAAAGTCAATTATACCTTTTTCTTCCTACTATCAAAGGGGTGAACAAACAATGAAGTGGAGTATTAGGATCTCAATGCAGGCATAGATCTAGCACTTCAAGTACAAGCCATACACTTGAATATAAATGGAGACTCAGAACTAGTCATGAAGAAGGTAAGTGGTGATTATGATATCAAAAAATAGAATCTAATCCATTTGATGGATCATGTCTGAGAACTGATGGTGGTGTTCCCCTCAGATCCCACATTAACTGATGCCCCCATTTTCAAAATTCTTAGGCTGGTGAATTAGAAAATTCATCCCCAAATTTGTCTAAACTGTACCCGGATGAAACGATCATCAGTATTTCCCCCCATTGAATGGTATTTCCATTTTTTTAGGACAAGATGTAAGAATTCAATGGGATTAGTCCCACCCCCAAGCCTTATGGTTCTTCCAAGGGCTAAAAGTCTCCATTAGTGGACTACCTTAAAAGGGACAACTCCCACAAGATAAGTCCAAAAGGGAGAGGATCCTAATATGAGTAATAAACTCCATTCTCTATAATGGAAGAAATCAAAAAAAGGTACTCCACAAGAGGGTCCTTGATGTGGTCCTTCTTAGGTGAATTTATAGAGAAGATACTGATGTCATCATGAATGAAGTTCATGTAAAAGCCTATGGGGAAGATCAAGCAGAATCCAAGATCTCTCATCAAATTCAAAGACATGGAAACTATTGGCCCACCATGATGTAGGATTTTTCTATGTTCATTAAGAAGTGTCATTCCTTCCAATTTAATTCTAATTCTATCCATTATCCCCCAGAGTTACTTCACATAGCTCTGCACTGCTATCCATTTTCCATATGGGGAATGGAAATTGTGGGATAGTATCTTCCTGCAAAAACCAAACAATTAAAGTATATTATCATAGTAACCATCCTCTTTCCCAAATGGATAAAAGTTGTACCCCTTAAAGTGGTTGGGTAAAGAACCATTTTTGGGTTTATGAAATCCAATATCATCACTAGATTTGGTGTTCTTCATAAAATACTTACAAAAAATTGAATTAATATCTACAATATTGAATTGGATAGGTTATATCATGAGTATGGCATCAAGGACAACTGTTCATCCCACTATCATGTAGAGACCAACGTATAGATAGAGGTATTTCAATAAGATCCTATCCATCATAATCCATAAAGTGGTAGACAAGGATAAGAAATCATGGGCAGACAAGCTCCTCGATGCTCTGAGGGATTACCAGACCGTGACCCATACCACTACTCAAGAAACTCCATACTCAATAGTACACATTAAAAAGGGTTTTTCACCCATTTATGTTCAACTACCATCACTCCACATCACTATTTGTGATTAAATATCCGTAAATAAGCAGTCAAAAAAATTGATCTATGAGTTAGAGCGACTAGATGCGAGAATATTTAACACTTTTCACCATTTGTATGTTTACCAAAACTGGATTTCATGGGACTTCAGCAAAAAGGTCTTCCAATCATCTTTCCTCAATGGAGAAATTCTGTTAGTCCTAATAACCCTGATGGTACTTGGGAAGAAACCACCAATACAGGAACCAAAACTGAGAAGGACCATATGTATACATGAGGTATACTTAAATGGAGTGTATTAATTAATTTCAAAGCATGGAAAACTCACCAAATATCCCACTAATTCAAGGTTCTTGAAGAAATATTTTTTGTTGCCAAAAAACCACATCCTAATTATATGATTTAAAAATTCATGATGATATCATGTTCACCACATGAAATTAATCTATATGGACAAAACATGATGATATCATGATGTTAAAATTTATGATATAACATCCTTGATACATAAAATTACACTATATAGTATGTATGTCCTCACCACAATAAAATAAACTGAATGATATAACATGAATTTCCTTTCATGCTAGGGGATATCCATCCACTCCACATAATGTTATACTTTACGATAACCTTTCAGATTTTGTGATGTTAAACTACATGATAAAACAACTTTAATACACAACATTAAGCTGCATAGTATGGAAAACTAAACCACAAGATGTTAAATTACATGGACAAAATGTATTGATCAAACGATGTTAAACTACATGATGAATCGTCTTTATTACACAATTTTAAATTGCAAGGAATCTTTTTTCTTAACCACATGACACTAAACTATATTAGGATCACTATGTTCCAATCAATGATTTATCGCACATGAGTCAGATCTGTTCTAGGGAAAGATAAAATTCCTTGTTCTTATGTGATATTTAAACATATATGGGGTCCTTATTTCTCCATAACTATTTTTGGATTGATTCCTATCTACACATGATATCTAGTGACACCTAGACTCTATGTCCCAGGCCCTACCACCACTATCAATAACAATTTATCCCCTTATTTTGTGTTAATTAAACCGATGTCGTGAGGTTTCCTCATAGAACTATGTATAGATTTATTCCCCTCTTTCAATGGGATATATAGAGATTCCTTGATCTTAGATCTTGGTTTACCCGTTTAATGATACAAAATTCCTTTCTTTTACCCTCTAATGCCTCTATATTTTAAGATAAACCCCTTTCTATTCTTTGTTTCTCACACCAAACATAGATCACGAGAGATTAGGAATGATTATAAAGTCTTACACCATAAAAACAAAGAGTAAATGTGCATTATGGGACCATCACCTAGAAAAAATTGTTAAAAATTCCCCCTTCTTATGCACGGGTCAGAAGGGTACAGAGAACATACTTCTCTAACAACATACGGATTGATTCCTACCCATGATGGATATATTGTGACACATAAATTCTATATCCTAGTCCAACAACCATCATATATATATATATATATATAAATGCCCCATTTCCCAATGTATGGACCAGACCTATGTAGAGAATTTCCTTCTAGAACTACACGTGTCTTGGTTCCTTCACTCGCATGATATGTACTGTTGCCCGGATTCTGCATCCTTGGGACCAACCACCACTAAAATAAAGAATTCACATTTTCCCTATATATGGACTAGAACTATATAGGTAATTCTCTTCTTGAACTATATGGGGTTGATCCCTACACTTATAGGATATGTAGTGACTCCCGAATTCTATATCCTTGGGTCCATCTACCACAAAAAAAATTCCCCCATCTCCTTAAAAAAATTAACCCTAT
The DNA here is from genome assembly GCA_963277665.1 of Viscum album. NCBI lineage: Eukaryota > Viridiplantae > Streptophyta > Magnoliopsida > Santalales > Viscaceae > Viscum > Viscum album. Next base: position 1,423,513,795 of record OY728136.1, on the reverse strand, counting down.
ATAGGAGATCCCAAACCTTGATTCCTAGAACAAGTATTTATCGAAAGATCTTTCCCCCTATATACAAGTCAAATCTATGTAGGGGAGTTCATACTTCATGACTATTAAACCTCAGGATATTTCTTATATGCCCCGATATACCCTTTCTATCCATCAAACTCTATGCTCTGAGAAATTTTGGATCCCCATAAACTTCCACAACCATCAAAAATTGAAGTTCAGTGTCCTATATACACCTTTATTTGAATCTGGACACAATGACCCAGTGACTCTGCATATTTTTTTTTTATAAAAAAGGCCAATAAATCAAAGTAAAATTCATCGTTAGGGTAGGATTTTCCTACCTCTGTGCTCCCAACAACCTCTCATGCCCATATCATTGATCATAATTAGAGGGTCCTTGGGATCATGGTTTACGCTTTCTTCTCCCCACACGTATTGGGAAATCCATAATATATTGGCTAGATTATCCCATAATCATGATTTTTATGACAAGATATCCTCGAAACATGATGTTAAACAATGCTACTAAAATCATCACTGCAGAATATTAAACTCCATGGAAAAACATCTTCAACACATGAAGTTAAAATTCATGGAATAACTGTGTTCTCACAAGAAAGGAAAATCACTTCTAACATTGGTCACATACCATGCCATGTCATAGAAATATTTATTTCTTGATTATATCTACATAGGATATATAGTGGCACCTGAATTCTCATCCCATTACGTCCACCCTAAAAATTGAAACATGTCCCAAATATATGAGATGTACCTATGAATGATTGTTTTGGTGAAGAACTATGTGTGGTTTTATTATTATCATACCATGAGATACATAGTGACGTATAGATCCTATGTCTTGGATACAACTGTGGATCTCATAAAAATGTTCCCTTATCTACATGAAAGCTAAGTTGAATCAAGGGGCTTCCACACATTCCCTATTTGCGAGTCCATTTCAAGAAGAATCACATGTCCCTTATTTCATGTTGAGGAATCCAAATCCACACTGAATGAAGGTAAACTACATGGAATCTATATCCTCTCAACATGGCATTAAACTGTACAGTAATTTTTCTAATTGCATGATGATAGACTGCATGGTAAAACATACTTGTAGTTCAACGTTAAAATTTTAGAACAACACCAAAAATATAAACTACTTCTTTCCAAGATCATGCCATCCCTATGTGGTGGATTAAATTCTTGCTGCCCCATTTTTCTCACACCGAGAATGAATCACGTGGGCTTAGGGACCTTATTAGGTGATTCTCCAAAAAACCATGGAAAATCAATCCAGAATAGTTGGTCGTGGAGGCATGACCTCAAAAGGTACACTAGAGCTCTCCCCTCCATGTTGGGAAACCCAAATCCTAATCGCATGAAATTAAACTGGGATATACCCCAAGAACTACATTTGGATTGATTCCTATGTATATAAGATACATAGGGATACTTATATGATATATTTTAGGCCCAACCACCTTCAAAGGAAACAAATATTTCTAAAATTCACCCACTGCATGTGTATCGACTAGACCTAGGTTGGGAGTCTAATTTTTGGATTCTTGGATCATCAAAACTATGTGCATCTCTAATAAAAAATTGAAATGACCCACCCCACGTACAAGTTAGATCTATATCGGAAAATATTTTATTCCACAGGTAATCATGGCATGAATATTTCTAATATGTATATACATAGCCTTACCATCCCTCAAACTCTATTCTTTGAGGAATCATAGATCTTCAAAAACTACCCTGGACATAAGAAATAGAAGTCCACTGTCCTAGGGACACCTTTTCATGACAATGAACATAATTCCTTGATTTTAGTGCATAAGTTTCTCACAGAAGGGCCTATAAACCAAAGGAAAATTATTCCTTATGAGAGGTTTTTTGTACCTCAATAATCCCAAAAACTTATAATCCCCATTCCATTTTTACCAATCTGAGAGCCCTCAGAACCATGATTTACACTTTCCTACCTACCCGCATCTTGGACATGTTGCGATATCCCGGTTCGGTTATCCTCCTATTACTTGGGGATTCTATATCAATGTCCTAATCACATGACATTGAAACTACATGATTCTTGATACCCAATGTTCACTCTTGGGTCTAAACACATCATAGAATATATTTACCTCATTTTCTTGTGTGCGAAATAAGTCTTCATTGAAATGTTCAGTATACATCCTACCTCATTGTTGAGCTCATACGAAGGACACAGATTCCCCATTTATATGCATGAACCAGATTCTCATATGGATAAACATTAAGCCATAAATTAAATACATTTTTATTGATTCTTATCATTATAGGATATATAGTTATTCCCGAATATCATTTCTTAGGTCCATCCATGAAAAAAATCTCCTTCTTTCTTGCATAAGGGCCAGACCTACCTAGGGAACTTCCTCACACTTGTATGGGAAGAATATCTCCACCCATTATCATGAAATATTGGCCAGAAATGCCCCTTTCATGTTCAAGAAAACCCCCTTCACAATCCATACTCTGTGTCCAGAAAAATCTGAGTCCCCATAACAATCCATGGGCATTATAAATGGATAGTCAGTGTCCTAAGGAAAACATTTTTTGACTATGCACATAATACCCCAGTGGCTCTGCATAAGTTGTCCATAAAAAAGGCCTATCAAGACAAATTAATCCTTATTAGAGGCTTTTGATACCTCCATACTCCCCTATGACATTTATGCCTCACCACACACTTGGTTTCAAAATCCCCTATATTATTGTTTACATCATGTCTCCTATTTCATTCCTTAAGATAACAGAACATTTTAGATTAGACTACCATGAAAAAGTTTAATTGTTTACCCCTGTGGTTAGAATGAAATAAATTCAAGTCATAAATCTCAAATGTTTTAGTTGTACGATGTTAAACTACACCATGATTCAGCAATCATTTACACTAGTCAAATCCGTGTAGAAATGTAATTCATATTCAAAGCTAATGAAAATTCCCCTACTACTTTTATACAGAATTCCCTCAACATTCCCATCCCTATGGCATTCAACAAAAAAACAAATTAAAATTCTCATAAAATTTCATGGCCATCAGAAATGGAAAAACATTGTTCTGAGGACACCTTTTTTGACTATGCGCACAATGCCTTGACGGTTCTACATCAGCTTCCCATAGAAAAGGATTGTCAAAAAAGGGAAAAATTTTCTTTAGGAGAGGCTTTTCCTACTTCAATATTCCCTAAGGATTCCATTCCCCATATCATATAATATATCCAGAAACCAAAAAATCATGTTCAATAAAAATTCCTCATGTATGTATGAATGATATTGGGAAATCCTCTGTCAATGAATCCAAACTTGGGGTCATTTCTCTAAAAATCATGATCATAACTATTCGAACTAGAAAATCCATTTTGGTCAAGGATTTTCGACATAAAACATTAGTCTTTGTCAAAAATGTTCGACCTAAAACATCAGTCTCCGTCAAATTTGTTCAATATAAAATAACAGTAATGATTTTCAATTCTCAAGACATTAAACTAACTATAATGAATAAATGAAACTCACTAGGATGAAAACCTTTAAAGGGAATCTCAGAAAAAATTTACCTGCTCACTAAACCTACACTTTGTCTGGTTTAGGAAAAATATTGAACAATAAAAAATCTAATGACATAAAAATCTTGTTAGGTTGAAAACCTGTAAAGGGATACCAAAGAAAAATTCAAGTTACACTACTAATACTAAATCAAATTTGGTTTATAAAATTGATAGGGTAATAATGGAAGAGACACAATGTTTGTAGGGTCTTCCAGAAGACCCTAGAAATATGAAAACTACGCTCGATGAGTCCCTTGGATTAGGAAAAAAAGAGATCATGATTTTATTATTTTAATGTAATTATCCTTGATAATGATTCATTATGATATCTGGTGAAAGATAATCATTCAAAATGTACTCAATTACAATTTACCAACATTGGAGTAAAAGACGAAGGATAAACATTGAAGAGAAAGAACGATTTCATTCTATTGAATGGTAATGGGTTAACAGCCATAATCTGGAGTCTCTCCCTAACGTAAAAACAAATATGGCATAGGGTAACTCACAAGATTACAATAAATATTGACTAATTCTGTCTAGAAGATTGATAACCACCAGATGTGGACCATCAAGGGATTGTTCTAATTTAGTCTTTTATTTAGATTCATCCTTGACTGTTGGGTGTACTCATTTCACGATAACCTTGAGAACAGACCCTTTTTATTTAATGGCCTCATAATTGGAACTTGTTGATGCTAGTTGCACCTTAATCTTTCCATATGATCCTCACACACCCATAACACTTTCATTTTTTCTATCATGTGGTCATGAGAATTTTCTTCTATAGATACTTGGTGGTGAGACTCCTTGGTGATAACCCTAGTGTTCTTCATTTGATGATGTAAGGCATTGAATCAAACAAGGATTCCTCAAAAAGTATCTAGGTTCTCATAATCTATAACAATATGGTATACGAGAAGGTTTAGGTGTCAGTAATCAAAGCCTCATGAACCTATATCGATGAATAATCATCGAAGTGTGTCCTCCTCATCAGCAAATCCTATTAATGGAGTTTCTATGGAAATAGTACAAATTTGATGCCATGATTTCCTATGTACGTATTAGGGTTTCCTAATGGGATTAGGACTTTGGTTTTTCCCTCCATCATGATGACTATATAATCCAGAAGTGCCATCGCAGTAGACAGAGATTCCCTTAGTTGAGTTCGGAAGTATAAATCCCCCGCTCTACTAGAGGTTCAACCTCTGGAGCTAAAGGTATGGGGATGACTGCAATTTTTTTATTTTCTGGTGATGTCCCACTAGGGACAGCTTTAGTAGGACCGTAGACTGTTCTTTACAAAAATATGGGGTTTAAGTCACTCTCCTCAAATATTTTTTACATGGGAAAAGTCACTTCTGAATGCATGGGATGATGAATATAATTCCTTCTTATAGTATGAATGGAGGAAGATAGCATATTTGATAGAGTCTGGATAGGAGTGTAGAAATCAATAGCCTCTAAACTCATTGAATTGGCCTTGCCAATACCCCATCCGGATGGCAAGCCACCAATAGGTGAGCGTACTCCAACAATAAGTAAGTTGAGGCCATCGTAGGAGGAATAAATACATATATATTTTCATCTTACTACATCATCATCATCCATAATTGGAGAAGGTTCACTAGATGAGATTACCTTTTTTACTTGGGTTATAGGGAGAAATGAGATGAGTAATAGGAATCCAAATTTCCTTTAAAACCTATAAGAGGTATAAGGTTTACAAATTTTCAATATATTTAAGATTGTGGTCAAGACCCCATCCCAAAGTGAAATGATATAGGAATGTCCTTCTAGGGATCCACTTCTGTTAACCATCATTGTTCCATGGGGCGCAACTCAAGGCAGAAATGTGAATTGTGAAACATCAATGAAGAATTCTTCCATATCATCGATGTTCAAATATTGTGGACAATTCAAAGAAATTTTAAGAAGGGATTGATGAAATTTATAATTATGAACTATTATGGTATGCTGATACTCATAGAAAGGGAAATGATCTTCCATCCAGTTGTATAGAAATTGAAATGGCATACTAAGATGATACCAGGGACTTTCATCTTATATTTTCCCTAATAATTCATCAATATGATTAAGGGTACGGATGGTTAGGTTGATGGGATATCCCTCTTCCAAAGTTGCTTCCATCATTAAGGAAGAAGATATGACACCATTGTAGACATCACAGGAATGGAAAATCCATCTACTTAGGAACATGATAAGGAAACCATCTAATTTGAGCTCAGATAATATGTCGGACCAAATCTCATAAGCCCATGTGGTATATCAACCCGCCTCGAGGGTTTCACTGTATGGGCTTGGAATATTTCATGAATTTTGATTTGGATGTGTTTGATTGTGTTGGACTTTGGGTTTTATCCCATTCACCCCCAAGAACAGCCCTTTTTAATCTTCGATTGAAATAAGTGAGCGAGCATGACATGGTTGACAAAGAAACCCCATCTGAACTAACCAGTAAATACCTCACCATTGGAGATACATGTTCAATATTATCCAAGGTATTGGATGCTGATAAGAATTCATCATACATATTACCAAGGATGGGAAGTCTTTCTATCTTTTAAATATCCCACAAACTTATCCCTACTTCACCGTGAGAAAAGTGGAAGGATTTGGAGCTTGAACACTAGAAACTCAGTAGTTCCAGAATAATTTCACATGGTGAGTAAATTGAAAACTGGGAAACCTATATGGAGTGATACAGATTCATATATTACAAACACTTAGAAGAATCCCAGATGTTTTGGTGAACCTATAATTCCCAGTCCCATTCATCAGAGAAGCACCCTCTAGATCGCAGGTCCCACTTGGAGCTCCACCCTCTATTGGGATTGCCTTGTGAAAGGTTGACAATAGATATATAATCCTAGATAGATAATTTCAAAGAGATATTTTGGTGGCGTTTCATACTCTATTTTTACATGGATCTATTCAGAAAAAAACATATCCTTTCGGCTCGATGTAGTTTTGATCACTCCCATGGATGAAATATTTGTTCGGTCATGCCCTCGAGACGTTTTGAGTCGAACGATAATACTTTTATAATCAAACATTGAAAAACTATCATCACCTTGGATTCTCAATTTATAAATTTGAAACTGATTAAAGAATGGTTATTCCATAAGACATAGAAGAAGAAGATATTTTAGAATACCCTTTATAGGAACAACACAAGATCCGAAGTTGTCTTCAACATTATCGGCGATAGCCACCCTCTTTCTGGTGGCATCCATTAAGATTATAGGAAGAGACATTATTTTTCCTATAGTGGATGAGAAAAACTATGTTTTCTTCTAGAAAAATCTTAAAAGAACTAAAATTAGTATGTATAATGAAAGGTGTAATAAATGATTGTCCACGGAAGGCACCGTCTGTGAAATGATAGTTCATGAAAGCTCGTGAGGTGTTGGTCCATGATGTGTTGGCCAAAAAATTGATGGTTTGTGGAAAGAGTAATCCACATACAAACCAGAACTATACGAAATCTCTAACTCACCATTCACGAATGAAGGTGTTCAATTAATGGATGAAATATTCAGTTCATGGGTGAAGGGAATCCACAAAGTTGATAGTTTGTGGAAATGAAGTGGCCAGGAAAATTGTGGGATCACAATGTTTGTTGTGAAACATGATAAAAGGAAAAATGACCTGGTCACCCCTATATAGTGGGGTGGTCCCCCTACTGTTCCACCCATATACTGTAAACCAGTTCAAGTATGAACTACTTTCAACATCATAATAGCTTACTCTTCATTCTGATTAGAACCCATTATGATGGGGATAATTTGTTGGGTCCTAAAAAAATTTCAATGGTAAATGAAATACTATCTTGGATTTGAAAAGGAATGAAAATTAATTAAAAAATAATGAAGAAGAAGGCTGGAGAATCCAAAATTGGGAAAGGATGGAACATGCACTATAATGTAGAAATCATTTTTTGACCACTGCTATGAATGGAGGTCCATAGTTTCATGAATCATTCCCAAACTAAACAGTTATCAGGACGGCGATTTCGGTGCATGTATCCCACAAACAAAATAATTTACTAGAAGGAGGATGATAAATCATCACATTATATGACATTCCCCACGAACTCAAATGGTTCGTGGGTGAGGCAAAGCCGATTGATTCTAACAAATGAAACAAAGTAATTCATAGAAACCATGTAGTAATTTTTTCCACCGTGTATGAAGACACTAAACCCTGCTGACTAAGTCATCTACAAACTTGGATTAACCTGTGGGAATTCAAAAAATATTCTTTACAACCCACCAATCTAGTTCCTCTACCTCTCTATAAACGAACCCTGAGGGGGACTGAAGAGAGAACCTTTTTTGGAGGACTTGATAGATCGAAGGAATGGAAGAATAGAGTACTGAAAAATATAGACTCCTTCAATGATTCCTTATAGTTATAAACCTCTTCATAACATTAAATAAGGAAACATATTACTAATTTTAAGACCCTGAACCCATCTTCCTTTGTGGATGAATTTCTTGTGAAGTGTAGAACCAATGCCCCTTCTTCAATCTAGAATTCCACAGAGCCATATTCTTTGTGACTTGAAGCCTACACTACATCGAAAATCACTACGTTGGTGGATCCTAGCCCCAAATAACATCTTTCTATGTGGATGGAACTCAACACTGGGTAGCAAAATTCCATATGTACAAAACCTGGTTGAGCATAGAAAAACAACAGGTAGACCAAATCCATATCTATGTACCATCACAGTACGCATACACCCCCTTCACCCATATCTAAACATGCTATGTGGGGGAAACACCATCCCACATAAAGAAATGGTACGTGGAATGTGGTATTATCATGTGTTCCTTCCTCTGGCTTCAATCATTTCCTTCCATTTCCATCGCATTACCCATATCCCCTCCATAAACCAGTCCAACGATGCTAGTCCAAAACCTCTTCCAAATCTACCAAACCTATGTGATAAAACTATTGGGAACATCATTGTTCCATTTTGAGTTTACATACCCATGGTAAGTAGAGTCATGTGGGGAATCCCTACAATAATTCAGACCTTGGGAATGTACCTAAGTTTACATTCCCATGGTAATGTGGGTTCTGCCCTTTGGATTATCACATGTACATCCTCATTATAGGGATTAAAGGTAATAACTGATCTTTACCTTTAATGGGGTACAAGGATAAATAAAGTGAAAACATACTTAATTTCCCCTTCGATGAGGAGTCATGCTCCTCCCATTTCCCAAAACACGTCTTAGGGAACTCCATCTGAGGTAAGACCCCAACCTCTCTTCAGGGAATTTTCATATCCCCAGCCTCTTTCTCCATGTCCTCCTCCTTTTCTACCAGTGGAGAGGGGAAGGTTCATGGTTTTCTAGATCTACCTTTTCTTCTTTTTTCTCACACCAATCATGGATCATGTGGTGTTATATATTAGTGGTGATCATGGTATTCACAAGATTCACTCAACAAGATGAATAAAGAGAACTATGATTCATGCCCTGACCAGGATATTTTGGAAACTTATCTAAGGCTCGAGCCCAATGTGCCTTCTCTATAGATATAAGTCTAATCTAGAGGTAAATATGCCTCCTATTCTATGTAATTGCCAATCATTCCCCCTAAAATTGGTTTCATGAATGCATAAGTCCAAGCATCCAAAACTATGTGGACATTGATTCCCAACTAGCTTGGATACATAGGGAACCTCCTTGAGGTTCAAACCTAATACTTCACGTATCCAATCAGCTCCATCATTTTTAAATCATCACACTCGCATACAAATGACATGATGTTTAACTGCACGAGACATAAAACTATGTGGGTTCTAATTCATCTCATGAGGATATGTAGGAATCCTATCTTATATGTTTAATCACAATATTGAAACAATTCACGTACCCCTTGTATGATAGAAAACTCCAGTGCACCATTCCATATGGATCAAAACTAACATTATCTTAGTGAACAAATAAGGAATTCCTGATTTTTCCGTAAAGGGAACAATTGATGAAGAATCTTAGATACATACAGATGTCTCCTTTAATGGTGATCCTCAGATTCATAAAGATAATTCTGAACTCATGTGTTTTCATGACTGATCTTACCCAGGGGTAGTCTGTGGACACATACATGAAAATGAACCATGGATTCACAAACATATGATAATGGATTAACTTTATTAGAGAATCCCATAATAGGCATTTTTCCTCCCAAAGGGTGTCGTGATCCTGAGATCCCATCCTCTCGACCAATGTGAGTTCTTAAGTGTCTTTGGCAAAATCATCCAATGAACGTCTTCCTTTGGAATGCAGGTCCATGAATCATAGATGTGAGAGCTATTGGATGTTTTCGGCTCCATTAATAAACCATTTGGAGACTATCAGAGGACATTGTACCCAACATGGAATGATTTCACAAAAACATAACACCATTGAAATCACTCATTGGACCCCACATGCTTTGGGTCTAAACAAAATGATGAGTCCAACATGAAACACAAAACTATGTCACCTCCTTCATTGGATAAAGAGGATATACTATCCATTCCCAGTAAAACCATTTTTTTATTGGGTACAAGACATGATTTAGGTCAAAAAAGGGGGTTTAAAGTGTTTTTAAGTTTTTATTGATTACGATAGTTTTTGGGGGTTTTATTGTTTTTTTGGAATTTTATGGTTTTGGGTTTTTAGGGGGTTTATAAGTTTTTGGGATTTTAATGTTTTTAGGGTTGTAGGGGGGATTAAGGGATCTTATGGTTTTTTTGTATCTTTTAGCAGTTTTTGAGTTTTTTGGGCTTTTAGTTTTTTTATTTTTTTATGTTTTTTTATTTTTTTGAGGGTATTACTATAAGAAAATAATAATAATTTCACAATAGTTTTCAAAACCATCACTAAATACATTAAGAAAAATTACTAAAAATCTATTTTAAAAACCACTTCCAAATTTGTTTTATATATTTTTTATTTTCTGATTTATTTTTAGCAACCGCCATTAAGTCATATTTTTTACTTTCTTTTTATTTAATTTTTTGTCCAGTTTATAAAAACCTCCATGTATTAATGGTGAAAAATATTAAATGTTACATATTTAATTAAGATTTATTATTATTTATTATTATTTATTATTTATAATCATTTATATTTTATTTTTTACAATTTCAATTAACTAACATGTTTTAATTATTAATTATTAATAATTATTACTTAGTAATTATTTGAAGGTTAAATTAATTAATTGATAATCTGAAATTCATACTTCAACGTCAAATGACCCTAAGTTATGATTCAAGTGAACATTTTAACTAATAAAATTATAAAATTGACGCTCATGAAATTAGGTTCAATTATATTAGATAATAATATGGTAATAATTAATAGAATGAAATTTATTACAATTTTAAGAGAGGTTGACAATAAAACATCAACTTCCAAAGACCATAACTTTTAACCTTACTATTTGTTTAGGATGTACCTAAAATGAAATGAAATCCTATGATGATATCTAGACAGTGTTAATTAGGGAAACACTAGTCATTATTTTTATAGGTCAAAGAAGGCCAAAATATCTCCAAAACTGAGTTTTTAATTCAGATACCATGATTTTAGAAGATTTAATGACACTTTAGAGTTGTTTAAAGGTGTCTTCATATGATTGTTAGGTATAATTCCATGGATTTACATTTCTACTGATTTTATAGCATTGCAATTATTATGGTTTTCTCTCTTTTGGGGATTTACTGTCTATTATATAAATATATATTTATATTTATTTCTATTCATTTATTTATATTTATTATATATATATATATCAATATTTATTTCAAATTATACAAATTGTATCTACGCATGGATACCTTTTTTATATTATGAGTATTCTTCCATATTTATATGCATTTGTAAATATTTTTACACATCTATGTTTATATATTTTTATTTCTTATATAGGTATATATTTATATATTAATTTATTTACTTATGATTACTTATATATTTTTAGATTAATATATAATTATATATTTTTGTTTTTTTATATATATTTATGTAATGTAAATTTTTGTTTATATATATTTATATAAAACTTCATTTATGTATATATTTATATCTATTTTTTATTTATTCATTTACTATTTACTATTTATTAATTTATTTATAACTTATTTATTATATATTTATTAATTATTTATTATATAATTAATTTTAACTTATTATTTAATATTTATAATATATTATTACATTTTATTTTTAATTTATTATTTATTATTAATTTATGATTAGTGTATTATTTATTTAATATTAATTTTTTAACATTTATTTTTTATTTATTATTTTTTATTTATTATTTATTTACTACTTATTTCTTTTATACTAACTCATTTTTTATTAATAATTATTTATTTAACATATATATATATATTATGCTTTTATGTTTTTAATTATTTTATTATTTATTTATTATTAACACATTATTTATTATTTATTTATTACTTATTCCTCACATATTCTTTATTCAATTTTTTTTATTAATTTTATATTTAAGTATCATATATGAATTTATTATTTTTTTATAAATTTCTTAATTATTCATTATTTATTCGCTAGTTATTTATTATTTATTAATCAATATTATATAATTTGTATTTTATTTATGAAATATTTATTACTTATTAATTAGTAATTACTATTTATCATTAATATTTTTTATTTTTTATTTACTATTTATTACCATATTTATTTATTTATTGTTTTTTGTCAGATTTTTATAAATTATAAATTATAAAGTATTTAGTTCATATATATTTGTTATATATCTTATGTTTTTCAATTTTGTTATCACTCATTATTATTCATTAATATTATTAACCTTTTAGACATTTTATATACTTATATTAAATTCTGTTTACTCACCACGTAAAGACATTACTAGAGTGGTATAGACTTTGTATAATAACCTAGATATAAGGGGTTAAAATCTCCCCCCAACACAAAAAGATACATAGAAATATATGTATGTATAATTTCTGTTTAGAATATATAAAAAATTCATTTAGGAAATACGCATGGTAATAAGTAAATAAATATTTATTAATTATTAAAATCAATTATTTAAAAAAAAATTAAAAAATACAAATAAAAAACCATTGTGATATGATTTCTCTTTGATTTAAAAAACTGCTAAATTGTTTCACATTAGTTTTGAAACCCACCACTAAATGATTTGTGACACATTATTTGGTCGTCGTTTCCCAAAAACAACATGAAATAATTTTTCAGTGGCTTAAATCACAACAAAAATCATACATTGGCATTGATTTTAGGGATTTTATCATTTTTAGTGTTTCTGGGTTGATAGTGTAATTTTAAGGGTTTTTGGGTTTTTGGTTTTTTAGGGGTTTTAATATATTTTAGTGTTTTTATTGTTTGACTGTACTTTTTTGGGTTTTTATGGTATTTTAGGGTTTTAGTGTTTTTAGGGTTTTAAGGTTCTTTTAGGGGTTTTAGGTTTTTCAGGGGTTGTTAGGGTTTTGTATGGTTTTAGGTTTTTGTTGGGTTTTTGGGGTTTGATGAGTTTTTTCACATTTTTATTGGTTTTAAGAGTTTTTATGTTTTTAGGATTTTTCATGTTTTTAGGGATTTGTTGGGTTTTTAGTATTTTTTAACATTTTTTGGGTTTTCATAGGTTTTTTAATGTGTTTTATGTATTTAGGGTTTTCTTAGGGTTTTAGTTTCTTTAGGGGTTTAGAGGTGTTTAGTATTTTAAGGATTATAGGGATTATAGTGATTTTAGGGTTTTTAGTTTTTTAAAAGTTTTCTAGGAATTTAATGATTTTTAGGGTTTTTAACATTTTTATAGTTGTTAAGGTTTTGGTGGGTTTTAATGGGGTTTAAGTGATTTTAGAGTTTTTGGGGATTTCTTGGGTTTTTACAGTTTATTTGATTTGTTTTTGGGTTCTTGGGGTTTGTAGGATTTCATTATAGTTTTAAGGGTTTTATGGGTTATAGGGATTTCCTTGTTTTAAGTTGTTTTTAGGGGTTTTAGGTTTCATATGGTTTTATGGATTTTTAAGAGTTTTTAGGATATTTAAGGGTTCTTTCGAACATTTATGATTCTTAGTGTCATTCAGGGTTTTTAGTTTATTTCATGGGTTTTTTATTTTTTTAGTGTATTTTAGGGATTTTATGTTTTTAAGGTCTTGTAGGGATTAGTGTTTCAAATTTAATTTAGGGTTTTTAGGCATTTTAGGATTTTAATGTTTTTAGGGTCATTTAGTGGTGTTTTAGTGTTTAAGGGGTTTTAGGGGTTTCTATGGTTCTTAGGATTTTTTTTATTTTTAGGGGTTTTTAAGGTTTTTATGATTTTCAGGGTTGGGGGGGGGGGGTTTAAGACATTTCAGAGTTTTTAGGGGTTTTAGAGTTTTTTTATTTTTGTTGTTTTTTCTGAGGGTAGGATTTCTTTTGTTTTTATGGGTTTTCAAAGTTTTTTTTTGTGGGGGGGGGTCAGGGTTTTTAGGGGTTTCAAATATTTTATGGGATTTCAAGGGTTTTGGGGTTTTACGGACTTTATGGATTTAGGTGTTTTTACAATTTTTAGTGTTTAGGGGTTTTTTGGTTTTTGGGGGGTGTTAATGGTTTTTATAGTTTTTATGGATTTTATATGTTTTTAGGGTTTTTATGGGGTTTTAATGTATTTTTTTTGAATATATGGGATTTTTTGGGGGTTTTAGTATTTTTAGGGATTTAGGGTTTTTTAGGGGTTTTTTGTTAATTTATGGGTTATTACTGGTTTTGACATTTTTATGTTTTTACAGGTTTTTGGTTTTTTATGTTTTTAGAGTTTTTATGGGTTTTAATATTTTTAGGGTTTTTATAGTTTTATGATTATCAAGGTTTTCTAAGGTCTTATAAGTTTTTTAGTGTTTTAGGGGGTTTTAGGATATTTTAGTGTATTTTAGTGATTTAGGGTTTTTATGATTGTTGAGGGGTTTCTTGTGTTTTTAGTGTTTTCAGTGTTTTATGTGTTTTCGGAGTTTTTAGGGTTTTTGGTTGTTTTTGAGGTCTTAGTGCATTTTATGATTTTTAGGTTTTTGGGATTTTATATATATTTAACGTTCTTTATTTTTTTTATAGTTTTTTGGGTTTTTTGGTTTATTAAGAATTTTTTGGGTTTTAGGGTTTTTACTATTTTTAGGATTTTTTGGTCCTTTTAAGGATTTTATTGTTTTTAGTGTATTTTAGGATTTTTAGGGTGTTTAGGGGTTTTAGGTTTTTTTATTTTTTGTGGGTTTTAGGGTCTTTTATGATTTTTAGTGTGTTTTATGATTTTTATGTTTTTTGGGGCATTATTGTTGTTACGGATTTTAGGGCCTTTGGTTTTTAGGGTCCTTTAGGGGTTTTTATAGTTTTTAGGATCCTTTAGGGTTTTTAAGGTTTTAAGGATATTTAGGGTCTTTAATTTTTTTAGGGGTTTTTAGTGTCCTTTAGTATTTTTATAGTATTTCATGGGTTTGGTGGTTTTAGGGCCTTTTGGGGTTTTTATTCTTTTTTTGTGGTTTTAGGGTATTTAAAATTTCATGGTCTTTTAATGTTTTAAAAGGATTTTGGGTATTTGTGGGTTTTTAGACTCTTTTGGGGTTCTTTTAAGGGGGTTTGGGTATTTTAGGTTATTTTGGGGTTCTTAGGGACTTTTAGTGTTTTCAGGGTTTCTATGGGTTTAAGGTATTTTTGGGTTTTTGGGTTTTAGTGTTTTAGGATTTTTATGAATTTTTGGATTTTCAGGATTTTTTGTATTTGTTTTATTTTTTTGGGGTCTTTAGTGTCCTTAGAGATTTAGTATGGTTTTTAGGTTATTTAAAATTTTAATGATATTTTTATGTTTCATAGGATTTTAGGGTTTTTAAGGGTTTTTAGGGTTTTCATGGTTGAAATGTTGTTTTCAAGGATTCTAAAATTTTCTACATATTTTTGGTTTTTAGGGTTTTTAGGGATTTTAGGGGTTTTAGGGGTTTTAAGTTTTTATGGTTTTTAGGGTTTTAATGGTTTTAATGTGGTTTTCATAGATTCTAGGATTTTTCTACAAATTTTGGGTTTTAGGGTTTTTAGGGATTTTAGGGGTTTTAGGGGTTTTGGTTGTTTTTCTCTTTTTTGGGTCTTTTAATGTTTTTGGTTTTTAGGGGGTTTAGGTTTTATTATGGGTTTTAGGGTTTTTAGGGTTTTTTTTGGGTTTTGGTGTATTTTGGGGTTTTAATGGGTTTTTGAGTATTATGGTTTTTAATGATTTTTGGTGTTTTAGGGTTTCTTATGGTTTTTATGGTTTTTAGGGTTTTTATGATTTTTAAGGGTTTTTATGCAATTTAGAATTTTTCGAGGTTTTAGGAATTTTAGTGATTTTATGGAGTTTTTTTTGGGTTTTTTGGTTTTTTACTAATTTTAGGGGTTTTTAGTTGTTTTTAGTGATTTTGAAAGTTTATGGTTTTTAGGGATTTTTGGGTGATTTGAGGTTTTTTTTCAGTTTTATGTTTATTTATTTATGGTTTTTAGGGTGTTGAAGGGTATGATATTTAAGTGTTTCTGTGTGTGTTTTACATTTTTTAGTGTTTTTTAGTTTTTTAGAGTCTTTTTGGAATTTTTAGGATTTTTAGATTTTTTTAGGGTTTTATGGTTTTTATGGGTTTTTAGGTTTTTAGGTTCTTTTTTATTTTTAGGGGTTTTTAGGGACTTTTATGGTTTATATTATTATTATTCTTTTTAAGGGGTTTTTTGGTTTTTTGGTTTTCTTGGTTAATTAGGTTTATTGGGTTTTTTTCTTTATTAGGATTTTAGGGGGTTTTAGGGATTTTTTTTGGTTTATTTAGGGTTTTGGGGGGGGGGGGTTTGGGGATTTTTGTATTTTTGGGTTTTACGGTTTTATAGGGGTTTTAGAGTAATTTAATGGATTCTTTATTTTTGTATGATTATTTTATTGTTCATAATGTTTTTAGAGTTTTTTTTGTACTTTTAGGGGTTTTATAAGGTTTTAGGGGGGAGGGGGTCTTTGGGTTTTTGATATTTAGGGGTTTGGGGGGGGGAGGTTAGGGATTTTAGGTGCTTGGGGATTTTCATAGTGTTTTAGGGTTTTTTTTTGATTTTTTAGGGTTTTAGGGGTGTTTGGGTGTTTAAGGGGTTTTAGGGTCTTTTAGGGTTGTTATTAGGATTGTCGACTTTTAGGGTATTTTTTTTTATTTTTATGGAGTTTAGGTTCTTTTAGGTTTTTAGGGTCTTTTTGTGTGTTTAAGGGGTTTGGGGGGTTTGGGTGGTTTGGGTGGTTTTCGTGACTAGGGTTTTTTTGGTTTTAGGGGATTTTTAGGATTTTAATATTTTAGGGTCTTATGGGGTTTAGGGTTTTTAGTGTTTCAAATTAGTTTTAGTGGTTTGGAAGGGTTCTTAGTGGTTCTTGTGATTTTTATGGTTTTTGGGGTTTTTTGGTTTTTAGGGGATTTTATATTTTTTAGGGGTTTTAGTGTTTTTAGTGATATTCTGGGTATTTTAATGTTTTTAGGAGGGTTTATATGTTTTTAGGTGTTTTAAGATTTTTAGGGATTTTACGGTTTCTTGGATTGTTTATGATTTTAGGGTTTTAAATGTTTTTTAGTTTATTTAGGGTTCTTATGATTGTTTTAGCGTTTTTTTGGGTTTTTAATGTTTTTAGGGTTTTTTATGTTAGTAGGATTACTCTAGGTATTTTTACATCTTTTTGGAGATTTCTTTGGGATTTTTAGATTTTTTAGGTGTTTTATGTATTTTTATTGTTTTTTGGGGTTTGAGGGTTTTTACTGTGTATAAGGGATTTTTAGGATCATTTTTTGTATTTTTTATGTGTTTTAGGGGATTCCAGGGGTTCATGGGTGTTTAGAGCCCTTGGGGGTACTAGTTTTAGGTTTTTTAGTGTTTTAGGTGTTTAACATTTTTCAGGATCTTATTTTTTATGAGTTTTATAGGTTTTTAATGTTTTAGGGGGTTCTATGGGTTTTAGAGTTTTCTTATAGTTTTTAGGTTTTTATTTTTTTTCATCATTTTATTTATTTTTAGTGTTTGGGGGTTTTGGGTTTTGGAAGGAGTTTTTGGGTTTTTACATTTTTTGGGATATTAGGGTTTTATTAGTTTTTAGTGTTTTATGGGATGTTTGGGGTTTAAAATGTTTTTAGGGGTCTACGGGGGATTTTTTGTTATTAAATTCTTTTAGGGTTTTTTAGGATTTTATGTTCTTTTTATGGTTTTTTGGGGTTTTAATGTTTTATGGAATTTTTTTGGGATTTTTAGTTTTAAGGTATTTTAGGGGTTTTAGTATTTTTGAGGTGTTATTCTGTTTTTAGCAGTCTTTCGGGGTTTTAGGTACTTTAAATGTTTTATTTAATTCTTGTAGTTCTTAGGGGATTTTAGGTTTTTCAGGAGTATTAGTTTTTTATCTCTTTAATGTGTTTTTGGGGAGTTTAGGGTATTTAGAATATTTAGTGTTTTTAGTTTTATCTAGGTTTTTAGGGGTTTTAGGTTTATTTTAAGTTTTTATTATTTTTAGGGATTTAAGGGGTTTTATCATGATTTTATTTGTTTTGGTGGTTTTAGGGGTCCTTTTTGTTTTTAGAGTTATTTTACTTTTTAAGGTTTATTTATGTTTTTTTATTATTTTTTGATGTTTCAGGGTTTATTATGGTTTTTGTGGTTCTTATGGTATTTTTAGGGTATTTATAGTTTTATAGGGTTTTAGAATACTTTAGAAATTTTAAGGGTTTTTCTGGCCTTTTAGGGTTTTTAATGGTTTTTTGTGTCTTCTAAGAGTTTTAGGGTTGTTAGGCTATTTTAGTGTTTTTATTACTTTTTAAGGTTTTTATGGTTTTATTTTTTTTCTATTATTTTTTGTTTTTTCAGTTGTTATTAGGGTTTTGGGGGTTATTACTGTTTTTAGGGTTTTTTGGGATTTTTTGGGTTTTTAGATATTATTATGGTTTTTATGGTTTTTAGTTTATTATGTTTTTAGAGGATTTAGGGGGTTTTATGGGTGTTTTGAGATTTTAGGGGTTTTACGGTTTTCTTATGTAGGGTTTTTAGGGTTATAGGGATTCATAGGGTTTTAGGAATTTTTACAGGTTTTATGGTTTTTATGGTTTTAACAGGGTTTTGGGATTTAGTGGGTTTAATGATCTTTTAGAATTTCTTATGTTTATATGTTTTTTGGGTGTTTTGTGTTTTTTGGGGTATTTATGAGTCTTTATGGATTTTAGGGATATATGGTTTTTAGGGTTTTTATGGGTTTTATGGCATTGTGGTTTTAGGGTTTTAGGGGTTTTAGGGATTTTAAGGGTTTTATGGTTTTTATGATTTCTTATAGGTTTTAAAGGTTTTGGAGTTCTTTTTCTGATTTTTATAGGTTTTTAGTATTTTTAGGTTATTTTAAATTTCTTTAGGTGTTTTAGATCCTCTAAGAGTATATTTGTATTTTGAGTTTTAGGGGTATTAATAGTATTTTAGGGGATTTAGTGTTTTTGGTGTGATTTTTTGTTTTTTACGATTTGAGGATCTTTTAGGGTTTTAGGGGTTTTAAATGTTTTTAGTTATTTTAGGATATTTTAAGTGTTTTTGGGTTTTTTAGAGACATTAGGGGTTTTGGGATCATTTAGAATATTTGTTGTTTTTTAGTTCCTTTATGTTTCTTTAGTGTGTCTATGGTCCTTTAGATTTTTTTTGGGGTTTTGAGGTGTTAAAAAGTTTCTAGAGTTTTCAAGGGTTTTTATCTTTTTTGGATATTTAGGGGTTTTAGGGTTTTATGAGATTTAGTGTTTTTATATATTTTTAGGGTTTTTATGGGTCTTTTTTTTATAGATTTTTCATTTTTTTATGGGGTTTTAAGGTTTTTAGGATTTTTTAGGGTTTCAGGGTTTTTATGGCTGTTGAGGACTTTGAGGGTATTTTATGGATTTTTTTAATGTTTTATAGGTTTTTAATTATTTTAGGGGTTTTATGTTATTTTAGGGTTTTTTTGGGTTATTTTGGGGGGCAGGGGGTTTAATGTTTTTTGGATCTTTTAGGGCTTTTAGTTTTTTAGGTTCATTTATGGTTTTTAGCATTTTTAAGGTTTTTAGGGTTTTTAAGGCTTTTTGGGGATTTATGGTTTTTTTTGGGTTTTCTGGGATTTTTGTCATTAAGGGGTTTTAGGGTCTCTTATGGGTTATAGGGTCCTTTTTGGGTTTTAGGGATTTTTAGGACCATTTAAAAATTTTGAGTGTTTTTGGGTCTTTTATGGGGGTTTTTTGGTTTTTATATTCATTTAGGGTTTTTATGGTTTTTAGGATCTTTTTTTTGGTTTTTTAGGTTTATAGAGTCATTTTTGGGATTTTTATAGATTTAATGGATTTTTAGGGGTTTTTAGGTTTTTAGGATTTTTAGATTATTTAGGTTTTTTGGGATTTATAGGGGTTTTTGAATTGTTTTAGAGTTTTAGTGGTTTTTGAGTTTTTTGGGTTTTTAAATTTTTTTATTGTTTTTATTGTTTTTATTGTTCTTTGGGGTTTTTGGGGTCCTTTTGAGCTTTCATATTGTTTTTAGGTAATTTTTTTGTTTTAGGGGTTTTAGGTTCGGTTGGGATATTTTACTTTTTATGGTATTTTATGAGTTTTTGGGTTTTGGTGTTCTTCGGGGTTTTAATGGATTTTAGGGTGATTTAGGGTTATTATAGTTTTAGGGTTTTTAAGGGGGTTTTGTTGTTTTAGGGTTTTTCACATTTTCATGTTTTTTGGGGATTAATGAGTTTTCAATGTGGTTTTGTGTGTTTTTTTTTGTGTTTTCATGGTTTTTTTGTTTTTTGGGGTTTAAATGGATTTCAGTGGTTCATAAGGTTTTAGAGGTTTTATGGTTTTTAAGGGCTTTTAGTATTTTTATGGTTTTTTGTGGTTTTTATGTTGTTAGGGTTTTTAGAGTTTTCAAGGGTTTGGGCAATTATATGGATTATAATGGGATTAGTGTTTTATTGGATTTTTAGTGTTCTTATTAGGTTTTAGGGGTGTTTATGGTTCATCTTGTCTTCTTATGGGATTTTAGGTTTTTTTTATGTTTTAGGGTTTTTAGGATGTTTTAGGTATTTAATGGTTTTAAAGGTTTTTTGGGGTTTTAAAGGTTTTTTTGGGGTTTTAGTAGTTCGTTGGGTTTTTATGCGTTTTTTGAATTTTTTCACTATATATTGGGGATTTAGAATATTTTATCGGTTTTATGGGGTTTTATAGACTTTAGGGTTATATGTTTTAAAGTTTTTGGGGTTTTAACTCCTTTAAGGTCTTTTAGGGGTTTTATACAGGTTTTAGCGTCTTTTATGGATTTTAAGGTCTTTTATATAATTTCAGGTTTTTGGTATTTTATGGTCATTAGAGGATTTTATAGTTTTTAAATGTTTTTATTATTTTTAGGGGTTTACAAGGTTTTAGGGGTTTTTTTGTTTTTAGTGGTTTTAAGAGTTTCTAGGGTTTTTAGTTTTGTATGGTTTTCATGTTTTGGGGATTTTAATTGTTTTAGGGGTTTTAAGTGTTTATAGGGCCTTACAATTTTTATGGTTTTTTTCTTTTCAGGTGATTTATGAGTTTTAGGGTTTTTCTTGTTTTTAGTGGTTTTAGGATATTTTAGAACACTATAGGTATTTTAAATTATTGGTGTTTTAGGGTTTGGGAACCTTTAATGGTTTTTAGGTTTTATTAGTGTTTTAATTGGGTTTTATGTTATTTTAGACGTTTTTATGTTTTTTATATGTTTTTGGGTTCTTATGGTATTTAATATTCTTGGGTTTTATTATTTTAAAAGGTTTATTTAGGGTTTTTATTGTTTTTAGTTATTTAGGTTTTTTTGGGTTTTAGTTGTTTGGGGATTTTATGGGTTTTATGGTTTTTAGGGGATTTATTGTTTTCATAAGGTTTCTGGGGTTTTAGGTTTTTAGGATATTTTACTGTTTTAGGTATTTTTTTGGTTATTAGGGTTATGTAAGGTGATCTATGGTTTTTAAAGGGTTTTCAGGTTATTTAAATTTTTTGAGTGTTTTAGAGTTTTAGCATAATTTAAAGGGTTTTTAGGTTTTTAGGTTTTCTTAGTGGTGTTAAAAATTTAATTTTTATAGTATTTTTTAGGGGTTTTACGAGTTATAATTTTTTTTTATATTTTTAGTAATTTTTAGAGTTTTTAGTTGTTTTATGGTCTTTTAGAGTTTTAGTGTTTAATGGTTTTTAGGTTTGTAGCATCATTTATAGTTTTTCGGGTTTTCTGGATTTTTAGGGGTATTAGGGTCTTTAGAGTTTTAGGGATTTTACAGTCTTTTTAGGGTTTTTAGTGGTTTAGTTTTTTATGGTATTTGTTGTTTTTTGAGTTTTTTTAGGTTTTTAAGTATTTTCTGCATTTTTAGTGGGCTTAGTGTCTTTTAATGATTTTACTATTTTTAGGTTTTTGAAGGTTTTTAGATTTTAAGTGTTTTAGGGGTTATATGAGGTTTTAATGTTTTTATTGTTTCAAAGGTTATTTTAGTGGTTTTGGGGTTCTTTTAGGGTTTTCATTATTTTTAGGATTTTTTAAGGTATTGTTGGTTTTTAGAGTTTGTATGGATATATAGGGTTTCAATTTTTTGTAAGTGTTTTAGGTTTTTTTGTGTTTTTAGAGGTTTTTTGTTTTTTAATATTTTTTTCCTTTTTTTTGGGTTTTATGGATTTTTTGTGATTTGGGGGTTTTATGGTTTTGTTGTAGGATTTAGGGTGTTTAGGGATTTTATTGTTATCATAGGGTTTCATAAGGTACTTTAGGGTTTTCTTAGTTTTTCATAAGGTATTTTTGGGTTTTTAGACTTTTCATTTGGTGTTTAGGTTTTGTTGGTTTTCATGTGTTTATGTGTTCTAAGATTTTTAGGTTATTTTGGGTTTTAATGGTTATTACATGGTTTTAAATGTATTTAGGAATTTTATTTGTTTTTAGTTTTTTTAATATTTTTAATAGTTTTATGGTTTTATAGTTCTTATTTTTTAAGTTGTTTTATGGTTTTTTGGTCATTAGGGGGTCTTATGGTTTTTATTGTGTTTTAGGGTATTTAATATTTCATTGGGTTTTTATGTTTTTAGGTTTTTTTTAGGTTTCTAGGGTTTTTACCAGTTTTGGTTTTCTTAAAGTATTTTGGGAAATTAAGGGTATTTTGTGGTGTTAAAGGGTTTTAAATGCGTTTTTTGTTTCTTTTAGGATTTTATGGGTTTTAGGTTCTTTTAGGGGTTTTAATATTTTTTAGGATCTTTAGTGTTTTTGGGGGGCATTTAGGGATTTTAAGTTTTTAAGGTCCTTTTAGGTGTTTTAGTTTCTTTTCAGTGTGGTTAAGGTTTTTAGCATTATTTTTGTAATTTGTGGTTTTTAGGGTTTTATTTTTTTTTGTATTTTGGTGGATTATTCTGATTATTTATGGTTTTTTTAAGGTTTTTAGGTTTTTTATGGTCTTTTAGGATTTTTGTGGTTTTAGGGAGTTTTAATAATTTTATTTCTTTTAAGGATTTTATGGTTTTAATGGTTTTTAAAGGTTTTTATGGTTTTAGGGGTTTTAGGTTTCTTTTTGGTTTTTTTGGTTTTTGTGCAGTTCTATTGGGGTGTTTATGGATTTAATGGTTCTTAAAGTTTTTAGGGGTTTTAATGTCTTTAGGGGTGTTTTTTTGACTTTTTAATGTTTTTAGACAGGTTTGGTTTTTTGGTTAAATGTTTTTAGGGATTTTATGGTTTTTATATTTTTTAGTATTTTTATAGGGTTGAGATTTGTTATGTTTTTTAGTTTTTTTAGGGAATTTTTTGGGTTTTTTGGGTTTTTTTAGAGTTTATCTGGTTTTTAGTGTTTTTTGAGTATATATGCGTTATTTAAAGTTTTATAATGTTTTTATGTTTTTATTATTTTTAAGAGTTTTAGTGTTATTAGTGTTTCATAGGGTTTTAGGTTTTTTATGGTTTTTTAGTTATTATAGTGTTTTTAGGTTCATTAAGGGTTTTCATGTTATTTTAGGTTTTCCTTTAGATTTATGTATTTTTATAGTTTTTAATGTTTTTCAGGTACTATAGGGTGTTAAGGGATTTTTTTATTTTTAGATTTTTTGGGGGGGTTTAAGGAAGTTTTGTGGACTTTTAACGTTTAATTCGGGACTTAGGGACATTTAGGGGTTTTCTAGGTTTTCATGTGTTTTAAAGGTTTTAGGGTTTTCTAGGGATTCTTAGGGCCATTGTGGTTTTTTGTGTTTTTTGTATTTTTGGGTCTTTTATGGTTTTTATGGATATTAGAGTTCTTTAGGGGTTCTAGGATTTTATTTTCCTTTAGTGTTTTTTAGTGTTCTTAGGTTATGTTAGGGTTGATTAGTATTTTCAAGACCCTTTCGTGGGTTTTAGTGTTTTTTAAGTTGTTTTAGGTTTTTAGGGTACTTTGGGGGTCTTTTAGGAGTTTTAGAGTATTTTTTGGCTCAATTAATGTTATTAGTGTCTTTTAGGATTTTATGGGTTTTAGATTTTTTATTGTTTTTAGAATTGTTAGGGTTTGGAGGTTTTTTGGGTTTTAGGGGTTTTAAAAGTTTTTAGTGTTTTCAGGTTTTTAGTGTTTTTAAATATTTTCAGAGTTTTATGATATTTATGGTTTTTATGGGAAATTTGTAGTTTTATGGTTTTTAGTGTTTTAATTTTTTTTGGGTTTGAGGATTTTTCTAAGGTTTTAGGGTTTTTTGGGACTATAAGGGTTTTATGGTTTTTAGGGTTTTCATTTATATGGGGGAGTTAAGAGAGTTTTAGTGTTTTTGGGGTATTTTGGATTTTTGTTTTTTTGGGTTTTTTGTGTCTTCTAGTGAGTTTAAGTTTTTTTGGGTTGTATGATGTTTTTTTGGGTTTTTTTTTCACTGTTATGGTTTTGAAAATTTCTATATTCTTTAGGGTATTTAGTGTTTTTATGGTTTATATGTATTTTTTCATTTTAAGGTATTTTTGGTTTTTATGGATATTTTTGGTTTTTGTGTTGTTTTTAGGGTCTTTTAATCTTTTTACTCTTTATGGTATTTATAGTGTTTTTTGTGTTTTTAGGATTTTAGGATTTGTAAGGGTCAATTAGTGTTTCTACTGTTTTTAAAGTCATTTAGGTGTTTTAGGGCCTTTTATTATTTTAGGGGGGTTTTGGGGTTTTTATGTTCTTTTAGGGTTTTAGGGTATTTAAGGGTATTTAGGATCCTTTAAAGGTTTTTTTGGGTCTTCTAGGGTTTTACGATTTTCAGTGTCCTTTTGTTTTTTGGGGTTTTTTAGGGTTTTATGGATTTAGGGGCTTCAATGGGTTTTTGGGGTTTTAGAATATTTATGATTTTTAGGATGTTAGAGGTTTCAAGGACTTAAGGGGGGTTTTGGAATTTTTTATGAGTTTATGTTTATATGAGTTTAGGGATTTTAAGGATTTTTAGGGGTTTAAAAGATTGTAGGTTTTTTAATGTTTTTAGGTGGTTCAGGGTATTTTTGGTTTTTGGGTTTTTGGGGTTTTTAGGGTCTTTTATAGTTAATTTTGGATTTTTTGTGTCATTTGTTTTGTGAATTTTAGAGTTTTATTGAATGTTTTAGGGTTTTAAAATTTTTATATGGTCTTTTAGGGTTTTTATTGTATTGAAGGACCTTTAGTTCTTTTTTTTGGAAATTCTGTTTTCTATGTCCTTTTGGGGTTTTTAGGATCCTTTCGGGGGTTTGGGGTTTTTTTAATTATTTAGGGCCTTTACAGTTTTTAGATTTGTTTAGGGGGTTTATAGTCCTTTAGGTTAGTTTTGTGTTTTTTATGGTCTTTTAGTTTTATTCGATAGTTTTAGAGAATTTTAGGGTTTGAGGGGGGTCATTCATTATGGTTTTATGTGTTTTTAGAGTCATTTAGGTTTTTTAGTTTATTTTATGGCATTTTAGGGATTTAAGTGTATTTAGTAGTTTTTAGGGACATTTTAGGGTTTTAGGGTTTTATATATGGGTTTTAAGTGTTTTAAGTGTTTTAAGGAATTCATAAGGGTCTTTAGGGTTACTTAGTATTTTTAGGGTGTATTAGGAGTTTTAGTTTTTTTTTGGGTTTATAGGGGTTATAAGGTCTTTTAGCGTTTTTAGGGTCTTATGGGTTTGGGGGGGGTTATGGATTTTTGGGGGTTTTGGGGGATTAATGGTTTTTAGTGGTTTTCTATTTTATTAGGATTTTTAAGGTTTTTAATTTTTTTTAGAGTTTTTGGGTTTTTTAGTATTTTTAGTGTTTTTAGGTTTTTTAAGGCTTCTGGTGGTTTTAGAGATTTATGGGGTTTTAGGGTTACTATGGGTTTTTTGTATTTTTATGGATTTTAAGGTTTTTTTGGGAATCTTAGAAACTTTTTAGTGTTTTATGGTTTTAGGGGTTTTTTTATGTTTTAGGGGTTTTAGGGATTTCATGGTTTTATTTGGGATTTTTTATGGTGTTTAGGGGTTTTATTGTATTTACAGTTTTTTGGTTTCTTAGGGTTTTTAGGGAAAGGAAGGCTCGGGTCCGGGCTATTCCTGGGACCCCCCAAATTTATTAAAAGAAAAGACACAGACAATGCAGACAAGGGAGGGGAGGGATCCATCGATCCACACCCAAAACCCCTTACGCCCTTACCCCAAATTTATTGGATTGTTTTATGATCTTTTATAGGGTTTTAGTGTTTTTAATGGTAGAAGAGGTGTGAGGCCAGGCTATTCCTGACCCCCTGAGAATTTATTATGAAAAAAAGAAACAACAGACAAGGGAGGGGAGGGGTCAAACGGCCTGCACCCAAAAACCCTTAACAACCCCAGACCCAAAGACCCCCAAAAAAGAAAGATCACAAAAAAACAAACAGAAAATGTCCAAAAGAAAAGACACACACACAAAAAGCGTGTCATTCACTATCACCACCAAAGACATCTAGCTCCACACCGCTGCAACTGAAGCTCACACCCAGGCCAGTGCCCACACCAATAAAGTAGAAGTCTGATTCAGCAACCGTATCCATAGAATACCATCCTGAATCATACTCCTCCTATATTTTGAGCATCGAAAAAAACTTCTCTCTAACCCTCTCCTTCTCAGTAGTTTGTGAAGGCCGCTCTCGCAAATTGACTTTGAGATTTAGCTTGGCCTTCATGGAGGTGGCCCGGGTCGCCATAGGTCGCGGGAGGGCAGAGTAATACTTCCGCAGCCTATGCTTAGGTGGAGAAGAGATAGAACCATCCTCATGCACTGCTTCCTCACGAATGACTCCATCAATAGCTTCACTTGAGGCCTTTTTGCGCCCTTTTTTTCTTCTGGACCCAGAATTTTGAGCACCCCCTTCTAACAGATTATTCTTTTTGTCCTTTGACATGGCCATAAAAGAATTTATCTCACGGTCATCCTCAGAAAATCTCTCTCCGAGTCACTTAGCTTCCACCTCAAGGGGAAACCATTCCCAATTAACCATCATCATATCATGCAGCAGCACACAATGATCTTCAACATATGGGAAACCAAAAAACCCATGGAAAATAGTAGGTTCGGGGCCATATCACCTGAAACAGTAGTGGGTCGCAGCGGAGAAAACCCAGTCGGGTCCACAACAGAAGCACATGGCAGGTCCTCCACTCCGCTGGTCCCTTCCACAATAGGAGGTGAGACTGCCTCCAAGAGAGTACTCCCCACATCATCACACCCCACAAGCACTAGGGGGGAATCACGCCAATTGGTGAATCGCACCCTAGGACTCCAGGACTAACCTTATATCACAAACCTCTCCTTTTCAGCCAAAGACATTTTACACTCATCCCCATCTCGCATACCTTGTGCATCCATATCCCTTTGCGCAAGCTCTCCCACCAACACATCATCATCAGCCTTCTTAGACGAGGTTAAATACTGAAACCTGTTATGAAGAGACACAATATACCCCTCCGAGAGTCTGTTACTACTAGCACCCCCACTACTCATCTTGCAGACCATAACCTCCACTCCCAGTGATAGCTCTAGGGGGGCTCCAACCAGTCGTTCCTGCGCCACTCTTCCATCACAACTGCTTTCCCTTTGTCCAACTGTCCCCCCGAAGCTTCACCACATTCACAGACCACTTCAGCATGGGGATGATCCTCCCCTTAAACCATTAGCACTTCCTTAGCAATGATAACTTCTGAATTACAAGCATCTCCATCCAGACATATGTTGAAACCACCTGAGCCTACCAAAGCAACTTCCATATCAGTCCCATGCATCTGGTCAGTCAAACGGGAAACTTCAGCAACTGGAGGATGGGGTGAGGTCTCGATCACCCTCATGGCTCCCTTCACCTCCACCAGAGTGTGGGTGGTCTCCCCAAAAATCATTTTGAAATGGAGATGAACCAATCCTACCAGGGGAAACACATCCTCCAAACTAAGCATTATTCCCAAAGCTCGAACAATTAGAATAGAAAACCGGCCATGACTCAAATATGACTAGTTTCCTCCATCAGAGCTCCTCCCCTACAACAATCCAGACAGCATCCACCAGATATTTTAAATCATCAACCTCAATAAAGGCCCTCGGTGAAACGGGGTGGCAAAGGGCCCTAGTCCTACTACCCACATAGAGGAACCTCCACACTAGATTTCCAAGCATCGAAAGAATAGAGAAATTATGAAAGGGAAGGGGGAGTTCAGGAAATCTTACCCAAGTCACAACCATCTGAGATTCCTTCTTAATATTAAAGTCAAATCTCCAGTAGAAAGGGATAAGCGAGCTCCATTACATATCTGAGAAGCCGCCGACCAGTCCAGAACCAAATCCTCCTCAAATGCGAAGCGAATCATGATG
The DNA here is from genome assembly GCA_963277665.1 of Viscum album. Classification (NCBI taxonomy): domain Eukaryota; kingdom Viridiplantae; phylum Streptophyta; class Magnoliopsida; order Santalales; family Viscaceae; genus Viscum; species Viscum album. The sequence goes on along the minus strand of OY728136.1, from coordinate 1,423,485,359 downwards.
TGGGAACTATCGACCAGACCCACCATTGCATGATCCATAAGCTTCAAAAAATAAGAGAAAAAACAATCGAAAGAGGCCACCAGGGGATGCCACATCGGGAACCTCGCAGCCAGAGTCAGGAAGTGCAGATCCGAGGCTTTAGTGAACTCCCGAATCGAGTGGGGAAGCTGCGGATAGCCTTCAAAGAGCTCTGGAACCTTCGAACAAAGCCCCATTTCTGGGAAAGAGGGTAGCAGAACAGGGGGAAAGAAATCCATGTAAGGGAATTCCTCAGAGGGAGGGTCTTCCCCCGAAGAGAGGGGGGGGGGGGGGGAATTCATTCTCCATCGCCTTCAACCTGGAAGGGAGGTGAATCCGCCATCGCGAGAGATCCAAATCGCTGGAGTCTCCATCTTTTCATAGGGTTTTTAAGGGTTTTAAGGTGTTTTACAATTTTTTGGGGTTTTAGGGTTATTAGGTATTTAATAATTTTAGGGTTTTAATGGGTTTTTAGGGGTTCTAAGGGTTTTTGATGTTTTTAGTTTTTTAGGGATTTTAGGTGTTTTTAAGGTTTTATGTTTTTTTGAGTTTTAGGGGTTTTATGGGGTTTTATGCATTTTTTGGGTTATATGGGGACTTTAGGGGTTATTTTGTGTTATTATTGTTTTAATGATTTTAGTGGTTTAGTGTTTTTATGGTTTTTAGGGATTTAAATGATATAGGGTTTTCAATGGTTTTTAGGGATTTTTAGGGTTTTAGGTGTTTTAGGGTTTTGGGGGGTTTTGGGGTTTTCATTTTATCGGTTTTAGGGTTTTTAAGTATTTTTAGGGATTTATAAGGGTATTAAGGCTTTTTTTGTTTTTTTCATATTTGGGGTTTCAAGGTTTTTTCATGCCATTATGGAATTTAGGGGTTTCAAGTTTATAGGTTCTTATGGCTTTGAGGTATTTTTTGAGGTTGTTGGGATTTTTATTGGACTTTAGTGGTTTTTATAGATTTAGAAATTTTTAGGTGTTTTAGGTGTTTTAATGGTTTAAATGGGTTTTCGAGACTTTTAATAGGGTTTTGGGGTTTATGGGGTTTTTTGGGGTTTTAATATTTTTAGTGTGTTTAGTTATTTATTATTTTGAAGGATTTTATGGTTTTTAGGGTTTATGAGTTTTTAGTTTCTTGAAGGTTTTATAGGTTTTTATGGATTCTTTTTGGTATTTTTTGGATTTTTTGGGGTTTGGGGTTTATATGTTTTTATGTTTCTTTAGTATTTTTAGGTTATTTTGGGTATTTTAGGGTTTGTCGGTTCTCTTAGGGTATTAAGGTTTTTTAGGTTTTCTCTGGGTTTTTTGGGAATTATAATGTATTTAGGGTTTTAGGGTTTTAGAGGTTTTAAGGATATTAATAGTTTTTATGGTATTTTTGTGGTTTTAGGAGTTCAAGGTGTTTTTAGGTATTTATACATATTTAAGGGAATTTTAGGGTTTTGAAGGGTTTTTTGGATCCTTTAGGGTTTTCTAGGTTTTTCTGGGTCCATTGTGTGTTTTATGGAGTTGTAGGGTCTATTATATAGTTTTTTTTTTATTTTTTGAGGTTTTGAAGGTGTTTTAGGGGTTTTAAAAATCCTAGTGGGTTTTTAGTGTTCTTTAGCCTTTTAGGGGTTTAGGCTTTTTAATGGTTTTTAAGATTTTTTTGTTTTTAGGGTTTTTTGGGTTTTTAGGATTTTTTAATGTTTGTATTTTTTTGTTTTTTTACATTTTTAGGAACTTTTAATGTTTTAGGGGTTTTCAAGGTCTTTTAGGGTTTTGTGGGTATTTAGTATTATAGGGATTTTATGGCCTTTTACGGGTTTTAGGATTTTATAGGGTATTATAGGATTTTTTTAAATATTTTACTTGGGCGTCATAGTGTTTTTTGGTAGTTTCAGGGGCTTAATTTTTTTATGTTTTTTTTATTTTTACGGTATTTTATGGGGGTTTAGGGTTTGGGTAGGTTTCAGGGTTTTTAGGTCCTTTAAGATATTTAGGGTTTTTAATGACCTTAATAATTTTTGAGGTTTTTCATATCCTTTTGGATTTGGTAGTATTTCATGAGTTGTTTAGTGTTTTTATGGTTTTTGGAGTCCATTAGGGTTTCTAGAGGTTTTTATGGTCTGTTACAGATTTTTAAGGTCTTCAATGGTTCATATGGGTTTTAGGGTACTTTAGAAGTTTTTATAGCCTTTCAATTTTTTTGGGTATTTTATACACTTTAGGGGGTTTTAGGGTCTTTTTGGATCTTTTAGTGTTTTTATGGTTTTTGGAGTCCATTAGGGTTTCTAGGGGTTTTTATGGTCCATTACGGATTTTTAAGGTCTTCAATGGTTCATATGGGTTTTAGGGTACTTTAGAGGTTTTTATAGACTTTCAATGTTTTTCGGGTATTTTATACACTTTTGGGGGTTTTAGGGTTTTTTGGACCTTTTAGTGTTTTTAAATCTATTTAGGGGTCTTTATATTTTTAGGATATTTTATGAATTTTAGATTATTTCAGGGTATTTAGGGGTTTATGGTCTTTTATGGTTTTTATTTTTTATTAAGTGTTTTATTTATTATTTTCTAGTTTTTAAAAGTTTTTAGGGATGTTGCACTTTTAATGGTTTTAGTTTTGTTTAGGGTTTTTATGGATTTTTTGGTTTTAATGTATTTTTAGGGGTTAGGGTTTTTATAGTATTTGGGGATTTTGGGTTTTAGGGTTTTTAGAGATTTTGGGGTTGTTTTAGGGTTTTAGGGGGTTTTTTAAAGATTTTATGATTATTTATGGTTAATAGGTTTTTAAGGTTTTATAATGTTTTTAATGTTGATTTTGGGGTTTTAGTGTTTTTAGGGCTAGGGGTAAGTGTTTTTAGATATTCTTTGGGTTTTTATGGGTTTTTAGTGTTTTAAGGGGGTTAGGGGTTTAGGTGTTTTATGGTTCTTAGTATTTTTTTATGTTTTATGGGTTTTTAGGTGTTTCTATTTTTTTGAATGTTTAATGTTTTTATGGGTTTTTATTGAGTTTTTAGGATTTTTTTAAATTTTTTAGTTTTTTTGTGGTTTTAGGAGGTTTAGCATTATTTCAGGATTTAGGGTCCTTTTGGGATTATAATGTGGTTTAGGGTATTTTTTTTGTAGTGTTTTCAATTTTGTTTAGGTTTTTTAATATTTTAGAGACATTTGGGGGTTTGGGTGGGGGGTTATTATTTTTTTTGTTTATAATGATTGTTAGGAATATTAATTTTATTAAGGTTTTATGGGTTTTAGGGGTTTTAATATTTTTTAGTTTTTAGGGGTTTTAGTGTTTTTATGGTTTTAAGGGTTTTATGGGGTTTCAGGGGTTTTAAGTATTTTATTATTTTTAGGGTTTTCATGGTATCATGGGTATTTAGGGTTTTTTTGGGTTTTAGGGGTTTTAGGTTTTTTAAAGTTATTTGTGTTTTTGGGATTTTTATGGATTTTAAGGGATTTATGTATTTTAATGATTTTTAGATCTTTTAACAATTTTTATGGGGTTTTAGATATTTTAGGGGGGTCTGTGGGGGGGGGGGGGTTGGTTTTTATGGTTGTTAAGGACTATTATAGTTTTTACGGTTTTAAATGATTTTTTTGGGGGTCTTCAAGATTTTATGGTTTTTTGGGTTTTTAGGGATTTTAGGTTTTTAGGGGTTATTAGGAATTATAGGTTTCTAGTGTTTCTTATAGTTTGTGGTTTTTTATTATTTTAGGGAATTTATGGGGTTTTTATGGTTTCTAGTATTTTTTTAGTTTTTAGGTAATTCCATATTTTTCTTGGGGATTTATCAGTTTTTAGGTTTTTAGATTTTTATGGTATTTTTTGGTATTAATGGTTTTAGGGTTTTTTTTGGGTTTTGGTGTTTTCTTACATTTTTAAAGGATTTATAGGGATTTAATGGGGTCTTTGGGTTTTTTTCGTTTTTAGAACTTTTTTAGGATTTTTAGGGTTATATATGATTTTTAAGGGTTTTAGGGGTTTATTGGTTTTTTCATTGGTTTTTATTATTTTTTTGGGTTTAAGGGTTCTCTGTGTTTCATAGTTTTTTAGTGTTTTTAGGGATTTTATCATTTTGGGGGTTTTAATGTTTTTAGTATTTATGGGGGGGGTAGTGTTTTTAAGAGTTTTATGAGTTTTTAGGGTATTTAGATGTTTTTAGGGTTTTAGGGGGTTTAGAGACTTTATTGTGTTTTAGGGTTTTTTAGTATTTTAAGGAATTTATTGTTTTTAGGGTTTTAAATTTTTTTAGGGTTTTTATAGTTTTTATGATTTTTAAGGATTTATGGTTTTAGGAGTTTTATGAGTTTTTAGGGCGTTTTAGTTGTTTTAAGGGATTTAGTGTTTTTTGGTTTGTTTTTTTGGTTTTTATGGGATATTAATAATTTTTGGGGTTATAGGTTTCTTTAGGGATTTTAGGGTTCTTTTAGTGTATTTAGGTTTTTTAGGGTTTCATAGGGTATTTAGTGTTTTGTAGAGATTTTATTTGGGGTTTTGTTGGTTTTGTAGGGTTTTTATGGTTTCTTAGGGGTTTTAAGGGGTTAAAGGGTTTTTAGAGTTTTAGGGTTTTGAGTTTTTAGGGTTTTCAGGCTTTATGGTTTTTAGTTATTTAAATGTCATAAGTAGTTTTAGTGTTTACATAGTTTTTCATAGTGTTTTTTTGTGATTTTAATAATTTACATAGGGTTTATTTGTGTTTCTTGAATTTTTGGGTTTTTAGAGTTTTATGATTTTTTGGGATTTAAGATTTTATGGGGTTTTACGGTTTTATAGTTTTCATTTTTTAGTGTTTTTAGGTTGTTTGGGTTCTTGTGGTTTTTAGGGTTTTGGGATTTTCATAAAATTTTAGGGTTGGGGGGTTAGGTTTTTTAATTTTTTGTGTGGTTTTTGTTGTTTAGGGGGGTTTAGGGATTTTTTAGTGTATTTACACTGTCTTAGGGGGTTTTGGGTCATTTTATATTTTATTGGGGTGTCTAGCGTCTTTTACTGGTTAGGGTATTTAGGTTCAATTTTGGAATTTAAATGGTTTTAGGGTCCTTTGATGGTTTTAAGGGGGGTTGGGGTCTTTTCAGGGAGTTTTATGGAATTTAGTGTTTGTTAGGGTTATCTAGTGTTCTTATGGGTTTTACTGTTTTTAGTATTCTTTGGGGTTTTATGTTTATTTTTGGTTTAGGGATCTTTAGGATTTATTATAGTCATTTTGGGTTTTGAGGGTTTTGGGAGGTTTTGGGTTTTTCTGGGCATTGTTTGTGGTTTTAGGGAATTCTAGGAGGATCAGGGGTTTTGAGTGTTTTTAAAGTTTCTAGAAGTTTTTAGGGATTTAGTATTTTTTTTGGGGTTTTAGGGGTGTTTATAGTTTTAATGAATTTTGATGTTTAAGCGGTTTTTGGGTGTTTTAAAGTCTTTTTGGTTTTTTATTGTTTTTTTGTGTTTTTTGGTTTTTTTTTGATTTTTATGTTTTTATGGTCTTTAGGGGTTTTATGGTTTTTAGGTACTTTAGAAGAATTTAGTATTTTTTAGGGTTTATTAGGGTTTTCTAAAAATTATTAGGGATTTTAGGGGTTTTTAATGTTTTTAGGTTTTTAGTGTTTTTAGGGTTTTATTAGATCTTTTAGGGGTTTACGATTTTTAGTGTTTTAAGGGATTTTAGGGGGTTATGGTGTTTTAATGTGTTTTAGGGGTTTCATGAGGAGTTTTTGGGTATTTTAAGATAATTCATGTTTTAGGGTTTTTTCAGATGTTTTAATGTTTTTTAAAAAAAATTAGGGTTTTTATAGTTTTTTGGGGTTTAATGATTTTTTTGGTTTTATGGTTTTTCAAGGGTTATAATTTTTTTATGTTTTTTATTTTTTAGGGTGTTAATATATTTTTGGGTATTTTATGTCTTTTGGGGTCTTTTACGATTTTTGGGTTTGTTAGTTTTTTTCCTCTTTTTTAGGTTTTTAGGGTTTTATTGGGTATTTTGGGTATTTTGGGTTTCTGTAGAGTTTTTAGTGTCTTTTACAGTTTTTATTGTTTTAGGGGTATTTATGGGGTTTTAGGTTACTTAAGAGTTATTTTTTGGTTTTTGAGTTCTTTAGTCGTTATAGGAATTTTAGTGTCTTTTATGATTTTAGGGTTATTAGGGTACTTTAGGGGTTATAGAGTCTTTTAGTTTTTAGTGTATTTTATTGGTTTTTTTGGTTTTCAGTAATTTTAAAGGTTTTTTATGATATTTTAGGTTTTTAGGGGTTTTAGGGTATTTTTGGAGGTTTTAGGGGTTTTGGGGACTTTTATGTTCTTTTAAGGTTTATTTGGGTTTTTAGTGTTTTTAGGATCTTTTGGATGTTTTTAACATTTTAGTGGTTTTAGGGGTTTAGGTTTAATAATGTTTTTAGATTTTTTTTAGTTTGTAGGTTTTTTTCTTAGGGATTTTTTGGGTCCTTTAGGTTTTATGGAATTTTTATTTTTTTGTTCCTTTAGGTTTTTTGGTTTTTCCAGCGTTTTAATAGTTTTTATATGTTTTAGTGCTTTTTAGGGTTTATGGGTTTTAGGGTCTACAAATCCTTTTTAGTGCTTTTGGGGTATTTTTTGGGCTTTTGGGGGTTTTATGAATTTATTGGATTTTTAGTGTTTAAAGCGTATTTTAGGGGTTTCAAGGGGTTTTATGGTATTAAGGGTTTTTAGGGTTTTAATTAGATTTTAGGGTATTTAGGGGTTTTAGGGTTTTTATGGATTTAAGGGTTTTGGGGATTTTTTGTTTTTTAGAGGTTTTCGGGGTTTCGTGAGGGTTTGTGGGTTTCAAAGTTTTTCATGGAATTTTATGTTTTTTAGGAATTTTCAATGTTTTTTATTTTTTTTGGAGGGTTTTTTGGGGTTTTTAATGGTTTTAGTAATTTAAAGGATTTTTTTGGTTGTTTATTGTTTTTAATGGGATAATAGTATTTTATGATATTTTAAGGTCGTTTATATTTTAGGTTATTTTAATGTTGTTATGGTTTTTGTGTTATTTTAGGTGTTTTTAGGGGTTTTTGAGTTTTATTTGTTAGCGGTTTTATGTGGTTCAAGTGTTTTTATGGTTTTTTTCACGGTCTTTTAGGTTTTATGGGTTTTAGGGGTTTTAGTGCTTAAAGAAGTTTTTAGAGTTTTTTTGGTTTTAGTTGTTTTTAGGTGTCAAATATTTTTAGGTGTTTCTGGTTTTTATGGTGTTTTAAGCATTTTATGTGATTTTTAGGTTTTCGGGTGGTATTATGGTTTTTAGGGTATTTTAGGTTTTTTTCAAGGGTTTTATGGATTTTAGGTTTTTAGGGGATTTTTACTCCTTTTAGGGGTTAGTACTATTAGAGTGTTTTGGGTTTTTTAGGTTTTTAAAGTTATGTTAGGGTGTTTTTGGGATTTTGGGATTATTTTAGAGGATTTATGGATTTTATATTTTTAGGTATTTTAGGGGTTTTATGGCCTTTTATGGTTGTAAGGTCTTTTCTAGGGTTTTAGGGGGTTTAGATAATTTTTAGGGTTATTAGGGTTTTTTTATGTTTTAGGGCTTTTTAGGTTTTTTAGGGTTTTAGGGTGTTTATGGATTTTAATATTTTTTATATTTTTTTGGGATTTTTGGAGGTTTTAGTGTGTCTAAGGGTTTTTGAGGTCATTTTAGGGTTTCATAGGAGTTTTATGGTTTTTAGGGATTTTTATTGTTTAATGGTTTTCTGGGACATTTAGGGGTTTTAGGAATGTTATGATCTTTAAGTATTTTTGGGTATTTTTGGGTTTTATTGCTTTATAGGGTTTTACTATTTTTTTAATATTTTTTAGGTTTTTAGGGGTTTTTCGATTTGTCCATTTTTTAGGGGGGGTATTAAGGGGTTTTTTGGGTTTTTTGGGTTTTTTGGGTATCTAGATGTTTTAAGGCTTTTAGGTGTTTTAGGGTATTTATGGTGTTTTGGAGATTTTATGGGATTATATGGGTCTTTAACGGTCATTATTTTTTAAGGTTTTTTTAGTTTTTTTATTGTTTAAGGAATTTAAAATTTTTAAGAGGTTTGAGTGTTTTTAGGGGTTTTTAGGTTTGTTTTATTTTTATTGGTTTTTAATAGTTCTTTTGTATTTTTTGGGGTATTCAGGTTTGTAGGCTTATTTAGGAGTTTTAGGGTTTTTAAATGTTTTTAGGGTTTTTAATGTTCTTAATGGTTTTTATGTTCTTTTTGTGATTTTTATCGTTTTTACATTCTTTTAGGGGTTTTAGGGTCTTTTAGAGGTTTTTATGGTCTTTTAGATGTTTTAGTAGGTTTTATGGTCTTTTATAGTTTTCAGGGTATTTTATGGGTGTTTAGGGTTTTATGGGTTTTATGGTTTTTACGGTTTTAGAGTTATTATGGGTTTATGGTTTTCATGGTTTTTAGGATCTTTTAGATTTTTCTGATTTTTATGGGGGTTTTAGGGTCTTCTATGGATTATGGGTTTTCAATTTTTTGGGGACTTTAGGGGTTTTAGGTTTAATATGGTTTTTAGTGTTCTTAATGGTTTGTTTCGTAGTTCCTTTAAACGTGTGATCTAGTTTAAGAATCAATACTTCCTTGTGGTTTCTATTGGATTTATTCATGGAACCAGAAACATCCAACAGTTCTTTACCTAAAAGGGACCTGCTTTCCAAATGCAGGCGTTTGTTAAGTTTGAAATTTACGATAATTAAAAACTTTCATTGGTCGAGAGGATGGGAGGTCGGACTCATCACACCCTCTTGGGGGAATTATTGTATAGTCCAGAACTCTCTTTATAAATTTAAGATATTTTCATTAATTCTTATTAATTCACAATGTATAACACAGGTTTCCCTTGAAATTTTAAATCACTTGTTAACAAGTGTGAAATATAGAATCATCCATATGTATTCGATGTTATTCATTAATGGAGATATCCATATGTATTTGTGGTTCTCCATCAATGGTATCCTCTCATATACTATTTAGAGATTCTTTTAATCATTGTTATGATGATATCAGTTTTTAAGCCACTTAGTGGGACAGTCTAGAGATTATTTTCATCCAGAGAGATGAAGGTTTGTTTTGATATTAGGATCATACCCATAAAATGGGCTACCTACGTATCCTTGTAAAAGGAATAAAAACCCTCGTAGTTCGGTGCCGTTTAATGGGACACACCGTACTGTTTAAGGTTTTGTGATATGGACCTATACATATAGTTTAATTTCATATGGTAAGTACATCTAAGAGAAAGGTGTTTAGTCAAAGTTTGGTGTGGGACTTATACCAAATCAGCCCAAATAACTTGGAAATGGTATTTTTTTCTAATTAATATTAGACCCTATTAGGAATATGGCCCAGAAAGAACAGTGTTGATTGGAAGTATCATATTTGAACCTCAAGGAGGCTTCCTACGTATCCCATTTGGATAGGAATAAATCCCACGTAATTTGATAAGTCTCATAGGAGAGTATAGTCCTTTGAGAGAAATGAGTTTGGTATTACTTCTTTAAAATGATTCATTAGTAATTTGGGGGGTTTATTTTGGGGTTTATTCCTAAAGAGGAAGCCCGAATTAAGGGAATTTGGGTTGAATTACCAAAGAGGATATCCAATGAGCTCGGGCCCTAAGAAGGCTTTCTACGTATCCCAATTATAATGGGATTCAAATTTATCATTGTTTAAGATTGTGTTGGGGCTTATATGTAAGAGCTTCCCATTAGAGGGGACATTATTGTGTAAACCCTTTTGGAAGGACACCCTTTTGTTCTCGGTCCTTTGAGCAGGTGTCCTACGTATCATAGTTTGAAGAGGAATCAAAGTTCTCATTATTCAATATTTTGTGAAAATGTTGTGGTTATGACAAATATATAAGACCATGTGATTCATGTTCGGTGTGAGAAATGAAAGGATGTCAAAGATTCAACAAAGGCACCCATACTTTTCCTCCACCACTGGTGGAAGTGGGCGTGACTACAATGGTGAGGGTGGAAAAGGCTAAGTTGACCTGAGAAGAGGTCGAGGTGAAGCGATAAGAGGGCGAGGTGATGAGACTTCCCTCAGTTCTCTTTACATTGGAAAAGGGTCCAATGTAAGGAATGGTTGAAGGTGAAGGAAGTAGGGAGGAGCATGACTACAACATCCAACATGAAAGGTTAGGGGATTACACCAGGATGGCTGCCTAAAATTAATAGTGGTTGGGAAGGAAGACTTTTCCTTTTCTTGAATAGAAAAGAAAGTGTGAACCATACCATCCCTACCAGAGACCTGAGGATTCGGGTTTTAAAGACAAGAAGGGGAGGTCAAAACCCAAACCCCAATCCTCCAAACCAGGAACACACCAATACTATTCCTAGGAGAATGTTCCATGTGACTATGGATATATAAACCCACACACAATCAATGAATCCTAACCCCATTTTGAAACAAATGTTGGTGACCTCTGACTATGGATATAAAAACCCCAATAGGAGAAATATTGACGTGTCATTCCCAATGTTTCGATAAGTTGTGAGGTATTAGTTATGGTTGTTGAGTCAAAAGTTCTCCGTTGACTTATTTATCATGTTTTGGAAATCACAAATGTCTTTTATCTTGATAATCATACTAACTTGGTCAATCGTATCGTACTACCTCTGTCAATTGTATCGTACTGACTCTGTCAATCGTATCGTACTGACTCTGTCAATCGTATCATACTGACTCTGTCAATCCTATCGTACTGACTCTATCAACTGTATCATACTGACTCTGTCAATCGTATCGTACTAACTTTATCAATCGTACTCACTTTTGTGTATATTACTTTGTATCATATCAATACATTACATTTAGTAATACTTATAATACTCATACTTTCATTACTTGCTTATTTTTGTACTTAGTCAAAAATCACATGTTTCATATTAATCATACTCTTGTTTATCATCTTCATATGTATTTTGTTTTAACCAATACTATGTCGTTGAGTTAGTTACAAACTAATCAAAATGATGTCGTGCTTTCTGTTTCAATATGACCGATATAATGCCAGGTGTCCAAGTTCCTCCGAGTTTTTTGGAGAAATATGACCGTTGGAGGAAATGTGACTGTTGGAACCTGAGGCCTATAAATAGGAGGTCATTTGAAGCCGAGAAGAAGTGTGATACTTTGCTTCTATCAATTTCTAGAGAGAGACGTTGTGACTTCTCTCATTATTTGTGCTTTGTGTGACCGATCTTCGTATCGAGGGCTTTCAAGTGATTGAAAGACAGAGGTACCGATTACCTAAAAAATTGAGGGCTGCCGGGGATAGGTAGACAGAAATTCTGATCATCGTATCGAGGGCTTCCAGGGATAGGAAGACAGACGAACCAATCATCATATTGAGGGCTGCCTGGGATAGGCAGACAGACGAACTGATCATCGTATCGAGGGCTTACCAAGGTGGTGGTAAGACAAACCTCTTATCCTTGGTGAAAGGATAACCCTTCTCTTTGGGTCAAATGAATTGTAATACTTTTACATTTACACTGCTGTTTGTATTAGAAAGGAATTTGTATTGTTTCCTTTCTTCATTACACTTTCAATTGCAATTGTTTCAATTACAATTATTCAATTCCAATTTGTATTAATAGATTCTATACGCTTTATGGTAGAATCCTTCACACTTGTATTACACTAATTACTGTATTCATCTTGAATACAATTACATTACTTTTATAATAGTATTACATTATATCATACCTTTATATTCAATACTATTATGGTTGTTTGTATTGTATTAGATTAAGATCTTTTAAACTAATCTCTTAAGTGGTTAAACACAATGTTTTTAAACCTACAATTCACCCCCCCTCTTGTATTGTTCCATCTAATATACATATACATTTAGATTTTCGATCCAACAATTGGTATCAAAGGAGGTTTCCACTGATTTGTATTACTTACTCTATTTCTTTTAAACTTTCATTTTAACTACTTACTACACTAACGTGTGCAGTGGAAATGTTTTTTTGTTTCATTAGATGGCAGGAATGAATATTGGGTCAATTGGAAACCTAAATCCTTTTAGACCACCTATCTTTGATGGGAATGATTATGAGTACTGGAGAGATCGAATGAAGACGTTTGTTATCAATACTGGTGTAGACAATTTTATAATGCATACTGGAGGTTACAAAATTCTTGACAAAGAAGTCAGTAATTTCACTAACCAAGAGAAGCAAGAATATCAACTTAATTACAAGGTACACAATACTTTATTATGTTCCATGACCAGGAATATATACTGCCATATATCTTCATGTGAAGAAGCCAACTATATTTGGAAGAAATTAGAAGTCACACATTTCAGTACATCCAAGGTTATAGAAACAAGAAGAGCAATGCTTTGAGCAGAGTATCACCGATTTATTTTCCCTTATGGGGAGCCAGTATGTAAAGTGCAACAAAGATTTATGACAATTGTCAATAGTTTACAATCTATGGGGAAAAAGGTCTTGATGATGAAGCTCTTGTAGATAAGATTATAGAAATAATTCTAAATGAATGGGAGTCAAAAAGGACAGCTATTGGTGAAAATAGAAAAGTTTCCCAGATTACTCTTGATGAACTATTTGGAACTCTTTTACAGCATGAGACAAGAATGGAAAGCAATGCTGATCTCAACAAGAAGAAGAATGGAAATGGTAGTGTAGCTTTTACATCTAAAGCTAAAACACCTGAAAGGATAACAAGATCAAAATCCAAGAAAGTTGTTATATCTGGTTCAAGTGATTGTGATCTATCAGATAATGAGTTAACCAATCATGCTCAAAGGATGAAAAAGATTGTGGGAAAGAAAGACTTCCAATACAGATTCAAAAGGAAAGATAGGAAGGATAAGAAAGATTTAGAGGTAATTTGTTACGAATGTAAGAAAGTAAGACATATAAGGCATGATTTTCCTTTACTGAAGAGAAAATACAGAAAGGAGAAACATTCTAAAAGAAATAAGAAAAAGTATTATAAGACAAAGAAAGTTTTGAAGGCAAATGATACTCGGAGTGCAAGTGCTAGTGATTCTTCAGACAATTCTTCAAAATATGAGTCCTCGGGATAGAGAAATATTGGACTTATAGCCAGACTACCAATTAAAGATCATTGTCTTATGGCCAAGATACATAATGCTGAAGATATTACAAATGTATTTTTAAATGAAAATTATATTGATAATAAATATTATGAATCTTCAAATGATAATTATTCATCATCAGAAGATGATACACTACCTTCTTTTGAAGAAGTATCTAGATTTGCTAAACTACTTGAAAATGAAAATTCTAAACTTAAGAAAAAGCTTGATAAAGCAAATTCTAGAATTCCAATTTTAACTAAAGAAGTATCAGATCTTTCTAATGATCTTTATACAAAAAAACTGATGATTTTGAAAGTATTTTAAAAACCCTTGAGAAAGTCAAATATAATAAGGATAAACTTTCTAAGGATCTAGAAAATGTGATTTCTAAGAAAAATGTTTTAGAGCCTAAATCTAGATTAAAATCAAATGTTTTGGAAGATAAAAACATAGTTATAAAACTAAAGTAATATATTTTCTCTTTAAATAAATATTTATCAAACTTCACTCATGGTAAGGAAATTTTTGAAAAGATGTATTCTGAAATTATACCTTTGAAGAATCATTCTAGAGTTGGTTATACTTATTCCAAACCGGTTTTTAGTAATAACTATTTTGTTCCACAAAAAACACCTTTTTTAAAGTGTAAATGTGGTGGACACTAGATAAGAGAGTGTTCTCTTAATAAAACTCCATCTTTAGGATTTCATAAAGCTCATTTTGTAAAACAAATGGGGATTCCTAAAATTCTCTTATCTAACCCTTCTGGATCCAATCAAGTTTGGATTCCGAAAAACTAATTGTTTCTTCTTCAGGAAAATGATAAGTGTACCAACAATAATATTTGGTACATGGATAGTGGTTGTTCTCGACACATGACCATAAACAAAGATCTCTTTTAAAATATTATCAAAACAAAAGGAGTAAAGGTTACCTTCGGAGATAATGCTCAAGGAAAGATTGTTGGTATAGGTAATATTGTTTTTCTTGGAAAATTTCTTATCTCAAATGTTTTTTTTTTGTTAAAGGTCTTAGGCACAATCTCTTCAGAATAATTCAATTATGTGATTAAGGTTACCTTGTGAATTTTAGAAATGATAAGTGTCTAGTTCACAATTCCAAGGATGAGTTCATTCTATCTACCCATAGGCAAGAGAATGTATACACTATTAACATAGAAGACCTTAGAAGCCAAAATTTACCCTGCTTAAGTGCAATAGAAGACCATTCATGGCTATGAAATAAAAGTCTAGGACACTACAATCTAAGAAACCTTTGTAAACTCTCAAAGAAATGACTTGTAAAGGGACTACCAGATCTTAGATATGATTCATCAAAAGTCGGTGATCCTTGTCAATTTTGGCAAGAAACATAAAACTAGATTTAAATCAATTAATGAAGTTTAAACTTCTAATGAATTACAGATTGTGCACATGGATCTTTTTGGTCATTCACAAACTGGAAGCATTGGAGGAAAATACTATGTATTTGTTTTAGTTGATGACTTTACTAGATTCACATGGGTCTATTTTCTAACAAAGAAATATGAATCCTTTTCCTATTTCAAAAATTTTAGAGCCCAAGTTAAAAAATTTAAAAACCTACCATTGATAGCTATTCATAGCGATCATGGTGGTGAATTTCAAAATTCTGAATATGAAACTTTTTGTAGTAAGAAAGGTAATACTCAAAAAAAATTCAGCTCCAAGAACTCCTCAGCAAAATCGTTTTGTTGAAATAAGAAATCATATTCTTCAAAAAATTACTAGAACCATGTTGAGTGAGTACTAAATTACTAAGCACTTCTGGGCTGAAGCTATTAGTACTGCTTGTTATACTATAAATCGTGTTTTAACCAGATCTTTTCTTAATAAAACACCTTATGAGTTATGGACCGGCTGAAAACCTAAAGTTTCATACTTCAAAGTTTTTGGGTGCAAAGTATTAATTATGAATACAAAATCTACACAAGTTCACACCAAAATCTGATGAAGTAATATTTCTAGGTTACTCCACAACTTCTAAGGCTTATAGAGTTTTCAATAAAAACACTTGTACTATTGAGGAAATAGTACATATAAAATTTGATGAATCTAATCCTTTTGTTTTTAAATCATCCCAACCTACATCCTCAGATGTGTTTTCAAAAACTGATTATCAACCTTTGTTAGAAGATCCTTCTGATAAGGAAAATGTTCAAGAAGATACTTCTGAAACATTTACCACAGGATAATTTCTACCATATGTTGATGAATAGGTTTTACAAAATCGAAATCAATTGTTTCTTAGGAATCATCCTATTGATAATATCATTGGTGAAGTAAATAAACCTGTAAGGACTAGAAATTCCTTAAGAAATGAAATAGAACATCTTTCTTTTATTTCCCAATTTGAACCTAAAAGTCCAAGTGATGCCTTAGGTGATGAAGATTCGATCAAAGCAATGCAAGATGAACTAAATGAATTTGAGAGGAATCAAGTCTGGAATTTAGTTGAAAGACCTAAAGAAACAACTGTAATTGGATTAAAATGGGTTTTCATAAACAAATGTGATGAAAATGGAATCACTGTATGAAATAAATCAATACTTGTTGCTAATGGATATAATCTACAATAAAGAATAGACTATGAAGAAACATATGATCCAGTAGCTAGACTTGAATCTATTCGTATTCTATTAGCCTTTGTAGCATACTTTAACTTCACACTATTTAATATGGATGTTAAATGTGCTTTTCTAAATGGTTATGTTCAAGAAGAAGTTTTTGTCGAACAACCTCCTGGTTTTATAGACCCAAAACATCCTAATCATGTTTTTAAACTTACCAAAGCCATATATGGTCTTAAACAATCCCCTAGAGCATGGTATGATAGACTTACATGATTTCTTTTACAAAACAATTATACCAATGGTACAGCAGATCCAACCCTTTTTATAAAAATGGAAAATAAATTTTTTTTGATTGTTTAAATTTATGTTGATGACATCATATTTGGATCAACTCAGCAATATTTAACGGATTCTTTTTCTTAAAAGGCACTATGGATTTAGGACTTTTTTACTCTTCTGGAAGTGATTTTGTTTTAAAAAAAAATTTAGATGCTAAATTTGGTGGTTGTAGAATGGATAGAAAAAGTACATCTAGAACATGTCATTTCTTAGGAGATTCTCTGGTTTCTTGTTCCTGCAAGAAACAACACTCGGTTGCACTTGCCACTACTGAAGCTGAATATGTAGCAGTTGAAAGTTGTTGTGATCAAGTGTTGTGGATGTAACACACACTCACTGACAATGGTTTGAGTTTTTCCAAATCCCAAATTCTATGTGATAATACTAGTGCCATAGATCTTAGTAAGAACCCAAAACATCACTCTCGTGAAAAAAACATAGATGTTAGGCATCACTTTCTTAGGGATCACACACAAAAAGGAGATATTATTTTACAATTAATCGGAACGCAAGAACAACTTGCTGACATTTTCACAAAACCATTACCTTCTGATAGATTTGAGTTTATAAAATAGAAGCTAGGAATGATTATATTAAAATAATAATTCATATCTACTTATTGTTTTTACATTTCTTTTTACATTAAATAAACTCCTCTTAGAAAGGGGGAGAACATTTCTTACTATGTTCCTTTTTATCTTGAGATCTTTAATTATTTATTGTCCTGGTATGTATTTTTGCCTATCCGTTTATCGTATTGATAGTTTTATCGTATCATTTTCTTTTCTGTTTCTCATATTGACATTTTTATCATATCATTTACTTTTATGTTTATCATATTGACAGTTTTATCATATCATTTACTTTTCGGTTTATCGTATTGACAGTTTTATCGTTTCATTTACTTTTCTGTTTATCGTATTGACAGATTTATCGTATCATTTACTTATATGTTTATCGTATTGACAGTTTTATCATATCATTTACTTTTCTGTTTATCGTATTGACAGATTTATCATATCATTTACTTTTCTGTTTATCGTATTGACAGTTTTATTCTATTATTTACCTATCTTCCCATCGGCACATCCATTCATGGTAATGAATTTCTTTTCCATTGGCATGTCCGTTCATGGTAATGAATTTTTTTCCATCGGCTCGTCTGATCATGGTAATGAATTTATTTTCCATCGGTAGGTCCATTCATGGTAATGAATTTCTTTTCCATCGGCTTGTCCGATCATGGTATTGAATTTCTTTTCCATCGGCACGTCTGTTCATGGTAACAAGTTTGTTCTCCATTGGCTTGTCAGTTCATGGAAACAAGATTGTTTTCCATCGGCTTGTCAGTTAATGGTTACAACTTTGTTTTCCATCGGTATGATGATTGATAGTATTCTTTTACTTCATACGCCTTTGTTTTTCCTTTCAATACTATCTAAACCAACAATTAACTTACGATCTGCAGCAGGTACATACCTTTCATTTTTTTTTAAAAAAAATTCTCTTTAATCCTATCCATTGATTTCTTTTCATCTAATCTCAACCGTATAAGATCAACGGTCACCCTTTTGCCACCTATAAATATACCCCCTCCCAAATCCCACACCGGTTTTTTTCACAATTTGTGGCGAAGCTCTGCTCCACCGATTTACGTCAGCGTACAATCTTTCAAGCGGATTCACCTATATGTCTCAGTCCTCTGCTAATACTCCCGCCAAAATGTTTTCAAAGACTTTTACAGAGAAAGACTTTTTCAGAGAAAGGTTAGTTTCTTGGGACTTTTTTGATTCGTATGATTCTACTATCAGAAGAATCATTATGTTTCAAGGATGTGAACATTTATGTGTTGAAAAACCAGTATCTCAAGATCCGGTTCTTTTTGATGAAGTCACTCGGTTTTATAAAACCGTATCATTTGATAAAAATATGACTATTAACTTTTATGTGTACGATAGAAATATTTCTATGTATGTGAGTCAAGCAGCTCATTTTCTGAATGTTTCGATAGAAGGTGACTCTTTTTGTCCATCTCATAAACTACCAGAGGAAGTTGGTACGTTTAACAAAGATAATGTTGAAAAGTCTCTGTTTATATTAAATGAATAAAAGAGGAAAGTAGCTCATCTTTCTCCGGACAATAGATTTGTGACTCTTTGGATGCAAGTTTTTCTTATCCCAAGGAAAGGAGAGAGAGAAACTCTGAAAGTTTCTGATGTTTTTATGCTTGACTATCTTGTAAATATGAGAAAAGTAAATCTCATGGGATATGTTTTTGAAACTATCAAGAATGTTAAGTCAGGGGGAATTAATTCCCAAATGCTTATGTATCCAGCTATTCTTACAAAATTCATTCTCAAGAGTATGAAGTTTTGTAATATTCCTTTGAAAGGAAATCTGATAGATTTGAAGTCCTCCCAGATTAGTAAAAGTACTTTGAAGAAGTCTAATGTTTGTTTTGACCCAAATTCAAAAAAATTTGTAAGAGATTTAGAAGCAGAATCGGCTCAGAATCAATCGGTACCTATACCTGTCAAAGATAATTCATCTGTTGGTGCTCCTCAAAAGTTAGATATGCAAACCAGTTCAAAGCCAAAGAAGAAACCAAAGTACAGTAAGGAGGTTGTGGCCAAGTGGAGATAAGAAAGAGAACAGAGAAAGGAAGGTGATCCAAAGTTCGGTCTTGACCCAGCTGAAGCTTTTGCAGAAAGAATAAGGGTAGAAGAAACCCTTTAAGCTGAAAAGAAAAAGAAGTCTGTTTAGAAAAGAAAGGATCAATACTTTGATATCTCTAAAGTAATCAAAATTGTTGAGGATGCTAGTGCTCAACTAATGGAAGAAATACATCAATAACCAATCGTATAGAGTCTTCCAGATAAACAAAAAGGAAAACAGATGTTGGAAGAAATAGAAGATGTTGAAGAAGAGGAAGGAGATTTTCTTTTGTAATTCCTTCAGAGTTCGAAAAATATTAGAGAATAATCAGTTCAAAAGCTGAGTGAAGGTATTCAACATGTTCCTCATGCCGATCAAGCACCTATTGAAACTTCTGAAACTCCAGATAAAACACCCCCTCAAGAAAAGCAAGGTGCACAATCTTCTCATACTGAAAAAGTTATTGTCATCAGTGAAAAAGTAGAAGAAGAAAGAAGGGAGAAAGAAAAAGAAAAAGGAAAATATCCAGTTGTTGAATCAAGTCGATCAAATGAACTGCTTTCATACGAAGAAGATACTGATTTAGAAAAAACAATTTCTCTCAAGATAAGTGATTACATTGTTCATGTTTTAAGAAGGGTTGAAAATACTATTCCTTACATTCCTAGGCTAGAAGGTAAAATTGATTTTATTACTGACAATTAGAAAAAGAAATTTGGTTCTGTAAGAGAATTGAGAAAGAATGTTTTGTCAGTTGAAGCTGATTTGAAAGTTCTATCTGAAACTTTGGCGCTCATAAGATGACTTGCAACAGGATGACCAAGTGGTCATTTAAAACAGAAAGCTCGGTGAATGAAAATGATATAGAAATTGAAGATATAAGGAGGTTGTCAAATGATCTTGCTATTGCTTTCAATAAGCTTGAAAAAGAAACTGTTGAAAGACTGAATCGGGTAACTCATGGAGCCGATATCCCTTCAGTGAAAGAGTTGCAAGAATGAATGAATGCTTTTCAGTCCAAATTTGTGAATGTTTCATCTTTCAAAGATGACATGGTTTTGTTGAAGAAACAAAAATCTGTGTTATCTAAAGATAACAAGAATTTTCAAGACAGAATTAATACTCTTGAGGAAGTAATCAGAGTCCAGAAGGAGACTATCAAGAATCAAGATCAGTTTTTTTCCGACCAACAAGAGCATCTCATATCTTAGGGTGATTTAATTTATAAAGACAATAAATAAATAAAAAATATGAAAGCTGTTCTTCATGAGCTGATAAAGAAGGAAAAGGAAAGTGAAATCAAATGACTGTCGTATTTGTTTTTCTTTTCTTATAGAACTTGTCTATTTTTTTAATGACATTTGTGTTACTCTTTCTTTTTTCTTGCAATTATTTTCACTAACTCTTTTAGGAAACTCAATGTTTTCCCATTCTTTTTGTAAATCACAAAGGGGGAGAATGTTTTATAAAGGGGGATAATGTTTTACAAAGGGAGAATGTTTTAATAAAATACTTCGAAACCAAGTAAAATATATGAATACAATCCTTATGAAATTATACACCTAAGGGGGAGTTAGTTGTATTCAAATTCATATTCAGAAGAGTTTCCAATAACTCAGGGGGAGATAAGTATTTCCTGTTGTCTTTACTTTGTGTTTTGTTCTTTCCAAAAAGGGGGAGATTGTTGAGTCAAAAGTTCTCCTTTGACTTATATATCATGTTTTGGAAATCACAAATGATTTTTATCTGGCTAATCATTCTGACTCTGTCAATCATATCGTACTGACTCTGTCAATCGTATCGTACTGACTCTGTCAATCGTATCGTACTGACTCTGTCAATTGTATCATACTGACTCTGTCAATTGTATCGTACTGACTCTTTCAATCAAATCGTACTGACTCTGTCAATTGTATCGTACTGACTCTGTCAATCATATCGTACTGACTCTGTCAATTGTACTCACTTTTGTGTATCTTACTTTGTATCATATCAATACATTACATTTAGTAATACTTATAATAATCATACTTTCCTTACTTTCTTATTTTGGTACTTTGTCAAAAAAACACATGTTTCATATTAATCGTACTCTTTTTTATCATCTTAATATGTCTTTTGTTTTAACCAATACGATGTCATTGAGTTAGTTACAAACTAATTAAAATGATGTCATGCTTTCTGTTTCAATATGACCGATATAATTCCAGGTGTCCAAGTCCCTCCGAGTTTTTTTGGATAAATATGACCGTTGGAGGAAATGTGATCGTTGGAACCTATGGCCTATAAATAGGAGGTGATTTGAAGCCGATAAGAAGTGTGATACTTTACTTCTATCAAGTTTTAAAGAGAGACGTTGTGACTTCTCTCATGCTTTGTGCTTTGTGCGACCGATCTTCTTATCAAGGGCTTTCAAGTGATTGAAAGACAGAGGTATCGATTACCTACAAAATCGTGGGCTGTCGGGGATAGGCAGACCGACGTTCCAATCATCGTATTGAGGGCTTCCAGGGATAGGCTGATAGACGAACTGATCATCGTATCGAGGGTTTTCGGGTATAACATCCCGTCTTTTTATAACATAACTTTCATTTCATTACACGGAACTGAGGATCGTTAAGGTTTAGTGTCTTGGAAACAAGGAACATAATACATGAAAAAAAACATAAAACATTCTTCTTAAACACTTGAAAGGCTTCTCCTTTGGTTCATCCAAGGTTCATTACTGCATCTCATAACCTGGGGACATACATAAAAAGAAAGGGTGAGCAGAAGGCCCAGTAAGGGATATAAGAGAAACATTTTACATGTGAAC
Source organism: Viscum album (assembly GCA_963277665.1). Taxonomy (NCBI): domain Eukaryota; kingdom Viridiplantae; phylum Streptophyta; class Magnoliopsida; order Santalales; family Viscaceae; genus Viscum; species Viscum album. Next base: position 1,423,463,886 of record OY728136.1, on the reverse strand, counting down.
TTGAGATACTTCAATAAGGACATGAAAAAACTTTAAGGCATGAGAAAGAAATCATGAGATACATCATAATAAAAATAACATTTTTCATAACTTGAAGATGTGGCTGCAACATTTAATATTGACAATCGTTTCGTTTTACCAAGGTCCATCCCCAAGGTGTTGTTAAAAATTACCATGGTTATTCACCAAGGCGTCGTTAAAATGGTCATCTCTAGAGATTAAGTCTTTACCCAATGCATTGGAGTGCTATCAGGGCGCATCCTTAAATTTTCCTTTATTATCATGTGATCCACATATATCATCATCAAAAATTTCATAAATAGCCCATATAGCATAAAATAAATGGGTTTCATTTCATAATTATAACGTTTTAAAAACTGCTTTAAAGACATGATATTTACATTACTTTAAACCCAAGGAAAGGGAAAACGGGTATCATGTATGTAAATCCCAGAATTTAAAATAGAAAATTTTGATATATATGTGAATACCCCTGTAGAAATAAGAGCTTTGAGTATTCACTTTATAACATAAAATAATTTTGAGAAAAGAGAGGCATTTTGAGACGAAAATTCTGCAGCATAACGACTATGTTACAAGGTTTTAGAAAACTTTTAAAATAGAGGGAACAAGGGTCGAACAATCATAATTGACCCATAAAACAGTAGAGGGACAGAATAAGAAGGATATATGGACATGGTGATGCAATTCCAAGGACATACCATTTGAAATGAAAAACATGGAAGGAAGACAAAAATTTGATTTCTCTTATCAAAATTTGGCAGCCTAACGGCGTCACTTAAACTTCAACAAAAATGAATTGAACAGATAAAATAGGGTATCTCATCATATGATCATAAGAGATCAGTATGATAGATATAGAGATCATACCCCAACATAATAAAAAGGAACTTGAAAGATTTGACATGAAAATCGAACTTCAAAAATGAGAAGGGTGAAAGAATCACTTAAAAATTCGGCAGCCTAACGACGTCACTTAAACTTTCATAAAACGAAATGATGAGAGTAAGAGGGGATCTCTCATCATATAAACATGAAAGGTTAGTAAGAGGAATATAAAATAACATCCTCTCACATAATAACATCGAGCATAAAAGGAATGACATAAAAGAGATTACATGAAAAGAAAGAGAGAGGTCGGATCCCTTACCTTAAAAAGTGACTCTTGAAACTCAATGTTTTGGACCTTGAGGGCTTGGGGCACCTTGGGAGGACTCCTTGGGAGGTAAGGAGACCAGAAATTCGTTGGGGGAGAGTTGGGAATTAAAACTAAAGGAGGAAAGGGTGGGTATTTATAGGGAAAGTGAGGGGACAAGGCATTAATGGCCAAGGGACACCTCATTAGTAGTTTTGGCAAAACCATGGGCTTGCCCATGGTATTTGCCCATGGTATTGGCCACTTGGGACACCTCATACATTATCTTACTATTCATAAGTCGACCATATTGATTACATACTTAATACATCATTTAATGATGTCATTAAACACCCGTAACTTAAAAACTGTACTTTCACTATTCATCAAAAATTCAACTTTCTTAGAATAATCCCAAAATTTCACCTTAACCAAATATCAATGCTTTGATTTCAAAAATGAAATCCATTTTATAAAAATAATTTTTCTAAATATTTTTAATTAAATTTAAAAAAAACACTATTCACCGCAAATTCATTTTTTCAGAAAAATCCCCAAAAATTACCTTAACATAATATCGATGCTCTGAGTTCAAAAATAAAGTCCTTTTTATAAAAATAATTTTCGAATTATTTTTAATTAAATTTTTAATTAAAAAACACTATTCATCCGAAAAAACTAATACTTGACTAATAATTTATGAAACCGTTATTTAGCCATTTTATTGAATCACATTACTTAATCTAAGTTTCTAAATTATATTAAAACTTTCTTTGAGTGAAATTAGTAATCCATTTGGTCACATTACTAATCCTAAGCGTAAAATCACTATTCATAATTTACAATTCATCAAAAATTACGTTTATCTTATTAGACTCCAAATTCCTTACTGAACACTTTTTTAGAAGACCATTTTTTGAAAATCATTACACATCATTAATTATTTAGGGTTTATATAAATGTTTTAAAATATCCCTTTTTCAAAAATTCATCAATAAAATATATCCTAAAATTATCTGGAAAAAAGAAAATCCACAAACATCACTAAAGGAAGAGATCTCAATTTATTCACCCGAAAGGATTACACAAGGAAGCTAGGGTCTCGTCACATAGCCCCTTATAACACCGGCATAAGACCTAAGTGTAAGGTGTGCTATGGTGAGAAAATATGAGGGAGGCTCAGATAACATTTCCCTAGTAGTAATCTCTACTAACTTGAACTTCTCTCGTAGGCGTTTCCGTTCAAGCTTGACACACTGGAGTTAGGCTTGGGCTTGGTCCAAAGCAAAGCCCACAGATGCTACCTCCTTCCCATGATCTGATAAGTGGGCTTCATAAGGGTAGAGTCTACTAGATGAAGCCATTGACTCCTCTTTCTGCATTAACCATTAACATCTTATTAAATCATTAAGAGTAAGTTAATATACTACTCAATAAATTGGGTTGTTACATCGGGGATAGGCAGACAGACGAACCGATCATCGTATCGAGGGCTTACCAAGGTGGTGGTAAGACAGACCTCTTATTCTAGGTGAAAGGATAACTCTTCTCTTTGGGTCAAATGAATTGTAATACTTTTAAATTTCCGATGCTGTTTGTATTAGAAAGTAATTTGTATTGTTTCCTTTCTTTATTACACTTTCAATTGTAATTGTTTCAATTACAATCATTCTATTACAATTTGTATTAATAGATTCTATATGCTTTATGGTAGAATTCTTCACACTATTATTACTCTGATTACTATATTCATCTTGAATACAATTACTTTACATTTCTAATAGTAATACATTACATCATACCTTTATATTCAATACTATTGTGGTTGTTTGAATTGTATTATTTTAAGATCTTTTAAACAGATCTATTAAGTGTTTAAACACAATGTTTTGAAACCTACAATTCACCCCCCCCCTTGTATTGTTCCATATAATATACATATACATTTACATTTTTGATCCAACAATGGTCTCAACAAAATCCCTTTCAGACTAGGGATCCAATGAAGATGAATCCTTTCCATGAATGTCTTGAAGAGAGCTTAATGGCTTGTAGACTGAAGAGAGTAGGTGAATCAAAGAGGGGTGCCCAAGTATGTACTGGCACACAATTATGGGAGCACAAGTAGGCTTGGGAGACCTAATATTCACTTGGGTGACAAACAACCTGGATGTTAAAACATGGGAAAGACTTGACTCAAGCCTTCAAGAGTATTCATAGGTATTCCTAGAAGTGGGGTGCTCAAGTTCCTGTGAGAGGAGTAGGTGGCGCTCAAGTGTTTTTGATTTAATAAGGTTGGGTGATTTAGGTGCGCAAGTGTTAAGGATTTCAAACACTAAAAGGACTTAAGTCCAAATAAACTTATTCAATTCATCTGCTTTAGGTGTTAAATAACTACCTTTAAAGTTTCAGATGACGTGGGCAAATCCCTAGGGCGAACAGAATAGCAATTAGACTTTAGGGAAATTCTTCTGTAAAAATGAAGGCCCCAAGGGTCTTTTTTATAGTCAAAATAGGACCCTGGGAAAAAGAATATTGGTCGTGCATGTATGTTGTGTGGAAGAATTGTGGTGCACATGTGGTTGCACGCCATATGGGTAATTCCCAAGTATACTTGTGCACCACCGATGATTTTTCCTATCTGGGGTGCCACATTAAGGACTTAACCAAAATAATTTGGTCATTCTACTCCATCATGGTGGCACATTGGTGTTTGCATGAAAGTAACTTGGGCACCACTTTAGGATCTTATCCAAAATAATTTCTCCACACCATGGGGGTTTCTCCCTTGCACCCCTTCTTGGGATCAGTGACGGGCTGTTGTCTCAGCTCTTCGGGTCAGCACATTCGCTACCATCAATGAACCCCCTGAAAAATGAAGAGTTGCATCGTGAACTTTTCAATCCTGGTTGAGGAATGTGGAAAAGTGCATGGAAGACATATCATGATTTCTAAAAATTCCCCCCATAGAATTTGATTCATTCAAAACGAAAAGAATCTTGTTCTGAGATACAAGTAGGTCACTTTGATGCATTCAAAAAACATTTAGTTATATTTGGAGTTAAGTCAAGTTCAGAAGGATTCTCTAATTTTTTCCTAATCCATGGGCCTAGTGGGAATAGTTTAATTTCCACTAGGTTTATATAGAAAACCCCACAAACTTTGTATCTTTTGACTTTTGTCACTCAATATTTCCTAAACCATACAAAAATGTACATCTAGTGAAATGGGACTAGAATATTATAAATAGTTCCCTTTGAGGTTTTCCAATCTAGTGAGTAACACGTCTATTGTTGTTGGAAGTTTAGAGTCATGCATGTTGGACAATAAAGGGATAGTGTTTAAGGTCAAACAACTTTGACCATAAATTTTGAAATTAGATCCCAAACAAGACTCAGTGGCTATGAATTTCTGTAATATTCTTTAAATATTTCCAAGGGGAATCTTGAGTCCTGATTTGTATGGTCACCGAATATAAAAATTATATAAACATAAATGAAGTATATTCCAATAATGAGGTTATCATTATTTGAAAAACCCGTTATGGGGGCTATATTATGTAGGGAAAACTGGGTCATATACTTCATAGCCAATAGTGGCATCTTTTGACTGATAGGCCTTTTATGTTGGAAAATTTTATATAAAGACACCTTGGGGCATGTGCTGCATATTCAGGAAAAAGAGCTCTCAGATGTTGGACATTCTACTACTAGTAGAAAAAAGAGAATAAGATTTGTGAGACTCAAGACCACAGTGGGTGGTTTTTAAAAGGAAAAATATTTTAAGAATAAAGATTCATCTATGTCGACATATTTAATGAATAAGAAAACCACTTATAAAAATTTTTGGTGTATATGTAATGCTTAAAATTGATCAGAAATGGGAATTTATGATATCCGGATACATAGTTTTATGTCACGCGGTGATGACATTGTACTGTGTAGTTTTAAGTCTTACAGTGAAGAAATTGTACTATGCAGTTTTATGTTATTCAGTGTGGGCATTGTATTGTGCAGTTTTATGTCATTTAGTGAGGATATTGTACTCTGCAGTTTTAAGTCATGAAGTGAGAACATTGTGAGGATTTAATTTAAGGTATTTATCTTTGACAAAAGGTATGAGACTCTCCCAATTTTTGATAATTTTTTTGGAAACATACTACAATATTCAGGTATGGAAAGGAAGAAATGTAAACTATGATTTAGGAATTTCTAAATATGATGAATGATATTGGAACAAAAGGGATAAAAGCATTAGAGGAAGTCTTTTCCAAGAATGAAGTTACCATTTTTTTACAATCCTGTTATGGGGGATGTTTTATGCAGGGCCAATTGGGGAATATGTTGCATAGCCAAATAGTGGAATCTTTTGATTAGCAGGCCTATTATGAAGGAAAATTTTATTCAAGTCCACCTTGGGGAACGTATTGCCTAGTCAGGAAAAAGATATCTCAAAAGGTTGAAATTATATTACTAAAATCTGAAGAAATTTTATGGAGATTCAGATTTTCCAAAGAACATAATTTGGTTTATGAATAAAGGTACCTGGATATAGAGATATTATTTCCAATCATGATTTCTAAAGAATCATAGGAATATAATTTCTATGAAGGTCTCCCCCAAACGTAGGGAGTATGTTGTTGGTAGTTTTAGGTCATACAACTAAGACTAGAAATGGAAACAGCATATGATATGTGGTCAAGTAATCCAAAGTTATTTCATATTTCTTTGAACATATGGAGAGGTAAATTTGTAAACCAGGGTATTGAAGACATTCAAATTTAGATATAGGTAATGGGACATACATATATGAATGACTGATTTAAAAATATATATTTTTATATTGTTATAAAAGTTTTAATGGGAAAAAGGAACTTTAACCAAGAATGAAATTACCATTATTTGAAAAACATTTTATGGGGGTTATGTTTTGTAGGTCCAACTAAGGCATATGTTACATAGCCAAATAGTGGAATCTTTTGACTGAAAGGCCTGTTATGTAGGAAACTTATTCAAGGCCACCTAAGGGCATGTACTGTACAGTCAATCAAAATATCTCTTATATATCAGAGACTCTGTAACCCAAAATTGTAAGAATGATTATAAATATATGAAAATATTCAATATTAAGTGTGTGAAATATGGAAGGGGTTATGCTCAATGCACATGAGAAATATTTGAATCAATACTATCCTTGAGTTTGAATTCCTTTACCTAGATCTGGCTCATATGTAAAAATGGATACTTTATTGGTTTCCATTGAATCAATATTATGTTGTGCATTTTAGATTCATGCAAAGAGGAAATGAATTTATTCCGATGAAAAAAGGGAATATTGTGGTTGGACCAAGGAATTCAACCCAGGTGTCACTATGTATCTCATATGGATGAGAATCAAGCCATATGTAGTTCTTTAAACACCCCCTATGCAGGATTAACTCATACATAGGGAATAAAGGGGTTTTTTTATCATCGATGGGACCAAGATTGGAGTTTTAGGCGTCTCTCCATATCATATATGGATGATAATCAATACAAATATAGTTCTTAAACAATTATTTCTCACACCAATAGAGTATGATGTGGGAGATATGGGCTTTAAACACATTCTAAAAGAATGATTTAAATAAACAACACAAGATGGTATAAAAATCAAGTCACGCATCTTAAAAGAGAACTTTGTATAGATCTGGTTCATATACAGGAGGAGGAAAAGGGTAATAAAAATTTTGGGGTTGTGGATGGGCCCATGATTGGGGATCCAGGAATCTCTACGTATCTCATATGGATGAGATTCAAGCTGCACATAGTTCCTGACAAGAGGTCCCTGTGCAGATCCGATTCAAACATAAGGAATAAAAGGGACTCATGTTCCACTAAGGAGTAGTAATTATTTCATTGATCATTATATATGGAAGCTCCTAACATCAAGTAAATAAGACATTAACTGTATAGTTTAATGTCATGTAGTGGAGACAAATTATGTCATCCAGTTTAACGTCGTGCAACAAGGACAATGATGCTATGAATTTTATCGTCATGCATCATTGACACTTATGGTTGTTATGCAATTTAATGAATTTCAACTAGGACTTTGTGATGTGTAGTTTAGAGTCATGTAGTGACAACATATGATGAAATTACACAAATTATTTCTTCAAGAATCACGTATTGGTTGGAGTTGTAATATGATCTTCATCCATTGAAATTAGGGAATAATCTTCATTTGAGTAGAACTTATGTATGGAATATGGTCCTTCCCACTTTGGATCAAGATTTGGTGGTTTCTTTCCTAGTATCATTGGAGTCTTGAGAACCAATACCAATTCTCCTTAATGAAATGAATGGATGGATACTTTCTTGTTAAATTCTTATGCTATTTCATTCTGATAGACTTCTAAATGATGCAAAGTATGCAATCTTTTTTCACCTAATCACTATAGCTCATCAAATCGTTTCTAAGACTTTTAATATATAGAAAAATGATCACAGATTGAAACTCTGGGTGAATTTAGATTAATTTAAATTGAAAAAAAATTCTTATGTGATGTACACTAAGGAATATGGGGTTACCTGAGTGACAATATGAGTAGTAGTCTGATAAGCCCATAAATCATGAAAATTTTTACCAGGCCATGATTTCTTATCTTTATCCACCATATTCTAGAGTATGTTTGATAGGTTTTTTCAAAGCCTATATCATTCCATTGGATACTTAATGAAGATAGATGTATGGTTAGATTTGAAATTGTTCTCCTGATATAACTTTATTACATAAACAGAATAGAAATTAGTGCCATTTTCTGTCAATATAGCGTGAGGGACACCAAATATGGTGATGATGTTTTTTTTAAAAAAACTATCAATGATTTTGGATCCGACTACTTTGATATGTATTGAATCATCACATTTTGAGAATAAATTAGTAATAGTAAGAATATAATTGAACTTTTTATCCGTAGTTAGAGGATAAGGTCCCACTACATCCATTCCCCATATAGTAAATAGCTAGAAGTATTTATCTATATGTAACAACTCTGGGGGTTGATGAATGATGTTGGCATGCATTTGGAAGGGATGAAATTTTTTATTTAATCTTGTGTAATCCTAGGTCATTGAAGGATAAAAGTATCCAAGCCTTCAGATTTGATCAGAAAACCTATGCACATGCAGGTGAGCACCACAAGCTCCTAAATGTACTTTGATCATGACAGCTGGAGTTTATTCTCCATCAATACACCTAAAGAGGATTCAATAAAATCCTCATTTTCAGAGGATATTCTAGTGATTTGGACTATCATAAAGAGTAAAATTGGCCACTAGTCATCGAATCTGCTCTTTTTTTAGCTCTATCTGGTGTAAGTAATCCATTTGAAGGCATTCCATGATGGGTGTCATCCATCCTATGGTACGACCACATGGATGAGAAGTAGTGATAATTTCATTAATTTCCTTCATTATAGTTTGAATGAAAGGTGATACCACATGACGATGGGCTATACTGATGATTTTACCACCCTGATTCGGATCTTCCCAGGCTATAGCTAAATTAGTCAATGCATCAGCTTGGGCATTTTGTGATCAAGAGACATAAGACAATGCCATATCTAAGGAAAATTCATCCATTAGCCCTCTGATGTAATCACACAAAGGGATTAACTCTTCTTTTATGATTAAATAATATCCATTTACTTGTTTGATTACTATCTCTGAATCTCCTTTCACTTTCAGTTGGTTCACTTGTACCTTGAGTGCCAATTCCAAGCCCACAATGAGAGCTTGATATTCTGGCTCATTGTTGGTACCGAATTCTAATAACAATAAGGAATATAGAATCACTACCTTTTCTGGGGAGATAAGTACAATTCTAAACCCAAATTTGTTGAGTTTAGGGTTTTCCATTCTCTTCCCTATTGGACTTCTGGAGGCACCATCAAAGAACATTTCTCATATTTGGGGATTATCTTGAATAGATAAGACCTATTCATTAGAAAGTTTAGCATGAAATGATGTATCTTCCATAGATTGATGGTCAAGAAAGAATTCCACCAATTCTTGGCCTTTTATTTCTTTATGAGGCACAAACTGGATATCAAATTATTGCAAAATAACTTCCCACTATGAAAAACATCCTGTAAGGATAGGATGAATGAGGATAAAATTTAATGGCTTATTGTGATAAACCAATTGGACCTCATGATGTTGTAGGTAGTGACTTAATTTTTGAACATCAAATATTAATACCAAGAAACACTTCTCAATACATAAATATCGAGTTTTTGTGCTAATCATAGTTTTACTGATATTGTAAATGTTGTTTTCATTTGTAGAATCATTATTTTGGGAAAGGAAGGAACCCAATGATTGTTCTAAACTTTTCATATAGTGAATTAGTGGGCTTCCTTCACCAAGTGGAATTAATACCTGTGGGCTCAAGAGATATTTCTTACGGGTATCAAATGCTTCTTGGAAGTCTTTATTCCATTAATATGTTACTCCCTTCTTCATTAATATATTTAAGGTAAAAAACTTTCCTTATAAATTCATGATAATGCTCTGAATATTGTCTGCATTTCCTTTGAGTCCTCTCAATTATTTCAAATTTTGAGAAGTTGACCTTCCAAGGATTGATTTTTTTTCTTAGGATCAACATTGATTCCATGATGGCATACAATGAAGTCAACAAATATTCCTCAGGTTACCCCGAACACACATTTCAAGGGGTTCATCTTCAAATTGTGTTGTCAAAGTTTAATGAATTTGGTCTTCAGTTTAGCCAATTGATTGGAACGTTGTCTGGATTTAACCACCAAATAATCCACATAAAATTAAATAAATTTTTCTAAGAAGAGTTTGAAGACATGGTGCATGGCATGTTGATACGTTCCACCTAAATTCTGTAAGCCAAAGGGAATTCGCCAATAGAAAAACACACCTTGAGGGGATCTGAAGATTGTAGAATCTTCATCCTCTAGGGCCATCCAGATTTCATTGTACCCAGAGTATCCATCCATGAAGTAATGAGCTTTTTAGTTAGCTATTGCATCAATTAAAATTTATGTGATTGGCACTGGAAAGTCATATTAAGGCCAATACCGGTTAAGATCTCTGAAATTAATGAAAACTCTGATTTCCTATTATTCTTTTCCACTAGTACAATGTTGTCCAGCCATTTTTGAAAGTAAACCTCCCTAACAAATTTATCCTTTATAATATTATCTACTTCAACTTCAATTTTAGAGGCATTATACAGGTGTGTTCTTTTTACTGCCTGCTTAAATCCTTAATGTTTTTATAGAGAACCCAAATGATGGGTGACTATATATGTTGACACTTCATTTCATCAAAGAGTCTAAAAAAATTAAAAAGGGAATCCCCTTAGAAAGAATAGGGGAAAATACATGAATAAAATAAAGACTTCCAAAGGCATGAGTTTTGGGTTGCCTTATTCAGAGCAAAAGAGTGTTGGCATGCAGCCCACTTGTGCACCCCAAAATGTAGTGTTGCTACTTGCATGCCCAATTTCATTTCTCACAAGGTCACTTATTTTCCTACAAATAGACCCTTGGAGTCTTCATTTGGATGGATAAATTTCCCTAAATCCCAATTGCTACTGTGGTCGCCCTAGTGCTTCTCTCAAGTATTTCCTAACTTTGAGGGTAGTTCTTAAACACCTTGACGGAGGATTTAAATTAGGATCATTCGACTTAAGTCCTTTCAGTGTTTAAAAACCATAACACTTGCGTGCCTAAAGCACCCAACCTCCATATATCAGAAACACTTGTGCACCACCTATTCCATTCATAGGAACTTGAGTGCCCCACTTCTGGGATTACCTATGAAAACTACTGTAGGCTTGATCCATGTCTCACCAAAGTATTACCATACAAGTTGTTCATTGCTTAAGTAAATATCAGGTTACCCAAGTCCACTTCTGCGCCCATACTTGTGCTCCTTTACCTACTTGTACGCCTCTATTTTATTCACTTGATCTATTTAGTTTACAAGCCATTAATCCTTCATCAAATCCTTTTATAGAAATGATTATACTTCCCAGGATCCCTTGTATGAAAGGGATTCTGTTGAGACCTTCGCCAAAACCTCCTAACTTATCAAACCTTTGGGAAAGCCACATCAGCATGTCTCCAATTTTTGTTTGTATTTACAAAGTCATAGTTTTCCCACGTTTTTTATAAGGGAGTTAGGATACATGGTGTGTGTGTGGGTTTGTATATCTATAGTCACATGGACCTTTCTCCTAGAAATAGTGATGGTACATTCCTAGTTTGGAGGAGGGTTTGGGTCCTGACCTCTCCCTTATCAAAAATATGACATGAAACCTTAGGTATTTTGGTAGGGAAGGTATGACTCACAACTAATTCATCCTTTTGAACAAAGGAAAAGTCTCCCTTCCATACCAGGATCAATATTAGGGCAACCATTCTATCCTAAACCCCTATCATTTCTGGAAGGAGGTAGAATCATTGCTCCTCCTTTCTTCTTTAGTGCCAAAGTTCATAGGAGAGATGGGAACTGGGAATTTTTTTACCCTTTACCTCTCCCGTTGGGATTTTTCACCATGGGAATCCCTCCGGATGTAATCCCCTATCCTATATCTCTTCCTCCTTATATTGGACCCTTGTCCAATGTAAATTGAACAGAGGGAAGGCTCGTCGCCTTGCCCTCTTCCACGGTTTCCTTGCCCTCTTCCACTCTCGCCACCATAGGTGTGACCCCATCCATCAGTAGAAGAGGAAAAGTGTGGATGATTTTGTTAAATCTTTGAAATTATCTTGATTCTCACACTGAGCATGACTCACATGGGATTAGATATTTGTCATGATTATAACATTTGCACAATATAATGAACTACAAGAAATCTGATTCCCACCATAATCAGGATACGTAGGAATCCTTCTCTAGGCCCAAGCTCATTGGATGTTCTCTTTAGAAATCCAACCCCAGTTCTCATAATTTGGTCATCCTCTTTAGGAATAATCCCCAAATTAAATCCTCAAATCACTAGGTCATCCTTTTCAGGAAGTAAGCGCAAACTCATTTCTATCAAAGGACTGTACTCTCCAATGAGACTTATCAAACTATGTGGGCTTTGATTACAATCTATATGGGATACGTAGGAAGCCTTCATGGGGTTCAAACCAAATACCGTAAAGTAACCATGTTCTCCTTGGGCCATATTCCCAACAGGGTCTGATCCTACAAGGAAACCCATATCCTTTCCAAGTTCCTTGGACTGCTTCAGCATAATTCCCACACTATGTTTTTACTAAGCACCTTCCACTTAGATTTCCACACCACATGACATTAAACTGTATGGATAGGTCCTTATCACATGACCTCAAAAAGTATGACTTGTACCATTCAGTTGTACCAAACTATGAGGGTTATAATTCTTTTTACAAGGATACATAGGTAGCCCATTTTATGGGAATGATCCCAAGATCAAACCAAACTTTCATCTCCCTGGATGACAATAAATTATAGAGTTCCCCACTTAGTGGCTTAAAAACTCATATCATCATTACTATGATTAAAAGAATCTCTAAGTAGTATATGAGATGATACCATTGATGGAGAACCTCGAATACATACAGATATCTCTATTAAGGAAGAACCTCGAATACATACGGATGATTTTAAACATTTCACATGCAAAATAAGTGATTGAAAATTCCATGGGATACTTATTTTATACTTGGTGAATTAACAAAGATTAAAAAAGATATCTTAAATTATAAAGAGTGTCCCATAGTAGACAATAATTCCCCCCGAAAGGGTGTGATGAGTCTGACCTCCCATCCTCTCATCCAATCCACATTCTTAAGTATCGTGAAGTTAAAACATAATGAACGCCTACCTTTGGAAAGTAGGCCCCCTTTGGATAAAGAACAGTTGGTTGTTTTGGGTTCCATAAATATATCCAATGGAAACCGCATAGAAGCATTGATTCATAAAACTAGAATACACGTTTCAAGGAACTACAAAACAAAAATGGTGAACCCGACGTGAATCCTTAACCATGTTAATAATGTTATCCACTTTTTTGACCCCTATGAATTGATAAATAAAGGCTAGAAAAAGGAATCAATCATGCATGTATCCATCTAAAAACATGTTGATTTAATGGATTTTTTTGTTGTTTCATGTTTTTCTCAAAATTCCCTTCACTCAAAAATGAATTTCTTTAAGACAACATCTGTGAACTTCCCGACTGCTGCCAATGTTGGATCCTCATCCACGGGAAGGACTTCATCACCAACCCAAAATCTTCAACACTGGGTCTCTAATGTGCTGGAAAAGGAATATCGCCAGCATGGTACAATACCATCTTTGGAGGCTTCTCAGCAGGCCCTCTAGGTCAATAATAATCCTCAATCATCTAGCCAATGATGACCAATGACCAAGAAGAAGATGGTACCAACCATCGTCTTCAACTGTTCTGGGTCCTTATCCTTGGAACGAAACAATAAATCCCTCTCATACTATAGGTAGGTAGATCAAGAGGCCACTCAAGGCCTCAATTCAAGAATGCAAGAGTCCTTCCTGAGGACTCCCACCAGCTATCACCGCCTGCAGAATCACGCGGTAGTAATCCCCTACAAGGTGGGGGTGTTGCCTCTGGACATTCAGCCCAAGTCTCTCAGAACCTGGCACATAAGACGAACCTCTAGGGACAATTTCCAGTCAATAGGGAGTAGGTTCTTACACATACCCCTTTATGAGAATCCCTTCAACCTAACTTTATGGAAAACAAGGAATGGACACATACACCCATTCGCCCTAATTTTGTTGTCTATGAGACTCATCTGGAAGCAACCCTCCAATCCCACCAAATAAATCCAATGGAGTATCGTGAACAGAAACATACACCTGCTTAAAAGTTATCAGCCAGTCAGCAGGCTTGTCTGACTTCATTTAAATAAGCCTGCCAATTTAAGGTGGTGACAACTGGAAAATAGGAACATACACCTGTTTACAATCAAGAATTCTACCAGAAGTCTCGTCTTTTAGTATTGAAGGAATTTTTTTAACCATACTTGACGAGAAATAGCCAGCATGCACATACAGCTGCTAGTGTTCATCAAGTCTGCCTACAGTATCATTTGGTATCACCCAAAGAAGTTATTCAGAAAGCTCCGATGAAAATTTTGGGGCAGACCCAACTCTCTTCCCCAATACATGAGTACTTTCAGTACCCATTGATAGGAAAAGGAGGACAGAAGCAGGCATATACACCCACTCCAGATAAGTAAAGTTCATATATTTCTGTTCCAGTCACTGAAGTCCCCAAACACATCTTATCAATGGTGAAAGGGAAAACTAAAATCCCTTCCCATATTCTAGAAGCATTCCAATATATTATAACAACCACTTCAGAATTACTAGGGAAACATACACATAGATTTTTCCCCACACACGGGATGACACATTGAAATTCCATCCTGGAATAGATACACACCTCTTTTCTAGTTCAGGAGGGTCATGGGGTATACTCCCCCATATAATACAGACCACAGGATCGGGAACATACACCCTTTCCAATTAAAGGTAATCGCTCCATTCTGGTAACCAATTCAAGCCAGGCATATACAATAGCACATGATAACCTCTTTTCCTATATTTTTTCCCCGAATAAGTATAAGAGAACATTCAATAAGAAGTCTTTCCATGCTCTATTGGAAAATCAAGAGTCAAGCTGTGATTTGTCTTCTCTTAATGCTAGAGTTATTGAAGCCCTCATACATTTATCTATTACAGCACCTGATTCTATTCTCTCATTACCAAATAATGGAAGTGGTAGTAGAAATTATGATGTTTTTCATCAGACATTTCATCATGAAGGATTGCTTCATGAAAATTCATTCAATCAAAAGTGCATATCTCTGGATGAGAGCCCGGACAACCCTCTGTGTGGCTAGAAGACCATTGAGCAAGAAGACTTATCTCTTTCTGTAATCCACCATGGTGATCCTATCCATGATGGCATTCACGATGAAATTCCTCTCTGCAGTAGTATTAAACATTGTCAAGACAATTCTATAATTGACAATGTAGCAACAAGAAATCCCTCCTTTCTCGAGGCACTTCCAAACACAAGTCCAGTCATGTCTAATGCCTTTTCATTAACATGTGAAACACATTCTCATCTAGAAGACATCTTAAGGGAATTATCATAATTCAAACCTCCCTTGGGTCATTTTTATTCTAATACATAGCATCCACCTTGGTTAGACTAAGTGGAGAATCCTCTAGTGAAAGACGATGAAGATGTGTTAACCATGAGAAAACAATTGGATAAGGTAGAAGTAACAGTCACGTTCTGGCCATTGGAAAATTCCCAGTATAACATTCCATAATTGACTGCAGAATATTGCATTCATGATATCTGCCTCAACCTATGGAATACTTTTCATCATTTGAAAACCAAATTATTTCCATATGATGAATATCAAAATAATTTAACGGTAAGAGAAGGGTTGCAAC
This sequence comes from Viscum album, assembly GCA_963277665.1. Taxonomy (NCBI): domain Eukaryota; kingdom Viridiplantae; phylum Streptophyta; class Magnoliopsida; order Santalales; family Viscaceae; genus Viscum; species Viscum album. Next base: position 1,423,448,226 of record OY728136.1, on the reverse strand, counting down.
ACCAAATTGACATGGAATATCTCTCAGTTTCCCAAAATCTGAAGGTTGAAAAACAAAAGAGAATCCTTCAGCGTGCATGCATCAATGATATAAAGAGGCTATTTCAGTAAACTTTTGATTCCCCGTCTAGTGTTCGTATCAGAGGATGGGGTGAACATGGAGCATTTAATTTCACTACACTCCAAAATGAAAAAAGTCTAAAAAAATGTGGTCTTATGCAATGTTATTGCCCATGGTCGGCCACAATCAATATATTTTGTATGAAATCAAATTTCTTCTCTAGAAAAGGCCTCAAATAGATCTCATCAGAGTCAGGCCCAAAGAAAAGAAGTTGTTGAGTTACTTTTACATCAATCATCTAAGAATCATGAGCATGCGTCCTGCTTAGAGGATGTCAACCGTCATAGAATGAAAATGTTTGAAATAGAAAAGAAATCTTCTGAAATAGGTGATTTGATTGGTTTTTGGATAATGAACCCAACTAATGTATGAACCAAAATTCGCAAAATTATAAGATAAGTTTCTTGAATTTTATCCATAGTAGTTCAAGAATCACCCCGTCTTGCAAGGCTTGGTGATCACTTAATTCAAACTTCAAATTCATTAAACAAAGTTAAAATATTTTAAGAAGAAGAACAAGAACATCCCAAGCCTGCAGGGTTGGGGGATTTTTCACATCTGTAATACCCTCCTCAATAGAAGTTAGTTTTCTATGGATTAGGGAAGAAGCCACAAGGAGACTGTACAACTGAACTATCCAAGGATTCCCTTTAGGTTAGTATCTGCCAATCAGTTCCCAATAATTCATCATATATAAGAACAGAGTCTCATGGAAGATATAGAGGGAGACGATATTACAAAAATACTGACATAATGCCCTCGATGCATTATGAATCAGTGAATATCATCAATACCACTGCAAAAAATCCTCTAGAAAATGGGTCCTGGTCAGGGGAATCGAAAGATGAAGTTCTTTTCCTTAATACAGTACACACTGAAGAAAATTAAGAAGGTGTGCATACCCAAAATCTGAGGCTTAACCAAAATCTAGTTATGCCTTTAAATAACCAACTCCCACCCCTATAAAAGGCATGTAACAAGGGGAAATGAAAAAGCTATATTGATTCTCACATTTCCACTAGAGAAGGTCAATATTTTTTACTTGAAGAAATATTTTCATGGAAATAAGAGGAAATGAAGGAGTTGAAAAGATTCAATACAATGTTTCTTCAAATCATCATTTTTGCTAGACGTACTCCCCAGAAAGGTCCTCAACTTGAAAATCCTATAGGATATCCTCAATAAATAGAATTTCTAGTAACTACAGATAAAGATAATGAATTCCCTCAACTAGGTACACATTCAAGGAAGGATCAGATACATACTAATAGGCCTATTCCCGTGGGTTATCAAAGGCAAATATTAGCACCGCCATCAATGGTTTTTCTGGTCATTGCACCTGCTCAAGCTCTAGTTGTTATACCTGCACAGTTTCCATCTCATCTAGATATTCCCCAAATGATTATAAACACAATTGAGGAATTAAGGACTCTATTGAAAACTATGTAGGAACGACGTTCACCTATTTTATCGGAAAAGATAGCTTACCCTGAATTGGTTGATGCAATTCCCACCAACCAAATTTTTTGAATACCACATTCCTAATCTTTAATGGTTTGGGAGATCTAGAACAACACTTAACACATTTTTTTTCTTGTTTTGATCCCATGATGGGAATTCCTCAACAATAAGAATAATTAAAGCTTATGGGTTTTGGGCAGTCATTATAGGGACCATATTTTGTCTGGTATAGACTTTACAGTCTCGAGCAATTACTGGATTGGAATATCTCAATCATAAATTCCTTCTTCAATTTAGATCAATGCTACCAAAGATGATAGTTTTAGATCATACCAATTGTAAAAAAATGTAGAATAAAAGAGTTTCATATTTCATTGCGTGAGGGAAAGGATTAACATATTCCTTAAGTCTAGCACTCCCTCAAGAAGAATTTCTTCCAATTTGTGTGGAAAATCTATATTAGAAGTTACACACACCATTGATCCCTATGAAATATAAAGGAGGTTTTTTAGACCTTATTTCAATATCTCAATACATAGAAGACATTATCATAGAAACTAAGGCTAAAACTCATGTAATTCCATCAGCTCTGGGGAGGAGTATAGGAAAGGATAAAGCTACTATAGTTACCCAAAATCTAGTACTTGTACCAACTTCTACTTCAAGACCATCATCATACCGAATGGATCCACCTCCTGAGCATCAGCAGCAACAACTTCCTCTTCAAGATGATCAAAGAGATCAAAGCTGGAAACAGTTTGAGTAATTAAAGAACAAAGTTTATTCTTTCCCGAATGAACGAGTTCCTGGTTACTTCATCTCAGCATTAGAAAACAATTTGGTTCAATTGCAAATTCCGAATAAACCATATAAAGAAATATATGGAGATATTTGGAATTATTTTCCCTTTCACGAGATGTTAGGGAATCCCATCTAGAAATGTTTTGTTTTAAAGGACCCCTTGAAAAAGATGATAAATCCTGGACAAGTGAAACTAAAAATGTCATCAGCTCAAGTAGCATGTGTTACCGATACTGATCCAAAGGAAGAAGGCGAATCAATGGAAGTAAAAGGTAAAAATTTTCTGAAATATGATGATTGGATGATTAGGAAAATGATCAAGCAGAATCATGTCATTTTACGAACACAGTTAAAACAACCTATTGTGTCTTCTGCCACTCCTGCCATAGAAAAAGCACCTTTATCAAAAGGTCATTACTCAAATAAGAGAAGTGATCATAAGGACAAATAGAAATCAGTAAAATATGAGCTCACATTAAGGAAAAAGTTTTCCTCGACCATAGTATATTTCATGCCATCTGTTTCAAAATCACAGACACCACCCCACCAAATGGCACAATCAGAATTAGCCTATCAGGAAGAATCTCTATCAGATGAAGAATTGATTTTTGGTTCTATCAACATTATGCATTTGATGGATCCTTATGCCAATGGTGATTCTGATTATAATGATATGGGATTACTTATACCTAATTAGGGAACCAAAAGAAGAGGCTAGGGTTGAGGATACAAGGGAAGATGTGGGAATTCTAGAAACCGCCACTTTAACTCTACCCTTGCTTATACCATATATATAGTAGAAACTCATGGAAGGGCCCTTCTGTGGTCTCAACAAGAATAAAGAGTTTCTTCCATGAAAGACAGGTTCAGTTCTGACACGATTATTTTGGAGGACCGATTAGAATCCACATCATCTTCCTCTCAGCAAGTAAATAGAACTAGTATGTCTAATCTACCAAATACAGGAGTATTTACCGCATCATATTCGACATAGGGTACTTCTACATCTGAAGAATCAACTTCAAAAACACTTGAAAAACTGCATCTTCATGCTGGAAAACACAGACCATTGGACCAAAAGTATGATGTCTTGAAACAATTGTCCAAGTAACATCCAAGTTATAAATTATGGATGCTTTAAATCTGTCAAAATATCTTCGAGAAGCACTCATTGGGGATTTATCAATTCATCAACAGTATAAAAACAAAGTTGTTGCGGCTGAGGTTTACCGTATAGAGAATGATCCTATAGAATGTCATGCAATCATATCTTTTACATATGAAGATGGAGATGATGTTTTACATGGACATATTAGACCCTTTTTTTATGGAATGGTCAATGGTGTAGATATCTGATGAGCCTTCACTGATAATGGATCCAAATTCAACCTTATTCTTGTTCATACACTTCATCGATTGAGTCTAATTGAATCTGGCTTATCTGCTTTGACTTTAATGTTATAAGGATATGACAAGAAAGAACAAGAACCTTTGGGTGAGATTACACTCAAAAATTAGTTTGGAGATCTTGTGTATAATTTATATGTCATGGTTGTTCATCAGGACACATCCTTCAATATTCTTCTTAGAAGGCCTTGGATGCATCATTATGTAGCCAAAACTTCGGCATACCACCAATGTATAAAGTACTATTTCAATGGTCAAATAGGGACATTGTATAGTGACAAGTATCCATTCAAAACATGTGAATTTAAATACATTGAGGTAGAGTTTTATCACACAAAAGGAATGAAGTTCATGATAAAAGAAATAACCAGAGTTAATACTTCAAATGGACTAGAAAAGATCCTAGAAAATCCATTCATGCATTTGAGTACAAATTATGTTCTACCCATTAATCAAATTGAAAGGGTAATTCCAAATCCAACCACTCATCAAATAACATACATATTTTCAATTGGGGAAACTAAGATTGACAGCATGGGAGAGATTAGTGATTCACCATGTAGTGATGGATGCCTAAATAGAGATGTTTTCATTTCATCTATTAAACTACAACAAGCTTCTAATCCATCAATCAGAGTAGAAGAAATTGTAGAAATTCTAGAGGAAGAAAAATACGTTGATTCGCAATCCATAATCCCCTCTTTATTACCAAAGAAAGACCCTTTGTCATCAGTAGGGTCAAATATGGTGGCCTCATCTTCAGGATGTTCAAATAATGACTCCCCCTATAACTCTGGGAGTTTTCCTCATCATTTACCATGAATGTGGAAATAAAAGAGGTATCATGTAATGAATAAGAAGAGGAAGATCTTGGGAATGCTCCTCCAACATTTGAGAAAGGGTTCTCTACCACCATGGATGAGCTCAGAGAAATAAATCTTGATAAAAAAATAAGATCCACGACCCACTCTAATTAGTGCAACCATGACCTCTAAATGGAAATAGGTGTATAATTCATTTCTAAAGAAACATCGAGATATATTTTCTTGGAGTTATATAGAAATTCTAGGGCTTAATCTTAATGTAGCCACCAATCATTTGGGATTTCTATAATAACATTGTGGATTCAAGTAAGTAGCAAGAAGAACACACCCAACTCATGCCTCTAAAATGGATGATGATGTTGATAAAATTATAAAGGATAACTTTTCAGAGAAGTTCAATATCCCAAATGGCTGGACAACATTCTCCCAGTGAAATAAAGAATGGTAAAATTAGAGTTTTCGTTGATTTTAGAGATCTTAACCGACATTGTCCTAAATATGATTTCCTAGTTCTGATTACAGATATTTTAATTGATGCAACGGCTGGATATAAAGCTATTTCCTTCATGGATTGCTACTTTGGGTATAATCAAATCCATATGTCCTCATAGGATGAAGAATCTAAATCCTTTAGATCCCCTCAAGGTGTGTTTTACTATCAGGTAATGCCCTTTAGTTTAAAGAATTCAGGTGCAACAAACCAACATTCCATGCACCATATTTTCAAACCCTTCTTAGGAAAATTTATTTAATGTTATGTGGATGATTTAGTGGTCAAACACAGACAACTTTCCAATCACTTGGATGATTTGGAGACCATATTCCATAATCTTCAGCAACACATTTTAAAGATGAACCCCTTGAAATGTGCTTTCGGGGTAACCTTAGGAAAGTTTCTTGGCTTCTTTGTATGCCATCATGGTATCAAAGTTGATCCTGAGAAAAAAAAATCCTTGGTATGTCACCTCCTCGAAATTTGAAAGAATTAAGAAGAATCAAATGATAACTGGCCTATATTCGGTGCATTATCACCATTTTGGTAGGCATGAATTTATCGTTCACTAGATTAATAAAGAAGGGAGACACCTATAAATGGAATGAAGACACTCAAGAAGCATTTGATACCCTCAAGAAATATATATTGATTCCACCAGTATTAATTCCACCTGTTGAAAGAAGTCTTCTTATTATTTATTTGATATCTTTAGAGTGATCACTGGGTGCCTTCCTTTCTCAAAATAATGATGCTGGAAATTAAAATAACCTTTACTATCTCAATCGAACTATGCTTGATGTATAAACTCTATATTCAAGTATTAAAAAGTTATGTCTAGCATTAATCTTTTCATTTCAAAAATTGAGGCACAACCTGCAACATCATGAGGTCCAATTGATATCTCGCAATAACCTGCTCAAATTTATCCTCAGTCATCCAATGCTTACACGGCATCTGGCACGGTGGGAAGTTATTTTGCAACAGTATGATATCATGTTTGTGCCTCAAAAGGAAATAAAAGGCCAAGATCAAGAATACTTCTTTATTAATCATCCATCTGCAAAAGATACATAATTAAATACTGAACTTCCTGATGAAGAGGTCTTCTCTATTCCAGATAATTCCCAAACATGGGAAATGTACTTTGATGGTCCTTCCAGAAGTCCAATAGGGAAGAGAATGGAAAACCCTAAACTCAACAAAGATGGGTTAGGAATTGTCCTTATCCCCTATAAAAGGTAGTATTTCCTTATTCCTTTCTATTTTCTAAAGGTGGAACCAACAGTGAGGTGGAGTATCAAGCTATCATTGTAGGTTTGGAATTGGCACTTCAGGTGAAAATGAATCACTTGAAGGTAAAAGGTGATTCATAATTGGTAATCAAGAAGATTAATGGAGAATAATCTATTAGAAAAGAAGAGTTAATTCCTTTGTGTGATTATGTTAGAGGGTTAAAAGATGAATTTTCCTCAGATCCGACATTGTCTTATGTCCAGTGATCACAAAATGTACAAACAGATGCACTGGATAATGCAGCTATAGCCTTGGTAGATCCAAATTAGGATGAGACGTTCCATAGCATAGCCCATAGTTGTGTGGTTTCGCCTTTTATTCAAACCATATTAGAGGAAATTAATGAAATTATCCCTATTTCAAAGCAATATGGTCATACCACAGGATGAAGAACATCCATAATTAATAATCTTAAAAATAGATTACTTCCACTGAATAGGGCTGAAAAAGAATAGATCCAGCAACGAGCATCTAATTTTAATCTCTCTAATAGTAAATACCACCAAAAGATCCCATAAAAATGATTCCTTTATGTAATCCTCATCAGATGTATTGATGGAGAAGAGACTGTAGCTATCATGAATAAAGTACATCCAGGAGCTTGTGGTGCCCACCAGTTTGGGCATAGACTCTCTGATCTGATATGAAGTCTTTGATAATTTTGGCCTTCAATGACATAGGATTGCACAAATTTCAATAATAAATTCCATCCCTACTAAGTGTATGAAAACTTCATTCATTAACCCCTAGAGTTTCTATATATAGATAAATACTCCTAGCTATTTGCCACAAGGGAATAGATGTTGTATGGCCTTATCATTCAGCTACAACTAAATAGTTCGGGTATATCCTTACTGTTACTTACTTCTTTTCTAAATGGGCTGAGGAAATATTTCTCAAAGAAGTCAGATCCAAAAGAATTGTTAGTTTTTTTAAAACTAACATCATCACAAGATTTGGTGTCCCTCGTACTATATTGATGGACAATGGCACCAATTTTTGTTTGATCGAGGTAACAAAGTTATATCAAGAACATAATATAAAATCCAATCATTCATCTCACTATCATGCGGTGTCCAATGGACAGATAGAGTCATACAACAAAACCCTATCAGATATAATCCAGAAGATGGTGGATAAAGATAAGAAATCAGGGCCATATAAACTTCTGAATGCTTTATGATCTTATCAGACCAGTACCCGTACTGCCACCCAAGAAACTCCATATTCATTGGTATATGGAACAAAAGTAGTTTTTCCAATTGAGATGAAATTTCTTTCACTCAGAGTTGCAATCTATGATAATTTGTCTACTGATGAGTGGTCTCGGAAATGGTTTAATGAGCTGGAACAATTAGATGAGAAAATATTTCATACTTTGCATCATTTAGAAGTCTATCAGAATAGAATAGTTCTATCTTTTAACAAGAAATTTCACCTCCATTCATTTCTTCAAGGAGAATTGGTATTGGTCTTTAGTAATCCAATGATACTAGGAAGGGAAACCTCCAAACCTTGAGCCAAAGTGGGAAGGACCTTATTCCAAACATAAGGTCTATTCAAATGGAGTTTATTCCTTAATCTCAATGGATGAATAGCTTATTACAACTCCCACCAATGTGATATTCTTAAAGAAATACTTTGTGTAGTTGTACATATCGTCCTCACTACAAGACTTAAAACTGCACAACACAATGTCCTTGCAGTAAGACTAAAAACTGCACAACCCTCATTTCCTCACTACAAGATTGAAAACTGCACAGTACAACATCCTAGTTGCAATACATCAATATTAGGCCCCGACCTTAAACCTTACATAATCTTGGGTTACTTCAAGAATAGACGTTGAGGATCTTTTCAGGTTTAAAGTTTTAGAGAATTAGATCATAAATCATGCATTACATTCCACATTTAAACAAAATGGTTACATAAAAGATAGTATTTTTTTTTCCACCAACGGAAACATAATTAAAACAAAACATGGACTCTTTCATGACACCTCCTTGACCCTATCATCACGTCATGTACCTTTCCCTTGACCTGTGAAAAACATTTCAATAACTTGGGATGAGCATAAAAAGCTCAGTAAGGGATATAAAAGTATAAAATAAAAACATTATCCCATGTATGAAATCATACTTTACTCATAAAACATAATAATTTTAACATACCTCATCAAATCATGAATAAATCATAGAAATTATAAGACATAAAGGTAACTTGAGGCATTCATAACATTCTTACGTAGGGAGTAACCCTCATGGTTAAGTTTGGAATACCCATCATTGTATATTCCCTAAATCGCTTCGGAGAAACCATAACGTTTAACCCCAATCGCGTTACCCAATGCATTGGAGATCTATATCGGGCTCACCCGCCCTTAGTTTATCAAGGAACCACCCATCTTCATAACAATGCCCAAGAACCATAACATAATCGTATCACATAAATCATGCATAAAGGAAACATAACATTTCCACTTTTCAATCACAAGATATCAATACAACACATTGATATAAAAACATTATGAAAACCATTTTCAATTCCAAAATAAAAGAAAAGTAAAACATGGTATTTATTTTTCATTCAAAAAAAGTTTTGGCTTGTAGAGGAATCTGAAACTCAAATAATGGTCACGGTGGCGGAGAAGTCATTGTCGCCGCATACGTACGAAAAAAAAACATTCCCTTTTGTCGTTTAGTAAACGATTCGTATAAAAATATTCCTTTTTAATAAATGTAAAAGTCAAAGGGGTTTATACACCATATAAAAGAAAGTTCTGTATAAAACAAAATATGCCTCAATGAAAGGAGATTGAGACGATGTCCCTTACCTCGTGTCCAACTTGACTCGATTGCTCTTTAATCTCCTGAATAATAAACTTGAGTTAATTTATTCTTTCTTAAGATCCTTTTTCAAGTTCATTATTCTTTTATTTCACTTATTACCATGTCATGAACACTATGTAATTATTTATGTTAATAACGGTCATTTTAACGATCATTGGTACTTGAGTCAAAAATAAACTCTTTATAATTACAAGTTGTTCATGTATCCATTATATCCAGAGTTATATTCATTTTGTAGATATCATATATATATAATATATATCCAGTATACACATGCATTTATAATATTACATAACATTTAGAGGTATGAAATGAAATGCACCATTCATGGAGACGGTAAGACGTACGTACGCATGAACGCTACTTTCATTTATATTTCGTATTTTATGGAATGGAATAATAATGAAATAAAGGTATATTATAATTCCAATATAATTTCATATATAATATCATTAACTTTATCCTTTATACATCCCAAATATGGAATTAACGAATCAAATCACTTTGAGGGGGCGGTAGTCCGCACTTCCTAAAATGAAGATATCACATATACCCATAATGGAAGCCATAAAGGTATGCCATAAATGAAAAATACAGAAACTTAAAGAAAAAATAAACATATTATATATCATATATAAATATATTGTCATCTTAATGGCCACCTTTGAAGGTGTTATAAGAATATTGAACAATCATCGTTTCGTGAGGTAGAAATTCTCCATCCACGGAAACATTATGTTCTTTAACCATTAGACGAAGGTGTGTGTATGTGTAGCTCGAATACTTCACATAACAACATCCTAGTATATTGAAGAAACTGTTTTTGTTACAAAATAAAGGAATAGAAAGAGGTTAGGGGGTTGGAGAAGCAAAATAAAACATAAGAACCCAAGAGAATACACTACCATTAAATCGGGTAACTCTTTTTGATTTGAGCTCAAAGGCTTTCTTGGAAAGACTTCTGCATAAAGTGAGGATTATAGGAGTAAGAGAGGCATGTGGAGAGACAAAATGGGCTGGGTTTGGACGAGACAAAGGCTTGAGAGGTGTGTCTAAGGTGGTATAGGTGGGAGCCTTTTATAAGAGGAGAGGATGGACACTCTTGGAAAGTTATAAAAGGTTACTTTATTTTAAAATGATTTTCGGATTTTAAAGGTCCCAAAATTGTATATTTCAAGGATAAGGTGATAATATTTCTAAATCCACCCATCCAATAGGTTTTTGACAAGTTTAGGTCTTAGATTTTACATTATCTTTTCATTTTATTTAAATCGTTAAATAATGAGGTAATCGCTGCATCATCATGGTGTCATAAATAATTTAATTTATTTAATGTCTAAAAATTAAAAAAATATCATGATGTAGAAAATATTTTTAGATTTATAATGATTATTTATAGTCAAAATTATGACTTGTATAACCCCATGTAAAAATTGTTTTAGTAAAACAACACATGTTTGTGACATTTTCATTTTAACATTAAATAAAAAGTTATTAATGTCATTTCCCTACCAAAGTGGCTCCATGGGGTCCCCAAGCTGACCCATGGATTTTCATTGTCGGCCATGGCACATCCAGTAAGGGTAGGACATGTTTCAAGGTCATTTCATGTTATCAAAACACTATTTTTACCTTAAATTACACTAATTACCTCTAATCGCGATTAAAAACATAAAAGTTACTATTCACCAAAAAATTATTTTAATCCCATTGAACCACATTTTAATTATTAATGAAAACGATGTATGTCAGACTTTTGAAATTCAAAACACAGTGGTGGTAAAATTTCATTTAAACGAAAAGTCAGTTTTTTAAGTACCACTTAGTGGTTTCACTATTCATTAAAAATTGATGTTTTTTCAGAAAAATACCAAAACTTCACCCGAAGCAATATTTGTTATTCCAAATTCAAAAATGATTTCTATTTTACAAAATTAAAATCATATAAGTTACACTAATTAATTTAATAATTAATTCCCGCTGTCAAAACAAATAGCTTGTTTTTATGAAATAATATATATCAAAAGATTGACACTAGTTTAAGTCAATTTCATAGTGAAATTAATTCCAACAACCAATATTGGATTAAATGGTAAAAATATATTATAATTTCACTTTAAAACCAATTCAAAAGATTATATAATCATATAAATAAATTAGATTAAAAAGAGGTTTTGAAATAAAATACAACATTTTTTACTATTCATTAAAAAATGAACATTATTGGAAAAATACCAAAAATTTACACAAAGTAAATTTTGATGTCCCAATTCTAAAGAAAATTTTATTTGGTCCAATATAATGTATAAGAGTGACAAAAACTATATTTAAATAGGGTTCACCATCAAAAGGGGATAGTTCGACCTTTTAGTGAATATTAGAGTATCTATGCCTAAAATTTAATTCTTTTCGTATTTTAAGCCTTTATCATTTATTGGATAAATGTAAAAACATTTAACAAACATATATAATCATATTTTAGTTATTTCTATTCATTCTCACCAATAAAACGGCTATGTGTTAACTACCATTTGAAATAAAATTATTTTATTACTAGTGTGCAACGTAAGATTTCAATGAAACTATTTGTTGCGTATTGGGTATGCTATCAAACATAGCAACCCATTTAATGTAAAATTAATATTTAATTCGTAAATATTAATAAATATGAAAATGTTTTATTCTTTATTTACCCTGGATGTTACATCCTTTCCCCCTTTTGGGAATTGCGTCCTCTCAATTGTATCCACTTATCAAAATAAGTGGGGGTATTTATCCCTCATAGTATTTTCAGATTCCCATGTCGCATATTTAACCATATGGTTTTTCCACAAAACCTTTACCTGGTGAATTACCTTATTCCGCAACACTTTCTCTCTATGGTCAAGAATCTGGACTAGTTGTTCTTCATAAGAGAGATTCTCTTCCAACTAAACTACCTCTGGGCTCAAAATAGTAGATGGATCTGGCATATACTTTCTCAACATCGAAACATGAAAAACATTGTGTACCTGAGATAAACTTAGAGGTAAATCCACTCGGTAAGAAACTAATCCAACTTTCTCTATAATTTCATATGGTTCAATGAACCTTGGACTCATATTTCCTTTCTTACCGAATCACATCACACTTTTCCATGGTGAAACTTTGAGAAAAACATGATCACATACCTCGAACGATAGATCCTTCCTCCGGTTATCCACATAACTCTTCTGACTTCTATGTGATGTTCTCATGTGTTTCTGAATCAACTGAACTTTTTCTGCCATCTCTTCTACCAATTCTGGTCCCATCAGCTTCCTTTCACCCACTTCATCCCAAAAAGCTGGAGTTTGACACCATTTACCATATAATGCCTCAAATGGTGCCATCTGTATACTGGAAGGAAAAATGTTATTATAAGAAAACTCAACAAAAGAAAGATGTTGGTCCCAACTTCCCTGATAATCTATCGAACAAGCACGTAGCATATCCTCCAAAGTCTGAATCGTTCTTTCTGACTGCCCATCTGATTAAGGATGAAAAGCTGTACTAAAATTTAATTTAGTACCCAACGACTTCTGAAGGCCTTTCCAAAATTTAGAAGTAAACTTGGGAGAATGATCAGATACAATGGATAGAGGTACTCCATGTAACCATACTATCTCTTTAAGATACAAATGGGAATGTTTATCTTGGGAAAAAGTATCTCGTATAGCAAGGAAATGAGAAGATTTATTCAAGCGATCAACAATAACCCATATTGCATTATTACCTCGAGATGTCTTCGGTAATCCCACAACAAATTCCATGGATATATTTTCCCATTTCCACTATGGCACTGGTAAAGGCTGAATCATCCCTTTCAGTAACTGCCGCTCTGATTTGACCTGCTGACAAGTCAAACACATAATAGTAAAATCAGCAATATCTCTTTTCATTCCATCCCACCATAAAACTCCTGCAGATCTCTGTACATCTTAGTACTTACAGGATGAACTGAAAACGGAGAACTATGAGCTTCACATAACAACTCTCTCTTCAACTATGAGTCACAAGGCACACACAATCTCTTCCAAAATCTCAAAACACAATCATTATCAATGTTGAATTTAGGCAACTTACCCTTCTGAACTAGCTCTACCTTTTTCTACAACTCACTGTCTTGCTTTTGTGCTTGCTGGATTTTGTGTGATAGAGAAGATTTCACTGATACCTGAAACAAAGAAGAAGGAAATCCTGCACCTACAACTTTTATGCCAAAGTTCATCAAATCCTTAACCAAAGGATCACGTTCCAAACACAACATTGTTAATGAAGCATTACTTTTTAGACTCAAATCATCAGCCACTTTATTTTCTTTTCACGGATGGTAATGAATTGTACAATCATAATCCTTGATTAATTATAGCCATATCATCTGTCTCCTTTTCAATTCTTTCTGAGTGAATACATACTTTAAACTTTTGTGATCGGTATATATTTCACACTTTACTCCATACAAATGATGCCTCCAAATTTTTAAAGCAAAAACAACAGCAGCTAATTACAAATCATGTGTAGGGTAATTTACCTCAAGAGTTTTCAACTGACGTGAAGCATATGCAATTACCAGATCATTTTGCATAAGGACACAACCAAGTCTTTTAATCAAGGCATCACTGTATATAACAAACTCACCATTCTTGGAAGGAAGTTCCAAAACTGATGCATTCAAAAATCTTCTTTTCAACTCCTGAAAACAATCATCACATTATTTTTTTTGACAAAAACTTAACACCCTTATGAGTTAGCTTAGTCATTGGACTAGATAACTGTGAAAAAATTTCAAGAACCCTTCGGTAGTAACCTACCAAACCAAGAAAACTATGGATCTCAGTTACATTTGTGGGTCTTTTCCATTCTTCAACAACTTTTGTTTTTGCAGGATCCACAGTTATTCCATCTTTAGAAACAATATGACCAAGGAAATAAATTTGTTACAACCAAAACTCACTCTTGCTGAATTTCCCATACAATTTATTTTCTTTTAAGGTTTGAAAAATAACCCTTAAATGTCTTTCATTCCCCTCTTTACTTTTAGAAAACACCAAAATACCATCAATGAAAACAACCACAAACTTATCCAAGAACTCATTGAAAATTCTATTCATAAGTTCCATGAATACAGCAGGTGCATTGGTTAGCAAAAAATGCATTACTACAAATTCATAATGGCCATATCTTGTTTGAAACGCGGTCTTCGGAATATCTGCTTCCTTTACCTTCAACTGATGGTACCCCGATCTCAGGTCAATCTTTGAAAAAAACTGAGCTCCCTGGAGCTGATCAAACAAATAATCTATATGAGGAAAAGGATACTTGTTCTTAATAGTGATATTATTCAAGGCTCTATAATCAATGCAAAGTATCATTGAACCATCTTTCTTTTTAACAAATAAAACAGGAGCACACCATGGTGATGTTCTAGGTCAAATGAAACCTTTCTCTAATAAATCTTGAAATTGCTCCTTCAACTCTAAAAGTTCAGTTTGAGCCATTCGATAAGGGGGTTTTGAAATTGGCTTAGCATCAGGAACTAAGTAAATAGTAAATTCAACTTCTCGATCTGGTATTATTCCAGGCAACTCATTAGGGAAAACATCAGGATACTCATTTAACACTAGCACATAATTAATCTGAACAGTTCCCTTGCTTTCAACGATATGTGCAAGGTAACATTCAGTTATATATTTTACAAGTTTCTCGGCCTCTTGATATGTTATCAATAGTAAGGGTTCATTCTTGTACACAAACTGAAAGTCTTTCTGAAAATAAACTTCTTTAGCTCTACAGTCAATCTTAGTATGGTAAATAGAGAGCCAATCTATACCCAGGATAACATCAAACTCTACTAGAGGTAAAATAATAAGGTTTGAAAGTAGGTTCTTTCCACGGATAAGGATAGGAAGATTCTTATAAATTCTTTTTTCCTTAACATTTCCCCTAGGTGTTTTTACCACATGTTTAGGAGTCATTTCATGAGATGGTATTCCCATTTTACTAGAAAAGTTTTCAGAGATGAAAGAATGTGTAGACCCCGAATCAAACAACACACTGGCATAATCTGAAAAAACAAAAAAAGTACCTGATACAACTTCATTTGATGGCCCGACATCTGCTGAAGTAGTTGCAAAGGATTTCACCACCCCTTTCTGCTTGTAGTCTAACTTCATCCCATCACTCGAGCTCTTTGTCGGACACTCATTTTCATAGTGACCCATCTCATTTCACTTAAAACATTTCACTAACTGTAAATCAAATTTGGTCTTACCATCACCCTGATATTTTTCTGTTCAATCACGAGCCTTATGTCCCATCTTACCACATCAGTAGCACTTTCCAGAATTCAAAAGACATTCCCCATCATGAATTTTACCACATTTATCACAAACTGGAAACATAGTTTTCTTACCGTTGGACCTTTTTGAAGAATTCTTTCCTTTATCCTTCCACCTCAGTCTCTTCTTCTGATGGTTTTTATAGAACACTTGATCATCAGCAAACTACATTTCCACCTTCTAAGAACATAGAAAAAGATTTTCATAACTCTTGAACTCGTGAGAAGCTAAAGCCCTTCGATATTTTGGCTTTAATCCTGAGTAAAAACGATTGATTTTACTATCAAGGTCTCGGATAAAATTTGGAGCATACCTTGCCAATCGAGTGAACCTTTCTTCATAGGCAGCCACTAAGTATTCCTATTGCCTCAATTCCTAGAATTGTTTTTCCATCCTAAGTTGAACAACCTTAGTAAAATACTTCTCATGAAACATACCTTTGAATTCATCCCAGTCGAGAGCATCAATCTCTTCAGCATCCCTGATATTTTTAACCATCGACCACCACTGATCTGCTTCACCCTCCAAACAGTAAATAGCAAGACTAACCTTTTGATTGTCTAAACACCCCATGACATCAAAAATATTCTCCAGTGCTTTAATCCACCCTTCAACTAGCACAGGGTCAGATGATCCTCTGAATGATGGGGGATGTTGCCTCATGAAATGTTCCACCATTGACATGTTCCTCTGTGGTTGATTTGGCTCATCTCATGCATGGATACCGCCACCATTTATTTCTTGAGTCAACTACGCCATTACTACAACAAACTGTTCAGTTCCAATTCTGAGCATCTCAGGATGCTGGTTCGGAAGGTTATTTCCTTCTGTATGCCTTCCTAGCACTACTTCCTTGTTTCCTCTGCAGAAAACCATTATGAACAAACATGACTTAGATGAAGCAACCTGGTAATCTTCAAATGCTATATAATTTAAATTTGACCATAAAAAAATATTTGGATAATCATTTAATAGAATTATAACTCTTGAAGTTATCTAAACCGACCTCTGATACCAACTATAAGGCCCCGACCATAAAACTTACATAATCTTGAGTTACTTCAAGAATACACATTGAGGATCTTGTCAGGTTTAGAGTTTTAGAGAATTAGATCATAAATCATGCATTGCATTCCACATTTAAAAAAAATGGTTACATAAAAGATAGTATTTTTTTTCATCAATGGAAACATAATTAAAACAAAACATGGACTCTTTCATGACACTTCCTTGACCCTATCATCACATCATGTACCTTTCCCTTGACCTGTGAAAAACATTTCAAAAACTTGGGATGAGCATAAAAGCTCAGTAAGGGATATAAAAGTATGAAATGAAAACATTAGTCCATGTATGAAATCATACTTTACTCATAAAACATAATCATTTTAACATACCTCATCAAATCATGAATAAATCATAGAAATCATAAGACATAAAGGTAACTTGAGGCATTCATAACATTCTTACGTAGGGAGTAACCCTCATGGTTACATTTGGAATACCCATCACAATATATTCCTTAAATATCTTCAGAGAAACCTTAACGTTTAACCCCTTCGCATTACCTAATGCATTGGAGAGCTATATCGGGCTCACCCACCCTTAGTTTATCACGGAACCACCCGTCTTTATAACAATACCCAAGAACCATAACATAATCATATCACATAAAACATGCATAAAGGAAACATAACATTTCCACTTTTCAATCACAAGATATCAATAAAACACATTGATATAAAAACATTATGAAGACCATTTTCAATACCAAATTAAAAGAAATGTAAAACATGGTATTTATTTTTCATTCAAAAAACGTTATGGCTAGTAGAGGAAGCCGAAACTCTAATAATGGTCACGGAGGCGGAGAAGTCGTTGTCGCCGCATACGTACGACAAAAAAAACATTCCCTTTTGTCATTTAGTAAATGCTTTGTATAAAAATATTCCTTTTGAATAAACGTAAAAGTCAAAGGGGTTTATACACTATATAAAAGAAAGTTGTGTATAAAACAAAATATGCCTCAATGAAAAGAGATTGAGACGATGTCCCTTACCTCGTGTCCGACGTGACTCAATTGCTCTTTAATCTCCTGAATAATAAACTTGAGTTAATTTATTCTTGCTTAAGATCCTTTTTCAAGTTCATTATTCCTTTTATATCACTTATTACCATGTCATGAACACTATGTAATTATTTAAGTTAATAACGGTCATTTTAACGATCATTGGTACCTGAGTCAAAAATAAACTCTTTATAGCTACAATTTGTTCATGTATCTATTATATCTAGAGTTATATTAATTATGTAGATATCATATATATAATATATATCCAGTATATTCATGCGTTTATAATATTACATAACATTTAGAGGTAAGAAATGAAATGCACCGTTCATGGAGACGGTAAGCCGTACGTACGCATGAACGCTACTTTCATTTATATTTCATATTTTATGGAATAGAATCATAATGACATAAAGGTATATTATAATTCCAGTATTATTTCATATATAATATCATTAACTCCATTCTTTATACATCACACATATGGAATTAACGAATCAAATCACTTTGAGGGGGCGGTAGTCCGCACTTCCTAAAATGAAGATATTGCATATACCCATAATGGAAGCCATAAAGGTATTCCATAAAGGAAAAATACAGAATCTTAAGGAAAACATAAAAATATTATATATCATATATAAATATAGTGTCATATTAATGGACAACTTTGAAGGTGTTAGAAGAATATTGAACAATCATCGTTTCGTGAGGCAGAAATTCGCCATCCACGGAAACATTATGTTCTTTAACCATTAGACGAAAGTGTTTGTAAGTGTAGCTCGAATCCTTCACATAACAAAATCCTAGTATATTTAATATACTTTTTTTGTTACAAAATAAAGGAATATAAAGAGTTTAGGGGGTCGGAGAAGCAAAATAAAACATAAGAACACAAGAGAATACACTACCATTAAATCGGGTAACTCTTTTTGATTTGAGCTCAAAGGCTTCCTTGGAAAGTCTTCTGCATAATGTGAGGCTTCTAAGAGTAATAGAGGGATGTGGAGAGACAAAATGGGTAGGTTTTGGCCGAGCCAAAGTCTTGAGAGGTGTGGGTAAGGTGGTAAAGGTGGGGGCCTTTTATAAGAGGAGAGGAGGGGCACTCTTGGAATGTTATAAGAGGTTACTTTATTATAAAATTCTTTTCGGATTTTAAAGGTCCCAAAATTATATATTTCGAGGATAAGGTGATAAGAGTTATAAATCCACCAATCCAATAGGTTTTTTACAAGTTTAGCTCTTAGATTTTACATTATCTTTTCATTTTATTTAAATCGTTAAATAATGAGGTAATTGCTGCATCATCATGGTGTCATAAATAATTTAATTTATTTAATGTATAAAAATTAAAAAAATATCATGATTTAGGAAATATTTTTAGATTTATAATTAATATTTATCGTCAAAAATATGACTTGTATAACCCCATGTAAAAATTGTTTTAGTAAAACAACACATGTTTGTGACATTTTCATTTTAACATTAAATAAAAAGTTATTAATGTCATTTTCCTACCAAAGTGGCTCCATGGGGTCCCAAAGTTGACCCATGGATTGTATTGGTCGGCAATGACACATCCAATAAGGGTAGTACATGTGTCATGGTCATTTCATACTATCAAAACATTATTTTTACCTTAAATTACACTAATTACCTCTAATCGCGATTAAAAACATAAAAGTTACTATTCACCAAAAAATTATTTTAATCCCATTGAACCAAATTTTACTTCTAAATGACAACCTTGTATGTTGTATTTTTGAAATTCAAAATAAAAAGGTGAAAAAATATCATTTAAACGAAAAATCAATTTTGTAAGTACCACTTGTGGTTTCACTATTCATTAAAAATTGAAGTTTTTCATAAAAATACCACAACTTCACCCTAAGCTATATTTGATATTCCGAATTCAAAAATGATTTTTATTTTAAAAATTTAAAATCTTATAAGTTACATTAATTAATTTAATAATTAATTCCCGATGTCCGAACAAATAGCGTGTTTTTATGAAATAATATATATCAGAAGATTGACACTAGTTTAAGTCCAATTTCAAAGTGAAATTAATTCCAACGACCACTATTGAATTAAATGGTAAAAATATATTCTAATTTCACTTTAAAACCAATTAAAAAGATAATATAATCATATAAATAAATTAGATTAAAAAGATGTTTTGAATTAAAATACAACATTTTTCACTATTCATTAGAAAATGAAATTTATCGGAAAAATACCAAAACATTACACAAAGTAAATTTTGATGTCCCGATTATAAAGAATAATTTTATTTGGTCCCATATAATGTATAAGAGTGACCAAAAATATATTTTAAGAGGGTTCTCCATCAAAAGGCGATAGTTCAACCTTTTAGTGAATATTAGAGTATCTATGCCTAAAATTGAATTCTTTTTGTATTTTAGGCCTTTATCCTTTATTGGATAAATATAAAAACATTTAACAAACATATATAATCATATTATAGTTATTTCTATTAATTCCCGCCAATACAATGGCTACGTGTTAACTACCATTTAAAATAATATTATTTTAGTACTAGTGTGCAACATAAGATTTCAATGAAACTCTTTGTTGCGTATCGGGTACGCTATCAAACATAGAAACCCATTTAAAGTAAAATTAATATTTAATTCGTAAATATTAATAAATATGAAAATGTTTTATTCTTTATTTACCTGGTATGTTACAATTAAACTCCATAACAACTATAAGCATCCATGATATATGATGTTAAAATGCGTAGCATCTTAGTCCTTGATGCATTACGTTAAACTTCATGACACCATTTGTCCTCGTTGCATGACATTAAATTGTACGACTAACATTTTCTCTATTTGATGTTAGAAGCTTCCATAAGAAAACATAATTGACATCATCTCTACTCCTTAGTAGTACATGAGTCCCTCTCTTTCTTATGTCTACGTCAGATTTTCATAGAGACCTTATTTCAAGAATTACGTATGGATTGATTCTCATTTTCAATGAGATGTACCGAGATGCCTAAATCTTCTATTTTGGGCCTAGACACAATCACAAAATCTTCTTATTTTCTTTTCTCCTCCTATATATGAATCAGATCTATACAAAGTGTTTATTTAAGATATATGATTTGGTCCTTATACCATTTTATGTTTTAAGATTTACTGTTCTCTCAGAACGTGTCAAAAGCCCCAATTCTTCATGTCAAACTTGATTGGCGCGAGGAATGATTGTTTAAAGAACTATGTAAGACTTTATTCTCATCTATTTGTGATATTTATAGACTTCTAGATCTACAATATTGGGCCTAGCCATGATAAAAACCCCTTTATTCCTTGTATAAGAATCAAAAATGCATAGGAAATGTTGTAATAACTATGTTTGACTTGATTCTTTCCTTAAACAATACACATAGTGACACTTGGGTCTTATCCCTAGTCTAGTTACAATATGTATTTCTTTTTCATATTGGTTCATCTTCATCCTTATCACATGACATTAAAACTGCATGGAAATTTAACACCCCCATTCTTCACCTATGTCACCTTTGTATTATAGAAGAAACACTTACCACTCCTTATTTCTCACACCGAGAATAGAACAAGTGGTCTTAGGAATTGGGTAAAAGGATTTTTTATATAAATGAGGTGTTTCAATTCCTTATGGGTATAAAAATGTCCTTACTACATGACTTAAAATTGCACATCATAATATTAATTCAAAATAAACAAATAAAGTCTCCACTTTACATATGATTCAGATCTATGTAAAGGGCATCAAACTAATGGCCAATATTGATTCAAATATTTCTCATGTGCATTGATAAAAACCTCCTTACATATTTCACATTCTTAATCCTGAATATTTCCAGATCTTCATAATCATTCTTACGATTTTTGGTGACATATTTTCTAATATTTAAGAACTCTTTTTCCTGACTATGTATCATGTGCCCATAGGTGGCCTTACATAAGTTGCCTACATAACAGGCCTGTCAGTCAGAAGATTCCACTATTTAACTATGTAGCATATTCCCCAGTTGGCCCTACGAAATACAACCCCCATAACTAGTTTTTCAAATAATTGTAATTTCATTCATGGTTATAGCATCTTTGTCCCATTCAAACTTTGATGGAAATATACATGAATATGTATTAAAATATTCATTTATGTATATTTGTACCATTATCTTTCTCTCGATCTGAAAGTCTTCAAGACCGTGGTTTAAACATTTGTCTCTCTGTGTGTTCAATGCAATATGAAATAACCTTGGAACCACTTGTCCACATATCACATACACTTTCCATTTCTGGTCCTAGTTGTATGACCTAAAACTACAGAAACCACACTTCCTATGTTTGGGTCATACATTTGTAGAAGTACTATTCCTCTGATTATTTGGAAATCTTGGTTTGAAATAACCTTCCTATATTCAGGTACCTTTCTCCATAATCCAAACTCTATGCTTCGGAAAATATTAATCTCCATAATCATTATTAGGATTTTAGTAGAAGAATGTCAGATTTTTGAGATCTCTTTTTCCTAGCTATGCCTCATGTGCCCTTAGGTGGCCTTGCATAAGTATCCGACATAACAAGTGTGTCAGTAAAAAGATGCCACTATATGGATATACAAAATATTTTCTAGTTTTCCCGGCATAATACAACCCCTATAATGGGTTTTTTCAAATAATGATAACTTCTTTCCTGAAAAAAAAGACTCCCTCTAATGCTTTTGGCCCCTTTCCCATATCAACCTTTGGATTCAAAAATTATCAAATCACACTTTATGATTTTCCATTACATACATGGATATGGTGGTATATTTCAAAACAAATTATCAAAAAATTTGGAGAATCTCATAACTTTGGTCAAATCTAAGTACCTTAAATTAAATCCACATAATGTCCTCACTTCATGACTTAAAACTGCACAATACCAATTTCCCCACTACGTGACTTAAAACTGCACAGTACCAATATCCTCACTGCATGACGTAAAGATGATCAATATGATATCATAAATTCCCCTTTTTGATAAATTTTAACTGTTCCTCATAAACAAAATTTTTATAGAAATGGTTTTACTATTCATAACATATGTCGGTATAAAATAGGCCTTTCATTCTTAAAATTTCTTTTCTTGGAAAAACCACCCACTGTGGTCTTGAGTCACCCAAATATTATTTTCCTATATCTATTAGCAAAAAAATGTTAAATTCCTAAAGATCTATTTTTATTTTCTATGCATTTCATTCCCTTAGGTGGCCTTGTATAACTTGCCTACATAACGGGCCTGTCAATCAGAAGATGCCACTATTTGGCTATGCCGCATATGCCTCAGTTGACCCTGCATAATACAACCCCCATAACGGGTTTGTCAAAATAATGGTAACTTTTTTCTGGGAGGGGACTCCCCTAATTTTGATACAGGTTTTTGATTTGGTGACCATAAAAATCATGGCTCAAGATTCCCCTTGGAAATATTTAAAAAATATTAAATCAATTCCTAGCCACAGAGTCTTGTTTGGGATATAATTTCAAAATTTATGGTCAAATATATTTTGACCTTAAACAGTATCCCTTTATAGTCCAAATTCATGACTCTAAACTGCCAAAAACAAGAGACATGGTACTCACTAGAATGAGAACCCGCAAAGAGAACTCTGAACAAAATTCGAGTCCCAACTCACTAAACGTACATTTTTGTATGATTTAGGAAATATTGAGAAATAAAAATTCAAGAGATATAAAGTTTGTGGGGTTTTCCATATAAACATATAAAAAATAAAACCATGCTTACTAGGTCCAATGTATTAAGTAAAAAAATGTAGTTAGCGAAAGTGAAAACAAAAATTATTAAAGAAAAAATAATTTTCCTTTATGAAAATTTTTCACAGAGGAGCATCCACAAATTGGAGTTTCTATCTTATCAAAAGTCATAAATTATAAAAGCATTTCAACGTAATTCCTCATTTTTTTAATAGCCTCTTGAGCCCCGTCAGCTGCATGTTGAAGCTCATTTTTTTACCAGCCTCTCTCTCTTCGGCATGATGAAGTGCTTCTCTGGAATCGACAATGGATTTTTCACCATCCTACTGGACTTCTCCTAATGAGCTATGAAGCTGGTCAAGTTCCCCTGTAATTATATCTAATTCTTATTGAAGGCGTAGTTGCTGAATAGTATTTTCTTCTATTTTCTACTTCATTCCCTTTAACTTTTCAGTATGATTAGCTTCATCCTGGGACAGTGCTGCTTGGAACTCTTCAATATTGATCGATAGTTTGGATTTTGTCAATTCTCGTCTAAAGTTTTTCTATTTATCCCTACTTATAATAATCTCTTTCACCACAGTATGAATTTCATGGTATTCAAAACTGCCAAATCCTAGCGTGATAAGTAGAGATGAAAGTCATGGAATTAATGAATGAAGATCCTTAAGGGGAATGTCAGATATTATCTTCCAGATGTTCTTCCATGCCTTGTAGCATGCAAGTCAAATATCCTAATGTAGTTCTGGGTCTAATTCAGAATCACTTTCATGAGGATAGATATATTCTGGGACTAATGCACTAAAAAAAGTGCCATATTCTATTACTTTTTGAATAATGGATGCTCCACCTTCCAATGTTATTTGGGATGATGTAGAGTCTTCACCTTCAAATTTAGCCATTGAAGTTGATATCCCAATATGGTAAATCAAGAAGTATGGTTATGGTTACATTCAAGAGATAAAAAAAGTGAATGAAATCACAATATCAGTATTTCTTACCTAACATTAGGTCAATATCTTGAGAAGAATCCTCCCCAATATTCTTAGTTTCAGCAATTTTGTTTGATGTCTCTGGATAAAGAGTGCTATCGTTAATATGCTAAAGATCTTCAGAGTGAATCTCATGAAGATATTCAATATCAAGATCCACCCAAGACAATGTCTCTACAATGGTGGGGTTGAAATTAATATCAATAAATCCTTCAAGTATTGTTGTTGCAATAGTTTCTTTAGATGGAACTTCATATTTCAACCAACCATGGTTAAGAGGTTAATCATAAAAAGATTAACAGGACGAAAAATGAGAACTCACATCTAGTTGATTCTATTCAAGGAACTCCAAAATCTTATAAAACATTTTATATATTAACATGTTCAAATAGTTCATCAAAAGTCATCCCATGGTTCATAATTTCATCCAATGATATCTCAGATCCCACGTTAGTCTCACCTGTGGGATCACTTGGTGTGTTTTCTTCGCAACCTTCCTCCAGAAACCTTTGACCCCGAATATCTTCCTCAACAACAGTTTTGGGGTCAATGTTAGTTGTTTCCAGATGTTATGGTGTATGTGATGAACTTAAAAGTATCACAGAATGGAAGTTAGTTATTGTTACATTTGATGCCTTATGAAGTATTGTTGATTTACCCGAAGCATCCTCTCATCTGATAGCACAAATAGGAGAAGTGCTAGGAATAGATGTTAGTTCTTTTGGCTTTAATTCCTCTTTAGAAACAACTATATTTTCAAGAATTTGTGTCTGTTCAGCAACATGGTCTATGGTTCCTTGTAACTTATCAGTAGTTTATTTCAATGAATAAACAGAAGAAGCCCCACTAATCCTAATAAGTTGAAACACTTTTTCATGAATAAGGACTAAAATTCCTGATTATCAGGTAGACTTACCACTACTAAGAAATTTCTTAACCATGGATCTCTTTCTCTGGTGCTATTTCTTATTTTCCTTATTAGGAGGTCTTGCATCATCATCTCTAAAGATAGGTATTGGGGATTCCAATACCCTCTCTATTTCCTCCTCCATGGCCTCTTGGCCCAGAGATATTTCTCCCTATTCACAGGGTGATCTGGTTTCTCCAAGAGTAGTGCCTCCAGGGCTATACTGTGGTGAAGGAACTTCAGTTGTCTTTCCTTTAATCAGTTGTAAGTTAAGAAGATATTTCTCCTAAGTAGAAATGTTTTGAATAAATTTTAGGTTGCAAAAAATGTAAGAGAATGCAAGAGAATGTAAACTTACATCCTCAGGAACTAAAAATTCAGGCTACTCTTTGTCTAATGAAGGATTAATCCATTTAGTAGTACCACGATCTATCATTTCTTTCACCTACATTGTGGTAGGATTTGATTAATCAGTGGAATATATGAGCAATTACAGCTCTCGAATATAGGTCCTCACCCCATTGGGATTATCATTAAAAATAATGTTAGAAGAAGCCCACAAATCCCCTACTCCTGAAATATGCAGTCCTTCGCATAGATCCATCCACATGGATTTAGAATCACAGTACAGATTCTGCCATGTTTGAACAACCTATGGTCGTATATATTCAGAATGTATGTCAGAGGGTTCTAAAGAGGATCTTGTAACCTTGGAATTGAGTTTATTCCCAACACCCATAGTCACAGATGAGGGATTAGAAAATGGAACTCGCTGTTCATTAGAATGATGAAAACTAGATCACCTCGATATGAATTTAGTGGGGATTTATGGAGTGTATCTCTTAATTTCGGTAGGAGAGTTATATCTAGCATTAGGTCTCTTCGGTGAATTTGAATCATCATCACCTCTACCCTCTGATTCTTTCGAGTCGGCCACAAATGATGAATAATTATCTTCCAAATTAAGGGGTTCCCTCCTACAAATTCTCTTCACCACCAATTCAGGGAAGACATGATTTAATACCCCTTAATGGTAAGATGCAACCCAGTTTTTGGAAAACCAAATAGTCAATCCTCCTACCACATCAGTGATAGGTTAATTAAATACTGCCCCAGTCTTCTCCACAGTTATCAACATCCATAGTTTTTGGGAAACCATTGGTTGTTTCTCTAATATGAAATTCCCAAAAGGGGATACAATATTCTATTGTAGATATTTGAAATGATGTTCAAATTTATAAGGAGCATGGGCCTCACATATGATTTCTCTATCAATTCTGGTGTCCAACACACCATCTCTACAAGCTAGCATATATTCCATCAATTCTAAACTGGCCATCCCATCATCAATAAATCACCTCGTAGGTGGATTCCCATAAGAAAATTAATGGAACTCCTTATGCATGATCAATCTAACCTTGATGTTGTAAGCGTTCAAAGACAAGGGTTAAATAACAGAAAAGCCAGAACAGATGGTCGTAATGAACTTCCAAAAACCTGTACTCCACATTGTATTGCATAAGTTCTGATGTGAGTAGTGATCCATCCCCACAACACTTGGAATGGTCCAACTATTCTAAATAGAGACTTCCCCTTGTAAATGTACTGAAAACTCTTATGAATCTTCGACAAAATAGAAGTGTCCAACCCTACCATCCTTTTCTCCACCAGTTTAGCCACAATAATAAGGGTTACAGGCCTCACACCTTCTTTGGAGTCTCGGACTAGTAATAAATACAAGCTGAGCCACATGGCCAAGAAACCTGCTAGAAGTGTCGTTTTAGGATTTTTTTGGTTGACTTCATATCCCCATTTATCAAATTCTCCTTTCTCCAATGTTGGCCAATAAGTATCAGGGGTACCTCTCTTCTCTTACCTTGGACAGCTAGTTGGATGGGTGTAAGTGGGACCATTTTGCTTCTTGTTTATCAAAAATATTTCCATTAATTCCTCTATATGAATATCCCTCCTGGTGAGAGATTTCATGGTGGTTGTGTTCTTGAGTTTGTTAAATATTTTCATCAACTCAGAAACCAAAGTTAATGTCTTCTCTGAGTCATTCCTTGTCACCTTGAGAGGAATAAACTCATCATACATGTCTCGAAGGATTGGATCTCCATAAATCTTGTAAATGTCCCACAAGAAGATTCCTACCTCTATATGTGTTAAATGGAAGGAATTAGTCTTTGGGATCCATCGTTTTAATAATTCCGTCATGAAATCGTCATTCCGGTACGCAAAAGTTTGTCAAACCGAGACAACCTCATAAATCCCGACGCCATTCAAGTCATCTGTAAATTCTACACAGGTCTTACAAACCCAGTATGCCCACATCCATGTGGGTTTTACACCTCCTCCTGGGTGGAATTCACAAATTTTCTTCCAACCCATGGACTGATATGTCTGAGAATCCTGAAAGATGGATGAATAAAAGTCTGGCTACAGCTCGGGTGTGTGTGCCTTCTAATATAGAGCACAAGGGATATGATGCATAATATGAACTTTCTCTATTGTCCCAACACTAGAAAATGAGCCCCCAATAGAAAATTTGGTCGATGAAAAGATGGTATAATCTTGAAACCATGAATGCGGGACATTGTTCTTTGGATTTGAATTCTTAATATCATAGAAATGGCCATAATTATACAAAGGTAGATATGTGCTTTGGGGAAAGTTGAAATGATACTTATTAAAATATTTTTCTATGTCTATAAGGTTGGTGTTGCAAACGTCAAAGTAATCATGACCAAATACATTCATCATGTCATCAATCCTCTTGCTGGAAATCTCAACAGTAGTTCCAATTCTATTGGGAGCCATTTCAACCTACAAAAAAAGATATAAATTGTCTTTTAAAGTATGTTCATTTTGGGTGTTTTGAAAAAAAAATAGGTAAAGTAATTAAGTCAACTAAGTTTAAACATGGCATGCAAGTATAAGTCGTTGCACAAGTATGGTGCCCCACATATAGAGTGCTACTAAAAAACATTAATAAGAAGTGTAGCGAAATAGATGCATCTGATTCAAATAAGACTTGTGCACTGAGAGCTAAAATTTTGGAAGTCTAAAGGCTTTTGTGTAGAAGTGAAGGTGTTATATATAAGTGATGCATGTCACCCTACACAACAGATTCATGTGCATGCCCAAATTGCTTGACCAGTTGCTCAACGCGCATAATACTTGTGCACCCCAGTACTGTTTTCTTTCTCCTTTATTACTTTACCTCTGTATATGATCCTATTTTCATTTCAGATCGAATTCTAAGGGCATATTTTTATTGACACTCAATTTTTTCAAAGCAAATAAAAAATGACAAAGGGAATTCCCTTTGAAATAAAATGGGAAAATATATGAAGAAAATCAATATTTGAAAAGGCATGATTATTGGGTCACCTTATTCCGACCAAAAGAGCATCAGCGTGAAACCTAATTGCACACCTAAAATGTCACTCATCCTACCTGTGTGCCCAATTTCATTTCTCCCGAGGTCACTTATTTTCCTATAAATAGACCCTTGGAGTCTTCATTTGGATGGATGAATTTTTCTAAATCCAAATTGCTGCTCTGTTCTCCCTAGTGTTTCATCCAAGTCTTCCTAAACTTTTAATGTAGTTTTTCGACACCTTGAGCAGAGGATTTAAATGAGGATCATTGGACATAATTACTTTTAGTGTTTAAAAACCATAGCACTTGCGATCCTAAAGCTCCTAACCTCCATAAATCAAAAAAACTTGCCCACCACCTATTCCTTTCATAGGAACTTGAGAACCCCACTTATGGGATTACCAATAAAAAGACCCGAAGGCTTGATCCAAGTCTCACCCAAGTATTACCACACAATTTTTTCATCGCTTAAGTGAATATCAGGTCACCCAAGTCCACTTCGGCGCCCATACTTGCACGCCCTTACCTACTTGGGCGCCCCTCTTTGATTCACTTACTCTCTTCAGTTTACAATACATCAAGCCTTTATCAAAGTCATTCATGACAAGTCTTCTTTTTCCTTGTATCCCTTGAGTGAAAGGGATTCTGTTGAGACCTCCACCAAAACCTCCTGACTTGTCAAACCTTTGGGGAAGTTAAAATAGTGCATCTCTAATTTGGGGTAGTATTCCCAGAGTTAGAGGTTTCCCACATTTGTTTTATAAGGGTTTTTGGATACATGGAATGTTTGTGGGTTTGTATATCCACAGTAACATAGACCTTTCTCCGAGAAACAGTGGTGGGAAGTTCCCTATTTTTTGTAGGGTTTAGGTCCAGACCTCTCCCTTCTCAAAGATATGACCCGTAACTTTAAGTATTTTGGTAGGTAAGGAACGATTAACACCTACATAATTCTTTTAGACAAAGGAGAAGACTCCCTTCCTTACCATGATCAATTATAGGGAAACCATTCTTGCGTAAGCCCTTAGGTTTTCTTGTAGGAGGTAGAATCATTGCTCCTCCTTTCTTATTCAGTGCCAAAGATGATGGGGAGATTATCAAAGGGACTTTTTTTTACCATTTCCCTCTATTGATGGGATTTGTCACCATGAAAATCTCTCCTAGTGTAATCCCTTAACCTTCATCCCTTCCTCCTTACATTGGACCCTTGTCCATTGTAAATAGAATAGAGGGAAGGCTCATCGCCTCGCCCTCTTCCAGGTTTTCCTTTCCCTCATCCACTATCGTTGCCATAGGTGCACCCCCTTACATCTGCATAAGAGGAAAAGTGTGGATTCTTTTGTTGAATCTTTGACATTATCTTGTTTCTCACACTGAGCATGACTCACATTGAATTAGAGATTTTTCATGATCACTACATTTGCAAAATAGAATGAACTAATAAAACTATGATTCCCACCATAATCGTGATACATAGGAAGCATTATCAGGGCCTGAGCTCACTAGATTTCCTCTTTAAGAATATAACCCTAATTCCCCTAATTTGGCCATCCTCCTTAGAAATAATCCCCAAATTAAATCCTCAAATCACCAGGGCATCTTTTTCATGATGTAAGCCCAAACTCATTTCTCTCAAAGGGCTATACTCTCCTATGAAACTTATCAAACTATGTGGGATTTGATTCCCATCAATATGGGATACGTAGGATGCCTCCTTGAGGTTCAAACACAATACCTTAACATAACCCTATTCTCCTTGGGCCATATTCCCAACAGGGTCTGATCCTACTTGGAAACCCATATCCTTTCCATGTTCCTTAGACTGCTTCCCCATAAGTCCAAAATTATGATTTTACTAAGCACCTTATGCTTAGATATCCATACCACATGAAATTAAAATATATGGCTAGGTCCTTATCACATGACCTTAAAAGGTATAATGTGTTCCATTTAGTGGCACCGAACTACAAGGGTTCTGATTTCTTTTACAAGGATACGTAGGTAGCCCACTTTGTGGGCACAATCCCAAGATCAAACTAATCTTTAGTCTCCTTGGATGAAAATAAATTCTAGATTTCCCCACTGAGTGGATTAAAAACCAGTATCAACATAATGATGATTAAAAGAATCAATAAGCAGTATATGAGAGGATAGAATTGATGGAGAACCTCTAATACATACAAATATCCCAATTAATGAAGAACGTAGAATACATACAGATGATTTTAGAATTTTCACATGATAAATAAGTGATTGAAAATTCCAAGGTATACTTATGATATACATGGTGAATTAATAAGGATACATGAAAATATCTTAAATTATATATATAGTCCTAGAGTAGACAATAATTCCCCACAAAAGGGTGTGATGAGTCCGACCTCCCATCCTCTTGACTAATGCATGTTCTTAAGTATCGTGAAGTTCAAACTTAATGAATTATTGCCTTTGGAAACCAGGTCCCCTTGGGATAAAGAACTGTTGGAAGTTTTCGGTTCCATAAATAAATCCAATGGAAACCACCTGGAAGCAGTGATTCTTTAAACTATAATAAACATTTCATGGAACTATGAAACAACATGGGTATTAAGGCCTAGAATTTTTTTATAATTACAAGAAAATATATGTTGACATTTCTTTATAAATTAGGTATACATCTCTTTATCTTTAGAAGTCATGTCCAAACTAATTATAGTGGGGTGTGGATCTTCTTTTGTACTCAGATTTATTTCTCTGAACTTATCCACAGTGGTAGAGACACCTTGCTCTTCTTCATCCTTATGTGTCACTTCTTCTATTTCTACATTCATAGTAGATGTTGAAGAAAAACATTCAATGCTTGGGGAGGAGTTAGTATTTGGACATCTGGAAGAAGATACCACCATTTATGATCCTAATGATAATGAAGTGTCTTCTTGTAGCATTGAAGAGGATACGAGGGGTTGGAAATCAAAATCCTTGTATTCCTATAGTATTTCTACAACTTCTTCTAATATGATTAATGAAGAAGATACTTTCTGAATTTCAGTGGATGAAATGAAGGAATATCCATTTAAGATTCTATCACTACTTGGTAAATCAACAATTTCTCTTATGATGGCAGGCTTGATAGCCTCAATTAACATTATGGAAGTCATCGGATGAGTGTTTAAATTTTGGTTTATCCTTTCAATTTGTTTGATAAGAAACACATAATATATACTCAAATGTTTGAATGGGTTTTCTAGGATCTTATTCATACCATTTGGATCATTGATTCTGGTTATCTTCTTTATCATGGACATCATTCCCTTCGTGTGATAAAATTGTTCCTCAATGTATTGAGATTCACATGTCTTTAATGGAGCCTTTTCACCACACAATGTTCAAATTTGACCATTGAAATAGTACTTGAGACATTAGTGGTATGAAGAAGGTATGGATGCATGTTGATGTAGCCATGTCCTACCAAGCAGAATGTTAAATGATATATCCTGACAGACAACCATAAAATCTAAAGTAGACAGAAGATCTTTGAACTGAGTTCTGAGTGTAATCTCTCCCAGAGGTTCTTGATCATTCTTATCATAACCTTGGAACATTAAATTGGAAGGAGATAAATCATATTCAGTGAGGCCCAATTGACTAAGTGTACAAACATGAATGATGTTGACTTCTAATCCATTATCAATGAAGGCTCATTGGATGTCTATATCACTGACCTTGCCAGATAGATTCATGGTCCGGATATGTCCACATACAACCACATCTTCATCTTCATTTGTAAAAGATATAACTACATGAAATTATGCAGGACCATTATCTATACGATAAACCTTAGTAGCAGCAACTTCAGTTTCAAACTCCTAAGGACTTGAAAAAGCCTCAATAAGTGAATATTGAAGATATTTTGACATATTTAATGCATCCAAAATGCAAAACATGGCCATTATTTGGGAAAGCTGTTTTAAAACATTGTACTTTTGGTCTAGAGGTCTATGTTTCCTAGTATGAAGATTCGGTTTTGTTGGTTCCTTGTAAGTTGATGCTCCTTATGTGGATATACTATGTGTCAGAGCATAAGTTATAAATACTTCTATCTTTGGAAGATTATACTGAATATGTTTATCTATATGCTGAGAGAAAGATGGTGTAACCTCTAATAAGTCCTCCAAAATAATCATGTCAGGACCGAACCTATCATGCATGGAAGAATCTCTTTGTTCTTGTTGAGCCTACTGAAGGGATATCTCACGGGTTTCCACTGGTTATATGGTTCAAGAAGGGGTAGAGTTAAAATAGTGGCTTTTAGAATACCCACATCTTACCCTATATCCTTGACCTTGGATTATTCCTGTAGTTCCCTAGTTAGGTATAGGAAACTCAGGCTCATTATAACTAGAATCACCGTCGATATAGGGATCCATTAATTGAATAACGTTGACAAAACCAAAGGTGAATTCTTCATTTGATGAATATTCTGTTTGACAGGTCAGTTCTGATTGTGTCGTTTGGTGGGCCGGTTCCCGTGCTTTTGAAATAGATGGAATGAAATCTTTCAGATTCAAGGACAACTTTGGCCTTGACATGATCTTGTCTTCATCTAACTTCTATTTTTTCCTTCTGATCACATCTATTCTTTGAGGATTGATCTTTTGATGAAGGTGGGTTTTCTGTGGCAGGAGTGGCGGAAGATACAATCGGTTGTTTCAACTGTGTTTGTTTAATGACATGAGTTATGTTGAGAATTTTACTAATCATCCAATCATCATATTTATATGCATTTTTAACTTTTGCATCATTCCATTTACCTTCTTCTTATGGATCAATAGTAGTAACACATGCTACTTGGGCTGATGAACTTTTCTGTTTCACTTTCCCAGATTCTACCATTTTTTGTAGGAGGTCCTTAAAAACAAAACACTCTTAAATGGGATGCCCCAACATATGGTGAAAATGGAAAATAATTCGGACGTTCTTCATATAATTCATTGTTTTATTTCTCCAGACTTGGAAACTGAACCAAATTATTTTCCAGAGCTGTGATGAGGTAACCGAGAACCTATTCATTCAAGAAAGAATAAAATATATTCTTCAAATACTCAATTTTTTTTTGAATTTGATATCATTGACAATCTTGATGAGGTGGTCGTTGTTTCTGATGCTTAGGAGTAGGAGCCCTTCAATATGATGAAGGTTTTGAATTGGAAGCAAGTGTAGGTGCTTTCATGAGTGTGGTTATAACAGCTTATGCTTTCCCTATTCTCCTTCCTAGAGATAATGGAATTACACGAGATTTAGCTTTATTTTACACAATTAAATCCTCCACATTTTGGGAAATTGAAGATAGGTCTTGAAACCCTCCTGTGTATTTCACATGGATCAGTGGTGTGTGTAACCCATCACACATATTTTCCACACAAATTGGCAGCAACTCTTCTTGAGGGAGTTCCAAATTTAAGAAATATGTTAATCTTACCATCGATCAATGATATCTAAAACCCTTTCATTTTTATTTTAAAATTTTTAATATCGATAATTATTGTCTCCATTAGCGTTGAGATTAATTTAATAGGAAATTTATGATAGAGATCTTCCCATCCAGTAATTGATTGAGATTGTAAACATGTGTACCAGACAAAAGTTGGTCCCTATAATGACTACCCAAAGCACCTATGATTTACTACTTCTTGTTGTTGAGGAGTCCTCATAATGGGATCACAATGAGAAATTAAATGCATTATGTGTTGCTATAGATATCATGAACCATTAAATATTGGGAATGTAGTATTTACAAGGTTTGGTGGTGGGGGGGATCAGATCTACCCACTCAGGGAGAGCTCTCGTTTCCATCTCAACTGGTGCACACCATTCTTCCATAGCTTCCATTCAAGTTTTTAATGCCTCAATTGTGTTCATAAGAATTTGGGGAATATATATAGTTGCTGATACCTGTATAGGTATAATATCTGGATCTTGAATAGGTGCAAAGACCAAAAAAATCACTAGTGGTGGTGCTGTTGTTATTTGTCTTGGATAACCGATGAGAACAAGCCTATAGGGATGTGGTTTATCCTACCTTGGATATGTACCCAATAGATAAAATTCATTATTCTCATTTGTAGTTACCAAAAATCCTCTTTTCTAAGGAGCTTCTACGTGATGTGTAAGTTGAGGATCTATCGGGGGAGTATGTCTAGAGGAAATTATGTTTCGAAGTAACTTTTTATTGAGTCTTTTCAACTCTTTCATCCCCTATTCTTGCTATGAAAATATTTCTCCAAGTGAAATAGATTGATCATATCTAGTGGGAAAGTGAAAAATAATCTGACTTTTACCTTTCCCCTTGTTAGAATCCTTTTGAAGGAGTGAGATTTTATTATTTGAAGGTATACATAGATTCTGGGTAAGCCTACCATTTCGGGTACACATGCCTCCTTCATTTGATTCAGTGTGTACCGTATTATGGATAAGAACTTCATTTTTGATTCCTCAGAGATAGAAATTTTTTTGTAGGATCTTCTAAAATGGTGTTAATAACATTCAGTGACACATAATGCATTGATGGAATTTTATCAGTATCTCTGTAAGATCGTCTCCTTATGTACCTTCCATGATACTATGTTCTCTTATATGATGAATTCCTGGGAACTGTTTGGTGAAAAGTAACCTGAAGGGAATCCTCAGATAGTCCAGTTGGGTGTTCTTTTTTAGGCTTCATCCCTAATCATTATAATACTGACTTCCATTGAGGAGGGGATTACAGATGTGAAAAATACCCCATCTCTACAGGCTGAGGAATTTTATTTTCTTCTTATTCAAACCTTAGAACTTTGTTTATTGAATTCAAAAGTTGAATTAAACAATCCCCCAGCCCTATAGCCAGTTGTGGATCTTGAACTGCTATAGTTGAGATTCAAACAACTACTCTTCTGATTTTATGAATTTTGGTTTGGAAATTATCTAGGTGCATTATCCTAAAACCATTAAAATCACTTATTTTAGAAGATCATTGTGATATTTCAGACATTTGCACCATCTCACAGTTGACATTCTCTAAGTGGGAGTCCTACTAAAGATTCTCAGATGCTTGATGAAAAAGTATCTCAACATCTTTCTTTCTTTGTTCATAGCTCTGATGAGAGCTAGTTGATGCTTGTTATTGAGTGTATACTTTATTACATACAAAATCTATTGATTGTAGCTAGCCGTGGGCAATAACATTGCATGAGACCACTTTTGGTGGGATTTTCTAATTCTAGATTTCAATGAAATTCAATGCTCCATGTGCACCCCATCCTCTAATATAAACACCATATTGTGTATTATAAATTAATTGGTGTAGCCTCTTTAAAACTTTAATGCATTCTTTCTAAAGGGTTATCTACTACTTTTCAACCTTTGGATGTCGGGAAACTAAGAGGGATGCCAATTCAATATGGCATTGCAACATTTTTATTACCATTACATTATTTTGATATTCATCGTATGGTAATACTTTGGTTTCCAAATGAGGAAGAGTCTTCCATAAGTTGAGGTGGACATCGTGAATGCAATCTTCTGCCATTAATTATATAATGTTGTATTGAGAAATTTCCAAAGGCCAGAACATGACTAGTACTTCTCCTTTATCCAATTCTTTTCTCATGTTTAACATATCTTCATCATCTTTCACTAAAGGTTTCTCCACTTGGTCTGACCAAAGTGGATGATTCTCTATTTTATTGATTAAAAACAATGAAATTAGTCAATTTTCCTCTATAGTATTGGAAGAAAAATGACCCAATGAAGGTTTGGAGAATGACCACTCCCATAATATGTCATCTGGTTGAGAAATTATTTCACCCATTAATGACAAGGAATCATACATGGCTAGACTTGTGATGGAAAGTGCATTGATATAAGAGGTCTTTCTCATTACTACATTGTCAATTATAGAATTTTCTTGACAATGAGAAATACTACTGTAGAGAGAACTTTCACAGCAAATGTCATTTTGAGGAGGACCACCATGTTGGATTATAGCATGGGATAAATCCTCTTGATCCTTGATCTTCTGGCCACACAAAGGGTTTATGCGGATCTTATCCAGATATAGGCTCTCCAGATTGACCTAATTTTCATGAATAAATTATTCATGATGAAGTGTTTGATGTGAAACTTCTGAATTATTGATAATATTCCCATAATTTGGTAATGATAGGGTAGGATCTTGAGCTGTAATAAATAAATGTCTAAGGGATTCAAGAACTCCAGCATTAAAAGGATCAAGATCGCAGATTGGCTCTTGATTTTCAAAATATAATTAGCAAGAAATATTCTTAGATGCGCTCTTATACATAGTTGTGGACAATTTCTTGGAGAAGTGGTTATCATAAGAAATTTTATGTTCCTGCCTTGGAGTTGGTATCAGAATGGGACGATTACCTCCAATTAAAAAGGGTATATGTTCCTGATCCTTTTGTCCATATGATATGGATGTGAATTCCCCATAACCCTCCTAGACTAGAATAGAGGTATGTATCTACTATGTGATGGCATGTCGATGTGTCATCCCAGGTGTGGGGACAGAGATATGTGTTTGTTCCCCCAGTACTGCTGATGTTGCTGTTAGGATATTTTGGCATGCTTCCAGAATATGGGAATGAATTTGTGTCTTCCCTTTCACCATTTCTAAGATGTGTTTGGTGAATTCTATGACTAGAACGAGAATATACATCCTTTAATTACCTGTAGTAGGTGAGTGTTCCTACTCTTTTCATCCTTTTCCTATTAATGGGTAGTGATATTACTCTTGTATGGGGGCATAGAGTTGAGCCTACCCTAGATTTGTCATCGCAGCTTTCTAACTGACTTCTCCGGGTGCTTCCAAACAAGACTGTTAGTAGAATTGATGAATGCTAGAAGGTTTATATGCTTGCTGGCTATTTTCCATCAAACATGGTTGGAAAAATTATTTCAATACTGGAATAAGAGACTCCTTGCATAATATGTGAGTGTATCAAAGTTTTTGTTCTTGTTTACCAGTTTCCACCACATTTGATTAGCATGCTTCCTTAAATGAAGTCAGATGAGCCTACTGACTAGATGATAATTTGTAAACAGGTCTATGTGCCTATTCATGATACTCTACCAAATTTTCCTGGTGGGATTATTGAGTCGCTGCCATGCGAGTCTACTGGGAAGAAGAATTAGGATGGATGGGTATATGTGCCTGCTCGTTTTTTTAATCAAGTTAGGTTGATGGGATACTCCAGAGGGGGAAAAGGTAAGAACATGCTCCAAGTTGACAAGAAGTTGTCCCCAATAGTTCTTCTTGCGTGCCCGAGTCTAGGGGACCTAGGCCAAATGTACAGAGGAAACACCCCCATCGTTTTTGGGGTTTACTACCTTGTGATTCTACTGGTGGTGATTGTTGGTGGGAGTCCTCAGGAAGAACCCTTGCATCTTTTAATTGTTGCCTTAAGTGAACTTTTGATATGCCTCCCTATAGTATGGTAGGGACTGGTTTTTGTGTTTCGAGGATAAAGACCTAAAACAGTTGAATATGGTGGTTGGAACCATCAACTTCTTGACCATCGGTCATCGCAAACCAGACGATCGAGGGTTGTTATTAACCTGGAGATCCTATTGGGAAGCCTCCAAGGTTGGTATAGTATAGTGTTGATGGTACTCCCTTACCAACACATTGGAGACCCAAATTTAAATACGATGATTGGGTGATGATGTCATTCCAATGGATGGGGATCCATCTTGAGCAGCGGTCGGGAAATTCACATGTGTCGTCTTGAATAAATCCTTTTTGGAGTGAAGGGAGCTCTATCAAAAAAACAGAGAACAACAATAAACTACATTAAATAAACATCTTTTACATGGAAAAATTCATGATCGATTCCTTTTTCAAGACTTCCTTTATCTATTGATAGGGTCCTTACAGGTGGGTAACATTATTAACTTGGTTAAGGATTCACATCGGGTTCACCATTTTTGTTTTTTAGTTCCTTGAAACATGTGTTCTAGTTTAAGAATTACTGCTTCCAGGTGGTTTCCATTGGATTTATTCAGGGAACCGAAAACATCCAACAATTCTTTATCTAAACAAGGACCTGCATTCCAAAGTCATGTGTTCATTAATTTGAACTTTACAATACTTCAGAACATGCATTGGTCGAGAGGAAGGGAGGTCGGACTCATCGCACCCTTTTGGGGGGAATTACTTTCTACTATAGGACTCTATTTATTAATTTAAGATATTTTCATGAATCCTTTTTAATTAATGATGTATAACATTGGTGTCCCATGGAAATTGAAATCACTTATTAACATGTGTAAAATTTAGAATCATCAATATGTATTCGAGGTTATTAATTAATGGATATATCTGTATGTATTCAAGGTTATCCATATTTGGTATCCTCTCATATACTATTTAGAGATTATTTTAATCACTGTTATGATGATAATAGTTTTTTATCCCCTCATAAGGGAACTATGAAGTTTATTTTCATCCGGGGAGATGATAGTTTGTTTTGATATTGGGATTATACCCATAAAATGGGCTACATACGTATCCTTGTAAAAAGAATCAGAGCCCTCATAGTTCTATTCCGTTTAATGGGACACATCATACCTTTTAAGGTCAGATGATAAGGACTGAGCCATACAGTTTAATTTCATGTGGTAAGGATATATAATCATAAGGTTCTTAGTCAGTGTTTGGTGTGGGACTTATGCTAAAGTAGGCTAAAGAACTTGTAAAGGATATGAGATTCTATGTAATATTAGACCCTATTGGGAATATGGACCTAGAAGAACAGGGTGGATTTGAAGTGTCAAGTCTGAACCTCAAGGAGGCTTCCTATGTATCCAATTTGGATAGGAATAAAAGTCTATGTAGTATAATAAGTTTCATAAGAGAGTATAGAGTTTTGATAGAAATGATTCTGGGCTTACTTCCAGAAAAGGATTCCATCATGATTAGGGGGTTTAATTAGGGGCTTATTCCTAAGGAGGATGCCCAGATTAAGAGAATTAGGGTTGAATTCTCGAAGACGATATCCAATGAGCTTAGTCCCTACGAAGTCTTCATATGTATCCCAATTATGATGGGAATCAGAGTTCTCATAGTTCAAGATTGTATTGGGGATTATTCATAAGCGTTTCCCATTGGAGTGGAAATGATTGGGTAAACCCTTTTGGAATGGAACTGTTTTGAGTTCAGGACTTCAAGAAGGCATCCTACATATCCCAGTTTGAACAAGAATCAGATTTCTCATAGTTTGAGATGTTTTGAAAATGTTGTGATCATGAAAAAATATCTAAGACCAAGTGAGTCATGCTCGTTGTAATAAACAAGAGGACGTCAAATATTCAACACATTCACCCACACTTTTCCTCCTCCACTAGTGGAAGAGGGTGCGCCTACGCCTGGATGAGGTTTAATCGACCTGATAAGAGGGTGAGGTGACCCACGAAGAGGGAGAGGCAACGATCCATCCCTCTGGTCTCTTTAAATTGTAAAAGGGTAAAAGGTAAGGAATGAGTTAAGGTGAAAGAAGCATAGAGGAGCAATAATGCAACCTCCTACTTTAAAGGTTATGGGATGACATTGGTATGGCTTCCATAAAATTGATCCTGGTATGGGAGAGAGACTTTTCCTTTTCTTGAATTGAAGATAAAGTGTGAACCATAACTTCTCTACTAGAGACCTGAGGTTCCAGGTCTTAGAGACGAGAATAGAAGGTCAGAACCCAAACCCATAGACACTCCATGAATCCCAACCCCATTTAGAAACAGATATGGGAGACCTCTGACTGCAGATATGATAACCTAAATAGAATACACACTGATTTTCATTTCCCAAAGATTTGATAAGTCATGCGGTTTTGGTGAATGTCTCAACAGAATCCATTTTAGACATGGGATACAATGAAGAAGAATACATTACAAAAATGTCATTGAAGAGGGATTAATGGCTTGTAGACTGAAGATAGTAGGTGAATCAAAGATGGGAACCCAAGTAGGTACAGTCACACATGTATGGGCACACATGTAGTCTTGGAAAACCTGATATTCAATTGAGTGATGAACAACCTGGATGTTAATACTTGGGAGAGACCTGACTCAAGCCTTCAAGAGTATTCACATGTATTCCCAAAAGTGGGGTGCTCAAGTTAATATGAGAGGAATAGGTGGCATGAAAGTGTTTATGATTTATGGAGGTTGGGAACATTAGGTGTACAAGTGTTATGGATTTCAAACACTAAAAGACTTAAGTCCAATGATCCTCCTTTAATTCCTCTGCTTTAGGAGTTAAATAACATACTTGAAAGTTTCAGATGACTTAGGCAAAGCACTAGGGTGACCATAGTAGAAATTAAGTTTTAGATAATTTTTTTACAAATGAAGGCCCCAAGGGTCTATTTATTGGAAAAATAGGACCCTGGGGAAAAGGAGACTAGTCGTGCAAGTATGTTGTGTGGCAGAATTGTGGCGCAAAATTGGTTTCATGCCAGATGGGTGGCTCCCAAGTATACTTGCATGCTACCAGTGATTTGGCCTAAGTGGGGCACCACTTTGAGGACTTAGCCAAAATAATTTCTTCATTCTCCTCCAATATGGTGGTGAACAGGTGTTTGTGTGTAGGTACCTTGGGCACTCGTTTAGGGACTTAGCCAAAATAATTACTCAATACCGCAGGGGGTTCTCCCCCGCACACCTACATGGGATAATTTTTGGGCTACTTTCCTAGCCCTTCAGGCCACCGTCTTTGCTACATTCATTGACCCCCATGAAAAATACAGGTTCACATCATGAACTTTTCAATCCTGGGTGAAGACATTTTTCAAAAACGTGCATGGAAGGCATTTCATGGTGTATACAGGGTTGTTTTCGTATTTTCTATGGGTTTTTTGGTTTTTAGAGTGTTTAGGTTTTTTTTTTGGGGTTTTAGGTTTTTTTATGTTTTCATGGGTTGCAAGGAATTTTCAGAAATTAATTGGTTTTAGAGGGGTTTAGGGTTTTTTGGGGTATGGGGGTTTTTAGTTTCTTCTTGTTTGTTTTAGAATTTTCATGCATTTAGGGTTTTTTGGATTTTAGGGTTTTGAGGGTTTTTAATGTCTTTCAATTTTTTTGGTCTTATTATTTTTTTTTGATTTTTAGGGTTTTTAGTGTTTTAGGGGATTTAGGGTTTTTTTGGTTTTTAGGTGTTTTATGGATTTTTAGGGTTTCAGGGGTTTTATAATGTTTATGGTTTTTAGGAATTTGTAATACTTTCATGATTTTTTGTAACTATATTATGTTTTTTTGGTTCTCTTATGAGTTTAGGGATTTAAGGGTTTTTGAGAGTTTAGTGCTTTTCCATTTTTTAGCATTTTTTATATTTTCTAGGGGTTTGAAGGGTTTTAAGTGATGTTTAGGGTTTTGGTGTAGATTATAGGGTTTAGGGTGTACAGTTTAGGGTGTAGTGTAACGGGTTCAAGGGTTCCATGATTTTGTTATGTTTTTGGGGACTATAGTTTTTTGTTTGTTTTTTTGGGTCCTCAGGTTTTTTATGGTCTTGAGGGGTTTCTTTGCATTTTATGGTGTTTAGGGGGATTTGGGGGTTTAAGAGTTTTATGGTTTTCGGAAATTTAGGTGTTTTATAAAATTTAAGTGTTTTTTTGGGTTTTATGGATTTTAAGGGATTTAATTGTTTTTAGGGGTTTAGAGGTTTTTAGGGTCTTTATGGGTTTTAATTTTTAAGTATTTTTTATATTTTTAGGGAATTCAGTGTGTTTTAGGATTTTATGGTTTTTAATGATTTTACAGTTTTTGATGGTTTCTTAGGGTTTTAGTGTTTTAGGTGTTTTTTGGTTTAATGGTTATTTTTGGTTTTTAGGGGTTTTTTGGAATTTTGGCTTTTTTATGAATTTTAGTGTTTTTATGTTTTTTTGGAGTTTTCAGATTTTCAGGATTTTGAATGGGGGTTTTGGGTTTTTAGTGCTTTTTAAATGTTTTGGGTTGTTTTTAGGTTTTTTATAGATCTTAGTTTTTGTAATAGTTTTTATAATTTTTATACTTTTTTGGTGTTATTAGGTGTTTTAGGGTATCTTAAGGTATTTTAAAGTTTTTAATGGTTTTTAGGGTTTTAGGGTATCTTTGGTTTTTTATTTATTTTTATTTTTTTATGTTTACTAAGGGTTCTTGGGTTTTGCAGTTTTAAGGGTTTTATGGTTCTTTTAGTTTTTTATGGTTATTTTATGGGGTTTATGTATTTATGTGGTTTTAGAGTTTTTATAGGGTTGTTAGGTTTTTATAGCTTATATTTTGGGTATTATAGGGTTTTTTGGGGGTTTAAGGTCTTTAGCGGTTTTATCAATTTTTAGAGTTTTAGGGTTTTTTTGGTTTTAATGTGTTTTTAGGGTTGTTACGTATATTTAAGGTTTTGTGGTTTTTAAGGCGGTTTTTATTGTTTTTAGTGTTTTAAGGACATTTAGTGTTTTTTATTTTTAGGGGTATTAGGGTTTTTATGTTTTTAAGGGGATTAAGGTTTTTATGTTTTTATGGTTTTTAGGGTTTTTAGTGTTATAGGGTTTTTAGGGGTTTAAAGGGGTTTTCAATAATTTTAGGGTTTAATGGATTTTATGGGATTTTAGGGTTTTCAGAGTATTTGGTACTTTTAGGTGTTTTTATGTTTTTATTGATTTTAGGGATGTGTTTGTGATTTTTTGGACCTTTTAGCATCTTTTAGGGGTTTTTGGTTTTTTAGTGTATTTAGGGTTTGGGGGGGGGGTTGGGTTTTTTATGATATTTATGGTTTTTAGGATTTGAATGAGGTTTTAATGGTTAAAAAGGGTTTTAGTAATTTTTGAGCATTTTTAGTGTTTTTGGTGGTTTTAGGGGGTTTAGGGGATTTAGTGGTTTTTAGGGTTTTAAGGTATTTTATGCCTTTTAGGTTTTTAATGTTTTTAGGGGATTTGATGATTTTGTAATATTTTTATAGTTTTTATGGTTTTTAGGGTTTTACGGTATTTTAGTGGTCCTTTAGGGTTATATAAGTGTTTTTATGGGTTTTAGTACTTTTTTAGAATTTTTAGTGTTTTTAGTGACTTATTGGGTTTTTAGTGTTTCTAGGGTTTTTAAGCCTTTTAGGGTTTTATGGTTTTATATATATTTTTATGATTTTTATGTATTTTTATAATTTTTAGGGTTTTTAGTCTTTTATGGGTCTTAAGGACTTGATCATTTTGTGGTGTTTTGTATGGGTTTTAGGGTTTTTAGTGTATTTGGTGTTTAGTTATGTTTTTTCTGATTTGTACGATTTTGTTGTTTAAAATGTTTTTGCATGATTTTTAATTATTTTTAATGATTTTTAATTATTTTAGTGGTTATCCATAGGATTTTCATAGGGCATTATAAAATTTTAAGGGTTTTAGGTTTACATAGGGTTTTCAAATATTTTAGTGTCTTTTATAGAATTTTAGTGATTTTAGAGGTTTTTATGATTTTAGGGGGGTTTATAGATTATTATGGGTTTTCATGTTTATATGATTTTTGAGCGTTTTTAGTGTGTTTATAGATTTTAATATTATTTTTGGTTTTTAACTATTTTTTTGCTTTAAGGGTTGTTTTGAGGCTTATAGGGTATAGGGTTTTGGGTGTATGGTATAGGGGTTTGGGTGTACGGTTTATGTTTTGGGGTGTACAGTATAGGGTTTAGGGTGTATGTTATAGTTTTTTGGGTATAAGGTTTAGATATTAGGGTATAGGGAATAGGGTTTAGGGTGTAGGGTTTAAGGTTTGGTGTGTAAGGTATAGGGTTAGACTACATGGTTAAGGGTTTAGGTTGTAGATTATTTGGTTTAGGGTGTAGGTTTTAGGGATGAGGATGTTTTAATAAG
This sequence comes from Viscum album, assembly GCA_963277665.1. Classification (NCBI taxonomy): domain Eukaryota; kingdom Viridiplantae; phylum Streptophyta; class Magnoliopsida; order Santalales; family Viscaceae; genus Viscum; species Viscum album. The sequence goes on along the minus strand of OY728136.1, from coordinate 1,423,403,632 downwards.
GTTTTGGGTTTAGTTTGTATGGTATATGGTTTATGGTTTAGTCTATAGGGTTTGGGGTTTAGGGTTTAGGTTTTAGGGTTTAGGGTGTAGGGTATAAGGCTTAGGGTGTAAGGAGTATGGTTTTTGGTGTAGGGTATAGGGTTTATGGTGTAGGGTTTGTGGTTTAGGGTGTATGGTGTATGTTTTGGGTTTTAAGATCTTGGGTATAGGGTATAGGGTATAGGGGCTAGGGTTTTGACTATATGGTATAGGGTTGGAAGTATTTGGTTTATGGTTTACGGTTCATTGCATTTAGTATAGGGTTTTTAGTGAGTGTTTTTGGTTTTTATGATTTTTCTTTCTTTTAGGGTTTTTTGTGTTTTTTGTGTTTTTATGTTTTTTAGGGTTATTATGGTTTAAAATGATTTTTAGTTTCTTTAGGGTTTCAGGGTTTTTCTAGGGTTTTTGGATTTTTTAGGAATTTTTGGTGTTTTTTGAGTTTTAGAAAATTTAGATTTTTTAAAGTTTTTTCAGTTATTTTTTTGGGTTTTAATTGTTTTTTGGGTTTTAGTGTTGTTTTGGGGTTTAGGAGGATTTAGTTTTTTTAGGAAATTTAGAGTTTTTTAGGGTTTTTAGAGTTTTAGTGTTTTGTATAATTTTTAATGTTTTATGGTTTTCATGGGTTTTTAGGGTTTTTAATTTGTTTATAGAGTTTTTAGGGGTTTCTTATGATTTTTAATGTTTTTGAGATTTAGTGTTTGTTAGAATAATTTATGGGTTTTGTGGGTTTTATGTATTTTTTTGATTTGTCGATGTTTAGGGTTGTAGAGTTTTGTGGTTTTTATATATTTTAAGAGTTTTTAGGTATTTTTTGGGTTTTTAGAGGTTTTTGGGGTTTTAATGTGATTTTAGGTTTTTCATAGGTTTTTATGTTTTTTTAAATTATTTAGGGTTTTCTTAGGTTTTTATTGTTTTATGGGGTTTTAGGGTACATAGGTTGTTTAGTGGATTTTAAGAGCCTTTTAGGCTTTTTATTGGTTTTTTTGGGTTTTAGGGTTTTTTTATGGTTTTTGTGACTTATTGGGTTAATGGGGTATTTAATTTCTTTTAGGTTATTTATGTACTTTTAGGGGTTTTAGTGTTATTTTTGTTTTTTATGGTTTTAATGGGTTTTTTCGTTTTTAGTATTTGAGGTTTTTAAGTACTTTTGAGATTTTTATGGGGGTTTATGTATTTTTATGGTTTTCAGTGTTTTTTGGGTTTTTATTTTTTTCATGTTTTTTATGGTTTTATGGTTTTATGGTTTTTAGGGGTTTTATATTTTATTTTTATTTTAATGTTTTTAGGGTTTCATGGATTTTTTTGTGGTTTTGGGGGTTGTTGGGGTTATGGGTTTTATGGGTTTTGGGGGATTTTACTATTTTTTAGGGGTTTAGGGGTTTCATATGGTTTTTCCATTTTTAGGAATTTGGGGGGTTTAAAATTTTTTGGATTTTAGGTTTTTTATTTTTTTTTTGTAAGTGGTTTTCGTGGTTTTAATGGTTTTAGTATTTTTTAGGGTCTTTATGTTATTTTTTATTTTTAGGGACTTTTAGGTTTTAGGGGTTTCATTGAGTTTTACAGTTTTATAGAGTCTTTCAATTATTTATAGGGGTTTTAGGAACCCTTTAAATTTTTTAGTGTTTTTTAGTCATTTTTGATATTTAGGGGTTTGTGGTTATTTATAGATTTTAGGGTTTTAGGTTCTTTTAGGTGCTTTAGTGTTTTTTTGGGGTTTAGAGATTTTTAGGGGTTTTTAATATTTAAGGTCCCTTTAGGAAAATTTAGTGGGTTTGAGGTTTTTTTGGGGGTTTTAGGGTTTGTAAGGGTCCTATAGGGTTTTTAGGGGTTTCGAGGCCATTTATGGATATTAGTGTGGTTTGGTGTCATTTGTGTTTATAGGGGTTTTAGGATTATTTTGGTTTTTAGTTTTATTAGGATCATTTAGGTTTTTCAGGGTTTTTATATTCCTTTAGGGGTTTTGGGGATTTTAGTGTTTTTAGTGTTTTTAGTTTATTTTAGGCCTATAAGGCTTGGGGCCAAGCGTGCATAGCCCCCCAAAATTTATTAGAAAATAAAGACAATGCGTTACAATGAGGGATTACAATCATGGGTATGTATATCACCCTCCATATAAAAGTCCATGTAGGACCCACAAAAAATGTTGTGAAAAAAGGACAACAGTGAGCTTCTTTCCTCAATTTCCTTTTTGGAGAGTGCATCTACCACCATGTTCACATCTCTATAGGCTTGTGTGACATTCAGAGTATGAGTCTAGAAGAGTCTAACACATTCAATCCATTGTGGTAGGAGTCTCCAAGGGACTTTCTTAAATTTGTTCATTAGTTAATCCACCACAAGCATTGAGTCGGATTCAAGCCATAGAAAATCCCACCCAAATTGAGTAATAACCTTGATCACCTTCATTATTTCCCAAAGATCGTCATCATAAGAACATCCTCTTCCAATAAAATGGTGGAAGTATCCCTTCAAAAATCCTATATGGGTATGGAAGACCCAACCACACCCTGAGGGGCCGAGGTCACTCAAGGACACCCCATCCACATTGACCATGATCAATGATGTAATCAGGGGAAACCATCAGATAAATTTTATAACTTTTAGTTTTTTTTCTCTTTCTAGAAACTCCATGAAAACACAAGAAAATTATATTAATGATTTAATTATCCATCAAACCTATTTATATGAACAATTCCACTTTCACCACCTTGTGTATTGTCACAAATCTAACATGGAAGGAGAAAGGTAGTCAATTGAAGCACACCACATTACGATTAGTCCAAATATAAGGGACCATAGCAGCATCACCTACAAGTAGTAAGTGATGCACCTATTCACTGAACTTCATCTACCCTATGTCACTGATTAGATCTAAGAGGGAGTCGTTCATGCTACAATAAAACATGATAAATTGATGTAGGTGATCCCATAGATCGGAAAAAAACATGTAGTGAAGGAAGGTGTGATGGATTCTCTCCTTAAACAAAAGTCAGCGGTAGAAAATGGGGGCCATATTACAAAAACAATTCTTCAGCTGATCTTGAGTAGGCAGCCTATTCATCATTAGTTTCCACAACATTTGGTGACTTTTATGTGGAATGAAAGATTCTTTGAATTTTAATAGTCAAGATGGTGGGACAATTCCATGTGGTCATTTAATCTAGTAGAAGTATATTATATTTAACTCTACAACAAGTTTTGATTTCTAAATGAGGGTGTCATTATTGATGAAATTGTACCTCTGTATCTACAAGAGAATATAATCTAGAATATTCACATGTAGTTCTCCAATTATTTGGATGAAATCATAAATAATCATGTCCTTCAACTAATGGGGAGGTGCTACAATTTCAAACATGGGCCTTTCAATCTAGGTAGTTTTCCAGTAGTTTAAATTCGATTGTTTTGAAACAACCCATATAGAGTGGGATATAATGTCCTTATATGATAATTTGAGTGCAATATAGATAGTGGATGGTAAATAACTCGTAAATCCATCACGACGTCCCCACATAAACCTATCATGAATAAAATCTATATCATCATTGAGTAGATTGAAAAAATTCTAGGTGAACTTTCCAATAGGGGCATCATTAAATCTCCAAAGATCCTTAATTCCCATCCCACATAGGTAGAAAATATTGGTGCATTCTTTCAAATACATAGAGACTAGCTTCCTTTATGAAATTCATTCCATCCATGAAAATATATTAATCTTGGAATTCAAGCATTTTATAAGGCTAGTCATCCATCTATAGAGGGAGAACACATGAACAAACATGGTGGTGATTATGAAGTTGATCATACAAACCCTACCATCTTGAGATAAGAATTTTCCTTTCCATTTGGAAAGTTGTTGAGTAATTTTAGTTGCTATTCTCTCAAGGTAACAAAATTTGGTCTTCCCCTAGAAAAGAGGGACACCCAAATATGTGAAGGGTGGTGAGCCTCTTTTAATCCCAAGTGATCTGGCAATGCTGATTTTCCTGGAGGTTGAAACCCCTTGACCAAAGACAATGAAGGATTTCTTCCATATTATGGATTACCCAACCACACTTTAATAATGATGGAAAATCATTCTAATTGAAGATAATGTTTTCATATTAGTTTTTATGAATAGAAGGATTTCATCCTCATAAAGAGTATGAGAGGGCACATGAAGGTCTCTCCCTACCTTAATTGGTTTGTAGAAACTAGCCTACAAGATATCATTAATTCACTGACTCATGTAATCTTCAAAAATCACAAAAATAAGGCCAGATAGCAGGTACCCCTACCTGAATCCATGGGATCTTTGAAAGAAATCCTTTGGGGAGCCATTTATAATAATAGAAACCCAAGAACATGTCATAATGGTGTTAATAGTTTTGATAAAGTTGAAGTACAACCCATACATTCCAAGAACAATGATGATGAAGATCCACATAATATAGTCAAAAGCCTTTTAAATATACCACTTAAAGGAAAATTTCCCATGCTTTGTTTACTTCCTCATAATATTGATGATTTCTAATGTTGTGTAAAGGAAGGTTTGAATACTCCTCCCATGAAGAAATCCAAATTGATTTGGGGTGATAGGATTCCGAAAACTCTTCCCCAACCCGATGAACATAATTTTTCTTATATTCGTGGGAATATTTTTCCCAATGTAAACTAGACAAAAATATCCCATATCAATATCATTTTACTTATTTGGGATCAAATTAATAGAATTGTAATAATTTCCATGTAGAATTAAATTATAGAGATAACATTACCTTATTGCATTGGTAATTTCTACATGCATAATGTCCCAACAGAACATGAAAAACATTTTTTTAAACCCATCAGTCCCACTACAATATCCATGTTAAATGATGACAGTAAAATTTTTACTTCCTCTTTAGAGGGGGAATCCATTAAGTATTTGTTCTGATGATCATCAATAAAATTCATAGTGGTGTCAAAAAGATAAATAGAATCAATTACATAATCATTATTATGTGCCTAAAAAAACTGCACTACATAATAAGAGATATCATTCACAAATGTGAATGTGGATCCTTTTATGAGAATGGAATTCAGGTTTTTCTTAGCCCTCTTCTACCTATATATACAATAAATTAATTTAGAGTTCCTATCCCCATATTTGATTCACATGGCTTTACATTGATTCTTTGAAAGCCTCTTCTTAAGAGCCAGGAGATCATCCAGCATGGAATGAAGCAATAGCTCCTCCCAGGAAGGCATGTGCTACTGTTGATTGGTAATATGGAATAGGCAAAGCTGAGATTCGGCATCCTTTATTTAATTATCCAACCTAGAAAAAGAGATCATGCTACACTCTTTCAGAAGGAATTTTATTCTCTTAATCATGGAGGACATAATAAAATGTGGGCCTCCATGAAAGGTGAAATTCTAGGAACTGATAACTACTTCCATAAATCCAAGAATAATGGTCCAAGCATTGTTAAATTTATATTATATAGGATATGGCCATGTAATACCCTCCCCTAAGTCAACAACAAGATGATTACGAATCATATTGAACATGGGAAGAGTAAACCTAGAGATATCTGTCAGGGAACTCCTATAACTGATATGGAAGAAACACCTATCAATATTACTATCTTGTATTCCATTAATAGTGAAACTTCCCCATGTAAAAGATGCTCTAGAAATAGGTAACCTAGTGATATCAAATTGGTCCAAGTAGGAATAAAAATCCTCCATAGTAGTATGAGAGATGTTTGGACCAATCTTCTCATCTGGTCTTATAATAGTGTTTAAATCACCAATAACAATCCATTTTTTAGATATATTCTCATTTAATTGAGCCAAATTCCCCTAGAAGACACTTATTCTGGTGTACAAGAAGGATTCATAGACAAAGGATAGGGTTAAGGTGAGAGCTTGGATAAAGATTGAGATGGAGACAATTTGAGAGCTTTCCTCATAAGAAATAACCTTGAAATTATCATGATTCATAACCCATACGATTTCTAGAGAACCATCATCCAATTATGAGAAACAAGAGAGTATTCAAGGACGGTACTGCTGAAACCCATCCAATTTTCAAATTTCATCATGGGCTCAACAATCCCTATGAGCGTTATCCTATTAGAGAGAAGAATGTGTTGAAGGGATGCTGTTTTGGGGGAGTTCCCAAACCCTTTGAAATTACAAAACATGATCCTCATTAAGAACACGACATATTTCTACTAGAATGTTTATATGAGGGGTTGTTTCCCTTCCCTTTATCTTTTTTAACTTTCTTCTTAGTCCTATATGTAGGTTACTTTTTGGGTTTAGAGTCAATGTACTACTCCTTTCAGCTGGGCCTACTTGTAGGCTTTTCTATGGATTCAGGGAAAATGGAGTACTCCATCTGGTCACCATCATCCTAGGCCTGAGAATCCCCAATATCATAACTCCAAAAGATACCACTATGTGGGATGAATTGATTAAAGGTGAAAAAAAAATCTTTAGAAGAATTTGGTTTCCTCTTTAGAGCCTTGTCTGAGGACACCATAGTGAAAGAATATGTTCTTAGATCAAGAACATGTGATCGCTTAGGAGAGACCACTTAATCCAAAAAGTTGTTCGAGTCCACTACCATGTCGTAGAAAATAATTGAAGGGGCCTCAGGGAGGCCTTTGATTTGGTATAGAAACCAAGAGTAGGGGTAATCAACTAAGCAAGCTGTGTGCTGGGCTTACTAGGAATAGGAGGTACAATATGGTTTAGAGCCTCTCCCTCATCTTGGGTGGATATTTTTCTTTCATAGTGGGTATAGAAGCCTCATGAACATGTAGTTGTGCAGCAGAGTCCATCATATCCCCTACATCATTCATAGGGATTGCCAGTATAAGACCCTACTGATGGAGGTTCGCATAATTCCCCTTAGCCTGACTATTGGGGGAGCATCATAGTTTGCAGAATGAGTCTGCTATATCTGAACTGAAGTAGGAGTGTCCGTGTCTTGGGTGAGATCTTGAGGATGTGTCCTAGTGTCTAGGTCCTAGTGAGGTTTATCAGATATACCTATAGTATGTTGTAACGGATCCCCAAAAAAATTAGTCACACAATGATCTTGGGGGGGGGGTGTCCAGAACAACATAATTAGTGCCCCACGTCTCAACAGGTATAGTAATTGATGCAGTATCTTTTATGGGAGAAGGATCCACAAAATGGATACTATTCGAAGTCCCCAATTTAGGGGGCAATACCATAATAGGATCCTAATGAGGATCAACAATTCTCTGTTTAGCAGTTGCATTATGTGTCATAGAGGCAACAAGTTCCTAAGGGGTAGAGGGTTCAGAAACCTTATAACATTCATGAACCTTTCCATTACATCCCCATGATTCATCTTGAAAAGGATGGAACCAGTCCCCTATAGGCTAAAAATAGTGCAAACCTTTATTCTTCTACACTCTGAGAGCAGGGGACCAAAGAAATTGCAATTGTCACAAAACATGGGCTTTCTTTCATATAGAATTTCTAAGGTGGGACTATCCTAAATCGTGTTAAGAAAAACCTCCTCAACTAGGGTGTTCTCCATGTCCACCTCAATAAGGACCCTGGCATAATTTCCATAACTTGGGTTGTATATATCTTTATTAATCTAGATAGGAAATCCAATCAAATACGTAATGTCCCAAAGGATCTAAGAATTCTAATAAAAAAATTATATTATAGATATGGATCCATACCATCATGAAGGTGTTTTCACATTATAGGGGTAAACAATTATTATTCTTGTCTTGAATCCAGATAAGTCTTGGTTTGAGATTATGTGATCCAAAGCCCCATGACCTCTGTTTCCAATCATTAGAGTGAAAGACTGTGTAATAGTAGCCTCTTCCCATGGTTATAATATTCCATTCTCTAAACCAAAAAATCTCAGTAATTTTTTTGGTAAGATCATAAGATTTCCAAATCTTCTCCCCTTTTAGGGTCAACACTCTCGTGATGATATTAAATCGGCATAAGATAATATTCTCCTCCACTTCCTCATGATTTTCAGAAACATGATCCACATTCCCTTTCTTGATCACATGATCGAGGGAATGAGTACCAAAATCATTTAAATTATGTGAGGATGCATGTTTCACCACCTTAGAAAAATTAAAATTCAGTCTAGGTGCCTCTAGAGCCTTGTGAGGGCCATCAGTCTTTGAGACACTAGGTTTGAGAAGATGAAATAACTCATTATGGCCGATCAACATGGGCTAAACAAGGGCCAGATACACAATATTTGCATCAAGGGGGATTAATATTTGGTATTGTACATTATCCTCACATTCTCATGGTTCCCCTCCTTGTTCCAACTAGTTTCATTTAGGTTTTTTAGGTATTTTGGGTCCTTTTGGGGTTTTAGGGTTTTATTAGGGTTGCATAGGGGTTTTAGGTATTTTATGGAATTTAGAGACCTTTAGGTTTTCTGGGTTTTAGGGGGTCCTTTAGGGTTTTTATTTTTTTAGGATCCATTAGGGGTTTTTAGTGTTTTAGGGACTTTTGTGGTTATTTATGGGGTTTTAGTGTCCTTTAGGGGTTTTAGAGTATTTTGTTGGTGGTATGGTTTCTATAGTTGTTAGTTTTTTAGAATTTATTGTGTTTTTAAATGTTTTTTGGGGTTTTAAGGTCGTTTGGGGGTTTTAAGGTATTTTATGGTTTTAGGGTTTTTAGGGGTTTTAGGGTTTTTAGGGGTTTTTAGTAATTTTCGTGGTTTTAGAGTATTTTTATGATTTTTGGGGTTTTGGGTTTCTATGGTTTTCTAGGGGTTTAATACATTACATTTTTTTATAGTTTGTAGTGATTTTGTGTATTTTTGGGTATTTCTAGGGGTTTTTATTAATTATATGGTGTTTTAGGGTTTTATTAGTTTTATATTTTTTATGGATTTTAGATTTTCTTAGGGTTTTTTAAATAATTTAATGGTTTTTGGTAGTTTGTTATGGGGATTTTCATAATTTTAAGAGTTCTCGGTGCTATTAGGGTTCTTAAGGGTTATTTTTTATGATGTATTTTAGGTAATATCATGGTATTTATTGTTTTTAGGGTTTTATGGTTAATTTTTGTTTGGGTTTTGGGTATTTTGGGTTTAATGTTTTTTCAGTGATTTTAGGATTTTTTAGTGTTTTAAGGGTTTGTCAGTTTTTAATGATTTTAGGGTTATGTGGTTTTAATTTTTATTTAATTCTATGTTTTTTGGGGGTTTGTGGGGAGTGGTAGGGGTTTAAGGAGTTTTTTAGTGGTTTTAGGGTTCTTATGGTTTTTTTAGGGAATGTAAGGTTTAGGGTTTAGTCTGCTAGGTATATAGTTTAGGGTGTATGATATAGATTTGATGTGTAGGTTTTAGGGTATAGGGTATAAGGCTTAGGTTTTTAGTTTTAGGGTGTATGGTATAGGTTTTATGGTTTAGGGTATAGGGTTTATTGTCTAGGGTAAAGGGTTTTTGGTGTAGGGTTTAAGGTTTATAGTGTAGGGTATATGGTTGTGGTTATAGGGTATAGGATTTTGGGTGTAGTTTATAGTGTTTTTGGGAGTTGGGTGTAGGGTTAAGGGTGTTAATTATAGGGTTGACAGTTTAGGGATAAGGATTTGGGTGTAGGGTATATCGTTTATGGTGTAGGGCTTTGGGTTTTGGGAATAAGGTATAGGGTGTGGGTTTTTTGTTTGTGGTGTAGGGTATAGGGTATAGGATGAAGGGTTCAGGGCTTAAGATTAGTGATTAGGGTTTAGGTTTTAGCGTTTTGGGTGTAGGGTATAGGGTTTTGGGTGTAGTTTTTAGTGTTTAGGGTGTAGGTTATATGGTATAGGGTGTAGGTGTTTTGGTTTATGGTGTAGGGTATATGGTTTTGGGAGTAGGTATTAGGGGTGTAGGTGTATGGTATGGGGTTTAGGGATTGTGGATTTCGGTTTGGGGTGTAGGGTTTAGGGTTATGCTATCGTATATTGGGTTTAAGGAGTAGGTGTTAGTGTTTAGGTTGTATGGTATAGGGTATTTGTTATAGGGTTTAAGATTTTGAGTTTATAGTATTTAGTGTAGTGTGTAGGGTTTTAGGTTTTGGGTGTATTGTTTAAGGTTTGTGTCTTAATGTGTAGGGTATGGGGTTTTGGTTTTAGGGTGTACGATACTGAGTATAGGGTCTAGGGTATATGGTTTAGGGTGTACGGTATAGGGTTTATGGTGTAAAGTTTGTGGTTTAAATTGTTGGGTATAAGGTTTGGGGTGTAGGCTTTATAATTTTCAGTTTAGGGTATTGGGATTAGGGTGTAGGGTTTGTAGTGTAGGTGTAGGTTATTGGGTTTAGGGTGTTGGTTACATGGATTATGGTGTTGGGTATAGAGTCTAGGGTGTTGTGTATAGGGTTTATGTGGTAGGGTTTAGGGTTTAGGGTGTAGGGTTTAGCGTGTAGAGAATATGATATTGGGTTAGGGGTGTGAGGTTTAGGATTTAGAGTGTAGGGTATAGGGTTTAGGGTTTAGGGTGATGGGTGATGGGTATAGGGTTTAGGGTGTATAATTTTGTTTGTAGGGAGTAGAGTATTTGGTTTTGGGGTGTAGGTTGTAAAATCATGGATTTTCATAGAGGTACGAATACATATTTTACTATTTAAAACCTCTCATTTTATATTAATAATTTTCTCAAAAGGATAATTAGTTGTTTCGGAGATCAGGGCTTGTTCAGAACCTAGAGCTTAGGAATTTTAGGAGGAATACTGAACCACATGGTTGGTGCTAAACGTGTCACTCAACTGTGCGAGTCACCCACTGAATAGGAGAGGCCACACAGTTTTTCTACAACTGTGCATTCGAAAACATACACCTGTATGGAATTGGATATATTCTTGATACGGACATTTCAAACATCATGCGCACATATAGTCAAACAACGCACCAATCCCATGCGAGGGGGTTCCCCAGGCAGTGGTTTATTGCACAATTAGTGCATGGTTTGGCTGACCATGCAGCCAAACCATGAAACCCAAAATTTTAAGGGTAAATTAAATTTTTTAATTTAAATGTTTTATAATCCTCAAAACCTTCTCTTCCCTCTTGTTTTTAGTATACCTCTTTCCTGGTAATCCATATTTCCTTTAATTTTGGTATTTTGATAACTCTGACATATAATACTCATTTTCATCATCGCCTAGTGTGCTCAGTCCCTCTCAGTAAACTCTACACTCCTCTTCTTTCTATTATCAGTTTATATTCACTACTAATGTAACATTTTTTCTGAAATATCATTTTCCTTATTTTTATTTCATTTTATATATCTTCTAATTTCTCCTTTTCTATCTTGATTCATGGGCTGAAACTAGAAGGGGAGAGTTCTACATGAATAAGTTAGGTGGTATAGATATTTCCTCTATATTTTGTGGAATTTATTTTATCCATCATCAGGTTTCACAACAATAATTTTATTGAAAGGACACATAAATTCTTATAAAATTAATTTAAATTGTTTTTCATTATTCTTGTGATCCTAGTTAGTGGAGAATCAACATCCTAGTTGATCTCATTAACATGAGCCACCCATATGGGTATTTCATTCCTTTAAGGCCTATGTGACCATTTTGCATAAATTATCTAAACAAATCTAGTGTTGTGTTTACCTTGTAATAAATTAATTTGAATTAATAAATTGATTTCATAAAATTGGTAGTCAATGAGTTAGGTCCCTGCGTTTTATTCCCTAATTAAATTTGTTGACTAAATAATTTTACTAATTTGGTTAAAGTTTCCTTTATTACATGCATTGAATTAAGAATTTAATCTTCCTGGATAATCCATATATTCATAATAATCCAAGGTCTATAAAAGGTTAGTGACTTAAGGATTCCTTGGATGGTCTTATCATGATTAAAAATATAAATTTTCAATGAATAGTAAATACAACAGGAGAGATACTTAGTATTCCATAGACATGATCACAATGTTTTTTATATACCTATTCTTGGGGATAATGGTTCCCTAGGGGATACACTATAGGTGGGATCAGTGGCTCTATGGTTACACTTGGCCATTAGCAATACTCGAATCCCTATGTGAGATACCAGGGATGGACTCAAAGGGTTATACTTACACCAGGACAAGAGTGGTACATGGGTTTCCATAATTTGGAAACCATGGATAGACTCTGTGGAGAGGGATATTTATAGGGATGATGAATCGATACTTGGGATTCCTATTATGGATCACCTTGGATGGGGTTCAGATTCCACTTATAAATTCTAAATAGGCCTCTTATTAATATTCAATGAACTCATAAATCATACCTCAAGGACACATCCGCCAAAACAAATAACATTATTGGGTTCATTTCTCTCTTGGTGATTACTATGATGAATCCCCCTTTATTCACTATACTATACATGTATATGTCCCCTCAGCACATAATCATCCATTTTAGGAAAAAAAGTTTGTGTTAGTCAGGTATCCCTTGACGAACTTGGTCCGTAGTATTTATTTATTTATTTATTTATTTATCACATTGATTTTTTTATTATCGGAACACTACAAATTCTTTATAAATAGACTGGATTAATCTAGACATCAATGGTGGCGTCCAAATTAGTATATCTCACATCCTTCTCAGGCGACCCAGGGTACCATGAAGTCATCATTATTTCATGTGTTGATAGAGGGAAGCATCTGACTTATTATGCTTGATTTCTTATTCTAGGATAGAGTAAGAGATAAGTGGACTAAACATTTACTTGTGGTTCTAGTAGTATCAGTTTTTGTATATTTTTTATATCATGTGGTTTATTCATCTTCCCATTTATATTATGGACCTCATTTGGTATAGTTATATTACATGATGATCGTCATCATTTTTATCTATTTTTAGTCAACTTCCACCTATTTATTTACATAGGATTATTTTTTATTCTTATCTACTCTACTTTTACCACTGTTCTACACTCTGAATAATGATTTCCTAGTCTCCCATGGTCACACACTAGGCCCTCCCTGGTAGTTGGAAGCCTCTGGCGCTTGAGGTGGGATGCTAATGGTCTTGTGGCCTACAATCTCAGGGCACCTCTTAATGTCTTCTAGGGTTGGATTCAACAAATTGTTACTAATGAACCATTTCCTTTTGTATAAATGTTTGGGCACTAGACCAAAGAGTAGGATGTAAAAAAATTTGGTAATGATATTATTTCGGAGAGTATCAACCCCACATACAAGAGAAACCCAAATTACCTATGATGGGTTATTGCTATTCTGGTTTGTTCCAATTACAATTACATTTCTTTCACCATTTGGTGATGCACTTGTGGTGTGATGTTATATTTTTTTATGATTTTAAGATGAAATTTAATTACCTTATCATGATGAGCTGAGGTCGTATAAATTCAAGCATCATACTAGGAACCTTATGATGTAAATTTTGTTCATTATTCCATGTTGTGATAATATTTTTGCATGCATTTATAGTATTTCATGTTCTTGTTGCATGTCCCTTTATTTTTATATATTTATATGTTCTATAATTTATTTTATGTATAACATAATTGGATTAATTAATGTGAATAAACCAATCTAAACATTTTTGTCACACATAGGCTAGTGATGACACCTTAATTAAACAATTCTACAATGGTTGAGCCAAGAACCACTGGTTCTACAGAATGATATATTTTTTGGTTGTATTCAATAAATAAAATGTAAATTATGAATCTAGTACATTTGTAAATTGATATCGGTAGTTTATTGAATCAAATCACTACACATGAGCTAGTACATCTTGAGACCATACATAAAGGATAGATTTTAATAACTTGATGATCCATTATCAATTTAAAAAGAGTATGGGCATTTATAAATTGATAATGGCAATGTAGTTAACAAGATTGAGATAATTGTACATAAATAAATTAGAATAATCTTCAAAAATTTATACTATTGAAATGAAATGGTTACCGCTTAATGGGGATTCCAATTTAAATGTAAAGTGTGTTTCCCTATATATATTGCAATTGAAACTACATATACTGAAACCTCTATTGTGTTGTGTGAGACCTTGACCCTAACCCAACCATTGTATTGGGAAGTAGGATATGTCTCTTATGGCCTTCCATGATCATTTTTATCACCTAGACCAATATTTTGGAGCAAAAAGAGAGGTATCCCCCATTTATAGGAAGGTATTTTACCCACCCTTTCCTACTTTCATTGTTTTCTTTCTACTGTAACTCTATTCTAAGTCATGATCATGGAAATTATAGATCTCTTCCACCATGAAATCCTAGATTCATACAATGGTAAGGTGGAAATGACCATTCTATGAAGGTGGTGGGACATAAGTCACTTGTAATACCTCCTATAGTGACCACTGAGGAACATCCTATTGCTCTTCCACTGGTCATCAATGCTCAGTTTTTTCATAATTTATTACAGTTCAAAAATCCTGTATAGGGAGCTCTGTGACCTACCCCTTCTATTGAAGAGTGGAAATGAGAGTTCTAAAAGTAAAATTGTCCAACATTATAGGGGACGAAGATCCTTATGATACTAAATATTATATAGAGACCATGTTGTAGATCTTAAATCATATATATATATATATATATATATTTGGATAGGAGGTTCTAGATCACCAATTATATTCTCTATGATACTACTAAATATTAGAGGGACATCATCACCCAAGTAGAACATCATTTGGGTATGTCCTAGATGGACTTCAAAATGGCCTTTTAAAACTACTTTTTAGGTAAAAATTGAGAGTGTACTATGTCACAACGTTTATGCACCCACAAAATGGTGCTTTGTCAATTATGGAGTATTCATCTCACATCATCAAACTTCTATGCTTCACACCGACTATTATTAGTGATAAACTGATGAATTTGAGATGGTTTGAAGATGGGATTCTATACTCTATATGATCGTAGGTGAACATGTTGCAGCTGACCACAATTCATAAGATAGTAAATATGGTCCTCATCACATTGCGGAACCTGAGGGAAGCAAGAAATTCGAGATAGGTAGGTTTTTCTTCTAGATAGGGAGATGATTTTTCTAGCAGTAGGAAAATTCATTTAAAGGCTCCACATGGAAAAAAATCAATCTCGATGAAACTTAGTGAAAATTATGTGGTTTTTCACTGGTGTGTAAAGACAAGGCATATGAATCTCTAGTGCATGAGGAACCTTATTGAGTTCTGATCTTGTGGTAGTGTGGGTCACCTATAATATTTCTACCAGAATTTTTCTACATTTCCTAGTGAAAAGACATCTTTATAGACATTTTATTCGAGTATAGGAATAGTAGCTCCGCATATGGATGAGATTTAGTTTAATACTAGCTAGTTAATATGGGGATATGTTTGTGGGAAATGTACTAAGACTTCAAAGGCCTAATGCTAGTAGAATGAACCAACACATACTAGTCATGTTGTATCTCAAGGTCACATATCAACCATACCTATGAAATGTAGCCTACACCTATGAAGCAGAATCTAGGTCCTTATACAGTATGAGGTAAAATTATAGTATCCACTACTTTGGTTTCATCCCTATATGAAATAGGTATTTTAACTCTTTAATATATGAGAAAATTATAGAAATTATGGGCCTACATATAGAGTAATATTTTGGTGTGATGACACTCGACATGCCATTAGTGGTTCAGTTATAGAATGTTTTCTATGAAAGGTCATCCCCCATGAGATAGGTGGGTATTACTTCCAATATTATTTCAATATCCTCAAGATTACTGGTCTTAAAGTCATTCACAAAATTGAATTTCAAATACCTTATCATTCCTATGTTGATTTATATTTTTGGATGGTGTCTTTTACATCACCCAAGGGAAGAGCGTATATTCAAAAGAAAAAATGGGATATATGGGAGTTTTGATATGGACCTGAGCATCATGGGATGGCCAGAGAGGAAACCTATATGGATTTTATCTCAATGAATAATTATAGAATGTGGATTTTAGAAATACCACATTTAGTGTATAATTTTAGGGACATCATCCATAGAAATTTCTCTATTCCAACTCCTGTGAGATAAGTGGATTTCACCATTGAACCAGTGTCAGCTGAGACACCACTTTCCATTACTCCATATATAATGGAACATATGGAACACTGAGAACACAAGAAGTAGTTGGATGACTTTGAGGAAAATGGTTTCATATTACCCAACTCTTTTCCATGGGGTTCGCAATTTATTTTCACCATGAAGGCGGTTAGTATCCTTAAATATGCATAGATTACTATCAATTGAACCAGCTTATGTTGAAGAACTAGTATCCACTTCCCTGCATAGAGGGCCTATTTGACCAGCATCATGGAGATGTATTTTTCACTAAGATCAAATTGATGATGTTCTACTATTAGGTTCACGTTAGACTATCATACATACCATGAATAGTGTTTCAGAGTAGGTACATCATGTATGAATACCTAGTTTTTTCATTCGGTCTTACAAATGTGCCGATAGACTTTATGGTTATGATGAATGAAGTTTCCACCCTTACTTGTATTCATATGTGGTATTCTTCATTAACAATATCTTTGTGTATTCTCTCACCAAACATGACCACACCAACCATCTAGAGATTGTGATGAATACACTGATATATCATAAGCTATATGATAAGCTCTTAAAATTAATCTTTTGGATTGATAAAGTTAACTTATTAGGTCAAATAATTTCAAAGGTAGGAATATGTATTGATCTAGAGAAGGTGATCTTTGTGATTTCTCAGAAGCATCCAAAGATCATATTTTATATAAACATTTTCTTAGGGCTGGTCAGATATTACATCAGATTCATTTAAGAATTATCTTGCCTAGAAGTACCTCTTACGGGAATGACTAAGAAGGGAATTAAATTATTACGGTCAAAATATTTGGATACATACTTCTAGTAGTTGAATAGGTGACTAAATTCAGTGTTGATCCTAATTCTACCAGAGCCAAGAAAGAGGCATATTTTTTACTGTGATGCTTTAGGAATCCACATGGGAGATGTCATGATGTAGGTAGAGTGGGTTGTAGGGTATATATCCCTGTAGATAAGACCTTGAAATAATAGTTACCCTATACATGACCATGATCTATCATTCATGGTTCATTATTTAGATTTTTGGTGGAATTATCTATTGGGTGAGTTGTTCATTGTATACATGGACCAGAAAAATCTAAAATACATCTCCACACTATGAGAATTTAATGCGATGTATCACAGTTTGGAAGAATGCCTACATTCATTCATTTTTGATCTTTCATATACACCAAGAAATGGTAATGTAGTGGATGATGTAGTGAAACAGAAGAATCAGATGCAAGATGTCCAGGAGGCCATCAATGAGTGGCAGTTGATGACCAAATTTTTTGAGATACACATGGAGGTTTAGGAATATCATGGGAAGCCTATTTTAATAGCTGTAGTAGGGACATCTTCCCATATTGAATGGGTGTGTATGATACAACTATAATATTTTGAGGGCCTTATCCCAAGGAAGAGTGTCTTGGGTGGGAACCCACCACCTAGTTGGTTTGATGATGAGAATGAGATCCTACTATTTTGTGGGAATAGTGTTTGTAGAGAAATGGTATGAGATGATGTGTGAATATTATGACTCTATCTGGGTAGCTCACCCAGATCTTACTAATATGTACAATGATGTACATCATCATTGTTGGTAGTCGGGTATAGAGAGGTATATTTTAGGTTTTATCATGAGGTGTTCCACCTATCAGTAGGTGAAGGGAGATAAACAATGAACTTTAGGAAATTTACATTCCTTATCCATTCCATAGTGAAAATGGAATGATGTCTCCATGGATTTTGTGATGAGATTATTGAGATCCCCTATAAGTAATGATGTCTTATGATTGATCATCGATATGTTGACCAAGGCTGAAAACTTCCTTCCAATATGAGAGACCTTCTCTACTGATGATCTTGGGGGGATCTATATCTAGTAGATTGTCCACATTAATGGACATTCCCATTCCGTTGTATGAGAATAAAACACCAGGTTTACATCATGGTTCTAATAAGGATTGTAGAAAGAAATGGGTTCACATGTGATCTTGAGTACATCATATCACCCTCAGATTGATGGGTAGTCCAAGAAGACATTAAAAGTGTTAGAGGAAAAGATCTTGGCATGCACACTTGATTTCATAGGTTTATGGGAAATATATATACCTCTTTTTGATTTTTCCTGTAATAACAGATTTCAAGAAATCATTCCCATGGCTCCATATTAGTCCATTTATAGTTGGTTGTTTCATTATCCTCTATTCTGGTTAGAGGTAGGTGAGGAAGCACTAATAGGTCCTCATATAATTCAGGAGACTTTGTAGCAACTACAACTGATTCAGTAGTGTTTAACTATAGCTCAATCCAGAAAGAAGTCTTATAATGATCATCACTGTTGACCTCAATAGTTCAAGGTGGGACATTAGGTATTACTATGAGTATTTCCTAGATTGATTCATAAAAGGATTCAAAGAAAGGGAATGATATCACCTCATTACGTTTGTCTATTCATGATCATGAAGTGAGACAAGATGGTTACCTATCAGTTGTAGTTACCTCAAACGTACCATGTCAGGAATAATGTCTTATATGTATAACAGATTCATCACTATCATGTTTAATTGCCTCATTAGTTTGAACCTAATAATGTTGAGATGAAGGATGATTCATCCTCTAAGGAACATTTTATGCGTATCATTCATCCGAGTAAATGGGCTCTCTAAGGAAAGTCAGTTCCACTAGTCCGAGTGTTATGGTAGTATTGTTGTGTATAGGACAAGACCTAGGATTAGGATGTTGATGTTCATTAGTAGTAGATGGAACTTTTCTGAGATGACATTTTACCACCCTTAGAATGGAAACTTTGGATGAGTTTTTTAAAAGAGAGATGTTTGTAATGTCTTGGATATTTAGAGGGGTAGGGACACTTATGTTCTTCTTTAAAACCTCTTTTATTAGTAAAATAATTTACTATAAAGTCTAAGCAGTGGTTTGGGAGAGTATGGGAATCCTTCGAATCCAAGATCTCTAGGATTTTAGGAGGTAGACTGAGTTTCATAGTAAGATCATGGTTATTACTAATCATGCGAATCAACTATGTGATTTACCTAGTGTATAGAAGTGGCCACATAGTTTTTAAGCACCCATGTGATCTAGAACCCATGCCTATACGGAATTACAGACATTATGGATAGATCTATTTCACACAGTTATTAAAACCATGTAACTAGCCCATGTGAGGGGGTTCCATAGGTAGTTATCATTGTAATTTTGGTACAAGGTTTGGAAAATCATGAGGTTATATTGTGTGATCCTAAATTTGAGTGGTAAATTAAATATTTTCCTTTATTTTTTATATCCTAAAATCCTCATCCTCCATCTAATTGTTTGTGAACTGCATTATAAGGAAACATCACCTTCATCAAAGTAGGTATTTTTATAACTTCCATGTATGATCTCTATTTTCATCACTGACAGGTGTGTTGGATCCCTCTTGGTAATATCTACACTCCTCTTACTCATATTCTTAGTTCATATTCCCTCATACTATAGAATTTTCATGTGATCTCATTTTCCCTATTTTTAAGTAATTTTACGTTTATTTTTATTTTCCTCATCTAAGATTGATTCAAAGGCCGACACTAGGTGCAGCGAGTGCTATGGAACTAAGATTGGTGTTCTAGCTCTTCCCCCTAATATTTTTGGCATTTATATTATGAGAATTCTTTTTGTATGCTTGAATTCTTCGATGAGGAATCAAACATTCTTATTAAATTAATTTAAATGTATTTTCATGCTTCTTATGATCATACTTAGTGGAAAATCAACATATTTGTTCAATACCTTGACATGAGACACCCCTTTAGGCATGCCATAACTTTAAGGCCTAAATTCCACTTTTCCTTAAATTCTCTAAAAAACTCTTTAGGTGTGTTTCCCTATTAGTAAATTCATTTGAAATAATAAATTCATTTAAGTGAATTGGCAGGCCATGTGTTTAGTCCCTACACTTTATTCCATAATTTCATTTCTTTACTAAATGATTTGTCTAATTTTATTGAAGCATCAAAAATGCCATCCATTTCTTATTGAATTCATTATTTCTTTCTAAGACATACATTCATAATATGTCGAGGGTGATACAAGGGTCCCATCATATGGTTTCACTGTATGATATTATCATGATTAATAGTAGAATTTTCCAATGAATAGTAAATATGTCGGTAGCGATACTTGGTATTCCATGGACGAGATCACCGTGCATTTTATGTACCTCTTATGGGTGATACCAGTTCCCTAGGAGAGACACCATGGATGTGTTTGGTGCCTAGATGGTTACACCATGCCATGAGCAATACTCGGTCCCCTATGTAAGATACCTTTGACGGACACAAAGGGTTAAACTTGCATTAGTCCGAGAGTGATTCATGGGTTCCTTAATTGGGCCACCATGGATGGACTATGTGGTGATTGTGATTTATAGGGCACCCTAAGTGATACTTGAAGATCATATTATAGATCCCCTTGGATGATCATGGTATTCCACTTGTAAATTCTAAATCTCCCTTATATTAAAATTCAAATAGTGCATAATTGATACTCCATGGACACGTCCTCCATGAAAAATCACATGTTTGGTTTCAGTCTACTCATGGTGAAAATATTGATGATTCCACCTTTATAGACTATACCATACTTGTACATGCCACCTTGGCACATAGACATCCATATTAGGTCTATGCGGGTAATTTGGGTCAGGTATCCCTTAAGTAACCCAATCCAATGTCTTTATTTATTTATTTTTCACCTTTATTTTATTTTTATTCCAACACTGTACATTTTATATGAAAATACTGGATTAATCTAGTCACTTTTTGTGGTGTCCTACTATGTATATCTTATACCCTACTCAATACACACTTTTTACATGAGAATAAAGCATGGTTAAAAGTGTTTATAAAGGGAATCATATGGTTTTGATACTTTATTTCAAGTTCAATGATGGAGTATGGGGGTAGAGAAATGATCCTATGATCTTGGGGCTAGTAGTTGTAGTTTGTGTTCTTCTGAACATTTTTATAGCATGGGGTTTATTCCTATTCCCATATATATCATGCAACTCATTTTTTATAGCTTCATAAAATTATCAACATCATCATTTGAATCGACTATTTAGTTATCTTCTACATGTTTATTTATATTTGACGATATATTATTCTTATTACCATTGGTTATATTTATTGATTAACACTATGCTATTCTCTGAATCATGATAGAATTGTCTCCCAAATGTCACAACCTAGGCCCACACTACTAGTTGGAAGACTCTTTCTCTTGGGGAGGTGAGGTTTAGGTATTGTGGCTAATCATCTCAGGGCACCACTTAGTGGATTATGGGGCTAAACGCTACATAGGGTTTAGGTTTTACGGTTTAGTGTGTATGATATAGGGGTATTGGTTTAGGGTATTGGGTTTTGGTTATGGGGAACTATATTTAGAGTGTATATTTTATCTTCTAAGGTGTATCATATAGGTTTTAGGGTGTAGGGTTTAAAGTATAGGATGTAGGGTTTTGTATTAAAGAAATAGTTTTTATGGTATATGGTGTAGGTTATAGGTTTTAGGTCTAAGGTATAAGGTTTAGGGTGTAGGTATATGTCTCATTATGTAGGGTATAAGGTTTAGGGTGTAAAGTATAAGGATAAGGGTGTAGGTCATAAGGATTTAGATTTAGGTTTTAGGGTTTAGGGTGTAGGGTATAGGTTTTAGGGTTTATATTTTAGGTTTTATAGAGCAGGGTTTATAGTTTATGGAGTAGGGTTTAGTGTTTGGAGTGTATGGTATAGGGGTTAGGTTATAGGGTTTAATGTTTAGGGTATAGGGTTATAGGCTCGGGTCGTAGGGTTTATGGTTTTAGGTGTAGGGTATAGGGTTAGTGTTGTAGTGTTGAGGGTTTATGTTGTAGAATTTTGGGTTTAGATTATAAGGTTTAGGGTTGAGGATGTAGTTTATATGTTTTAGTTTCTTTGGTATTGGGTTTAGGTTTAGTGTATAGGGATATTGATGTGGTGATTAGGATTTAGTATGGAGGTGTAGGGTTTAAGGTTTAGGGTGCAGGTTATAGGTTTTAGAGTATAGGGTGCATGGTATAGGGAGTGCGTTTTTGAGTGTAAGGATTAGTGTATACTCTTTTGGCTATTTTGGGGTTTTTATGGTTTTCAGTATTTTAGGGGTTTTTAGTTTTTTATTATTTCTTGTTTCAAATATTTTATTTGGGTTTTTGGGGTTTTTTGGGTTTTTTGGGTTTTTGGAATTCTAGGGTTTTAGGGTGTTTCTAGAGGTTTTAATTGTTTTTAGTATTTTTCATGGTTTTTAATGTTTTTGGGTTTTTAGGATTTGTTGTGGTTTTATGAGGTTTTTTGTTTTTTTTCTAGTGTTATTGGGTTTTAGGGGATTCTTGTGTTATTATCATTTTTAGGGTGTTTTAAAAAAATTGTGTTTTAGGGACATTATGGTTTTCTTAGGGGTTTTTGGGTACTTTAATGTTTTGAGGGTTTTATGGACTACTCGAGATTTTGGGTTTTTAGGTTGTCGATAGATTTTATGGGTTTTTGGATTTATTAGGTTTTTTAAGGTTCCCTTAAGTGTTTTTTAAAAAAAATTATGAGTTTTTATGATTTTTAGGGTTTTAAGGGTTTTGAGTATTTTTTGGGATATTTTCAAACTTTTTAGGGTTCTCGAGTGTTTTTTTGGTTTTTAGTGGTTTTAATGTGTTTTAGGGTTTTTATGAATTTTACTGTTTTAGGGTGTTTCTACAGTTTTTTGGGTGTTTCGGGTGTTTTTAGGGATTTTATGGTTTTAGGGTTTTTATGGTTTTTGGGGATTTTAGTTTTTAAGGTGCTTGAGGTGTTTTAAAGTCCATTTAGGGTTTTGATGGGGGGGGGTTTATCATCTATAGGGTTTTTTTAGCATCCTTTAAAAATTTATAGGTGTTTTAGGTTCAATTAGGGTGTTTTTGGATTTTATGGTTAATTAATATTTTAGTGATTTTATGACTTTCCTTATTTTTAGGTTTTTATGGGTTTTAGTGCTTTTAGTGGATTTTAGGGGTTTTAGGGGGTATTAGGATTTTTTTGGAAATTTAGGGATTTTGGGGTTTAGGGTTTTTAATTTTTTAGTGTTTTTAGTATTTTTAATGTTTTTATTATTTTTAGAGTTTTAAGATTTTTAGGGTTGTATGGTTTTCATATTTGTTTATTATTTTTTGGTTTTTAGTAGTTTTTTTGGGGGGGGGGGTTAGGTTTTTTAGGTTTTTCTGGGTTTTATGATTATTTTCATTTTTAGACATTTCTAGTGCTATATTGGGGTTTAAAGAATTTTATAGGTTTGTGGGTTTTAAGGATTTTCAGTGTATTTAGTTTTTTTAGGGTTTTTAGGTTTTAGTTAGGGTTTTTTAGGTTTTTGGGTTTTTGGGGGTTTTAGAGGATTTTAGACTCGTAATGTTTTTTTTGATTTTTTTATGGTTTTTATTTTCATCTAAACTTACATAATGTTTTAGGGTATTTTAATTATTTTTTGTGATTTTTATGGGGTTTAGGTATTTTTTTGTGTCATTTAGTGGTTTTAGGGTTTTTAGTGTTTTTTGGCGTTTTAGGCTTTTTATGGATTTCAAGGGTTTGGGGGGGATTTAAGATGGATTTTGGGGTCTTGGTATTTTTTAGTGTCATGTATGGTCTTTAGGGTTTTTAGGCCCCTTTAGGGGTTTTAGGGTCTTTTAGGGGCTTTGGGGTGTTTTTGGGTTTTTTAGGGGTTTAGGGTTTCTTGGGGGTATTTTATTTTCTTATAGTGGTTTTAATTGAGTTTTAGTGCATTTTATGGTTCTTAAGGTTTTTAGGGTGTTATGGTTTTTTTTATTTTTTTGGGTCATTTATAATTTTTGGGTATTTTTGGCTTTTCTGGTGATTTTATGGGTGTGTTAGGGTTTTTAGGGGGTTTTAGAGTTTTTTTATGATTTTTTGGATCCATACGACTGTTTAGGGGTTTTAGGGGTTTTAAATGATTTTATGGCTATTAGGGTTATTTGAGTTTTTTAGATTTTATGGGTTTTTAGTATCATAGGGTTTTTAGTGTTTTAGGGTTTAAGGGGTTTTGTGTTTTTACTGGTTTTAAGTTGTTTTGGGGGTTTTAATGTTTTTAGGGTTTAAAGGTTTTTTAGTGTTTTTATGTGATTTAACGGTTTTAAGGGTCATTAATGTTTTTATCAGGTCCTTATTAGGTTTTTAGGGTCTTTTAGTGTATTTTGGGGGTTTTGGGTCTCTTAATGCCTTTTAGAGTTTTGGGATCTTGGGGTTTTTAGTGTCTTTTAGGGGCTTTTATTGATTTTTATAGGCTTTAAGGTTTTTAGGGAAAGGAAGGTGCAAGGCCAGGCTAATACTGTTCCCCCCAAAATTTATTTGATGAAAGAGACACAACAGAAAAGTGAGGGGAAGGGTCAATCAACCCACAACCAAAACCCCTTAACAACCCCAAAACCAAAAAAGAAAGAAAAAGAAAAGGCCCAAGAGAAAAACGAGTTAGTCAACATCGCCACCGAAGTCATAAATAGTAGTTCCATAAGGGACACCCTCTACACTATGACCATAAGCCACATCATATCCATATAGATCTCCATCGGCACCATACCCAGAGGAAGCATCTTGATCCATCGACTCCCATTCAAGTGATTCTTATTTCTTGAGAAAGTTAAAGAAATACTCCCTAAGTTGTTGTTGATCCACATTAGGCTGCACCATGACAGCCATTCCTCCCCTTCTAGAGGAATTTTCCTTTTCCTTACAGGAGGCTCTTATGGACACAGTCTTTGGCAATTAAGAGTAGTCATTCCTCGACTTCCTCCTTCATGAGGCAACATGGACCACTATAGGCTTGTTTTCCTTCCCAACGTCCTCCTCAAGAAAGGCCCTCTCCTTAAGGATAATAGATATGTTGTGATTCATCCTTCTTCCATCCTCTTGGACTTGGTCGGGAATGAAGGAGGCTTTCTGGTTTAGTGAACAACCCGCAAGAACCCCACAATGAAGATTGCTAGGGACCATCTCAGGAACCCCGGGAGCTAGGCCATCCAACACCTCCATCTTCCTGGTCTTGTCCACATTGGGACTGCCCTTACAAGGGACACCTCGGCAGTTCACCAGCTCTAACTCATGCAATCCCATATAGTTATTGGTGATTTTAAAAAAAAATTATGTTTTTTTAAGGTTTTTTGGGTTTTTTTGGTCTTTTTGGGGTTTTTGGTTTTTCATGGTTATTTGGGTTTTTACAGGTTTTAATAATTTTATGGGTTTTTTTCTTTTTAGGTTTTTATCATTTATGGATTTTTGGGTGGTTTAGTGTTTTTTTTGTATTTTTAGTTTTTTAGGATTTTATGGGTTTTGAGTTTTTTAAGAATTCTAAGGATTTTATCCTTTTTATTTTTTAGTGTTTCTAATGTGTTTTTAGGTTTTTTAATTTTTTTCAACTCTATAGGGTATTTTATGGATTTTTAGTATTTTTAGGGGTTTTAGGGGTTTATAGTTTTTATAGTATTTAAGGGATTTAGAGTTATTTCCAATTTTTAGGGTTTTTATGTTTTAATGGGTTTCTATATCTTTTTAGGGTTTGTTAGGGTTTTTAATTTTTTTAGACTTTTAAGGGTTTTTTTGGTATTTAGGATTCTAACATTTTTAATTATTTAGGGTTTTTATGATTTTTTTTTTTCAGTTTTTGGGATATTTTATAGTATTTTAATGTGGGGCGGGGTTAGGATCTTTTAGGTTTTGACTGTTTTTTGTGGTTTTTAAGTTGTTTTAGATTATTATGTTTTTTGGGTATTTTAAGGTGTTTTTAGGGGGGGGGGGTTCTGTTATTTGTATTTTTTTTTTGGTGTTTTGGGATTTTTAGTGCCTTTAAGGATTTTTTAATATTTTGGGGTGCTTTATAGTTTTACATGTTTTATGGTCCATTTGGAGGTTTTCTCCTTTTTATGGTATGTTAGGGTTTTTATGTTTTTAAGGGAATTTAGGGTTTTTGGGGTGTTTTAGGGTTTTACGGTGGTTAGGGATTCTGGGGGGGTTAATGGTTTTTTGTTTTTTTCTAGTGTCCATTAATGTTTTTTAGTTTTTCTTATCCATTAGGGATTTTTAGAGATTTTAGGGTATTTTAGTGCTTTATGTGTTATAAGGTATTTTAGGGGTTTTAGGGTATTTAGAGTCTTACGGTGGTTTTAGGGTATTTTATGGGTTTTTTGGGTTTTTAGTATTTTAAGGTGTTTTAGTGATTTTTAGATTTTTTACACTTTTAAGTTTATTTTCAGGTATTTATGATTTTTAGTGCATATTGGGGTTTCAGTGTATTTTAGGCCCTTTTATGGTTTTTAAGGATTTTGATGTCTTTTATGTATTTTAGTGTTCTTATGTCTATTGAAGGATTTTTTTTGTGGTTTTTAGTGTTTTATTGATTACTATGTGTTATGGAGGGTTTTATGATTTTTTGGGTTTTAGAGGATTTGGTGTTTTTAGTTTTTATATGGCTTTTACAATCCTTTAGGTTTTTAGGGGTTTTAGGGTTTTAGCATTTTTTGTGTTTTTTGGGTTTTAAGGGGTTTGAGGGGTTTTATAGGTTTTATGGGGTTTTCATGTTTTTTAGGTATTTAAGAGACTGTGGGTTTTAGGGTTTTTATATTTTTTAAAGTTTTATGGGTTTTGGGGTGTTTATAGTGTTTTAATAATCTTTTATGGTATAAAAGGGTTTGTAGGTTCTTTTGAATTTTTAGGAGTTTGTACACTTTCTTTTAGGGTTTAAGAATATTTTTGGGATTTTAGGGTTTTTGGTGTTTTTTGGGAATGTTAGGGTTTGAGATGGTTTTTATGGATTTTATTTATTATATGGTTTTTAATTTTTTTAGATTTCTAGTGATATTTTTTGATTTTTGAGTTTTAAGGGTTTTTAGGTGGTCATAGGTTTCTTAGGGTTTACGGTTTTTATGGGTTTTTAGGGTTTTTAGCGGTTTTATGGGTTTTATACATGTTTAGTATGTCTATGGTTTTTAGGGATTTTATGTATTTTTTGGATTTTTGTGGGTTTTGTGTTTGGGGGGGGAGTTATGGATTATTGGGTTTTAGGGACTTTTTTGTTTTTATTGGTTGAAGGGTTTCTTGGGTTTTTTAGGGTTGGGGGGGGGGGTTAAGGTTTTTTTTGGTTTTTAGTGTTTGAAATGTGTTGTTTGGGTTTTTAACTAAAATTTTAGTGCATATCATGTTTTTTGTGGTTTTTTGTTTTTTTATGATTTTTAGGGTCTTATTTGGTGTAACAGTTTTACGGGTTTTTCAGATATTTTAACCCTCTTTTATGTTTTATAGTTTCCTCTATCGTTTTTAGTGTTTATTAGGGATTTTAGGGCCTTTGGGAGTTTTTAGTGTCTTTTAGTGTTTTCCAAGTATTTAGGGACATCCAAGGTTTTTAAGGGGTTTATGATTTTTTTCGGGTTTTTAGGGTTTTTAGGGTTTATAGGGTCATTTAGGTTTTTTAACATCCCCTAGGTTTTTGATATTTTTATGTTATTTTTGGTATTTTTATGGTTTTTATGGGGTTTAAGGTTCATTTATCGATTTTTATGTATTTATAGGAGTTTTATGGTACATTAAGGGTTTTTTGGGGTTTTTAGAGTATTTAGGGGGTTTGAGAATATTTTACGGACTTTTAAGGAATCTTAAGCGGATTTTTGTGTATTTTAGTGTAATTTAAGGATTTTAGGATAATTTATGTTTTTAGCGATTTTTGGTTATCTAGGGTTTTGAGGTTTTTAGGGTATTTTAGGATTCTTTGAGGCTTTTAGAATTTTTAATGTTTTGGGGGTTTTCATAGGTTTTTGGTGTTTTTTGGGTGTTCTAGTAGTGTTTTTGAATTTTCAGTGTTTTTATGGTTTTTAGGTTGTGTAGAGTTTTTAGGGTTTTATAGACCCTTAGGGTTTTCTGGGATATTCATGATTTTTGGGGTTTTATGATCATTTTGTATTTTTAATTTTTTAATTGTTTTTAAGTGTTTTACAGTTATTTGGGATATTAGGATTTTTAGGATTTTTTAGGTTTGTTTTGATTTTAGGGTTTTTAGGGGTTTTTATGGTGTCTAAAGATATTAGTGGTTTTAGGTTTTACATAGTTCTAAGGATTTTTTGTGTTTTTAACTATTTTTAGTGTTTTTTGGAGGTTTAACGGTTTTTAGTGTTTTTATATATTTTTAGTGATTTTAGGTTTTTAGGGTCTTTAGTATTCTTAGGGTGTTTTAAGGTTTTAACAATTTTATTGATTTTAGTGTTTTTTTTATTATTTTTAGTGTTTTTAGGGGTTTTAGGTATTTTTTGGGGGTTTAGGGGTTGTGAGTGTTTTATGGTGTTTAAGGGTTATAAGCGTTTTATTGGATTTTATCATCTTTTTATGGAAATTTAATTTTTTTATAGTTTAATGGTATCTTATGAGTTTTTAGGGTTTTGGTGTCTTTTGGGGTTGTTTAGGGTTTTTAGTTATTTTTAGAGTTTTTTGGGTTTTTTATGTTTTTAGGGATTATGGGAATTTTGATGGTGTAATGTTTTTAGGGTTTTTTGGGATTTTAATAGTTTTAGGGTTTTAGATTTTATAGTTTTTTGGGTTTTTATGAGTTTTTAGGGTTTTTTGGTTGTAATGTTTTTAACGGTTTGTAGGGTTTCTTAGTGTTTTAGGGGTTTAGGGATTTTAGGGCTTTATGGTTTTTATGGGTTTTAGGGTTTTTATGGGATTTATTAGTTTTATAATGTTTTTAGGGGGGTTTTGGGTTTATTGTTGGTTTTAGTGGTTTTTATAGTTTTATTTGGGTTTTTAGTTTTTTAGGTGGTTTTAAGCTTTAAAGAGTTTTTTTAGTTTTTAGGTATTTTAGGGGGTGTGGATGTTTTTACAGTTTTTAGCAGTTTTTACTAGTATTAGAAATTTGAGGGTGTTTTAGGTGTTTTAGGTTTTTTTGGATCTTTTGGGGTTTTATGGAATTTTATTTTTTTTATTGTTTTTATGGTATTTTAGGGTTTTAGGGTTTTATTTTTATTAAAAGGGTTTTATGGTCTTTAGAGTTTTTAGAGTTTGTATGTTTTTAGTGTTTTTTGGATTTTTGGGTTTTAGTGTTTTTTGGGTTTTTAGGTTTTTTATGGTTTTAAATACTTTCTAGGGGCTTCTAGGGTTTTTTTGGTTTTATGGGTTTTTAGGGTTTTATGAGTTTTGAATGGTTTTAATTTTTTTGATTATTTAGAGTATTTTAGGTTTTTACCGTTTTTAGTATTTTTAGGGGTTAATTATGTTTTTTGTTTTATTTTCTGGTTTTTTAAGCTTTTATAAATTTTAGGTTTTTTTTAATTAGATAGTATTTTTAGAGGTATAATAGTTTTTAGTATTATTAGCAGTTTTTTGAGAATTTAAGGCTTTTAAGGTTTTCAGGGTTCTTAGATATTTTTATGTGGTTTAGAGTTTCTTAAGATATTTTAGGGGTTTTTAGTTCTTATGGATTTTATTGTTTTAGGGAAAGTTTTATAGGTTTTTAGGTGTTTTAGGGATTTTAGTGTTTTTAGGAGTTTTAAAGGTTTTAAGTTTTTTTAGTGTTTTATAGGTTTTTATGGTTTTTTATGATTTTAGGACCCTTTGGGTTTTTAGGATTTGTAGGGGTTTTATGTTTTTTTGAGTTTTTTTGGTTTATGGGATTTTAGGTTTTTTGCAGTTTTTTGGGGTTCTAATGATTTTTAGTGTTTTAGTTTAGTTTAGTTTTTATTTTCTTAGGGCATTTAGGGTTATTGGTTTTTTGGGTTTCTATGCATTTTTATGTGTTCTAGGGTTTTTAAGTTCATTAGGATTTTTTAGGGTTTTAGGGTTCTTTTTATGTATTAAGGGTTCTTTAGTATTTCTAGGTGTTTTTATTATTTTATAGATTTATATGTGTTTTTAGAGTATTAAATGGTTTTAAGGTATTATATTTTTTAGTTTTTTTTACTTTTTTATGGTATTTAGCGTTTCAAGGACTATTTTTATATTTTTTTAGGTTTTTGGGGTTTTAAGGGGTTTTCTAGGTTTTTTGGTTTTTACGTTCTTAGGGATTTTATGGTTTATGATGGTTTTTATGGTTTTTAGGGTTTTAAATGGTTTTTACAATTCTTCAAGCGTATTTTTGGTTTTAGAATTTTAATTTTTCATTATTATTTTTAGGATAATATAATTTTATTATGTTTTTAAGAGTTTTCATTGGGGTTTCTAGGGGTTTTTAGACCATTTATGTTCTTAGGTATTTTATGGGGTTTAAGGTTTTGTTGAGATTTAAAGGTTTTTATAGATTGTATTTTGTGTTTTAGAGATTTGAGGAACTAAAAATTGTCTTTTTTTATTTCAAAACACTTTTACAGAAAAGTGAGAAACCATGAATTAAAGAATAAAAAACATTAAATACCATAAGAGATAGTCGTGCCATTGAAATCTAATTTAATTCTGTTAGAAACTCTATTCCTAAATAAATTCTAAGGGAGACCATTTACTTCTAAGACCGGATCATCCTTGATATGGACCTCAAAACCAATAGGCCATCTTGTCCCATGTCTAAATGTACTCCTCCAACATAATCTTCTCTGCATTGAAACCTCTTATTAGAATGAGATCTTGTTGTCAATCCACTCAGACTGCATCATATTAGTGTCCACCCAAAAGAGTATCTCATACATTTTACCCACATCCACTTTCGATGCATTAATCAGAAATGAATCCTCCAACATTTATTCTTCCGATTGAATAATAATTTCCCATAACTCCCCATTTCCAACAGCTTCAATCCGGCCAGAGTTCTCTCTAGGAGGTGGGTTCAGCACCACTGAGACTTTCTACGTTTTCTTTAAATCGTCTCAGATAACTCCACCCTGCTGATGTTCCTTATGGTCACCTGAAGCATGAATGTTATTACTAATAACCTTGGGATCACAATCAACCACCTTGGCCTTCTCCTTTTTGGCAGATCTGGTCTCCATAGGTTGGGGTAAGTATGAGTAATCCTTGTATCCCTTCGAATTATATCCTTTAATTGGAATACACCTCCCTGAGTCCTAATTCCCTCTTTGGCCCTTCCTTCTCCTCAGACTGGGTAGCCCTCTGAATTGGATTTCAATTGCACTGTCTTATGAAAAATTAGAAGATCTACCATTATACTCTTCCATTTGAAGTCTCTTCCCTTCATTAAGGTTCTCCTCCTAAGCGGTATCGTGGTCCTGATCGAGCCCTTCACTGGCCAAACCATCAAATCAGTTAAAAATCTTGATATCTAGCATTTTTTTAGCGTGATGTGCACCCCACACCCTGCAGTCTGTAACTCCTGACCATTTCCACAAGTTTCTTCACCCTCCCTTTCCTCATAAGAAACATTTTCCTGACCAAGTCTCCCTGGCGTTGTCTCCCGATACCGCTCGCTTCCAGCACGCACATCCTCCGCATAAGACGCAGCCTAAGAAGCAACGATATTCTTCACAAAAATTCTTGAAATACATACCTTATAAGGCACTCTAGACTCAGGAAAACCTTTCTCCTCAAGATTCAGGTCACACCGTAGTCTTCCAAAGACATCCGCAATAGTCAGATTAAAATTCGCTGAGCAAACTTTAGCCAGAGTAGGAGCTTAGAT
Organism: Viscum album; assembly: GCA_963277665.1. Lineage (NCBI taxonomy): Eukaryota > Viridiplantae > Streptophyta > Magnoliopsida > Santalales > Viscaceae > Viscum > Viscum album. The sequence continues at coordinate 1,423,371,887 of OY728136.1, read as the reverse complement.
GGATGCTCCACCTGGAACCATCACCTTCAGATCAATCTCTGAGGATGCACCACCAAGGGCCCACCCTTCCAGACCATTATCCATGACCACACCAGTACCTGTTTACCAGAATCGCTACCTCCCTCTGATGACTGTCCATGAGCCCATGTCGGCACGTTGACAGCCAATGACCCATTTTCTTGCAAACTGAACAAAAATCCACCCAGGATTCGAAGACAACTGCTTTCTTATACCAGAATTATTTTTCAACTTCAATCCAAACAAAATCAACAAGCATCCTTGAAACATAGATCTCAACACATATACGAAGAGCAGTCGAGTGACATATTACGTTAGTTCAACTATATAAATAAATAAAATGACCTATCATATTACCTATCATCCAGATTATTGAAGTGTTATGGAACGGAAGAGGAAGCACCAGAAAGTGGACCCAGATCATCTTTGTTGGAGAATCACGCTTCATGTACGGAAATCAGAGGACCACCAAAAAAGAAATAAGCGGTATCCATTGAATACTCGGGGTGCTTTGGCCTAGGAATTGATTAAATCTGACTCCGAAGAAAAACAAACCATAATATTCCTATTGTATAGAAACCCTACTATATCTCTTTCAGATAAACCCCAAGCATAAAAAACTAACCTTTCGAATAAGTCCACTGAAGGTCAGCGATGCTTGAACCGAGCCACCAAGGTCCAATTCAGAAGGGATGAAGCATTGGTGAACTTTGAACATGAAATCGAGAGCTGCGGGTGACCTTTGAATATATTCGTAACTTTTGGGGTTTTTTGGTTTTTTGGTGTTTTATGGATTTTATGATCTTAAGAGTGTTTTTTTGGTTTTCAAGGATTTTTAGTTTTTAGGGAAGTGTTAGGATTTTTTATGGTTTTAGTGTTTTTAGTTGTTTTTAGGGTTTTTAGGGGTTTAATATATTTTTAGGGTTTTAGAATTATTATGTTTTTAGGTGTTTTGTATAGTTTTTGTGTGGTATTTTAGGTTTTATTGGGGTTTTAGTGTTTTTGGGGGTTTTATGATTTATTAGCGTTATTGGGATTTTTAGATTTTTTTGACCTTTTTATGATTTTTAGTGTTTTTTGGTTTTTCAGTTTTTTGGTTTTTAAGGGGATTTTTAATTTTTTTTTATTTTTGGGGGATTTTGTGTGATTTGGGGGTTTTAGTATATTTAGGTGTTTATTCATTTTTTAGGGGTTTTAGGGTTATTTGATTTTGTAGGGTTTTCAATGGTTTGAATGATTTTGGGATTTTAAAGGTGTGTTAGTGTTTTTTATTGGTTTTAAGGTTATTATTGTTTGTTAAGTTTTTAAGGGTTTTATTGTTTTTGAGATTTTTGGGTAATTTCATTGTTTTTAGGGATCTTATAATTTTAATGTGTTTCTTAGGGCTTCATCTCTTTTTCTAATTTTACTATTTTTTGGCCTTTTACTGTTTTTAGTGTCTTTTTATATTTTTGGGGTTTTTGGATTTTAAGGGTTATTTCTTGATTTTTGGGAAATTTAGTGTATTTTGGGTATTTATATTGTTATTGGGGTTTTGATGGTTTATGTCTCTTTAATGTTTTTTTGTTTTTGTCTGTTTTAGGGTTCTTTAGGGTTTTTATGTTTTTTTATAGGACGTTTAATGTTTTTCCTATTTTAGGGTCGATCACGGTTTTATGGGTTTTCAGGTTGTTTAGTTTTTTATGGGTTTTATGGGTTTTAGGGTATTTTGGGGTTTTTCAGGTCATTTAGGGTTCGAAAGTGTTTAAGGGTTTTCATGGTCCTTTAGGGATTTTAGGGGTTTTTTGGTTGTTTATGGTTTCTAGGGTTTTGAGCTTTTTAAGTTTTTAGGTTATTTAGAGGTTTTAGGTTTTTGTAGTTTTTAAGGTTTTTGTATTTTTTAGGGTTATAATGCTTTGGGGGGTTATTGGGTTTTTAGTGTTTTTATTTATTTTGGTAATTTTCAGTTTTTTTGGGGGGTTTATGGTTTTCATGATTTTTAAGTTGTTTTTGGTGGTTTAGGGTTTATTTTTTCTTTTAGGTTTTTAGTTTATTTAGTGATTTTTATGGTTTTAGGTAATTTTAATGTTTTTATGGTGTTTTGGTGTTTCTATGGTCTTAGGGTTCTTTTAGAGGTTTTAGGAAAATTTAGGATTTTGGGGACTTTTAGGGCTATTTAGAGAGTTTTTATGTTTCCTAAGGTTTTAAAGTGTTTTAATGGCCTTCTAGGATTTTTTTTTTATTTTTATGGTTGTTTTGTGTTTTATAGTATTTTGGGTAAATTACAAATTTTTTGGTCTATTAGGGTTTTGGGTTTTTTAGGGTCTCTTAGTGTTTTTTAGGTTTTAGGATCCCTTATTGTTTTTAGAGTCATTTGACATTTCATTGGATTTTAGGGTATATGAGATTTTTTAGGGAATTTTATATTATTTAGTGTTTTATAGTCATGTAGGGGTTTTTATGGTTTTTAAATATATTTAGGGGTTTTGAGGTCCTTTAGGGATTTTTATGTGTTATAGAGTATTTTATGGTCTTTAAGATTTTCTTAGGGTTTTAGGGTCTTTTGTGTCTCTTAGGTGTTTTAGGGCAATTTATGGGTTTTGGGGGTTTTATGGGGTTTTTTATTTTCTTAGGGATTTAGAGTTTTTTGTGTTTGTATAGTTTTTCAATTCTATGGTTTTTTGAGTTTTAAGGGGTTTGGGGGTTTTAGGTCATTTTTATGAGTTTTTACAGTTTTTAGGGTTTTTGTTGTCCTTTCTAGGTTTTAGGGTTTTTAGGTTTTTTCTATTTTTAGAGGTCATAATGGTATTTCAAGGATTATTATGGGTTTTAATGTTTCTCGGGTTCTTAGGGTTTTGGGGGATTTTAGGATTTTAGTGATTTTTGGTGTTTTTTGGGTTTTTTCATATTTTTTGTGTTTTAAAGTGTTTTTTGTTATTTAGGGATTTTTGGTTGTTTAGTATTTTTAAAATTTTTATTTTCTTATATTTTTTTGTTTTTTGGGATTTTAGTTCATTTTGGGGTATGGGGGGTTTTATACTTCACTAGGTTTTTAATTGATTTTAATGGAATTTTATAGTTTTTAAGGGTTTAGGGTTATAGGGTTTTTATGGTTTTTATTTTGTCAATGTTTTTAGTGTTTTTATAGGTTTCAAAGATTTTAGGGTTTTTAGGAATGGTTTTTGGTATTTGTATTTTTAGGGATTTTAGGGATTTTATGTTTTTTAGGTTTTTATGGTTTTAGTTTTTCTAGTCGTTTTGGGGATTTATGTTTTCCTATAAATCATTTAATTTTTTAGATTTTATGTATTTTTAGGGATTTTTAGGGTCTTTTATGATTTTTTTGTTTTTATGACTTATAGGGTTTTAGTGTTTTCATATTCCTTAATAGGTTTAAGAATTTTTTATGGTATTTATGGTTATTTCGGTTTTTTGGTTCTTAGCGTAGTAAGATTTTTCAGATTTTTATTATGGTTTTGTGTTTTTAGTGGTTTATGGGTTCTTAGGTTTTTTATGATTTTTAAGGGTTTACAATTTTTAGAGATTTTAAGTTTTATAGGATTTTGGGGGGTTCTAAAATTTTTAGGGTTTTAGTGTTTTTATGGTTTTAATGATTTTAGGGTTTTTAGTGATTTAAAATCATTTAGGGTTTTTTGGGATTTTTAGAATTATATAGAGTTTTTGGGATTTTTAAGGGGTTTGGGGTTTTAATGGATTTTAGGTATTTTATAGATTTTTTAGTTGTTTTAGTGCTTTATTGGTTATGTATTTTATTGTTATACATGGAATTTTAGTTTTTTATGGGTTTTGAATTTTTAAAGGACTAGTTTTTTTAATGTCTTTATTTTTTTGGTTTTTTGGGTTTTTTTATGATTCTTAGAGTTTTTACGTAGTTTTTTATTTTTTTCGTATTTTTTGGGTTTTAGGGATGTTTAGGGTTTTATGGGTTTTTAAAGGATGATTAGTGTTTTTATGTTTTTTTTATGTTTTTAAGGTTTTCTATAATTTTTATATGGGTTTAGGGTGTTTATGTGGCTTTAATATATTTTTACGGTATATAGGGTTTTTCAGCCTATATTGGTGTTTTCACGGATTTGTAGGGTCTTTATGGGTTTTTTAGTTTTTAAGGGTTATTCAATTCTTTTAGGGGATTTAATGGGTTTTTAGTGTTTTAGAGGTTTTTATGGTTTTTAAGGGTTTTATTGTTTTGAGGGTTGTTTAGTGTAATTTGGTTTTTTTTTTGGATTTTAGGAATTTACTAGTTTATAGGGTTTTATGTATTTCGACATTTTTAATGGGTTTTGAGTGTTTTATGGGATTTTTGGTAGTTTTATGGTTTCTAGTTTTTTTAGGGTTTTTAGGACTTTTGGGGGATTTTTTTATTTTTAGGGGTTTTAGGGACTTCAAGGGCTTTTAGGGGGTTTGGTGTTTTTTAGTTTTGTCATTATTTATGTGGTTATCAATATTTTTTGAGTCATTTTTTGATTTTTTGGTGTATTATGGTTTTTTGGGTTTTTGGGGTTTATTTAAATCTTTTAAGGGTTTTATGGTATTTAAATGGATTTATGGATTTCTTTGTTTTATTGGTTTTATGATTTTTAGAGTCTTTTCTGGTTTCCATGATATTTTGGGTCTTTTATGGTTTTTAGTATATTTTAGATTATTATGATTATTATGGATTTTTATTGTTTTTTTAAATTTTTTGGGGTTTTTTGGATTTTTTTCGGTCTTTTGGGGATGTAAAATTGATGTGGGTATGTTTCGAACCATTTCTCTTTGGGAGATGGAGGACCAACGCACCCGAATGTCGATCTCATGGAGGGCTGGGCCCCGCTCAATTGCTAAGGTTGGGTACACCGGTCTTCGCTTCGAAATGTCAAACGGTTTCATATCCAACGATACATGGACCTGCTTTCCAAAGGCAGGTGTTCGCTAGGAGGTTTGGCTAGCGATGCTTAAGAACTCACATTGGTCGAGAGGATGGGAAGTCAGGCTCATCACACCCTTTTGGGGGGAAATTATTGCCTGTTCCGGGACTCTCTTAATGATTTATGACGTATTCATATGTTTGTGAATCTTTGGTTTATACCCAAGAATAGTATCCATGGATTTCTCATGGTTGGCAATGGTCAGCTGAACGCAGGGACACTGAATCATTTATGCTTGAGGTTTACCATCCCTCGTTGGATTAATGACCCCAAGGAGTCCAGACTCATTGAGGCGGCACTAAGGGTGATGCGATGAACCGACGTGAAGATAGTCGGATCAACCGGTCGTTGGGCTTGAACCTCAGGAGGGCGTCCTAGGTACCCTGCCTAGGAGACAGGGATCAAAGTCCACATAGTTTGAATGGGAGTTTCGGAGAACAGATGTTAATGCGGACCTGGGGATCCGATGGTGATCAGGCTTGAACCTCTTGGAGGCATCCTACATACCCTGTCTGGGAGGCAGGGTTCAAAGTCCACATAGTTTGGATGGGATTGGGGCTTACACTCTGAGGAGGCCCATAGTAATGGATTAGTGATTACACTTTGAGGAGGCCCATTGTAATGGATTGGGGCTTACACTATGGGTAGGCACATAGTAATGGATTGGGGATTACACTCTAAGGAGGCCCATGAGAGGATTTCATGGTCGATCCTTACTCTAAGCCCATTTGAGTCATGCTCGGTGTGAGAAATAAGAGGCAGCCGGGACCAGACGATCACGTCGTGAAAGGTTCGTCCATGGGAAGTGGAGTGGGGCTTACGCATAGAGGTGGCCCATAATGTCGGGGCTTACTCTGATGTGGATGCCCAATGTTGTCTTCCTCATGTCTGGCCATGAGGGTATCTCAACCCACTGGTGGTTTGAGGCATATATTGGGGGCCAACGTCTATGCACATGTGCACAAGCGGGATAACGACAAGGGCGTTGGAATTAGTCTGAACAAAGGGAGATGAAAAGTTTGAATTACATGCACAACATCCAAAAGGCAATGAGGGTGGTTTGGTAATGGAGGATAACTATTGACCATGTTCGAAACACAGGATCCATATCACATTAGCCTGAAATGGGAACAAACAAATGAGGGTCAACTGCTGACCGTGTTCGAAACATAGGACCTGACTCGAAGTGTTGTCCAAATTCATCCGTGGCATTGGCCCAGGACGTTAGGTGAGCCGATGCGGCATGAGGCCAGGCTGTTAGGGGGTCCCTTTAGACATGGAAGAGTATGAAGATCTGAATGAAGAACACGCAAATCATGAGGCGGAGTGATGGAATGTTTGAACAGATTCCAGTGCTCTTGAAATTATGCCACTGTAAACATGGCATGAGGTACCTTATTCTTGGAGCATAATGTATATCTTTCATGGAGCAAGAGGAATACAATTTTTGAATGATAGTGGATTCTACAGTTTATATTCATGTAGAGAGGACTGTTTCCATATACTTTAATGTCATATGGGTAGGACAAGGACTATACAGTTTAACGTCATGTAGTCAGGACGACTAGGTAGGAGATACCTAGCAATGGTCGGTGTGGGACTTATGCAAGGGTGGACCTTTCTGGATGAACCTAGCAAAAGGATCTAGGAAATGGAGTTATAGGAGGGTCATGAGGAGTATCTCGACTCATAGAATGTATAGGACAGATGTTGGGGTGGCGTAAGGGTGGAATGTAAAATATTGTTTCCCTAGCCCGAAAAGTTCATTGTGCGACTCCCCATTTTTCTCAGGGGTTAGTGACTATAGATAAGGGATCGGCTCGGACGTCCGGGACCATAGACTGACACTGACCGCGAGCGGGGGTGTGGGGGCACAACCCCCATGGTATGGACCAACGAGTGCATGGGGTTCGTCACATGGGGGATGGTCGCGGAGGAGGTGGGCCCTGTAGAAGCTGGCCGCCTGTGGTTAGTGGTTTGGTTGTCCACGAAGGGTGTCCGGGGAGGAGCTGGCCGGGATGGAGCAGGCCACGAAGGATGCTGTCTGCGAAGGGAGATTGCCACAAAGGACGCTGTCGGCAAAGGAGGTTGTCCGCAGATGAGATGGTCATGAAGGAAATGGCAGCAAAGGGCGTCTGCAGAGGGGCTGGTGCCCATCCTACTTCATGCCCGCGGAGGGGTTCCTTCCTCCATTTCATGAACAAAACTAGTCCGCAAAGGAGGTGGCCGTGCGAAGGAGATGGCCACATGTGGTTCATGGTTTGGTTTCTCCTCTATGCGGAAGAGTGCATCTGCGGGCGATATAGGGTCTGTGGATGGTCGCAAAACATTACCACTAGGAGTGATTTCTACAGCGTCTCCCCATGGGTTTTCACCCGTCATCCCTCTTTCTTTTCTTGGTTCCCCTTAGTGACTATTTATAGAGTCACGAAGAGGATATATCGATGGGCACATGGAACTTTATATGGAAGCCCATGAATGAATCCCCACCCGCGGATGACTCGGTCAATCGATATTTGATGAGTCGTGGCATGCGGGGTTACTTCACGGCAGCACACCAATCCACCTCTATTCCGCAATGGACGAGGTTCACGGTGGCATACGGCTTCCGCCTCCATTTGGAGAACGAATGCCCGCATGAAATGGGCCGGTTTTCATGGATCACGATGGTGGATCGGCCTGGCGTACGTCGGTGGTCTTCCTAGTTCGCACCCGCGTAGGCGCTCCACCCCCATATCACGAATGACAACGTCTGTGGGAGGGCAGTTCGCTGAACCAGCCATGTACTGTTGCAGGGAGCTAATACACAGACCGGTTCGGTCCTTTTCCACGTTTTGGGGTAATTGGATTTCCCCCTTGTAGAATATTCAGGACCCTACAGGGAATTTTAAGTTTATTTTGGGTGTTTTGGGGCATTATTTTGTTTTTATAGTTCATTTATGGTTTATTTATTTATTTATTGTCTCTTGGGGGGTTTTTATTCTATTTTTACTAGTTTTAGTGTTTTAAGGGGTTTTATGGGTATTTATTGTATGTAGTGTTTTTAGGGATGTTTTAGTTTTTTCCGAATTTCTAGATTTTTAGGGTTCTTTTGATGATTTATTTGGTTCTTTTCTTGTTTTTATGGATTTCTGGATTTTTATGTTTTTGTATTATTTTTATGGGTTTTAGGGTTTTTTGGATTTTTAGGGGTTTTAGGGGTTTCTAGGGGTTTAATGGTTTCGTAGGGTTTTAGTTGTTTTTTGTGCTTTTTGGGTTCATGGTTTCTTATGGGTTTTTATGATTTTCTTACTATTTCATATGATTTTTTGGGTTTTAGGGTTTTTTTGTTTTTGTTTTTATGATTTTTAGAGTTTTTTTTTGGGTGTTTAGAGTTTTTAGGATTTTAGTGTTTATTAGTAATTTTAGGGGGTTTGGGGGATTTGTTTTCCTTTTGGGGGTTTATTGTTTTTGGGTTTTCAATGGGTTTTATAGGTGTTTAGGTTTTTAGTTATTTTAGAGGTTTTAGGGGTTTTTATAATTTTAGGGGTTTCATGGTTGTTTTAGGTTTCTTATGGTTTTTATATTTTTTAGGATTTTTATGGTGTTTAAGGGGTTTTAGAATTTTATTTTTGAAATTTTTAGGGTTTTTAGGGTTTTTGTGTTTTTGTAGATTTCAATGTTGTTTCTAGGTTTTTTGGGCATTTTAGGGTTTTTAGTGTGTTTTGGGTTTTAAGGATATTTAGTTCCTTTTTGTATATTCAACAGGGCTTATGGTATTTTATGTTCATTTAAGGGTTTTAGTGGTTGACAGTGAATTTTAAGGGTTTTATGGTTTTCAAGGGGTTTTATATTATTTTTAGGGTTTTTAGTATTTTTTTTGGGATTTTTAGGGGTTTTGGGTTTTTTGATAATCTTTTGTTGTTTTAGGTTCTTTACATTGTTTATGGGGTTTTAGTGTTTTTAAGATTTCATAGTTTTTTTGGTTTATGGGTTTTGGAGGTTTTTAAGCCTCTAATTATTTTTACATTGGGGGGGGGGGGTGGTTCAAGGGTTTTTAAGTATTTTTTTGTTTTTAGTTTTTATGGGGGTTTTAGAGTTTTTAGGGATTCTTAGGCATTTATTAGGGTTTCTATAGAAAATTATGATTTTCAGGGGGGTTTAGATTTTTTTCTATTTTGGGGGGTTTTAATGATTTTGGAGGTTATTAAAGTGTTTTAATTATTTTTAAGGGGTTTGAGGGATTTTTAGAGGGTTTGAGTTTTTATTATTTTTATGGATTTCAGGGTTTTTAGTATTTTAGGGATTTTGGTAGTTTTATTATTTTTTATGGTTTTATGGATTTTACCATTTTATTGGGATTATGGTTTATTATGGGTTTTTAAATTAAATTAAGTTTTTTTATTGTTAGTTAGGTTTTATATTGTTTTTTGGGATTTTATGGGTTTTATGGGTTGTTAGGTTTTTAGGGGGTCTATGGTTTTTATGTTTATTTAGAGTTTTTAGGGTTTTTTCAAAATATTTTAGAGCTTTAGGTGTTTCTTGGGGGTTTAATGTGGTTTTGGGTTTTCTCGGGGTTTTAGGATTTTTTATTGTTTTTATGGTTTTTAGATTTCTTATGGATCTTTTGGTTTTTAGGGGTTTTTAGGGTTTTTTAAACCTTTTAGGGTTTTTATTGTTTTTTGGGATTTTGGGATTTATTAGGGGTTTTTGGTTTTTTTGGGATTTAGGGTTTTAGGGTTTTAGGGGGGTTATGGCCTTTTAATGTATTTATGGTTTTTTGAATTTTTTATGTTATTTAATGGTTTTACGGTATTTAATGTTTTAGGGTCTTAAAGGTATTTTATAATTTTTAGAGTTTTTAAAGGATTATAGGGGTTTTAATGGTGTTTATTGTCCTTAACGGTTTTTAGTGTTTTTATGTCTTTAAGGATTTTTGGGGGTTTTAGTGTGTTTTAGGGTTTTTAGTTGGGATTGGGAATTTTCCATGTCTTTTAGGATTTTTATGGTTTTTTTTCCTTAGTGGTTTTAGGTTTTTTTGGGTCCTTTTGGGTTTATTCATCTTTTTAGAATCCTATAGGTGTTTTTAGTGTCCTTAGGGGTTTTATTCTCCTTTAAGATTTTTTGGGTCCTTAAGAGTTTTAGGGGTTTTTATGGTCCTTTAGTGTATTTATATTATTTTTTGGGTTTTATGGCATTTTAGGTTCTTTTAGGGTTATTTAGGGTTTTTAGTACCAATTTTTTCTTTTAGGGTTGTTAGGTATTTTGGATATTTTCGGGGTTTTAAAGCCTTTTAGTGGTTTTATGGGGTTTTGGGGTCTTATAGGAATTTTATGGACTTTTAGTAGTTTTGGTAATTTTTTTAGGGTATTGAGGGTATTTTAGGATCTTTTAGATTTATTTTGGGATTTTAGATTCTTTTATGGGTGTTTGGCGTTTTAGGGTCTTTTAGGGGTTTTAGTGTGATATAGGGTTTTAGGGTTTATCTAATTTTTTGGGTTTTAGTTTTTTTAGGGGTTCTCTGATTTTTATTGTGTTTTATGGTTTTATACTCTTTTAGGTGTTTTTAAGGTTATAGGGGGTTGTTAAGGATTTTGGGGATTTTAGGGGATTTAAGGTGTTTTATGGCTATTTATGAGTTTTAAGGGGGTTTAAGGGTTTTTAGTCTTTTTTTGGGTTTTTGGAATTTTCTAGGGGTTTTTTATGAGTTTTAGTTTTTATGGTTATTTCAGGTCTCTTTGGATTTTTGGTTTTTAGAGTTCTTAGTCTTTTAGGATTTTTTCTTGTTTCTTAGGGTTTTTTGGGGTTTTAAATAAGTTTTAGGTTTTTAAAAATAATTTAAGGTATCTTATGTCCTTTAGGGGTTTTATGGTTGTTAATGTTATAAAATTATTAGGGTATTCAGAGGCTTTTGGGTTTTTTTGGTTTTAGGGGTTTTAGTGTTGTTTAGGGTTTTTAGTTTTCTAAGGTTTTTTAGTATTTTTACGGTTTTTCAATTGTAAGGGGTCTTAAAATCTTATTAGGTTTTTAGTTTTTTTTAGGGTTTTTATAGTTTTTAGAATATTTTTTGGGGTTTTAGAGTTTTAGAGTTTTTAATATTTTTTCAGGTTCATTTATAGTTTTAGGGTTATTTATGATATTTAGAGCTCATTAGGGTAATTCTGGGTTTTAACAATTTCTTATTGTGTCTGGGATTTCATAGGGTTTTATGAATTTTTGGTTTTCAGGGGGTTCTATGTATTCTAGGGGGTTTTAAGGGTTTTGGGGGGTTTTAAAGATTTTAGGTTTTTTATTATTTTATGGGTTTTAGAGTTTTAGGTTTTTTAAGGATCTTTAGGGTTTTAAGGATTTTTTGGGTTTTATGGGTTAAATTATATTTTTAGTGTTTCAGGGGTTTCTTGGTGGTTTTTGGTTTTTATAGAATTTATAGGTTTTTATGGTTTTTAGGGGTTTTAGGGTTCCATTGCGATTTCTGGGGTTTTATGATTTTTAGGGGGTTTAGGGTATTTATGGAGTTTTAATGTTTGTAAGGGTTTTATAGGGGTTAGGTTCATTTTTTTTATTTTTAGGATTTTTAGAATCTATTATGATTTTAAGGTTTTTAGGTTATTTTATGGGTTTTAATGTGTTTTAGTTTATTTTAACGGTATTGGGGGGGGGGGGTTATGGGTATTTTTTTGGTTTTTGGGGTTTTTGGGTTTTTGGGTTTTCTGTAGTTTTTTTTGGTTTTTCTGGTTTTTAGTGGATTAGGGGTTTTTTGTGTTTTTTAGGGATTTTAGGGTTTTATGGTTTTTTATGGGTTTAGGGTTTTATAGTTTTTTTATATATTTTTTGGTTTTTTAGTTTTTTATGTTTTTAAATAGTTTTATGGTTTTTATGTATTTTTCATGTTTTTTTGGATTTATAGGGTTTTATAGTTATTTTATGGTTTTGAGGGTTTCTTAGTGTTATTTAGTGTTATTTCAGGTTTTTACGGTTTTAATGTTCTTAGTGTATTTAGGGTTTTTATTTTTAGACAAATTTATGGATTTTTATGGTTTTATAGAGTTTCTAGCAGTATTTTCAGGTTATTTATGTCGTTTTGGAGTTTTTTAGGTTTTTTGGTTTTGGGGGGGGGGGGTAGAGTTTTTAGGGAGTTTTGTGTTTTAGTGTTTTTATGGTTTTCAGGGATTTTTATGGTATTTATGGTATTTAGGTTTTTAGAGGTTTCTTGTAGATTTAGGGTTTTTAGAGAACTTTATGGGTTTTATGATCATGCAATATTTTTTTTCAAGGGACTTTTAGGTTTTTTTGGTTTTTAGAGGATTTAAGGCTCATTAAGGGTGTTTTGGGTGATTTGTGATCACTTATTTTTGAGTCAATAAGGATATCTTATGACTTATCCATTTTTTATAGTTTTATGTTTTGAAAATCACAAACATTTTTTCTTAAGTTCTGTTTTTTTTATGTTTTTTATTTTTTTCTTATGATCTGAAATTATCATTCCCTTATTGTTACAGATATATCATTACTTTTTTCCATTCTGTTAGACTTAAAGAACTGTCATTCTGATTTTCCATTCAGTTATTTTTACAAGATCTTTCATTCTGTTTTTGTCATTTGGTTTTTCAATACTGATTCTAGTGTATATATGATGCCGATTTTCAATATGGATTCCAGTGTATATATGATGCCGATTTTCAATAACGATTCCGGTGTATATATGATGCCGATTTTCAATACCGATTCTGGTGTATATGTGATGCCGATTTTCAATACCAATTTCGGTGTATATGTGATACTGATTTTCAATAACGAATCTGGTGTATATATGATGACGATATTCATGATACTGAATCCGGTGTATTTTTTACTCCGATTTTATGATTCCGTTTTCTTGAGAAAGTTATTTCTAAGAATCCGTTTTCATGATTTCATAATATTACTTTTTCTTGATAATGTTAGAGATGAACTATGTATCATTCCAATGATATCGGATTCCAAGGTTTCTTATACCTAACATTTATCTTTGACTTAGCATTGTTTTTGTTACCTAAAACGATGTTGTACAATCTGTTAAAAACTAACCATTGTATATTTTCCATGTGTCCAGGTTCCTCTAAAATTTAGGGAAAATACGACCGTGGAAAGGAGCCGACCAGTGGGAAGTTTTTCCTATAAATCCAAGCTCATTTGAACGAGCAAAACACACATTGTAGAAAGTGGATGAACTTGATTCATGTGAAATAGATGTGAAGTGATTTCTTGAGAGAGAGGCTCTTACAACTCTTAGCGCTTCGTGCAGATGTCTTGAACAACCTGTTCAGGCATGAACAACTTGTTCAGAATTACTTCGTGCAGACTCTGATCATGATGATTGTGGGCTTCTGGGTTTGGAAGACAAAGGTTCTGATTTCCTTCTAAATCGAGGTCTTGCGGGGATATCAAGACAGATACTGATCTACGGATTGGGGGCTTACCTGGGTTTGGGTAAGACATACTTTATTGAAAGTATAAATCAAGGAACCATTATCCAAGGTTGTTGGATACCCTTCTCTTTGGTTTAAAAAAATCCTATTGTTACTTGTTTTCTTTCACATATTGTTTTAATTCCACTATTGTTCTTAGCATTGTTAAAGTTAGAAAGTATGAATTTCTTATACTTTGTAATTATGTTACTCTGATTATATTTCATATTCTATACGCTTTAAGATAGAATCCTTATTTTAAGAAAAATAGAAAAGGTTTATTAAAGAGGTATTGTGAATGTTTGTTTAACCTTGCTAGATTTAATTTTTAAAGGTTCCAAAAGAATTTTTAAAGTATACAATTCACCCCTATTATATATTGAGCATCTAAATTCTTATTTCGATCCTACAATTGGTATCATAAGAAGGTCTCGGAAATACTTATACCCACATATAAGTTTTCTTGATCAAATTTTCCATTTCTTAAGTTCTTAATATTTGATTTTAAACTTTTACTACTAATAAGTTTTGTGGAAAAGAAATTCCGTTTAGTGTGGAAGGAATTAATGTTGGATCTCTAGAAAATTTAAATCTTATTAGACCGCATGTTTTTGATGGAAATGATTATTAGTATTGAAGAGACATGATAAAGATGTGCGTTATTAACATTGGAGTTGATAACTACCTGATGTTGACAGGAGACTATAAGATTCCTGATAAGGAATTGAGAACTTTTACTAATCATGAAAAATCAGAATACCAAGAAAATTTCACAGTCAGAAATACATTGCTGTGTTCCATGACTAGTAACACCTATAGTCAAATATCTTCTTGTGAAGATGCAAATAGTATCTTGAAGAAACTTGAAGTTACACATTTTGGTACTTCTAAAGTTATAGAGACAAGAAGAGCTATGTTGAGAGCATTATACCATGGCTTTAACTTTCCTTATGGAGAACCTATAAGAAAATTTCAGAAAATGTTTAGGACTATAATGAATAACTTACAGTCTATTAGTGAGAAAGGGTTGGATGATGAAGCTATTATAGACAAGATTATAGACATTATTCCAAATTAGTGGGAATCCAAGAGGACTACTATAGATGAAAATAGGAAAGTTTCTCAGATTTATCTTGATGAACTGTTTGGAACTACTCTTCAACATGAAACCAGAATGAAGAGAGATACTGATAATATTAAGAAGAAGAATGGAAATGGATGTGTTACTTTCACAACTACTTAAAATTATTTGAAAGCCAAGAATCCTGAGAGAATTACAAGATCTAATGCTAAGTAAGTTGTTGTTCAATCTGAATCCAGTGAAAGTGAAGCTTTAGAAAATGATCTAGCAAATCTTGCTTAGAGGATGAACAAGATTGTTGGGTAGAATAACTTTCAATATAGATACAAGAATAAATATGGAAAAGATAATAATGATGTAGAAGTGACATGATATGAATGTAGAAGAACTGGTTATATCAGACATGATTTTACCTTACTTAAGAAGAAAGACAAGAAAGACGGGAATTCTGAAAAAAAAACAAGAAGAATTTCTACAGATCAAATCATAAGAAAGTATTGAAATCCAATGACACTTGATGTGCCAGTGGTGGATATTCTTTTGATGAATCTTCAGAATATGAATATTTTGTAAAAAGGAATATTGTTCTAATAGCCAGAGCTCCATTGCAAAAATTAGTGTCTTATGGCTATGGTATGAACTACTGAATCCTTAACCAATATGTCTTTAAGTGAAAATTTTCCAGATACAGGTTTTTCTTCAAATGAAGAATCTTCTTCATTAGATAATGATAATGATTTTCCTTCCTATGAGGAGTTTTCTAGATTTTCTAAGTTGGTTGAGAAAAGAAATTGTAATGTTTCTATGAAACTTTATAAAGAAAATTCTAGAGAATCTATTTTAACAAAAGAAATTTTAGATCTTTCCAAAGATCTTGATGAGAAAAATTTTGTTTTAGAAAATCTTTCTAAAAACTTCAGGAAGTTAATTCTGAGAAGAATAAACTTTTTGAGGATCTTAAAAATCTGATTTTAGAAAAAGATGTTTTTGAAGATAAACTTAACTCTAAATCTATTATTCTTGGGGTTAATAATTTAGTCCTAAGACTAAAATATGATATATTTTCCTTGAAGAAACTTCTAGAAAAAATTACTTCATGTAAAGAAATTTTTGACAAGATGTATTCCCAGATCCGACCTCATGGTAATAGTCAGGGTTTAGGTTATTCTCATGAAAAAACCAATTTTTAAAAATGATTATTTTGTTCCTTCTAGAGCCCATTTTCGTACTAAATTCCCAAGTGGTGGGAATTGGAAGAAAAACTGTTCTTTAAATAGTGTTGAATCCCTTGGGTTTCATAAATATTATTTTTCCAAACAAATATGGTTACCCGAGCTCTTATTATCTAATAATTATGGATTAAAGAAAATTTAGATTCCGAAGATCTAACTCTTTATTTTTCAGGAAAATGAAGGAAGTACCAACAACATTTTGTACATGGATAGTGGATGTTCCCGAAACATGACTGGTAAAAAAGACAATTTCAAGAAAATTTTAAAAACAAAAGGTAGAAAGGTAACTTTTGGTGATAAATCTCAAGGTGAAATTGTCGGTATTTGTAACATTATTCCTCTTGGTAAAGCTGTTATTTAAAATGTTCTTTATGTAAAAGGCCTTAGGCACATCCTCATAAGAATATGTCAATTATGTGATGAAGGTTAGCTTGTGAATTTTAGAAATGATAAATGTTTAGTTCACAATTCCAAGGATGAGTTTATTTTCTCTTCCCTTAAGTATGAGAATGTGTACACCTTAAACCTATGAGTACTTAGAATTCAAGATATACCATGCCTTAGTGCCTTTGAAGATCAATCATGTATTTGGAATAGGATACTAGGACACTATAATTTAAGGAATCTAAGTAAGATTTCAAAGAAAGAACTTGTTCAGTATCTACCGGAACTTAAGTTTGATTCTTCGAAAGTCTGTGATCCTTGTCAATATGGAAAGCAACATAAATCTATATTTAAATTCATAAGTGAAGTTACAACTTATAATTCATTACAGTTAGTGCACATGGATTTATTTGGTCAAAAACAAACTGGAAGTATTGGAGGCAAATACTATTTGTTTTTCCTAGTTGATGACCACACTAGATTTACTTAAGTCTATTTTATCGCAAAGAAATATGAAGCTTTTTCATATTTCAAAATCATTATATCTCTTGTTAAAAATGAGAAAAACCTACAATTGATAACTATTTATAGTGATCATTGTGGAGAATTTTAAAATTCTGACTTTGAATCTTTTTGTAGTAAAAAAGTTATTAATCACAACTTCTTAGCTCCAAGAACTCTTCAAAAAAATGGTGTTGTCAAAAGAAGAAATGGAAATTTTCAAGAGATGACAAGAACCATGTTGAGAGAATATTATATAGCCAAACAATTTTGGGCCGAATCTATAAGTACAGCTGGTTATACTATAAATCGAGTTTTAATAAGATAGTTTCTTAATAAAACACCTTATGAGTTATGGAATGTCCGAAAACCAATAGTTTCTTACATTAAAGTTTTTGGTTGTAAAGTATTTATCTTGAATACCAAGGAGAACTTACATAAATTTTCACCCAAATTCGATGAAGGTATTTTCTTATGTTACTCTACTAACTCTAAGGCATATAGAGTTTTTAATAAAAACACTTGCACTGTGGAAGAAACAATACATGTTAATTTTCATGAAAATGATCCTTTTGTTTTCAAAAAACCTACATATTCAGATGTGTTTTCTAAAACTGATCACTAACCTTTGATAGAAGATCTTTCATACAAGGATAATGTTCAAGAAACTGTTTCTAAAAAATTTACCCCTGAATATTTTTTACCTTATATTGATGAATAGGTTTTTCAAAATCCAAGTCAGTTGTTACTTAGGAATCATCCCAGTGATAATATCATTGGAAATGTTAATCAACCAGTAAGAACAATAAGTTCTTTAAGAAATAAAGTAGAACATATTTCATTTCTTTCCCAATTTTAACCAAATACTTCTGAAGAAGCCTTGGGAGATGAAGATTGGATAAAGGCTATGAAATATGAACTCAATGAATTCGTAAAGAATCAAGTTTAGACCTTGGTTGAGAAACCTAAGGAAAATTCTGTTATTGGAGTAAAATGGGTTTTTAGAAATTAATTCAATGAAAATGGATTCATTGTTAGAAATAAAGCAATATTAGTTGAAACAGGATATAACCAACAAGAAGGAATAAACCATAAAGAAACCTATGCTCATGTAGAAAGACTTGAAGCTATTTGTATTCTTTAATCCTTTGCAACATTATTTAATATTAAACTCTATCAAATGGATGTTAAGTGTGCTTTTCTTAAAGTTTATGTACAGGAGGATTTCTATGTAGATCAACCCTGGCATTGAAGATACAAAATATCCCAATCATGTTTCTAAACTTACCAAATCATTATATGGACTTAAACAAGCACCTTGAGCTTGGTATGATAAAGTTTCAGGATTTTTTCTTCAATATAACTATGTTAAGGAAACTGCTGATCCAACCCATTTCATTAATAAAAATGATAAAGATGTTTTTACTGTTTAAATTTATGTTGATGAAATCATCTTTAGATCAACTCAGCCATCCTTAACCGATTCCTTTGCGAATCTTATGAAATCTGAGTTTGAAATGAGTCTGATGGGTGAGTTAACATTTTTTCTTGGTTTTTAAATTTTACAAAAACCAGAGGGAACTTACATATCCCAACATAATTATATCAAAGATATTTTAAAGAAGTTGGGGTATGACAACACTAAGAGTATAAGTAATCCTATTGGGACCCCTAATAATCTCGACATTGATGAAGTCGGGAAACCTGTAGATCAAACATCTTATTGAGGGATGATAGGAAGTTTACTATACTTAACAGCTAGTCGACCTAACATAATGTTCTTAGTATGATTATGTGCAAGATTTCAAGTAAATCCAAAATAATTCCATTTAAAAGTCGTAAAAATAATTTTTTGGTACTTAATGGGAACATTAGGTTTGGGACTATTTTATTCCTCTATAAATGATTATGAACATAAAAGTTATTCGGATGCTAACATTGGTGGTTGTAAAATGGATAGAAAAAGTACATCTGGAACTTGTCATTTCTTAGAAGATTCCTTAGTTTCTTGGTCTTGCAAGAAACAACACTCTATAACACTTTCCACTGCTGAAGCTGAATATATAGCAGCTGGAAATTGTTATGCTCAATTGTTGTGGATGCAACACACACTCACAGACTATGGTATGAGTTTTACTAAGACTCAAATTATTTCTGATAACACAAGTTCCATTTCACTAAGAAAAAACCCCGCACATCACTCTCATGAAAAGCACATAGATATTAGACTTCACTTTCTTAGGGAACACACACTAAAAGGATATATCATTATTCAATTTATCGGAACGCAAGAGCAACTTGATGATATTTTCAAAAAACCTCTACGTTCTGATAGATTTGAATATATTAAACATAATATAGGAATGATTTCTGTAAGGTAGTCATTCATATCTACTTCTTGTTTAAATCATATCCTAATATTAAACTACTTATTATTTCAGGGGGATTAAATATGTTTGTTTATTTTCTTTCTTTAAAATATTCTTCCTTCATTTGAAAATTTCATATTTGAAAATTTCATATTTTTGGATTTTGGATTTGAAGATTTCAGATTTGAAGATTTCAGATTTTATGATTGCGGATTTGAAGATTTCGGATTTTAAGATTTTGTATTTGAAGATTCCAGATTTGAAGATTTCGAATTTGAAGATTTCATATTTGAAAATTTGGGATTTTAAAACTCCCAATAAAAATTCTTATAATACCGATAAACCTCTCAGGGTATTCCAAAAGGTATTCTCTCTTACTCTTTGTCTTAAATTTTGGATGTTAGTAGTTCAAAATTTCATAAATTCTAGTTTACCTTACTTCAAAAGATCGAAATTCATATTTTCTATATCCATTCTCAATCGTCAGATCAGATCAGGCTTTTGTCAGCTGTTTGATTATCTTATAGAAGTTTAAAATTCATAGCTATGTGTATATAAGGGGTGTCTTGTTCTCAAGTAGTGCTCCATCCTTACTCTTCTCAGTGCCGAAGCTCTGCTGCCATCAAAGCTTTCGTTCCGAACTTCTCCTTCACCCTGAATGACTCTTGAATCCTTAGTAGATCAGATGCTAGTTATCAAAGAGATAAAGGACTGGTCAATATTTAGGGAAAGGTTAGTATGCCCAATGTTCTTTGAAAAATAGGTTTCTCTTATTTATAAGATGATAAGATCTAATGGATGGGAAAGCGTCTGCGTTGCTAAGGAGAACTCTCAGGATCTGGTTTATCCTGATCTCCAAATTCAATTCTATGAATCAGTTTCTTTTTTCCAAAATAATGGTAAGGATCTATTTAAGTTCAAATGCTATGATAAGATATATAAAGTTACTTACAAGAAGGAAGCAAATGTTCTCAATATTCCTTATAAAGGGGAAGTTGTTCTATGCATTCAATAACTTCTTGAGAAAGAAGGTTATTTTGAGAAATCTAAGGCTTTGGATTTTCTTGGTCTCAAAATTGTTAAGAATATGAAGATCAGGAATCTCTCAACAAATCACAAGATGGTATCCCTTTGGATGCAATGATTTATTATTCCAAGAATGGGAGATAAGGATTTTTTCACGATATGTGATATATTTATCTTAGACTTCCTTGTCAACCTAAGGAAGATCAACTAAGTGAAATACATCTTTCTCACCATCCAAGCAATTAAAGGAGGATCTATCAGATCTCAGATCCTTATGCACCCAACAAATATTTCGAGGATAATTGTTTTGTGTCTTCAAGAAATGATTGTTCCGTGTCAATAAGTCTCAAAACCATTGAAGATATTATTTCTAAGTGACGACACTCTAAGGAGGATGAAGGTATATTTTATCCGAGAATCAAAAAACATTGAAGAAATGGTTGTCCAGAACAAGGGTGATGTTCCATAAATCTTCAATGCCGGTATCTAAGATAAGAAAACATGATGAACCGAGCTTTCCAGTACGAGTTTCGGATGTCCTGGTATCAGCACCTCCTCCTGCAATGAAACAAAAATCTTATTCAGATGCAACAGTTGCAAAGTGGAGATAAATGGAAGCCACATGAAAAGAAAGATATTCTTCTTTTGGTCTGAATCCCATGGAGGCTAAGGCCTTGAAAATCAATCAAGATGAAAATATTGAAACAGAAAATAAGGAGAGGAAGTTAAAGAATAAATCCTCAGATGCTCTAGTGTGTCAGTCTTTATTGAAAGCCATGGAAAAAAGTCTCAACTAGTTCTGGAATCTGATGTTTCTCATAAAAAACCAGTGGCCACTCCAGAAATATAGAAAGGTAATAAATTCCTAGTTTTATTAGAATATGTTCAAGAAGTAGAAGATCAGATAGTCCAAGAAGATGATGAGATGTTTTAAGGGAAGTGGAAGATTATGTTGGAAATCCTTTGAGTTCATTTTCCAAATCTATATCAATAGAACAATTCGGAGAACAAGTGGAAGAAGAAATTGAGGAAGAAGTTGAGGAAGAGGTGGAAGTTGAGGAAGAAGTTGAAGTAGATGAAGAAGAACAAGTATAAACTAAAGAGGAAGGAGAAGATAAAGAAAAAGTTGAACATCAAGGTGAAGAAGAGGATTAATTTCAAAAGGAAGAAGATAAACAATAATATCTTAATATTATCCAAGTATCTGATGAACAAACCCCAGTCCAAAATACTGAAAAAGGTAAGAGTGTTTTGGTTACCTCACCGGATAATTAAATACCTCAAAAGTCCTCTATGAGAATAGAGAGACAAGCTTCCTTAACTCCCAGAGGAGTTGAGAAAGGAAAAGATGTTTCAGGATATGAGTCCTCTTCGTCTGTTAAGAATGATTTTGTCAATATATCTATAATAAAGTTGGTAAGTACTATTCCGGTTCTTTCAAACATAGATCCCCGGAGTCAAATGATGCAAGATACCCTAACCCAAAAGACAGAATTGATCAATATGCTTATGGACATGGTTTTCAAGCATGAAGCAGACTTCAGTAAGCTTTTGATTGATTACAAATCCCAGAAGGTAACTTGAAATAAATCCTTTAACCATGCCAAAACAATCAATGAAGAGCTCATAATGTTTGGTGATTTCAAGGATTCAACAAAGGGAACTTTTAATTCTTGTGAAACATAATTCAAGAATGTTAAGGCTTCAATATCTGAGAAGGTTAGTCAACTCAATTCTGTTGCCCGATCTATTAGTAGTGAAAATAAAGTCATAGCTGAATTAGAGGAAAATGTTGCTGCTCAAGAAGAAAGGATTTTGGCTTTATAAAATAAGAACCAGGATCATGATAACTTGCTGAAGAAGTTTCAAGATGATCATAAGGAACTAAAGAAGCTCACATCCATGATAAAGAAGATGATGATTGAGAAGAAGAAGAATGAATGAATTTTATTTACATTACAATGTTTTATTGTAATATAAACCTTATTTCTAAAAATTATCTTAGGAAATTTCTTGCATATCTTTCTTTTGTTTTCGGATGTATGCTTGCTTAACATTTCACTTACATCTTATACTTCTCTATACCATTCTCGCTTTTTGAAAATCACAAAGGGGGATAATTTATTTAAAGTAGGAATTTAATCTATGAGTGGGAGAATCTATTAAGGGGGAGTTTGGAAAGAAAGGAAAATGTCCAAGTAAGGGGGATTTTTCTTTTATGTGAGATGTTTATCTAAGGGGAAGTTATTCTTTTAAGAAAACCCAGACTTTAAAGATCAATAATATGATCCTTGGGAAACTTGACCTAAGGGGGAGTTAGTTGTATTCATTTATAATCTCATTCAAAGGAGAAGATAAGTTTTTCTTACTTACATAGGTCAATATATTCTTCCTTATAAAAGTTGTTTGTGCTTTCCAAAAATGGGGAGATTGTTGAGTCAATAAAGTTATCTAATGACTTCTCCATTTCTTATGGTTTTATGTTTTGAAAATCACAAACATTTTTTTTCTTACGTTCTATTTTTTTAAGTTCTATATTTTTTCTTAAGATCCAGAATTATCATTTCGTTATGCTTACAGATATATCATTACTTTTTTCCATTCTTTTATACTGACAGAAATTTCATTCTGATTTTCCATTCAATTATTTTTACAAGATCCGTCATTCTGTTTTTGTCATTCAGTTTTCGAATACCGATTCCGGTGTATATATGATGCCAATTTTCAATACCAATTCTGGTGTATTTATGATGCCGATTTTCAATACTGATTCCGGTGTATATATGGTGCCAATTTTCAATATCGATTTTGGTGTATATATGATGCCAATTTTCAATACTGATTCCGGTGTATATGTGATGACGATTTTCAATACCGATTGCAGTGTATATGTGATACCGATTTTCAATACCGAATCCGGTGTATATATGATGCTGATATTCATTATAATGAATCCGGTGTATTTTTGACTCCGACATTATGATTCTGTTTTCTTGAGAATGTTATTTCTAATAATTCGTTTTCCTGATTTCTTAAGATTATGTTTTCTTGATAATGGTAGAGATATCTAATGTATCATTCCAATGATATCGGATTCCAAGATTTCTTATACCTAACATTTATCATTATTTTAACATCGTTTCTGTTACCTAAAACGATGTTGTACAATCTATTACAAACTAACCATTGTATATTTTCCACGTGACCAGGTTCCTCCGAAATTTATGGAAAATATGAAAATTGGAAAGGAGCCGACCGTTGGGATGTTTTTCCTATAAATACAAGATCATTTGAAAGATCAAAACACACATTGTATAAAGTTGATTATCTTGATGCATGTGAAATAGCTGTGAAGTGATTTCTAGAGAGAGGTGCTCTTACAACTCTCGGTGCTTCGTGCGGATTGCGTGAACAACTTCTTCAAGCATGAACAACTTGTTCAAACTTGCTTCGTGCAGACTCTGATTGTGCTGATCATGGAATTCCAGGTTTGGAAGACAGAAGTTCCAAGTTCCTTCTAAATCAAGGGCTTGTGGGGATAGCAAGACAGATACCGATCTTCAGATTGAGGGATTATCTGGGTTTGTGTAAGATATACTTTCTTGAAAGTATATATCAAAGAACCTTTATCCTAGGTTGTTGGATACCCTTATCTTTTGGTTATAATAATCCCATTGTAACTTGTTTTCTTTTAAAAGTTGTTTTAATTCCGCTGTTGTATCTTAACTTTGTTAAAGATAGAATCTATAACTTTCTTTTGCTTTGTAATTCTATTACCCGGATTATATTTCCAATTATATATGATTTAAGGTAGAATCATTATATTAAGAATAATATAAAAGGTTTCTTTAAGATGTCTTTTGAATATCTATTTAACCTTGTTAAACTTAATTTTTAAGGGTTCCAAAGTAATTTTTAAAGTATACAATTCACCCCCCTCTTGTATATTGAGCATCTACATTATTATTTCAATCCTACACTTATGATTTTAAGTATTTTTAGGGGGTTTAGGGACTTTTAGAATTTTTTATGGATTTATGGTCTTTTAGAATATTTAGGGTCTATATAAGTTTTTTATTAGTTCAATGGCCCATTAGGGTTTTTGGGTTTTTGGGGTCCATTAGGGGTTTTAGGGTTTCTGGGGTATTTTCGTGGTTTTAGGGTTTTTAGGGGATTTAATGCTTTTAGTTTTTTTAGAGTTTTTAGTGATTTTAGTGTTTTTATGGTTTTTTGTTTTCTTTGGGTTTTACGATTTTTAAAAAGTTCCATATAGTATTTAGGGTATTTATGGATTTTAGGGCTTTAGTAGTTTTTATGGTATTTATGGTTTTTAATTTTAATTGATTTTATAGTTTGTAATGGTCTTTAAATATTATTTAGTGTTTTCATAATTGTTTAATGTTTTATGGTTTTTAGGTCTTTTAGGTTTTGAAAACCATATAGGTTTTTTAGGAATTTTATTTTCCATTAGTATTTATAGGGGGTTATATATTTTTTAATGTTTTTAGGTTTTTAATGTATTTTGGAGTTTTTATGGTTTGTTTGATCCTTTTGGTTTTTTAGGGTTTTTAGGGTTCTTTTGGGGTTTTTGGACCTTTAGGGAGTTTTAGGGTCTATCTTATTATTTGTGGTTGTTTTGGTGTCCTTTAAAGGTTTTTTTTGATTTTTTATGGTCATATGGGTTTATTTAGATTTTTAGGGTCTTTTTGGTATTTTAGGGAGTTTTATGGGCATTTAGGGATTTAGGGTTTGTGGGGTCCTTTATGTTTCTATAGGGTTAAGGGTCCTTTAGTGGGTTTTAGTGGATTTTGTAGTTTTTGAATAATTCTAGGGTATTTTGTGGTGTTTTAGGTTTTTATGGATTTTTAGGGTCTTTTAGGGTTTCATAGCATTTTTAATGAATTTTATAATTATTAGGGTCCTTTATGGTTTTTACAGTGTTTTAGTGTTTTAAGGGTTCTTCGAGGTGTATATTTTTTTTAGCTTCTTTATGTTTCAATGGTTTTTGGGATTTCAAAAGGCTTTTAGGGGTTTTAAGGGTCTTAGGGGTTTGTAGGATCCTTTAGGGTTTTTAGTGGTTTTTATGGTTTTTAGGGTTTTAATGGCCTGTTGGGGTTTTAAAGATTTTAAAAATCATTAGGATGTTTTAGAATTTAATTATGTTATTAAGGTCTATTATTGTTTTTGCGGTATTTTATGGTTTTTAGGGTCTTTTATTGCTTCTTATGGTTTTTTCGTGTTTTGGGGGTTTTTTGGTTTTTTGGTTTTTATGATTTTAAAGGCTTTTGGGTATTTTTAGGTTATTGTTTATTTTAGTGTTTTTAGAGTTTTTAGTGTTTTTATAGTTTTTATGGTTTTTATTATTTTCAGGGTTTTTATCATTTTTAAGGGATTAGGGTGTAGGGTTTAACTTGTATTGTTTAGGGTTCAGGTTGTATAGTTTAAGGTTTAGGGATGATGGAATATTGTTTATGATATGTGGTTTATGTTTTAGGGTGTATGGTATAGTTTTTAGGATGTAGGGTATGAGGTTTAGGGTATCTCAGTTTTTTAGGGTTTTATGTTTTTTTATGTTTTAGGGGTTTTAGGGATTTTTCTGGTTTTTATGGGTATTTAGGGTTTTCAGGGATTTTAGGCCTTTTAGGGTTTTTATGGTTTTTATGGTTTTGGGGTTTTATATTTTTTTCAAGGCTTTCTTAGAGGTTTTTCAAGGATTTTGATGGTTTCTTTGGGTTTAGGGTATTTTTGGTTTTTAGGGATTTAGTTGGATTTTAGCTTATTTATGTGTCTTTATAGTTTTTTGGGTTTTTAGTTTCTTCAGGGTTTTTATGGTCCATTTTTTCGGTTTTTTGGGTCTTATGGTATTTTGGATTTTTTAAGTGTTTTTTGAGTTTTTAGGATTTTGAATATTTTAATTGTTTTTTGTGGTTTTATGGTATTTGGGGTTTTATGGTTTTAATGGTTTTGAGGATTTTTGTACTGTTTAGGGTTTTAGTTTTTTTAGTTTCTTTAGGATTTCTAGTTGTATTTTAAGGGTTCTATTATTTTAGAATTATTTCCTGAATTTAGGTCTTTTAGGTTTTTATTAGGTTTTGTAGGGTTTTATGGTTTTAAATGGATTTTATAATTTTTAGGGGTTTAGGGTTTGTTATGTATATTTATGGGTCTTTATGGTTTTCAGATTATTTTACTAGTTTAAGGTTTTTATGGTTTTATGTTTTTTAGGGGTTTATCAGTTTTTATGGGGTTATATGGGTTTCATGTGTTTTAGGGCTGTTAGGATTTTTAGGTAGTATTAGTTCTTATGGGTTTTAAGGTTATTAGGGATTTTTAGGGTGTTTACACTTTTTATGGATTTTTAGGGTTTTTAGAGATTCTTTTGGTTTATAGTGTTTTTTAGGCCTTTATGAGAATTTAGGGATTTATAATACTTTTTTTGGGGGTTTTGGGTTTTTAGTGTGTTTAAGGGTTTTAGGGTCTTTTGTATTTTTATAAGGGTTTTTTGTGTTTTAGGGTCTTTTGGGGTTATAAGGTCTTTTGTGGATTTTTAGGGTTTTAGTGTTTTTTTGGGGTTTTATGGTTTTTAGGGTTATAGGGGTTTTAGATTTTATAAGGATTTGGGGGGGGGGTTAGAGTTTTTTAGGTTTTTTTGGGTTTTTTGGGTTTTTTTATTTTTAGGGGTTTTAGTGTTTTATGATTTTTTGTTTTTTTAGGGGTTTTTTTGGTTTCTAGGGGTTTGTGGTATTTAGTGTTTTAGGAGTTTTAATATTTTTAATTGTGTTTTAGGGATTTTAGGGATTCTTTTGGGTTTTTATGGATTTCATGGGTTTTTAATCATTTTAGGGGATTTTATGGATTTTAGGGATTTTACAATTTTACACAGATTTTAGAGATTTTGGGTGTTTTTATTGTGTATTAGTTTTTTCAAGGGTATTCGATGATTTTTAATGTTTTTTGATTTTTAAATGTTTTTACAGTTTTTAGGATTTATTTATCTTTTTTTTTGGATTTATAGTGTTTTTAGTGGTTTTTTTGGGTCTTAGGAAATTTTTAGGGTTTTATGATTTTTAGGTTCATTATGGTGTTTAGGGTTTAGAATATTTTTAGGGGTTATAATGGTTTTTAGTAGTTTTTAGGGATTTTATTTTTTTGGGATTTTAGGGTGTCTTAGAGTTTTTAGTTGTTTTATAAATATTAAGGTTTTGAGGATCTTTTTGGGTTTTTATTATGATTTTATGGCATTTTAGATTTTTTTATTGTCTGTACTATTTTTTACAGTTTTTAGGGGTTTCAGGGTCTTTTAGGGAGTGGATTTTTTGGTTTTGGGTTTTACAGTCTTTAGGATTTTTAGTATTTTAGCTATTAGTCATTTTTTGGGGGGTTTTAGCATTTTTTGGACTTTTAGGGTTTTTGTGTTTTTGGGTTATTATCATTTTTAAGGGATTTTAGGGGGTCTTGGGTTTTTATGATTTTTGGGATTTTAAGGGTGTGTTGGGATTTTTGTGGATTTTATGTTTTTAAAGGTTTTAAGGGTTTTTAATGTTTTTATATGGTTTTTTGGGTATTCTATGAGTTTCTGGTTTTTTAAATATTTTAGGTTTTTGTGGTTATTTTGAGGGTTTAGGGTTCATAGATTTGTTTTAGTGTTTTGGGATTTTCAGGGGTCTTATGATATTTACGTTATTTTATTGTTTTAGGGTTTTTTGTGGTTTTAGGGATTTTAATGGATTTTAGTGTTTTCTAATATTAAGGTTTTTTAGAGAATATGATGGTTTTATAATATTATTGTATTTTTTATGGTTTTTAGGAAATCTAGGATTTTTTAGATCATTTAAGGTTTTTAGGTTGTTTTATGGATTTTATGGTTTTTAGGGTTATTAGGGGTTTTATAATTTTTATTATTTTTAGGGATTTTCTTGTTTTTTGGGGGGTTTTAGAAGGCTTGTTTTTTGTTTTTTGGTTTTTGGGGGTTTTATGAGTTTTCATGGGTTTTTAGGGTTTTTTTGGTTTTCAGGATTTTGTAATTTATAGAGTTTTTTTAGTTTTTAGGGGGTTTAGAGTTTTCAATGGTATGTTAGGGTCATTTCAGGTGTTTAGTGTTTCTAGGTCTTTTAGTGCTCTTCTTTCTTTTGAAGGCCATTTAGGGGTTTTGGGGGTTTTCAAGGATTCTTGAGGAGTTTTTTGGGATATTTCTATATTTTAAGTGGTTTGGGGTTTTAGGTGGGTTTTTGGAGTTTTTGGGGTTTGGGGGGGGGGGGGGGTTGGGGGTTTAAGGGGTTTTATGATCATTTTAGGTGTTTTGGGATTTTTAGGGGTTTTATGAGTTTTGAGTTATTACATTCCTTTAGGGTTTTTATAGTTCTAGGTTTTTAAATATTTTTCTTGGATTTTATGTTTCTTGGGAATTTTCTGGGTTTCGAGGGGGTTTTAGCAATTTTAGGTGTTTTAGGTACTTTTGAGGGTTTTGGAATTTTTGGGACATTTAGGGATTTTTTTGTATTTAGGGTTTTTACAGTTTTTTGGATTTCAGTTCTTTTAATGTCTTAATATATTTTATGGTTTTTAGTTTTTTATGGTTTTTAGGGGTTTATAGTTTTTAGGGTTTATTTGGGTTTTATGTAATTTTTAAGGTTTTATTGGATTTTAATGATATTTATGGTTTTTGGAGTTCTTCTAGGGTTTTAGAGTTATTTTAATATTTTTAGGGTTTCTATGGTTTTTACGATTTTTTTTGGGGGGGGGGGGGGGGTTAGTGCTTTATGGTTTTAAATGGGTATTTAGTGTTTTTATGGGGTTTAGGGAGTTTAGGGGTGTTTTAATGGTTTTTTGGTTATATTGGGTTTTAAAGGGTTTTAGGTGTTTTCATGTTTTTAGGATTTTTAAATAATTTTTAGTGTTTTTATGGTTTTTTGGGTTTTTACAGGTTTTTAAGGGGTTTCTTAGGTTTTATGTTCATTTATGGTTTTTCGGGTCTTTTATTTTTTTTTTATTTTTTGGGTCTTTTAGGGTTTTTTGTGTTTTTCCATTTATTTTAGGCTTTTTAAGGATTTTATGGCATGTTAGGGGTTTTACAGTCTTTTAGGGGGTTTAGGCTCTTTTTTGAGTTTTTATGATCTTTTTTAGTATTTGTATATTTTTATGGTATTTAAGTGTATTATGCATTATTAGGTGTTTTTATGGTTTTAGGGGTTTAGGGTTTTTAGGATTTTAGCTATTTTTTTGATTTTTGGGATTTTTAGTGTCATTTAGGGATTTTTATGTTTTTAAGGATTTTTAAGGGTTTTTAGGATTTTAGGGGTTTATGTTTTTTAAGGGTTTTAGGTTTTTAGGTGTTTTGGGTATTTTTAAGAGTTATTTAGGTTTTTAAAGTGTTTTTTAGTGTTTTAGGGATTTAAGGGTTTTTGGGGTTTCATGGGTTTTATAGGGTTTTATGATTGTTTAAGTGGTTTTTTCTTTTTTAAAGTGTGTTGTATGTTTTTATCATCATTTATTGTCTTTTAGTGTTTTAACTTTTATTCAGTTCCTTTTATGGTTTTTTCACACTTTTAAGGCTTTTTATGTTTTTATGGTTTTTGGGTTATTATGCGTTTTTAAGAATATTTTGTGTATTTTTGGTTTTTTAGGCTATTGTCATTGTTTTTAGAGATTTTATGGATTTATTATTGTTTTTATGGGTTTTATATTTTTTCAGGGGTTAAATGTTAAAAAATGGGGTCAGTGTATTTTATGGAACCATAGGACATTTTTAGGGTTTTAGGGTTTTTATGATTTCAGGGGAGTTTCAGTTCTTATGTTTTTTCAGGGTTTTAGTACTTTTAGTGTTTTTAGTGGTGTTCGGGTTTTTATGGGTTTTAATGGATTTAGGGTCTTCAGGTTTTTTAGGTATTTTTGGGTTTGAATGGAGTTTTGGGGACTTTTTAGTGTTTTTGGGGTATTAGGGTCTTTTAGAGTTTTTTAGTCGTATTAAGTTTTCATAGGTTTTTTTTGGTTTTAGGTTCATCATAGGGGTTTTATGTTTTCAAAGGATTTTAAGGGTTTTAATGTTTATTTATTCATTTATAGTATTTAGGGTTTTTTGGGTTTTTATAGAATTTGGGGGTTTAGGTTTTTTAAGGGTTTTGTGGTTATTAGGGTTTTTATAGTTTTAGGGTTTTTAGGGGATTTAGGGTTTTTGTTTGTTTGTTAGGGTTTTATGGTTTTTTACTTTCCTTTTGGTTAATTTAAATTTTGAATGTTTTTAGGGTCATATAGGGGGATTTGTGATTTTATTTCATGTTATGGTTTTTAGTTTATTTGTGATATATTAGGGTTTTTTAGGATTTTTCTATATTTTTCATGATATTTTAGGGATTAAGGTGTTTTCGGGTCTTTTAGGATTCCTTTTGGTTCTTTAATATTTGGGGGGGGGGGGGTTTAAGAGATTTTAGCAATTAGGGTATAGGTTTTATGGTATAGGATTTTGGATTTGATGTGTCGGGTCTAGGTTTTATGGTATAGGGTTTGAGGTTTAGTTTTTATGGCATAGTGTTTAGGGTGTAGTGCCTAGGGTTTCGAGTGTAGGGTATAGGATATAGGGAGTAGGGATTTTGGTTTAGGGCATAGGGTATATGGTTTTTGGTGTGGGGTTTAGGGTTTAAGGTTTAAGGTGTAGGGTATAGGGTTTAGGGTGTACAGTTTAGGGTCTAATTTGTAGGGTATAGGGTTTAGGGGCTTTTACATTTTTTGTGGCGTTTTATTTTTTTAGGGTCTTCTTATGGGGTTTTTTGTTTTTTGGATTCTATGGGTTTTTATACTTTTTTTGGGTTTTTATGTGTTTTAGGGTTTTTATAGTTTTTATGGATTTTTAGGTGGTTTGGGATTTTCATAGGGTATTTTGGGTGTTATAACTCTATTTTGGGGATTTTTGGTATTTTTGAGTTTCTTAGGGTTTTAAGGTTTTAGTGGTTTTAGGGTTTTTATTTGATTTTAGGGT
Organism: Viscum album; assembly: GCA_963277665.1. Lineage (NCBI taxonomy): Eukaryota > Viridiplantae > Streptophyta > Magnoliopsida > Santalales > Viscaceae > Viscum > Viscum album. Next base: position 1,423,340,971 of record OY728136.1, on the reverse strand, counting down.
ATTTTTAGTTTTTAGGGGATATTAATTGGTTTTACTCTTTTTAGGGGGTTTTTTGATTTATGGGGGTTTAATGGTTTTTTGGTTGTTTAGGTTTTTTGTGGTTTTATGTGGTTTTAGAGATTTTTTTTTGTTTTAGAGTTTTTTAGAGTTTTATGGGTTTTAGGTTTTTTAGGGAGATTTAGTTATTTTTAGGGTTTTTAATGTTTTTTTTTGTAAGATTTTTAGGGGTTTTATGTTATTTTAGTGTTTTAGGTATTTAGGGGTTTTTAGGGAATAATATTTTTTTTGTTTTAAGTGTTTTTAGGGGTTTTAGGTTTTTAAATATTTTTTTATGATTTTTAGGATATTTTACATTTTTAGGGGGGGTTTTATATTTTTAAAGGATTCATAATGTTCTTAGTGGGTTTTAGAGGTTTTCTGGGGTTTTGGGTTCATTTATTATTTTCATCATTCTTTTATGGTTTTGTTGGGTTTTTAGAAATTTTAATTGGATTTTGTATTTTTTTGTTGGTTTTGAAGGGGTTTTTAGGGGACATATGTCTTTTTTGGGGGTTTAGGGTTTTTCAGTGTTTAGGGTTTTTATGGATTTTATTATTTTTTGTGTTTTTAGGGGTTTTTAGTGTTTTTGGGTTTTTATCATGTTATGAGATTTTTTTGTTTTTCATAATTTTAGGGTAAGGAAGGTACGATGCCAGGCTATTCTTGGCCCCCCAAAATTTATTAAAAGAAAATCAAAGCAGACAATGGTGGGGTGGGGCCAAATAGCCCACACCGAAAACCATGGACCCCAGGACCCCAAAACCCCAAAATACCCAAAGAGAAGAAAAGAAAGAAGCATGAACTACAAATCAATGTCTCCATACCCATAAGGGTTCTCATCAGCACCATAACCAGAGAAAGCATCTGACTCCACCGAATCCCATTTAGATGATTCATATTGATTTAGGAAGGTATTGTCGTACTCTTGGAGACATAGTTGATCCACATTTAGTTGTGCCTTGATAGACCAACCTCCTCTTCCAGAGGAAACTTCCTTAAATTTTCTAGAGGCTCTTGTGGACATTGTCTTTGGAAAAGAAGAATAGTACTTCCTCAGATTTTTCTTTCGGGGGTCTAAAGAGACCCTTGCTGATTTGTTTTCCTTCCCATATGTAATGGCCACCTCTGGAAAGGCACTCTTATTACAGATCATAGCCATATTATTATTCATCCTACGAGTATCCTCCTGGAAAAAAACATGACCAGGGATGAAGGAGGCTTCCTGATTTAGGGAGCAGTCGGCTAGAACCCCACACTACGACACTCTAGGAAACACCACACTAACCAGGGCCCACTGCAATCTTCCCTCCTCCCTAGGAAGCTTACAGACCTCCACAACCGGTTCCATCGCCTCCCTAAGTTCAACAGCCTCCCCCCTGCTCATGAGAAAACTGAGCTAGAGCCCCCTACAAAGACTCACAAGAAGAATCACCAGAAGAAACCACATCATGCACCATTAAATCCAATGGCCCCTTCCCATGTTGTGGGGAACCCTCCATCACCACAGAACAATGCTCCACAAACTCCCCTTCCACAAAACCTCCCCCTTCTTACCACCTCCCCCAACACCTGACTGAAGTGGGTTGCACCTCTCTATTCTACTCCCTCCCCCTGCTCATTTAGATTCCCTCACACACGTTCTCCCCCTGCTTATCCCCCACCTCCTTCTTATCCATTTACCCTGCTCATTCACCCTCCCCTACACAACTGAACAACAAGATTCACCAGCAGTAGATCCATCAAGAACCACCCCAAGAATTTGCGTTGTGAGGCTATAAGACCAACATCTAGCCACACCCTCAATACCGACCTCCCCAACCTTCACATTTCTCTCTGCTAACAGAACCTGCACCTCATCTTCACCATTTTCACCTCAGCACATATCCCTCACTACAGCTTCACCCTCATTCTGATCATGGCCAAAAATGGATCCTCTCCCCCTTCCTGGCCATATCTCCAAATTAATCCATCATCCCTTGATCCTCTACATCCCCCTGTTTCATTTTCTTAACCTCTGGATCAATATAGACAAGGCACTCAATCCTATTATACAATGTAGTATCACTCTGATCATGCACCACCTTTTTTCCAGCCGGTTCACCATTAAAACTATCAGCAAGAACCATGACTAATGCATTACCCCCCTCATTCCCGCTACTGTTAATTGGAGTATTTAACCCCAATTCGCAAGGATCTAACCTTACCTTCTATTTATCACCACCATAATTAAGATCATCTCTCAGGAAAGAAAATCTGTCCCTAACCTTTGGTTGGGGAGGAAAGAACTGAGAAGCCTTGACAGGCACCTCCTCCCCCCCTCCACTGGATTCTGGAATCCTTCTCCATGTCCCACTAAATCCTGATTCGAAGCACCGGATCTCCTTAAGACTCTCCTACATACACGATTATCATGACCAAGATGGCGACAGGAGGAACAAAAATTGACCCATGTCTCAAATATCACCAGCTATCTCCATCGATGCTCCTCACCAACAACGATCCACAAAACGTCCAGTGGTTCTTTAAAAGCATACACCTCAAAAAAATCCCTATGAAAGACTGGATGTCATGCATCCCTAGTCCAGTAGTTCACACAAAAGAACCATCCCACCAGGTTCCCCAACATCAAAATAATATAATAATTTGGAAATGGGAGAGAAAGTTCAAGAAATCTCACCCAAGTTTCCACCATTGGCTAATCACGGTGCAAGTTATGATAAAAACTCCATCGAAAAAGAGAGAACTGGGTACCACTGTAGTTTTGAGAAGCCACAAACCAGGAATGTATAAGATCTTCCTTAGACAAAAGGTGAATCAAAATATGGGAGCTATCTAATATTCCCACTGTTACACGATCTTTCAGATCCCAACATTCAAAGATGAATATGTAAAAAATGTCTATCAGGGGGCGCCAGCTCGTGAAATGAGCAACCAAGGTCCTCTTATGAAAAGCGGAGTCTTCATTAAACTCTACAATCGAGATCTGGATTTACAGATATCCTTTAAGAAGGCTTGGAACCTTGGGGAAAAGATCAATCCATAGAAATGGGGGCAGAAGGTCCGGAGCCGTGAACAGAACAAAAGGCCGATCATCCGCGAAAGCAAGCGAAGTCCCCTTCCCCACGGCGGGGGAGGGAGATGCGAGAAACCCATCGTTGTCTTCAAGGAATATAGGGGAAATTCCATTGCGAGAGAGTGGAGGCCCACCACCATCTTCTCCATCAGCCTTATTTATAGTTTTAGGGGTTATAGGGATATATTGGGATTTAGAGGGTTTTATACTTTTTAGATATTATTTAGGTTTTTTGTTTTTTATGATTTAGGGTTTTAGTATTTCTTGGGGTTTTAGTATTTTTTAGTTTTTAGGGGTTTTAAGGTTTCTAAATATTTTAGGTGTTTTTACATTTTTTAGGGTTTTGAGATATTTTGGGGGATTTAGGGTTTTTAGAGTTTTTAGGGGGGTTTGGGGCTCAATAGGTTTATAGGGTTTTGAGGTTCTAGGTTTTTAGGGGGGGTAATGGAATTAGGGGTGTTTTTAGTTGTTTTTAGGGTTTTTAGTGTTTTTAGTCATTTATAAGGATATATGGGGTTTAATGTTTTTAGTGTTTTTAAATATATATTTTTTGTATTTTTAGAGATTTTAGTGTTTTTAGGGTTTTAATGGGGTTTAGGGTTTTTCGGGGTTTTTAACCATTTGAGGAATTTTTGGATTTTTATGGGTTTTAAGGGGTTTTGGGATTTGTTAGTATGTTTAGACTTTTTTGTTTTTTTGTGGTGTTTTCGGGATTTAATGGTGATTTTGGGTTTTTGGGTTTTTTTTGGGTTTGAATATTTTTTGGGGATTTAAGGGGTTTTAGGGGACTTTTGTTTTTTTTTTGTTTTTTTTATGTTTTTTGTTCTTTTAATTTTTTGATTAATTTTTTGAATTATTATAGTTTTTCTATTTTCAGGGGTTCTTATTTTTTTTGTATTGTTTTAGGGTTTTTTTTGATTTTCTGGGTTTTCAGTATTTTATAGGGGATTTATAGTTTTTATTGTTTTTTGGGTTTTCATAGGGATCCTTTTTTTGGGTGTTTGATGGTTTTTAGGTGTTTTTAGAGTATTTTATGGATTTATTATTTTGGCGCTTTCGGTTCATTTTAGGGATTCTATGAATATTTTAGGGGTTTTAGGGATTTTCTAGTATTTTTTTAGTTTTTTATGGACATAAGGTTATTTTTTGGTTTTTTTTGTCTTTAGGTTTTTATGGGTTTTTTGGGTTTTTATTTTTGGTGGGTATTTAGGGTTTTCAGGGTTTTAGGGGTTTTAGTTTGTTGGGTGTTTAATGTTTTTAACAATATATTATGGTTTTTATCTTAATTTTATGTTCTTTTAGGTTTTTTTAAATTTTTAGGTCTTTTAGGGTTCTTTAGGATTATAGGGGGTTGTAGTGGGTTTTTGAGTTTTTATGGTTTTTAAGGGTCTCCATGTTTTTTGGGTTTTTTGAGTTTTTATTGGATGGGGGGGTTGTGTTTTTAGTGTTTCTAAATATTTTTAGGGTTTTAGGGGTTTTTAGGGTCTTTATGTTTTCAGAGTTTTTTGGATTTTATGTTTTTGAGGGTTTTTGGGGGATTTAGAGTTTTTAGGGTTTTTGGGTTTTCATGTTTTTTGGGAGTTTTATTGTTTTTTGGTTGATTTTGTTTGGGGGGGTGTGGGGGTTAATTGTTTTATAGGGTTTTAAGGGGAATTTTTGGTTTTAGGGGTTTTAAAGGGTCTTTATGGGCATTAATTGGTAAGGGGTTTTAAGGGTTTTATGGATTTTAAGGTTTTTAAGAGTTTCAATGTTTTTCCATCTGTAGGAATTTTTATGGGTTTTAAGAGTTTTTAGTAATTTTCTGAAGTCATTAGAGTTTATCAGCTCTTAGGTCTATTACAGTTCTAGGGGTTTTTGTTTTTTTTTTGTTTTTATGAGTTTTAATGGTTTTTTGGAATGTTTTGTTTTCAAGGGTTTTGGTGTTTTTTTCTTATTTATAATTTTATTGGGTTTTTTGAGGTTTTAGAGGTTTCCATAGTGGTTTTACGGTTTTATGGTTTCTTAGGGTTTTAGGGGTTTTATGGGTTTTTAGGGATTTTGGTTTTAGAGGGTTTTTTTGGGTTTTTACGGTTTTGTAGAGTTTTGATAGTATGGTTATGGGTTTTCAAGATTCAAGTTTTTTTTAGTTTTTCTTGGGGTATTTAGTTTCTTTTAAGGATTTTAGGGAATTTTTAGTTTCATCATAGTTTTTAGGTTTTTTTAACAATTTTAGGCTTTTAGGTTCATTTATGGGATTTAGAGTTTTTAGAGTGTCTTGGGTCTATTAAGAGTTTTTACTGTTTTCTGGGTATTAAGGGGTTTTAGGGTCTTTTGTGTTTTTAGTGGGGTTTAGGGGTTTTAGGGGTTTCATGGTATTTTAGAGGTTTTAAGGGGTTTTATGTTCATTTAGGGGTCTTTAGGGTCGTTTCAATGTTTTGTAGGGTTTTTATTGTCCTTTAGGGATTTTATGGTGTTTTAGGGTCTTTTAAGGGATGTTAGGGTTTTAGGGGGTTTTAGGGGTATTTAGGGTTCTTAGGGGTTTTTTGTTCAATTTTAATTTTTAGGGTTTTTGGGGTTTTAAATTTTGTTAGGTCCATTTTCGAGTTTTTTGAATTTTTAGGGTCTTTTAATGTTTTTAGGGTTTTTAATGTACTTTAAGGATTTTGGGTAATTTAAGGTCCTTTGGGGTTCTTGATGATTTATAATATATTATAGGGTTTTGGGGATTTAAGGAATTTTATGGTTATAGGGACATTAAGGGTTTCTAGGATTTTTGATGTCTTCTAGTGGTTTTAGGGACTTTAGTGTATTTTAGGTTATTTTATTATTTCTTGGGTTTCTATGATTTTTAAGAGTTTGTTATGGTGTTTTAGTGTTTTAGTGTTTTTTTGGTTTTATAAGATATTAGTGATTATTAGGTTCTTGAATTTGTTTTAGGGTATTTAGGGGTTTAAGGGGTTTTTATATTTTTAGGGGGGTGGGCCTTTTTGGGATTTTTTATAATTTTAGGTGTTTTTATCATTTTTAAGGATTTTTAGGGATTTTTAGATTTCTAGGGCTTTTAGGTATTTTTATGGATTTAATGGGATTTAATGTTTCTTATTTTTATCTATGGGTTTTACGGGATTTTTTGATTTTTTTTTCTGGCCTAAGGGTTTTTAATTTTATTGTTTTCCATGTTATTAAGGTTTTTTAGGTTTAAGGTAATTTCGTAATGGTTTTAGTGTTTTTTGTGTTTTTTGGACTACTATGGTTTATTAAGATTTTTATAGTTTCTATCCGGTATAGAGGTTTTTGAGTGTTTTTAAGTGATTTATAGGTTCTTATGGGTCTTCAGGGTGTTTTAGTGTCTTAGTTTTCACTATGTTTTTTAGGGATTTGGGTTTTTGGGTGTTTTCTATGGTATTAAGATTTTGATTTTAAGGGGTTATTAGAGATTTATGTGAGATAAGGGATTTTAGATATTTTAGTATATTGTTTATGTTCTTTAGTTTTTATGGATTTAATGGTTTCTTAGGGTTTTAGGGTTATTAAGGTCTTTTAGGATTTTTGGTTTTTTAATATATTTATTCTTTTTAGGGGTTTTTAGTGCATTTTTTGGGTTTTTTGTTTTCTTTTTGTTTTAGGGTCTTAGGGTTGATTAGGGTTTTAGAATTTTAAAGTATTTTTGGGGGAATTTTGTGTTTTCGTGGTTTTAGGGTGTTTTTAGCAGTTTTAGGGGGTTTTAAGGGTTTATAGTGTTTTTAGGTTATTTATGATTTGATGTTTTTTATGATTTTAGTAGTATTTTAGGTTATTTAGGGATTTTAAAGGTTTTTATGGGGTTTTTTGGGGTTTTTAACAGGTTTTAGGGTCTATTGGTGTTTTTAGTGTTTTTATGGTCATCTGGGGTGATAGGGTTTAAGGAATTTTATGGTTTTAAAATGAATTTAGGGATTTATGATTTTTTACAGGTTTATAGGGTTTTTATTCATTTAGTGTTTTAGTGGGTTTTAGGATTTTCTATGGTTTTTGGAGTTTTAGCAGATTTTTAAGGTTTTCGTAGTTTTTTGGGTTTTTATAGTTTTAATGGTTTTTAGGGGTTTTTAGGTCTTTCGGTCAATTTTATGGGTTTTAGGGTTTTTTAGGATATTGGACCTTTTTGGTTTTTTATTGTTTTATAATTTTTAGGGTTTTTTGAGGTTTTTTGGGAATTTTAGGGTTAATTAATTTTTAGTGTTTTTAAAAACTGTCTAAGAGTCTATGTGCTTGTTTTTAGGGGAACTATAGCAGCGGTGGGTACTATAGTAGTGCGGGTACTGTAGCAGTACTATTCATAGAATGGGCTTTGGGCCAAAAAATTGTGCCTACGGGCTATGTAATGGGCTAAATTCCCACTGGGCCTTTGGGCTATGTAATGGGTCTCCCTCTACCCAGTTAAAGAGGTATTTTCTTTGTTTCAATAATTAAAATGAGGCTTCATCCCCAACCTTTAAAAAAAACGGGGCTTTTATCGTTTATAGGGTTTTATGGATTTTTAGGGGTTTATGGGTTTTTAGAGTTTTTATCAATTTTAGTGGTATTAGGTGTTTTGGGTTTTTAAGTATCATTTAAGGTTTTTAGGGTTTTTAGGGGATTTTATTGTTTTTAGGGTCCTTTGAGGTGTTTTTATGTTTTTAGCGTCTTTTTGGGTTTTGAGGTTTTTTGGTTTTTAGTGTGTTTTTATTTTTATAGGATTTTTAGTGTATTTTAATATTTCTTTAGGAGTTTAGAGTCTTTCGTTTTTAAGAGGTTTTATCATTTTTTAAAATTTTAAGGGTTTATAAGTTTTTTTGGGCATTAAAGGGGTTTGGTAACTTTTATGGGGTTTGGGGTTCTTATAGTCCTTTATGGGTTTTAGTAATCTGAGGGTATTTTAGAGATTTTTAGGTTTTTAGTGTCATTTTTATATTAGATTTGTTGTGGGGTAAGGGGTTTTATAGAGTTTCAGGTTAATTTATGGTTTTTAGGGGTTTTAGGGTCTTTAGGGGTTTTAGGTTGTATTATAGTTTTTATAGTTTTTATGGTTTTTTATTGTTTTGGGTGTTTTTATGGGATTTTAGGGTTTTATGGGGTTTTATGGATTTTTCTATTTTTTTGGGACCCTTAGCGTTTTTAGCTTTCTAGGGTATTTACGGGTTTTTCATGTTTTCTAAGGGTTTTAAGGGATTTTTGCGTTTTTCTATGGTTTTAAGGGTTTTATTTTTTAGGGTTCTTTTATGGTTATCAGGGATTTCATTATTTTTAGGTTTTAAGGGTTTTAAGTGTTCTAATGGTTTTTTGGGGGGAGGGTAGAATCATTAGTGATTTTAACGTTTTTTTGATTTTTTTTGATTTTTAAGCAGTTTTAAGTGGGTTTGAGGAATTTCTTAGGGTTTTTGTAGGATTTTCAAGGTGTTCATGGTTTAAAGGGTTTTATGGTTTCTTACGGTTTTTGGTTATTCATGGTATTTTGTGGTTTTTAGTGTTTTTAGTTTATTTATCATTTTTAGGGATTTTAGGGTTTCTTTTAGGTTTGTTTCATTTTATTAGGTTTTTAGGGTTTCTAGGATTTTATGTTTTTTCATTTATTAGGGTTATTAGGATTTTTATGTTTTTAATTTTTTTTAGGTTTTTTAGGTTATTTAGGGTTCTATTGTAGTTTTATGGTTTTTAGTGTTTTAAGGGTTTTTTAGGATTGTCGTGTTTTTTTTGGGTTTTGGGGTGTATTAGCGGTTTTTAGGCTTTTATAGTGTTTTTAGGGTTTAAGGGTTTAAATGTTTATTAATATTTTTATGGTTCTAGGTATTGTTTAGGGGTTTTATAGATTTTTTGGTTGTTTATGGTTTTTAGGGATCTTTTCTGGGTTTTAAACTGTATTTAGGGTATATTAGTTTTTTAAAGGTTTATGTTATTTTAATTTTTTTATCTTATTTTAGGGGGTATTAGGGATTTTGAAATATTTTTCAGTGTATTATGTATTTTAGTGACTTTTAGGGTTTAAATCGTTTTACTGTTTTTTTCATTTTAAGGGATTCTATGGTATTTTAGGGGTTTTATCAGGTTTTAAGGTTTTAGGTGTTTTTTTGGTTTTTATGGTTTTTAGGATATTTATTGTTTCTATGGATTCTTAGGTTTTTTATATTTTATTTTTTGGGTACTTTATGATTTTTAGGGATTATAGGGTTTTTAGGATTTTTACGGTTTTACGGTTTTATGCTTTTTATGGGTTTTAAGGGTTTTATGGATCTTTTAGGGTTTTTATCGGGTTTCTAGGGTCTTTTAGGGTTTGTTTGTGTTTTGGGGGGTTTTATAGGTTTTTAGGTCTTTTAGATTTTTTTTATCTTTTTAAATTCCTTTTAGGGGTTTTTACGATTTTTTTGTTTTATGGTTTTTAGTATTTTTTCATTTTTAATGGTTTTAAGGGTTTTTAGTGTTTTAAGGGATATTTTAGAATTTTATGGGTTTTTAGAATGGGTTTTTAGAATGGGTTTTTAGGGGTTTTTGGAGTTTCAGGGTTTTTAGTATTTTTTTTCATTTTTAGGGTATTTGGAATTTTTTTGGTTTTTACATTTTTTATGGTCTTTAAAGGTTCATTAGGGTTTTAGGTCCTTTTAGGGGTTTTTAGTGTTTTGTAGGGGTTTTAGGGTTTTTTGGGTTTTTATATTTTTTTAGTGTATTAGATGGTTTGTTTAGGGTATTAGGGCTGATTTGGGGATTGAGAGGGGATTAGGGTTTTTAGTAGTTTTTAGGGTATTTTAGCATTATTAAGTGTTTCTGGGGTCTTCTAAGGGGTTTTAGGGTTATTTATTAACTTTTTGGGGTTTTTAGAGTTTTATGTGTGTTTTAGGGATTTTTTTTTTGTTTTTAGGGTCCTTTTCCATTTATTTTTTTACAGTCCTAAAGTTTTTTGGGTTTCCAAATTTTTAGGGTTTTATAGTGTTTTTGGGGTTTTGGGGGGTTGTTAGAGTTTTTCATGGATTTATGTTTTTTTGAGCTCGTTCAATGTTTTTTTATGTTTAATGTGTTTTTAAATATTTTAATGGGTTTTTGGGGGTTTTAAGATTTTTTTTGTTTTTAGAATTTTGTAGGGGTTTAGCGTGTTTTGGGGGGTTTTAATGGTTTTATAGTTTTTAGGATTCCTAAGTGTTTATAGGATTTTTCATTTTTCATAGGGATTTGGGGGCTTCTTGGTTTTTACCTTTTAATGGATTTTTTACTGATTTTTATGGATTTCTATCAGATTTTAGGGTTTTTAGGTATTCTGATAACTTTTTGGAGTTTTATGTATTTTTATGGATTTTCATGTATTTCTATGGTTTCTATGTTTTTTGGGATTTTTAGGGTTTTATAAGGATTTTGAGGGTTTTTATCATTTTTTTATTTTTTGGTGGTTTATGTTTTATTAGGTTTTTATGATTTTCTATGTGGTTTTCACGGTTTTAGGGTTTTTTAGTTTTTTCAGATTTTAGGTATTTTTTAGGATTTTTTGGATTTTTTGGATTTTCAGGGGGTTTAGGATATTATGATTTTTAGGGTTTTAGCAGCATTACGGGTTTTTGTGTTATTAGGTTTTTTTGAGCTTCTAGGGTTTTTAGGGATTTTCATAGTTTTTTATGACATTTTAGGTGTTTAAAGGGGCTTTATAGTTTTTATTGGTTTTTAAGGGTTTTTGGGTTTTTAGGGTATTTATAGTTTTTTATGATTTTTATTTTTTTTCTGGGATTCAGAGTTTTTATTGTCTCTTTATGATTTTTAAGGGTTTTTGTTTTTTTAGGTTTTTTATAAGTTTAAAGTGGTTTGGGTTTTTTTGTTTTCTTATGTTTTTCAGGGATTTTTTACAATCAAAGGATTTCTTAGTGAATTTTAGGAATTTTTTGGTTTTTTAGGAATTTATGAATGTTTATGGTTTTAGGGTTTATTTTGTTTTTTAGGTTTTTTATATAATTTTGTTCATTTAAAGATTTTATGTATTTTTCGGGGTTTTCTGGTCTTTAAGATTTTTTTAACCTTTCATGGAGTCTAATAGGTTTTTAAAGATTTAGTGGTTTTATGGGGTTTATGGGTTTTAGAGTTATTAAAAGTTTTAAGGGGATTTATGGTTTTAAGGTGTTTGTAGGTTGTTAGGGTCATTTTAGAATCTTTTAAGGTTGTTAAAGTTTTTTTAGCCTTTTATGGGTTTTTAGTGTTTCTAGGTTTTTATGGTTTTCTTAGGGGTTTTCAGGGTTACTACGGCTATTTTCCCATCATTTGATGTATTTTTTAAGATTTTTATGGATTCATTGGGGTTTAAATAATTTTAAGGATTTTTATGGTTTTTGTGGTTTTTTGGATTTTTAGGGTTTTACCATTTATTAGGTTTTTAGTGTTTTTATGAATTTTTAGGTTTTTAAGTTTTACTTATGGTTATTCAAGGATTTGGTGTTTTTATGTTTTTAGTGACATTCACGTATTTTTTTCATTTTTATTGTTTTGGGGTTTTTTTATGGATTTTGTAGATTTTATGGTTTGTTAATGTTTTTATGGTTTTTAGGTATAAAGGGTGTTTTGGGTTTTTTGGGTTTCAGAGATTTTTAGTGTTTTTTAAAATTTTAGGGGAAGGAAGGCTCGGGTCCAGGTTATTCCTAGAACCCCCAAAAATTTATTAAAATAAAAGACACAGACACTGTAGACAAGGGAGGGGAGGGATCCACCGATCCACACACGAAAACCCCTTACAACCTCAGCCCAAAGGCCTCATAAAGAAAAGAAGAAAAGAAAAAAGCAAAAACAAACAAGTCCAAAAGTCCAAAAGGGAGAGCCCACAAGGGGAGGATCAGCCAACATCACCACCAAAATCCTCCAGCTCCGCACCTCGAAACCCCATGCCGACACCAAAGTCGTCACCCACATCAGCAAAACTGAAATATGACTCACCACCCATGTCCGTTGAGTCCCATCCAGACTCAATGTCCTTTTGCATGCCAAGCCTGGATAGCATCTTCATCCTAGCCTTCTCTTGCTCTGAGGAAATTGAAGGTTGTTCTTGCTTATTCACCTTTAGTTTAATCTTGACAGCTCGTGAAGAGGCCCTAGTTGCCATGGGATGTGGGAGGGCAGAGTAATACCTCCTCCGTCTTCGTCTCTGGGGGTTAAAATTTTAGGGGTTTAAATTATTTTTAGTGGTTTATTATTTTTTAGGGTTTTTATGAGGCTTTAAGGGTTTTTATGGTTTTTATAGGTTTTTATGTTTTTTGGGGTTTTATGGTTATTAGAGAATTTCATGGTTTTTAGTGTTCATTATGTTTTCATGGGGCAATAAATATTTTTAGGTTTTTATGGTTTTCTTATGTTTTTTAGTAATTTTTATGTTTTTAGGTAATTTTGGGGAGTTTTTAGGATTTTTATGGTTCTTTAGGGGTTTAAGTGGTTTTGAGTTGTTTTAGGGTTTTTTTGGGATTTTTGGATATTTTTTAGATTTTTAGTGTTATTAGGGATTCTATGGGTTTCATTCGAAAACCTTATGATTCGGGGTCAGCGGCATGTCTGAGCGTCGTTTATTCCTTCTTTCCTTCTTTTCTTCTCATCTTTTCACCACCTTTTTCCCCCTTCCATCATGACAGTGCGTTTTCTTAGTGTTTGTCTCACATGATGTATCTATTGGTTCAGATGAAGATCGTCACCTTTGAAGGCCCTAGCCATTGCTACCCTGCTCTGACTGCGTATTCCACTACCCCTCTCCAGGTCAGATCTGGAGTGATGTATACACTACAATTTTGGGTTAGCCGGTTCGACGGTCATGGTTGTTTTAGGCACTCCATGTGTTCGGCTACTGGTTTCATCCTCACAATGATGCTAATGTTCAGATCCCTAGGTCATTCAAATATCTTCCCTAACATCAAGTCCCGCTACTCCTCTTTATGTGAGATCGGGAGAGGTGGTTCCATATAGGTTTTTGGAGGTGGGATTTTTCTGCTGATGGTACTCTCAACATGGCTTGTTTCAACTTGTCTTTTTATTGATGTTTTGGTTTCTCTTCTTCTCTTCAAATGATGATGAAAGTGGTTTTTGGATGGGACGATGAATGTGTGTTACATAATGAAGTTGGTCGTCGACTTCGATGGACTCCCCTAAGATCCAACGATTGGTGCGGTGGACGGCGACCCCGACGGTGGTGATGATGACGACGACGATAATGGGTTAATGATGATGGTATGAGGTGATGGGTCATTGGCTGACAGATCGGGATTGCGATCGTCTTGGGTTATGTGAATTATCTTGGTATTTTATTTTCAAATTTTGAATTCGGACATCTTTTTTTCTGTATCCCGCCGGTTACCGCTTATCCTTAAAGCAGTTGTTTCCAAAATCAAATAAAAATGAATTTTCAGGGTATATATTAGTTTTTAGTTTTTTAAGGTTTTTTATGGGTATAAATTGTTTTTAGGTTTTTGAGTTTTTAATAGGGTTTTTAAGGTTTTTTAAATTTTTAGGGATTATTAGATATTTTATAGGATTTTTATGGTTTTTAGTGTTTTATGGATTTTGAGGGTATTTGGGGTTTCATATGGTTTTTTGGGGTTTTAATGTTTTTTTCTTTTTTTAGGCACTTTAGGGGTTTAAATTGAATTAAAGATTTAAAGGTTTTCTTTGGGGTTTCCAAGTATTAAGGGTTTCTACATTTTTATGGATTTTTACAGTTTTTTTGTATTTTTAACTTTTTTACGCGTTTTCGGATTTTCTGGGTTTTTAGGGTTTTTTTAGTTTTAGGGGTTTTTTTATTTTTTGGGTTTTTAGGGTTTTTTCAGTTTAAGGTTAATTATGTTTCTTTTGGGTTTCATGTATTTTTAGTGTTTTTAAGGGTTTTTTGAGTTTTTAGGGATTTTATGTTTTTTTATTATTTTCTTACAAATTTAAAATTTTAATGGTTTTTAGAATTTTTGGAGGTTCTCAAGTTTTTTTCTCAGTTTTGAAGATTTGGAAAGGGTTTTAGGGTTTTCATAGTTTTTAGATTTTTCATAGGGTTTTATGGTAGTTTTTGGTTTTTAGCATTTTTTATATTTTTAGGGGTTTTATGTGTTTTTTGGGTTTTTAGGTCTTCGTAGTGTTTTCATGGATATTTAGGTTTTTTATGTTTTTATGGGTATTTTTGGGATTTTTTTGTATTTTTATGGGTTTTCAGGGTTTGAGGTATTTTAAGGGTTTTAAGGGGGGGTGGTTTTAGTTTTTATATATTTTTAGGGTTATTAGGTTTTTTAGGGATTTTATGTGTTTTTAGGTTTTTAAGGTTTTCTCATGGGTTTTCTGTGTTTTAATGTTTTCTATGTATTTTAGTGATTTATAAAGAATTTTTGGTTTTTTATTATTTTGTATTATTTTTTAGGATTTTAATATTTTAGGGGATTTATGGTTTTTAGAGGATTTATGTTTTTTAGGTTTTATGGGTTTTTTGAGTTATTTAGGATTTTAATGATTTTTAGAGTGTTTAAATATTTTTCTAGATCAAATATTTTTAGAGTTTTTAGTGGGTTTTTATGGGTTTTATAGATTTTAATGGGTTTTAAGGGTTTTATAGTTCTTTATGTTTTTGAGGGTTTTTTTGGTTACTAGGGTTATTTGGGGGTTTTAAGGGTATTTTTTTAAGAATTTGCATTTTTTGAGGTTTTCTTAGTGGTTTTCTGCATTTTTTGGGGTTTTCCATTTCTATTGAATTTTTGATAATTTTTTTAGAATTTCTATGTTCTTATGTTTTTTATTGATTATGATGGTTTTTAGGGTTATTAAGGATTTTTAGGGTTTTTCCAGATTTTTCCTGTTTTTTGGTTTTTAGCGGTTTTAAGTGTTTTTGGTTTTTAGGGTTTTCTTAGGATATTTCAGGGATGTAATGTTTTTTTTATATTTTTAGAGATTTGTAGTTATTTATTATATATTTTTGTTTTTTAGGGTTTTAAGCATTTTGATAGGTTTTAGGGGTTTTTTTGATTTAGGAGTTTTAATTTTTTTTTTTGGGATTTTATGGTTTTTGAAGATTTTTTTGGGTTTTAATGTTTTTTAGAGTTTTTATCATTTTTAATGGTTTAAAGGGTTTTTTATAGTTTTTAGTTTTTTTAGAGTTTTATGGGTATTCAGTGTCTTTAAGGGGTTTAATTGTTTTTGGGGGTTTTGTGTTCTTAGGGACTTATTATGGTGCTTTAAGGTTTTTATCATTTTCAGGTTTTATAGGGATTAAGTGTTTTTAGTTTTTTATGGTTTTCTTAGAGGTTTTCAGGTTTTTATTGGTTTTTTATTTTTTTTGTATTTTTAGTTATTTTTAGGAGTTCTATTTTTTTCGTGTTTTTATTAATTTTGAATGTTTTAGGTTTTCTTTCATTTTTTGATTTTTAGCATTTTTTATATTTCTATAGGTTTTAAGTGTTTTTAGGTTATTATTAATTTCATAGGGTTTTATAGTTTTTTATGTGTTTATGGATATTTATGTATTTTTTTATTATTATGGTTTATAGGGAATTTAAGGTTTTTGAGGGTTTTAATTTTTTAAGAGTTTTTATAGAATTATTTTTATTTTTTTGGTTTTTTGATTTTTAGGTTTTTGTATAGTTTTTAATTCTTTTATGGGTATATGTAGTATTTTAGTATATTTTTAAATTATTTTATGGATTTTAGGAGTTTTTTACGATTTTAGGGGTTTTTATGGTTTTTAGGGGTTTTGGGGTATTTAGAGATCTTTTAGGGATTTTTAGGGTTTTAACATTTCTTTGGGTTTTAGGGGTTATAAGTGTTTTTGGGTTTTCAATGTTTTTCTAGGATTTTATGAGTTTTGAATATTTTTTTACTTTTTAGGTATTTTATAGATTTTATAGGATTTTTATGGGTTTTACAACATTTAGGGATTTCAACAGTTTTTAGGGGTTTTAGGGGTTTTAGGGTTTTTATTGTTTTTTAGATTTTTTGGATTTTTTTTTAGTTTTTGGATGCTTACGGTTATCTCGACCTTTTATCGTTTTGTGGGGTTTAAGGTGTTTTTAGTGTTTTTAGAGGGTTTTAAGTTATTTATAGTTTTTTATAATTTTATTGGAGTTTTATTGTTTTTAGGGATTTTTTATGGTTTAATGAATTTTTAGGGCTTTTAGGGGTTTTATTTTATTTTTGGCTTTTGATATTTCCTTCGTATTTTTTAGGGTTTTTACTATTTTTTAAGAGATTTGATGGGTTTTTTTAGGATTTTTATATTTTTAGGGTTTATATGGATTTTGAGTGTTTTCTTGGGGTTTAGGGTATTAGGGTTTTTATAGTTGTTTGGGGTTTTTAGTGTTTTTTTGAATTTTTAATGTTTTTCAAACTTTTAGTGGATTTTATTGTTTTTATAGGTTTTCGGGTTTTTATAGATTTTTAGGGTTTTTATTGTTTTTTGGATTTTATGGTCTCTTTTATCATTTTTATGTTAATTAACATTTATAGGTTTTTAGGGGGTTTAAGTGTTTTTGGTTATTAAGGTTTTCTATGGGTATTTCAGGTTTTTAGAGGTTTTATGTTATATGGAATTTTTAGGGATTTATTTGCATTTTTTAGGTTTTCTGGGTTATATGAATTTGAGTGGTTTTAGGGTTTTAGGGTTTTTATAGTTTTAGTGTTTTTCTATGTTTTAGGATTTTGAGTGTTTTAGAGTTCTATGGGTTTCTTATCGGTATTGAAGGGTTTAAATATTTTTTATGTTTTAGGGATTTTTAGTGTTTTTTATGTTTTTTATGGTTTTTTAGTGTTTTTATTGATTTTTATTTTTTATAGTTTTAGCATTTTTTTTATGATTTCTTATGCTTTTTTGGTTTTTTATAGTTTTTAGTTTTTTATGGATGTTTGTATTTTTTAGCATTTTTATCAGTTTGAAGTTTATTTATAATTTTTAGTGTTTTTAATGGGTTTTATAGGATTTTAGGGTTTTAAAGATTTTATGGTTTTTCATGGTTTTTCGGGTTTTAGTGGTTTTAGGTATTTTTAATGGTTTTATAATTTTTTTATTTTTTAGGGGTTTTTAGAGTTTTTTGGTTTTTATGGTGTTCTTAGGTATTTTCAAGGGTTTAGGGTTTTTTATGATGTTAGGGTTTTTTGAATTATTTTGGGGGTTTTAGGGTTTTTTTGTATTTTGATGGTTTTCTAGGGTTTTCTGGATTTAGATTTTTTTTGGTTTTTAAGGGTTTTATGATTTTTTTGGGGTTTACATATTTTATAGTTTTGTAATGTTTTTAGGGGTTTAAAGGGGTTTTTTTAGTTTTTAGTGGTTCTAGGGATTTAATGGGGTTTTTTGAATTTTTATGGTTTTTGTTTGGTTTGTGATTTATTGGAGTTTTTAGGTGTTTTTAGAATTTTTTATGTTTTTAGGGGTTTTATGTGTTTTAAGGTTTTTAATATTTTCATAGTGTTTTTTGGGTTTTCTTATTTTTTATGTTTTTAAGGATTTTTAAGATTTTTTTAGGTTTTTTGTTTATTTTTTTGTCTTTCGGAATTAAAGGGTTTTTAAGGGTTTCTAGATTTTTTAGGGTTTCAGGTTTCTATGGGTTGTTAATTTTTTTATGGTTATTAAGGTTTTTAATGTTTTTTAATTTTTAGTGGTTTAAGTGGTTTTAAATGTTTTTAGTGGTTTTTATATAATTAATGGGGTTTTATGGGTTTTAAATTTTTCTAGGGTTTTATAAAATCTTTAAGGGTTTTTATCATTTAATGATTTTTAGGGGATTAATTATATTTCGGTTTTTATTTTTTTTTCTTAGGGGTTTTAATGTTTTTTACGTTTTTAGGGATTTTTAGCTTTTTTTTACAACTTCTCTTGTTTTCAGGGATTTTTGGGATTTGGTTTTGGGGTTTGTGTTTTTAGGGTTTCAATAATTTTTTGTGGGGTTTATCGGTTTATGTGGTTTTAGGTTTTTATGGTTTTCTTAAGGTTTTCCCGGGTTTTTAGGTTTTTTTACATTTTTATGCATTTTTAGGGATTTGAGGATTTTTATGGGTATTTATGGAATTAGGGATTTTGATGGTTTTTATGGTTTTATTATTATTTTTATAGTTTTTTAGGTTTTTGGGTTATTTTATTATTTTTAGGTGTTTTATATTTTTTATCATTTTTATGGGTTTAACTGGATTTTAATGATTTTTATGGTTTTAGGATTTTTTATGGATTTTAGGTGGTTCTAGGTTTTTGGGTCTTTTAAGGGTTTTAGTGTTTTTAACATTCTTTAGGTTTGAGGGGTTTCATGTGTTTTTAGTATTTTATGGTTTTATTAGGGTTTTTATGGTTTTTAGGGGTTTTTTTATTAGTAGGAATTTTAATGGATTTTTTATAGTTTTTAAGGTTTTTAGGGGTTTTGAGGGGTTTGGGGGTTTTATAGGGCTTTTCGGGTTTTAAGAGTTTTTTACGGTTTTTTTGGGATTAATGTTTTTTTTGTTTTTAAGGAATTATTATGTTATTTTGGAGTTTTAAAGGCATTTTTCATTTTTGGGAGATTTATGGATTTTCATATTTTTTTCAATTTGTTTGGTTTTAGGGGTTTTTAGTGTTTTAGGGTTTTATGGATTTTAATATTTTTGTAGTTTTTACGGTTGTTAGGGATTTTTTGAGTTCTTGAGGGGTTTTATGGTTTTCTAGAGTTTTTTAACATTTTTAGGGGTTTAAAGGGTTTTATAAATTTTAGTGTGTTTTTAGGGGTTTAGGGTTTTTAATGTTTTTAGGGTTTTATTATTTTATTGGTTTTAAGGTATTTATGTGTTTTTTTATTTTTTTTAGGTTTCTAGGGGTTTTAATCATTTTTACATTTTTAAAGTTTTCTTAGGGGTTTCATGTTGTTTAGTGTTTATAAAATTTTTGGGGATTTATGGAATTTTTGGTTTTTTATGTATTCAAGTGATTTTTATGGTTTTTATGGTTTTAGGGATTTTAGGGATTTTTAGGGTTTTAGTGCATTTAGTTTATTTGTTTTTTTATCTGTTAAGGGGGTTTTCAAGATCTATTTGGGTTTTTTAAGGTATTTATGGTTTTTTATTTTTATTTTGTGTTTCTTAGGATTTTTAGAGCTTTAAGGATTTTTAAAAATTTTAGGTTTTCAGGGATTTTAAGTGTTTTATAGGGTTTTATGGATTTTTATATTTTTGTGGTTTTTTGAGTTTTTTAGGGTTTTAGTTTATTTTCAACGCTTATGTGGGATTAAAGAGTTTTAGTTGTTTTTACAGTTTTCTTGGGTTTTTATTGTTTTATATATTTTTAAGGGTTTTATATATTTTTCATCTTTTTTGGTGGTTTTGGGGTCTTATTAGGGTTTTTATAGATTTTAGTAGTTTTATGTCTTTAGAGATTTTATGTTTTTTAGGTTTTTAAGGTTTTCTTATAATTTATTAGGGGTTTTAGGGTTTTTTCTGGAATTTTATGGAATTTTTATGATATTTATTGTTTTTATAGTTTTTATGGTTTTTGAAGGTTTTAGGGATATTATTGGTTTTTAGAGGTTTTTTTGGGGGGATAGTATTTTTTAGTATTTTTGGGATTTTATCTTTTTTTATGGATGTACGGTTTTCTTAGAGAATTTTCGGGGTTTTAGGGTTAATAGGGATATTGAGGGATTTTGGGTTTTTATGGTTTTTAAGTTGTTGGGGGGGGGGTTAGGTTTTTTTTGAGTTTTTCATTTTTTTTATGGATTTAAAAAGTTTTTTAAAATTTATAGCGGTTTAAAGAGTTTTTAGAGTTTTAGTGTGGTTTTAGGTATTTTATTAGTTTTATAAATTTTTATGGTTTTTATGGGTTTTAGGTGTTTTATGGTTTTTTAGATTTTTTAGTTTTTTAGGGATATTTAGGGTTTTATATTTTTTTGGGATTTTACTAGTCAACATTTTTTAGTTTTTAATGTGTTATTAAGAGTTTAAAGGTTTTTAGGGGTGTTTATGTTTTTAGGTATTTTTTTTGGAATTTTATGTTTTATGGGTTTTTTGTGTTTTTTAGTTATTTTGAGAGGTTTTTGAATTTTTTGGTTGTTTTAGATTTGTCAGAGTTTTTATGTTTTTAGGGGATGTAACCATTTTAATATTTTTAAAAATTTCATATGGTTATCAAGGTTTTAGTTTTTTTATGTTTTATGGATTTTATAAGAATTTTGTTGGTTTTTAGGGTTTTTAATGATTTGAGTGATGAAAGGTTTTTAGGGTTTTCGAGATTTTATGGGTTTTTTGGATTTTAAGGAGTTTTTAAGTATTTTAGTGTTTTTAGGGATTTTAGAGGTTTTTATCATTTTTAGGGGCTTAAATGGTTTTTAGATTTCATTAGTAGGTTTATGGTTTTTAGGGGTTTTATAGATTTTAGTGGTTTTACGGATCTTATGGGTTTTTATGGTTTTTAGGATATTTTAGGCTTCTTATGTTATTATCCTTTTTTGGGGTTTTAGGGGTTTTAATAATTTTTAGGTTTTTATGGTTTTCCTTGGGGTTTTCAATTTTTTGATTTTCTTATGTTTTTAGTTTGTTTATGGTTTTTTATGATTTTTATAGTTTTTAGAGTTTTAGGTATTTGGAGGGGTTTGAGGCGTTTTTTTTGGATTTTTATGGTTATTAGTTTTTTAGGTTTTTAGGTTATTTAGGGGATTAAGTCTTAATGGTTTTTTTGTGTTTATAAAATATTTTCATTGATTCTAATTTTTTTACATTCTCTGGGACTTCTATGGTTATTTTAGGATTTTTATGTCTTTTAGGGTTTTTAGGGATTTAGAGGGTTTTAGTGTTTTTAGAGTTTTTGGGTCTTTCTGTATTTGGGGATTTTTCGGTTTCTAGGGATTTCAAGTTTTGTAGAGTTTTTAATGTTTTAGGGGTTTTAAGGGTATTAGATTTATTATTGGTTTTTATGGTTTATTTGGGATTTTTTTTGTTTTAAGAAATTTTTATGATTTTAAGGGGTTTTGTAGTTTTATGATCTTTTCAGGGTTTTGTAGTTTTATGATCTTTTCAGGGTTTTGTAGGGTTTTTACTGTTTTTAGTTTTTTTTGTTTTAATTGTTTTTTGGTTTTTATAGTTTTATTGGGGTTTTTTTGGGTATTATGGGTTTTTATTTTTATTTTTTGGGATTTGTAGATATTTTTATTATTTTTATAGTTTTTAGGGTTTTTAGGGATTTTGATGATATTTGGGGTTTTCTATGGTTCTTATCATTTTTTGGTTCTTAGGGGTTTAAAGTGTTTTTATGTTTTTAAGGTTGTATTAGGTTTTTTAGATGTTTTTGGGTTTCCAAAGTTGTTTTTAGGTTTTAAAGGTTTAGGCTTTAGGTTGTAATGTATTGGGTTTAGCTTATATGGTGTACAGTTGAAGGATTAGGATTTAGGTTGTAGGGTTTGGGGATTACTATGAAGGGGTTATGGTTTAGGGGGAATTGTTTAGGGTTTGGGGTGAAGAATTTAGGTTTTAGGGTGTGAGGTATAGGGATTGCGGATAAGGGTTTAAGGTTTAGGGTCTAGGGTATATGGTTTATGCTGCAGGGTTTGGGATTTAGGGTGTAGGGTTTACAGTTTAAGGATTATAGTGTAGGTATTAGGTTATCGCGTAAAGGGTTTTGGTTATAGGTTTTAGGATTTTGGGAGTAGAGTATAGGTTTTTGTGTGTAGGTTATAGGGTTTTGGTCATAGGGTTTAGGGTTTAGGATATATGATTTAGAGTGCAGGGTGTAGGGTTTATGTTTTCGGGGGATGTTTATAGGATATAGGGTTAACAGTTTATGGTTTACGATGTGGGAAATTGGTATTTAGTTGTATGGTTTAGTGTTTTGGGTATAGGGTCTAGTGTTTAGGGTGTAGGGTTTATGGTTTTGGGTGTAGTGTATGTTTTTTTGGTGTTGGATTTTGGATTTAGGGTGGAGGGTTTTGGGTTTAGGGTTGTGGTTTTAGGGTTTTGGGTTTATAGTTTAGGGACTAGGGTTTAGGATATAGGGTTTTGAGTTTTATATTTTGGGAATAGGGTTTACAGTTTCGGGTGAAAGGTATTGTGATTCGGGTGTATGGTATTGATTTTCAGAAGTATGTGTAGGTTTTAGTATGTATGGTATAGGGTTTATGGTATAGGGTATTAGTTTTAGGGTGTCTGATATTGGGTTTGTGGTATAGGTTTTGTGGATTAGTGTGCGTGGTTTAGGTTGTAGGGTATAGGATTTTGGGCATAGGGTTTAGGGTATCGGGTATAGGGTTTTGGGTCTTGGGTCTTGGGCATTGGGTGTAGGATTTGGGGCATATGATTTAGTTTTTAGGGTGTACAATATAAATTTTATGGTATAGGGTATAAAGTTTAGTGTTTTTAGAGTTTTTATGATTTTTATAGTGTCTACGGGGTTTTGTTGTTTTTTATCTTTTATCATGTTTTTAGGGTGTTTTAGATTTTAGGGATTTTTATGGACATTTTTTGGGGGGTTTGGATCTTTTAACAATTTTAGTGTTTTCCCTATCTATTATGGGGTTTTACGGTTTTTATGGTTTATTAGGATTTTATGGTGTTTTAGGGATTAATTATTTTTAGTTTTTTAGGGGTTTTAGGTATTTTAGGTATTATTATGTTTTTAGGTGTGTTTTTTATGGTTTTTAGGGGTTTTCAGTTTTGAGAGGTTTTTGGGTTTTTTTAGATGTGAGGTTTTCTAGGATTTTCTTGGGTTTTTATAGTCATTAGGGTATTTTAAGGATGTTATGGATTTTTTAGGGTTTTGTTGGGGTTTTTAGCATCATTTTGGGGTTTTGTTGGGATTTTGGTTCTTTTGGGGTTTCTTTAGGGTTCTTAGGGTCTTTTTTGGTTTTTCGCATATTTTTGGGTTTTTGACGGGCAATGGAGTTTTTAGGTTATTTTATGGGTTTTATGGGGTTTGCGATTTTTGAGATGTTCTTTAGGGGTTTTTATTACGAATTTGGTGTTTTAATTTTTTTTAGGGTCTTTTAGGGTGTTTAAGGTCCTTTTTCTTTTATAGTTTTTATAGTATTAGTGTTTTTAGGGTTTTTTTGGGTTTTTTGGGTTGTGCGGTTTTTAAGGCCTTTTAGGGGTTTTAGGGTATTTAGGGGTTTAGGGTCATGTGTGAGTTTCATTACTTTTTAAGATTTTTAGGGAATTGTTGGTTTTTTGGATATTTTGGTCCTTTAGGGATTTTAGTGATTATTAAGAGTCTTTTAGGTTATTTTATGGTCATTTAGGGATTTAGGGGTTTTAATGTCTTGTTGGCTTTTTTAGGGTTTTGGGTCTTCTAGGATTTTTAAGGGGATATATGATCTTTTAAGGGTTTTATAATCTTTTAGGTTATTAGGGTTTTTAGGGTCTTTTAGTGTATTTAATGGGTTTTTTTGGGTCTTATATATTATAGGGAATATAGGGTTTTTTAGTTTTTTTAAGGTTTCTAGGGTTTTAGGGATTTTATATTTTTTATGTTTTTTTAATGTTTTATGGTTTTTATGGGTTTTTATAATTATTAGTGTTTTTAGGGGTTCTGTGGTTTTTATAGCTTATTTGGGCCCTTTATGGGGTTTAGGGGTTTTATGGGATTATGGTTTTTACAATTTTTTTTTCAGTTTTTAGGATTTTAAATTGTTTTAATGGTTTTTTGAGTTTTTATTTATATTATGGGCTTCATGTGTTTTGTAGGGTTTTTAGGGTTTTATGTGTTTCAGTATTGTTTATCATTTTTAGATATTTTAATTGTTATTAGGGGTATTTTAGGATTTTTAGGGTTTTAACAATTATTAGTGTATCTAGTTTTCATTCATTTTTTGGGGTTTTAAGGTTAATAATTTGTTTAAAGGCTTTTAGGGGGTTTGTGGTGTTTAGTCTTTTAGGGGTTTTAATAGATTCTTTGGGGATTTCCATTTATAGGGGTTTTTAGAAATGTTAATGTATTTTGTGATTTTTAGCAATTTGGGGATATTTAATGTTTTATGGTTTTATGATTTTTTTATTATTTTAAAGTGCTATTGGGTTTTTAGGGGTTTTAGGTCTTTTTTGTTTTTTATGTTTTTAGTGGATTTAAGGGTGTTTTATATTTTTTTATGTTTTTAGGGTTTTAGGATTTATTATGGTTTTAGGGGTGTTTTTGGTTTTAGGTTATTTTTATGGTTTTATTATAGATTATTGTTTTTTAGTGTTTTATTAGGGTTCTTAGGGTTCTCTTGTGGATTTTATGGTCTTCTATAGTTTTAAAGGTTTTTTGGGATTTCAGTATTTTTTACGTACTTCATGTTTTCAATGTTTTAGGGATTTTAATGTTTTTTAGGTTTTTAGGTTTTTTCTGATTTTTTAGGATTTTAAGATTTTTTTTGCATTCTTCAGTGTTTTAGTGTTTTCAGAATTTTTTTGAATTTTTTTATTTAATATTATTTAGGGTTTTTATAAATTTTAGGGTTTCATGGGGTTTTAGTATTTTTAGGTGTTTAATGGGTTTTAAGGGTCTTTTAGGGTTTTTAGGGTTTTTGGAATTTTAGTGTTTTTAGGGTTTGCAGTTTTTAGGGGGTTTTATTTATTTTACATCCTTTTATTAATTTTAGATGGTATTAGTGTTGTTATAACTTTTGGTGTTTTTAGGGGATTCTTAGGTTTTTTAGGGTTTTAGTGGATTTAATTGTTTTATAAGTGGTTTTAGGATTTTTACAGTTTTTGGATTATATGGGATATTTTGGGTTTTTAAGGGTTTTATGTTTTTTCAGGTTTTTTCCATTTTTAGTGTATTTAGGATTTTTAGGGGTTTTAGGGTTTTTAGGGGGTTTAGGGTTATTGTGAGGTTTTTAAAGATTTTTTAGGCTTTTTAGGGTTTTATGGTTTTAATGGTTTTAATGGTTTTTAAGAGTTTTTTAGGGGTTTTTATTTTTTTAGTGATTTTAATAATTAATAGGGATTTTACGGTTTTGTAGGGTTTCTAGGGTATTAATAAATTTTTAATTTTTATTAGGATTTAGGATTTTTTAAGGTTTTGGGGGATTTTTCTAGTCTCTACAGGTTTTTAGGATATTTTGGGTCTTTTGGGGCTTTAAGATCTTTTAGGGGTTTTAGGTGTTTTGGTATATTTTAGGGATTTTAAGGTCTTCTAGGGTTTTTTATATGATTTTAATGGGTTTTGTGGTATTTTGGTGTTTTTAGAGTATTTGTTACATTTTTTAGGTTTAAAGAGGGGTTTTTGGTGTTTTAATCATGTTTCTAGGTTTTATGGGGTTTTAGGGTTTCTTGAGTTTTTATGGGTTTTTATGAATTTTTATGTGTTTTGGGATTTTTTGGATTTTTTGGTTTCTTTGGGTTTTAAGGGGTTTTAGTGTTTTTAGGGTTTTTTGTGTTTCTATGTTTTTTAAGGTTTAATGGTTTTTATGGTGTTTAAGGTGTTTTTGGGAGTTTTAGATTTGTAATATAGTTTTTTAATGTCTTTTATGCTTTTGATGTCTTTTTAGGAGTCTTACAGGTTTTAGTGTTCTTAGGGATTTTTTTGGTTTTTGGGGGTTTTTCTATGTTTTCGAGTTTTGAGGTGTTTCATAGGTTTTTTGGGGTTTTATGGTTTTTTTGGTTATTGGGTTTTATAGTTTTTACAGTTTATTGGATTTACTACGGTATTAGGGTTTTTATGTTTTAAGTGGTTTTGGGGGTTTTGGGGACGTTTTATAGGTTTTAGGGATTTTATAGTTTTTAGGGTTTATGATAATTTTATGGTATTTAGGGTTTTTATAGTTTTTTAGTGTTTTAGGTGAATTTTTTATTTTCTATAAATTTTTAGGTTATTTATGTTCTTTCAATGTTTTAGTGGTTTTTAAGGATTTTTTTTGGTTTTTAGGGTTGTTTTGGATTTTAGGTTTTTTTGGTGCTTTTTGGGGTTTTACGGGTTTTTATGGTTTCTATGTATTTTTAAGGGATTATTTTATTTTTTAATAGATTATAGGGTTATTCTAATTTTTTAGGGTTCTTATGGTGTATTGGTATTTTTGGGGGTTTTATGGGCACTAATGTTTTTAGGGGTTTTAGTGCCTTTTATAGATTTTAGGGTGTATGTGTGGGTTTTTGTTATATTATTTGTAGTCCATTAGGGGTTTTAGGGGATTTTATGTTCTTTTCAGTTTTTAGGGGGTTTTATATTCATTTATAGTATTTTTCGGGTTTCAGTGACCATTAAGGTTCTTAGTGCTTTTATATTATTTTATGTTTTTAGGATATCTAATGTTTTTTAATGTTTTCTGGGTTTTTAGAGCATTTTAGGACTATTATGGATTTTTTTTCATTTTTGGTTTTAAGGGTGTTTTCTTATTTTTTATGTTTTTAAAAATATTTTTGGTTCTTTTAGTTTTTTAGGGTCTTTTAGGGTTTTTATATTTTTAGGGTCTTTTGGGGGATTTAGGGGTTTTAGGGGTTTTAGTGGTTTAAGGAAGTTTAGGGGTTTAGGATTTTTATGGTTTTAGGGTTTGTTGGGGTTTTTTTGGGTCTTTTAGAGTTTTTAGGGTTCTTTTGGGGTTTAGGTTATTTAGCCTTTTTAGGGGTATTGGGTTTTTCTTTTTTTCTTTTTATATTTTTATGGTTTTTAAAAGTAATTTGGTTTTTAGGGTTTTTAGTGTTTTCAGTGGTTTATGTTTTTTTAGGTTTCTACTATTTTTATGTTTTTTCGCGGTTTTAATGTTTTTTAGGGTTGTTGGGGTTTTTTAGGATTCAGGGTTTTATGGTTTTTTGTGTCTTTAGGAGTTTTAGTGTTTTTAATGTCTTTAAGATTTATAAGGTTTTTAATGGTTTAGGGGTTTCATGGGTTTACATGATTTTTAAGGATTTTAGGGGTTTTATGTTTTTCTTTGGGGTTTTTATGTTTTTTTTATATTCATAGGGGATTTAACATTATTACGGTTTTTTTCAGGGGGCATTAAGGTTATTTATAGTTATTTATTTTTTAGGTTTATTTATAGGATAGATGTTTTTTTGGTATTTTAGTTTTTTATGGGTTTTAATGTTTTTTTTGTTTTTCTATCATTTTTATGGGTTTTAGGGTTTTTAGGTTTGTTTTAGGGAATTTAGGATTTATGTGGTAGGGTGTACAGTGTAGGGTTCATGGTTTATGGAACTGAGTTTACGATGTAGGGTATATTATGTAGCCTATTGAGATTATGGTGTAGGGTTTAGGATTTATGGTATAGGGTATATGTTTTAGGGAGAATGGTTTAGGTTTTAGGGTGTGGGGTATTAGTCCTGGGTTGCAGGGATTAAGTTTTAGGGTTTTGGGTATAAGATTTGGGTTATAGGGTTTAGGGTTTATGGTGTTGGGTATAGAGTTTAGTGTGTTGGGTGTGGGGTTTAGGGTCTAGTGTATAGGGTTTTAGGTGTTGGATTTATGATTTGGTGTGTATAGTATAAGATTTAGGGTGTTGGGTTTGGGTAATAGGGTTTAGGATGTTGGATTTTGGGTTTTTGGTGTAGTGTATAAGGTCTAGAGTTTAGGTTTTAGGGTTTGGGTTTTATGGTGTGGGGTATAGGGTTTAA
This sequence comes from Viscum album, assembly GCA_963277665.1. Taxonomy (NCBI): domain Eukaryota; kingdom Viridiplantae; phylum Streptophyta; class Magnoliopsida; order Santalales; family Viscaceae; genus Viscum; species Viscum album. Next base: position 1,423,313,427 of record OY728136.1, on the reverse strand, counting down.
GGTGTAGGTTTTGGGGTTTAGGGTGTAGGGTATAGGGTTTATGGTGTATTGTTATTGTAATAGGTTGTAGGGTATATGGTTTTTGGTGTACGAATTAGCGTATAGGGTTTAGTGTATATGGTTCAGGGTTTAGGGTTTAGGGTGTATGGTATATGTTTTAAGGCCCTGGTATTATGGTTTAAGGTGTAGGTTATATTTTTTACGGTTATGATGTAAGATACATGTTTTAGAGTGTAGGTTTTATGGTTTACGGTGTATGGTATATGGTTTTGGGTGTAGGTTTTAGGGTTTAGAGAGAAAGCTATAGGGTTTAACATGTAGGGTTTGGGGTATTTGACCTAGGTTTTGGAGATTATGGTATATGTTGTAGGGTATAGGGTTTAGGGTGTAGGGTATAGGGTATAAGGTGTTGGTTATATGGTTTATGGTGTATGGTATTGAGTTTAGGGAGTAGGGTTTAGTGTTATTGGTGTTGGGTAGAGGGTTTAGCGGGTAGGGTTTTGAGGTTAGGGGTTAGGGTGTAGGGTTTGGGGTGTTGGTTATATGGCTTAGTGTGTGGGGAATAGGGTTTAGGGAATATGGTATACGGTTTATGGTGTAGGGTATTAGGTCTAGTGTTTTGGGTATTGGGTTTATGGTGTAGGGTATGGGGTTTAGGGTGTAGTTTATATTGTATATATAGAATAGTATTGGGTTTAAGCTATATGATTTACAGAATAAAATGTTTGGTATAGAGTTTAGGGTGTTTTGTTTGTGGTTTAGGCTGTTGAGTATAGTGTTTAGGGTGTAGGGTTTTGGGTTTAGTGAGTTGGGTATAGGATACAGGGTGAAGGGTTTAGGTTTAGGTTTAGGGTTTAGGGTGTAAGGTATAGGGTTGAGGGTGTAGGTTATAGGGTTTTTGGTGTTGGGTATAGGGGTTATGGTGTACGGTCAATGGAATAGGGTGTATGGTGTATGGTTTAGTGTGTAGGGTATATGTTTTAAGGTGTGGTGTTTTGCATTTTGTATAATGGGTACAAGATTTAGGGTGTAGAGTTTATGATTTTGGATGTATGGTGTAGACTTTACCGTGAAGGGTTCATGGTTTAAGGAGTAGGTAAAGGTTTTTGGGTGTAGGGTATATGGTTTACGGTGAAGGGTATACGATTTTAGGTGTAGGGTATAGGGTTTATGGTGTAGAGTTTTGGGTTTTGGGTGTAGGGTATATGGTTTTTGGGGTATGGATTACTATTTAGGGTGTAGGGTTTATAATTTATGGCATAATGTTTACGTATTGGGGTGTAGGGTATATGGTATAAGGTTTTGGGTGTAGGGATTAGTGTTTAGGGTGTAGGGTTTTGGGTTTAGGGTGTAGGGAGCATCATATAGTTTTTAGGGTATTTTAATGTTTTATGGGGTTTTTTGGCCTTTTTTGTTTTTATTGGGTTTTTAGGGGTTTTAGGGTTTTTAAGGTCTTTTTTGTTTTTTTGGTCTTTTAGGGTTCTTAGGATTTTTAGGGTCTTTTATGGGGTTTTATGATTTTTCTTGTTTCATATGTTTTTTTATGGTTTTTAGGTTTTTATAGAGTCATTAGGGGTTTTAAAGGTTTTTAGGCTTATAGGGGGTTTAGGGATTTCTTAGGGTTTTTAGGGTCTTTAGGGTTTTTAAGGTTATTAAGGTTATTCGGTTTTTATGGGACTTAGGGTTTTTAGGGATTTCAGGTCGTTTTATGATTGTCAGAATTCTTTATTTCTTATGTTTGTAGTGACTTTCAAGAGGTTTTTGTGTTTTAGGGTCAGTTAGGGTTTATTATGTGTTTTTTTTGTTTTTAGAGTCTTCTAGGGGTTTGCAGGGGTTGGGTCATTTAGGGTTTTTAGGGGTTTTTAGGGACATATGGTGCATTAAAAGGTTTAGGTTTTTTAGGGGGTTTTGGGTTTTTGGGTTCGTTAGGGTTTGTAAGCATTTGGGGGGTTTTTTAAAGTGGTTTATGGTGTTTTATTATTGATATAGCTAATATTTCCCTTATTTTTCATATCTAATTCAAGGGTTTAGTCTCCACCAATTTTACACTTTTAGGTGAATTGCATTGTTTTGGGTAATCTTGGATTTTTTTATATTGAAATATAAAATTACATAATTATATACTTTTAACTATTTTTAGTTATATTATGTATCCTAATATTTTAGGTAAAGGGCATGTCGCATCGGGAGTTTCACTCCTTATGCGACACCAGATTTTGGGGAAAAGAAGCAGAGCAAGATACTGAAGCAGAACGCTTACACGCCATTTGATGAACTTACACGTCATGACCTCTTCAATGGGATTTTCCACGCAGGACATGTCATGAAGGTGGTATAATCCATGAAAGGAAGTTAAATGTCGTGAGTCCCTATTTCACGTTGTGATTGATGTCAAAGTACCCAATGAGAATTGTGTGACATTCACATACACAGAGGAAACATGAAGGTAGTACATGATGTGAAACCCTATCTCACATCATGATGAGGGTGACGTGCTAAAAAATAAATATGATATGGACACATGTTTTGATGGATTTTTCTGACAAATACTACCCTCAACCACTCTTTAAAGGTACTTTGGGTCCAACAAGTGCATCACCACACCATAAAGTGTATCCACCATCATTCTTCTTCACCAGAGTGTAGATTAAAATCTAGACGTTGATGTAATCCATGGATTTTGTGAAAGAGATAATAGATCCTTCTCAAGCAATGCATGACTAAGCCATAGGTGGTTCCAGATGACGACACCAGACAGACAATCACTTCGGAGTTGGGTATTGATCGTGTAATTTATCAATGAATTTCTCTTGAAATCGTATGTCTATAATGAATGTGGTTTCTTTAGTTATTCAAATATATGTTCAACAAATATGTTTGTATGGTTGTTCAACCTATGAAGTAGAATAATTGGTTTTACTATTTAACCTTCTTTGGAAAGGTCTTATCATTGAGAATAGCGGTTCCAATTTGGCTTGATTCCATGGAGGTCTCCTAGTAGTTTAGTGACTTCAATAGGTGGTACAAAAATCATATCAATGTCTTAATATGATATATATATATATATATATATATATATATATATATATATATATATATATATATATATTAGTGTTCACCTGGTGGTCCTTGGGGGCATTTAGTTATTCAATTGAGAAATATTTTCATACAAGGAATAGAGGACTGTCCGGGAGGTTTAAGCTTGTCTGCAACCACTATCTTAAATTTTATTTTCAAACCCATGTTATTTTATATCAAATTTTTAGTATTTTTTTCTTTAATTTTCTTTCACATTAATTTTTATTCTATTTCCAAACATTTAATCAAATCCCCCAATTTCTCTTCTTGCGAAAACTATCAAACCAGAAGTGACATTTTGGAAACTAAATTTTCAATCTCCTCGAGAGACAACCTCATGGTCACCACATCACCACATTAAAAGGGTAAAAATATTTATTGATGTTTTAATGACAAAAACACTCACATAAGTTATACATTATTTTTTAGTGTTTCTAAAGTCTTTTATGGGTCTTCATGATTTTTAGGTTCATTATTATTTTACAGATCTTTATGGAATTAGGGATATTTGGGGGTTTTATGGTTTTTAGGGACTTATAGGGGTTTTGAGTTTGAGGATTTTTTAGTGTTAGTTAGGGTTTTAAAGGTTCATTTTGATTTTTTTAGGTTTTTTAGTGCCCTTTAGGGTTCTTCGGGTTTTTCATGAATATGTTTTTTTTTTGAGATTTTTGATTCTTTTATGGTTTTAGGGTATTCTATTTTTTTAGGTTTTGTATTTCAAAGTTACTTTAGGGTTTTAGGGATTTTTTGGTTTTTAGGGTTCCTGGGATCTTTTAGGTTTTTTTGTTCATTTTGGGTTTTAGGGATTTTTGGGTCTTATAATGTTTTTCAAGGTTTTAGGGTCTTTTATAGTTTTTAGTGTTTAGGGTGTTTTTAGTTTTTTTTTCAGATATTATAGGGTTTTTAGTGTCTCTAGGTCATTAACGGGTTTTGGTGTGTTTTATGTTTCTTAAGGGTTTGAAAGGGTTTTTATGATTTTAATGGGTTTTATGGGTTTTTAATATTTTGGTGTTTTTACGTGTTTTTATAGTCTTTATGGGTTTATTAGTTTTTGGATGTCTTAATATTTTGGGGGGTTTAACGGTTATAACTAGATTTCATGTTTTTTAGGGATTTTAATATTTTTAATGTTTTAATATTTTTTTTTCTGTTTTTAGGATTTTTATTTTTCTTAATTGTGTTTATGGATTTTTAGGAGTTTTATGGTTTTTATGGTTTGGGGTTATTTTTTTATTTTTTGTGATTTAGGTTTTTTTAAGTTTTTAATGCATAGAGTGTATTTCAGAGTTATTTTTTTCATTTAGTGTTTTTTAGGATTTTAGGGCTTTCTCAATTATTTTATGTGTTTTTGGATTTATATGGGGTTTATTATTTGTAGGGGTTTTGGGGTCCTTTAGGGTTTTAGGAGTCTTAGGGTTTTTAGGTTTTCACTGTTTTTATGTATTTTATGGTGGTTTTGGGTTTTAGGGTTTTTAGGTGTTTTAGGGTTTTTTTGGTTTTTAGATTTTTTGTGTTTTAGGGTTTTTAACAGGGTTTTATGGTTTATGGATTTCTATGGGTTTTATGGTTTTTAGGGTTTTAGGGGTTTTAGGTATTTTATGGGTTTTTGTATCTTCTTATTGTTTTTAGGGGTTTTATGGTTATTTTAGGGGTTTTAGGGTTCTCTTTGTCTTTTTAGATGTTTTTAGGGTTTTAAGTGGGTTTAAGAATTTAACGGATTTTTAGGGGTTTTAGGTTTTTTGTGGATTTTGGGGTTTTAATGGATTTGTAGTGAGTTCTAATTATTTTTAGGTTTTTATTTTTTTTAATTTTTATGGGTTTTTTGGTGTTTTTATGTTATTTTTTGGATTTTTTGGGTTTTATGAGGGTTTTAGTATTTTTATGGCATCTAAGGGGTTTTAATGGTGTTGATGAGTTTCATATGGTTTTATGGTCTTTTACTGTTTTTTTATTTTTTATGGTTTTTGGGTTTTGGGGGGGTTTTAAGAAATTTTTAAGTGTTTTAATATTTTTTTAAATATCCTTCATGGGTTTTAGGGTGTTTTAGGGGGGTTTTGGATTTTAAGGGTTTTTTTGGAAATTAGTTTGTTTTCAGGGTTTTTTGTTCTTTTAGTATCTTTAGGGGATTTTCTAGTGTTTTTATGGGTTTTTGGGTTTTAGGGGGATTTGGGTTTTCTGAGTTTGTAGGTATTTTTACTATTTTTTAGTGGTTTTATGGGTTTTTAGGTTTTTAAGGGTTTTAGGGTGTTTATGCGTTTTAGGGACTTTTAGGGATTTGATAATGTTTTTACATGATTTTAGGGGTTTTAAGGGTTTCAGGGTATTCTAGGTGTTTTATTTTTTAATGTTTTAGGGTATTTTATGGCCTTTTATAGTTTTTAATATTTTAAAGGTTTTTTGGTATTTCTATATTTTTGGTGTTTTAGGTTTTTATTGTTTCTTGGATTTTATGTGTTTTAGGGATTTTTTGATTTTTAGGTGTTTTCATGGTTTTGAGGGTATTTTATTGGGTTTTAGTGTTTTGGGGTTTTTTTTGGGTTTGTAGGGTTTTTAAGGGTTTTTAGGGATTTTCATGGTTTTTAGAGTTTTTCTGCATTTTCAAAGTTTTGAGGGATTTAATGGCTTATATATTTTTAGGGGGTGTCAAGGTTTTCGGTATTTTTAAGGGGTGTAAGGGTTTTAGGTTTTCTTGGTTCTATTTTATTTTTAGAGGTTTTAGGGGGGTTTAAGTATTTGTAGGTGTTTTAGTGGTTTTAGGGTCATCCATGTATTTTAAGGGGTTTTCTTGGGTCATTTAGGGTTTTAGTGGTATTAGGGTTTCTAATGTTTTTAGGGTTTAGCATCTTTTAGAGATTTAGGGTCTTTTGGGTGTTTAGGGTTGTTTGGTATTTTTCTAGGTCCTTTAGGGTTTTAGGGTTTTTATGGTCATTTAGGTTTTTTAGGTTCCTTTAGTGTTTTGTGGGTTTTTGTTCTCATATAACATTTTTTCATATTTTTGGATTCATTTAGGTTTTCTACTGTATTTAAAGATCCTTTAAGGTTTTTTATGGTTTCTGTGACATATAGAGATTTTTTGGTTTTTAGGGTCTTTTATGTATTTGACTATATTTTAGGATATTTGGGGTGTTTATTTTATTTTAAGGATTTGTAGTGGATTTATGGTATTTTAGTGTGTTATGATTTTAGGGTCTTTTGCAGGTTTTAGGATTTTTGAGGGTTTATAGAGTTTTAATGGGTTTTGGGGTTTTTAGCGGTTTTATGGGGTTTAGTGGGGTTTTGGGTCATTTTGAGTATTTTTTATCCATAATTATTTTTATGCGTCTTTAGGTTTTTTGGGGTTTTATATTGTTTTAGGATATTTATGGTTTTAGGGGTTTTATAATTATTTTTCATTTTTAGGTTTTTTATATTTTTTGGGTTTTTAGTGTTTTTAATGGTTATTTTATAATTTTTATGGATTTTATGGTTTTTGTGGTTGTATTTTTTTTGGTTTTTAATGTTTTAATGGTGTTTTAGGGGTTTTATCTTATTTTTTATGTTTTTAATATGTTTTTCTATATATTAGAGGTTTTAGGCTTTTTTGGGTTTTTTGGGTATTAATGGTTTTAATACTTTTCATCAGGTTGTCATGCTTTTTAGTTTTTCCTTAGATGTTTTAATGGTTTTAGGGTTTTTAACAATTTTCTCGAGGATTTTCTTGGATTTTAGAGACGTTTAGGTTTTTAGGGTCTCTAAAATATTTAATGGTTTTCATATTTTTTTTATGGTTTTATGGGTTTTAAGGTTTTAGATGTTTATTTAAATGTTTTAATGGATTTTAGAGTTTTTATGGTTATTTTATGGTTTTTAGCTTTTAAGATTTTGGGTGCACGGTACAGGGTTTAGGATGTATTATATAGAATTTTAGGTGTAGGGTATAAGGATTAGGGTATAGTGTACAGGGTTTGAGGTTTAGGGTGTAAGGTGTAGGATTCTGTGTAATGGTTTTAGAGTTTAGGGTGTCGGGTTTAGGGTTTGGGTGTGGGGTTTATGGTTTTAGGTGTTGGGTATATGGTTTAGGTTGTAGGGATTATGTTTTATAGTGTAGGGTATAGAGTATAGGTTGTTGGGTGTAAGGTTTAGGATTTAGTGTATAGGGTATAGGGTGTAGGTTGTAGGGGTTAGAATTAGGGTTTTAGGTTATATAGTTTAGGTTTAGGGTTTAGGGTTTTGGTAATAGGTTTTATAGTGTGTAGTTTTGGGTTTGGGGTTTAGGTTATTGGTTTTATAGTATAGTCTTTAGGGTTTATGGTATAGTTTATATGGTTTAGGGTGTGAGGTGTAGGGATTAAGGTTTATGGTATAGGGTTTAGCGTGAAGGGTATAAGGTTTATGGTGTAGGGTTTATGGTTTAGGTTGTAGGGTATATGGTTTATGGTGTAGGGTTAAGGGGTAGGGTGTATGGTTTAGGGTGTAGGTTTTATTGTTTAAGGTGTAGGGAATAGTGTTTAGGGTGTGGGGTTTTAGGTTTAGGGTGCATGGTAAAGGTTTTATGATGTAGGGTTTAGGGTTATGGTGTAGTACACATGGTTTAGTGTGTAGTTTTTTGATTTTAGGGTGTATGGTATAAGTTTTTGGGTGTTGGGGTAAGAGTTTACTGTATATTGAATAGGGTTTTGTGTGTAGATTTTAGGGTGTACGGTTTTGGGTATAGAGTACAAGGTTTAGGATGTAAGGTATTGGGTTTAGAGTGTCAGGTATTGGGTTTCAGTTGTAGGGTATACTGTTTAGGCTGTAATGTATAGGTTTTATGGTGTAGGGTTTAGTGTTTAGGGTGTGGGATATATGACTTTTTGTGTAGTGTTTAGCGGCACATGATCCTCAGCCCGTTTGGTGAGGATTCATTAATTGCATCTAGGTGACACAGGATCAAATCTAGGAAGAGGCATATTTTTCAGGTACTATAGCAGTACTGTAGTAGGTAATGTAGCAGTACTATAGCAGTACTGTAGCGGGAACTGTAGCAAGTACTATAGCAAGGAATGTAGTAGCTACTGTTTGGCATTGTAGCAGCTAGGATTATTCCCCTGTTTGGGCCTTTAGGCCATCGATTTGGTCCCCAAGTCCTTTAAGGCCTTAGGGACACCCAAGACTTCGAGTTAGTATGGCCTTCAGACCACATCAAGGCCTTCATGCCACCTTATGTGCAGATACAAACCAGAAAAACTATAAGGAACAAGCTTCAGAATGAGTATGAACAAGGTGCATTCACCAAATAAAAAGCGAAACAGATTTTAAGAATGAGAGGGAATAGAACATTCTATTGGGACAATCATTTTAATGCACGGGAAAGCCTAGACAAACAACCATGTGAAGGTGGAGAGTTGATTTCATGCTAAAGATGCTGGGGAGAAGCAGTTCCAAGTAATTATTCTGGGTTGTATGTAATGTTTGAAGCCTACGGTAAATGATTCCTCTAAGGCCTATGGGCCATGTAATACTTACACCTACAGGCCTTGCATGGGTTTCACCTCACCCCTTGAAAGGTGGATTAACCAAAATCAATAAAATATGAATGCTTTTAGGACATTGAAGGTGTAGTGTTTCGCGTATAGGGTGTAGTGTATTGTGTTTATAGTACAGATTCTAGGTTTTAGAGTATATGATTTAGGGTATAGTGTATAGATTTTATGGGGTGTGGTATATGGTCTATGATATAGGGTATAGGGTTTATGAATTAAGGTATAGGGTATTGGGTGTTAGGTATAGTGTTTAGGGAGTACGTTATAGGGTTTAGGTAGTATGGAATATGGTCTTCTGTGTAGGGATTAAGGTTTAGAGTGTAGGGTATAGGGTTTAGGGTGTAGGGTTTCTTGTTTACAGTCTTGGGTTTAGGCTTTAGGGTATAGGTTTTAGGGAATATATTATTGGGTTTAGGAATTAAGGTGTATGGTTTTAGGTTTTGGTTTTAGTGTTTAGGGTTTTGGGTATAAGGTTTAGAGTGTAGTGTATAGGGTTTTTGGGTGTATGTTTTAGGTTTTAGGGGTAGGTTATTGGGATTATGGTGTATGGTTTTGGGTTTATGGTGTAGGGTATGGGGTTTAGGATGTAGGGTTTAGAGTTTATGATCTAGGGTATAGGGTCCGACAGTTGGATTTAGGGTGTAGGTTTTAGAGTGTAGGATTTATGGTTTTGGGTCAAAGGTTTAGGGTTTAATGTTTAGGTATACATTTTTTGGTATAACTTATAGGGTTTAGGGTTTAAGGTATAATGTTTTGAGTGTAGGGTATTTTATTTTGGGAATAGGGTTTAAGGTTTATGGTGTTGGGTATAGGGTTTAGTGTGTGGGGTTTATTGTTTAAGGTGTAGGGTATAGGGTATATGGTTTAAGGTGTAAAGATTAGGGTTATGGGTGAAGGGTTTTGGGTTTTGGTTGTAGGGTTTATAGGGTGCAGGGTGTTGGGTGTTGGGTGTAGGTTTCTTGGTGTAGGGTGTAGGGTATAGGGTTTATGGTGTATGTTCTAGGGTTCAGGGTGTATGGTAAAGTGTTTAGGGTTTTGGGTTTTGGGTGTAACGTTCATGGTATCATGTACATGGTTTAGGGTGTAGGGTAATAGGTTTAGGGATAAGGGTATAGGTTATATGGTGTAATGTTAAGGGTTCAGAAAGAAGGATGCATGATTTTGGTTTTATGGTGTAGGGTATAGGATTTAGGCTATAGAGAATTGGGTTTAGTTAGAAGAGTTTCAGGTTTATTGTTTAAGGTATCAGGTTTTTGAAATTTTTGGAGTTTTAGGTTTTTTATATTTTTTAGGGGTTATGAGTTTCTATTGGGGCTTTATCGTATTTTTTGTTTTTTAGTGTTTTATGGGTTTTTAGGATTTTATAGGTTTTAGGGTCACTTGGGGTTTTATTGTGTTTTGGAGTATTCTTAGGTTTTTTATATTTCTTATGCTTTTTAATATTTTTTAGGGTATGTAGGTGTTTTAGTGTTTTAAGGGGTTTTAAGATTTTTTTGGAGTTTTAAGGGATTTTAGGAAATTTTTGGGGGTGTTGGGGACTTCAGGGATATTAGGGATTTAGGGTTTTCTTAGGTTTTTAGGGATTTCTTATATTTTAAAGGTATTTTATATTTTTTTATGGTTTTTGGTTTTTAGGGACTTTTTTTGGATTTTGGGAATTTTTAAGAGGTGTTCAGGGTTTTAAGGTTTATTATGGGTTTTAAGGTTATTTTATGTCTATAGAGATTTTTTGGGTATTTATGGTTTTAATTTTTTTTTTTGGATCTTTGGGAGTTTTTTTCATTTTTTGGTTTTTTTAGGTTTGATGGTTTTTTATGGGTTTTATGGTTTTAGGCTTTTGGGGGTTCTAGAGGGTTTTGGGGGTTTCTAGTGTTTTATGTATTTGGAAATTTAAGTGTTTTTTGGGGGGGTGGGGGTTGCAGTTTTATGGGGTGTTTAAGGGGGTTTGTGGTACTTTTGTGGTTGTGTGGTGTTTTTATGGGGATTTAGTCTTTTTGTGGTTATAGGGATTTTAGCATCTTTTAGGGTTTTTAATGTTTTTGGTATCTTTTAGGGGGTTTATGTGTTTTTTGGGGTTTTATGGTTTTCTAGGTGTTTTATGGGTTTTTTGGGTCTTTGGGGTTTTTTGGGTTTTTTTGGGTTTGTTAGGGTTTTTAGGGTTTATTTGGGTTTTTGGGGTTTCTTGGGTTTTTGGGTTTTTAGTAGGTTTTATAGTCTTTAGGAGTTTATTGGGGGATTTAGGTTTTTTATGTGTTTTACGGTTATTAGGGTTTTATAATTTTTAGGAATTTTTTGGTTTTTATTATTTTTAGGGTTTTTAATGTTTTTAAGGTTTTTAAGGGGTTTTTGGCTTTTAGATATTTTTGGGGGTTGTGGGGTGTTTCAATAATTTTTAGGTTTTTTTGAGTTTTAAGGATTTTTTTGGGTTTAGTGTAATGGACTAGACATCTCTGGTACATTACATTGTGAAAATAAAATGTTTGAGGTTTTCTAGGGAGTCACTGTGACTCATTCCCAGAGTTTTCTAGTTTCCAATTTTCCAACGGTGACTCACCAAATAGTGGCTCACCGAACGGTGGATCACCAAATGGTGTCTCACCAAACAGTGCCTCATCGAATGGTTTCTCAATGAACGGTGACTCGCCGAATGGTTTCTCACCGAAAGGTGACTCACCGAAAGGTGACTCACCGAAAGGTGACTCACCCAAAGGTGACTCAAAGAACGATGACTCACCAAATGGAAACTCACTGAACGGTAGCTCCCGAATATTGACTCACTGATTGGTACCTCATCGAACAGCGACTCACTTATTGGTATCTCCCGAATTGTGACTCACCGAACAGTGAATCACCCAATGATGAGTAATTTTTTCCATTTTTTCTATTTTCCCCTATTTTATGTTTTATTTGATGTATATCGAGTTTAAATCCATGTTTGAGGGCATTTTAATGGATATCAATTATATATTTAATATCCTAACGCCCCCAACTAGACCTTGAAATGGACAAACCACGTGGACAAGACACGATATGAATTTTATGTGCCTTGAAATCATCTCCCTGATTTTAGAAAATGACCTTTTCTTAGAGCTGAGATCATCTCTTCCTTAAAACCTTTTTTTCCCTCTTGTTGCACCTACAACCATTCTTCTTCAAAGAGTCTCATGCCTATGTTGTAGCATCCTGTTCAGTTTTCACTTGGAGTCCTTCCTACTACACTCATGACCCTATATTTTGGGGAAAGAAAGTATTGTTGGTCACTTGTTCTAGGTAGGGATTTCATTTATCTCTCCTAAGTTTGTGTATCAGGCGGGGAGTGTATACTTGTGTCGCCTCTTGATCATAGTTAAAACCAATTATTGAGGGTGTCACGATATAATTTTCTTGTTACCATAGTTGTAATTAGGGACATGGAAGATGATGATGATCACTTTCTTTTATCTATTATCTTCGATCTATAGTATAAATTATGTTGGTTGCATCCCTTTGCAAATCATTGCCCTTGGCGGTTTTTTCTTGCACACTAGTGATTCTTTATAGTTTTTTTGATCCTCTATTTAAATTACTACAACATAAAATCTTATTAACCATGTGCATCTGGTTAAATAAAATTGATTCCCTCGGATTAAATTTATTTTGTTATCACCCTTGAATTTATGATAGAGTAATTAAGGAACAATGTTGATCAAATTTGATTACACTTGGCTTGTTGGTTGGTTGTGTGATGTGTGGGGTTTCTTTGGGCTTGTGCCTTGTGTGGGTTTCATAGTGCTGATGTTGGTAGCATGGGTGTGGTTATAAGGGTGGACAAAGGCATTGGTTCCGTGAATATGGTGTGGTATGGTTGTGCAGTAGGGCTGTGGTTTTGGTGGTGGTTATTGTGGGCTTGTGTTTGAGGTGGTGTAGGAGGTATGGTGGAATATTATGTTGAGAGATTGATTGATTGTAGAATGGATTGAATTTTACAATAGTGGAATTGCTTCTGGGTTGTGTTATGGTTGTGGAATAGTGTTTTGTAGTAGAACTTCAATCTGGTTGTGTGTTATATGCGATGCTGAATGTGTTGGGTATGGTTGTGGTTGATAGTTTCCCAGGTAGCGTTGGAATGAAATAAGTGAAATTATTTATAAATAAGGATACATTATTAAACAAAAGGGGTGGGTTTATGTTTTGGATGTGTCTATTTGTGTGGTTGTGCATGTAGGGGTAGCAGTAAGGGTAGTTTTGTGTGGTCTGGTTGTTAGTTTGGAAACCCATAGGTTGGGATGAGTGTTTGTTTAACTATATGTATAAAAATGTTGCTCCCTGTGATTTCTATAATCACACCACTTGTGTTGAGAACTACATTCCCAACACCCCCATTATTATGGGGGAGGGTGTTTTCAAAACATCCTAGTGGGAGGATGGATGGACGGATGGTTATTGGCGCCCTTGTTCCCCCTTCTAGGCATTTATCACCCAAGACTCTCTGGGCAGAATGTAATGGCTTGAGGTTTATTACCAGGTTTATGATAATCATTTTTTGATAGGTGTTTTGTTTCCTAGGTGTCTTCAAGATGAGGCCTAGGTGTTTTAGGGTGATACATGGGGTATTTGTGTCCCAAGTGTCTATTGGAAGGATGTGATGAGGTTTGTGGTCCATGTTTGTTTGTGAAGGTTGAGATAGTGAGGTTGTGGCCTAGGTTTGTGCGGGAAGGTTTTGGTAGTGGGGATTGTGGTAGAGTGGTAGCACAAGGACATTCACTATTAGGGATGAGTATTTAACCAGTGGGAAGGGGTGTGAGGTACCCTATCATAAATATTCTTATATTATTACTTTACATTGCTTGTGTTATTTGGTGAGTGTGCCTTGGTGAGACTGTGGAAGTTAGTATTCTTCAGTAGGTTCTTTTATGGTTTTATCGTTTTCTCACAGGGGCATTAGTATGTTCTCCCCACATGTGCATGACTGACTTTGGATTTACCTACTGAGTATACATATATGATCACCCTACATATATGAAACTGTTTTTAGGTTTCTAGGGAGATTATGGGGGCCATGCTAGACCTTACAAGCTCAAATGTTGGGGAAGGTTGTTGTTTAGCTAATTAGTTTTATTTTTGTACTCACTTTGTATTTTTATTTGTATTTCCTACAGTTTTAATTAAAAATTCTTATGGGGTTAGATTTTGGGATTGTTTTATATATATGACTTGGATTATTTTTGAGGTTGATACAAATTATCCCCCAATCATGGTTACAAAAAATCGTAATGGATCCATCTTATGACAATTTTATACCCTTGGTGCTGGTCACCACCCCAGGACCTACTAGAGGCGATACTCTGGGGTCATTATCTATTTTTCATTATGAAGAAGGAAGTTCACTACACATTTATATCCCTTACCACATCTTGAAGAAGGAGGGTCATGGCATTTATGGGTTTTTTCATTGTGTTTGGGGGTGGGGGTTAGGAGAGGGTTAGGGATTTTTAGGACCTTAATAGGTTTTCAAGGATTTTATGGTGTTTTAGGGATTTAGGGTTTTAAATATTTTAAGGTTATTTTGGGTTTTTTTGGGTTTTTTGGGGTTTTATGTTCACTTTTGTGTTTTTATTGTTTTATGGGTTTTTATGATCTTTTAATGTTATTTAGGTATTATAGTATCTTGTTAGGGTTTTTAGATTTTTTTTTGTTTTTTAGTGTATTTTATGGTCTTTAATGATATTTAGTGCCTTTTAGTGTTTTTAGGTTTTTTAGGGTCCACTAGGGTGTTAGGGGGGTTAGTTTATTTTAGGGTTTTATAATTATTTTATTATTTTTTGTGTTATTTAGGGGTTTTTAGGTTCTGTTACGGGTTTTATGGTTTTTAGAGCCTTTGAGGGTATTTTAGGTTTTCTTAGTACCACTTGGGGGTTTTTGGGGTTTTTAGTTTCATTTACAGTTTTCGACGGTATTTTATTGTCTCTTAGGGATTTTAAGGGGATATTATTTTATTTTCAGGGTTTTATGGTTTTTAGGGTTTTTATGATTTTTTGGTTATTTATTTTATTTTAATTTTTTAGGTTGTTTGGTTCTATTTTGGATTTTAGGTTCTTTTAAGGTTTTTTTAGGGATTATGGGCTTCAGGGTTTTAGGTTTTTTGATTTTATTTAGGGTTCTTATGTTCCTTGAAGGGTTTTAAGGTTTTATAGTTTTACTTTGGTTTTTAGTGTTTTTTACAAATTTTTGGTTTCTATGTTTTTAAGGATACTTTAGTGTTTGTAGGTGTTTTGGGTTTTGAGGGATTTTTTAAATATTTTTAAGGTTTTTGATGGTTTTTAAATTTTATTAGGTTTTTAGGGGTTTTACCATTTTTAATTGGTTTTAGTTTATTTAAGGTTATTTAGTGTTTTTTCGGGTTTTGAAGGGGTTTTAGTGATTTTTAGGGTTTTTAGAGTTTTTTGGGTTTTTTAGAGTTTTCAGTGTGTTTTGAGGGTTTTAGCCTTTTTATGTGTTTCAGGGGTTTAAGGGGGTGTTAGTATTTAAAGTGAATTTATGGGTCTTAGGGGATTTTATTGTTTTAGGGTGTTTAAGTGTTTTAGGTTATTTTAGTGTTTTATCAGATTGTTATGGCCTTTTAGGGTTTACTGGTGTTTTTAAGTTCTTTTAAGGATTTAGGAGTTTAGGGTGTTTTAGTATTTTCAGCGTCTTCTAAGTGGTGTTAGGTGTTTTTTTGGGGGTTCATTATTTTTTGGTTTTTTAGTTGTTTTATGTGTTTTTTGGGTTTTTGTATTCTTTAGGTTTTTACGGTTTCAGGGTTTTTATGGTTTTTATGGTTTTCAGTATTTTTATGGGTTTTATTGTATTTTTTGGTTTTTTAAGAATTTCATGGTTTTTAGGGTTTTTTAGGTTTTTAGGGGTTGTATGTTTTTAGGGAATTTTAGGATTTTAGGGGTATTAGGGTTTTTAGGAGTTTTAGGATTTTCGATTTTCAAGGTTTTTGGGTGGGATTTTTGGTTTTTAGGTTATATGGGTTTTAGAGGTTATTATTGGATTTTATGGTTTTAGTGGTTTTGGAGTTTTTTAGGGGTTTAGGGTGTTTGATATTTTTTGGGGGTCTTTAGTGGTTTTAGTGTTTTAGGGTATGTTTCCCTCGGAATCCAGGGATGACCGCCTTGATGGGAGGTTCAAACGTTCCGATCGGTTTCTAACGGGTTTCTTCGTAGAACTGAAAACATCCAATGATTCCACATCCATTCGGACCCACTTTCCAAAGGTAGGTGCTCATTAGTTTGTGGACTGATGAGGGTTATGAATTTGCATTGGTCGAGAGGATGGGAGGTCGGACTCATCACACCTTTTTGAGGGGAATTGTTGTCTACTCCGGGACTCTCTTTGTATATTTATGTTATGTTCATGAATCCTTATTACATTACCAAGTATAAAATGATCTTTCCATCAGATCTGAAAATCAATGATTAAATATGTAGGAAATTTAGAGAATATTTTGTATGTATTCGAGGTTCTTCATCGATAGAGAATCATCTGTATTTGTTAGAGATTCTTGGTCAATGGTACCCTTCGACACATTTATATAGAAGTCTCTTGGTCATTATGATGACCATGCTGGTTTTAAAGCCACTCAATTGGGCACTTGAAGTTTATTGTCATTCAGAAGGACATGGATTATTTTGGAGTTGGGATCGAACCCGTAGACATGCTACCTACGTATCCTTTGTTTGAAAAGGAATCAGAACCCACGTAGTTCGAGTAAAGGAGTATGATGTTTATGATTGATGGCTCAAAGAAGGATGTCACAATTACCTTTACACTCTAAGCTTACGTGAGTCATACTCAGTGTAAGAAACAAGAGGTATTGGTAAAAAAAATAGACAATTGTTCCATGAAAGATGCAATCATAAGAAATAATTTGGGGATTATGTATGTATGACTGCCCAGATAAATGAAGTTTTATGATTTACATTAGAGAATAAATCCAGAAACAGGGTCCATA
This sequence comes from Viscum album, assembly GCA_963277665.1. NCBI lineage: Eukaryota > Viridiplantae > Streptophyta > Magnoliopsida > Santalales > Viscaceae > Viscum > Viscum album. Next base: position 1,423,296,873 of record OY728136.1, on the reverse strand, counting down.
AACGTATATGTGCTTCATGAAGATTTTGAATACTCTAACTTGGGGCTTACTCCTAAAAGGGAGGCCCAAATTAGGAGAAGACTTATGATTGGGTTTTACTCCTGAAAAGGAATCCCAGATCAAAGGTAAATTAGGACTGGATAAGAGGATTATGACTGGGGCTTATTCCTGAAAAGGAGGCCCAGGTTAAGGGATTATGACTGGGACTTACTCCTGAAAAGGAGACCCAGGTTAAGGATTAAGGTTTGGGGCTTACTCCAGAGGAGGATGCCCGAAAATTGAGGGACTTGGGGCTTACTCCTAATGAGGATGCCCCAATTTTGGAACATTAAGAATTGGGGCTTACTCCTAAGGAAGATGCTCATATTTGAGACTGGGGCTTACTCCTGGAAAGGAGGCCCAGGTTAGGGGATCTAGGGCTTACTCCTAAGAGGATTCCCATATTTGAGACTGGGGCTTACTCCTGAAAAGGAAGCCCAGGTTAAGGATTCTATCATCTTAAAGGATGAGGTTGAATGAATGAACTCTCAATCTTTAGTGACATAAAGATATGTAAATCACTAGGTTTTGAGAGATATTCCACAGAATTCCTTTCAGATAAGGAATTAAAATTAAGAAATGATGCCATAAATGGATTTAAAGAGTGTCTTGAAGATTGAATATTGAATAGGAAAGGTGTAATGGATTAAGAGGGGTGAAATGGGCAAGAAAGGCACCCAAAAAGGCAGGGGCGTGCAAGTCCTGGCAGGCGCGCAGGTACTGCATGGGCGCACAGGTTTTGGTCGCGCTGGTACTGGTCGCGTAGATATACCTGTGCGACACAAGGTGTACTTGCGCGACGGTTAACCAACAGGGTAATACTTGAGCGACTCTTCATTAAAGGCTTTAGAATCCTCTTGAGGTTCTTCCAGAAGAAGGGTGCGCAATATCTATTGAAGGAGTAAGGCGGCGCGCAAGTGTGGTCCTTTTCCCTTAAGGGATGGCCACTTAGGCGCGCAAGTGTTGATGAGTTTCAACTCTTAGGCCTTCCTCCCCCTCTTTATATTTTCCGTTCTAGGTAAGAAATTACCTTAGAAGTGTTTCGGAAGCTTTGAGAAGAGACTAGGGCACCGGGAGCTCAAATCTGAGTTTCTGGAAAAATTCCTCCTGAATGGGGGGCCCATAGGGTCTATTTATAGGCAGGAGAAGACCCCAGGCAGTTACTGGGTGGTTATCACTTAGGTCGCGCAAGTCACTTGCCCGACTATAAGGCGTCGTGCAAGTGGACTTGTGCGACGGCTATAGAACTTGTGCGGCACAGGTGCTTTTGATCCTTTGTGCATGCCTTTGTCGATTTTTGATATTTTATTCAAAGGTTGAATCACTTTGAGCTTAGATATTCCCCTTTTTCGATCATTAGATTCTGTGACGAATGGAGCGTCAACAAAGTCCACCCTAAGAGTTGGATCCGAATGAAATGAGGATTTGACTCTGAGGAAATCCAAGACATCCAAAGGAAAGGTGGCACGCATGTCTTGATGGCGTAGAGGGCGGCGCGCAAGTGTGCATCGCGTAGGGCCGGAGCACACTGGGTACGGCCCTTGATCGCATAGGGTATGGCATGCAGGGTCCCGGCCGCGTCTATAAATAGAGGGCCTAACTTCCATAAAATCATCCGGATTTCCAGACTTCATACCTTCGAGCTCTCTCCGCGTAGGTCACCTTAGCCGTGCAGGTTGCTCTATTTTCCGGTGTTTTCCTTGATGCCGCGCTACTGTCAAGGTATCTGGGCCTACGCGATGATACTTGCACGGCTAATACTTGCGCGGCACATCCATACTTGCACGCCAATTTTTATACTTGCGCACCTTAATTCCTTTGCCATTTTTTCAAACTCTTTCACAAATTTTATGAAAAATAAACCCATTTAAGAGTTTAATTTATTCAACTTTTGTTCAGATTCAATGGCTCCCAAGGGAATTAAAACGTCTAATGAACTGGCTAGAAAGCGGATTGATGACATGATGAACATAATTGGCCATGATTACTATGATATCTGTGACGGCACTCTCCCAGATTTGGCTAAGTACTTGAAGAAATATCATCTTAATTTCCCACAGAGCATCTACCTGCCTCTATATGGTCATGGTCATCTGCAAGGAGTCAATGTTCCTGATGCAATGAACTATACCCCTAAAATGCAGATGTGCTGCTACTCCTTCATTTCGGTTATGATGTGCATTAAGAGAAACAAAAATGGTGTGAACCTTCAAATTCTTCCTCCATGTCATTTCCTTGTAGATATGAAAATGGAAAACCCATGGGCTGAAATGTTTTCCACTGCTGGTTGGTGGAGAGAAGAAAAACATGGTATTAGAGTAATATCTGAAAAGATTACTCTCTCCAAATGTATCTTTACTTCCAATGCTCCATTCTCAAATCCATGTATACATCTTCCAAGTCTCTTGGACAGAAATAGAGTCACTATTTGATCAGCAGAAAAATTTTCTCAAACCGCAATCAAGAACATCCTTTTACAATTGTTCCATGAAGAGCTGGTATCACTACATCTCTTATTGTATCCAATTGAATGAATGAATTCCAGGTGGTTTCTGATGAATCTCGGGATGCCGTAAATCAAAATGAAGTGCTATGTTGAAAGCCTCTTGTAATTCTTGAAAAAGAGAAGAGACTCCAGTCTGTGGATGTCCTTCTAACTCTTACGTATTAATGAAAAACACTTTCACCTTCACTCATTTGTACCTGCATTCTCTTTTACTACATTCTTTAGATTTTTTCAAATCCAATGGGCCTAGTAAGCATAGTTTGATTTTTACTAGGATTAATGTAAATAAACATACAAACTTCAAACCTTTTAATTCCTCAATGTTACCTAAATCATACAAAAATGTATGTTTAGTGAGTTTGGAACTTGAATTTTATTCAGAGTTCCCCTGTCTTTTGTGGGCAGTTTAAAGTCATGCACGTCGGACATACAAAGGCTAATATTTAAGGTCGAAATAACATTGACCAAAATGGATTAGAATTGACTCAATTCCTTGACAACTCATCTGAAAACATAGTACCATACTCAAGTATGAGGGAAAAATATGTAAGCTATGACTTAAGAATATTTGAATCTGAGGAATGATATGAAAAAGAGCTAAAAGGCATTAGAATAGGTAGTTCCCAAGAATGAAGTTACCATTATTTAACAAACCCATTAGGGGGTTGAATTATATAGGGACACCTAAGGGCATTGGCTACATAGTTAAATAAAATACTATCTTTTGGATAACAAGTCTATTATGTAGACTGTTTATGCAAGGCCACCTATGGGCATGTGCTACATAGTCAGGTAAAAGAACTCTTAGAAATTTTCTTTCCTAGTGCTAAAAGCCAGTGAAAGTTTATGGATATTCAAATCTTCCAAAGTATAGAGTTTGCTGTATGGAAGGAGGTACTTGAATATGGAGAAGTTATTTCCAAACAAGATTATCGAAGAACTGGATGAATATCACTCCTATGAAGGACTGTCCCAAACGTAGGGAAGGAGAATATAAACCATAGACTTGAATACTTTCAGATCATGAAAAAGGATATGGGACAAATATGTTAAGGATGGCTATTTTTGTGGATCCCTACATATTGTTATTTAAGATAAATAAGGACAGAAGAGGCATTCTTCCCAAGAGTGAAGTTACCACTATCCGACAAACCCGTTAGGGGGTTGAATTATGCAGGTCCACCTAAGGGAATTGGATGCATAGTCAAATAATAGTTTCTTTTTGCTAACAAGTCTGTTATGTAGACAGTTTATGCAAGGTCTCCTATGGGCACGTGCTGCATAGTCAGGCAAAATAACTCTCATAAGTTTGACATTTTTGTGACTAGAAGTCATGAAAAGTGTTATGAGGATCTGGAAATATTTAAGGTTAGGATTATGACACATAAAGACGGGTATTGTTCAATGTATACAGAGATACACAGATCAATGCTAACCATAATCATGTTGTGGATGGGTCCTAAATTGAAATGTTAGACTTCACTACGTATACCATAAGGATGAGAATCAATCCATATGTAGTTCTTAAACTACAGTTTAACGTTGTGTGGGATAAAAGGATTAGAGATCTTAGTTTAGGGTCATAGAGCTTGGACCATTGTAAGAAATACACAGTGTGTGTTTTCATGGGGACTTTTTAGCCAAGGGACTGAAAGTGGAATTTGGGGTTAGGCCCAAAGACTTGGGGCTAGATTCTAGGGACACTCAAATGTTCCTACGTATCCCATAAGGATGGGAATCAAGCCCACGTAGTTCTAGAAATACCCTTTGTACAAATTTGGTTCGTACATATGAAGGGTGAAAGGGGACTTTAGTACAATGATTGTTTAACCCAAGATAAAAGGTTTGGGCATTACCATGTATGCATGTAGTCTTTGAGATGAAAAATGATTGAAAAAATCAATGTAAATAATGGGTCCCTCTCAGGTGAGGGTATCAAAGAATATTTTAGTTTATTGTCATACTGGACAAAAGTGTTGTATAGTTTAATGTCGTATAACAAGGACGAATGTGAACCAATGTAAAGATATTGATTCTAGGGGTGGTTTCATGAATCAACATCGTATGAGATAGAGGTGAACCGATGTGAAGATATTGGTTTTGGGCTTGAACCTTAGGAGGTTTCCTACATACCCAGCCTAGAAGGCAAGGATCAAAGTTCGTGTAGTTCAATTAAAGAATGAATTAATGATCAAGTTGTTCATGGGGAAAACGACCTAAAAAATGATGTTTGGACTTACACATGGTTAGCGTCTTAGAGAGAATATTATGGTTGAGGTTTGATCTAAGCTCACGTGAGTCATCCTCAGTGTGAGAAACAAGAGGTAGCAACAACCTTAACGATACACAGTTTAACGTCATGTAGGACGTATGAAGGGACTATGCAGTTTAAAGTCTTGCAGTTAGGACTATTGGTGTTGCACAATTTAGTGTCATGTAGCAGGAAAAAAATACAGTTTAATGTCATGTAGGACGTATCATGAACTTTCTGTATAGTTTAGCATCACATAGTTAGGACAATGGGGACAATAGAGTTTAACGTCATGTTGGACGAAAGGGGGGGACTGTGCAGTTTAATGTCTATGTAGTGAGGAAAAAAGATTGCACCATGTTAACGTCATGTTGGACGCATTGGGGATTTTTTTCCCATAGTTTAATGTCATGTTGGATGCAAAAGGGATGATACAGTTTAGCGTCATGTTGGACGAAAGTGCGAATAATATAAGGTCATATGCATAGACTGTGGATGGAGCAGTTTAATGTCATGCTGGACGGAAGTGTCATTTAAGGTCATACAGGACCTTTTATGATTATGTAGTTTAACGTCTTTCCGGACGTAAGGTACTTTTATAAAGTTTAGCGTCATGTTGTTAGGACGTCACAATTTAACGTCTTGCAGGACGTAAAGGACTTGAAAACAGTTTAGGGTCATATGCATGGACCGTTGATGATGCATTTTAAGGTCATACAGGACCTAGTTACAGTTTAAGGTTATACTGGACCATTTAGGGAACTTTTTTCATAGTTTAACGTCGTGTGAGACGAGGTTGCAGTTTATGGTCATAATGGACCATTGCTGTATAGTTTAACATCATATAGCAAGGACGAACTGGTGTCGCACAGTTTAGTGTCATGTTGTAGGGACATACTGGTGAATAGTTTAAGGTCATACTAGACCAAGGAGGAGTTTAAGGTCATATTGGACCATTTCTGTATAGTTTAACGTCATATAGAAAGGACAAACTGGTGTCGCATAGTTTAGTGTCATGTTGCAGGGATATACTACAAACTTTGCAGTTTATACAAAATACTTCTTCAAAAATATGGCATTGGTTGGAGTAGTGATGAGTTCTCCATCCATTGAGATTAATGAATAAGCTCCATTGGAGTAGACCCTATGTATTGAATAAGTTCCTTCCCATTTTGGCTCAAGATTGGGAGGTTTCTTTCCTGGTATCATTGGAGTTCTGAGAACTAATACCAATTCTCCCTGAGTGAATGAATGAAGATGAACTTTTTTGTTAAAAGCTCGTGCTATTCAATTCTGATAGACTTCCAAGTGGTGCAAAGTGCACAATCTTTTCCTATCTAATCGTTCCAATTCATTCAATCGCTTTTGATATTGTTCATCTATAGACGATTGATCATAAATGGAAACTCTGCGCGAGGGTAGTTGAACTTCAATGGGAAATACGGCTTCCATTCCATATATCAATGAATATGGAGTTGACCGAGTTGTAGTGCGGGTGGTAGTCTGATAAGCCCATAAAGCATGAAAGAGTTTATCAGGCCATGACCTCTTATCTTTATCCACCATCTTTTGCAGTATATTTGAAAGAGTCTTGTTAAAGGCTTCTATCTGGCCGTTGGCCACTGCATGATATCGAGATGAATGGTTGGATTTGATGTTGTATTCTTGATACAACTTGTTCATCTCAGATGAACAGAAATTCGTGCCATTGTCCGTCAATATGGTATGAGGGACACCAAATCTAATAATTATGTTAGACTTGATGAAGCTAACAATGCATTTAGAACTGACTTCCATGAGAGGTATTGCCTCAACCCATTTGGAAAAGAATTCAGTAACAATAAGAATATAATTAAACTTCTTAGTCGTAGCCGAAGGGTAAGGTCCCACCACATCCATTCCCCATGTGGAAAATGGCCATGAGTATTTATATGTATGAATCAACTTTGGAGGATGATGAATGAAGTTGGCATGTACTTGGCATGAATGACACTTCTTTGTGAAATCGACACAATCTCGTATCATTGAAGGCCAAAAGTATCCAAGCCTTCGAACCTGATTAGATAGTCTATGTCCAGACTGGTGGGCACCACAGACTCTTGTGTGCACTTATTTCATGAAAGCCATTGTCTCTTCACCATCAATGCATCTGAAGATAATTCCATCAAAACCACGTTTGTAGGGAACTTTCTCTAGGTGATCTGGGATATCATAAAGAGGAAAATTTACCACACGTCACCGGATTTGTTCTTTCTCGGCTCTATCAGGTGGAAGTGTTCCATTTTGAAGGTATTCCCTAATAGGTGACCTACATCCTGTAGTATGACCATACGGTTCAGGAATGGGACTAATTTCATTAATTTCCTCTATTCTGATTCGAACATAAGGTGAAATTGCACGACGACGGGCAATACTGATGGTTTTCTCGTCCCGATTTGGATCCGCCAGAGCTATGGCTATATTATCCAGTGCATTAGCTTGAGAATTTTGTGATCTTGGGACATAAGAAAATGTCAGTTCCAAAGGGAATTTCACCATTAACTCTCTGGCGTAATCATACAAAGTGATTAGTTCTTCTTTTTTGATGGCATAATCCCCATTGACTTGTTTGATTACCAGGTCTGAATCACCCTTCACCTTTAAGTGATTCACTTGTGCTTGAAGTGCTAATTCCAAGCCTGTGATAAGAGCTTGGTATTCGGCTTCATTATTGGTACCACCTTCCCATAATAAGAAGGAATAAGGTAACACTTCCTTTTCTAGAGAAATGAGTACAATTCCTAAGCCATATTTGTTGAATTTAGGATTTTCCATTTTATTCCCTATTGGACTTCTGGAAGCACCATCAAAATACATATCCCATTCTTGAGGACTTTCTTGAATAGAGAAGACTTCTTCATCAGGGAGTTCAATATTTGAATTTGTGTCTTCCAATGAAGGGTGTTCAGCCAGGAAATCAGACAGAGCTTGGCCGTTTATCACCTTTTGAGACACATATGGAATGTCGAATTGCGGAAAAATAACTTCCCACCTTACTAGATGTCCTGTAAGCATTGGAAGACTAAAGATGAATTTGAGCGGGTTATTGCGAGATACCAATTGGACCTCGTGATGTTGCTGGTAATGTCTCAACTTCTGAACTACAAAGATTAATGCCAGGAAGCACTTCTCAATACTTGAATACCAGGTTTCTGCTTCAATCAGGGTTCGACTGAGATAGTAGAGGCTGTTTTCATTCCCAGCATCATTCTTTTGAGCAAGAAAGGAACCCAATGATCGCTCTAGAGCTATCACATAGAGGATAAGTGGTATTCCTTCAACAGGTGGCATGAGTACCGGTGGACTCAAGAGGTATTTCTTGAGACTATATAATACTTCTTGACATTCTTCAGTCCACTAGTAAGTGACTCCCTTCTTCATCAATTTGGTTAAGGGTAAACTTTTACCTACTAAATTGGCGATGAAACGCCAAATATAGGCTAAGTTTCCTTGAATTAGTCTTAATTCTCTCAAATTTTGAGGAGGTGACATACCAAGGATTGACATGGTCTTCTCAAGATCGACTTCAATACAAAGATGGTGTACAACAAAGCCGAGAAATTTTCCCGAGGTTACCCCAAAAGCACATTTTAAGGGGTTCATCTTCAAATTATGTTGTCGAAGCTTGCAGAATATGACTTCCAAATCAGCCAAGTGATTAGAACATTGTTTGGATTTAACCACCAAATCATCTACATATCATTCAACAAATTTTCCTAAGAAGGGTTTGAAGATACGATGCATGGCTTGCTGATATGTTGCACCTGCATTCTTTAAGACAAAGGGCATTACCCGGTAACAAAACACACCCTGAGGGGCTCTGAAGGCTGTGAATTCCTCATCTTCTGGGGCCATTTGGATCTGATTATATCCAAAATATCCATCCATGAAGGAAAGTGCTTCATAGCCAGTTGTTGCATCAATTAGAATTTCTGTAATCGGAACTGGGAAATCATCCTTAGGACAATGCCGATTAAAATCTCAGAAATTGATGAAAACTCTAATTTGTCCGTTCTTCTTCTTTACAGTGACAATATTTTCCAACCACTTGGGATACTGAACTTATCTAACGAAGTTAGCTTTGATAAGATTATCCACTTCTGCTTCAATTTTAGAAGCATAAGTTGGGTGTGTTCTTCCTGCGGCTTTCTTAAATCCTCGATGATCTTCTGGTAAACCCAAATGATGAGTAGCAACATCAGGGTCAAGCCCGAGCATTTCTGTATAGTTCCAAGAAAAAATATCTCTGTTTCTCTTTAGAAAAGCAATATACATCTCTTGCTCTTCAAGGGTCATAGCCACACTGATTAAAGTGGGGCGTGGATCTTCCTTTGTACCCAGATTTATTTCTCTGAGTTCATCCATAGTGGTAGAGATACCCTCTTCAAATGCTGGAGGAGCATCTCTGAGATCTTCCTCTTCTTCTTCATCATGTGTTATTTATTCCATTTCTACTTTCATAGTAGATGACAAAGTAGAATTTTCATGATCAGAAAAGATGTCAAAATTTGCACATTTTGAAGAAGAAGCTTCCATTTCCAACCCGATTGATGGTGAAGGGTCTTTTTTGGGCAATAAAGAGGAGATGATGGATTGAGAATCGACATCATTGTTCACCTCAGATGTGGCTATAACTTCTTCTGACCTAATTGGTGAAGCATAGACTTGTTCTATTTCAGAATATGAAATGAAGACGTCACAATTTGTTCTTTCATCACTTCTTGGTAGATTACCAATTTCTCCCATGTTGTCTGGCTCGATTGCCGTAATTGACATTATGGATCTTTCCATAAGAGTGTTTTGATTTGGGTCTATCTTGTCAATTTGACTGATAGGCAACACATAATCTGTATTCACATGTGTAAATGGATTTACTGTAATTGTTTCCAAAACCATATGGAGAATTAACTTTGGTAATCTCCTTTGTTATGGATTTCTCCCTTTGCTTCATGTGATAGAATTCTGCCTCAATGTATTGAGACTCACCTATCTTGAACGGGGCCTTATCACAATACAACACCCCAACTTGACCATCGAAACAATATTTGAGACATTGATGGTATGAAGAAGGGATAGCCGCATGTTGATGTAACCAGGGTCTTCCAAGCAAAATGTTGAAGGCTGAGTCTTGATCAACAACCATGAAATATGAATTGGATACAAGATCTCCAAACTGAGTTCTGAGTGTAACTTCACCCTGTGTCTCTTGTTCATTTTTATCATATCTCTATAGCATCATGGTGGAGGTAGATAAATCAGATTCCTTGAGGCCCAATCGACAAAGTGTACGAATGGGCATGAGGTTGACTCCTGAACCATTATCAATGAAAACTCTTCAAACATACACACCATTGACTTTTCTAGACAAGTACAATGGTCTAATATGTCCATGAACAACATCATCTTCATCTTCATCAGTAAAGGATATTATTGCATGTCATTCTACAGGATTATTCTCTATGTGATAGACTTCAACAGCAACAATTTCAGTTTCAAACTCCTGAGGACTTGACAAATCCTCGATGAGTGCTTCCTGAAGATCTTTTGACAAATTCAGAGTATCCAGAATTGATAACTTGGCTGGTACTTGGGCCAAGTGTTTCAATATATCATTCTTTTGATCCAAATATCTGCATTTCCCAATAGGAATATATGGTTTACCAGGTACCTTGGAAGAAGATGCTTTGGAAGTTGATTCATCTTGTATAGGAGTTGGCAATATTCCTGGTTTTAGAAGATTGGACCGATTAGATCCATTTACTTGCTGAGAGGAAGAAGATGGAACCTTCAATCGGTCTTCCAAAATAACTGTGCCAGGACTGAATTTGCTGTTGGTATAAGAACTTCCTTGTTCTTTCTGAGCTCGCTAAAGGGCTCTACCACGAGTTTCTGCTGTGTACACAGTTCTAGCATGGGTAGAATTAGAATAGTGGCTTCTGAAAGATCCATGTCTTCCCCTGTATCCTGATCCCCTGTAACTTTCTCTGATTCCTCTGTTTGATACAGGGAATTCAGGCTCACCAAAATTGAAACTGCGACTTGCATATGGATCTATTAATTGAATCATATTAACAGAACCGAATATTAACTCTTCATCTGATAAAGACTTTGCCTAATTAGCCTGTTTAGGCTGTGCCGTTTGGTGGGGCGGTGCCCGTGTCTTTGAAGTAGATGGCATGAAGTCCTCCAATGTTAGATACAACTTAGGCTTTGACACATACTCATCTTCTTCTGATTCTTTTTCTTTCTTTGAATCACGCCATTTATTTGAGGACTTTCCCTCTAACGAATATGGTTTTTACACAACATTCATGGCAGAAGGCACAATTGGTTTCCTTAATTGTGTTCGAAAAATAGCATGAGTTCGGTTTATTTTATTTCTGATCATCCAATCATCATAATTTTGTGCATTTTTTCTTTTGACTTCCTGCCATTCATCTTCCTCCTCTAGAACTGTAATAGTGACACATGCTACCTGGGCTGAGGAGCTTTTCAATGTGACCTGTCCCGAGTTGACCATATTTTACAGGAGGTCTTTGAAGACAAAACACTCCTAGATGGGATGCCCCAACATTTGATGAAAAGTGCAATAATTAGTACGATTTTCATCTCCTTTCTTGTTTGGCCTCTTGGGTATTGGAAATTGAAACAAATTGTTTTCCAGAGCCGAAATGAAATAACCAGGAACTTGTTCATTTTGGAAAGAGTATGTTTTTCTTTTCAAATCCTCAAATTGTTTTCGTCTTTGATCTTTTTGATCATCTAGACGAAAAGTCCTTTGTTTTTGGCGTTCAGAAGGTGGAGCCCTTCGAGAAGATGAAGGTTTTGAGGTATAAATAGGTACAGGTGCTTCTATAAGCATAACTGTAGTAGTTTCTGGTTTACCCATTCTCCTTCCTGGAGCTGATGGAATTACACGAGATTTAGCCTTATCCTGTATAAGGAAATCATCAATCTGCTGAGCAATTGAAGTAAGGTCTCGAAACCCTCTTGTGTATTTGACATGGATTAATGGCGTGTGTAATTTGTCACACAGATTTTCCACACATATTGGCAACAATTCTTCTTGAGGGAGTGCTAAACTCAAAGAATATGTTAATCCCTTCCATCGAGCAATGAAATCAGAGACTCTTTGATTCTCCCTTTGCTTACAGTTTGTAAGATCAAAAACTGCTTTCTTTGGAAAAGTTGAGATGAACTGAAGGAGGAATTTTTGGCGAAGATCCTCCCATCCCGTAATTGACCAGGATTGCAAGCTTGTATACCAAACAAAAGCTGGTCCTTGCAAGGTTCGCACGATGCATCTAAGTTTCACTACTTCTTGCTGCTCCAGAGTTCCCATCATAGGATCGCAAAAAGACACGTAATGCATCAAATGTTGCTCAGGATCGCCTGATCCATTGAAAATAGGGAATACAAGGTTCCCAAAACTAGATGAAGGAGAAATTGAATGTACCCATTCATGGTAAACTTTCTTTTCGGGTTGAACTTGCGCACACTTCCCTTTCATAGTTTCTAACCGAGCTGTTAATGACTCAATTGTAGTTATTAAATTTTGAGAAACATCTGGTTGAACTTGGACTTGGGTATGTGCAATGACTGGAGCTTGGACAGATGTGGCGATTGGCACTGCAACTGATGGTAGCACTGCCAACTGTTGTTGCACTTTACCCGTAGGATTAGACCTATGAGGGAGTACTGATAGAGGAGGATATTCTTGATCCATCTCAGTAGCTGCAACAAATTCCTTTGGTTGACTGGCTCCAGCATGATTAAGAAGAAGACTACTCTGAAGTAGTTCTGCATTCAATCTTCTTAATTCCTTAATTTCTTCCTCCTGTTCTGCAAACCTTTACTCTAGTGAGAGCGATTGTCCTTCTTTAGAGGAAGGATATGTAACCTAGTTCTTTCCCTTCCCTTTGTTGGATCCTTTTCGGAGAGGGGGAAGAGGGATACTCGAAGGATTGCCTAGGTTCTGAGTAATCCTTTGACATCGTGTACGCACACCTTCTTTATTTGTGTCAGTGTGTACATCTTCTTGAGCATGAATCTCTTCATCTGAGTCCCCTGAGTGAGCCTCATCTGGTGGATCAGCAACAACGGCATTGATGACATTGATTGATACATAACTCATTGCATCCCTTTTATCATCATTTATGTGATATTTTCATCTTCCATGTCTTTGATGAGACATTTCCTTTTGTTAATTTAATCCCTCGGGAACTTCTTGATGAACCGTAATTTGGAGGGAATCTCCTTATAATTTGGCTCTTCGTTTCTCTTGAGGTTTCTTCCCCAATCGAGAAAAGACCGACTTTCTCTGAGGAGGGGTTTGGTGATTTGAAAAAGTCCCCATTCTACTAGATTGGGGCTTTTCCTGCTGTTCTCGCTCAACTCCCCGAATCCTTTTTTTTATTCCAAGGGTTGGTTTAAAAGTACCCCCAATCTGGCGAGCTGGGGTGGTTCTTGACATGCTATGTCTAAGAATTTCTTGAAAGTCCTCCTGATCTTGCGAACATTAGTCCGGAAATTAGCTGGATGCATTAATCGGTATCCGCTTTTATCACCCAGTTCAAAAGACCATTGGATGATTTCCGATACTTCGGTCATTTGGTGACGTGCTTGCTCCAAACGAGAGGCATGTTCAATATTCTCGTTTTCTTGATGCAAGAGTAATTCAAAAACTTGTTATCTGTATTCTTTATTTTGAGAGGAACTAGTTGAAGCCTATCCATGGGAAAGCTTTTGATTACAAACAAAGCCCATTGACTGTGGCCGGCCATGGGGAATAACGTTGCATGTGACCATTTTCGGTGGGCTTTGCTGACTGGAGAGCACCGTGAAATGCAGTGCTCCATGAACACCCCATCCTCTGACATGAATAAAAGATGGGGCATTGGCAATTAACTGACGCAATATTCTTAGTGCGCCAAATCATGAATGTTGAAGGGATCTCTACTGCTTTTCAGCCTTCAGATATCCAGAGACTGATAGAGACTCCAAATCAATCTGACGTTGTAACCCTTCTATTAGCTTAAGATGATTTTCATATTCATCATAAGATAATACTTTATTTTTCAACTGACAAAGAGTTTACCATATGTTGAGACAAATATCTTGAATTTCATCTTCCGTCAACATTTCTGGAATATTATACTGAGAGTCATCCAGAGGCCAAAACATAACTGGCACCTCACCTTTCGCCAGTTGTTTTCTCATGTTCAGCATTTCCTCTTTATCATTTGATGAAGATTCTTCTACCTGATTTGACCAGAGTTGGTGTTTCCTTGTTGCTTTATTGGATTCAGTAGGATTTTTAGAGAAATCATTGATCAAACTAGAAGATGCATGAATTAGGGGTGGTTCGGAGAATGACCTACACCCTGGGCTATCTTCTGATTGAGAAATTATTTCACCTGCTAGTGATGAAGCTTCAGACATGACTGGTTTCGCATTTTCAAGTGCCTCAAGATAAGAGGGTTTTCTCGGCACTACATTGTCTACTAGAGCATTTTCCGGGTAATGTGAATCACTACTACGGAGAGGACTTTCACAGCGAAATTCATCATCATGGGGAGGACCACCATAATGGGTTATAGAAAAAGATGAGATCTCTTGCTCCTTGGTCTTCTGACCACACAGAGGGTTCCTGTGGCTCTCATCTGAAGATGAAAATTCGAGATCGACCGAATTGTCATGAAGCAAGCCTTCATGAGGAAGTGTCTGTTGAAGACCTTCGAAATTAATGTTCCCACTATTGGTAACTGTGGGAGTAAAATCTTGAATTCCAAATGATAATTGTCTAAGGGCTTAAAGAACTCCAGTATCGAGCAAGGCCTTGTTACAGATTGGCACTTGATCTCCTGACTGTACTGGGCGGGTCGTCTTCTTAGACGCCTTCTTACTCGCCTTGGAAACCACTTGTTGACGAAAGTGGGTACTCGGAGAAGGTGTATGTGCCTGATTAGGAAAGATGGCCAGGTTAGGCTGATGATCTCCTCTCAAATCGGGTGTATGTGCCTGACTTGGTTGTCAGTATGATATGTGGGAGTATGCCCCATAACCCTCTTGGACTGGAACATATGTGTGTGTCTATTCCGGAGTGAATTGTTGATGTATCACTCCACTGGTAGGGATAGATTTATGTGTCTTTCCCTGAGATTCCACTGAAGTTGTTATAATATCCTGGCAGGCATCCAGAATATGAGCAGGGATTTGCTTCTGCTCTTTCACCATTGATAGAATATGCTTGGTGACTTCAGCTGCCGGAACGGGAATATACGTCCATTCCGGGCTTGGAGCAGGTGTATGTGCCGGCTCCTGTCCTCCTTTTCCTATCAGTGAATCCTGACAGTACTCAATTGTGGGGGTAGAGAGTTGAGTCTGCCTCATATTTGTTGTCGGGGGTTTCCGACTAACTTTTTCGAATGCTACCAAGCGAGACTGTTGGTAGGCTTGATTAATACTAGCAGGTGTATGTGCCTGCTGATTACACTTCGCCAAACGTGGTTGACGAGATCCATCATATGTAGTCATACGAGCCTTCTGACTAGCTGATGGTGTATAAACAGGTGTATGTTCTTGCCTATAGTACTCCGCCGGAATTTCCTGGCGGGATTGGCGTGATGCTTCCAGACGAGTCTGCTGGATAGTAAAATTTAAACGGGCAGGTGTATGTGCCTGCTCGTTGCTTGCCACCAAGATAGGTTGGTGGACTTCTCCGGAGATGGAAGAGATGAGAACCTGATCACTGTTGACCGGATTCCGCCTCTGGTGGTTCGTCTTGCTTGCTCGGGTTTGAGGAACCCAAGCCGAATGCCTGGAGTCGGTACCCTCATCATGTTGAGGGCGCACTGCCGCATGAGTCTAGCGGTGATTGTTAGTGGGAGCCCTCAGGAAGGACTCATGTCTATTTGAATTAAGGTCCTGAGGGACCTGCTCAATCACCTCCCTAGAATAAGGGAGCGAATGGTGATTGCGTTCTGGGGATAACGAACCGAAACAGTTGGAGACGGTAGTCAGCACAGCCTGCTTCTTGATCACTGGTCGTCATTGTCCGGATGACCGATGTGAGTTATTTACTTGGAGGGCTTGTCAGGTAGCCTCCAGAGTTGGGATGGTACCGTGTTGACAGTACTCCTTAACCAGTGCATTTGATACCCAGCGTTGAAGACGCTGAGTAGGTGATATCGTCCTAAGAGCGGACGATGATCCAGTAGGAGTAGCAGCAGTGGCATTTGCAGTAGCAGTATTCACAGGTGTGAATTTGAGGGTGGAAATTATGGAAATGTAGAAGATCTTGGAAATGAGTGCCTTTTTGATATAACAGACATAATCAAGATAAATTCATCTACTATATCTTTTGGATGAGAACATATGTTATTGACTGTCTTGTTGGCCCTCTCATTGAGTTTAAATAGGGGCCAAAAAATAGGTAAAACATCATTTTTAATTTGGTTAAGGATTCACGTCAGGTTCACCATTTTTGTTTCCCTCGGAATCCGGGGATGACCGCCTTGATGGGAGGTTCAAACGTTCTGATCGGTTTCTAATGGGTTTCTTCGTAGAACCGGAAACATCCAATGATTCCACATCCATTCAGACCTACTTTCCAAAGGTAGGTGCTCATTAGTTTGTGGACTGATGAGGCTTAGGAATTTCCATTGGTCGAGAGGATGGGAGGTCGAACTCATCACACCTTTTTGAGGGGAATTATTGTCTACTCCGGGACACTCTTTGTAGATTTAAGTTATGTTCGTGAATCCTTATTACATTACCAAGTATAAAATGAGATTTCATTCAGATTTGACAATCAATGATTAAATATGTAGGAAATTTAGAGTATCTTTTGTATGTATTCGAGGTTCTTCATTGATAGAGAATCATCTGTATTTGTTAGAGATTATTGGTCAATGGTACCCTTCGACACATTTATACAGAAGTCTCTTGGTTATTATGATGACCATGCTGGTTTTAAAGCCACTCAGTGGGGCACTTGAAGTTTATTGTCATTCAGAAGGACATGGATTATTTTAGAGTTGGGATCGAACCCGTAGATAGGCTTCCTACGTATCCTTTGTTTGAAAAGGAATCAGAACCCACGTAGTTCGAGTAAAAGAGTATGATGTTTATGATTGATGGCTCAAAGAAGTATTTCACAATTACCTTTACACTCTAAGCTTACGTGAGTCATACTCGATGTAAGAAACAAGAGGTATTGGTAAAAAAATAGACAATTGTGCCATGAAAGATGAAATCATAAGAAATAATGCGGGGCTTATGTATGTATGACTGCCCAGATAAATGAAGGTTTAGGATTTACTTTAGAGAAGAAATCCAGAAACAGGGTCCATAAAGGTATATGTGCTTCATAGAGATTTTGAATACTCTAACTTGGGGATTACTCCTGAAAAGGAGGCCCATATTAAGATAAGACTTATGATTGGGTTTTACTCTTGAAAAGGAATCCTAGATCAAAGGTAAATTAGGACTGGTTAAGAGGATTATGACTGGGGCTTATTCTTGAAAAGGAGGCCCAGGTTAAGGAATTATGACTGGGACTTACTCCTGAAAAGGAGGCCCAGGTTAAGGATTAAGGTTTGGGGCTTAATCCTGAGGAGGATGCCCAAAAATTGAGGGACTTGGGGCTTACTCCTAAAGAGGATGCCTCGATTTGGGAACATTAAGAATTGGGGCTTACTCCTAAGGAAGATGCTCATATTTGAGACTGGGGCTTACTCCTGAAAAGGAAGCCCAGGTTAGGGGATCTGGGGCTTACTTCTAAGAGGATGCCGATATTTGAGTCTAGGGATTACTCCTGAAAAGGAAGCCCAGGTTAAGGATTCTATCATCTTAAAGGATGATGTTGAATGAATGAACTCTCAATCTTTAGTGACATAAAGATATGTAAATCACTAGGTTTTGAGAGATATTCCACATAATTCCTTTCAGATAAAGAATTCAAATCACGAAATCATGCCATAAATGGCATTGAAGAGTGTCTTGAATACTGAATCTTGAATAGGAAAGGTGTAATGGCTTAAGAGGGGTGAAATGGGAAAGAAAGGCACCCAAAAAGGCAGAGGCGTGCAAGTCCTGGCAGGCGCGCAGGTACTACGTGGGCGCACAGGTTTTGGTCGCGCAGGTACTGGTCGCGCAGATATGTCTGCGTGACACATGGTGTACTTGCGCGACGGTTAACCAGCCAGGTAATACTTGAGAGACTCTTCATTAAAGCCTTTAGAATCCTTTGGAGGTTCTTCCAGAAGAAGGGCGTGCATGATCTATTGAAGGAGTAAGGCGGCGCGCTAGTGTGGTCCTTTTCCCTTAAGGGATGGCCACTCAGGCACGCAAGTGTTGATGAGTTTCAACACTTAGGCCTTCCTCCCCCTCTTTAGATTTTCCCTTCTAGGTAAGAAATTACCTTAGAAGTGTTTCGGAAGCTTTGAGAAGAGACTAGGGTGCCGGGAGATCAAATCTGAGATTCTGGAAAAAAATCCTCCCAATTGGGGGGCCCACAAGGTCTATTTATAGGCAGGATAAGACCCCGGGCGGTTACTGGGCGGTTATCACTTAGGTCGCGCAAGTCACTTGCGCGACCATAAGGCGTCGTGCAAGTGGACTTGCACAACAGTTATAGAACTTGCGCGGCATAGGTGCTTTTGATCCATTGTTCATGCCTTTGTCGATTTTTGATATTTTCTTCAAAGTTTGAATCACTTTGAGCTCAGATATTCCCCTTTTCCGATCTTTAGATTCTGTGATGAAAGGAGCGTCAACAGGGTATTTTAATGGTGTTAGGTTTTTACGGTGTTTTTGTGATTTTTATGGTTATTAGGGAAATTTATTGGTTTTTTGGGTTTACAGTATTTTGTGTGTTTTTAGGGGTTTTAATGTTTTTTACAGTTTTAGTATTTTTAGAGTTTTAGAGTTTTTTGGGTTTTTTGTTTTTTTTTTGGTTTTAGGTTTCTTTATAGACATGGGGTTTTAAGGTTTTTGGGGTTTTTAGTGTTTCAGGGAATCTTTTGGTTTTAGGGTTTTTAATTTTTTAGTTGTTTTAGTGATTATTATTTTTAGATGTTTTCATGTTTTTAGGGTCTCTTAGGGTTTTTTGGTTTTTACAAGTTTTATGGGTTTTTAGGTTATTTTAAAAAAATTATTTTTAGAGGATTTTATAGGATTTTAGTTTTTTTATGGTTTTTAGTGGTTTTAGGTTTTTTAGGGGTTTTAGGGTTTTTGTGGGTTTTTACATTTTAGGGTTTTGGGTATTAATGGGTTTTTAAGGTTATTATAGGTTTTAATGTCTATATTATTTTTTAGGGATTTAGGATTTTTTTTTGGTTTTGAGACTTTTAATTATTTTATGGGTTTTCTTGGTTTTTTCAGATTTTATTATTTTTATGTGTTTTATTGTTTTTATGTTTATTTGTGTTTTGGGGGGTTTTAGGGAAATTTTAGCTTTTAGGGTTTTTAGGGTATATATATTGTTTTATAGGGGTTTCGATCTTATTTTTTTAGGGTTTTTGGGTTTTTACGGTTTTTGGGATTTTTAAGTGTTTTAGGGTTATTTAGGTGTGTTTAGGGGTTTTTAGGGTCCATTAGTATTTTAATGTTTTCAGGGTCTGATTGGGGTTTTTTAAGTTTTTAGGATTTTAGGGGCTTTTATGATTTTTTAGTGGGTTTTAGGGTTCTAGGGATTTTTAGTGTTTTCTATAGTCCTTTAGGGCATTATGGTTTTTATAGAACTTTATGAGTTTTATGGTATTTAGGTTTTTTAGAGATTCATAATGGTTTTTGTGGTTTTTGTGGTTTTAGAGTTTTTACAGGTTTTTAGAGAATATTATAGTCTTTTATTGTTTTACGGTTTCTTAGGGTTTTTTGATTCTTGTATAGTATTTGGGGGTTTAGGGTTGTTTTTGTGTTTTTAGTGTCTTTTAGGTTTTTATGATTTTTTTGGCTCTTTTAGGGTTTTAGGGTATTTTAGTGTCTTTGATGGTTTTTTTGTATTTTTATGGTTATTTGAGGATTTTTAGTGTTTTAAGGTCCTTTTAGGTGTTTTAGGGTTTCTAAGGGTTTTTTAGGATTTCCAGAGATTTTTTGTGTGTTTTGGGGGTTTTTATGGTTTTAGGGGTTTTTAGAGTTTTTAAAGTGTTGGGGTTTTTAGGGACCTTTACTGTGTTTTTTTATGTTTTTAGTGATTTTTATGGTTTTAGGGGGTTTAGGGTTTTACAATATTTATAGGTTTAAGTGTTTTTAGGATGTTTGAGGTTTTAAATGGTTTTAGTGTTTTGGGGCAAGGAAGATGCGAGGGTAGGGCTATTCCCAGCCCCCAAAATTTATTAGAAAGAAAAAAGAGACACAACAGACTAGGGAGGGGAGGTGTCAGTCAACCCACACCCAAAAACCCTTACAGCCCAAGACACCAAGGACCCCAAAAAAAGAAAAATCAAAAAGAAAAAACACACAAGGCCGAACACAACAACAACATCTGTTTTTGGTGTATTTTAGGGATTTTTTGTGTTTAATGTATTTTAGGGGTTTTAGGGTTTTTATTGTAATGCCTCGAACCTAGTTACCCAGAGTCGGTGCATTATTATGTATCATTGGCACGATCACAAAAGATCATGTCCCGAAAGACTGATTAGTTCAGTATCCTTGGAATCACTAGATACATTCATAAATCTTACATTACATCATAAAGTGAAAAACTACAACAACATATTGTCTTCATAGACCACACTCTTATCCTCATACTATCCCTATAGGTCATTCATAAAATACTTCTTCACATCCTGGAAAAAAATAAAACATAGAAACGGGTGACCTCAAATGCTCAGTAAGGATAACAATATAACAGAAACTTTTATAAATAAGAATAAACATTTAAGGAAATGTGTAACTAAAACAAAAGCCTTTTAAACATGAACTACAACTTAATATGGCAAAGATAAAATTAAATAATGCCATTTACATATTCACATGGATATTCTACTAGTTTAATAACCAAATGCAATATCTATAACTACTTTCATAATAATGGAATGCATAATGCCAGACTATCATAACCACCTAGTCAAGGCCTTGTTCCAAGACTACAAATAACATCTTGTCAAGGCCTTGTGCCAAGTCACTAGTTTGTCTCATTAGACCTACCGATGCATCGTGAAGCTATAGCGGGCTCCACCCGTCACTTACTAAGTCCAATGCATTCCTTATATGAAAAGGTTAAAACATAATCTGAACATTTGTATTAAAACTAGCATAAGAAATGTCAATATTTTAACCACAAACCATGAATGGTATAAAAATAGCACATCCACAGTCAAAAATAACTTATTAAATAAAATATGGAAGATTGTATTATAATAGATCAACCTCAATAGAGAATAATGAATGATATTGACATAGATGAAAATAATCATCCAAACTATTTGAGAGAAATATCCCCCTTTTTCTTGAAAACATTTAAAAGTCTCACTATTTATCAAGAATCCGTTTAAAATAGATTTTTGAATCAAAGTGTCCCATAACAAATTGAAACTTTTAAAATTAATTTTAATTTTAAAACTTTAATGTCCATATGAATAAATCCTTAAAACCATTTTTAAAACATGGACATTGATGAGAAATATTTAGAATAATAAATCTTTAAAACATTTAAAATGATATTTTAGTTAGAGTTCCTAACCAAAATAGAGACACTTGAATACAAATAATTGAGGTAATGAAAACTTTTTAATATCATGAGAATAATATTATTCATGATATACTATGTCAAATTACATTATATACACCATATAAAAGTGATTTGGTGTATAACAACGAAGAAGTCTCAATGGAATGTAATTTGAGATGAAATCTATTATAAAGACCATATCCTTAGGTTAAGGATAAATAAATGACATAATTATGTGTGGTAGATATAAATACACTCAATATGATTGAATATTCTATGTAAATCAATCAGATTACATTCACACATATTCTTTTAAAGACAACACCAATTAATTGGATATTTAACTAAACAAATGGAGATTGAGTTAAAATTACTCTTATCAAGTTCATATTGATGACGTGAGAAATTTTAAATTTAGTGATTATGTGTATCAAAAGTATATCCACAGAAAGGGTAGTGGAAATTATGACATAAGAAAATGAATAGTGATTCAACACATATTCATGGAGTAAAATAATCAATGAAGTATGCGTAAAGTCGAATGAGTGGAAATTGAAATTTCAAATTCCCTTATCGATTTGGTAACATACGAAACGTAAAACCATGAAAGAAATATCATACAATGATGATTTAAATATCCATAAATTAAATTATATTACACAATTAATACAATCATGGGTAGTACACACACCACATGCAATAAATAAGTGGTGAACAATGGAAATCTCAAGGAATTAAAAGTGAGATAAGAACCCCCTTACTTTGTAATTTTTCCTTGGTAAAGGGTAGGTTAACCTCCTTTATAATGGTGAAATAATGTTTATTAAATTATAAAAGAATAATATACATTAATATGATATCATATATGATCTTTTAACAATGATTTGTTGATAATATCTTATTTTATCGTCATTTTGGGTGTTAACGGATTCATTTTTCTTTATAATATTTGTTATGTGAGTCATATTTGTTATGGATGGGATGTATATTATTCATATCCAGAATTATATCATGTATATAAACATTATTTTTAATCATCAAATGAAATTTATTCTGGAATGGATATGCTGGGGAATGAATCTCATCGCGTTCGTGGAGATGGTAATCCGTACGTACGCACGTGTGACAATATCATTCTTTTGATATCAAAATAGTTTATAATTGGATATTATATCATATATAAGGAATAATTATCATTTTATATTTATTATTTACATGAATTACACATCATTATTATACCCATCCAAATAATAATATATTGAATAACACTGACACCACGACGTGGCGACGGTAGGCCGTATGTACGCACGTATGGTGACTTTTCATTCAAAGGAAGGATTGAATACTGAATATGGTTGTAAAATATTTATAATAACATCACAATATATATAAGATACTAGATTAATTATTTTAGAATGGAAATAACAAAAAGAGAAGATGTTTAAGAAAAAAGCTACTTGAAAGGGGGTGGTGAAATCATTACCTCTTCTTTGGGTGTTTCCTTTTTATTTGATCAAAAGGGCTCATTAAGTTGGATTTATGACCAAATGAGGGCCCCTAGGATGAAGTGATGGAAGTTGATAGGATATTTGGGCAGGGTTTTGCCGAGCCAAATGGATTTTATGGTGTGAATTAGAGAGAAGGGGGAGTGCCCTTTTATAAGAGGGGTGAGGGGCACCTTAGAAAAAGATATAAATAATATTTTATAATAAATTCATATTAGGTTTATAATGGCTCAAAACTGATTTATTTGGAGTATAAGGTGTTTATGGGTCGAAAAAAACTCAACCAATAGGTTTTATAGAGGTTTGGGTCACTTTATTAATCTTATCTTTTAGTTTAAAATCTTATTTAATTAGTTTGACATTTACCATGTCTCTTTGTATTTTTATATTATATGGTTAATAAACTTACTCTAAACTTCCAAGAGTCCCCCAAGTGGTTAATTAATAATAATCCTATCATTATATAATTCATTTTTCTGAACCTTATATTTTTAGGAATATTATATCAATTTATAATATAATATTTGTTTTAAAAACTCCTTTATGTCAATTTTGACACTATTAAAAAATTGATTTTTGTTAAAGTCTTAAAAACTTTATTAATTCGAAAAAAATTCATTTAAGCAATCATAACATGTCTTATTAACCAATAAAATTCTTTTATTTCATAAAAACATTAAATTATATTTATTTTAACATTTATAATACCAATTATTTGATTCTTTCATTAATAAGGAAAATACTGCATCATTATTGTGTCATAAATAAATTTAATTATTAAAAGTCTGAAAATTATAAATAAAATACCATTATGTATTAAATCTTTTTATCTTTATAATGAATATTTATAGTTGAAAATATAACATATATAATCCAATGTAATTTTTTTTCTAAAAGATATATGCTTATGTCATTTTTGTATTTACTTTAAATTAATTAATATAAAGTGTCATTATCACTTACAAGTGGCTCCATGGGGTCACAAAATCGACCCAAAGATACCCAAGGTCGGAAATGTATCAACCCATAGGGTGAGGATATGTTTTAAGGTAATTTAATATTATTATAATATTATTTTTTTACCCTTATTTATCAGATTTACCCTTTAACCATGGTAAATAACATATTTACTGAAATAATTATTCAAAATGTGTAAAAATAAAAGTTACCTATTTACACAATTTGGAACTCCTGATTATAAATATGGAATTAATTTTTTTAAATTCAAAACAAAGAAGTGGATTAAATTAATTTAAAATTAATTCCCATTGTCAAAATAAAGAGCATGTTTTTAATAAATAATAACTATCAAAAGATTGGCATTTGCTTATGTCCAGTTTAAATGTGAAATTATGTATAATGACAAACATTGGATTATATGGTAAAATCATAATCTAATTATACTTTAAAATCAATAAAATTCATAATTTATCACTATTAATTATTTCGATTAAAAAAAGTTTTTTTTAATTAAACTTTAGTAATTTTCACTATTCATCAAAATATGAAAGTTACCAGAAAAGTACCAAAAATTCACCCTAAGATAATTTTTATATTCTGAATCCAAAAATGAATTCCATTTTGAATGATTAAATTAATAAAAGTTTAAAAGGTGGGTATTACTATTCATAACAGCTAGTTTGATTGGTTGTGGTTTGTTAGAACTTGATATTGTGTACAACACACGCTACTGTATAATTAAAAGAGAATCATATTGTGGAAGCGTGGTGTGTAACATTATACCCTCCTTCAATAAATTGCGTCTTCTCAATTTTTAAAATTGGTCTTGGGAATATAATGTAAAGTCCCACATCAGAAAAAGGGTCAATAAAACTATCACTTTAAAAGAAAGAAAGAGAAGTACAAAGGTCACCCGAGATAACCTATACTAGGATTCCATGTAGAAAAACATGGATATGGATGATAAACTAAGTGTCAAGTTCTGATGGAGAGGGATAGAGAAATTTATCAGGAGAAACACAACAACAAGAAAACGACAAACTTGTGATGGGACAAACAGTCATTAGTTTCCCAGTAGGAAAAGTAAACGAACAACATTTTTATTTTATTTTTTAAGTTAAATTACATAATGATGAGGAATTCATTTCTATGATTGACTAAGAACATAAAGAGATATACTTACTTTTTAAGTAAAGTTTCATTCTTTAATAAATTTCAACTACTAGCTCATTTTTAAACAATGAGTATTCAAGAAGACTTGGTAACACTGGAAGAGCTAGAATAAACTTCTTATAGAATCACAGGATCCATTAAGGATAAACTAAATATTTACCTTGTATTTAGAGATTAATCAAAACCAAAATGGTTAGTATATGATCTGATGATCCCCCAAAAGGATATTCTATTAAATAAAGAGACACTAGTCTTAATTTCTAAAATTAATCCAACAATACCCCAAACTTAAATAAATAGAATTCAATAAACAATTGTCCTTAAAATCCTTCAATATAATCCAAAAAATATATTGAGTCCCAAAACTTAGAATAATTTAGTTATGTAGTCTTTCACGTTAAATTGTATCTCCAAATGACATCAACTACTCTTAAAGTCACATACTTAAAAGTAATTACCCTAATAACATATTATCTATTATAGGTAAATCATTTCCATAAATAACCTAAATCACTATAAATCCAAAATAAAAAATTCTATACAAATCCACCACTACTACTCAAATTAAATCCCATAGTATTCTATTTTCCTTGGTCATATAGTGTTCCCAAGAAAGCGAACATCTTCCAAAATAACATTTATCACTTAATCACCAAATAATTTTTCTATAATAAGGGTATTCATTTGATAAGACATAAGATCCCAAATCAACTTATTATTGATCAATAAAATCATTTAACTAAAAATAATTAGTCACACTAACCAGGGACTTCACATAGTCCAGTGGTAAGCAATAAATCCCAATTTCACTTTGGTTGTGGTTTCGATTCCAATAGCTTTGTCCAATGCGACGGGTTGTCACACGGTCTACGTGTTGTACTTTTTCAAAAACTATATTTTATAACATTACCAAAATGAGATAAATTCTTCAAAATAACCATAAAAAAATTTAACCACAAATGTTATCTCATACCTTGCATTTTCATCCCAAAATATAATAACTTGAAATTTACTCAAACCTAAAGATCATATAAAACCAAATGGTTATTTATAACTATATCCACAAGAGAAAAGATAATTCTTCCTCAAATATCATTCTCACATGGAATACTGCAGGGTTACAAATACAAGAGAAAATTATTCCAAATTAATCCCATCAACAAGGTGCACTAATACTTTTAAACATTTCTCCAACCATTTATTTCCATGTAGCTTCTTCTTTGACCAAGATAGTATCCTATAGAATAGGGCATTCACTTGGGTAATGGCCAGGTCCCCTATATTTATGGAAAATGACTGTAAATGAATTCTTGGGATCATTTATATTTTCTTCCAGAGTACTCTTCATTTTTTTCTCAGCAATTCTTCACTTTATGTCCTTATTTACCGCACGTAAAGCATTTCTTTTTCCCATTGAGACACTTTCCAGAGTGTCTCCTTCCACATTTCTTGCATGATGGAAATTGAGAATTATTTTCTCCATGGTCTCCACCGCTGGATCTCTTATCATTCATCACCTTTCTCTTCTTTGTTGAGTCTAGTAGTTGGTTAATATATATTTTGTTGATCATATTTTTGGAAATATGATTTCTCATGAACACGATATCATTTACGCCTATCAATATTCAATTTTTTTGCTCATTTCCACCATCGTTCCCACCTTGTACATCATTCTCAAATTTACTATGACTTCCTTGGAAACCAGCCATTGACTAAAACCAGAAAGCATTGTGTGAGTAAAAGTATTCATAAAATAATTTAGAGAATATCATGACGCCGTATTCTAAATTTGAAACACCTTAAGATTAAACAAGGTTATTTATTCTCATCTTATATTAAAATAATTCAAATCGGTTTGTAAATAAAATGTAAATTATTTTAAGCATATCCCCCGGGAGTGTCGTAACTAAGAGTGCAGCATGGCCCGTTGTCGTGCACCAGTTCCCATTTGAGTCTATCTCAAATAGGTGTTTTCACGTTTTACCCCTAGGTACATCTGTGCCAGAGCTGTCTCTACTTGCTCGTATCCAGATAGGGTTGTATTGCTTAGAAAACTCACAAAATCTATACAATGCCAAAATTCTAGGAAGTTATTCTATATTAATCTTCAAAGTCTATCTTAGGGCTATGTGCTCTAATCAGAGTTTAACTAAATCTACTTTATAAGGTTTGTACTAAACTACCTCTGATACCAACTGTAACACCCTGACCCCAGTTACCCAGAGTCGGTGCATTATTACGTATCATTGGTATGATCACAAAAGATCGAGTCTCGAAAGACCAATTAGTTTAGTAGCCTTGGAATCACTAGATACATTCATAATGTTTACATTACATCATAAAGTGAAAAAATACAACAACATCTTGTCTCCATAGACCACACTCATATCCTCATACTATCCCTTCAGGTCATTCATAAAATACTTCTTCACATCTTGGGAAAAATAAAACATAGAAAGGGGTGAGCTCAGATTCTTAGTACAGATAACAATATAGTGGAAACTTTCATAAATAAGCATAAACATTTAAAGCAATGTATAACTAAAACAAAATCCTTTTAAACTCGAAATTCAGCATAATATGGAAAAGATAAAATGAAATAATTCCATTTACATATTCACATAAATATTCTACTAGTAGAATAATCACATGTAATATCAATAACCACTTTCATAATAATAGAATTCAAAATGCCAGACTATAATAACCACCTATTCAAGGCCTTGTGCCAAGACTATAAATAAGATTTTGTCAAGGCCTTGTGACAATACACTAGTTTGTCTCATTAGACCTACCAATACATAGAGGAGCTATAGCGAGCTCCACCCATCACTTACTAAGTCCAATGCATTCCTCATATGAAAAGGTTGAAACATAATCTGAACATTCGTACTAAAACTAGCATACGAAATGTCAATATTTTGACCACAAACTATGAATGGTATAAAAATAGCACATCCACAGTCAAACATAAATCATTCAATAAAATATGTAAAATTATATTATAATAGATCAACCTCAATATATAATAATGAAAGATATTTACATAGATGAAAATAATCATCAGAACTATTTCAGAGAAATATCCCCCTTTTTCTTGAAAACATTTAAAAGTCTCACTATTTATCAAGAATCCGTTTAAAAAAGATTTTTGAATCAAAGTGTCCCATACCACTTTGAAACTTTTAAAAATAATTTTAATTTTAAAAATTTAATGTCCATATGAATACATCCTTAAAACCATTTTTAAAACATGGACAATGAAGAGAAATATTTATGATAATAAATCTTTAAAACATTTAAAATGATATTTTAGTTAGAGTTCCTAACCAAAAGAGAGACACTTGAATACAAATAATTGAGGTAATCAAAACTTTGTAATATCATGAGAATAAAGTTATTCATGATATACTATGTCAATGTACATTATATACACCATATAAAAGTGATTTGGTTTATAACAATGAAGAAGTCTCAATGGAATGTAATTTGAGATGAAATATCTTTTAAAGATAATATCCTTAGGTTAAGGATAAATCAACGACATAATTATGTGTGGAAAATATAAATACTCTCAATATGATTGGATATTCATTATAAATCAATCAAAGGACATTCACACATATTATTGTAAAGACAAGACCAATGAATTGGATATTTAACTCAACAAATGGAGATTGAGTTAAAATTAGTCTTATCAAGTTCATATCAATGACTTGAGAAATTTTCAATGGAGTGATTATGTGTATCAAAAGTATATCCATAGAGAGGGGAGTGAAAATTATGACATAAGAAAATGAATAGTGATTCCACACATAATCATGGAGTAAAATAATCAATGAAGTATGCGTAAAGCCGAATGAGCACAAATTGAAATTTCAAATTCCCTTATCGATTTGGTAACTTAAGAAAGGTACAACCATGAAAAAAATATCATAAAATTATGATGTAAATATCCCTAAATTAAATTTTATTACACAATGAATACAATCATTCAAAGTACACACACCACATTCAATAAATAAGTGGTGAACAATGGAAATCTCATGGAATTAAAATTGAGATAAGAACCCCCTTACTTTGTACTTCTTACATGGTCGAGGGTACGTTAAACTCATTTAAAATGGTGAAATAATTTTTATTGAATTATAAAAGAATCATATACATTAATATTATATCATATAAGATCATTTAACATTGATTTATTGATAATATATTAGTATTATCGTCATTTCGGGTGTTAACAGATTCATTTTCCTTTATATTATTTGTTTTGTTAGCCATATTTTTTATGGATGGGATGTATATTATTCATATACACAATGATATCATGCCTCTAAACATTATTTTTAATCATCAAATGAAATTTAGTCTAGAATGGATATGATGGGGAACGAATCTCATCGCGTTCGTGGAGATGGTAATCCGTACATATGCACGAGTGACAATATAATTATTTTGATATTAATATAATATATAATTGGATGGTATATCAAATATACAGAATCATTATTATGTTATATTTATTATTTATTTGAATTACACATCATTATTATACCCATATAAATAATAATATATTGAATAACATTGACACAACGACGTGGATACGGTAGGCCGTACGTACACACGTATGGTGACATGTCATTCAAAGGATGTATAGAATACTGAATACGGTTGTAACATATTTATAATAACATCACAATATATAGAATATATAGTATTTATTATTTTATAATGGAAATAACAAAGAAATAAGAAGTGGAAGAAGAAAGGAACTTTAAAGAGGGTGGTGAAATCATTACCTCTTCTTCGGGATCTTCCTTTTGATTTGATCAAAATGGCTCCTTAAGATGGATTTTTGACCAAATGAGGGAATCTAGGATTAATTGAGGTATGTTGGAGGATATTTGGGTAGGGTTTGGATGATCCAAATGGCTTTGATGGTGTGAATTAGAGTGAAGGGGGAGTTCCCCTTTATAAGAGGGGTGAGGGGCACCTTAGGAAAAGATAAGAATATTATTTTATAATAAATTCATATTCGGTTTCTAATGGATCCAAACTGATTTATTTAGATTATAAGGTGGGGATGGGTATAAAACAGCTCAACCAATAGGTTTTATACAGGTTTGGGTTACTTTATTAACCTTATCTTTTAGTTTTAACTCTTAGTTATTTATTTTGACGTTTACCATGTCTCTTTGTATTTTGTTATTATATGGTTAATAAACTTACAATAAACTTCCAAGCGACCCCAAGTGGTAAATTAATGATACACCTATCATTATATAAGTCATTTGGCCGATCCTTGTATTTTTAAGAATATTATATCAATTTATAATATAATATTTGTTTTAAAAACTCCTTTATGTCAATTTTGACACTATTTAATAATTGATTTTTTGTTAAAGTCTTAAAAACTTTATTAATTCGAAAACAATTAATTTAATAAATCCTAACATGTCATATTAACCAATAAAATTAGTTTATGTGATCAAAAATTTCAAATTATATTTATTTTAACATTTATAATACCAATTATTTGATTCTTTCATTAATAAGGAAAATACGGCATCATTATTGTGTCATAAATAAATTTAATAATGTCTAAAAATTATAAATAAAATAGAATTACATAGGAAATATTTTCATATTTCTAATTAATATTTATAGTCAAAAATATAATATATATAACCCTATGTAAAAAAAATTTTGTTAAAAGATATATGCTTATGTCATTTTTGTATTTACTTTAACTTAATTAATATAAAGTGTCATTATCACTTACAAGTGGCTCCATGGGGTCCAAAAATATACAAAAACATACCCATGGTCGGAAATGTATCAACCAATAGGGTTAGGACATATTTTAGGGGAATTTAATATTATTATAATATTATTTTTTACCCTTATTTACCGGATTTACCCTTTAACCATGGTAAATAAAATATTTACCGAAGTAATTATTCAAAATGTCTAAAAATAAAAGTTAACTATTTAAAAAATTTGTACTTAATGATTATAAATAGGGAATACATTTTTCTAAATTCAAAACATTGAAGTGGCAGAAATTAATTTAAAATTAATTCCTGTTGTCAAAACAAAGAGCGTGTTTTTAAGAAATAATAACTATCAAAAGATTGACACTTGTTTATGTCCAGTTTAAATGTGAAATTATGTCCAGTGACCAAAATTGGATTAAATGGTAAAAATATAATCTAATTATACTTCAAAATCACTCAAATTCATAATTTATCACTATTAATTATTTTGATTAAAAATTGTTATTTTTAATGAAAATTTTGTAATTTTAACTATTCATTAAAATATGAAAATTGTTAGAAAAGTACCAAAAATTAACCCTAAGATAATTTAGATATTCCGAATCCAAAATTGAAGTATATTTTGAAAGATAAAATTTATAAAATTTTAAAAAGTGGGTATTACAATTCATAACTGCTAGTTTGATTGGTTGTGGTGTGTTGGAACTCGAAGTTGCGTACAACACATGCTACTATATTATTCAAAGAGAAGCATACCATGGAAGCTTGTTATGTTACATTTATAGTTTATTAGTTTTTGTTAGAGTATTTTGTTATTATTTTTGGTTTTCAGGGTTTCATTAAATTTAGGATTTTTTATGGATTTAGGGGTTTTATACTGTTTAGGGTTTTGAGGGTCTTTTTGATTTTTTAGGGATTTTAGTCTTTTTTAGGGTTTTTAGGCCTTATAGGGTTTTAGGGTTTTTATAAATTTTAGGGTTTTTTGGGTTTTAAATATTTTTTTGGGATGTTAGTGTTTTTTGGTGGTTTTCGGTGTTTTTTTGTGTTTTAGAGGGAAATCATGTTTTAATAGTTTTTATGGGGGTTTGGGTTTTTATGGGGTTTTTGGGGATTTTTGGGGTTTTTTAGGTTTTTATGGGTTTTATGATTTTTATTGATTTTTGGGGGGATTTATGGTTTTTCAGTTTTTATTTCTTTAGTGGGTTTTACTTTTTATATGATTTTCTTAGAGGTTTTATAGATTTTTAGAATTATATTGGTTTTTTGGGTTGTTTCCAACGAAAATCATGTGCTTGGTGGTTGATTGTGGAGGTTGAGTATGGTTTCAAAATTATTCACATTGGGTTCTCCATTTTTTTGTTTTGTACCCATTTGTGATAGGTATATTTTCAATGGGGTTTGTTTGTGGAACAGGAAACACCCAATAGTTCCCTTACTCAAAAGGTTTTAGGAACCTGCATTACAAAGATAGGTGGTTTTTAAGTGATGGCCCAACATTGCTTAAAGACTCATAATGGTAATAGTATGGGAGGTAAAACACATCACATCCTTTTTTGTTGAAACTATTTCAAATCCCAGGACTCAATTATATATTTTACTTAAGACATGTTCATAAATCTCTAATTATTTTCCAAGTATAACACGGGTCACCACTGAATTAATAAAAAATTATTATAATGAATTAATTTAGAATCATCTGTATGTATTTATGGTTCTCGATTAACATAGATATTTTTACGTATCTGAGGTTCTCCATCAATGGAACCTTTCTATATGTTGATTAGATATTATTATATCGTTTTTTATTACACTAGTTTTAATCCCTTTACTGGGGCACTCTGGAATCTAATTTCTTATATGGATACAAGAATTGTTTTGATGTCTGTATCAAACCAATAATATGGGATTCCTACATATCCTTGTGAAAGGAACTGGAACCCATGTAGTTTGGTTCCACTTAACAGGACACATTACCTTTTAATGTCATGTGATAAGGGTCAATCCATGTAGTTTAATGTCATGAGGCAAGGATTTCTATGTGGAAGGTGCCTAGTGAAGGATGGTATGAGACTTATACCAAAGTATCCCAAGGAACTTATGAAGGATGTGGGCTCCCAGGTGGGGTATGATATTATCGGGAAATGGCTAAAATGAGGATGGAGATGAAAGTGACCTAGAAGAAGTATGGAAGTATATATTGGATATGACTCTACTAGAGATGTACCCTAGAGGAAATTATGGAGAATTTGATTTTTGGGAAAGATCCTTATGAATATTACCTATGTATCCAAGTTAGTCATGAATTGAAACCCAGGTAGTTCAGATGGTATTGGGTGTACACCTATAGAGGAGGCCCATTTGTTTACTCCATTAGAAATATATCCCTTTAATGGTTTTTATTGTAGGGAATATGAACCTTTGGGATTATGGAAATGTGGTTTTGGGTCTTACAAAAAATATGAGGCCCATGGGTTTTTTTTGAACATCCATAAGTAATTATCTCAATTAACATATAATCCCTTCTTATTCATGCTCGGTGTGAGAAGCAAGATGATCATGTAGTTATGCAATCCATAAAATATATTTCATCCATTATTGGATAAATATCAGGGATGAAAGGAAATGAGAAAGGGAGTTTAGTGTGATTTTAACCTCATTTTTACTCATATCATGGGTAGATGAAGAGGATGAGGAGAACAAACTCATGTAAGAAATTGTAGGGGATTGCTCTAGGAGGGTTGCCCTAACCTTATTTTCTCGTCTTCCTTATTCGATAGGTTGAAGAGTAGATGATGGAGAGGGAATAGTCAATGGATGTCGCTACCTGGACCAAATATCGATCTGAAACCATAACCAATGTCATGAACCTCGTTACCATGGGGATGTATGCATAAGAATATTCTAAGGATACTCCGTGTTAAGGAGGTTATCGATAAGACCCCATTTACTATGGGTATGTATGTTCAATAGGACTTTTTGGTGTGTCTAGTGATCTGACCATACATATTTGGTAGTTTTGGGAGAGGCCACGGCCTGATACCTCACTTGGGGTCCCACATGGGGCTTATATCTTCACATAAAAATGGTTGATGAAGAAGGACATTAGGAAAGTTCATATAGGGGACAAGGTAGGGAAAAAATATACACCAGCGAAAGGTAATGAGAGTAGGATGGTGAGAAACATGAGGATGTCCCATTCCATGTAGCAATTTCACACACATGATGAGTTTTCTCTGTGTAGTATTTTTCTATATGGTTCTGGGTTTCATCCATATAGAACATTTCTAAATAGGTGTAGGTTTCCTCCATGTACCAGATTTCTATGTGTGTTTGAGTTTCCTTCACATATTACATTTCTACATGGGAAGATGTCCCACAAGGAGAAAATCAACTTATTCATCATAGAAAGGTGTCTGAAAAGAGTTTTTGGTATACAGATAGTCAGGTGAATTACTTTTCTTCCGTATATTATGTGGTAAATTTACCTTCTATAAATCGAGTCCTCTCGCACCTTTCCTTGATTTTTTTCCTATCATCTCCTCAGCTCCCCCTTGAGACATTTATAGAGAAATATAGGTAACTTTCTACCATGGGTTCCTGCATTGGGGATCTCATTTATGGGGGATGGAAAACAATGTCTAGGACCACAAATGAGATTTTCATTTTCAGGGGATGGAAAACACCATCCACGCTTACAAACGACATTTTCATTTGTAGTGGATGAAAAACACTATTTGCAACCACATACAAATTTCTCATTTTGGGAGGATATGAAACACCATCCACGCCTGCAAAAAACATTTTCATTTACAAGATTCCATGTAGGGTGGTTATCCACATTGCGATATTTTATTTGAGGAACTGAGGACTCTATTGTGGATTTCTGTTCTTTAAAAAAATTGAAAGTTTATTTCAGGTGTATTTTTCCATCACCAAATTCATGAAATTATCCTCTCATTTCATATAGAGTTTTTTGGACCCAATAAATGTTCCCATTAGAATAGTATCTGATCATGATAATGGGAAATTGATTCTGAGAATAATTTTGTCTCATTTTAATTAGTTTACATTATATGTATAGATCCCTAATAGGCCCCATTCCTTTAAAATGGGTCAAAGCGCATTCATCATTTATTGAGCCTCTATACGAGCTGATGTTCTACAGAATCGCATCACCTACTGATCCCAACATTACACTCTTCATTAGGGATGAATATTATATTAACTCAAAGGTTTTCATCCATTAATGGTTTTCCCTATCTCCTATATACCAATATAGTCATCATCATGGCGGCTTGATGCTCATGGAATATTTTCCATGTGGGAAAATTCTTCATAGACCACATATCTTGATATGTGTTTTTGATGTACTTTTATTTTTAATGAATACAAACCCTTTATTTACTGATTTTTCTGTATAAAATATAAATGCGTGAGCAATCCTAAGACATTTTTTCTTCGAACACTCATTCTACTACTGAAGAGGGTAGGAATTCCATTGTTGATTATGTTGAAAAAAAATCCAAATGAAACATCATCCCACAAGATAAATCTTTTATAGGACATCTAAATGCAATCCAAAAAAGTTACTCAGCCTCAAATAGGCTATCTCTCTATGGATTTGGTATTTATTGGAGAATTATGTCTTGGAACTATGTCGATTAGATCAACATGTGGACTAGGTACTCAATAATATCCACATTCCCACTGGAAACATCTTGTTGTAGGGGTTCTTCATTTTTGAATCCTTCTCCACTTAGTTTCTTTTTAATTATGCTCATTTTTACTAAAATAAATAGTCAAGGTACTAGACAAAGATCTAAATTGATATCATATCATTCCATGGAAGGAAATGACGAGATAGTAGTTTGTGTTGTCATTAAAATGGGACCCTAGACGTAGGGGATCAATTGGTCTAGACTGGGGTCCTTTCTAGGTCCTCTGATGTTATGAGTAATTCAAAGTTGACTTAAAGGTTGTATGATTATATGAGGCCATATGGTTCTTGTAGACCTACTATCATCACAATAGAGTCATTATCTAGCCACTGCTTTGTCGATAGAGTTTGGATACTAATACCTTCCATTCCGAGTACTGGGTAGTTGGTATTAACCTTCATGATGTCTGAAAGATCCTAGGGTCATCAATAATGGGATAAATGTATGATGACTTCATTCCTACCTCCTCAACATAGGATGACACAGAGTAGAAACCCTTGAAAATAATGAATCTTATTGACTAGGTTAAGGAACTTTTGAATTTTGGTTCTCACCCAAAGAAATATTTTCCATTTTATAACTAGATTGAGATTTTTCCATGCCAAGCGTCCCTAAACCCCATGAAAAAAGGTTGAGTAAATTAGCCAACAAGGCACTTGGAGGTGTGTTTTCACCTATTATCCATTGCTGTAATAGGTTCATTTCACTATGTGAGTTTGGAAGATCATCCTCGACATTGATCAATTGGCCATATTGGTAGATTTTCATTCCATGTTACTTAGTGGTTGATTTCTACTGAAACACAAATTAGGTGTCAGAGTCATAGTCATGAATTTTGTAATGGAAGCTCAGTTTCCCTCTAGAAGGCATTTAAACCTCATGGCTTCAATTTTGGAAATGATATATTGTCTTTTTGGGCATATAAGCATGGGTAAGTCACCATAACTACTTGTGGGACCCTTTATGTCATATGGTACTAGATAGCATCCCATAAGGAAGGATATGAATTTATCAACAGAAAAAAGATCCTAGAATCTTAATTCCAGAATTATCATTAATGTATAAGTGGTGTATACCCATTGGCCAGGAAAGAGAACAAATTAATGGACTAACTAAACTATTAAAACTATTTCACTAATACCCCTTATACTTACCCTACCATTACATTGGTGAATTATACATTCGGAGATCATGCTAGGTGAGGGTATCTCATATATTTGTGAGAGGGAGTCTTGGATTCCAAAATCGATTGGAATATAACATGTGAGGGGTATGCATCCTATAGGTTTTCATATCAATTCCACTACATTCATAGGAGGGTTTCCCTGACCATCAATAGTTCACAAAAGGAAAAACTATTAATGGTGGCTCAACAACATTGGATAATTTTCACTTGAGAAGACACATGGTGCAAGATTGGGATTTTTATTTATATAGTTATTTATCCTATACTCATAATACAATTTTCTAAATCTTTTATTTGATCATATCCTGATGAAAGATTAGAAAAATTGGTCCTTGTTGTTAATGTTAAACCAATACCTGAGACAGAGGGGGTTCAAAGGAAAAAAACTCGACATTCTAGGCATGGGAAGCATCCAAGAAAATATTTTTTTTCTATAACGATCTATAAAAATGTTTAGAATCTAGGGTTTATCCTCTTAGGCTACTGTATTGTCTCCTAAATCTCAAGTATCCATCCTCTCTTAGGCCACATATCCAATATCCCAGAGATAGTGGAAAACTTTGAGTAATTCAATTCCCAACGGTGATGTATGGTGACTTCTCTTGGAGAAAGAGGTTCAACAGGAGGATATGGATATTTTTAGTTTCTGATAATGTTTAGTATTCAAAATACTATGAGGTGGTGGAATCCTATATTCATGATCTTGACACCTTAGTCCACTAAATACATAAATGAAATAGATTATTCAGGTGAATTCTTGAAATTTTGAGGCCTTAGGTTAGATAAAGTAAATAACATGATATTCATGATTCTGAGGGTGTTAATGTGGTTTTAAAAACTATTATAATTGTGATTAGTGAAATTCCTTATTCTTCCAAGCTATTCCCTTATAAGTTCCCAACCCTAGGAGGTACCAGGGAGGCTTAAATTCCAAGAATGCCAGTGCAGTGGCTAAAACATATCTCACGTCTTAGGGATGACCTTATGACATTAGGCATTCCATTTTCTATAGCCTCCCCATAGGACTAGAAATAATGGGATCCTTATATAATAAATGCACATTTTAAAGAAATATTATAAAAATTTCAAAATGATGACATTGATCTTATAATATTTGGGCTCATCACCACTCCCAAATGAATTTTTTATGGGAGAATACTTGTGATGTATGAATATACTGTGAGGGGAAGGATGGTTTTATTCATTCATTTAGGGGTATAATTTATTGGTCCGATCGAGTATGGGATATGGTGATATCCATGGTTGTGTGAGAATATTCTGATGAATATTTAATATGATGGTTTATATCAAGTCCTATTTTTCGATATTATTGTGATCTTGAATTTATTCTCATTGTACATGTCAGTGGTTGGGGAGAATTAGTCACTTATCCCTTCCCCAGAGTACACTTATGGTGGTACATTTATTGGGGGGAACATCTCTTTAGGCACGGGATCCACTAAAGAGGGATATCCCAGGGGGGGCTAACATATGGAGGTGGTTCTTGTAAATCCTGAAGAAGAATTCCCTCCCCTGGGTCTGCTTGTAATTCTCCCAAGAATTTTGGAGATACATCTTCTTTCTAGAATAAAATGTTGTTGTTTCGTATCTTAACTTTTCTATTAGGTTGTGTGTCTCTATGTGATGATTAATTAACTATCTCCCAAATTGGTGTAGGTTTGGTGATCTAGTAAGCACAAACCCCCCAGAGGCCTATAACCCATGCTTCTTCTAACAAAAACGTGATAACACCATCGGTTCTAATTGATCCGAATGGGGGATCAATACAAAATGAGTATATCATAGAGTTTTCAATCCCCATGGGATCAAACCTTCATGATCTAGATATTTATTCCCCATTAAGAGGGATTTCTTCTAGGATCCAATCTCCTTTTGTGCATATAGATGTTTCCTATCTAAAGATCATAAATATAGAAGGGGTAATAATATTATATTAAAAGGACTTGTACCCACCCGTTACTCCCTGTTCCATGATCATTTTTTCCATAAGATCAATATTACTCATTCACCCTTAAAATGCCACTAATGTTAAATAACATAAAAATGAATCATATGTTTCCTCGTAATAAACTAAATTAAATCAGTAGATTAAGGATTTATCACCTTATTTTCAAGGAAATGATACAATTTTGGTCATGGACACTTGGGTTTTGATAAGTGAAGGTAATTTACCCTTAATTATAGTTATTCCTTTATCTTTTAGAGTTTAGGTATTGATTTCTTCAATAATTCGACACCATAATTAGTAACAAAAGATTCTATGATTGCAATTTTTATTATAACATCTCAATATTCTGATGCTACAAAGGATCATGGTACCACTGATCAACCTTATACTAAAGTTTTTGAGTCAAGACCCTCTCTAGTTTCACTAGTTCCAAAACACATTCCACCATCTGAGATCCACTATGAAGTAGATCAGGATACCCTTGAAAATATTTGTGTTTTACATCAAGAAATATGAATGGAAAACTAAATGTTAATTTATTAGAAACCCTTATAAAAAATTCTTGTGAATCTACCCATATTACGTTGCATGTTTTAATTTATTTGGTATATGGGGTTTGATTATTGTACCATAAATGATGTGGTAAAATATGTGATTGTCGCTCAGGAGAGGGAGAGTGCACTCCAATATCTTCTCTTAGTGTCAGGGTCCATGGGACATATTTCTGGAGCCCATAATATCCTTCTCAATAAATCCAATAAATATGTTGAGGTGGCTATGAGACAATATGGTCAAGTTGCGGAGAAGAGAGGCTTTGTGGAAAAACATTTTCAGGATCTAGATATTCTTAAAAAGTACAATATCACACTAAGGTAGTGGTTGATGAAGGGAATAGGGTAGTGTAAGAGGATGGGAAGACAAGTTTGGATGCTATAAAGAGGTCGGAGGCACTGTGGGTTGGTACAGATACTGAGACTACAACATTGTCGGTGCTGCTCTCAGGCGTATAGTATTTTGATCAATTGATGATTTTATTTTATGAATATCTCGACCAATATTTGTGATAAAAATATTTTTCTCATATGGAGAGACTCTGAGATATGGATGTTCCTATAAAATTTTTCCCATGAATGGAAATTTTGCAGTTCTTAATCATCTGTCTCATAATTTAATGCTTCCTTTAAAATTTTAATTATAATATTTGAGTTGACTAAATTGATTTTTATAATTCCACCTATTAGTATATTTATCTTATAATAATGGGAATATGAGAATATTTTATATTGGGTAGTTTATAGTATTTTAGCACCAGTAGAAGGTGTTTTAGGTCCAAAAAATATGACCATGAGTTATAGAATGATGAACCAAGAAGGGCTTATTGATTGAGCATGTTTTGAAATTTCTTAGATACCTTAATGGGGGGATTTTGATCCATGGTTTTTGGGTTTATGGATCTATAGCATTATGTGAAACACTTATGTGATGAGCGATCGAGGAGCATGTATGAAAAGATATTTCCAACATAAGGTTGTTTAGGGATTACAATAAATATGTAGAGGACTCTCATGAGGAAAATTTTACATCTGGATTACATGACTTTTGGGGGAATCTTATGTAGATCCAAACATTGAAATATTATTCATAGTCAAAATAATGGTTTTCATTGAAATATAATATTTTACTTCCAATAGGAAATAAAATATTATAATGATTCATATTTTTCAATACTATGAAGGGTGGATTATCATGGGAGTGTGTTATATAATTGAGGGAGAATCTGTATTGGCATTTCCCATAAAAAAGAAATTGTTCCTACATGAGTTTTTCTTGTGTAAAAGAGGGTTCAAGCATAGTGTAGTTTAGTTTCATGTGACTATGAAATGTACTATGAAATTTAACATCTTATGGAAATGAAGTTTTAGGGCTATTATGTAGGGTCACATAGATTTGACGGAAATTTTAGTTATTTTACCTATTGATGGTAACCTGTCTGAGAATATTATCTCATCTTCAATAATGTAGGGGATAAGACTTAATTTTTAATTTGTGGACTTCCTAATGTGATGAGTGACATGGGAAAAATCATCATTGGGGTTTATAGATATAGGATAGCTCCCTTCTGAGGATGAATATTCCTTCGGTTGATAGGCCTTTTTTTAAACGATTTATGGAAATACAAATGAGTAATATCATTGCATAGTAAAAAAAGGTGTCCTTTGGAATCTGAAATTCTATTCCCAGTTCTAGATAATTCTTATGGAGATTCATAATATCTCAACACATAGTTTGGTTTTTGTAATGAATGTACCAAAACATGGAATGATTATTTCCTTTCAAAAATACCTGGGAAATGGGAAAAACAATTTTCCTCATGTAGTCCAGACTCATACACTAGAAAT
The DNA here is from genome assembly GCA_963277665.1 of Viscum album. Classification (NCBI taxonomy): domain Eukaryota; kingdom Viridiplantae; phylum Streptophyta; class Magnoliopsida; order Santalales; family Viscaceae; genus Viscum; species Viscum album. The sequence continues at coordinate 1,423,255,673 of OY728136.1, read as the reverse complement.
TGGGGTATTTATTTTTGTTTTTTTGTTACTTTTGGGCCTAATACAAATGGTCTAGGTGCCACTATGTATCTTGTCACAGTGATAATCAAGCCACACGCAGTTCTATGGTATATTCCATAGACTATTCAAATTATTGTATGGATACATGCATTTTTATTTTTTGAATATAGGATCATGTGCAGGTTGAAACCTATATGGGACCCTCCTATTAAGATCTATCTCATAAAAATGGGAGTGGGGGATTTCTTTTTAATGTTTTCTATAAACTGGGATAGAGGATCTAGATGTCACTACATATATCATCAAAGTGACAATCAAGTCATTTGTAGTTCTTATGGGAAATTTCCATATGCAGGTCTGACCCATTCATAAGTAAAGGGGATATTTTTATTTTCTATAAATTGTTATTTTTTCCTCTCATAGTTGGTCACATGAGGAATCCTGGTTTTTCCATCAGTTAATTCTACAATCTATCATTTCATAACTTTTACCATGATGGGGTGTGGATGTCTTAAAGTGTCTTATGTAACTATTAAGTGATGAACCATTGATAAAGATGGTACACGGTAGAACTTTGTCATACAAACTCTCAATAATTATTACATATGGGCCATTGTTAAGATGCTTAAGGTTAAGGACTTCATGAAAATTTTATTATGGTGAGGGACCTAGTATAAGGTACCCTATTGTCACTACATAACCTTTGAGGATGGGAATAAATAGATATGTATTTTTGAATCCCTTCATGGTATAAGAATGATGTTGGGGGGTGATGTCCTCTTTGGTGAGGATATTAAAACCTTAAATTTGTGACTCAAGGCATCCTAGGTTTATTACATAAGGAATGACTATAGTTTAACATCATGTACTAAATATGGTTACCTTGATGTTTAACATAATTTTAATAGAATGATATCGGTGTCTTTTATGGTAATGCATCTAGGACCCATATGCAACGTAATTTAACATCATGCAACAAAGATGACGGAAACCATGTAGTTTAATGTCCTATAGTACAGATGAGGTGGCTTATTTATCCTCTTGGAAATTTCATATTTGATTATACCCAAAATATCCATCCATGAAGGAGAGGGCTTAATACCCAAACATTGAATCAATTTGTATCTATATGATTGGGATTGGGAAATCATCTTTCAGAGTGTGTGAGTTGAGGTATCTAAAATAAATATAGACATTGATTTTAAAATTCTTATTCTTGATAGGGAATATATTGGCAAACCATTTTGGATATTGGAACTCCCAAATGATGTTGGTCATGAAGAAATTGTCAACATTAGATTCAATTTTGGATGTGTGAGTCAGATGTGTCCTTCTGGATACAAGATTATAGCCATGGTGGTTCTTTGGAAAGCATATGTGGTCATTGTCCACCTCAAGATTGAGTCTCAACAGTTATATGTTGTTCCAAGAGTAAACACCCCAAAGTTTCTTTAGAAAGGTGTCATATACCTATTGATCTTTAGAAGATGTTTCAACACTGATCAAAGTGGTCTATCGTTCCTCTACAGTATTGATATTTATCTATCTGAGTTCATCAATGGTGGAAGAGACACCCTCCTAAAATTCATGAGGGAAATCCTTGAGGTCATCAACCTCTTATTCTTCTTCTTTATCTCCTGCCTATTCATCCTTATCTTCCACTTTCATTTGATGGGGAGTAGGTGATGAAGGAAATTCAATAGAGTTAGGAGAGGATTAAATATTCTGACATTCAGAAGAATAAGAAACTTTCACTGACCTGACTGACGATATGGGGTCTCATTGATGTTATGGTGGGAGGTGAGGGGCCTAGAATGAGTATATTAACATTATCAGGGTGACATGATGGATTATCTAGAATCAGCTACTGGAGAGGTGTTTTTTCAAATATCATAAGATTGAATGATGGAATCTTCATCAGAGTTTGTACAACTATTTGTAGAATCAACGACCTTTTCATTGTTGTTGGGATCATTTTTCATGACTAATACAATTAATATTGTTGAATATGCATACAAATGTGGACTCATATATTGGAAATTATTGATGGGTAACAGATACTATTTACTATCTATATGAAGGGGTTGGCCATGGTTATTTCAAAAACATTTGGTACAGTAACCCAAGCACACCATCAACCATGGGATGTTTCCCTTCCCTCTCATGGAATCCCACATCAATATAATTAGACTCTAAATATTCTAACAGGTCCTTATTAATGTGAAATGCACATATTTTTCCATTAGTGTAGTATTTGAGGCATAGATGGTATGAAAACAGTAGTTGATCATACTAATGCAACAAGGGACTTCATATCAAAACATTGAAGTTTATATACTACCAAACAACTAGAAACTTTGAGTCAGATATGGGGTCCCCAAAAATTTCCCTAATAATAATTTTGACTAGTGAATTTTTCTCACTTTTTTAATAAACCTATAACATTATAGAGGAATCCATTATTTTAATATCACTATATCTCAGCTGAAGGTGTGTCTGTACTATAATGAGATTAACTACTAAGATATTGTCAATGAAATACAATCATACCTGAATTACATTTATCTTGGAAGATACGTGTAAGGGTATGATGTGTCCCAGTATGATAGAATATTTCTCTTTCTCTATAAAAAACATAACCACATGAAATTTTGTAGGATTAATCTATGAAAAAAAGACCTAAACAATAGTAAACTTAGTTTTAAACATCTAAGGGATTATAAAATCCACTACAAGTGCTTCCCTGAGGTCTTTTGATAAGCATTTTTCATTCATGATAGATAACATGTAATTTACCCAGGCTATATACTTCAAGATGTCGCACTTATCTAATCAAGGACAATGCTTCCTAGTTTGTGGATTCCCTTTCACATGTGCTTTAGGATATGGCACATTTCATATAGATGGATCGACCCTTGAAACATGATTTGTGGTTTCTATAGTCCTTAGTGTGTTAGGATGAATACGTATGCCTACCTACCAAGGGGGATCAGACACTTTTACCCCTTATGATGGATACTCTAAGATGATAATGTTAGGGAATATTTTTTATATTCTGGGGGATTTCTCTTCTCCTATTGGACATACTAAAGGGATCTTCTGTGAGTTTTTGGGTCACACTCAATCCAAGTAGGGATGTTGACAGAATTTTAGTTTTTTCCATGACTATATATTCCATTGTACCCTCATCTACTATGACATCTTCTTATGGTTCCCCAATTAGGTGATGGGAATTTACATCTATAGGCATAGTCTTCATGAAATAACAGATCCATTAATAGAATGAAATTAATGGAACTAAATATTAATTCCTCATCTGATGAGGATTTTTTCTGGATGACCATTTCTGGATGTACAGTTTAGTAGGGAAATGCCCATAGTTTCAAGCCTTAAGGTATGAGGTCCATGAGATTTAAATCCATATTTTCCTTGATACAGGTTCGTCATCTCATGTTTCCTCTCCACCTTTCTAGACAATTTTGTTTTTGAAAGAATATATTTCTGGGGACTGCGATGTCTATGTAGTTGGCATTCTGATAGAAGAAGTGGATAATGGAATAATTGGTGGTTTCAAATGTTCTCAAAGAATATAATGAGATCATTTTATTGTATTTTGAGTCATCAAATAACCCAAACTATGAACACCTTTTCAAGAAACTTATTTCCAATAACCTCCATCCTCATGGGTAGTAGTGGAAACATACACTATTTATGCTGATGATTTCTCCAACATTACTATCCCAAACACTACTATTTATTTCTTGATTTCTTATAAAATTTATAATTCCTAAATGGTGTACCCCAGTGTTCATTGGAATTGGAAACAATCAAGTTATTCATTGAGATCCACCTGGTGCGTCCTCTTTAACTATAAAGGGTGGAGTAAATCATTATCCATAGCTTTACAAAGTAACCAAAAAATTATTCCTCTTAAAATGAAAAGGATTTATTATTTCTCTCATCTAATTTATTTATCTATAATTCCCTATCCTCATCCTTATAAGAAAGGGGTTTCTATTTATTCCCTAGGGTCACTGTGTGATGTGGTGTGTGTTTTGGAGGTGGAGCCTACAGAGAGGTTGGATTCAGTGTGATGGCTTCAACTTCTACCTTTTTCATTCTATTCTCTAGGTCAAATGTAATATCCCAGGACTTGAGATTAGTTAATTGAATAGAATCTTATATTATTTATGAAATTACATAGATATTTAGAAAACCATCCATATATCATTCATTCATAGCTCATCGTGTAGGTTATCTATATAGAGAGAAATCAGATATTATTGGCGATGTTGTATTCTCCAGGAGTAGGCCATCCAATCCAATTGTAAATTAAAACCAAGACCGTATTTTTCAATAGTTCTTTATAATTGAAGAGGTCAGGGATAGTTTTATTTTATAGTGTGAGTTGAAATTAATGAGAAAATTTTGACGTAGGTATTCACATCCCGTGATTGACTGATCTAGTAAACTGGTGTATTATACGAAAGTTGGTCCTTGAAATGGTTTCCCTAAGAATATATGATTCACTAATTCTTGTTGTGTAGGGGTTCTTGTAATGGGATCATATTGGGACACATAATGTTTCAAATGTTTTTCGGGGTTTCAAAATACATTAAATACTAGAAATTTAGGGCTCCTAAAATTTGGTGGGGTGCGACCGCGGTCAACCATTTAAGGGAAGGCCTTCATTATGGATGTACTGGTGTGCGTCATTAATCCATATCATCCAATTTATTTTCCAATGATTCTATGGTTTCAATAATCCCTTTATGAATTTATCATTAAATATGAGGTTGAATATGGGAAATACTATGCAGGTCATGATATGTTGTCTCTTCCAATATTTGTGGACAAAATCGTATAGGTTCTTTCTCTTGAGGGTTCACCTAAATCAGTTCTAGTTTTTCCCCTGGTGGATGGAAATCTTGATATCCATCCATTATTTGTTCTGGGTAAACTGATGGTTTGGGAATAGTGTTTAGTGGATGTCTGGGATTTGGTTTAGTAACTATGTTGAACCCTCATTGTTAAGGTACACCAGTTGTAAGTGTTATTTTAGGCTCTACTCAGGGAATATATTTGGTAGTAATGCTACCTCAGAGAAATTCTACATTGAGTCTTTTCAAATATTTAATCTCTGCATACTTCTGAACAAATATTTGTTTGAGTGTGAGGGGTTCAACCTCTTGATGTGTCGGGTTGTATACGACCCTTCCTTTACCCTTTTCTTTGGTGGATGTTCTCTGAGGAGGCATTGATGGATTGTTCGAGGTAATACACAAATTTAGGGTGAGTCTCATGTTTTGGGTATGCAGAAATCCATCATTTTCCTCGATGTGGATCACATTCCAAATGGAGTCATCCAATCATTTATCCTACATGTAGAAATCAACTTTATATCCCCCCATAGGATTGATTCCAATGATCTTCATCAAAGAATAATGAATTATAGGTTTTGTATTGGCCATCAAATGATAGGAGGGTAGTTTTTCTCCCTTTATTGGACCTCTTCCTTCCATTCTGAGATCCATTTCAATATTCCTACTGTAGAGGGACTTGGAGGGAACCACCACACAACCTTGTCATACACAACCTTTTTTGGGGGAAATGGATCATGATATAGGATGAATCAGGAGGGAACATTTCTCATTATTCACCTTAAATGAGAAAATAAATATTTCTGTTGAAGGGAAGGTTGAGGAGAAAATTACCCCAACACTATGGTATGGGTTTCTTCTATTCTTTAGTTTTGATTCCTTGGACCCAATTTCTCATCCCTAAAGGATCAATTTATGTTGAAAATTCCCCAAAATTTTGGGTTAGGGATGATCTTATACTACGGAGGCTACTACGACTTAGAATGCTATCTTTATCTTGGGGATCCTTATTTGAGCTTGGGATGAGTTCAATGCATGATCTGCATGCAAGCCAAATGATTCCAAGGACATCAATAATTCTTCATGATTGGATTATCTTAATGTAGGAGCCTTATTAATGTTATCAATTGGATGGTTTAGGAGTATTTTGATAAATTTATCTTATCTCAAATGATGATTTTGAGGCATGTTCAGGGATAGTTCTAGTTGAGTGTGATATCTTTCCATAGTGGGGTTATTCTCAAATAGTCTCCATAGAGAAATGACATTACATGATTTCATCTCCAATTGTTTTTTCAGATTGGGGTGTGTAGTGAAATTAAAATACCCATATTTTTTCCATCGCTAAATATAAACCATAGGTATGGAATCAATGATTATATGAAATAATTCATGCAATGCATTGAAGCATGCCAATTGAAAATATTTCTAATGATTCTTTGATAATGGTCTCTATGTATCAGGGAGGGATTCCAAGTTAATGTGATTAAGAAGATCCCCCAATACTTTAACATGGATTAAATACCCATTTTAAGGTAAGAACATCACTTTCAAGTAGAATAGATTTTTCTATAGATTCATATGGATGTTGTGTATTCACTCTTCTAATAGCACCCTGGGAATATTGAACTGATAATTTACTGAGGGATAAAACATGATGGGTATATAATCCCTCACCTATTGTCTTCTAAGAAGAAATGAATTTTGTTGTTCATCTTCTAGATATTCTTCCACTTGATCAACCAAAAATAGATGCTTCCTATATGTTTTTTAGTAATCTATGGTGCTATTAGTGATCTAGTTAGCATGAAAAAGGTATGAATATGGTTCATAGGATGATTGTTTCCTTATATAATCTTTTTAATGATAAAGAATATTTATTTTCATTGATAGGGTATCAATATTTACTGGCCCAATCATTCCATGAACCTCAGAATTTGATGGATTTATTATATTTTATTTGTTAAGGGGATAACCTTCTTGTTGATTAAACTTTTTTCCATGTAGAAGGATATCAGGGCACTCATTGAGATATGAGATCTTAGGATCAATCATATTGTGACCTAGACGATACTATTAATGTTAATCATTCTAGGGAGGACCTCTAGAGCTATTGGTAGTCATTATGCGGGGAGGGCCTTTGTGACTTCTACTTACATTTCTATAATTTGGTAATATATCATCCATATCATGGGCCACCACTAATAGATATTTGATGGCCTAAAATACTTATGCATTTAATAGATCTTGTCCATAACTCTACTATATAATTCTAGACTGACCTGAGTGGGATTTTATCTTCATTGCTCTCCTATAGGCAGCTAAAACCACGTGTTGTGAATGGAAAATCTCGTGCATGTGAGTGGGTTTGGAAAGCTCCCATGTTGTTTTCAATTCCTAATGATGAGTTTTAGGAATTACAATACGAATATATTCTTTCCTTGGTATGGATCCCAAAATGGGTCTGTAATCACCATATAGAATGAGGATTGTTTTCGGACCCGATTGTTCATTTATCATGGAATGTTTCCAATGACATTACTGGATGGTAGAAGGAATGTTTGTCTACTTATCATTTATCCTCCCATTGTATAGTTGATTCATCCTTCATGAGGAGGTGGGGTCATGGGCCCAAATCTAATCCATTTTTTTGATGATATTATGTTTTGGAATGTTTTTAGGATGTGGACTGAAATTGATGACTGGACTTCCATAATTTCCAGGAAATACTAAAAAACATCATTAGTGGGAATGGGGATATACACCTATTCCAATGTTGGGGTAGGAATATGAGTATTTCCTTAGTTCAATGCTAAGCCAGGTCGACTTGGTCCTCTAATTACTACTATATTTGACCGGAGGGATTGATATGCAGGAGCTTGGATTTGCATTTTCAGGATGTTTTCCACCATATTTTACTAGAGATCATGATATATATGTGAATTTATTTTCATTATCTCACTATCTATTGATGTATATGACTAAAATTATTGATATTTTTGATTAGGGACTTTCATCTGCTCATTTATTGCCTCAATATTTGACTGATGGGATTGATATGTCTGATCCAGGATTTGTATCTACTTTTGGTTTGATATCGTATTTTATTTGCATGAATGATATATATGAGAAGGGATCTTAATCTTATTAATTAATTCCGTCTTATTTGACCGATGGGATTGATATTTTAGAGTAGGTATTTGGATCTTCTCATTTAATACTATCATATTTTACTAATAGTATTGACATGTCTACGTATGGATTTCCATATACTTGTTTTTATCCACCATATTTTATTGGAGGGTTTAATATGACTAATCAATTATATGAATCTACTAATTTAATGGTTCCATATTTGACAGAAAAAATTGATATTTCTTAGTAGGGATTTGTATCTACTCATTTTTTGTCATCATATTTCCCTGGTGGGATTGATATTTCTGAGCAGAGATTTGCATATGCTTATAAACTTACACCATAATTTATTTATGGGTTTGATAAGTCTTATCCCATGTGATTCTAGTTCGGTGTGAGAAAAAAGAGGGCACAGTAGATCAAAAAACCATATAATATATTTCATCCACTGTTGGATAAATTTCGGGGACCAAAGGGAGGGAGAAAGAGATTTTAATGTGCCAATATCCTATTTTGTTTTCAAAGACAAGGGAAATGAATAGGAGGAGGAACACAAAATCCTACCTGAAATGATAGGGTATTACTCTATGATGTATTACCTACATTTATTTTCCCATATTCAATATTTTATAGGTGGGAGAGGGGATGAGGGATGGGTAATTGACCATGGCTATTACCGACCGGATCGGGGAGGCACCTAGCATTATACCCATGGTCGGAACCCTCATTAACATGGAAATGTACAAATGAGAATATTATGAGGTTTGTATTTGTTAAGATGGTTACCAATAGGACACAATTTACCAAGGTTATGTAAACTTGATAGGTCATTCTAAAGTATCAAGTTACCTGATCATACATATATGGTGGTTTTTTGGAGAGGCCTTGGACTGATGCCTCACAAGAGAGCCCAAAAAAGTTTCAGAGATTCACACAAAGTGGCTGATGAATATGGCCATTAGGATAGTTCATGGAGTGTCCATGGTGGGGTAAAATGCTACACTATAGGAAGGTAATGAGAGTGGGATTGAAAAACAACCAAGGATTCCCTATTCTATGTATCACATTGAAATGTGGGATGGGATCCCTCAACATATCATTTTGTTATGAGGGTTTGAGTTTAATCCACATAGAACTTTAGTACATAGGTTTAGGTTTCCTTCACATAGCATTATTCTATGTGAGTTTTAGTTTCATCCACACAGTAAATTGATATGTGAGAATATGGCCGGTATGAATACCATTTACTCACACTCCTCATAAAATATTCCACAATGATTTTTTGGTCGGTGGCTGGTCGGGCTAATCTTGTTTCTTCCTTAGTGTAATGAGGTAAATTTACCTAATGTAAATCGATTCCTCTCACACCTTCCCTCAATTTCTCATCTCTCATATACATTTCTCCCCCTTGGAGACTTTATATAGGAATTAAGGTAGCCTTCTATAAGGGTACTCAGGTTCCTGTGCAGGGGATCTCATTTAGGGTTTAGGGTTTATCATTTAGGATATATGGTGTAGGGTATAGGGTGTGTTTTACTATTTAGGTTATTGATTATAGTTATTATGGTGTAATTTATAGTGTTTAGGGTGTATGTATTGGTTTTAGGGTGCATGGTACAAGATTTTCAGTTTAGCACATACAGTTTAAGGTGTCGTGTATAGGGTTTAGAGTGTGGGGTTTAGGGTTTGGGGTATATAGTGTAAGGTTTATGGGAAGTGTTTAGGGTTTAGGGTGTTCGGTATAGGTTATAAGATTTAGGTTGTAGGTATTAGGCTTTAGGGTCTAGGGTATAGGCTTTATGGTTTAGGTTTTGTGGTGTAGTGTATAGGGATTTCGGAGTAGGGTTTAGTGTTTAAGGTATATGGTATATGGTTTAGGGTGTAAGGTTTATGGTTTAGGTGTTTTAGCATTTTTTGGTTTTTAAGGGGTTGAGGGGTTTAAATTGGGGTTTAGGGTTTAGGGGTAAAATGGATTTATTTTGGTTTTATAGATTTTAGCATTTTTAGGATTTAGGGTTTCTATGGTTTTTAGGGGTTTTGGGGTTTTTATGGATTTTGAGGTTTTAATATATTTTAGGGTTTATTTAAATTTTATCATTTTTATTTTTTTATGGTCTTTGAAGTGATCTTAGGGTTTTGGGTTCTTAAATGGTTTTTTAGTGTTTTATCCTCTTTTAGATTTTTTGGGTGATTTATGGAATTTTCGGGTTTCTATGTGGTTACTATGTCTTTTAGGTTTTATAAGGTTTTTTGGGGTATTTTATGTAGTTTTTGGGTTTTTATTTACATTTATGTTTTTAGTATTTTAAGGGTCTTTTAGGGATTTTCTATTCCTTAGTACTTTATCAATTTTTCTGGTCTTGGGGGCTTTAAGGGGTTTTATGTGTTTTAGGTGTTTTTACAGGTCTTAATGTGTATTATAGTTTTTTTAGGATTTTAGGATATTTACAGTTGTTTAGAGATTATAGGTTTCTTAATGGTCATGTAAGAGTTTTTATGGTTTTTTGGGGATTCTTGTGGTTTTGGGGTTTTATTCAAACCATCAGTGTCTTTAGGGTTTTTAGAGCCTTTTATGGTTTTATAGTATTTTATTATCTTTTTGTTTTTTGGGATTTTATTATATTTTAGTATTTTTTTTATGTTTTTTGGGTATTTTATGATTTTTGGGGTTTTTAGAGTTTTTTTTTCAGTTTTTAAGGTCTTTTAGGCTTATTTCATGTTTGTATGATCTTTTATGGTTTTACATCATTGAGGTTATTTTATATTTTTTAGTGTTTTTGGGATTTTTTTTATTTTTAGGGTTTTAAGGGATTTTAGGGGATTTTAGGGGTTTTAGGGTTAATATGGTCTCTTAGTGTTTGTAAGGGTTTTTAGCATTTTTTTATGTTTCAATGTTTTTATGATTTTTAATGGTTTTTATGGATTCTTTGTTTTTTTAGGTTATGGAGTGTTTTTTAATATTTATTGGATTTTTAGTTGTTTTAGTGTTTTTAATGTTATTATGTTTTTAAAGGTTATAACTGGTTTCTCAAATTTTTAAGGAGTTTTTAGTGTTCGTAGGGTATTTTTTTTTAGTTTTTATAGTTCTTAAATGTTTTTATGGATTTTAGAGTTTTTAAGGTTTTTAATGATTTTAGGAGTTTAAGTGGATTTTTACGATTTTTATAGGTTTTATGGTTTTTTAGGTTTTTTCATTTTTTATAGTTTAAAAAATTATTCAGTATTTTTTTGGTTTTTATTGGGTTTAGGGATTATTAGGGGTTTTAGGGTTTCTTAAGGGTGTGAGGGTTTTTATTATTTTTAGTGGGTTTTCAGTTTTTAGTTTTTTTGGGTTTATTTAAGAGTTTATAGGTTTTTTATGGGTTTTAAAGAGTGTTTAGGGATTTTAGGGTTTTATGGTTTTTCATGGGTTATTAGGGTTGTTAGTGTTTTTAGTGGGTTTTATAGTTTTTATTGTTTTATGGGTTTTTAGTTTTTTCTTATAGTTTCTAGGTTCATAGTGTTTTCATAAGTGTTTTAGTGTCCTCTTTGGGTTCTTTGGTTTTTTTTTTGAATTTTAAGGGGTTTTTGGATTTTAGGATGTCAATCATTTTAAGGATTGTTGGGGTTTAATGGTTTTTCCGGTTTTATTGGGTTTTTTCCGATATTTTAGATTTTTTTGGGGGTTTGGGGTTTATCTATGTGTTTTTATGTTTTAAGGGTATTTAGGTTTTTTGGAGTTTTTAGGGGTTTTGGGAGGATTTATGATTTTTAGGTTGTTTAAGGGTTTTATAGTTTTTTTAGTTTATTGTATGGTTTCAAGGTCAATTAGTACTCTTTATGGGTTTTGGGGTATTTTATGATTTTTATGGATTTTAGGGTATTTTAGTGTTTTGTGTTTTTATGGTGTTTTAGGTTTTTTTGGGTGTTTTGGTTTTTTTGGGGTTTTGGAATGTTGTTAGGGATTTAATGGGTTTTATGGTTTTTTTAATGTTTTTTTTTTGGGGGGGGGGGGGGGTTGGGGGGTTTAGGGTTTGAGGGATATTTAAGGGTTTTTAGGGTTTTATTGTTCTTTAGGGTTTAAAGGTTTTTTAATATTTTAGGTGCTTTTTAGGGATTTGGGTTTTTTTATTTTTAGGGGTTTTTTGGGTTTTATAGGTGTTTTTAAGGGGTTTTAGGGTTTATGGATTTTTATGATTTTTAGGGTTTTTAGGGTTCTTATGCATTTTTTAGGGTTTTGCAGTTTCTATAGGTTTTTTTTGTTTTTTAGGCATTTTTTGATATATTAGTGGTTATTAGGGTTTTTAATATATTTTAGGTTTTTAGGGTGTTTTTATCAATTTTTTAGTTATTGAAGGGTTTTATGGTTTTTTCATTTTTTGGGTATTTTTTTGGGTTTCAGTGTTTCTATGGGTTTTAAGGCAGTTTTAGTGGGTTTTTGTGGGGTTTAGGGTTTTTAAGGTTTTTTTTGGGGGTGGGTGTAACGTTAAACAATGTTTTGGTGTTGTAGTATTTTTTTGTGTTTTATGGTTTTTAGGGAATTCATGGCTTCAAGAGCTTTGCGGTATTTTCATTTTTAGGGGTTTTAAGAGGTTTTAATTTGTTTAAGGGGGTTTAGGGTCTTTAAGATTCTTATAAGGGGTTTTTTAGATTTTTAAGGTTTTTATGGGTCTTTAGAGTCTTTTAGGGGTTTTATGATTTTTTATGGAATTTAGGGTATTTAGAGCATTTTAGAGTTTTAATGGGGTTTTAGGGGTTTTAGTCTTTTGAGGTATTTTAAGCGTTTTAGAGGTTTTAGAGTTTTTTTATTTTCTCAGAATTTTCATAGCTTTTCAAGGGGTTTTTAAGGGTTTTAGGCGTTTTAAACATTTTGAGAGTTGTTTTATTGTTTTTAGGTTCTATGGGATTTCAAGGTTTCAGGGGGATTTGAGGTTTCAGGATTTTTTTTGTTTTTAGGTAATTTTTTTGGATTTTTAGGGGCTTTAAGGGGTTTCATGTGTTTTTAGGGGTTTTATGGATTTTTTGGGACATTAATGGATTTTAATTGTTTTATATGGCCTACTAGGGTGTTAGGGAATCTATAGATTTTTAGAGTTCGTAGGTTCTTTGAGGGGTTTCGGAAGTTAAAGTATTTTGGGATTTTATTTGTATTTTTAAAATACACATAGTGTTTTCTAGGTATTTTAGGGTCCTTTATTATTTTTTTGGGTTCTTGGGTCCCTTTAGGGTATTTAGCCTTTTATTTTTTGTTAATGTTTTTAATGTTTTTAGATTATTTTAGGTGTTTTTGTGTATTTGAGGGGTTTTTTGTGTTTTTAATGAATTTTAGGTTTTTTCTGGGTTTAATATCTTCTTGGTTGTTATTGGTATTTTGGGGTTTTTATTTTATTATATATTTTTTTAGATTTGAGTTTATTTTAGGGTTTAACATATTTAGGGTTTTTTAGTGGTTTAGGGTTTTTAGGGATTTATGGATTTTTAGTGTTTTAGGGGTTTTATGGGTCCTAGGGTTGTTAATGATTTTATGGTTTTCAGGGATTTTGGTGTCATCTAGTTTATTTTTTAACTATTTTTATCCATTTGGGTTTTTAGGGGTTTAGTGTTTTTAGATTCTTTTAGTTGTTTTAGGGTTTTTCATAAATATTTTTGGTTTTTTGGGTTTTTAGGGGTTTTATATTATTTTTAGGCTTTTAGTTTTATTGGTATTTATGGTTTTTAGTGTTTTTAGTGTTTAACTATTTTTTTGTAGTTATTGCGGTTTTTAAGGGTTTTTTTATTCTCAGAATTTTTGACATTTTAATTGATTTTAGGGGTGTTTAGTGTTCTTAGAGTTTTTATTGTATTGTAATGGTTTTTAGGGTTTTTTGAGATTTTAGGGTATTTAGGGTTTTAGGGATTTCATAAGGGTTTTTGGGTGTTTGATGAAGTCTATTTAGGATTTTTTTTTGATTTTTTTCTAGACTTTTTTTTTGTTTTATAGTATTTTGGTGTTTTTTTGTTATTATAGTTTTTTGGGATTTTAATTTTTTTAGGTTTTTAGGGATATTTAATATTTTAGTTGTTTATGTATTTTTGGGGTTTTTTAATTTTTAGTGTTTTCTATATGGGTTTTATGGTTTTTTTATATTTTTTAGTTTCTCTATGGTTTTTGTAGTTTTTAGATTTTTTAGGGTTTTATGGTTTAGGAATAGGGCATGGGGTATAAGGTTTAGGTTGTTTGTTATATAGATTTAGGTAAAAGGTGTAGGGTATAGTGTTTGGGGTATAAGTATCAATGTGTAGGGTTTAGGGTGTAGTGTATAGTGTTTAGGGTTCCAGGTTCATGGTTTAGTGTTTAGGGTATAGGGTTTGGGGTGTGGGGATTAATGTTAAAGGTTTAGGGTATATTTTTTTGGCAATAGGGTTTAGGGTTCTGTGTGTAGGGTATAGATTTTAAGGTGTGTGGGGTAAGATTTGGGATTAGTGTATAGGGCATATGGTGTAGGGTTTGGGATTTGGGGTGTAGGGTGTAGGGCTTTGGGTAATGGGATAAGGGTTTGGTTCATAGGGTTTAGGGTGTAGGTTTTGGTATTTGTGGTGTATGATATATGGTTTATGGAGTGGGGTGTAGGGTGTTGGGTGTAATGTATAAGGTTTAGAGTTTAGGGTTTGAGGTTTAGGGTGTGGGGTACATGGTTTCAGTTGTGTGGTTTATTGTTGGGTTTTGGGGTATAGGGTTTTGGGTATATTGATTGTTGTTTAGGTTATATGGTATACGATTTAGGGTGTAGGGTTTAGGGTTTATGGATTAGGTTGTAAGGTGTAGGTTTTTGGGTTTATGGTTTATGGTGTAGGTTGTAGGGTTTAGTGTGAATAATATTGGGCTTAGGGTGTAGGGTGCAGGGTTTAGTGTGTAGGGTGTATATTTAAGGTTGAAGGATTTAGGGTTATGGTGCAGGATATATAGTTTAGGGTGCGAGATTTAGCAGTTAGAGTTTATGGTATAGTGGTTTGTGTGTAGGGTTTTTTGTTTAGAATGTAGGTTATAACTTTTAAGGTGAAGGGTTTAAGGTTTAGTGTGTAGGGTGTAAGGATTAGGATTTAGGGATTTGGGTTTCTGTATAGGGTTTAGGTTTTTAGGTATATGGTTAATATTATTGGGTATAATGTTTTGGGGGTATGGTATAGGGTATAGGGTAAAAGTTTTATGTTGTTGGGTTTAGGGTTTAGAGTGAAGGGTATTGGGTTTAGGGTTTTGTATTTATAGTTTATAGTGTAATTTATTGGTTTTATGGTGTAGTTTCTATGGTGTAGGATCTATGTTGTAGGGTGGAGGGTATAAGTTTTAGGGTATGGGGAACATGGTTTATAGTTTTGGGAATTTTTTATAGGCTTTGTTGTATATGATTTATTATATAATGTATAGGGTTTAGGGTTTATAGAGCATGTTATATAGTATTGGGTGTTGGGTTTAAGGTTTGAGTGTAGGGTATAGTGTTCATGGTGTAGGTGTTGGGGCATAGGGTGTTGGGTATAGGGTTTATGGTGTAGGGTTCAGGGTTTTGGGAGTATGGTATTGGGTTTATGGTGTAGGGTGTAGGGTTTAGGGTATAGGGTTTATGGTGTAGGGTATAGCATTTAGAAATTTGGGTATAGGGTTTTAGTAGTAGGATATAGTGTTTATATTATAGGGTACAGGGTTTAAGGTGTATGTATTAGGGTATAGGGAGTACAATTTAGGGTTTAAGGTGTACGGTATATGGTTTAGGGTGTAGGGTTTAAAGTTTAGAATGTGTGGTATAGGGTTTGGGGAGTAGGTTTTACAGTTTAGGGTTTATGGTATGTTGTTTTTTGCATAAGGTATAGGGTTTATAGTGCCGGTATAGGTTTTAGGTTATAGTCTATAGGGTTTAGGGTATAGGGTATAAGTTTTAGGGTGAAATTTTTATTGTTTAGAGTGTGGGTATACATTATAGGTTATAGAGTTTTAGGTTTAGGGTGTAGGGTATTGGGTTTAGGTCACATGGTTTAGGCTATTGGGTATAGGGGGTAGGGTGTAGGGATTTAAGTGTATGGTATAGGGTTGCGATGTAGGTTTTCGGGTTTATGGTATAGGTTATACGGTTTAGTGTGCATGGTTTAGGGTTTTGAGTGTAGGGTACAATGTTTAGGGTATTTGGATTTGGGTATAGGGTATAGTTTTTTGGGTTTAAGATGTAGGTTTTATGTTTTAGGGTATATTTTATAGTGTTTCTGTTATAGGTTTTATGGTTTAGGATAGAGGTTGTAGGTTTAGGGTTTAGGGTGTAGGGTGTAGGTTATTGGATTTAGGGTACAGGGTTTGGGGTGCATGGAATAGAGTTTAGGGAGTTTTCTTTAGAATTTACCAAGTAGGGTATACAGTTTTGTGATTTTTATGGTTGATGTATTTTTATATTTTTAAATTTTTTTATCTTTGTTATTGTTTTAGGGATTTGTGGGTTTTGGGTTTTTTGGGTGTTCGGGTTATTTTGAGTTTTTTAAGAGTTTTAGGGTTTTTAATGGTTTTAATGTTTTTTGGGGGTTTTTGGTTTATTAGAGTTTTTAGGGGTTTTAGTTCTTTCATAGGGTTCTTATATTTTTTAGTGTTTTTATGGATTGTAGGGTAGATTAGGAAGTCTAGAGATTATCTATGGTTTTTCGGGATTCTTAGGGTTTTAAGATTCGTTTATTTTTTAGAGTATTAGGGGTTTTATAGTTTTAAGAGTTTTTTTTTGTCTTTGTGTTTTTTTAAAAAAATTAGGGTTTGGGTGATTTAGGGTTTTTTGGGTTTTTATGTGTTTTAGGGCATTTTCTGGGTTTTAAGTGGTTTTTAGGTTTTTAGGGGTTTTATAGTTTTTAGGGTTTTTAGGTATTATGGGTTGTTTTACGGTTATTAACATTATTTTAGGGTTTTTAGGGTTTTATTGGGTCTTTAGTGTTTTTATGGGGTTTTGTTCCTCTTACGTTGTTTTAGTGTTTCAACAGTTTTTTAGGGTTTATTATGGGTTTTATGGGTTTTCTGGTTTTTGTTGACTTATGGGTTTTAATGGATTTTGTGGGTTTTAGAGTATTTAGGGATCTTAAGATTTAAAAAATAAGATTTCTATATTTCTAATCATTTTATGGGGTTTTGGGGGTTTTTGGACTTTTAGGATTTGAATAGGTTTTTTTTGGTTTCTTGAGGTTTGGTGGTCTTTATTTGGTACTGTGGTTCCTTAGAGGTTTTTAGTGTTTTTCCCATTTTAGGGCATTTTAATATTAATTTGGGTTTTCAGGGTATCTAAAAAAATTATACTCTTTTGGGTTTTTAGGTGTCTTCAGGTCTTGTAAGGGATTTTAGGTTTTTTCAGGTCGTTTAAGGGGTTTTAGGGTAATATAGTGTTTTTGGGATTTTAGGGTCCTTTACTTTTCTTATGTGGTTTTAGGGTTTTTTTGGATTGTAGGGTTTTTTGGGTTGTGTAAAATTTTTTATTCCCTTTATGTTTTTACAGCTATTTTGGTTACTTTAAGAATTTTGATTGTTTTTAGGGCCTTTGAGGGTCTTTTTGGGTTATTTAACAAATTTTATGGTCTTTTAGGGGTTTAAAGGGGTTTTAGTGTCTTTTATGGGATTTACAGGGTTTATGGTAATTATGTATTTTTGGGGTTTTAGGGTATCTTAATTTTTTTGAGTATTTTATTGCTTTCTCTGGTCGTTTACTATTTTTGGGGGTTAAGTGTCTTTTAGGGGTGTTTTATGGGTTTTCGGGTTTTTAGGGTGTTTATCATTTATTGAGTATTTAGAGTTTTTAGTTTTTTACGATTCCTTGAGTGTTTTTAGTGTTTTAGGGGTTTTATAGGGTTTATGGTTTTTAGGGGTTTTAGGGTTTTATGGATTTTTAATTTTTAAGGGTATTAATGGTTTTTAGGGATTTTCAAGTTTTAGGGTCTTCAATGTTTTTTATGGTTATTGGGTTTTTTAGGGTTTCTAAAATTTTAAAGGAGATTTAGTTATTAAAGGGATTCATAGTATTTTTAGGGTTTTAATGAATTTTATGGTTTTTAGTGGGGTTTTTTTGTTTTTTGTGTTTTTTTGGATTTTTATGTTTTGAAGGATTTTAGATTTTTAAGGGGGTCTCACTGTTATTAGTGTTTTTATGGTTTTTAGGTGTTTAAGGGTTTTCTATGGGTTTTATAGATTTTTTTGGTTTTTATGTGTGTAAAGGTATTTAATGGGTTTCTTGAGGTTTAATGGTTTTTGTTGGGTTTTTAGGGATTTAGTTAAATTTAGGCGCTTTGTGGTTTTTTTTATTTTTCAGTGATTTTTTACTTCTATTTATATTTTTAGGGGTTTTTATGGTTTTTATGGTTTTTAAGGTTTTTGGGGTTTATGGTCTTTTAGGGTTTTATGGTTTTTGGAGGCTATAGGGTTTTAGGGATTTAGAGATTTTTGTGGGTTTTAGGTTTTTTAGGGGGATTTTTGGACTTTTTGCATTCACTAGGGTTTTGAAGTCTTTTAAGGTATTTCAGGGGGTTTTGGGGTTATGAATGTCTTCTTGAAATTTTTTGGTTTTTTGGGCCTTTTATTGTTTTTTAATGTTTTTCAGGACATTCATAATTTTTTGGGTTTTAAGGGTTATTAGGTATTTAGGGTTTTTATAATTTTTCGAGATTTTATGGGTTTTGGGGTTTTTTATGTTTTTTTTGAGTTTTTAGTTATTTTAGGGATTTTACTGTTTTGGGGTTTTTTAGTGTTTTTAGGGTATCTTAGGGTTTTTACCATTTTTTGGGTTTTCGTGACTTTTGGGATCTTTAAGTTTTTAGGTTTTATATTGGGTTTTAGTGTTTTATGTTATTTTTCGGGGTTTTAAGGGTTTAGGGCATATTATAATTTTTATGGTATTTAGGGTTTTTAGATTTTTAGGGTTTTAAAATTTTACCTGTTTTTAGGGTATTTTATTTGCTTCATGGTTTTTATTTATTTTTAGAATTTTTATGGTTTTTAGAGGATTTAGGGGTTTCTAGGGTTTTGGGTTTTGTATTGTTTTTATTGTTTTTAGGGGTTTTAGGTTTTTATAGGGATTTGGGGTTGTTAGCATTTTCGGGTTCTTAGTGTTTTTATGAAATTTTTGTGTTTTAGGGTTTTAGGGATTTTATCATTTTAAGTTATTTTAGTGTTTCTGGGATTTGTTTTGTGTTTTTAGGGACTTTTAGGGTTTAAAAGGGTTTTAAGGTCTTTTAGGTCCTTTATGGTTTTGGGGGGTGTTTTATGGTTTTAGTTTCTTCTATGTTCTTATGGTTTTTAGGTTATTTTAGGGTGTTTTAAGGGTTTTAAGGTAATTTATAGGTTTTATGATTTTTTGTGTTTTTATTGTTTTTGGGTCTTTAGGGTTTTTTTGGTTCTTTTAGGTTCTTTATTATTTTTATGGTTCATTAGTTTTTTAGGGTTTTTAGGGACCTTTTAGGTGTTTTATGTTTTTAAGGAATTTTAGGGGTTCATGGTTTTTTATAGGAATTTAGGGTTTTCATGGGTGTTTAGGGTTTCTGAGGTATTTTATAGTTTTTAGGGATTTTTTGTGTTTTTAGGTTCCTTTAAGGGTTTTTAGGTTTTATATGATCCTTTAGGGTTTTTTTGTGTTTTAGGGTCTTTAGGGGATTTGTAAAGATTTTTATGGTCTTTTAGGGGGTTTAGGGTTTTTTGAGTATTTATGGATATTATGATATTTTTTGGTATTTTTGGGTTTATAGGGTTTTAAGTGTCTTTTAGTGTTGTTAGGGAATATATCTTTCTTAGAGGGTTTTTAGCATTTTTATGGACTTTTATAGGGTTTAGGATATTTTGGGTCTTTTAGGGTTTTATGTTATTATATAGTTTTTAGGATTTTATGGGTTTTGGGTATTTTAGAAATTTTATGTGGATTCTTGGTTTTTAGGGGTTCTTGGGCTTTTAGGGGTTTTTTTGAGGATTTAGGGGTTATTATGGTTTTAGTTTTTTTAGGGTTTTAATGGTTTTTTTGTTTTAAATGGGTTTTAGTGTCTATAAAGGTTTTTAGGATTTTTATGGGTTTTAGGATTTTAGTGTTTTTAGGGTTTTTAGGGATTTTATTCTTTTAGGGTGTTTCAAGATTTATAGGTTTTTAGGGTTTTTTGGGTTTTTTGGTTTTTGGGGGTGTTTAAGGGGGTTTAAGGGTATTTCAAAGTATTATTCGGTTTATGGTATTTTTTTATGATTTTTTTGGTTTTTTAGGTTATTTAGGATCTTTAAATAATTTTAGTGTTTTAAGGTCTTTCAGAGGATTTTAGTGTTTGTGGGGATTATTAATGATTCTTAATGTTTTTATGGGTTTTTTGGTTTTTAGGGTTATTAGTTTTATAGTGGTTTTATAGGTTATATATTTTTAGGTATTTTTATGGAGTATTAAGGGTTGAGGGTTTTTAGGTTTTTCTTAGGGGTTTCATGGATTTTTAGGATTTTTAGTGTTTTTAATATTTTTAGGATTTTATGGATTTTAGAAGTTTTATGAGTTTTTTGTGGTTATAGAATTTTTTGGGGTTTTAGTGTTTTTGGGGTATTGGGGGTTTCTGCATATTTACATTTTTATGGGGTTTTATTTTTTATAGGTTTTTAAGGTTTTTTGGGTTTTTATGGGGTTTAGGGGTTTTAGGGCTTGTATGGGTTTTGTTTTGTTTTCAGGATTTTTAAGGGTTTTAGAGGCTTTTATAGTGTTTAGGGATTGTTAGGGTTTTGTAGTTTTTTCATTTTTAGGGTTTATAAGGGTTTTTAGGGTTCTTTATGGTTTTTAGGATCTTTTAAATATTTTTATGGTTTTCTAGGTACTTCTACAGATTTTTGTTGTTTTGAAGGGGTCTTAGTGTCACTTAGTGGGTACTAGTCTCTTTTAGTGTTTTTAGAGTTTTTGGGTCCTTTAGCGTTCTAAGGGGTTTTAGGGGGTTTCGGGGTTTTAGGGTTTTTTGGGTCTTTTATGGTTTTATATGGTCCATTATGGATTTACTGTGTTTTTTACTTTCCTTTATATCTTTTTATGGTTTTTGTGATCATTTAGGGTTTTAGGGTTTTTAGGGCCCTTTGAGGTTCCAGAGTCTTTTAGGTGGTGTTGAAGGTATCTTATTTACCTTTAGAGATTTTATTGGGATTTTAGTGTCTTTTGTGGTTATTTTTATTTTTTTGGTTATTTTAGGATTTTTAGTTATTCTTGTGTTTTCATGTTACTTTAGTATTTTTACAGGTTTTAGCTTGTTAAGGGAATTTTTTGGGTTTTAGCATTTTTATGGTCACTTATTGGTTTTTTGGGATTTTAGGGTATTTAAGAAGGGTTTTAAGGTTTTTATCAATTTGGGGTTTTAGATGTTTGAAGGGTTTTTAGGGATTTTAGGGGTTTATGGATTTAGGGGCCTTAAGGGTTTTAGGGTTTTTTAGTATTTTCGGGGAATTTGGGGGGGGGGTTATTATTATTTAGGGGTTTAAAGGGTATATGGTTTTATAGTTTTTATTTTTTTGGGGTTTTAGTATTTTATTAATTTTTTATTATTTCTATGGATTTAGGGGTTTTGGGGAATTTAAGGGTTTAGTGATTTTTGTATTTTTAAATGTTTTTTAGGTTATTAGGGGTTTTAGGGTTCTTTACAATTTAATGTGGATTTCGGTTTTTTATGGGGTTTTATTATTTTTGGGGGTTTTCAATTTTTTAGGGTCATTATGATTTTTTCTCTAGATTTTTTGGTTTTTAGGTTTTTTTCGGTGTTGAGTTTTTAGGTTGATTAAGGCTTTTATATTCCTTTATCAGGTTTTAGTGTTTTTTAGATTTTAGTTTTTTTAGGGCCTCTTACATGTTTTAACATTTTTAGGGTCTTTAGAGTTGTTTAGGGTTTTCTAGAATTTTAGTGGTTTCAAAGGTCTTTTAGGGTTTTAGGGGTTTTTATATTTTTAGTGTTTTAAGGTTTCTAGGGTTCTAATGATTTAGGGGCTTTTAGGTCTTTTAGGGGTTTTAGGGTTTTTATGGTTTATTATTTATTTATGTTTTTTTTCGATTTTTTTACCTTTTTAGGGATTTCTAGGTTTTTAGGACATTTCGGGGTTTATATTTTTAAGTGTTATTTGGGGTTTTTTTTTAGTTTTTAGGAGTGTTTTTATGGGTTTTATAGTTTTTATAGTTTTTAGGGTTTTATGGGTTTAAGGAGTTTTAGGGGGTTTTAGGGGTTTTTAGGGCGTTTTTGGGTTTTTTTGTGGAATTTTTAATTTTTTGAGGTTTCTTGTGTTTTAGCAGGTTTTAGATTTTTTATATGGTATTTAGGGTTTTTAGGTGGTTTAGAGTTTTTGGGTTTTTAGGTTTTTTAGGGTGTAGGGGTTTTAGATGGGTTTTGGTGTTTTAAGGATTTTAGAGTTGTTAATGGTTTTAGGAATTTCATGGACTTTGAGGATTTTAAGGATTCAAAGTGTCATTTGGTATTTTTGGGTTTTATGGAAATTTATGATCTTTTAATGTTTTAAGGGTTTTTGGGGGTTTTTAGTTTTTTATGGTAGTTTATGGTAGTTTTGGGTTTTTATATTTTTTAGGGTTTAGTGTTTTTGGGATTATTGGTTTTTAGGGATTTTGGATTTTACAGTTTTAGGGTTTTTCAGGGTTTTAAATTGTTCTTTTGTTTTTCATGGGGTTTTAGTGTGTTTAAGTTTTTTTATTGATTTTTAGGGTTTTAAGGGGTTTAAACGTTTTATATATTTTTTTAGTTTTTTAGTGTTTGTATGGGGTTATTTGGTTTTTAACGTTGTTAGGGGTTTTCAGCATTTTTGTATTTTTAGGATTTTTTTGGTGTTAAAAATTTTCTCATATTGAACAATATATTTTATGATTTTCTGTGTTTTTATTGTTTTTAGGATTTTTATGGTTTTACATGCTTTTAGGATTTTATGGTAATTTGGATTTTTGGGGTTTTTTTTGAGTTTTGGGGTTTTTTAGGGGCGTTAAGGATTTTTTTTATTTTTCAGTGTTTTAGGGATTTATGGTATTTTAGAGTGTAATTTTTTATGCACTTTAAGGGTTTTGAAGATTTTAAGGTTTTAATTATTTTTAAGATTTTATGTTTTTTATGTATTTTAGCAATTTTAGGGAATTCTAGTTGTTTTTACAGGTTTTAAAGATTTTCGGGATTTTCGGGTTTTTATGTTTCCTTAGGGATATTAGGGGTTTTGGGTTTTTTGTGTTTTTAGGTATTTTAAGGTTCTTTATTGTTTTAGGTTATTTTTAGGGGTTTCAAGGTATTTGGAGTTTCTTAGGGTTTTTAGGATTTTTTATTATTTTTAGGTGTTTAAGGTGTTTAGATTTTCTAGGAATTTGATGGTTTTTAGGGTTTTATAAGTATTTTAGGATTTTTAAGGTTTGTTGGGATTTTATAATTTATTAGATTTTATTGTTTTTATGGGTTTTCATTTTTTATGGTTTTGACAGTTTGTATGGATTATTTAGATATTTTAAAGGGTTTTAAGGATTTGTAGGGCTTGTACGGTTTTTAGGATTGTAGGTATTTTTTATATTCATAGGAATTTTAGGGTTTGGGGGTTTTTGGGTTTTTAGGAGTTTTAGGAATTTTTAGTGTTTTAAGGATATTTATGAATTTTTAGGGTTATTATGGTTTATTTGTGTTTTATGTGTTTTTAGGGTTTTGTGTTTTTAAAGTCATTAGGATTTTTAGGGTTTAGTGTTGTTTTTAGGGAAATTAAAATTTTATTATCTTTTAAAGGTTCTATTAGTGTTTTTTAAGGCTTTATGGTTTTTAGGTCTTTTTGGTTTTCTATGAATTTTAGGGCTCCTAAGGTTTTTTAGTTATTTAGGGGTTTGAGGTTTGTTAGGGATTTTTTCATATTTTTATAAATCTCAGTTTTTTGTATTTTTACGTTTATCAATAGTTTTATGGTGTGTTAGGTTTTTAGGGTTTCTGGGTTTTTATGGTTTGTGGGTTTTTTAGTTTTTTTACTTTGTTTATTAGATTTATGGGTCATTTAGTGGTTTTGGGGGCTTTTAAGGATTTTGTGAACTTTTTGGGTTTCAAGGGGTTTTAGGGTCTTTTAGGCATTTTAGGGATTTTTTGGTTTTCAATGTTTTTGGTCTTTTTGTGGGATTTTAATGGGTTCTAATTTTTTTCATAGTTTTTACAGTTTTTAAGTGGTTTAAAGGTATTTTAGGGATTTTAGGGTTTTATGGTTTTTATGTTTTTTTTTATTTTTTGGGTTTATTAATATTTTAGGGATTTTATGGTGTTTTTTTATTTTTATTGTCTTTCAGAGGATTTTAGGTTTTTTGGGGATTGAAGGTTTTTAGGGTTTTTAAGGTTTAGTTAATTTTATTGTTTTAGGGGTTTTAGGGTTTTTAGTGGTTTTGAGAGTATAAGGGATTTTTGGGTTTTAATATTTTTAGGGTTTTATGTTTTTTATGATGTTTACGGGGGTCTTTGGTTTTTAGGGATTTTAGGGGTTGTTTAACGGTTTTTTGGGGGTTTTACTGTTTTTTGGGGTTTTAATGCTGCTTGTGTTTTTATGTGGGGTTTTAGTTTTTTTTGTGGTTTTATGTTTTTTTGAATTTTTATGGCTTTATGGTTTCTATGTTTTTATTATTTTTTAGGTTTTTATTGTTTTTATGATTTTTAGTGTCATTTATGTACTTTTATAAACTTTTTGGGGTTTTAGGTTTTACAGTCTTTTAATTTTTTTACTATTTTTAGGGTCATTATGGTTTGGGGGGTTAGGGTCTTTAGGGTTTTTAGTGTTCTTTAAGTGGTTTTAGGGTTTTTTCAGGTCATTTAGGGTGTTTTGTGTTTTTATGTTATTTTTAGGATTTTAGGGATTTTAGGGGTGTAAGGGTATTTTAAGGTATTTAGGGTCTTTTAGATTTCATAAAAGTTCTAGGGTCCATTTTTATTTTTATGGTCCTTTATGGTTTTTAGGGTTTTAGGGAACTTTTTTGATTTTAGGGTTTTTTATGTTTTTATAAATTTTAAAGGTATTTAGGGATTTTTGGGTCCTTAAGGTTTTTAGGGACTTTAAGGTTTTTCTGTCATATAATGATTTTTAATGTTTCATGACTGTTTTTGGTTTTTTATGGGTTCTATGATCCTTTAGTATTTTTATGGATTTGGGGGGGGGGGGTTGGTTTTTGGTTTTTTATAGATTTTAGGGTTTTTATATTTTTAGGGTTTTTTGGTTTTTTTTGTGTATTAGGGTTTTTAAGTTTTTTATGGGTTTTTTACGGTTTTCATGTTTTTATGGGTTTTAGGGATTTTAGGTTCTTTTAGGCAATTTTTTGTTTTATAGAGTTTTTTATAGTTTTAAAGGTATTTAGTGTCTTTTAATTTTTTATAGTTTCATGGAATTTTTGTTTATAATGTTTTTTAGGGTTGTTGATGCTCCTTTCCATCACAGAGTCTAACGACTATAAAAGGGGAATAACTTATGCACAAAGAGATTTATCCTTTGAAGAAACATAAAAAATTGAAAAAGGCATGATCAAGGGACTCTTTAAGATTGGGTCGCGCAAGTTTCACTATGGTCACGCAAGTATACTTGCGCGCCACATATTGGTCACGCAGGTGACTTGCGCTCCCTAATCTTTTTTCTCCCAAGGTCCTTAATGGCCTATAAATACGGCTTGTGGGGCCCCCATTTCGAGGACAAAAAATCAAAAAGTCAGATTTAATCTCTCAGCGCACTAGTCTCTACTTGAAGTCTTCCGAACACTTATATGGTAATTTCTTACCTAGAATGGAAGATCTAAAGAGGGGGAACAAGGCCTAAGTGTTGAAATTCATCAACACTTCTACGCCTAAGTGTCTATCCCTTAAAGGAAATGAAGACACTTGCGTTCCACCTTATTCCTTCAATAGAACTTTTCTTACCACCCTTTTGGAAGCCTCTAGGGATAATACTAAGGGCTTGAGCCAAGACTCGCCCAAGTTTTACTTTATGGGTTAACTGTCAGCCAAGTACACATGTGTCGTGCAAGTATACTTGCATGACCAGGACTTGCGTGCCCAAACAAGAATTGCACACCTGCCTCTTTTTGTGTTCCCCTCCTGCCTTTTCAACTCTTTTTTTCAAATCCACCTTTCCTCTTCAAGATTTTGCCTTCAAAACCCTCTTCAAATCCTTTTATGGCCTGGTTCCTTTGTTGGCTTCCTTATCTGAAAGAAATTCTGTGGAGCATCTCTCAAAACCTAGTTATTTACAAATCTATATGTCACTAAGGTTAGAGATATAATTCATTCAACCTCATCCTTTAAGATGAGAAGATATTTAAATTGGGAATCCTCCTTAGGAGTAAGCCCCAAATTCTAAAGTTCCTTAACCTAGGCCTCCTTTTTAAGAGTAAGCCCCAGTCACAAGTTCCCTAACCTAGGCCTCCTTTTTAGGAGTAGGCCCCAGTCATAATTTCTCCTAACCTGGTCCTCCTTTTCAGGAGTAATCCCCAGTCACAAAAATACTTAATATGTGCATCCTCCTTAGAAGTAAGCCCGAGTAACAAGTACCCTAACCCTGGCCTTCTTTTCATGAGTAATCGCCAGTCATAATTTCTCCTAACCTAGGCCTCCTTTCTTGGAGTAACCCCAGTATTAATTTATTTTGATTTCAGCTTCCTTTTCAGGAATAAAACCCAATCATAAATCCCCTCTAATTTGGGCATCCTTCTCATGATTAAGTCCTAAGTTAAGTATCCAAATCTCTATAAAGCACATATACCTTTATGAACCTTTTCCTCGGGCTTCTTCCCTGAAGTAAATTCCCGATCTTAATAAATTTGGGCAGTCATACATACATAAGCCCCACATTATTTCTTATGATTGCATCATTTGTGGTACAATCGTCAGGTTTTACAGATACCTCTTGTTTCTCACACCAATCATGACTCACATGAGCTTAGAAAGTAAAAGTAACTATGAAATATTTCATTGGGCCAGCAATCATGCATAAACCTCATACTTCATCACTCGAACTATGTGGGTTCTGATTCCTTTTCAAATAAGGATACGTAGGTAGCCCATCTACGGGTACGATCCCAACTCTGAAATAATCCATGTCCTTATGAACGACAATAAACTTCAAGTTCCCCACTGAGTGTCTTTAAAACCCGTATGGTTATGATAATGACCAAGATATTTCTATATAATGTGTTGAAGGATACCATTGACTAAGAATCTCTAACAAATACAGATGATTCTCTATCGATGAAGAACCTAAAATACATATAAAATATTCTATAAATTTCATACAAATTAATCACTAATTTTCAGATCTAAAGGAAAGATCATTTTCATACTTGGTAATTTAATAAGGATTCATGAACATAACTCAAATTTATAATCGAGTCCTGGAGTAGAAAATAATCCCCCCAAAAAGGTGTGATGAGTCCGACCTCCCATCCTCTCGACCAATGCAAATTATTAAGCCTCATCGGTCCATGACTAATGAGAACCTACCTTTGGATAGTAGGTCCAAATGTATATATAATCATTGTATGATTCCTATTCTACGAAAAAACCCGTTAGAAACCGATTGGAATGTTTGAACCTTAAACAAATAAGGTCATCCCCATTTCCAGAAGAAACAAAAATGGTGATCCCGACGTGAATCCTTAACGAAGTTAAATGATGTTTTACTTATTTGTTAGGACCCTATTTAACTCAATGTGAGGGCCAACAAAGAAATCAATAACATATATGCTCATACAAAAGATGTAGTGGCTAAACTTATCTTGATTATGTCTGTTATACCAAATCGGCACTCTTTTCCAAGATCTCTCTGCATTACAGAAATGGATTCTCTAATGTTCACACCTCTGAATGCCTCTGCTGCTACTCCTGCCGGATCCTCATCCGCTCTGGGGAAGACATCACCTGCTCAACGCCTTCAACACTAGGTCTCAAATGCACTGGTTAAGGAATACCATCAACACGGTACCATTCTGACTCTGTAGGCCGCTCGATAAGCCTTCCAAGTCAATAATTCCCCCTGGTTGCCCGGATAGCGACGACCAGTGATTAAAAAGAAGGTGGTACCAACCACCGTATCCAACCATTTCAGGTCATTATCCTTGGAATGCAATCACCAGTCCCTCCCATATTATGGGGAGGTGAATGAGAAGGTCACTCAAGGACTTAATTCAAGGAAACATGAGTCCTTCCCAAGGGCTCCCATCAACAATCACTGTCGGACTTGTGCGGAAGTGCGCCATCAACATGATGAATGTATCGCCTTTAGGGGTTCAGCTCGGGTTCCTTAGACTCGAGTCCACAAGATGAACTGCCAGAGGCAAAATTTGGTCAACAGGGAACATGTTCGTACCTTTTCCCCTTCTGGAGAATTCCATAAAGCAAACATGATGGAATGCAACGAGCGGGCTTATACACCCGTCCGTCCTGATGTTACTGCCCAGCAGACTCGTCTGGAAGTAACACACCAATCCCACCAGGCAATTCTGGCGAAGTATTATAGGTAGGAACATACACATGTTTATAACTCATCATCTAGTCAGCAGGCTCTTCTGACTACACCCAAAGTTGCTCGCCAATCTAATATTGTGGCAACTGATAAGCTTGAACATACACCTGTTTACAATCAACAATTCTGTTAGCACTCTCATCTGCCAGTATTGAAGAAAATTTTTCAACCATACTTGATTAAGAATACACAACAAGCACATACACCTAATAATGTTCATCAATATTGCCAACAGTCTCATTTGGTATCACCCAGAGAAGTTAGTCGGAAAGCTCTGATGACAAATTTGGAGCAGACTCAACTCTCTGCCCCCACACATGATTACTGTCAGAATTCACTGATAGAAAAAGAAGGACAGAAGCAGGAATACACACCTACTCCAAGCAAAAAATGGATGTATATTCCCGTTCCAGCAGCTGAAGTCACCAAGCACATTCTGACAATTGTGAAAGAGCAGAAGAAAATCCCTTCTCATATTCTGGATGCCGGTCAGAATATTATAAAAGCTTCAGCAGCATCACAGGGAAAGAAATACAAATCTATCCCTACCAGTGGAGTGACACATCAACATATCACTCTAGAACAGATACACACCTCTGTTCCATTCCAAGAGGGTTGTGGGGTATACTCTCCCATGTCATACAGACAATCAAGTCAGGCACATACACCTGATTTGAATGGAGATAATCAGCCTAACCTGACCGTTTATCCTGAGCAGGTACATACACCTACCCATAATAACCACTTTTTTCAACAAGTGGTTCCCAATATGAGTAAGAAGGCGTCTAAGAAAATGACTCATTCAGCACAGTTATGAAATCAAGAGCCAATCTGTAATAAGGCATTGCTCGATGTTGGAGTTCTTGAAGCCCTCATACAATTTTCTGTTGCAACTCAAGATTCTACTATCTCATTTCCCAATTGTGGGAACAATAATTCTGAAGGACTGTAGTAGACACTTCCTCATGAAGTCTTGCTTCAGGGCAGTTCGGTCGATCTTGAAGTATCATCTTCGGATGAGAGCCACGATAACCCTCAGTGAGGCCAGAAGATCAAGGAGCAAAAGCTTCCATCTTTTGCTATAACCCACCATGGTGGTCCTCCCCATGATGATGAATTTATCTATGAAAGTCCTCTCCATAGTGGTAATTTTCATTTCTTGGAAAATTCTTCAAAGGGAAATTTAGTAATGAGAAAGCCCTCTTATCTTGAGGCACTTACAAATATGAATCCAGTGATGTATGATGCTTTACTGCTAGCAGGTGAAACTCTTTCTCAATCAGAGGATATCCCGGGATGTAGGTCATTCTCTGAACCACCCCAGGTACATTCATCTTCTAGTTTGATAAAGGAATTCCCTACCAATACTGTTGAATCTGATGAAGCAAAAAGAAGCACCAGATTTGGTCTAATCAGGTAGAAGAATCTTCATCGAATGATAAGGAGGAAATGATGAATATTAGAAAACAACTGGTGAAAGGTGAAGTACCAGTCATGTTTTGGCCTTTGGCGGACTCTCAGTTTGATATTCCAGAAATGCTGAAAGAAGATTGTATTCAGGATATCCATCTCAACATGCGGAAAACTCTTTGTCAATTGAAAAAGAAAATATTATATTATGATGAATATGAAATTCATTTAAAGATAATTGAAGGGTTACAATTCCAAATTGATTTGGCATCTCTCTCAGTTTCCCAATATCCATAGGTTGAAAAGCAGTTGAGATCTCTTCAACGTTCATGCCTTGGCGCACTAAGAAGATTGTGCGAGTTAATTTCCAATGCCCCATCTGGTATTCATATCAGGGGATGGGGTTTTCATGGAGCACTACATTTTACTGTAATCTCCAGTCAACAAAGCCCACCAAAAATGGTCTCATGCAATATTATTTCCCATGCCCAGACACAACCAATTTGGTTTTTTTGTAATCAAAGGCTTTCTTAGGAACATGCCATAACTAGTTCTTCCCAACGTTATGCATACAAAGAACAAGTGGTCGAATTACTCTTGCATATGGAAAATGAGAATATCGAACAGGTTTCTCATTTAGAGTAGGCGCATCATCAGGTGACAGAAGTGTCCTAAATCATTCAACGGTCATTTGAGCCAGGTGATTTGAGTGGATGTAGGTTGATGCATCCAACCAATTTTCGGACTAAATTCTGCAAGATCAGGAGAGATTTTAAGAATCTCTCAGATGTAGCAGCTCAAGAACCACCCCAGCTTGCCAGACTGGGGACTCTTTTAACCCAACCCTTGGAATCAACAAATAGGATTTGAGGAGTTGAGTAGGAACAACAAGAACAACCCCAGTCCACCAGACTAGGGACTTTCTCAAATCCTCAATCTCTTCTTCAACGAAAGTTAGTCTTCTCTCGATTAGGTAAGAATACACAAGAGGAATGCAGAGCTGAATTATCAGGAGATTCCCTCTAAATTACAGTTCATCAAGAAGGTCTTGAGGGTTCAACTCAACAAAAGTAAATGTCTCGTCAGGGACATGGAAGAAGAAAATATCACAGAAATTACAATAGCAGATATGGAATGCATTATGCATCGATAAATGTCATCAATGTTGTTGTTGCTGATCCTCTAAAACATGAGGCTCACTCAGAGGGATCAGATGAAGAAGTTCCTGCTCAAGAGGTTGTGCACACAGAGGTAAATGAAGAAGGTGTGCGTACATGAAATCAAAGGCTTACCCAAAATCTAGGTATTCCTTCAAATAACCAACTTCCCCATCTCTAAAAGGCGTCCAAAAATGGGAAAGAAAAAAATTAGGATACATTCCACCCTTCCTCTGGAAAATTCCAATCACTCTCATAGAGCAAAGGTTCACACAACAAGAGGAAGAAATGAAGGAATTAAGGAGATTGAATGCATAATTACTTCAATGTAGTCTTCCTCCTAAGCGTGATGGAGTCAGTCAGTCAAGGGAATTTGTTGCAGATACTGAGATGGATCAAGAATATCCTCATTTAACAGTACACCCTCATAGTTCTAATCATATGGGTCATGTGCAACAACAACTAGTGGTGCTACCATCAGTTGCAGTACCAGTCACCACACCTGTCCAAGCTCCAGTTATTGCACCTAATCAGGCCCAATCTCAACTATATGTTTTTCAAAAGTTAATGACTACCATTGAGTCATTAAACACCTAGTTGGAAACTATGGAGGGAATGTGTACACAAATTCAACCAGAAATGAGAGCTTATCCTGAATGGGTTGATGCAATTCCTCCCCCACCAAATTTTTCAAGGACCAAATTCCCAATTATTAATGGTTCGGGAGACCCAGAAAAACATTAACACATCTTGTTTCTCATTGTGATCCTATGATGAGAACTCCTCAAAAACAAGAAGCAGTTAAGCTTAGGTGTTTTGTTTAGTCATTACAAGGGCGTTCCTTTGTCTGGTAAACAAGCTTGCAATCCCGGTCAATTACCGGGTGGGAAGATCTCTGTAAATGATTCCATCTTCAATTCAGCTCAACGTTGACAAAGACAAATGTTTTTGATCTTAAAAATAGTAAGAAAAGGTATAATGAAAGATTTTCTGATTTCATTTCTCACTGGAAGAGATTAACATATTCCTTAAGCTTATCACTCCCTCAAGAAGAATTGTATCCAATCTGTGTGGAAAATTTGCGTGATGAATTACACACACTATTAAACCCTGTGAAATACACAGGAGGGTTTTGAAACCTTACTTCGATCACTCAGTAGATTTAAGACTCTCTTAAAAAGACTAAGGATAAAACTCGTGTAATTCCATTAGCTCCAGGAAAGAGAATGGGTAAAGCAGAGACTAATACAGTCACACTTAAACAAGAACTTGTACCTGCTTCTACTTCAAAACCTTCATCTTTTCAAAGGGCTCCACCTCTTAAGCATCAACAAAAGAGGCTGTTTCGTCAATATGATCAATGATATCAAAGACGAAAACAATTTGAGGAGTTAAAAAGAAATGTTTATTCTTTCCGAAATGAACAAGTTCTTGGTTACTTCATTTCGGCTCTGGAAAATAATTTGGTTCAATTTCCAAGGCCTAAAAGGCCGAACAAGGAAGGAGATGAAGACCGTACCAACTATTTTCCATTTCATCAGATGTTGGGGCATCCCATTCAGGTGTGTTTTGTCTCCACGTACCTCCTACAAAAGATGGTGGACTTAGAACAGGTAAAACTGAAAGGTTCTTTAGCCCAGGTAGCATGTGTTACTGCTACAGATCCAAAGGAAGAAGGCGAGTGGAAAGAAGTCAAAAACAAAAATGTGCAGAAATATGATGATTGGATGGTCAGGAAAATGATCAACCGACCTCATGCTATTTTAAGAATGCAATTGAAGAGTCCAATTGTGTCTTCTTCTATGAATGCCACAGTAAAACCCCCTTCACCAGAAAGAAAATCATCAATGAAGCGGCATAATGCAAAGGAAGAAGACGAGTCCAAAGAAGATGAGATCATGTCAAAGCCCAGGTTGTCTTTGACTCTGGAAGATTTTATTCCATTTACTTCGAAAGCACGGGCACCGCCCCACCAAATGGCACAACCTAAACTGGATAATTATGCAGAGTCTTCATCAGATGAAGAGTTGATCTTTGTCTCTATTAACATGATTCAGTTAATAGATCCTTATGCCAATCACAATTTCGATCTTGATGATCGTGAATTCGATGTATCAAACAGAGTAATTAGAGGGAGTTCCAGAGGTCTAGGATACAGAGGAAGACGTGGATATCCCATAAGCCACTATTTTAATCCTACCCCTACTAGAACCTTTTATGCAGTAGAAAATCGTTGCAAAGCCCTTCATCCGGCTCAAAAAGAATAAGAAAGTTCTTCCACACATGGCAGATTCAGTCCTGGCACAATTATTTTGGATGATCGGTTGGAGGTTACACCTTCTTTCTCTCAGCAATTAAATAGACCTAGTCATCCTAATCTTCCAAAGCTAGGAGTATTTCCAACTCCTACCCCGATACAAGATGCATCTACTTCCAAAGCATCATCTTCTAAGGCACCTTCAAAACCACATGTTCCCGTTGTGAAACGCAGACCTTTGGACAAAAAGTATGATGTACTAAAACATTTGGCCCAAGTACCGTCCAAGTTATCAATTTTTTATGCCTTGAATATATCAAAGGATCTTCGGGAGGCATTTATTGAGGCTTTGTCAAGTCCTCAAGAATTTGAAACTAAAATTGATGCGGCTGAAGTCTATCATGTAGAGAATGATCTTGTAGAATGCAATGCAGTGATATCCTTTATAGATGAAGAGGACTATGATATTGTCCGTGGACATATTAAACCTTTGTATTTATCTGGCATGGTCAATGATGTAGACATCCGACAAGTTTTCATTGATATTGGTTCAGGAGTCAACCTCATCCCTATTCATACACTTCGTCGATTGGGCCTCACGGAATCTCTCTCCTTCTACATTGATGTTGCAAGTATGTGATAAAAATGAACAAGAACCTCTGGGCGAGATCACACTCAGAACTCAGTTTGGGGATCTTGTATCCAATTTAAATTTCATGGTTGTTCGTCATGACATAGCTTTCAACATTTTTCCTAGAAGACCTTGGATACATCAACATGCGACTATACCTTCATCATACAATCAATGTCTCAAGTATTATTTCAATGGTCAAATTGGGACATTATATGGTGATAAATCCGCATTCAAAACATGTGAATCTCAAAACATTGAGGTATAATTCTATCACATGGAAGGAAAGGAGGTATCTATGGAAAAGGTGCTTACAAAAATTAATTCTCCATATGGTTTGGAAAAGATTTCAGTAAACCCATTCATACATGTGAGTACAGATTATGTGTAGCCTAACAGTCAAATTGACAGGATAGAACCAAATCCAAATACTCTTATGGAAACTTCCATAATTTCAATTACGACAACCAAGCCAGACAACATGGGAGAAATTGGTGATTCACCAAGCAATGATGAAATATCAAATGGAGATGTCTTCATTTTGTCTGCTGAAATCCAGAAATTCTATACTTCATCAGCAAGGCCAGAAGAAGTTATAGAAAAGTCAGAGATGAACGATGATGTTGATTCTCAATCCATCATCTCCTCTTTATTACCCAAGGAAGACCCTTCATCATCAATAGGGTCAGAAATTGTAGCCTCTTCATCAAGATGTTCAAATTTTAACATCTCTCTTGATCATGGAAATTATGCTTCATCATGTACTATGAAAGTAGAAACAGAAGAAATAACACATGTTGAAGAAGAAGAGGATGATCTCAGAGATCCTCTTCCAGCATTTGAAGAGGGTATCTCTACCACTGTGGATGAACTAAGAGAAATAAATCTGGGTACAAAAGAATATACATGCCTCACATTAATTATTGTGGCCATGACACTTGAAGAGAAATAAATGAATATTTAATTTTTTAAAATCGAGATATATTTGATAGAAACTATACAGAAATGGCAGGGATTGATCCTGATGTTTCTACCCATCGTTTGGGTTTTCTAGAAGAGCATCGAGGATTTAAGCAAGCCACGAGAAGAACACAACCGACTTATGCTTCCAAAATTGAAGCTGAAGTGGATAATGTTTCAAATATAACTTCTTCAGAGAAGTCCAATATCCCAAATGGTTGGCTAATATTTTCCCTGTGAAAAATAAGAATAGAAAAAAATAGAGTTTTCATTGATTTTAGAGATCTTAATCAGCATTGTCCCAATGATGATTTTCCAATTCTGATCACAGAACTCTTAATTGATGCAACAACTGGCTATGAAGCACTTTCCTTCATGGATGGATATTCTGGATATAATCAAATCTGAATGGCTCTAGAAGATGAAGAATCTATAGCCTTAATATCCCCTCAGGGTGTGTTTTTCTATCGGGTAATTACCTTTGGCCTGAAGAATGAAGGTGCAACATATCAAGGTGTCATGCACCGTATCTTCAAACCCTTATTAGAGAATTTTGTTCAACGTTATGTGGAAGATTTGTTGGTTAAATCTAGAAAACATTCTAATAACTTGGCTGATTTGGAAATCAAATCCCACAAACTTCGACAACACAATTTGAAGATGAACCCCTTGAAATGTGCTTTTGGGGTAACATCAGGAAAATTTCTTGGCTTTATTGTACGCCATCATGGTATCGAAGTCGATCCTAAGAAGAAAAAGTCAATCCTTGGTATGTCACCACCTATAAATTTGAATGAATTGAGAGTAATTCAAGGACACTTGGGCTATATTCAGCGTTTCATCACCAATTTGGAAGGAAAATGTTTACCCTTCAACAAATTGATGAAGAAAGAAGTCACTTACCAGTGGAATGATGAATTTCAAGAGGCATTCAATATTCTTAAGAAATATCTCTTGAGTCCACTGGTATTAAATCCACCTGTTGAAGTAAGACCACTTATCCTCTATGTGACAACTTTAGAGTAATGATTAGGTGCCTTTCTTTCCCAAAAGAATGATGTTGGGAATGAAAACAGCCTTTAATATCTCAGTCAAAATATGCATGAAGTAGAAACCCGATATTCAAGTATTGAAAAGTTCTTCCTAGCATTAATATTTGTAGTTCAGAAATTGGGACACTACCTACAACATCATGAGGTCCAATTGGTATCTCGTAATAACCCGCTCAAAATCATCCTTAGCCGTCCAATGCCTACAGGACGTCTGGCAAGGTGGGCAGTTAATTTCGATAAATTTGATATCCAGTATGTGTCTCAAAAGTAAATAAAGGGCCCAGCTCTGGATGATTTCCTTGGTGAACACCCTTCAGTGGAAGATACATCTTTAGATACTGAACTTCCTGATACACAATTCTTTTCTATTCAAGATAATCTTCAAACTTGGGAAATCTACTTTGATGGTGCTTCCAGAAGTCCATCATGGAAGAAAATGGAAGATTCTAAATTCAAGAAAGTTGGGTTAGGAATTGTGCTTATTTCCCTAGAAAAGGCAGTGCTACCCTATTCCTTCTTATTGTGGGAAGGCATTACATATAATGAAGCAGAATATCAAGCTCACATCGCAGGAATGGAGTTGGCGCTTCAGACACAAGTGAATCACTTAAAGGTGAAGGCTGATTCAGACCTGGTAATAAAACAAGCCAATGGGGATTATGCCATCAGAAAAGAAGAGCTAATCCCATTGTATGATGACATCAGAGAGTTAATGGAAGAATTTCCTTCGGAACAGAAATTTTATTATGTCTCGTGATCACAAAATTCCCAAGATGATGCACTAGCTAATATAGCCATAGCTATGGCAGATCCAAATCGGGATGAGACAATCATCAATATTTTCCACTATCATACGATTTCACCTTATGTTCAAATCATAATAGAGTAAATAAATGAAGTTAGTCCCATTTCTAAACCATATGGTCATACTACATGATGGATGACACCTATCATGGAATACCTTCAAAATAGAACACTCCCAATTGATAGAGCCGGGAAAGAACAAGTCTGACAATGTATGGTCAATTTTACTCTTTATGATGGCCCCGATCACCTAGAAAAAATTCTCTACAAAAGAGGTTTTGATGGAATTATCTTCAGATTCATTGATGGTGAAGAGACAATGGCTATCATAAAAGAAGTACATGCAGGAGTCTGTGGTGCCCACCAGTCTGGACATAGACTATCTGATCAAATTCGAAGGCTTGGATACTTTTGGCCTTCAATAATACATGATTCTGTTGATTTCACTAAGAAGTGTCATTCTTTCCAAGTATGTGCCAACATCATTCATCAACACCTATAGATGCTTCATATAGCTAAATACTCATGGACATTTTCCACATGGGGAATGGATGTAGTATGACCTTACTCTTCATCTACATCCAAGCAGTTTAAGTATATTCTTACTACTATTGACTTATTTTCCAAATGGGCAGAGGAAATACCTATCAAAGAAATTAGTTCTAAAAGCATTGTTAGATTCATCAAGTCTAAAATCATTACCAAATTTTGTGTCCCTCATACCATATTGACGGACAATGTCACCAACTTCTGTTCATCCGAGGTAAGTAAGTTGTATAAAAAATACAACATCAAATCTAACCTTTCCTCTCAGTATCATGAAGTGGCCATTGGACAAATAAAATATTTCAACAAGACTCTTTCAAACATACTACAAAATATGGTGGATAAAGATAAGAAATCATGTCATGATAAACCTTTTCATGCCTTATGGGCTTATCGGACCACCACCCGCACTGCTACGTGGTCAACTCCATATTCATTGGTATATGGAATAGAAGCAGTATTGCCTATTGAGGTTCAATTACCATTGGTTAGAGTAGACATTTGTGATCAGTCATCTATAGATGAACAATATCAAAAGCGATTGGATGAATTGGAACGGTTAGATGAAAAAAGATTGTGCACCCTGCACCACTTTGAAGTCTATCAGAATCAAATAGAACGAGCTTTCAACAAAAAAGTTTGTCTTCGTTCATTCATTCAAGGAGAATTGTTATTGGTTCTCAGGACTCCAATGATACCAGGAAAGAAGCCTCCAATGCTTGAGCCAAAGTGGGAAGTACCTTATTCAATACATAAGGTCTACTCCAATGGAGCTTATTCATTAATCTCAATAGATGGAGAAATCCTCACGACTCCAACCAATGAAATATTATTGAATAAGTATTTTGTGTAACACAAATACAATAAATCCCACATGACGTTAAACTATATTTTGTCCTTACTTCATGACATTAAACTGCACAGTCCCCTATTACGTCCAACAAGACGTTAAACTACATAACCAACATCCTAGCTACATGACACTAAACTGTACAATACTCTTTCATCCCACATGACATTAAATAGTAAAAAGTCCCTAATACGTCCCACATGATGTTAAACTGTATTTTGTCCTTACTGCATGACATTAAACTGCACAGTCCCCTCTTACGTCCAGCAAGATGTTAAACTGCATAACCAATGTCCTAGCTACATGACGCTAAACTATACAACACTCTTTCATCTCACATGACATTAAATTGTGAAAAATTCCTTAATACATACCACATGACATTAAACTATATTTATTCCTCACTAAAAGACATTAAAATGCACAGTCCCCAATAGTCTTTATTGAAAGACTTTAAACTACATGGCCCATCTTTCATCCAACATGACGTTAAACTAAGTCTTGTCCCTTATATATCCTAACATGACATTGAAATGTGAATTGTTAGGGTTGTTTATACCTCTTTTCTCTCACACCGAGTATGAATCACATGAGATTAGAGTAAACTTCAACCATAACACCCTCTCTGGGCCGCTAACCATGCGTAAGTCCCAACACCATTTTTTAGGTCGTTGTCCTCAATAACAACTTGATCACTAATTCATTCTTTAATAAAACTACACGGACTTTGATCCCCAACTTCTAAGATGGGTATGTAGAAAACCACCTGAGGATAAATCCCAAAACCAATAATTTACTCTTCATGTCAGTTCAACTTCATCTCATATGATGTTGATCCATGAAGTAGCCCCCATAACCAATATTTTTAAATTGGATCACCCCAGTCCATGCATATGTCCTTAAACTATTCGCACTATTGTCCTATACGACAATAAACTACAACATTCTTTGACACCCACACCTGATAGGTAAACATTATTTACATTAATCCCCAATCATGTTATATTCCAAATACTACGTGCATAAATGGAAATGCCTGAACCTTTAATCTTGGGTCAAACCATTATTGCACTAAAGTTCCCTTTTCACCCTTCACTTGTACAATACAAATATTTACAGAGGGTATTTCAAGAACTACATGGGGATTGATTTCCATCCTTATGGGATACATAGGAATGTTCGAGCATCCCTCAAATCCATCCCCAATTCTTTGGGCCTAACCCCAAATTCCACTTTCAGTTCCCTGGCTGAAAAGTCCCCTTAGGAAAACATGAATGTGGTATGAAAACCCTGGTCTTCATTTACATCAGATTTATGAAACACACAATGTGTATTCCTTATTATGGTCTGATCTCTATGACCCTAAAACTAAGATCTACCACTCTCTCGTCCCACATGACGTTAAACTGTATTTCAAGAACTACGTATGGATTGATTCCCATCCTTTGGGGATATGTAGTGAAGTACAACACCTCAATTTTGGACCCAACCACATCATGATTATGGTTAGCATTGGTTTGTGTATCTCTTACATGCATCGGAAAATAGCCATTTTCATGTGTCATACTCCAAACCTTAAATACTTCCAGACCTCCATAACCCTTTTCATGACTTCTGGTCACAAAATGTCTAATACCTTGGAATAATTTTGCTTGACTATGCAGCACATTCCCATAGGTGGCCTTGCATAAATAGTCTACATAACAAACCATTCAGCCAAAAGATTAAATTTTTTGACTATGCATCCAATGACCTTAGGTATCCCTACATAATTCAACCCCCAAACGGGTTTTTCAAATAGTTGTAACTTCATTCTTGGTAGGAAAACCCATTTTGTACTTGTTTGTCTTAAAAGACAATATGTAGGGATCTGGAAAAAAATACCCATCCTAAACATATTTGTCCCATACTTTTTTTCATAATCTAAAAGTATTCAAGTCTATGGTTTATATTTCCCTTCGGTACGTTTAGGTCAGACCTTTGCATGAGTGACATTCATCCAATTCTTTGACAATCTTGATTAGAAATGTCCTCTCCATATTCAAGTACCTTTCTCCATACAGAAGACTCCATGATTTGGAAAATCTGAGTCTCCATAAACTTTCACTGGCTTTTTAGCAATAGAAAGGTAAAATTTATGAGAGTTCCTTTTCCTGACTATGCAGCACATTCCCTTAGGTGGCTTTGCATAAGTAGTCTACATAACGGACCTATCATCCAAAAGATGCTATTATTTGACTATGCAGCCAATTCCCTTAAGTGGCCTTGCATAATTTAACCCCCTAACAGGTTTGTTAAATAATAGTAACTTCACTCTTAGGAAATACTTCTTCTAATGCCTTTTATCCCTTGTTTCATATCATTCCTCAGATTCAAAATTTCTTAAGTCATAGTTTAAAATTTTCCCCATACATGAATATGGTAATATGTTTTCAGATAAATTATCAAGTAATTGAGTCAATTTTTAATCCATTCGGTCAAAGCTATTTTGACCTTAAACATTAGCCTTTTTATGTCCGACGTGCATGAATTTAAACTACCCACAAAAGAAAAGGGAACTCTGAACAAAAGTCAAATCCCAGCTCACTAAACATACATTTTGTATGAATTAGTTAATATTGATAAATGAAAGGATTCAAAGTTTGTAGCGTTATTTTTATAATCCTAGAAAAAATAAAACTATGCTTACTAGGCCCATTGTCTTGGGTAATATTTTCAAAGTAGGTAGAAAAAGAATGCAGGCACAAATGATTGAAGATGAAAGTGTTTTTCATTGATGCACAAGAGCTAGAAGGGAATCCAAAGATTGGAGTCTCTTCTATTTTTCAGTAATTACAAGAGGCTTTCAACATAACTCTTCATTTGATTTACGGAATCCCTAACTTCATCAGCAGCCACTTGAAGTTCATGTGCTCGACCATCTTCGCTCTTTTCAGCATGATTGAGTGCTTTCTTGGCATCTGCAATGGCTTTCATACCATTTGTTTGAACTTCTTCCAGTGAATTGTTAAGCTGGTCAAGTTCCCCAGTTACAGCATCTAACTGTTGATGAAGGTGCATTTGCTGGACAACTTTCCCCTTGATCTTATGCTTCATCTCCTTCAACTTGGTAGTATGATCAGCCTCATCTCAGGACACCGTAGCCTAAAATTCGCTGATATTGGCCAACAACCTCTCTCTGGTCAGGTTTTGTCGGTACCTCTACTCTTGATCCCTCCTTAAAATGAATTGTTTCACCGCGACATGGATCTCTAGATATCTAAAACCATGAAGTCCCAACATGACAAACAGGGATGACAGTCGTGGGATCTTCGAAGATATCTCTTCTAGAGGCACTTCAGAAATGTTTTTCCATATGTTCTATCATGCCTTGCGTCGTGAAAACTGGAGTTCCTTTTGTACCTCCAGGTCTAATTCAGCATCACTATCACAGGGGGGCATATAATACGGAATTAACACACTTAAAGAAGTGCCATGTTCTGCTCCTCCCCCTCGGACCCTTGTAACTTCACTTTCTATTCCCATTGGGGTGGACGCTGAGACTTCACCTCTAGATCTAGCCACTGAAATTGATGGCCCTTCATAGTCAATTGAAAGTTTTGGCTAGTTTCAAAGGATAAATGAAGTTGATTAATTTGTCCTTAAAATTAAGTTCAGCCTAAAATATTATTATCTCTTACCTAATGGTAGATCAACAGCCTGATAATGCTCCTCCCCATCTTTCCTAGCTTCAACAGGATTTTCAGGATGAGTTTTAGAAAGCTTTTCCGGGTTAATCTCCATTTGAGATAGTGTCTCTGCAACAGTAGGGCTATCTATACCCCCTTCAGGCATTGGAAGTCCAACATCTTGCTTAGATGGAACTGCACATTTCGACCAATCATGGTCAGAGATGTAATAAGAAATTTTTAACAGTACAAAGGATAACACTCATGTCCAAAATCTTCTAAATTACATGGTAATTTAACTTGATCTAAAATGTCTTAAAAAGATGCACCAAGTTTCATCATTTCATATAATGATATCTTAGATTCCTAGTTAGTCTCACCAGTGGGAGCATTCGATGTATCTTCTTTGCGACCCTCATCTTGCGACCTCTGACCTCAAATGGCTTCTTCAGATAAAATTGCAGAGTCAGTTGCAGTAGTCGCCAAAGGCTCTAGTGTAGGTTTTGAACCTAAAAGTATCACAAAATGAATGTCATTTGATGTTTTTATTCAACATTTTATGAATCATTGTTAATTTACCAGAAGTAGGCTCTTCTCTCCTTGTAGCAGCAACATGAAAATTACTAGGAATAGATGCTGGCTCTTCTCCAGGAGCTTCCAAGTCAGTATAAACTTGTGATTGTTCACCAGCACGCTCCATATTTCTCCGAGGAGGTTTAGTCCTCTCCCTCAAAGGGGAAATTGAAGAATCCCCTACAATCCCAAGAATTATGAGAAATATTTTCATGAGTTAAGACTCATGACTATCCAAAGGACATACCACTACTGATGAAGCATTTAGCTGTGGACTTCTTCCTTCGATGCCTTTGCTTATTTGGATTTTTGGGAGTGTGGACATCATCATATCCAAATACAGGAATTGGAGAATGAAAATCCATGTATAACTCCTCGTCCATGGTTTTCTGACCTGGAGATACCTTGACCGGCTCACGAGGAGATTCATTAGCTCCGATGGGAGTACCACCAGGGCTATACTATGGTGAAGGAACCTCATCAGTTCCATTCTATGCAAGTTGTAGGATGAATAAAGTAATTTACTTGAGTAAAAAATATTTAACTGAAATTAAGTTGCAAAGAAAATAATGAAATAGATTTACATCTTCTAGGGCCACGTAATCATGCCACTCCTCTTCTCCAGAAGCACAAGTCCCCTCAGTAGTGCCACGATCTATCATTTCCTTAACCTTCATGGTGACAATAATGGAATCATTGGTGGCATATATGTGCATCTCCAACTCTGTGATGTAGGCCCACACTTCATCATGGTTATACTCAAAACGGATATTAGTAGAAGACCAAATATTCCCTACTCCAGGGATGTGTAGCCCTTTGCATTGGTCCAACCAGGCGGTTTCATCATCACAATATATACTCCACCATGTCTGGACAACCTCTGGTCATAGATATTCAGAGTATGTAATAGAAGGCTGCGAGGAGGGTCCTACAATCTTGGACTTCAACTTCTTTCTAGCTTTTTTAACTAAAGATAAAGGATAAGAAAATAAAACTTGTTGCTCTATAAAATAATGGCAATTAAATTACCGCAATATAGTAACTCACTTGGAGTCAATGGAGAGGGTCTCTTGATTCTGATAGGAGGATTATATCTGGCATGAGGCTTCTTTGACACATGTCGTGCCTCATCATCCCCATCTTGAGAATCCGGAGAGTCAGCCCTGGGTGGGGAACCTGATGAATCAACTCCGGGTGTAGAATAGTCACCTTCCAGATGAAGGGTTTTTTTATTGATAGTTCTCTTCTTTCTACCCATCTGATGAACCGGATGATTAAGTGCTCCTTTAGGGTATGATGCTACCCAGTTCTCGGCATACCATGTAGTCAAGTTACTCACCGCTTTAGCAACTGGTAGATCAAACACTGCCCCAGTCTTCTCCATATATGTCAGCAACCATAATTGTCGGGCAACCATTGGATGCTGATCTGAACTAACATGCACAGGAGGGGATACAACAGTCTGCTTCAGACACTTGATTTGGCATGAAAATTTATATGGATCATAGGCCTCATATATAATCTCTCCTTCAATCCTGGTGGCCAAAACACCATCTCTGAAATCCAGCATGTATGACCTCAATTCTATGCAAGTTGTCCCATCATTATCAAACTGCTCAGTTGGCGGGTTTCCATAAGGAAAGATGGAATTCCTTGAACATGATCATCCTCACCTTCATATCATAGGGTTTGAGGGATAACAGAAAAATTCCAGAATATGCCTGCACTGATGGCCTGAAAGAACTTCCATGAACCTGTACTTCATTCTGTACATCCTATGTCCTGAAGTGAGTGGTGATCCATCCCCACAAAACATTGAATGGTCCCACTATTATAAAAGGAGACTTACCCATAAAGACATGGAGTATGCTCCTGTCAATCTTTTCCAAAATGGGGGTGTCCAACCCAACCATTTTCCTCTAAGACAACTTGGATGCAATAATGAAGGTCCCTGGCCTAACGCCTCCCTTCGAATCCCTGACTAGCAGAATATAAACACTAAGACACAAGGCTAAGAATCCCTCCAGATGGGTCCTTTCTGGGATTCTCTGATCCACTTCGTACCCCCATTTTTCAAATTCTCCAGCTTCCAGGGTCGGCCAAAATGTGCCAAGAGCACCCCTCTTCTTTGTTCTAGGACAGGTATTAGAATGATTACAGGTGGTCCCATTCTCCTTCTTCTTGGTAAGAAACATATACATGCACTCCTCTGGATGAATATCCTTTCTAGAATGAGTTTTGGAGGTCTTTGAATTCTTGATCTTCTAGAAAAGTTTCAATAATTCCCAAGCCAAATCCAGAGTCTTCTCCGAATCATTCCAAGTCCCCATGGGATGGA
Source organism: Viscum album (assembly GCA_963277665.1). Classification (NCBI taxonomy): domain Eukaryota; kingdom Viridiplantae; phylum Streptophyta; class Magnoliopsida; order Santalales; family Viscaceae; genus Viscum; species Viscum album. The sequence goes on along the minus strand of OY728136.1, from coordinate 1,423,210,951 downwards.
TGAATTCATCATAAATATCTCCCAAAATTAGAGCCCCCCGATATCTTTTAGACATCCCAAAAACGGATGCCTACTTCTCCATGAGTCAGATGGAAAGAATTGGTTTTTGGGCTCCAGCGACCAATTAGCTCTGACACAAAGTCATCATTCCTATAGACATATGTCTGCCCATCCCAGACGACTTCATATATTGCAGCTCCTTTCAGATCCTCGACAAACTATGCACATGTTTGTGGCACCCAATATGCCCACATCCAAGTTGGACTCACACCTCCTCCAGGATGGAAGTCCCAACTCTTCTTCCAGCTTTTGGATTGATCCATCTGAGAATTTTGGAAGATTGAAGGATTACAATGTGGTTGTAGCTCAGGATTGTGAGGTTTCAGATCTGGGTCACAAGGGCTATGATGCATTATGTAGGCCTTCTCCCCTGTTCTAGAATTAACAAATGATCCTCCAACTGAGACATTTGCAGAAGAAAATTGGTGTAAGTCTGAAACCAAGAATGCAGGAGATAGTACTTTGGCTCTGGAATGTTGACTTCTTGCATATGACCATGCCCATACAGAGGCTGGTAAATACTCTTTGGGAAATTCAAATGATACTTCTTGAAGTACATGGCCAACTCTGGGAGAGTGCTGTCATAGATATTGCAATAATCATGGAGAACGATTCTCATCATTTCATCAATACGCTTGCTAGCTATCTCATTATCCGTTCCAATTATTTTGGTAGCCATTGAATCTACACAAAGGTTGAATAATTAACTCTTAATTAAGATGATTTTTCATAAAATTCGTGAATAAATTCTAAAAAATGGTAAAGGCATTAAGGAGCGCATGTCCCATGTTGGTGTGCAAATCCAAGTTCGTCGCGCAAGTTTGGGCGTGCAGGTATCACCGCGCAAGCCCAAATACCTATGTAGAAGCGCAACATGAATAGAAGCGTGAATCAGCAGAAAACAAATCACTTGAATGAACGAGATCTACTTGCGTGATGAGAGCACAAAAGCGTTCAAAGACGAGTGCTTTGAGTGAGAGTGGCGCCACATATTTATAGACAAGGTCGTAACCCTATGCATCGTGCCCTGTGCGGCTCGCACCTGTGTGCCGCTACTTGCGCGCTCAACACATGCTCGCCCAAATTCCTTGGTTTCTCTCCTTTACCTAAGAGTCAAATCCTCTTTTCTTTTTCGGATCCAACTATGAGGGGGGGGATTTTGTTGATGCTCCTTTCCGTCACAGAGTCTAACGACTGAAAAAGGGGAATACCTTAATCATGGAGAGATTCATCCTTTGAAGAAACATCAAAAATTGACAAAGGCATGAAAAAGGGACTCTTTACACTAGGGTGGCGCAAGTTTCACTATAGTCGTGTAAGTATACTTGTGTAACACATATTGGTCGCACAGGTGACTTGAACACCCTACTCGTTTTTCTCCCATGGTCCTCAATGGCCTATAAATACCCCTTGTGGGTTCCCCATTTCGAGGATGAAAAATCCAAAAGTCATATTTAAGATCTCGGCACACTAGTCTCGACATGAAGTCTTCCGAACACTTATAAGGTAATTTATTACCTATAATAGAAGATATAAAGAGGGGGGACAAGGCCTAAGTGTTGAAATTCATCAACACTTGCATGCCTAAGTTTCTAACCCTTAAGGGAAACGAAGACACCTGTGCACCACCTTATTCCATTAATAGAACATGCGTGCCACCCTTTTAGAGGCCTCTATGGATAACACTAAGGGCTTGAGCCAAGCCTTGACCAAGTGTTACTTTATGGGTTAACCATCTCCCAAGTACACATGTGTCACGCAAGTATACTTGTGTGACCAGGACTTGCGCGCCCAAACAAGACTTGCACGCTTGCATCTTTTTGGGTGCCCCTCCTGCCTTTTTCAACTCTCTTCTTCAAATCCACCTTTCCACTTCAAGATTTAGCCTTCAAAACCCTATTCAATTCCATTTATGTCATGGTTCCTTTGTTGGATTAATTTTATGAAAGGAATTCTGTGGAACATCTCTAAAAACCTAGTGGTTTACATATCTTTATGTCACTAAGGTTATAGATTTCATTCATTCAACCTCATCCTTTAAGATGAGAAGATCTTTAATCTGGGCATCCTCCTTAGGAGTAAGCCCAAAATTCTAAAGTTCCTTATCCTGGGCCTCCTTTTTAGGAGTAATCCCTAGTCACAAGTTCCCTAACCGGGGCCTCCTTTTCAGGAGTAAGCCCCAGTCATAATTTCTCCTAACCTGTGTGTCCTTTTCAAGAGTAAGCCTCAGTCACAAAAATACTTAATCTGGTCATCCTCCTTAGGAGTAAGCCCCAGTCACAAGTTCCCTAACCCAGGCCTCCTTTTCAGGAGTAATCCCCATTCATAATTTCTTTTGATTTGGGCTTCCTTTTTAAGAATAAAACCCAATCATGAATCCCCTTTAATTTGGGCATCCTTCTCAGGATTATGTCCTAAGTTAAGTATCCAAATCTCCATAAAGCACATATACCTTTATGGACCTTGTTCTTGGGCTTCTTCCCTAAAGTAAAGGCCTGATCATCATATATTTTGGTTGTCATACATACATAATCCCCACATTATTTCTTATGATTGCATATTTCATGGAACAATCGTCAGGTTTTACTGATACCTCTTGTTTCTCACACCGAGCATGACTCACGTGAACTTAGAGAATACAAGTAATTATGAAATATTTCTATGGGCCATCAATCATGAATAAAACTCATAATTTATCACTCTAACAACATGGGTTTTGATTCATTTTCTAATAAGGATACTTAGGTAGCCCATCTCCGGGTATGATCCCAAATCTGAAATAATCTATGTCCTTCTGAACGACAATAAACTTCAAGTGCCCCACTGAGTGGCTTTAAAACTAGTATGGTTATCATAATGACCAAGATATTCCTATATAATGTGTTGATGGATACCATTGACTAATAATATCTTACAAATATAGATGATTCTCTATCAATGAAGAACCTCAAAGACATATAAAAGATTCTCTAAATTTCATACATATTAATCATTGATTGTCATATCTAAAGGAAAGCTCATTTTCATACTTGGTAATTTAATAAGGATTCACGAACATAACTGAAATCTATAAGAGTGTCCCAGAGTATAAAATAATTCCCCCCAAAAAGTTGTGATGATTCTGACCTCCAATACTCTCGACCAATGAAATTTTTTAAGCCTCATCAGCCCACGACTGATGAGCACCTACCTTTGGAAAGTAGGCCCAAATGGATATTTTAACACCCGAGACTTTTATGAGATATATTTTGTTTTTATGTTATATAAATCATCAAAGGAATCATTCACTACACACAACACTATATTGGCTTGCTTTACATGCAATCGTGACCATCCTTGACAGCTTTCGTCGTACACAATACCGAGTTTCACTAAACAACGATATGCTATTAAAATATTATTAAAACTAGCCGTTATGAATAGTAATAACCAATTTTTGAAATATTGTATATTTTATTTTTCAAAATGGACTTCATTTTTGGATTCGGAATATCAAAATTAGCCTAGGGTGAAATTTTGGTATTTTTCTGAAAACTTTCAATTTTTGATGAATAGTGAAAACACTGGGTTACTATTTAAAAACCGAATTTTTATTTAAATAATTATTTATTTTATTTAAATTTATTTTAGGTCATAATTGATACATAATACCTATATAAGTTCAATGTAATTCATTGGAGTAATTTTATAATAATTTTAGATATATAAAAATTTTATTGAACTTGTCACCGTCTTTTACCCACCTCCTAGGAGAATTTTCCAATTTACATAAAACTTAATTTTACCGCTTCTGTGAGTATAATTTCAAAAATATGAGAGACACGGTTGATTTCAGTAAGTAAAATGTGGTTCAATGAGATGAAAATCATTTTTGGTGAATAGTAACTTTTTACTTTTATTTACCACGGTTAAAAGTAAACAGGGTAATTAAGGGTAAAAATGACATTATTATTAACCTAACACATGTACTAATTATATTGGATAAGTGTAATTCTACCAAAAACAACCTTAGGAATAAAATATGACCATTTAGGCCCACTTGGATTAGATTAGGACATTTATTATTAATTTATTTAAAGAAGGGTCAAAATAGTTAAAATCAAGCTTTGATAAGTAAATAATTTTTAATATAGGTTTATACATAAGATAAATTAGACTATAAAAATTCATTAGAAAGATAAAAAGATTTAATACATAATTTTATTTTTTTTGTAATTTTTAGACATTAAATAATTTAATTTATTTATGACACAAAGATGATGCAGTAATTATCATATTAATGAAATATTGACATAATCGATGTTATAAATACCCAAATAAATGTAATTTGAGCCTTTTTATGAATTCAACTAATTTTATAGGTTAATGTTACATGTTATTATTGATTTAATTAACTTTTTTCTAATTAATAATTCTGTTATGATTTTCAAAAAAATCAATTACTAAATAGTGTCAAAATTGACATAAAATAGTTTTAAAACAAATATTATATTATTAATTGTTATTATATACCTAAAACTCTATGGTTCGGCCAAATTACTTATATAAGGTTATATATATTAATAATAAACAACTTGGAGTTAGTTTGGCTTGTTATAGTAAGTTTATTAACCTTATAGTGTAAGAACACAAAAAGACATGGTAAAAGTAAAATTATTTAACTTAAAGTTAAATTTAAATGATAAGGTTAAAATAAGAACCTAAACTTGTCTAAATTATATTTGATGAGAGTATTTTTACCCATCCCAACCTTAGTCTCTAAGTAAATCAATTTGGAGCTATTTAAAACTGAATACTACTTTTTAATAAAATAATATTTTTAGTTTTTCCAAAGGTGCCCCTCTCCTTTCTTATAAAAGGGCACCTCCTCCCTCTCTTCCTCACACCAATTTGAGCCTTCAAGCTCGGACCACCAGCCAATTTCTACTCTCCACTTACCTAGAAACATCCTAGATGTCCTGGTCTTCTTCAAAGACCAATTTTAGTGCCCTAAAAGGAGGTCTCAAAGAGGCGCTTCAAAGAAGAGGTAATGTTCGTTACCGATTCTTTCAACTTTATTTCTTCTTCCACTTATTCTTCCATAGTTGTTTAATTATGAAGTAATAACATAAGTATCACTTATATACTTATATGTTATTATAAGTATGAAACAACCCTATTTCACCATTTATCCATCCTACGGAAAACGAAATCACCGCGCGTGCGTACGTACGAAATACCATCTCCACGCCGTGGTGTAATCTATTTTCCACCACCACCTTACTTGGATGGGTATAATGGTGTAAATAATAAATAAATATGATTATAGTAAAGTGATATTTATTCTTAAATAGTATACATACACTCCATTACAATTTCACGATCATGGGAACGATATCATCGCTCGTGCGTACGTAAGGAATATCGTCTCCACGATGTGATGCGACTCGTTCTACATGATATTCATTGCATAGTGATTATATAAATAAATTGAATGAATTAATATGATATATATTACACTAATACCATTCTGGAAATGAGGTATCTATAACCCAAAAAGAAAAATAAGAATTTATTTGACAAAACACGCATAAGAACAAAAAGTAATAAACACCCGAATAACAAGTAGCAATGAAATATTACTAATAATAAGCTAAGAATATGATCATATATGATATCATAACAATGAGTATGATTCTGGAATAAGTCAATGTCATTATTTAAATAATTATACAGGAGGTTCTGACACTTACGAAGCAAATCGGACCTAAGGTAAGGGAAATATCACAATCTCATTTTTATCCGTGATTGTTTATACTTTGGAGTTTACTGGGGTGTATTTTATCATTCACATCCATGTTTCCACAATATGTAATATTATTTCCATCCACATAAAATTTTTTAAATCTAGTTTTACCCTACGGTGAGTTTTTAGTAAAAGATATGAAAGGAATCTTTTTTCGTTTTTCGTACGAGGTACTTTTTGACTTTTCCAACAAAAGTACGAGAACAATGTTTTTTTAAATTATACGGCATGAATGGATTTTTAAAACATTATTTCCAAGAATATTTTTTTACAAGTTTTCAATTTTATTTTTAATCAAATTCTTTTAGTTTAAAATTGTATGACATGTTATGAAAGGAAAAAAAAATTTCAAGTAGAAAGGATAATTTCCTCAAGAATGGAGTTCAAGTATTTTATCAAAATTATTTTCCATCTAAGATAATAAAGGGTTCTGTTTCTATCCCTATTATTACATTGATTTTATTATGTTTTGATGGAATTATTTTTATGAATGCCTTTATCTTATATAAATTGTTTTATGATGTCACGATGTTTAAGAATCCCATTTTTATTACATGGGTTATGAAATGATGTATGATTTTTGATTTTGTGGCACACATAAGAATGGTATCATTATGAGATTGTTGGGAACTATATCTCCCTCCAATGAATTGGGTAAAGATTTTATATCTCATGAGATAGACATGGCTGGAATGGCAGGTTAAACCGGTTCAGCGAAACAGGACTGAAACGAAGAATGAATTCAGTTCAGAAATGGACTTTGTCCACTAATATAGTCTTGGCAATGAGTCTTGTATAATAATAAATGATTATCTATTATTATGTGTGTATTCCACAAAGATTCATGTTTTAAGATATGATTATTGTGATTACATTTCACTACCATGATTTATCCCATGTTATGAAATTATTATCTCTCTTGCAGGGTAAGATTTCCAAAATGTTATGTTCTTATGAATATGATGTGATTGATATTTCTTTTGTTTACCCTTACTGAGTATTTGAGCTCACCCTTTTGTATGTTTTCTTTCCCTAGGTCAGGAAGAAGGTTATTAAGTAAGATATGCCCGAAGGGACTATAGATATGATGAAATAAATGGGAGATAGTGTAGACGCTTTATGAACCAGTTGTTTATGTTTCCCAGTTTCTAAAGACACTATACCTATACGGTCCTTTCATGGTTTTGTTATATGTTGTAATAAGTGTACTTCAATTTTAAAGTACTAACAATGTATGTAATGTATGGGTCGTTATAGTTGGTATCAGAAGCAAAGGAGGTAGGAATGTATCCGATCCTTGGGAACTCTCACATGTGAGCGTTGGACGAAGCATGGCTCTCCGCCCAAGGGCTTCATGAGGAAATGGATGCCACTAGGGATGGTGGTGTGTCCCGCCCAGGGGGTGTATCCTCCCATGGAGTGCCCTGATAGGTATCAATTATAGTCCACTGGAAGTAATTCCAGACCATTATAGTTGGTATCAGAGGAAAGGTATAGTAAACCTTTGGAAACTAAGATGTGAAAGCCTTAGTAAAAATCCTAAGGATAAGTCTAAGCATAGAACACAATATTAGTGTTTTAGAAGTGGTAATGAATAACCTATGATAAGACCTTAAGTGTGAAATTTTATTCTTGATTATGTGGTTTTCCTATTATAATTATTGTTGCTCACACTATTCTTCTTGGTTTTAGTCAATGGCTGGAACCCGAAGGAACCATGTTAATGCGGAATGCGACGGGCAAAGCAATGATTGTCATCCTGAGTAACCAAATGTTATGGTAGATGGAATGAAAAATCTTGTGGCCATGCTCACACAACTTTCTCAAGATATGAATCATGCAGGACTTCCAAATGAGCAAAGGAAGGAGCAACATTCTGTTGAACCCTTCATGAGGCAGCGTCCACCATCATTCAGCGGGTCTACTAATCCATTAGTTGCTAAACAATGGATTGGTACCACTGAAAAGATATTTTCAGTTCTTCAATGTTATGAACATGATAAATTCATCTTAGTAGTGTATTTTTTGGAAGGTGATGCTGATCAATGGTGTAATCTTATCAAGAATACGAGGCCAAGATATGAAATTGAGTCCATGGAATGGGACGAGTTCAAGAACTTATTTTTCAATAAGTACTTGCCTCGTATTCTTCGAACAAAGATGGAGAAGGAGTTTCTTGAACTAATTCAAAAGGATAATGAATCTGTTGGTACCTATGAATCAAATTTTACAAGACTTGCAAGGTATGCTTATGGTATTATTATCCAACCTGAGAGTAAGATCGATCGATTATTTTGTGGCTTAAAAACAAGTCTTCGAAGGGCGTTAGCCATAAGGGACTTCAATAGCTATGAGGAAATCATTTGATGTGCTATCAAAGTTGATATGGATATTGGAGTAACCCATCATTCATATGGGTTTCATAAGAAAGGGAAAATGGAATTCAAAGGAAAATCTAAAGAGCACACTGAAAAGAAGATGAGTTTTCCCTTATGCTCAAAGTGTGGAATGAAACATGGAGGGAGTTTTCTTAAAGGGACAAGTAAATGATTCAAATTTATAAAGGAAGGTCATCGGGCATTTGAATGCCGCAAATATGGGAAGAATATGTCTAGTGATGTGAACAATGAAAAGGCTACACAGAGTGCACCTCCTACACTTCAATGTTACAAGTGAAAGGAAATCTGAAATTATGACAATCAATGCCCTAATCCAAGGATTATTGATGATGATCTACATCAACAAATTCTTAAGGATAAAGACAAAGGAAAGTCACATGAAATTTCTATCAGCGATGTGGAGTATTATAAAAAAGTGTTGAAAGGTACACTTACCATCCACTCTAAAGTAGAAAATGTTTTATTTGATTCTGGATCCACCCACTCCTTTATTTCTGAAGAATTTTCTAAGGCTATCACCGTATTACCTCAACAATTAGATGTTGAGTTATCTGTGACAACCCCTAATGGCACAACAGTCGCATCAAAATTTTATAATTCTTCTCCGATTGAAGTTTGTGGGAAAGTGCTTCCTGAAAATCTTGTGATCCTCCCTATAGTGGAATTTGATGTGATTATTGGCATGGATTGGCTTTCTCTATATGGAGCTCATATCAATTTCCAGGGAAGGGAAGTCACATTTCATATTCCAGATCAATCTTTGATCGTCTATCGATGCAAGGATGAACATAACCTTCCAGTGGAAATTTCTTCCATCATATGGGTCTTGATTCCACTAAATGAAGGTTATTTATCTCAAATGGTTAGTGAAAAACTCACGATTAAGAATATTCCCATTGTATGGGAGTTTGACGATGTCTTTCCGGAGGAATTGCTGGGTCTTCCACCAAATCGTGAAGTTGAGTTTTCAATAGAACTCGTACCGGGTGCTTTACCTATTTCAAAGACACAATATAGAATGGACCCAATTGAGTTGCAGGAATTGAAGAAGAAACTCCAAGAGAATCTTGATAATGGGTTCATACTCCCTAGTGTGTCACCTTGGGGAGAACCTGTTTTGTTTGTTATGAAGAAAGATGGATCAATGAGACTCTGCAATGATTATCGAGAACTTAACAAGATCACTATCAAGAAAAAATATCCTCTCCCGTATATTGATGACTTATTTGACTAAATATGTGGAGCTCAATACTTTTCCAAGATTGATCTTCATTCAGGGTATCATCAATTAAGGGTAAAAGGCAGGATATACCAAAGATGGCTTTCCGTACAAGGTATGGACACTTTGAATTTATAGTGATGCCATTTGGTCTTACTAATGCCCCTTCTATCTTCATGGATCTGATGAATAGAGTCTTTAGAGACTATCTTGATCAGTTTTTGGTAGTCTTTATAGACGATATTCTTGTATATTCAAAGAGCAAGTAAGAACATGAAGATAACTTGAGAATTATATTGAAGACCATGAGAAAGGATAATCTTTATGACAAATTTACCAAGTGTGAATTTTGGCTTCAAAAAGTTTCATTTTTGGGTCACATAATCTCAAAAGAGGGGATATCTGTGGATCCATCAAAAACAGAGGTTATCGAAAGATGGTCGAGACCAACAATAGTAACCGATATCCGAAGTTTTCTTGGTTTGGCTGGATATTATTGAAGTTTTGTGAAATATTTTTCACGATTATTTAATCCACTCACTAAGTTGACTCGGAAAGGAGTTATGTTTGTTTGGACGGAGGAATGTGAAGAGAATTTCAAGGAGTTGAAAAGAAGGTCATCCAGTGCACTTGTACTCAAACTTCCTTGTAGTGAAGAAAGGTTTTTGATCTACAGTGATGCATCCAAGAAGGGATTGGGGTGTTTTCTTATGCAAAATGATATGGTGATAGCTTATGCCTCACGACAGTTGAAAATCCATGAGCAAAATTGACCAACTCATGATTTGTAGTTAGCTGCAGTAATCTTTGCATTGAAGATTTGGAGGCATTATCTTTATGGAGAAAGGTGTGACATTTATACTGATCATAAAAGTTTAAAGTATATTTTCACACAAAAGGAGCTGAATATGTGCCAAAGAAGATGGTTGGAGATGATTAAGGATACGACTGCTCAATTCATTACCACCCTGGGAAAGCAAACAAGGTGGCAGATGCATTAAGTCGAGAAGAGCATGCCAGTTTATCCATGATGAGGATTACAAAAGATCCAATATTTATGGATTTACAAAGGATGGATCTTGGAATTATAATGGAAGGGGAAAAATCTTATCTTTCTCAAATGAATGTTCAACCATCTATACATGTGAAGAATAAAGAGGCATAGAAAGAAGATGTAGAGTTACAAAAGAAGGTGAGAAATGTTCCTGAATTCAAACTTGATTGTGATGGGATAATAAAGTTCAGGAATCGGGTTTGTGTTCCTCCCATCCCCAAACTAAGGAAGGAGCTTCTAGATGAGGCTCATAGTTCTTCATTCTCTATTAATCCTGGAAGAACGAAGATGTATAGAGACCTGAAAGAGTACTTCTGGTGGGATGGCATGAAAAGAGATGTTGTTGAATATGTTTCTTGATGCTTGGTTTTTCAGCAAGTTAAACCTGAGAGAAAGAAGTCTAAGGGGATGTTACAACCATTACCCATACCCGAATGGAAATGGGAAAACATCACTATGGACTTTGTCACAGGACTTCCTAAAATATCCAAAGGAAATAATGATATCTGGGTCATACTTGGCCATCTTACAAAGTCTGCACACTTTATTGTTATTAGAGAGGATTTCTCTCTCGATCAGCTTGCCAGGATATATGTAAAGGAAGTGGTAATATTGCATGGAGTACCACTTTATATTATATCTGATCGGGATCTGAGGTTTACCTCAAAGTTCTGGCGAAGTCTTCAGCATACTCTGGATACAGAGTTGAGTTTCAGCACTACTTATCATCCTCAGACAGACGGTTAGTCTAATCGGACGATTCAAACTCTAGAAGATATGTTGAGAGCTTGCTCTATGGATTTCAAAGGTGGTTGGGATCAACACCTACCTTTGGTGGAATTTTCTTATAATAATAGCTTTCAATCCAGTATTCAAATGGCTCCTTATGAAGCTCTCTATGGAAATAAATGTAGGAATCCAACTTGCTAGGATGAAATTGGGGAAAGAAATCTATTAGGACCTGATCTTGTTGATGAGATGACAGAAAAGGTCAGATCTATTCAACAACACATAAGAGTAGCTCAGAGTCGACAAAAAAGTTATGCCGTCAACCGAAGAAAAGACTTAGATTTTGAAGTGGGTGATAAAGTGTTCTTATGAATATCTCCTTGGGAGAGAGTAATGAGATTTGGAAATAAGGGAAAGCTGAGCCCTAGATATATCAGTCCTTTTGAAATTTTGGATCGTTCTGGGAAGGTAGCTTACCGATTGGCGCTTCCACCGAATCTCTCCCAATTTCATGATGTGTTCCATCTATATCTACTGAGAAAGTACATACCTGATTCTTCACACGTACTCAGCTCAGAAGTTGTACCACTGGAACAAGATCTTTCTTATGAAGAACAGCCGATAGAGATTCTGGATCGTAGCGAAATAGTTCTACGGAACAAGACCACTCGCTTGGTGAATGTTTTATGGAGGAACCACCAATTTGAAGAATCTACATAGGATCTTGAGGATATGATGAGTGAGAGGTATCCTCATCTGTTTGTTACAAAGTGATGAATTTCGAGGGCGAAATTCATTTTAAGGGGGGTAGAATGTAACACCCGAGACTTTGATGAGAAATATTTTGTTTTTATGTTATATAAATCATCAAAGGAATATTTCACTACACAGAAAACTATCTTGGCTTGCTTTACATTCAATCACGACCTTCCATGATAGCTTGCGTCGTACACAATATCGAGTTTCACCAAACAAGGATATGCTATTAAAATATTATTAAAACTAGCCGTTATGAATAGTAATAACCACTTTTTGAAATTTTGTAAATTTTATATTTCAAAATGGACTTCAATTTTAGATTCGGAATATCGAAATTAGCCTAGGGTGAAATTTTGGTATTTTTCTGAAAACTTTCAATTTTTGATGAATAATGAAAACACTAGGTTACTATTTACAAACAGACTTTTTATTTAAATAATTATTTATTTTATTTAAATATATTTTAGGTCAAAATTGATACATAATACCTATATAAGTTCAATGTAATTCATTGGAGTAATTTTATAACAATTTTAGATATATAAAAACTTTATTGAACTTTTCACCGTCTTTTAACCACCTCCTAGGAGAATTTGCAAATTTACATAAAAAATAATTTTACCTCTTTTGTGAGTGGAATTTAAAAAATCCGAGAGACACAGTTGATTTCAATAAGTAAAATGTGGTTCAATGAGATGAAAATAATTTTTGGTGAATTGTAACTTTTTACTTTTATTTACCACGGTTAAAAGTAAATAGGCTAATTAAGGGTAAACATGATATTATTATTACCCTAACACATGTTCTAATTCTATTGGATAAGTGTAATTCGACCAAAAACATCCTTAGGAATAAAATATTACCATTTAGGCCCACTTGTATTAGATTAGGACATTTATTATTAATTTATTTAAAGAAGGGTTAAAATAATTAAAATCAATGTTTAATAAGTAAATCATTTTTAATATAGGGTTATACATAAGTTAAACTCGACTATAAATATTCATTGGAAATATAAAAAGATTTCCTACATAATGGTATTTTATTTGGAATTTTTATACGTAAAATAATTTAATTTATTTATGACACAAGATGATGCAGTAATTATCTTATTAATGAAATATTGACATAATTGATTTTATAAATACCCAAATAAATGTAATTTGAGACTTTTAATGAATTGAACTAATTTAATAGGTTAATATGACATGTTATTATTGATTTAATTAATTTTTTTAGAATAAATAATTCTGTTATGATTTTCAAAAAAATCAATTACTAAATAGTGTCAAAATTGACATAAAATAGTTTTTAAAACAAATATTATATTATTAATTGTTATTTTATTCCTAAAAATCTAAGGTTCGAACAAATGACTTAGATAAGGTTATATATATTAATAATAAACAAGTTGGGGGTTCTTTTGGCTTGTTATAGTAAGTTTATTAACCTTATAGTGTAAGAACACAAAAAGACACGGTAAAAGTAAAATTATTTAATTTAAAGTTAAATCTAAATGATAAGGTTAAAATAGGAACCTAAACTTGCCTAAATTATATTGGATGAGATTATTTTGACCCATCCCCACCTTATCTTATAAATAAATCAATTTTTAGCTATTTAAACCCAAATATGACTTTATAATAAAATAATATTTTTAGGTTTTCCAAAGGTGCCCCTCTCCTCCCTTATAAAAGGGCACCTCCTCCCTCTCTTCCTCACACCACTTTGAGCATTCAAGCTCGGCCAAAACCTGAAAATTTCTCCTATCCACTTCCCTGGAAACATCCTAGAGGTCCTGGTTTTCTTAAAAGACCAATTTTAGCGCTCTAAAAGGAGGTCTCAAAGAGGCGCTTCAAAGAAGAGGTAATGTCCATTACCGATTATTTCAACTTTATTTCTTCTTCCACCTTTTATTATGTAGTTATTTCATTATGAAGTAATAACATCAGTATCACTCATATATGTATATGTTATTATAATTATGAAACAACCCTATTTCACCATCTATCCATCCTACGGGAAATGAAATCACCGCGCGTGCGTACATACAGAATATCATCTCCATGCCGTGGTGTAATCTATTTTCCACCACCACCTTACTTGGATGGGTATAATGGTTTAAATAATGAATATATATGATTATTGTAAAGTGATATTGATTCTGAAATAGTATACATACACTCCATTACAATTTCACAATCATGGGAATGATATCATCGCTCGTGCGTACGTACGGAATACCATCTCCACGATGTGATGCGACTCGTTCTACATGATATTCAATGCATAATGATTATATAAATAAATTGAATTAAGTAATATGATATATATTACACTAATACCATTCTGGAAATGAGGTATCTATAACCTAAAAAGAAGAATAAGAATTTATTCGACAAAACAGGCATAAGAACAAAAAGTAATAAACACCCGAATAACAAGTAGCAGTGAAATATTACTAATAATAAGCTAATAATATGATCATATATGATATCATAACAATGAGTATGACTCTGGAATAAGTCAATGACATTATTTAAATCATTATACAAGAGTTTCAGACACTTACGAAGCAAATCAGACCTAAGGTAAGGGAAATATCACAATCTCATTTTTATCTGAGATTGTTTATACTTTGGAGTTTACTGGGGTGTATTTTATGATCCACATCCAAGTTTCCTCAATATTTAATATTATTTACATCCAAATAAAATTTTTTAAATCCAATTTTACCCTTCGGTGAGTTTTTAGTAAAAGATATGAAAGGAATCTTTGGTCGTTTTTCATACGAGGTACTTTTTTACCTTTTCGAAAAAAGTACGAGAAGAATGTTTTTTAATTTATACAGAATGAATGGATTTTTAAAACATTATTTCCAAGAATCTTCCTTTACAAGATTTCAAGTTTATTTTTAATCAACTTCTTTTAGTTTAAAATTGTATGACATGTTAAGAAAGGAAAAATATTTTTGAAGTAGAAAGGATATTTTCCTCAAAAATGGAGTTCAAGTGTTTTAGCAGAATTATTTTCCATCTAAGATAATAAAGGGTTATGTTTCTATCCCTATTATTAAATTTATTTTATTATGTTGTGATGGAATTATTTTTATGAATTCATTTATCTTATATGAATTGTTTTATGATGTCACGATGTTTAAGAATCCCATTTTTATTACATGGGTTATGCAGTGATGTATGATTTTTGATTTTGTGGCACACATAAGAATGGTATCATTATGAGATGGTTGGGTCCTATATCTCCCTCCAATGAATTGGGTAAAGATTTTATATCTCATGAGATAGACATGGCTAGAACGGTATGTTAAACCAGTTCAGTGAAACAGGACTGAAACGAGGAATGAACTCGGTTCAGAAATGGACTTTGTCAACTAAGATAGTCTTGGAAATGAGTCTTGACTAATAAGATATAATTCTCTATGATTATGTGTGTATGCCACAAAGCTTCATGTTTTAAGTTATGACTATTGTGATTACATTTCACTTCCATGATTTATCCCTTGTTATGAAATTATGATCTCTTTTGCAGGGTAATATTTCTAAAATGTTATGTTCTTATGAATATGATGTGATTGATATTTCTTTTGTTTACCCTTACTAAGAATTCGAGCTCACCCTTTTGTATGTTTTATTTCCCCAGGTCAGGAAGAAGGTTATTAAGTATGATATTCCAAAAGGGACTATATATATGATGAAATAAATGGGATACAGTGTAGACGCTTTATAAACCAGTTATTTATGTTTCCCAGTTTCTAAAGACACTATACCTATACGGTCCTTTCATGGTTTTGTTATATGTTGTAATAAGTGTACTTCAATTTTGAAGTACTAAAAATGTATGTAAAGTATGGGTCATTATAGATATAGAATCATTGTATGTTTCCGGTTCTACGAATAAACCCATTAGAAACCGATTGGATTGTTTGAACCTTAAAAAAATAAGGTTAACCCCATTTATAGAAGAAACAAGGGTATTTTAATGTTTTTTGGTTTTAGGTACTTTCCAGTTTTTACGATTTTAGGGTTTATTATGGGCTTCTATGGGTTTTAAGGTTTTTAGGATTTTATAGTCATTTTGGGTTTTTAGTGTATTTTATAGTTTTTAAGTACTTCAAAGGGTTTTAATCTTATTTTATGGTTTTTGTAATATTTTAGGGTTTTAGGATTTTTATGGTCCGTTAGGTTTTTAGGGTTTTTAGAGGTTTTTAACACTTTTAGGGTTTTAGGTCCTTTAGTGTTTTTCTATTTTTAGGTTGTTTTAGGTGTTTTTTGGATTTTTTTGGATCATATATTTTTTTAGAGTTTTATAGAGTTCCTTGTGGTTTTTAGGTCTTTTAGGTTACTTTTGATTTTTTAGGAATTATAGGAAAATTTAGTGTTTTGGTGTGTTTTTGGGTATTTTTGGATTTATTTATGGTTTAAGGGCCCTTTCTGAATTTTTAAGGTTATTTAGGATTTTAGTGGTTTTTAGATTCTTTTTGGGGTTTATGGTTTTAGGGATTAATTTTGAGTTTTTTGGTTCTATTCGGGTTTTATTTATATTTTTTTCTTTTATTGTTTTAGGGTTCTTTATGGGTTTCTAGGGTTTTTAGATTTTTTATGGGTTTTATGTGTTTTAGGGTTTTTAAAATATTTTAGGGTTTTTAGGGTTTGGGGTTTTAGGCGTGTTTTTAGGGTTTTAGGTTTTTTAGGATTTTAATAGTTTTTAGGGACCTTTAGGGATTCTTTTGGGTTTTAGTGGTTTTTATTAGTTTTTGGGTGTTGAGTCCCTTTAGTGTTTTATTATGTTTTTTAATGATTATAAGGGTTTTTTGGGTCTCTAGGTTTATTAGACTGTTTTGTGTTTTGTTTTTTAAATGATTTTACTGTTTTATGAGTTTTGGTTATATTTATATGGTTTTTATAAATTTTTAGAGTTTTAAGGGGTTTTAGGGTTATTTGGGAATTTAGTTGTTTTAGGATATTTGAGGGGTTTTAGGGAATATTAGGGGTTTGGGTAGAGTTTTTAACGAGTTTTAGGGGTTTTAGAGTATTTCTAGGTGCTTGAGGTTTCGGGGGGGGGGGGGGTAGGTTAGGTTCTTTATGGTTTTTTGGGATTTAAGATTTTAACTATTTTTAGTATTATTTTAGGTTTTTTTAGAGTTTTTATTTGTTTTAGGGTTTTTAGTAGTTTCATGGTTTTAAAAAGACATTTTTGGGTTTTTACTGTTTTTATGTTTGGAGGGTTTTTTAAGGTGTTCAATGGTTTTTTTGGTATTTTATTTATCATATAAGGTTTTGTGGAATTTTACCACTGGGGGGGGGGGTTAGCATATTTCAAGGGTTTTAGGGTCATTTAAAGGTTTTTAAGGTTTTAGGGGTTTTTAATGTTTTATTTTTTTTAAGGTTTTTTTAGTTTTTCTATAGGTTTATACATTCTAAAAGGTTTTTTTATGTTTTAGGGTTAATTAGGGATTTTATGGGTTTTAGGGATTTTTAGGTTTTAAATTTTTTGATTCGTGCAATGAATTTTTGAGATTTTCAATTTCTTAAGTGTCTTTAGGGTTTAAGTGTTTTTCGGTTTTTTGAGATTTCAGGTATATTGGGGTTTTATATGGTTTTAGGGAGTTTTTACATTTTTTTTAGGTTTTATGGTTTTCATGATTTTTTGGGGGTTTTGGTTTTATATTTTTTTAGGAGTTTTATGGCTTTTAAGGTTTTTTGGATTTTAGGGGTATTTTTTGGGTATTTTAGGTTTTTAAGAGTTTTATAAGATTATATGGGTTTTAATGGGTTTTTCATTTTTAGGGAGTTTCTTTTTTTAGTGATTTTAGGGTTTTCAGGGGGTTTCAGGGTTTTTGGTGGTTTTGGGCCTTTTATTGTATTTTAGGGCCCTTTAGTGTTTTTGGTGTTTTTAGGGTTTAAAGGGTTTTTTAGTTTTTTTGTTTTTTTAGGTATTTTGGAAATTTTTACTGTTTTCAGGGTTTTTAGTATTTTTAGGGGTTTTTTGGTTTTTTAGGATTTTTTGGATTTTCACGGTTCTGTAGGGTATATAGGGTATTTAAGGTTATTTGGGTTTTTTGAACTTTTAATTTGTTTTAGTTTTTTAAAGGTTTTTTCTTCTTTTAATTTTTCGGAGGGTTTTATGAAGTTTTTAGTGTTTTAAATGGGTTTTTTAGATTTTTAGGGTTTATATAATTTTTATGGATTTTAGAGATTTAGGGTTATTTAGATTTTTAGTTTTTAAGAGTTTTTACTGTTTAATGGTTTATGGTTTTTTACTAGTTTTAGGGGTTCATAGGGATTTTATGGTTATTTATGTTTTCTTAGGGTTTTAGGGTTTGTATGGGATTTCATATTTAGTTATTTATTTTGGGTTTTTATGGTATTTTATGATTTTAGGGTTCATTAGGATTTTTTGGGACATTAAAATTTTCTGAGTGGTTTAATGGGGTTTTAGGGGTTTCTATGGTTTCTTGGTTTTCATGGATTTTAGGATTTTATTTTTTTAGGATTCATAAGGATTTTTTATTTTTTTAGGGGTTTATTTCTCATTTCAAATGGTTTTAGGTTCATTATGGGTTTTTAGGGTGTTTTAGGGTTGTTAGGTTTTTAAGGGTTTTCGGGTTTTGGGGAGGTTTAATTATTTTTATGGGTTTTGGTTATTTTATGGTGTTTAATTGTTGTAAGGGTATTTTATTGATTTTTGGGTGTTTTCAATTTTTACAGATCATTTATGGTTTTTAGTGTTTTAGTGTATTTTTGGTTTTTTAGGGGTTTTTTAGGGCGTTTAGGATTTCATGGTTTCTTGGAGTTTTATAATTTTTATTGATTTTTGGGTATTTATGGATACTAATGTCTCTCTATATATTTTTTGTATTTTGGGGTATTCTTTGAGGTTTTCATTATTTATAAGTTTTTTATGTTTTTTTGGGTTTTTAGGAGGTTTATTGTTTTCATAGTATTTATTTTTTTTATGTTTTTTGCGGTTTAGAGTTTTTTTACAATTTTTAGGATTTTTTAGGGTTTTAGTGTTTTTGTGGGTTTTAGGGTTTTAGATTCTCTAACTATTTTTTGGGTTTTTTGATATTTTCTGCAGTTTGAGGGATTTTTTTTTGGTTTTGGGGTTTTTAGGGTGTTTAAGGGTATTTCCAGTTTTTAGTGGTTATTGGGGTTTCTTGCTGGTTTTTAAATTTTTAGGGTTTTTATGGTTTTAATTGTTTTTTGAGGGATTCATGGGATTTTAGTTTTTTAGGGGGTTTAATAATTTTAGGGGTTTATGGTTTTAGGGTTATTAGGTATTTTTTTAGGGTTAGGATTTTTTAGGTTTTAGGATTTTAAGGGTTGTTTATGGTCTTTTAAGTTCTTTTAGGGTTTTGGGGGTTTTTTATTGGATGTTTTTAGGGTCTTTTATATTTTTTGTTTTTTATGGAGTGTTTAGTTTTTTTCAGGGTAGTGGTGTGTTTTTTTGGGGTTTTAGGGTTTTACGAGTTCTTTAGACTTTTTTAGGTTTCTTTTGGGTCTTTTATGGTTTTCGTGTATTCGTGAAATTTTGAGGGTTTTATGATTTTTTAGGGTTGTAAGGTAATTTTATGGGTTTTAGGGTATTTGAGGGTTCTTATGATTTTTGGGTTCCTATAGGGGTTTTAGGTACCTTATCATTTTTATAGATTTTAGGGTCCATTTTGAGTTTTAAGGTTTTTCTACTCTTTAGGATTGTTAGGGTGTTAAGGGAGTTACATGATTTTTAGGTTTTTTATGTTCTTTATGGGTTTTGTGGGTTTTTGAGGATTTTTGTGTCCCTTTTTACTATTTTAGTGTTTCTATGGTTCTTTTGGGGTTTTTGGGTTTTTTGAGGTTTTAAATGATTTTAGGTGTTCTATGTTTTTATGGATTTTTGGGGTTTTAGGGTATTTAGGTTTTTAGAGGTTTTATTGGTTATGGGGTTTATGGTTTTTAGGGGGGATATAGTTTTCATGTTTTTAGGGGGTTTTAGGGTTTTTATGTTATTTTATGGGATTTATGGTTTTTAGGGGTTATTAGGCTTTTAAGGGTATTTTAATGATTTTTTGGTTTCAGGGTCCTTTTGAGTTTTTATGTTTTTAAGGTTTATTTTGGGTTTTAGTGATTTTAAGTCCATTTTGTGTTTTTAGGTCCTTTTAAGGGTTTTAAGTGGTGTTAATGTTTTTAAGGTTTATTTTAATTTTTATGGACTTTTTGGATTTTTTTTGTTTAATGTCTATATGTTTTTAGGGTTTTTAGGGTGATTTATGGATTTTAGGGTTTTTTTTGGCACCTTTAGGGTTATTTTCATGTGTTTTAGTTTTTTTAATGGGTTTTTGGTATTTTTTATCCCCTAGGTGTTATTTGAATTTTATAGTGTCCTTTGGTGAGTTTTTGGAGTTTTAGGATACTTTAGTGGTTTTTAGGGATTTTTGGACCCTTTATTGTTCATAGTGTGTTTTAGATTATTTTTGAGGTTTTTATGGATTTTAGGGTCCTTTATAAATTTTAGTTTCTTTTAGAATTTTTATGGTTTTTAGACTCTTTTAGATAATTTTAACGGTTTTTAGGGATTTATTAGGGTTTTAGGGTATTGTAGTGGTTTCTTAGATTTTTTGGGTCATTTGGGGTTTTAGGGTTTTAGGTTGTTTTAGGTGTTCTTAGGGGTTTCAAGGTTTTTAGTGGTTTTAGTGTTTTTAGGATTTTATATTTTTTACAGTATTTTATGGTTTTTAGGAATTTTTGTGATTTTAGGTTGTTTTTAGGTTTTTAAGGGTTTTTTGTATTTTAAAGGCTTTAGAGTGATTTAATGGAGTTAGGGTTTTGAGGGGTTTTTAATGTTTTATGGGTTTTAATGGAATTTAGGGTTTTACTATATTTTAAATGTTTTTAAGGTTTATAGGGGTTTGGATTTATTAGTTACTTTTGGGGGTTTTAGCTTTTTAAGAGTTTTTTACATTTATAGGTATTTTATTTTGAATTTAGGGGATTTAGGGGTTTTATTGTTTTCTATAATTATTAGGGATATTTTTGGGATTTTAGATATTTTAAGGGGTTTTAGGGTTTTTATATGAATTTTTTGTTTTTTAGGGTTCTTGTGTTTTTCAGGTTTTTATGGTTTTTAGGAATAGTTTTGGGGTTTTTAGTGTTTTCAGTTGTTTTTGGGTTTTTAGGTGTTATAGGGTGATTAACAGTATTTAAGGTTTTTTAGTGTGTTTAGAAAACTGGTTTTTTTTTATAGATTTTAATGTTTTTATGGTTTTTTTATATATTTCATAGTGTTTTAGGGTCTTTTATTTTTTTGGATTTAAATGTATTTTAGCGTTTTAGGGTTTTTAGGGTGTTTTAGTGGCTTTTAGGGTTTTTAATGATTTTATTCTGTTTTAAGGGTTTTTAGTGTTTTTGAGATTACTGAGCCAGGATTCATGTATCACTAGGAGGGGCAGGGGTTGAATCAGTGATATATTTTTCTTCTAAGTTTCCTTAATTTAGAAACAACCTTCTCATCCTATTAAATATTTATTTCTCTATTGAAAACAAATCAAGCACACAACCCCAGGAAGATAGGAATTTACAAGGTTCACTACTCAGCATGAGTAGTTAGTCATTGATATGGTTCAAAAATTATCCAATAACACTAAATCCACTAGAAAAAAATAATTTTGTATGAAATAAAATGAATATGATATTACCTTACACTCATGAAGCACTATGTTCAATAAAATATTGCATGTGCTGCAAGTAGAATGAAATGGTGTAATACAATTTTAGTAACAAACTTGTTACGGTACTTCATGATCAACTTTCAAAAATATGGTAGTTAGAATAATTCGATACTTTCTTATCCAAAAGCTAGTAAGAACATATTGTAATTTTTAATGTTACCCAGTCTAATTTTCCATTCTGATTACTAAGTCACATTGCTTAATACCTAAATAATACTCTTTCATAATACCGATTGTAAAAAATATAAACATTCATGTTCTTTACTACAGAAATCCTAGTTTTTTTGCTAATATAGAAACTATAGTTTATTATCTCATCTATTCTTCTTTATTTCTTTTTTCTAGTTTGATTCTTCAAGAAAATATAATCCAGAATCTTTTTCCTACCAGAATTGCAGAGCTTCTCCCCCCTTTTTCATGAGAGATGCACATCATAGAATACACAAAGTATTCTCAAACTTTTATAGACTCACCAAAATGGTTTAATTGTGATTCTCATAAGGATTTTCAACTTCACCAAATTTCCCAAAACTTTATTCTTCCTTAAATCTAATATATCTCGCTTATTTATTCAATACCTTTTCAAATATTTAAATCTCCTTGATTTCTGGATTTCTCTTTGACTTATTCAATGCTTAAAACTTCAAAAAAATCATCAGTTGGAATTATGATTCTTATTATAATTTTATAATATGATTTATTAATTATGATAAAGGAATTTGGTCACTTCAATTTTCTTGACCAATTGCAAACAAATCAGAACTAAATATATTTCATTATGTTTCTCTGAACCACATGAAAGAATATCTACCTATTTTTATTTCCACATTACGATGGAATTATAAGTTCAAAAACAATTTCTTCATTACATTGGTTTTCACCAAATGTATTAATTAAAACATATGTATTCTCATTATTATTCTCAAAATCAACTCTTTTTATGATTTCTTCATTATGATAGAGGCATCAGATTCTTTTGAACTTCTTCAACCACTTCTTATTTTCTAAATGTGATAAAATTTATCTTTTTTCACTCAAATTATTTCTTATTTTTAATTATGATACTTACCAACTTCATTTTCAACCTATTTTAATCTTTTTTCTTTTGGTATGACTTAAAACCAGCACCTTCGGTTTTCGTCACTATGATCAAGAAAACCTTCCTAGCCTTCAAAAAAATCTAAATGTAATGATCTAATATTGGGAAGATTTTAATCCAGCAACTTCCTTCTTCCAAATTTTTTTTCATGCAAGCATGAATTCCTTTAGGACATTGAATACGTTGAAGATCATATTTAGAATAATTTAACTTAAATTGATGAGTATTAGAACTTTCCTTTCTCACAGCAACATCTTTCCTTACAGCCACCTAAATTTGTGTAGCCTTAATTTTATTGGTGGAAACTCTTTTCATCTAATGAGATGCTCAAAAAAATTGTCAACACTTATTCTAACAATTTATTTTATCATTATATCATCACAATTTTTATAAATTTCTTATCATTTGTGGGAAATAAAAAACAACAAAGCATCGTCATATTTGTATCAGATCCAGGTAGACTCCAAAGAAGCACCTCATTATGATTTTCCTTTCATACCATAACCAAATTGAGTCTGATAAACCTTTTATTCTATAAAACATATGCCATTATGATGAAATTTTTTAGGTTTTGTGAGTCTAATTTTCAAAATATGATGGTCAATATTATTTTTAACAAAAACATATTGAGTTGACTTCTCATTCATTAATAATTATTTAAAATAGAAGACAATACTTGAATATGATAATCTTACTTATCAACTTGGTCCTAATGATCTCCCCCTTTGGATTTTTATTTCAACCAAGATTCATAAGTCATTAAACTTTGTAACCTCAATAAATGGATTACTTATCAAAAAATCTAATCCTACATGAGAAAACTCATTTTATGAAATAATAATTATTGAAAACAAAAGTTAAGTTGTCAAAAAGTGGCGATTCATAAAAAACTTATTCTGATTTCTTTCCCAGCATTTCTTCATCAGCTTTATTTCTAAACATTCTTCCTTGTCTTTCTTCCATAGCTTTCATCCACATATTTCTTCCTCATCTTTCTTCCTCAAATTTCTTCCCAAGAATTCTTCCTCGTTCTTTCTTCCACATCTTGTCTCTAATTCTTCAACATCCCCATAATACATAATTTTTGTATTCTAAAACTACTTTAACAAAGAGTTAAAATAGTTCACACACTTATATGTTAGATACACATATTACTCACAAACCCCCTTTTTGTGTACGTCGATATGGATACATTTATGAAACAATTATGCCACTGTATAACACTATATAAGGAAAACCTTGATGAGAAAGAGGTTAGACTCCCATGTTAAGCATCAATTTATAAAAATGGTCCACTGTTAATTGTTTTGTGAATATATCAGAAACTTTTTCTAATGTAGGAACATAATCTAGCTTCAATTCAGTTGTTTCTACATTCTCTTTGATGAACAGGTACTTTATGTCAATATGTTTTGAGTTATAATGTCGTACTAGATTCCTTGTAAGGTTTATTGCACTTTTATTATCACATCACAAGGGAAATGGTAACTTTACTTCCACAAGTATGTCTTTCAACAACATTTTTATCCACATAAATTGGATATCATCGTGAGTGGTAGTAATATACTCAGCATTTCTCATTCTAAGATTTTATGAATTTTGTTTCTTTATGTCACAACAGACAAAAATTTTCCCCAAAAAGAAAACTCGAGCAGAAGTGGGTCTTCTATCATCATAATTTCCTGACCAATCAATTTTTGAATACCCAAACAAGTCAACACATTCTGATTTATCATACTCGATTCCCAAATTAGTTCTTCCATTGATATATTTGAGATTTATTTTATTTAACAAGTAAATGTGATTCTTTAGAAGCACTCTGGAATCTTACACATAAGATTACAACAAAAACAATGTCAGGTCTTATGGTAGTAAAATATTAAAAACATAAAACTAGATTTCAAAATGCTTTATAATAAACTTCATTTCCTCCTTAATATTTAGAAAACTTGTTTCCCACTAAAATCATTGTGGAAGTAGATTCTAATTTTCTATTGCGAACATCTTAAGAAGTTATTTATCATATTTTTCTTGAAAATTAAAATTTTGTTTCTTATTTTTTAAAATTTTAAACCCAAGAATGTATGTAATTTCTCATTAAATGGACATCTCAAACAAATTTTTCATCTCTTCAGAAAATCATTAAAATGTTATTTCACCATTCAATAAAAATATAATGTTATGAACATAAAAAATTACAATGAGGGAAAACACTATAATTTATTTAATGTAAATATTGTTATCAACTCTTCCATTATTGAAACTCATATTTCTCAAGAAATTACAAAATTTGGAAAACCATACTACTAGGGCTTTTTTTATCCTATACAAGGAATTATTTATCTTACACACATAAATTTCAACTTTCCCAATAAAAATCCAAAAGGTTGTTCAATGTAAACATCCTCATCAAGATTTAATTTTAGAAATTTGGACTTCAAATCCATTTTAAAAAATGTGTAACATCATTGTCCAATAATAGAAAGAAATATTTGGATTGTTTTTAACTTTTCCATTAGTGAAAAAGTCTCATCAAAATAAAAACTGTAAATTTTTACATAAGAATTTTATACTAATATTTCTTTTTCCTTTATCACTTCACATTATTCATTCATCTTATTCTAGAAAACCCACTTTGTATAATTATTTTTTTATCTGGCTTGTGTATAAGTTCCCAATTATAATTTTTTTCCATCTACTCAATCTCTTCATTCATAGCCTGAACCCATTCCGAATGCTCAGAAGCTTCATTCACAAATTTAAACTTCAATTTTGAATAAAAATAAACATGTGTAACTATTTTTTATGTTATTCTTGTTTGATCCTTCTAATGTAGTTCACTGATAATGTTATGTGGCTCTTCTAGCTTCCTCATCCTATGATGAGTTAATTGATTTTCATCCTTTTCACTTGAAATAGTTAAGTCTGATTATTATTCTTGATTAGTATTACCACTTTTAGAATCTTTGTCAATATATTTAGAAAAACATTACTTATCCTTCTCAAAATACTTATAATCATAATTCAATTATTCTTCCCTATCATTTTAAAAATCTTTCACATCATAAAAATAAAAAATTATTTATGTATCTTGGTTGAAACATATGTATCCTACTCCTTTAAAAGTGTAACCAAGAGAACTTCAATCTTTACCTTTCATTTTTTTCAAACATGAATTCATATATAATATCCCAAAATTATCATAAAAATCATAAAAATCCCAAAATCAGCTTAAAACGCAAAAAAGCCAAAAACCCCTACACACACTAAAAATCCTAAAACCCTAAAAAAACTAAAAACATAAACAACCCTACAACCCCTAAAACCCATAAAACACCTAGAAGAACTTTATTAAACACTAAAAACCTAAAACCCCAGAGAAAAAACAAAAACCCATATAAACCATAAAAATTTATAAAATCACTAAAAACCCCAAACCCCTTGAAAACAAAAAAAAATCATAAAAACCACAATTCATTAAATAAACCAGTAATAATTTGTGTAAAATCACCTAACGACCCAAAAACCCTTAAATTAACTAGTAATAAGTAATAATAATTCAGTTTCATCCTATTTGTGTACAATCTTCTATCTGGTATGTTGCCCATTCAATTCTAAACACATCTTTATCATCTTGTAAATATGATTTTTTTGAAAGGCATGGTAGTACTAAAAAAAATATAAATACACAAATTATTATAAATATTTTAAATGGAGTAGTAATTATTTTTAAAAATACCTCTTTTGGGATGCTAGTTTGTTGATAAAATGCGATATCGTTCTTAAATTTACAAACATAATAACTAGAGTCTTTTCCATTTTATTGTTTTGGACATTGCAGAAACATTGATAAAAATAAGTAATTTGTTTTTATAGGTGTTTGGATAGTGAAATATTATTATATATACCCTAATTATTTTCAAATTGTAGATCTTGACGTCGTTCTTATCCTTAGGTCCTGGATTCATTCCAGGAAGTAGATGATATTGATATTCCACCCTATCATAACATAATCCTCATTAAAAAAGGATATAAATTATATAACTAGATGTTTAATTCCAAAATTATGGATCTAGTGTATTAAAAATTAACAAACACCATCATGCATGGTCGGTTTGTTGGATATCCATTCATTGAATCTAGAAATTAAATCATTGGAGTATCCAAATTGACCACAATGAGCATACAATGATGCCTAAAAACACCAAATGGAATAAGTAATGAATGAAATGAAAATATAGTTGATAAGATTAAATTATATATTTTTACCCCAGTATCATGGGTATTAAAAAGATTCTTTCATTTGTAATTTTTTTTCAAACGATTTGAGCAGGGATGACATTATTTCACCCTCATTATTGGAATTTATTTCTTCTTTTGAAGAGGTGATGTGAGGACTAACGAGTCCAAATTTTTGTTCATGGGGAAATCCCTTCAATGGTTTTTCTTATATATGCCATTGAAAAATATGAAATGTATTTAGTCATAATTGTCATAGTATATCATCTTTTGTAAAACAAATTCATGAAAACATACCTCGTGTATAAATTTACAATTAAGGCACCTAGACATTCATACTTGAGGATTTCATTTACATTTTAAGCACTAATGTAATATGATTCTTCCCCTCCACACATATTTTTTAACTAAATAAATAGTTTGAGTATTTTGTTCTATCAGCTTTGAATCCACATGATATTGAAATGATATTAAATTTGGATATAAAATGGGAGGGGTGAAGGTTCTCTCAGTAGATAATTTTGATTGGATGGTTGATCCTTGAGATAGTTTTGAGCTGATATTTCGTTACACCCCCTTCCCTTGGTCGTTCTTTAATAAAAATCATCAGTTTAGACCTATTTTAATTATATGATAAATGTTTATATTGAAAAATAAATGGTAAATGAATAACTCCTCGTCGACATGTTTTTTTACAAGAATTGACGGCCATGCAATGAATGTTACAACATCTTTTAAGACCATATGAGTGTCGTCATCATCATTTGTAATAGGTTGCTCGGTGCTCATATCATTGGCTATGTTAATTGAAAATATTAAATGACCTATTGGAACTGGTCTATTGTGTAGCATGTTGTTTTGCATATTGAATTCCATACCCCTCACTATAAGGTGATGGGTTGGAGTTTATAGATATAAATCATAGTCATTTTCACCCTATATAATATATGTATAGGAAATGTATCAGTGTCTATGTGATTTAAATTCCACAGAAACAATTATTAGAACATTAATTACCTTATCTAAGTAAGGTTTTTACAGGAATATCTTACCTTAAAATGGTGGGTGTGGGTCATGATCTTCATGAATGGGTTGTTCTTGGGTTGTTTCTTATTTTTTCTTCCCCTCAATAAAACTTTCTACTTGATATCAATGGTATTGTAATTCATATTGAAACATATCTAATGTTTCTCTCATCTTTTTCATTTCCTCAGTTGGATCCTCCACTTGTTTTTCTTTCAAAAAATATGTTCGGGGTGTCACCCCAAAACCTGCACCTCTGATGCGGTTATACTATCCTGGCTGCTTCAAGGCCATTGAGAGTATGTCTGCATCAGGTGCGAGTGTTGTTGATTCCTTTGACTATGTCAGATAGATAATATTGGAAACTAATTAATCATAGTTATGCAATTGATATTTAAGGGAAAAAATTATATTATGTCATACTTACACATGTTTCCCACACTTTTTGATTATTTTCTTCTATAAGTATCCCCTCTTCACTTACATGAGCCTCCTTCCTTAGAAAATGGCATGGGATGGAAGTGGATTTTGATTTTGATTCATCAATTTTCATATAAATAGAGGAACATGGTTATGGTTTTTTTGGGTCACATAAAAGTAATACGGTAGATTTAAAATATGAACCAATTTTTTCTCATGTGAAGCGTACCTCATCCTTGCTTTATGGTAGGGGTATGAGTATTTTTCGGCCCATTCCTTATTTTTAGAACTCAGTTTCTGTTTCATAAATAAAAACTATCAATCAAAGTAATAAATATGAGAAATTTTAAACAATTTATTACCAGACAAAATTTAATTGAATATTATTCTCTCCATGAAGGATTCTAAATGCATCCCACACTCCTTTGGATATTAAGTGTTCATAAAGGGGAGGTGGGTGTTTCTTGATTAACCCTTTCGCATCTTTAAGATTATATTTTGTTAAAGTTGTGTATAATCTTATATTAATCCTTCCTAAAACTCTTACTACATATTCCTTTTGTGAGGCATCTACTATAAATGAACTCTGCAAGGGATCATGAAGAATAATTCAATGTTTTACTATTTTATTTTATTTTAATAAATTATAGAAATGATATCATAATGTTACCATAATATCTTCCCACATTAGTGTATTAATCCCGGCGACAACATGGTTTCATGATTATACATCAATCGGCGCACATTGCTGAGTGAAGATTCTAATGTAGCTACTAAACGTTGCTTTGTTGGTGTTAACATGTTGGCCTCGCTTATTCCATCCCACCTCAAATTTGATTCCTTTTTCTATTTCCTTAAGTATTTTGGCTCACACTATCAAACTATGGTACTATTGTTTTTTTTCACAGCTAGTGTTTCATTGCCGACCATTTCCCCAGTTTTAGTATCATCATTATGTTCCTCGATAGTGCTAGCATCAGAACTAGGACTAGTATAAATAGGTTGAGAAACCTGTTGTACCTCAGCATTGGGACTAGGAGCAATAGGTTGAGAAACCAATTGTTCCTCTCCACTGGGACCAATAGTAGCAGGTTGAGAGACATGTTGTGCCTCAGTATTGGTGCATCAATAGGTGAAGAATTCATTATATGAAAAAGTGGTTTAACATTTAATTTAGATTATATAAAAGCATCAGAAAATAGATAATAACATAAGGTTACACAATTTATGTTAAAATAACAAATAACATAAATATTGAACTCCCTTTTTTTAATGGTTGAAGAGATTTAACCCCTCTATAGACTATCCAAATACCTTCAATGTGGTCTCCTATAACATAC
The DNA here is from genome assembly GCA_963277665.1 of Viscum album. Taxonomy (NCBI): domain Eukaryota; kingdom Viridiplantae; phylum Streptophyta; class Magnoliopsida; order Santalales; family Viscaceae; genus Viscum; species Viscum album. The sequence goes on along the minus strand of OY728136.1, from coordinate 1,423,181,098 downwards.
AAAACACCATCTACATTGGGACCACTATGAAATGATTACAATGTCCCAATGAAAGGGTCATCCTTCGTTGAATTTTCTTCTGACCCTTCAGTTGTTTTGGTTGATAACAGAACAATTGACCAGTTTCGGTTTGTGTGATCTAGAATATAAAATACTTCTATTGCCTATGATTACATTATAAATGGTTTGTCTTTCTCCCATTCCTTAGTGAAATCAAATTTCAAGAATCCCAATTAATATATTTTAACATCACTACTATTACCAACCCACTTTCATTTAAAAATAAGCAGTTGGAATTTCCTATAATTCAACTCCCACATTTTTCTGATGATGCCAAAGCATGACATATTCACATAAATTTGATTTCTGTCCATACCACTAGAATATTTCATAGCTTCATCCAAAAGTGTAACCCCACTATTCTATATGGTAATTTATTCATCATGTTCATTTGTATAGAATGTATAACCATTAACTACATAAGTATTTTAATATAATACATACACACTTTCTCCACTGGCTATCCATCGAAGTCGTTCTAAAATTGAGTCCAGATTTTCATCTGACTTCTAAAAAATTTGGTCCTGAAACCATCCTATATACTATAGATTATGTTTATCTTATATCCATTTTTAATCCCTATATGGATTCAAATGCTTAATAATTTTTTTGTGGGTTTGAACATATGGGTCAACGTCCAAACTATTATGAAAAATGTAAAGGTGGGCCTGCTCCTAATCTGTAATATTGATTGTGACAACCTCTCTTCCTGAAATTCCTTCACCCTCAAGTCGCCCAGTGTAATGATATTTCGGTAGTCCAATGATTTCAACACCAGATATTATTTGGTACAAGATTTAATATCTTCCTCAAAAATATATCACCTTTCAATAAAACCCTCTGGCCAACTTCAATTTTTGACATACCCTTTCAAATTATTTATATAAAATTTAATGGGGTGCATCCATCTATAATGTATAGGACCACATAGTAAAATCTATCTCACCAAGTGAACCATCATATAAAAGAATGTCATTGGGAAGAACATTTTTAGTTCACATAATAAAATGGAAATTTTCCTTTAGGAATAAGAAATAGAGCTTTGTTAATGTATGGTAGAAATTCATGTAAAAAATAAAACGTAAATCTGTAGGAATTGGATCTTGAATCAAAACATGACAGTCATATTATTTTATACCCTTTATCTTTAAATATCTCATTGACACGATGCTCTTGATATTTGTTAAATACCATTCTGAAACCATTATTTAATTCAAGAAGTTAAAAAACTGATATCTCTCCTACCAAGAAAGAGTGTAAGAAACACAAGGAAAAAAGGTTCTTTTTTCACCCTTCACTAGTGCCAACTCTTATCATATTCCCATATCAACCATTATCCAACATAGAATTAATTCCATAATTTGTTTTTAGGTGCACTTATCAATGTGCCTATGACACTATCACATACATTTTTTAAACATGAATAACATCAAGAAAATGTCTAACATTTAGACAATTCCAGTATGGTAATTCAAAAAAAACTAATCTCTTTTTTCAATCAGTTTTCGTATGGTTTTTCGAAAATGGTTTACCAAAATTAGTTTCCACATATTTTAATTTATCAAAAAATTCATCACCTATTAGTGGAGATTGTGTTCTACGTTATTTTGAACTTCCATCGAATGATGTAGTCCATGATCGGTACTTATACCAACGATTTAGAAATCTACGATGTCGTAGAAACATGGTTTTCAATGAATGTTTCAACCTAATTGACTGTGTACCTTGTTCACAAATGGGACACCCTTGATTTCCTTTAATGTTATATCCTAAAAAATTTCCATTAGAAGAAAATTCATTTATCATCCTATACAAAATGGATTTCAAAGTGAAATCTTCAATTTTGTAAGCATCATACAATGAAACACATGAATCCCGTAATAATTTCAAATCCTTGATCAATGGAGACAAATAAAAATCAATATCATTACCAGATTGTTTTGGTCCCAAGATAAGAATAGATAACATGATGTGTTTTTGTTACATGAATAACCACGGTGGTAATTTATAATTTAAAAACATAACTAGCTATGTACTGTGAGTGCTTCTTTGAAAACCAAAATGATTCACTCCATCTATAGATAATGCATTACAAAGGTTTCTTGGCTCATTTACAAATTCAGGATACTCCTGATCAATTCTCTTCCACTTAGAAGAGTCTACATGGAGACTAGTTTATCATATTTAATTCTTACATCTACATGCCATGTCAATTGTCCTACAATCTCCTCACTTCCATATAGGTTCTTAAACCTTGGAATGATTGGAAATTACGATACAAATTTTATAGGACTGGATTCATCTTTCTTGTATCGAGAAGAACCACACTTTGGGCATTCCTCAAGTGATTTTTGGTCCTTGAAAAACAGTATATAGTCATTTGGGAAGGCATGAATTCTTTCGAAGATCATACCCATCGAGCATAGAATTTGTTTGAAATTTATGTTCATCTTGGGAGATCATTTTCTTCTAGGAGCATGTCATTCAAAAGAGAAAGTAATTCTGTAAAACTAGCATCACTCCACCCATTTCTTTCTTTCAAATTATACAGCTTTAGTATGGCTGACAATGTTGTATGTTTAGTGCAACCAGCATACAGTGGAATCTATACACCACTCTTTAATTTAACAAACAATATTGTTAAATCATGAAATTCATCTTCAAATGTTCTTATCATTCCCTCAATACGATCTTCATCATCATTCACATCTATAATCACATCCTCCATATGGTCATCATCCTTGTTCATGATTCTAATCATATCAGATGATCCATAAAACACAGTACTCTCCCAACCACTACCTACATTCAGTTTTTCCTGTGTTTATTGCAACGTGTATAACTTCAATCCATTCCATGGCATATGATCCCTTGGGAAAAAGATAAATGTAGATTTATTTATGGGTTGTGCATCAAGGACCATAGAGTTTATATAGATATTGAATACATATTGATAATTTTTGGGTTGTTTATGTTTGTATAAGTTTAACATTATATAACTTGACAAAGGATATTTTAAATTTGATCTTAGTATAGATCAGATCAATATGAAATTGTTTTCATATCGATAATTAGAGTTCTATAAAAAAGAAATTTTATCCTATTATGTGGTATATTGATTACATTCATAATTGATACATCATATGAATAGTTTCCTAATAAAATTCAATTATGGGTATTTGTACTATTTTATAGGTATTATTTATATTAAAATACACATGGATGAGTTGGATTCTCTATGGGGTTAAAGGATGTTTCAAATTAAATGTGTTCTATCGATTTAAAGTGAATCATGGTATGAAAAATATGATTTTTTTCGTGATGTTAATGAAAAAGTGGATAAGTTTACTTATACATATAGAATTCATGTATCTTCCGACCATGTTGAAAATGATCACCATGAGATGTTAGGAAAATCTTGGTGTTGCATATTTAGAACTTCTATCTTGATGATGTTAACCCCTTTTATAAGATATATTTACCTCATTTAAAGGAACTCATTAAATCCTTCACTATTAATGGTTCACTCACCAAAACAAACACAAATGATTAAATATAATGAAAACAAGTATTTTAAATGGTTTCCTATAAAGGTATACATCTAAGGAGAACTCATAATTGATGAGTTAATGTAAAATTATATAGTATACTCACCTGTAGTTGATTAAAATTTTGGTGATAGTAATTTTATAACAAGGAAAGTGTAAGTCACAATGAATAGACACAATGGGATGGATTCTTTAAGACACAATGTAGAAAAACACACAACCATGAGGCATAGAAAACCAAGAAAAAATTAAACCTAGCAGCGGTGCCACCCCCCCAAAATCCCTCTTGAGAAAAAACACACACTGAAACCATTTCCAAAACAACAAATACCAATTTTATATAAACATGGAAAAATAGGCCTTTACACCAAGGATTTACCAAAAAAGTACCCAAGTGCATTTTTAAGCCAAGTTAAAACACACAAATCATATGAAAGTTCCAAACATACCCTTGAGTTTTAAACACACTCACACCCAAACATTTCACAATTTAGAAAAGGGACATCATCCTTTCCCAATACACACTGAATCATTTCCATAAAAAATACATCAAAACTCTAAAATGAACAAACCTTTATAAAAAAACCAAACAATTTTTCAATAATTGTACAAACAAAAAAAAAATATAAACAATTATATAAAAAACTCAAATAGTTTATAAAATATTTTATAACAATCTAACCAGTTTATGAACAATTGTTTTTCAGTCCAAAAAAAGTATAAATAATTTTATAAGATACCCAAATAGTTCACCATAAATTCTATAAACAAATAAATCAATTTAGAATCAATTTCATAAACCAGCCAAACAATTTATAAATAATTTTTTAAAAACAAACCAAATAGTTTATTTAAAAAAATTATAAACAGATCAAACAAATTACATAAACTATAAAACACCATAATAAACAATTCTTGAGTAATACAAAGGGGCTTTTCATGTTTATAAAATTATAAAAAAACATTTTAAATCCATTGAACACAATTTCCATAAGCACACTTAATCATAACCAGGGGAAAATACTTCAAAACTATTTTTAACAAAACCAACTAAATTGAAAACACTATAGAAGATTAACCAAGTGTTTTACAAAGATATGAATCAAGTAAAATATTTAACTAAAAACATTACAACATCACTTGTCTAGATTCCACCATCTTTTATAGGAGATCATTGAAAACAAAACACTCCTAGACGGGGTTCCCCAACATTTAATGAAAGAGGAAATAATTTGGGAGGTCTTCATATCCTTCTTTGTTAGGATTCTTCAGCCTTGGAAATTGAACTAAGTTGTTTTCCAAAGCTAAGATGCAGTATCTTGGAACTTGTTCATTTCAAAAAGATTAAAATATGGTTTTCAAATCTTTAATCTATCTCTGCCTTTGAAATTTTTGATCATATTGATGAGGAAGTCATTACTGATGATGCTTAGGAGGTGGAGCCCTGTGGTATGATGAGGGATTTAAAGTAGGAGAGGGTATAGGGGACTGACTAAGTGTGACTGTAATAGCCTCTACTTTACCTTCTCTTCTTCTTGGAGCTGATGGGATTACTCGGGATTTGACTCTAGTATCTCTTATGGAATTTTTCACATATTAAGCAATCAAATATAGATCCAGAAACCCTCCTATGTATTTCATAGGGATTAATGGTGTGCGTAACTCATCATGGGGATTTGAAACACAAATGGGAAAAAATTATTCTTGAGAGAGTGATATATTAAAGGAGTATGTTAATCCTTTCCAATGAATAAAGAAATGTGAAACACTTACATTCTTCATTTTCTTTCAGTTTGTTATATTGGAGGCTGTTGTCTTTTGTAGCATTGATCTGAATTAGAAAAGGAATTATTTAATGAAGTCCTTCCCATCTAGTAAATGATTGAGATATAAGACTTTTATACCAGAGGAAGGGTTTCCCCGATAATTATTGTATGATACATATTAGTTTCACCGCCTCTTGTTCTCCAAGGGTCCCCATCATAGGATAAAAGTGAGAGAAAAAATGTGTCAAGTGATACAATAGATCTCCTAAACCACTGGCAATTAGAAATATGGGATTTCCAATATCTGGAGGAGGGTCCAAATACACCCATTTAGGATAAACTTTATTTTCTGGTTTTATTGGTACATGCTGTCCTTTCATAGCTTCTAATCAAGTGGCCAATGACTCAATGGTATTCATAAGAATTCAAGGAATATCTAGATAATCCAGGGAATATACCGGTACATCAATCGGATCCCTAAATGGTATAATGACTAGTAAGACCACTGGCGGTGGCACTGAAAGTATTTTCCTTAGATAACCCATAGATAAAGTCCGATAAGAATGTGCCTAACCCTTCTCTAGTTGCACTTTAAATGTAGGGAATTCATTATCCACATCAATAGTTTCAATAAAACATCTTTTCTAAAGTGTTCCTACTATAAGTACAAGTTGAGTATCAATATGTGGAGCATGATTGGTAGGAAGACTACCTCAGAGTAACTCTGCATTGAGTCTTCTTAACTCCTTCATTTCATCTCCATACTATGAAAATATTTCTTCATGTGAAATAGATTTACCTTCTCCAGGGGAAAGGTGATACATGGTCTGACCATTACCTTTTACCTTATTAGGTGCCTTTTGAATAAGTGGAAGTTTTTTATTAGACAGAATTCCTAAATTTTTGGTAAGCCTCTGATTTCAGGAATGTACACCTCCTTCGTTTTCTTCAGTGTGTATTGTATTATTTACAATAACTTTACCCTCTAAATCTCATAAACTGGACTCATTTTCTGGAGGATCTTCTATAAAAGAATTAATGACATTAACTGATACATAATGAATTTATGTCATTGTGTCATTATCTTTGTGATATCTCTTTCTTAGGCACCCTCAATGAGACTCAGTTCTCCTATTTTTTGGTTCCTCAAGAAATATTTTACAGACAATAACCAAAAGGCAATCCTTATATATTTAAGTCATGTACTCATTTTGGGAATTATTCCCTAATTGGGAGAAAACTTACATCCTCTAATTATGTGATTTTGAAGATGAAAATCTCCAATACCTATGGTCTTGGATGTCTCCTGAACCACTATGGCTGATATCAGCACAACTTATCTTTTGATTTTATGATTTTTAGTCCAAACGTTGGCTGGGTGGATTATTCGACACTCACTTAAATCACCTGATTCAGAAGATTATTGTGTTTCTTCAGAAATCTGTGCAATATGATGGATAATAGCCTCTATGAGGGAGGCATGCTCAATATTTTTAGACACTTGATGAAAAATTATCTCAATAGCTTTCTCTCTTTATTCTTTAAACTGGTGGGAACTGGTCGAGGTCTATTTTTTTTTCTGAGCATCTCTTCAGTCAGGAGAATAGTTTACTTATTATAGCTGACCAAGGGAAATAGCATTGCATGAGACCACTTTTTAGGAGCTTTGTTGGACTTGGAGCGCAGTGAAATGTAATGCTCCATGTGCACCTCATCCTTTGATATGAACACCAGATTGGGTTTCTATGATGAGTTTTCACAACCTCATTAATATATCAAGGAATGTATGGTGAATGGCCACATATTGCTTCTAGATCATTGGATTTTGGGAATCCTAGAGATATTCCATGTCAATTTGGCACTAAAACCCTTCTATTACCTTGAAATGATTATTATATTCATCATATAATAATACTTTGGATTTGGGATGTTGAAGAGTCTTACAGATGTTGAGGAAAATATCATTAGTACAATATTCTTCCAACATGTCTGGAATGTTGTATTGATAGGTGGAGAAAATCTAGAAAATGACTTGTATTTCACCCTTAGGCAATAGTTTTATCATGTTCAACATATCCTCATCGTATTTTTTCAAAGGTTTCTCAACCTGGTTGGACCATAGTAGACGCTTTCCAATTGTTTTAGCACAATAAATGGGATCATTTGGTGTTTCCTCTACTATATTAGATGACAATTGACCCAATGGAGGTTTGGAGAATGACTGTCACCTTGTAATATCTTCTATATGAGAAAGTATTTCAACTAATAGTAACAAGGCATCATATATGAATGGAATTTTGTTTTAAAGTTCCTCAAGATAAGAGTACTTTCAACTCACTACATTGTTAGTTGGAGAATTCACTTGACAATGTGAAACACTACTATATAGAGGACATTCAAAGTGAATAACATCACTAGGAGGACCACCATGGAAGATTACAGAAAGGGATAAATCCAATTTCCAATCGTCCTTCTAGCCACATAGAGGGTGGTCGTGGCTATCATCTAGAGATAGTTTCTCAAGAGTAACCAAATTTTCTTAAATCAATCCTTCATGATGAAGTGTCAAATAGTGAACTATATAATTTCTATTACTTCTCCAATAATTTGGTAGTGTGAGGGTAGGATATTGAGCTGCAATAGATAAATGTATATGGGCTTTAAGAACTCCATCATTAAGAGGACCCAGATCACAGATCAACTCTTAATCCTCCAAATATGCTTGGAGATACTTCTTCTTTGAAACATTCTTACATGTTGTTGGGACCACTTGTGAGGATAAGTGCTTATCATGGGTAGATGTATGTTCCTACCTTAGAGTGGCCATTGTAATAGGCCAATTATCTCCAATTGGAATGGGTGTATGTTCCTGATCTGGTTGTCCATATTATATGGGGGTGTGTTCCACATAACCCACATGGACTAGAATAGAGGTCTATATCTACTCCAGAATGACATGGTGATGATTCATCCTAGGTATGGGGACAAAATCATGTGTTCTTCCCTCTTGTATTGAAGAATTTTCTATTATTATATTCTAACAAGCTTCTAGGATATGGGTAGTAATTTGGGTATGCCCTTTCACCGTTTCCAAATTGTGCTTGGTGACTTCATCAGCCAAAATAGTAATATACATCCATTATATAACCATATTAGGTGTATTGACCTACTCCTATACTCCCTTTACTATCATTAGATAATAACACTACTTGTTTATGGGGTCTGAGAGTTGAGTATGTCCTTGGTTTGTCATTAGATCTTTTCGACTGAGTTCTTCGAGTGATGACAAGGGAGACTGTTGGCAGGATTGATGGATGATGGCATGTGTATGTTTCTACTGGCCATTTTCCACCAGGAATGGTTAGTGAATTTTTATAAGTTCTTCTATATGATACTGTTTTCATGCCTAGTGGGTGAAGGTAGGTGTTTATTCCTTCTGGTAAATTTACACTTCATTTGATTGATGAGCTTATTTGAATGCAACCGGATTAGTTTACTAGTTAAACAAAAGATTGTCTGAAGGTGTTTATGTCTTCTCATGGTACTCCATTGGATTTGTATAGAAATATTGGTTGTGTTCCACCAGATGAGTATGTTGGATGAAAAAATGAAGGTGGACAGATTTATGTGCCCACTATCTATTTTACAGAAAATTTGGTTTGTGGGCTTCTCCAAAGGGTAAACGGTAGTAACCTACTCTCAATTATTTAATTTTAGACCTTGGAGTTTCTTCTTTTGTTCCCTGTTCTGAGGTACCCAATCCCGATATCCAAATATAACTCCCTCATCATGTTGAGGTTTTGTGGTTGCGCGGTGCTGGTGGTGGCCATTATTAGCAGGATCCTTCGATAAGGAACCTTTTTTCTTCAGGACGAGGTAGTGAGTGGACTATTCATACACCAAATTTAAATAAGAAATATATTGGTTATTGTGTTCTATGGATAAGCTCCCGAAACAGTTGAAGATGGTTTTCGACAACATCTTCTTCTGGGCCATCGGTCTTCATTTGTCGAATGATTGGGGGTTATTATTTATTTGGAGGTTCTTTCGGGTAGCCTCCATGGTTGGAATGGTACTATGTTTATGGGAGTCTCGACCCAGTGTATTAGAGACCTAGTGTGGATGATGCTGATTCAGGGATGTAATCCTTCAAGCAGACAAGGATCTTGCTTGAGTAGTAACAGGGGCATTTGTTGGTGAGAATCAGAAGGAATCCATTCAAAATGAAGGGAGTTCTTGGAACGAAGGGCATATATATATGAAAAATACAAACAATGAATCCCAAAAAAACATCTTTTTTGGATTAAATCATGCATGATTGATTTCCTTGTTTGTCCCTCCTTTATAAATTGATATGGGCTTTAAAAATGGGTAACATTATCATATTGGTTGAGGATTAACATTTTTTTCACCAATTTTTTGTTTCACTGAGAACATGTGACTCTATTTAGGAATAAGTATCTCCAAGAGGTTTCCATAGGATTTGTTTATGGAACCAAAAACACCCAATAGTTCTGTATCCAAAGGGACTTACTTTCCAAAGGTAGGTGCACGTTAATGATTTTGAACCACGATGATTAAGAACTCACATCAGTCGAGAGGATGGGAGGTCAGGATCATCACACCCTTTTTAGGGGAATTATTTATTACTCTGGGACACTCTTATAGATTTAAGATATGTTTATTAATAATTATTAATTTACCAAGTTTCATATAGTTTTCCCTAGATATTTTCAATCAATTATCAACATGTCTAGAAATTAGAATAATCTTTATGTATTTGAGGTTCTTCATTGATCGAGATATCTATATGTATTTGATGATATCCATTAATGTTATAATCTTATATACTACTTAGATATTTTTTTTTCATAATTACCATGATGTTGGTTTTTAATTCACTCATTGAGGTGATTTGGAATTTATTTCCATCCAGGAAGACAAGAGTTACTCTAGAATTTATTTTCATCCATGTAGACAAGAGTTACTCTAGAGTTTAACGTCATCTAGGGAGATGGAAGATTTCTCTGGATTTTATCATCATCCAGGGAGATAAAATCTGTTTTTATGTTGGGATCGAACCCATAAATGGGATACCTAAATATCCTTATGAAATGAATCATAACCCATACAGTTCGGTGCTGCTTAATGGGACACATCAGACATTTTAAGTTTTTGCGATAAGGACCCAACCATATAGTTTAATGTCATGTGGAATGGAAATATAGGTGGAAGGTTCCTAGTCAAATCCTGATGTGAGACTTATTTCAAAATTTCACAAGTAAATTGGAAGGGATATGAGATTACAAGATGAATTAGAACCTACTGGGAATGTGGCCTAAAGAGAGAAAGTTTGATTTGGAGTGTTGGGTTTGAAACTCAGGGAGGATTTCTACATATCTTGTTTGTATGGGAATCAAAACTCATGTTTCTCAGTAAGTCTCACATTGGAGTATGGAACTTTTGAGAGGACTATGCTGGAGATTAGCTATGAAGAGGATTCCCTCGTACCAGGTACCATGAGAGATGTCTTAACTCATATAGATTTAAGGAGGTTTAATTCAAGGCTTACATCTATAGAAGATTCTTATATTAACAGAATTATGGTTGGATTACTCAGGAAGATGTCAAATGATATCAGGACCTAGGTGAAGGATTTCTATGTATCCCTGTTTTGGTGGGAATCAGAGTTATTATGGTTAATTATTTCATATGAATTGTATGGGTGTTATGGTCTACACAAATCTCTAAGCCCACGTGAGTTATGCTTGGTCTAAGAAAAAATGGGATATGAAAGATTCCACAAACCACACACACCTTCTCCTATACTAATGGAAGAGGATGGGCCTATGGTGGAAGAGGCCTAGGTGACCATGGAAGAGGTCATGGATATGACACTTCCCTATCTTCACATTACATTAGACGAGGGTCCAATGTAAGGAACGAGTGAAGTTGAAGGAAGTAGAGAGGAATGAGATTGTAACCACCTAAATGAAATGGTAGGGGCTTAGATGAGGATGGATTCCCTATAAATGGGTCTTGTAATGGGGAGAGAGACTTATTAGTTGTCCAAAAGGAAAAAGGATGTTTGACTCTTCCCCTCCCTAACAAGGACTATAGGCTCTAGGTCTTAGAGATGAGAATGCTATGATAGAGTCCAATCCCCAGAATCCAAGACCAGTAACTCCTCAACACTACCCCTGGGGTAAGGGTCTATGTGACCGTTGATATCCAAATTCACATACACTATGAGGACCCTTACCCTCTAGTAAGATACGTGTGGCAAAAACCATGACCATAGATATATAAATCCAAATGGGAGACATGTAGATGTTCATTTCATTAAGATTTAGTAAATCAGGAGGTCTTTGGTGGAGGTTTCAATATGATCCATCTCAGATACGGGATAAAATGAAAAAAATTCCCTTCCACGAGTGGACTTGAAAGAGGCTTCATTAAAGGATTGAGCATGTTGAAGGGCTGAGGTTAACTAAGAAGGGGTACTCAAGTAAGTGGTGTGTAGGTATGTGGTGCACAAGTTGGATTGGGTGAATTGATGTCACATTATGTGAATATAAACCTATATTACTAGAAATAGATGATACTTGGCTCAATCCTTCAATAGTTTTCAATGTTATTCCGTAATATGGGGCATGCAACTTCTTACATGATGAAGGGTAGTCATGCATGTGTTCTTAAAATAGGGGGTTTGGGTGAATATGTCACTCAAGTGTTGTTGATTTTTAACACTTTGAGTTCCTATTTCACACTACCCCCCTTTAATTCCCTTACATTAGGTGTTATGAAACTACCTTGGAGGTTTTGGTGGAATTGGTCAAAGCACTATGGTGATCAGAGTAGCAATAGGGTTTCAAGGAAATTCATCTATACAATGGGAGACCCCATGAGTCTATTGATAGGCCAATATGGTACCCTGGGTGAAGGAGGCATAGAACTCAAATGATGAGGTGGAACATTAGTTAAAGGCACACAAGTACTTGCACATAGTCGGTGCTTTGGGCTACTATGGGTGAATCAAATTTTAATCCTTAAAAAAACTTGATATTTTCCACACATTTTATCCACTTTATTCTAAGGAATTTACCATTGTCACTTTTTCATCCATGTGATATAATTGAGTGTCAACGATGGTTTATTAGAAATTTTATGTATTTTTTTTTGATTTTCATGGATTTTTAGGGGTTTAATTGTTTTTAGGGGTTTGTGGGTTTTATGGTTTTTAGCGGGATTTAGGATTTTTTATGGTTTTTCTGGTTTTTAGGATTTTTAGGATTTTTATGGGTTTTAGGGTTTTTATTTTTATTTTAGGGTTTTACAGGTTTTTAGGGTTTCTATGAGTTTTTGTGTTTTTAGGGTTTTAAGATCTTTATACCACTTAATGTTTTCAAGTGTTTTTATAGTTTTTAGGGTTTGGCGGGGTTTGTGGGTTTTTGTTGGCATTTTAGTGATTTTTTGTGGATTTAGGGTCACTTAGAGTTTTTTTTTGAGTTTTTTGTCTTTATTGAGGTTGTTTAAGGTTTTTAGGGTTTAAGGTCTATTAGTGTTTTAAAATTATTATGGAATTTTTAGGTTTTTAAGGGTTTTATGGATTTTAGTTTTTTTTTGTTTTTAGGGTATTTAGGGTATTTAGGGCTTTTTAGGAATTTAGTTATTTTATGGTTCTTTTGGGGTTTTATAAATTTTGAAGTTTTGACATTATTTTAGTATTTTTAGAGGATTTATGGTTTTAGGGGTTCTTAGAATTTTTTATGGGTTTATAGAGTCCTTTTAGGGTTTTCACAGTTCTTTTAGGTTTTGGAGGTTTTAAGGATCTTTTTGGGTTTTTGTTTTTTTAGGGTTTTTAGGATTCTCAAAGCATCTATATTAGTTGTTAGAGTTTTTATGGGTTTTTATGGTTTTGTACTCTTTTTAGGGATATTTGGGGTTATTAAGGTTTTAAATGCACTTATGGATATTAGGTATTTTTAGGGGTTTTTTTGGTTTTATAGGGTTTTATTGGGTTTTATGGTTTTTATAGGTTTTTATGGTTTTTAAGATGCTTATTGGGATTTTTTATCCATTATAGTTTTTGGGGATTTATTATTTTTATTGGTTGTTATTGATTTTTTGGGTTTTATGGTTTCTTGGTGTTTTAATGATTTTTTCTTTTTTAGGATTTTTTGTGTTAGGGTTCTAAATGATTTTTGGGGGTTTTAGAGGTTATAAGGTCTTTTCATGTTTTTTTGGGTTTTTTGGGTTTTTATGGATTTGTGTGCTTTTTAGGGTTTCATGGTATTTTATAGGGTTTTTGGTTATATTATTAGGTTTAGGTTTTTGAGTGTTTTTATATAATTTAGGGTTTCTTAAAGCATTTACGGGTTCTAGGGTTTTAGGGTTTTTAGGGGATTCAATGTCTTATAAATTTTTAGGGTTTTAATAGGATTTATTTATGGTTTTCTCGTGGTATCTAGGGATTTTACACAGATTTTAGGGTTTTTATATTTTTTAGTTATTTTCAGGGTTATTTAGGGGTTTTATAGGTTTTTACTGTATTTTAGGGTTTGGGGGGGGGGTTAGTGTTTTTAGGGTTTATGGTATTTTATTTTTTTAGGGTTTTTAGGGTTATTTCTGAATATATTGAGTTTTAGGGATATTTTAGGGGTTTTATGGCGTTATTATGATTTTAGGTGCATTTATGTTTTGCTAGGAGTGTTTAATATTTTTAAGGTTTGAAGGCTTTTTAGTGGTTTTTAGGGTTTTTAAACTTTTATTGTGATTTTTATCTCGTTTAAGGGTTATAGGGTTTTAGGGGCCTTTTAGTGGTTTTTAGTGTTTTTAAGGGGTTTTATGGGACTTTAGAGGTTTTATAGTTTTTGGATTTTTTACGTATATGGTTTTAAAAGATTTTTAATTATTTTTAGCATCTTTTTAATTTATTTACTATGTTTTTAGACCTTTTAGTTTTTTAGGGGTTTTAGGGTTTTAGGGTTTCCTGGGATCTTTTTGAGTTTTTTTTGGATTCTTTGAGGGGCTTTAGGGTTCTTTTAGAGGTTTTAGCATCGTTGAATTTTCAGTATTTATATATTGTTTTTAGGGATTTTTGGGTTTTTATTTTATTATTTTTTTGGGGATTTAGGGTGTTTTGGTGTTTTTTAGAGTTTTAATGTGATTTAAGAGATTATAGGTTTTGTAATTTTCTTGTTTTTTGTAGGATTTATAGTGTTTTTAACATTTTTATTGTTTTTAGAATTTACTTTCTTAGGGATTAAATATAATTTTGGGGTTTTCTTATTGTTTTTTAATGTTTTGGGGTTTTAGCTCTTTTTGGTGTTTTAAGGGGTTAGGGTGTTTATTATTTTTAGTGGTTTTTATGGTTTTAGGGTATTTATGTGTTTTAGGGTTCTTTAGGGGTTTTATAGATTTATACTTTTTTAGGGTCTTTTATGTATTTTTACTATTTTAGGGTATTTTTATGATCTTTATGGTTTTTAGGGTCAATTTAGTGTGTTTTGGGGTGTTTCGTGATTTTTAGGATTTTTTGGGGGATTTACATTTTTTTTGTATTTTGGTCTATTTTAACGGATTTTTATAGTTTCATAGGTTTTTTAGGAACATTTAAGGTTTTTTTCGGTTTTTATGGATTTTTGGGGTTTTTGTTTTTTTAGGTTCTCTTAGGGTTTTTATGATAATTTTACGATTCTATATTTTTTATCATTGCTTGTGATTTATAGGTTTTTAGGTTCATTTAGGGTTTGGGGGTTATTTTTCTGATTTAGGGTGTTTTAGGGTTTTTAATGTATTTAACGTTTTTGGTGTTTTTAGGGGTTTTGAGGGTGTTGGGTTTTTTTGGGCTTTTTGTGTTTTAAAGGGGTTTTAGGGTTTTTTGAGTTTTGTGAGTTTTTATTGACTTTTTAGTGTTTTTGTGTTTTCATGAATTTCATTGGTTTTAGTGTATTTAATGTTTTTTAGCATTTAGGGGTTTAAGGTTATTTTTGGGGTGTTTTATGGTGGTATTAGGGTCATTTTAGTGTTTTAGGGTTTTTATAAATTTTTCTGGGTTTTATGGGTTTTTAGGGTTTCTATAGGCTTTTAGGCTTTTTTTGTTTTTCGGTGTTTTAAGGTTATTTTGGGATTTTATGGTTTTTAATATTGTTTAGGGTTATTTGGTGTTTTAATTGTTTTTTTTTGGGATTTTAAAAGGGTTTGTGTATTTTTCTATGTTTTTGGATTTTTATGGTTTTATAGGGGTTTTTGGGGTTCTTAGGGTCTTTTTTGGGGTTTTATTATTTTTAGTGGTATTTAGGGTTTAAGGTATTTGGGATTTATGTGTTTTATGGTAAATTTTGATTTTCTTAAGGGTTTTTATGAGTTATAGTGTTGTTAGAGCTATTGGGGGGGTTGGGTTTTAGGGAATTTTAGAGTTTTTAGGGTTTTCTGGGGTGTTATGGTTTGTAAGGGGTTTTTGGAGTTTTAGACCTTTTCATGGTTTTCGGGATTGGAAGATTTTTTATGTTTTTTTATTTGTGTTTTTAGGTTGATTTAGTGTAATTAATTATTTTATGGGACTTTTTAGGATCTTTTGGGGGTTTTAGGATATTTTATGGGTTGGGGGGGGTTAATGATCTTTTAGGTTTTTAGGTTGTTTTAGGGTATTTTATGATATTTTATGGGGTTTAATGTTTGATTAGATTTTAGGGTCTTTATATGCTTTTAGGGTTTTAGTATTTATTCAGATCTTTTAAGGATTATGGTTTACAGTTTGGGGTTTAAGTTGTATGGTTTTTTGGTTTAAGGTGTGGGTATAGTGTTTTGGCTATAGGGTTTAAGGTTTAGGGTGTCGAGAATTGGTTTTAGGGTTTAAGGATTAGGGTGTAGGATTTAGGGTGTAGGGTCTACGGTTAATGGTGTAGGATTTAGGGTGAAGGGTTTGGGTATGGTTGTAGGGAATAGGGTTTTAGGTGTATATTTAATGGTTTATTGAGTAGATAATTCAGTTTAAGGTTTAAGGTGTAGAGCTTAAGGTTTAGGGTATTGGGTTAATAGTTTTTAGGTTTTTAGGGGGTTTAGGGTTTTTGGGGTTTTTGGGTTTTTATGGTATTTATAGTTTTTAGGGTTTTTAGGGATTTAATTATTTATGGGTTCTTTGTATTTGTATAGGTTATATGGTTATTTAGGGGTTCAGTAGGTATTTTTGGGGTTTTAAAGGTTTTAGGATTTTTCGGGTTATGTTGGGTTTTATGAGTTTTTAGGGGTTTTTTGGTGTTTTAAGTACTATTAGAGTATATTTTGTTTTTATAGATTTTTTGGGTTTTTGGTGGTTTTATGAATTTTTGGGTATTTATGGGTTTTGGGGATTTTTCGGTTTTAGTGTTTTTTATGGATTTAGGGATTTTGGGGATTTTTCATTTTTAGGGGTTTAGGGTTTTTTAATGTTTTCAAGGTGTTTTATGGTTTTTTAGTGATTTTAAATATTTTTGGGTTTTTTTGGGTTTTTAGGGTTTTTAGGTTACTTTATGTTTTTTGGGATATATACTGTCTTCTTGGGGTTTTATGGGTTTTTTAGGATAATTTTGGATATTTAGATCATTTAGAGTATTTTAGGGGATTATACGGTAATTTAGGTTTTTTAAGTTATTAGTATATTTTATTGTTTTTTGGGATTTTTGGGGTTTTTGGGTTTGGAGGGTATTTTAAGGTTTTATAATAATTGTTTGGGGTTGGGGGTCTTTAAGGAGTTTTTTTGGGTAATTTAGGGTTCATTTTGCATTATTAGTTTTTAAGGGTTTTAGTGTCTTTAGGATCTTTAGGGACTTTTAGTGGTTTTAGTTTATTTTTTGGGTTTGTTACGTTTTCACGGACTTTTTATTATTTTTATGATCTTTTTGGGTCTTTTAAGGGTCTAATGGTGTTTTAGGGGGCGGGGGGTTTGGGGCATTTGCAAGTTTTCGGATCTTTTTATGGTTTTTTGGTATTTTTGAAATTTTAGGGATTTTCTAGCATTTTACGAGGATCTGAGGTTTCATTGGTTTCTTTGTGGTTTTATGGTTTTTACAGTTTTAAAGGGTTTTTTTGGATTTTTCTGGGTTTTTAGGGGGTTTTATTGTTTTTTGATGTTTTATAGGTTTTATGGTTTTATGCATATTTAATGGGTTTCAAGGTTTTTTAGGGTTTTTAGAGTCCTTTTTTTGTTTCTATGTATTTTATATTTTTATGTTCCTTTAGGGTTTCCATGGATTTTAGGTTTTTAGGGTTTTTAGGGTTTATAAGTGCTTTTAGGTTTCTTATAAGTTTTTGGATTTTCATGTTTTTTGGATTTGTTATATTTTTATGGGGTTTATTGTTATTAGGTTATTTTATAATTTTCTTGGGTTATTATGGTTTTCGTTTTCCATTTAGGGGTTTAAGGTGTTTTTAGGGGTTTTTAGGGTTTTTAGCGGTTTTATAGGGTTTTATGGGGTTTTATTGTTTTAAGGGTTTCTAGGGGTTTTTACGATCATTGAGTATTTTTAGGATTTTTTAGGGTTATTAATGTTTTTTGATGTTTTTGGTTCTTTTATGGTTATATGGTTTTTAGGTGATTGGGGGTTTAGGGCTTTAAATGGGATTTTAGTGTATTTTGGGCATTTTTAGAGTGTTTTTTTATGGGGGTTTGGGTTTTTTTGAAGATTAAGTGGTTTCTTATGGATTTAAAGGTTTTAAGGGTTTTATTGTTTTTTCTATGGATTTTATGTCTTTATCAAATTTTAAGCTTTTAAGGGGTTTTTGGTATTTTAATATTTTTGGTGGGTTTAAATTATTTTTTGGGTTTTTTTATGTTTATATGGATTTAAGGATTATTTTAAGGTTTTAGGATTTTTTTTCAAGCTTGTGGGGGGTTAGTTTTTTAGGGGTTGTTTTAGGGTTTTTAAGTTTTTAGGATTCTTTTTGGTATTCTAGTGGTTTCTTGTATTTGTTTATAATTTTTATTATTTTTTATGTTTTTAGGGTTATGAGGATATTTTAGAGGGGTTTTATGTTCTTTTGGATTTTTAGTATTTTAGGTTTTTATTGTTTTAGGGTTTTTATGTATTTTAGATTTTTTTTTGGGATTTTGTGGTTTTTATTTATTTTTGAGGTTTTTAGGGTTTTTAGTAGGTTTTGACATCTTATGGTTTTTTCGTGTTTGAGGGGTTTTAGTAGTTTTTTGGGTTTAATTTTTTTTACAGTTTTTAGTGGGTTCTTGGGGGTTTTAGGGTTTTTTTGTCTTTAAGCGGCCTTTGGGGTTTGGGGGTTAATGGATTTTAGGGATTTTAGGATTTTATGGGCATTTTGGGTTTAGTGTATTTTGTGGATTGTAGTTTTTAACGTTTTTAGTGGTTTGGTGTTTTTAGGCTGTTTTACATTTTTTGGATTTATATTGTCTTTTAGGTTTTTTAGTGTTTTAGGGTTTTAGGGTCTTTTATTGTTTTATCAGGTTTTTACCGTCTTTTATTTTTTTAGGGATTTATGGTTTTTTAGTGTTGTAGTGCATGTTCGCGTTTTTAGGGGTTTTATGTTCTTTAAATACTTTTGAGAATTTAGATTAATTTAGAGTTTCTTTTGAAGTTTTAAGGGTTTTGGGGTTTTATGATCCCATAGGGGTTTTAAGTGTTTTAGGTTCTTCTTGGGTTTTTTGGTTCCTTTAGGTTTTTTTGGGTTTTTTGGTTCCTTAAGTGCCTTAGTAAATTTTAGGAACCTTTAGGATTTTTCTGGGTCCTTTAGGGTTTTTAGTGTTTTAGGGTTCTTTTGGTTTTTTTTGGGCTTTTGAGTATTTTCTATCATTTAGGGATTTTTATGGTTTTTGGGAATTTTAGTGTTTTGGGGCGGGGGGGGGGGGGGGGTTAGGATCCTATAGTGTTTTTAAGTTTTTAGAATTCTTTTTTGGGGTTTTTGGTCATTTATGATCTTTTAGGGTTTTTAATGTCTTTTAGGGGTTTTTGGGTTTTAGGGTTTTTTGGGGTTTTAGAGATTTTAGGTTCTTTGAGGGTTTTTTTAGGTTTAAGGTTATTTTGGAGGTATTTTTTGGTATTATTTGGTCTTTTAGTGTTTTTAGTGTTATTATAGTTTTTAATGTTTTTAGGGAGTTTTTAGGGGTTTTAGTTTTTTAGGGGTCTTATTGGTTTTGGGGTTTTTGGGGTTTTTGGGGTTTAGGGTATATTAGGTTTGTTTATGGTATTTAGGTTATTTTAGGGGTTTTGAATAGTTTTCAGAGTTTTGGGGTTTTAAGGGTTCTCAGGTTTTCTATTATCTTTTAGGATTTTTAGAGTTTTATAGGTTTTTTAGATTTTTAGGTATGTTTAGGGATTTTAGGATATATAGTTTTTTATTGATTTTAGTTTTTAAGTGATATTTGTGGTTTTTATGGATTTATGTTTTTAGGTAGTTTTAGGGTTTTAAAGGGTTTTAATGGATTTCTAGTTTTCTAAGTGTTTTAAGGGGTTTAGGGTGTTTAGAGTTGTTAAAGAGTTTTAATGCTTTTAGGGATTGTGAGGGGTTTGTGAGTATTTTAGAGGGGGTTCAGTATTTTTTTAAGATGTTTTCATTGTTTTAGGGGTTTGTGTGTTTTTTGTTTTTATGATTTTAGAGGTATTTTGGATTTTCTGGTTTTTTGTGTTTTTCTTATTTTTCAATTTTTCTACAAATTTTTAGTGGATTTTTGTTTTTCTAGGGGTTTAATGGTTTTTAGGGTTCTTAGGGGATTTGGGGTTTTTAGGGGTTTTTAGAAGTTTTAGCATTTTTTGGGGGGGTTTTGGGTTTTTGGGTTTTTCATGTTTTTATCATGTTAAATGTTTTTAGCTTCTTTTTGGGTTTTATATTGTTATTTGTTTTCTCTTAGGTTTTGAGGATTCTAAATATATTTTAGTGTTGTAAGAGTTTTAGAGGGCTTTTGGGATTTTTTGGTCTTTTAAGGGCTTTATTGGTTTTTAGATTTTTATGGGTTTAAAGGGGTGTTTAGGGTTTTTAGGTTTTTGGGGTTTTTTGGGTTTTTTGGGTTTTTATTTTTTTTAATGGTCATTGTCCTTTTTATGATTTAAATGGTATTTATGGATTTATGTGTTTTTTGGTTTTTTGGGTTTTTTAGGGGTTTTAGGTTTTTAGGGTTATGTAAGGGTATTTATGGTTTCATTAGGGGTTTTAGTACATTTATTGTTCTGAGGGATTTTTGTGATTTCAACTATTTTTGAGAGATTTTAGAGTTTTTAGGGTTTTAGGGTGTGTACGTGTTGTAAGGGGTTTTGGGTTTTTTTTGGGTTTTTAGGATTTATATTGGGTTTTAGGGTTTTGGTGTTTTCTGGTTCTTTTAGGGGTTTTAGGGTTATTTAGTTGTTTAAAGAATTTTTGAGGGGATTTTAAAGGTATTTTATAGTGTTTTAATAGTTTTAGGGTTTTATGGGGTTTTAATTGTTTTCATTTTCATTGGGGTTTTTAGGGTTTTTAGGGTTTGTAAATATTTTTAGGGTTTTAAGATGATTTTTTGGATTTTCTGGGGTTTCTAGTGTATTTAAGGTTGTAAAGGTTTTATATATTTAGGGTTTTATGTGATTTTAGGGATTTTAGATTTTTATGTGGTCAAGTGTTTTTAGGGATTTAATTGGGTTTTAGGGTTTTAGGGTTTTCATAGGGGTTTTAGGGTTTTGAGGGTATCATTATTTTTAAGGATTTTAGTCTTTATTAGGTTTTCATCATTTTTATGGATTTTAGGGTTTTTACTGATTTTGTGGTTTTAGAGTTTTTTGGGTTGCTAGGGATTTTAGGGTTCTTAGCGGTTTTACAGATTTTAGGGTTTTTGGGAGTTTTTTGGGAATTTTTAAGGTTTTAAGAGTTTTTTTGTTTTTATATATTTTTATGGATTTATAGGGGGTTTGGTGGTTTTAGGATTTCCATGGGTTTTTACTATGATTTAGGATTTTTTCTAGTTTTTAGGATTTTGGGGGTTTTAATTCTTTTATATTTTTAGGGTTTCTTTTGGTTTTTAGGGATCATAATATTTTTTAGTTTTTTGGTTTTTCGTTGGGTTTTTAGGGGCTTTCAGAGTTTTTGGTATTTTTTTATTTTTATGGGTTTTAGTGTTTTTAATAGATTTTAGGTTTTTGTAATGTTTTTTCTAGTTTTTCAATTTTTTGAGGGTTTTTGGTGGTTTAGGGGTTTTAGATATTTTTTGGTGTTTTTAATTTTTTTTATTATTTGGAGTTTTTAGGGTTTTTAATGATTTTAGGGGTTTTCGTGGTTTTCATGGATCTTAATGGATTTTTTTGTTTTTTTCGGTTTTTGTGGGTCGTTTGGTTTATTTAGGGGCTTAGGGTTTTAATGGGTATTAATGTTTTTATGATTCATAATGATTTATGGGGTTTTGGGTATTCAAGTTTTTTTATGTTTTTAGTATTTTTTGGGTTTTTGGGGAATTTCATTATTTTAAGGGGGTTTATGGTTTTTTGGGTTATTGAGTTTTTCTATTGTTTTTATGGATTTTCATATTTTATTTACTTTTTTATAATTTTATGGTTTTTACATTTTTATCATTTTAGGATTATTCTATGGTTTTGGGGGGCTTTAGTGTTTATATGTGATTTTTCTTTTTTTAGTGATTTTTGGTTTTTTATGTCATTTCATGTTTTTCTATGGTTTCGGATTTTTAATGGGTTTTAAATTTCTTAAGGTTTTAGGGTTTTTTAGATTTTTTGGGTTTTATTAGCCTTTGCGGGGTATTTATGGATTTTTTTTGATATTTTTACAGTTTTTAGGGATTTTAGGTGTTTTTAGGTTTTAATGTTTTTTATGGATTTTAGTGTTTTCAGTGCATTTATGTTTTTATATTTTTTGGCAGATTTTAGTGGTTTTATGGTCTTACAGGTTTTATGTTTTTTAGATTTCTTCAAAAAATTTTGATTTTATGTTTTTAAGGGTTTCAGGGGGACTTAGGGGTTTTATGGTTTTTGGGTTTTTTGAGGGCTTAGTGGTTTTTACGGAAAGGAATATTCTAGGGTCAGGCTATTTTCGCCCCCCCCCCCCCCCCAAATTTATAAAGAAAAGACACAACAGACAAGGGAGGGGAGGGGTCAAACGACCCACACCCAAAAACCATTTACAACCCCATCCCAAAGACCCAAAAAAATAAAGATTAAAAGGAAAAAAAAGAAGGAAAGGAAACAGATCAGTCAACGTCACCACCAAAATCCGAAACAGAAGCCACACCATAAGGGTCACCATCCGCACCATATCCAGAGGCCGCATAATCAAAGTAGGAGTCAGATTCATCCCATCCTGAATCATAATCCTCATTGAGCTTGAGGAGAATCAGAAACTTCTCCCTGCGTTTCTTTTGTTCCAGGGAATGCGGCTGCTCCCGGTTATTCACCTTGACTTTCAGCTTAACCGCATTTGAAGAAGCCCAAGTAACCATGGGTCTGGGGAGAGTGGAGTAATCCCACTTCTTCCTCCTCTTTAAGGTGATTGAGGTGGTCTCATCATCCATCTCGTTCACCTTCTCAATATCAAAAGAGCGCTCCTCCGCTTCCATTCCATGCACTTGATCCGGGATAGAGGAGGCTTCCTGATTAAGGGGGGAACTCAACAAAAACTTCATCCTGAGGAAAACTTAGAGCCACTAAGGCAGGTATTTCTGCACTCCCATCGATAGCAACCAGAGGCCTTTGTCCATCCTCCCCAGGCAAGACCATCCCCTCATCTTCATGCCTGGCCATGAAGTCAGGCTTGTCAGCCCGCTGCAAAATCCCCTCCTCCCTTGGAACCGCCTCCTGCACAGCAGCACCCCTGTGTTCGGGGGCATCCCCTATCCCAATTCCCTTCCCCTGCCTGCACCCCAACCCTGCTTCAGGTGCTCTCTCTTGAGAAGATGCCCCCTCCCCAACCGCCCCCGTGCTGATACCTCCCCTTCTGCCACTACAAGTCCAGAAAGCTCAACACTATCACTGGCCTCATTTCTAAGTAGGGTTTTTAGTGTCTTTTGGGGTTTGAGTTTTTTATGGGTTTTTAAGTATTTTTATATGGTTTTTAGTATCTTTTTGGGGTTTTGGTGATTTTAGGGTCCTATAAGGTTTTAGGGGTTTTTGTGGCTTGGGGGGAAGTTCTATGTTTTTTTAGTTTTTTTAGGTTTTAGTTTTTTTAAGTATTTTAGATGTTTTTCGAGTTTATTTTTTTAGGTATTTAGGGTATGTTAGGATTTTTATTTTTTTATGGGTTTTTATGGGTTTAGGGTTTCTTTATGTTATTTAGGGTTTTTAATGTTTTTTATGATTTTTTAGGTTTTTAGTGTTTTTATGTTTTTAGGGTTTTTTTGGGTTGTTATGGTTTTAGGGGTTTCACTTTTTAAATGGGTTTTAGTGTTTTAAGATTTTTTTACTATTTTTATGTTTTTAGGTTTTTTAGGGTTTTGAAGATTTTTCATTTTTTTATAGTTCTTAGGGTATTTTGGGTTTTTTTGTGCTCTTTTAGGGTTTTATGGGTTTTAATGAAATTAGTATTTTATTATGTTTTAGGGGTTTTAGGGGTT
The DNA here is from genome assembly GCA_963277665.1 of Viscum album. Taxonomy (NCBI): domain Eukaryota; kingdom Viridiplantae; phylum Streptophyta; class Magnoliopsida; order Santalales; family Viscaceae; genus Viscum; species Viscum album. The sequence goes on along the minus strand of OY728136.1, from coordinate 1,423,157,195 downwards.
TTAGTGGGGTTTTTTGGGTGTTTTGGTGTTTTTTTAGTTTTAGGTGTTTTTTGTTCATTTTAAAGTTATTAGGGTTTTTAGTGATTTTATTATTTTAAGGGTTTTTTTTGGTGATTTATTTATTTATAAGGTTTTAGGGTTTTTATGGTATTTGATTGTTTTCTAGGGGAGTTAAGGGATTTAAGAGTTTTTTTGAGTTTTAAGAGTTATGGGGGGTTTTGGGTTTTATTTTGGGTTTTTAGGGTTTGTTTTCATGATTTTTTATAGTTTTATGTTTTTTCAAGGATTTTTATGGATTTTTAGAGGTGTTTATAGTTATTTTTGGGATTTTTTTAGATTTTATGGGTTTTAAAGGTTCTTTAGTATTTTGGGGGTTTTGGGGGGTTTTGGGGTTTTATAGTATTATTTTTTTAATGTTTTCTTGGATTTCATATGGTTTAAAAGTGTTTTTTAGGCTTATATGGTTCTATGGATTTTTAAGAGTTTAAAGGTTTTTTTTGGTTTTAGAAATTTTTAGCGGTTTTATGGGATTTTAGAGTTTGGGGTGGGTTTTTAGGGGTCCAATAGTTGTATATGGTTTTTGTGGTTTTTTGGGGTTTTGTGATTATTAAGGTTATTTTATAATTTTAATTTTTTTAGGATTTTAGGATTTTTTTTGTTTTAGGATTTTTAGGGATTTTGGGGTTTTAAAGGAATTTTAGGAATTTTAGGGGTTTTAGTGTCTTCTAAGTGTTTTTAGGATTTGTTATGTGGTTAATGGGGTTTTTATGGTTTTTTAGGGTTTTAAGTATATTTAGGGGGTTTATTGGTTTTTAGGGTTTAGGTATTTAATAGGGTTTTATGGGTATTTATGTTTTTATGGTATTTAGGGATTCATTATGGTATTTAGGTTTTGTTTAGGGTTTTTAGGGTCTTTTGGGTTTTCTACTTTTTTATGGTTTTTATAACTTTTTTGGGTTGTTTTTTACTTTTAGGATTTTTAGGGGTTTAGGGACTTTTAAAGGGTTTTAGGGTTTTCAAGAGTTATTAGGTGTCTTTTTTTTGGATTTAGGGTTTTCAGCGATTTATTTATTTTTTATGTCATTTAGGATATTTTTAGTGTTTTAGGGTTTTTTTATTTTTTATTATTTTTAGTGATTTCATGGATTTTAGGGTTTTTAAGATTTATAAGTGATTTTATATTTTTCAATGGTGTTTATGGGTTTAAATGTGTTTTATTGTTTTCTAGTTTTTTAATGGTTTAGGGTTTCTTCTATGTTTTTAGGGTTTTATGGTTTTTAAGGGTTTTAGGGGTTTCTGATTTTTTAAGGGTTTTTTTATTTTAGTGTATTTTATTTTATATTATTGGGGGTTAGGTTTTGGTTTATTTCCTGGAAAATTGTATGTTTTTTTTGGTTTTTAGGGTCTTTTAGGGTTTGCTGGGTTTTTAGGATTTTTAGGGTCGTTTAGTGTTTATTAGTATTTATTAGGGTCTCTGACGGATTTTTATAGGGTTTAATTGTTTTTTTGTCTTTTGGGGGTTTTATGTTATTGTAGGTTTTTTGGGTTTTTAGGTCCATTTATGGATTTTTCCCTTTAGGTGTTTTAGTTTTTTTAGGGTTGTTTAGGGTTTTTTAGGGTTTTGGGTTTTTGGGTTTTTGGGTTTTTTTTGGGTTTTATGTTTTCTGGGGTTTTAGGGGTGTTATTGGGTTTTAAGAGATGTAGGGTTTTTTTGGCCGGAGGGGGTAGGGTTTTTTTTATATTTAATGATTTTGTTTCATTTTTAGGGTTTTTGGGGTTTTATTGAATTTTAGATTTTATTACCAATTTATGGTTTTTTGGGTTTTTTGGGTTTTTTGGGGGGTATTGGTTTTTTGGAGTTTTTAGGGATATTAAGGGTTTTAAGGATTTTATGGTCTTACAGGTCTTTCATGTTTTTAGTGGGTAGTTGGGGAATTAGTGGTTTTTTGAGTTTTTCTTGCTTATTTAGCGATTTTAAAGGTTTTGAGAGTTTTTTGGGTGGTAATGTTTTTAGGAATTGTTTATGGTTTTGTAGGGGGTGAGGGCAGATTTTTTTTAGGGTTTAATATTATTTCTTGGGTTCTAGAGATACTGAGGTATTTTAAGGGTTTTTAGGGTCTTTAGGGTTTTTAGGTATTATTAGGGGTTTTAATAGTTTTAATGGTTTTTAGGTTTTCTGGGCTATTAAATTGGGTTTTAATGTTTTTATATTTTCTGGTTTTTTTAATGGGTATTAAGGGAATTTTAGGGTTTTACGGCCTTTTAGGGTATTTTACAATTGGTAAGGTTTAAATATTTTTTGGCACTTTTAATGTTTTTTATGTTTTTTGGGTATTTTTTTGTTTTTATAATCTTTAAGGGGTTTTAGCTTTTCTATGGTTTTTTTGTGTTTTTGTCATTTAGGTATCTTATGGGGGGTTATTATTTTTTGCGTTATTAGGGTCTTTTAGGGTTTTTTATGGTATTAGGGTCCATTAGGGTTTTTTTGATTTTTTGGTTCCTTTATATTTTTTATTGTTTTTAAAGTCATTTAGCATTATTTTAGGTTTTTTATAGGCCTTTAGGGTTTGGTATGTTTTTAATGGTTTTTAGGATTTTTAGTGTTTTTACTATTTTCTGGTATTTTTAGTATTTTTATAGTTTTCATGGGTTTTAGTGTTTTTTGGGTTTTAAATGTTTTTAAATATTTTAATGTTTCTATGGTTTTTATTAGTTTTAGGAGTTTTAGTGTTTTTAGGTTTTTACGTGATTTTTAGTATTTAGAGTTTTTATAGTATTTAGGTCTTTTAAAGTATTTTAGGGTTTTTAGTGTATGTTATAGTGTATTAGGGTTTTTAGGGATTTTAAATATTTTTATTACCTTTTAGTATTTTTAGTGTTTTTAGGTTCATTTGGGTTTTTTTATTTTTTTCTAAGTTCTTCTATAGTTTTTAGGGGGTTTTAGGTCTTCTTTGTATTTTTAGGGACATTTAGGTTTTTATGGTTTTTAGGGATTTTAGGGGTTTGTATTTTTTTTGATTTTAGGGTCCTTCAGTGATTTTAGTGTTTCTAGGGACCTCTAGAGTTATATTAGGGTTTATTTTTGGTTTAGGGTACTTTATGTTTTTCAGGGTTTTTAAGGAATTTTATTATCTTTATGATTTTAGGGACCTTTAGGGTTTAATTTCTTTTAGACTTTTTTAGAGTATTTTATGGATTTGTAGTGTTTTTTATTGATTTCTATGGTTTTTCTGGTTTATACCCTTTTATTGGTTTTTCGGTTTTTATATTCTTTTACGGTATTTATTATTCTAGGGGTTCTAGGGGGTTTATGGTCTTTTAGAGTCGTTTAGGGTTTTCAAGTCTTTTTTGGTTTTTAGTGTGCTTTAGGGTTTTTAGGTTTTTTAGGTTTATTTAATGGGGTTTTTTGTATTTTTTGGGTTATTAGGGTTTTTATAGTTCATGAGGGGTTTTAGGGTCATTTATGGTGCCTTAGTGTTATTAGGTTTTTTGGGATTTTTAGGTTTTTAAGTGTTTTTATGATTTTTAGTGTTTTTAGGGGTTTTGAGTTTTTTTTGAATTTTTAAGGGGAATATTATGTTTTTTAGTGTTTTTTGGATTTGAAGTGTTTTAATGGGTTTTTTACGGATTTAAATGGATTTTAGGGTTTTAAATATTTTTTATTATTTTAGGGACTTTTAGAGGTTTAAGGGGTTTAATGTTTTATTTTTATTATTTTTTATCTTCAACTAATATTAGGGTTTAAAATATGTTATTGTTCATTTGGTTTCTAAGTTTCTGTCGGTTTTTAGCGGTTTTTTGTTCTGTTTAGGGGTTTTAGGGTTTTTTAGTGGATTTTGGGATTTTTAGGAATTTTCAATTGCTCGTTGGTTTTTTATGGTTTCATGATTTTTAATGGTTTTACCGTTTTTATTTATTTTGAAAGGATTTAAGGTTTTTTAGGATTTTTATGGGATCATAGGGTTTTTTTGTTTTTGGTGGGTTTTTTGGGTTTTAGCGGGGGTTTTGTATTTTTATTCTTTTTAGGATTTTTAGGTGTTTTTTTGTGTTTTCAGGTAATTATTGGGCTTTTAAGTGGTTTCAAGGCTTTTAGGGTTTTTAGGGATTTTAGTGTTTTGAAGTGTTATTTTTTATAGTTTATTCATTTTTATGGTTTTTATGGGTTATTTTTTGTTTTTTTTTTGAGATTTTAGAGTTTTTAAGGGGTTTTAGTGTTTTAGGGTTATAATGGTTTTTAGGGTTTTATGTTATTTAATGGTCTTTAAGGTTTTAGTGTTTTAATTTTTTTTAATGTTGTTTAGAATTTTTAGGGAATTTAGGGTTTTTATGGGTTTTTAGGGTTTTTAGGGTTTTATGGTTTTTAGGGGTTTTAGTGTATTAATGGGTTTTAGGGTTTTTAGTTTTTTTTTTAAATTTAGTGTTTTAGGGACATTATCGGTTTTTATATTTTTTTGTTTTTTAGGGTTTTTAGGTATTTTTTGGGTGTTTTAGGGTTTTTATGGTTGTTAGGGATTTTTGGGGATTTAAGGGTTTTTAATATTTTTAGGTGTTTGGGGATTTGTTATGGTTTGTAGTGCTTGGTGGGGTTTTATAGTTTTTTTTTTGGTTTTTTTGGGTTCTTGGTGTTAATTTTCTATTAGTTTCTTTTAGTATTTTTATTGCATTTTTAGTTTTTTCAAATATTTTAGTGTCATTAATTGTTTTTATGATTTTTAGGGTTTGTACGGTCATTAGGGGTTTTTTCTGTTTTATAGGGTTTTTTGAGGTTTTAAGGGGTCCTAGGGTTTTTATGTTTTTTAGGGTTTCATGTGTTTTATGGGATTTTAGTGTTTTAAATGTTTTTATGGTCTTTGATTTTGAATACTTTATAGTGGTTTTAGGCTTTTTATGGGATGTTAGTGTTTTTATTGTTTTATGGGTTTTTGGTGTTTTCTTAGGTTACATTTATGTGTTTAGGGTTTTCATTGTTTTTATGGTTTAAAAGGATTTTCCATGTTTTTAGGAACTTCAGTGATTTTTAGGTTTTATGGTTTTAGGTAATTTTAGGGATTTTGAGTGGTATTTTTATTTTTTAAGGGTTTCAGGGTTTTTATATTTTAGGGAATTTATGATTTTAGGTTTTTTGGGGTTTTGGGTATTCTAGAGTTATAGGGATTTTAGTTTTTAGTTATGTTTAGAGTTATTTAGGATTTTAAGGGGTTTTAGAGTTTTTTGTTATGGTTACCAGTTTTTTAGAGTTTTTACAGATATCTAGGGATTTTTGTTATTTTAGGGTTCTTAGTTTCTTTAGAGTGTTTACATCTTTGGGTTTGTCGGATATTTTAGTGTTTACAGTTATTTTTGGGTTTTTAGGGATTTTTGGGGGTATTTAGGTTTTTTTACTATTATTAGGGTTTTATGGTTTTTTGAGGGTTTGGTTGTTTTTAGGGTTTTTGGTGGTTTTTGGTGTTTTTAGGGGGGTTTTGGTTTTTTTTGGTTTTTATTGATTTTAGGGGGTGTCTGGTTTCTTATGGATTTAAGTTTATTTTTTTATTCTAATGGTTTTATGGGTTTTTATGATTTTTCGGGATTTATAAGGGTGTTTAGAGGCTTTTATGGGTTTTAGGGGTTTAGAGGGTTTTAGTGTTTTAAGTACTTTTTATGGGATTTATGGTTTTTTAGAGTTATATAATTTGTTGTTATCTTTAATGATTTTTAGGGAATTACCTGGTTTTTTAGGATTTTAGGGCTTTTTACATTTCATGGGGAATTTTACTGCTTTTAAGGTTTAGATATATTTTTTGTTTTCCAAGGTGTTTATGTTTTTAGGGATTTTATATATTTTCAAGGGATTTGTGGTTTATTTAGTGTTTCTAAGGTCTATTTAGGCTTTTTAGATTTTTTATTTTTTTATGGATTTTTAGGGTTTTATATATTTTTGGTTTTTTTGGGGATTTAGGGATTTTTAGGGGTTTAGGTCCATTTATGGTTTTTTTGGGTTTCTCAGGGTTTTAGGGGCCTTTTAGGGGGTTTTCAATTTTTGTGTGGTTTTAGGAATTTTATAGGATATTTAATAAATTTTTGGATTTTAGTGTTTTTAGTTTATTTTTAAATTTTGTAGTATTTATATGCTTTTTGTTACATTTTTCTGAGTTTTAATGGTTTTAGGGTTTTTAGTGTTTTTGGAGTTTTTAATGTTTTTATGCTGTTTTTGGGTTTTTAAGGGATTTATGGGTTTTGGGGTTTTTAGGGATTTTCAGGGTTTTTAGGGTTTCTTAGTGTTTTTACGAGTTTTAGGGGATTTAGGGTTTTTAGGGTTTTGGCGTTTTGGGGTACTTTTTGGGTTTTTAGTGGTTTAAGGGGTATTAGGGTCTATTAATGTTTTTAGAGGTTTATAGGTTCGTTTATGGTTTTGATAGGTTTTTAGGGGTTTTAGGGTTTCTAGAGTTTATTAGGTTCCTTGATGGGTTTTAGAGGTTATTTGGGGTTTTCAATGTTTTTATGGACTTTTAGGAATTCAAGGGTTCTAGGTTCATTTAGTCCATTTAGGGTAATTTAGTGTTTTTAGGATCCTTTAAGGGTTTTTTGGGTTTTTTGGGTTTTTTGGGGTACTAGGTTTTCAGGTTTTAGGGGTTTTATGCGGTTTATGAGGTTTTTAATTTTTTTGGGTCCTTAATGGTTTTTGGGGTGTTAGGGTCTTTTATGATACTTTAGGGTATATTAGGGTTTTATATGTTTTTAATGTTATTATGGCCTTTAAAGGTTTTTATCATCATTTATTAGTTTTATGATTTTTAAGGGAATTTTAGGGTTTTGGGGGGCTTAGTTATTTTTATGTTTTTAGGGATTTAGGCTCATTTCGAACTTTAGGGGATTTATGGGTTTTTACCTATTTTAGAGTTTTTTTATTGTTTCAAGGTCCATTAGGATTTAGAGTGTTTTAGCATTTTTTAGAGGGTTTTGAAGGTTTTGGTGTTTTGGGGTTCTTTAGGTTCTTTAAGGGGTTTTAAGATCCTTTAGTGGTTCTTAGGATTTTATGGTTGTCTAAGATTTTAGAGTTGTTTTAGTGTTTTAATGAGTGTTTAATGAAATTTATGGTTTTTAGTTTCATTTAATGTTTTTATGGTTGTAGGGCCTTTTAGGTGTTTTAGGCATTTTAGGGTCTTTTAAGATGTTTTTAGTTTTTTTGGATTTTAGGGGGTTTTAGTATCTTTTAGAGTTTTCATGACTTTTAGTGGTTTTTAGGATGTTTTTACGATCTTCTATGGGTTTTTAGTGTTTTTTGGGGTTTTTATGTTTTCATGGATTTTTAGTATTTTTGTTGTTTTAGGGTTTTTGAATGGTTTTAGGGTTTTTAACGCCATTTAGGGTGTGATAGGATTTTAGGGTTTTTATGGGTTTTTATGGGTTTTTATGTTTTCATTTGTTTCAGGGTTTTAAGGATTTTTAGGGTTTTAAAGGGGTTTAATGGTTTTCTGAATTTTAAGGATTTTTATGGTTTTAGGGGTTTCAATGATTTAAATGGTTTGATGGGTTTTTTTGAGATTTTTGGGTTTTAGGGGGTTTATAGGAATTTAAATGGTTTTTACTATTTTTTATTGTTATTTTTTTTTAATATTTTAAGGGTTTGTATATTTCTAGTGGGTTTTTACTATTATGGGGGGGGGGGTTCAGGTTTTTTTAGTTTTTAAGGGGTTTTTGTAGTATATTTTGTTTTTAAGGGTTTTTTGGATTTAACTGGTTCTTTGGGTTTTTTTTGGGTTTTATTATATTTTATATTTTTCGAATATCTATGGTTTTTAAAGTTTTTAATTTTATAGGGTTTGTAGTGTTTTTAGGGTTATTAGTATTTTTTGTTGTTTTCGGAGCTTTTATGGGGTTATATGTGTTTTTATGTTTTTTGGGGTTTTACTAGGTTTTAATTTTTCTTGGATTTTTGGGTTTTTATGGGTTCATTGTGGTTGTTTGTATTTTTTAGGATTTTTAGGGTTATTTGGGTATTTATTAATTTTTAGATATCTTAAAAGGGTTTTAGTATTTTTATTTATTTTTAAGGTTTTTAATCATTTTTAGGTTTTAAGGACATTTAGGTTTTTAAGGTTTTTAGGGGATTTTGTGTTTTACGGTATTTAAGGGTTTCAATGGTTTTTGGTTTTTTTTAAATGATTATATGGTTTTTAAAAAATTTAAGGTTATTTATGGCTTTTAAAGAATTTATGTAATTTATGGGTTTTTATAATTTTTAGTGCTTTTATGGGTTTTTAAGGGTTTGGGGTTTTTTTATTTTAAGGTTATAGGTGTTTTTTGGTTTTTTAGAGTATTATTGTGTATGGGTGGGGGGTTGGAGTTTGGTGGGGTTTAGATGTTTTTATGTATTTTTTGGTGTTATAGGGGCTTCCTAGTATTTTTTGGTTATTGGGGTATTACAGATTTTTAGTGATTTAGTATTATTAGATGTTTTTTGGTTTTTTTGTATTTTTCTTCAGGTTTTAGTGTTTTTATGGTATTTGGATTTTTTTGGTGGTTTTTTGGGCATTTAGGGGTCTTTAGGGGGTTTTTATGTTTTTAGGTTTTCTAGGGTGATTAATGGTTCTTGGGCTCTTTCAGTATTTCAGTAAGGTTTTAGTGTTTTTATTACTTTTAGGTTAATTTAGTATTTTAGGGGTCTTTATGGGGTTTCATGGTCTTTAAGGGTCTTTTTGGGTTTCTTAAGGTTTTTTTAGTTCTTATGATTTTTATGGGGTTTAGTGTTTTTACCATATTAATAGGGTTTTTAGGCTATTATGAGTTTTTTGTTTTAAATGTTCTACAATTTTTAGGGGTTTTGGGGGGTTTGAAGGTTTTTAACATTTAAAGGGGGTTTCAGGGTTTTTACATATTTTTTGGGTGTTTTCAATGTTTTATTGTTTTAGGATTCTTTATCAATTTAATGGGTTTTAGTGTTTATAAGTGTGTTTTTGGTTTTTAAGGCTTCTTATAGTTGTATTTATTTTTTAGGGGCCTAGGGATTTTTAATCCTTTTTTGGGTTTTAGGGGTTTTTATCATTTTTAAAGTTTTTAGGTGCTTTTATGTATTTCTACAGTATTTAGGTCCTTATGATTTTTTAGGTTTTTTTGGTGTTTAGGTGTTTTATAGTGTTTTGAGGGTTTTTTGGGTATTTAGAGTTTGTACGATTTTTTGGGTTTATGGATTTGTAGGGGTTTTCTGGGTTTTTGGGGTGTTTAGGATCTTTTAATAATTTTAGGGTTTTTAGGGGCTTAGGGTTTTTATGGTGTTTTTAGGGATTTAAGTTTTTTTAGTGTTTATAGTGATTTTAAGGGTTTTAAGGGTTTGTTTATGGATTTTTCCGTTTATGGTTTTTAGTCATTTTAGGGTTTTAGGGTTTTGTGGTTTCTAGGGTTTTAGTGTATTTTTTTGTTTCTAGTGTTTTATTGTTTTTTATGGTGATTAGGTTTATTTAAGGGGTTATTTGTTTCTTTTATGGTTTTTAGGGGTATTTTGGTATTTTGGGTCTTGTTGGATTTGTAGGGGTTTTTTGGGTTTTTATTGGTTTTTAGGGTTCGTTAGGGATCTAAAGGGTTTTCAAGTTTCTATGTTTTAATAGTTTTGTATGTTTTTATGGTTTTAGGGTTTAAGTGTTTTAGGGTTTTCTGGGTTTTTGGGTTTTCTTAGCGTTTCATAGGGTTATAAGGGTTTTGTTTTTTCTTTTTGGGTCTTTGAGTATTTTAGTGATTTTATATTTTTTTGTTTTTAGAATTTTTTGGAATTTTAGAGTTTTTTGGTGGGTTTTTATGGTTTTTAGTTGTTTTAGGGTCTTTAAAGGTTTTTATGGCGTTTTATGGTTTTTACCTTCTTTTAGGGTTTTAGTGTTTTAAGGATATTTTTTTCCTTGGAGTTTTTTAGGTTTTAGGGGTTTTAGAGGTCTTTTTTTGGTTTATTTTTGGGTTTTATGGTTTTTAGGGAAATTAAGGGGTTTAGGATATTTATATTTCTATAGGGGTTTTGGGGTGTTTTATGTTTTTCATAGTCTATATGGTTATATGGTTTTCAGGGTTTTTTATGGTTTTTATGAGTTTTATGTTTTTAACAATTCTAGGATATTTAGTGGGGTATTGTAGTTTTTACAATTTTGGGGGTTTTTACATTTTTAGGGTTTTTTAGGGATATGTTATTTGTTATATATTTTTAGAGGTTTTGGGAAATTTTTGGGTTTTTAGTGATTTTTGGGGTTTTAGGGTTTTTTATGGTGTTTAGGGTGTTTTAGGGTCTTAATGTGTTTTTAAGGTTTTTAGGGATTTTAGTGGATTAAATGTTTTTAGGATTATAATTTTTTTTCGAATTTTTAGTTATTTGTATGGGGCTTTAGTGTTTTTATGGGGTTTTTAGTGTTTTTAGTGGGTTTTAAAGGTTTTAAGTGGTTTTAGAGTTTTTTACTATTTCTTAAGGTTTTAGTGGTTTTTACGGGTTTTAGGGGTTATTACTTATTTTAGATTAGATAGGGTTCTTATGTTTTTTAGTGTCTTAGGTTATTTAAGGGTTTTAGGTGTTTTAGGATGTTACAAGTTTTTTAGGGGTTTCAAATGTTTTAGGTTTTTGTGATTTTTTATGATTTTTATGGGTTTTTTGGGGACATTAATGATTTTTAGGGATTTTTATGGATTTTTAGGGTTTCTAGGTATTTTATGGTTATTATGGGTTTTAGGGTATTTTAGTGTTTTTTAGGTTATTGAAGTTTTAGGTTTTGTGTGGGGGTTATGGATATTTTTATTGTTTTTAGGGTATTAAGGTTTTAAGTTTTTTGTGTGGGGTTTTAGAGGTTTTTATGATTTTTACTGTTTTTAAAGGTTTCATGGTTTTTTAGGGTTTTTAGTGTATTCGTGTTTTTTGAGTTTCTTATGGTTTTTGGGATTTTTAGGGTTTTTAAGGTTTTTAGGGGTTTTGAGGTTTTTTATGTTTATGGTTTTTAGGGTTTTTATGTGTTTTAGGTTTTTTAGCAGTTTTATGGATTGTTGGAATTCGTTAAAGATATTTTAGTTTTCAGTTTTTTTAAGTTGTTTTTGGGTTTTAGGGTATTTCTAGGTGTTTTAGGGTTATATATCATGTTTTAGGAGTGTTTAAGGGATTTTTGTTTTAGGTTATTTTAGGGGGATTTAGTATTTTTAAGCGGTATTTATAAATTTTTATGTTTTTTAATGATTTTTATATTTTTATGATTTTAGGGGTTTATTGTTGTTTAAGGGGTTTTAGTATTTTTTGGTGTTTTATGGGGTTTACAATCATTTAGGTTTTTCTATGTCTTTAGAGGTTTTTACAATTTTTGTGATATTTTATGTTTTTTGAGGTTTTTATGTTCATATATGGTTTTAGAGGTTTTTAGTGTTTTATGGTTTATTATTCTTATGGTCCTTTAGGGGATTTTTCGGTTCTTCTAGAGTCTTTTAGTGTTTTAGGATATTTTATGGTTTTTTGGTATTTTAGATCCATTTAGGGGTTTTTATGTTTTAGTGACATTTAGGGTTTCTAGTGTTTTTTGGATCGTTTTGTGGTTCTTAGAGGTTTTTAGGGTTTTTAGGGTCATTCAGAGGTTTTTAATATTTTTTAGGAACTATTCAAATTATAGTGTTTTTGGGAATTTTTGTGATTTCTAGAGCTTCTATGGATTTTACTCTTTTAGGAATGATCTGTTTTAAGGGTTTTTTGTGTTTTAGGTTTTTTTGGAGTCCTATAGGTATTCTTATACTTCATTTTTCTTTTTTATGGGTTTTATGGTTTTTAGGATTCACATTGTTTTTATTGATTTTTAAGGGGTTTGTGGGTTTTAATGGTTTTACGTTTTTTAGGTTTTTAAGTGATTTTATGGTTTTTATGTTTTATACAGTGTTTTGGATTTTAAGGAGTTTTAGGATTTTAGAAGTTTCAGGGGTTTTAGTGATTTTTATTCTTTTAATCTTTTAAGGGGATTTTAGGGGTTTATGGTTTTTAGTGATTTTTTGGTTTTTGACGTCTATTTTAGTGTTATTTATTATTTATAAGGTTTTTAGTGTTTAAAGTGTTTTATGGATTTTAGGATTTTTTTCTGATTTTTAGTGATTTATATTTTTTAGGTTTTTATGGTTTTTAATGGTTGTTAAATTTTTTAATGTTATTAGGGGTTATAAGGGTTTAATGGGTTTTTACGATTTTTAGGGGTTTTATTATTTTTTTAGGGTATTTCAGTATTTTAGGGATTTTATGGATTACAGGGGGTTTTAAGGTTTTTTATTGTGTTACAGTTTTTTATTTGGGTTTTAGGGTCTTTTATGGGTTGTAGGGCAAAGAAGGCGCGTGCCAAGCAGAAAGCTTGGCGCCTCAATTAATAAAAAGAAAAGGTACAAAACATTACTGGGGGGACTTGTACATTCGTGTGCGGGTTGCACCCATCATGTCAGAGGCTACATGAGACGTGAAAAAGGAAGGAGCAATGAATGACCACTGTGAGCAGCATTCTTCAATATCCATCCTGGAGAGAGCATCGGCCACCATATTGACTTCCCTATATGCATGAGAGATCCTGAGAGTCAGGTTCTTGGATAGGCTAAGGCATTCAATCCACTGAGGAAGAAGCCGCTGTGGAACCTTCCTTGAGTTTTGGCGAAGCGCCTCCACTGCAAGCATTGAGTCCGATTCGATCCATAGATGCAACCACCCAAATTGAATTGCAAAACGAACAGCCTTGATAATAGCCCAAAGCTCTGCCTCATAAGCACATCCATTCCCAATGTAGTGATAGAAAATACCCTTGACAAATCCTCGACAAGTACGGAAGACCCCACCACAACCTGAAGGGCCTGGTGAGCCTGCCGCCGCACCATCAACATTAACTTTAATCCATGACGGGATTGGTGGAATCCATCTAATGTACTTCATCAACATTGGTTTTTTGCACCTGCCAGGGACACCAAGGGTGCGGAGTGTAACAAGATCATTGAAGCAGTTGTTCATCGTACCTGATTGGAGACTCCCAGCCAGCCGAATAGCACTATGCATGGAAATAATACCCTCATGCATGGAGCATGATTTGTTCTGAAACATAGCAGAATTTCTTGCAGCCCATAGGAAAGAGACAGTGGCTGCCGATGCTGCAAGAAGGAGGTTATGAAGCTGCTCACTGCAGCTAAAATCATTGATAAAAAGCATCTGTTGAGAAAAGGTTCCAGGAGGTAAGCGGAGACCAAAAACATCTTGCATGTAGCTCCATAATCTGTGTGCAAGATTGCAATCAATAAAGAGGTGTTGTATGATTTCAGCACCTCGCAAACAGATACTGCAGACCGAGGCAATCTGCAACCCAGTTTTTTGAAGCTGACCATGCATAGGCAACCTACGCCTCCAAATTTTCCAAAGAAGAAGAAAGTGTCTAGGGGGAATGAACTGACACTTATATTTCAGAAGCCATGAGGGTGGGGTCAGAACCTTTCTGGCATTCATGCTCGTAGAAACCCCTTGCAGTGAGCTGGCCAATCAGATCCGGATTCCATAGGAGAGTGTCCGAATCAACGTAGTTGTAACAACGGATTTGGGAGATGATGTGTGATGGCAGAATTCCATCCAACTCCATCAGCCTGGCGTTGAGCTCACTGATAGTCATGTGTTGCAGACCTTGTGGAACTTGCATAAGTTCAGGCAGAGGACAATCGAGCCAAGGGGTGAGCCAGCAGTTCAGATTGGATTGTCTTGAAACAGTCCAGATAGATTGAGAGATAATATTCTGAAATGAGGATTTAATTGTGGTCCATATTGAGGAGAGCATATACCCAGTGTAGCCCTTACACAAGTGGGAAGTGAATCGTTCTTTAAGAAAATCCAGCTCACCTTCCTTGTGCACGAAGAGATTCCAGGTGAATTTAGCCAACAAGGCCTCATTGAAAGCCCTGAGATCTTTAATTCCAAGACCACCCATGTTAATGGTTTTGATACAGTCTTTCCATGAAACAGTTACCAATTTATTTTCACTAATGCATCCTGTCCATGCAAAGTTTCGAATCTTGGATTGAAGGGATTTGATCAGACTTACCGGCCATCTATATAAAGATAAGGCATGAACAAACTTTGATGTGATAACAGAATTGATAAGGAAAACTCTGCCTACTTGAGACAGAGACTTTCCCTTCCATTTAGCTAGCTGCTGGGTGATATCAACAGAAATTCTTTCCAAGTGGTAGCGCTTTGCCCTCCCCCATAAGAGGGGAACCCCAAGGTAATTAATAGGCAGAGATCCTTTTTTAATGCCAAGACATCTAATGATTCTGTTTTGCCTCACTGAGGAGCACCCTTTCCCAAAAACAATAGATGATTTACACCAACTGATTGCCTGCCCAGCAACATCTTCATAGTGATTAAAGATTTTCCGGATAGCTGAGATAGTTCACATATTAGCCTGCCCAAATAGAAGGATATCGTCAGCATAAAAAAGGTGTGAGGGTACATAGGAGTCCTTGCTGGCTTTGAAAGGGAAATATAATCCAGCAATCATTGCATGGGTAACAATATGACTCAGGTAATCTTCTGCAAGTGCAAAGAGAATTCCAGAGAGAGGGTCTCCCTGTCTGACCCCTCGTGAACACTGAAAAAAACCTTTTGGCGCCCCATTAATCAGAAGAGAAATTCTAGCACTCTCCAAAATAGAAGAGATCATGCTGATAAATTTGGATGAGAAACCATACATACCCAAAACCCTGAACAGAAAATTCCACTTAATGGTATCAAAAGCTTTGGATATATCCAGTTTAAGAGAAAAGGTCCCATATTTTACTTTCTTTCTCATGATATTCACTCCTTCAGAGGCCATATATAAACAGCTTTTAATGTATCGCCCAAGAACAAAGCCAAATTGATTAGGAGTGATAATGGAACCAACAAAATTCCCCAACCTGGTGATGATGATTTTTCTAATAATCTTTGGAATGGTGTTTCCAATGGCAATGGGACGAAAGTCACCGATGTGAACAACAGCTTCTTTTTTGGGAAGCAGAGCAATGAAGTTGGAGTTGGCTCCAAATGGCAATGATCCTGAGATGAAGAACTCCCTGACAGCATTGGTAATTTCTGCATGAAAGATATCCCAATAAAAGATGAAGAATTTGTTGGTGAGTCCATCTGGTCCAGGGGCACTTTCAGAATTGAGAGTGAAGAGACAAGATTTGACTTCATCTTCAAGAGGAGGAGAGGTCAGATTATTGTTCTGTGAGTCATTAACACACTGCTCATTACAGTTGGAAACCAAGGCCAAGGGAGGGGGTACCATCATCATTATAAAGAGCTTTAAAATGGTCAACAACAGCATCAGAGACCTCTTTCTCCTCAACCAAGGTTGCCCCATTGATTCGGATACGATTAGGTCCTTTATAGACCCTTTTCTCCCATTGTAAGCGATGAAAGAACTTTCAATTTCTATCACCATCCTTGAGCCATCGAGCACTGAATTGGTGCTTTTCCAGATTCTCTTTGAGAGCAAGAAGATCATCAACCTTTTTGTGAAATGAAAGTTCCTTATGAGTAAGAACAGCCCCCTGCTGATTGTTTTCTTGGGAAAACTCCAGCTGAGATTGAGCATCCTTGATCTCCTCATCAATTCTGGAGAAAAAGAGCTTAATAAAAGCTTTAAGAAGGCTTTTGATTCTACTAAGCTTTGAGGCAACCACAAAGTAAGGAGAGCCATGGAAAGTAGAGTTCCATCCATTAAGAACAACTTCCCTACATCCTGGAATTGAGAGCCAGGCATTGTTGAATTTGAAGGGTAAGGGAGAAAGCCTCCTAATATCCTCCCGAATGGAGACAACAATGGGATTATGATCAGAGTTAAATTTAGGGAGAGTAAAACCTGAGATGTCCAATGGAGCACCAGCAAAATTGACGTGAATGAAGCGCCTATCAATTTTGCTGGCATGCCTCCCATTTACAGTGAACCTTCCCTAGGTAAATTTGGATCCTTCCATAGGAACTTCAATGAGATTACATTGATCCACACAGTACTGAAAATCTTGAGCAGCAGAACGGAGAAAATGGGGGCCAGTTTTTTCATCAGGACTCAAAACAACATTGAAGTCACCGGTGATGACCCAATTGTGATTCATGTTCTCACTAAGGGCAGCTAAATCTGCCCAGAGTTATCTTCTTCTGATGTAAGAGCAAGAGGCATAGACAAAAGAGAAGGTGAGGGGAATGTCCTGCATCCGGATGTGAACTGAAATAACTTGGTGACAAATCTCAAAAGACTCAAGCATCAAGTCATTGTTTCGAAGCACCCATAGTGATTCAATATTACCAGCACCTCTATTATGAGCAATAAATGAGTACCCGAGCGATGCCCAGTTGAAACCCTTCCAGTGATCAAAGCTAATAAGAGGCTCAACAATAGCCACAAGATAGGGTTTTTTGACAGCAAGGAAATGTCGAAGGGCTACTGCAGTGGGAGAGTTCCCAATCCCCTGACAATTCCAAAAAAGCAGCTTCATTGACTGGAATTTGAGTTGCCTCTTTGGCGAGGAAGGCCTTTTGTATTCTTGGAAGGGGCGCCTTTACTTTTCCCTCCCTGCTTTGGAGGTCTTCCAGGAGGTTTTTTAATGACTTGCTCAATGTTTGGCAACTCATGAGTAGAGGCCATAGGAGCATCCTCAAGGATAACATCTGCATCTAGGCTGTCATCAACTTGATCAGCCCAGAATTTCCCAGATAGGGGGGAGAAGGAATTAGTAACACAGATCCCGTCATTACGAGGAATTCCAGTGAGTTTGGCCTTATTGGAAATTCCTGCAGGAACAGGAGAAAAGACCTCAGTCGTATCAGCAAGAGCAGGTGCATCCGACTGAGCAGTTGCATCGTGTACTCTGCTGGGTGAGTGAATTCCAGGAGCAGAAGAATCCGATAATGCAGCAATCCCCGGAGGGGCCCCAAGCGGGGGAGCACCATCAGTAATCTTAAATTGCTCAGCAGAAGCATCTGCTATATGCACATCATGCACGCTGCTGACTGCAGGAGTGAATTAGGGAGGCTGAGCAGGTGCACCATATGCACTGCTGAAATTAACGGTTGCATCAGGCAGGACACACGACAGACGCTCAACAGGGGACACAATGGTCACTGGATCTGAATTAGCCACAGTAGAGGGATCACCTGTAGAAATCATAACCTGCTCAACTGGATCCACCGCTTTGCAAGAGATGAGAGACAAGATAGCTGTATCATGGACACCGGCAGCAACTATTCGGTCAGCGGGAGCCACTGCTATGCAGGAATCAGGAGGCTGAGAAGGTACAACATGGACACTGCTGGAAGATGCAAGACTAGGTGCATCAGGCTGGGCAAGTGAAGTTTGCACTATAGGAAGCACAACAGAGTCTCCAGGAGAGGTAGAAACTGCATGAGCAGTATAACCATCATTGGGAGCATTAGAATCCCCAACCAGAGTCGAAGAAATGGGATCACAAACCTTCTCAGGAACAACAGATTGGTCTGGGACCCCACTTGTTCATGCATTGTTACTTCCAACTTGCAGGGGGGGAGTAACAGAATTCACTACATCCTTCTAGGTTTCATTATTTTTCAAAGCTTGACATGACCCATCCTCATTCCCTCGCACCTTAAAAATGTTACAAGTCTTCAATCTCCTGCATTCATTGATAGAGTGACCAATAAAGAGACAATTGCTGTAGAACTTGGGTCTTCTTTCATACTGTATTTCCAGCATGATGTTGTCATCCAGAGTGTTCAACACCACTTCTTCAACCAAAGTATTGGCCATGTCAATTTCAACAATAACTCTAGCATAGTGACCAAATCTCGAATTATCAGTTTCCCTATTAAGCCGAATAGGAAAACCAACCAAGGAGGAAATGTACCAAAAAATTCGAGGGTGCCAATATAGCCAATTCAATTTGCAAATACGAATCCAGACCTAGGCAAAAGTATTTTTGATGCTTGTTGGATCAAAATTACGGTCCCAGTCCTGAATCCGCAGCAGGCCAGGCATAAGCGCAAGTGATCCAAAACTTCAAGCCCGTCTTTTGTGCTCATCAGAGGAAAAAATGATGTGATAAAACCCACGGCCCATGGCTGTCATTTTACAGTCCGAAAAACCCCAGAGTTCTGCAACCCACTTGACAAGCTCAACAAATCTCCATAATTTCCCACCCTTAGATATGACCACCCGAGCAATGATCGAAATTTTTCAGAGGTTAATTCTTTCTTCAATTGCTTCCCGATTGGCAGAAACATGAGCTCTTTTCCCTTTCTTAATGACACACCCTAGGGAGGGGATGCCGAAATCAGAGAAAGACGAGGAAGTCGCAGACTTAACGACCTCAACAAAGGTCTTCTTCGGCGCATCTAGAGGAGAAGCCAAAGATTGACCAGGTTTTGCAACACGAGGATTACAAAGCTGAAACATGAGCTCTTTTAGTGTCATTTCATGTTTTTAGGATCTTTAAAGGGTTTTAATGGTTTTTTTGGGTGAAATACCAGTTTTTAGTGTTTATTAATAATTTTCTATCTTTTTAGGGGTTTTAAGAGTTTCGGGGGGGGTTAGTTTTATTTTTGTATTTTTAGAGTTTTAAAATGATTTTTAGGTTTCTAGTGGTTTACAAGGATTTTAGGGACATTATATGGGGTTTTAGGGTTATTTATGGTTTTTAGGATTTTTAAAGTTTTCTTAGAGATTTTATTTTCTTTTCACGTTTTTTATAATTTTTAGGGATTTTAGAGGGTTTAGTGTTTTTAGGGATTTTTAGGGATTGGGGGTTTTAAGGGATTTTATTGTTTCTCGGGTTTTTCGGCATTTTTAAAATATTATCAGTTTTTTATGGTTTTTAGGATTTTAAGTGTTTTAGTGGTTTTATGTTTTTAGTGGCTTGAAAGGGTTTTAAGGGTTTGGTTATTTTTAGGGGTTTTTCTATTTTTAAGGGGTTTGGGTACTTTTAGGTGTTTTAGATTTTTTTTAGGGTCTTATAGGGTTTTATTGGTTTTATGTATTCTGTTAGTTTTAGTGTTTTTAAGATTTTTTTATGGGTTTTTGGGTTTTAGGGGAATGTTAGGGTTTTATTAGGATATTTTATGATTTTTAGGATTTTGTGGTCTTCAGATTTTTTTTAATCATTTTAGGTGTTTTAGGGACTTTTTGGGTTTTTAGTGTCTATTAGGGAATTTTAGGATTTTATGGAACTTTTAAGGATTTTAGGGTCTTTTAGTGTCTTTTTAGAGATTTTAAATGTTTTCAAGTTATTTTGGGGTTTCAAGGGGTTTTATGGTTATGGGGTTATCAAGTATTTTTATAGATATTTAGGGGTTTATTTTTGATAGTTTTGTTGGTTGTTTATGGTTTTTTTGTGATTTTATAAGTTTTCGATTTTTAGGGTTTTTTGATATTTTTAGGATTTGTAGTTTCTTTAAGGTTATTTTAGGTTTTTATGGAATTTTAGGGGTTTTATGGGTTTTAAATGGTTTTTATAGGTTTTTTGGGTTTTTTTGGGTTTATACTATTTTTTATGGTCTATTAAGGTTTTATGGGTTTTATAGAGTTTAGGGGTGTTAATGGTACATTTTGGGCATTTTCTATATTTTTTTGGTTTTATGGTCTTCTTAGGAGTTTAAGGATTTTTAGTATTTTATGATTTTTATGTTTTTTTAGCGCTTAGGATTTTTAGGGTTTTGGGTTTTTAGGTTTTTCAGGGTTCTAGGGGTTTTAGGAGATTTTTGGTTGTTTTATACGTTTATGTAGTTTTGAGGGATTTATTTAGTTTTTGGGTACTCTTATACTTTTTTAGGATTAAAGTATTTTTTTTATTTTTTCGTATATTTTAGCATTTTTTGGGGTTTTAGTGTTTAAATTGGGGGTTTTTGGGTTTTTTGGGGTTATAGAGGTTTGTAAGAATTTTAGGATTTTTAAGGGGTTTTAGGGTATTTTAGGGGTTTTAGTGTTTTTATGATGTTTCTTGTTTTTTGGGATTATAGGTTTTATTTCTTTTTTGTTTTTTAATGTTTTAGGTCATTTTGGTCTTTTAAGGGGGTTTTGGGTATTCTTGGTTTTTTGGGGCTTAATGGTTTTTATGGTCTTTAAGCGGTTTTTGGATTTTTCGTGTTCTCGATTCTTTAGGTTCATTTAGGGATTAGGATATAGAATTTAGTGTTTATAGTGTCAGGTTTTGAGTTTCATCTATAGGGTTTAGTGTTTAGGGTATAGGGTTTAAGGTTTTGGGTGTAGGGCATATGGTTTAGGGTTTATGTTTTAGTGTTTAAGGTTTAGGGTATAGGGTTTAGGGTGTAGGGTATAGGGTTTAGGGTGTAGGGTTTAGGGACTATATTATATGGTTTAGGGTGTAGGATATAGTGTTTAGGGATTTTTAGGGTTTTTACGATTCATAGTGTTTTTAGGGTTTTTTGGGATTTTAGGAATTTTATTGTTTTTCCTTTTCCTATGGGTATTTATAATTCTTTGGATTTTAGGGTTTTTTTGTTTTTTTGTTATTTTATGTAATTTTAGCAGCTCTTGGTGGTTTTTTAGTTTTTATGGTTTTTGGGGGGTTTGGGGGTTTTAGGTGTTTTTTGGGTTTTAATGGTTTTTATGGGGTTTTATGATTTTGTACGATTTTATGGATTTTTATAGATTTTAGTGTTTTATTGTAAATTTTAGAGTTGTTAGAGATTTTTGGTTTATAGTGATTTTAGGGATTTCATATTTTTAGTGGTTTTTTAGTGTTTAGGGGCTTTTAGGATTGATTTAGGGTTTTACGGATTTTAACAATTTTTTGATTTTTTATTTTTATGGTCTTTTGGATATTTTAGGGTTTTATGGACTTTTAGGGTCTTTTATAGTTTCTTTGCGTACATTTACGGGTTTTAATAGTTTTTATGGGTTTTAGGGTTATAGGGATTTTTACATGTTTTTGGGTTGTAAGGTTTTTTATATTATTTTGGGTTTTAGTGTTTTAATAGTCTTTTAGGGTTATTATGGTTCATCGGGGTTTATAGGGGTTTTGAGGGGTTCTTAGGGTTTTAGGTTTTTAATCCTTTTAGGGTACGTTTACTTTGTTTTATGTTATTTTTAGGGTCTATTAAGGGGTTTTAAGGGTTTTAGATTTTTTTGGTTTTCTTAGGGTGTTTATGTTTTTACGGTGTTTTAGGGTTTTAAATATTTATATAGTGATAGGGTTTTCTTAGGTTATTTAGGGTTTTTGGGTTTTATAAAAGTTTTAGGGTCTTTTAGGGTTTTTGTAGTTTGGTTGGCCTTTTATTCTTTTTTTTGGATTTTGTAGGGTTTTGGGGAATTTTAGGGTCATTTATGTGTTTTAGAGTTTTTAGGGGGTTATAAGTTTTTTTTGGCTTTTAGGGGATTAAGTGATTATTTATTCTTTATAATTTTTATTTTGGGGTTTTATTGGTTTATAGTTCTTTTATAGCTTTTAAGGTAGTTTAGTTTTCATAGGAAATTTAATATTTCTAGGGGTTTTGGCCTTTTAGGGGTTTTGGGGTTTTATGGTTTTAATGGGTTTTAAGTGGTTTTAGGATCTTTAATATTTTAAATGGATTTTAGGTCCTTGTAGGGGTTTTAGGGTATTTTGGGGTTTTATATAGTTTCTAGGGTATTTTTGGTGTTTTCGGGTTTTTTTTGGTTTTTGGGTTTCTAGGGGTTTTTGGGTTTTTTAGATTTTATGGTTCTTAAGAGTTTTAGGGTTTTTTTGAGTTTTTAAGGGGTCTCATGGTTTTTTACAATTTATTAGGTTTTTAATTTTTTTTCTTGGTTTTTATGTGTTTTAAGTGTTTTTAGGGGGTGTCTAGTTTTTATGGTTTTTTGGTTTATAGTATTTTTTACAGTTTTAGGGTTATTTATGGTATTTTGGGTTTTAATTGTTTTTAGGGTTTTATTGTTTTTGGGGTTTTTATGGTTTTGAATGTTTTTATAGGTTTTAGAGGTGTTATTGATTTTTATGGGGATTTAGGGTTTGTTTGTATTTTATGGATTCTCTTATGTATTTTCATGTTTTTTTGGGGGTTTATTGATTTTTGGGGGTTTTTGGCATTTTAGGTATTGTCACGTGTTTTTAGGAAGTTTTAGGGGTTTCAGTGTTAGAGGAAATATTAGGGGGTTTAGGGTTTTTTGGTAATTTTATAATTCTAAAGGTTTTTAATGAATTTTATGGGTTTTAGGACCATTTTATGGGTGTAAGGGTTTTTATGGTTTTTGGGATTTTAGGGAAAGGAAAGAAGAGGGCTAGGATATTCTGGACCCCCCCCCCCCCAAAAAAAAAATTATTAAAAAAAGACATGGAATGGAAGGGAGGGAAGATTCAATTGACCCACGCCCAAAAAAACTGAACACCCCCAAAAAACCAAAAACCCATAAAAAGAAACAATATCAAGAGGACACAAATTACACCAAACCATAAACTTCAATTTCATCACCCCCATCCAATCAACAACTAGAATCCAGAAGCTTAGATCCAAGCATACAACACATCATATCCAATCAACTCCCAGCCATTCAAAGCTCAGTTTCCAGCATTCAGCACATCCCAACCAAGTAGCTCTAAACCTTTCTCATCCCAAATTCCAGCATACAACACCTATTAAAGAAACAGCTCATAGGATTTCGTACCCATCGCCAGAAAACTTGGACCACCAGTACCCACACCCATAAATATTCCACAGCACCCAACACCCTTTGGAGAGAACCTAGCTCCAAAAAGCTCCTCCAGTAGCCCAGGATTCATATAGCATCACCAGATAGCTCCCAACACCTCTTACCAATTCCAAGAACCCATACCCATAGCAAAGAACAACCAAATCATACAAACCTTAAAAAAAGTAGATTCTAAAAATAAAGGTTCTCCAACTAGAACCTCCAGTGTGAATCACAGAACTGAAGCTCCATTTTGGAAACTCAAAACAACCACAGACAAAAAAAGGAACCATATCACAACACAACTTCATTAGTTATGCGAAATGAAGACAAGTCCAAATGACCATAACCAAACATGAAACCGCTTCGTTGGACGGATAAGAAACTGAGGAATCTACATTGTGTCGTGATGAGCTAATACAAGCTGAAAACACTGCTATCCGAGTGTCATCCAGAACTATCAGTGCCAAAACAATCTCCCAAAGAAGCCAAGCACTGTAATGATCCAAAGATGAAGGCCAGAGCAACGCCGCTGCCTGATAATGTCAAAGAACATCTACTGCCTTGTATCCATAGATAATAGGCAAATACCACCACCACCGAGATAGCCCCTACAATTGCGAGTAAAGTCATTGCATGGTAAAGGAAAAACTATCGAAGAGGCTAGGAAAAACCCACTGCCATGGATCCTTAGATCACTACCAAATACCACAACTACTGCCTTGGATCCATGTGGTGCTAGAAAATCCACCGCTCAAGAAAAAGAAATGCTAAAAAAATCTAAGAAACACCTACCACCTTGGATCTTAAGATCACCGCCAAAGCTTCTTGTCGCCGTCGTGGATCCGAAGAGCGCTGCCCTAGAAGACGCAGAGTGTGAGGGAGATAACCAAGGCACAGAGCCTCTATATATCAAGAAGGAAAAAAAATGGTGTATAGGGGTTTTAGGGGTTTTTAGAGGTTTTAAAGATTATGTTATTTATCAATTTTTAATGTTTTTTTAGTTTTATGGTTTTTAAGGGTGTTAATGTTTTTATGGTCTTTTAGGTTTTTTTTGGTTTTTAAGTACTTTTAGTGATTTATGGTTTTTTATTATTTGTAGTGGTTTTAGGTATTTTTAGGTTTTTTATTGTTTTTATAAATTTTAGGGATTTTAATTTGTTCTAGGTGTTTTTAGGTATTCTTGTCATTTTTTGGGTGTTAAGTGTTTTTAGGGTGTTTTATAGTTTTTTCATGTATTTTAGGGTTTTTATTATTTTTAGGGTTTTTTGGGGTTTCTTATCTTCCTCATGTTTTTTCTGGATATTTATGGTTTTTTATGAGTTTTAAAAGTTTTCTGTATTTTTTATAGTTTTTATGATTTTAAATGTTTTTAGGTATTTTATAGAGTTTTGTGGGTTTTTTATCACTTTCAAGGTTTTAGGTTTTTTTGATGTAGTTAATGGTTATAGGTATTTTTTTGGATTTTGAGTTTTTGGCTGGTTTTTTAGAATTTTTAGTGTTTTAGTGATTTGAAAGGGGTTTTCAGTGTCATTTTTGGGTTCTTGGGTCATAGTACTTTTTTGGGTTTTTAGATGTTTTTAGGTTTTTAGGGTGCCTTCGGGGGACTTTAGGTGTTTTAATGGTTTTATAGATGTTTTAGCATATTGTGGATTTTTTAAGGTTATTATGGTTTTTTTATTTAGGTTTTATTAACTACATTTTTGGTTTTAAGTGATTTTTTGGGTTTTTAAGGGATTTAGTGGTTTGGGGGGTTAGGTTTTTATGGGTCGTGGGGGTTTTTTGGGGTATTTTCTATTATTTAAAGATTATTTTAGAATTTTAGGGGTTTTAGATCTTTTATGGTTTTTATGTTTCTTAAGATTTCATGGGTTTTATTGGTTTTAAGTGTTTTTAGTGGTATTGACTATTTTTAAAGGATGTTAAGAATTTTCTTGGTTTTTATGGTTTTTTTAAGGTTTTTATATTTTTACAATCTTACATATTTTTTGAGATTTAGGTTTTTTTGTGGTTTTTAAGGGTTTTTATGGTTTTTAGGGTTTTTAGGTTTTTAGGTTCTTTTATGGTTTTTATGGTTATCGGGGGTTTCTATAGTTTAAACTTTTTTTAGTGTTTTTGGGTTTTTGAGGGTTTTTAATTTTTTTTATAGGGTCTATTGGTTTTATGGGTTTTTGTGGTCAATTATATTTTTAAATGATTTTCTAGGGAATTTATGGGTTTAGTTTTTTTTCTTTTAATCATTTATAGGATTTTGTATGGTCTTTTTAAATTTTTACAGGTTCTTAAGTGTTTTATGGAATTTTTAGTGTTTTTAGAGTCCTCTGGGTTTTTAGGGTATTTAGGGTCTTTTGGGGTTTTAAGGATTATAGTAGTTTCGTTTTGGGGGTGGGTTATGGTTTTTAACATTTTAAGAGTAATATTTTTTTTAGTGTGTTTTAATGGTTTTTAGGGTCTTTTATGGGATTTGTATGGTTTATATGTTCTTTTTGGTTTTTTAGAGTCTTCTAGAGTTTTTAGAGTCATATAGAGTTTTTATTGTTTTTATTGTTTTTAGGATCCTTCAGGGTTTTTTGGTTTTTTGGATCCTTTAGAGGGTTTAGGGTTATTTAGATCCCTTTAGAGTATTTTAGGATTTTTAGGATATTTTCAGCTTTTTTAAGGGTTTATAGTGTTTTTAGAGTCATTAAGTGTTTTTTAATGTTTTCTCTTAGAGTTATTTTTAGGGTTTTTTGGATCAATTATAGGTTTTAAGGGTTTTATGTTATTTAGGGGGATTAATGGGTTTTTGTGGTCTTTTAAGGGTTTTATGCTCTTTAAGGGTTTTAGGATATTCTAAGGGTTTTAGGGGGGTTAGGGTTTTTAGTGGTTTTGGGTTTTTAGGATTTATTAGGATTTTTAATGATTTTTTGTGGTGTTAATCTCTTTTAGGGGTCTTGGTTTTTTTGAGTTATAGGGGGTTATAATTTTCTTATGGAGTTATATGCATTTTAGGATTTTTATATTCTCTATGGTTTAAGGGGATTTTTAGGGGTTTTGGGGTTTTTAAGGGGTTTTAGTGTGTTTTCTGTTTTTAAGGTTATTATGGGTTTTTAGAAACTTTTATGGGTTTTTTTGGGTCTTAGGTTTTTTGAGGTTTTTCATGTAATTTAGGATTTTATATAGTTTTAGAGTTTTTATTTATTTATGTTATTAGACTTTTTAGGAGTTTTTTGAGTTTTTTGGGTTCATTTAGGGGTATATATGTTATTTATGGGTTTTAATGTTTTTAGAATTTTATTGTATTTTTAGGCTTTTAAAATGTTTATATGTTTTTTAGGATTTTTTGGGATTTTATTGTTTTTAGAGTTTTTAAGTTCTTATATGGTTTTTAGGTTTTTTCTTTTTTTAGTGTTTTTAGGTTTTTTTATTTTATGTCTGTTTTAGGGTTTTTTCGATTTTAAGTGGTTTTAGAGTTTTAAGTGTGCTTTATGGGGTTTTATTGTTTTTAAAGTTTCATGGGGTTTTATGGTTTCTAGTGTTTTTAGGATTATAGGTATTTTAAATGTTTTGTGGTTTTAAATGGTTTTCACATTTTTGAGGGTGTTTAATAATTTGTTAAGGGTTTTATTTTGTTTTTATGTGGTTTTTGGAGTATTTTAGGCCTTTTAGGGTATTTTATAGTTTTTGGGTTTTTGGGGTCTTTTAGGGTTTTAATTTTTTTATGGTTTTGGGTTTTTAAAAGTTTTTGTGGGTTCTTAGGGGTTTGTGGGGTTTGGGTTTTTAGGTGATTTATGGTGATCTATGGTTTTTAGGGTTTTAGTTTTTTAGTTTTTTTAGGATTTGTTAGGAATTTTTTGGGTATTTTTGGTCTTTGGGGTTTTTAGGTTTTTCTGTTTTTTAGGGTTTTGGGTATTTTTAGGTGTTTAAGTGTTTTCTAAAATTTTTAGTGGGATTTATTGTTTTTAGGGGTTTGGAGGTTTTAGGTTTTTTTGGTTTTTAGGATTTCTAAGTGTTAGTTTATGATTTTTAGAGATTTAGGGTTTTTAGGGTTTGAGGGATATTTTGTTTTTTGTGGGTTTTAGGTTTTTATGCCTTATTTTGGGTTTTGAAGTGTTTTATGATTTTTGTAGGTTTTTTTAAGATATTTTAGGTTTTTTATGATTTTATTGTATTTTAGGGTCTATGAGGGGTTTTAGGATATTTTAGTGCCTTTTAGGTTTTTAGAGATCATTTAGGGTATTTAATGATTTTAGGAATTTTTAGGGCTTTCCTAGTATTTAGGGACTTTTAGAGATTTTAGGGGTGTTTTGGGATTTTTAGTTGTTTATGGTTTTAGGGGTTTTATGGATTTTAGGGTTTTTATGGTTTTTAAGGTTTTTAGATGTTTTTTAATGTTTTTTGGGTTTTACTGTTTTTAATTTTTTATAGGATTCTTTTATGGGGTTTAGGGTTTTTAGGTTTCTCTTATGGTATTATGGTAGTTTTTTCCTTTTCTTTATTTTTAAGGATATATTAGGGTTTTTACAGTTTCTAGGGTTTTGCAATATTTTATTATTTTCATATGGTTTTTAGGGTTTTGAATGGTTTTGTTCAGTTTTTAGTATTTTGGGGAGTTTTTTGGAGTTCTAATGGTTTTTACTATTTTTCAGATTTTTTATAGTTAGAGTTTTTTCATATTTTTAGGGGTTTTTGGGTTTTTTTATTATTTAGTGTTTTGTATCATTTTTTAGGTGTTCGATAGGTTTTAGGATGTTTTAGGAAATTATTTGGGTTTTTAGGGTTTTTATAATTTTCATTGGGGATATAGTGGTTTTATAGTACTATTTATGGGTTTTTGGAGTCTTTTATGTCATTTTGGATTTTAGAGATTTTTGGGTTTTTATTGGGTTTTTTAGTTGTTTATGTGTTGTAAGGATTTTTTAGTTTTTAGGGATTTGTAGGGTTTTTAAGGATTTTATATTTTCTAGATTTTTTATGTTTTTTTTCCAGTTTTTAGAGTTTTTAAGGTTTTTAAGGTTGTTTTAGAGTTGTTAAGGAAATTTAGTGTTTTTAGGGTTTTAGGGCCTTTATGTTTTTTTGTTTTTTCAGAGTATTTTAGGGTTTTGGGGGTATTTATTGGTTTTATAGTATTTAATGATTTTTAGGGTATTTATGATTTCTAGGTTTTTAAAGGTTTTTAGGGTTTTTAATGCTTTTAGTATTTTAGGGTTTTTAAGGGTTAGGTTTTTATTGTTTTTAAGTGGTTTCTTGTTTTTAGGTATTTTTATGGGGTTCTAGGGTATTTTAGCGAATTTAAGGTGGTGTTAGGGGTTTAAAAGTTTTTTTTGTATTTTTTGTTTTTTCAGGGTATGAGAGTATTTAGGGTTTTAAGGGTTTTTGGGTATTTTAAGGTTATAGGATATTTTTGTCTATGCGTTTTTAGGGTTTTTTAGTTTTTTTAGGGTTTAGGGGTTTTTAGGATGTTTAAAGGTTTTTAGAGTTTTGGGGGTTTAGGGATTTCTTTGGGTTTTTTGTTCTTTTATGAGTTTTTTTTATTTTTATCATCTTTTAGGGATATTTTAGGGATTTAATAGTTTTTAGGGTTTTAGATGTCTTTCATGGGATTAATGATTTTATAAGGTTCTAAGGTTTTTAAGGTTTTTAGGACCTCTTATGTTTTCAATGGAGTTTCATAGTTTTTAGTATTTTAGTGCCTTTTAGGGTTTTCAATGTCTTTTAAGGATTTTATATATTTTTAGGGTTTCTATGGTTCTATTGTGGTATTTTGGGTGTCTTTTAGAGTTTTTTTTTTTGTGGGGTTTTGGTTTTTTAACAAGCTTTTGTACTGTTTTTCTGGTTTTTTTTGGTTTTGTAGGATTTTTTTGGGGTTTTGGGTTATTTGAGATTGTTATGCGTTTCAAGATTTTTTTGGGTTCTTATGGTTTTACTTGTGTTCACAGTTTTTAGCGGTTTTAGAGTTTTGGGGGTTTTAGTGTTTTGAGGGTTTTCTTAGTATTTTAGGGATTTTTTTTTGTTTTCTTATGGTTTTCTAGGGTTATTTAGGGTTTTCATGGGATTTCAATGGTTTTAGGTTTTTTAATTGTTTTGAGGGGTTTTGGGATTTTTAAGGTACTTAGGTTTTTTATGGGTGTTAGGGTTTTAGGATTTTTAATGGGTTTTAGGTCCTTTTTATATATTTTTATGGTATTTTAGGTATTTTAGGGTCATTTGGGTCTTTTTGGGTTTTTTACTATGTTTTAATGATTTAGGTTCTTTTATGGTCCTCTAAGGGGGGTTTTTGGATTTTAAAGGTTTTATTGGATTTTTGTGATTTTTTGGATTTTTATTTTTCTAATGTTTTTTAGGGCTTTTGGAGAATTTTAAGATTTTTGGGGATTTCGTTATTTTAAGGGGTTTAAGTTGATTTAAAATTTTTAATGGTTTTTATTGATTGGGAGGATTTTTGAGATTTTAGGGGTCTTATGCGTTTTTAGGGGTTTGGGTGGTATAGGGGTTTTTATGATTTTAGTGTTTTTAAGTTTTTTAGCGTTTTAAAGTTTTATACAGTTTTTTAGTGTTTTCTAAAATTTATTTAGATATTTTTAGGTTTTTTAGATATTTTTAGTGTATTTAGGGGTTTTAGTGATTTGTAGGGTCTTTTGGGTTTTTATGGTCTTTTGGGGGTCATTTTGGGTTTTCAGGGACAGTACAATTCTAATGGATGTACCTATTTGAGATATGTTTCTAAAAATAAAATAAGAAATAATGAAAAATAGTATCAGTTAAAGGATCAATTATAGAAGAGTAATTAAAAGACAAAATATCATATGTATTCTCTTATTATTTTCAATCAGAATATCCTTCAGAACATAATCTAATGGGTCACAATGAGGACAATGTTAATGATTTCACTTCCATTAATTTTTAGTTTGTAATCATCCCAATATTGGGTTTGGTGGTTATAACGAGTGGTGGATTTTAGATGAAGATGTACACAAATCTCAAACATTTGTTTTTATTAATTATGAAGATATGACATGATTTTTTCCGTGAATAATAATTTTTATTTTATTTTTGTATTTTTATAATAGATACATTTATTTAAATTAAGTTATTTGTAGACTATATGATGACCTGATTCCCTTGAAGAACGTCATTAATAGAATTTTTCATATTGATTTTAAAGAATAGTAAGTTAATTTTTTGTATGGTTCATTAAATCAATTTTTTAATTATATCTACTATTACTAATTTTTATTATTTTCTAGAAATACAACATAAAAGTAAAATATATATTCAATTACATATGCTCAAAAACTCTCAATAGAAATTGGTAAAACCAAATAATAGGTATATAGTAGTGGATTTAGATTTTATACTTACATATATGGTGAATCAAAGAAATTAATTAATAGTAATTTTTTTAAAAGGATCTCATCGTAAAGAAATTAATGTTTAATTTTATGTTTCCTGGATTAAATAATTGAGTTATGTTATCTGATACCAAATTTTGTTTCACTGTTTAAATCCCATTCGTTTGATACTGATCCAGAGTTGTGAGTTCATCCATTTTATGGAGTAGTTCACATTGAATATAATATTATTCTGACATAAAATGATCCAGTTATGTTTACACATAAATAACACCAATTAATTATTCAATTTAATGTTTTTTAGAGATTTGAATGACTAGTGCAGTGCAGTAAAAATGAAATCTCATCATAATCGATCTCTTGAAAATGAAAATTTTTCTTTATAAGTTAAAAATTATGAAATTATTCAAGAAAAATCACTAAATATATATCTTACCAAATTATATATAAATATTATTGATGAAACCCCCTTGTTAAAGAATGATAATATTGATATTGGTAAGTAATACAGGATGGTGAAACTAAATTTCATATGGAAATTGATAATGTTAAAGATGAAGATAAATACATTCTACACAATTAAGATAAGGAAGAAGATGATAGATGATGTATAATATTCAGGTATTTATTTGTTTTTTATATTTTATATTTGTATTACCAATAACTTAAAGGAAAAATTGTTTTTTTAGTTGGATGGACCTGATGATCTATTCTATTATTTTTCTAATCACATTAATTTTTAATTTTTTATATTTTATATTTGTATAAAAATTTATTGACTAGTAATAATATTATATTCTTCATGGTGGTTATTATTTTATATTTTTTATATCTTTATTAAAAATATTTATAGGTTAGATTATTATATTCATGTATTTATTTATATGTAATTGTTATATTTTTATTATTTAGTAGTTTTTATAATTGATGTATGTATTAACAATTATTTATAGGTAGTATTATTATATTATGGTTTTTATTAGTTTTTTATATTTGATATTTTAATTGACTATTTTTTAGAGGTAATATTATTAGTTTCAAATGGATAGACATTCTCAAGATGATCAATTTCATTCTCTCAATGATGCCATACTTCTTGAGGATAATCTCAATAGATTTTACCCTCAAGTTGTTGTACCTATTATGAGGGGGCGTAGCATTGAACAGTTGATGATTATATACAATGTTCTAGAGATACATCCATCTATTAATTTTAATTCTCAACAAAAAAGGCATATTCAATTATATAATGTATTAATTTAATATTAGGTTTTTTACTTGTTTTGATAATAATATTCTGAGTATTTTTTTCTTTTCATGGGTTTTAACATTTAGATATTGGGAAGGATAGTGTGATTCTATGAATTAATGTTCATGTTCTGTGGGTGTTAGGGGATCAAGTTCTCGTTGTCGTTCATCAATAGATATTCAACCACTGGATAGTACATTATTAAATAATATATTTTATTTTAAAAAAATTTAATTAGTAACATTTTTTTAATTTTCTTATAAAATTTATCGTCTCTGATTGATGATAGCTTGAAAAATTTTATCTAAGAGGCATGGGAGATTTGTATACATGAACCTTGTCATCAATTTTTACACAAACTAAGAAAGTAATAAATGGATTGATCTTATGTTACTATTTTCTTATAGTATTAATTCCCTAAAATACTATCATATATTTAAGCCCAAGTATGAGATGGATTATGATTATACTTGATAGGAGATACTTTTAAGAGGAGATAGTTATTAGGGCATCAGAAGTAGGGGAGGTAGGAGGTCACACATAGGGTCAGGGGTCATACATTTGGTATACATCGATGATATATTTTAAGTAGTATTATTTATTATTATATATATAATTTAAATCTAATTTTTATATTTTAAAGGACACTACAAAACACTATATTATATAGTTCAATGTTTACAAGATTATTTACATAGATCTTATTATAAGACAAATTTCTAGTGGCAAGTAGTGCAAGATTTTGGATATTATTTATAAAAATACTAATTTTAATTTTACTTTAATTATAATTTCAAATTATATTTTATGGAAATATATATGAATGTGGTTTCTAATTAATGATATATTTAATCCAAGAGTGAAGAATATTCCACTTGTGAATTATATTTTGAATAGGGGGCTTGGATATGGGAAACAATGCATGGTGTCGAGAGAGGATGGGTGACTGGTATTGGTTTATGAAAAACACCAATATGTTTTTATGGTACATTTGTGATCTCATCAGTAAAATAGAAGGTAAATCTTGTAGATTAATGGTCATTGTCCACTCCACTATATGAGGGGAGGTTGATAGCTCAGGATGAGGTGACATAACAGATACAGAGAGAGAGGGAGGATGAGTGTGAAAAGTAGTGTTAGAGAGATGAGAAAATGTTGTAGTATATACGATAGCTTTTATGTGGTGTTTGTATGGATATTCCTCCCACTGGACCTTCAATTGATCTTCCTCCAATTTATACCAATAGAATTTAATTTTTTTTATTACTATTATGTATTTTATGATAACAAACATATTATGTGTGAAATGACGTAAATATATAAGGATTTTTTTTATTATATTTAGGATTTTTTAATTTTTTTTCTAATTTAATTATTTTTAAAATTTATTATTTTTATAAAAAATACATATTATAAGGAATTACTGTAACAATAAAAACAGGTTTTAAAAAAAATTCATCAGACTTATTTGTGATGAATTCAGATCCTATCACAAATAAATTTTATTTGCGATGGCCCATCACCAAGGGTTATAAAAATAATTTTAATGAATTTATTTGTGAATAATGCTTCATCCATTGCAACTAATTACGAATTTTGAGTAAAGATCATAAAAAACTAGAATTTTGATGTTGTTTTATGTGATGGTACATTATCAATGGAATCCCATCTTAAAAGGCCTTTAGAGATGGTAATACATCACTAATGTCCTATTACAAAATCATAAAAATCCAATATTGAGGTTTTTATAGTTTTGTTATGGTTATTAGGGTTTTAAAAGGAAAAATTTGGGTTTTTTTAGGATTAAAGGGTTTTTTATGATTTCTGGGATTATGAGGGTTTGGGGGGTCTTTAGGTGTTTTAGGAGTTTTTATGTTTTTAGGGGTTTTATTGTTTTTTAGGGTTTTTAGGGTTTTTATGGTTTTTAGGAGATCATAGTGGTATTTTGGGGTTTTATTGTCTTTTAGGGTCTTTAGGGGTTTTATGGTTTTTAGGTTGTTTTATAATTTGTTAAGGTCTTTATGGATTTTTAGGGTTTTATGGGTTTAGTGTCTTTTTAGGTGTCTTAGAGTATTTTTATGTATTTTTTGTGTTTTAGTTTCTTTTATGGGTTTAAATGTTTCTATGGATTGTTATGTTTTTAGTGATTTTTTGGGTTTCATAGGGTTGAAAGGGTATTTATTTCTATTTAGTGTTTTAAATGTTTTTAGGGTTTTTTGGGATTCTTTGTGTTTTTGGTGTTTTTTGGGTTTTAGAGTTCTTTAGGGAGTTTAAGGGGTTTTTGGTATGTTTTAGTGTTTTATGGTTTTTAGGAACTTTTAGTGTATTTTATATTTTTTATGATCTTCTAGTGTCTTATAGCTTTTTAGTGTCATTTTTGGGTTTTATGGTTTTTTGTATTTTTGATTTGTTTTTTGAGTTTTTAAGGTTTTTATGGTTTTTAGGGGTTTTTTTCATTTGTAAGGTTTTTACTATTTTTTTTCTTCTTATGTTTTTTATGGTTTAAACGTTTTTTGTTTTTAAGGGATTTTAAGGTATTTTTATAGTGTTTTGGGGCATTTAGGGTTTTAGTGTATTTTTAGGTTTTTATTATTTTATGGTTTTTATGTTCTTTGGGGTTTTTTGGGTTTTTGTATTTTTTAATAGTTTGGGAATGTTTGAGTTTCTTTTTAGGAGGTTTGGGGGGGTTTTCGGTCGTTTTAGTGGTTTTGGGTTTTTTATGTTTTAGGGACATTTTATGGAGTTTTGTGTTTTAGGGTCTTCTAGGTTTTTTAGGGTCATTTTGTTTTTAGAGGAATTTAGGGGTTTTTAGGGTTTATTTATGTTTTTTAGGGTTTTAAAGGTTTTTTTTAGGATTTTTGGGATTTTTTTATTTTTTGGGTATTTCAGGTTTTTTGAATTTTTTTTGGGGGGTCTTAGGATTTTTATGTGTTTAAGGGTTTAAAGGGGTCTTTTTGGTTCTTTAGAATTTATGTTTTTTTATTGAAATTGTTTTTTGGGTTTTTGGGTCTTTTGTGTTATTTAGGATATTTTTTAGTCATTTATAAGATTTAGGGTTTCTTATATTCTTTTAGGGTTTTAGGGGTTTTATGGTATTTTAGGGATTTTTAGGTTTTTATGGTATTTTTGGGGGTTTTATGATATTTTAGATTATTTAAGGGTTTTTATGGTATTTTAGTGTTTATTATTTAGGGTGTAGAGTTTTGGTTTTATGTTATAAGGTTTAGGGTCAAGGTTTTAAAGTTTAGTGTGTAGGGTATAGGGTTTATGGTGTAGGTTTTGTTTTTTTGATGTAGATTATAAGGTTTAGGGTGTTGGTTTTTGGGTTTAGGGTGTATATTATAGGTTTTGGGGTGTGTGATTTAGGGTTTCGGTTGTAGGATATATGGATTAGGATATAGGTCTTGGGGTTTAGGGTGTATGATTTTTGGTGTAGGGTATACGGTATATGGTTTGGGGTGTAGGACTTACTGTTAGGGTTTATGGTATATGTAATAGGGTGAGGGTTAAGAGTTTTGGGTTCATGGTATAGGTTTTAGGGTATAGGGTTTGTGGATTTGGGTGTAGGGTATAGGGTTTGGGGTGTAGGGTCCAGTGTTTGGGGTATCGGGTATAAGGTTTAGGGTGTAGGGTTTAGCCTTTAGGGTGTAGGGTATGTGATTTAGTGTTTAGGGTTTAAGGATTAGTGTGTAGTGTTTTGGGTTTAGTGTGTAAGGTATTGGGTTTAATGGTTAGGGTTTAGATTATTGGGTGTAGGTTATAGGGTTTAGGGTTTAGGGTTTGGTATTGGGGTTCAAGGTTTATGGTTTTGGGTTTTGGGTTTGGGGTATAGGGGTTTTGATGTATATTTTAGGGTTTATGGGTTAGGGTAGAGTAATTAAGGTGTAGGGTGTAGGGTTTTGGGTGTAGGGTTTAGGTTTTAGGGTATTGGTATAGAGTTTATGGTGTGGGTTACAGGGTTTATACTCTATGGTATTGGGTTTTTGGTGTGGGTTGTAGGGTTCGTGTGTATAGTTTCTGGTCTAGGGTGTAAGCTATAGGATTTAGGGAGTATGGATTAGGTTTTTTGGTTTAGGTTTTAGTGTTTTTGGTGTTGGTTAAAGGTCTTATTATGCGTGCTATAGGGAATACTGTTTAGGGTTTCTGTTTTTGGGTGCAAGGTATAGGGTTTTGGATGTATGGTGTATGGTTTACGGTGCATATTTTAGGGTTTATGGTGTATGGTTTGGGGGTTTGGTTGTATGGTATAGTGTTTATGGAGTAGGATTTAGGGTTGAGGGTGTATGGTCTAGGGTTTAGGGTGTGAGGTGTACGGTTTTGGTTGTAGGGTATATGATTTCAAGTGTATGGTATCGTTTTTAGGGTTTAGGGTTTAGGGAGTACAGTTTTGGGTTTTCAGTGTATGTTATATGGTTTAGGGTGTATGGTTTAGATTTTTGTGTGTTGGGTATATAGTTGTTGGGTTTTAGGGATTTTTATAGTATTTAGGGGTTTTAGGTTTTTTGGGGGTTTTAGGAATTTTTGGGTTTTAGGTTATTTTAGTTTTTTATGGTTTTTTGTATTTTTTTAGCTCTTTTTTTTGTTTTTAGATATTTTTAAGGTTTTACTATTTTAGGATTATTTAGGGTTTTTAAGGATTTAAATGATTTTTTTGGTATAATAGGGAATTAGGGTCTCTAAATGTTTTTTAGGTTTTTAGGGGTTTTTAGGGATTTTATTGATTTTTGGGGATTCAATCTTTTGATGGTTTTCATAGGATTTCCAAAGGTGTTTTGGGATTTTAGGGGTTTTAGTATTTTTAGGGTTTTTGAATATTTTAGGGGTTTCTTTGTGGTTTTAGGATTTTTATCCAGTTTTAAGGTTTATTTGGGATTTTAGGGGTTTCTAATTTTTTTAGTGTTTTTTATTATTTCTAATTATTTTTAAGTTTTTAATCGTTTTTAGGTTTTTCTATTTTTTTGGTTTGTTGGTGGATTTTCGTGTTTTTATGGTGTTTGGGTTTTTAGGTTTTTAAGGGTTTTTAGGGTTTTATGTTTTTTATTGTTTGTTTAGGTATTTTAGGGATTCGATATATTTTTAGATATTTTAATGGTTTTATGGTTTTGGGGTTTTAGTGGTTTTATATGAGGTTTAGTGTCATTTGGTGTCTTTTCAGTGTTTTTAGTTTCTTTTAGTGTTTTTGTGTTTTAGTATCATTATAGGGTTTTTACATCTTATTTTTTCGGGTTTTATATTTTCTATAGTTTTTAGGTGTGTTATGGTTTTTAGTGGTTTTAGGTTTTTTAAGAGTTTTTTGGGTTTTAAGGGGTTTTTGGGTTTTTATGGGTATTTGGGTTTTTTTAGACTTTTAATGTTTTTAGCTGTTTTTAACGTTTTTTGGGTTTTTATATTTTTTAGGGTTTTTTGGGTATTTAGGGGTTTAATTTAATTTTTTGAGTTTTTCTGATTTTTTTGTGATTTTTATGGTTTTAATGTTTTTAGGGTTTTTAGGGTTTTTATGGGGTTCTGGGTTTGTAGAAGTTTTACAGGTTTTTTTGTGGTTTTTTGGTTTTTTGGTTTTTTTGGGGTTTTATGGATTTTTTTTTGTTTGGGGGGGGAGGTTATTAAAGAATTTTATAGTAATCACGCTATCTTAGAGGTTTTAGGGTTTAAATATTATTGTTAGGGTTTTTTAGAATTATCAAGGTTATTTTAGGGTTTTTAGGGTTTTAGGGTCTTTGAGGGTATTTTAGGATTTTTGTTTCTTTTTTATGATTTTATGTTCTTTTAAAAAAAATTAGGGTTATTTAAAAAAAATTAGTGTTTTAAGGTGTTTTATTTTTATAGATTATTTTAGGAATTTCTTTATATTTTTTAGGTTTTTTAATGTTTTTTGGTTATTTATTTATTTTTTGGTTTTTATGGAGTTTTATAGGATTATTTTGGGTGGGGGGGTTAGCGGTTTTTTGAGGTTGTTTGTTGGTTTTTATGATTTTGGGTTCTTTTGGGATTTCATAGTTAGTTAGTGTTATTTATGGTTTTTAGGGTTTTTCGGTCCTTTAGGTTTTTTTGGATCTTTTATGTTTTTTAGTGTTTTAGGTTTCTTTGGATTGTTAGGGGTTTTATAGTATTTTAGGTTTTTATGGGGTTTTAGGGACTTTTAGGAATTTTTGGGTTTTTAGTGTGATATGGATTTTTGGAGTATTTTATAGTCATTTAGGTGTTTTTTTGGGTTGTAAATTCTTTAAGGTTTATTTTAACTTTTAGGGTTTTAATGGTTTTAGGTTATTTTATGGTTTTTAGGGTTTTATGGACAATCGGGGATTTTTTGGTTTTTAGGGTTTTTAGGGATTTCTAGGGGGTTTTCGGTTTTTAGGGTTCTTTATAGTTTTTAGGGGTTTATAGTGATTTTTAGGGACCTTTAGTGATTTTATGATTTTTAGGTATTTTATGATTTTTAAGTGTTTTTTAGTGTTTTAGGGATTTTGAAATGCCCCAACCCTAGAAGCCCTGAGCCCGTGAATTTTTTTAATACATTGGCAGGATTACAAGTAGTCATGTCCTGAAGGATCGATCAGTTTAGTAGTCTTGGAAAAATGATTACATACATGAACATTATGTCACAATTTATAACATAAAACACATAATAGATAATCCTTTTATAACACCATTATTCCATTAGATTAACCCTGCATATTAATCATAAAACACTTCTTGTCATCTTGGAAAAAAACATAAGAAAGGGGAGAGCTCAGATGCTCAGTAAGGATAAACAATATAGCGGAAGCTATCACAAATAAGCATAAAAGTTTACGGTAAGGTACAAAACTAAAAGATATGACTTTTAAAAAATTGTCTTCAACATAATATGATAAAAATAAATAAAATTATTCCATTTAAAGGTTCATATGGATATTCTACTAGTCGAATAATCACATGTAAAATCAATAACCAATCTCATAATGAGGGAATGCATAATACTCAAAATCATAACCACTACGTCAAGGGATTGTGCCATGACCATACACAAATATTATAACAATGACTTGTGACAAGACACTAGTTTATCTCATGAGACCTACCAACGTATCAAGGGGCTATAGTGAGCCCCTACCATCACTTACTAAGTCCAATACATTTCTCATATTAAAAAGGTGAAATATAACATAGAAACTCATATTAAAACTAGTGTTTGAAATGTTACTAATTTAACTATAAACCATGAATGGTATTAAAATATCAAATCCATAGTAAAACATATCATAATCCCATCAATACAATAAGGAATATTTTATCATAATAAATCAATCTCAATTAAACATAAAATCCGACAAAGGATGTTGTCATAGATGAAATTAATATAAAAAAATCACTAAAACTCTTTTAGAGAAACATCCCTTTTCACATTGAAAACATTAAATGTCAAAAAATTTAAAAAATAAGACATTTAAAATATATTTTTAATCAAATCTTCCCATACCACTTTGAAACTTTTGAAAGGAATTAACATTTTAAATCATTTATATCCATATAAATAAATCATTAAAACCATTTTGAAAACATGAACATTAAGGAGAAAGGTTTAGAAGCATAAATATTTTAAAAAAAATATAATGATGTTTCAGTTAAAGATTAACTTACATAAAACCATAAAATATTCTTTTTTAAATCATTTTTAAGAAACATGGAAATTAAGGATAAATAGGTCCCAGTAAATACTTATCCATAAACAATCTCGGATAATAATGAGATTGTAAAACTAACCCTTTCCTTAGATATGATATTATCCATATGTGTCTAGAACTACTATATAATGTTTTTAGACATATTAATAACTTATATATTAATTAAAATAATATTTATGATATCATATATGATTCTTTTATGACTTAATATTACGCATTTATTAACATTTCCATGTTATTTCAACATTTCAGGTAATAGTTTCTTTGTTTCTCGTACGTATTTTGACTTGTTATTCTTGATAATATTACATAGATCATGATTTAATTACTTAAAAATTGCATAATATTATTTATATATCCTATATATTCATAATATAAATATATAAAATATATATATATATATAGAATACACCGTTCATGGGGACAGTAGGTCGTATGTACGCATTAACATTGTTTCCATTTTCTTATCGTATAGAATGGAAGCAAGTGAATGAAATATATGTACATACATATATATATATATATATTATTAATATAGAATTATTATCTCATATATTTCATTATTATTCATAATATATATATTTTATAATCTTTATTGGATGATGAACGTGGAAGATGAGTCTCATCACGTTGTGGAGATATTAAGTCGTACGTACACATGAGCGATGATATCATTTTATTAATGGATAAATGGTATATAATTGGACTGAATATGAATTTTTTAAAAAATATTATCATGTTATATTTATTAATTTATTCATTTATATTAATCTTTATACCCAACAAAATAAAGTATAGATGAAAAGTATTTTGCACCACAGCATGGAGATGGTAAGTCGTACGTACGCACACATGGTGTTATTTTTTTTCATAGGTTTGGTAAAATTAGTAATATGGTTGTCCCATAATCATAAAAAAATCTCATAATATTCTGGATTTATTATTTTAGTAAGGTAAAAACATACGAAGAGGGAGTGGAAGAAGAAAAAAAAACTTTGAAAGATGAGATAAAATGATTACCTCTTCTTTGGGTGTCTCCATTTGATTTTCCTAAAAGGACTCCATAAGATGGTTTTATTCATTAAAATTGGACTATAAAATGATTTAATGTAATTTTGGAGTAGTTTTGGGAATGTTTTGTCCTAGCCAAAGGGCTTTGGAGGTGTTATTAAAAGAGAATGAGAAGTTCCCTTTCATATGAGAGGTGAGGGACACTTTTGGAATATCTTGAAATATTAATTTATTATAAATTTAAATTAGGTTTATAATGTCTTAAAAGTGATTTATTTCGATGATAATATGATTTTGGGTCTAAATACTCTCAAAAAATAGGTTTTATACATTTTACATCATGAATTTAACCTTATCTTTTGGCTTTAACCCTTAGTTAAATAAGTTAACTCTTACAATGTATTCTTGTATTTGTATACTATATGGTTAATATAGTTACTCTAAAATTAAAATTGAACCTCTACTGTATAATTAATGAAACTTTAAACACTATCTAAGTAAGTTGGAATAATATTATAATTTTATGACTATTATATCATTTAATAAATTAGTAATTTTTTAAAAAATTCATTTATGTCAATTTTGATACTATTTAGTAATTGATTTTTGTTAAAGTCATAAAAACTTGATTACATTGAAAAAAAAGGAATTAAATAAATCCTTAAATTTTCATTTTATCCAAAAAATTCGTGGATGGTTTCAAAAATCTCAAATTAAATTTATTTTATTAACTTAAATATCATTTATTTCAATCATTCATTAATAAGGTAATCATTATATCATCCTTGTGTCATAAATAAATATATTTATTTAATGTGTAAAAATTATAAATAAAATAACATGATGTATAAAATATTTTTTGATTTATAATTACTATTTATAGTTGAAGATATCATTTATATAAACCAAATTAAAAAAATTAGTTAGGAGATACATGTTTATGTTATATTTCCCCTTTTCTTTCAATTAAACATTATAAAATGTAATTATCACACCCATGTGGCTCTATGAGTTCTCCAAATAGACCTAAGTATTCTCATGGTAGTCCATATATCATGAAATAGTATTAGTACATGTGTTAGGGTAGTTTTATATTATTATATTATTATTATTTTTACACTTATTTACCTGATTTACCCTTTAACCATGGTAAATAAAAATAATTACTGAAGTTTCTATTCATAATGTCAAAAAATTAAAGGTACATATTTACACAATTTGTACCATAGGATTAACAATATTTAAGATATTTTTTCAAATTCAAAACACATAATTTTCTGAAATTAATTTTAAATTAATTGATGTTGTAAAAACCCAAAAGTGGATTCTTAAGAAGTAAAAACTATCAAAAGATTAACATGTTTTTATGTCCAATTTCAATGTGAAATTACTTCCAATGACCAAAATTGGATTAAATGATAAAAATATAATCCAATTATCCATTAAAACCAATTAAAATGAAAATCTATCTACGTATATAAATTAGATGAAAAGGATGTTTTGAATTAAAATATAGTATTTACCACTATTCATAAAAAATGGATTTTATTATAAAATAAAAAACATTTATCCAAACTAAATTTTTAACTCCCAATTATAAAGAATAATTTCATTTTTTTCAAATTTAATATATAAAAATGTCAAATATTTGATTTAAAAAGGGTTCCCCATGAAAAGGTGTAAAAACATTATTTATAAAAAAATGTTATTTTATCTGAAATATTGAATTTTCTATATATTATTTCAAGGAAAAACATAAGGTGAATATAGAAATTATTGGGGATATATAAAAATTTCAAAATTTGTTTAATTATATTAATAATCACTTTTTGAACTGCTAGTTTGATGGGACATGTTGTGCTCGAACTCAATGTTGTGTGTAGTTAAAGCTAAGACAATGTTGTGTGTAGCGCAAGATTATCATGTTGTAGAGTAAAAAACAAGATATTAATTATTTTTAAAAACAAACATATCATGGAATCTTGGGGTGTTACATTAACCCCACCTTCAATAAATTTTTTCCTCATAATTTTTAAATTTTGGTTCAGTAACTGAGGTTTGATTATTCAAAATCCCTTTATTGGAATCCCAAATTGGAAATATTTGTTGATAAAACATCCATTTTCAGATAGTGAATGGAAAATTAGAAGGTAACCAGAGATAACATATATATGGATTCCATGTAGGAAAATATTTATATGGAATAAATAACTAAAGATCATGTTCTGAGGGAGAGAGATGGAGAACATGATTAGGAAAAGGTTAATAACCATAAAGGTATAAATATGTGATGATCTATGGGGCCATTTGATTCAACACAAAATAATATAATAGGATTTTTTATTGTTTTCTAGATCCTTTACCTTATTTTGAAGAACATAATAAGAAATTCTTAATTAATTTCAGTACAATCTCACCATAGGTCATGCCATTATGAATTTCCACTCCATCTCTTATTTAAAGAAATAAAGTTGAATTTTTCATTCCAAAAGTGTTGTAAGATCATGAAATCCATAAATAGAATGATATATCATTCCATCTATCTCAAATAAGTTATAACATGTTACCACATATGCATAATTATACCTATAGAGAGATAATACATTAATCTAACAGAATTTAACCAGATTATAACTTATACTATCCATAAATGGATAACCTTAAAATCCTTCCAAAAACTGAAAATCTACAACTTTAGAAAGAGGTGGACCAAATCGAATTAGCATTTATAGCCCATATTTCATAGGGAAGTTCTTGGATGTCACATTCCTAACATTTGAACACCTTCATCATGTATTCTCTCTAGTCATGATAACAACCTGAATTATTAGATATCATTATTGAAAACATGCATGTTTCCTTATTCCAAAACATAGTGTATTATTCCTTAAGTCCCAAAAAGTTGAATACATCATCCATGATAACATAACCCTCAAATTGAAAAATACATAATTAGTTCTCATGATACCATCATTATTCAATTTACTTATTCAAATCAAATACATCTTTATCCAAATTTCATTATGTTAACATAAGGAACATATTAAGGGTTATATTTACCTTAATCATATGTTCTCAAAATATAATCTTTCCATTAAATAAATTTTCTTGTCCATTATATCTATTAAACATATTCATGAAAATCCTTAGTGGAAAACATAAATTAAATACTCCTTATATAATTCACTATTCATAATTCATGGATCCAAATACATAAATACTTCAATATTTCCAATTTAATGGTCGGCCTGGAATATGTACTTCCTTGATGTTTTGATGTATATTATTCTGTCTGGGCATTGAGTTGTGTAATTCTAATGATTTCCAAATATGAGACATTTAACTCCATAACAATTGGTCACTCTATGGCGATTTTCCCGCATAGATAAGATCTTCTCCTCCATTTGAGGTATTCCACAAGGTTCTTCATCCCTTCCTCTTGACATATATGAAACTGAATCTTATTTCCCGTATGCTTGTTAAAATTTGATCATTTATAAATGTTCATTATCCAATTACGTAATGTGTTAGGAAATTCATCAAAGATCACATTGTTAATCATATATCATGATAATTGATTTGGAATAATCACAATATATTTCTCTCTAGTCATTACCCAATTTTTTTCCCAAAATCACCTGATTTTCCATCAAACTCCATGTTAATCCAATTCCTTATGGTTTCCTCCATTAACTAAGACCATAAAGAATAAGGTGAGAAATACATCTCATAGAATAAAATCACATAATCAAGGTAAGGTACATTAAATCTATAACATATTAGGTTTAATCCTAGGTTTTCCTTGATCACTACTAAAATTCTAGGGGGTTCTTCTATACTTATCTTCAAAGTATATCTTAGGGTTATGATCCCTAACATAATTTTTCTAAATATATTTCGAAGGTTATTTAAAAACTTCCATTTATACCAACTATAACACCTCAACCCTAGAATGCTGGAGCTGGTGCGTTATTTTAATAAGTTGGAATGATCAAAACGAATCATTTCCCAAAGGATCGATTAGTTTATTAGTCTTGAAAAATAGATTACATACATTAAATTTACATCACAATTTATAAAATAAAACACAACATAGATAATCCTTTAATAAATCCATTATTCCCCTAGCTTAACCCTGCATACCAATCATAAATCATTTCATGAAATCCTAGGAAAATGAATGATAAGAAATTGGTGAGTGCAGATGCTCAGTAAGGATAAACAATATAGTGGAAGCTATCACAAATAAGCATAAAATTTTAAGAAAATGTAAAAAACTAAAGCACATGCCTTTTAAAACATTATCTTAATCATAATATGGAAATAATAAATAAAATAATTCCATTTAAACATTAACATAGATATTTTAATCGTCAAATAATCACATGTTAAATCAATAATTAATCTCATAACGAGGGAATGCATAATGTAGGACATCATAACCACTACGTCAAGGCCTTGTTCTAAGACCATACACAAATATTCTATCAAGTCCTTGTTCCAAGACACTAGTTTGTTTTCTGAGACTAATCGATGCATCAAGGGGCTAAAGAGGGCCCCAACCATTACTTACTAAGTCTAATACATTCCTCATATGAAAAGGGTGAAACATAACATAACCACTTGTATTAAAACTAGTATAAAAAATGTTAATTGAATAACAATAAACCATGAATGGTATTAAAATATTGTATCCAAAGTCAAAAATATCATAAATCCTTCAATACAATATGGAAGATTTTATCACAACAAATCAATCTAAATTAATCATAAAATTCAACAAAGGATGTTGACATAGATTA
This sequence comes from Viscum album, assembly GCA_963277665.1. NCBI lineage: Eukaryota > Viridiplantae > Streptophyta > Magnoliopsida > Santalales > Viscaceae > Viscum > Viscum album. Next base: position 1,423,112,510 of record OY728136.1, on the reverse strand, counting down.
AAATATTCTAACAAAACCATTAAAACCATTTTAGTAAAATATCTCTATTTTACTTTGAAAACACTAAAAGTCACACAATTTACAAAAGAAGTCATTTAAAATACATTTTAGAATCAAAGTGTCTCATACCAAATTTAATATTTTGAAAGGAATTATCATTTTAAAACATTTTTGTCCATATAAATAAATTGTTGAAACCATTTTAAAAACATGGACATTAATGAGAGAGGTTGAGAAGTATAAATCTTTAAAACATTTATAACATTTTTTTAGTTAAAAATTACCTTACATAAAAACATAAAAAATAGTCATTTTGAAAACATTTTTCAGAAACATGGAAATGAATGATAAATATTTCTTAGTAAATACTTATGCATAAATCATCTCAGATAATAATGAGATTGTGAAATTAACCCATACCGTAGGTCCGATATTCTATGTACTTGTATGAAACTCATGTATAATGTTTTTAACCATATTATTATCTCATACCATAATAAAAATAATATTTATCATATCATATATGATTATTTTATGACTTTGTTTTACACTTTTATTAACAATTCCATGTTAGTGCAACATTTCGGGTAATAATCGATTTGTATCTTATACGTATTTTGAGCTATTATTATAGATCATATTACTTATATAATGATCTATATACATCCATAATGTATAATATGATTTATATATCACATATATTAATAATTTAAATATATATAATAGACAGATATATGGAATAAACTGTTCATCGAGACTGTAGGTCGTACCTTTCCATGAACGTTATTTCAGTTTTTTTTATCATATATAATAGAAGTAAGTGAATGAAATATATGTACATATATATATATATATATTATTAGCATTATTATTTCATATATTTCGTAATTATTCATAAAATACATTTTTTGTAATCATTCTTGGATGGTGAACGTGGAAGATGAGTCTCATCGCATTGTAAAGATGGTAAGTCGTACGTATGCACGAGCGAAAATATCATTTCAATAGTGGTCACTATTGAAAATGGTGGTTTTCCCAACGGATATACACCAAAGGTTTGAAGAAACCATTGGTATAATGTAAAAAAATACACCTTTACCAATGGTTTTCTCAAAATGTTGGCAAATGTGTTAAAATAGTTAAGCTTTCCCAACGGTTTGACAGAAAAATTGGGAAAGCTTCACTTCCTCTAACATATACCAACGGTTTTAAAAAACTGTTGGTAAAAAGAAACTTTCCCAACAGTTTTTAAAAACTGTTGGGAATGTTTTCCCCCAAATATCTAGTGCCCTAGATCCCAGTATGCCCAACTGAAGACCTAATCCAGACTTCCTCCCGAAGTCTTCTCATCCTTGAAACACCTTCCAACCGAAGTTCCATATTCAATCAAACAAATTTTTATTTCTACACTTCAAATTAGTATGTTAGTTTTATTGTTCTTCATATTTTTATTTTATGTTTTATTTTTTGTTTTGATTTTAGGTAAATAAGAATTTTTGATGTTTGGGTAAATTAGAATTGGTGTTGTTAGAATTAGTAAGTTGTTTTATGTTTTTTTGTTCTACACTTTATACATCCTAAATGGTCTGTTTAGTGGGGTTTGATTAGTGTAGGGGTAAATGATTTGTTTTAGGATTTTGTTTAGTGGGGTAAAGGGTATGTTTTATGTATGTTTTATGATTGTTTTTTTGTTTAGTGGGGTTTTATGTATTATGTTTAGTGGGGTTTTATGTTTTTTGTATAGTGAAATGGCTAATGAATGAATGTTTGGATTTCTTAATGGATCAAATGATTTTAAATAAAAATACCCTAAGGGTGTGTAGGAGGGGTAAGGGTTGTCTAGGTGTGGGGTGCGTTCTAGGTGTGGGGGGCTGCCCAGGTGGGGGGTGGGTTATCCAGGGGGTAGGGGGCTCTAGGGGGGATATAGTGGTGTGGGGGAGGGGGTATGGGCTACCCCAAGGATGTGTGTGGGCTGTCCAGGGGGGGTCAGGGTGGGGTTTCTAGGTGGGGGGGAGGGGGAGTGGGGTGTCAAGGGAGGGGGGTGAGCTGTCCAGGTGGGGGCTGGGGCTGTCCAGGTGGGAGATATCCAGGTGGGGGGGTGGTTGTCTAGGTGGGGGGGCGGGGGTGGGCTGTCCCAGTGGGGGGGCTGTAGGGGAGGTGGTGTGGGGTGTCCAGGTGGGGGGGCTACAGGGGAGGGGTGTGTGGGGTGTCCAGGGAGGGGGTGAGATGTCCGAGGGGGGGGTGCTATCCAGGTGGGGGAAGGTGGTATGGGTTGTCCAAGGAGTGGGGTTGTCCAATGGGGGGCTGTCCAGTGGGGGTTGTAAGCTGTTCTAGACACCTCGTACCCCCTGGACACCCCCAAACCTGGAAATCCCCCCACCCCCGAGACCCGCCCCTCAACCCCCTGGAAAGCCCCTCCACCCTCATGGATAGCCGACCCACCCCCCAGGACACCCCATACCCCCTGGATAGCCCCACCCCACCCCCGTGGACAACCCGCCCACCCCCTGGACACCACGTACCCCCCCCCCGATAGCCCCTCCACCCAGTGGACAGCACGCCCACCCACCCCTTTCCCCCCATGGACAGCCCTGCCCACCTCCTGGACACCCCTCCCCCTGTGGACATCCCCCATCATCCATGGGTAACCCACCCACCCCCTGGACACCTCGTACCCCCCTGGATAGCCCCGCCACCCCTGGATGGCCCGACCACCCCCTGGAAACCTCATATCCCTAGGCAACCCCCCCCCCCAGACACCCCCGACCTCCCTGGACAAACCCACCACCCTCGTGGACAGTCCACCCACCCCCCTGGACACCCCGTACCACCATGGATAGCACGCCTCCCCCTGGACAGCCCACCCACCCCCTGGACAATCCCCCCCCCCCCCCACTCCCTAAAAATCTCCCCACCCCCCCTAGACAGCCCCAACCCCCTTGGACAGCCCCTCTACCCCCGTGGACAGCCTGCCCACCCCCTGGATAGCCTGTACCACCTGGAGACCCCCACCCCCACCCCCACCCTTGTGGACATCCCCCCCCCCCCCCGGACACCCGCCCACCACCCCTTGGACACCCCCATCCCCCCAGATGCCACCACCCCTGGAAATCCCCCCCCCCCCCACCCCCTTGACACCCCCCGATCCCATTGGACAGCCCCGCCACCCCTGTGGATAGCCCTGGCCACTCCCTATGGATAGCCCGCCCACCCCCTAGACAGCCCCCCCCCCACCCCCACGGATAGCCCTCCCACCCCCTTGGAAACCCCGTACCCCCATGGACAGCCCCGACCACCCCCTGGACAACCCGCTCACCCCATTTAATAGCTCACCCACCCCATGGACAACCCCTACCCCCTGAACACCCCCTACCCCCTTGGACAGCCCGACCACCCCTGTTGACAGCCCGCCTACCTGGACAACCTGACCCCACTAGACTGCCCCCACCCCCTGGACACCTCCAACCCCCTTGATAGCCCTGCCACCCCCTAGACACCCCACACCCCCTGGACACTCCCTCTTCCTTGGCCAATGTATGTGATCAGTCAAATTATCTACTAAAATATAAAATATCTTCGATCAAAAATGTAGTCAACTACTGAAGAATTCTCCTCCACAAGAGTGCATGATCTTGTACACTCATGTATAGTTCTTCAATGATTTATTTGTTATAAATATAGTAATTTTTTTCTTTTATATTATGATTCTCATATAGAGTAGTGTGTCAGTTATGGTTTCATATAAAGTGAACAATTCTTGTTTACATAAATATATTTTCTATGAAACTTTAATCTTATTGAATTGATTTTGAAGAAATGACTTATAAATTTTTTTTACAGAATGGATAGAAGTTGCATGTATGAAACAAATTGGATCTCTAGAAATTTTCAATACAATTTGGGGAGTTTTTTAGATTTTTCATTTCATAGTGCTTCAGATAGTGGTCGCATACACTGCCCATGTTACAATTGTGTTGGCAGACCTTGGTTGAGCCATGAAGAAGTTAGCTACTACATAACCAAACATGGTTTTCAAGAAAACTACTATGTGTGGTATCACAATGGGGAGGAAATTAAATCTCAAATTTCTGATGATTAAAATGAGAGGACTAAAGTTTAGAATTTGTTATTTGACCGGTTTCAGTTTATTCATCATCATGAAAAATAAAGGATTCGAACCCAAGAAGACTTCGATATGAGCATACAGGATGCATATAATAAAAATGATGATGTCGTAAGGGTGAAAAAATTGAATGATGCTGCCACGAATCTAGTATATAGACTGTGTGATAAAATTTAAAAGATGGAATTTTTAATCTGATTGTTTCATGGGAAAACTATTTTTGGGATTTATAATACAATAGTAGATTAAATTCTTACCTTCTTGAAGGATTTACTTCCATATGATGCAGATATTCCCTCAAACCAGTATATGGAATGGAATTTAGTTGAGGAACTCGAATTTCCAAGAAACAAAATTAATGTTTTCCTGAAAGATTGTAATTGGGAGGAAATCGTTGAACGAAATGATTGTATAAAATGTGGCATAGATCACGCTGGAAGTCAAAATCTAATGGAACACCATTCACACGTGCCACAAAAAGTAATGTGGCACTTTCCATTGATCCCCAGACTCCAGAATAATTTAATTCAGATGAAATATCAATAAAAATGAGATGGAAAGATACCGAGAAAAATAAGACTAATGAAGAGTTGGTTTACCCTGTAGATGGATTTTCATGGCAGAGATTTTTTTGCTCGATATCCTGATTTTGTAGCTGACTGTGCGTAATGTGAGGTTGGGTCTTTCATGCGATGGTTTTTAATCCTTTTGGGCAGATGCTTATGTCGCACAGCACAATGGCCAGTTTTTATACACATTTATAATCTTCCCCCATGGTTTTGTAGGAAAACACCTTTCACTTTCATGAGTATACTCATATCTGGCCATTCTGATCTTGACATTGATATTGATGTATACATGAAACCTTTAATAAAAGGGGTCGAAACTTATTTAGGATGTGGCTGTGGGAACATACGATGCATATTAGAAAGACATATTTCAGATGCATTCTGCACTTATGTGGATGATCACTGATTTTTTGGCTTATAAAATGATGTCTGGATGGAGAACGAAGGGAAAACTGTCATGTCCTATTTGTATGAAGAATACATGATCCAGAAGACTAAAACATCATTGTAGTTTCAGTTTTATGGGACATCAATGATTCTTACCAATGGACCATCCATATAGAAATAATCATCAAAGATTTGATAATTCCACAGAGACTGATGATCCACCTCAGCGTATGTCTGAAACTGATGTGCTTAATGAATTCAAAGATTTCAGTTTTTCATTCAGGAAGGGTCAAATGAAATCTAGAAAGATAAATAATTTTTCCACTGAAACATGTTATAATTGGAGGAAGATGAGTATCTTTTTGATTTTCCTTATTGGTCATCCAATTTGTTATATCATTCCTTAGACATAATTCAATTCACATTGAAAAGAATATATGTGAAATTTTTCTTTCGATACTTATAAATGTTAAGGTAAATACAAAAGTTGATTTACGGTCTTGGTGTGACTTGTGGGATTGGGTCATCAGACCAGAATTGCATCTTGTGCATATCAGTGAAAACAAATGGAAAGTTCCATGTGCTTCTTATGTGATTAAACCTACAAAAATAATCTGGAATAATTAGAGACAACTAGAGTTTTTGATGGCTATTCAAGCAACATATCTAAATGGGTCAACAGAATAGAGTTGAATCTATAACCTTTGAAGACTCCTAATTATCATGTTCTTTTTCACGAGTTTATTTCAATAGAAATCCATCATCTTTTTTCCTATAATGTAAGGGTGACTATTATTCGTTTGTGCCATCTTTTTAGAGATATTTGTGCTAAGAAGTTGTCCAAGTCGTTCTTTCAAAAATGTTGATAGATTCCCATTAATTTTGTGTGATTTGGAGAAAATATTTCCTCCATAATTTTTCACATGCATGCTGTATCTGACTATCCATATTCCCACTTAAATACTTGTTGGAGGACCTATTTCTTTTCATTGGATGTATCCAACTGAAAGAAATATGTACACATTAAATTCTTATGTTCGGAGCTGGAATCATCCTAAAGGTTCAATCATGAATGGTTACTTGGCTCAAGAATGTATGGATTTCTACTCAATGTATTTGTCTGATCTTACTATAAGAAGGAACAGACCAATGAGAAATGAAGAAGAATAGTATGAGAAAATTGAACCCAGTTTTCCATCACTTCCTCAAATAGGAGGAATTGCTGGATCATATACATTGAAGACATTAAGCTTTGAAGAGCGGGAGATGGCACATCGCATAGTTTTATTCAACTGTGATTTGTTCGATGACTACATCAGGTAACTAAATTTAATATGTATGTCTTACATATATATCTACTAAACTATTCTAATTATTTATCTACAGGGAACATAAAACAATGATAAATAGAAAGCATTGTTCTTTATCTTTGAGAAAGGGGGAGACTTTGCATAGAAAAGAGTATTTTGCTTGGTTAAAATTGAAGGTAAAAATATTAATATTTAAAATAATTAAATCAATGTTTAATTAAGTTTAATATTCATTTATATTGCGGTTATTGAGTTTTCATGTTAACTCTATCTCTCAGGAAATAAGAGCTTTGGCTTTTGGTCCAAATATTGTGGTTCATGACTGTAAATCAATTATTATCAATGGGTACAAATTTATGGTCACTGAATAAGAAAAGAACATGATAACACAACATGATGGTGTTATGGTTACTGCCACAATAGATTTTTGTGCCATTACATCAGATAGTAGACCGCGATTTGAAAATTTGTGTTATTATGGAGTCATTGAAAAAAATTATGTTGTATTATTACTCTCATGGGCGAGTCACGACGATGAAATTCCATTGGTTTGATTTGATGATGAGAAAAGGACCATTTATTGATGATTGTGGATTTTGAGTAGTTAATATGACTCACACTATTGCTACCGAAGAACCATATGTATTGGCATCAATTTCTAAACATGTTTTTTATGTCAAATACCAACTTCGACCTGAATTTGGTGTCATATTTGAAGTAATTACAAGAAATATTTTTTATAATGGTGATGATGGAATTGACACCATCCCAAATTCCATTGGAACCAATCCATTTATTTATTTTGATGACTCCAATATCTCAACTGTCAGAGTTGACTGTGAACGTAAAGTTTTGGTGGGAAACATATAAAATCATCCACTCATGTTCTCAATTATTTTGGTTTACCTCGATTTGTGTTGTTATGGTTGGTTCTATTCAAATTGATTTAATATTGAAACCTACATCATCTACTTGAGCTAACAAAATTAAAATTTTCCTTAATTTTGACAATTGATTTTCCACTTATGAATTTGGTAGAATCAATGTTCCATTATTTTAATAAACCGATGACAATTAGTAAATAGTAATCCTACTAAAAATTAAATTTCTTTATTACATCTTGTTTAATTTATTGACTTCATTATATATTTGTTCAAGCTCACCTAAAACAATGTTTTGTTAAATTATACATGAATACCATTATTCCCTCTCATTTATTTAGTTTTTTGGGTTACACATTAGTTATCCTTTTCTATTTACATCCATATTTTTTTCAAATGCAGGAAATGAACCCAATTGACGAGAGGAAACATAAACAGATTATAAACAATAATCGTCACATGACCAAGATAAGCATTCCACCACTAGTGCCTGTGGTGAGTATTTTATTTCAAATATATTTATATAAAATATATATAATTTCATGAGATTAATTTTTTTAAAACATTTTTTCAGGACCCGTCAATTAGGAGAAAGTTATTTGAGGAGTAGCTGAGTAGTGGTCCTAGTACTGAGGGTGTTTGTACGAGGGGGGGTGGTACGGGAGCTAGACGATCTAGTCAGCCTACCCAATTAGACCCTGCCCCTCCCACTAACATACCATCCATACCACATTCTGATCCTAGTGTGCCATTAGGGAAACCCAGGATATTTAGGCCTCCCATGTTTTCACCGCCATTTACATCTGACCCTCCTCACCCATCTGTATCATATTCGATGATGATTCCCACTCCCCATCCAACATTTGGCCAGCCATCCCTGTCATCTTCTTTTACTATTTACTTCGATCTCTCTAGGCTTTTGTATTCCGTATTCTTCAACTACTGCTTTTCCAAAGTCTTCTCCTATGGAGAATACATTGGGACCCACACCATCTGTACAGAGTGTTCCTTTAGTTTCTATGGATCCAGCGGCACCCATTGATCAGACTACTGCATGTATACTAATACAACCTTAACAAATTGTTACACCATTATTTATTTTCATTATTACATGAATTGATAAAATATTTATTTTTATTTCATAACAGTTACATATACTGATAGGAGGGGGGTGGGGGAGTACATGCATGCATTCGGTGTGGAACCACTGCACATAGTTGATGGTGTAATACAATGAAGATATTTAGATGATTGAAAAATCAGGGCAGCAATGTCTGAGTTTTTTGGCAACGCTTGTCAAATACTCCGACATCATTCATTTTAGAAAACTCTAATGAAGATAGATGCCAAATGAAGTCAAGGATAAAGCCTGGGTAGAGATATGGGTAAAAAAATCAGTTGTATTTAATGAAATATATTAATTTTTTTATTTATATGAATTAATATTTTGGTTTCAGCTGCGATTTAATTTCTCCGATGGTGAGGGTTCATGCTCATCACATCTAAAGGATTTAGGAAAGATTTGGAGAGCTTATAAGCATGAGTTTTACATTGGATGGAATGATAGAGTGGGAACTGAGTTGGAGGCGGTTCCTATCATGGATGATTGTCCATTAGAACAGTACCGACAAATGATTTCTCATTGGGTGACTAACCAATTTATGGTATTAATCAAATTAGAAGTATTTAAATGAAAATATTCATGTTTTTTCGTAATACTAATTATTAAATTTAATTAAGATGCATCTAGAAGAAATAAAAAAACATTGATGCTAAGAAATACATCCACACGTTGGGACGTACTACAATGTCAGATCATGAGAGACAGCTGCTATGACAGTTTATAATCTTTCTTTACGACTTCCAATTTCTATTGCTTCCTCCGTAATATATTTGATTGCTAAAGTTGTTATATAATTTTAGTTATGAAATTACTACTTTTTGGGTATCCTATTTTTAATTATGGTTTCCTATAATCAATGTCATTATAGAGGCATAAATTGAATATAGAAGGATGTGTGCCTCGAGAAAAACTGTTTTTCTCGAGTAGAATGAAGAAATATGGAAGTGTTGTTAATGAACCGACTCCGTAGAAGATTGTAAGTATTAATTTATAGATTTAAAATTTTAATCTATATTTTTTAACTTAATAATCTATTTATATTTGTAATAGGCTACTTTAGATTCCCTCGATTCCCACGAACATGACAATTTAGGGCTAAACAATAACTTACATCAGGATTTGGGAGATGAGCACACTGGTAGAGTACGTTGTCAGCCTAAGAAGAGTATAGTTCCAACAAGGTATTGGACCTCCTTAGGTATAAGTTGTAGTGCCACCGAGTTGCAGCAGGTTAAGGCACTGGCAGAACAGGCTGAAAAAAGGTCCACAGATACGGCAACACAGTCTGCTATGGAAAACATTGCATTTATGAAACTGATGGAAGCTTTACGTCCAACACATCCACCAGAGGCCAACACTACTTTTGAGGAATATATTTCATCGATGCATTTTATATATGGTGCGCCAGGTGGCAGTTCTAGTGGTGGTCGAGAGGATGGCGAGGAGGAGGCCGAGGAGGAAGAGGAGGCCGATGAGGAGGCCAAGGCTAAGTATAAGGGCGAGGAGGGTGGGTACGATGATGGGGATGATGATGAGGACAAGGGTGAGGGTGAATATGATGGTGATGTTAGTGATGGTGATGAGGGACAGATTGATCCGTTCCATTTTTGAATGATATTATTGACCTTTGATGTTTATTGATTTGTTATACCTCAATATATGTGTGAATAGGTAGGTCACATTATCTTTATTTTCTTATCTATAAATAATAAAACATGATTTGATGATTTGTTATGACATCCCCCTATTTTAATGAAATTGTAAATTTTTAGTAGAATTTAGAAAATCGGTGGTCTGATTAGATGATGATATAATGAAATTATTTTTTTAACCTTTAAAGAATTTTATTAGAAAATATGTAAATTCCATCCCATGAACCCGAGAACCCCTTCCCCCCCCCCCCCCCGAACAGCCCCCCTGGACAGCCCCCCCCCCCCCCCCACCATCCTCCCTGGACGCCAGACAGCCTCCCAGACAGCTCCCCGGACAGCCCTCCAGACAGCCCCCCAGACAGCACCCCAGACATCCCCCACCCTCCTCCCTAGACCCTGGACACCCCCACCCTCCTCCTACCACACATAAACCCCGCCATATATATCCTCATCCTCCATTGGGTACCTCACACAACTTTGTATCACTGACATCATCACACCGATCACTACATCATAAGGTCACTAAGCCCAATCTAATCTCTCTTCAGGATTCACCCTAAATCCCAATCTAATTAAAATTCCATTACTATTACTTCAGTACCAAGAACCGACCACATTCCTAGATTCTAGAGACAATCACACTCTTAATTCGGCGTCTTGGATCCCAATCTAACCTCTCTTCAAGATTCACCCGAAATCCCAACGGAAAAGAGGCTTCAGAAAAAGATGAGAGAAGAGTGCAAACCCTAGTCAAAAAGTGGAAGCAAAGAGAGGATTAGACTCACCTGGATCTTAAATATACACTTGATGACACTCAAAATTCCCAAGTGACGTGTACGAGTCAACCCCGCCTCAATCCGAGGCACGGTGTGTCCTGTACCACTCAAAGTGTCTCACTTTTATTTTAAATGGACAAAATTTTAAGTAAAAACAACAACTGGCATACGTAAAACCGACCAAACGCATTCGGATTCTATTGATACTTTATAAAAAGGATCCATGGGTCATTTCTGACGTGTACGATTCAACCCCACCTCAATCTGAGGAATGATGTGGCAGGTACCACTCAATGTGTATCACTTTTATTTGAAATTGAAACTCTTTTAAGTAAAAACAACTGGCATATGGAAAACCAAACAAACATATTCGGATTGTGTTGATACTTTAGCACAACGATCCATTGGTCATTTTTGATGTGTAAAATTCAACCCTGCCTTAATCTGAGGCATGATGTGGCTGGTACCACTCAAATTGTCTCACTTTTAATTGAAATGGAATAAATTTTAAGTGGAAACAAAAACTGGAATATGGAAAACCAACCAAACACATTCACATTGTGTTAACACTTTAGCACAACAATCCATGGGTTATTTGTGATGTGTACAAGTCAATCCCACCTCAATATGATGCACGGTGCGGCCGGTACCACTCAAAGTGTCTTTCTTTTGATTAAAATGGATACTCTTTTAAGTAAAAACAACTGGCATACGGAAAACCGACCAAACTCTTTCGGATTCTGTTGATACTTTAGGACAAGGATCCATGGGTCATTTTTGATGTGTGCGAGTCAACCCCACCTCAATCTGAGGCACTGTGTGGCTGGTACCACTCAAAGTGTATCACATTTATTTGAAATAGGTACTCTTTTAAGTAAAAACAACAGGCATACAGATTACTGACCAAATGTATTCAGATTGTGTTGATACTTTATAAAAATGATCCATGGGTCATTTGTGACATGTACGAGTCAACCCCACCTCAATATGAGGCACGATGTGGCCGGTACTATTCAAAGTGTTACAACCTGATATTTTATGACAAAAATATTTATTTATGACTTATGTTATATGAAACATCAAATGAATCTTTCACTACACACAACACTAGCTTGGCTTGCGTTACATGCAATCACGACCTTCCTCGATTGCGTGTGTAGTACGCAATACCGAGTTTCACTAAACAACGATATATTATTATAATATTATAAATTAGCCGTTAGGAATAGTATTAACTGAATTTTTAATTTTATAACATTATTATTCATCTTACATATTTTCGAGAACATGGTATGAGAGCAAAATAAATTTTTCGGGTAAAATAAGTATTTTTCAAAAAATGCAGTTTTACCGCCATTTGGTGGCGCACCCACTTTAAATCTAGTTTTTTGACATGTTTATAAGTTAATTTTGACAAAATAAGATTATTCTTTGGAATAAGGATATAAAAATTTACTTTGTATAAATTTTTCATATTATTCTGGTAACTTTCATATTTTGATGAATAGTAAAAACACGCTATATTTTAATTAAAAACAACTTTTTTCATCGCAATAATTTATATGGTTAAATTATAATACTGAATGGTTTAAAAGTATAAATAGAATATATTTTTATTATTTAATATAATTTATGTCGTTATCATTAATTTTACATTGAATTCACAGATAAAAACATTTCAATCTTTGGTAATGTTTTAACTTTTAAAACCTGTTTGCTTAACAACAGGATTAATTTTAAATTAATTACTGAAAATTCAGTGTTTTGAATTTTGAAAAGTGGATTCCATATTTTTATTCAGTGGGTCCAAATTATGTTAACAGGTTACTTTTATTTTTTTGATATTATGAATAGTAACTACGGTAATTTTTATTTACTGCAGTTAAAGGTAAATCGGGTAATTAAGGGTAAAAATAAGATTATAAAATTACCCTAACACCTTCCAAAATTCTATTGGATGACTAAAAGTCGAATATTATCACCTAAGGGTTGGAATAAATTCATTTTATGGACTTTTTAAAATTAAAATAATTTAATTATTATTAAAACCAAAGAAAGTGACTACATGTCACTCTCTTAAATCTTATAAGTATAATAATTTTAATTTAGTGATAAAATTTATGAAACATCGAACATGAATAGTATCAAGAAATATAATAAAATTATCTACATCATATGAATTTATTTATAATTTTTAGGGATTAAATAATTATCATTAATTATGGCACAATAGTGATGCTGAAATTATTTTATTTATTGAAATATCAAATAAATGATTTTAAAAGTATTAAAATAAATATTATATTAACTATTTAATGTTCTCCACTAATTTTATAGATAAAAATGAAATGTTATGAATCTGCTAAATATTTTAGTTCGAACATATCTTCTGTATATATTTTATTTAAACTAAAATAAATGAATAGTGTCAAAATTGACACTATTGTTAATTTATAGAAATTACATATTATAAAATTGTTTAAAAATCACAAAAATATTTAAAAATTATAAATTAAAATTTATGTGGTATAAAATTTAATAAAGTATACAATTAGGGATAATTCACAACATATAAGTAATTATTTATAATGATTTAAAATTTAGAATATTATTACCACAAATAAAATTAAACAGATTATATAAGGATAAATCTTGTTGATAATGTTTAAAATAAATTCCAAACTTGTCTAAATTTTATTTTATGATGAGATTAAAACCATATATCATCTAAGATTTGGATTTGAGTTATTTTTGGAAGTATTTATGTGGGGATTTAATTTATTATAAATTAATATTTCTTATAATTCCGAAGGTGCCCCTCTCCTCCCTTATAAAAGGGCACCTACCCCCTCTTCTCCTCACACCACTTTGAGCCTTCAATCTCGGCCAAAACCTGAAAATTTCTCTTCTACACTTCCCTAGAAACATCCTACAGGTCCTGGTCTTCTTCAAAGTCCATCTTTAGTGCCCTAAGAGAAGGTTAAGAAGAGGCACTTCAAAGAAGAGTTAATGTCTGTCACCGATTCTCTCCAAATTATTTCTTCTTCTACATTCTCTTCTTTAGTTGTTTCCTTATGAAGTAATAACATCAGTATCACTAATATACTAATATGTTATTATAAATATGAAACAACCCTATTTCACCTTCTATCCATCCTACGGATAATGAAATCACCGTGCGTGCGTACGCATGGAATACCGTCTCCACGCCGTGGTGTAATCTGTTTTCCACCACCACCTTACTTGGATGGGTATAATGGTGTAAAGAATAAATATATACCATTATTTTAATGTGATATTGATTCTAAAATAGTATACATACACTCCAATACAATTCCACGATCATGGGAATGATATCATTGCTCGTTCGTACGTACGGCCTACCATCTCCACGATGTGATGTGACTCGTTCTACATGATCTTCATTGCATAATGATTATATAAATGTATTGAATGAATAAATATGATATATTTTACACTAATACCATTCTGGAAATTAGGTATCTATAGCCTAAAAAGAAGAATAAGAATTTATTCGACAAAACACGCATAAGAACAAAAGGCAATAAACACCCGAATAACAAGTAGCAATGAAATATTACTAATAAGAAGATAAGAATATGACCATATATGATATCATAACAAAGATTATGATTCTGGAATAAGTCAATGACATTATTTAAATCATTATACAGGAGGTTTGGACAAGTATGAAGCAAATCAGACCTAAGGTAAGGGAAAATATCACAATCTCATTTTTATCCGAGATTGTTTATACTTCAGAATTTACTGGGGAATATTTATCATCCCCATACATTTCTCTGCAATATGTAATATAATTTCCATCCACCAAAAAAATTTTAAATCCAATTTTACCCATTGGTAATTTTTTAGTAAAAGATATGAAAGGATTCTTTTGTCGTTTTTAGTACGAGGTACTTTTTTGAATTTTCCAGACAAAGTAAGAGAAGAATGTTTTTTTAACTTATACAGACTAAATGGAATTATAGAAAACATTATTTCCATGAATATTACATTACAAGTTTTCAAGTTTATTTTTAATCAACTTCTTTTAGTTTCAAATTATATGACATTTTAAGAAAGGAAAAATGTTTTTGAAGTAGAAAGGATATTTTCCTCGAGAATGGAGTTCAAGCGTTTTATCAAAATTATTTCCCATCTACGATAATATAGGGTTCTGTGTCTATCCCTATTTTTACATCTATTTGATTATGTTATGATGGAATTATTTTTTTATGTCCTTTTATCTTATAAGTATTATGGAATGATGTTTAAGAATCCCATTTTTATTACATGGGTTATGCTATGATGTATAATTTATGATCTTATAGAACACATAAGAATGTTATCATTATGAGATGGGTGGGACATATATTTCCCTCCAATTCATTGGGTAAATATTTATATCACATGAGATAGACATGGCTGGAATGGCAAGTTAATCTGGTTCAGTGATACAGGACTGGAATGAGGAGTGAACTTGGTTCAGTAATGAACTTTGTCCGCTATGATGGTCTTGGAAATGAGCCTTGACTAATATGAAATGATTTTATATGATTATGTGTGTATGACACAACGTTTCATGTTTTATGTTATGATTATTGGGATTACATTTCACCACTATGATTTATCCCATGTTATATTAAGATCTCTTTTGCAGGTTAAGATATTCAAAATGTTATATTCTTATGAATATAATATGATTGATATTTATTTTATTTAACCTTACTGAGAATTTGAGCTCAACCTTTTGTATGTTTTCTTTTCCCTAGTTCAGGAAGAAGGGTATTAAGTAAGATATTCCAAAAATGGACTCTAGATATGATGAAATAAATGTGAGACAATGTAGATGATTTGTGAACCAGTTGTTTATGTTTCCCAGTTTCTAAAGACACTATACCAATACGGTCCTTTCATGGTTTTGTTATATGTTGTAATAAGTATGCTTCAATTTTGAAGTAATAAAAATGTATGTAGAGTATGGGTTGTTATAGTTGGTATCAGAGGAAAGGTATAGTCAACCTTTGGAAACTAGGATGTGAAAGACTTAGTAAGAACCCTAAGGATATGTCGAAGCATAGAACACAATATTAGTGTTTTAGAAATGTCCTTGAATAACTTAAGATAAGACCTTAAGTGTAAAATTTTATTCTTGATTTTGTGGTTTTACTATTATGATTAGTGTTTCTCACACTATGATTATTGGTTTTAGTCAATGGATGGAACCCGAAGGAACCGTGTTAATGCTGAATGCGATGGGAAATGAAATGATTGTCCTCCTGAGCAACCAAAATTTATTGGAGACGGAATGAAAAATCTTGTATCCATGATCACACAACTTTCTCAAGCTATAAACCATGCAGGAATTCCAAACGAGAAAAGGAAGTAGAAACATTCTGTTGAATCCTTCATGAGGCAGCGTCCACCTTCATTTAGCAGGTCTTCTGATTCATTAGTGGCTGGACAGTGGATTAGTACCACTGAAAAGATATTTTCAGTTCTACAATGTTCTGAACATGACAAAGTCATCTTAGTAGTGTATCATTTGGAAGGTGATGCTGATCAATGTGGGAATCTTATTAAGAATATGAGGCAAAGAGATGAAATTGAGTCCATGGAATGGGACGAGTTCAAGAACTTATTTTTCAATAATTAATTCCCTCGTATTCTTCGAACAAAGTTGGAGAAAGAGTTTCTTGATCTGAAGCAAAAAAATGATTGATCTGTTGGTAACTACGAAGAAAATTTTACAAGACTTTCATGGTGTGCTTCCGGAATTATTATCTAACCTGAGAGTAAGATCGATCGATTCTTTAGTGGCTTAAAACCAAGTCTTCGAAGGGCGTTAGCCATAAGGGACTTTAATAGCTATGAGGAAATTGTTCGATGTGCTCACAAGGTTGAGATTGAGATTGGAGTAACCCATCAATCATATGGGTTTGTTAAGAAGAGGAAAATGGAATTCAAAGGAAAATCTAAAGACCACACTAAAAAGAAGATGAGTTTTCCTTTAGGCTCAAATTGTGGAATGAAACATGGAAGGAATTGTCCTAAAGGGACAAGGAAATATTTTAAGTGTGGAAAAAAGGTCATCGGGCAATTTAATGTCGAAATAATGGGAAGAAGATGTCTAATGATGCGAATAAATAAAGGGATACACAGAATGCACCTCTTACACTTCAATGTTTCAAGTGCAAGGAGATGGGGCATTGTGCCAATCAATGCCCAAATCCAAGGGTTTTTTATGATGATCGATGACAACAAACTCTTATGGCCAAAGACAATGGAAAGTCACATGAAATTACTATCGGCGATGTGGAGTACGATAAAGAAGTGGTAAAAGGTACACTTACCATCCACTCTAAAGTTGAAAATGTTTTATTTGATTCTGTATCCACCCACTCTTTTATTTCTGAAGAATTTTCTAAGGGTATCGACGTATTAACTCAACAATTAGATGTTGAATTAGCTGTGACAGCCCCTAATGGCACAACAGTCGCATCAAAAGTTTACAATTCTTCACCAATTGAAGTTTGTGGGAACGTGCTTCCTACAAATCCTGTGATCCTTCCTATAGTGGAATTTGATGTGATTCTTGTCATGGATTAGATTTATTTATATGGAGATGATATCAATTTCCAAAGAAGGGAAGTCACATTTCATATTCCAAATCAATCTATGATCGTCTATCGATGCAAGGATGAACATAACCTTCCAGTGGAAATTTCTTCCATCTTATGGGTCTTGATTCCACTAAATGAAGGATATTTATCTCAAACGGTTGGAAATAAACTCAAAATTAAGAATATTCCCATTGTACGGGAGTTTGATGATGTCTTTCCAGAGTAATTGCCATGTCTTCCACCAAATCGTGAAGTTGAGTTTTCAATAGAACTCGTACCGGGTACTTTGCCTATTTCAAAGACACCTTATAGAATGGCCCCAATTGAGTTGCAGGATTTGAAGATGCAACTCCAAGAGAATCTTGATAAGGGATTCATACTACCTAGTGCGTCACCTTGGGGAGCACCTGTTCTATTTGCTAAGAAGAAAGATGGATCAATGAGACTCTGCATTGATTATCGAGAACTTAACAAGATCACTATCAAGAACAAATATCATCTTCCACGCATTAATGACTTATTTGACCAACTACATGGAGCTCAATACTTTTCCAAGATTGATCTTCATTCAGGGTATTATAAATTAAGGGTCAAAAGGGAGGATATACCAAAGAAGGCTTTCCGTACAAGGTATGGACACTATGATTTTATAGTGATGTCATTTGGTCTTACTAATGCCCCTGCTATCTTCATGGATCTAATGAATAGAGTCTTTAGAGACTATCTTGATCAGTTTGTGGTAGTCTTTATAGACGATATTCTTGTCTATTCAAAGAGAAAGGAAGAACATGAAGATCACTTGAGAATTGTATTAAAGACCCTAACAAAAGGAGAAGCTTTATGCCAAATTTACCAAGTGTGAATTTTGGGTTCAAAAAGTTTCATTTTTGGGTCACATAATCTCAAAAGAGGGGATATCTGTGGATCCAGCAAAAACAGAGGTTATTGAAAGATGGTCGAGACCAACAACAGTAACTGAGATCCAAAGTTTTCTTGGTCTGGCTGGATATTATCGACATTTTTTGATAGATTTTTCATGATTATATAATCCACTCACCAGGTTGACTCAAAAAGGAGTTAAGTTCGTTTGGACAAAGGAGTGTGAAGAGAATTTCAAAGATTTAAAAAGAAGTTTATCCTGTGCACCTGTGCTCACACTACCTTGTAGTGTTGAAAGGTTTGTGATCTATAGTGATGCATCCAAGAAGGTTCTTGGGTGTGTTCTCATTAAAAATTATATGGTGATATCTTATGCCTCACAACAGTTGAAAATCCATGAGAAAAATTACCCAACACATGATTTAGAGTTAGTTGTGGTAATCTTTGCATTGCAGATTTGGAGGCATTATCTTTATGGTGAAAGGTGTGATATTTATATTTATCATAAAAGTTTAAATTATATTTTCACACAAAAGGAGCTGAATATGCGCCAAATAAAATGGTTGGAGTTGATTAAGGACTACGAATGCTCAATTCATTATCACCATGGGAAAGAAAACTATGTGGCAGACGCATTAAGTCGACAAGACCATTCCATCTTATCCATGATGAGGATCACAAAAGATCCAATATTTATGGATTTACAAAGGATGGATCTTGGAATTATAATGGAAGGGGAAAATATTATCTTTCTCAAATGAATGTTCAACCATCTATACATGTGAAGATTAAGGAGGCACAAAAAGAATATGTAGAGTTACAAAAGAAGGTGAGAAATGTTCCTGAATTCAACCTTGATTGTGATGAGATAATAAGGTTCGGGAATCGGGTTTGTGTTCCTCCCATCCCAGAATTAAAGAAGGAGCTGCTAGATGAGGATCATAGTTCTTCATTATCTATTCATCCTGGAAGTACGAAGATGTATAGGGACATGAAAGAGTACTTCTGGTGGGATGTCATGAAAAGAGATGTTGCTGAATATGTCTCTCGATGCTTGGTTTGTCAGCAAGTCAAAGCTGAGAGACAGAAGTCTAAGGGGATGTTACAACCATTACCCATACCAGAATGGAAATGGAAAAACATCACTATGGACTTTGTCACTGGACTTCCAAAAACATC
This sequence comes from Viscum album, assembly GCA_963277665.1. Classification (NCBI taxonomy): domain Eukaryota; kingdom Viridiplantae; phylum Streptophyta; class Magnoliopsida; order Santalales; family Viscaceae; genus Viscum; species Viscum album. Next base: position 1,423,092,987 of record OY728136.1, on the reverse strand, counting down.
CAAATGCAATAATGCTATCTGGGTCATAATTGATCGTCTTACGAAGTCGGCACACTTCATTGCTATTAGGGAAGATTTCTCTCTGGATCAACTTGCCATGATATATGTAATGGAAGTGGTAAGATTGCATGGAGTACCCCTTTCCATTATATCTGATCGGGATCCAAGGTTTACCTCGAAGTTCTGGAGAAGTCTTCAGTATACTTTAGATACAGAGTTGAGTTTCAGCACTGCTTATCATCCTCAGACAGACGGTCAGTCTGAGAGAACAATTCAAACTCTAGAAGATATGTTAAGAGCTTGCTCTATGGATTTCAAAGGTGGTTGGTATCAACACCTACCTTTGGTGTAATTTTCTTATAATAATAGCTTTCACTCTTGTATTCAGATGGATCCTTATGAAGCTCTCTACGGAAAGAAATGTAGGACTCCAACTTGCTGGGACGAAGTTGGGGAAAGAAAGCTATTAGGACCTGATCTTGTTGATGAGATGGTAGAAAAAGGTCAGATCTATTCAATAACACATAAGAGAATATCAGAGTCGGCAAACATGTTATTCTGACAACCGAAGAAAAGACCTAGAGTTTAATGTGGGTGATAAAGTGTTCTTACAAATTTCTCCTTAGAAGAGAGTAATGAGATTTGGAAAGAAGGGCAAGCTAAGCCCTTGATATATTGGTCCTTTTGAAATACTGGACCATGTTGGGAAGGTAGCTTACCGATTGGCGCTTCCACCGAATCTCTCTCAAGTTCACGATGTGTTCCATGTATCTCTCCTAAGAAAGTATATACCTGATCCTTCACATGTACTCAGCTCAAAAGCTGTACAGCTGGAGCAAGATCTTTCTTATGAAGAACTACCAATAAATATTCTGAATCATAGTGAAAATGTTCTATGGAACAAGACCACTCGCTTGGTGAAAGTTTTATGGAGTAACCACCAATTATAAGAAGCTACATGGGAGCTTGAGGATATGATGAGGGAGAGGTATCCTCATCTGTTTGTTACGAAGTGACAAATTTAGAGGGCGAAATTTATTTCAAGGGGGGTAGAATGTAACACCCTGATATTTTATGAGAAGTATATTTTTTATGACTTATGTTATACGCAACATCAAATTAATCTTTCACTACACACAACACTAGCTTGGCTTACGTTACACGCAATCGCATCCTTCATCGATAGCGTGTGTAGTACGCAATACCGAGTTTCACTAAACAATGATATATTATTATAATATTATAAACTATCCGTTATGAATACTATTAACTGATTTTTGAATTTTATAACATTATTATTCATCTTACATATTTTTAGAACATTTTATAAGAACAAAATAAAATTTTCAGGTAAAATATGTATTTTTCAAAAAATGCAGTTTTGCCGCCTTTTGATGGCACACCCACTATAATTTTAGTTTTTTGACATGTTTATAAGTTCAATTTGAAAAAATAAAATCCTTCTTTGGAATCGGGATATAAAAATTTACTTTGGATAAATGTTTCATATTATTCTGGTAATTTCATATTTTGATGAATAGTAAAAACAAGCTATATTTTAATTAAAACAAATTTTTTCCTCGCAATAATTTATATGGATAAATTATAATATTTAATAGTTTTAATGTATAAATAGAATTTATTTTTACCATTTAATATAATGTATGTCATTATCATTAATTTTACATTGATTTCAAAGATAAAAACATTTCAGTCTTTGGCAATGTTTTAACTTTTAAAACCTGTTTGCTTAACAACATGATTAATTTTAAATTAATTACTGCAACTTTAGTGTTTTTAATTTTGAAAAATGGATTCCATATTTGGATTTAGTGGTTCCAAATTATGTTAATAGGTTACTTTTATTTTTTTGATATTATGAATAGTAACTACGGTAATTTTTATTTACTATAGTTACAGGTAAATCGGGTAATTAAGGGTATCAATAAGATTATAAAATTACTCTAACACCTTCCAAAATTCTATTTGATGACTAAACGTAGAACCTTATCACCTAAGGGTCGGAATAAATTCATTTTATGGACTTTTGACCATTAAAATAATTTAATTCGTATTAAAACCAAAGAAAGTGACAACATGTCACTCTCTTAAAACTTATAAGTATAATAATTTTGATTTAGTGATAATCTTCATGAAACATAGAACATGAATAGTCTCCAGAAAGCTAATAAAGTTATATACATCATATTAATTTATTTATCATTTTTAGGGATTAAATAATTATTATTAATTATGACACAATAGTGATGTTGAAATTATTTTATTAATTGAAATATCATATAATTGATTTAAAATTATTAAAATAAATATTATATGAACTATTTAATGTTCGCCACTAATTTTCTAGATAAAAATGACTTGTAATGAATCTATTAAATATTTTAGTTAGAACATATCTTCTGTATATATTTTATTTAAACTCAAATAAATGAATATTGTCAAAATTGACACTATTGTTAATTTATAGAAATTACATATTATAAAATTGTTTAAAAATCACAAAAATATTTAAAAATTATAAATTAAAATTTATATGGTCTAAAATTTAATTAATTATACAATTATGGAAAATTCACAACATATAAGTAATTATTTATAATGATTTAAAATTTAGAATATTATTACCACAAATAAAATTAAATAGATTATATAAGGATAAATCATGTTGATAATTTTTAAAATAAATTCCCAAATTGTCTAAATTTTATTGTCTAATGATATTACAACCATATATCTTCTAAGATTTTGATTTGTGTCATTTTTGGAGGTTTTTATGTGAGGTTGGAATTTATTATAAATTAATATTTCTTTTAATTCTAAAGGTGCCCCTCTCCTCCCTTATAAAAGGGAACCTCCTCCCTCTTCTCCTCACACCACTTTGAGTCTTCAATCTCGTCCAGACCCTAACAATTTCTCTTCTCCACTTATCTAGAAACATCCTAGAGGTCCTGGTCTTCTTCAAAGACAATCTTTGGTGCCCTAAGAGGAGGTTAAGAAGAGGCTCTTCAAAGAAGAGGTAATGTCTGTTACCGATTATTTCAAATTTATTTCTTCGTATACTTCTTCTTCTTTAGTTGTTTCATTATGAAGTAATAACATTAGTATCACTCATATACTGATATGTTATTATAAATATTAAACAACCCTATTTCACCTTCTATCCATCCTATGGAAAATGATGTCATCGCGCGTACGTACGTACGCAATACCGTCTCCACGAAGTGGTGTAATCTATTTTCCACCACCACCATACTTGGATGGGTATAATGGTGTAAAAAATAACTATATATGATTATTTTAAAGTTATATTGATTCTGAAATAGTATACATACACTCCAATACAATTCCACGATCATGAGAACCATATCATCGCTCATGTGTACGTACGTCCTACCGTCTCCACGATGTGATGCGACTCATTCTACATGATATTCCATGAATAATGATTATATAAATTGCATTTATGAATAAATATGATATATGTTACACTAAAAAATTTCTATAAATGAGGTATCTATAACCTAAAAAGAAGAAAAAGAATTTATTCGACAAAACACGCATAAGAACAAAAAGCAATAAACACCCGAATAACAAGTAGCCATGAAATATTACTAATAAGAAGATAATAATATGACCATACGTGATATCATAAAAATTAGTATGATTCTGGAATAATTCAATGAAATTATTTAAATCATTATACCATAGGTTCAGACACGTACGAAGCAAATCAAACCTATGGTAATGGAAAATCTCACAATCTCATTTTTATCCGAGATTGTTTATACATCAGAATTTACTGGGGAATATTTATCATCCACATCCATGTTTCCTCAATATGTAATATTATTTCCATCCACCTACAATTTTTTAAATCCAATTTTACCCACTGGTGAGTTTTTAGTAAAAGATATGATAGGAATCTTTTGTCGTTTTCAGTACGAGGCACTTTTTTGAATTTTCTGGCCAAAGTACGAGAAGAATGTTTTTATTAAACTTATACAGCCTGAATTGACTTCTAGAACATTATTTCCATGAAGCTTCCTTTACAATTATTCAAGTTTATTTTGAATCAACTTCTTTTAGTTTCAAATTATATGAAATTTTAATAAAGGAAAAATGTTTTAGAAGTAGAAAAGATATTTTCCTCAATAATGGAGTTTAAGAGTTTTATCAAAATTATTTTCCATATAAGATAATATAGGGTTATGTTTATATACCTACTTTTACCTTGATTTGATTATGTTATGATGGAATTATTTTTATGATGTCCTTTTATCTTATATGGATTGTGGCATGATGTTTAAGAATCCCATTTTTATTACATGGGTTATGCTATTATGCATGATTTATGATCTTGTGGCACACATAAGAATGGTATAATTATGAGATGGGTGAGACATATATCTCCCTCTAATGCATTGGGTAAATATTTATATCTCATGAGATAGACATGGCTGGAACGACAAGTTAATCTGGTTCAGTGATACAGTACTGGAACGAGGAGTGAACTCGGTTCAGTAATTGACTTTTTCCGCTATGATGGTCTTGGAAATGATCCTTGACTAATATAAAATGATTGTAAATTATTATGTGTGTATGACACAAAGTTTCATGTTTTATGTTATGATTATTGGGATTAAATTTCACCACTATGATTTATCCCATGTTATATTATGATATCTTTTGCAGGTTAAGATGTTCAAAATGTTATGTTCTTATGAATATGATATGATTGATATTTCTTTTGTTTACCCTTACTGAGCATTTGAGGTCAACCTTTTGTATGTTTTCTTTTCCCTAGGTCAGGAAGAAGGTTATTAAGTAGGATATTCCAAAAAGGGACTCTAGATATGATGAAATAAATGGGAGACAATGTAGATGATTTATGAACCAGTTGTTTATGTTTCCCAGTTTCTAAAGACACTATACCTATACGGTCCTTTCATGTTTTTGTTATATGTTTTAATAATTATGCTTCAATTTTGAAGTAATAACAATGTATGTAGAGTATGAGTCTTTATACAAAGTGTCTCACTTTTATTTGAAATGGACAACATTTTAAGTGAAAACAACTGGCATATGGAAAACTAACCAAACGAATTCAGATTGTGTTTATACTTTAGAAAAATGACACATGGGTCATTTTTGACTTGTAAGAGTCAACCCTACCTCAATCCGAGTCACGGTGTGGCCGGTACCACTCAAAGTTTCTCACTTTTATTTGAAATGGACAATATTTTAAGTGAAAACAACAACTGGCGTATGTAAAACAAACCAGACGCATTCAGATTGTGTTGATACTCTAGGAAAAGGATACATGGGTCATTTTTGACTTCTAAGAGTCAACCCCACCTCAATCTAAAGCACAGGGAGGCTGGTACCACTCAAAGTGTGTCACTTTTATTTGAAATGGACAAAATTTTAAGTGAAAACAACAACTGGCATATCAAAAACCGACCAAATGCATTCAGATTCTATTTATACTTTAGGAAAAGGATCCATGGGTCATTTTTGACATGTAAAATTCAACCTCACCTCAATATGAGGCGCCGTGTGGCTGGTACCACTCAAAGTGTATCACTTTTATTTGAAATGGATACTCTTTTAAGAAAAAACAACTGGCATACAGAAAACCAACCAAATGTTTTCATATTGTGTTGATACATTATCACAATGATCCATGGGTCATTTTTGATGTTTACAAGTCAACCTTTATTCAATCTGAGGTATGATGTTTCCGGTACCACTCAAATTGTCTCACTTTTATTTGAAATGGACAACATTTTAAGTAAAAACAACAACTGTTATACAGAAAACCAAACAAATGCATTTGGATTGTGTTGATACATTATCACAAAAATACATGGGTCATTTTTGATGTGTAAGAGTCAACCCCGCCTCAATATGAGGCTTTGTGTAGTCTGTACCACTCAAAGTGTCTCACTTTTATTTGAAATAGAGAAAAATTTAATTGAAAACAACAAATGGCATACGGAAAACTGACCAAATGTATTCAGATTCTATTGATACTTTAGGAAAATTATCCATGGGTCATTTGTGATGTGTACGAGTCAACCCCTCTCCAATAAGAGGCACGGTGTGTCCGGTACCACTCAAAGTATATCACTTTTATTTTAAATGGGAAACATTTTAAGTGAAAACAACAACTAACATACGGAAAACTGACCAAACAGATTCAGATTGTGTTGATAATTTTGCACAACGATCCATGGGTCATTTGTGACATGTAAAAGTCAACCCTGCATCAATATGTGGAATGGGGTGCCCGATACCACTCAAAGTGTATCACTTTTATTTGAAATGGACAACATTTTAAGTGAAAACAACAACTGACATACAGAAAACCGACCAAACACATTCAGATTCTGTTTATACTTTAGGAAAAGGATCCATGGGTAATTTGTGACGTGCACGAGTCAACCTCGCCTTATTCTGAGGCACGGTGTGGCTGGTACCACTCAAAGTTTCTTTCATTTGTTTAAAATGTATACTTTTTATGTAAAAACAACTTGCATACAGAAAACCGTCCAAACATATTCGGATTGTGTTGATACTTTCGCACAACGATCCATGGGTCATTTTTGATTTGTATGAGTCAACCCCGCCTCAATATGATGCATGATATTTCTGATACCACTCATAGTGTCTCACTTTTATTTGAAATGGACAACATTTTAGGTGAAAACAACAACTAGCATATGGAAAACCGACAAAAAACATTCAGATTGTCTTGATACTTTTGGAAACCAATCCATGGGTTGTCTGTGATGTGAACGAGTCAACCCCACCTCAATCCAAGGCATGTTGTGGCTGGTATCACTTGAAGTGTTGTCTTTTGTTTAAAATGGACAACATTTTAAGTGAAAACAATTGGCATATGGAAGACCGACCAAACATATTCAGATTTTGTTGATACATTAACACAAGGATCCATGGTCTAGCCTCAAAAAATGCACTTCTCATGTGAGGAACTCCTACCCCTATTCTAAATCGCATGGCATTTAATATGCCAATCCCATCCTCAAATAGTGGGTTCTAGGACCAAACCAAAGTCCCTTTGGGAACCCAATACCAAATACATAATTTAATATTCATACCCACTACCCAATATGGGGATTCATCTCATATCACAACCAAGATACCAAATTACAATTACCCACATACCCCCTTGTTCCAATTGAAAAGTCTACGAAAAACATGTAGGTTATTCTGGTAACCCATCTCATATGTCGAGATTGGCCAATGTTTCCCACTAACACATCGGGAACCATTTATATATGGATACATAGTAATTATAGGAATATAAACATTCCATGTGCTTCCTATAACTCATCTTAGGTCTAAGCACATGACCACTGCCATTTTCTATCTTATGGGTATCATGATCCTTGTCCACTCTACCCAATCCACTTTACCCAATTTTTTCTGTTGGTTTTAATATAGTCAACCCAAGACCATGAGTAAACATCCCATGTGATTCCTATAACATGTAGGATTTTTCTCTTGTGTGTATTGGTGTTGTGGTTTGTGTGAGGATTGAATTCTAAATTTTGAATATTGTTATGGGTGTTATTGCTTTCCAATTCTAAATTTCAAGATTCTGGATGTATTGGATTCTAGCTGTATTGGTAATTAATTCTAAATTTTTAATACTATTATGTGTATTAGATTATGGATGTGTTGGATTTTAATTTTGTATTGGTGTTATGGGTGTTATTTCATTTAAATTTTGGATGTATTGGATTGTGAATTTTTCACTTGTGTTGTTTTTTGAGTGATGAATGAATTTTAAATTTCTAAATTTCTAAATTCTGGATTAATTTTAAACATCCCATTTAGGATTTTGGATTTTGGGTGTGTATGTGTTTTTGTAGGTCATGGAGAGTTGTAGGTTGGAGGGGGATGCTTGCTGCTGTGGAGGTGCAGGGCTGCTGGATGTTGTGGAGCTGAGCAGATGTATACCAACGGTTTTCAAAGATGTTGGTATAGAATTTTGAGGTATATTATACCAATGGTTTTTTATAACCATTAGTTTAAACTTGTACCAATAGTTGTAAAAACTGTATGCTTTGGCTGAATATAATATATACCAACGGTTTGTGAAATCGTTGGTATATCTCATACACTAACACCTATACCAACGGTTTACATAGAACCATTGGTATATCTCTTACACTAACACCTATACCAATGGTTTACCCAAACCAGTGGTATAAGCTTTTACCTATGACTTACTTGGCCACTTTTGGGAAACCGTTGGTATATAATATACCAACGGTTTCCAGGCCTTTACCAATGGTTCTGAACTGTTGGTAAAGGATAGAATTCCAGTAGTGGGTTAAATGGTATGGATTTGGATATAAAATGAATTGTACTGAAATAATATCATTTTATATTTGTTATTTATGTCATTTTTTTCATCATTATTCCCATAGAAATAAATTATAGATGAAAAACATTTTACACCACGATGTGGAGATGGTAAGTCGTATGTACGCATGCATGGTGATATTTTTTTCATAGGTTGGGTAAATAGAGTAATATGGTTATACCATAATTATAAAAAAATCTCAGAAAATATTATATTTAGGAGTTATTATTTTATTATGGTAACAACTTATAAAGATGAAGTAGAAGAAGAAAAGTACTTTGAAAGAAAGGATAAAACAATTACCTCTTCTTCAGGTGTCTCACTTTGATTTGCACAAAAAGACTCTTTAAGTTGGTTTTCCTTCAAAAGGGTGGCCATTAAGCTGAATTGAGTGAATTTTTGAGGAGTTTTGGGCGTGTTTTGGACAAGTCAAAGGGCATTGGAGGTGTGATTAAAAGACAAGGATATGTTCCCTTTTATAGGAGAAGTGAGGGACACTTTAGGAAAGTCTTTAAATATTAATTTAATATAAATTTATTTTTGGTTTATAGTGAATATAAAGTAATTTATTTAGAGGATAACATGAGGGTGTTTCTAATTACTCCAATCCAATAGGTTTTAGACAAGATTATGTCATGAACTTAACCTTATATTTTGGATTTGACCTGTAGTTAAATAAGTTAACTCTTACCATGTCTTCTTGTATTTGTACACTATATGGTTAATATAGTTACTATAAAATTACAAGATAATCTAAAGTGGTTCATTAATAAAATATTTAACACTATATAAGTCATTTGGATGATTCATAGATTTTTATAACCATTAAATCATTTAATAAAATAGTGTTTGTTTTAAAAATTCATTTATACAAATATTGACACTATTTTGTAATTGATTTTTTTAAAGTAATCAAAACATGATTCCTTAAAAAAACATTAAATAATCACTAACATATCAATTTTGTCCAAAAAATTTGCGTATGGAATCAAAAATATCAAATTAAATTTATTTTAATAATTATAATATCATTTATTTCAATCATTCATTAATAAGGTAATCACTACATCATCATTGTGTCATAAAATAATTTATTTTAATGTCACCAAATTATAAATAAAATAACAAGATGTATTAAATTGTTTTATCATTATAATAAAAATTTATAGTCTAAGATAAAATTTATATAAACCAAATTAATAATTATTTAGTTAGGAGAGACATGATTATGTTATATTTCACTTTTCATTAAATTAAACATTATAAAAGGTCATTATCACAACCGTGTAGATCCATGGGGTCCTAAAATAAACCTAAGGATGCTAATAATCGTCCATATACCATCCAATAGGATTAGGACACAAGTTATGGTAGTTTTAAATTATTATAATATTATTATCATTTATCCTTATTTACCTGATTTACCTTTAATCCATGGTAAATAAAAATAATTACTGAAGTTACTATTCATAATGTCCAAAAATAAAAGGTACCTATTTAAAAAAATTTCACCTTATGATTCCAAATATATAATCCATTTTATTGAATTCCTAACAAGTAATTGGAAGAAATTAATTTAAAATTAATTACTATTGTCAAAACCAGAAATCTTGTTTTTAAGAAGTAAAAACTATCAAAAGATTGTCATTTTTTATGTCCAATAACGATGTGAAATTACATACAATGAACAAAATTATTTTAAATTATAAAAACATAATCTAATTACACTTTAGAACCAATTAAAAGGACAATCTAACTATATAGATAAATAAGATGAAAAGGAAGTTTTGAATTAAAATGTAGTATTTACCATTATTCATTAAAATATGGATTTTATCAGAAAAATATCAAACATTTATTGAAAATAAATTTTTATGTCCTGATTCTAAATAATAATATCATTTTATCAAATTTAAAATATAAAAGTTTCAAATATTGGATTTAAAAAGGGTTTTGCAGGAAAAGGTGGAAAATTTGCTTTTTTGAAAAATACTTCTTCTATTAGAAATATTGAATTTGTCCATATATTACGTCTAAGAATCACAAAATATGAATTTTAAAATTATTTGGGATATATATGAAATTAAATATGTGGTTAATTAGATTGATAACTGCTTTTAAATGGCTATTTGGATAGGTCATGTTGCGGTTGAACTCTGTGTTGCATGTAGCACAAGCTAAGATGGTGTTGTGTGTAGCGTAAGCTTATCATGGTGTAGAGTAAAACACGAGATATTGAATTTATTTTAAAAGAAACATACCATGGAATATTGGGGTGATAGGTTTTAGGGGTTTTTATAGATTTTTAGGGATTTTAGGGTTTTTAGAAAATTCAGTATTTTTAGGGTTTTAATGGTTTTAGTGTTTTAATGGTTTTTAGTAATTTAAATGGTTTGTTTAGGGGTTTTATGAATTTATGGTATTTATTTATTTTAATTTTTAGTGTTTAAAGGGTTTTTAGGGTTTTTTATGTTTTAATGGATTTTATGGTGTTTTTAGGTTTTAGGGTATCTAATGTTTTTTAGCATTTTAGGGGTATTTAGGGAAAGGAAGGTGTGAGACCAGGCTATCCCTGGCCACCCAAATTCATTAGAAGGAAAGGCACAACAGATAAGGGAGGGTTAGGGTCAATCAACCCACACCCAAAAGCCCCGGACACCCCAACACACAAAATTGAAGACCCAAAAAAACAAACAATAAAGACAACTACATACCAGAATCCCCATCCCCATAAGGGTCACCATCAACACCATAACCAGAAGAAGCATATGATTCCACCGTTTCCCATTCAGAAGATTCATACTGATTGAGGAAGTCCTTACATTGATTCCTGAGTTTCATGTTTGGATTCACATTGGATCCCCAGTCATCTCTGCCATGTTCATCCCTTTCACCTTTGCGAGTCTTGGAAGCTGCTCTATTAGCCATTGACCTAGGCTGGGAGGAATAATCCCTCCTTTCCTGCTGCTTCACTAGAGGGTCACTCAATCCCTTGGCACTACTGCAGACTATATCACTAGGCTCAATCGTGCCACCCTGCCTGCCACATTCAGGGACAGAGCATGGATTTATCTTCTAGTTATAGCCAGAGGAACCATAAAGACACATCACCGCCTGCTTCATCTTGATCCTGTCCATGCTGGCGTATAGAAGGTCATCGCAGTCCCTGGAAACTTCTCTTAGACTGATGTGTTCATCATTCTAATCACCATGAAAAACCACCGGCTGCTGGTCTGGTTTTGGAAGATGTACTTAACCTGCTGCTCAATCAAGATTTCCTAATAGTCCAACATAATCGGTTCAGATAGCACAACACAAGGAGGAAACTTATCAAATAAGAAAAGAGCTGATCTCAGATCAGGCTGCCCAAAGATCCACCTATCAGCATGAAGATTATGAAGTAGTTTTTCAGCCTAATGGGTGGCATACGGACCAAATCTTGGTACAACAAAATCAAGAAGCACTTGCTCTGCTAAATTCACAAAGGGAATTGAATTTCCCACACCCCAGACCCTTGATCCATCATGATGGGAAGGCTGGTCCACATCCTAGATGTCCTCAGTTTTTTCCTTCACCTCCTGCAATTCCTGTCCCACCAAACCCCGTTCTCAAGACCCATTGATACCAGAGGCTCCAGGGCCTTGAATTGATTTGAGAATAAGACCAATTCATCTCTAGTTCCAAGTCCACCTGGTGGTTGGCCTAAAGAAGTCTCCATCTCCATCCCATGGTAGGAAGGTCTTAAATTCATACTTTTGTCCCTACCAGGGTCAGCCAGTGAGGCCACATCCCCAACTTCACTAGGAGTGACATCCCTCACAACAGTAGGAGCATCACCCCCCATCCCAATTCACGCTTCAGCTGCTTGAAAATTTCCTTGACCAGGATTTTCTCCTCAGCACCCTGTCGGGAGGAAGATCCCCCTTCCTCCACTCTATCACCCCCCAAACATCTAGTAGGGAGTCCCAGGGTTTATCATTCCTCACCTCCGGCTCCCCTGTTGAGCTCAACATTGGTGATATATCCCCCGTTCCATACCCATCCACCACACCATCATTACCTCTGCAATCCATTTTCATATGACCAAGATAAAATCATGAGACACAGTAGTTCTCCCATGATTCAAACACCATTGGATGCTTCCACCAAAGCTCTTCACAAATTTCAATCCATACAAAGTCAAATAGTTCCTTCGGGACATCAACTTCAACACAAAACCTCGGGGCAATAGGATGGAAAAGGGCCCTAGTTCTATTATCCACACACATAAACCTTCCGACAAAGTTTACCAGTATCGTAATAATGGAAAAATTTTGAAAGGTCAGGGGGAGTTCAAGAAACCATACCCATATTTCCATTAGTGGGGAGTAACGATTTAGATGAAAGTGAAAGCTCCACCGAAAGAGGGAGAATCTAGCAGCATCACACCTGTGAGGGGTTGTTGGCCAGACCTGAATAAGATCTTTCTCCGATGGGAATCGAATCTGAATATGACTAGAGTCGACCAAACCAATAGCAGCATGGTCCCTGAGATCCCAATGATAAAAAAACCTATCAAAAACATCAACTGGGGGACGCCAGTTCAAAAACCTGGCAACCAGAGTTTGGCTATGGAGAGAAGAGGCCTTGTTGAAATCCGCAATCGAAAGAGGAAGCTTTGGCCACCCTTTGTGTATGTATTTTATGGTTTTTTTATATTTTCTAGTTTTTTATGGTCTTTAGGGGTTTTTAGGGGTTTTAGGTTTTAAAGGGGTTTTAACCACCAAATAAAAAAATTATTTTGAATCCACATTAAATTGAAGTGGGAAACCACATTCTTCTTAATAAAAACAACTACTTACTAAATGAACACAAAAAATTATTGAAAACAAGACTGAGATTATATGAGTTAGACACTCTATATAATTCTTTTAAAGTGTAATAAACTAAATTTCTGGTTCATTATTGATGAGTTATTCAATGTGATTATCCATTATGTCCATTTTCTGTATAAATTCCTTTATGCTAATTTTATGTTGCTTGAAACACCATGCCAGTATTCGGTCATGCTTAATTATCAACTCCTCTTTCTCCTCATTGGTATCTACTCACAAATTTCATTCATAGATTCTTTCACCCTCCTCTTTTGGGGTATTGACCCAAATTTTTTTTCATTCATATGGTCTTTAGAATTGGGGATGAGCACCAAAAAATCCGGTTTATCTTCTTCTTTTATTCTTAGTTTCCCACTTCTTTCTTCACTTATAGGATTTCCAAAAACCAGTTGTTCTCCAATCACAAGAGGTTTTGAACACACTACTTTTTCAATTAGTGATTCAGTTATAGATTTCTTGGAATTACTTTAGAATCTGATAACAATTGTTTTAGGAAGGTTAGAGTAATCTTTGTGGGGGCCAGTCGTCTTCCCTCCCTTTGGAATCAGAAAATTTTCAGATTGGAGATTTCTTTGTTTATCCTTTATCTGTTTGGATCCAGTATTTATGTTGCCATATCAGTCATGTATTATTCTGTCATATGTTTGGAGTCACTATCTGAATCACCTATCTCAGTGTCTTCAAGATATTTTGGTTCAACCCATTTATTTATCTTTTTTTAAATGAATTTCTTCCACCCTTCATTTTATGCATCCTCTAGCTCGCATTCAGACAAGGATACAAATCAGTTTTGGGTATTAAGAGGGATTATTCCATAATGATTTCAAAAAGACACCATTTAAATAATAGGTGATCATGGAACTGAAGACCTCAACCTTTCAGTCTCACAACTGATAATAGGAGTAGGATCTTGACCATATCGCATGTCACCTAAAAAGGATTAGAATTAACAATGATGGGAGGACTGCCTAAATTGATCCTCAGATACTTGAAACTATCAGTGACCTTCATATCACCAGAATAGAGTCTATTATATTTGTATTGATTATCAATGATGTCAACCTTATCCTTCAAAGAGTCATTTTCCGCCTTTTTACTGAGTAGATCAGTCACGAAATGTGCCCCTTGGTCCGCTTCATATTTATTTTAAATATTTTGGGGGTTTTTTGGAGTTTTTTGGAGTTTTTAGGTGGTTTAGGGTTTTTAGGGTTTTAAGGGTTTTAGGTTCTTTTGGTTTTTATGGTTTTCAGGTTTTTTAGTTTTTTTGGGTTTAGGGTTTTTTAAACATTTAGGTGGTTTTGGAATTGGGTTTTTAGGGTTTTCTTAGAGATTTATTTTTTATATCACAGTTTTTTAGGGGTTTAGGGGTTTTTTTATTTAGGTAATATTAATAGTTTTGGGGTTTTCTAAAATTTTGATGATTTTTATTGTCTTCGGAGGTATTTTTATGGTTTTAGGGTTTTTAGTGTTTTTAGAGTATTTAGAGTTTTAAGGGGTTTTTGGTATTTTAAGGGTTTTAGGGTCTTTTAGTGTTTTATGGTTCTTAATTTTTTTTCATTTTAATTTGGTTTTTTTATTTTTTAATAGTTTTTAGTATTTTTTTTTTGTTTTTGAAGGTTTTACAGTTTCTAGGGGATTTTGGGTATTTTTTGTTTTTCAGGGGTTTGGGATTTTTTAGAAAGTAGGATTTTTGAGCGCTTTAGGTTTTTTTCTTGATTTTGATTCTTGTTGGGTATTTTATAGGTTTTATGGGTTTTAGGGTAATTTTACGTTTTTATGATTTTTTTGGTCTTGAGGGGTTTGTATATGTCTTTTAATGTTTTTAGGGTTTTTTGGGTTTTTTGGGTTTTTTGGGTTTTTGGGTTTTTAGTATTTTGAGTGGTTTAAGGGGTTTTTATGTTCTATTAGGGGTTTTAGGGTTTTTTAGAGTATTATTAAAGGTTTAATTATTTTTCGGTTTTTTGGGAATTTTATTATTTTTAGGAATTTTTAGGATTTTCGGTTTTTTAATGATTTACAGGTTTCTTTAAGGGTTTTGTGGGTTTTCATCATTCTTTTCAGGTTTTTTATGTTTTTTGTATTTTTTAGCATTTTTTATGGTTTTAAAGGGTTTTACTATTTTATGGGTTTTTTGGTTTTTAGGATTTCTAGGTGCTCCTAGGTTTTTTAGTGTTTTTTGGTTTTTTATGTTTTTTTAGTTTTTTGGGTTATTAATGGATTTTTTGGTTTTTTGGTTTTCTGTGATTTTAAGGGTCTAACAATTTTATTTTTTTCAAGTGATTTATGGTATTTATTGTTTTCATGGGTTTTGGGATTTTTTTGGTTTTTAGGATTTTATTGTTTTTAGGGTTTTCTAAGGGGTTTTAGGGTTTTTAGTGTTTTAGGGTTTTCTTATGGTTTTTAGGGTTTTATGATATTTAGGGATCAAGGGAATTTAGTTTATTGTCTATTTATGGGTTTTATGTTGTTTTAGCATTTGTAAGGTTTCATGTTTTTCTTTTTTCATATTTTTTATGGTTTGGAGGTTTTTTGGGTGTTTTTGTTTTTTTTTGGTTTTATGGGTTTTTAGTATTTTTTCAATTTCTAGGGTTCTGTAGGGATTTTAGGGTTTTATGGTTTTTATAGTTTTTTATAGGTTTCATGTAATTAAGTTTTTTTTTGGGGGGGGGGTTAGGGTGTTTAAGGGTTTTTATGCGTGTTTTGGGTTTTATAGTGGTTTTATGGTCATTTTGGTTTATTAGATTTTTGAGGGTCATTTTGGGTTTTAGACGATTTTTAGGGCCTTTTAGGAGGTTTTATGGATATTTTTTGTGTTTTTGAATTTTTAATGGATTTTTTGGGTTTTTATGTTTTCATTTTTTTGTGGTTATTTATGGTTTTAGGTTATTTTTATGTGCTTTTAGGGGTTTTATGTTTATTAGGGGTTTTAGGGGTGTATTGTTTTTAGGGTTTTAGGGATCTAATGTTTTTAAATCTTTTTGGTTATATTAATATTTTTACGTTTTCTATGGTTTTAATGTTCTCTTGGGGACGTAGTGTTTTTTAGTGTTTTAAGGGTTTTAGTGTTTTTATGGATATTAGTTTTTTTAATGATTTTTAGGGTTTTATGGGATTAAAGAGGTTTTATTGTATTTAGGGGTTTTAGGGTCTTTGGATTTCATTGGGGTTAACTGGATTTTAGGGTTTTTTTGGTTTTTGGGTTTTTAGGAATTTATAGGGTTTTATTGGGTTTCTTAGGTTTTTAGGATTTTAGTGGTTTAGGGTTTTAAGGGATTTTTGTTATTTTTAGGGGTTTTTGGTTTTTTTTAAAAAAATTGTAATTTTTTTCATATTTTTAGTGTTTTAGTGTTTTATAGAATTTTAGGGAGTTTAGGGTTTCTAGGATTTTTAGTTTTTTAATATTTTTAGGGTTTTAATGGTTTTTAGGGATTTTTCAGGATTTATGGTTTGTTGGGTTTTTGGTATTTTAAAGGTTTGTTTCCCCCTAATTTCATGAAAATCAAACATTATTTGTCTGGTTTTGACCGTTACATACATGTTTTAGTGTTTTAAAACACTAAAAACATGTTAACGACCATAATTGGAAAACCTTCATTCAAAATGATGTGTCCTCAATTACAACATTTCAAAAATAAAACTATGGTCATTTTCCCATTATTTCAGGACAATATGACTTTGGTTAGATAGTTTTTACTGTTTCATGCATATTTTAGTTTCTTAAATCACTAAAAACATGTTTATGACCATAATGGGAAAACCAAAATTTAAAATGTCATGTCGCTGGTTCCTAAATTTTGAAATTATTATTTTTTATCTTTAAAGGTTATTTTTTGGGTTTTCAAACACTAAAAATGTAATTATAAGCATCATAGAAAAATTGTAACTCAGATTGATGTGGCATTGATTCCTATTTTTCACAAATAAATATGTGGTTTTTGTCCTTTGATAACTTTTGTAATCACTAAATATTTTTATAAAATTTTAATTGTATAAATATTATATTATTAATACAATTAATGATTCATATCTATTTATAATATTAGTTTTATTAATTACTAAAATTTATATTTTTTATTTTATATATTTAATTACATTAATTTGATTGAATAAAGATAAATTTACTTTCTAAACTTCCATGTATTTCATGTTCAATAAACATTTAGCTGTGTTTTTTATTGTTGAGATGTTTTTTATATGTGTTATTTTTTGGGTACTCATTGGTGGGTTTTTATTCATTTGGACACAAATTTTTAACAAAAAATAACATGGGAAAGTTAATATAACCATTGTTAAATTATTTTGTGGTAGTTATCAGAAACATTTTCTAAATAGAAAAAAAAATTATTGATGATTATCCGAAATTGAAACTATTTATATTATGGATGACATACGAGTTCATTAATTTTTTTTTTGAATGATCTATTGAATTTTTAATTCACCTTTCCTGGATGAGCTATAAGGCTGGAAATTTCTGTAGGGATTATGTAATTATTCTTCTAAAATATTGAAACTAAATCATTTTCCATTGTCAACGGCTATTGATCCAGTGTTTTCTTATAAAAATCATGTTCAATAAATTTTTTCAATCTTGAAATTTCCATTTGTTATTCCCAATCAACAACACCACTATGAAACCCACCAAGTGTAGAAGTAATTTATGACACCACCCTACCAAATAAAGCTAGAGTAGGCCTAAAAGGCATCCCCCATACATATCTGGGATTCTCCTTCCCAAAAAATATTCCCACTATATCATTTTGGGAAACTGATGTTGATTGCAAAGGGTTCACGTCCTAGAATTCTAGAAATTTAACCTATTAATACAAAAATATTAACAATTATTTTTTAAAATATATTAACTTCATAACTTTATCTAATTAATAAAATTTTCATTAGTATTTATTTTTATTTAAAATATATAAAAACATAATATTGAAAATCATATAATAACAACAAAAAATCCTTAAACCAAATTAATTAGGGCCGACTAGATGTATCAAATGATGTAAAATTGACATTGGTTAATCCATGTACCTATCCCCATTTAATTGATTTTAAGGATTTTTAGTTTTTATAATATATTTATTTTGGTTACATTTTTATAGTATTGAAATAATATTAAATGGTAATGAAAATTACTTACTCTGTCATATTTAGCAGAATGATTTAAAAAACTGCCATATGGTTTCCTAGGCACTTTAAACAAAATCTCTATTTATCCAACAGAGTGACCAAATTGATCTTCCTTCATAAAATATGTAAAAAAGTTAGAAAAAACCTTTAGTTATAATAAAATGATATAAATAATATTGAATAAAATACCAACTGAAATTTTTTTTTTCTCAAAAAACTCTAAGACCCTACAATGCGATGAATGAATTTATTCTCATGATTCAAAGAATTGTTTTCTGATAATTCCTAAAAATACTATAAAAATTAATAAAAATTATAATTTTATTATATTTATGTTTTTATGATCCTGTAAAATATACAATTACTTCATGATATGCATCTCTATTGATATTGATAAAGAGCTTCCCTTGCTCATGAGAAATTATTTTAGGCACTTTCTCATAAAATTTTCATGATCTCATAAAATAATTATCAAACTCATACCATAATATCATTTTAAAATATCTCCATTTATTCCCCAAAATCATCAAATTCTATTGGTGTGAAATGGATTCGGGGACATCAAAATAAAAAAAACATCTAGAAATAAAAACCCTAAATCATTACACTATATGAAAAAATACCCATGTCTTCAAAATTATATATAAAGTAATATTAAATTAATATTACTTTGGCTTCTGTATCAAAGAAATCATCTTTCAAGCTTCAGGAATATGCCTCCAATCATTATAATTAATGGAAAAGTTCTCCGTCAGTCAAGAAAGCTACCTAAGAATCTACCGGTAGATTCCAACATCATCACTGGATGGTACCTTAAACTCATCATATGGGATGATAATATTGAATTACTTCTGGTTTTATACATCTAATATGCTAATATTGGTATCCCTTCTATAGTTGTCTTTATCTTTTTGAGAAATGTATTAAACAACTAATAAAATATAAAGTTTCTTTGAAAAGGGACATATATACCAGTAATTGTAACTTTCCAATATCCCTTTGATAGAGGGGTGATGAACTAATCCAATGATAGAGTTAATTAATCTTGTGAGATACCAATGAAATTTAGGGAAACGAATTTTTACCTAGTAGTCCTGAGTACAAAAAATCACTAGCATCGATAGAAGATAATTATTTTGGTAAAATGCTCTGAGATGGTGATCAACTAGGATCCTGAATTTTTTTTCTTGACATTCCGTCATTTAAAATGACAAATATCCATATTTTTACAAATTTATATTGTCTTAAATTTATTTAAATTATTGGAAATGTTTCTGTTTAGAAAATAAATGACTTTTATAAACCATTTTTAATGGAATTTTGATGGATTCACATCAAATTGTGAATTATAACAAAGAATATTTAACTGACTTTACTTCTTGTGTGATACTAATAAATATTCAATAAAATGGGTGAATCATATAGTATTAATCACTATTATATTTTATCATTTTATTAGAATATTATATATATCAAACATAAGAATTTATTATAACAAAATCCTAGGTTATTTATCAGAGTCAGGTATCATATCATACAATAGATCTGTGATAATGTTTATGTAATATAATATTACAATTCATATTTATTTATTTGTTATTATTCTAATATTAAAGATTTTAATGATTCATATATTCATTTATAATAAATATATAATCATAAGAATTATCATAAATGATTATATAAAAACTTCCATAAATTTTGGTAGATAAAAATTAGATCTATCTCTTAGGAAATTTTATTTAATGAAGCAATGAAAAATAAATAATGTGATCCATATATGTTGGTAGCTACCAATCCTATCGGATGAAATTTTAATGAAACCCATCTCCTAGGTTCCACTATTGGGTTAGTGGTGTGCAGAGTGGTCTATCCTAAGACAACTAAAATAGGATTGGGGATGGTGACTAGCACCAAGAATGAAAAAATATATAATAGTCCATTGCCTATAGAATCCTATATATTATAAAAAACATAAATACATAATTGATAATCGACAACCACAATCAATAAATAGGTAACCAATTGTATAAAAAATTTATGCAAGTAAAAATAGTTATTGAATATAATGACACATATAAAACCACTCAAGGGAAATATATTTGGATAATAAAACATTAAAATATATAATAGACTCCAGAAATGTAATGGTACAACTTTAGTACAAATTTTCCACTGAGGAGGGGAATAGAGTTGGAGTGGGGGATGTCTGGGGAGGGGGGTTCCCGTCATCAATGAGCCGACTAGAGAGGAGGTCGGAGTGGGGGGAGGGCTGTGAGGGTCAGGTTCAGGGAGGGGGTCCGAGGTTCAGGGTAGCTTCTAGGGAGCGGATATGAGGAGGGGTGTGTGGAAATGGTGTCATGGTCTTGGGGTCACTTTAGAGTAGAGGATAGGAAGAGGGGTGGGGGGAAAGGGGGTCATGGGCTCAAGGTCACTGATGGGGAGATGAGAGGAGATTAGTGGGGGAGATTTCAGGGTCATAAGAGGGAGATAGGGAGGGGGAGGGGTTGGGTTTTTTAATGTTTAGCAATGATTTAATTGAAACTTCCACTAATTTAAAACATAAAAAAATATCATAGTGGTTTTATGAAACCACCATGATATTATATTTTTTAACTAAATTTATTTGGTAGCATTTACTAGAACCACCTATAATAATCTCTTTTCTTGTAGTGCTAATGTTATCTAGTCCATCTTGATAGGGTCATATCTTTCTAGGTGACCACATATCTTTGAGGTCCCTTAGGCTAATATGGTGTATGTTCCACACCATCCATGACTAAGAACCTTGCACTTGTTCATCCTTTTCACATGATGTTAAACTATATGGTTTGGTCTTTATAATATGACCTTAAAAGGTTGTGTTTCATATTAAGTGGCACCAAACTAAATGGGTTCTGATTCAACTCATGGGGATATATTGAAATTTCATATTTTGGGTTCAATCCCAATATCAAAACAACATCTATCTCTTTAGATGACAACATACTCTGGAGTACCTCACCACATGGATTAAAATCAATGAATTCCTAATAACTGACCAAAAAATATTTGATATATCCATAAAATGGTACCATTGATGGAGAACCTCAGATAAATACAGATATCCCCATCGATGGAGACACCCATATATATATAGATGATTATGAACATCATCATTTTCATAAGGGATCGTTACCAAAGGGTAATCCATGTATTCGTACTTGGGAATGAAAAAATTATACATTAAAATATCTTAAATCTATAAGAGGGTTCTTTAATAGGAAATAGTTCCCCCCAAAAGGGTATGATGAGCCCAAAAAATTCCCATCCTCTCGACCAATGTGAGTTATTAAGTGTCATTGTCCAACTTACCTAACTTATATCTGCCTTTTTAATGTAGGTCCATGATTCATTATGGATACAAGAATCATTGGGTGTTTCCTATTCCGCAAATAAAAACCATTGGAAACCATTAGAATATAATTTACCAGATGTGGGTGATTGCACACAAATGGGCCCCATTTAATCAATCATCGAGCGAGAACAACCTTTTGTAAAAAAACTTATTTTTGGGTTTTTATGTTTTTTAGGGTTTTAATAGTTTTTAGTGTATTTTATATGATTTTAGGGTATTTTTTATGTTTTTTGGTGAATTATGGTTTTCATTTTTTCCTTTAGTATTTTAAGGAACTTTTGGTGGATTTTTGGGTTTTTTGTATTTTAAGATCATTTAGGGTATTTAGAGTTGTCTAGAGTCATTTTGGGTGTTAAGGGTATTTTTTTGTTATTTTTGGAGTTTTTAGTGTCTTTTAGTGGTACTACAGTTTCTACAGTCTTTTAGGGGTTTTAGGGTTTTTAAGGTCTTTTAGGGGTTTTAAGAGTTTTTTAGGGATTTTAAGGACTGTTATTTTCTTCTATGGTTTTAGGTGTTTTTAGGGACTTTTACGTTTTTAGGGTATTCTAGGGGGTTTTAGGGTTTATATGTTTTTAGTGTTTTTAGGGGTTTTAGGGGTTTTATGTTTTTAGGGGTTTTAATAATTTACGTGGTTTAGGGGGTATTAGGTTTTCTTTGGGTTTGTATGCCTCATTAGGGGGTTTCTGGATTGGAGGTTAGGGTTTTTAAGTTTTTTATGGTTTTAAGGCACTCTTAAATGTTTTTAGGGTTTTTAGAGCTTTTAGGGCTTTTAATGTTTTTATGGTTTTTAGGGGTTTAATGGTATTTTTAGTTTTTTAAGGTTTTATGGGCCTTCATGGATTTTTAGGGGTTATTAGGTTTTTATGGGTTTAGGGGAATTTTAATTCTTTTTGGGTTTTGGGGTATTTTGTATTTTAGGGTTTGTAAGGATTGTTTTAGGTTTTTTTAAATTTTTTTTTGAGATTTTATGATTTTTATGATTTTTATAGTTTTTAAGGTTTTTAGGATTTTTAGTATTTTTAGTGATTTTTTGGGTTTTTATGGATTTTGTGGTTTATATGGTTTTTTGGGCCTTAGGGTTTTAGGGTGTTTAATGGGTTTTGGGGTTTTATAGAGTTTTAAGGGTTTTCAAGGTTTTAGGGAATTTTTGGGGTTTCTTTGGTTTTTAATATCATTTAATGTTTTTTAGATTTTTTAGAGTCCTTATTTGATATTTAGGGGTTTTAGTGTCCATTTGGTGTTTTAGGGGTTTGGGGGATATATGAATTTTTAGCATTTTTAGGGGTTTAAAGGGTTTTAGATGGTTTATATTTGTTTTTTAGGGATCCAATTTTTTTAGTTTATTAGTCCTTTTAGCATTTTATAGGGTTAAGGTATATTACGGGTTTTGGAGGGTTTTAGGGGTTTTAGGGATTTTTATGGGTTTTAAAGGATTTTATGATTTTTTTTATTTTAGCATTTTTTTTTATTTTTTGGGTTTTCCTTAGGTTGTTTGGGGTTTTAGTGAGTTTTAGGTTTTTACTGTTTTTAAAGAGATTTTAGGATTTTTAGAGTTATTTAGGGGTTTTACAAGTTTTTAGGGCTTGTAGGATTTTTAGTGTTTTTACAGTTTTTGACTTTTTAGGGTTATTACTTGAATTTGAGGGATTTTTTTGGGCTTTATAATGTTTTAGGGTTTTTTGTTTTTAGTGTTTTTATGGGTTTTAAGTTATTTTTGGGGTGTTATGGTTTTTTAGGGTTTGTAGGGTTTTTTTATTTATTATGGGGTAAATGGTTTTTGGGATTTTATGGGTTTTTAGGGGTTTTTAGTGTTTTATGGGTTTTTAGGCGTTTGGGGATTATTAGGGTTTTATGTTGTCTAAGGGAAATGTAGGTGTGTTTTAGGGTCTTTTATGGGTTTTGGGGTTTTTAGTGTTTTTATGGGTTTTGGCGTTTTGTGGGTTTTTTAGTATTTTAGGGTTTTAAGGTGTTTTAAAACCTTTTAGGTTTTAATTAAGGTATTTTATAATTTTTTATTGTTCCATGGTTTTTTATGATCTTTAGGGTATTTAAATTTTTTAGGTTTTAGGGTCCTTATAATGGGATTTAGGTTTATAGGGTTTTTAGGGATATTTTATCAGGGTTTTTTAGGGTTTTAGGTTTTTAAAGTTGTTTTGGGATTGTTAGGGATTTTAAGGGGTTTGAGTTTCTAGTAATTTTTTAGGTTTTAAAGGATTTTTTAGGTTTTAGTGGTTTTTGGGGGGTTGCGATGGTTTTTAGAGATATTATGTTTTCAGGCTTGTTTTAGAGTTTTTCTTCATTTTTAGGATTTCTTGGTTCTTTTAGTATTTTTAGGGACTTTTATGGTATTGAATGTTTTTTAGGATCATTTAGGATTTTTATGGGGTTTTAAGATTTTTTAGTGTTTTGGGGGTTTTTGGATTTTTGGGGTTTTTGGGTTTTTAAGGGGTTTTAAGGGTTTTAAGGGGTTTTATGATTTTTACAGGTTGTTTACTATTTCTTATATTTTATTACGGGTTTAATAGGTTTGTATCGGTTTAGAGGTTTTCCACAGTTTTCTAGGTATCTAGGTTCTTTTTAGGGGATTTATGGTCTTTTATGGGTTTTTGGGACTTTTTAGGTTTTAGGGTTTCGTTAGGGGGTTCTAGGGTTCTTGTGTTTTATGTATTTTGAAGTGTTTTTTGTGATTTTTGGTGTTTTAGGGGATATTGGTTGTTTTAGGTTTTTATAAGGTTCAAGGGACTTTGGGGGGTTTTTTTGGGTTTTAGGGTCTTTTTTTGTTTTTTGGGTCTTTTAGTGTTTTTTTCATTTTTTGGGATTTTAATGTTTTTTTGAAGTTTTATGGTATATTTTGAATATTTTTAGTTTTTTTGTGGGTTTATGGATTTTGGTGTTTTTCTGGGTTTTAGTGTTTTTAGGTTATTGTTTTTTAAATGTTTTTAAGATTTTTTTGAGTTCTTAGAGTTTCTTATTTTTCGGTGTTTTACATTTTTAGTGTTATAGTTGTTTTAATATTTTTTAGAGTATTTAGGGTCTTAGTGTTTTTATTGATTTTATAGTTTTAAGGGATTTTACGGGATTTCATATTTTTTATGGTTTTAGTGTCTTATTGAGATTTCTAGTGTTTTAGGGCCTTTTATAGTTTTTAGGTTTTTCAAGACATTTGTTTTTTTAAAGGGTAATTTGCGTGTTTATGGGTTATAGGGGATTTATGTTTTTTATGGTCTTATAGGGGTTTTAGGTTCTTTTACTATTTTTAGGATTTTTTTGGATGTTTACACCACTACGAGGGTACTTTACCAACATTAACATAGTTCTTTCATCTTTTTATATTCCATTTCAGGTGTTTTTAGTTTTTCAGGTTTAAGTTGTTGGTTTTTGAGAATATGGTGTTCAAGGTTTGAGTTATAGGGTTTATGATGTAAGGTTTATGGTACACGGTTAAAGGTATGGTGTTTAGGGTTTATAGTGTAGGGAATAGGGGTTTTCCTATAGGGTATTGGCCTCAAGTTATAGGGTATTGGGTTTCTGGTGCAGGGTTTAAAGCTTATATTGTAGTGTATAGGGTGTAGTGTGTAGGGTTTGGGGTGTAGGGTGTAGGGTATATGGATTATTTGTTTTTAGGGTTTTAATAGGTTTTAAGGGTTTCTATTGGTTTTTAGGGTTTTAGTGTTTTATATGGGTTTTTAGGGTTTAAGGGATTTTTAAGCCTTTAGGTTTTTAGTGGATTTTATGGGATTAGGATTTTTAGTGATTTTATGGTGTGTTTTTTTGTGTTTTTAAGGTTTTTATGGTTTTTGGTATTTTAGTATTTTTTTGGGGGTTTTAGGGTTTTTAGGGTTTTATGATTTTCTTATAGGTTTTATTGGTTTTATTGCTTTTAAGGATTTTAAGGATTTTAGGGTCTTTATTGTATTTTAGTGTCCTTTAGGGGTTATATGGTCTATTAGGTTAATTTTGGATTTTAATGGTCTTTTAGGTGTAGTGATGGTTTTTTAGTTATTTAATGTTTTTAGGGGTTTTTACTATTTATTAAGTGCTTAATGGGGTTTTATGTTTTTCTGGGTTTTTTGAGTTTTAGAGTTTTAGGGTTTTTAGTTTTTTTTATTTTATTATTGGATTTTCAGTTTTTTGGGGTTTAAAGGGGTTTTTTGGTTTTTTTGATTTTCAATGTTTTAGGTATTTTTAGTGTGTTTTCGGGTTTCTGGTTCTTTTAAGGGGTTTTAAGGGTTTGATGGGTTTTGTGTTATTAGGGTTTTTGAGGTTTTTAGGGTTTTGGGGGATTTTTTTAATTTTTGGGTTTTTGGGATTTTGGGGATTTTTAGGATTCTTTAGGGTTTTCTATATTTTTAGTGTCTTTTAGAGTTTTTTAGGTTTATAGGGTCTTTCTAGTGTTTTTAGGTTGTTTAGGGATTTTTTTTTGTTTTTAAAATTTCATTATGATTTTTATTGGTTTTTACGGTTTTTAGGGGTTTTGGACTTTTTGGGCACCTTTTAGTTATTAGGGATTAATGGGTTTTAATGGTTTTCATGGTTTTTTTATTGTTTTTATGGATTTTAAGGTATTTAGGCCTTTTATGATTTTTAGTTATTTTGGGATTTTCTCGGGCTTTTCGGGTTTTAAAATGTTTTTATGGGTTATTATGTTCTTTTCTGTTATTTAGGGTTTTAGGGATTTTAAAATATTCTATGTTTTTTTATTTTTTTAGGGAAGTTATGTTTTTTATAGTATTTAGGTTCTTATTGGGTTTTTAGGGTGTATTTTAGGGTTTTTATAATTTTTAAGGGTTTTATGGTCTTTTATGGGTTTTAGGTTCTTTTTTTGTTTTAGGGATTTTTAGTGTCCTTTAGTTTTTAAGGATTATGTCTTTGGTTTTTGGGTGTAGGTTTTAGGTTTTGAGGTATAGGGTATAGGGTTTAGGTTATAGGTTTATTGTTTAGGGTGTAGGGTATAGGGTTTTGGGTGTAAGGGTTAGGATTTATAGTGTATGGTATAGGGTTTAGGGTGTTGGGTATAGGTTTTCAGGTGTAGGGTTTTGGTTTTTGGGTTTACGGTGTATGGTTTACAGTGTGGGGTTTAGGGCACCAGGTGTAGAGTATAGGATTTAGGGTTTTTATGATCTTTTTATGGTTTTTAGTTTTTTTAGGAGTTTTAGGGACTTTTATGGATTTTTAGGGTTTTTAGAGGCTTTTTTGTTTTTAGGGATATTAGGTTTATTAGGGGTTTTAGGGGTTTTTTATTTTTAAACGTATGTATGTGTTTTTTTTCTTTTTAGTTAGTATGTATTTAAATGATTTATAGGGTTTAAAGGGTTTGGGGGGGGGTTTACAGTTTTTAAGGATTCTTATGGGTTTAGGGGTATTTGAGGGTTTTTAGTATTTTAAAGGCATTTTAGGTCTTTTAGGGTAGTTTTGGAGTTTTTTTTTGTTTTCTTTAGTTAGGGGGTTTTTATGAGTTTTATGGTTTTTAGGTTTTATAAGGGTTTTTAGTGTTTTTGTGGTTTTTATGGTTTTAGGGTTTTATGGTTTATAGGAGGGTTTTTTTGGGTTTTTAGTGTTAGGGTTTTGTAGGGTTTTAGTGTTTTTATGTTTTTATGGTTTTGGGGGTTTTAGGGTTTTTAGTGGTTTTAGGGATTTTATGTTTATAGAAATTTTTAGGGTTTTGAAAGGCTTTTTTTGGTTTTTTAGGTTTTTATAATGTTTTATATGGGTTTCTTATGTTATTAAAGGATTTCAGAGTTTTTAGAGTATTTTTGGATTGTTATACTTTATGTGGTTTAAAGTTGTTTTAGTTGTTTTATATTGTTTTTATGTTTTTTGGTGTTTTAAGGTATTTTGGTGTTTTATGGGTTTTTATGGATTTTATGGTTTTATGGGTTTTTAGTATTTTAGGGGCTTAAGGGTTTTAGGGTGTTTTATTGGGTTTTGGGTCTTTTAGGGATTTTAGGATTTTAGGGTCTCTGGTGGTTTAGGGTTTTAGAATATTTTAGGGTTTTTGGGTCTTTTTCTGTTTTACAGTTATTAGGATTCATAGGGGTTTTTTGAGTATCTTAGGGGTTTTGGGGTATTTAAGTATTTTTTTTTATTTTTAAGTATTATATGGGTCTTAATGTTTTCAGAGTTTTTATGGAATTTTAGATATTTTATGTTCTTAGGGATTTTTGGAAATTTTAGAGGTTTTAATGGTATTTAGAGGTTATTTTGGGTTTTGAGAAGATTTAGGGGTTTTTGGGGGTTTTTGGGGCTTTCTTGTTTTTATGGGTTTTCAGGGTTATTGGTCATTTTGGGAGTCTAGGGGATTTAAGTGTTTTTTTTTTGTATTTTTGGGTTTCTTGGGGTTTTAGGGTTTTTATGTTTTTCATGGGGGTTTAAGGGGTTTTAGGACGTTTTAGAATATTTTAGAGTTTTAGGGTGTTTTAGCATTTTTAGGGCCTTTAGGTTATTTTTTGGGATCTTTAGAATGTTTTAGAGTTTTATGGTTTTTAGGGTTTTCATGTTTTTTGTGGTTTTTAATGTTCTTATGCTTTTAAGGGGTGTTTAGGAATTTTATTTATTATCTATGGTTTTTTATGTTTTTGGTTTGTTTAATAAATGTTTTTCATTTTAGGGTTTTATGGGTTTTATGGTTATTTATGGTTATTAACTATTTTAGGGTTTTAAGGGTATGTTTTTGGGCTTTTTGGGACTTTTTATGGTTTTGGGGTCTTTCTATGGATTTTGGGGTTTTTGGGGTTTTTGGGTTGTATAGTGTTTTATTGGGGCTTGTATGGGTTTATTTGCGTTTTAGACTATGTTTTGGGATTTTGGGATCATTAGGGGATATTTTGTGTTTCATGGTTTTTTTGGGTTTTATTTCTTTTCTAAAAGTATTTTTATGTTTTATTGGTTTTTTTATTTTTTTATGGTTTTATTATGGATTTTAGATATTTTAGGGGCATTGGGGTATTTTCTGTTCTTTTAGCATTGTTAGGTTTTTACCTCTTTTAAGGGGTTTTTAGGTTTTTTTTGTATTTTTCATTGTTTTAGGGTATTTATGAGTTTTTAGTGATTTTAGGGGGTTTATGGTTTTCTATGGGGTTTATATATTTTTAGGGTTATATAGTGTTTCTAGGGGGTTTAAAGGTTTTTTATGGTTTTTTAGGGTTTATAGGTTTTAGGGATTTTTTGGGTTTTAGGGT
This sequence comes from Viscum album, assembly GCA_963277665.1. Taxonomy (NCBI): domain Eukaryota; kingdom Viridiplantae; phylum Streptophyta; class Magnoliopsida; order Santalales; family Viscaceae; genus Viscum; species Viscum album. Next base: position 1,423,063,989 of record OY728136.1, on the reverse strand, counting down.
ATTATTAATGTTTTTAAATGTTTTTATTGGATTTTAGGGTATCTATGGTTTTTATGGTGGGTTTATATGTATGTGGTGTATTTACAGGGGGTTTGGGTTTTTGGTGTTTATGAAATTATTAGTTTTCAGGGGTGTTTTTGGTTTTTTGGGGTTTCTAGGGTCTTTCAGTGAATTTAGGGATTTTTGGCCAAGGAAGATGCGAGAGTCAGGCTATTCTAGACGCCCCCCCCCCCCCCCAAATTTATTAGAAAAATATGCAGCAAACAAGGGAGGGGAGGGGTCAAACGGCCCACACACAAAAACCCCTAACAAACCCAAACCCAAAAAGCCTAAAACAAAAGACTGAAAAGAAAACAAAAGAAACAAAGTAGAAATGGAAAAATTCCCAAAATCACCTCCAAACCAATCAAAACCCGCAATCAGCAGTACCAGACCATAAGTAGCAACTTCATCAAACCAGCTTCAGCACCACTAAGCCATAAACATCCACCTCTTGCAGCCCCAATCCAGACACCATCACAACATTTACCATAAATTAGCACCATCACCTTCCATCAAATAACAGCCAACAACCAACAACATCCAACAACTGAATCACATACCACAACAAGTCACCAACAGCAGAAATTCAGAAGCGCAGGAACCATAGGAAATAGAAAACAGGGCCTCCCCCTCCAAGCGAATGGAACCGAGGCTGAGAAGACTGGAGAAAACCAGGACCTTCGTCAGGCTGAGAAGAAGTTGAGCAGGGATATCGATGCCAAAATCCCAGAACACCACAGCCGCGACTAGATTTCAAGACCAAGGAGGAACCCACCGCAGCCGTCAATGAACAACTCGGAGCCGACGATGAATGCACATAAGCCGCGATGAGATCTGGAGGATAGAAGAGTGCTAAAGAAGTCTACAGGAACACCAAGCCTAAAACCGAGCTCTCGAAGCCATGAAAAGAACCCATATCTAGAAAGGCATACACCGATCTGGAAACCCAAAATCAAAGTGCAAACTAAAGCCAGATGGGGGTCCCGAAGCCAGGAGAATCGGAGTCAATTCTATGCGATCCAAAGAGATCAACGATCGATCCGAAGTCGTAGCAAGACCCCGAAGCTACAAAGCACGAAAAATCCAACACCAGATAAAAAATGAAGCAATGATGCATAAGGGAAACCTCCATCGATTCCATTCTAGGATGAAGCCACATACACCAAGGTCGGACCATGTCAGAGGGGGAAGGAGGAGGAACCGAAGGAGAACCCTAGCGATGCATGGGAAAAGAAATAGTCGCCTCTCCGATGCCTCTATGGTTTCTTCATTCTTGGTATTTTAGGGGGTTTTATGTGTTTTTAGGTCTTTTTTTTCGTTTTAGGGTCTTTTAAGTGATTTTAGTTTTTTAAGAGGTTTTTATGTTTTTTATTGTCATTTAGGTATATTTTAGTTTTTTAGGTTCTTTTAAAAATTTTATGGGATAGGATCCTGTATGGGTTTTCGTTATTTGAGGAGTTTTTGGGGATTTTTAGTGGTTTTAGATGTTATTAATGTTTTTAGGGGGTTAAAGATGTATTTTGGTGCGTTTAGGGGTTTTAGGGGTTTTAATTCCTTTAGGGGTTTTCATATTTTTCAGAGATTTAGGGTTATGTTGGGGTTTTAGGTTTTTTTGTTTTATTCACGATTTTATGGTTTTTAGGGTCTTTTAGGGTCTTTTAGAGTGATTAGTGTGTTTAAGATTTTTTTATAAGTTTTAAATATTCCTAGTGTTATTATTTTCATTAATTTTTTTAGTGTTTTAAAGGGGTTTTAGGGTATATTATAGATTTTATTGGTTTTTAGGGTTCTTCTGGATTTTTTTAGGTTTTTAGGTGTTTTTTATTTTTTAGGTGGGTTTAGAATTTTTCTAGTTTTTTATGGTTTTTTGGGTTTTATGGGTTTTTATAATTTTTATGGTTTTATTGTTTTTAATATTTTTTTTGGGTTTTTAAAAAATTCATAGGGCATTTAATCTTTTTTAGAGTTTTTAGTGTTTTATGGTTTTTAAGGACTTTAGGGATTTATAAGGTTTTTTAATATTTGTAGGGGGTTAGGTTTTTAGGATTTTAGGATTTTTTTGGGCCTTTTGGGAGTATAGTGTTTCTAAGGACTTTTATGATTTTTTAGTATTTTAATGTATTTTACATTTTCATGGGGGTTTTAGTTTTCTCGGATTTTAAGGGGTTTTAGGATTATTTAGGTTTTTTATGGGATTTAGTGTTTTTATGTGTCTTAGGGTTTTTAGGGTCCTTTAAGGATTCTATCATTTTTTAGCATCCTTTCATTTTTTAGGTTTTTTGGGGACCGTTCGGATTTTTTCAGGGATTTAGGGCACTTTAGGGTTTTTAGGGACCTTTAGTGTTCTTATTTTTCCTTTATGTTTATTTAGGGATTATTAGGGTTTTTAGGATTTTTTAGGGTTTTGAAGAATTTTTAGTCACTTTAAAATGTTTTTTTGGTTTTTAGTGTATTTAATTTACATTAGAGTTTTTATTGTTTTAATGTATTTTAGGGGTTTAAATGTTTTTAAGGTAGTTTACGTTTTAAGGGTTTTTGGGACTTTTAGGTTTTTATGGTTTTTAATCTATTTTAGGGTTTTAAAGGTTTTAGGTTTTTAATGGTTTTAGGGTTTTAATGGTTTTAGGGTTTTTATGGGGTTTTAATGATTTATGTGCTATTAGGTTTTTAGTGTTTCAATGTATCTTAGGAGTTTTTTGGTTTCAGGTGGTTTTTGTGTTTTCATGTTCTTTTATTGTCTTTATGGTTTTTATGGGTTTTATTGTTTTTAGGGGTTTTAAGGGTTTTTAGTTTATTTAGGTATTTTAAGTGTTTTTTATGGTTTTTAGGATTTTTAAGGTGTTTACGGTATTTTTAGAGGGTTTCAGGTTTTTTTGTGGTTTTAAGGTTTAATGGGATATTATAGATTTTTAGTGTTTTTATGGCTTATAGGGTATTTTAGTTTTTAGGATCTTTTTGGATTCATGGAATTTTAGGGATTTTGGGATTTTTTTAGTTGTGTAAAGTTTTTTTATGGTCATTATGTTTTTTTTTGGGATTTTCAAGGATTTAATTATTTATAGAAATTTCAAGTATTTTTTTCGGTTTTTTGGGGTTTAGGTTTTCTAGGGTTTTTAGGGCTTCTCATTGTTTTTGTTGTTTTTTTAATTTTTAGGGTAGTTTTGGTAATTTAGGGTTTTTCATGTATTTTAGGTTCTTCATGGGTTTTTTGGATCTTTTTTGAGTTTTAAGGATTTTATGGTTTTTATGGTTTTTCGGGATTTTTAGGATTTTAAGGTATTTTAGGGTTTTAGGGTTTTTATAGTCTTTTTATGGGTTTTATGGGATTTTTAGAGGTTTTTAGTAATTTTATATTATTTTAAATTTTTATGTGTTTTAGGGATTTTCTAAGAGGTTTATATTTTTTTAGGATTTTCATTGCTTTTTAGATTTTTAAGGGTTTTGGGGGGGGGGTTGCATTTTTTGGAATTTTTAGAGTTATTAGTGTTGTTTTAGGTTTTTTTGAGTTTTTCTAGGGTTTGGGGGTTTTAATGTAGTTGTAGAGGTTAGGTTTTGTAGTGGGTTTTGGGGTTTTTAGTTTTTTATTGTAATTTTTCACGGTTTTCAAGATTCTTTAGGAATTTTAGAGTGTTTAAGGGTTGTGAGGTATTTTAGGGTTCTTATAAGGGGTTTTAGGGTGTTTGTGTGTTTTCAGGATTTTTAGGGTATTTTATGGTTTTAGGGATTATAGGTATTTTATCGATTTTTTGGTTTTTGAGGTGGTTTAATAGTTTTTAGGGTTTTTAGGGTGTTTAGTAACTGTATGGTTTTTTGGGTTTTTTGGGTTTTTATGTTTTTAGTGTTTTTAGGGGGTTTATGGGGGTTTTAGAGTTTTGAAATTATTTTGGTACTTTTTTAGGTTTTTAAGGGGTTTTAATGTTTTTAATGTTTTAGTAGTTTTAAGGGGATTTTTTTGCCCTCTAGGGGGTTTTAAGCATTTTATTATCTTTTAAGTTTCTTAGGGTTTTTTAAAACTTTTAGGTATTATTTCGGTTTTTGGTGCTTTTTGGGTTCTTATAATTTTTAAGTGTTTTTAGGGTCTTTTAGGGTTTTTTTGGGTCTTCAAATACTTTTAGGAGGGTTTTATGGTATTTTATGGTTTCTTAGGGGTTTTAGGGTTTTGTATATGGTTTTTATGGGGTTCATTGTATTTTAGGTTTATCATTATTTTTATGGGTTTTTAAATGTTTTCATGGTTTTTATAGGGTTTTAGGGTTTCCAGAGATTTTTTTTTGAGTTTTTAGTGTACTAAGGGTTTTAATGATTTTAGGACATTTTTAGCTTCATTTACAATTTTTTTATTAGGTTCTTTTACAGTTTTTTGGGGGTTTTAGAGTTCTTTTAGGGGTTTATGGGTTTTAGTGCTTTTAGGATTTTATGGGTTTCATGGGGTTTATAATTTTATAGTATTTTTAGGTTTTTTAAGGTATGTTAGGGGTTTTAAGAACTTTTGAGGGTGGTTTAGGTTTTTAGGTGTTTTAGGGGTTTGGGGGGTTTTTTTATGAATTTTGGAACTTTTTTTGTTTTTATAGGGTTTTAGGTTTTTGAGGATTTTATTTTTCTTATTTTAGTTTTTAGGGTTTTATTAGGGTTTTTTTGGGTTTTATGGTTTTTAGTGTTTTTATTATTTTTAGATATTTTTGGATTTTTATGGTTTTTTGAAATTTTAGGGCTTTCATATTTTTTTAGGTTTTTAGGGTTTTTAGGATTTTATAAGGGATTTTAGGGTTTGGAGTTTAGGGTGTAGTGTAAGATATTTATGGTTTAGGGTATAGGTATGTGGTGTAGGGTATAGGGTTTATCATGTATGTTATAGGGTATTGGTTATAGGTTATAGGGTTTATAATATAGGGTTTTGGGTTTTGGGTGCAGGTTATAGGGTTTTGGTTGTATGGTTTAAGGTTTAGACTATATGGTATAGGGTGTGGGTTTCACGGTTTAGGGTTTAGGGTATATGATGTAGGGTATATAGTTAATGGTGTAGGGTTTTGGGTTTAGTGTTTACGGAGCACGGTATAAGGTTTAGGGTGTATAGTTAAAGTGTAGAATTTAGGGTATATGGTCTTGGGTATAAGGTTTACGGTATTAGGTATATGGTTTAGGGTGTAGTGTATTAGGTTTAGGGTGTTGTGTATAAGATTTATGGTGTAGCGTTTAAGGCTTAAACTGTAGGGTTTATGGATTAATGTATAGAGTTTGTAGTTTAGGGTTTATGGTATAGGGTTTAGGGTATAGGGTGTAGGGCATATGGTTTCTGGTGTAGGGTTTAGGGTATAGGGTGCAGGGTATATAGGGTTTTGGGAACGTTGTGTGGGATTTAGGGTATAGGGTATAGGGTTTGGGGTGTAGGGTCTTGGGTTTCAGGTTTAGGGTATAGTGTTTAGAGTTTAAGGTGTAGGGTGTCGGGTTTTGGGTGCGTGGTTTTGGGTGTAGCATGTGGGTTTAGGGTTTGGGATGTAGGGTTTAGGGTTTAGGGAGTAGGGTATATGGTCTCGGGTGGGCAGTTTAGAGTTTAGGGTTTAGGGTATAAGTTTTATTGTTTTTAGAATTTTTGGGATTTTTGGAATTTTTGGGTTTTGAGGGTTTTGGGGTCTTTAATTTTTATGGTTTTTTGGTTTCATTTTGGGCTTTAGGTGTTTTTTTGTTTTCTAGGGTCTTAGGGTTTTTGGGGTTTTTGGATTTTTTATGGTTTTAATGTTTTTAAATGGTTTTATAGTTTTCTCAGGGTTTTGTTTTGGTTTTTTAGTTATTTGTATGTTTTTAGGGGTTTTTAATAGTTTTTAGGTATCTCAAGTGTTTCTAGGAGATTTTATGAATTTTTGGGATTTACGGGTTTTTCCCTTTTATGTTTTTTAACTTTTTTTGGATTGTAAGTTTTTTTAGGATAATCAAGGATTTTTGGATATTTAGTTTTTTTTGTTTTTATGGGTTCTTATGGTCTTTAAGGGACTTTTAGGATTTTTTACGGTATAAATGTTTTTTCGGTTTTAGGGTTTTTTATTTTAGGGTATTAGTATTTTTGAAATTTTTTTAGATTCATTTTGTAGTTATGGTGTTTTTATCTCCCATTAGGTATTCTAGAGATTTTTAGGGTCTTATAAGGTTTTTTGGGGGTTTTAGGGTCGTTTAGGTGTTTTGTGGTTTTTGGGTCCTTTGGGGTTTTTGGGTATTTTTATGGACCGCCATGGGTTTTATGAAATTTTAAGGGTCTATTATGGGTTTTTATGTTTTGAGGTTCCTTTAGGGTTTTTTAGAATCTTTGAGGATTCTTAATAAATTTTTTCTTCTTATTTTTTACTGTATTTTAGGTTTTTCTTTGGTTTTAAGTTCTTTTTGGGTTTCTAGTGTTTTTAGGGTCTTCTAAGATACTTTAGAGTTTTTTACATCCTTCTAGGATTTTTTGGGGGTGGGGTGTTTAGGGTCTTTATGAGTTTTAAAAATTTTAAGGTATTCATGGTTTTCTGGATTTTCTAGGTCTTTTAGGGGTTTGTAGATTTTTTTGGGTGTTTATAATTTTGTTAAATATTTAGGATATTTAGGGTTTTGGGGGTTTTTGGTTCTTTTAGGGTGTTTCAGGGGTTTAAGGTTGATGATTTTTAGGTTTTTTTTTTGTTTTTTGGAATTTTTATGGGGTTTAGGGTTTTTGGGTTTCTTTTGGTTTTTATGGATTCAAATGCTTATTAGGGTTTTTTAGTGTTATTATGAGTTTTGGGGATTAAAGGGTTTTATAGTATTTTTTTATCATTTTGGGGATTTTGTAATTTTTAGAGGTTTATGGGGTTTTAGTGTTTTTTAGGGTTTTTAAAATTTCTTATGGATTTTTAGGGTATTTAAGGTTCTTTAGGATTCTATTTTGGGATTTAGGTTTTTAGTTTTTTTAGATTTGTTTTAGGTTTTTTAGGTTTTTAGAGTTATTTATGGTTTTAGATATTTTTAGAGGTTTTAAGGGTTTTAGTATTTTTTGGGTTTTTAGATAATTTTTTGATTTTTAGTGGTTTTAGGGTTTTATTTTTTTAGGTTTTTATGTTTTTTAATATTTTTAAGGGATTTTAAAGGTATTAGGTATTTTAGGGTTTTTAGGTATTCTAGGGTTTTTTGGGTTTTAAGGGAATTTACAGTGAGATTTTAGGGGGGTGGGGTTTGTTTTTTAGAATTTTTTTATGTTTATTTGGGTATTTCATGGGTTTTGAGTTTTTTAATGATTTTAGGGTTTTTATGGTTTTCTATAGTGTTTAAAGGGTTCTAGAATATTTTTTGAAAATTTTAAAGTGGATTTAGATTTTTTGTGTTTTTTTAGCTTTTAGGGTTTTTTGGGGTTTTAAAGGTTTTTTTGGGTTTTAGTTTCATTAGGGGTTTCAAGTTCTTACTACATATAGGTTATTTTACTGTTTTTAGGTTGGGGGGGTAGGATTGTTTATTCATTTTTTTGGTTTTAGGTTTTTTAAAGGTTTTAAGGGGGTTTTAAAGGTTTTGTAGGGTTTTTATGGTTTTAGTGTCTTTATTGTTTTTATGGGTATTCTATGTTTTAGGATTTTTATAATTTTTTTATGATTTTATATTTTGAGGGTTTAGGGTTTTAGATATTTTAAGCTTTCTTAGGATTTTTTGGCGGGGTTTAAGGTTTTTGGGCTTTCAGGGATTTTGCGTGGTTTGAGAGGGGTTTTATGGTATTAGGGATTTTAGGGGGGCTTATGTTTTTTTAGTTGGTTTTAGTTTTGTTATGTTTCTTAGGGTTTTTTTAGGGAATTAGGGTTTTTTGTTATTTTAATGGTTTTAGGTTTTTTTTAGTTTTTAGTGGTTTTTTGTGTTATTTTATGGGTTTTAGTGTTTTAAGATTTTTATGTTTTTAGGGGTCTTTAATGTTTTTAGGGATTTTTAGAGTTTATAGGTTTTTTGAATTTTTAGGGTTTTTAAGAGTTTTTAGGTACTTTTTTGGTTTTTCATATTGTTTTATATGATTTTAAGGATTTTTATTTTTTTCAGGTTTTTTGGGTTTTGGGTTTTGTAAGGGTTTCTTGTTGGTTTTTATGGTTTTTAGGGGCTTAAAGGGGTTTTTAGGTTTTATTTTTTAAATACTTTTATAGTGTTCTATTGATTTTAATGTTTTTAGTGTTTTAGGGTTTTTAGGGTTTATATAGTTTTTAAGGTTTTAGAATTTCTAGGGTTTTATTATTGTTTTCAATATTTTTTTTGGTTTTTATTGTTTTAAAGGAATTTCAAGTTATTTAATTATTTTGAGGGGTTTTGAGTGTTTTATGGTATATTATGTACTGTAGGTACTTTTATTGGTTTTTATGGTTTATTTGGGTATTTTGGTTTTTATGTATTTTAGAGGTTTATGGGTTCTTTTGTTTTTTTATGGTTTTTATCTCTTTTTTGGGTTTTAGGTTTTTAAGTTTTTTTCAGTTTTAATGATTTTTAGGTTATTTTATGGTTTCTATAGTGTTTTTATAGATATATTTAGGGGTTTTAGGGTCTTTGTTTCATTTTAAAATATTTTTTCTATTTTTATGTTTTGAGGGGTTTTTAGGATTTTTACATCTATTAGGGTTTCTTGGTATTAAAGTGTTTTTAAGTGTTTTATGATTTTTTAGCGTTTTGGGGGTTTTTTATGTTTTTAGGGGTTTAGGGTTTTTTATGGATTAGGTTTTTAGGGGTTTTAATGTTTTATTAAGGTTTTCATGGATTTTTAAGTTATTTTAAGGGATTTAAAGGGGTTTTATTTGTTTTAAGAATTTTTTGTCGTAACTTATGGTTTTTAATTGGTTTTATGGAGTTTTTGGGGTTTCTTGTGTTTTCTATGTTTACCAGGGTGTATTGAATCTTTTGAGTATTTTAATATATTTTGATGTTTTTATGGGTTTTTAGGTTTTTTGGAGGTTTTAGAGATTTTTTAGCTTCTTTAGGGATTTAATGGTGTTTTTGGGTTTTAGGGGGGTTTATGTTTTAGGGGGTTTTTTCTCTTTAGGGTTTTAAGGTATTTTTATTGTTTCTAGGATTTTTAGTGGTATTTTTTTATGTCTTAGGGTATTTTAAGGGTTTTGGTACTTTTAATGCTTTTCGAGTTTTTAGGGGTTTTATAGATTTAGTGGTTTTAGGGATTTATATGGATTTAAGGTTCTAGGGTCTTTAGGGTTTTTGTTTTTTTAGTGTTTTCAGTGTTTTTATAGGTTTATTATTTTTTAGAGTATTTAGTGTTTTTTCGGGTTTTTTAGTTTCTAGGGTTTTTTGGATTTTTTGGGTTTTAATGGTTCTTTTATAGTTTTTAATTGGTTTTTATAGGGTTTCATAGTGATTTGTAGGGTTTTTAGGGGTTTTATGTGTTTTTATTTATTGTTTAGGTTTTTAGGGTTTGTTTTGGATTTTAAGGGGGTTTAGGGGCTTTTTAAAGGTTTGCGGGACTTATGTTTTTTTGGGTTTTTGGGGGTTTTTGGGTTTCTTAGGGTTTTTTCTGGGGTGTTTGGGGTTTTTGGGTCTTTTGAGGATTTTAATGTTATTATGGGTTTTAGATATTTTTGGGTGTTTTAAGTAAATTAGGTGTTTTATGTTTTTTGGGCAGAAGAGGTGTGCGGCTAGGCTATTTCCGACCCCCCTAAAATTTATTAATACGAAAAAAGAAGCAAAAAACAGAGGAGGTGTAGGGTCAACCAATCCATACCCTAAAATAAAGCCTCAAAAGGAAAATAAAGATCAAGAACACATCTAAAGGATAGAAGAAAGATGAAAATAACAAGGATAAACACTAGCACACGGTGTACTGGCCTTCCCCACCATCATCATCATAGTCCGCACCAGGGGGGTCTCCCTCAACACCATAACTGGTGGCCACATCAGTGTCTACTGACTCCCATTCAGAAGAGTCATATTGATTCAAGAAGTTGGTGTAATACTCCCTTAACATCACCTACTCCACATTCATCTGGTTCTTAGCAGGCCGCCCCACCATGCCAGTGATGTTCTTTGAAGCTTTGGTGGAAGCCCTTGTAGATAGTGTTCTCGGAAAGGAAGTGTAGTCCTTCCTTGTCCTCCTCACATTTAGGACTATAGTGTCAACATCACCATGTTTGTCCTAGACAGGGATAACAGTGTCCTCCCGATTGAGTAAACAAGTGGTGGAAGGCGGAAACCTCTCCCTGGACAGGCCCCCTGCAAAGTTTTTTTTCCCAAAAGAAAAAAAAATCTCTAAGTAGGGCCTTGTACTTCAAAATCTGGGCCATGTTGGATTTCATCCTAGAATCATCATGAGAACCACCCCCCCCCCCAAAACATCGAACACTAGGGTTTCATTCCCTCCTACAATAGAGAAATCTGTACATGTACTTTCATAACATTAGGGTTCTCCAAATCCATGTCTTTCAGAACCAAACATTTGGAGTTCCCATCCTCATTTTCCATAATCATCCCATCTTCAACAAGTTTAGAATCATGTAACCCAAAGGGGACGAGCGCCTCGGATGCATACACCGTGATCGGAACCAGTTCATGGGAGTCAGGAGAGATCATCAAAGACCTAGTGAAGACACCCCCATTACCGCAGCCTGGGCAACATGCATGCCAGTCTTGGTCCCCAGATCAGCCCTCAGCCTAGAGAACACCTCGATAACCTTTGGTTCATTTGGATGATGTTGGGTAGTATTCAACAATATTTCCCCTCCCTTGACCATATCCAGTTGTACACTTCCATCCGCTTCAAGCATGACATTGATAGGGAGCTGTGAGCCATTTTTATTCATCATACTAGTCTCAACCACATGACCATCCCTGTCAGCTTGTCGCAGAGGCAGAGTCATTGCTTCCGTTTGCTTACCAGCAACACATCCAGATAAGGGAACCTGCACAAAATCCATCAAGCCTTCCTCACCTTCCACAATAAGGTCTCCCTCATCACCACCCTGCTGCTCATGCTCCAGCACATCAGAAACCAAGGCATTAAACTAATAGCTTAAGGGAAGTATGATACTCGTGGTCACTGCAGGGGGGAGCCTCCACTATGCCTCCCTTCATTAGTGAAGATTGGACCTCCTAGTGACCCTCGCCAGATAGTTCCACCGAGCCAATCACCCTCAGTGAATCCGCAACAGGAGGGACCTGTGCACCAAACACATCCACCAGCTCAGCGTCCATCAAACAGATGTTTCTACCACCTCGGGCCTCCACACCATCAATTTCCAAAACAGAGGATAGAGATTGACTACTCTTAAAAGTAGTTATACTATCCACAGTATCCAGAGAAGGTTGCTGCATAGGCTGGGAGTGTGCAACCTACTGGCCAAACTTAACCATATTCCCTCGCAGACCCTTACTCGTGCAATCCTCCTTAACATGCCCCAATAACATATAGGAGTCACAGAAATCAACCAAAGATTCATACACCACCGTCTTCTTATACCGAAGTTCCTCACCGATAGAGATCCACACAAAATCAAGCGGCTTATTTGAGACATCGACCTCAATATAGGCCCCTGGAGCGACTGGGTGACAGACTGCCTAAGTACGCTTATCCACACATAGGAACATCCCAAAAAGGTTCCCCATCATACACAAAATAGATGGATTTTGAGAAGGTAAAGGAATATCAGGGAAACAAACCCAAAGAGCTGTAGAAGGGGAGTCATGCTTCAAGTGAAGATCAAAGCTCCATCAAAAGAGAAAGAATCTGAATCCATTTTAAGAACAGGGTGCCAAGGACCAAGCATGAATTGGGTCTTCTTCAAAATCAAAACAGATCATAATATGGAGGCTTTCCATAAGCCCTACCTTCGAACGATCTTGGAGGCCCCAAGATCCGAAAATGAATCTATCAAATTCATTAATCGAAGGTTTACCATTGAGAAATATCATGATCAGTGTCCATTTAAGGAGGTGGGAGGCCTCATGGAACTCCGATAGAGAGAGGGGGAGCTGAGGATGTCCCATGAACATATCAAGAACCCTAGTAAAGGTTTTATGGTTTTTAATGTTTTATAGGGTTTTTACGGTTACTTCGGGGTTTTTAGGATATAGGGGTTTTAGGGTTTCTTTACGGATATTATGGTTTTTGGAGTTTTAGTTTTTTATGGTTTTTAGGGGTTTTATGGTGTCTTAGTGTGTTTTAAGAAATTTTACAGCTGTTATGATTTATAGTTATTTTAGGGTTTTTATGGGTTCTAAGGGTTTATATTGTTTTTATTGGTTTTAGGGATCTTTTGGGTTTTTAGAGTTTTAGGATCATTTTGGATTTGAGGGTTTTAAATTTTTTAGGATTCTTACTGGTTTATTGGGTTATAGGGGTTTTAAAAGTTTTTTTGTTTGTAGATATTTTTAGGGGTTATAGAAAATATTAAGGGGTTTTAGCATTTCAGGGGGGTTTTATATTTTTTAGTGTTTTTTGGGGGTATATGTGTTTTTTGGGTTTGGGGGTTTTTGTTTTCTTATTGGTTTTATGTATTTTCATATTTTTAAAGGGTACTTAGGGTGTTTAAGGATTTTAGTGTTTTTTATGGTTTTTAGGATTTTAGGTTTTTTAATTGGATCATTTGGGTTTTTACCTTTTTTGGGATTTCAAATTTCTTAGGGTTTTTGGGGATGTCTTATAGTTCTTAATTTTCATTATTGTTTTCAATGGTTTAGGGTTTTATAGGATATTTATGTTGTTTTAAGTCATTTTAGGGTGTCTTATGGTTTTTAGTGTGTTTAGGGGGTTTTATATTTTTTAGGGGTTCTAATGTTTTTTTTTTTTTTTCATGGGTTTTTTGGATTTTTAAGAGATATATGATTTTTTATAATTTTAGATTTTATAATGTTTTAGGGGGTTTTAGTGATTTTAGGGGTTTTGGGGGTGTTATGGTTTTTATTGGATTTTATGGGTTTTTAGTTTTTTGGGTTTTTTCGGTTATTAAGTTTATTAGCGTGTTTAAATATTTTTAATGGTTTTTATGATTTTTAGGAATTTTTATTGTGTTTTAGCATTTTGAGGGGTTTATGAACTTTTATGGTTTTTTTGGTTCTTAGGAGTTTTATGGATTTAATGGTTTTTATGGATTTTGTATGGTTTCTATGGTTTAGGGTGGTTTTGATTTTATTTTTTTTACTTTTTTAGTTTTATTTTAGCTTTATTTGGGGGTTTGTGGGGGTTTTTATTGTTTCTTGGGGTTTTTGGATTTTTTGGATTATTAATGTTTTTTGGGTTTTTTTCTCTAGGTTCTTATGGGTTTTCAATAGTTTTTAGGTTTTATGGGTTTTATGGTTTTTTCATTTCCTTTGAAGGTCATTTTATGTTTTTCTTGTTTTTATAGGTTTTTGGGTTTTTAGTTTATTTTGGGGATTTTGGGTGATTTAATTTTTTTTAGGGTGTTTAGAGTGTTTAGGTTTTTTATAAGGTTTTTAAGGATTTTTTGGGTTTTATGGGTGTTTTTGGGTTTTTTGGGGGTTTTATGTGTTTTTAGGGTCTTCTAGGGTTTTTAGGGTTTTTAGGGTCTTTTTATATTTTCATGACTTTTATAAATTTTTAAAGGGTTTAGGGTATGTTATGGGGTTTTACTATTTTTATTTTATTTTAGGGTTTTAGGGTGTTCTGAAGTCTTTTAAGTGGTTTTTAGGATATTTTAGGTTTTTTAAGGGTTTTTATAGTTTTTAGGTTTTTTAGGGGTTTTAGGTACTTTTGGGGGTTTTTGTGACTTTTGGGGTTTTATGGGGTTTTCGGGGTTTTTAGGTATTTTAGGGATTGAAGGGGGTTTAAGTGAATTTTTGGAGGTTTGGGGTTTTATGATCTTTTAATGGGTGTTTAGAATTTCTAGGGTTTCTAGGGGTTTTGGGTTTTTTCTATAGTTGGGGTTTTTTTGTTATTTTTAGTGTTTTAAGGGGTTTTATGTATTTTTTATGATTTTTAGGGGGTTTTATGGGTTTTAGGGTTTTTATAAATTTTGTGGTATTTTATAGTTTTAAGTGTTTCAAGGGGGGTTAATGGTATTTTTTACTTTAGGGTTTTTGGGATTTTTAATGGTTTTAGGGTTTTTAGGGGGTGTAGAGTATTTAGGGTCATTTAAAGCCTTCTGGGGTTTTTAGGGTGTTATAGTTTTTAGGTGTTTTCATGGATTCTTGCGGGGGTTTTAGGGGTTTAATGTGTATTTTAGGGGTTTGGGGGTTTGGGGGTTTGGGGGATTTTAATTCATTTTCAGGGTTTTAGGGTTTTTAAGTGTTTTAAGGAGTTTTAGGGTTTTAGGATTTTTTAGGGTTTCTAGGGGTTTTGCATGTTTAATGGATTTTAGGGTTTAAAGGGTTTTAGGGTATTTAGTGTTTTTAGGATTTTATTGATTTTTAATGTTTTTAGGGTTTTTAGTGTTTTTATGGTTATTATGTTTTATTAGGGTGTTGAGTGGTTTTAGGGGTTGTTTCAACCCGATTCAGTTTGTATCAGGGGACAATGGAATGGACCCATGGATAATGTCGCATTGTGTGTTATTATGAAGGGTTCACATTTTGAATGATGTCCTCAGATGGGTTTATTCGTGAAGCTAGAAACACCCAATGAACCTTGTTTCCATGATACATGAACCTACCTTCCAAAGATAGGTGATCATTGGATGGTGATTTGGACAACGACAATTAAGGACTCCATTGGTTGAGAGGATGGGAGGTCGAGCTTATCACACCCTTTTGGGGGAATTATTTCCCACTCCAAGACTCTCTTATCGATTTAAGAAATGTTCATATGTCTGGGAATCCTTGGTTCCTTCCCAAGTATGTGTCCGCAGACTACCCCTAGTTTTCAAGGATAATCATATATGTGCAAGGGTCAGGAATTACTAAGACAATGATAGTTTAAGCCCCATGATGAGGCACTTTAGAGTTTATCATCATAGAGGGAGGAATAAAATTTATTCAATATTGGAATCGAACCCATAGGATGGGATTCCTACATATCCTTGTGTGAGGAATCAAAACTCACATAGTTTGGTGCCACTTAACCGGACACATAACCTTTGACAGTCATGTGAAGGGGACCAATCTATGTAGTTTTAGCAACATGCAGTGAGGATGTCTAGGAAAAGGATGACTATTCAATATTTTTTGTCAGACATACACCAATGAATCTCATTATGCTCACGATAGGCATGGTCTCCTGGGTGGATATGTCCCCTATTGGGGATATGTCCTGGTGAACACTAGGTTGATTTGGATGTTGGGTTTGGATCATAGGGAGGCGTCCTATGTATCCTGGTTATATGGGAATAAAATCCCTCATATTTTGCTTTATGTTGAGTCTTATACCTTAATGGAGGCCTATTTGAGCTCGAGCCTTCAAATAGGTTCCCTACATATCCTGGTTAGAGAAATAATTAGAGATATAATAGATCATTTGGGTAGGTCATATGTGTAGAAGCTTCCCATGTTTCTATAACCATGACGAGGATCTCAACTGATGATGATTTTAAGGCTTGATTGGGGCTGACACATAATAGGAGTCCCATTTTAAGGGGGAATGATCTCGCATTTCATATAAGAGATGATGTGGAGCTCATGCCCAGATGAAGGCTATATATGTATACCAATTGTGTTGGGAATCAGAGTTCTCATAGTTCATGACTGGGTTGTGTGAATGTCATATGATCAAAGATCTCTATGCCCACATGATTCATGCTCTGTGTGAGAAACAAGAGGATGGGGAAAACCCAACAAAGGCACACATTCCCTTCTCTGCTGATGGAAAAGGAGGAGGGAGATAGCGGATGAGAGAGCATCTATGACACTAATGGGAGAGGGAAATGGTCTTTGATTGTTTCATCCCCTTACCCATGTTTATAACCATGATTTTCACGTCTGGTGAGCTATCTAGACACATCCCAAGCTGGGCTGGAGAGGTGAGAAAATTCTATCTCCTATAAAAGGCTAGGTACTAACCTCTGGAGGAGTGCCCTGAAACATGTTTTTGGAGAGAGAAGGAGCATCATCCCTTATCAAAGGGGAAGGAAAGTATGATCTCGTCATTTGTCACTAGCGCTCATAGAAGGGAAAGGCATGTGACTACCCTTGAACCCTAGAATGGGGAGGTTCAAACCAACTCCCTATGGTTGGACACTAGGTTTCCTCGAGAATGTAGACTTAAGGACATCATGGGTGTCTGAACCATTGTGGGAACATGATTTTCACCTCATATTCCCTCAGGTATGTAGACTCATAAGGGCATGTTAATGTGCCCAACAGTCTAGTCATATGGGTATGGTTTCTTTGGAACAGGTTTTGGCCTGATGCTTGTGTACTATTTAGCATAGGTTCCATGGGGGACATGATGGGAATGGAAGGACAATACTTGAATTGGAAGGTGGAAAACATGAAGACACCCCATTATTTGTACCATTTCTCATGCGGGATGTGGTCTTCCCCACACAGTATTCTACTATGCAGATGAAGGGTTCATCCGCGCACTGAAGTGGTATGCAGGCCTGGATGAGAGCAGTCATGTACCATGGTGGTATGCAGTCTTTGGTCCCATCCACATAGTGGTGGTGCTATGCATCGCAGGGTCTTTTCCACCTAGCAATGTGCCACACGGTTAGTCGGACTAATGGAGGGGCACTGCACTTGTTTTTCATGAAAAGTTCATCTATGAAGGGCTTATGGTTCACGGTACGCCAATTTGGTTTGCGTTTAGTTGATTATTATTAATTTTCCTTCTTTTTTATGGTTTGAGGCAGGGTTATACCTATTGGAAAATGGTCTGAGGTCCTTTGATGATCAATTTAATTCAATGTCTTGTATCCTTAAATTCTAAATGCTCAAAGTCTCAATTATCCAATATCAAACATGACCCAGTCTTCAGATGCCTTCTCCTCTTTTTTCAATCATTTCAGTTCCCCTGGTGGTCCTTTTATAGGGTTCTAATAAAGATGTATCTACGGGCACATAAATGCTTTTGCAGAATCCCATGGAGGTATCATCTAACCCATTGAAGACTTAGTCAACCAAGGTTTTTGGTGTTGCGGTTCATATTGGTGGAAATCACTGCCTCAATCCTATGAACGACGTTATTCTCAAGACGCTTCAATCCCCACCTTATCTGCAAAGTACTTAGTCTGTGAGGATGGTATATGGGGACATACTTCTACATTGAATTTATTCCAATGACACATTTTGTGGAGACTTGGTTCAGTATTTTTTCCTCATATGTGAATGGATTTGTTCACTAGCCAATGCCTCACGGGACAGTGTTTCGCAGGTTGTCTGTGGACCACTTGGTTTTCGGTTTGTGCCTTTCATGGGACTTTCCCGGTAACTAGTACACGGACAAGTCTAGGTCTTTTTTGAAATTGGATTTATACAATCTTCTCCTCAAATTTTCAAACCCACATGAATCTCTTTCTTTTATCATTTTTGTTGGAGTATTTTTTTCCCTTAGCGGATTTTTTAGGACACTACAAATTCCCCCCCCCCCCCCCATCAGAATGGGTTTTGGTCTAAATGAAGAGTAGGCTATTCTAATTTATAAAATAGTCCCGAACTGAACTAGTTTTTAGTTGAATGGTGGAACCATAGGGCAGAAGAATCCTATATATAGGAGACCAGGTCATTTTTCCCTTTACCTAGTTTCCCGGTGGAAAGTTTCTACAAATCACTTTTCACTTTCCTTCCTTTCGTGTACCAGATCTTTCATGAAATTCATCATCCGCGAGTCTCTCCTTGCGCACTAAGTATTCGTAAAAATTTCATCACCTATGAATTGAACATTTAATTCATGAACCAAACTTTGTAAATTTAAAAGGTAAGTTTGAATTTTTTTTCATAGTAAGATGCAACATGGTTGACCAATCCCGCAGATTTAACGTCAAGCTGAAGAACTGATCTTTAAATTTAAAAATTGGAATTTAAATCTTCAAACTATGAACATTAAATATCCACATATCATGTCTCAGTATGTGTCATTCCCATTCAATGAATTGATCTATTCATTGTCCAATGCTTCACGGAACAGTGTCATATGGGGTATTCCACATACTGTTGGTTCATATGGAATGCATTCATGAACTATTCTCGGGTTTTAGTATGAGGAGCCTTGTATTTGGAAGATTTCTTTGATCATCTTCCATTTTTTGTCCTTTTTCCCAATCATTTTAATTTGAATAACCATTTTTCATGGCCTATTTGTTTTGCTAGATGAAATGGATCTCCCTCATGCCTCCATTGAAGAAACTGTTTTTATTGATGCTACCATCACTCCCCTTTTTCCTGCCGATGAAAGGTAGAAGTCTATGGAAAATTATGTAGATAAAAAAATACCTCTCACCCCACTGCTTCAGTCTTTAGAAAATTTACTCACTATGGGTCAAAGGGAATATATTATCTCTAACAAGATACCCATTTACAGATTCATCCTTCCATCGGATATACCTATCCTAGAGCCACGTTTGATCGACCAACACACCACCTAGATATTTAGTATCACTATTACTAATGCTATTATCTCTTAAAAGGTCTGATTTCTACCAAAGGATACCTCTATTGGGTCCTCATTAAACCATGACCCTTAGAATTTGGAGGGGGCATGAAGAATGTCGGTCGAAAAGACCCATTTTTACCATATCATTGCCTAGAGGGCCCTAGAAAATGAAAAACACGGTTGGTCCACATGATGGGACCTTCACTCTAGGTGTTCATTTCGTTTAGATTGGGGGTGGCACATCTGGGTCCATCAAAGTTGTGAAGAATTCCAAGTCAAATTACAAACCATGGGACTATATGTGGAAATCTGGGTATCCCAAATATACAATCAGGAAACCACCACCCTCATCTCACAGCTTTTGAGTAGGTGGAGTCTAGAAACCAATACTTTCCATTTGACTGATGGGTTGGTTGGAATCAACCTCTTTGATTTTCAAATAATTTCGATGGTCCTCATCTTCAGGGATATGTATGATGAGTTTCTACCCCCTGCTTCCACCAGGGATGACAAGGAGAGGAATCCCACATTGGCTAAAATTATCATCACTCAAGCGGAGAAACTTTTGTGGAATGTTGACCCCTACCATAAACAAGACGTATCCTTCTCAAAGTGGATTCTTTACTTCACCAAGAAGAGTTTTCTAGAGCCTGATGTGTGCGTACCCAAGTATTATTCATCTGATGAAACACAAAGGTGAAAATTTTCTTATTATCCTAACTTGGAGGATGGATAGTTCTGTGAATGGGGATAGGAACTCATCCCTAACATGGACCATTGATTTTAGTTGGCAGCATTCATGGACATGTTTTTGAGTGGATGGCTCTTACCAGCATAATTTTTTTGTGGTGTATGATTCATAACCCTTATCATAGAGGCTCAGATGGCCATCTAAAATTGTATCAACCTAGTCATTCATGTGTTGGACAAAATCTATGGCCTACTGAGCCAGATCAGTGAAGGAAAGTCACCCCAATGGATGATTGGGCCCTTTAAAATCATTTAGGGTTGGATAGGATCCCGCATGGGAGTCTACACATTTATATATTCCTTATTTCTTCTTTAATCTATTCCCAAACAATATCTTCAGAGCACCAGTAGGGTTATGTCAGTCGGATGGTTTGCACAAGATTAATAGGAAGACCGGACTGAAAAGAATGATTGATAAATGATGGCTCAAATCAACTAACATGATCACTTCACCTATAATCCTTATGATTCCCCCCATTGATACATCATTAATTCCAAGTCCAAAGACTTTTTTATCTGAGGGTACCTCTATTATTTGACTGATGGTATATTGGTTTCCCCTATTGATGGTGATCTTATCTACGAGGGATACATGCCTTGCATATTTATCCATCATTTTAACTATGTTCAAATGTTGTGTCCCCTGACTCTTAACAGTACATTTTAGGAGAAATATCTTATGATAGTTGGTCAATTGCATCTAATGTTCACCCAGGAGGACACTCGGTGTAAGGTTAAGCTCCTAGATTCCAAGGGTTTTGTGCCCTTCCTTCCGAACGGTTACATTGATACTTAGATTCAGTCATATCCAGCTGGTCATTTGAAAAATATATTTCCTACTATTACAAACGCCAATGTGTATGAGGCTATGTTGAAGGGGAAGAAAAAGGAATTTTTTGGTAATTCCCGGTCAGGGAATGTTTTTTGGAACCCTTTCAGTCCTCCCGTAAGGAAGGTCTTCAGACCTTGTGGAGTTGCCTCAACATTTTTCGTGGATGCCGCTGGATACTGACCACCCATACCATATGATGATGATTTTAAAGTGTCCTATAAGTAATGGGATACTTTGAAGAGTTTCCAGTCTTTTCATGATCATTCCACTCACAACTTGTGGCAGTTCCTCTAGGAGAGCGCAGTTTCCCTTACTAATCTCGGTCATGTGTCAGATCCTACTGACATCTCTTATGATGATGAGCCTGAGAGGGTAGATCATTACCTTTAGGACCTTGAAATCATTATCTATGACCATAAAGATCTCTAAAAATACAATCATCAGGTCCTTTCTATACTGAGACCGGAGTCCGACGAGGAGGGTGATGATACTATTGGTTTTCCTACTATAACTGTGGAAAGAAAGGCTCCTCGCACACACCCAGAGCCCCATAAGAGTTCAATTGCAGAGGTTCCTAGGACTTTAGAGGAACCTAGGAAGAAACTGAAACTAATGAGACCTACTCCACTTCCCCAGGATGACCCTCCATCACTAGCCATCCCTATTACGACCACTTTTTTGGATGCTTGGACGGTCTGGGTTAAATTAAGGGGAATTCCTCCAATGAAGATGTTTGGTTGATTCTTCAAAGAGTAAGCTTTGACCTTCTTGGTTTTGGGGGATTCATCACTAAAAAATTTAATTTTTCTAATTAAATCCTAGATAATGTGGATCATTACCTAATAGAAATGAAAAAAAATCCTTCATGCTTCTAAGAACAAACTATACTGGTCCGGTGAGGTGGTATGGATGGCAGTACTCTTGCAACTGATGAATATTAAGGAAGAGGTCATTTGATTTATGAACCCTAAACTTAATTTCATTTATTATTAAGATTCTAAAAATTCCCTCCTTTACTTATATAGAAGCATAAGGAGTCTCAGAAAATAGTTCCTTCCCCAGTATACAACCCCAGAGGCACTGTAGTTGGGGAGCGTGAACCCTCAGACGTGGGGGTTTCTAGGGAATGTTCTCCTGGTGATTCTAAACATATATAGGTAGTAATTGCAAAACCTTTTGTGAAATTTCCTCCTCAGGGTCCACTTTATATTCCTACAAGATTTTCATGCCCAAGGCATACCAAGAAACGTCTATAGGCATATCAAATATCGAAGCGTATCAATAATGGGATTACAAGTAACTGTCACGCATGTTTATCTGGTTATCATACCATGTACATTTATATTTGTAACCTAATGTCTCATGAATATTTTGATGCATGATCAATAATTAATTAGGAGGTAGTTTCCCAGAAATCTACGGCTCTTATCCCTTCTGTGGCAGAATAAGGACCACCTGCAACCATGGCTGACCCAAATTAGATGATTTCTATCCCAAAGGCGGAGGAACATTCGAAAGTTGAAGTCTCAATAAAATGTACTAATATTTATTTCATAGTGGAATATAGGAGTACCCTGACAGTAGTAGCTGAGCTTGTCGAGGAGCCCCACTCACCCCAGGTTATTGAAGGGATTCCCAATTCTAGGGAGTCAACTACTCCAAACAAGATAGACACCACCCTTGTGGAGAGAACGACTTTGGAAGAAGATAACTTAACCTATGATGATAATAATACTCCCTTATAGGTTAAAAACATAGGGAAGGCTCCTATCCCAGTTCCTAATAATGTAGAATGGGCAATTGTGTCGTTTCTTCCTCTCACAATGGAGACCATGATCCCGACCCTCAAGACTTTATGGATGATCATCACACCTTTCTCCATGATGATTATACCGACAAGACTAATCTCAATAATTTATCTTCTTGAGGATTCCTTGGAGGTTTTTGGTTCATATGGGTATGAACCTAATCCATAGATTCCTCTGAATGACTCTAGGTATCAACTTCTTATTGAGTATGTAATACCATCTTTTTTGGGTGATGATACCACCATGGAGGCTGAAGGCATTGTTGCTCCAGTAGGTGGAGATTAGTTTTACAGTACCCTTACCTCTTTCACTTATTCACCTTTTTTCTAGGATCAGATATGTTTATTGGTTTTCAATCCAATTTCAGGATCACAACTACATGCTCTGGCGATTGTGGTGGATTCTTCAATCCTTCCCAATGGTGCAACACTACTGGAATTCTGGTTTTTACCAACGGGTGTTTACCAATGGTTTGCTTAAACCATTGGTGTTGAAGGATTAGGGAAATCTTTACCAACGGTTTCATAATACCGTTGGTAAAGAAATGGTCAAGGAAGCCTTTCCCAACGGTTCACTAAAACCGTTGGGAAAAGTCACCCATTTGCCAACAGTTCCTTCAAACCATTCGTAAAGGGGTGTTTTAGGTTCCCTTTTTCCAATGGTTCAATAGAACTTTTGGGAAAGGGTACCCCGAACATCTCTTTCCCAATGGTTTTTAAAAAACCATTGGGATAGATTTCCCCCAAATACAGCCATGGTGCTGCTCTCCCCCATTCACGACAAAACCCTAAAGTCATTTCATTCCTGCTCCAGCGCTCTCCTCCTCTCACGAACTCCCCCATCTGAAGAGGTGAAAACCCATTTGAAATCAGGTATTTTTTCCTTTATACACATATACTACCTTATTTTTATTGTTATTGATCTAATATTTTAGTTTTAAGTTATCAATCCAGCTCCAGCTCTCTGCTACTCTCGAACTCCCCCATCCGAATAGGTGAAAACCCATTTGAATCATCTCAAATCATGTATTTTATTCTTTATACACATATGGTACCTTGTTTTTATTGTTATTGATATAATATTTTTAGTTTTAAGTTTGGATATTGATGTGATTTCACCGTGAAAAATAGGGAAATGAATGAATATTTTGTTAATTAATTAGTTTCCCCTGGAATATCAGTCGTGTTATAATGTCCGTTCTAAATAAAGGGGTAATGTAATAAAAGACCTTGAATAAATAAATTGTGGAAGTTGGGGTATGTTGCCTCTATGAGAGGTTTTTTGTTGTGTTTCATTGTATTTTGTAGGGTGTTTTATGGGGATTGAGGTGACCAGTTGGGCTTTGTGATATGTGGGGTTGTAATGTGATGGTTAGTGGGCATGGATGTGACATGTGAAGTTGTATGATAGTGATGATGTGTGGTGGTGTTGTGTCGTGTGGAGGTGTTGTGAGATGAAGTTGTAGTGTATGATGTGGTGAGGTGGTTTTGGTTGTGTGGTGGTTTATGATGTGCAATATTTTTGTGGTGATATGTGGTTTTTTTGGTGAGATGGTTGGTCGATGTAACATGGATTCGATGGTTATTGTGAGATGGTGAGTTATTGTGTGGTGGTTTTATTAGTTTCTTGGTAATCTATGGAGTAAATTATGCTGTTAAAACAAAAAAACAATATATTAAATAAATGATATGGAATATAAATGGATGTGTGGTAAATGGATTTAATTAATTTAACATTAAATGAATGGACAATGTAAGTGTGAATGAAGTGGATTATAAATGAAAGTGAGAAATGATATGCGTCTTGTGTGGTGGAGGTGTGGTTTATGTGTTTTATAGTAGTAGTGAAGTGTGTGATTTTGTAATTAATTTGAACCCATAGGTTGAGTATTTTGTGTTATCTATATATCATGTATTTTTATGTTATTTCTGCACATTCCCAACCAGAGTTGGATAAACTTATCAACGATCAGAGGTTTTGAGTTATGGGTATTTTTTCTAATATCTAGGATGGTGGTTATATGGTTTGATAGCTACCATGTCTTCCAAACTCTTCCTTCAAAAGTGATTGACCATGTGTTTTTAGGCAAGATGCGATGTGATTGTCCATGTGTCTTCAGGTGATATGTACTATGATTTCCCTAGTGTTTTCCGGGGAGGTGTGATGTGATAAGCCTATAATAAGATGTGGCATGTGGTTGGGGTCATGTAGGGTAGGAGGATGGAACAAGGTTGATGTTATTCATGTTCATGATACCCTACTAATACGGTTATGGGATGAGGCATGCTGTGATGTGATATAACACATTAAGTTCTTGTTGGTTTTACATTTTTTCAATAACACATTTGTATGTTTTTTTCACATTTATAGTTGATACCTTGATTATTTTCTTCCTTTATCATTTACTTAAATGTATTTTCTATTAAATTTCAATCCTATTGAATTGTTTATGACAAAATGACTTATATAAATTCTTTTTACAGAATGGAAAGAAGTTGGATGTATGAAACCGATCGGATCTCAAGCGATTTTCAAAACAATTTGGAGAGATTTATAGATTTTTCATTTCACAATGCTTCAGATAGTGCTCGCATACACTGCCCATGTTCCAATTGTGTTGGTAGACCTTGGTTGAGTTGTGAAGAAGTCAGCTACCACATAACCAAAAATAGTTTTCAAGCAAACTAATTTGTGTGGTATCACAATGGGGAGAAAAGGAAATCTCAAATTGGTGATGATCGAAATGAAAGGACTGGAATGAAGAATTTGTTAGATGGTCGGTTTCCGTTTATTAGTCATCATGAAAAAAGAAAGGATTTTGAATCAAGAAGACTTCGATATGAGGACAACTGATGCATCTAGTGAAAATGATGATATTGATAGGGTGAACAAATTGAATGATGCTGCAACGACTCCAGTATATCGACAATGCGATAAAATGAAAAGGCTGGAATTTTTAATCCGATTGTTTCATGGGAAAACTATGTATGGAATTTCTAATACAACAATCCATTACATTCTTACCATCTTGAAGGATTTACTTCCAGATGATGCAGATATTCTCTCAAACCACTATATGGCATGGAAGTTAGTTGAGGAACTTGGATTTTCAAGAAACAAAATTCATGCTTGCCCGAAAGATTGCAGTTTATTTTGGGAGGAAACCGCTGAACAAAATGATTGTATAAAATGTGGCACATCCTTCTAGAAGTCAAAATCTGATGGAACACCATCCCGCATTCCACAAAAAGTAATGTGGCACTTTCCATTGATCCCCAGAATTCAGAATCATTTTATGTCTAATGACATATCAATAAAAAATGAGATGGCATGATACCGAGAGAAAGAAGACTAATGATGAGTTGGTTCATCCTGCAGATGGATTTTCATGATAGAGATTTGATGCTTGACATCTTGATTTTGCAGTTGACGTGCGTAATGTGAGGCTGGGTCTTTCATGCGACGGTTTTAATCCGTTTGGGAAGATTCTTACTTCGCACAGCACATGGCCAGTTTTTATACACATATATAATCTTCCTCCATGGTTGTGTATGAAAAAACCATTCACTTTCATGAGTATACTCATATCTGGTCCATTTGATCCCGACATTGATAATGATTTATACATGCAACCTTTAATAAAAGGGTTGAAACTTCTTTGGGATGTTGGTGTGCGCACATACGATGCATGTTCGAAAGACATATATCAGATGCGCACTGCGCTTATGTGGACGATCAATGATTTTTCGGCTTATGCAATGATGTCTGGGTGGAGCACGAAGGGAAAACTATCATGTACAATTTGTATGAAGAATACACAATCTAGAAGACTGAAACATCATTGTAGTTTCAGTTTTATGGGACATCGATGATTCTTGCCAAAGGATCATCCATATAGAATGAATCATCGAAGATTTGATAATACCATAGAGACCGATGATCCACCTCAGCGTATGTATGGAACTGACATGCTTAATGAATTGAAAGATTTCAGTTTTTCGTTCGGGAAGGGTCAAATTAAATCTAGAAAGATAAATAATGTTTCCACTGAAACCTGTTACAATTGTAGGACGAAGAGTATCTTTTTTGATTTGCCTTATTGGTCAACCAATTTGTTACGTCATTGCTTAGAATTAATGCTTATTGAAAAGAATATATGCGAAATGTTGCTTTCGGTTCTTCTAAATGTCAAGGGGAAGACAAAAGATGATTTATGATCTCGGTGTGACTTGGTGGATTAGGGCATCATACCAGAATTGCATCCTGTGCGTATCAGTGAAAATAAATGGAAACTTCCATGTGCTTTTTATGTGATGACGCCTGCGAAAAAAAAACAATTTCTGGAAGTATTAGAGACTATTAGAGTTCCTGATGGCTATTCAAGCAACATATCTAAATGGGTCAACAGAAGAGATTTGAAGCTAAAATCTTTGAAGACTCATTATTATCACGTTTTACTGCATGAGTTGCTTCCAATAGAAATTCGTCATCTTTTGTCCAATAATGTAAGGGTGGTTGTTATTCGGTTGTGCCATTTTTTTTAGAGATCATTGTGCTAAGAAGTTTTCCAAGTCTTTCTTGCACAAAATGATGATAGATGCCCCATTAATTTTGTGTGAGTTGGAGAAAATATTTCCTCCATCATTTTTCACATGCATGCTGCATCTGACTGTCCATATTCCCACTAAAATACTTCGCGGAGGACCTATTTATTTTCATTGGATGTATCCAACTGAAAGAAATATGTTCACATTAAAGTCTTATGTCCGAAACAAAAATCATCCCGAAGGTTCTATCGTGAACGGTTACTTAGCTCAAGAATGTATGGATTTGTGCTTGATGTATTTGTCTGATCTTATTATAAGATTGAACAGACCAATGAGAAATGAAGAAGAACAGTATGATCAAATTGAACCCATTTTTTCATCACTTCCTCAAACAGGAGGAATTCCTGGATCATATACATTGAAGACATTAAGCCATGAAGAGCAGGAGATGGCACATCGCACAATTTTGTTGAACTGTGATTTATTCGATGACTATATCAGGTAACTAAATTGATTATGTATATCTTACATATATATCTGTTAAACTATTAATATTTTTTATCTACAGGGAACATAAAATAATGATAAATAGGAATCATCGTTCTTTATCTTTGAGAAGGAGAGAGACTTTGCATAGAAAAGAGTTTTATGCTTGGTTAAAATTGAAGGTATTAAAAAATTAAGGTTTAAAATAATTATATCAATATTTAATTAACTTTAATAGTCATTTATATTGTAGGTATTGAGTTTTTCTGCTGACTCTGTCTCTGAGGAAATAAGATCTTTGGATTTTGGTCCTAATACCGTGGTTCGTGACTGTAAATCAATTGTTATCAATGGGTACAAATTTATTGTCACTGAACGAGCAAAGAACATGAGGACACAACATGATGGTGGTATGGTTACTACCACAACAGATTGTTATTCCAGTGCATCAGATAGTAGACCGTGATTTGAAAATGTGGATTATTATGGAGTTGTTGAGAAAATAATAATATTGGATTATTACTCTCATGGACGAGTCACAATGATGAAATGTCATTGGTTTGATTCGATGATGAGACATGGCACATTTATTGAAGATTGTGGATTTTGAGTAATTAATATGACTCGCACTCTTGCTACCGAAGAACCATATGTGTTGGCATCAATGGCTAAACAAGTTTTTTATGTCAAAGACCAACTTCAACCTGAATTTGGTGTCATAGTTGAAGTAATTCCAAGACATATTTTTGATGATGGTGATGATGGAATTGACACTATCCCTAGTGTTATTGGAACCAATCCATTTATTTTTTTTGGTGACTCAAATAGCTCAATTGTCAGAGTTTATTGTGAACCTGAAGTTGTGGTTGAAAATATATAGAATCATTCATCCATGTTCTCAATTCGTTTGGTTTACCTCGAGTTGGGTTGTTAAGGTTGGTAATATTCAAATTGATTTAGTATTGATCACAAATATTTTTTAGCTGACTTGACCGTTATGTGAAATTTCAATGTTTATTGGTTGTAGTTTTATTTGAATATCATTTTCTAATTTTGAATTGAACTGTATTCAAACATAGTCAAACAATATTTCTAACTTGGTGAACATTAAAACTTGTATGATTTATTAAATCCATTCAAGAACTTCTAAAACAATTGATATCTGACTTGACCGTTATATGAATTTTCAATGTTTATTGGTTGCAGTTTTATTTGAATTGAATTTTCTAATTTGGAATTAAACTGTATTCAAACATAGTCAAACAATATTTCTAACTTGGTGAACATTACAACTTGTATGATTTATTAAATCCATTCAAGCTCTTCTAAAACAATTGATAGCTGACTTGACCGTTATGTGAATTTTCAATGTTTATTGGTTGCAGTTTTATTTGAATTGAGTTTTCTAATTTGGAATTGAACTGTATTCAAACATAGTCAAACAATATTTCTATCTTGGTGAACATTACAACTTGTATGATTTATTAAATACATTCAAACTCTTCTAAAACAATTGATAGCTTAATTAACCATTATATGAATTTTCAATGTTTATTGGTTGTAGTTTTATTTGAATTGCATTTTCTAATTTGGAATTGAACTGTATTCAAACATAGTCAAACAATATTTCTAACTTGGTGAACATTACAACTTGTATGATTTATTAAATCCATTCAAGCTCTTCTAAAACAATTGATAGCTAAATTACCTATGAATCCCCTATTCCCTCATATATTTAGTTTTTTGGGTTACACATTAGTTTTCTTTTTCTAATTAATTACATATTTTTCTCAAAAATAGGAAATGAAGCCAATTGAAGAGAGATGAAGGAAAACAATGATGGACAACAATCGTTGAATGGCGGAGATGGGTGTTCCACCATTAGTGCCTACAGTGAGTACTTTATTTCAAATTGATATATTTAAAGAATATACAATGTCATGTGATTAATTTTTTTGTAAACATTTTTGTAGGATCCACCTATACGACGACAGTTATTCGACGAGGAGCCTAGTACTGGTCCTAGTACTCAGGCCGGTGGTACGAGGAGGGTTCGTACCAGAGGTGGAAAAGCAGCTGCGCGTACCCAAATAGACCCTGCCCCTCCCTCTGACATGTCATCTTTCCCACATTCTAATCCCGGTGTGTCATTAGAGACACACAATATATTTAGGCCTCCCATGATTTCGCTACCTTCTGCATCTTCTGGCCCATCATTTTCACATCCCATGATGATTCCCACTCCTCAGTCAGCATCTGGTTAAACAGCTGTCCCATCTTCTTTTCCTTCTACTTCTGTCTCTCCGAGCTTCTATATTCCATTGTCTTCGACCCCTGTTCCACCATAGGGTGTTCCATCAGTTTCTGTGGATCCAGCGGAACTCAGCGATTAGACCGGAACAAGTATATTTATAGAACCCTAATAAATTTTTATAGAAATATTTATTTTCATTATAACATGTTTTGATAAAATATTTGTTTTTATTTCATGACAGATACATCTACTGATAGGAGGAGTGGGCGGGGGCGTACACGCATGCTTTCAATGTGGAACATCCGCACACAGGTTATGGTGGATTATAATGAAGACAACCAAATGGTTGAGAAAACAGGGCAGCAATGTCAGAGTTTTTTGGCGTCGCTTGCCAAATACTTCGACATCATTCCCGTCAGCCTGCTATCGTGGAGATATTTTCCACATGAGGTCAAGGATAGAGCTTGGGCAGAGATATGGGTAAAAAAATCTGTTCTATTTAATGCCATGAATTATTTTTGTATTTATATTAATTAATATTTTTATTTTAGCTTTGATTTAATTTTTTTTATGGTGAGGGTGGACAATCGGAAAGTCTAAAGGATTAGGCGAGCTTTGGAGAGCCTACAAGCATGAGTTTTATATAGGCTGGGTTGCTAGAGTTGTCACTGAGTTAGAGGCGGTACCAGTGGTGGATGATTGTCCTATAGAGCAGTATCGTCAGATGATTACTCATTGGACGAGTACCCAGTTTATGGTATTAATAACATTTGAGGTATTTAAATAATAACTTTCATGTCTTTCATTAATACTATCTGTTGAATTTTAGAATTTTATTTAGGAATCATCTGGAAAAAATAAAAAGAACATTGATTCAAAAAAATACCTCCACACACTGGGACGCACTTCGATGCCTGATCATGAGAGGAAGCAGGTATAACAATTGTTTATAAGTTTTCTTTACGACTTACACTTTCTTTTGTTTCTTCAATTATTTAATAGTTTGATAATGTTTTCATATAACTTTAGTTTTCAATGTCATTATAGAGGAAAATACAAAATATTGAAGGATGCGTGCCTCGAGCAAAACTGTTTTGCTCGAGTAGACGGAAAAAGGATGGAAGTTCCTTCAAGGAAGCGACTCAGCAGCAGATTGTAAGTTTTAATATGCTGAATTTATTTTTTAATATCTATTTTTTATCTTAATGATATATTCATATTTGTAACAGGCTGCTTTATAGGCCCTTGATGCCCAGGAACCAGACAATTTTGGGCCAACAGATCACTTACATCAGGTTTTGGGAGAGGAGCATTCTGGCAGAGTATGCTGCCGACCTAGGATAGCCCCGACGAGGTATTGGCCCTCCTCAGGTACGAGATGTAGTTCCAACGAGATGCAGCAAGTTAGGGCACAGGCAGAATAGGCTGTAAAAAGGTCCACATAGACGGTAGAATAGTCTACTAGGGCAAACAGTGCGTTTATGAAATTTATTGAAGTTCTACGTCCTACACTTCCAGCAGAGGCCAGCCCAGATTTTGATGAGTATATATCGTCGATACGTTCTATATACGGTGCACCAGGTGGTCGTTCTAGTGGTGGCCAGGACGATGTACAACTTGACAATGATGATGGCGAGGAGTCTGATGCGGAGGGGGAGGGAGAGGAGGAGGGCGAGGCGGGTGGCGAGGGCGAGGAGGAGGGCGAGGAAGAGGAGGAGGGAGAGGGCGAGGACGATGATGGGGACGAGGACGAGGGTGATGATGATGATGGTGATGATGGTGATGGTGATGTGAGACAAGTTGATCCATTACATTTTTGACTGATGTTACTGAGATTTGATATTTAATCTATTCTAGTTGTTGGTTTTATCTAGACTCGTAGTATAGTATTAGAGTTGAGTTATTTTTATATATTATCTATTTTTATGGATGTTGTTGTCTTTTAGTGGTTGTGTGTTTGGGAACCCCCCTCCTTCCTGGACCCTGGACAACCCCCCACCCTCCTCCCTGGACCCCAGACAGCCCCACCGGACAGCCCCACCGGACAGCCCCCCCTCCTCCCTGGACCCCGGACAGCCCCACCGGACAGCCCCCCCACCCTCTTACTTGGACCCTGGACAACCCCCTGAACAGCCCCGGATAGCCCCCGGATAGCCCCCTAATAGCCCCCTGGACAGCCCCCCACCCTCCTCCCTGGACCCCAGACAGCCCCCCGAACAGCCCCCGGATAGCCCCCCGGACAGCCCCCCACCCTCCTCCGTGGACCCCAGACAACCCCCCGAACACCCCCCGGACAGCCCCCCGCACAGCCCCCCACCTTCCCCCCTAGACCCCAGACAGCCCCCAGACAGCCCCCCGGACAGCCCCCTGGACAACCCCCCACCCTCTTCCTTGGACCCCGAACAACCCCCCGCACAAAGGATTCTCATAAAATGGACAACATTTTAAGTACATACGGAAAATAGACCAAACGCATTCAGATTGTGTCGATACATTAGCATAACGATCCATGGGTCATATGTGACGTGTACGAGTCAACCCCACCTCAATTCGAGGCGCGGTGAGGCCGCCACCACTCAAAGTGTCTGTCTTTTGCTTAAAATGGACAACAATTTAAGTACATATGCAAAACTGACCAAACGCATTCGGTTTCCATTGAAACTTTCGGAGAACGATCCATGGGTCATATGTGACGTGTACAAGTCAACGCTGCCTCAATCCGAGGCGCGGTGTGGCCGACACCACTCAAAGTGTCTGCCTTTTGTTTCAAAAGTGCGCCATTTTAATTGAATAACATCAACTGGCATAAGGAAAAACCGACCAAACACATTCGTATTGTGTCGATACATTATCACAATGATCCATGGGTCATATGTGATGTGTACGAGTCAACCCCGCCTCAATCCGAGGCGCGGTGTGGCTGCCACCACCCAAAGTGTCTGCCTTCTGTTTCAAAAGGACATAATTTGAAGTGAAATACATCAACTGGCATACGGAAAACAGACCAAACACATTCAGATTCTGTCAATAATTTTTCACAACGATCCATGGGTCATATGTGACGTGTACGAGTCAACCCCGCCTCAATCCAAGGCGTGGTGTGGCCGCCACCACTCAAAGTGTCTGTATTTTTCTTAAAATGGACAACAATTTAAGTACATACGGAAAACCGACCAAACTCATTCGGTTTCCATTGAAACTTTAGGAGAACGATCCAAGGGTCATATGTGACGTGTAAGAGTCAACGCCGCCTCAATCCGAGGCCCAGTGTGGCCGACACCACTCAAAGTGTCTACTTTTTTTTCAAAAGTATGTCATTTTAATTGACAAAACATCAACTGACATACGGAAAACCAACCAAACGCATTCGGATTATGTCGATACATTAGAACAACGATCCATGGGTCATATGTGATGTGTACGAGTCAACCCCGCCTCAATCCGAGGTGCGGTGTGGCCGCCACTACTCAAAGTGTCTATCTTCTGTTTCAAAAGGACATAATTTGAGGTGAAATACATCAACTGGCATACGGAAAACCAAAGAAATGCATTCTTATTGTGTCTAAAGTTTAGCACAACGATCCATGGGTCATATGTGATGTGTACGAGTCAACCCCGCCTCAATCTGAGGCACGGTGTGGCCGCCACCACTCAAAGTGTCTTTCTTTTGCTTAAAATGGACAACAATTTAAGTACATACGGAAAAATGACCAAACACATTCGTTTTCCATTGAAAAATTAGCATAAGAATCCATGGGTCATATGTGACGTGTACAGGTCAACGCCGCCTCAATCCAAGGCATGGTGTAGCCGGCACCACTCAAAGTGTCTGCCTTTTGTTTCAAAAGTACGTCATTTTAATTGAAAAACATCAACTGACATATGGAAAATAGACCAAATGCATTCGGATTGTGTCGATACATTAGTACAATGATCCATGGGTCATATGTGACGTGTATGAGTCAACCTTGCTTCAATCCGAGGTGTGGTGTGGCCGCCACCACTCAAAGTGTTTGTCTTCTGTTTCAAAAGGGCATAATTTGAAGTGAAATACATCAACTGGCAAACGGAAAACCGACCAAACGCATTCGGATTGTGTCGATACATTATCACAACGATCCATGGGTCATATGTGATGTGTACGAGTCAACCCCGCCTCAATCCGAGGTGCGGTGTGGCTGCCACCACTCAAAGTGTCTGTCTTTTGCTTGAAATGGACAACAATTTAAGTACATACAGAAAACCGACCAAACACATTCAGTTTCCATTGAAAATTTAGGAGAACGATCCATGGGTCATATGTGACATGTACGAGTCAATGCCGCCTCAATCCGAGACGCGGTGTGGCCGGAACCACTCAATGTGTCTGCCTTTTGTTTCAAAAGTACATCATTTTAATTGAAATACATCAACTGGCATACGGAAAACTGACCAAACGCATTTGGATTGTGTCGATACATTATCACAACGATCCATGGGTCATATGTGATGTGTACGATTCAACCCCGCCTCAATCCGAGGTGTGGTGTGGCCGCCACCACTCAAAGTGTCTGTCTTCTGTTTCAAAAGGACATAATTTGAAGTGAAATACATCAACTGGCATACGGAAAACCAAACAAATGCATTCGTATTGTGTCTATACTTTAGTACAACGATCCATGGGTCATATGTGACGTGTACGAGTCAACCCCACCTCAATCAGAGGCGCGGTGTGGCCGCCACCACTCAAAGTGTCTGTCTTTTTCTTAAAATGGACAACAATTTAAGTACATACGGAAAACCAATCAAACGCATTTGGTTTCCATTGAAACTTTAGTACAACGATACATGGGTCTTATGTGATGTGTACGAGTCAATGCCGCCTCAATCCGAGGTGTGGTGTGGCCGGAGCCACTCAATGTGTCTGACTTTTGTTTCAAAAGTACGTCATTTTAATTGAAAAACATCAACTGGCATACGGAAAACCGACCAAACGCATTCAGATTGTGGCGATACATTAACACAATGATCCATGGGTCATATGTGACGTGTACAAGTCAACCTCGCCTCAATCCAAGGTGCAGTGTGGCAGCCACCACCCAAAGTGTTTGTCTTCTGTTTCAAAAGGACATAATTTGAAGTGAAATACATCAACTGGTATACGAAAAACCGACCAAACGCATTCAGATTGTGTCGATACATTAGAAAAACGATTCATTGGTCATATGTGACGTGTACGAGTCAAACCCACCTCAATTTGAGGCGCGATGTGGCCGCCACCACTCAGAGTGTCTATTTTTTGCTTAAAATGGACAACAATACTGAAAATATAATATTTCCCAACGGTTCAAAACCATTGGGAAAGCCCCTCTAACCATTGGTATATGATATACCAACGGTTCAGATAACCGTGGGGAAGTAAGCCGTTGGGAAAAGGTTTTCCCAACGGTTTACTGGAAACCGTTGGTATAGGCTCACAAAAGCCACCCTATCCCAACGGTTCTTCCAAACCATTGGGATAATTTTTCCCAACGGTTTGGGAGAACCGTTGGGAAATATCAGTTTTGGGATAGTTTTCCCAACGGTTCTCCCCAAACCGTTGGGATATCCCCATGGATGAACTCTTTACCAACGGTTTAGAACTGTTGGGAAAAGAGATATTTACCAACGGTTCAATGAACCGTTGGTAAAAACTTCTTTAGGATTATATGCCAATGGTTTTAAACCGTTGGCATATCCTATGCTGCAAATTGTAGTAGCCTGCAATTTGCACAGCCCCTGTCCATCAGCCCCTCTCCATCAGGCCTCATTTTGACCTCATTTTCAATCCAATTATTGTACCTGCAATAAAATAAAACATACATATACAATTACGAACAAATTCATACACATTTAACATATAATGGATCCTGAAACTATACACATCCATAATTAAATTAGAATCATAACGTAATTATAAATGTACATAATTCATATAGAATTCAATTTAAAATTTAGATGACAATTATATGTGTAATATGAAATTCAATTCATAATTTGATCGGTTTTTTCTATACCATATATTTTTACCTCAAATGATGTCCATTTTAAACAAAATACATACACCTGAAGTGATACCGGCCACACCGCACCTCATATTGAGGCGGGGTTGACTCGTACACGTCACATTTGACCCATGGATCATTGTGCTAAAGTATCGACACAATCTGAATGCGTTTGGTCGGTTTTCCGTATGCTAGTTGATGTTTTTCACTTAAAATGACATCCTTTTGAAACAAAATACGGACACTATGAGTGGTGCCGACCACACCGCATCTCCAATTGAGGCGGGGTTGATTTGTACACGTCACATATGACCCATGGATCGTTCTCCTAATGTTTAAATGGAAACCGAATGCGTTTGGTCGGTTTTCCGTATGTACTTAAAATGTTTTCTATTTTAAACAAAAAAGTGACACTTAGACTAATCCTGACCACAACGCGACTCAGATTCATCCCGGGTTGGCTCGTACATGTCACATATGACCCATGGATCATTTTGATAAATTATCAAAAGATTCCGAATGCGTTTGGTCAGTTTTGCGTATGCCAGTTGTTCTTTTCATTTATAATCATGTCCATTTTAAACAAAAGAGACAGAGTTAGAGCGGTGTCAGCCACACCGCATCTCGGATTAAGACGGGGTTGACTTTTACACGTCACATATGACTCATGTATCGTTGTTCTAAAGTATCGATAGAATCCGAATGCGTTTGTTCGTTCTTCCGTATGTCAGTTGATGCCTTTCACTTAAAATGACGTCCTTTTGAAACAAAAGACGGACACTATGAGTGGTGTCAGCCGCACCGCATGTCGGATTGAGGCGGGGATGATTCGTACACGTCACATATGACCCATGGATCGTTCTCCTAAAGATTCAATGGAAACTGAATCCTTTTGGTCGTTTTTCCGTATGTACTTAAAATGGTGTCCATTTTAAACAAAAGAAAGCCACTTAGACTTATCCTGGCCACAACGCGACTCGGATTCATCCCGATTTGGCTCGTACACGTCACATATGACCCATGGATTGTTGGGATAAATTATCAACAGATTTGGAATGCGTTTGGTCGGTTTTCCGTATGTCAGTTCATGCTTTTCACTTAAAATGACGTCCTTTTGAAACAAAAGACGGACACTTTGAGTGGTTCCGACAACACCACGTCTCCATATTGAGCAGAAACCACCGTGAAAAATTCTAATTATTATTCGTGATGTGTACGTGCAGACTTCACGTCAATAGGACGTGCGGTTTCCGCGGTACGGCTCAATATTCGTGTTTTAAGTGATGCGCGCGCTTCGTAAACGTGCGTGAGGGGGGTCCAAATGGGCCGAACAAAGTCGGAATGGCCTGAAATCAGATGAAAAATACGGGAGAGTGATTTATGAAGTGGTCGAGCAGACGACACGTCAATCGGACGTGCCGTGTGCCCGCGGTGACCGACAACGCAGTTCTGGTGTCATAAACGGCCAAAATGGGCGTCCAATGGTCAAATTCATATAGGGCGACCTCAGATTGAGCTGAAACCACCTTGAAACATTCTAATTATTATTCGTGATGTGTACGCGCAGACGGCACGTCAATCGGACGTGCGGTTTGCACGGTACGGCTCATTATTCGTATTTTAAGTGATGCGCGCGCTTCGTAAACGCTCGTGAGGGGGGTCCAAATGGGCCGAACGAAGTCGGAATGGCCTGAAATCAGACAAAAAATACGGGTGAGTGATTTATGATGTGGTAGAGCAGACGGCACGTCAATCGGACGTGCCGTGTGCCTGCGGTGACCGACAACGCGGGTCTGGTGTCATAAACGGCCAAAACGGGCGTCAAACGGTCAAATTCTTAGCGAACGACCTCATATTGAGCTGAAACCACCATGAAACATTATAATTATTATTTGTGACGTGTAC
This sequence comes from Viscum album, assembly GCA_963277665.1. Lineage (NCBI taxonomy): Eukaryota > Viridiplantae > Streptophyta > Magnoliopsida > Santalales > Viscaceae > Viscum > Viscum album. Next base: position 1,423,026,891 of record OY728136.1, on the reverse strand, counting down.
GTGCAGACGGCACGTCAATCGGACGTGCGGTTTGCGTGGTACGGCTCAATATTCGTGTTTTAAGTGATGCGCGCGCTTCGTAAACGCGCGTGAGGGTGGTCCAAACGGGACGAACGATTTCAGAATGGCCTGAAATCAGAAGAAAAATAAGGGTGAGTGATTTATGAAGTGGTTGAGCATACGGAACGTCAATCGGACGTGCCGTGGCCCGCGGTGACCGACAACGCGGTTCTGGTGTCATAAACGGCCAAAACGGGCGTCAAACGGTCAAATTCATAGCGGACGACCTCGGAATGAGCTGAAACCACCGTGAAACATTATAATTATTATTCGTGACGTGTACATGCAGACGGCACGTCAATCGGACGTACGGTTTGCGCAATACGGCTCAATATTCGTGTTTTAAGTGATGTGCGCGCTTCGTTAACGCGCGTGAGGGGGGTCCAAATGGGCCGAACAAAGTCGGAATGGCCTGAAATCAGACGAAAAATACGGGAGAGTGATTTCTGAAGTGGGAGAGTAGACGGCACGTCAATCGGACGTGTCGTGTGCCCGCGGTGACCGACAACGCAGTTCTGGTGTCCTAAACGGCCAAAACGGGCGTCCAACGGTCAAATTCATAGCGGAAGACCTCATATTGAGCTAAAACCACCGTGAAACATTCTAATTATTATTCGTGATGTGTACGCGCAGACGGCACGTCAATCGGATGTGCGGTTTGCGCGGTACGGCTCAATATTCGTATTTTAAGTGATGTGCGTGCTTCGTAAACGCGCGTGAGGGGGGTCCAAATGGGCCAAACGAAGTCGGAATGACCTGAAATCAGACGAAAAATACAGGTGAGTGATTTCTGAAGTGGTCAAGCAGACGGTACGTCAATCGGACGTGCCGTGTGCCCGCAGTGACCGACAACGTAGTTCTGGTGTCCTAAACGGCCAAAACGGGCATGAAACGGTCAAATTCATAGCGGACGACCATGGATTGAGCTGAAACCACCGTGAAACATTCTAATTATTATTCGTGACATGTACGCGCAGACGTCACGTCCATAGGACGTGCGGTTTGTGCGGTACGGCTCAATATTCATGTTTTAAGTGATGTGTGCGCTTCGTAAACGCGCGTGAGGGGGGTCCAAACGGGCCGAACGAAGTCAGAATGGCCTGAAATCAGACGAAAAATACGGGAGAGTGATTTATGAAGTGGTTGAGTAGACAGCACGTCAATTGGACGTGTTGTGTGCCCGCGGTGACCGACAACGCAGTTCTGGTGTCATAAACGGCCAAAACGGGCGTCCAACGGTCAAATTCATAGCGGACGACCTCAGATTGAGCTGAAACCACCGTGAAACATTCTAATTATTATTATTGACGTGTACGCGCAGACGGCACATCATTCGGATGTGCGGTTTGTGCGGTACAACTCAATATTCGTGTTTTAAGTGATGTGCGTGCTTCGTAAACGCACGTGAGGGGGGTCCAAACGGGCCGAACGAAGTCGGAATGGCCTGAAATCAGACGAAAAATACGGGAGAGTGATTTCTGAAGTAGTCGAGCAGACGGCACGTCAATCGGACGTGCCTTGTGCCCGCGGTGACCGACAACGCAGTTCTGGTGTCATAAACGGCCAAAACGGGCGTCCAACGGTCAAATTCATAGAGGACGACCTCAGATTGAGATGAAATCACCGTGCAACATTCTAATTATTATTCGTGACGTGTACGCGCAGACGGCACATCAATCGTACGTGCGGTTTGCGCGGTACGGCTCAATATTCGTGTTTTAAGTGATGCACGTGCTTCGTAAACCCGCGTGAGGGTGGTCCAAACGGGCCGAACGAAGTTGGAATGGCCTGAAATCAAACGAAAAATACGGGAGATTGATTTCTGAAGTGGTCGAGTAGATGGCACGTCAATCGGACGTGCTGTGTGCCCGCGGTGACGGACAACGCAGTTCTGGGGTCATAAACGGCCAAAACGGGCGTCCAACGGTCAAATTCATAGCGGATGACCTCAGATTGAGCTGAAACCACCGTGAAACATTCTAATTATTATTCTTGATGTGTACGTGTAGAGGGCACGTCAATCGGACATGCGGTTTGCACGGTACGGCTCAATATTCATGTTTTAAGTGATTCGCGCGCTTCGTAAACGCGCGTGAGGGTGGTCCAAACGGGCCGAACGATTTCGGAATGGCCTGAAATCAGACAAAAAATACGGTTGAGTGATTTATGAAGTGGTCAAGCAGACGGAACGTTAATAGGACGTGCCGTGTGCACGCAGTTACCGACAACGCAGTTCTGGTGTCATAAACGGCCAAAACGGGTGTCAAATGGTCAAATTCATAGCGGACGACCTCGGATTGAGCTGAAACCACCGTGAAACATTCTAATGATTATTCGTGACGTGTACGCGCAGACAGCACGTCAATCGGATGTGCGGTTTGCGCGGTACGGCTCAATATTCGTGTTTTAAGTGATGCGCGCGCTTCGTAAACGCGCGTGAGGGGGGTCCAAACGGGCCGAACGAAGTCGGAATGGCCTGAAATCAGAAGAAAAATACGGGAGAGTGATTTCTGAAGTGGTCGAGTAGATGGCACATCAATCGGACGTATCGTGTGCCCGCGGTGACCGACAACGCAGTTCTGGTGTCATAAACGGCCAAAACGGGCGTCCAACGGTCAAATTCATAGCGGACGACCTCAGATTGAGCTGAAACCACCGTTCAACATTCTAATTATTATTCGTGACGTGTACACGTAGACGGCACGTCAATCGGACGTGCGGTTTGCGAGGTACGGCTCAATATTCGTATTTTAAGTGATGCGCGCGCTTCGTAAACGCGCGTGAGGGGGTCCAAATGGTCCGAACGAAGTCGGAATGACCTGAAATCAGACGACAAATACTGGTGAGTGATTTCTGAAGTGGTCGAGTAGACGGCACGTCAATCGGACGTTCCGTGTGCCCACGGTGACTGACAACGCAGTTCTGGTGTCATAAACGGCCAAAACGAGCGTCAAATGGTCAAATTCATAGCGGACGACCTCGGATTGAGCTGAAACCACCGTGAAACATTCTAATTATTATTCTTGACGTGTATGCGCTGACGGAACGTCAATCGGACGTGCGGTTTACGCGGTACGGCCCAATATTCGTGTTTTAAGTGATGTGCGCGCTTCGTAAATGCGCGTGAGGGGGGTCCAAATGGGCCGAACGAAGTCGGAATGGCCTAAAATCAGACGAAAAATACGGTTGAGTGATTTATGAAGTGTTCGAGGAGACAGAACGTCAATCGGACGTGCCGTGTGCCCGCGGTGACCGACAACACAGTTCTGGTGTCATAAATGGCCAAAACGGGCGTCAAACGGTCAAATTCATAGCGGACGACCTCAGATTGAGCTGAAACCACCGTGCAACATTCTAATTATTATTCGTGACGTGTACGCGTAGAAAGCATGTCAATCGGACGTGCGGTTTGCACGGTACGACTGAATATTCGTGTTTTAAGTGATGCGCGCGCTTCGTAAACGCGCGTGAGGGGGGTCCAAACGGACCGAACGAAGTCGGAATGGCCTGAAATCAGACGAAAAATATGGGAGAGTGATTTCTGATGTGGTCGAGCAGAAGGCACGTCAATCGGACGTGCCGTGTGCCCGCGGTGACCGACAACGCAGTTCTGGTGTCATAAACGGCCAAAACGGGCGTCCAACGGTCAAATTCATAGTGGACGACCTCAGATTGAGCTGAAACCACCGTGAAACATTCTAATTATTATTCGTGACGTGTACGCGTAGACGGAACGTCAATAAGACGTTCGGTTTGTGCGGTACGGCTCAATATTCGTGTTTTAAGTGATTCGTGCGCTTCGTAAACGCGCGTGAGGGTGGTCCAAATGGGCCGAACAAAGTCGGAATGGCCTGAAATCAGACGAAAAATATGGGAGAGTGATTTCTGAAGTGGTCGAGCAGACGGCACGTCAATCGGACGTGCCGTGTGCCCGCGGTGACCGACAACGCAGTTCTGGTGTCAAAAACGGCCAAAACGGGCGTCCAATGGTCAAATTCATAGCGGACGACCTCAGATTGAGCTGAAACCACCGTGCAACATTCTAATTATTATTCGTGACGTGTACGCACAGACGACATGTCAATCGGACGTGCGGTTTGCGCGGCACGGCTCAATATTCATGTTTTAAGTGATGCACGCGCTTCGTAAACGCGTGTGAGGGTGGTCCAAATGGGCTGAACGATTTCGAAATGGCCTGAAATCAGACGAAAAATACGGGTGAGTTATTTATGAAGTGGTCGAGCAGACAGAACGTCAATCGGACGTGCCGTGTGCCCGCGGTGACCGACAACGCAGTTCTGGTGTCATAAACGGCCAAAACGGGCGTCAAACGGTCAAATTCATAGCGGACGACCTCGGATTGACCTGAAACCACCGTGCAACATTCTAACTATTATTCGTGACGTGTACGCGCAGACGGCACATCAATCGGACGTGCGGTTTGCGCGGTACGGCTCAATATTCATGTTTTAAGTGATGCGCGCGCTTCATAAACGCGCGTAAGTGTGGTCCCGACCACACCGCATCTCGAATTTAGGCGGAGTTGACTCGTACACGTCTCAAATGACCCATGGATCGTTGTCTTAAAGTATCAACACAATCCGAATGCATTTGGCTGGTTTTCCGTATGCCAGTTGATGTTTTTCACTTAAAATGATGTCCTTTTGAAACAAAAGACATACACTTTGAGTTGTTCCGACCACACCGCGCCTCGGATTGAGGCGGGGTTGATTCGTACACGTCAAATATGACCCATTGATCGTTGTCCTAAAGCATCAACACATTTCGTATGCGTTTGGTCAGTTTTTCGTATGTCACTTTTTGTTTTCACTTAAAATCTTATGGAAATTCATATAGAATATTTTTATATCATATTTTGTATGGATTAGATTTTAGTTGATTGTGCTATGAAACATTTCAGAGCTAATGAAATTAAGGAAGGTGGAGGGGCTGTCTGGGGGGCTGTCCAGGGGGGCTGTCCGGTGGGTGTCCAGGGGGCTGTCCGGGGACCAAGGAGGAGGGTGGGGGGGGGGATGTGCGGGGTCTGTCCAGGGGGTGTTTGGGGGTTGTTCAGGGGGTTGTCCGGGGTTGTTCAGGGGGCTGTCCAGGGGTTGTTCAGGGGGTTGTTCAGGGGTTGTTCAGGGGTTGTTCAGGGGTTGTTCAGGGGGTTGTCCGAGGTTGTTCAGGGGGCTGTCCGGGGGGTGTTTGGGGGGTTGTCCGGGGTCCAAGGGGGGGGGGGGTGGGGGGTTGTCCAGGGGGCTGTCCGGGGGCTATCCGAGGTCCAGGGTGGAGGGTGGGGGGCTGTATGGGGGGCTGTCTAGGGGTCTGTCCGCGGGGCTGTCCGGGAGGTGTTTGGGCGGTGTTCGGGGTCCAAGGGGGAGGGGGGTTGTCCAGGGTCAAAGAATGAGGGGGTTTGTCCAGGGAGTTCTCAAACACACAACCACTAAAAGACAACAACATCCATAAAAACAGACAATATAAAAAAATAACTCAACTCCAATACTATACTATGAGTCTAGATAAAACCAACAACTAGAATAGATTAAACATCAAATCTCAGTAATATAATTCAAAAATGTAACGGATCAATATGTCCCACATCAACATCACCATCACCACAATCATCATCATCATCATCACCCTCATCATCGTCCTCCTCATCGTCCTCACCCTCCACATGCCCTCCTCCTCGCCTTCGCCCTCCTCCTCGCCCTCCTCATCTCCCTCCTCTTACGCATCAGACTCCTCGCCATCATCATCTTCAAGCTGGACATCGGCCTGACCACCACTGGAACTACCACCTGGTGCACCATATATATAATGTATCGACGACATGTATTCATCAATCGCTGGGCTGGCCTCTGCTGGAAGTGTTGGACGTAGAACTTAAATAAATTTCATAAATGCACCGTTTGCCCTAGCAGACTGTTCTGCCATCTCTATGGCCCTTTTCTCAGCCTGTTCTGCCTGTGCCCTAACTTGCTGCAGCTCGGTGGCACTACAACTCGTACCTGAGGTAGGCCAATACCTCGTCGGGGCTATCCTAGGTCGGCAGCGTACTCTGCCAGAATGATCCTCTCCCAACACCTGATGTAAGTGATCAGATGGCCCAAAATTGTCTACTTCTTGGGAATTGAGGGCCTCTAAAGCATCTTGTTACAAATATAAATATATTATTAAGTTACAAAATAGATATTAAAATATAAAATCAACAGATTAAAACTTACAATCTGCTGCTGAGTCGCTTCGTTGACAGCACTTCCATCCTTTTTTCGTCTACTCGAGCAAAACAGTTTTGCTCGAGGCACACGTCCTTCAATATTTTGTACTTGCCTCTACAATGACTTTGAAAACAAAAGTTATATAAAAACATTAGCAAATGATTAAATAATTGAGGAAACAAAAGAAAATGTAAGTCGTAAAGAAAACTTATAAACAATTGTCATACCTGCTGCCTCTCATGATCCGGCATCGTCGTGCGTCCTAGTGTATGGAGGTATTTTTTTGCATCAATGTTTTTTTTATTTTTTCTAAATGATTCCTAAATAAAATTAGATAATGCAAAGGATAATATTAATGAAAAACTTGAAAGTTATTATTTAAATACCTCAAATGTAATTCATACCTTAAACTGGGTACTCGTCCAATGAGTAATCATCTGACGATACTGCTCTATAGGACAATCATCCATGACTGGTACCACCTCTAACTCAGTGCCAACTCTAGCACGCCAGCCAATATACAGCTCATGCTTGTAGGCTCTCCAAAGCTCGCCTAAATCCTTTAGACGTTCCAGTCGTGCACCCTCACCATCAGGAAAATTAAATCGAAGCTGAAATCAAAATATTAATTCATATAAATACAAAAATAATTCATGGCATTAAATACAACAGATTTTTTACCCATATCTCTGCCCAAGCTCTATCTTTTACCTCATGTGGAAAATGTCTCCATGACAGCGGGCTGACGGGAATGATGTCGGAGTATTTGGCAAGCATCGCCAGAAAACTCCGACATTACTGCCCTGTTTTCTCAACCATCTGATTGTCTTCATTATATTCCACCATAACATGTGTGCGACGGTTCCACACCGAACACATGCGTGTACGGCCCCGACCCCGCCTCCTGTTAGTATATGTATCTGTCATGAAAGAAAAACAAATATTTTATCAATACATGTTATAATGAAAATAAATATTGCTATAAAAATTTGATAGGGTTTTATAAATATACCTGCGCTAGTCTGATCAATGAGTGGCGCCGGATCCACAGAACCTAATGGAACACCCTCTGGTGGAACAGGAGTCGAAGACGATGGAATATAAAAGCTCGGAGAGACAGAAGTTGAAGGAAAAGAAGATGGAACAGCTGTATGACCTGATGCTGACTGGGGAGTGGGAATCATCATGGGATGTGAAAATGATGGGGCAGAAGATACAGAAGGTAGCGAAAACATGGGAGGCCTAAATACCCCGTGTGTCCCTAATGACACACCGGGATCAGAATGTGGGAAGGCTGAAATGTCAGTGGGAGGGGTAGGGTCTAGTCGGGCACGCGCAGCTCTACGTCCACCTCTGGTACGAACCCTCCTCGTACCACCGGCCTGAGTACTAGGACCAGTACTAGGCTCCTCGTCGAATAACTGTCGACGTAACGGTGGATACTACAAAAAATTTTACAAAAAAATTAATCACATGACATTATATATTCTGTAAATATATATATATATATATATATATTTGAAATAAAGTACTCACTGTAGGCACTAATGGTGGAATGCCCATCTCCTCCATCCGACGATTGTTCTCCGCCATTTTTTTTTCTTCGTCTCTCTTAAATTGACTGCATTTCATGCATTTGAAAACAAATATGTAATTAATTAGAAAAAGAAAATTAATGTGTAAACCAAAAAACTAAATATATGAGGGAATGAGGGGATTCATTGGTAATTTAGCTATCAATTGTTTTAGAAGAGCTTGAATGAATTTAGTAAAACATACAAGTTATAATGTTCACCAAGTTAGAAATATTGTTTGATTTGGTTTGAATACAGTTCAATTCCAAATTAGAAAATGCAATCCAAATAAAACAACAACCAATAAACATTGAAAATTCAAATAACGGTCAAGTCAGCTAAAACATATTTGTGATAAATACTAAATAAATATGAATATTACCAACCTTAACAACCCAACTCGAGGTAAACCCAAAGAATTGAGAACATGGATGAATGATTCTATATATTTCCAACCACAACTTCAGGTTCACAATCAACTCTGACAATTGAGCTATTGGAGTCATCAAAAGAAATAAATGGTTTGGCTCCAATGGAAATAGGGACAGTGTCAATTCCATCATCAGCATCATCAAAAATATGTCTTGGAATTACTTCAACTATGACACCAAATTCAGGTTGAAGTTGATTTTTGACATAAAAAACTTGTTTAGCCATTGATGCCAACACATATGGTTCTTCGGTAGCAAGAGTGCGGGTCATATTAATTACTCGAAATCCACAATCATCAATAAATGTGCCATGTCTCGTCATCGAATCAAACCAATGTCATTTCATCATTGTGACTCGTCCATGAGAGTAATAATCCAATATTATTATTTTCTCAACGACTCCATAATAACCCACATTTTCAAGTCACGGTCTACTATCTGATGCACTGGCATAACAATCTGTTGTGGCAGTAACCATAATACCATCATGTTGTGTTCTCATGTTTTTGGCTCGTTCAGTGACAATAAATCTGTACCCATTGATAACAATTGATTTACAGTCACGAACCACGGTATTAGGACCAAAATCCAAAGCTCTTATTTCCTCAGAGACAGAGTCAGCAGACAAAATCAATGCCTGCAATATAAATGACAGTTAAACTTAAGTAAATATTGAAATAATTAATTTAAACAGTAATATTTTAACCTTCAATTTTAACCAAGCAGAAAACACTTTGCTATGAAAAGTCTCTCTCCTTCTCAAAGATAAAGAACGATGCTTCCTATTTATCATTGTTTTATGTTCCCTGTAGATAAAAAAAATATGAATAGTTTAACAGATATATATGTAAGATATACATATTCAATTTTTTTACCTGATATAGTCATCGAACAAATCACAGTTGAACAAAACTGTGCTATGTGCCATCTCTCGCTCTTCATGGATTAATGTCTTCAATGTATATGATCCAGGAATTCCTCCTGTTTGAGGAAGTGATGGAAAACTGGGTTCAATTTTCTCATATTGTTCTTCTTTATTTCTCATTGGTCTATTCAGTCTTGTAGTAAGATCAGACAAATACATCGAACAGAAATCCATACATTCTTGAGCTAAGTAACCGTTCAAGATAGAACCTTTGGGATGATTCTTGTTTCGAACATAAGACTTTAATGTGAACATATTTCTTTCAGTTGGATACATCCAACGAAAAGAAACAGGTCCTTCAAGAAGTATTTCAGTTGGAATATGGACAGTCATATGCAGCATGCATGTGAAAAATGATGGGGGAAATATTTTCTCCAACTCACACAAAATTAATGGGCCATCTGTCAACATTTTTTGCAAGAAATACTTGGACAACTTCTTAGCACAAAGATCTCTAAACAAATGGCACAACCGAATAACACCCACCCTTACATTATTGGAAAAAAGATGACGGATTGCTATTGGAAGCAACTCATGCAGTAGAACGTGATAATCACGAGTCTTCAAAGATTTTAGCTTCAACTCTCTTCTGTTGACCCTTTTAGATATGTTGCTTGAATAGCCATAAGGAATGCTAATAGTCTCTAATACTTTCAATTTTTTTTTCAGTAGGTGTCATCACATAAAAAGCACATGGAAGTTGCCATTTATTTTCACTGATACGCACAAGATGCAATTCTGGTCTGATGCCCTAATCCACCAAGTCACGTCGAGATCGTAAATCATCTTTTGTCTTCCCCTTGACATTTAGAAGAACTGAAAGCAACATTTCACATATATTCTTTTCAATATGCATTACGTCTAAGCAATGACGTAGCAAATTGGTTGACCAATAAGGAAAATCAAAAAAGATACTCCTCTTCCTCCAATTGTAACAGGTTTCTGTGGAAACATTCTTTCTCTTTCCAGATTTCATTTGACCCTTCCCGAACGAAAAACTGAAATCTTTCAATTCATTAAGCACATCAGTTACAGACATACGCTGAGGTGGATCATCGGTCTCTATAGTATTATCAAATCTTCGACGATTCATTCTATATGGATGATCCTTTGGAAAAAATCGTCGATGTCCTATAAAACTGAAACTACAATGATGTTTCAGTCTTCTGGATCGTGTATTCTTCATACAAACTGGACATGACAGTTTTCCCTTTGTGCTCCATCCAGACATCATTGCATAAGCCAGAAAATCATTGATCGTCCACATAAGCGCAGCACACATCTGAAATATGTCTTTCGAACATGCATCGTATGTGCACACACCCACATCTTAAAGAAGTTTCAACTCTTTTATTAAAGGATGCATGTATACATCAATATCAATGTCGGGATCAGAAGGACCAGATATGAGTATACTCATGAAAGTGAAAGATTTTTTCATACACAACCATGGGGGAAGATTATAAATGTGTATAAAAACTGGCCATGTGCTGTGCGAAGTAAGCATCTGCCCAAACGGATTAAAATCGTCGCATGAAAGACCCAGCCTCACATTACGCACATCAGCTGCAAAATCAGGATGTCGAGCATCAAATATCTGCCATGCAAATCCATCTGCAGGATGAACCAACTCATCATTAGTCTTCTTTCTCTCGGTATCATGCCATCTCATTTTTATTGATATGTCATCAGACATAAAAAGATTCTGGAGTCTGGGGATCAATGGAATGTGACACATTACTTTCTGTGGAATGCGGGATGGTGTTCCATCAGATTTTGACTTCCAGTGGGATGTGCCACATTTTATACATTCATTTCATTTAGTGGTTTCTTCCCAGAATAAACTGCAATCTTTCGGGCAAGCATGAATTTTGTTTCTGGAAAATCCAAGTTCTTCAACTAACTTCCATGCCATATAGTGGTTTGAGGTAATATCTGCATCATCTGGAAGTAAATCCTTCAAGAGGGTAAGAATGTAATCGATTGCTATATTAGAAATCCCATACGTAGTTTTTCCATGAAACAATCAGATTAAAAATTATAGCTTTTTCATTTTATCGCATTGTCGATATACCGGAGTCGTGGCAGCATCATTCAATTTTTTCACCCTATCAATATCATCATTTTCACTAGATGCATAAGTTGTACTCATATCGACATCTTCATGAGTCTAAATCCTTTCTTTTTCATGATGATGAATAAATGGAAACCGATCATCTAACAAATTCTCCATTCCAGTCCTTTCATTTCGATCATCACCAATTTGAGATTTCATTTTCTCCCCATTGTGATACCACACAAAGTAGTTTTCTTTAAAACCATTTTTGGTTATGTGGTAGCTGACTTCTTCACGACTCAACCAAGGTCTACCAACACAATTGGAACATGGGCAGTGTATACGACCACTATCTAAAGCATTGTGAAATGAAAAATCTATAAAGCTATCCAAATTGTTTTGAAAATCGCTTGAGATACGATCGGTTTCATATATCCAACTTCTGTCCATTCTGTAAAAAGAATTCATATAAGTCATTTTGTCATAAACAATTCAATAGGATTGAACTTTAATAGAAAATACATTTAAGTAAACGATAAAGGAAGAAAATAATCATGGTATCAACTACACATGTGAAAAAAACATACTGATGTGTTATTGAAAAAATGTAAAACCAACAAGAACTTAATGTTTTATCACATCAGAGCATGCCTCATCCCATAACCATATTAGTAGGGTACCCTCGTGGACAGCCCCGCCCACCCCTGTGGACAACCCACCCACCCCCGTGGACACCCCCTACCCCCTAGACAGCCCAACCACCCCCGTGGACAGCCCACCCACCCCCCTCGACACCCCTTCTCCCTATGGACAGCCCCCCACCCCCTTGGATAGCCCGCCCACCCCCCTGGACACCCCTACCCCCTGTGGCCAGCCCACCCACCCCCCTGGACAGCCTGCCCACCCCTCCTTGACAGCCCGGCCACCCCCGTGGACAGCCCGTCCACCCTTGTGGACAGCCCGCCCACCCCCGTACCCCCCTGGACACCACATACCCCCCCCCCGGGATAGCCCCGCCCACCCTCCCAAACAGACCACACCCCCTCCCCTGCAACCCCACCACTACCACCTAGACATACCAACCCCCCTGGACACCCCACACACCCCTCCCCCACCAGGACACCCCACCCAGACCCCCAGGACAGCCCACACCCCCTGGACAGCCCCTCCCACCCCCGTGGATAGCCTTTCCCACCCCCGTGGACAGCCCCGCCCACCCCCGTGGACAACCCACCCACCCTCGTGGACGCCCCCTACCCCCTAGACAGCCCAACCACCCCCGTGGATAGCCCACCCACCCCCCTCGACACCCCTTCTCCCTATGGACAGCCCCCCACCCCCTTGGATAGCCCGCCCACCCCCCTGGACACCCCTACCCCCTGTGGCCAGCCCACCCACCCCCCCTGGACAGCCCACCCACCCCTCCTTGACAGCTCGACCACCCCCGTGGACAGCCCGTCCACCCTTGTGGACAGCCCGCCCACCCCCGTACCCCCTGGACACCCCGTACCCCCCTAGATAGCCCCGCCCACCCTCCCAAACAGCCCACACCCCCCTTCCATGCAACCCCACCACCACCACCTAGACGTACCACCCCACCTGGACACCCCACACACCCCTCCCCCACCAGGACACCCCACCCAGACCCCCAGGACAGCCCACACCCCCTGGACAGCCCCGCCCACCCCCGTGGACACCCCCTACCCCCTAGACAGCCCAACCACCCCTGTGGACAGCCCACCCACCCCCCTCGACACCCCTTCTCCCTATGGATAGCCCCCCACCCCCTTGGATAGCCCGCACACCCCCCTGGACACCCCTACCCCCCGTGGCCAGCCCACCCACCCCCCCTGGACAGCCCGCCCACCCCTCCTTGACAGCCCAGCCACCCCCGTGGACAGCCCGTCCACCCTTGTGGACAACCCGCCCACCCCCGTACCCCCCTGGACACCCCGTACCCCCCTGTATAGCCCCGCCCACCCTCCTAAACAGCCCACACCCCCCTCCCCTACAACCCCACCACCACCACCTAGACATACCACCCCCCCTGGACACCCCACACACCCCTCCCCCACCAAGACACCCCACCCAGACCCCTAGGACAGCCCACACCCCCTAGACAGCCCCACCCACCCCCGTGGAAAGCCTTTCCCACCCCCTAGACAGCCCCGCCCACCCCCGTGGACAACCCACCCACCCCAGTGGACAACCCCTACCCCCACAATCCATTATCCAAAACATATCAAATTGGTTTGAACACAATCCATAATTCCCACAATCCATTATCCAAAACATGTAAATGTTCATGATAGCCTCCCCCAACTCTGATTTACATGTTTTGAACACTCTCCTTCCAAACATAGAATACAAAAACATTAAAGAAGTCTTCACAAACACAAACAATATCCTATTTAGATATTAATTTCAATAATCAATTAAACCACCAACACCTGGAAAAAATATATTCATTAAAACAACTACAATAATATGGTTGAGATCAAATTTTACCTATTCGTATGGGGGTGTACTTGTTGGGATGGGGGGTGCTGGTGTTCGGATTCGCGAGAGCAGTGGAGTCAGATGGGGTTCGCTAGAGCAGCGGAGCGAATAGATTAGGGCTCTGTCCGAATGGGGAGAGGAGATCGCGATCTGGAATTTGGGGGAAACCTTTTCCAACGGTTTATAAAAACCGTTGGCAAAGGCACACATTTCCCAACGGTTTCAGTGAACCATTGGGAAATGTGTGAGTTTATCACCCCTTTCCCAACGGTTCCAGTGAACCGTTGGGAAAGGGTCCACCGAAATTCCCTTTTCCAACGGTTTTATTAAATCGTTGTCAAAGGCTCACTATACCAATGGTTTAAGTAAACCGTTGGTATACTACCGTTGGGAAAAGACCAAATTCCAGTAGTGAATTTAAGTACATACGGAAAACTGACCAAACGCATTCGGTTTCAATTGAAACTTTAGGAGAACGATCCATGAGTCATATGTGACGTGTACGAGTCAACGCCACCTCAATCCGAGGCACGGTGTGACCGAAAAAACTAAAAGTGTCTGCCTTTTGTTTCAAAAGTACGTTATTTTAATTGAAAAAAATCAACTGGCATACGGAAAACTGACCAAACGCATTCGGATTGTGTCTATACACTATCACAACGATCCATGGGTCATATGTGACGTGTACGAGTCAACCCCGCCTCAATCCAAGGCGCGGTGTGGCCGCCACCACTCAGAGTGTCTGTCTTCTGTTTAAATGGACATAATTTGAAGTGAAATACATCAACTGGCATATGGAAAACTGACCAAACGCATTCAGATTGTGTCGATACTTTAGAACAACGATCCATGGGTCATATGTGACGTGTATGAGTCAACCCCGCCTCAATTGGAGTCCCAGTGTGGCCGCCACCACTCAAAGTGTCTGTCTTTTGCGTAAAATGGACAACAATTTAAGTACATACAGAAAACCGACCAAACACATTCGGTTTCCATTAAAACTTTAGGAGAACGATCCATGGGTCATATGTGACGTGTACGAGTCAACGTTGCCTCAATCTGAGGCATGGTGTGGCCGAAACTACTCAAAGTGTCTGCCTTTTGTTTCAAAAGTACGTCATTTTAATTGAAAAACATCAACTGGCATACGGAAAACTGACCAAACACATTCGGATTGTGTCAATAAGTTAGAACAACGATCCATGGGTCATATGTGACATGTACGAGTTAACCCCGCCTCAATCCGAGGCGTTGTGTGGCTACCACCACTCAAAGTGTCTGTCTTCTGTTTCAAAAGAACATAATTTGAAGTGAAATACATCAACTGGCATACGGAAAACCGACCAAACGCATTCGTATTGTGTCGATACGTTAGCAAAATGATCCATGGGTAATATGTGACGTGTACGAGTCAACCCCGCCTCAATCTGTGGTACGGTGTGGCCGCCACTACTCAAAGTGTCTGTCTTTTTCTTAAAATGGACAACAATTTAAGTACATACGTAAAACCGACCAAACGCATTCAGTTTCCACTGAAACTTTAGGAGAACGATCCATGGGTCATATGTGACGTGTAAAAGTCAACTCCACTTCAATCCGAGGTGCGGTGTGGCCGACAACACTCAAAGTGTCTGCCTTTTGTTTCAAAAGTACGTCATTTTAATTGAAAAACATCAACTAGCATACGAAAAACCGACCAAATGCATTCAGATTGTGTCGATACATTAGAACAACAATCCATGGGTCATTTGTGACGTGTACGAGTAAACCCCGCCTCAATCCGAGGCACAGTGTAGCCGCCACCACTCAAAGTGTCTGTCTTCTGCTTTAAAAGGACATAATTTGATGTGAAATACATCAACTGGCATACGGAAAACCAACCAATCGCATTCGGATTGTTTCTATACTTTAGAACAACGATCCATGGGTCATATGTGATGTGTAAGAGTCAACCCCACCTCAATCCGAGGCGCATTGTGGCCGCCACCACTCAAAGTGCCTGTCTTTTGCTTAAAATGGACAACAATTTAAGTACATACGGAAAACCGACCAAACTCATTCGGTTTCCATTGAAACTTTAGGAGAACGATCCATGGGTCATATGTGACGTGTACGAGTCAACACCGCCTCAATATGAGGCACGGTGTGGCCAACACCCCTCAAAGTGTCTGCCTTTTGTTTCAAAAGTACGTCATTTTAATTGAAAAACATCAACTCGCATACGGAAAACTGACCAAACACATTCGGATTGTGTCGATACATTAGCAAAAAGATCCATGGGTCATATGTGACGTGTATGAGTCAACCCCGCCTCAATCCGAGGCTCGGTGTGGCCGGTAGCTCTCCAGGTGTATGTATTATGTTTAAAATGGACATTAGTTCAAGTAAAAATATATGGTATACAAAAAATCGATCAAATTATGAATTGAATTCCAGATTCCACATATAATTGTCATCTAAATTTTAAATTGAATTCTAAATGAATTATGTATGTTTATAATTACGTTATGAATTCTAATTTAATTATGGATGTGCATAGTTCCACTATTATATGTTAAATGTGTATGAATTTGTTCTTTATATGTAAGTGTTAGTTGGTTATTGCAGGTACAATAATTGGATTGAAAATGAGAGGGAACCCACAAAATCAGACCTGGTGGGAAAATTGGAGAGAAGGTGGTCAAGTTGGAGAGCTGCTGGGTAAATTGCAAAGCTTCTTTGCAATTTTCCCAGTAGAGGCTATGCCAACGGTTTAAAACCATTGGTATAGAATGTGTAGGTCTTGTTTTACCAACGGTTCATAGAACTGTTGGTAAAAAACTTTTCCGAACGGTTCTAAACTGTTGGGAAAGAGGATATGTTGGGTTTTTCCCAACATTTTGCCAAACCATTGGAAAAAACATGATAATTTTGAGCTTTTATCCCAATGGTTGTAAACCGTTGGGAAAAAGATTTCCCAACGGTTTTCCAGAACCGTTGGGATAGGGTAATTTTTCAGCACCCTATCCCAATGGTTCACTGTAAACCATTGGGAAAAACTTTTCCAAATGGCTTACTTCCCTACGGTTTGCAGAACCGTTGTTATAACATATACCAACGGTTCTGAAGCCTTTCCCAACGGTTTAGAACCGTTGGGAAATCCTCTGTTTCTAGTAGTGCAACTATCTAGAATGTTTCCATTGAGGGATCCTGTCATGATACAGTCATTGAATCATCCACCCCTAGTGATGTTCATTCCTAAATATATTTCGTCATTGGGTATTGATTTTGAGACCAATCAAGAAATCCTAGACAGCCTTCGACCTAGCTGCCAAAGGGCATGGAAGAACATATGGAGGTTAATTTTTCAAACACCACTTGCCGACGTGCCGATGAAGCTTATGATGTTACACATCCATTCTGTGGTTCTGGTGTTCAAGATATTATATTATCACAAAATATATGAAATAGTGAAATAGTTTGTTGCTTCTAGGGAGGTAACTATCAAGCTCTAGTATCATATTTTCACTATATATTCTACAAATCAACTTGTCGCTGCTCGAAAAATCCTTATGAATAAAGCTTCCAATCAAGCTAGAGCAGTCATGAGGATGAAAAGTGAGCCCACAAAAAAGAGCTACATATAAGAATAACATTATTAGGAAGTGGAGTAGCATATTAGGGAATTAGAAAACCTTAAATAAGAAAGTTATTGTTTTACAACCGTTGTTGACGAGGGGTGGCGGTGAGTGGAAGAAGGGGAAATGGCTGGCCTTGAGGCGTCACTGGATGAGGATGCATTATGAGAATGTGCAGAGGCTGAGAACATGACATTTCTAAGGCTGTGTCATTCCATTGAAGAGTTAAATAAAACATTAATGCAACTCTATGATTCTGATGAACATCTTTTGTAATGGTCATGTCCTGCCCCTATGGAGAGGCTCCAGGTTGTGGGTGGCCTCCATATCTTTATTCAATGAGATGAAAATATTTTTCCCTCCAATAATTATCCTTTAAACTTTTCTTGTAACATCAATCATTTATGATGAAATTTATTTTAAATTATAATGTTAACTGGATATCAATTTGAGTCATAATCTGAGATAAAGGAATAATCAAGTTATGTTATAATTTTTCCCTAAACCAAGAGGCTCAACGAGTGCAGTTTGACTCTTGTTAGGGTCACAAGAAAAACCCTAAAAGCATTACACCTTTTTCTTTATCACCCTAATTTTATACTAATACTGTTATGGTGTGGGATTAGTGGGTATAACTTGACTCTTTCTTAGGCCACCCTTTTTAGGTTTTTGACCAAACAATAATCATACCTCTTGATGATTTTTTGATTGCTCGGTGTTTTTCCTAAACCGTATATAGCATAGGTTTATCATGTTGGCACTCGAATTTTTTATGGGGTTCCCTTTGTGGAATTTCACCCAAGCGAGTGTTGTGTATTTTTCATTGGATGTTTAGAATCTTTCAAACCAGACAATCATTATAGTTGTTTTAGGTCACACAACTTTGACCATGACTTGTGGGGAAAGGGCCCCAATTTTGGATTCATTAACCTAGAATGTCCCTGTAACATTTAGACATGCATGAGGTATATTTCTTGACCGTACCTTATAATTTATGGATATGGGACATGATAAGGGTAATGGAAGACATGGGGTGAAAAAAATATGGAAAAGGCTTGTCCTAAGGATGAATTTACCTATGGTTGACAGGGCATTCTTGTGGTAAATGTAGGAAAAGCCACCAAGGAATAATAATCATAGTCAAATAAAGGTTTCAGTGGGACACTCTCATTCTATTTCCAATGGTTTGGAAGTTTTCATATAACTTTGGATTTATTTTTCTATTGAGGACCATGGTGGATGTCTTGTTAGAGGAACAATGTATGAACGTATGGGGGAATTTTTATTGGTTCAAGTTTATAAACCACTCCCCCATTAATTTTACTTATTCAAAGGAGGGATAGTGAATGGTGTATTATAATGTCATATTATAGGGAATTTTGATAATTATGGTGTGGAAAACTTTTACTCTAACTATAGGTGGGTAAATGATTTATCTTTTCCCACATTAGTTTGACGAGAAATTTCCTTTATCATCATGAATTGAAATGGGGAAATATGTAAACCATAATCCAGGGGGATTTTGAAACCGAGGAATGAGGTGAGATGTATATGTCATAAAGGTGTATAGAGATAGGAAAATCATATCTGGAGGATTAATTTTACTTTTCTTGATAGGCCATTTTTGTGGAAAACTTATGTAGAGCCACTGAGGCATTGTTTGAATAATCAAACAAATGTGTTCACAAGGCACTAGAAATCTATTTCTAATAGAAAGGTATAGTTATGAGGATTCATACCATTCTAGATGAAGAGTATGGTGTGTGGAGAGGGGTACCTAATCATAAAAGGGAGCATTTTAGCTTGAACTTTTATGAAAATATCGGGAATAAGAGAAGGAATTTTTAACATATCCATATGAGTTGTTTCTTTATGAATGTCTAACCCTTGTGAAGGTAGCTATGTGATAGTTCTGTTTCATGACTGAATCTAACCTATAATATTAGGATTTTACTATGTATCCTATGATTATTGGAATCAAGTTGTACATAGTTCTTTTAGGGCTCATTTATATACAGATCAGATTCACACATATGGATGGGGAATTTTTGTTTTGGATACAGACTTACCAATAAGGTGGGTCATGTATTGTACTTTCTTATATATATTCATTTCTTGCATAGGGTTATGAGGGGATATACCATTATGATGTGACTTGGCCTAAGGGTGAATACCGTGTATCAAGTATCATGCATTTTTTACATCATACGATCAGGATTTTGATGTAGAAGCCCTGAGTAATAGGGGGATAATCGAGCTAGGATGTTCAAACATGTCCAAGATGTGAGTAGGAATTAAGAGGGTAAACCTTGGTTTCGATGGTTCATATATTATGAGGAATAACATGGGGATTAGAATTTATTAGGCATACAGAAGTAGGAAAATCCTCTCTTAAGGATGAATTTTCTCTTGGTTGACAAGCCATTTTGTGGGAAATGTATGCATATCCATTGGGTAATTGTGAGAATAGTCATGAAAAGGTGTCTAAAAGACATGGGTGATCCATTTTCGATGGCCATGGATGATTATGAAGATCTCATACCACTCAAATCAAATGGTTTGACACATGGAGGGAGTGTTCCTGGATGCATTAAAAGCGTTCAATCCATAATTTACCCATAGATTTGGGAACTTTCTCACATAGATCTGACTCATACGTGGGCTGAGGCATTTTTATTCCCTTGGTGGGGCATGCTCCAGGTTTAAAGATCCTAGCTCCCATTGACTGGACACCCAACTTGGGTTTGAATTATATTTAGGGGTAGGGGAATATTTTCTATGTATGGGGTACCTTGTAGTTTAATGTCAGGTTTCCCAATATGGAAGGGAAAAACTAATATGCCTTTGAAATTAATGCAAGTTGGGACAGTCATTGTAGATTGATTCACCATGGCTCTGTAGTGGATTCCCCTACCAAAATTCATAATCCCACATGATCTATTCTTGGAATGAGAAATAAGGGGTCGTAAGGGTTTCAATCAATCACCTAGGGATGGGGGGATTAAAGAAAAGAACATTTTGGGCCATGCAGTTTAACGTCATGCAATGAGGACATGGGTGATAAGTAGTTTAATGTTATGTAGCATGGACGAATTAACTATGTAGGTTATTATCAGGTGATCATGATTTCTTCCTTATAGTTTAACATAATGTGGAAAGGATTTTGATATAATAGATTAATCATCATGTAAAAGGGATGAAATATCCATGGAATCATGTATAAATATGAGATAATCAGGCCGGAATATTCTTGGTATTCCCCATACTTGAGCGAGGTAAGTAGGTGTAAACCCTGATTATGGGAGACCTTGAGTTAGGGGAGATGATGCAAGGATTAAGTGATAATGGGAGTATTGAATTAGGAACTTCCTCTATTGAGGATGAATTTTCCTTTGTTTGACATTACATTTTTGTGTGAAACATATGTAGAGCCAACAGGGAATTTAATTCATAGTAAAACAAAGATGTCCTCAAGACACTAGCCATCCATTTCTGATATCCATGGGTAATTATGGTGATTTGGGATTTCTCAAGGTATGTAGTTTGATAGATGAATAGGGGATGTCTGGGTATGTGAAAAATATATAGACCATGATTAGTTCCTGAGGTAAGAGATCCTCTACATAGATCTGATTCGTATGTAATGGGAACCATGGTCTTTTGACACTTTCTAGATGTAAGAGTCTAAATTTGAAAACCCCTATATCTATTTACATTTCACATGTGGGGAATTTGGGGCTCCTTTTTTTCAACTGGACCTAGGAAATATCCGGTTTCATTGCGTATCTCATCATGTTAAGAATAAAGCCACATATAGTTCTTGTGCTACCATACGGTTTAATGTCATGTGGTTAGGACTTCATTTTCCATGCAGTTTAACATCATGTGGTTAGGACTAGACTGAATTGACATGAAATGGATGAGGTGGGTGATGTTTTGGGATTGAACCTCATGGAGGTTTCCTATTTACCCCAGTTAGTTGGGAATAAAAGTTCACATAGATATGAAGAACATCTTCCCGGTGCTGGACTGACCCTTTCATAGGAAATGAACGGTTTTTTTACTGGTGGTTGGACCATGATGAAGGATCCGGGAATCTCTACGTATCCTTCAAGGGTATGAATCAATCCATACATAGATATTTAAATCTATCTATACCAGTTTGACCTGTTCATAGGTAGGGGTAATTTGTATCGTGTAGTGGTTGGACCAAGACAAAGGGTCAAGGTGTCTCTACATATTATGTGATGGTAGGAACCAAGCCATGTGTAGTTCTTGAAGGAAATTACCTACATATTTCTGATCCATACATAGGGAATAGGGCATTTTTTAGGTGGCGGTTAGACTAGGATGAATGATTGAGGCACCACTATGTCTCCTACGTGAGCGAGAATCAAGAAAGAAGTAGTTCATGGGGGTAACATACAATTTCATGTCTTTTGGTAAAGACTTTACCAAGTAGTGAGTTGGTGTGACTGTGAGGAATACTCTTTCGAGACTTTTAAACCCACGTGAGGTGTACTCATTGTGATAAACAAGGTCCAAAAAGGGATTACACTTTCACATAAGGAAGTTATTAAGAAGGATAGGAGAATTTTCCTTCAATACTTTGTGTAGCTAGGCCTATGTTTAAATATCCATGTTCTGCTTATGTATCATGTTGGGGTAGGAATGAACCCATATGTGGACATTATGAAGAAACTCCTTGTATAGGTCTGGCCTTTTTGTAGGGAAAGGATGTGTTTTTCCAGGGTGGCAGCTGGACCAGGACGAAGAATATGGGGGTCACTCTGTGTCCTACAGGGGATATAATCAATCCACATATAGTTCTAGAGATGATTAAATATATATTTTTGGCTCATACATAGGGAGGGACACTTTAAAACTTTTTTATAGGCCTGTAACATACATGTATCCTCTGTTTTTCAAGGGGGAAAACCATTACCACAATTCCTAAGCTGCCGTGAGCTATGCTTGGTGTGTGAAATGAGAAATAGAAAGGGTCTCCTCTTGTGATATAGAGTACTTTGAGAGTATAGTAGAGTTTTTTGTTTCCATGTGGAGTTTGTACCAAGATGAAAGATCCTAGTGTCACTATGTATCCCATCGGGACATGGGAATCAAGCTATACGTAGTTCATAGACAATATGTTCCATGTACCATTCTGACCCTATAAATTGGAAAAGTGGGTCATTTTTTTGGATTCTAGACTAGGATAGAAGATCCTAGTGTCACTATATATCCCATATGTATATGTGAATCATGTTTTTTGTAGTTCTATAGTACGACATGGTAGGTGACCGATGCTGGCGGTAATGGGCCCTTGGTTGTGAACATTGTTGGGGCCAAGCAGTTTAACTTCATGTTGTAAGGATGAATATTTTTACAATGAAAGTTAGACCTATACACAGGGAGATGGGAATTATTGATTTTTACTGGTGTCTGGATTAGGATGTAGAATCTAGGCATCACTACGTATCCTGTGAGGGCAGGAATCAATCCATACTTAGTTTTAAAGACTCCCCATGCCAGTCTGACCTGTGCATGAGGATGATGGAATCTTATACCATGATATCAAGAGGATGGGATTATTATAATACTCTATGCTCTGTCTATGTGGGGATAATCCTTACCACCATTCCTAAGATCATGTGAGTTATACTCGGTTTGAGAAACATGGAGTGGTGAGGATTTCCCTTGTCGTATAGGGGAAAAAAGATATAAAAAAGGAATTCCATGTCATGTGATGATTAGACCAATTCTTAGGGTCAAGGTGTCTCTATGTATCCAATTTATGAATAGTAATAAAGCCATAAATAGTTATATAAAAGGCCCTCCCTACATAGGATCAGGACATACATAGGTAGGGAGGAATGTTTTTATCTTTCCCATTCATAGATTTGATTCATAATAAACAAGTCATTATTCTGGTTACAGGGATCACCATGTAGTTTAACCTCATTCAGTTATGACCAATATTCTAGGAAGTTTAACATTTTAAAGTGTGGATGAAGAATATGATTATTTTAACATCCTGCAGTAGGGATGAAGATTCTGAGTAGTTTAATGTCATGAAACATGGATGAATTCATCATGAAATTTATTGTCATGCGATCAAGACATCATCCATATAGTTTAATGTCTTGTGGGAAGGAATTATTTGTATTATTTTGGCTACATAAATTATTTCTTCATGAACCTTGAATTGGTGGGAGATGTGGTGAGTTTTCCATCCATTAAAATTAGGGAATATTCTCTATTGGAGTAAAATTTGTGTATAACATATGGTCTTCCCCAATTTGGCTCCAACTTTGGAGGCTTCTTCCTGATTATCATCTAGTTTCTATGTACCAATACCATTTCTCCATCAAGGAATGACTGGAGGTGAAACTTCTTATTAAAGGCTCAGAAAATCCAATTTTGGTATTCTTGCAAATGGTGAAAAGTTTTCAATCTATTCTCATCCAACTACTCTAGCTCATCAAACCATTTTTTTAGATTTCTCATCTGTAGATAATCTGTCACAGATAGAAACATAGAGTGATGTCAGTTGAATTTCAATGGGTAGAACTGCCTCTGTTATGCATACTAACGAGTATGGGTTCACTTGAGTGGAGGTGCTGGTTGTGGTCCAGTAATCCCAAAGAGCATGTAGGAGCTTGTCCAGCCATAATTTATTATCCTTTTCTACCATATTTTGAAGTATATTGGATACATTCTTTTTGAAAGCATCTATCTATAGGTTGGCCACTACATGGTAGTTTGATGAATGGTTGGCTTTGATACAATACTCATGGTAGAGTTTTTTCAATTCAATAGAGAAGAAATTGGTTCCATTGTCAATCAAAATTGTGTGAGGGACACAAAACCTGGTGATTATATTGGCTTTCACAAATCTAACAATGTTTTTTTCTATGACTTATTTAAGGGGTTCATCTTCTACTGATTTGAAAAAGAATTCAGTTTCTGTGAGAATAAACTTGAATTTTCTATCTGTGGTGGGAGGATATTGTCCCACCGCATCCATTCCCCATATGGGGAATGGCCAGGAGTACATAGCTATGTGAAGAGACTTTGGGGGTTGATGGATGAAATTGGCATAGACTTGGTAGGGATGATACTTTTTTGTGAAATCGGCATAATCCGGCATCATGGTGGGCCAATAGTACCAAAGTCTTCGAATTTGATGAGAGTGTTTAGATATTGATTGGTGTTCCCCATAAGTTCTGGCATGAAATTTCTTCATGAAGGTAGTAGTATCCTTTTCACCAATTCATCTGAGAAAGAATCCATCAAGGACTCACTTATAAAAGACCCTTTATCTGTTTGTGCTTCCATACAACATGAAATTGACTACTCATCTTTAGATTTGTCCCCTTCCAGCCCTATATGGTGGGAGTTCTCCCTTTGGAAGATAGATCACAATGGGAGTCATCCAGCCTATGGTAGGACCATGTGGCTCTGATATGGGACCAATATCATTGATTTCTTCTATATTTACTAGAATATATGGTAAAAAAAATCGACGGTGGGAAATTTTGATGACTGTTTCATTCTGATCCAGATCGGCTAGAGCTGTGGATGAATTTTCTAATGCATCAGCTTGTGCATTCGGTGAAGAAGGTAAATAATCTATTGTTGTCTCTAATAGGTATTCCTCCATAAATTCTTGTACATGGTTCATCAAAAGGATCAACTCATCTTTCTTGATATCATAACCACTAATTATTTTCTTGATGACCAGTTGTGAATTACTTTTTATCCTCAATTCTTCATCTTGCACTTGGAGTGCTTGTTCTAGGCCTACAAGGAGGGATTGGTACTCTGTTTCATTTCCCGTACATCCTTTAGAAAATAACAAATAATAGGTAAGAACTAATTTTTTCTGGGGATATGATTATGACTACCAAAACAACTTTGTTGTCCTTGGGGTCATCAATTATTTTCCCTATCAGGCTTCTAGATGCACTATCAATATGAATTTCCCACATTTGGGATTTCTCTTGAATAGATAAAACTTAATCATCAGGTAACTTAGCATCTAATGGGGCCACCACTATATAGGGATGCTCTTACATGAAATTTTCTATTGTCTAGAATTTGATGGATTTCTGTGGTTTAAACTCTATATTAAACTGTTGTAGGATGACTGATCACCATGACAGATGTCTATTTAACATTTTATGGATGATAAAATACTTTATAGGGTCTCTATGAGAGACCAAGTGGACCTCATGGTGCTATAAATAATGCCTCATCTTATGAACCACAAATATTAAGGCCAAGAAAATATTCTCAATATTTTAATACTGAGTCTCAGCATCTATCATGGTTTGATTGAGATAATAAGAACTATTCTCATTACAGGAATCATTCTATTGTGTGAGAAATATTCCTAGGGATCGCTTTAAGTTGGTTACATATAGAATCAGTGGTCTTCCTTCGATAAAAAGCATTATTACCAATTGAATCAATAGATATTTCATTATATTGTCAAATGATTCCTGATAATCATCAGTCCATTGATATTCTACCACTTTATTCATCAACCTTGTGAAAGGAAAACATTTTCATGCATGTTTGGATATGTAACGCTAAATGTAATCTAGGTTTCCTTGGAGTCCTCTCAAAATAGTGAGGGTGTGAGGTGGTGACATGACAAGGATGAAATTTTTCTTTTTAGGGCCATCTTCGATGCCACGGTGGCGTACGATGAAGCCTAGGAATTTCCCTCAGGTAACACCAAAAGCACATTTCAAGGGGTTCATTTTCAGACTACACTATCATAGTTTATTAGAGATAGTTTCAAGAGTTTTTAGATGGTCCAAGAATTGTAGCGATTTAACCACCATCTCATCAACATAGAATACGATGAACTTTCCTAGTAAGGGTTTGAAAATTCATTTTATGGCATGTTGATATGTGGCGTAGACGTTTTTGAAACTGAAAGTCATCACCTTGTAGAAAAACACTCCCTGGGGATCCCTAAAGGTAGATACTTCTTCATCTCCTTGGTCCATTCAGATCATGTCATACCTTGAATAACAATCCATGAATTAGATATCCTCATATCCAATAGTCTCATCGATAAATATTTCTGTGATCGGGACTGGGAAATCATCTTTCGAGCAGTGCTGGTTAAGGTCCCTAAAATTGACTCAGACCTTGATCTTCCCATTCTTCTTCTTGATGGGGAAAATGATCACAAACCATATGGGATATTGGAACTCTATAATGAAGTTATATCTGGTGATATTTTTGACTTTAGCCTCTATTTTGGTAGTTTGGGTTGGGTGTGTCCTTATGGAAGCTTTTTTGTAGGCACAATACTCTTTAGATTGGCCCAATTGTTGAGTGGTCACCTCGGGATTGAGGCCTGGCATTTTTGTATAGTTCCATGAAAAAAATATTGTTTATTCTTCATGAAAGACCATATACCTCTTGTTCTTTAGAATGAATGGATACACTAACTAGAGTGGGTTGTGGGTATTCTCCCATACTCAATCTGATTTCCTTGACTTCAGTAATGGTGCTAAATAAACCTTTCTCAAAAGTGTGAGGGGCTTCCATAAGATCCTCTTCTTATTCCTATACATTCTTAAAATCTTCCTCTTCATCTTATGATGGGGAAACAATTCATGAGATGATCATTCCATAATTGGAAAAAAAATCAAACTTTTGGTGTCAGGGAAGCTAAGTCACCTCATATATCACAGTCGTCGGTGGAGGATACTCTGGAGAAGAAGCAACGAGGGATAGTAGAGTTTCCTCAAATTCATTGAGTTGAGAGATAATTCCAACTTCCCTAATGGGCGAGGCATGAATTTTATTGGGTTTGGATGATTTTTCAGTAGAATTTTTATCTGAACCATCCCTATTATCTCTGGAGTTAATGATCCTTTGACATTATCAGGCTCGAAAGCCATAAGTAATATCATGAGGACTACCGAATATTCATTTGAATATGGACCTGATTTGTTAGTATAATTTATGGGAAGTACGTATTATTCCTTGATCTATTTTATGATATTAGTGGGAACCATTTCCAAACTATTTGGGGTGGCAACCCAATCAATTCTATCAGTTGAGGATTATTTTCCCTTCATCTCATCGACCCCTACATCAATATAGTGTGACTTGTAGGACTCTAATGGAGCCTTATTGGAATGTATCATCCCACTCTATCTATTAATGCTATAATTCAAGAACTGTTGGTATGAGTAGGGGATTGCTCTATGCTTTTTCCGAAAGGGTCTCCCTAGTACGGCGTTGAAGGCAGTATTATTTCTGACCACCTGAAAATCTGGGTGACCTATGAGGTCACAGAACTAGGTTTTGGGCATAATTTGTCCCAAAAACTTTGTCACTATTTTTTTGTAGCCCAATATACTTGTGGTGTGGGGAATCAGATCATTCTCATTACAGCCCAATCGATGAAGTGTCCGCGGTAGGAGGAGATTAACCCTTGAGTCATTGTCGATGAATAATTTTTCGATATTGATTTCATTTATTATTCCAGACACATACAAGGGTTTGATGTGTCCTTTCATGGGGGTGTCCTCATCTTGATCCATGATGGAGATAACCGCATGGAATTCCACATGATTAGTCTCTATTTGGTAGACCTCAGCGGAAGCTACTTCAACTTCAAACGCCTGGGGACTCCGAAAAACCCTGAGGAGTGCTTCATTAAGATCTATTGATAGATTCAGTGCATACATGATTGATAGATTAGTTTTTACTAAAGATAGATACTTCAAAATATCATATTTTTGATCTAAAGGCCACCGCTTCCCAGCTTGGGGATTCTATTTTCTAGGTGGTTTAGGAGCTTGAGCATTTGATGGAGACGAGTTGTCCCTTGGGGTCAGATTTAGAGGAGATTCCATCTTTTGTGTATTATGTTGGGAATGTCTGATCGCCTACCAAGGGAAATTAGTAATATGTTCTTCCTCTAATGGGTATTTTAGAAGGATTGGATCGAGATGGCTCCCTATGGGGGTAGAAGAATATTTTTCCCTATTGAAACCACTAGATGTTCATTCCGAAGGTTTCTACAACATAGACAGTTTGAGTGGGGGTGTGGCCATAATATTTATTTCTTCACTGGTTGTATCTCCCTTGATATCCCTAGATTCTACAGTTTCATCCTCTAGTCCCCCAAATGGTTGTGAGGAATTATGGTTGATAACCATATTCGTCATTAGAGAAGGAATCCATCAAGTGAATAAAATTTATGGAGCCAAAAATTATCTCCTCTTATGATGATGACTTTACCTCAACATTTTCCTCCAGTTGCACCATTTTTCAGGTAGTTCCCTTTGTTCCGATTGGTGGTGTGGGGCCCTTGTCTTTTAATTTGATGGCATGAAATCTAATAGTGTCAAAACCAACTTTTCATTTAGGACATGTTTATCTTTCTACACTTTCTTTCCACCGTTCTAATTGGACTTCTTTTTGGGTGTTCATCATTTGGATGATTGTGGGATCAAGGATGATGGTTTTGTTTCATTATGAGCCGTTGGAGGCATGGTTAGTTTCTTCAACTGTGTCTAGAGTATGACATGATCTTAGTTGACTTTTTTTTATTCAACAAACTATCAAACTTTTTCTCCTTTTTCTAACAATTGTTTTTCACTCCCCTTCCTCATCCGGATGAGTGGTAAAAACATACACCACTTGTGCTGGAAGATGTCCCATCTTGACTCATCCAGAATATATCACCTTTTTTAAAAGGTACATAAAGACAAAAAAACTTCTGTATATTGTGTCCCAATATCTAATGGAAGGGGAAGTACTATGGCTGGTCATCAAGGCCTACTTCATTAGGCCTCTTCAGATCTGGTATCATATGTATGTTTCAATTCATGGTAGCTACAATGTATCCACAAACATGATCATCTCGGAATGAGTACAATTTATTTCTTTTTTCCTAAAATTTATTTCATTTAACCCCCTCTGCTTTCCTTGATGGGGTGGGGGTGGCTACTGATGTCAAGAGGTCCCTACACGTTTTGGTGGGGCCTTAGAGCTAGAGCTGGTGCAAGAGGTGGTTTAAGCATGTCAAAATCCACTTCATCTCTCCCTTCTCTTTTTACTGAGGCTTCTAGGGATGCCCAAAACTTGAAATTTGTCCGTTATAATGAATATTATATCCTTTTAGTGATGTAAGAGAGGTCTCAGAACCCACTAGCATATTTTATTAGAATAAGTGGTGTTCACAGATAATCAAAGAGATTATCAATTCACATATAAATCATCTCGTTTTGGGGGAGTGGTCGATTCAAGGATTAAGATAGTCTCTTCCATCTAGAAAATAATTTTGAAACTATCTCTTTCTCTCACTGTTTGCAACTCATGAGATCAGTAACTGTTGTTTTGGGTAACATCATGTTGAACTAGAATATTAACTGGCACTAGAGATCCTCCCATCTAGTTATTGAGAAATATGTCAAACTGGTGTACCAAAAAATGGTTAAACCATTTAGGGTTTACATAAAGAATCTAAGATTCATAGCTTATTATTTATCTAGTGTTCCCATCACGGTATCATAGTAAAAAAAGATTAGTGCATTAGATTTTATTTGGGGTCCTCTGATCCATTGAACACTAGAATTATAGGATTCCGAAAATTTGGTGTAGGGGGTAAATTACTCACCCAGTCAGGGTAAGGTTTCCATTCTGGTTTTATTAGAGTGCTCTACCCCTCTATTTCTTTCATTCGAGTTGTTAATAACTCTCTGGTATTCAGGATCCCTTGATGGATGTCCTATTGGACCTGAACATGAGTGGGTGCTTCAGGGGGAAAGATTGGATGTGATGAAACTGCTGGAACATTGAAGTGGATACCTAGATGGGGGCATCCTTTGTGGATTTTCCTAAATTTTTTATTGTTACTTCCTCAATAGAGGGACATAATGGTATCCAACCATGATTGGGTTCAAATAGACTGATGGTCCTAGTGTTACCTTGGATGTGCTTTCTATACTTGCTTTATCCATAATGGTGAGACTATGAGGTAGAGGTAGATATGATGGAAGAGTGTTTCTATGTTCCTCCAAAGGAACATAACATGTAGGATGTCTAACTCATAGTTTCTTAGTGTTGATTCACCTTAGCTTTATCATTTCTTTTTCCTATCAAAGAAATCTCTCCTCAAATGTGGGTGAATTGGTTTCACAAGGAGGATAAGTTGTATCAAATACCTTGTTCTTATTATTCTCCATGTTGGGGATTCACATCGAATGTGTTAGTGTATTTATTGAATGGGTGCCTAAATTTAAGGAAACTCTTTGGTTTTTGGTGTGCACCCATCTAGGATTGGGGTGAACCATATCTAGGAGGGAACCTTCTTCTCCATTTTCCTCATTCATTATATCATTTTTAGAGAGTTTTGTGGGGATGATGTTCACAATGTTAACCAATGCATACCGAATTGGGTGTAGAGTACCTAGTTCTTAATGGTATGAGATCTTTTTATATCATTTATTGGATCTTCTCCACCCATCTTGTGATGCTCTTCGAGTTTCTTAGAGAAGAGTGACTCGAATGGTGCACTGATATGACCTTTCAGTACATATCCATTCTTGGGGATGTGATTCATGGGATGGGATGGAATGGGTGACCCAATTATCCATCGTTCTCCCCATATAGAAAAATATAGATGTCCTCTGCGTGGTAATTTGAGGTAGATATGACCCCATCCCTGCGGTCTAGGATTTTCCCCGTTCTTCTATTGACATGACTAAGGCCAGATTTTTTCGTCTTATGCGGGAATTTTGTGTTAAAAATTCCCCCAATCCTATAGAATGGGGTTGATCCCATATTATAGAGGCTTGTTGCAGCTACTTTCACATTATGGATCTCACCCATTCACATGTGGTTGTGAGAAGGATATAGTGTCGTGTCTATACGTGAATTACTTGCTTTCAAGGACATGAATAATGCCCATTGATTGGATTCCCTTAGACGGGAATCATGCTATATGTTCTCAGTAGCCTAGTTTAGTAGATTCTCAATGGCCTTCTCTTGTCAGACCTAATGATTTTGAGACTTACTCAAGGCCGGTTCTTGTAAGGTGTTCCAACTTTCCTGAGTCTGGGATTCATTTGACTTCCGTCTAGAGATTATGAAATTAAAAGAGGTCACTTCTAGTGGATTTCATTGGATGGGAAGTGGGGTTAAGTGTTTATCTTTGTGTTATCCCCATCCCCATATATGAACACCAGATGGGGCATCACCAATAAGGAAGCACAACTTGTGCAACGCATGGAGGAAGGCGAGCTCAAGTTCTTTCTTTTGCCTTTCTAATTGGGACTTCAATGTAGAAGGAAGGGCTTATAGGTCGACTTGCCGGTGAATCTCTCCTAGTATATTGACATGATATGCATACCCATTTTACGGAAAAACATTTCTTTTAATTAGAATATTGTTTTATAGATATTGAGGTGAATGTTATGAATACATTCTTTCAACAACTATCATGGTATGTTGAACTGAAAAGTGGTTGTTGGACAATTCAGAACTAGTATATTATCCCTAACTAGTTATCTTCTCACAAGAGACACATCTTTATGTTGTTCCTGCATGTACTCTTCTTCTTGATTCACTATATTTTTCAACTCTTTAATGATTTCATTCCACGAAGCAGGGTTAGTGGGAGTCTCATTGACATACAAATGACATGAGGGTGGTTTGGAAGATGAGTGTGGACCTGGGCCATCCTATAGTTGATAAATGATATCAATTTTCATAGAGAGAGTATCAAACATGTCCTACTCCATTTTTTCAAGTGTATCAACATATGATTATTTTCATGCATTTGACCCGATGAGGTGAGGACCCTCTCGAGGATGTAAATTTGGACTGTGGGGAGGCCCTTCGCAGTCGGTGTTGTGATGGAACGGATTACCATCACAGCTTTTTCTCTAGATGTAGAGAGGAATTATTTGGTTTATACCCTTAGGGAGGATCATCTTGGAGTATAATAGAATGGGGTGGAACTTCTTGCTTCTTTGCATCATTGAGGGGAGGGCCTTCAAAGTGACAGCAATCATAGAGAGGACTACCATTATAGGTTTGGCTATATAGAGAGTGTCTATAGTGTACACTCTGTAGAGGGACTTCAAGATGTATTTAAATGAGGGTAATACCTTCTCGTTGCTTGATTTCATAGGGGGGAGGGCCTTCGTAGTGACTTTCATCATGGAAAGGACTATTATCATAGATTAACATCTAACTATAAAGTGAAACATATCTACAGTGTAAACCCTATGGAGGTCCATCTGGGTGAACTATAGAAAGTGGAGGGTCTTATTATTGTATGATCATCTAGTCAAATAGAGGGCTTCCCAGACATACATCTGGATATATGCTCTCATGGTTGATCATTTTTAGCCAACAGAGTAAGCCCCTATGGGTGCTCCGGGGAGTAACTTCATAGATCCTCGTAGTGAAATTGTAGGGAGGACCTTCATAACTGATAATATCACTTACATAATTTTTTATGGATATACAGGATATTAAGCCTCTATTTATATATTTTTAATATAATGAATATTTCTAGCTTCCATTAGAGCATAATCATGAGTGTTAACTTCATTTTGCATCTGCCCTTGGCACGTTACATTTTTTAGGCACTCTCTTACCGGAAACTGGATCCGCCTGCTATTGGTAACGACCCTCATATATGGGTCCCTATTGGATTCGTTCCCATGATGTTTCTGGGATAAAATGATGAACATTATGATTTTTAGACGGGATATATTTCCTCCATAGAGTGCCCACCACGTTGGACCAATGTCCCCCAGTTGGAAAAAGTATTTATTCCTAATCTAGTTGTCCTTGTATTTAGGAATATGGAAATAGTCCCTCCAAGATTAGAGAATTGAAGTTGGTTTACTCTAGATGGATTATATAATTTTTTGGATGAATCACCCCACATGAGGATACCCGGGTCATGGGCCTGACTCCTCGATTTTTCTGCAAACGCAAGGGAATCTTGAAATGTCTAGAGGATGTAGTCAAGGATCGAAGTTTGATCCTCCATCATGGAAAAGATGTGTTGAGATATATCTTTGGATGTGGTTGGTATAAATTCCCATTCCAATTTTGTAGTAGGTCTTTGTGCCTACACAGGTCCTCCATGAGTTCCCAGGGGGTATTGGCGGTTCTCTTATGCTGGGATAAAAGAACGAGTCTGTTGTAGGTTGTCTTCTATAGTTACCACCATATTTGGCAGGTGGGATTGGTATTTGTGAGTATTAATTTTAGTATGCTAGTTTTCCACTATATTTGTCTAAGAGGATTTATTTTCATTCACATGAATTTTACTCTGCTCATATTTTATTCCCGCTTTATTTTGTGGTGGGATTTATTGTGGTAAGAAGTAATTTGTAGATGCCTGTGAATTGACACCATATTTTATTGAGGGGCTTCATATGCATCGATAGTGTTACATGATTGCTCATGTTTTTATACTCTATTTGGATAGTGGGTTTGATGTTAGTTAGTAGGGACTGGTTCGTGCTTATAGTTGGGTGTCGTCCAATTTGGATGACGAGCTTCTTGTGAATTGGCCTATATTTTCATCTGCCTATAATTTGATACATTTTTTGTGTGGTGGGACTGACTAGAACTAGAAATAATGTGCATGTACTCATATTGTTTCACCCTATTTCCATGTTGGGCTTCATAGGAGAGAGTGGGGATATGAAACCCCTCATAGATTTCCGCCGTGATTCCATGGAGGGTGTCATTAGGGGGGAATAAATGTATTCTTCCCATTATATGTTTCCACTTTTATGTGGTGGAACCCCTCCTCAGGAACTAGGTTGATAACCTATTCCTAATTATTCATTTACCACCCACAGTGGGAAGCTTGAGGGTCCCATTTCCATTATACTTCAGCAAGTTCCCTCAGAATGGGATCCACTTCAAAGAGAGAATATTTTGTTGTATGTTGTTGGTGGTGATGTCCTCCAGCAGAAGACCTCAACCGGGGTTCCTATACAGCTAGGATGAATTCATCAACAATGAATTCATTTTCCTGCCTAAGATAAAGGAGTTACTCATTGTCGTGTTCTGGGAATAGAATCTTTTGATGATTTGAGATAGTTAGTGGAGTCATCCCATGTGGGATTACTAGTCGCAGTTGGAAAGATTTCACCAATTGGAGAGCCTACATTTTAGCCTCGACTGTGAATATATCACCACATTGGTGATACTCTTAGATCTCCATGTTTGAAACCAAGCATTGAAGACCCTGGGTAGGTGATAGAGTCATGTTCTTCAGTGATTCAGTCACCTGTGCAGATGCTGACGTGCATGTCTAAGCAATTTTTAATGATGCCATTTGTATCAAAGAGAGATTTGTGAAACCTACAATATATATAACAAGAATAGAAAATGAAAAACCCATCAAGGTAGAATATCATGATCACATGCATGATTTGTAATCTTTCTCGACCATCATCCTTTTGAATGTGAAAGGGGCTCAAGGTGCGGTGAACCACCACATTAGTTAGGGATTCATGTTGTGTTCAATATATTTTTTTCGACCTGATTCACATCGTACAACATATAGGGGTAAAAAAATTTCTATCATACCATATATTATTCTTTTTATCACTGTGATAAAACTTCAACATTGGATAAGGATCCACATTGGGTTCACCAAATTTTTTTGATCATATTCTCATCATAATAGGGGATAATAGAATAGCCTAATGAATAGAGACCTTTTGTTTGTTATTATGAAGGGGTTCACATTCAGAATTATGTCCATAGATGGTCTCCAATGGGTTTATTTATGGATTTTGATATACCCAAATACCATTGAATATATGATTTATGAACCTTCTTTCCAAATGAATGCACTCTTTATATGCTGATTTGGCCAATAGCACGTAAGGACTCCATTGGTCGAGAGGATGGGGGGTCAAGATCCTCACACCATTTTTGGAGGAATTGTTGCCTACACCAGGACTCTCTTATATATTAAATAAATGTTCATATGTTTTTGAATCCTTAGTTCATTCCCAAGCATGTTCCTATAGACAACCCTTGGGTTGCAAGGTTAACCATGTATGTGCAAGGTTCAGGATTTACTAAGAAAACACTAGTCTAATACCATAATGAGGTGCTCTGGAGTCTATAATAATCTAGGGAGGATGTTAATGGATTCAATATCGGTATCTAACCCATAATATGGGATTCTTACTTATCCTTGTTAGAGAAATCTAGTCCCATGTAGTTCGGTGAAACTTAACTAGACACATCACCATTTAAGGTCATGTGTCAGGGACCCGTCCATGCAATTTTAGCATCATGTGGAGAAGACATCTAGGCAGAGGATACCTAGTCAAGATTTTTTTGGGACTTACACTGAAGCAGCCCAAGATGATCAAGAGAGGAATGGTCTCCTGGATGGATATGTCCCCTACCGGGGATATGGACCGACGAACACTAGGGTGATTCGGGTGTTGGTTTTGGACATCCGAGAGGCTTCGTACATATCCTCATTTGATGGGAACCAAAGACGTAATAGTTTTGTTTAAGTTTAGGCATATATCTTAATGGAGGCCTATTTTATATCAATCCTTCATATAGGAATCCTATATATCCAAGATGGAGAAAGAATCAGAGTTCTCATAAGTCATTTGGGTGTGGATTATGCGTAAAAGTTTCCCATGTTTTTGAAACCATGAGGAGGATCTCAACTAATGATTATTTGAAGGTTTGATTGGGTATTACACCTAAGGGGATGTTCATTTTAAGGGAGATTGATCTCTTATTTCATGGATGAGATGATGTAGAGCTTGAGCCTAGATGAAGGATTCCTACATATCCTAGATGTGTTGTGAATTAGAGTTCTCACAGTTTATTACTAGGTTGTATGAATATTATATCATTACAGACCTCTAAGCCCACATGAGTCATGCACAGTGTGAGAAACAAGAGGATTTGAAAGATCCTACAAAGGATAACTTTAATTTCTCTATTGTAGAAAGAGGAGGGGGTAAAGGTGGATGAGGGCGCGTCTATCAGACCAATGGGAGAGGGAAAGGTTCTTGAATACATTATCCCCTCACCCATTTTGATGTCCAAGATAGTCACTTCTGGTGAGATATATGGACACATCCCAAGCTGGGATGGAGAGGGGTGAAAGCACTATCTACCATAATAAGGCTAAGGACTTACACTCAGAAGGAGTGCCATAAAACTGGTTCTAATATAGAGAAGGATCATCTTCCATTGTAAAATATGTAAGAAGGCATAAGCTCCTCATTTTTCCCCAGCGCTCATGGAAGGGAAAGGCCAGTGACTACCCTCGATCCCTAGAATGGGGAGGTTAACATCATCATCCCAAGGTTTGACTCTGGGTAACATCAGGAATGTAGAATTAAGGATTTATAGGGGGTCTAAACTATTTTGGGAACTTCCATTGTTCCTTTAATTACCTCAGATATGTAGACTTAGAGGGGCATGCTGATGCGCCCAATAGTTTGGTCATATGGGTCTATTGGATTTGGAAGAGGATTTGACCTGATGTCAGCAGATTGGTTGGTGTAGGGTCCATGGAGGGCATGATGGGAATTGAAGGACAAGACTTGAACCAAAAGGTAAAAAACCTGAAGACACCCCATTATGCATAAAATTTTCTCATGTTGTATGGGGGCTTCCTTGCATAGCATACTGCTATACGGGTGAAGGGGTCGGCCGCATACTGAAGTGGAATGAAAACCTAGATGTGAGCCACCACATACCATGGTGTTATGCAGTCTCAGGTTCCTTTACCATATCATGGTGCTATATGACATATGGTCTTTTCTGAGTACCTATGTGCCATGTAGTTCACTGGACTAAAAGAGGGGCACTGTGATTGTGGTTCATAGGAATTTTATCCATAAATGGCCTATGGTTCATGGTTCACCATTTAGGTTCACAACCAACTGATTATTATTAAGTTTTATTCGATTTATGGTTCGCGATGGGTATATACATTTGGGAAAATAGTTCATGGTTCTTCATTGAACGTTTAACTCGAAGTCCTTCATCCATAATCTTTGAATGCTGTAATTCCCAATTATCTAGTGTCAAACATAACCTATTCTCTAAAAGCCTTATCCTATTTTTTTCCCTATTTTAAATTCCACTGGTGGTCCTTTTATAGAGTGCCTGTGAAGCTGTATTTATGGGCACACAACACATTTTGAGGAAATCTCGTGGTGGGATCATCCGACCCGTGGATGACTTGATAAACCATGGTTCTCATTGTTGTGGTTTGATGTGGGGGAAATCACCACCTCAATCCTACAAACAATGCAGTTCATGGGATGCTGCCTTCCCTGCCTTTTCTGCGAACTACTCAATCCATGGGGATGGTATGTAGGGACTTACATCTCTATCATATTTTCTCCGATGAACCGATTCATGATGCCTTGGTTAGCTATTTTTACCTAATCCCTGAACATATTGGATGGCTTCCCAATGCTTCATGGGCCAGCATTTCACAAGTTGTCTATGTACCACTTGGTTCGCGGTCTGCGCCTTCCGTGGACCATTCTTGGTAACCAGTACGTGGACCAGTTTGGGTCCTTTTCCAAATTGGATTTCTTCAGTCTTCTCCTCAAATTTTCATCCCCACTTTCATCTCTTTCCATTATCAAATTTACAAGAGTATTTCCTTTCCCTTTTTGGATAGTTTTGGGACCATAAATGGTTTTATAGGGTTTTAGGGTCTTTTAAAGTTTTAGGGTACAATGGTATTTAGTGTCTTTTATCGTTAATGGGATTTATAGACTTTTGTATTTTTTGGGTATTTTGGGACATTTAGGGGTTTTCAAGATTTTTGGATATTTAATGTTTTTTTGGTTTTTATAGGTTTTAAGGGTTTTAAGGGTTTCTAGTGTTTTTAGGGGTTTTTAGAGATTGTATGCTTTTAAGGGTTTTAGGTTTCTTTAAGGTTTTTATGGTTTTTATGTATTTTTAGACTTTCTCGGGTTTTTTAGGGTTTTTATGGTTTTTATTTTGGGGGTTGGGTTTTGGGGTTTTTTCCATTATTTAGGATTTTTAGCGTTTTCTTAGGGTTTTAGGGGTTTTTAGGGTTTTAGGGGTTTTAGGGGCTTTTGGGGGTTTGGGGTATCTTTAGGGGGTTATGGGGGGTTTTTTTGTGATTTTTGGGTTTTTTTGGTTTTAGGGGGTTTTAGTGTTTTTATGGTTTTTAGTAATTTTAGAGGTTTTAGTGTTTTTGTGTGAATTTTGTAGATTTACAGGCTTTTTCGGTTTTTAGGTGTTTTATCGGTTTTAGGAGTTTTAGGGTTTTTATGTCTTTTTCAGGGTTTTTAGGGGTTTTGGGGTTTTGAGGATCTTTTAGGAGTGTTTTAGCATTTTTTGGATCATTAGTCATTTTTAAGGGGATTTAAGGGTTTTAGAGGCTTTTACAGTTTTTAGATTTTATAGTGTTTTAAAAGTTTTGGTGTGTTTTATGGATTTTTTAAGGGTTTTAGGGTCTTTTATGTTTTAGATATTGGTTTTTAGTATTTTTTATGTATTTTTTATAATTTAATTTTTTAAGGTTTTTATTGGGTTTTAGGGGGGACTTTTTTGGGTTTTTAGGGTCTTCTAGGATTTAATGTATTTTTGGGATTTTATGGATTTTTGGGGTTATAATGATCTTAGGGATTTTATGGATTATAGGATTGTTTTAGGGTTTTATGTTATTTTCTGGTTTGTTGTTTTTTCTATTTTAGGGGTTTTATGGTTTTTAATGGGTTTAGGGGTTCTGGGTTTTTAGGGTTTTTAGGATTTTTACTATTTTTACGGTTTTTAATGGTTTTAGAGTTTTTTTATATTTTTTATGATTTTTTACTATTTTTATATTTTATTAGGTTTTTATAATTTTTTCAGTGTTCAGTGTTCTAATTTAGTTTTTAAGGTGTTATTATTATTTTTTTTGGTCACATTAGGTTTTAGGCTTTTAGGATTATTGGGATTTTAGGGTCTTTTTAGGATTTTCATATTTTTTAGTGTTTTAGGGTTTTTAGGTGTTTTAGTGGGTTTTTGGGTTCTTTAGAGTTTTAAAAGGGGTTTTATGTTAATCTTAGTATTTTATTGGTCTTTTGGTAATTTTATTGATTTTTGGGTTTTATGACCTTTTTAGGGTTTTTTGGGGGCTTTTATGTTTTTTGGATTTTTTCTATTTAGTTTTTGTTTAGGATATTTATGTTTTAGGTTTTTTAGTGTCTTTAGGATTTTTATGTATTTTAGGGTATTTAATGTTTTTAGGGTTTTTATGGGTGTTTAGCATTTTTTGGTTTATCGGGTTTTTTTTATTTTTTGTTGGATTTGGAAGTGCTTTTAAGGGTTTTAGAATTTTTTTAGGATCTTAGGTGTATTTTAAGTTGTTTAGGATTTAGTGTATTTTTTGGGGTTTTATGGTCTTTTAGTGTTTATATGGTCTTTGAGGATCATTTAGGGTTCTTTTGGGTTTTTTAGGTTTTTTGGGTTTTTTGGTTTCTTATGTTTTTTGGGATTTTAGGGGTTTTTATGGTTTTTAGTGGTTTTTTAGTATTAACTAGTTTTTACTATTTATGTAATTTTTGGTGGGTTTTATGGTTTTTTTTAGTTTTTAGGGGTTTAGTGTTTTATAGTCTCTTAGGGTATTTTATATTTGTTTGTGGTTTTAAGGGTTTTTTGACTTTTAGGTTAGTTTTTCTTTGTTTTATGAAATTATTAGAGTTTTGAGGGTGTTTTGGAATTTCAAGGTTTTTTTGGGGGGTTTTAGGGTTTTTACGAGTTTTTGGGTCTTTAGGGGTTTTAGTTTTTTTGGTGTTGTAGTGGTTTTATAGGATTTTAGATTTTTTTGGGGTTTTAGGGTAATTTTAGAGTTACTTTGGGGGTTTTTTTATTTTTTATAATTTTTGTGTATTTGTGGATTTTTTTGGGTTTTTATGGCTTTTCTGATTTTTTCGGTTTTTGGGTCATTTATGGGGTTTTATATTTTATGTATTTTCATGTTATGCTTGGTTTATTTAGGTTTTTTATGTGTTTTTTTGGGATTTCAGCCTTTTAGTGATTTTAGGATTCTACGGTTCTTAAAAGTTTTTTTTATGGTTTTTAATTTTTTTAGATTTTTAGTGGTTTTATTCCTTTTTAGGTTTTTATTCTTTAATGTGTTTTAATTGTTTTTGAGGTTTTATGGGTTTTATGATTTTTTATTAGTATTTTTAGTTATTTATTATTTTTTGGATCATTCAGTGGATTTTTGTGTTTTTTGGGTATTTTAGGATTTTTTGGGACTTTTATGTGTTTTATGGGGTTTTAGGGTATTTTAGGGTTTTTGGCGGTTTAGAGGTATTTAGGATCTTTTAGGGTCTTTTAGGATTTTTATGTTCTTTTAGGGGTTTAGCGTAGGTTAATATTAGGTTTATGGTGTTGGGTTTAGGGTATAGGGTTTAGTGTTTAGGGTTTATGGTGTATGGTATATGGATTAATGATTATAGTTATAGATTTAGGGGGCATAATTGAGGGTTTTGGGTGTAGGACTTAGTGTTTAGGGTGTCGGGTTATTGGTTTAGAGAGTAGGGTTGCATGTTTTGGGGGTAGGGTTTAAGGTTTATGGTTTAGGGTGTTGGGTATAGGGCTTTTGATATAGGCCTTAGTGTATAAAGTTTAGGATTTTTGGGCATTCTTTTGGGTTTTTAGGGATATAAATTGTTTTAATTAATTTATTGGTTTTCATTGTTTTTGTGGGTTTCTTTGGGTTTTAAGATTATTTGGGTTTTTTTAGTTTTTTTGTTTTTTATGGGATTTAATGATTTTTGGGGTTATAGTGTATTTTAGGGGTTTTAGTGTTTTAGGGGATTTTAATGGTTGGGGTGGGGTTGGATTTATTAAGGTTTCTTAATTTTTTTTTGGATTTTAGGTTTTTTAGGTGGTTTAATGTATTTTAGATTTTTTAGAGTTTTCTGTTTTTAGGGGTTTTCAGGTCTTTAGGGTTTTAGGGTTTTTCAGTTATTTTTGGGTTTATAGGATTTTTGTGGTTTTAAGGTTTTTAATCTTTTTAGGTTTTTATATTTTTATGGTTTTTTAGTGATTTTTAGTGTTTTATTGGTTTTTAGGGGTTTTATCTTGTTTAGGGTATCTAAATGTTTTAATAGGTTTATGTTTCTTTGTTGTTTTGAGGGTTTTATTTTGTTTTTAGTATTTTTTGGATTTTAACGGGGTTTTAGGGTTTTTAATGGTATTTAGGGTATTTAGGATTTTTAGGTAATTGTATGTGTTAAAAATATTTTTAGGTGTATTATATTTTAATGATTTTTAGGGTTTTGTAGCGTTTTTAGGGTTTTAGGGGGATTTATGGTTTGTAAGGTTTTAATGGTTTTTGGTATTTAAAATATTTTATGTTTTTTAGGTTCTTTTACTATTTTTTGGTCATTTATTGGTTTTTAGGGTTTCCAATGTCTTTTATGGTTTTCTAGGGTATTTAGGGTCTTTTATGGGTTTAGGGTTTTTATGGTATTTTAAGAGGTTTTAGGGTTTTTGAGGTTTTGTGGGTATTTGGGTTTTTGAGGCCTTTTGGGGTTTTTTATGTTTCCAAGGGGTTTAATGATTTTTAGTGTTTTTAGTGTTTTTAGTGTTTTTAGGGTTTTTAGTGTTTTTAGGAATTTTTATTGATTTTGATGGGTTTTTCTGATTTTTAGGTCTTTTCTAGTTTTTGGAGAGTTTAAAAGGTTTTGTGGTTTTGTGGTTATTTTGTTTTTATGGTTTTTAGGAGTTTTAGGATTCTTTAATGTTATTTTAGAGTTTTTATAGTTTTTATGGTATTCTAGGGTGTTTTAGTATTTTGAGGCATTTTATGGTCCTTTAGGGGTTTTAATCTGTTTTGGGGTTTTTATAGATTTTAGGGTTTTTAGAGTTTAGGGGAGTTTTAAGTGTTTTGAGGGGTTTTCAAGGTTTATTAGGGTTATTTACAAATTTTTCTGGTTTTTAGGATTTTTAGAGTTTTTAGGGTATTATGGTATTTTAATGTTTTAGGGTATGTTTAGGGTGTTTTAAGGTACATTTAGGGGTTTTAGGGTAGTTTTATGGTTTTATGCATTTTAGGGTTTTTTGGGTTTTTAGGGTTCTAGCGTTTTTAGGGTTTGGGGGTTTTTATGGTTTTAGTATTTTCTAGGGTATAATTGGGTTATTAGGTTCTTTTATAGTTTTATTGCGTTTTTTGCGTCTTTTTGTATTTTTGGGGTTATTGTAGTATTTTTATTGTTTTAAGGCTATAATTAAGGATTTTTTTGATTTTTAGAGTTTTTAGGGATTTTTTCGTGGTTTTGGGTTTTTAGGGTTTTTTAGTGTTTTTAGTGTTTTTAATGATTTTTTGGGTTTTTTGGATTATTAATATATTCAGGGTTTTTGATATTTTTTAGGTTTTCAATTGATTTTATAGTTTTTAAGAATTTATGGTTTTATGGGTTTTATGGGTTTTATGGTAATTTATATTTTTTGAGGTTTTAGGGTCTTTTAGGTTTTTTTAGGGTCTTTTATGAAGAATTTAGGGTTTAGGGTCTTTTATGAATCTTATTGTTATTTATGATATATTTTTAGTTTTATACAGTCTTTCTTGGTTTTTTGTTCTTTTAGGGCTTTTAGGTGATTTTAGATTACTATGTATAGAGTTTAAGGTTTAGGGTTTAGGGTTTAGGGTTTATAGTGTTGGTTTTATGGTTTAAATTGTAGTTTTTATGGTTTATGGTGTAGTTTATATGGTTGAGGATATATGGATTATGGTTTAGGGGGTATGGTACAGGGTTTTATGGTGTAGGGTTTTGTTTTTATGGAGTACAGTATAGTTTTTCAGATGTATGGGTAAGGGTTTTGGGTATCGGGTAATTGTTTTATGATATAGGGCATATGGATTAGGGTTTAGGGTTCCAGGTACAATGTTTAGTGTGTATGGTTTAGGGATTATGGTTTAGGCTATAGGGTTCAGTGTCTTGGGTTTACAGTTTAGGGTGAAGAGTATAGTGTCTAGGGTTTAGCATGAAACGTATAGGGTTTAGGATATATGGTTTAGGATTTACAATGCACGTTACATGGTTTACGGTTTAGGGTTTAGAGTGTGGGGATTAGGTTTTAGGGTTTAGGGTGGAGGGTTTATGGTTTACAGTGTTGGGTATGGGGTTTAGGCGATACAGTGTTGGGTTTAGGGTTTGGGGTGTAGGGTATATAGTTTGGTGGGTAGGGTTTATGGTTTAGGATGAATGATATAGGGTGAAAGGTGTAGGTGTTAGGTTATTTTATATATTTTTTAGGGTATAGGTCATATTTTGTTTGGTATAGAGTTTAGGGTGTAGGGTTTAGGGTTTTTGGTCTAGGGTATAAGGTTTAGGGTGTGGGGTTTATGATTAAGGTATAGGTTATATGGTTTGGGGTGTAGGGTTTAGGGTTTAGGGTTTAGTGTTTTCGGTGTGGGGTTTTAGTTACATGGTATAAGTTATAGGGTTTAGGTTGTCGGGTTTATGGTTTACGATGTAGGGTAAAGGGTTAGGGTATATGGTTTAGGGGTTAAAATATAGGGTGCGTGGTTTCGGGTGTATGGCTTAGGGTTTAGTAGATATGGTATAGGGTTTAGGGTGTGGGGTATTGGGTTTAGGGTGTAGTGTATACAGTTGAGGGCGTAGGTTATAGGGTTTTGGATATAGTGTTTAGGGTTTTTGGTATAGGGTTTAAGGTGTAGTTTATAGGATTTATGGGGTAGGGTTTAGGGTTTAGGGTCGATGGTATGGAATTTAGGATGTAGGGTTCAGGGTTTAGGGTCTATGGTATAGGTTTAGGGTGTAGGGTTTAGGGTTTTGGATATAGGATTGTAGGTATAAGGTTTCGGGTTTTTGGTCAAGGGTATACTTTTTTGTTTGTTGGTTATAGTGATTAGGGAATACAGTATAGGTTTTAGGCTTTTGGGTATATGTTTTAGGGTGTAGGGTTTAGGTTTTTTGGTGTAAGGTATCGAGATTATGGTATACGGTCTAGGCGGTATGGTGTGGGGTTTAGGGATTATAGTGTAGGGTTGTGTTTTAATGGTGTAGGTTATTATGTATTGGGTTTTGGTTTTGTGGTTATCATATTTTTTATGGTTTTTGGGGTTTTTGGGTTTTTTAGTTCTTATAGGGGTTTTTAAAGAGTTTTTAAGGGTTTTTATGTTTTTTGGGTTTTATGGTTTTAAGGATTTTTTTCACTTTTAGGGCGTTTTTAGGGGGCTTAACATTATTTTAAGGGTTTTTAGTTTTTGAGGAATTTTGCGGGTTTTTTTGGGTTGTTTAGGGTATTAGGGTTTATAGGATATTTT
Source organism: Viscum album (assembly GCA_963277665.1). Lineage (NCBI taxonomy): Eukaryota > Viridiplantae > Streptophyta > Magnoliopsida > Santalales > Viscaceae > Viscum > Viscum album. The sequence continues at coordinate 1,422,982,165 of OY728136.1, read as the reverse complement.
TAGGTGTTTTAGGGGGTTTTATTACTTTCATTGGTATTTTAAGGGGTTTCATGGGTTTGTTTAGAGTTTTTATGTTATTTTAGTATTTTTAGGCACATTACAATTTTATGATTTTTAGAAATTTTAGGCTCTTTATGGTTTTTGGGTTTTTGGGATTTTATGGGGATTTTATGGGGTTTTCGGTTTTTTGATTATGGGGTCTTAATGGGTTTTTAGTTTTTAATTATTATTTTAGAGTTTTTTGATTTTAAAGGGATTTTTAAGAAGTTTTAGGATTTTTTACTATTTTTAGGTTTTTTATTTTTTTAGTGCTTTCGATTTTTAGGGGTTTAAAAGGTATTTTCAGGTATTATATGATTTTTAGTATCATTTAAAATCCTGTAGAGTCTTAGTTCCTATTAGGGTTTTTATGGGATATAGGTTCTTTTAGTGTTTTTAGGTTCGTTTATATTTTTTTATGGTTGTTAGGGGATTTTAGGTTTTTTTGTTATTTCAAATAGTTTTTATGGTTTTTAGGGTTTTTATACTTTTATGGTCTTTTATTGGTTTTTTTTAATGATTCTAATGGGTTTTAAGGGGATTTTATTATTTTATTTAGTTTCATGGGGTTTAAGGTTTTTAAATTATTTTTAGGGGGTTTTAGAATTTTAGGGTTTTAATAGTTCTATAGGTTTTTTTGATCTCTATTGTTTTTATTGTATTTTTGGGTGACTTATGGTTTATAAGGGTTTTATTATGTGTTTAGGGGGTTTTAGGGGTTTAGGGGGTTTTATGTTCGTTGGGGTACGTTATGGTGCTTTTTATGTGTTAGGTTGTTTTGGGTTTTGGGGCATTTTTTTAGAGTTTTTAGTTTTTTATTTAGGTTTTAATGGGTTTTAAGGGATTTTAATGTTTTCATAGTGTTTTCACAATTTTTAGGAATTTTAGAGTTTTTAAGTGTTTTTCAGTTTTTTAGGGTTTTTTAGGGTTTTCATGATTTTTATTGTGTTTTAAGTAAATTGGTTGTGTTTGAGTTTTTTTAAGGATTTTTATGTTTTTATGGGGTTTATTGTTTTTATATGATTTATGGTTTATTGGGGTTTTATAGTTTTTAGGATTTTATATTTTTAGGGGATTTAGTGTTTTAGGCTCTTTTGGGGATTTTAATGTTGTTTTGGGGTTTTGGTGGTTTTTAAGTTTCATAGGGGTTTTAGGGGTTTTTTGTTTTTAGGGTTTTAGGTATTTTACGGGTTTTTATGGGTTTAAGAGTTTTTAGGGCTTTTAAAGGGTTTGGGGGTTTGAGAGTTTTTGTTGTTTTTAGTGTTTTAAGGTGTTTTTAAGTTTTTTAGATGTTTTTAGTATTTAGGATTTTAGGTGGTTTTTTAAGTTGTTAGTGTTTTGGTGTTATTTTATGGGTTTTCAGGGTTTTTAGGGGGTTTTAGAGTTTTTAGTATTTTCAGTGGTTTTATGTGATTTTTGGAGTTTTTAGGGTTTCTATGGAATTTTAATATTTTAAATGGGGTTTTAGGGAATTAAGGGTAAGGTTTAGGGTTTAGGGTTTAGGTTTTATTGTAGGATGAGTTTTAGAGATTTCTACAATTTTTAGGGGTTTTTAGTGATTTTTAGGGTTGTTGGGTTCTTAGGGATTCGAAGGTTTTTGGGTTTCTTTTGGCAATTATGGGTTTAAGGGTTTTCTATGTTTTATGGGTTTTTAAGGATTTTCCAGGTTTTTGGGTTTTTTGGGATTTTTAGGGGTTTGACGGTTTGTTATTGATTTTCATTCCTTTTTATGAGTTTTTACGCTTTTTCAGGGTTTATAGTGATTCAAGGGTATTTTATGTTTCTTTTAGGATTCTTGGACTTATTTGATGTTTTTTTGGACTTTTAGGTTTTTTCAGGGTTTTAAGGGGGTTTAGGGTTTTTTATGGTTTTATGGTTATTCAGATTTTTAGTGGTTTTAGGTTTATTTAGGATTTTTAGGGGTTTTGGTTCTATAAGAGTCTTTAAGGTCTTATTTGGTTTTAATATGGGCTTTAAGTTATATTTTTATTTCTTTTGGGTTTTAGGGTTTTCATGGTTTTAGGGCCTTTTCATTTTATTAGGATTTTTTGGTGTTTTTTGAATTTTTATGGTTTTCTTTGCTTTCAAATAATTTTTTATCAGTTTTTAAGGTAATCCGTGGATTTTTCAGTATTTTAGGTGTTTTATGAATTCTTAGTGGTTTAAAAGGCTAATTATTGTTTTTGGGGGTTTTATTGATTTTTAGGCTTTTATCGTTTTTGGGATTTTAGGGGTTTAAGTGTTTTTATGTGTTATAAGGGTTTAAGGGGTTTTAGGTTTTTAGGTTTTTAGGGATTTTAAGGGATTTATTGGTCTTTTAAGGTTGTTTAGCGTTTGGTTTCTTTTAGTATTTATAGTGTTTAAATGTTATATCAAGGTTCTTTTGGTTTTTTAGAAAGCTTTAAAAATTTCTATGGGGTTTCTGGGTTTTTGGGGGTTTTATGGGTTTTTTTAAAGTTTTAGGTCTTTTAGAGTTTTTAGGGTTTTAATGGACTGTAATGGTTTTTAGGGGTTTTTAGGGTGTTTAGGGGTTTTATAGTTATTAGTTTTTTTTGGGTTTTTTGGTTATTTATGTGTTTTAGGTTTTCCTTATAGTTTCTGTGGTTTTAGGGGTTTTCCATGTTTTTAGGGGAATTAGTTTTTTTGGGTCCTGAAAATTTCTCATATAAGAAGAAGAGAATTTCCTAACATGGAAAAAGGAGGAAATAAACCTAGAAGAAGAATTTGAAGAAAAATGTTCAAAGGGTATTTTGCTGTGAAGGAATTTTTAGGTCTACATAGTAAAAATCGCTATGTGGACTTCCACTAATCATGGAGTTCAACCCCATCATAAAGAACTCCATGAATGAAATTGATTGTGGGGATAGCCAGTATCGTTGATGCCCACAAATCAAATCAAGTCATTTGTGGGGTTAGACAGTGATCTCTACCACAACAAATGACCATCCCCCGTGAATGAATCATTCATAGGCTAGGACATTTAATTGGGTTTCGAAAAATAAATCCTCATGGACCACCTTGGATGACCATCCACGTCAATATCTAGTCCCTCTGTTCATCTATAAAATACCCATGAGGAGGAAAAAGGGAAGGAAGAACTTATAGATGAAGGAGAAGAAAAATGTGGGACGTGAAAATATAAGGCTTGAAGATAATTTTGGGGGAACCATCAATTCCAAACAAGTTATCCCACCACATAGCATTAAAGGAAAAAAATCATCAGGCCCTGTATAATCTTAAAACCAATTTTTGACACCACTCCACAGAGCATAAATGGAAGGAACCTTTGTGGAGAAACACCCCGTATTGTGAAACGTTGTGTGGGAAAACCCCAACCCCACATAGGAAAAATCTATATAGGAGGAACTTGACCCTGTGTAGAAAAACGCTACACAGAATGAACCTCACCCCACATAGTTACACGCTATGTAGGAAGAACCTAGGTCCGAACAACATAATGCAATGTGGACCATACCCTCACCCATATAGAAACATGATACATAGAGGGAACCCCATCCCACATAAGAACATGTTACGTGGAATGGGGTATCCTATGGTGTTCAACTCTCCACCACCCATCACTCCCTTCCCTCATACCAATGGGATTCACTCCATCCCCTCAATGAACCAATCTAATGGTGCTAGGACAAGGCCTCTTCCCAAGACACCTGAAATATATGATCAGATCATCAGGAACATTATTGTGTCCCCTCCAATCTACAAACAAATAGTAAGTGGAAAAATATTTTGGGAATATTCGATAATAAATACCCTTATAATGTATTCTAGTATACATTCTCATGGTAATGAGAGATACGAACTTCGTTTTCATGTGAACCTCCCCATTCCGAGGATTGCCGAGAACCAATGACATTTCCCTTTGACGAGGGCCGGTGTTGACCACTTCTCTCTTACCCAGGGACTAGAAGGGCATCCCTCCTTGAGTAAGCCCCCAGTATTTTTTATTTGGGGAGTCACTTTTTCTCATCTTCACCATGTCGGTTCATATATAGATAGATCAAAGGATGTGACTATCCCAATTACCAAAATAAAAGAGGACATGGGCACACTCAAAATCTATCTCCCTCTCCCTTCGGGCACCAGTATCTTTCCACCAGAGGAAAAAGTGGATCATCTAATATTTAGATCTACTACCCCCTCTTTTTTGACACACTGATCATGAATCAAGAGGGATTATAGGTTAGTGGTGACCATGACATATTCATGATCTTAAACTTCAGTGGGCCTCCAATAAAGTATAATCCCTAATCATATTCACTAAAATCTCAAACTAATGGGCCTCTTATTCAGTGTATGCCCCAACCATGTGAAAATGGTCTTTATCCATATATGTAAGCCCCAAAATCTATTCAAGTGGTCATCTTAACCGAGGTAACCCCCAACTAATCAAATCTTGTGGGCATTAATTCCAGACTAACTAGGATACATAGGAAGCCTCCCTGAGGTCCAAAAACAACACCGAAATTCACCCTAATGTTCTCTAGGACACATTCCTGATAGGGTTATATCCACCTAGGATAAGACATCTCTTCCAGGTCCATTGGTCCACCTCGATATAAGTCCCATACCATCCTTGATCGGGAACCTTTCTCCTAGATAACCTTATCGCGTGTTTTTAAACTACATTATTGGTTCCCTATCACAAAACTTTGAAATTTGATATGTCCTCTTAAGTGGAACCGAACTAAATGGGTTCAGATTCATTTCACGATAATATGTAAGAATCCAATTATATGGGTTCAATCTCAAAATCAAATCAACTACATCCTCCCTAGATGAAAGTGAACTATGGAGAAACTGACTATTTGGATTAAAACTAGCATGGTCCTGATGAATGACCAAAGAACCCATGATACATTTTTAAAAGGGTACCATTGATGGAGAACCGCAAATACATACAAATATCCCTATCAATGGAGATCCTATGATACATATAGATGACTACTAGCACATTCTTGTTCATAATTGATCATTATATAAGAGTGATCTACAGAATCATACTTGGGAATTAATGATGTATTTGTGGACATGTCTTAAATTTACGAGAGATCCCCTGAATAGGAAATAACCCCCCCCCCCCCCAAAGGTTGTGATGATACCCACTTTCCATAAACTTAACCAATATTAGTTATTAAGTGTCGTTGTCCAAGTTCCCCAATGAAAACCTAACTTTGGAAAGTAAGTCCATGATTCATCAAAGATATAATATCGATTGGATGCCTTTGGATCCTTGGAAAAAACCCATTGGATTCTTTTTAGTGGTAGTAAACCTAGAATAAATGATTGTACAAAACTCACCCCCTATAATCAATTTTTGGGAACCTAAACTTTGTCTAAAACAAAATGGTGAACCTAACATGAATCCTTAACCAAGGTGGTAGTGTTTCCAAGTGTTAGGACACGTTCACATCCAAAATAGAAGTGGACCAAGGAATAACATCAATTGAAAAGTGTTAATGATATCATAATTTTAGGAGGTTTTGTTATATGTATTTTTCACATATATTATAGGTTCTCTTCACCAGAACACTCTTCAATCTAATATCATCTCAGAAGTTTTTATAAATACGTGTATTATCCACTGTGCAGGATGGGTCCTCAACCAAACAAAGGATGACATCACCAACTCAACATCTTCAATATTGGGTATCAATTTCATTTGCTTGAGAGTACCACTAGAATGATACTCTCCTCACCCTGGAGGAATCTTGACATGCCCTCTAGCTTTTGAAGCCTCTCCAACCATCTTCCAAGTGATGGTTGAGGGTCAAGAACTTCATAGACCCAATATCCATTTTGGGATATTTTCCTAGTAATAAGAAAAAAATTTCCTCCCTTACCTTATGGTGGCTGATGAAGTCATCACCAGCGATGTCATCCTAAGAGTACAAGGGTCCCACTAAAGGTCCCTACCAGTAATCATCACCATCAACGTTATACAGTCTAATATCCTCATCATGAAGAGGATAAATCTTCATTGGCCCCATCCAATTTCAAATAGACCTAGATCCCCATAGAGACATATAAAGGTTGACATTCAGAAAATCATGAACATACCATTTTCCTTAGTCTTACTAAAGAATCCCACCAAAAAATATTTGGAAACCTATGGGAATTCATATATTATTACTAAATGTTATCAATAAATTCAACCAATGATAATGGAAAACCATGATAAGACACAAATTCCATCTCTTAAACATAATGACTGACATGAAAATATAATGTCAAATTAAAGGCAATCTCATATCTCTACTAACTCACATGAATATATTCAATCAAATATGATGTTAAACAATAAGTAGATGAAGATCCCTACTCATACAAATCATGCTCTCCATGAAAATAAGGAAGGAAATTATATTTATTCATGTATCACTACTAATTCACATGAATCCCATTAGTAAAATATGATGGAAAACCATGAGAATATACATATTACTACTCATTCACATCATTCCCAACATGAAAATATAGTATAAAATTATAAGCAGACAGATATCCCTACTAATGAACATAAATTTCGTCAGTTAAATATGATGGAAAACCATGAACATACATAGATTCATGCTCATTCACCTCAAGATCACCATGTAAACACATTGGAAATTTACAAGCAGATGCATATCCATTATAATTCACATTAATCATGTCATTAAAATATGATGTAAAACCACGAGTTGTCATAGATTATTCCTCATTCACATTAAACCCACTATAAAAATATGGCAGAAAACTAAGAGAATACATAAATTATTATAAATGAATACCAATATTATTAGTCAAATATGATTACAATTAACAAGAATATTTAAACACCTACTTCATCATGTCAAGCCCACCAAGAAAATACGATGGAAACTAGAGAACATAGTCCACATATATTAGCTAAAAATCAGGAGAATACCTATGTTTTTGTCCGAAAATTGCAATTAGAATATATTATCATTCCCACCTAGGAGGCTTCTCATCACATCATATAAATTTTCAAGGGTCAGACATCAGTTCTACTATATCCTATACGCCTTATAAGACATGATCACATTAGTGGGAATAGAACGGAGTTAGGACCATGATCTCATATCCATGAGTGGGGTGACTCATCCACACAATGAGGTGGTCAGTTATTAGTATATATTTATCCATACTTCTATTTAGGAGGTTCATCAACAATATTATATGATAAATGGATAATATTATTCAAAACAAATACCAATTCCAACTAGGGTATGTCGGTCCACTTAAGTGGCTATTCCATGGAATACATATATCCCTACCAGATTTCTATAATCTTTCCAGGATATCTCATCAGATACACAGGAGCCACTCGAACATGCACCCATATATAGAGGCATTCACTCAAAAAAAGTAGCCCCAACCACTTGAAAGAGAGTTAAAAAATAAATTAATCCAAAATAAATTAGAAAATGAAGATAATACTCATAACCCAACTCTTCTAAAATCTAGAGTGCCTAATACCATCAAACATATATCACTAGTGGTCCATGATCCTTCCAATCTATTAACAAATTGTGGGAGTGGGAGTAGTTGTTGTGAAGGTCCTCCCAGCAATATTGTTCCTAGATACCCTGAAGGTCCTCCATTTAGAATCTACCATGAAGGATTTTTTTTCATAGGAACAAATTTATTGATCCTTAGAACCTATCTTCTAATGAGTTACAAGTATCCCTCCTCATGGACATAAGGTCAAACATTATGAAGGTACTCCCCTTTCTGTCATCTTCCTAGAACTTCATCCCCATAGTATACACTATATAAATTATCTCTTACCTCAGACATCGAGCTATTATATTAGTCCTCTCCATGACGGCATTCACTGTGAAGGTCATCCCAACATTGACATTTCATTTTAGCAAGAAGGTACTCCTCTTTCTAAGTCAAATATAAGAAAGCCTTCATATTATGAGGTTTTTGGAAATATGGTTCTAGACATGTTATATAACATATAAATGAAAAATGGAACCCATTCTCAACTAGAAGATAGGCTGGTGAAATGCTCATCCTCCAAGCCACCTTAGGACTATTCCCATACCAACGAGACCTCTACTAGCCCTGCTACTTGGAACAAAACCATTAGGAAGAGCTCATGTTGGGATGATCAAGTAGATAATTTTCTAAAACAAGAACCAAATTATATGTTTATTGTGAGAATAAAATTGTCCAGGGATGATATACCCATTATTTTTTGGACCACAAACTCTTCTATGTTTGACATTCCAAATTAATTGTCAAAAGAATTCATACACAACATCTGTATGAATCTCTGAAAAACTCTCTTCCACCTAAAATCCTAATTCTTTCTTTATAACGGGTATATAGACCATGTTAAAAACTATAAGATCATCATTTTCAAATCAACCTAGAATCCCCCCCCCCATCTGTGTGGTGACCAAAATCAAAGAAACAGAAGAAATATCTTTGACTGACCCGCCTCAATACATTGCATGAGCTGTGTCATCAAATTCCTGATTCCCTTCCTAGTGTTCACATCTGGGGATGGGGGAACATGGTACTTTAAAATTCACCTAATTCCTCATTTATAAAAACCTATTGGAAATGAAATCCTATAATTTCATTATCCCAATGTGGCCATTAAGCTGGACCCGTGATTGGGAAAGATGACACTCTCAAAAAGAATCGTCCCTAAATAAGTCTCAAAAGCATCATGTCTAATGAGATTAATCCATTAAAAGAATCCTATTCTTGGAAACTGAGAACATTTAGTAGGATTATTACTTAAGGGAATATAATCATCAAGCACTGTTAATGTACTCAAAATAAAGTAGTTCCTGTGTAGAATCAACATCATATCCATCTCTCACTCAAACATGGATGCACAAGATCAAGAGGGAAGCGAGAGTGCTATCATATTCTGCAATATAATATCAACCCCATCCTATATGGATGTGGGAATTTTTACTAAAAAACACCATTCTAAGACTAATAAACATATCCTGAGGCTCAAAAATAAGATAAGGGGAGAAAACCAAGCCCACAGGGCTAGGGGCATTGTTTCCTCAATCATCTCCATAATGGAAATCATTATTTTCTTGTTTTTAGAGGATGATAAGTGGGATGGTCTCCCAGATTGACCCGTCTTGACCCATTTCCCCTAAAAGGTAGGCATATGACCACGCTACATAGAGGATCCCTATGAGTCAACCTTCATCAGGAAACTCAAGTAATACCTCAAAAAGGAGGGAAGATATCCAACACATGATGAAAACAACCATCCTATATTTTAGCAGCTAGTACAAATCCCATTTTTTGTTAGGCATTAGTGAACATCATAGACGCCAATCCTACAAATGGTAACAGAAATGATAAAAGTGCAGAAGTAAAAGGGGAGGATGATTCTACCTGGAATATGGCCCATAATGAGAATGGAGGTGTGTGTACCCAAAACTAGAGAATCTCACTTAATCTAGATGTTCCCTTGATTAATCTCTCACTACCTACACAAAAAATCTACACCAAAAAGAAGAATAAATGTGAGGTTTCATATGAACCTCCTTCTATTATCGAATAGTATGAGCTACCTATACTCAAAAAATGATTCACTCAGTAGGAGGAAGAAATTAAAGAGCTTATGTGCCTCAATGCTGAGTTGATATAAAGTAGCATTCTTATCCAATATTCTCCCAAGGTATACCCTCAATGTACACATCCAATAAGTGTACCTCAAATATAAGGATTCATCTTGGCAATTGAAGAAGAGCCTAGACTTCCACCCAACTCATCTCCTATACCATTGGGTTACCTGGATCAAATCATGGATGGATATCAATATCCCCCACTATTATGGATAAAATCAGATAATGTTTATCCATATCCTAAAAATATATCCTCGGCCAGAAATTGGACACAAACAATGTAAGAACCATCACATCAGGCTCTTCCCATCAATGCACATGTCGAAGATCATGTTCATACAAACACTCAAGATGGGATTATAGAAACCATCAAGTCATTATATGCTTTATTAGAAGCTATAGATAAGTGATGTTCACTAGTTCAACCAGAACATAAACCTTAACCCAATTAGGTGATAAACAAACCACCACTTCCAAACTTCGAGAGTCCTATATTTCCAATATTCAATGGACCAGGTAACCCAAAACAAAATCTGATGCACAAAGCATTACATTGTGATCCTATGGTGAGAAATACTAAGAAAAAAAAAGTATTGAAACTCAGATACTTCATACATACCATGTAAGGGCCATCCTTTTTATAGTATACCGATTTTCTTTCTTAGTCAATCATTTGATGGGAAGAACTCTGTCAGCTATTCCTCTTTCAATTTAGATCGATTCAATAAAATAAAAAATGAGTGACCTCTATAATTGAAAAAAATAACTAAATGAGAGAGTGTCATATTTCATTTCCACATGGAAATGGCTGACCTACTCCTTGAACCCGCCACTGCCCCAAGAAGACATGCTCGATCTCTACATTATTAAGCATTATGATGATATGTGAATACTTATCATCCTAGGGAAATTAACATGTGGGTTTTAAGATATATACTTCATTTCCAAAGGAATTAATGATTTCATAAAGTGGAACAAGTTTAAGTCCTAGATAACTCCATCAGCCTCAGGGAAACAAATAGAAAAAGTGGAGGTGGAGTTTGTCAAACTTAATCCAGCCTCCGCACCTCCTCCAACTCTGAAACCTATATCATATCATCCATAACTCCATTGGTTTCAACAAAACCCCCCACTTTGATATTATTATTGGAGGGGACCCAAGTGGAATCAATTTGAGGAGATAAGGAACAAAGTGTACTCATTATGAGGCGATCGGGTCCATGACTACTTTATAGGGGCTATGAAAAATGATTTTTCTACTTGAAGAAACCTAAAAATCTAGAACATGGTGGTCTTGATGACCATACATATTATTTACCCTTCCACAGAACATTGGGGCATACAATTTAGGAATTCATACTCTTTAAATTAATCTTAAATAAAATGGTATATTACAGTGAGGTAAAGTAGGGAAATCCATCGGTGTAGGTAGTGAATATTTCCACTACTTCCCCTAAGGAAGGAGTTGAATTGAAAGAAGTTGTTAGAATAAGGTAAAATAAGTTTTACAGTTGGATAACATGTAATATAATAAACTGAACTCTGATTATTTTCCAAACATAGTTGAAATAACCAACTACACCCGTAACTTCTTCCACTACAATAGAGACAACATCATCTTCCCTGCAAGCCTTCAAAATCAAATCCTTCAAAAAAGTGGATTGGATGGAAAGATAGGGAGACGCCATAGGAGGATGGAACCACATTAAGTAAAAAGTTTTCTTTGACTCTCTCATATGTTATTCCATTGGATTTGAAACAACGGTCCTCACCCCACCAAACGTCACCACCATGAATAGTTATCTAGGAAAATTCCTCATTAGATGAGGAGTTGATCTTCAGTTCCATTAAGGTCATTAATTTAATGGATATCTTCTTAAATGATTAGAATTTCTATAAACCTATATTCCCCAAACCCAATTTGGGAACCAGAGGAAGGGGTCAAATTTTCTAAGGATATCATGGAAGTCGCAATCATGGTAAGAACAATAATTCTAGCCACATTCCTACTCAGACTATCAATGCTACAAAATCTCATGGAATATAATTTTAGTGGTTCAAATAAGAATAGGGAAATCCCCCTTCACTTTCTAAAATCCAATATGAACCAATAACTCTTGTATATAAATCAGAGGGGGTACATGCATCAGATCACCGTTGTCGAGTAGGAAGATCTGCCTGGCCCAACCCAGCAAGGATATGAGCACCACGAACTCCGATTTTGAGGGAAGATAAATCTACATCAAATAATCAATCCCATAAATTTACTATGAAATGAAAACCCCTCCTAATGAATTATATGCATTTATATTATAATTACGACATCCTAAAACAATTATACTCGATACCAGTCAATCTCTCAATCCTGGATGCCCTGAGCCTGTCAAAATACCTTAAGGAAACACACATAATGCCTTTTTTAATCCCCCAAAAGATTTTAGTCCATGTGAATGTGGCCGAGGTATATCAAAAAGAGAATAATTATGTAGAATATTATGTGGTTATGTATTTCACAAATCAAGATGAAGATGTCATTATATAGTGACACATTTGACCCTTGTATGTATCCAGTAGGATAAATGATGTCAATTTCTAAAAAGATTTCATTAATCATGGCTATCTAGTTAACCTCATTCAATTATGAACACTTTACCAGTTGTCCTAAAATAAAGATATCCTAGATCCTTCTTCCATAACACTACAGAGATATGAAGAAGTGAGAAGAATCCATTGGGCCAAATCAAGCTCGAGGCACTGTTTGAGGACCTTATATAAAACTCATAATTTCGGGTGGTTCAATGGAATACACCCTTCAAAGTATTTCTAGGATGGCCCTGGTTTCATCAAAATGTGACAATCCCCCCATCATACCATCAATGCATAAAATACTGCATTAATGGAAAAATCAAGACATTCTATGCTGATATGTACCCTTTTTAATCTTTATAGTCACAATATATCGATGCAAGATTCTATAATAGGGAAGGGAAACAACCCCTGGTGAATGTTGTCATTTGGTTCACCACCCAAAATAGTCTGGATATAATATCATCTAAACCTTTAAAATATATTTATGAAGAATACATTTTACCCATCAATTATATGGAGAATATGAGTCCATTTTCAGACACATATTCATTGGTCTTCATGATTTTTTTCAGGACAAATGATTTCAATAGTGTTGAATTTTTTTGTAAATCCCCAGATAGTGGTGAAATCTCATAGAGACATTCTTTCATACCATCCCTATATATCCAATAAATTCATACCTCACAAGTTGAGGAAGTATAGGTTGTATCCTCATACAATTAGAATGAAAAAACTCCTCTATCTCTCACTCTATCTTATTCAGAGTTTCAAAGAAATACCACATTTTTAGTTAGGTAAAAAAAAGTTGCTTCATCTATAGAATGAAAAGATATAAGATCCTACTCTAGCTATGGATAACATATAAAACAATTCTATCAACCTGTTAAACAAGATAAATATGAATAATAAGAGGATAAGGGACTTATAAATTCCCCAACATCATTTGAGGAGGGAGTCTCTACCACCTTTGATGAACTTAGAGAAACAAATCCGGGTACAACAGAAGACCCATGCCCCACATTTATTGGTGTGTCCATGTATTCTGAAGAAAAACAGTTATATACCTCCTTTTTTAAGAATAATTGAGATTTTTTTCACCTTTAACAACAATGATATGTCAGTCGTCGATCTTGAGGTGTCCACTCACCACATAGGCTTTCTAGAGAACCGTCGGGGCTATAAACAACTAGCGAGATGGAAAAACCTCACACATACTGCCAAAATGGAGGCTGAGGTTGATAAGATTACAAAATCAAACGTTATTTGGGAGTTACAATATCCCAAATGGATATATAATATCATCCCCTTCAAGAATAAGAATAGAAAAATTAGTTTCTACATCGATTTTAGGGGTTTCGATCGATGTTTCCTGAAGGATGGTTTCCTAATCCCAATCATAGATATATTTATTGATATAATGGTTATATGTTAGGATATCTCCTTCATAGATGGATATTATGGATAGAATAACATATGAATGGACTAGGAAGATAAATAAGCTACAACCCTTAGGGAACTCCCTAGAGTATTCTCCTATTAGGTAATTCCTTTGGCTTGAAGAATTTTGAAACAACATACCAACATGACATGTATCACATATACAAACCCTTCAGGGGAATATTTTTCAAAAGAAATGTTGATGAAGTGGTGGTTATGTCTCAATAATTCTCATACCACATGGTATATCTTGAAACCATATTCAACGAACCGTGACAAAAAATCAGGAAAATTAACCCCTTAAAATGTGCTTTTCGCGTTACCTAAGGAAAATTTCTCATATTCATTATATGCCACATGGGCATCGAAATCGACCATGATATGAAAAGTTCTATCTTTGGTATGTCTCCTCCTCACAACCTCACGTATTTGAGAGGAATTCAAGTACACATGGACTACATTCATCACTTCATAGACAACCTTACAGTAAAATGTCTTCCCTTCACCGGGATGATGAAAAATGGGTTACATATCAGTAGACTGATGATTTTCAGGAATCATTCGATAGTATCAATAAGCACATCTTAATTACACAAGTTATGATGTATCCTATCATAGAATGACCACTTATTTTCTATGTAAAAACCTTGGAGCAATCAACAGGTTCCTTCCTCGTAGAAAATAATGGCACCGATATCTAAAATATCCTTTATTATATCATTAAAACCATGATTGATGTTGGGACTCATTATTTAGATATCGAGAAGAGCTATTAGGTGCTAATATTAGTAGTCAGGAAGATGAGGCACTACCTAAAGCATCATGAGGAACATTTCATCTCTCATATAAACCCAATCAAATATATACGAAATCATATAATTTTGATGATATTTCTATCATGGTGGTGGTCATACTACATTAGTTTGGCATTCATTTTTCCCTATAAATTAGTCAAAGGTCAGGCATTTGTAGATTATCTAGATGATCACCCCTCAATATAAATGAACTCATTGGAAACTGAACTGCTTAATGAAGAGGGTTTATCTATTAAAGAGGGTCCCTAGGTATGGGAGATGTATTTTGATGGTGCATCCTAAAATTTGATAGGGAAGAGGATGGAAGACCTTGGGCTCAAATAATTGGGGATGGGAGTCATGAACATCTCCCTAGAAAAGATAGTCCTACCTTACTCTTTCTTACTATCAGAAGGGTTCATTAATAATTAAGTAGAACATTTGGCTCTCATTATATGAATATAGATGAAACTTCTAGTATAAGTCAATCACTTGAAGATAAAAGGTGATTTGTAACTTGTAATCAAGTATATCGGTAGGGATTATTACATAAAATAGAAAAAGATAATACACATTCTAAAAAATATAAGGGGACTAATGAAAGAATACATTTAGATATGACATTAACTCATGTACCATTTTCATTGAATCCCTAGCAATACAACCTAGACAATCTGGCCATTGCTCTAGTTGATCTATACAGGAATGAAACAATCATCAATATTGTTCATGTTCTGATGGTCTCACCTTTCATTCAAGAGAACACAGAAGAGATTGATGAGATTATCCCCATACCTGAACTATACAAACATACCACTGACAGAATGATAACCATTTTGGAATACCTTATAAAGGTAGTGCTCCCAATTGAAAATCATGGAGAAATAAAATTTGAAGACGAGAAGATAACTTTGTTCTATATGATGTAATGAATCAACAAAATGTACTCTATAAATGTATCCTTGATGAGGTCCTTCTCAGGTGAATTGATGCAGAAGAGACTGCTACTATCATTAAGGAAGTGCGCAATTGGATCATGTGGGGCCCAACCATCAAGATCTAATCATTCCTATCAAATATGATGTCTTGGTTACTATTATCCTAGTATAATGTAAGATAGCACTAAATTAACCAAAAATTGTCATTCCTTCTAGGTTTATTCAAACTTCATTCACTAACCCCCAGGGTTTCTTCACACAACCAAATACACCTGGCCAATTTTTGTATGGGGAATAGACATCAGGGGACCTTATCCTTACACTATGGCTAAGCAGTTCTAGTATATTCTAACTATAACTAACTAATTCTCAAAGTTGGATAAACTCATACCCCTAAAAGAGTTCAAGTAAAGGAACATTATTGGCTTCATGAGAGCAAACATCAACATCATATATGGTGTCCCTCATACAATACTAATGAAAAATTACACCAATTTATATTCTTCTAAACTGGAGAACTATATGAGGATTATGACATCAGATCCCATCGTTCATCCTACTACAAAGCAATGACTAAAAGATAGATAGAGGTCTTTAAAAAGACCCATTAAAATTTACACCAGAAGATGGTAGATAATGATAATAATTCATGGCTTGAAAATATCCTACATGCCTTGTCCTCTTATCAGAATACAACCTCACTACCACATGGGTGACCTCATACTCATTAGTATATGAGATATAGGCGGTCCTTACCATATATGTTTAATTAACCTCACTTTGTGTTTAAATCTATGATTAGTTATCCACAAATGTGAATCCCAAAAATATCTAGATTAATTGGAGTGACTAGATGAGAAGAGATTTCACACCTTGCATCTTTTGGAATTCCACCAAAACCAAATTGCACGATCCATTAAAAAAATGTTCACATATGGACTTTCCCAGAGGGAGAGATGGTGTTGGTCCTCACAAATCTCATGATACACAGAAATAAACCACAAAAGTTGTATCCAATGTGGTATTGACCCTATTACATACATAATTTATACTCTAATGAATCATTTACTTTGATATCGATGGACAGGGAACTTACCATGACCCCCACAAATGCAAGGTTCTTAAAGAAGTATTTTGTGTAATCACAAGACACAATCAGCATTATTGCGTGATGTTAAAATGGAAGATATATCATCTTTATCATATGATGTAAAAAGACTTGTTACCTCATCATGATCACATGATTTTAAACTACATGGTAAATTTTCCCAACTGCACAATGTTAAACAATTTATTCGGTCTTTCTCACATGACATTAAAAATTCGACATCATTGTCTAGGTCACAAGAAAATAAAATGAATGATAAAAATTTCCCTGATGTATGAAATTAAAATAAATTGAAACATATTTTCCTCATAAGAAATCACATTTCCCCCTACATAATCCATCTACCATGCCATATTCAATAACTAATTGTGTCTTGATTATGATCCCCACAAGATATGTAGTGACCCCAAGAACACTTGCATTAGTCCCAACCAAAAATTTCCTTCCATTCATAGGATTATTTTATTACAATTAATTGGCCCCAAGGCATCTTTTCACATTGTGATTATTTTTTTCAGTAGTCCACAATATCATCCTTCCCATTAATACAAGACAAAATCATCCTGATCAAATGATGTTTAATTGTAGGGTATATCATCCTGATCGCATGATAGTAAATTTCATGGTACATCATCCTGATCATGTGACATTAAACTACATGGTAAATTTTACCTGCTGCATGATGTTACACTATGTAGGGAACCTTTGTCGCATTACCTTAGAAATCATGTCATTGTTGTTCAAGTCACAAGACAATAAAATACATGACACCAACATCCCTGTCGTACATTGTTAAACTACATGACACTATATTGTCCTCACACCTCGAAATCATCCATCTACCATTCCATATTCAAAAAACACATGTGGATTGATTCCTATTGTTTCAAGATACACAGTGACACCTATACCTCTAGTATTGGGCCCAACCTCAAATTTACCTCCATTCATAAATTGATTTTATTACCAAAATTTGGCCACAAGGACTATTTTCATGCTGGGATTATGTTTCTCCACAGTCCATAAAATCATCCTTCTCATAACTAAAATATAAAACCATCCTGATTTCATGATGTTAAACAAAATGGTACATCATCAATGTTACAAAACAATAAAATCCATGACACTAATTTCCTTGTTGTATTATGTTAAAATGAATAGAACCATAATCCTCTCACCTGAGAGGACATAAACCTCTACATCATGCATCTACCATACCATATTCAAGAACTATTTTCAGCATGATTCCTATACACACATGATATGTAGAAACACTTGGATTTTCCATCCTAGTCCAACCACCCAAAAAGTTAAAAAATTTCTCCTCTCTATGTCTGGGTAAGACTGATGCAAGGAGTTTCCCACCAATAAATATGTGTGTCTTGGTTCCTATCATCAAAGGATACATATTGATTCTTTGATCTATAAACCCAAGTATAGAAATAATTAAGGATAAAAATTCACTCCCCCATATGAATGGGTTAGATTTTCACAGGGGGTTTTCTTAGAACAATGTATGGGTTGATTCCAATTTTGAAAATATAGATAGTGATGCCCAAATTTTTCATCCTAGTCTATACACCACAAATGAAAAATTCCCCTATCTTTAATTTTATCACCATTTTCTATCGTAATAAACCATTTACAACCCTTGTTTCTCACATCCAGCATATCACACATGAGTTTAAGAGTTTTAGTAGGGGATTACTCTCACGATCAAGGTGCATCAATCCACATCAGGGTTTCCATGGTCCTAGTAGTAATACCGCAAATGGAAAACCATATGTACTTACTACATGATGTTAAACTGAATGGTCAATTCCAATTTAATAATTACATATAGCTTGATTACTACCATTGTAGGATTTTTAGGGACACCCAAGTCTTTAATATTGGGTCCATCCACAATATTTCCTCTTCACTCCAGGGAACCTATGTCATTATTTTAGGGTGTCAAACTTCATTGAGATTGTCACTAGTTCATGAAATTAATATTCACAGTACCCTAAAAACTTTGTATGGATTAATTCTTATTTTGAAATGATATATAGTGATTCCAAGGCCCCATTTCCTGGTCCCAACCACAGGGTAAAGAAAAAGAAAATTTTCCCTATCTACTGTACACAAACAATTATCTATGAAGGATATATCATGTTTGGGTTCCTCATTTAAGGATTAATCGAGGAAATTGAAATGTCCCACCAACATACGAGAAATATCTATGTAGGTATTTTGAAACTCCATAGCCAATCACAGTCTGAATTTATTCTACGTACCCAGACACATTCCTCAAGTTGTATTTGAATAAGTCACCCACAAAAAACTGCTGTCAACCAAGGGAAAATTATAACCCAAGAGAGGCCTCTTCTATCTCTATAATACCCAATGGATTTTTTTTCACTATATCATTTCTCTTAGTACGAGGATCCTTGATTTCATTTTTTATACTTTCTCTACCCCTCATATCTGAGGCATGTTGGAAAATTATATCTTGATGATCCTCCTATTACTCATTGCTTCCATGACAAATGGTCCTAGCTATAGTACATAAAACTATAATTCCTCATGTCATCCTTACTTCATGATGATAAACTATATGGTTAACATCCCACTTATTTCATGATATAATTCAAGGAATACTAGTATCATTATTCCCACTATTAGAGGATACGCTATGGAACCGAGATCTACAACATTTATTGAAGTTGTTTTTCCCTCCTTTTCATGTCGATTCACCTATGCCCTCACCACATGATATTAAAATGCATTACTTATGTCCTAGTCACATGAAAGGAAACTTCTTGTTTTCTTAGAACTATTTCTCACTTGATTACTATTATCACATGATTCATAATGATTCCCAAATACTTAATGATAGGTCTAACAATCATATAAATGTGTCTCTCCTTTTCCTGTGTATGGGTCCATCCTGTATAGAAGATTTCCAACACAAGAACATTGTATGGCCTGATTCTCGATTTGAAACGATACATGGAAACTCCAAGGACACATATCGCAATATGAACATAACAAATAAATCCACATGTTCCTATACTTGAGGTACATACACATAATAGGGCCCAATAAGTGTCTCACCTCACTTGTGAGCACGTATTTAAAAGAAAATTTCCCTTCTCATACAAAAGATTTTGATTGATGTGTTGGGAAACCTTTCCAAAACTACATATGTATTGATTATCATTTTTATGAGATATATAGTTATTCTCGAGCCATATGTCTTGGACCTAGTTGTATCATAAACAATTCCTTCTGTTTTATCGATCATACATACACAAAGGACACATTTCTACCCATCACCAGGAAATTTTTACATGAAATGCTCATTTAATATTTAGGGAATTTACTTTCATAAACATAACTATATTTCTGAGGAATTAAAAATCTTCATAAACCCTCCTAATCATTAGAAATATATGGTCAATTTCTTGAGGACACCTTTGTTTGACTATGAAAAATATGTTCCAGTTGGATCTTCCTATGTCTCCCACAAAAAAGGCTTGTCAACCAAATGAAATTTCATCCCTAGGGGATGAATTTACTCTTTCTATATGCCCCAATGATTTTTTTGATCCCACATCACTCATAGGATTTGTAAAACCCCATATTATATCTTACAACATTTCCCCTTCATGCCTGAAGAAGTAGGATATTCTTGGATAGATTTCCATGAAATGGGAAAATTGTTCATCACTTTGTCAAAGCTAAGTGACCTTAAACTATAGCCCAAAATCATCTTTTATGTAATAAATTAAAGTACATATTCTATGTAATTATTTCACAACATTAAACTACACCATGCTCCAACCCTATGATGAAAAATACAAATTCATGTAGGAGTGGTTTCTTATTCATGGATAGTGACGATACAAATGCCCTCATCATTTTTAGGAATAATTCTCCTGAAAATACACCCTTTGTGGTCTTGGGAAATCCATATTCTGAAAAATAAATGGAAATCAGATATGAATGTTCATAATCTTGAGGAAACCATTGTTTTACTATGCATAATATTCCCCAGTTGGATCTACAGAAGTCACCCAAAAAAATATTATTAGCTCAAGGAGAAATCATCTTCAAGAGAGGACTTTCCTATCTCCATACGCAATAAAAAAATCATGTAAAAAACTATTTTTTATGTTCATTCCTCATATACTTATCCTATATCATTCCTCGGATTCAAAAATCCCAAAAACAGGGTCGAAAAATTCCCCCTTCATATCTGAAAAATATTCAGACATTCTCTGCCAGTTGGTCTTGTTGGGTCACTACCCCATAATTCATGGTCAAAGATATTTAACCTAAAACATAAATCAAATTATTCTGATTCTCAAAAACCTTAAACTAACAAAAAAAACAAGAGACACAATACTTCATAGTTTGAAAACAATCAAAGGGGACCCTGGATAAAAGTTATGATCTAGCTTGGTAAACCAACACTTTTCCTGGTTTATGAAACAATAAATCAATCAAGAAAGCATTTTAGTTAAAAAAAACTAGAAAATTGAGACCTAAAGAAATTCATGTTACACCCTATAATCTCACACCATAGTGGACTTATAAAAAAATTATGGTACAAATATATAAGAAAATATGTTTGTAGGATTTTTTATGTAACTGTAGGAATGGACAAACTATGTTCACGAAGTCCCTTGGATCCAGAAAAAATTATATCATTATATGAACTTTCATTGAAAACCCAATAAAAATTGGACCAAATTATTCATCGATACCCCCTCCTCTTCATCTTGATCAAATCCCATTCTGATGAGGTTGATTTTTTTGGTCTTAAAAAATTATGAATACAAGAAGAAGATAATTCTAGAAACATATAAAAAGCTTGAAATAAATCAAGAGTAAGAATTTGAAGAAAAATGTTCAAAGGGAATGAAGTCCTGAAGGAATTTTTGAGTCGAAATAGTAAAAATTGCTTTGTAGACCCCTGCTCTGCATGGCGTTCCACCACTTCACAAAACACCCGCTGAATGAAGTTTCTCATGGGATGATTCAGAATTGCCAATGTCTGCAAACAAAATCATGTCATTTTCAGGGTTGAAAGGTGATCTTCATACCTATAAGACAGTATCCATCGAGAAAAAAATTGTTCATAAGAAAATATAGTACTTTTGGAGCTCTTAAACAATAAAAAAATCATTTTCAAGGTGGAGTGGTGATTTCATCCCCCGCAGACAACTTCCCCCCTCAAACGAAGTTGTTTGCATGTTGGGGAGTCCTCCTTGGACTTGAAAAAATGAATCCCTACAGCCCACCACGATTGATTGTTCATGATGGTATCTGGTCCCTCTATTCTTCTATAAAATACCCATGATGGGAACCTAGAGAAGGAAAAACTAATGGATAAAGGAGAAGAAAAATGGGAGATGTGAAAAGTGGAGGCTCAGTGATGAATTGGGAGAGAACCATCAATTCCCAATTTGTAATACAACCACATAGCATTAAATAGGAAATAAAAATCATCTATCCATACATAAGCTTAAAAACCCTATATGGACACCATTCTATGAGGCATAAATGGATGGCCCCTTTTCCGAATAGTACCCCACAGAGAAACACTCTATGTGGGCAGAATCCTGCCTTGTGTAGAAAATGCTACACGAGAGGAAAATGATCATGCATCTAAAAAATGATACACATGTGGATCCAAGACCTGGGTATCAAGAAAATACATTGGAAAAACCTTGGTTCATATAGAAAAATGCTACATAGATGGTACCCTCACTTGGATAGAAAAATTCCACACAAATGATACCCCATCCCTTATAATTACATGCTATACTAAATAGTGCATCCTAAAAAATTCTACCATCCACCTCCCATCAGTCGTTTCACTCGTACAATCATGCTTCACTCTAAACCCTCAGCAAAATAGTCTATTGGCATCAAGCCAAGGCCTCTTCCAAAGGCACCCAACATGTATGATCATTTCATTGGGAACATCATCATGTCCTCTCATCTCTAAATACCCATGGAAAGAAGATCTCTATTGGTGGCCTTTCGGACAAGGTAGACCATCAACATGCCTTCGAGTCTACATTCCCATGGAAACGATGGTTCCAAACAATATTCTCTTGTGAACCTCATCATTATGTGGATTAATTGGAACCACTGTCCTTTCCTTTCGATGAAGGACAATATTTATCACTTATCTCTTCCAAGGGGACCAACATGGAATCCATCCTAGAGTAATCCTCTAGTCTTTTTCATAGGAGGTGGAAATGTTTCTCCTCTTCCCCGGCCAAGGTCATAGCCAGATATATCACCCAATGTCACTATCATGGTCACCAAAATAAAATAGGTGGTAGGAAAACTCAAAACCCTCTATCTATCCCTTTAGCCTCTAGCATCCACCAACCAGTGGAAAAATTAGATCATGTGATCTTCATATCTATTGGTTCCCCTTATTTCTCACACTGAACACAACTCATTTGGTCTTATAGGTTATTAGAAATCATGACATCATAAAGATCCCAAACCTTAGTGGGACTCATATAATGTATAATCCATAGTCATATCCACTAAAACCTTGAACCAATGTTCCTTGGATTTGGTGTCATCCCCAACCAAGTGAAAATGGGCCATTTGAATAGATTAAATCCAGAACAAATATTCAAATGGGAATCAGCAAAGCTATGAACTCCAACTTATCGACCTATATGGACTTTGATTCTCTAAAAAATGGGAAACATAAGAAGCCTCTATGAGGTCCAAAATCAACACCCAAATTCACCCTCATGTCCTTCGTGCCACTTTCTTAGTTGGTTCATATCCACCTTGGATACCACATGTCTTCCAGGTCCCTTGGACCGTCTCGACATAAGTCCCACACCATCTATCACTTCACACCTTTCTCCTCGATGTCACTTTGGAAAGATATTAATTTTCATTGTTGGTTCCTTGTCACATTACTTTAGAAGGTCAAGTGTCCACTTAAGTGGCACTGAACTACAGTGGTACCGATTCATTCTATGTGGAAATATATGAATCCCATTATAGGGGTTTGATCCCAATGTCAAAACAACTTTTTTCTCCCCAGATGATAGTAAGCATTAGAGTGCCTCACTATGATGACTAAAACTAGAATCTTCATAATGAACGACCATAGAATCTTTGACCCATCTATAAAAGGGTACTATTGATTGAGATCCTCAGATACATATAGATATCCCTATTAGTGGAGAACATTAGATACATACAGATGACTCAGAGCCCATGCATATTCCCAATTGATCATTATCTTAAGGTGATCCACATATACATACATGGGAATGAAAAAAAGGATTTGAGAACATATCATAAATCTATGAGGGTGTCCAGAAATAGGTGATAGTCCCCCCCCAAAGGGTTTCATGTGCCTAAATTCCCATCCTCTTGACCAATGTGAGTTCTCAAATTTCTTTTTCTATGTTCCCCAATTAACACATGCGTTTGGAATGTAGGTCGACAAGTCATCACATATATTGGAATCCTTGGGTGTCTCTTGTTGCATGTCAAAAACCCATTGGAGATCATTTAGAGGTAGTAAACCCTGTGTAAATGATTATACAAAACTAAACCCATTCAATAAATCATTAGGAGCCATACCTTCATTGGAAACAAACCAATAACAACCCAAAGAGATCCAAAAACTCAAAAACCCCTAAAAACCATAAAACCCTGAAACCCTAATAAACCGTAAAAACCATAGAAACCCCTAAGAATCCCGAAGAACACAAAAAATATATATAAAAAACCCAAAAAACCTTAAGAGAACCCTTAAAAAATAAATAAATCCATAAAAACATAAAAACCTATTAAACCCATAAAAATGAAAAAAATTTAAAAAACATAAAAAATTGAGAAAATAAAAAAACCCATAATCACATAAAAACCACCAATAACCTAAAATATATTAAAAACAAAAAAAAATTAAAACCCTTAAAACAACAGGAATCATCCAAAAGAACAGAAGAATTCAAAAAACCCTAAAATCCTCTAAAACAACTAAAACCCTTAAAACCCTTATAAAAAACCAAAAACCCATGAAACCACTAAAAATAAAAAACCCACAAAAAAATTACTACCAAAAAAGCCCTTAATCAAACTCAAAACCCTATACCCTACTTAATAAAACCTAAAACCTAAACCCTAAATCCTAAACTCTATATGCTACACTATAAACCCTAAAACCAACAATGTAAACCATATACCCTACACCATAAAACCTACACCATACACCCTAAAAACTAATACAAACACCCTAAACCTTATAAACTACACCCTAGACCATAGACCCTATACCCTAAACCCTAAACCATATACCCTACACACTAAATCATAAACCCTACACCCAAAACCCTATTCCCTACTCCCTAAACCCTAAACCCTAAACTCTAAACCCGAAACCCAAAATCCTAAACCCTAAACGATATACCCTACACTCTAAACCCTTTACCATAAACCCTAAATCCTACACTAGAAACCCTATAACCTACAACATATAACCTAAATCCTAAACACAAAACTCTATACCATGCACCCTAAACACTAAACCATATACCCTAAACCCTTTACCCTACACTCTAAATCCAAAACCCTATATCCTAAACCCTAACCCTAATACCTACACCCTAAACCCTATATCTTACAACCTAAACCCTATATCCTACACCCTAAACCCAATTCCCTACACCCAAACCCTTTTCCAATAGTACAATAATTGTTTTTTATGGGTTAGTATGTTTTTAAAATTATTTTTTTAGGGATATGTGATTGTATGTGGTGTGAAAAAATATGTTGTTTAATGTATATTAAAATAGTTGGTATTAAAAATAATATTATGAAAAATTTTATATTGATTGTTGTATATGTGGTTTAAAATGTGACAATCAAATTTGGTTATGAAAAAACATGAAATTGAATATGATTTCATATGTCGGTTATTACATATCTAATGTAAAATCTTACTATATAAATCGGTCATATACTATAAAATTTAAAAAAACTATATATTTTGTTTTAAAAAATTCAATCATGATCACTCCCTCTAAAGAACATAAAGGATCGGTAGAAGGTAAAAAATTATAGAAACCAAATAAAATCTAGAAAATAGACTTAAATCATACACATAATTTGAAATATTCTTGTAGTCTCCAATGACATAATTTTCATTAGAGAAAAAAATTATTGGGGTATCTGAATTTATAGCATGGAAGTAATTTTAGACTCCCACAAAATCTTTTTATATTTAAACCAAACTGAAGAAGGAATATTCATCATAAAAATGGAATCATTAACAGTTCTTCCAATCTATAAAATATATAATAATAAAATTAAATCATGGAAATAATATTAAATAACGTGATGAGATCACTGAAAGAAGAACCTATGGAATGATGATGAAACTCAAAAGAGTTGAATCAATGAAATGATGATGAATATTGAAAGAGTTGATATGGAATGAATACATGTGGATCATGAATATATATATATATATGAAACTCGAAAATAAACCCACAAAATCATAATTATGTTTGAAAATTGAAATTTTCAAAGGAATTCTAAAAAATAATGGTACACCATGTGGGTGCAATGTAAACTTTTATCCTTCAACTGATAGTAATTTTTTTTAATTTCAGTTTCTAACTAACCAATGAAAAAAAATTATTTTTTCATTTTAGATAATATATAAATGACATAAAAACACATCTAGAATGGTTTTAATGTAGGTTATATGATTAAAAATATTGAAAAAATTAGCACTGGTAATCTAAAATCAAACATAAACCTCTGATGTTAAACCAATTTTTTATACTAGTACCCTACACACTAAACCATTTACCCTACACCCAAAACCCAATACATAGCTCCCAAATGCTAATCCCTACACCTGAAACTCAATACCATTGATACTAAACCATAATTCAAACACTTTAAACACTACACCCTACACCCTAAACCATACTAATCCCTAAACCCTACAGAGTAAACATTATACCCACTCCTTAAACCCAATACACTAAACCTTAAACCCTATACCATATACCCTAGACCCAATAACCTGCACATTAAACCCTATATCCTAAACCCTAAACCCAATACCATCCACCTCAAACTCTATACCTTACACCCTAAACCCTATACCCTACACTATAAGACATATACGCTACACCATAAACCCTAAACATTATACCCTAAACTCTATACCCCAAACCCTAAACCATATACCCTAAACACTAAACCATATAATATAAACTATAAACCCTAAACCCCAAATTCTAAAGCCTAAATCCTACACCAAAAACTCTATAACCTACACCATAAACCCTATACCATACACCATATACAAAAAACCCTACATCCAAAACTCTAAACCATAAATCCTAAACTCTAAACCCTAAACCATATACACAATAACCTAAACCATAAACACTACACCCTAAACACCACACCCCACACCTCACACCCTTAACCCTAAACCCTGCACCCAAAACCCAATATCCTAAACCATAAACTGTAAACCATAAACCCTAAACTCCATAACCTAAACCCTAAACACTATACCTTAACCAATATAACCTACACCAAAAACCCTAAAACCTACACCCAAAACCCTATAAATGAGGCCCTAAACCCTAAACACTACACTATAAACCCTATACACTACACCCTAAACCCTAAACCCTAAACCCTAAACCCAACACCCTAAATCCTAAACCCTACATTCATAAACACTAAACCCTATAACCTAAAACATAAACACTACACCCTAAACCCTATACCCAACACCCCAAACCCCAAACCCTACACCCTTAACCATATACCCTACACCATAAACCCTAAACCCTATCCCCTACACCCTAAAATTGAATCCCAATAGCCCAAATCATAGACCATTGACCCAAAACATTATACACTACACCCTATACCATACACCATACTCTCTGAACCATGTACCTTACACCCAAACCCCTATACTATGCACCCTAATCAATAATCTCTATACATTAAACCCTATACAGTACACCCTAATCTCTGTACCCTACAAAAAAAACCTAAAACTGACACCATAAACTATATACCCTACACCTTAGACCATATATCATAAAGTACCTAAAACATACCTTAAAGACCTTTAAAGCACTAAAAATATGAAAAAACACATAAAAATAAAATAATAAGAACCATAGAAACCTCTGAAGATGAGGCAAGGAGGATTGGGGAGAGGTTTGCTGAGGCTGATCAACGGATAAATGCTGCTATGGTCACATCAAGGGAGAAAAAAATCAGCAGAGGTGCTGAAACTCTTGAGGCAGAAAGCAAGAAAGGCAAAGCACCATTAGCCGCTAGTGATGGTGGAAATGGAACAAAAATTTCTGCTGCGGGAACCTCCTCTGCCCCACCATGACGATGAAGGAGGAGGGATTACTCTGCCCTCCCACGCCCAATGGC
Organism: Viscum album; assembly: GCA_963277665.1. NCBI lineage: Eukaryota > Viridiplantae > Streptophyta > Magnoliopsida > Santalales > Viscaceae > Viscum > Viscum album. The sequence continues at coordinate 1,422,954,159 of OY728136.1, read as the reverse complement.
AACTAGGGCCTCCTCACGAGCTGTCAAACTGAATCTAAAGGTGAATAAGTTAGAGAAGCCTTATTTTTCTGCTGAGCAGGTAAAAGCTATGGAGAAAATGCGGTCCAGACTTGGCATGCAAGAAGATTTTGACCCTGGATGGGACTCAATGGACCAGGGTGATGAATCAGATTTTAGCTTTGCTGACGATGGTGGCAGCTTTGGTGTTGGCATGGGGTTTTGTGATGCGGAGCTGGAAGATTTTGGCGGTGATGTTGACTGACCTACTCTGTGTGTGATTTTCTTTTGGACACTGTGTCTTTTTTGGTCTTGCGCTTTGTTTCTTTTTTTTCTTTCCTTTTGTGGCCCTCGGGCTGAGGTCGTAAGGGGTTTTGGGTGTGGATTGATTGATCCCTCCCCTCCCTTGTCTGCAGTGTCTATATCCTTTGTTTATAAATTTTGGGGGGTTCCGGGAATTGCCTGGACCCGTGCCTTCTTTGCCCTGAAAACCCTGAAAACCCTAAAAACTCTAAAAACCAAAAAAATCTAAAACCACTAAAAACCTTAAAAACCCTAAATCCACTAAAAATATTAAAACCATTTTAAAACATAAATAATTAAAAAAACTAAAAATCCACAAAACCCATGAAACCCTAAAACCACTAGAAACCATAAACACCCAAAGTAAACCCTGAAAAATCATAGAAACCCTAAGGAAACCATTAAGAATCCTAAAACCCATAGAATATTCTTAAAACACCTATGAAACTATAAAAACCCTAAAAATAGTAATAAAACCCATGAATCTCAAGACAACCTAATAACCCTAAAAATCAAAAAAACTTTATAAACCCTAAAAATTATAAAACCCTAAAAACCATAAAGGACCATAAAAGAATTAAAATCCCTAAAACTCTTAAAAACCTCAAAAGACTGTAAATACCCTAAATATTCATAAAAGACCATAAAAACCATAAAAACCATAAAATTCCTAAAGAATATAAAAACCCATAAAAATATAAAAACACTAAAATACCAAAAAATACCATAAAATCCAAAAGAGTCTCTAAAAACCCAAATAGCTCTAAAGGGGCCCAAAAACCCTAAAATCCATTAAATACCATACAAACCCTAACCGGCCATAAAAACACCTTAAAACCCCTAAAAGACACTAAAAGTCCCTAAAACTCTTAAACAACCCTAAAATACCATGAAACCCCTAAAGGACCCTAAAAACACTAATAAAACCTACGACCCATTAAGACCACTAAACGGACCTAAAACTAATACAAAACCCTAAAAACCCTAAAATAATAAAAACCCTAAAGTCCTATAAAAACACTTAAAACCTATAAAACCCCATAAACCCTTAAAAGACCCTAGAAAACCCTAAAACCCCCAATACAACCCTAAAACCCCCAAGACCTCTTAAAAGATGATAAAAACCCTAAAACCCCAAAAAACCCTAAAACCATAATAGATCCAAAAAACCATAGAAATATTGAATGACCTTAAAACCATAAAAAACCAAAAAACCATTTCAAATAAAAAAAGACCCTAAACCCCTATAAAACATTAAAAACCTGTAAAAACGCTAAAAACACTAAAAACCTAGAAACATTAAACACCCATTAAAACCTAAAAACCTCGAAAACCCTAAAAAACTCTAAAAACCCTAAAATGAATTCAAATCCCTAAAAAACATAAAATCCCAAAACACGCATAAATACCTCCCAAAATTGTAAAACACCCTAAAGGACCCTAAAAACCCTCTAAAACCCCTAATGAACCATAAAAATCCTTAACCCCTAAAATAACCTAAAAACCTCAATAATCATAAAGGACCCCAAAACCCATAAAATCCCAAAAAACATCTAAACCCCTTAAAAGAACCTTAAAAAACATTAAATACATTAAATCCCATAAAATCCCTAACAATAGTAAAATGTTTAAAATTCCATAAAAACTGTAAGAACTATAAAAACCTTAAAAACCTTAAAAACCAAAATGGCACAAAAATACAAAATCCCTAAAAATATAAAAAACCTAAAAACCCATATAAACCAAAATCAATAAACCCTAAAAACCCTATAAACACTAAACAACGCTAAAAAACATAAAACTCCTAAGCCCCATAAAAATGTAAAACCCAAAAAAAACCCTAACAACCCTTAAAACCACTAAAACCCCAAAACCCCAAAACCCACCCAAGTACTAAAACTCCTAAAATCCTAAAAAACCCTTAAAACCCCAAAAAAATAAAACATGAAAAAAAACATTATAACCCAAAGAGAACCTAAAAATCTATAAAAATTAAGGAAACCCCTAAAAGGAATAAAGACCCTAAAGATCAAGAAAAACAAAAAAAACCCTTAAAACAAAAAAAACTCTAAAATAACTGAAAATCTATAAAAACATTAAAATGCCATAAAAACCCTAAAACACCTAAAAGACCATATTTGTCCTAAAACCATTAAAATACTTTATACAACCCAAAGAAACCTAAAAACAATAAAAAACCTAAATGACCCTAAAAATACTAAAACCCAAAATGAACCTAAAAACCCCTAAAACACGAAAGGACCCTAAAAACCCTAAAAACCCTAAACAACCCTCGAAAACACTAAAGGACCATAAAAAGTCTAAAAAACCGTAATGGACCCTATAAAACCTAAGAAAAATCAAAACACTAAAAACCCCTAATAGACCCTAAGAACCCTTAGAAATCCTTAAAACCCATAACCACTCTATGATGGCGGCGATCTCCCCTGGTTCGCTCTCCCGCTTGTCGCGACTTCAAGGTCTTACCCTAGATCTTGCTTTGGGATTTGGCTATGGATCTTCTCCCCATCAATCTTGGTGGAGGTGTGACCTTGATGTGATCTTCAGACCTAAGGATGTTGTGTTTTTTCTGCATCTTCGGTTTTTCCGAGCGATGCTCTTTCATGAGACTTCGGCTCCAGATTCAAGCTTTTCTTGGCTTATTTCGCCCAGTTCTCATGATTTGGTGGCTTAAGAGGTTGTGACTCTAGTTGTGGTTCTAGATCGGATATTCTCAGCATATGGTGATGTGGTCAACTCCTTGGCGTTTGGAAACCCTAGCGGTTTTCGGTTTCAGCTCCAGATCACGTTTGCTGAGATGGGGTCTCAACGGATGGGTCAACGACTTCGAATTTTACAATGGCGTACAATATTTCTTCGGTGGCATGGGTTATGGCCTCTTTGTCAGCGTAACGTGGGGGTCCGGTTTCCTCGTTCATCAATGATTTATTATCCCCCTACAATTCTATGCCTGGGAGATTTACGGTGGCCTCTCTGGCGTTGCTTCATTTTTTGTTGGATGCGGAAGGCATGGATTCATCTTGGTGGTGATGCTCTTGTTCTGGGCTTTGGGGTTTTCGATTCTGCTTGTTTTCGGTCTACGCAGAATTTTCAGGTTTGTTTCTCAGCCTGATCTTTGACTCGTGTTAATTCTCCTGGACTGCTTTTGGTTTTCGGTGATCTGGTTTTGATTTCTTGTTGGATTCTTCGGTTATGGATCTGTTTGTGGTGGCAGATGGTCCTGCCATGGGCTTATGTTGATGCGGTTCAATGGGATGGTTTTGAGGTGTTGCGTTATGGTTATGTGTTGTGATTTCTGGGCTGCTGGAAGGGCTGTTTGAGATGCGTACTGGTTCCGGCTTTGGTTGCTGGTGTTTCTGCCTCTGGTGCTGGTGGTTTTTTGTGGCTGGTGATTGAACTGTCTTACATGGTGGTGCTGGTTAAGTTGTTGGGTATGGCTATAGTGCTGCTGGATGGGAGATTTGTGGTGGTGGCTTCTGGTTCTTAAGTTATTGGGTGATGGCTGTTACTAGGATAGGATGTAATAAAAGTTGCTGGTGCTTGGTGATGGTTGGTGTGATGCTGTGAAATGGATCATTATGTGATGTTGGGTTGCTGAATTTGTTGCAGATGGTTTAGATGTTGATGGATGCTGGTTGCTGAATGGATAGTGGATGATTGCTGGTATTGGTAATGATGGATTCCTATTGCTGATGTGTTGGGAGGTGATGCTAGTGACTTTTATGTTTTTCTTCTTTGTGTGTTTTTTCTTCTTTTGATTTTTCTTTTTTTTTGCGGTCACTGGGTGTGCGTTTGTTAAGGGTTTTTGGGTGTGGGTGGATTGACCCCGCCCCTCCCTTGTCTGTAGTGTCTTCATGTCTTTTATAATAAATTTTGGGGGGAGTCAGTAATAGCCTGACCCCGAACCTTCCTTGCCATAAACACCCTAAAATACAATAAAATAAAATAGAAAACCCTAAATAACCCTAAACGACCATGAAAACCCTTTAGACCCCTAAAAGTCCCTAAAACCCTAAAAAATCCAAAAAAACAAAAGTCCCTAAACCCCTAAAACCATTTAGAGACCATAAAATACCATAAAACCTCTAAAACCCCAAAAAAACCCCTAAAAGACCTTAAAAATCCTAAAAACACAAAGACCAAAAAACCCTAAAATTCATAATTTTGATTAAATAACCTAAAAAATACTAACAACACTAAAAACCCATTAAAATCCTTAAAACCAAGAAAAACCCTAAAACCCATAAAAAATATAAAACCTTAAAATCCCTACCCCCAACTAAAAACCAAAAAAAACTCTAAATATCCCTAGAAACATTAAAAAATACCCAAATCCCTAAAAACCCTAAAGGATTGTAAAACCCCTAAAGGACTCTAAACCCCCCAAAAAAACCCTAAAAGACCCTAAAAACCCTAAAGACCATAAAACGCTAAAACACCCTAAAAATCCTAAAGATACAAAACTATCATAAAAATCCCTAAAAACCCTAAAACCCCAAAAAATCTAAAATACCATAAAACAACTGAAAGATCCTAAAAACCCATATTTTTTTAAAAAAAAATGTTCTAATAGCCATAAAACCCATAAAAGATTAAAAACCCCTAAAAGACACTAAAGACCATAAAACCCCTAAAACCCCTAAAAACATAAAACCCCTAAAGACCAAATATTCCAAAAACACACTAAAACACCATGAAATCACATTAAACCATAAAAACCCCAAAAGACCTCAAAGTCCAAAAAACCAAAAAACCCTAAAAACAATAAAACACCACTAAAACCCCAAAACAACCTAAAACCTATATATAACCCTAAAATCCCTAAAATCCATAATAAATCCTAAAAACCATAAATTCAATAAAAATACATAATAACCTTGAAACCCCTAACAAAATCTAAGATACATAAAAATCATACAACCACTAGGATCATTAAAAAACCTGAAACTCCTAAAACCCATACAAATCCCTAAAAACAACAAAAAACCCCAAAACCTTAACAAACCTTAAAAACACCTAAAGGAACACAAAAACATTAAAATATATAAAGAACTATAAACACCCTAAAATACCGTAAACCCCATTTAAAAACCCTAATTGATGATGAAAAAATCATAAACACAATAAAACCCCAAAAATCCAGAAAACATGAAAAACCATAAACCCCATAAAAAACAAAAAACCCCTAAAAGACAGTTAAATTATAAAATATGTAATACATCCAAAAAACCTAAAACACCCAAAAACCCTAAAACACCCATTAACCCTTAAAAACATTAGTAAATATGAAAAAACCAAAAAACCCCTTAAAAACCTAAAATCACTAAAAAAACATTAGAACCCTAAAAATTATTCATTTACTAAAAAACCCTAAAAATACAATAAACCCTTAAAAATACTCAAAACCGAAAAAAACCCAATGAAATTTCTAAATCCCTAACAAATCCCTATAATCCCTAAAAAACTAAAATCCTTAAAACCCATAAAATGCAGAAAAAACCATAAATACCCTAAAACCATAAAAATCCTAAAATATCCCTAATTCCTCCAAACCCTAAAAACACTTTAAAACCTAAAAAATTTAAATAAACCCTTAGAAATCCTAAAAACCCAAAAAATCAAAAAAAAACACTATCAAAAAACCCTGAATGACCCTAAAAACCCTAAAAGAAAACAAATACATGCCTCTTAAAATTCCATTAAAACTTAAACCCCATAAATTTAAAAAACACCATAAAACCCTTCAAATCCCTTCAAAACTCTAAAAAATATAAACCCCCTATAACCCCTGTCGGAAAAAAATTTCATAAAACACTAAAACCCCTAACAATTAAATAAACCATAAAAAATTTTAAAAACCCTTTAACCCCAAGAAATCCAATAAACCCTAAAAACAATGAAAAATCCTTGAAACCCCCATAAGAACCATAAAGACCATAAAAATCCCTTGATAGAAAAAAAAATTAAAATCCCTTAAAATCTTTAAAAACCTTATAACCCTAAATACCCCTATAAAACCCTAAAATCTCTAAACTACCAAAAAACACCCTGAAAACAGTTGAATCCTTCCAAACCTCTAAAAAGTCCCAAAAATCATAGAAAAATTTAAAACCCCAGAGATAATAAAAAACCTGAAAATCTATTAAAAACACCAAAAATTTTAAAAATCAAATTAAAACTAAAACCCCTAAAACCCTAAAACATATAAAATACCATTAAACAACCAAAAACCCATAATAAATTATAAAAAACCTAAATTCTAATAAACCCCTAAAACTATAAAAGACCCTAAATAACCCTATAAAAAACCTTGAAGACACTAAAAAAACTTATCGCCCTAAAACCCTAAAAATACCTAAAAACGATAAAACCCCCTGAAACCCCTAAAAATACTAAAAACCCAAATTCCCAAACAATTACCAAACCCCTAAAATCCCTAAAAACCATAAAAACACTCAAAAACTGTAAAAACACATGAAACACTAAAAAATATCTAAATCCATAAATGACCCAAAAACCTCTAAAAATACCCAAACCCCCTACAAATTCAAAAAAAACCCTAAAATCCTGATAACAATAAGAATACCTAAAAACATAAACCCCCCCCCCCAAAAAAAAAACTAAAAACACTAAAAACCCTAAAAACCATTATTCCCTTAAAAAAATAAAAACTATAAAACCCTAAAAAACCCAAAAAACACTAAAACCTTGACAACCCCTTAAGACCCAAAAAATAATTGAAAACCTTAAATCACTAAAAATTCCTAAAAAAGAAAAAAAACCCTTAGACCCTAAAAAAATAAATCCTGATAAAACCATAATGAAATTTAAAAATCATCAACCCCTAAAAAATACAAAACACATTAAAGATCCTAAAATATATCATAAAACCCTTAAAAACTCTAAAACCCTTAATAGTAGAAAAAACCATAAATTCCCCAAAAAACCCTAACCACTAAAAACTCTAAATAACCTAAATACAATAAAACCCTAAGATTTCTAAAAACCCTAAAAACCCATAAAAATACTAGCATCCCTAAAACCCTCCAAAACCCCCTAAAATACATAAAAACCCTAAAACTATAAAAACCCTAAAACCCCTAAAACCCTAAAAAACCTTAAAATGTCATAAAAAACTCTAAAACCCCTAAAATCCTCTATAAAAACCAAAAATGTTGTAAAACCCTAAAACTAAAAATGACCTGAAAACCATAAGAAACTCTAAAAACCCTAAAACCCTAAAAGACCATAAAATCATAAAAGTTCCTAATGAATCATAAAAACACTAAAGTACCCTAAGACCCCAAAAAACCAAAAGGTCACCAAAAACCATAAAGCCCCTAAAACACCATAAAACACCTAATGACCATAAAACCACTAAAACCCTTAAAGAACCAGAAAACCCTAAAAGGCCCTAAAAACCCCAAAACACTAAAATACCCTAAAACTCAAAAAACTCCTTAAAACACTAAATGCATTTGAAAGAAACTTAAAGAACAAAAACACACACACAAAAACACAAAAAACACTAAAACACATAAAACCTCAAAAACCCTAAGAAAACATTAAAAAATTATAAAAACCCTAAGTACCTAAAAAACCATTAAAACCACAAATCACCTAGAAATCCCTAAATCACCTAAAACCCTGAAAAGCCCCAAAAACCCCTAAAATTACAAAAACCCCTAAAACAATGTAGAACTCAAAGAAACCACAAAAAATACTAAAACCACTAAAAATACTCAAAATACTAAAACATAATAAAAACCCTGAAATCATTAAAACCCTAAAAACCCTTAAAAACACTAAAACCCCTAAAAACTCTAAAAACCCTATAACCCACAAAACCCTAAAAATACATACTAATTTTAAATGAACTAAAAACCCTTTAAAACCCCATAAAACCACCAAAAATACTAAAAACCCTAATAAACCTAAAAAACATAATAACCCCCAAAACCCCTTAAACCCTAAAAAACATGAAAACTTATAAAAGGAAATAAAAAACATCAAATTCCTAAAAGTACCTAAAACCCTACATACCTTAAAATAAACTCAAAACCCAAAGGACCCTAAAACCAATATTAAAACCCTAAAATACCCTTAAAAACCATAAATAACAAAAAAAGATGAAAACACTAAAATAAACTTAAAACATTAGAAGACCCTAAAATCCATCAAAAACTCAAAAAAAACATAAAAAATCTGAAAAACCCATAAATCACCCTAAAAACCTTAATCCCCATTAAAACTCCTAAAATTACCTGAAAACCCAAAAGGCCAAAAAAATGAAAAAACCCCTAAAACCCCTATTTCTAATGAAGATATATTTAGGTTTTTGAATGCAATGGTGCAATGAGGACTGAGAAGTATACCATTTTATCTTATGAATGAGGTGTTGTAGTAAACTATTTCATGCCTGGTTTAACATTTTGTTCCAAAAAAAAGAAATATTGGTGCCCGAGTTGGTTGATTGCGAGGGGTTAAATTGTGTTAAATCAGTGACATCATGTACAACATATTTGAATGGTATTCAATGGGTTTTTTCATGGATCTATAAATACCCAAAATATCTCACATCCATGATTCATGGACCTACTTTCTAAAGATAGACATTCATTTGGTAACTTGGTCAACATTACTTAAGAACTCACATTGGTCAAGAGGACGGGATGTTGGGATCATCACACCCTTTAGGAGGGAACACTTTCTTATTTTGGGACTCTCTTATAGATTTAATATATGTTCATGTGTACTTGGTTCATTCCCAAATATTCATACACAGATGACCCTGAAGCAATAGTGCATTGTGACTACATATGGGTTAAGAATCATCTGTATGTATGTGAGATTCTCCACCAATGAAAGGATCTATATGTATCTAATGTTCTCTATAAATGGTACCATTTTATAGATAGGTTAGAGATTCTTTGTTCATAAATTAATATAACGATGGTCTTAATCCATTTGGTTTGTTTCTCTAGAGTTCTCTATCATCCAAAGAGATGACAGTTATTTTTTTTATTAGGATAAAATCTATAATATGGGATTCCTACAAACCCTGAGGAGAGGAATCAGAACCCACATATTTTGGTGCCACTCAATAAGGAATATAACCTTTTATGGTTGTGTGATAAGGACCCAACCATGAATTTTTATTTTCATATGGCAAGGATTCATAATTAGAAGGTGTCTGATCAAGGATGGTGGGGAACATATACCGAGGCGGCCCGAGTGACCCATGAGAAATATGGTCTAGTGGGTGCACATGACCCTACCCGGGATATGGACTATAGAACATTCGGTATGATTTGGGTGTTGGGTTTATACCATATGTTGGATTTTTATGTATCCCAATTTCTTGAGAATCAAATCACTTATAGTTCGGTAGGTTTGGGGCTTATGCATGGAGTTGACCCAATTAAAAGGGCATGATTGGGGCTTATAATAAGAATTATTCCCATATATTTGGAGATTACATCAATAAAGAAGGATAGTCTTATTTAAGTTTTATGGGGTGTACAGATGGAATCTTCCTAATTATAAGTTTAGGACCATGTGAACATCATGATTTCCTCTAACCACTAAACCATTGTGATCCATACTCGGAATGAAAAAATAGTGTAAGTAGTGGATCTGAGGATCCGGTGCCTCACCCTATCTGTTGATGGATGGTCCTAGATCCAAAAGGGGTAGAGAAATGTATTCTACTATTCTCGTTTACTCTCTGGAATTCATATATACTGTAGTCACATTCTATGATCTATTCAGATACATCTTGGTTGGAGGAGAAGATGAGAAAAAGTTCCACCTTCTACAAGAAATGATAGGGGATTACCTGAGGAGGAGTTCCCTAAAATTGGTTCTAAGAAAGAGAGGAATGATAAATATTAGCCCTTATCGAAGGGAAAGGCCAGTGGTTACTCTCAATTCCTATAACAAGTAGGGTTCACATGAGAACCCAATGATCGGAACCCTATTTTCCCTCAAAAAGTAAACCTAGTTTAATTATGAGGGTCTTTCCTATTGCTGGGTTCACCGACATGACTCTACTTACAATGGGTATGTAAAAATGAAAGGACTTGCTAATGTGATCAATGATCTTATATTATATGTCTGGTGGATTTTTAAGGGGCCTTATCCTAATGCTGGTGGACTGGTTCATGGAGGGGACAACATGGGAACTAATGATACAATATAAGATAATGGTGGGAGCTAGAGAGTAGAACTCCATAGGATGCCTCATTTCACATAGCATTATTTTACAAGGGATGGGGTTCCCTCCACATAGCATGGTTCTATGGAGGCGGGGGTATGTCCTACCTATCATGTTTCTATAAAGACCTGGGTTCTACCCATGTTGCATTTTTTCTATGTGGGACTGAGTTCCTCCCGTGTAGTGATTTACTACACAGGTCAGTGTTCCACCCACATAGTGATTTTCTATATGGGATACCTATCCACAAAGGATCCATCATTATTCAACTCATGGGATTGTTTGAACAAGGTTACTTTGGGTTCATTGGCCATAAGATTATTTATTATTTCCTTCTTAATGTTATGCGGTGGGTTTTACATGTTGGAAATCATTGAATAGATTTTATTTTCACATTGCCCGTCTTCATCTCTATTCAGTTTATACATCGTGGTATGGATCTCTTCCTCCTCTCCTCATCTCCCCTCATGGACTATTTATATAGGGACAAAGTAACTAGGTACCATCATGGTAGGTTTTCTATGGTGGGTCATGGGATTTCTTTTGTAGGTTCCCAGAGTGGATGTCGTAGCCCACGAATGACTTAGTCTGTGGGGACATCGTTTTTGGGGGAGGAAATCATCACCTCAGTTCCATAAACAGATTAATATTGATTTTGGGAACTGAAGGTATTACTGTGACCCATGAACTATTTAGTTTGTGGGGAATGTATGTATTCATAGGCGTAAATCACCACCTTAGTCCCAAGAATGACTTAGGTTTTGTTTGTAGGAACCGATGAAAACGCAACGCCCCAAAACTAATTTGTGTGTGGGTGATGTTCATATTCATAGAATAAATCAAACCTTCCTCACAAAAATTAAATTAGTTTCATTTTTTGGGGTCAGTGGCACCTTATCCACCCTGATAACTATTTATGTTCATGGGTGCTTCGTGAAGCCATCAATCGCTATGCAGAGTAGTGGTTCGCAAAGGGATCTGTGCTTCACAGTTGCATGCTTTGAAAATTTTCACTAATCTTCTTCTGGGTTTACATTTTACCATTTTGCAAATTAATGTAATTATCTAGATCATTTTTTCAGAAATTTTAGGACCCAGAAAATTCCCCCCATTCGAATGGGTTTTTATCGGGATGAAGATGAGGTTATTCTAATGACATAATTTTTCCTTTTTAATAGGTTTGTGGTATGTGAGTGGACATGTAATAGGGAACCTAACCTATATATAGGGGCGTAGCTCATTTTTCATATACCAGATTTCTGAATCAGCTTAGGACTCCACAAGCTCTCTCAGTCACCTTTGATTCCATGAACTATCTCTTTTGTGAACACCCTTGTTCACTAACTGATTTCATCACTAACAAAATAAAAAACATAGTTGAGAAATTAAATATTGGAACCTTCACATAGAAATTATATGCTTCATAGATGGAATAATCCATATACCATTACTTCTCTAACAGATTCTTCATGGGATAACTCCTTAAATATCTTTAACAACTTCATAAATTGATGACTCATGTGTAGGTGACTTCGTGAGTTCTCTATTTGCAGTTGAAGTATTTCTCGAATAGCATAATATTTATTCCATTACAAACAATCAAATGAATTTTTCACTCTTTGCGTGATCTATTTTAGGTATAACCATGGATATAGCTTCTACTTCAACAATTGTGACAAGGAGAAGAATGATCATGGATGGAAACATTGAGGATGATCATTGATCTTACATCACTTCAAATGAGGGTGTTATGAAAAACCTTCTCCCATCAGAACTAATACCTTATCTACTATCTAATCAATTAATAATCTATAACTTCATACTCAAATATGATTTTCCTATTCCACTGGATGACCAACACCTCCCTACCACTTGGTTCGAGATTTCTCATGAGTGCGCTTGAGATAACATTTCTACTTCGGGGGAAATCACATCTTGTTCAGGTCTAGAGGAATTCATTATTTTGAGTGTCTTGATGTGGACACAAAAAAATTGACATAGACATGATAAATATTTTTAATCAATCATCCATGATTATCCATATATTTTCAAAATCTCGTGAGAAAAATCACAACGGATGGAGGTGATTCAAATTATATTTTCAAACTGAAGGAAGAATCTATGATTAATGGGCTTCAGTGTTTTGGGTGTAACATAACAACATGGAATTCACAGAATAGTTGGAGGCTATTAATTTACACCATGCAGTGTGGGTTTCTCAATTTTTAATTTATTCATTGACCAAGATACTTCCTTAACTACTTATCTATTGGTTTTTAGCACAAATACCTTCCATATACTTCATAGAGAAGTGGGGATTGGTTTGTGGGATATCCATAATCTTGGGGGAATCCACATCCTTGTATGATGAATTTTTCCATGTAGTCAAAACCTTGGATAATTCCTAGAATGTATCTATTTTAGAAAGAGATATAATTCTCACATCCAAGATATTTCTTGGTCAACCCATCCATGATCACTTAATTATTACATTTAAAGATTGGATAGAGCTATTATAAAAGGTTAAAGGTCAAAGTCCGAATTTCCACTGTAGCCAGACTCATTTGACTCAACAATTGTGATGCATACTAGGTTCACACTGTGCTACCCTTGAGGTGGCCCAATACACTACATGGGGTTACAAGGTCCATCCAAACAAATCACCTAATCTCAGACTGGAGGGTTTCCTTTATATGTTCCTAAGCATATGATTTTCTCATCCCAAGATGTCTATACTTATGTCTTAATTTTCACAGTGATGATGTCAGTCACATTGAAAGAGGGAAATCCCATCAATATGGTCATTTCCACCCTCATTGGAATTTATAGACTACTGAGTATAATATAGGAGGGAATATCCTTACATCATCTCAGTTGTCCATTTCAATTTTTTCATGGATGGATGAAAGAGAATTATCACTAAAAAGAGTATATTAATACTAAAACAATTCTTCATTCTGATTTATTTTCACACCCTTCTCTACATTGCCTCCATTCACCCCAAATAAATGAGTGTTGATGGCACGGTTGAGCTGTTGAGTTATTTTTCTCAATTTTCTTTTCACCAAACCATGCACCCAACAGAGCATTGGTGTATAATAGAAGGGGTTATTTAAAACATTGTTCATATATTATTTAACTTCGAGATGTAATCTTAATTGATCAGATATATAGGATAAAAATTTTAGAACATTAAATACCATAAAGGTTTTATAGGAAATTTGGACTCCTGCATCATGTTTAAGTTCTTCCAATTACCTAGGTCAAGAGGTAATCTCACCAAGTTATTCATCACTAATTATGGTTGATGATGATATGTGAGGATTTTGAAATGAAAATTCTTGTCCCTCCCAAAGGATATTAAACAAACTTATAATTGTAGAATGCTCAAATGTTGGTGTCTTACTACCCTGATGGAGTCATGGGAAGGTCAGTTCGATGAGTACACAAACCATTCTTTGATTCTAGACTTGTACTAATTTCACCATATCATTCCACTCCTACAGTAAAATTTGATCTTTTCACCATCACATGAATTTATAGGGGGCCTCATCTGCACATCCTGTTTCTATGGAGAGTTACTTAGACCCTATATTCCAGACTAATGTTGTTGACAATCCAACTGAGACCAGTCTAAGAGAAGCATCACTACACATTCCTAAAATTGAATCCAACCCTATACATTTAGCCTCTAAGATTGAACCAACTATTGATATGGATTATTTTACCACTTGTGTGTCTCAATATAGAGTGAGCCTATATACCTTATCCATAATCCCATATTATATACCCATTGGGGAGGAGGAAGACAACTAAGGTTACGACACTTCCAGTGAACACTAGGATATGCGAAGTTGTACATGGAATCAAATCTACAGTATTATCACATAGATTCCCTAAGAAGAATTTTCTAATATGGGGGATACCCTTCTATAAATTTTTATTGATTTATGCAAATGAATCTTTTATTATCAATGATTCACATCCTTATCCACCAAATTGTTATAGCTCAAGAAGTCCTTACCACTCATGAAGGAAAAATTTCTCAGTTTAAGGCCTCCTTTCATAAAATGCAAGCCTTATGTGATATTACAATTGAGATAAACAACATGGTCTATGAAAAAGAAAATTATTATGACCAAATAGTTGCACAAACTGAAAATATATGAGAATATGAGTCTACTGTAGCTAGGATAAAGGAGCAGTTTTCATCAAAAAGATCCAATTATGAATCCATCAAGTGGAATGATTGAGATTCGAGGGACATTATTAGAGAGATGCATCCAAAAGATGTATCTGAAGTTGAGAAAATGTTAGATTTGGATCAGACCCTTGATGGCCCGCATCTGATGATTGTCGGTATACTTATGAAAGAAAACTGATTTTAATTGTAACCATTTTAGTTGATTAAAGATCTTTCTTTTCAGGATCATGGAGAGGCTCTATGTTATTTATGATCCTCCATTCTTATAAAATATAATTAAAAAATGTTTAATCTCTAATTATTAATCATTATCTTTACCTATAATTGTTAGTCACATTTTGAAAGATAATTTTCACCATATGTCTATTTTAATCACAATTTGGGATAAACGAATTAAAATTATCATATAATGCTATAAATTTTTCCTAATTCAAGGGAATCAGAAATGGTAGTTTTTACAATTGATAGTGTTACATGAAAACCCCTATGATAATTGTGTCTTTTTTGTTACAACCCAATTTTTTTCGAAGTTTGTTGTTGGTCGTGCTTAGCTGATATATGCTAACATTTTCATAGGTCACCCTTTATAGGTTTTCAACCTAACAATATTTTTTCCTCTTTAAATTTTTATTGCTTTATATTTTCTTAAACTTTGATAAAACTAGGTAAAGAGATATTATACTCAAATTTTACCCAGGGTACCCTTTGTGGGTTATCGAATAGGAGAGTTTTGTGTCACTGTGTTGTGACCAGTTTAGAGTCTTGAAAACTGTAGTAATGTCACTGATGTTTTAGGTCAAACATAGTTCACCATGAATTGCTAGGTGAGGATCCCAATAGGGTTTATTAGCTGAGAATGTCCTAATATTTTTTAGAAATGAATGAGGGGAATTTCATAACCCTGATTTTATGATTTCTAAATCAGAAATATGATATGGTTCTAGAAAAAGAAGATAACCCTAAATATGGTTCCCATCATGATGTTATTGGGGTGTATGGAGGTAGAAAAAATCCTCTTCTAAGGACAAATTTACCTTTGGTTGAAATACCTTTTCTTTTGGGAAACTTACGCAAAACCTACTAGGGCATATTGTGAATGTTAAAAAAATGGTGTCTTTAAGACACTAACCCTCCATTTACGATGGTAATGTATCTTTTTGGAAATTTGGATTTTTCAAGACCATGAAGGGTGGCTTGTTAAGGTAGTCACATCTGAAAATTATGAGCGCATCTATAACAGTTTTGTAAATTAATTAGAAACCAATCTCACACTAATTTTTCTTGTGAAAAGGTGGGTTGAAACATGATGTAGTTTAGCATCATACAACCGGGAAATGAGTTTGAAACATGTGATTTCTTTTCTTTTACCAAGGGATAAATGATTCAAACTTTTCATTGAAATATGACTAGGAATTTTATATCATCTCTAGGCTTGAAGGGAGAAAGTTTTTAAATTGTAATCTAGGTGTTTTTTGAATCCAAAGAGTGATGTGGGAAATAACTGTCATTTGGGGTGTACAGAGGTGGGAAATGACTCTCTTGAGAGAAAAAATTCTTATGGTTGATTGGCCATATTTTTTGGAAAAAATATAGAAATCCAACAAGGGAATTTTTTTCGTAGTTAAACAATGGTTTCCCCAAGACACTAGCCCTCAATTTCTGATATCCAGGGAGGTTTATGGGTATTCAAGACATTTTAGATATAGATAATGGTTTGTGAATGGAGTGTGCCTTAACATGAAAGGGGAATTTCAAGTTGAAATTTACAGGGAATAGGTTGAGACGTCCCCCTTATGCTGATCTTACCCAAACATAAGAAATAATTCCCCCTTTTTTTATACATCAAGGTCTGAGTCATGAAATATTGATGTCACTATATTTCCTATTGAAATGAGAATCAATCCCTTTATAGTTCTCAGAGGTTCCTCATGTATTTCTAGCATGTTCATAGAGAAAGGGACATTTTCCTTTGAATATGAGCTCATAAATGAAGCAAGGATTATGCTGGACTTCCTAATATAGATCTATATCATGCATTGGAACATAGGGGGTATTTTTTTTGTTTTTTCTACAAACATCCTTTGTAGCTATGACCCATTCCAAGAAGAAGAGAAGACATTTTTACCTTGTGACCAAACCAAATATGTGGGATTTGGATGTCAATAGATATCTTTCAATAATAGGAATCAATCCAGACCTAATTATTCGAATTTTTCTTGTGAATGTAGGAGGCATGCATATGAAAGCAGTATTTTATTTTTCATTATAGATTGACCCAAGATTGAACATTCTTGTGCCACTATGTACCCTGTGATGGCAAGAATCAAGCAACACATAGTTCTAAAAATCATTCATTTTAGTGTCATGAGAAAAGGACATCGACCATGAAGTTTAACATCATTTTGTAAGGACGATTTATATGCATATAATATTTGTGTGTTCAAGATGATTTATCATAGATCCCATGATTAAATGGAGTATAATTAGGTCGTAATGTTCTTATATACCTCATATGTGTGGAGGGAAGAGAGTATAGACTATGATCTTAGGGATTATTGGATTAGGAGAAATGATATGATGCATGGAAGTGATTTGGGGAAATAGAGATAGAAAATGCCTCTCATGATAAAGAATTTTGCTTTGGTTGAGATTCCTTTTTTGTGGCCAACTTTTTCAGATCCAATTGGGTCATATTGTTCATATTTAAACAACGATGACCTCAAGACACAGAACCTTCTTTTCCAATAGTCGTAGGAAGATCGTGAAGATCCAACATTTCTAGGGGCACAATGTTTGATGAATGGAAGGAATTTTTTTATGTAAATAAGAAACATCCAGACCATGACTAGACATGAAGTGTGAATCTCCCTACATAGATCCAACTCATATGTAGGGGTGGGGTCATTTCTATTTCATTGATGGGTTCTTGAATGTGGAACCCAAACTTGAGATTACTAAATAGATTTTTTTCGCATAAATTATATGGGGATTTGTTTCCCCATAGTTATGACTAGGGTAAATGGACTAGGAATCACTATCTATCCCATCGAAATGAAAATTATGCCATATATAGTTCTTGAGGCACCATGAAGTTTAATTTCATGCGATAAGGAATTAGTAACCCCATTGTGAATATGAAATATTGTTTCTGGACACAATATTAAGGATATAAGCATCACTACATATCACATTGGATTCAAATCAAAAATCAATTTTAGTTCTTAAGAAAGGGGTTCCCCTTTTAGATCTGACTCATACATAGGGTGCTTGTAATTTCCTTTATTTACATTTTTTCATCATGGATGGACCCTTGATTGGAGATCTAGGAATCACTACATATCCATTTTGAACAAGAATAAATCCATATTTTGTTATTGAACATGTTTTGGTGAATGGTCTATGGTGGGGGTGGTTTCCTCTCAGGTGAGGAAATCATGATAGTGTTGTTCATTTTACCATCATGCAGCCCAGATGATGGGTTTTCCATTGTTTATCATCATGAAACTAGGAAGGATAGTGCTATGTAGTTTATATTTGTATGGATAGGATGTTGGTAGCATAGTTTAATTTCATGTTGTGAGGATGGAGGGAGAATAAGTATTTCAATGTGATATTTATAGAACGACTTCTATAACTCTATGTGAACGAGGACATAAGAGGCCCCATACGATACTAAACACTTTTGAAGGAAACTCAATCCAAGAGGCTAGAAGGATGAATTGATTTATGGATGGTACCAATGAAATATTTTCTAGTAATTTCAATATAACTCATGTGAATGGGAATCAAGTCATGAGTATCTCTATAAAGAAAACTCCCTACATTTGTTAGGCTCATATGTATGGAGGGGTCATATTTTTGGGGGAGTCTTTACTTGAGATATGACATTCAGGAATCACTAAATATCCTATAGTACAAGTATCCCACTATACATAGTTCTTTAATGTGTTATGTTAGATAATATATTTAGAATTAGATTCCCTCTTGGATGAGGACACCATAGTTCCATGCAGTTTCATGTCATAAAATGAGGAAATTAGTGATAAAACTACTAGAAGGATGATTTTGTAGTCCTGAAAGAAGCATAATAATGACATGAAAAGATTCCCTAATGACAAAGGCTGGTAAGAAAATCATCCCATGATAGAGGGGAATTTTTAGCTAAGTCCGACATGCATAGTGAGGTTGTCAATATGTATTTTTTGATTACAATAATCAATCCATGTGTAGTTCTGGATTGGAATTCTCTACACAGGTCTGACCCATATGAAACATAGGTATTTTTACCATTTTTCATGGATAATCCTAGGACATAGGGTCTAAGAATCACTACATATCCTATGTGAATAGAAATCATGGCACATGTAGTTCTGGAAGAAGAGACTTACCACATAGATATGGCTCTCTCGTAGGAATAGGAGAATTTCTTATTTTTCTCATACAGATCTGACTCATATGTGGTGAATTTTTGATTGAAATGTTGATCCTTGTGTAGTTTAACTTCATGCAGTGGGGGAGTTAATTCATAGTTCAAATTCACAGATTTTGGACAATTGGTGATACATTGTTTAATGTCACATAGCTAGGACAATGCATCCTATAGTTTAAGGTGATGAAATCAGAATGATGGTAGAACATTTTAATGTTATGTTGTGAGGAAGAGCTATGTATAGTTTAATTTCACGCGGCTAAGATAAATCATCATGTTGTCACAAAAAAATAATTCTATAAGAAACATGTGTTGGTTGGAGCCATAGTGAACTATCCATCCATTGAGATTAAGGAATAAGCTTCATTAGAATATAATTTATATTTGTCTTATGGTCCCTCACATTTTGGTTCCAGCATTAGGGGTTTCTTTCTGAGTATCATCAGTTCCCAAAGAACAAAAAACCTCTCTCCTTCAAGTAAAGGAGGTACATTTTATTAAAGGATCCTGAAATATAGTTTTGGTAAACCTCAAAATGTTGAAATGTACAAAATCTCTTTTCACCAAGTGACTCCAATTTATCTAGACAATTCTAACATTTCTCATATATGTATAACTGATCAAATATGGTAAAAAGAAGCAAGGTAAATTTAACTTCAATGGGTAGGACTTACTATTTACCATATACTAATGAGTATGGTGCTTCCTGGGTGGCTGTACAATTCATGGTCCAATAATCCCATATAGCATAGAGGAGTTTTTCAGACCATGACTTCTTATCTTTATCCACCATATTCTGAAGTATATTGGATATGGTCTTGTTTAAAGCCTCTATCTATCTATTATCCAAAACATGGTAGCTGGATGAATGATTGGACTTAATATCAGACTCCTGATATAGATTCTCTAATTCACACGAATAGAAATTAGTGTGATTTTCCATCAGTATTGTATGAGGGACACCAAATCTGGTGATGATGTTGTCTTTAAAAAAGAAAACAATACATCTTTCCCTAACCTCCTTGAGTGTAATAAATTCAGACCACTCAGAAAAGAAGTCAATTTATATGAGAATATACTTAATTTTTTTCCCAAGAATATGGATATGGTCCAATGATATCCACTCCCCATATAGAAAATTTCCTAGAGTACATGCATTGTGAAGTAACTCTGGGGGTTAAAGGATGAAACTGGCATGAAACTGGTAGGAATGGAACTTTTTGGTGAATATTTTTTAGTTATACATTATAGTGGGCATGTAATATCCTATCCCTATAATTTTATGGGAAATCATGGATCCTGATTTATGGGAACCATAGGCTATTGCGTGCACTTCCTTCATAACAAAATTGGTCTCCTCTCCATAAATGCAGCTAAGAAGGACACTGTCAAGGATCCCCTTATAGAGGACCTTTTGTAAATTTATGCCATCATAAACAATAAATTTAATTTCCTATCTTTATATTTTCTCCCTTCCATCCCTATCCAGTGGGAGCTTTCCCTTTTGAATATATTATACAATGGGATTCATCCAACTGGTGGTAGGAATATATGGCTTAGGGACGATGATAATCACATTGATTTATTCTCTGTTTTCCTGAAAGAATGGTGAGACCATCTAGAAATATGAAATTCTTATAACTATTTCATCCCGATCTGGATCGGACAGAGATGTGTATTCATTTACCAATGCATAATCGTAGGGATTTTGTGATTTTAGGATGTGATTTACTTTTGAATATAAAGGCAATTCCACCATTAGTCCTTTTATGTGGTCTAATTGGGGGTTTTTATCTTTCTTTTTGATAGTATAATCACCATTGACCAACTTGATGACCAGTTTTGAAAAGCCTATTATCTTCAAGTGTTTTAATTTTATTTTATGTGCTAGCTCTAGCCGAACAATGAGATACTAGTATTTTTCTTCATTGTTTATGCACCCCTATGATAGTAAGAAGTATTAAGGTCGGACCAACTATTCCAGAGATATTAGTACAACTCCTAACCCCACTTTGTTGAGTTGGGGTTCTTCAATACTTTTCCCTTTAGGGCTTCTAGATGAACCATAACAATATATCTCCCATATCTGGGGTTCTTCTTGAATAGAGAATACATCTTCATCAGGTAACTCAGTATCTAATGAAGACATTTATTATAGTAGTTATCTACTAGAAAATATGATAGTGCCTAAAATTTTTCCATCTTTTGAGGCATTAAATGAATGTCAAACTACTTCAAGATGACTATCAACTGTGACAAAAATATGGATTACATCATACATATGAGAATGTATTTGAGTGGGTTGCTATGTGAGACCAAATGGACCTCATGATGTTGTGATTCATGCTTCAAATTTTGGACTACAAATAATAGAGCCAAATAGATCTTTTTAGTAACTACGTAATGAGTCTCAGCATTGATCACAGTTTGACTAAGATAATAAAGGCAATTTTCACTATCTATGTCATTATTTTTTATGAGGAAGTCACTTAGTGATTGTCCAAGGCTGTCACATACAAAATAATTGGTCTTCCTTTTAAAAGTGTCCTTAGTACTGGATGGATTAAGAGATACTTATCGATACTATCAAACTCTTTCTAACATTCACCATTCCACTAACATGTAACCCACTTTTTCATCATCTTGGTGTAGAGAAAGCATTTTCTTGTAAGGTTGGATATGAAGCATCAAATGTAAGATAAATGTCCTTGAAGACCCATACACTAATTGAGGTTGTGAAGTGGTGATGTGTTAAGGAGAGACTTTGTCTTATCTGTATCGAATTCGATGTCACAATGGTATACATTGAAGTCAAGAAAATTCTCTAAGGTAACACCAAAGGCACATTTTAAGGGGTTCATTGTTGGATGGTGTTGTCATAGTTTTTTAAAGATAGATTTTAGATATCCTAAGAGGTCTGAGCGTTGTCACGATGTAACCACAAATTCATAAACATAGCTTTCAAAAAAAATTCATATAAAGGTTTTGAAGATGGGATGCATGGAACATTGGTATATATCACAAACATTCATTAAACCAAAGGTAATTAATGAATAGAAAAAATCTCCCAAGGGGCCCTGATGGTGGTGGATTCTTCATATTCTTGTGAAATTCATATTTGTATGTATCCTATATAGAAAACCATGAATGATAGAGCCTCGTAACTATCTACTTTATCGATTAAAAGTAATGTGATTGGGACTAGGAAATAGTCCTCTGAGTAGTGCCAGTTAAGATCCCTAAAATGAATGCGAAATCTAATTTTTCTATTTTTATTTTTTATGGGGACTATATTAGATAGCCATTTGGGATTTTGGACCCCCTAAATAAAGATGTATTTGAATATCTTATCAGATTCATCCTCTATTTTGGAAGCATGTGTTGGGTGTGTCCTTCTAGCTGATTAGTTATAGACCCCATGGTTCTCTAGAAGGACCATGTGTTTAGTGGACACCTTGGGATTGAGATCTATAATTTCTTTGTAGTTCCAATAAAATACATATCGATGTTTCTTCAGGAAGTAGGTTAATATAACATTCTCTTCAGCATAAATGGTTTCAATAGTCATGGTGGGTTGTGGAACTTTCTCTATACCCAAATGTGATTCCTGTATTTCACCAGTGGTGGTTGATAAAAGATCCTCAAATACAAGAGAAGAATCCATAAGGTACTCCTCCTATTATTCCTATTCATCACATTCCTATTATTTTTATGGGGAAATAAGTATTTGGATGATTTCTCTAGAGTTGAGAGAAGAGTCCAGATCCTGGTATTCAAAAGATGAAACGAATTATTATGACCCTGCTGATAGTGGGGGATTTTTTGGAGATGATAGAGTGAGGGATGGAGGAGTGTCTTATTCCACTTCTACCTTAGTAGGTGAGGCATCCATTTACGGGAGCTCTGGGGATGTATTGAGGGAATTTTCATTTGAACAGTCATAACGTATGAGGATTCATAAGATTTTCCAACAGTACTAGACTCAGTGGTCATGGTTGAAATAATGAGAATTTCTAAATATGAATCAGAATTTGGATTCATACACCTGAATTGATTGATGAGAGACATGTATTCTAAATCTAGATATTTTAAGGGCTCTATTGGGATCATTTCCAATCACTTAGGGGTGGTGACCCAATCAATACCATCAACCAAGGGTTGCTATCATTTACACTCATAGAATCATGTATTGATAGAATGTGGCCTTATCAGCATACCACATCCTTTTTTTCTATTACTGAAACATTTGATGCATTGATGGTAGGATGAGGGAATCACTATATGCTGATACAACCAATGCCTTCCTATTAAAACATTTAAGGATGTGCTTTTTCAAATGACCAAAAATTCAATGTCGCTCATGAAATCTCCAAAATTAATCTTGAGTTTGATTTATCCCATCATCTTTTTCTCAATTTTTTTATATCCCTGAAAGGTTATGGAGGAAGTTTCTCAACTATCCCCATTTATTCCCAAAAAGTGAAGTATTCAAACTAGAATAAGATTAACTCAAGAGCCGTTATAAATGAAAAATTTCAGGCTATCAACACCATTTATCCTTATGGGCACATACAAGGTCTTGATTTGTCCTTATATAATGACATACTCATCTTGATATATGAAGGAGATAACTTCAAGACATTGTAAATGATCGATATTTTTCAGATAGACTTCAGAAGTGGCCACATTTTCTTCAAACACTGGGGGCTCAATAGAGCCTATATGAGTGTTTCCCTGATGTTTTTCAGAAAAACATAGGGTGTCTAGGATTGTTAGTTTGTCTTGTACTAATGATAATTTCTTAAATACAACATATTTATGGTCTAAAAGGTTGGTTGTTCCTATTATTGTGATACTCTTTTATAGTAGGTTTAGGGGATGGAGTGTTGGATGTAGACATATCACCCCCAGACCAATGATAGAGGTGATTTTGTTCTTTATGGGTTGGGCCAGGTAGGTCTTCCTATACTCCAAGGGTTACTAGACACTTGTAACTCTTCTGATGGATATTATAGAATGATCAGGCTAGAGTGGATTCTATAAAGTTCATGTGAATTTTCCTTTCCCCATTATGTCCACTGAAGATCTCTTCCATTGGTTTCTACAATATTGACAGTTTGGGTAGGAGTGCAGCCAGAAATTTGACTTCTGACAGGGTTGTGCCTTCCATGATATCCCCGGATCCTATAGCCTCTTCCTCCATCTCCAAAATATACTATGGGGAACTCATTATCATTTAAATACTTGTTTTCATATAATTTAACCATTAATTAAATGAAATTAATGGATCTAAAGACCAACTCCTCATCCGATGATGAATTTGTCTGACCAACTATTTCTGGTGGCTTTATTTTGGGAGGTGGTTCCCATTCTTTTAGATTTAATGGAATAAAATATAAGAGGGTCAAATTTGACTTTGTCCTTCATATAGATTCATCTTCCTACATTGTATCCCTACCTTTTTAGGCACACTTATTTTTAGATGATTTTATTTTTGAGGGTAGTGGGGCCAAGGATATTGACTGATGTTCAACAAGAGCACCTGGGGGCATACATGGTTGTTTCAATTGTTCTTGAATAATACCAGGAGTTCGGTTGATTGTATTTTGATTCATCCTATATCAATATTTTGTTCTATCCTTCTAATAAATTCTTTCCACTCACCATCTTAATCAGGGGAAATAGTAGAAACATATGCCACCAGTGCTGGTGGTGGTCCCAATTTTACTTTCCTAGAATCTATCATTTTTAGGAGGTATTTGTAGATGTATAATTCCTTGATGGTGTATACCAATATCTGGTGAAAAGGGATAATAATCTATTAAATCATCAATATCGGGTACAATGTCCATTTAAGGTTCTGGTAGATAGAGAAAATTACAATTTATAGTATCTACAAAATAACCACTGGCTTGATCATCTTGGAATGGGTAAAAATTATTACTCTTTTCTTTTAATTAATTTCTATTGGGTCCACTTATCTCATATTGTCGAGGTGGGGGTTACTATTGATTCCCATGGGGTTCTCCACTATATGGTGCATGACTTGAAATAGATTAGGTATAAGGGATGGATAAATCATAATAGAGGCTTCTTCATCTTTTCAAGCTCTTTTTCTTGGGACCGGTGGAGCTACCTAGGACTTGAGCTAAGTCCATCGTATAGATTATTCCATTCATTGGGAAATAGTGGAAGATTCCAAGAACCCACTTGTATACTTTATAGGGATGAGTAGCATTTTCTTCTCATCACTGAGGTTGTTGATGCACATAGAAAGAATATCCTACTGGGGGAGTGTCCAGTTCAAAGATTAGTTCATCCCTCTCCATCTAGAAATAAATTCCAAGACTCTTTCACTCTCCCACTATTTGCAGTTAGAAAAGTTACTAACTATGGTATTTGGAAGTGTTGAGGTGAACATGAATAGGAATTGCTGATTGAGAACCTCTAATCATGTTATCGACCGAGATAAAAAAATGGTATACCATACTAAGGTTGAACCTTGATGGTTTGCAAAATTATTATGACTTTCACCACTTCTTATCTCTCTATGGTTATCATCATGGGATAAAAATAAGATGAATAGTGCATCAAATGTTGTTTTAGGGTGGCCTAATCCATAAAATATTACAAACATTGGGATTCTGAAATTTGGTGGTGGTGGGGTATAGCTCACTGAATTGGGGTAAGGGTTATGTTCCGATTTTACTAGTCTACGCCACTCCTACATGGATACCAATGGAGATTACAATGACTTGATGGTGTTGATAAGTCCTTGATGTGTGTTCTATTGACCCTGATCTTGGATAAGTATAGAAAATGGAAGGATTTGACCTGGCAGTTATACTAGTATTTGAGACGGATATCCAACTGATGACATCATTTGAGGATTTTCATAAACATATCCGGATTTCCTACTTAATATAGGGAAATCATGATATATATCCATGATCGAATCAAGGTAGAGTAATGGTCCAGGCACCATGTTGAAATTATGTTCTTTCCTTTCTTCATTTTGTAGGATAAACCCTTTTGGTTGAGGTACACCTATTAGAAGTTTATGTTGATCCACTACCTTGGGAATGTATTCGATAGGATGACTACCCCGGAGTAGCTCAGCATTAATTCGCATTTAACACTTTCATTTCTTATTTTGTTTGTGATAATCTTTCTTCAAGAATAAGGGGATTATTCTCATCAAGAGGAGGTAGGTCATATATGACCTAGATATTATTCTTCTCCCTATTGTAGGATTTTTTATGAGGTTGTGGAGGATTAATTAGTGGAACACACAAATTGATGGTGATCCTCTAGTTTCAGGTAAGCAGACCTTCATTCTCAGTGTGGATTAGATTCCACATAGAACTATCCTCTCCTTATTATTCTAAACTTGAATCATGTTTGGTGTGGTCTATAGTATTGAAATACATGATGTTTACTGATACATAATGCATTTTTGGTGGTGTACTAGGTACCAAATGGCCGGAGAGAAATTTCCATCCTTTATTTTATCACTTTCTTCCATTCTGTGATTCTCTTAAAACTTCTTAGTGAAGAGTAACTTGGAGGAACCTCTATATAGCCTTGTCACACGCCTTCCTTCTGGGATAAATAATTCATGAGATAGGACAAAACGAGGGACCTATTGACTTTTCAACCACCCTAAATGAGAGAAGACTGATTTCCACTAGGAGGGTGGTTGATTTAGAAATTACCCCAGCCCTGTAGGCTGGGGTTACTCTTGTTCTCTTATTATTTTTCCTCATACCAGATTTTTTTATCTTATGGGGTAATTTTTGTGGTAAAATTTCCCCTAGACCTGTGAACTGGGGCTGATGTTGAACTATAATGATTGTTGCTGCTATCTCCTCTTTCATGATCTCATATAGTCCCATTATAGTTTTAGCCGGATATGAAGTCAAGTCTATATGTAAACTATTTATTAACACGTACATTAAATTTTCTTTATGATTTAATTCCCTTGTACAAAAATACTACTAAATTATCTCCATTTTCTATTTTAGGAGTTTTTTGATGGATTTATCTCATTAGGACTGATGATTTTCATACTTACTTAAGGACAGTTCTTATTGATCATGTCGCCTTTTAGGAGCATGTATTTCACTTAATTGCTTCCATGGGATAATGAAATTATAGGATTCCATTACCAATGGGTTTTAATGAAAGGGGTATGGTTTAAAATGAAAATATTCATGTTTAATACATCCTTGAATATGAACCCAAGAAGAGGCATTTCTAATAATATGATACAATTTATTCAATGCATTAATGCAGGTTAGTTGGAGATTTGTCTTCTACCTCTTGGATTATGGTCACTATGCGGTTGGAAGGGATTACACGTTGATTTGATTATTATGATCTCCCAATATTTTGACCTTTTCTACATTCCCATTGTAAGGGAAAAATATTTCTTTTAGGTGGTATAGAGTTATCCAAAGATTGACTTGAATGTTTTGTATGAATTCTTATGACAATGCCTTACGTATGTTTAACTAAGAAGTGGATGAGGGAAAAAACATAACTGGTATGTTATCCCTAGACAATATTCCTCTCATTATAAACATATCCTTTTGTTCTTCCACTAGAAAATCATCTACCTTATCTTCCCTACATGGATTCATCTTGATCATTTTGTAGCAAGTAGAGGGGCTAATAGGGGTGTTGTTGGAAAGGGAATGATATGGGGGTGTTTTAAAGGGTGAATATTTCCCTGGGCTATCTCATGGTTGATAAAGGATTCCTATTTTCATTAAAAGGGTCTCTAACATATATGACCCCATCCCTCAAAGTGCATGTACATATGACGGATTTCCTATATTTGATTTGGTAAAAGGAGGACCTTCCTTCTGATATGGAACTTGACTATCAGGAGGACCATCGTAGTGAATACTACCATGGCGAGGACTACCATTATACCTTAATAACTTAATACAGAGATAATTTATATAGATTATACCCAAAGGAGGACCTTCATGGTGGAAAAATGAAAGGGGATGACCTTATTGCTGAAATAAGATGTCCTTATGGGGAGGACCTTTGAAGTTTGTTAAAATATGGATAGGACTACCATCATAGTTTTATTCTCGACTATAGGGAAAATATTTGTAGCATATACCCAGTGGAGGACCTATAGGGTGGACGATAGGAAAAGGATGACCATCTCACTGAAATATGAAATCACTGCGGGGAGGAATTTTATAGTTTCTGACACAATAGCGAGGAAAACCATCATAGCTTGATGTCCGATAGTATATAGAATATCAGGAGCGTACAACCTAGGGAGGACCTTATGAGAATATGATAAAAATGGGAGCATATTCTTGATATTTTATCTTCCAACCATGAGAAGGTTTACCATGAAGCTCATAAGGAGATAAGCTCCCATGGTAAATCATTTGGTATTTACTAAGTAATCCTTCATTGTAAATACTATGGGTGGGTCTTTAGAGCTGCTGGTAACAATTTTGTTGGGAGTACCATCAAAACTATTACTTCGACTTCCGTAATTTTGTAACAGATTAGTAGGATCATGGGGAACTAGGGATGGTTTCCTGATGGCCTCTTGAACTCTATCTTCCAACATAGCAGGGTCATGTATGTGCTCTTAATTTTCCAGTTTCCTTTAGAATGATTCCTTTTTTGGGTTCTCTCTTTCGGGAGACTTTTTTCGCTTTCTATAGGTGATGACCTTCATATAGAGGTTCCTACTTGAGTTTCTCCCATGGGGATACTGGGATACAAGAGTGAGCTTCTAGAGTTCTGGTACGGATATGTGACTTCCCTGGAGTGGCTGTCAAAGTGGTCTGATGTCCCCCAGTTGGAATATGTATGTGTACCTAATCTTGTGGTTAATTTATCATGGAACATTGTCTATGACCCTCTTGTACTGGAGTAGAGATGCATGTCTACTCAAGACTGACCACCTCATTATGTGGATGGGTCAACCTACGTGGGGAGGTAGGGTTGTAGGTCTGAATCCTTTCAATTTCCACAGATGTAATTATATCCTAAAAATTCTATAGGTTATGATTAATAATTAATTTATGATCCTCAATCATTACTATGATGTGTTGAGAATCATTTTTTTAAAGAACAAGAATATATCCCAATTCTGATGTCGGAGTAGGAATATGTGTCTGCTCTAGTCCTCCATTTTCTATCAGTGAGTACAAATAGTTATCCATTGTTGGGGAAGAGAAATGGGTCTACCCCTAATTTATATTTGGGATACACTAGCATCATTATTCTATTTCCATATTATTTTATTGATGGGCTTGATACGAACAAGCTAGAAGTTTCATATTCTTTTTAGGTGTCATTGTTTTTGTTTGACAGGCTTGATATGCATCGAAATCAATTTTTAACTACGTGTATTTTGTTACGACCATATTTTACTGATGGGATTGATATGAGTGATTAGGAATATAGATATTTTTATTTACTGCCACCATATTAGACTAACGGGTTTCATTTTCATTTCCAATAATATGCATCTTCCTATAATTTCCACTTTATTTTCATGGTGGATATGGTGTTCAGTAGTATGAATTTAAGCCTTATCATAGATTTCCACAATATTTGATTGATGGGATTCATATTTTCAAGTAGATATTTTCATCTTCTATTATTCTCCTATATTTACATAGTGAGCTTCAGGTTCCTTGGTTGGAATATAAATCTAATTATAATTTTCCATCACATTTGATTAAAGTACTTAATGATAGTGAGTAGGAATATAAATCATATTGTGGATTTCCACCATATTTATTTGGAGGGATTATTAAATAGGAAAGAGGAATATTGTTTAGAGTAGAGTAATCAAGGGGGGATGAATTGAGTATCTATAAAAAAATTCATTTAAAAGTATTATTAAAAAGGATCCCCAATAAATTTAAATACAACCCAGTCAATCAAAGTAATATGGTTATGAAAGTTTTACTATTTAAATAACTTCTTAGATGATTTATTAATTCACATTAATCTTAATATCAGTTATTAACATTACTTTTGAAGTTATTATAATAAGGAAAAACAATTATAACTTCTTTCCAAGATTAACCATCAAAGTAAATTTAGTGATTTATGAATTATATAGTAAAACATAGAAAACTAAATTAAACAACACAACAGATATAAAATAAGTGGTTCAGTCTATAGAAGAGACCTAATCCACTCCACTTGGTGACCAACTTCCACCAAGATGTTTATATAAATAAATGTGATCCACACACTGTATCGGGGTTAACAACAATACACAGTACTGTCCCGGTCACATGACCTCTTCCACAGTTCTTCATGGGTAAGAACTACCATGTCACACATGGACCTCTTCCACACTTATCTGTGGGACTACACAATTGTAAAAAGATGTATGAGAAAGTATATCTTGTATCGTTTAGATTAATGAAGGAGACAATGCTTGTTTATAAACACACACACACACACTGCTCGAAATATAAAAATAATACACAATAGAGGAAAAATGATGATATAAGGTTAGAAGTGATTTTAGTGTTAGTCTATGCAACTCTGGACTTCTAGGATGAAGCAGATGAAGAAATTTAGTCCTCTTACGGAAAACCGAGTATCACAAGTTAGCTAGATCTAGATCGCGTTCTTTGTAGAGATGATAGTGTAAAAATGTTCTCGAATATAGGATTTTAGTATGCTTCATGTGAGTTTCTAGTTGCTTGTGTCTGTTCTTCTTCCAAGAATGCTCGTGCTTCTTCATTATCACGCACACACTAGTTTCTATGTTGCCACTATTGTTGCACTTTTCTTCTGTACACACTGTTCTTTTTATTCATAGAGGTCATGTGTTGGAGCCAACATGTTGCATGAATTACGCACCTCGTACCTCTTATTGTCAGTTGAAATGTATATAATGAAACATTAATTATGTTAGTGCATTTAAAATCTTAAAATATGACTGTTAGAGATTAAATTGAAGAACAAAAAAATAGATTAAGAAACAATGTCACAGTGTATCTTGAAATAGTGTCTTTATGAAACGGTGTCTCCTTGAAATGGTGTCTCCTCGAAATAGTGTCTCCTTGTTTGTCTTTATGCGGTGAGACTGTCATGATGGCATAGTTGTATAGAGATCCGGAACCAGTAGCACAGATGCAGTGTTAGGATCACAGTGTATGGGTCATAGTGTCTGGGTCACGGTGTCTGGGTCCTTTTCTAGAAAAACATAATCAGTTGAAGACTTATAGTTTCTCAAACTTTTCCAAATATCTGTACATAGCCTTAAATAGCGATATTCATATAAAGAATTAAAATTAATTATTCATAAGCAAGTTTCATTATAAACAAAATAGTATACCATAATTATTTAAGTCATAAAGTGACTAATCATCAGTATACATTATTTTAGATTGATTAAATAGGATAAAAAAGAATTACAAAATTTATTGGATTTATGATCATTAAAACTTTATTAACGGATGCGGATTCCAACAATCTCCCCCTTTATGATGATCAAAAATCATGTGAGGGAGAGATCTATTCTTAGGTAATGTGTCTCTTCCTTAATGTGCATATAGAATACATATTTTCCCCCTTTTGGGATTATCAAAAAGATTAAATAGGAAATAGATAATAACAGTTCACAATTAATTAAACGGACAAAAAGATTCATTACAAACAGTAAGTAACAAGAATACAGAAATCAACCCTATCAAAAAATAGTAGTCACTTTTCTTCAGCACTGGATTGTATTCTCTTTTCCCTTGGCAGCAACATCAAAAGATGAAGCCATATGAGTAGAGGTAGAAGTGGGATAAGGGAGTGAACCAGTAGACAGAGAATGTAAAGGGAGTCCTTCAAAAAAAGAAGGGGCCAAGGTAGGTGCAGTGGAAGACTGAGGAAAATGTTGATAAGGAAAACCCAGTCTAATCTGACTTAGAGCCTGAGAGATAGACATATATGTGGAGGCAAGGGAAGAGGATGAGAAGGTAGGAAAACCAGATCTCAAGGGAGCATCTACAAGAGCGACAATGGTAGTACTCAGTACATGATGATAAGGCCTCAAAAACTTAATAAATTCAGAAATGATCTCACCACCACACAACATTTAATTCTCAAATTCATCCTTGTTCTCTATAAACATATCCAACAAAGGAGTTAAATCTTTGATCTTTTGGACTTCAATTTTGAATCCTTGAGTGACAGGATGGATTCTCAGATTCAATACAAGGTATTTTATGTGGTTGGTCAGGTCATTCATTGAGAAGACCCTATTAAAGTATAAGTATACCTTCATAGTAATCTCTTCTTGAGCAATATTTGAAAATTTGGAATGAATTCTTACTGAATCAAGAACTCTTTCACTGTTCTTGACAACTTCAGATAGAGATTCTTTGTCAAAACCACTGAGCACAACCTAAATTTATTCTTTGATAACTATTCTAAGAAGATCATTGTTTAAAGAGGGTTGAGATGATTGTACAGAGGCACGATAATTAGTAACAGCTAAATTAAGAGATTTCATTTGATTTAGAACTTTATGGAGATAGCCCTTATACTCATGAGTCTACTTTTTATGACCAATAACAAGTTCATGCATATCTTGAACAATATTTGTGTTTCTTTTAGCTACCTTGTTAGCCAAGGAGGTTAGATTAGGTTGAATCATGGAGGCTACTTCCTATGTAATATGACTAAAAATATCCTCAATAGGATGAGAAAGTGGTTCTAATCTTATTTTCATCACTCTCTACATTTCTTCAAACATACCTCTAAGAGTATTTCCTTCATCACTTTATTTTTTTTCTCAACTTTGACTTCATGAATATCATGTATCATCTTGGGTTGAATCTTCCATATGATCTTTTCCAACATTAAAGAAGTGTCTCTATCACTCAAATTGGTTACAGGATCTGGTTGGGTATTCATGAATTTTTTAACACCAACTAATA
Organism: Viscum album; assembly: GCA_963277665.1. NCBI lineage: Eukaryota > Viridiplantae > Streptophyta > Magnoliopsida > Santalales > Viscaceae > Viscum > Viscum album. Next base: position 1,422,921,046 of record OY728136.1, on the reverse strand, counting down.
GGGTAGCTTCAAAAGATTTGGAATCATACTTACTCACCAAGTTGGAGGTTCTTGTGAAGGATTAGGAATAGGGGATGAGACAGGCTCTAGATATTTGGAACAGATAACATCAGGAGAAGATGACATTTTCAATTGAAACACAGTAGACATATATATTCCTTTAACTAAGACTTACTGGGAATTAGTCACATCAAAATAACAACGGAATTTATACCATGTTTCCACTTATATTGGATCAACATGATTAGGGAATTCAATAGGTTCCAGATTTAGGTGTTTATTCCTCTCAATAGGTCCATATTTTTCAGGACTGAGAGTTTTAGATCCTTGATCAGTTTACAAGATTTCAACCCTGGTATCCTCTCCCATTTCCTTTCTATAAAACTAAAAATATTTCTCAATTATCTCTTCAGTAGATGGGATAATTTCATGAATATATTGTTTCTCTATGTGTTCCTCAAGAGAAGATTCTTGCATAAAAGAATGATCTTACTCTATATTATCTTCTACCAAATCCTTTTCAATTATAACAACAACAGATTCTTTTTCAGAAGCAGGTTCTTCTTATAGATCAACAACTTCTTCAGGAACATGTATTTCCTTCTTAGTTAAGTCTTGGAGAACAGGTTCACTATTCTTCTCATCCAAATTAACTCCCCTTGTAGGTACAACAACCTATTATTCATCTTACTCATCAGAATACTCAACAATCTCATCTGCCTCTAAACCAAGATCAGAAATATCCTTAGGTCTTGAACAATGTTCTACTGGATTAATCTTTTTATAAACCCTGTCATTATCTTCCACCCATGTGTTTCTCTATGGATTCCAATTTATTTTCATTATCCTTACTGTAACTTTTGGAAGACAATACTCATAATCCTTAATAGATTCTTCATCTGGCCCAACCGACCCTTTGTCATGAAGCATAGATGAGATAATACTTGAATAGAACAAGGAGTCTTACTTAGAGGTTGTCTTGATCAACTCACTTATATAGAGTATAACATATTTTCATAGGTTGATCTTATATCCATTTTTCATGAGATGTATAAAAAATGAATCATGATACTTGTGTATAGAAAAATCACCTTTTCTAGGTCTAATTAAATTCTTAACATATTTAAACCGATGTCTGGTTTCACCATCTATCTCAGCAGTTATGGATCTTAGCTTTGTTTCTTTCCCAATTAATCTTCCCATCACGTATTCCAAAACGAGGAACTCACTTGGAGGTGGAGGAACTCTCTATTAGTCATAAAAAATATCCTCATAAGGCATCCTAAGGCATGAAACCTGTAACCTTGAAGAAAGGGTACAACTCTGGCCATTGATCCAACATCACACAACATAGCCATCTTTTGTATCAAAATAGAATTGAACATACTGATAAAACTATGCAACTAATTTCAGGTAAATAGGACTATCCTCCTTTTTGAACCAATCTATCCATCCTTTTTCTCTATGTACATTAAATACCAAAGACTTACTTGAAATAATCCAGACAGTAATAGTGCGACCGTATTGTTTGAGACAGTAAGTGCCAGACAGTAATAGTGAGACTGTAAACATGAAACAATAATTATTAACACAGTAAAATTATAGAACTGTTTTATAGGGACTTGTGAAATAGTAAACTGTGAAATAGTAAACATTGAAATATCATACTTACTACTTAAAATTTATCATTCCCAATTCATGTATGATGTAATATATTCTTTCAGAATTTGATGGTTTGGTGAATACATCAGTAAGATGATATCCAGTTCCAATGAATTCCAATGTGATGTCACCTTTTTGATAACGATCTCTCAGAAAGTGATGTCTTAAATCAATATGTTTTTTCCTATAGTGTGAAAGAGGATTTTTTTGAGATGTTAATATCACTTTTATTGTCACAATTTATAGGTACATGCAAGAATTGATATCCATAATCTAGTAATGTATGTTTCATCCACAAAATATGTGCACAATAACTACCATCAGCTATGTATTCAGCTTCAGTAGTAGATAATGAAACTGAGTTTTTTTTCTTACTACACCCTAATACTAGTGACATTCCTAAAAAGTGACATTTTCCAGAGGTACTTTTTCTATCTAACTTACAACCACAAAGTCAGCATCAGAAAAACTCACTAACTCAAATGATTCTCCTTTGGGATAGAGCATTCCTTGATTGGGAGTATGCTTAAGGTATTCAAAAATTCTTTTAATCGTATTTAAATGAGATTCCTTGGGGTTTTCTTGAAAAAGAGCACACATACACACACTAAACATAATGTCAGGTCGAATAGTAGTTAAGTAGATTAAGATTCCGATCATCCCCCTGTAAGTGTTTCGATCAACATATTTTCCATCTTCATCATGATCCAACATACATGTAGTACTCATTGGAGTGTAACTACCCTTACTGTTATAAAAAAAAACATGTTTTAGAAGTTCTCTAGTATATTTTATTTTATTTAAAATAATATCATCATTATTTTTAATGATTTGAAATCCAAGAAATAATTTTAGTTCACCCAAAAAACTCATTTCAAATTCGTTTTTCTTCATTTAAGAAAATTCAATACATAATGATTTTTTTGAAGATCCAAAGATTATGTCATCTACATATATTTTAACAACTAAAAAATCATTGGATGTTCATTTTATAAAATGGTTTGGATCAACAATTCCTTTTATAAAACCATTGGAAAGAAGAAAAGTACTTAATCTGTCATAACAGGCTCTTGGAGATTGTTTTAATCCCTATAATGATTTTTATAATTTAAAAATATGATTTTGAAAATGAGTATTTGTAAAACCATGGGGTTTCTCCATAAATACATCATATTCTCTATAACCATTTAGAAATTCACTTTAAACATCCATTTTATACAGTTTGAAATTCATATGTGCAGCATAAGCAAGCAGAATTCTGATGTCAATAAGTCTAGATACTAGTGCAAAGGTCTCTTCATAATCAATTCCTTCTTCTTGACTATAGACTTGTGCAACCAATCTATCATTGTTTCTAACTATATTACCATCTTCATCTACCTTATTTATAAACTCTCATTTATTTCCTATGGTAAATGTGTCATTGGGTATGTCAAAAAGTTTCAAAACATTATTCCTTTCAAACTAATTATGATCTTCTTGCATATCCATCACCCAAAATTTATCATTGATAGCTTCATTAACGTTTTTAGGTTCACATTCTGACAAGAAGACTTGATGTTCAACCTAATTCCTAAGAGAATATCTAGTTTGAGTTCCTTTATCTAAGTCTCATACAACATCATCTAAAGGATGGTTATTAAGAGTTATAACAGCTCTAGAAAAAGAAGGACTCTTGATTTTAGTTTCTTCAATAGGTTCAGGTTCATTGTGACTTGAATATAAAGAATTTCCAGAACATGATGTTTTTACAAATTCATTCATAGGATGGTTAGAGGATTTTGAATTAATTTCCATATTTGATACATCATCCTCTAGGATCTCTAGAGTGGTTTTAGGATAATGTGGACATGTTTCATCAAATTTGATATGGATAGATTCTTCCACACATTTAGTTATTTTATAAAAAAACTCTATAGGCTTTACTAGAGATTGAATATCCTAAAAATATTCCTTCATCACTCTTGGATGAAAATTTTTCAAGATTATCCTTAGTATTCAGGATATAGACTTTGCCACCAAAAATTTTTAAGTAGCTTACTCTGGGTTTCCTATTGTTCCACAAATTGTATGATGTTATTTTTGGAATTGGTCTAATATACACTCTATTGATAATATAGCATGTTTTATTTACAGCTTCAACCTAGAAATAAATAAGTACGTCATATTCACTAAGCGTGGTTCTAGAAATATCTTTCAGGGATCTATTTCTTCATTCCACAACTCCACTCTATTTAGGTGTTCTAGGGGTTGAGAAATTATGCATATAGCCATTTTGTGAGAAAAATAATTCAAACTCTTTATTTTAAAACTCACTACCATGATCACTTTTTATGGATTTAATTCTAAGTCAACTAATAATTTCTACAGTTTTGGAATATTTGGTAAAATAAGAGTGGGATTCACTTCTGTGAGCCCAAAATAAAGTCCATGTATATCTAGAAAATTCATCTACAAGTACATAAATATAGTTCTTACCATTTAAACTAGAAACTCTAGATGTTCCAAAAAAATCCATGTGAACCTACTTGAGAGGTTGAGAAGTTGACACTTCTTTCTTTAGTTTGAAGGAAATTTTGGGTTGATTTCCCTTTTGATAAGGATTACACACTTTATCATTTGGAATCTCATGTTTGGGTTGTTCTTTGAATAACCTTTTCTAGTTAACATTCTAAGGGAGTGAATATTACAGTGTTTTAGTCTCCTTTGAAAAATCCAATATTTTTTTGAAATACATATAACATGAAGCATTTTGAGAGACAAAAGAATCTAAGATAACAGAGTAAACATTTTCATTTATCAATGAAGAAATCACTAATCCATTTTTACAATTGAAAACATTTCAAGCATCATGTTCAAATTTAACATGAAATCCATCATCACATATTTGTGAAATACTAAGAAGATTATATTTCAATACATCAACAAAAAGTAATTTGTAAATCAAAACTGTGTTAGAGTTACTGATTTGGCCAAGGCTAATAATATTTCCTTTGTCATTGTCACCAAAGGTGACATGTCCACCATCAATCTTTATTAAATTATTGAAGCATGAATGATCTCCATTATTGTGTCTTGAACAACCACTATCCAAGTACCATAATATTTTACATGAGCTCTTTAAGCAGCTTTCCTACAAAATAGTCAGATAAAAATAGATTTGGGTACTCATAATTGTTTGGGTTTAGTAATATTAGTGACTAGTTCTTTTGTAACCCATATCTTCCTCATAGGTTTCTGATGATAATTATGTAAAGTATTTAAAAAATAAACTCTATTTGGTCCAAAAAATCTTGAAAGAGTAGAGAGTGTAGCATAACTTGAACTAACCGAATGTTTTCCAGAACTAGGAGTTAAGCTGTGTGTCCTAAACTTAGAAAAAAATTAGTTCTTCCAAAATTTCTTTTACCAAGTTGATAGTTGATACCAGTAGTATGTATAGAAGTGATATTTTTACCTAGAATTTGTTCCAAGGTATCTTTACCACTAGTAAACCTTTCAAGATCCTATTTCAATTACTCATTAGATAGCTTTAGTTCATTGTTTTCTTTGAGTAATTGAGCATTTTCCCCCTTTCAACACTAAGTTTAGTTTTAACAGTTGAGGTAAAAGCATACTGTTTCTTTAAAGACATGTATTTATCTTTTAATTCATTGCATGTCTCTTTATGCATATTACAGTATTCAATAATTTCTTCATTATAAATATTTCTGGAGTCACTCTCATATATAGAATAATAGGAATTGTGTATAGGATATTCCAGTGTTACCTCAGATGTGTTTGTTATAAAACACATATTGGTTTTGTTAGCATGTTCATCATGTGAAGATTCTGAGTTACTTGAACTATCCTCAGAAGCACTCCATGTTGCTTTCATTTCCTTTTTATACTTTCTATCTTTTTCCTCATATTTATTTTTATACTTGAGCTTGGGACTGTCATACATGATATGTCCCTTTCAATTACATTCATAGTAGAATATCTCATCATACTTGTCCTTCCTTTTCCAACCTTTCTTCCAGCTTCCTTTTTGATCATATCATCCCATGAAGTTAGGATTTCTAAAAAAGTTATTCTTCTTATAGAATCTTTTAATACATTTGGATAATTGAACCATCTCCTAATCACTGTCATGTGATTATTGTTCACTACTGGAACTTTATGCAGAGGCTTCCAAATTTCCTTTCTCATTGTGTTTAGAGGTGGTGGTCTTGAATGCAAATGATTTTCTTTTGGTTTCATACACCTCTTCCTTTTTGACTTTCATATCCTCTTCATACATCATCGGTTTCCCAATGAGTTCTTTTACAGGTAATTTTATGATGTCGCATGATTCTCTAATAAATACAGAGGTTCCTCTCCATCTATCAGGTAGGCATCTGATAATCATCATGATATATTCTTTGGTAGTAACTTCTCTTCTAAGAGAAACCATTGTGTTGAAAAAATCATTGAACCAGAGATACATGTTAGAAATAGGCTCATTAGGTTTCATTATAAAGTTATCATATTTAATCGTATGAGTATTGAGTCTAATTTCAATCACAATTTATGTTCCTTCATGTTAAAGAGACAAAGTATCAAAAATTAGAAATATAATGAATTCATGGATTTAAAATTTTTATTATAGGCAGTCTTGGTAGGGTCATCCCAATTGATTCTACCGGTAGTAGGAATCTTATATTCATCTATAATTGAAGACCAGATTTCAAAACTCATACTTTAAAAATGAATTTTCATTTTAATTTTCCATTGGGAATAATTTGTTCAAATAAATAATAGTGGTGGGTTTGTTTCAAAACCTTCTAATCTATTATCCATGATAAAGAGATACTTTTAAAGAGAAAGAAATTTACAATTAACTGAAATTTACAGATCTTTATAGTACAACTAAAATCACAGTTGAATAGTATCAAAAACAGAATCTTAATAGGAATAATAAAATAGCCTCTGATACAAAATGTTGGTCAGAGTAGAGTACTCAAGAGGGGTGGGGGTGAATTGAGTATCTATAAAAATTTCTTTTTACAAGTATTCTAAAAAAGGTTCCCCAATAAATTTAAATACATCCTAGCTAATCAATGTAATATGGTTATGAAAGTTTGACTGTTTAAATAACTTCTAAGAAGATTGATTAATTCTTAGTATTCTTAATATCAGTTATTAACATTACTTTTGAAGCTATTATAATAAGTAAAAACAATTATAACATCCTTCCAAGATTAGATATCAAAGTAAATTTAGTTATTTATGAATTATACAGTAAAACAAAGAAAACTAAATTAAAAAACAAAGAAGATATAAAACAAGGGGTTCAGTCTTAAGCTGAGACCTAATCCACTCCACTCGGTGATCACCTTCCACCAAATAGTTTATATAAATAAATGTGATCCACACTTTGGATCGGGGTTAACACTAGTACATTGGACTATCTAGGTCACACGACCTCTTCCACAGTTCTTCATGGGAAATAACTTCCAGGTCGCACAGGGACATCTTCCACACTTATTTGTGGGAATACAAAAGTGTAAAAAGATCTATGAGAAAGGATATATTGTATCATTAATTTTAATACAGGAGACAATGTATGTTTTTATACAGACACAAACACACTTCTCAAAGGATAAATGTAATACACAATAGAGAAAAAATGATGAGATAAGGTTAGAAGTGATATGAGTGTTAGTCTATGTAGCTCTGGACTTCTAGGATGAAGTAGATACAGAAATCAAGTCCACTTATTAAAAATAGAGTATCACAAGTCAACGAGATCTGGATTTTGTTCTTTGTGGAGTTGATAGTGAGAAAATATTATCAACTCTAGGATTCAAGTACGCTTCATGTTTTCTTCAGAAGAGTCGATTTGCATGCGTCGGTTATTATTTTAATAATGCTCGTGCTTCTTCGTTATCACGCACACACATGTTTCTCTATTTTCATTATTTTTGTGCTTTTCTTCTGTCTATTCTATTCTTTTTATTCAAAGAATTCGTTTTTTGGATCTGACATGATGAATTTATTCTGTACCTCGTACCTCGTACTGTCAGCTGACATGTCTACAAAGAAACATTAAATATGTTAGTGCATTTAAAAGCATCAAATATGACCATTAGAGATTAAATAGAAAAAAAATGAAAAAACAGATTAAGAAATGGTGTCACAGTCTATCTGGAAAAGGTGTCTCCATGAAACAGTGTCTCATTGAAATGGTGTCTCCTCGAAATAGCGTCTTCTTGTTTGTCTTTGATCGATGAGATAGCCATGAAAACAAATTTGTATAGGGATCAGGAACCGATAGCACATAGGCGGTGTTAGGATCACGGTGTCTGGTCATGATATCTTATTCTCTATGTCAAGTTCATGTTTTCTGGTTCACGATTTCTTGGTCCAAATTTCTGGGTCATGGTGTCTAGTTCATGGTTTCTAGGTCACGATGTCTAGGTCCTTTTCCAGAAAAACATAACTGGTGGCAGACTCACGGTTTCTCAGATTTATCCAAATATCTTAACACAAAATTAAACAGTGATAATAATATAATGAATTAAACTTAATTATTTATAAGAGAATTTCATTATAAAAAAATATTTTATAATAATTATTTATGTTATAAAGAGACTAATCATCTGTACATATGATTTTAGATAGATTAAACAGGATTAACAAGCATTAAAAAATTTATAGGACTTTTTATCATTCAAAGATGATTAAAACATGAGGAGTCCAACAAGGATGATAACCTACTCCTGATTATATGATCTTCATCCTCTATGAGCTGCCATGGAGACCTAGACCCACTTTTCTTTAGTGAGATCCCATAAGATATTAACCACTTCATGATGAGGATGATGGGCCTCATAAAGTTGGTAGCTATGATTTCTTATAGGGGACCTTGGGTGAGACCCCTATGCTGTATGAATTAAGTCATTGGTAATGAATTCATCATCCATACTAACTTAAGTGAGGGAATCATTATCATGTTCTCAGGTAGGCTCCCAAAATATTTGGAGACTGCTTGTGAAGACACCTGGTTTTAGATTGCTGGCTGTTGCTGGGAAGATAGTTTGGGGGCTTCATGGCTTGAAGGTCCTGGTTAAATTCCTCCAAGATGGAGAGAGTACCCTTATAGTGATACTCCCGAAGTATTGAATTTGAGACCCAGCGTCGAAGAAACTGGGTGGGTGATGTAATCATCTTCTTTGTGGAGGACCTGATTGGTGAATTGGTTGACACACGTGTCAGTGAAAAATTCTGAGATTACATTGGATTAAAGGAAGAGATGATGAGTACCTATAATATTTATGATATACATAGACAAAAAAACTTATTCAAGGTATAATATCATGACCTCATGCATAATTAATGGCCTCACATGGCCCTTCGTCCATTATGGATGTTAAATGGGCCTAAAATGGGGTAACACCACCATAATGGATAAGGATTCACATCAGGTTCACTATTTTGTTCCTAAAAATATAGGTTTGGTCTTGGTAATGGAATGGTAAAAAAGTACTGAGTAGTATAACCTTTTTATCCTATAAAGGAAGTGTCGTAGTTAAGTCTTTCATACCCGATTTACCATTGTGTTTCCAATAAAGAACCGTTTTCACATGAGTCGGTTTATTATAGGGGTTAAATGGTTTTCAACCACTGAAATTGGGACAAAATCCTTATAATGGTTCCCAATGGGGTTTTTATGGAGCTAGAAATTCCCAAAAACTGTCAAATCCAATATTCATGGACCTAATTTCCAAAGGAAGGCATTCATTGGATGACTTCGCCAACGACACTTAAAAACTCACATTGGTTGAGATGATGGGAAGTTGGTCTCATCACACCATTTTGGGGGGAACTATTTCATATTCAATGACTCTCTAATAGATTTAATACATGTTCATTACTCCTTGGTTCATTCTCATGTATGCTTATGTGTATGGTCCTAAAACAACGGTCTATTGTGACTATGCATGGGTTCCAAATCATCTATAGGCATCTAAGATATTCTATAAATGGAAGGATCTATAGGTATCCAAGGTTATCTATCAATCGTATCCTTTTATAGACAGGTCAAATATTTATTGGTTATTCATTAAGATGATTTTGGTTTTAATTCATTTTGGTGTGGTGCTCTGGGGTTTTCTATCATTCAGGGAGATGAAACATATTTTGATATTGATATCAACACCACAAGATGGGATTCATATGTACCCTTGTGAGAGGAATCAGACCCCACATAGTTTGGTGCCACTCAATAGGGGGAAAACTATTTAAGGTTAGGAAACAAGGACCCAACCATGCAGTTTTATCATTATACCGAAAGGATAACTAGGTGGAAGGTGCCTCATCATGGTTGGTGGGGGACTTATACCGAGGTTTCCCGAGTGACCCAGAAGAGATATTGTTGGCTAGGTGGACAAAACACTATAATGGATATGGCTCAAAGAACATTAGGTTGGATTTTTATGATGGGTTTTTTACCTTAGAGAGTATTTTAACATATCCATGTTAGTTGGGAATCAAATCTCATGTAGTTTGGTTGGTCTGTGGATTATACATGGAAGATACCAAATTAAAAGGCTATGATTGAGGCTTACACTTATATGGATAGCCATCCTATTAGGGATTACATCTTTAGAGAAGTCATGTATTATTAAAGTTTATTTGGGATTACACATGGAAGATAACCAATTACAGTATTGGGATCATTCAGATTTCATGATCTACACTAACCTTTAATTTAATGTTATATATGCTCGGTGTGAGAAAAAAGAGGATGTAGTGGATATAAAGACTGAGCAAACCACCATTCCCTCAGATGGATGGCCGTGGAGACCAAAGGAAGAGATAAAGGGCATTTAGTTTTCCTATTTTTCTATTTTTTTATATTTAGGATAGTCAATTTTTTGATCTATCTGGATATGTTCCGAGAAGAGGTAATGAGGAGAAAAATTGACACCTCATGTAAGAAAGGATAAGTTCTTACCTCAGGAGGAGTTCCCTAAAATTGGTTCTGGAAATGATTTTAATGTTCAACCTTGACCTCATTAAATGGAATGGCTGGTAGCTCATACCAATCCATAGAATGGGGAGGGTTCACATGAGCACCCCAAGGTTGGAACCCTTGTTACAATAGGAATTTAAACTTGAGATCATTTCGAGGTTCCACCATATTGCTGGGATCACCCATGCGACTCTTCTTACCATGGATATGTAAACTCAAAAGAACCATTGTATATTTTTGATGATCTTATCATATGTTTTAGGATGATTTAGAAGATTCCTTACCCAGATGTTGATATAGAGGTTCATAGAGCGGCCTACATGGGGATTAATGATATGATAGAAGAGAATTTTGGGAGAAGAAGAGTAGAACGCCCTAGGATGCCTCACTTCATCTGACATCTTCTTACATGGGATGGGGTTACCTCCACCTAGCATGGTGCTATGCAGGTGGGGGTATGTTCCATGTAGCATTGTGTTATGCATACCTTGGTTCTACCCGTGTAGAATCTTGCTATGAGGGGCCATGTTCCTCCTACGTAGTGATTTACTATACAGGTAGGGTTTTGTCTTCATAGTGATTTTCTATGTTGCATACCTATATGAAAAGGGTCCATCGATTTGTGCCTTATGAGATTGGATCTTCAAGAGTAATTTGGGTTCACTAACAACCATATTATTTATTATGTCATCCTTAATGTTATGTGTTGTGTTTTACCTATAGAGTATTGTTGAAGGGCTTCGATTTTCATGGTTCCTTGCATTGGATCTCTTTTGTCCGTATATCTAGATGTGGATTTATTCTTCCTCTCTTTGGTCCCCCACGGGGACTACTTATAATGGAATGGGGGAAGTGGATACCTTTATGGTTGGTTGTCCCCAGTGGGCTTGGAGCCTTATTTTTTCGGAACCCATGAAGGATTCTCCAGCCTAATAATGACTAATTCAGTAGGGGAATCGTTTGCGGAGTTAGAAACCACAGCCTCAATTCCCCAAAATGACTTGATCTCATTTGTGGGACATGACTATACCACCGTGTCATGAGAAATATTTATTTTTTTTGGGATGTTCGTTCTCAAAGGCATAAATCACTACCTCAATCCTGAAAATGACTTAGGCTTAATTTTCGGGAACCAATGGAACCACAATGTCCCTAGAACTACTTAGTTCATAGGGGTGTTTGTTTGTCGTGGTGTAAATCATCACCTCTCTCCCGTAGATGACTTCAATTTCATTTTCAAGGTTCATTGCCACCATATCTATCCAAAGAACTATTTTCATTCATGGGTGGTTCATGAAGCCACAAATCACCATGCAGAGTGGCTGTCTGCGAAGGGATTCCCGCTTCACAGTCACATCCCTTTAAACATTTTCTTCAATCTTCTCCCAATTTCCTTTTTACCCTTTTCCAAATTAATGGAATTATATAGATATTTTTTCAAACAATTTAAGGACTCAATAACCCCTAACACCCAAAAAATCCTAAAATATTTTTATATACGTTAAATATAATTAATGAACACTAAAAACCCTAAAACTTATGTAACTAAAAACCCTAAGAAAACCATAAAACAGTAAAAAAACTCTAAAAACCCTAAAACCCAAAAGAACCATAAAAACACAAAAAACCATTAAAACCCCAAAAAACTCTATAACATTAAAGAAAAAACCCAAGAAAACCATAACAAACACGATAAATCACAAACAAAACTCTTAAAAAACCTTTAAAAACCATAAAAATATTTAAAACCTCAAAACAAAAAAATCATAGAAAACTCTAAACCTTACACCCTACACCATAAACCCTAAACCCTTAACCCCTAACCCAACACCCAAAACCATATATCATACACCCTAAACCCTAAACCAGAAACTATACACCCAAAACCTTACACCTAAAACACTATACCCAATATCCTAATCCCTAAACCCCAAACCAAAAACCTTATACTCCACACCTTAAACCCTAAACCATACACCATATATACTATACACTACACCATAAACCCTAAATCATAAACACTACACCCTAAAACCTATAACCAACACCTTAAACCCTACACCCAAAACATTATACCCTACACCCTAAACCCTAAACCCATCACACTATACCCTATACCCTACACCCAAAACACTAAAATCCAAACCTAAAACCGTATACCCTACACCATAAAACCTAACACCTACACCCCAAACCCTATACCATACCCCCTAAACATAAACCCTACACCATAAATCCTATAATCTACACCTTAAAACCTATACCTTACACCCTAAACCCTAAAATATAGAACCTAAACCATACACCCTATACCCTATACACGTTATCCAAAACACTCAACCCTATACCATACACCTAATACCATACACCATACACTAAAAACCAATAACATATTCCCTAATGACTAAACCCTCCACCTCAAACCCTATACCCAACACCCAATACCCTATACACTATACCCTAAACCATAAACCCTGTACCTAACACCCTAAACTATATTACATGAACCATAAACACTATACCCCATAACCTAAACCCTAAACATTACACCGAGAATCTTATAACCTACACCATGAACCCTAAAACCATAACCATAAATACTATACCCTTCAAAAAACCATAAACCCTATAACATAAACCCAATATCATACATCATACACCCTATAACCTACACCCTAAACAAAAAAATCTACACCCTAAACAATAAACCCTAAACCAACACCAAAAACACTAAACCATTCACCATAAACCGTATACCCTACACCCTACACCCGAAACCCTACACCCTAAACACTATAACCTACACCCTAAACCCAATACACTACACTCAAAACCATATACCCTATAACATAAATCCTAAACCTTACACCCTAAACCATATACCCCACAATGAAATCCCTAAACCCTACACCCTATACCTTATACAGTACACTCTAAACCCTAAATTCTACTCCCTAAACCCAGCAACCTAAACCTTTATCCATATACCATACACCTTAAACCTTATACCATACACCCTTAAACCTTAACCCAACACCCTAATCCCTGAACACTACGACCTAAACCCTGAACCCTACACATGAAACCTTATACCTTACAACCTAAAACATAATCCATACACCCTAAAACCTATACCCTACACCCCATACCGTAAAACCTACACCACAAACCATATACCCTACACCCTAACCCCAAAGCCTTTTACCCTAAAACCTATATCCTTCACCCTAAACCCTTCACCCTATACCTTAAACCTTATTTCCTTCACCCTAGGCACAATGACATACACACTAAACCATAAAACTAAAACCCTACACCCTAAAACCAAAACCCTACACCCAAAACATTATAAACTGCACACTAAAACATAAACACAACACCCTAAACCATATAAACTTCATCACAAACCCTAAACTATACAACATAAAATCTATACCCTACACCCAAAAACAATCCTAAAAAACCTTGAAAAATAAAAAATAATCCTAATATACTCTAACATATTCCTAAAACACTAAAATTCCAAGAAACTCTAATTCCCTTAAAACCCCAAGAACACTAAAAAATGAAATCTCCTAAAAACCATAAAACCATTTTAAATCCATAAACATACCTAAAACCCCAAAAAATAATAGAACCCCTAAAATCATAAAAATCGAAAAAACCCAAAATATCTTAAAACCATAAAAACCCTAAAATCATATAAAATACCTTAAAAACACAAAAACCACACATGAAAACCAGAAAAGCCCAAAAAATCTTTCAAAACCCTTCAAACCCATTAAAAATTGAAATAAATCCTAGAGACACTAAAAATCACATAAAATCCAAAAGATACCTAAAATACCTAATCACTCATAAAACCATTAAAACATTAAAAAATACCTAAAAACACTAAAACAAAAAAAAATCTCAAAATCCTTGAATATCCCACAAAAACCCTAAAACCCAAAAAACCCTAAGAATTATTAAAACTCTAAAAATTCGTAAAAAAATTTATATGAAAATACATAAAACAAATGAATATATAAAAAATTATAAATCCCCAAAAAACCCAAATCCTTTAAAACCCAATAAAAACATAAAATAACCTAAAACCCCCCAAATACCCAAAAAATCAAAACCCCCTAAAACCCTAAATTGCCATAAGAACCCTAAAAGGCACTAAAAATACTAAACCCTAAAATACTATAATATAATTTAAAAACCATAAAAGAATATGAAAACCTAAAACTGCTTAAACCCTAAAAAACATAGAAACCCTAAATGTCCTTAAAAACACGAAAACCTAAAAAAGGACACTAAAAACCCTAAAAACCCCTAAAAGGACCAAAAAACTCTAAACCCCGTAAAGTACCCTAAAACCCCAAAACGACCTTAAAGGATCTTAAAAACCCTAAAGGAACCTAAAACTAATAAAAACCCCAAAGGGTCCTAAAACCCCTAAAAACATAAAAATATCATAAAAATCCTAACCATTAATGACCAAAAAATCCCTAACCCCCACCCACAAATCCTTAAACATACAAAATCCCTAAAATAAAATAAAAACACTTAAAAACCTAAAAGAACCTAAAACCCTTAAATACCATAAAAGACCCACAACACCCCCCAAAAAATTTCTAAAAACCATAAATACCCTATACTATAAAAAAATGTTAAAATAACTTATAAACATGTAAAAACCTAAAAAACATAAAATACCATAAAAAATAAAAAATAATTATAATAACCATAAAAAACCTAACACACTAAAACCGTAAAAACCCTAAAAACCCTAAAAAATCTAAAACCCATAAAACACCCTAAAAACATATCCCTCAATCCCTAACACCCCCTCTAAAGACACCTAACAACCCTAAAATCCAAATAAACCTTAAAAACTATCCAAACCCCTAAAACCCCATGAAAAACAACTAACAACCCCAAAAAACATTAACAAAATCAAAAACATGAAAAATCGCCCCAAGACCCATAAAAACACTAAATCCCCCCCCAAATCATAGAATCCCAAAAAACCCTAAAAAATCACTAAAATACTTAAAATCCAAAAATAATACAAAAAACCCTATAACCCAAAACACCTAAAAACCCCCCAATGAACCCTAGAAACTCTAAAACTTGAAAAATGATAAAATACCTAAGAACCCAAAAAACTATGACCCCTGAACTACTAAAAACCCTAAAAAACCGAAAAGAAACCCGTAAATCCCAAAAAAAACCCTAAATGACCCTAAAACCCTAAAACCCCTAAACACAATAAAGCATTAAAAGACCAAAATAATTCTATAAAAACCCTAGACAACAATAAAATACTATAAAACCCTAAAAAACCTTAAACCCCATAAAAATTCTAAGAACCCTAAATAACACTAAAACCCAAAACCCCTAAAAATCCAAAAAAATACTAAAAAATCCCAAGAAATACCTAAATGAACCTAAACATCCTAACACCACTTAAAAATCATAAAAAAACTAAAAATCCTAAATACCAAAAAATACCAAAAAACTATTTAAAACCTAAAAGCATCCAAAACAACTGAAAAACCTTAACACCCCCTAAAAACCTTAAAACCCTTAAACCCCTAAATGACCCTTAAAACCCCAAATGACAGTACAAATCCTAAAAACACTAAAATACCATAAAATTCAATAAAACCCCTTTAACACTCTAAAAGGAATAAAACCACAAAGGACCCTAAAACTCTGAAAACCACTAAAGGATCCCAACTATCACTAAAAACCTTAAAAGACCCTAAAAATCAATAAAACCATAAAACCCCCTAAAATTCCTATAAGAAAATAAAACCCATAAAAAATCCAAAAATCCACTAAAACCCCTATGAACAATAAATCACCCCAAAAACATAAAAGACCCTATAAACCTTAAATACCATAAAAGATCCTAAAACCAATAAAAATATAAAACACTAAAACCCTAGAAGACCCTAAAATCCCCTAAAAATAATAAAAACCTCCAAACCCAATAAAAATATAAAGACCCTAAAAAAACATTAAAACACCAAAAAACCTAAAGACATATAAAATCCCAAAAACCCAAATAAACCCATAATAAACCATAAAAACCATAAAACACTGAAAAGTTATAGTTACCCTAAACTCACTATAACACCCTTAAAAACCTATGAAACCCTAAAAACATCAACCCCCGCAAATCATGAAATCCATAAAAATATAACCCCTAAACCCCAATAAAACCATAAAACCATCCAAAAATAAAAAACCATTATAATATTAAAACCCCCAAACCCCCAAAAAAACTACAAAAACAATAATAACCGCAAAAACTCTAAAAACCCTAAACACTTTGAAAAACACTAAAAAACTAATAAATCCTAAAAATTCTATAAAATAACTAACCCCCCTAAAAACCACAATAAAACTCAAAAAACTAGAATAAAACCCTAAAAATTAAAAAACCATAAAAACCATATAAAACCCTAAAAAACAAAAAACCCCAATATAATAGACACCCCGATCACTAAAATCCCAAAAAATAAAAAACCTCTCTAAAAACATACAAAACCTAAAAACCCTAAAACCCCCCAAACACCCTAAAAAAATAAATTATAAAGATAAAAACTCTAACCACCCACCCAAAAAAACTCCAAAAAACCATATAAACCATAAAAACCCAATACCCCTAAAAACACTAAAACCGATAAAAACTATAAAATATCCCTAAACACCCAAAAAACATAAATAAGAAAGAACACTTGAAAAGGTAAAAGCCTTAAAAAAATAAGAAAACCATATGTTATAGGATATAGGTTTTTTGGTGTGCATGTTAGGGTTTAAAGTGTAATGTATAATGCCTGTGGTTTTTAATATATTTATGGTTTTTTATTTTTATTGGGTTTTTTATGTTTTTAGATATTATATGGGTTTTAGGGGTTTTATTATTTATATGGGTTTATGGTTTTTAATATTATTTTGGGTTTTTAGGGGTCTATGTATTTTAGGGTTATTTGTCTTTTTAGATTTAAGGTGTTTTAGAGTTTTTAGGGTTTTAGGTTTTCTTAGAGGATTTTACGATTTTGTGGGATTTAAGGGTTTTTAATATTTTTATGCTTTTTAGAATTTTTAATGTTTTTCAGGTTTTTATTTTTTTAGATTTTTTATGGTTTTAGTGTTTATAGTTCTTAGGGTTTTTAGTTTTTAGGGGTTTTAAAGTTATTATTAATTTTTTGTATTTTAGGGATTTTTTTTTATTTTTTAGGGATTTTAGGGTTTCTAGGGGTTTTAGTGTTTTTAGCTATTCTTACAGATTTTTATGGTAATTTAAGTTTTCAAGGTTATTTTAATGATTTTATAGTTTTAGGGACTATTAGGGTTTTGTATGTTTTTTTCATAGTTTGGGGTCTTAGGATTTATTAGGTTTTGGGGGTATTTTAGGGGGTTTTACAATTGTTTAGGGTGTTTAGGGTATTTTAAGATATTTTTGGGGTTTTAGGGAGATTTAGGGTATTTTTTTTGGTTTTAGGTTCTATTAGGGTCTTCTTAGTGGATTAATGCATTTTTTCGGGTTTTTGGGTTTTCAGTGTTTTTAGGTTTTTTAGGGTTATTTTATAAAAATAAGGGCTTTTAAGGATTTTAATGGTTTTCTATGTTTTTAGGGTGTTTTTGGGTTTTATAAGATTTTGGGTATTTATAATTTTTAGTTATTTTATGTATTTTATGGGTTATAGTGTTATAGGGAATTTTATGTATTTTAATAGTTTTTTGGGTTTTAGGATTTTTATGGTTTTGGGGGTTTAATGGTTTTTAGGTTTTTAGGTTTTTAGGGGTTTTAGGGTTTATAAGATTTTATATTTATTAGGTTTTTTTGGGTTTTTAGGCTATTTGGTGGTTTTTTTAATGTTTTTATGAGTTTTAGGGTCTTTTGTGGGTTTGGGGTCTTCTAGGTGGTTTGTGGGGTTTTTTAGTTTTTTAGGGTTTTAAGTAGTTTTATTGAGAATTTTATATTTTAAAGGGTTGTATGTATTTTTATGGTTTTTGGGGTTTTGGGTAATTTTATAATTTTTATGGGTTTCTTGTTTTTCTTATAGTTTTTATGGGTTTTAATTATTTTTATGGGTTTTCAAGGGGGTTTATGTTAATTTTTTGGTTTTTGAGGGTATATGTAGGGTATTTTTGTGGGTCATATAATATTTAGGGTTTTTATGATTTTAGGGGGTTTTGGGTTGTAGGGGGATTAATGGTTTTTTGTCTCTATTGGGGATTTATGGTTTTAGATTGTTTAGGGTTTTTATTGGTTTTTAGGGTGTTTTTATTGTCTTATATTGATTTTTTTAATATTATTATGGTTTTGGGGATTTTAGTGTCTCTTTAGGGGTGTTTTAGTTTTATTGCCTTTTTGGGTTTTTTTTATTTTTTGGATTTTAGGGGTTTGTATGTTTTTAGAGGTTCTAGGTGGTATTTTCATGTTTGGATAGGGGACATTAGGGGATTTAAAATATTTTAGGGGATTTAGGGGTTTTTAGGATTTTAAAAGGTTTTTAGTTTTTATGGGGGTTTAAAGGGGTTAGTAAGGTATTTTAATTTATTTGGTATTTTAAGGAATTTAAGGGTTTTAATTATTTCTGTGGGTATTTTAGGATGTTAGGGTTTTGGGGGGTTTTAGGTTATTTTAGTGTTTTTGGGATTGTAGGGTCTTTTATGGTATATGTTATAGGGTTTAGGGTTTAGGATTTATGATTTATGGTTAGGTTTTAGGATGTTTAGTTTAGGTTTTAGGAATACAGTTTAATCTTTAGGGTATAGGTTATAGGATTATGTGTGTAGGGTTTAAGGTTTTCGGTGTAGGGTTTAGGGTTTAGGGTTTAGGGTGTAGGGTTTTGGGATTTGTGTGTAGGTTTTAGGATTTTAGGTCTAGTGTTTAGTGTATTGGGTATAAGGTATATGGTGTAGGTTTTTAGGATTGAGTTTTAGGGTATAGTATACATGGTTTACATTTCTAGGAGGTTTAGGGTTTTCTAGGTTTTTAAGGGTTTTTAACATTTTTATTATTTGTAAGATTTTTATCATTTTTAGGGGTTGTTAAGATTTATAGGGGATTGAGTTATTTTTAAGGGTTTTATTGGACTTTCATGGGTTTTAGTAATTTTATGGTGTTTTAGGGGTTTTAGAGTTTTTAGGGTATTTTTGTTTTTTAGGGTTTTTAGTTTTTTTGTTGGTTTTCAGGGTTTTTAGGGTATTAAGGATTATTTTTCATTTTAAGAGTTTCAGGTTTTCGTAGTTTGTTAAGCTTTTTTAGGGTTTTAAGGGTTTTTGGGTTTTGAGGATTTTTAGAGTTTATATGGGGTTTGGTTTTTTTTATATTCTCTGTTTTAAAATGTTTTTAGGGTTTCTAGGGGTTTTAATGGTATTAATGGGTTTTTAGAATTTTTAGGGGTTTTAAGGATTTTTAGGTTTTTATTGTGTTTAGTGATTTAGGATTTTATAGTTTTGGGTATTTTAGTGGTATTATAGGGATTTATGTTTTTAGTGTTTTATAGGGTTTTTTATTTTTTGTACTCTTTTTAGGTTTTTACTATTTTAGGGTCATTTTGTATTTTCATAGGAATTTTTACATTTTAAAGGTATTTTATGGGTTTTAAGGGGTATTTTAGGGGTTTTGTGTTTTTTTGTGTTTTTAGGGATTTTTAGGGTCCTTTTGTATTTTTTAGGTTTTTGGTGTTTTTATAGGTTTTATTAATGTTTTCGATCTTTAATGAGTTTTAAGTTTTTTAGGGACCCTTAGGGGTTTTAAGGGGTTTTAGTTTTTTTTTGGGTTTTTTCGGTTTTTGGGGGTTTTCAGGTTTTACATTTTTTGGGTAATTTAGGGTAATTAGGCTTCTTTATTTTTGTTTTTGAGGGTTTTTTAGTGTTTTTGGGATTTATGGTTTTAAATTGGTGTTATGGTTTTTTGGTGTTCTAGGGTTTTTTTGGGTGTGAGGGTTTTTGAGGGATTTTTTTATTTAATCATATGTTTAGAATGAGGGCGGTTATAATGTTTTAAGGTATTTTATTGTTTTTATAGTTTCTATGTATTTTATGATTTTAAGGAGTTTTTAGGGTTATTTTAGGGGTTATGATTTCTTTTGGGGTTTCAAGGATTTTAAGCGGTATTCATGGGTTTTAGGGGTCTTTAGTGTTTTATGGGGTTTTTGGGTTTTTATGGTTATAGTTTGTCTTTTTCATGTTTTTTTTGGGTTTTAGTGATTTTGATTATATTTTTAATGTTTTTATAATTATTTAGTGGTTTTAATTTATTTTTGGGTTTTAAGGGTTTATTGGGGTTTTTGTGGTTTTATGGTTTTTAGAGTTTTTAGTGATTTTTGGGTATTTTTGGTTATTTATTTATTTTTATTATTCTTAGGGGTTTTATAATGTTTATGGGATTTTAGTGTATTTTTTGTGGTTTTATGGTGGTGGGAGGGGGGGGGGGGGGTTATAGTATTTTTTATTTTTTACTGATTTTTAGGTTCTTTTACTGTTTTTAGGGTCTTTAGGTTTTTAGTATTTTAAGGGTCTTTTATGGTTTCGTTGGGTGTTTGGGATCTTTTTAGGGTTTTTGTGATTTTTAAAGGTTTTTTGTTTTAGTTGTTTTAAGGGTTTTAGTTTCTTTTATAGGTTGTATGTATTTTTAGGTTTTTTATAGATTTTATGATTTTTAGGGTTTTGATGTGTTTTATGGGTTTTACGGTTTTTTAGAGTTTTAGGGGTTTTGGGTGTTTTTTGGGTTATTAGTGTTTTTAGATTTTTTATTTTTTACTATTTTTTTGGATTTTTAGTGTTTTAAGAGTACTAGGTGTTTTGGGGGTTTCTAGGGTAGTTTTAATGGTTTTTATGTTTTTTAGGGGTTTTAGGGTTTTTAGGGTTTTATGGTTTTTAGGGGTATTAGGTTTTTTGGGTTCTTTTTGGGGGTTGAGGGTATTTTTGGCGGTTTTTTGTGTTTTTTTGATTTTTTATTTATGGTTTTTAGGGTTTTCTAGGATTTGTTTTTATTTTTAGGGGCTTTTAAGGTTTTTAGAGTTTTTTTTATATTAATGGTTTCTTAGGGGTTAAAGTTGTTTTTAGGGGATTTTAGGGTTTTATATAGTTTTTTTGTTTTATTTAGGTGTTTTAGGGAATTTTAGGGGTTTCAGGGTGTTTCTTATGGGTTTTAGAATTTTTATTGTTTTATGGGGTTTTTTGAGTTTAGAGTTTTTTGGTTTTTTTGGAGAGTTTTTTGTTTATTTATATGGATTTTAGGGTTATCCTAGGGTTTTTAGGTTTTTCAAATTTTGTAATATTTTTTATGGGTTTTAGGGTTTTTAGGTTTTAGGGTTTTGGGTGTTGGGTACAATGTTTATGGAGTATGGTACAAGGTTTTTGGTATAGGGTACAATGTTTAGAGTGTATCCTATAGGGTTTAGGGTGTAGGGTTTACAGTTTATAGTGTATGGTATATGGTTTAGGGTATACGATTTAGGGATTACAGTTTAGGGTATAGGGTTTAGGATATGGTACATGGTATAGGGTTTAGGGTTTATGGTGTACGGTTTTGGGTTTAGGGTGTAGGGTGTAGGGTTTAGGGTGTATAGAGTAGGGTATAGTGTTTAGAGTGTACAGTATAGTGTATTTGGTATGGGATTTAGGGTATAGGGTATAAGGTTTAGGTTGTAGTGTTTAGTGTTTATGGTGTATAGTATAGGTCTTAGGTTGTAGGGTTTATGGTTTAGGGTGTAGGGTTTATGGTTCAGGGTGTAGGGTTTTGGGTTTTGGGTAAATGGATTAGGGTTTAGGGTCTAGGGTCTAGGGTCTAGGGTTTTTGGTGTATGGTTTAGGGTGTAGGGTATAGGTTTTGAGGTGTATGGTTTAGGGTTTTGGGAGTATGATATAAGGTTTACAATGCAGGGTATTGGGTTAAAGGTGAAGGGTATAAGGATTAAGTTATAGAGTTTGTAGTTTTGGTTGTAGAGTATAGGGTATAACATTTAGGGGGGTTTTGGTGTTTCTGGTTTTTGGTTTTTTTGGTTTTTTTATGATATTTAAGGTATTTTAGACATTTTTACATTTTTTTGGTTTGTAGGTAATTTTGGGGTTGTAGGGTTGTTATGGTTTTAAGGTAATTTTATTTTTTAGGGTTTTTATTTATTTTCTTTGTGTTTTTAGGGTTTTGAGTATATTTTAGGGGTTTTAGGGTTTATTAGGGTTTTAGAGGTTTTATTGTTTTTATGATTTTTAATATATTTTAGTGACTTAGGGTTTTTTCTAGGATTTATATGGTTTTGAGGTTTTTGGTGGGTTTTAGTTTTTAGGGGGTTTTAGGGTATTTAATGGTTTAATGTTTTTTAAGGGGTTTCTTTTGGTTATTAGGTATTTTTTAGTTTTTATGTTTCTAGTGTTTTTAGTGATTTTAGTGTTTCTTTGTGATTTTTATGCATTTAATGGCTTTTAGGGTTGTATTGTTTTTAAAGATTTTCTCAGGTTTTAATTGTTTTTTGAGGTTTTCCATATTTTCTAGGTTTTTTTGGTTTTTAATGGTTTTATGGAACTTTGGGTTATTTTAGTGTTGTAGGGTGTTTATTATTTTTTATAGTTTTTAAGGTTTGAGAGTGATTTATAATTTTTTTAGAATCTTTGGGTTTTTTATAGTTTAATATGGTATTTTGGTTTTTTTGGGTTTTAATGTTTTTTTGGGTTTTGAGGATTTTTTTTGGTTTTATGGATTTTAGGGTTTTTCTGGTGTTTAAGGGTTTTAAGGTTCTTTTAGGTTTTTTATATTATTTTTTGGATCTTTTATGGATTTTATGGGTTTTTGGACTTTTAGGGTTTTTTGGGTTTTAGGGAATTTTATGTGTTTTAATTTTTTTAATGGGTTTTAATGGGTTTTAGTGGTTTTATGATTTTTATGGGTTTTTTTTGTTTTTCCTGATTTAGTGTTTTATTTTTTTTAGGAATGTATATGATTTTTATGGATTTTAGGGTTTTAAATAGGTTTTTATGTTTTTAGGGTTTTTAGTGTTTTTGGGCTTTTTTGTGTTTTCAGATGGTCTTTTGGATTTCTATAAATTCTTTTGGATTCTTATGGTTTTTAGTGGTTTATATTTTTTAGGGTTTTTAGGGTGCTTTCAAGTTTTTTGGGGTTTAGTTTTTTAGTATCCTTATTTTTGTGGGGTGGGTTTATGATTTTTTGGGGTTTTAGTGGGTTTTTATTATTTTTAGGGTTTTTAGGGATTTAAGGGGTTCTCATTTGTTTTTAGGCCATTTAAATGTATTTTTTGGGTTGTTAGGGTTTTAGTGTATTTTAGCAATTTGGGTTTTTTATGATTTTTACGGTTTTAGGATATTTTTATGTTTGTAGTGGCTTTTATGGCCTTTTATGAGTTTTTTATGGTTTTATGGGTTTTTAGTGCTTTTATTGTCTTTTTGGGTTTTTTTGGTACTGGGGTGTGTAGTGAAAGTATGTTGGATGGGGATTTTAAAAATTTTCATCATTGGGTCCATGTAACAATGTTAACTTCGATGATTCATGGCTTGGTACAACTCTTGAGGATCTCATGTGAAAAATTTAAAGCAGAAAATAAATATGAACAATTCCATCATTTGATCTGAAACGGTACTCTTCAACTGATTATCACTGGAATTCATTACTCAAATGGGATGAATAAGGATCCCATTAGATCATCCACATGTTCTATTAATGTCTAAAATAATCTTGTTTGTTAAATTCCAGTTGCTAGCATAAATATTTGATGATGCCTTCAATGTCCTAACGATCACTGCATCAATGATCCTTTGATATATGAAAGATATATCAATCACATTGCTTAGATGAAAAGATTATATCTCTATTTTGTGACAGATAGGGGATAGGATCATTCCCAATCATTCAATAAATAGTACCCTACATGAGATACTCCTCTCACTTATATAGTGAGATGCTAAACACCCTGAAATAACTCCCTAACACCTAGAAATGTATTACCCACTATATAAGAAATAAATGACTTCTTATGATTTATTGAGTGATAAGTATCATTTATATTTTTATCAAATACATGTGATATATTAAAATATATTGTTTTATAAATTAGATTCATTAACACCACTTGTCGTTTCACAAATATTTAATAAACTTTGATTATTAAAATAATATTTGTACGCATAATAATTTTCCAATTTTAAATTTAAAAATTGTAAATACATTAAATAAATAAATTCAACTCCAATTATTCTATAATCTAATAATAATGGATTTATTTATCCCATGGTTATCATATATTGTCAAACTTCCCCAGAACCTAGTGGTGGGGCCCACCATGTCCATAAACAATTAATCACTATAATAGGGGAAGCTTTTGAATACACTTAGTCAGTGACTCTCTTGACCATTATCTTGATAGCACTGAATACTATTCACATGCCATAAGTAGAGTCTATAAACCTATCATTTCCTTTAAAGAGACACAAAAAAGTCATAGAAATTACAACCTTTCCTACATACACATTCCATGTAATATAATCTCTTTGTCTTGTGATTACTCATAAAGTATGACACTAACTTCGTGCCATCCTCCTTTTTTCAATATTAATCATTGACCTGTCTAGGGAGACTTACCTTCTTAATTTATGCCTATATATTTAGTAAAGGAATTTCCATCCTGATCAACTCATATTGATATATGACTTCCTTTAGAAGTCAAAAAAATATTTCTTGATTATTCAATCAACTTCATACCACCATTAATGCACCCAACATAAGCTACCTCAATATAATAATCAAAGAGTACTATTTATGTTGGTTCTATGAAACCCACTTTTACAAAACACCCACTTTCACTAGATCCAACATTCTCTCTATCCTCATTATCACTCACTTTATAATATAATTATTCTACTGAGTTATAGATTAATTCATTTTTTCATCCATGTCTTTGCTACATGGCTACTCTACTATCACTGAATTCACCTCCTTGTGTTAGATTCACCAGGAAATGATATCCCCGAGTATATTTCTTTTATCAACATATAAAATTTGAAATCTTGATTAGTCCCCATAATAGGATCATTATAATTTTTATTATGATAAAACTTTACATAATAAGTGATATTAAAAGAACTACAACAAATCATTTCATATTTTATACTTCTTATTTATCTACTTTAGAAGCCGCAATGCACTTAGTATCTTATAGATATGGATACCACTAGCTTGAATGAGATTCTCTTACTCATTATGTTAACCTAACTGTGATTTTAGATCATAATAATCCAAAGGAAGACTAGTTTTACCCCCTTAAACAAGTTTCCCTTCCTCTCTATGTACCAAGAACAGTTCTCTTATACTCTCTTAGGAATATATGGATAGTTCTGATTGCTTCTTGTGTATTTATCTTGGATATAAAAGATATTTTTCTACCATAAAGTATATATTGGAAACATCACATCCTATACATATCATAGCACATTTTATTTATCCATTGTAGAAGCAAATGAATTTCTAATCCCCATATTAATATCTTTCTATGTCTCACGCATGTCTTCATTGATTGATTTATGCCTTGTGACATTGGTAACAATTATCTCTTGAATTTTTTCAATATTTATTTTTCAATACCTTAATAGAATATGTAATTTTAATTTCTATAAGAAACCATTTAGATCAACCTCATTAGGTCTTGTTCCCTAAATAATTGGTTGATTCTTTAATGTAATCTCTATAGAGTTAGATTCTTGTTGTTCATAACTAATTATAAGAACAATGGATACATTTCATATTTCATCTATATATTTTACTAGTAAAATTGTGAAGCTTCCACTAACCATGTGTTTAAATTTGGAAAAATTTCGTTCCAAATTAATATTCTATGATATTGTTTCTTACAATAATCCTAAACATGATTTTTGTAAATTGAATCCCTTATTGGTATTCTATGGTGTCACAAACCCTTTCTGGTTGCGTCAGATACACACCTACCAATATTTTTATTCTTCACATCTAATTACAAATATAATGATCAATAAATGTATCTATGAAAAGTAAAATTTTAATGAATTTTGGAATGAAGACTTTTTATTACCAATCAAGCCTTAATGGTACCACTATTGTTACACCCATTAAATTTTTATCTTGAATACCACAACAATATCAAGATTTGAAACATTCAAAATACTAAGAACCAGAATTTTGGTACATGAAATCTATTTTCTAAATAAATATTTCAATCATAAATTGACACAATTTCCTTATTACGGTATGATTTAGTATTCTCAATGAATAGTGTATCACTAACCACAATGAATATAAAACCAAAACCATAGTTTTATCCTTCCTATAAATTATTTTTCTAGAAAATTATTTTTCAACAAGATATTATGTAACTTGTTCATATTCTAACTATATGTGGACATATAGAATTGAATAAACCCAAGTTAATATTTCTGCCACAATATTAGAGAAATATGTGCACCCATTTATTGAAATATATTCATGAACTTGACTATTTCATTTCAATAATAGTAATTTTTATAATATTCTATATGAACATTAGGATACTAACATATATGTACAATGTGCTTTACTTAATGAATGTTTCTTTATTTCATTAAAGAAATCATTGCATATAAACATATGTTTATATGAAATTATGGATTTATATCATACTATAAATAATATGATATCCATTTATCACTATATTTTGAAGATGGTTACATGATAAGACATTTTTTTTAATCAATTCATAAAACATAATTGTTTTTTCTACAATGCATATTAGTTTCAACATTGATTCTCATTTTAATTACATCATGGCTCTAATGTGACTATGGAAATTTTCATTTTGGAATTCATTAATTCCACATTTTAATTATCAATTCATCTATATAAGACTCAGCATCAATCCTACTTAATAAAATCATACATTTTATGTATATAAGAAAACATGATTTTAGTAATAAATCCACTCTATATTTAAGGATCAATTAATGATAGGTCAAGATATTCTTCATCACATGAGCCCTATTCTTCTCATACCTTCTAACCATGAATAATCCAAACTTCAATTTTAAATTCCTTATAACTATTAAAGTAATATAATGTGTTACATAAATTTACATCTATCATTTCCTTGATATAGTTAACACTCTCAAACTAAAAAAATTTCATAATCTTTCTGACTTACCTTTATTTATACAGGTTTATTTTCCCAAAATTATATAATTAAATTTTTTTATAATACATAAGGTCATTAAATCCAAGGATTCTAAAAAAGATATTGGGTATATTCTTGAAAACTACGTTGTTTTACTAATAAATGAATTATATTTCCACAATTAGCTATAATTGAGTCTAACATTTCATATTCATCTGATATTTCCATTTATTTAAAGAATTAATAAACTATTCATTGATTGTTATACACCAAAATTAACATTTAATCCAAAAAAGGAATAATGTCTCCCTGTTTCCGAAATACATAAAAGATAAATTCTTTTTTAATACTGAACAAAAAATAAACTTGAACCACTATTGGTAATTAGAAGTTATGTGCTTCTCACCACATACTAAGGAGTCACTCTTTATAATCCACTTGGATAACACACCATACTTCTTGTAATGTTTATACACTTACATGGTTACAATATTTAAATACACATATGTGATAGAAATATTTTATTCAATACCAATTAAGAATGATAGAAACATTACATACAATTTATGAATATACCTGAAGAAGAAGAAACTACATGCTTCTTTAATTAAATTCACAACCTTTAAACTTCCGTAGACATATCTCATGATATATGATTAAAATAATCTACTATATAATGCATTTACTCTTTTATTTTAAGGACTCTGGGAAGGTTCCATTGGTGTGACACATTTCATTGTGATTTTCACCTTTTATTTCAAGTTGTTCACCATAATAACTAGAGACTAAGCTTTCTTTAAGTTAATATTTCCTTGGAGAACCTTACTTAATATATAATGAAGCATTTTTCCATTCTGTTTTTTTAATATTAAAAAAACATGACTAATTTAGATGATAATGATTTAGAAATTAAAGTATTGGAAAATCATGATCCATCTTTAAATTTACATGCATTCAGTGTAATCATCACCTCATTCTTATCTTTCTTCTCATTCTACTCATAAGCTCATCAATGATATGAAAACATGTTAAATCATAAAAACCCTGAACACAAAAAACTGGCCATCAATGATATCACTATATGGTAAACATCAAAGGAATCATATGATAGTCTTCTTTGAGAATCTTTCTCACCCCCATTTCCTGAAATGACTTGACAAGCAGTGGGGAATCTAGAACATATAATTTTCATTCACTACATAGTACTTATTTCATTTTCTTGTATTAATCCAATTAAATTGTTCTAGTTATTACATCTTCTTTTATAATTTTTAATCATAGTATATATATTATATTACATTCCATTATTAAAAAAATAGTTGATTAATAATTTTATCTGGGTTATATATTTAGACTTCACCAATTAATTTAATCCTTATATGTATCCCACTATTTTATCAAACCATAGTAGCCCACTCTACTTGATTTGGAAACCAGATTTCTTGAGTATTATAGTGCCAAGGATCCCTAAAACCTCTCATCATCGCTAAAGTTTTTTCTAGGCCATTACTCGAAGAGTCTCAAGCTCGATGTTCAAATAGATATCCAAAATAAATCCCGACTCTCTGAATAGTTGAGTGAAGTCTAACAATATAGAAATTGTAAACTTGATTTACTCATTCCTTTTCCAATAATGATGAATCAAACTTGCTATAGAAGATTATTTGTTTCCATCAATAGTTACGTCGACCAATAGCTTTTATAAGAACACCCCAGTAGTAGGAGGAATCCTCAAAAACTACTGATGAGAACCATGTACACTTAGTTTTTTAAAATGAATTTATGGAAGAAATTTGACTTAATATTAATTATTTTTTTTATTATTTGTCAACAATTAAAATCACTTTCTATATAATATTAATATTCTATGTGATCTCACTCACAATTTAATTGTGTAGTTAATAGAAATCAATCATCTCATATGAATCTTATTTAATATGTTTATTTTAGTTTTTTATTTAATGTGATTGCGCAAATAAGAATATTCAAAATAAAATTAATTAATTAATGCTACTGATCAAGATTATTTGGTATTGGTTTATCCATTTATTCTCAATGGTTCTTCTATGACCTAAGGGGTAAAATACCTAAGTCATGTATAAATAGTATCACAACTCACTTCTTAGACTGATATATCCACCAATATTCTATACCTTTTCCTAGTCTCGGTGTCATCCACTTCTTCATTCATCTTCATTATAAAACATAAATTCTCCCACGTGGGTGATGGGGTCTCGAGAATTAGTAATACACATGTAATACAGCTCTAGTGGACACAAATTCCCTTATACAAGAGATGGTAATTGAAGAAGATGTGAAAAACATCTTTTTAAATGAATTATTACATTGTATATACAATTTAAAAACATAATTAAAATAAATTAACCCATTATATAAATTTTTCAGTCAATGCTAATGACTAGTTGACATGAAAATTAGATGCATTAGAAAAATTAAAAATGAAATAAATTTATGTTTAGGGAATAAAATAGAATAAAATAATTTAATTTAATTTTAATTGAAATAAAATATTTCTTATGATCCCAAATAAATTTATTTTTTTATTCCGAAAAATTATAATTATTTTTTAAAATAGAAAATTATTTCAGAGCCTTAATGTGGTATGGAAATCCGTAAAATTGTTTTTTGGGATTTTCTGGACCTGGATGGATCTAGGATATTTGCGAAGAACCCACCAAGGCTGGTTCAATATTTCGAATAACCCAACTCATCCCATCAGTGTTAGAAAGACTCTCACAGAACTATTTTAGGTCATTCCATCCCAACTTGGATGTGGGTTAGCCAAATGGTGGTGCCCCCATGTGAGTTGGTAAGGAGAGCGGTGGTCATGGAAGATATCAAATTTGAAAATGGGGTGACTATGGTGGGATTAGATTATGAGTGATTTAGATTTCATGGGGAGGCGACGGGTCTGGATGATGCTTACACGACATAGGAAGTGATATGTAACACAAGATGTAGTGGTGCACAGGGTGGTTAGTGGTGATTTTCAAGTATAATGATAGGGTGAATGGATTTAGTACACTATAGTTTAAAGTGGAGGAACTCCCATGGTATAGGGGTGGCTGAGTGTTGGTGAGCTGCAACAGAATGTCGAGGTGGTGGGGTGGCTGAGTGTTGGTAGGGTCAGAGGGTTGGGGGGTACCAACATAGAGGTGATCCTATGATAGGATGGAACAACCGATTCCCCAATCATTTTTAATTATTATTTTTTAATTTCTGCATGCTAGTAGTACCCCCACCACCACATATAATTTTTTCTTTTTTATATATTTTCGATAGAAACTACCTCTAATTTCATTAATTTTATTTTCCATTATTGTTTCACCTTCAAGAATCTGAATCACCCATTGAAATACTATTAAAATTTATATATTTTGTTTTCAAACTATAAAATCCTACATTTTTTAGGATTTAATTTTTTTTCAAATTTCTACAACAATGTGGAATAAACCCACTGATTGAGAAATGCTATGTCAGTCACTAGAATTCCATTCAGAGTTATGGTTCACCTTAAAACACAACTAGTGACTTCTTCTTGGTATAATAACATATAAATAAATATGTTATTAAATTTTTAAACCCCCAAAACACAAAATTTATTCTTATTTAAAACTTTGGATGGCTATAACTTCACTGTCCTATGTTGGGTAGATATGTCGTCTACGATGTTGGTACTATTATGATGACATATATATGATTTTTTATAAACTTAATGTAATGGACCAGACCTCTCCGGTCCATTACTTTGTGGAATTTTGGTGTTGGAGGTGTTTCGAGAGGTCAAGGGGACTTATCCCCAACACTTTGCCAATTTTCCAGTTCTGTGAACAATGTTTCCAGTTTTATGAACAGTAACAGATCGGTCTCACCGATCGGTCTGACAGATCGGTCTCACAGATCAGTTTCACAGATCGGTCTGACAGATCGGTTTCACAGATCGGTGTGACAGATCGGTTTCACAGATCGGTCTGACAGATCGGTTTCACAGATCGGTCTGACAGATCGGTTTCACAGATCGGTCTGACAGATCGGTTTCACAGATCGGTGTGACAGATCGGTTTCACAGATCGGTCTGACAGATCGGTTTCACAGATCGGTCTGACAGATCGGTTTCACATAACAGTGTGACAGATCGGTTTCACAGATCGGTGTGACAGATCGGTTTCAAAGATCGGTGTGACAGATTGGTTTTACAGATCGGTCTGACAGATCGGTTTCACAGATCGGTGTGATAGATCGGTTTCATAGATCGGTCTGACAGATCGGTTTCACAGATCGGTCTGACAGATCGGTTTACAGATCGGTGTGACAGATCAGTTTCACAGATCGGTTTCATGTACAGTAACGGTGGGTGAACAGTGTTTCCAGACTCCTACAGTTTTTCCCCTTTTGACGTTTCTTTTGACTTAAGATACATTAAAAGACTTATTTTAAGGGCTCTTAAGGCCGTTTCAAATGCCATAAATCCTATATTAATTATTCTTAAGGCTTGGAATGTTTTACTTGGTCAAACCGTGTGGGTTAATGCGATCCGTTTTTAATAGAGAATTAACCGGATCTTAAACCGTCGCCACATTAAATCTTAAAAAGGGACGAGATATCATTCTCCCTTGTTCTTTCCCTTTGTTCTCATCTAAGAGGTGCTAGAACCTTTCAATCCTTTCCATAGGAGTTGCACAATCAATCTTTACCCCTAGGATTGGTTCTGTTCTGTTTTGGATGCAACTGAGCCGTGTCGATCAATCTTCGATATAAGGTATGTTGTATCGTCGTTATTATGGGGTTCATCTTCTCCTATCCTCCTTTCCATATTTATAACATGTAATTTCCAATATTCTAATGGGTTTTCTTGGGGTTGGTTGGTACTGTCGTACCGCAGGATCCTCTGGTGGATGTAGTTGTCGCGAGGGGAGGATCGTGACCTGTTGTGTGGATAAAGAACTTGAGGAACTGTTTGAGGTAGAAGATTCATGGCTTCTCTAATTGTATATGTGCAATCGTAGAATTATCATGATTTATCCCTTTGTATCACAATGAAACCGACCTAATTAAATACTTGAATCAGATTAAAAGAATTGGTTGATTGCATGTTGTTTCTTTATACCGTGATAACAGTTTGCCTCATGTTTTCCTAGATATAGTGATATCTATGTTTTCTTTGATTTGTTGTTCGTTCATGATAGAAATTGATAATTAACGTAAATCTGGAATTAATTGGATAAAGATAAAGAGGCATGTAAATTAATCTGGTTATTGCTGTTGTTGTAGTTGTTCTAATTTGAGGATAATCAAATTAGGGAAGTAAGCATGGTTATTTAAATTGTGATAACTTGCTGATTAGGTCTCTTGTAATTGGATCCTACGAATAACTAATCTTCTAGTTCAATATGGATTAAAGAACACATTATGTGGGAATTTCTAAAAGGGTTCTAAGTTACCTTCTTGTTTACTAAAGGGTCAAGAGCCCATGATGTGATGTTTGTTTTCCTGCTGCTTGTGTTGTGATGTGAGCTTGGATGGCTGTTGTGATATGTAGAGGCATGGAGGACTTGTAGATGTGGCAGTGGATGACACCTAGAGTGGCGATATGAATCAGTTATGCATGTGGGTGTCAGGGAGGACACCAGGGGTGATGGAATGGGATGGATGTGGTTGCTGGTTGCTTACGGTTTTCTTGAATGTTAACCTTCTTTGCTTTTCCCCACTGGTCAAGGCAGCTGGTCTTGCTACCCTTCTTCCGAAGGAGGCAAAGACGCGCAGGGTATGCCACATGCTTTCTGTGTTTAGCCTCTCGAGGGAGAATGGGTATATGCTCTTTCTATAGGTGGCAAAGACTCGACGGGTAGTATATTTACTCACCGTGTTGACCCTCCTTTGTGTTTAGAAGCATAGGATGTTTTTCTAGAATGCCTGGGAATGTGGAAAAGTAATTCTGTAATGAATGGTTGATTAAATGGTGAAAATCCACGGGGATGGAGATGCTGGAATTTAAAGGTGATGTGAATCTTAAAAAGGAGCAGTTGTTTTTGAATGTGATGCCAATTCAGTTTAATGTGTAATTGTTCATTCTTAATTAATGTTTAAAGAATTAATTAATGTACAGTGGAACTGATAAAATGAGAATGGAGTAATCTAATAAATCTCTTCAAATGTTTGTGTGCTTATAGGATACCTAGTCTTAGAAGTTGCAGCCTGGAGTCTGAGAGACGTTAGCTGCAGTTGTATCTAAGACTAGGTAATGCCCATAGTGTGGATGTGAGTTACTTATATATTCTGTACTTTTTGTGTTTCTATACGCTACTCCATCCTGTCGGTAAGGGCAACTGACACCCCGGGGATTCTGAGCCCTGGGGGGTGTTTTCCCCAACATTCTGATGGGAGGTTGAATGGCTGACTACCCCCTTTGGGTCCACTCTCTTCTCTTGGTAGATACTTCTGACATGAGGCACAACGGTTAGTTACCCCATATATTTGTGTAGAGGGCTGTAATGGCTTGTGGTTATTCACACACATATATTCTGGATATAGTATCCTACGGACTACTATAGGTGTAACGTGTATAGGCTATGATGGCTTGAGGATCCTTACTCGGAGTATGGGTTGTAATGGCTTGAGGTATTATACCCGACGTATGATACACGTTATGCGAGCTGTGTTGGCTCCCGGAGACTACCTGGTTACTTTTGGTTGTGAGGACGGTGTGGTGCCTTGCCCAGGTGTCTGCGGGCAAGACTATGTGGTGCACAGGGTGCAGATTGTGGACCTTCGCCCACGTGTATGTGGGCAAGCCTTTGGAGAGAGATGCACAGGACGTATGTTGTTGGGGCAAAGTGGAAAACCAGTGGGGAAGTAGTAGCGGGGTACCCTTGATATTCTTTACTATATGCTATATTCTTGTATGCGTTATTTGGTGAGAGTAGCCATGGTGAGGTTGGGAACATAGTATACCTGTTTAGGTGATGAGTTAGTTTCACTTGTTGTTCACTGGGCTTTAGCATGCTTTCTTTACTTTTGCACGAGAGGCTTGGGGAGGATCCTACTGAGTATACTGTTATACTCACCCTATGTATATAAAAACTGTTTTTCAGGTCACTTGGAGCAGGTTGGAGATCAAGCTGGTTACTACTAGCTTGCGGTTGGAGGAGGAGCTGTTCGGGCTTGTGGGCGCTGTCGTTTTACTTTCTTTTGGGTACTTTTAGTTTCCCCTTTCAGTTGTAGTACTTTTTCATGACATTTCATATATGTACTTGGTTTCCTTTTATATATCAGTTCTATGTTGGAGTTGATTGGAGTCTATTCTACCTCTCTCTTCTGCATGTGTTCTCTTAGAGGGTAATGCCTCCCATTTGTATGTTATTATACCCTCGGTGTTAGTCGCCAACCCGGGGCCTACTGGAGGCGGGACTCGGGGGTCATTATCTACCTTTTCACATTGCCGGCCCAGGAGGGGTACACTTTGTGGGGAGGGGGTCATGACAGAGTGGTATCAGAGGTCTGGTTAAGGGATAGGATGGAGTTTGGAGTTAGGCACAGGTGAGGATGCATGAGATGGTAGGGAAACGGTGTCATTCATGTTTAGAAAGTGGGGTAAACACTGGAGACCGGCAGATACATAGGCATTCAAGGCCCCCTATGACCTGTTTCACGGACCTTTAAGTTTACGATGGCTACTAAACCAAGTGATACAGGTTGCAGGGTAGAGACCTAGGAAAGGATCATGCATCATTATTCTTTGTGCCTATGTTTGAATGGGTAGACATTGGGATAGGTAACCTGAAATTAATAAAACAAAACAATTAATTAATTAATGTTGAGTCTTCCATATTCCAGGCTTAGGATCTCTAACAGTTGTTATTTTATAGGTATGGCTCCAGGTCGATGTCCTCGTCAGGTTTGCGCAGAAGATTCCCAGCAGGATGTTCCAGCAGATCACCGCTGAGTAGAGGTTGAAGAAGATAACACTTGGAGGAAGACACTTTGAGAGTTTCAGCGCTAGAGTCTACAGAAGTACGAGGGCTCCGTTTCAGATGCAGTCACAGAAGACTGGTTGGAGGAGGTCGAGATAGGCTTCAGTTCGATTCGTGATCGGAAGGAACACTGGGTGTCCTTGGTTGTGATGATGCTGCGTGGAGCAGTGAGGCAGTGGTGGTTCTTGTTCATCAGTGATCGTGAGGAGTTAGAGATCTCATGGGAGGAGTTTCGAGATAG
Source organism: Viscum album (assembly GCA_963277665.1). NCBI lineage: Eukaryota > Viridiplantae > Streptophyta > Magnoliopsida > Santalales > Viscaceae > Viscum > Viscum album. The sequence continues at coordinate 1,422,885,013 of OY728136.1, read as the reverse complement.
GTTTAGAGTCGATTTTCTTTCATCGACTGCGAAGGTGTCCAGTCGCCAGGAGCTTCTCACCCTTCGGCAGGGGAGCTCCAGTGTTTGAGAGTTTGGAATCCGTTTCAGGAACCTTCTACGATATGCTTCAGACCTGTTACTAGATGATGAGGCCAGGGCGAGGAATTTCGAGGAGGCTTTGCATCCAGAGATCCAGCGCCAGGTCACCCCATTTATGCTGAAGACATATCTTGAGGTGCTGGTGAGGTAAGAGGTTGTTGAGAGGACTTTGTCCAGGACTGGATCATCACGAGAGGGGAATCGTCATGATTCATCACGAAGCAGAGTTGTGGTCCGGGGTTCCCGGTTTTCAGGACAGAAGAGTTTCCGTTCACCTGGGGGTAGGTCCCAGCCCTTCCCATCTCGTTTCTACGGAGTCAGAAACTCTCAGGCCTATGCCAAGGGATCAGGTGCTTGTTTTTCTTGTGGTGGTCGTGGTCATCAGCAGTGGGAGTGCTCGAATTTTCAGAGCAGTCATCATGCACCGGGCGCTCCACTCCAGGTTCCTCCGTTGAGGCAGTTCCAGCCGAGGTAGCAGCAGTAGGTTGCACCAGCTTTAGATCACCAGAGGTTAGATGGAGCAGGCAGAGGACAACTCCATGACGCTCCCCGTCCTCAGAGAGCAGAGCGCGGCTGTGGTGGTGGCCGTCATCAGGGTCAGAGAGGCCGTGGAAGTGGTCGCGGTCAGCTTCATGCTCTAGCGTTTCCAGCTCCAGGCGAGCCAGACGTCGTCCGAGGTACCCTTTTCTTGTTTTCTACCTTGGCGTATGCCTTGTTTGATTCAGGAGCGACACACTCCTTTATATCCACTACCCTTGTCCACGCTTTGGGACTTGAGGTAGAGAGGCTTCCAGTGCCCTTGGCGTTGACTACGCCAGTTGGAGGTCGAGCTAACTTTTTTGAAGTATGTAGAGACTGTGAGCTAGTGTTGGGGAAACACCACTCTTGGGGAGATTTCCTCTGTTTATGAATACCACCATATGATGTCATACTCGGCATGGATTGGTTGTATTCAGTGTAGGCTATTGTGGATTGCTACAGGAAGAAGGTCGTTTTCTTTGATAAAGATGGAGAGGAAGTGGTGTTTTTTGGTGAGAGAGATCCTCGAATGAGTCATAGAAGAGTTCCTTCCTTATCATCCATGATGGCTGAGATGGTGTTATGTTCATCAGAGGCTGAGCAGTTGGTGTTTCCTAGGGTTGTGGAGGAGTACCCTGATGTATTTCCCGAAGAGGTTGTAGAATTACCCCCTCGACGAGAGATCGAGTTTGGGATCGAGCTACAGCCAGGAGCGTCTCTTATCTCTATGTCTCTGTATAGAATGGCCCCTTCTGAGTTACGAGAGCTATGTGTATAGCTTGATGGTCTGTTGCAGTGTGGTTTTGTTCGGCCAAGCGTGTCACCGTGGGGTGCACCAGTTTTGTTTGTGAAAAAGGCTGACGACAGTTTGCGGTTGTGTGTCGATTATCGTCGATTAAACAAAGTGACAATAAAGAACCGATATCCTCTTCCACGTATTGATGACCTATTCGATCAACTGAAGGGTGAAAGTTGGTTCTCAAAGATCGACTTGCGGTCAGGATATCATCAGATGCGTGTAAAGGATGAGGATATCCCGAAAACTGCTTTCCGTTGTCGTCATGGGCATTATGAGTTTGTTGTAATGCCATTCGGCATGACGAATTCTCCAGCTATTTTCATGGGGTTGATGAATGCTGTGTTCAGTGAATTCCTGGACAAGTTTGTTGTGGTTTTCATCGACGACATCCTTGTGCACTCCACATCTGAAGTGGAGCATGCAGAGCATCTACGAGCTGTTTTGGGAGTTCTTCACCAACATAAGTTGTTTGGGAAGTTGTCCAAGTGTGAGTTCAGGCTCAAGAAGTTCGTTTCTTAGGGTATGTTGTGTCCCAACAGGGAGTAGCTGTGGATCCATTGAAGATAGAAGCAGTAGTGTCTTGGGAATCCCCCAAGACCGTGTCAGAGGTGCGAAGTTTCCTTGGTCTCACAGGCTATTATAGGAGGTTTGTAGCCAATTTCTCCCGAGTTGCAACTCCTCTGACAGCTTTGACCAAGAAGGATCAAGTGTTCATATGGACTGATCAGTGTCAGGCAGCTTTCAAATATCTAAAGGAGAAGTTGGTAAGTGCTCCAGTCCTTTGTCTTCCAGCAGAGGGAGTCCAGTTTGATGTTTTCTGTGATGCTTCACATCTGGGGCTAGGTTGTGTTCTTATGCAACAAAGGTCAGTTGTTTCGTATGGGTCCCGACAATTGCGTCCCCATTAATGCAACTACGCCACCCATGATCTTGAGTTGGCAGCCGTGGTGTTTGCTCTGAAGTTGTGGAGACATTACCTCATTGGTGAGCACTTTGTGGTTTTCACCGATCATAAGAGTTTGAGGTATGTTTTCTCCCAACGTGACTTGAACTTGAGGCAGCATTGGTGGATGGAGTTCTTGTAGGAATAAGACTTTGAAATATCGTTTACACCTGGAAAAGGGAATGTTGAAGCTGATTCACTAAGCCGAAAGTCACGTAGTGATGCTGTGCGTGAATCTGCTGACTCTTGGAGAGTAATGGAGGAACTGTCAGCATTACATCTTGATATGGAAGAGGTTGGAGGTAGAGGTTGTCTTTTCCAGATGATGGTGCAGTCATCTCTGATGCAGAAGGTGGAAGAGTCTCAGTTGGGTGATCCAAAGGTGGAAGTTTGGAGAGACAGAGTTGTTTGTGGGGAGGCCCCTGATGGTTGGTCAGAGGATGAACAACACCGAGTGTTGTATCATGGAAGGATTTTTGTTCCCTTGGAGATGCGTGAGAAGGTTCTCCGAGAGTTCCATAGCTCACCCTTAGCGGTACATACTGGTGTGACAAAGATGTACCGATCCTTGAGGATTCAGTTTTGGTGGCCTGGGCTGAAGCGTACAGTTGCAGAATGTGTGTCTCGATGTTTAGTCTGCTAGAAGGTGAAGGTCGAACACCGTGTTCCTGGTGGTCTTCTCCAACACATAGAGATTCCTCAGTGGATGTGGGAGGACATCTCAATGGACTTTGTTACAGGTTTACCTCGAGCTCCGGGAGGACATGATGCTATATGGGTGGTAGTGGATCGTTTAACTAAATCAGCCCACTTCATAGCAATCAAGGAGTCGAGCTCAGTGGAGGTTTTATCGAGGTAGTATCTGGAGGAGGTGGTGAGGCTTCACGGAGTTCCTAAGATGATCATTTCTGATCGAGATCCTCATTTTACCTCTAGGGTGTGGAGAGGTCTCCAACATGCTTTTGGTTCTCAATTATGCCTTAGCACTGCTTTTCATCCTCAAACGGATGGTCAGACAGAGCGAACAATCCAGACTCTTGAAGACATGTTGTGCTCTTGTGTTCTTGATTTTGGAGGTTCATGGACAAAGCACTTACCCTTGGTAGAGTTCTCTTACAATAATAGTTTTCACTCTACCATCGGTATGGCGCCATTTGAAGCCCTGTATGGCCGGCCTTGCCGTTCTCCGTTGTGCTGGACTGGGGTTGGAGAGTCAGCAATTCTCGGACCAGAACTAGTGCAGAATACAACAGAGATGGTACAGGTGATTCGTGAGAGGATGAAGACAGTACAGGATCGTCAAAAATCATATTCTGATCAAATAAGGAGACCGTTAGAGTTTAATGTTGGGGATCATGTGTTTCTAAAGGTGACTCCCCGTCATGGGCAGCGAAGGTTTGGTCGTGGGAGTAAGCTTTCTCCCCGGTTTGTTGGGCCTTTCGAGGTGTTAGCTCGTGTTGGAGTTGTGGCGTATCGAGTAGCACTTCCCCCTCATATGATTCGGATACATGATGTTTTCCATGTATCACAGCTCCATCGTGTTATCTTCATGATGAATCTCATGTTATCGATTGGGGAGAGATCAATGTTGACAATGATGCAACCTTCGAGGAGCGACCTTTGGAGATCCAAGACCGCAAGGATAAGGTGTTGAGTGGGCGTTCTATCCCCTTAGTTTGTGTCTTGTGGCGATACGGTGGCATGGAGGAGAGTACCTGGGAGTGTGAGTCACAGATACGTGCTCAGTACCCAGATTTGTTTAATGTTTAACTCCTTTCATGTAATGATGTTTCCTTTATGGTTAGACCTTTCATGTTTTATTTATGTACCTTTGATGTGATGTTGTGAATGAATTTTTTGGGTATGGATTGTTTGTTCCCTTGCTCTTGGATGTCGTAGTTTTTTTCGAGCTTTTGAACAACCCATGGTGGTTTTCCCCTGAGAGGTAACTTATGGGGTGGTTGTTCGGACCCCTCTTTTCTTCTGGGTTGGTTTTAAATTCTTGAGGACGAGAATGTTTTGAGAGGTATCTAATGTAATGTCCCAGACCTCTCTGGACCATTAGTTTGTGGAATTTTGGTGTTGGAGGTGTTCCAGGAGGTCAAGAGGACTTATCCCCAACACTTTGCCAATTTTCCAGTTCTGTGAACAATGTTTCCAGTTTTATGAACAGTAACAGATCGGTCTCACCGATCGGTCTGACAGATCGGTCTCACAGATTAGTTTCACAGATCGGTGTGACAGATCGGTTTCACAGATCGGTCAGACAAATCAGTTTCACATATTGGTGTGACAGATCGGTTTCACAGATCGGTCTGACAGATCGGTTTCACAGATCGGTCTGACAGATCGGTTTCACAGATCGGTGTGACAGATCGGTTTCACAGATCGGTCTAACAGATCAGTTTCATAGATCGGTGTGACAGATCGGTTTCACAGATCAGTCTGATAGATCGGTTTCACAGATCGGTCTGACAGATCGGTTTCACAGATCGGTGTGACAGATCAGTTTCACAGATCGGTGTGACAGATTGGTTTCACAGATCGGTGTGACAGATCGGTTTCACAGATCGGTTTCAGAGATCGGTGTGACAGATCGGTTTCACAGATCGGTCTGACAGATCGGTTTCACAGATCGGTCTGACAGATCGGTTTCACAAATCGGTGTGACAGATCAGTTTCACAGATCGGTTTCACAGATCGGTTTCATGTACAGTAACGGTGGGTGAACAGTGTTTCCAGACTCCTACAGTTTTGCCCCTTTTGACGTTTCTTTTGACGTAAAATACATTTAAAGCCTTATTTTAAGGGCTCTTAGGGCCGTTTCAAATGCCATAAATCCTATATTAATTATTCCTAAGGCTTGGAATGTTTTACTTGGTCAAACCGCGTGGGTTAATGTGATCCGTTTTTAATTGAGAATTAACCGGATCTTAAACCATCACCACATTAAATCTTAAAAAGGGAAGAGATATCATTATCCCTTGTTCTTTCCCTTTCTTCTCAGCTAATAGATGCTAGAACCTTTTAATCATTTCCGTAGGAGTTGCACAATCAATCTTTACCCCTAGGATTGGTTCTGTTCTGTTTTGGATGCAACTGAGCCGTGTCGATCAATCTTCGATATAAGGTATGTTGTATCGTCGTTCTTTTGGGGTTCATCTTCTCCTATCCTCCTATCCATATTTATAACATGTAATTTCCAAGATTATAATGGGTTTTCTTAGGGTTGTTTGGTACTGTCGTACCGCATCATCCTCCGGTGGATGCAGTTGTCACGAGGGGAGGATCGTGACCTGTTGTGTGGATAAAGAACGTGAGGAACTGTTTGAGGTAGGGGACTCATGGCTTCTCTAATTGTATATGTGCAATCGTAGAATTAGCATGATTTATCCCTTTGTATCACAATGAAACTGACCTAATTAAATACTTGAACCGAATTAAAATAATTGGTTGATCTCTTGTTGTTGCTTTATACCGTGATAACGGTTTGCCTCATGTTTTCCTAGATATAGTGATATCTATGTTTTCTTTGATTTGTTGTTCGTTAATGATAGAAATTGATAATGAAGGTAAAGCTGGAATTAATTGGCTAAAGATAAAGAGGCATGTAAATTAATCTGGTTATTGCTGTTGTTGTAGTTGTTCTAATTTGAGGATAATCAAATTAGGGAAGTAAGCATGGTTATTTAAATTGTGATAGCTTGCTGATTAGGTCTCCTGTAATTGGATCCTACGAATAACTAATCTTCTAGTTCAATATGGATTAAAGAACACATTATGTGGGAATTTCTAAAAGGGTTCTGAGTTAACTTCTTGTTTGCTAAAGGGTCAAGAGCCCATGATGTGATGTTTGTTTTCCTGCTGCTTGTGCTATGATGTGAGCCTGGATGGATGTTGTGATATGTGGAGGCGTGGAGGCCTTGTGGTTGTGGCAGTGGATGACGCCTAGAGTGGCGATATGCATCAGTTATGCATGTGGGTGTCAGGGAGGACAACAGGGGTGATGGAATGGGATGGATGTGGTTGCTGGTTGCTTACGGTTTTCTTGAATGTTAATCTGCTTTGCTTTTCCCCACTGCTCAAGGTAGCTGGTCTTGCTACCCTTCTTCCGAAGGAGGTGAAGACGCGCGGGGTATTCCATGTGCTTTCCGTGTTTAGACTCTCGAGGGAGAATGGGTATATGCTATTTCTATAGGCGACAAAGACTCGACAGGTAGTATATCTACTCACCTTGTTGAGCCTCCTTTGTGTTTAGAAGCATATGATGTTTTTCTAGAATGCCTGGGAATGTGGAAAAGTAATTCTGTAATGAATGGTTGATTAAATGGTGAAAATCCACGGGGATGGAGATGCTGGAATTTAAAGGTGATGTGAATCTTAAAAATGAGCAGTTGTTTTTGAAAGTGATGCCAATTCAGTTTAATGTGGAATTGTTCATTCTTATTTAATGTTTAAAGAATTAATTAATGTACAGTGGAACTGATAAAATGAGAACGGAGTAATCTAATAAATCTCTTCAAATGTTTGTGTGCTTATAGGATACCTAGTCTTAGAAGTAGAAGACTGGAGTCTGAGAGACGTTAGCTGCAGTTGTATCTAAGACTAGGTAAATCCCATAGTGTGGATGTGAGTTACTTATATATTCTGTACTTTTTGTGTTTCTATACGCTACTCCACCCTGTCGGTAAGGTCAACTGACACCCCGGAGATTCTGAGCCCTGGGGGGGTGTTTTCCTTAACATTCTACTGGGAGGTTGAATGGTTGACTACCCCCTTTGGCTCCGCTCTCTTCTCTTGGTAGATACTTGTGCCATGAGGCACAACGGTTAGTTACCCCATATATGTGTGTAGAGGGATGTAATGGCTTGTGGTTATTCACAAACATATATTCTGGATATAGTATCCTACAGACTACTATAGGTGTAAAATGTATAGGCTATGATGGCTTGAGGATCCTTACTCAGAGTATGGGCTATAATGGGTTGAGGTATTATACCCGACGTATGATACACGTTATGCGAGCTGTGGTGGCTCCCGGAGACTACCTGGTTACTTTTGGTTGTGAGGACGGTGTGGTGCTTCGCCCAGGTGTCTGTGGGCAAGCCTATGTGGTGCACGGGGTGCAGATTGTGGACCTTCACCCAGGTGTCTGCGGGCAAGCCTTTGGAGAGAGATGCACAGGACTTATGTCGTTGGGGAAAAGTGGCAAACCAGTGGGGAAGTAGTAGCGGGGTACCCTTGATATTCTTTACTATATGCTATATTCTTGTATGTGTTACTTGGTGAGAGTAGCCATGGTGAGGTTGGGAACATAGTATACCTGTTTAGGTGACGAGTTAGTTTCACTTGTTGTTCATTGGGCTTTAGCATGCTTTCTTTACTTTTGCACGAGAGGATTGGGGAGGATCCTACTGAGTATACTGTTATACTCACCCTATGTATATATAAACTGTTTTTCAGGTCACTTGGAGCAAGTTGGAGATCAAGCTGGTTACTACTAGCTTGCGGTTGGAGGAGGAGCTGTTCGGGCTTGTGGGCGCTGTCGTTTTACTTTCTTTTGGGTAATTTTAGTTTCCCCTTTCATTTGTAGTACTTTTGCATGACATTTCATATATGTACTTGGTTTCCTTTTATATCTCAGTTCTAAGTTGGAGTTTATTGGAGTCTATTCTATCTCTCTCTTCTGCATGTGTTCTCTTAGAGGGTAATGCCTCCCATTTGTATGTTATTATACCCTCGGTGCTAGTCGCCAACCTGGGGCCTACTAGAGGCGGGACTCGGGGGTCATTATCTCCCTTTTCACATTGCCGGCCCATGAGGGGTACACTTTGTGGGGAGGGGGTCGTGACACTTAATTTTTCTTTGCTAAAAAATTCACACGATCTCTCTAATAGTATTTTTTGGTACTAGTATATTTAGAAGAAGAATAGGTGTTGAGTATTTTTAAAATTTTCATCACTGGATGGACATAACTGTACACACTCTACTAATACATAGTATTGTACAACTATTGAGGATCCCTCTTGAAAAATTTTAAACACAAAATAAAAAATAAAAATTATCTCAATCAATATGAAGTAGGATTATTAAAACAATAATTTATAGTGGACATTACTTGAAGGAACCAAAGGAGTATCCCTATAGATAATCCAAACACCCAACAAAAGTCAATGGGAACATTGTTCATCAAATTCTGGATGCTATCATGGAGATTCGATGATGCCTTAAACATTTTGAATATCATCGCATAGATGTTCCTTAGTTTCATGAAGGTGGGAAAAATATTATTTCTTTGATAAATATATTCACACTCTAGAAAGTTGGAGAGATGATAGAGGATCTCTTGAAATCATGCAGTGAATAGTACTAAACATAAGACACTCCTCTCACTTATATAGTGAGGTTCTATAATCCTTGAAATGGATCCCATACCCTCAAAAATGTTTTAACCACTAAATAAACAATAAAAAAATTCATTTTAATGACATAATGATTCACAAATTTCATTTATATTTTTATCAATTGTAATAAACATATATATATTACGTGATAAAATCAATTCATTAATCTGGCTCATCATTCCCGCAAATATAAAACACCCATTGAATATGAAAATGGTATTTGATTGTATAAGTTTTTTCCATGTATTTAATTTAATACTTTTAAATACATTAAATAAATAAATTCAATTCTAATTGTTCTATACTAGAATAATAATTATCTTATTTATTAATTGGTGATTGTATATTATCGAATATCCTAAGACCCTAATGATGGGGCCCACCTTTTCCTAAACACCTATTCATTTTAATATGGTATATTTTTTAATATTCTCTATGCATGACCCTCTAGGACCTTATCTTGATAGTAGTGAATAGAAATCGTTGATAAATTGTGGGATCTAGAAACTCATCAAGGCCCCTAATGAGATAAGGAAAATTCATAGCAATGAAATCCTTTCCTTCGAACACACGCCATCTAAAATAAATCATTGTATCTTGATATCTCATAAAAAAAGATTCATTTAATTCTTTATTATTCAATGAAATAACTGTATAGAATTACCATCTTTTACCATCATCATGGATTTAGTAAAGGAACTACCATCCTGATCAACAAGGATCGAGATATTACTTCCTTTTAAAAGTGGAAAATTTTTCCTTGATTATTTAATCAATTTCATACAACTAATTATAGAACCAACAAAAAATACCTAGATATATCAAAAATTCTATATTTTTTCCTTTCATCAACATACATAACCAACTAGTATGAAATTATAATAATATAATTCCAGGATACCATTACTTGGGTTATCCAATAGGAACAAAAAATGAAACTGGAAATATTTAGTGTTTCTATTGGAAGATCAGTCCACATGATCTCTTATACTCTAGATCAAAAAGTTTGAACTTCAGGAGAATAAGTATGACTACTTATGATCCCCCAACAACTGATGGTCATACATCTTCTGTGTCCAATTTGAATGATGTATCTAGACTATAAGAAATATGTTTATGATTACTATCATGGTATCTTCTAGATATCATAACATCCTTGAAATTATTATAACATATTGATATGATAACTAGTCTATGAAAATTACCACATATATAGTGGACATAAAAATATTAACATTAATATGGTATCTGTAAATCATACATAACTTATTGTATGCATGATATGGTAATCAAAACGTTATATTAAATTTTTTTCTAGTGGAGTTAATTTTAATTCTTTTGGGTTTAAAGGGTATTTTAAGGATGTTTAGGGGGTTTTGGGGGGGTTTTGGGTTTTAGGGGTTTTAGGGGTTTTAGGTTCATTTAGGTTTTTAGGGTTTTTTGGAGGTTTTTATGGGTTTAAGGTATTTTTGGTGTCTTTTAGGTGTTTTATATTTTTTAGTTTCCTTTTATATTTTTTATTTTTTGAGAGTCCATAATGATTTTTAGGGTCTAAAGGATTTTAAGGGGTTTTATGGTCCATTATGGTTTTTGGAGGTTTTAAGGTCCTTTAGGATTTTTAGGGTTTTGAGTTTTAGGGTATTTTATGGCCCTTCATGATTTTTAAGTTATTTTTAGCCTTATAGATTTTATGGAATTTGATGGACTTTTAGTTTTTATAGGTTTTAGTGTCTTTTATGGCTTTTACGGTCTTAGGAAATTTTAGTTTTTTTATAGTTTTAGTTTCTATTAGGGATTTTTAGGGTCTTATATGGGTTTTAGTGGTATTTATAGGTTATAAGCTTTTTATATTTTTTGGGGTTGTTAGGGTTTTATGGGTTTTTTAGTCCATTAGTCCTATTAGGGTTTTAGGTCTTTTAGGTATTTTCTAGTTTTTGGGGTTTTAATTATTTTATATATTTTTAGGGGTTTTATGTTTTTATGGTGTTTTGGGGTTTTCAATGTTTTTAGGGGTTTTAGTGAATTCAGGGTTTTATAGATTTTTTGAGTTTTTGTCGGTGTTATGGTTTTTATTTTCATAGTTTTTATTTATTTTAGGGATTTTAATTGTTTGTAGTGTTTTAATTATTTAATGGGTATTTTAGGGTTTTAGGAGTTTTAGTACGTTCTAGGGTTTTTTTGGGTTTTTATATATTTTATTGTTTTTATGGGATTTTTATGGTTTTATGGATTTTATGGTTTTGAGTATTTTTTAGGTAATTATTATTTTGTAGGGTCTTTATAGGTTTTAAGGATTGTATGTATTTTAGGGGTTTTAGTGATTTTATTGTTTTTAGGGGTATTATAATTTTTAAGGATTTTTACAGGTTCTAGGGGATTTTAGGTTTTTATAGACATTTTCATGGATTTTTATGGATTTTATGGGTTTTTAGTGATTCTAGTGATTTTTCAGTTTTTAGGGGTTTTGGGTTATTACGATATTTTTATGTTTTTAAGTTTTTTTAGTTTTTAGGGTTTTAGGATTATTTTATAGGTTTTATGAATTTAGGGTTTATAGGGTTTTTAGTGTTTTAAAATATTTTTCAGGTTTTTAAGGTATTTACGGTTTGTGGTGTTTTTTACTGTTTTAGGGTTTTTATGGTTTTAGGGGTTTTTTGGGTTTTTTTGGCATTAAGGGTTGAAGTTTTTTTGGGGCCTTTTAGTTTTTATTTGTTTATTTATGGATTTATGGATATTTTTATGGTTTTTAAGTTGTATTAGGGTTTTTATGGTTTTTGAGTTTTTTTTTTGGATTTTAAGTGGATTTAGGGCCTTTTAGGGGGTTTTATGGGTTTTATGGTTTTTATGTTTTAGGGGTTTAAAGTGTATTTTATGGATTTTAATATTTTTTTGTAAATTTTTAGGGATTTTTATAGTTTTTAGAGTTTTTATATTTTTTGGGGTTTTTACAGTTTTAAGAGGATTTAGGGTAATCTGTATTTTTTTGGTGGGTTTGGGGGTATTTTATGGGTTTTAATGTTTTCTTACGATTTTTAGTGGATTTAGAATTTTTAGGGATTTTAGGGACTTTTTATGATTTTTAATGGTTTTTAGGATTTATAGGTGATTTTAAGGGATTTGAGGTTTTTAGGTTTTTTCAGGGTTTATTAGGGTTTTAAGGGGATTTGGAGTTTGTATGATATTTTGGTTTTTTAGAGATTTGAGTGTTTTTAGGAGTTTTTATGGGGTTTTAAGGGTTTTAGGGTGTATAAGGGTTTTAGGTCCATTATGGTTTTTAGGGTTTTATGGTTTTTATGGTATTTTGGTTTCTTAGGGTTTCATAGGGGCTTTTAAACATTTTAGTGTCTTTTTGGGTTTTATGGTTTTTAAGGTTTTCTGTTTTTTAGGGTTTTAAGGATTTTTAGTGTTTTATGGATTTTTAGGGTTTTCATTGTTTTTAGGGGTTCTAGGGTTTTTATGGGGATTTAGAGTAATTAAGATTGTTTTCAGTGTTTTTAGGGTTTCTTGGTGAATTTTATTTTTTTATTATTTTTTATGGTTTTTAAGGGTTTTTAGGGTTTTAGGGTTATTTTATGTTTTTAGGGATTTTAGGTTTTATTTTGGTTTTTTAATTTTTTTAGGGTTTTAGGGGTTTCTATGGTTTTGTAGGATTTAGGGGTTTTAGGGGTTTTAGGGCAAAGAAGGCTCGAGACCGGGTGAACCTGGCCCCCCAAAATATATAAAAAATAAGAGAACCAAGAATATGTTACATGGGGGGATTACAAACACAGGTGTGCATCTCACCCTTCATATCAGACTCCATAAATCGAAGGCAGCACAATGTGGCCACATGCGACTATATCGAGCTTCTCTCCACAATCACCTGTCTGGATAGCGCATCTTCAGCCGAGTTTGCCTCCCGGTAGGCATGTGTGACATGAAGGCTGAGCCTTTGGAAGGATGCAAGGAATTCCATCCATTACAGAAGGATCCTCCAAGGGATGCGCTCTGATTTATCTTTGAGAACTTCCACTGCATACATGGAGTCTGATTCAAGCCAGAGGGGATTCCATCCAAACTATCCAGCAAACTCAATTGCCTTAATCATGGCCCAAAGTTCATCTTCAAGGGCTCACCCATTCCCAATGAAGTGATGAAAGCAGCCCTTGATAAAACCTTGGTGTTTACAGAAGACCCCTCCACACCCCGAGGGCTCCGGTGTTCCCAACGCCTCACTATCCACGTTGACCTTGATCCAGGAAGAGATCAGGGGGATCCATAGGATGTATTTGAGAATATTCGGTTTCCTGGGCCTGCCATCCACACCAAGTAATCTCAATAGAATAAGATCACTCACATCATTTTCCATTGGATCAGATTAGATATGAGATGCCACATGGATCTTCGTGTGGATGCTGACGACACCACCATGAAGAGAGAGTCTCCCTTTGTTGAAAGCAATCGCATTCTGGGCAGCCCATGTGTAGGAGATTATGGCGGCAATGGCCACATGTATAAAATTGGAAACCTGCATGCTTCATGGCCAGTTGACAAGGCTGCCCAGCATCTCAATGAATGTCATGTCAAGGCAGATGGGAAATCCAAAGAGCCCCTACAGGTACCCTCAGAGAGCTGTTGGAAACTTCCACTGGAAGAAGGTGTGCTGGATGGATTCTTCAGCTCCAAGGAATAGAAAGCATACCGAAGCCAGGATGTGTCTACCCCTTCGAATCTGAGCTTGGATTGGTATCCGGTTCTTCCATATTTTCCAGAGCAGGAGGTGACAAGCTGGTGGGATAAAGGGCCTCTTAATGCTTGAGAGCCAGGCCGGAGGGGCAGGGCCCTGCAGACATTTTGACCAGTATAAATCTTTCACCTTCAACCGGCCAACAAGATAGGTCTTCTAAATGAGAATGTATCATTAAAAAAAGGCATATTCCGCAATTTCCATTTATGTGTCAGCAGGAATGAGGGGTTCAAACTGTTCCATTTTCCGGATGAAACAAGCGATTGACATATCCCATTCATCGGCGGCGGGGGGGGGGGGGGGTCACTCTGTCCAGCATGGGCCTATCAAGCCACGTGGTTTACCAGACATTCATATTCGACTTCTTGGAGACAATCCACTTTGAGTGTTCCATGATGGAAATGTAGGAGCCTCGTATCGATGTCTAGACCGAGGAAGGAAAATGTCCCATGAACCCATCACAACGTTTTTGTGTGAACCTTCACTGCAAAAGTCAATCCCATCATCCATGTAATCTAGCAAGATCCATGTGAATTTAGTAATCCTGGAGTCATTGAATCTCTTGAGGTCTTTGATTCCCATCCCACCTCGTTCAGTTAGCATAGAGAAATCCCTCCATAACACAATGACCAGTTTCCATTCAGTGATGCAGCCTATCAAATCGAAGTTTCTAATCTTCACCTGCATGGATTTGGTGAGGTTAACTAACCACCTATATAAAGAGAAGGAATGAGTGAACATGGATGTAATAATAGAATTTATAAGACAAACTCTTATAGCCTGCGAGAGACATTTTCCCTTCCATTTAGTAAGTTGCAGTAAAATTATGCTCGTCGTGTTCATAAGATAACTGCTCTTAACTCTTCCCCAAAAGATTGGGACCCCCAAGATAATCAAAGGGAAGTGATACCCTATTAAGACCAAGAGAGAGGGTAATGCGAATTTATCGAGAGGGGGAAACCCCGTCCCCTAAGACGATATAGGATTTTCTCCAGCTAATGGATTGTCCTCCCACATATTCATAGTGTTGAAAGATCTTTCGGATTGAGGATAACGTTTTCTTGTCAGCCTACCCAAATAGGAGGATGTCATTGGCATAAAATAGATGAGATTGCACCCGAAGGTTTCTCCCTGCCTTGATTGGACTAAAGAGACCAGACTGTGTGAGGTCAATGAGGAACCTGCTCAGGTAATCTTCAGAAATTGCAAAAAGAATTCCAGACAAAGGATTTCTTGCCTTACCCCGCATGAACACAAGAAAAACCCCTTGGGGGAACCGCTGATAAGCATTGAGACTCTGGAACTATTCAGGATGGAAGCCACCAGCTATATAAAGCTATCCGGGAATCCATATTTTGAGTGAAATTGGTAAATAAATCTCCATTTGATGGTGTCAAAGGCCATGGAGATGTCCTGTTTAAGAGCAAAGTTACCATGCTTGGAGCGTTTCCTCATGATGTTGATGCCCTATGAGGCTGTAAACAACCATCTTTGAATGTTACTCCCAGGAATAAATCCAAATTGATTAGGGGTGATGATGTCTCCCATAAATCACACCATCCTCTTGACAAGAATCTTTTTGATAATTTTGGGAACAATGTTCCCCATGGAAACCGGCCGAAAATCTACAATATCAAGTGCATTATGAATCTTTGGTATAGGAACGATGAAATTGGCATTGGTTCCATGTGTAAAGGATCTTGAGCAAAAAAACCTCTCTAACTGCCCTTGTGACCTCCGTGTGCAGAATATCCCAATAAAACATAAATAATTTGTTGTTGAAGCCATCTGGACCCACTGCACTATCCATGTTGAGGGAGAACATAGTATATTTTATTTCATCCTCTGTGGGGCATCTGTAAGGTCCCTGTTTTACAGGCCATTAACCCACGGTAGAATGGAATCTGTTAGAGGGAGGTGGAACTCTCCATTATATCCAGTGTAAATCTCCTAGAATTATTCCACCACCGCAATGGTGATGTCTGCTTCGGAAGTGAAGGTAGTTCCATGAATACGAACAACGGTCATACACTTCTTGGCCTTTTTCTCCTTTTGTAACCGGTGGAAGAATTTGGAGTTGCGGTCCCCATCCTTGAGCCACCTTGTGTTAAATTGAGCCTTGGCCAGCTTTCCCTTCAGGGACAGAAGATCATCTAACCTGGCATGAGCCTGGAGCTCCACCCTAGAGGGAAGGGGGAGAGATTGATTGGAATGTTAGAGGGAGGAAAGTCGGGCCTCAGTAGCCTGAATATCTTTATCCATCTTGGAAAAATATGACCTGCTCCATTCCTTATGGAGGGACTTGATTCTCTTCATCATGGAGACCAGTTGGAAGTAATGGCTTCCATGGGAAGGAGACACCCACCCATTGACAATGACTTCCCTGTTGCCCAAAATTGTGAGCCAACCATTTTTGAATTTAAAAGGTAGGGGAGAGGATCTTTTTCCTTTAGAGAGGTTGATTATAATGGGATTGTGGTCCGAATGGAACTTTGGAAGGGTTAACTTAGAAACGTCAAAGAGTGCACTGCTGTCACTGATCTGGTAGAAGCATCTATCATGTTTGCTGGCTTGCAGACCATTGGTAGTGAATCTTCCCCATGTGAAGGAGGCTCCAGCGATGGGCACTTCAGTGTGGTCATAAGAGTCAATGAAGTGGGAGAAATCCACAGAAGCCATATGGGAGAAGCTGGCACCAATCCTCTCATCTGGTTTAAAGACCATGTTAAAGTCACCAACGATCACCCAATTGTCGTTAATATACCCACATAGTCAGCCAATCTTCCTCCATAGGTCCCTTCTTCTAGTGTACAAGCAGGAAGAAAACAAAAAGTAGAGAAAGAAAAGGGAATCCTTCTGGGTAGTCCCCAGTGTAATGACTTGAGAATACTCATTAATAGACAATACCTTAACATCATCCTTCTTGAGCACCCAAAAGTGTTCCAAGACATTGTCATTGCAGATTTCAGAAGCAAGGGAGTACCCAAGGCTGCTCCATTTGAAGCCTTTCCAGCTGTCAAACGGTATCATCAGTTTAACAATTCCAATTAGATGCGGCCTCTGGGACGAGATGAAATGCCGAAGGTATGAGGCAGTGGGAGAGTTCCTAATCCCTTGTAAATTCCAGTATAGTATCCTCATTGGACAAGGGGTTCATCGCCCCTCGAAGGAGGTGGGTTTTTGGATTCATGTGGGAGAGGGGGGTTCACCTTACCTTTCTTCTCTTTCTTCTTGGGCCTACCAACCGACTTCTTCCTCACCGTAGAGTCCTCTGCATCCATGAATTGGTACTTTGAGGCATCAACTGCATGGGGATGAATGTCATCAGGCATGGGTGAGACCATTCGACTACTGGATTAATCAGGATGGGCCATGGCCTCATCAGACCAGAAGCTGCCACTAAGAGGGGAGAACCTGTTCAATGGGTATAAAAGAGCAGAGGCACCCCCTGTCAGGGTCCTTTTTGCTGCCTTATCCAAATAAACAGGAATAAAAGTGTCATCAGATGTAGATAGAATTGGTTTAGGGGCCTTCTCCTCCAGAGGGACAATGATAGGGCTTAGATCCATGGGCACCTCCTCCAGCACAGGGGACTCGGGAATGGCGGAGGAAGGCGTTAGTTTCTCGTTGGAGCATGCAACCTCCAGCCCAATCAGAGGGGCAGAGTAGTAGGAACATTGATAGGGCTATCCCCAATGGGGTCAGTATTCGATGCCAAGGTGACAGCGACGATCTGTGGCTGAGAAGGCCCCTCTTGGCAGGGTGAAGAGGGGACATGTTCCTCTTGGTCTAGCTTGGGAGGCACCTTAGGGGAAGCAATGTCGCTAACTGAGGCCTACCCATGAATGGGAGAAAGTGACGTGGTAGGATCCAGAATCTGTGCCACGTAACCCTCTGTAGGTTGCGGCACCATGCCCCTTCACATTGCATAATGAGCAAAGCTTCATTTTGAGACAGTCAGCAGCATGGTGTCCAAGAAAATTACAGTGGGAGAAAAGCATAGGTCTTCTTTATTACTGGATTTCCAGAGTGAAGGAGTCATTTTTCGTGTTGAGGACCACCTCCTCAATCAGAGGGGATGCCAGGTCAACCTCGACAAGGACCCGTTCATAGTGGACATATATTGGGTTATCCGTCTCCTTGTCAATATGAATAGGGAAGCCAACCGAGGATGCAATGTCCCAGATAATCCGGGGATGCCAGTAGAGCGAGCTCAATTTGAAAATCTGGATCTAGAACTGCATATAATTATTGTTGACTTTCATAGGATCAATGTTTATGTCCCAGTCCTGGATCCAAAGGAGGCCCGGTTTCAGGTTGAGAGAGCCGAAACTCCATGATCTCCTTTTGTAGTCATCCGACAGGAAGACTATGAGATATAATCCCCTCCCCATCATGATCATCTTCCAGTTAGAGAAACCCCAAATAGCCACGATTCTCCCTGTAAGATCTGCAAACTTCCAAATCCTCTCTCCCTTCAGAGTCAGCACCCGAGCGATAATGGAGGAACAACATAGGTTAATTCTTTCTTCAACTGCCTCTCAGTTTACTGATACGTGTACAACCCTTCCTTTCCGGATTATGCAGCCTGGAGAGGGCACACCATAATCAGAGAAAGTAAGAGAAGCCGCCGATTTCACCACTTCCTCAAATGAAACATTCAAACTAGGCGCCTCTTTATGCGCATTACCCACCTCAGATGAGGGAGATTGGCGCTTGCAGAGCTATAAGAGTTCCCTATGACCACAAAATTCCGGCCGAGCAAGGGCCTGATCTATATCCTTACTGTCGAGCGGCGCCGCGAGATTGCACGTCTCCCTACTATGATCTATCTACCTTCTATCATTGTGGTTTTAGGGTTTTTTATGGTGTTTAGTGTTTCTTAGTTTTTTTTTGGTTTTATTTTATTGTTTTTGTTAATGGGTTTTCATATTTTTCTCGGATTTTTTGGGGGTATTGGGATTTCTTAGGGTTTTATGGGGTTTTATGGGTTTTATGGGTTTTATTGTTTTTTGGGTTTTTAGAAATTTTATGGGTTTTTTGGGGGGTTTCAAATTTTTAGGGGCTTTTAGGATTTTAGGGTTTTTAGGGGATTCAAGATTGTTTTAGAGAATTTATTATTTTAGGGGGTTTATTGTTTTTATGGTTTTTATGCTTTTTAAAAATTTTATGGTTTTAGGATTTTTCTATTTTATGATGTTTTATGGTTTTTTCGGGTTTTCATTGTTTTTTGGGGTTTTAGGGTTTTTGTGGCTGTTTAAGGGGGTTTATGTTTCTTTTTTTTATAGGGGTTTTAGGGTCATTTATGTATTTATGAATTTTAGAATCTTTTGGAGTTTTGGAGTCTTGTAGGGTTTTTTGAGATTTTTAAGGGGATTAAAGGGTTTTAGGGTTTTTAGGATTTTAGGCTCTTCGGGTTTTAGGGGTTTGAGGGGTTGTTAGGGGTTTTTGGGTTTTTATAATTTTATGGGGATTTAAGGTGCTTTAAGGATTTTATTGGTTTTAGGAGGTTTTATGAGTTTTAGTGGTTCTGGGGGTTTTATGGGTTTTAGGGGGTCTTTAGGTTTTTAGGGTTATAAGTGGTATTAGGGTTTTATGTGGTTTTAGGGTTTTTTATATTTTTTTAGGATTATTAGTGTATATTAGGTTTTTAATGGTTTTTTAGTGATTTAAAATTTTTAGAGATTTTATGACTTTATGGGTTTTAATGGTTTTAAGGAATATTAGTATTATTTGATGTTTTAATTTTCTTTTAGGGGTTTTCAAGCTTTTGGGGTTTTTAGGGATTTAGGGTTTTCAGTTCTATTACTGTTTATAGTGTTTTATGGGTTCTTTAGTGTTATATGGTTTTATATAGTTTTTTCTTGATTTTAGGACTATTTGGTCCACATAGAGATTTTTTGGGTGTTTAATGATTTTTAAGTACTTTTAGGGATTTTATGGTTATTTTTTTTAGGGGGGGGGGGGGGGGGGTTAGGGAGGTTATAGATTCTTAGGTTTTTGGGGGTTTAAAATGTTTTTATAGTATTTATTATTTTTATTGTTTTGTCATGTTTTTATGGTTTTTAGTTTTTTAGTGGATTTTTAATTTTTAATGGACTTTGGGGTTTTTTTGGGTTTTTTGGGTTTTCATACAACTTTTAGGTTATTATGGTTTTCTTAGGGATATTGAGGTTTTTTTAAGGTGTTTATGGGTTTAAGAAGTTTTTTTGGGGCGGTGGGGTTGGGTTTTTTATTATTTTTATGGGTTTTAAAGGTTTTTATGGGTTTTTAAAGATTTGGGGGGTTTGGGGGGGGGGGGGGTATTTACGGTTTTTTTGTGTTTTTTTCGATTTTTATGGTTTTTTATATTTTTTTAAGGTTTTTAGGGTTTGATTAATTTTAGGGGTATTTAGAGATTTTATGGTTTTTAGATTTTTTAGGGTTTTTTTGGTTTAGGGGTTTTAATGTTTTTATGGTTTTTAGTGCCTTATAAGGTTGTTTAGTTTTTTTATGGACTTGATGATTTTTTGGTCTATTTTATATTCTATTAGTATTTTTTGGTTTTTTAGGGTCTCTTATGTTTTTAGGCTCCTTTTGGAGGTTTTTAGGGATTCTAGAGTATTTGAGTTTTCTAGGGATTATAGGGTCATTTGGGTTTTTTGGAGGCTTTTGTGTAATTTAGAATTTTTAAATATTTTTCTGGTATTTTTGGAGTTTTAAATAATTTAAAGTATATTAATATTTTAGAATGGTTTATTAGGGTTTTGGGGGGTTGTTATGGGGTTTAAGTAGTTTTAGTGTATTTTAGGGGTTTTTAAGGTCTTTTGGGGTTTTAGGGTATTTAGGGTTTATTTGGGGTTTTAGGGTTTTTTAGTGTTTTTAGGGTCTTTTAGGGGTTAAAGGGATTTATGGTTTTTAAGGTATTTTATAGTTTTAGGTTATTTTTGGGTATTTTAGGGTTTTTATGATTTTTGGTTTTTTAATGGTGTTTTTGTGATTTTTAGATGTTTGGATTTTCTACAGCTTTTTGGGACTTTTTAGGGGGGTTTGTACTTTTAGGGGTTTTCATGGTAATTATGTTATTTAGTTTTTTATAGTTTTTGGGATTTTTTAGCTTTTAGAGTTTTTAGGTTTTTTTTCGTATTTTAAGGTTATTAGGATTTTTAGGGTTTTATGGTTTTTGTGATTTTAGGTTCTTTATGTTCTTTTATAGGTTTATTTTATTTTATACTCATTATGATTCTATGGAATTTTATTTATTTTAATGTTTTCAAGGTTTTAATTATATTAAGGGGTATTATGGGTTTTTACTGTTTTAGGGGTTTTATGGGTTTTTAGATATTATTTATTTTTTTATTTTTTTAATTATTTTATGGTTTTTATATTTTTAGGTGTTTAGAGTTTTAATTGTTTTTATTGTTTTCTAGGATTTTTTGGTATTTAGAGTTTTTTTGGATCCTTTATTATTTTAGGGTTTATGGGATTAAAGGTCTTTGGTGTTTTTTTGGGATTTTTGTGTTTTAAAGGTGTTTTCGGGTGTGTTTATGGTTTTTTGTACTTGTATGATATTTTTGGGTTTTATTGGGTTCTAGGGACTTTGTGGGGTTTTCAATGTGTGGAGAGGGGAGGGGGATTGATGTTATTTTTAGATTTTCTATAGTTTTGTGGGTTTTAGAAACTTTTTTGGGTCATTAAGGGTTTTTAGGGTTTTGTGATTGTAGAAACCATGAATTGTGTTCTATGCACTTCTCCATAGAGTGATCATATGATTCTCACATAGACAACAAATTTAAAGTATGAGTAAATATATTTTCACCATGATGGAAAATTTTGCATTAAGGATTTTTATGTGCCAAAATTTTACTCCATACCAATGGATAAGTGGAATGACCCCCCCCCCCCTCCATGAGTAGGTCGTGGATTTCCAAGATCCACGATGAAAAGGACTCGACACATTAAATTTAATATCTGTGTTTCTTCTGAGAAGATAGGGTGTATTTACCATCTAAAGAAGTGTATATATCTTCAAGACCTTCGATTTGATTGGTCAAGAAGCCTAAACAGGCTTATAGAGAACATTTTATAGAACTCGGAAGATGGACAAATTTTATCCTGAAGAGCTACGTGAAGGACCTACACTGAGGACCTATGAGGTAGTATAATTTTTTCACACCTACGCAGAGGAATTATGTGGAGGACATACATGGTGGACCTATGCAGAGTAAATCCTCTGCCCAGGGTCCCCTCCTTGCCTATAAATATGACCCTTGGTCATCCCATTTAAAAGACATAAAAAGTTGGAAGAAGTCCCATACCTCCTATTGTGTAGCTCGTTCACCAAGATCCCCCAAATTTTCTCAGGTAGATCTCTAAAAAATGATAGAAGAGAGAATTAAATGGGGAAGCATGGTTCAATGTTCCATTATGGTCTAGAACACATGAATCTTCATGACGTAAGTCTGTGACGTTCCTATACAGAGCCCCTGCGTGATGCACCTGCATGACACACCTGCGTGGAAAACCTGTGTGCCACATCTACGCGGAGAACCTACATGGTGGAGCTAGGCGGAGCACCTACACGAGGCACCATGGAGAAGCACCTGCATGACCCTGCTGGTCCATACCATGGGGACTGTGCCCCCACACCCCTGGCCGAGCTTAGTGTCGTACTACTGTACTGACCCTTTGTGACGTCCCCTTCGCTTCTATCACTGGCCCCCATGAAAAATGGAGAGTCACACAACAAACTTTTTGGATCCGGTCGAAAACATTTTCCATTACTCCCTTTATGTGGCCCAACCTTTATCCTTCGAATACCATGAATTGAGACACTCCATAACACTCAATGATTTTCCTTGAGTCGACTTAGTCCTCTTGGTTCCTTTCACAGGTTGTGAGTTTGGACTCTCTTTATGGATTCCTCATGTACCTTGATTTGATACACTCCTCAAGAAACTCTTCAAACCTGATAACCTAACTCATATGCCAAGTTAAATCTCAAATGGGTATCCTCCTTCAGACTAAGCCCCAACCAATCTCAAATGGGAATCCTCCTAAGTATTATTCCCCAACCAATTTCAATGGTCACCCTTATTAAGAGTAATCCCCAACCAATTGTAATGGTAATCCTTCTTAGGAGTAAGCCCCAACCAATTTCATATGGGAATCCTCCTTAAGAGTAATCCCCAAACAATTTTAAATGGTTATCCTACTTAGGAGTAATCCCCAACCAATTTCAATGGGAATCATCTTTAGATGTAATACCCAACCAATTTAAAATGGGCATCCCCCTTAGGGGTAATCACCAACCAATTTCAAAAGGGAATCCATCCTTGCATAAGACTCTAGATTTTTTTGTAGTATGTAGCATCACCACTCCTCTTTTCTTATTAGGTGCCAAATACCAGAGGGGAGATGGACACAAGGACTTTTTTATCCCTTCCCTCTCCCATTGGGCTTTGTTTCCATGGGAAGCCATCCTTTTGTAAGCCCCTACCTTCATCCCTTAATCCTTTCATGGGACCCTTGTCCAATGTAATGTGAACAGAGGGAAGGCTCATCGCCTCTCCCTCTTCTTGGGTCACCACGACCTCATCCACCCTCACCGCCATAGGTGCGCCCTCTTCCACTAGAAGAGGAGGAAATGTGTATGTGTCATCGTTGAATCATTAACATCCTCTTGTTTCTCAAACAGATCATGACTCACATGGGGTTAGTGATTCATGACGATTACAACATGTGCACAAACACTCATAATTTGAAGGAACTACGAGAACTCTGATTCCTGTTCAAAATAGGATACGTAGGAAGCCTTTTCAGGGCCCGAGCTCACTGGATATCCTCTAAAAGAATCCAAACTTAATTCCCTTAATCTAGGAATCCTCTTTAAGAGTAATCCCCAAATTAAACCCTCAAATCACCAAGGCATCTATTTCAAAAAGTAAGCCCAAACTCATTTCTCTCAATGGACAATACTCTCTTATCAGACCAATCAAACTATGTGGGATTTGATTCCCATCTATATGGGATACATAGGAATCCTCCTTGAGGTTTAAAACCAATACCTTAAATCAAACCTCTTCTCCTTGGGCCAAATTCTCAATAGGGTATGATCCTACTTGGAAACCCATATCCTTTCCAAGTTCCTTGGGCTGCTTTAGCATAATTCCCACACTATCTTTTGACTAAGAAACTTCTGATTAGATGTCAATACAACATGATATTAAAATGTATGGCTAGGTCCTTATCACATTACCTTAAAAGAAATGATGTGTCCCATTTATTGGCACCAAACTATGAGAGTTCTGATTCCTTTTACAATGATACGTAGGTAGCCCATTTTATGGGCACGATCCCATGATAAAACCAAACATTTTTCTCCCTATATGACAATAAATTCTAGAGTGCCCCACTAAGTGGCTTAAAAACTAGTATCATCATAATTATGACTAAAAGAATATTTAAATATCATATTACAGGATACCATTGATGGATAACCTCAAATACATATGGATATCTCTATTAATGAAGATCCTTTAATGCATACTGATGATTCTAAATTTCACACATGTTAATAAGTGACTGAAAATTCCAAGGGATACTTATGATATACTTGGTGAATTAATAAGGATTCAAAACGATATCATAAATTATAAAGAGAGTCTCAGAGTAGACAATAATTCCCCCAAAAAGGGTGTGATGAGTCCGACCTCCCATCATCTCGACCAATGCACATTCTTAAGTATCATGAAGTTAAAACATAATGAACCCCTGCCTTTGGAAATAAGGTTCCCATTGGATAAAGAACTATTGGAAGTTTCCAGTTCCATAAATAAATCCAATGGAAACCACATGGAAGTAGTGATTCTTGAAACTATAATACTCATTTCATGGAATTACTAAACAATGATTTAATGATAATTTTGGGTTTTTTAGTTTTTTTATGGATTTTTAGGGGTTTTAGGGTTATTATAGTTTTTATCATTTTAAGGGGGTTTAGGTTTTTTTAATGGTTTTAATAGTTATTTGGGTTTTTATGATTTGTTCGGTTTTTGCAGTGTTTTTGTGGTATTTAGGGTGTCTTAAAATTTTATGTTTTCTATTGGATTAGGTGGTTTTTAGGATATTTAATGTTTTTGGGGTTTTGGGGGTATTTATTATTTATTTAGAGTTTTTAGGGCCTTTATATTTTTTGGGTTTTTGGGGTCCTTTAGGGTTTTTAGGTGCTTTATGGTATTTTAGGTTTTAGGGGTTTTATAGTTTATTTGGTACATTTAGGGTGTTTAATTTTTTTGGGTCTTTTAGAGTTTATGGTATAGGTTTTAGTGTTTATTATGTAGGCTTTAGGGTTCAAAGAGTATGTTTGATGTTTTATAGTGAAGGTTTTAAGATTTTGGTCATAGAGTGTATTGTTTTGGGTGTATGGTGTAGGTTATACAGTTTAGGGTGTCTATTTTAGGGTTTGGAATGTAAGATATAGGGTTTTGGGTGTAATATTTATGTTTTAGGTTGTGGTTATAGGGTTTAGGGTGCAGTGTTTAGGGTTTAGTGTGTAGCATATAAGGTTCAGAGTTTTTATGGTGTATATGGCTTTTGGGGGTTTTATGGTTCTTAAGGTTTTTTGGGTTTATATGTTTTATAGGGGATATAGTGTTTTTATGGGTTTTAGGGTTTTAAGGCCTATTGGTGTTTTTTGGTTCTTTGAATGGCTTTTAGGGGTTTAAGGGTTTCTAGAGCATTTAAGGAGTTATAGGGATTTAAGGTGGTTTCAATGTTTTTAAGGGGGGGGGGGTTAGAGTTTTTGGTTTTTTAGTGTTTCATGGGGTTTTAGGGTGGAGGGGTTTAGTGTATTTGGGGTTTGTATGGGTTTTTGTGATTTGTGTGGTTTTTAGTTGTTTTATTGTTTTTAGTATTTTTAGGGGTTTAAAGTATTTTTAGGGGTTTTATTTTTTTCTTTGAGTTTTTAGTGATTTTTAGGTTTATAATGATTTTACTACTTTTTAGTTTTTTAGGTTTTTAATACTATTTTAAGGTATTTACATATTTTTATGAGTTTAAAATATTTTTAGGGTTTTAAGGGTTTTTATTTTTTATGGTTTTTTCGTGTTTTTAGGATTTTTTTGGATTTTTTTGGGTTTTTAGTGTTTTTTGATTTTTTTGGTGTTTTAGGGAGTTATTAGGGTCTTTTAAGGACTTTTAGGTTTTTTTGGGTGATTTAGTGTTTTTTGAGTGTGTAGATATTTAAGGGTTTTATGTTGGTTTTAGGGTGTTTATGGTATTTAGGGTTTTTAGGGTTCTTATGGTTTTTAGGGTTTTTAGAGTTTTAAGGTTTTTTATGTGTGTTTAGGGTTTCTTAGGGTTTTACGGTATTTATGTTTTTTTTCATTTTTATGATATTTAATAACTATTATGGTTTTTAGGGTATTTAGGGTTTATGGGGTTTTTTACGTTGTATATTTTTAAGGTATATTTTGTTTTTTAGGGTTTTTTTCTATTTTAAGGGTTTTAATAGTTTTTTTTGGTACTTTAGAGTCTTTGGGGATTTAATTGTTGTTTAGATTTTGAGAGTACTTTAGGGTATTTTTTTTATTGTCTTTTAGTATTTTTTGGGTTTTTAGGGTCATTATGGGTCTTTAGGGTTTTTGGGTCCATTTAGATTTTAAAGGGGTTTTATAGGGATTTAGGGATTTCAGGGTATTTTAGAGTTTTTAGCAAATTTCATTGTTATTTATGGTTTTACAGGTTTTCTATAGTATTTAGGGGTTTAGGGGGTTTTATTCTATTAAATATTTAGTGGTTTTAAATTTTTTTATGGTTTCTTGGGTTTTTAGGGTTTGTAGGGTTTTAGGGGGTTTTAGGGTTTTAGGGGTTTTGGGGTTTTTTGGGTTTTAGGGAATTTATGGTTTTTAGTCATCTTTAGGGTTTTTGGTTTTTAGTGTTTTTAATGGGTTTTAGTATTTTTATTTATTTTAAGTATTTTAAAGTCATTTATGGTCTTTTAGGGTTTATGGGTTTTTAGGGTTTTAGGGGATTTATTATATTTTATTATCTTTATGGATTATTTGGGTTTTTTGGGTTTTTAGGTTTTTGGTGTTTTTGGGTTCTAAGTATGTTTAGGTTTTAGGGGGGGGGGGTTTATGGATTTTTTATATTTTTTATGGTCTTAATATTTTTTATGGTTTTCTAGTTTTTTTGGATTCTATGGGTTTTAGGGTATTTAGGGTTCATCATGGTTTATAGGGTTTTTACAATGTTTAAGGATTTTTAGTGTCTTTTAGGGTCTTTATATGTTTCCTGATGTCATTTATAATTTTTAATATTTTTAGGATTTTTTGGGGTATTTTGAGTTCTTTTTAGGGGTTTTAGTACCTTTTAAGGTTTCTACAGATTTAGGGACATTTAGGGATTATTTGGTGTTATTATGATTTTAGGGATTTCAAGGTTTTAAGGGGTTTTGAGATTTCAATGGTTTTAGGATATTTAGTGTTTTCTGGGTTTTTAGGCACTTTAATGTTGTAGGGGATTTTTGGGGTTTTCATATTTTTTTAGGGTTTTACGGTTTTATGGGGTCTGAGGATTTTTCCAGGATTTATAGAGTTTGGGGTATTTACAGACATTATCGGGGTTTTAGGGTTTTTTTAGTCTTTTATATAATTTTAAGGTTCTAATGGTTTTAGGGTTTTTAGGTTCTTTTTAGGGTTTTTAAGAATTTTAGGGTTTTAGGGTTTTTATGTTTTTATGATTTTTTTGGGATTTTCAAATGTTTAGGGGTTTTAGGGTTTTTAGGTAATTTTAGGGGTTTTAGTTTTTTAGATTTTTTTTGGGGGTTTTGGGGTTTTAGGGATTTGGGCGTTTTTTTGGGTCTTAGTTTCCATTTAGGTTTTTAGTTGGTTTTAGTGTGATTATGGGGTTTCATGGTTTTTAGGGGTTTATGGTTTTTCTAAATTTTTAGGGATTTAATATTTTTAGCATGTTTATTTGTTTTTAGGTTTGAGGGGTTATGGGTTTTTAGGGTGTTTTATCTGTTTTAGGGTTTTAGGGTTTTAGGGGTTTTCCTGTTCATTTAGGGGTTTAGGGTTTTATTATTATTTTGTATGTTTTTATGATATTTTTAGTGTTTTTAGGGTTTTATGGATTTTTAGGGGTTTTTTGGGATTTATTATGGTTTCTATAGTTTTTTAGGTTTTTAATATTTTCAAGGAGTGATTAGAATTTTGTTAGGTTTGTAGTATTTTTAGAGTTATGTATGGGTTTTTATGATTATTTAGGGTTTCTTGGGTTTTTTAGGGTTTTATAGGGTTTTATGGGGTTTTATGGTTTTCTAATGTTTTTCTAAGTTATTAGGGTTTTTTGGGTGTTTAGATTTTTGTATATTTTTTTAATTTATGTTTTTTAGGGATTGTTTGTGTTTTTAGGTTTGTTCGGGTTTTTTTCACATTTTATGGATTTTTGGGCCTTTTACTTGGTTTATTGTTTCAGGTGTGAAGTATAGGGTTTGAGGTATATGGTTTAGGGTGTAGAGTATAGGGTTTTTAGTGAAAGGTATAGGGTTCAAGGTGTAGGGTTTAGGGTTTAAGGTGTAGGGTATAATGTTTTTTTGTATGGTTCATGGTTTAGGGTGTAGGGTATAGGAATTATGCTATAGGGGTTACGGTTTACGGTGTAGGGTATAGGGTTTATGGAGTAAATTTTAGGGTTTAAGGTTCAGGGTCTAGGGTTTTTGGTTTTGGGTGAAGGTTATTGGGTTTAGGATGTACGGTTTAGGGTTTAGGGTGTAGGGTATAGTGTTTAGGGTATGTGGTGAATGTTATAGGTTTCATGGTTCATGGTTTAGGGTTTAGGGTGAATTGAAAAGGGATTAGGTTGTAGGGTGTAGGGTTTTGGGTGCAGTATGTAGTCTTTAGTGTTTAGGGTGTAAGGTTTAGGGTATAGGATGTATAGTTTAATGTTGATGGTGTAGGGTATATGTATTATGGTTTAGGGTATAGGGTTATGTTTTTAGCATTTATGGTGTAGGGTATTGGGTTTCAGGTGTTGGGTTTTTGGATTAGGTTTTAGGGTATAGGGTTTTGGTTAAGAGTTTCGGGTGTAGGATATAGGGTCTTGGGTTTAGGGTGTTTAGTTTAGGGTTTCGGGTACAGGGTATTGGGTTTTTGGTGTTGTCATTTAGGTTTAGGGTGTAGGGTATACTATTTTTGGTGAAGGGTTTAGGGTTTAGGGTAGAGTTTAAGGATTAGGGTCTTTGATCTATGGTTTAGGGTATAGGGTTTGGGGTCTATGGTATAGGTTTTAGCATGTAGGGTATAGGGTTATGGTGTAGGGTTTATGGTTTAGGGTGTAGGGTGTCGGGATTAGGGTGTAGGGTTTAGGGTATAGGGTGTTGGGTATAAGGTTTAGGGTGTGGGGTATTGGTTTTAAGGTGTATTGTATAGGGTTAAGGGTGTATGGTATAGAGTTTAGGGTGTAGGGTAGAGTTTTTGTGGTGTGGGGTTTATGTTTTAGGGTTTTGTGTATAGGTTTTACGGTGTAGTGTTTATATTTTAGTGTGTTGGGTATATGGTTTATGGTATTGGGTTTTGGGTTTTGGGAGTATGGTATAGGGTATAAGGTTTAGGGTTTCGGGTTTAGAGTGTAGTGTATAGGGTTTCAGGTGTAGGATTTTGGGAGTTGGGTATAGCGTTTTAGATGTAGGGTTTAGGGTTTATGGTTTTGGGTATATGGTTTTGAGGTGTATGGTTTAGATTTTAGGGTGTTGGGTATCTATTTTAGGATGTAGGGTTTAGGGTTTAGAATCTTGGGTGCTGGGATTATGGTTTAGGGTGTATTGTGTAGGGTAAAGTTTTTAGGGTTTAGGGGTTAGGTTTTATTGTGTAATGGACATGGCTTAGGATTTTTTTGGGCTTTATTGGGTTTTTATGAATTTTAATGTTTTATAGGTTTTTAGGGGTTGAGGGGTTATTGTGGGTTTAGGGTGTTTGAGGTGTTTTTTTTGATTTTTTAGGTTTTCATGGGTTTTAGGGTTTTTAGTGGGTTTTATGGTTTTCATGATTTTTTATGATTTTTGTTTTTTTATCAGTCTTATTGTCTTAGTGTCATTAAGGTTTTTTAAGTGTTTTTATGAGGATTCAGAGTTGTTAGGGTTTTAGTGGATCTGCATGGTTTTTAGGTTCATTTAGTATTTTTATGGTCTTCAAAGGTTTTTAGTGTTTTTAGGGTCTTTTAATGGGTTTTATGGGTTTTTGGGTCTTTTATGGGTTTTGAGGGGTTCTTTTGAGTCCCTATTGGTTTTTATGAGTTTTCATGGTTTTAGGTAATTTTATGGATTTTCGGCGTTTTTGGGTTTAAAAGGATTTATATTGATTTTTTATGTTTTAGGGTTTTTTTTATTTTAGGGTTTTAGGGTATTTGGGGGGTTTTAGGGTTTTTAGAGGTTTTATATGGTTTTAGAGGGTTTTATGGGGGTTTTACTGTTTTAGTAGCTTTTAGGTTTTTTAGGGGTTTTAAGGGATTTTAGGGGGTTTTATGGGTTTTTTTATTTCCTATTGTTTTTGGGGTTTTATAATGTTTTTAAGGTTTATAGGGTTTTTTTTGTGTTTTGTTAGAAATTTATGGGTTTTTAGGGTTTTAAGGGTATTATGGCCTTTTAGGTGTTTTTAATTTTTATATAGTCTTTAAAATTTTTAGTGTTTAAATGGGGTTTAGGGTTTGTTTAGGTTTTTTGGTTCTTTTAGTGTTTTTAGGGTTTTGTAAGACTTTTATGTGGTTTATGGGTCTCTGGGATTTTTAGGGTTTTTGGGTTTTTTGGGTTTTATGGTCTCTTGGGTTTTTAGGGTTTTATGTTATTTTTTGGGTTCATACGATCATATAGGAGTTTTTGGGTTTTTAGGGGATTTTAGGGGTTTTTATGGTATTTTGAAGTTTTATGATGTTTTAGTTATTTTATTTTTTTAGGGTTTCATTGTTGTTTGGGTGTTTTAAGGGTTTTAGGGTCATTAGGGGTTTAATAGTTTTTTAGGGTTTTTTAGGTTTTTTATGGTTTTTATGATTTTCATGAGTTTTTTGGTTTTTGGGTTCTTAGTGTTTTAGGGTTTTAGTGTTTTAGGGTTTTTATAGACTATAGGGTCTTCTAAATATTTTAATTGTTTTAGGGACTTTAGTTTTTTTAGGGTTTCAGAGTTTTTAGGGTCCTTTAGTGGTTTTAGGGTTTTATGTACCTTTATATGGTTTTAGGTTTTTTGTGGATTTTAAAATATTTTTTAGTAGTTTATGATTTTTTGTTTTAGCATCTTTTTGGAATTATTAGTGTTTTTCATTATCTTAGGGTTTTTAGGTTCCATTAGGGGGTTTTAAGGTTATTTAGGGGAATTAATGGTTTTTAGTGTCTTTTAGAGTTGTTAAGGTCCATTAGTGTTTTTATGATTTTTAAGGTTTTTAGGGTTCTTTAAGAGTTTTAGGATATTTAGGGACTTTTAGGGGGTTTTGGGGCCTTACGATATTTTAGGGGTTTGGGGGGGTTTTGATCCCTTTAGGGTATTTATGGTATTTTTGGATCTTTTGGGGTTTTTATTTTCTTTTAGGATTTGTAAACATTTAGGTTCTTTGATGGGTGTTTGGTTTTTAGGGGATTTTAAGTGTTTTTAGTGGTTTTCTTGAATTCTTGGGGATTTTACATACTTTAGGGTTCTTGAGAGTTTTTGGGTTTTTTATATTTTATGGGGTTGTTAATGTTTTTAGTGGTTTTGATTTTTTTTGAATTTAGAGGTTTTTAGAGGATTTTATGGATTTTATGGTTTTAAGGGCCATTTTGGGGTTTTTTATTCATTTTATGATTTTGAAATGGTTTTATGGTTTTTAGGGGTTTAGGGGTTTTTAGGGTTTTTAGTGTTTTATGGGTTTTAGGTGGGTTAGAGATTATATACTTTTAGAGTGTTTTAATGGTTATTATGGTTTTTAGGGTTTTATATTATTTTAGTATTTTTGGAGTTTAAATGGTGTTTTTTTGTGTTAAAGGGGTTTTGGGTTTTTTTGGGGGTTTTAGGATCTTATGGGTTTTGAGGTTTTAGTTCTTTAGGGTGTTTTATAGTTTTTGGTGTTTTAGGTTTTCGTATTTTTAGGGCATTGTTTCGTTTTTAGATATTTTTTTTCATTTCTGGGGGGTTTTATGACTTTTTAGGGGGTTTGGGGTATTTAGGGTGTTTCATTCCTTTTTATGCGTTTTTATGGTTTCAGGGGTTTTTGAAGTTTCTAGTGAATTTAGGGAATTTTATGTGTTTTTAGGGTATTTGGGATTTATTTGATGGTTTTTAGGGTGAGAAGGTTTTTCGGGGTATTATGGGGTTTTGTGTGTTTTTTAGGTTTTTATGGTTTTTAGGCTTTTAGGGTTTTAGGGGTTTTGGTTTATTTAGTTTTTTAGGGTTTTTGGTTTTTAAGGGTTTTTATGGTGTTATGTGTTTTTAAATAAGGGGTTTAGGGTATTTTTGTATTTCTTTAGGATTTTAGATTTTTAGGGGTTTGAGGGCATCTTGGGTTTATTAGGATTTTTAGATGTTTTCAGTTTTTTAACGGGTTATCATTATTTTTGTAACACCCCAAGATTTCACAGAGTGTTATTTCTTCAAAATAATTCAATAACTTGCACTACACGCAACACCGAGTTCAATGGCACCATGACTTACCAAAAAGCCATTCAAAAGAGATAATGAATAGTATTAACTAAATTTTAAACTTTATATAATCCTTATAATGTTTCCATATTATGAGTATCTTAGACATAATGCAAGAACAAATTCATTTTCAGTATTGCACTTTTATCAACTTTTAATAGTGAACCCTTTTTAAATAAAATATTTTAAACTTTTTGACTAAATGGGGACATCAAAAATTTAAAATGAAACATCCCAAGCTTCCACGGTACGGTTTCTTTGAATAATACAGTAGCGTGTGTTGTACGCAACCTTGAGTTTTAACACACACCACAACCGATCAAACTAGCCGTTATGAATAGTAATACCTACTTTTCGAAATTATATATATTTTATATTTTAAAATGGACTTCATTTTTGGATTCGGAATATCGAATTTAGCCTAAGGTGAAATTTTGGTACTTTTCGGATAACTTTCATATTTTGATGAATAGTGAAAATTACTAAATTTTAATTAAAAACAACTTTTTTAATCAAAATAATTAATAGTGATAAATTATGAATTTGAGTGGTTTTAAAGTATATTTATAATATATTTTTACCATTTAATATAATGTTGGTCATTGGACATAATTTTACAATTAAACCGAACATAAACAAGTGTCAATCTTTTGATAGTTATTATCTCTTAAAAAAAACCGCTTTTTGTTTTGACAGCGGGAATTAATTTTAAATTAATTTCTGCCACTTCTGTGTTTTGAATTTAGGAAAATGGATTCCATATTTGGAATCAGGATGTTCAAATTGTGTAAATAGGTAACTTTTATTTTTAGACATTTGGAATAATTACTGCGGTAAATATTTTATTTACCATGGTTAAGGGTAAATCCGGTAAATAAGGGTTAAATAAAATAATATTATAATAATACTAAATTACCCTAAAAAGTGTCTTAACCCTATTGGTTGATACATGGTCGACCATGGGCATCTTTGGGTCGATTTTGGGACCCCATGGATCCACTTGTAAGTGATAATGACACTTTATTTTAATTAAGTTAAAATGAATACAAAAATGACACAAGCATATATCTTTTAGAAAAACAATTGTTACATTGGGTTATATATGTTGTATTTTTGATTATAAATATTCATTAGAAAGATAAAAAGATTTACTACATAATGATATTTTATTTATAATTTTTAGACATTAAATAATTTAATTTATTTATGACACAATGATGATGCAGTAATTAATATAATAGAGAAAAATTAAAATAATTGATATTATAAATACCCAAATAAATATAATATGAAACTTTTAATGAATTAAACTAATTTTCTAGGATAATATGATATATTAGGATTGATTTAATTGACTTTTTTAGAAGTAATAAATCTGTTATGAGTTTCACAAAAATCAACTATTGAATAGTGTCAAAATTGACATAAAAGAGTTCTTAAAAACAATATTATATTATTAATTGATATTAAATTCCTAAAAATATAAGGTTCGGCCAAGAGACTTATATCATGATAGGTGCATCATTAATGGACCACTTGGGGGTCGATTGGATGTATATAGTAAGTTTATCAACCATATTATATAAAAATTCAAAGAGACATTGTAAAAGTGAAACTAATTAACTTAGAGTTAATACTTAAAGATAAGGTTAATATAAGTACCCAAACCTGTATAAATTCTATTGGTTGAGTGTTTTTCGACCTATCCCCACCTTAACTTTTGAATAATCAACTTTGGAGCCATTATAAACCGAATATGAATTTATTATAAATTAATATTTCTAGCTTTTCCAAAGGTGCCCCTCACCCCTCTTATAAAAGGGCACTCCTCCTTCTCATTTCTTCACACCTTCAAAGCCTTTTGGTTCGGCCAAAATCTGACCAAATACTCTCCCAACATCCCTCACTACAACCTAGAGTCCTTAGTTTGATCAGAAATCCAACCTAAGGAGCCATTTTAATCAAATCAAAAGGAAGAACCCGAAGAAGAGGTAATGATTTCACCACCCTTTTCCAAGTTCATTTCTTCTTCCACTTCTTCTTCCTTTGTTGTTACCATTCTAAAATAATAACTCCAGTATCATATATATACTGTGATGTTATTATAAATATGGTACAACCATATTCAGTATTCTATCCACCCTTTGAATAACATGTCACCATACGTGCGTACGTACGGCTTACCGTCTCCACGTCGTGGTGTAATTGTTATTCAATATATTATTATTTGGATGGGTATAATAATGATATTTAACTCATGTAAATAATAAATAAAACATGATAATGATTATGTATATATGATATAACAACCATTTATATATTATTTTAATATCGAAAGAATGATATTGTCGCTCGTGCGTACGTACGGACTACCGTCTCCACGAACGCGATGAGATTCATTCTCCATCGTATCCATTCAAGTATAATTATCATTTGATGATTTAAAAATGATGTTTAAGGAATTGATATCATTCTGGATATGAATAATATACAACCTATCCTTTACAAAAATGTCTTACGTAACAAAACATATAAAAGAAAACAAGTAAGTAACACCCGAAACAACGATAATACTAAGATATTATTATAAATCGATATTAAAAGATCATATATGATATCGTATTAATGTATATGATTCTTGTATAATTTAGTAACAATTATTTCACCATTATACAGGAGGTTAACCTACCCAAACCAAGGAAAAGTACAAGGTAAGGGTTATTTCACAATCTCTTCATTATCTGAGGTTGTTTATACGTAATAATCTACTGGGATCTCTTTATCATCCACATCCATGTTTCTTAAAATTGTATTTCAAAACATTTTTAATATTTACTAAAATATGAGTTAAAGTCATTTATACCCTTTTTGACTTTTATAAGTGGTTTATAAAGGAATCTTTCCGTCATTTTCAAAACAAGGTCCTTTTTAACCTTTTCGACAGAATTGAGGTAAGAATGTTTTTTTAACTTATACGGCGGGTGCGGTTATTTTACGCCGTTATAAAATCTTCAAAGCTTTCCTTACAAGCTTATAAGAATATTTTCAAAGAAAATGTTTTATTTTATATGTATCTTAAATGATTTCAAAATAAAAGGAGATATTTCTTTAAAAAGAATTTTGATTTCATCTATGTCAACATCCTTTGATGGATTTGAAGATTATTTGAAGTTGATTTATTATGATACAAAACTTCTATATTGTATTGAAGGTTTTGTGATATGTTTGACTATGGATGTGCTATTTTTATACCATTCATAGTTTATGGTGAAATTATTGACATTTCGTATGCTAGTTTTAATACGAATGTTTATGTTATGTTTAAACCTTTTCATATGGGAATGCATTGGACTTAATAAGTGACGGGTGGAGCCCGCTATAGCTCCTCGATGCATCGGTAGGTCTCATGAGACAAACTAGTGTCTTGGCACAAGGCCTTGACAAAATCTTATTTGTAGTCTTGGCACGAGGCCTTGACTATGTGGTTATGATAGTCTGGCATTATGCATTCCAACATTATGAAAGTGGTTATTGATTTTTGCATGTGATTATTCGATTAGTAGAATATCCATGTGAATAAGTAAATGGCATTATTTCATTTTATTTATGCCATACCATGTTGAAAGTTCATGTTTGAAAGGCTTTTGTTTTAGTTATACATTGCCTTAAAAGTTTATTCTTATTTATGAAAGTTTCCGCTATATTGTTATCCTTACTGGGCATTTGAGCTCACCCCTTTTCTATGTTTTATTTTTCCCAGGAAGTGAAGAAGTAAGTTATGAATGACCTGTAGGGATATTATGTGGGGATATGAGTGTGGATTATGGAGACAATATGTTGTTGTAGTAGTTTTTCGTTTAATGATGTAATGTAAAAATTATGAATATATCTAGTGTTTCCAAGGCTACTAAACCAATCGGTCTTTCGAGATTTGATCTTTCTTGTGATCATGCCAATGTCATGTAATAAAGCACCGACTCTGGGTAACTAGGGTCGGGGCGTTACAATTTTAAAGGGTTTTATCGGATTTAAGGATCATAAGGGTTCTTTTCTAGTTTTTAGGTGTATTATTTTTAGTGGTTTAAAGGGATATTTATGATTTTTATAGGGTTTTATGGGTTTTCATGGTTTTATGGATTTTAATGTATATATATTTTAGGGTTTTGGGGCCTATATGGATTTAAGGATCTTTTAGGGTTTTGGGGGTTTTGGGGTCTTTTAGTATTTTTAGGGTTCAAAGGGTCTATTGGAATTTTTGGGGTTTTATGGTGTTTTAGATATTTATATTCTTTATATCAAATTAAGGTTGTATGGTTTTTTATTATTTTAGGGTTTTTATAATTTTTAGGGGTTTAATTTTTTTATGGTTTTTAGTTTTTTAGGGATTTTAGGTGTTTTAGGTATCAGAGTTTATAGGGTTTTTTATTCTTAATAGTTTTTATGCTTTACTTATGGTTTTAGGGGGTTTTATGGTTTTTGAATGTTTTTATTTGTTTTAGTGGTTTAGTATTTTTAGGGGTGTTCAGGGTTTTCAAGTATTTTTAGAGATTTTTAGGGGATTTTAGTTTTTTTAGAAATTTATGGTTTTTATGGGGTTTTAGGGTTAGTTTTTGTTGTTTGGGGTTTTAGTGTTTTTATAGTTTGTATGGTTTCCAGGGTTTCAAAGGGTTTTTTAGGTATTTTAGGGGTGTTTTAGGGGTTTTATGTTATTTTAATGATTTTAAGTGTTTTGAGGGATTTAGGGTTTTGGGTTATTTTTGTTTTTAAAGGGTTTTAAAGGGTTTTTTCGTTATTTTTGGTGTTTAGGGTTTTAGGGTTTTTATGTTATTAATTTCTTTTATAGGTTTTAGGGCCTTTTAATTTTTTTAGGAATTTTAGGTTATTTTAGTTTTTTAAGGTTTTATGGATTTAGGGTTTTAGGATCTGTTTATCGTTTTAGTGTATTTTTATGGTTGTTATATTCTTTTAGGTCCATTTTAAGGTTTTTTGGGATTTTTAGGTTTTAGGGGTTTTAGGGTTTTAGGGTTTTTTTTGTTCTTTTTAGGGATTTTAATGTTTGAAGGACCTTTTATGAACTTTTTGGGGTTTCTAGGGTTTTGGAGTTTTAGGGGGTTTAGGGTTTAAATGTTTTATGAGTTTTAATGTATTTATATGGTTTTAGGTTTTTTGGGGGGTTTTGGTGATTTTTACTTGTTTTTAGGGGTTTAAAGGGGTTTTATGGTTTTTATGATTATTAGGGTGTTTTAAGGGTTTTATAGTTTTAGGGTTGTTTTATGATGTTTATTGTTTTTGGGGTTTTAGAATATTTTAGGGTATTTTAGGGTCTATTATGGATCATTATATACTTTTAGCGGTGTTTACGGTTTTAGGGTTTTTAGTATTTTATAGGGTTTCTGGGTTTATTAATGTTTTTTGGATATTATGGGTTTCTTGGAGTTTTTAGTGTTTTTAGGTTTATTATTTTTTAATGGTTTTGAAGGAAGTTTTAGGTATTTAAATGTTGTTTTACGGTTTTTAGTGTTTTTTGGTGTTTTTTGGGGTTTTAGGGTTTTTTAGGCTTATCGTATTTTTGGGGGATTTAAGGTTTTTAGTGTTTTCATGGGTTTTCTGTGTTTTTATGAATTATAGGTTTTACATACTTTTTTGGGTTTTGTTATGTTTTATGGGGGTTTTCAGTTTTAGGGTCTTTTAGGGTTTTATTATTTTTAGTCTCTTTTATGGGTTTTTAGTGTTTTCGGTTTTTAGGGGTTTTAAGGGTATTTTGGGTTTATTTAGTGGTTTTATGGTTTTTAGGGATTTTTAGGGTTATTATAGTTTTAGGGTTTTTATGTATTTTAAAGGGTTTAATGATTTTATGTCTTTTAGGTATTTTTTTAGTTTTCAAGGGTTTTTAGTTTTTTAGGGTGTTCAATGGTTTTTAGTATCTTTTAATTTTTTCGGGTTTTAGGGACTTTTAGGGTTTTTATTGGTTTTTGGGTCTTTTAGGGGTTTTAGAGTTTTTATGGTTTTCTAGAGTTATTATGGAGTTTTAGGTTTTTAGTTGTTTTTTGGGTCTTTATAAGGGTTTTATGTTCTTTTAGTGTTTTTAGGGTTTTTAGTAGATTTTTGGGTTTATGGATTATGGTTTAGTATTTAGGGTGTAGGGTTTAGAGTTTAAGTTATAGGGTTCTTTGTTTAGGGTGTATGGATTAGGGTTTAGGCTGTAGGGTTTAGGGTTTAGGGATTAGGGTTTAGAGTATAGGGTTTAAGGTGTGGTGTTTTTGGTTTAGGGTATAGGGTATAGGGTTTTGGGTGTAGCGGTTTGGGTTTACGCATTAGAGTATAGGGTATATGGTGTTGGGGATTTGGGTTTAGGTTTTTGGGTATAGGATTTAATGTTTTACGGGTTTTTTGGTTTTTTGGATTTTTTTAGTTATTAGGGGTTTTAGTTTTTTATGATTTTTAAGGGTTTAGGGTTTTTAGAGTTTTTTTTGGGTTTTTATTATTTTAGTGATTTTTATAGATTTTATAGTTTTGGGGTATTTTATGGTTTTAAGAGAATTTATTTTAGTGTTTTTATAAGTTTGATGGTTCTTTAGTGTTTTTAGTGGTGTTTAGTGTTTTATTGCAGTTTCTGGGTATTGTATAGGTTTTTAGTGTTTTAGGTGTTTTATGGTTTTAGATTTTTTTAGATTTTTTGTTTTTTATTGGTTTTTAGGGATTTTAGAGTGTTTAGGGTATTTAGGATTATTTTAGGGTCTTTGGATATTTTAGAGTTTTTTATGGGATTTAGTGTATTTTTGGTCTTTAAGGTTTTTATGGACATTTATGGGTTTTAGAGTCTTGTAGGGTTTTTGTTTTCTATTAGTTTTTATTGGTGTTAAGGACTTTTGGGGGTTTTTAGTGTTTTATAGGGATTTAATGGTTTTTAGGGTTTTTATAGTTTTTAGTTATATTAGTGTTTTTATGTACTTTTAAAGATTTTATTTTTTTATGTATTTGAGGGTTGTAAGGGTTTTTATGGTATTTTTGGTTTTTAGGTTTTTAGGATATTTTTTGGGTGTTTTGGTATTATGGGGTTTTAGGGTCTTTAATGGGTTTCAAGTCTTTTTAGGGGTTTAATGTCTTTTATAGTATTTAGTGTTTTTAGGGACTTTATGATTTTATAGGGTTTTTGGGTCTTTTAGAGGGTTTTGGGGTTTTAGGGTCTTTAATAGTTTTTTTATATTTAGGGTCTTTACTGTGTTTTTAGGGGTTTTTTTGTTTTTTTTTTGGGTTTTTAAGGTGATTTAGGGATTTTCATAGTTTTTAGGGTTTTTAGGGGTCTTTAATGATTATTTATGGTTTTTTTGTTTTTATGGTTTTTAGGGGTTTTAAGGATTTTAGGGTTTTAAGATTTTTTTGGGTTTTTAAGTGTTTTACATTTTTTATGTGGTTTAAGGATTTTGTATGGTTTCAAGGGGTTTTAGTTTCATTTGGTTTTTAGGATATTAGTGTGTTTTTGTTTTTTCGGGGTTTTAGGGTCATTTATTATTTTTTATGGTTTTTATGATCTTTTATAGGGTTTTAGGTTTTTAACTATCTTTTAGTAATTTTAGCGACTTTTAGGAAGAAAAAGGATTGGGGAAAAGATATCCCCCCCAAAATTTATTGAAAACAAAAACAAATAGTTGTAAGGAGGTTTTACAAGTACATGAGTGTATCTCACCCACATATCAGAGTCCACATAAGGCCTAAAAAAAACTGGCAATAAAGGAACGCAACGAGCATCGTTCCTCAATCACCTTTTTGGAGAGTGCATGTGCCACCAAGTTGGCCTCCCTATAGGCATGTGTGATTCATATACTAAGAGTCAAAGATATATTTATGCATTCAATCCATTGTGGTAGAAGTATCCATGGGAGTGTCCTGGATTTGTTCTTGAGGGGGTCCACCGAAAGCATCGAGTCCAACTCAATCCAAATGGAGTTCCACCTAAATTGGGTTGCAAATTTAACAGCCTATATAATGTTCCATAACTACGCCTCATAAGCACATTTATCTCCAATAATGTGGTAAAAACAACATTTAACGAGGCCTCTATAGGTACATAAGACCCCACCACACCCCGAGGGGCTAGGTGCACCCAACGCCGGACCATCCACCTTGACCATTATCCATGATGGAATAGGGAAAATCCATCAGATATAATTCAAAAACTACAGAATCTTACCCCTACCAGCAACCCAAGTGAATGAAATAAAGTCATATCAATAACATCATTGTCTATCAAACATGTTTGAATATGGGATGCTATCTAGATCGCCTTGTGGATCGTCACGACTCTACCACAAAACAAGAGAGGATGGCGGTTAAAGGCCATGGCATTTTGAGCATCCCAAATATAGTGAATGGTCACAAAAACACCAATAAGTAGTAGGTTATGAACCTGGTCACTGCATTTCTACTTCTCCAGGCTGCATATGAACTCACATATCACCCCTTACATGCCACACTTCAAGCCAACACATTGTAGTAGGTAACTCCATAACTCAGCAAAAAACTTACAGTGGTTGAAAACATGTGGGATCTTATTCTTGGACTGCCTAAAAAATAGAGGAAATGTGCTACCCATCCAGCTTCATTTTCTCTTGAAGAGGGAGACTATTTCTATATATTTTCCAAATCATCACATAATGAGCAGGTAGGATGAAAGAAGTTATAAACTTTAGCAGCCACGATGGGTAGATAATTCCTTGAGGCAATTTCAACCGCTAGAAGTCATGGGTATTAAACCTACCAACCACGCTTGGCCTCAAAATATGGGTGTAATTATTCATTAATACATATAACTACATTTGAAAAAAATGTGTTCAGGGGTACTCACAGTAAAGTCACTACTTTTCCAGAAAAGGGTAGAAATAGACATGTCCCTCAGCTCATGGGGAGGTGTCACAACATCTAATAGTGGTTGCTCAAGCCATGGGGTTGTGCAATAATTAAGATTCGAGTTCTTTGAAACAATCCATTTTGAATGGGGGATAATATAATTGTATGAGGATATTAGATTATGCCAAACTGAAGAAGATAAATATCGAGT
This sequence comes from Viscum album, assembly GCA_963277665.1. Classification (NCBI taxonomy): domain Eukaryota; kingdom Viridiplantae; phylum Streptophyta; class Magnoliopsida; order Santalales; family Viscaceae; genus Viscum; species Viscum album. Next base: position 1,422,843,821 of record OY728136.1, on the reverse strand, counting down.
GAAGCCATCACAATGCTTGTGCGTGAACCACTCGGTGAGAAAATCCAGGCCATCTTCATGTGGGTTGAGGATGCCCCTGTGAAATTTCTCAGTAGGGAATCTATAAATGTTCTAAGATATTTAATAACAAGACCACCCATATAAATAGGTTATCTACAATGCTTCTATGCTATATAGATCAGATTTATTTCACTGATTCATCAAATCCAGGAAAAATTCTTGATCCTTGCATTCAAACATTTAACAAGGATGGCTTGCCATATATAGATAGAAAACACAAGGAAAATCATGGAGGTGATTATTTAATTAATTGGAAATACTCTTCCATCTTGGGAGAGGCACATTCCCTTTCATTTAGCTAGATTATGAGTAATTTTAGATGAGATTCCCCTAAAGTTGTAACTTTTTTCCTTCCCCTAGAAAAGAGGGACACCCAAGTAGGTGAAGGGGAGTGAGCCTCTCTTCACTCCAAGAAAGCCAACAATGTGGAGCTACCTTGAAGGGAAGAATACATTACCAATGAAATTTGAGGATTTCTTCCAGTTTATGGTTTTCCCAGTGACACTCTCATAATGAAAAAATATCATCTTAATTAAGGATAATGTTTGCTTATTAGCTTCCCCGAATAGAATAATGTCATCTGCATAGAGGAGGTGGGAGAGAACATGGATGTCCCACCTGACGTTAATTGGTGAGTAGAGTCCATCCTACACCAAGTCTATAAATCACTGTCTCATGTAGTCATCATCAATTGAAAATTGAAAGCAGGAGAGAGGATCTTGTTGCTAGACACAATGGGATCATTGGAAAACCCCTTTGGGGATCCATTGATAAGAACAGAAATTCTAGATCTGTTAAGAATAATATTAATTAGTTTTATAAAATTTCTAAAGAAACCATACATTACAAGAACATTAATGATGAAGCCCCACTTTATTTTGAAAAAATCCTTCGAGATATCAAGTTTCAGAGAAAAACCCCCTTTCTTATTTTCCTTCTCCATAGTGTTGACACCCTTTGAGGTAGTGAAAAAGAATGTTTGAATGCTTCTCCGGGGAATGAACCCAAACTGGTTTGGAGGGATATTGGCCCTCCAAATCTTACCAAACCTGATGAACAATATTTTTCTTACAATCTTAGGAATGGTGTTATCTATGGAAACTAGCTAGAAATCACCAATGTCAATGTTATTTTACTTATTTGGAATCAAATATATTAAATTGGAAATCGGTCCATGTGTAATGGATCCAGAGATGAATAATTCCCTAACTACATTGTTTGTAAGATCGAAATAATGATCAAGATGCTCAATATACAAGAGAGTGGGGGTGAATTATATCCTTTAAAAATTCCTTTGGAACTTTTAATGTTTATATAAAACATTCTATTTTTTAACAGAGTTAAAAAAGGTAAATTCGCAAGACCTCTTAGTTCTACAAGCTTTCTAGATTTATGGAAATATGGTTCTGGAAATGAAACATAAGAATGTTTTACAAGGGAAAATATTCCACATTAAAGTGTATAGAATCTTACTAATTAAAGTACAATTACAAGAAAGTATAAGATAGTTATACATTCCTTATTAAACAAAATGTAGTGGAAAATAAAATTTCAAAAACACAAGTAACAAGTATAGAATCTTTTATCCCAAAGAGTTGGTTATTTAATAACCTTGGATAAAGGTCCTTTGATTTAAACATTCAAGAAAGTCTATCTTACCCACACCAGGGTATACCCTCGATTGAAATATCAGAGTCTATCTTTCTATCCTTGGAAGACCTTGAACTTCTAGGTAGTATTCACCTTTTTCTTCCTTATCAAAGAAGTCCTCAATCATTAAGGTAGTCAGAACCCTTGTCTTCCTATCCCCGGAATCCCTCGATTGTACACAGCAACAATCGGAGTCGCATGAAGCAATATGAATAAGAAGTTCAATATGCACAAAGAAGGAGAGTATTTCTCTATAGAAATCACCTCAAATACATGTAATATATAGAGTTTTAAAACTATATTTGAGCTCGTTCAAATGAGATCAAATTTAATGGAATTTCATCAACAGTCATCTCCCTCCTCCAATGGTCATATTTTTTCTTGAATTTCATAGGGACCTATACAAGTGTCACTCAAACAATGGTTAGTTAGAAACAGAATGCACAAAATAATTTCATTACTATAGCATGAGTAAGTAAAATATGGTTGCTCAACCAATTTTATTTTTCAGAGTCTAAGAGGAAAACATTCGGAGTCTATATTACGATGAAATTTGGATTTTGTTTTTCAGGGAATTTAGAATTATAATTCTATAGGAATCCCTGAATTATATGGAATTTAGAGTCTGAATTCTAAGGAATTCGAAAACTGAATTCTAATGAATTTGGAACCTGAATTGAAAGGAATTCAGATTCTGAATTCTAAGGAATTCAGAACCTGAATTTCATATAATTCTAAATCTGAATTTTAGAGAATTCGGAATCTGAATTTCAAAGAATTCAGATTTTGAATTTCAAAGAATTCCGAATCTGAATTTCAGAGAATTTAGAATCGAAATTTTAGAGAATTCAGAATCTGAATTTCAGATAATTCAGAATCTGATTTTCAGAGAATTAAGAATCTGAATTTTAGAGAATCCAGAATCTGAATTTTAGAGAATTATGAATCTGAATATTAGAGAATTCGGAATCTAAATTTTAGAGAATTCAGAATCTGAATTTCAAAAATTTCATAATATGAATTTCAGAGAATTCAGAATCTGAATTTTAGAGAATTCAAAATCTAAATTTCAGATAATTTAGAATCTAAATTTGAGTGAATTTTGAATATGAATTTGAGAGAATTCAGAATCTGATTTTCTGAGAATTCGGAATCTGAATTTCAAAGAATTTGGAATCTGAATTTCAGAACCTGAAAACAGAGTACTTTATATCAAAGTATTTATAGGATTACAAGGTTTTAGAAATGAAACCGAATTATACACTTAGAAAAAATAGGTTTAGTGAAACTAAATCATGAACAAATATTGGAGAAAAATTCCTTGGGGAAGGAAAAAATTCCTTATTTAGAAAAATCTTTAGGGAAATAAAATTTTCCTTGATATAGAGTGTTTGTGATTTTCAAATCATAAGGAATATAAATTTCATAAGGAAATAATATTGACTCAACAATATCCCATATTTGTGGAAAGAACAAACATACTTAAAAAAAGAATATAAGGACTTATAAATTTTATGGACTTGAAAATAAAACCGTATCTCCCATTACTTATGGATCATTGTGAATATTACTAACTCCCCCTTAGGCTTTGGAATCACCAAGGATTGTATTATTGAATTTCTGAATGAGATTTTCTTACATTCAAAAATTATCATTGATAAGAAAAATCCTCTAGATGAACTCCCCCTTACATAGAGAATTCTCTTCTTTACTTTGAATTCTTTTTATCATTCCTTTCTCCCCCATTGTGAATTTCGAAAAGCAATAGTGGGAATGGAAAAATTGGTACCTAAAACATTAGTACTAAACAACCAAAAATATAGAGAACAACAAAACTTTTATTAAGACTTGAAGTATTTGTACAATGAGGAAAATACAACAAAATATCCAAATATAATTAAATCATCCCTCTTTCTCCTTTGTTATTAGATTATTCAAAATAGTTTTTATCTTCTTGAGCTCTTTGTGATCCTCTTCTGCACGCTTAAGCAACTGATCCTGGTCTCCATTTTTCTTCTCTAATGATTGAATTTTCTCTTCCTGAACCTTAAGAATTTCTACCCAAGATTTCAACAGTTCTTCATGCTTAACAAGCTTTTCTTCAATCTCCATTATAATATGTATTTCCCTTTTCCAATTCATGGCCACAGAGTTAAGCTTTCTATTCCAATCATTGACTTACTACATTCGAGTAGTCTCATCAAGACTTAAATTTTCCTATAAACTATTTGAAAGATCTTTAATCTTCACATCGTTAGAATCAAAATCATCCTTGACTTTGTCATGGAATTCATAAAAAAATATCATTTCTTCAATAACCTTATTTGAACAACTTGTCATCTTCTTGCACGATCTCTTATGTGCCTCATATCCAATGAGGAAGGTCTTGAAATCTTCCTCTAGTGCAACATATTTATCCATAACCATGGAAACTGATTCTAACATCTGGTTTATGGTATGCTGAAGCATTTGGCATCTTGAATCTATGCTTGGAAATAAAGGAATGGTACTAACCAGCTTGTTCAATGACTGGAGAACAAAATCATGTCCACGTAAATATGATTATGAATTTGAAAGATTGGTTGGTGAGGATTCTTTTTCTATATCTTAAGCTTTCCTCTTTGATGAAGAACCTACATCCTTCTTCTTCACCATTGATTTACTCAGTGTATCTACAACCACCTAATTTCCCATATCTAGTCTCAGAATGATGTCTTGTTCCTTAAGAGATTCATGCTCACTGTCAGATAGCGGAACAATATTTTCTTCCTCAATATCTTCTTTCTCTGCATTATCCACTAGATCTTCCAGATGAATAAAATCATTATGACTACATTCATCATCTGTTGGCTTATTCACTTCTTCTTATCACTTCTCATCTTTTCCTGGTGTAGAAAATTTTGAGGATTCATCTTGGGAAGTCCGGATTGATAGTTTTATAGATGGACTTTCAATCTCTGGATAATCTTAGACTTTCATTATAACATCATCAGATGCATTCCCTTCTTCTTCCACCTCCTCTTATTCTTCAATTTCTTCTTCCACTTATTCTTCTACAACTATTTCCTCTTCATTATGTGATTCTGGAATCATCACGTTCATTGTTGGAGTCTCTGGTAATGGTTCTGTCAAAAAATATTCTGGAACCATAATTTGTTTAGAGGCTCTTTCAGTAGCCTTGAGAAGAGATTGAACGACTTCAGATTCTGACTATTTCTTCCTTTTCTTGTTTTCTTTTTGTTCCATTCCAAGATTCTCAGCAGCCTTTTCCTTCAATGATTTTACTTCAGCAGGGTCCAATCCAAACATAGGCTCCCCTTCCTTCCAGTTCTTTTAATCTTCTCTCCACTTAGCAACTACTTCATCATGATAATATTTTGGTTTCTTCGGCATCAGTTGTGCTGACTGATTTTTCTTGGCCACATGAGTTTTTTTTCTTCTGGCTCCTTAGACTTTCTCTTCCTTCCACCTTTCTTAGAGGTTTTAGTTGTTTCTGGATTCTTTGGAAAAGCTTCTAACTCATCTTCAGAAAGATCATATAATTTTTCAGATTCACTATAAAATCCAATTTTCATTCTCTTTAAGGTGCCATCACTCAACAACATAACCTTTTAATTTATTGGCTTGGAACTACATGGGATTTTGAATGATTGATGGAAATGAACAATAATCTTTAAAAGAATAATTAGATACCTAATAATATGAGACTTCATATTTCGATTCTTAATATTCTTAATCATTACCAAGATATACTTCACAAATTTTATCTTCCTTAGATTCACCAAAAAATATTAAATATAGATGTTACTCTTTTTCCGGGTATCCTTATCCCCTTTCCTTGGAATTATGAATCCTCGATCCCATAGTTAAAGAATCCAAAAATTTGTAGAAAGATTAATGATCTTCAGAGTCTTCACTCCTTTCAAGCCAAGACATTCTCTTTCCTTCTCCTTATTAAACTATCCTCATTCATCAGGTAATTTTTGACTGCAAAACTCTACTTCCCCATTATAAGGAATACCAATCAGACTCGTAGCCTTGCTGTATGAGAGAGAATAGGTATTTCCATAACACTTGAATGAAAATTTATCTTTCCCTCATTCATTGAAAAATCTAACTTTTTCATAAAACTCCACCATTAACTCTGGATACATAGGATCCTGTGCCTTATACTTCAAAACACAAAGGCTCTCACTCCTATTCAGCTTAATGTTTCTGAAAACAATAGAATCACACTTTTCAGGGAATTTCTGATAAACTAGCCTCTCTCGGTATATCTGTCACTCGGAAATTTCCTTAATTGTTGACATTTCTTTCTAAGGAGAAGCTTTAGCAGACATCTGGGACTAAGGAAAATTTGAAGATTTTAAATGGCCTTAAAATACAAAGGAAGAGCTTCATCACAAAAAAGCTTGAAAAACCAATGTGGGACAACCATTAGGGGGGCTTTATATAGGCGATTTAGGTGACGGTTCAACTTCCATGGTTGATCCAATGCTTGAAAAATATTCTATTAAAATATATCATTTGAGATGATAACTGAAGAGGGGTTTTGATAGATTCTGATCTTTTGAGGTTTTTAATATAGGCATTTGGATGTAAGAAAAAAATGAATCCGAAATCAAAATGGAAATACCAACTAGTGAAAGATGATTTAAAAAACATAGAAAAGAAATCATACCTTCTATATTTCTAGGAAAATTATTCATAATGAGGAAAAATTATTCTTGAATAACTTTTGATTATGAAAATTTTAGACAACGAAAAATTTGACTACGAAATATTTTGACAACGAAAAATTTTGACGACAGAAAATTTTGACTATGAAAAAAAAAATTAAATGAAAATGTACTCCCAGTATGAAAAGGAGTTTCTTAATATATGGAGATAGGTTTCAACAAGAAGTTAATATGCAATATTACCTTCTTCTTATCATTCCTAACTTCTATTTAATGTATTCAAATCTATCGGAGGGTAAAGATTTTGTGAAAATGTCCGCAAGTTGATCTTGCATTCCGATAAATTGAAGAATGATATCTCCCTTTTGTGTGTGATCCCTATAAAAGTGATTCCTAATATCTATGTGTTTTTCACAAGATTGATGTGCATGGGTTTTACTTAAGGAAATGACATTATTATTATCACACAATATTTGTGTTTTTGTAAAACTCGTACCATAGTCTGTGAGTGTGCGTTGCATCCACAACACTTGAGCACAACAACTTCCAGCTGCTACATATTCAGAATTAGCAGTGGAAAGTGCTACAGAGTGATTTTATTTTTCATGACCAAGATACTAATGAATATCTTAAAAAATGACATGTTCCAGATGTACTTTTTCTATCTATTCTACATCCATAAAATTTAGCATCCGAAAAACTTTTTAGAACAAAATCATTTCCCAAATAATAAAAGAGTCATAAATCCATGGTTCCCTTTAAATAGAAAAAAATACTTTTTACTTCTTTTAAATGAGTTTCCTTAGAATTGGATTGATATCTTGCACACAATTATACCAAAAACATTAAGTTTGGTCAACTAGCTATCAAGTAATATAGACTTCCTATCATACCCTTAAATGTTGTTTGATCTACTAGTTTACCAACTTCATCAAGATCAAGTCATTTTGAGGTACCAATGGGAGTATATATACACTTAGTGGTTTCATATCCATACTTTTTAATAAGATCTTTAATATACTTATGTGGGGATATATATATTCCTTCTAGATTTTGAGAAATTTGAAAACCAAGGAAAATGTTAACTCACCCATCATACTCATTTCAAACTCAGATTTCATTAGATCCACCAAGGAATCAGTTAAAGATTGCTGTGTTGAACCAAATATAATGTCATCAAAAAAAATTGAATAATCAAAACATTTTTCTTATATTACTTTATAAAAAGGTTTGGATCAACATTTCCCTTAATGTAATTTTTTTGTAACAAAAATCTTGTAAGCCTATCATACCATGCTCTAGGTTCTTGTTTAAGTCTATATACAAATTTGTTAAGTTTAAAAACATGTTCAGGATGTTTTTTATCTTCAAAACCAATAGGTTGTTCAGGAAAAACTTCCACTTGAACAAAAACATTACTGTATGCACATTTAACATCTATTTGAAAAAGTTTAAAATTTAAGAATGCTTCAAAAGAAAGTAGATTATGAATAGATTCAAGTCTAGAAATTGGAGCATAGGATTCTTCATAGTCTATTACTTCTTGTTGGTTATATCCTTTAGCAACCAATCTAGATTTATTTCTTACTATGATTCCATTTTCACCACACTTATTTCTGAAGAACCATTATACTCCAATAATTGAAATTTTCTTAGGTATTTCAACCAAGGTCCATAATTTATTTCTTTTGAATTCATTTAGCTCATCCTGCATAGCTTTTATCAAATCATATTCACCTAAAGCTTCATTAGTGATTTTAGGTTCTAATTGGGAAAGAAATGCTAGATGTTCTAATCCATTTCGTAAGAAACTTCTAGTCCTTACATGTTGATTTACATCACCAATGAAACTATCACTGGGATGATTCTTATGAAACAAATGATTTGGGTTTTGTAAAACCTGTTCGTCAACATATGGTAGGAAATATTCTAGGGTAAATGCATCATAAACATTTTCTTGAACGTTTTCCTTATCAGAAGAATATCCTATCAAGGGTTTATAATCAGTTTTTGATAATACATCCAAAGATATAGATTGAGGTTGTTTAAAAACAATGGTATTGGTTTCATCAAACTTAACATATAATATTTTTTCAACAGTGGAAGTATTTTTATTGAAAACTCTATAAGCCTTAGAAGTTGTGGAGTAGCGAAAGAAAATTCCTTCATCATATTTTGGTGAGAATTTGGGTAAATTTTCTTTGGTATTCAGAATAAATACCTTGCAACCAAAAACCTTGAAGTAGGAAAGTCTAGTTTTTCTACCATTCCATAACTCATAAGGCGGGTTATTAAGAAAATGTCTAATCAAAACACTATTTATAGTATAACAAGCAATACTTACAGCTTCAGCCCAAAAATGTTTGGCTACTCAATATTCACTCAACATGGTTCTTGTTATCTCTTTAATAATTATATTTCTTCGTTCAACAACCCCATTTTGTTGAGGAGTTCTTCATGCTGAGATGTTATGAGTAATTCCTTTTCTACTACAAAAAAAGTTTCAAAATCAGAATTTTGAAATTATCCTCCATGATCACTATGCATAGTTTTCAAAGGAAGATTTTTCTAAATTTCAACATGGGCTCTAAAACTTTTGAAATAAGAAAAATCTTCATATTTATTTTCTATAAAATATACCAATATAAATCTGGGGTAATCATCAACTAAGACAAATACATAATATTTGTCTCCAATGCTTCCAGTTTGTGTTGGAACAAAAAGTTCCATATGGACCAATTGTAATGCATAAGTGGTTGAGACTTCACTGACTTATTTAAAACTTGATTTATGTTTCTCACCATATTGACAAGGATCACAAACTTTGGAAGAATCAAATCTATGATCTGGTAGATCCTTAACTAGTATTTTCTTAGAGATTTTCATAGGTTCCTAAGGTTATAGTTTCCTAACCTTCTATACCATAACCATGAATGGTCTTTCATTTCACTAAGGAATGGTAGGTCTTGGTTCCTAAGGTCTTCCAAATTTAGTATGTAAACATTCTCTTGCCTATGGGAAAAAAGAATAAACTCTTCCTTGGAATTGTATACTAAACACTTGTCATTACTAAAGTTCACAAGGTAACATTCATCACATAATTGAATTATGATAATAAGGTTGTGCTTAAGACCCTTAACAAATAAAACATTTGAAATCAATGTTTTTTCAAGAAGAAAAATATTACCTATACCAATAATTTCTCCCTGATCATTATCTTCGAAAGTTACTTTTCCTCCCTTCATCTTGATAATCTTTTGAATTTTTTTTGTTACCAGTCATGTGCCGGGAACATCCCCTAACCATGTACCATGTATTTCTATTGGTATTATCTTTACTTTAATGAAAAAAAGAGTGTTAGACTTTCATAACCCAAACATTCTTTGATCTTAAAACTTTAGAAAGCAATATATTAGGAATCCACATTTTCATTGAAAAATAAGCTTTATGAAAACCTAAGGATTCAGTTTTGTTTAACGAACAATTTTTTTCCCAATGCCCACCACACTGACACTTGGTGCAGAATGGAGCACTTTGAGGAACAAAATAATTATTAATAAAAACTAGTTTTGAATGAGTATAACCACATCTAGAATTATTCCTTAGAGGTCGAATTTGGGAATACATCTTGTCAAAGATTTCCTCACCCAAGGTAAAATTTGACAAACACTTCCTCCAGGAAAATATTTCAAACTTCAGTCTAATAACTATGTTTTAATCCTTAAAAACATTATTTTTAGCACTAGAGTTAGTCTCTAAAACATTTTTCATAGAAATTACTTTTTCTAGAACCTTAGAATGTTTATCCTTCTTAGAATTAACTTCCCCAACAGTTTTTTAAACACTTTCAACATCATAAATTTTCTTATCAATATATTTAGAAATATCTGATACCTCTTTAGAAAGAATATAAATTATAGAATTTTCCTTATCAAGAATTTTCTTGACTTTAGAATTTTCATTCTCAAGTATCTTAGTAAAACCAGAAACTTATTCAGAAGTAGGTAAAGTATTATCTTCCTCAGAAGAAGATTCTTCAACTGATGATTCATAATATTTACTATCACTATAATTAGCATTCAAGGATATATTGGTTATGGATTCATAATTGTGTACCTTGGCCATTAAACAATGATTTTTTATAGGTATCTTGGCAAGTAAAACAAGATTCTTTAGACCATAAGATTCATACTATGAGGATTCATCAGAGGAGTCTCCACCACTGGCACTCCATGTGTCATTAGCTTTCAAAACATTATTAGATTTTGAATTGTAGTACTTATTTCTATTCATCTCAGGATTCATTTCCTTTATATCCTTTCTCTTAAGCATAGGACAATCTGGCCTTATATTCCATGCTCATTTTCATTCATAACAAGTGACTTCAAAGACTTTTCTGTCCTTTATCTATTTCTTCTTATATCTATACTAAAAGTATTTATTCCCAACTATATTGTTCATTATTCTAGCAAGATTAGCTAGTTCATTCTTAGAATGTTCATTTTCAATTGATTCAGATTGAATAATAACCTTATTAGATTTAGATCAAGTAACTCTCTCAAGAGTCATGGATTTTGTAAATGTAAAAGATACACATCCATTTCAATTCTTCTTTTTATTCAAATCAGCATCTCTTTGCATTCTAGTCTCATGCTGAAGAAGAGTTACAAAAAGATCATCAAGAGTAATCTGATATATATTCATATTCTCATCAATATCCTTTCTCTTATATTCCCACTCATTAGGCATGATGTCTATAATATTGTCCACAAGTACCTCATCATCTAAACCTTTTTCACCTGTGGATTTAAAACTATTAACAATAGTCATTAACCTCTGTTATACCTTACACATGGGTTCTCCATTGGGAAATAGAAATCTGGGATATTTTTCTCTACGCATATCTCTTCTAGTTTATATTACCTTGGATGTACCAAAATGAGTGACCACTAATTTCTTCCAAATAAAATTTGCAGCATCACAAGAAGAAATATTTCTATATATATTCCTGGTCATGGAACACAACAAAGTATTTCATACCTTGTAGTTTAGTTAATATTCTGACTTTTCTTGATTAGTAAAAGTTATGACTTCCTTATTAGGAATCTTGTAATCTCCAGTATGCATAAAAAATTTTTACGATCCAGTGTTAATAAAAAAAGTCTTCATACAATCTCTACAATAATCATAATCATTCTCATAAAATATAGGTGGTCTAGTAGGATTAAGATTGTCAATCGATCCAACATTCATTACTTCCATCTAATAGAAACAGTCTTTCCACAAAAACTTGTTAATAGAAAATGTTTGTAAACAAGGATTAAAATCCTAAGAAATGAAAATATAGAACAATGAAAACTGAGAAAGAAAACTTATATGTAAATATAAGTATTACAGAAACGTCATATGATACCAATTGTAGTATAAAAATAATAATGTTGATGCTCAATATACAAGAGGGGGTTCAATGGTATACTTAATAAATTTCTTTGGAACTTTTAATATTGATATAAAACATTCTATTTTTTAATAGATTTAAACAAGGTAAATTCACAAGACCTCTTAGTTATAAAATCTAGCTAGATTCTTGAAATATGGTTCTAGAAATGAAACATAAGAAAAGTTTACAAGGGAAAAGATTCTACCTTAAAGTGTATAGAATCTTACTAATCAGAGTACAATTACATGAAAGTATAAGATAGTTATACTTTCCTTGTTAATCAAAATTTAGTGGAAAATAAACTTGAAACAACACTAGTAATAAGTATATAATATTTTAACCCAAAGAGTAGCGTATTAAACAACCTTGGATAAAGGTCCCTTGATTTATACTTTTAAGAATGTTTGTCATACCCACACTAGGGTAATCCCTCAATTGGAATATCATAGTCTTTTTTTCTATCCCCACAATCCCTCGAACTTCAAGGTAGTCAGCACCTATGTCATCCTTATCAAGGAAGTCCTTGAACTTTAAGGTAGTCAACACCTCTATCTTCTTATCCCCAAAAGACCTCGATTGTATACAACAACAATTGGAGTCACATGAAGCAATATGAACATGACGTTTAGTACGCAAAAAGCATGAGATTCTTTCCCTCTAGAAATCACTTCAACAATATGTAATCTCTAGAGTTGTCGAAATATATTTGATATTAATCAAATGAGATCCTATTTATTATAATTTCTACAATGGTCATCTCCTTCCTCCAATGGTCATCTTTTTCATTGAATTTTGAAGGGGCCTGGACATGTGTCACTCAAACAACGGTTAGTTATAAATAGAATGCATAACATCGTTTCATGGCTATAGCATGAGTAAGTAAAATATGGTTTCTCAATCAAATTTTTTATTTCAGGGTCTATGAGAAAAACATTCAGAGTCTATATTACGAGGATATTTAGATTCTGTTTTTCAATGAATTTAGAATTAGAATTCTACAGGAATCCAGAGCCTGAATTCTAAGGAATTCTAAGTCTGAATTTAGAGGAATTTAGATGCTAAATTCTAAATAATTGGGAACCTGAATTATAAAGAATTCAGAGTATGAATTCTAAGGAATTCGAAATCTGAATTTCAGAGAATTAAAAATCTGAATTTCAAATATTTCCAAATATGAATTTTAGGGAATTCAGAATCTGAATTTTAGAGAATTCGGAATCTGAATTTCAGAGAATTCCGAATCTAAATTTCAAAATATTTGGTATCTAAATTTTAGAGAATTCAGAATCTAAATTTAAGAGAATTCGGAATCTGAGTTTCAGAGAATTTGGAATTTGAATTTCCGAAAATTTAGAATATGAATTTTAGAGAATTCAGAATCCGAATTTCATAGAATATGGAATCTAAATTTCAAATAATTTGGAATCTGAATTTCAGAGAATTCGGAATCTGAATTTCAGAGAATTCGTAATCTAAATTTCAGAGAATTTAGAATAATAATTTTAGAGAATTTGGAATCTGAATTTCATAGAATTCAGGATCTGAATTTTAGAGAATTCGGACTCTGAATTTCATAGAATTCAGAATCTAAATTTCAGAGAATTTAGAATCTGAATTTCAGAGAATTCAGAATATGAATTTCAGAGAATTCAGAATCTGAATTTCAGAGAATTCAGAATCTGAATTTCAGAGAATTCGAAATCTAAATTTTAAAACATGAAAACATAATAATTTATATCTAAGTACTTATAGGATTATGAGGTTTTAGAAATGAAATTGAATTTTACACTTAGAAAAAAATAGGTTTAGTGGAACTAAATCAATAACAAAGATAGCAGAAAATTTCCTTGGGGAAGGAAAATTTTCTTTATTAAGAAAAAACTTCCGGGAAATAAAATTTTCTTTGAGATAGAGTGTTTGTGATTTTCAAAACATAAGGAATGGAAAATTCATAAGGAAACCTTATTGACTCAACTATGGTAACATCCATATGAAAAATTTCCCAATAAAACATAATGTATTTATTTCCAAGACCATCCAGTCCCACTGCACTATCCATGTTCAATGAGAAAAGCGTAGACTTAACTTCCTCCTCATTGGGGGAAACCATTAAGTCCTCATTCTGATGTTTAGTAATGTAAGGTGCTATGGAGTCTAAAAGAATGAATGTTTCATCACCATCATCCATGCACAGTCCATGATTCTATTCCACCATAGCATTAGAAATGTCTTCCATTGAATTAAAGGTGGAACCCCCCAACCTATATAGCATTCCAATTATTCTTAACTTGTTTCTCTCTTTGAAGGATATGAAAAAACATGGAGTTTCTATCCTCATCCTAGATCCATTTCACATGAACTGATCCTTTGCAAGCCTCTCCTTTAGGTCCATTAAATCATCCAACTTGGAATGCATCTATAGATCCTCCCGATATGGAGTATGTTTCTACTAATTTACAATTTGGAAAGTGGCAAGATAAGATTCATCAATCTTAATTTCATTTTGCAAACCTAAAAAGGACATCCTGCTCTATTATTTCAGGAAGAATTTGATATCCCTGAGCTTAGAGACCACAAAAAATGGGGTATTCCAACAAAGTAATTATTCCACCCTTTGATAACCTATTCCCTACACCCAAAAATTTTGGGCCAAGAATTATTAAATTTGAAGGGTATGGGAAAATACCTGGTATTAACCTCCCCTAACTCGATTATAAGGGGATTGTGGTCTGAGTTAAACTTTGGAAGAGTGAACCTAGAGATATGCATGGGGGAGATCCTATCCCTGATTAAGGAGAAACACCTGTCCAAATTATTGTCTTGTCTACCATTGACAGTGTAACTTTCCCACGTGAAGGTTTCTCCAGTAATGGATATTTTAGAAAGATCACATTGATCCAGGAATGAAGAAAATTTCTCTGTCATTGTATGGAGGAAGTTAGGGCCAAACTTTCCCTCAAGACTCTGGACAAAATTAAAGTCACCAATAACAATCTAATTATGGGTAATGGACTCATTCATCTAAACCAACTTCCTCCATATATCACTTATTCTAATGAACGAATTGGATGTATACACCAAATAAAAGGTTAGGGTGGTATCATGGAAACATATGGTAACTAAGATCAATTGAGGTCTTACTTCAACATAAATAACCTGAACACAATTGTGTTTCAGGACCCATAAGGTTTCCATACTAGTATCCTCGCCATTAGAATAAATAAGGGAGTATCCAAGTGTATTCTAGTTAAATCCCTTAATGTTTTCAAACTTAATGATGGGTTCAGCTAACCCAATTAGCATTTTATTGTGATAAAGAAAATGTTGAAGAGCTGAAGTCATGGGTATATTCCTATGCCCCTATAAATTCCCAAACATGATCTTCGTTAAGGAATGGTTTTAATAATGGCGGGATTGATGCCCTTCCCCTTACCTTTCTTTCCCATCTTCATGGTGTTTCCATTAGACTGCTTTGCAGGTTCTAGAGAAAGACATTTCTCCACTAGATTATTTTTATCATTATGTTGATCTTTGGGATTAGGACCAATTATAGAAACATCATCATCCTGGGCCTAAGAATCCTCATCCATTTTACTCCAGAAGAGCCCACTAAGTTGGTTAAATTTATTCAAGGTGCAGGTGGCTACCTCTGAAGGAACTCTAGTTGGTTACCCTATAGGCTTGTCTGAGGAAACCACCATGAAAGAGTCAGTATCCAAGTCCATCCCATCTTGGTTCCTAGGCATGTCAAAATTTTCTAAAGGGTGAATTGGAATTGGTGTGACCGGCAAAATAGTGTAGGGGCCTTCAAGTGTTCGCTGCTGAAAATTATGTGAATCAGCATCAAGATTTCCCTACATGATGACTTCTAGAACTATAATACCACACCCAACATATCTCATAGAGACTGTGACTAGTGCAGTAGGTGAGACCATGGAAACTTGAGTTGAGAAGACCTATACCTACTCTAGCAGTTGAATACCCTCACCCAGAATTGATGCGGGGGATAGATCATGGATCTATTTTGGTATATTCTTGAATCCCTCAAGAGGTTTCACAGGGTCCACCAAGTTATTGGCACCAAGAGAAGGGAGATCAGGAACCGGGTCAACATTGCATCCAGTGTCCTCAGCCACATTGGAGGGAGAATTGGTAGGGCCTAAAAGAAGATAATTCACTACATATTTTGAGATGTTTCCCTCTGATCCATTCACCACACCCTTTCATGTTAAGGGATCCTTAGTGGGCTTGGGGTTTTCTTTACCTAACCCACAGCTCATTCTACAAATATTTTATTCATGCCCTTGCAGGTTTCAAATATAACAAGTCTTCGATCACTTGAATTCATAGAGAGTATGGCCAAAAAAAATTAGGTATGATAGAATTTGGGCCATCTCTCATACTAAATTTAGAATGTTATGTTGTACTCAAGTTTATTGAAAATGTCCTCCTCAACTAGGGTGTTATTCATATCGACCTCAACCAGCACCCTTGCATAGTTCCCATACCTTGGGATGTCTGTATCCTTATCAATTCTAATGGGAAAGTCAACCGAAGAGGTAATGTCCTACGGTATTTGAGGATTCCAGTAGAATAACTTTTATTTAAATATATGAAACCATACCTATGAAAAGGTTTTTCTCACACTAAAAGGGTCAAAATTCTGGTCCTAGTCCTGGAATCGAAGAAGACCTGGCTTAAGATTGAGGGAAACGAAGCTCCAAGCCCCCCTTTTCTAGTCGTTAGAAGGGAATATGATGTGATAAAATCCCCTTCCCATGGATGTCATTTTCCATTCAGTCAACCCCCAAATGATAGCAATGTGCATGGTCAAATCACAAATATTTTGTAGTCTCTCCCCTTTCGGGAAAATCACCCTTTCAATAATGGAGAAGTGACATAAACTATCTAGCACCTTTATCGCTTTCCGATTTGATGAGACATGTTTTGCACGACCTTTCCTGATAACATGACTAGGGGAGGGAGGGATAATATTCGTATAGGTAAGATATTCTTCTGATTTCACCACATGGGAAAAGTTATTCTTGGATACGGATTCATCTACAGACTCCCAAGGGACATCTGGCCTTGCATTGCTTGATCTGCAATGCGGAAAATGCTCTTTATGCCTGACCAGGTCTGATTGAACCGAGTCCAGGTCTCCATTTTTTCCTTCCAAAGAGGTCATGTTATGGGGTCACATGTGATCCCCATGGTTTCTTGGTTCCCTTTCTTTCTCCATCCTATTCTAGAAATTTTTAGGTGATTTATGGGTTGTATGGGGTTTTTTTATTTTATTGGTTTGAATGATTTTTTTGGGTAATTTAGGGTATTTAGGTTATTTTAGGGATTTTTATGATTCATTAGGGTCTTTTAGGGTATATGGTGTAGGTTTTATGGTTTAGGTTTTAGGTATTTCAACCTAAGGTGTAGGGTATGGGGTTTAGGGTGTATGTTTTATGTTTTAGGGTGTAGTGTATTGGGATCAGGGTGTAGGTTTTAGGTTTTATAGTGTAATTAATAGGGTTTATAGTGAAGGGTATTTGAGTTTAGGGTGTAAAATATTTCATTTATAGTGTAGCGTTAAAGGGTCACAATATGTGGTATAGGGTTTAGGGTGTGGACTATATGGTATATGATGTAGGGTTTAGGTTTTAGAGTGTAGGTTATAGGATTTAGGGTGTAGGTTTTATGGTTTAGGGTGTGGGGTATAGGTTTTAGGGTGTAGGGTTTAGGATTTAGGAATTAGGGTACAGGGTTTATGGTGAAGGGTTTAGGGTTTACGGTGTAATTAATAGTGTTTGGGGTGTGGTGTTTAGGGTTTAGGGTTTATGGTATAGGGTATATGTTGTAGGGTTCATGCTTAAGGGTTTTGGGTGTAGGGTTTTGGGTTTTAGAGTGTAGGGTTCTTGGTTAATGGTTTATGGTATATGGTTTAGTGTATTCGGTTTAGGGTTTATTGTGTAGGGTGTAGGGTTTAGATTGTAGGGTTTATGGTTTAAGGATAAGGTTATATGGTTTAGGTTTTAAGGTTTTAAATTTAGGGAGTATGGAGTAGGGTTTAGGGTGTATTAGTTAGTATTTAGGGTTTAGTGTATGGGGTTTACAATGTACGGTTTATGGTTTAGGGTGTATGGTATATATTTTAAGGTGTAGAGTTTAGGGTTCAGTTTACAGTGTATAGGTTTTTGGTTGTATGGTTTAGAATTTAGTGTGTAGGGTATATGGTGTTGGGGTTTTTTATGGGTATTAGGGTTTTTTGAGAGTCTTATGGTTTTTGGGGTTTTTTGGTTTTTATGTTGTCTGTATTTGTATCAGTCTTAGGGGTTTGAGATTTTTCTGGAATTAGTTTTTTAGTGTTTTTAGTATTTTTATCAGTTTTTATTATATTTAGGGGTATTATGCGTTTCTATGTTTTTTCATATTTTTATGTTTTTCGGGAGTTTTGGTTTTTTTAGGGGTTTAGTTGGTTTTTATGGTTTCAGAATTTTTTAGGGAATGTTATTGATTATTTGGGTTTTTTTGGTTTCATGTTGTTAATCGATTTTTGGGGTTTTATGATTTTTAGGAATTTTAGTTTTTTTGGGGTATTAAGGGTTTTTAGGGTTTTAAAATTCTAAGAGTCTTTGACGAGTGTTTAAAATTTTTAGGATCATTTAGGGTTTTTTAGGTTTTTTGGGTTTTTAGGGTCCTTTAGGATTAATTTAAATTTTTATGGTCTTTTGGTAGTTTTTAGGGGTTTTAAGGTCCTTTAGTATTTTTAGAATCTCTTAGGGGTTTTAGGGAATTTAGGTGCCTTTTGTGGTTTTGTGTGTTTTTAGTGTATTTTAGGGTTTTTGGTTCTTTTATATTTTTAAGTGGTTTTATAGGGTTTTGTAGGGTTTTTAGTGTTTTAGGATTTTAGTATATTTTAGAGAAATTTAGGCTATTTAGGATCATTTAGGGTTTGGGGGGTTATATATTATTTTAGGGTTTTTAGGTTCTTTTATGTGTCATAGGGTATTTAAGGTATTTTTAGGGGTTATAATGGTGTTTTTTTGTTTTTTATTGTTTTTAGGTTTTTAACGCTTTTTATGGAATTTTAGGATTATATGGGGGTTTTATGATTTTAAAAATATTAATAGTTTTTAGGTTTTTAAAATGTTTGTTTGGGTATTTATGTTTATAAGGGTTTTAGGTGTTTTTATGTTTTTATGTTTTTCTAATGGTTTTCAATGGTTTTAGGGTTTTTTCATGCTTTTAGAGTTTTTTATGGTTCAAGGGACTTTTTGTGATTTTAGGGTTTATGGTGCTTAGGTTCTTTTAGGGTCATTATAGGGGTTTTTAGAGTTTCAATATTTTGAGTATTTTAATAGATTTCAAGTTTTTTAGGGTTTTAAGGATATTTAGGTTTTTAGGTGTTTTTAGGGTATGGGTTTCAGTCTTGTTTTAGGTTTTAGGGGTTTTAGGTTTTTAGGGATTTGAGGATTTTAGGTCCTTTTGGGGTTTTAGTTTTTTTGGAATTTTATGGTTCTAGGGATATTTTCTGGGGTTTAATGGGTTTTTAGGGGTTTTCATTATTTTTGGGGTTTTTATACTTTTTAGAGTTTATTACGGTTTTTTGGTGTTTTTAGGGTTTTAGAGTTTTTTAGTGTTTTAGCATTTTTAGGGTTTTATGGTTTTTTCAGATTTTTAAGGGGTTTTGAAGTTTTATGGGTATTTTTAGGATATTTTGGGGCCTTTTATGGGTTTTAGTTTTTTAAGGTTTTCATGGTAATTTGAGGGGTTTTTTGTGTTTTTGGTGTTTTTAGAGCTTTTAGGGTTTTTAGGGATTTTAGGGTATTATAGTGTTTCTAGATTTTTTTGTGGTGTTTTTGGTTTTATGTTCTATTGGTTATTAGTATTTTTAGTGGATTTATTGGGGGTTGGGGGTTTTAGGGGTTTTAGGTTTTTAATGGATTTGGGTTTTTAGGGTTTTTTGGGGATTTAATGACATTTTTGAGTTTTTAGGTTATTTAGGCTCTTTTTAGTATTAAATTGGTTTTTAGGATTTTTATTATTTTTGGGGTATTAGGGATTTTAAGAGGTTTTACTGGTTTTTAGGTATTTTTAGGGAATTTTGGTTTTTTATGGGGTTTTTGGTTTTTATTTTATCTAATGTATTTTTTGGTTTTTATTTTTTTAGCATTTTCTAGGGATTTGGTACTTTTAGGGGTTTTATAGTGTTTTTAGTGTTTTAGGGTTTAAAGGTATTTTATGTTTTCGGTGTATTTTAGGGTATTTTAGGGTGTTTTATGATGTTTTAGAGTTTTTACTGCCTTTTATAGTTTTTATGGTCTTTAGTGTTTTTAGGGTTTTATGGTTTTTATTTTTTGTTGAGTTTTTATTAATAGTATTCTAATTTAGGGGTTTAAGGGTCTTTTATGGTCTTTTTAGGAATTTTTAGGGTTTTTTGGGGGTTTAGGGTTTTTTAATATTCTTTGGGGTTTTTTGTTTTTTTATGGTTTTGTAGGGTTTTAGGAGTTTTATGGTTTTTTTAGGGTTTCATAGGGTATATGGGTTCTATTTAGGGGTTTTGGGTATTTTAGGGGTTTGAGGGTCTCTTAGGGTGTTTAGGGTCTTTTGGGTTTTTTCATTCTTTAGAGTCTTTTTAGGGTTTTTATGGGTATTAGTGTTTCTAAGGGTTATTTAGGTATTTAGTAATTTGTAAGGTCTCTAGGGTTTTTGATTTTTAGGGGTTTTTAAATATTTAGGCGTTTTTAGGGGTTTAAGGGGGTTTAATGATTCGTAGGGTTTTAGGGTTTTCATGTTTTTAGGTTTTTTTATAAATTTTAAAGTTTAAGGATTTGTTTTTGTATTAGGTTTTATGGTTTTTTGGGTCTTTTTATGGTGTTAAGGGGGTTTTAGGGTCTTTAATGTTTTTATGGTTTGAGGGTATTTTTTATTTTTAGTGGGTTTCAGGTTATTTTAGGGTTTTATTGGTTTTTATGGTGTATTTAGGGTTTTAGGTTCATTTAGTGCTTTTAGGGGTTTTAGGTTCATTTAGGGTTTATGATATAGGTTTTAGGGTTGAGGTAGTATAGTTTCATGTATAAGATGTTGGGTTTATGGTTTTGGGTGTAGTCATTAATTTTTACAGTGTAGGGTGAAGGGTTTATGGTTTTGTTTGGATGTTATAATGTTTAGTGTGTGTTGGGTTTAGTGTTTTTGGTGCTAGGTTTAGGGATTAGTCCTTTGGGTTTAGGGTGAATGGTATAGGGTATGTGGTATATGGTTTGGGGTTTTGGGTTTATGGTGTAAGTTATAGGGAATAGGGTGTGGGGTTTATGGTTTATGTTTTACGGTATATGGTTTAGGGTGTAGGGTATAAGAATTATGGTGTAGGGTATAAGGTATAGGTTTTAGTTGTTGGGTATAGGGTGTAGGGTTTAGGGTGTAGGGTGTAGGGTATATGCATTATGGTGTAGAGATTAGGGTTTAGTGTATCAGTTATATGGTTTTGGGAGTGGGTTTCAGAGTTACAAGTGTAGGGTACAAGTTTAAGGGTTCATGATTTGGGATATTGGGTCTAGGGTGTAGGGTTTAGAGTTTTGGGTGTTGGTTTTATGGTTTATGTCTTAGGTTTTAGGGTTTAGGGTGTAGGGTTTTAGTTTTTGGGTGCAGGTTTTAGGGATTAGGGATTTGGGTATAGGGTATTAGGTTTATCAAGCTGGTTTAGGGTGTTGGGTATTGGTTTTAAGGGGTAGGGTAAAGTGTTTTGGGTGTTGGGTTTGCAATTTATGATGTTGGGTACAGGGTTTAGGGTGTACGGTTTATGGTGTACGGTTTATGGTACTCTGGGGATTTTAGGGGTGTCTTTTTAGATGTTTGTTTTATTTCTGGGTATCTATAGGGGTTATATATATATATAGGGTTGTTTTTATTGGTTTTCAGTGTTTTTGAGGGTATTATTGTTTTTATGGTGTAGGGGTTGTAGGGTTTTAGGGATTTTTGGAGTGTTCTTTGGATTTTATGGATTTTAGAATATTAGGCATTTTAAATTATTTTTAAGGGTTTTATAGATTTTATTGTTTTTAGTTTTTTTAGGATTTTTATGTGTTTTAGTGGTTTTAGGGTTTTACAATGTTTTTTTATGATTTTAGGGTTTTTAGGTTTTTAGTAGTTTTAGGGTTGTTTAGGGTTTTCTTTCTATTTTTAGTGGTTTTTAGTGTTCTATTCATGTATTTTAGGGTTTTTAAGGGTTTGGGGGGTTTTAGTGTTTTTATTGGGGGTCAGGGTTTTTAGGATTTAGTATGTGTTTAAATGGGTTCAAAGGGTTTTATGGTTTTAGGTTTTTTAGTGTTTTATAGGGTTTCCTTGGGTTTTTATTATTTTTCATATATATTTTTTACTTTTAGTTTTTTTGGTTTATGTGATTTTTTAGGGATTTTAGAGGGGGAGATTACTGTGTTTTAATGTCTTTATGGGATTTAAGGGGTTTAGGGTTTATTTATGGTTTTTAGTGATTTTAGGGTTTTAGGGTTTTTATTGATTTTTTGGATGTTTAAGGTGTTTTAAGGGTCTTTTATATTTTCTATATGGGTTTTAAGGTATTTTATGGGTTTTATGGTTTCTAGTACATTTATGGGTTTTAGATTTTTTTGTGTTTTTAGTGTCTTTTATGGGTTTTTAGGGGTTTTATGGTTTGTTTGGGATTTTATGGTATGTAGGGGGGTTTTAGTGTTTTTAGGGTTTTTATGATTTTTAGGGGCTTTCAGGTTTTTATGTTTTAAGCGGTTTCTAAGGTTTTTAGTGTCTTAGGGGATTATGGTTTTTATGGATTTTTGTCTTTTTATGGTATTTTAGAGTTTTAAGAGTTTTTTGTAGTTTTATAGGTTTTTATTGTTTTATGGGTGTTTAGATTTTTTGGGCGTTTTTTAGGTTTTAAAGGGGTTTTTAGGGGGTGTAGTGGGTTTTATGATCATTTAAGGTTTGTAGGGGGATTTTATTTGGGGGGGGGGTTACTTGGTTTTTACGGTTATTAGTGTTTTTTGGGATTTTTTTGGTTTCTAATTGTCTTTTAGTGTTTTAGGGTTTTTTGTGATTTTTGTTATTTTGGATTTTATTCTATTTATTTTCTTGGGGTTTTTTTATTGTTCATATTTTTAGTTGATTTATGGTTTTATGGGGTTTTAGGGTTTTAGGGGCTTTAGGGTTTTTGAGGATTTTTAGGACATTTAGTGTTTTCAGGTATTCTTATGGAGTTTAGTGGTTTTAGGAATTTTATATTTTTGTATGGATATTTAGGGTTTTAGGGTTTTTTAGGGTTTTAGGGATTTTAGGGTTTTTAAGGTTTATAGAGTTTTTGGGTGTTCAATGATTTTTTACCGTTTTTGGGTTGTTGGTGTCTTTAGTGGGTTTTAGGTGTTTAGGGTTTTTAGTTTTTTATCCCTATTTCATAATTTTTATGAATTTTAAGGATTTTAGGGCAAGGAAGATGCGAGGGTTGGGTTATTCCCCCCCCCCCCCAAATTTATTAGAAATAAAAAAGATACCCAGCAGACAAGGGAGGAGAGGGGTCAAACGACCCACACCCAAAAACCCCTTACAACCCACGCCAAAAAAATAAAAATAAAATAAAGAAGTAAAACAAACCCAAACAGAAAACACGCAACATCAAGTAGCAACCATCATCATCACCAGCATCAACCAACATCTAGCAGCTCACAACCAAGCAACGAATAGCCTCCAATCTCGCCAAGTCCAGCATCTAGCATAATCTAGTTATCACAGCCACAACATTGCTTAGCAGCACCTCCACCAGCATCACCCAGCCAAAAAGAACAAGCATCCCATAACACTGACCAGAATCCAGACCCTAGAAACTCTTCTTCCCTACCAACATCCAGCTCTAGAGGATGCCCACTGCCAAACCCACTGCAGAAAGCCATCCCTATCAGCAACTCATAGCCAAACATCTAGCGACATCCAACATCATAGCCAAGCCAGCCACCATCATTTACATTCCAAAAATCAAAAACTCCCAACCATTGACCAACGTTACTTTTTTATTTTTAAAAATCACTTTTAAGGGGGTAGTGAGAACCCTCAAAACATTAAGCACCAAAAGAACCAACAGCTTTGTTGAAGAACAATTTAAGCCGATTGAAATTAATTTTCCTAAACAAAAACCAGGGAATAGAATTTCCCTGGGAATCAGGGTAGTCCTTCAAAAGGCCTTCATACTGAAGATCCATGATATCCCAAGCTTTCGTGAATTCCTCTATGTCAATATTTCCCATATTGAGGCCTCTGAGCAGAATACAAGTCTGCCTATCAATCCACTCGCCTTGTTCCTTAGTAGTGATCACACGAATCGGTCTTCCTGTATTCTTCAATGCTTTCATATCCATATCACCCTCTCCCATTTCTTCACCTGAATGAAAAATCAGATCCATATGTTCTAGCATCGATGATATATGTTTCTAAGGATCTCCTGCAGAGCTTGTCTCATGTTGTTGTCCAGGATCCCTCGTCTTCACCGAGGGAATGGCAAGGACT
Source organism: Viscum album (assembly GCA_963277665.1). Classification (NCBI taxonomy): domain Eukaryota; kingdom Viridiplantae; phylum Streptophyta; class Magnoliopsida; order Santalales; family Viscaceae; genus Viscum; species Viscum album. Next base: position 1,422,819,473 of record OY728136.1, on the reverse strand, counting down.
GCAGCCTCACCGCTTGCAGACACCGGGTCACTATTTGTGATGACCACTGCATCCAAATTGCTAATAGTGCTAGGATCCTTTGGAATCTGCTTTATCTTGCTTGCAGACCTTGTGATAGGAGGACTAGGTAGGTTAGAATGCTCCTTCCTACGTCGCCGCCTCCAGTTAATCGTGATAAAGCCATCAGAATCCGTAGTAATGAACTTTCCCTTCCGTGAGGATGATCATAGATATTCCTAAGAAATGGTCACTTCCTTGGGTTCCACGGGGACGTCCAGAACATCATCCATCTTCTCTTGGGACGCACCCACATCTAATTGGTCCTCTTCATGTGAAGCCTCATTCCTATTTAGATCCCCATTAGCTTGGTAGACATCATCACCCAACACTGCATACCGATTTTGCAGATCCATGTTTGATCTCCCAGTTGTGACCATCTCTGCATAAGAAAGGGTCGCCTGTATGGCCTGCCTTGGAACCTCAGAGGCTCTTTCCAATTGATATCCCCTTCCCATATATTGAAATTTCATTGAGGAGTCCTTCAAAGCCAGACACTGGGAGTGCCCGCCAGATTCTTGGACCTCACGAGGTCCCTCAAACACCTTTGTAACATTGGTTGCATTAATTGGAACCGTATGAAATGCAGATTCCTCCAGGTGAGCCTCCATCACTTCGTCATTGCTACCTCCAGTAGAGTCGCCTTCCATAAGAAGGTGCAGGTCTTTTCCTATCTCGTTTCTACAGCCTGAAGCTTCTTTATCCAGGAGTTCCACCTCATTTGCACCCACATCGGATGAGGTTCTTTTTATCACCCTTGACCCAGGAATGCACACCCCCAAGACTCTCTTTAATCTTTCAACAACCAAGGAAACATTCAGTTTTGGAGGGTGGCCACTGGGTTCCTCATGGAACCCGGTGCTGTAAGACCAGAACTGAGTCCTGATGCCTCCATCTCCTATTTCTTGCCATAATCAAGACCACTATTGGCACACTCTGGTGCAATATCCAATGATTTTCCGCTACCTTCACCCATACACAATCCCTTGCCATTGTCTCTTGCATCCGCAGCCTTCCTAGGATCCATTCTCCCATGTGTGTAGGATACACCAAGATGGCCCAACTTCTTACAGGAATTACAGAAATCGAACCAAGTTTCATAAACTACAGATTGTTTGTGCCGAAACTCTCCCTCCACTATAATCCACACAGTATCACCCGGAATCTTTGAAACATCATGTTACACACAAATAAGGGGACAGGCTGGGTGGCAGAGCACCCTAGTTCTTGAATCAGCACACATAAATCTTCCCACTAGATTACCCATCATTCTTAAAATTGCAGGGTTTTGAAATGGTAGAGGGAGGTGCGGAAAGCTAACCCATACCACTGCTGTAGGGGAGTCACGAAGCATGTGGAAATCATACGACCACCGAAATAGGTAAAAACGGAGACCATTGCAACTTCGTGGGGAGATGGACCAGGCGTTAATCCGATCCTCCTCAGTGGAAAATCGAATCCAAATATGCTTGGAATCGAGCAGACCCACTGTTTCTCTATCTTGTAAACCCCACAACCCAAAAATATACCTGTCAAATGAATCCACCGAGGGATGCCGCTGTTTGAATCATGAAATCAGGGAGAGATTCAGCAGACCCAAAGCCTCGTTGAACTCCGAGGTTGAGATAGAAAGATTCGGAACGCCATTTATCACATCCAGAACTTTAGGGAAAAGAGAAATATGAGGGAAGGAGGGAAGAGAGTCAGGGTTCGAGAAGGGGGAAAAGGGTGGTGCCAAACCTGAGACGGAAGCTGAAGGTCCCTCCCCCAGCGGGGGAGGAGGGACCAGGGCGGGAGTCACCACCATCTCCAAAATCATTACCGGCATCAGCCCACACCAAACCCCATAGCAGCGTCAAACCCATCAAAAAATAAACTATCCCAGCTAGCATATCTTTCATAATGATAACCATAATGCAACCAAAGAACCAATCCTCTAGAAAAGTGAACCATAGCAATAGATTGAACCCATAGAGCAATAAACCATGATCTAACGACACACCAAAACCAGAGAAAAATCGCAGAAACCACACCATGAAAGAGGAAACGTACCAGATTTGAATCGACCTCAATGAAGCATCCCCGAAACGGAACCAAAACAGTAAAACAGGAGAGTTGACCAACATCCAATGAGGCCATATCCCACACTACCGATGTGATCCCCTCCTCCACTTCAAATGTGCCTCCTGTAACCTCAGTGAAGAACCAGAATCTCCCACAGCATCAAGCGCCAAGTGCGTTATTCCATCACAAATCAACCTGAACTGCATCCTTTGCGCAAAACACTTCCAAACCGAACTCGTTCGCGCCTCCTCGCCAAGACCACATCATCATTGAGGTACCTGGCTTTGGTCAGCCCAAGGTAAAACTAGATCTACAAAGTCAACTCTGAACCACAGCGGATCCCCATCAAGGATTCTGACCACCAATGATCCATCAACAAATCCGCAGACCAGATCCAACCGATCTAAGACCAGAGAAGCCCGCACAAGCTCCAATGAGGTATTTTAGGGGTTTATGGGGTTTTAGGGGGTTTTAAAATTATTATATGTTTCTATATAATTTAGGTAATTTATGGTTTTAATGGGTTTAATGAGTTTGTATAGTTTTTGGGGTTTTTAGAGGTTATATGGTTTTTTAGTGTTTTATGGTTTTATTGGTTTTAATGGTATTAACAGTTTTATGCCTTCTAGGATAATTTATGGTTTTAGGGTGTTTTTTTGGTTTTATGGTTTTTAAGAGTATTTATCATTTTCTTGTTTTTAGGGTTTTCTTATTACTTTAGGTATTTTAGAATACTTTGATTTTTTAAGGTATAAAATGGTTTTATTGTTTTATTGTTTTTTTGTGTTTTAGTGTTTTAGGTTTTTTAGGGTTTTAGGGTAATTAATGGGATTTTAGGGGGTTTCCTAGGGTTTTTAGGGGAATTAATAGTTTTGAGTGTCTTTAGGGGTTTTAATGGTGTTTTTAGTGTTTTTAGGGGGTTTAGGTTTTTTTTCATTTTTAGGGGTTTTAGGATTCATTGGTTTTTATTTTTTTTATAGTGTTTAGATTTTGGTGGGGTTTTTTGATTTTTAGGGCTTTCTAATTGCTTTTAAATTTTTAGGTAATCTTAGGGGTTTTACAGGGTTGTAGGGGTTTTATTATTTTTAGATATTTTTTTGGGTTTTTAGGTTTTTAGGATTTTTATGGGTGTTTTGGTATATTTTTGGGGTTTTGGGGGGTTTTAAGATTTTTTGGATCTTTATGTTGTTTAAGGGATTTTTAGATTCAATTTGGGTTTGTGGGGTGTTCAATTATTTTATGTATTTTTATGATGTTGAATGGGTTTTTAGGGTTTTATGGTTTTTAAGGGTTTTCAGGGTTTGTGGGGTTTAGGATATGGGGGGTTAGCCTTTTTGAGGTTCTAGGGTTTTTAGGACTCTTATGATTTTTATGGGTTTTTGGGTAATAGGGCAAGGAAGGTTCGGGTCCAGGCTATTCCTGGAACCCCCCAAAATTTATTAAGAGAAAAGACACAAAGACACTGTAAACAAGGGAGGGGAGGGATCCACCAATCCACACCCAAAACCCCTTACGACCTTATCCCGAAGGCCACAAAAAGAAATAAAGAGAAACAAAAAGCAAGAAACAAGTCAAGAAAGTTCAAAAGGGAAAGCACACAAGGGGAGGATCAGTCAACATAGCCACCAAAGTCATCCATCTCCGCACAACGATACCCTTTGCCCACACCAAAGCTGTCGCCCGCATTAGTAAGACTGAACTCTGACTGAACCATGTCCATTGAGTCCCATCCAGACTCAAAATACTCTTGCATGCCAAGCCTGAATAGAATCTTCAACCTAGACTTCTCTTGCGTAGTGGAAATTGAGAGCCGCTCTCACGTATTCACCTTTAGAAAAGTTTTTTTTGGGTAATAGGAGGGTTTTCAAGTTATTTCATTATTTTTTTAGTTTTAAGGAGTTTTATGGGTTTTTGGGTTTTGGGGGGTTATAGAGTTTTATTGGGTGTCAGGGTTTTTGGGGGTTTTAAAGGGTTTATGTGTTTTTAGGGTTTTAGGATTTTTAATGGGTTTTTATTTTTTATATGTTTTTAGGGTTATTTGGGTTTTAGGTGATTTTTTTTAGGTTTTAAGGTCTATTAGGTTTTTAGGGTGTTTTTGGGTTTTTAGGATTTTTGGGGGTTATTGGGTCTTTTAAGGATTCTAATGGTTTTTTTGACTCTTATAGTTTTTAGGTTCCTTTAGGGTTTTGTATAATTTTTTGGGTCCTCAAGGGTATTTTGGTGTTTCAGTGCCCATTATGGGGTTTTTATGATTTTTTTGGGTGTTTCAGGGTCTTTTAGAGTCCTTTAGGATTTTAGTGTTTTTTGGGACCTTTATAATTTTTTTCAGATTTTAGGGTCTTTTAGTGTTTTTAGGGTCTTTATGGTATTTTAGGGTTTTATTGTTTTTTATTGTTTTTTAGATTTTATGGTATTTTATGGTCTATTAGGCGGTTTTAGGGTTTTTAGTGTCTTTTTGGGTCTTTTAAGGGTTTTGGGGGACTGATAGGATTTATAAGAGGTTTTAGTCTTTTATGATTTTTAGGATATTTATGGTCTTGTAGATTGTTTAATGGTTTTTAGGGTCTTTTATATGTTTTCTATATTTAGGTTCTTGTTGGTATTTTTAGGTTCTTTATGATTTTATGTTTTTTTATCTTTTTTCTTATTTTTAGTTTTTTAGGGTTTTTTGGTTTTTAGGGATTTATAGGTTTTTTAGGGTTTTTAGGGTTTTTTTTGGGGTTTTTAGAGTATTTAGGTTATGATGGTTATTTTGGATTTTTAGGGTTTTTTTATAGTTTAAATATGTTTTAGTGTTTTTTGGGTTTTTAGTGTTCTGGGGGTTTTAGGGTGTTTTTTGGTTTTTTAGGTTTTTTGGTTTTTTGGGGGTTTAAGAGAGTTATTTTGAATATTTTATGGATTTTAAAAAATTTATGGTCTTTTAGGGTTTTTTTGGTTTTTAGGTTTTTATTTTTTTAGTGTCTTTGTGGTGTTTTTTATCTTTTTAGGGGATTTAAGGGTTATATTGGTTTTCTAGGGTTTTTCAGGTTTTTAGGGTTTTAGATTAATTTTAGGCAAGGAGGATTCAAGGGTAAGGATATTCCCAGCCCCCCCCCCCCCCAATTTATTAAAGAAAATACACAATAGACAAGGGAGGGGAGGGGTCAAATGACCCACACCCAAAAACACTTTACAACCCCAACCCAATGACCCAAAAAAAAGAAAAATCAAAAGGAAAACAAAGAAGGAAAAGAAAACTGATCAGTCAACGTCACCACAAAAATCCGAAACAGAAGCCACACCATAAGGGTCACCATCAGCACCATATCCAGAGGCTGCATCATCAATGCATGATTCAGAGTCATCCCATCCTAACTCATAATCCTCATTGAGATTGAGGAGAGTCAGAAACTTCTCCCTACATTTTCTTTGTACTGAGGAATGTTGCAGCTCCCGATTATTAACCTTCACTTTCAACATAACTGCCTTTGAAGACGCCCGAGTAACCATGGGTCTGGGGATAATGGAGTAATCCCGCTTCCTCCTCCTCTTAGAGGAGATCGAGGTGGGACCATCATCCATCCCTTTCACCTTCTCGATCTCAAATTTGCGCTCCTCTTCTTCCATTCCATGCACTTGATCCGGGATAGAGGAGGCTTCCTGATTAAGGGGGCACTCAACAAAAAATTCATCCTGAGGGAATATTAGAGCCACTAAGGTAGGTATTTCTGCACTCCCAGTGACAACAACTGGAGGCCTTTTCCCATCCTCCCAAGGCAGGACTGTCCCCTCATCATCATGCCTGGCCGAGTAGTCAGGCATGTCAGCCAGCTGCAAGAGCCCCTCCTCCCTTGGAACCACCTCATGCGCAGCAGCACCCTTATGAACATGGGAATCCCCCATCCCAAGTCCCTCCCCCTACCCGCACCCCAACCCTGCTTCAAGTGCACTCCCTTGATAAGCAGCCCCCTCCAAGTTATCCCATGTCCCCTTCCCAGCCACCTCCTCCAACTTATTCTCTAGCACTTGAACCTCCACCTCCCCCGGCTCAGTCACATTCCAGGAATCAACACTAGCTTCCCTCTCAACCCCCACATCATACGCATTCTAAATGAGTCCCATGGACCAGCCACACCTTCAGAGCCATCCTCCCCAACCGCCCCCCTTGCTGCTACCTCCCCTTCTGCCACCGCATGTCCAGAATGCTCAACACTGTCACTAGCGACACGACTGAGAAGGAGGACCTGCACATTAGAGCCCATGAATTCCTTCTCATTTCCAACAGGAGGCACCACCCCCCTACACCCCCTTTCCCATATCCTCACAAGCAGCTTTCTGAGGCCTAAGGCATTTATTCTGCCCATCTTGATCATCAAATTCACCAGCAGACGCCTCCTCATTACCAGCGGGTGGTGCCACCACCTGCAACCCCTTGCCCATATTCTCAAAAACATCTACCTGAGGCCCAGGGCATGTATTCTTCTCATCTTGTCCATCAAAATCACCTTCCAACTTTACTTGGACAGTGTGATGCTCCTGAATCAACTCCTCCAAATCCAAGACATCAAACATATTGCACAAGGGGACACCCTCATTTCCCTCATTCACTGAAAAAGGTTCACCATATACCCCAGCCACCTCCAAACCTCCAGGAGAAGATCTAGGCAGCACCATGACTCCTTCCACAGGTTTCACCACACCCCTAATTTCCACTATTCCAAGATCAATTTTCAGCCTGTCAAAAACATCACAAATCCTTGGGTTAGAGACGGACGGTCGATCAGCCTGCATCAGAACATCCCCGACCACAAAAACTTACTGCTCCTCAGCCAGAGGCAGATTAACCATTTTAGTTAGGAGACCCTCATTTCACACTCAATATTCCACCCAAAGAGGCACAACTGCTAGCGAAACATCAGATGGAGTAGACTTGACAGAGAAAGAACTCCTACAAGAAGAGGCATAGTGACCTAGCCTTTGACAGGACGAGAAGAAAGGCACCCGAGATTCAAATCATACATCCTAATGCCACCTTAGCTCACCTTCGATCTAAACACAAACAGTATTAATCAGAACTTTGGACACATCCACCACAACACAAATCCTCCGTGAAGCCAGGTGGCAAGTAGCACTTGTCCGAGCATCCATACACATAAATATACAGATGAGGTTACCAATGATGAAAAGGATGGCAGGATTTTGGAAGGGAACGGCATGAACAGGAAGGGTAATCCACAGAGCCACACTCGTGAGGTCACGATGCAGGTAAAAATTAAAATTCCAGCGGAATAAATAAAAATGAAGGCCATCAATAGCTCAAGGAGAAAAGGACGAGACATATACAAGATCATCTTTATTCCTAAAGAAAATCAGAAAGTGAAGAGCGTCCAACAAACCTACAACCAACTGTTCTCGGAGATTCCAAAATTAATTAACAAACATGTTAAAATCATCCACAGAGGGTCGAGCCCTTCCAAATCGGGCCACAAGCGAGAGATCCAGAAGGGCAGAGGCCATCGAGAACTCCCAGGAAGAGATCTGGAATGAAGGAACACCATTCTCATAGAGTGGGAATTTAGGGCAGACACCGATCTTTGGAATGTGAGGAAGCTATGCTAGAACAGAAGAAGGAGATGAGGGAAGACGCAGGGAGGGACCAACCACCGCCTCTCCTAGCCAGGGAGCAGGTCAGGGCGAAGTCGATGACGCCATAGGCTATGACGTCATCAACCTCCATGCCGAGAAGTAGGAAGACCATCACAAGATCTCTGATGCTTCCATTCAAGGAGTAGGGGGATTTTTCTTGAGGGTTATCTTTAGATTAATTTTAGGGTTCTAAAAATGTTAGGGTTTTATGTTCTTCTATGGTTTTCTTAGTATTTTCAAGGTTTTTAGGGTTTTTTTGTGCCTTTGGGGGGTTTTAGGTATTTTTAGGATGTTTTCAGGTTTTTAATGGGTTTTCAGTTTTTAGGGGATTTTAAGGATATCTAGGTTTTTAGGGTTTATTAGGGGATTTAGTGTTGTTAGGATATTTTAGGGTTTTTATGTTTCAAATGGTTGTGAGGGTTTTTATGGTTTCAATGTTTTTTATGATATTTAGTGTTTTAGGGGATTTTATAATTTTTATGGGTTTTTGTTTTTTTTTGATTTAGGGGTTTTAATACTCTCTTAGGGTTTAAGGATTTTTTAGGTTTTAAGGATATTTAAATATTTTTAGTGTTTTATGGTTCTAGTGGATTTCGGGTTTTTATTGGTTTTATGTTTTTTAATGTTTTTGTGGGATTAAAGGGTTTCTGGGGATTTTATGGTTTTTAGTGTTTTTAGGAGTTTAGGGTTTTCATTGGTTTCTTTGGGTTTTTAGAGTTTTTTGTAGATTCTATGGGTTTTTGGGTATGATTGGTGTTCTTAGTTTTATTAATTATTTTTTCTTTTTTATGGGTTTTAAGGCTTTTGGGTTTTAATGGTTTTTAGGGTTATCATGGATTTTTAGGGGGATTAATGCTTTTAGGATTTTTTATATTTTTATGGGTTTTAGGGGTCATTCGTTTTTTTAGTGTTTCAAGGGTTTTAGGGAAATTTTTGTGGGTTTTAATGGTTTTTTGGGTTTTCAAGTATTTTAGAGTTTTTAGGGGGTTTTATGAGTATTTAATGTTTTTTGGGATTTTTTTTTGCGTTTTTAGGGGTTTAGGGGTTTTTAGAGTGTCTATGTTTTATACAGTCTTTTAGTCTTTTTGAGGATTTTTCTCGATTCTTAGGGTTTTATAGTTTCTATTGTTTTTATAGGTTTTAGTGGATTTAAGGTATTTTTACTTGTTTTTAGGTTTTTTAGGATTCTTAGCAGTATTTATGGTTTTAGGTCTTTTTTAGGTGTTTAGGATTTCCATGGTTTTCCAGGGGTGTTAAAATGTTTTAGGTCATTTTTTTGGATTTTTAAAAGCGTTATAGATTCTTTATAGTTTTGATGGGGTCTTAGGTTTTTTATGGTTTTTAGTTTTTTTAGAGTTTTTAGGGTTTTTTATAGCTTTATGGTTTATAGGGGTTTTAAGGGGTTTAAGGGGTTTTAGGTTTTTAAGGGTTTTATTTTTTTTTTGATTTTTTGGGTTTTAGGGTTTTATAGTTTTTAAGAGGTTTAAATTATTTTAGATTCTTTTAAGGATTTAAGTGTTATGGGGGTTTTTACGATTTTTCAAATTTTCAGGAATTTTTAGGGAGTTTTATGTTTTTGTGTCTTTTTTGGTTTTAGTTTTTTTTTGCTTTTTTAGGTTTTTAGATATTATTTATTGTTTTTACTGTTTTAATGGGATTTAGGGGTTTTATGGTTTTTAGTGTTAGTTTTGTATTTTTGGGGTCTATTTGGGGTTTTTTCAAAATTTTCATGGTTTTATGGTTGTTTAGGGGTTTAGAGTTTTTAAGGAATCCATGGGTTTTATTAGTTTTTAGTGTTTTCTTAGAGTTTTTTGTGGTTTTAGTGTTTATTTTCTTTTTTATGGAATTTATAGTTTTTTGGGATTTTTAGGGGTATTTAGTTTTTAGATGTTTTTAATGATTTTTTTTGGGTTTTTTGGATTTTCAGGGTTTTTATGTTTTTATAATTTCTTTTTTATTTTTTAGTGATTTGGTTTTTTTATTAGTTTTTACCATTAGATGGTGATTTTGGGTTTTTTTTGGGTATTTTAGGTGTTTTAGGGGTTCTTATGGTTTTTTAGGGTTTTTAGATTATTAGGTTTTTTAGAGTATGTTTTGGTTTTTAGGGGTTTTAGGTTTTCTAAATATTTTTATAGGACTTTAATAGTCTTTATGAAGTTTTTAGGTCTTTTGGGGTTTTTAAGAGTTTAAATCCTTTTATGACTTTTTTGGGTTTGAGGTATCTTAGGGTATTCATTTTTCTCCTGGATATTATGGGTTTTTAGGTTTTTAGGGGTTTCATGGTTTTAAAGATTTTATCTTTTAGGGGATTTTATGTTTTAAAGGGTTTTTTGAATTTTTTTTGGCATTTTTAGATTTTTAGAAGTTTTTAATTGTTTTTATGGATTTTTGGGTTTTTAGGGATTTTAATATTTTTAGTAATTTTGGTTGTTTAGGTTTTTTAGTATTTTTACGGTTTTGTAGGGTTTTTGGTTTTTTGGTTTTTTAGGTTTTTGTGGTTTATCAGTTTTTTAGGATATTTTTTAGAATTTAAAGGTCTTTTTGGTCTTTTATGATTTTATTTAATTTTTGGGGTTCGTATAAATTTTCATGTGTTTTTTGGTTCTTATGGAATTTTTTGGATTTTGGGGTTTTTATGGGGTTTTGGATTTTTAATGGTTTCTTAGGTTTCTAGATTTTTCTAGGTTTTTTGGGGTTTTATGAATTTTTAAAGGGTTTTATTGTTTTTTTGGTTTTTTAACATTTTTTGGGTTTTTATAGTTTTCAAGTGTTCTTACGGTGTTTATGGTTTTTGGGTATTTAGGGGATTTAAGGGTTTTAGGATTTTTATGGTTATTAGGTTGTTTTAAAAATTTAGGGTTTTTAGGATCTTTTAGTCCTTTTCTATTTTTACAGTTTTTTGGTGTTTTATTTATTATTTGGATCTTTTAGGGTTTAGGGGGGTTAGGGTTTTTAGTTTCTTTTTAATGGATTTTAGTGTTTTTAGGGTTTTTAGGGTTTAATGGGAGGGTTTTTTAGTGTTTTAGGGATGTATGGTTTTTTAGTGGTGTTAGGGTTTTTAGAGTTGTTGTGGTTTATCTTAATAAAAATAAAATTTTAAGGGTTTAAAGATTAATTTTCGGTTTCTTATGGTTTTAGTATTTTTATACTATTTTTGAAATTTATATAATTTTAGTATTTTTAGGGGTTTTAGATTTTTTACTATTTTTAGAGATTTTTAATGTTTTTAGGGATTTAGGGACATTATGGTTGTTTGGATTTTAAGGGGTTTTATGGGGTTCTAGAGTCTTTAATGGACTTAAGAAATTTTAGGGTATTTTGGGTTCTTATTGTTTTCAAGTGTCTTTTTGGGTTTTTAGAGTGTATAGGATTTTTATGGGTTTTTAGGGGTTTTAAGGCATTTTAGGAGTTTTAGTGTTTTTACAGTACTTTAGGGGTTTTTGGGTTTTACATTCATTTAGGGTATTTTTAGATATTTTTAGGTCATTTAAGGATTTTATGGGGTTTTAGGTTCTCTTTGGGATTCATTAGGGGTTTTAGGGTCTTTTTAATTTTGCAAGGTTTTTAGGGACCGTTAGTGTTTTTATGGTATTTACTATCATTTATGGTTTTAGGGTTTTTAGAGTTTTTTAGGGTTTCTAGGATTTATAGATACTTTTTGGGGGTTTTAGGGTGTTTTATGTTATTTTTGTGGTTTTAGGGTCTCTTTGTATTCTTTTTATAGTTTTAAGGGTCTTTCAAATCTTCGAAGTTAATTAGGGACTTTAGGTTCATTTAGTTGTTTTAGGGAATTTTAGGGTTTTAGTGATTTTAGGGAAATTTAGGTGTTTTGGGGTTTTGGGGATTTTAGGGCTTTGGTGTATTATCGTTTTTAGGAGTATTGGGGGATTTAGTGTTTTAAGGATGTTTTGGGTTTTTGGGTTTTTAGGGGTGTTTTTGGGTGTTTTGAATTTTTTAAAGTTTTTGGTAGTTTTTGGGATTAATGTGTTTTTAGGATTTTATAGTTTTATGCGTTTTCAGTGTTTTAGGTGTTTTGTGTTTTTTTTGTTTTTTTTTGACTTGTTTAGAGTTTTAAGAGGTTCATAGTGTTTTTAGACTTTTATTACTATTTTTTAGGGTTTTTGGGTTTCCTAGGGGTTTTAATGTTTTTTTGTTATTTTTTAGGGGTTTTACTGTATTTAGGGTTTTAATGGATTTTTTGGGATTTTGGGGATTTTTAGGCCATTTTAGGGTTTCTAAGGTTTTTATAAAATTTAATTATTTTTATGGATTTTGAGTTTTTTTGTTTTAGGGTTTCGTTATTTTGTTGGTATTTGTCATATTTTTGTGTTTTTTTAGCATTGTTTTAGGGTTTTAAGGGTTTAGGGTGTAGGGAATAGGATTTAGGGTGTTGTGTATAGGCATGAGAGTATAGATTATAGGGTTTAGGGTGTAGTGTACATTTTTAAAGTTGTAGGATTTGTTGTTTAGGTTGTAGAGTTTAGGGTTTATGGTGAATGGTATATGGTTTAGGGAATAGGGTATAGGGTATAGGCTGTTGGGTTCAAGGCTTAGGGTGTCTGGTAAAAGGATTAGGCTCTATGGGTTATGGTTTATAGATTGGGTTTAGGGTTTAGGGTGTAGGATGTATGTTTTAGGGTATGAGGTATAAGGTTTAGGGTGAAGTGTTTAGGGTGTAGAGTTTATGGTTTATGGTATATGGTACAATGTTTAGGGTTTGGGGTGTAGGGTATAGGGTTTATGGTATGGGTTTAGAGTGTAGGGTATATGGTTTAGGGTGTAGAGTATATGGTTTAGGGTGAAGGGTATAGGTTTAATGGTTGACGGTTCAGTGTTTAGATTTTATTATATAGATTATACGGTTTAGGGTGTGGGTTTAGGGTTTAAGATCATGGGTATAGGGGTTTAGAGTGTAGGGTTTTGGGTGTATGGTATATGGTTTAGGGTGTAGGTTATATGGTTTAGGGTGTATGGTTTAGTGTTTAGGGTGTAGGGTATACGGTATAGGGTTTTAGGTATAGGTTTGAGGGATTTTGTTGTGGGGTTTAGGGTTGTGGGAGTAGCATGTACTTTTTTTGGTGTATGGTTTAGGGTTTAAAGCGTAGGGTCGAGGGTTCAGGGTGCAGGGTTTAGGGTTTGGGGTGTAGGATGTAGGGTTTCTGGTGTAGGGTATTAGTTATTGGGTGTATGGAATAGTGTATGTGGTTTAGGGTGTTGTTTATTTATTTTTGGGTGTCGAGTATACAATTTAGGTTGTATGGTATAGAGTTTTGGTTGTTGGGTTTAGGGTTTACAGTGTATGGTATTGGGTTTAAGGTTTTGGGTTAAAGATTTAGGGTGTATGGTATAGGGATTAGGGTGTAGGTATTTGTTTTTGGTCTATAGGGTATAGTAATTAGGGTGTATGGTTTACGGTTTTTTGTGTTGGGTTTAGGGTTTTGGGTGTAGGCTATAGGATGGTGTAGGTTATATTGTTTATGGTGTGGTGTTTAGAGTTTAAGGTATAAGGTTTTTTATTTTTAAGATTTTCTATAGTTTTTAGTGGTTTTTTTTGGGTTTCAAGGTTTTTTAGGATTTTAAAGATTTAAGGGTTTGGGGGGGAGGGGGGTTAGTGTCTTAGGGTTTTTAATGTTTCTTTGTGTTTTCAATGTTTTTATAGGTTTTTTAGTATATAGGGTTTTTTGGTGTTTTTGAGGTTTTTTGGGTTTGTAGATTTTTCAGGATTTACTAGAGGTTTTTGTGTTATTAGTGTTTTAGGGTGTTTTTATAGTTTTTAGGGTTTATCCTTGTTTTTAATATTTTCGGGAAATTTTAAGGTATTTTTGTTTTTTAGATATTTAAAGGTTTATTCTGAGGTTTTTGGGTTTTATTGGTATTTATGTTTTTAAGGTTTAAGGGGATTTCATTAAGTTATTTGAGTGTTTAGGTCTTTATTATATATTTTTAGGGTTTTGCAAGGGGTTTTAGTGTTTATTAGGATTTTAGGTTTTTAGGGGTTTTAGGGCTTGTAAGGGGATTTCTGAGTTTTTTTAGATTATTTAGGGATTTTGTGTTCTTATTATTTTTTTAGTGATGTTAGAATTTTTAGGGTTTTTTAGGGTTTTATGTATTTATAGGGTGTAGTAGGGTTCTACTTTTTTTGGGGGTTTTAGGGTTTTGATTGTTTTAGGGGTTTTATGGATGTTTCATATTTTCCTTAGTTTTTAAGTGTTTTAATATTATTTTTTGGTTTTTGCGTTTTTTTTGTGTTTCGATGTTTTTAGGGGTTTAATGGATTTTATTTTTTTAATGGGATTTATGGATTTTCTTCTATTTTTGAAATTTTAGGTTTTTTTTGAGTTTTTAGATTATTTTGGTGTTTAGGGTTGTCTAAAGGTTTTAAAATTTTTATGTTTTTTAGCCTTTTTAAGGTTTTTAGGGTTTTTTAGGGTTTTATAGTGTTTTTAGGCTGATTAGGGGTTTTAGAGTTTTTAAGGGTTTTTTGGGTTTTTGGGGTTTTTATGGTTTTTTGGATATTTTATATTTTCTGGGGTTTTGGGGTGTTTAAGTGCTTTAAGTTTCTTTTAGGGTTTTTTGTGGGGTTTAGGATATCTTAGGTATTTGTGGTTCTTTTAGGGTTTTTAGTTTTTTGGGGATCTTTTGGTGTTTTTTGGGCCTTTATGGTTTTTAGTGTTTTATGGTTTTGGGGTTTTGGGGGGGTTTTAGGGTTTCCTTTGGATTTTAGGGTTTTGTGGGGTGTTTTAGGGTTTTGTGATGTTCTAAGGTTTTATGGGTTTTAGGGGGATTTTTAATTTTTAGGTGGGTTTTGATTTTTTAGGTTTTTTTTGGATTTTAGGGTTTCATGGTTTTAGGGGTTCATGGGGATTTTAGTGTTTTTAAAGGTTTAAAGGGGTTTTAAGGTTTTTTTTTGGTTTTTTACATATTTTTTAGTTTTCTTAATGGTTTTATATTTTTTAGGGGTTTTAGGGGTTTCTATGGTAATTTAGGGTCTTTTAGAGTTTTTTTATAGTTTTTATTTTTTCAAAGGACATTTGAAGGTTTTAGGGGTTTTTAGGTTTTTATTAACTTTTATGGTTTTCTGGTTCATTTAGGAATTTTGTTGTCTTTCATGGTTTCTTATGGTTTAAAGTGTCTTTAAGGTTTTTTTGAAGTTTTAATGTTTGGATGTTATTTTAGGGGTTTTAGGGTCTTTTAGTGTTTTTAGAGGTTTTAGGGTTCCTTAGGGGTTTCTATGGTTTTTTAGTTCTATTAGGAGTGTTTATGGTTTTTAGGTTCATATAGTATTTTTAGGGTACATTGGAGTCTTTTAGGTGTTTTTAGGGTCCTTTAGGGTTTTAGGGTTTCTAGGGTCCTTTATGTAGTGTTTTATGATTTTAGGGTTTTTTAGGGTTTTAGGGTATCTATGTTCCATTAAGGGTTTTAAGATTTTTAGAGACTTTTAGTGGTTTTATGTTATTTTATAACTATTTGGGATTTTTTATTTTAAGTATTTTTATGAACTTTTATGAACTTTTAAGGTTTTTATGGTTTCTAGGGATTTTAGGTTTTGTGGGAGAGGATTGGTTATTTTTAGGTATTTTATAGTTTTCTTTATGGTTTTTTGTGTTTAAAGGAAATTTTTAGTGGTTTTAGCCTTTTTAGGGGTTTAGAGGTTTTAAGAAGTTATAGGTGTTTTAAAGTGTTTTATGGTTTTTTTGATTTTATTTGGTATTTAGGGTTTTATTATTTTTGGGTGTTTAGGGTTATTAGGGGTTTTAAATATTTTTAGAGTTTTAATGGTTTTTGGGGGTTTGTGGGTTATTTTAGGGTTCTTATGATTTTTAACACTTTTAGGTGATTTTAGAGTTTATTTTGGTTTTTGTGATTTTTTGGTATTTTATTATTTTTTTCAAGTTTTTAGCAGTTTTAGTGTTTTTAGGAGTTTTTAAGGGTTCTGGGGGTTTTGGGGCTTTTTACTTCTTTTTTAGGGTTTTAGGGTTTTGAGGATTGTTTTGGGTTTTAGGGTTATTTTTTCTTTTAGGGTTTTAATGTGTTTTTCATGGGTTTTAATGCATTTATGGTTTTTAGGGGTTTTAGGGGGTTTTAGGGTTTACATGTTTTTAGTGCGTTTTTTGGTGTTTAAATGGGTTTAGGATCTTTTATAGATTTTATAGGTTATTTGTGGGATTTTCTAGTTTTTATAGTCTTTTAGGGGTCTTTTTTGGGGTTTTAGGGGGTTTAATTGTTTTATTTATATTATGGGATTTTTGTGGGTTTTTAAGATTTTACAGTGTTTTAGGGATATTTTAGGATTTTATGGTTGTAGGGTTTTTACAGTGCTTAAGGGGTTTTTGTGTCTTTTATGATATTTATAGGGTTATATAGGATCTTTTCTATTTTTTGGATTTTAGTGTATATTAGAGGTTATATGGGTTTTTTAGGGTTTTTTTGTGTTTTTACGATTTTTATACTGAGTGGGGGTTTCTAGGGATTTTAAGGGGCTTTAGGTATTTTATGGGTTTTAAGGAATTTAGAATTTTTATGGTTTTATATGTATTTTAAGGTATTTTTGGGTGGGGATTTTAGGGGGTTTATAGTTTTTAGGGTTTTTTGGGGTTTCTTTGTGTTTTTAGAGTTTTTTATTTTTTAGGGATTTCTAAAGGTTTTTAGGGTATTTTTAGGGTTTATGATTTTTATAGTTTTATTTTTTAAGGATTTATATGTTTTAATGGGTTTTACGGGTTTATAATGTTTTTAGGATTTTGTGGGTTTTGTGGGTTTTGTAGGTTTTAGGGGTATGGTTTTTTTTTTGTGTTTTTAGGGGTTTGCAGGTTTTATAGGGGATTTTAGTGTTTAGGTTCTTTGGGTTTTTAATAGTATGTATGGGTTTTTTTTATTTTTAGGGGTTTTTAGATTTTTTAGGTTCTTAAGGAGTTTTTTTTTGTTTTTATGGTTTTTAGGGGTTTTGGGGGTTTTGGGGTTTTGGGTTATTTTACGTTTTTTAGGGTTTTATGGGGTTTTGTGGTTTTAATAAGCTTTTTATGGGTTTTTAGAATTTTTTAAAGGTTACTAGGGTTTTAAGGTATTTAGGGTTTTTAGTGATTTCAGTGATTTCAATGTTTTTCGGTTTTTTTTGTTTTTAATGTTTTATGGTTTTATTATTTGTTCATATTTTTTGTTTTCTTTTGGGTTTATAGGATTGTTTTAGTATTTTTTTCATTTTAAGGGTTTTAGGGGTTTTAATGATTTTAGTGTGTTTTAGAGGTTTCTAGGTTGGGGGGTATGAATTTTTAGGTTTTTTTAATCATTTTTAGGGTTTTAAGGGTTTTAGAAGTTTTATTTGTTTTTTATGTGGTTTTATACATTATGATCATTATTGTTTATTGATCTCTTGGTGTTTTTATTGTTTTTTGGGTTTTAAGAGTTTTTTACAGTTTTTAGTATTTTTTTGTGGTTTTAGGTGTTTTAATGAGGTTTTTGTTTTTTTTGTAGTTTTTAATGTTTTTAGGGGTTGTGGGGAGGGGGTTTAGTTATTTTTAGGTGTTTTATGGTATTTAAGGTGTTTTATGGGTTGTAAGGGTTTTTAGTGTTTTTATTAGGTTTTTTGGGGTTTTAGTCTTTTTATAGGTTTTATGGGTTTTAGGGTTTTTTGGGTTGTTTAGGGATTTCAGAGGCTTTAGGAGATTTTAGGTGTTTTTATGTTGTTTATGGGTATTTTAGGGTTTTCGATATGTTTTAGGTACTTTTTTAGGGGGTTTAAGGTATTTTAGGATATTTAAGGGTTTAAATGTTTTTAGGTTTTGGGGTTTATGATCCTTTATTGGCCTTTTAGGGTCCTTTTGGGGCATTAATGTGTTTAGGGACCTTTAAAGTTTTAGTGTTTTCAGGGTCCTTTATAGTTTTTTGTGGCCTTTTGATATTTTATGGTCTTGTAAAGTTCTTTATTGTTTTGAGGGTCCTTTAGGGGTTTTTTTTGGATTTTAGGGCGATTTAGGGGTTTTTGGGTTTTAGTGACGGATAATTAAATTTTTATTTTTTAAATCACTTTTGAGGAAAAAGTGGGAAACCCAAAACAAAATCTTACAATGGGTGACCTAGTTAAAGACAATAAGGAACTACCCCACCCTAGTGAATGCAACATTTAGTTAAGCCTTCGCCTTCAAATGACTGCTAGAAAAGTTGTCCCGTGCAAGGTTGCATGGGCCTGGTACCGATGGCAAAGCCATACCCACCCGTTCATCCAAATCCAAATGGCCATGCATTGAAGAGTGATTCCTACTCTAAATCCTATTCTGAAAATGACCCTTGTAGAATGATGGTTTTCTTCACCATCAAAACTCAAAATAAAACCAAAATCCAGAAACTACTACAAATCCTGCTCATATCAAATTAGAAAAACCACCACTAAGAATATACCAAAATTCAATTCCAAAAAAATCAGCATAAGGCCTCCAAACCCATAATCACTAATGATCAACCTAATCTGACCACTCTAACTCACATCCCAAAGGACCAAGAATATCACCTTACTACTCTTCCTTGGAGAGAATAGAGGAATGTTGGAACCAGAGAAGAGAATCAAACAAACAAAAGTAGGACGAATCGCCAGCGATCCCACCTCTTGGCACATTGTTTCTTAAGAAAATGCCAGATTTCATCAACACATAAAATGTCCTGAAGACCAAATAAATATCAATCTGCATTGCACCATAAAAAAATCAATCTCAAACACTTCACCAACAAGAATTCCACCAAAAGGTTCTACCCCCACTGCCACTTTTGCACCTTCTTTGGGATAGATGCATTTTTACTTCATTGTTTTGAGGTTCCTGATGTTTCAACTGAAAATGTTCTATAAAGGTTGTGTTTGATCAGTGATTAGAGTTGTAGGGGTTTTGGTGTTTTTAGGTATTTTTTAATGTTTTTAGAGTTTCTTTTGGTTTTAAGTCTTTTTAGGGGATTTAGGATTATTTATGTCATTCTTGGGATATTATAGGGTATTGGGGTTTTACTTTTTTCTTGTACATTTTTGTGGTTTGTAGGGATTTCCCTAGAATATTTTTGCATTTTTATTTTGTTTATGTATTTAATGTTGTTTAAAGGGTTTTTAAGGGTTTGGGAATGGTTAAAAAATTTTAAGTAGTTTTAATGGTTTTATGGATTTTATGATTATTTTAGGGTTTTTTGATTTTTAATTCTTTAGGGGTTTTTAGTTTTTAAGGGAAAGGCGGATGCGGGAGCCAGGCTATTCCTGCCCCCCCCCCCCAAATTTATTAGGAAAAATATGACACTGCAGACAAGGGAGGGGTAGGTCCAATCAACCCATACCCAAAAAACAATCCCCAAAAGTAAAAAAATGAAAGAAAAGGACACAAAAGACCAAACTCAACAGAAGAAAAGAAGAAAGCAAAAAAACATATCAAAAGTCTCTATCCCCAAGTGGGTCCCCATCTGCACCATAACCGGAGGAAGAATCTGACTCCACCGACTCCCATTTAGATGAATCATAATGATTTAGGAAGGTAGTATAGTATACTCTAATACATTGCTGCTCCATATTCTGTTGCGCCTTGACAAGACGACCACCCCTACCAGGTGCAACTTCCTTAGCTTTGCAGGATTCTCTCATGGACAATGTCTTTGGAAAAGTGGAATAGTCCTTCCTCGGTTTTCTCTTTGGAGGGTCTAAGGAGACCCCTTCCAAATTGTTTTCCTTCCCAAATGGAATGGCCACCTCTACGAAGGCCCTATCCTTACCGATCATAGCCACATTACATTTCATTTTCCGAGCATCCTCCTGGAAAAAAACCTGCTACGGGATGAGAGAGGATTCCTGATTTTGGAAGCAGGTGGTAGGAACCCAACACTGCGGCATGATGGGTGCCACACTATTGAAGGATAGCTACAATCGCCCCACTTCTCTAGTCAGCTTGCAGACCTCCACACCCAGCTCAATAACCTCCCTAGGTTCAGTAACCTCCCTCTGCTCATGAGAAAACCGAGCCAAAGCCCCATGAAAAGAAGACTCACCAGCAGAGCCCCCCTCAAGCAACAACAAAGCCAAATGTCCCAACCCATGCCTCGGGGAGCCCTCCATCGTCATAGAACAAAGCCCTGTCAACTCCCCTTTTCCAGGTACTTACCCCTGCTTAGCCTCTTCCCCCTTATAGGCTACCCTTTCTCCACCATGAAAATCCAATACCCTATCCTGCATATCACCTCTAGGGACCAATGAAGCCTCACATTGGCCTTCCTCGTCCCCCGCACCATCATCATAAGCCATAAGAAGGGGAAAATCCAGCACAACCTATCCATGATAAAAATCACCAGGCATAGGATCCACAAAGGGTCCATTTTCTTCAACAAAGGTACTTAGCCTCGTAGTAGACATGACCCTAGTATCACCAGACTTCCCCATTTCCTCCATCAACCCCCACTCCTCCACATCCCCTTTTTCATCATCCATACCCTTCGACTCCACAGAATTAAGACAGACAAATCTGTTACTCAGGGGGGAACCATCCAAGGCCAGTGCCTCCCTAGGCTGCTTGTTGACTTCCCCCTGGCAGGAGGGTATAATCTGCACAATCCCCTACATCGCCCTTTTCCCCTGCTAACCAGGATCAACCGAGTGCCCAATGGTGTCCAACATCGGCTCTATCTCACTATATTTCTTGGCCACACTCCCTCCACCATGCCTAGCAGCAATGACCTGCACCTCACTCATCATCTATATATCCAACATCATGTTCCCAGCATTAGCAATCAGAGACCCGAGCCTCTCCTCCCTAGAAATCTTTCTTACCTTCTCCTTATCCACAATAGTCTCATCACTGTTATGGCCAAGAACCTGCATGTCATAGGAAATCGACATCCCACCAGCAGCAACCTCCTTATATAAATAATTATCGGTATATGAAAGATGCAATTCTCTCCTCAGTCACTTGATGATCTCACTCACCTTGGGCTCTGGTTGGCACTTGACAACCATTTTCCCTAAACCTTGATCTCCTATTCCAAAACCATGGCCCCCAGTGCAACCGGAAGACCAGCTCACACCCTTGGGCTTAGTGATCCAGAACTAGGACCAAATACATGTGTCACCCCCTCAATTATATTCCTTTTGTGCCCACTTGGAATAGTATCTATAACCTCCCTGACATGCACTCCACACGAGGCTGACCTTCTTCACCATAATCAACATGAATCACACTCAAGGGATGAGGATCCGTGTGCTCCCCCTGCATCTCACCCTGATTCTTCCTCGCTTCACCAGCCACCTCCTGAGCTTGATTCAAAGAACCACAAATACTTATGCCTTACCTGCAAAACCGATCACTATGTCCCAGTTTCCAACAGGAGGAAAAAAATCATTCCACGACTCAAAAATCACAGGTTGCTTCCACCGAATCTCCTCACCAACAATAATCCAAACAAAATCAACCGGTTCTTTCGATGCATTAATCTCAATAAAGGCATCTGGGGAAACAGGGGGACAAATGGCCATTGTTCTACTGTCTACGCATAAGAACCTTCCCACCAGATTCCCCAACATGGAGATAATAGATAAATTTTGAATGGGAAGTGGATGTTTGGGAAATCTAACCCATGATGCCACCATCGGTGAGTCATGATTCTAATACAGATCAAAGCACCACCGAGAAAGAGAGAAATGGGCACCGTTGCATCTTCTTGGAGCCGCATACTAGGAAATAATAAAATAATACTCTGACAAAAATCGAATCAAGATGTGTCTGCTATCAACAAGACCAACCATGGAGCGGTCTTGGAGATCCCAATGCTCAAAAACGAATATGTCAAAGACATCCACAGGAGGTATCCAATTCAAGAAATAATCCACCAAGTTCAACCTATGTAGGGCATAGGACTCATTGAACTCCACCATTGATAACAAGAGCTGCAGACATAATTCATGTAGACCAGGAACCTTAGGGAATATCTCGACTTGAGGAAAAGGGGGGAGAAAATCAGGAACTGAGAATGGGACAAACAGACGCTCATCATCAATAACTAGTGGGGGGCCCTCCCCCACGGAGGGGGGAGGGCGAGGCTCAAGAATTGCCATCATCTTCACGCTTGTTGCGAGAGAGGAGAATCACCATCGTGAGAGAGTGGAGCCACCATCTATATCTTTTTCTTTAGTTTTTAAGGGGGTTTAGGGGTATTTTGGATTCTTACGGTGTTACAGAATTTTTGGTTTTTTTGGGTTTTTTAGTTTATTTTTGAATTTTTTATGGTTTTTATGGATTTTAGGGAGATTTGTGGGTTTTTAGTGTTTTAGGGGTTTTAGGGTGTTTATGGATTTTATATTTTTAAGGGGGTTCAATGGATTTTCAAGCTTTATATCAGTTTTATGGTTTTTTCTATTTTTAGGAGTTTTAAACTGTTTCTTGGGTTTTTATAATTTTTTAGGGTTTTAAGGGAAAGGAAGATGTGAGAATTGGGGTATTCTCGACCCCCCCCAAATTTATTAGAAGAAAAAGACATGGTAGATTAGGGAGGGGAGGGGTCAAACGACCCTCACCCGAAAACCCTTAACAACCCCAAACCTTGAAAAAGAAACCCAAAACAGTCAAAAAACAAAACCAAACCAAACAAAAAACACAAAAATCCAAGCAACAACCAAAACCATTATCCAGTATTAACCCGCATCCAGCATCTCACAGCCAATAAATGACCAACATACAATACCTCATCACCAAAAAGATCCACCACCAGCAGCACAACACCATAAACACCAAATTCAAACTCACCAACTTCACCACTTCCCATCCAATCAGCAACCATCCTAGAGTAGCATAGCAATCCTCAAGCATCTCCTTGTCAAGAATATCAATTGTCAGTAGAATAAAACCTCTTGCATCACTGGCCTTTAGCAGCTCCTCAACAAGAGGATCCACTTCTAGTAGTACAGATCCAGCAACACCAAACTTGTAAACAATAGCATCATCACAACACATCCCATCAGCAAGAAGCATCCAACAACACCATGTCAAGCAGCGAACATCTCCTTCTGCACCTC
Organism: Viscum album; assembly: GCA_963277665.1. Taxonomy (NCBI): domain Eukaryota; kingdom Viridiplantae; phylum Streptophyta; class Magnoliopsida; order Santalales; family Viscaceae; genus Viscum; species Viscum album. The sequence continues at coordinate 1,422,796,705 of OY728136.1, read as the reverse complement.
ATGAACAAGCAATGACAGAGCCAACAGCTTCATGAAATCCCATCCTAGCAGCAAGCAGAATCCAGCACCATAGTTTCTAAAATCCATAAAATCCCTCCACACCTTGTAAACAATCAGCAACACAAAACCAATCTCTCACTTCAGCACACGCCCAATGCCTCAACAACAACAAAAAGGCTAAAGAAACCAAATCCATCGAAACCAAAAATAAAAATCGAAAATCTCTCACCAAATGCACACCCCAATCAACAGAACAGATCATCCAACAAACCAATCCAAAATATTAGATAAAGCATGTACCCACTAAGTAGAAGGAACTTGATGCCACGAGCCACCAACGCACCAAAAATTAAGAAAAGTCACAGGATCAACAATGAAGAAGAGGCAACATACCAGGTCATCGTCAGAAGAGAAATTGAAACACGAGGCAGCAAACCAGAAGGGATGAAAATCCATCCAGGAGACTAGATCCTATTCATCCACTGCAACCCTCTCTGTTGTTGAATCCCTTGATGCTGTTGAAGCATCTGTAAAAGCCCTAGATCTGCAAGCTTCACCTTGATCTATGGTTGAATGCTGTAAGGGTTTCCAGTTTCTAAGGATCTTTCAGTGATGTCACATAAAACAAACTGATCAAAGATCCCATTAGGATACGTGGCCTACATAGCTATCAAAGCCTGAGTGCATAGAAGCCAATCCGCGCCTAGATCTAAGACCAAAATCTCAAGCAAAGACACCACTCGTGGAATTCAAAGTCATTGAACCGCCACCTTGATATCGAGAAGTGCCTCTAGAGCGCACATATGCAGAGAAAATGTAAGAAGTGAGGATCCATGGATGAATCCCCAAGATGAATCACAGGGAAACCCAAAGAGAAGCATCGAAAGAGAGGGATATCCAGGGGAGTGCGCCACTATCCTTTCTCATTAGGGTTTTAAGTGGGTTTAAGGTATTTTTAGGGTGTTTAGGGCCTTATTAATATATTTTTTAGTTATTATGGAATATACAGTTGACAAGGGTTTTTAGGGGTTTTCTGGGTTTTTAGGGGGTCTTAGGGTTTTTAGGGATTTTCTGGTTTTAGGGTTTTTAGTGTTTTTAGTATTTTAGTGGTTTATAAGGGTTTATGGTTTTTAGGGTTATTAGAATTTTTAGTTTTTTAGGGTTTTGAATGGTTTTCAGTGTTTTTAGGGTATTGTTATGTGTTTAAATAGTTTTTAGGATTTTTAGTATTTCTTTTCTTAGTTTTTAAGGTTTATTTGGATTTTTGAGGGGTTTCTTTGTGGGTTTTTAGGTTTTTATGGTTTTTTTGGAACTTTAGAGTTTTTATTTATTTTATGTATTTTTAGTGTTTTTATATTTTTTAGGTATTTTTATTATTTTTAAGTATTATTTTAATTTTAGTGTTTTTAATGGTATTTTGGTTTTACGTGTTTTTATGGTTTTATTGTTTTTTTATTTTTATGTTTTTAATCTTTTTTAGGGGGGGTGCATTTTTTAGGGTTTTAGTGTTTATAAATTTTTTTATGGTGTAGATATTAGGTTATAAGGTATAGAGTTTAAATTTATGGTTTTAGGGTGAAGGTTTTAGGGTATAGGTTTTAGGTCATAGGGTATTGAGATTAGTGTTTCGGCTTCATGATTTTGAGTGTATGGAATAGGGTTTAGGGTGTAGGCTATAGGGTTTTGGGTTTACAGTTTAGGGCTTAGGATGTAGTGTATAGTGTTTATGGTGTAAGTTATAGGGTTTAGTGGGTAGGGTTTTGGGTATAGGGAGAATGGTTTAGGGTTTAGGGTTTGTAGTTTAGGTTGTAGGAAATAGGGTTTTGGGTTTTGGGTTTTTGGGTTTAGTGTTTATGGTTTAGTTCATAGGGTTTAGGGTGATGGGTTTAGGGTCTAAAATGTAGGACTTAGGGTTTATGGTATAATTTTTAGGGTACATGTTATAGGTTTTAGGGTGTATAGTTTATGGTTTAGGATTTTGGGTGAATGGTTTTGGATTTACGGATGAAGGTTTATGTTTAGGGTATAGGGTTTGATGTGAAAAGTATAGGGTTTGGGGAGTAGTGTTTAGGGTGTATGTTTTATGATTTTAGGTGTAGGGTTAGGGTTTTATTTTTAGGGTTTATGGTGCAAGGTTTGGTGTTTTGGGTGTCAGGTATTTGCTTTAGCAAGTAGGGTATCGAGTTTAGTGTGTAGAGTATACAGTTTTGGGTAAAGGGTTTAGGGTTTAGGGTATAGAATATAGGGTTTAGGGTGTAGGTTATGGTGTAGGGTTTAGAGTCAAGGGTTTTGGTTTTAGGGTGTCGGTATAGGGTTTAGTGTGTACAGTATAAGGTTTCAGGTGTGGGGTATATTATTTAGGGTATAGGGTATACATTTTTGGGTTTAGGGTATAAAGTGTAGGGTGCAGTGTTTAAGGAATAGTGTTTATGGTATAGGGTATAGAGTGTAGGTTTTATGGTATTGGGTGTAGGGTATAGGGTTTACAGTTTAGGGTTTAGGGTTTAGGGTACATAGTCTAGGGTTTAAGGTGTGGGGTTTAGGGTTTAGGGTGTAGGGTATAGAGTTTTAGGTGTAGGGTTTAGTGTTTATAGTGTAGGGTTTATGGTGTTGGGTTTAGGGTTTAGGGAGTATTTTATAAGATTTATTTGGGTTTAGGTTTTACGGAGTAAGGTTTAGGGTTTATGTTTTTATGGTTTTCGGGTTTTTGATGGTTTTTTGGTTTTTTTGGGAATTTTTAGGGTTTGAATGTTTTGTTAAAGATATTTAGTGTTTTCAGTTTTCTTATTGTTTTTAGGGCTATTAAAGGTTTTTGGGGTTTTTAGGGGTTTTAGGTTTTTAGTATTTAGGGGGTTTAGTGTTTGTATTGGTTTGTGGGGTTTTTTTGTTTTTAGTGTTTTTAGGTGATTTAGGGTTTTTATTTTTTTTTAATTTTTAGTGGGTTTAAGGGTTTGATTGGGGATTTATAGGTTTTAGGGGGTATTAGGGGTTTTAGGTTTTTTGAGGGTTTCTTTATATCTTTTATGATTTTAGTTTTTTAGGGTTTTGTAGGGTTTTCAGTAGGGTTTAAGGGTTTTTTACGATTTTATGGGATTTCTAAGGCTTTTTAGGGTAAAATTGGGCTTTAAAAGGTGTTAGGGTTTCAATATTTTTTTGGGTTTTTTATTTTTTAGGATTTTTTCAAATTTCAGGGGTTTTATGTATTTATGGGATATTTTGGTCTTTAGGATTTTTCAGAGTTTCCTAGTTTTTAGAGTTTTTATGTGTTTTTTTGGGTTTTTTGAGTATTTTAGGTGTTATTTTGGGATTTTAGTGTTCCTATGGGTTTTAGGGATTTTTATGGATTTTGGGTTTTTTTTCATAAATGGGGCCTTAAGTGTATTTTAACTTTTAATAGGTTTTTAGGTTATTCTAGGGTTTTAGGTTTTTTAGTACCGTTTGGGGGGGTTTATTGGGTTTAGGGTCATTTAGGTGTTGGGGTTGGGTTTTACATGATTTTAAGGGTTTTGTGGGGTTTTAAAGGATTTTAGTGTATTTAGGGGTACATGGTTTTTAGAGGTTTACTAGGGTTTTAATATTTTTTAGGTTTTTTTGGGTTTTTGGGTTTTTTAGAATTTTTAGGGTTTTTAGGGGTTTTAAGGTGGAAGAGGTTCAGTTCTAGGCAATACTAACCCCCCAAAAAACAATAAAACATTAAGAGAGAATTACAATATGGGTCAACAAGGGTGAGAGTGAATCGCACCCTTCATATCTGAGTCAACCTAGGGAGAAAAAAAAGATGGGGACACAAAGGACCACATCGAGCATCTTTCATCAATCGCCCTTTTCGAGAGAGCATACGCCACCGAGTTGGCCTCCCTGTAAACATGAGACACACTGAAGCTTAGGGATCAGGGGATATCAAGGCACTCGATCCAATGTGATAGTAGTCACCACGGGACATCCCTGAAAAAATTCTTGAGTGCCGCAACCAGAAGGATCGAGTCCGACTCAATCCAAATCATCTGCCACCCAAAAAGGCTCGTATATTTCACAGCTTTTATAATGACCCAAAGATCCACTTTATAGGAACATCCATCCCCAAAAAATGAAAGAAGAAGCCATTTACAAGCCCTCTGGAAGTAAGAAAGTCACTGCCACACCCCGAGGGCCCCAGAGCTCCCAGTGTTGCACCATCAACATTGACTTTCAACCATGTTGGAATTAGAGGAATCCATCTAACCAAAATCAGGACCATTGGTTTCCTGCTTCTTCTAGAAACCCCAAGAGAGTGCAGTAACATTAGATCAGTAACATCATTCCACATAGAACCTATTTAAATTCGCGATTCATTTTGAATCATCTTGTGAATGGAGATGATGCCACCATGCAGCGTAAGGGGTTTTCGATTGAAGGAAAAAGCATTGCGAGTAGCCCGGACATAATGAATAATTTCTACCGCACCAGCAATCAACAGGTTATGAACCTGATTACTTCATTTCGTCTCCACCAGGCCATGCAAAAAATCAAAAATCAGTCCTTGTAGGCAGCAGTTCATGTGGAATCATTGCAGTAGATAACGCCAAAGGTCCGAGGAAAGGGTACAATTTAGGAAGATGTGATCACAATGCTATTCCGTCATCCTACATAACAAAAATAAGAAGCAAGATGCCATCCAACCACATTCAGCTGAGCAAGAGTTGGAATCCGATTCCGCTAAATTCTACAGATCAGAACAAAGTGTGAAGGGGGAATGAAAGGAGATCTGAATTTGTCCAGCCATGATGGGGGAGTCATCTCATGTTGGTAGTTCAGATGGTAAAAATCATGGGTATTGAATTTACCCACCATGTTGGGCCTCCATATGAGGGTATCAATGTCAGCAATGGCATATCTCTGAATTTTCATAGCAATATTGCTCGAGAACAAGGTCCCTAGGTCATTCTGCTACAGAATGAGGCTAGAAATGGTTGAATTCTGCATATCTTGGGGACGCATCATCACCTCCGAGATGATATATTCTAGCTAAGGGGTTGACCAGCAGTTTAGGGCAGAGGACCATGACACAATCCATTTTGATTGAGACATAATATCCTTGTAAGAGGATCACAGCACCGGAAAAACTGAGGATGAAATGTACCCAAAAAAACATCACATAACGTGTTTGTGAATCTGTCCCCAAGGAAATATAGGCCACCACTCTGAGGCTGAAGAAAACTCTATGTAAACTTCCTAATCATATCATCATTGAAATTCCGTAAATCCTTGATACCAAGCCCACCCAACTCAAATGGCTTTGTGCAATGCTTCCAGGCCACCGAAACCAATTTCCACTCACTAGTAGAACCAGTCCAGACAAAATTTCATATCTTGGAATTCATGCTTTTGAGGAGAGTAGCCAGTCATCTATAAATGAAGAAATCATGAACGAACATAGAGGTGATTACCAAGTTGACCAGGTAGAACCTTTCCAGATTGGGAGAGACACTTTCCCTTCCATTTCAACATTTGAAGCATAATCTTGTAAGAAATGTTCTCAAAGTAATCGCACTTGGCTTTTCCCCAGAAAAGGGTCACACAAAGATAAGTACAGGGTAGGGATCCATGCTTAACTCCAAGCCCATTGGCGATACAAAGATATCTAGCGGGAGAGATCCCATTGCCAAATAAAATCGATGATTTCATCCAACTTATAGATTGAACAACCACGCTTTCATTATGACGGAAGATCCACTTGACTATGGAAAATGTTTTCTTATCATCCTACCCAAACGAGAGGATGTCATCTGCGTAGAGATGGTGTGAGGGGACACACAGGTCCCTGGCTACCTTAATTTTTGAATACATCCCTGGTTGTATAATATCAAGGAGGCATCGACTCATGTAATCCACCATGATTGCAAAGAGAAAACCCGACATTTGGTTACCCTGTCACACTCCATGGGAGCAATGGAAAACGACATGGGGGTAGCCATTTATTAGGACCAAGACTCTGGCACTATGGAGAATTGGAGAGATCACCTTGATGAAGCTACTGGAAAAGCCATATCTTCTGAGGACCTCAAAGATAAAGCTCCATTTCATAGTATCAAAAGCCTTTGAGATGTTATGCTTAAGCTCAAAGCTAACTGATTTCGTTTTCTTCCTCATAATATTAATCCCCTCTAAGGCATTGAATAAGAAGGATTGGATACATCGCCCAGGGACGAATCCAAACTGATTTGGAGTCACAATTTCACCCAAAAATTTACCCAACATAAGGACGAGAATCTTACTAATAATCTTCGGAACTGTGTTTCCAATGGAAATAGGTCGGAATTAACTAATCGCAATGGCATTATCTTTCTTTGGGATCAATGAGATGAAGTTGACATTGGCACCATGGGGAATGGAGCCCAAGTGGAAAAACTCCATGACCGTGTTTGTGACATCCTCAAAGAGAATATCCCAGTAGAACATGAAAAAATTATTTCCAAAACTATCCGGACCTGCAGCGCTGTCCATATTCAAAGAGAAGAGCACTGCCCTAACTTCACCCTCAAAAGGGGCCTCCGTGAGGACCTCATTTTTCTGGCTCGTGATACATGTTAGGATATAGTCAAAAAGCATGGGGAGACCTGTCCATCATCACTATACTGCCCATAGAAGTACTCCACCGTAGCCTTAGAAATATCCCCCACAGAAGTGAAGGTTGAGTCGCCAACTCTTACAACACTCAGATAACTCCTAACCCTTTTTTCCTTATGTATTTGGTGAAAGAACTTAGAGTTGAGATACCCATCTTGAAGCCATCTAGCATTGAATTGTGCCTTCACAAGCTTCACTTTGATGGCAAGCAACTGGTCCCGCTTAGAGTGTAATCTATGCTCTTCCCCCGAAGGTACATTATTCCTCTGATACATAATTTGACACGCATCAAGATGAGATTCAGCCACTTTAATCTCATCATCCAACACTGAGAAGGAATATTTTCTCCAATACTTCAGTTGACGCTTAACTTCTCTCAGCTTGGAAATCACAATAAATTGGGGACTACCAGAGAAGGTGCTACCCCATGCCCCCAACACCTCTTTCCCGCACCCTGGAACAGTGAGACAGGTGTTTCTGAATCTAAATGGTAGGGGAGAAGATCTTGGGACTCTCTCCCTTAGTTCAAAAACAATTGGATTGTGATCCGAGTTGAGTTTTGGGAGGGTAAAGCCAGACATAACCACTGGCGAACCACCTCCTCCCATGTATGAGAAACACCTGTCCAGTTTACTAGCCTGTCTTCCATTAATTGTGTACCACCCCCAAGTGAAGTCTGCCCCTGCAATGGATACCTCAGAAAGGTCTCATTGGTCAAGGAAAGATGCAAAATCATCTTAAGTAGTGTGAGAAAAATTTGGACTTAACTTTTCTTCAGGCCTCAGGACAAAGTTGAAATCACCAATAACAATCCAATTGTAATCAATTTCATCACTTATCTACACTAGCCTTCTCCAAAGGTTCCTGTGGATAGTGTATGAGAAAGAAATGTAAACAAAGTAGATGGTGAGGACCCCATCAGTCCCTTGGATGGTAACAGAGATCATTAGAGGGCTCGAAACGAACGAGAAGATCTGGACACTATAATTCATAAGAACCCATAATTTTCCCATACCATTTCCATTATAATTTGTTGAAATAAGAGAATAACCAAGAGTAGACCAGTTAAAACCTTTCTTGTTGTCAAGATTGATCATGGGTTCAGCTAACCCAATAAGCATCGGCTTCTGTGAGAGAAAGTGCCTAAGGGCTGCAGCCATGGGAGTGTTCCCCAACCCCTGGAAATTCCAAATCATGGTCTTCATTGGGGCTTGGGGGTGACAGGAGAGGGGGTATTACTATTTCCCTTTCCATTCCCTTTCTTCCCTTTCCTTTTGGATTCAGTAGCTTACTTCTCAGTAGCTGGAAAGAGATATTTCACTGCCAAACTATAGACAACAACTTTTTGAGATTCAATGGGAGCGTTGGTGGGCCACTCATCAGCTTGCTCCTCTTCCACCCTGTCACTTCGGAAGACTCTACTAAAAGGGTTGAATTTGTTCAGGGTGCAGATGGACTTCTCCTGGGGGACCTTCTGCACCTTCCTCGCAGCCTTTTGTGAAGCAACAACTAAAAAAACCGGCTCCGCTGCAGGTGCCATGAGGCAACTGGATTCACCCTTATCCAAGCAGTCCACAACCGGAGTATCCAGAACAGTGCCAGGCTTGGACCCTAAGGCACCCACCTCACCCGAGACTCCTCCCGAGCCACTTACGTCAACCCTCATTGCCATGCCCGAAGGAGAAGAGGGAGACTGCTGTAACACAGGTAGAGGGGTCGCAACTTCTGGACCCCCACAAGATCCCTCTGAATCCACTAGGGCACGTATGTGATTACTTTCCATAGGGGAGGCAAGGGCATCAGCCACATCCACCCGCCCACCCTCAGTAGCCGTCTGAACACCACCCTCAGGCTTAGCCACAACGGAGCCTTCTATTATAGAAGGAGGAGCTGCATCCAGCCCACGGTTCCTCCTACAATGGGATGTGTCATGCCCATCTAAAAGGCAGGTCGAACAGGAAAGTGACCTCCTGCATTCAGAAACCATATGTCCAAAGATACGACAAGAGGAACAGAATTTTGGGTTCCTTTCATATTGGATCTCCAATGACAAACTATCTTCAAGGGTGTTGAATACCACCTCCTCAACAAAAGTACTGGCCATGTCAACCTCAACCAACACTCTTTCATAATGCCCATATCTTGGGTTGTCTATTTCCTTATCAATTATAATGGGAAATCCCACTACATAGGAAATATCCCACATGATTCAAAGGTTCCAATAAAACCAATTCAACTTATAGATGCAAATCCAGACCTGCGCAAAAGTGTTCTTGACACTGAGTGAATAAAAATTCTAGTCCCAGTCATGAATCCTCAAAATCCTGGGTTTAAGGTGTAGAGACCTAAAGCCCCTAGTTTTCCTTTTGCACTCATCAGAGGGAAAGATAATATGGTAGAAACCCCGACCCATTGTCATCATCTTCCAATCCGAGAATCCCCATATCTCCGCAATGCTCTTAGAAAGTTACCCACTTCTCCAAAGGTTTTCCCCTTTTGACACGATCAGTCTCGCAATGATTGAAAACTGGCATAAGATCGCCTGTTCTTCCAGTGCTTCCTGATTTGTAGAGACATGTGCAATCCATCCCTTCATAATGATATGGCTAGGAGAGGGAGCATCATAGTCTGTGAAGGTGAGTGAGCCTGAAAATTTCATAGCATCTGTAAAATTATTTTTGGTCCCAGATGCTTCCACGACCTCACTAGTAGCGGTCACCTTCCATTTATTAGATCCGTAGAGCATAAAAAGCTCTTCGTGCCCCACAAAGTTGAGATTCCTTGGAGGATCATCTCCATCCTCCACATCCACAGGGGCCACATCCAGTGGTAGCAAGGGCGCCCCATGATCGCCCTGCTCTCGACCTTGCTCCATCTCAGGGGTTTTAGGGGGTTTTATAGTTATTAGTGGTTTTAAGGGTTTTAAGGTTATTATCGAGTTTTTTTGGATTTTAGGGTTTTTATGTTTTTTTGGATTTTTAGGGTATTTTAGAGTATTTTATGGTATTTTATGGTTTTTATAGTTTTTTTCTATTTTTAGGTTCATTTGATGTTATTTTGGGGTGTTGTGAATTGCTATCCCATTATGGTTATTATAGTGACCAGATAGTTTGAACTCCCTATTCCTTTCAGATTCAATTATAATTCAATTATACACTCTGAATGTAGAAAACTGCTTCAGGATTTTGATTATCTTTTAAATTCAATAATTGTTTCTCTACTTGTATCCTCATGCTCAGAATTGTAAAGAGGAAAATGAATATATGGATCATTGTGGGTTTTATATCTCTTGAAAAATATATTGACTAACCTGAGAACTCTCTTTAAAAAATTCTAGAATCCATCACATTATGTGACTTCAAGAATGGATTAGAGAGTGATGTTGAGTTTCCCACAACCTAAATACTCTACTTAAGTTGAATATTGGTATGAAAAATGCAATATTATTATTCATGTTAATTAAAGGTTGTGATAGGAACTATAAGATCTTCAATTCCCTTTAAATTTCTAGGAATACCGACAAGTAATTGTCCTTTATTCAAGATGATGAGAATATTATGGATATCAGGAATTCTCTTTTGAACCATGTGATATCCTATATTAAAATTATATTTAATGGAATGCATCTAATTGAAGTTAATTGATAGATTCTTATTTCTTATCAATCATGAGTAGAATTCAAGGGTGACTTCTGTTACATTGGAATTGAAAATCAAGGATGTTGTGTATGGACTCTACTATGATATCTCTCCTAACCTGGATAGTTTCACCAAGAGTTTTTTCAAACATAATGGGATATTATTCATGTCTATGTATGAAGTATGGTACTTTAATTTTGAAAAAGGGGGCCCCGTACTCAAAGGGTTAATTCTCATTTTCATGTTCTAATTCCAAAGGTGGATAATTCTAACAAAATCTATGTTTTCATACCAGTTTCCTTAGTTAAAACCCACCAATAAAGTCATTGAAAAAATTATGGATAATAGGTTAGTCTTTACCTTAAATAAGACTATTTAGCCAAATTTATTTTTGATTCATTAAAGGAAAAAATATTCAATATTTCTTCATCACAACCTCTAAGTGTGGAAACCTTCTAAAATAACCACTAGGCGGTAACATTATGTCAAAGATTTATCTTAATAAAGCCTTTGAAATTTTGGATTGGAATTTTATATGTAATGTGTTAGCCAATTTTTGTATTTTTTGGATATTCAACAATTAGGTGAATATAATTATGAGTTTATCCTAAATCATTGTGCTAATAAATGGATTCCTAGGAGGTTACTTCCAATTATTCATTGATATTAGGCAAGGATACCCTCTTTCATCTATCAGCTTCTCCATTGTTGAATATTATCTTAGCAGGCTCGTATCGAACATGGTTGGTGAGGTAAAAAAGAAGACTATAGAAGCATCCTGGGGTCTTTTAGCCCCTTCCAGCCGTCTCTACACTGATGATATAATCCTGTTCACTTATAGGGATAAAAAACATTATGTAAATGAAAAAAATACTCATTTCACTTTAAATTACTCTCAGGATGGGAAATTAGCTGGAGGAAGTCTTTCATTTATTTTGGAAGAAACATTCATCATACCTAGAAAATTGATATTCTTAATGAGATGGATATTCAAAAAGCTACCTCTCCATTAAACCATCTCATAGTTCATATGTTCTAGAGAAAACCAAGAATTAAACACTTTGGTATAATCCTTGGGAAAATAAGAAGGAATCTTGCCTCTTAGAAGGAAAAGTCCTTATCCATGGATGGTGGAATATGTTTGGTTGATTTAGAAATATTTTATAAATTTTTTTTCTCATTCATGGTTTATCAACAGCTGAATACCCTTATCAAAAGCATTAACACATCCATAAAAAAATTTCTATACCATAAGAATTTCTGAACGAAATCTGGTGAAAACTTCATGGAAAAATTATGGCATTCTATATAATAATGGGTGTTTGGGAATAAAAAATATTTGAATCATTGATTAGAATTTGTATGATCACATTATGTGGAGGCTCATAAATGACTCATAATATCTTGGATTATCATAGGGAGTTTATTGAGAAAGATTTTTAAAAGAAATCAAAACTATATGGAATCATCTATTTAGATATATTTCAAGGCCTCTTTCTCTAGAAATCATTATTAGCCTAGATAGATTTATTACAGGAGTTCCCCACTAAATTTATAGAATTAAAATTGGACTGAAATTCCATTACTAGTTTCTATCGCTAATTATTTTGAAACCATATACCTCAATTTCTCAATAAAATACCAACTATAAATCTCTATGGATAGTCTACCTAAGAAGATTCAATCTAGAGTGAATAACTATTTATTCATGACTCCCAAGTACTTCATGGTCTTGGTTCCTACTTTCATTGAAATTATTTCTTACATGATTTTTAATAACAACCACGTTTCTAACAATATTTTTTGTTTAACATGGATCTTCTAGTTCAACAAGGGATGGAAAAATACCTCTCTATTTACACCTATTTAGAAGCATGTTCATGGTGAGATTCCAACTGAATCCTACCTACATGATTTTGATTTCATTATATGCTTGATATGTCATCCTTTTCATTTTTATATAGATTATGTGGAGAACATGTTTCTATGTTTCACCACTATAACATCCCTTTGGAATTATTTATATGTAATTTTATAGATCCAAATAACTCATCCATCTCTAACAAAATGTTGCTCAAAATTTGGGTAGAAATTAATATTTCCCCACAAATTATGACTCTATTGAAGGTAGAAAATTCATAACTAGTGTGGTTTATCTGGAGATACCCCAACAAGGATATTCATAACTAGAACTCACTCACAATGCAAGATCCCAAAGTCTGTGTTTACCCCTAGTATGGATGAAAGTCCTCCAAGAATGTAATTATATTACAAATCCATTCATGAACATGTAGTTTATATAAGTATTAAAATAAATGGTAATTGTATACCATGATTGGGTACCATCATTATTTTCATAAAATCCCCTTATTTAGAATTAATTAAATTTAACATGAACTGATCGTTAAGGGGAAACCTTGAGCCTTCTATTTATGGTGACTTAATTAATGGTCATTATGGGAATGCATTGGGAAGTCACTATGAACCATGATATTCCACTATCTCTCTTGAAGTTGATATTCTTGGAGTTATCAGAGTTGTTTAAAATAAAAACAATTGTACTAAAACAACATGTTGTTAGAATTTAACTCCAACACCATCTTTTCATCCATTGAGATAGGCTATACTCATCTCTCTTGGATATGGACTTATATATGGTTCAGATGCCTATATTCTCTCTCATACAAGGAAATTAGAGTCACTCACACCTTTAGTGAGTTGACCTTTTTGTTGGATGGTATTTCCAACATTTTTGTAAATTGATGTGATATGATATGGACTGTCGGGATACTAGATGATCTGAGCCACCTTTTTCAAATGGATCACTATAGAAATTCTTTCATCCGACGTATGTAATATTTTTACTTTTCATTTAATAAAATATAATTTTCCACCAGAACAATGTATCACCCACTCTTTTCATAAATTTTTTTAGATAATTTTTTATGTTTTTTATAGTTTTTAGGGTTTTTAGTCTCTTTAGGTTCTTTTAGGATTTCAAGGGTTTTTAGGCTATCTTATGAGTTTTAGGTGATTTAGGTTATATTAGGGATTTATAGGGTTTTAGGGTTTTATTATTTTTTAAGGTTTTTAGGGTTTCATAGGTTTTTTAGGTTCTTTTCAGTTGATTCTAGATCCTTTAGTGGTTTTTAGGTTTCGTGAGGTTTTTGGGGGACCTTTAGGAATTTATTGGGTTTTTGGGTCCTTTACAATTTTAAGGTATTTTAGGACCATTAGGGGTTTTATTTCTATTCAGTGGTTTCATGGATTTTAGGAAACTTTATGGTTTTTAATAATTTCTAGACTTTTAGGGTTACTTTGTTTTTTATGGTAATTAAGGGTTTTAATGTTTTTAGTGTCTTTTTGGATTTTTAGGTTCTTTTTAGGATTTTAGGGTATTTTATAGATTTTATGGGGTTTTAGGGTCTTTTAGTGTTTTTGGTATATTTTTAGGGTCTCCAAGAGTTTTTAGGGTATTTAAGGGTTTTTAGGGTTTTTTCGTTTTAGGGGGTTTTTTTAGTATTTTATGATATTTTAATGGTTTTTTTAGTTTTTAAGAATTTTTTGGTTTTTATTATTTTTTCAGTTTTAGAAGATTTTAGCTTTTTAATGTATTTTGGGGTTTTAAGGTTTTTTCAGTTTTTATGGATTTTAATGTTTTTATATGTTTTGAAGGCTTTTAATCTTATTTAGGGTTATTATTTTTTAAGGGTTTTTAGTGATGTTAGTGTGTTAGTTTTTTTTTAATATTTTTCTTTTCAGTTTTTAGGGTTTTAAGTGTTTTAATGTGTTATTATAAATTTTAATGGATTTTAAGATTTTTATGGGGTTTAATGGGGTTTAATAATTTTTAATTGTTTATGGATTTTTTGTTTTTAAAGGGTTTTATGGTGTTTTGGGGTTTTGGGGATTTTTAGGGGTTTTATAATTTAGAGGTTTTACGGGTTTTTAGTGTTTTATAGGGTTTTTTGAGGTTTTAGAGTTTTAGTGTTTTTCATAGATTTTTAGGGGTTATTCTGTTTTAAAAAACAAAATATCATTTTAGGGTATTTTTAGGGTTTTAGGGATCTTAGGGGTTTCTATGGATTTTAGGATTTTTAAGGATTATTTTAAGGTTTTTATATTTTTAGGGTTTTAGTCATTTTAGTGTTTTTTGGGGTTTGTTAAGGTTTTTTTTTGTGTTTTTGTTGGTTTAACGTTTTTATATTTTTCAATACATTTCATGTTTTTTTTTGTTTTTAGGGTGTTTAAGGGTTCTAGGGTTTTTTAGGGTTTTTATTTGTTTATTTTGGGACTTTAGGGTTTTCAGATTCTAGGATCTTTTAGGGTTTTCTTTTTAATTTTAAGGGTTTAAAAGGGTTTTAGGGGTCTGATTGGTTTTGTAAATCTTAGGTGTTTTATGGTTTTTAGGGTTTTTAGAGTTCTTTTGAGGTTTTAGGTTTTTTTTAGGGTTTCAGATATTTTTAGGGTTTTAGAATGTTTGGGATTGTTTTAGGGGTTTAGGATTTTTTTTAATATTTTAATGGTTTTTAGTTTTTTAAGGGTCTTTTGTGGTTTAGGGTCATTCCAGGTATTTTCACGTTTTTAGGGTCTTTTGGTAATTTATTATTTTTATTGGTTTTTACTATTTTTAAAGGTTTTAGGGGTTTTATGGTTTAATGTTTTTTACGGTTTTTATTTTTCTACGGTTTTTAGGTGTTGTAGGGTTTTTCAGGTTTAATATTTTTTTGGTTAATAGGGTTTTTAGGTATTTTTATTGGTTTAGGATTTTTAGGGATTTTAGGGTTTTTTAGTGGTTAATATATTTTTGGGCGTTTTTATAGTTTTAATTTATTTTCAGGGTTTTAAGGGTTTTTATGATTTTTGGGGTTTTAGGGGTTTTATCTTTTTTAGGGTCTTCTATAGTTTTTTCGTTTTGGGTGTTTTGTGATTGTTTCTTGGTTTTTATAGTTTTTGGGTTATTATGTTTTTATGGTTTTTAGGGTTTTATGTATTTTTGGGTGTTTAAGGGTTTCTTGGGATCATTTAGGGTTTTCATTAGGTTATTTAGTGTTTTAAGGGTTTTTTTGTTTTTGTTTAGTTTAAGGGATTTTTGGTTTGTTATTTTTTTTGGGTTTTTTGTGTTTTAGATGTTTTCTAGGTTTTTAAGAATTTTTAGGGGTTTTAGGTGTTTATAGTATTTTGGGTTTTTGGATTTTTAGAGTGTAATGGTTTGATCAATTTTTCAAGGGTTTTATTTTTTATATGTTTTAGGGTTTTCTTAGGGTTTTTATGGTTTTATTGGGGTTGTTAAGGTTTTTTCATGGTTTTTATGATTTATAGGGCCTTTTTATGATTTTTATAGGTTTTAGCATTTTAAAGGGTTGTTTAATGTTTTTAAGGGGGTTTTAGTGTTTTAAGGGGTATTAGGTGTATTTTTAGGGCTTTAGGTTTTTTAGATATATTTGGGTGTTTTAGGGGTTTTAGTGTTTTTATGGGGTTTAAGGGTTCCAAGATAAATTTTTGGTTTTTTGATTTTTTGTATGTTTTAGAGTTTTTAGGGTATTTTGGGGGATTTTTAGGCTTGTTAGAGTGCTTCAAGGTTTTTATAATTTTTTCTAACATTTGAGAGTTTTAGGTATTTTTTATGTTTTTAGTGGTTTTTATGGTATTAATGGATTTTTGGTCTTTAGGTTTTCCTTAGGGATTTTTCGGTTTTGATTGGGTTTTTAGGTTTTTTAGGGTTTTTATGAGTTTTATAGTTTTTAGGGAATTTTATGGTTTTGGTGGATATTTACAATTATTACGGTATTTTACGTTTTTAGGGTTTATAAGGGGTTTTAGGTATTTAGTGTTTTTTGGGATTTTTGGAATTTTTAGGGGTTTTAGGGGTTTCTGGAATTTTTTATATTTGTATTTTTTAGTGTGTTTTATGGATTTTTAATGTTTTTTGATCTTTTTGGGGTTTTTTAAATTATTGGGTTTTTTGGGTTTTTATGTTTTTCATGTTTTTAAGGCGTTTGAGGGTTTTTATGTTTCCACTAGGGTTTTTATAGTTTTATCGTGTCTTTTATTGTATTTATTGTTTCTAGGATCTTCTATGGGGTTTTCAAGGGTTTTAGGGTATTTTAGAGATTTTTAGTTATTTTTAGGGATCTTTAGATTTTTATTAGTTTTTTAGTCGTTTTAAAGTTTTCATGATTTGTTGTTGTTATGATTTTTTGGGGTTTTTATTGTTTTTTTGGTTTTAAATAATTCTTTGGGTTTTAAAAGTTTTAGGTTTTTAGTGATTTTAGGGGTTTTAATGTGTTTTCATAGGTTTTTAGGGGGTTTTTTGTGTTTTTTATGGATTTAATGGGTTTTATTGGTATTTAAGGGTTTTTAGTGTTTTAGTAGTTTTTAGGGTTTTTAGGAGTTTTTTGGGGTTTAAGGTGTTTTATAGGGTTTTTGTGTTTTAGGTTTTTTAATAGTAATTAGTGTTCTTTTGGGGGTATTTATGTTTTTCTAGGGATTTTACCGGTTTTATGTTTTTTTTGGGTTTTAGTTTTTTTAAGATTTTTATGGGGTTTTAATCCATTTTTTGGGGTTTAAGGCTTTTTTTTATTTTTATGCATTTTTACAGGCTTTAGGGTTTTTTAGTTTTTAGGGTCTTTTGGATTTTAGGGGGTTTATGGTTTTTTAGGTTTTAGGGTTTTAGTTATTTTTAGTGTTTTTTGTATCTTTAATTATTATTTAATGGTTTTTATTATTTCTTAGTGTTTTAATGTTTTTAGGGATTTAACGTTTTTTTATGGTTTTTTGGGTTTTCCTGGATTTTTGGGTTTTTTATCATTTTGATGGTCTTTGTTTTTATTGTTTTTAGGGTCTTTTAAAGTTTTTGTGGTTCTTAGTGTTTGTAGAGTCTTTTAGGCTTCATTGGGGTTCTAGAGACATTAGTATCTTTATGGTTTTAAGGTTTTTTTTTGTATTTTAGGGTTTTTAGGTTTCTTTCAGCTTTTCATGGTCATTTAGGGTTTCTATGTTTTTTTGGTTATAAAAAGATTTTTTTTATTTTTTTTTTGTTTTTAAGGGTTTTAGGTTCCTTAAATTATTTTTCAGGGTTTTTAGGATTCTTTAGGGTTTTTACGGTTTTAGGATTTTTTGTGATTTTTAAGGGTTTTTTGGTGTTTTAGGGGTTTAGGGGGTTTATGTGTTTTCAGGATATTAATTTTCTTAGGGTCCATTTGGGATTTTTAGGGCTTTGAGTGTTTTTTTGGTTTTCATGATATTTTTTTGCTTTTAGTGGTTTTATTATTTTTTAGGGTTTTATGGGTTTTAGGGGTTAATATTGTATTTAATGTGTTTTATGGTTTATAAGTTTCTTAGGGGTTTTAAAGGTTTTAGGGTTATTATAATTTTTGGGGTTATTATTTTTTTTGGTGATTTTACTATTTTTATGGGGTTTTTGTATATTATGGATTTTTAATCATTCTTATTGATTTTAAGTGGTTTTTAGGTTTTTAATGGTGTTTTATAGTTTTTTAGGTTTTAAGGTTTTTTATAGTTTTCAAGGTATTTAGGGGTTTTATTGTTTTTATGGTTTGGGGGGTTTTATATGTTTTAGGGGTGTTTAGGATATTTTATAGTTTTTTATGATTTTTTATTATTTTAAGCGATTCTTTGGTATTTGGGTTTTGTCTGGGGTTTAGGGTTTTTCGGGGGGGGGGGGGTGTAGGAGTTTTAGGGTAATTAAAGAGAGTTCAGGTAAATTTTAGGGATTTTAGGGTTTTTATTATTTTTAAGGGTTTCTGGGTTTTTTGGGGGTTTTATGGATTTTAGCGGTTCTTGATTTTTTTCTGATTATTAAAGTTTTTTTTATTTTTTTTGGATTGTTTTTTTTTGGGTTTTAGTGTTTTTTATGGTTTGTTATATTTTTTAGGGTTTTAGTTTCTTTATGAATTTTAGGAGTTTAAGGGTTATTATGGTATCTTAGGGGTTTTAAATTGAGTTTTAGACTCTTTTAGGGGATTTAATGTTTTAGCGGAATTTACGGATTTTTAGGAATTTTTTTTGTGATTTTGGGGGTTTTAGGGTTTTCAAGGTTTTTTTGGTTTTTAGGGTTTTATGGTTATTATGGGTTTTTTGGATTTTAAGGGTTTTTTATTTTTATGATTTTGGGGGTTTTTAGTGGTTTGAGGTTTTTTTATATTTATTTGTGGTTTTAGGTTTTTAGGGGTTGTTATAATTGCATTATCATTTTAATAGGTTTTTAAGGTTCTATGGTCATTTTTTTGGTGTTTTAGGTGTTTTAGGGTATTTTTGTTTTTTTTTGTTTTAAGGGTTTTAATGGGGTTTAAGAGTTTTTTGGATTTTTAAGGTGTTCTAGATTTTTTAGGGTTTTGTAGGTTTTTATCATTTTTAAGGTTTTATATATTTTTTTGGTTTTTAGTGGTTTTGGGGGTTTTTATAATTTTTATCAGTTATTCAGTGTCTTCTGGGATTTAGGTGTTTTAGGTATTTTTAGTTGATTTTATTTTTTGGGTGTTTTATGGGTTTTTAGGGATTTTAGGATTTTAGGGTTTTAAGGTTTTTAGTGTTTTTCATGGTTTTTAGTTGTTTATAGTGTTTTTTTGGTTTTTAGGGGTTTTACTATTTTCTAGGATTTTTATTGCATTATTATGTTTTTAAGGTTTTGAGGTTTTTTTAGGAATTTTTTTTGGTTTCTTGGTGTTTTTTATTTTTTAGTGTATTTTTGGTTTTTTATGGGTTTATAGGGTTTTTGAGGTTTTTAGGGTTTTTATGGTATTTAATGGTTATTTAGGGGAATTAAGGTTTTTTATAGGGTTATTTGTTTATTTTTTTGGGGGTTTTAGGTCTTTATGGTTCTTTTGATGTTTTAAGGGTTTTAATGTTTTTAGGGGTTTTGGGGATTTTGGGTATTTCTTTGTTTTTTGGGTTTTTCGTATTTTTTGAGTTTAGGGGTTTTATGGATTTTTTAGGGGTTTTAGTGATTTCATGATTTTATATTTTTATGGGATTTTTTAGTTTTTATCTTTTTTATGGGTTTTTAGGTTTTTCATGGTTTTTTTTGGTTTTTAGTGTTTTAAGATTTTGTCGAGGTTTTAGTGTCCTGAGGGTTTTTGTAGGGCTTTGATGGGTTTTCTATGGCTTTAGGGTTTCTTAGGATTTTCAAGGGTTTTATGGTTTTTTCCTACTTTTATGGTTCTTTGGGGTTTAATAATTTTTGGGTCTTTAGGGGTTTTATGGGGGGGTTATGTGTTTTTTCATTTTTAGGGTTCCTTAGGATTCAAAATATTTTTAGGGTTGTTTTAAGATATTTACTAGTTTAAAAGTTTTTTTTAAAATCAAGGGTTTTAATGTTTTAGGGGTTTTACTTTTTTATGTTTTTTTGTATTTTTAGGGATTGAGGGATTTTTTATGGTTTTTATTGTTTTTATTGTTTTTATGTTTTTTTGGGATTTTTATAGGTTTATAAGTTTTCACTGGATTTTAATATTTTGAGGGTTTTGAGTGGTTTTTAGAAATTTTTAGAGGTTTTAAGTCTCTTTTTGTTGTTCTAGTGGATTTAATTATTTAGATATTTTTTTTTATTTTTAATGATTTTATGGGTTTCTAAGGGTTTTAATAATTCTTTTAATTTTTGGGTTTTAGGGGTTTTAGGGGGTTTTAGGAGTTTTTAGGTTTTTTGGGTGTTTTAGGTTTTTAGTGTTTTTTAGTGTTTTAGTATTTTTTTTAGTTTTTTAGGATTAAAGGTGTTTTTATGGTTTTATGGTTTTTAAGGGTTGTTGGTTTTTATCGGTTTTATGTATATTTTGTGGTTTTTTAGGGTTTTAAGTGGTTTTAGGATTTTCATGGATTTAGAGGGTTTTATGGTGTTATGGTGATTTAAGTTTTTAGGGGTTTTTGAAATGTGGACTTATATAGAAATTTTTGGTTTTTTAAGGTTTTTAAATGGATTTTTAAAAATTTAGGTTTTTAGGGGTTTTATGGGTTTTAGGGTTTTTAGGGTTTTATGGGTTTTGGTTTTTTAGAATATTTACAATTAATAGGGTTTTTAGATTTTTAGGGTTTTATTGGTTTATGGATTTTAATTTTTTAGGTATTTTTAGGGTTTCTTGGGGTTTTTATTATTTTTAGGGTTAAATTATTTTATGGTGTTTTGTGGGTTTTTTATGATTTTTAGGTTTTTTGGGTTTTTTGGGTTCTTAGTGTTTTTGAGTATTTTATTGTTTTTGTGGTTTTAAGGTATTTAGGATGTTTATGGTTTTTAGGGCTTTTAGCGGTATTATGGGGTTTTATAGTCTTAAGTATTTTACATGTTTTTAGGGGTTTTAGGGTTTTTAAGGTTTTAGCGGTTTTTTATAGTCTTGATTTTTTTTGATTTTTTAGTGGTGTAACGGGTTTTAGGTTTTTATAGGTTTTCAAGGTTTTTGAGTTTTTAGAGGTATTAGAGTTTTTAGGGTTTTTAGGGATTTGGGGGGGGGGTTGGGTTTTTGGGTTTTAAAGGTTTTCTAAGGGGTTTGGTGGTTTTTGGAATTTTATGTTTTTTTAGGTTTTTCTGGGGGTGTTGTGTTTCAATGGTTTTTTCATTTTTAGGGGTTTTATTGAGTTTTAGGGTTTTTTAGGGTGTTAGAAAATGTTGGGTTTTAGGTTTTTAGTGTAGTTTATATTTTTTGGGTTGTTAGGGTCTTTGATGTTTTTATGGAGCTTTAGGGTTTTTTTGGTCTTTTATGGTTTTTATTGTTTTTAAATTTTTTTAGTGTCATCGGTGGATTTTTAGTGTTCTTTTGGGGTTTTAGGATTATTTAGGGGGTTTAAGGAAATTTAGGGATTTTGTGTTTTTTTATATATTTTAGGTTCTTTGAGAGTTTTTAGGGTTTTAGGGTTTTTCAGGTTTTTTGGGATTTATGGATTTTTTACGATTTTAAGGGTTTCGGGGGGTTTTAGGGGTTTTGTGGTTTTTTTTTATTTTATGTTTTCTAATTTTTTTGGTTTTAATTGCTTTTAAAGGTTTTTAGTTGTTTTTATGGTTTTATAATATTTTAAGACTTTTTAAGAGTTTTGGGGGTTTTAGAGTTTTATGGTTCTTCGTGGGCTTTATGGTATTTTAAAGGTTTTTTTTTTGTTTTTTTTTGTTTCTAAGGATTTTGAAGTTTTAAGGGTTTTAGGTTTTTATTATTTTTTGGGTTTTAGGTGTTCTAGGGGTTTAATGGTTTTTTGGGGTTATTTAAAATAATTTAATGGTTTTTGGGGTTTATGGTTTTTTAGTTTTTTAGGCTATTATGGTTTTTTGGGAACTGTAATGTTTTTAAGGGTAGGGTAATTTTGGGTATTTATGCTTTTTAGTGTTTTAATGGTTATTATGGGTTCTTAGGTTTCTTTTGTTTTTGAAGGTATTTTTGGATATTTTGGGGGTTTCATGGTCCCTTAAAATTTTATGGTTTCTTAGGGTCCTTTGAGGATTTTTTGTGTTTTTAGGGTAATTTAGGATTTTTATGATACTTTTGGGGGAATAATTTTTTTAAATTTTTTTCTTGGTTTTCGTGGTTATTTTGGTTTTTAGTGTTTTTTGGGGGTTTTGGAATTTTAGGGATTTTTAAGGAATTTTCTTGTTTAAGTATTTTTATAGTTTTTAGATGATTTAGGGTTTTTAGGTTTTTAGGGTTTTTAGGTTTTTTAGGTTTTATGGGATTTTAGGGTGATTTAGGGTTTTTAGGGTATTTAGTTGTTTTATGGTCATTTATTGATTTTTGGGGTTTTGGGGGGTTTTATATTCATTTTGGGTTTGTATTCATTGGGTCATTTTGGGTTTTTTGGGTGTTTTAATGTTTTATGGTTTCTTAGGGAGTTTTTGGGTTTTTAGTGTTTTTGGGTTTTAGGATAATTAGTGTTGTATAGCCCATTGGGGTTTTGGGGAGTTTTTAGGATCTTTAACTGTGTTTTGGGTTTGTAGGGTCCTTTATGGATTTTATTTTTCTTACAGTCAATTAGGGTTTTTAGGGATATTAGGTCCCTCTAGGGAGTTTAGGGATTCTCTATGTTCTTAAGGGGGTTTATGGATTTTTAGGGTCCTTCGCGGTTTTTTAGGTTCCATTAGGGGTTTTTGGGTCTTCATAGTTGTCTAGTGTTTTTATTTTATTACATGTTCTTTAAGGGTTTTTAGGGGTTTTTAGTGTTTTTAGTGTTTTTAGGGTTTTGGGGGGTCTTTTAAGGGTTTTAAAATGTTTAATGGTTTTAGGTATTTAGGTTTTTTGGGGGTATTTTAAGGGTTTTATGATGATTTATAGTTTAAGGGGATTTTTGTTTTTTTGGGTTTTATGGTTTTTTGGAAGTTATGAGATTTTATTTTCATTATATGTTTTTATGGTTTTATAAGGTTTTTTGGTTTTTAGGGGTGTTAGGGTCCTCTAGGTATATAGGGGTTTTAGGGTATTTTACAGTTTTTGGGGTAATAGTGTTTTATCATTTTTTATCATTTTAAAGGGTTTTATGGGTTTAAAGGGTTTTGGGGGGTTTTAGTGTTTTGGGGATTTTAGGGTTTTAAGGAGTTTTAGTGTTTTTTGATTTTTTTTTGTGTTTAGGGGTTTTTTGAGGTTTTATGGGTTTTTATCATTTTTATGATATTTTATGGTATTTAGTGATTCATAGTTTTTACGGGTTTTAAGGGGGGGGTTAGGGGTTTATAAATTTTTTGTGATCTTAAATTTTTCTGGAGTTTTAGGTTTTCTCAATTTTTTAGATTTTATAGGTATTTTAGGGATTTTAGGCATTTTGGGTTTTTAGGGTTTTCTCGGGTATTTATTATTTTGGGGTTTTTAGGGTTTTCATGACTTTTTAGTTGGTTTTAGGGTTTTAGGGGTTTTTAGTGATTCTATGGTTTATAAGGTATAAGGGATTTTATGGGTTTTATGGATTTAATTATTTTTTAGATTTTTAGGGGTTTTAGGGTATTTTGGGGTTTTTAGGGTTTTCAGTGATTTTATGTTGTAAAGGGTTTTTATGTTCTTAATTTTTTTAGGTGGTTTTTAGGATTTCAAGTTATATTAGTGTTTTGGAGAGTTTTAGGGTTTTTAGGGACTTTTACGGTTTTAAAGGTTTTATTGGGTTTTTAGTGTTATTATGGTTTTTATGGAATTCAAGGGGTTTTAGACTTTTTGGGGTTTTAATGGTATTTTAGTGTTGTTAAGAGGTTTGTTTAATTTTTTGGGGTTTATGGGTTTTTAGAGGTTATTAGGGTTTTATGGAATTTTAGGGGGTTTATTATTTTTATGATTTTTATGTATTTTTAGGGTTTTTTGGGTTTTTTGTTTTGGGTGGGTGGGGGTTATGTGTCTTCCTGTCTTTTTAGAGAGTTTTTAGGGTTTTCAAATTTTTAGGGGGTTTTAGGCTGTGTTATGATTTTTTTTTGTTTTAGGATTTGTTGGGGTTTTAGGGGTTTTAGAATTGTTTAGGGGTTTTAGGGGTTTTAATGGGTTTTAAGATTGTTTTAGGTGTTTTAGGTTTTTAGAATTCTTTGGTGGGTTTATTGTTTTTAGGGTTTTTAGTGGGTTTTTTTTGGTTTGATGAATTTTATTGTTTTTTAGGATTTTTAATGGCGTTCTTCATATTTAGGGTTTCTATGGATTTTAGAGTTTTTTAAATTTTTAGTGTTAATTAAGTGATATTTTGGTTTCAATGGGTTATATCCTCAAATGGATCGAAGGCATTCATTTTTTATTGATTTTGATAATCCACCTTTTAAGGGGTGAGATGAAACTCTTACAAGGCCATTAGGTGTATGTATTATATGACCCGTAGGCCGTAGGGGTTTTTTTTAAGGTGATTTAGTATTTTTTAGGTTTTTTCATGTTTTAGTGGTCTTAGGGTCTTTTGTGATTTTTAATCATTTTTATAGATTTTAGGGCTCTGGTTTTTTTGGGGTTTAAGTTTCTTAGGGATTCAAGGGGTTTTCAAGGTTTTTATGGTTTTTTTGGATATTTATGGGTTTTATGGTTTTATGATTTCTATTTTTTTATGGGGATTATGTGTTTTTATGGTTTTACGGTTTTATGGTTTTTAGGGTTTTATTAGGGTTTTTAGGGGGTTTTGGGTTTTTTGGATTTTTATGGTTTTTAGGAATTTTTACAGGTTTTTTAAGTTTATTCGGGTTTTATGACTTTTAGATGTTTAAGGGTTTTTTGTATTTTTATGGATTAAACCCAAAAAAACATAAAAAAACTAAAATCCACATAAAAATCTAAAAACCCACTAAAAAATCTAACAAAACCTTTAAATGCCTTAAAATGATAAAAAACTCAAAAAACATTTAAAACCCTAAACAACTCAAACAACCCATAAGACCCCCCAAAAACCATAAAAACCCTATAAACCCTAAAACCCATGAAAACCCTCAAAATCTATAAAAACAAAAAAAACAATAAAAATTCCTAAAAAAGACCTATAAATTCCTAAAAATATTTGAAAAACCTAAAAAACTAGAAAACCCTTATAAATCCTTAAAAATCTAATGAAACTTAAAATCTCTAAAAGGCATATAAAATGTTAAAAACCATAAAAGACCTTTAAACCGAAAATCCTTAAAACCAAAAAAACCCATAAAATCCTTTAAAACACTACCAAAACAATAAAAACCCTAAAACCACTAAAAACTCTAAAAACCCTTCAAACACATAAAAATATCAAAAAAAAACACTAAAAACTATAAAAATCTCAAAAAATCCAAAAAACTAAAAAAACTAAAAAACCCACAACAACCCTAAAAACCGTAAAATTCAAAAAAAATCCATAAGAACCATAGTAATCCCAAAACAAAAATCCAAATACCCTAAAAATCCATAAAATTTTAAAAAACCCTAAAAACACAGCAAATCCCTAAGAAAAACGTAAAAAACTAAAGACACCTAAAACCCCTAAAAACCCAATAAATGATAGAAACCTTAAAAATTATAAAAATCCTAAAAACCCAGAAATCCTTAAACAACCTAAAAACTATAAAAATACCTAAAAATCCTTAAAAACATATAAAACCCTAAAAACCTTGATAAACCCTATGAAAACCCTTAAAACCTTAAACATGTAAAACCCCAAAAAAACAAAAACAATTCAAAAATCCCTAAAAGAATTTAAAAAACCAAAAAAAACCCCTCTAAACCATAAAAACCACTAAAAACATGAAAAACATAAATAACCATAAAACCCTAAAAAACCATTAAAAATCTAAATATCATTTAAACCACTAAAACCATTCAAAAACTATAAAAGACCTCAAAAAAACTAAAAACTAAAATAAAAAAACACCCAAAAAACCATAAACATCGTAAAAAACCCTATACATATTTAAAATCCCTAAAAACACTAAAAACCATAAATTTATTAAATAATACATAAATATTTCTAAAATTATAAAAAACCCAAAAAACCCCTAAGAAAATCTTAAAAACCTAAAAACAATTAAACCTCCTAAAAACCTAAAAAAACAATAAAACCCAAAAACCTTAAAAACCATGAAACCCTTATAAACCTTAAAACCCCATAAAAACACAAAAACCCACTTAAAACTCTATAATCCCTTTAAACCCCTAAAGATGTTAAAAACCTATGAAACTAAAAAACCATAAGAATCCCAAACCCCCTAAAACCCATATATACCCTGAAAATCCCTAAAACCCATAAAAACAATAAAATCATCTAAATGTCTTAAAAATAACAAAAAACATAAAACACATGAAAACCTAAAATACCCAAATAACACCCTAAAAAGATAAAACACACTTATAACCACTTAAAAACCTTAAAACACTAAAACACTTAAAACACAGTAAAACCCTAAAAACCATAAAAACCCATAAAAATAATAAAAACCCACAAAAAACTCTAAAAAGCCCCTCAAAACCCAAAAAAACCATAAAACCATTGTAGGGTCCTGAAAATCAGCAAAGGAAATTTTTCCCAAATTCCCCAAAGAATTGGGGCGAGTAATCAAAGAAGAGACACAAAGGACCTGTCCGCGAACCAGTCCGTTAAAGCGCAACGTGGCCAGGCACCGCGAGGCACCCCCTCCGGGAACCATTGTCGTTCGTGAAATGGATGCAGAGAGCCTCCGCGGTCGCAAGGCAGGATGGGCGCCAGTCCGGTTCACCATCATGAACCACCCCAATCGCGGACCGTGTCGACCATCTCAAGCTGCACCCACTGTCGTTCGCGGAATGGAGGCGGAACCCTCCGCAGCCGCGGAGCACTCAGTGAGTCCTCCTCACGGAGGAGGGGAGTGTTCAATACCCACCGCGAATCGCGGATTGACCAAGTTAGCTGTGAACCAGGTATTTGGTTATGGGCCTCCACCAAAAGCGCCACGTGGCCGCATATACATTCCTTTCCCCACTCTATAAAAGGAGACCAAGTGGGAAAGAAGAAAGGATCGGAGAACTGGAATCGGATTCGGAGGAAGGAGATCGATTGAAGGAAGGCTTCGGATTTCACAAACAGAGAAATTCCCATCTGTGAACCATAGCAGGTATATGAATTAAGAAGAAATTGGAAAAGGCGTAATAATTTGGTGAACCACGAACCTAAATAATAAAAAAAAAGGAGAACTGCGAACCATACCCCCACCGCAGATGACTTCCCCACAGACCCGGGAGTTTATGACTCTTTTGCCATCTGTCGTACCCTGTAGAACCCTCCTCCGCGGGTGAAGACCTGACCGACGAGCCTCTGATAAGCACCGGCCTTGGCCAGCGCTGCTCGCATGGAACCCTCCGCGAACCACCCTGGTTCGCGGATTGAGTCCGAAGCCACGAACCACTCTGGTTCATGGATTGAACCTAAAGCCAAAAACCACCTTGGTTCAAGGGACGCCAATCAGTCCGCAGACCACCCTAGTTTGCGGGAGGCTTCTCCAGCTATGTGGCACTTCCCCATGCGAAGGGCGCCACTACCCCTACCTCTTGGTGGTCATCCAAATGCTTCGGTGTTCTCATTTCAAATGCCAGGTAAAATCCTTCCGATCCAGCCAGGTCCTCCGTGACTCCCTCATTGGCCTATTTATCGGCCCTGAGCCGAGGCCTACGCCAAAGCCACCAGATCCGCATGGTGTAACTTTTATATGCATCAACGCGCCATTTTGAGTTCACATACCCACGGTAAACAGGTGTAGAGGGGTTTTCCTGACCCTTAGGAGGATTCCTGAAGCATGCTTGGGTTCACATTCCCACGGTAATGCGGGGTCTGAGCCCAAGAGCCCCCTTCCCGCCTCTACTCGCCAGGATGGGGGACTGCACGCGTCGGCGGTCGGGCGCTTCTCCCCTCCCCAGAGAGGGGGTGGCATACCCATCTGAAGGCTTCCATCCCCATTCACCTCGGTACTTCCCCGGGTATCTCTCTGGGGGAATAAGGAAGGAGATGGGGACAGGAGCACCCCCTTTCCCTCTCCCTCTGGGATTTGTCACCTCAGGAGTCCATCTCAGAGTAAGCCCCGATCTTCTGGTCCACCTCAGAGTGTAAGACCCAATTAATCACCCAGGGCCGCCTTCATGCGTAAGACCCACTCCGCTTCTCACGGACGCACCTTTTGCAACGTGATCCTCTGGTCCCTTCTTCCTCTTATTTCTCACACCGATCATGACTCACGTGGGCGTAGAGTAAGAATAGACCATGACATCCTCCTATGGGCTGCCCCAGAGCGTAAGACCCAAGCCAAAGAGAACTACATGTACTTTGATCTATGTCAAGGCATGGTACATAGGAAGCCTCCATGAGGTTCAAGCCCACCACTCGGTCGTTTCTTCACGTCGAGTTCCACCCTCGTCCAACATGATTTTAAACTATATGCCTCCATCCAGCGTGACATTACACTATTTAAGCGAACTACGGGGACTTTCATCCATGTTAAGGAATGGTACGTAGGAATCCTCCACGAGGTTCAAGCCCACCACTCGGTCGTTTCTTCACGTCGAGTTCCACCCTCATCCAACATAACGATAAACTGTATGCCCCCGTCCAGCGTGACATTAAACTGTTTATGCGAACTATGTCGACTTTGATCCCTCCCTCCTAGACAGGGTATGTAGGAAGCCTCCATGAGGTTCAAGCCCACCACCCATTAGACCACCTGGTCTCTCTTCATGTCGGTTCCCCAAAACCTATCCGAACTATGTGGACTTTGATCCCTGCTTCTTAATCAGGGTAAGTAGGAAGCATCCCCGAGGATCAAGCCCAACAGCCAGTCGATCCGACCATCTCCACGTCAGTTCACTGTGCCACTCCTAGTGCCGCCTCAACCGAGTTCCAGCCCTTCGGGGTCATTAATCCAATGAGGGATGGTAAACCTCGGGCATAAATGATTCTGAACCCCTGTTTCTAGTTGACTGTTTCCCACCAAGGTTAAATCTATGGATTCTAGGTTTGGGTATAAACTAAAGATTCACGAACATATGAATATGTCTTAAATATATAAGAGAGTCCTGGAATAGGCAATAATTCCCCACAAAAAGGGTGTGATGAGCCGACTTCCCATCCTCTTGGCCAATGTGAGTTCTTAAGAGTCGCTGGTCAGACCATCTGGGGAACACCTGCCTTTGGAAAGCAGGTCCATCAATCATTGGATACGGAGCCGTTGGGTGCTTTGTGGCCGAAAAACCAAGAACAAAACATAAAATGGTGAACCCAGCGTGAATATTTAACCAAACATGACGGATTTAACCTAATCCCACCCTGTGCCCCCTTATGCTCTGAAGGAGGGCCAAGCAAGGTCGTTAATTACGCATTGGATTATGAGATGCTGCTTTGATGGGTTTGTTTCTTGTATTTGATAAAATGTTTCGTAGGAACTACTTTCAGAACTCCGATAGATCCAATGGCATTGCAAAGGAACTCACAAGTGCACGCTTCTAATGACACAAGGACGCGGCCTCCTCAACAATGGAGGACCCTGTCTTGCACCCATCGTCTTCAACGCTGGGTTTTAGATGCGCTGATCCGAGAGTACCACGTGAATGGTACTCTCCCAACAGTGGAGGTGGCCATGCACGCCCTCCAATCCGTCATGATTCGACGGTCTCATGCCCAACAATGACTGCAAAGGAGGACCTAGACATCCCATGTCGCTGTCTCCAACCATTTAGGGGGCCTATCCCTAGAACGGGACAATGCGTACCTCCCTAACAATAGGGAGGCGGATGAGGTCGACGTTGAGGACTTCATCCCTATCGAACGGGGGTTCTGCTCCAAGGCCCCCGCCGAAA
Organism: Viscum album; assembly: GCA_963277665.1. NCBI lineage: Eukaryota > Viridiplantae > Streptophyta > Magnoliopsida > Santalales > Viscaceae > Viscum > Viscum album. The sequence continues at coordinate 1,422,767,241 of OY728136.1, read as the reverse complement.
GGCGTCATCACGGTCAGGCCACGACTCAACATCCTCGTGCCAAGGAGGATGTTTCCCCGAGGATTCAGGCCCACGCTCCCCGAGCTCGGGCCCCTCGGACCGCCCGACGAGGGTGGAAGAAGTACAATCGGGGACCGGTCATCACCCTGGTCCCTGAGGAGGAGCTCCACTACCCATCCACGGAGACGTACCAAGAACAGGAACCTACACCTGTTCGCTCCTCCCAAGCCTACCATCCAGACATGGCAGCATCATACGAGCCGACGTGCATCCCCGCTGAGCTCCATCAATCCCATCGCTCACGTGGGACGGCACTTACCAGGTAGGAACCTCTCCCTACCCAAGGTCGTAAAGCCCACCAGCTTGACGTGGTGGCGACCTGGCACCTGTAGGACCAGCTTCCGGTAGTTGCTTCAGACGCCCTCCATCCTGATATGGTGGTGATCAACAAAGCCTCCACCCAGATGTGGTGGCAAATCATAGGCGGGCACATCTCCCCACCAACAAAGGCCATTGACTCGATACGATGGGAAATCAATATATGTAGGGCCATACCCCTTCAGATTCAAGTAAAGTCTACCTCCCCGATGTGGCGGCAAACAGAGAAATAAACCAGCGTATCCTGGTACAGGGGCAGATTCGTTCACCTTCCCCGACATAGGAGAATTTTCAGTACCCACTAACCACTGGAGGAACTGATCAGGATATTCCTACTCTGATATTGGAATGGTCCTTCATACCCATTCCATCAATATATGTCTCTCTACATATCCTAGAAATGATGGAGGAGCAGGTATCGATCCCAGATCATATCTTGCAGACTTGCAATCATGTGATTGCATCGGCGGAAACAATAAGGACTCGGGCCCGTGAGCCCATCTCCCCAATTGAGGCAACTCATATAAGAGACGAGATAGCAACCTCGGAGCAGATATGCATCCCTGCTTCAGCCCAGGAGGGGCGCTGGCTATATTCTGCGATGCAAGGGCAACCAGATCGAGTAGCTTCACTCGTTCCAACTAGGGGACACCCGTCCATCACGGTGGATGCTCTAGAGAAGGCATATATCCCTTCTAAAAGTCAAGATGTTATTCGTCATATCCCAACAACGTCAAGGGACCCAATTAGATAGGGACCCAAATGTGAAGGTCGTTGTCAACAGCAGACGGTCCCCGCTACCCGTAAAAGAGGGCCCTGAACGCGCCGAAGGCAACCGGAAAATAAAGTGCGGGTTCATGACTCTGCTCTGCTGAGAGCTGGGGTTCCCAACGCCGCTAAGCACAAGTCAAAGGCTTAGAAACCTACCCACCAATTACTATATTATGGGAGTGGCAGTAGCAGTTGCAATGGTCCTCCCTGCAATATCGCTACCAGTAGCTCTGAAGGTCCTCCCCATAGCTCTTGTGGGGGCCTCCCCCGCAGGCATATAACGATCGGTCACGAGAGCTTCTCTCTTGATGCGAGTCACGAAAACCCTCCACGTGACCAGAAGATCGAATAGCAAGAAGGCCCTCCACATGCTGCGGTCCACCCTGAAGGTCTTCCCTAGGGTATACACTGCAATCACTCTCCATGTAGTGGGACCACTTATTGTGATGGTAGTCCTCGCTATCAAAGTCACAACTACGGAGGTCCTCCCCATAATGACGTCTCATCATGACAAGATATCCCTCCCCTTGTCGTGTCCTGCCCTGAAGGTCCTCCCCAGAGGTTACGCTGCAACAAAACTCCACGCAGCCAGGCATCAGGTCACGGTGGTAGTCCTCGCCACCCTGATAATGAAGGTCCTCCCAGTAGAGACGTCAAGCAACGAGAAGGCCCTCCTCTCTTTGTGGTACATTCTCGAGGCCCTCCCCAGGATGTATCCCACAGATATTCTCCCTGCAGCAGCAGTAATGGTAGTCCTCTCCATTTCTGTAGCTGTGATGGTAGTCTTCGCCACCATGGCCGCCATTGCGAAGGTCCTCCCCACAATGGCCCCAAGCAACAAGAAGGTCCTCCCCTTGTCGCGGAGTGTCCTGAAGGTCCTCCACAGGATGCGCGTCGAACGCCAAGCCATGATTTTCATCCTCACCATGATGGAAGTTGTTGCAAAGGTCCTCCCCATAACAACGCAACGCAGCCAAAAGGTCCTCCCCTTGCTGCAGCATGCCTTGGAGGTCCTCCCCGGGGTGTGCACTGCAAAAGTTCTCTATGCAGTGAGGCATCAAGTAGTAATGGTAGTCCTCGCCATTACGACTGCCATTGTGGAGGTCCTCCCCGCGATGACATATTATATCGATAGGAAGGTCCTCCTCCTGCCGAATCAAGCACCGAAAATCCCTCGTATGCCGAGGCACTCAGAAGGAGGGGATCAAGCATGTCAGATTCCCAACTTGTCGGTAACGACACCCTTCTTCGATCAGGAGCCGTTCTAGGGCCACATTCATCTTCTGAACCACCTCGGAATCACCCACAAGACAATTAAATACCTACCAGTCCCACTGCCTCTGAATACAGTGAGATCCTTAGTTGGGCTGACCAGGTAGAGGAATCACTGGCAGAGGAGTATGCTGATATGCTGCACCTAAGGAAACCAATGGCCAGGAATGATATACCAGTCAAGTTTTGGCCCACAACCACCTCTCAGTACGACATACCCAAGGAGTTTTCGGAATAATGGATGCACGACATCTTCAATAACATATGGACGACCCTCCGCCGGCTGAAGTCAAGATTCCTGCCCTATGACGGGTATGTAGACCATGTCAAGACGATAGGGGACCTCCTGCGTCACATCGACCTGGAGGCCCTATCCTCGACGCGACAACAACACCCCGAGAGGTGCAAAGGGAATATGGAGGAAGCTTGCCTCCGTTCACTGCAAGAACTGCTCCGCATAATCGGTGACGCTTCGCCGGGATTCCATATTAGGGGATGGGGGGAACACAGAGCTCTTCATTTCACTCCGCTCCCCGCCCAGAAAAACCTGTTCGGCATGGTATTGTGTAATGTCGTCACATCGAGATGAAAATCAGGTGGACCCCCTGTTCACAAAAGGAAACACACCCAACAGAGTCGGGCCTCGAGTAAGTCCTAGAAGCGTTAGGCCCGGCAGGAACTAGCCATTCAAAAACTCCTGAATCAGGCCACCGAGAGCATACAGCAGGCCTCTCACCTAAGAGAGGCCAATCAACGATCTCTGTCTACCTTCCTAGAAGAGACTGATCCATAGGTGAATTCGGCACTAGATCCAGTTCACCCCTGGATGGGGGCACGCGAGATCAGGTAGGTCGTGATAGCCACAACTACTGCCACAATCCAGGGTCAACCCCAGCATGTAGGGCTGGGGGCATTTTTAACAACAAATTACCCCATAATACCAATAAAACTGGGAAGAGACTCAACATCCAGGGAACGGAGCTATACCCAGGCCTCAGGGCTGGGGGCATTATTACACCCTCAACAACAATCTCCCCCACGAGAATCAGTATTCTCTCATCTAGGGAGGACAATCAAAAGAGGAGGTTCCCATCCTATCCTATCATTCGAATCAACATCCCCTCCTAGAGGAAGGCGCATGAGATCCTCTTCCTATTTGTAATATGATGTCCCCTCCACCCTGCAATATGTGTTCATCGACGCCATAGAGGCTAATACCGAGGGTGACACTGGAGAAAATGCAAATTCGGATGGATCGGTAGACGACAGTTCTGGTTAGACTGTGAATCACAATGAACCCCCAGGTGTGCACACCCAGAACCAGAGGGGCACTTTAAATATGGCCACCCCTTCAGCTAACCTCCCTCCTCCTACCCTGTGAGATTCCAACAATGATAAGAATAAAGGAACGGTTAGCCTTAACTTTTCCCCTTATCTCGATAAAAACGAGCCACTCACACTCGAAGAGAGGTTCACTCGATAGGAAGAAGTGATGAAAGAGTTGAGGCATCTTAACGTCGAGCTACTCCAGAGGAACCGCCTTATTGAAAGTGAGTCCCAAGAAGAGCCATGTCATGAACTCCCGGCAGGTGTACCTCAAAGGCTAAGGCTTGCCCCAGAAAACGAAGCATGATCAGGGATCCTGCCTAATGAGGCGCCTGGTTTGTCCAACTACCTAAACGTGGATGATGAATACCGGGATTTACCTCCACTTAGGAGGAAACCGGAGCAAGTACACCTGAACCCTCTGAGGGTACCCCAGAAGGAATATGCACCATTGGTGTCGGCCAATCTTGATCCTCAGGCAATGCCTCGGGCTACGCCTTCCCAGGACCAGGCCCAACAGGATGTAAACAAGGGACTCACAAATACCATCGAGTCATTAACAGTTTGATTGGAAGCGATGGAAGGTCGACGCACTCCGATACAGACGAAGAAGAAACCATACCCAGATTGGGTGACCAACACACCAGCTACACCCAATTTTGGGAGCCCTGTACTCCCCATCTTCAACGGGTCAGGCGATCCGTAGCAGCATTTGATGCACTACGCATCCTATTGCAACCCTATGATGGGAACTCCAAAATAGAAAGAAGTAGTGAAACTCATATGATTCTTAGAGACCTTGAAAGGATACGCCTTCGTCTGGTATACGAGTCTGCCGGCCCAGTCAATAAAGAGCTGGGAGGACCTCCGGCAGCAGTTCCTGTTCCATTTCAGCTCAACGCTGCCTAAAACAATGGTCAGCAATCTTATGAACTGCAAGAAGAGGGAGAACGAGAGGGTCTCAGATTTCATTGCTAGATAGAAAGGTCTGACCTTTTCTCTGAATAGGACAATTCCTCAAGATGAGATGCTAGCCATATGCATCGATAGTCTTAGAGATGATCTATGAACACTGCTCATACCGGTGGAGTGCACCACTGTCTTCCGCCATCTCTCGGCCATTACCCATAGAATCGAGGACTCCCTACAACGGACTAATTCAAAGTCCCAAATAGCCTCACAGGCTCCGGTGAAGAGAGCTCCTAGAGCTGAAGCGTCCACTATCACACTCAAGCCGGCCCCTGTGCTCGCTCCCCCGCTCAGGCCTCCACCAAATCCTAAAGGGCCCCCTGCATATCAGCGGTCACCCCCTCCTAAACAGGACAATCAGAGAGGACCAAAGAGAAACCAGTTTGGGAAGAGAAGACGGAAAGTATACTCATTCTGGGACGATCAAGTTCGTGGCTACTTCATTACTGCCATGAACTGCAACTTGCTCGGCCTTCCGGAACCAACGAGACCTGAATAAGTCGGCCGTGATGACAGGCTAGATTATTTCCCCTACCACCAGATGTTGGGGCATAGTATTCGAGAGTGCTTCGTCTTCAAAGACCTCCTGCAGAAGATGGTAGATTCTAGAAAAGTCGAGCTGGGACCACCCCCAGCACATGTGGCATGTATCTCTACCACCGACTCCGACAAGGAGGAGGGGTGGAAGAAATTCACCAGCAAGCAGGGGAAGAAATTTGACAACTGGATGACTCAGAAGACTATCAACCAAGCCCAGGGCATACTCCGAGCTCAACTACAACAGCCGATGTTTCCACCAGCAGCCCCTGGAGTAGCAGAGCCGACAGCATCGGCCTCACAACCCTCCATAAGCTGGTTATCCAGACGGAGCCGAAGGAGGAAACAATCACAAGAGGAGCAGTTCCTGACGGGGCCAAAGTTAGTCCCAACCCTGGCAGATATCATGCCCTCAAATTTGGCACAACGGGCACCGACCCACCAAATGGCACCATCAGAGACAACCGACCAGGTTGACCTGTCAGAGGATGAAGAGCCAATATTTGGTGCTATAAACGTCATCCATCTCATGGAATCATTCCCTGAAGAAGGGTATGATTAAGAACCTAAGTTTCCTGCACGAGGAGCTAGGAGGAGGAATCGTAGAGGCAGGGGATACCAGGGGAGGTGCAGCCGCAGCCGAATCCAACCCTATGGTTGGACCCCGGCCAAGACCTTTGATATTGCGGAAACCCGTGGGAGGGCCCTTCAACGGACTCAGCAGGAGAGGGAATTCCCCTCCACCTCCACAAGCAGCCACTATGGCCTTATTGTTAAGAAATACCCCCAGAGGAGGAGCAAGTGTCTGGTCGCCTAGGGCACACAAACAGACTATCCATGCCAAGTCTTCAAAATGCGGGAACACCATCGACATCCGACCCCACAGCCGGTCCCTCCTCGTCAAATGATCCAGCTCCCAATGCACCCGCTAAGAATCTCCCGCCAACAGAGAAGCGTCGACCGTTGGAGAAAAAATACGATATCCTTAAGTAGCTGGCGTCAGTACCAGCCTCGTTGTCAATCCTGGATGCCCTATGTTTGTCAGCCGACCTTAGGGAGGCGCTCATCGAAGCTTTGATCAGCCCCCAGGAATTCCAAACCGAGGTAGCTACCGCCGAGATTTACCGGACGGAGACTGGCCTGACTGAATGCAATGCGGTGATCTCCTTCACCGATCAGGACGAAGATTCCATCATGCAAGGACACATCAGACTGCTATATGTGTCCGGCACACTAAATGGTATTGAGATCTGAAAAGTCTTTATAGACAATGGCTCTGGAGTTAACCTTCTTCCCCTACGGACACTCCGTAAGTTGGGCTATAGTGAGGATGATCTAATTCCCTAGGCCACAACTTTGTTAGGTTACGATAAGAGTGAGCAGAAGACAATGGGACAGATTAAGCTAAAGACCCATTTTGGTGACCTGGTAGCCTACACAGAATTCCTGGTGGTCCGACAGAGCACAACATTCAATGCCCTGCTGGGAATTCCATGGCTCCATAAGCACATGGCCATTCCTTCATCCTACCACCAGTGTATCAAGTACTGAGTCAATGTAGAAAGCGGGATGTTGCACACCGACAAGGCCCCTTTCGCACTCTCTGAGTAACGTTACATCGACACCCGGTTCTATGAGAAAAAGAAGAAGAAGCCTTTGGTTGATGGCGTCGACTGGATCCCCGCTCCAAATGGCCTGGAAATGGTCCCCGATGACCCCCTCAGGCAGCTTGGCAGAGATTATATCCTTCCCATCAACTGTGTTGAGAGTGGGAGTTCATGTCCGGACATGCATTCAAATGTCCCCATGACTTCAGCCATGATGTTCGAGCACTAAAATGCGGGAACGTCTACCAAACCTCGATTTGGGGACAAATACTCAAGCAGGGATGCCCACGATGCCTCTCCCTCAGACCCTCGAAGGCTTTGACCGGAAACTCTCTCCTCATCAGATCAAGAAGATGAGGACTTGGGAGAAGAAGAGGGGGAAGATCTCAGAGATGCACCTCCCGCATTTGAGGAGGGTATCTCCACCACTGTGGGCGAGATCAGAGAAATAAACCTGGGTACCGAAGAATACCTGAGGCCCACTCTCATTAGCGCGGCCATGTCTCACAAGGAACACAAGGTATATACCTCATTCCTAAGGAAACTCCAGGATGTATTTGCATGGAATTAAACAGAAATTCTAGGACTCGATCCCAAGGTAGCAACGCATCACCTGGGTCTTCTAGAAGGCCACCTGGGCTACAAACAGGCCGCTAGAAGGACACACCCCTCGCATGCTGCCAAGATAGAGGCTAAAGTTGATAAATTCATTAAAGAAGGCTTCATCAGGGAGGTCCAGTACCCCATTTGCTTGGACAACATCATCCCTTTCAAGAAAAAGAACGGGAAAATCCGCATCTACATTTACTTCAGAGACCTTAATCGGCATTGTCAGAAAGATGACTTCCCGGTTCCAATCACTGAATTGTTAATTGATGCAGTGGCTGAGTATGAGGGTCTATCCTTCATGGAAGGAAATTCTGGATATAATCAAATCAGGATAGCCCGAGAAGACGAAGAAGACACTGCCTTCAGGGCCCCTCAATGGGTGTTCTGTTACAGGGTCATTCCCTTTGGTCTCAAGAATGCTAGCGCCACATATCAGCGTTCCATGCATCGGATCTTTAAGCCGTTCCTGGGGAAATTCATTGAATTTTACATGGATGACCTTGTGGTTATGTCCAGACAGCGCTCGGATCACCTATAGGACCATGACACCATCTTCAACAAGCTCTGATATCATATCATGAAGATGAACCCCTTGAAATGCGCCTTTGGGGTTACCTCAGGGAAATTCCTTGGCTTCATCGTACGCCATCGCGAGATCGAAGTCGAACCTGAGAAGATGAAGGCTATCCTGAGCCTGCCACCCACTCGAAAATCTCACTGAGATGAGGGGATTCCAGGGACACCTAGCCTATATTAGGCGGTTCATAGCCAACCTGGAAGGCAAATGTTTTCCCTTCACTAGGTTGATGAAAAGGGGGGTCACGTACCAATGGACGAATGACAACCAATAAGCATTCGAAAACTTGAAGAAGTACCTCCTAAGCCCACCGGTGCTCATTCCCCCAGTCAAAGGAAGGTCTCTCATTCTATATGTTAAGGCCCTAAAACAGTCATTGGGAGCCTTCCTCGCACAGAAGAACGATGCTGGCAGCGAAAACAACCTCTATTACCTTAGTCGAACCATGATTGGTGCTGAGACTTGATACTCAAACATCAAGAAGATCTGTCTGTCCTTGGTCTTCATGGTTCAAAATCTGCGACATTATCTACAACCTCATGAGGTCCATTTGATCTCGTAGAGTAACCCGCTCAAGTACATCCTCAGTCACCCGATGCTAACCGGACGCCTATCCCGATGGGCGATCATCCTACAACAATTCGACATCAAGTTCGTGCCTCGAAAAGCCATCAAGGGTCAGGAATTATCAGAATTTCTGGAAGAGCACCCTTCAACAGGGACCACTGCACCGGACGCTGAACTACCTGATGAAGATATCTTATCGGTTCAAGAGGAGGTCCCAGCATGGGAAATGTACTTTGATGGCGCGTCCCGAAGCCCCGCCAGGAAGAGGATGGAGGATCCCAAATTCAACAAAGTGGGTTTGGGGATAATACTCATGTCCCCAGAAAAGGTAGTTTTTCCATATTCTTTCCTCCTGTCAGAGGGATGTACGAACAATGAAGCAGAATATCAAGCCCTCATTGTAGGCCAGGAACTCGCACTCCAAGCACAAGTACAACACCTTAAGGTAAAAGGTGACTCGGAGCTGGTGTAGCAACACCGATCCCCGGGTTCCTTATGATACATGATATACTAACATTTCATTACAACAATTGCAAATAATATTTCATGTCCCAATACTACAGAAGATCGCGAGGCTCAGGGTTCTGGGAAACCAGCTGCTTCTGATAAACTTCACTAGTACAAACCATGCCTGAAAAATTTAAAACAAAAACGTAGGGTGAGCAAATATGCCCAGTAAGGGGTTTTAGAAACGTTTTAAGAAAACACTTTCTCAAATCATACATTTAAAACACTTCACTAAAACAAAGAATTAACTTTTTTTAAAATGTGTAAATCCTACATTTTTGAAAACCACTTGCACAGAGAAGAAGTACGTACTTAAAATAAGCTTTAAAGAAGAAATAAATCAGAGAGCGCAAGCATGTGAAGAATAGATGATGCATAACTTACAACCAAAATCTACTTCAGTTCTAAAAGATTGAGTGTAAGCAGGGAAAACATCCATATCATGATTCATTGGCACATAAAATTCTGATGACACATACTACACATGTTACAGTTCATACCTCATAAATTCATTTCTCAAAGTCAAGGGAGTTTTCAACTAGGAGAGGTCCTGTTAGTTGGACTAACCCCAAGTTGACCATTTATCATCACATGAAGAGGGAAAGTATAATGCCAGACTTGTCAAGACCTTGTGTCATGATCTTAAAACATAACTTAGTATGGGTCAATGCAAACCGCCAACCCTGTTTCCTATAGTAGCACAACCCAAGGCTAACTGCCAAGACCGTCGCACATAAAAGAACAAGCCAAGGCTAAAAGCCAAGATTGTCGCACATAACAGCACAAGCCAAGGCTAATCGCGAAGACTGTCGCACATAACAGCACAAGCCAAGGATAACTGCCAAGACCGTTTCACATAACGACTCATGAGACTCTTACTTTACCGAATGTATTGGGGTGCTATATAATATCAGGCGCACCTATCCATAAACACTTAAGTCCAAAACATCCCTCACATATCTTGACATGGTCTTTCTTTCATAGGGTTTCATTCATATATTCTTAATCAAACCCCCTTTTTACATGCATTTTCATAGTCAGGAAGACAATTCAATCATTAATAAAACTAAGACGTACATGCTAAAAATCCATACACATAAGAAATTAACTTATCAATTGAAAATATGGGTTTTATGGAAATGAACATAAACACTTTAAAATTCCAAAGCATCATAATACCAAGTTAAAAACAAGGCCGTTCAAAACTAATACACATGCTGATAAATGGGTATGGTGGATGTTTATTTAAAATTGTGTGAATATACATATATTTATATAGTTAGGGATATAATGTGTGCAATTAGGTCCATCTTGGGAAGTCATGTATATATGTATACAAACTGCATGAACATATATATAGTTGTGTAAGAACTCATGTGTACTTTAAATAACATGACCTTTCCTTTGAAAAGCTTGCAATCATCATAAGAAGAACTTGTATTCGAAGACTACATATTGATACAAGGTTATATATACCTATATATATATATATATATTTAGGTGCATATACACATGTGCATGGGTTTACCAAATTTAACCATACTCAATAATATTTCTCATGTTATACATTAAACAAAATTAATGTCTGTAAAACCAAATGGGGTTCTTTTACATATTCGTGAGATAAGGGAATTAGTGGGGAAGGATTTGCATTCTTCTTTTAAGGCGCGAGGCCCCTTGCATATTCTGTGTACTGAAATAATTTTTGGAAAACATTAACATACATTTTTTTGTTTAAAGAATGAGAACCCATATATTCATATATATAAAATACACATATACTTGTATAATCTTATAAGTTCATAAAAATTTTCCGAACCCCCCCCCCATTTCTATGAGGCAGAGTACAGAAAATACCATATACATATAAATAAAAGAGTGCATACAAAGGATATATGCATATATATAAAAGAAAATTGTATGCAAATATGTATCCACCGAGGTTAAAAGAAACTAAAAAAAACAAAACAAGGTAGGGTGTTCGATTCTTCATGCAAGAAGAGATAAACAGGTATGCAGCGGTGCTTGTGACCTTATATATATGTATATACTCAAGGAGTATATATATATATATATGTATATACTGAAGCTGAAGGATCACAGGGTGAACATTTTCCCTGACCCTGGTTTGATTCTCCATGCAAGAAGAGAAAGCAGTGTATAATCGGTTCATAAGGCCTTATATACATATATATATTCATATAAATTTTATATATGTATATGTGTGCGAAGTGTGTATAACCGTGTACATGTTCATCAATACTGCTAAAAGCAAGAAAAGAAAACCTACCTTACCTTCTCTTGGAGAGGAGGAGAGGTAGAAGTAGGAGATGGCGATGAGGTGGCCGAAAAGATCGAAGATTCACGAAGCAAGAACTCTCCTCGTTTCAGTGCAAATCAGAGCTTGAAAGTTGGGGAAAATCTCTCCTTACGTGAAGATGTATACGGGTAGCCGAGGCGGAGTCGGTGCCAACTCTGTGGAAAGGTGGGAGAAAAGTGGGTCCTCCTCCAGCCTAAGCGAAGAAACGAGGCTGCCTACACCCTACTGGTACAGTGGCGTGAGGAAGAAGAAAGAGACACGAGGAAGAAGAAAAACTGCGGGGAAGAAGAGAAACCGGAAAAAAAAGGAACGGCCAGGATTACCCGAGATCTGATCGGACGGCCCTTAAGTGTTGCGGCGTTAAAAAAATGGTCATGATGGATGGGTAAGGATCGGACGGTCTGCAGTGTATGCGATGTTTAAAAAAAACATGCGGCCCATCGATTTGTTTTTCAACATTTTTATCAAATAAAAACTTGGTTATTTTATTATTTTATTAAACTTTTTATAAAATAATTATTATTATTAATATAACATTGTTATTAAACTATTATTATTAACAAGAAATTATTGATCTTACTTTTATTATATTAAGAAAGGTCAGTTGTTTTTTTAATACGTAAGTATATTAATTAATTCATCTTTATCAAAACATAATTTTTTTTATTTATTTTCCTTTATTGAATTACATATTAATTATCTTAATTTTCGATAGTTGAATATTTTTGTTATTGTTATTAAAACAATTAAACATTTAGCATAACAAAATCACTAATTATTTTCAAATTCACAAATAATAATTCATTTAACACATACATAAATGAAATCACAATTTGACATCGTATCAAAACGGTTAATTATATAAAAAAAGTCAAATTGCAAACATTTTCATTATTATAATTACTTATATTTAATGTAGAGATAAATATAACTCATTTAATTTAAATTTTGATGCAACATATCTAACTCAAGAGTTTCAGTACATATTTTCTTAGACTAAAAAAATAAAATCCCATTAGATTCAATATAATTATAAAATAAATGTTTACCAGCTCAAGTTAAAATAAATGTGTATAGTACATAGTGGAAAAATAATAACATTAATTCACACTGGTTTGAAATATAAAATATAATTCACATCTTGGTAAAACAAGAAATAAATTAATTATATTATTATTGATGTCATTCTTTAAATATTAAAGAAAATAACATAATTAACTTTTTGAACCTTTCGGGGGGGGGGGGGGTGAACAACTCTTATCCTCAACGGTCCAATTGAAGATTAAAACATTAGAGGATAAGTGAATCATGGGAGATCCAACTATTATATTTATAGCCGTTAGGGTCCAATGGTCGAATAAGTGTTCTTATAAAAAGTCTGGTCTCAGGGTATCCCACACTCAAGGCGACTGAAGGAGAAAAAGAGGAGATGGTTTGTGTGATTCCTTTGGTGCTCAGTACTGTTGTGGTGGCTTCGGCCATCCTTATGTTTATTCTGATGGATTCGAAAGACCCTTACCGCCTTCTCGGTGTCCTTGTGGTTTTAAGCGGTCTCCCTATAATTGTAATCGGGTTTTTAATTGGGATTTTTGGTTAGCTCAACTTCTGGTTCGGTTGCTGTGAGTTGTAGTCACCAAAGTGTTACTCACTTGAATAAAAGGGCCTTTCATTCATTATGAGGTGTTCACTAATTCATCATTACTTATTATTATTTCTTTATAAGATGATTGTTTGTTCAATTAATGGATGACATTGTCAAATAAACTTGTCATTACTCAAAACACAGTTTCTTGGGTCATTACATTATTTCCCCCTTTAAAGAATTACGTCCTCGCAATTCTATTCATAAAAATAAAAACAGAAACCTTAGTCGTACAACTCTATCGAAATAGGGGATCCGGCTCGGTTAACGGAATACCAAAGTTGGTACATAGTTCTTCTGTTTCCCTAGACTAGATGCACTTTGAGCAGTCGGTCTTGAACTCCTGCTCGTGTGTACTGTACACAGGCTTCCAAAGGGTGGCTCGTGCGGTTAAAATCTCGAAATCATCCGAGTAGATAAATTCCCTGATAATTCTCCAGGCTACATCACGCACGAGGTAATTGAGGGGAATGATGCGATTGAGGAGACTGAAATTTAAGACCTGGAACATATGGGCTGCACTAAGGTGGTCATCTTGAGCAGCTACAAGGAAGCACGCTTTGGTAGAGAAGTTTTGCCCCAGAGTAAAACACTGAAAGAGACCCTCATAGTATCTTCCCCTTCGCCTATATCAGGGGAGTTGGGCAATGGCGATGAGATGAAAAACACGATCATCATCCTGACATGAATGAATAATCTCAGGACCATTCGCTAAATCAAGTAGACATTGGCAAGACCCTCGTAGGTGGAGAAAAGTTGGATAATCCACCGTGCATGTCCTGATCATAATAATCTCTACGAACTCATCAGGTAGTGATGAGATGTTCATTTGACCATCCATCTGAAAAAAAACATTTTAAAGGAAACACATAACAACACTGATAAGGTAGAGGTAGGAAAGGAAACATGAAACATTCATTTATACAAAAGTTTACATATCAAAGCCTAAGCTTACTAAACATGCACCACAAAGAGAGGAAAAACTCCCTAATTCCTAAAACCACAAACAAGCTGAACAGACGGGGTTAAACTCATTGGAATATCTATGACGCCTCCTGAGTTTAGGATGAGGGGTATGGAGTTGGGAAACATCATTATACACCTCTTTCTTAAGAGACAATCGGGTAGACTCATCTTCCAACACCCCAAAGTCCATTAACTGTCCCCAGAAGCCATAGTGAAAAATCTGGCATAGGTAAGCTGCTCGGAGGTCTCCGGCAGCAGCAGCTTCTTGAAAGGGGTTATCAAGCATCGTGCCAAATTCTTTGCCAGTCGTGAACACTCGGAAGAGTCCCTCATGTTACCTTCCCCGGCGTGCATGAGAGGGGGATTGGGTTGTCATCATTAGGATATAATCCATTCCCAACCCCTGGTGTAGACTAAGCACCCTAGGCGAATTTGACACATCATACATGGTCTTACATGTCGTGCAAATTTGGGAGTAATTTAGAAAGTTCTCACGGCTAGCTAGAGATACAATGTTCTCTAGAGCCTCAGTGGGTAGTGACAGAAGGTCAGTAGGTACATTTCCATCATCCATCTGAAAGTTATAACATTTTTACTTAGTCAGTCATAGTAACACATTCATACCACCTGTTTTTCTAGAGTTGCATGAACCCATCCTCTGATACCAACTGTAGCAACCCTGATCCCCAGGTGCCTTATGAGACAGGATATACTAACATTTCATTACAATATTCACAAATAATATATCATTTCCTAATACTATAGAAGATCTTGAGGCTCAGGGTTCGGGGAAACCAGCTGCTTCTGATAAACTTCACTAGTATAAACAATGCTTGAAAAATTTAAAACAAAAACGTAGGGTGAGAAAATATGCCCAGTAAGGGGTTTTAAAAACGTTTTAAGAAAACACTTTCTCAAATCATACATTTAAAACACTTCACTAAAACAAAGCATTAACTTTTCTTAAAACGTGTAAATCTTGTATTTTTGAAAACCACTTGCACAGAGAAGAAGTGCGTACTTAAAATAAGCTTTAAAGAAGACATAAATCAGAGAGTGCAAGCATGTGAAGAATAGATGATGCATAACTTACAACCAAAATATACTTCATTTCTCAAAGATCGAGTGTAAGTAGGGAAAACATCCATATCATGATTCATTGGCACATAAAATTATGATGACCACATACTACACATGTTACAGTTCATACCTCATAAATTTGTTTCTCATAGTCAAGAGAGTTTTCAACTAGGGGATGTCATGTTAGTTGGACTAACCTCTGGTTGACCATTTATCATCACATGAAGAGGGAAAGTATAATTCCAGACATGTCAATCCCTTGTGTCATGATCTTAAAACATAACTTAGTACGGGTCAAGGCCAACCGCCAACCCCGTTTCCCATAGTAGCACAAGCCAAGGATAACTGCCAAGACCGTCGCACATAAAAGCACAAGCCAAGCCTAACCGCCAAGACCGTCGCACATAACAGCACAAGCCAAGGCTAACCACCAAGACCGTCGCACATAACAGCACAAGCCAAGGAAACCCGCCAAGACCTTCGCACATAACGTCTCATGAGACTCTTACTTTACCCAATGCATTGGAGTGCTATATAATTTTGGGCACACCCGTCTATAAACACTTAAGTCTGAAACATCCCTCAAAAATATTGACATGGTCTTTCTTTCATAGGGTTTCACTCATACATTCTTAATCAAACCCCCTTTTTACATGCATTTTCATAGTCAGGAAGACAGTTCAATAATTAATAAAACTAAGACGTACGTGCTAAAAATCCTTACACATAAGAAATTAACTTAACAATTGAAAACATGGGTTTTAAGGAAATGAACATAAACACTTTAACATTCCAAAGCATCATAATACCAAGTTAAAAACAAGTTCGTTCATAACTAATACACATGCTGATAAATGGGTATGGTGGATGTTTATTGAAAATTGTGTGAATATACATATATTTATACAGTTAGGGATATAATGTGTGCAATTAGGTCCATCTTGGGAAGTTATGTATATATGTATACAAAATACATAAACATATATATAGCTATGTAAAAACTCATGTGTACTTTAAATAACATGACCTTTCCTCTGAAAAGCTTGCAATCATCATAAGAAGAACTTGTATTCAAAGACTACATATTGATACAAGGTTATATATACCTATATATATATATATATATATATTTAGGTGTGTATGCACATGGGCATGGGTTTACCAAATTTAACCATACTCAATAATATTTCTCATGTTATACATTAAACAAAATTAATGTTTGTAAAACTGAATGGGGTTCTTGTACATATTCGTGAGATAAGGGAATTAGTGGGGAAGGATTTTCATTCTACTTTGAATGCATGAGGCCCCTTGCATATTCTGTGTACCCAAAACATTTTTGGAAAACTCTAAAAAACATTATTTTTTGTTTAAATAATGAGAACCTGTATATGCATATATATAAAATACACATATACTTGTATAATCTTATAAGTTCATAAAAATTTTCCGAACACCCCCCCAGCCCATTTCTATGAGGCAGAATACAGAAAATACTATATACATATAAAGAAAAGAGTGCATACAAAGTTTATATGCATATATATAAAATAAAAGTGTATGCATATATGTATCCACCTGGGATAAAAGAAACTAAAAAAATGAAATAAGGTAGGGTGTTCGATTCTTCATTCAAGAAGAGATAAACAGGTATGCAGTGGTGCTTTTGACCTTATAAATATGTATATACTCAACAAGTATATGTATATATATGTATATACCGAAGCTGAAGGATCACAAGGTGAACATTTTCCCTGAACCTGGTTTGATTCTCCATGCAAGAAGAGAAAATAGTGTATAATTGGTTCATAAGGCCTTATATACATATATATTCATATAAATTTTATATATGTATATGTGTGAGAAGGGTGTATAACTGTGTACATGTTCATCAAAACTACTAAAAGCAAGAAAAGAAAACCTCCCTTACCTTCGCTTGGAGAGGAGGAGAGGTAGAAGTATGAGAGGACGACGAGGTGGCCGAAAAGATCGAAGATTCACGAAGCAAGAACTCTCCACATTTTGGTGCAAACCAGAGCTTGAAAGTAGGGGAAACTCTCTCCTTGCGTGAAGATGTAGATGGGTAGACGAGGCGGATTCGGTGCCGACTCTATGGAAAGGAGGGAGCAAAGTGGGTCCTCTGCTGGCCAAAGCGAAGAAACAAGGCTTCCTACACCCTACTGGTACAGTGGCCCGAGGAAGAAGAAAGATACGCTGGGAAGAAGAAAAACCATGGGGAAGAAGAAAAACCAGAAAGAAAAAGGAACGACCAGGATTACCCGAGATCTGATCGGATGGACCTTAAGTGCTGCGGCATTAGAAAAACAGTTGTGATGGACAGGTATGGATCGGATGGTCCGTAGTGTATGTGATGTTTAAAAAAAACATGCGGCCGATCAATTTGATTTTCAACGTTTTTATCAAATAAAAAATTTGTTATTTTATTATTTTATTAAACTTATTATAAAAACATTATTATTATTAATATAACCTTATTATTAAACTATTATTATTAACAAGAAATTATTGATCTTACTTTTATAATATTAAGAAAGGTCAATGGTTCATTTAATACATAAGTATCATAATTAATTCATCCTTATCAAAAGAGAATTTTTATTTATTTATTATCCATTATTGATTTACATATTAATTATCTTAATTTTTGATAGTTGAAGATTTATGTTATTGTTTCTAAAACAATTAAACATTTAGCATAACAACATCACTAATTATTTTCAAATTCACAAATAAGAATTCATTTAACACATATGTAAATGAAATCACAATTTGACATCGTATCAAAATGGTTAATTATATAAAAAAAGTCAAATTGCAAACATTTTCATTATTATTATTAATTATATTTAATTTAGAGATAAATATAACTCATTAAATTTAAATTTTGATGCAACATCTATAACTCAAGAGTTTGAGTACATATTTTCTTAGACTAAAAAAAATAAAATCCCATTAGATTCAATATAATTATAAAATTAATGTTTACTGGCTCAAGTTAAAAAAATGTGTATAATAAATAGTGGAAAAATAATAACATTAATTCACACTGGTTTGTAATATAAAATATAATTCACATCTTGGGAAAACAATCAATAAATTAATTATATTATTATTGATGTAATTCTCTAAATATTAAAGCAAATAACATAATTAAATTTTTGAACCTTTTGGGGGGTGAACAACTCTTATCCTCAACGGTCCACTTGAAGATTAAAACATTATAGGATAAGTGGATCATGGGAGAGACAACAGTAATATTTATAGTCGTTAGGGTCCAAATGTCGAATAAGTGTTCTTATAAAAAGTCTGGTCTCGGGGTATCCCACACTCAAGACGACTGAAGGAGAAAAAGAGGAGATGGTTTGTGTGATTCCTTTGGTGCTCAGTACGGTTGCGGTGGCTTCCTCCATCCTTACGTTTATTCTAATGGACACCAAAGACCCTTACCTCCTTCTCGGTGTCCTTGTGGTTTTAAGCGGTCTCCCAATAATTGTAATCGGGTTTTTAATTGGTATTTTTGGTTATCTAAACTTCTTGTTCAGTCACTGTGAGTTGTAGTCACCAAAGTGTTACTCACTTATATAAAAGGGACTTTCATTCATTATGATGCGTTCACTAATTCATTTTTACTTTTATTATTATTTTTTTATAAGATGATTGTTTGTTCAATTAATGGATGACATTGTAAAATAAACTTGTCATTACTCAAAAAAAAGTTTCTTGGGTCGTTACAGCTGGGCATCAAGAAAGTCAACGATGACTATGCTATTAAAAAGGAGGAGCTGATCCCCCTGTTTGACCATGTCTGAGGGTTAATGGCCGAGTTCTCCACAGTACCAACATTGACTTATATTCCCTGGTCCCAGAATACTCAAGCTGATGCATTATCCAACGCGACCACAGCCCTAGCCGACCCAGACCGGGATGAAACGGTAATCAGTATTGCTCATCGTCGAATGGTATTGCCATTTTTTCAAGCTAAGATGGAAGAGATCCATGAAGTCAGTCCTTTCCCTGAGCCATATTCTCCTACTACCGACTTGATGACCCCCATCACGAACTACCTTCAACAGGGAGAACTTCCATTAGAAAAGGCTGAACGAGAGAAAATACGGAGAAGAGCAATCAATTTTGTCCTATATGGCGGCGCGGGTCAGCAAGAGGTCCTCTACAAACGAGGTCTCGATGGAGTGATCCTCAGATTCATTGACGGAGAAGAAACTATTGTCGTCATGACTGAAGTACATGCAGGAGCATGTGGATCACATCAACTAGGGACCAAGCTTTCCCATCAGGTTCGAAGGCTTGGGTACTACTAGCCCACAGTGGCACGAGACTGCGAGCATTTTACCGCAAAATTCCACTCATGACAGATCCATGCCAACTTCATACACCAGCCCCCAGAGTTACTTCATCAAGCTAAGTACTCCTGGTCATTTCCCGTCTAGGGGATGGATGTCGTGGGACCATATCCTCCCGCCACGGCCAAACAGCTGAAGTATATCCTCACGGCGACCAACTTCTTTTCCAAATGGGAAGAATCCATACCCCTCAAGGAAGTCGGGGCAAGAAATATTGTCAGCTTCATGAAGACCAATATCATCACCAGATTTGGTGTCCCCCATACTATACTGACAGACAACGACACCAATTTCTGCTCTGCTGAGTTGGAAAAGCTATACCACGAGTATGGTATCAAGGATAACCACTCATCCTGCTACCATGCAGCGGCCAACGGATAGATAAAGGCTTTCAACAAGACCATTTCTAGAATCCTCCAGAAAATGGTAGACAAAGACAAGAAGTCAGGGCCGGATAAACTCCTCCATGCATTATGGGATTATCGAACCACAATCCGCACCGCTACTCGATCTACCCCGTACTCATTGGTTATGGCATGGAGGCGGTCCTGCCCATTGAAATCCAACTTCCCTCACACTGCGTTTCCATCTGTGATCAATTATCCAATGATGAGAAGTCAGAAAATAGACTAGGTGAATTGGAATAGCTAGACAAGAAGCGACTGCACACTCTGCACCACCTGCAAGTGTACCATAACCGGATCGCACGGGCCTTCAACAAAAAGTTCCACCTCCGGTCATTCTTGGAGGGAGAATTAGTGTTGGTCCTCTGGGCCCCAATGATACCTGGAAAAAAGCATCAAAAGTTGGATCCCAAGTGGGAAGGACCATATGTTGTACACAAGGTGTACTCTAACGGATCTTATGCCCTGATCTCCATGGACGGGAAATCCACCACGACTCCTACCAATGAGATATTCCTGAAGAAGTATTTCGCATAGAGACAGAGAACTCTTCGTCCAAGCTGTATGACATTAAACTACCAAGCACCTCCTCCTTACCGCATGACGTTAAACTGCACGAAATCTAATAATTCACCGCATTCGTCCGAGATGTATGACATTAAACTGCCAAGCACCTCATCCTCACCGCATGACGTTAAAATGCACGGAATCTAATAATTCACCACATTCGTCCGATCTGTATGACATTAAACTTCCAAGCACCTCATCCTCACCGCATGATGTTAAACTGCACGGATTTCACAGAACTATGTATGGATTGATTCCTACCCTTGCAGGATACATAACGAGGCCAGGATTCCCTATCCTGGCTCAGCCACTTCAAAAAAAATGTCCCCTTTCCCCCGTGTACGGACCAGACTTGCATGGGGTGTATCATCTTTACAAAGAACTACATACAACTTGATTCTTTCTCTTGCAGGATACGTAGCAATGCCAGGATTCCCTATCCTGGCCTATCCACTTCAAAAAAATGCCCTCTTCCCCAGTGTATGGACCAGACCTGCATAGGGTGTATCGTATTTCATATAACTACCCGAGGCTTGATTCCTGCCCTCGCAGGATACGTAGTGACGCCATAATTCCACACCCTGACCCAGCTACCTCAAAAAGAAAAACAAAAGTTTCCATTCCCCCGTGTACGGACCAGACATGCATGGGGTGTATTCACGTCCCCACCACATGACGTTAAACTGCATGGAGTTCGTCCTTACCGCACGATGATAAACTACACGGATGAAGAAGAATTAAGAATGCCCCTCCCCCTGTGTATGGACCAGACCTGCACGGGGTGTTCTCATCATCCTAACCACATGACGATTAAACTGTATGGACTCCGTCCTCACCGCATGATGTTAAACTACACGGATTCCAGATAACTACGTACGACTTGATTCCTGCCCTCACAAGATACATAGCATCGCCAGGATCCCCAGTCTTGGACCAGCCCTTCAAAAAAAGTGCCTTTATTCCCTCGTGTATGGACCAGACCTACACGGGGTGTACTTCTCGTCCTTACCACACGACATTAAACTGCATGGACAATGATGTTAAAAATTCCCCTTCCCTCATGTATAGACCAGACCAGCTCGGGGTGTATATCTTCATCCTTACCGCACGACGTTAAACTGCATGGTGTTTGTCCTTACCGCATGACATTAAACTGCATGGAGTTCTTCCTTACCGAATGATGTTAAACTGCATGGAGTTTTTCCTCACCGCATGACGTTAAACTGAACAAACCTCATCGTGACCCACCAAGGAAACATGGAAAAATGAGATAGATATACTCCTTGCACATTTGGATACATCCTTTCCATACATCAGACTCCACAGCCCGGATAATTATGGATCTTCATAACCACTCATGGCCATCGGAGGTGGAATGTTATTGACCCGTGGACGCCTTTGTACGACTATGCATACCATGCCCTCAGCGGCTCTGCATATTGATATCCCCTGGCCCATCTACCAAAGGCATGATTTCCACAGGCGAAACTCTTCCTAGCTCAGTATGCTTACCGGCCTTAGAGCCCCCATACCATACCTCTTGATCTAGAAGTTTATGGACAAGTGGTTTACACGTTCATTCCCCTTTTCACATCCAGATGTTTCCAGGGTATCCTTATCTGGTTAGCCTATTTGTTTGTCAGTGGTTCACATAGTGACCAGCATCAACAAACATCAAGCCAGGACTAGGCTATTTTGACTCAACAGACAATTGCAGTGAAGTTGTTTTCTGTATACCCGGACACCATTATCCGCACATGTCGAACTCTGCACTGTGAGAAATTGCGGATTTTCATAATCATTCATATCCATCAGAAGTGGAAAGTTATCGACCCGGGGACACCGTTGTACGACTATGAATACCATTCCCTTAGCGGCTCTGCATAATGATAACCCCTGGCTCGTCCATCAAAGGCAAGATTTCCTCGGGCGGTACTTCTCCTAGCTCCATACGCCTACCGGCCTCGGGGCCCCCACACCATACCTTCTAATCTGGGAAGGCTCAAAGTTGCAGTTTACGACCTTCATCTCCTACCCTGTTCTAAGTATATCAGAACGTGTTAACTCAGTTATCCTTCGAGTGACAGCAGCAATAGTCACCTAATGGTTTGAATTCTATGACTGATAAACTAGGAGTACCTCGTCCTTACCGCATGACATTAAACTGCATGGAATGAAGGCACACCCCCGTGCAAAAAATAAGAGAAAAGATCAGTGCGGGGGTCTC
The DNA here is from genome assembly GCA_963277665.1 of Viscum album. Taxonomy (NCBI): domain Eukaryota; kingdom Viridiplantae; phylum Streptophyta; class Magnoliopsida; order Santalales; family Viscaceae; genus Viscum; species Viscum album. The sequence goes on along the minus strand of OY728136.1, from coordinate 1,422,744,533 downwards.
TTTGAAATTCAATAAGCAACCAGGGACTGATATCCCTGACATGTCCAGACATTCCCCTACCAAATGACAGACTTCATAGCCCAGATAATTGCAGATCCTCATAACCATTCATGGTCATCGGAAGTGGAAATTCATTGACCTGTGGGCACCTTTGTACGACTATGCATACCATGCCCCCAACCACTCTGCATAATGATAGCCATTGGCTCGTCCATCAAAGACAAGATTTCCACAGGCAATTCTCTTCCTAGCCTCGTACGCTTACCGGCCTTAGAGCCCCATATCACCTTTCCTGATCCAAGAAGCCCCGAAACCATGATTTACACCATCACCCCCCCTTCTACGTCTGGGGCATGTTGAGGTATTAAAGCCTAGTTATATTCTGATGAAGAGAAGCCTTCACAATAATGCCCCCATCCTCGTCACATGATGTTAAACTATACGACAACTGTTAAAGATATCCTGGTCCTTACCGCATGACGCCAAACTGCACGAAAGCCATCCTCGCTGCATGATGTTAAACTGCATAGAAAATTTAAAAAAAAATTCCCCTGTCCTCGCTGCATGATGTTAAACTGCATAACGACCTTCAATAATGCTCCTCGTCCTTGCCGCATGACGTTAAACTGCATGGTCGAACCCATCACGGGTTCAGTAAGGAACATAGGCTTTTCTCTGTCTTGCAGTGCATGGGTCAGACCTGCACAAACCACCGCCTCACACCAGCATGAGAAAGAATTACTTCACCCGTTCTCAGGGAGTTTAGTCTAGATATTTCCCCTGTATTTAGGCACCCTCTCATCATAAACCATACTATGTACTCAGAAAAAGCCGAACTCTCATAAGCCACCCCTGGTGGTTCCAAATCTCAACTTCCCTGAAGTTGCTCGGCTATCGGAAATGGATAAGCCTTTGACTTAAGGACACCTTTGTATGACTATGCATAGCATGCCCTCAGTGGCTCTGCATATTGATTTCCACTGGCCCATATACCAAAGGAAAGTTTTCCTTAGGCAATGCTTCTCTCTGTATGCCTCTTGGCCTCTAAGCCCCCATTTCTATCCCGGGATTCGGAAACCCTCTGAGCTACAGATTACCAACCTCTTTCACAATCCTACCTGAATGTGGTGGAACATCTTTGATGAGATTACTAAGAACCAAGATAAGTCGTTCCATTTCAGATGATGTCCCAGCTGCATGACTTTAAACTGCATCAAGCCTCAACCATCCCTTACGCTAACTAAATTCATTGGGAGGTGGTCTCTGGACCACGCTCCTGATTAGTATGGATGCTCCAAAAACACTTTCAGATGTCACACACCCCTTCCGAGACACCCTTGGTGGTTTTAATATTTTTCCATGCCACCCATCATGGTCTCCATAAGCCGGACTTCCATGAAGTCCCCTGGACATTAGAGATGGATAAGTATTTGACTTAAGGACACCTTTGTATGACTATGCATACCATGCCCTCAGCGGCTCTGCATATTGATTTCCCCTGGCCCATCTACCAAAGGAAAATTTTCCTTAGGAAATGCTCTTCTTACCTCTGTACGCCAGCACGGCTCCCATGCCCTGAGACCTGCCATGCATGCCGCTGAAATTCAAACATGTTTCCCCCCACGTGCGTTTGAAGGGTATTAAGACATCTTTTAATCAGTTTAACCCCATTGGGGCCCTCTCCCCACCATATTTGGTCAAATTTGTTCGACCTAAAACATCAGTAATGATAGTCTTGTTGGCAGGACTTTAAACCACTCACAAAAGAAAGAGGCACAAAGCCTGTTAGGCCGAAAACCCGAAAAGGGTGACCTAAGAAAAAGCCGGGTTATACCTGCTGGGTCCACATTAATGGGCCCAGGAAAATCAGGGCATTCAAAGAAGAAAAAGGCAAAAATTTTGTAGGGTTTTCATATAAAACCCTAGAAATAGTCAGACTATGCTCACTGGATCCCATGGTCCAGGAAAAAATTAGAGCTTGTTTTCCTGAGTTATGATTAGTTCTGATTTAGTGAATTGTTATTTTCACATCAATTGTTCTAGGTAACAATTAGATTCCATAACAATGAGTGATTGACCGAGACTTTGTTTCATTCGAAAAAAAAAGGAGGACGTCCACAAGCCAGGGTCTCTCATTCACACAAAAAAAGGGGGGAGACAGAGGGGTAAGTAAAACATGGGATACAAAAGTAGCTCTGATAGTTATAAAGGATCTTGACTTGCTCTCCCACCCAGATCAGTGACTGCGTGGCGAAGGTCATTGCAGGAGTGTTCCAACACTTCCTTCTCCCTGGTCTAAGCCTCAGCCACTGGACGGATACGCTCCACTGCGGCTTGCAGATCGTTGATCTCATTTTGGGTGACATCAAGATGACCAGTCATAGCCGATAACTGATCCCTCAGCATCGCGGTCCGTTCTTCGCATTCATGCAACTTGGAGGACAGGATGGCTTCCTGATCTTGAGAGATCGCCTCCCATGCTATCCGTTTATGGAGATTTGTTGTGGTTTCCTCCAAGGTTCGGGCCCCACAATGAGTGGTATCGAAGTGGGCAAGATTGCATTCATCAGTGACAGCTTCCTCGCGGGCCATGACAACTTGGAAAGAAAGATAATGGAACTGCCATTAGTCAAAGCCACCCGACCCCAAACCCAGGAAGAGCTGACAAAGAGCTTCGGTTTTCATTTCCATTTCGGCTAAGGGGGTTTCGGTGATGATTTCATAGATTCGGGGACAATCCCACCTGCACACTTCCCTATGGTCCGCCACGATGCGAGGATCTTTGGTATCCTCGCTGGACGACACGAGAATAAAGTATGGCATTGCAGCCCGCGCAGACGTGTGCTCACTAGAAGTTGACTCTGAAGCTGGAAAGTCTGGACCTCCTAATCCTGGTTCAGGCTTGGGGACCAAGTTTCTAAGCCCAGTATCGACTGGCGGAACCTCCGGGATGGTCTCGCTGGGACCCGACACCACAGGGTCGTCCTCATCCACACACAAGAAGGATTAATTTTCCTGAACTGCGGCCACCGTAGGGTTGGGAGCAGAAAGTTCTCTGAATCACTTTGATCAAGGAGCCATTAGTCGTTCCTCCCTTGAAACTTATGAGGAAGGTGTAGTGGATACAACAGCCACCATACCTCCCGATTTGGGAATCTTCCGGATATCCTTCCCTAGGATCCCATCAGGATAGTATTTTACCCATGTCTTTGCATACTCCATAGAATGGTCGGAAGCCACGCTTGTATCAGGAAGGGGAACGCTTGCATCAGATCCCTCCCATGTCAGCATCAGCCACCACTGACGAAGTATGGCTAGATGCAGTCCTTGGGCCCGAGAAGGGGGAAGGGAATATTAGACTTGCATGCACCCGAACTGGCGAGAAAAGTGATACAGGACGTATAGCTCGCACAAAGAAACACTGTCAATCTGTGCAGATAGAAACCCATCCCGTAGGGAGACCATGTAAGAGCGCTCCTCTAGGATCCCTCGGCAGTTGTCAATAAAGACGCCAGAAGGGATGGGGGTAGGGAGTGAAGATAAACTGGGAGAAGTCTCTCAAGAGCTCTCAGACTTCACTAGAGTTGAGAGACTTCAAGTGATCTTCGGCTATATGCAGTAGGGTAGGCTGAAAGGTAGGAAGTAGGATGGCCTTGTTGTGACGATATTCATAACAGCGACAGTGGTCCACCACCCAGCCGTACAAGAATTGAAATGGCCCGCTTAGATGGTAGGGTGACCCGCCGACCTACATGTGGCTCAGTATCTCGTAGATACGGGCCAAAGTGGGCACGACTAAATTCACCAAGAGGCCCTCTGCTAACTTGGCCACCATCATCAAAGTGCAAGACTGGACACCAGGATTAACATCCCAGGAAGGAAATAGGCATCCGCTCAAAAACATAGCAGACAAACCGGCCACCCGGAGCATAGGTTACACACTGGGGTGCACCTCGTAACCCCATGAAAGGTAGTCTCCTGCTTCCAGAACTACCCAGTAAGACCCTTGAATGGTTGGTGACTGTTGGGAAGGATGAGTCCAGGGACGCTTAATCTTCAACTTAGGACCAGTAGTGTTCAGAAATAACCCTATCCAAGTGCTATAAGGAATAAGCGAGTGGGAACGCAAGGCCTGACCCAGTGACTGATCCGCCATGGTCAGCAGTTCTTTAACCAATAAAAGTACCTGTTCAACGCCATCCCATGCATCAGGAGTGGGAAAAAATTTGTCATACATCTCTCCAACAATCAGCAGTCCTCCTATCTAGTAGAAGTCCCACAGACTAATGCCAACTTCACCCTGGGCAAGGTGGAAAGTATTAGTACTTGAACACCAGCGACTGAACAGGTCGGGCAGGATCAAAGACGGTGGGTAAATAGGAAATTGGGAATCCCACACTGCGGAGTATAGGTTGACATCTTCCATTGAATCAAGAGACTCCTGACAATGATGATGGACCCAGAAATCCCAAGCCTAATCATTTGAGAAGAGCCCTCCAGATTGAAGATCCCACCTAGGAACCCACCCCGCATCAGGATCCCTTCGAGCAAGGTTGATTAGAGAAGGGTAGTCCTTAAGGACAGATTTTTTAGAAAATTCTTGAGTGCGCTGATCGCTTTGGGTCCAGATAGAGCCCCTCAGAATGAATGTGTCTATCAGACAAAAATTATAGATTATCTCCCCGGATTGGGTAAGGTTTTCCTGAATGCATTTTGAAGGCGCTTCCAGGAAGGGAGAAGGGAGACCTGCGAAAGTAGGGGGGAGAGGGACGTCATCCTGAAGACCGAAGCCGTAGAGCGGGAGCCGACTGGATAATGTATAACTCAGAATATCCAGAGAGAGAAGGTTCTTCAATGCACCATCATCAAGAATGATAGACCAACTAGGGTCCTCTTTGACGCCCTCCGCTCTATGAATCATAGTTGAACTTCTCTCTGAGCCAGTTGAGAGGGGCTCTGCAGCAGGCCTCGGTGCAGAACGAGGGGGAACCACATTTTCTCCCTGCACAATGAGAGAAATCTGTCCAGAATAAAAATATGGACAAAAATAACCAGATGAATGGTTAAGGAGCCTTTATAATCAAATCCGCAAGGAGGCCTTGGAGAATGGTTCACAATGACATCATCCCGCGAACCAGCCCTTCGCGAAATCAGTTCACGAATCCCTGGCCCACGGAATGCTGTCCAGGAAACCGCAAACCAAGTTGCTCCGTGGAAGGTCAATCCCAGGTTTATTTGGAATACATAGATACTTTTGGAAATTCTAGAGATATTTAGTCTAGGAAGCATAGAAACCGTGAAGCAAGTTCCTCCACAACGCGTCATCACTTACTTTTTAATTAATTAAGGGTAATGATTTGTGATCGGGAAGTCGGTTCGCGGGTGAAGGTGACCGCGAAGAAGAAAGGGTTCGCGGAAGTTGTTGCTGATTCGCGGACGAGGCACTTCGCGAAAGAGAAAACATGCGGAGGTGAAGGAGATCTGGTTTCGCGAAGAATTCAGTAAAGGACAAGTGATTTCTCCCCGTATTTATAGGCATGGTCCCTTAATGGGTCCACCATTCTACCGCAAACCATCTCTGTTTCAGGACCACATTGCATCAGAATGGGCTCCTCTTCGTTCTGATCAGACCCCATTCCGATGGGGGGAATTTGTAGGGTCCTGAAAAACCCGCAAAGGAAATTTTACCCAAATTCCCCAAAGAATTGGGCTGAGTAATAAAATAAGGGACACAAAGGACCGTTCCATGAACCGGTACGTTAAAGTGCAACGTGGCCAGGAACCGTGAGGCATCCCCTCCGCGAACCATTGTCGTTCGCGAAATGGAGGCAGAGAGCCTCTGCGGTCACGAGGCAGGATGGGCGCCAGTTCGTTTCACCATCACGAAATGCCCCAACCATGGACCACGTCGATCGGCTCAAGTCGCACCGGCTGTCATTCGTGGAATAGAGGCGGAACCCTCCGCATCCACGAAGCACTCCCTGAGTCCGCCTCACGGAGGAGGGGAGTGTTCAATACCCACCGCGAATCACGGATTGACCAAGTCAGCTGTGAACCGGGTATTTGGTTATTGGCCTCCGCCAAAAGCGCCGCGTGGCCACAGATACATTCCATTCCCCACTCTATAAAAGGATACCAAGGGGGAAAGAAGAAAAGATCTGAGAACTGGAATCGAATTCGGAGGAAGGAGATCGGTTGAAGGAAGGCTTCAGATTTCACAAACAGCGAAATTCCCATCCGCGAACCATAGTAGGTATATGAATTAAGAAAGAATTGGAAAAGACATAATAATTTGGTGACCCGCGAACCTAAATAATAAAAAAAGGAGAACCGCGAACCATACCCTCTCTAGGGATGACTTCCCTATGGGCTAGGGAGTTTATGCCTCTTTTCCCATCCGTCGTACTGTGTAGCACCCTCCTCTGCGGGCGAAGACCCGACCAACGAGCCTCCGATCGGCACCGCCCTTGGCCATCGTTGCCCGCCTGGAACCCTCCACGAACAACCCCAGTTTTTGGATTGAGCCCAAAGTCATGAACCACTCAGGTTCGTGGATTGAACCTGAAGCCGCGAACCACCATGGTTCACAGGATGCAAATCAGTCCGCAGACCACCCCGGTTCACGGACAACTTCTCCAGTCGCGTGGCACTTCCCCATGCGAAGCGTGCCACTACCCCTACCTCTCAGTGGTCAGCCAAATACATTGGTGCTCTCATTTCCAGAGCCAGGTAAAATCCTTCTGATCCAGCCAGGTCCTCCACAACTCCCTTATTTGCCTATTCATCGGCCCCGAGCCGAGGCCTCCGCCAGAGCCACCGGATCCGCGTGGTGTAACTTTCAGGCGCATCAGCACGCCATTTTGAGTTCACATACCCACGGTAAACAGGGGAAAATGGGTTTCCCCAATCCTTGGGCGGATTCCCGAAGCATGCCTGGGTTCACATTCCCACGATAATGCGGGGTCTGAGCCCGAGAGCCCCCTTCCTGCCTCTACTCGCCAGGATAGGGGACTGCACGCTTCGGCGGTCGGGCACTTCTCCCCTCCCCAGAGAGGGGGCGACCTACCCATCCGAAGGTAGCCGTGCCCATGCACCTCGGTACTTCCCCGGGTATCTCTCCAGGGGAATAAGAGAGGATATGGGGACAGGAGCACCCCCTTTCCCTCTCCTGCTGGGCTTTGTTGTCCTGGGCGTCTATCTTGGAGTAAGCCCTAAACTTTTGGGCCTCCTCAGAGTGTAATCTCCAATTCATCACCCTGGGCCGCATTCATGCGTAAGCCCCACTCCGCTTCTCATGGACACACCTTTTGCAACGTGATCCTCTGGTCCCTTCTGCCTCTTGTTTCTCACACCGAGCATGACTCGCGTGGGCTTAGAGTAAGCATCGACCATGACACCCTTCTATGGGCTGCCCCAGAGCGTAAGCCCTAAGACAAAGCGAACTATGGGTACTTTGATCCATGTCAAGTGATAGTACGTAGGAAGCCTCCATGAGTTTCAAGCCCCCCACTCAGTCATTTCTTCACATCGAGTTCCACCCTCGTCCCACATGATGTTAAACTGTATGCCCCCATCCAACGTGACGTTGAACTGTTTAAGAGAACTACGGGGACTTTGATCCATGTCAAGGCATGGTACGTAAGAAGCCTCCACGAGGTTCAAGCCCACCACTCAGTCGTTTCTTCACGTCAAGTTCCACCCTCATCCAACATGACGTTAAACTGTATACCCCCATCCAGCGTGACGTTAAACTGTTTATGTGAACTACGTCAACTTTCATCCCTTCCTCCTAGATAGGGTACGTAGGAAGTCTCCATGAGGTTCATGCCCACCACCCATTGGACCCCCTGGTCTCTCTTCAAATCGGTTCCCCAAAACCTATCCAAACTACATGGACATTGATCCCTGCTTCCTAAACAGGGTAAGTAGGAAGCCTCCCTGAGGTTCAAGCCCAACAGCCGGTCGATCTGACCATCTCAACGTCAGTTCACTGTGCCACTCCTAGTGCCTCCTCAAGTGAGTTCCAGCCCTTCAGGGTCATTAATCCAACGAGGGATGGTAAACCTCAGGCATAAATGATTCTGAAACCCTGCGTCCAGTTAACCGTTGCCCACCAAGGTTAAATCCATGGATACTATGTTTGGGTATAATCCAAAGATTCGCGAACATATGAATACGTCTTAAATCTATAAGAGAGTCCCGGAACAGGCAATAATTCTCCCCCAAAAGGGTGTGATGAGCCCGAATTCTCATCCTCTCGACCAATGTGAGTTCTTAAGAGTCACTGGTCAGACTATCCGTCGAACACCTGCCTTTGGAAAGCAGGTACATCAATCATTGGATACGGAGCCATTGGGTGTTTCGTGGCTGAAAAACCAAGAACAAAACAACCATAAGAACCCCTTAAAATATCAAAATCCCCAAAACACTAAAAACTAAAAGAATACTAAAAATACAATAAAATGCCTAAAAACATAAAAAACCTAGACCCTGAAAACCCTAAGAAAACTTTTAAAAATTATGAAAACTTAAACCCCTAAAAACCCTATTAAATAATAAAACCCCCAAAAAATATTAAAAATCCCAAATAAATATAAAAAACCTAAAAAATGCCTCGAAATGTAATAAACCATAAAAAACTAAAAACCATATGAAAATATTAAAAACAAAAAAACACTTAAAACCCATAAAAGACAAAAAAAATATGAACACCCTAAAATACACTAAAAAAATTAAAACTTTTAAACCCAAAAAGACCCCTAAAAGCACTAAGAAACCTAAATCCTATAAAAACACTATACAACCATAAAAAATCTAAAAACTCCAGAAAAATCATAAAACCCTAAAAAACATAATAAACCACATCCAAAAAACCAAAAAACCATAAATATCAGAAAAATCCATTAAATTATCAAAAAACATAAAAACACCTAAAAACATGAATCCCCCTAATAAAACTTTAAAAACTAGAAAACATGTAGAACCCTTCAAAACCCAAAAAAAAAGATAAAAAATATAAAATAAATACAAAGCATAAAAATACCTAAAAACCACCCCATAAAATCCCATAAAAACCCAAAAACTAACGAACAGCTCTAAAACACCATTAGATCCCTAAAAACATTAAAAACTCTAAAAAACCATAAACCAACTAAATATTTCATAAACATCCCTATAACCCAAAAAATTCAAAAAACCCATAAAACCCCTAAAAAAGACTAAAACCATCAAAATCAATAAAAATTCCTAAAACCTCATGAAAACCCCCTAAAATAATGAAGAAGATGGCCCTTATCTCCTGTCCCTAGGGTCGATGCTTCTCCCTTAACCTAGGCGGTGCAGCGATGGCATCCACCTCTTCCCCTCCCCCGCTAGTGGGGAGGGGCTACATCACCACATCGACGACGCTTACCCCTTTTATTACTTTTTTGAATCTCATCTTTATTCCTAGTTTCTCTCTGATTTCATTAAATATGATAATTCTCAAATGGTTTAAGGGTTATCCTCATCTATCAGTCTCATCTTTGAATTCTTTGAAGCATATTATCTGCTAAATCTGACCTTGATTGTGAGATTTAGAAAATGTCAACCCTAAATGTATATATTTTGTTAGTGTATTTTTGATTCATGGGATTCACAAGATCTTGTTACTATAGGGATCCTTGATTATTATCCTTTCATTATTAGATTTTATTTGGAGGAGGATTTGATTTTGGGTTGGTTGAATTCCAGTCAAAGCTATAATGGATCTAATTTCAACCAATTTAAATGGTCTTACGATTTTAAAATGAAGTGTGATTAGTCAAAGAATTTGATTTGTGCGAGAATCCCTGAAATATCACTTACATTTTAGAATGATTCCATTATTCATATGCTAGGGAATCTTGTTTAACATTATCACTACTCAGATAGTGGGGCACATGCTATTTGTCATCCAATCTCACCCAATATCTATGTTGAAGTGGATATATGAAATATTCATGGTTATTTCTTCTAGATTACTTTGGTTCATATATCAGAGGTGTGAGAGTATGACATTATGCGACCAAATGCATCTAGTGTTGCAGTTCCTCACACAAAACCAGTTCCTATTGAAGTCTCATTAGATCAAACATGATTTTCTTTTCCTGATATTGATTAAGGGATAGGTATTTTATAGAATGTTAGAGTTTTTTCTCCTAATTTTGTGATCCCAAGGAGGGTTTACAAGAAATTATAGAATCCATTATAGGTTACATTTCATGATCTAAAGATATCTGATGTTTTTAATCGATTAAAATCTTATTTGGGTGATGTTGTTACTTGTGAGGCTCTTTTAAATTTGAATAATTTTTTATCTTTTTGTGAATATGATTCTTTTTTAATGGATGGTGTTTCTCATAGTGATGTGATGGTGGTGTTTAATGTGGTGAGGGATAATAATGGCTTTCTTCTGAATGATTGTGCTGGGCATGAGAAGTGTGAGGTGCAGGTCATGCATATGATTTCGATTTCTTGTGCGGGGAATAAGGATAAGAAGTTGAGCTAGAATTCCAGTTCTAGGCAGGAAGAAAGGAAATTAGCTCAAAAATCTTGCTATGGGAATGAGAAATGGTAGTCAGGTGATTATAATAAGGATATTAAATTGGACTAGAGGAAATCGCAGTAGATTTCTTTTACTAATCATGAGGTGAGGGGGGTTCAGGTCATGTAGTTGGTTTCTGTGGTGAATGAAGAGGTCTCTTCTAAAATTTATCACTATTTTTTTCGGGAGGACATGGTTCTAGAGGACACAAATGTGCTTCCACAATTTAAGGGATCCGACTTTGTGCAATAAAGTGGACTTGATATAAAAACATAGGTTCCAGGTGATGGGGATCTGGGAAATGAAATCCAAAAAGATAATTTTTAAAAGGAAATCTAGAAACTCCATAGTTGTTTTCAAATATTTGATAGATTTGAGGATTTCACCGATGATGAAAACAAGGAAGAAAGCACTAAATCTAGGGCCTTGAGTGATGAAAAATCCTCGACTAGTGATGTCATCACACATGGGAGGGAGAAGGTGTTTTAGGGATTCATCTCTGCTCCCTTGAAGAGGAGGCCGAGGAAGGACAATTCTAAATTTTCAAAGCCCATGTCTACGATGTCCACTTATAAGATCTCTAAAAGGAATGTTACTAATCCCAAATGAGGGACGTATAAAAAGTTTTCTTCCAAATTTTATCTAACATTAGAATATCAAAGGATCAAGGAGATGCATTATGAAACTTCAAGGAAGAAAATAATTACAATCTGAATGGCAGTCGGTAGATGCATGTGCAGCTTTTGAAAATGAATATGGTTTGGACGTTGATCTTTTTGACATATATTTTTTGGTCATGGGTTATTTCAATCTTCCTCTATTTTGTAATGATTTTCCTTCACTTTTATTACTAAATCTTAAGGGGCAATAATGCTTGGTCCCAAGCCTTATTTCCATAGAATCCTAAAAAACCATAAAAATCCTAAAAAATCCATAAAATCCAAAAAATGAAAAACCCCAAAATAACCTAAGAAATCTTAAAAAAACAAAAAACACGTAAAAACCTAAAATCAAATTAAAAACTCTAAAAAAATAATATCTCCAAAAAAATCTAAAACCATAAAAGTCCCTAAACACCCATAAATATCATAAAATCCATAAAAATTGCTAAAAAACTAAAATACCATTAAAAAAAAAATACCCTAAGAAAACCTTAAAAATATAATGACACTTAAAACCGATAAAATGATAAAAACACTAAAACCCTAAAAATTCCCCAAACCCTAAGAAGTTCCTAAAACCCATAAAAAACTATAAAAATCTCTGAAACACTTCATAACCCTAAAAACCCATAAAAACCCTAAAAACACTAAATACTATGAAAACCCTTTAAACCCCTAAAACATTAAAAAACACTAAAAAACCTAAAACCCTAAAATATCAAAAAAACATAAAAACCCAAAAGGTTATAAAAACTATAAAACCCTAAAACCCCTCAATATCCCTAACCACCCTAAAAACCATAAAAATGTTTAAAATCTCTAGAAATTCTTAAAAACAAAAAAACCTAAAAACCCATATGTAAACCTTAAAAACTAAAAAACACTAAAAACCCATTAAAATTTAAAAATTCTAAAATTCCAAAAAAACCATAAACCCCTAAAAACCCCAAACACCCTCAAAATCCCTAAAAACCCCTAAAAACATTAAAAATCATAAAATGCCACAAAAATCCATAAAAAATATAAACAACCTTAGAAAACAACAGGAAACCATAAAAACCAAAAAACACTTAAAACCCCTAAAAACCTAAAAAATACTAAAAACCCTAAAATACTCTAGAACCCATAGAAACACATAAAAAATGTAAAACAATAAAAAACATATAACTCCATAAAATCCATAAGAAACTCTAAAAAACTCTAAAACTAAACAAATACTAAAAATTCTCTAAAAATCCATAAAATGTAAAAAACCCAAAAAAAAACCATGAATACCCCATAAGAAAACATTAAATACCTAAAAATACTGAAAACACATAAAAAATTAAAAACGTAATAAATCCCTGAAACCCCTAAGAGACCATAAATCCCTAAAACCCCCTAAAGCCAATAAAACCCCTAAAACCATTAAAAACTAGAAGAAACATAAAACCACTAAAACCCAGGAAGAATATAAAAATCCATTAAACCACTAAAATCATAAAAAACTCTAAAAACCATAAAAACATAAAAGACCTAAAAATCAAAAAACAAATACAAACCCTAAAACCATAAAACCCCTAAAACCCGTCAAAATCCTAAAAAACCATAAAAATAAAAAAAACCTCTATAAATCACTAAAAAAATAAAACCAATAAGAAACCAGAAAAAAATAAAAAAAACATAAACACATAAATATTATTAAAACCCCTAAAACCTACCAAATCCCATAAAAGTTCCTAAAAACTCTAAAACCCCTAAAACCCATAAAAACTCCCAAAAACCTTTAAAATCCCTTAAAACACATAAAAACCCAAAAAAACCCTGAAAAATATATAAAATATTTAGACCCCTAAAAATGTAAAGAATCTATTGAAAATCATAAAACCCAAATAAACCCCTAAAACCCAAAAAAACCATAAAAACCATGAAAACACTAAGAAATATAATGACCTAAAAATACCCATAACCTAAAAAACCCCGAAAAACATTAAAAATCCTAAAAATACCTCAAATACATATCAAATAAAAAACCCTAAAACCAAAAAAAAACATAATAAAACCTTAAAAACCTATAAACACATAAAAAACTAAAAAAAATGAAAATGGTAAAATAAATAAAAGAACCTAAATCCCCAAAACCCCTAAAAGCTAGAAATCTCTGTAAAAACATTAAAAAACCCTAAAACCTATAAATATCATAAAAAATCACTACAACATATTATAACCCAATAAAACCCTAAAACATTAAAAACTCTTAAAATATTAAAAACAATAAAAACTCAAAAAAAAATCTTAAAAAACACTAAAAAAATCATAAAAACCCTAAAACCCCTAAAAAACAAAATCCCCAAAAACCCTAAAAACATAAAAATACTAAAAAACCTTAAAAATCCATAAAAATGTAAAAAACCCTAAAAACCATGAACCCCCACTAAAAATCCCTTAAAACCCTAAAAATAATTAATATCCCTATAAACCTTAAAAATGATTAAAAAAAACTTAAAACCCATAAAGATATTAAAACCCCCCCAAACCCCTCAAAAATCCCTAAAACCAAAAAACCCCATAAAAATTATGAAATATATCATAAAATTTAAAATCCTTAAAAAACATAAAAACCAATAAAAAAACATAAAAACCAAGAAAACCATTAAACCCCTAAATACCTAAAAAAATAGGAAAATCTCTAAAAGATATAAAAAAATCCTAAAAACCAAAATAAACCTCAAAACACACTAAAACTATAAAACCATTTAAAATAAAAAAGATGTTAAAAAATATAAAACCACTTAATAATCCTAAAAAAATATAAAATCCTTAAAAACCAAAACAACTATAAAACCCTAAAAACCTTAAAAACCTCTAAAAACCCTAAAAACCATTTAATCCTCAAAAAATGTTTAAAAAATATTAAAAAACGTTAAAATGATAATGATACAAAAAAATCATAAAAACCAGAAAACCATAAAAACCCTAAGACCCCTCAAAATCCCTAAAAATGCAAAAAACCATAAAAACCCAAAAAATTTCCCAAAAATACGTAAAATCACAAAAAAACCTAAAATAAAAAAAACCAGCGAAAACCTTAAAAACCTAGAAAAATTTAAACCCCCAAAAAAATTAAAATGCTAAAAACCCTAAACCACCCAAAAAACCCATAAAAACCAAAAAAACCAAAAAAACCCATAAAAACACTAAAAATATAAAACCATTTTACCCCCCCCCCCCAAATACTAAAAACTATAGAAAGACCCTTCAAACACAATAAAACATAAAAAACATAAAACAAAAAAAAACAAAAAAACCATTAACCCTTAAACACCCCTAAAAAATCTAAAAAATCCCTAAAAACCCTAAAGACCCTAAACTTACCCTAAAGTAACAAAAAATCCCTAAAAACAAAATGTAACTAAAATCCATACGAAACTCTTAGAAACACTTAAAAACCTATAGAAACATAAAAACCCTATAAAAACCTAAAATATGAAAAACTCTTAACAAAAAATAATACCCCTAATTTCCCTCAAATTCAATAAAAACTATAAAACCTCAAAAAAAAAAAAAAAACAAAAAAATACATAAAAACAAAAAAACACTTAAAACCCTGAAAACCCTACGAGAAAATTTTAATCATAAAAACCCTAAAAACACCTAAAAACCTAAAAAATGATTAAAACCCTAAAGTACCACAAAACCACAAAACCCTCTAAAAACCAAAAAAACACCTACACTTTTAAAAAAAAACTAAAACCTACATAAACTCTATAATCCATTAAAAACATGAAAAAAATTAAACTGCCAACAACATTAAAAACTCAACAAAACTTAAAACGCCTTAATTTTTTTTTTAAAAATTCACTACGCAAAAAAACAATAAAACCATAAAACCCTAAAAAACATAAATCCCCTCAAAATCACTAAAAACCCTAAAAACCTAAAAACCCTAAAAAACTAGAAAAACCCTAGAAAACCATTAAAACATAAAAACACATAAAACCCCTCATAACCTAAAAATGATAAAAACCCTAGAAAATCTAAAAATTCTCAAAATCCCTAAAACCTAAAAAATCATAAAATTAATAAAAAATTACAAAAGAAACATAAAAACATAAAAACCCAAAAAACCTAGAAAACCCATATTAAAATGATAAAAAACATAAAAAAATAAAACCCATAAAAGTCTAAAAAATGCTAAAAACCCTACAACCCAACAACCCATAAAAATCCATAAAACCCCAGAAAAATAAAATAAAAATAATTAAATTCCCTAAAAACATAAAATACCCTAATAATCATAAAACCACTATGAAAACCCTAAAAATCTAAAACACATAAAACCCCTTAAAACATAAAAAGTGCTGAAAATCCCAAAAAATCTCAAAAACCCTAAAAACCATAAAACCCCGAAAATCATTAAAACACATTAAAATCATAAAAATCATAAAAATTTACTAAAATACCTAAAAATTTAGGAAACCCTAAAACCCTTAAAACCATAGGAAAACATAAAAACCGAAAAAAAACTTAAACCTGTAAAAAACCAGAAAAATTATAAAAAACCTTAAATGTCCATAAAAACCCTTAAAAACTCGAAAAACCAAAAAATACAAGGAAAACCCTAAAACGCATAAAACCCATAAAAACCAATTAACCCCCTAAAACCCTTAAAAAACTCAAAAAATACCATAAAAATAAAAAAACACCAAAACCCAAAAATTCCACAAAACCCCAAAAAAGACTTCCCCCGCACCACAAAAAAATTTATAAACCCCAAAAGACAATAAATATACTAAAAATTCATAAAAATAAATAAAATTGTATAAAAACCTAAAAACCATGAAAAACATTAATAAGACCTTAAAAACATAAAAACACTTTAAGCCCTTAAAAATTCTAAAAACTTTAAAAAAAATATAAAACCCCAAAAATCCTAAAAACCATAAAAATACCAATATACATTAAAAACCCATAATAATACAAATAATTCTTTATAATTCCCTAAAACAAAAAAACCCTAAAACCCCTAAAAACCCCTAAGAAAACCTCAAGAACCCAAAACACTGAAATCTCCTAAAAACATAAAAAAATTTAAAACCCTAAAACGCCAAAAAATTCTAAAACCATTAAAATATTTAAAACCATATAAATCTTAAAAAGAAAAAAACCGTAAAAATATAAAAAACCATAAAAACTAATAAAACCCCAAAAAATCTTAAAACCCTAAAAGCACATAAAAACTCAAAAACCTCAAAAATGATAAAAACCATAAAAGTCCCTAAAAATACCATAAAATACCCCTAAGAACCATAAAACACAAAAAATCATTAAAATCCCTAAAAAAACATAAAAACCCTTGTTTCATAGTTCCATGGAACGTTTTTTCTAATTAGGAATCACTACATCTAGGTGGTTTCGATTAGATTTATTTATAGAACTAGAAACGTCCAATAGTTCTTTATTCAAAAGGGACCTACTTTCCAAAGGTGGTTGATCATTGAGTTCGAACATACGGTACATAAAAACATGCATTGGTTGAGAGGATTGGAGGTTGGACTCATCATACCACTTTGGGGGGAATTATTGCCTACTCTAGGACTCTCTTATGTATTTGAGATATTTTAACGAATCCTTATTAATTCACCAAGTATAAAATAGGTTTTCCTTGGAATTTTGGCAATAAATTATTAGCATGTGTGAATTTTTGAATCATCTATATGTATTTGAGGTTCTTCCTTAATGGATACATCCATATTTCTTTGAGGTTCTCCATCAATGGTATCCTCTCATATACTATTTAGAGATTCTTTTAAAAATCATTATGATGATACATGTTTTTAATCCACTCAATGGGGAACTCTGGAATTTATTGTCATCCAAGGAGACGATGGTTTGTTTTGATGTTAGGATTGTACCCACAAATGGGTGCCCTATATATACTTTTAAAAGGAATATAAACCCTTATAGTTTGGTGTTACTTAATGGGACACATCATACCTTTTAAGGTCATGTGATAAATACCTAACTATATAGTTTAATTTCATGTGGTACAGTCATCTAAGAGAAAGGTTCTTAGTAAAGGTTTGGTGTGGGACTTATTCATAAAAATCCTAAGGATATTGGAATGAATATGGGTATCTAAATAATATTAGACCCTATTGGAAATATTGACCAGAAATAATAAGGTTGATTTGAAGTGTTGGGTTTGAACCTCCAAGAGTATTCCTACATATCCCATTTGGATGGGAATCAAAGCCCACGTAGTTCGATAAGTTTATTGGGGATTAATTCGGGGCTTACTCCTAAGTAGGATGCATGGATTAAGGTAATTGAGTATGGATTCCTAAAGAGGATATCCAATGATCTCGAGCCCTAACAAGGCTTCCTACGTATCCCAGTTGTTGTGGGAATCAGAGTTCTCGTAGTTTATTCACAGTGGGTGTTTGTAATAATTTTGTGATCATCACGAATCTCTAATCCCACATGATTCATGCTAAATGTGATAAACAAGAGGATTTTAAAGATGAAAAAAATGCACCCACACTTTTCCTCCTCCACTAGTGGAAGAGGACATGCCTATGGTGGCGAGGGTGGACGAGGTCGTGGTGACTGAGGAAGAGGGAGAGGTGATAATCCTTCCCTCGGTTGTCTTTTAATTTGACAAGGGTCCAATGTAAGGACGGAGTGAAGGTGAAGGAAGTAGATATGAGAAATAATGCAACCTTATACTAAAAAGGTTATGGTCTTACACCTGTATCGTTGCCCTAAAAGTTTTCCAGGTAAGGGAGGAAGACTTCCCATTTTCTTCAATGGAAAATCATGTGTGAACCATACCTTCCCTAACAGAGACCTAAAGTTCTGGGGTTTAGAGATGAAATGAGGATGAAAAAACCCAAACCCTAATCCTCCAAACCGGGAACATCCCAAAATTGTTCCAAGGAGAAAAGTCCATGTGACTGCAGATATAGAAACCCACAGACACTCCAAGAATCCTAACCCCATTGTGAAACAAATGTGGGAAACCTCTGACTGTGGATATACAAACCCAAATAGTAGACACGCTAATGTTACCTTCCCAAAGGTTTGATAAGTCGGGAGGTTTTGGTGGAGATTTCAACCTAATCCCTTTCTGACAAGGGAGACAATGACGAAGAATCCTTCCAATGAATGGATTTGAAGAAGGATTCATGGATTATAGACTGAAGGGTGTAGGTGAATCAAAGAAGGGTGCTCAAGTAAGTATCTGGCGCACAAGAATGGGAACACAAGTTGGATTGGGGTACCTGGTGTTCACTTAAGTGATTAAAAACATATATTTTAATACTTGGTTGAGACTTGACTCTAGCATTCAGGAGTATTCATAGGTATTCCCAGAAGTGAGGTGCTCAAGTTCCTTTGATAGGAATGGGTGGCGCACAAGTGTTTTTTATTAAGGATGGTTGGATGCTTTAGGAATGCATGTGTTGTGGATTTAAAACACTAATGGTACTTAAGTCTAATTATCCTCCTTTAATTCCTCCGCTCTAGTTGTTAAAGAACTACCTTGAAGGGTTCAGAAGACTTGGGCGAAGCACTAGGGAGACCAGAGCAACAATTATGCTTCAGGGAAATTTGATCATACAAATGAAGGTCCCAAGGGTCTATTTATAGGAAAATAATCTACCTTGGGCGAAATGGTGGTTGGGAATGCAATTGATTTGTGTTCTATAATTGGGCGCACAATTACCTTGTACACTAACTGATCCTTGGCTTGACTAGGGTGATCCAATCTTCAAGGCATTAAAATATTGATTTTATTCATGTGTTTTCTACTCATTTTTTTAAGGCATTTACCTTTTTAAACTTTTAGACTCTGTGAAGGATCATAGTGGCAACAAAATCCCCCCTTATATTTATATCCGTAATGAAAATAGGATCTTAAATGGAGGTAATGATATTAAAAAAATAGGTTTCTCTGGCGTGCATGTGGCAGTGTGCAAGTTAAATGGGGCGCAAGTTTCTGGAGTGCATGGTAATGTTCATCGAATATATATAATGGATTCACTTTTGTGAAAATTACACATAATTCAAGAAATCCAACTCTTGGAACGAAAGTCTTTTTTCTCAGACTCTCCTATTTTCCTCGCTTCTTCTGTATGTTTTTCATTTGCATGTTATAACTAGGGAGACACACTTGCATGCTTGTTTTATAATTGCGTGCAAAGTTCAGAATTGCATGCCTTGGTGCCTTTTTCAATTGTTTTATTAAATTACATTGTTAAAAACATAAAAATGAACATTCTTTAAAGATGATTTTTGATATCTTTTGCAGGTTCAATGGCTCCCAAAAGAATTGGGACTGCAGATGAATTGGACAGTAAGAGAATTGATTATATGATGATGATTTTCAGTCATGATTACTTTAATGTCTGTGACACCACACTCCCGGACTTTGAAAAGTATATGAATAAATATCACTTCAATTTTATGAGGAGTACTTATTTTCCCCTTTATAGTTATGGTCATCTGTAGGATGTCAACATACCAGACCTGAAGAACTATATTCCACTTTCATGGTTTCATGACTATACAAATTTCTCTTCATCCAATATTTATATAGTAGGAACATACATCAATGTTGGGACAACAGATAAGTCCCATTTCATGCATCACATGACATGTGTGCCAGATTTGAAAGCACATACACTGGAGCTGTAGCCACACTTCTATTCATCAATCTTTTAAGATTCTTAGATAGATCAATCAAAAGTCTAGAAGAAAAGTTGGGATTCATGAGGCTGTATGGGTCAGTCAAACCTATTTATATAGGAATAATGGTTTTGTTCCCAAGCTAACTCTACTGAAAAATGGCCTATACCCACGGTTCAAAACAGTGGGTATAGCCCCCAAAACCATGGGTATATCCTATACCCACGATTTTGGGAACCGTTGGCTGAAAGGCATCACAATAGAGGTCCTCACCTATACCCACGGTTTACTAAATCATGGGCATAGTAACTGAACAGCGTGGAAAGAATGTTTTTACGGTTTTCAAACCATAGGTAAAAATTGATGAAAAATTGTCGGTGGGAAGATTTGAACTCACACCTCCCGCATATTGCACATATGGCCGACCAACTGAGCTAACACTGCTATTGTTATATATTGATACATTTATTTTAATATATTAATATAACTTCTATAATCTAAAAAAGGGATTCACAGTGTTTTGAAGCTGCAACCTGTGCGGAACGAGTAGACAGACTGACCAACTAACCTGAAAATATTATTGGTTTTTATATATACGTCTCTTTACTTATATTAATATTACTCATATATTTGAAAATAATACATTAGCAGGATTCGATCACTTCACTCCCTAATGAAAACTAAAGATCTAAAGCAACCAACCTAATGAATTTATAAAATTTAATATTTCTATCCGTATAATTATATTATTCAAGATCATCTTCCCACCAAAAAAATTTCTTTCCTGTGGAATTTTTTGTTCCCTCCATAACATGGAAGAGCTATAACCATATTTTTTCAAAACTGTGGGTATTGGTCTTTCAAAAAATTTCCACTTATACCCACGGTTTTCAAAAACCATGGGTATAGGTGTAGAAACAAACAACTATACCCATGGTTTTTTCCAAAACCATGGGTATAAGTCTTCAAAAAAACCTAAACCCTTGGTTTTTTCAAGAACCATCGGTATAGGGGACCTATACCCACAGTTTTGGAAAACTATGGTTATAGGTCCCCATACTATCCCTATACCCACAGTTTTGGGAAACCGTGGGTATAGGGGGGACCTATAACCACATTTATGCACAAAACCATGGGTATAGACCCATTTTACAGTTGTGTAATAGGCCAATGGATTCTAGAAACTAACTCCTTCCATTTTACACAGAGAAGTAGGCATCAATTTTTGGGATGTCTATAAGATATCTAGAGCTCCAATCCATAGATATATGTATGATGAGTGTATTCCTCCCAATGTGACATGGAATGACTTAGAAAAGACACCAGCCTTGGTTTGTGAGTTAATGAAAATATTTTATAAAATCAAGAATATGAACATAATAAAGTCCCATACAATAAGGGATATTCATCCAGAGGATTGGAGAGAAATATTCATAGTAATGAACAAGGAGAAGGGTTCCACTTTAAATCGTCCAAAAACTTGTCCAATGGCAAAAAAGAGAGGTACACCCGATAATTTCTGGACAACATTAGAGAAAGGAGACTTTGAAAAGTTGGGGTATGTAATAAACTCAAAAATTCATAGCAAGTCATGCCTTTCATGTTTTATGGCCATGTGGATCAGCGTGTATCTATTACTGGTTCGAGATTATAAGGGAGGCGTAAGGCCAGGAACTTTTGTTATCACAGTGAAGATGGACAAGAAGAGGATAGTAGTGTTGGATACACCTATTTTTGAAAATATTCATAGGATATTACTACATATTTATAGAGGTAGTATCCTTTTAGAATAGTGAGACCATTCTAGGTGTAATGAGGGTGGATCACCACTCATTTCAGATCTTATGCTGTGCAACGTGGGGTACAAGTCCTTGAAAGTTCTTTCTGACCATCTGTTTAGGATTTCTTTGGTATTTCACCTTTTTCTTTGAATTCTTATGATATCACGGCCAGGTTCATTATGTATAAGGAATTTAAATTTTTCCTTTATGGTAATCTACCTATGGGGAAATTTTTTAATGATGGGATGACCATTTTAGAGCTAAGGTAATATATGTTAGCTTGTAGGGATGGCGTATTAGCCACCAATATTGATAGGGAATTCATATATTAGGCCTATGATCCTTTTAGATTCATGCATCAATTCAAATATCTGCACAAAATTACAATATCTCCTCTCATGAAGGTCAGATTAGAGCAACATCTGATGGTATCCTGACAACTATAGTTACTAACTACTATGGAGAAAATTGGGGAAATATTTAATTTACCTGTCGCTGATACAATAATTAAATTGACTATCTGGTACGCTGATAACTAGGTCACATCATACCCTTAAGGGGTGTTAAACCATGTTGTCCCTCTATTGGGGATAAAGTGCGCTAGTAGGAAGGAAACCATTTGTTTTAAAGGTAACTCTTCATCATTAGGGGATGATTCATTAGATTTAGAGGGTAAAGGTGATGAGGATCCAAGATCACCAAAGAGACCTCATGTAAGATATAATCCACCTTTCAGAGTCAAGAGATCCACCCCATAAATCCCTACTAAGGATGTATCAAGGTGGTCTAGTATCCATCGTTCTGAAGAGCGACGAGTCCCATTTTCTCATCCCCTATCTATGACTGCAGTAATTGGGAAGAGAATTAAATCCAAAACTGTAGGATCCTCTTCAAAAGACTCTTGAATTTACTCTAAATATATACGACCAGAGGCAGTTCAACCATGGAAAAGTATGAATTGTGATGCTGAAACTATGTGGATAGATTTTGGTGAATGGTTGTGTATTCCTAGGATAGGGGATCTATGATCCTCTCCTGATAATCTTTTTAAGAACAATCTTGATGAAGCGAGAACTTATATATGAGAACTAGATATTTTCATATATTCATCCAACTAATCAATTCCCACCATGAAGTGGGTGAAATAAATGATACATCATGTTACCACTGAAGGGATTGAACATTCATTAGATAAATAATGGAATGATTTTTTGAATCCTGATGATGTATGTTTCCTTTTTATCTGATTTTTTCTACTATGAAATTTGAATTTAGTCAAATCATTGTTAATCTGGGGAAATATCATTTTAAAATGAATCTGGCTAAAGAAAAATAGACTGATGTTCCATCATCATGATATAGCCCTAGTGGTACTGTCGTAAGATCTACTAGATCACCCCATGAATTGGGAGAGATATCTTCAGGCCAACAGGCCATGGAGGATGAGATAGAAAGGGTCTTGCAATCTCCAATACCTATTTTTGGAGATGATGATGCAAGTCCTCCCAAGAAGGTGAATAAATAAAATCATCAAATAATGGAGACCAAGGTTAAATGTTTTCTTAGTAGTGGTAAGCATTCCTGACAATATAAATTTTATCCATATTCATAGAAAGTGTTTAAAATTCTTGGAATTTAGGGATCTTCATATTTTTCTTCTCTTAAAGAAATCGCTGATAATCTTCGAGAAACTATGGAGGGTGATTCTGAAAACTAAAAAATTCCTTCTAACCTGGTGGTTCTTAGAGAATAATTTAGAACAATGGAACCAACATATATTCCCAACATTACTAATATTCTTAGTATCATATGAGAGGATACCTCCAGTAAATTAGTAGTTCTTCATGAGACACTCAATGTAACAACAACTAACTTCCATCCTGAGATACTTTAGGTTCATCAAATGCACCAGAAAATCTTGCGACAACTGATGCTGACCCCACAACTATTGCTGAAGATGTTGTTTGAGGTAAAAGTTTGTCAAAGGAATGATGTGAAGCAACCACACTAAGTGATCCCACAAGGGATAATAACATGAGATCTTGGATATCATTGTATGATATGATGAATCCTGGCATGTCTTTTGAAGAAGTATTAAAACACATTAATATCCAAATTCTTTAGAAGATTATGAAGTTCCTTGTATAGAACCAACTGGACATGATTTTTCATTTTTCTTCCTATTAATCTTCTTAAGATTAATTTTATCACCACGATTGGTTGAAATATGCAGTTCCATCTAAATAAATTATTGCAGCGACGATGCCTGAAAGAAGCATTGAAATTACTGTCAATTCTACCATTGTAGAGACATTGGTTCATGTGGATCTTGAGATGGAAAATCTTTCTAAGATTCATTCAAAGGATCCTAAACAAGTTAAAGAAATTATTCCCCACCAAGAGACATCAGCCAAAACTATTGAAATTGAGAATATTGGGGAGGAGTCTTCTCAAGCTACCAATCTATTTTTAGGTAAGGGATATGATATTGTAATTTTTTTCACTCTTAAAATCCTAAGAAACTAACCATAATCATAATTTTTAATTCATCATATATGGTTATCAACATAAATGGATATATCTGGAGTTGAAGACTTTGTTTAAGATCAAACATTATTAGGATGTGAAGCAACCATTATCAAGGAATGAAAATACCATCGAACTTTCTAAGTGCATAAATCCTAGAATACGTTCCTCCTTATGACAGTGATTCTAAATCAGACCCAGAACTGCAAAAGGATCTTTTTCTTTCATGTCGCAAGGCATAGAAAACTATATGGAAGTTAATATCTGAAATTCACTAAAAAATTCCACGACTTTCATCTTTGTTCATTATGCTAGGATTTAATAGTTTTCAATACCCTGAAATTCATACTAGAGTAAATGAGATTATCCAAAAAAGGGAGAAAGAGCATAGGCTTCTGAAAGATCTGATTAAAACTAGGTTTTTGATCAATACTAATGAATTACGAGAAGTTTTATCCCATGGTGAGTACAATCATACTGAAAATTTGATAGAACTAAAGTAGAAAATTAATGAAAAGATTTTTCAGAAGCCACGTCTTCAACAAGAGTGAGACATTTCCTCAAGGGAGCTTGACCATCTTCATGAGTCAATAGGATAAGTCCATAAGGATGGTACAGAATTCATAACAGATGTTATGGAAGCAATTCTACATGGTGATGAGAATGAAACTGGTCGGTTAACCAAAAATCAATAGGTAGTTTATGGGGATCAAGAGTCTATTAATCAAATGAGAAGTTATGTAGAAAACCTCTTATGATATATGACGGAGAGAATCCAGTTTGTGGATGCTCATCTGTGTATTTCTTATTCAAAAATGAAATGAATTTTGTCTCTAATCATCTGTGTCTTCATCCTTGCTATATTTTTTGCCTAATTTTATGCGCCTAGTAATCATAGTTTGATTTTTAATAGGGTTATACTGAATACCCCTCAAACATTGTATCTTCTAGATTTTTATTTCTCAATATTGGTTAAACAATTAAAAAATGTGTGTCTAGGGAGCTGAGACTTGACTTTTGTCTAGAGTGTTCATTGAGGGTTTTTAATCTGGTGAGTACTATGTCTCTTGGTTATTGGAAGTTTAGATTTTTACATGTTAGACTGAAAAGGATAGTATCTAGGGTTGAATATATTTGACTATAAATTTTGAAATTAGATCCCAAACAAGGATCAGTGGCTAGTAATTCCTCTAATATTCTTTAAATACTTCCAAGGGGAATATTGAAAAATTATTGTTGTATTGTCACAAAATATAAAACTTTTATAAACATAAAGAAGTTTATTTCCAAGAATGGGGTTACCATTGTTTGATGAACCCGTTATGGGGGTTGTATTATATAGGGACAACTAGGGAATTTGCTTCATAGCCAAATAGTGGTATCTTTTGACTGATAGGCCTATTATGTAGGGAACAATAGGCAAGGAAACCTAAGGGAACATATTGGATAGTCAGGAAAAAGAGTTCTCAAGAATATAACATTTTATTTTTGATAGATATGGGAAAATAAGATTTGGGTGACTGAAGACCACAATGGGTGATTTTTTGGAGGAAAGGTATTTTAAGAATAAAGGGTTATTTATTCCTACATACGTCATGAATAGAAAAACCACCTCTACATAAGTTTGGTGTATGAGGAATGGTTAGAATTTTTCAGAAACGGTGTGTATGATATCATACTATGCAATTTAAAAGTCTGGTAGTGATGAAATTATACTATGCTGTTTTAAGTCATGAAATGATGACATTATACTGTGTAGTTTTAATTCATACAGTGAGGTCATTTTACAATTCAATTTTAAGTCAAGTAGGGAGGACATTATACTGTGTAGTTTTAAGTCATGTAGGGAGGACATTGGATGGATTTAATTTAAGGTCTTTATCTTTGAAAAAAGTTCTGATATTCTCAAATTTCATGACAATTTATTTGGAAACATATTACCATGTTCAAGTATGGAAGGGAAGAATTGTGAACTGTGATTTGGGAATTTTTAGAACTGAAGAGTGATATGAAAAAATGGATAAAAGGAATTAGAGGTAGTATTTCTTAAGAATGAAGTAACCATTTTTGAAGAACCTATTATTGGGGTTTTATTAAGTAGGGACTACTAGGGAATATAATGCATAACAAAATAGTGGCATCTTTTTACTAACAAGACCGTTATGTTAAAACATATTCAAAGCCACCTAGGGAACATACTTGTCAGTCAGGAAAAATAGTTCTAAAAAAATTGACAATCTATTACTAAAATCTGAATAAAGGTTACGGAGATTCAGATTTTTCATAACACAGAGTTCGATTTATGGAGAAAGTTACTTGAATATAGAAATAATATTTTAAATCATTATTTCCAAAGAACTGAAGGAATAGGATTTCTTCAAAGGTCTGACCTAAATGTAATAATTATGTTGTTTGTAGTTTCAGGTCATATGACTAGGACCAAAATGGAAAAAATATATGATATGTGGTTAAATGATCCAAGATTATTTCATATTTCTTTGACACACATGGAGAGGGAAATATGTAAACCATGGTCTTGAAGACTCTCAGATCGAGAGAATGTAAATGGGACAAAAATTCATGGATGACTACATTAAAATATAGAATCTTGTATATGGTCATCAATGTTTCAAGGGGACAAGTGATTCTTGTACCAAGAACTAAGTTACCATTTTTGATGAACCCGTTATGGGGGTAGTATTATGCAGGTCCAATTAGGGAATATGTTGCATAGCCAAATAGTGGAATATTATGACAGACAAGACTATTTTGTAGGCAACTTATACAAGGACACTTAGGGGAACATACTTCATATTCAGGCAATAGAGTTCTCATATATCAGAAAATTTGTTACCAAAAAACCGTAGGAATGATTATGAAGATATGAAAATATTAATGATTAAGAGTGTGAAATACGAAAGGGGGTAATAATTAATGTACATGAGAGATATTTGAATCAATATTGGCCATGAGTTTGGATTCCCTTACATAAATATAACTCATATGAAAAATGGGGACATTCTTGTTTCCTTAGTGGGATCTCTAAAAAGAGAACCCAAAATGAATACTCCCACATAGATTGTTCATTATATGTGGAAGAGAGACAAAAATTTACTCATAGCTAGGACTAATAGACATGGAATAGCTTTCACTACATATCTCAATGGGATAAGAATCAATCCATTCATAGTTTCATGGGTGCTTTTCATTTTAATTTCATGCAGCAAGGACATTATGTTGTGTAGTTTAGAGTCATATAGTGAGGACATTCTGATTCTGACATAAAAAGGGAATATTGTGGCTGGACCAGGGAATTAAACCTAGGTGACAATACGTATCTCATATGAATGAGAATCAAGCCATAAGTAGTTCTTTGAAAATTCCCTATGTAGGTTTTATTCATATATAGGGAATATAAGGGGGGTTTTGTGGTGGTTTGGCCCAATATTGGAGACCCATTCCTCTCAATGTATCTCATTAAAAAATGAGAATCAAGCCAGACGTAGTTCTTGAAACAATCCTTTCCCACACTAATTGAGATTGAAGTGGGAGATAGAGGATTTTAACACATTCTGTAAGAATGATTAAACATATGAATAAAATGGTATTAATATCAAACCATGAATCTTAAAAAGCATTATGCATAGTTCTGGTTCATATATAGGAGGATAAATAGGGAAATAATTTTTTTGGTTGCTTTTGGGCCCAATATTGGAGATCCAGGCATCTCTATGTATCTCATTGAAAATGAGATTCAATCCACAAATAGTTCTTGAAATGAGGCCCCAATAAAGATCTAATTCAGACATAGGGAGAAAAGAACTCATGTTCTACTAAGGTTCATGAATGATTTCAATGATTCTTGCATATGGATGCTCTTAACATCAAATAGAGAAGATGTTAACCATGCAGTTTAATGTCATGTAACAAGAAAAAATGTTTTCATTTAGTTTAACATCATGTGAATTAGAATGATATGCTATTCATTTTAACGTCATGAAACATGGACACATATGGTTGTTATGCAGTTTATTGTCTTGAAACTAGGACCTTGTTCTATGTATTTTATAGTTATGCATCGAAAAAATTGATGATGTGTAGTTACAAAATGTACTTATTTAAGAATGTATCATTGGTTGGAGTTGTAATAAGCTCTCCATCCATTGAGATTAGGGAATAATATTCTTTTGAGTAGAACTTATGTATAGAATAAGGTCCTTTCCACTTTGGCTCAAGCTCTAGAGGCTTCTTTCCTAGTATCATTTGAGTCTTGAGGACAAATACCAATTCTCCATGAAGAAATGAGCGAAGGTGAACATTTTTGTTAAAAGATCATGATATTCAATTCGTATGGACTTCTAAATGATGAAAAGTATGCAATCTATTTTTTCTAATCATTCTTTCTCATCAAATCATTTATGAGTCTTTTCATCTATAGATAACTGATCACAGATTGCAACTCGGAGTGAGGGAAATTTCATTTCAATTAAAAAACTACTTTTGTTCCATACACTAATGAATATGGTGTTTCATGAGTGGAAGTACCGATAGTAGTCTAATAATCCCATAAAGCATGTAAAATTATATCTGGCCAAGATTTATTATCTTTATCCACCATAGTTTGAAGTATGTTTGATGGGGTTTTATTAAAAGCCTATATCTATCCATTGGCCACTATATGATAACGATATGAATGGTTGGATTTGATATTTTTATCCTGATATAACTTACTTACCTCAACATAACATAAATTGGCATTGTTGTCCATCAATATAGTATGAGGGACACCAAATCTATTGAAGATATTAGCTATGAAAAAACAAACAATTCTTTTTGGCTCCGACATATTTGAGAGGTATTGTCTTATCCCATTTAGAGAAGAAATCATTAGTAGTATGAATATATTTTAACTACTTATCCATAGTTGGAGGATAAGGTCCTACTACATCCTTTTCCCATGTGGAAACTAGAAAGGAGTATTTAGCTGTATGTAATAACTCTGGGGGTTGATAAATGAAGTTAGAATGCACTTGTTAGGGATGACATTTCTTGGTGAAATATATGCACTCATGTGTCATTAAAGGCTATAATTATCCAAGCCTAAGGATTTGATCAGAAATCCCATGCCCAAACTGGCAAGAACCACAAGAGTCTTCATGTACTTATTTTATTAAAGCTATAGTTTCTTCTCTATGAATTCATCTAAAGAGGATTCCATCAAAGTATCATCTATAAATGATCTTTTTGTGATCTGGAACATCATAAATAGTGAAATTTTCCACACATTATCGGATCTGTTTCATTTCAACTCTATATGGTAGAAGTACTTCATTTTGATGTTATTCCATGTTGGATTTCATATATCCTGTAATATGACCAAATGACTTGGAAATGGGACTAATTACATTAATTTATTCCAATCAAGTTTGAATGAAAGGTGAAACCACATGACGATGTGAAATATTGATGATTGTATCATCTCGGTTTGGATCTTCTAGGGATGTGGCTACATTATCCAATGCATCATCAGGGTCATTTTTGTGATCACGGGACATAAGAAAATGTTGTCTATGATATAAATTCATCCATTAATCCTATGATGTAATCACATAATGTGATTAAATCTTCTTTTACGATAGCATAATCCCCATTTATTTGTTTGATTACCAACTCTGAATAACCTTTCACTTTCAGGTGGTTCACTTGTACCTGGAGTGCTATTTCCAGGCCTACGATGAGAGATTGATATTCTGCCTCATTATTGGTACCGCCTTCTAATAACATAAAGAAATATGGAAACAATTTCATTTATAGGGAGATATGTACAATTCCTAACCCAACATTGTTGAGATTAGGGTTTTCCATTCTCGTTTACATTGGACTTTTGGATGAATCATCAAAGGATATTTTACCATGTTTGGGGATTATCTTGAATATAGAAGAACTCTTCATCAGGAAGTTCAATATTCAATGATGTATCTTCTACAGATGGATGCTCAAAGAGGAATTCTGCCAAGACTTTTCTTCTTTCTAAGGCACAAACTAGATATCGAACTATTGAAAAATAATTGTCCATCGTGCCAAAATTATTGTAAGAATAAGACGACTGAGGATAAATTTTAGCGGTCATTGTGATATACCAATTGGATCTCCTAATGTTGCAGGTAGTGCCTCAATTTATATACCACAAAGATTAATTCCATGTAGCACTTCTCGATACTGTAATATCAAGTCTTTGTGTCAATCATAGTTAGACTGAGATAGTAAAGGCTATTTTCATTCCCATCATAATTCTTTTGGGAATGGAAGGCACCCAATGATCGCTCTAAACCAATCACATAGAGAACAAGTGGATATACATAAACATGTGGCATTAATACTAGTGGACTCAAGAGATATTTCTTGAGGGTATCAGAAGCCTCTTGGAAATCTGTGGTCCATGGATAGGTGACTCCCCTCTTCATTAATCTGAGGAAGGGTAAACAATTTCCTACCAAATTCGTGATAAAGTGTAGAATATAGACCAAGTGTCCTTGAATTCCTCTTAATTATTTCAAATTTCAAGGAGGTGATAGGGCTGGGATTGCTTTTTTCTTCTCAATATCAACTTCAAATCCACGATGGTGTACAACGAAGATGAGTAATTTTTTTGAGGTTACCTCAAAAGCACATTTCAAGGGATTCATATTCAAATTATGTTGTTGAAGTTTACTGAATTTGGTCTCTAAATCAGTCAGGTGATTGTAAAGTTTTCTATATCTAACTACCAGATCATCCACATAACATTTGAAAATTTTTCTTAAGAAGGATTTGAAGATGTAGTGCATGGAACATTGATACTTTGCACCTACATTCTTTAAGACAAATGGGCATTAATTGATATAAAAACACACCTTCAGGAGCTCAAAAGGATGTAGATTATTCCTCCTATGGGGCCATTCTGGTTTGATTATACAAAGAGTACCCATCCATAATGGAATGATATTCATAGAGATCTGTTTCATCAATTAAAACTTCTGTGATCGGAAATGGAAATTCATCGTTAGCGAAATTCTGGTTAAGATCTCTAAAAACATTGTTAACTCTTATTTCCTCATTCTTCATTTTCACTAGGACAATTTTGGCCAAGAATTTAGGATATTTCACCTCCCAAAAAAATTTATCCTTAATAATCTTATCAACTTCAGCTTCAATTATAGAGGCATGAGTCGAGTGTCTTCTTCTTACAGCCTGCATGAATCCTTGATGCTCTTATGGAAAACCCAAGTGATGAATGGCTACATCAAGATTAAGTCCTGGCATTTATATATAGTTCCATGAAAATATATCTCAATGTTTCCTTAAAAATTATGTATAAATCTTTTTCTCTTCAAAAGTTATGGTTGTACTAATTAAAGTGGGGTGTGGATCTTCTTCTATTCCCAGATTTATTCCTCCAATCTCATCCACAGTGGTTGAGATGCCTTCCTCAAATTTTGAAGGAGCATCCATGAGATTTTATTCTTCTTCATCCTTATGTGTCCCTTCTTCTATTTCTACTTGCATAGAATGTGATGAATTAAAACTTTCAATGCCAAGGGAGGAGTCAATATTTGAACATCCTAAAGAATATGAAACCATTTCTAACCCTAATGAAGATGAAGGGTCTTCCTGGAGTATTGAAGATTAGATGATGGGCTGAGAACCAATATCCTTGTCTTCTTATAGTATTACAAAAACTTCTTCTAGCCTTATTTTTGAAGAAGATACATGCTGAAGTTATTTGATGAAATGAAGACATTTCCATTTAAGATTTTACTAATTTTTGGTAAATCAACAATTTCTCCCATGCTATCAGGCTCAATTTATCTAATTGAAATTATGGATGTCACATGATGAGTGCTCGGATTTGGGTTTATCATCTCAATTTGATTGATAGGAAACACATAATCTATACTTAAATGTTATAATGGGTTATCTGAGATCTTTTCCAGGCCCTTTAGAGCATTGATTATTGTTACCTCTTTGGTCAAAAACCCCATTCCCTACATGTGATAAAATTATGCTTCAATATACCGAGATTCACATATTTTTAATGCATATTTGTCACTATATAATTTCCCAATTTGACCATTGAAGTAGTATATGATACATTAGTGATATAATGAATGAATAACCACATGTTGACGTATCCAAGGCCTTCCATGAATAATTTTAAAGGTTGTGTCCTGACGTCTAACCATGAAATATGAATTAGACACAAGATCCCCAAACTAAGTTCAGAATCTAATCTCACCTATAGGTTATTTCTCATTCTTGTCATAACATTGCAACATTAAAGTGTAAGCAGATAATTTAGATTCACTGAGGCCCAATCAAAAAAGAGTATGGATAGGAATGAGGTTGAATCATGAGCCATTATCAATGAAGGCTCATCAGATTTCTGTATCATTAACCCTACCAGATAGATATGAGGGCCTAATATGTCCATGTAAAATATCATCTTCATCTTCATCCATAAAATATATAACTGCATGAAATTCTATAGGACCATTATCTATATGGTAAACCTCAATATCATCAACCTAAATTTCAAACTCTTGAGGACATAACAAAGTCTCAATCCCTACTTCTCAAAGATATTTTGATAGATTCAAGGAATCCAAGATTGAAAAATTGTTCGGTAGTTAGGATAGATGTTGAAAAACATCATAATTTTGGTCTAGAGGTCTGAGTTTCCCTGCATGGAGATGCAGTTTTGCAGGTTCCTCAGATATTGATGGTCCATATATAAATTTACCCTGTATTAGGGAAGAAGTTAAAAATACTTCTATTTTTGGTATATTATAATGACTAGTTTTATCTATTTTCTAAGAGAATGATGGATTAACCTCTAATCATTCTTCCAAGATAATTATGTCATGACTGATCCTATCATGGGTTGGATAATCTCCTTGTTCTTGTTTATCCCGCTGAAGGGATCTCCCAAGAGTTTCCACCATATAAACAATTCAAGCAGGGGAAGAGTTAAAATAGTGGTTTCTAGGATACCCATGTATTCCCTTATATCCTATACCTTTTATTATTCCTCTAGTTCCCCAGTTAGGTACAAGGAATTTAGGATCATTATAACTAGAATCATCATTTTCATAGGGATCCGTTATGTGGATAACATTAAAAGAACCAAAGACCAATTCTTCATCTGATGAAGATTATTCTTGACATGTCAACTCTGGTAGTGACATTTAGCGAGGCAGTTCCCATGCTTTTGAAACAAATGGCATGAAATCTTCCAGACTATTGGGCATAATTGGACTTAACACGAGCTCATCCTCTTCTGATCATTCTTCATCCTTCTGATCATGTTTCTTCTTTGAGGATTGAACTTTGGAAGACTAATATTTTTATGAAGGTGGTTTTTCTATGGAGGAAGTGGTAGAAGACACAATTGGTTGTTCCAAAAATTTTCATATAATGTAATGAGTTTAGTTTATAAATTTTCTAATCATCCAATAATCATACTTCTGCTCATTTTTAATTTTGACTACCTACCATTCACCTTCTTTCTTTGGATCAGTAGCAGTAAAACATGCTACTTGGGATGATGATCCTTTCAGTTTCATTTGTCCAGATTATACCATTTTCTATAGAAGTTATTTGAATATAAAACACTCCTTATTGGGATGCCCCAACATTTGGTTAAAGGGACAATAATTCAGAAGATTTTCATCTCCTTCTATGTTCAGTTTTTTCAGCCTTGGTAACTGAACCAAATTATTTTCCAAAGCTGAAATGAAGAAACTGGTAACTTGTTCATTATGAAAAAAATAAAAATTGTTCTTTAACTACATAAACTATCTCCACATTTGATATTTTTTATCATCTTGATGAAGAGGTTGTTGATGATGATGCTCGGGAGGTGGATCTCTTCAATATGATGATGTTTTTGATGTAGAAGTATGTAAAGGTGATGGTTTGAGTGTGACTTCCATAGCCTTTTCTTTCCCGGTTATCCTTCCTAGAGCTGATGTAATTACATGAGATTTACCTTTAGTTTCCACAATGGAATCCTCCACTTGATGGGCGATTGAAGAAAGGTCTTGAAACCCTCTCGTTTATTTCATGGGGATCAGGCTGTGTGTATCTCATCATGTTGATTTTCCACAAAAATTGGCAGAAACTCTTATTAAGGGAGTGATAGGTTTAAATAATATTTCAATCATTTCCATCAATCAATGAAAACTGAAACACTTTCATTTTTCCTTTTTTTTACAACTTTTGAGATAAAAAACTATTTTCTTTGGCAGTTTTGAGATGAATTGGAGAAGGAATTTCTAATAGAGGTCTTCCCATCCAATGATTGATCAATACTGCAAAGTTGAATACCATACAAAATCTGGACCCTGTAATAATTTTAAAAATAATCCTAGCTTTATATCTTCTTTTATTGGAGGGTTCCCCGTCATGGTATCACAATGAGAAACAAAATGCATTAAGTGCAACTCTGGATCTCTTGAACCATTAAAAATTGGAAATGTAGTATTCAAAAAATCTTGTGTGGGGCGGGGGGGATCAGATCCACCCATTTAGGGTAAGCTTTCTTTTCTGGATATTTTGGAACATACCTTCCTTCTATATATTCCAATCAAGTTGTTAATGCCTCAATTGTATTCATAAGCATTTAGGGAATATCTAGCTGATCTAGTACCTGTACAGGTACAATATGTGGAGCATGAACATGTTCAATGACTAAAAAAACCAATGGTGGTATTGTTGTTGGTATTTTTATTGGATAACCCATGGGGAAAGGCATATAAATATGTCTTTAATCCTTTCCTAGAAATGTAACCAATGGCGGGAATTCATTATACACATCTGTAGTTTCAAAAAACCCTCTTTGCGAATGATTTTCTACAGGATTTTCAAGTTAAGGAACTGTCTAGGGAAAATGTATGGAAGAAATGACACTTCTATGCAACTCTTTATTGAGTCTTTTCTACTCCTTCATCTCCTATAATTTCTTGGAAAATATTTCATCAAGAAAAAGAGATTTTCCTTCTCCAGTGTAAAAGTGATATGTTATCTGGCCTTTACCTCTCCCCTTGTTAGATTCCTTTAAAAGGGGTGAGATCCGGTTACTTGAGGGAATACCAAGATTCTAGGTAAGCCTTTGATTTCGAGTATGCACACCTCCATCATTTTCTTCAGTGTGTACAATGTTATGGAAAAAAAATTCATCTTATGACTCCCTTGAACTAGACTCATTCTCTATAGGATCTTCTTTAATGGTATTATTGACATTAACTGATCCATAATGCATTGAAGGAATTCAGTCAGTATCTTTTAAAGATCATCTCATTATGTATACTCCTATACGTTGAATTCCTAGGAACTGTTTAACAGATAGTAACCCAAAGGGAATCCTCGGATAGTTCATTTGTGTTTTCACTTTGTGTCTTTTTCCCTAATCGGGAGAAAACTAACTTCTATTGAGGAGGGGATTATTGATGTGAAAAATTCCCCATCCCTATAGGATAGAGAAGTTTTGTTAGTCAAACCTTCAAAAAAAATTATCTAATTCAATGGTTGAATTAAACAAGCCCCTAGCCCTGCAGGTTGGGGTGGATCTTGAATATCTATATATGATATTTGTGCAACTGCTCTTATGATTTTGTGCATTATGGTCTGGACATTGGTTGGGTGCATTATCTAAAAACAACTCAAATCACCTATTTCAGAAGACCATTCTTCTATTTCAGACATTTGTGACATTTGATGGCTAACATTCACTAAATAAGAGGCCTTCTTAACGTTCTCAAAAAATTGATGAAAAATTATTTCAACAGCTTACTCTCTTTGAGCCTGACTCTGATGAGAGCCAGTTGAGGCCTGTTATTGAGCGTATACTTTATTACACACAAAATTGGTTTATTATAGATGTCAGTGGGAAATAACATTCCATTAGACCACTTTTGGCAGGATTTTTTTATTTTGGAGTATAGTGAAATGCAATGCTCCATGTGCACCCCATCCTATGATACGAACACTAGACAGGTTATTAGAAATTAACTACCATAGACTCTTTAGTGCATCGAGGCATGCACATTGAAGGGTTCTATACTTCATTTAAACATTTGGATGTTAGGGAACATGGAGAGATTCCAAGACTATTTGGTGATGATACCCTTATATTATCTTTCCATGATTTTGATATTCATCATATGGTAATACGTTTTTTTTCAAATGTCAAAGATTTTTCCGTAAGTTGAGGTGTACATCATGAATGAAATCTTCTACCATCAATTCTAGAATGTTGTATTGAGAGTTTTACAAAGGCCAAAACATGACTGATAATTAACCTTTAGCCAATTTGTTTCTCATGTTCCACATATATTCATCATATTTTACTAAAGGTTTATTAACTTGGTTCATCCAAAGTGGATGATTCTAAATTGTTTTCATAAAAACAATGGAATCAGTCACTTTTTCCTCTACTACATGAGAAGAAAAACGACCCAAGGGAGGTTCAGAGAATGATCATCCCCTTAATATGTCTTCTAGTTGAGAAATTATTTCACCTGTTAATGAAAAGGAATCAGACATGACTGGCCTTGTGTTGGGAAGTGCCTCAAGATAAGAGGGATTTCTCATTACTACATTTTACATTATGTAATTATCATTAAAATGTGAAACACTACTATGGGGATAACTTTTATAGTGAATTCCATCATTGGGAGGACCTCCATAATGGATTACAACAAGTGATAAATCCTATTACTCCTTGGTCTTCTGGACACACGGAGGGTTGTCGTGGCTCTCATCTATAGATATGATCTCTAGATTGACCTCATAATCATGAAGCAAGACTAAATGATTATGTATCTATTGGGGAAATTCATAATTAATGCTACTAATCCTATAATTTGGTAATAGGAGGGTAGGATCTTGAGCTACAATAGATAAATGTATGAGGGATTCAAGAACTCCAGCATTAATAAGAGCTATATCACAGAATGAATCATGATTTCCCAACTCTGTTTGGTGAGACTTCTTATTGGATTCTCTTTTACCAATAGTTGGGGCCACTTGCTGGGAGAAGTGTTTATCATGGGTAGCTGTATGTGCCAGTCTGGAGTGGTCATCAAAATGAGTTGATTACCTCCAATTAGAAAGGGTGTGTGTTCCCGATCCGGTTGGCCATAAGATATGGAATAGTATGCCCCATAAACATCCCAGAATAGAATAGAGGTGTGTATATTCTATGGGATGGAATGTCTATGTGTCATCCTAGGTGTGGGGATAGAGTTATCTATCTATTTCTCAAGTAATGCTGAAGTTGTTGTTATGATATTTTGTCATACTTCTAGAATATGGGAAAGAATTTTTCTATTCCATTTCACCATTTCTAAGATGTCTTTGGTGACTTCAGTAGCTGGAACAGGAATATATGCCCATTTTGTATCTGGAGTAGGTGTATGTGCCTGCTCCTATCCACATTTTTTTACCAGTGGATACTAACAGTACTCATGTATGGGGGTAGAGATTTGATTCTGTCCTAGGTTTGTCATCGTAGCTTTCCAACTGACTTCTTCGGGTACTTCCGAAGGAAACTATTGGAAGGATTGGTGAATGTTGTTAGGTGTATGAACCTTCTTTCTATTTTATTCCATGCATGGTTGATGGAATTCATTCAATGCTGACAGATGAGTCTTCTGGAAGAATTGGAGAGTATAAGCAGGTGTATGTTCCAGTTTACCAGTTGGCACCACATTTGGTTGGGGAGTTTCCTTGAATGCAGTCAAACGAGTCTGCTGACTGGTTGATAGTTTGTAAATGGGTGTATGTTCCTGTTCATGGTACTCCACTAGATTTAATAGATATTATTGGTGGGTTTCATCCTGACGAGTCTGCTGGTCAGCGGAATTGGGGCAAATGGATGTATGTGCATGTTCGTTGTTTTCCATCAAGATAGGTTGATGCACTTATCTGGAGGGGGACAAGGTAAGAAAAATCTCCCTATTTTTAAAAATTTGTACCCAATAGTTCTTCTAGCATTCCCAGGTTTGAGGGTCATGGTCCGAACAACCATAGGCTACACCCGCATCATGTTTGGGGTTCACTGATGCACGATTCTACTGATGGAAAGTGTTGGTGGGAGTCCTCATGAAGGACCCCTGCATCATTGAGTTGAGGACATGAGTGAAATATTGATCCAGCATCATATAGTATGGGAGGGACTGGTTTTTGTGTTCTAAAGATAAGGAACTGATACATATGAATACAGTGGTTGGAACCGTCTTCTTCTTGACAATTTTTCATCACTGACCAGATGATCGAGAGTTGTTGTTAACCTAGAGAGTCTTTCGAGCAACCTCCAAGGATGGGATAACACCATATTTATAGAATTACCATACCAATACATTAGATACCCAACATTATAGATGTTGAATTGGTGATGACATCCTTCCATCGGATGAGGGTCCAGCTTGCGCAGCAGCTGGGGTATTCACAGGTGAAAACTTGAAGGAATCCATTTTGTGTTTAGGGAGTTATAAGAAAACATGAGAAAAACAATGAACTCCATTACAACAACATCTTTTTGATGAATACATTTGTGATTTATTCCTTTTTTGGACTTCCATTATCAATTGGTAGGGGACAAACAGATGGGTAACATCATAAACATGGTTAACGACTCACATCAGGTTAACCATTTTTGTTTTGTAGTTCCTTGGAACATGTGTTCTGATTAGGAATCAATACTTCCATGTGGTTTCCATTGGATTTTATTTATGGAACTAGAAGAATCCAACAGTTCTTTATCCAAAAGATACCTTCTTTCCAAAGATGGTTGTTTGTTGAGTTTTAACTTACGATACTTAAGAACATGAAATGGTCAAGAAGATGGGAGGTCAGACTCATCACACCGTTGGGGGGGGGGAATTATTGTCTACTTCGAGACTCTATTATAGATTTGAGATAATTTCATGAATCATTATTAATTCACCAATTATATCATAGGTTTCCATTGGAATTTTGTAATCAATTATTTGAATGTTTGAATTTTATAATTATCCGTATGTATTCAAGGTTCTTCATTAATGGGTATTTTGTTATGTATTTGAGGTTCTCCATCAATGGTATACACTCATATAATATTTAGAGATTTGTTTAACCATCGTTATGATGATACTGGTTTTAAGTCACTCAGTGGGAAATTTGGAATTTATTGTCTTCCAGCGAGATGAAGGTTTTTTTTGATGTTGGGATCCTACCCATAAATGGGATACCTATGTATGCTTTTGAAAGGAATCTGAATCCTCGTAGTTTTGTGCCTCTTAATGGGACACATCATATCTTTTAATGCCATGTGATAAGTACTGAACCATACAGTTTAATGTCATGTGGTAAGTACATCTAAGGAAATGGTGCATAGTCAAGGTTTTGTGTGGGACTTATTCCTAAACATCCCAAGTAACATGGAAAGAATATGGATTTCTATGTAAGATTATACCCTATTGGGAATATGAAATATAAAGAACGTGGTTGATTTTAAGTGTTTGGTTTGAACCTCATAGAGGTTTCCAGTGTATCCCATTTGGATGGGAATAAAACCCACATAGTTTGATATGTTTAGGGGGATTAATTTGAGGCTTAATCCTAAGGAGGATGCTTGGATTAAGGGATTTGAGGTTGGATTTTAGAAGAGGATATCCAATGAGCTCGGTCCCTAAGAAGGATTCCCATGTATCCTAATTTTTATTGGAATCATAGTTCTCGTAGTGCATTCACCATGGGTGTTTGTACAAATATTATAATCATCAAAAATCTCTAAGACCACATGAGTTATGCTAAGTGTGAGAAACAAGAGTATGTGAAGGATTCCAAAAATGCACCCACACTTTCCTCCTTCGCTAGTGGAAGAGGACATGCATATAGTGATGAGGGTGGACGAGGAAGAGGCGATTAGGGAAGAGGGAAAATCAACAAGCCTTCCATATGTTCTCTTTACATTGGATAAGGTTTCAACATAAAGAAGGTGTTAAGGTGAAGGAACTAGATTTAAGCAAGACTAAAACCTTCTACTTCAAATATTACGGGCTTACACTAGGATGACTACCCTAAAATTCATCTTGTTAGGGGAGGAAGACTTCTCATTATCTTCAATGAAAAAGAAAGCATGACCTGTACCTTCCCTACCAAATATATGAGGTTCTGGGTTTTAGAGATGAAAAAGGGAGGACAGAACCCAAACCCTAATCCTCCAAACTGGGAACTTCCCAAAATTATTCATGGGGGAAAGGTTCATGTGACTGTGGATATACAAACCCACAAACACTCCATGAATCCTAACCCCATTGAAAAACAAATATGGGAAACCTCTGAATGAGGATATAAAAACCCAAATAGGAGACACACTGATGTGACCTTCCAAAT
Organism: Viscum album; assembly: GCA_963277665.1. NCBI lineage: Eukaryota > Viridiplantae > Streptophyta > Magnoliopsida > Santalales > Viscaceae > Viscum > Viscum album. The sequence goes on along the minus strand of OY728136.1, from coordinate 1,422,703,917 downwards.
ATTTTGATAAGTTAGGAGGTTTTGGTGGAGGTTTTAACATAATATATTTCCGTAAAGGGTTCCAACGAAGAAGAAGCCTTGACGTGAATGGATTTGAAGAAGGCTTGATGGCTTGTTGATTGAAGGGAGTAGGTGAATCAAAGAAGGGATCCCATTTAAGTATCTATCACACATGTATGGGTGCACAAGTAGGCTTGGGAGACCAGATGTTCACTTAAATGAAAAAAAACTGGATGATAATACTTGGGAGAGGCATGACTTAAGCCTTCAAGAGTATTCACAGGTATTCCTAGAAGTGAGATGCTCATGTTCCTTTGAGAGGAATGAGTGGTGTGCTAGTATTTAGGATTCAGAAAAGTTCGGCGCTTTAGACACACAAGAGTTGTGGATTTCAAAAACTAAATGGAATTTAGTTCTATGATCATCCTTTAATTCATTTTCTCTAGGTGTTAATGAACAACTTTGAATGTTTCAGAAGACTTGGGCGAAGCACTTGGGAGACCGGAGTAGCAATTTGGCTTTAGGGAAATTTATCCATAAAAATGAAGTCCCCAGGGGTCTTTTTATAGGAAAATAAGTGACCTTGGGAGAAATAGTGGTGGGGCACACAAGTACCTTGCGCACCGACTGATCATTTTCTAGACAAAGGTGATCCAATTTTCAAGCCTTTGCAAGTTTTTATTTTCTTCATTGGTTTTCTCCTTTTTTTCTAAGGCATTTCCCTTTTTCACTTTTTAGGCACTGTGACAGAATGTAGTTTCAACATCCCAAAAAACTAGTAAAAACACTATAAACCCTTTAAAACCATAAAAATGTTAAAAAACTCTAAAAAACCATAAAACCCTTAAAAATCTTTAAAAACCCTAAAAACCATAAAAATACTAAAAAGCACTAAAATCCATAAAAATTAAAAAACCCCTAAAAATCATCAAAAACCCTTAAGAAAACCTTCAGAATATAAAAACTCATAAAACCCCTAAAAACCTAAAAATGCTAAAAACCCTCAAAATATTTTAAACCCCCAAAGACCATAAAAATATAAAAATCCCAAAAAAATCCCAAAAAAAAATAAAAACCCTAAAACCTTCGAAATCCCTAAAAAACCTTAAAAACCTAAAATTATTTAAAACCCCAAAAAATCCAAACAATGCTAAAATTCCTAAAAACCATAAAAGGCACAAAAAACCCTTATGAATCTAAAAAGCATAAACCCCTAAAACCATAAAAAAATAAACCTAATAAAAACCCTAAAAACCCCTCAAAACTCTAAAAACCCTTTAAACCCCTAAAAACGTTAAAAACACCAAAAAGGGGTTTAAACCCCTAAAAACTCAAAAAACACTCAAGACTCCAAAAAACCGAAAAAATGATAAAATCCCTAAAACACCCAAAACACCATACAATCCATAAAATCCATAAAATAGAATAAAAATCCAAAAAATCCCATAAAACCCCTAAAAATATAAAAAACCGTAAAACAATGAAAACCCTAAGAAAACAATAAAAACCAAAAAAACATAAAACCCCTAAAAACCTAAAATCTCTAAATACCCTAAAAACCTACAAACACGAAAATCCATCAAAATCCATAAAACACTAATGAAACATCAAATCCTAAAAATCCCTAAAAATTCATAAAAACATAAAAAATCATAAAACCAAAAAAACTGTAAGAAAAAATTAAAACCCTAAAAACACATAAAACCCCTAAAAACCTAATTAAAGAACTAAAATACCATAAAACCCCCAAAATCCTAAAAACAATAAAAAACCATAATAATATTAAAAACCCCCCTAAAAACCTAAAACCCTAAAACATATAAAAAAAATCTAAAAACCATTAAACCCCAAAAAACATTAAAGGATATACAAATCCTTAAAAAACCTAAAAACCTAAAAAACCATAAAAACACAAAAACCCATAAAAACTCTAAAAACCATAAAAAATCCACAAAAAAAGAAAATAACAATAAACCATAAAACACAAAAATCCCTTAATGTCCCAAAAAACATTAAAAAACCTAAAACCCAGAAATACCCTAAGTAAATCTTTCAAGTCTAAAAAAAATTCAACCCCAAAAATCCCTAAAAATGATAAAAACTCTAAAAACATCTAAAAACACAGAAAATGCATAAATACCTAAAACCGATATAGATCCTAAAAAATATCTAAAAAACCCCTAAAAACGTAAAAAAAATAAAAACCCTAAAATCAACTAAGAAACCTTAATAATCTAAAAACTCTTAAAACCACTAAAAACATAAAAACACTAAAAAACTAAAAGACTCTTAAAAACCCTAAAACCCCAAAAAACCACCCCCCCTAAAACAATAAAAACCCCAAAATCCTTAAAAATCCAAAAAACACAACAAAACTTTTATAATCACTAAAACATAAATACCCCTTTTAAACCCTTAAAAAGATAAAAACATAACAAAACTACTCAAATTACAAAAAACTCAAAAAACAACGAAACCCCAAAAACCATAGAAGACCTAAAAACCCCCACAAAATCCCTAAAAACCAAAAAAAAGATAAAAATACAAAAAATCTGAAAAATATACCTACAAACAAAAAAACCCTAAAACTCTGAAAAATCATAAGAAAACCAAAAAAACCTTAAAAAACCTAGCTCCCATTAAAACTAAAAAAATATAAAAACAAAAAAAATCACGAGGAACTCTAAAAAACAATAAACCCCTCAAAGTCCATAGAATCCCTAAAAAATCATATAAATCGTAAAAGACTTCTAAAACATCCCTTAAAACATAAGAAACCCTAAAACCCAGAAACCCCGTAAGATAAACATAAAAACCTAAAATCACTTAAAACTCCTAAAAAATGAAAAATTCTAAAAACCCAAAATGTTCCAAAAAACATAAAACCCTTATAAACCATAAAACCCCTAAAACATTAAAAAAACCTAAAACACCATTAAGACCCTAAAACCCACTAAAAACTCTAAAACCCCTATAAAACTATACATATGAAAAAACCCACCAAAAACATAAACTATTTAAAAAAACATAAGAAAACATAAAATATTTAAAAAAATTAAAACCCTAAAAACCCTAGACACCCAAAACCCCCCAAAACCCCTAAATAACTATAAAAATTCTAAAATTCATAAAAATCCATAAAAACATAAAAAACACTAAAACCCATGAAAACCTCTAAGAAAACATTAAAATCTTAAAACACTTAAAATCCCAAAAATAATAATAAATGATAAAACCCTAAAAAATCCTAAAAACCCAGAAAACCACTAAAAAACATAAAACACCCAGAAAAGCATAAAAACACTAAAACCACATAAAATCCAAAAAAAATACAGTAAACTGTAAAAACCCTTTAAACTGCTAAAAATTTGAAAAAAAACTCTAAGAATACATAAAACCCGTAAAAACCATTAAAACCCAAAAAAATTAAAAAACCCCTAAAAACCTAAAAACCCAAAAAACCATAAAAAAACCTAAAATCCATAAAAAAATTCAAAATATCTAAAAACAGTAAAATTATATAATAATCCTAAAAATTAAAAAAACTACCTAAATATAAAAAACATCTAAAAAACCTCAATACCCATAATAAAACCTAAAAAACCTAAAAACACTTAAAACCCAACAAACCAAAAAATCTAAAAAAGCAAAACACCATTAAAACTCTAAAAATAGTCAATATCCCTAAAACCCATAAAAACCATAAAAAGAAAAAAAAATCTCTAAAAATCCTAAAAAATGTAAAAAAATCTTAGAAATAATAAATAACCCTAATAAAATTGTAAAACCCACTTAAAATCATTAAAGATCTAAAAAATGCTAAAAAACATAATAGACCGTAAACCCCCTAAAACCCAGTAAAAATTAAAACCGCAAACCCACCAAAAACACTAAAAACTCATTAAACCCATAAAAAAGTTAAAAAATATAAAAACCCATAAAACCCTAAAATACACAAAAACCCCATAAAAAGTCAAAAAAATCACAAAAACCTTAAAAACCGAAAAACAGCTTAAATTTTATAAAAACTGTAAAAATGATAAAAATCCTAAAAATTATTAAAATTCTTTAAAAACATAAAACACCCTAAAAACCATTAAGAACCCTATGAAAACCATAAAATACTAAAAATATTAAATCCCCTAAAAACCTAAAGGATTTTAAAAACCCTTAAAACCCCAAAAAACCCTTAAAATCCCTAAAATCCCTAAAAACCATTAAAATTCTAAAAAATCCCAAAAAATCTATATAAGTGAAAATAATAATAATAACTGTGAATACCCAAACGAAAAAATTAAAAAGCACATGAACCACCTAAAAACACTAAAAACCCAAAATACCCAAAAACCATAAAACACTATAAACCATAACCCCCCTAAAAACCATAAAAACACATAAAACCCATAAAATCCCTAAAAACGTACAAAAAAAATAAAACCTTTAAACCCTAAAAAATGTTAAAAAACTCTAAAAAACCATAAAACCCTAACCCCCCCAATACCCCCCCAAAAACTAAAAGACACATAAACCTATAAAACCCACAAAATTTCTAAAAACACTAAAAACCCCAAAAACACAAAAAAAACCCTAAAAACCCATATAAATTTAAAAACTCTGAAAGTTTCTAATAAATCCTTAAAACCCATAAAAATAAAAAAATTTCTAAAACCATAAAAACCCTAAAAACCCAATAAATCCTAAAAACCCCTAAAAACTATAAAAAATAAATAATACTAAAAATACCTAAATGTTCCTAAAAATGTAAAATACAATAGAACTCTCAAAATCACATCAAACCATAAAGACCCTTAAAAACCATAAAAACCTAAAAAAATCCCTATAAATCCTTAAAAACCTTAAACCTTGTGACGAATTTGAAAAACATAAGAAAATAATTAAAACATAAAAATCCATTAAACCCCTATAAACATAAAAACATTAAAACCCCTAAAAGACCCTAAAACCCAGAAAACCCTAAAAACCAAAAAATCCCCTAAAACCAGAAAAACCCCTAAAAAACCATAAAACTCTTAAAAACCACTAAAAACTATAAAAACCATTTAACCACTAAAATGTTAAAAAACCATAATTTTTTTTAAAATATCCTAAAAAAATGAAACAAAAACTTAAACCCCAAAAAATGATAAAAAAACCAAAAACCCTAAAATACAAAAAACCCTAAAAATTCCTAGAAACATTAAAACCCATTAAAATTCTAAAAATCCCTAAAAATACCTAAAAATTTAAGAACCCATAAAGACCTTAAAAACTCTATGAAAACCTAAAAACACTTAAAACCCCTAAAAACATAAAAACCCAAAAAACTCTAAAATACTCAGAAACCCATAAAACCCCTACAAGTCATAGAACACATAAAACATTAAAAAATTGTCAAAACCCATAAAATCCCGAAATACAAATTAATACTCTAAAAACATTAATCCCATAGAAGGGATAAGAAATTGTAAAAACCTTAAAACCCCTAAAAACAAAAAAACCATAAGAATAAAAAAAACCATATAAATCATAAAAAACCCAAAAAAACACTAAAATTCCCTAAAAACCCAAAAAACCCTAAAATCATAAAATCCTAAGAGACCCAAAAAACATAAAAACTCTAAAAGTAGGAAAAACCCTAGGAAAACCTTAAAAATAAAAAAAACACATAAAACCCCCAAAAAATTACAAACGCTAAAAATACTAACAGTTCGTAAAACCCCAAAACCCATAAAATCAATAAAACCCCAAAACACATTAAAACCCATAAAACTCCATAAAACCCTAAAACCTAAAAAATCTATAAAAACATAAAAACTGCATAAAAACAAAAAAAACCCCTAAAACCCTAAACACCATAAACCCCTCAAAATACCTAAAAACCCACTAAAACCACAAAAATCTTAAAAATCCCTAAAACCCCTAAAATTTCAAAAAACCCCTAAAACCCCATAATAAAACCATTAAAACCAAAAAAATAATACCCCTAAAAAAACTAAAAAACCCTAAAAACACTAAAAACCCTAAAAACCATAAAAACCCACAAAATCCCTAAAACCATAAAAACCATAACAATCCAAAAAAAGTAATAAACATCCCAAAAATGGTAAAACCCCTTATATAATGTGAAAATAATTAAGAAAAAATTAAAAATATAAAAACAATTAAAACCCTAAAAACATAAAAAACCATAAAATACATTAGAAACCCAAAAACCTAAAAAAACATACCGACCATGAAACACCTAAAAACCTAAAAATCCACTAAAAACACTAAAATTAAATTAAACCCCTAAGAAAAATAAAACACTCTAAAATCCATGGAAAGCAAATAAAACCATAAAAATCATAAAAATCATAAAAACCCTAAAACCCTAAAAATCCTAAAAACTCTCAAACCCCTCAATATCCCAAAAATCTATAAAAACCATAAAAACCCTTAAAAACATATGAGAATCGATAAAAATTTAAAAACCCTTAAAAAACCTAAAAAATCTAAGAAAAACATAAACATATGAAATCACTTAAAATCCCTAAAAACCTAAAAAATGATAAAAAAACCTCAAAATACTAAAAACCATAAAAACCATTAAACCCATAAAAACTGGAAAAAACCCTAAAAACCAATAAAAACACTAAAATAGGATGTGAGGTGTTTTGGTGTAGTAACACAGGATGGGAGGTGTTCTGGTGATCTGTAGAATGCCCCGGTTGATGACTCCTTCATCCTTGTGTTCCCAGCCAAGGAAGCAAGGTGGAAGATAGATGGGGGAGTTCCAGTTGATGGTCTTTATTCAACCAACAAATTCACCCCACTCTCCGGTTTGTTTTGGGATGATTAAGATCCTTTTGAATCCCCGAATGTGGTGGCTGAAGCTTAAAAAGTGGCTGATGAACCTGAAAAAGTGATGGATGAACCTGTAAAGGTGGAAGATGACCCTGAAACAAAAGACAAAAAGAAACCTGTGGGAAGGCCCCCTAAGAAAAAGGGAGGACAAGGAAAATGAATTGGTAGTTCACAGCCCACGAAGGACCATCCCTCTATTAGGGAGTAATCATCACCATCACAATGAAGATCATGATCTGGAACTGCAGAGGAATTAGGAACACTCCCACAGCCCGAGCTCTCTGTCACTTCCTCTCCACCCACCGTCCAATGCTAATCGGCCTTGCAGAACCTATGTCCAGGTTTTCTGACTGCATGAGCATCAGGTGGTCCAACCATGGATACTCCCTCATCTTCCACAACAATGCCGAAGGTGGCATGGAAACCTTTTGGGTACTTAATCATGTTGGCATTCATCTTATTTCCTTTGAGATGAGTAAGAAAATTATTTCACTATTGATATGGACCCAGGACCACACCATAAATATCTCCTTTATCTATGCCTCATGTGCTTACACAAAGAGGAGGCAACATTGGAGTGACCTAATCCAAACTAGTGGAAAAATCCAGCATAATTGGATAGTGATAGGGGACTTTAATATAGTCCTAAGGCCTGATGAAAAGACTAGGACTGCCTTCTCCTGAATTTCTGCAGAGGAATTCTCAGGTTTCCTGGATCAATGAAACCTCACTGAGGTCCCCATCGCTGGGTCTCAATTCACATGGGGAAGACACACCATAAATGAAAGTCATGTGAGTAGGATTGATAAATGTTTCAATCAGATTAATGACCGGGGCACACCCTGTAATATTGCTGGGTTCACTCTCCCGAAGCTCAACTCCGATCACAATATGTTAATTGTGGAAATAAGAGGCGGAGGTAGGAGGTAGTAGCCACTACCCATTATATTCAACAATGTGTGGCTCACAATCCTGGTTTTTAGAGAAGTGGTTATCCAAGGATGGAATAATATATTCCATGGCAGCCCACACTTCATGATGGCTTCCGAGATTAAGAGAATCAAAGGGATTCATAGGGAGTGGAGCAATGCCCATTTATCCATGCTTGATGATGACATAAGGATGGCTAAAGCACAGCTTGCTGCTTGTCAGGATACTAACCAACAGTTGGATACCCCTTCTGGGGAGGTACTAACGTTACATTCAAAGCTTGACGATCTCCTGGGACTGAAGGACAAGCTGGCCAAAAATCAATTTAATGTGAAATGGCTTAAGGATGGTGATAGGAACTCCAAATTATTCCACTACCTACATAGGGAGAAAAAGATTAAGAAAGGGATGAATGTGGTCTGAATTAGTAGCATGACTTTCACAAATGATAGTGAGATCTATAGCGTTGTTGTTGGATACTTCGAGGAGCTATATAATGATACTGGAAATGAACAGACTCTTAACCTCATGGGTTAGATCACCCTATGCATTAAGGAGTCCCAAAATAAATCCCTCACGGATTCTCCACATGAAGAAGAGGTGAGAGCTGCCATCTTCTCATTAAACACGGAATGTGCCCCTGTCCCAGATGGATTTAGCAACAAATTCTTCAAGGTCTACTGGGAAATCATGCACATTGAACTCACCAGTGCTATTAGAGAATTCTTCCTCTCATTCTCACTACCCCATGGGACCAACTCAAGATTCCTCACATTGCTTCCCAAACAAGAGAATGCCCTCGATATAGGTGATTTCTGTCTGGTTTCCATTGGAAACACAATTACAAAAATCATAATCAAGATCCTTTCTCACATGATGGGGAGGATCATTCGGGATCTCATTACCCCAAATCAATTTGGGGTTGTCCCAGGCCATAGTATTCAAAGCTATTTGTACTCAACATCATAAGGAATCAACATCATGAAGAAGGTCTCGAAGCATGGGAGCTTGGATCTGAAGCTGGATATCATGAAGGCCTTTGACACCATCAAATGGTCTTTCATTATTGGTGTATTGACCAAGTACGATTTCTCCATTACATTAATTAAATTAATTAACACCAAACTTTCTAGTGCTGTGATTTCCATTCTCATCAACAGATCACCACAAGGGTTCGTCCAATGCTCACGTGGCATTAGACAAGGAGACCCCCTCTCGGGCCTACTCTTTGTGGTCACCAAAGATTACTTGAGCCGATGCATTATTGAACTGTTGCAGGCTGGCCTCTTCACTCCAATCAAGGTAGAAAAGGACCTTCACGTACCATCACACCTACTCTATGCTAATGAAATCCTCCTCTTCGGGCAGGCTAACAGGTAGACATTGTTCAATGTCAAAAGGCTCTTCTGGCACTATGAAGATGTTGCAGGCCAAGCGATTAGCTGGAACCAATCATCCATTATTTTTGGAAAGGGGGTTTCTTCCCAAAGGTAACATCGCGTTGTCAAATCTCTGGGCATAATGAGGGGATCCCTCCCCTTTATGTATCTGGGAGTTCCATAGTTCTTGGGGAAAGTGAAAAGATGTCACCATGAAATTATCTTGCTAAAAATCACTCGAAAAATGGAAATATGGAAAGAGAAAACTCTATCTCAAGCAGGAAGAGTTTTCTTGTTCAACTCAGTCATCACCTCCATGTTCGTAAATTATTTTCCATTTACAGATGGCCCACAAGCTAGATTAAAAATATTCAAAGCAAGATTCGGAACATTGCCTGGATGGGATGCATTTATGAAAGGAAATTAATCTCCATCACATGGAAGAAATGTACTAAACCTGCTGATATGGGTGGGCTTGGCATTAAAGACCTATGGAAATTCAATGATGCCCTCATTGGGAAATTTACCTGGAATCCTTTCAATCCACAATACGGGGGGTCTGGACATCCTAAGGGAAAGGCTCAACTCCAAACTCTATGACGGCTTTACTAGTTACATTTCTTCATCAGTGTGGTCTATAATCAGATTCTCATATAGAGACATAATCCTTCAATCAAAATGGATAGTCTCAAGGCACTCAAACTTGAACTATTGGACAACTACCTGACTTGACAGGCCATTCAGTGACTCTGTTCAGCCTCAACCCAACCTACACCACCTCTCTATTGCCTAATACAATAACCAAATGGCGGAGCTCATCAGGATCCTTCTTGAAAACATTATTCAGAAAATATAGAGTTACCCATTTACTGACACTGATAGCCTCATCTAGAAACCCAACCTTGTTGCAATGTTGAGCACAAGGGAGCTCTATCGGTATAAATGTGGACAAGGCACCCAGCCACCAACATGGATTTCCAAATTTAGGAGAAACTTCATACTTCTATCGAGTTTTACTTTGCTGTGGAAAGTGTGGATGAACATGCTGCCTCTGCTGGAGCAACTCAAAAAAGCCAGATGGAGCTTAGCCTTGGCTTTCCCAAGCTTCCTACGAGCAGAGGTAAATGAAAAACACATCTTCCTTAGCTGCATGCTCACTGCCTCATTATGGGACTATGTGCAGAACCTCTTCGACCAAAATTTCTGCATGGGTGGCACTCTAAAAGAACTTTTTAACAGCTTCATCAGTGCGGACCGCAGCAAGAAGCTCAAGAACCTCATGCATGCTGCAGTCGTGGCCCTTGCATGCTATGTGTGGACAACCCAGAATAAGACCATTTTTGAATCAAAGGCCAACTCCCTCCATGGTGGAATCCTAGCGATCCACAAAGCTGTTCATGCTGCATCTCATATTCAAACTGGAGCAATGCATAACAACATGAATAATTTGGTCATTTTGAGAACCCTTAGAGTTCTTGGTAGGTGTAAACAACCAACACCCATGAAATTCATCCGGTGGATTCATCCAATTCCAGGTTGGATTAATGTTAACATGGATGGCACCCCATCAAGAGAACCTGGTCTCGTAGGATGCGGAGGTGTCTTTCGTACTTACAGAGGCTTCGTCATGGGATTCTTCTTTTACTTATTGGGAAGTGGATGCGCCAATAAGGTGGAAATATGGGCCATCATCAAGGAAATATAGTTCGTGATGCAATTAGATTAGAAGCTCTTATGGATTGTGTCCGACTCAATGCTAGAGGTGGAGGCCCTGAGAAGCATATCCAGAAGAGTACCATGGCGTCTACTCCCGTAATGGATCAAATGCCTCAAAGCTACACAAGATCTGACCCTACACATCACACATGCTTTCCGAGAAGTGAATGTAGTGGAAGATGCACTCTCAAACAAAGCAATTGATGATTGGGGCTTCATGTGGTCCTTCGTCACTCCACAGTACTGTACGTCCCTTGTGGACTCAGACATGAAGGATGATACCAAGACCCTCTTCTGTAGGCCCTTCTTGTAAGACCATCTACCTTACTTTATTTATTTAAATTTGGGGACCAGGTACACCTGGTTCTTTACATTATTTGAATAAAAACACTTAAAACCCCTAAAAACCTAAATAAAATTTTAAACCCCTAAAATAACAGAAAAAATAAAAACCCAAAAAACCCTGAAAATCCCTAAAACCATAAAAACCATTATAATCAGAAAAAATCCCTAAAAAGCCCTAAAAATATGAAAACCCTAAAAACCCAAAAAACCATAAGAAATCTATAAAAACAAAAACAAAATTAAATCCGTACTTACCTAAAAAACACTAAAACCCATAAAATACCCAAAAACCCAAAACCCCTAAAATCTATAAAAAAATATAAAAAAATTTAGAAACCCTAAAAACCTATAAAAGCCCTAAAAACCACTAAAAACTCTAAAAAGCATTTAAACCCATAAAATCATTAAAAAAATAAAAAAACATTAAAAATCCAAGAAAATCAACAAAAAACCCTAAACCCTTTAAACCCATAAAACTATAGAAAACACTAAAACACCTCAATATCCCTAAAAATACTAAAAGTCCATAGAAATCCTGAAAATTCTCTAAAAAACCATAAGTACATAAAAAACCCAAAAACGTTAAGATCCATAAGAAAACCTTAAAAACCTAAAATCACTTAAAAACAATAAAAAAACTAAAAACGAAAAAAATAATTAAAAAGTAAAAATCTCAAAAATACATGAAAATATAAAAAACCCAAAAAAACATAAAAATGCTAAAAAAAATCCCTAAAAATCCCCAAAAAACTAGAAAAATCATAAAAACCCCTAGAACCCTAGAAAAATATTAAAAACCAATAACACATAAATCCTTAAAAATCCTAAAAAATGGTAAAAACTCTAAAATAACCTAAAAACCATCAAAACCCTTATAAAACATTAAACCCCCTAACCCTATAAAAATTCATAAACCCCCATAAAACTCTAAAAAAATCAGTAAAACTTCTAAAAATACTTTAATCTAAAAAATGGTAAAACATATAAAAACTCATATAAACTATAAATAAAATCAAAAACTACTAAAATCACAAAAAACATAAAATCACTAAACCCCTAAATATCCTTGAAACCACAAAATATTTCCAAAACCCTAAAAACCTTAAAAAAACTAAACAATCCCTAAAAAAACCTAAAAATGTAATAAATTCTGAAAACACTAAAAACCCCTTCAAAAAAATTAAAATCCTAAAACACCCAAAACCCCTAAAAATAAAAGACATTAAAAACCCTAAAACCCACAAAATCCCTAAGAACCATAAATACCCTAAAAATACTAAAATCCATAAAATCATAAAAACTCTAAAATCCTTATAAACCCCAAGAAAACATTAAAAACTCAAAAAAAATTAAAACCCAAAAAAAACCAAAAATCATAAAATACCCTAAAAATCATAAATCCCCTAAAACCACTAAACCCTAAGAACTATAAAAAATACTAACAGTACATAAAATCCCTAAAAATATATAAATACTTTAAATCCCTATAAAACTCTAAAAATGTTTAAAAAACTCTATAAAACCACATAATTGATAAATAAATAAAAAAACTCCTAAAACCCTAAAAACCCATAAAAACTCAAGAAACAAAGAAACCCCCTCAAAATCCCCAAAACATGAACAAATCATGAAAATCCTAAAAAATCCCTCAATCTCTAAATATGTAAAAACTGTAAAAACCTTGAATACACTATGATAAAACATAACCACCTAAAAATACATAAAACACATTATAAACCAGTAAAACAATTAAAACCTTAAATACTCCTCGAAACACTTAAAATCGTTTAAACCCCAGAAAACCATAAAAATTATAAATAACTCTAAAAATCACTATAAATGTAAGAATCCCTAGAAACATTGAAAACCCAAAATAAATCTCAAGAAGAGAAAAAAAATTACATCCACAAAAAAAAGAAAAACCTAAAAAAAATATAAAACCCCAAAAAACCAAAAAAAAAAAGATCATAAAACCATAAACCCTTTAAAGGCCTTAAAACATTAAATACCCTAAAAACCCATAAAAACCCACCAAAAATTCTAAAAACCCTTTATAACCAAAAACTATAATACTATAAAAAACACAAATCCCCTAAAAACACAAGAAGAACCATAAAACCCCAAAAAACCATAAAAATTATAAAATCCTTAAAAATAATAAAACCCCTCAAAATACTCAAAAAACATAATGACCATAAAAATAATAAAAACCCATAGAAATCCATAAAAACCTAAAAGCCCCTAAAAACCATAAACACCCTTAATACCACCTTAAAAACCTAAAAACGCTTAATACCCCTAAAAACTAACAAATGTTAAAAACCCATACAAGCCCTAAAACCCCAATAAGTATTAAAATCTGTAAATACCCCTAAAAACTATAATAATCCTAAAAATGTTTAAAAAACTTCTAAGAACATAAAAACCCCTAAAAATCGTGAAATACCATAATAAAATATTAAAAACCTTAAACACATAAAATCAATAAAAACATAAAAACTGTTAAAAATTCTGAAAATCGTTAAAACCCAAAAAAACCCTAAAACACCGAAAATCTATAAAACCCTAGAAGCATTTAAAATCTAAAAAAACCATAAAACTTCCTAAAAATGTAAAACCCCTATAAACTATGAAAAAACCTATGAAAACCTTGAAAACCTAAAAATAATTAAAATGGATAAAAATTATTAATATGGATAAAAACCCAAAAATACCTAAAAAACCCTAAAAATCTTCAAAACTATAAAAATAATGGAAATCCTAAAACTTTAAAAACCTAAAAAAAAAATCCTCAAAAGCCACTAAATAATAGAAAAACACTATAAACACCTTAATATGTTAAAAAACTCTAAAAACATTTAAAACCCAAGAAAACTAAAAAAACACTAAAATCTCCAAAAATCATAAAAACCCTAAAACCATAAAGACCACAAAAATCCTAAAAAAATTAAAAACCTAAAAAACCTTAATACATTGAAAGCCCATAAAAAAACAAAGAAAACCTTAATAACCTAAAAACATTTAAATAAGGTGAGAGGAACTCCAAGATCATCCAAAGTTTACATAAATAGAAGAAAGAAAAGAGAGGACTGACTGTTGTCTATATTAATGAATCTATTCTCACATGTAATAAGTACATCTCAATGGTGGTTTTAGAAAAAATTGAGATTCCCTATTATTATAATAGTATTGGTAATATTACCCAACTTGGTGATTCCATTATACCATGCTTTAAATACCATTATAATGTGGCTTTAACTACTACCCCCTTTGAAAAAGAGGTCAAAGAAACCCTTTACTCATTGAATATGGAGAGTGCACCAGGCCTCAATAGTTTCCCCAATACATTCGTCATGTTTTATTTAGATATCATGCAAGTGGAAATCACAAATGCAGTTAGGTAATTAATTCTTACATTCTTAATTCCCCATGGAACTAATTCCAACTTTATTTCATTGATCCAAAAGATTAAAAATGCACTTGGCATAAGAGAATTTCATCTTGTCGCCATTGTGAACACCATTCCAAAGATCATTAGAAAATTTCTAACCCTAATGCTGGGAAATTGTTTTCATAATTTCATCAAAACTAACCAGTTCATGTTTTTTCCAGGCCAGATCATTCAAAAGTACCTCATTTCTAACTCGAAAGGCATAAATTTCTTGCCGAAGGAAATGAAATATAGAAATTTTCACCCAAAAATTACATCGTGAAGGCCTTTGGCACTATAAAGTGGAGATTTATTTTTAAAGTTCTCAATAAATACGAATTTTCCTCCACTTTCATCAATTTGATTTTTACCATCCTATGTTGCATTAGGATGTTGATCCTAGTCAATGGCTCCCCAAAGGGGTTTTTTTCAAATGATCATATGGTGTTAGGTATGATGATCCACTCTTAGTTATACTTTTTGTGATTGTTGAAGACTACCTGAGTCGATGAATCAATGATCTCTCCCAAGTTTGATTCTACATGTTGATAAGGGTAGGAAAGGGTATTCAAATTCCCTTATAGCTTCTCTATACTGATCATATTCTTCCTTTCAGGAAAAAAAAATAGAACAATAATGTAAATCAAATTTCTCTCCCAACACTATGAGGTGGTTGCAGGATAGTCTATTAGTTGGATAAAATCATCCATGGTCTTTGGAAAAGGACTTTTAGCTTCTTTGAAAATCATAATAACCAAGTATCTTGGTGTTAAAATAGTATCCATACCCTTACATTAGCTTCTTATCCCTTTTTTTCTAGTGGAAGGCCAAAAACTGCCACTTAGAGAGAATCTCAGCTAAGATCACTAGTCAATTGAATAGTTAGAAATGGAAATTTATGTCCCAATATGGAAGGGTATTCCTAGAAAATGTTCTCTTTACTTTGATGTTTGTTCATGCATTCTCCATTTATAAATGCCCACTTTTCCTATCCCATCCAAGAAAAAATTAGAAACTTTTTTAGAATGGTTTCATTAATGAGATGAAGTTGGTCTTTCTGGCATGGGAAGATTTCACCAAACTGGTTGACATGGGTGGATTGGGTATTAAAGATCTTAGGAAATTTAATGATGTGCTCCTTGAAAAATTCACCAAGAATTTAATCACCTCACATGATGGAGGACTAGACTTACTGGGTGATAGATTCACTAACTAGCTATATATTGGTTTTTAAAGCTATCTCCCATTAAAATATTGTAATACCATAAGATCCTAATTTAATTATCTAATGTCCAACTCAAAATGGGCTGTTTCAAATAGCTCCAACATGAATTGCTGGATCACTAACTAGATGGACTGACCACTGGATTAGATGGTCTCACACCCCGCATGATAGACAACACATATGTATTGCTAAAGTTTATTAAGGGATTAATAAGTTTGCTGGGTTCCTGCCCTCACATATCATTCGGGAAATTAATAGATACTTTTTCATTGATGTTGAAACACTCATATAGAAACCAAATTTGTTTCGAAAACTCATTTCTAGGGACTTCAACTGGTACAATAAAGTAAAGAACAACATTAATCCATCTTGTCTCACTAAATTTTAAAGACCTTCACCCCCCATTGAAACATCTAATTTTATAAAATTTGTGGAAATACAGGATTCCACTACATGGTTATCCTAAGAGGGATGATCTACAGATTTTCTCAGGAAGAAACCCCTTCTTGTAGGATGAGGAAACAAAATTTCATCTCTTTTTGTAGTGCAGGTATGCGGCCAGGAATTGGGATTATGTCCATAAATTATTCCAAATTGAGCTATGCCTGGACTATAACGTGAAGGACCTATTGAAATTTATCTGAGATCGGGATCTAAGCCAGAGGGTTCACAATCTCGTGCTCATATTGGCTGCCATAGTTTTGGACGATATTTGGGCATCCCGAAATGTTGTTTCTTTAAAAATAGAAAGTGATCCTTCCATGTTGGTGGTGTGGCCATACATAATGTTGGTTATGTGGTGACCTACATTCAAACTATTTAAATGGAACATGATTAGAATGATTTCATAATTTTGTGCTCACTTGGTGTTTCTAGAAAGTTTAATAAGCCATTGACTCTAAATTTTATTTGATGGATTCCCCCAATTCCATCCTAGATAAATGTCCATGTTGATGGTGCATCAGTGGGTGCACCCAGTTCCTCAGAATGTAGAGGTATTTTTCATACAAATAGAGTATTATTTGGAGGATGTTTCTATAATTTTATTGGGAATATATGTGCTTATGAGGAAGATCTTTGAGAAAAGATCAAAGTGGTCTATTATGCTAATCAATTTTGGGGGAATCTCCTTAAGATCGAATCTGACATGATCCAGGTGGTGGAGGCCCTCAAAAATAAATCAAGAAGGGTACCTTGGAGAATTATCCCAAATTGGACTAATTTCCTCAAGGTATCTTAGGACCTTACACTTAATTTCACACAAGTATATAGGAGGGTGAATATGGTGGCAGATGTTCTCTCTAAAAAATAATTGAGGATTAGAGCTCAATATTGTCCTTCACCCCACACTTTTGTGCGTCCTCAGTGGCTTCAAATTTTAAGGGTGACCTTTACACATGTGTTTCTAAAACATCCTTGTAACGCTCGATATTTATTTTTTCCAATAAATTTGGGAGACCGAGCATGCTAGGTCCTAATACTTTTTCACCCTAAAAACATAGAAATCACTAAAAATCCAACAATAAAATAAAAAACCAGACTAACCATAAACCCCCTAAAACCCATAAAAACACTAGAACCCATGAAAATGCTAAAACCCATAGAAACTCTAAAAACCCTATAAGACCCAAAAAAATATATTATATATTCCAAAAATTGTAAACCCCTAAAAATTGAAAATAAACTCTAAAAACCCATAAAATCAATAAAAATCACAAAAATATGAAAAAATACCTAAAAATGGAAAACCCTGAAAAACCCAAAAAACCTATAAGAAAACATTAAAAATGTATGAAGATTTTATGCCTTTAAAAGCCTAAAATAATTTAGAAGCCCTGAAAACCATAAAACTAAATAAAAAACATAAAAACCCCTATAAACCTTACAAAATATTCAATACTCATAAAAACCTTAAAAACCACTAAAAATATTTAAACCCTAAAAACATTAAAAAAAATATACAAAATTATAAAACCATAAAAAACTAAAAAAACCCTAAAACCTAAGAAACCCTAAAACCTAAAAAACCATAAATTCATAAAACCCTAAAACCCCTTAAAATCCATAATACCCCTAAAAGCCATAAAAAATCTAAATGTCCCTAAGAATTCCTCAACTAGTTACAAAACATGAAAACCATATGAAAACATACAAAACCTATGAAAACTTAAACCACAAAAATAATAAAAAACCCTAAAATCCCTAAAACCCCCTAATAACTATAAAACCCATAAAACTACTAAAAACCCTCAAATTTACAAAAAAAAACCCTAACAAACCATTAAAAATTCTAACCCCCCCCCAAATACCAAAAAACCAAAAAAACCTAAATAAACATGAAAACCCCTATGAAATCCCTAAAAAACTAAAACGCTTAAAACACATAAAAATAGAAAAAACTTAAAACACTAAAAAACTCTAGAAATATCTACAAACCATAAAACCCCTAAAAATGTTAAAAATCCAAAAAAACACCAAAAACAACTAAAAATTATAAAAAAAACCTTTAAAATTATAAAATCTTAAAAATAATAAATAACCTTAAAACCCCAAAAATACCACCCCCCTTAAACCACCAAAACACCATCAACCCCTAAAAATCCAAAAAAACCCTAAATCTCTTCAAAATCTCTAAAACCCATCAAAAACCATAAAAATCCTAAAAACCCTTAAAAATAAAAAAACATTAAAACCAGGAAAACACCATAGAAAACTATAAAAACATAAAAAAACTTAAATCCCATAAAAACCCTAAAAACGCTAAAAACAATAAGATACCATAATACCCTAGAAAACCCCCAAAACCATAAATATCCATAAAAATAGTAAAACATTATAAAATCCTAAAAAATCCATAAAAATACCTAAAAATGTAAAAACCCTAAAAACCCAAAAAAAACTATGAAACCATTAAAAACCTAAAAACAATTCAAACGCCTAAACACAATAAATGAAAAAAACCTAAAAGACTCTAAAACCCTAAAAACACATAAAATCATAAATCCCTTAAAAACTTAAAACTATAAATACCCATAATTACCCTATAAAATCTAGAAACTACAAAAACCATTTGAACCCCTAAAAATGTTAAAAACTCTAAAAAACCTTAAAAACGAAGAAAACCATATATCCTTAAAAAACATTAAAACCTTAAAATTATTAAAAATAGTAAAAAATATCAAAATATCTTAAAACTCTAAAAAGAAAAAATATATTTAAAAATCATAAAAAATCCATAACAAACTAAAAATACATAAAAACTAATAAAACCCCTAAGAAAAAAAAGTATAAAAAATTAAAACTCCTAAAAACCTAAAAACACAAAAAACCATATATACCATAAAAACCCTAAAAACCCCAAAAATCACAAAATCCTTAAAACCTTAAAAACCCATAAAAAGATTAATAATTCCCAAAAATCACAAAAAATATAAAAATAACTAAAAAACTATCAAAATACCTTATAAAATACTAAAAAATTAAAAAAAAGACCCAAAATATCAAAAAATGCTAAAACCACAAAAAACCTCAATATACCCTAAAAAACCTAAAACCACATAAAACCATAAAACCAAAAAAACCAATAAAACTTCTAATACCTATAAAAACCCTAAAATCCATTAAAATCTCTAAAATAGTTTAAAACCCTAAAAATGTTAAAAAAACTCAAAAAACCATAAAAACCATAAAAAACTCAAAAAACCCAAAATATCCTTACACCCTTACAAACTAAAAATCCCTAAAGCCATAAACCCTTCAAAATACCTAAATAACCTAAAAGACTATAAATTTCCTGAAAACGTTTTAAAAATCACTAAAACATAAAAACCCTTTGGAAACCCTAAAGAACCCTAAAAGAACCATTAAACCCTGAGAACACTTAAACCCCCCAAAAAACCTAAATAAATCTAAAGACCCCAAAAATCCATAAAACCCCTAAAAATATTTTAACCCCTCAAAAATTTTATAAATCCATAAGAATGCTAATAATGAATTAAAATCCCAAAATACCCTAGAAAACCAAAAAGCACTAAAAATGCTTAAAAGATACTAAAAACCATAAATACCTTAAGAACATTAAAAAACCAAAAAATCCAAAAAACCCTAAAAACAAATTACAAATATAAAAAAACTTTAAAACCCTAAATATCTTGAAAGTCTCTAAAAACCCATAAAAACAAGAAAAACTATGAAAACCATAAAAACCTTAAATCCAAAAAATCATCAAAATCCCTAAAAATTCTAAAAATGAAAAATATCCTAAAAAATACCTAGGAATCCCAAAACATAAAAGACCCTAAAATCTAAAAAAACCCTAATAAAAAAATTAAAAAGATAAAATTACTTATAACCTGTAAGAACGAAAAAAAGTGATAAAATACCAAAAAACCAAAAACCCCACAAATCCATAAAAATCAAGAAAACCCTAAAAATACATAAAAAATCTAAAAAATAATTAAAATACATAAAAACATAAAAATATTAAAACCATGAAAAAGACTAAGAAAACCATAAAACCATAAAAATGCATAAAAAAACTAAAAACCTAAAAAATTAAAAACCCCTAAAAGACACTAAAAACCCTAAAACACCTAAACATTATAAAACCCCATAAAACATTAAAAAAATTAAAACCCATTAAATTGTTACCAAAATTAAAAACACTTAAAACCCAAAATACATGAAAAACCCTATAAACAAAAAACCAAAAAAAAAACATAAAACCCCGAAAAAAACTCCTATGAAAACTCAAAATATCTAAAAACACAAAAAAATATAATATAAATACTATAAAATGCCTTCAAATACCTATAAAGTAAAACCCCTAAACCTTTGAAAACCCTTATGAAAACCTTAAAACAAAAAACACTTTAATCTTCTAAAAAACATAAAAAACCCAAAAACCCTTAAGGCACTAAAAACCTCTAATATCAAAAAACGCCTATAACCATAAAAACCCATTAAACTAATAAAAACTCTAAAAAGACTGAAAACCATTTAATCAAATAAACTTTTTAAAATAATATATAAACACTTTAAAACTATTAAAATATCAAATAACCTTAAAATATTCTATAAAAAATCATAAAAATCACATATAAAAAACACCCTCATAATCACTAAAACCCCCCAAAAAATACAAATTGTGAAAAGGCCCTAAAAATTTCTAAAATTTTAAAAACCCTAAAAAACCTGAATATCCTTAAGAAACCTTAAAAACCTATGAACACATAAAACCCCTAAAACCTAAAAATTGATTGATACCCAATAAACTAAAAAAACCCTTAAAACTTTATAAAAACTCTCAAAATTACTAAAACCCTAAAACCCCCCAAAAATCCAAAAAATCCATAAAAATCCAAAAAACCCCTTAAAAAAAACCCAAAACCCTAAAAACCTATAAGAAAATATTAAAACAAAAAACACTTAAACCCCCTAAAAAACCAAAAAACACTAAAAAACCAAAAAAATCACTGAAACCCTAAACCCTAAAAACCATCAAAATCCCTAAAACCCCTAAAAACCATAAAATTTTAAAAAACACTAAAATTCTCAAAAAATTTAAAAGAATGTAAAAATCATGAATCCCCCCTAGAAAATGTTAAAAAACTAAAAACAATTAAAACACCTAAAACCTAAAAAATCTAAAAAAACCCAAAAAACTTTTAAAAAAACTAAACAATTACTAAAACCCAAAAAATAACAAAAAACTCTAAAAAATATTTAAACCCCAAAAAATGAAAAAAAATCTAAAAAAGCATAAAAACTATAAAAAACTAAAATAACCCAAAAAACACAAAAAAAACCCAAAAAAACCCAAAAAACCCCATTAAAACCATAAAAATCCCTAAAACCACAAAATAACCATAAAACCCTACAAAAGCCCTAAAAATAGATAAAAATGTAAAAACACCTAAAAATGACATGAATCTCTATGAAAAACATACAAACCTAAAAACAATTAAAAACCCTAAAAAATTCTTAATCCCAAAAAAACTCAAAAAACCCTAAACCCCTAAAACCATATACTCCCTAAACCATAAAAAAATAAAAATCACAAAGGAAACCTAAAACCCATTAAAACACTAAAACCATCTGAACCTATAATAACATTTTAAAACCCCAAAAATCCGTGAAAACCCAAAATCATCTAATAAAAAATAAAAACCTCAAAATCCCTAAAGACCCTTAAAAAATAAAAAAAACCTTAGAAATACCTAAAAATACCTAAAACCATATAAAATCCAAAAAAAGACCATAGAAATCCTTACAAAACTGTGAAAATTAAAACCCCTGAAAACCTAAAAATAATAAATCCCTTTAAAACCCATAAAACCATGAAAACCCTAAATCCAAAAAATAACTAAAAATTGTAAAAAATATTAAAAAAAACCGTGAAACCCACTAAAATATCTAAAAACCCTTTAAAACCTAAAAGACATGAAAAATACTAAAAATTCATAAAAGCCCTAAAAACACTAAAAACCAGAAACCCCATAAAAAAAATAAAAACCTATAAAATAATAAAAATCTGGAAAAACCCTACAAATCCATAATGATCCCTAAAATAAATAAAAACCCTAAAAACCTTGAAAACCCCCAAATAAAACATTAATAACCTAAAACCACTTAAAAACACTAAAATCCTAAAAAACCCTAAACTCCCTAAAAACTTGAAAAAACCCAAAAATTCCCAAAAATTTCTTAAACTTTAAAACCCATATAAATCCAAAAAAAAATTCCTAAGAATCAATAAAAATGATAAAAACACTAATACCTTGAAAAAACATAATAAAAACATAAAAACCAAAAAACACATAAAACCCATAAGAAACCTAAAATGACAAAAACCTTAAAAAATACCCTAAAAACCAAAAAAAATGTAAAAACACCAAGAAACCCTTAAAACCCGTAAAAGTACATAAAACCCCAAAACCACTAAAAACTCTAAAAATCATCTAATTTTTTTAAATCATTAAAAATTTCTATAAAACCCAAAAAACCCTAAAACACTCAAAAAAACCAAAAAAATAAAATAAAAACATAAAACTGTAAAACCCATAAAAATCCCCCCAAATCCCTAAAAACATAAAAAACCCCTATAAAACTCCCAAAAAACCGAGAAGAAACCTTAAAACCTAAAAAAATCAAACCCCTAAATACGTAAAAAACACAAAATAATAAAAAATACTAAAAACCCAAAAACCCAAAAACATTAAGAAAACATGAAAACTATAAAACCCCTAAAACCACAAAATCCTAAAAAACTGCTAAAAATATCTAAAAACATAAAAACCAAAAAATACCTTGAAAAAATATAAGAATACCATCAAAAACTAAAAACACATAAAACCACTAAAGAGTAAAAAACAGTAAAAACCTAAAAAGAAAATAAAAACCCTAAAAATCATAAAAACCATGAAACCCCTAAAATCTTTTAAAACCCCACTAAGAACTATAAAACCCCGTTAAAACCTTAAGAATGGTAAGAACTCTAGAAACCTTAAAACCCCAACATACCATAAAAACCCTAAAACCCTAAAGCCCCGAAATTTGTCAAAGTCCCTTAAAAACCTAAAAACTATAGAATTCATAAAAATCCCAAAAAATCGAAAAAAATGTCAAATCCCTAAAAACAATTGAGACCCTTAAAAATATCATAATACCCCGAAAAATAATAAATCCCTAAAAACCTAAAAAAATATTAATACCCTAAAAACCAACAAAACCCATAGAAACCCCTAAAACCCCATGAAAACCCTACAACCACCAAAAACACTAAAAACTCAAAAAAACCCAACAAACCAAAAAAATAAAATCCCAAAAAACCCAATAAAACCCTAAAAAACCTATAAATCCCCAAACCCAAAAAAGTATAAAAATCCTAAAAATAACTAAAAATAAATATTAACAAAAAAAAGTCTTAAAACCTTGAAAAAAATTAAGATAACTTTTAAATCCTAAAAACACACAAACCCACTAAAAGCGATAGAAAACACTATAAATCCTAAACATCCTAAAACCCCTAAAATCCATAAAAACAATAAAAACCATAATAATATATAAACCCCTAAAACCCATAAAACCCAGAAAAACCCACAAAAACTATAAAATCCATTTAAAACTCTAAATTTTTAAAATGATCAAAAACCATAAAACCCATAAAAACTCAAAACCCCCTGAAAAACTAAAAAAATCAATAAAATCCAAAACATCTCTAGAATCCCTGAAAAGGAGAAACTAGAATAAATATTAGAAACCCTCTGAAATAATCAAAAACCTAATAAAATTAAAACCCCATAAAACCTAAATATAATAAAAACCATAAAATACCTAAAATTTCATAAATACACTTAAAATTATAAAAGTCTTTAAAACCCTAATAGCAAAAAACCCTAAAAAATAAAAAACTCCAAAAACCCTTTACACCCATAAAAAATTAAAAACTCAGAAACCTAATAAAACCCTAAAAACCAAAAAGACCCTAAAACACATAAAATACCTAAAATCCCTCAAAATCCCTAAAAACCCTATCAAATAATAAAAATACTAAAAAATATGTAAAAATACGTAAAAACATAAAAAACACTAAAACCCCTAAAAACCCATTACAAACCAAAGAACAATTAAACACACTAAAAACCTAAAAAATGCTAAATTCTTTAAAGAACAATTAAACCCCCTGCTGGATGTGAGCTGATGATTGGCTGGGAGGCGCTGTTGGGGTATTTTCTTTTTATGATGGGCTGGACGTTGGTTGCTTGGCTGAGATGTGATGTTGCTGATGCTTTGGAGGTGATGAAGTTGTTGCGTATGGTGATAGTGCTGCTGCTGCTGGATGTTGGTTTCTACTTGGTTGGGACTATTGCTGGATCTTTCTTGCTTGGACTTGTGTGTTTTTTCTTTTTTGGTCTTTCTTTTCTTGGGGTCTTCTGTGTCTTGGGTTTGTAAAGGGTTTTTGGGTGCGGGTCGTTTGACCCCTCCCCTCCCTTGTCTGTTGTGTCATTTTTTCATAATAAATTTGGGAGTATCGGGAATAGCCCGATCCTCGCATCTTCCTTTCCCTAAAATACCTAAAAACTAAAAAACACCAAACCCCTAAGGAAACCATAATAACCTAATAGAATTATAATATCTGAAAAACATAAAAAATATTAAAAACCCTAAAAGACCCTCAAAAACCTAAAAACCAATAAAAACCATAAAACCTATAAAAAACATAAAAACCCAAAAAATACATAAAATACATAACACTAATGAAAACTATAAAATAAATTAAAACATCTAAATACTTTATAAAACTCTAAAAACAACTAAACACAAAATATTAAAAAAGTATCCCTAAAACCCCCAAATAAACATAAAAAAATTAAAATAAAAAGAACCTTAAAGACGCTGACAATCCCTAATAACCCTAAAACACTATAAATTTAAAAATAACCCTATGAATCCATAGACTTGTAAGAAACCAAAAAACACCCACTAACTTTTAATAGAAACATAAAAACATAAAAACACTAAAAACCCTAAAAACCCCTAAAGAAACGTTAAAAAGCTAAAAAACCTTAAACCCTGAAAAAACCTAAAAATGCCAAAATCCCATAAAACCATAAAAACCCTAAACCAATAAAACCCCTAAAACCCCATAAAAATTATAAAAGATCACTAAAAACCCTAAAATACTTTTAAACCCATAATAATTTTAAAAACTATAAAAAACCAAAAAAACTCAAAAAAACACACTAAAACTCCAAAAAACCCTAAAAATCCTAAAAACCCTAGAAACACTACAACCCCTCAAAAAGCCTAAAAACCCCAAAAGACCATAAAAATTCTTAAAATTCCCAAAATAACTAAAAATGTGAAGAACCCTAAAAACCCTAAAAACCCCAAATAAAGATTTAAAAACCTGAAAACACTTAAAAATTTAAAAACCTAAATAACACTAAAAACCCAAAAATACCAAAAAGAAACCTAAAATTCATAAACACCCTAATTATCCATAAAAACCCTAAAAACACATAAAAATAATAAATTCCCAGCAAAATCTTAAAAATATAAAAACCAATGAATAACCATAAACCCCATAGGAAAATCCTAAAAACAAAAACGCTTAAAATTCTTAAAACATAAAAAAATTTAAAAACCAAAAATACCCAAAAAACCCATAAAATCCATAAACCCTTAAAATTTTAAAACCCATTAATACCTTAGAAAACATCTAAAAACATCAAAACCCTTTAAACCCCTAATAAACATTAATTCTCTAAAAAACTGAAACCCCCTATAAAATAAAAAAAACACTAAAAACCAAAAAAACATAAAAATCAGAAAATCCTAAAACCCAAAAATTCAAAAAATAAGAGGAAACATAAACATCAAAAAAATTCTCTAAAATCTCTAAAAACAAAAAAAACCCCTAAAACTTGTGAAAATATTAGAAAAACTATAAATATAAAAAAAACTCATAAAATTTCTAAAAAACCCTAAAAACTTAAAATACCCTAAATACCAAGAAAAACATAACAAAAAGATAAAATCCCAAAAAAAAATTAAAACCTATAAAAACACTAAAACCCATTAAAACCCAAAAAACATAAAAACACCTAAAACGTTATTAACCATAAACCCCATAAAACACATTAAACCACTAAAAATCCAAAAAACCAATTAAACCCCTAATAATATAAAAAAATCTAAAAAACATTAAAACCCATGAAAACTAAAGAACCCCTAAAACCCCAATAAAATCCTGAATACTCTAAAAACCTTAAAAACCTTAAAAACCATCAAAATCAATAAAACCCCCTAAAAACCCATAAAGATCCTGAAAATCCCTAAAAATCCATAAAAATGTTAAAATGTATAAAAATATAAAAACCAATAAGAAAAAAATTAATAACATTAAAATAATTAAGTCACCTACATAACCTAAAAAATACTCAAACCCATAAAAACCGTAAAATCCCTCACAATAACTAAAAACAAAAAATAAATTAACAATCCATAAAAATTCCTAAGAATAACTAAAAACATAAAAAAACCTTAAATACCTATATATCCATAGGAAAACCTTAAAAACCTAAAAAATAAAAAACCCTAAAAAACATTAAACACCCTATAATCCCAAAAACCCATAAAGACCTCTTTATCTGTAAAAACCCTAAAACCAAATAAAACCCCCTTAAAAACCACTAAAAAAATAAAAACCTATTAAACACCTAAAAAATTAAAAAAAATTAAAAACCTTAAAACCTAAAAAACTCAATAAAACCCATAAAACCCCTAAAACCCTAAAAACCATAAAAATGCTATGAAATTTAAAAATGATAAAAACCCTAGAAATCTCTAAAGGTCATAAAAAATATATGTCATTAAAAACTATGAAATACCTAAAAATGTAAAACCCCCAAATATCCATGAAAATCACAATGTAAACCAAAAAACCTAAAAATCATAAATGGTCTAAAAACATAAAAAATGTTAAAAACCCTCAAAATCCTTAAAAACCCTAAAAATCAGTAAAAATAATAAAATTCTTAAAAATCCCTAAAAACGTGAAATAACCTAAAAACCCTAAGAAATACTTAAAACCCAAAAATATTAAAACCATGAAAACCCTAAAAAAGATAAAACCCATAAAAACACTAAAAACCATAAAAACAATAAAACCCTAAAAACCCATTAAATCCCTACAATATTGTAGAACTACTAAAACCCTTTAAACCACTAAAAATGTTAAAAACTATAAAAACTGTAATAAAATCATGAAAATTAAAAAAAACCAAAAAAACCAAAAACTCATAAAAACATAAAAACCTAAAAAAACATTGAAAACCCTCAAAATCCCTAAAACCCCAAAAAACCAATAGATATAGTAAAACCCAAAAAATGTCAAAAAGATGAAAAAACACTAAAAATCCCAAAAATCTTAGAAAACATAAAAACCCTAAAAACAATTAAAAACCATTAAAAACTAAAAAAATACTAATACCCCTAAAAAATCGAAAACCATTTAAAACACCAAAATCCCTAAAATCCTTAAAATCTATAAAAATTATAAAAAGTCTTTAAAATCACATAAAATAAAAAAAATCCTAAGAAAACCTAAAAAAAATAATTGATCATAGAACTCGTAGAACCGCCAAAAAATAGTAAAAACTTTAAAAGACACTAAATAACCCTTTAAACCATATAACCCCTCAAAACATAAAAAACTGTGAAACCCATAAAAACCCTAAAACCTCACTCAAAACTCTGAAACAAATATATGAACTAAAAATGTTAAACAACACTAACAAACCATTAAACCTATTAAAACTAAAAAAAACCTAAATAACCAAAGAAACTATAAAACCCTATAAAACCCTAAAAGAAACAAAATCGCAAAAAACATAAAAACTATAAAATTACAAAAAAAGATGGGAAATCCCTAAAAACTAAAAAAACCTAAAACATTGAAAACCCCTAAAAAACTTTAAATTTTAAAAATACAAAAAACCCCATAAAACACTAAATATGCTAAAAACTATTAAAACCCTAGAAAACCCTAAAAACCATAAAACCCTGAAAAATATGAAAGCCTCTAAAACCCAAAAAATTCGAAAAAAATAAAAAAATGTTATACACCTAAACACCTTAAAAATCTACAAAATAATAAAAATCATAAAATATAACAAAATAATAACCCAAAAAACCATAAATACTGTAAAAACACAATAAAACCCTCAAAAAACCAATAAACCTAAAAATAATAAAAAATCCATAAAAATCCAAAAAAATAAAAACCCCTAAATACCTTCAAAACCCATAATAAACCCTTCAAAACCTATGAAAACATAAAACCCCTAAAAATATAAAAAATGCTAAAAATGAAAAGAACCCTAAAAACCCTCAAAATCCATAAAACCCTAAAACCCCATAAAAAACCTAAATATTACATAAAATTTCAAATAAACATGGAAAACCTTAAAAACCCAAAAACATCCTATGAAAACCATGAAAACATTCAAACACTTAAAACCTCTAAAAACCTAAAAAACACTAAAACCCCTTGACACCACAAAACACCTAAACACCCTAAAACCCTAAAACTCTTAAAATACTTAAAAACCTATAAAAACCCAAAGAATCTCTAAAAACTATAAAAAACCATTAAACCCATAAAAACCCTAAAAAATCTAAAAACCCTAAAAAATATTAAAAATTAAATAATACCCTATAATTTATAAAAACCCTAACAAAACTCTAAAACCAATTAAAATTCTTGAAAATCCTAAAACCATAAAAATCCTAAAAACCCTAAAATCCCAAAAATCATAAAAAACACTAAAAATAATGAAAAACAAGAATAAAAACCTAAAAGCCTAAAAACACTTCAAACCCAAAAAAAAACCAAAAAATGGTAAATACCCTAAAAACCATAAAACCCATAAAAATCCCTAATAACCCTAAAATATCAAAAGTATCTTAATAACATCTAAAAACCCTTAAAATGTAAAAAAACCCTAAAATTCCTAAGAAAAACATAAAAAAGGCTAAAAACCCAATATAACCCTAAAAAACTAATAACCATAATACAACCTAAAAACCCCATAAAAACACTAAAATTACTACAATATATAAAAATACTTTGAAACCTAAAAAACTTAAAAACCCTTAAAATGATAATAAACTCAAAAAAACCTAATACCCCTAAAAATTATAAAACGCTAAAAAAAACTCCAGAACCCTAAAAACATTAAAAACAATAAAATTCCTAAAAAATCTCTAAACATTATTAAAGAAACATAAAACCATGAAAACGCAAAATAAAACCTTAAAATATTTAAAACATATAAACCCCCTAAAAACATAAAAACACCTAAATACCCCCAAATCCCTAAAAACCCTATAAACCAAAAAATTCCTAAAAAGGCCCTAAAAATCCCAAAAAGCATAAATAACCATAAAAACACAAAAAATCACTAAGAAAACCTAAAAAATCTAAAAAAAACTTTAAACCCATAAAAAATCTAAAACATGATTAAACCCCTAAAAACCCTAAAAACTCTAAAACCCTATAAAATAAAATATAACCACAAAACCTTTAAAAACCCTAAAATCCCATAAATCTCTAAAACCCACTAAAAACCCTTTAAGCCCCTAAAAATTTTAAATACTCTAAGAACATAAAATCTCTTAAACACACAAAATCACCCAAAAAACCTATGAAAGCCTAGAAACTCTAAAACCCCTCAAAATACCTAAAAAGATAAAAAACAGAATAACCTAGATAATCCATAAAAAGCATTAGAACATGAAACCCCTTGAATACCCCAATGAAAAACTTATACACCTAAAAAAACATAAAACCCCTTAAAACATAAAAAATAAAAAAACCATAAAAAACCTAGAATCCATAAATAACCTAAAACCCCTCAATGTTACTGACAGCACAAAAAAAAACCATAAAAGTCTTACAAATCCCTAAAAATGTAAAAATAATTTAAAACATGAAAACCCCTAAGAAAATATAAAATCCCTAAAAATACATAAACCCCCTAAGAACATAAAATAAAACAAAACCACAAAAGACCCTAAAACTATAAAAACCACTATAACCGCATAAAAACTCTAAAACCACTAAAGACTATAAAACCCCTTTAAACCCAAAAAACATTAAAATCTATAAAAAAACATTAAATCCATAAGAAACCAAAAAAAACCCCTAAAACCCAAAACAATCCCAGAAAATATATAAACACCCAAAACCTTATAAAAACACTAAAACAACCATAAAAATAAAAATATAGTTAAAACCAATAAAAATACAAAAATTATAAACATCGTTGTAAACCTAAAAACCATAAAAAGCCCAAAAAAACTAAAAACACTAATACCATAAACCCCTAAAAATCATAAAAAACCCTAAAAATCAATGAAAACAAAAGAAATGCACTAAAAACTATAAAAAAAACTTTAATCTTCTAAAATGGTAATAAACACTAAAAAACATAAAAACCTAAAAATCTAAAAAAACAATAAAATCCCAAAAATGACTGAAAAAACCCTAAAAACTATAAAAACCCTCAAAAATCCGAAAAACAATGAAATTACAAAAAAAAACTCTGAAAATACAGTCAAATGTGAAATCCACTAAAAAACAAAAAACCACTAAGAAAACCATAAAAACCTAAAAACGTTAAATATCCCAAAGTCTTTAAAAACTCTATAAATCCAAAAAACCAAAAAACCCCTAAAAATCATAAAAAATATTAAACTTAATAAAATCCCAAAAAACCACTAAATCTTAAAAAAATAATTTAAACCCCTAAAAATATTAATAAACTCTAAAACACGTTAAGAAATCTAAAAAACTCAAAAAAAACTTAAAAAATAACATAAAATCTATAAAACCATAAAATACCTAATCCCCCTCAAAATACTTAAAATCCCAAAAAACTATAAAAATAAAAAAAATAGAAAATACCAAAACCATAAAAACCTATCAAAATAGTTAAAAACTCTAAGATAACAAAAAAAACAAAAAACACTTCAAACACCTAGAAAACCTAAAAACTACGAAAACATAAAAACCCCTAAAAACCTTAAGAGCATTAAAAAATTAAAAACCCTAAAAACCCCTAAGATAACACTAAAAACCAAAAACAACCAAAACCCCTAAGAAACATAAAAACACTAAAAAACCCTAAAAGGAAATAAAACCCTAAACAAACCTAAAATCATAAACACCCCTAAAAATCATAATCCCCCCAAAGCATAAAAACCATAATCCACAAAAAACCATAGAAACCATTTAAACACCTAAAAACTATAAAAAAATATAAAATAACATAAATCCCAAAAAAAATCAGTAAACCAAAAAAACCCAAAAAACAATAAAAACATTCTAAACGCTTAAAAACCATAAACTACTCAAAAATCCTTAAAACCGTAAAAAAACAAAATAATCCAAAAAATCACTAAAAGTCCCTAAAAATGTAAAAAACCTTAAAAATAGAAAAACCATAGGAAAACCTAAAAAAACCTAAACCATATAAAACCAAAAATATTACAAAAAGACGCTAAAAACTCTAAAAACCCTAATAAACTGAAAACACCTTAACACCCCTAAAAAACATAAACCCCTAAAACCTTAAAAATAATAAAAATACAAAAAACCCTAAAATAATGAAAACTATAAAAAAACAACTAAAACCCCTAAAAACTTTAAAAATTCTAAAAAACTGGTAGAAGAATTAAACACTAAAGAAATAACTTAATCACAAGGAAAACATAAAAACCAAAAAACTCGAAAACCATTAAAAAACACCAACTCCCCCCAGAATCCCTACAATCCTAAAAATCCTAATAAATTCTAAAAAATCATTAAAAATTTAGAAAAACATAAAAAATCAAAAAACACTGAGAAACCCTTAGAAAAAATTAAAAAAAATAAAAACAGAAAAACCATTTAAAAACCTATAAATTTTTTATAACCCTAAAAACCCTAAAAAACCTAAAAAACCCTAAAATCCATAAAAATCAATGAAAACTCTAGAAACCAAAAAAATACTAAAAATATGTAAAAAACCATAAAAAAATTAAAATCTCTAAAAAACATTAAACCCCTTTAGAAATACTAAAAAATATAAAAACACTTAAAACCAATAAAATCATAAAAACCCTAGAATACCATAAAAACCCTAAGAAAATTAAAAATCCCTAAAAATACCAAAATAACCATGAAAATACCTAACTGCTAAAAAACATGAAAACCATAAAAAAACCCATAAAAACATAAAAATCTACTAGAAAGTTTAAAAACCCTTAAACCCTTAAAAAAATTAAAACTACAAAAACCATAAAAACAATGAAAAAACTAAAAAACCCCTAAAAAACAAAAAACCCCAAAAAAACCTAAAAATTGTCAAAATCCCTAAAAACCCAAAAAATAATAAAAATCCTTAAATAGCCCTAAAATCCCTATAAATTCCAAAACCTGTAAAAAACCTAAAAACCCCTAATAAAACCTTAAAATCATAAAGACACATAAAACCCATATTAACCTAAATATGATAAAAAACCTCAAAGACCCTAAAACCCCTAAAGCCCCTAAAAACCATAAAACCCCAAAAAACCATAAAAACCCAAACAACCTAAAAGAACCCTAAAACCAAAAAAATATCTAAAAACCCATTAAATCATTAAAAACGTCAAAAAAACTATAAATGCTATAAAACCAAAAAAATATCAAAAAACCCTAAAAACTAAAATAAGCTAATAAAAACCCAAAAAACATCAAAACCCCTAAAGACCAAAAAACCAAGAAACCCATAAAAACAATGAAAAAACACAACCCCCCCCCCCAATCCATAAAAATGTAAGAAACCCAAAAAACCCAAAAACCCAATATGAAAACCATATGAAACTAAAAACACAAAATATCACAGAATATCCTAAAAACGCTAAAAACCCTAAAAGACCCTAAAAACCCTAAAACCCCAAAAACCCCCAAAACACTAAAAACACTAAAAATCAATAAAAATATTTGAAAATCACTGATAACTCTAAAAATACTTCAAATCCATAATTTTTTAAAAAAATCCTCAAAAAACATATACCTTAAAAACCAAAAAATCCCTAAAAACAAAAAAACCACTAAAACTCAAAAACCCCTAAAAAATCCTAAAATCCATTAAAATCCCTAAATTCCCTAACAACCCATAAATTTACTAAAAAGTCCTTAAAATCCATGAAAAGGTAAAATAACCCAAAAAACATTGAAAACCCCTATGAAAACCTTAAAATGTAAAAAACACTTTAAACCCAGAAAACCCTAAATCTACTAAATCCCCTACAACCATAAAACCCATAAAACCATTAAAATCCCAAAAAACCCCTAAAAACACAAAATACAACTTAAAAATATAAAAACCATTTAAATCCCTAAATGGTTTAAATACTATAAAAAACTTAAAACCATTAAAAAACTCAAAAAACCCATAAAACCCCAAAAATCCATGAAAATCATACAACCTCTAAAAATTCATAAAAACACTCAGAATCCCTAAAACCTTAAAACCCATAAAAATAATAAGAAATCTTTAAAATTCCATAAAATTGTAAAAAAAATCTAAAACCATGAAAAAACATAAGAAAAAAACTAAAAACCTAAAACCACATAAAACCCAGAAAAAACCTAAAAATGGTAAAACCCATAAAAAGTCCAAAAACCCCAATTCCCATAGAAATTAAAAAAACCTCTAAAGAACATTAAAATTAAAAAAATCCCTGAATTTTTAAAAAAAAATAAAACACCCAAAACCCCTCAAAACCCTAAGAAATCATTTAAAATCAAAAACACATGAAACACCTAGAAACACAAAAAAATGCTAAAAAATCTAAAAGACTGTAAAAACCCTAAATAGACCTACAAACCATAAAAACCCATCAAAACATTTAAAAACCTTCAAATGCTAAAAACCTGTAAAAATTGAAAAAAAAACATTTATCAACTAAAAACATTAAAAAAATAACAAAATTAAAAAAATTAAAAAAACTAGAAAAATAATCCTGAACCACCTAAAACCCTAAAATTGCTAAAAAAATTAAAAATACCCTAAAACCCAAAAAACCCAAAAAAATGTAAAAAACACTAAAACATAAAAAAACCTAAAAACCCTAAAGAACCTTATGAAAACCATAAAAACATCTCAAAAAACTAAAAAAGGTAAAAACCCTAAAAATCATAAAAAACACTAAAACCCATCAAAATCCATAAAAACATAAAACACCCTAAGATTCAATAAAATTATGTAAAATGATTAAAAACCCCAAAAACATTGAAAAAAATAATAAATCCTTAAAAACCAAAAAATAAAAAAAACGCTGAAAATTAATAAAAATTCTAAAATCCCAACAAACTCTTAAAAAGTCCATAAAACTCTAAAACACCTAAAAACATTAAAATACCTAAAAACCATAAAAACCCAAAAACACCAAAAAAAATTCTATAAACCTATTAATCCCCTAAAAATGTTAAAAACTTGAAAAATATTTTAATGATTAAAAAACTCAAAATAAACCGAAACCCCCCAAAAAACCATAAAAACCCTAAAAACACCTAAACACCATCAAAATCCCTAAAAAATCTCAATGAAGAAAATTCTACAAAAACCTAGAAATATATAAAAATGTAAAAACCCTAAAAACTCTGAAAACCCCTAAGAAAATATTTTAATCCAAAAAAAATTAAAACCCCAAAATATGTAAAAACCCTAAAAATCTTAAAAACCCCTAAAACCCTCAAATTTTCTAAAAACCCATTAAAATCTTAAAAAATCCCAAAAAAATATCAAAAAATGTAAAAAATACGAAAATAATGAAAACCCTAACAAAACCATAAAAACCTAAGGACATTTAAAGCCCGGAAAAACCAAAAACATTAAAAACACTAAAAAACCTAAGATAACCCAAAAACCCAAAAAACCATAGAAACCATTAAAACCCTAAAAACCTTAAAACACCTACAAATACATAAAAACAATAACAAATCCTTAATCCAACAAAAATGTAAAAAAACTCTACAAAAAAATCCCTAAAAATTAAAAGACACTAAAAGGTCGAAAACCATAATACTTTTAAAAAATCCTAAAACCCCCAAAAATAAAAAACATGAAAATATTTAAAGATCCCTAAAATTTTAAAATCCACAAAAACCTAAAAACCAAAGAAAACCATAAAAACCTAAAAACTTCTAAAACACCTAAAATCCTAAAACAGAATAAAAACCCAAAAACACCCTAAAAAATTAAAAATTCTAAAACCCTCAAAATTCCTAAAAATCCTATAACACTATAAAACACCCAACAAAACATAAAAACCATAATAACATGGAAAAAACAATAAAATAACAAAAAAACTTAAATTAATCCGGACCCCTAAGAAACATAAAAAAATGCTAAGAACAATATGAACCCAAATGACCCAAAAAAATACCTAAAACCTATAAAAACCCTAAAAACCATAAAATACCTAAATACTCATAAATTCCCTAAAATCCGACTAAAAACTTAAAAACACTTAAAACCCCTAAGAACATTAAAAAACTATAGAATCCCCAAAAAATGATAAAAAATTAATAACAAACAAAAAACCCAAAAAACCCTTAAAATTATTAAACACCATATAAATCCCTAAAAATCTTAAAAATATTTAAAATCTAAAAAAGTGTAAAACACTAAAATCCTTGAAATACCAATGGAAACCTTAAAACCTAAAAACACTTAATACCACAAAAACTTTAAAAATTATAAAAATTCTATAGAACCCTAAAAACATTAAAAACACTAAAAACCCCTTAAAATATTAAAAACACAAAATAAACTGAAAAACCCACCAAAAACAATAAAAACACTTTTAAACCATAAGAAAACCGTAAAAACCTTTAAAAACTAAAAACCATAATCAATGGTAAAAAACCTAAAAAATATAAAACCCTCAAATCCCTAAAAACAATAAAAATAATAGAAATCCCAAAAATCTTCCAAATTCAATGAAAACATAAAAAACCCCTAGAATCTCCAAACAAAACATTAAAAACATAAAAACACCTAAAACCCCTAAATACCTAAAAAAATCTATAAATTTCTATAAAACCCTAAAACACCTAAAATCCATAATAATCCCTAAAAACATTATAAAAAATAAAATCCCATAAAAATCCTAGAAACCACTAAAAACTCTAAAAAACCCAAAAATACCATAAAATTTAAAAAACCCATAAAACACCAAAAACTCTAAAAACCATAAAACCCTCAAAATCTATAAATACCATAACATTAAAAAAACCCTAAAATGTAAAAATAATATAAACCCGGAAACCCCCTATGAAAACTAAAAAACCTAAAAACACATAAAACCATTTAAACATAAAAACTATAAAATCCTATGAAACACTAAAAACCCTAAATCCATAAAACCCATAAACCTTTAAAAACCATATAAACCTAGAAAAACCCTAAAACCGTTAAAATTTTTTAAAAATACTCTAAACACCAAAAAATGTTAAAATCTATAAAAACATTAAAAAAACTAAAAAAATAAAAAAATTGTTAAATCCCTAAAAATATTATTAAAACCCTAGACACCTAAATCTCTAAAAATAGTAAAAAAACATCAAAATCCCCAAAACACTTAAAAATCATAAAATTCATAAAAATACATAAAAATCCCAACAAATGAAAAAAACCTAAAACCTTGAAAAACATTAAGAAAACTATAAAATCCTAAAAGACCTAAAACCCTAAAAACTGAAAAAACGTAAAAAATTCTGAAAACCCCTAAAAAGACCAAAAATCCAAAAAATAATAAAATCCCAAAAACTTCAAAACCCACAAAATCCCGAGAAAGCCCCTAAAAACATTACAAACACTTTAAAATAATAAAAGGTTAAAAACACAAAAAAGAAACCTAAAAGACAAAAAAACCAAAAAACACTAAAAACCTTAAAAATCCACAAAATAACTAAAACCCATAAAAATTCCTAAGAAATATATTAAAATAACCAGAAACATAAAATACCAAAAATCCTTTAAGAAAAATATAATATCCTTTAAAAAATTAAAACCCATAAAAACGATAAAATACCAAAAAGACACTAAAAACCAGTAAAACTCCTAACACCTTAAAAACCCCTAAAAACCATAAAACTATTAAACCCCATAAATCACTAAAAACCCTCAAAAACTATAAAAACTCAAAAAAAAACTTCAAATTTTTTTAAAAATATGGAAAAACATTCAAACATTGAAAAACTCAAAAATACCCTAAAACCATGAAAAAACCAAAGAAAACTATAAAAACTTAAAACACATTAAACCTCAAAACATTAAAAATTTTAAAAACTGTAAAAACCTAAAAATGACACTGAACCCCTAAAAACCATTAAATCACCTAAAAACTAGAAAAGCCCCCAAAAACCCTAAAAACCCTAAAAACCAACAAAAATCTAAAAACCATTTAAACTCTTAAAATGAAAAAAATGATAAAAAACCAAAAACAACACTAAAAACTCAAAAAAACCATAAAACCTAAAAAACCATAAAATCCTAAACCTTTAAAAACCCTAAAAATCCCAAAAAACTCCAAAAATCCTAAAAACCATAAATATACCTAAAAATGAAAAAAAAACCCATAAAACTCTTAAAAACACAAATAAAACCGAAAAAACCAAAAAAACATAAAACCCGAAAAAACCTAAAAACACTAAAAACCATTGAATAGAAAAAACCCCTAAAACCCTTAAAAATATCTAAAACCCCCCAAACCATAAAATTCCTAAAAGGACCTCAAAATATCTAAATTCATAAAAAATCCTAAAAACTAGGAAACCAAAGAAATCATAAAATTTAAAACACTAAAAATTGCCAAAATACCTAAAAAATGTGAAAAATACTAAAAACACAATAAGACCCTAAAAACCATAAAAATCCATAGAAACCAAAAAAAGCGCTAAAAACCATAGAAATCATAGAAACACAAATACACAATAAAAAACACTAAAAACACTTTCAACCACATTTTTTTATTAAACTCTAAAACAACTTAAAAGAGTTAAAAACTAAAGAACCCAAAAAACGAGAAAACGAGAAATCCCAAAAAACTCTAAAATGCCTAAAAACCCTAAAAATCCCAAAAAATTATAAAAACATGAAAATCCTTAAAAAACCATAAAAATTAACTAAAAACATAAAAAACCCTAAATTCATTGAAAATCATTTAGAAACCAGTTAAAACCTAAAACACTTAAAACACCTAAAAACCCCTAAAAACCTAAAACCCCAAAAAACACTAAATCCTAAAAATCACTAAAAACACTAAAAACACTAAAAATTATAAAAAATCCCTAAAAATCATCACAAACATTAAAACCCCTAGAAACTTTTAAAACCCCTAAAAACTATAAAAAATTAAAAGCACTTAAAACCCCTAAAAACCAAAAAATCTCTAAAAAACCTAAGTTTCATAAAAATAAATAAAAACCCTCAAAACCATAAGACCCCCTAAAAACCATAAATCCCCTAAAAATCCAAAAAAAAAACTAAAAACTCTAAAACCATTTATACACCTAAAAGCGTTAAAAACTCTAAAAATATAAAACCCTGAAAAACTCAAGAAAACCCCCAAAACCAAAAATATCATAGAAACTCTAAAAACCCAAAAAACCCCTAAAAAGTAAAAAAAAAATATTGACCATAAAAACTATAAAAATACAAAAAAATCACTAAAAATCCTTAAAAATGTATGAAACCTTGAAAACCTATAAGAAAACCATAAAATCCTAAAAACACATAAAACCACAAATAATGCAAAAACCCTTAAAATCTATCAAAAACCATGAAATACCACTAAAGAAATTAATAAACATAAACACCCATAAGAAACTAAAAACCCACTTAAAACTCTAAAAAACCTTTAAACCCCAAAAAATGTTATAAACCTCAAAAAACTATTAAAATGAAAAAAAATTAAAATACACAAAATATTCATTAAAAATATTAAGAACACTAAAAACCCTAAAAACTAAAAAATACCTAAAAACCCTAAAAATAGTAAAAACCCTACAAAATCACTAAAAATACCTACAAATAAATAAAAATTTAAAAACTGCTAAAATCATTGAAAAACTCTCAGAAAACATTAAACACCTAAAAACACTTTTAACACCTAAAAAACTAAAAAATGAGAAAACCCCTAAAAACACTAAAAGTCCCTAAAAACACCCTAAAACCCAATAATCCAAAATATTAAAAAATTATAAAAACCTCTAAACACCTTAAAATACATAAATCCCCCATAAAAATCATCAAAACCCACTAAAACATGATAATCCCCTTAAGCACCTAAAAATGTTAAACACAATAAATGGTCATAAAAACCCAAAATAACTCCAAAATAACCCCCAAAACCCAAAAACCCATATGAACCCTAAAAATATAACAATACCCACCATACCCTCAAAATATTTAGAAACCAAATAAACTATAAATATCCTAAAAAATTACCAAAATAACCTAAAAATGTCAAAAATACAAAAAATATTGAGAACCCCTAGGAAAACATTAAAAAACTAAAAACACTTCAGACCAATAAACACATAAAAACATTAAAAACTATAAAACTCTAAAAACCAAATAAACCCATTAAAAATCAGAAAATCCCTTAAAACAAAAAAAACATAAAATTCATAAAAATACTTGAAAATACATAAAAACTTTAAAAAACAAAAAACCAAGAAATCCCCTAATAAAACATTCAAAACCAAAAATAATCAATACCCTTAAAATAAATAATATTCACTAAAACCCCATTTAATACACTAAAAAGTTAATAAACTTTCAAACACCCTAGAAACAGAAATAAAATTCAAGAAAACCTAAAACCATAAAAAACCTAAAAACCCTAAAAACCAAAAATAAAACCCCAAAGTCCATAAAACCCTAAAAACCATAAAAATACAAAAAATCCACTGAAAATTGCTAAAAATTAAAAATTACTTTGAAATCAGAAATCTCCTAATTAATCATTAAAACCCTAGAAAAATTTATAACCCATAAAAATATTAAAAAATCCTTAAAACACTTAAAACCCGAAAAACATAAAAACCCCATAATCCATAAAACTCTAGAAAATCCATAAAATATATAAAATATACTAAAAATTCTCAAAACCCACTAGTCCTATAAATTTTTTTATAAATTTCAAAAAACATTAACAACCCTTAAAAACTACGAAAACCCTAAAAACACCAAAAACAATAAAACACCAAAATCCCCGAAACCCAAAAAAAACCTTCAAAATCCATAAAATCCCTTAAAACCCATAAAAATATTTAAAAGTTACTGAAAATCACTAATATCATAAAAAACCTAATACCCCTAAAAAAGATAATGAAAACCTTTAAATCTAAAAACACTTAAAACCACCAAAAAATCTAAAAATGCAAATAACCCTAAAAAATACTAAAATCCTAAAAACTATAAACACCCATAAAACCATTAAAACCCCAAAATCCCATTAATATGAAAAATCCCACTAAAAACACTAAAAACCCATTCCATCCATAAAAAATTTTAAAAACGCTAAAAAACATAAAAACCCTAAAAGGCTCCAAAGAACCATAAAACCCATAAAAACCAAAAAAACTCTAAAAGCCCTGAAAATCCTAAAAACCCTAAAAATCCATAAAATCCCTTAAAAGACATTAAAATCCCAAAAAATACCTAAAAATTTAAATGAAATAAAATACCCTAAAAACACCATGAAATCAGTAAAAACCTAAAAACACATTAAACACCTAAAAACCTAAAAAATGTTAAAAAATTCGAAATAAAAAAAACCCTAAAACCCTAAAACCCCTCAAAATCCATAAAAACCATAAAAAACTATAAAATCTTAAAAAAAATAAAAATTAAAAAAAAACATAAAAATACCTAAAACCCTAAAAACCCCTAAGAGAAAATGAAAAATCTCAAAATACTTAAAACCCCAGAAAACCTAAAAAACACTAAAAACCTAAAAAAGACCACAAAACCCCAAATCCCATAAAAACTATAAAAACCAGTAAAAACCAAAAAATACCCAACAAACCATAAAAACCATCAAATCAAACTAAACACTAAAAAATCCTTTAAACCCCGAAAATGTTACAAAAAATCTAAAAAGGCTTAAAACACTAAAAAACTGAAAAAACCCTCAAAACCCAAAAATACCATAATGTCCATAAAAACCTTAAAACCGTAAAATCTATAAAAACCCTAGATCTCCCTAAAAACCATAATACCTTAAAAATCCTTAAAAATCCCTAAAAATAACTAATGACCTAAAAACCATAAAACCCCAAAAAACATTAAAAATCATAAAAATATAAAACACTTAAAATTCATAAGAAACTTAAATATTTCAAAAAACATTGAAACTATAAAAACCAATATAAAATTTAAAAAAGCTCTAAAATCCCATAAATTCGAAAAAACCCAACAAGAACTCTTAAACCCTTTAAACCTCTAAAAAGTTTAAAAACATTAAAAACCATGAAAACCCTAAAATTATAAAAAAACGTTAAAACAAAATGAAAATATAAAAACAATAAACCCCTAAAAATTATGCATCCCTCAAATTCCCAAAAAAACACTAAAAAAATAAAACTCCAAAAATAGCCATAAAACCCTAAAAACATACAACCATATATACCTTGAAACCCCATTAGAATACTTTAAAAACCACGCACACTTGAAACCCATGAAAACATAAAAAACTCTATGACCTTTAAAAAAACCATAACACCGTAAAAACCCTAATACCACAAAAATTAATAAAAAGGCTGAAAAGCATAAAAATCCTAAAATGCACTAAAAATCCCTAAAAATTAAAAGTACCCAAAAATTCTACAAAACATAAAAAACCTTAAAAATTAAAACACCCCAAAACCCTAAAAATTCTAAAAAACATAAATCCTAAATGGCCCTAAAAACCACAAAACCTATTAAAATAAAAGAATAAAAAAACTCTTAAGATACAAAAAAACCCTTAAAAAGCACTAAAACCTATAAAACCCCATTGAAATCTTAAAAATTGTAAAAATATCTAAAACCCATTAAAACCATAAAAACTAAAAATACACTAAAAACCCCTAAAAAATATAAAAACCCTAAAAACACTAAAAACTCTTAACTCTCTAAAACCCCTAAAAACCCATAAAAATCCATTAAAATCCCTAAAATGTCTAAAACATTAAACCCATAAAAGCCCTAAAAACCCCTAATAAATAATTAAAAACCTAATAACACTTTAAAACCCTAGAAAATCTAAAAATTGAAAAAATCCCTAAAAACACTAAAAACTCTAAAAACCATAAAAATACCAATAGACCTTGAAAACATAAAAAACCTAAAAAAGAATAAAAATCAGTAGACACAAAAAACCCTAAAAATACCAAATAATACCTTAAAAAATATGACACATTAAACACCTAGAAAACTTAAAAAAATACCTCAAACCCCTAAAATATCCAAAAAACCCTAAAAACCTAAAAAAAATTATAAGAACCATAAAAACCCTAAACACTCATAAAACCATTATAAACCACTAAAAACATTAAAAACCCTCTAAAACTCTATAAAGGCTAAAAATCTCTATAAAACCTCCAATCCCTAAAAATCTTAAATAACCCCTAACCCCCGAAAAACCCTAAAAATCCTAAAACCCAATAAAACCCTAAAAATCAAAAAAAAATTGTAAAAAAATAAAAAACCTAAAAATATCACTAAAAATCACTAAAAATGTATAAAACCCTACAAACCATGAAAACCCCCTAAAAAATATAAAATCCTAAAATCACTTAAAATCCCTAAAAACATGAAATACTCTAAAAACTATAAAAAACATAAAACCATAAAACAATATTAAAATATTAAACAACCCTAAAACCCATAAAAAATATGAAACACCACTAAAATCTCTATAAACCATTTAAAACCCTTAAAAAGGCTAAAAAACTAAAAATATAAAATACCCCAAAATCCTTTCAAAACCTTAAAATCCCTAAAAATGTACATACCCTAAAAACTAGAAAACACCTCAATACCCTAAAATTCCCTCGAAACAAAAAAAAAATCCTAAAAAAACTATTAAATCCCTAAAAACATAACAAACCATAAAAAACAGAAAACCTCTAAGAAAACAATAAAAACAAAAATACTTAAAACTCCTAAAAACATAAAAACCCTAAAACCACTCAAAATCTTTAAAAATCATTCAAATCATGAAAAAGAACTAAAGATCCCTAAAAACAAAAAAACCCCTAAAAATCCTAAGAAACCCTAAAACCCCCTTAAAAACATAAAAATTCTAAAACCCTAAGAACACTAAATTGACCATAAAACCCCTAATAACCCCTAAAAACCATAAAGACAACTAAAAACCAAAGAAACCACAAAAACTTGATAAGAACCCATAAAAGAAAAAGAACCACTAACAAATCTAAAACAACTTTAAACCCCAAAAAATAACAAAGAACTTTTAAAACCTTAAAAATCCAGAAAAATAAAAAAAACCTAAAAAATCATAAAACAGTTAAAATCCATAATACCCAAAAAAAATAAAAAATAAAAAAATCCCTAAAATCCCTAAAAACATAAAACACCCAAAGAATACTAAAAAAACATTAAGAAAAAATAAAAAAACACTTAAAACCACTAAAAAACATAAAAATGCTAAAACCCCTAAAACCCCCTAAACCAACAAAAACCCTTAAATCCCTTAAATCCCATAAATCCCATAAATAATTAAAAAATACTTAAAATCCCAAAAAATGTAAAAAACCTAAAAACCCTAAAAACTGTGACAAAACCATAAATTCCTATTAATACTAAAACCCCTTAAAAACCTAAAAAAATCTAAAACCCCTAATAAACAATTAAATACCACTTGGAACCCTAAACCCCCTTAAAATTATAAAAACCCAAAAAAGCGACAAAACCACTCAAACCCATTAAAAACAATAAAAACCCTTTAAATTTATAAAAACATTAAAATATATAAAAAACATAAAAACCCGAAAAAATAAAAAACCCTCAAAACCATAAAAAACCATAAACATTATAAAGACCACAAAAACCAAGAATCCCCTCAAAATCCCTAAAACCCCTAAAAACCATAGGAATCCTAAAAATTCCATAAAAATTACTAAAATCATTAAAAAATCAAAAACCCTTCAAAACAATAAGAAATACTTAAGAACCTAAAAACACATAAAATCAGTAAAAACCTAAAAAACAATAAAAACCAAAAAACTATAAAATCTATAAAAACCCTAATAAACCATAAAGCAT
The DNA here is from genome assembly GCA_963277665.1 of Viscum album. NCBI lineage: Eukaryota > Viridiplantae > Streptophyta > Magnoliopsida > Santalales > Viscaceae > Viscum > Viscum album. Next base: position 1,422,659,172 of record OY728136.1, on the reverse strand, counting down.
TGAAAACTCATTAAAACCCATTAAAACCCTAAAAATAAAAAAAACTTTAGAAAACATATTATACCCAAAAACCAAAAACAAACATTAAAAAACTGTAAAAAACTAACAACTCAATATAACCCCAACCTCCCCAAAAAACCATAAATCCTTAAATTCTATAAAAAAAAAACTAAAACCCTAAAAATCCATAAAAACCATAAAAACCCATAAAATATTAAAAAAATCATTAAAATCAAAAAAAAGGAAAAACCCTGAAATCTCTAAAGACCACTATGAAAAAATTAAAAACCTAAAAAAATTAAAACGCCCAAAAACATTAAAAAACTAAAAAACATAAAAGTCCTAAAACCCTTAAAACCATCAATATCCATGTTTCACGACGATGTGTGGAAAAACGTGCGCTACCCGACGATTGATTAGAGAAGGTTGGATTCTGATTAATCACTCATATCAGGTGCACCGTTTTCGTCTTGAAATGACCAACGGTTCCATATCTAGTGACACGTGGACCTGCTTTCCAACGGCAGGCGTTCGCTAGGTGATTTGTCCAGTAATGCTTAAGAACTCACATTGGTCGAGAGGATGTGAAGTTTGGCTCATCGCATCCTTTTAGGGGGAATTATTGCATGTTCTGGGACTCACTTATAGATTTAAGACATATTCAAATGTTCTCGAATCTTTGGTTTATACCCAATAATAGTATCCATGGATTACTCCTTGTTGGAAATGGTCAGCTAAACACAGGGATTTAGAATCATTTAACCCTGAGGTTTACCATCCCTCATTGGATTAATGATTATGAGGAGTTTGGACTCATTGAGACGACACTAGTTTGAATCCCCATAAATGGGCGCTATAGAGTTTATTGTCATCCAGGGGGGACAGATAACGACTTTTTTGTTTGGATTGAACCCGTGATATGGGCTTCCTACATATCCTCATGAGAGGAATCAGAATCCACGTATTTTGGTTTGGGTTGGGGCTTATACCCTGAGGCAACCAAATGTGGTCTGGGGCTTACACTCTGAGGTGGACCAAGGTGTTTGTGAACAAACATGAAGGAGGTTGGAACGACTGGTAGTTGGTCTTGATCCTCAGGGAGGCTTCCTACATACCCCGCCTAGGAGACAAGGATCAAAGTCCACATAGTTCGGGTGGAGGGTGTCAGCGAGCCGACGTGAAGATGGACCTTGGTCCGATGGGAGTTGGGCTTGAACCTCGTAAGGATTCCTACGTACCATTCCTTGACATGGATCAAAGACCTCGTAGTTCAGAATGGCGGAATACAGTTTAACATCATGCGGGACGGGGGTGTTGACATGGTCCATGCTTACTCTAAGCCCACGTGAGTCATGCTCGGTGTGAGAAACAAGAGGCAGTAGGGACCTAACGATCACGTTGTGAAGGGTGCATCCATGGGAAGTGAAATGGGTCTTACACATGGCTAGCAGCCTGGGGAAATGGAGACTGGGAATTACTCTTGGATGGTGGCCCGAATTGGTGAAAAACCCCAATGGGAGAGGGATTTGTGACTGAAGAGAGGAGGGATGTAGGCACCACCTCCTGCAATAAGAACTAGGGGCTTACACCGGGATTGTTTCACTGAGAGATTAGAACATACTCTAGGGTGGAGGCCCAGTCACTCCTATGAGAGGGGAGAAGTTCTCACCGCTGGCATCGAAAGGAAATGCAAGAGGGGTCCCCCAATCCTGGAAAGTGGAGAGGTAGAAAGGGGACTCTCGAGCTCGGACCCTGCACTACCATGGGTATGTGAACCCAAGAATGTTTCGGGAACCTGCTCAAGGTCTGGAGCGACCCCTTTTCCCTAGCCCATCGTGGGTATTTTAACTCAAAGCGGCATGCTGATATGCCTGAAGGTTACTTCATGCAGATCTGGTGGCTTCGGTAAAGGCCTCGGCTCGAGGATGATGAATAGTCCAATAAGAGGATTATGAAGGATCATGCTGGATTGGAAGGATTTTATCTAACTCGGGGAATGGGAACACTGAAGATGTTGTTAGGCCACATTGGTGTATGCGGAGTGGTTCCCTTCGTGTAGGGGGTGCCATGCGGCTGGAGAGGCCGTCCGCGTACCAGGGTGGTACGCGGACTGTTGGGAATCCTGTGTACTAGGGTGGTACGCAGCTTTGGGTTCAGCCCACATACTAGGTTGGTACACAAGGGAGTCCACGTGAGCAGTGGCGGCCAGGGGCGACCCCAGTCGGGGGTTTGTCGGTCAGGGATTCGCCCGCGTAAGAGGGTGTTATGTAGTGCACAGGATCAAAAAAGGGGCATAGACTCCCTAGTCAGCAAGGAGTACATCCTCGGAGGGGCCCTGGTTTGCGGTCTTCTTTTTTTGTTATTTTAATTTCATGGTTCAACAAGTTGTTATGCGTTTTTAGGTTCCTTATTAATTCATTTCCAGTTTCATACATGTCGCGAATTGGAACCTCGCAGTTTGCGATATCTTAAGCTCCTTCCTCTGAAATCCTTCCACCTGATTCTGATCTCCTCTCTCTCTTTCTTCCCCCCAATATCATTTTATTGAGGGTGGAAAGGGATGTATCTGTAGTTATGTGAAACCTTTTACGGAGGACCATTACCAAAAACCCGGTTTACGGATGACTTAGTCAGTCCGCCACTTGTGGGGCATTGAATGCACCTCACTCACGAACCAAATCGGTTTGGGGGAGGGGGTACTTCGCGGCCGTGCAGGGATCCACCTTGGTTCTGTGAACGACAATGTACACGGTCAGGGCCAGTTTCCACGTCTTGCTGCTGGGGCGATTCGTGATGGTGGACTGGCCTAGTTCCCATCCTGCTTCGTGCCCCCAGAGGGTCCCCGCCTCTGTTCCGCGAACGACAGCGGTCCGCATAGGAGGTGGCTTGCTGAACCGGCCGTGTACCGTCAATATTGGACCAATATGCAGACCAGTCCGTCTTTTTCCAACCTTTGAGTATTCTCGACATTTTTTCCCAATTCCTCGTGGGAAATTAGGTAGAACCCTCTCTTGAATTAAGGGGATTCTATTTCTCCTTTGCTGATTTTTCAGGACCCTACAAATGCCCCCATAGGAATGGGGTCCGATCAGAACGAAGAGGAGACTATTCCGATGTAGAGTGGTCTGGAAAATTGGATAGTTTTCTGTAGGGGAGTGGACCTGGTAGGGGACCACACCAATAAATAAGGAGGCCCCTACCCTTTTTCTTTTACCGGATTCCTTACGAACATGGAGTTCTTGCTTTTCTTCTACGCGTTCTTACTTCTTCACGTAACTCCTCGTCCGCAAACCAGCTTCCATTTCTGCGAACCATTCGTCTTTCGTGTCTGCCTTCACCCGTGGACCAATCTCCCAGCCGCAAAATAATTCTTTTAATAAATTAAAAAGTATGTTGCGATGGGCCGCGTAGGAAATCGCTACGCGGTTTTAATGGTCCGCGGTCTGGAAATCTTCCAGACTTTGAAAATTTCTGAAGTCTTCTGAACATAAACATTTAAATCCAGGATTGAGATTCCATGGAGTATCATGGTTCTCAGTTTTTTGGACAATTCTCTGTGGGCCAGAGTACTGAATACTTCTTACATGGATGGTTGGTTCGTGGGATGCAGTCTTCGCGAACCACCTTTTGAGGGCTGCTCGCGAACCTCATCATGAAGGCTCCTTGACAGAGTCCTTTGCCAAATACTTGGTATTTTTGTCTAGATTTTATTATTCGAGACTAACCATTTGCATAGTTTTTATAATACAGGGAGAAAATATGGTTCCTCCTTGACCTGAACCCAAACCTGCTGTCGAGCCTCTTCTAATTGGTCCAGGGAGACGTCTAGCTATGATCCATAGAGCCGAGAGCATTGAAGAGGACCCTAGCCGACCTATCATTCCCAATGATGGTGTTTTGAAGGACATTCTATCTTTTGAAATTATGGGATATCCGTTATCGAATCGTCTTCCACTTTATGGTTTCGGCCTTCAAGACGACGTCATTATCCCCCCTCTCTTCTCAAGTCTTCTGTCCCCTTGTTTGGAAGCATTTCTGAAGTGCACTCAAGAGAATCTCGCCTAGTCAGAAGAGATTATCTCTAATTATGATCCAAAATACACTTTTATTTTGAGAGTCTCCATTTGGACTCATAGTGATCAGTACAATTAGGAATTCTACTGAGAGGTCATCCTCAAGAGTTATCCCTCCTTGATCAACCTTGCCCGAGTGGATCCTGATGCTAGATGGATTCTCAGGTGGGATCTTCGGTCTGGTGGGATTTTCTCAAATTACAGGTCCTGGGCCTTCTGGGTCCATTAACATTTCTGGGAATTTTCCGAGTCACTGGAAGCTGTAAATGTATACTCTGTAGTGTGGGCTTCCCAGTTTACTATTTACCAACCATCTTTGATCCTGCCTGACTTGCCCAGTCGCTGGTGCACGAGCACTAACACTTTCCTCCTTTTCCATGGTGAAGTTGGTATTAGTTTATGGGAAATCTACCAACTGGGAGGACTTCTGATCATTGTTGAAATATATGATGAGTTTCTTCCCACTCCTGACGCATGGGGAAATTTCAAACATGTGCCTTCGTTGGCGAGGGATCTGCTGGTTATGGCGGAGTGGTCACTGGGTCATCCCTTGCGTGCCCGCTCTCTTATTCCCTATAGCACCTGGATAGGGTTATTTCTGATGACCATTGGTCCTGTGCCGAAGATCAAGCACCCCAGGACTCATCCCTCTCAACAATCACGAAATATCCCAGGTTCCTACTAGGCAGTTCTGGAGGCAGGTGACTACCTTTCATGGGGTTATGAGGTACACCCCGGTGTGCCGGCTATGCTCAAGCTTGCAGGTCCTTTTTCCATGTTTTTGAGCGGGTGGCTATTCCCATCTCGTGATATTAACCCAGGTATCAGAGCTTTCACCCTGATGAAGGTAGCTAAGCTGGCGGGAGTCCGGTTGGTGAATCTGGTCTTGCCCACTTTGGCTCATATTTATGAATTACTAAGCCACATGCAGGAGGGTGGGTCACCCTATCATCTGAGTGGGGCATTTCAAATCTTATATGGCTGGGTAGAGGATCATTTCCACTGTTATGAGTATCTTCAGAACACAATCATCCAGCTTCTTACCTTTCGGCCTACCCTGCTTGATATAACTAGAGATTTTCTAAAGTCTCGTAGCTCTGATGAAGTCCTCAGGCTTCTGAGTGACTTTTCCCAGTTCTCATTCACTCCCTACCCCACTCCTTCTGGCGTCGTGGTTGACGACCGCAGGGGAAGATTAGAAGAGTGTTCTTTCATGATTTTGCTGCAGGGTGGGTTTTTATCCGCGTGGATTGATGGGGTTTCTCTGGGTGATTTATACGCCCCATATAGTTTTTCCCACCAGTTTGGATATATGAAACTCCAAGTTTCCCATCCCCATCCTCGAGCCTGAGGACTACATCTGGCCACTCTCCATCAATGGTGATTGATGTTGATGTGGGAGGGATCTGACACAAGCATTCCCTGGCCTGACATAGGAGCGGTTGCCAGCCTATCCTCGGAATATGCGAGAATGTGGATAAAGCATTATTCAGATGGGATCTTGGGGAGGGATATCCTGGAATTTCCCAATTCGGGGGTTATTGCATCTATTGTGCTTACCACACCTTCCTCGTCAGATTTGAGGGAGGACCGATTGATGGATCACAGGTCAAAGCGGCTCAGGGAATCTTCTTATTTCAACCCCTATATGGCCGAAGTTCAGACAGATCCAATCCTTTTGTATGTAAATGAGGATGACCCAATGACTTCGGGTCCCCATGATGTAATTCCCAAAGCTCCATCGGCCGATATTGGACATACCATCTCAAATCCCAAGCTCGAAACAGGGCTAGAGGATTCTGACCCTCTAGTTTCGGGGCCATCCCGTAGTGCGCACATGTCTTCACTAGCCGCAATACCATACTTCATTCCTATGCTATCTAGTGAGGATACCAAAGATCCTTGTGTCATGGAGGACCAAAGAGTAGTGAAAAGGTGGGCCTGGCCCCATATTTGTGAGAATGTTGTCGAAACTCCTCTGGCTGAGATAGCGACTAAAACTAAAGCCCTTCGGAAACTATTCCTAGCCTTGGGGTTAGGTGGGTTCGACTATCGACAACTTCATTTCCTCTCCTTCCAGATTTTCATTTCCCGTGGGGAGGTTTCCGTTAGTGAACAAAAACTTTCTCACCTTGATGCTTCTCATTGTGGAACCCAAGCCTTCGAGGAAGCTATGATGAAACTCAATCAGCTGATAGCACTATAGGCGAGCTCTAAAAACCAAGCGACCACCCTATCTACCGAGATGCATGAATGAAGAGCTCGAACAGCGATGCTGAGGGATCGGTTGTCATATCTGACTGGTGACCTTGAAGCTACCAGGAAAGGGATCAACAAACTTCAAACAGCGGTGAGGCATACTCGTTCGGTGGCTGAAGTTGAGGCCAGAAAGAAGGATGTGCTATAGAAAACTTGCAACAACCTTCGCTGCACATTTGACTATCTGATGGAGAGAGTAAGCCATGCTCCTTTGTGATTGCTAGAGCTATTTCTGTACATTCTTTTTTACCTCTTTTGTTGCGGAAATGGAGAGACTCTGTCTTGTGGACGTCCTCCCTTTTTGTCCGAATGGAATACAATCTGCTGTCAATATCTCCTTGCTGTAAAATTTGATTTTTACCGTAACAGCTATTGTATGAATAACAACTCACAGAATCAGAATTAATCATAATTCCGGAAAATGATAAAATAGAAACGAGCTCTAATTTTTTTCTGGACCATGGGATCCAGTGAGCATAGTTTGATTATTTATAGGGTTTTATATAAAGACCCCACAAACTTTTTGTCTATTTTGTACGTACCCTAATTCTTGCCTGGGCCCATTTGGTGTGGACCCATCAGGTATAGACTGACTTTTTCATAGGTTGCCCTTTTCGGGTTTTTGGCCTAACGGGCTTTGCGCCTCTTTTTGTGAGCGGTTTAAAGTCCCACCGACAAGACTATCATTACTGATGTTTTAGGTCAAATAGATTTGACCATCTATGGTGGGGAGAGGGCCCCAATGAGGTTTGGTTGATTAAAATTTGTCTCAATTCCTTTCAAATGCACATGGGGAGAATATGTTTAGATCTGAACAACATGCATGGCATATATCAAGCCATGGGAGTCATATCGGCGTGCAGAAGTAGGAAAGAATTACCTAAAGAAGACTTGCCTTTGTTATACGGGCCAAAGGCGATCAATATGTAGATCTTCTAAGGGCATGGTATGCATAGTCATGTAAAGGTGTCCTTAAGTCCATGACTGTCCATTTCTGATGGCCTGAGGACTTCATGGAAGTCCGGATTATAGAAACCACCATGGGTGGCTTGAAGAATTATAAAACACCACCAGGGGTGGCTCGTAAATGGCATGTGATGTCTGAAAGGGTTTGGGAACATCTACGTGAATCCAGAATGTTGAAAAAGGGTCCTTGTCCTATGAATTTAGTTAACTTAATGGATGGTTGGATCTTGGCGTAGTTTTAAATTCATGTTGCAGGGACATTCTTTAAAATGGAATGACTTCTCCTGGTTCTCGGTAATCTCATCAGAGACATTCCAGCATATTCAGGCAAGGTTGTGAAAGAGGTTTGTAAACTGCCGCTCAGAGGGTTTCTGAAGCCCGAGATGGATATGGGGGCTCAAAGGCCTAGAGGTGTATGGAGAGAAGCACTTCCTGAGGAAATCTTTCCTTTGGTAGACGAGCCAGGGGCGATCAATATGCTGAACCATTGAGGGTACGATATGCATAGTCATTCCAAGGTGTCCTTAGGTCAATATTCTCCTGATAGCTGAGCAACTTCACGAATGTTGAGATTCGGGACCACCAGGGGTGGCTTACAAGGGTTCGGCTCTTTCTTAGTTCAGAGTATGGTTTATGAAAAGAAGGTGCCTAAATGTGGGAGAAACATCTAGGCTAAACATCCCGAGAATGGTTAAAGTCATCCCTTCTCACGCTGGTGTGAGATGGTGGTTTGTGCAGGTTTAGTCCATGCACTGAGGGATAGAGGAAGACCTCTATTACTAATTGAACCCATGAAGAATTCGACCATGCAGTTTAACGTCATGCGACAAGGACGAAGGGTATTGTTATTTTTACCAAATCTGTGCAGTTTAACATTATGCGGTAAGGACGAAGGGAATTTTAAATTTCTTGATGTTTAATGTCATGTGGTAAGGACGGCTTCCGTGCAGTTTAACATCATGTGGTAAGGATGTAGCTTCAAAGTCCACTCTATATTATAATGTAACTGGGCTCGAATATCTCGGCATGTCCAACACATGGAGAGGGGTTTATGGTGTAAATCGTGGTTTCGAGGTTTCTTGGATCAGGATAGATGACATGGTGGCTCTAATACTGATCATCGTACAGGGCTAGGAAGAGTATCGCCTGAGGAAATCTTGCTGTTGTTAGAAGGGATAGGGGATATCAATATGCAGAGCTGCTGAGGGCTTGGTATTCATAGTCGTGCAAAGGTGTCCATAGGTCGATGATTTCCCACTTCCAATGACCATGAATGATTATGAGGATCCACGATTGTCCAGGCCACGAAGTATGCCGTTTGGTATAAGAAATATCTAGACAAGTCGGGGATATTCGTCCCTGGTTGCTGTTAAAACTCGATGAATTCATTGTGTGGATTTATCTTGTGCATGGGGTGTAACTTTACTCCATGCAGTTTAATGTAATGCGGTAAGGACGAAGTACTCTTAGTTTAACGGTCATAGAGTTCAGACCATTGGGTGACTATTTCTATAATCACCCAGAGGGAAATTGAGTTAGGACCCTCTGGTATGCTCTGAATGGGTGTGTGAGAATGGGGGTGTAAACTGTAACTCTGGGGTTTCCCAGATCAGGAGATATGGTATGGGGGATCTGAGGCCGATAAGCGTATGGAGCTAGGAAGAGTATCGCCTGAGAAAATCTTGCCTTTAGTAGATGGGCCAGGGGCTATCAATATGTAGAGCCACTGAGGGCATGGAATGCATAGTTATACAAAGGTGTCCACAAGTCGATGAATTTCCACTTCCGATGGCCATGGATGATTATGAAAATTCGGGATTTCTCATAGCACAAAGTTCGGAATATGGGGATAACGGTGTCCAAGCATACAAGAAACATCTTCACCACAATTGCCCATTGGGTCAAAGTAGCCCATCCCTGGCTTAACGTTTGTAGATGCAGATCTTTATGTGAACCACAGGAGGATACATAGGCTAACCAGGTAGGGATACCCCGGAAACGTTTGGATGTGAGGGGGGAATGAACTTTCAAACCACTACTCCATAAATTTTAGGATCGGGAGATATGATATGGGGGGCCTAAGGCCGGTAAGCATACGGATATAGGAAGAGTATCACCTGAGGAAATTGTGCCTTTGGTAGACGGGCTAGGGGATATCAATATGCAGAGCCGTTGTGGGCATGGTATGCAAAGTCATTCAAATGTGTCCACAAGTTGATAACTTTCCACTTTTGATGGCTGTGAATGATTATGAAGATCTGCAATTACCCAGGTCACAGAGCCTGATGTATGGAGAAGATGCATCCAAACGTTCTAGGAGTCCTCTCATTCCATTTCACAGTATATCTTGGGTGGGTCACGACGCAGTCCATATAGTTTAACATCGTGCAGTAAGGACGAAGTCCGTGCAGTTTTACCCTCATGCGGTGAGGACGAAGTCCGTGCAATTTTAATGTCGTGCGGTGAGGACGAAGTCCGTGCAGTTTTAATGTCGTGCAGTGAGTATGAGGATGAACCGATGTAATAAGGGGACTCCATGGAGTTTAACGTCATGTGGTAAGGAAGAGGGGTATATATACCTGTGTTTTATTTTATTGGCGGCTGGGCTAGGAGATAAGATCCCGGAGTCACCATGTATCCTTCGAGGGCAGGAATCAAGCCTCACGTAGTTCTTTTGGGAGATACACCCCGTGCGGGTCTAGTCCATATGGGGGAAAGGGAATTTTTAGCTTCATTTGGGGTGGCTGGGCCAAGATCTAGAATTTTGGCGTCACTAAGTTTCCTGCGAGGGTAGGAATCAAGCCATACATAGTTCTTTGAAAGATAATACACCTCGTGCAGGTATGGTCCATACACGGGGGAAAGGACATTTTCAATCATTCTTATCCATGCAGTTTAACGTTGTGTGGTAAGGATGAGGAATACACCCCGTGCAGGTCTAGTCCATACACAGGGGAAGAGGTAATTTTTAATCTTTCTTATTCGTACGGTTTAACATTGTGCGTCAATGACGAGGAATACACCCCATGCAGGTCTGGTCCATACATTGGGGAAAAGGGAATTTTTAATCTTTATTTGGAGGAGGTTGGGCCAGGATGTGGAATTCGGGCATCACAAAATATCTTGAGAAGGTAGGAATAAAGCCTCATGTAGTTCTTTATGGGGATACACCTCGTGAGGGTCTTGTATGTATGGGGGAAATGAGCATTTTTAGCATCATTTTGGGTGGCTGGGCCAAGATGTGGAATTTTGGCGTCACTACGTATCCTGTGATGGCAGGAATCAAGCTGTACATAGTTCTTTGAAAGAAAATACAGCCCGTGTAGGTCTGGTCCGTACAGGGGGAAAGGGGATTTTCAATATTTCTTATCCGTGCAGTTTAACGACATACGGTAAGGATGAGGAATACACCCCGTGTAGGCCTAGTCTATACATGGGGGAAGAGGGAATTTTTAACCTTTTTTACCCCTGAAGTTTAACATCATGTGGTAAGGATGAGGAAAACACCCCGTGCAGGTCTGGTCCGTACAAGGGGTAAGAGGGAATTTTTAATCTTCATTTGGGGGCGGCTGGGACAGGATGTGGAATTCTAGCATCACTACGTATCCTGCAAGGGCAGGAATCAAGACTCACGTAGTTCTTTAGAAGCAAATACACACTGTGCAGGGTTATTCTATACACAGGGGGGAAGAAGGAACTTTTAACTTTATCCAGGGATGGTTGGGCCAGGATATAGAATCATGGTGTCACTACGTATCCCGCAAGGGCGAGAATCAAGTCGTACATAGTTTTCTGAAATCTCTGAAGTTTAACATCATGCGGTGAGGACAAAATACTATAAGTTTAGGGTCATAGATTTTGGACCATTGGGGCTTGGCAGTTTAATGTCCTACAGCTCGGACGACAGGCGCTTGGCAGTTTAACGTCCTGCAGCTCAGATGACAAATGCTTTTGGTTATGCGAAATACTTCTTTAGAAATCTCGCATTCGTAGGGGCGGTAGTGAACTTCCGGTCCATGGAGATCAGGGAATATGCTCTGTTGGAGTATACCTCATGTATAACAAATAGTCCCTCCAACTTGGGCTCCATCTTTGGAGGTTTTTTTCCGACTATCATTGGGGTCCGGAGGACCAACACCAATTCCCCTTCCAAGAAAGACAGAAGACGAACCTTTTTATTGAAGGCTCGTGTGATCCATTTCGGATATACTTCTAGATGGTGCATAGTGTGAAACCGTTTCTCATCTAGCTGTTCCAATTCACCTAGCCATTTTTCTGATTTCCCGTCGTTGGATAACTGATCACAAATGGCAACACGGAGCAAGGGCAATTAGAGATCAATGGGCAGGACTGCTTCTGTTCTGTATACTAATGAGTATGGAGTAGCCTGATTAGCAGTGCATATTGTGGTTCGATAATACCACAATGCATGAAGGAGTTTATCCGGCCAAGAATTTCTATCTTTTTCCACCATTTTCTGGAGAATGTTGGACAGGGTCTTGTTGAAAGCCTCTATCTGTCTGTTGGCCGCTGTGTGGTAGTAGGATGAGTGGTTAGCCTTGATACCATATTCTAGGTATAGTTTATCCAATTCAGTAGAGCATAAATTGGTGTGGTTATCCATCAGTATGGTATGAGGGATGCCAAATTTGGTGATGATATTGGCTTTCACAAATCTGAAAATGTTTCTTTCCTCGACATCCTTGAGGGGTACAACTTCTGCCCATTTGTAAAAGAAATTGGTTTCTATGAGGATATACTTCAGTTGTCTGGCAGTGGTGGGAGAATATGGTCCCACGACATCCATTCCCCAGAAGGAAAATGGCCAGGAGTACTTGGACTGATGAAGTAACTCAGGGGGTCGGTGAATGAAGATGGCATGAATTTGGTAGGAGTGGCATTTTGTGGTAAAGTGCTCGCAATCTCGTGCCATTGTGGGCCAATAATACCCAAGCCTTCAAACCTGATGGGAAAGCGTAGACCCTGACAGGTGTGCTCCACATACTCCAGCTTGAACTTCAGTCATTACGGCAACAGTTTCTTCTCCATCAATGCATCTGAGGAGAACTCCTTTGAGGCCTCATTTTTAGAGGAACTCTCGCTGGCCCGCGCCGCCATATAGGACAAAGTTGATTACCTTTCTCCATATTTTCTCTCGTTCAGCCCGGTCTGATGGAAGTTATCCCCGTTGAATGTAGTTTACAATGGGGATCATCCAGCCGGTGGCAGGATAATACGGTTCAGGAACAGGACTGACTTCTTTGATTTCTTCTGTCTTAGTCTGAACAAATGGCAAGACCATTTGATGATGAGAAATACTGATAGTTGTTTCATCTTGGTCTGGTTCAGCTAGGGCCGTGGCCGCATTATCTAATGCATCAGCTTGGGAATTTTGAGACTGGAGAATATAGGTCAATGTTGGATCTGTGGAGAATTCCACCATTAACCCTCAGACATGGTTAAACAAGGGAATCAATTCCACCTTTTTAATAGCATAGTCACTATTGACCTGCTTGATGACCAGTTCCGAGTCACCTTTTACCTTAAGGTGTTGTACTTGTTCCTGGAGTGCGAGCTCCAGGACTGCAATGAGGGCTTGATACTATGCCTCTGTAATAACCTGAGATTTTATAAGATATATTCTTTTTAATTTCATTAATATCTTCTGTTGTACGATACACAAATATTATCTTTCACCATACGCAACACCGTATTAGCTTTCAGTATACGCAACACTAATCTTGGATCGTGTTACACACAATTTCATGTTTGTTTGATAGTAGTTATTCTACGCCACATTGATTGTGTATATATATATATATATATTCAATGTATAAATGAAATATGGTTGGATTTTGTTATACACAACAACAAAGGAGTCATGCACTACACGCAACCCTGACTTGGCTTGCATTACACGCAATCACGACCTTCCTCGATAGCGTGTGTTGTACGCAAAATCGTATTTTACTAAACAACGATATATTAGTATAATATTACTATGAACTAGCCGTTATGAATAGTATTAACCAAATTTTAAATTTAATACCATTATTATTCATCTTACACATTTTATAGAACATGGTATGAGAACAAAATAAATTTTTCGGGTGAAATAAGTATTTTCCAAAAAATGCAGTTTCTCCGCCTTTTGATGGAGCACCCATTTTAAATTTAATTTTTGAAAAGTTTATAAGTTAAATTTTATGAAATAAACTTCTTATTTTGAATCAGGTTATAAAAATTTACATTGGATTAAGTTTTTATATTTTTCTGATAACTTTCATATTTTAATGAACAGTAAAAACACGCTATATTTTATTTAAAAACAATTGTTTTCATCGTAATAATTTATATGGTTAAATTATAATATTGAATAGTTTTAAAGTATAAATAGAATATATTTTTACCACTTAATATAATGTATTTAATTAGAATTGATTTTACATTGAATTCATAGATAAAATCATTTCAATCTTTTGTAGTGTTTTAAACAAAAACCCGTTTTCTTTCGACAACGTGATTAATTTTAATTTAATTTCTGAAACTTCTGTGTATTGAATTTGGAAAAATAGATTCCATATTTTCAATCAGTGGGTCCAAATTATATTAATAGACTACTTTTTATTTTTGGAAATTATGAATAGTAACTACGGTAAATTTTATTTACCATAGTAAAAGGTAAATCGGGTAATTAAGGGTAAATATAATATTATAAAATTACCCTAACACTTGTCTTAATACAATTGTATGATTATATTTCGTCCTACGTAATATTTGAGTCGAAATTGAATCCATTATAACCCACTTGGTCGTGATTAAGACCTTTAGTTTATTTTATTCAAAGGAAAGTGAAATATGTCTCACTCAAACTTTAATAATTAAAGTATTTCTAATATAAGGTTATATAGAATATAAATTCAGTTATAAATACTAATTTTAAAGATAAATTTTTTTCTTTATCACGGTAATTTATTTGTAATTTTTTAGAGTTATTTAATTACCTTAATACCTTATACATTAATGATGCAGAAATTACTTATTTAGTAAAAGAATCAATAATATTGTTTTTATTGAAATAGTAATACATATTAAAGGGCTCAAAAACCTGAAAAAAACTTATTGGTAGTATATATATATACACCATAATCATCAAATTACCGAATATATGACCGTTTGGAAACTTATAAAAGTGATTAGGACACTTATATTATTTTATTTTATATGATGTCAAAGTTGTCACCTTCATAATTTAATAAATTTAAAATTTAAAAATTTGGGTGTTTTAGAAGATAAATTCGACTAAATGTATTATTATGAATGATAAAATATTTATCTTCATCCTAGTACTTTAGTTTTTATTTTTATGCAAAAATATGTATATTTAATAATTATACAAAAATGTTGCAGTAATTATTTTATTAAGAGAAATATCAGATACATGGTTTTAAAATATTAAAATAAATATTATATGAACTATTTAATGTTCTAAACTAATTTTATAGAGTAATATGACATGTTATGAACCTATTAAATATTTTATTTTGAATATACCCTTTGTGTGGATTTAATTTAAATTCAAATAAATTAATAGTGTTAAAATTGACACTATTGTTATTTTATAAAAATAACATATTATTAAATTGTTTAAAAATCACAAAAATATTTAAAAATTAGAAATTTATATTTATATTTTCTACAATGTCATAAAGTGTAAAATTATGGAAAATTAACAACACATATGTAATTATTTATAACAATTTAAAATTTAGAATTTTATTACCATGAATAAACTTAAATATATTAAATAAGGATAAATCAAAATGATAAGGTTTAAAATAAGATCAAAACATGTATAAATTTTATTTTTTTATGAGATTACAACACTATATCATCTAATATTCGAATTGAGTCATTTTTGGAGGTTTTTATGTGGGTTTTGAATTTATATTAAACTAATATTTTTTAGGATTCCAATTGTGCCCCTTTCCTCCCTTATAAAAGGGCACCTCATCCCTCTCTTACTCACACCATTTTGAGCCTTGAAGTTCGGCAAAACTATGCCCATTTCACTTCCTCACTTCCCTAGAAACCTTATAGAGGTACTGGTCTTCTCAAAAGACCAACCCTAGTGCCCTAAGAAGATGTTTAAAGGAGGTGCGTCGATGAAGTGGTAATCTCTTCTACTGATTATTTCAAGATTATTTCTTCTTCAATTTCTTCTTCTTTAGTTGTTTAATTATAAATTAATAACATAAATATAACTAATATACTTATATGTTATTATAAATATGAAACAACCCCCTTTCACATTCTATCCATCCTACGTAAAAAGAAATCACCACGCGTGCGTGCGTACGGAATACCGTCTCCACGCCGTGGTGTAATATGTTTTTCCAAAACCACCTTACTTGGATGGGTATAATGGTGTAAAGAATAACTATAAATAGTTATTATAACATCATACTGATTCTGATGTATTATACCATCCACTCCAATTCTATTCAATAATTATGGGAACGATATCATCACTCGTGCGTACGTACGGACTACCGTCTCCACAACGCGATGAGATTCATTCTTCATATTAACCATACATGAATGATCATAAAGGTTATATAATGAATAATAATAAAATATATGAATTCTACTGGATATATATATATATATATATCTATGTATGTATGTATGTCATCTATTTAGTTTCATTCAATTCAATAAGGAAACGAAAACACCGTTCATGCGTACGTACGGCCTACCGTCTCCATGAACGGTGTATTTCATTCCTTTTATCTATCTATAATATATATGTATATGATGAATATATATTATATATAAATCATGTTTTACATTATGAAATTATTTAAATCAGGATATAAGTATTAATATCAAGAACGACAAGTCAAAACACATACGATAAATGAAATGATTTTACCAAAAACGCTGCTTTAACATGGAATTTACAAAAGAACGGGTAATATAAAGTCATAAGTGAAACATATATGATATCATAACAATGAATATGATTCTGTAATAAGTAAATGACATTATTTAAATCATTATACAAGAGGTTCAGATATGTACGAAACATATCAGACCTAAGGTAAGGGATAATTGTGCAAATCTCATTTTTATCCGAGATTGCTTATTCGTAAGTGTTTACTGGGGTTATTGCTATCATCCATGTCCATGTTTTATAAACTTGTATTCATGTCTTTTTAAATTCCCTTTTACCCATTTGACTTTTACCCCATGGTATGGAAGGAATCGTTCTTTTATTTACCCTACAAGGTACTTTTTGACTTTTCCAAAAAAAGTACGAGAAGAATGTTTTTTTAACGTATACGGCATGAAAGGATTTTTAAAGTTTTATAAAGCCTTATTTTCATGAAGCTTCCTCCAAAATATTTCATGACTATTTTCAACAAAATCCTTTTCTTTTAAAATTGCATGACATTTTGTGAAAAGAAATTGATTTTGAAGAAGAAAGGATATTTTCCTCAAGAATTCATTTCTAGTGTTTTATCAAAATAATTTTTACATATAAGATAACATTATTTCATATGTGTATGTTTCAAGTATAATGACTCTATGATTTAAATGGTTTCACTTTTCTTATGATGAAATATCCATTTCTTTTATATGGATTATGTGATGATGGGATGATTTTTATGAAACCCATTTTATTCATTGAGCTATTACGAATGATGTATGTTTATTTTGTGGCACAAGTAAGAATGATTTCATTATGACATGGGTGGGACCTATATATCCCTCCAATACATTGGGTAAAAATTTATATCTCATGAGATAGACATGGATGGAACGGTAAGTAAAACCGGTTCAGTAATACAGCACTGGAACGAGGAGTGAACTCGATTCAGAAAGGGACTTTGTCCACTAAAATGGTCTTGGCAGCAATGCCTTGGCTACTATGGAAATCATATCATGTTCTTAATGGTTTCCACAATTACATGTTTTATTCCCATGATATTTTATCATGATTGATGTTCCCTTATGATATATGTCTTATGTACTTCCAAGATTCATGTCTTTGCTCAAGATTTTGATGTTTAGATTTTATGTTCAAATTTTGGCATTCAAATTTTATGGATTGTTTTATGTTCACTATGTTTACCCTTACGGGGCATTTTAGCTCACCCCTTTTATGTTTTCTTTTCCCTAGGATATAAAGAAAGGTTTTAGGTAAGAAAAAAAGGGTAAGATATTTATTGGGAGATGTTGAAGATCTTTCACCACGATTAGAAGATTTTATTCCGAGTTTCCAAAGACACTAAACTATTACCATTCTTGTGTGTTTGTTTTTGTTATGTATTAAGTATTCCGCAAAATTAATGTATTTTCCATGTACGTCAGGCTTTGGGCCTCTACAGTTGGTATCAGAGGAAAGGTTTAGTCAACCTTTAGAAACTAGGATGTGAAAACTTTAGTGAGATCCCTAGAGATATTTTTATGGTATATCTAGGGATGTCCCTAAGGATAAGTATACGTATAGGATATACTCCTAAAACTATGGTAATGATATTAGAATTTAACCAAAGATGTTAGATATTAAGGGTACTCCCCCTTTACTATGTTGTTTTCCCTAGCATGATTTTTGCCTCTCACACTATTCTTTTTGGGTTTTAGAAAATGGCTGGAAACAAGATGATTCACGATAATGGAGGATATGATGGACAATGGAATGATATTATTCATGAGAAACCAAATGAAATGGGATTTGGAAATCCAAACATCATTATTATGCCAAATCAGCAATCTCCTAATATGATCAATAAACTCAAATTTGGTAAGTTTCCTGACTCGGCTAATATGAGAAAGATGGAGTTTCATGATGATCATAGAGGAAAGAAAGTTCAATTTCCCCTATGTAAATAATGTGGGAAGAGGCATCAAGGAGAATGTTTCAAAGGAACTGGAAGATGATTTGGGTGTAGAAAATAAGGACATAAAGCCAGTAAGTGCAAAGGAAAAGGTTCAGTTAACACCATGGATGAGGATAATGGTATTGCTATGACATCAACAATGGTTAAATGTTTTAAATGTGGAATTTACGGGCATTATGCAAAATAATTCCCTAAGGGAAAGTCTCATGAAGAGAATCAGTATGGTCGTATGGGTAATATTTATGTTGATGATGATGAAGAGACTAAAAATGATATGTGAGATGAAAGAATTGTTGAAGCTCGGTCAATTGTTTAAGAAGGTAGTGGAATGATTACATGTTTATCAAGTTTAATGTTGTATAAGTAATATCATGGTACTATGGAATAAATAGACATATAAGGATTGTTACACTATTTTATTTCCTTAATTTTTGAAAGTGTGTGATTAATGGTACCTGTATTTTTGGAAAGTAGATGATATGCGCATAATGAAGGGATAAGGAGAAAATTAAATGTTTGATAGTATTCATGAGCTCATGACTGATATAAGGAGACGGTTATATCATGGTTTGAGAATATAGAATTTTTGGATTTTGGTATGTGGAAAGAGTTAAATTTTGACAGCATTCATGTTTTCACTAAGGTTTAATGGGTTTTCATTTTTTCAGAGAATACATGATTAAGGTATTCACATGATTGGAATGTGACAAACAAGATAATGGGGGATAAATGATGGTTGGTTGATGACATTTCAAGTAATCGTTTTCTTTATACTATGAGCTTGGACCGAAGTATTTTAGATAAAGATTGGAATGGATTATATTGGACATAAGATAGTATTGTTTTAGGGTAGAATTTTTTTTGTTATTATTGATGGGATGTTATAGTAATGTAGTTTTATGAAAAAGACAACCTGCAGGATGGGCGACAACCCATCACGTCAGACAAGGCTGTGGGAATAGAACCCACAACCGAAGATCGACTGGCCTTTATCGCCTACCACTAGCCTACAGGAAGTCCCTGGTTAGTAGAAACTAGTTTTATTTTATTAAGCGGTATCATATATGAAGTATAAGTTCATTTTTGGAATCGTATATGATTAACCTCACCATAGATGGACTTATGTATATTTGATAACTTTTTCTAACCTTTTGTTTGAAACAGATGGAATGACCAATCATTCTATCACATGATCTGCTAACGCTTCATGAATAACAAATTCAACTTATTTCTTTAAGAGATGAAGTGGAAATTGTTCAATTCACGAACAACAGTGAGATTGTACCAAATTCATTAAGTATTTCTTTTAATTCATCAAATTTAGGGAAATGATCTAGAAAACCAAAAATGTTGTCCTCGTACCCTTATATCCGATGAATCAGATGGTACCATAGATCATCACAAATCTATGGCTTTGTGATTGATGGCTTTTTCAAAGCCATGTTCTCTACCACTCTCCATCAGAACATGATGGTTAGATTTTTCTTCTATATCCATATTTTCACCTATTTTCTCCTACGTGGAAACCTAGTGATGAGTTAATTTGGGTAACTGTTACATTTCATACTTTAGTTTTTAAAGTCATGTTTTGGTATTCCTTTTTATGATGTGGGTTTCTATTAAAGAAACTTTCGAGTAGTAAACCATTTATAACCCCGACGAATTTCGAGGGAGAAATTCATTTTAAGGGGGGTAGAATGTAATAACCCGAGATTTTATAAGATATATTCTTTTTAATTTCATTCATATATTCTTTTGTACGATACACAAAGATTATATTGCGCTATATGCATCACCGTATTAGCTTGCAGTATACGCAACACTAATCTTGGATCGTGTTACACACAATTTCATGTTTGTTTGATAGTAGTTATTCTACGCAACATTGAGTGTATATATATATATATTCAATATATAAATGAAATATGGTTGGATTTTGTTATATGCAACAACAAAGGAGTCGTGCACTATACGCAACCCTGACTTGGCTTGCATTACATGCAATCACGACCTTCCTCGATAGAGTGTGTTGTACGCAATACCGGGTTTTACTAAACAACGATATATTAGTATAATATTACTATGAACTAGCCATTATGAATAGTATTAACCAAATTTTAAATTTTATAAAATTATTATTTATCTTACACATTTTCTAGAACATTGTATGAGAATAAAATAAATTTTTCGGGTGAAATAAGTATTTTCCAAAAAATGCAGTTTTTCAGCCTTTTGATGGTGCACCCATTTTAAATTTAATTTTTGAAAATTTTATAAGTTAAATTTTATGAAATAAACTTCATATTTTTAATCAGGATATAATAATTTACATTGGATAATGTTTTGATATTTTTCTGATAACTTTCATATTTTAATGAACAGTTAAAACAAGCTATATTTTATTTAAAAACAAATTTTTTCATCATAATAATTTATATGGTTAAATTATAATATTGAATAGTTTTAAAGTATAAATAAAATATATTGTTACCATTAAAAATAATTTATATCATTAGCATTGATTTTACATTGAATTCATAGGTAAAATCATTTCAATCTTTTGCAGTGTTTTAAACAAAAACCAGTTTCCTTTCGACAACGGGATTAATTTTAATTTAATTTCTGCAACTTCTGTGTATTGAATTTGGAAAAATGGATTCCATATTTTGAATCAGTGGGTCCAAATTATATTAATAGACTAATTTTTATTTTTGGGAATTATAAATAGTAACTACGGTAAATTTTATTTACCATAGTAAAAGGTAAATCGGGTAATTAAGGGTAAATATAATATTATAAAATTACCCTAACACTTGTATTAATACAATTGGATGATTATATTTTGTCCTAAGTCATATTTGGGTCGAAATTGAATCCATTAGAACCCACTTGGAGGTGATTAATACCTTTAGTTTATTTTATTCAAAGGAAAGTGAAATATGTCTCACTCAAACTTTAATAATTAAAGTATTTATAATATAAGGTTATATAGAATATAAATTAGGTTATAAATACAAATTTTAAAGCTAAAATGTTTTTCTTTATCATGGTAATTTATTTTTAATTTTTTAGAGTTATTTAATTACCTTATTACCATATACATTAATGATGCAGAAATTACATATTTAGTAAAAAAGTCAATAATATTGTTTTTATTGAAATATTAATACATATTAAAAGGATCACAAACCTGAAACAAACTTATTTTTAGTGTATATATACATCATAAGCATCCAATTACCGAATATATTACCGTTTGGAGACTTATAAAAGTGATTATGACACTTATATTATTTTATTTTATATGATGTCAAAGTTGTCACCTTCATAATTTAATAAATATAACATTTTAAAATTTTGGTGTTTTAGGAGATAAATCCGACTAACTGTATTATTATAAAATATATAATATTTATATTCATCCTAGTAATTTATTTTTAATTTTTATGCAAGAAATAAGTATATTTAATAATTATACAAAAATGTTGCAGTAATTATTTTATTAATAGAAATATCACATACATGGTTTAACAATATTAAAATAAATATTATATGAACTATTTAATGTTCTCCACTAATTTTATAGAGTCATATTACATGTTATGAACCTATTAAATATTTTATTTTGAATATATCCTTTGTGTGTATTTAATTTAAATTCAAATATATGAATAGTGTTAAAATTTACACTATTGTTATTTTATAAAAATAACATATTATTAACTTGTTTAAAAATCACAAAAATATTTAAAAATTATAAATTAAAATTTATATGGTTCACAATGTCACAAAGTGTCAAATTATGGAAATTTCACAACATATATGTAATTATATATAACAATTTAAAATTTAGAATTTTATTACCACAAATAAACTTAAATAGATTAAATAAGGATAAATCAAAATGAAAAGGTTTAAAATAAGCTCAAAACATGTCTAAATTTGATTGGTTGAGGATATTACAACCATATCTCATCTAATATTATAATTGAGTCATTTTTGGAGGTTTTTATATGGGGTGTGAATTTATATTAAACTAATATTTTTTAGGATTCCAATGGTGCCCCTCTCCTCCCTTATAAAAGGGAACCTCCTCCCTCTCTTCCTCACACCATTTTGAGGCTTGAAGCTCGGCCAACCTCTACCAATTTCACTTACCCACTTCCCTAGAAACCTTATAGTGGTACCGGTCTTCTCAAAAGACCAACCCTAGTGCCCTAAGAAGAAGTTTAAAGGAGGTGCGTCGAAGAAGATGTAATCTCTTCTCCCGATTATTTCAGGATTATTTCTTCTTAAACTTCTTCTTCTTTAGTTTTTTAATTATAAAGTAATAACATCAGTATAACTAATATACTTATATGTTATTATAAATATGAAACAACCCCATTTCACATTCTATACATCCTACGGAAATAGAAATCACCACGCGTGCGTACGTGCGGAATATCGTCTCCACACCGTGGTGTAATCTGTTTTTCCAACACCACCATACATGGATGGGTATAATGGTGTAAAGAATAAATATACATAGTTATTATAAAATCATACTTATTCTGATATATTATACCATCCACTCCAATTATATTCAATAATTATGGGAACGATATCATCGCTCGTGCGTACGTACGGACTACCGTCTCCACGACGCGATTAGATTCATTATCCATACTAACCATACATAAATGATCATAAAGGTTATATAATGAATAATAATGAAATATATCAATGCTACTGGATTTATATATATATATATATATGTATTCCATCTATTTAGTTTCATTCAATTCAACAAGGAAACGAAAACAACGTTCATGCGTACGTACGGCCTACCGTCTCCATGAACGGTGTATTTCATTCCTTTTATCTATCTATAATATATATGTATATGAGGAATATATATTATATATAAATCATGTTTTACATTATGAAATTATTTAAATCAGGATATAAGTATTAATATCAAGAACGACAAGTCAAAACACATACGATAAATGAAATGATTTTACCAAAAACGCTGCTTTAACATGGAATTTACAAAAGAACGGGTAATATAAAGTCATAAGTGAAACATATATGATATCATAACAATGAATATGATTCTGTAATAAGTAAATTACATTATTTAAATCATTATACAAGAGGTTCAGATATGTACGAAACATATCAGACCTAAGGTAAGGGATAATTGTGCAAATCTCATTTTTATCTGAGATTGCTTATTCGTAAGTGTTTACTGGGGTTATTGCTATCATCCATGTCCCTGTTTTATAAAAGTTTATTCATGTATGTTTAAATTCCTTTTTACCCATTTGAATTTTACCCCATGGTATGGAAGGAATCTTTCTTTTATTTACCCTACAAGGTACTTTTTGACTTTTCCGATAAAAGTACGAGAAGAATGTTTTTTTAACGTATACGGCATGAAAGGATTTTTACAGTTTTATAAAGCCTTATTTTCATGAAGCTTCCTCCAAAATATTTCATGAATATAATCAACAAAATCCTTTTCTTTTAAAATTTCATGATTTTTTTGAAAAGAAATTTATTTTGAAGAAGAAAGGATATTTTCATCAAGAATTCATTTCAAGTGTTTTATCAAAATAATTTTTACAACTAAGATGAAATTATTTAATATGTGTATGTTTCATGTATAATGTCTCTATGATTTACATGGTTTCAATTTTCTTATGATGAAATATCCATTTCTTTTATATGGATTATGTGATGATGGGATGATGTTTATGAAACCCATTTTATTCATTGAGTTATTATGAATGATGTATGTTTATTTTGTTCCACAAGTAAGAATGATTTCATTATGAGATGGGTGGGACCTATATCTCCCTCCAATAAATTGGTTAAAGATTTATATCTCATGAGATAGACATGGCTGGAACGGCATGTTAAACCGGTTTAGTAATACAGGACTAGAACGAGGAGTGAACTTGATTCAGAAAGGGACTTTGTCTGCTAAGATGGTCTTGGCAGTAATGCCTTGGCTACTATGGAAATCATATCATGTGATTAATGGTTTCCACAATTACGTGCTTTATTCCCATTCTATTTTATCATGATTGATGTTCCCTTATGATATATGCCTTACGTACTTCCAAGATTCATGTCTTTGTCAAGATTTTTATGTTTCGATTTTATGTTCAAATTTTTGCATTCAAATGTTTATGGATTGTTTTATGTTCTATATGTTTACCCTTACTGTGCATTTGAGCTCACCCCTTTTATGTTTTCTTTTCCCCGGGATATAAAGAAAGTTTTTAGGTAAGAAAAAAAAGGGGAATATCTTTATTGGGAGATGTTGAAGATCTTTCACCACGATTAGAATATTTTATTCTGAGTTTCCAAAGGCACTAAACTATTACGGTCCTTGTGTGTCTGTTTTTTTTATTTATTAAGTATTTCGAAAAAGTAATGTATTGTCCATGTACATCAAGCTTTGGGCCTCTACAACCTCATTGTTTGTACATCCTTCTAACAGGAGGAAGGAATATGGTAAGACTGCCTTTTCTAGGGACACAAGTATTATCCCCAAACCCACCTTGTTAAATTTGGGATCCTTCATCCTCTTCCCAGTTGGGCTTCAGGATGCGCCGTCGAAGTACATTTCCCATGTTGGGAACTCCTCTTGAACCGAGAAGATGTCTTCATCAGGTAACTCGACGTCTGGTGTGGTGGTCCCTGTCGAGGGGTGCTCTGCCAGAAAATTTGCTAATGCCTGGCCTTTTATGGATTTATGAGGCACGAAACGGATTTCAAACTGTTGCAGGATGACCGCCTATCGGTATAGGTGCGCAGTCAGCATCGGGTGGCTGAGGATGTACTTGAGCAAGTTACTACATGAGACCTAATGGACTTCATGATGTTGCATATAATGTCAAAAATTTTGAACTGTGAAGACCAAGGCCAAACAACTCTTCTCGATGTTTTAGTATCGAGTTTCATCATAGATCACTGTTCGGCTAAGGTAGTAGAGACTTTTTTCACTGTCGGTGTCATTTTTCTGTGTGAGGAAGGCCCCTAGTGACAGTTTGAGGGTCGTCACATATAGGATAAGGGGTCTCCCTTCAACCGGGGGCATGAGCACCGGTGGGATTAAGAGGTACTTCTTTAGGCTTTCGAATGCCTCTTGGAAATCATCCATCCATTGGTACGTAACCCCCTTTTTCAGTAACCTGGTAAAGAGAAAACATTTACCCACCAAGTTGGATATGAACCGCCTAATGTAGGCCAGGTGTCCTTGGAATCCTCTCTACTCAGTGAGATTGCAGGGAGTTGTTAAACCAAGGATAGCCTTTCTCTTTTCAGAGTCGACTTTGATACCATGATGACGTATGAAGAATCCAAGGAATTTCCCTTAGGTAACCTCGAAGGAGCATTTTAAGGGATTCATCTTCAGGCAATGTTGTCGAAGTTTGTTGAAGACGGTTTCAAGGTCTGACAGGTGATATGAGTGATTTCTTGATTTGAACACCAATTCATCCACGTAGCATTTGAAAAATATCCCCAGGAATGGTTTAAATATATGATGCACGACACGTTTATATGTGGTGCTCGTGTTCTTGAGACCAAAGGGCATGAACCTGTAACAGAATACTCCTTGAGGGGCCCTGAAGGCAGTGGCTTCTTCGTCTTCTCAAGCCATCCCAATTTGAATATACCCAAAATATCCATCCATGAAGGAGAGATCCTCATACCTAGCCGTTGCGTCGATTAATAACTCGATGATTGGGACCAGGAAATCATCTTTCGGGCAATGCCGATTGAGATCTCTGAAATCGATGCAGACACGGATTTGTTCATTCTTTTTCTTGATGGGGACAATTTAGTCCATCCAGATAGTGTATTTTACCTCCCGAATGAATCCTTATTTAATTAGCTTGTCATATTCAGCCTCTATTTTGGCCGCATGTGTGGGGTGTGTCTTTTTGGAGGCTTATTTATAGCCCCGGTGGTCTTCTGGCAGACCTAAGTGGTGCGTTGCCACTTCGGGATCATATCCTGGAATTTCTATGTAATTCCATGCAAAAAAATCCTGATGTTGCTTTAGGAAAGAGGTATATACCTCGTGCACCTTGGGATACATGGATGTACTAATGAGAGTGGTCCTAGGGTCATCCTCAGTACCTAGGTTTATTTACACGAGGTCGTCCACAGTGGCGGAGATACCTTCCTCAAATGCGGGAGGTGCATCCTTGAGGTCCTCTTCCACTTCTTCCCCCACATTTGCATCTTCCTGATCCGACGGGGGGAGAGTTCTTAGAACGGCCTCTTGGGAGTATGGAGGCGAGTCATTGTGGGCGTCCTCGCTCAAAAAATTTCCCACAAATTGAGGGTTAGCAGAAGTTTCTGCATTGTCACGCTTAGTCGTTGTCTCTGAAGTCATGAGGACAGCTGAGTGTGTTTCCGGGCATGAACCCCCTCTCTCAACATGGTTGATGGGCAGTACGTAGTCTCCGCCAAGCTGCCTGAGGGGGTCATTAGGAACCATTTCTAGACCATTTGGAGTGGGGAACCCATCAACACCATTGACCAAAGTCTTCATATTATTTTGCTCATAAAACCCGACGTCAATGTAGTATCACTCTGAGAGCTCAAAAGGGGCCTTGTCAGTGTGCAATGTCCCACTTTGTCCATTGAATCAATACTTAATACACTAGTGGTAGGATGAAGGAATGGCCATGTTCTTTTGGAGCCACGGCCCACCCAGTAGGGCATTGAACGACGTGTTCTGCCGGACCACCAGGAATTCCGAGTAGGCCACAAGGTCTCCAAAATGGGTTTTTAGCTTGATTTGCCCCATTTTATTTTGTTCAATCTTGTCATAACCCAACAGAGTTGTGGCTGAGGGTATTAGATCATCCTCAATGTAGCCCAACTTACAAAGTCTCCATAGGGTAAGGAGGTTAACTCCAGAGCCGTTGTCAATAAATACTTTCTGGATCTCAACATTATTTAGTGTACGAGACACATATAGTGGTTTGATGTGTCCCTGAATGATGTCATCTTCATCCTGATCGGTGAAGTAAATCACCGCATTTCATTCAGTCGGGCCAGTCTCTATCCGGTAATTTTTAGCAGCAGCTACCTCGGCTTGAAACTCCTGGGAGCTAAGCAAGGCTTCTATAAGCACCTCCCTATGATCTACTGACAAACTTAGGGCATCCAGGATTGACAGTTTGGCTGGTACCGACGCCAGCTGCTTAAGGATATCCTATTTCTGCTCCATCGGTCGATGCTTTTCCATTGGTGGGAGAGTTTTAGCAGGAAATTTAGAAGCTAGATTATATGACGAGGAGGGACCAGCCACGGGGTCAGAGGTCGATGGTGTTCCCACGTTCTGGGGTCTCGGCCCGGCTGGTCTGTTTGCGCGCACTATGCGGCTAGACACTTGTTCCTCCTCTGATGGGTACTGTAGAATGACGGGGCTAGAGTGGCTGTTTGTGGAGGTAGAGAGATATTATTTCTTCTACTGAGTCTGTTGATGGGATCTCCCATGGGTTTCAATTATATTAACAGTCTGGGCCAGGGTAAAACCATAGGGTTGGTTCTGGCCATGACTGTGCCTCCCCTGGTATCCCCTGCTTATACGATTCCCCTCCTAACTCCTCATGTTGCGAACCCAGGTTCATAACCATACCCTCCGTCAGGGAATGACTCCATTAGATGGACGATGTTTATGGAACCAAAGATTATATCCTCGTCCTATGATAATTCAACTTGGTCGGTTGTCCCTAATGGTGCCATTTGGTGGGTCAGTGCCCGTGGCGCCAAGTTTGGGGGCATAAAATCTGACAGTGTCGGTGCTAACTTCGGCCACGTTGCAGACTGCTCCTCTTCTGCTTGTCTCCTTCTTTTTCTATTATGTCTGGATGACCGGCTCGTGAAGGGTTGTGAGGCCGATATTCTCAGTTGTGCGGAATTAGGGGCTATTGGCGGCAACACTAGGTGTTGTAATTGAGCTCGGAGTATACCCTGAGCTCGATTGATAGTCTTCTGAGTCATCCAACCATCAAACTTATACCCCTTCTTGCTGGTGACTTCCTACCATCCCTCCCCTTTGTCAGAGTCTATGGTAGAAATATATGTCACATGTGCTGGGCGTGGTCCCAGCTCGACCTGCCCGGAGTCTACCATCCTTTTCATGAGGTCTTTGAAGACGAAGAATTCCTGAATATTGTTCCCCAGCATTCGATGGTAGGGACAGTAATTTGTCCTATCATCACGGCTAACTTCTTCAGGCTTCCTTGGTCCTAGGAGGTGGAGAAAATTATAATAAATGGCGGAGATGAAGTAGTCGTAGACTTGGTCCTCTCGGAACAAGTATACATTGTGTCTTCATTCCTAGAACGGGTTCCACTTTGATCCTCTCTAATCACCCCGCTTAGGTAGAGGTGGTCTCTGATACATAGGGGGCCCTTGATGATTTGGTGGAGACCTAAGCGATGGAGTAGGTGTAGGTGTTGGCTTGAGCATGACAGAGGATGCTTCAGCTCTAACTGTTCTCTTTGCAGAAGCCTATGAGGCAATTCGAGACTTTATATTAGTCGGCTACAAGGAGTATTCAATTATCTGGGCAAAGGCAGAGAGATTGCGGAAGCCAGTGGTGCACTCCACTGGTATTAGCAGTGTTCGAATCTTATCCTGAAGGTTATAGATGCATATGGAAATCATCTCATCTTGGGGCATCGTCCTATTCAGAGAGTAGTTCAGGCCCTTCCATCGGGCGATGAAATCCGAGACCCTCTCATTCTCCGCCTATTTGCAATTCATGAGGTCTCTGACCATTGTTTTAGGAAGCGTTGAGCTGAAGTGGAACAGGAACAGCTGTCGAAGGTCTTCGCAGCTTTTTATTGACTGAGCTGGCATATTCGTATACCAGACGAAGGCAGATCCTTGCAAGGTCCACATGAAGAATCTGATTTTCAATACTTCTTATTGTTTCGTAGATCCCATCATAGGGTCACAATAAGATGCGTAGTTCATCAAATTCTCGTCTGGATCACCTGATCCATTGAAAATAGGTAATAAAGGGATCCCAAATCGGGTGGGGGTGGCGTATTGCTCACCCAATCTGGGTAGGGCTTCCGCTCTGGCTGTATCGGAGTGCGTCGACCTTCAATTGCTTCCAATTGAGCTGTCAGTGCCTCGATGGTGTTGGTGAGACCTTGGTTTACATCTTGTTGGGCCTGGTCTTGGGAAGGTATAGCCCAAGGCATTGCTTAAGGATCCGGCTCGGCCGGCACTAAGGGTGCATATGTCGTTTTTTGGCACTTTCGGAGGTTTTAGACACACTCCCTCCAATTGCTTCCTGAGTGGAGGGAATTATTGGTATTCATCCAAATATAAATTTAGGTTGTTGGACGGGTTGGGAACCTCATTGGGCGGGAGCCCTGACCGCGCTTCTTTTTCTGGGGAAAACCTTGGTCTTTGAGGTGCACTTACTGGGAGTTCAAGGTTTTGCCCTTCTTGGGAAGCGCTTTCAAAAATATGGTTCCACTAGAGTAGCTCAGCGTTAGGCCTCATCAATTATTTCATTTCCTCTTCTTGCTGAGAGAATCACTCTTCGAGTGTAAGTGGCTCATTTTCATCGAGAGAAGGGGACATGTTAAGGGTAACTAGTCCTTTGTTATTATCTTTGTTGGGAGATCATAGGGTAAACGGAGGAGGTTTAGCTGGAAGGGTGGCCATATTTAGGGCAGCCCTATGGTTCCGGGTGTGCACACCTGGTGGTTCGTTGTGAGTCACAGCCTGACCGGAATCATCATCTCCCAATCCATCCAGATTTGCATCATCTCTAGTGTCACCGGTGGGGTTAACCTCTATGGAATTGATGGATGCATATCGCGGGGTGGAGGAGATGTCATCTTTAAAATAGAAAGAGGATACCCCAGGCCTTTTACTGGTCCTCCCGTTACTGTCTCGGGATTTATTTTGGACTCCTTGACGAAGGGTGACACTGAGAGTTCTTTGATGCATCCTTACAGTACGCCTCACTCTTGAAGGGGATGATGATTCAAAGGACGGGATAGGGCATGAACCTCCTCTTCTGGCTGTCCTCCCTAGGAGAGAGAATACTGATTCTCATGGGAAAGGTTGTTGTTGAGGAGGTAAAAATTTCCCCATCCTTGAGGGATGGGGTTGGCTCTGTTCCTTGGAAGTTGAGTCTCTTCCCGTTTTATTGGTCCTAGGGGAGCATTTGTTGTTAAAAATGCCCCCAGCCCTACATGTAACATCCCGGATCCAGGTTCCACTCAACCGGTGCCCCGAACCCGGTTCACCACATGACCTCAAGCGCATTTCCCCAAACGCCAGAGGCTGCCGACTAGCAGCGAGGGCCCAGGTCTGATAGTGGGGAAACTATGCCCTCATTTGTCAAAGTGTAGCGCAGAGGAATAAAAATAAAAAGCATACAACAACAGTGGAAGCAATAAACCATACACATTTAATGTAACAATTGTAGTAAAGTATAACAAACCAGATATATAGATATGATGCAACATGTCTCAAGTTCTAAGAAAATAGCCCGAACATGTTACATAGCAGTACAATACAATACAAGGTACAACAAACAGAATAAGAAACCCATAGTATCGCGAGCCTAAGATCGATCCCATGCTCTCTAATCCTCGGCAGCAATCAAGTACCTGTATAGGTACCCTTTCCCTTATCTACACCTGTAGAAATGTAATCTGTTTGGGCTGAAAATCATGACCCAAACAGGGTGTGAGAAATAAATCCCAGTAGGCGCCCACCAAAGACCCGTGCCCAACTATGTTTAAACATGAAACAACAGTGTGCAATAGTAAAATACAATAAAGTAAGCCATACTGAAATGTAACTAAACATAACCAGTTATATTTCCATTTTAATATCCATTTAAACATTTAAATTAAAAATATCACCACAGTGAATATTCTAAGTAAACAGCCAATGTCCTCAGACACGTAAACCCATACCCTCAGGTAAAGAGAATCCAAACACAAGAATATGCCCACAGGCATACGGATATTGCCCATGGGCGTAAGAAGTGTCATCCACAGGAATAGAATCAACTGCCCATAGGCACAGAAGAAGTTTCCCACAGGCCAAATAGTACAGTTCCCACAGGCTAATCACAAATCTTCCCTCAGGCTAAACAGGTAACCGGGACAAGACCAACATGTAAACAAGCAGTAACAAGCAATTCCTCTCAAAGAAATTATACAATCATTACATTAAAGGCATACCCTTGGGTATCCTGGCCAAATGGCTAAACAGTGGAATGCACCCCTGGGGTGGTCCGGGATCTAGGCAATAGTCCCAAACAGAAGTTTTATTATCACAATTAATTACCTATTCAACTCTAGGTATTTAAAATAGACATGGCCTCAGCCACACGACACCGCAACATGGGTTCTTGGCACAACGGTACAAAAAACACACAAATGTTGAAAATTAAACACCAAGACACCTACCTTATATGCCCACGAACGATATACACAAATGACAATCCTATATTCTTCCTAGAACGACGTAGATCTGAGGTGAAATAAAATCTTGTTCAAAATTAAATAACTTCCCTATGGGAAATAATTGTTAAGAACTAATCCAGGAGAGGGTAGAGATCACCCGTGCAGTTCTAGGGAGATCTACGGTGCAGAAAACAGATTCTTGATGTGTGCTCGGTGGATCTCCAAAGCTCCGACATCCCTCTTCCACTCCTTCCCGTTCTAAGACGTCCCTGTGAACAGGGGAGGCTACTGCCCATTTTAAGTGAAAAAAACTAAGCAAACGGCATGTATTTCCAAGTACATGGAGTGTACTTCCCATTTTTTAACTATTCCTCTGGCAGTTTCCCGCCAGCGTGGAACTATTCACCTGCCTACATGACTACACAGCGTGTCTCCTTGAGTACACTACGTGTTCTGTCACACAGCTGGCCACCACCTTACTATTCACCCGCCGACTAACTACACGGTGCGTAAGGGACCACTACACAGCGTGTAGTAGGTATTTACACCCTTCATTGCCGACATGGCTACACACCCTGTGCACTCTTCCCCACACGGACAAAAGTACACGACATGTGGAAAAGTACATGGCGTGTAGTTCCAAAATTTGGAATTTTCCCCCATTTTCTTTATTTTCTCAAAAATACTTAAGAAAAATGGAAAAGAAGAAACTCGTACCTCTAAAGTAAGAACCAGGTTCTTACAAACTCCCCCCCTTAAAGAAATTCGTCCTCGAATTGCCCTTCTAAGGGTGGTGAAGATAAAGCTCAGAAAATATATGGCCACTGAGCACGTACGTCGGTCTCCCGCTCCTAGGTTTTGTCCTGCACTCGGCCATGCTACCATATCACCCGTACGAGAGGAACAGACCAACCTCAGAGAACCTTTGTGCTCCTATCAACGATATGAATCGGATGCTCCTCAAATGACACATCAAACTGATGCTCAACCTCCTCTGGCTGAAAGATGTGAGACAGGTCTGAATGATAGCGGTGCAACTGAGATATGTGGAAGACGTCGTGCATGGCCCGATACCTCTGTGGTAACTACAACAGATAGGCAACTGGCCCGACCCTCTTAAGAATCTCAAATAGCCCAACATACCTCGGTGACAGTTTACCCTTCCTCCTGATCTGCCTGTGTCCCATCCTCAGCAAAACACATAAAAAAACCTAATCCCCAACCACGAACTCCAAGGGTCATCTATGGCAATCAGAATAAGACTTCTGACGTGATTCCGTGGTAGACATCCGCTTCTGAATCAACTGGACCTGCTCAGAAGTCTCCGGTACGAGACGTGGTCCCAGTAAATCTTCCTCACCTGCCTCTAACCAGCACAAAGGTGATCGACATGGCCTACCATATAAAGCCTCTAAATGTGTCATCTCGATAGTTTCCAGAAAACTATTATTATAGGAAAACTCGACTAGGGGTATATGCTTCTCCCAAGTGCCCCCAAAGTCTAGGAGGCATGCACTCAGTATGTCCTGAAGCACCTGTATTGTACGCTTTGACTGGCCATCGGTCTGAGGGTGGTAAGCTGTGCTCAGAAGCACCTGTGTACCCAGTGCCCTCTGAAAACACTGCCAGAAATGAGACGTAAAATGGATTTACCTATATGAAACAATAGAATGAGGAACCCCATGAAGATGTACGATGTCTCAGATATACAACATCTCAAGCTTGTCAACACCGAAGGTCTCCTTGATCGGAAAAAAGTGAGCTTCCTTCGTGAGTATATCCACAACAACCCACTCGTCATCATTGCCACGAGGTGACCTCGGAAACCCAATCATGAAGTCCATCGCGACATCATCTCATTTCCACTCTAGGAAGGGTAACTGCTATAACAGTTCGGCTAGCCTCTGATGCTCCGCCATCACCTACTGACAGGTGGAACAACACATAACAAAACCAACTACATCACTCTTCATACCCAGCCACCAGTACTGACGTCTCAAGTCATGGTACATCTCGGTAACCCTGAGATGAACTGCCCAAGCTGAAGCAAGAATCTCCCGCATCAGCTCCTCGCGTATATCCCCTGGAACCCATACTCGTCCATGGAAACACAGAACATCATCATTGCCTATCGTCCAACCAGGAAGAGAGTCCTCACTTGTCACCGACTCCTGTAGAACTAGGCCTTATGAATCAGATAGTTGTCTCATACTCACTCTATCCAGGACGGTAGAAGTCATAGCTAGAGAAGAAAGTTAGGTCTGCCCCTAACTGTCATGCACCTCTAAATGCATCTTAGAGAACAAATCCATAAGCTATCATTCACCACTGGCCTCCTGCATTGCCTGTATCTAAGTCTTCCTGCTTAATGCTTCAGCTACTGCATTACCTTTACCAGGTGTGTTGGCAAGCTCAAAATGAAAGGACTGTAGGTATTTGACCCACCTTAGCTGCCTCAAATTCAAGTCATGCTGAGTAAAGATATACTTGAGACTTTTGTGGTCGGTGAAAACCAAAAAACGTTCTCCCAATAGATAATGTATCCAACAGCGCAACACCTGCACAATTTTAGCCAACTCGAGATCATGTGTCAGGTAATTCTTCTCATGTGGCCTCAAGTGCCAAGACCCGTACATAACAACTTGATCACCCTGCATCAACACTGCTCCCAGACCAATGCCTAATGTGTCACAGTAAACTGTATAGCTCTTCCCTTGCTCTGGGAGTATCAGGATCGGTGCTGATGTCAACTTTCACTTCAACTCCTAGAAGTTTGTCTCACAAGCTTCTAACCAAACGAATTTCACACCCTTCTTAGTCAAACCCGTAAATGGCGCTGATAAGTGGGAGAAGTCTTGTATGAAGCGTCTGTAGTAACCATCCAGCCCCAAGAAACTTCGTATCTCAAACATGTTCTTCGGATGCTCTCAGGAAACTACTTCTCTCACCTTCTCTAGGTCTACTGTAACTCCGGCCTCTGAGATGATATGACCCAGGAAGTGAATCTGGTCCATCCAAAAGTGGCACTTTAAGAGATTAGCATATAGCCAATTCTCTCTCAGTGTACTCAATACGATCTCAAGATGGGTGGCATGGTCATGTCGAGTGTGAGAGTACACCAAGATATTGTCCACGAATACTGCCATAAAATAGTCTAGATAGGGATGGAACACACGATTCATCAATGCCATGAAAACTGCTGGTGCGTTCATGAGACCGAATGGCATAACTGTATTCTCGTATAGACCATACCTACTCCTGAAAGCTGTGAGAGGTATATCAGATGGTCTAACATGTAGTTGGTGATATCCTGATCTAAAGTCAATCTTTGAGAACACTCATGCTCCATGAAGTTGATCAAAAAGATCATCAATCCTTAGAAAAGGATATTGGTTCTTAACCATGAACTGGTTCAACTTCTGATAATCCACACAGAGTCTGAGAGTACCCTTTGACTTATTCATAAAAAGGACCGGAGAACCCCAAGGAGAATTACTGGGTCGGATAAAACCCTTTTCCTGTAACTCCTCAAAGTGCCTCTTGAGCTCTTGTAACTTAGGCATGGCCATCCTATAAGGAGGAATGGACAATGGTGCTTCTCCTGGCACAATCTCAATAGAGAAGTCCACCTCACACTCCGGAGGAAGACCTAAAAAGTCTTCTGGGAATACATCCCTGAAACGATCAACCATTGGAGGGAAATACTTCTAACAAGTCCCTTGGTCATCCAAATATAAGCTTGCAGTCTGGGTTGTGACACCACCTCTCCCATGATGCTCCGGTCCATCTCAACTCTCCTGAACATCCCACTCACCTTTGTATAGAAACTCTCCGCCCTCTGGTGACGTGAAACGCACCCTACGATGATAATAATCCACAAAGGCTCAAAAGGGAACCAACCAGTACATCCTGAGAATGACGTCATATGCTTTCATCTCTAAGACATAGAGGTCCCAACGGAAGTGACACCCATCAACCTCAAGGGGGCACTCCTTGAACTGATGCACACCAGCCGTTCTAGTCCCCAACGGAGTGTCTAGGGTCATGATATCAGAAGAAGTAGAAAAATAGAGCCCAAGGCTCTCCACAACGGGCACAGATATAAAACTATGTGTATCACCCATATCGAAAAGTATTGAAGATAAAACATAAGCAACTAGAATAGTACCTCTGACTGTAGAAGGACCGAGATCCTGCTTCTGCTGAGTCTATTGCACTGCATATGCATGCCCAGTGCCACGACCCTGTGACACAGCCTGACTACCCTGATCTATCCCGCCCTACTTCCTCTGAGATCCTGGTGTCTGGCTACCATGGCCACGACCACCATTTAAGTCTGCACGCCCTATCGTATTCCAGTTTCCCGACTAATAAGAAGCTTCTGGTCCTACCCCCACACGCGGAGTCTTCACAGAACCCCTTTCACTGGTCACTGGTAAAAACGCCCTGCAAAAGTGCTGCAGATGACCCATCATGCCGCAAGCCTGGCACTCCACTGGGTCCCATGGACACTGTGGCCCTTGTGCCCCTCCTTACCACACTGGTAGCACATGACTTGGACACATGAAACATTCTTCTAGCTGGTACTGCCACCCTGAGAGAAGTCCATTTGTCTATTCCTATTACTATTAGTAATTGTACTAGAAACTAGTACTAAACTGCCCTGGACCACAACACTAGCTTCCCGTAGGTTCCTGTCTATAATCAGCGCCTGGTTCACAATAGCATGTACTGTAGGCAACCTGAAAACATTCACCAGTGCTCGGATATCATAACTAAGACCATCCTCAAAGCGTCTGGCTCTCAACATCTCATCACCCACCAACACGGGTGAAAAACACTGAAGATAGGTGAAATGAGCAGAATAATCCATCACTAACATAGTGCCCTACTGAAGGATCATGAACTCTCGAGCTCGATCTGACCTCAGCATCTCTAGGAAGAAGAAGTCATAGAAGGTTGTCTGAGAATATTCCCACACCATGTCTCTATGATACTCTGACTGAGTGGTAACATCCCACCACCTCTTAGTGGAATCACATAACATATACGTCGCGATCTTGACCCTCCGCCATGGAGGCGTCTCTAGATGGTCGAAGATAGTCTGCATAGACACCAGCCAAAACTCCGCAACCTCTGTTCCACCATCCCCTGAGAACGTAGGTAGATGCTGCTGCTGGAATATACATGTCAGCTTGGCCATAGATGTGGCAGCAGGTGGTGCTCCTTGAAAGGTCTTCATTAACCGCATGAAGCCTTCACAAAATTGCACATCCGCGCCTGTGTCTGGTATAACAGCTGGCGCCGCATCTGGATCTGCTGGAGGATCAAATGGTAGCCCATGTCCCACCATTTCTTGAGTATAATTGTTTCCTCTCTCCCATCGAACAACACGGGATCGTCTCGGCGTCATGAAACTACAAGGTCAAACACACACCTTAGATCAAGATTATCATAGTCTGTAAACGAAGAAACCAAAATGGGAAGATGAGGAAGATGTAATTTAAAGATTTGCAAAACAAGACTATATGGCGTGTATAATGACTACACGGCGTGTACTTGACTTCTCTTCCCTGCCCGGGTCCATTTACATGGCTAAGCCATACGGCTCCCTTTAAACAAAACTAGACAGCATGTATATCATCTACATGTCGTGTATGGTGTAAATTTCCAACTGCCCGTGCCATTTATGACACGGCCGACTACTTGGCTTAATACTACACGGCGTGTTACACCCACACACGGTGTGTACACTATCCCATTTCCCAGCCACACGGCTAAGTCCACATGGTATGACACTGGTCAAGACTACACGGCGTGTCCCAAGGGTACACAATGTGTACTAGATGAGCTTCGCTGACCTATGTTGTTAGTTACACGGCTAGGTACACGGCTCACACTACACGGTGTTTACATAAAAGGATTACACCAACCCATGTTGTTAGTTACACGGCTGGATCCCAGGTCAGAATACACGGCGTGTTCCACTGTGGACACGACGTTTATGTCTTAAGGTCTCCTTTGTCCGTGTTGTTAGTTACATGGACGGACTCTAGGTCAACACTACACGGAATGTACATACGGTACACGGCGTCTTCGCCCTAAGCATTTCCTTCCCCGTGTCCCCATCCACACAGTCTATGACACGGGAAAAGTCAACACAGTGTGTACTCAGGGTACACGGTGTATACTCAAAATTTTTTCTTTTCTTCCAGAACAGAAGAACATACACGGCGTGTTTAAGGTACTACATGGCGTGTATACTGGGTTTCCAGACAGTATGCCTTAGAAACTTCTCTGGAGCCCAGAAAATACTGAAAAACAACACCTAAGTGCCAAATTCTGATCCGTGAGGGCCTATACTCCCCGCGAATCAAATTTTGGCATCTTATATGTGTTATAACTGGATAAACAACCAATGATCAACCAAATTTCAGTTAATGAGGGCCCATACTCCCCAAAAACCAAATTTTGGCGTTAATTCTATAAACAGGCTCACACAATAACACCCTATCAAACAGCAGGTATCTATCAAAGCATCTATCACAACAGCATGCTTTTACTTGCACAACATCTATCACAACAACATGCAATTTATAATGCACCTAAATGGCATGGAACTATGAATGGAATGCGATTTCTAGAATGTTCCTAAATGATGCATGAGATGGAATACCCTCATCTCATTGGGTTGCAACTAAATAGAACCCATGAATCAATTAAAAATATCAAAATACAAGTGCATCACCCTTCGGTGAAAATCAGTTCAATTGTAAAATTGAAAAATTAGAAAAATTGAAACATGAGGTAAATTGGATTTTCCCTATACATGGGTTAGATACACCCGAGCATAACTTATTACCAACTACCGCTCCCATCCTATCCCTGAATAAGGCTCCAAATAGTAAGTCAAAGAAAAAGAACCGCTCTAATACCACTTTGTAATGTCCCGGACCCAGGTGCCACTCAACAGGTGCCCCGAACCTGGTTTTCCACATGACCTCAAGCGCATTTCCCCAAACGCCAGAGGCTGCCGACTAGCAGCGAGGGCCCAGGTCTGATAGTGGGGAAACTATGCCCTCATTTGTCGATGTATAGTGAAGCAGAATAAAATAAAAAACATACAACAACAGCAGAAGCAATAAACCATACACATTTAATGCAACAACTGTAGTAAAGGATAACCAACCAGATATATATATATGATGCAACATGTCTCAAGTTCTATGAAAATAGCCAGAACATGTTACATAGCAGTACAATACAATACAGGGTACAACAAATAGAACAAGCAACTGGTAGCATCACGAGCCTAAGCCCGGTCCCATGCTCCTCTACTCTTCAACAGAAATCAAGTACCTGTATAGGGACCCTTTCCCTTATCTACACCTGCAGAAACGTAATCTGTTTAGGCCGAAAAGTATGAACCAAATAGGGTGTGAGAAATAAATCCTAGTAGGCACATGCCAAAGGCTCGTGGCCAACTATGTGTAAACATGCAACAACAGTGTGCAGTAGTAAAATGTAATAAAGTAAGAAGTACTGATAATTAACTAACTTGACCAGTTATATTTCCATTTTAATATCCATTTAATCATTTAAATTAAAATATCACCACAGTGAATATTCTAAGTAAACAACCAATGTCCTCAGACACGTAAACCCCTACCCTCAGGTAAAGAGAATCCAAACACAAGAATCTGCCTACAAGCATACGGATATTGCCCATGGGCATAATAAGTGTCACCCACAGGCAGAAAATCAACTACCCACAGGCACGGAAGAAGTTGCCAACATGATAAATAGTACAGTGCCCACAGGCTAATCACAAATCATCCCTCAGGCTATACAGGTAAACGGTCCAAACCCAACATGTAAACAAGCAATAAAAAGCAATTCCTCTCAAGGAAAATATTCAATCATTACATTAAAGGCATACCCTTGGGTATCCTGGCCAAACGGCTAAACAGAGGAACATACCCCCAGGGTGCTCCTGGATCCAAGCAATGATCCCAAACAGCAGCTTTGTTATCACAATTAATTACCTATTCAACTCTAGGTATTTAAAATATTCATGGCCTTAGCCACACAACTCCCCAACATGGGTTTGTGGCACAACGGTACACAAAAACGCACAACAGTTGGAAATTAAACACCAAGCCACCTACCATATACTCCCACGAACGATATATGTGAACGACAATCCTTGAATCGTCCTAGAACGACGTAGATCTGAGGTGAAAGAAAACCTTGTTCAAACTTAAATGACTTCCCTATGGGAAATAATTGGTAAGAAATACTCCAGGAGAAGGGAGAGCTCACCTGTGCGGTTCCAGGGAGATCGACGATGCAGAAAATGGATTCCCGAAATGTGCTCGGCAGATCTCAAAAGCTCTGGCCTCCCTCTTATGCTCCTTCTTCCCATTCTAAGACTTCCCTATGAATAGGGGAGGCTACTACCCATTTTAAAATAAAAAAACAAATTAAAAGGCGTGTATTTCCATGTACACGGCGTGTACTTCCAATTTTTTAACTATTCCTCTGGCGGTTTCCCACCAGCGTGGCACTATTCACCTGCTGACATGACTACATGGCGTGTCTCCTTGAGTACACGGTGTGTTCTGTCGCACATCTAGACACCGCCTTACTATTCGCCTACCGACTGAATACACGGCCTGTAAGGGACCACTACACGGTGTGTATTCGGTCTTTACACCCTTCGTTGCCGACATGGATACACACCGTGTGTACTCTTCCCACACGGCCAAAAGTACACGGCCTGTGGAAAAGTACACGGCGTGTATTTCCAAAATTTGGAATTTTTCCCCATTTTCCTTATTTTCTCAAAAATACTTAAGTAAAAGATAAAAGAAGAAACCTGTACCTCAAAAGTAATAACCGGGTTCTTAAAAACTTCCCCCCTTAAATAAATTCATCCCCAAATTTCCCTTCTAAGGGTGGTGAAGATAAAGCTCAGAACAGCTCTGGCCACTGAGCACGTACGTCGGTCTCTTGCTCCCAGGTTTTGTCCTACACTTGGCCATGCTGCCATAGCACCCGTACAAGAGGAACTAACCGGCCTCAGAGAACCTTCGTGCTCCAATCAATGATACGAATCAGGTGCTACTCAAAGGATGCATCAACCTCAAGATCAACCTCGTCTGGATGAAAGATGTGAGGTGAGTCTGAATGATAGTGGTTCAACTGAGATACATGGAAGACATCGTACATGGCCCGGTACCTTTGTGGAAACTACAACCGATAGGCAACTGGCCTGACCCTATCCAGATTCTCAAATGGCTTTACATACCTCGGTGAAATTTTACCCTGCCTTCTGATCTGCCTATGTCCCAACCTCGGTGAAGCATGCAAGAAGACCTGATCCCCAACCACGAACACCAAGGGTCGTCTACGGCAATCGTCATAAGACTTCTGACGTGAATGTGTGGTATCCATCTACTTCTGAATCAACTGGACCTTCTCATAAGT
This sequence comes from Viscum album, assembly GCA_963277665.1. Classification (NCBI taxonomy): domain Eukaryota; kingdom Viridiplantae; phylum Streptophyta; class Magnoliopsida; order Santalales; family Viscaceae; genus Viscum; species Viscum album. The sequence goes on along the minus strand of OY728136.1, from coordinate 1,422,618,012 downwards.
CTCATGTACGAGACGTGGTCCCAGTAAATCTACCTCACCTTCCTCTAACCAGCACAAAGGTGATCGGCATGGCCTACCATATAAAGCCTCGTAAGGTGCCATATCGATAGTTTCCTGAAAACTATTATTATAAGCAAACTCAACTAGGGGTATATGCCTCTCCCAAGATCCCCCAAAGTGTAGGTCGCATGCACGTAGCATGTCCTCAAGCACCTGTATCGTACTCTCTGACTGGCCATCGGTCTGAGGGTGGTAATCTGTGCTCAGAAGCACCTGTGTACGCAGTGCCCTATGAAAACTCTTCCAGAAACGAGAAGTAAAACAGGAATCCCTATCTAATAAAATTTAATGAGGAACCCCATGAAGACGTACAATCTACCAGATATACAACTTCCTGAGCTCATCAACATTGAGGGTCTCCTTGATCGGAAAAAAGTGATCTACCTTCATGAGTCTATCCATAACAACCCACACGGCATCATTGCCTCGAGGTGTCCTCAACAACCCATTCACAAAGTCCATCGCGACATCATCCCATTTCCACTCCGGGATGGGTAACTACTGTAACAGTCTGGCTGGCCTCTGAGGCTCCACCTTCACCTGCTGACAGGTGGAACACCTCGTAACAAAACCAGCTACATCACTCTTCATACCCGGCCACCAGTACTGACGTCTCAAGTCACGGTACATCTTGGTAACCCCAGGATGAACTCCCAAGATGAAGCATGAAACTCCCTCATCGTATCCTCACTTATATCCCCTGGAACCCATAATAATCCATGGAAACGCAGAAATTCATCATTGCCTATCATCCAACAAGGAGGAGAGTCCTCACTTTTCACAGACTCCCGTAGAAAAAGGCCTTATGAATAAGATAGTTGTCTCATCCTCACTCTATCCAGGAGGGTATAATTCACAGCTAAAGAAGAAAGATAGGTCTTCCCCTGACTGTCGTGCACCTCCAAATGCATCTCAGAGAACAAATCCATAAGCTGTCATTCACCACTGGCCTCCTACACTACCTGTATCTGAGTCTTTCTGCTTAATGCATCAGCTACTACATTACCTTTACCAGGTGTGTAGGCAAGCTCAAAATCAAAGGACTGTAGGTATTCGACCCACCTTCACTGCCTCAGATTCAAGTCACACTGAGTAAAGATATAATTGAGACTTTTGTGGTCGGTGAAAACTACAAAATTTTCTCCCAATAGATAATGTCTCCAACAGCGTAACACATGCACAACTGCAGCCAACTCGAGATCATGCGTTGGGTAATTCCTCTCATGTGGCCTCAACTGCCGAGACTCGTACACAACAACTCGATCGCCCTACATCAACACTTCTCCCAGACCAATGCCTGATGCGTCACAATAAACTGTATAGCTCTTCCCTTTCTCGGGGAGTATCAGGATCGGTGCTGATGTCAACTTCCCCTTCAGCTCCTGGAAGGCTATCTCACAAGCTTCTGACCAAACAAACTTCACACCCTTCTTAGTCAAACACGTCAACGACGCTTCTATGTGGGAGAAGTCTTGTATGAAGTGTCTGTAGTAACTATCCAGCCCCAAGAAACTTCGTATCTCAAACACGTTCTTGGGAGGCTCCCAGGAAACTACTGCTCTCACCTTCTCTGGGTCTACCGAAGCTTCTGCCTCTGAGATGATATGACCCAGAAAGTGAATCTGGTCCATCCAAAAGTGGCACATTGAGAGCTTAGAATATATCTGATGCTCTCTCAGTGTACTCAATACGATCTCAATATGATTAGCATGGTCTTGTCGAGTGTGAGAGTACACAAAGATATCATCCATGAATAATACCACAATAGAGTCCAGATAGGGATGGAACACACGATTCATCAGATCCATAAAAACTGTTGGTGCGTTCGTGAGTTCGAACGGAAAAATCGTATACTCGTATAGACCATAACTGCTCCTGAAATCTGTGAGAGGTATATCAGATGGTCTAATGCGCAGTTGGTGATATTCTAATCTCAAGTCAATCTTTAAGAACACTCGTGATCTATGAAGTTGATCAAAAAGATCATCAATACATGGCAAGGGATATTGGTTCTTAACTGTCAACTGGTTCAACTTCCGATAATCCACACAGAGTCTGAGAGTACCGTCCGCCTTCTTCGCAAAAAGGACCGACGAACCCCAAGGAGAAGTACTGGGTCAGATAAAACCCTTTTCCTGTAACTCCTCTAACTGCCTCTTGAGCTCCTGCAACTCATGCGTGGCCATCCAATAAGGTGGAATGGACACTGGTGCTGCTCCAGGAACAAGCTCAATAGAGAAGCCCACCTCACACTCTGGAGGAAGACCTGAAATGTCGTCTGGGAAGACATCCCGGAAACGATCAACCAATAGAGGGAAATCCTTCTAACAAGTCCCCTGGTCATCCAGATATAAGCTCGGAATCTGGGCTATAACACCACCTCATCCATGATGCTCGGGTCCAGCTCGACTCGCCTGAACATCCCACTCACCTTTGTATAGAAACTCTCCGCCCTCTGGTGATGTGAAACGCACCCTGCGACGATAGAAATCCACAAAGGCTCGAAAGTGAACCAACCAGTCCATCCTGAGAATGACATCATAAGATTTCATCTCTAAGACATTGAGGTCCCAATTGAAGTGACACCCACCAACCTCAACGGGGCACTCATTGCACTGACGCACACCAGCTGTTCTAGTCCCCAAAGGAGTGTCTAGCGTCATGATATCAGAAGAAGTAGAAACACAGAGCCCAATGATCTCCTCAATGAGAAAAGATATAAAAATATGTGTAGCACTCGTATCGAAAAGTATTGAAGATAAAACAGAAGCTACTAGAATAGTACCTCTGACTGTAGAAGGTCCAGGATCCTACTCCTGCTGGGTCTGTTGCACTGCATATTCCTGCCTAGTGCCGCGGCCCTGCGACACAGCCTGGATACCCTTAGCTATCCCGCCCTGCTACCTCTGAGATCCTGGTGTCTAGATACCATGGCCACAACCACCATTTCAGCCTGCATGCCGTATATTATTCCAGTTTCATGACTGGTAAGAAGCTGATGGTCCTGCCCCCGCATGCGGAGACTGCATAGAACCCCTCTCACTGGTCACTGGGGGAAACACCCTGCAAAAGTGGTACAGATTACCCATCCTGCCGCAATATCAGCAATCCATATGGTCCCATGGACACTGTGGACTATTGTACCCCTCCTTACCAAACTGGTAGCACATGACCTGGCCACTTGAAACATTCTTCTGGCCGGTACTTCCACCCTGAGAGAAGTCCATATGTATCTTCATCTTACCAGTAGAAATAGTACCAGAAACTGGTGTTGAACCGCTCTGGCCCACACCACTAGCTTCCCATAGGTTCCCCTCTGTAATCAGTGCCTGGTTCATAATAGAATGTACTGTAGGAAACCTGCAAACATTCACCAGTGCTCGGAATTAATAACGAAGACCATCCTCAAAGCGTCTGGCACTCAACGTCTCATCACCCACCAACACGGGTGCAAAATGCTGAATCTCGGTGAAACAAGCAGTATAATCCATCACTAACATAGTGCCCTGGTGCATCAGTTGCGCCACCTCATCGGTGACGCTCCAACGGGAGTCCATATCAGGGGATGGGAAGAACATGGAGCTCTGCATTTCACTCATCTCCCTGCCCAGAAGAACCCATTCGGCATGGTGTCTTGAAACGTCATCACATCAAGATGGAAATCGAGTGGTCTTGATATTCAGGAAAGGCAATACACCCAGCATAGTCAGGCCTCGAGTAAGTCCCAGAAGCGTCAGGCCCGATGGGAACATGCCATTCCAGAACTACTGAATCAGACCACCGAGTGCATACAACATGCCTCTCGCCTAAGAGAGGCCAATCAGAGATCTTTTCTTGCCTCCCTAGAAGGGCTTGATCCACAGGTGAATTCGTCACCAAATCCGATTCACCCCCGAATGGGGGCACACGAGGTCAGGCAGGTAGCGATAGCCGCAGCCACTGCCGCAATCTAGGGTCAACCCCAGCCTGTAGGGCTGGGGGAATTTTTAACAAAAAATGCCCCCGTAAGACCAATAAAACCGAGAAGAGACTCAATGTCCAAGGAACAGATCCAACCCCAACCCTCAGGGCTGGGGGCATTATTACCCCCTCAACAACAACCTCCCCCACGAGAGTCAGTATTATATCATCTAGGGAAGACAATCAGAAGAGGAGGTTTCCATCCTATCCCGTCATTTGAATCATCATACCCTTGATAGAGTTAATATTTTAATTATTATTTATATGATTTTCAATGATTTAATTCCTCCCAATTATTCAATGTGAGTTTATTTGCATCATTTATGTGTTTTTAGTGTATTTGGGGCTTAAATGTGAAAATGGGGTAATTCTATAAAATTGTCAGTTTTATATAGCTTCTGTTTTTCAAGAATAACTTTTATAATATAGGTCAAATTGAAGTGAATCTTTTTTTAGGATTCCTATACTTGTGGGATTAAAATGTTCCTTCTGGACCAAGACCCAATTCGAAACCCAATGGTGCAGAAAATTCAATCAAGTGGAGAAGTCAGTTTGAAAGGCAGAATGGACCCCACTTCATTAAATATGCAATATCTCCTTCATATGACCTTATAATGAGATTATTCCAACTGGTGTCGACAGAGGACTTCAAAATGACGGCTCAATTTAAATTTCATAAATTATTGAGCTCATTCATGCATCCTTATGGCGCGTCCAAGTGGAGTGGGTGAAATAGTGTTTGGAGGCCAGAAAAGTAATGGTCATTGATTCAGCAATATCTTTCTTTAAACCTGTCCAATGACTCTCAAATATTTAGGATAGATACACAACTTCATTTCCAACATTCTATAAGAAGGGATCTCAGTGATTTTCGGTCTTATGGTGGGCATAACAGAGGTAAACTGATGGATTATAGATTCTGGAGCATCAAATTTTATGTTCTTTGTTTTCTCTCTTTTGTTCTTCTTAGTTTTACAATGAATTATTCTTTCCCCTTAGTCAGAATTACCCTTAACCTGGTGGGGTAAACTTCTATTTAATTGGGGAAGGAGAGGTTTTACATATTGTATTTCATGAGTTCCTTCTATTAATGTTTTAAAATCCTCTTTTCTCTTCTGCGAATCTGTTTCAATTTCTTATAACAGTTTTTATTATCATGTACGATTGTATCTGATTTTAGATTCTGTTGTTCATTTATATTTGGCCAATGATAAATATCTACCTCCACTAGGTTATGGTTTATAAACAATGGAATAGACCGGGATTTAGTGGTGTAGTACTCGGTGATCACCGGTACGTGTGTGAGGAGTAGTGAATGTTCTTGATTACTTGGGATAAACAAGACCCGATTGGGAATTGCCTAAGATAATTGGGGGTATTTTCTACAACTCTATTACACATTGGAAGGAGAGTAGACCAACCTAATATTTTATTAAGGTTTATTCTCACATTTTTAATTGACCAAGGGAGTGAGAAGAAACTATTGTGGATTCTCACTCTTAACGATTTAGCAGAGGAGAATTGGGTAAAATGAACAATGATAGAATTACAATTGGAAAACTGACCCTAACCTGATCACCATTTCATATCACTGATTTAGATCACATAATTTGTCAATTTGTTTCAAAACTTTCACTTAATTACTTTACTTTATTTAGTTTCTTTCTTGTATTTTCTAAATCAAACAATTTCTAAAAACAACCTCACTTCTTTCTATTTTAAGGTGACAGCTTAATTGTTGTGCACTCCTCTCTGGAGACAACCTAGGTAATCCACTCTAATGCATTTTAACTTAGGTAATATTTGTTTTTAACACACCCCACGATAGGCACGTGTCAAAACATGGCGCCGTTTCCAGGGAGGTAGTGCCAACATTTCTTTTCTTTTCTTTTCTCTCTTTTCATCTTTTCTCTTCAAAATTGCATGACTAGAACCTCAAAAAATGAACCTTTACCCATAGATCCTGAAATTGAAAGAACCTTGTTGAATAGACTTCGAAACATTAATTTAGAATCTGAATTTGAGGACGTTCCCCTTGCAGACTCAAGTGAAACTTCAAGTGTTCACTCTGAGCGTGTCATCATGGATGAAAATCAAAACCAAACACTTAGAGACCTCTGTGCACCACAATTCCTTAATCAAAACAATCAACTTGCCATGGAAGTATTACAAAATGATTTTGAAATGAAACCTAACATGATTCCTTTACTTCCAAAGTATCATGGTTTGGCAGGTGAAGATCCAAACAAACACATTAAAGAGTTCACACATGTGTGCTCAATTTTTAGACCCCGTGGAATTACTGAGGATCAGGTTAAGTGGAAGGCATTTCCATTTTCATTGGATGGAGCTGCTAAAGAATGGTTGTACGGCCTACAACAAGGATATGTACATGACTGGAATGACCTGGTAAGATGTTTTATGCAAAGATTCTTCCCCTCCTCTAGAAGAACAACCATTCGTAAGGAAATCTACGCCATACGACAATCATCTGGAGAAAATCTTTACGAGTACTGGGAGAGATTTAAGAAGCTATGTGCCAGCTGTCCACATCAAGCCATTGAGGAACACCACTTTCTTGTCTTCTTCTATCAAGGAATACTGAAAAATGACAGAAACCTTCTTGATGCATCACCTGGAGGTGCACTGATTGACAAGTCGCCAGAAGAAGCCAAGGGCTTGATTGAGAAGATTTCCCAAAACTCGCAGAAATTTGGAACAAAAGGTATTGGAACAAGAGGTATTCATGAGGTACACACTTCTCATCCATCACCCTTATTAGAAACTAAGATTGAAGAGATTACTAGTTTGGTGAGACAGATGGCCTTGAAGCAAGTTAGTGACCAACAAGCGCCAGCTAAGGTATGTGGTTTATGCTCATCACCTGATCATTTTACTGAACAATGTTCTGAAATACAGGGAATGGAAACATGTGCAGCAGCCTTTCATCCAAGGCAGTTCTAGAAAAATCAAGGATGGAGAGAGCCTAACTAAGTCCAATATGGATTTGTAAATCAACAGAATCAAGCTAGGCCCCCATACCAAAATCAGTTTCAAAACCAACTCCCATTCCAGAATCAATTCCAGAACCCTCCACCATTTCAAAAAAACCATCTTATAATCATCCTTCATACCAAAAACAAACCAATATCCAAAGACCCTATGAGCAACCATCCACTAGTGCCCAACCTCCAATTCAAAACCAACAAAAATCTGAGTTTGAAGGACTGAAAGACACTGTTAAATATTTGTCCAATAAGTTTGAGAGTCTCATGGACTTTCTGACAAAAAATCTAGGTAAAATACCTTCCCAAACAATCCCAAACCTAAAAGAGAATGTTAGTATTATAACTACAAGAATTGGAAAAGAACTCCAACCACAATCCACCATTGAACCTGAAACAAGAAAAACTAATATGTGTGAGAATGAAGTTAGAAATGATGAAAATTCTATGAAAATACATCGGGAAGAAGATAAGAGGAGGATGATAATGATAGGACAAGAAGGAAGAAACAAGAAACACCATTTCAAAGGCAACAAAGGGAGAAGAAAGATATACCACCACCATTACCATCAAGGATGATAGAATCAAAGAGGTTACAAGAATAAGCACTGCAAAAAGAAATTCTGGACACCTTTCAGAAAGTGGAAATCAACATACCTCTGCTTGAAGCACTCAAACAAATTCCAAAGTATGCTCAGTTTTGAAGGATCTTTGTACCAAGAAAAGGAGACTTCAAGGGAATGAGAGGATCAATTTGGGAAGAAGCGTCTCAGCCCTTATCACACCACAATTTCCAACCAAATGTCAAGATCCAGGGACGTTTTCTATTCCATGCATTATTGGTTCATTAAATTTCTCTAATGCTTTGTGCGATTTAGGTGCATCAATTAATGTATTTCCTCACTCAGTATATAATTCTTTGCATATGGGAGATCTGAAGCCCACAAGAGTGGTACTCCAGCTTGCAAATAGATCCAAAGTATTCCCAGCAGGAGTTCTGGAGGATGTCCTGGTAAAAGTCAAAGATCTTTTATTCCCTGCTGACTTTTATGTGTTGAATATGGAAGATGATAGGATCCCATCACACTCACCCATCATTTTGGGGAGACCTTTCTTGAAGACATCCAAAACCATTATCAATGTCCATGAAGGGACACTTACCATGGAGTTTGGAGACAGCACCATCCACTTCAATATTTTTGAATCCATGAGGAACCCATCAGATGATCATTCACTCTTCGCACTCTCCCATGAAGATGACATAGAACCAATTGAAGAATCGGGTATGTTTCATGAATTTTTATCATTATGAGAGAATTTTTCCATTAAAGATATCACTGAACATATGGATTCCCAAACTCTTGGAGGTTCTGATTTCCTGTTGGAAGAAGAGGTAAAATATGATTTCTTTGATAATTTGTTAAAGGATGATGAAGATGATATGATTTCTTGTGTGCAGGATGTCAAACCATTGGAAGTGGAGAACCTCAATTTATTTTCATCTCTTGATCATCCTCCTGATCTAGAATTAAAACCACTCCCCACTGATTTAAAATATGTTTACCTTATGGAGGGAAAGATTTTACCAGTAATAATTTCTAATAATCTATCTAAAACTCAAGAAAAATCATTGATTGAGATTTTGAGAGAGAATGTCCAAGCAATAGGGTGGAGCATAGGTGATATCCCGGGAATAAACCCAAACATTTTCTCACATAGAATTTTTCTTGAGGGAGATTCCAAACCTGTCAGACAACCCCAAAGGAGGCTGAACCCTACCCTGATGGAGGTTGTGAAAAAAGAGATTGAAAAGTTATTAGAAGCCAGGATCATCTATCCCATATCATATTCACAATGGGTTAGCCCCATCCATGTAGTCCCAAAGAAAACTGGCCTAACCATTGTGAGGAATGAAAAGAATGAATTAGTCCCTGTGAGAATTCAGAATAGCTGGAGAGTATGCATCGATTTTAGGAAGTTGAATCAGGTCACTCGAAAAGATCATTTCCCTATCCCGTTCATTGACCATATGTTAGAGATATTGGCAGGGAGAACTCATTATTTCTTTTTGGATGGATTTTCAGGTTATTTTCAAGTACCCATTTCCCCCGAGGATCAAGAGAAGACTACCTTTACTTGTCCTTTCGGTACTTTTTCATACAACAGAATTCCATTTGGATTGTGTAATGCTCTAGGTACATTTCAGAGGTGTATGGTAAGTATATTTTCTGATCACATTGAATATTTCTTAGTGGTTTTCTTGGATGACTTCACAGTTTTTGGAAATTCGTTTGACCATTGTTTGAAAAATCTGGAAAAAGTTTTGAAAACTTGCATTGAAAAGAACCTTGTTTTGAATTTTGAAAAGTGTCATTTTATGGCTGAGAGGGGAATTGTCCTTGGGTATGTCATTTCACAGAAAGGCATTGAGTTTGATAAATCAAAAATTGAAGTGATAAATTCTTTGCCTTACCCAACTTGTGTGAAACATGTTAGATCATTTTTAGGACATGAAGGATTCTACAGGATGTTTATAAAAGATTTCAGTAAGATTTCTCTCCCTCTCTCTAGATTACTTTTGAAAGATGCTGATTTTGATTTCAACGGTTCATGTAGGGAAGCATTTGATGAGTTGAAGAAGAAATTGATTACACCACCAGTGATGCAGCCACCAAATTGGGAAGAACCATTTGATTACTTTGTGATGCTTCAAACCAAGCAGTTGGAGATGTCCTTTCTCAGTGAATTGAGGGCAGGCCACAAGTCATTGCATATGCCTCAAAAACCTTAGATGCGGCCCAATTCGAATACACAACAACAAAAAAAGAGTTTTTAGCAGTTATTTTTTCTTTAGAAAGATTTAGATCGTATCTGCTTGGAACTAAATTCATTGTGTTTTCTGATCATGCAGCTCTTAGGTACTTGATGAAGAAGGCTGAAGCAAAACCAAGGCTAGTGAGATGGATACTACTACTACTACAAGAGTTCAACATAGAAATCAAAGATAAGAAGGGATCTTAGAACCAAGTGGCTGCTCACTTAAGTATACTACCCAACACCGCTGAAGTTGACATTCCAGACACTGAACCACTAAATGATCGCCTTCCAGGAGAGCAGTTGTACTTGATTGAAGGAGAAGTACCTTGGTATGCTGACATGGTCAATTATCTGGTAACATCTCAGGTCCCATCTCATTTAAATTCTCACCAAATTCACAAATTGAAATCTGAATCTAAATATTACATCTGGGATGATCCATTTCTTTGGAAGATTTGCAATGACCAAATGATCAGAAGATGTTTTCATAAAAATGAAATTGAATCAGTCTTTAGGTTTCGTCACACATTAGCTTGTGGAGGCCACATTGGACCTCAAAGAACTGCAAGAAAGGTTTTAGAATCTGGACTTTATTGGCCAACACATTTCAAAGATTCGCATAAATTTTGTAAACGGTGTGAAAAATGTCAGTTTACAGGAAATATTTCAAAGAGACAAGAAATGCCCCAAAAGACACTTAATTTTTGTGAAATATTTGAAGTTTGGGGGATAGATTTTATGGGACCTTTTCCAATGTCATTTGGAAATTCTTATATTCTTCATGCTGTTGATTATGTTTCCAAATGGGTGGAAGAAAAAGCCACCAGGACTGACGATGCTAAATTTGTTTGTGATTTTGTCAGGGATAACATATTTTGTAGGTTTGGAGTTCCTAGAGCCATCATTAGTGATCAAGGGACTCACTTTTTTAATTGGAGAATGACAGGTTTGTTGAAAAGGTATGGGGTTCATCATAAAACATCAACTCCCTATCATCCACAGACTAATGGGCAAGCTGAAGTGTCCAATAGGGAAACAAAAGGAATTTTGGAAAAGACTGTTAATCCAAATAGGAAGGATTTGAGCCAAAGGTTAGAAGACACATATGGGATTATAGGACATCCTAGAAAACCCCAATTTGAATGAGTCCATATAGGCTGATTTATGGGAAAAGTTGTCACCTACCTGTGGAATTGGAACACAAGGCATATTGGGCTGTGAGGAAGATGAATTTGGATCTTGAAAGTGCTGGAAAAGAGAGAAGCTTGCAGTTACAAGAGTTGGAAGAAATTAGAAGGTAAGCATTTGAAAATTCCAGGATTTACAAAGAGATAACAAGAGTGGCTCATGACAAACTGATCCAACCAAATGACTTCCATCCAGGAGACAAAGTGTTGTTATTCAATTCAAGACTCAAGCTGAGGCCAGGTAAACTTCGTTCCAGGTGGGAAGGTCCATTTATAGTTACTCATGTATATCCTTTTGGTGCTGTGCAGATTGTGAAGGATGGAGTGAAGGATCCATTCACTGTTAATGGGCACAAATTGAAGAAATTCCTTGGGACCATGCCATCAGAGCCAATGGAGGAGATCACACTCCTCCAACCTGTTTATCAATAAACTCCATCAGGCCGTACCTCTCCTTTATATTTTCATGATTTTTGTTATTTAATTTCCAATATTCTTACATGTTAAATACATTTGAATGCATTGTGGACACTGCATCATTTAAGTGTGGGGGAGGGAACCTTTGTAGTGTATGATTTTTATGTTTTGTTTTTTCCTATTTGTTTTAAAAAAAACATGTGTGTGTTTAAAATTTTGTGTGCTTATTTGTAAATTTTTATGTGTTTTTGAAACTTTTGAGCTAAAATGATTATCATTGGTATTTTTGAAACCCATCTCCATGAGTGAAATAATTTATTCCTTGAAACTGAGCTTAAATGAATGCTGAAAATGACATTGTTTCAAGTTCAATTATTTGGGAATTTCATGAAAAATACTCTGTTTTTTGAATCCCATGCAACATATCACTATCTTTATATTTGAAATAACATTCCCGTGAGGCTTCTAAACATATTATTTTCATATTATTTACATTCACCTCACTTCTTGAGAGAACCAAATCATGCTTGATTTAACCAGAATTTGATTTATTCCTATCAAAACTTGAGGGTTTGAGGTACTTGTGTTTTAAATGATTGAGGCATTTCTTTGGTTTGAAAGCCCCCTTTTCAAGATAATCCCTTTCATAATGGCCTACCTTGAACATTTAATCCTTGTAGCCCATAGAATCCAGGAACAACCTGTTAGGTTAGCCACATTACAAGCCAATTTTCCCTATACAATCTGCTCTTGAAGTGAAATTTCATGATCTATTTGAACATAAGTGTGGGGGGAAGATGTCTTTTATTGTACTACCTTATTTGGGGATACTTTGGGTGAAACAAAATGTTGAAGAGATTTTATTTCTGTAAAAAATAAATAATCATTTTGCTGAAAGCTGTGCCTTTTCTGGAGCTTTCATGATGAGAGAAGCTGTGTCTTTCTGGAGATTCTAATGTAAAAAGAAAGTTGTGCCTTTTATGGAGATTTCAAGAAATATTATATTTGAGAAGATTGAAATGCTTGCTACTGAAATGATGAAATGTGTGAACATTCCTTGATATTTCAGGGAGAAGGAGCTTATTTTCTACTATGGGGAGTGAAGAGGAGACCATACTTTTGTGAAATTTAGATTAATGCAATTTTGCTTCAAAAAGAGCCAAGCCCTCTCATTCTGCCTCAGAATATTTCACATATAAATACTACCAACCGAAAGCCACAGAAAAACCTTAACAAGTCCTCATGATAAACATATGTCTTTGACTCACATCGGGTGGAGATGTAGGAATTTATCAAGCCTATGGTGACCCTTGTATGAGTTTGGATGAGAAAGACATTGCTAAAAAATTGAGATTTGTGTAATGAGAGATAATGAAAGTTAGGTAAGTGTTTTGTGTGTATGGGAGGAGAAATGAAGAGTAAATTTATTGAATGATCCTAAATTAAGAACATGAAATAATAGAGTTTGAGGAGGCATGATATATTTTGTTTCTTATTTTCAAATTAGTGGATCTCATGGATATGTGTTTTGAATTTACTTTGGATTTATTTTGATTCTGACTTGTCCAGGAGACCAAGTGATAAGTGTGGGGGAATTGATAGAGTTAATATTTTCATTATTATTTATATGATTTTCAATGATTTAATTCCTACCAATTATTCAATGTGAGTGTATTTGCATCATTTATGTGTTTTTAGTGTATTTTGGGCTTAAATCTGAAAATGGGGTAATTCTGTAAAATTGTCAGTTTTATATAGCTTCTGTTATTCGGGCATAACTTTTATAATATGGGTCCAATTGAAGTGAATCTTTTTTTAGTATTCCTATACTTGTGGGATTAAAATGTTCCTTCTGGACCAAGACCCAATTCGAAACCCAATGGTGCAGAAAATTCAATCAAGTGGAGAAGTCAGTTTGGAAGGCAGAATGGACCCTACTTCATTAAATATGCAATATATACTTGATCCGACCTTAGAATGAGGTTATTCCAGCTGGTGTCGATAGAGGACTTCAACATTACGGCTCAAATTAAATTTCATAAATTATTGAGCTCATTCATGCATCCTTATGGCACGTCCAAGTGGAGTGGGTGAAACAGTGTTTGGCGGACAGAAAAGTAATGGTCATTGATTCGGACATATCTTTCTTTACACCTGTCCAATGACTCTCAAATTTTCGGGTCGATAGAAACCTTCATTTACAACATTCTATAAGAAGGGACCTCAGTGAGTTTCAGTCGGCTGGTGGGCATAACAGAGGCAAACTTCTAGAGTACAGATTCTGGAGTATCAAATTTTCTGTTCTTTGTTTTCTCTCTTTTGTTCTTCTTAGTTTTGTAATGGATTCTTCTTTCCCCTGAGTCACAATAACCCTTACAATGGTGTGGTAAACTTCTGTGTGATTGGGGAAGGAGAGGTTTTCCATATTTTATTTCATGAGTTCCTTCTATAAATTTTTTAAAATCCTCTTTTCTCTTCTGCGAATCTGTTTCAATTTCTTATAACAGTTTTTATTATCATGTATGATTGTATCTAATTTTAGATTTTGTTGTTCATTTATATTTGGTCAATGATCATTATCTCCCTCCACTAGGTTCTGGTTTATAAACAATGGAATATACCGGGATTTAGTGGTGTAGTACTCAGTGATCACCGGTACGTGTGTGAGGAGTAGTGAATGTTCTTGATTACTTGGGATAAACAAGACCCGATTGGGAATTGCCTAAGATAATTGGGGGTATTTTCTACAACTCTATTACACATTGGAAGGAGAGTATACCAACCTAAGATTTTATTAAGGTTTATTCTCACGTTTTTAATTGACCATGGGGGTGAGAAGAAACGATTGTGGATTCTCACTCTTAGCGATTTAGCAGAGGAGAATTGGGTAAAATGAACAATGATAGAATTACAATTGGAAAAGTAACCCTAACCTGATCACCATTTCATATCACTGATTTAGATCACATCATTTTTCAATTTGTTTCAAAACTTTCACTTAATTACTTTACTTTATTTAGTTTCTTTCTTGTATTTTCTAAATCAAACAATTTCTAAAAACAACCTCACTTATTTCTATTTTAAGGTGACAGCTTAATTGTTGTGCACTCCTCTCTGGAGACAACCTAGGTAATCCACTATACTGCATTTTAACTTAGGTAATATTTGTTTTTGTCACACCCCACGATAGGCGCGTGTCACCCCTCCTAGAGGAAGGTGCACCGTAAGGTCACATCAAAGAACTCTCCTCGTCACCCTTTGTCAAGAAGTCCGAAGGCAATACCAGAACACAAAAGGGAAGGCCAGTAAAAGACGCGGGAGATCCCCTTCCTATTTGGAAGATGACGTCCCCTCCACCCCACGATATGCATTCATCAACGTCATAGAGGCTAACCCCATGGGTGACACTGGGGAAAATGAAAATCCGGATGGATCGAGAGATGATAGTTTCGGTCAGGCTGTGACTCACAACGAACCACCAGGTGTGCACATCTGGAACCAGAGGGCCGCCCTAAATATATCCGTCCTTCCAGCCAACCCTCCTCCGCCTAACCAGTGAGCTTCCAACAAGGATAATAACAAAGGACTGGTTACCATTAACCCGCCTCCTTCTCTCGACAAAGATGAGCCACTCACGCTCGAAGAGAGATTCGTTCGACAAGAGGGGGAGATGAAAGAATTGAGGCAGCTTAATGCCGAGTTACTCTAGAGGAACTGCCTTATTTAATGTGCATCCCAGGAGAATCCACATCATGCACTCCCAGTAAGTGCACCTCAAAGACTAAGGTTTGCCCCAGCAAACGAAACACAGTCAGGGCTCCCATCCAATGAGGCGCCCGACCAATCCAACTACCTAAATGTAGATTCGAATGAATACCAAGACTTCCCTCCACTCAGGAAGCAACCAGAGCATGTATTCATGAACCCTCCGAAGGTGCGACAAACGGCACACACACCCCGGGTACCGGCCAATCTGGATCCTCAAGCAATGCCTTGGGCTATGCCTGCCCAGGACCTAGCCCAACAGGATGTAAACTAGGGTCTCACCAACACCATCGAGGCACTAACAGCTCGATTGGAAGCAATGGAAGGTCTAAGTGCTTTGATACAGCCAGAGCGGAAACCCTAACTAGATTGGGTTAGCAACACACTGCCTCTACCCAATTTTGGGAGCCCTGTATTCCCCATATTCAATGGATCAGGTGATCAAGAATAGCATTTGATGCACTAAGCATCCTATTGCAACCCTATGATGGGGACTCTAGAACAGAAAGAAGCAATGAAACTCAGATTCTTCGTACAGACCTTGTAAGGATCCGCCTTCGTCTAGTACCCGAGTCTTCTAGCCCAGTCAATAAAGAGATGGGAAGACCTTCGGGAGCCGTTCTTGTTCCACTTCAGCTCAACGTTGCCTAAAACAATGTTCAACGATCTCATGAACTACAAGAAGAGGAAGAATGAGAGGGTCTCAGATTTCATCGCTAGATGGAAAGGTCTGACTTATTCCCTAAACTGGACAATGCCTCAAGATGAGATGCTATCCATATGCATTGATAATCTTTGAGATGAGCTACGAACACCGCTCATACTAGTGGAGTGCCCCACTGGCTTCCGCCATCTCTTGGCCATTGCCCAGAGAATTGAGTACTCCTAGTAACGGACTAATTTGAAGTCCCGAATAGCCTCGCAGGCTCTTGCAAAAAGAGCCCCTAGAGCTGAAGCGTCCGCTGTCACACTCAAGCTGGCCCTTGTGCGTGCTCCACTGCTCAGGCCTCCACCAAATCGTCAAGGGAATCCTGCATATCAGCGGCCACCTCCGCCTAAATGGGACGATCAGTGGTGACCGAAGAAGAACCAGTTTGAGGAACAAAGACAAAAAGTATACTCGTTCTGAGATGATCAAGTCCACGGTTACTTCATTGCTACTATGAACTGCAACTTTCTCCGCCTTCCGGATCCGAGGAAACCTGAAGAGGTTAGCCGCGATGACAGGCCAGATTACTGCCCCTACCATCGGATGTTGGGACACATTATCCGAGAATGATTCCTCTTCAAAGATCTCCTGCAGAGGATGGTAGACTCTGGGCAGGTCGAGCTGAGACCATCCTTAGCACATGTGTCATGTATCTCTACCACCGACTCCGAAAAAGAGGAGGGGTGGCAGGAAATCACCAGCAATAAAGGGCAGAAATTTGACAACCAGATGACTCGGAAGACTGTCAACCGAGCCCAGAGCATACTCCGAGATCAACTACCGCAACCGTTGTTGCCACCAACATCCCCTAAAGCTGCAGAGCCGATAGTATCAACCACACAAACCTCCACGAGCCAGTCATCTGGGTGTAATTGAAGAAGAAGGAAACAATCGCAAGAGGAGCAGTCCGCGACGGGGCCAATGTTAGTCCCAACCCTGGTAGATTATATGCCCTCGAATTTGGCTCCCCTGACACTGACCCACCAAATGGAACCATCAGGGAAAACCGACCAGGTTGACCTGTCGGAGGATGAAGAACCAATATTTGGTTCTGTTAACATCATCCATCTTATGGAATCATTCCTTGATGAAGGGTATGGTTACGAACCTGAGTTCCCTGAACAAGGAGCCGGGAGGAGGAATCGCAGAGGTAGGGGATACCAGGGGAGGCGCAGCCACGACCGAAACCAACCCTACAGTTGGACCCCGGCCCAAACCATTAATATCATAGACACTCGTGGGAGAGCCTTTCAACGGACTCAGCTGGAGAAAGAACATCCCTCCACATCCACAAGCGGCCACCCTGGCCCCGTTATTCTACGATACCCATCAGAGGATGAGCAAGTGTTTGGCTACCTAGTGCGCACAAACAGAACGAACAAGACAGGTCCTCAAAACAAAAGAGCACCATCGATATCCGACCCCACGACCAGTCCCTCCTCGTCAAATTCTCCAGCCCCTAAAGCACCCATTAAGACTCTCCCGCCAATGGAGAAGCATCAGCCGCTGGAGCATAAATTCGATATCCTTAAGCAGCTGGCATCGGTACCAGCCAAGATGTCAATCCTCGATGCCCAAAGTCTGTCAGCAGACCTCAGGGAGGTGCTTATAGAAGCTCTGATCAGCCCTCAGGAGTTTCAAGCCGAGGTAGCTGCTGCCGAAATTTACTGGACAGAGAATGAACCAGCTGAATGCAATGCGATGATTTCCTTCACCAATCAGGATGAAGATGCCATCATGCAAGGACATATCTGACCACTATATGTGTCCGGCACACTGAATGGTATTGAGATCTGGAAAGTCATCATAGACAATGGCTCTGGAGTTAACCTCCTTCCCCTATGGACACTCTGTAAGTTGGGCTACAGTGAGGATGACCTAATTCCCTCGGCCACAAATCTGTTGGGTTACGAAAAAATCGAGCAGAAACCAATGGGAAAAATTAAGCTGAAGACCCATTTTGGTGACCTGGTAGCCTACATGGAATTCCTAGTGGTCCGGCAGAGCACATCATTCAATGCCTTCCTGGGAAGGTTGTGGCTCCATAATCACATGGCCATCCCTTAATCCTACCACCTGTGTATCAAGTATTGAGTCAATGGACAAAGTGGAACATTTCACGCTGACAAGGCCCCTTTTGAGCTCTCCGAGTCACATTACATTGACGCAGGGTTCTCTGATCAAAAGAAAAAGAAAACTTTGGTCGATGGTGTCGACTGGATCCCCACTCCAAGTGTCCTGGAAATGGTTCTTGATGACCCTGTCAGGCAGATTGGCAGAGATTATGTCCTGCCAATCAACCATGTCAAGAGTAGGAGTTCAAGTACGGACACGCACTCGGATGTCCTCATGACTTCAGCGACGATGGCCGAGCACGATAATGCGGGAACGTCTGCAAACCCTCGATATGGGGATGAATACTCAAGCGGGGACGCCCATGATGCCTCTCTATCAAACCCTCGAAGGCTCATACCAGAAACTCTCCCCCCGTCGGATCAAGAATATGAGGACTTGGTAGAAGAAGAGGGGGAAGATCTTAGGGATGCACCTCCTGCATTTGAGGAGGGTATCTCCACCACGGTGGACGAGCTCAGGGAAATAAACCTGGGTAACGAGGAAGATCCAAGGCCTACTCTCCTTAGTATAGCCATGTCCCCCGAGGAGCATGAGTTATATACCTCTTTCCTGAGGCAACATCAGGATGTTTTTTCCTGGAATTACATAGAAATGCCTAGACTTGATCCTGAAGTGGCGACGCATAACCTGGGTCTTCTAAAGGACCACCGAGGCTATATGAAGGCCACTAGAAGGACGCATCCCTCACATTCCGCCAAAATAGAGGATGAAGTAATAAGATCATTAAATAAGGCTTTATTCGGGAGGTCAAATACCCCATTTGGTTGGCCAACATCGTCCGTGTCAAGAAAAATAACGGGAAAATCTGCGTCAGCATCGATTTCAGAGATCTCAATCGGCATTCTCTGAAAGATGATTTCCTGGTCCCGATCACCTAATTATAATCGATGCGATTCCCGGGTACGAGGCTCTATCCTTCATGGATGGCTAGTCCAGCTATAATAAAATCTGGATGGCCTGGGAAGAAGAAGAAGTCAATGCCTTCAGGGCCCCTCAAGGGGTATTCTGTTACAGGGTCATGCCATTTGGTCTCAAGAACGCTGAGGCCACATATCATCATGCCATGCATCGGATCTTTAAGCCGTTCTTGGGGAAATTAATTGAATGTTACGTGGATGACCTGGTGGTCAAGTCCAGATAGCGCTCAGATCACCTGTCAGACCTTGAGACCGTCTTCAACAAACTCCGACAGCATAGCATGAAGATGAACCCCTTGAAATGTGCCTTTGGGGTTACCTCAGGGAAATTCCTTGGCTTCGTCGTACGCTTGCGTGGCATTGAATTCGACCCTGAGAAGACAAAGGTTATCCTTGGCCTACCACCTCCCCGCAATCTCATCGAGTTGAGGGGATTCTAAGGACACCTAGCCTATATTAGGCGGTTCATAGCCAACCTGGCAGGAAAATGTTTTCCCTTCACCGGGTTAATGAAGAAGGGGGTCACGTACCAATGGATGGGTGACTGCGAAGAGGTGTTCGACAACTTGAAGAAGTAACTCTTAAACCCACTGGTGCTCATGCCCCCAGTTGAAGGAAGACCTCTCATCTTGTACATGACATCCTTAGAGTGATCACTAGGAGCCTTCCTCGCACAAAAGAACGATGCCAACAATGAAAACAATCTCTATTACCTCAGTCGAACCATGATTGATACTGAGACTCGATACTCATATATCGAGAAGAGTTGTTTGTACTTGGTCTTCACAGTTCAAAAGTTGTGACATTATATGCAGCATCATGAGGTCCATTTGATCTTGTGGAGTAACACACTCAAGTGCATCCTTAGCCGCCCGATGCTAACTGGACTCCTATCCTGATAGGCGGTTATCCTGCAACAGTTTGACATCCGGTTTGTGTCTCAGAAATCCATCAAGAGTCAGGCATTATCAGACTTTAGGGAAAAGCACCCTTCGACAAGGACCACTACACCAGACACCGAGCTACCTGATGAAGACATATTCTCGGTTCAAGAGGAGTTCCCAGCATGGGAAATGTACTTCGACGGTGCATCCCAAAGCCCAACCGGGAAGAGGACGGAGGATCCCAGATTCAATGAAGTGGGTATGGGAATAGTACTCGTGTCCCCAAAAAAGGAAGTCTTTCCATATTCCTTCCTCCTATCAGAAGGATGTATGAACAATGAAGCGGAATATCAAGCTCTCATTGCGGGCATGGAACTTGCACTCCACGCACATGTACAACACCTTAAGGTAAAAGGGGACTCAGAACTGGTCATCAAGAAAGTCAATGGTGACTATGCTATTAAAAAGGAGGATCGGATCCCCCTGTTTGACCATGTCCGAGGGTTAATGGAGGAATTCTCCACAGAACCAACATTGACCTATATTCCCTAATCCCAGAACACTCAGGCTGATGCATTAGCCAATCCGGCCACAACCCTAGCTGACCCACGCCGGGATGAGATGGTTATCAGTATTTCTCACTATCGAATAGTATTGCCATTTGTTCAGAACAAGACGGAATAAATCCATGAAGTTAGTCCTGTCCCTGAGCTATATGCTTCAGCCACCGGCTGGATGACCCCCATTTCCAACTACCTTCAACGGGGAGAACTTCCATCAGACAGGGCTGAACGAGAGCAAATATGGAGAAGGGCAATCAACTTTGTCCTATATGGAGGCACGGGTCAGCAAGAGGTCCTCTACAAATGAGGCCTCAATGGAGTTCTCCTCAAATGAATTGATGGAGAGGAAACTGCCACCATCATAAATAAAGTACACATCAGAGCGTGTGGGGCACATCAGTCAAGCACCAAGCTTTCCCATCAGGTTCAAAGGCTTGGGTACTACTGGGCCACCGTGGCACGAGACTACGAGCCTTTTACCGCGAAATGCCACTCATGTCAGATTCATGCCAACTTCATACACCAACCCCCAAGTTACTTCATCATGCCAAGTACTACTGGCCGCTTTTCATCTGGGGGATGGACGTCGTGGGACCATATCCTCCAGCCACGGCCAAAAAGATGAAGAATATCCTCATGGAATCCGACTTCTTTTCCAAATGGGCAGAAGCCATACCCCTTAAGGAAGTCGGTTCAAGAAATATTTTCAGCTTTGTGAAGACTAATATCATCACCAGATTTGGTGTCCCTCACACCATACTGACGGAAAACGGCACCAAATTCTGCTCTGCTGAATTGGAGAAACTATACCATGAGTACAGTATCAAAGCTAACCACTCATCCCGCTACCATGCAGTGGCCAACAGACAGATATAGGCTTTCAACAAGACCCTGTCCAACATTCTCCAGAAAATGGTGGAAAAATACAAGAAGTCGTGGCCAGATAAACTCCTCTATGCATTGTGGGCTTATCGATCCACAATCTGCAACGCTACCCGGGCCACTCCGTACTCATTGGTGTATGACACAATGGCGGTCCTGCGCATTGAACTCCAACTTCCCTCACTCCGTATTGCCATCTGTGATAAATTATCTGATGATGGGCAGTCATAAATGCAGCTAGGTGAACTGGAACAGCTAGATAAGAAGCGGTTGCACACTTTGCACCATCTGGAGATATACCAGAACCGGATCGCACAAGCCTTCAACAAAAAGGTTCATCTCCGGTCTTTCTGGGAAGGAGAATTAGTGTTGGTCCTCCAGACCCCAATGATACCCGATAAGAAGACACCAAATATGGATCCCATGTGGGAGGGACCATACGTTGTACACAAGGTCTAATCCAACGGAGCATATACCCAAATCTCCATGGACGGAAAATTTACAACCGCTCCTACAAATGCGAGGTTCCTAAATAATTATTTCACATAATAACTAAAGGTGAACTATTTATCATCCAAGTTGCATGATGTTAAACTGCCAAGAAAACAGTGGTCCAAACTCTATGACCCTAAACTAAGAGTATCCCATCCTCATCGGCATAACTAAAAGCATTTATCGTCCGAGATGCATGACACTAAACTGCCAAGCACCCAATGGTCCAAACTCTATGACCCTAAACTAAGAGTATCACGTCCTCATCGGCATAAATAAACGCAGTTATTGTCTGAGCTACATGACGTTAAAATTCCAAGCACATAATGGTTCAAACACTATGACCCTAAACTAAGAGTATCTCCTCCTCACCGCATGAAGTTAAACTGCACGGAGTTTGTCCTCACCGCATGAAATTAAACTACATGGAATCTAATAATATTCCCTATCCTTGCCGCATGATGTTAAACTGCACGAATTTCAGAGAACTACGTATGGATTGATTCCTACCCTCGCAGGATATGTAGTGACGTCAGGATCCCCTATACTGGCTCAACCACTCTCAAATAAAAGTTAACAAATTCCCTCTCCCCCCGTGTATAAACCAGACTTGAACGAGGTGTACTTCTTCCAGAGAACTACGTGCGGCTTGATTCCTGCCCTCATAGGATACTTAGTGACGCCAAGGTTCCCCGTCCTGGCCCAAACCCTAAATAAAAGATAAAAATTCCCTTTCCCCTCATGTACGGACTAGACCATCACAGGGTGTACTTCTCGTCCTTACCGCATGACGTAAAACTGCCCGGATAGAAAGATTTAAAAATGATCCCTTTTCCCCATGAATGGGCTAGACCTGCATGGGGTGTATTTCACATCCTTGTCACACAACGTTAAATTGAACGGACAATAATTTTAAAAATTCCCCCTTCCCCCATGTACGGACCAGACTTGCACGGGGTGTATACTTCGTCCTTACCGCATGACGTTAAACTGCATGGACTTCGTCCTCACCGCATGATGTTAAACTGCACAGACTTCATCCTCAACGCATGACGTTAAACTGCACCGAATTCATCGCAACCCACCCAAGACACATGGCGATACGAGATAGACATACTCCTTGCACATTTGAATTCATACTCTCCATACATCAGACTCCATGACCCGGATAATTGCGGATCTTAATAACCTTTCATGGCCATCAGAAGTGGAAAGTCATCAACCCGGAGACACCTTTTCATGACTATTCATACCATTCCCTCAGCGGCTCTGTATATTGATAGTCCCTGGCCCGCCAACCAAAGGAAATATTTCCTCGGGCGACACTCTTCCTAGATCCGTACGCCTACCGGCCTCAGAGCCCCCGTATCACATCTCCCGATCCAAATATTTATGGAGCAGTGGTTTACATGTTCATTCCCCTTTTCACATCCATGTGTTGCTAGGGTATCCTTATCTGCCTAGCCTATGTGTCCGCTAGTGGTTCACATAGCGACCTACATCAATGAATATCAAGCCCAGGCTAGGCTACTTTGACTCAACATACAATTGCAGTGAAGATGTTTCTTATATACTCGGACACCATTATCCCCATGTGATGAACTCTGCACAGTGAGCAATTGCAGATTCTCATAATCATTCATGGCCATCGGAAGTGGAAAGTTATCGACCCGGGGACACCTTTGTACGACTATGCATACCATGCCCTCAGTGGATCTACATAATGATAGCCCCTGACTCGTCCATCAAAGACAAGATTTCCTTGGGTGGTAATCTTCCTAGCTCCGTATGCTTACCGGCCTCAGAGCCCCCATGCCACACCTCCTGATCCGAGAAAACTCAAAGTTTCAGTTTACAACCTTCATCCCCCACCTTGTTTCAAGTATATCAGAACATGTTGACTTAGTTATCCTTCGAGTGACTGCAGTAATAGTCACCCAATGGTTTGAGCTCTATGACCGCTAAACTAGGATTACCTCATCCTTACCGCATGACGTTAAACTGCATGGAGTAAAGGTACACCTCCATGTGCAAAATAAATCAATGCAGGGAGCTCTCTAACCTTTAACAGCAACCAGGGTCGAGTATGCCCGACATGTTCAGACATTTCCTTCCCCGATGATAGACTTCATGGCCCAGATAATTGTGGATCTTCATAACCATTCATGGCCATCGGAAGTGGAAAGTCATCAGCCCGGAGACACCTTTGCATGACTATGCATACTATGCCATCAACGGCTCTGCATATTGATAGCACCTGTCCCGTCTACCAAAGGAAAGATTTCCCCGGGTAATGCTCTTCCTAGATCCGTACGCTTTCCGGCCTCAGAGCCTCCGTGACAGCTCTCCTAATCCAAGAAGCCCCAGAACCATGATTTACACCCTCAACCCCCTCAACGTCTTGGACATGCCAGGATACTCGGGCTCATTTACATTTAAATCAAGAGCGGCCTTTTTAACTACGTCCTCACAGCATGACATTAAACTGCACGGTCGATCGTCCTCGTTGCATGACGTTAAACTGCACAGATCCTTTAATAATGCTCTTCATCATTGTGCATTATGCTAAACTGCACGGTCAAACCCGCCACGGGTTCAGTAAGGAATGAAGGCTTTTATCTATCCTTCAGTCCACGGGTTAGACCGGCACAAGCCACCGTCTCACACCACTTGAGAAGGAATTACTTCACCCATTCTCGGGAAGTTCAATCTAGATGTTTCCCCTATATCCAGGCACCCTCTCATCATAAACCATACTCTATACTCAGAAAAAAGCCGGACTCTCATAAGACACCTCTGGTGGTCCCAAATCTCAACTTACCTGAAGTTTCTTGGCTATCGGGGAGTACAATCATTGACATAAGGATGCCTTTGCTTGACTATGCATACCATGCCCTCAATGGCTCTTCATATTGATCGCCCCTGGCCCGTCTACCAAAGGCAGAACTTCCTTAGGCAAATATGCTCTCCATACACCTCTTGGCCTCTGAGCCCCCATGTCTATCCTGGGATTCAGATACCCTCTGAGTTAAAGTTTACCAACCTCTTTCACAACCCTTCTTGAATATGGTGGAACGTATCTGACAATATTACTGAGGACCAAGAGAAGCTGTTCCATTCTATATGATGTCCCTGCTGCATGACTTTAAACTGCACTAAGCTTCAACCATCCCTTACGCTAACTAAATGCATGGGAAAGTGGTCTGCCGACCACACCCCTGATTAATACAGTTGTTCTCAAAACCTTCCAGATGTCACATACCCTTTTTGAGCCACCCCTGGTGGTTTTCATAATCATCCAAGCCACCCATGGTGGTTTCCATAAGCCGGACTTTCACGAAGTCCTATGGCCATCAGAAATGGAGAGTCATTGACTTAAGGACACCTTTGCACAACTATGCATACCATTCCCTCAGTGGATCTGCATATTTATCACACCTGGCCTGTCTACCAAAGGCAATATTTCCTTAGGTGATGCTCCTCCTACCTCTGTACGCCGATGCGGCTCCCATGCCTTGAGAGATGCTCTTCATGTCATTAAAATTTAAACATGTCCCCCCACGTGAATCTGAAGAGTATCGAGACATATTTTAATCAACCAAACCCCTTTGGGGCCCTTTACCCACCATATTTGTTCAATGCTATTCGACCTAAAACATCAGTAATGATAGTCATGATGGCAGAACTTTAAATCGCCCAAGAAAAAAAGTCACAAAGTTTGTTAGGATGAAAACCCGAAAAGGGAGACCTAAGCAAAAGTTAGGCCATACCCGCTGGGTTCACACTAAATGAGCCCAGGAAAAGTTTGGCCATTAAAAGAAAAGATAGAAAGTTTGTGGGGTTTTCCTATAAAACCCTAGAAAAAGATGAACAGTGCTCGCTGAGTCTCTTGGCTCAGGAAAAATTAAGAGCATTATCCAATCACTCATCGATTTTCAGGACCACTCTACATCAAAATGGACTCCTCTTCATTTCGATTGAACTCCATTACGATGGGGGGAATTTGTAGGGTCTTGAAAAATCTTCAAAAGGAGAACGATGATCCCCTTTAACTAAAGGGAGATTCTGCCCAATTTCCCCTCAAAAGGGATGGGCAAATGTGGACAAAACTCAAGGATGGTGAAGGAGGAACCGGTCCGCAGACCGGTCTTATTTAGCGACGTATGGTCGGTTTCACAAGGTGTACCCCCCTCTGCAGACCGTTGTCATTCTTGGAATGGATGTGGGGTTCCTCCACATGCGCGAAATAGGGAGGGTGCCAATCCGGTTCACCGACATGAACTGCCCCAGCTGCAAGTCGTGTCAGCCGGACCGAACCGCCTCCGTTGTCGTTCACGAAATAGAGACGGAACCCTCCGCGGCCACGAAGCACTCCACTCGTTCGATTGGGGGGGGGGAGATAAGCGCTCAATACCCACCGCGAATTACGTATTGACCAAGTCAGTCGTAAAACGGGTATTCGGTCATGGGACTCTGCAAAAGGTGTCGCGTGATCGTAGATACATCTCTTTCCCCACTCTATAAAAGGAGAGCAATGGGGAAATGATAGGGATGGGAGATTCAGATTCGGATAAAGGAGAAGATAGGACGGGTGAAAACCCATGGGGAGACGCTAGTGAAATTGCTCCCAGCGGTCCGCGACCATCCGCGAACCCCTTATCATCCTCGAATGCACTCTTCCACAGAGAAGAAAAACCAAACCGCGAACCACTTGCAGTCGGCTCCTTCGCGGCCCGCCCTTGGCATCCACCCCCTCTGCAGACCAGTGTCGTTCGTGAAATGGAGGCGGAAACCCCTTCGCGGGCGCAAAGTAGGACAGATGCCAACACCTTTGTAGACACCCTTCGCGGATGGCCATCCTTCGCGGACAGACTCCTTCACGGACGACCGTCCTTTGCAGACAGTATCCTTCACGGACGTCCATATCCTCCATGGCCAGCTCCTTCACAGACATCCTTCACAGATAGCCTCCTTCGCGGCCATCCTTCTCGGACATCATCCTTCGCGGATGTCCATCTTCTCTGCGACCAGCTCCTTCATGGACACCCTTTGCGGAAAACTAAACTGTGAACCAGATACGGCTCCCTCGCGGCCAGTCCTTCGCGGACAGCTCCTCGATGGATGGCTCCTCATGGCCAGTCCTTCGCGGACCCCTCCCCTCTAGGCCGGTCCCTTCACTACCATCACTGACCCCCATGAAAAATTGAGAGTCGCACCATGAACTTTTCGGGTAGGGTCAACAGTATTTTCCACTGAACCCTTATGCTACTCCAACATATGTCCTATAAATGAAATGAGTCGAGCTACTCCTCATGATACTCTTAACTCCATTACATATCTCTTTTTTCTAGGTTCATCCATGAAGGGACGCCCTTGCGTAAGTCCCACAACAACCATTGCTAGGTTTCTCCAACCTAGTCGTCCTGACCACATGACATTAAACTGTACGACTCTCGTCTTGACCACATGACTTTAAACTGTTTGGCCATCATCCTGACCACATGATGATAAACTGTACGGCTCTTGTCCTGACCACATGACATTAAATTATACGGAAACAGTCCTCTCTACATGACTATAAAATGTAGCAGTCCCCATCATTCAATAATTGGATGGCTCTTGCTCCATGCAAGATATTCCTTATGCGCCAAGCATAAGATGCCTCATGCCATGTTTACAGTGGCATAATTTCAAGAGCGCTGGAATCCATTCAAACATTCCATCACTCCACCCCACGCTCTGTGTGTCCTTCATTCGGATATCCATCCTCTTTCATGTCTGAAGGGACCCCCTAACGGCCTGGTCCCATGACGCCTCAGCTCACCTACCGTCCTGGGCCAACTCCCTTGAAAGAATTTGGACAACACTTCGAGTCAGGTCCTGTGTTTCGAACATGGTCAGTAGTCGACCCACGTTTGTTTTCTCCCATTTCAGGCTAACGTGATTTGGATGCTGTGTTTCGAACACTGTCAACAGTTATCCTCCATCACCATGCTACCCTCACTGCATTCTGAATGTTGGGAATGTGATTCACACTTTTCATATCCCTTTGTTTGGTCTGAATCCAATGTCCTTGGTGTTACCCCGCTTGTGCACTTGCGTATAGGTGTATGCCTCAATTATATTCCTCAACCCACCAGTGAGTTGGGATTACCTCATGGAAAGACATGAGGAAGGCACCTGGGCAGCTTCCTTGCGTAAGCCCCATTCACCAGTGCCGGCCCTTAGCAGTACATGGGCATCTATCTCGGAGTAAGCCCTGACCTTATAAGATACCTAATGCCATGATCACAGTGGCATAATTTCGAGAGTGTTGGAATCCGTTCAAACATTCCATCACTCCACCCCACGCTTTGCGTGTCCTTCATTCGGATCTTCATACTCTTTCATGTCTGAAGGGACCCCCTAATGGCCTGGTCCCATGACGCCTCGGCTCACCTACCATCCTGGGCCAACGCCACAGAATACTTTGGACAACACTTCGAGATAGGTCATGTGTTTCGAACATGGTCAGCAGTCGACCCTCATTTGTTTGTACCCATTTCAGGCTAATGTGATGTGAATGGTGTGTTTCGAACATGGTCAACATTTATCCTCCTTCACCGTGCCACCCTCACTGCAATCCGAATGTCGGGCATGTGATTCCCAATTTTCATCTCCCTTTGTTTGGACTGAATCCAATGCCCTTGGAGTTGTCCCACTTGTGCACTTGCGCATAAGGCATTGGTCCCCATTATACTACTCAACCCACCAATGGGTTGGGATGCCCTCATGGCCAGACATGAGGAAGAAATCATGGGAATCCATCCCGAAGTAAGCCCCAACATTATGGGCCGCCCTCATGCGTAAGCCCCACTCCACTTCTCACGGACGCACCTTTCGCAACGTGATCCTCTGGTCCCTGCTGCCTCCTGTTTCTCACACCGAGAATGACTCATGTGGTCTTAGAGTAAGAATCGACCATGACATCATTCTGGGCCTCCTCAGAGTGTAAGCCCCAATCCATCGCCCTGGGTCTCCTCAGAGTGTAAGTCCCAAGCCAATGCGAACTACGAGGACTTTGATTCCCCACCACAGGGATACATAGGAAGCCTCCATGAGGTTCAATCTCGATCACCAAAAGACCCCCGGGTCCACCTTCACGTCAGTTCTCCAACGCTTCCCATTTGAACTACGTGGACTTTGATCCCTATCCCCTAGACAGGGTACGTAGGAAGCCTCCATACGGTTCAATCCCAACAACCGGTCGATCCGACTATCTTCACATCGGTTCACCGCGCCACTCCTAGTACCGCCTCAGTGAGTTCCGACTCCACAGGGTCATTAATCCAACGAGGGATGGTAAACCTCAGGCCTAGATGATCCCGAACCCCCTGCATCCAGTTGACCATTTCCAACCAGGGTTAAATTCGTGGATACTATGTTTGGGTATAAAACATTCACGAACATATGAATACGTCTTAAATCTATAAGAGAGTCATGGAACATGCAATAATTCCCCCCCCCAAAAGGGTGTGATGAGACGGAATTCCCATCATCTCAACCAATGTGAGTTCTTAAGCGTCGCTGGTCAGACCATCCGGTGAACGCCTACCTTTGGAAAGCAGGTCCATCCATCATCAGATATGGAGCCGTTGGGAATTTCGAGACCCAAAACCACGAAACAACCCTAAAAACCCTTAACACCCTCAAAATACCTAAAAAAATTAAAAACCCAAAAACTATGAAACCCCCTAAGAAAACATTAAAAACCTAAAATCACTTAAGCCAACTAAAAAAATAAAAAATAAAAAATCATTAATACCCCTAAAAAGACTCAAAAAACCCTATAAAACTTAAAACCCCTAGAAACCACTAAAATCCTTAAAAACCTAAAAACCATAAAAACCCTAAAAAAATAAAGATTCAAAAAACCCATTAAACCCCTAAAAATGTTAAAAAAACTAAACACCCTAAAAACCCTAAAAACTAAAAAACCCTGAAAACCCTAAATCCTAAAAACCCCCAAAACCCTCAAAACCCCAAAAAATCCTAAATATTTTTAAAAATCCTACAAAATCCATAAAAATAGCTAAAAAATTTAAAAAACCTTAAAACCCAAAAAACCCCTAAGAGAACATTAAAATCATCTAACACGTAGAACCCCTAAAAACTATAATAATCCTAAAATCTCTAAAACACCTAAAAACTATAAAAACCACAAAACCCCTAAAATTAGAAAAAAACCCCCTAGAAACTCATAAAAACCCTTAAAACCCTTAAAACCCTAACTTTTTATTAAATTTATAAAAATGTTAAAAAACGCAAAAAAAACACAAAACCCCTAAAATACACAAAAAATCCAAAACACCCAAAACCATATAACAATTGAAACCACTATAAAACTGAAAAAACACATAAAATATTTAAAAACACTAAAAATCTGTAAAAATACTAAAAATCCCTGAAAATACAAAAAAAATATAAACCCTAAAAACCTTGAGAACCCCTAAGAAAACATAAAAACCCTAAAAACAATTAAAACACCTAAAAACCGAAGAAATGAAAAAAACACAAAAAAATCCATTAAAAATTCTGAAAATAATAAAAACCATAAAAACCCTTAAAATCCTAAAAACCATTAAAACCCATGAAACCCTGAAAACAGATAAAAAATCTAAAAACTATTTATACCCCTAAAAACATTAAAAAAACTTGAAACCCAAAAAAACTAAAAAACCCTCAAAACCATAAAAAATACTAAATACCCTAAAAAAACTTAAACCCTTCAAAATCCAAAAGCCCTAAAAACTATAAAAACCCTAAAAAAAAATACTAAAATACCTAAAAAACCAAAAAAACCAAAAAACCCTAAGAAAACCATAAAAATATTAAAAACCACAAAACCCATAAAAACCATGAAAACCCCAAATAACCATTAGAATCGTAAAAATCCAATAAGAACGCTTAAACCCACTTAAGTCCCTAAAAAAATTAAATAAAATCTAAAAACAATTAAACAACCCTAAATTTTTTAAAAATATTTACACTACAAAAAAAATAATAAAAACTAAAATACCCTTAAAAACATTAAAAAATCTCAAAATCCCTAAAAACAATAAAAATCCATAAATATCCATAAAATTATAGTTCCCTAAAACTTCTAAAAACCATATTATAACCTAAAAAACCTAAAAACCTTAAAACTCTATAAATCAACACAAACCCTAAAATCTCTACAAACCCCTAAAACCCCTAAAAATCTCTAAAAACCTAAAAAATCAAAAAAAAAATACTAAAATCCCTATAAATTGCTAAAAATGTAAAAACCCCTAAAAACACTAATACCCCATAAGAGAACCTTAAAAACCAAAAAATTAATAATGCCTTGAAAAAAGAAAATAAATTCAAAAACGTCTAAAAACTCAAAAAGATCCAAAATACCCGAAAACGCCTAAAAACCACAAACCCCTAAAAGCCATAAACCCTTAAATTTTTAAAAAACACTAAAATACCATCAAAATCCTAAGGACCCACCAAAAACAACAAAAAC
This sequence comes from Viscum album, assembly GCA_963277665.1. Classification (NCBI taxonomy): domain Eukaryota; kingdom Viridiplantae; phylum Streptophyta; class Magnoliopsida; order Santalales; family Viscaceae; genus Viscum; species Viscum album. The sequence continues at coordinate 1,422,586,686 of OY728136.1, read as the reverse complement.
ACTAAAAACCCTTTAAACCCCTCAAAATGCTATAGAATACAAAAATAACTCAAACCCCATAAAAACATGAGAAAAACCCAAAAAACCCAAAAAACCTATTTGACCCCTCAAATTGAAAAAAAAATCTAAAACCCCTTAATATATCTAAAAACCTAACACACTATAAAACTCATAAGAAGTCCTAAAATCCCTAAAAATGTAAAAAAGTAAAAACCCTTAAAAGAAGTTATGAAACCCATAAAAACCTAGAAGTACGTAATACCTCTAAAAATGAAAAAAATGATAAAACCCTATAATATCCAAAAAACCCTAAAACCTCCCAAATCTATAAAAATACCCAAAGCCCTTAAAAGACCCTAAAAACACATTAAAACATTAGAAAAACTAAAAACTCTAAACATCATTTAATCCCTTAATAATTTTAAACAACTCTAAAAATATAACAAACCAAACTAATCAAAAAACCTTTAAACCCCCAAAAACAATAAAACCCTAAAACCCTAAAAATTATTAAAACCCATAAAGAACCATACAAATCATAAAAAATCCCTAATATCCCTAAAACTTTAAAAACCCTGAAACCCATATGAAAAAATTTAAAACATAAAAAAAATTAAAACCCCAAGAAAACAAAAAAAAAATACTAAAACCCTAAAAAACCCTAAAAACCTATAAATCATTAAAAACATAAAAACCCTAATAACCCTATAATCCATAAAAATACTAAAAATTCTTAAAAAACACTAAATTTTTTAAAAACCCATCAAAATAATGAAAATCCATAAGAAAATTTTAAAAACCTAAAACACAAAAAACCATTTAAAACATAGCAAACACTAAAAACCCTGAACACACTTAAAAACCATCAAATCCCCTAAAAACCATTAAAAACCCATCAACCTATAAAAACTATTAAGAATCTAAAACCCTGTAAACCCATAAAATGTTAAAAACACTATGAAACCTTAAAACCCTTAAAAAACCCCTACAAGAATAGAAAAAACTAAAAACCCTAAAACCCCTTAAAATATTAAAAATATTCAGAATCCCTCAAACCTCTAAAATCCATAAAAATCCTATGAAAATAACTAAAAATCCCAAAAATATATAAAACCTTACAAACCCTTAAAGACCCTAAGATAACCTTAGCATCCTAAAAACACTTAAAAATCTAAAAATCAGAAATTCTCCAAAACCCTTAAAACCTTAAACCCCTAAAAACATCAAATCCCATAAAAATCTAAAAAATCCACAATATCCCATAAAAATCTAAAAAATACACACTTAAACCCCTACAAAATCTAAAAAATGTAAAAACACCTTAAAAATCTAAAAAACAAACTAAAACCATAAAACCCCTAAAAATATAAGAACCCCCTAAAATCCATAGAAATCATAAAAACCCTAAAAATGAATTAAAACTCTAATAACCATTCATAACCCCAAAAACAATAGAAAACACTAAAAACCTTGAAAACCCTAAAAATATAAAAAACCCTAAACCCCAATACAACCTTATAATCTTTAAAAACCAGAAAAACACTCAAAATTAATAATACCCTAGAAACTAAAGAAATTATAAAAAAATATCTAAAATTGATAAAAATGTAAAAAATATTAAAAATCCAAAAAACCCCTAAGAGAACAATAGAAACAATAAAAATTCTTAAAACCTATAGAAAACAAATAAAACTAAAATCCCTAAAACCAGTAAGACCCATAAAATGTATAAAAAAACCTAAAACCCTATAAAAACCCTAAGGAGAACTCTAAAATAAAAAACAATTTAAATCCATTCAAACATTAAAAACCCTAAAAACATAAAAAACCCTAATAACCTTGAAAACAAAAAATCCTAAAAAATATCTAGAAATCCCTAAAAACATAAAAAACCCCCTTAAAAACCCTAATAAAAACATAAAAACTTTAAAAAAATAAAACCCCTAAAACCAAAATATGATAAAAACTCTAAAAAACATGAAAACGCCAAAAATTCCTAAAAACCCAAAATACCATAAAAACCCTATAAAAACATTAAAAAATCATAAAAACACAAGAAAATCCTGAAAAACAACTAAAAAATCTTAAAACCATCCAAATCCCCTAAATTTTTTAAAAAACTATAAAAACCCTTAAAATCCATAAAAACTCAATAATAACAATAAAAACCCAAAAAACCATAAAAACCATTAAAACCATAAAGACACTCAAAATCCCTAAAATTCCTAAAAACCCATAAAAATGTTAAATATCCGTAAAAATATCTAAAAATATAAAAAATACTAAAAACCCTGAAAAACCATAAACAATACTTAAAAACCTATAAAAACATAAAAACCCTTAAAACCTTAAGTAAAACATAAAAACATAACAACACTTAAAACCCCAAAAAACAAAAAAACCTCAAAAACCACTAGAACCCCTAAAATCCCTAGAAACCAGAAAACTCATAAAAACCACAAAAACCCTTAAAAACCATAAAAACACTAAAACTATAAAAAAATATGAAACCCCATAAAATGTAAAAAAAAACATAAAAAATAATAAGAACCCTAAAAACCCTTAAAACACATAAAACCATAAAACCCTAAAAACTCTAAACCCCTCAAAATCCATAAAACATCTAAAACCCATAAAAATCCTAATAAACCCCTAAAATCCCTAAAAAATTATAAATCCCTAAAACCATGAATACCCATAAGAAATCCTTAAATGATAAAAACACTTAAGTCCCCTGAAAAAGATAAAAAATGTTAAAACCCTAAAAACCCAAGAAAACCTAAAAAAATCTAAAAAGCCCTAAATCACTAAAAAATGTAAAACTATAAAAAATATTAAAAAACTGAAAAATCCCAAAACCCCTAAAACTTAAGAAAACCATAAACACCCTAAAAACTCTAAAAATCCTAAAAATCCCTAAAATCCCTAAAAACCTTAAAAATCCAAAAAATTACTTAAAATCCAAAAAAAACATAAAAAAATTAATAACCCTGAAAAAAATGAAAACATTATAAATATAAAAACACTTAAAACTCAGAAAGATCGAAAAAACTCTAAAAATTGTAAGAACACTAAAACCATGAAAATTCTAAGAAACCCTAAAAATGCATAAAATCATATAAATCCTTAAAAAAATAAAAATTACTAAAATACCTAAAAAAACATAAAAATATAAATATTCTTAAAACCCCTAAGAAACCTATGAAACACTAAAAGAACGTAAAAACTAGAAATGACCCTAAAACTCTAAAAACCCTAAAACCATAAAACCCTTAAATCATGGAGAAACCCTAAAAAACTATAAAAACACTAAAAACCCACTCAAAACTACAAAAAAATTTTAAACTCTTAAATATGTTATAAACTCTAAAAAACCACAATCCCCCTAAAAACCTCAAAAAAACCATGAATCCCAAAAGAGACTCTAAACCCCTTAAACACTAAAAGACCCCATAAATCATTATGAAAAGTAAAAACACATTAAAATCCTAAAAAATCCCTAAAGACCCCGATAAAGGTAAAACCATAAAACCCTAAAAAACCCTAAGAAAAACTTAAAAACCAATAAACATGTAAAACTACTAAAAACCATAAAAACACTAAAAACCACAAAAAAACCCAAAACCCTAAAATCCATAAAAATCCCTTAACCCAAAAAATAACCTAAACACCACTAAAAACATTCAAAACCTTTTAAAATAATAAAAAATATAAAAAATATAAAATTTAATTAAAACCATAAAAAATGTAAAAACCCTAAAACCCCAAAAAACCATAAATCCCCAAAAAATCCTAAGACTCCTTAAATCAATAAAAACTAAAAAATCCTAAAAATCTATAAAAATCCCTAAAAACAAAAAAAAAACCTAAAACCATGAAGGAACCATAAGAAATTATTAAAAACCTATGAACAACTAATCCACTAAAAATCTAAAAATGCTGAAAACCCTAAAAACAAAAAAAAAACAAAAAAAAACAAAAAAAAATCTAAAAACCCTAAAAAACCTCAAAACACCCAAAACCCCTAAAAATCCATATATATTATTTAAAAGACCTAAAAATATCTAAAAACATTAAAACCTTGAAAACCATGAAAACCCTAAAGAAAAATTTAAAAACCTTAAAAACCATAAAACGCAAAAAAAATGACAAAACACCAAAAAACCATAAAAATCCCAAAAAACCATAAAAACCCTTAAAACCCAAAACTCACAAAATCCCCGAAATACCCAAAACCATAAAAAGCATAAAAATAAAAAAAAAATCCATAAAAAATGTAAAAACTCTAAAAAACTGTAAAAAAACATAGCAAACCTTTAAAACTAAAATCAATTAAAACACCTAAAAACTTAAAAATGAAAAAACCATAAAAAACCCTAATAAACACTGAAACTCTAAAAGACATAAATCCCCATAAAACCATTAAAAACCTTAAAATCCCATAAAAGCACAAAAACCACTAAAAATTCTAAAAACCCTAAAAACATTTAAAAGTTTAAAATTCAGTAAAAACCATAAAAACCAAAAAAAAACTTAAAAAAATACTAAAAACCAATAAAATTATAAAAACCCTAAATTTTCCAAGACCCTCAAAATCCATAAAACCACCAAAAACCCAAAACAATCATTAAAAATCCAAAAAAAATCTAAAAACAAACAATCTTTAAAACCCTTAAAATAATCAGAATGCCTAAAACCCCTAAAAACCATTAAAATCCTAAAAAAAGCCTTAAAATCCATAAAAACCTAAGAAACCTATAAACTCTGAAAACCGCTAATAAAACCTTAAAAACCTAAATACACTTAAAACCCCAAAAAAGGTAATTTTTTTTAAAATTTCTAAACCCTAAAATACCCTAAAAGGCCTAAAATCCGTAAAACCATAAAAATAACAAAAAACCTAAAAAGACCCTAAGACCTATAAAAACCGTACAAATATACTAAAAACCCTAAAATGACTTTAAACGTCTAAAATGTTTAAAAACTATAAAAAATCAAAAAAACCTTAAAACTCTGTAAATAAGAAAAAACCAAAAAACCCCTAAAGACCCTCAAAATCCCTAAAAACCTTAAAAACCATAAAATCCATAATAATACTTAAAAATACATAAAAATTCCAAAAAACATAGAAAACAATAAAAACTTGAAAACCCCTAGGAAAACCATAAAACCTAAAAACACTTAGAAAACCTAAAAAATGTTAAAAATCCATAAAACCCAAAAAATTCCATAAAATCCTTAAAAACATTCCAAAACTATAAAATACCATAAAAACCTTAAGTCAATTAAAAACCATAAAAACCCTAAAAAGCACAGAAAAATATAAAAACCCCTTTGAGCCCAAAAAACATTAAAAACTATAATAACAATAAAACTCTAAAAAAATTAAAAAAACCCTAAAAAGTAAATGAAACCATAAAAACCTAGAATCCCAAAAAAAAGATTAAAAAATCAAAATCTCTAAGAACCAAAAAAAAACTATAAAACCCCTAAAATAACCATTAAATTTCCAAAAAAAGTAAATGACCCCCCAAAACATTGAGAAATACCGAGAAAACCTTAAAAATTAGAAACAATAAAAAACCTCTAAAAACCTAAAAAACACCAAAACCCCTTAGAAACCCTTAAACCCCCTCAAAACCATAAAACCCCAAAAAACCAAAAAAACCCTAATATCTACAAAAACCCAATAAACCAGTAAAAACTCTAAAACCAATTTAAACACCTAAAAACATTAAAAATCTATAATTCCTTGAGAACTCTAAAAATTCAAAAAAACGTAAAACATCAAAAATGTAAAAAAACCTCAAAACCCCTTGAAACCCTCAATATTCCTTAAAACCTAAAAAACAAAAAGAAATCTGTAAAAATCCCTAAGATGCCAAAAATCATAAAAAACCTTAAACCCGTGTAAAAGTCTTAGAAAACCTAAAAACCTAAATAAACATAAAATCCATAAATATATAAAAAACTCTAAAAACAAAAAAAAATCAGAAAAATCCCTAATACATAAACACACCTAAAACCTTAAAAATCATAAAAACCACAATACCCCTAAAATGAAAAAAAAAATCTAAAAACCCATTTAATACCCTAAATATTTCCAAAAACTCTAAAAACCTAAATGACACTAAAAACTCAAGATTCCTTAAAAACCGTAAAAAATTAATAAAAACACTAAAATACCTAAAAATTCATAAAAACCCTAAAAATACATAAAAACACTCAAACACCTAAAAATACTAAAAAACCCTTAAAATCTCAGAAAATGTAAAAACCCTAGAAAACCCATTAGAAAACCATAGAAACCTAAAAACACTTAAAACACATAAAAAACCTAAAAATGATAAAAACACTAAAAAATCGTAAAAATAATATAACCTCGAAAATCCATAAAACCCATAAAAACCATAAAAATATTAAAACCCCATATAAACAATAAAACCCCACTAAAAACTTTAAAAATACATTAAACCCATAAAATGTTAAAAAATAACAAAAAACATAAAACTACTAAAAACAAAAAAACCATAAAAACTCAAAAAAAGCTTCAAAACACTAAAACCATAAAAACCATAATAACCCTAAACATCCCTAAAAACCATACAAACTCAAAAAATATATTTAAAACCCATGAAAAACCCTTAAAATGTAAAACCCCCTAAAACCCCTATAAAATACTTAAAACCGTAAAAACACATAAAAACCGTAAAAACCTAAAACTCAATCAAAACCATAAAAATCATAAAAACCCCTCAAACCCATAAAAATATGTAAAAAAGAAAACAACCTATAAAAATTGTAAATGGCCCTAAAAAACCCTAAAAGGTAAAAAAACCCTAAACCCCTTGAAAACCCCAAGAAAACATTAAAAACCTAAAAACAAATAAAACCCCTAAAAACATTAAATCACTAAAAATTCTAAAATACCTTAAAACTCATTAAAACACATAAAACCCCCCAAAAACTATGAAAACATAAAACCACAAAAAAACCAATAAAACCCTTTATACCCATAAAATGTTCAAAAACTATAAAAATATTAAACCCCAAAAGACTCAAAAATTCTCTAAAAGCCCTAATAAAGAACAAAAACCGTAGAAACTCTTAAAAACAAAAAAACCCTCCAAAATGTCTAAAAATTATAAAAAACATAAAACCCTAAAAAATTCCAAAAACTCCAAAAAAACATTTAAAACCCCTATGAAAACCAGAAATACCTAAAAATAATTAAAACCCATAAATACCTAAAAATGATAAAAACCCTAAAAGAACCTAAAACATAAAACCTCCTAAAAACCATAAAACCCCTAAAACCATTAAAAACATTAAACCCCATAAAACCCTTAAAAGCCTACTAAAAACTATAAGAACCCTTTAATCCCCAAAAATAATAAATAATAGTAAAAACCTTAATCCCAAAAAATTTAAAATATACCCTAAAACCATAAAAAACCACAAAACCCCAAAAAGCGATAAAAATACTTAAACCCCACAAAATCCCTAAAATCCAGAAAAACAAAAAAATTCCCAAAAAAGGCCTAAAAATCCAATAAAATGTAAAAATAATAAAAAACTTGAAAAGGCATAAGAAAACATTAAAAACATAAAAGCCCTTAAAACCCTAGAAAAACATAAAAATGGAAAAAACCATTTAGAAATAAAAAAACTCTGAAACCCTAAAAACAAAAAAATACCCCTAAAAACCTTCAAAATCATTACAAACCAATAAAAACACTAAAAACTACTATGAACTAAAAACCCTTTAAACCCATAAAAACCTTAAAAAACATTAAAAAACCAAAAAACCCTAAAAACTCAAAAAAACTAAAAATGAAAAATATATATATATATATATATAAAACCATAAAATTGAAAAACTACAATAAAAATCTAAAAAGTAAACTCCTAAAATACCCTAAAAATCGCATGAGTAACCAAAAATCCTAAAAACCCAAAAAATCACTTTGAAAACTATAAAATCCAAAAAACATAAATGCCCTAAAACCTTATAAAATAATTCATAAAACCATAAATAACCTAAAACCATATAAACCAAAAAACCCTCATAATGCCAAAAAAAATTCAAAAACCCCATAAATATTCTAAAAAATCCATAAAATCTGTAGAAACATAAAAACTGTCAAAACCCTCAAAACCCAATGAAAATCATAAAAACATAAAAACAATTAAAATCGCTAAAAAAAACCTAAAAAATGTTAAAAACCCTAAGTGACCATAGAAACCCTAAAACTTCTAAAAACCATAAAAATCAATAAAAACCATTAGAAACTCATAAAATCCCAAAAAACCCAGAAACTGAATAAAAAATATTGGAACCCTTTAAAAACCTAAAAATTAGTGAACTATAAAAAACATTTAAACCCCTAAAAACCCGAAACCCCTAAAAATCCCTATAAACCCTACAAAATTAAAAATCCTAAAAAATCAATGAAAATGTAAAAAAAACTAAAATAAACATAAAAACCTTAAGAAATTCTATGAAAACCTTAAAAAACTAAAAAAATAAATCCCTATAAACATAAAAATCTAAAAACCTAAAAAACACTAAAAATCTAAAAAAACTATAAAAACCCCTAAAAACATTGAAAAACTCTTAAAAACCATAAAACCTTAAAATTACTAAAAACACTAAAATCATTTTGAACCCCGAAAAATGATAAAAATCTCTTAAAACCCTAAAAACCCTAAATTCTCAAAGGAATCTAGTAAAATACTAGAAACATAAAAAACTTACCAAACCATAAAGAGCACTAAAACATCATGAAATCATAAAAACCGTAAAAAACCAAAAAAATCATAAAATTCCAAAAAAACCCTAAAAAGTTAAATATACTAAAATCCCTAAGAAACCCCTAAGAAAACCTTAAAAAGATAAAAAAATATAAACCCCTAAAAAATATAAAATGCTAAAAACTATAAAAAAATCCCTAAAAACCATCAATTCCTTAAAACCCCACAGTATCCCTTAAAACCAGAAAAACCATAAAAATCATTAAAATACCAAAAAACTCCTTAAAAAAGATAAAACCATAAAAACCTGAAATCCCAAATGGAAACCATAAAAACATAAATCACATTAAATGCCTAAAAAACCTAAAAAACACTAAAATCTCATAAAAACTCCTAAAATTCATAAAAACCCCAAAAACATTTAAACCCCCCCAAATACCATAAAACCCCTAAAACCATATCAAAACACTAAAAACCCTTCAAACCCATAAAAACATTAAAAAACTATAAAAACCTCAAAACACCTCAAAACTCAAAAAAAAAACATTAACCACAAAATAATCTATAAAAACCTTAAAAACCCTAAAATGCCTCAAAATCCCAAAAAAACACCAAAAATTCAAAAAAAATACCTAAAATCCCTAAAATCCATGAAAACATAAAATCTAAAAAACACTTAAACCCCTATGAAAAATCAAAAATGATAAAAATCCTAAAACCCATTAAAAATCCTATAAACTAGAAAACTCCCTAAAAACCATCAAAAACCCTAAAAACCATAAATCACCCAAAAACCCATAAAAACCAAAAACCACTAAAAACAATAAAAATACATAAAAAACTAAATATGATTAATATCTTTAAAAAACCATTAACCCCTAAAAAATTAAAAGAGAAACTTAAAAATAAAAAAACCATAAAAATACTAAAACCCTAAAAACACTAAAATCCATTAAAATCCTTAATACCCTATGAAAACCTAAAAGAATAACTCATAGAAGGATAGTTGCGCCACTCTACTCCCGCAGTGGTGTTCCTGCCGATTCGTCAACATCTTGAGGATGACACTGATGGTTGTGCCCTGGCCTCCCCCTTTGGCGAGGGAGGGGCCGCCTCTGCCCCTGTTAATGACAGATTCTCCCCATTCTCAAATCCTAAATCTCTTCCTACTTTCTCACAGATTGATCTTTGACCTAAGGTGTCGGGTTTGCACGAAGGGTTGCTGAAGCTTCCTCTGTCGATTTCAGAGTTCAACAAGTCCTCTTCCCTCCATATCCTGACCCAGGTTGCCAGGTTTTTGAACTGGCATCCCCCGATTGATGTTTTTGATAGGTTTGTATTTGAGCATTAAGATCTCAGATACTGCACCACTGTTGGTTTGGTTGACTCCAGTCACATTCTGATTTGATTCTCGTTGGAGGAAGATCTTATCCAAGCCTGGTCAACAGCCCCTCGCAGGTGTGATGCCGCTCGCTTCTCCCACTTTTGGTGGAGCTTTGACTTCCATCTAAATCGTGACTCCCCACTAATGGAAATCTGGGTAGGTTTTCCTTAACTCCCCCTACCCATTCAAAACATTTCCATTATTACTATGCTAGGAAATTTGGTTGAAAGGTTTATGTGTGTGGATAGTTGAACCAGGGCCCTTTTCCATCCAGTTTCCCTGAGGGTTTGTGTTGAAATTGATGTCTTGAAGGAACCAGTTGACTTTGTCTAGATTGAAATTTGTGAAAATCTTCAGTGGAAATAGCCAGTGGTGTTCAAAACATGGGAGATCTACTGTGTCTCGTGCTTTTATCTTGGTCATATGAAAATGGAAATCAAATTTAGTGATGGTGTGGTGGCTGGGCATGGCAAGTGGGTCAGCTCACCGATGTTGAGCTCAACATGGGAGTCATAGGTGGGGAATGATGACCCTCAGAACTCCCTGCTATATGTTTGGAGGGATGATAAAGTGGAGGAAAGGATATCTTCCTCCCGGAAGGGTGTTGAGGAGTAAATCTTGGTCAAGGAAATTTCAAGTGAATGAAGGGTTATTTGGGACTGTGGGGTGATGCCCCTCCTATAGTGGGGGATGAAACACCTGGCGAATTTGGGGCTTTGGCCTCATAGGATAACCCTGGCAGTGACAAGAGCATGACATTAAGACCAGATTTCCATGGGATGGAGAAGGAGGCTTCGCCAGGCCCTCCAGCAGGTGGTCATGGAATTTGAGATGACCTAGTCTTAATCTCGAATCATTTCAATCCCTTGAAACCTTTGGTCTCTATGGAAATTGAGGATGGGGGTCTGGTGGGACATGAATTGCAGGAGGTGGAGGCCAAACTTGAGGACCTCTAAGATGCGGATCTGCCTTCCTCTCATGATGGTTCAAGGTTATGGGGTGTGGAAAACCACACGCCCACTGTGAATTCACCGTAGCAAGTTTTGATTGATGTTGTTGTGCTAGGAATTGGTCTAAATGATGCCCCTCAGCCCGAGAAGCAATTTGATAATCTTCATGCTAATAGGAGGAGCATTGAGCAGCCTGATCTGAGCTCCACTCTTGCTCTGTTTGAGAAGTTTATCCCCTGTGTTGAGCTATCTGCACCGATTATGTTGGACTGTTCGGAAATCCCTCTTGAGAATCATGTAAAAGATATCTTCCAAAAGCCTGGCCTGCAACTGGTGGTCTTTCCCGGGGGCGAGAATGATGAGCACATTAGGTTAGGAGAAGTTTTTGGGGACCATGATGACCTATTGTATTCCATCTTGGATATGATCAAGAAGGAGTAGGAAATGATGGGTATTTCTGGTTCCTATGGTTGTAATTAGAAGAGAAATCCGAGATATGTTCCTGAATTTGGTAGGCAGGGTGGCACGATTGTGCCTTCTGATACAGCCCACAGTATGGGCAAGGGTATGAGTGATCCTCCACTGATGCAGAGGGCAAGGAGAGACTATTCCTCCCTGCCTAGGCCAATGTCTGCTAGATCAGCTTCCAAGGCTCTCAAAGGTGAAGGGGATGAACATGGTAGGGAAGACCGGGCTACCCAAGCAAAGCCGGACGCAGAACTCATGAAATATTGTACGACCTTCCTCAAGCAATATGAATCTTCTAAATGGGAGTCGGTGGACTTGGATGCTTCTTCGGGCTATAGTGCTGATGAAGACCCTTATGGGGATGGTGAGTTTAGTCTGTAAGTTTCTTTCTCGTTGTTCTTTGGGACTTTTGGACTTTTGTGTGGGAGGGTGTCTGGGGTTTTTTGGTGTGGGTTGATTGACCCCACCCCTCCCTTGTCTGTTGTGGCTTTTTTCTCAAATGAATTTGGGGGTCTAGGGATATCCTGGCCCTGCACCTTCCTTTACCTAATTCCCTAAAAGCCCCCAAAAATCCTAAAAATCCTAAAAATCCATAAAAAACATATAAACCCCTAAAAACCCAATGAAATGCTTAAAACATAAAAACAATTAAAATCTCGTAAATCCCCAAAACCCTAAAACCCAAAAAAAACCTTTAAAGACCTCAAACCCCTTAAGACCCATAAAACCATTAAAAACACTAAAAAACCCTAAAACCACATAAAATCCGTAAAATCCAGTAGAACTCATAAAACCCATAAAAATCGTTAAAAACCCTATAAAACACAAAAAAAGTCATTAAAAACCCTAAAAATCCTTATAAACCTAAAAACCTTTCAAACCCATAAGAAAACAAAATAATTACCTAAAAACAATTATATCCCCTAAAAATGCTAAAAACTTTAAAAACCCTAAAACCCATAAAAACCATAAAAAACACAAGAAACCATAAAAACCACAAAAAACATAATAAAGAACGAAAATCCCTAAAAACACAAAAAACACTAAGAAAATGAAAAACCCTCATAAAACATTCATAGCCTAAAAACACTTAAAACCCCTAAAAACAAAAAAAAAATGATAAAGTCCCTAAAAACCCAAAAGGACCCTAAAAACCTTAAACCCCCTAAAAACCATAAACCCCTAAAAACATTGAAAAACCATAAATACCCAAAAATCCTGAAAAATACAATAGAAACTATAAAATCCTTTTCAACCCATAAAATTGTTAAAAAATTAAAAATACATTTAAAACCCATGAAATTTCAAACACACCCTTGAAATCCAAAAGAACCCTTAAAAACAAAGAACACCAAGAAATCCTAAAAACCCTCAAAATAACAAAAAAACTAAAAACAATAAAAATCCTTAATGCCCTAAAAGCCCTAAAAATTTAAAAATCACTAAAAACCCTGAAAACCCCTAAGAAATCATAAAAAGAAAAAACATGAAATCATAAAAAAATAAAAACACTAAAAAGCAAAACCTAAAAACAATTAAACCCATTAAAAACCTGAAAATGCTAAATACCCTAAAAATTATAAAAATCCTGAAAACCATAGAGATATTTAAAAACCTAGAAAAGAATAAAAGTCATTAAAAATCCCAAAAATACCTAAAAAAATAAAAAAAACTTAAAAAACATTGAAAACAATAAGAAAAACATAAACCCCCAAAACACTAAATACCACATAAAAACCTAATTAACGATAAATACTTAAAACTAGTAAATACCCAAAAAACCAAAAAACCTATAAAAATCATAAAACCCTTAAAGATAATTAAAACATTAAAGACACGCTAGATACTCAAAAACCCTTAATGCCCCTAAAAACGTTAAAAAACTCAAAAAACCATATAAACAACAAAAAACCATAAAACAACCCTAAAAACCCAATAAAACCAAAACAAACCTAAAAACACTAAAAAAATAATCCTGAAAATACCAAAAACATTATAATCCAAAAAAATTATAAAATCACAAAAAATACATTAAAACTCAAGAAACTGTAAAATCCCGGAAGACCCTAAGAAAACAATCAAAAAAATTAAACCCCCAAAAAACCTAAAAGATAACAACAACCATAAAAACATTAAACCCCTAAAATACGTTAAAACCCAAAAAACTCCTAAAAATAGCTGAAAATGTAAAAAACCTGAAGAAACTCATAAATTCCCTATAAAAACCTTGAAAACCTAAAAACACTTAAAACCCCTAAATATCTAAAAATTTATAAAGACCCTTAAAACTGTAAAAAGAACGTAAAAACCATAAACACTCCTAAAATATTTAGAAAACCCTAAAACCCCCCTCAAACACTAAAAACCAAAAGAAACTCTAAAAACCCTTTAAACATCAAAAATCTCTAAAAACCTTAAAAACCTAAAAACTCAAAAACCCCAAATAAACATTACAACCATAAAAATCCTAAAAACCCTAAAAATAATCAAAATCCCTAAACCCTAAAAATATTAAAATTAACTAAAATCCATAAAAATCTCTAAAACATTAAAAAACATAAAAACCTTGAAACCCCCAAGGAAAACTATAAAAACCTAAAAATTATTAAAACCCATAAAAATCATAAAAAAATGCTAAAAACAATAAAACCCCTCAAAAACACAGAAAAACCCTCCTAAAAACCATATAAATCACTAAAAACCCATAAAAACATAAAAATAAACTAAAAACCCTAAAAATACTTAAAACATAAAAATTCATTAAAACTCTATAAAATCATAAAAACCCTAAAAAACTAACAAATTCCTAAAAACACAAAAAACTCTAAAAAACATTTAAAACAACTAAAACACCTCAAAATACATAAAAACCCATATAAATCTTAAAAACATCCATAAAACAAATATAAATAAATAAAAACCCTAAAACCCCTAAAAATCATAAGAAAAACTTTAAAACCTAAAAATACATAATAATCGTTAAAGTATAAAACTGCTAAAAATCCTAAAAAATCCTCAAAATCATAAAAACCCCTAAAACAATAAAACCCATAAACCCCATAAAAACCCACTAAAAAATCGTAATACTCTTTAAAACCATAAAATGTTAAAAATATGAAAAACCTTTAGAACCCAAAATAAAAAAAATTAAAATCTTAAAATACCAGACGACCTTAAAACCCCTAGAAACCCCTAAAAATATGAGAATCCCTAAAAACTAAAAATAAATATTAAAATCCCTAAAAATGCCTAAAAACTAAAAAAAACTCCAAAACCCCTGAAAATCCCAAAGAAAACCTTATCAACCTAAAAACATTAAAAATACTTAATAACCTAAAAACAATAAAACATTAAAAACCATAAAATGTAAAAAGTTCCTATAAATTCCATAAAATTTTAAAAAATATATCAAAACCCTAGAAACCTTTAAAATCCCTAAGAAAACCTAAAATCCATATAAAAACATTGAATCCCTAAAAACTCAATAAAATGATAAAACCATAAAAAACCCCTAAAATCATATAAAAACTAAACCCCTCAAAATCCCAAAATTAATTCTAAATCCCATAAAAATACTAAAAATCACTAAAAACATTTAAAAACATTAAGACACTAAAAAACAATCAAACACTAATAAATCCCTAAAAACAAAAAACCACGTAAAATCTCAAAGAATCCTGAAAATGACAAAAACCCTCAAAGACCATAGAAATCCTAAAACCCCTAAAAACCATAAAAATATTTAAATATTTTTAGAAAACCCTAAAACCCCTAAAACCCAATAAATACTCTAATAAACCATTAGGCACGTAAAAACGTTAAAAAACATGAACACCCCTTTAAAAACTGAAAACTCGAAAAACCCCTAAAAACACAAACAAATGATAAAATCTCATAAACCTCTAAACCCCTAAAAATCCCTAAAAACCATAAAAACCATAAAAATCCAAAAAATCATTAAAAATTTCTAAAATGTAAAACCCATAAATTCATTAAGAAGCCATAAGAAATCCATAAAAACCTAAACACACTTAAAACCCCTAAAACCTAAAAATTCTAAAAAACCTAAATCCCCTAAAAACATAAAAAAATAAAAACTATAAAACTCCTATAAAAACATTGAAAACTCCAAAAACCAATAAAACCCTAAAAATATTAAAAACTCTATAAATATTTTAAACTAATAAAAAAGATACATATCTCTAAAAAAACATAAAAACCCAAAAAAACATAAATGATGCACTAAAACACCATATAGCATAAAAACCATAAAAACCATAAAGACCACTAAAACCCAAAAAAATTCATAAAAACCCTAACAAACCAAAAAAAATCCTAAAAAGCCCTAAAAATCTTTAAAAACATAAAAATGAAAAAAAATTGAAAACCCCTAAGAAAATAAAAATACAACAAAAACACTTAAATCCCCTAAAAACATAAAAAATGGTAAAACCCCTAAAATCACTAAAAACCCTAAAACCCCTCGATGTCCTTAAAAACCATAAAAACAATAACAATAATAAAATTAATAAAACATCCCTAAAAACATAAAAACCATAAAAACATGAAAAAAACTAAGAAACCCATAAAAACATAGACACATTAGACCCCTAAAAATCTAAACAAACACTAAAAGACCTGAAAAACCCTAAAAACCACAA
The DNA here is from genome assembly GCA_963277665.1 of Viscum album. Classification (NCBI taxonomy): domain Eukaryota; kingdom Viridiplantae; phylum Streptophyta; class Magnoliopsida; order Santalales; family Viscaceae; genus Viscum; species Viscum album. The sequence goes on along the minus strand of OY728136.1, from coordinate 1,422,570,469 downwards.
AAACCCTTAAGACCATAACAACCCATAAAATTCCCTTAAAACTCTAAATCCCACTAAAAACTCTAAAATCCTTTTAAAACCATAAAAATATTAAAAACAATAAAAATATTAAACCCCATAAAATCCCAAAAAAATCCATAAAAACCCAAATAAGCTATAAAAAACCTAAAATACTTTGAAAACAAAATAATCCAAAAAATATCTAAAAACCAATAAAAATCATAAAAAAACCTAAAATACCTAAAAAATTATAGAACCCTAAAACCATGAAAAACTTAAAAACCTAAAAAAATAAACACCTAAAATAAAAAAAACTATAAAAAACATGTAAACCATTAAAAATCCTAAAAACCTTAACCCCCCCCCCCCCAAATTATAAAAAACCCAAAAAACCCAATAAAACCCTAAAACTACTAAAAACACTAAAAATACGTAATAATGTAAAAAGACATGAAAACCCTAAAAACCATAACGAAACCTTAAAAACCTAAAAAGCATAAAACCCTTATAAACCCAAAATACTAAAAAATCCAAAAAACCCCTAAATACAAAAAAAACTATAAGAAATCCTAATAACCATTAAAAACCCCAAAAACCCCAAGAAGAACCTAGCTCAAAATATAATGGTAGCTCTGGAGACTTTGGAGACTCAGCTCCTTCACGATGGTGGCTTCCTCCCTGGTTGAAGACGATGGAAAACAACGCACCTCCCCCCTCTCTGCGAGGTAGGATCCTCCCTCAGAAGACTGTTCTTTTTCGTCGCTCTCTTCTCTTGATTCGCTTCCCTCCTTTCCAAAAATGGTGCTTTTCCCGAAGGTTCTGGAGTTCTTCAAAGGTCCTCTGCAGCTTCCCCTCTTGATTCGGGAGTTCACTAAGGCTTCACATCTGCACCGCCTGACTCTGGTTGCATGTTTCCTGATGCAGCGACCCTCGGTGGTCACTTTTGACAGGTTCGGATTGGCTTTCTAAAAACTTATGGCTCGGGCGACTGTGGGTTTGATCGATAGCTCCCAAATCATGATTCACTTTTCCTTAGAGGAGGACCTGGTCCTTGCCTGGTCGTCGGCTCCTCATTCATGCAATGGCGCTCGTTTATTCCTTTTTCATTGGAGCTTTGATTTTCATCTGAAGCAGAGTTCCCCAATTGTTGCTGCCTGGGTAAGATTTCCTGAACGTACCCTTCCCTTTTGAAATTTCTCTATTATTTCAATGCTTGTGAATTTGGTGGGGAGGTTCCTTTGTGTGGATAGTAGGACTAGGGTCCTTTGTCATCCGTCTTCCCCAAGGGCCTTTTTTGAAGTTGATGCTTTGAAGGCTCCAGTGGATGCTGTCTGGATTGTGGTGGGGGAAGAACTTCGGTGGAGACATCCTATTATATTTTAGCCATGGATAGTGTTTTGCTCTTATTGTTGGAGCTTTGGTCACAGTGATCAATCAAGAGGATGTTCTGGCCCTAGCAGGGGTGGTGGTCTTCTAGATCACATGTCTTCTGGTGAGAGCATCCTTCCTCTGGTAGAGGTTAAGGGGAAAACAGGGGTGGTTGAGCCATTATCCTCCCAACCTTTGGTTTCTGATGTTCCCTTCTGATCTGTTTCGATGGTTGGAAGTGATCTAGAGGATTCTCTGATGGATTCGGGTGGCTTTAAAAATAGTCTGGATGGAGGTGTTTGTGTTTCTGGAGATTCTATTGAGGAGGAACTGCTACTAGATGATAGGGATAATCGGGTTTCTGCTGAAGGAGTTCACGGATGTGGTGAATTCCCTAAGAGGCAGTCAAAAATAGGGAATCCTGCTGTGATGGGAATCTGGAAAGGGAATGATCATATGGAGGTTCCCTGTGCACTGGAACTGGGATGAGATGATATAGTTGGCCTGAAGAATAATGAGAGTACAGATGGATCCTCTTCAGCAATTAAGGTTGCTGCGCCTGCTCCAAACAATTTCTAGGTTGCAGCCCTGGCTGAGCCCGCAGTGGTGGGTGTGCTGGTTGGAGATGTTGTGAAGGAGGCAGTGGTTGTTCCGAGCACGAGGACTGGGGATGAGTGGATTATGTATTTAGCTGAGGAGGAAAGTTCTGTGGTGGAATAGGATCCCTGGATCCCCAGGGTGCAATACACTAATTGTCATGATGCCCCTCTGGTACTGTCCGGGTGTGTTGACGTGGGGGGACCTGACATGGATCCTAGGCTATCTCCTCCCACAGACAGCACTAGAAGTGATGAGGATCTTCCCAGTGCTCAGGTTTTGAACCCACTTCCGGGAAATGTTGGGGATGCTGGTGATCCATCCATGAACCTACAGAGGGCTATGGTCCTCCATGGTGTTTCCTCTGCTGAAGATCACTGTGTGCAGTTGCATGAGATGGTGTGGGTTGAACGGGAAAGGTTTCCGCTTTATGGTGAAGCTAAGAGGCTTGGGGAGAGGTTTGCTGAGGCTGATCGCCGAATAAACGCTACTATGGTCCGGTCAAAGGAGGAAAGGAACAAAAGAGGTGCTGAAAATCCTAGGCCAGAAGGTAAGAAAGGGAAGGCACCATCTGCTGTCAGCGATGGAGTCACTTGTGCGAAATCAGGTTATGAAGCCGGATCCACCCCCACCCCCCTAGGGCGAAGACGGGGGAAGGATTATTCTACCCTCCCACATCCTATGGCAACCCAGGCCTCATCAAGGGCAGTCAAACTTAATCTAAATGTTAATAAGAGAGAGTGGACTTCAATTTCCACTGAGCAAGAGAAGGCTATGATAAAGCTGCTATCTAGTCTTGGCATGCAAGAGGATTATGAGTCTAGATGGGATTCAATGGACATGGGTGATGAGTCAGATTACAGTTTTGTTGATGTGGGTGATGGATTTGGTGTGGGCATTGGGTATCGTGGTGCAGAGCTGGACGATTTTGGTGGCGACATTGACTGATCCTCCCCTTATGTGCTTTTCCTTTTGGACTTTTTTGGCGTGTCTTTTTTTCTTTTTTGTTCTTTCTTACTTTCTTTTTGGGGCCTTTGGGCTGGGGTCGTAAGTGGTTTTGGTTGTTGGTCATTTGATCACTCCCCTCCCTTGTCTGCAGTGTCTTTGTGTCTTTTTATAATAAATTTTGGGGGGTGCCAGGAATATCCTGGACCCGAGCCTTCCTTGCCCTAAAACCCCATAAATCCCTAAAACCACTAAAAATATAAATACCCCATAGACCCCTAAAAACATTAAAAATTTTAAAAACCAAATAACCATAAACTCCTAAAAAACCCAAATACCAAAAAAACCATAAAATCCCTAAAAACACTAACTAGCTAAGAAAGTCATAAAAATCCCCAAAAATCCATAAACACATAAAAACCCCTAAAAACACAATAAAACTATAAGAAATAATTTAAATACTAAAAATACTTTAAACACCTAAAAACTATAAAAACACTAAAAACCAAAAAATAGCATAAAAACCATAAATACCATAAAAACCAAAAAACCCCTAAAAACAAAAAAACAAAAAAACCCATAAAACCCGTAAAAAATACTAAAAACCCTCAAATCCCTTTAAAGACTAAAAATCTATAAAAGTCATTAAAAATCCCTAAAAATCACTTAAAATGTAGAAAACCTTGAAAAACACTATGAAAACCTTAGAAACCTATGAACACATAAATCCCCTAAAAACCTGAAAATGCCAGAAACCTTAAAAACCATAAAAACCCTTAAAACCGTAAAACCCCAAAATATCGGTAAAACCCTTAAAAACCACAAAAACCAATAAAAACCATAAAGACCCATTAAAACACTAAAAACTATGAAAAACTCTAAAAACATCTTAGACCCCTAGAAAATTAACAAATTCAAAGAATCTTTAAAAACCCCAAAAAACCCAAAGAAATACTTAAAACCCAAAAATAATAAAATCCCAAAATAGCATCAAAATCTTTAAAAATTCTAAAAAATGTAAAAAACACTAAAAACATGAAAACAACTAAAAATCCATAAAAACCAAAAAATACCTAAATGACCTAAAAAGGCTAAAAACTCTAAAAACCCTAAAACACTAAAAAACATAATCCCCCTAAAAATCATCAAAATCCATAGAAATAATAAAACTTCTAAAAATCCATAAAAATCCATGAAAACGTAAAACCCTAAAAACATAAAAAATCCTAATAAAACCTTAAAAACCTAAAAACACTTAAAACCCCTAAAAATCAAAAAAAAAATTTAAAAACCCCTAAAAAGAACCTAAAAACAAAAAAAATCCCAAAAATCGACAGACCCACTAAAAACAAAAAAAAAACCAAAAAAATATCAGAAACCATAAAAATAATTAAAAAATTGAAAAATTCTTTAAATCATTAAAAATATAAAAATATATAAAACCCGTCAGTACCCTAAAAAATAAAAAAACACCAAAATCCCAAAAACCCCAAAAAACCTAAAAAACCTAAAAATGTTATAAACCCTCAAAATCATTAAAAACCCAAGAAAAACATGAAAATTACAAAAAATCCATAAAATTCCCTCAAAATAAAAAATCACTTTAAAACATAAAAACCCCTAATAAGTCTGTGAAAACCTAAAAACACTTAAACCCGTAAATAACCAAAAAATGATAAAAACACTAAAAACCCAAAAAACCCAAAAAACCATAAAACATCAAAAAAATTCAAAACCCATAAACACCATAAAAATCCACTAAAAACTATAAATACCCATTAAACCCATAAATATTTGAAAATAATATAAAAACCCTAATAAACAAAAAAATACACAAAACCCAAAAAACCAAAAAATCCCTAAAATCCTAAAATTCCTATAAACCCATAAGAATTCTAAAAAACCATAAAATAATGAAAAAAGTAAAAACCCCCATAACCCACGAAAATCAGTTATAAATCCTTAAAAGACTAAAAAAATAAAACCAGTAAAAACATAAAAACAATAAAACCACTAAAAACCCTAAAACACTAAAAAATCATAAAACCCTAAAACCCCATAAATATTACAAAAACCCCTAAAAATACCAAATAAATAAAAAACCCTAAAAACCCAGAAAACCCCTATGAAAACATAAAGAATCTAAAAACACCAAAAAAACCTAAAAATCCTGAAAAATATATAAACTCTAAAAAACCATAAAGGACCCTAAAACCACTAAAAACAATAAAAATCCTTAAAATCCTTAAAAATCATAAAATCACATAAAAACCCTAAACCCACTAAAAACTATACCAAACCATAAAACAAATAAATATTTAAAAAACACTAAAAATGAATAGAATCCCAAAAAATCATAAAAACCCTAAAAACACAAACACCCAAAAAACCCCGAAAACCCTAAAAACACTTAAAACCCTCAAAATCACTAAAATCCCTAAAAACCAAAAAAAATCCCAAAATGCCTAAAAACTGAAAAAATCAAAACCCCTAAGAAAACCTAAAACCTATAAACATACATAAAACCCTAAAAACTAAAATATCTAAAAACCTTAATAACAATAACAACCATAAAAATCCTAAAACACCTCAAAATCCACAAATCCAAAAAACCATTAAAATCATAAATATCCCTAAAACCACTAAAAGAAAAACCAACTCGTAAAATCCAAAAATCCCCTAAGAATATATTGAAAACATAAAAACACTTAAAGCTCCTAAATAACTAAAAAAAATTGAAACATTAAAAACCATAAAAGACTATAAAAAACCTAAAACTACTAAAAACATAAAAAAATAAAAACCCATAAAAACCTTAAAACCCTAAAATCCATAAAAATGCTTAATACCCACAAAAACTCCTTAAACACTTTAAACCACTAAAAATTTAAAAAATTATAAACAAACTAAAACCCTAAAAATCTCAAGAAAACCCCCTCAAGCCCCAAAAAATACTTAAAATGCTAAAACCCTTAAAACCCATCAAATTCCCCAAAAAACCCAAAAAACACATAAAAATCCTAAAAATCCATAAAAATCACTAAAAACATAAAAAAATATACAAACCCTAAAAATCTTATGAAAAACTTAAAATCCTAACAACACATTAAACAACTAAAAACATAAAAAGGAGTAAACCCTTAAAAACCCCAAAACACTAAAAACCCTAAAAACCCATAAAATCCCAAAAAACCCTATGGATTTATAAAAATCACAAATAAGTGATAAAAATAAATAATAATATAAAAAACCATAAAATCATGAAAAACCCTAATAAAATCATAAAAAACCAAAACCCCTTAAAACCCATAAAAACATAAAAAACATCTAAGATTCTATAAAACCCAAAAAATTCCCTAAAATCCCCAAAACCCAGAAAAAAATACAAGAACCATTTCAGTCCCTAAAAACAATAAAAACACCTTAAATACTTTTATAACACAAAAAAAATAAAAAAATATATAAAAACTTGAAAAAAAACATAAAATTCGTCGAAAATCCTAAAAACCATGAAAATGATAAAAATGTTAAAAATCCATAAAAATAACTAAAAATAAAAAAAATCCCTAAGAACCTCTAACAATGCTTTAAAACCTAAAGACATATAAAACCCCTAAAAACTCTAAAAATCCTAAAAACCCATAAAAACCACTAAAAACCTAAAAGTATCTCAAAACCCTAAAACCCATAAAAAGACTAAAAAATATATAAGAATACATAATAACATATAAAACCCTAAAAACCATGAAAAAACATAAGAAAAAAAATTAAAAAACAAAAAAACTATAAACCCCAAAAAAACCTAAAAAACACTAAAAACGATAAATATACTAAAATACCCTAAAACTAATGAAAACCAATAAAAACCATAAAAACCCATAAAACCCCTTTAAAATACCCAAAACCCTAAAATCTCTAAAAAAATAAAAAAAACCTTTTAAACCACAAAAAAAACATTAAAAACACTAAAAACCATAAAACCCTAAAAAATCAAAAAAACCCTAAAACCCCCCAAAAATAATAAAAATCATAAGAACCGTAAAAATCACTAAAATCCCTAAAAATTCCTTAAAAACATAAATTGGTAAAAAATTTCTTAAATCATAAAAAAAACTAAAACCCCAGAAACCCCTAACAAGGCCTTAAAAATAAAAAAACACTTAAAACCCCTAAAAACACTAAAAATGATAAAACCAATGAATCGTCATTGCAAAAGTGGTGAGGAAGGATGCCTCACTATCCTTCACTGATTTTGAGTCTCCTTATACTGGATGGATTATCTAGAAGGGTCGTATCTCCCAGGTTGCTGCAAACAGAGAGGCTATTGAGGAGCGGGTTAGTTTGTGTCAGTTTTCAATCTTACTCAGGGTCCTTGTCCAGAAGGGGGAGAACTTATGGAAATTTTATAATCTTAAGAGTCGTATCTATGAGGCTTGGGGGTTAAATGACTGGAATATGACTGTAATGGGGCAAGGATTCTACCAGGTGGTGTTCCCCATGGATGAACTGAAAAGGAATTCCTGGAGTTTTGGCTCAATTTCCCTTAAGCTGGGGCTCCTCCAAATCCCAGAATGGGATCGAAACTTCGATCCATCAAATGTGAAAATTCATTTACGCAAGTGTGGATTCACATATGCAAATTGAATTGGATTTATTGGCATCCCAGGAATTTATGGGATATTTCCTCTGTGGTTGGATTCCCAGTTCGTATTAACAGGGAGACTGATAATCCATGTTACGGGCACTATGCAAAGGTGCTTGTTGAGATTGAATTGGTGATTACCCTGGTTTAAGAGATGGTACTCACCAACATTGATGATATATTGAATCTGGAAATATAGTATGATAGGAGGACCAGGTTTTTCTCCAATTGTAACTTTATCGGCCACTCGTTCGCTAAGTGTCGAAGGTCCAGAATCTGTGGATTTTGTAATCAGTGAGGACATGAGGACTCTAACTGTCAGAAGAAGCAGGTGAATGGAAAAGGGATGGTCTCTGAAGTAATAAAGAAACCTCCTATAATGCCAAATAACACGGAACCAGGGAATTTCTTAGCTGTGGGAAATAATGTGGCGGACAAATTTCCAGTTGGGGTGGCCCATAGAGGCATGGCAGATGCAGAGGCAGTGAGGGATGATAGGGTGTCTACCTCCAAGGATGAAGGTACTGTCACTGCCCATCTAGGGCCTGAACCTAATGTCCCTCCCATAGGATCAAATTAGGCACAGGTTCCATCAATTCTGCTTCTGGTTGATAAGGAGTTACACATCAGTTTGGATCACAATAAGGATGTGGAGAGTGGGGCTGTTCCCGATGGTGGTTGTTCTGTGCAGTCACAGTCCCCCCCTTCGCAGATAGGATTGGACACCTTTATCCTTGATAATCCACCAACCTCTGCATGGATTCCACCTGGAACTAACTTCTTGGAAAGCACACGGGACCCTGAATCAAGTGTTCCTATGGGGGCTGAGGCAGCTCCACATGCAGCTAAAGATGTGGAGGGTGTTGCCATTGGGCAACAGTCCAAATCTGGGCCGGGTGATAATTCTGCTCTGGTGCAGCACATTCCAGGACAAGTAGAGTTATTGGTTGGCCACACTAGTGATAATGTCACCCCCAGTAATGTTGCATCATCCTATCCTTCTCTCCCTCTAATGCTGGTGGATGGAAGTCCTGCAGATGTAGCTACACTGGATCAGAAGGATGGATTTGTGCAGGATGGTTGGGTGTGCACTGATATTGTTGGGGTGATGGAGCATTATCATGGTGCTTTGTAGGATATGAGTGGGGTGTTCACTCCGTTCGTCTCATGTATGGTTTCAAGAAGGATTTCTGTTGGTGTTGATCCTACGGAAGGGCTGTGTGCCACCAATAGGTTCACCCCACTCTCTGGTAGATTTTGGGATGATGATGGGGGTAGTGAGAAAGGTCATAAAGAGGGAGCCCATGGGTCTTCTAACAGTGGCACTCCTAATGAGGAGGAGGTGGTTGGGAATGTGCCCAAACCCAGGAAGAAGCCTGTTGGTAGGCCTCCAATGAATACGAGCTGTAAAGGAAAAGGGAAGTACATCGACCCCCCATCCAAGAAGAAACAACCTCCTCCTAGGGGTGGGAAAACATTTTCTTAATGAAGATCATTTTCTAGAACTATAGAGGGCTAGGAAATTTACCAATGACCCATGCCTTCAAGAATTTATTTATAGCCAACAAACCAATGCTTCTTGGGATTTCAGAACCTATGAAAAACTATGATAGCTGGAAGGTCCTTAATTGGCAGAAGTTTGGATATTCTCTTGTTTCTCATAATAATATTGAGATTGGTATGGAGACTCTTTGGATTCTCAAGAATGAGAATATTCAATTGTTATCCTTTGAGAGAAGACCTCAATTCATCTCACTACAAATTCATAATTATGACTCCATACATACAATTTCTTCTGTATATGCCTCATGTGTTTACACTAGGAGAAGGAAACTATGGAGAGATATGATGACAATCAGTGAGGACACTCATTAAAACTGGGTTGAGGTTGGTAATTTCAATACGGTGCTGAGGCCAGATGAAAGTATTGAATCATCTTTCTCATGCATCACTGCAGAGGAATTCTCTTGTTGTATTGACCAGTGCAATCTGGCGGAACTCCCTATTATGGGCAACCGCTTCACACGGGAAAGGTTCACCATCAATGGTAGGCAAGCAAGTAAATTAGATATATGTTTCTTCCAAATCAATGATAGTAGTTATTCACGTGCGATATCTGCAGCTACTCTCCCTAAGTTCAATTCGGATCACAACCCCTTGATGATTGAAATCAATGACAATAACCGCAGGTCCTCTCCTTTTCCTTCCAAATTCAACAATGCTTGGATCACCATCCCTGGCTACAGGGAAGTGGTTGTTAATGGGTGGAGTAGCACTTTTTATGGCAGCCCACACTTTGTTGTGGTGGAAAATCTCAAATGAATAAAGATTCTTCTTAAGGAATGGAGTAAGATCCATTTCTCCAAACTCAATGAAGACATCATGGCTACAGAATCCCAGCTTTCTCATTGCCAAATAAACAATCAACAGCAACTCACCCCCTCTAGGGAGGATATACAACATTATTCTAAGCTGGATGAGCTTTTGGATCTAAAAGAGAAGCTGGCTAGAAATCAATTTAGTGTGTCCTGACTTGAGGAAGGGGATAGAAATTCAAAATTCTTTCATCATCTTTACAGGGAGAAAAAATATAATAAAGTTCCGAATGTCATTCAGATTAATGGGCCCTCCTTTTCATCTGAACATGAGATCTCCAATGCTGTGGTTGGTCATTTCAAGGAACTTTACAATGATGACAGGCATGAGTAAACCCCTAGACTTTTTGGATCTATTGACTTTTGCGTTAATGATCTGTAGAATAAGCATCTTACTGATGACCCATCTGAGGAGGAAGTCAGGTCTGCTCTTTTTTCTCTGAATATAGGTAGAACTCCCGGACCAGATGGATTCAGTAATAAGTTCTTCATGTTTTATTGGGATATTTTATATGTGGAGGTCACTAATGCTGTCAGAGAAATATTTATTTCTTACTCCATCCGTCATGGAATGAATTCCAACTTCCTTTCTTTATTGCCAAAGAAATAGAATGCCATGGATATTGGGGACTTTCATCCAGTGGAAATTGGATACACTATTCCTAATATAATAAGTAAAATTATGGCGATCAGGCTGGGGAAAATTATTGGTGGGATAATCACCCCAAACCAATTTGGGTTTTTCCTTGGATGTAATATTCAAAGCTGACTATGTTCTGTATCGGAGGGTATCAACATCATGAGGAAGGACTCTAAGTATGGAAGATTTGATATGAAGCTGGACATATCAAATGCATTTGATATGATCAAATGGAGCTTCATCTTTACTGTTCTCAGAAGGTATGGCTTCTCCACCTCTTTCAGAAAGCTGATCCATACTATCTTGTCCAGTGTCAGGATCTCTGTTCTTGTTAATGGATCCTCTAAGGGATTCTTTCACTGCTCTCGTGGCGTCAGGTAGGGTGTTCCAATTTCTGGCCTCCTCTTTTCTATCATTGAGGATTATCTTATCAGATGCATAATTGATCTCGTTCAGGCCGGTTTTTATATTCTGATAAAAGCTGGGAAATATCTTTATGTGCCAACTCATCTTCTTTATGTGGATGACATTCTACTTTTCGATAAGGTAGATAGGTGTACCCTATCCTCAATTAAATCACTTCTATAACATTATGAAGAGGTTGTGGGGAAATCGATCTATTGGAAAAGTCCCCTATTATTTTTGGAAATGGGATTCCAGCCTCCAAGCAATGCAGAATTATCAGAAATATTGGGGTCATGAGGGGTTCCCTCCCTTTCATCTACATGGGGGTTCCCTTATTCTGGGGGAAGGTGAAAAGTGGATACCTTGAGGGAAATTCTGTCAAAAATCACTCAACAACTTGTGAGCTGGAAAGGAAAATTCTTATCTCAGGCGGGCATTATTTTCCTGATCAATTCTATTATTACATCCATGTTTGTGAATGTTTTATCCATTTATAGATGGATGACAAGTCTCATCAAGAGATTGCAAGAAAATATAAGAAACTTCACATGGACGGGCTACATGAATGAGAAGAAGCATGTATCTGTGGCATGGAAAGAATGTACAAAGCCCATCGAAATGGGTGGGATGGGCATCAAGGACCTCAGTAAATTCAATGATGCCTTAATTGGTAAATTTACATGGAATCTTTTCAACTCGTAGGATATGAGTCTTTACTTATTGAGGGAAAGGTTCACGTCTAAACTATGTGAGGAATTCCCTGGATTCATTACTTATTCAGTCTGGACAATGATCAGGTCCTCCTATAGAAGCATTATTTCTAACTCTAAATGGGTGATCTCAAGGTTTTTGGTTTTGAATTGTTGGAAGACCACCTGGCTTGATCGGCCCATCTGTGAATCTGTCCACCCCCTCAGAATTTTAAGCATTGTTCCATCGCTGATCTCAACAATAACCTGAGTGAGATAGAAAGCATTCTTCCGTAAAATATTATCGCACAAATACAAAGTTAAATATTCCTGGATATGTATTGTTTTATTTTGAATCTCAATATGTTTGGGTAGTTGTGTACGAAGGAGTTTTGCCAGTTTGAATGCGAGAAGGGAATTCAACCCCCTCCATGGCTCTCTAAATTTCGGAGGCCCTTTATTCCCCCTTCCAGCCACCTTCTAGTATGGAAAATTTGGAGAAATAGATTGCCATTTCAAGGGTAGTTAAAAAGAGATGGGTGGTTTTTGGCCTCTTCTTTCCCGATCTATCTTCGGGATGAGGAAATTCTGCAGCATTTTTTTCTTAATTGTCAATTGGATGTTGGTCTTTGGGAGCATTTGCAGGTCATTTTCCAGCTGAAAATCTGCACAGACAGCACATTGTCTGCTCTTTTCCGCAGTGTTGTCAGTGTGAAATGCAGTCAATAGGTTTCCAACCCGCTTTTTATGTTGCTGCGGCCCTCGGTGCTTTTGTGTGGGTAGCCCGGAATAAAGTGGTTTTTGATAACGCTCCATGCTACCTCTGCACTGGTGTCGTGGCGATCCACAAAGCCGTCTGCATGGTGTCTCATATCCAAGATGGTACAATGGATAATGATGTTAATTATCTTATTGTGTTGAGAACTCTCATAGTTTCTGGAAGATGCAGGAAACCAAGGGATTTTAAATTCATTCGGTGGATTCCACCAATCTCAGAATGGATAAAAGTCAATGTGGATGGTGCTGCTCTAGGTGCGCCTGAACTCTCTGGTTGTGGAGGCATTTTCCGGACGTATAGAGGATTTGTTAAAGGATGATTTTATCACTTCATTGGGAATGGATGTGCATATGAAGCGGAGCTTTGGGCTATGATTAAGGCTGTCCAGTTTGCAGTTCACTTTAGGTGGAAGCAGTTTTGGATTGAACTTGACTCGATGTTGGCGGTGGAAGCCCTCAAAAGTAAAACAAGAAAAATCCCATAGAGGCTTCTCCCGCAATGGGTTGAGTGTTTGAGGACTTCTCAGGGTCTGAACATTGTGGTCACACATGCATACACGGAAGCGAACAAGGTTGCGGAAACGCTCTCCAAGAAAGCAATTGAGGATGGAAGTTCAATGTGGTCATTTATAGCACCAGATTTTTGTATTCCCCTTATGGACTCGGACATGAACAGTGACTTGCATACTCGGTTGTGCAGACCCTCCATGTAAAGACTTGTACTTACTTTTTTGTTAATAAATTTTGTGGGGCCGGGAAACGCCTGGCCCCGAACCTGCTTTGCCTAAAAATGTTTAAAAAAACTAAAAAACCATAAAAACCCTAGAAACCCAAAAAATCTAAAATAAAACAAAGAATCCCTAAAACCCTAAATATCTATAAGAACCATAAAAATATTAAAAACCCTCAAAAATTATTTGAAATATTAAACACCCTAAAAAATTTTAAAAATAAAGAAAACCATTAAAACTTAACAACACTTAGGACCCCTAATATCCTAAAAAAATGCTTAAAACTCTACGAAACGCTAAAAACCCTAAAGAACCTCAAAATCCCAAAATCCACTAAAAACCCATAAAACTGATGAAAACCCTAAAACATGCCTAAAAATTCTAAAGAATATTAGAATCCTGAAAACCCTAAAATCTCCAAAGGACCCTAAAAACCCAAAAATCACACTACAACTAGAGAACCCCTAAAAATATTTAGAAACCTTAAAAACCCAAAAAAATCCCTTAAAACCACTAAAAACACTAAAAACACTTTAAACCCCTAAAAACATTTAAAAATATAAAAGTACATAAAACCCCTAAAAACGCAAAAAAAAACCCATCAAACCCAAATAAAATAAAAAACCGGTAAAAATCTATAAAAATAACTTTAAAGCCTTCAAAATCCCTAAAAACCATAATAACCATTGAATTCATCAAACAAAACTAATAGTCTCTAAAATCCATAAAAACTATAATAATCCTAAAAATCCCAAAAAATTATAAAAAAATAAAAACCCTAAAACCCATGAAAAACCATAGGAAAAACACCATTCCTTAAAATCTCATAAAACTATAAAACACATAAAAGCCTTTGAAACCCCTAAAAGATCCAGAAAACCTAAAAACCATAAGTACCACTAAAAACCAAAAAACCTCTAAAAACCTATAAAAACCCTAAAAACCACTAAAAACTCAAAAACCCCTTTATATACCAAAAAAATATTAAAAAATCTAAACCTTTAAAGCATAAATGCTCAGAAAACCCCTAAAACCCAAAAAATTCATAAAAACCCAAAAAACCTAAAAAACAATAAAAATCCTTAAAATACCTAAAACCATAAAAATACATAAGAATCCTTTTGAAGCTCTTAAAATCCATAAAAATATAAAAAACCCAAAAACCTATAAAAATACTATAAAACCCATGAAAACCTAAAAACAATTAAAACCTCTAAAAAAATTAAAAACGCTAAAAAAATACAAAAAACCACAAATGACCATAAAAAACCTAACCCCCTAAAACCATAAAGACTAATAAAGCCCTAAAAACCTATCAAAAATCTAAAAACTATTAAAAAATTCAAACAAACAATAAAACCCCAAAAAACCGTAAATACAAAAAAACCATAAAAACCATAAAAATCCTAGAAAAACGATAAAATCCAAAAAAGAATGAAAAAATCATTTAAAATTCTTAAAAACATAAAAAACCCTAAAAATCCTGAAAGCCCCTAAGAATACATTAAAAACTGTAAAACACTTAAAACCCCTAAATCATAACAATCATTAAAAATCTCTACAAATACTTAAAATCCATTAAAATTTTAAACAATCACAAAAATCCTACGAAATCCCAAAAATTACCTAAAAACCAAAAAAACCAAAAAACACTTAAAATCTATAAAAACCTAATAAATTCTAAAAACCCCAAAAACACTAAATAGACTATAAGAAACCCTAAAAATGTAAAAAAAAAACATAAAGGCCTTAAAACACCTAAAGCCCATAAAATCATAAAAACCCACTAAAAACTCTAAAACCCCATTAATATCCTAAAAATGTTTAAAAAAATATTTTAAAAAACCCTAAAAACATAAAAAATCCATAAACCAATAATATAAAAAACATAAAAAATCAAAAAATATCTCGAAAATCTTTTCGATTCCCTATAAAAATATAAAAACCATAAAATTCTATAAAATTCCCTAAATATGTAAAAACACTAAAAATCAAAAAAATATATAAGAAATCATTAAAAACATAAACACACTTAAATCCTCTAAAAACATAAAAATTTCTAAAAAACAATAAAAACATTAATAAACTAAAAAACCATAAAAACCAAAAAAAAACCACAAACCCCTAAAAACACTAAAAACCCCAAAAATCCAAAAAAACCCCTAAAAAACTTAGAAATAAAAAATAAATTCTCTAAAAACACTTAAAAACATAAAAGGTAAAAAAATATGAAAAAACCCAAAGAAAATTTTAAAACCCTAAAAACACAAAAAACCCCTTAAAAAATTAAAATGATAAGAACACTAAAAAATTACCAGACCCCCTAAGAAACCCTAAAAAACATCCAAATCCCGAAAAACCATAAAAGCCTAAAAAATATTTAAATATCTCTAAAAAAACATAAAACCAAAAAAACTATGAAAACCCACAAGAAAACCATAAAATACTTAAAACACATAAATCCCCAAAAAATGTAAAATATGCTAAAAACCTAAAAACACTAAAAACCATCAAAATACATAAAAATAAAAAAAATATAAACTCCAAAAAAAATATGAAACCCCAAAATCACAAAAAAACCCCTAACAACCTTGAAAAATCGTAATAAAACCATAAAACCCTATAAACATTTAAAATACTTAAAACCCTAAAAAGAGATAAAAACACTTGGAAACCCTAAAGACCTTAAAACCCCTAAAACCCCTCAAAATCCCTAAAAATTCTAAAAACAAAAATAATATATAAAATTACCTAAATTTCCTAAAAATGTAAAACCCCATGAAATCCCCTAAGGAATCTGTAAAAACATAAAAACAATTTAAAAAATGAAAAACCTAAAAATGCTAAGAAAAATCCTAAAAATCCTAAATAGTCCCTAAATACCTATTAACCATTAAAAACACAACACCATTAAAACCCATTAAAATCCCTCAATGCCCATAAAAATCATAAAAACCCACTAAAACACTAAAAACCCTTCAAACCCCTAAAAATATTTAAAAACTCTAAAACACCTTAAAACCCACAAAAAAACATAAAAAAACCTCTAAACACCTATAGAAAGCCTCAAAATCTCAAAAAACCTAAAAACCCATTAAAATATTAAATAATAATTAAAAATAAAAAACCATAAAACCCACAAAAACTAGAAGAAAACCATAGAAACCTAAAAACACTTAAATACACTAAAAACCTAAAAACAAAAAAAACCCTAAGACCCCTAAAACCATTAAAAACCTCTAAAACCCATAAAAGCACCTAAAACCTTAAAAAACACACTAAAAAATATAAGAACCCTAAAACCCATAAAAACCTAAAAAACACTAAAAACCCTAAAAACCCTTTAAAACCATAAATGTGGTAAAAAAACTCTAAAAAACATTAAAACCCTAAAAAACAAAAAATCCTAAAAACCAATAAAAATCCTTAAAATCCATAAAATCCCTAAAAATATAAAAAACCATAAAGCCCTGAAAAAACCGAATGAAAACAATAAAAAATAAAAAAAACTAAACCCCCCCAAAAAAACCTAAAACTGCTAAAACCCTAAAAAACACTGTAATCCTAAAAACCCATAAAACCCTCAAAATCAATAAAATCATAAAATAACCACAAAAACCTAAAGAGCCTTAAAATAAATAAAAATAGAAAAACCCTAAAATCCTGAAAACCAGAAGAAAAAATTAGAACCCTAAAAAATATAAAACCCCTAAGAAACCAAAAATACTATAAAAACCCCAAAAAACCCTATAACCCTAAAAACACCTAAAAACATATAAAAACAGAAAATACTAAGAAACCATAAAAAACCCAGAAACCCCTAAAAAATTAAGTACCCTAAAACCCCTTTAAACCCCTAAAACATTAAAAAACACAATAAAAACTTTAAAACACTAAAAAACTCTAAAAACCACTCAAACCCAAAAAACCCATAAAATCCCTAAAAGTATAAATGACTCTCAAAATCCCTAAAACCTAAAAAACCATAAAAATATTAAAAGTATCCTAAAAATAGATAAAAAAGTAAAAACCCATAAAAACCTTAAGGAATCCTAAGAAAACCATAGAAACATAAAAACACTTGAAACCCCCAAAACCTAAAAAACCTAAAAATATAAAAATCCTAAAACCTTTATAAAGCCTAAAGACCCTAAATAATATCAAAATCTCTAAAAACACTAAAAACCACAAAAATCCTGAAAAATTCTTAAAATAGATAAAAAACACTAAAAACCCTAAAATACCCTAAGAAAACCTTAAAAACATAAAAATACTTAAAACACATTCGAAACCTAAAAATTATAAAAATGATAAAAATGATAAAAAAACACTAAAATTCCCTAAAACCCTAAAAACCCTAAAAACCATAAAAACCATAAAAACTATAAAAACCATAAAAACCCTAAAAAAACAAAAAACTATAAAACCCATAAAACAACTACAAACTCAAAACCCCCATTATTCCCTTAAAATCATTAAAAACTCCTCTATGTGTAAACCCCTAAAAATTTAAAAAATCCTAAAAACCCCCAAACCATAAAAACCTGAAAAAACACTAAAACCCTCAAAATACCTAAAAAATAAAAACCATAAAAAATCTATAAAAATCACTAATAATCCCTAAAAATGTAAAAAACAATAAAAACCCTGAAAACCCTATGAAAACATTGAAACCCTAAAAACACTTAAAACCCTTGAAAACCAACAATTCACTAAAAACCTTAAAACCCCTAAAAACCAAAAAACCATAAAACCAATAAAAAATTAATAACCCATAAAAAACAATAAAAACCATAAACCCCTAAAAATGTTAAAAATCTCTAAAACACTATAAAAATTCTAAAAAACTCAAAAACCCATAAAAACCCAAATAACCATAAAAATCGTAGAACCCTAAAATCCCTAAAAGCACTCAAAATCCCTAAAAATCGTAAAAATCCAAAAAATATAAAAAATACCAAAAATTGTAAAAAAAACACAAAAATACATGAATTCCCTTAATAAAACCATAAAAACCTAAAAATACTTAAAACCCATAAAAACCTAAAAAAATGCTAAATACACTAAAATTCCTAAGAACCCTAAATCCCTTAAATTACCTAAAACCCATAAAATACTAAAATTCCATAAAACCCTAAAAACATAAAAATCCAAAAAACCTAAAAACCCCTAAGAAAACATTAAAAGTCAAAAAACTCATAAAATCCCTAAAAATCCAAAAAAAAAATTAAAACCCTATAATACCCAAAATTGACCTAAAACCCTTAAAACCCATAAGGCCCATAAAACCCATACAAACTCTAAAACCCCATAAAACCATAAAATCAATAAAAATCTAAATAACCTTTAAACCCCTAAAAATTTCAAAAATTCTAAAAAAATGATTAAAAACCTAAAAATGTGAAAAAAAACCGTAAAAATACAAAAAAAACAAAAAAAACACAAAAAACATAAAAAATCCACAAAATCTATAAAAAATATTAAAATCCTAAAAAAGATCTAAAAATATCCAAAAACGTAAAAAAAATCTAAAAACCCAGAATCCTCTTAAAAACCATAAAACCCTAAAAACATAAAACGCCTAAAAACCTAAATAATGATAAAAACCCAAAGAAAACCTAAAACCCTTGAATCATATTCAAAAAACCTCAAAATACATAAACCCATATAAAACATAAAAATACTTAAAAATTCCTTATGATCCCTATATATATAAACATCCTAAGAACCCTGAAAAACCCAAAGAAAACAATAAAACCTAAAAAGAACCTAAAAACCCTAAAAACCAAGAAACACCTAATAACCCTAAAAACCCTAAAGACTCAAAAAACCCTAATAAACCCGTAAAACCATAAAACCCTTAAAAATTTGAAGACTATAAAAACCCATAAAACCATAAAATCCCATAAAACCCCATAAATCCCACTAAAAACTCCAAAAAAACAATAAACCCCAAAAAATCTAACAAATTATTAAAAACCTTAAAGACCATAAAAAATAGAATACCCATAAAGATCCAAAAAATACATAAAAAAATTAAAACCCTAAAACCCCTAAAAATCCCTAAAAACCATAAAAATTCTAAAAAACCCTAAAATTATTAAAAATGTAAAAAACCCTAAAACCCCTAAATAACCCTAATAAAACCTTAAAACCCAAAAACACTTAAATCCCATTAAATCCTAAAAAATAAAAAAACCATAAATTTCCTAAAAACCCATAAAAACCATAAAACCCCGAAAAACCATAAAAAATGTTAAAAATCCTTTAAAACCCTAAAAACCAATAAAAAAACTAAAATCTATTTATACCACTTATAATTTTAAAGAACTCTAAAAACATTAAAAACATTAAAAAGCTCAAACATCTCCTAAAACCCCAAAAACCAAGCATACCCAACAAACCCTTAAAATCCTTAAAAACCTTCAAAATCGCTAAACACCCCAAAAAACCTTCATAAAATATCCCTAAAAATCTATAAAAAAATTAAAACCCCAAAAAAACCATGAAATAGAATAATACAAACTTAAAAACCAAAAAAACAATTAAACCCCCTACAATATCTAAAAACACTAAAAATCTATAAACCCTAAAGACCCTATAAACCCTAAATCCCAGAAAAACCATAAACCCCCTAAAAACCTTCAAACCCCTAAAAATAAAAAAAAAATGAAAAACACATTAAAAAATTTATAAAACCTTTAAATCCCTAAAAAAATTAAAACGCTCTAAATACCTTAAAAACCTATAGAACTATAAAAAACCACTATAAACCCAAAAAAATAAAACCCTAAAAAACCTAAAAACCATAAAAATCCTAAAAATATATATAAAAATCCCTAAAAACTTAAAAAATCCAAAAAAAAACTAAACAATACTTAAAAACCATAAAACCATAAAACAATTAAAAAACTATAACCATAAAAATCTCTGAACCCCTAAAAACCATAAAAATCCTAAAAAATACATAAAAATACCTAAAAATTTAAAAAATCTTAAAAACCTGAAAAACCATAAGAACCCATTTAAAACTTAAATACACTGAAACCCATAAAAACCAAAATATGAAAAAATCCTAAAAACTATAAAAAGACCCTAAAAATCCTAAAAACCACTAAAACCTAGAACCACCATAAAACCTTAAAAACCTAAAAACCCATAAAAATTTAAAAAACACTAAAAACCATAAAACCCTTAAAAACCATTAAAAATAAAAAAAACAATAAAACCAAAAACAAACCATAAAAACTATAAAAACCCTAAAAACACTAAAACCCTCAAAATCAATAAAAACCCTCAAAATCCCTAAGACCACTAAAAAATAAAAAACAAAAAACCCTAAGAATCCATAACAATGTAAGAAAACTAAAAACTCTAAAAAACAAAAAGAAAACATTAAAAACCTAAAAACACTTAAAACTTCTAAAAATTTAAAAAACGATAAAAACCATAAATATTCTAAAAACCCCTAAAACCCTTAAAATCTATAAAAAACCTAAAACCCCATAAAAATCATAAATAATCCATAAAAATTCCTAAAAGTATATAATTCCATAATAACTATGATAATCCTAATAAAAATGTTAAAAAATAAAAACACTCAATACCCTAAAAACATAAAAAACTCAAAAAACACTAGAAAGACCCTAAAACCCTAACTATCCATAAAAACATAAAAACCCATAAAGAGCATAAAACCCCTAAAAAATCTAAAACCTTAAAACCACTAAAAAATCTAAAACCCCTATATGCCCTAAAAATATTAAAAAACACTAAAAACCATTAAAAACACTAAAAACTCAATAAAATCTTAAACTTCCAAAAAATATGTAAAAACCATATAAACCCAAAAAACTTGTAATTTCTCGGAATTTATGTGTAATTTTTTTAAAATTATATGGAATTATTTTGAGACTACACGCTCTAACGACATGTGATTCTGAGGCCTATTGAGACAAAAACAAAATTTTGAAATATTTTAAGGTCCGTTTAGTAAACGTGTGAGCGGGTTTTTCTAAATTTTTAACTGGTGATTGGATTGAAAATCAAAGGGGAACATTGAACTCAAAACACCGGGATTCCCTGAAAAAGGAATTAACTTCATTTGGAAAGGGCCAAACATAAAAGTTAATTTTATCATTTCAGGAAAAAAATAACTTTAAAAATTTATTTTATTTCTTTCCTCAGAGATGTGCGGCGACACAGCGATGCTGCAGTTCAGACACAAGGCAGTGATGAGGCACGTTAATTGAAAACATTAATGGATTGTTAACATGTAGTGCAATGAAATGATGTTACAACGTAACAAAAATGATGCGGCATGTTTTCTTTTTAAAATTTGGATGCGTTGGTGAATCGAGAATTAAACTATAAGGATCTTTGATGAACCTCCTATGGGTTTCCTCTCCAATTAAGAACAGCTAACACCAATGGAACATCATCGACATTAATTTACCTCGAAGAATGACAAATTACATCGACCTCTTGGACCCTCAAGGGCGAAGCACCATGAAAATTAAAATCAAGAAGGTAGGAGTTTTATTTTGAAGTCTTCCCCGTCCTATATTTCTAAATGATGAACATGGATCAACCAATGAACAAGTCGATCTGTGGGTTACTCCTTGAGGGTGGGAACTCTTTTTTGGGGATCAACATCAAGACTGAATTATCATTTATTGAACATCTTCCCCAAACCCCATGGTTTTAAAACTTCTAATGCAAAGGGCATGGGCCGACACGAACTAGGCATGAGCCCCTCCACTTGTGTGCTAATTGTGAACAGATTGTCGAAGATGGAGATAAGGTTCATTTTTGACTATTGTGGTGGCGGTGACACCCTATAAATCCTGTATGGATAGGAAGATCAAGAAAAAAACCACCAAATCAACTTCGGTGGACCGCAAAAGAAACCGCTTGTAGCTTGCGGTGGCCCCCAGCAGTGGACTACAGCGGCGTCCATAGGCGGAGGGAGGCGATATGCCCGTCAACACACCACGACAGTAGGAGGAAATGGAGGCATGGAGAAGCGACGCTGACCGACAGCATGTAAAGGTAGATTCCCGCATCCGGGCCGCTCGGGCAACCTCATGAGCCGCAGTCGCTCAACTACGGTGGTGGGGAGGCCACGACACGTCGGGTGCGACAGGTGCTAGATGCGGCGCCAAGCGGGCGCTATGTAGGAGGAGCATCCAACTCCTTGCGGGCTGCGTTCAGACAGTGGAGGGGATTTGGTGATAGCTTCTGTGTCCTGGAAGCACACCACCGACTGCATGTGCGGTCAGGATTCAACTAGTGGGTCGTGCCCCCATCTAACAGGCCAGACCCTCACCCAGTGGGCCGGACACATGCCCAGCGGGCCAGACTCGTGCCCAGTGGGTCGGACCCTTGCCCAGTGGGCCGGATATGTTCCCAGTGGGCTGGACCCTTACTTAGCGGTCCAGACCCGCACCCTCCAAGCTGGGCTAGATGAGGCAGGGTCGTCGGGTGACCTGATAGGCTGGACCCTCAGCCAAACCAGGCTGAGTCCAGTGAGGCCCATTAGGCCAGGCCCACTGGCCAGGCCAGACCAGATTGACCTAGACCCGAACCGGGCCAGGTTTAGTTAGTCAAATTAAACTGGGGGTATTTGGGACCTTCAGGCAAGGTTGTTGGGGGCAGTCAGACCGGGTCGGATGGGGCTCAAATCCAACCAACCCCTATTAACTAAAACACTATAACTTACAAAACATGCATCTGATTGATGATCTTTTTACAGCTTTGGGACCCTCTCGACAAGACAGGTCTTTTGGTATGCTCTAATAAGACTTTCATGGAATATGAGATGCGATGAATTTCTTGGGGAGTTGTTATCCTAAGTGTTCTACGTAATGAACCCTACAGCTAGTTGAGACCTGAAGATTGGTTGCAAAAAAATCTATGTGACTCAACTATGGCCCATTGGGAAGCACCTATATGTGAATTTGTAGTCCCACTATGGGAGAGAGACCACGTGACTCGATATACTCACAGTATGTGATGGGGAGGAGTATGTTAGTTGGCCAAGGTGGGATGCACCTCTGTGTGACTTTGCAGACCCACTATGGGAGCAAGAATGTGTGACTCAGCATACCCACAGTTCTCATGAGGGATGAGTAACACAATAGTCCAAGGTTAGTGTGAAGTAGCTTATGTGTGACCCGATAAGCCACTGTACTCATAGTGAAGAAGTTCTCCAGCTATTGAGGTATTTGATGATGGGACTAATGATTCTTCTATCACTACACTAGAATATACCTATAGTGAGTTGTCTTGTGCTTCATGCTTATGCTTTGTGCTTATGCTTTATTATTGTTCTTCGTTCTTGTTCTTTATGATCTTTCTTCATTCTATGATTTGAGGATTTATTTATAGTATTTTCGGTGTGTTTTAGGGTTCCCTACTGAGTATTTTTCTACTCACCCCTGCACAGGATTCTCCTACACGTGTTGTGTCTAGTGTAGATGGTGAATGTTTCAATGGTGGACTTGGTGGATTAGGACCAGGAGGGGTCCAGTGAGATAAGGTGGGTGGGAAATTCTACTTTGACTTCCAGTAGCTACACTACTCTTACCATCAGGTGGGTTTTCATCAAATGGTTTCCTGAGTCCCTTTGAACTTTCCTGTTTTTCGATTCTTTTTGTTGGGTTTGTATTATGGTCCTCTTGATTTCAGTTTTACTTGTACTTAACATTTTTTTCAGTATACTTGTTTTCCCCTTTCAATTTTTGGGATTTGGTTGGGTATGTGTGTGCATAAAGGTACTCAGAAATATGCCTTCCATTTACAGGTTGACACCTTTGGCGCTAGTCGCCATCTCCTGGCCTTTGGGAGGCGGGCTTGGGGTAGTCACATCATGGGCCCCAGGGGATGGGTTGTGACAAAGTGGACTCAAAGGGTGGTCAATTCCACCTCTAATATCGAGAGTCTATTGTTTTGTTTTTGGGGCCAAATTGTTAAGTGTTTCGAGTCTGCCATTCAGATTCAGGGTGTCCAGTATTGGTGCGGTAGCTAACACATCCATACTCCCGGACCTTGAATTCTATTTTTTCAGCTCTAAACCCGAAAACACTATTTTCATAAGTGTCTTCTTATGTTCTTTTTGAATAATTGTAAGATCACTTGGTATATCCATCTGACCATGGTACATATTGATCTATCTCAGGATTCCTCCATGTGGAAGACCAAAAATGATCCCGACACAGGGTCATGTGGATAACCCTCCTAGTGATGAGGCATTGGTTCAGGGAAAAGTGATAGAGATGGCTCCACCAGGTGGTGCACCGGTGTTTCCACCACCCGCTAATCAACAGTTACTTCCAACATTACCGGTAGAGGAAATATGTAGACTTTGTGCCTTGCATGAGTTTTAGAGACAGAGACCTCCTAGGTTCATGGGAGAGATAGATCCTCAGGGTTCTGAGGAATGGCTTGAGGTAGTGACTTGTGTCTTTCACTTAGTGAGGACACCACTTGACCCGATGGCCATCTTAGTTTTGATTCTTCTTCAGGTATCGGTAGGGAGATGGTAGAATCTAATGATTCAGGCTCATGATGAGGTGATCCACAATTGAAAATACTTTAAACGTATTTTCCGGGAGGTGTTTTTTCCCACGACCTTGCGCTCTGAGTGCATACAAGAGCTACTTCACCCTTAGTAGAGAAACATGATGGTGGATGAGTACTCATTGAGGCTCACAGATCTTTTGTGCTACTCCACCGACATGGTTCAAGACCCTTTCTTTAGGTCTGAAGCATTTGAGTAGGGACTTAGGCGGGAGATCATGGCATCAATGGTGTATCTCAACATTCCTTCCCAGACTAAGATGCTGGAGCAAGCCCTTCTAAAACACTTTAAACAACAAGCAAAGATAAAAAAAGCTAAAAAAACCAAAAAACCCAAAAAAACATATAAAAACTATAAAATCCCTCAAATTCCCAAAAAATCCTAAAAAATATAATAACCCTAAATATTTCCTAAAAATACATAAAATGTAAAAAGCCCATAAACCCTAAAAACCATAATAAAACCATAAAAATCTTAAAAGACATAAAAAACCATAAAAACACAAAAAACATAAAAACCCCTCAATTCCTAACACCCATAAAACCCCTAAAAACACTTAAAATCCTTTGAAAATCCTAAAAAGACAAAAAAACCCTAAAACCCACTAAAAACTCTAAAATTCCATTAAACCCCTAGAAACATTGAAAACTATAAAAACCCATAAAAACTCTAAAAAAACTTAAAAACTATAAAATAACCCTATAAAATCAAAAAAAATTTAAAACCCCTAAAAGATAAAAACACCTTAAAATTACTAAAATCCTTATAAACACATAAAAATAATAAAAAATACTTAAAAATCTCTAAAAACAAAAAAAACCCATAAATGCCTGGAAAACCCCCTATGAAAACTATAAAAACCAGAAAAACTCTAAAAACCCTAAAACATAAAAAATGTCAAAAACATAAAAACTCTCAAAACCCTAATAAACCCTTAAAACTCTCAAAATCCCTAAAAACCCTAAAAACTAAAAAAACATAAAATCCCTAAAAAGTCCTATAAATCCATATAAATGTAAATAACCCAAAACCCAAAAAAACCATAAGAAATCCTTAAAACCCCCAAAACAATAAAAATCCCTAAAACCTCTAATAAATGCTCAAACCCCTTTAATACCCTAAAAGACCCAAAAACCCATGAAAACCATAAAATGGAAAAAAATTCTCAAAAATCACTCAAACCCCATAAAAACTCTAAAACCACTAAAAACTATAAAAACCCTTTAATCCCCTAAAAATGTTAAAATTTTCAAAAAACCATAAAACCCAAAAAAACTCAAAAATCAACTAAACCCCCCAAAAACCATAAAACATTAAAAACCCTTAAAATATATAAAAAATCCAAAAAGGCTGTAAAATCCCTAAAAACATAAAATCCCCCAAAAAATAAAAATCCTTAAAGAAATCTTAAAATCCTCAAAACACATAGAACCTATAAAAACCTAAAAATTCTAAAAAACATAAAAATACTTAAAAACTCTAAAACCCCTTAAAATCTGTACAAACCCTAAAACAGTAAAAATCCTAAAAATTCTTACAAATTTCAAAATGAATAAAAACCTTAAAAACCCTAAAAATCCTAAGAAAACCTTCAAAACCTAAAAACTCATAAAATACCTAAAATCTAAAAAAATGTTAAAAAAGATAAAAACCCTAAAATAACCCAACACACCCTCAAAATCTATAAAAACCCTTAATACCATAAAAATTCTCAAAAATACAAAAAAAAATCCGAAAAATTTAAAAAAAAAACATATAAAACTAGGAAAAACTTAAAAACCTTGTAACACATAAAACCCCTGAAAACCTAAAAAATAATAAAACCCTAAATACCCATTAAAATAATGACAACTCCTAAACAATTAAAGAACCCCTAAAAATCCATAAAAAAATAAAAATCCACTAAAACTCTAAAAACTCTTTAAAAAAATAAAATGTTGAGAAAACACTAAAAACAGTAAAACCATAAAGAAATCAAAATAACCCCCCAAAAAACCCAAATATACCATTAAAACCCTAAAACCCTAAAAACACTTAAACCCCTCAAAATCCTTAAAAAACCAAAAAACACATAAAAATCTTAAATTATCCTTAAAAATTACAAAAAATGTAAAAACCATTAAACCCCTAAAAACATAAAAAACATTAAAAACCTAAAAACACATAAAACCCCTAAAAGCCTAAAAACACTAAAACCCTAAAATGAAAAAGAACCATAAAACCCCTCAAATCCCTAAAAAACCGAAAAACGAAAGAGCCCTAAAATATCCATAATAATTCCTCAAAACATAAAAAAACATTAAAACCTAAAACCCCTAAGAAAACCACAAAACCCTAAAAACAAAAAAAACACCCAAAATACCTAAAAATGATAAAACCCTTAACAGACCCTGAAGGAAGATGGAGAACGATCGGGAGCTAGGTGATTGCGAAGAACCTACGCTGCCGGCAGCACCAATCCCAGTGATTTCGAAGAAGGGGAAAGGGGATTTCTCCCTTCCGCATACTGAGCTCTTCCAGCATTGTCGAGCCAGCACTGTGAAGAAAGGTTAACTTTAAGATCCAGTGGATCCATATGGATCCAAAAAGTATTTCTCTGATGTTTTGAAATCGGCCACTTCTCTGACCTTTATGGACTTTGGCGCCCCCTCCCCTGGTCGTGTGATTCGAAGGGGGGGGGGGGGGTCGCGCATGTTTCCGCAAACCGAGAAGCACTAGAAGAACGATACAACCTTTGAAAATTTTCTATCATTTCAAGAGTTATTGTGGAAAAGGGAGAGAGGCTATGGAGAAGTGGCGATCTTGCTAATCGCATTTCAGATGTATGGGGGTTCTCAGATTGGAAAATGACGGTGATGGGCCGTGGCTATTTCCACATCATTTTCCCCTCCGACGATTGGAAGCGGCAGGCTTGGAGTTTTGGCTCCCTTAATCTCGAGCCCGAGATCCTTCAAATTCAGGATTGGGACCGAGGCTTCGATCCATTCTGCATGAAGAACATAGTTTCCCAGGTGTGGATACGGATCTGTAAATTGAACTGGTATTATTGGAACCCACGGATTTTGGGGGATTTGCCTCAGCGGTTGGCTATCCCATTCGCATTGATAAGGAGACGGACAATCCGAGGTACGGGCACTATGAGAGGGTACTCTTCGAGGTTGACTTTGCAAATACCCTGGTTGAAGAAGTGGTTTTTAACACACTTGAGGATAGTTTAACGCTAGAAATTAAGTACGAGAAGCACCCCAAGTTCTGCTCCTCCTACAGAAACTTTGGGAATATGGTTTCAGAATGCAGGAAGTTGTTGACCTACTCAATCTGCAATCTTCACGGACACGAAGCGCCTCAATGCAGGAGGAAGCGTGGGGCTGCCCGACAATCCGTTGTGGCTCCCCAAGACGGGGTGGTTTCTACAGCAACTACTGATGGCCCTGCTGGAAATACGGTGTTGGCTGATGGTGGTTCGGGTGCGGATGACTCGGTAGTACTGGAGGCTTCCCCAAGGGATTCACAGGATGCTCATGCCATTGGAAAGGATGCCTTGGCCGCGCATGAAGCAGATGTTCACTCCCCGGTGCTGGTGAATAAGGAGGGTGCTGATGATGGCCCTACGTCTGAGGTTCAGGTCACCCCATCCCAATGCTCGTGCGCTCAGGAGTGTGAGGGGACTGCTCCCGAAAGTGCCCCTTGTGATGCCTTGAGTGATGGAGTTCAGCAAACCCCAAGCAGGGAGACTGTTGTCAAGGACACCCTGAGAGAGAGCTCTAATATGCCCCTTGCCGCCACAGCTTCCCCGGAAAACGGATCCGCTTTCACTTTGGTTGGATCAGACAAGGTGGCTAGGAAGTCATAGAGGGTCCCCATGAAGGAGACAATCTGTGTATTGAATAAATTTGACCCCCTCATCGGGGCTTTCTGGAGTGACATGGTTGAAGAGAAACAGGTCGATGCTAAGGAGGATCAAGCAGATGCTGGGCCGAATCACTCCACCAAGACACCGGAAGCTGTGCCGCAGAACCAGGCAGAAAAATATTTGCTAGCTGATAGGGAAAAGTAGTCTGATACCCCTAAAAAGAAGGGGAGGAAGGGAAAGGGGAGGGGAAAGGTGCTTACCCCCATGGATGACACTTCCAACCCCAATGAAGATATTATTTTGAAATTGCCAAGGGCTGGGAAATTCTCCCACGGCTGCTGCCCTTCGGCATTTTATTTCCCATAAGCCTTTATTAATCGGGCTAGCAGAGCCCATGATTAAATTTGAAAACTGGAAGGGCTTCAACTGGAGCTCTCTTGGATTCTCCCTCCCTGCATGAAATGGTGGAGTTGATGTTCTAGGAACCTTATGGGTCTTGGATCACAGTAGTGTGCAGATTGTTTCGGTTGACTTGAGCCCACAAATGATTTCCACCAAGGTCCGCTTGCATGCCGACACTCTCACCCTTACTTTTGTTTATGCCTCATTCTCGTAAAACACTCGGCGACTTCTCTAGAAGGATTTAGAGCGTGTTAGTGAGGTAATTGATAATAGTTGGGTGGTTACTGGGGAATTTAATACAGTCATGAGGCCTGAAGAAAAACTTGGTCCACACTTCTTGTGCTCAGCTGTAGAGGACTTTGCCTCCTGCCTGGACCACTGTGATTTATCTGAGGTCTCTATTTCCAGGGCCACGTTCACATGGGGATGGCATACCGTTAATGGAATATAGGCTAGAAAACTGGATAGATTCTTTTATCATTTGGGTGGTGGAGAATCCCCGATGGTTTTTTCTGGGTTCATCCTCCCGAGGTTTAACTCGGACCACAACCCCCTGGTGGTTGACTTACGGGACCGTCTTTCTAGATCAACTCCTCTTCCGTTTAAGTTCAACAATGCATGGCTCACAATATCCGAAAGCAGGGAGGAGATTCTGAAGGCCTGGAGAATCACTGTCACTAGCAGCCCACACTTTATCTTGATTTCAAAATTAAAATAAGCGAAGCGCAAATTAAAAGAATGGAGTAAGAAGTCCTTTTCAAGGCTAGACGAGGATATTGCCGCAGCTGAATCTCAGCTGGATGCATGTCAAATGTTGGCGAAATAGCAGAATTTGCTAGCAGATGAGGAGCTTTGCCTTCATGTAAAGCAGGATGAGTTTTTGGCCCTCAAAGAAAGGCTCTCCAAAGAACAATTAAATGTTAAATGGTTTCAAGATGGAGACCAGAACTCCAAATTTTTTCATGGCTTACACAGAGAGAGGTGGACCAAGAACACCTTCAGTGCTGTCTGGGTTGGTGAAAACACATTTATCACAGTTGAGGACATTGCCAAAGCCTCCGTTGACTACTTCCAAGAGCTTTACACAGATGACGGTCAACTTTTCACTATGTTTTCGGACTCTATTTTAGCCTGTGTCACATCCATGAAGAATGCGACCCTCACGGCCGCTCCTCTAGAGGGGGATGTTAGGGCAGCACTCTTTTCTCTTTATATGGATAGCACTGTGGGGCCTGATGGCTTTGGAAACAAATTCTTTATGTTCTACTTGGATATTCTCCATGCGGACATAACCAATTCGGTGAGGGAATTTTTTCTCTCGGGTTCTCTTCCTCATGGCACAGGTGCCAACTTTATCTCTTTGATACTGAAGAAGGAAAATGCTATTGTGATTGGAGACTTTCACCTGGTTGCCATTGGCAACACCATCCCGAAAATAATCAACAAGATCATTGTCATCAGGCTGGGGAAAATGCTAGGATACATCATTACTCCAAATCAATTTGGGTTCTTCCCTGGGAGGAACATCCAAACATGCCTCTTTTTCCACTTCAGAGCGGGTCAATGCTAGGCGGAGAAAGGCAAAGCAAGGTAGATTTTCTTTGAAGATGGATATTTCCAAGGCGTTTGACACAATTAAATGGAGTTTCATATTTGAGATACTTAGCAGATATGGCTTATCTAGCAGGTTCATCAGGATGATTGCCTCAATCCTTCTTTGTGCCAGAGTCTCGGTTCTGATTAGTGGCTCCGCACACGGATTTTTTGCTTTCTCTTGCAGAGTTCTCCAGGGGGATCCTCTCTCTGGATTCCTCTTTGCTATAGTGGATGACTACATGAGCTGGTGCATTCTTGATCTCGTGCAGGCAGGGCTGTTTTCTCCGATCAAAGCTGGTCGAAATCTCTTTGTCCCCACACATCTGATATATGTGGACGACATCCTCCTTTTTGGGCAGGCCGACAGGCAGACTCTATTCACAATTAACCAAATCTTCCACCACTATGAATGTGTGGTTGGGTAGGCCATTAGCTGGTTCAAGTCCTCAATTGTTTTTGGAAAGGGTGTTCCTCCTGCAAAATAGAATCGCATTGCCAATATGTTGGGTGTCAAGAGAGGCTCACTTCCCTTCACCTACCTGGGAGTTCCCCTCTTCTGGGGGAAAGCAAGAAGCTATTACACTGAAGGAATCACCTCTAAAATCACCCAGCAAATGTCGAAATGGAAGGTAAAATCTCTTTCACAGGCTGGATGGGTCTGCTTGATTAATTCTGTTATCACCCCCATGTTCATCCATGCATTCTCCATTTATAGATGGCTGGCAAGCCTCATTAAAAGCCTAACTTCCAAGATTAGGAACTTTTCCTGGACATGCTCAATTTCTGAGCGGAAAATGATCTCTTTTTCCTAGAATCACTATACGAAGCCGCTTGATATGGGAGGGCTAGGCATTAAGGACCTATGGCGATTCAATGATGCAATGATTGGTAAGTTTACGTGGCGTTTGCTGAACCCTCAGAACGAAGGACTTGACTTTCTCAGGGAAAGATTCACGCACAGATTGTGTGACGGTTTTATGGGGTATCTTTCCTCCTCGGTTTGGTCAACTTTATGGTCCTTGTACAGGGACATTATGTCAAAGGAAAAATGGATTGCGTCTCGGAATTCTAGCCTGAAATTCTGGTCGACACCATGGCTGGAACATCCCCTTGCAGATGTCCTGACACCGCCACTTGACCAGAAGAACCTCACCATTACTGAACTAGTTCGGTAATGTGATGAATCGACATCCCCCTCCTGGAAAGTGTGGTCATGAAAGTGCAGTGATATACTTATACTGACACTGATACTCTTATCTGGATGCCAAGCATGGTCGGAAAATTTAACACCCGTGATTACTACCGGCTAAAGTGTCCGCCTGGCCCAGCCTCACCGTCATGGCTGACTAAATTCAGGACATCCTTCATTCCTCCATCCCACTTTATTATCCTCTGAAAAATTTGGTGAAACAGGCTCCCAAAAAATGATCAGCTTCAAATTGATGGATGGAAACTCACTTCTATTTGCTTCCTGTGCAGGAGATATGGAGAGAGCTGCGGCCACATTTTCTTGCATTGTACTTTTGCTGCGGAGCTGTGGAGATGCCTTTCACAGAGCTTTGGGATGACCTGCTGTTCACATGGGTCGATCTATAACTTCCTGCGTGGGATGGTTGTACTACACCGGAGTGACCAGATCCGGAACCTTCTGTTGGTCGGGGAGGCTGCTACCATTCATTATATTTGGGCTGCCCAGAACGCAGCAGCTTTCAATCGCCAGCTGCTCCCAATGCAGGGAGGGGTGGTGTTAATACACAAGGCTATTCACATTGCCTCACAGCTTCAGGCAGGTACGATGTTTAATTTCGTTGAGGACCTCACTGTACTGCGTTCTCTTGGTGTGGCTGGCAGGAGCCGAAATCCGCTGGTCATGAAATTTATTAGATGGATCCCGCCACTCCTGTCATGGATAATGGTCAACGTTGATGGCGCGACACTTGGCACTCCTGGGCCATCGGGGTGTGGGGGTGTTTTTCGCAACCCGCGGGGATTCTTGAAGGGACGATTCTTTCAGTTTCTTGGGGATGGTTGTTCTTATGAAGCGGATTTGTGGGCGATCATAAAGGCCGTGAAGTTTTCATTCCAGTTCAACTGGTCACTGCTTTGGATTGAGTCTGACTCGATGCTTGCGGTTGATGCGTTAAAGGGACGCTCCAGGGATTTCCCCTAGAGACTCTTGCCACAATGGATCGAATGCCTTGAGCTATCTCAAAACTTGAACCTTAATGTCTCACATGCCTACAGGGATGCTAACTCGGTTGCTGACGCCCTCTCCGAACAGGCGATTGCAGAGAGCTCTTCAATGTGGTCCTTTATGGCCCCACCTTATTGTATTCCATTCTTGGATTCGGATCAGAAGGGAGATGTTCATACTCGCTCTTTCAGGCCCATCTTATAGTTTCCTTTTTCTTTTTAATTAAGTTTGGGGGGCTATGCTTGCCTAGTCCCGAACCTCTTCTGCCTAAACAGACCCTAAAAAACCTAAAAAACCCTGTAACAGATAAAACCCCCTAAAATCCTTAAAAACCCAAAAACTAATAAAAACTATAAATCACTAAAAACTATAAAGCCCATTTAAACCCCTAAAAATGTTAAAAACTCTAAAAAACCTTAAACCCCTAAAAACTAAAAGGAATAGTAAAACCCAAAACACCCATAAAAACACTTAAAAGAACCATAAAATCCCTAAAAATTTTAAAAACCTAAAAACCCATGAAAACTAAGCAAAACCCTAAAACCCTAAAAAACAATAAAAACAATTAAATGGCCTAAAAACATAAAAAAACCTAAAAACCGTAATACCCCTAAAAATTTATAAAAACCCTCAAAATCCCTAAAAACACTAAAAACCCTAAATATGTTAAATAGGGCCCTAAAATCCATAAATACATAAAAACCGTAAAAAACTAGAAAACCCCTATGAAAACCATAAAAACATAAAAACACATAAAATTCTGAAATCCCTAAAAAATGATAAAACCCCATAAATACCCAAAAATCCCCTAAAAACCATAAAACCCCTAAAAACCTTATAAACCCCCCCAAAAACTTTAAAACCCTAAACCCCGTTAAAAACTCTATAAACACTTTTAAAAAATAAATACATAAAAAATATCTAAAAAACATAAAAACCCTTAAAACTAACAACTAAAAAAAATCCTAAAACCCCTCAAAAGTCATAAAAATCCTAAAAACCTATAAAAATACAAAAAATAACCTAAAAATCCCTAACGACATAAAAACACCAAAAACCATGAAACACCCTAAGAAATCCTAAGAAACCTAAAAACACATACACCCCTAATAGCCTAAGAAATGCTAAAAACCATAAAAACCCCCAACTATCATAAAATCTCGTAAAACCCTCAAAATCATAGAAACCACTAATACCCATAAAAATCCAAAAAACCTTAAAAATCCGTAAGTATTTAAAAAACCCTAAAAACAATAAAAACCCCTCATAAAACCATAAAAACCTAAAAACACTTAAAATACATAAAACTTATAAATTATAAAAACCCTAGAAGTGCCTAAATAAGTGAAAACCCCTAAAACTATAAAACCTCTAAAAACCATTAAAACCCTAAAACCAAAAAAAACAAAAAACTAATAAAAACTCTAAAAACCATTAAACCCCTAAAAATTTTATAAAACTCTTAAAGATCATTAAAATCCTAAAAAATAAAAAAAATAAAACCCCAAAAACCCATAAAAACCCTAAAAACCTCAAAATCCCAAAAAACATTAAAAACTATAAAAATTTCTAAAAACCCTAAAAAACACTAAAAAAATAAAAAAACATTAAAAACCCAAAAAAACTATGAAAAATGTAAAAACCTTAAAACACTTTAAACCATTGAAACACCTAAAAATCCATAAATGTCCTAAAAGACCCAAAATACACTAAAACTATAAAACCCCCCAAAAACATTATGATACCCTAAACCTACATTAAAACCCTACAACCCAAATAAAAACTCAAAAAAACCTTTAAACCCCTAAAAACATTTAAAAAATATAAAAAACCTAAAAAGACAAAAAAACTAAAAAAAACACAATAAACCTAAAAAATAATTAAAACCCTAAAAAACTCTAAAACCCCTAAAAATCCCTTAAAATAATAAAAACCCCTAAAAATCCTAAATACCCCTAAAATCCCTGAAAACCCTAAAAACTCCTAAGAAACTCGTAAAAACATCTAAAAAACCTAAAAAATAAACAAACCATAAAAAACCATAAAACTCTAAAAAAACCTAAACACCCCTAAAACTAACAAAACCCCTGAAACCCCTAAAAAAATTCTATAAAAATCCCAAAAAATCCCAAAAACATAACCCCCCCTAAAAACCTAGATAACCCATAAGAAATCCTCAATAATGTAAATATAATTAAAAATCCTAAAAACCTAAAAAATGGTAAAAACCCTAAATGCCCAAAACCCCTAAAAACCAAAAAACCCCTTAAACTGTAAAAAACCTAAAACCCCATTAGATCCCAAAAAAGTTGATAAAACACTAAAAAGCCTTCAAACCCATAAGAAATTTGAAAAAATATAAAAACATTAATAACCCTAAAAACAAAAAAATACCTGAAACCCAAAAAAAACATAAAAAATGTTAAAACCCTCAAAATCCCTAAAAACCCTAAAAACCATAAAAATTGTAAAAAATCCCTCAAAACCCTAAAAAATGTAGAAAATAAAAAAACATGTAAATCCCATAAGATAACCTTAAAAAAATAATCATCTAAAACCCTAAAATACTAAAAAATGCTAAAAACCCATAAAAACCATAAGAATCCCTAAAACCCCTCAAAATCCTAAAAAACCTATAAACCATAAAAATCCTAAAACACCATAAAATTCCCTATAAATTTAAAACCCCATAAAACCCCCAAAATCCCTAAGAAAACTATAAAAACCTAAAAACACTTAAAACCCATAGAAAACATAAAAATGCTAAAAAATCTAAAGACCATAAAACCCTGAAACCCCGAAAAACCATTGAAACCACTACAAACCTTAAAACCACTAAAACCCAATAAAAACCCTAAAACCACTTAAAACTATAAAAAATATTTAAACCCCTAATAACATGAAAATACTCTAAAAATATTAAAACCACTAAAATATCAAAAAACACTAAAAACACAAAAGAAAACATTAACCCCAAAAAAACCATAATAACCCACCAACCGATATATATTTATTTTATTATAAATATCAATATACAGCCAAACAAGCACAAAGCAGGAAGACTAAAAAAGGAGGATAAGAAAGTCTAAAATAACGACCGCTAAGGGTGTCATCCCAAACCAGATCCATACATTCTGGAGGAAGACTTCCCATACTAAATAAAATCATTAGAGTCTCTTCGAAGATCCATCTTATGGCTAGGAAATCCACCACATTGTTTCCCTCCCTCCATGTATGAATAAAGTCAGCATCATTAGAAAAATGACCAATACCCTACTAAATAAGATAAGCAATAGACCAGGGAGTGGATTCCTTTCCTAAAATAGAGTTATGAACTATAACTGAATCAGTTTCAATGAATGAGATTAAAAAATTATGAGAACTTAAAACATCCATCCCATTAAGTAGGGCATTGGCCCCTTCCATAATCGAGCTCCCCTGTCCATAGAAGCTACTAAAATCTTGGTACGCGGACCCATTGTGATCCCAAACCACTCATCTTCCATGAATTAGACCGATATTACAAGATATATCAATATTGGGCTTCAAACCAGGAATAGGAGGATGCCATCAAAACCATCTCCCTGGTCTTACTGGTTCCTATATTCTTAGGTGTAGTAGATAAATTCATGTGAATGAAATGAGTAGCTTCTGGGGTCAGATGTTATCACACTTATTAATTGGTGGGAGATATCTACTGCAATATACATAGAACAACCCCATATAGAGAGAGGGGAACAAAAAAGACCTTCAATGCGAGCCATATTCCACGCATTCTAGATTTTCCAGTATCCTGCAGCCAATATAGTAGTCCACATAGTGTACACATGTGTAGGAATGACATCATCCTACAAATCCATTTGATTAAAGAATCCGTCAATGACCTGCTACAAGGTATGTACCATCACATATTCAAGATACATCCACATATCTGAGTCCGAGTCACTCTTAAGGAAAATACGTTCCACCAATTCTTTTTTTCTACTATGAAAACACCAGCACCGAGAGGTAGCGATATACCCATAGAACATATTTATATGTCATTGGAGATGAAATTCTGAAATAGGAACCAAAGAAGTAATTTATACATTATGGAAATGTATTTACACTAGAAAATCGAACACCACCCCTAGTACCTGATACATGTTGAAGAATGTAACTATAATCCTTAGTCGAGAACACCCCAGTTGATGGTTCTGTAAAAATAAAATGGCCTTTTTCACAGGATAAACTGATTCCATCAAAAAAATCCAATTGGTATTGATAAAGAATAATGTGAATAATCTAAGGGTAAAGACTCTATTGGAAAAAGGATATGTCATGGGTGGGACATCCATAGAATCCATGTGTAGAGCCCGACCAATTATAAAACCATAAGTTGAGGTTACCACTCTCTACAATCCATAGGGAGTGATGATGAAGGATATGATAGTGAACTCGAAGGGACTTTCAGATCCAAGAAACCTATCACCGAGGGGATTCTATATTTTATCCATAAATAACATTAATGAATTTACTCTATAGAGATCTCCCCTTCATTACACCCCACCCCAATTATTCTTAAAAGTAGTGCATTTCCATCTCTACACTGTGTAGATTAATTATCCCTTCATGAAAGGGTTTAGAAATCCTCTTTCATGAAGCCCAGTTATACATTCCCTCATGATGAGAGTCCCATATAAACACTATAAAGATATTCTCAATATTTATAATCACCTCTTTAGGGTCTTGGGGAACTGATAATACATGCATTAGAATAAAATAAATATTACAATTCACAAGAGTAATTCTACGACCAAATGATAGGAACCTATTTTTTCAATTGCTGATCTGGATATTGATATTATTGACCACACCTTTGCACTGAATAATGTTTTATATACTAGGATAAATTGGATCCCTATCTACATCAAGGGACAATATCTTCTGATAAAGAAAATTATTTCTTCCATTCTCTTCACCCTACCCTCAAAGAAAGACCACTGCACATAAAGACTACTCTTCTAACCATTGATACATTCACCACTCTATGTGGTGTATTCATCCAACACTCTTTGAAGACCTTTAATAGATCAAATAGAGTCATTAATAAATAAAATCACATCACCCAAAAACATATGGTGAGATACACCTTGAAAATGATTCTTCCATTTGAAAGCATTAATATTTCTATTCACCATATTCCTCTCAAGGAGCTGATTGATATGGTCATGTGTCATGATAAAGATGTTAGGTGACAAGGGTCACCCTATTGAAGGCCACAAACATATTTCAAAAAGCATTTTCTCTTTCCAATCCAGTATATTGATAACCAAGGAGAGCTATAAAATTTGAAAATTAAACCACATACCCAATTAGAAAACCCCATACATACCATCACACTGAGAATATAAATCAATTTAACCCTATCATATACCCTATACATGTCTATTTTTATGAACACATTAGAACCGTGTACCTTGTGATTAAGATCCGAAAACATTTCCTAAGTAATTCCAATTGAATCCTGATATGATCTTCCCTTTATGAAAATATGTTATTCCATGGGAACCCATTCAGTTGAGTGTTTAGATATCCTCCTATTAATAATGATAGCCATAATTCTATAGAAATCATTGGGAATACTAACCAACTAAAATTGATGGAAGCAAGAAGGATCCTTCACTTTGGGAATTAGAATAAAAAAGGTAGAAAAAATAGTCTGAGTAAGAATACCCCATGGAAAAAATATTATATGGATCTAACTAGGTCATCATTAATGAGATCCCAATAAATTATATAAAAAGTGTTCAGAAACCTATTTGGTCTAGGAGAACTACTATGGTTGAGTGATTTAATGGCATTGAGAATTTTCTACTCTTTCATAATGGACATGAAGAAATCATTTAAGGAGGAAGAAACAACCCAACGAATATAAGTGAATATATCACTCTAACCACTAGGAAAAAAACCTTTCATATGAGGATTTGTATCAATAATAAAGGACTTGAAATAATTCTCAACCATACCTACAATTAAATCCATATCATTAGAATATGATCTATCTTCCAACTATAAATTTGGAATGACTTAGTGATTTTATCTCTGATAAAATCCAAAAAATACGCTATATTTTTATCAACCTCCTTAAGACATGTGAATCTCACTCTATGATGGACCACACAGTCCTTCTCAAGAAGAAAATCACTAATTTTCATCTTCTTATAAAGAAAATATGCAAGAATATCATCATCCCACTCAACATCAATGCTAGATTCGAGGCATTCAACGTCTTCTTTTATGGAATCCAGATATAAAAACATTTCTATTTAGTGAGATAGACAAGTTTGAGGATCCATCCACAGACATTTAATCTTGTTATGGAATAAAATTCATGCATCCCAGTTCTACCTCTGAGGTGGCTCATTTGTGGGTGCTACAGAAATGGTACAACAAGGATCATCACCCATCCCTTTTTCCAAAGAAGGTTTCCTGTCAACATCACCATTCTTTTTGTTTCAACGTATTCAATGTCACTATTGTTTAAAGGAGGTCAGATTATCCCCGCAGGGACTGGATAATTCACCCCTTTCATGTTGCTAAGAAGATTCCACAGTCAGTCAGTCCCAGCGGTCGTTTGCATGGTGTCAAGTACTTGTGAATCAATCTTCCTTAGTTATAACTTCTTTGGATGGTCTCCAATGGGATTATTTGTGGAGCCAGGAACACCCAACGGCCCTGGTTTCCATGATTCATGGACCTGCTTTCCAAAGGTAGGCGCTTGTTGATTGATGATTCAGCCAACGACACTTAAGGACTCCATTGGTTGAGAGGATGGGAAATCAGACTCATTGCACACTCCAGGGGTGGATTATCGTCTGTTCTGGGACTCTATTTTAGATTTAAGTCATATTCATGTGTTCATGAATCTTTGTTTCATTCACAAATAGTATTTCAATGGGATACCCTTGATTTACAAGATCATCATAGGAATACTTATATTTGACTCTATGGAGTTGATGCTGACTTGATCCATATAATAAGGATCTCTTGAGTTTATCATCATCCAGGGGGACAGAAGGTGACTTAATTTTGGGACTGGACCCATAATATGGATTTCCTATGTACCCTCAAGAGAGTAATTAGAGCCCATGTAGTTCGGATCAGTTGGGGATTATGAATGGAATATTCTCATTGAAGAAGACAAGATTAGGTGGACCCTTTTTGATGGAAACCCTTTTGAGATGGTGCCTTTAGGAAAGAATCCTATGTATCCTGATTTGGTTAGGAATCAAAATTCTTGTAGTTAAGAAGATGTGTATGTTGTAATCCTCACAAACCTCTAGGCCCATGTGATTCTAGATTGGTGTAAGAAACAAGAGGATTTGAAATATTAAAAAAAATAACATGCTTCTTATCCTGTTGGTGGGGGAGGGAGAGCCCACAGAGGAAGAGGTGGGGGTGACAGTGGGTGAAGGTGTGGAGAAATGAACAATTCAATGTGAAATGACATTGAAGGTCATGTGGCCCAACATCAGAAGATTGGGGAAATACATCATTGGGAGGGACCTAAAATACATTCTAGGAAGGAGAGGAATTTCATCCTTGTTAAATGGGGGAGTGACAATAACCCATTTGACTGATCACTATTCCTCATTGAATGGAAAAGTAAGTGATCACCCTTAATCCCAAGAATGGGGAGGATCACGTCGGAGTCCCAAGGTTGGAATCCATGTTACCATGTGAATGTAGAACCATAGGCATTCTTGAAGCCCAAACCATTGTGGGGATAGCCTTCATGAATCTTCTTACCATGGGTATGTAGACTCAAAGGGACGCGCTGATGCACCTGATGGTCTGATCATACGGGTCCGATGGATTTCGAGGAGGCATTGGCTTGAATACAGAGGACTTATTCATGGAAGGATCATGGAGGAAAAGACATTAATGGAAGGGTGAGGTTGGAACTAGAGGAAATAATACCCCAAA
Organism: Viscum album; assembly: GCA_963277665.1. Taxonomy (NCBI): domain Eukaryota; kingdom Viridiplantae; phylum Streptophyta; class Magnoliopsida; order Santalales; family Viscaceae; genus Viscum; species Viscum album. The sequence continues at coordinate 1,422,529,706 of OY728136.1, read as the reverse complement.
ACACCCCATTCAGTGTACTAGTTTCTTATACAGGATGGGGAAGGATCCGCATACTGTAGCAGTATGCATGAAAAGGGGATATCGACATACCAATGTGGTATGTGGGCATGGGTATAGATCACTGTGTACTAATGTGGTATGTATCCCATCACGCCACTTTGGGTACCATTCGTGTACTGATGCAGTCCGCAGTGTCGGGTTCAGTCTGCATAGGGGTACTCTATGCGGAGCACCATATTGAAGGAGGGTCCGGGGAATTATCATTTTCAGGGAGTTAATCCATGAGAAGTCTGTGGTTTTCTATTCACCAATTAGGTTTTTGGTTCTCTTTTTATTATTAAATTCCCCAGTTTTATGGTTCACCTCTGGCTGAAACTATGGAGAGAGTGGTTCGTGATTTGGGCTTTGTCGACGAATCGAGACTAAAGTCAAAGTCTTTCTCCAAACTCTTTCATCCAACCTATGGGTTCCATTAAGGATTTCTTCATTCTTCTTTAGTCATTATACTATTCTCCTTTTATAGAGCATCAAGTCAATCATATCTATGGGCATGTAGCACCATTTGTGGAGTTCCATGAATAGATATACTGACCCGTATAATGCTCAGTCAATCCAAGGTTAATGAAGAATTTGGTTCACAAAAAAGGTTTGTAGAACCCTGCTGGCTCACTTCATCCATGAACTAATGAGTTCGCGACTCGGTAGGTGGATGAGATTCTGGCGCATGATTCATTTGGCGATGTGGTTCACGGTCTGCCTTGTTCGCTGACCATCACTCCATGGTCCAATGGTTCATTGATCGGTCCACATACCAATTTGTTTTCAATCCGACTGGTCCGCATACAGTCCTAGTGATGGTACGCGGGCCACTTGAAATGCTTTTAAAACATAAATTCCTTCATGTTTCTTCTGAAATTTGCAACATTATTTGAGTTTATTCACCCTACTAGACTTGTAGGAATACTTTTTTCCTTCTACAAAGTGATTTTGGGGGTATTTTATTCTCTTGGAGGAATTTATAGAACCCTAAAAATTCCCCCAATCAGAATGGTGTCCGTTGAGAACGAAAAGGGGGACTATTCTGATTTAGTAGCGGTCCTGAACTAAAATGGTTCATGGTAGAACAGATGGGCCTAGTAAGAGGGGAACACAACTATATATATGGGCCCAAGTGATTTGTCTTTTACTGTTTCTCATGGTGAAAAGTGCTCTCGACTTCCCCAGCTTCCTCTACTCTCTCATACCATGATCCTTAGGAAAATACTATACATGAACCTCTTCGTACATACCACGAAATGATCTTCTCTCCATTTTTCGGTCCGTGTACCGTATTTTGGTTTTCATGAAAAACATTTTGTAATTTTAAGACTTTAATATAGATTCTACGTAGGAGGACGTTATGGGGCTGGGGTGTCCACATACAACACTTCGATCGGCGAATCTAACCTTAAGAACTAATAATACAAACATAAACTTTAATCCGCAACTTCTGAATATAAACTTAATCAATCCCTAGGTTTGTGTTATCCACTTTCTATGAACCTTTATGTTTGTTGGCCAACAATCCACATGCTAAATCCTCAATGATTGTTCTCATACCATGGTTGTACGTGTTGAAATGAGTCCGCGTACCATAGTGGTAGGTGGGGTTATAACTGCGTATCATGCAGTATGCGTATTGTGCCTTCCACACACTATGCAGAACGCAAGATGTGGCTATCACGTACAATTTCCAAAAACTGTAAGAGGAGCCTTTTTTGACATATTTTGAGACATTTATCCATTCTTCCATATCTTTTTATCCAAAAATTTTTATTTTATTGAATTCTTTTCGGATTCTGGATATTCCTATGTAGGTTACAATGACGGTTTCACAAGTTGCTGCTAATACCGCTACTTCTTCTATGACTAATATTGTTGCCCCTCTTTCTACTACTGATGAAAAATTGAAGAACATGGCAGCTTCAGTTGATGACAAAACTCTTATTATCCCATTTCACTAATCTCTGGAGAATATACTTATGGTGGTCCGACCGGAGCACCCGATCACTGACAGGCGTCCTTCTAACAAGTTTGGTTTATTGTCTGACACAATGATCCTGATGCCAAATCCAATCAATCAGCCTACCTCCACGATAAAAAATACCTCTATTTAGAAGGCTTTGATTTCTTCTAAATGGAGGTTCATTTAGAGGGAAACTACATCCCAGTATTTTCTAAACTATTCACCTCGAACCATAGAGGGAGTGTAGAGGAAGCCCAAAAAGTTGACCCAATATTACCAGAGCATTGAGAGAAAGGATACAACAAATGAGCAGCACGACTGGTCATCCTGATGAGACCTTCTCCTTGGGGGCTCGTTTGGCTTAGATTGGGGTGGCCCTTTTGGGTTCGCCAGAGTTGTGAATAATTCTGAAACAAGCTACAGACTGTGGGATTATACGTGGCCGCTTGGGTTTCTCAGACAAACACCCATCATCCTACTGCCCTTATTTCTCATATCTTAAGCTGGTAGAGTCCAGATACCAACACTTTCCATTTGACCCACGGGGAGGTCGACATCAGTCTATGGGACATCCAACTGATTTCAGGAGTCCCTATCATTTGGGACATGTATGATGAATTTATTCCTCCCTCTTCTATTTGGGATGGAATGGAAAGAACCCCACTTTATCCAATAAACTTATGGTCCAAGAGAAGGTTCTTCTGAAGGAAAGTGATCCCTGCCCGAAGCAGGACATTTATTTTGATGACTGATTTGGAACTTTTGTCAAGCATACGGGTCTAGATCCCGATCTGTGAATACCCAGGGCTTGTCCTACCAAAACCACCCATAAGGGAGCAGGTACTTACTAGACCACCATGGAAGAGGGGAATTTTCAGAAATGGGAATGGGGGATCATCCCTGACATTGATCGTTTATTTTGACAGGTTTCTTTCTTGGTAATGTTTCTAAGTGGGTGGATCCTACCAGTGTGGGAATCCGGTGGTGTAAGAGCCTCAACTCTCATCATGGCTGATTAGTTGGATTGCAGTATATGTATTAATTATTATATCCTAGTGATGGGAAAGATAGACTGCCTACTAGGTCGCATCAGTGAGGGGGGTCACCTTACCGGATGACTGGCCCTTTTCAAATTAATTGGGGTTGGATGGGATCCCATATAGGGGGTTATTCCTTCATCAATTCCCTACAAATTCTGCATTCCTCCATTCGAAATTACCTTCAGAGGACCACTGGGATCATGCTGCCAACTTGGGCTTCATAAGATAAGCCAGCGGAGAAAAATGAAAAGCACGGGCATGACTTAATGGATTGTCTCAATGTTTACGAACATTTCTCTTACAACCATTATGATTCCCCTACTGGTACTATTACAAATAATGTATCTAAATATTTTATCAACCGAGGATTATTCTTTTCCCATCGAGAAGGAATCCTAGTTTACCATATTAGAGGGGAAGTTATTTGAGAGGGCTATGCACCCTTCAGGTTTAGTCAATAATTTAAATACTTTGAGAAATATTTTTCTCCTACACTCAATAGTTCTCATTAGTAAAAACATATGATGATTTCCCATAAATTATGGTTAATGTTTTCCCAGGAGGACACCTAGATCCAAGACAGAATTCTAAATCCTGGGGATTCTATGCCTTTTCTTACCAAGAAATATGTTGAAGCATGGGTTATGTCATATCCTAATGGCCAATTAATAGACATGGTGTATATTGTGACAACATCCAAGGGATCCAAGGTGAAGGGAAAAAAGAAACAAAAGGGAGTTGTTGAACACTCTCATCCAGGAAAAGTACTATAGAGGTCTCTTGGTCTCCCCCCAAGAATGTTGTAAAAGATGGGGTTGTGATCTCACAGGTGGAAAAACAAGATTCTAGAGCTACTACTGGTAGTCCATTATCTATTCATTTCGAGGCTGATTTTCTAGTGGAATGGAGGAAATTATACCTTTTGAAAGGTCATCCATCCACTTGTGACTAGCCGCCTCATGATTTATGGAAACTCCTCCAAACTAGGAAAGTTTCCCTTATGGGAATTGGCTACGTGTCAGCACCGGCTGACCTTTCTTTTGATGGAGATCCAGATTGGGTGAGTTGATATCTTAAGGACCTCAATACCCTCATTCAATTCTAAAGTGGTAGTTGTAAGTATTCACATCAGGTACAAACCATGATATGAATAGAATCCATTGATGACGATGATTAAATCGTCGGGTTACCTATTTTGGCATCCATGAAAAAATCTTCCTACTTTCTCCCATTTCCTCTTAAATGTTTCTCTTCTTGGGGTCCTATGTTTATAGGGACGCCTAAGAAATTTTTACAGTTTTCCAAAGCCACTTCGCTTCCTTTCATCAACCCTCTAGCACTGGCCATACAAATTACGTCTGGATTACTGGATACTTGGAGAGTCTGGAATGAATTGACGTTGAGTGCTTCAGATAAAGATATATGGAGGATTATTTAGATAAAATTATTCGATATTCTGGGTTTTGGGGGAGCAATCTCTCTTACCGATATTTCAGTCGATGAAGATCCTAAGGGGGTTGCTGATTACTTGACTGAAATGGATAAGTGTCTTTATTCTCCAATTGATAGAAATTACATATTGGACCGTGGCGTTGATGGAAGTATTCCCATTTTTGATGGGAGAGGTTATTATGGCTGCAACCGTTGGATATAAATTCATTTATTTTAGATATGACGAAAGTTTTCCCCATTTACTTTATATTTTTTAGGGGCCTGACGGGTCTAAGGAAATGGATTTCCCCCCGATTTATTCTCCTGGAGGTACTGTAGCTGGGGAGTAAGCCCCATCACTGGTAGGTGGTAATATAGAAGGATCCCCTAAAGCCCAAGAAGATATGAAAGAGGTTATTGCAAACTCTTCTAGGGATTTTCCTCCTCCATCTCCTCTGGTTGATCTTATTTAGGAGTCATCCCCCATATGGTCAAAGAAATGCAAGCAGGTCTCTCAGATGTTTAATCATATTCAAAGAGGGATCACAAGTAATTGTCTGTTTATCTAGTGATTGAACAAAGTACCCTTATCTTGTCAACTTACCAGTACATATATGTACTTTGATGCAGGTCATATTGGTTACCAGATGATGACCGATATGGCATCTACAGTTCCTGTCCCTTTTTGGGTAGAGGAAGGGTGTCCTTTTATTGATGTTGATCAAAACATATATGTATGGCCATTGGAAGACACCAGGGTTGTTTCCAACCCCTTGGGTGTTCCTTATTCTGCTTGAACAATCTATGCCCCAACAATGGAAGGACATCCAAAATTTGAGGGCTCACGTGATCATGCTGATCCGTCTCTCATGGGGGAAGACATGGTGGATTTTATATTAGGGTTTGAGTCCAATAGCGAGCCCCAGGCCTTGTAGAATCTTGGATGGGATTCGAATATTGAGGATCCAATTAATCTCGATCGAGCGGATTTGACCAATATATATGGAGTCACTTTAGAGGATGATGTGCTGCTTTCTCATGTTGGCTATGGGGAAGTCGCAATTAGGTAGGCTGTAGTTCTGTCCCATGAGAATTTGGTGCGGGCTATCACGCACTTTTTTCAAGTTTTGAGAGGGGCTATGTTTTCTTCCCCCGGGATTCTAGAATGATTATCCCCACAATCCTTCTATTAACTGTCAACATTTTCAGGGTTACCTTGAGGGCTAGTGTTTCAGCCAAACATGGCCCCAGGTATTCAGTATTCTTGCGTATCCACAGAGTGCAACCGACAATTGAAGATGTAGCACCAACTGTTTTAGATAGTAGTACCGCTATGGGGATGGGAGGAATTGAAGTCGACTCCCCTCCACCCTCATAATCACAACCAAAAGCCTTGGAAATAGTGGTGGATTCCCCTACATCGTCATCTATCACAATTACCATAGATGAGGTTGTAGCAGTTTCAAGCCGTGCTATAGCTACCGAATCAAGTCCATCTCTGGTGAGGTTCATTCCTGACTATATTTCATCATTAGGGAGTGATTCCGAGACTGATCGAGGAAGCCTAGTCGGTCTTCATCTCACTCAGAAAAATACATAGAGGATCATTTGGAGATTAATCTCCCAAAATCCATTGGATGAGATACCAGTGAAGTTTCCAATGATACAAAACTAGTTTGTGGTCTTGGTCTTTGGTGGATTCAACTATCATGGAATTTATGATATAGTAAGGCATGTGGTTGCTGCTTGGGAAGAAACTTGTGCACTTGAATCTTGACTCTCCATGGTAGAGTCGACGACTTATTTGGCTGCTACATGACAAATTCTTGTTGATGAAGTTTCTACTCATACTAAAATAGTTGAAAAGTTGCAAAACAAACTCAAGAATCAAGAGTCTTTGATAGAACAACTTGATCAGGAAGTGGAGAAATAGAGCAAAAAACAGGAGCGTCTCAAACAGGAGCAGGATCGGGCCACAACTGTTGTTGAGGAGGGGAGATGGAAAATGAAAGAGGGGGAAAGGACTAGCCTACAAGCTATGAGGGAAGAAGAGGCATTACAGGAGAGTGCATAGGTCGATATTGTGTATTTATTGAAGCTTCACCATTCCTTAGAGAAGTTGTACCGATTTTTGATGCAACTCTATAACTCTTCTGAATGTCTTTTGTAAAGGTCCTATCTTTCTTACAAGGAGAGGCTTCAGGATGTGGATTCCCACCATATATTTTTATTGAATATGATGGAACCAATTTGAATTTGAATGCTTATTCTTTTCCTTTTCCTGTCATGTCAACTGGTCAATATCAATCACATAAACATCATTTCAATCAGGTATTAAATTTAAACCATGATTTGAAACCAGTAACTAAAATAATCAAATCGAGCTCTAATTTTTTCCTGAGCCTTAGTAATCAGTGATAGTAGTTCAACTATCGGTGAGGTTTTATGGAACACCTCACAAAATTTTATGTATTTTCCATTATTACCCTAATTTTTTCCATAGCCTTCACGGCACGGTCTTAGCTGGTATAACTTGACTTTTTCTTAGGCCACCCTTTGCGGGTTTTTGACCTAACAAGATTTACACCTTTTTTTACGGCTTAATGTTTTTATAAACAAATTGATACTCATCTTTTACCAAGAGGTTCCTTCTGCGGATTTTTCCTCTAGAAAGTATGGTGTCTTTTTTACTATAATTTCATAGTCCTACCAAAAAAACTTATTCCTAATGTTTTAGGTCTAACAGCTTTGAACAAACTTAACAGTGCAAGGGGCTTGACTTGTGATCTTCAGCGAGGAATGTTCTAACATCATTATTACACGGTTTATGGATTTTTTCTGACCATGGACTTTTGAATTTTAAACATTCATGAGGCTTGTGATTGGTTTTAGGCATACAGAGGTAGGAAATGACTATCCTGGGGATAAATTTTCCTTTGATCGACGACCATTTTTGAGGGAAACATATGCAGAGCCTCCAGGGAATGATGTACATAGTCAAACAAAGGTGTCCAAAGGACACTGGCCTTCCATTTCCAATGTCCTAGGTAGGATGTGCAACATTTTGAAATTATTTTGATGTTAGGAGCCAGAGTGGGTGGTTGGCCTGAGTAGTGGCGTCTGAAAACATTGTTGACATTCATGTTGTCTTTGAGGAGGGACTATTCCCACAAGGTTCTTACTTACATAAGTTAAGGATGGTGAATGGTCAGTTTAGTTTGAAGTCTTTTGTCTATTATGGGAATTTGAAAAGAAGAAAGTATGTAAGCCATTATCCAAGAGTTTTTCCAAATTGAGGGTGTGACCGGACATGAATGTCATTTGAGCATACAGAAGTTGGAAAAGAGTCTTATGTGGACGAATTTTCCTTTGATTTATTTCCATTTTGTAGGCGATATATGCAGATCCTTCGGGGCGTGATGTGCATAGTCAAACAAAGGTGTTTGTAGGACACTGTCCATCCATCTCTGATGGCTATGATAGATTATGATGATTGGGAACATTCTGAATATGGTGTGTGACATGCGACAAGGGGTTCACATGAACACAAAAAGGGGAATTTTAGCTAAACATCTTCAGGGAAACCTGGAAACCAGTGGGGGACTCTTCTTTTGTATTCGGATCAACTTGAAACATATAGATGGGGTACCCTTAGAAATATCACATGGGACCAGAGATGAATCTGGACCACATGTTATGATATATTCAGTATCAATAGTGCAGAAATCATTTTTTATGTCACCATTTTTTATGTCGGTTATATATAACCGACGTAAAAATGCGGCGAGTAGATTTTTCACGTCGGTTATTTTATTAACCGACGTTACAAATCGCGCCTGTTGGGTTTTTACGTCGGTTATCTTATAACGGACGTAAAAAACCAATGCGCGGGGGGTTTTTTACGTCGGTTATTTGGTAACCGACGTAAAAAACCCGATATCGACACGTTTTTTACGTCGGTTATTTAATAACCGACATAAAAAACCCCCCGGGGCTTTGGTTTTTTACGTCGGTTATTTGATAACCGACGTAAAAAACGCGTCGATATCGGGTTTTTTTCGTCAGTTACCAAATAACCGACGTAAAAAACGCGTAGATATCGGGTTTTTTTTACATCGGTTATTTAGAAACCGACGTAAAAAACCCCCCGCGCATTGGTTTTTTACGTCGGTTATCTTATAACTGACGTAAAAAACCAAAGCACCGGGGGGGTTTTACGTCGTTTATAAAATAAGCGACGTAAAAAACCCATAGATATCTCGTTTTTTACGTCAGTTATAAAATAACCGACGTAAAAAACCAAAGCGCAGGAGCCTTTTTACGTAGGTTTTAAGATAACCGACATTATAAAGTTAAAAAAGAGTTTATAACGTCGGTTATATAATAACCGAAATTATAAAACATTTAAAAAAATTAAAGCCCGTGGACTGTCATTTACGATTTTTCGATTGACAGTCCTCCGGCTCGTCTCTTCTCGTGTGGTAAACCCTAATCGGGTCGTCCATCGACCTGCATTAAACTCATTTTGGATTCATTGTTTATCTTCTTCACTCCTCTCAGATCTATCATCTCAACTCGCAACATTCAAGTAAGCCTTCCACGAATTTATTTCGTTCGTTTTTGTTTTGATTCTTGATGTGCTTTTCGTTCATTTTTGAATCTCGTGGAATTTTTTGTTATTGCAAATGGTTATTATGTCCATTCAACTCGCAACATTCAACTCGCAACATTCAACTCACAACATTCAAGCAGGTGTATTTTGGATAAGACTATTTTTAACTCTTATTCTAGATTTTCATTCTGATATACGCTTTATGATTCTATAGTACAATGAAAAAGTAGATTCATTAATGCTTCTTAAACCACTTATACTTCATCTTTTCTTCTGAAATACGAATCAGTAACAACTCCAATATGATCACTATATTGATCTATCTGAATACCAACAACTTCATTATGAGCAACCTATTAAGTATCTAAATAAATCAATATTTGATAAAAATATTACTATGACCATGAGAACATAGATATTTGACTTCACAACCATTCAAATTATTCAATCATTTAGAAAGAATAATTTATTTTAAAACATTGAGGATTAGCTTCAGAAAAATCTGAAAAATAATGGGTGGTATTGTAACGTTCCATTCTTATAGCAACATTATTATTTCCTACTTAGCTAGAATGTGTCTTTCTGGATGAAGATTGGTAGTACTTATTTTCTTAAAATCATATTTTCAATATGATTGTCCAGAAAATGATTTTCATGAATGAAATTGGACCAGGTACAATCGGTAATACCTATCCTTAAAATTTCATTCAACATTCTTACATCATAATATTTTTTCAAAAAATTATGATTTTTAGAACTCCTAGATCAGAAAACCATCATCTGTTTTCATCTGTATTCATAAAAATATCAATTCATACCTATTACAATCAAATATTTCATTCTGGACTCATGGTGAGTCTGATAATACATTTCTTCTTTCAGTCATCTCCTAAAAATGATGGACCTTTTCATGCAAAGTGTATCTGATTTCTTGAATACGATGGTATGTCCGATTTTCAACAAAACCAAGTGAGGTGATTTATTTTATTATTAATCATTCATAAAAAAATTATAATACCTAAATATTATTATCATCCTTTTCAGATTTTTCATTATAAAAAAGGTAAAGGGTACTTTCCTTTCATTCTCAAGTTAAATTATATTTTTTATAAAGGTATTTTCTATATAGGTAGAAATAATTTAACGATAATTAGATTGAATTAGGTATATTATCTTATCTTACCATACAAACACATTTTTATGTATTAATAATTATTATGTTTTGTAAAAACAATTATGACCCCCATTTCATTTTTGTTAGTTAATTGATCTACGAAAGTGTTATAAATGATTTGATGATCACGATTCACCCATATATATGGTTAGTCATTATGTGACATTTGGGTCCATAATATCCTTCTAATGCATTCGACAATGCATTATATATCATAGATCAATATGGGATACAGATGGTTATACCATGTCCAATGTGTTATGTGATGTGTCTCGTAAGAAATATTATAATAAATTATAGGAAAGGTGATTAACATATCCCAATATGAGGTGAATGAAACTATGTTTTCCCTTGACATATGTTATGACTTATATGATTATGTTTGTGCCACACTCTTATGTTATTCCACATACCAATGTTGTGATATTGTGAATAAGGTTTTTTAAATCATGTTCCCACTATCATATAAATCATGTCTTATGTTATGCTAAAATTGTTATACTTGGACTCAGGTTTTAAGATCTATGATTATATAGAACTGTTTCACTTATCTTTTTGATCATATGCTTTGTGTATGCTCTTATACCCCCATGGATATCTTTTTTATGAGATTAGATATTATATTTATATATATCATGTTTACCCATAATGAGTATCGTAAATCAAAACTTTTATTATTTTCATTCCCTATGTTATAAAAATAAGTATTATGTAGGATGATTCAAAAATTTAATCTGTGAGATGAGTTGTTTTATGTGTGAAACCCAGGCCAAACACATATGTATTTTTTTATTGGTATTACATATATATAGTTCAACATATACTTTTTTTTACATTACCATGATATTAACATTACTTTTTCTAAAGAAATATTAATGTCCTTAGATTATATATCGGATCAAAAGGATATAGTAATTCTAATATATAATCAGAATGATCAGATAATATGACAATATTATTAAACATAAAATAAATGGTCTATATTCATATTTCTAACATGACACTTATGATGTATAGCTATTTGGTGTTGGGTACTTATGAAAACTACTACTAATTTCAAGATTTTGGCACATGAAAGTGTTGAGTACTTTAGATCATAATGATTGAACAACAAGCATGAATAACACATGTTATATGCTCCATTAGGTATTCCTATATTTTAACATGTTTATTAGTATATTGGCATGAGATTATTATAAATGTGTATCATCTGATCATATTCACTTATTCCAGATAAAAATCATTTTGTTTATGTTTTATTGATGTATATTTTATTTGGAGAATCATTAGGCGTCATGGTTTTCTTTGATTCAATGAAATTTAAAAATGTTATATCTAACTATATTTTTTTAAAAAAATAATATTCAAGCATGTTTTTTTAAATACCTATAGATTTGTTTTATATTTTAAATTGTTTTACATTCAAATTATGATTTTTTTCATATAAACACGTATTTGTCTTATCTTAAAAATATATATTTTTTGTTGATATTTGTTATAGGTAATAATGAGTCGAAGTTGGATTACGGCACATCGAATGAGCAATGAATTTGGGGAAGGTGTTGATTCCTTTTTGGAATTTGCAAAATGAAATGTTCCAATTAGTGAAAATTTTTTCTGTCCATGCCTGAAATGTTTGAATATGAAGAAGTTGAAAAGTAGAGAGATAAAAGATCATCTGATATGTCATGGATTTAATCCGAGTTACAGCCCTTGGATTTGGCATGGTGAAACTGGACAGAATGTCACTGATGATGACGATTCACAAGATGGTAACTCCGATGGAATTGAAGAAATGATTCGCGATATTGTAGCAGAACAAATTGAGATAGAACCGACAGTTGCACGTCTATATGGTGATGCTGAAAAACCATTATATCCCGGTTGTACAGATTTTACAGTTTTTTCGGGGGTGTTAGGATTGATTAACCTAAAGGCGAAGCATGGATGGAGTGACAGAAGTTTTACAGAGCTGCTACAATTGATGAAAGACATTTTTCCAAAAGATAACGATCTTCCAGATTCACATTAAAAATCCAAGAAAATATTATGCCCGATGGGATTGGGATACAAGAAAATACATGCCTGTCCAAATGACTGCATTATATATAGGAAGGAATATGAATTTCTGTCAGAGTGTCCAAAATGTGGGACATCACGGTATAAGGTGAAAGAAAAATCACAGGGTGATGTAGAGATTACAAATCTCCCTTCAAAGGTATTTTGGTATATTCCTATAATTAATCGTTTCAAACGTTTATTTTCTAATTCACATGATGAAAAAATGTTAAGATGGCATGCTGAAGAGCTGGTATGTGATCAAAAAATACGTCATCCAGCTGATTGTCCACAATGGAAGAAAATTGATGCGCAGTATTCTACATTTGGAAATGAAATAAGAAATCTCAGACTAGGGTTGTGCATAGATGGAATGAATCCATACCGAACACTCAGTAGCACACATAGTTCATGGCCTGTTTTATTGGTAATTTACAACCTCTCTCCTGAAGTTTGTATAAAGCACAAATATGTCATGTTGAGTACAATGATCTCTGGTCCAAAGCAACCCGGTAATGATATTGATGTTTACTTGTCACCGTTGATTGATGATTTGAAACTGTTATGGGCTAATGGTATTAGGGTGTATGATTCCTATAAAATGGAATATTTTCAACTGCATGCAGTGCTTCTGTTCACTATAAATGACTTCCCAGCGTATGGAAATTTGTCTGGATACAGTGTTAAAGGGCATAAAGCTTGTCCAATTTGCGAACAACAGACGTCCTATTGTCAATTTCATCATGGGAGTAAAACAGTGTACATGGGTCATCGAAAGTTTTTGCCTATGGAACACCCTTATAGAAGACTAAAAAAGGCATTTAATGGCTCACAAGAATTTGATACTACTCCAAAACCTTTATCCCCTGATCTGTATTTTGAGAGGGTGAAAAACCTTGATGTGACGTTGGGAAAGACACAGAAATCTGGTAATGATAGACATATTTGGAATAAAAGGTCAATTTTTTTTGAGCTACCATATTGGAGGTATCATGAAGTTAAACATAATATTGATGTCATGCACGTGGAGAAGAATATCTATGATTCTTTGATTGGAACATTGTTAGATATTAAAGGAAAGACTAAAGATGGGTTGAATGCAAGATTAGACTTACTATCAATGGGAATAAGTTTGGAGTTAGCTCCCACTCCTAAAGGAAGACGAACATTTCTTCCCCCAGCTTGTCATACATTATCGAAGAGGGAAAAAATTAGCTTCTGTCAGTGTCTTCATGATACCAAAGTGCCTCAAGGATATTCTTCTAATTTAAAAAATTTTGTCTCATTGAAGGACTTGAAGTTGATAGGTATGAAATCACATGATTTTCACGTCATGATGCAACAAATTCTACCAGTTTCATTGAGTGGAATATTTCCCATTCGTGTCATAAAGACTATAATGAAGTTGTGTTATTTTTTCAATTTAATTTGTAACAAAGAGATTGATGTGAATGCTATGAACATTTTGGAAAAGGATGCAATTTTTATACTTTGTCAATTGGAAATGTATTTTCCTCCAAATTTTTTTGATATAATGGTGCATTTAATGATTCATCTGGTTCGAGAAATAAAGCTTTGTGGACCTGTATATCTTCGTTGGATGTATCCTTTTGAAAGGTATATGAAAATATTAAAGGGGTATGTTAAAAATCTATATTGACCTGAAGCCTCCGTTATTGAAAAGTATATTTCTGAGGAGGTAGCAGGGTTTTGTACGAGCTACTTGGCTGCGGTGCAACACATAGGTTTGCCTCAATCTCGCCATGAACGAGTTAATAATGAGGGAAAGAGGATTCACGGCTTGAAAGTCAAATCATTGTCAGCTGAACAGATGAAGAAGTTAGAATCATACATCTTGAATAACATAGCTAATGCTCAACCATATATCACATTGCATATTAATGAGTTGAAACAATGTCATCCAAAAAAGAAAGAAATGTTGATTTTGAATGAGCACAACAAAACTTTTTTGTCTTGGATTAAAAAGACTTTGCTTGGTAGATCAGATGTATCAGAGACATTAAAATGGATAGTGGGTGGTCCATGATTAAATGGGATAACATGGTCTGGTTATGACATTAATGGTTATACATTTCATACAAAAGCTCAGGACAACAGAAGTGCAGTTCAGAATAGTGGTGTATTGGTGTTTGCAGAAGCAATGCATTTTTCGAGTGCTAAGGACAAAAACCCAATTTCTGCATCAAATGCATATTATGGAGTGATTGAAGACATATGGGAGGTTGATTACTTTAAAATTAAAGTTCCCGTTTTTAACTATAAATGGTTTAATGGTAACAACAGTGTCAGACACGATGAATTTGGAATGACACTTGTTCATCTGAATAGATTGGAAGACACAACTGATTCTTTTATAATGGCAACACATGAAAAACAAATTTTTTATGTAGTAGATCAATTAGATATGCAGTGGGCTGTTGTTTTACAAGGGAAAAAACAATATGTTGGTGAGGATGAACTTGATGAATATGCTGATTTATGTGAGATCTCTACTTCCATGGAAATATTAACAGAACATAATGACGATCATGTTGAAGACATAGTTTGTGCCATAAGGAACGATCAAGATGAAGGAATTTGGGAAAACAATCCATCTGTACATTCCTAAAATTACAGGTAACATATGTTTATTTCTTGTTTACATTTATTTTTTCCATAAATGTTAGATATTGTAAGTTTTTTATTTATTAAAACATGTTTTAAAATAAAATAAGTATATGTTTTTGTTTGTTTTAAGTTTGTTTAGTTTACTTTATCATGTTTATAACCATTACATGAATTTTAAAATTCTTATTTTTGTTCACTGACAATTACTTTACCATGTTTACAATGTTTACCAGGTTTACCATTTATACCATTTTTCCATCTTGACCATCTTGACCATCTTTGCCATCTTTACCATTGTTTAACATGCTTACCATATTATTAATGTTTACTATTATGTAACTTAGTACACTTTTCTATTTTCTGATTAAAGTAGTATTAAAATATTTGAATTTGTATATTTGTTCACTGACAATTACTTTACCATGTTTACAATGTTTACCAGGTTTACCATTTTTTCCATTTTTTACCATCTTGACCATCTTGACCATCTTGACCATCTTTGCCATCTTTACCATTGTTTAACATGCTTACCATATTACCAATGTTTACTATTATACAACCTAGTACACTTTTCTATTTTCTAATTATAGTAGTATTAAAATATTTGAATTTGTATATTTGTGAACTGACGTTTGTTTTTTTGATTTGAAGGATAATGACAGATCATTCAGATGATCAACCACATGATTCTGGAGAGGAGCATATTGCTGGTCATACCTCTGGGGATGAACATTCACATGCTCCTATTACGACAAAGAGTTCAAAGGTTGGTAAACGTGGGTGCACACGTTTACCAAAATTATCACTTACCCGTACGCAGGATCAGAGGATAGTAGTTGAGTTTGATGATGATATTCCTAGAGGTCCGAATGCCAAATATTTTAAGAGTTTTTTTGCAACTCAGGCTAAGAACAAAGTAAGCATTCTGTATGATGATTGGAGAGGTGTGGATAAAGCGATTATCTCTCAGTTGTGGGAGACAATTTTGGTAAGATCTTTTTTCATTGTTTGACCATTCTTTTAATGTTTCTAGTATATATAATATGTTTAACCTCTTCTTTATCAGATGACATTTGATATTCCTAACACTGGAGGAGTCAGGAAGAAATGCTTATCGTTGTTTGCCAGGAGATGGAGGGATTTCAAATCAACCATTTCATCTGATTTCATTTATGGTCATAGGAGTCATGACAATCCATGTCGTATATATCCTTTTATAGATGAAGACACATGGAGACAGTTTTTTGAAAGTAGAAAAAAAGATTCATTTCTGGTAAGGGAAATGTAATCTTTTATAAACTTTCTTATATAAATTATTTTATTAATGTTTTGTTAATGATTTCTTATTCTTAAATTACATAAAACAAGGAAAGATCATCAGGAGATCCAATCTAAAAATGTATACCCTCATTGTTTATCTCAGGGAGGGTATACATTATTGGAAGAAAAAATGAGAGCGGAAAAATTTCAAAAACTAAGAGCTGAGTCTTCAAGCTCTGGAGAGGTGGCCCCTCCATCCCCTCCATCTAGACATGAAAAATGGAAGAGAGATCAGAAGGGAAAAAACGGGCAATATCTTTCGGAAGAATCGAGAATCGTAGCTGAGAGGATTGTAAGATATCTATTTAATTTATTTAAGTTAACTTTTTTCTTCATATAAGTTTCAATCATTACAGAAATGTTCTATTAATTAATACAGGACTCTCTTGAGGAGCAGAGTTCAGAGGGGACATTTACAGCTACTGGGAGGGAAGATATTTTATTTGCAGCATTGGGAAGGCCCGAACATCCTGGTCGTGTAAGAGGATATCCGGCAGGTGTATCAGTAAGAAAAGTGTTTCCACATTCTTAAACTTCTAACATTGAGGGGGTTTATAAAAAAATAGAATCCTTGGAGGCTGAAGTTCAAAATATTAATGCGACGATAGAAGACAAGATTAGAGATTCGGTGCAGTCTATGTTTGCAGAAATGCAAAGACAATTTCAGACTGTAGCTCCCACTCCTCCACCTCCCCCTGCAGACCCCATTATTTATCCTCCACCTCTGCCAGTAGCTCCCACTACACCACCTTAGCCTGCGGACCCCATTTTTTATCCTACGCCTCCGTCGTAGCTTCCTACATATTGCGAGTTGTATGTTGATGATTCTCAACATAATATAGTAGCATACAGGTTGGTATATTGTATAGAAGATACAGTTCATCATCCACAATTAGAGGTAGAGAATCAGAGGGTCACTGTACATGATATTATAGATAGATCATCTAGGGTACCAATACCTACAGATGAGGTGGCGACAGTTGGACAGAGTATCATCCATTTTTTAGTTTGGTCATCCAGACTTCTTCGACTCATTACCATAGAGGTATGAATGTTATATCTTTTATTTTATTTTTTTTATTAAAGTTGTTTTATCATTTGAAAACAACTATAATTCTCAATTTTTTTTCACAGGAATACTTCAAAGGTAAAGAAATACTGTATAGACAACAACAAAGACAACAGGCTATGACATCAGATACAGATTCCAGTGGTCTTGACAGATTGTCAAGATATTCACATTTGTTTTTGGGTTTTTATGAGTTTCCAATGGAATCTCATGTTTGTGGACGTGAAATAAGTGTGGGGATTACAAAATCTGATATCATGGAGCTTGTTACTGGAGATAAGTTGGGCATCAACGTGGTGCAAATTTTTTCCATGTAAGTCTTAACAACTTTTCCCTGCGTTATATTTATTAAAAATGTATACTTATATATGTTTTTTATTAGGTATCTTTATAAAATTTGTGAGAGGAATGAACTGACAGAAGTATATGGATTCATGGACCCGCAATTGATTTCCCCTGAAGCATGTGCATTGACTGAGGAACAAAGAATGGTTTATATTGCTGAAAGATTTGAAAAGAATATAATCTAACAATGTTGGATGATGCCTTTTTGTGAGAGGTATGAAACACATTTCTCTCAAAGAGTTAATTATATTTTAACATAAAAAAATCACTAACATTAAATTTCCTTTTATCAGTAATCATTGGATGTTAGGGATTTTTTTCCCAAGGGAGAAAGCTCTTTATTGGATATGCTCTGTTCATGGTGATGTGCGGGAAAGTTTTAAGAATATATTGGAAAAGTAAGTTTCAATTTCTCAATAGTTTTATATATTATAATGAATTTTAAATTTACCCTATTCGTATTATTTTCTAACAGTGCATGGGTCTACTTTCGAAAAAACACAAAGAAAAGAAATGCAAAGATCAAATATGTAAATGCGAAGGTAAATTTCCATTTATAATTTGTACTTTTTGATTTTTTACATAAAAATAATATATTGAATTTACACTCATTCAAAACAAAATTGTCATGAACAACAAGGCCTCATCGAATGCGGATATTATATGTTAAGATTTATGTATGAAATAATAACAACTGGGACAGTTGTGAATTTTGACCTGGTACGATTTCCTCTTAAACTTTGCCATAATATTTCAATTTGATTTATTCATTATACACGTTAACAATCTTCTTTTTCATTTGTAGCTTTTTGATGACCCTCAACCCTATACTGCTAAAGACATAAAACACGTACAAGTGGAGTGGTCAAATTATTTTACAGGTTTGATTAAATTTTAGTTGTTTGTAATGTAAAATGTAATTTTGAATATTTTCGTTTTAATTGTGTATTTGGTAGTTGTTTAGGTTTGATTTAGTTTTTTTTGAAGTTGACAGTGTAAGTTTTGAATGTTATATAAGTGAATGTTTAATTTTTCTCTACTTCTTGTTTTGGTCTACTTTTGATGGTTCTTCTGGTATGGATTTGGGTCTGTGGGGGAGGGGTTCCAAGGGTGTGGGGGTGTGTTCAGTGGGGTTGGGGGTGTCCAGCGGTCTGGAAGGGCTATCCGGTGGGGTGGGGAGATAGTCTTGGGGGGGTGGCAGGGATGTCCAGGGGTGTGGGAAGCCGGTCCAGGGGTGTGAGAGTGCTGTCCAGGGGTGGGGGGGGGGGTTGTCCATGGGTGTGGTGGGGGCTGTCAAGTGGGGTGAGGGGGTGAGGAGGTGCTGTTCAGGCGGGTGGGGGGTTGTCGAGGGGTGTTTGGGGGTCGGGGGGCAGTCCAAGAGTGTGGTGGGGGCTCCAATGGGGTGGGGGAGGGTTGTCCAAGTGGTATACATGAGGGTGGGAGCTCCAATGGGGTGGAGGAGGGCTGTCCAGGGGGTATACATGAGGGTGAGGGCTCCAATGGGGTGGGGGGGGGGGGCTGCCCATGGGGTATAAATGAGGGTGGATGCTATCTAGTGGGTATGTTTTATATGTTATCTATGTACATGCTTAATTTTGATGTACTTATGTTTTTGTGGTATGATTTCTTGATTTGTTTTATGGTTGATTCTGGTGGAGATAAGATCACTGCATTCTGTTTAAAAAAAAAATTGGGTTTATCACGTCGGTTATTTAATAACCGACGTGATAAAATTCCGGAAAAATAGTTTATCATGTCGGTTATTTAATAACCGACGTGATAAAAGGCCTGGAGAATGGTTTATCACATCGGTTATTTAATAACCGACGTGATAAAGGGCCTGGAGAATGGTTTAGCACGTTGGTTATTGAATAACCGACATGCTAAACGGCCTGGACAATGGTTTATCACGTCGGTTATTGAATAACCGACATGATAAACCCCCTCCCTCCAGTTTATCATGGTGGTTATACAATAATAGACGTGATAAACCCCCCTCCCCTGGTTTTTCACGTCGGGTTTATATGAACCGATGTGATAAACCACGCTCAGCCCGGTTTATCACATCGGTTCTTATAGAACGGTCGTGATAAACCACCCTCACCCCAGTTTATCATGTCGGTTGTATATGAACCGACATGATAAACCCCCTCACCCCTATTTATCACGTCGGTTGTTTAAGAACGGACGTGATAAACCATTGTCCAGACCGTTTATCACGTCGGTTCTTCAATAACCGAGGTGATAAACCATTCTCCAGGCCCTTTATCACGTCGGTTCTAAAATAACTGATGTGATAAACCATTCTCCAGGCCCTTTATCATGTCGGTTCTAAAATAACCGACGTGATAAACATCGCGATTTTATGTTTTTGACGTCGTTTTTTAAATAACCGACGTCAAAAACCTTATTTATGACGTCGCACGTATTAACGTCGGCTAGAAACCGACATAAAAAATTAAAAATAACCGACGTAAAAAACGTTTTCTGCACTAGTGTATGTGTGTAGGAAGGAAAATATAAACCCTGACATCAAGGGCCCTTGAATTAGGAGGGATGGAATGAGGCTTGAAATCCATTGGGCATACTGTAATTGTAGAGAACTCACTTGGGGTTGAATTTGTCTTCAATTTAAGTCCATTTTTGTGGGGAACATATGAAAATCCTTTAGGGAATGATATACATAGTCAAGAAAAGGGGTTTGCAGGACACTGACCTTCCATCTCAGGTGGCCTGGGAGGGTTATGGTGATTCAAGATCACTCAAATACCATAGTTTGGGGTATGGTAGGAGTGTATCTAGATACATTGGGGACATTTGGGATGTGATTTACTCATGGAATTAGGTATCCCTTATGTAGATCTGACTCATATGTAAGGTGATGCATTCACTTCATCTTTGGGGTGATATGTCATTTAACATCACATAGCCATGACGTGGGGTTCCTCTCAGGGAAGGTAACAGTGATATGCCTTTTAGGGTCAGGCCACTAGGACCAAATTTTTGGGTTGTTTTTTCAAAATGTTGTTGTGGTTCTCTCTCTAAGATTTATAAGATCACGTGAGCTATGATAGATGTGAGAAACAATGGATTACGAGGATTTATTGTCATTACCAAGGAATAGAAAAAATAACACCAGAGGGAACATTAGGTTTAAACCAATCTATGCAGTTTACCATCATAAAACAAGGATGAATTTGGCCTTTCAGTTTAATGTCGTGCAGTGAGAACATGATATTGTGCGGTTTAGAGTCATGCAGTGGGGATGGTTATACTGTCATAAATATCTTTGATAGTTTTGGGTTAATCACAATCAGAATGTTATAATGTTCTTTAGACGCGAGTGATGATAGAAGGTGTAAACCATAGTCCTGGGTGAATCTTGAATCAAGTGGGATGACATGGGGCTTGGAAGCCTTTGGGTGTACTGAGATAGGAGAGGACTCTTTTAAAGACTAATTTCACTTTGATTGGTGGCTGTTTTTTGTTGGAAACATATGTAGAACCATCGGGGCATGAAGTGCATAGTCAAGCAAAGGTGTCCAAAGTACACTGACCATCCATCTTAGATGGCCATGAATGATTATGGGGATCCATGTTTTCCTGGGGTATGGAGTTTGAAAATTGGGAACGGTTTCCTTAAGAATGTACAAAGTACCAAGACCATGATTAACTGTGAACTACTGGGGTTTCCACATAGGCCTGGCTCATACGTATAGGGGGAAGTAGGATATTTTGACTTCTCATGACTGAGGGACATGTGCGGGATCTCATAACATCAAGGATTGGGCCACACATAACTCTTGAAGAATTTCACAGTTTATTGTCATGCGATAGGACCTTTCATAGACTCCCCATACAAGTTTGACCTATGTATGATGGAAAAGGGGAATTTTTTTATGGTGGATGGGTCGGGATACCAAATCTGAGCATCACTGCATATCTTCCAAGGGTTGGAATCAAGCCACATGTAGTTATTAATGTTCCCTACAAATGTTTTCTTGATGTGTAGAGTCATTTGAGGGAATTTTTTTTCTTTTTTTTATGATGGCTGGGCTAGGATGCCAAATCTGGGAATCACTACGTATCCTGCAGGGCCAAGAATCAAGCCACATGTAGTTCTGAGCGTTCCATATACCGATATGGCTTGGTCCATATGTAGGGAATTTTTTGTTTCATTTTCTTTGGGTGTTGGGTCTACCATATCTCACTATAATTCATTTACGTAAGAGTTTCTTTAACACTGATCCTAAGCTCATGTGAGTTATACTTGATATGAGAAACAAGGAGTGGAAATGGGGTCTCCTTTGTATGTGTGTGGAGGTAGAGAACATGATGGGGGTGTTTTTTTGTGGGATGGGCCAAAATCGAGGATTGAGGCATCGCTACGTATCCTGTGAGGGAAGGAATCAAGTCATACGTAGTTATGTGAGAGATAAAATAGTTCATTATCATACGATTAGGCTGCATTGTGCCACGTAGTTTAATGTCTTACAGTGGGGACATGATTCATAGTTTAATGTCATGTTTCAGGGATGAGTTCCTTACAGTTTAATGTCATGTGGAAAGGACAATGACTCATAGTTTAAGGTCATAGATTTTGGACCTAGACATGGTGTATTATAACCCATAGTTTAGGGTCATAGGGTATTTAAATTGATGTGTGGGCATTATAACTCATAGTTTAGGGTCATAGAGCTTGTACATTAACATGGGGGGTTGTTATTCATTGTTTAAGGTCTTAGAGTTTGTACCATAGCTTCATTTTAACGTCATGTTGGTCAGGAAAACAACTCATAGTTCAGGGTCATAGATCTTGCACCATGGATTCATTTAATCATCATATGGGTTATGACAACAACTCATAGTTTAGGTTCATAGAGCTTGGACCATGGATTCTTTTTATCATCATGTTGGTTAGGACAACAGCTCATAGTTTAGGGTCATAGAGCATAGACCAAGACAAGGGCGTATTGCAACATGAAATACTTATTCAAGAACTTTTCATTTGTGGGATCCATGATAAGATTTATGTCTATTGATATCAGGGCGTATGCTCCATTGGAATAGACTATATGTCTGACATATGGTCCTTCCCTCTTTTTTTAGGCTTTGGGGGCTTCTTCCTGAGTATTGTCAGGGTATTGAAGACTAACACCACTTCTCCTTCGAGGAAACAACTAAGGTAAACATTTTTTCTGAAAGCTTGTGAAATCTAATTTTTGTATATTTACAAATAGTGTAACGTGTGCATCCTTTTATCATCTAGCTGATCTAAATCATAAAACCATCTTCGGGATTGATCATCCATGGAAAGTTTATCGAAAATGGACACACGAAGTGATAGAACATGGATTTTGATAGGTAACACCGCCTCTGTCCCGTATACTAGTGAGTACGGGCATTCCTGGGTGGCAGTGCGGGTCGTGGTCCGGTAAGCCCACAAAGCAAGAAAGAGATTGTCTAGCCATGATTTCTTATCCTTATAAACCATTTTCTAAAGTATGTTAGACAGGGTCTTATTGAAAGCCTATATCTTTCCATTTGCCACTGCTTGGTAGAAGGATGACTGGTTGGCTTTGATTCCATACTCTTAGTATAGCCTGTCCAAATCAGTAGAGTAGAAGTTGGTGCCATTTTCCATCAGTATTGTATGAGAGACACCAAATCTGGTAATGATGTTGGCTTTCACAAAGCTAATTATTTTTTTGCCTTGACTTCTTTGAGGGATACGACTTCATCCCATTTTCAAAAGAAGTTGGTCACTGTGAGTATGAACTTGAATTGTCTAGATGTGGTGGGAGGATAAGGTCCCACAACATCCATACCCCAAGTGTTGAATTTCTAGGAGTACTTAGCTTAATGATGCAACTATAGGGGGCAATGTATAAAATTGGCATGAACATGGATTGAATGACACCTCTTGGTGAATATGGAACAATCATGTATCATAGTGGTCCAGTGATAACCAAGCCTTCATATTTGGTGAGAGAGCTTGGTTGCTAATTTTTGCACTCCACAATCTTTGGTATGCACTTCATTCATGATGACAGTAGTATCTTCTCCAACAATTCACCCGAGAAGGACTCTGTCAAGATCTCATTTGTAGAGAAACTTTTCTGGGTTTACCGCATTTTAGAAGACAAATTTGGATTCTCATCTTCGTAACTTCTCTCATCTAGCCCTATCTGGTTGGAGTTCCCCTTTCTGAGGTTAGTTTTTAATGGGCATCATTCAGCTGGTGGTGTGACCATGAGGCTTAGAAATGGGACTAATTTCTTCAATCTCCTCAATATTTATCTGGATGACTTGAAATACCTGCCAGCAATGGACAATGCTAATGATTGTTTCATCCAGGTATGGGTCGGTCGAGGTTGTGTCTATATTTTACAAAGTGTCTTGTTAGGAATTTTGTGACTGGGGGACATAGGTCAACTTTGGTTCTAAAGGGAATTTAACCATCAGTTCTCAAAGATGGTTCATCAAGGGAACCAATACTTCTTTCTTGATGAAATGGTCACCAATAACCTGTTTGATGACTATCTCTGAATCACCCTTTATTTTTAGGTGTTTAACTTGTACATTATGTTCTAGTTCCTGACCTACAATGGGGGCCTAATATTCCAATTCATTATTTTTACATCCTTCAAAAAATAGAAAAGAGTAAGGAAAGAAAACATTTTCAAGGGATATGAGTATAATTCCTAGCCCCACTTTGTTGATCTTGGGATCCTCCATCCTTTTCTCTATTGAGTTTTAGGAAACACCATCGAAGTACATTTCCCATGTCTAGGGGTCCTCTCAGATGAAAATTATTCTTCATCAAGAATTTCATCATCCAACGGTGTTGTTTCCTCCGAGGGGTGCTCTGCCAGGAATTTTTCTAACGACTGGCCTTCGATGACCTTTTGGGGTAAATATCATATGTTAAGCTATTGCAGGTTGACTACCCATCACGATAGGAACCCATTTAGCATGGGAAAGTTGAGGATTTATTTGAGCATGTTGCAGCGAGAGACTAGGTGGACCTCATGGTGCTTCAACTAATGCATGAGTTTCTGAACCACAATGATTAGGGCTATATAGTTCTTTTGAATTCTTGAATACCATGTTTTAGCAACAATAATTGTTCGGCTGAGGAAATAAAGGTTATTCTCACTTCTAACATCATTCTTCTGCATAGGGAAGGCACCTAATGACCGCTCCATGGCGGTTACGTACAAAATGAGTGGTCTCCCCTCAACTAGTAGCATCAACACCAGAAGTCTTAGGAAATATCTTTTGATATTATCAAATGATTCTTGGAAAACATTATCCCACTCATATGTAACTCCTTTCTTTATAAGATTGATAAAAAGAAAACATTTACCACCAGGTTGTCTATGAAGTGCTGAATGTCAGTGAGGTACCCCTAGAGACCTCACAACTTAGTGAGTTTGTAAGGAGGGGACATTATAATGATGGATTTTGCCTTATTGGGTTTGAATTTGATGTCGTTATGGCATACGATGAAGCTGAGGAATTTTATCGAGGTAATTCCAAAGGCACATTTTAGGGGATTCATCTTTAAACTATGTTGTCGTAATTTTTTGAAGACAGTTTCAATATTATCTTGGTGGTTTGTGCGTTATCATGATTTCACCACCAGATCTTCGACATTACACTTGACGAACATTCCCAATAAGGGATTGAAGATGTGGTGCATGGCATGTTGATATGTGACACTAACATTCTTTATCCCAAAGGGCATCACATTATAACAGAACATTCCCTGAGGGGGCATAAAAGGAGTAGCTTCTTCATATCCTCAGGCCTTCCATATTTGATTGTATCTAGAATAGCTATCCATGAAATAAAGGGATTCATATTTGGTTGTTTCATCGATCAACCATTCTGTGATCGGGACCGGGAAATTTTATTTTGGGAAATGATGATTGAGGTCCCTATAGTCAATGCATATTATAATCTGTCTATTTTTATTTTTGATATGAAATATGTTTACTAGCTATATCAGATATTGGAACTTCTATATGAAGTTTTCTTTGATCATCTTGTCAACTTCAGCCTCTATTTGGCAGCATGTATCGGATGGGTCCTTCTGGAAACCTGATTATATCCCCAGGGATCTTCTGGTAAGCCTAGATGATGTGTAGCGACCTCAGGATCGACGCCTGGAATTTTGGTGTAGTTCTAGGAAAACACCTCTAGAATCTTGTTTAGGAAGGAGGTATATGCCTCTAGCTCCATGAATTACATGGCCCCACTGATTAGAGTGAGTCGTGGGTCATTTTTGGTGCCCATATTTATCTCCTTAAATTCATCTATTTTAGTGGAGACACCTTCTTCAAATGTAGGCGGGGAATCATTAAAGTCTTCTTCCTCTTCTTCTTTTTCATGTTCATCTTCTTCCACTTCTAATGGAGAGATTATTTTTGAGAAAAACTCTCCAATGTTGGGAGATAAATCGTCTTTTTCCTTAGTGAGTGATGTAGTGGTAGTTTGAGGACTTGAGGATGGGATGAGAGCATCTTGGATAGGGCCTTTCCTAACATCAAGGGAGCTATACCGCTTTTCCATGTCCTTGGACTTCGTATCCATAATCGAGTCCATGAAGACGATTGATCATGCATCAGGACATTCACTTGTTCATTCAACTTGGTTGATGGGTAATAAATACTCTTCCACAAGATGCTGGATGGGGACGGCAGAAGCCATTTCCAATCCATTCGAGGCAGTAATCCAGTCAATTTCATAGACCAAAAGATGATTTTATTCTAATTCATAGATACCTGCATCGATATAATGAAACTCTCAAGACTCATACGGGGATTTATCGGTATGGAATGTCCTTTTTTCCCATTAGTCAAATATTTGATGCATTGATGGTATGAGGACGGAATTGCAGTGTGCTAGTGAAACCAAGGAAACCCTAATAGGACGTTGATGGTCGTGCGTTTCCACACTACCAGGAACTCAGAATACAATATGAGGTCTTTGAGCCAAGTTTTAATCTTGATTCATCCCAATGGTTTCTTCTCGCTATTTTCATATCCCTGTAGAGTTGTAGTGCAGTGTGTCAAGCTATCTTCATCATAGCCTACCCAACGAAGCGTTCACAATGGAAGGTGGTTAACATCAAAGCCATTTTCGATGAAGATCCTCTAGATATCAATTCCATTTATCTCTCTAGAAACATATAAGGGTCTTATGTGACCTTTCATGATGGAATCTTCATCCATGTTTGTGAAGGAGATAAAAACATGAAATTATTAGGGATTGGACTCTATCTGATAGACTTCGGTTGGTGCTACATCGGCCTCAAACTCCTAGGGACTTAGTAAGGCTTCGATGAGTGCCTCCCTAAGATCCGCGGACCGATTAATGCATCCAATATTGAATGCATTTCCGATAATGAATCTTGATGATTTAGAATATCATACTTCTATTCTAATGCATTTCACTTCCCATCTCAGGGTTTCTATTTCACATACACTTTAGGGGTTTTGGCTTTGGATGTAAATGGTTCAGCCTCAGTGACTAGGGCCAGTGGTACAGATTTCCTTTCTATGTTTGGATAAACTAGTCCTCCTATATGTCTTGGGAAATTTGGTATTTGTTCTTCCCCTGATGGATATTCCAAGATAACAGAGTTTGAATTTATTCTGACGGGGGAAGAGGAGAATTTTGGTTCTTGTTGTGTCGGCCAGACGGTCCTTCTGTGAGGTTTTGTGATTTTGATAGTTTGATTTATGGAATGGAAAAGAATTTTAATCCTTCCATGATCATGCCTTTCAAAAACCACTGGCCTCTACAGACTCATCCTCTGGATCTCCGGTTGGGTGCTGGGAATTCGAGTTTGTGTCCATAGTCTCCATCCAAGAAGGTGTCCATCAAGTGAATGACATTAATGGATCTGAAGAAATGTTCTTGATCTGACACTGTTTCTATCTAATTGTATACTTTTGATGATTCCATTTGGTGTGGTGGGGACCATTTTATCGGTTGGTAGGACGGTGCTAGTTATACCATTTGGTGGGGCGGTGCTCATTGTTTGAAGTCAGCTAACATGAAGTCCGAAAGTGACAACACTAACTTTGGCTCTGATATCATCTCATCTTCATCGTTCTAATTACTTCCCTTCTATCCTTTTGAGGACCAAAAATCTGTGGAGGATGGAGTACTATATTAGGAAATTTTGGGGGAATTTTTGGTTGTTTCAACTACACCTCAAGGATTCCTTGAACTCGATTTACGGTCTTTTAGGTCATCCAATTGTCGAAATTTTTATCCTTCTTATTGGAAACTTTTTCCATTCCTTTTCCTCTCATGATTATGAGGTGGAATCATATGCCACTTGTGATGGTGGTGGGACTAACATAACTCTCCTGAAATCAACCATATTTTGTATAAGATCCTTTAAAACAATGAATTCCTTGATAGCGTGTCCCTGTATCTAGTGATAGGGAAAATAATTTAGATAGTCATTGAGAACCACTTCATCGACTTGTTTTGGCTCTGGTACTAGAGAAAATTGCAATTTATTATAGCTATGATATAGTCACAGACCTGGTCATCTCGGAACAAGTAAAATATATTTCTTTATTCTTTGAACTAATTTCTTTTCGCACCCCGATCACTCATCTTTAAGAGGTGGGGTTGGTTGTTGGCATCTAGGGTGTCCCACTTGATTTGGTGGGGGCCTCACAACTAGAGCAAGTGTCGGGGGTGGATTAAGCGTGACAAAAGCTGCTTCATATTTTCCCACTCTTTTCCCAAGGGTTGATGGGGCCACCCGAGACTTAAAATTTGTCCATTTCAAAGAGTATGTTATTCTTTGGTCAATGGTAGAGAAGTCCCTAAACCCACTTCTGTACTTCACAAGGATGAATGGGGTTCAAAATTCATCCAGAAAGTTATCGATGCACATGGAGAGCATCTCATCCTAGGGGAGAGACCGGTTCTAGGAATAAGTCAGGCCTTTCTATCTGGAAATGAAGTCTGAGACTCTTTTGTTATCTTCCTATTTGTATTTCTTGAGGTCACTAACTGTTTCTTTAGTCAGAGTTAAACTGAACTGGAAGATAAACTATCACTGAAGATCCTCCCAGCTGGTAATTAAATTGGTTGGCAGGCTAATATATCATATGAAGGTTGAGCCCCGTAGGGTTCGTACGAAGCACATGAGTTTTACTACTTTTTTCTACTATGGGTGCACATCATGGGGTCACCGTAAGATGTGTAGTGAATTATATGTTGTTTAGGGTCCCCTGAGCCATTGAATACTGGGAATATGGGGTTTTTGAATTTTTGCGGCGGTAGAACATTTGTCACCCAATCTGGGTAGGGTTTGTGCTCTAACTGTATTAGAGCGTGCCACCCCTCCATGGATTCTAGATGAGTTGTTAATTAGTCGAATGTGTTCAAGAGCCCTTTATGCATATCCTATCAGGCTTGATCTTGATCTAGTGCGGCAGTGGATAAAACATGGCATGTCGGTGCTACTGGAATTTGGGGTTGATACCCAGTCGAGGGTATCATTTATTGGTTTGTCTGAATATATTCTGGTTTCCTTCCTTGAGGGGGTAAGTCTTGATGTACTTATGGGTATGGGTTGAATGAACCTACAATATTGGATTCATTCACCAAGATAAGTGCTTGTGGTATGGGCACCTCTTCTGGGAGCACCTGCTGACGTTCCATAGGGGGAACACATGTAGTAAGGTAGCTCCCTCGACGCAACCCAAAATTAATTCACCTGAGATCTTTCATTTCTTCCACTTTCTCGATGATCCTTTCCTTGATGGTGAGAGGAACATCCTCAGGGGTAGGAGGAGGCGGGTCATAGAAGACCTTGGATTTATTCTTCCCCTTATTGGGTTTTCACAGGGGAGGAAGTGATGGATTAACTGAGGGGCACCCATATTTATTATTTCTCTCTGGTTCAATGTATGCACACCATCTATCTTGGCGTGGGATGCTTCTGGGATGGAACCATCATCCATCACATCCTATCCCACCACATCATTTCCTATGAGATCCTAGGAGTTGAAATTTACCACATTCACTAAGGTATACCTCATTAGGGGTGGTGTACCCGGTGGAAAATGGTAGAATGAATTTTGAGTCCTTTGTTGGAATTTCTCATTACATTTTGTGGAATTCTTTAGGTTTCTTGGTGAATTTTGACTTGAAGGGAGCCCTGGTCTTACCTCATAACGAGCCTTTGTCTCTAAGGGTGCGAACCATTAGAAGGGGTGGAATGGGTATCCCCTTCTTCCATCATTCTTCCTAGACATTGGAAGATAGATGTCCATTGTGCAGGCATTTGAGGAAAACATTTCCCCCAACCCTACAGGATGGGGTTGTTCCCATACTTCCGCTGATGCGCTATGACCTAGATTTTTTTTCATACAATGGAATTTTGATTTAAAAATGCCCCCAATCCCATGGGATGGGGTTGTTTCTATATTACGGTGGTACCCACCACTATTTACAGCTTTTCAATTTCACGTACTCCCATGAGAGTGTGATCCGAGTATGGAATTGGGCCTGCATAGAGTTTATGTCCTTTTGAAGACATGGGCACTGCTTGTTGGTTGGCTTCACTTAGGCGGGAAGCCTGCTGGATGTTCTTGGATTCATGAATCAGAATATTTTCGATGGCTTGATCTCGTAGGTCCTGAAACTTTTGAAACTTACTTCAGGCTGGTTTTTTTGAGTATCCAATCTTTTCTAAGTAATGGTTTCACTTGATTTATACCCTTGGGAAATGACATTGAAAGATGTCATTTATAATGGGGCCTTCTTGATGGGACGCGTGGTGAAGTGTAGAGCTCCATGTTCTCCCCATCCACGAATGTGAACTCCATCCGGGGTGTCTCCAATGAGGTGAAACAACTTATATAGTGCATGGAAGTAGGTCAGTTCAAGGTTTTTCTTTCTCCATTCAGATTGTGGATGCCGTACGGACGGGAGGGATTCTAGGTCAATTGGACAGAAAAGCTCACCTATCGTGATGATATGGTCTACATACCCTTTGAAGTGTAGGAATTTTTCTTTCAGTTGACAGAGTGTCGTCCATATATATTGAGGTGAATGTCATGTGTTAATTCCCCAGACAACTCTTCTGGTATGTCGAAGTGAGAAGTGGTCACAAGCCAATACATCACTGGTATATTATCCTTAGCTAGTTGTCTTATCACAAGAAACATATCCTACTGTTGTTATTTCGGAGGGTCCTCTACTTGATATTTTAAGCTCGACTACTTATTAATAATTTTTTTCCAAGCAATCAGGCTGGTTGGAGCCTCATTGATTTTTTGACACCATGGGGTGGCTCAGAAGATGAGCGTAGCCCCGGGACATCCTATGGTTGAGAAGAAATATCACTCATTACAGATGGAGTGTCTGATGTGTCTGAATCTTTTACGAGCGCCTAATCATAGGAGGGATTTCTCACATTTGTTCTGAGAAGGGGGTGAGCATCCTTTCAGTATGAAGTTTTATTATAGGGAGGACCTTCACAATTGGTGCTGCAATAGAGAGGGATACTATTGCAACTTGATTCCTGACCATGAGGAATGTCCTTATGACATATACCATGGGGAGGACCATTAGAGTGGGCTACAAAAAGGGGATGAACTTCTTAAATCATGGTTTCATCTAGGGGAGGACCTTCTTGATAACTATTATTATGGGGGGGACTACTATCACAGCTTGAGACCTGGATGCAGGGAGAATTTCTACAGTGCACATTCTGGGGAGGGCCTTCAAGATGTACCATAATGAGGGGAGGAAATTCTCATTTCTTGACGTTAATATGGGGTGGAACTTCACAACCACTGTCATTACGGGGAGGGCCTTCACAATTATCGTCATCATGGCGAGGACTACCATCATTACTTGATGTCCGAATACAGGGAGAAGCATATCTGCAGTATATACTCTAGGGAGGACCATTAGGGTGGACCACATTAATGGGAGGACCTTCTTGCTGTCTAATATTCTGGTCGAGAGGAAGGCTACCCTAACATGCATTAGGAGATAGGCTCTCATGATCGATCATTCTTGGCCCATAGAGTGAGCCCCCATGGGTGATCTGTGGACAATATTTAGAGAAACTGGTAGCGATGATGTGGGGAGGACCTTTGAAACTTACAATGCCACTTCCATAATTTTATAATGGAAAGATAGGGTCTTGAGAATTTATTGATATATATTCAAGGGTGTCAAGAACCCCAACTTCTAGTAGAGTAGGATCATGTATATGATCTTCATTTTCTGGTTTCCTTTGGTGTATTTTCCCTTCAAGCGCTCTCTTGCAGGTAACCGAGGCCATCTATTGTTGGTAATGTCCTTCATATATGGGTCATTATCTTATTGGGTCCCATGATGTTTTTGGGATATTCTGACGGGCATATTGATTTTTGGCAGGGATATTGCCTACCCTAGATCATCCACCATATAGGACTAGTGTCCCCTAGTTGGAAAGGGTATTTTTTCCTGATCTGGTTGTCCGTATGTCACAGGATATTGTCGTCGACCATCCTGAACTAGAGGAGGGATGCATAATAGATCTAGAGTGACTAGATCATTTTGCGAGTAAGTCATTCCATTCAAGGAAACTGGGTTGGGTGTGTGATTTCTCGCCTTTGACACCAATGAAATGATATCTTTGGCATTTTTGGAGGATATATTTCGGAATAGACTTATGATATTCCATCATTTCTAGGATATACTGAGATAAATAATTGACTAGAATGAGTATGAAGGCCCATTTTAATGTTGGAGCATGAGTTTGTCCCAACTCCAGTCTTCCATGAGATTCCATTAGATACTAGCAGTTCTCCCGTGTTGGGGCAGAGGAATGAGTCTACCACTAGTTGTCTTCTCTATTTTCCACCGTATTTGACCGGTGGTCTTCATATTCACATGTAGGTGTTTTCATCTTCTCTCTTGCCACTGTATTTGTCTCATGGGGTTTGTATTCATATGTAGGTTTTTGACTCTACTCATATTTGGCTGCCACCCTATTTGGATGGAAGGATTATTGTGGCTCAACATATATATGCATCTTCCTATAGTTTTCTGCTCTGTCTTCATGGCGGGACTGGAGAGCATTAGAAGGAACGTGCATGTGCTCATATTGTGCCACCCTATTTTTGTGGTGGGATTGATTGGAGGGGGACAGAGTCGTATGTATGTCCATTGAATGCCGCTAAATTAGTATGGAAAGCTGTTCCTCAGGAACCAGGGTGATAAATTTTTTTTGATTATATATTCTCTTCCCTTGGTGGGCATCCCATGGGGCTCGGGTCTCCTGGACTTTGGCAGGTGCCCTCGACATATGGTCTTTCTTAGTGTGAGGAGTATTGGTTTGCCGGTGTTGGTGGAAATTCACTTTAGAGGGGGTCCGTGAGTAGGACCCCTATGCTATTGAGATGAAGCTTCCAGTATTGACTTCATCTTCCTCTATAAGATAAGAGAGCTACTTGTTGTCGTGTTCTAGGTATAGGCTCCAAAAGTGGTTTTAGACGACCCCTAGGGCTGCCATGTGCTGGGGTACTGACAGTTACTGAAGAGGTGGATGGAGGGCCTTTGTGGACTAGAGGGATTTTCTTGAATCCTCCAGCGTGTGCAGAGTACCATTTCGGTGGTACTCTTTTATCATCATGTTGGATACCCTACATTGAAGACACTGGGTAGGTGAGGGGATTCTGCTCTTCGTTGGGGCCCTGGCCACCTATATGATCTCTTAAGTTCATGTCTGCATTGGTCATCAGGATGTCATTTGGATCGAAGGTTTCTTTTTGGGAACATTTAATATACATATATGACATATAGACCACAAAACTTCTTCAAAGTATCATTCTTTTAAACATATTCATATTTGGTGATACATCTTGGACCCCTTACCCTTTTCTTTTACTACGGGGAAAAGGGGATTGATTGGGGTATAACTTTCACCTTGGTTAAGGATTCATGTTGGGTTCCCCATTTTTGTTCTGCCTTCGAGGTGGCATGCTTTGTGCATACCAGGGTGAAAAATATGGGCTGACGTGTAATGTCCATTTTTACTTTTATCATTATGGTAGAACTGCAACCTTGGTTAAAGATTCATATCGAGTTCACCATTTTTTGTTCCGCCTCTGAGGTGGCACGTTTCGGGTGGTGAAGAAATAGTATGATGAGGATCATCACCCATCCCTTTTTCTGGAGATGGTTTCCTATCAAATTTACCATTCCTTTTGTTTTGACACATTTTGGGTCATTAT
This sequence comes from Viscum album, assembly GCA_963277665.1. Lineage (NCBI taxonomy): Eukaryota > Viridiplantae > Streptophyta > Magnoliopsida > Santalales > Viscaceae > Viscum > Viscum album. The sequence continues at coordinate 1,422,495,750 of OY728136.1, read as the reverse complement.
CATTTAAAGGATGTTGGATTAGCCGTACAGGGACTGGACAATTCAACCCTTTCGTGTTGCGAAGGAGATTCCACAATCAGTCTGTCCCAACGGGTAATTTCATGTGGTCAAGTACTTGCGCAATTGGTCCACCTGAGATATAAATTTCTTGAATGGTTTCCAATAGGTCTATTCATGGATCCAAGAATGCCCAATGGACTCGGTATCCATGATTCATGGACCTTTATTACAAAGGTAGGTGCTCATTGATTGATGATTCAACCAACAACACTAAATGAATCCATTGGTCGAGAGGACAGAACGTCAGACTCACCGCACCCTTTCGGGGGAGGATTATCAGCTGTTATGGGACTCTATTATTGATTTATGTTGTGTTAATATATTTTTGAATACTTGGTTCATTCAAAAAAATTGTGTCCATGGGCTACCCTTGATTTTCAACATCATCGTAGGCATGCATATTTTTGAGTCTACAGAGGTGATGCTAACTTGAGCTATATAATAAGGCACCCTGAAGTTTATCATCATCCAGGGGAGACGGAAGATGACTTAATTTTGGGATCATACCCATAAAATGTGTTTCCTACGTATCCTCAAGAGAGGAATTAGATCCCAAATACTTCAGATTAGTTGGGGATTACACATAGAATTTACCCGTTGAACAGGACCTAATTTGGTGGACCCTTTTGGATGGGAACCATTTTGAGCTCGGTCCTTCAGGAAGGCATCCGACATATCCCGATTTGGTTAGGAATCAGAGTTCTCATAGTTCAGAAGGTGTGGATGTTTTAGTCCTCACAAAACTCTATGCCCACGCGAGTCATTCTCGGTGTGAGAAACAAGAGGATTTGAAATATTTAACAAAGAACATGCTTCCTCTTCTATTGGTGGGGTAGGGAGAGCCCACGGTGGAAGAGGACAGGGAAACTGTGGGTAAGGGAGTAGTGAAATGAACCCTTCAACGTGAAATGACATTGAAGGTCACATGGCCTTGCCTCAGATGATTGATAACTTACCTCAGTGGGAGGGAACCAGAATACATTCTTGGAGGGGAGGAGTTTCATCCTTGTAAAAGGGGGGAGCAACCAGAACCTCTTCGACTGATCACTATTCCTAATTGAATGGAATAGAAAGTGATCACACTTAACACCAATAATGGGTAGGTTCACATCGGTTTCCCAAGGTTGGACTCCGGGTTACCATGGGAATGTAATCCCACAGGTATTCCTGAATCCCGAACCGTTGTGGGGAAAGCCTTCGTGACTTCTCTTACCATTGGTATGTAGACTCAAAGGGACATGCTAATTCACATGATAGTTTGATCATACAAGTCTGGTGGATTTGGAAGAGACTTTTTCTTGATTCTAGAGGACTGGTTCTTAGAGGGATCATGGAGGACTGGACGGTAATGGAAGGTTGAGGTTGGAACTGGAGGAAATAATACCCGAAAACACCCCATTATGCATACTAGTTTCTTATGCATGATGGGGGAAGATCCACATACCATAGTGGTATGAGGGAAAAGGGGTCCTACACATACCAATGCGGTAATAAAGAATGGGTATAAGATCACCGCGTACCATAGTGGTACATGTCCCATTACGCCATTTTGGGTTCCATCCACATACTGATGAAGTATGTGGCGTAGGGTTCAGTCCACATAGCGGTACACTATGCGATAGAACCATATTGAAAGTGGTTCTGGGGAATTATCATTCATGGGGAGTTCATCCATGAGAATTATGTGGTTCGCGGTTCACTAATTTGGTTTTTAGTTCTATTATTATTATTAAATTCCATTATTTTATGGTTTGTGGCTTGCTATACCTACGAAGAGAGTGGTTCGTGATTCGGGATTTATCGATGAATTGAGACCAAAGATGGAGTCTTTCTTTGAACTCTTTCTTCTAACCACTGGGTTCCCTTCAGGCTTTCGGCTTCTGTCTTTCATCCATATACTGTTCTCCTTTTATAGAGCATCAGGGAAATCGTATCTATGGGAATGAGGCACTATTTGCAGAGGTCCATGAAGAGATATCCTGACCCTCAAAAGACTCGATCAATCCAGGGTTTGCTAAGGCTTCATTTCATGATAAAGGTTCGCGGAACCCTACTAGTTTACTTCATCCATGAACTAATGGGTTCGCAGCACGGTCCGTGGATTGGCTTGTCGTGCATGAGTCTTTCACCGACACGGTTCGTGGTCCGCCTTGTTTGCTGACCATCACTCTGTGGGTCAGCAGTGCCTGGATTGTTCTATGTACCTATTGTTTCATGATCCAGTTAGTCCGCGTACCTTTCCCAATGATGGTACGTGGTCCACTATAAATGATTTAAAAATGTAAATTCCATCAAGTTTATTATGGAATTCAGTACTTGATTTGAGTCCATTCACCTTGCTAGACTCATAGGAATACTTTCTTCCTTCTGAAATGTGATTGTGGGGGTATTTTCTTCCCTTGGAAGAATTTTTAAGACCCTACAAATCTCGATGCATATGTTTAGTCCATGACTCCCTCAACACATTATGGTAATCTTGATTGGAATCCCACAAATTATAGAATAAGAAATGATCACTATTGGATCCCCTCTTATGAAATGTCATGAAAAATGGATCATGATGAGATATTGAGCAGACCAGATGATGAACCTTCACATCCAAAAAAATAGAAATTACGTATAGATTCGCTATGTCACGGTCCAACCGTATCCACGTACATATATGACCTCATTGGTTATTGAACCAAGTAAACTTATTACATGTATACCCCAAATCCATCAACCCAATTATTTCTACCTAGGTAGAAAAGGCTTTCCGATCATGCCATGAGAAAATTCCACCACCCTTCTTCTTAGATATATCTAAAATATTAGAAAAATTTCCACCAACAATCCAAGCTATGTTACTGGCATTGAACGATTCTAGAGCCTCCCAAATAAATTCTCTTTCCCTCAGATCAAAAAATACATAAACAAAGAAGAAGAAGACACTATCACCACTTGAACTTCTCTTAATAGAAATATATTGATTTCATACCTCTAGTTTACCCAAAAAAAATTGAGTGCCCCCAGAAAATCCAAGTATGGTTATTAAGATGATCACCATAAAGGAATGATAGCAATAAAAACATAAAAGACATACCCAAATCGCTGCCTATGGAGAGTTTCAACCCTGATGAAACTCCATGGATCATCAGGAAATATGGAAGCTCCACTACTTGATGTTTCTCCATGATTGAGACAATGATTTTATGAAATCACTACGAGAAGCTAGGAAGAGGCAAAAGGACCTCTTTATTAGAACCGAGATGGTGGGCGAATGATCTAGCCCCAAAGAGAGGAAAAAGTTATAGGATACACATAATGGAGTATTTTACACATCGATGAGTGACAACAAATTCTATCACAGAATGGACAAGTAAACCATGAAGGAAGAGGTTGAAAAAACAAGTGATGGAAAGGAATCCTTCAAACCCACATAGGAAGAAACAAAAGGCTTCTCTGAAAGCCAATACGAAAAGACATCCCGAATCTACTAAGTGTTGAGGAGGACATACTACTACGATGCCCTTAGTGGTCAATAGAGAACACCCAATCAATGATCTCCCACCATACAAACAGATGGTGAAACAAGATGAGAGGAAGGATCCAGGGACGAGCCAGCTTTGACGTCATCCACCCATCTTGGGTGCCCAAATCCACCGCAATAGTATGAATATTTTGAAATTGAAGTGGTGTGTGAGGCATGTTTTAGAGAGCATAAAAGTGATCCATCATACTATAAAATTCTCCTAAAAAAGGAAAAAAACCCTGAAAATACCTAAAAATCCTAAAAACCATGAAAATTTTAAAAAATCCCAAAAAAATCTAAAAAATAATAATCCCTAAAATCCCAGAGAAACCCCCTGAGGAAACCATAAAATCCTAAAAACTCTAAAAAACTCATACAAAAAATAATAAAAACCACAAAATTATATAAAATCTATGTTGACGCTTCTTTCCATCACATAGTCTAAATGAATGCAAAGGAAAATACATTGAACTCAAAGTGATTCATCCTTTGAAGAAACATCAAAAAATTGACAAAGGCATGAAAAAAGATTCATTTTAACTTGGGTCATAAAAGTTCCACCAAGGATGCACAAGTATACTTGCGCGCCACCCCAGTGGTGGCACAGGTGACTTGCGTGCCGTCTTTGAATTTTACCCAGGGTCTTCACCAGCCTATAAATACCCCCGGTGGGCCCCCCATTTGAAGAGGAAAAATCCCATAAACTCAGATTTGAGCTCCCGACACCCGGGTCTCTTCTTGAAGCTTCTGAACACTTATAAGGTACTTTCATACCTAGAACGGAAGATCTAAAGAGGGGGAGTAAGGCCTATGTGTTGAAATTCATCAACACTTGCGCGCTTAAGTGGCCAGCCCTTAAGGGAAATTGCCACACTTGTGTGTCGCCTTACCCCTTCAACAGAACTTGCACGCCACCTTTCTGGAAGCCCCTAGGGATAATACTAAGGGCTTGAGCCAAGTCTCTCCCATGTATTACCTTAAAGTTTGACCATCGCGCAAGTACCCATGTGTCGCGCAGGTACACCTGCGCGACCAAGACTTGTGTGCCCACGCAAGACTTGCACGCCCCTATCTTTTTGAGTGCCCATCCTGCCCATTTCACCTCTCTTTTTCCTATCCACCTCTCCTATTCAAGATTCAACCTTCAAAACCCTCTTCAAAGTAATTTATGGCATGGTTCCTTTGTTGGATTCCTTATTTGAAAGGAATTATGTGGAACATCTCTCAAAAACCTAGTGATTTACACATCTTTATGTCACTACGGTTAGAAATTTCATTCATTCAACTTCATCCTTTAAAGGTGAGAGAATCCTCAACCTGGGACTCCTTTTCAGGACTAAGTCCCAATCCAAGTTCTCATTAATTTGGGAATCCTCCTTAGGAGTAATCCCCAAGTCCCCTAAACTGGGAATCCTCCTCAAGAGTAAGCCCCAGTCATAATTTCCCAAATCCGGGCTTCCTTTTCAGGAGTAAGCCCCAGTCTCAAAGTTCCCAAATCTGGGCATCCTCCTCAAGAGTAAGCCCCAACCATAATTTCCCAAATTTGGGCTTCCTTTTTAGGAGTAATCCCCAGTCTCAAATTTCCCAAATCTGGGCATCCTCCTCAGGAGTAAGCCCCAACCAAAATTTCGCAAATCTGGGATTCCTTTTCAGGAGTAAGCCCCAGTCTCAAAGTTCCCAAATCTGGACATCCGCCTCAGGAGTACGCCCCAACTATAATTCCCTTATCCTAGGATTCCTTTTCAAGAGTAATCTCCAATCTCAAAGTCTACAAATATGGTTGTCCTCCTTAGGAGTAAGCCCCAAGTCCCTTAATTCTAAAATTCCCTTAACCTGGGGCTCTTCCTTATGAGTAAGCCCCAGTTTTCAAATCCCTTTAACCTGGGCCTCCTTCTCATGAATAATTTCTCTTAACCAGTCTTAATTTACTTTTGATCTGGGCTACCTTCTTAGGAATAAAACCCAATCATAAGTCCCTCCTAATTTGGGCATCTTCCTCAGGAGTAAGCCCCAAGTTAGAGTATCCAAATATCTGTAAAATCACATATACCATTATGGACTCTGTTCCTAGACTTATTATCGGAAATAAGTCCTCATATCTATCTATTTGGGTAGTCATACATACCTAAGCCCTACATCATTTCTTATGATTTCATCTTTCATGGCACAATTGTCTGGTTTTACCAATACATCTTGTTTCTCACACCGAGCATGACTCATGTGAGTTTAGAGCGTAAAATTAATTATGACATCTTTCTTTGATCCATCAATCATAAATAAACATCATACTAACTTACTCGAACTACATGGGTTCTGATTCCTTTTCTAAATAAGGATACGTAGGTAGCCCATCTGTGGGTATGATCCCAACTCTGAAATAATCCATGTCCTTATGAATGACCATAAACTTAAAGTGCCCCACTGAGTGGCTTTAAAACCAATATGGTTATCATAATGACCAAGATATTTCTATATAATGTGTCGAAGGATACCATTGACTAAGAATCTATAAACAAATACAGATGATTCTCTATCAATGAATAACCTCGAATATATATAAAAGATTCTCTAAATTTCCTACATATCAATCATTGATTGTCATATCTAAAGGAATGATAATTTTATACTTGGTAAATTAATAAGGATTCACGAACATAACTTAAATCTATAAATAGATTCCTATAGTAGACAATAATTCCCCTCAAAACATTGTGATGAGTCCGAACACCCATCCTCTCGACCATTAAAAATTCTTATTCCTTATCAGTTCACAACTAATGAGCAACTACCTTTGGAATGTAGGTCCAAATGGATATAGAATCATTGGATGTTTCCGGTTCTACGAACAAACTTGTTAGAAACCGCTTGGAATGATTGTACCTTAAATCAACGAGGTCATCCCCATTTCCATAGGAAACAAAAAGTGGTGAACCAGACGTGAATCCTTAACCAAGTTAAAATGATATTTTTTACTTATTTGTTAGGCCACTATTTAAACTCAATGATAGGGACAACAAGACAATCAATAACATATGTGCTTATCCAAAAGATTTAGTGGCCATACATATCTTGATTACATCTGTTATATCAAACAGGCACACGTTTCCAAGATCTTATGCATTACAGAAATGGCTTCTCTTAAGTTCACACCCATAAATACTTCTGTAGTGAATAATTCTGCTGTGAATGCCTCTGCTGCTACTCCTGATGGATCGTTGTCTGCTCTAAGGACAACATCTAGTACTCAGCGTCTTCGACGCTGGGTATCAAATGAGCTGGTTAAGGATTACCGTAAAAATGGTACTATTCCGACTCTAAAGGCCGCTCGACAATCCCTCCAAGTCAGTAATTCACCCTGGTCGTCCGGACAGTAACGCCCAGCGATCAAGAAATAGGTGGTTCCAACCACCGTCTCCAACCGTTTCTGGTCGTTATCCCAGGAACACAATCACCATTCCCTCCCATATTCTGGGGAGGTGAATGAGCAGGTCCCTCAGGGCCTTAATTCATAGAGAAAGAAGTCCTTCCCGAGGGATCCCATCAATAATCACCGCCAGACTCGTGCGACAATGCGCCCTCAACATGATAAGGGTATTGTCTCCAAGTATTCAGCTCAGGTTCCTCAAACCCGAGCAGGCAAGACAAACCACCAGAGGTGAAATCCGGTCAACTGTGAGCAGGTTATCTTCTCTGCTATCTCCGGACAAGTCCACCAACCTAACTTGGTGGCAAGCAACGAATGAGCACACACACACATCCGTTTTAATTCCAATGTCTATCAGACTTGTCTGGCAGCAGCACTTCAATCCCGTCATGCAATTCCGATGGAGTACTATAGATAGGAATATACACCTGTTTATAAATCATCGGCTAGTCAGCATGCTCGTCTGACTACATACAATGGAGCTCGCCAACCCAATGTGTTGAAAACTGGTAAACATGCACATACACCTGCTTACACTCATCAATCTTGCTAGCAGCCTCGTCTGTCAGTATTGAAGGAAGCTCATCAACCATGTTCGGTGGTGTACAATCAGCAGGCACATACACTTTCTAGTATTGATCAAGCATACCAATAGTCTCATTTGGTAGCACTCGGAGAAGTCAATCAGAAATCTCTGGTGACAAACTTGAGGCAGACTCAACTCTCTACCCCCACACATGAGTACTGTCAGAATTCACTGACAGGAAAAAGAGGACAGGATCAGGAACACACACCTACTCCAAGCACGGAATGGACGTATATCCCCATTCCGGCAGCTGAATTCACCAAGCATATTCTGTTAATGGTGAAAGAGCATAAAAAAATCCCTAATCATATTCTGGATGCCTTCCAGGATATTATAATAGCTTCAGCAGTATCTCAGGGAAAGAAATGAAAATCTATCCCTACCAGTGGAGTGACACATCAACAGTTCACTCCGGAACAGACACACACCTCTGTTACAGTCCAAGAGGGTTGTGGGGCATACTCTCCCATATCATATGGACAACCTAGTCAGGCACATACACCTAATTTGATTGGAGATAATCAGCTTAACCAGATCATTTCTCCTGAGCAGGCACATACACTTGCCCATAATAACCACTTTCTTCAATAAGTGGTTCCTAAAGTGAGTAAGAAGGCTTCTATGAAGAAGACCCACCCAGCACAGTCAAGAAATCAAGAGCCGATCTGTAACAAGGCCTTACTCGATACTAGAGTTCTTGAAGCCCTCAGACAATTATCTGTTGGAATTCAAGATTCTACTCCCTCATTACCAAATAGTCGTAACATTAATTCCGAAGGTCTTCATCAGAAAATTCCTCATGAAGGCTTGCTTCATGACAGTTCGGTCGATCTCGAAGTTTCATCTTCAGATGAGAGCCACAGGAACCCTCTGTGTGGCCAGAAGTCCAAGGAGAAAAATGTTTCATCGTTTTCTGTAACCCACCATGGTGGTACTCCCCATGATGATGAATTTAACTGTTCAAGTCCTCTCCGTGCTTATAATTCACATTTCATGTAAAATGCTTCAATGGACAATGTAGTGATGATAAATCCATCTTATCTTGAGGAACTTGAAAATGTGAAGCCAGTCATGTCTGATGCTTTATCATTAACAGGTGAAATACTTTCTAAATCAGAAGATAGCCCGGGGTGTAGGTCATTCTCCAAACTACCCCTGGGTCATTCATCTTCTAGTTTGATCAGTGATTTCTCTACCAATATTGTTGAATCTGATGAAGCAACAAGGAAACACCAGCTCTGGTCTAATCATGTAGAAGAATCTCCATCAAATGATAAAGAGGAAGTACTGAATATGATAAAATAACTAGCAAATGGTGAAGTTCCAATCATGTTATGGCCTTCGGATGACTCTCAGTATGACATTCCAGAGATTTTGATGGAAGATGGAATTCATGATATTCATCTCAACATATGGAAAAATCTATGTCAGTTGAAAAAGAAAATATTATCTTATGATGAATATGAAAATCATTTAAAGATAATAGAAGGGTTACAACGCCAAATTGACTTGGCATCTCTCTCAGTTTCTCGATATCCATAGGCTAAAAAGAATCAGAGAGCCCTTTAGCGTTCATGCCTTGGCGCACTAAGAAGATTGCGCCAATTAATTGCCAATGCCCCATATGGTATTCATATCAGGGGATGGGGTGTTCATGGAGAACTACATATCACTGTGCTCTCCAGTTAGCAAAGCCCACTGAAAATGGTCTCATGAAATTTAGTTGCCCATGGCCAGCCATAGTCAATTGGATTTGTTTGTAATCAAAGGCTTTCCCAAGAACATGCATCAACTAGTTCTTCTCAAAATCAAGCATACAGAGAAAAAGTTATTGAATTACTCCTACATCAAGAAAATGAGAATATTGAACATGCCTCTCGTTTGGAGAAAGCACATCATCAAGTGACAGAAGTGTCAGAAATCATCCAATGGTCTTTTAAGTCGGGTGATAAAAGTGGATGCGGGTTGATGCATCCAGCCAATTTCCAGACTAAAGTCCGCAAGATCAAGAGATATTTCAATAGTCTCAGATATATCATGTTAAGAACCACCCCAGCTTGCCAGACTAGGGACTCTTTTAACTCAACCCTCAGAATCAACAAATAGGATTCGAGGGGTTGAGCAGGAATAGCCGGAACAGCCCTAGTCCACCAGACTGGGGACTTTTTCAAATCCTCAATATCTTCCTCAGAGAAATTCAGTCTTCTCTTGATTAGGGAAGAATCCCCAAGAATAATGAAGATCCAAATTATCAAGAGATTCCCTCCAAATTATGGTTCGTCAAGAAGTTCCCAAGGGATCAAATCAACAAAAGTAAATGTCTCATCAGAGACATGGAAGAATAAATTATCGCAGAAATGATGATAGAAGGGATGCAATGTGTTACGCATCAATTAATGTCATCAATGTCATTGTTTCTGATCCACCAGATGAGGCTCACTCAGAGGGATCAGATGAAGAGATTCCTGCTCAAGAAGTTGTATGGATAGACAAAAATGAAGAAGGTGTGCGTACATGAAATCAAAAGCTTACCCAGAATCTGGGTGTTCCTTCAAATAACACACTTCCCCCTCTCCGAAAGGGATCCAACAAGGGGAAAGTAAAGAATCAGGTTACATACCCTTCCTCTGGATAAGGCCAATCGCTCTCACTAGATAAACTATTTGCACAACAGGAGGAAGAAATGAAGGAATTGAGGAGGATGAATGCAGAACTACTTCAGGACAGTCTTCCTCCTATTCATGCTAGAGTAATTCATCCAAGGGAATTTTTTGCGGCTACTGATATGGATCAAGAATATCCTCCTTTATTAGTACACCCTCACAGGTCTAATCCTACGGGTCAAGTGCAACAACAATCGGTAGTTCTACCATCACTTGAAGTACCAACAACCACATCAGTCCAAGCTCCAGTCATTGCACCTGGTCAGGTCCATGCTCAACCAGATGTTTCTCAAAAGTTAATAACTAGTATTGAGTCATTAACAACTCGTTTGGAAGCTATAGAAGGAAAATGATCTCAAATTCAACCAGAAAAGAGAGCTTACCCTGAATGGGTTGATACAATTCCCCCCATCAAATTTTTCAAGTAACACATTCCCAATCTTTAATGGTTCAAGAAACCAATATCAACACTTAACACATTTTGTTTCTCATTGTGATCCTATTATGTGAACCCCTCAGCAATAAGAAGCAGTTAAGCTCAGGTGTTTTGTAAAGTCATTACAAGGGACTGTTTTTGTCTAGTACACAAGCTTGTAATCCTGGTCAATTACCGGATGGGAGGATCTCCTTCAATGATTCCTTCTTCAATTCAGCTCAAATTTTCCAAAGAAAATAGTTTTTGATCTTACAAATTCTAAGAAAAGGTAGAATGAAAGGGTTTCAGATTTCATTGCTCGTTGGGAGGGATTAACATATTCCCTAAGCATAGCACTCCCTCAAGTATAATTGTTGCCAATTTGTGTGGAAAATTTTCATGATGAATTACGCACGCCGTTGATCCCTATGAAATACATAGGAGGGTTTCGATATCTTACTTCAATCGCTCAACAGATTGAAGATTATCTTATGAATACTAAGGATAAAACTCATGTAATTCCATCAGCTCCAGGAAAGAGAATGGGTATAGCAGAGTTTGATACAATTATTCTTAAACAAGCACCTGTACCTACTTCTACTTCAAAACCTTCATCTTCTCAAAGGGATCCATCTCCTGAGCATCAACAATAGATGCCGTGTCGTTAAGATTATTAAATAGATCAAAGACCGAAACAATTTGAGGATTTGAAGTGAAAATTTTACTCTTTCTGAATTGAACGAGTTCCTGGATACTTCATTTCGGCTCTGGAAAATAATTTGGTTTAATATCCAAGGCCCAGGAGGCAGAATAAGTTAGGAGATGAAGACCATTCCAACTATTTCCCATTTCATCAAATGTTGGGGCATCCCATTCAGGAGTGTTTTGACTTCAAGGAACTCCTAAAAAAATGGTTGACTCGGGGAAAGTTAAATTGAAAGGTTCTTCAGCTCAGGTAGCATGTTTTACTGCAAAAAATCCAGATGAAGAAGGCGAGTGGAAAGAATTCAAAAGCAAAAATGCACAGAAATATTATGATTGGATGGTCAGAATAATGATCAACCGAACTCATGCCATTTTTGCGAACACAATTGAAGAAACCAATTGTTTTTTCTTCTATTAATGCCAAATCTAAACCCTCTTCATCAGAGGTAAAATCCGCAAAGAAATGGAATAAGTAGAAGAAAGAAGAACAATCAGAAGAAGATGAGATCGTGTCAAAGCCCAAGTTGTCTTTGAATCTGGAAGATTTTATGCCATCTACTTCGAAGACATGGGCATCGCCCCACCAAACGGCACAACCTAAATTGGCTAGTCAGTCAGAGTCTTCATCGGATGAAGATTTAATCTTCAATACTATTAAAATGATTCACTTAATAGATCCTTATGCCAGTCATAGTTTCGATTTTGATAATCCTGAGTTCCCTGTATCAAACAGAGGAATCAAAGGAAGTTCTAGAGGTCTGTGATACAGAGGAAGACGTGGATATCCCAGAATACACTATTCCAATTCTACCCCATCTAGAACTGTGTATGTAGTAGAAACTCATGGCAGAGCCCTTCAGCGAGCTCAACATAAATAAGCAAATTCTTCCACCAATAGCAGATTCAGTCCTGGCACAGTTATTCTGGAAGATCGGTTGGAGGTTCCACCTTATTACTCTTAGCAGGTAAATAGACCTAATCGGTCTAATCCTCCAAAGCTAGGAATATTACCAACTCCTACCCCAATAAAAGATGCATCAACTTCCAAGTCAAATGCTAAACCACATGTTCATATTGGGAAACACAGACATTTGGATCAAAAATATGATGTATTGAAACACCTGGCCCAAGTACCGGACACGTTATTAATTATGGATGCCTTGAATTTATCAAAGGATCTTCGTGAGGCACTCATCGAGGCTTTGTCAAGTCCTCAGGAGTTTGAAACTGAAATTGTTGTGGCTGAAGCCTACCATGTTAAGAATAATACTGAATAATTCCTTGCAGTGATATCTTTCATAGATGAAGATGAAGATGATTTTGTGCATGGACATATTAGACCTTTGTATTTATCCAGAAAGGTCAATGGTGTAGACGTCCGAAGAACTTTCATTGATAATGTTCCATGAGTCAACCTCATCCCCATTCGTACACTTCATCAATTGGGACTCACAAAATCTGATTTATCCCTTTCTACTATGATGTTACAAGGATATGATAAAAATGAACAAGAACTGCTGGGTGATATTACACTCCGAGCTCAGTTTGGAGATCTTGTATCCAATTTAGGTTTCATGGTTGTTGACCAAGACACATCCTTCAACATCTTTCTTGGATGACCCTGGCTACATCAACATGCGGATATCCCTTCATCATATCATCAATGTCTCAAATATTGTTTCTATGGTCAAATTGGGACATTGTATGGTGATAAGGCCCCATTCAAGACATGTGAATCTAAATACATTGAGGCGGAATTCTATCACATGAATGGTAAGGAAAAATCCACAGCAAGGGAGGTTACCATGATTAATGCTCCATTTGGTTTGGAAAAGATTCTAGTATATCTATTTACACTTGTGAGTACAGATTATGTGTTACCTATCAGTCGAATTAATATGATATATCCAAATAAAAATACTGTTATGGAAACCTCTATAATGTCAATAACGGCAAACAAGCCAGACAGCATGGGAGAAATTGGTGATTCACCAAGCAATGATGAAAGCTCAAATGGGGATGTCTTCATTTCATCTGCTGAAATCCAACAAGTCTATACTTCGCCAACCAGGACAGAAGAAGTTATAGCAATGTCATAGGTGAATAATGATTTCGATTATCAATCCATCATCTCCTCTTTGATACCCAAGAAAGACCCTTCATCATCAATCGGGTCAGAAATGGAAGCTTCTTCTTCAAGATGTTCAAATTTTAACATCTCTTCTAATCATGGGAATTCTACTCCATCATCTACTATGAAACTAGAAATAGAAGAAATAAAACATGTTGAAGAAGAATAGGGAGATCTTAGGGATGCTCCTTTAGCATTTGAAGAGGGTATCTCTACCACTGTGGATGAACTCCGAGAAATAAATTTGGGTACAAGAGAAGATCCACACCCCACTTTAATTAGTGCGGCCATGACTCTTGAAGGGAAAGAGATTTATATTTAATTTTTAAAGAAAAATCAAGATATATTTTCTTGGAACTATACAGAGACTCCAGGGCTTGATCCTGATGTTGCTACCCATCGTTTGGGTTTGCCAGAAGAACATTGAGGATTCAAGCATGCCACAAGAAGAACACACCCAACCTATGCTTCCAAAATTGAAGCTGAGGTGGATATACTTATCAAATATAACATCGTCATAGAAGTTCAATATACCAAATTTTTGGCTAATATTGTCCCTGTATTGAAGAATAATGGAAACATTTCATTGATTTCAGAGATCTTAATCGGCACTGTCCTAAGGATGATTTTCTAGTTTTGATCACATAACTCTTAATTGATGCAACAACTGGCTATGAAGCACTTTCCTTCATGGATTGATATTCCAGGTATAATCAAATCGAAATGGATCCAGAAGATGAAGAATCTACAGCCTTCAGATCCCCTCAGGGTGTTTTTTGCTATCGGGTAATGCCCTTTGGCCTAAAGAATACAGGCGCAACATATCAGCATGCTATGAATCGTATCTTCAAACCCTTTTTAGGGAAGTTTGTTGAATGTTATGTCGATGATTTGGTTGTTAAATCCAGGAAAAGTTTTAATCACTTGGATGATTTGGAAATCATATTCCACAAACTTCGACAACACAATTTGAAGATGAACCCCTTAAAATGTGCTTTTGGGGTAACCTCATGAAAATTTCTTGGCTTTGTTGTATGCCTTTGTGGTATCGATGTCGATCCTGAGAAGAAAAAGTCAATCCTTGGTATGTCACCTCCTCGAAATTTGAAATAATTGAGAGGACTTCGAGGACAATTATCTAATATTCGTCGTTTCAACGCTATTTTGGAAGGAAAAAGTTTACCCTTCACCAAATTTATGAAGAAGGGAGTCACTTACCAGTGGACTGAAGAATGTCAAGAATCATTCGATATTCTCAAGAAATATCTCTTGAGTGCACTGATATTAATTCCACCTGTTGAAGGAAGACCACTTATCCTCTATGTGACAGCTTTAGAACGATCATTGGGTGCCTTTCTTTCTCAGAAGAATGATATTGGGAATTAAAATAGCCTCTACCATCTCAGTCGGACTATGATTGAAGCAGAAACCCGATATTCAAATATTGATATGTGCTTCCTAGCATTAATATTTGCAGTTCAGAAGTTGAGACACTACCTGAAACATCACGAGGTCCAATTGGTATCTCGCAATAACCCGCTCAAATTCATCCTTAGCAGTCCAGTGCTTATAGGACATCTGGTAAGGTGGGAATTTATTTTACAGCAATTTAATATTCAATATGTGTCTCAAAAGGAAATAAAGGGCCAAGCTTAGGCTAATTTCCTTGTGGAAAATCCTTCAGTAGAAGATACATCTTTAGATATTGATCTTCCTGATGAGGAAGTCTTTTTTATTCAAGATAGTCTTCAAACATGGGAAATGTACTTTTATGGTGCTTCTAGAAGTCCAACATGGAGGAAAATAGAAAATCCTAAATTCAACAAAGTTGGGAGAGGAGTTGTACTCATTTAACTAGAAAAGGCAGTGTTACCTTATTCCTTATCATTGTTGGGAGGCGGTACAAATAATGAAGCATAATACCAAGCTCTTATCGCAGGATTGGAGTTGGCACTTGAAGCACAAGTGAATCACTTAAAGGTGGAAGGTGATTCAGACCTGGTAATCAAACAAGTCAATGGGGATTATGCAATCAGAAAAGAAGATCTAATCCCTTTGGATGATTACGTCAGAGAGTCAATGGCGTAATTTCCTAAGGAACAGACATTGTCTTATGTCTCGAGATCACAAAATGCCCAAGCTGATGCACTGGATAATATAGCCACAACTCTAGAAGATCTAAATCGGGACGAGACAACCATCAGTATTTCCCACCATCGTACAATTTCACCTTATGTTCAAACCAGAACATAGGAAATCAATGAAATTAGTCCCATCTCTGAACCATATGGTTATGCAACAGGATGGATGACACCTATCAGGGAATACCTTCATAATGAAACACTTCCACCTGATAGAGCCGGTAAAGAATAAATTCGGAGAAGTGTGGTCAATTTTACTCTTTATGATAGCCCTGATCACCTAGGAAAAATTCTCTACAAAATAGGTTTTGATGGAGTTCTCTTCAGATGCATTGATGGTGAAGCGACAATGGTTGTCATGAAAGAAGTGCATGAAGGAGTCTGGGGTGCCCACCAGTCTGGACATAGACTATCTGATCAAATTTGAAGGCTTGGATACTTTTGGCCTTAAATGATACAAGATTGTGTTGATTTCACAAATAAGTGTCCTTCTTTCCAAGTACATGACAAATTCATTCATCAGCCCCCAGAGTTGCTTCATATAGCTAAATACTCGTGGCCATTTTCCACAAGGGGAATGGATGTGGTGGGACCTTACCCTTCGGCTACAACCAAGTAGTTTAAGTATATTCTTACTGCTACTGACTTCTTTTCAAAATGGGAGGAGGCAATACCTCTCAAATAAGTTAGTTCTAAAAGCATTGTTAGCTTCATAAAGTCTAACATCATTACCAGATTTGGTGTACCTCATACCATATTGACGAACAATGGCACCAACTCTTGTTCATCAGAGGTGAGGAAATTGTATCAAGAATACAACATCAAATCCAATCATTCAACTCAGTATGATGTAGCGGCCAATGGCCAGATATAAGCCTTCAACAAGACTCTTTCAAACATACTCAAAAAGATGGTGGATAAAGATAAGAAATCATGTCCTGATAAACTCTTTCATGCTTTGTGGTTTTATCAGACCACCACCCTCACTGCAACGCGGTCAACTCCATATTCACTGGTATATAGAACAGAAGCAGTCTTGCCCATTGAGGATCAACTACCTTCGCTCAGAGTAGCCATTTGTGATCAGTAATCTACAGATGAACAATATCAGAAGCAATTGGATGAATTGGAACGATTATATGAGAAAAGATTGTGCACCCTGCATCACTTGGAAGTCTATCAGAATCGAATAGCATGAGATTTCAACAACAAAATTCGTCTTAGTACATTCATTCAGGGAGAATTGTTATTGGTTCTCAGAACTCCAATGATACCAGGATAGAAACCTCCCAATATTGAGCCAAAATAGGAAGAACCTTATTCAATATATAAGGTCTACTCCAATGGAGCTTATTCTTTAATCTCAATGGATTGAGAACTCCTTACTACTCCAACCAATGCCATATTTCTGAAGAAGTATTTTCTATAAACACAAAATACACCATTGATGGTCCATGCATACAACCTTACTATTTGCATCCCTTATGTCCAACAAGATGTTAAACTGCACCATTATGGTCCATACATACGACCTTAAACTGTTTGCATTTATCTCGTCCAACATGACGTTAAACTGTGTTGTCCTTGATGTAAGACTTTAAACTGCATAGTCCCTTATGTCCAGAAAGACGTTAAAGTACACCATTATGGTCCATGCATATGAACTTAAAATATTTTCATCCCTTATGTCCAAAAAGACGTTGAACTGCACCATAGACGGTCCATGCATATGACCTTAAACTATTTGCATTTCTCTCGTCCCACATGACGTAAAACTGTGTTGTCCTTGCTACAAGACTTTAAACTGCATAGTCCCTTAAGTCCAGCAAGACGTTAAACTACACCATTATGTTCCATGCATAAGACCTTAAACTATTTGCATTTATCTCGTCCAACATGATGTTAAACTGTGAAAAAATCCCTAATACATCCAACATGATGTTAAAATGTGTCCTCTTGTGTCCTTACTGCATGACATTAAACTGCACTGTCCCCCTTTCGTCCAACATGATGTTAAACTGTATTGTCCCCATCGTCTTAGCTACAAGATGCTAAACTTTACAACACCCTTATTGTCCAACATGACGCAAAACTGTGTTCACGTCCAACATGACATTAAACCGTGTCCCTATAATACGTCCTACATGATGTTAAATTGTATTTTGTCCTTGCTACATGACATTAAACTATGCAGTACCAATAGTCATCACTGCAAGACTTTAAATTTCATAGTCACTTCATACGTCCTACATGACGTTAAACTGTGCATCGTTAAGGTTGTTGCTACCTCTTGTTTCTCACATCGAGTATGACTCACGTGAGCTTAGAGTAAACTTCAACCATAACACTCTATCCGGGCCGCTAACTATGCGTAAGTCCCAACACCAATTTTTAGGTCGTTGTCCCCAAGATTAACTTGATCACCAATTAATTTTTTAATTGAACTATGTGGACTTTGATCCGTGCCTTCTAGGCTAGGTACGTAGGAAACCTCCCATGGTTCAAGCCCAAAACCAATTTCTTCACATTGGTTCACCTTTGTCCTTTCTATATGACGTTAAACTATACAACACTTTTGTTCAGTACGAAAATAAACTACAACATTCTTTGACACACTAAACTGATAGGGAATAATTATTTACATTGATCTCTAATCATGTTATATTCCAAAGACTACGTGCATACATGGAAATACCCAAACCTTTTATCTTGGGTCAAAACCATCATTGCACTAAAGTCCCCTTTTCACCATTCAATTGTACGAACTAAATCTGTACAAAGGGTATTTCTAGAACCATGTGGTCTTGATTCCCATCTGTATGGGATACATAGGAATGTTCGAGTGTCCCTCAAATCCAGCCCCAATTCTTTTGGGTCTAACCCCAAATTCCACTTTCAGTCCCCTGGCTGAAAAGTCCCTGTGAAAACACACAACATGTATTGATTATTATAGTCTAAGCTCTGTGACCCTAAACTAAGATCTCTCATAATCTCATCCCACACGACATTGAAACTGTATTTCAAGAACAACGTATGGCTTGATTCCCATCCTTATGGGATACGTAGTGAAGTCCAACATTTCAATTCTGGACCCAGCCACAACATGACTATGGTTAGAATTGATCTGTGTATCTCTACATACATTGGACAATACCCATTTTATGGGTCATAATCATAACCTTAAATATTTTCAGATCTTCATAACCCTTTTCTCGACTTCTGGTCACAAAATGTCTGAACCCTGAGAGTTCTTTTGCTTGACTATGTAGCACGTGCCCTTAGGCGGCCTAGCATAAGTATCCTACATAACAGACCTGTCAGCCAAAAGATAATATTATTTGACTATGCATCCAATGTCCTTAGGTGGCCCTTTATAATTTAACCCCCAAATGGGTTTGTTAAATAATGGTAACTTCATTCTTGGGAAGAAAATATATTTTGTCTTTATTGGTCTTAATGAAAATATATAGGGATCCTCCAAAATAGCCATCCTTAACATATTTGTCCCATGTTATTTTTCATGATCTGAAAGTATTCAAGTCTATGGTTTATATTTATCTTCCCTACGCTTGGGTCAGACCTTCATAGGAGTGACATTCACCCAGTTCATAGGCAATCTTGTTTGGAAATATCTTCTCCATATTCAAGTACCTCTCTCCATACAGCAAACTCTATGCTTTGAAAAATTTGAATCCCCATAAACTTCCACTGGCTTTTTTAGCAGAAGAAAAGTAAATTTCCGAGAGTTCTTTTTCCTGACTATGTAGCACGTACCCTTAGGCGTCCATGCATAAGTTATCTACATAATGGACCTCTTATCCAAAAAATGATATTATTTGACTATGAAGCCAATGCCCTTAGGAGGCCCTGCATAATTCAACCCCCTAACGGGTTTGTTAAATAATTGTAACATCATTCTTGTGAACTAATTTTTCTAATTCCTTTCAGCCCTTTTTCATGTCATCCCTCAGATTCAAAATTTCTTAAGTCATATTTTACATATTTTCCCTCATACTTGAGTGTGGCAATATGTTTTCAGACAAATTTTCAAGGAATTGAGTCAATTTTAATTCATTCGTTCAAAGATATTTCAACCTTAAACATTATCCAATTTATATCCAACTTGAATGACTTTAAACTGCCCACAAAAGACAAGGGAAATATGAACAAAAGTCAATTCCCAGCTCACTATACATACATTTTGTATGATTTTAGGTAATATTGAGCAATTAAAAGATTCAAAGTTTGTAGTGTTATTTATAATAATCCTAGAAAAAATAAAACTATGCTTACTAGTCCCATTAACTTAGGTAAAAACTTAAAGCATGTAGCAAGAAAATGCGTTCAAAAATGATTGAAGATGAAACTGTTTTTCATTGATGCACAAGAGTTAAAAGGAAATACACAGACTGGAGTCTCTTCTCCTTTTCAGGAATTACAAAAGGCTTTCAACATAACTCTTCATTTGATTTACGTCATCCCGAGAATCATCAGAAGCCACTTGGAATTCATTCATTCAACTAGATACAATAAGAGATGCAGTGATACCATCTCTTCTTAGAACAATTATAAAAGAATGTTCTTGAGTGCTGTTTGAGAAAATTTTGTACTGATCAAACAGTGACTCTGTTTCTGTCCAAGAGACTTGGAAGATGGATACATGGATTTGAGAATGAAGCATTGGAAGTAAAGAGCCATTTGGAGAGAGTACTATTTTCAGATATTGTTCTAATGACATGTTTGTCTTCTCTCCACCAACCACCAGTGGAAAACATTTCAGCCCATGGGTATTCCATTTTCATATCTACAAGGAAATGGCATGGAGGAAAAATATGAAAGTTCACACCATTGTTGTTGCTCTTAATGCACATCATAACTGAAATAGAGGAGTAGCAGTGCAGGTGCATCTCAGGCATATAGTTTTTTGCATCTGGAACATTGACTCCTTGTAGATGACCATGACCATACAAAGGCAGGTAGAAGCTCTGTGGGAAATTAAGATGATATTTCTTCAAGTACTTAGCCAAATCTGGGAGAGTGCTCCCACAAATATCATAGTAATCATGACCAAAAATGTTCATCGTGTCATCAATCCGCTTGCTAGCCAGCTCATCATCTGTTCCAATTCTTATAGGGACCACTGAATCTGCACAAAGGTCGAATAATTAGCTATTAAGTGAGTTGATTTTTCATAAAATTTTGTGAATAAAAGTGAAAAAATGGACAAGGAATTATGGCACGCAAGTCCCAAAATTGGCACGCAATTCTTAGTGTGCCGTGCAAGTTTTGGCGCTTAGGTATCACCGCGTAAGTCCAAATACCTCTACAGTAGCGCGACAGGAATGAAACAGCAGAAAACAGAGCAACTTGCACGGCAAAGGCAACTTGCGCAGTGAGAGATCGAAAGTTTGAAATCCGGATGCTTTGCGCAAGAATGGCCGCATATATATAGGCCAAGCCTCAACCCTGCGCGCCTAAAGCCAGCATGCTCAACCCTTACATGCCGCCATCTGCGCGTTCAACACTTATGGGCCACATGTTCCTTGATTTTCTTCTTTACCTCAGAGTCACATCCTTATTTCTTTCAGATCCAACTCTGAGGGGGACTTTTGTTGATGCTCCTTTCCGTCACAGATTCTAAATGAATGAAAAGAGAAACACCTTGAACTAAAAGTGATTCATCCTTTGAAGAATCACCAAAAATTGACAAAGGCATGATCAAATATTTATTTTCACTTGGGTCGCGCAAGTTCCACCAAGGTCGCGCAAGTATACTTGGACGCCGACCTAGTGGCCGCGTAGGTGACTTGCACACCCTCTTTGAATTTCGCCTAGGGTCTTCACCATCCTATAAATACCCACGGTGGGCCCCCCCATTTGAAGAAGAAAAATTCCATAAACTCAGATTTGAGCTCCCGGTGCCCTAGTCTCTTCTTGAAGCTTCCGAACACTTATAAGGTAATTTCTTATCTAGAACGGAAGATCTAAAGAGGGGGAGTAAGGCCTAAGTGTTGAAATTCATCAACACTTGCGTGCCTATGTGGCCAGCCCTTAAGGGAAATGGCCACACTTGTGCGCCACCTTACCCCTTCAATAGAACTTGTGCGCCACCCTTCTGGAAGCCCCTAGGTATAATACTAAGGGCTTGAGCCAAGTCTCACCCAAGTATTACCTTAAGGGTTTATGGTCACGCAAGTACCCATGTGTCACGCAGGTACACCTGTGCGACCAGGACTTGCGCATCCATGCAGGACTTGCACGCCACTCTCTTTTTTGGGTGCCATTCCTGCCCATTTCACCTCTCTTGTGCCTATCCACCTCTCCTATTCAAGATTCAACCTTCAAAACCCTCTTCAAAGTCATTTATGGTGTGGTTCCTTTGTTGGATTCCTTATCTGAAAGGAATTATGTGGAATATCTCTAAAAAACCTAGTGATTTACACATCTTTATGTCACTAAGGATAGAGATTTCATTCATTCAGCCTCATCCTTTAAAGGTGAGATAACCCTTAACCTGGGCATCCTTTTCAGGAATAAGTCCCAATCCAAGTTCTCATTAATTTGGGCTTCTTCTTTATGAGTAAGCCCCAAGTCCTTTAAACTGGGCATCCTCTTTAGGAGTAAGACCTTGTCCTAATTTCCCAAATTTGGGGTTCCTTTTTAGGAGTAATCCCCAGTCTCAAAGTTCCCAAATCTGGGCATCCTCTTCAAGAGTAAGCCCCAACCATAATTTCCCAAATTTGGGCTTCCTTTTCAGGATTAAGCCCCAGTCTCAAAGTTCCAAAATCTGGGAATCCTCCTTAGGAGTAAGCCCCAACCATAATTTCCCAAATATGGGCTTCCTTTTCAGGAGTAAGCCCTAGTCTCAAAGTTCCCAATTTTGGGTATCCTACTCAGGAGTAAGCCCCAAGTATAATTCCCTTAACCTAGGCTTCCTTTTCAGGAGTAATCCCCAGTCTCAAAGTCTAAAAATATGTGCATCCTCCTTAGGAGTAAGCCCCAAGTCCCTTAATTCTAAAATTCCCTTAACCTGGGCCTCTTCCTTAGGAGTAAGCCCCAGTTTTCAAATCCCTTTAACCTGGGCCTCCTTATCAGCAATAAGCCCTAGTCATAATTTATCTTAACCAGCCTTAATTTACTTTTGATATGGGCTTCCTTCTCAGGAATAAAACCCAATAATAAGTCCCTCCTAATTTGGGAATCTTCCACAGGAGTAATCCCCATGTTAGAGTATCCAAATCTCCATAAAAGCACATATACATTTAAGGACCCTGTTCCTGCACTTCTTCTCTGAAATAATTCCTGATCTCTATCTATTTGGGCAGTCCTACATGCATAAGTCCCACATCATTTCTTATGATTGCATCTTTCATGGTACAATTGTCTGGTTTTACCAATACCTCTTGTTTCTCACACCGAGCATGACTCACGTGAGCTTAGAGCGTAAAAGTAATTATGAAATCTTTCTTTGATCCATCAATCATACATAAACATCATACTCCCTTACTCGAACTACGTGGTTTCTGATTCCTTTTCAATATAAGGATACGTAGGTAGCCCATCTACGGGTACGATCCCAACTCTAAAATAATCCATGCCCTTCTGAATGACAATAAACATCAAGTGCCCCACTGAGTGGCTTTAAAACAAGTATGGTTATCATAATGACCAAGAGATATCTATATAATGTGTCTAAGGATACCATTGACTAAGAATCTCTAAAAAAATATAGATGATTATCTATCAATGAAGAACCTCGAATACATATAAAATATTCTCTAAATTTCCTACATATCAATCATTGATTGTAAGATCTAAAGGAAAGCTCATTTTATACTTGGTAATTTAATAAGGATTCATGAACATAACATAAATCTATAAAGAGAGTACCAGAGTAGACTATAATTCCCCTAAAAAAGGTGTGATGAGTCTGACCTCCCATCCTCTCGACCAATGCAAATTCTTAAGCCTTATTAGTTCACAACTAATGAGCATCTACCTCTGGAATGTAGGTCCAAATGGATATTGAATCATTGGATGTTTCTCGGTTCTACGAACAAACCCTTTAGAAACCGCTTGGAATGTTTGAACCTTAAATCAACGAGGTCATCCCCATTTCCGAAGGAAACAATCTAACTCACTCAAAATCCCAAAAAAAAACCCTTTAAAAAAGGATATAAGTCTTAAAAACCCCAAAAAATACCTAAAAATGTAAAAAAAAATCAAACCCTAAAAACCCTAATAAAACCATAAAATCCTAAAAAACATAAAAAACCTAACAACCCTAAAAACGTTTAAAACCCTAAAAACCCTAAAAACCCTAAAAGACCTTAAAAACCATTAAAAACCTTTCGAACCCCTAAAACCTGAAAAAACCATCAAAAGACACAAAAAAAAAATCAAAAACCCATATAACACCAAAAATGTTAAAGAACTTTAAAAACCTTAAATATGATAAAAATACTCAAACACCCCCTAAAACCCCAAAAAAAATAGACCCCTGAAAACCCTAAAACCACTTAAAATCCTTAAAAACCCCAAACCACATAAAAATTCAAAAAGTAAATAAAAATAGATAAAAACCATGGGAAACCCTAATAAAATGTTAAAAACATATAAACACTTAAAATCCCTACAAAAATAATACTAAAACCCTAAAGAACCATGAAAACCCTAAAATATAACTTTAAATCCTAAAACCCCATAAAAATACTAAAAAACCACTAAAATCCCTAAAAACATAAAAAACCCTAAAATATGTAAAAACCCCTAAGAAATCCATTAAAAGGTAAAATCACTTAAACCCCCTAAAAACCAAAAAATTAAAAAACCACTATAAAATGTTAGAAACCTAAAAACCCCTAAAACCATCAAAATCCATAAAATACCCAAAAAAATAAAAATACATAAATTCACTAAAACCCTAAAAATGTAAAAAACCCTAAAAATTCTAATAAAACATTAAAAACCTATTTTTTTTTAAAAACCACTAGAAAACTAAAAACACCAAAACTTAGAAACATCTTAAAACCCTAAAGACCTAAATATCATAAAAGCCAATGAAAACATAAAAATCCCTAAAAACTCATAAAAACCATAAAAACCACTAAAAACTATAAAATCACTTTAAATGTCTAAAAAAAGTAATAACTATAAAAACCCATAAACTCCTAAAAGCTCAACAAAAAGAATTTAAACCCAAAAAAACAATAAAACCCCTTATAAAACTAAAAACCATAAAAATCCAAAAACCCAAAATGGAATCCTAAAAAAGATCTACAAATACAAAAAAAATGTAAAAAACCCTAAGAACCCTGAAAATCCCTAAGAAAACCTTAAAAACCTAAAAACCCACAAAACCCCTAAAAACATAAAAAACACAAAAGACGCTAAAAACTCAATAAAATTTCGAAACCCAAAAACCCCTCAAGAAATTAAAATCCAAAAAATCAAAAAAATCTCCAAAAATTGAAAACCCCTAAAAACCATTAAATATCCTAAGAAAACCTCATAAATGTAAAACACTTAAAACTCCTAAAAAACCAAAAAAAAATGATAAAAAACCTAAAAACAATAAAAATCCCTAAGAAAACATTAGAAACTAAAAACCATTAAAACCCCCCAAAAAATTATAAAACATTAAAAACCCTAAAAACTATAAACACCACTAAAAACTACAAAAAACCCTAAAACCCTAAAACCCAATAAACCCTTATAAAACCACTAAAAGAACCTAAAAACCTTTTAAACCCTAAAATTTTAAAATATATAAATACCCTTAAAACCCTAAAAATAAAAAAAACCTAAACCCCCTAAAAAACCAAAAAACCAAAAAACCCTAATGAAACCCAGCAAACCCAAAAAACCCCTAAAATTTCTAAAAACCATAAAAATTATAAATTAAACCTAAAAACCTAAAATCATAAAAACTGTAAAACTCCTAAAAGACCTTATAAAACTTTAAAAAACTAAAAACACTTAAATCCCCAAAAAAACATAAATAATGCTAAAACCCCTAAAAACCCTGAAAATCTAAAAAAAACGCTAAAATCATTAAAACCACTAATTTTTTTAAAAAGCCATAAAAAACTAAAAATTTAAAAAAAACCTGAAAACCTTGAAAACCAATAAAAACATTAAAAACACAAAACTCTTAAACCCCAAAAAACCCTAACAATGCTAAAGACATTAAAAGACCATAAACCCCTAAAATCCTCTAAAACCCATACCAACACCTCAAAATAGTAAAAACCCCCTAAAAAGCCATAAAATAACTAAAAAATAAAAACACTAAAACCCTTTAAGTCATTAAAAAATAAAAAATCTCTAAAAAACCTTAAATACCCTAAAAAATCAAAAAAACCCTCAAACCCAAAATAATGATAAAAACCATAAAAACCTAAAAAAATCCTAAAACCCCTCAAAATCACTAAAACCACTAGAAAACCATAAAAATCAATAAAATTACCTAAAAACCATAAAAACATTAAAACATTAAAAACCCTATGAAAATCATAAAAACAAAAAAATACCACTTAAAACCCAAAAAACACTAAAAATCATAAGAACCCTAAAACCCTAAAAAACCTAAACCCCTAAAAATCCCAATAAAATTCTATAAAATCCTACAAAATACTTAAAAATAAAACAAAACCTAAAAACCCTAAGAACCATTAAGAAATACTTAAAAACATAATGACCCTTTAAACCCATAAAAACCTAAAAACCTAAAAATTCTAAAAACCCTAAAAAACCATAAAAACCCTAAAAATCCTAAAAATACATAAAACCCCAAACATTAAAAAAAATCCTAAAAAAATTGAAATATGATGGAAATTTAAAAAAACCTTAAAAATCCTAGAAAACCTTAAGAAACCAATAAAAACCTAAAAACACTTAAAACCACTAAAAATGTAAAAAATGATAAAACCCTAAAAGCCCTTAAAAACCAATTAAACCCCTAAAACAATAAAACTATGAAACCATTAAAAACCCTTAAAAACCTAAAAATCACAAAAAAAACTAAATTCCATTTAAAAAATTAAAAATGTTAAATACTCAAACAAAGCATAAAAACCCTAAAAAATGCATAAAAACCATAAGAACCCAAAAACTAAAAAAAAACTGTAAAACCACCAAAATCACTAAACACCATAATAAAACATAAAAATCCTAAAAAATTACTAAAAATCCATAAAAAATAAAAAACCCTAGGAACCCTAAAAAATCAATTAAAACATTAAAAACCTAAAAAAATTCTAAAAACGCTTAAAAACCTTAAAACCATAAAAACTAATATAAAGAATAAAAATTTGTAAAAACCATAAAATTCATAAAAATCATAAAAACATAAAAGGCCTAAAAATCACAAAAATGTGAAAACCCTAAAACCCTGGATAACCCTAAGAAAACCACGAAAACCTAAAAAAGCATAAAAACCCTAAAAACCTAAAAACACAAAAAATTGTAAAACCCCACTAATAACTTAAAAAACCTTTAAAACCACCAAAAAACTTCAAAAATATTACAAAACATTAAAACCCTAAAAATACAAAAAACTATAAAAACCATAAAACCCTCAGAATCTCTAAAAAACATTAAAATCCATAAAAATGAAAAAATCCATAAAAATCACTAAAAATATATCATTACATTAAAACCTTTAAAAACCCTATGAAAACCATGAAATATAAATACAATTAAAACCCTTAAAAACACTAAAAATCATAAAAACCATAGAAACCCTTAAAATAACAAAAAAACCTAAAAATCCTAAATATCATAAATATCCCTAAAATCCCTAGAAATTTGAAAAATACTAAAAAACATGAAAACCCTAAGAAACCCTTAAAAACCTAAAAAAACATAAAACCCAAAAAAACATACAAAATGATAAAATCCCTAAAAGAACCTAAAAACCATAAAAACCAATAAAGACTTAAAACCCCTTAAAAACATAAAAAATACCTAAAAATAGATAAAAACCCAAAAAAAACCACTAAAAACTCTAAAACACCTTTAAACCACTCAAAAGGTTAAAAAACTAAAAGAAAACATATAAAACCTAAGAACTCAAACAACATAAAACCCCCAAAACTAAAAACCCCAAAAAAATCCTAAAACCACTAAAAATTTAAAAAACTCTAAAAACTATGAAAATCCTAAAAAAATACCTAAAAATCAAAAAAATGTAAAACACCATAAAAACCTTAAAAACCATATGAAAACCATAGAGACATAAAAACACTAAAAACCCATAAAACTCTTAATTAAATCTAAAAAATATAAATAACCATAAAAACCATAAAAACCATAAAAACCATAAAACCCTAAAAATACCTAAAAAGCCTAGAAATCATAAAATAGCCTTAAAATAACTAAATATGTAGGAAAAACATGAAAACAATAAAAGACCTAAAAACTTAAAACCCCCCAAAATCCGCAAAAAGACAAAATTCCATAAAATTCATAAAAAATCCCTAAAATCCAAAAAATTGAAAAAAACCTAAAACACTCAAAAACCATAAGAAAACCTTAAAAACCTAAAGACACCTAAAATCCCTAATAACCAAAAAAATTGTAAAAACCATTAAGGACCCAAAAATCTATAAAAACACTAAAAAACTAGAAAAACCATAAATTCCCCTAGAGACCTTAAAAACCATAAAACTCCATAAAAACCCTCTAAAACACTAAAAAACCTATAAACCCTTAAAAAGGTAAAAAATTCCAACAACTCGAAACAAACCTAAAAAATAAAAAAACCCTACAACCCAAAACAAATATAGAACCTCTTGATACCCAAAAAAACCCTAAAACCCCTCAAAATCCCTAAATACCCTAAAACCCATAAGATTCCTAATAAATCCATAAAATACCAAAATCTAAGAAAAACCTAATAAAACCATAAAAATAATAACTTCCAAAAAACCCCTAAAAATATTAAAAACCCAAACATTCCCTAAAACCATAAAAACCATAACCCCCACAATCCCTGAAAACCTAAAAACCAAAAAACCCCTAAAATGACTTAAATCCCTAAAAACATAAAACCCCAAAAAACCATGATAAATATTATGAAAAAATAAAAAAATAAAAAAATATAAAACCCATAAAAACTAAAAAATGTAAAAAATACAAAAAAACACTAAAAATAATAAGAACACTAAAACCCCTTTAAACCCCTAAAAACATTGAAAACTCTAAAAACATTAAAACCCAAAAAAATTAAAAATATCCCAAAACCCCAAAAAAACCCTAAACATCCATGAACAACCCTAAAAACACACAAAATCCATAAAAACATAAAAATTGATAAATATCAAAGGAAAATTTCCAAAACAAATCTATTAAAATTTAAAAAGCATGAATTCCCATGAAAAACCCACAAATCAATCGAAACCTAAAAACAATTAAATCCCATAAAAAACATTAAAATCCCTACTAGACTATAAAAAACTTGAAAAACCCTAAAGAATAAAACCCCTAAAATCATTTAAAAACCCCAAAACCATATAAAAAACATAAATCCCCAAAAAATTATAAAAAATATATAAACCCCTAAAATTTTAAAGACACTAAAAAACATTTAAAACCCTATATAACTCTAAAAACCCTAAAACCCCTAAAAACCATAAAAATATGAACACCCTGTAAAATCCCTAGAAACCCTAAAAATCCATAAAAATACAAAAAAACTCCCTAAGAATCTATGAAAACATAAGAACCCCTAAAAACCCTATAATATACTAATAAAACCATAAAAACATAAACACTCTTAAAATCCCTAAGAAACCAAAAAATGATAAAAACCCTAAAACCCCTAATACCTAAAAAACGCTCAAAATCCAAAAAAATACAATAAACCCTAAATATCTTAAGAATCCCAAAAAACACCTAAAATATAAAAAAACCTAAACAATATTAAGAAATCCGTAATACCTAAAACAATCAAAACCCCGACTACCTAAAAAATGATAAAAACCCTAAAAGACCCTAAAAATCCATAAAAACCATAAAAAGCCATAAAACCTTAAAAAATCCTATAAACTCATACAATTGAAAAACCCACTAAAAACTCTAAAAACCCTTTAATCCCCTAAATATTTTAAAAATATATAAAAACCTAGAAACCATAAAAACTCAAAAATAACCCTAAAAACCTAAAAAACATAAAAAACATAAAGCTCCTAAAACCCCTCAAAACCCATAAAACCATTGAAAACCATAGAAATAATAAAAACCCAAAATACTAAAAAAATACAAAAACCAAAAAACCCAAAAAAAACTTAATAAATACTTCAAAACCTAAAAACACATAAACTCCCTAAAAACCTAAAAACTCTAAAAAACCTAAAACCCTAAAAATAACAAACATCCCTAAAAATATAAGAAAACCTAAAACCCATAAATTTCATTGAGAAACCATAAAGATTAGTAAAAACCCATAAAAAAAATTAAAAACCCTAAGAAAAACGTGATTCTTAAAAACACATAAAACCCTTAAAAACCTAAAATATGCTAAAAGCACTAAAAGTCCCTAAAACATCTAAAACTCATAAAAAATCTAAAAACCATTAAAAACCCTAAAAACATAAAAACTATAAAAACCAACAAAAACTCTAAATATCCTCTAAACCATTTAAAATGTTAAAAACTATAAAAAGTCTTCAAAATCATATCAAACTCATAAAAAACCCATAAAATGACAAAAACTATAAAAAACCAAAAACCCTAAACCCCAAAAAACTATCAATATCCCTGAAAACCATACAACCTGTAAAATATATTAAAAGGACCTAAAAATCTCTAGAAAAGTAAAACCCCAAAAAACCCTAAAAATCCCTACAAAGGACTTAAAAACATAAAATAAATTAAAACCCCTAAAAACACATAGAAACACTCAAAATTCCTAAAATCCTAAAAACCATAAATCATTAAAAACCATAAAAATCTATATAAAATGTAAAGCCCCATAAAAATGTAAAAAATCCTAAAAACCATGAGAACCCAAAACAACCTTAAAACCTTAAAAACATAACAAACTCAATAAAAAACATAAAAACAAAAAACCCATAATAACTCTAAAAATCCTAAAAAATGATAAAGCTCGCTAAATCCATAAAACGTAAAAAACAATAAAAAAACTAAAGAATCCCTAAACGTGTAAAAAAACATATAAACCTTGAAAATCCCTATGAAAACCCTAGAAACCTAAAATAAAATTAAAACCCAAAAACCGCAGAAAATATTAAAAACCTAAAAACCATAAAAATCCAAAAACCCTAAAAACCCTAAAAACCCCTAAAAGTCCTAAAAACCAAAATAATCATAGAATCCCTAAAAATCCCTAAAAATATAAAGACTTTAAAACCCCCAAAACCCCCTATGAAAACCTTAAAAACCTAAAAGTACTTAAAACACGAAAAAACCTAAAAACCCTAAAACCACTAAAAAGACTAAAAATCCCTAAAACCCCTTAAAATCCATAGAAACCCTAAAGACCATAAAAATCCATAAAAATCTCTAAAAATACCTAAAAATGTAAAAATCCTAAAAACCCTGAAAAACCTTAAGAAAACTTCAAAAACCCAAAAAAACTATCAAAATCACTAAAAAAGATAAAAAATGTTAAAAAATCTAAAAATCCTAAAACCTTCAAAATCTTCAAAAACACAAAAAACCCATTGAACCCCAAAAAATACTAAAAATTAAAAAAAAACTAAAACCCTAAAAACCCTAAGAAAAAAAATAATAAATCTAAAAACACATAAAACCCCTAAAAACTAAATTATGCTAAAACCCCTAAAACCCCTAAAAGCACTATTTTTTTGAATCCCTAAAAGTAATCTGAAATGAAAAAATTATAAAAAAGTACCTAAAAACCTAACAAATCAGAAAAATGAGAAGAAAACCCTAAAAATAACCCAAGAAACCTTACATTTTTAAAAATCATAAAAGATCATATGACCTTAAAATCCATAAAACCACTAAAAATCATTAAAACCCTCTAAAAACCATGAAACCAATAAATACTATAAAACCCCTTTAAAAACCAAAAAATGTAATAAAACTACCAAAAAAAATTAAATCATCTAAAAACACAAAAAAAAATCTAAACCCAAAAATAAGCATAATAATTAAAAACCCTCAAATACCATAAAATCCAAAAAAAACACTAATAACCATAAAAAATCTAAAAATCCCTAAAAAGAAAAAAATGTAAAAATCCAAACACCACCTAAAAACCCGAAATATATTGAGAATCTACAAAAACATAAAAACCCTAAAATAAAAAAAAATGTTAATTACCGCAAAAAAATACTAAAAACCCCAAATACCATAAAAATCTATTAAAACCCTAATGGCTATAAAAATGTTAAAAACCATGAAAATTAGGGAAAACATAAAAACTCAAAAAACCCCAAAAAAGGACTAGGAAAGATTATAAAACTAAAAAACACTTAAAACCGGTAGAAACCTATAAAATTATAAAAACCATAAAAGACCATATAAACTGTAAACACCCCTAAAACGGTAAAAACAACTATAAAATAAAAAAGTTGTAAAACCCCATGATAATCCTGAAATAAAAAAGTCATAAAAACCCATTAAACACCTAAAAAATTTTAAAACATAGAAAAAAGTTATTAAAATAAAAATGTCAAAAAAACACCAAAACCCTAAAAAACCATAAAAACACTACAAAACCTAATACCCCAAAAACCCTCAAAATACCTAAATCCCAATAAACCATTAAACTCTTAAAAAGCCTTAAAAATACTTAAAAATATAAAAAATCCTAAAACACTAAAAACACTGTGAAAACCATAAAAACCTAAAAACTCTTAATACCCCTAAAGAACCTAAAAAATTCTAAACACCATAAAACACATAATAATCCAAAATATCATAAAAAACCCCCCAAAACCCCTTAAAACTCCAGAAACACCATAAAAACCCTAAAACCCTAATAAAAACTCTAAAATCCATTTAAATCCCTTAAAACACTAAAGATACTTAAACCCCTTAAAAATATAAAAAAACCCATAAAAACAAAAGAAACCCAAAAAAGACACTAAACCCCTCAAAATCCCTAAAAACCATAAAAATACATAAAATTCAATGAAAACTATGAAAATTCATAAAAACATAAAAAACCATAAGAATCCTAAAAACCATAGGAAAACCATAATAAAAAATATAAAACCACCTAAAATCCCTGAGCAACCCTTTCAAAATATAAAAAACCCAAAACACTTAAAATATGTAAAAAACTTAAAAAATGCTAAAACCCCTAAAACCCTAAAAATTCCTAAAAATAATAAAAACAATTACTAACTTTAAAAAACATAAAACCCTATAAAACCCCAAAAAACCTACTAAAATTATAAAAATTCCTTTTAAACCTTAAAAATTTTAAATAACATTTAAAACCATAAAAACTCCTAAAATACATAAAAACCTAAAAACAATAAAATCGCTGAAAAATTATAAAACCCCTCAAAATCCCTGAAAACCCGAAAACCCCATAAAAATTATAAAATTAACTAACAAATCCAAAAATACATAAAAAATGTAACAAAAACTAGAAAACCTGACAAATTCCTAAGAAAAACATAAAAACCAAAAAATAATTAATACCAATAAAAAATATTTAATGCCAAAAATCCAAAACCTATAAAAAAAATAAAACCCACAAATACCCTATAACTCCTCAAGACCATATTAATACTAAAACCTAAAAAAAATCCCTAAAAAAGTAAAAAATCAATAAAAACATAAAAATCACTAAAAACTCCTATGAAAACATTAAAGGCCTAAAAACAGTTATAACCCCTAAAAACATAAAAATTCAAAAAAACCATATAACCCCATAAAAACCATAAATAACCTTAAAACCCATAAAAATTTCGAAAACATTAAAACCATAAAAATCCAAAAAGATCCACAGAAATCAATAAAATATAAAAAACCTTAAAAACCCTGAAAGCCCCCTAAGAAAACCCCAAAAACCAAAAATTATTTTAAACCCCTAAAAACCTTAAAACACAAAAACCCTTAAAAGGATTTAAAAATCCTAAAACCCCTAAATTACATAAAACCTGTAAAAACATTAAAAAATTTAAAACCCATAAAAGCCTAATAATAATTAAAAACTCTAAAATCCCCTTAAACCCCTATATATATTATAAAAATATAGAAACCTTAAAACCCATAAAAACCTAATTACAACAAAAAAACTCTCAAAATCCTTGAAACCCCTAAAAACCCATTAAAATCATAAAAACTCCCATAAATCCCCAAGATGTAAAAAACCACCAGACCACTAAAATCCCAAAGAAAATACTGAAAAACTAAAAACACATAAAATCCCTGAAAAACCAAAAAACCCCACTAAAAACACCACTTAAAACACCACATGCCCAAAAACCCTCAAAATCCCTAAAAAACTAAAAACCGTAATGATCCTTAAGAATCCCAAAAACCACTGAAGACATAAAAACTCTAAAAACCATCAAAAACCCTAATAACACCTTAAAATTCTAAAAGCACATAAAACCCCCCAAAACAAAAACAAAATTATAATAAACCTAAAAGTCTAAAACCACCCTAAAAACCCAAAAAACCATAAAAACCCTGGAATCCCTAAAACTGAGAAAAAACCCTAAAATCCCCAAAAAAACATTAAAAACCCTTTAAACCGCTAAAAATGTTAAAAATATCTAAAAAAAGTTAAAACTAAAAAAACATGAAAATGCCAAAAAAATGACGAAAAAAATCCCAAAACCCACCAAAAAAACAAATATCCATAAAACCAAAAAAACCCATCAAACCAAAATTCATAAAAAACAAAAAAATCCAAAAAATCCCTAAAAATCCATGAAAACATAAAAAACCCTAAAACATCAGAAAACCACTAAGAAAACCTTAAAAACCTAAAAACACAATAAACCCCTAAAAACCTAGAAATTAAAAAACCCTAAAAACCTAAAAACCTAAAAACCCTTAAAAACACTCAAAATCCCAAAACATCATAAACCCTAATAGAAATCCTATAAAATCCCTAAAAATGAAAAAAAATATATAAAAAACCAAAAAACCCTAAGAAGACAAAAAAAACTAAAGACAGTCAAAGCACCTTGAAACATTAAAAATGCTAAAACCCTAAAAGACTCTAAAACCCTAAAAAACACTAAAAATCATAAAACCCCTAAAACCATCAAACCCCTAAGAACAAATAAAAACCCTAAAAACCATTAAATATTATAAAACCCCTTTAAACCCATAATAATGTTACAAAAATTTAAAAAAACCCATAAAAGTAAAAGAAAACTAAAAAAATCCTCAAAACCCCTAAAACCGCCCAAAATTCCTAAAACCCTAAAAATCCATAAAATTCTTAAAAACCCTAAAAATACGTAAAAACATAAATAACCCTAAAACCCCCCCAATGAATAACTTGAAAATATTAAAACGCTTAAAATTATAAAACCCTAAAACCCTAAAAACCCTAAAAAATCCATAGAAACCCTCAAAATCCCTAAAACACTAAAAACCATAAAAATCCTAAAAATACATAAAGATTCCTAAAAACATAAAAAACAAAAAAACCATGAAAAAAACCTAAAAACCCTGGAAACCCATAATAAAATTTTAAAAAACAAAAAACATATAAAATCCCTAACAACAATAAAAATACAAAAATATCCTAATGTACCTAAAAACCTCTAAATACCAAAAAAAACTCTAAAACCATAAAAATACTAAAAACCCATATTAACCCTAAAAACCCACTAAGACTAAAAATGCCCTTTCAACCCCTAAAAATTTAAGAAACTCGAAAAAACCTTAAAATGCCTAATGAACTCAAAAAACCCAATAACCCAATAACACCATAAAAGCACTAAAAGCCCTTAAAATCCATAAAACAATAAAAACCATAAAATCCTAAAAATCCCTAAAAATCCCCCAAAACCCTAAAAACCCATAAAAACCCTTTAAATATAAAAATAGTCAAAACCCCTAAAAAACTAAAGAAAACATAAAAACCCTTGAATCCATTCAAAACCCATTGAGGAAAAAGATGGCGGCGCACTCCTCTAAATATCTCTATCACTCATTGCCTCTTCTAGGGTTTTCCCGGGATTCTTCTCAGTTTCGGGTGTTCGATCCTTGTTTCCTCCCGGTTTTCAGTGATGGTGTGCTCGGGAATAGCTTCTCAGGCTCATGGTGGTGGTGGTTTTTGGTCTTCAGCGGTTTCAAATTCCCCCAGCACTTAGGTTTTCACCTTTGGTTGGGGATTTTATTCACTGCTTGTACGTCCGGGCTTTGCTGGATTTGGAGGTTACGAGGCCTTTAGAACGGCCCGATATGCTCTGTGATGATGTAAACGAACCCCATCAGTTGCAGATCGGGGTTTCTAGTCTCTGATCCAGGTGGTTTTCTGTGTGTTCGGGCTTCAGCGAAAATGGAGGCTCTTTGGTCTGCTGTGAAGATAATGTCGTTTCGGAAAGCTCCTTGGCGGCTGGATATTATGAGCTTCAGGCATTGATCAGGGTAGTTTCTTCAGTTCTGAAGCATCTGTAGGTGGGTCAACAGGGTCGAGGGTTTCACTCGCTTGGAAATGTGCAGTGAAAGCTTGGTCTTAAAGTCTTCCTAGGGCTTTCTTCTCAGATGCGATGTGGTGTGTGAATTACAGATCTGGAATCTGCTTCTTGGGTTTCAAGACCCACAGATCTGATAGTGGTGGTCCTCGATCGGGGAGGTATGGTTTGTGTCTGGCCCTTTCTTGTCGTTGATCTTGCGACCCCCCCCCCCAAATCTGTGCTTGGAAGGATTGTGGTGGCTGCTCTGGTTTTCCTGGCTCGGCAGCTGTCTTTGGAGGATGATAGGAGGGATATGGTTTCTTGGTTTCTGGATTTTCACGGCTGATGCAAATATACAGGTTCATTTTCAACTCACTTCTTTTCATGCTGTTGTCTTGCTTCTGGATTTCTGCTCCTTGCTGGATGCTATGTTGGTCCTTGGAGGTGTTGTATGTGTTCTTGATGGCTGTTGTGGTGATGTTGCTTGTTTTGGATGTGAGCTTTTGTTGCTTCTAGATCATGAGCTTGTTGCAAGACGTGATTTCTGGATTATCATGTGGTATTGCATGCAGTTGTCTTGTTCTTCTATAGAATGGTCCTTCCCTGTGGTGAATTATTACCACTAGTTTTGCTTCTGGGTGCGACTTGATAGAATGTTGGCTGTTTTATGGCTAAGATGTGACGAATTTCTTGTTCTTTCTTATCCTGGTGGTGTTTCTGGAAATGGGTGTGTTGGAAAATGATGGTGTATGTTTTCTATATTTGGTTCTGTATTGCTGGCTATGGATATGAATGGTGTGGAGAGGCTAGCTACTGTGGAGGATAGTGGTTTTGGTGATGGTGGTTTACTGTTTTTGGATATGAATCTCTTTTGTGGGAAGTTGTCGGGTGCTGGAAGGTTTACTTCTGGTCTCTAGTTACTGCTTAGTTGGGAAGTGCGGAAGGGATGTGGCTCTATGACTCTACTTGCTAGTTGATGGTTGTTGTTTGGCTGGGAGATGCTGGATGCTGGTATTTTTGAGTTTGAATGCTAGTTGTTGGTTAGCTGTGAGAGGTTGAATACTGATTGATGCTGGATGATGGTGGCGGATGATTGGTTGTGTGTTTTTTATGTTTTTGTTTTTGTTTTTTGTTTTTCTTATTTTTACGTGAGTTGTAAGGGGTTTTTGGGTGTGGGTCATTTGACCCCTCCCCCCCCCTTGTCAGATGTGTCTCCTTTTCCTTGTTAATAAATTTGGGGGGGGGGGATAGCCCGACCCTCGCATCTTCCTTACCCTAAAAACCTAAATAGGACCCTAAGGAAGGATGGCGGCGCACTCTCCTGGCATTCTCTCCCTCTCGTCGCGGCTCATAGGGTTTCCTTCTGATTCCCTTGGAGAAAATGGGGTTAGATCTTCTCTTCGTCCCTATTGGATTTATGGGAGGCACTCGTGGTAGCGGTGGGTCGATGAGGAGCCCTTCGGTGCTGATGTTGCTCTTCGACGACTTCACATTTCCTCAGCAGCGGCGACGTTTAGGGTTTTGGCTCCTTTCACGGCCCTTCCCTTTTGTGCTTGTAGGTGGAGATCTTGGCGACTTCGAACTTCAACAGTGTTCTCACGAACAAAGGAGGCAGGCTTCGGTGGTTCTTCCTCGTTTCAGCTCTCAGCGTCCCGATATTGCGATGCAGATGATGGGTCAACAGGGTCATGGACCCCATTAGAAAAGGTTATAGTGGCCCAGCCAAAGGCGGAGAGGGATTCTTTGGCGGACATGGGCTCTTTTTCAATGCTTGGTGATCTGAGGCTTTTCGTCATTTTTTATGTGGTGAGGGATTTCCGACCTTCAGGTCATCGACGTGCTCTGAAGATGTAGATCAGAGGCTTTGGTGTGGCCTGGTTTTTCCGGCGGTCTAGCTCAATTTGGGCGGATCCTGTTCCCGGTGTGTGGCATCTCAGATCCACAGAGGTGTGGTCCAGATCTGTTCTTTTCTTGGTGTGGCGGTGCACTGTCATGGGGCAGCCTCTCAGATCTGGACTTTGTGTTGTGCGGTGCTATTGGTGGCTCCCGGTTTCTTCGAAGACTTCTTCCTCCGAGCGGTGCCATGGAGAGTCTTCGCTTCGGTGCTTCTGTTTGTCGCGCAATCGGTCTTTACTCATCCTTGAAGATGTGTGGGGAGAATTTGATTTGGGATGGCTTGGGCTGGTAGGAAATGGTGCTGATTTCTCATCTTGGATCTCAATGCGGAAGCAGGGATTTTTGTTGGGTTATGGTGGCTGCTTCATGGATTGTGGCGGGATTGGTTTGGTGCGGGGTTTTAGTTATGTTTTGAGGTATTGGATTCTGTCTTCTCTTGGTGTGTGAGTTCTGTGGTACTTGCAGTGGATATTTTTTGTAGGGAGGTGTTGGCTACTGGTTTTTGGGAAAAAAGATGATGGTTGTGGTATGGATGTCAACATTGGTTACTAGTGGTTGTGTGCTTCTGGTGATGATGGTTATGTGCTGTTGGTGGTAGCTTGTTCTGGTGTGAAGGTGCTAGATTCTGGTCTTTGTGAGTTTGGGTGCTGGTTGCTGGTTGGTGGTGAGCTACTGAATTTTGGTGATTGTGAGGCCTGTGATTTTAATGCTGGTGGTTCTGTGATGTTGGATGCTGGTGGTTCTGCGACGTTGGATGCTGGTAGTTCTGGATGCTGGTTGCTTCTTGGATGGGAGGTGCTGAAGCTGCGGTTTATGGTCGTGCTGCTGCTGGATGTTGTTTGCTGCTTGAGTTTGGATGTCGGTCATTGGTTAGTTGTGAGCTGCTGGATACTGGTTGATGCTAGATGATGGGGGTGGCTGCTTTTCTTTGTGTGTTTTCTTTTTTCATTCTTGACTTTCCTTTTTTTTGTGACTTTTGTCTTGGGTCATTAAGGGTTTTTGGGTGTGGGTTGTTTGACCCCTCCCCTCCCCTGTCTGATTTGTCTCTTTTTCTCTTTCTAATAAGTTTGTGGGGGTCGGGAATAGCCCGACCCTCGCCTCTTCCTTGCCCTAAAAACCTAAAAAATATAACACTCCTAAAAAATATAAAACCAATAAATCCCTAAAACCATTGAAACTCTAAAAAACATAAAATACACTAAACCCACTAAACCCTAGAAAGCCACCCAAAAAACCTTAAAACCTAAAAAATTCTAAACACCCTAAAAACCTTAAAAATAATTGGAATCCTAAAATACCTAAAATCTGTTAAACCATAGAAAACCACCCAAAAAACCATAAAACCTAAAAAATTATAATCCCCCAAAAAACCAAAAAAAAACACAAAACCCCTTAAAACCCTAAAACCCCTAAAAACCCTAAAAACCATAAAAATCCTAAGAAAATCTCTAAAAATCCATAAAAACATAAAAAACCTAAATCCCCTAAAAGAACATAAGAAAACCTAAAAAAACCCAAAAGCATATAAAACCCTTAAAAAAAGAAAACAAACTCTAAAAACCCCATAATACTGAAAAAACATAAAAATCCATAAAAACCATAAAACCCCTAAAAACCAAAAAATGCTAAAAACACATAAAAACCATAAAATCAACTAAAAACTATAAAAAACATTTAAAACAATAAAATGATAAAAACTATTAAAATCCCTAAAACCCTTAAAAAAATATGAACCCCCCCAAACTATAAAAACCTAGAACCCTAAAAACCCTCAAAATCCCTAAAACCCCAAAAAATCCATAAATATCCTACAAAAGACATAAAGATCCCTAAAGACATAAAAACCCAAAAAAGCTGAAAAACCAAAGAAAACATTAAAAAACCCAAATCACTTAAAACCCCTAAAAACCTAAAAACCTAAAAACACTAAAAACCTTAAAAAACCTAAAACCCTAAACACCTTAAAACCATAAAAACAGACAATAAAGCAAAAAATAACCTAAAAACTATAGAAATCTTAAAAAAAACACTAAAATCTCAAAAAACCCTTTAAACCCCAAAATATGTAAATAAATTTAAAAAATATATAAATCCCAAAAAAACTAAAAAAACCCAAAAAACCCAAAAAACCATAAAAATACTAAAAAATTTAAAATATCCTAAACCTATAAAAATACCTAAAATCCCTAAAAACATAAGAATACCTTAAAACCTAAGACAACCTAAAAAACAAAAAACACATAAAACCCATAAAAACCTGAAAATTCTAAAAAATTAAAAACTCTAAAGAACCCAAAACCCTATAAAAATTCCTAAACCCCTAAAAACCATAAAAATCGTAAAATGGCCATAAAAATCCCTAAAATGTTAGAAACCAGAAAACCAGTGAAAATCCCTAAGAAAAGATTAAACACCTAAAACACTTAAAACCTCTAAGAATCCTAAAAACGCTAAAGACCCTAAAACCCATAAAACCTTAAAAATAATAAAATACCCTAACCATTAATAATCATAAAAACCCATAAATAACCTAAAACCCAAGAAAATATTTAAAACCTCTTTAAACTCCACAAACGTTAAAAACTCTGAAAAATTGTAATACCCCAAAATACTAAAAAAAACCCAAATAAATCATAAAACCCCTAAATCCGTAAAAACAATAAAATACCCAAAACCCCCCAAAACTCTAAAAACATTAAAAATCATAAAAATTATCAAAAAAAGCACTAAAAGTTAAAAAAAAACTCAAAAATATCTAAGAAACCCTTAATTTTTTTTTAAAAAATAAACCCCTAAAAACCTAAACATGGTAATACCTGTAAAAAAATATTAAAAACCCTATAAAATGGTCAAAATCCCTAAAACCCTAAATACTATAGAAATCCTAAAAATCCATGAAGACATTAAAATCTTTCAAAACCTCATAAAACCTTATGAAAACCATAAAAACCTAAAAAAAACTTTTAAACCCCTAAAAATCATAAAAAAAGTTAATAACCCAAAAAACCAAAAACCCTAAAAACACTCAGAAACCACAAAAACCCTAAAAATTATATTTTTTAAAAATCTCTAAAAATACCTAAAAATGTAAAAACCTAAAAACCCAAAACCCCCTATGTAAACATTAAAAACCTAAAAACACATAAAATCCCTAAAACATAAAAAATGATAAATATCTTAAAATCCCATTAAAACATGAAAAAATTAAAAACCTAAAAAACACCAAAAATACAACTAAAAACTAAAAAAACCCGTTAAACCACTAAAATCTATAAAAACCATAAAAAACATATCAAACTCAAAAAAAAACTAATAACCCAAAAAGACCATAAAGACTATAAAAACACTAAAACCCATAAAAAATCTAAAAACCTATCACAATCCAATAAAATATTTAAAAGTACTTAAAAAAATAAAAAATCCTAAAATCACTAAAAACCCCTATGAAAACATTTAAAACCTAAAAAAACAAAACCCATAAAAATATAAGAAACTCTAAAAAACCTATAAACCCTAAAACCCTCAAAATCCCTAAAATCAATAAAAATCAATAAATGTCTAAAAAATCCATAAAACCATTAAAAACATAAAAAACCCTAAATCCTGAAAAAAATTGAAAACCTAAAAATATTTCAAACCATTATAAAAACCTAAAAACCTAAAAACCCATTAAAAATCATAAAACACTAAAAAAACCCATAAACCCCTCAAAATACCTAAAAATACCTAAAAATCCTAGAAAATACCTAACAATCCTTGAAAACATAAAATCCACAAATAAACCTGAACACCCCTATGGATAACTTAAAAAACTAAAAACAATTCAAAACCCTAAAAACATGAAAACACTAAAGAGCCTAAAACACCGTAAAACACTCAAAACCCCTCAAAAACAATAAAAAATATAAAACTCTTTAAAGCCCCCAAAAAACTCATTAAAACACTTTAATCCACTAAAAACATTAAAAAAATCTAAAAACATTAGAACCCCAAAAAACTCATAAAAACCCATAAACCCCAAAAAACAAAAGAAACCCTAAAAACTCGAAAAAATTAAAACCCACAGAACCCCTAAATTACCTAAAAGTCATAAAAATATTAAAACTACCCTAATTTTTTTTCCAAAATACTTAAAAATATAAATAACCAAAAAACCGAGAATAACCCTA
The DNA here is from genome assembly GCA_963277665.1 of Viscum album. Lineage (NCBI taxonomy): Eukaryota > Viridiplantae > Streptophyta > Magnoliopsida > Santalales > Viscaceae > Viscum > Viscum album. The sequence continues at coordinate 1,422,453,461 of OY728136.1, read as the reverse complement.
AGAAAAAATTAAATACTTAAAAACACATTATCCCCATAAAAACTAAAAAATACTAAAATCACTAAGAATACATAAAACTACAAAGAAACCTCAAAATCCCTAAAAACCCCTAAAAATAAAAAAAACCAAAAAATAACTAAAAATCACTATGAAATTAAAAACCATTAAAACCCCTATAAAAAATTAGAAAGTGGCGGTTTTGCTGCTCCCTTCATGATCTTGCTGTGTGATGTGGATGCGGGGTTTGACAATGGGGCTCCTTGTTGGTGTGGATCGGTGCATGCGACCTTCTTCTCACAGCTTGTGGATTTCATGGTGCTAAGACCCTCAAGGTGCCGCTTTGACCTCCTTGATGGAGTGGTGTTCGTGCGGATGGAGGTGCATCTGTGGGTGGCAGGGTCTCTCCTCGATTGATCCGAGCTCTGGTGGTGTTTCTGGGTCCTTTTCGGCTTCATCTTAGATGGTATTTTGTAGCGATGTGGTGCGGGCGTGAAAGATCTAGAATCTGATTATTGGGTTTCAAGATCTACAGATTTGACAGTGGCGGCCCTCGATTGGGGAGGCAAGGTTTGTGTATGGCCCTTCCTTGACATTGATCTTGTGGCCCCTCCAAACCTGTGTTTGGGAGGTCTGTGGTGGATTTTCTGGTGTTTCTGGATCGATGGCGGTCTTTGGCGGATGATAGGCGGGACGTGGTGGCTTGGCTTCTAGAAGTTCACAACTGATGCAAAGATACAGGTTCGTTTTCAACTCACTTCTTTTTATACTGCTGTCGAGCTTCTGGATTTCTGCTGTCTGCTGGATGCTATGTTGGAATTTGGAGGTGCCTTATGTGTTCTTATTGGCCGTTGTGGTGATGATGCTTGGTTTGGTTGTGCGTTATTGTTGCTGTTGGATCATGAGCATGTTGCAAGACTAGACCATCATGGGGAGGACATGCTGGTTGCTGGAAAGGGTGTGAATGGAGGCTGGTTGGGGAAAGGCTTCATTATTTATTGGTTGTTGAATGCTAACTGGGGGATGATGCTTGTGGTTGTTTGGTTATTTGCTACTGATGTGGATGAGTTTGTTGTTGTGATTCTAGTTGCTAGTTGTTGTTTGCTGGGAGGTGATGATGGCTGCATTTGGTTGTGGTTCTTGTGATGTGGTTTGATGCTGGTGGGTGTGATTGACTGTGATGTCAGATTTGGTGTTATTGGTTGTTGGGGCTGGTTGGTTTGGATGTGTTCCTGTTGTTGTGTAGCTGTGATGATTGGATGTGGTGCTGCTGGATGCTGGTACTGGCTGGATGTGACGTGATGATTCCACTGTTTTGTCTGGTTCTTGAGTCTTTTTCTTTCTTTGTTTTTCTTTTTTTGGCGTGCGTTGTAAGGGGTTTTTGGGTGTGGGTCGTTTTACCCCTCCCCTCCCCTGTCTGTTGTGTATCCTTTTTTCTTTCTAATAAATTTGGTGGGGGGGGGATATCCTGACCCTCGCATCTTTCTTTCCCTAAAACCCCCAAAAACCATAAAGACAACAAAAATCCTCAAAATCCATAAAACACATAAAAACCCTAAAAACCAATGAGATATCTAAAAATACATAAAAACATAAAAATCCCTAAAAACCATGGAGACCCCCAAGAAAACCTTGAAAACTAAATTCACTTAAAACCCCTGAAAACCTAAAAAAATAAAAAAACCCTAAAAACTCTAAAACCCCTAAAAACCCAAAAATCCATAAAAACCTAAAAATACATAAAAAATACCTAAAAATATATAAAAACAGAAAACCCCTAAAACCCTAGAAAAATCCTAATAAAACTTTAAAAACCTAAAAAAAATTAAAACAACAAAAACCTAAAAACACTAAACCCCCCAAAACCCCAAAAAACCCAAAAAACCCATAAAAAATAAAACCCCTAAAAACCTTAAAACCACCCCCAAAACCCTAAATCCAATAAAAAATAAACCCTTAAAAACCCTAAAAATGGTAAAAACTTTATAAATTATAAAAAAAAGCACTCAACAAATACCTAAAAATCCGTAAAACCAAAAAAATCCTAAAACTCTTCAATTCACAAGAACCCTTAAAAATCAAAAAATTCCACAAAATTTCCAAATAATACCAAAAAAATATAAAAAACCCTAAAAACTATGAAAAATCTTTGAAAAAATTTAAACTCTAAAAACATATAAAACCCATAAAAACATAAATGACACTAAAGACGTTAGAAAACATAAAAATACATGAAAAAACAAAAACCTTCTAAAACCATAAAAATATAGAAAAACTACAGAACCACATAAATCCTTAAAACCATAAATACCCAATAAAAAATATAAAACCCTTTAAACCCCAAAAAACTATAAAAACTCTAAAAAAATTAAAAATCCTAAAAAAACTCATAAAAATCCCTAAAACCCCCAAAAAACTTAAAAACCATTAAAACCAAAAAAATCCCTAAAACCCTAAAAAAATTATTGAACCTAAAAAATACTGAAAATGTAAAAAACTTTAAAAACATAAGAAAACCTTGATAGCATAAGACAATTAAAACCACTAAAATATAAAAATGCTAAAAACTCTAAAAACCACAAAAAACATAAAATCACTCAATATCCCGAAATCCTTGAAGTCCAAAGAAATCCAAAAAATCCCTAAATATCCAAAAAACTTAAAAACCCCCAAAATCCCTTAAACCCCCTAAAAACACTTAAAACCCATAGAAAATAAAAAACATACAACAGTAAAACCCCCTAAAAACACTCATAATCCCTAAAAATGTATAAAACCTTGAAAACCCTAAAAAACCTCAGAAAATAAAAAAACAAAAACACCTAAAACTCAAAAAAAAAACAAATAAATTTTCAATAACCTAAAAGTATTTTAATCCCCAAAACCCCTAAATACCAAAAAACCCCAAAAACCATTAAACCCAAAAATCACTAAAAACTCTAAAAACCCTTTAAACCCATAAAAATGTTAAAAAAATATCGAAATCCTTACAAACCCAAAAAACCTCAAAAAACATAAAATCATAAAAATATTCATTAAAATACTAAAACCAACAAAATACCTAGAAACAATAAAAATTCCAAAATCCCTATAAAATACTAATAACATAAAAACCCCTAAAAATCCTAAAAACCCTTAAGAAAACCATAAAAACCTGAAAACAAGTAAAATTCCTAAATGCATAAAAATGATAAAAGGCAAAAACCTTAAAACCATAAAAAATCCTAAAACCCTAAAAATCCCTAAAAACCCTAAAAAACCGTATGAATATTGAAAATCCTAAAAATCTATAAAAACGTAAAAAAACTAAAAACCCATGAATAACTTTAAGAAAACCAAAAAACCCAAAAAACACTTTAAACGCCAAGGAACCACTAAAAACTAAAAAAACCTAAATACCCTAAAAACCCTAAAATATTAAAAACTCTAAAAACCAAAAAAAAAATCAATAAAACCCTAAAATACAAAAAAATATCAAAAACCCCTAAAAACCCTCAAAAACCTAAAAACCCTAAAAACCAATAAAAATAAAAAAACACTAAAAATACCAAAAAAAAGATAAAAAACCCAAAAACCCCCCTAAGAAACCCTTAAAAACCTAAGAAAACATAAAAACATAAATAAATAAAAAATTATAAAAGCACTAAAAACCCAAAAGACCCTAAAAAACTCTCAAAATACCAAAAAATCATAAAAACAATAAAAATACTGAAAACCATAAAAAATCTATAAAATCATAAAAACACTTAAAACCTAGAAAAACCAGAAGAAAAAAATTGAAACCTAGAAATACTTAAAATCCCAAAAAACCTACAAAATGATAAAAACCCTAAAAGACCACAATAACCCTAAAAATTTCTAGAAAACAATAAAAACCCATAAAAACCATAAAACCCAAAAAAAACATAAAAACCGTAAAAACTAAAACTTTAAAAACACTTTAAATCCCTAAAACATTAAGAACCCTAAAAGACCTTAAAACCACTAAAATAATAAACAAAAACGCTAAAATCATAAAAAAAAATAAAAAAAAATAAAATTCCCAAAAATCACTAAAAATTTAAAAACCCCTAAAAACTCTTAAAACCCTAATAAATCCATAAAAACCTAAAAACCCTTAAAACCACTAAAATCTTAAAAATAATAGAAAACCTAATATAACTAACATTGTAAAATCATTAAAACCCATAAAAATATTAAAAACCCTAAAAAACCATTAAAAACCTAAAAACCCACTAATAACTCTTAAAACCCTTTAGACCCCAAAAATTTTAAAAACTCTAAATAACATTTAAAGCCCTAGAAAACTCAAAAAAATAGAAAAACCTAAAACACGTTAAAACCTCTAAAAATCCCTAAAACCGAGAAAATTTACAAAACCCATGAAATACTAATAATTCAATATAAATTCTAAAAAATGTAAAAAAAACCCTCAAAACCATCATAAACCATAAGAAAACCTTAAAAACATGAAAACCTTTTATATTCCTAAAATCATCTAAAAATATAACAACCCTAAAACAAATAAATATTCCTAAAATAGTCATAATACATAAAACCCTAAAAACCATAAAAAACTAAAAAGTCCCTAAATAACCCTAAAAACATAAAAAATCCTAAAACCAAGAAGAACAAGAAGAAAATATTAAAACCATGAAAAAATTAAAACACAATAAAATGTAAAAATTATAAAACACATAAAATACCATAAAAATCCTAAAACCCCCTATAAACTAAAAAAATCCTAAAAACCCATATCACCCATAAAAACAACAAAATCTTATAAAACACCTTTAAACACCTAAAAATGTTAATAAACTCTAAAAATTATATAAAACCTAAAAACTCAAAAAACATTAAAACTACAAAAATCCATAAAACCATGAAAACCCAGAAAACACTAAAACCCCCTAAAAACCATACAAAACATAGAAACCATAAAAAATCCTAAAAAAATCCAAAGAATCCATAATAATGTAAAAAAATACTTAAAAACCCTAAGAAAACATTTAAAACCTAAAAACACTAAATACCATAAAATCCTACAAAATCCCTAAAATTTCCAAAAAATGTTCAAAACACGGAAAAAAATCCAAAAACACCTTAAAAACCTAAAAACACTTGAAACCCCCAAAAACCTAAAAAATGTTAAAAACACTAAAAGTTCCTAAAAATCAAAAAAACCACAAAACCACAAATAACCTTAAAAATATTAAAACCCATAAAATCCCTAAAAACCATCTAAAAACTATAAATACCCTTTCAACCCCCAAAAAAATTGAAAGCACTAAAAAACATTAAAAACACTAAGAAACCAAAAAACCCTTAAAATCAAAAAATAAAAAATAAAAAATCCCTAAAACCCTAAAAACATAAAAAACCATAAAAACATTGAATCCCCCCCAAGAAAACGTAAAAAAAATTAACCCCTAAAAATATAAAAATATCAAAACCACTAAAAACCCTAAAAACCTTCAAATCACGATGAATAATAAATGCCCTAAAAATCCCTAAAAAACCCAGAAAACATAAAAAAATCCAAAAACCCTTGAAAATCACTAAGAAAATATTAAAAACTAAAACACTAAAAACACATAAAATATAAAAAAATTATTAAAACACTTAAGGACTCTAAAATCTATAATATTCCCAAAAAAATCATAAAAACTTCAAAAACCCATAAAAAACCTAAAAGTGATCAAAATACCTAAAATCCCTAAAACCATAAAAATTCTAAAAAATAAATAAAAATACATTAAAATGTAAAAAACCTAAAACCAAATGAAAACCATAAAAACCTAAAAACACATAAACCCCATAAAACCTAAAAAGCACCAAAAACCCTAAAAACATAAAAATCTGAACACCCCTCAAAATCCTTTAAAACTATAAATCCCCTAAATAACCAAAAAATCCCTATAAATCCCAAAATGAAAAAATCATAAAACACGTTAAAATACATTTGAAAACATTAAAAATAGAAAACCCATTAATACCTGTAAAAACATACAATACGCTAAAAACCCTAAAAGTACATAAAACCCTAAAAATCCATAAAAACATAAAACCCTAAAACCCATAAAAATTCTAAATTACCACAAAAATTTTAAATGCATTTAAACACCTAAAAACATTCAGAAAAAAATAAATACCCTTAAAAAATGCTAAAAACCAAAAAAACCCCAAAATACAATGAAAACCTAAAACCCCTCAAAATCCCTTGAAACCCTAAAAAACATAAAAATAATAAAATATCCCGAAAATCCCTAAAAAGTAAAGAAACCTCTACCAGCCCTAAAAAACACTGAGAAACCCTTAAAAACCTAAAAACACTTAAAACCCATAAATAACAAAAAAATAATAAAACCCCTAAAAAACCATAAAAATACAAAAAATCCATAAAAACCTAAAAACTTGAAAGAACTCTAAACATACCTATGAAAATCCTAAAGAACAAGAAACATTTAACATCCCAAAAAAATTAAAAATAACAAAAAACCCAAAGGCACTAAAATCTCTAAAATCCACTTAAAACCATAAAACTCTATAAATCCTTAAAAATATTAACACCCCATAAAAACATAAAACCACTAAAAACCCTAAAACATATAAAACTCATAATGACATTACAAAATCTAAAAAACCATAAAAACACAAAAAACCCTAAAAACTATAAAACCCCTAAAAACCCTAAAACCCCTAAAAACCACAAAGTCCCTAAAAACCAAAAAAACCCTAAAATCCCCAAAAATCCATAAAAATATAAAAACCATGATATATTTGAAAAATCCAATAAAAAAAATAAAAACCTAAAAACACTTAAAACCATTAAAAAATAAAAATGCTAAAATCTGTAAAAAAATCCAAAAAACCCAAAAAATCATCAAAATACCAAAAAATCCTAAAAACCATAAAAATCCCAAAAGTCCCAAAAAATAAAAAAAACAAAACCCCTAAAAACCAATATGAAAATAAAAAAAAACCTAAGACACTAAAAAACCCTAAGAAAATAATAAAAGCTACAAACACTAAAATTCCCTAAAAACCTTTAAAACCCCTAAAATCCACAAAAAACCAGAGACACCAATAAAACCCAAAAATGATAAAAACTTTTTAATCCCTAAAACAAAAAAAAATAAAAAGACCATTAAAACAGAAAAAACTAAAAAAACCCTAAAATATGGAAAAAAAAATTAAAACACTAAAAAACCCAACTGAACCCTAATAACCACTAAAATTACATAAAAACCCATAAAAATACTATAAAATCTCTAAAAATCACAAAAATTCCCAATAAACATAGAAAACTCAAAAAACCCTTAAAACCCCTAAGAAAATCTTATATACATGAAAAAACATAAAACCACTAAAAACCGAAACACCCTAAAACACAAAAAAAACCTTAAAAACCCATTAAAACCCTAATAACCCAAGAACCTATAAAAATCATAAAAGATCCATAAAGATAAAAAAATTAAAAAAACCCAAAAGTACCTAAAAATATAAAATAAAACTTTAAAAACCTATAAACACTATAAACCCCAAAAAACCTAAAAGGCACTAGTAATACTAAAAAACTTAAAACCCCCAAAACCATAAAAACCCTAAAAATCCATTAAAACTCAAAAACCACTTTGAATAACTAAAATTTTAAAATAAACTCTAAAAACCATAAGACCCCCTAAAAACTCAAAAAACCCATAAAACCCCAAAAAACATACAAACCTGAAAACCCCTAAAACCACTCATAATCCCAAAAAACCATAAAAATCCTTCAAATCCCACAAAATACCTAAAGATTAAAATCCAAAAGTCCCTAAAAACCCTTATAATTCCATAAACACCAAAAAACACTTAAAACCCTAAAAAACCTAAAACTACAAAAAACCCTAAAAAGCCTCAAAATCTTAAAAAAAACCTATAACCCCATAAAAATCCTAAAAATACCTAAAAACATAAAACCCCTAAAAACCTAAAATGAACCCAATTCAATCATAAAAACTAGAAATAATTAAAACTCCTAAAAACTCTAAAACACTAAAAACCATTAACAACCTAAAACCCCCAAAAACTCCAAAACCCTCAAAATATCTTAAGACCCAAAAAATCATAAAAACCCAAAAAATCTCTAAAATCCCCCAAAATTTAAAAAAATATAAAAATAATGAAAAACCCGAAATAAAATAACAAAATACTAAGAATATTTAAAACACCTAAAAACCTAAAAACAATAAAATTCATAAAATTCCTAAAAACCCTAAAAACCCACAAAATCACTAAAAACCCCAAAACCCTAATATTTTTAAATAATAAATAAAAATGACAAAAAAAAAATAAAATACCCAAAAAGCAATGAAAAATCACAATAAAATCTAAAAAACCTAAAAAACAAAAAAATTATAAAAACTATAAAGACCCTTAAAACCTTAAAACCCAATAAAACCTCTAAAACTTTTAAAATCATTAAAAACCCATTAAATCCCTAAAAACACTAAAAATTATAAAACCCTTTTAAAAATATAAAATCATTAAAAAATATAAAAACCATAAAACCTTAAAAAAATGAAATAAAATCCCAACAAAAATGTTAAACCCTAAAAAACCCAAACAATAATCAAAATCCAAAAAATAATAAAAAAATTAAGAATCCAAACCCACCCCAAATTCCTTATAAATTTAAAAACACCTAAAAAACCTAATAAAAACATATAACTCGTAAAAACATAAAAATTCATAAAACCCTAAAAACACTCAGAACCCCTAAAATACCTCAAAAACCCAAAATGCCAAAAAAAACAAAAAAAATTAAAGAGCCCTAAAAATTCCCTAAATGCTAAAAAACCTAAAAACCTAGAAAACCTTAAAAAATAAAAAAAATCCCGAAAACATTAAAAACACTAAAAACTCAAACTGAACTTAAAGTAATAAAACTCTTAAAAACAACAAAACCCCCTTGAATCCATAAGAAATATAAAAATACATAAAATACTAAAACCCAATAGAAACCCAAAAACTACTAAGAACTATCAAAATAAATTAATTCAATAACACTATAAAAATATCTAAAAAATATTACAACCATAAAATCATTAAAAAAACCCCAACTAAAAACCCCCAAAAAACCAAAAAACCCAAAAAAACACTAAAAACCATAAAATTCCTAAATAATACATAAAAAACAATAAAAATGTAAAAAACCCACAAAATCCAAAGAAAAATTTAAAATAATTAGAAAAATTAAAACCCCTATAAAACTAAAAATGATAAAATCCCTATAACCCTAAAACCTTAAAAAACCAAAAAATCCTCAAAGTCCTTAAAAACTCAAAAAAAACATTAAAATCCATGAAAACACACAAAATACCTAAAAACACAAAAAACCCCCAAACCACTAAAAATTCTAATAAAACCATAAAAACCTAAAAAACACTTTAAAAACCTAAAAAACCATCAAATCCTTAAAAACCCTAATACCTTAAATGACCCTAAAACCCCTAAAATCACTAAAAACCATAAAACCCGAAAAAAATAAAAACCAACAAACCCATAAAATCCATTAAAGCCACTAAAATTTATGAAAATCACTTAAACCCAAATAATTATTAAAGCACAATAAAAAACCTCAAACCCCTAAAAAATTCAAAAAAACCCAATAACCCAAAAAACCCCAATAACCCAAAAAACCCAGAAAATTACTAAAAATTATAAAAACAATTAAATTATTAAAAAATCCAAAAAAACCTAAAAACATTAAAAACTACAAAACCTAAAAACCCTTATAAATCCATAAGACCAATAAAACACATAAAACCCCTAAAAACCAAAAAAAATCCTAAAAACCCTAAAACCACCTAAATCCTTAAAAACCCTAAAAGTAATAAAAATACTAAATAAGCACTAACATAACCTAAAATATAAAAATTCATAAATACCATGAGAATCTGAAAGAAAGTCATTAAAACAAAAAAATCCCCAAAAACCCCAAAAAACCATAAATCCCCTAAAAACCATGAAACCCTAAAAACCCAAAAAACCCTAAACACCCATTAAATACTCTAAAAATTATTTACAACCCTAAAAATTTAAAATACTCTAAAATTAATTAAAACCTAGAAACCTGAAGAAAACCCTAAAACCAAATAACATCCATGAAAAACTAAACACCCTAAAACCCCTCAAAATACCTAAAAACCGTAAAAAACTATAGAAATCCTAAAAATCCCTAAATATCAATAAAATTTTAAAAAACCCTAAAAACCTTGAAAACTCCCTAATAAACCCATAAAATCCAAAAAAAACATAAAGATCCCAAAAAACCTAAAAATGAAAAAATCTCTAAAATCCCTATAAGCCTTAAAAACCCTTACAAACCTATAAAAACCATAAAAATATAAAAATCCATTAAACCACTAAAATTTTAAAAACTCTAAATACTCTAAAAACACCCATAAATACCCCAAAAATCCCAAAATCCCATTAAAATCCTAAAAACAAAAAAAAACTCAATATCCATAAAAAACCTAAATATCATAAAAATACAAAAACCCCTAAAAATGTAAAAACACATAAAAACCATGAAAACCCCTAAGATAAACATAAAACAATAAAAACACTCAAAAACCCTACAACCTATGAAACACTAAAAGCCATAAAAAAACATAAAAACCCCTAAACCCTTATAATCCCTTAAAACATTAAAAACAATAAAAGAACGTTAAAAATCACTAAAATCCAAAAAATATATAAACATAAAAACACGAAAAAATCTAAAAAAACCATAGAAACCTAAAAACACATAAAACCCCTAAAAACCTAAAAATGATAAAAACCCTAGGAACCCTCCAAATCTATAATAACCCTAAAAATCCATAAAAATACTAAAAATCCCTAAAAGTCACTAAAAATGTTACAAACCCTAAAAACCATAAAAACCCTAATAAAACCATAAAAATAGAAAAATAATTAAAACCCTTAGAATCCTGAAAATGATGGAAACCTTAAACACCCTGAAAATCCTAAAAACCCATAAACACGATATAAAACCATAAAAACTATAAAAACCCCCAAAATAACCAAAACTACAAAAACCATTTAAACCCCTAAAATTTTAAAAAAACTCTAAACACCCTTTAAAACCCAAAAAATACTAAAATACACTAAAAACCATAAAAATACTAAAACCATTAAAACCTTACAAACCATCAAAATCCTAAAAGACCTTAAAAACATAAAAGTCATAAAAAATCCTTAAAATCCTTAAAAAGATAAAAAAACACTAAAAACCCTGAAAAGACCTAAGAAAAGATTAGAAACCTAAAAACACATTAAACCTCTAAAAACCTAAAAAATACTAAAAACCATAAATACACTAAATACCCCTAAAACCCCTCAAAATCCCTAAAAACATAAAAACATAATAAACTAAAAAATCCCAAAATCTCTAAAAACGTCAAAAAAAAAACTACCAAACATATGAAAACCTAAAAAAATCTATAACACTTAAAAATAATTAAGACCCCTAAAACCCTAAAAATAATAAAAACCCTAAAAGTCCCTAAAACAGTAAAACCGCTTTAAAACCAGAAAAACAACTAAAACCTTAAGGCCCCTAAAACCCATAAAAAACCTAAAAACTATTAAAATGTCAAAACCCATTAAATGCCTAAAAATGTTAAAAAACCATAAAATTCCATAAAACACCTAAAAACACCAAAAAATGAAATAAACACATAAAATTCCTAAAAAAGCCTAAAAAAATCAGAATACCTAAAAACCCTAAAACCCATAAAATCCTAAAAATTCATAAAAATCCATAAAAACATAAAAAACCCTAAAAAACGTAAAAAAAATGAAAAAACCATAAAAAAACTTAATACCTAAAAAACCATAGAACCCTTAAAACCAAAAAAAACATTAAAAAATCTAAAAATCCTAAAACTCTTAAAAAATATTAAAACCCCTAAAATCCCTAGAATCATGAAAAATTCATAAAAACCAAAAAATCCATTAAAAACCCAAAAACATAAAAAACCTTAAAAATATTGAATACCCTATGATAACCTCAAAAACCAAAAAACAATTAAAACCCCTAAAAACCTAAAAATTTCTAAACCCCTAAAAGAACCTATAAACCCAAAACCTCTAAAAACCATAAAGAAACTAAAAATCTTAAAAAACCCTAAAAACTACTAAAAATTCTAAAAAATATTTATCCGCTAAAACATTTAAAAATTATAAATACCATAGAAACCCTAAAAACTCAAAAAAGGCCAAAAACCAAAAAAACCATAAAACACTAAAAACCCTAAAAAGAAATAAAAACCCTAACAATCCATAAAACCACTAAAAATATAAAAAACCTAATAAATCCCTAAAAATACCTGAAAACCTTAACAACCCTAAAACCCCCTAAAAATAAGTAATATAACATTAAAAGGAAAAAAAAACTTAAACCCCCTAAAAACCTAAAAATTGTAAAATTCTAAAAACCAAAAAACCTAAAAAATCCTAAAAACCCAAAAACACTCAGAATCCCTAAAAACACTAAAACCATAAAAATCCTAAATAATACCTAAAATTTTTAAAATTAAAAAACACCTAAAAAACATAAAACCCCTAATAAAACATTAAAATTCTAAAGAAATGAAACCCTTAAAAAGACTAAAAACACAAGACACCCTAAAACACCTTAAGAACCCAAAAAACCACTAAAAATCATAAAAAAAATCCAAATAACGATGAAAACCCCTAAAAACTCATAAAATAATAAAAACCAATAAAACCTCTAAAATCTCATTAAATCCCTAAAATGTTAAAATATCTAAAAACAATATAAAACCTAAAAACCAAAAAAAAAAAAAACAAAAGACCAAAAAAACAAAAAAACCCAAAACCCAAAAACCCCAAAAACCCCAAAAACACCAAAAAACCTAAAACAACTACAAATATCTACCAATTTTAAAAACCTAAAAACTGGTAAGAATAATATATAAAACTAATAATGCATGAATAATCTAAAAATTTGTAAAATTATAAAATCCCTAAAAGCCTAAAAAAAATTTAAATGAAAAAATCCATAAAACCCATAAAACCTCAAAATCCCTAAAAACCATAAAACCCTATAAATGACTAAAAAATCTTGTTTCCCATAGAACAAGTGTTCTGATTAGGAATCACTACTTCAAAAATTTTCCATTGTATTTATTTATGGAAGGGGAAACATCCAATGGTTTTGTATCCAAACGGACATACTTTCCAAAGGCAGGTGTTCATTAGATTTGTTAACCTATGATGCTTAAGAAATCACATTGGTCGGGAGGATGGGAGGTCAGGATCATCATACCATTTCGGGGGTAATTATTACCTACTCTAGGAATCTCTTATAGATTTAAGATATGTTCATGAATCCTTATTAATTTACCAAGTATAATGTAGGATTCCCTTGATATTTGCAATCAATTATTTAGCATGTATGAAACTCAAAATCACTCATAAGTATTATAGGTTATTTATCAGTGGATATATCCGTATGTATTTGAGGTTATCCATCAATGGTATCCTCTCATATATTACTTATAGTTTCTTTAGTCACTGTTAGGATGATGCTTGTTTTTAAGCCACTCAGTGAGGAACTTTGGAATTTATGGTCATCCAGGTAGAAAAAATAGTTTTGATGATGGGGTTGTTACCATAACTGTGCTACCTATGTATCCTCATGAATGGAATAATAACCCTTATAGTTTGGTACTGCTTAATGGGACACATAATACCTTTTAAGGTTGTGTGATAAGGACCAAACCATATATTTTAATGTCAGGTTGTAAGGACATTTTTGACAGAATATGCCTAGTCAAATCATGGTGTTAGACTTAAGCCTATATATCCCAAGGAACTTGGAAAGGATACATGATTCAAACTTGTATTATAACCTTCTCGTAATATAGCCCAGAAATAAAATGGTCGATTTGTAGTGTTGGGTTTGAACCGCTATGAGGATTCCTATGTATCCCACTTTGATGGGAATCAAATCCAAAGTAGTTTGGTAAGTCTCGCAGGGGTGTATAGACCTTTGAGATAAATTGGTTAGGGAATAATCCTAAAGGGGATTCCATTGTAACAAGGTCCTTGGGAGGTATTTTAACTCATGGAGATTAAAAGGGGACTTAATTCGGGGCGTACTCCTAAGGAGGATTCCCATATTAAGGGAATTAGGGTTGGACTTTCGAGGAGGATGTCCATTGAACTCAGGTCCTAGGTGAAGGATTTCTATATATAAAAATTATTGTGGGAATTAGAGTTCTAATAGTTCAATATGGATGGTATCTTGAGGAGGATTTCATGTGTGTTTAAGAATTATGTGAGGCTTCCTATATATCCTAATTATGGTGGGAATGAGAGTTCTCATAGTTTAATATGGCTAGATTCATTAGGGGGATGTCCAATGAGATCGAGACTTGAGTGAAGTATTACTATGTATCCTAATTATGGTGGTAATCAGACTTCTAATAGTTCAAGATGGTTGTACTTCTTAGGAGGATGTCCAGTGAGCTCGGGCCTTGGGTGAATGCTTCCTACATATGCCAATTATAGTGGGAAATAGAGTTCTCATAGTTCAAGATGGTTGGAATTATGAAGAGGATGTCTAGTGATCTCGTGCCATAGTTGAAAGCTTCCTACATATCCCAATTATTGTAACATCCTAGGAAAATAAATAACATGAAATTTTTAAAATTTATTAATATTTTTGAACTAAATTCTACTTTAAAGGGGACTCTATGTTCAATGGCGTACCTGATCCGCAACAATGAGTTTCTTTGAAACCTTGCATTGCACACTAATAGTATAATATTATTATTTTAAATGGTAGTTAATACCTAGCCATTGTAATGGTGGTAATGAACAGAACTAATTAAAAAAATAATTATATATGTTTTTTAAATTATTTTACACTTATCCAATAAAAGTAAGAGGATTAAAATGTGAATGAATCTAATTTTAAACATAATTTACTTTAAAAAGATGATTTACCACCTTTAAATGTTGAAACCTCATTAAATCTAGTTCTGTTAACTTTTATATGTTCCATTTGACAAAATTAAATTCTTCTTTATAATTGGGACATCAAAATTTACTTTGGTTAAATTTATGGTATTTTTCTGATAAATTTCATTTTTTATGAATATTGAAAAATAGTATATTTTAATTAAAAAGTTCCTTTTAATCTAATTTATTTATATCGTTATATTGTCTTTCTAATTGGTTTTAAAGTGTAATTTTATTATGTTTTTACCATTTAATACAATTTTGGTCATTGGAATTATTTTCACTTTGAAATTGGATATAAACTAGTATCAATCTTTTGATAGTTATTGTTTCTTAAAACGCGCTATTTGTTTTGATAATGGGAATTAATTTAATTAATGTATCTTCTATGTTTTGAATTTGGTAAAATAGACATCATTTTAAAATTTGTAATATCAAACATATCTTAGGCATAATTTTGGGTAGTTTTATGAAAAACTTCATTTTTTGATGAATAGTGAAACCACTAAGTAGTAGTTAAAAAACAATCTTTTTCATTTAAATGAAATTTTACGACTTATGTGAATTGGATTTCAAAAATCTAATGTACATGGTTGTTATTATTAAGTAAAATTTGGTTTAATAAGATGAAAATAATTTTTGGTGAATCATAATGTTTTACATTTATTTACCGCGGTTAAAGGTAAATAGGATAATTCAAGGTAAAAAGAATATTATTATAATAAAAAATTACATTAACACCTGTAATAACCTTATTAGTGGATTACTTTACGGCCATGGGCATATTTGGGTCGATTTTGGGACCCATGAAGCCACTTGGGTGTGAGAATGACACTTTAGATTAATTAATTTAATGTAAAGGCCAAAATGACACAAACAAATATCTTTTAGTAAATTAAATTTTACATGGGGTTATATAAGTTATCTTTTCGACTATAAATGTTCATTGGAAAGATAAAACGATTTCCTACATCATGTAATTTTTATTTTAACTTTTAGAATTCAAATAAATAAAATTATTTATGACATAAAAATGATGCAGTATTTACCACATAAATAAATGATTTAAATAAATAAGATTATAAATATTAAAATAACATTAAAAACCAGTACAATTATTATTTTATGATTTTATTTAGACTATTAGTCATCTAATATTAGACTTTAATTAGTTTTTGGCCTTTAGAAACTGAATATAATTATATAATAAAATAATATTTTCACACTTTCCTAAAGAGCCCCTCCTTCCACTTATAAAAATCCCTCACTTCTAACCCATTAATCACACATCTCAAACCCATTGTATCATCCAAAACATACAAAAATAAGCTCTAAAGATACCCCACCTACTCCTAGAAGCCTTACCTTATGAAAAAGGCACTTCAAGAGTTCCTTTTGGTTCAAACCAAAGGAAATTGCCTGAATTAAAGGTAACCGTTTGTCTTAAATTATTTTCTTTTATTTTACTTCTCCATCTGCTAAACTCTTTTAATTCCTTTATTTTATAAAAAACAAGTATCCTAAATATACTAGGATGTTTTTATGACAATTATTCGAACTAAACTTACACACATTTCCATATAATGAGCAAAGAACATTTTGTTTCTGTGGATGGAAAACTAACTCCTCCTGAAATAATGATTATTCAATTATATCCTACCGCCTATCATGGTGGCCATTAATATAGAAATATATTTATATATGATATATATTATGTTTATGTTTTATTTATGCTTATGTATTTTCCATTTATATCATTCCTTTATGTTTTCCATTATGGGTAAAACACGATAATTTCATTTGAGAAAGTGCAGACTACCGCACCCTCAAAATGATATGACTCGTTATTGCCTTATATGGGATGTATAAAGGATGGATTTATTGATATTATATATGATATTATACTGTAATTATAATATAAATATGTATAATTATTTTTTAATTCCATTAAAATCTAAAATTGAAATGAAAGAAGCATTCATGCTTACGTACGACTTACTGTCTCCATGAACGGTGTATTTCATTTCATATCTCCAAATGTTATGTACAATTATAAATATATATATATATACTGGATATATATATTATATATATACGTGATATCTAAATCATGTATATCATTTTGGAGATAATATACTTTTGGCCACATGGAAAAATTGTAATTATAACAAGTTCATTTTGACTCAAGTTCTGAAAATCGATAAAATATCCAATATGAAATCAAATAATTAAAAAATTGTTATAGTAAGGTAATAAGTGATATAAAAGGAATAATAAACTTGAAAAATTTTCTTAATCAAGTATAAAGTTTTTTATGTTTATTATCCAGTAAGAAAAAGGAACAAACAAGACAAGTCAGACTTGAGGTAAGGGGTTTCTTATCTCACTTTTAATTCCCTGTGATTTCCATTGTTCACCACTTATTTATTGCATGTGGTGTATTGTGTACTACCATTTTATATATATTTTCATTATTATATTTATATTCATGGTATTCTGTGAATTATTTGGTGGTTATCAACATTTTTTCTTATGACACAATTGATTACAACGTGGTAAGGGGATTTCATCTCACTTCTTATTCCCGTGAGATTCATGCTATATTGCATCTATTTCCTTTTGTGTGGTGTATGTACTTCCCATGATTGTATTATTTGTTTAATATACTTAAATTTTTGTGTATTTACATATTCATTTTATGATACTTCTTTCATGGGGTGTATGTTTCGTAATTTACCAAATCGGTAAGGGAATTTCAAATTTCAATTTCCACTCATTGTGATTTACGTATACTTCATTGATTTTTTTACTCCCTAATTATGTGTGGAATAACTATTTATTATTTTTGTAGTAATTTTAACTCCCCTTTATATGGATATACTATTGATACTCATAATCACTCCATTGATAAATTATCAAGTCATTGATATGAACTTGATACGTGTAATTTTAACTCAATCTCCATTCATTGAGTTAAACATCCAATTCATTGGTGTTATTTTAACCAAAATAGGTGTGAATGTCCTATGATTTATTTACAATAAATGTCCTATCATATTGAGTTTATTTATATTTTTTACACATAATTATTTCATTTATTTATCTTGATCCTAAGGATACAGTCTTTATAAGGGATTTTATCTCAACTCAAATTCCATTGAGTCTTATTTATTGTTATGTGCCAATTCACTTTTATTTGGTGTATATACTATACTTTGACATACTATATCATGAATCCTTTTATTCTCATGATATTATAATGTTTTGATTACCTCAATTATTTTTATTCAAGTGTCTCTCATTTGGTTAGGAACTCTAACTAAAATATCATTTTAAATGTTTTAAAATTTTATTTTTCTAAATATTTATCATTAATATCAATGTCTTAGAAATGGTTTTAAGGATTTATTTATCTGGAAATTAATGTTTTAAATTTAAAATTACTTTTAAATGTTTCAAAGTGTTATGGGACACTTTTATTCAAAAATCATTTTGAAAAATCTTCTTGATAAATAATGATTCTTTTAAATGTTTTCAAGAAAATGGGGGATATTTCTCTCAAATAGTTTTGATGATTATTTTCATTTATGTGAATATACTTCATTATTACTGATTGAGGTTAATTTATTATAATACAGTCTTCCATATTGTATTAAGTGAGTTATGTTTGACTGTGGATGTGCAATTTTTTTCCATTCATGGTTTATGGTTAAAATGTTGAAATTTCGTATGATAGTTTTAACATGAATGTTGATATTATGTTTCAAACTTTTAATATGAGGAATGAATTGGACATATTAAGTGACAGGTGGAGCCCGCTATAGCTCCTCAATGCATCGGTAGGTCTCATGAGACAAACAAGTGTCTTGGAATAAGGCCTTGACAAAATCTTATTTGTAGTCTTGGAACGAGGCCTTGACTATGTGGTTATGATATCTGACATTATGAATTCCATAATTATGAGATTATCTATTGATATTTCATGTGGTTATTCGACTCGTATAATACCATTACTATGTTTTATTATGGAATTATTTACTCAGATCATATTACTTCCATAAAGAGTTGAAGTTTACTATTTGTAAAGGCATGTGTTTTCAATTATTCAACATGCCCAATGTTTATGTTATTTTATGTTGTATTGCTTACTCTTACTGAGCATTTGAGATCACCCCTTTATTGTGTTTAATTTTCCCAGGATATGAAGAAGATAGTAAATAGTGACTTTCAGGAATAATCTTGGAAGCTTTGATGTTTCTAATGAAATAAATTAGTGTTTTTTTCCTTTTCATGTTATAATGTTGAACATATGTATGTATCTTGTTTCCAAGACTACTAACCTGATTGGTCCTTCGGGAATTGATTCATTATAATCATGATAATGTATTAAAATAATGTTCCGGATCCTGGATTCTGGGGTCGGGGCCTTATAGTTGGTATCAGAGGAAGTTTAGTACAAACCATAGAAACTAGATTTATATAAACTCTAATTAGATCACATTACCTAAGATAGACTTTGAGGATTAGTATAGAATAAATTCCTAGAATTTTGGTAATGTAGAGATTTTGTGTATTTTCCTAGAAATAAATCCCTTTCTGGATACAAGCAGGTAGAGGCGGCTCTAGAACAGATGTACCTTGGAGTAAAAACTCCGACAAGGAGTTTCGGGCTTTACTCAGGGTATCCGGGTACATGAAAATGGGCCTTGCTACACTCTTGGTTATGACACTCCCAAGGGATATTTTTAGGATAGTTTACATTTTCTTTACAACCCGATTTGTAGTATTTTACTATAAGATGAGAATAAATGACATTGGTTAATTCTATGGTGTTTTAAATTGAAAATAATGTGTCATGATATTATCTAAATAATTTTATGATTATTGTTACTCACACAATGATTTTTGGTTTTATTCAATGACTGGATTCCAAGGAAGTCATAGTAACTTTGAGCATGATGTACAAGGTGTGAAAAATGGTGGAAATGAGAAACAAAATGGAATGTTGATAGGCGTAAAAGATATCGTGTTAATTCCGAATCGGTTTCCCAAAAATATGATCAACAATATATATATTATCCAACTCTCGGACTCAAAAAAGAGGATAAAGGCGATGAATGATAAGATCTGCAGTATTGGAGACCACAGTGAAAAGAAAATTCAATTTCCATCATGCAAGAATGTGGAAGGAGACACCCAGGAAAGTGTCTAAATGGAACAAAGAAATGATTTACGTGTGGGAAAGAAGGACATAAAGTAAGAATTGCTAAGGAAAATTAAAGAGTACTATGGAAGAAAATAAAAATGGTCCCAAGAATCTATTTACAGTCATTTTCTGTAAATGTAGGGGACCTGGCGATTACCCGAGAGAATGCACTATTCTATAGGATATCCTCTTTGTTAAGGAAGAATCTATGTGGAAATAAATGGATGGAAAAATGTTTAAAAGTATTAGTGCTCTTTGTTGATGGGATTACTTTGGAAGAATTTTCTCTTATATTTGCAACCCTACAGTTTTTCATGTGAAAATGATACTTGAGGAAGAATTACCTTTTCTCCTATGGATATATTTATAAATAACCATTATGTTTTAAATGATCATTGAGTTTGAAGCAATTAAAATTTATTAAATTTTGGGATGAAATGCGAGGTATGAGAACACATTTGTGGTTAAATTATGTTATTGTTATTTTGAGGAATTTATCTTATTTTGGAAATATTATAAAATATAGTTTTTGAAAAAGGACAACACGCATACCATGTGACAACCCATCGCGTCGGACAAATATGTGGGAATCGAACCAACAACCAGTGTGTGATTAGGATTTATCACCTACCACTGGACTACGTGAAGTCCTTGGTCGGTGTGACAAATTCTTTTTAGTTAAATGATTTTATTAAGTTGATTTGGTACCTTTTGTATTATCAAATGGATATCATTAGTTTAGAAAAATGATTTGGTGATTAAGTGATAAATGTTATTTTGGAAGACAATCTCTCTGTTGGGAAAACTATATGCCTAAGGAAAATAGAATAAAGTGGGATTTATTTTGAGGAGTAATGGTGGATTTTTATCTATGTTTTTATTTTGGATTTATAGTGATTTGGGTTATTTATAGAAATGATTAACCTATCAAAGAGAATATGGGATTAGGTTAATTACTTTTAAGTATGTGACTTTAAGAGTATTCAAGGTCATTTCAAGATACAATTTAACATAGAAGACTACATAACCAAATTATTCTATGTTTTGGGATTCAAATATAGTTTGGATTATATTGAAGGATTTTAAGGAACATTGTTTATTTAATGGTATTAATTTATCATTGGGGTGTTGTTGGTTTAATTTTAGAAATAAAGATTAGTATTTCTTTTTCTAAAGGATTATCCTTTTTGGGGATCATCTGATCTTGCACTAACAATTTTGGTTTAGGTTAATCTCAAAAGACAAGGTAAATATATTTTTTATCATTTGTGGATCATGTGATTCTCTATAAGTTTATTCTAGCTCTTCTGGTGTGTTCAAGTCATCTTGAATACTCCGAATTTGAAAAAAGATGAGTTAGTGGTAGAAATTTATTAAAGAATGAAACACTACTTAAAAAGTAAGTATATATCTTTATGTTCTTAGTCAATCTCATAAATAAATTCCTCAAAATTATGAAATGGAACTTAAAAAAACATTGTCCATTTACTTTTCCAATTCGGAAACTAATCACCGTTTATCCCATCACAAGTTTTCGGTTTTCTTGTTGTTAATTTTATATTGATCATGCTTTCAATCACTATCTATCAAAACTTGACACTTAGTTTATCTTCCATATCCATGTTTTAATACATGTAATCCTTGTATGGGTTATCTTAGGTGACATTTTTATTTCTCTTTCTTTCTTTTAAAGTAATTGTTTTATTGACTCTTTTTCCAATGTGGCAATTTCAATGAAGGTTCTAAGCCCAGTTTTAAAATTGCATGGACGTAATTCCCAAAAGGGGGAAGGATGTAATATCCCAGGTAAATAAAGAACATGAAAATTTTCAAATTTGTTAATATTTTTGAACTAAATTCTACTTTAATGGGGACACTATGTTCGATGGCGTACCCGATACGCAACAATGGGTTTCTTTGAAATCTTACGTTTCACACTAATAATGTTATATTATTATTTTAAATGGTTGTTAACACATAGTTGTTGTAATGGTGTGAATGAACAGAAGTAACTAGAAAATGATTATATATGTTTTTACATGATTTTACAATTATCCTATATAAGTTAGAGTCTTAAAATGTGAATGAATCTAATTTTAAACATAATTTACTCTAAAAGGATGATTTACCATCTTTTAATGTTGAACCCTAATTAAATATATTTCTGGTCACTTTTATATGTTCTACTTGAAAAAATAAAATTCTTCTTTAGAATCTGGACATTGAAATTTACATTGGGTAAATTTTTGGTATTTTTATGATAAAATTTATTTTTTATGAAAAGTGAAAAATATTATATTTTAATTCAAAAGTTCCTTTTAAAATAATTTATTTATATGGTTAGATTGTATTTTTAGTTGGTTTTAAAGTTTAATTATATTATGTTTTTACCATTTAATCCAATGTTGGTCATTGTAATTAATTTCACTTTGAAATAGGATTTAAACAAGTATCAATATTTTGATAGTTATTGTTTCTTAAAAACACGCTATTTGATTTGATAAAGGGAATTAATTTAATTAATGCCAATTCTATGTTTTTAATTTGGTAAAATAGACATCATTTTTGAATTCAAAATATCAAATATTTCTTAGGCATAATTTTGGATAGTTTTCTGAAAAACATCAATTTTTGATGAATAGTAAAACCACTAAGTAGTAGTTAAAAAACTAACTTCTTCTTTTAAGTGAAATTTTTCAACTTCTGTGAATTTGATTTCGAAAATATGACATAAATTTTTTTTGTTAGTATATAAAATTTGGTTCAATGAGATGAAAATAATTTTTTGTGAATAGTAATGTTTTACTTTTATTTACCGCAGTTAAAGGTAAATAGGATAATTTAAGGTAGAAATAATATTATAATAATAAAAAATTACCTTAATACTTGTCCTAACCTTATTTTTTGAGTAATATAATACCATGGGAATCTTTGGGTAGATTTTGGGATTCCATGGTTCCACTTGGGAGTGATAATGACACTTTAAATTTATTAATTTAAAGTAAAGGCCAAAATGACACAAACAAATATATTTTAGTAAATTAATTTTTAAATGGGGTTATATAAGTTATTTTTTTGATTATAAATATTAATTGGAAAGATAAAAATATTTCATATATCATGGTAATATTTTTATAATTTTTAGACATCATATAAATAAAATTATTTATGAAAAAAAATGATGCAGTATTTACCTAATTAATAAATGATTTAAATAAATAAGATTATAAATATTAAAATAACATCCAAAACCTGTCCAATTATTATTGGAAGTTTTTATTTAGATAATTTGTCATCTTATATTTGACTTTAATTAGTTTTGTACCTTTATAAACTGAATATAATTATATAATAAAATAATATTTTCACACTTTCCTAAAGAGCCCATCCTCCCCCTTATAAAAAACCTCACTTCTAACCCATTACTCACACCACTCAAGCCACTTGGCTCGTCCAAACGCTAACAAAATAAGCTCTCAAGATCCCCCTATTCCTCCTAGAATCATTAACTTAGGCAGAAGGCACTTCAAGAGGTCCTTTTGGTTCAAACCAAAGGGAGTTACCCAAATTAAAGGTAACTGTTTCTCTTAAATTATTCTCTTTTATTTTACTTCTCCAACCCCTAAACTCTTTCCATTAATTTATTTTATGAAAACACCAGTATCCTAAATATAAAATTATGTCGTTATGATTATGATTCTAACTACACTTACACACACCTACATCTAATGGGTAAATAACATATTGTTTCTGTGGATGGCAAACAAACACCTCACAAAATGATGATTGTTCAGTTATAAACTACCGCCTCTCATGGTGGCCATATAGATGGAACTGAATTTATATAAGACATATATTATGTTTATGTTTTATTTATTCCTCTGTATTTCCCATTTATATCATTCTTTTTTGGTTTCCAATATGGGTAAAACATGATAATTTCATTCGAGGAAGTGCGGACTACTGCCCCCTCAAAGTGATATGACTCATTAATGCATTATGTGGGATGTATAAAGGATGGATTTAATGATATTATATATGATATTATACCAGAATTATAATATACCAATGTATCATTTTTTTTAATTCCATTAAAATACAAACTAGAAATGAAAGTAGTGTTCATGCGTATATACGGCTTACCGTCTCCATGAACGATGCTTTTCTTTTCTTATCTAAAAATGTTATGTAATGTTATAAATACATATATATATATACTGGATATAATATATATATATATATGATATATTAATCAGGTATATAATTCTGGAGATAATTGACTTTAGACCCCATGGAAAAATTGTAATTATAACAAGTTCATTTTGACTCATGTTCCGAACATCGATAAAATATCCAATATTAACTCAAATGACTAACTAATTGTTATAGAAAGGTGATAAGCGATAAAAAAGGAATAATAAACTTGAAAAATGTTCTCAATCAAGTATAAATTAACTTATGTTTATTATTCGGGAATAAAAAGGAACATACAATACAAGTCGGACTTGAGATAAGGGGTTTCTTGTCTCTCTTTTAATTCTGTGAGATTTCAATTGTTAGCCACTTATTTATTGTATTTGGTGTATTGCATACTGCCATTAGATATATATTATCATTATTATCTTTATATTCAAGGTATTCTATGAATTATTTGGTTTTAATTATCTTTTATTCATACGAATCGATTGATTACAACGTGGTAAAGGGATTTCATCTCACTTCTTATTCCCGTGAGATTCATGCTATATTGCCACTATTTTTTTTATGTGGTGTATGTAATGCCCATGATTGTATTATTTGTGTAATATAATTTAATTTATGGGTATTTACATTTTCATTGTATGATACTTCTTTCATGGGGTGTATGTTTCATAAATTACCAAATCGGTAAGGGAATTTCAAATTTCAATTTCCACTCAGTGGGATTTACGCAAACTTCATTGAATATTTTACTCCCTAATTCTCTATGGAATCATTATTTATTATTTGTGTAGTATTTTCAACTCCACTTTCTATGGGTATACTTTTAAAACATATATTCACTCCATTGATAAATTCTCAAGTCATCGATACGAACTTGATAAGAGTAATTTTAACTCAATCTTCATTCATTGAGTTAAACATCCAATTCCCTGGTGTTGTTTTTAAAATAATAGGTGTGAATTCCCTCTGATTTATTTACACTGAATGTCCAGTCATATTAATTGTATTTATATTTTTCCCACAAAATTATTTCATTGATTTATCCTTAACCAAAAGATACGGTCTTTATAAGGGATTTCATCTCAACTCACATTCCATTGATACTTCTTTGTTGTTATGCTCAAAATAAATTTATTTGGTGAATATACTATACTTTGACATAGTATATCGTGAATCCTTTCATTCTCATGATATTATAATGTTTTATAACCTTAATTATTTGTATTCAAGCGTCACTCATTTGGTTAGGAACTCTAACTAAAATATCATTTTAAATGTTTTAAAAATTTATTATTCAAAATAATTCTCATTAATGTCCATATTTTAAAAATGGTTTTAAGGATTTATTTATATCAAAATTAATGTTTTAAAATTAAAATTCCTTTTAAAAGTTTCAAAGTGGTATGGGAAACTTTGATTCAAAAATCTATTTTAAACATCTTCTTGATAAATAATGATTCTTTTAAATGTTTTCAAGAAAGGGGAGGATATTTATCTCAAATAGTTTTGATGATTATTATCATTTATGTCAATATGCTTTATTATTCCTAATTTAGGTTAATTTATTATAATAAAATCTTCCATATTGTATTGAATAAGTTATGTTTGACTCTGGATGTGCTATTTTTATGCCATTCATGGTTTGTGGTTAAAATATTGACATTCCGTATGCTAGATTTTATATGAATGTTGAGATTATGGTTCAACTTTTTCATATGAGGAATGAATTAAGACTTAGTATGTGATGGGTGGATCCTGCTATAGCTCATTGATGCATCGGTAGGTCTCATGAGACAAACTAGTGTCTTCGCACAAGGCCATGAAAAAATCTTTTTGTAGTCTTGGCATGAGGCCTTGACTATGTGGTTATGAAGTTTAGATTTATGCATTCCATCATTATGAGATTAGATATTGATATTTCATGTGGTTATTCATCTTGTAGAATACCCATGTAGATGTTTTATTGTGGCATTATTTACTCATCTCATATTCCTACCATAAAGTGTTCATGTTTAATATTTGTAAAGGCATGTGTTTTCATTTATTCACCATAACTAATGTTTAGGTTATCTTCCACTGTATTACTTACTCTTACAAAGCGTTTGATCCCACCCCTTTTTAAATTTCATTTTCCAAGGATATGAATAATTTAGTTATGAGTGACTTTCAGGAATAATCTTTGAAGCTTGGATGTTTCTAATAGAATAAATTAGTGATGTTTTTATTTTCAAGTTGTAATGTTGAACATATGTATGTATCTTGTTTCCAAGACTGCTAAACTGATCAGTCCATTGGGACTTGATTCATTGTAATCATGCCAATTTATTAAAATAATGCACTGGCTTTTGGATTCTGGGTTTGGGGCGTTACAGTTGGTATCAGAGCAAGTTTAGAACAAACCATGGAAATTATATTTAGATAAACTCTAATTAGAGAACATTACCCTAAGATAGACATTGAGGATTAGTATAGAGAAACATCCTATAATTTTGTTAATGTATAGATATTGTGTATTTTCCGAGCAATACATCCATGTCTGGATAAGAGTAGGTAGAGGAGGCTCTGGCACAGATGTACCTTGGATTGAAAACTCCTACAAGGAGTTTCGGGCTTGACCTCGGGGTATCCTGGTACATGATAATGAGCCTTGCTGCACTCTTGGTTATGACACTCCTGAAGGATATGCTTAGGATAATTTGCATTTTATTTTCAAACTGATTTGATGGATTTTAATATAAGATGAGAATTAATGACCTTGGTTAAACCTAAGTTGTTTTAAATTGAAAATAAGGTGTCATGATATTATCTAAATGATTTTATGACTACTGTTACTCACATAATGATTTATGGTTTTAGTCAATGGATTGATTCCAAGGAAGTCATACTTACTTTGAGCATGATATAAAAGGTGGGAATGGTGGTGAAAATGAGAAACAAAATGGAATTTTAATATGTGTAAAAGATACAATTTTTATTACGAATTGGTTTTCCAAAAATATGATCAAAAACATATATATTAACCAACTCCCGAACTCAACAAAGAGGAGAAAGGTGATGAATGATATAAAAGCTTTAGTAGTGGAGACAATTGAGAAAAGAAACCTCAATTTCCATCATGTAGAAAATGTGGAAGGATACAACCAGAAAGGTGTCTCAATAGAACAAAGAAATGATTTATGTGTGGGAAAGAATGACCAAAAGTAATGATTTTCCAAGGAAAAATGAAGAGTATTATGGAAGAAAATAAAAATAGTCCCAAGAATATATTTACATCCATTTTCTGTAAATGTAGGGGACCTGGACATTACCCGAGTGAATTCCCTATTCTATAGGATATCCTCTTGGTCAAGGAAGAATCTATGTGGAAATATATGGATGGAAAATTGTTTAAAAGTGTTAGTGATTTTTTTATGGGATTACATTGGAAGAATTTTCTCTTGTATTTGTAACCCTACAGTTTGTCAAGTGGAAATTATATTTGAGGAAGAATTATCTTTTCTCCTGTGGATATAGTTATAAATAACCATTAGGTTTTAAATGATTATTTGTTTTGAAGCAATTACAAGCTATTAAATTTTGGGATGAAAATTCGAGGTATGAGATAACATTTGTTATTAAATTATGTAATGGTTTTTTTGAGGAATTTATCTCATTTTGATAATTATATAAAATATTTTTTTTAAAGGAAAACACGCAAAATGTTTGAAAACCTGACGCGTTAGACAATGATGTGGGAGTCGAACACACAACCAGAGTGTGATTGAGATTTATCACTTACCACTGGACTACGTGAAGTCCCTTGTTAGTGTGACAAATTAATTTTAGTTAAATGATTTTATTAAGTTGATTTGCGACCTTATGTATTATCAAAAGGAAATACTTAGTATAGAAAAATGATTTGGTGATTATGTTATAAATGTTATTTTGGAAGACATTCTCTTGGTTGGGAACACTATATTCCTAAGGAAAATAAAATACTATTAGATTTCATTTGAGGAGTAATATTGGATTTTTATCTATGTTTTTATGGAGTATTTATAGTGATTTGGGTTATTTATGGAAATGGTTAACCTATCATAGAGAATATTTTATTAGGTTAATTACTTTTTAGTATGTGACTTTAAGAGTAGACAATGTCATTTGGAGATACAATTTAACATGGAAGACTACATAACCAAATTCTTCTAAGTTTTGGGTTTCAATATTAATTTGGATTATATTGATGGATTTTATAGACAATTTATTATTGAATGGTATTTATTTAACTTTGGGGTATTGTTGGTTTAATTTTAGAAATTAAGACTAGTATTTCTCTCTCTAAAGGATTATCCTTTTTGGGGATCATCTGATCTTGTACTAACCATTTTGGTTTTGTTTAATCTCCAAAGACATGGTAAATATATTGTTTATCCTTTCTGGATCATGTGATTCTCTAGAAGTTGGTCCTAGCTCTTTCGGTGTAACCAAGTCATCTTGAATAATCATTGTTTGAAAAAAGATGAGTAAGTGGTAGAAATGTATTCAAGAATGAAACTCTACCAAAAAAGTAAGTATATCTCCTTATATTCTTAGTCAATCTCATAAATAAATTCATAAACTTTATGAAATGGAACTTAAAACCAAAAAAATGTTGTCAGTTTACTTTTCCTACTGGAAAACTAATGGCCATTTATCCCATCACAAGTTTGTGGTTTTATTGTTGTTAACTTTCTCCTGATCATGCTTTCAGTCCCTCTCCATTAGAACGTGACACGTAGTTTATCTTACATACCCATGTTTTCCTACATGGAATCCTAGTATGGGTTATCTCAGGTGACCTTTGTACTTCTCTTTCATTCTTTTAAAGTAATAGTTTTATTGACTCTTTTTCTGATGTGGGACATTCAATGATGTTTTCATGCCCAATTTTAAAATTGGGAGGACACAATTCCCAAAAGGGGGGAAGGACATAACATCCCAGGTAAATAAAGAACATGAAATTTTTTAAATTTATTAATATTTGTGAAATAAATTCTACTTTAAAGGGGACGCTATGTTTGATGGCGTACCCGATATGCAACAATGGGTTTCTTTGAAATCCTACGTTACACACTAATAATATAATACTATTATTTTAACTGGTAGTTAACACCTAGTCGTTGTAATGGCAGGAATGAACAGAACTAACTATCAAATGATTATATATGTTTGTTAAATATTTTTATATTTATCCAATAAAAGTTAGAGGCATAAAATTTTAAAGAATCAAATTTTAAACATAATTTAATTTATAAAGTTTATTTAGCACCTTTTAATGGAGAACCCTCTTTAAATCTAGTTTTGGTTACTTTTATATGTTCCATTTGACAAAATAAAATTATTCTTTAGAATCAGGACATCAAAATTTACTTTGGGTAAATTTTTGTTATTTTTTTGATAAAATTCATTTTTATGAATATTGAAAAATACTATATTTTAATTCAAAAGTGACTTTTAATCTAATTTATTTATATGGATAGATTATCTTTTTAAATTGTTTTAATGTGTAATTATATTATTTCTTTACCATTTAATCCAATTTTGGTCATTGGAATTAATTTCACTTTGAAATTGGACATAAACAAGTATCAATATTTTGATAGTTATTGTTTTTTAAAAACACGGTATTTGTTTTGATAATGGGAATTAATTTAATTAATTAAACTTTTATGTTTTTAATTGGTAAAATATAAATCATTTGTGAATTTGGAATATCAAATATATCTTAGTCTGAATTTTTGGTAGTTTTCTGAAAAAATTCATTTTTTGATGAATAGTGAAACCACTAAGTAGTAGTAAAAAAAACTAACTTTCTCATTTAAATGAAATTTTAATACTTTTTTGAATTGGATTTATAAAATCCAACATACATGGTTGTTATTATTAAGTAAAATTTGGTTCAATAAAATTAAAATATTTTTTGGTGAATAGTAACTTTTTACTTTTATTTACCACTGTTAAAGGTAAATAAGATAATTCAAGGTAAAAAGAATATTATAATAATAAAAAATTACCTTGACACTTGTCTTAAACTTATTGGTTGATTAATTTACTACCATGGGCATCTTTGGGTCGATTTTGGGACCCCATGGAGCCACATGTAAGTGATAATGACACTTTACATTAATTAATTTAAAGTAAAGACCAAAATGACACAAACAAATATCTTTTAGTAAATTAATTTTTACATGGGGTTATATAAGTTATAATTTAGTATATAAATATTAATTTTAATGATAAAAATATTTAATACATCATGGTATTTTTTTTAATTTTTGTACATCAAATAAATAAAATTATTTATGACCGAAAAATGATTCAGTATTTACCTCATTAATAAATGATTTAAATAAATAAGATTATAAATATTAAAATTACATCCAAAACCTGTCCAATTATTATGGGATGATTTTATTTAGACCATTAGTCATATTATCTTCAACTTTAATTAGTTTTGGATCTTTAGAAATAGAATATCATTATATAATAAAATAATATTTTCTCACTTTCCTAAAGAGCTCGTCCTCCCCCTTATAAAAATCCCTTAATTATAACCCATTCCTCACACCTATCAAGAACCTTGGATCCTAGAAACCCTAATCAAATAAGATCTAAAGATACCCATATTCCTCTTAGAAGCTTTACCATAGTCGTAAGGAACTTCAATAGGTCATTTTGGTTCAAACCAAAGGGAGTTACCCAAATTTAAGGTAACAGTTTCTCTTAAATTGTTTTCTTTTATTTTACTTATCCAACCACTAAACTCTTTTAATTCCTTTATTTTATAACAAAAACAGTGTCCTAAATATACTACAATTTTTTTATGAGTATTATTCAAGCTACACTTACACCCACCTCTATCTAATGGTTAAAAAACACATTGTTTATGTAGATGGAAAACTAAGGCCTCGCGAAACAATGATTGTTAAATTATATCATACTACCTCTCATGGTGGCCATTAAGATGAAAATTTATTTATATATGATATATATTATGTTTATTATTTAATTATTCTTCATTATTTTCAATTCATATCATTCCTTTATGGTTTCCATTATTAAAAAAAATGCGATAATTTCATTGGAGGAAGTGCGGACTACCACCCCCTCAAAGTGATATGACTCATTAATGCCTTATGTGGGATGTATAAAGGATGGATTTAATTATATTATATATTATATTATACTTTAATTATAATATAACTATGTATAATTATGTTTTAATTCCATTAAAATACAAAAATAGAAATGAAAGAAGCGTTCATGCGTACGTACGACTTACCATCTCCATGAACGGTGCATTTCATTTCTTATCTACAAAGGTTATGTACTATTATAAATTAATATATATACTGGATATATAATATATATATATATATGATATCTAAATCATTTATATCATTCTGGAGATAATGGAATTTCGACCACATGGAAAAAATTTAATTATAACAAGTTCATTTTGACTCAAGTTCTGAACATCGATAAAATATCCAATATGTACTCAAAGAATTAACTTATTGTTATAGCAAGGTAATAAGTGATATAAAAGGAATAATAAAATTGAAAAATAATATTAATCAAGTATAAATTAACTTATGTTTATTATTCATGAAGAAAAAGGAACATACATGATAAGTCGGACTTGAGGTAAGGGGTTTCTTATCTCACTTTTAATTTCGTGAGATTTCCATTGTTCGCCACTTATTTATTGCATGTGGTGTATTCCGTACTACCATTAGATATATATTATCTTTATTATCTTTATATTCATGGTATTTTGTGAATTATTTGGTGGTTGTTAACTTTTTTTCATACGAATCGATTGATTACAACGTGGTAAGGGGATTTCATCTCACTTCTTATTCCTGTGAGATTCATGATATATTGACACTATTACATTTTGTGTAGTGTATGTACTACCCATGATT
The DNA here is from genome assembly GCA_963277665.1 of Viscum album. Lineage (NCBI taxonomy): Eukaryota > Viridiplantae > Streptophyta > Magnoliopsida > Santalales > Viscaceae > Viscum > Viscum album. The sequence continues at coordinate 1,422,421,067 of OY728136.1, read as the reverse complement.
GTATTATTTCTATATTATACTTTAATTTACGTGTATTTACATCTCTATTGTATGATACTTCTTTCATAGGGTGTATGTTTCATAAATTAACAAATCAGTACGGGAATTTCAAATTTCAATTTCTACTCATTGGGCTTTACGCATACTTCTTTGATTATTTTACTCCATGATTATCTGTGGAAACACTATTTATTTTTTTTGTAGTAATTTACACTCCCATTTATGTGGATATACTTTTGATACATATAATCACTCTATCTATAAATTCTCAAGTCATCGATATGAACTTGATAAGAGTAATTTTAACTCAATCTCCATTCATTGAGTTAAACATCCTATTCATTAGTGTTGTTTTTACATGAATAGGTGTGAATGTCCTATGATTTATTTACACTTAATGTCCAATAATATTGAGTTTATTTATATTTTTTACACATAATTATGTCATTTATTTATCCTTAACCTAAGTATATGGTCTTTATAAGGGATTTCATCTCAACTCACATTCTACTGAGACTTCTTTGTTGTTATGTGCCAATTCACTTTTATTTGGTGTATATAGTGTACTTTGACATGAGTATATCATGAATAATTTTATTATCATGATATTATAATGTTTTTATTACCTCAATTATTTGTATTGAAGCATCTCTCATTTGGATAGGAACTCTAACTAAAATATCATTTTAAATGTTTTAAAAATTTATTCTTCAAAATCATTCTCATTAATTTCCATGTTTTAAAAATGGTTTTAAGGATTCATTTATATTGATATTAATGTTTTAAATTTAAAATTACTTTTGAAATTATAAAATTGGTATGGGAATATTTGATTCAAAAATCTATTTTAAACAGCTTCTTGATAAATAATGATACTTTTAAAAGTTTTCAAGAAAAAGGGGGATATTTATCTAAAATTTTTTTGATGATTATTTTCATTTATGTAAATATCCTTCATTATTCATGATTGAGGTAAATTTATAATAATATAATCTTCTATATTGTATTGAATGAGTTATCTTTGACTCTAGATGTGCTATTTTTACGCCATTCATGGTTTGTGGTAAAAATATTGACATTTTGTATACTAGTTTTAATATGAATGTTGAGATTATGTTTCAACCTTTTCATATGAGGAATGAATTGGAATTATTAATTTATGGGTGGAGCCTACTATATCTCCTTGATTCATCGGTAGGTCTCATTAGACAAACTAGTGTCTTGGCATAAGGCTTTGACAAATTCTTATTTGTAGTATTAGCACAAGGCCTTAACTATGTGGTTATGATGTTCAACATTATGCATTCCCTCATTATGAGATTATCTATTGATATTTCATGTGGTTATTAAACTATTAGAATACCCATGACTATTTTTTATTATAGAATTATTTACTCAGATCCTATTCCTGCCATAAAGTGTTCATGTTTACTATTTGTAAAGGCATGTGTTTTCAATTATTCACCATGACCAATGTTTATATTATCTTCCACTGTATTGCTTACTCGTACAGAGTGTTTGAGCTCACCCCTTTCTGATGTTTCATTTTCCAAGGATATTAAGAAGTTAGTTATGAGTGACTTTCAAGAATAATCTTGGATGCTTGGATGTTTCTAATGGAATAAATTAGTGTTTTTTTCATGTTATAATGTTGAACATATGTATGTATCTTATTTCCAAGACTAATAAACTGATATGTCCTTCGGGACTTTATGCATTGTAATCATTACAATGTATTAAAATAATTCACCAGTTCCTGTATTCTACTTTCGGGAATTACAATTGGTATTAGAGTAAGTTTAGTAAAAACCATAGAAACTAGATTTAGATAAACTCTGATTTGAGCACATTACCCTAAGATAGACATTGAGGATTAGTATAGAGGAACTTCTTATAATTTTGGTAATTTATAGATTTCGTGTATTTTCTAAGAAATACATCCCTTTCTGAATACGAGCAGGTACAGGCAGCTCTGGAACAAATGTTATTAAGAGAGAAAAGTCTAACAAGGAGTTTCAGGCTTGACCTGTGGTATCATGGTACATGAAAATGGGCCTTTCTTCACTCTTGGTTACAACACTCCCGAGGGATATTCTTAAGATAATTTACATTTTCTTCACAAACTTATTTGAATAATTTTAATATAATATGAGAATAAATGACCTTGGTTAATCCTAAGGTGTTTTAAATTGAAAATAAGGTGTCATGATATTCTATAAATTATTTTATGACTATTTTTACTCACACAATGCTTTCTTGTTTTAGTCAATGGCTGGATTCCAAGGAAGTCATAGTTACTTTGAGCATGATGTACAAGGTGGTAATGGTGGTGGAGATTAGAAACAAAATGGAATATTGATAGGCGTAAAAGATATCATCTTCATGCCGAATCGGTTTTCCAAAAATATGATCAGCAACATATATATTAACCAACACCCGGACTCAACAAAGAGGAGAAAGGCGATGAATGATAAGATCTCTAGCAGTGGAGACCATGGAGAAAATAAAGCTCAATTTCCATCATGCAGGAAATATATAAGGAGAAACCCAAGAAAGTGTCTCAATGGAACAAATAAATGCATTACGTGTGGGAAAGAAGGACATAAAGTAAAGAATTGCCAAGAAAAAATGAAGAGTACTGTGGGGAAAAAAATAAAAATGGTCCCAAGAATCTATTTACAGTCATTTGCTGTAAATATAGGGGACCAGGTCATTACCCAAGGGACTTCCCTATTCTATAGGATATCATATTGGTCAAGGAAGAAGCTATGTGGAAATAAATGTATGGAAAAATGTTTAAAAGTATTAGTGATCTTTGTTGATGGGATTACATTGGAATACTTTTCTCTTGTATTTGTAACCCTATAGTTTGTCATGTGAAAATGATATTTGAGGAAGAATTATCTTTTCTCTTGTGTATATAGTTATAAAAACCCATTTGGTTTTAAAATATCATTGAGTTTGAGGCAATTAAAATTTATTAAATTTTGGGATGAAAATGTGAGGTATGAGATAACATTTGTGTTTAAATTAAGTTTATGGTTATTTTGAGGAATTTATCTCATTTAGAAAATTTTATAAAATATAGTTTTTGAAAAATGAAAACACACATACCATGTGACAACCTGTCGTGTCAGACAATGATGTGGGAATCGAACCCACAACCAGAGTGTGATTGGGATTTATCGCCTACCACTCGACTACGTGAAGTCCCTAGTTAGTGTGACAAATTATTTTTAATTAAATGATTTTATTAAGTTGATTTAGGACCTTATGTATTATAAAATGGATATCCTTAGTATAGAAAAATGATTTTTTGATTAAGTAATAAATGTTATTTTGAAAGACGTTCGCTTTGTTGGAAACACTATATGCCAAAGGAAAATTGAATAATATGGGATTTCATTTGTGGACTAATGGTGGATTTTTGTCTATGTTTTTATTATGGATTTATAGTGGTTTGGGTTATTTATAGAAATGATTAACCTATCATAGAGAATATGTGATTAGGTTAATTACTTTTAAGTATGTGACTTTAAGAGTAGTCAATGTCATTTGGAGATACAATTTAACATGGAAGACTACATAACCAAATTCTTCTATGTTTTGGGTTTAAATATTAGTTTAGATTATATTGATGGATTTTAAGGAAAATTGTTTATCAAATGGTATTTATTTAACTTTGGGGTATTGTTAGTTTAATTTTAGAAATTAATATTAGTATTTATTTCTCTAAAGGATTATCCTTTTTGGGGATCATCTGATATTATACTAACCATTTTGGTTTTGTTTAATATCTAAAGACATGATAAATTTATTGTTTATCCTTTTTGGATCATGTGATTCTCTATAAGTTGATTCTATCTCTTCTGGTGTGACCAAGTCATTTTGAGTACTCATCGTTTGAAAAAAGATGAGTTAGTGGTAGAAATTTATTAAAGAATGAAACTATACTTAAAAAGTAAGTATATCTCTTTATGTTCTTAGTAAATCTCATAAATAAATTCCTCAACTTTATGAAATGGAACTTAAAACAAAAAAAATGTTTTCCATTTACTTTTCCTACTGGGAAACTAATGGTTTTTTATCCCATCACAATTTTGTGGTTTCTTTTTTTTTAACTTTCTCCTAGTCATGTTTTCTATCCCTCTCCATCAGAACTTGACACCTAATTTATCTTCCAAATCCATGTTTTCATACATGGAATCCTAGTACAAGTTATCTCGGGGGACCTTTTTACTTCTATTTCTTTCTTTTAAAGTAATAGTTTTATTGAATCTTCTTCCAATGTGGGACATTCAATGAAGTTTCCAAGCCAAGTTTTAAAATTGCGAGGACGCAATTCCCCAAAAGGGGGGAAGGATGTAACATTCCTGGTAAATAAAGAACATGAAAATTTTCAAATTTATTAATATTTGTGAACTAAATTATACTTTAAAGGGGACATTATGTTCGATGGGGTAACCTATATGCAACAAGGGGATTCTTTTAAATCTTACGTTGCACACTAATAATATATTATTATTATTTTAAATGGTAGTTAACACCAAGCCATTTTAATGAAGGTAATGAACAGAACTAACTAAAAAATGATTATATATGTTTGTAAAATGTTTTTACAATTATCCAATAAAAGTTATCGGCTTAAAATGTGAATGAATCTAATTTTAAACCTAATTTACTTTAAAATGTTGATTCACCGCCTTTTAATGGAAAAACCTCTTTAAATATAGTTTTGGTCACTTTTATACATTCCATTTGAAAAAATAAAATTATTCTTTAGAATTGGGACATCAAAATTTACTTTGTGTGAATTTTTGGTATTTTTATGATAAAATTCATATTTCATGAATAGTGAAAATACTATATTTTAATTCAAAAGTGCCTTTTAATATAATTTATTTATATGGTTAGATTATCTTTTTAAATATTTTTAATGTGTAATTATATTATGTTATTACCATTTAATTAAATGTTTTTCATTGGAATTAATTTCACTTTGATATTGGACATAAACAAGTATCAATCTTTTGATAGTAATTGTTTCTTAAAAACATGCAATTTGTTTTGATAACGGGAATTAATTTAATTAATTCAACTTCTATGTTTTGAATTTTGAAAAATAGACTTCATTTTTTAATTCGGAATATTAAATATATATTAAGCTGAATTTTTGGTAGTTTTCTGATAAACATCAGTTTTTGAGGAATAGTGAAACCACTTAGAAGTAGTTAAAAAACTTACTTTTTCATTTAAATGAATTATTACTACTTCTATGAATTGTATTTAGCAAATCTGATAGATATGGTTGTTATTAGTAAGTAAAATGTGGTTCAATAAGATGAAAATAATTTTTGGTTAATAGTAACTTTTTACTTTTATTTAGCATGGTTAAAGTTAAATAAGATAAATCAAGGTAAAAAGAATATTATAATAATAAAAAATTACATTAACAGTTGTACTGAACTTATTGGTTGATTCATTTATGACTATGTTCATCTTTGGGTTGATTTTGGGACCCCATGGAGCCATTTGGGAGTGATAATGACACTTTAGATTAATTAATTTAAAGTAAAGACCAAAATGGCAGAAACAAATATCTTTTAGTAAATTAATTTTTACATAGGGTTATATAAGTTATCATTTCTATTATAAATATTAATTGGAAATCTAATAAGATTTCATACATCATGGTATGATATTCACCCCATTAGAGAAAATTTTCAATGCTGTGTGCATTGCGAAAGAGCCTCAGGATCCGAATCAACTGCAAATCTTCCATCTTCGAGCTTCCTGCATAGTGGAAGCTTCGACGCTACTGGATTTCAGCAATCAGATCCCCTAAGAACTTCGAGAAAAGATATTCCCCTTAGCCTTTCAGCCAGGGAAACATCCGTCCCAGGATTTGCAGCTTTAGTTATGCACTCCCATTCATGATTGAATCCTGCCAGTTCAAGGTTCAGTCAAGATCTGATGCAGAATGTTTGAGCAGATATGGGTGCAGCTCCATGGGCTCAACTGGTATTTTTGGCACCCAAAAATCCTCAATGACATTCCCTCCTGTATAGTTAGTCTGCTTAACATCGACCCTCGCACACTGAATGTCGAACTTGGACTCTATGTGAGGGTGATGATTGAAGTTGAAATTGCAACCAAACTTCCGGAAGTCATTGTCTTCAGCGCGAATGAGTTCAAGACAGAGGTATGGGTCGAATGAAAAACCATGCCACCTTACTGCGAATACTGTAAAATTGTTGGTCACTCTATTCTGAAATGTTGGGTAGTCAAGAGCCAGGTTGCACCCTCAGAAGATGATGGATGGACTGATGGCAAGCGGAAAAAGAAATCCAAAGATCCTACCTTCACCAAAATTGAAATATTGAAAAATGATTCAGAAGTCTGGGTGAAGCGTCCGATCCTTTCGGGTGAAACCTCGGGTACCCCCTGGGCTGATAAAGTCGAAGAAGAGGAAAATATGATTATTGATCTCAACATCTTGGAAGACATTGAGAACTCAGTTCTGAATATCCTGCAACACCCTATCTCTAAGGATCCACCAACTTAGCCGATGATCTCTGAAGGCAAATTGCACCCTTCTGCTGTTACATCTGAACAGTCCCCCGCGATTGTGTCAATGACTACTCCCCCTACTCCGTGGGTTGAGAAGGATTCTGGTATTGCAATCCAGCAAGAGTCTCCCCCTCCTGCTAGTGCAGTCCAGAAAGGAAATGAAGGTTTGATTCCTATAATTTCTCCATCTTCTCCTAATAGTCCTCAGATGACAATAAGCACACTACAAAACACTGAATTACCTACTGCGGAAATTTTGAACCATGTTTTGAATGATGAAAACTTAATAATCACTCCCAATGAATCTGATAAGGCAGTGGGCAAGAATACCTCATCTGACAGGCCTGCTGACCAGAAGAAGGGATGCCCACTGGAAGTTGAGAGTGAGACCAAAAAATTGGCCCTCAAATCTCTTGAAACTGTAAAACCCTACTTTTTATCAAATACTTCTAACACCTCATCTGATCCTTGTATGAGTAAGCAAGAATATAAGACCCCCCGGCCTCCTCCTCAAATCCTCGAAGATCAAAGAGGAACAAGGGCTGGAGTGGATCTAAGAAGAAAAAGGGTAACTCCCAATCAAAAAACAGGTTTTAAAGGATTTTGTTTTCTGGAATTGTCAAGGAATTGCTAATTCTGATACACTTTATATCCTAAAAAGGATCTTGATGAAACATAAGCCAATTTTTTTTGCAATTGATGAACCTATGATTAATTTCTCCTTGAATTTTAGGCATCTTTCTTCTATTGGTTATAATTTTCTTGATGCTTGCAAAAATGATAATGTTGTCGATTCACTCTGGGTTTTTTCCACTCTTCTCTCCGAGATGTTGATTTTTACAATATTTCTAATCAAATTCTTACTTTTAATTTTTCTTACAACAATTTTCACTTCTTCTGCACCATGGTTTATACCAAGAATAGATACCGAGATCATCGTCCTGTCTGGAAGGACCTCTCGACCTTAGCTGGATCTATTCAAGAGACCTGGCTAATTATTGGTGACATTAATGCCATCCTTTCTCATAGTGAGAATATTGGACCCCCTCCCTCACAAATCTCTTCTAGAGAGTTTATAACCTCAGTTGAAACTTGAAATTTAATTGAAATCAACCTCTCGGGGGCTAAATACCCCTGGTACAGGAGGAACTACAACAAAATTATTGCTAGCAAGCTTGATAGAGCCTTTGTTTACATGTCAGCATTGGACGTCTGGAACACAATATCAAGTACTACATTACCTATACTGAACTCGGATCATCACCCCATACTTGTTATAATCCTATCTAAGAAAGAAAAACTCAATATTCCCTTTAAATTTAACAATGCTTGGTCTGAGAACTTGGTATGCTCTCAACTCATCCAAAATGTCTAGATTAACATGAATCAACACTCTGGTGATTTTTCTTGTGTCACTAAGATAAAACACCTCAAATACTGCCTAAAGGGCTAGTGCAAGGATAAACTCAACCAAATGGATGTCATGATTTCCTCGTTTAAATTTGATCTCAATCAAATTCAAAATAACTTTACTCGGGATGATTTTGCCTCTGATCCCCAAAATGAGCTGAGCATATCCTTGAAGCTCAATTCTCTTCTGAGACATAAATACAACTTGAGAAAAAATAATTTCAAAACCAAATGGCTCTTTGATGGTTATAGGAACACCAAATTTTACAACGCTCTTCAACGAGTTATAAAATATTCCCATCCTGTATACTTTCTTAATGATAATGACACTATTTTTGATTCTTATGAAGCTATATCCAATCACGTGGTCTCCTATTTCACAACATTTTCAATGGGCCTAGTATAAATAAAGGCCTAATCCCTGGTATCATCCCAAATATGATCAATGAACAAGATAATCTCTCCCTTTTAAGCACTTCGCATGAACATGAAATAAAAGATACAGTCTTCAGCCTCAACTCCAATAGCACCCCTAGACCGGATGGCTTCAATAATGGCTTCATTCAACAGCATTGGGAGGTTGTGCACATGGATGTTTGCAAACTAGTTTGGCATTTCTTCACTAATGGTGTTCTCCCTTATGGTTTTAATGCTCAATTCCTGACTCTTATTCCCATTGTTGATAATGCCTCTAAACTACACCTATTCCGTCCCATTGCTCTCATCAACTCCCTCTATAAAATACTTACTAAAATTATTTCCAATAGGCTTTCTCCCATATGTAATACAATTATTTCTTGGAATCAATTTGGGTTCATTAAGGGCAGATCCATCCAAGATTGCATTTTCACTGCCTTGGAGTGCATTAACTATTTAAATAAAAAATCTAGAGGGGGGAATATTGCTGTTAAACTTGATATTAAAAAAGCATTTGATACCACTGATTTGAGATTTATTTTCAACTTCCTTAAGAATTTTTGATTCAATGAAACTTTTATAGAAAGGATAAACTATCTTTTCAACTCAACTTTTATATCCATCCTCATTAATGGCTCTCCAATGGGATACTTAAAATGATTAATAGGGGAGTGGCAAGGGGACCCCCTCTCTGTGATTCTCTTTTCCATTGCGAAAGATTGCCTCAGTAGGTATATATCCTCTCTTGTACAAAAAACAAGCTCAAACCCATTCAGGCTGCCAGACACCTTGTTGTCCCAACCCACCTCCTCTATGCTGATGACATCATTCTTTTCCTTAATGGGGACAAGAAAAACATTCTTAACCTTAAAAAGGATTTGTCTCATTACGAAGAGGTCTCTATACAATTATTAATCTAGAACAAATCCTCTATCTATTTTGGAAAAGACTTTACCCCAACTATAAAAGGTTTTATCATTGAAACTCTTAGTATCAAAGAGGGATCCATCCCTTTTACCTATCTTGGAGAACCCCTCTTCTGGGGTACGCCAAAACCTACTTACTTCAATATGGTCATGGATCATGTGACTAAACAACTTTCCTCTTGGAAAGGGAAATCCCTTTCCATGGCTGGCATAATCTGCCTCGTAAAATCCACTATTATCTTCAAAATTCTCTACCCCATGATGATTAATAAATGGCCCAATAGTCTCATAAAAAAAGTTAATGACTACATGAAAATTTTCGTTTGGACTGGTAGAATTCTTGAGAGAAATCTTGTCACTGTCCCCTGGTCGACATGTTGCAAACCGCTTGAAAAAGGTGGCCTTGGCATTAAAACCCTAAAATATTTTAATGAGGCTCTTCAAGCTAATCTCACGTGGAGGTTGATCAAAAATAAATCTGACACCATAGCCTTCCTTTGCAATAGGATTCTGCAAAAGCTTAAAAAGATTCAATCTAGTTACCTCAAATCCTCCCTCTATCCATCCATTCGTAATGTTTTTTCTAACATAACGCACAACTCAAGATGGATGGTTAGTTCCGACTCCAACATAAATTTCTTTCTTGATAAATGGACTGGTTCTCCCCTCATTACAACTCTTACTCCTTAAAACCCTCCAGATAATTCCAATTTAACCATAAATCAATTTTTCACCCTAGCACATCCAACCTTCCTGATCACATCCAGAAAATTATGTACAATTAGCCATTTATAAATGGGGAGGATCTCTTTTCTTGAGAACATGCCCACAATGTCATCTTGGATTCCAAAAACTAATATCAAAATTGTTTCAATAATTCCAATCACTTACCCTCTTGGTTTAAACTATTTGATAAGCCTTGGATTAAACCCTCACGGCTTAACATTATCTGGCGCATTTCCCACAATCGCATTCCCATAGAGGTTTGTCTTCAGTCTTTTGGCATCCAACTAAGCTCTAAATTTAAATTATGCCATCAACACAGGGAGGACACTAATCATCTTTTCTTATCTCGTGCTACCACCTCTGATATTTGGAATTATGTTACTGACATTTTTGATTGCAGATGGTTAACCGGTGAATCTATCTATTCCCAAATTAAGAATTGTGTGGAACTTGATACCTCTCAAAAAATCAAGAATCATTTCCTATCTATGATTCTGGAGCTCCTTCATGTGATCTGGTATGATAGAAATGCTATTATTCACAATAATTAATCTTTTAATCTTAATGCAGGTAGGATTAGGATCACTATGTCCATCCGGGAATCATCCCACCTCTATAAAGGACACTGCCACAACTCGTTCGGGGACTTTATGATTCATCGGTGCCTCAACATTGATGGTGTATACACTAAGTCGAAGCTCCCGCTTGATGTGTTTTGTAAAGCTCCGACACCTGGATGGATCAAGATCAATGTTGATGGAGCTTCTATAGGAAATCTTGGCCCTGCGGGATGTGGGGCCATATTTAGAGATTATCTTGGTCGGTGTCGTGGATGCTTCTTTAGAAGCTGTAGCACTGCGTCTTCCTTAGAAGCTGAGATGATGGCGGTGATTCAGGCCATTGATTTTGTTAAGCTAAAAGGTTGGAACAACATCTAGATTGAGAGTGACTCCACCACCATTGTTCAAGATATTTTGAATGGAGTTTTTCACCTCTCATGGTCCCTCACTGCTCGGTGGATGAACACTCTCAACGACCTTCTCGAGATCAGAAACATTGTCACTCATTCTTATCGGAAAGCTAACGCGGTTGCTGATGGCCTTGCCAACACAGGTGTCAACCTAACCATGACATGGAGTGATTCTCTTCAGGTTGATCTCCTTTCCCATTTTGTTAGGGATTTTAATAAGGTTACTTCTTTTCGACTCATGTAATATTTCTCTCCCTTTTCTATTTTAATAAAATTTTCTACTTCTTTTTAAAAAAATGATGTAGTATTTACATCATTAATAAATAATTTTAATAAATAAGATTATAAATACTAAAATAACATCCAAACCCTGTCCAATTCTTATTAGATGATTTTATTTCTACCATTGGTAATCTTATCTTATAATTTAATTAGTTTTGGACCTTCAGAAACTGAATATAATTATATAATAAAATAATATTTTCACACTTTCCTAAAGAGCCCCTCCCCCCTTATAAAAGGACCTCAATTATAACCCATTTCTCACACCTATCAAGCCCCTTGGATCATCCAAACCCTAACCAAATAAGATATCAATATCCACCTATTCCTCCTAAAAGCCTTACCTTCGGCATAAGGCACTTCAGAAGGACCTTTTGGTTCAAACCAAAGGGAGTTACCCGAATTAAAGGTAACAGTTTCTCTTAAATTATTTTCTTTTATTTTATTTCTCCAACCCCTAAACTCTTTTCATTCCATTTTTATAACAAAAAAACTATCATAAATATAATAGTATTTTGTTATGTGAAGTACTCCAACTACACTTACATACACCTTTATCAAATGGGTAAATAACATATTGTTTTTGTGGATGACAAACTAACGCCTCACGAAACGATGATTGTTCAATTATATCCTACCGCCTCTCATGGTGACCATTAAGATGGAACTGTATTTATATATGATTAATATTATTTTTATGTTTTATTTATGCTTCCGTATTTTCCATTTATATCATTCCATTATGTTTTCCATTATGTGTAAAACGTGATAATTGCATTGAGGAAGTGCGGACTACCACCCCTCAAAGTGATATGACTCATTAATGCCTTATTTGGGACATATAATGGATGTATTTAATGATATTATATATGATATTATAATGTAATTATAATATACCTATGTATAATTATTTTTTAATATCATTAAAATAAAAAATAGAAATTAAAGTAGCGTTCATGTGTACGTACGACTTACTGTCACCATGAACGGTGCATTTCATTTCTTATCTCCAAATGTTATGTACTGTTATAAATAAACAAATATACTGGATATATATAATATATATATATATATATGATATATAAATCATGTATATCATTCTGGAGATAATGGAATTTTGAACACATGGAAAAATTGTAATTATGACAAGTTCATTTTGACTCAAGTTCTAAACATCGATAAAATATCCAATATGAACACAAATAATTAACTAATTGGTATAGAAAAGTAATAAGTGATATAAAAGGAATAATAAAATTTTAAAATGTTATTAATCAAGTATAAATTAACTTATGTTTATTATTCTGGAAGAAAAAGGAACATACAAGACCTGTCGGACTTGAGGTAAGAGGTATCTTATCTCACTTTTAATTCAGTGAGATTTCCATTGTTTTCCACTTATTTATTGCATGTGGTGTATTGTTTACTACCATTTGATATATATTATCATTATTATATATTTATTCATGGTATTATGTGAATTATTAGGTGGTTATTAACCTTTTTTCATAAGAATCTATTGATTACAACATGGTAAGTGGATTTCATCTCACTTCTTATTCACGTGAGATTCATGATATATTGCCGCTATTTCAGTTTTTGTGGTGTATGTACTGCCCATGAATGTATTATTTGTGTAATATAATTTAATTTATATGTATTTACATCTTCATTTTATGATACTTCTTTCATGGGGTGTATGTTTCGTAAATTACCAAATCAGTAGAGGAATTTCAAATTTCAATTTCCACTCATTAGGCTTTGCGCATACTTCATTGATTATTTTACTCCATGATTATGTGTGGAATAACTATTTATTATTTTTGTTGTAATTTGTAGTCCCCTTTCTATGGATATACTTTTGATACACATAATCACTCCATTGTTAAATTATCAAGTAATCGATGTGAACTTGATAAGAGTACTTTTAAATCAATCTCCATTCATTGAGTTAAACATCCAATTCATTGGTGTTGTTTTTAAAAGAATAGGTGTGAATGTACTCTGATTTATTTACACTGAATGTTTCATCATATCGAGTGTATTTATATTTTTCACACATAATTATTTCATTGATTTATCCTTAACCTAAGGATACGGTCTTTATAATGGATTTCATCTCAACTCACATTCCATTTAGACTTATTTGTTGTTATATGCCAATTCACTTTTACTTGGTGTATATACTATAATTTGACATAGTATATCATGAATAATTTTATTCTCATGATATTATAATGTTATTATTACCTCAATTTTTTGTATTCAATCGTCTCTCATTTGGTTATGAACTCAAACTAAAATATCATTTTAAATGTTTTAAAAATTTATTCTTCAGAATCTTTCTCATTAATGTCCATGTTTTAAAAATGGTTTTAAGGATTTATTTATGTGAACATTAATTTTTTAAAATTAAAATTCCTTTAAAAATTTTAAAAGTGGTATGGGACACTTTAGATCAAAAATCTATTTGAAACTACTTCTTGATAAATAATTATACTTTTAAATGTTTTCAAGAAAAAGGGGGACATTTCTCTCAAATAGTTTTGATGATTATTTTCATTTATGTCAATATAATTCATTAATCCAGATTGAGGTTAATTTATTATAATAAAATCTTCCATATTGTATTGAATAAGTTATGTTTGACTATGGATGTGCTATTTTTAGGCCATTCATGGTTTGTGGTTAAAATATTGACATTTCGTGTGCTAGTTTTAATACGAATGTGGAGATTATGTTTCAACCTTTTCATATGAGGAATTAATTAGACTTACTAAGTGATGGATGGAGCCCTCTATACCTCCTCGATGCATCGGTATATCTCATGAGACAAACTAGTGTCTTGGCACAAGGCCTTGATAAAATCTTATTTTTAGTCATGGAATGAGGCCATGACTATGTTCTTATGATGTCCGGCATTATACATTCCATAATTATGAGATTATATATTGATATTTCATGTGGTTATTCGACTAGTAAAATACCCATGACTATGTTTAATTATTGTATTATTTACTCAGCTCATATTCCTGCCATAAAGTGTTCATGTTTACTATTAGTAAGGTCATGTGTTTTCAATTATTCACCATGCCTAGATTTTATGTTATCTTCCACTGTATTTATTACTATTACTAAGCATTTGAGCTCACCCCTTTCTTATGTTTCATTTTCCTAGGATATGAAGAAGTTAGTTATGAGTGACTTGCGGGAATAATCTTGGAAGATTGGATGTTTCTAATAGAATAAATTAGTGTTGTTTTTCTTTTCAAGTTGTAATGTTGAAAATATGTATGTATCATGTTTCCAAGACTCCTAAACTGATCAGTCCTTCGGGACTTGATTCATTGTAATCATGCCAATGTATTAAAATAATGCGACGTCTCCTAGATTATGGGGTCAGGGCATTAAAATTATGGTTGGAATCAATGTTCTTGTAGTGGAGTATGGATGGAATATTTAGGAGGATGTCTAGGGAACTCGGTCCATGGGTGAAGGCTTCCTATGTATCCCAATTTTGGTGGGAATATGAGTTCTCATTGTTCAATATGGTGTGGTGGATTGTGTGGATGTTATAATAATAAAAAATCCCTAAGACCATGTGATTCATTATCGGTTTGAGAAACAAAAGTATGTTAAATATTCAACAAACCCAACACTTTATCCTCCAACAATGGAAAAGGTCAAGTCTATGGAAAAATAAGCGAAGGTGATGGTGGAATAGGGCATGAATTAATGAAACTTTCAATGTGAAATGAAAGTAAAGGTAATTGGGGCTAGCCTAAAAGGATAAAGGGTTACTGCAGGAGGGATTCCCTAAAATTTTCCTTGATAGAGGAGGGATAATTTTTTTATCGAAAATAAAATCATCTGTGAACCATACATTCTCTACTAGGGAACTAAGGCTTTGGGTTTTTGAGACAAGGGATGTACAATGCCTAAACCCTAATCCTCTAAACTTGGAACCCCTCAGCACTATTCTTGAGAGAAGAGCCATCGTGACCGTGGAGATTCAACTCTGCAAACATTGAAAGAACCCTATCATCCCAATAGGAAAATTATGGGAAACCTCTAACTATAGAGATACAAATCTAAATAGGAGACATTATAGTGTTACTTTTCCTAAGGTTTTGTAAATTTGGAGGACTTGGTGGAGGTTTCAACATGATCCATTTTAGATAAAGGATCCAATGAAGAAGAAGTTATTACATGAATGTCGTTGAATAATGATTCATGAAAGGCAATAAGAGGCTAAAAATTTTATGTGAAGCAAAGAGGGGTGCTCAAGTCTCTGGTGCATAGGTATTGGGTGCACAAGTATTCTTGGGAAACCTGATGTCACCTTATGTGACGAATAACTGGGAGGTTTCAGAATACTTGGGAAATGCACTAGGGTGACCAGAGCATGAATTGGGCTTCATAGAAATTCATACATAAAAATGAAGACCCAAGGGTGTATTTATTGTCAAAAATAGTACCTCATGAGAATTGAGTTTGGTCATGAAAGTGGGTAGCACGCCAGTTGCTAGCATGAATGTACTTTGTGCACTGATGGTGATTTGGCTCAACTGGGGCGATTTTAATTTGGAACCTTTTAAAATCTTGAAATCCTATATGTATTTATTCCCTTTTTTAAAGGTATTTTATTTTTTCAATTTTTCATCCTTGAAATGGAACGAAGTTTCAACAAAATTCCCCTCTAATGATTGGATCAGAATGAAAATAGTGTGTTATTCTGATGTAATGTGATGAAGAAAAATGGTCAATAAGTCACTCTTGATCTACCAAAAAAGGTAGAAGCATGAAATTTAGTGGTGCACATGGTAGTGCCATGAAATTTGATGTCACACAGGTAGTATTTGGCATATATATATATAGGCCCTTCACTTTAGTGAAAATCACAAAGGCTCTTAGAAATCAAGATCGTCACATGCAAGTTCCTTCATTTAGACATTTTTTTCAGAAACATTTGGTCACGATTCTTCCATATATTTTTAGTTGTTAACAAAACATGGGGAGATACCCTATCATGATTTAGTGGTACTTGAATGATGAATATTGGGTGACACCCTTGTGATTCACAGTTTCACTTTCATTCCTTAATTCCTTTATCGATTTTCTTAAAAGAAATTTGAAAAATTTCAAATATGAACTCACTTAAAAAATAAATTTTGTTCAATTTTTTAGGTTCAATGGCTCCAAAAAATGGCTCCCTATAGAATTGGAACTACTTATGAATTAGATATAAATAAAATTGATGATATTATGGAGATCGCTAGACATGATTACTTTGAAATATGTGACACTGCTCACCCTAATCTGTAAATTTATCTGAAGAAGTATCACGATGATTTTTCAAGGATTACTTATCTACAACATTATAGTTATGGTCATCTACAGAATTCCAATATACTAGATCCAAATAATCATGTTCCAGTTTCTTGGTTTCAAGATCATTCCAACATCTCATCTACCAATGTTTCCATTGTGGGCACATATATCAATGCTTGGATGGCAACCAATGCCCATTTCATACATCACATACCCCATGCTCCGAATTTGAAAGAACATACACCTAGGTTGAAACCACACTACAATTCATCCATTTTATAAGATTATTAAATAGATCAATGAAAGGGCTAGAAGAAATGTTTGGACTTTTACCTGAGAGGTGGTGTTTATCCCACATGGATTTGAGCATACTAGGTGCGAAAACATGTGTGGAATTTATGGTTTTTTTAAAGGTTTTGGAATTTATAAAGTCGTATGGGTTGGGAAAACATATTTATATATAAATGATGATTTTTTCCCTGAGTTTCTGATCTAATGGATTCTAGAGTCAAATTCCTTTGATTTGACACGTGGGAAAGTGGGAATTAGTTTGTGGGATGTCTATAAGATTTCTGGAGCTTAGATCCTTAGAGATATGAATGATGAATTTATTCCTCCAAAGACGACATGGAATGATGTAGAAAAGACACTTTCTATGGAATGTGAGCTACTGAAAATGTTTTACAAACATAAGAATGAAGACATGAAAAATTCACACACAAGAAGGGATATTCCCTTATAGGAATGGATAGAAATTCTCTAAGTGAAAAAGAAGGAGAAAGGTCACACCTGTATGTGTATGAAAAGTAGTCTGAATTTAGAAAAAATAGGTACACCTAACACTTTCTGGACAACATTAGAGATGGGAGAGTAAAAAAATTGGGCATATAAATTTAAATCCAAAATTCTAAAGAATAATCATCTTTACGGTTTCCTAGATATGTGGATAAGTGTTTATTTGTTTCTTGTTAGAGATTCCAAGGGTGGTGTAAGGCCTAGAACTTTTGTTATAGCAGCCAATCTAGTAAATAGGAAGATGGTGGGGTTGGATACCCATATTATTTTGTATATCCATTTGGATATGGTTCCATATTTATGGAGGTAAATATACTTTCATAATATTAGGACCATTTGAGTTTTTATTTGGATGGATTTCCACTCATTTTAGAACCTATGTTGTGCAGAGTGGGATCTAGGTCCTCAGAAGTTCATTCCAACCATCTTTTCAAGCATACTATGGTATTTAACATTTTTCCTTGACACCTTATGACATTAAGGTATGGTTTAGTATATTCCAAGAGTTTCTTATTTTACCTTATGGTAATCCACCTATGGGAAAAAATTTGATGATGGGATGGCTAGCTAGAGTTAAGGGAATAAATGATGGCTTGTAGAGATGGTGTATTGGCCTTTAAGATTAACAGGGAAATCATATGTGAGGACTATTCTCCTTAAAGATCTACACTTAATTCAAATAATTTAAAAATATTATTGTATCTCATCCAGTTAAGGTTAGATTAGATAAACATCTGATAGTGGCTCGATAACTATGGTTGTTAATGACTGTAGAGAATACTAGGGTAGTATTTAATTTACCTGTCACCAAGGAAATGAGTAGATTGACTATCTGGTATGCCGAGAGTTGGGTTGCATCATACCGAAAAGTGGAGATAAATTATTTTTTATCTCTGGTCAGATTAAATAGAGTAATTAAGAAGTAAACATCTCATTTGGAAGGTGATTCTTTATCAACAGAGGCTGATTCATCAAAGTCATAGGGTAAATATGATGAAGATATATATTCACCAAAGTGACCTCGTGCAAGATACAATCCACCTTAAATAGGGAAGTAGGATAAACCATCATCACTAACTGAATCTGTATCGATACGATCTAGTCATCATCATTCATAAAAGCAGTGAGTCTCTTTTTCTCATCCACCATCTATGATAGTGGGAATTGGGAAGCCTATCAGATCTTATACTATGGGATCATCTTTACAGCTGGATGGAATGTACTATAAATATTTATAAACATAGGAAGTTCAAACATGGAAAAGCTTCCATTATGATGTTGAAATCACATGGATAAATTTATGTGAGGGGTTTCATATTTCTCAAATAAGAGATTTGTGGGCTTCATCTGATATCCACTTTGAGAATTATCCTAATGAAGTAAGGATTCATATCCAGAAGTTATAAATGATCATATATGTAACTAATGAATAAATTACTACCACAAAACGAGGTAAATATTTGATAGATCATACCTCCACCGAAGGGATTAACCCCATATTTGATGAAGAATGGTGTGATTTTGTTGATTTTAAAGATGCATGTTTTCTTTTTCTCATATTCTTTTCTTCTTTTCTTTTTGAATTTAGTCAAATTATTATTGCTTAGGGGAAATACCATCTCAAATTTCATTTTAATGAGGGATAGTCGACTAAAGTTACATCACCAAAGTATAGACTTGGTGGTACTGCACTTGGAGCTGTTTGATCACCCTGTGAATTGGGAGAGATATCTCTAAGACAACAGGCAATGGAGGATTAGATGGCTGGAGGATTGAAATCTCAAATACCTATTTTTGGAGATGATTATTCAAGTCTACTCAAAATGAAAACAAATAAGAAGATACACCAAACAAGGAAAACTATGTTTAAATATTTTCTCAGTCATTGTAAGCATTCCTGATAGCATTATTTTCAGCTGTATAAATAGAAACTATTTAAACTTATTAAAATTGTAGGGACTTATTCTATTTCTTCCGTTAGGTAAATTACTATTGATCCTCGGGGAACAGTAGAGGGAACTTCTGGTCAAGTGAAAATTTCTATCAATAAAGAGAATCCTTTGAATGAAGGGGTATCTAGGCCATAGGAAAAATCATATGTTCTTGGAAATGCTCATATTCCTCCTACTAGGATAGAGGAGACCTCGGGTAAGTCAAAAGTTCTTCATTAGAAACTATGTTTATTAACACCTAACTTAAATTTATGTAATATTTTAGGCTCATCACATGCACCAAAAAATATTGTGATGACTAATTCTAAACCTATGGCTATTATTGAGGAGGTTGTTCAGGTTAAAAATTTGTCAAAGGAGGGTTATGAACTAACTTATTTGAATATTCTCATGTGTGAGACTAATACAAGACATGGGATGTCATGGGAGGATATAATAAATCTTGGAATTTCTTTTGAAGATACATTAGAACATGTTAATATGCCCAGTTCTTTAGAAAAATGTTTATTACCTTATATAGAACCAAGTGTATGTGAGTTTTTATTATAAATTCCATCAATATTCTCATGCTTATTTTCCTAACCATAATTGGTTGAAATGTTCCGTTCCATATACAGAAAATTCTACTGTAATTATGATGGGAGGAAGCACCAATATCACTATCAATCCCACTATTGTGGAGGTGTTGCCTCAGGTGAACCTTAAAATGGAAAATTTTCCTAAGGTTTATTTGGATAACTCAAAGAAGGTTCAAGAAGGTATCCCAGACTATGATGTATCAACGAAAACTAATGAGGTTGGAAATGTTGGGGAGGAGTCTTCTCAAACTGTCGATCAATTGTTGGGTAAGGGTAATAAACATTGTGATTGTGCCCCCTTTTTCTATTCATTTTAAGTTAATCGTGATTTATGTTCATCCTTTAGGATTATTAGCTTCAATATCTAGGTCAGAAGGAGAAATTTATGCATCATCTCAAGTAGTAATATGAAGTAAAGCAACCAATATTAGGTAAGTAACATAACATGGAACTTCTTTAAGTGCATTAATATTGAAATATGTTCCCCCTTATGATAGAGATTCTGAATTAGATCTGGAGTTGTAGAAGACTCTTCTCCTTACACATCACAAGGCATGGAGGAACATATGGAAGATAATATTTGAAGTTCCCCTTGCGGAGCTGTCTTCATGAATTCTAGGGCTTTCATCTCTATTCACTAAATTGGAATTTGCACATTTTGAATACCATGAAATCCATACTGTAGTGAATGAGACCATACAAAAAAGGTATAAGAGCTGAAATTTTGACAATATATGATAAAAGATATACTATTTTTCAATATTGATGAATTCCATGCAGCAGTATCCCAAGATGAGGCCAATCATACTGAAAAGATGATAAGAAACTGGAAGAAAGTTAAAGAGAAGACTGTTCAAATGTCATATCTTCAAAAAGAGTTAGATATCATTACAGGGGAGTTTTAAAAACTTCATGGTTTGATATAAGAATTCCAGAAAGAGGGTGAACAATCCATTTTGGATGCCATATAATCCCTTTGTCAAGCTGAGGAGAATGAGACTGGTTAGTTAACTGAACTTCAATAGGTAGATGATGGAGCTCAAGAGGCCATAAAACAAATAAAAATCTATTTCAATGACCTTTTATGATTTATAATGAATAAAATCCATTTTTTGGATGTTCCTTTGGAACTTTTATTGCTTATAAATGAAAATATTTTTTTTTGTAATCATTTATTTCTTTAACCCTACATTTTTTTCTTAATATTGCCTAGACCATACAGAGAGTAAGTCTAGCGAGCTAAGACTCGTCTTTTTCCCGGTTTCCCTTTGTGGGGTTTTAACCCAGTGAGTATTATATCTCTTTTTATTGGTACTTTAAAGTTATTCATGTTGGACTAATAAGGATAATGTTTATGGTCGAGTTACTTTGACCATGAATTTTGAGATTATAACTCAAAAAAGCCTAAATAGTTGAATAAATTCAAAATATTATTTAGATATTTCCCAGGGGAATCTTGGGTCATGATGATTTTTTATAGTCACGTCATCTAAATTTTGAAGTATAGAAATAGAGGAGGTCTCTTCCAAGAACAATGTTGACACTATTTGACAAAACTATTTTAGGGGTTATATTATACAAGTCCAACTAGGGCATATGTTGCATAGCCAAATAGTGGAATCCTTATACTAACAATCTTTTTATGTAGGAAATATTTTTTAAAGGCCACCTAAGGTCACATACTACATGGTCAGATAAAGGATCTCTCAAAAATTCAACATTCTATTGCTAAAAGTCGATGAAAGTTTATAGAGACTCAGATTTTCCTAAGAATAGAGTTTGGTTTACGGAGAAAAGTACCTAAATATATAGGTGATATTTCTAGTCATGATTTTCATAAAATTAGAGGAATAGGATCTCTATAAAGGCTTGACCCAAACATATGAAATATGTAGTCTATAGTTTTGGGTCATATGACAAGGACCATAATATCATGGAAACAATAGATGATATGTGGCCAAATGATCATGGTTATTTCAATATGCCTTTAACACATGGAGATGGAAAATGTGTAAACAATGGTCTTGGAGGCTTTCAGATCGAGAGGAAGGATATGGAAAAAATATACAATAGATGATCAACATAAAATATATGTTCTTGTATATTACCATCACAGTTTGAAAGGTACATAAGAGGATTTTACTAAGAAAAAAATTACCACTATTTGATAAACCATTTATAGGGGATATATTATGTAGGGCCATCTAAGGCATATGATTCATAGACAAAGAGTGGAATCCTTTGGCTGTAAGACCCATTATATAGGGTAATTTTATGCAAGTCCACTTAAGGGCATGTATTTAACAGTTAGGAAAAATATTTCTCAATTATCAAAAACACAACCACCAAAAAATAGATAAATATTATGAATATCTGAAAGTATTCTAGATTAAGAGTTTAAAATGTGAAAGGGGTGATATTAAATGCACCTAATAAACATTTGAATAAATATTGGACTTGATTTTGGAGTTCCTTACATAGATCTAACTCATATGTATAATGAGAATATCTTTTGTTTCTTTAGCAGGATCTCTAAGGAGAAGACCCAAAATAAAGAGATCCTATATGGTTTTGTAATTATAAATAGGATATGGGGAATTTTCTTTTATCCCTTAGCCATAACAAATATCTAAGTCCTAGTTTTCACTACATATCTCAATATGATGAGAATTAAGCCATATGTAGTTCTTTGGGAACTGTTCAGTTTAAAGTCATTTGGAAAGGACATTATGGGCTTTGATATAAATAGAATTTTAATCTCCTTATATAGATCTAACTCATACATGGGAGAGAAAAGGCTTTTATTACATCATGCTGCATCTGGGCCAAGGATTGAAAATATAGATGTCACTACATATCTCATAGAAATTAGAATCAATCCACGTGTAGTTCTTGATGGTCCATGCAGTTTATCATCATGTGGTGAGGATGTGATGTGATTCCAATGTGAAAAGAAATATTGCAGCTGGACCAAAGAATAGGACCAAAATGTCACTATGTATCTTGATGAAGCAAGAATCAAGAAAAGCATAGTTCTTGATATTATTTCACATTTAAATCATGTTTTGATGTGAGGAAGATGTATTTTTATAATTTCAAGGATGATGGTTTGGCCTAAAGCAGAAAGTCTAGTCATCATCAGGTATCACATTAAAACGAGAATCAACATACATGTCTTAGAAGAAGTCCCTATGAAAATTTGAATGAGTATAGTTAAAAGAAATAGGGTTTTCTTTCATGAAATTATTGATGGGACCAATATTGGAGATCTTGTTGTCACGACATATCTCATATGCATGACAATAAAACCACAAATAGTTCTTGAAACATTTCCTATGTAGGTTTAATTTATTCACACATGGAAGAAAGTGGATGTTTTTATTTCTTTCATGGTTGGGCCCAAGATTGGATATCTAGGCATCTTTATGTATCCCATTGAAATGAGAATCAAGAAAAACATTATTCATGAAAATATTGTTCCCCACACCAATTGAGTTTGATGTGAGAGAAGAGGGATTTAAAAAAATAGAATAATGGTTAAAATTAAGACAAAATATGGTATGAAGATCAAATAATGTATTCCAGAAGAGTATTATGTATAGTTTTGGTTCATATATAGGTGGAAAATGGGAAATAAATTTCTTTATGGTTTTAGTTGGGCATGAGATTGGGGATATGAGCATCACTATGTATCCCATTAGAAAGAGAATCAAGCCACACATAGTTATTGAATAAAGGTATTCCCTATGAATATATGACTCATAAACACCAGGAATGGGAGATTTTTTATTTTTTATGGATGATACGAATATTAGAGATCTGGGCATCCCTATGTATCTCATTAGAATAAGAATCAAGCCATATGTAGTCCTTGAAAAGGGGTCTCTATGCACATCTGATTCAAACTTAGGGAGAAATGATACTCATGTTCCATTAAGGAGTATAAATGATGTGAGTAATTTTTGCGTATGACAGCTACTAATTTTTAAAAAACCACAAGGAATTATAATTTGTGGTATCATGGAGGATTTATTAATGTAAAATGAATGAGAAATTAATCGTACATTATATTTTCTTATAACGAGGACAAATGGTGTCGTGTAGTTAAACATCATCCGATAAGGATAAAGATTCTACGCATTTTAACTTTGTGTTGCATGGAAACATATGGTTGTTATTTATTTTAATTTCATGAAACTATGAAATTACTCTGTTTGATTACACAAATTACTTCTTCATGAATTTTGCATATGTTGGAGTTGTAATAAGTTCTACATCCATTGAGATTAGAGAATAAACTCCATTAGAGTATACCTTATGTATGGAATAAGGTCCTTCCCATTTTGGATCAAGATTTGGAGGCTTCATTCCAAGTATCATTGGAGTCCGGAGGACTAATACCAATTATCCTTGAAGAAATTAGTGGAGAAAACATTCATGTTAATATATCTTGATATTCTGTTCTTATATACTTCTAAATGATGCAAAGTATGAAATCACCTTTTTTCTAATTATTCCATCTCATCAAATCACTTTTGAGATGGTTAATCTACAGATAATATCACATATGACAACTCAAAGTAATGTAAATTGAATTTCAATAGGCATAATTTCTTCTATCATGTAAACCAATGAATATGGGGTTGATCACGTTGTGGTACGATTAGTAGTATGATAATCCCACAAGGCATACAAGAGCTTATTAGGCCAAGATTTGTTTTCATTATCCGCTATCTTTTGGAGTATATTTGATTCGATCTTGTTGAAAGCCTCTATTTTTCCATGGGATGATGCATGGTAGCGAGATAAATGCTTGGGTTTGATATTTTTCTCCTGATATAGCTTCGTTAAATCACCAGAATAGGAATTGGTGTCATTTTTTGTAAATATGGTATGAGGGATACCAAATATAGTAATTATATTAGTTTTAAAAAATCTAAAAATTCTGTTGGACCCGAATTCTTTGAGAGGTATTGCCCCAACCCATTTGAAGAAGAAATAGTTATTAATAAGAATATACTTGAACTACATATCCTTAGCTAGAGGATAGAGTCATACTACATCCATTCCACATATATAAAATGGATAGGAATATTTAGTTGTATGTAGAAACTTCGGGGGTTGATTAATGAAGTTGGAATGAATCTGGAAGGGATGAAAATTCATAGTGAAATTTATGAAATATTGTGTCATAGAATGGAAAAAGTATGCAAGCCTATGAATTTGATCAGAAAGACTATTCCTAGACTAGTGAGCACCACGTGCTCCTTTATGTACTTCTTTCATGACAGTAGTAGTTTTTCCCCATCAATTCATCTGAGAAGAATTCTATTGAGGCCTCATCTATAAATGATATTCTGATGATATGGGCAATCATAAAGAGTGAAAATAACTGCCTGTAACTGGATCTATTTTATTTTAATTATATCTGATAGAAGTATCCCATTTTGGATATATTCCATGATGGGTGTTATCCATCACATGGTATGACCACATGACTCATAAATAGGACTGATTTCATTAATTTCTTCTATTCTGATTTGAAAAAAGGTGAAACCACTAGATGATGAGCAATGATAATGATTTTTTCATCCTTATTTGGATCTAATAATGTTGTACCAACATTTTCCAATGCACTATCTTGGGCATTTTGTAACCGCAGGATATAAGAAAATATTGGCTCTGAGAGGAATTATGCCATTATACCTCTAACATAATCCCATAAGGGGATTAGTTTTTCTTTTCTAATTTTTTAATCCCCAGTGACTTTTTTAATTACCAATTCTGAATTACATTTCACCTCCAGGTAATCCATTGGTACATGGAGTGCTAATTATAGGCCATTAATGAGAACTTGATATTCTTCTTCATTGTCGGTACCACCTTTTGATAATAGAATGGAATATGGAAACACTGCCTTCTCTAGGGAGATAAGAATAATTCCTATCCCAACATTGTTATGTTTAGGGTTTTCCATTCTCTTCCCTATTAGAATTATAGAAGCACCAAAAAATTACATTTACCATATTTGAGGGAATTTCCTAAATAGAGAATATTTCTTTATTAGTAAATTCAACATTCAATGATGTCTCTTCTACTGTTGGGTGACCAACAAGGAAATCTGCTAAATCTTGGCCTTTTATTACATTCTAAGGCAAAAACTGTAAAAAAAACTATTGAAGAATAACCATCCACTATGCCAGATGTCCTGTATTCATAGGATGACTGGGGATAAAATTGAGCGATTTATTGTGAGATACCAAGTGGACCGCATGATGGTGAAAATAATTTATAAATTTCTGAAATACAAAGATTAATTCTAGACATATTTTCTCAATATCCGAATATTGATTATCTTCATTGATCATGGTTAAACTGAGATAGTAAAGGTTGTTTTCATTCCCATCACCATTCTTTTGTGTAAGGAAGTCACCCAGTGATCACTTCGAATCTATCACATAAATAATGAGTGTATTTCCTTCAATAGGTGGTGTCAATACTAGTAGGATGAAGAGATATTTCTTGAGTATATAAAATGCAACTTGGTAGGCATTGGTCCACTGATATGTGACCCTTTTTATCATCAATTTGGTTAAGTAAAAACACTTGCCTTCCAAATTGACTATGAATCACCAGATATAGGATAAGTTTCCTTGATGTCCTCTCAATTATTTATAGTTTTGAGGAGGTGACATACCAAGGATAGACTTAGTCTTCTCAAGGTCAACTACAATTCTGTGATGAAGTACAAACAAACCAAGAAATTTCCCCAAGGTTACCCCAAAATAACATTTTATGGGATTCATCTTAAAATTATGTTGTCAAAGCATGCTGAAGATGGTCTTCTGATCATCCATGTGATCAATACATTTTCAAGACGTAACCAATAGGTCATCCACATAGAATTCAATAAATTTCCCCTAAAATGGATTGAAAATATGATGCATTTCACTTTGATATGTTTCACCAGTATTCTTCAATCCAAAGGGCATTACCCAATAGAAAAATATGCCTTGAGGGGATGTAAAATATGTAGATTACTCATATTATGGGGAAATTTGGATTTGGTTATACCTAGAGTATCCATCCATGAATGGGAGAGCATTGTAGCCAACTTTTGTATCAATCAAAAGTTCTATGATTGGAACCAAAAAGTCATATTTGGGAAAATACTGGTTAAGATCTTTGAAATCAATGAAAACTCTAATTTTTGCATTATTATTTTTCACTGGGAAGATGTTGTCCATACATTTGGTATATTTCACCTCCTTGATAATGTTATCTTTGATAATATTTTTAACTTCATTCTCAATTTGGGAGGCATCAGTTGGGTTCATTCTTCTTGCTTCCAGCTTAAATCCCCGATTCTCTTCTAGAAAACCCAAATAATGAGTGTCCATAACAGGTTCAAGGCCTGAAATTAGATTTAGTTCCAAGAAAATAAATCTTAGTGTTTCTTTATAAATTAAGTACATACCTATTGATATTCAGAAGTCATGGCTGCACTAATTAGAGTGGGGTGTGGATCTTCCTATGTACCCAAATTTATTTCTCTGAGCTCATCCACAGTGGTGGAGACACCTTCGTTGAATGCCAAAGGGGGTCCCCTATGATCTTCCTATTATTCCTTTTCCTCTTATATTGATTCTTCTATTTATTATTGAATGGTAGGTGATGAATTATTACGCTTAGAGCTATAGTAGAAGTCGGTATTTGGAAATCCTAAATAATAAGAAATGATTTCTAACCCTACTGATAATTAAGGGTCTTCCGAGAGTAATGAATTGAAAATTATGGGTTGGGAATCAACATCCTTGTCATTTTTCATTATCATGATGACTTCTTCCAACCTTTATGATAAAGAAAATACATTATGATGTTCAAGGAATGGAATGACTACCTCTCCACTTAGGTTTCCACCACTATTTGGTAAATCAATAATTTCTCCCATGAAATCTGGCTTAATTTACACAACTAATATTATGGAATTAATTGGATGAGTGCTTGGATTTGGTTCTACCATTTCAATTTCATTGATAGGTAGCACGTAATCTGTACTAAGATGCTTGAATGGGTTGGATTGGATATTTTCTAGACCATTCAGAGCATTGATTCTTGTAATATCTTTTTCTTCAGACCTTGTTCCCATTGTGTGATAAAACTTTGCCTCAATATATTTAGATACATAACTTTTTAATGAGGACCTGTCACCATGTAATGTCCCAATTTTACCATTGAATTAATACTTGATAGATTGGTGGTATAATGAAGGAATGGATGCATTCTAATGTAACCATGGACTTCCAAGAAGAATGTTTAAAAATGTGTCCAATCGAATGACCATGAAATCCGAACTAGATTCAAGATCCCCAAATTGAGTTCTAAGTGTAATCTCACCTAGAGGTTCTTGTTCATTCTTTCCTTAACCTCAAAACATAATAGTTGAGGTTGATAAGTCATATTTAGTGAGACCCAACTAATGAACTATGCATATGGTAATGAGGTTGACTCCTAAGACATTATCAATGAAGGATCCTTAGATGAATGTATCATTAAACATGCCAGATAATTACAAGGGCATGATGTGTCCATGTACAAACTCATCCCAATCTTGATCTGTGAAAAATATAAATGCATGAAATTATATAGTATTATTCTCTATATGGTAGAACTCAGTAGTATAAACCTTAGTTTCAAACTCTTGAGGACTTAACAAAGACTCAATAAGTGCTTTCTGAAGGTCTTTTGATAGTTTCAGAGCATCCAAGATTGATAAATTATCCATTACATGAGATAGATTTTTCAAAACACCATACTTATAGTCTAAAGGACTATGTTTACTAGAATTGAGATTTGATTTTTTTGGTTCTTTGTATGTTTATTCTCATGATTTATATTTACCATGTTTCGAGGAAGAGGTTAGAAATACTTTGAATCTTGATGGGTTAGGATGACTAGTTCTTCTCACCTACCAAGAAAATGGTGATATAGCCTCTAATAGGTCTTCCAAGATGATCATGTCGGGACTACTCCTGTCAAGTGTGGGAGAATTCCCTTATTCTTGATGATCCCACTAAAGGGTTCTCCCATGAGTTTCTACTATAGAAATGGTTCTATTAGGGGTGTAATTAAAATAGTGGCTTATAGCATACCAACGTCTTCCCATGTATCATCAACCTTGACTTCTTCCCCTAGTTCCCCAATAAATTATTGGGAATTTAGGTTCATAACCAGAATCATCATTTTCATAGGGGTCCGTTAAGTGGATAATGTTAATAGAAAGAAATAGAAACTCCTCATCTGATGAAGATTCTTCCTGACAAGTCAGTTCTTATTGTGCCATTTGGTCGGGTGGTGCTCATGATTTTGAGACAGATGGCATGAAATTTTCAAAATTCAAGGATTACATTGGTTTCAACCTAAGATCTCCTTATTTAGAATTATCTTTACATTTCTGATCATATCACTTATTTTAGTATTGTCCTTTGGACTAATAATCTTTTGATAAATATTGTTTGGTTGTAGTGGAAGTGGAAAGAGGAACAATCATTTGTTTAAATTATATTTGTAGAATGGCATGAGTTTCATTGATCATTTTCATGACCATCCAGTCATCAAAATTCTTTTTATTCTATCATTTCACTTTATGCCATTTTATTTCTTTGTTTGGATCGATAATGGTAACAAATTTAACCTAGGATGATGAAATTTTTAGTTTCACTTGTCCAGAGTCCACTGACTTTGGTAGGAGATCATTGAAAAAATACATTTTTGAATGGGGTGTCCTAACATTTTATGGAAGGGATAATAGTTTGGGAGTCCTCATCTCCTTCATTTTTTTGTTTATAAGGAATTGGAAGGTTGACTGTTTTTTCGAATGTTTAAATAAGGTAACCAAGAACCTATTCATTCTGAAAAGAAGAGACTTTGTTATTTAAATCCTAAAACTATCTTTGTCTCTTATCTTTTTGATCATCTTTATAATGAATTTGTTGTTACTGACTCTCTTGTGGATGATCCCTATGATATGATGAGAGCTTTGAAGTGGAATTAGGTATAGTCAATTTCTTGAGTTTAACTGTTGTAGCCTCTTTTTTTCCTATTATCCTTCCCAGAGTTGATGGGATTACACAAGACTTATATTTCATTTCTGTGATTAAATCCTCCACTTGTTGGGTGATTTAAGCAAGGTATCAAAACCCTCTTATGTATTTCACATGGATTAGTGTTGTGCGCAACTCACCACAGAGATTTTACACACAGATTGGAAGAAACTCTTCTTTAGGGAGTGGAATATTCAATTAGTATGTTAATCCTTTCCACCAATCAATGAAATTTTAAACTATTTCATTCTCCCCTAATTTGTAGTTCTTAAGATCAAAGATTTTTGTATTCTATAGCATTAAGCTAAATTGAAAAAGAATTTATGATTGATATCTTCCCATCTAGTGATCGATTGAGACTCCAAACATTTATATCAAATAAAGGTCAACCCCAGTAGTGATTGCACAAAACATTTAAACATTAATGCTTCTTTTAGTTGAGGGGTCCCCGTCATGGGATTATAGAAAGAAACAAAATGAATCAAGTGCTACTCTGGATCTCCTAAACCATTAAATATTTGAAATTTAGTATTCATAAATTTTGGAGACATAGGAATTAGATCTACCCACTCCGAGAAAACCTTATTTTTTGGTTGTACTAGTGTGCGTTGTTCTTATATATCTTTGGATCAAATTTATAATGACTCAATTGTATTCATAAGAATTTGGAGAATATTTTGATGATCTAGGACCGGTACATGTACAAACGATGGATCCTAAATAGGTGCAATGACTGAAAAAACCATTGGTGGTGGTGCTACTGGTATTTGTCTTGGATAGCACATGGGGAAAGGCCTCTAAGGATGTGATTGACCCTGTTATGGTTGTGTACCCAATGGAGGGAATTCATTATCCACATATATAGTTACAAAAAACCCTCCTCGTACTGTATGTGCAAGATGAGGATCTTCTTGTAGCGCATGTACGGTAGGAATGCTGTTTTGGAGTAACTTTATATCGAGTCTTATCAACTCCTTCAATTCGTCCTCTTGCTGGGAAAATCTTTCTTCAAGTGAAAGATATTTGACTTCTCCAAAAGAAAAGTGAGACATGATCTGACCTTTACACTTCCCCTTGTTAGGTTCTTTTCTAAGATGTGGAAGTTGATTATTCAAGAGAATGCCTAATTTATGGGTAATCCTCTGATTTTGGGTACACAAACCTCCTTCATTTTCTTCAGTTTTTACCGCATTATGAATAATAACTTCATACTCTAACTCCCCTGAATTGGAATCATTATCTAGAGGATCTTCCATAATGGAATTAATGATATTTACTGATGCATAATTCATTAATGGAATTCTATCATTATCTTTTTAATATTTCTTTCTTCTTCATCCTTTATGATACTTTGTTCTTCTATTTTTTGGTTTTCGATGTACAGTTTAATGGAAATTGATATTAAGGGAATACTTGGATATTTTAGCTGTGTTTTAACTTTGTGGATTCTTCCTTAATTGGGAGAAAAATGACTTCCACTACGGAGGGGATTGTGGATGTGAAAACCCCCTAGCCCTGTAGGTTGGGGCTGCTCTTGTTCTTCTTCATCATCCCTTCAGGATATGTATTTTGAATTTGATGGTTATATTAAAAACTCAAAGACCTATGGGATAGGGTGGTTTCCATAACTATTATTGCTGATATCAGCACAAATAATCTTCGGATTTTTTGATTTCTGGTCCAAACATTAGCTTGGTGCATTATTTGACACCCACTTAAATCAGCAGTTTCAGAAGACCATTGTACTATTTCAAAAAAATTTGAGATCTGATGGATGAAATACTATAATTGGAAATCCTAATCAATGTTTTTATATTCTTTATAAAGAAAAATCTCAATATATTTCTCTCTTTGGGTCTGAATTTGGTGAAATCCAATCAAGGCATGCTCTTGATGAGCATTTCTTTAAGCATGAGAAATTTTTTTTGTTGTAGCCAACCAGAGGCAGTAACATTGTATGATACCACTTTCTATAGACTTTTCTAATTTTGGAGTGTATTAAAATGAAATGCTCCAAGTACACCCCACCCTCTGAAATGAACACTAGATGAGGTTTCCATGATCAATTGATGCAACCTCTTTAATTGATTGAGGAACATGTGTTTAAGGGATTCCTTTTGCCTCTCAATCTTTGGATGTCAAGAAACCTAGAGAGATTCTAATTTAACTTGGTTCTAAAAACCATATATTACCCTATAATGACTTCTATATTAATCATGTGGTCGTACTTTTATTTTCAAATGATGAATATTATTCAATAGGTTGAGGCAGATATCGTGAATGTAATATTCTACCATCAATTTAGGAATGTTGTATTGGGAGGATTCCGAAGGACAAAACATGAATGGTATTTCACCCATATCTAGTTATTTTATTATATTTAACATATCCTATTAATCTTTTTCTAGTGGTTTCGAAACTTGTTCTTACCAAGAAGGATGCTTCAATATTGTTTTATCACAAGCAATGGGATCACATGATGGTTCCTCAACTATTTTAAAAGGAAAATGACCTAGAGGAGGTTCATAAAATGAATGTTGCATTGGGTTGTCTTATGAATGAGAAATTATTTCACTTACTAGTAACAATACATCAGATATGATAGGATTTATGTTTTCATGTGCCTCAAGGTAAGAGGGATTTCTCATCACTACATTGTCAGTTAGAGAATTTTCTTGATAATATGAAACAATACTATAGAGTGGAATTTTTTAAATAATTCCATCATGGGGAGTACAAGCATGGTGGATTATATCAAGGGATAAATCATATTAATATTTGGTCTTCTGGCCATATAGAGAGTTTCTGTGGATCTCATCCGGAGACAGGTTCTCTAATTGGACTGAATTTTCATGAAGCAAGACATCATGATGAAGTATCTGATGAGGAAATTTAAAATTACTACTAATAATTAAATATGTTTTTAATGGGAGAGTAGGATCTTGATATTCAATAGTTGAATGTCTGAGGGATTCAAAAACTCTAGAATTAAAAGGAGTCAGATCCCATATTGACACTTGATTCTACAACTATACTTGGTGAGACATCTTCTTAGATGCTCTCTTAAACATTTTTGGGACCACATGCTGGGAAATGTTGTTATCATGAGCAGGAATATGTGCCTGATTTGGAGTGTCTATCAGAACATACTGATTATATCCAATTGGAATAGTTGTTTGTGGCCGATCCGGTTGTCTGTATGATATGGGGGAGTATGACCCATAACACCCTTGGACTAGAACAGAGGTATGTATCTATTATGGGATTGAATACTGATGAGTCATCCTAGCTGTTGGGATATAATTATGTGTTTGTCCCTCTGGTACTGCTAAAGATTCTATTATGATATTCTCGCATGCTTCTAGGATATGATCATGAATTTTCTTCTTCCCTTTCATAATTTTCCAAAATGTGTTTGGTAAATTCAGTGGTAGGAAAGGGAATATACGTCCATTCCTTATTTTTATTAGGTGTATATACAATCTCTTGTCCTCCCTTTCATATCAATGGATACAAAAAGTACTTGTGTAAGGGGGTAGAGAGTTGAGTCTGCCCCAGGTTTGTCATCAGATCTTTCTGACGGACTTCTTTGTGTGTTTCCAAATGAGACTATTGGTTGGCTGGATGGATGTCGATAGGTGTATGTTCCTACTTACAATTTTACACTACACTTGGATAAATGGATTTCTTTAATTCAACCAGAAAAATATGATAAATGAATGAAATATTGTAAATAGGTGTATGTTTCTACTCATGGTACTCCACATTATTTGAACAATGGGATTTGTTGAGTGCCACTAGATGAGTCTGCTTGATGGAGGAATTAAGGCATATGTGTGTATGTGCCCGTTCACTGTTTTACATCAATTTGGGTTGATGGACTTCTCCGGATGGGGAAAAGGGATAAATCTTCTACCTATTTTTTGGTTGATGTCCCCAATGGTTTTTCTTGAATGCTTGGGTTTGAGGGACTTAGGCTAGAAAATCAAATATAACACCCTCATCATGTTGAGGGTTTTCTATCGTGCGATGTTGGCAGTGGTGATTGTTGGTAGGAGCCTTTGGGAGGGACCCTTATATCTTCAGGATGAGGCAATGGAAAACCTCTTGTTCAGCCTCCCTAGAATAGGTGAGGGATTGGTGATTACGTTCTAGGGATAAACTCTTGAAATGGTCGAAGACAGCGGTTGACATTATCTGCTTATGAACCACTAGTCATCATTGGCCATACAGATGGGGGTTATTCTTGATTTAGAGGGCATGTCAGGCATCCTCCATGGTCAATATAGTACAATGTTGATGGTACTCTTGGACCAAGTCATTGGAAACCCATTATTGAAGATACTGAGATGGTGGTGATGTCCATCAAGAAGAGGGTGATTCCGCTTGAGCAGCAATCAAGGGATTCACAAGTGAAAATTTGAAGGAATTCATTTGGAATGAATGGAGTTCTTAGAAAGAAGTACCAGAATATTTTAAAAATAAAAACAGTGAACTCTATTAAAGAATCATATTTTAAATGAACACATACGTGATCCATTTCCTTATCTAGACATCTTTATCAATTTATATGGGCATGAAATATGGGTAATATTATCATCACGGTTAAGGATTCACATCAGGTTCACCATTTTTTGTTTCCCCCAAAATGTGTGTTCTGATTAGGAGTCACTACTTCTAGATGGTTTCCATCAAATTTATTTATGGAACCGAGAAATTACAATGGTTCTATATCCAAAGGGACTTTCTTTCCAAAGATATGTGTTTATTAGTCTTGTTGACCTATGATTCTTGAGAACTCACATTGGTTGAGAGGATGGGAGGTCGGGCTCATCAAACCCATTTGGGGGGGATTATTTCCTACTTTGGGACTCTCTTATAGATTTAAGATATGTTCCAGAATCCTTATTAATTTACCAAGTATAATGTACGTTTCCATTGATATTGGAAATCAATTATTTAGAATTTATGAGATTAAGAATCATCCATATGTATTTGAGGTTTTTCATCAGTGGAGATATCTGTATGTATTCAAGGTTATCCATCAGGGGAATCCTCTCAAATACTACTTAGAGATTCTTTAGCTGTTGTTATGATGACGCTGGTTTTTAATCCACTCAGTGGGGAACTGTAGAATTAATGGTCATCTAGGTAGAAAAAAGTTGTTTTTATGTTGGTATTGTACCCATAAATGGTCTACCAACGTATCCTCATGAAATGAATCAGAACCCTCATAAATCGATACCGATTAATGGGACATATCATACCTATTAAGGTCATGTGATATGGACCTAACCGTAAAATTTTATGTCATCTAGTAAGGACATTTTAGATAGAAGATTCCTAGTCAATTATTGGTGTGGGACTTAATCCTAATAAGCCCGTGGAATGTGGAATGTATATAGGTTTCTAGGTCGGATTATACCCTATTCGGAATATTGCCCAGAAAGAAAAGGGTTGATTTAGAGTGTTGGGTTTGAACCACAGGGAAGCTTCCTACGTATCCCACATGTATGGGAATCAAAGCCCACGTAGTTTTGAATGTCTCATAAGAGAGTACAACCCTTTGAGAGAAATATTTTGGGGCTAACTCATAAAGAGGATTCCCTTGAAACAAGGTCCATGAGAGATATTACAACTCATGGTGATTAAAAGGGGACTTAATTTG
Source organism: Viscum album (assembly GCA_963277665.1). NCBI lineage: Eukaryota > Viridiplantae > Streptophyta > Magnoliopsida > Santalales > Viscaceae > Viscum > Viscum album. The sequence goes on along the minus strand of OY728136.1, from coordinate 1,422,385,339 downwards.
AGGCTTAATCCTAAGACGGATTCTCGTATTAAGGGAATTAGGGTTGGACTCCTGAGGAGAATTTACACTAATCTCAAGCCATGGTTGAAGGCTTCCTACGTATCCCAATTATGGTGGGAATTAGAGTTCTCAAAGTTCAAAATACTTGTACTCCTGAGGAGGTTGTTCTGTGAGCTCAGGACTTGGGTGAAGTCTTCCTATATATCCCAATTATGGTGGGAATCCGAGTTCTCATAGTTCAAGATGGTTGGATTCCTGAGGAGAATGTCTAGAGAGCCTAGGTATTGGGTGAAGTATTCCTACGTATCCCAATTATTGTGGGAATTAGAGTTCTCATCATTAAAGATGGTTAGACTCCTGAGGAGTATGTCTAGTGTGCTTGGTCCTTGGGTGAAGGCTTCCTACGTATCCCAATTATACTGGGAATTAGAGTTCTCATAGTTAATGATGTTTGGATTCCTAAAGAGGATGTTTAGTGAACTCAAGCCCTGGGTGAAGTCTTCCTACGCAACCCAATTATGGTGGGAATCAGTGTTATCGTAGATCTGGATGGTTGGTCTCTTGAGGAGGATGTCCAGTGAGCTCATGACTTGGGTGGAGGCTTCCTACATATCAAAATTATTGTGGGAAGAAGATTTCTTGAAGTTCAGTATGGTGCGGTGGATTGTGAGAATGTTGTAATAATCACAAATCTCTAATCCCACATGAGTCATGCTCAGTGTGAGAAACAAGAGGATGTGAAAGTTTCAGAAAACCGGACACATTCTCCTCTTATGATGGAAGAGGTTGGGCCTACGACAAAAGAAGTCAAGGTGATAGTGGATGTGGGCATGGAGTAATGTACCTTTCAATGTGAAATAAAAATAAAGGTCGTTGGGTTTGGCCTGAAAGGCAAGGGGATTACTTTAGGAGGGATGTCCTAAAATTGATCTTTCTAGAGGAGGGATATTTTTGGTTTGTCAAAAAGAAAATCAGTTCTGAACATTACCTTCCATACCAGGTAACTGAAGCTCTGGGTTTTAGAGATAAGGGACAAACATGACCTGAACCCTAATCATCCAAACTAGGAACATGTCAACACTGTTACTGGGAGAAGATCCCTCCTGATCATGGAGATACAACTCCATAGACATTGCATGAACACTAGCTTCCCAACTGGACATGTATGGGATACCTATGATCATAGATATATAAATCCATATAGGAGACATCCTGATGTGCCTTTCAATAAGGTTTTTTAAATTGGGAGGTCTTGGTGGAAGTTTTAACCGAATCCATTCTAGATAAGGGATCCAATGGAGAAGAAGTTTCTCCATTAATGAATTTGAATAAGGCTTCATGAAAGTCTCGAAGAGGATAAAAATGTGAGGTGAACCAAAGAGGGGTTCTCAAGTCTCTTCCACATTGGTATTAATCATGCAAGTAGGCTTGGGTGACCAGATATCACCTTAAGTGATGAACAACCTGGAAGATAAGACATGGGAGAAAATTGGTTCAAACCTTCAAGAGTCTTCACATGTATTCCCAGAAGTGGGGTTCTCAAGTTCTTGTATAAGGAATGGAGGGCACATAATTGTTCTTGATTTAGGGAGGTTGGGTGATCTGGACGCACAAGTGTTATGGATTTCAAACACTAAATGGAATTAAGTCCTATGATCCCCATTTAATACCCACTCTTTAGGGGTTTGAAACCTGTAAAACACTAAAATCACTAAAAACCATAAAAATCCTAAACACCCATAAAATCTCAAGAAATCAAAAAAACCCTAAAAACCCTAAAAAATAATAAGAAAACCTTAAAAATATAAAAACACTTAAAACGCCTAAAAGCTATAAAATGTTAAAACCCAAAAAATCCTAAAACACCTGAAAATCTAGAAATACCATAAAAAATACTCTACCCCCCCCTAAAATCAATAAAAATTTAAAAACCCATAAAACCATAAAAATGGATAAAAATCTTCAAAGACCCTAAAAACCCAAAAATCCATAAAATCCCCTAAAAACCTTAAACCCCTAAAATCCCATAAAAACCTAAAGAACCAATAAAAATTATTAATACCCTTTTAACCCATAAAAATGTTTAAAATACTCTAAGAACATTAAAACCCTAAAGAACTCAAAAATCCCCTCAAACCCAAGAGAAATCATAAAACGAAACAAACCCTAAACCCCACAAAATTATAAAAACCCCTAAAAACTATAAAAATATAAAATATCCCTAAAATTAAAAAGAATTTAAAATCCCTAAAACCCTTGAAAACCCCTAGGAAAAGCTTAAAAACCATAAAGCACTTAAATCCCATAAAAACATAAAATACAAAAAACACTAAAAACCATAAAAATCATAAAAATTCTCTAGAAATCCATAAACACATAAAAACCCTAAATAAACTGAAATACCCAAATAAAACCTTAAAAATATAAAAATATTTTACACACTAAAAATTATAAAACCCTAAAAGTCCCTATAAACCCTTAAAAAACCTAAAACCCCTAAAACCATTAAAAGATATTAAAACCCATAAAAACCCTAAAAGTGCAAAAAACTCAAAAAACACTTCAAACCACTAAAAATGTTTAAAATTATTGAAAAAATCAAAAATCCAAAAAAAATAGCTCTAAAAACACCAAAAATACATAAAAACCCTAAAAACCATAAATCCTATAAAGAATATAAAAATCTAGAAAATCCATAAAAATTCAAAAAAACACAAAAATCCCTAAAACCATGAAAACCCTAAGAAAACCTTAAAAAACTAAAAACACATAAAAATAATAAAAACCCAGAAAAACAAAAATACCTAAAAATCCCTTAAAATAATAAACACCCTAAAAATCTATAAAAACATAAAAAATTATAAAACATTAAAAAACACTAAGAATACCCTAAAAAGCCTAAAAAAACTTGAAACCCTTAAATCATAAAAAGGATAAAAACCCTAAAAGACCCTAATAACAATAAAACCCCCTAAAAACCATAAAACCCTTAAAAAACTTAAAATGCAAAAAACCCATAAAAACCATAAAACCACTAAAAACTCTAAAAACCCTTTAAGCCCTTAATATTTTAAAAAACCATAAATCCCATAAAATCCCTGAAAAACTAACCCCCCCACCAATCCAAAAAATCACCAAAACCATAAAAACCCAAGAAAACTAAAAACCCTCAAAATCTATATAAACCATAAAATTTTAAAAAAACCATAAAATCCCTAAACCCCCAAAAAACATAAAAAATTAGGAAAAACCATAAAACACTAAATAAAACCTTAAAACCCTATAAAAAATTAAAACACTAAAAACCCTTAGAAACTCTAAAAACAATAAAAACCCCTAAGAAACATAAAAATCCACAAAACCCTAAAAATCCATAAAAATGCTAAAAAATAAATAAAAATACCAAAGATAATAAAATACCTTAAAAACCTTGGAAACCCCTATGAAAACTATACAAACCTAAAAAACCTTAAAACCCCTAAAAAACCTAAAAATGATAAAAACCCTCAAAGGCAATAAAAACTCCCAAAACTATAAAACCACTAAAAACATCAGAAAACCCATAAAACCATAAATCCCAATAAAACTCTAAAAATAGAAAAAAAATGTTAAAAACTCTAAACAATATTAAAAACCCTAAAAAATTAAAAAAAAACAAACCTAAAATACCAAAAAACAAAAAAAAAACCATAAAAACATTCAAAATCCTAGAAAATCATAAAAAATCCTAAAAATCCTAACAATCTTAATAGGCCTTAAAAATAGTAAAATTTTATGAAAACATAAAATCCCTGAAAATCCCTATGAAAACTTTAAAAAACTAAAAATACATAAAACCCCTACGAAACCAAGAAAATTCCAAATACCCTAAATGAACTTAAAAAACAAAAAAAATAGAAAAATGATAAAAAAACGACCTTAAAAACCCTAAAAATCCATAAAAAACTAAAAAGGTTAAAAATGATTTAAAACTATGAAAAAATTAAAATTATAAAAAATCATGAACCCCTAAAAACTGAAAAAAATCCTAAAAACCCCAAAACCATAAAAAAAATTAAAAACCCAAAAACCCTTAAATCCATAAAAATCCTAAAAACCAAGTAAATTCTAAATGTTTGTACTGGTGACTGTGAACTTTCTGTAAGGTTCCAACTTACCCATAAATTGGCATTCAATAATACAAAAAAATGATTGTATGTAAATTAAATCCTATAAAATCACTAAAAACCCGTAAAATGTAGAAAACCCTAAAAACATAAAAACACTAAGAAAACCATACAAACCTAGAATCACTTAAAACCACTAAAATCCATAAAAATAAATAAAAACCCTAAACCCCTAAAATACTAAAAATCCTAAAAATACTTATTAATATAAAATCCCTAAAAACCTGAAAACCCCAAAGAAAATGTTAAAAAACTAAAACACTTAAAACCGTTAAAACCATAAAAAAATATAAAAACTGTAAGAGTCCCTTAAACCCCTAAATAACATAAAAAAATGGTAAAACCGCTAAAAATCCATAAAACACGTAAAACCAGAAAAACTCTAAAAACCATTTAAACCCCCAAAATTCATAAAATCCATAAAAAATCATTAAAACATTAAAAAATAAAAAAAATACTCAAAAAAATACCATAAAAACAATAAAACCCCTAAAAACATTCGAAATCATGAAAACCCTAAAAACCATAAAATCCCAAAAAACACCAAAAAATCCCTAAAAATGTAAAAACCTCCAAAACCTCTGAAATTCATAACAATTCCTTAAAAACATAAAACAATTGAAACCCTTAGAAATCCTAAAAAATTGTTAAACCCCTAAAAACCCTAAAAACCACTCAAAATCTCTAAAATATCGAAAAACTGATTAATATCCCAAAAATTCCTAAATATTCCTACAAATTTAAATCCCAAAAAACCTTAAAAAATCTTATGAAGATTTTAAATACTTAAAAACACATAAAACACCTAAAAACATTAAAAAATGTTAAAAACCCTAAAATACCATAAAATCCATGAAATCCCTAAAATCTATAATGACCCCTAAAGTTCATAACAACCCAAAAATCCATATAATCCATAAAAACAAAATAAAATATAAAAACCCTTTAAACACCTAAAAATATTAAAAATTATAAAAACATGAAAACCCTTAAAAAATCATAAAGCTCTTAAAACCCAAAAAAACTATTCAACCCCTAAAAACTGTATAAACCGTAAAAACACTAAAAATCCTAAATACACATAAATATCCTAAAAAACAACTTAAAATATTTAAAGATTTTAAAATTTCTAAAGTCCATGAAAACCCCAATAGATCCTTAAGGACCTAAAAATACTTAAAAACCCTAAAAACCAAGAAAAAAATAAAAACCCTCAAACCCCCAAAAAAACGAAAAACCCCTAAAACCCTTAAAAATCCTAAAAAATCAATAAATTCATTAAAATATAGAAAATACTAAAAAACTTGAAAATTACCAGGAAAAACATAAAATAATAAAAACACTTAAAAACCCTAAAAAAATAAAAACACTAAAAACCTTAATGGAACCTAACAACCCCTAGGAACTAAAAATATACTTAGATACATAAAAACACGATAACCCAATAAAAACCCTAAAACCACTAAAAATATAAAAACCCACTCAACCTATAAAAACATTAGAAAACTATAAAAATATAAAATACTAAAAAAATAAAAAATCCTAAATTTTATGAAAATAAAAAAACACTAAAAACCATAAAAAACCATAAAACCCTGAAAATGAAAAAAAATGTAAAGACCATAAAAATCCTAATAAAGCCATAAAATAACTAAAAACATATAAACCCCTAAAAACCCAGAAAACACCAAATAAAACCATATAAACCTAAAAAAAATTAAAACCAATAAAAGAATAAATTGGTTAAAAAACCTAAAAACCCTAAACCCCCTCAAAATCCAAAAAAATCTTTAAAATCCATAAAAATATTAAAAATTCCTAAAAATGTAAAAAAAAACCTAAAAAACTTGAAAATTTGTAAGAAAACATTAAAAATATAAAAAAACATAAAACCCATAAAAAACCTAAAACATTATAAACACCCCAAAATACCCTAAAACCCCTAAAAAACACAAAATATTTAAACCCCCTAAAATTCCAAGATAAAACTAAAAACCACTAAAAACTAAAAAAACCCTTCAAACCACTAAAAATGTTAAAAACACTAAAATCTCTTAAACCCCATAAAATACTAAAAACCATAAATATCCAAAAAAACATAACAACCCTAAAAACACCTAGAACCCCTCAAAATCCCTAAATATCCTACGAAACCCTAAAATAATAAAAACAGTTAAAACCCCTAAAAAAATAAAAACACTAAAAACCCTTAATGGAAACTAACAACCCCTAGGAACTAAAAATATACTTAGATACATAAAAACATGACAACCCAAAAAAACCCTAAAACCACTAAAAAATATAATAACCCACACAACCTATAAAAAAAATTAGAAAACTATAAAAACATAAAATACTAAAAAACTAAAAAATCCTATATTTTATGAAAACAAAAAAAACTAAAAACTATAAAAAAACCTTAAAACCCTAAAAATCGTAAAAAAATGTAAAGACCATAAAAATCCTAATAAAGCCATAAAATAAATAAAAACATATGAACCCCTAAAAACCCAGAAAACACCAAATAAAACCATATAAACCTAAAAACACTTAAAACCAATAAAAAAATAAATTGGTTAAAAAACCTAAAAACCCTAAAACCCGTCAAAATCCAAAAAACTCCTTAAAATCCATAAAAATATTAAAAAATTCCTAAAAATATAAAAAACCCTAAAAACCTTGAAAATTTGTAAGAAAACATTAAAAATATAAAAAAACATAAAACTCATAAAAAACCTAAAGAATTCTAAACACCCCAAAAAACCCTAAAACCCCAAAAAACCATAAAATATTTAAACCCCCTAAAATTCCAAGATAACACTAAAAACCACTAAAAAATAATAAAAAACCCTTAAAACCACTAAAAATGTTAAAAACACTAAAATCCCTTAAACCCCACAAAATACTAAAAAACCCTAAATATCCAAAAAATCCTAACAACCCTAAATACCCCTAGAACCCCTCAAAATCCCTAAATATTTTATGAAACCCTAAAAAATAAAAATCCCCAAGAATACCTAGAAATGTAAAAAACCCAATATAAACCTTAAAACACCTAATAAAACCTTAAACACCAAAAACACATAAAACCCCTAAAATCCTAAAAAATCCTAAAAACCCTAAACCCCTAAAAATACCTAAAAGCCCTCAAAATCTATAAAAACCCTAAAAACCATGAAAACCCTAAAAACCATGAAAATACCTAAAAATGTAAAAATAACTAAAAACAATAAGAAAAATAAAATAAAACCCTAAAAACATACAAAACTCTTAAAAACCATAAAAAAACCCTAAAAGACCCATTGACCCCTAAAAATCCCTAAAAACTGTATAACCCATAAAATCCTTAGTAAACCCTAAAACACTACCAAACCCTAAAAACCCACATAAAACTCTAAAAACGCTTTAATCCTCTAAAAATATTAAACAACTACAAAAAACATTAAAAACCATAAAAACTAAAAAAATCCAAAAAACCATAAAACCTTAAAAACACTAATTAACCCTGAAAAAAATAAAAATACAAAAAAACCCCCTAAAAATGCTAAAAAATCCATAAAAATACATAAAAATGTTAAACACCTAAAAACCATAAAAACCCTATAAAAACAAAAACTCCCAAAAAAATATTAGAACCCCTAAAAACATAAAAAATGATAATAACCCTAAAAACCATAAAACTCTAAAAAACCCTCAAATTCCATAAAAATGATTAAAATATATAAATTTACTAAACAATTCCTAAAAATAACTAAGATCTTAAAGACCCCTAAAACCCTAAAAACCCCAAATAATTCTATAAAAACGTAAAAACACTTAAAACCACTTAAAAGGTAAAAACGCAAGATACTATAAAAATCCTAAAATCGCTAGACACCCCTCAAAACCTTAATATGTGGCTACGGATCTGAGGAGGCGGTGGTTTCTTTCTATTTGCGGCTTCAAATTTCTAGATCGATGGTTTTTTGTGGGTCTACGACTTCGGTTTCGATCAGAGCTTGGCCTCGTGCTCGAGTTTCAGTGTATATGGTGGTTGTGAGGCTCGTTGTGGCTTTGGATTGGACGGCCAGTGATGAAGAGGATGGATCTTTGCATATTGGAAACCCTAATGGACTTTGGAAGCGGACCCGGATCGTGTTTAAAGCGATAGGGCTTCCAAGGATGGGTCACAGGCTTCGATTTCTACAATGCTGGGGGACTCAAAGGTGGCGTGGCCTCTGGAGTCATCGACGGGCGGCTTCTGTTTTTCTACCTCGGTCCTGCTCTGTGGCTGTTTCTTCGATTTTGATTCAAATATGTGTCTTTGCGTGGATTGAGAGGGAATCTGGTGAGGTGTGAAGATCCGACGGTGATGTTCTCCGGATCGGACTCGTAGGGTGGTCTCGGCGACAGATTGGGATGACTCAAGGCGCATCAGTGCTTCTCTTGGCTGACGGCGTCACTAATGTTGTTTTCCAAGCTGTGGGTTTTGGTCTTTGGTGGAATTTCTTAGCTCTAGCTGTTCTGGATACCGCACGGGATTCCTTTGCCTCGGATTGGCTCGGCTCATCAGGAGATTCTTTTTGGATCATGGCACCAACGCAGGTTCATTTCTGGGTCTTCTCTTTGTTGTTCAAGGTTGATGCGGGTCTGGATGGGTGCTAGTTTCTGGATCTTGGTGCTTATGCTTCTAGTGTTGGTGGCTCTATGTTGCTGGTGATAAAATTTCTTGGAGATAAGGTGATGGCTGCTAGTATTTTTGATGTTGAATGTGGGTTACTGCTTAGCTAGGAGGTGCTAAAGTTATGGTTCTTAGTATTGTTGTTTAGCTGGTGGCTCTATGCCTGCCTGGAAAATGGTGAGGTTGATGTCTACGATTCTGGTGTTGGTGGTTCCGTTTTCTTGGTGGTGATTTCGCATGGATTTAAGGCGTTGGATATTGGAATTGGTGATGTTGGATGTGGGGGTGCTGCTCAGTTGGGAAGTAAGGAAATTGTGGTTCATGGTCTTGCTGCTGCTGGATGTTGATTGTTACTTGGTTAAGACTGTTTCTGGTTGTTGTTTGTTGGGAGGTGATGATGGATGCATTTGGTAGCGGTGTTTGTGCTTTGGTTTGATGTTGTTGGTTGTGATTAGCTGTGATGTTGGATTTGGTGTTGTTGGTTGCTGGGGCTGGTTGGTTTGGATGTGTTGCTGCTGCTGTGTAGCTGTGATGATTGGATGGGGTGCTACTGAATGCTGGTATTGGCTGGATGTGACATGATGATGTCGTTGTTGTGTCTGGTTTGAGTCTTTTTCATTCTTTTCTCTTCTTTTTTGGATTCCTTTTGTGTGTGTTTGTTAAGGGTTTTTGGGTGTGGGTTGTTTGAACCTGCCCCTCCCTTGTCTGCAGTGTCTTCGTGTCTTTTTATAATAAATTTTGGGGGAGGTCAGGAATAGCCTGGCCCCAAGCCTTCCTTGCCCTAAAAACCTTAAAAAACATAAAAAAAAATAAGAATGATAAAAACCAATAAAACATAAAAAAACATTCAATCCCATAAGTATGATAAAATACTCTTAAAACCATTTAAACCCTAAAAAATTAAATAAAACCTAAAAAACTAAAAAACATACAAAACCCCTAAAAAGCCTCAAAATCCCTAAAAACACTAAAAACCTATAAAAATCCTAAAAATTTATAAAAATCCATAAAATTGTTGAAAAACACAAGAAAACCTCAAAAACCTAAAACCCATAGATATACCTAAAACAATAAAACTCCTAAAAATATTAAAATATCTAGAATCCCGTAAAACCCTAAAACCCCAATAAAGTCTCTAAAAACCATTCATACCAATAAATATTTTTAAAAAAAATTAAAAACCATAAAAACCTTAAAAAACACAAAAAAACACCTAAAATCCCCAAAACCCATAAAACACGAAAAATCTCTAAAAACCCTAATAACCCACAAAAATATACAAAAAATCATAAAAAATCATAAAAACCTAAAAAACCTTCTAAAACCATAAAAACTCTAAGAAAACCTAAAATAACTGAAAACAGTAAACTCTTAAAAAACCTAAAAAACAATAAAAAAACTAAAAACCCCAAAAAACCCTAAAATTTCCCACAATACCTAAAAACACTAGAAACCAATAAAGATATTAAAAGCCTTAAAAATATCTAAAATTAAAAAAAACCCTAACACCCCCTATGAAATCCATTGAAACATAAAAACACTTAAAACCCCTAAAAACCTAAAAAACAATAAAAACACAAAAAGTCCCTAAAAACTCTAAAAACAACTAAAAATAACCCCTAAAAATCATAAAACATAAAAACACATAAAACCACAAAAAAACTGAAAAAATAAAAAAACTATAAAATAGCTGAAAAGACCCTAAAGCCCCCTTAAAACCATAAAAACCCTTATTCATTAAAAACCCATAAAACCTTAAAAACCACTAAAAAATCTGAAACCCCTTTAAATATGTAAAATGTTAAAAAAATATAAATATCTTTAAAACCAATTTAAATATCAAAAACCCCTAGAAACACAAAAAAACCATAAAAATCCTAAAAACCCTATTACAACCTAAAACCCCCAAAATATCAATAAAACCCCTAAAAACATAAAAATACTAAAATTAACCTACAAATCCCTAAAGAAAACACCTAAAACCCTTGGAAAAACCCTATGAAAATATTAAAAACCTGAAAGCACTTAAACACCTAAAAATCTAAAAACCCTGAAAACCATAAATACCATAAAACCCCTAAAATAATTTCAAACCCTAAAACCCCATAAAACCCCTAAGACATACTAAATATATAAAAAACTATTTAATCCCCTAAAAACATTTAAAAACTCTAAAAAACCTTAAAACCATAAAAAACTCAAAAACCCCTAAAAACAGAAAAAACACATACAAAATCTAAAAAAATTTAAAACCCCCTAAAAACCCATAAAAAACTAAAAATCCATAAATATCCCAAAAAATGTAAAAAAAATAAAAAAATAGAAAACCCTAAGAAAACTGTAAAAATCTAAAAATACTTAAAGACGGTAAAAAACATAAAAATGATTAAAACCTAAAAAACCCCAAAATCATAAAAATCATAACACCCCCTAAAAACCATAAAACCCATAAAAACCCTTAATCCACTAAAGAAATCTGAAAAATATTTTAAAAACTTAAACCATTACAATACTATAAAAACATTAAAAACACATGGAAACCCTAAAATCCCAAAAAACCCATCAAATCCCTAAAATGCTTAAAAACCCCTTAAACCACTCAAAATAATAAAAACCCTCAAAGCTATAAAAATATAATGAAATACATAAAAATCACTAAAAACATAAAAACACCAAAAACATAAAAAACCAAAGAAAACCAAACAAACCTAAATAAGTTAAAAATGCCTAAAATACCTAAAATACTAAAAATCCTAAAAACAATTAAAACCCCTAAAATCCATAAAAACTATAAAAACTCCTAAACACACTAATAACCAAACACCCAAAAAAACACCTTATAACACACAAAAAACTCTAAAAACACCATAAACCAATAAAAACTCTAAAAACCCATAAAACCCTAAATACAAAATAAACAATAAAAACCCCAAAAATCCCCCAAAAATCCTCAAATTCCCTAAATTCCCTAAAAAATATAAAAACTCAAAATGTCCTAAATAGACCCTAAAAAAGTGAAAAATAAAAAAAACCCTAAAAACCCAAATGAAAACTTATAATCCAAAAAAAAACATACAACTACTAAATGACCTAAAAACCAAAAAATCCAAAAAATCCCAAAAAAAAACCATAACACCCATTAAAACCCAGAAAATAATAAAACACATGAAAATATTTAAAAACTCTAAAACCACCAAAAATCCTAAAACCAATTAAAATTGATAAAAACTTTATAAAACCTTAAAAACATTAAAAACTAAAACAACAACAACCCAAAAACATCTAGAAAAATATTAAAACCCTAAAGACCTGTTAAATACATCAAAATAGAAAACAATGCCAAAAAAATCATAAAAATCATAAAAAATCCCCCAAAATACTTAAAAACAAAAAATACCCTAAAACCCATAATACTTCTAATAAAAAATTAAAAAAAAAGACACTTAAAACTTTGTTATAACTAAAAAATATTAAAAAAAAAGTAAAAACCCCTAAAAACCCAAAACCACCAAAAAATACCATAAAAAACTAAAAACCATAAAATACCATAAAATACCACAGAACCCTAAAACCAACTACAAAATATAAAAACTATTTAAGTCACTTAAATGCTAAGAAACTATAAAAACAGTAAAACCCCTAAAAACCCTCAAAATCAAAAAAAAACCACCAAAAATTAATAAAAACCAAAAATTCAAAAAAAAATCCCTAAAAATACCTTAAAACATAAAATCCATAAAAACCATAAAAGATCCATAAAAACACTTAAAACCCTAAAAACAAAATAATTTAAAAAAAAGATAAAACCCCTTAAACCCCTAAAAAGCCGTCAAAATCTCTAAAACCCATAAAAATCCTTAAAATGTCATAAAAACCCAATAAATGTAGAAACCCAAAAAAATTGTGAATCCCCCAATGAAAACCTTAAGAGTCTAAAAAATGTATAAAATTGAGAAAGAAATTGCTAAACACCCAAAAAACACTAAAATGTATAAAAATTCCAAAAACCATAAAAACCCTAAAACCCATAAGAACCCTAAAACCCCAATAAAAAATCTAAAACCCCTTTAAAACCATAAAATGCTAAAAAAATATAAAAACCATTAAAACCCCTAAAAAACTAAAAAAACCGTAAAAACTAAAAAACCAATAAAATGCTAAAATTTCTAAAACCATAAAACCTTCAAAATCCATGAAAACCCTAAAACATAAAAATTTCAAAAAATCCATAAAAAATATAAGAACGAAAAAACCCCTAAATCCATTAAGAAGAAGGAATAACGAGATGGCGGCACTCTCCCCGGGTTCGCTTTCCCACTCGTCGCGACTTCAAGGTCTTCCCCCTGAATATTGCTTGGGTCTTTAGCTATGGATCTTTGCCCCATCCCTCTTGGTGGAGGTGTTCCCTTGATGTGCTCTTTATATCCGATGATGTTGTGTTCTTTCTGCTGCTTCGGTTTTTCAGAGCGATGCGTTTTCACGAGACTTCAGCTCCAGATTCAAGATTTTATTGGATTATTTCTCCCTGTGCTCAGGATTTGGAGGCTTCAGAGGTTGTGACTCTAGTTGTGGTTCTGGATCAGATCTTCTCAGCATATGGTGAAGCGATAAACTCCTTAGCCTTTGGAAACCCTAGTGGTCTTCAGTTGCAGCTCCAGATCGCATTTGCTGAGATGGGACCTCCACGGATGGGTCAACGACTTCAACTTTTACACTGGCGTACGAGATTTCATCGGCGGAATGGGTTATGGCCTCTTTGTCGGCATAACGCGGGGGTCCAGTTTCATCAGTCGTCGATGATTTATTATCCCCTTACAATGCTGTGCCTGGGAGATTTACGGTGGCCTCTCTGGCTCTGCTTCGTTTCTCATTGGATGCGGAAGGCGTGGATTCAACTTGGTGGAGCTGCTCTTGTTCCGAGCTTCTGGGTTTTCGATTCTACTTGTTTTCGGTCTACACAGAATTTATAGGTTTTCTTCTCAGCTAGATCTTTGACTCATGTTAATTCTCCTGACCTGCTTGTGGTTTGCGGCGCTCTGGTTTTGATATCTTGTTTTATTCTTCGGTTAAGGATATGTTTTTGGTGGCGGATGGTCCTGCCATGGGCTGATGTTGATGCAGTTCACTGGGTTGGTTTTGAGGTGTTGCGTTATGGTTATGTGTTGTGATTTCTGGGCTGCTAGAAGGGATGTTTGAGCTGCGTACAGGTTCTTACTTTGGTTGCTGGTGGTTCTGCCTCTAGTGCTGGTGGTTTTGCGTGGATGGTGATTGAACTGTCTTACATGGTGGTGCTGGTTAAGTTTCTAGGTATGGCTATGGTGCTGCTGGATGGGATATTTGTGGTGGTGTATTCTGGTTCTTAAGTTGTTGGGTGATGGCTATTACTAGGATAGGATGTAATAAAAGTTGATGGTGCTTGGTGATGGTTGGTGTGTTGTTACAAAATGGATTGTTCTGTGAGGTTGGGTTACTGAAGTTACTGCGAATGGTTTTGATGTTGATGGATGATGGTTTCTGAATGGCTAGTGGATGATTGCTTGTATTAGTGATGATGGATTCTTGTTGCTGATGTGCTGGGAGGTGTTGCTGGTGACTTTTATGTTTTTCTGCTTTGTGTGTTTTTTCTCCCTTTGGTTTTTTTTTTTGCGGTCGTTGGGTGTGTGTTTGTTAAGGGTTTTTGGGTGTGGGTTGACTGACCCCGCCCTTCCCTTATCTACAGTGTCTTCGTGTCGTTTTTCTAATAAATTTTGGGGGGATTCAGGAGTAGCCTGACCCCAAACCATCCTTGCCCTAAATCCATTAAAAACCCATAAGAATACCTTAAAAAACCAAAAAACAAATAAAACCACTAAAAAGCTAAAAAATACTAAAAAACTAAAATCCATAAAAACCCTCAAATTATTTAAAAATCCAAACAGCCATAAAAACCTATGAAATCCTTAAAATCCCTAAAAATGAAAAAAACCCTATAAAACACTAAAAATCCTGAGAAAACATTGAAAAACTAAAAACCCTTAAGTCCCCTAAAAACATAAAAAACCTCAAAATCAAAAAAATGTCTTAAAAAATAAAACCCAAAAAACTTCTAAAATCCATTATACCCCTTAAACACATTAAAACCCTAGAATCCGATTAAAATAGTAAAACCCACTAAAAAAATCTATTGATCCATTAAACCAATAAAACATAAAAAAAATCTAAAAACCTTTAAAACCCTAAAAACTCAAATAACAAAACTATAAACCCAAAAAACCATAAAAACCACAAAACCTCTAAAAATTCTAAAAACCCCTAAACCCCTCAAAATCTATAATAACCCTAAAAAATCCTAAAAATACTAAAAAATCATTAAAAATACCTAAAAGCATAAGAACCCATAAAAACTATGAGAACCCCTAATAAAACCTTAAAAACTCATAAAACCCCTAAAATTCTAAAAATGCTAAAAATCCTAAAAAACATAAACACCCAGAAACCCCTAAAAACTATAAAAACCTTAAAACCTTATAATACAAAGTGGCTTTAAATTATCTTTAAAACCATACAAATAATAAAAAAAAGTAAACCCCTTAAAAACAAAAAAAAACCTCAAATGACCATAAAACCCCAAAAAACACCATAAAACCCTAAAAACCCGAAACAACCTAAGAAATATACAAAATCCCTAAACCCCTAAAAACAAATAAAATCCCCAAAAATCCTAAAAATCCATAAAAATGTAAAAATATCTAAATACCATGAAAACCAAAAAGAAACCCAACAAAACCAGAAAAACATAAAACACATAAAGAAATTACAAACCACTAAAAACTCTCACAAAATCCTAAAAACACTACAGGACATAAATATCCCAAAAATTCTAAAAAACACTAAAATTCCATAAAAAACATCAAGAACCACAAAAAACTCAAAAAACCATTTATAAATCGAAACAGATTAAAAATAATCTAAAAAACCTTAAAACCATAAAAATATCCAATAAACCCAAAAACCCCTAAAAACCAAAAAACCCCTAAAAACCTAAAAACCCATAAAATCCCTCAAAATACCAGGAAATGCAAAAAACCATAAAAATTTTAAAAAACATAAATATCCCTAAAAATGTAAAAAACACTAGATTTTTGAAAAACCCTAAGAAAAACAAAATGACCTAAAAGCATATAAATCCCCTAAAAAAGCTAAAAACAATAAAAAAACCTAAAAATCCTACAATTCATAAAGCCGTTGAAATCATTAAATTACCATAAAACCCCATAAAACCCTAAAAATCACTAAAAACTCTTAAAGAATTAAACCCATGCAATGTCAAAAAACTCAAAAAACCCTTAAAACCCATAAAAAACTCAAAAAACCCCTAAAAATCTTAAAAATCATAATACCCTAAAACCACTAAAACAACTTAAAATTCTTAAAACCCGTAAAATATAGAAAAAACATAAAAAATCACCAAAAATCTCAAAAAAACATAAACCCCCAAAAATAGATCCAAAACCCTAAGAAACATTAAAAACCAAAAACCACTTAAACCCCCTAAAACATAAAAATGGTAAAAATCTAAAATACCAAAAACTCTCTAAACCTGAAAAACATCAAAACCTAAAAAACTATAAAAACCCTAAAATCTAATAAAAACCCTTAAAACCCACTAAAAAATCTAAGAAACCCTTTAAACCCATAAAAATGTTAACAAACTCTAAAAAACCTTTAAACCCCTAAAAACTCATAAAAACACTAAATCCCCAAAAAAACCATAAAAACATTAAAAACCATAAACATATTAAAAACATTTAAACCCCTAAAAACCAGAAAAATATTAAAAAAATCCAAAAATATCTCTAAAATCATAAAAACCATATAACCCTAAAACTGTAAAAACTAGAAAACAATTAAAACCTCTAAAAACCTAAAAAATTATAAAACACCTAAAAACCCTAAAAATACTAAAAACCATGAAAACCCCATGAATGCCTTAAAAATCTAGAAACCCATAAAAAACAATAAAAACCACTAAAACTCTAAAAACCCTTTTAAATTCCTATAAACAATAAAAACACTAAAAAATCTTAAAAATGCTAGAAACTCATAAAAACTCTAAAAACCTAGGAAAACCATAAAAACCTAAAATCCACAAAACCCTAAAAATACCTAAAACGCAAAGAAACCATAAAAATCCTTGAAAATCCTTGAAAATCCATAAAAATCCCTAAAACCCAAGGAAAACCTTAAATCCCTAAAAACATAAATCCCTTAAAAACCCTTAAAGCAATAAAAATTATAAAATACCCCAATAAAACCCAATCCTCCTAAAACTCTAAAAACCCCAAAAACCATAAAAACCATAAAACCCATAAAAACCCTAAAAACCATTAAAATCTATAAAAACTCTATAAGCCCCAGAAACTGTTAAATAACTTTAAAAAAACCTAAAACCCTTAAAAACTAAAAAAATCCTAAAACTAACAAAAACATAAAAAATCTAAAAATATTAAAAACTCTAAAACCCTCAAAACACCTAAAACCTTAAAATCATAATAAATAACTAAAAATCTATAAAAATATAAAAAAGCCAAAAACCCTAAAAATCTTTTTGAAAACCTTAAAATTTAAATACACTCATAACCTGAAAAATCCTAAAAAATTATAAAAACCATAAAAATACCAAAATACCCTAAAATCCATAAAACCACTAAAAAACAAAATCCTATAAAAACTACTAAAAACTCCAAAACCCCTTTAATCCCCTAATGTTTTTTTTTAAAAAAACTCAACAAAACCATAAACACACTAAAAACTCAAAAAAACCCTAAAACACAAAATTCCCAAAAAAACCATAGATACACAAAACATCCCTAAACATACTGAAAATAAAAATACCCAAAAAACCCATTAAAATAGTTGAAAATCTCAAAAAATCACTAAAAACAAAAAATACCAAAAAAAAACAAAAAAACCCTAAAAGCCAAAATAATTCTAAATTCCATGAAACCCCTACAACCATTGAAACTTTAAATTCCATAAAAACCCCTGAAAACATTAAAACATCTAATAACCCATAAAAACGACTAAAAACTCAACAATCCCTTTAAACCCCTAAAAATGTTAAAAACATTAAAAATCCTAGAAACCCTAAAAAAATAAAAAAGACACATTATGCATAAAAATCATAAACCCTTAAACTTTCAAAATCCCAAAAAACCCAAAAAACTATAAAACTCCAAAACAAATTCTTAAACATCCCTAAATATATTTAAAAACCTAAAAAATAATAAAAAACCTATAGAAAACCATAAAAAAATAAAATCACTTAAAAACATAAAAAAACATAAAAAACATAAAAAACACTAAAACACTAAAATTCATAAAAACCCCCTAAAACCCTCAAAAACCCATAAACACCAATAAAAACCTTAAAATACACTTGAAAATCCAACAAACCGTTAAACCCCTAAAACATTTAAAAGCTCTAAAACCCCATAAAACCCATAAAATTAAGAAAACCCCTTAAACCCCAAAAAAACACATAAAACACTAAAATCCCTCAAAATCAATAAAACCATAAAAAATCTTAAAATCCAAAAAATCCCTAAAAATCCCAAAAAAATGTAGAAAACCATAAAAAACACTAATCAAAACTTAAAAAACTAAATGAAATTAATACCCATAAAACCCTAAAAATTCTAAATACCATAAAAACTATAATCACATAAAAATACTTAAAAGCCATAAAATCCCATAAAATCCCAAAAACCCACTAAAAACTCTAAAAGTCATTTAAACACACAAAATCATTAAAAAACTCTAAAAATACTTAAAACCCCTAAATAAAAAAAAATACTAAAATAGTAAAACACCATAAAACCCAAAAACCTAAAAAACCGCAAAGCCAATAAAACCCCAAAAAAGCATAAAAATTCTAAAAAACCATAAAAATGTAAAAACCTATAGAAAACATGAAAACCACTATGAAGACCATAAAACATAAAAACACTTAAAACCCCTAAATACTAAGCAACCCTAAAACTGCTAAATGCCCTAAAAGCATAAAAAACCATAAAATTCATAAAAACTATAAAAAACAATATAGAACCATAAATATAATAAAAACAAGTAAAAACTCTAAAAAACTCCAAAATTCTAAAAACGCTAAAAAATTAAAAAAAATCCTAAAACACCCAATAACCTAAAAAACCTAAAAATCATAAAATTCCTAAAACATTCTTTTAAATTACAAAAAACCCCTAAAAATATAAATATCCTAAAAAATATCTAAAATACCTCAAAACATAAAACCCTTAAAAACATTGAAAACTACTTAGAACACCATATAAACATAAAAACACTTTAAAACCCTATACAACATAAAAAGCTAAAAACTCTAAAACCCTAAAAGACATTAAACTCCATCAAACCCCTAAGACCCATAAAATCACATAAAAACATTAAAACCCTAAATACCCATTAAAACCATAAAAAATAACTAAAATATCTAAAAACCAATCGAACCCAAAAAGGCACTAAAAAACACAAAAAATCCCTAAACCCCCTAGAAACAAAAAAAAAACCATCAACCCAAAAAAACATAAAACCCTAGAAAACCCTTAAAACATGTAAAATCTTGAAAACCCCAAAAATCCTTAAAATCCCTCAAAATCCCTAAAAATTTTAAAAAAATTAAAATGCTAAGATAAATTTCAATAAAATAAAAACACTTAAAACTACTAAAAGACAAAAAAAATTATAAAAACCCTAAAAACCCTATAACCCTGAAAACCCTAAAAACGTATAAAAACCATAAAAACCCAAAACCCCCAAAAACTCTAAAAAACACTAAAATGTATAAATCCCTATTAAACACTTAATTTAATTTAAAAAACTCTAAAAAATCATAAAACCACAAAAAACCAAAAAAATCCCTTAAAACCCTAATACCACATATAAACCCTAAAACCCTCAAAATCCCTAAAAACCCTAAAACCACTAAAAATCCTCAGATTTCCCTAAAAATTCCTAAAAATGTAAAAAATCTAAAAACCCTATAGAAAACCCTCTAAAAATAATGAAAAAATTTAAAACACTTGAAAGACCTAAAACATAAAAAAATGTTGAAAATTAAAAAAACCATGAAAAATCTAAAACCCTAAAAACCACTAAAAACTGTAATAAATGCTAATAACCCATAAAAACCCTTTAACCCCCTAAAAATAAAAAACTAATCTAAAATCCTCAAAATGCTAAAAAACCAAAAACACTATCAAAATCCCCAAAACCCCTAAAATACAAAAAAAATCCTAAAAATGAACTAAAAATACCTAAAAATTCAGAAAATATTAAATTCCTTGAAAACCTTACGAAAAACATAAAACCTAAAAACACTTAAAACCCTAAAAAAAATGTTCAAATCCCTAAATAATCCTAAAACTTTAAAACCCTAAATCCCTAAAACTTTAAAACCCAAAAAAACCATAAAAAATAAAAATAGACAAAAAACCCTAAAACCCACTAAAAACTATTAAAATCAATTAAACCCCTAAAAATGTTAAAAAAACTCTAAATACATTAAAAAACCAAAAAAAACCAATAAACCATAAAAACCCAGAAAAACCATTAAAACCCTAGAAACCAAAAAAACACTAAAAACACTCAAAATCCCTAAAAACCCTAAAAACCCTAAAAAATAAAAATACTAAAAAATTCCCAAGAACATAAAAAAATCCTACAAACCATAAAAATATAAAAACAAAAAACCATAAAAACCCTAAAAACCACTATAAATATAAAACCCCGTTAAACCCCTAAAAACATTAAAAACCATAAAAAACCCTTAAAACCTATAAAAACTCAAAAAAACACCAAAAAACCCTATATAACCCCCATAAATCCCATGAGAACACTAAAAACCCATAAAACCATCAAAATCCCTTAAAACCCTAAAAATCCAAAAAATACCTAAAAAATTGTAAAAATCCCCAAAAATTGAAACAATCCCTAAAAACCCATAAAACCCTAATAAAACCTTAAAAACCTAAAAAACTTAAAACTACTAAAAAATTAAAAATACTCAAATCTATTAAAAAACAAAAAATCCTAAAAATAATAAAACTGTTTAAAATCCTTAAAAACCCTAAAACAACATAAAAACAAAAAACCACAAAAATAATATAAAACCATTTAAACACCTAAAAACATTAAAAAATTCTAATACCTTAAAAACATTAAAAAACTCCAAATAATCCATAAAAATAAAAAAAAACTAAAAACCTAAAAAACATCAAATTCCCTAAAATCCAAAAAAATTATAAAATCCTCAAACATCCATAAAAATCCCAGAAAATGTAAAAAAACCCTAAAATCCCAGAAAAACCCTATTAAAAACATAAAAAATCACTTATGACCTCTAAAAAACATGAAAACACTAAAATACAAAAAACCCTTAAACCCCTAAATACAATTAAAACCGTTAAATACCATTAAAACCTCTAAAAATAAAAAAAACCCCTAAAACCAATAAAAATATTAAAACCCTATAAACCCCTAAAAACATAAAAAAACACTAAATGACATGCAAAACACTAAAAAACTCAAATAAATCTCTAAAAATCCAAAAAACCATAAAAATAGTAACAACCCTAAAACCATAAAACCCCACAAAATCACTAGAAACCTTAAAATAAGAAAAATAATAAACAAATCCCTTAAATCCCTAAAACGTTAAAACCATAAAAACATTAAAACACATAAGAAAACCTTAAAAACTGAAAAACACTTTAAACCCCTAAAAACTCTATAACGCTAAAAACCCTAATACCCTAAAACCCCTCAAAATCACTAAAAATATTAAAAAACATAATAAATCCCTATGAAAAACTAAAAACATAAAGAACCCTAAATACCCAAAAATGACCTAAGAAAACATATAAAACCTTAAAACATTTTAAACCCCAAAAAAAATTAAAAAAACCTAAAAGTTCCTAAAATCCATAAAACCCCTTAAAAATGATTAAACCCCATTAAAACCTTAAAAACACTAAAAACATAAAATACCCTAAACCCAATAAAAACTCTAAAAATCCTTTAAACCAATAAAAATCTAAAAAAGTTAAAAAAACCCAAAAAAACCATCAGAATTCATAAAAACAATAAAAACACACAAAAATCCAAAAAAAGGAACTAAAAATCCATAAAACTGTAAAAACCCATTAAAACTCTAAAAACCCATATAAAAAGAATAAAAACCTATATACACATTACTCCCATAAAAATCTAAACAATTATAGAAACCAAAAAATCCCTAGAAAAACCCCTAAAATACCCAAAAACAATAAAAACCCCAAAAACTCATAATGACTCTTACAAACCATAAAAACCACAAAAAAACTCGAAAAACACATCAAATACCTAAAAACATTAAAAAATATAAAAAACATTAAACTTGTAAAACCCACTAGATCTCTAAAACCCCTAAAACATCATAAAAATTATAAAAAATCTCTAAAAATAAATAAATATTTAAATAACATTAAAAACCAAAAAACCCCAAAGAAAAACTTTAAAACCAAAAAACATAAAACCTATACAAACCTATAAAAATATAAAAACCATAAAATCCCCTAAAATCCAAAAAAACCCTAAATCCCTATAAATAACCTAAAATCCCAGTAAAAACACTAAAATCCCTTTAAAACCCTAAAAACATAATAAATCACTAAAGAACATTAAAACCCCTGAAATCTCAAAAAAAAACCTAAAAATCTAAAAAATATATAAAAACCCAAAGAACCCTCAAAATCCCTAAAACCCCTAAAAATCATTAAAACCCTTCAAAACCTTAAAAAGACATAGATCCCATCAAACTCACTAAAAACTATAAAATCTTTTAAACTACCAAAAAATTATAAATATATAAAAAACCCATAAAATCCATATAAACACAAATAAAAAACTCAAAAAACCCTTAAAACCCCTCAAATCGTTAGAAAACCTAAAAAAATTAAAAACATTAAAATCCCAAGAAATCCCTAAAAACCCTAAAATTCCCTAGGAAAAAAATAAAAACCAAAAAATAATTATAAACCCTAAGAAACCGAAAAATGATAAAAATAATAAAAATAATACAAACTATAAATACCCTCAAAACCATAAAAACCCAAAAAACCAAAAAATAACACTTAAAACCACTAAAAATTCTAAAAACCCTTTAAACCCCAAAAAACATTGAAAACCGTCAAAATCCATAAAAATCCTAAAACACAAACAAAATCATAAAACAAATCCCAAGGGATACATAAAAATGTAAAAACCTCTAAAAACCTAGAAATACCCAAAAAATCTTAATAACTAAAAATAATTAAAACCCCGAAAAACCAAAAAAAATGCTAAAAAACCCTAAAACCCTAAAAACCCATATAAACCATAAAACCCCTAAAAACATATAAACAAAAAAAAACAATAAAAACCCTGAAAATACACCAAAAACAATAAAAACACTTTAAACTCATAAAAAAATTGAAAAAAATATAAGAATACTTAAAAATAAAAAAACTCAAAAAACCCCCAAAATCCAAAAAATGTATAAAAACCCTCAAAATCCCTAGAATCCTTAAAAAATATAAAAACCTATAAAATTCTAAATAATTCCCTAAATACATTAAAAAACCTACAAACCCGATGAAAACCATAAAAATCCAAAAACAATTAGAACCCCTAAGAAACATAAAATTTCTAGAAACCTAAAAAAACACAAAAAATATTAAATACCCTAAAAACCTTGAAAACATTAAAAAAAATTAAAACACCATAAAAACCCTAAAATCATTTGGATAACTCTAAAATCAATTTAAACCCGTGAAAATATTATAAAACTCTAAAATCATTAATACCCATAAAAACTCAAATAATGCTAAAAACCCAAAAACCCATAAAATGAAAAAAACACTAAAGAACAAAAAACCCCTCAAAATATCTAATAAAACTATGAAATCATAAAAGTAATTAAAAATCACTAAAATAATAAAAACATAGAAAAACCAAAAAATAATAATAATAAAACCATGAAAACCTAAAAACACTTTAAAGCACAAAAAAAAACCTGTAAAAAACCTAAAACACCATAAAAACCTAATACCATAAAACCCTGAAATCCTTAAAAATAACTAAAACCAAGAAAAAACCTAAAATCCACTAAAAACTCTAAAAATCCTTTAATCCAATAAAAATGGTAAAACCCTATAAAAATATTAAAATCTTTAAAAACTCAATAAACCCTAAAAAACATAAAAACCCCAAAATCCCAAAAAATAACAATTCCCTAAAAACCATAAAAATAATTAAAATCCTAAAAATCCCAAAAAACAAAAAAATTCCCATAAATCCTTGAAAACCCCTAAGAGAAACCTGAAATCCAAAAAACACTTAAACCCCTAATATCCTAAAAACCTTAAACACCCAAAAACCCAAAAACCCCTAATACCCATTAAAACCTACAAAATCATTAAAAACTCAAAAAAACCAAGAAACCCTAAAACCAAAAAAAATATAAAAACCCTTTAAACCCTAAAAATATAAATGAAATCAAATAGAAAACATAAAACCACCAAAAAATTCAAAAAACCCTAGAAACCAAAAAACCCCTAAAAACCGTAAAACCCCTAAAGATCTTTAAAACGCTCAAAATCCCTAAAAATATAAACCTAAAAAAATAACTAGAAATCAATAAATACATAATAACCCCTAAAACCTAAAAACCCTATGAAAACTATAAAACCATAAAAACACTTCAACCTGTAAAAAACATAAAAAATTTACAAACCCAAAAAACCCATAAAATTCCTAAATACTACAAAAACCAAAAAAACCCTACAGCCCCATAAAAAACCTAAAGACCCACTAAAAATATAAAACATATTTAAATTACTAAAAATGTTAAAATACTCTAAAAACCCTTAAAAACCATAAAAAGATCAAAAAATTCCCTCAAACCTAAGAAAACCCCAAAAATCCCATGAATACCCAAAAAACAACAAAATCCATAAAGCCCTAAAACTCCATAAAATCCTAAAACGCCTTTAAATCCCTTAAAATGTAAAAACCCTAAAAAACATGAAAACCCCAAAGAAACCCTTAAAAACACTTAACACCCCTAAAAACCTTAAAAATGATAAAAACCCTAAAAACCATTAAAACCCTAAATACCATAAAATACCCAAAAACCCCATAAAACCCAAAAAACCGATAAAACCTATAAAACCCTAAACAACCATAAAAACTGTTAAAATCTCCCAAACTCACAAAAACCATAAAAATCCTTAAAAACCATAAAACCTTTAAAAAATAGAAAACCCTAAAAACAATAAAACCCCAATGAAATGTTTAATATCCTAAAAACACTTAAAACCCACAAAAACCACAACAAACGAAGAAACCCCTAAATTACACTAAAACCCTAAAATCCCAAAAAAAATCATAAAAAGCATAAAATTCTCTAAAACCCCATAAAACCATAAAACCTACTATAAAAATCTAAAAACCCTTTATATCCTTAAATACGTTAAAAACTCTAAAACCCATAAAATCCTAAAACAATAAAAAATTAAAGTACCCAAAAACCATTAAAACCACTAAGAAAACTGTAAAAACCTAAAACACTTAAAACACATAAAACCCAAAAATTGTAAATGACCTAAAAAATATTAAAAACACAAAAAAATTAAAAATGAAAAAAGCCCAAAAAATCATAAAACCCTAAAAAGTATAAAACCCATAAATTAATTTATAACCCTTAAATCCTATAAAAACCCTAAAACCACTAAAAATAAAAAAACCATTTTTACCCCTAAACTCATTAAAACAAAAAATACATAAAATCCCTTCATAACAAAAAATGATAAAAAAACATAAAAATCCCAAGAAAACCATAAAAACTAAAAACCCCTAAAAACCATAAAAACTATAATAATTAATAAAATCTCAAAAAAACAACTAAAAACACTATAAACCCTTTAATCCATTAAAATTGTTAAAAAACTCTAAAAGTCCTTAAACCCCTTAAAATACTCAAAAAATCCCTAAACACCCTAAAAATCTAAAAATGCTAAAAACCCATAAAAATCAAAAAAATCATTAAATCCCTAAAACTATAGAAAACATAAAAATCCAGACCAAACCTCTGAAAAATTTAAAAACCGAAAACACTTAAAACCCTTAAAAACATATAAAATGAATAAACCTAAAGAACCCTAAAAACCATAAAAACCTTAAAACCACATAAAAACCATAAAATTATACTAAAAGCACAAAAACCCCATTAGACCCCTAAAATTGAAAAAATAACAATAAAATACTAAAAACTCCTTAAAAACTTAAAAAATCCTAAAAACTTAAAAAAACCCTAAAAATGTAAAACCTAAAAATACCATAAAATCCTAAAAACAAAAAAAAATCCTAAAAATTCACTAAAAATCAATAAAAGCATAAAAAACACAGAAAACCCTTAAAACACAATGGAAACCTTAAAAAACGAAAAACACACAAAACCCCTAAAAACCAAAAAAATGTAAAAACACTAAAAACAATAAAAACCCTAAAACCCATAAAACCTATAAAATAATAAAACCCAATAAAATCTATAAAAACTCATTAAAACTATAAAAACATTAAAAATCTAAAACCCCTAATTCCCTAAAAACTAAATAAACACTGAAACCCCCAAAAAACCATTAAAACCAAAAAAACCCCGAACCCTTCAAAATCTTTATTGGACCAAAAAACCCTAAAAAATATGAAAAAACCCTAAAAACCCTAAAAACATTAAGAACCCAAAGAAAACCTTAAAAAAATAAAAACACTTAAAACCCACCCAAAAAACCAATAGTTTAAAAATCCAGAAAACCAAAAATCCCAAAAAAATCCTCTAAAACATTAAAATACTCAAAATCCTCAAACCCATAAAAACCCATAAAACCATTAAAATTGTAGAAATTCCCTAAAATGCAAAAAAATAAAATCCCTAAAATTCCCTGAAAGTACATAAAAAATTCTTAAACACCTAAAAAAACATAAAACCTCTTAAAACCTAAAAAACACATAAAAACCTTAAAACCCCCAAAATACATAAAAACCCTGAAAACCCATAAAACACGTTAAAAATCCATAAAAATCCTAAAAAATAAAAAATAACCTAAAAACCTTTAATCCCCTAAAATCATTAAAAAAATTAAAAACCATAAATCCCATAAAAAACTCAATAAACCCTAGAAACCCAAAATATAATAAAGATCTAAAAAACCCAAAATACCCTGAAAACCCAGAAAATCCATAAAAACCCTAAAAACCATAAAAATAAATAAAATACCTAAAAAATAAAAACACTAAAAACCCATAAGAAAACATATTAAAACTAAAGATAATTAAAAAACATAAGAAACAGAAAAAATTCTAAAAAACCTAAAAAACCTTAAAAACACAAAAAACATAAAACTCCAAAATTCCATAAAAAATCCTAAAACCTAAGAAACCCCCAAACCCAATAAATACTATAAAAACACTTTAATCGCCTAAAAACGTTAAGAAAAATATAAAAATACAAAAAAACACTAAAAACTCAAAAAACACACTAAAAACCTCAATAACCATAAAAATTTTAAAACCCTAAAACCCCTAAAAATCAATAAAAAACATAAAAATCATAAAATACTTCTAAAAATCCATAAAAACATAAAAACCATAAAAACCCGAAAAAACCATATGAAAATCTTCAAAACCTAAAAACACATGAACCCCCTAAAAACCAAAAAAACATTACATACTAAAAAAGCCGAAAATCATTAAAACCCCTAAAATTCCTCAAAATCCATAAAAACCCTAAAAATCAATAAAAATCCTAAAAAATAAATTAAATCACTTAAAACATAAAAAACCCTAAAATCCATGAAAACCCATAATAAAACCTTAAAAATATAAATGCTCTTAAAATTTCTAAAACTTAAATAAATGCTAAAATCCCTAAAAACCATAAAAATCCCTAAAAACCATAAAAATCCCTAAAAACAATAAAACCCCTATACACCATAAAAACGCCTAAAACACTAAGTACAATTAAACACTCAAAAAACCCAATAAACCCCCTAAAACATTTCGAAACTCTAAAACCCTTAAAAATTATAAAATCTCAAAAAAACTAAATAAATAAAATAACCTATAAAACCCAAAAAAAATTGTTAAAACCCCTCAAAATCACTAAAAACATAAAAAATATTGAAAAATCCATAAAAAACCCTAAAATACCTGGTGAAATCCTAAGAAAATTTTTAAAAAAACACAAAAAACCATAAAAACACTATAAAACGCTAAAAATATAAAAGACCTAAAATCATTAAAAACACCTCAATATCCATAAAATCCATCAAACACCATAAAGTTAGAAAAAATCCCCAAAAAATACCTAAAATAATAAAAATTATAACATCCTAGAAACCCCCTCAGAAAAACATAAAAAACAGAAAACACATAAAACCCATAAAAACACTAAAAATGAAAAAATCTGTAAAAAAACCAAAAAACCCAAAAAACACCTTAAAATCCCTAAAACCCTAAAAACACATAAAATACTTGAAATCCATAAAAATACCTAAAATTTTAAAACACCTTTAAAATACTAAAATCCACGAAGAAACCCTTAAAAATAAAATAAAAAACTGTTAAAAATCCTAAAAACCTAAAAAATTCTAAAACCCATGAAAAAGCCCCAAAAATGCCAAAAATCCATAAAAAACTAAAAAACATAAAAATTATAAAAACCACCGAAACCTTAAAACCCTAAAACCCCCTAAAAACCACTAAAACCCCTAAACACATTCAAATCTATAAAAATGTTTAAAAAATCTAAAAACTATTAAAGGAACAAAAAATGCAAAAAAAAACTAATAAATCACAAAAACAACATAAAAACCTTAAAAAACCATAAACCCCCCAAAATCACCAAAATCCCTAAAAACCATAAAACCCTAAAAAAACCAAAAAAAAGAAAAGAAAAACATAAAACCCTCAATGAAGATCATAAAATCTAATAAACACTTAAAACCTAAAATATTCTAAAAACCCTAAAAACCCAGAAAAATTCTTTAAACCCTCAAAATTCATAAAAATAATAAAAAACCATTAAATTATAAATTCCCTAAGTATCCCAAAAAACCAAAAAACTCTAAAAACATGGAAATGACCTTAAGAAACCATTAAAATCCTAAAACACTTTAAACCCCTAAAACCCTAAAAGAACCTAAAAATCCTAACCATCCATAGAAACCAAAAAAAACCTAAACAATTAAAAACCATAAAATCTCATAAAAACCCTAAAATCCTACAAAAACTCTAAAAAAAATTAAACCCAAAAAAAATTATACGAAACCATAGAAGACAAAAACCAAAAAAAATCCTAAAAACACAAAAAAAGTAAAAACACTAAAACCCAAAAAAAACCATTAAAATCATCAAAATCAGTAAAAACCCTAAAACCCCATAAAAATCATAAAAATCCCAAAAAGTTTCCTAAAATATTAAAAATAATAATAACCAGAAATACCTGAAGAAACCATTAAAAACCAAAAAACACTTAAGAACCCAAAAAAACCTAAAAATACTAAAAACATTAAAAATACAATAAAACAAAATACCCTAAAACCCATCAAAATTCCTAAAAACCCTAAAACCTATAAAAATTCTGAAAAATGTAAAAAAATAACGCAAAACATAAAAAATCAAAAAAAAAACCTGAAAACCCCTAATAAAAATGTAAAAACAATAAAACCAATTAAAACCCCTAAAAACATAAAAACACTAAAATCCCAAAAATACCATAAACACCATAAATTCCCTAAAATTAAAAAATTCTCTAAAATCCTTAAAAACCCATAAAAACTCTAGAAACCCACTAAAAACACCAAAAAACCTTTAAAACCCTAAATATTTAAATTAATCTAAAAAACCTTAGAAACCATAAAAACTCAAAGAAACCCTAAAACCTAAGAAAAATGTTAAAAACTTTAAAAACCCTAAAAACCCTTAAAATCTGTAAAACCCCAAAAAAACCATAAAAATCCTTAAAATTAACAAAAAAATAAATTCCCTAAAAAACCTTGAAAACCCTCAAGAAAATTATAGAATCCTAAAAATACTAAAAACACCTAAAAATAGAAAAAAAGTTATAAAAACCCTAAAATACCATAGAAACCATAAAACCCCAAAAAACCCATAAAAATCCCTAAAACCAAAAAACCCTAAAAAAACCTTAAATCCACAAAAATTTATAAAAATATTTTAAACCTCTAATGTTATAAATTGTAAGAAATCATAAAAACCCAAAAAACATGATAAAAACCCTAAAACCCAAAAAACATAAAAACAAAATAATACTATAAAAAACCTCAAATCCCCTAAAGCCCAGAAATCCCATAAAAATCTAAGACATCTTAGAAAATATGTGAAAACATAAAAACCCATAAGAAAAACATAAAAATTTAAAAACACATAAAAATACATGCTAAAAACCAAAAAATCCCCTAAAAACATAAAAACCAAAAAAACCCTCAAAATCCCTAAGAACCCTAAACCTCCCAAACAATCTAAAAATCTCTAGAACTCCCTAAAAAGGTAAAACCCCTTTAAAACCCGAAGAAAACATTAATAACCTAAAAACACTTACAACCCCTTAAAACCTAAAATATGCTAAAAAGCCGAAAAAAACCTATAAAAACCCCTTAAAACCAAAAAACTATAACCATAACGAACCATATAACCATAAAAACTATAAAAACCCCTTAAAACCAAAAAACCCCAAAATATATAAAAATTCTTTAAATCCCTAAAAATATTAAAAAATTATAAAAACCTTACAAACATTAAGAACTGAAAAAAAATCTAAAACCCAGTAAAATCCATAAAACCCCAAAATTCTAAAAATACATAAAAACCCTAATAACCATTAAAATTCCAAAAAAGAATAAAAATATCTATAAACATAAAAACTCTAAAAACCCCTAAAAAAACATAAAAACCCAAAACACATAAAATATTTCATAACCTAAAAATGATATAAACTTAAAGAAACCCTAAAACCCCTAAAAACCCTAAGAATCCACAATAAACCTGAAAACCAAAAAAAAACCCTAAAATCCCTAAAAATTTATTAAAATGTAAAAAAACACTAAAAACCATTAAAACCCCTAAGAAAACATTATAAACCAAAAAGTAAATAAAACCCCTAAAAATCCAAAGAAACCTAAAACATATTAAAACCCTAAAAACCATAAAATCGAGAAACCCCCTAAAAATCATAAAAACTGCATCAAAACCTAGAAAAACCATAAAAACACTAAAAAAATGTAAAAACCCTTTAAAACCCTAAGATCCTTAAAAAAATAAAAACCTTTAAAACACTAAAAAATATAAAAAAAATACATAAAACTCAAAAACACCATAAAAATCCCTTAGAACCCCAAATTCCAAAAAACCATAAAAACCCGAAAACCCCATACATATCCAAAAAATACCAAAAATATGACTAACAATATAAAAACCTTAAAAAATATTTAAAAACTCTAAGAAAAATTTAAAAAAATAAAAACACCTAAAACCACTAAAAAACCCTAAAAACCCTAACAAAACCATAAATACTAAAAAAAACCTTAATACCCCCCCCCCCACAAACCCTAAAAATTCTTAAAACCATGCATGTCCCTAAATCCCTTAAAAACCATAAAACCCTCTAAAATTCTCTAAAATCCTAAAAACCCATAAAACTAAAAAAAATCACATAAAACTCTAAAACCCTTTAGGTTCCAAAAAATGATATAACCCTCTAAAAAAATTAAAACCCAAAAAACACAAAAAACCACCAAAAAACCAAACAAAACCCAAAAATCCCTCAAAATATCTAGAAAGACAAAAAACCCCTAAATACTTTAAAACCCCATAAAATCCCAAAAAACCATATAAATCCTAAAAAATTCAGAAAACTATCCAACATTGTAAAAATCTTTATGAACCACAAGAAAATATTGAAAATATAAAAACACTAAAACCCCAAACAACCTGATAAAGCTAAAAACACTAAATGTTCATAAAACTTCTAAACCTCCTAAAAACCATAAAAACCATTAAAAATTTAACAACCCTAAAACCCATAAAACCCCTAAAACCACTAAAAACTCTAAAAACACATTAAACCCCTAAAGAAATTAAAAACATTAAAACTATAAAAAACTAAAAATTAAAAAAAATATATGAAAAATTCAAAAACCCCATAAAACCATAAAACCCATAAAAACTCTAAGAACCCTAAAAACCATAAAATCCTAAAAACAACCTAAAAAATAACCCCTAATAACCCCTGAAAACCCATAAAAACATAAAAACATAAGAACACTAAACAACCCTAAAAACCTAAAAAACAGTAAAAATCCTAAAAACCCAAAAACCATTAAAATCACTAATAACCTAAAAACCATAAAAATCCTAAAAAATCCAAAAAATTTAAACAACCTAAAAAAACTGAAAAAAATACAATACACTAAAACACTTAAAATCCATAAAACCCCTAAAAAAACTAAAAACACTAAAATAACCTAAATTCCCTAAACCACTAAAAAGCATAAAAACCCAAATAAATTTAAAAACCCTTAAAACACATAAAAACCCTAAAAACCAACTAAAACTCTAAAAACTATTTAAACCCATAAACGATTAATTTTTTTTTTTAAAAATTGAATCCCTAAAAAACTAAAAAAAGCTAAAAACCCAAAAAACCATAAAAAAATTAAAAACCCTAAAATCCTTAAAGCTTCTACATATCCCCAAATCCCTAAAACCCATAAAAATCCTTATAAATACCAAGTAATTCCTTAAATAATAGAATCCTAAAAATCATGAAACAACTAAGAAATAATTAAAAATGTAAAAAAAATTAAAATCCCTACAAACCAAAAAACACTAAAACCCATAAAAACACCAAAAAACCAAAAAAAACATAAAAACACTCAAAACACTAAAAACGTTAAAAACTCAAAAACCCTAACGCCCATAAAAATCCTATAAAATTCTTAAAAATCTCACAAAACATAAAAAAACGTTAAAACCCCTAAAAATCCCTATGAAAACCATAAAACCTAAAAAATATTCAATCCCCCCAAAACCCTAAAAACCCTAAACAACTAAAAACCATAAAACCTTTGAAAACCTAAAAAACCCTAAAAGCTCATAAAACTGAAAAAACCCACCAAATACTCTAAAAAAACATTAAACCCCTAAAAATGTTAAAAAACTATAAAAATCCTTTAAAAACATGAAAACTCAGATTAACCCTAAAATCAAAAAAACCATAAAATCTTAAAACCCTAAAAACCCGCTAAATCCCTAGAAACCCATAAAAATCCTTAAAACTCTAAAAATACCTAAAATTGTAAAACCCATAAACCCTCGGAAAACCCCTAAGAAAATCTTAAAAATCCAGCAACACATAAAACCTCTGAAAATGTAAAAAAAATTCTAAAAACCCTAAAACCCCAAAAAAATACACAAAAAACATAAAAACATAAAAAATACTAAAAAGCACTAAAAATCCCTAAAAACCTAAAAAAACCTAGAACCCCTAAAAACCAGATAAAATATTAAAAATATAAATGAACATAACACCCCAAAATAACTAAAAATCTCTAAAAACCCAGAAAGACCCTAAACCCTTAAAAACCCCAGGAATAGTCTGGCCTCGAGCCTTCCTTGCCCTAAAAACCCCAAAGATCCAAAAAGACCTCTAAAACCTATATAGCACCCATTAAAAACTTAAAAAACACTAAAAATTATAAAAACACCTTAAACCCCCTAAAATGTTAAAAAATAGTCTAAACACATTAAAAACTATAAAAAAACTCAAAAAATATAAAACCCAAAAAAACCGGAAAACATGGGGAGCCCTAAAAACACTGAAAATATGTTGAAACACTAAAATCCATAAAAACCCTATTAAATCCCAAAAAACATAAAAATTCCTAAAAACCTTGTAAAAACCTAAGAAATCACAAATAACTAAAAACACTTAAAAATCCTAAAAACCTAAAAAATCTAAAACAATAAAAATCCCAAAATCCCAAGAAAGCATAAAACCCTTAAAATTTGTTTAAAAACACCATAAAATCGAAAATATTTCCTAAAAATCACTAAATATTAAAAACTTAATTAAAACCCAAAAAACTCCTAAGAAAACCATAAAAACCAAAATACAATTAAAACCCAAAAAAACATATTAAATGAAAAAATATCTAAAAGGCCCTAAAATCCCAAAAAAATCACTAAAACCATAAAACCCTTAAAAACCTTAATGACCCTAAAGCCCATAAAACCTTTAAAACCCACTAAATCCCCCTAAAACCCCTTTAAATCCATAAAAACACTTAGAAACACAAAAAAATATTTATATACTAAAAAAACCGTAAACCCTAAAAAACCATAAAAATCCTCAAAACTCTAAAAACCCTAAAACCTCAAAGTCCCTAAAACCCCTAAAACCCATAAAGGTCTAAAAAAATCCTAAAAATCCCTAAAATGTAAAAATACCTAAAAACCTAGATTAGTCCCAAAAAAAACATAAATCCAAAAGAAAACATGAAACATCTAAAAACCTAAACACCTTAAAAACCCTAAAAATCACTAAAATATTAAAAAACCAAAATCTATAAAAACCATAAAACGTTAAAAATCCTAAAAAATCCCTAGAAATCCCAAAAATCATAAAACACCCTAAAATTCGATAAATCTTTAAGTAAACCTTAAAAACCTTAAAACACTAAAAATCCCTAGAAAACCTAAAAATTTCTAAAAAATAAAAAATACCCTAAAATCCTTAAATCCCCTAAAGACCATCACAACTCCTTAAAACCCAAAAAAATCATAAAACCCCTAAAGACCACTAGAAAT
This sequence comes from Viscum album, assembly GCA_963277665.1. Classification (NCBI taxonomy): domain Eukaryota; kingdom Viridiplantae; phylum Streptophyta; class Magnoliopsida; order Santalales; family Viscaceae; genus Viscum; species Viscum album. The sequence continues at coordinate 1,422,350,557 of OY728136.1, read as the reverse complement.
AAAAAAATTTCTTTCAAACCCTGAATACATTACAAAATTATAAAAAACCTCTAAAAACCCAAAAAATACAAAAATTAAAAATATATAATATAAAAAACCTATAAACTCTTAAAATGTTGTAAAACAATGAAATCCAAAAAATCCAAAAAAATACCTAAAAATACCTAAAAAAACAAAAACACTAAGAATCCCTAATAAATTCTAAAAACCTAAAGAAAAATAAAACCCTTAAAAACATAAAAAAATGAGAAAAACCCTAAAACCCTAAAAAACCATCAAAATCCCCTGAAACCCTAAAAAGTATAAAAAACATTAATCAACCATAAAATCTGTAAAATGTAAAAAAATATTAAAACCCTAATAACCCCTAAGAAAACCTTAAAAGCATAATAACTCCTAAAAACCCTATAAACACTACATTCCATAAAAGTTCGTAAACCTTAAATTCCACAAAACTACTGAAAACCTTAAAAAAAACTAATAACCTTAAAAACTTGAAAAAACCACTAAAAATCAAAAAAAACCATTTAAACCCTAAATAACTTTTAGAAACTTTGACGTCCTTAAAAATCATAAAAAACTCAAAAAACCCCTAAAACCCTAAAAAACCCCTAAAATCCTCAAGATCCCAAATGACCATAAAAAACCCATTAAAAACCTAAAAGTCCCTACAATTCATAAAAATGTAAAAAACCAAGAAAACCACTATCAAAACATTAAAACCAAAATACAATTAAAAAACCAAAAAATATAAAAAAAATAAAAACCCTAAACACTTAAAAACCAAAAAAACCCTAAAACCCCTCAGAATCCCTAAAAACCCTAAAACACTAAAACCCATAAAATTCCTAAAAATCCCTAATATTACCGAAAAACATAAATAACCAAAAAACAAAAGAAAAATCATAACAAAAATTTATACTATAGAAACAATTTAAACCCCTAAAGACCAAAAAATGATAAAAACCTAAAAAGACCCTATAAACCCTAAAAACCCCTTAAAACTATAAAAACACCTAAATTTAAAAATCACTAAAATCCCATTAAAACACCTAAAAAATATAAAACCCCTCTAAACGCCTAAAAAGTTTAAATAATAAAAACCCATGAAAACCTTAAAAAACTAAAAAAAACATTAAAACCCAAAAAAACATAAAACCCATAAAACACTAAAAACCCCTCAAAACCCTAAAATACTGAAAACCCCTAAAACACACAAAAATATTAAAAAATACTAAAAAACCCTAACACCTATTATCCCAAAACAACCCAAAAACCCTATGAAAAACATAAAAACATAAAAACACATAAAACCACTAAAAACATGAAAATTGTTAAAAATCGTATAAACCCTGAATGTCCCTAAAAACCCTAAAAACCATAAAAATCCTACAAAATACCTAAATATCACTAAAAAATAAAAACCCCTAAAAACTCTAAAAACCCCTAAGAAAACATTAAAATCCTAAAAATCTAAAAATCCATAAAAATCCTAGAAACACAAAAAAAACCCTAGAAGACCCTAAAAACCCCTAAAACACCCCAAGAAACATATTATCCATAAAACCCATAAATACCCTAAAACCTACTAAAAACTCTAAAAATTATTTAAAATGATAAAAACATAAAAAAATAATAATAACCATTAAACACTAAAAACTAAAAAACCCTAAAAACCAAGAATACCTATTAAAACCCAATAAACCCTAATCCTTAAAAAATCCATAAAAATTTTAAAAAAGAATTAGAAATCCTAAAAAACTGTATAAATATCTAAAAAAGAAAAGTCGCAGAAATAAATCTATGAAAATATAAAACACCTGAAAACACAAAATACCCCTAAAATATAAAAAATTCGTAAAACACTAATAATAATAAAAAACCATCAACATACCTAAAACCACTGTGAAACAATCAAAATCCTAAAAAAAGCTCTAAAAATTCTTATAAACATAAGCACTAAAAATCTTAAATAACCCTAAGAAAACTATAAAAACCTAAAAAACACTTGACCCCCCTAAAACCCCTAAAAACACTAAAGCCCTAAAAATCATAAAAAACCAAAAAAACATTGAAATCCCTCACAATCCCTAAATATGGTAAAATCCCATAAAAATCCAAAATGAAAACAAAAATCCCTAAAAATAAAAAAACTAAAAATCACGAAAAAGCCAAAGAAAATCTAAAAACATAAAAACACTTAAAAACAAAAAAAAATCCTAAAAATGTCTCAAAAACATAAAATTCCCCATACACCCTAAAACCCCTAAAAAACATTAAAAACCCTAAAAACCCTTTAAAACATTAAAAATCATTAAAATCCATAAAAACCCTTTAAACTCCTAACAAAGTTAATAACCTCTAGAAAACATTAAACACATAAACACTCAACCCCCCCCCCCCCCAAAAAAAATCATAAAAACTTTAAAAACCCAAAAAAAATCCCTAAAAACCCTAAAAAATATAAAAAAACAAACAAAGCAGAAAAAACCCTAGAACTTAAAAAAACAATAAAATTAAAAAACACCTTAAAAAACCTAAAAAAATAAAAATACTAAAACCCCCTAAAACCTAAAAGATTAAAAAAACCCCAAAAAAACATAAAAATCCTAAATACCCTAAAACCCCAAAAAATCCCTATAAGTGTAAACCTCCAAAAAACATGAAAAACCCCATATGAAAACAATTAAAGCTAAAAATAACATTAAACCATTTAAACACCTAAAAATGTTAAAAACCCTAAAAGACCATAAAAACCTTAAAACCACCTAAAAACCATAAAACCCCTAAAAACCATAAAAATCCCTAAAACCCATTAAAACCACTAAAATATCTAAAAAAACCTTTAAAACACTAAAATATTACAAAAACTCTAAGAAATCATTAAAACTCTAAAAACCATAGAAAACCCAAAAACCCCTCAAAATTCTTAAAACCCATAAAAATCCTAAAAAATCAATAGAATCGATAAAAACATAAAAACCCTATAACCCTGAAATACCATAAGAAAACCATAAAAACCTAAAAACCCCTAAACAATAAAAAATTGATAACACCTCTAAAAACCCCAAAACCATCAAGACACCCAAAATCCCTTAAAACCCAAAAAACCCTAAAAACAAAAAAAATATGTGAATTTCCAAAGAAGTCACTAAAAACATAAAAATCTAGAAAAACCCTATGAAATCCTTAAAAACAAAATAAAACATATAAACCCTAAAAACCTAAAAAACACTAAAACCCATAAAAGACCTAAGAAACCCAAAAAACCCCAAAAAATCATTAAAACCCTAAAAACCTAAATACTACTAAAACAGCATAAAAACCCTAAAAACAATAAAAACAAAGAAACCGCTTTAAAACTCAAAAAAATTAAAAATACTTAAAAACCCCATAAAAACTTTAACGGACCCAAAAAACCCCACAAATTCAAGAAAATCCATAAATACTCAAAAATCCATAAAAATTCCTAAAATATGTAACAACCCATATAAATCTTAAAAATCCATAAAAATTACTAAAAACCATGATAAACCCTAAAAATACATAAAACCATGAGAAAATATAAAACATTCTAAAAACAGTAAAAAACTGCAAAGCCCTAAATCACTCAAAATCCAAAAAACCCTTAAAACCATAAAATCCTACAAAATTCTGAAAATCCCTAAAATAAAAAAAAACCCTAATAGAAACTCAAAAACTATAAAAAAAAATTAAATTTCCAAAAAAAATATAAATACATTTAAATCCCTAAAAGACCCTAAAAACGCTAAAAACCCCTTAAAACCATAAAACACCCGAAAAAACATAAAACCCAAAAAAATACATAACACCCATGAAACACTAAAAATAAAAAAAAACGATTTATACCCCATAAAAATAATAAAAAACTCTAAAATACATTATAACCACAAAAACACAAAAAAACCCTAAAACCTAAAAAAAATACAAAAAACCTAAAACCCTAAAAACACTAAAAATCCTCAAAAACCATAAAGACCATGAGAATCATAAAAAATCAATAAAAAAATAAAAACCCTCTAAAAAGATGAAAACCCATAAGAATGCCTTAAAAACACATTCACATTTCAAACCCCTAAAAACATAAAAATTATAAAAACCCTAAACCCTAAAAATCATAAAAACCAACAAAATCCCTAAAACCCTAATAACCCATAAAAGTAATAAAAAATTTCTAAAAAAACAAAAAAACATAAAAATACATAAAACCCTACTAATCATAAGAAAACCTTAAAAATCTAAAATAACTACAAACAACTAAAAACATAAAAAACCCTAAATACCCTAAAAACCCCAAAAAACCAAAAAACTAAAAACCCTTTATTCCAAAAAAAATTTAAAAACTTTAAAAACCTTAAATTCCTGAAAATTCATAAAACCCCTAAAAACCTAAAAATAAACCATAAAAAGTATAAAACCCTTTCAAAATCCAAAAAACCCTAAAATCAAATAAAATTCATAAAAATCTCAAACAAATTTTAAAACCCCAAAACCCCTATGAAAACCGTAAAAACCAAAAAAACATAAAATACCAAAAAAATTAAAAAAAAACACTAAACCCCAAAAAAGCCCCAAATAAACTTAATAACCCCAAAAATACATAAAACATTAAAAAAATATAAAAATCTATAAAAACCCAAAAAAATATATAAAAACATAAAAAACCCTGAAAACCCCTAAGATAACCTTAAAACCCTAAAAACACTTAAAACCCAAAAAACCTAAAAAAATTCTAAAAACACTAAACACCTCTAAAAACCATTAAAACCAAGAAAACCCTTAAAATCCCAAAATCCGAAAAACACTCAAAAACCACTAAAAGTTATAAAAACACTCTAAATCCCTAAAAATGATAAAATCACTAAAACCATAAAAACCCAAAAAAACTCAAAAAACCCGAAATACCCAAAAAAAACATAAACCCCAAAAAACATAATACCCATCAGTATCCCAAAAAACAATAAAAATCATAAAAAAGCAACAAAACCTAAAAAATCCATAAAAACGTAAAACCCATAAAATATATAAAAACCCCAAAGAGAACATTTAAAACCTAAAGAAACATAAAATCCCAAAAACGACAAAAATTATAAAAACACTAAGATAACCCAAAACACCAAAAAACCCATCAAATTACATCAAAACCCTAAAAATAGTAAAATTCAAAATATCTTTAATAATACTTAAAATAGAAAAAACCCTAAAACCTTGAAAACTTCTAACAAAATAATAAAATCCTAAAAAATATAAAACCCCTAAAACCCTAAAAAGGAATATAACCATAAAATACAATTAAAACCCTAAAAACACCTAAAAACAATAAAAATCCTTGAAAGTATTAAAAACACATAAAAATAATAAAAATCACAAAAATCCATTTAAACCAAAAAAATGTTAAAATATTATAAAAACATTAAAACTCTAAAAACCTCAAAAACCCTAAATTCCTAAAAAACTATAAAACCCAAAAAAAAAATCCATCAATTCCCTAAAAACCCTAAACACCATAATAACCCTAATAAATCCCTAAATTCCTTATATATATAAAAATACCTAGAAACTCTGAAAACCTATAATAAAAACATATGACCTTAAAAACTCTAAAAATCACTAAAAACCATAAAACCTATAAAACTATAAAAACCCTAAAAACAAAAAAACCTAAAACCCACGGTTAGCTCTAAAAAACCGTTTAAACCGCTAATTGTTTTATAACACTAAAACCTATAAAACCCAAAAAAAATCTCAAAATATCCCTAAAAACAGAAAAATAACCAAAAAAATAACCACAAAAACTCAAGAACCCCAAAAACTCTCATAAACCCTAAATAAAATAATAAACCATAAAAATCATAAAAAATCACTAAATCCCCAAAAACATAAAACAATCATAAAACCCTAAAAACCATACGAAAACCTTATAAACCAAAAAATACTTAAATTCTCTTAAAAACCTAAAACTCTAAAACCCTAAAGACCATAAAAACACTAAAAACCCTTAAAAACTATAAGAACCCCTAAAACCCTAAAAAACCAAATACCCTAAAAAATCACTAAAAACTACAATATACATTTAAACCCCTATAAACATTAAAAAACAAAAATAAAATTATACCCCTAAAAACAAAAAACCCCCTAGAAACCATAAACACCCAAAAAACCCTAAAACCCTCAAAATCCTTAAAAACCCAAAACAAATACATAAAATCCATAAAATTAATAAATACACAAAAAATTCCTAAAAAACCTGAAAACCCTAAGAAAATCATGAAAACCAAAAAACACTTAAAACCACTAAAACCCTTAAAAAATAAAAATCATAAAAAACCCTAAAACATTAAAAACCCTAAAACCCCTAAAAACACATAAACACCCAAAAACCCATAAAAATCCTAAAAGAACCCTTAAAATCCCAAAAAATAAAAATACAATAAAACCATGAAAGCCCCTAATAAACCCTTAAAAGCATAAAAATGATTTAAACAACTAAAATCCCAAAAATACTAAAATACCAAAACAATGTAGAAAACCCTAAGAACCCCTAAGAATAAAAAAACCCCTAAAACCATTGAAAAGAATAAAAAACAATAAAACCCCTAAAAACACTAAAACTGTAAAAAACCATTAAAACCCTAAAAATTTTAAAAACCGTTAAAAACCTAAAAAACTCAAAAAAAAAAATAAACCAAATACCCTAAATACCACAAAATCCTTTGAAATCCAAAAAACCCCAAAATCCCAAAAAATCTATAGAAACCCAAAAAAACTATAAAAAACCAAAAAAGAACTCAAAATCTATAAAATGTTAAAAACCCTAAAAACCCCAAAGAAAACCTTAAAAACCTAAAAAAACTTAAAATGCTTAAAAACATAAAAATGGTAAATCCCATAAAAACACAAAAAGTAAATACAACCCTCAAAATCTCCAGTAAACTAAAACACATAAAATCTTTAAAAAGGCCTAAAAATTTCATTAAATTTAAAAAACATAAATAATCTAAGAAACCCTATGAAAACTAGAAAAAACTAAAACACTCAAAACACCTAGAACCTAAAAACAATGAAAATCCTAGAAGAACATAAAAAATATAAACCCCTTAAAATCATAAAACCCCTAAAAACCATAAAAACCAAAAAATAAAAATAAAAATCCTAAAACCACTAGAAACTATAAAACCCCATTAAAACCCTAAAAAATTGAAAAACACAAAAAATCCTTAGAACCCATATAAATCAAAATGACCCTATAACCCAATAACCCATGAATACCCTAGAAACCCTAAAAACCTAAAAATCCTCAAAATAACTAAAACCCTAAAAACATAAAAATATTAAAAAAGCCACAAAAATCCAAAAAAACATAAAAAACCCTAAAAACCCTGAAAAAACCAATGAAAACCTTAAGAACCTAAAAAACATAAAACCCCTAAAAATCTAAAAAATGATAAAAACCCTAAAAACCCCAAATATAATCAAAATACCTAAAATCACATAAAATCAAAAAGAGTCCTGAAAACATATAAAATGTAAAAAAACTAAAAACCATGAAAACTCCTAAGAAACCCACAAAACCCTAAAAATCCTTAACACCCCTAAAAACCTAAAAAATTGCTAAAAACCCTAAAAGACCCTAACCCCCCCCCCCCCAATTTTAAAAACCCTAAAACCCATAAAACCCCTAAAAACAATAAAACCCATTTAAAACCATAAAAACGTTAAAAGAATCAAGAAATATTTAAAACCAATAAAAACTAAAATAAACACTATAAATCCAAAAAATAATAAAAACTAAAAAAATATCTAAATATACCTAAAAACCATAAAAACCCTCAAAATTTTAAAATCCCTAAAAACTATAAAAAACCTAAAAAACTAAAAAAAATACAAAAAAAATAAAAAACTCTAAAAACATTAAAAATTCTAAGAAAAACATTAAAAACTAAAAAAACATAAAACCCCTAAAAAACTTAAAAACATTAAAAACCCTAAAAACCCACAAAAAACCTCAAAATCCCCCAAAACCCTAAAAATCCTAAAATCCCCAAAAATACTTACAAAATACTTCAAAATCCCTAAAAATATAACAAACACATAAACCCCTCGAAAACCCCTATGGAAACATTAACAACTATAAAAAAGCGAAACACTTAAAAAAACAGAAAAATTCTAAACATCATAAAATCCCCTAAACCCCCTAAAACACTTAAAAACAATAAGAACCTATAAAAACCTTAAAAACCCTAAGAATCCATAAAAACCGTAAAACCCATTAAAAATCTAAAAGGCTGTTAAAACCCAAAATTTTTAATAAAATCTAATCAACCATAAAACCCCTAAGAAAAAAAAATCCAAGAAACATAAAAAACCAATACAAAACCTAGAAAATGGTAAAAACCCTCAAAATCACTAAAATCCCTAAAAACTGTTAAAATACTAAAAAATACATAAATCCAAAAAACATAAAAAACCCTAAAAATCCTAAGAAATCTTAAGAAAACATTAAAACACATAAATCCCCTACAAAACATCAAATAAGAAAAATACACTAAAAAATATAAAAACATAAAAAAACATGAAAGTCCCTAAAACCATAAAAGACCATAAATATCCTAAAATTCCCTAAAATTCCATAAAAACATAAAAAGGAACTAAAACCAAGAAAATCCCTATTAAAACCTAAAAAAACTAAAAAGTCATAAACCCCTAAAAACCTAAAATGCTAAAAACCCTAAGAGACCATAAAAATACCTAAAACCCATAAAAACCCTAAAAACCCCAAAAAATCTATAAAACCCCATTAAACCACTAAATTTTTTGAAAAACTCTGAATACTATAAATGCCCTAGAAAAATAAAAATCACTAATATCCAAAAAAACATAAAAACCTAAATGACCCTAAAAACACTAAAAACTATAAAAATCCTAAAAACCACTAAAATTCCCTGAAAATATAAACAACCAAAAAACGTGAAAACCCATTATAAAATCATAAAAATGTAAAAACAATTTAAACCCCTAAAAACCCTAAAATTTTTAAGAACCTTAAAACCTTAAAAAACTAAATACCCTAAAAACCATAAAACCCCTAAAAATGCTAAAAACCCTCAAAATCTATAAAATCCATAAAAAATGTAAAAATACTACAAAAATTACTAAAATCCTCCAAAACATAAGAAACCCTAATATCCCTATGAAATATTAAGAACACCATAAAACATATAAAACCCCTAAAAAACTAAAAAAATGCAAAAAAGCCAAAAAAATATAAAACCCAAAATAACCAGAAAGTCCCTAAAATCATAAAAGACCATAAATATCATAAAAATCCCTAAAAATCCATAAACACATAAAAAAACTAAAATCCAAGATAATCCGTATGAAAACATTAAAAAACTAAAAAAATTAATCCCATAAAAAGCTCAAAATGCCAAAAACCCTAAAAGACGATAAAAACCCTAAAAATCCATAAAAACCAAAAAATCCAAAAAATATTTAAAAACAATAAAACCCCTAAGACACCCAAAAATATATCAAACCCATTTAATCCACTATATTTTTATAAAAATATAAAAAACATAAAATCACTAGAAAACTCAAAAAACCTTAAAAACCCAAAAAACATAAAAACCTAAATGACTCTAGAAATCCCTAAAAACTTTAAAAACCATAAAATCCTAAAAATCCCTAAAAATCACTAAAAACATAATCACCCAAAAAATATTAACACCCCTAGTAAAACCATAAAAACCTAAAAACGCTTAAAATACCTATTGTAAAGTCCTAGAAATTTCATGGAATTTTTTTAAATACATGGGAATTTTACAAGTCCGTGAAAACTGATGGTGCATGATTCTGAGGCCCTGTGTTCCTAGAATCAATTTATAAAGTTTTATTCGGTTACGTTCAGTAAACGTACTTGCGGGTTTTTATAAATTCTGAACCGGTGCTCTGAATTGAAATCTTAGGGCACCGTTGAACTCGCAGCACCAGTGTTTTCTTAAAAAGACTTTCACTTCGACGGCAGTGGATCGAGAATAAAAGTAGGTTTTTGGATTTTCCTGGAAAATAATAAATAAAGTGAACTTCACCTTATTTTTATTTGAGCCTCCATGTGGGTGTTTTGTGGTTAAAACCTCCTTATGGAAGTTGGAGGAGGGACCAGCACAGCTTAACCTCCCATGAGAGGTTCTGGTGGTGGGGCCCACCCAAACCTAACCTCCCGCAAGAGGTTACGATGTGGGGACCACATGGGGAAAACCCCTATTGATGGAGGAGAGTAAAACCTCTCAAATCTCCCTCATTAATGAAGGATAGCCTCTTGAACTCCCCTTTAATTAATTGCGGATAATTTCCCTAATTAATTTGTGCCAAAATTCATGAATTAATTAGGGGAGCCAAATTATTAATTCACCAATTAGATTTCTATGTCAGCAACTAAATAATATAGAAACTCAATCTATTATTATTTTTCTTGGCATTTCTCATTTGGTGGAGCTTGGGAATAGAAGAGCTTGGGATAAAAGTTCTTCTAACGAAGAACTCTCCACTGATGATGAACGCTCCACCGACGAAGAACACCGACCTTCTTCAACATCCTCCCTCTAATCTTACCGACGTGGGGCATGTCCAACCGACCTACACTCCACATCATCATCAACAAGCCAATGATGATCGTGATTGGGAGTGCATGGCAGACGTGATGAATGATGAACTCCTTTCTCTTCTTCCCGCGACTTCATCATTGACGACCAAAAGTCAAAGGTAGTGGGTTTTTACATGTTGATGCTTTCCATGAATCTTCTTCAAAGGTTGGAAAGGAATAGTTTGCGGGTGAGTTGTTGTTGATCTTCTTACTTCTTGATGAGCCAATTGATACCACCCTAAACGTGGAGGGTGCGGTCCAAACCCACATGGCCCGACCCCTCCACCGTTCTTGTTTGTGTTGTTTCTCAGCATGGCGATGAAGCGATGTTGAAGGCGACGAAGGAACCAGCAAAATTTGCGCTTCCCGCGGCCTCTGTGAACCGCGCCACCCCCATGGTGTTCTGGTGCCCTGGCCGAGCTAGCTCCATGAGACGAACCACCATCGGCCTCTTGCGCGCTCGGCCACACTGTCGTCAGCCTTCCGCGTGTCCTAGCCGAACCCTGTAGGCCTACACCGGCCCGAGCTGTGCCGAACCACGCCGCCCAGGCCTCCTGGCCTCCCGGCTTCCTGCCAGCTAGGTCGCGCCCTTCCTGGACCACCTGGTGCCCTACACGGCCACCTCCCAGCTTTGTCGTGTCCTGCCCAGCCACACGTCAGCCCGCCTAGGGCCCTACCTGGCTGCCCGCTGACCAGCTTGGCACCCTGCCAGGCACCTCCCGTTCTGGCCGCACCTTGCCCGGCCACCCACCCGGCGCCCAGCCCCACTGCATGCCCGCCTGGCCGTTCCCTGCCCAGCCACCTCCCAGCCGTACGACCTCCCGAACCGGACCGCGACCCCCTCATGGCACCCTGGCCGAACAAGACCGGCTTTGCCTTTAGGGCTGATCTGAGCCGGGCCGCGCCCTCACGACGCTCCAGGACGAACCGACCCCGATCCCAGGCCAAACCGCCCTCTCGGACGGCTTGGTCGGGCCCAGCAGGCTGGGCCGATCCTAACAGGCTGGCCCACCCAATGGGTCGGGCCAGACTCAACTGGTCTAACCGGGTCAACCTAGACCGGGTCGGCCAATACTGGGTTGGGCCGAGTTAGTCCAACCGGGTCGGACTGGACCCAGGCCCACTACTGACCCTTTACTTTCTTTTGTCCATATATTTGCCACCGGATGTCCGTTTGACTAACCGTCGACGATTCTGGTAATCTTGGAGCATGACAGTGCCTTTGAGTATAGCCCACTGGAGTTTTGGGTAAAGTTGAGATACGGTCTGGTTGGATTGTACACGAATCCAACCGGGCCCCCGAGACTAATAGGCTAATAACTCACAGACCGAGTGTCCGATTGACGTGTCGTTTGTTGCGTTGAGAATTCTATGATGTGGCGGACCTTTGAGATAATTATTTGGGGTACTTCGTGATAGTTGGAGTATCGACCTGTAGTTCGTGGTGCGGATCCTCCTGGAGACAAGTGATCATAGTGCGGAGACCTAGTAGCTGGCTGATACATGACGACTGCTAACTGATTTGACTTGGAGTGATTCGACTAGCCTATTGGGGAGCGCCTTGGTGTCGCAACAGACCCATGGTGGGGAGCACCTCTATGTGAGCGTGACAGAGCCACAATACTCGATAGGAGGAGTACCTCAGCATTCTACGAGAGGGAGCACCTTTGTGTGAGTACAACAGACCAACGGTGGGGAGCACCTCTGTGTGAGCACGACAAACCCACGGTACTCGACAGGAGGAGTACCTCAGTAGTCCAAGGTTAGTGGGAAGCTCCTCTATGTGACGGGGCGGGCCCACTGTACTCGATTGATTAAAAGTTCTCCAACAGTCATGGTTTCGATTATAAGAATATTGGTTTAAGCTGATTCAATAACTTTTGTCTTTACCTCATGATTGATATGGATCACTTGATAACTTAGGTATATGTATGAGCATATACCTATGTGGGGTTATCTATTGATTTCATACTTTTTGGTTTATCCTTGTTGGATTTTGTGAGACCTTGAGGGTCTCAGGGTCCCTACTAAGTATCGTTATACTCACCCCAGCATAGGTTATGCCCGCACCTCGTTGTGTTGGATGCCGAAAATGGACAACACTGACCGAGGATGAGTGTACAAGGACTGGACGGTACCCGGATGTGGACCACACGGTGTGAAGGTACACGGAAGAGGTTGACGGGTGTGGAGTGCTGTGGAGGTTATATGTACCTATCCTTAATGTAGGAATACCGGAGGACAACCCACCAACTATTTTACCTTTCTTCTATTGTACTTGTTTTTCAGTTGTACTTATAATTTCCTGTTGGGCATGTATTCTGGATCCTCTACTTTCAACACTCTTTTGTATACAATTTTACTTAGTTTTTTTCTTCCAGCTCATACTCTATTGTGTGAGTTATCAAGTTTTAAATGAAATGACTTCCCAGTTTAGGGATTTACGCCTTTAGTGCTAGTCTCCAGCCCCTGGCCTATGGAAGGGGAACATGGGGTAGTCACAACATGGGCCCTGGGGGACGGGTCGTGAAAAATTGGTATCAGAGGATTCAGTTCTACCGTAGAACATAGGACTCTGAAATTTTCTATGAAAAAATAGTGTTATGGGTACTAAGTGTAGTTTTTTAATTCAGGCAGTCTATTGGTGGTGTGGTGGCCAACGTATCCATACACAAGGACCCTGACTACTGATTTCTGACTTAGTGCATGAAAACACTGATTGCGTGTTTGTTTTCAAAAGTTTTCTTTAAGACAGCTCAACCAGGTCATCTCACCAGGTATAATCTTTTGACCATGTCACATCTTTTTCTTTCAGGATGCCTCCCTACAGACGAACAGTTAAAGACCCAAGAGTTGTACACACAAATATCCCACCGAGCTATGAGGCCTCCGTGCAGGGCCCTTTTCTAGCAAATGCACCAGCGTTACCACCCCCTTTTGGGCCAATGATGCCACCATCCCCAGCAGCAGACAATGCACACCACTTGAATGTGTTGCATGAGTTCCAGTGCCAGAGTCCACCCAGGTTTAGGGGAGAGATAGTCCCCCGGCGGCTGAGGATTGGCAGGAGGCTGTGGTGAGAGTTTTCAGACTGGTAGGGACACCAGCCAACTTCATGGTGATTCTCGTTGCCAACCTTCTATAGGCTACAGCGGGAAGATGGTAGAGCTTGATGATCCAAGTTCACGACGAGATGATGCTACTCTAGGTAGACTTCGAGGGACTATTTTAGGCGGAGTTTTTCCCAGCCACCCTACGTGCAGTGCAGATATAGGAGCTACTTCACCTGCAGCAGGGTAACATGACAGTGGCACAGTACTCAGTGAGGTTCACCGACCTCTCACTATACTCCACAAATATGGTACATGACCCATTCTTCAGGGCCCAGACCTTTGAGCATGGGCTCAGGTGAGAGATCAGGGCTTCGATGATCTCCCTCAGCACCCCGACGCTGGTAGGGGTGTTGGAACGAGCCCTCTTAGTGGAGAGTTTCCTTAATGAGTAGTCTTCAACAGCAAGACCCACCACTAGTAGACATGCAGCAGAGTCTAAAACAGCTTGTAGTAGACAGATGTCGTAGAGGTCCAAGAGAACCAGACCTAAGGGTGGACAACCTCATGACTCAGGATCGGTTGTGCAGGGAACCGGGGGCAGAGACACAATGCTATGAGTAGACAGTGTCACTCATGAAGTGGGCATGGTCACGTAGCTCGTGACTATCCAACCCGCCATTCAGATGATCAACAGATGGTCGAAGGACCGCCCATGCAGAGGCAAAGATTTAATAAATGTGGTCCATGGGGATTAGGAGGATGTGGCAGAGGAGCTGTTCGAGCAACTGGTGGTTGGCGACGTTACGAGGTGTTACCACCACCACCACCAGGAGGTCCACCCCGACCACAGGGAGCAGGTGGACATGGGAGATCTCAGCTCCAGGCAGCTAAGGCTTACGGTCATGGTGCTCTGGAGATGATTTGAGGTACGATCTGTGTATACTCCACCTTAGCTGCAGTTATTATATATACAGTTTCTAGTCACTCGTTCATTGACACTACCCTCATTGGATTATTTGAGATTCTGATGGAGCTATTGGCTCGATCCTTATGGCTAGAGACTCCTACAGGAGCAGACTTGATGATTACGCACTAGTTCCATTAGTGTGAGCTTACTCTAGGGGGCGAGAGCTTTGTCTTAGATCTCCTAGTAGCTTCGTCGAGGCCTTATGATGTCCTCTTGGGTATTGACTGGTTATCTATAGTCCATGATCAGATCGACTGTATTAGGCGCAATGTGCGGTGTGTCCGCACGGATGAGACCAGGTTTACCTTCACCAGCGAGAAGGGAGCCATTGAAGCACAAGAATGACTTAATCAAAGGAGGGTGTAGCCGATCACCCATCATTTGTCCAACCACTAGTGCAGAAAACGTTTTTTACGTCGGTTATTTTTCATTTTTTACGTTGGTTTCTAGCTAACGTTAATACGGGCGACGTTATAAATAATGTTTTTGACATCGGTTATTTAAAAACTAACGTCAAAATCACAAAATCACGATGTTTATGACGTCAGTTATTTTAGAATTAATGTGATAAATAAAATGGGAAGGGTTTATCACATCGGTTATTTAACAACCGACGTTGTAAAATGCCTTGAAAATGTTTTATCACGTCGGTTATTAAAAAACCGACGTGATAAAAGGACGGGGAAATGGTCTATCACATCGGTTATGAAAGAACCGACGTGATAAACCGGGGGGCGGGGGGTTTATCACGTCAGTTATTATAGAACCTCCGTGATAAACCAGGGGGGAGGTTATCACGTCGGTTATTGAACAACCGACGTGATAAACCAGGGGGCGGGGAGTTTATCACGTCAGTTTTTTAATAACCGACATGATAAACCAGGGGAGGGGGGTTTATCACGTCGGTTATTCTATAACCGCCATGATAAACTGGGGTGAGGGGGGTTTATCACGTCGGTTATTATATAACCTCCGTGATAAACCAGGGGGGAGGGGGGTTTATCACGTCGGTTATTAAATAACCGACGTGATAACCCGGAGGGAGGGGGTTTATCATGTCGGTTATTAAATAACCGACATGATAAACCATTTTTTAGGTCTTTTAACACGTCGGTTATTAAATAAACGACGTGATAAACCATTTCCCAGGCGTTTTACCACGTTGGTTATTATATAACCGACGTGATAAACCATTTTCCAGGATTTTATCATGTCGGTTATTAAATAACCAACGTGATAAACCATTTCCCAGGCCTTTTACCACGTTGGTTATTAAATAACCGACTTGATAAACCCAATTTTTTTTTAAAATTGAATGCAGTCATCCACTCTCCACCAGAATCAATCAGAAAACTAATCAAGAAATCATACCACAAAATAGAAGTAGATCAATATTAAGCATATACATTGATAACATATAAAACTTACCCCCTAGACAGCCCCCACCCTCATGTATACCCCATGGACAGCCCTCCCCCACTGCGTTGGAGCCCTCACCCTCATGTATACCCCCTGGACAGCCCTCCCCCACCCCATTGGAGCTCCCACCCTCATGTATACCCCTTGGACAGCCCTCCCTAACCCCATTGAAGCCCCCACCACACTCCTGGACTGCCCCCGACCCCCGGACAACCCCAAACACCCCTCGACAACCCCCCACTCACCTGAATAGCACCCCCTCACCCCCTCACCCCACTTGACAGCCCCCACCCCACCCCTGGACAACCCCCCCACCCTCATGTATACCCCCCACCCCTGGACAACACTCCCACACCCCTGGACCGCCTTCCCACACCCCTGGACAGCCCTTCCACCCCCTGGACTATCCCCCAACCCCACCGGACAGCCCTCCCAGACCGCTTGACACCCCCCAACCCCACTGAACACACCCCCAAACCCTTGGAACCCCTCCCCCACAGACCCAAATCCATACCAGAAAAACCATCATAAGTAAACCAAAACAAGAAGCAGAGAAAAATTAAACATTCACTTATATAACATTCAAAACTTACACAGTCAACTTCAAAAAAAACTAAATCCAACCTAAACAACTACCAAATACAAAATTACAATGACAATATTCAAAATTACATTTTACATTACAAACAACTAAAAGTCAATCAAACCTGTAAAATAATTTGACCACTCCACTTGTAAGTGTTTGATGTCTTCAGCAGTATAGGTTTTAGGGTCATCAAAAAGCTACAAATGAAAAAGATAGTAGTTAACATGTATAATTAATAAATCAAATTGAAATCTTATGTCAAAGTTTAAGAGGAAATCGTATCAGGTCAAAATTCACAACTGTCCCAGTTGTTATTATTTCATACATAAACCTTAACATATAATATCTGCATTCGATGAGGCCTTGTTGTTCAGGACAATTCTGTTTGAATGAGTGTATATTCAATATATTATTTTTATGTAATAAATCAAAAGGTACAAATTATAAATGGATATTTACCTTCGCATTTACATATTTGATCTTTTCACCTCTTTTCTTTGTGTTTTTTCAAAAGTAGGCCCATGCACTGTTATAAAATAATACGAATAGGGTAAATTTAAAATTCATTATAATATATAAAACTATTGAGAAATTGAAACTTACTTTTCCAATATATTCTTAAAACTATCCCGCACATCACCATGGACAGAGCATATCCAATAAAGAGCTTTCTCTCTTGAAAAAAAACACCTAACATCCAATGATCACTGATAAAAGGAAATTTGACGTTAGTGGTTTTTTATGTTAAAAGATAATTAACTCTTTGAGAGAAATGTGTTTCATTCCTCTCACAAAAAGTCATCATCCAACATTGTGTGATTATATTCTTTTCAAATATTTCAGCAATATAAACCATTCTTTGTTCCTCATTCAATGCACATGATTCAGGGGAAATCAATTGAGGGTCCATGAATCCATATACTTCTGTCATCTCATTCCTCTCACAAATTTTATAAAGATACCTAATACAAAACATACATAAGTATACATTTTTAATAAATATAACACAGGGAAAAGGCGTTAAGACTTACATGGAAAAAATTTGCACCATGTTGATGCCCAACTTATCTCCAGTAAAAAGCTCCATGATATCATTTTTTATAATCCCCACTCTTATTTCACGTCCACAAACATGAGCTTCCATTGAAAAATCATAATAACCCGACAAAAAATGTGAATATCTTGACAATATGTCAAGACCATTTGAATCTGTATCTGATGTCATAGCCATTTGTCTTTGTTGTTGTCTATATAGTATTTCTTTACCTATAAAGTATTCCTGTAAAAAAATTGTAAAATATATTAGTTTTCAAATGATAAAACAACTTTAATAAAAAAATAAAATAAAAGATATAACATTCATACCTCTATGGTAATGAGTCGAAGAAGTCTGGATGGCCAAATTAAAAAATGGCCGATACTCTGTCCAACTGTCGCCACCTCATCTGTAGGTATTGGTACCCTAGCTGATCTATCTATAATATCCTATACAGTGACCCTATGATTCTCTACCTCTAATTGTTGATGATGAACTGTATCTCCTATACAATATACCAACCCATTTGATACTATATGATGTTGAGAATCATCAACATACAACTCGCAATAAGTAGGAAGCTGCGGCGGAGGCATAGGATAAAAAATGGGGCCCGCAGGCTGAGGTGGGGGAGTGGGAGCTACTGGCGGAGGTGGAGGATAAATAATGGGGTCTTCAGGGGGAGGTGGAGGAGTGGGAGCTGCAGTCTGAAATTGTCTTTGCATTTCTACAAACATAGACTGCACCGACTCTCTAATCTTTTCCTCCATCGTCGCATTAATATTATGAACTTCAGCCTCCAAGGATTCTATTTTTTTATAAACCCCCTCAATGTTAGAAGTTGAAGAATGTGGAAACACTTTTCTTACCGATACACCTGCCGAATATCCTCTTACACGACCAGGATGGTCGGGCCTTCCCAATGATGCAAATAAAATATATTCCCTCCCAATAGCTGTAAATGTCCCCTCTGAACTCTGCTCCTCAAGAGAGTCCTATATTAATTAATTGAACATTTCTATAATGATTGAAATTATATGAAGAAAAAGAGTTAACTTAAATAAATAAAATAGATATCTTACAATCCTCTCAGCTACGATTCTTGATTCTTCCGAAATATATTGCCCTTTTTTCCCTTACGATCTCTCTTTCATTTTTCATGTCTAGATGGAGGGGATGGAGGGGCCACCTCTCCATAGCTTGAAGACTCAGCTCTTAGTTGTTGAAATTTTTCCGCCATCATTTTTTCTTCCAATAATGCATACCCTCCCCGAGATAAACAATGAGGGTATACATTTTTAGATTGGATCTCTTGATGAGCTTTCCTTTTTTGCTGTAATTTAAGAATAAGAAATCATTAACAAAACATTAATAAAATCATTTATATAAGAAAGTTTATAAAAGTTTACATTTCCCTTACCAGAAATGACTCTTTTCTTCTACTTTCAAAAAACTGTCTCTATGTGTCTTCATCTATAAAAGGATATATACGACATGGATTTTCATGACTCCTATAACCAAAAATGAAATCAGATGAGAGGGTTGATTTGAAATCCCTCCACCTCCTGGCAGCCAACAATAAGCATTTCTTCCTGACTCCTCCAGTGTCAGGAATATCAAATGTCATCTGATAAATAAGAGGTTAAACATATTATATATACTAGAAACATTAAAAGAATAGTCAAACAATGACAAAAGATCTTACCAAAATCGTCTCCCACAATTGAGAGATTATCGCTTTATCCACACTTCTCAAATCATCATACAGAATTCTTACTTTTCTCTTAGCCTGAGTTGCTAAAAAACTCTTAAAAGCTTTTGCATTCGGACCTCTAGGAATATCATCATCATCGAACTCAACGGCTATCCTCTGATCCTGCGTACGGGCAAGTGATAATTTTGGTAAACGTGTGCACCCACATTTACCAACCTTTTAACTCTTTGTCGTAATAGGAGCATGTGAATGTTCATCCCCAGAGGTATGACTAGTAATATTCTCCTCTCCAGAATCATGTGGTTGATCATCTGAATGATCTGTCATTATCCTTCGCATCAAAAAAACAAACGTCAGTTCACAAATATACAAATTCAAATATTTTAACACTAATGTAATCAGAAAATAGAAAAGTGTACTAAGTTACATAATAGTAAACATTGGTAATATGGTAAGCTTGTTAAACAATGGTAAAGATGGTAAAGATGGTCAAGATGGTCAAGATGGTAAACATGGTAAAAATGGTAAACCTGGTAAACATGGTAAACATGGTAAACTAATTGTCAGTGAACAAAAATAATAGATATATAATTCATGTAATGGTTATAAACATGATAAAGTAAACTAAACTAACTTAAAACAAACAAAAACATATACTTATTTTGTTTTAAAATATGTTTTAATAAATAAAAAACTTACAATATCTAACATTTATGGAAAAAATAAATGTAAACAAGAAATAAACATATGTTACCTGTAATTTTAGGAATGTACAAATGGATTGTTTTCCCAAATTCCTTCGTCGTGATCGTTTCTTATGGCACAAACTATGTCTTCAACATGATCATCATTATGTTCTGTTAATCTTTCCATGGAAGTAGGGATCTCACATAAATCAGCATATTCATCAACTTCATCCTCACAAACATATTGTTTTTTCTCTATTAAAACAACATCCCACTGCATATCTGATTGATCTACTACATAGAAAATTTGTTTTTCATGTGTTGCCATTATAAAAGAATCAGCTGTGTCTTCCAATATATTCAGATTACCAAGTGTCATTCCAAATTCATCGTGTCTGACACTATTTTTACTGTTAAACAATTTACAGTTAAAAACAGGAACTTTAATTTTAAAGTAATCAACCTCCCATATATCTTCAATCACTCCATAATATGAACTTGATGTAGAAATTGGGTTTTTGTCCTTAGCACTCAAAAAATGCATTGCTTCTGCAAACACCAATACACTACTATTCTGAACTGCACTTCTGTTGTCCTAAGCTTTCGTATGAAATGTATAACCATTAATGTCATAACCGGACCATGTTATCACATTTAAACATGGACCACCCACAATCCATTTTAATGTCTCGGATACATCTGATCTACCAAGAAAAGTCTTTTTAATCCATGACAAAAAGGTTTTGTTGTGCTTATTCAAAATCCACATTTCTTTCTTCTTTGGATGACATTGTTTCAACTCATTAATATGCAATGTGATATATGGTTGAGCATCAGCTATGTTATTCAAGATGTATGATTCTAACTTCTTCATCTGTTTAGCTGACAATGATTTGACTTTCAAGCCGCGAATCCCCTTTCCCTCATTATTAACTCATTCATGGTGAGATGGAGGCAACCCTATGTGTTGCACCGCATCCAAGTAGCTCGTACAAAACTCTTCTACCTCCTCAGAAATATACTTTTCAATAATGGAGGCTTTAGGTCGATATAGATTTTTAACATACCCCTTTAATATTTTCATATACCTTTCAAAAGGATACATCCAACGAAGATATACAGGTCCACAAAGCTTTATTTCTTGAACCAAATGAATCATTAAATGCACCATTATATCAAAAAAAGTTGGAGGAAAATACATTTCCAATTGAAAAAGTATAAAAATTGAATCCTTTTCCAAAATGTTCAAAGCATTCACATTAATCGCCTTGTTAAAAATTTAATTGAAAAAATAACACAACTTCATTATAGTCTTTCTGACATGAATGGGAAATATTCCACGCAATGAAACTGGTAGAATTAGTTGCATCATGACGTGACAATCATGTGATTTCATACCTATCAAATTCAAGTCCTTCAATAAGACAAAATGTTATACATTAGAAGAATAACCTTGAGGCACTTTGGTATCATGAAGACACTGAAAGAAGCTAATTTTCTCCCTCTTCGATAATGTATGACAAGCCAGGGGAAGAAATGTTCGTCTTCCTTTAGGAGTGGGAGCTAATTCCAAACGTATTCCCATTGATAGTAAGTCTAATTTTGCATTAAACCCATCTTTAGTCTTTCCTTTAATATCTAACAATGTTCCAATAAAAGAATCACATATATTCTTCTCCACGTGCATGACATCAATATTATGTTTAACTTCATGATACCTCCAATACGGTAGCTCAAAAAAATCGACCTTTTCTTCCAAATATGTATATCATTACTAGATTTCTGTGTCTTTCCCAATGTCACATCAAGGTTTTTCACCCTCTCAAAATACAGATCAGGGGATAAAGGTTTTGGAGCAGTATAAAATTATTGTGAGCCATTGAATGCCTTTTTTAGTCTTCTATAAGGGTTTTCCATAGGAAAAAACTTTTGATGACCCATGTACACTGTTTTCCTCCCATGATGCAATTGACAATATGATGTCTGTTGTTCGCAAATTGGACATGCTTTATTCCCTTTAACACTGTATCCAGACAAATTTCCATATGCTGGGAAGTCATTTATAGTGAACAGAAGCACTGCATGCCGTTGAAAATATTCCATTTTATAAGAATCATACACCCTAATACCATCATCCCATAATAGTTTCAAATCATCAATCAACGGTGACAAGTAAACATCAATATCATTACCAGGTTGCTTTGGACCAGAGATCATTATACTCAACATGAAATATTTACGCTTTATACAAACATCAGGAGAGGGGTTGTAAATTACCAATAAAACAGGCCATGAACTATGTGTGCTACTGAGGGTTCGGTATGGATTCATTCCATCTATGCATAACCCTAGTCTAAGATTTCTAATTTCATTTCCAAATGTAGAATACTGCGCATAAATTTTCTTCCATTTTGGAAAATCATCTAGATGACGTATTTTTCCATCACATACCCGCTCTTCAGCATGCCATCTTAACCTTTTTTTCATCACGTGAATTAGAAAATAAACGTTTGAAACGATTAATTATAGGAAGATACCAAAATACATTTGAAGGGAGCATTGTAATCTCTACACCAGCCTGTGATTTTTCTTTCACCTTATACCGTGATGTCCCACATTTAGGACACTCTGACAGAAATTCATATTCCTTCCTATATATAATGCAGTCATTCAGACAGGCATGTATTTTCTTGTATCCCAATCCCATCGGGCATAATATTTTCTTGGCTTTGTAATGTGAATCTGGAAGATCATTATCTTTTGGAAGAATGTCTTTCATCAATTGTAGCAGCTCTGTAAAACTTTTGTCACTCCATCCATGTTTCGCCTTCAGGTTAATCAATCTTAACACCGCCGAAAAAACCGTAAAATCTGTACAGCCATGATATAATGGTTTTCAGCATCACCATATAGACGCGCAACTGTCGGTTCTATCTCAATTTGTTCTACTACAATATCGCGAATCATTTCTTCAATTCCATCGGAGTTACCATCTTGCAAGTAATCATCATCAGTGACATTCCGTCCAGTTTCACCATGCCAAATCCAAGGGTTTTAACTCAGATTAAAACCATGAAAAATCAGATGATATTTTATCTCTCTAATTTTCAAATTCTTCATATTCAAACATTTCAGGCATGGACAGAAACAAATGTCACTGCTTGGAACATTTCTTTTTGCAAATTCCAAAAAGGCATCAACACCTTCCCCAAATTCATTGCTCATTCGATGTGCCGTAATCCAACTTCGACTCATTATTACCTATAACAAATATCAACAAAAAATATATATTTTTATGATAAGACAAATATATGTTTATATGAAAAAAATCATAATTTGAATGTAAAACAATTTAAAATATTAAAAAAATCTATGGGTATTTAAGAAAATATGCTTGAATATTATTTTTAAAACAAAATATAGTTAGATATAACAGTTTTAAATTTCATTGAATCAAAGAAAACCATGCCGCCTACATAGTTGATTTAAAAATGGAGAAAATGGAGCAAACCTACGAATCACCCCCACCCCCCGGACAACCCCCAAAACCCTCTGGACAGGCCCCCACCCCCTTGGACAACTCCCACTCCCACCCACCCCCTTGGACCACCCCTGGACACCCCCAACCCTCTGGACAGCTACCCACCCCTCTAGACAGCACCCCCACCCCTCCTGGACACCACCCCCCACCCCTACCCTTTCAACACCCCCCTAGACACCACCCAACCCTCTGGACAACCCCCACTGCCCGGAAAACCCCCAAAACCCTCTGGACAGGCCCCCACCCCCGTAGACAGCCACTCACACCCACCCACCCCCTTGGACACCCCCCCCGGACACCACCCGTTTCCACATATTTGATATAACATATTTTTTTTAAAAACGTGACATTATTAAAAACGTTTCATGAAATATGATGAAGAGTACAATCATATTTCTTATGAAATTTTTATTACTAGATAGGGTCTTAGTATTGGATAGAATAATAAATAAAGTGGCATAAAACAGAAATATAATCCTAAAAATGCATATAATCCAGCTTAAATATTTGAATAAATATGTTTGTAATCAACCATAAAATCCAAAAGGTGTATGAGAGAACAATTAGAGAAAAACTTGAAATGAGAGATCATAGTCATTGAGGGGGGATGGTGTCAAAGGAAACACAAAATCAAATGAACCGAGACCACTTTATGAAGTAATCCATGAAAAAGAAAAACCTACATCAAATAAAATCGTGAAACATCAAAAAACAAACAAATACCCATTTGAAATAGAATCTAGTATCTTGATTCATAAAATCTAAAAAATAAATAAATCACAATCTCATTGATTGAATCCTGAATTTCTAAAATAGAACAATACACTGGTTTCACTTTGGTTGGTGGTACAATTATTTGTTGTATTCGATCATCAATTAGTTTTGTGACATAAAATCAAAAACTCTTGTGAAATACATATATGTAACATTCATTAATCAAGTTCACATTCTTTTTGTAAAATTACCCATGTCTATATTATCATTAATAAAAAACATTATCATTATTCTCAACTAAAATCATGAGAATTGTGATATTCCCATTTTTATAAACATATATTAATGATGTTATGATAGAGTTTATCATAACTAATAATATAAAAATGGTATACTTATCTATAGTAGAGTCCTATAAGACAAAATGGATGCACGATATTTCTGTGACATTTAGATTTTTTAAAGAGATATAATGTTATTTAATACTTCCCAGAAGGGTGAAATTATAAAGGAGTTTAGTGTATTCTAAAAATACAAAGTGGGTAAAAGTGAATTTGTTTCCATTAAAGAAAAAAAATGGTTTATCATAGATTTATTAGACTCTATGAGGGTGAATGATAAATATTTATTTTATTATGTTCCATTATAACTCATGTGTAAATATTTATTTTAGTTCAATTAATGAATGATAAATGGTTTACATTAATGGTTTTTGTTTTAAAAAAATGACTTCTTCAATATGGATGATTGATTCCTATTCTATGATAAGACACTCAACAAGGATGATTCACTATATATTATGATAATTTCATTTAATTCTCTAATCACATAAACATTATTGGTTATTCAACTACAAAATTGTTAGATGAACTTGAGCGTTAAATGAAATATAGGATAAAAGGAATGGTTGAATCAACCATACCCCAAATTTCTTTTTGATAATGAAATTCAAACTGGTCAAATCAGGAAATATTCCAAATCTTTCCTTAATCACGCCATAGTCCTTCAATAAATAACCCCAAATATGTTTCCAACATAGGAGGA
Source organism: Viscum album (assembly GCA_963277665.1). Classification (NCBI taxonomy): domain Eukaryota; kingdom Viridiplantae; phylum Streptophyta; class Magnoliopsida; order Santalales; family Viscaceae; genus Viscum; species Viscum album. The sequence goes on along the minus strand of OY728136.1, from coordinate 1,422,325,134 downwards.
TTTTGAGTCATTAAATGCATGGTAATATATCAAAATTTTTTTATAAAGAAATACAAAAACAAGACACTCAAGATAAAAATGAATGTCTGGTGCCAACGATATTCAAAAAGATGTAATAGGGTTCGAAATGGAAGAATCTAACCTAGTTTAAACAAAAAAATCACAAAACATAAATATAGACTATCCGAAAAAAAAACGAATGAAATAAATTCGTGGAATGCTTACTTGAGTGTTGCGAGTTGAGATGATAGATCCGAGGATACTAAAGATGATAAACGATGAAGAAAAAATGAGTTTAACGCAGGTCGATCGACGAGCCGATTAGGGTTTACCACGCGAGAGAGACGAGCCGGCGGACTGTCGATCGAAAAAACGTAAATGACAGTCCACGAGGCTTAAAATTTTTAAATGTTTTATAACTTCGATTATATAATAACCGACGTTATAAATTATTTTTTAAATTTATAACATCGTTTATTTGAAAACTGACGTAAAAAACCCCCCACGCTTTGGTTTTTCACGTCGGTTATTTGAAAACCGACGTAAAAAACCCCCCGCACTTTGGTTTTTTACGTTAGTTATAAAATAACCGACGTAAAAAACCCCCCGTGATTTGGTTTTTTACATCGGTTATAAAATAACCGACGTAAAAAACTCATAGATATCACGATTTTTACGTTGTTTATAAAATAACCGACGTAAAAAACCCGTAGATAACTCGTTTTTTACATCGGTTATCAAATAACAGACGTAAAAAACCCCCGCGCTTTGGTTTTTCACGTCGGTTATAAAATAACTGACGTAAAAACTGAACACACGCGATTTGTAACGTCGATTATTAAAATAACTGACCTTAAAAAGCTACTCAACACATTTGTTACGTCTATTATTAAATAACCGACGTAAAAAACCACGTTTCAAAGATTCTTACATCGGTTATATATAACTGACATAAAAAATGGTGACGTAAATAACTTTTTCTGCACTAGTGTACCTTACCCTTGTAGCAGTTGATGTGGAGAGTCCGAGCTATCCTTTAGTGGTGGACCATTACTCAAATGTTTTCCCTGACGATGTTCCAGGACTACCTCCGCGTAGAGATGTGGACTTCGACATTGACATGTACCCCAGGATGACACCGATATCTACACAAGCATATCAGATGGCTCATGCAGAGCGTCGTGAGTTGCGGGTACAACTAGAGGACTTACAGGGGAAAGGATTCATCTGGACTAGTGTTTCTCCCTATGCAACACTGATTCTGTTTTCCAAGAAGGCGGATGGGAGCTTGAGGCTTTGTGTCGACTACCATCGCCTGAATCAGGTGACTGTGAAGACCAAGTACCCACTTCCGAGGATTGACAAATTCTTTGATCAGCTGAAGGAAGCATGGTGGTTATTGATGATAGACCTCAGATCAGGTTATCACCACCTCAGAGTTCGAGAAGAGGATGTGCAGAAGACGACCTTTAGATGTAGGTACAACCACTATGAGTTCTTGGTTATGCCCTTCGGTGTAACCAACACTCCAGCAGTGTTCATGGGATTCAGGAACAGGATCTTCGAGCCTTACCTAGAGAAACCCATGTATATATAAAAATACAAAAAATTTATGGTAATAAAAGTACATAAATTAGTTTGTTCTTGAAAATCCAATCCCAAAAAAATGGGTAAAATGTCATATTTTAAAACTCTGAAACATGCCCTTGTATTCCTTGGATCTTCTAAAACTATATGGGATAACTTGGGGATGTACATAAGAAATGGGTGAGATATAAAACCCATTATTGAAATAAAAAAATATCATAAGTTAAAGTATTACATGTGATCCAAGAGTGATATCAGGGTAACATAAGAAGGGTGAGAATCATGATCTTGAACAACAAGTCATGATATATCCTGATCATATAAAGGTAATATTGGAATGTGGAAAAAACATAAAACATAATATCCTAAACATAAGTCAAGGATAACCACCAAGAAAACATAACATAGTGTTCTTAGGATAACCTCTCATGCACCATACATGGAATATCATGTGATAAAAACATTACCCAATTTATTGGATGGCTATATAATCTCGATCCCACCCATCACATTCATAACATGTACATTCATAAGTGTGACACATATATCATTCAACATAGGGATGTATTTAATCAATTTTAATCCCATGATGAAGTAGTGTGGGTTTCATACATTTAAGTACCAAATGAATAAATTATAGGAAAATATAGTTGAATACATTTGAGCATAAATTGGGATGGGTATTCACTAGACAAAGGTTTGGAATGAAAAATCATTGGATAAATTTTGACAGCATAATGGGGGTACATGAAGATTCCTGGAAGGATTAAATGAGAGTTATAGGGGTATATAAACACTTCTAAATCATAAGTATGGTAAGACCTATGTGTTATGAAATATCCCAAAATGAACAATTGGAAATCAAAGGCATAATATAAAGAATGTTCTTGTATTAAGTGGAGATGGAGGTGATCCTTTACGATGAGAGGTTGCTTCTACAAGCCTGAGAGGAGCTTCTAAAGAGCTTGGGGGACACTTGGGAGGGGTATAGAGATGTAAAGAAAGATTAATTTTTTTCTCCAAGTGTTTTTAATGATGATTAATGGGAGGTTGGGTGGGTTTATATAGAAAAATCTAGGATAATTCTTTATTGATTTCCAAAATTAGGTTTTGGACTCTATATGATAAATTAATCAAAACCACAAACCTTAACATAGTTTTTTTCAATGGATTTTTTGAAATAAGAGTTTTTTTCATTATTTTATATGGATAAAAACCCAAATAATAAAATAATTCCATTGGTGATGTGGAAATGAGTAATGTTTATAAAGAATTGATTTTAAAAACTTAAAATATAATAAATGTTTTAGAGGATTCATTAAGGGTTTATAAAATTAACACAATAACATCAAAAAAACGTTACTTTATAGGGGAAACATAATTTTGGTCATGTATTCTCTTTGTAGTATTTATTTCATTAATTTTGGGATTTTATAATGACATAATACATACCATATAATTAGACCGTATTTATTTTTTACCCAAAAAATTGACTATCTCAAAAAATTATGAAAAATTTACCATTGAATAATTTTGAGGTGTTGATTTAAAAAATAATATTTATTTTTTCAAAATAATTATACAATTATTATAATTTATTCTTTTAAATAAAAAATTCCAATTTATTAAAAAATAATGATTTTTTAATAGTAATAGTTTTCTAAACCTTATAAAAATTACATTTGACTTTGAAAAATTAAATTATCATTTATATTTAGTATATATTATTTAATAATAATATTTTATTAAAATAAAATTTATTTATAAAAATTATTCAATTCCTCAAAAGACTTTCTTGATTGATACTCTATATTTCCCAAAAAATACAATTTTAGTTTTGCCGTATTAAAACCTAATTTTTATCAAAATCTTTATTAAATCATTTATAAAGTAATAATAAAAATGGATAAATATAATCCTTATTTTTTAAAAATTTATATATATATAATTCATATTATTTGGGTCTGGATAAATAATTGTTTATTACACTAGTGTATTTTGTAAAATTAAGGTGTGTGATGGTGAGATTTTTTTGAGGTGGTTTGGTGAACATGTTTTGTTTTGTGATCTTTATGAGATTGAAATTCTCTCTTAAATGTTTTTTCTCATGATTTAGTTGTTTAATATCATATTAGGACTAGTCAATGTAAAATATTATTATTGTTATCTCCCTCATAATCTTCGATTAATGGGATTCATGTGGTATGATCCTACTAGTCGAGGCCATCACTTCCTTTGTTTATGACAAATGGAATTTATCATAACACATAATATAATAATCTTAATGATCACTATACAATGGTTATATTATTAATGGTTATGATTCTTAACATTATTTTAAATATAATAGTATATAACATATAACATTCCAAAATAATCAAAGTAGTGCATTTGTTTTCTATAAATTTTTTTCTTAATAATGAATTTACTCATTTAAAAATAGAAGTTCAGTTATAAATGCTCGATTCATTACAAACTATCCTAGTGTGGGTAAACTATGTAAAAATTTCATGTGTCTCTCTTTGATTTTATTATCACTTTATATTGACTATGATGGATAGAGGTTTTCCTACTAACAATGATACAAGATCATTGCTAAGGGTCATTTAAAAGAAATAAAAACCCATAGAAACCATAAACCACTAAAAACTCTAAAAAACCCTTTGATCCCTTAAAATGCTAAAAACCCATAAATCCTCTAAAATCCCTAAAAAACTAACCCCCTCCCCCAAAATCCAAAAAAAAATCATCAAAACCATAAAAACCCATGAAACCTAAAAACCCTCAAAATCTATATAAACCATAAATTTTAAAAAAAACCATAAAATCCCTACACCCAAAAAAAACATAAAAAACTATGAAAAAACATAAAACACTAAATAAAACCTTAAAACCCTATAAAAAATTTAAACACAAAAAAACATAGAAACTCTAAAAACCCTAAAAACCCCTAAGAAACATAAAAATCCCTAAAAACACTAAAAATCCATAAAAATGCTAAAAAATCAACAAAAAATCCAAAGATAGTAAAATACCTTAAAAACCTTAGAAACCCCTATGAAAATGATAAAAACCTAAAAATGATTAAAAAAACCCCAATGAAAATAAAAACCCCCAAACCCATAAAACCACTAAAAACATAAAAAACCCCATAAAACCATAAAACCCAATAAAAACTCTAAAAACATCTAAAAACGTTAAAAACATTAAACAATATTAAAAACACTAAAAAATTTAAAAAAACACCTAAAATACCAAAAAACCCCTACAAACATTCAAAATCCTAGAAAACTGTAAAAATTCATAAAAATCATAAAAATCTTAATATGCCTAAAAAACAGTAAAATTGTAAGAAAACATAAAATCCCAGAAAATCCCTAAGAAAACCTTAAAAACCTAAAAATACATAAACCCCTATGAAACCAACAAAATGCCAAATACCCAAAATGAACATAAAAAACATTGAAAAATGATAAAAAAACGACCTTAAAACCCCTAAAAATCCATAAAAACTAAAAAGGTTAAAATGATTTAAAACTATGAAAACATTAAAATTATAAAAAACCATAAACCCCTAAAAACTGAAAAAAAAAATCCTAAAAAACCCAAAAACATAAACAAAATAAAAACCCCAAAATCCTCAAATCCTTAATAACTCTAAAAACAAAGTAAATCCTAAAAGTATGTACTGGTGACTATGAACTTTCTGTAAGGTTCGAACTTACCCATATAGTGGTATTCAAAAATACAAAAAAAAAGGATTGTGTGTAGAGTAAATCCTATAAAATCACTAAAACCCCGTAAAATGTAGAAAACCCTATAAAAATAAAAACACTAAGAAAACCTTAAAAACCTAGAAACACTTAAAACCACTAAAATCCATAAAAATCACTAAAAACCCTAAACCCCAAAAATCCTAAAAATCCCAAAAATAATTATTATTATAAAATCCCTAAAATCTGGAAAACCCCAAATAAAATGTTAAAAAATATAAAAGCACTTAGAACCGCTAAAACCCCAAAAAAATATAAAAACCATATGAGTCCCTAAAACCCCTAAATAAAATAAAAACCTAAAAATAGTAAAACCACTAAAAATCCATAAAACAACTTAAACCAATAAAACTCTAAAAACCATTTAAACCCCTAAAATTCTTAAAATCGATAAATAACTTTAAAAAATTGAAAAATACAAAAAATCCTAAAACAAAAAAATTCCATAAAAACCATAAATACCCTAAAAACATTGGAAATCATGAAGACCCTAAAAACCATAAAATCCCAAAAAAACACAAAAAATCCCTAAAAATGTAAAACCCCCTAAAACCTATAAAATTTATAATAAATCCTTAAAAAAATAAAACAATTGAAACCCTTAGAAATCCAAAAAAAATTTAAACCCCTAAACACCCTAAAAACCCCTCAAAATCTCTAAAATATCGAAACACTGATTAAAATCCGAAAAAATTCCCAAAAATTCCTACAAATTTAAATCCCAAAAAACCTTAAAAAATCCTATGAAAACCTTAAATACCTAAAAACACATAAAACACTAAAAAATGTTTAAAACCCTAAAATACCATAAAAACCATGGAATCTCTAAAATCCATAATGACCCCTAAAATTCTTAAAAACCCAAAAATCCATATAATCCATAAAAACAAAATAAAATATAAAAACCCTTTAAACCCCTAAAAAAATTAAAAAATATAAAAACATGAAAACCCTTAAAAAATCATAAATCCATAAAAGCCCGGAAAAACTATTGAAACCCTAAAAACAGTATAAACTGTAAATACACTAAAAATCCTAAATACCCATAAAATCCTAAAAAGTAACTTAAAATCATTAATGATTTTAAAATACCTAAAAACCCTGAAAACTCGAAGAGAACCTTAAGAGCCTAAAAATACTTAAAACCCCTAGAAACTAATAAGAAATGAAAACCCTAAAACCCCCAAAAAACAAAATGAACCCTAAAATCCATAAAATTCCTAAAAAATCAATCAAATCATTAAAACATAGAAAATACTAAAACCCTGAAAACTCCAAGGAAAAACATAATATAATAAAAACACTTAGAACCCCTAAAAAAATAAAAAACACTAAAATCATTAAAGTAATTAACAACCCCTAGGAACTAAAAATATACATATATACATAAATACACGAAAACCCAATAAAAACCCTAACACCAATAAAAAACATAAAAATCCACTAAACCTAAAAGAATTATAAAACTATAAAAACATAAAATACTATGAAACTAAAAAAGCTTAAATTTGCTGAAAGCGAAAAAAACACTAAAAACCATAAAAACCACAAAACCTTGAAAATCATGAAAAACTGTAAAGACCATAAAAATCCTAATAAAACCTTAAAATAACTAAAAACATATAAACCCCTAAAAACCCTAAAAACACCAATTAAAACCTTATAAACCTAAAAACACTTAAAACCAATAAAAACATAAAATCCTTAAAAAACCTAAAAACCCTAAAACCCCTCAAAATCCAAAAAACTCCTTAAAACCCATAAAAATACGAATAAATTCCTAAAAAAGTAAAATAACCTAAAAACCTTGAAAATTCTTAAGAAAACACTAAAAATATAAAAAAACATAAAACCCATAAAAACCTAAAAAATCCTAAACACCAAAAAACACCCTAAAACCCCTAAATACCATAAAATATTTAAACCCCCTAAAATGCCAAGATAAATATAAAAACAACTAAAAACTCAAAAAATCCTTTAACCCACGAAAAAAGTTAAAAACAGTAAAATCCCGTAAAATCCATAAAATACTAAAAAACCCTAAATATCCAAAAAAACATAACTACCCTAAAAACCCCTAGAACCCCTCAAAATCCTTAAATATCCTACGAAACCCTAAAAAAATCCCCAAGAATACCTAGAAATGTAAAAAACCAAAGAAAACACATAAAACACCTAATAAAACCTTAAACACAAAAAACACATAAAACCCCTAAAAGCCTAAATAATCCTAAATAACCTAAACCCCTAAAAATACCTAAAACCCCTCAAAATCTATAAAACCCCTAAAAACCATGAAAATCCTAAAAAACCATGAAAATATCTGAAAAGGTAAAAATACATAAAATCAATAAGAAAAAAATAAAACCCTAAAAACATACAAAACTCTTAAAAAATGTAAAAAAACCCTAAAAGACCCTTTGACCCCTAAAAATCCCAAAAAATGTATAACCCATAAAAACCTTAGTAAACCCTAAAGGAATAAAAAATCCTAAAAACCCACATAAAACTCTAAAAACTCTTTAAAACTCTAAAAATATTAAACAACTCCAAAAAACATTAAAACCCCTAAAAACTAAAAAAATCAAAAAACCCTTAAAACCTTAAAAACATAAATTAACCTTGAAAACCATAAAAATCCAAACCCCCCTAAAAATGATAAAAAATCAATAAAAATCCCTACAAATTTTAAACCCCTAAAACCCGTAAAAACCCTATAAAAACAAAAACACCAAAAAAATTCTTAGAACCCCTAAAAACATAAAAAATGCTAAAAATTATAATAACCATAAAAATCTAAAAAAACTCACAAAATCCCTAAAAATGATTGAAATCTAAAAAATTACTAAAAATTCCAAAAAATAACTAAGAACATAAAAACCCCTAAAATCCTAAAAACCCCAAAGAAATCCTTAAAAACATAAAAACACTTAAAACCTCTTAAAAGGTAAAAATGAAAGATACCATAAAAAATCTTAAAATCGCTAAAAACCCCTAAAAACCTTAAAAAACCTAAAACCAATAAGAATGATAAAACCCAATAAAAATTAAAAAACCATTCCAACCCATTACTATGATAAAGAACTCTTAAAACCATTTAAACCCTAAAAATTTAAATAAAACCTAAAAACTAAAAAACATACAAAACCCTGAAAACCCCTAAAAACACTCAAAATCCCTAAAAACACTAAAAACCTATAAAAATCCTAAAAATCCCTAAAAACATAAAAATCCCTAAAATTGTTGAAAAACACACGAAAACCTGAAAACCCTAAAAACAAATAAAACACATAAAATCCAAAAAACACTTAAACTTATAAAACCCCTAAAGACAATAAAAATCCATAAAAACCCTAAAAACAATAAAAATCCAAAAAATACATAAAAATTCATCAAAATGTAAAAACCCTAAAAGTACTGAAAACACATAAGAAATCCTTTCAAACCTAAATTCCCTAGAAACCTCTAAAAACCAAAAAATAATGCTAAAAACACATAACAAACCCAAAAAATCCCTAAAACCCATAAAACCAATAAAACCCCTAAAAACCATAAAAACCCCAAAAAATTTTAAAATATCTTGAATCCCCTAAAACCGTAAAACCCCAATAAAGTATCTAAATCCATTCATACCACTAAATGTTTTTAAATAAATTAAAAACCATAAGAACCCTAAAAAAACACAAAAAACCCTAAACCCCCCAACCCATAAAACACTCAAAATCTCTAAAAACCCTAAAAACCACAAAAATATATAAAAAATAAAAAAAAACATAAAAACCTAAAAAACCTTATGAAAACAGAAAAAAATATAAGAAAACCTAAAATAACTAAAAACAGTAAACTCTTAAAAACCTAAAAAACAATAAAATACTAAAACCCCAAAAAACCCTAAAATCTCCCAAAATACCTAAAAACACTAGAAACCCATGTAAATCCTAAAAGCATTAAAAATATCTAAAATGCAAAAAAACCCTAAACCCCCCTATGAAAACCATTGAAACATAAAAACACTTAAAACCCCTAAAAACTTAAAAGACAATAAAAATACAAAATGCCCCTAAAAACTCCAAAACCCACTAAAAATAACCCCAAAAAACCTTAAAACCTAAAAACATATAAAACACCCAAAACCGAAAAAAACAAAAAAAAACTATAAAATAGATGAAAAGATCCAACGGCCCCCTTAAAACCATAAAATCCCCTAAAACATTAAAAACACATAAAACCTTAAAACCCACTAAAAAATCAGAAACCCCTTTAAATCTATATAATGTTTAAAAAATCTAAATATCATTAAAACCATTTTAAATCTAAAAAACCCCTAAAACACAAAAAACCCATAAAAATCCTAAAAACCCTATAACAACCTAAAACCCCCAAAATATACATAAAAACACTGAAAAAATAAAAATACTAAAATTAACCTACGAATCCCTAAAAACAAAAACACCTAACACCCTTGCAAAAAACCTAAGAAAATATTAAAAACCTAAAAGCACTTAACCCACTAAAAACCTAAAAACCCTGAAAACCCTAAATACCATAAAACCCCTAAAATAATTTGAAACCCTAAATCCCCATAAAACCCCTAAGACATACTAAATATATAAAAAACTATTTAATCCCATAAAAAAGTTTAAGAACTCTAAAAAACCTTAAAACCCTAAAAAACTCAAAAACTCGTAAAAACCGAAAAAACACATACAAACTCTAAAAAAAGTAAAACCCCCCTAAGAACCTCAAAATCAATAAAAGCCGAAAAAACCCATAAAACAAATCCATAAATATACCAAAAAATTTAAAAAAACCTAAAAAATAGAAAACCCTAAGAAAACTGTAAAAATCTAAAAATACTTAAAGACTGTAAAAAACATAAAAATGATAAAAGCCCAAAAAACTCCAAAATCATAAAAAACACAAAACCCCCTAAAAACCATAAAAACCATAAAACTCTAAATCCACTAAAAAATATAAAAAATATTTGAAAAACATAAACCATTACAATACTCTAAAAACATTAAAAACCCAAGGAAACCCTAAAATCCCAAAAAAACCATCAAATACCTAAAATTCCTAAAAACCCCTTAAACCAATAAGAATAATAAAAACCCATCAATGCTATAAAAATATTATGAAATCCATAAAAATCCCTAAAAACCTAAAAACACAAAAATCATAAAAAACCAAAGAAAACCATACAAACCTAAATAAGTTAAAAAACACTAAAACACCTAAAATTATAAAAATACAAAAAACAATTAAAACCCCTAAAATCCCTAAAAACTATAAAAACTCATAAACATACTAATAACCAAAAAACCAAAAAAAAAACACCTTATAACACACAAAAAACTCTAAAAACACCATAAACCAATAAAAACTCTAAAAATCCATAGAAACCCTAAATACAAAATAAAAAACCAAAAAAACCAACCCCCCCCCCAAATCCTCAAAATCCTTAAATGCCGTAAAAAATATAAAAAACTCAAAAAGTACTAAATAATCCCTAAAAAAGTGAAAAATCCAAAAAAACCCGAAAACCCAAAAGAACCCATATAATCCAAAAAAAACTTACAACCACTAAATGACCTTAAAACTGAAAATCCCAAAAAACCCAAAAACCCCTAACACCCATTAAAACCTTGAAAATAATAAAACACATGAAAATCTTTAAAAACTCTAAAATCCCCAAAAATCCTTAAACCACTTAAAAATGATAAAAAAAATAGAAAACCATAAAAAATATAAAAAACTAAAACAACAACAACCCAACAACAACTATAAAAATATTAAAACACTAAAGACCTGTTAAAGCCTTCAAAATACAAAAATACCCAAAAAAATCCTTAAAAATCATAAAAAATCCCCCAAAATACTTAAAAACATAAAATACCCTAAAAAAACAGAATACCACTAAGAAAATATTAAACAACAAAAGACACTTAAAACTACCAAATACCTAAAAATGTTAAAAAATAGTAAAAACCCCTAAAAACTAAAACCCCCCTAAAAATTCCATAAAAAAACTAAAAACCATAAAAACCGTAAAATACCACAAAACCCTAAAACCAACTAAAAAATATAAAACCTATTTAAGGAACATAAATCCTAAGAAACCCTCAAAACCGTAAACCCCTAAAAAACCTCAAAATCAATAAAACTACCAAAAATAAAAAAAACATCCCAAAAAATTCCTAAAAACATAAAATCCATACAAACCATAGGATATCCATAGAAAACACTTAAAACCCTAAAAACAAAAAAATGCTAAAAAACGTTAAAACCCCTTAAACCCCTAAAAAGCCATAAAAATATCTAAAACCCATAAAATCCATAAAATTTCATAAAAAACCCAATAACTTTAGAACCCCCCAAAAATTCTGAATACCCTAAATAAAACCTTAAGAGCCTAAAAAAATGTAAAAATACGAGAAAAAAATTGCTAAACACCCTAAAAACACTAAAATGTATAAAAACTCCAAAACCCATAAAAACCCCTAAAAAACATAAGAACCCTAAAACCCCAATAAAAAATATAAAACCACTTTAAACCCATAAAATTATAACAAAATATAAAAACCATGAAAACCCCTAAAAACACAAAAAACTGTAAAAACTAAAAAACCAATTAAACGATAAAATCTCTAAAAACCATAAAACCTTCAAAATCCATAAAAACCATAAAAAATAAAAATTTCAAAAAATCCATAAAAAATATAAGGATGAAAAAACCTCTAAATCCATTAAAAACCCATAAGAATACCTTAAAAACCCAAAAAACACATAAAACCACTAAAAAGATAAAAAATACAAAAACTCTAAAAGCCATAAAAACCCTCAAATTCTCTAAAAATCCAAACGGCCATAAAAACCAATGAAATCCTTAAAATCCCTAAAAATGAAAAAAACTAGAAAACCCTAATATTCCTGAGAAAACATTGAAAACCTAAACACACTTAAGTCCCTTAAAAAACAAAAAAAAACCTCAAAATCCCCAAAATTCCTATAACAGTAAAACCCTAAAAACTCCTAAAATCCATTATACCCCTTAAACGTATTAAAAACCATAGAAACCGAATAAAATAGCAAAAAAACTAAAAAATCTATTTATCCATTAAACCCATACAACATAAAAAAAATCTAAAAATCTTTAAAACCCTAAAAACTCAAATAACAAAACTATAAAACCAAAAAAACCATAAAAACCATAGCACCTCTAAAAATTCTAAAAACCCCTAAAACCCATCAAAATATATAATAACACTAAAAAATAAAAAAAAACTAAAAAATCAATAAAAATACCTAAAAGCATAAGAACCCTTAAAAACTATGAGAACCCCTAATAAAACCTTAAAAACTCATAAAACCCCTAAAATTCTAAAAATTCTAAAAATCCTAAAAAAGCTAAACACCTTAAAACCCCTAAAAATTATAAAAAACTTAATACATTATAAAAACACTAAAGGATCTAAATTACCTTCAAAACCATTAAAATAATAAAAAACCATAAAACCCCTTAAAAACACAAAAAAAACTCGAAGGACCATAAAAACCCAAAAAAACCACAAAACCTTAAATACCCGAAACAACCTAAGAAATATAAAAAATCCCTAAAACCATAAAAACAAATAAAATCCTCAAAAATCCTAAAAAGCCATTAAAATGTAAAAATATGTAAATACCACATGTCACACACTGACCATAAATACTCCATTGTTTTATTCTTTTCTTGATGATGGATCTTTTGGTTGAGGTTTGGGTTGAGTTCCCAACAAAATTCCTTGTGTTTTTATGGTTTTGGGATTCCTTTTATACCTATTATTAGTTATTCCTGTTGGGATTAAGATAAAGTTTCATGTTGGAGAGTTTGTGATGTCTTCGGTGTCTCTATAATCTGTTTAAAACTTTCCAGGATCAATGGGTAAACTTCCCTAGTGTTTGGGATGTAATTTGGGGGTTTTTGGCCAATTTTTGGGGTTTCATGGTTTGATCATGGCCTGAAAAAACCATGAAACCTAACCGTGTGAAGTTGCAGAAGTTTCCAGTAGCCATCGCACGGTCCGCGCACAGTTTGACAAACCGTGCAGCAAAACCAAGAAGCCACTTGTGGGCTTTATAACCTTTTGATGGGGAGCTCCGATTTGAGTGATTTTACCTCCAAAATAAAGCCCTATTTGTTGGGCATCGACCAGAGGGGCCTCCCTCTCCTTTGTTCTTCAATTTGGGGCGATTTTGGGGTGATTTATCAAGAAAGGTTGGTGGTTCTTCATGTTTCCTTCATCAAATCTTCTCTCCTTCTCTTTCCATATTTGTTCTTGGGTTTCCTTAGGGGGTTTCTTCCATGGTCAAACCCTAATGTCTATGGTTTATGTTTTATTCGTTATTCTTTGGATCTAGGTTGTGTGAATGGTCCATGTGACTTAGATATCTCCTCCCTTGAAGTTTCATCGCATCCGCACATGGTTGATGTAGGCGTTTCCAACTTTTTCCTTTTCGGAACACACCACATGCACTTGTGTGTTTACATTTAATTATTAAATGACTTTATCAACTCTAATATATCTATGTATTGATGCAAATTATGTATTCGTATTGGTAGAATTTACTAAAAATAGATTTTCAATTGGATTTGTGTGAAATACCTAAGTTTATTACACCTAGGGTTATTATTTACGACCACATTGTTCTTTGAAGTTAAATTGGGTGTTTTTATGAAATGTTTATCCTTGATTATGGTGGGATAGTTGTTTATTATTTGTGATCATGATTTGGCGTGTATGGTTTGGAAATGATTTATCCTTTTAAAAGTGTTAAAATGTTGTAAAAATGGTTTTATAGTTACAATGGGATTGTTTTATGTTATTTGAATAATTTGGATGGTTGGATGTGGTTTTAAAGAAAATGGTTGGTTTTGTGGAAGTGATTTTTGGGTTTTCCTTGAAATATTAGTTTCCTAAATGTTGTTTAAAATGGAATCCCATGGGGGGTATGCCCGTTTGGAATTTGGTGTGTGTGTTTTGGAAAATGTTTCGCTTGAGGGGTTGTTTGGCATTTCACACTCGAAGATGGTTTTGGAAATTATTTGGAAAATTTTTTCGTAAATGCATTTGGTTGTGTAAACATAAAGGGCCATTTAGAATTTTACCTTTAAAGGTGATGTTTTCTGTTGATTTTAGAAAATAATGTGATTCAGAAAAGGTGAATGTCTGGTTGGAATCTTTAGGTGTTTTAAAAGATGGTTAGAATTCTTAAGTGATGTGATGGCCCGTTTGGCATGTTTTTAGTGTTTCATGTTTTTCTTAAAATGTGGAAAGGCTTGTTCAGAAAATTTTTAAAGAGGTGGTGTTCCTCATGGTTTTGGAAGTGATTTGTAAATGTTTCAGTTTTCTTAATTTCTCAAGAGTGGATTTGTGATGTGAAAGTGGTGGATTATGAAATAAGATGATTGGTGTGGTTGATAAATGGTGTATGTGGTAACATGTGATGTGTGAAATTTGATTCAGCACAAAATGGGAAGCCTGGGTATCTAGGTGGGAAGAATTGTACTAGTATGCTAGTGATCCTGTGGGGTTTGGACCCTATTTCAAGTAACATGTTTGACGATGAAAACACTAATTAAACTATGATGATGATGTTGGGGACCACTAGTTTATGGGTATGTTCCCTACTAGTGGCTCATTCATGAGAAAGGATATTATTACGGTTACTTTTCACTGAGATACGAGGTACATGGGGCTCACAGCTAGCTAGTTCCTAGGGGCGTTCCCATGACTAGTGCTCAATGATTATATTGCGCCTCCCATCGGCATATAGTAGGTTGGGTTGTTAATTTTAAATGTATGTGCTTTGTCTTTAGTGTGGAGTTCTTTGAAATTGTTTTCCATTTAAATTTATTCCATTTAAAATTGTTACTACTATTGTTGGGATTGGGTTTTTGTTATAAAATGATAGTTTTCTTGAAAAAGGGATGGTGGCGTGTGTTGGGTTTTGAAATGGTAAAGTTGTGGTTGTTTAATAAAACGTGAAAAATATATTCTCATAATTGTAGTTCAAACTAGTGTTAATGGACTATTTTGGGAAAGGAAACACTTGGAATCTGTGGTGATTGCCTACTGATATGTTAGCTCACACCCGACCTATACCACTTGGTGTCGGTAGACCAGAGCTATTTTGTAGGTTCAAGTTTTTCAAGATCGAGTTATCTCCTGAAGCAGGGTGGTCTTATGGTTGGAGGTGACCAGGAGGTCACATGGGGATCGTGTTAGTAATTAGTTGTTTTATTTTATTGTAGCTCCTGGTTCTCTCAGTGTTTGTTTTATTTAGTTGTATTTTTATTGGACCAGATTGTTCATTCTTTTGAGATTTAGTTGTGGTTAACTCTTCTGCATTTCCAATGTTGTATATTTTTATCCTATTTTTTCTTCCAAATCGTTCCCTCTTGTTTTATATATGATGTCCGACACTAGTTTCCAGTCCGTGGGGATCGGGAACGCCCTTCGGATCATGTCGTGGATTGGTTCGGGTGTCAGGTTAGATGGCATCTAAGCCTGGTTAATGAAAAAATGGTATCAGAGGATGTTATTGTTATTTTGGGTGTCTGGTAGATGTATACTAGGGTTGTTGGGACTTAGGAGGTAGGTGCGGGAATGGAATCATGTACCCTTTCTCATTCTAAACCTCGAGTCACCAGGGGTAGTCCGGAGTTGAGTCTTGTGTCTTGTGTTGTTTTGGAATTGAAGGATGACAGTGGAGGTGATTTGGGTTATGTTGTGGCCTTACGGGGGGTGGTGACCCATGTGAAATCTATGTGCCCGATTCAATTCACTCCTAGTGTTATGCCTTACTTGGGTCATGACTCACCACCATGTTTTCAAGCTATGTATAGTCACTATTCCCTCATTCTAGTGGTCCATTGTTGGTTAGGTTTAATTTTGGTTTCAGTTGGTGTAAGTGTATGTGGAAAATTAAAGTGTATTTTGAAATGAAAATGGATTAAAAAATGGAAGTGTTTTCCATGAAATGGGTTTAAATTGGGAAAGTGGGTTTTCAAAAATTGGGGGTGATTTGGGTTTTAGAATGTTAATGGAATGTGTCCCTTGGTATTACTTATAGATGTTGACATGTGTGTTGGTATCTGAGAGAAGATCGTGTTGGCACGTGAGGATGGGAATGGATGGATGCACATATAAAAGTTCATGGGATACCATGGGTTGGGTTTTGGAATTAAAGGCCTTGCATGGTTTTCTTAAAGTGTATTTGAATGAGAAAATGATTTCGAGAATTGTTTTTTTAAACGGGTTATTTGTATTTGGTAATTAGCATTGAAATAAGGCTGTTTTGAATTTTAAAATGAAAATGATGGGTTTTGAAAAAATATATTATTGTGGTGTTTTTTTTACTTAGCATTTGAGGCAGTTGGTTTTGGTTTGAGGTGTCCCTTTTTTTTTGTGCCTCAGTTTGATGTTGGATTTGGTCTGTGCTTTTCATGTTGTTTAGAAAATTCCACCCAGAAAGGTCCCCAAATTTCCTAATGAGTCATGCACAATTCCTTTTCCTTCACAAGGTTTTCCAATTTTCTGTGGTGATCAAGGTTCTCTTGAGGCTATGTAGTAGCTTGAGGAAGTAGAGTGTATATTTAAGTCATTGGGAACTACCGATGTTGTTAGAGTCTTTGTAGTTCAAAGGTTGTTTGAGGGTAAAACCTTGTTCTAGTGGCGGTTGGTCTCCCCATCATCGACGGAAGGTGAGATTTCATGGGACGTGTTAAAGGCCACTTTCATCCAACGGTTCATACCAGAGGAGGTGAAGCAGAAGAATGCGGCATAGCTGTAGGATGTTTGGCAGGGCCAGCGATCCGTAAAGTCTTATGTTAAAAATTTCAGAGAGCTAGTTCCATTCTTTTTGGAAGTAGCATCGAAGGATCATATGAAGGCCCCTATCTTTGTTTGGGTTCTTCATCATGAATTTACAGAGAAAGTGATCTCATCCGGTGAAACCTGGTTCGAGAGGTTGGTAGATGAGGCATTTATGGATGAGCTAGTTTTGGGGTCATCCAGTGGTTGTTGGTTCTCGTGAAGGTTCCCCATCTAGAGAGTAGGGTGTGCTAGGGGAATCCGTTTCTGAAACACTTTCTCTGTCAGCTCTGACTTTCAGTTCGTTGGACCATTTGCTTGTATGTTTCCAATGCACCCTGTTTGGTCACTCAAAGCTGCCTTTTCATTTTCCTTCCAATACTTTCCGCCACTGTGGCCATTGGGGTCATTTGAAGAATTTATGTAGGGGGTTTTTCTTGAAAATTAAGTCTTGATCAGTGGATGTGTTTCTTGACTGTGAGGTAGGAGATGCTTAAGCCATCAGAGCCCAAACCATAGGTCTCGGGGTGAAGATCGCACACAGTCAGGAGTGACAAGGGGGTTTGAAACCCAACATAGCTTTGTTTTCTGTGTTGGGATGGAAATTACTAACATATCATTGTTATTGTTTCCATGATTTTTTAAGTTAACCTTTTGTGGTAATGGTGATATTAACTATATCTCTTGTAACAAAAAAATCTTTGTCTATCTAAATATGGACTTTAAAAATTGTCATTCTCATTTGAGTGTGTCTTGCCTTCGTGTAGGTCAGTCATAATTTTAACTTTTGGAAGGGCTCATTTAGAGATTCTTGAATTTTGTAGAATTGGTTTATTGTGTGATTGGTTTATTTGGTAGGGTCCCTGTTTTAGTGGTGGTAGTTTCCATCGTGTGTATGGGAGTTCAGGTTTGACCACGGTCGAGGTTTCTATGTTTTTGGAGTTTTCAGAATATTTTTCCATGTGAAGCACGGTTACCACACGGCTAGTCGAAACCATGCAGCCCCAGCTAGGTGGACAGAACAAACTGTATTTCCAGCGCATGACCGTGCGGTAGGTCTCATAACCGTACATCTTTGTGTCATTTTTGGGTGGAGGCATTGGAACATTTCGCATACGGTTTTGAAACTGTGAGGCCAAGCTGTGTGGGGTGCCCCTTTCATCCAGTAGTTCGTGCATGGTTGGCGCACGGTTTTAAAAACCATGCAGCCAAACCATGTGAGCTGTTTGAAAATTTTAAATATTGAAATCCATTATTCCTGGTTGCAGTGAGGGTGTTATTTTGGGTTTAAATGTTTTTCTTATTAGTTGAGTTCTTGTGGTGGTGAGAACCCTCTCATGTTTCACCATCATACCCATCCATGCGTTGTGGTTTCTTCTTGATTTTCCAGGTGTGACTTGTGGAGTGAATAGTCATCCTAGAGTTCATGGTTTCCCCTTGGTTTTTGTCGGGTATAGACTTGAGCTTTGGTTGACTTTGGCTGGGTGAATTTCTGGGGGCATAAAGTGTCTGTGGTGGGGAGGATTGTCACACCCCGACCATAGATACTCCCTTATTTTATTATTTTCTCGATGATGGATCATTAGGTTGAGTTTGGGGTTGAGTTCCCAACAAAAGTCCTTGTGTTTTTATGGTTTTAGGATTACTTTTATACCTATTATTAGTTATTCTTGTTGGGATTAAGATAAAGATTCCTGTTGGAGAGTTTGTGATGTATTCGGTGTCTCTAAATTGTGTTTGAAACATTCAAGGATCAATGGGTAGACTTCCCTAGTGTTTGGGATGTAATTTGGGGGTTTTTGGACAATTTTGGGGTTGCACGGTTTGAACACAGGCTGGAAAAACCGTGCAACCTAACTGTGAGAAGTTGCAGAAGTTTCCAGCAGCCATCGCATGGTCTGCGCACGGTTTGACAAACCGTGCAGCAAAATCGTGCAGCCACTTGAGGGCTTTATAACTTCTGACGTGGAGCTCTGATTGGGGTGATTCGACCACCAAAACGAATCCCTATCTATTGGTCATCGACCAGAGGAGCCTCCTTCTACTTCCTTCTTCGATTTGGATTGCTTTTGGGTCAATTTATCAAGAAATTTTGGTGGTTCTTCATGTTTATTTCATCAAATCTTATCTCCTTCTCTTTACCTCTTTGTTATTGGGTTTATTTTGGGGGTTTTATTCCATGGTCAAACCATAATGTTTAGGTTTTATGTTTTATTCGTTTTTATTTGGATGTAGGATGTGTGAATGGTCCATGGGACTTAGATCTCTCTTCCCTTGAAGTTTCATCCCATTTGCACATGGTTGAGGTAGGCATTTCCAACTTTTTCCTTTTCGGAACACTCCACATGCACTTGTGTGTTTTCATTTAATTTTTAAATGTCTTTCTAAACTATAATATATCTCTGTCTTGATGAAAATTATGTCTTTGTATTGGTAGAATTTACTAAAAATAGGTTTTCAAATGAATTTGTGTGAAATACCTAGGCTTATTGCGCCTAGGGTTATTGTTTAAAACCTCATTGTTCTTTAAAGTAAAATTGGGGGTTTTTATGAAATGTTTATCCTTGATTATGGTGGTATGGTTGTTTATTATTTTTGATCTTGATTTGGAATGTATTATTTGGTTTTTATTTATCCTTTTAAAAGTGTTAAATTGTTATAAAAAGGGTTTTATAGTTATAATGGGATTGTTTTATGTTATTTGAATAATGTGGATGGTTGGATGTGGTTTTTATGAAAATGATTGGTTTTGTGGAATTTTTTTTAGTTTTCCTTGAAATATTAGTTTCCTAAATGTTGTTTAAATTGGAATCCCATGGGGGGATATGCCTGTTTGTCTTTTGGTGTGTGTGTGTTTTGGAAAATGTTTGTATTGAAGGGTTGTTTGGCATTTCACACTCGAAGATGGTTTTGGAAATGATTCGGAAATTTTTTGGTAAATGAATTTGGTTGTGTAAACAAAAAGGCCCGTTTGGAATTGTACCTTTAGAGGTGATATTTTCTTTTGATTTTAGAAAAGAATGTGATTCGGAAAATTTGAATGCCCGGTTGGAAACATAGGGTGTTTTAAATGATGGTTTGAATTCTTAAGTGATGTGATGGCCCGTTTGGCATGTTTTTAGTGTCTCATGTTTTTCTTAAAATATGGAAAGGCTTGTTTAGAAAAATTTTGAAGAGGTGGTGTTCCTCACTATTTTTGAAGTGATTTTTAAATGTTTCGGTTTTCTTAATTTTTAAAAGTGGGTTTGTGATGTGAAAGTGGTGGCTTATGAAATGATATGCTCGGTGTGGTTGATAAATGGTGTATGTGGTAACATGTGATATGTGAAATTTGATTGAGCACAAAATGGGAAGCCTGGGTGTCTAGGTGGGTGGACTTGTACTAGTATGCTAGTGGTCCTGTGGGGTTTGGCCCCTGTTTCACGTAGCAAGTTTGACAATGACAACACTAACTAAACTATGATGGTGATGTTGGGGACCACCATTTATGGGTATTTTCTCTACTAGTGGCTCATTCATGGGAAAGGATATTATTACGGTTACTTTTCACTGAGATACGAGGTACATGGGGATCACAGCAAGCTAGTGCCTAGGGGAGTTCCCATGACTAGTGCTCAATGATTATATTGCGCCTCCCGCTGGCATATGGTAGGTTGGGTTGGTAATTTTAAAAGTCAATTCTTTGTCTTTAGTGTGGAGTTCTTTGAAATATTTTTCCATTTAAATTTATTCCATTGAAAATTGTTACTACTATTTTTTGGATTGGGTTTTTGTTATAAAATGATAGTTTTCATGAAAAAGGGATGGTGGCGTGTGTTGGCCATTGAAATGGTAAAGTTGTGGTTGTTTAACAAAATGTGAAAAATATATTCTTATAATTGTAGTTCAAACTAGTGTTAATTGACTGTTTTGGGAAAGGGAACACTTGGAATCTGTGGTGATTGCCTACTGAGCTGTTAGCTCACACCCTACCTATACCACTCGGTGTCGGTAGACCCGAGCTTTTTTGTAGGTTCAGGTTTTTCTAGTTCAAGTTATCTCCTGGAGCAGGGTGGTCTTGTGGTAGGAGGTGACCAGGAAGTCACAAGGGGATTATGTTAGTAATTGGTTGTTTTATTTTATTGTAGCTTCTGGTTCTCTGAGTGTTAGTTTTATTTAGTTGTATTTGTATTGGACCATATTGTTCATTTTTTTGAGATTTAGTTGTGGTTAGCTCTACTGCTATTTCAATGTTGTATATTTCGATCCTATTTTGTTTTGGGCCAAATCATTCCCTCTTTTTTTATATATGATTCCCGACACTAGTTTCCAGTCCGTGGGGATCGAGAATGCCATTCGGATCATGTCGCAGACCAGGTCAGGTGTCGGGTTAGATAGCATCCCAACCTGGTTCATGACACCAAGAAAACCAAAAAGAAATCCAACAAAACCAAAAAAAACATAAAACACAAAAATAAATTACAAACCACTAAAAACTCTAACAAAATCCTAAAAACACTACAAGACATAAATATCCCAAAAATCCTAAAAAACACTAAAATACCATAAAAATCTTCAATAAGCACAAAAAAACTCTAAAAAACATTTATAAATTGAAACACATTAAAAAGAATCTAAAAAAAATTAAAACCATTAAATTCTTCAAAAAACCCAAAAACCTATAAAAACCAAAAAAAACCCTAAAAACCTAAAAACCCATAAAATCCCTCAAAATACCAGGAAATCCAAAAAACCATAAAAATAATAAAAAACATAAAAATCCCTAAAAATGTAAAAAACACTAGAATTTTGAAAAACCCTAAGGAAAACAAAATAACCTACAAGAATATAAATCCCCTAAAAATAAAAAAAAACTAAAAACAATATAAAACCCTAATAATCCTAAAATTCATAAGGCCGCTAAAATCAATAAATTACCATAAAACCCCATAAAACCCCATAAAACCCAAAAAATCACTAAAAAATCTTAATGAATTAAACCCCTACAATGTCAAAAAACTCTGAAATGTCAAAAAACCCTTAAACCCCATAAAAAACTCAAAAAACACCCTAAAACTCTTAAAAACCATAATACCCTAAAAACTACTAAAATAACTTAAATTTTCTAAAACCCCTAAAATACATAAAAAGCATAAAAAATCACCAAAAATCTCAAAAAAAAAACCTAAAACAACTCCAAAACCCTAAGAAAACATTTAAAACCAAAAATCAATTAAACCCCCTAAAAACGTAAAAATGGTAAAAATACAAAATAACAAAAACACCCTAAACCCGAAAAACATCAAAACCTAAAAAACCATAAAAACCCGAAAAACCAATAAAAACCCTAAAAACCCACTAAAAACTCTATGAAACCCTTTAAACCCATAAAAATGTTAAAAACTCTAAAAAACCATTAAACCCCTAAAAACTCATAAAAACCCTAAATCCCCAAAAAACTATAAAAACATTCAAAACCATAAAAAAATATCAAAAACATTTAAACCCCTAAAAACCATAAAAATCTTAAAAAATCCAAAAATATCTCTTAAATCATAAAAACCATATAACCCTAAAAACTGTAAAAACCAGAAAACAATTAAAACCTCTAAAAACCTAAAAAATTATAAAACACCTAAAAACCCTAAAAAAACTAAAAACTATGAAAACCCCCTAAATGCCTTAAAAATCTAGAAACCCATAAAAACTATCCAAAACCACTAAAACTCTAAAAAGCCTTTAAATTCCTAAAAACATTAAAACCACTAAAAATATTTAAAATGCTAGAAACTCATAAAAACTCTAAAAACATAGGAAAACTGTAAAACCCTAAAATACAAAAAACCCTAAAAATACCTAAAACCCAAAGAAACCATAAAAATCCTTGAAAATCTTTGAAAAACCACAAAAATCTATAAAACCCTAAAAACCCTAGGAAAACCTTAAATCCCTAAAAACCTAAATCCCTTAAAAACCCTTAAAGCAATAAAAACTATAAAATACCCCAATAAAACCTAATCCTCCTAAAACCCTAGAAACCCCAAAAACCATAAAAACCCTAAATCCCATGAAAGTCCTTAAAACCATTAAAATCTATAAAAACTCTATCATCCCCAAAAATTATTAAAAAACATTAAAAAAACCTAAAACCCTTAAAAACTAAAAAAATCCAAAAACAAAAGAAACCATAAAAATTATAAAAAACCTAAAAACTATAAAACCCTTAAAAAACATAAAACCTTAAAAATCCTAAATAATAACTAAAAATCCATAAAAATATAAAAAATGGCAAAAACCCTAAAAAACATTTTGAAAACCATAAAATTTAAATACACTCATAACCTAAAAAACCCTACAAAATGCTAGAAACCATAAAAATACCAAAAACCCTAAAATCCATAAAACCCCTAAAAAATTAAATCCTATAAAAACAAATACAACTAATAAAAAATCCAAAACCCCTTTAAACACCTAATTGTTCAAAAAAATTCAAGCAAACCATAAACACACAAATAACTCAAAAAAACCCTAAAACGAAAAATACCCAAAAAACCCTAGATACACATAACATCCCAAACATACTTAAAATAAAAAACCCAAAAAACCCATTAAAATAGTTGAAAATCTCAAAAAAAATCACTAAAAACAAAAAATACCCAAAAACTCTAAAAACCTAAAATAAAACAATAAAAACCTAAAAAAACAAAAAAAACCTAAAATCCTAAAAAATTCTAAATTCCCAGAGACCCCTACATCCTTTGAAACTCTAAATTCCATAAAAACCCCTGAAAACCTTAAAACCACTAAATTATAGATCAGTGATCTCGACCTCTTTCAAGCGGCTCATGACTCACATGCTCCAGTGCTATAGAGGTATGGATGGAGCGGTTTTCGATTGACTGGAGGCGCGTTTGCGGGCGTCGGGGACTCTCCTCAATAGATCTGGGCTCGGGTGGTGTCCCTCAGTCCTTGTTGCCTTTTTTTGGATGGATTCTTGCAGCGGTGTGGTGCAGGCATGACAGATCTGGAATCTGTTTCTTGGGTCGTAAGATCCTCGGTTTTGATGGTGGAGATCCTCGTTCGGGGAGGCAAGCATTCTTCAATGCGTTTCTCCAGCTTAAAGGCGAAAGGCATCGACGAATTTTTCTGCTTTCAACTCTTCGATTCCTGGTACCACGCTGTAGAAGGTTTGTATTATATTCTGAGTCGATCCGTTCCTTGGTTCATGAAGCTGATGCAGGTGTGTTCTCTTCCTAATCTCTCGGCTTCGTCTCCACTCCATGTTGTTGATGCTAGATATGGTCAGACCTTTTGGCATTCCATGTCCTCCTATTTTTTGATTGTGATGTTGGTTATGAATCATCTGGTTATTCTGAAATGGTTTAGACGATTTTTGATGTGTTCTTACTGGTGGTAAGCGGTTAAATTTTCTATGAGGTGTGGAATGATGGATGTGGTTCGGTCTAATGGCCTTGATTGCTGGATGTGGAGCTGCGTTCCCTTGGGATATGATGGTTTTGGATGTTCTGGTTGTTGTGTTTTGTGCTGCAATTTGATTGGGACTGGTTGGCTTGGAGGTGGTGATGTTTTTGTTGTTAATGTTAGTGTTTTGATGCTGTCATTTGTTCGAGGTTGCTGCTGCTTTCTTGGGCAGATGATCTTGTCTTGGGTTTCTGAGCGGGAGTTGCTTCGGTGCTGCGGTTTGGTTGCTACCTATAGTTTTCTGTGCAATGGTTGGTTTGGCTGTGATTCTTTGCGGGTTCTGGTCTTTGGTTATGTATGTCAGTGCTTGGAGAGGGTTGTTGTTCTGCTGCGTGGTGGCGACGACGGTTTGGTTGTGGTTCGATGTGTATGCTGGCTATGGGTTCTGCTGAGTGGTTCTGTGCGGATGGCGGTGGATCTTCTTGGTGAGAAGGTACAGGATGCTGGTCTGTGTATGTTTGGGTGCTGGTATTTGGTTGGTTGTGAGATGATGGTTGCTGGTGAATGCTGGATGATGGAGCTTCTTATGGCAGAGCTTCTTGGTGAGAAGATGTTGGTTGCTGGAACATGTGAGATTGGACGTTGGTCGCTGCTTGGATGTGAGCAATGGATGATGGTTTTTTCTTGTATGGGAAGTGATAAAGGGGTGATGGTGCTACCGACTGCTGGAATAAGATGAGAACGTGCTGAAGTTGTTGTGGATTTGGAGTTGTGTCTTTTTTTCTTTTGATTTTCTTTTTTTTTGCGGTCTTTGGGTGTGTGTTTGTTAAGGGCTTTTGTGTGTGGGTTGATTGACCATGCCCCTCCCTTGTCTGCAGTGTCTTCGTGTCTTTTTTCTAATAAATTTTGGGGGGTGTCAGGAATAGCCTGGCCTTGAGCCCTCCTTGCCCTAGAAACCCTAAAAAACTAAAAAAGGCACAAAAATCCATAAAAAACATAAACACTAAAACTTTCAAAATCCCTAAAAACCCTAAAAACTATAAAAATCCAAAAAAAAAATCATAAACATACCTAAAAATATTAAAAAAAATAAAAAAAATAAAAACCTCAGAAAAAACCATAAAAAAATAAAATCACTTAAAAACATAAAAAACATAAAAAACTCTAAAAACACTAAAAACACTAAAATTCATAAAAACCCCTAAAACACTCAAAAAACCCCTAAACCCCAATAAAACACTTAAAATAAACATAAAAATCCAAAAAAACATTAAACACCTAAAAACATTTAATATCTTTAAAACCCCAAAAAACCCTAAAAATTAAAAAAACCCCTAAAACCCCCAAAAACCCAGAAAAACACTAAATTCCCTTAAAATCAATAAAACCATAAAAAATGATAAAATCAAAAAAAAATCCCTAAAAATCCCAAAAAATGTAGAAAACCATAAAACCCCTAAAAACCCCTAATTAAATCTTAAAAAACTAAATGAATTTAATACCCATAAAACCCTAAAAATTCTAAATACCATAAAAACCATAAACACCTTAAAATACTTAAAAACCATAAAAATCCATGAAATCCCAAAAACCCACAAAAAACTCTAAAAGTCCTTTATACCCATAAAAACATTAAAAAACTCTAAAAATACTGAAAACCCCTAAATCCCCATAAAATCCAAAAAACCTAAAAAACAGCAAAGGCAATAAAACCCCTAAAAACCATAAAAAATATAAAAATCCATAAAAATGTAAAAACACATAGAAAACCTGAAAATATCTACAAAAACCTTAAACCATAAAAACACTTAAACCCCCTAAAAAGCAAAAAACTCTAAAACTGCTAAATACCCTAAAGACATAAAAACAATATAATTCATAAAAACTATAAAAAACTCTATAGACCCATAAATATAATAAAAACCAGTAAAAAATCTAAAACACTCCAAATTTATAAAAATGTTAAAAAATTTAAAAAAACAAAAACCGCCAATAACCTAAAAATCCTAAAAACCATAAAATTCCCCAAAAATCCATAAAAATTCCAAAAAACCCCTAAAAATATAAATATCCTAAAAAATATCTAAAATATCTAAAAACATAAAACCCCTAAAAACATTGAAAACCAAATAGAAAACCATATAAAAAAAACACTTAAAACCCCTATACAACCTAAAAGGATAAAAACACTAAAACCCTAAAGACAATAAATTCCCTCAAACCCCTAAGACCCATAAAGCACATAAAAAACATCAAAACCCTAAATACCCATTAAAACCATAAAAATTAAATCAAATCACTAAAAACCAATTGAACCCAAAAAGGCACTAAAAAACTAAAAAACCCTTAAAACCCCTAAAAACACAAAAAAACCATAAACCCCAAAAAAACATAAAACCCTTAAAACTTGTAAAATCCCTAAAACCCAAAAAAAATCCTTAAAATACCTCAAAATCCCTATAAATGTAAAAATATTTAAAATTATAAAAGAAATTTAAATAAAATAAAAACACTTAAAACTACTAAAAGACATAAAAATTATTAAATCCCTAAAAACCAGATAACACCGAAAACCCTAAAAACATATATAAACCATAAAAACCCAAAAACCCCTAAACACCCTAAAAAACACTAAAATTTATAAATCCCCATTGAACCCTTAAGTTTTTTTAAAAAACTCTAAAAAATCATAAAACCACAGAAAATCAAAAAATCCCTTAAAACCCCAAGACAACATATAAACCCTAAAACCCTCAAAATCCCTAAAAAACCTAAAAACACTAAAAATCCTAAAATATCCCTAAAAATTCCTAAAAATGTGAAAAATCTAATAAAACAATGGAAAAACCTATAAAAATCATAAAAAAATATAAAAACACATAAAAGACCTAAAAACATTAAAAAACGTTGAAAATTAAAAAAAAACCATGAAAATTTTAAAACCCTAAAATCCACTAAAAACTGTAATAAACCCTAATAACACATAAAAACCCTTTAAATGCTAAAAAACCAAAAATACTATCAAACTCCCCAAACCCCCTAAAATACAAAAAAAACCTAAAAATGTTCTAAAAATCCCTAAAAATATAAAAAATATTAAATTCCCTGAAAACCTTACGAAAAACCTAAAACCTAGAAACACTTAAAACCCTAAAAAACAAAAAAATGTTGAAATACCTAAATAATCCTAAAACTTTAAAACCCTAAAACCTAAAAACATTAAATCCCAAAAAACCTTAAAAAATAAATATAGATAAAAAAACCCTAAAACCCTCTAAAAACTCTTAAAATCCTTTAAACCCTTAAAAATGTTAAAAAACTCTAAATACATTAAAAATCCAAAAAAATTAAAAAAACCTTAAAAACCTAGAAAAACATAAAAACCCTAGAAAACGAAAAACAATAAAAACAATCAAAATCCCTAAAAACCCTAAAAATTAAAAATACTAAAAAATTCCCAAGAACATAAAAAAATCCTAAAAACCACAATGAATATAAAGCCCCGTTAAACCCCTAAAAACATTAAAAACCATAAAAAATCCTTAAAACCTATAAAAACTCAAAAAACACTAAAACCCCTATATACCCCCCATAAATCCCCTGAGAACACTAAAAACCCATAAAAACCTTAAAAATCCCTGAAAAACCTAAAAATCCAAAAAATACCTAAAACTTCCAATAAATCCCAAAAAAATGTAAAAAACCTTGAAAACCCATAAAACCCTATGAAAACCTTAAAAAACTAAAACACCTAAAACAACTAAAAAATTAAAAATACTAAAATCTCTTAAAAACAAAAAAAAACATAAAAACAATAAAACCATTTAAAAGCATTAAAATCTATAAAACCACATAAAAAACCACAAAATAATATAAAACCATTTAAACACCTAAAAACATTAAAAATTCTTAATACCTTAAAAACTATAGAAAACTCAAAATATTCCATAAAAATAAAAAAACATTAAAACCTAAAAAATATCAAAATCCCTAAAACCCAAAAGATGGCGGCCCACTCCCCTAGGATTCTCTTTCGTTCGACGATTCTTCCAGGCCTTAACCTGGATCCAGATCGGAGCTGCAGCATTGGATCCTTGCTCCTTCCCAGTTTTCGGCGATGACATGCCCTGGATGTGATCTTCGGCCTCAAGATGGTGGTGGCTTTCACGCTTTGACAGCTTCGTATTCCCTGAGTTCCTTGGCTCTGTGTTTCAGACTTTGACGCGACATTTCTCTATAGCTGGCGAGTCCGGCCTCTGACAGCTATGGTGGTTGTGATGTCTTCAGATCGGCTTGATCTTGAATGGGTCAACATCTTCAAGAAGCCACGGGTCAGGGTCATTTTTTCAGATCTAGGGTTTATGCAGGCGGGTCAATGCGGTCAAGGGGATCAATGGAAGAGTTGGTTGCTTCGGCATCCAGGTTCTACTCGGAAGGTGCTTTGCTTCTGCGGATGGTGTGAAAATCTGGTCTAGCAGTGCTGGTCAGATCCTTATCAATCCCGGGTTGCTGAAGGAAGTTTTCTCTATGCCTTGGTTCGATTCTTTTGTCAGTTCGCGAAGCAGCTACAGGTGCATTCTCAACCTAGTCTCTCGGCTTTGTCTTTACTCTAGTTTGTTGATGCTAGTTTCGGTCGGACTTTTGGCATTACATGATCTCCTACTACTTGGTTGTGATTTCGGGTATGAAAGAGTGCTAGTTTCTGGGTTTGCTGAGATGGGTTTGGAAATGTTTGTGCAATTGCTGGTGGTTTGCGGTTTGCTATGCTACAAGATGTGGAATGCTGAAAGTTGTTTGGTTCGAATACCATGACTGCTGGTTGTAGAGCTATGATTCCTTGTTTGAAGATGGATTAAGATGTGCTGGTTGTTGCTTTATGAGCTGCAAGTTGATAATAGCTGGTCGGGATGGAGGCGGTGGTGCTTCTGTGGCTGATGTTGGTGTCTTGGTGTTGTCCTTTGTTGGAGTTTGCTGGTTTTTTCTTATTTCACTGGCAGTGGATCCTCATGGGGAGGATATGATAATTACTGAAAGTGGTGTGGCTGTTGTTTTCTAGGAGGTGATGATGGTCGCGTTTGGTTGCGGCGCTCGTGTTGTGGTTTCATGCGGCTGGTTGTGAGTGGTTGCGATGTCAGTTTTCATGTTTTTGGTTGCTGGGGTTGGTTGGTTTGGATGTGTTGCTGCTGTTGTGTTGTCGTGATGATTGGATGTGGTCCGGCTGGATGCTGGAATGTGCTGGATGATGGAAATTGTGATGCTGGATGCTGCTGAACTGGGAGTTGCTGAAGCTATGGTTTATGATCGTGCTGTTGTTGGATGTTGATTGCTGGTTGAGTTTGAATGTTGGTCGTTGGTTAGCTATGAGCTATTGGATGCTAGTTGATGCTGGATGATGGTGGTGGCTTTTTGGCTTTGGGTGTTTTTTCTTTTTTCGCTTTTGCTTTTCTTTTTTTGGGGGCTTTTGCGTCTTGGTTTGTAAGGGGTTTTTGGGTGTTGGTCGTTTGACTCCTCCCCTCCGTTGTCTGTTGTGTATCTTTTTTTCATTATAATAAATTAGGGGGGGTGGGAATAACCCGACCCTCGCATCTTCCTTTCCCTAAAACCCAAAAAATGTATAAAATCCTCAAACACCCTTAAAAATCCCAGAAAATGTAATAAAACCTTAAAATCCCTGAAAACCCCTATTAAAAACATAATAAATAACTTATGTCCTCTAAAAACCTGAAAACACTAAAATACAAAAAAAACCCTTAAAACCCTAAATACAATTAAAACCCCTAAATACCATTAAAACAACTAAAAATCCAAAAAATTCCTAAAACCAATAAAAATATTAAAACCCTATAAACCCCTAAAACCTTAAAAACACTAAATAACATACAAGTCACTAAAAAACACAAAAAAAATCTATAAAAATCCAAAATAATAGAAATACACTAACAACCCTAAAACCCTAAAACCCCACAAAATCACTAAAATAAGATAAATAATAAATAAATCCCATAAATCCCTAAAACATTAAAACCATAAAAACATTAAAAACCCTAAGAAAACCTTAAAACCCTAAAAACACTTAAAACCCCAAAAAACTCAATAACGATGAGAATCCTAATACCCTAAAAACCCTAAAAAATCACTAAAAATTATAATAAATATAATAAATCCCTGTGAAAACTAAAAAGATAAAGAACCCTAAATACCCTAAAATGACCCAAGAAAACATATAAAACCTTAAAACACTTTAACCCCCTAAAGAAATAATAAATTCTAAAAACCCTAAAAGACCCTAAAATCCATAAAACCCTGTAAAAACGATTAGACCCCATTCAATCCTTAAAAACCCTAAAAACCATAAATACCCTAAACCCAATAAAAACACTATAAATACTTTAAACTAATAAAAATGTAAAAAAATTACAAAAAACACAAAAAACCTAAAAACCATCAGAATTCATAAAAACCATAAAAACACACAAAAATCCAAAAAAAAGAACCAAAAATCCCTAGAACTGTAAAAAAACCATAAAACACTAAAAACCCCTATGAAAATCGTAAAAAACTATATACACATTACTCCCATAAAAAGCTAAACAATTCTAAAAAACCAATAGAATCCTGAGAAAAACCCCTAAAACCGCCAAAAACAATAAAAACCCCAAAAACTGTTCATGACTCATACAAACCATAAAAACCACAAAAAAATTAAAAAAAACTCAAAAAATACCTAAAACCTTAAAAAATATAAAAAACATTAAACCTATAAAACCCTCTAGATGTCTAAAATCCCTAAAACACCATAAAATTTTAAAAAATCTATAAAAAACCATAAATATTTAAATAAAATTAAAGACCAAAAAACCCCAAAGAAAAACATTAAAACCAAAAAACATAAAAACTATAAAAACCTATAAAAATAAAAAAAGCATAAAGTTCCCTAAAATCCAAAAAAACCCCTAAATCCCTATAAAAAACCTAAAATCCCAGTAAAAACTCTAAAATCCCTTAAAACACCTAAAAACATTATGAATCACTAAAGAACATTAAAACCCCTAAAATCTCAAAAAAACCTAAAAATCTAAAATATATAAAAACCCTAAGAACCCTCAAAATCCCTAAAACCCCTAAAAATCATTAAAACCCTTGAAAACTTTAAAAACATATAGATCCCAACAAACACACTAAAAACTATAAAATATTTTAAACTACCAAAAAATGATAAATATAGAAAAAACCAATAAAAACTCTATAAACACAAAAAAAACCCTTAAAACCCCTCAAATCTGTAAAAACCCTAAAAAATTAAAAACATTAAAATCCCTAGAAATCCCTAAAAACCCTAAAATTCCCTAGGAAAACAATAAAAACCAAAAAATAACTATAAACCCTAAGAAACCAAAAAATGATAAAAAAGATAAAAACATTACAAACTATAAAGACCTTTAAAACCATAAAATCCCAAAAAAACCGAAGAAATAATCCTTAAAACCACTAGAAATTCTAAAGACCATTTAAACCCCAAAAAAATGAAAATCATCAAAATCCATAAAAATCCTAAAACACAAAAAAATCATAAAATAAATCCCTAAGAATCCTTAAAAATACAAAAAAAATGTAAAAACCTCTAAAAACCTGGAAAACCATAAAAAATCATAAAACCTAAAAATAATTAAAACCCATAAAAACCTAAAAAATGCAAAAAACCCTAAAACCCTAAAAACCTCTATAAACCATAAAACCCCTGAAAACATAAAAACAAAAAAACCAATAACAACCCTAAAAATAATCCAAAAACAACAAAAACACTTGAAACTCCTATAAAAATTGAAAAAATATAAGAAGACTTAAAAATATAAAAAACTCAAAAAAACCCCAAAAAATCCAAAAAACGTATAAAAACCCTCATAATCCCTAGAATCCTTAAAACTATAAAAATCTATATAATTCCAAAAAATTTCCTAAAAACATAAAAAACCCGAGAAACCCAAAAAAACTCAAAAACAATTAGAACCCCTAAGTAACATAACAATTATAGAAACCTAAAAAACCCAAAAAATATTAAATACCCTAAAAACCTTGAAAACATTAAAAAAAATGGAAACACCATAAAAAACCTAAAATCACCCGGATAACTCTAAAATCATTTTAAACCCATTAAAATTTTAAAAAACTCTAAAAACATTAATACCCATTAAAAGTAAAAAAATGCCAAAAACCCAAAAACCCATAAAATGATTGAAACACTAAAGAACCAAAAACCCCTCAAAATATCTAATAAAACTATGAAATCATAAAATTCATTAATAATCCGTAAAAGAATAAAAAAAATAGAAAAAATAGAAAAAAATCATAATAAAACCATGAAAACCAAAAAAAACACTTTAAACCACTAAAAACCAAAAAAATAAAAAAAAAACCCGTAAAAAACCTAAAACACTATAAAAACCTTATTACCATAAAACCATGAAATCCTTAAAAATAACTAAAAACCAAGAAAAAACCAAAAATCAACTAAAAACTCTAAAAAACCATTAATCCAATAAAAACTGTAAAACCCTATAAAAATTTTAAAATCTTTAAAAACTCAATAAACCCTAAAAAACATAAAAACCCCAAAATACCAAAAAAATAAAAATTCCCTAAAAACCCTAAAAATAATTAAAATCCTAAAATATCCGTAAAAACATAAAATATTTCCATAAAGCCTTTAAAACCACTAATAGAAACCTAAAATCCTAAAAACACTTAAAGCCCCTAAAATCTTAAAAATCACTAAACACCCAAAAAACCCTAAAACCCCTAAAACCCATTAAAATCGTCAAAATAATTAAAAACTGAAAAAACCCATAAAACCCTAAAACCACTAAAAACTATAAAAACAATTTAAACCCATAAAAATATAAATAAAATCAAAAAGAAAACATAAAACCACAAAAAAATTCAAAAAACCCTAGAAACTAAAAAACCCATAAAAACCGTAAAACCCATAAAGATCTTAAAAATGTTCAAAATCCCAAAAAAAACTATAAACCCAAAAAATAACTTGAAATCAATAAATACATAAAAACCCCTAAAACCTAAAAACCCTAAGAAAACTCTAAAACCCTAAAAACACTTCAACCTGCAAAAAACCTAAAAAAATTGCAAACCCATAAAATTCCTAAAAACTATAAAAACCATAAAAAACCCTACAACCCCATAAAAAACCTAAAGTCCCACTAAAAATATAAAACATATATAAATTACTAAAAATGTTAAAATAATCTAAAAAACCTTAAAACCATAAAAAGATAAAAAAATTCAATCAAACCTAAGAAAACCCCCAAAATCCCATGAATACCCTAAAAACATCAAAATCTATAAAACCCTAAAACTTCATAAAATCCTAAAAACCCTTTCAAATCCCTAAAAATGTAAAAACCCTAAAAAAATGAAAACCCCAAAGAAACCCTTAAAAAACACATAAAACCACTAAAAACATTAAAAATTCTAAAAACCCTAAAAACCATTTAAACCCTAAAAAATATAAAATACCCTAAAACCCCATAAAACCTAAAAAACTGATAAAACCCATAAAACCATAAACAACCATAAAAACCATTAAAATCTCTCAAACTCATAAAAACCATAAAAATCCTTAAAACTATAAAACCCATAAAAAATAGAAAACCCTAAAAAAAATAAAAACCCAATGAAATGTTTATAACCTAAAAACACCTAAAACCCACAGAAACCACAAAAAACAAAAAAACCCATAAATTACACTAAAACCCTAAAATCCCAAAAAAATCATAAAAACCATATAATTTCCTAAAAACCCATAAAAACCATAAAACCTACAATAAAAAAATAAAAACCCTTTAAATCCTTAAATACATTAAAACCTCTAAAAAAATATCAAAACCTAAAAAACTTTAAAACCCCTAAAAACTGAAAAAACCATAAAACCCCCAAATTCCAAAAAAACCCCTAAAAATTCATAAAAACCCTAAAACCCATAAAATCCTAAAACAATAAAAAATTAAAGAACCCTAAAACCATGAAAACCACTAAGAAAACCTTAAAAACCTAATAACATAAAAACCATAAAACCTAAAAATGGTAAATGAACTAAAAAATATTAAAAAACCCAAAAAACATAAAAATGCTAAAAGCCCAAAAAAACCATAAAACCCTAAAAAGCATAAAACCCATAAATTAATTTATAACAGTTAAATCCTATAAAAACACAGAAACCAAACAAAAAACACCATTTATACCCCTAAACACATTAAAACGAAAAAAAAACTTAAAACCCCTTCATAACAAAAAATGATAAAAATCATAAAAGGCCCATGAAAACCTTAAAAACTAAAACCCCTAAAAACCTTAAAAACTATAATAATTAATAAAATCTAAAAGAAAAACACTAAAAACACTACAAACTTTTTAATCTGTTAAAATTCTTAAAAAACTCTAAAAGTCCTTA
Source organism: Viscum album (assembly GCA_963277665.1). NCBI lineage: Eukaryota > Viridiplantae > Streptophyta > Magnoliopsida > Santalales > Viscaceae > Viscum > Viscum album. The sequence goes on along the minus strand of OY728136.1, from coordinate 1,422,290,053 downwards.
AACCCCCTAAAAACTCAAAAAATCCCTAAACACCCTTAACAATCTAAAAATGCTAAAAACCCATAAAAATCACAAAAATAATTAAATCCCTAAAACAATAGAAAACATTAAAATCCATAACAAACCTCTCAAAAATATAAAATCTGAAAACACTTAAAACCCTAAAAAACATATAAAATATAAAAAACCTAAAGAACCCTAAAAACCATAAAAAACCCTAAAACATTAAAACCTTAAAACCACATCAAAACCTTAAAATTTTATTAAAAGCACAATGATTCCATTAGACCCCTAAAATTGAAAAAATAACAATAAAATACTTAAAACTCCATAAAAACTTAAAAAAACCCTAAAAACTAAAAAAACCCTAAAAACGTAAAACCCTATAAATCCCAAAAAAATCCTAAAAACAAAAAAAATCCTAAAAAATCACTAAAAATCAATAAAAACATAAAAAAACACAGAAAACCCTTAAAACACTATGGAAACCTTAAAAAACTAAAAACACATAAAACCCCTAAAAACCTAAAAAATGTAAAAACACTATGAACCCTAAAACCCATAAAACCTATAAAATAATAAAACCCAATAAAATCTATAAAAACTCATTAAAACTATAAAAATATTAAAAATCTAAAAACCCTAATACCCTAAAAACTAAAAAAAACCCAGAGACCCCCAAAAAACCATTAAAACCTAAAAACCCTGAAACCTTGAAAATCTTTATAAGACCAAAAACCCCTAAAAATATGAAAAAACCCTAAAAACCCTAAAAACATCCAGAACCCAATGAAAACCTTAAAAACACAAAAAAAACATAAAACTCGCCTAAAAACAAAATAGTATAAAATCCAGAAAACCAAAAAACCCCAAAAAATCACCTAAAAACCTTAAAATACTCAAAAAACTCAAACCTATAAAAACCAATAAAACCCATTAAAATTGTAAAAATTCCCTAAAATCCAAAAATATAAAATCCATAAAAACCCTGAAAATACATAAGAAATTATTAAAAACCTAAAAAACATAAAACCGCTTAAAACCTAAAAAACACCTAAAACCCCTAAAAACCCCAAAATACCTAAAAACCCTGAAAAACCAAAAAACACCCTAAAATCCCATAAAACACCAAAAAAAAATAAAAAAACCTCTAAAACCTTTAATCCCCTAAAATCTTTAAAAAAATTAAAAACCATAAATCCCATAAAAAACTCAATAAATCCTAAAGACCCAAAACATAATAATAATCTAAAAAACACAAAAGACCCTGAAAAACCAGAAAATCCCTAAAACCCCTAAAAACTATAAAAACCATAAAAATAAATAAAATAACTAAAAAAATTAAAACACTAAAAAACCATAAGAAAACATTTTAAACCTAAAGATAATTAAAACACTTAAGAAACATAAAAAATTCTACAAAACCTAAAAAACCCTAAAAACACAAAAAACAGAAAACTCCTAAATGCCATAAAAAATCCTAAAACCCAAAAAACTCCCAAACCCAATAAATATTATAAAAACACTTTAATCACCTAAAACCATTAAGAAAAATATAAAAAACAAAAAAAACCCAAAAAACTCAAAAAAAACACCCTAAAAACCTCAAAAACCATAAAAATCATAAAACCCTAAAACCCCTGAAAATAATTAAAAACCATAAAAACCATAAAATAGTTATAAAAATCTTTAATAACAAAAAAACTATAAAACCAAAAAAATCCTTATGAAAATCTTCAAAACCTGAAAACAAATGAACACCCTAAAAACCAAAAAATACATTAAATACCGAAAAAACCTAAAATCCCTAAAACTCCTCAAAATCCATAAAAACCCTACAAATCGATAAAAATCCTAAAAATTAATTTAAATCACTTATAACATAAAAACCCTAAAATCCATGAAAACCCATAATAAAACCTTAAAAATTACAATGCTCTTAAAGTTCCTAAAACTTAAATAAATGCTAAAATCCCTAAAAACCATAAAAATGACTAAAAACCATAAAACCCTATAGACCATAAAAAACCCTAAAATCCGAAGTACAACTAAAAACTCAAAAAACCTATAAACCCCCTAAATCATTTAGAAACTCAAAAACCCTTAAAAATCATAAAAACTCAAAAAAAACTAAAAAACTAAAAAACACATAAAACCCCAAAACAATTGTTAAAACCCCTCAAAATCACAACAAACCATAAAAAATATTGAAAAATCCCTAAAAAAAACCCAAATATACCTTGTAAAATTCTATGAAAACTTTAAAAATCAAAAAACAAAAAAACCATAAAAACACTATAAAACGCTAAAAATATAAAAGACCTAAAATCAGTAAAAACCCCTCAAAATCCCTAAAATCCCAAAAACACCATAAAGATAGAAAAAATCCCTAAAAACCCTAAAATAATAAAAATCCTAACATCCTAGAAACCCCCTCAGAAAAAAATAAAAAAATAAAAACACATAAAACCAATAAAAACACTAAAAATGAAAAAAAACATTAAAAAGACCAAAAACCCCAAAAAAACACCTCAAAATCCCTAAAACACAAAAAACCCATAAAATACTTGAAATACATAAAAATACCTAAAATTTTAAAACACCATTAAAACCCTAAAATCACCTAATAAATAATTAAAAATAAAAACAACTATTAAAAACACTAAAAACTTAAAAAATGCCAAAACACATGAAAAATCCCCCAAAATGCTAAAAATCCATAAAAAAATAAAAAACATAAAGATAATAAAAACCAATAAAAACCACTAAAACCTTAAAACACTAAAACCCCCTAAAAACCACTAAAACCCCTAAACATCTTCAAACCTATAAAAATGCATAAAAAATCTAAAAACTATTTAAGTCACAAAAAAACTGTAAAAAACCCAAAAATCCCAAAAATAACATAAAAACATAAAAAACCATAAAACCCCCCAAAGTCACCCAATCCCTAAAAACCATAAAAACCCAAAAAATACCAAAAAAAGTAAAAATCCCCAAAACCCCCTTAGTAGATCAGAATATCTAATAAACACTTAAAACCTAACATATTCTAAAAACCCAAAAAACCCAAAAAAATCATTAAACCCTGATAATTCATAAAAACAATGAACACCCATTAAATTATAAAATTCTTAAATATCCCAAAAAACCAGAAAACTCTAAAAACATAGAAATGGCCTTAAGAAACCATTAAAAACCTAAAACACTTTAAACCACTAAAAACCCTAAAAGAACTTAAAAACGCTAACCATCCATAGAAACCAAAAAAATCCTAAACAATTAAAAACCATATAATACCTTAAAACCCCTTAAATCCTACAAAAACTCTAAAAACAATTTAAACCCCTAAAAAAGTATACGAAAGCTTAGAAGAGAAGAACCATAAAATACCCTAAAAACCCGAAAAAAGTAAAAACCCTAAAACCCAAAAAACCCGTTAAAATCATCTTAATTTGTATAAACCCTAAAACCCCATAAAAATCCTAAAAATCCCAAAATTTTTCCTAAAATATTAAAAAAATAATAACTAAGAAAAACCTAAAGAAACCATTAAAAACCAAAAAACACTTTAGAACCCAAAAAAACCTAAAAATACTAAAAACATTAACAACAAAAAAACCAAAAAACCAAAAAACCCCTCAAAATTTCTAAAAACCCTAAAAAGTATAAAAATTCCAAAAAATGGAGAAAATATCCCGAAACGTAAAATATTAAAAAAAAAACATTAAAACCCCTAATAAAAATGTAAAAACAATAAATACACTTAAAACCCATAAAAAATAAAAACACTAAAATCCCAAAAATACCCTAAACACCATAAAACCCCTGAAATGAAAAAATTCTCTAAAATCCTTAAAAACCCATTAAAACTCCAAAAACCCACTAAAAACACCAAAAAACATTTAAAACCCGAAACATTTAAATTACTCTAAAAAACCTTAAAAACCATAAAAACTCAAAGAAACCATAAAACCTGAAAAAATGATAAAACCTTTAAAAACCATAAAAACCCTTAAAATTTGTAAAACCCCAAAAAACACAAAAATCTTAAAAATCCTAAAAAATAACAAAAAAATAAAATCCCTAAAAAACCTTGAAAACCCTTATGAAAATGATAGAATCCTAAAAATACTAAAAAACCTTAAAAACATAAAAGGTTATAAAAACCATAAAAGTTTATAGAAACCCTAAAACCCATAAAACCCATAAAAACCCCTAAAAACAAAAAAAAACCCTGAAAAAACTTAAATCCACAAAAATTTATAAAAATCATTTAAACCACTAAAATGTTATAAATTGTAAAAAATCATAAAAACCCAAAATAACGTGATAAAAACCCTGAAACCCAAAAAATCATAAAATACAATAATACTATGAAAACCTTCAAATCCTCTAAAGCCCAAAAATCCCATTAAAATATAAGACAAATTCGAAAATACATGAAAACATAAAGAACCCTAAGAAACACTTAAAATTTTAAAAACACATAAAACACTATAGGGTCATAAAAATTTCTCAAGGGGGAAATCCAATTATCACAAGACTTGGAAAAGGACCAAACCGGTCCCTGCACCGGCTCCCAGCAACAGCACGCGACTGGTTCGGCAGACCACCCTCCCATAATTCTGCGGACCAGCATCGTCCGCGAAATCGAGGCGGGGACCCTCTACGGGCGCGAAGTAGGATGGGTACTAGGCCGATCCACCACCGAGAGCAGCCCCCTCCATGGACCTCTGATGTTTTAAGAATGGATGCGGGAGCCCTCCGCAGGAGTGAAGCAGGACGGACGCCGGGCCGGTCCACCGACACAAATCGCCCCAACCGTGAACCGCTTCAACCAGCCCGTTCCACCATCGTGAACCCCATCATTCACAGAACATAAGCGAAGAGGTGCACAACCACGAAGCAATTCTATGGATCTTGGTTCCAAAAGTCCCTATTGACTGAGTCGTCCGCGGGTGGGGGTTCCTTCATGGGCTTCTTCAAAATGTGTCGTGTGCCCATCGATGCAGCATTTTCGTGACTCTATAAATTTTCGCCGAGGGGAACCAAGAAAGAGGGAGGAAGGATGGGTGAAAACTCGTGGGGAGACGCTGGAGAAATCGATCCCAGCGGTGTTCCACGGCCATCCGCGGACCCCATATCGTCTGCGGATGAACTCTTCCACGGAGAGGGGAAACCAGTCCATGAACCACATGCGGCCATCTCCTCCGCGACCAACCCATAGCGGCCATCTCTACTGCGGCTATTCCCTCTGCATCCACCCCTTCCGCGGACCGGTGTCGTTCATGAAATGGAGGTGGAACCCCTCCGCGGGCGCGAAGTAGTACAGGCGCCATCCCCTTTACAGACACCCTTCACGGACGGCCATCTCATCTGCAGACAACCTCCTTCGCGGACATCCTCCTACATGGAAATCATCCTTCACGGACAACCTCCCTCGCATCCTCCTCCTTCATGGCCTGCTCCTTCGCAGCCTACTACCTGGCGGCCAGCTCCTCCGCGGACACCCTTCGAGGGCAACCAAACCACGAACCACATGCGTCCAGCCCTACGTGGCCAGCTCCTTCGCAGACAACCCCTCCACGACCGACTCCTTCATGGATAGCTCCGTTGCAGCCAGTCCCTCGCGACCAGCTCTTTCACATCTCTCCCCATGTGGAAACCCCATGCACTCATTTGTCCATACCGCATGGGTTTCGATCTGGGCCAGTCCCTTCGCTACTGTCACTGTCCCCCATGAAAAATGGATTGTCGCACCACGAACCTTTCGGGCCAGGATGATGGGATTTTCCATTGCGCCCTTATGGGCACCCAACATCTGTCTTATACATTCCATGAGTCGAGATACTCCTCCTGACTCTCCTATAACCCCATTTCCTAGCTCCTTTTTCTAGGTTAATCTAGAAAGGGCCGCCCTTGCGTAAGTCCAACACCAACCATTGCTAGGTCACTTCTACCTAGTCGTCCTGACCACATGACGTTAAATTGTATGGCCCTCGTCCTGACTACAGGACGTTAAACTGTATGGCCCTTGTCCTGACCACATGACGTTAAACTGTATGGCCCTTGTCTTATCCATATGAAGCTAAACTATATGGAAACACTCTTCTCTTCAAGACTATAAATTATATCATTCCCTCTCATTAAATAGTTGGATGCCTCTTTCTCCATGAAATATATGCCTTATGCTCCAAGAATAAGATGCCTCATGCCATGATCACAGTGGCGTAATTTCAAGAGTGTTGGAATCCGTTCAAACATTCCATCACTCCACCCCACTCTTTGTGTGTCCTTCATTCGGATATTCATACTATTTCATGTTTGAAGGGACCCCCTAACGGCCTAGCCTCATGCTTCATTGGCTCACCTACTGTCCTGGGCCTACACCCTGGAAGACATTGGACAACACTTAGAGATAGGTCTTGTGTTTCGAACATGGTCAGCAGTCGACCCTCATTTGTTTGTCCCCATTTCAGGCTAATGTGATATGGATGCTATGTTTCGAACATGGTCAACAGTTATCCTCCATCACCATGCCACCCTCATTTTGATCCGAATGTCAGGCATGTAATTAACACTTTTCATCTCCCTTTGTTCGGACTGATTCCAACTTCCTTGGCGTTATCCCTCTTTTGCACTTGCACATAGGCGTTGGCCCCCATTATATTCCTCAACCAACCAATGGGTTGGGATTCCCTCATGGCCAGACATGAGGAAGACACCCTGGGCGTCCATCCCGGAGTATGCCCCGACTTTATGGGCCGCCCTCATGCATAAGACCCACTTCACTTCTCATGGATGCACCTTTCGCGATGTGATACTCTGGTCCCTACCGCCTCTTGTTTCTCACACCGAGCATGACTCAAGTAGGTTTAGAGTAAGCATCGACCATGACATCCTCTTATGGGCCTCCTCAGAGTGTAAGCCCCAATCCATCTCCCTAGGCCTCCTCAGAGTGTAATCCCAAATCTATCATTATGGGCCGCTCCACGCGTAAGCCCCACTCCACTTTTCAAGGGCGCACCTTCCGCGACGTGATCGTCTAGTCCCTACTGCCTCTTGTTTCTCACACCGAGCATGACTCACGTGGGCTTAGAGTAAGAATCGACCATGACATCCTCTTATGGGACTTCTTAGAGTGTAAGCCCCAATCCAATTCGAACTACGTGGACTTTTATCCCTATCTCCTAGGCAGGGTACGTAGGAAACCCCCAAGATGTTCAAGCATGATCACCAACGGACCCCCCGAGTCCACCTTCGCGTCGGTTCTATGTTGCTTTCCATTTGAATTACGTGGAATTTGATCCTTTTCCCCTAGGCAGGGTATGTATGAAGCCTCCATGAAATTCAATCCCAACAACCGGTCGATCCGACTATCTTCACATCGGTTCACCGCACCACCCCTAGTCCCGCCTCAATGAGTTCCGACTCCTCGGGGTAATTAATCCAACGATGGATGGTAAACCTCGGGCCTAAATGATTCTGAACCCCTGTGTTCAACTGACCATTTCCAACCAGGGTTAAATCCATGGATACTATGCTTGGGTATAAACCAAAGATTCACGAACATATGAACACATCTTAGATCTATAAGAGAGTCCCAAAACAGGAAATAATTCTCCGCAAAAGGGTGCGATGAGCCCGACTTCCCATCCTCTTGACCAATGTGAGTTCTTAAGCGTCACTGGTCAGACCATCCGGCGAACGCCTACCGTTGGAAATCAGGTCCACGCGTCATCAGATACAGAACCATTGGGTGTTTCGAGACCGAAACACGAAACAAACACTAAAAATTATAAAAACCATAAAATCCCCTAAAAACATAAAAACCATAAAAACCCTCAAAATCCCTAAGATCCCTTAACCCCCCCAAAAAAACTAAAAATATCTAGAACTCCCTAAAATGTTTAAACCCCTTTAAAACCCTAAGAAAAAATTAAAAACCTAAAAACACTTACAAACCCTAAAACCCTAAAATATGCTAAAAACCCTAAAAAACCTAAAAACCATAATGAACCATATAACCATAAAACCCCATAAAAACCAAAAAACAAAAAAAACTCTAAAAAATCTTTAAATACCTAAAAATATTAAAAAATTATAAAATCATTACAATCCTTAAAAACTGAAAAAAAATCTAAAACCCAGTAAAACCAATAAAACACCAAAATTCTAAAAATACATAAAAACCCTACAAACCATTGAAATTCCAAAAAAGCATAAAAATATATAAAAACATAAAAAACTCTAAAACCCCCTATAAAAACCTTAATAACCCAAACACATGAAATACCTAAAAACCTAAAAATTCTAAAAACTAAACGAAACCCTAAAACCCCTAAAAACCATAAGAAACCACAAAAAACCTGAAAACCATAAAAATCCTAAAATCCCTAAAAATTTATTAAAATTTAAAAAACCCTAAAAGTCATGAAAACCCATAAGAAAACATTAAAAACTGAAAACTAAATAAAACCCCTAAAAATCCAAAAAAAACCCTACAAAATATTAAAACCCTAAAAACCATAAAACCGAGAAACCCCCAAAAAATCATAAAAACCCCAACAAAACCTAGAAAGACCATAAAAACTCTAAAAAAATATAAAAATACTTTAAAACCATAATATTATTTAAAAAATAAAAACCTTTAAAACACTAAAAACTATAAAAAATACTTAAAACCCAAAAGCACAATAAAAACACTTAGAGCCCCAAAATTCCTAAAAACCATAAAAACCCCTAACACCCCATAAATATCAAAAAAATACCAAAACATGACTAACAATATAAAAAACCTAAAAAATATTAAAGAACTCTAATAAAAAATTTAAAACAAAAAAACACCTAAAACCACTAAAGACTCTAAAAACTCTATAAACCCAAAAAAATCCTAAAACCCTTCAAAATCCCTAAAATCTTCAAATACCATAAAATACTAAAAAAACTGAAAAAATTCCAAAGATTAAAAAGAACACTAAAAACCCTAAGAAAAACATAAATACTAAAAAAATAGTTAATACCCCTCCCCCCACAAACCCGAAAAATTCTTAAAACCATGCATGTCCCAAAATCCCTTAAAAACCATAAAATCCAATAAAATTCTTTAAAATCATAAAAACCCATAAAACTAAAAAAAATCACAAAATACTCTAAAAACCATTTAGGTGCCAAAAAATGATATAACCCTCAAAAATAAAATTAAAACCCAAAAAACACAAAAAACCACCAAAAAACCAAACAAAATCCCCAAACCCCAAAAATCCCTCAAAATATCTAAGAAGCCAAAAAACCTTAAAATTCCAAAAAAAAATCACAAAAATTCCCTAAAAATGTAAAAAAACTAAAAACCCAGAAAAACCACATAAGAATATTAAAAACCTAAAAAAATTTAAACCCCCTTAAAAAACGTAAAATGCTAAAACCCCTAAAGAATCAGAAAAACCCTAAAAACTTTAAAACCCCATAAAAACCCAAAAAACCCTAAAAATCCTAAAAAATCCCTAAAACTACCCAACATTGTAAAAATCCATAATAACTGTAAGAAAATATTAAAAATATAAAAACACTAAAACCCCAAACAACCTTATAAAGCTAAAAACACTAAATGTTCCTAAAACTTGTAAATATCCTAAAAACCATAAAAACCATTAAAAAATTAAAAACCCTAAAACCCATAAAACCCCTAAATCCACTAAAAACTCTAAAAACACATTAAACCCCTAAAAACATTAAAAACTCTAAAACCATAAAACACTAAAAATTAAAAAAAATAAATGAAAAATCCAAAAACCCCATAAAACCATAAAACCCATAAAAACACTAAGAACCCTAAAAACCGTAAAATCGTAAAAACTACCTTAAAAATAACCCCTAAAAACCACACAAAACCCCTAAAAACATAAAAACATAAGAACACTAAAGACCTCTAAAAACGTAAATAACTGTAAAAATCCTTAAAACCCAAAAACTATTAAAATCACTGATAACCTAAAAACCATAAAAATCCTTAAAAATCCTGAAAAATCCAAAAAATGTAACAAAAATAAAAAAATACTTAAAAAATCACAAAACCCAAAAAACACTAATAATCCATAAAACCCCTAAAAACACTAAAAACACTAAAATAACCTAAATACCCTAAACCCGTAAAAACCATAAAAACCCAAATAAATTTATATACCCCTAAAACACTTAAAACCCTAAAAACCAACTAAAACTCTAAAAACTATTTAAACCCCTAAACGGTTAAATTATTTTAAAAACATTGAATCCCTAAATAACTAAAAAATATAAAAACCCAAAAAACGATAAAAACATTAAAAACCCTAAAATCCATAAAGCTTCTTAATATCCCCAAATCCCTAAAACCCATATAAATACCAATAAATAACAAATAATTCCTTAAAAATAAGGAATCCTAAAAATCATGAAACCACTAAAAAATAATTAAAAATGTAAAAACAATTAAAATCCCTACAAAACAAAAAAACACTAAAACCCATAAAAACACCAAAAAACCAAAATAAAACATAAAAACACTAAAAACACTAAAAACGTTAAAAACTGAAAAACCCTAACACCCATAAAAATGCTATAAAATCAATAAAAATAACCTAAAACTTAAAAAACCTTAAAACCTCTGAAAATCCATATCAAAACCACAAAAACCTAAAAAAACACCAATCCCACCAAAACCCCAAAAACCCTAAAAAAACCAAAAACCATAAAACCTTTAAAAACCTAAAAAACCCTAAAACCCCAAAAAACTAAAAAAACCCACCAAATACTCTAAAAAACATTAATCCCCTAAAAATATTTTAAAACTATAAAAATCCTTTAAAAACATGGAAACTCAAATTAACCCTAAAATCAAAAAAAACATACAACCTTAAAACTCTAAAAACCCCCTATATCCCTAAAAACTAATAAAAATACTAAAAACACTAAAAATCCCTCAAAACATTAAAAAACCATAAAACCCCTAAAAACAAATAAAATATTAAAAATCTAAAAGAACATAACACCCCAAAATAATTAAAAATCTCTAAAAACCCTGAAAGACCCTAAAACCCCAAAAAACCCCAAAAATTCATAAAGACCTATAAAACCTATATAACTTCCATTAAAAACTGAAAAACCACTGAAAATTATAGAAACACCTTAAACCCCCTTAAAATGTTAAAAATAAGTATAAAACCCATAAAAACTATAAAAAACTCAAAAAAACCTAAAACCAAAAAAACCCAAACAACATTGGGAGCCCTAAAAACACTAAAAATATGTTGAAACACTAAAAACCATAAAAAGCCTATGAAATCCCAAAAAACATAAAAATCCCTAAAAACCTTAGAAAAACCTGAGAAATCATAAATAAATAAAAACACTTAAAAATCCTAAAAACATAAAAAATCTAAAACAACAAAAAAAATCCTAAAACCCCCCAAAAGCATAAAACCCTTAAAATTTGTTTAAAAAAACCCCATAAAATCCTTAATATTACCTAAAAATCACTAAATATTAAATAAATAATTAAAACCCTAAAAAATCCTAAGAAAACCTTAAAAACAAAAATACAATTAAAACCCAAAAGAAACATATTAAATGAAAAAAATATCAAAAAGGCCCTAAAATCCCTAAAAATCGCTAAAACCATAAAACCCTTAAAAACCTTAACGACCCTAAAACCCATAATACCATTAAAACCCACTAAATCCCTCTAAAACCTTTCATCCATAAAAACACTTAGAAACACAAAAACGTATTTATATACTAAAAACAAAAAAAAACCGTAAACCCTCAAAAAACCATAAAAACCTCAAAACCAGAAAAACCCTAAAACCACAATGTCCCTAAAACCCATAAAGGTCTCAAAAAATCCTAAAAATCCCTAAAAATGTAAAAATACCTAAAAACCTAGAGAAATCCCAACAAAACCATAAAACCAAAAGAAACCATGAAACCTCTAAAAAACTAAAAAAACATTAAAAACCCAAAAAATCCCTAAAATCATAAAAAATGAAAATCTATAAAAACCATAAAACCATAAAAATCATAAAAATCCCTAGAAATCCCAAAAAAACATAAAACACACTAAAACCCGATAAATCCCTAAGAAAACCTTAAAAACCTAAAAACACTAAAAATCCCTAAAAACCCTAAAAAATGCTAAAAAATCTAAAATAACCAAAAATACTTAAATCCCATAAAGACCATCACAACTCCTTAAACCCCAAAAAATTCATAAAACCCCTAAAGATGTGAATTTGAAGATGGAATCTCTGGTGACTCTGGCCATTCGGCTCCTTCGTGATGGTGGATTCTTCCTAGGTTGAAGACGATGGAAAACGACGCACATCCCCCCCTCCCTCTCTGCGGGGGAGGATCCTCTATTAGAGGACTATTCTTTTTCGTCGCTCTCTTCTCCTGATTTTCTACCCTCCTTTCCGAAAATGGGGCTTTCCCCGAAGGTTCCAGAATTCTTCGACGGTCGTCCGTAGCTTACCCTCTCGATTCAGGAGTTCACTGAAGCTTTGGATCTGCACCACCTGACTCTGGTGGAAAGTTTCCCATTGCGGCGACCCCTGGTGTCCACTTTTGATAGGTTCGTATCGGCTTTCTGGAATCTTAGGGCTCAGTCGATTGTGTGTCTGATCGATAGCTCCCACATCATGATTCGCTTTTCCTCAGAGGAGGACCTGGTCCTTTCCTAGTCAGATGCTCCTCAGTCATGCAATGGAGCTCGTTTCTCCATTTTTCGGTGGAGCTTTGATTTTCATCTGAAGCGGAGTTCCCCGATAGTTGCTACATGGGTTAGATTTCCTGAACTTCCCCTTCCCTTTCAAAATTTCTCTATTATTTCGATGCTTGGGAATTTTGTGGGGAGGTTACTTTGTGTGGATAGTAGGACTAGGGCCCTTTGTCATCTGGTTTCCACAAGAGCCTTTGTTGAAGTTGATGCTTTGAAGGATCCAGTGGATGTTGTCTGTATTGTGGTGGGGGGAAGAACTCGGGTAGAGATATCCTGTTGTCTTTGAGACATGGCCGATGTTATACTCTTCTTGTTGGATATTTGGGCATAGTGATCAATCTGGAGGATGCTCTGGCCCTAGTAGGGGTGGTGGTTTTCTGGCTCACATTTCTTCTGGTGACAGCATCCTTCCTCTGGTGGAGGTTAAGGGGACAACGGGGGTGGCTGAACCATTATCCTCCCAACCCTTGGTTGATGATGTTCCCTGCTCATCTGTTTTGATGTTTTTAAGTGATCTAGAGTTTGCTCTGATGGATTAGGGTGGCTTTAAATAAGTCTGGCTAGAGGTGCTTGTGTTTTGGGAGATGCTGTTGAGGAGGAAGTCAGGAATAGGGAAGGCAATTGTGATGGGAGTCTGGAAAGGGAATGATCAGATGGAGGTTCCCTATGCACTACAACTAGGATGAGATGATTTAGTTGGCTTGAAGGATAATGATAGTACTGATGGATCCTCTTCAACAGTTAAGTTTGTTGCACCTGCTCCAAACAATTTCCAGGTTGCATCCTTGGATGAGCCCGCAGTGATGGATGTGCTGGTGGGAGATGTTGTGAAGGAGGCAGTGGTTGTTCTGGGCATGTGGATTGGGGATGAGTGGATTATGTCTTTGGTAGAGGAGGAAAGTTCTGTGATGGAAGAGGAGCCCTGGATCCCCAGGGTACAATACACTAATTGGCGTGATGCCCCTCTGGTACTGTCTGGGTGTGCCAGTGTGGGGGGAACTGACATTGAGCCTGGGTTATCTCCTCCCATAGGAAGCACTAGCGGTGCTGAGGATCTTCCCAGTGCTCAGGTTTTGAACCCTCTGCCGGGGAATGTTGGGGATGTTGGTGATCCGTCTAGGAACCAGTAGAGGGCTATGGTCCTCCATGGTGTTTTCTATGCTGAAGATCATTGTGTGCAGTTGCATGAGATGGTGTGGGTTGAACAGGAAAGGTTTCCACTTGAGGGTGAAGCTAAGAGGCTTTGGGAGAGGTTTGCTAAGGCTGATTTCCAGATAAAAACTACTATGGCCAGGTCAAAGGAGGATAGGAACAAAAGAGGTGTCGAAACTCTTGGGTCAGAAGGTAAGAAAGGGAATTCAGCATCTGCTGTCAGCGATGGAGTCACTTGTGCGAAATCAGGTCATGAAGTCGGGTCCACCTCCGCCCCCCCGAGGCGAAGACGGAGGAAGGATTATTCTACCCTCACACGTCCTATGGCAACCCGGGCCTCATTAAGGGCAGTCAGACTTAATCTAAAAGTTAATAAGCAAGACCGACCTACAATTTCTGCTGAGCAAGAGAAGTCTAGGATAAAGCTACTATCCAGGCTTGGCATGCAATAGGATTATGAGTCTGTATGGGATTCAATTGACATGGCTGTTGAGTCAGATTACAGTTTTGCTGATGTGGGTGAAGGCTTTGGTGTGGGCATTGGGTATAGTGGTGCGGAGCTCGACGATTTTGGTGGCGACATTGACTGATCCTCCACTGTGTGCTTTTCCTTTTGAACTCTTTTGGCGTGTTTTTTTCTTTTTTGTTTGTTCTTCTTTTCATTTTGGGGCCTTCGGGCTGGGGTCATAAGGGTTTTTGGGTGTGGGTCATTTCATCCCTCCCCTCCCTTGTCTTCAGTATATTTGTGTCTTTTTATAATAAATTTTGGGGGTGCCAGGATTAGCCTGGACCCGAGCCTTCCTTTCCCCTAAAGACCACTAAAAACAAAAATTCCTTTTGAACCCTAAATACATTAAAAAATTATAAAAAATCTCTAAAACCCCAAAAAATCCAAAAAAAAAACCATAAAAATATAAAAAACCTAAAAACTCTTAAAATGTTGAAAAACCAGGAAATCCAAAAAATCAAAAAAAATACATAAAAAAACCCAAAAAATAAAAAAACTAAAAATCCCTAATAAATCCTTAAAACCAAAAGAACATAAAACCCTTAAAAAAATGAGAAAACCCCTAAAACCCTAAAAAACCCTCAAAATCCCTCGAAACCCTAAGAATTATAAAAAACTTTAATAAGACATAAAAATATGTAAATTGTAAAAAAACCATAAAACCCTAATAACACCTAAGAAAACCTTAAAAATATAATAACTCCTAAAATCCCTATAAACCCTATATAACATAAGAGGCCTTAAAACCCTAAAACCCATAAAACCACTGAAAACCTTAAAAAACCTAATAACCTTAAAAACATGAAAAATCACTAAAAAATAAAAAAACCATTTAAACCCTAAATAACTTTCAGAAACATTAAAGTCCCTAAAAATATTAAAAAACTCAAAAAACCCCGAAAACCCGAAAAATCCCCTAAAATCCTCAAGATCCCAAATGACCATAAAAACCCATAAAAACCCTAAAAGGCCCTAAAATCCATAAAAATGTAAAAAACCAAGAAAATCACTATCAAAACATTAAAACCAAAATACAATTAAAACACCAAAAAAATCTAAAAATAATAAAAACCCTAAACCCTTAAAAACCACAGATACCCAAATACCCCTCAAAAACCCTAAAAACCCTAAAAACACTAAAACCCATAAAAATCCAAAAAACCCCTAAAATTATGTAAACATAAAGACCCAAAAAACAAAAGAAAAATCATAACAAAACCTTAAACTATAGAAACACTTTAAACCCCTCAAAACCAAAAAAGGATAAAAACCTAAAAAGACCCTATAAACCCTAAAAACCCCTTAAAACCATAAAAACGAATAAATTTAAAAATCCCTAAATTCCCATTAAAACACCTAAAAAATATAAAACCCCTGTAAACACCTAAAAATTTAAAAAATTAAAAACCCATTAAAACCCTAAAAAACTCAAAAAAACACTAAATCCCAAAAAAACATAAAACCCATAAAATACTAAAAACCCCTCAAACCCCTAAAAATCCTGATAACCCCTAAAACACACAAAAATCCTAAGAAATACTAAAAAACCATAACACATATAATCCCAAAACAACCCAAAAACCCTATGAAATACATAAAAACCTAAAAACATGAAAAATGATAAAAATCGTATAAATCCACAAAGTCCCTAAAAACCCTAAAAATCATAAAAATGCTACAAAATACCTAAATATCACCAAAAAATAAAAACCCATACAAACGCTAAAAATCCCTAAGAAGACATTAAAATACTAAAAATCTAAAAATCCATAAAAACCCTAAAAGCACAAAAAACCCTAGAAGATCCTAAAACCCCTAAAACACCCCAGGAAACATAGTATCCCTAAAACCCATAAAACCCTAAAAACCTTCTAGAAATCTATAAATCATTTAAAATGTTAAAAAAATTAAAAATAATTAAAAACTTTAAACACTAAAAACTAAAAAACCCTAAAAACCTACAATACCTATTAAAACCCAAAAACCCAAAAATCCCAAAAAAATCCATAAAAATTTAAAAAAGAATTAGAAATCATAAAAAACTATATAAATATCTAAAAAAGAAAAATCCCAGAAAAAAATCTAAGAAAATATAAAACACTTGAAAACACTTAATACCCCTAAAATATAAAAAATTCTTAGAACACTAAAAACAATAAAAAAAAGCCTCAACAAACCTAAAACCACTGTGAGACAATAAATATACTAAAAAATCTCTAAAAATTCCTATAAATGTAAAAGCACTAAAAATCCTAAATAACCCTATGAAAACTATAAAAACCTAAAAAAACACTTGACCCCCCTAAAACCCCTAAAAACACTAAAAGTGTTAAAAAACATAAAACCCAAATAAAAAACATTGACAACCCTCACAATCCCTAAATATGGTAAAATCCCATAAAAATCCAAAATGACAACAAAAATCCCTAAAAACAAAAAAACTAAAAAACACGAAAAAGCCAAAGAAAACCTAAAAAACATGATAACACTTAAAAACAAAAAAAAATCCTAAAAATGTATAAAAAACATAAAATTCCCTATACACCCTAAAACCCCTAAAAAACTTTTAAACGCCTAAAACCCCTTTAAAACAATAAAAATCATTAGAAACCATAAAAACCATTTAAACTCATAACAAAGTTAATAACCTCTAAAAAACAATAAACACATAAAAACTCAAAACCCCCCTAAAAAATCATAAAAACTCTAAAAAACCCAAAAAATCCATAAAACCCTAAAAAATATAAAAATACAAACAAATCCCAAAAATCCCTAGAACGTAAAAAAACAATAAAATTTAAAAATACCTTAGAAAACCTAAAAAAATATAAATACTAAAACCCCCTAAAAACCTAAAAGATGCCAAAAAACCCAAAAAAAACAAAATCCTAAATATCCTAAAAACCCCCAAAATCCCTAAAAGTGTAAACTCCCAAAAAACCTAAAAAACTCCATATGAAAACAATTAAATCTAAATATAGCCTTAAACCATTTAAACACCTAAAAATGTTAAAAACCCTAAAAGACCATAAAAACCCTAAAAGACCATAAAAACCATAAAACCACCTAAAACCCATAAAACCCCTAAAAACTATAAAAATCCTTAAAAACCATTACAACCACTAAAATATCTAAAAACCCTTTAAAACACTAAAATATTACAAAAACTCTAAGAAAACTTTAAAACTCTAAAAACCCTAGAAAACCCAAAACCCCCTCAAAATCTTTAAAACCCATAAAAATCCTAAAAAAGGAATATAATTGATAAAAACATAAAATCACTAAAACCCTAAAATACCATAAGAAAACCACAAAAACCTAAAAAACTAAAAACCCATAAAAACTAAAAAATTGATAACACCCCTAAAAACCCCAAAACCATCAAAACCCTCAAAATCCATAAAAACTTAAAAACACCAAAATACCAATAAAAATATGTGAATAGACAAAGAAGTCACTGAAAACATGAAAATCTAGAAAAAACCTATGAAATACTTAAAAACCAAATAACACTTATAAACCCTAAAAACCTAAAAAACACTAAAACCCATAAAAGACCCTAAAACCCCAAAAAATCCCCTAAAATCATTACAACACTAAAAACCTAAAAACTACTAAAACACCATAAAAACTCTGAAACCAATAAAAACAAATAAACCACTTTAAAACTAAAAAAATTAAAAAAAAGACAAAAATACCCCATAAAAACATTAAATGACAAAAAAACCCACACAAATTCAAGAAAACCCATAAAAACTCAAAAATCTATAAAAATCACTAAAATCTGTAACAACCCATATAAATCCGAAAAATACCTAAAAAATACTAAAAATCTTGATAAACCCTAAAAATAAATAAAACCGTGACAAAATAAAAAAAAATCTAAAAACCCTAAAAAACTGAAAAACACTAAATCACTCAAAATCCAAAAACCCTAAAAACCATAAAATCCTAAAAAATTCCTAAAATCCCTAAAAACATAAAAAAACCCTAATAGAAACATAAACACCATAAAACAAATAAATTCCAAAAAAAATATAAATACATTTAAATCCCTAAAAGACTCTAAAAACCCTAGAAACCCCTAAAAACCATAAAACACCCTAAAAAACATAAAACCCACAAAAAACCCATAAAACCCCTGAAACACTAAAAACAACAAAACCTATTTATACCCATTAAAATATTAAAAAACACTAAAATACATTAGAAATATAAAAATAAAAAACGAAACCTAAAAACCCCCAAAAATATAAAAAACCTAAAACCCTAAAAACACAAAAAATCCTCAATATCCATAAAGGCCATGAGAATCATAAAAAATCAATAAAAAATTAAAACCCTCAAAAAAGATGAAAATCCATAAGAAAACCTTAAAAACATAATCACATTTAAAACCCCTAAAAACATAAAATTTCAAAAAACCCTAAACCCTTAAAAATCAAAAAAACCAACAAAATCCATAAAACCCTAATAACCCATAAAAGTAATAAAATTTTTCTAAAAAAACAAAAACATAAAAATAGGTAAAACCCTAAAAATCATAAGATAACCATAAAAATCAAAAATAACTAAAAACCCCTAAAAACATAAAAACCCTAAATACCCTAAAACCCCAAAAAAACTAAAAAACTAAAAAACTAAAAAACATTTATTCCAAAAAAAATTAAAAACTCTAAAAACCTTAAATCCCCGAAAATTCAAAAAACCCCTAAAAACCTAAAAATAAACCATAAAAAGAAAAAAATCCTTCAAAATCAAAAATCCATAAAATCAAATAAAATTCCTAAATATCTCAAATAAATTTAAAAACCCCAAAACCCCTAAGAAAACCGTAAAAACCAAAAAAGAAACTTAAAATACCAAAAAATTAAAAAAACACTAAAACCCAAAAAAAACTAAAACCCCCCAAAATACCTAAAACATTAAAAAATATGGAAATCTATAAAAACACCAAAAATATATAAAAACATAAAAAACCCTAAAAACCCCTATAATAACCATAAAAACCTAAAAACACTTAAAACCCAAAAAAACCTAAAAAATTATAAAAACACTAAACACCTCTAAAAACCATTAAAACTATGAAAACCCTTAAAATCCAAAAATCCCAAAAACACCCAAAAACCACTAAAAATTATAAAAACACTCCAAACCCCTTAAAATGATAAAAACACTGAAACCATAAAAAACTAAACAACTCAAAAAACCATAAATACCCAATAAACCATAAACCCAAAAAAAAACATAAAACCCCTCATAATCCTAAAAAGGAATAAAAACCATAAAAACCCAACAAAACCTTAAAAATCCATAAAAACATAAAACCCCTAAAATATATAAAAACACCTAGGAAAACATTTAAAACCTAAAGAAACGTAAAATCCCAAAAACCACAAAAATTCTAAAAACACTATGAAACCCAAAAAACCGAAAAACCCCATCAAAATACATAAAACCCCTTAAAGCCGTAAAATTAAAAAAATCCTTAATAATACCTAAAATAGAAAAAAACCTCATACCTTGAAAACCTCTACCAAAACCATAAAATCCAAAGAAATATAAAACCCCTAAATCACTAAAAAATAATATAACCATAAAATACAACTAAAACCCTAAAAACACCTAAAAACAATAAAAATCCATGAAATCATTAAAAAAACATAAAAATAATAAAATTCACTAAAATCCCTTTAAACCAAAAAAAATTTAAAATATTATAAAGACAATAAAACTCCAAAAACATCAAAAACCATAAATTCCTAAAAAGCTATAAAACCCCAAAAAATCCATCAATTCCCTAAAAAACCTAAACACTGTAATAACCCTAATAAATCCCTAAAAATCCCTAAATATATAAATATACCTAGAAACTATGAAAACCTATAACAATAACATATGACCCTAAAAACTATAAAAACCCCTAAAAACCATAAAACACCTAAAACTATAAAAACCCTAAAAACAAAAAAAACCTAAAAACCATTTTAAGATCTTATTTCGAACTGTTTAACTTCGACGAGATGGAGGAATAATGCACCCGACTATAGATCTCATGAATGGATGAGCCCTACTCGATTGCTAAAGTCAGGTACACCGGTCATTGTTTCGAAATTCTCAACGGTTCCATATCCAACAATACGTGGACCTACTTTCCAAAGGCAGGTATCCGCTAGGTGGTTTGGCCTACGATGCTTAAGAACTCACATTTGTCGAGAGGATGGGAAGTCGGGCCC
This sequence comes from Viscum album, assembly GCA_963277665.1. Lineage (NCBI taxonomy): Eukaryota > Viridiplantae > Streptophyta > Magnoliopsida > Santalales > Viscaceae > Viscum > Viscum album. Next base: position 1,422,269,403 of record OY728136.1, on the reverse strand, counting down.
AACACACCCTTTTTAGGGGGAATTATTGCATGTTACGGAACTCTTTTATAGATTTAAGACGTATTCATATATTCGTGAATCATTTGTTTATACCCAAGAATAGTATCCACAGATTTCTCATGGTTGAAAATGGTCAGCTGAACACGGGGAATCAGAATCATTTATGCCCAAGGTTTACCATCCCTCATTGGATTAATGACCACGATGAGTCTGGACTCATTGAGGCGGCACTAGGGGTGGTGTGGTGAACCGATGTGAAGATAGTCGGATCGACCAGTTGTTGGGATTGAACCTTAGGGAGGCTTCCTACATACCCTACCTAGGAGACAAGGATCAAAGTCCATGTATTTCGTTCGGGAGTATCAGATAACTGGCGTAAATGTGGACCTGGGGGGGGGGGTCCGCTAGTGATCTGGCTTGAACCTCTTGGAGGCTTCCTACGTACCCTACCTAGGAGGCAGGGATCAAAGTCCACGTAGTTCACATGTGTATGGGGATTAAACTTTGAGGTGGACCAGAGTAATGGATTGGGGCATACACCTTGAGGAGGCCCATAAGAGGATTTCATGGTCGATGCCTACTCTAAGCCCACGTGAGTCATGCTCGGTGTGAGAAATAAGAGGCATCACGGACCAGACGATCACATCGTGAAAGGTACGTCCGTTGGAAGTGGAGTGGGGCTTATGCATGGAGCGGCCCATAGTAATGGATTTGGGGCTTATACTATGAGGAGGCCCAGAGTAATGGATTGGGTCTTACACTCCGAGGAGGCCCAGAGTAATGGATTGGGGCTTACACTCTCAGGAGGCCCAGGGCGACAGAGCGCAGCGGGAGAGGGAAAGAGGTGCTCAAATACCCATCACCTCTCTTATTCTTGTGGGAAGTACAGAAGTGCTTGGGGGATTCCTTCTGATGGGTATTTTACTACCCCTAAAGAAGGGAGAAGTGCCCTAGACCCAACAGGTGGAGGGGCAGAGAGGGGACCCCGGAGCTCAGACTCCACATTACCTTGGGAATGTGAACCCAGGAATGCTTTGGAAACCTACTAAAGGGTCGGTTCAACCACTTCTCCCCTGCTTACCATGGGTATGTGAACTCAAAACATCGCGACAGTGCACCTTAGGGTTACACCACATGGATCTGGTGGCTCTAGTGCAGGCCTCGGCTTGGGGCCGATAAGTAGGCCAATGAGGGAGTCATGGAGGATCAGGCCAGTTTGGAAGGATTTTATCTATCTCGTGGAATGGGAACTCCAAAGTATTAAGGCCACATGGGGGTATAGGTTATAGTGCCCTTCACATAGGGAAGTACTAAGCGGTTGGAGAAACTGTCTGCAAACCAAGGTGGTCTATGGAACAGTGAGAATCCCATGAAATAAGGAGGTTCGCCACTTTGAGTTCGATCTACATACCAGGGTGGTAAGCGGAGGGTTCCATGCAAGAAGTGGCGGCCAAGGGAGGGGTCATTCGGGGGGTTTTCGGTTGAGGAATCTCCCATGTAGGTGGGTGATACGTGGTGCAGCGGATTAGAAAAGTGGCATAAACACCCCAGTCTATGAGGAGTGCATCCGTGGAGGGGCCATGGTTCGCAGTCTTCTCTTATTTTTTATTTTAGGTTCGCGATTCACCAAGTTATTATGTGTTTTTTTGGGTTCCTTATTAGTTCATTCACAGGTTCATACCTGCTATGGTTTGCGAACTGTAACTTCGCTGTTTGCGAAATCCTAATCCTTCCTTTGAAATCCTTCCACCCGAATCTGATCGATCTCATCTGAATCCCCTTCCCTCTTCCCCCTCGGTCTTCTATTATAGAGTGAGGAAAGATATGTATTTTTGGTCACGCATCACCTTTTGCATAGGCCCATGACCAAAAACCCAGTTAACGGCTGACTTGGCCAATCTGCGGCTTGCGGTGGGCACTGAGCGCATCTCCCCTGCAAACCGAACAAGCTCAGGGAATGCTTCACAGCTGTGTAGGGTTCCTCCTCCATTCTACGAACGCCGGAGGATGCGGCTTGATCCGGTCGATGCGGTCCGTGGTTGGGGCGGTACATGAAGGTGAACCGGATCGGCACTCGTCCTGCTTCATGCCCGCGGAGGATCTCTGCCTACATTTCGTGAACGGCATCGGTCTGCAGAGGGGGTGCTCCGTGGAACCGGCCGCGTTCTTGTTTGGACTGGTCTGCGGACCGGTTCATCTTGTGCCTTTATTCTCCATACTTTTCCCAATTCTTTGGGGAAAATTTGGCATGATCTCCCTTGGGTTAAAAGGGGATTCGCATTCTCATTTTTGGATTTTTCAGGACCCTAAAAATTCCCCCCATCGAAATGGGGTCCGATCGGAACGAAGAGGAGGTAATTTCGATGTAGAGTTGTCCTAAAACAAGGATGGTTTGTGGTAGGGGAGTAGACCCGGTGGGGGGACCATGCCTACAAATACGGGGGCCCCTTAATTTTCCCTTTACCATATTCTTAATGAAACCAGAGCTCTCTTGCGTTTCTGTCTGCACGTTCTCATTCCATCGCGAGATGCTTCATCCACAAACTAGCTACCACTTATGTGAACCATTCCTCCTTCGTGTTCACATTCACCTGCAGAAAAATTTCCCAACCGTGAACCAATACTTTTAATTAATTAAAAATTAAGTCACGATAGGCCGCAGAGGAACTCGCTTCGCGGTTTTGATGGTCCACGAACTGAAATCTTCTGGACATTGAAAATTTCTTATGTCTTCTGAACCTAATTATTTAAATCCAGGATTAAGATTCCACGGAGCAGCCTGGTTCGCGGTTTTCTGGCCAATGCTTCGCAGGCCAAAGTAACGCAGACCCCTTTCCGTGAAGGGCTGGTTCGCGGGATACAGTCATCACGAACCACCTAATGAGGCCTTCTTGCGAACCTTATCACGAAGGCTTCTCGATGCCTTTGCCATACAACTGGTATTTTTGTCCAAGTTTTGTTATTCTAGACTAACCATTTTCCTGGTCTTCATGATGTAGGGAGAAAACATGGTTCTCCCTCGCCCTGCACCCAGACCTACTACCGAGCCTCTCCCAATTGGTTCAGGGAGACATCCAGCTATGATTCGAAGAGCGGAGAGCATCAAAGAAAACCCCAGTCGATCCATTATTCCCGACGATGGTGTTTTGAAAGAATCGCTCTATCCTGAACTCCTGGGTTATCCACTATCAAATCAGTTTCCACTTTACAGCTTCGGTCTTCAAGACGATGTCTCTACCCCCCTACATTCTCAGGTCTTCCATCTCCTATCTTGAAGGTGTTACCAAAGTGCATTCAGGCGAACCTTACCTCATTGGGGGAGATAACCTCTGATTCTGATCTGAAAGACACATTCATCTTGAGAGGATCTATCTGGATCCAAAGTGATCAGTGCACTCAAGAATTTTCTCAAGAGGCTGTCTTTAAGAGTCACCCCTCCATTATCAACCTTGCTCGAGTGGATCCTGATGCGGTGTGGATTCCTAGATGGGATCTTCGATCTTGTGGAATCTTCTCAAATGACTGGGCCTGGGCCTTCTGGGTCCATTATCATTGTCGGGAGTCTCCCGAGTCACAAGAAGCAGTAAATTTGTTCTCCACAGTCTGGGCCTCCCAATTTTCTATCTACCCACCATCCTTGATCCCGCCTGACCTGCTCAGTCACTAGTGTTCAAGCACAAATACTTTCCACCTTTCCCATGATGAAGTTGGCATTAGTTTGTGGGACATCTATCAATCGGGAGGGCTGCCGATTATCGGTGTGATGTATCATGAGTTCCTTCCCACTCTTAGTGCATGGGATGACGTCAAACAAGTGCCTTCGTTGGCAAGGGATCTGCTGGTTATGGCGGAGCAATCACTGGGTCAGGCCTTGCGTGCTCTCTCTCTTATTCCCTATAGCACCTGGATAGAGTTATTTCTGAACACCACTGGTCCTGTGCCGAAGATCAAGCGCCCCAGGACTCATCCTTCTCAACAGTTACAAACCATCTCAGGTTTCTACTGGGTGGTTCTGGAGGCAGGCGACTACCTTTCATGGGGTTATGAGGTGTGCCCCGGTGTGCCTCTTACGCTTCGGCTATTAGGTCTATTTTCCATGTTTCTGAGCGGGTGGTTATTCCCTTCTCAGGATATCAACCCAGGCGTCAGGGCATGTACCTTGATGATGGCAGTTGAGTTGGCAGAGGGTCGTATGGTGAATTTGATCATGCCCACTTTGGCTTGTATTTACGAACTGCTGAGCCACATGCAGGAGGGCGGGTCACCCTACCGTTTGAGTGGGCCATTTCAATTCTTATATGTCTGGATAGCAAATCATTGTCACTGTTACGAGTATTTTCATAACACTGTCATCCCGCTTCCTACCTTCTGGCCAACTCTGCTTGATATAGCTGGGGTCCGTCTGAAGCCCTTCAATTCTGATGAAATCATCGAAATTATGAGTTAATTCTCCCAGTTTTCTTTTGTTCCATACCCCACTCCTTCTGGCGTCGTGGATGACAAATGTAGGGGGATCTTTGAGGAATGTTCTTATATGATTTCACTGCGGGACGGGTTTCTGGCCGCACGGATTGACGGGGTTTCTCTATGTGAGTTGTATGCCCCCATCGTTTTACTTGCCATTTTGGGTGTATGCAACTCCAAGTTTCCCATCCCCCTCTTCGGGCTTGAGGGCTGCACTCAGTCACTATCCGTCAATGGTGGTAGATGCTGATGCAGGAGGGATCTGACATAAGAATCCTCTTTCCTGGTACGGGATCGGCTTCCATCCTATTCTTAGAGTACGCAAGGATGTGGGTAAAACATTACCCCAATGGGGTCCTAGGGAAGGATTTCTGGTAGGTTCCCTAGTCAGGAGTCATTGTGGTTGTTGTGCCTACCGCAACTTCCTCATCGGCTCTGAGGGAGGACCGACTGATGGCTCGTCGGTCAAAGTGACTCAAGGGATTTTCCTCTCCCATCCCCTCTGTGGCCGAAGTTCGAATGGACCCAACCTTCTTGGATGTATATGAGGATGACCCTGTGGCTTCGGGTCCTAGCGAGAAAATTCCTGAAGTTTTTCCGACCGGTACTGGACTTAGCGACTTGACTCCCAAACCTGAACTAGGGTTAGAAGATTCAAGTCTTCCCAACTTCAGAACCATCATTTAGCGTGCACGTGCCTACACTGTTCTCAATTCCAGACTTTGGTCTCGTGCCGTCTAGAAAGGATACTAAAGATCCTCGTGTCATGGCGGATAAGTGGGCAGTGCGCAGGTGGGCTTGGCCCTGAATTTGGGAGATTTTCACCGAAACTCCTCTAGCCAAAATGGAAACTAAAATTGAAGCACTCCGACAACTCTTTCTGGGTTTGGGGTCGGGTGTCTTTGACTATCGACAGTTTCATTTTCTCGCCCGCCAGGTTTTCATTTCCCGCGGGGAAGTTGCTGATGGTGAGCGCAAAATTACTCACCTTACTGCTTCTCATTGTGGGTCCTGAACCCTGGAGGGATCCATGACAAAGCTCCATCAGCTGATAGCACTAGAGGTGATCTCTCGAGATCAAGCGACCGTCCAATCTTCCGAATTGCATGAATGCAAAGTACGGGCAGTGATGCTGAGGGACCAATTGTCAGCTTTGACTGGTAACCTTGAAGCCACCATGAAAGGGATCACCGATCTCCAAACAACAGTGGAGCACACCAGTTCGGTGGTGGAGGTTGAGCCTAGGGAGAAGGTCATGCTGGAGCATACATGCAACAACCTTCGCCACACAGTTGTCGATCTGATGGAGAGAGCGAATCATGCTCCTTTATGACTGTCGGAGCCATTCTTGTACTCTCTATTTTTCTTACCCCTCTTCTCTTTTTCTTTTTTTGTGAGGGAGAGACCCCAGCCTGTGGACGTCCTCCCTTTTTGTTCCAAAGGAATACAATCCTTGTCAATCTTTTGTTGCTGTAAAATTTGATTATTACTAAAATAATTGTTGTGTAAATAACAACTCACTGACTCAGTATTAATCATGACTCAAGAAAACAAACTCTAACTTTTGCCTGGACCATGGGATATAGCAAGCATATTTTGACTATTTCTAGTGTTTTATAGAAAATTCCCAAAAACTTTTTGTTTTTTCTTTTAATGACCTTATTTTTCATGGACTCATTTAGTGTGAACCCAGCAGGTATGACCCAAAATTTTCTTAGATCGCCCTTTTCGGTTTTTCTGCCTAACAGGATTTGTGCCTCTTTTGCGAGTGGTTTAAAGTCTCGCCGTCAGGACTATCATTACTGATGTTTTTGGTCGAACATCTTTGACCAAATATGGTGGGGTAAGGGCCCAATGAGGGTTGGTTGATAAAAAGATGTCTCGATGTCCTTCAGATTCATGTGAAGGGAGTGTGTTTAGATTTGAACGACGTGCAGGGTGTGTCTCAAGACATGGGAGTCGTACCGGCATGCAGAGGTGGGAAGAACATCGCTTAAGGAAATATTGCCTTTGGTAGATGGGCCAGGGGCAATCAATATGCAGAGCAGCTGAGGTCATGGTATGCATAGTCGTGCAAAGGTGTCCCCAATTCAATGACTCTCCATTTCTAATGGCCAAAGGACTTCATGAAATTCCGGTTTACGGAGACCACCATGGGTGGCTTGGAGAATTATGAAAACCACTGGGGGTGGATTGGAAAGGGCACGCGACGTCTGAAAGGTTTTGAGAACATCTTTATCAATCAAGACTGTGGAAGCAAGGATCCTGTCATACGCAATTATCTAGCATAAAGGATGGTTGGAGCTTGACGCAGTTTAATGTCATGGAACTGGGACTTTATCTAGAATGGAACAACTTCCACTAGTCCTCGACAATCTCACCAAATATGTTCTGCCATATTCAGGCAGGGTTGTGAAAGAGTCTTGTAAAATGTAGCTCAGAGGGTTTCTGAATCCCAGGATGGACATAGGGGCTCAAGGGCCAAGAGGCGTACGGAGAGAAGCATCGCCTAAGGAAATCTTGCCTTTGGTAGATGGGCCAGGGGCTATCAATATGCAGAGCCTTTGAAGGTATAGTATGCATAGTCCTGCAAAGGTGTCCTTATGTCAACGACGGTATTCTTCTGATAGCCGATAAACATCAGGGAAGTTGAGATTCGGGACCACCAGGGGTGGTTTATGAGAGTTCGGATTTTTTTGATTACAGAGAATGGTTTATGAGGAGAGGGTGCCTAGATACGGGAGGAGAATCTAGGATACGTATCCTAAGAATTGGTTAAGTCATTACTTCCTATGCTAGTGTGAGAAGGTTGTTTGTGCAGGTCTGACACGTGCACTAAGGGACAGAGAAAAGCGTATGTTCCTTATTGAACCCATGACGGGTTTCACCGTGCAGTTTAACCTCATGCGATAATGACGTGGAGAATTAGTCATAGGTGCTCTGCAGTTTACCGTCATGCAGTGAGGATTGGGGAACCTTTAAATTTCACACAGTTTAATGTCATGCGACAAGGACGGCTTCCGTGCAGTTTAACGTCATGCGGTAAGGATGGATTCCGTGTAGTTTAACGTCATGCGGTAAGGACGTAGTTGCGAAGGCTGATCTTGATCAGAATGAAAATGGGCTTGAACATCTCGGCATGTCCAAGACGTGTAGAGGGGTTAATGGTGTAAATCATGGCTCCGGGTTTTCATAGATTAGGAGAAATGATATGGTGGATCTGAGGCCGGTAAGAGTACGAGGATAGGAAGAGTATCGCCTGAGGAAATCTTGCCCTTGGTAGAAGAGCGAGGGGCTATCAATATTCAGAACCGCTGAGGGCATGGTATGAATAGTCATACAAAGGTGTCCACAGGTCGATAACATTCCACTTCAGATGTCCGTGAGTGGTTAGGAGGATCTGCGATCATCTGGGCCACGAAGTCTATCATCTGGTAAGAAAATATCTGGTCATGCCGGGTATGTTTGGCCCTAGTTGCTATTAAATATTAGAGAGCTCCCTGCACTAATTTATCTTACACGTGGGGGTGTACCTTCACTCCTATATAGTTTAAAGTCATGTGGTAAGGACGAGGTACTCCTAATTTAGCGGTCATAAAGCTCGGACCATTGGGTGACTATTGCTGCAGTCACTCGAAGGATAACTGGGTCAACATGCTCTGATATACTTGGAACAAGGTGGGGGATGAAGTTCCTAAACTGTAACTTTGAGTTTTCCTGGATCAGGAGGTGTGGTGTGGGGGCACTGAGGCCGGTAAGCGCACGGAGCTATGAAGAGTGTCGCCTGAGGAAATATTGCCTTGGTTAGATGGGAAAGGGCTATCAATATGAAGAGCCGCTAAGGGCATGGTATGCATATTCATGAAAAGGTGTCCTCGGGTCGATAACTTTCCACTTCTGATGGTCGTGAATGGTTATTAAGGTCCACAATTGCTCAAAGTGTAGAGTTCGGCACGTGGGGATAATGGCGTCCAAGCATACAAGAAACATCTTCACTGCAATTGTCCGTTAAGTAAAAGTAGCCATGTCATGTCTTGATGTTTGTTGATTTCGGTCATCATGTGAACCATGTTCGGATACGTAGGCCAACCGGGTAGGGTTACCCTAGAAACATTTGGATGTGAAAAGGGGAATGAACTTGTAAACCACTGCTCCATAAATTTTTGGATCAGGATATGTGATATGGGGGATCTAAGGCCAGTAAGCGTACAGAGCTTGGAAGATTGTCACCTGAGGAAATATTTCCTTTGGTAGATGGGCCAGGGGATATAAATATGCAGATCCGCTGAGGTCATGGTATGAATAGTTATGAAAAGGTGTCCCTGGGTCGATAACTTTCCACTTCTGATGGTTGTGAATGGTTATGAAGATCCGTAATTATCTGGGTCATGGAGTCTGATATATGGAGAGGATGCACCCAAATGTGCAAGGAGTATTCCCATCTCGTTTCGTCGTATATCTTGGGTGGGTCATGAAAAAGTCTGTTCAGTTTAACTTCATGCGATGAGGATGAGGGATAAACCCTGTTAAGGTCTAGTCCATACACGGGGGAAAGGGAGAATTTTTAAATCTTATTATCCGTGCAGTTTAATGTCGTGCAGTAAGGACGAAGAATACACCTCGTGCAGGTCTGGTCCATACATGGGGGGGGGGGGAAGAGGGCATTTTTAACTTCTTATCCGGGGGGCGGGCTAGGATGGGGAACCCTGGCGTCGCTATGTATCCTGCAAAGTCAGGAATCCAGACGAACGTAGTTCTTTAAAAGATGATACACTCTGTGAAGGTCTGGTCCATACACAGGGGCAAAAGGCATTTTTATCTTTTATTTGGGGGTGACTGGGCCAGGATGGGGAACCCTGGTGTCGCTACGTATCTTGCAAGGGCAGGAATCAAGCCGTACATAGTTCTCTGAAAGAAGTACACCCCATGCAGGGATGGTCCATACACGGGGGAAGGGAACATTTTTTAACTTTCATTATCCATGCAGTTTAGCGTCGTGCGGAGAGGATGTTAAAATACACCCCGTGCAGGTCTAGCCCTCACACGGGGGAAATGGACATTTTTAATTTTATCTGGGAGTGGCTGGGCTAGTACGAGGAACCCCGTGGTCACTACGTATCCTGCGAGGGCAGGAATCAAGCCGTACGTAGTTCTCTTCTAGATACACCCTGTGTAGGTCTAGTCCATACATGGGGGAAGGGGGCATTTTTTCTTTCTTTTTATTTGAGTGGTGGCTGGGCCAGGACGAGGAACCCCGTCGTCACTATGTATCCTGTGAGGGTAGGAATCAAGCCGTATGTAGTTCTCTAAAAGACAATACACCCCGTGTAGGTCTGGTCCAAACACGGGGGGAGAAGGAATTTTTAAAACATCTTGTCCGTGAATTTTAACGTCATGCGGTAAGGAAGAAATAATCTTAGTTTAAGGTTATAGAGTTTGGACCATTGGGTGCTTGGCAGGTTAACGTTATGCAGCCCAGATGATATACTCCTTTTTTAGTTATTATGTGATATACTTCTTCAGGAATCTCGCATTTGTAGGAGAGGTTATAAATTGTTCGTCCATAGAGATCAGAGAATACGTTCTGTTGGAGTAGACCTTGTGTATAACATACGGTCCATCCTACTTGGGCTCCAACTTTGGAGGCTTCTTTCCGGGTATCATTAGGGTCTGGAGGACCAACACCAATTCTCCTTCCAAGAAAGGGCGAAGAAGAACATTTTTGTTGAAGGCTCGTGTGATCCATTTCTGGTATACTTCCAGATGGTGGAAAGTGCGCAACTGATTCTCATCTAGCTGTTCCAATTCACCTAGATTCTTTTCCGATTTCTCATCGTTGGATAATTGATCACAAATGGCGACGCATAGTGAGGGTAATTGGAGCTCAATGGGAAGGACTGCTTCTGTTTCGTATACTAATGAGTACGAAGTAGCCTGAGTAGCGGTGTAGATTGTGGTTCGATAAGCCCACAATGCATGGGGGAGTTTATCCGTCCATGACTTCTTGTCTTTGTCCACCATTTTATGGAGAATGTTGGATAGGGTCTTGTTGAAAGCCTCTATCTGTCCATTGGCCGCCGCATGGTAGTGGGATGAGTGGTTAGCTTTGATACCATATTCTTAGTATAGCTTCTCCAATTCAACAGAGCAGAAGTTGGTACCGTTATCCGTCAGTATAGTATGAGGGACACTAAATCTTGTGATGATATTGGCCTTCAGGAAGCTGACAACTCTTCTTGTCCCGAATTCCTTAAGGGGTACAGCTTCTGCCCATTTGGAAAAGAAGTCGGTTGCTGTGAATATATATTTCATCTATTTTGCTATGGTGGGAGGATACGGTCCCATGACGTCCATTCCCCATATGGAAAATGGCCAAGAGTACTTGTCCTGATTAAGTAACTCTGGGGTTTGGTGAATGAATTTGGCATGAATCTGGCATGAGTGGCATTTTACGGTAAAATGATCTCAATCTCGTGCCACTGTGGGCCAATAGTATCCAAGCCATCAAACATAGTGGGAATGCTTGGACCCTGACTGGTGTGCTCCACATGCTCTGGCATGAACTTCATCCATGATGGCAGCGGTTTCCTCTCCATCAATGCACCTAAGGAGGATTCCATTGGGGCCTCGTTTGTAGAGGACCTCTTGTTGACCTGCACCTCCTTATAGGAAAAAGTTGATTTCCCTTCTCTGTATTTTCTCTCGTTCAGCCCTGTCTGATGGAATATCTCCCTGTTGAAGGTAGTTTGCAATGGGGGTCATCCAACAGGTGGCAGGAGCATACGGCTCAGAGACAAGACTTACTTCATGGATTTCCTCTGTCTTTTTCTGACCATATGGCAAGACTGTTCGATGATGAGCAATACTGATGACTGTTTCATCCCAGACTAAGTCATCCAGGGTCTTGGCTGCATTTTCTAATGCAACGTCCTGGGAATTTTGGGACCGAGGAATATAGGTCAATGTTGGTTCTATAGAGAATTCCTCCATTAAACCTCAGACGTGGTCAAACAGGGGAATAAAATCCTCCTTTTTGATAGCATATTCTCCATTGAATTGCTTGATGACCAGTTCCGAGTCACCTTTTACCCTAAGGTGTTTCTCTTGAGCTTGGAGTGCGAGCTCCAGGCCTGCAATGAGGGAATGATACTCCGCCTCATTGTTCGTACATCTTTCTGATAGGAGGAAGGAATATGGTAAAACTGCCTTCTCTAGGGTCACAAGTATTATCCCCAAACCCACCTTGTTAAATTTATGATCTTCTATATTTTTCCCGGTTGGGCTTCGGGATGCGTCGTCAAAGCACATTTCCCATATTGGGAACCCCTCTTGAACCGAGAAGATATCTTCATCGGGTAGCTTGACGTCTGGTGTGGCGATCCCTGTTTAGGGGTGATCTTCCAGAAAATCTGCTAATGTCTGGCCTTTAATGTCCTTTTGAGGCATGAACCGGATGTCGAACTATTGTAGGATGACTTCCCATCGGGATAGGTTCCCGGTCAGCATCGGGCGGCTAAGGATATACTTGAGCGGGTTATTGCGTGAGACCAAATGGACTTCATGATGCTGTGAATAATGTCGCAACTTTTGAACTGCGAAGACCAAGGATAAACAACTCTTCTCGATGTTTGAATATTGAGTCTCAACATAAATCATGGTTAGAATGAGGTAATAGAGATTGTTTTCACTGCCCGCATCATTTTTTTGTGTGAGGAAGGCTCCCAGCAACGGTTCTAAGGCGGTCACGTATAGGATGAGAGGCCTTCCCTTGACTGGGGGCATGAGCACCGGTGGGCTTAAGAGGTACTTCTTTAGGTTATCGAACGCCTCTTGGCAGTCATTTGTCCATTGGTACGTGACTCCCTTCTTCATTAACCTGGTAAAGGGCAAACATTTTCCTACCAAGTTGGCTATAAACTACCTAATATAGGCCCGGTGCCCTTGGAATCCCCTCAACTCGGTGAGATTTCGAGGAGGTGGCAGGCCGAGGATAGACTTTGTCTTTTCAGGGTCGACATCGATGTCGCGGTGGCGTACAACGAAGCCAAGGATTTTCCCTGAGGTAACCCCGAAGGCACACTTCAAGGGGTTCATCTTCAGACCATACTGTCGAAGTTTGTTGAAGACGATCTCAAGGTCTAACAGGTGATCTGAGCACTGTATAGATTTGACCACAAAGTCATCTACGTAACATTCAACAATTCTCCCCAGTAATGGATTATAAATATGATGCATGGCGCGCTGATATGTGGCGCCAGCATTCTTGAGACCAAATGGCATGACCCTGTAACAAAATATTCCTTGAGGGTCCCTGAAGGCAGTAGTTTCCTCATCTTCTCGGGCCATCCTGATTTTATTGTAGCCGGAATAGCCGCCCATGAAGGATAGAGCCACATACTCGGTCGTTGCGTCGATTAATAACTCGGTGATCGGGACTGGGAAATCATCTTTCGGTCAATGTCGATTGAGATCTTTGAAATCAATGCAGACACAGATTTGTCCATTCATATTTTTGATAGGGAAAATGTTGGCCAACCAGATGGGGTACTAGACCTCCCGTATGAAGCCTACTTTAATGATCTTATTGACTTCAACCTCTATTTTGGTAGAATGTGTGGGTTGAGTCCTTCTGGTGGCTTATTTATATCCCTGGTGGAATTCTAGAAGACCTAAATGGTGCGTCACCACTTCGGAATCGAGTCCCGGCATCTCTGTGTAATTCCAATCAAAAACATCCCAATGTTAATTTAGGAAAGAGGTATATACCTCGTGCTCCTCGGGGGACATGGATGCACTAATGAGAGTAGGCCTCAGATCTTCCTCGGTACCCAGGTTTATTTCCCTGAGCTTATCCACCATGGTGGAGATAACTTCCTCAAATGCGGGAGGTGCATCCCTGAGATTTCCTCCTCTTCTTCTTCCAAATCCTCGTCTTCTTGATCTGACAGGAGGAGAGCTCCCAGCACATGTTCTTGGGAGTCTGGAGGCAAGGTTGAGGCATCGTGGGCATCCCCGATCGAGTATTCGTCCCCATGTTGTGGTTTGGTGGAAATCCTCGCATTGTCACGCTCAACCATTGTGGATGAAGTCATGAATACATCTGAGTGTGTGTCCGAACATGAACCCTTTCTCTGAATATGGTTGATGGGCAGTACGTAGTCTCTGCCAAGCTGCCTGAGGGGGTCGTCAGGAACCACTTCCAGACCATTGGAAGCGGTGATCTAGTCAACACCATCGACCAAAGGCTTATTCTTCTATGGCTCATAAAATCCAGCCTCAACGTAGTGTGACTTGGAGAGCTCGAAAGGGGCCTTGTCGATGTACAATTTCCCACTTTTCCCATTGATGTAGTACTTAATACACTGGTGGTATGATGAAGTAGCGACCATGTAATTATGGAGCCACGGCCTTCCTAACAGGGAATTGAATGCTTTGTTCTGTCGGACCACCAGGAATTCTGAGTAGGCCATGAGGTCACCAAAATGGTTCTTTAGCTTAATTTTTCCCATTAGCTTCTGCTCGCTCTTGTCGTAACCCAATAGAGTTGTGGCTGAGGGTACTAAATCATCCTCACTATATCCCAACTTACGGAGTGTCCGTAGGGGAAGGAGGTTAACTCCAGAGCCGTTTTCGATGAAGACTTTGTAGATCTCAATATCATTCAATGTGTCGGACACATATAGTGGTTGGATGTGTCCTTTCACGACGACATCTTCATCCTGATCGGTGAAGGAAATCACTGCATTTAATTCAGTCGAGCCAGTCTTCATCCGGTAAATCTCGATGGCAGCTACCTCGGCTTAAAACTATTTGGGGCTGAGCAAGGCTTCTATAAGCGCCTCCCTGAGGTTGGATGACAAACCCAGGGCCTCCAGGATGGACAGCTTGGCTGGTACTGACGCCATTTTCTTAAGGATGTCGTACTTTTTCTCCAATGGCCGACGCTTCTCCGCTGGTGGGAGAGTTCTAGCTGGCGGCTTGGGAGTTGGAGTATGTGACGAGGAGGGACCGGTCGCGGGGTCTGATGTCGACGGTGTTCCCACGTTCTAGGGACTCGGCCCGACCGGCCTGTTTGTGCGCACTAGGCGGGTAAATGCTTGTTCTTCCTCTGATGGGTATCGTAGAATAATGGGGGCGAGATTGGTTGCTTACAGAGTTGGAGGGGTATTATTTCTCATGTTGAGTCCATTGAAGGGCTCTCCCACTGGTCTCCGTGATATTGACGATTTGGGCCGAGGCCCAACCATAAGGTTGGTTCCGGTCGTGACTGCGCCTTCCCTGATATTCCCTGCATCTGCGATTCCTCATCCTGGCTCCTCGTGTTGGGAGCTCGGGTTCATAGCCATACCCTTCGTCAGGGACCGATTCCATAAGATGGACGACGTTTATGGAACCAAAGATTGGCTCTTCATCCTCTAACAGGTTAACCTTGTCAGTTGTCCCTAATGGTTCAGTTTGGTGGGTCCAAGCCCGTGGCACCAAATTTGAGGGTATATAATCTGCCAGGGTCGGGACTAACTTTGGCCTCATTGTGGACTTATCCTCTTATGATTGTTTCTTACTTCTTTGACTACGCCCGGATGACCGGCTCGTGGAGGGTTCTGAGGTCGATACTATCGGTTGTACAATGTCAGGGGCTGTTGGAGGAAACACAGGCTGCAGTAGTTGAGCTCGGAGTATGCCCTGGGGTTGATTGATAGTCTTTCGAGTCATCCTGTTATCAAATTTCTGCCCCTTTTCACTGGGGACCTCCAGCCACCCCTCCCCTTTGTCAGAGTCAGTGGTAGAAATATACATCACATTTGATGGTGGTGGTCCCAGCTCGACCTGCCCAGACTCTACCATCCTTTGCAGGAGTTCTTTGAAGATGAATCATTCTTGAATATTGTGCCCCAACATCCGATGGTAGGGAAAATAATCTGGCCTGTCATCGCGGCCGACTTCTTCAGGTTTCCTCAGCTCCGGGATGCGGAGCAAGTTGCAGTTCAGGGAGGCAATGAAGTACCCACAGACTTGGTCCTCTCCGAACGAGTATACTTTGTTCCTTAGTTCCTCAAACTAATTCTACTTTGATCCTCTCTGATCGTCCCACCTGGGTGGAGGTGGCCACTGATGCACAGGGGGACCTTGATGATTTGGTGGAGGAATGAGCTGTGGAGTAGGCACAGGGGCCATCTTGAGCATGACAGAGGATGCTACAGCTCTAGCTGCTCTCTTTGCAGGAGCCTGTGCGGCCACTCAGGACTTCAAATTGGTCCACTACAGGGAGTCCTCAATTCTCTGGGCAATGGCCGAGAGATGGAGGAATCTAGTGGTGCACTCCAATTGTATGAGCAGTGTTCGCAGCTCATCTCTAATATTATCGATGCATATAGCAAGCATATCATCTTGAGGCATTGGCATATTCAGAGAGTAGGTCAGACCATTCCATCTGGCGATGAAATCTGAGACCCTCTCCTTCTTCCTCTGCTTGCAGTTCATGAGGTCGTTGACTGCTGTTTTAGGCAATGTCGAGCTGAAGTGGAACAGGAACTGTTGCTGATGGTCTTCCAATATTTTTATTGACTGGGCTGGTAGACTCGTATACCAGACAAAGGCAGATCCTTGCAAGGTCCGCACGAAGTATCTGAGTTTCACTACTTCTTGTTGTTCCAGAGTTCCCATCATAGGGTCACAATAGGATTCATAGTACATCAAATGTTGTTCTGGATCACCTGATCCATTGAAGATAGGGAATACGGGGCTCCCAAAATTGGGTGGAGGTGGTGTGTTGCTCACATAATCCAGATAAGGCTTCTGCTCTGGCTGTATCGGAGCGCATCGACCTTCCATTGCTTCCAATCGAGCTGCCAGTGCCTCAATGGTGTTGGGGAGACCCTGGTTTACATTCTGTTGGGTCCGGTCCTGGGCAGGCGTAGCCCAAGGCATTGCCTGGGGATCAAGATTGGATGGCACCAAGGGTGTGTGTGCCATTTGTGAAACCTTCGTAGGGTTCATGCATACTCGCTCTGGTTGCTTCCTGAGTGGAGGGAAGTCTTGGTATTCATCTAAATATACGTTTACATAGTTGGACGAACTGGGCGCCCCATTGGATAGGAGCCCTGACAGTGCTTCATTTTCCAGGGTAAGCCTTAGTCTTTGAGGTGCACTTGCTAAGAGTGCATGATGCGGCTCCTCCTGGGACGCACATTCAGTAAGGCGGTCCTTCTAGAGTATCTCGACGTTAAGCTGCCTCAATTCTTTCATCTCCTCTTCCTGTCGAGTGAATCTCTCTTCAAGCGTGGGTGGATCATTTTTGTCGAGATAAGGAGGAGGGTTAAGGGTAACCAGTCATTTATTCTTATCCTTATTGGAAGCTCGCTGGGTAGGCGGAGGAGGGTTTGCTGGAAGGACGACCATATTTAGGGTGGCCCTCTAGTTCTGGGTGTGCACACCTGAGGGTTTGTTGTGAGTCACAGCCTGAACGGAACCATCGTCTCCCGATCCATCCGGATTTGCATCATCTCTGGTGTCACCCATGTCGTTAGACTCTATGGCGTTGATGGGTACATATCGTGGGGCGGAGAAGATTTCATCTTCCAAATGGGAAGATGATCTCCCGCATCTCTTACTAGCCTTCCTTTTCATGCCCGGGATGGCCTTTGGACCCCTTGACAATGGGTGATGCAGAGAGTTCTTTGATGCGACCTAACGGTACGCCTTCCTCTCGGAGAGGATGATGATTCAAATGATGGGATATGATGGGAACCTCCTCTTATGATTGTCCTCCCTAGATGATAGAATAGTGAATCTCATGGGGGAGGTTGTTGTTGAGGGGGTAATAATGACCCCAGCCCTGAGGGCTGGGGTTGACTCCGTTCCTCGGACATTGAGTCTCCTCCCATTTTATTGGTCTTATGGGGGCATTTGTTGTTAAAAATGCCCCCAACCCTGCAGGCTGGGATTGACCCTGGATTGCAGTAGTGGCTGCGGCTATCGCTACCTGCCTGATCTTGCATGCCCCCATTTAGGGGTGAACTAGGTTTGATGCCGAGTTCTTCTGTGGATCAATCCCTTCTGGGGAGGTAGGAAATGACTACCGATTGGCCTCTCTTAGGCAATAGGCCTATTGTATGCTCTCGATGGCCTGATTTAGGAGTTCTTGAATGTCTTGTTCCTACCAGGCTTGACACTTCTAGGACTTACTCAAGGCCTGACTCTGTTGGGTGTGTCGCCTTTCCGGAATAGGGAGACCACTCGATTTCCATCTTGACGTGATGGTGATGCAAGACACCATGTCGAACTGGTTCTTCTGGGCGGGGAGCAGAGTGAAATACAGAGCTCTGTGTTCCCCCCATCCCCTGATATGGACTCCCGTCGCTGTGTCACTGATGAGGCGGCACAGCTGGTGCAGTGCACGGAGGCAGGCTATCTCCATGTTTCCTTTACGTCTCTCGGGGTGCTGTCGTCGCGCCTAAGGAAGGGCCTTCAAGTCGATGTGATGTATGAGGTATCATATTGTCTTTACATGGTCTACACACCCATCTTAGGGCAGAAATCTTGATTTTAGTTGGAAGAGGGTTGTCCATATATTATGGTAGATTCCGTGCACACATTCTTCTGACAACTCACTAGGTATGTCGAACTGTCAGGTGGTCATCGGCCAAAACATGACTGGTATATCATTTCTAGCCAGTCGTTTCCTCATGCGCAACATGTCGACATACTCTTCTGCCAACGATTCCTCTACCTATTCATCTCAAATGAGGTTCTCACTGATAGCGTGATCAGAGGCATTGGGACCAGTAGGTATTGAATTGTCATGTGGGCGATTCCAAGGTGGTTCAAAAGATGAATGCGGCCCTGGACCATCTCCTCATCGAAGAAGGGTGTCGTTAGCAACTAGATGGGAATCCGACATGCTCAATCCCATCCTTCTAAGTGCCTCGGCATACGAGGGATTTTCTGTGCTTGATTCGGAAGGTGGAGGACCTTTTTGTCAATATGATATGTCATTGCGGGGAGGACCTCCGCAATGGCAGCCGTAATGGCGAGGACTACCATTACTGCTTAATGCTTCACTACATAGAGGAATTTTGCAGTTCACACCTTGGGGAGGAACTCCAAGGAGTGTCGCAACAAGGGGAGGACCTTCTAGCTGCGTAGCGTCGTTACGGGGAGGTCCTTCACAACAACTTACATCATGGTGAGAATGACCATCATATCTTGACGTTCGATGTGCATCCTGGGGAGGACCTTCAAGACACACTGCGATAAGGGGAGGACCTTCTTGTTTCTTGGGGTCAATGCGGGGAGTACCTTTTCAATGGTGGCAGTGGTGGTGAGGACTACCATCACAACTACAACAATGGTGAGGACTACCATTACAGCAGTCGTAGGGTGAATATCTCTGGGATACACCATGGGGAGGGCCTCCAGAATGTACCGCAACAAGGGGAGGGCCTTCTTGTTGCTTGACGTCTCTACGGGGAGGACTTCCATTATTAGGGTGGTGAAAAATACCACCATGATCTGATGGTTGGCTGCACGGAGTGTTGTTGCAACGTAACCCCTGGGGAGGACCTTCAGGGTAGGCCACGACAAGGGGAGGGACTTCTTGTCATGATGAGACGTCACTATGGGGAGGGACTCCGTAGTTGCGACTATGATAGCGAGGACTACTATCACAATATGTGGTCCCACTGCATGGAGAGTGTTTGTAGTGTATACCATGGGGAGGACCTTTAGGGTGGACAGCAGCAATTAGAGTACCTTCTTGTTTCTCGATCTTCTGGTCACATGGAGGGCTTCCATGACTCGCATCAGAAGTGGATCTCTTGTGATCGATCGTTATATGCCCGTGGGGGAGGCCCCCACAGGTGCTCTAGGGATGACCTTCAGTGCTGCTGGTAGAAACATTGCGGGGAGGACATTCGCAACTGCTACTAGCACTCCCATAATATGGTAATGGGTGGGCAGGGTTCTGAGCTTGCGATGTGTGCTTAGCGGCATTGGGAACCCCAGCTTCTAGCAGAGTGGATTCATGAACCCACTCTTTATTTTCCGGCTGCCTTTGGCGCGTTCGGGGCACTCTCTTGCGAGCAGCGGGGGCCATCTGCTGTTGACAATAGCCTTCACCTTTGGGCCCATATCTAATTGGGTCACGTGATGCTGCCGGGATACGCCGACGTACATCTTGACATTTAGTAGGGATATATGTCTGATCTGGACATCCAACATGATGGATGGGTGTCCCCCAGTTGGAATGAGTGAAGTCGCTTGATCTAGTTGCCCTCGTGTTGTGGAATATAGCCGAAAACCCTCCTGGGTGGAAGTAAGGATGTAGATCTTCTCCAAGGCGGCTACCTCGTCTCTTAGACGAGTCGCCTCAATTGGGTAGACGGGCTCATGGGCCCGAAACCTTGTTGTTTCCACTGATGCAATTACATTCTAGAAAGTCTACAAGATATGATCTGGGATCGATACCTGCTCCTCCATCATTGCCAAGATATGTAGAGATACATCTTTGGCTGGAATGGGTATGAAGGCCCATTCCGGTGTCAGAGTAAGAATATCCTACTACAGTCCTCCGGTGGTTAGTGGGTACTAAAAATTCTCTTGTGTCAGGGTAGGTGAACGAATCTTCCCCTATACCAGGATACGCCAGTTTATCTCTCTGTTGGCTGTCACATCGGGATGGCAGACTTTACTTTCATCCGCAGGGAGATGGCCCTGCATATATTGGTTTCCAACCGTATCGAGTCGTTGGCCTTTGTTGGCAGGGAGACGTGCCTTCTTATGAGTTGCCTCCACATCTGGGAGGAGGGATTTGTTGATCGCCACCATGCTGGGATGGTAGGCGTCAAGATGTCCTACTGGGAGCTGGTCCAGTATGCGTTGGGTCGCTACCACGTCGGGTTGGTGGGCCTCACGACCCTAGGCAGGGAGAGGTGCCTGCCCGGTAAGTGTTGTCCTTTGTGAGCGACGAGATTGAATGAGCTTGGTGGGGATGCTCTCCTACTCGGATGATGCCACCATGTCTGGATGGCAGGCCAACATGTCTGGATGGCGGGCTTTGGATGGGCGAATAGGCGTATGTGCCTTTTCGTGATGCGTCATTGTGACTTGGAAGCAGAGCTCCTCCTCGGGGACAAGGGTGATGACCGGTCCCCGGTTGTAAGTTTTCCGCCCTCATCGGGCAGTCCGAGGGACCAAAGCTCGGGGAGCGTGGGCCTGGATCCTCGGGGCGACATCCTCCTCAGCATGAGGATGTTGAGTCGCGTCGTGAGCGTGATGAAGTCTTCTGGGGGGGCCATGGAGCAGAACCCCCATTCGGTGGGGATGAAATCCTCAACTTAGACCTCATCCACGTCCCTAAGATAAGGGATGTACATGTTGTCTCATTCCGGGGATAAATTCCTGAAACATTTGGAGACAACAACATGGGCTATCTGGATCTTCCTTTTCGGCCACTACTGGGCAGGCGACCGACGAGTCTTGATGGAGTGGAGGGCATGAACGTCTGCCTACACCATTGGGAGAGTACCATTCACATGTTACTCTCGGATCAACACGTCTGAGACCCAACATTGAAGAAATTGTGTGGGTGACAGGGTCCTCCGTTGGTGAGGATGCCCGGTCGTCGCATAGCCTGAAGTGAGCACTTGTGAGTTCCTTCGTGACGCCATTGGATCGAAGGGAGTTCTATGTGGTACCAGTAAAACATTTTAACAAATACAAACAGAAAACCCATCAAAGCAGCATCTCATGATCCCATACGTAATTAATAAACTTGCTTGGCCCTCCTTGAGAGTATAAGGGGGCACCGGGTGGTATTAGGTTAAATATGTCAGACTTGGTTAAAGATTCACATTGGGTTCACCATTTTTTTTCGAACCATTTACCTTCAAGGAGATGGAGGACTAACGCGCCCGACTGTCGATCTCACAGATGGCTGAGCACCGCTCGATTGCTAAAGTCCGGTACACCAGTCTTTATTTTAAAATTCCCAATGGTTCCATACCCAATGATACATGGACCTGGTTTCCAAAGGCAAGGGTCCACTAGGTGGGTTTTCCAGTGATTCTTAATAACTCACATTGGTCGAGAGGATGGGAAGTCGAGATAATTGCACCCTTTGGGGGGGGGAATTATTGCATGTTCCAGGATTCTCTTATAGATTTTAGATGTATTCATATATTCTAGAATCTTTGGTTTATACCCAAGAATAGTATCCACAGATTTATCTTGGTTGGAAATGGTCACCTGAATGCAGGGACACAGAATCATTTATCCCCAAGGTTTACCATCCCTCGTTGGATTAATGGCCCCAAGGAGTCTGGACTCATTGAGGTGACAGTAGGAGTGGTTCGGTGAACCGACATGGAGCGGCCCATAGTAATGGATTTGGGGCTTACACTCTAAGTAGGCCTGGAGTAATGGATTGGGACTTACACTATGAGGAGGCCCAGAGTAATGGATTGGGGCTTACACTCTGAGGAGGCCTAGGGCGACAAAGCGCAGTGGGAGAGGAAAAGAGGTTCTCATGTGCCCATCACCCCTCTTGTTCTCGGAGGGAGTATAGAAGTGCATGAGGGATTCCTTATGATGTGTATTTTACTACGCCCAAAGAAGGGAGAAGTTCCCCATCCCCAACAAGTGGAGGGGTAGAGAGGGGACCCCCGAGCTCAGACTCCACATTACTGTGGGAATGTGAACCTCAGAAACTTGCTCAAGGGTCGGGGCAACCCCTTCGCCCCTGCTTACCGTGGGTATGTGAACTAAAAATGGCGCGTTGGTGCGCCTGAGGGTTATACCACACGGATCCGATGGCTCTGGTGGAGGCCTCGGCTCGAGGCCGATGAGTAGGCCAATGAGGGAGTCACGGAGGATCAGGCCGGATGGGAAGGATTTTATTTGGCTCGTTGAATGGGAACTCCGAAGGATTCAGACCACACGGGGGGTATGGGTTGTGTCACCCTTCACGTAGGGAAGTGCTACGTGGTTGGAGAAACCATCCGCGAACCAGGGTTGTCCGCAGAATAGTGAGAATCCAGCGAACCAAGGAGGTTCGTGGCTTTGGGTTCGATTCGTGTACCAGGGTGGTACGTGGAGGGTTCCATACGAGTAGCGGCGGCCAAGGGTGGCACCAGTTGGGGGTTCTTCGGTCGAGGCTTCGCCCACGTAGGAGGGTGATATGAGGTGAGGCGGATCAGAAGAGAGGTATAAACACCCTGGTCTGTAGGGAGTGCATCCGCAGAGGGGCCATGGTTCACGGTCTTCTATTCTTTGTTATTTTAAGTTCGCTATTCACCGAGTTATTATGCGTTTTTTGGGTTCCTTATTAGTTCATTCCCAGGTTCATACCTTCTCTGGTTAGTGAACTGGAACTTCATTGTTTGCAAAATCCTAAGCCTTCCTTCGAAATCCTTCCACCCGAATCTGATCGATCTCCTCCAAATCCCATTCCCTCTTCCCCCTCAATCTTCTTTTATAGAGTGGGGAAAGAGATGTATCTGTGGTCACGTGGCACCTTTTGTGGAGGCCCATGACTGAAAACCTTGTTTACGGCTAACTTGGTCAATCCGCGAATCAGGGTGGGAACTGAACGCATCTCCCCCGTGAACCAAACGAGCTCGGGGAATGCTTCGCGGTCGTGTAGGGTTCCGCCTCCATTCTGCGAATGACGGCGGATGCAGCTTGAGCCGGTTGACGCAGTCCGCGGCTGGGACGGTTCATGACGGTGAACCGGATCGGCGCCCATCCTGCTTCGCACCCACGGAGAATCTCCGGCTACATTTCATGAACGACATCTGTCCGCAGAGGGGGTACTCCGTGGAACCGGCCGCGTGCTTGTTTGGACCGGTCTGCAGACCGGTTCGTCTTGTGCCTTTATTCTCCATACATTTCCAAATTCTTTGGTGAAAATTGGGTATAATCTCCCTTGGTTTAAAAGGGGATTCTCATTCTTGCGGATTTTTCAGGACCCTATAGCTCTAAAAACCATTTAAACCGCTAATTGTTTTATAACACTAAATCTTATAAACCCCAAAAAAAATCTCAAAAAAATCCCTAAAAACTGAAAAAAAAACAAGAAAAACATTAAAAACTCTAGAACCCCTAAAACCCTCATAAACCCTAAAGAAACTAATAAACCCTAAAAATCATAGAAAATCATTAAAATCCCCAAAAACATAAAAAACTATAAAACCATAAAAACCATAAGAAAACCATATAAACCAAAAAATACTTAAACTCTCTTAACAACCTAAAACTCTAAAACCATAAAGACCATAAAAACCCTAAAACCCCCTAAAAACTATAAGAACCCCTAAAACCCTAAAAAACTAAATACCCAAAAAAATCACTAAAAACTACAAGAAACATTTAAACCCCCTACAAACATTAAAGAACCAAAATAAAATTAAACCCCTAAAAAACAAAAAACCGCTAAAATCCCAAGAAAACATAAACACCATAAAAAACCATAAAACCCTAAAAATCCTTAAAAACACAAAAAAAACCATAAACATACATAAAATTCATTAAATTAATAAATACACAAAAAATTCTAATAAACATGAAAACCCCTAAGAAAACCACGAAAACCTAAAAACACTTAAAAGCCCTAAAACACCTTAAAAAATAAAAATCATAAAAAACCCTAAAACATCAAAAAACCCTAAACCACTAAAAACACATAAACACCCTAAAACCCATAAAAATCCTAAATGAACCCTTAAAATCCGATAAAATAAAAATACAATAAAACCCTGCAAGCCCCTAAGAAACACTTTAAAACATAAAAACGATTTAAACAATTAAAATCCTAAAAATACTAAAATATCAAAACACCGTAAAACCCCTAATAACCCCTAAGAATAGAAAAACCCCTAAAACCATTGAACACAATAAAAAACAATAAAACCCCTAAAAACACTAAAATTGTAAAAAAAACTATTAAACCCCTAAAAATTGGAAAAAAAATTAAAATCTAAAAAACTCAAAAAAATAAACCTAATACACTAAATACAACAAAATCCATTGGAATCCTAAAAAACCCAAAATCACGCAAAATCAATAAAACCCCAAAAAACTATAAAAATCCAAAAAAGACCTCAACATCTCTAAAATGTTAAAAACCCTATAAACCCACAAAACACCAAATAAAACCTTAAAAATCTAAAAAATCATTAAACTCCTAAAAACATAAATATGGTAAAACCCATAAAAACAGAAAAAGTAAAAACAACCCTCAAAATCTCCAGCAAACTAAAACACATAAAATCTTAAAAAAGACCTAAAAATCACTTTAAATGTAAAAAACATAAATAATCTAAGAAACCATAAGAAAAAAAGAAAAAAATAAAACACTTAAAACACCTAGAACCTAAAAACAGTAAAATGCATAGAAGAACCTAAAAAATTTAAACCCCTTAAAAATCATAAAACCCCTAAAACCATAAAAACCAAAAAATAAAAATAAAAAAACTAAAACCACTAAAAACTATAAAACCCCTTTAAAACCCTAAAAAATTCGAAAACAATAAAAATACATAAAACCCATATAAATAAAAATAACCCTAAAACCAAATAACCCATGAATACCCTAGAAACCCTAAAAACCTAAAACTCCTCAAAATAACTAAAACCCTAAAAACATAAAAATCCTAAAAAAGCTATAAAAATCCAAAAAAAATAAAAAACCCTAAAAACCCATAAAAAACCAAAGAAAACCTTAAGAACCTAAAAAAATAAAACCCCAAATAATCTAAAAAATGACAAAAACCCTAAAAACCCCAAAAATAATCAAAATACATAAAATCATCTAAAATCCCAATGAGTCCTGAAAACATATAAAAACGTAAAAAAACTAAAAACCACGAAAATTCATAAGAAAACCATAAAATCCTACAAATCCTTAACACCCCTAAAAACCTAAAAATGTGCTAAAAACCCTAAAATACCCTAACCCCCCCCCAAATATTAAAAACCCTAAAACCCATAAAAATCCCTAAATGCGATAAAACCCCTTTAAAACCCTAAACACGTTAAAAGAATCCAAAAATATTTAAAACCCATAAAAATTAAAATAAACAATATAAATCCAAAAACTAATAAAAACAAAAAAAAATCTCTAAATATCCCTAAACACCATAAAAACCCTCAAAATTGTAAAATCCCTAAAAAACATAAAAAACCGAAAAAACAAAAAAAACATAAAAACATAAAAAACTTTAAAAAACCTAAGAACAACAATAAAAATTAAAAAACATAAAACCCCTAAAAAATAATTAACATTAAAATCCCTAAAAACCCACAAAAACCCTCAAAATCCCCCAAACCCTAAAAATCCTAAAATCCCTAAAAATACTTTCAAAATACTTCAAAATCCCTAAAAATATAAAAAAACACCAAAAACCCTTGAAACCTCCTATGGAAACCTTAACAACCATAAAACACATAAACACTTAAAAACCTTGAAATTCTAAACATCTTAAAATCCCCTAAACCTCATAAAACACTTAAAAACAATAAGAACCCCTAAAAACCTTAAAAACCCTAAGAACCCATAAAAACCAAAAAACCCATTAAAAACTCTAAAAGACCATTAAAACCCAAACTTTTTAATAAAATCTAATCAACAATAAAACCCCTAAAGACACAAAAATCCAAAAAACATAAAAAACAAATACAAAACCTAGAAAATGGTAAAAACCCTCAAAATCACTAAAAGCCCGGAAAACTGTTAAAATACTAAACAAATACCTAAATCTCCAAAACATAAAAAACCCTAAAAAGCCTTAGAAATCTTAATAAAAACATAAAACACATAAATCCCCTACAAAACTTCAAAAAGAAAAAATACATTAAAAAATATAAAAACATAAAAAAACATGAAATTCCCTAAAAACATAAAAGACCACAAATATCATAAAATTCCCTAAAAATCCATAAAAACATAAATAAGAACTAAAAACCAAGAAAATACCTATTAAAACCTAAAAAACCTGAAAAAGCATTAAACCCATAAAAAACCAAAAATGCTAAAAATCCTAAGAGACCCTAAAAATCCCTAAAACACATAAAATTTGAAAAAAGATAAAAAAAACCCATAAAACCCATAAAACCCCAAAAAATCTATAAAACCACATCAAACCACTAATTTTTTTAAAAAACATTGAAAACTATTAAAGCACTAGAAAACTCAAAAACACTAAAAACCCAAAAAAACATAAAAACCTAAATGACCCTAAAAACCCTAAAAACCATAAAAATCCTAAAAAACCACTAAAATTAATTGAAAATATAAACAACCAAAAAACATGAAAACCCATCAGAAAACCATAAAAATGTAAAAAACAATTTAAACCCCTAAAAACCCTAAAAATTTTAAGAACCTTAAAAACATAAAAAAAACTAAAACCCCTAAAACCATAAAAACCCTAAAAAATGCTAAAAACCCTCAAAATCACTAAAATCCATCAAAACTGTAAAAATAATACAAAAATACCTGAAATCCCCCAAAACATAAGAAACCCTAATATCCCTAAAAAATATTAAAAAAACATTAAAACACATAAAACCTTTACAAAACCTAAAAAAAGCCAAAATTCCAAAAAAATATAAAAACCAAAAATAACCCGAAAGTCCCTAAAAACATAAAAGACCATAAATTTCTTAAAAATCCCTAAAAATCCATAAAAACATAAAAAAACTAAAAACCAGGATATTCCCTATGAAAACATTAAAAACCTAAAAAAATTAATCCCCTAAAAACCTAAAAATTCTAAAAACCCTAAAAGACCCTAAAACCCCTAAAAATCCCTAAAAACCAAAGAATCCATTAAATATTTAAATACAATAAAACCCCTAAAAAACACCCAAAAATATATAAAACCCATTTAAACGAATATTTTTAAAAAAAAATATAAAAAACCTAAAATCACTAGAAAATTCAAAAAATCCTAAAACCCCAAAAAAAACATAAAAACCTAAATGACTCTAAAAATAACTAAAAACTCTAAAAATCATAAAAATCCTAAAAATCCCTAAAAATAACTAAAAAATAAACACCAAAAAAAACATGAAAACCCCTAAGAAAACCATAAAAATCTAAAAACACTTAAAACCCCTCATGTAAAGTCCCATAAATTCCGTGGATTTTTTTTAAATAGATGGGAATTTTACAAGTCCACGAAAACTGATGGCGCATGATTCCGAGGCCCGGTGTGCCTGGAATCAATTTATAAAGTTTTTTTTGGGTATGTTCAGTAAACGTATGATTGGGTTTTTATAAATTTTTAACCGGTGCTCGGAATTTAAATCTGAGGGCACTGTTGAACTCGCAGCACCTGTATTTGCTTAGGAAGAATTTCACATTGAAAACAGTGTGTCGTGAATAAAAGTTAGTTTTTGGGTTTTCGTTGAAAAATAATAAATAAAGTGAGCCTCCATGTGGGTGTTTGGTGGTTAAAACCTCCTTATGGAAGTTGGAGGAGGGACCACCATACCTTAACCTCCCATGAGAGGTTATGGTGGTGGGGCCCACCCAAACATAACCTCCCACGAGAAGTTACGACGTGGGGACCACACGGGGTAAAACCTATCTATTGATGGAGGAGAGTAAAACCTCTCAACTATCCCTCATTAATGAGGGAGAGCCTCTTGACCTCCCGTTTAATTAATTGTTACTAACTCCCCTGATTAAGTTTACCAAAATTCATGAATTAATTAGGGGAGCCAAGTTATTAATTCACTAATTTAATTTCTGTGTCGGCAACTAAATAATATAAAAACTCAATCTATTATTATTTTTCTTGGAATTTCTCATTTGGTGGAGCTTGGTAAGAGAATAGCTTGAGAGAAATGTTCTTCTAATGGAGAACGCTCCACCGACGAAGAACGCTCCACCGACGAAGAACACCATCCTTCTTCGAGATCCTCCCTCGGATCGTACCAACATGGGGAATTTTCAACTGACCTACCCTCCGCATCCTCATCAATGAGCCAACACAGCTCGGGATTGGGAGTTCGTGGTGGATGTGATGAATGATGAACTCCTTTGTCTTCTTCCCATGAATTCAACATCGATGACCGAAAATCAAAGGTAGTGGGTTTTTTACATGTTGATTCTTTCCTTGAATATTCTTCAATGGTTGGAAAGAAATTGTTTGCGGGTGAGTGTTTGTTCATCTTCTTACTTCTTGATGAGCCAATTGATACCACTCTAAACGCGGAGCATGCAGGCCAAACCAACAT
Source organism: Viscum album (assembly GCA_963277665.1). Lineage (NCBI taxonomy): Eukaryota > Viridiplantae > Streptophyta > Magnoliopsida > Santalales > Viscaceae > Viscum > Viscum album. The sequence goes on along the minus strand of OY728136.1, from coordinate 1,422,240,699 downwards.
GTCCCAACCCCTCCGTCGTTCTTGTTTTTGTTGTTTCTCAGCATGGTGATGAAGTGTTGTTGAAGGCGATGAAGGAACCAAGAAAAGTCGTGCTTCCCGCGGCCTCTGTGAACCGTGCCGCCCCCACGGTGTTCTGGCGCCCCGACCGAGCCGGCTCCGCGAGTCGAACCACCATCGGCCTCCCGCGCGCTCGGATGCACCGCCGTCAGCCTTCCGCGCACCCTGGCCAAACCCAGCAAGCCAACACCAGCCTAAGCCGTGCCGAACCACGCTGGACCAAACTGTGTCAGCCTGGACTTTTGGCCTCCCAGCTGTCTTCCAACTAGGTCGCGCCCTACTTGGCCACCTTCCGGCCTACTTGGCCCCCTGCCGGGAACCTCCCGTCCTGGCCACCCCTTGCTCGGCCACCCACCAGGCGCCCTGCCCAGCTGTGTGCCCGCCTGGTCGCGCCCTGCCTGGTCGCCTCCCAGCCGCCCGGCCACCCGAACAGGCCCGCGACCCCCTCGCGACACCCTGGCCGAACAGTACTGGCCACGCCCTCAAGGATGATCCAAGCCGGGCAGTGCCCTTGCGAAGCTCTGGGCTGAACCAGCCCCGATCCTGGGCCGAACCGCCCTCGCGGCCCGTTGGGCTGGGCCCAGCAGGCTGGGCCGAACCTAACAGGATGGACCGCCCAATGGGTCCAGCCAGACCCAACTGGTCTGATCGGGTCGACCTAGACCAGGTCGGCCCAGACTGGGTTGGGCCGAGTTGGTCGGACCGGACCCGGGCCCACTACTGACACTTTACTTTCTTTTGGCCATATCATTGGCACCAGATGTACGTTTGATGAACCTTCAGTGGCACTGTTAATCTTGGTGCGTGACGGTCCCTTTGAGTATACCCCACTGAATTTTGGGGTAAATTTGAGACATGGCTAGGTTGGATTGTACAAGAATCCAACCGGGATCCCGTGACTTAAAGGCTAATAACTCACAGACCGGGCGTCCGATTGACGCGTCTTCTGTTGCGTTGAGACCTCTATGATGTGGCGGACCATTGAGATAGTTCTTCGGGGTACTTTGTGACAGTTGGAGTATCTACCTGTAGTTCGTGGAGTGGATCCTTCTGGAGACAAACGAGCATAGTGCAGAGACCTAGTAGCTAGCTGAGACCTGACGACTACTGACTGATTCGACTTGGAGTGACTCGACTAGCCCAGTGGGGAGCGCCTTGGTGTTGCGACAGACCCACGGTGGGGATAACCTCTATGTGAGTGTGATAGAACACGGTACTCTACAGGATGAGTACCTTAGTATTCTAGAAGAAGTAGCACCTCTGTGTGAGCGCCGCAGACCAATGGTGGGGACTGCCTCTGTGTGAGTGCGGCAGACCCACGGTACTCGACAGGAGAGTACCTCAGCAGTCCAAGGTTACTAGGAAGCTCCTCTGTGTGACGTGGAAGGCCCACTGTACTCGATTGAGTAGGAGTTCTCCTGCAGTCGTGGTTTCGATAATAAGAATCTTGTTTTAAGCTAAGTTAATATCTTTTGTGTTTACCTCATGATTGAGATGGATCACTTGATAACTTAGGTATATGTATGATCATATACCTATGTGGGGTTATCTTTTTTTTTCATACTTTGTGGTTTATCCTTGTTGGATTTTGTGAGACCTTGTGGGTCTCAGGGTCCCTACTAAGTATCATTATACTCACCACAGCACGAGCTATGCCTGCACCTCGTTGTGTTGGATGCAGAAAACAGACAATGCTGACCGAGGCTGAGTGTACCAGGACTGGACGGTACCACGTTGTGGACCACATGGTGTGACGGTACACAGATTAGGTGGACGGGTGTGGAGTTCTATGGAGGTTATATGTACCTACCCTTCAGGTAGGAATCCTGGAGGACGACCGAGCAACAATTTTACCTTTCTTCTGTTGTACTAGTTTTTTAGATGTACTTATACTTTCCTATTGGGATTGTATTCCAGCTCCTCTACTTTCAGCACTCTTTTGTATACAATTTTACTTAGTGTTTTTCTTCTAGCTCGTACTCTGTTGTGTGAGTTATCAAGTTTTAAAGGAAATTACTTCCCATTTTAGGGATTTATGCCTTTAGTGCTAGTCTCCAGTCCCTGGCCTATGGAAGGATAACTTGAGGTAGTCACGGCACGGGCCCCGGGGGACGGGTCGTGACAAATTGGTATCAGAGGAGTTGGTTCTACTGTAGAAAATAGGACTCTGATCTTTTCTATGAAATAATAGTGTTAAGGGTACTGAGTGTGGTTTTCAGTTTAGGGAGTCTAGTGTTGGTGCAGTGGCCAACGTATCCATATGCCAGGACCCTGACTACTGATTTTTGACTCAGTGCACGAAAACACTTTTTGCGTGTTTGTTTTCAAATGTTTTCTTTAAGTCATCTCAACCAGGTTAGCTCACCAGGTATAATATTTTGGTTGTGTTGCATATGTTTCATTCAGTATGCCTCCTTGTGGACGGACAGTTAGAGCCCCAAGAGTTGTACACACAAATAGCCCGCCGAGCGATGAGGCCTCGGTGCAGGTCCCTTTTCCAGCGGAGGCACTAGCGGTACCAACCCATGTTGGGCCACTGATTCCTCCAACCCCAGTAGTATACATTGCACACCACTTGAGCGTGTTGCACAATTTATAGTGCCAGAGGCCACTAAGGTTCAGGGGAGAGACAGACCCCAGGCGGCTAAGGATTGGCGGGAGGTTGTGGTGAGAGTCTTCAGACTGGTAGAGACACCAGCCGACTTCATGGTGATTCTCGCTGCCATCCTTCTATAGGAAGTAGTGGGAATATGGTGGAGCTTGATGCTCCATTTTCATGATGATATGACGCTACTCTAGGTAGACTTTGAGGGCCCGTTTTAGGCAGATTTTGTCCCAGCCACCCTACATGTAGGGCGGATATTGGAGTTACTTAACCTGCAATAGGGAAGCATGACAGTGGAACAGTACTCAGTGAGGTTCACCTACCTCTCGCTCTACTCCACAAATATGGAACATGACCCATTTTTCAGGGCCCAGACCTTTGATCAAGGGCTCAGGTGAGTGATCCGGGCTTCGATGATCTCCCTCAACATCCCAATGCAGGCATGTGTGTTGGAGAGAGCCCTCTTAGTGGAGAGTTTCCTTGCTGAGTAGTCTTAAACAGCGAGAACCACCACTAGTCGACATGCAGCTGAGTCTACAACAGTTTGTAGTAGAAAGATGTTACAGAGGTCCAAGAGGACCAGTCCTACGGGTGGACGACCGCATGACTCAGGATCGGTTGTGCGGGGCACCCAGTGTAGAGACACAATGTTATGAGCGGGCAGTGTTACTCATGCGGCGGGCATGGTCAGATAGCTCGTGACTGTCCAACCCGCCGTTCGGATGATCAGAAGATGGTCAAAGGACCAACCAGGCAGAGGAAATTATTCTATTAATGTGGTCCGTAGGGAGCAGGTAGATGTGGCAGAGGTGCTGGTTGAGAAACTGGCGGTGGGCGATGTTTCGAGGTGTTACCACCACCACCACCAGGAGGTCCACCCCGACCGCAAGGAGCATGTGGACATGGGAGAGCTGAACTCCATGAATCTTAGGCTTACGATCATGGTGATCTGGATATGATTCGAGGTATGATCTATATATACTCTACCTTAGCTGCAGTTCTTATAGACACAGGTTCCAGTCACTCTTTCATTGCCACTACCCTCGTTCAGATCTCAGAGATTCCGATGGAGCCATTGGCTCGATCCTTACGGCTAGAGACTCCTATGGGAGTAAAGTTGATGATTACGCACTAGTTCCTGTAGTGTGAGCTTACTCTATGTGGCGAGAGTTTTGACTCGGATATCCTAGTAGCGGCGTCGAGGCCTTAAGATGTCATCTTGGGTATGGACTCGTTATCTACAGTCCATGCTCAGATCGACTGTATTAGGCGCAAAGTGTGGTGTTTCTGCATGGATGGGACCTGGTTTACCTTCACCAGCGATAAAAGAGATTTTTCAGCACAAGAAGGACTTACTCAAAGGATGGTGTAGCCGATCACCCATAAGTTGGCCTACCTTACCCTTGAAGCAGTTTATGTGGAGAGTCCAAGCTATCCTGTAGTGGTGGACCAGTACGTAAATGTTTTCCCTAAAGGTGTTCCAGGACTACCCCCTCGTAGAAAGGTGGACTTTGACTTTGACCTATACCCCGGGACAACACCGATATCTACATTAGTGTATTGGATGGCTCCCATGGAGCTTCGTGAGTTGCAGGTACACCAAGAGGACTTGCAGGGGAAAGGATTCATCTAGACCAGTGTTTCTCCCTGAGCAGCCCCGATTCTGTTTTCCAAGAAAGAGGATGGGAGCTTGAGGCTTTGCGTCGACTACCATCTCCTAAATTAGGTGACCGTGAAGAAAAAGTACCCACTTTCGAGGATTGATGAATTCTTTGATCAGCTGAAGGGAGCACGGTGGTTCTTGAAGATAGACATCAGATCAGGTTATCACTAGCTCAGAATTCGAGATGAGTAGTTGAAGAAGATGGCCTTCAGATGTCAGTACAACCACTACGAGTTCCTGGTTATTCCTTTCGGCGTAACCAACACTCTAGTAGTGTTCATGGGATTCATGAACCGGATCTTCGAGCCTTACCTAGATCGCTTTGTCGTAGTCTTCATCGAAGACATTCTGATATACTCGACTACTGAGGAGGAGCATGCCTACCATTTGTTTGTAGTACTGGACACACTCTGAGAGAACCGGCTTTATGGAAATCTCTCAAAGTGATAGTTTTGGATTCGAGAGGTTCACTTCTTGGGACACGTCATCTCTGAGACTAGAGTTGCAGTGGATCCAGCGAAGAGTGAGGTGGTACTTGTTTGGGAGCCACCCAGGAGTGTGATGGAGGTACGACGTTTCATGGGTTTTGCTAGATACTACCAGAGGTTCATTCCAAACTTCTCTAGAGTTGTAGCACCACTATCAGCCTTGATGAATTAGGTAAACTCTTCGTGTGGTCGGAGAGATGCAAGAATAGCTTTCAGGAGCTGAGGTAGAGGCTGACTTGTTCCCCCATGTTGCGGCTTCCAGAGGAAGGCATAGGGTGCGTAGTCTACAACGATGCATTAGGGACTAGACTCGGGTGTGTCCTGATACAGGAGCGAGCAGTGATCTCGTATGGTTCTCAGCAGCTGAGAAAACATGAGCAGAACTATGCTACCCATGACCTGGAGTTATCAGCATTGGTCTTCTCCTTGAAAATGTGGTGAAATTATCTGATGGGCTAGCATTTTACCATGTACTCTGATCACAAGAGTCTCAGGTATATCTTCTCTCAAAAGGACCTGAACCTAAGACAACGGTGATGGATTGAGTTCCTCCAGTACTATGACTTCGAGATAGTATATACTCCTGGAAAGGGGAAAGTTGTAGCAGATGCACTCAGTAGGAGATCTGGTATACAGCTGCTAGGCGAGGCAATTGAGCAGCTAGCTTCTTTACAGATATCCTTTGTGGATAAATATGGATCATTTTTCCTTCTGTCCCTTACAGTAACTTTCCCACTTCTTCAGTGAGTCATGGAGGCACAACATGGGGACGCTAACTGCGAGACACGACGTGCTTAAGTATCCACATGGCAGGCACCTGATGGATTTTATGAAGGTGGGAGCATGCCATCATCTTCAGAGGATGTACTATGGTACCAGTGTTACTTAAGAAGGAAGTGTTGAAGGAGTTCCACACATCCCCTTTAGCAGTAAATCCAAGAGTGGTGAAGATGTACTGGGACCTTCGACGACAGCACCGGTGGCCAGTTATGAAGAAGGCGGTAGCATATTTTTTCTCTCGATGCCTCAATTGTTAGCAAGTGAAGGTAGAGCACCAGGTAACAATAGATTTGGTTCATCCTTTAGAGGTTCTAGAGTGGAAGTGGGAAGGGATATCCATGGACTTCATGATGGGTCTTCCACGTACATCTAGAGGTCATGACTCTATATGGGCGATCATTGACCGACTCACCAAATCAGCCCACATACTACCGATCAACGACTTGGGTTCAGTAGAGATCTTGGGACGCCTCTATGTGCAGGAGATTGTGCAGATACATGGAGTAACTTCTTTTATAGTCTTTGATCATGACACACGGTTTAATTCCCGTCTATGTAAGGGGTTGCATTAGGCTTTAGGGACACAGCTTCAAATGAGAACCACCTTCCATCCTCATACGGATGGTCAGACTGAGAGGACCATTCATACTCTCGAGGACATGCTCCGTGCATGCATCCTCGACTTCGGTCACAAGTGGTATGACCACTTACAATTGATGGAATTTTCTTACAACAAAAGATATCACTCCACCATTGGGATGGCACCTTTTGAGGCGTTATACGGGCGACCTTGCAGATCACCCTTATGCTAGAATGACCATGGGGAGTCAGCACTAGTGGGACCAAAGATTGTACAAGCTACCTCCGAGAAGGTGCAGATCATCCAGGAGCAGATGAAGACCGCACAAAGTAGGCAGAAGTCGTATGTCGACAGAAGAAAGAGACCTATGGAGTTTGAGGATGGTGACCATGTCTTTCTACGGGTCTCACCTCGATGAGGTATACCGAGATTTGGATTAGGAGAAAAGTTATATCTGAGGTTCATCGGACCTTTCCAGGTCCTTAGCATAGTAGGCGAGGTGTCTTACCACATAGTACTTACACCTCAATTACACCGGGTGCATGATGTCTTCCACATATCTCAACTGAGAAGATACGTACACGGCCCTTCTCACATCATCAACCATGGATAAATGGATGTCAATGATGGGGCGACTTTCACGAAGGTTCTAGTGGAGATTGAGGATCAACAAGAGCGGGTCCTACATGGACAGTCGATACCTCTGGTGCGCATTCACTAGCAGCATGGGAACCTCTAGGAGAGCACATGGAAGCGAGAGGCTCAGATGCGTGCTCAGTACCCCCACATGTTCCCATAGTTCGAGTTGTAGCTTACAGGGATGTAAATCCCCGAGGTGGAGAGAATTTAAAGTCCATAACATTCCATGGATTTTTTTAAATACATGGTAATTTTATGAGTCCGCGAAAACTGACGGCGTGTGATTCTGAGGCCCAGTGTGCTCGAAATCAATTTCTAAAGTTTTTTTCGTGTATGTCCAGTAAACATATGAGTGGGTTTTTATAACTTTTGAACCGACACTAGGAATTAAAATATGAGGGAGCCATTGAACTCGCAACATCGATATTCTCTTGGTAAGACTTTCACTTCAACGACAGCGGGTCGAGAATAAAAGATAGTTTTTTGGTTTTCGTGGAAAATAATAAATAAATTGGGCTTCACATTATTTTTATTTGAGCCACCATGTGAGTGTTTGGTGGTTAAAAACTCCTCATGGAAGTTGTAGGTGGGACCACCACATCTTAACCTCCCATGAGAGGTTATGGTGGTGGGGCCCACCAGAACCTAACCTCCCACGAGAGGTTACGATGTGGGGACCACACAGGGCTAAACCCCCTATTGAAGGAGGATAGTAAAACCTCTCAAATCTCCCTCATTAATGAGGGAGAGCCTCTTGACCTCCCCTTTAATTAATTGGTGCCATCTCTCCTAATTAATTTGTCCCAAAATTCATGAATTAATTAGGGGTGCCAAGTTATTAATTCACCAATTAGATTTTTGTGTCATCAACTAAATAACAGACAAACTCAATCAATTATTATTTTGCTTGGCATTTCTCATTTGGTGGATCTTGAGAAGAGAAGAGCATTGGAGAAAAGTTCTTCCAATGAAGAACGCTCCACCGACGAATAACGCTCCACCGATGAAGAACGTCGACCTTCTTCGACTTCCTCCCTCGGATCCTACCGATGTGGGGGGGGGGGGTATTCAACCGACCTACCCTCCGCATCGTCGTTAATGAGACGACACAGCTCAGGATTGGGAGTGCGTGGCGGAAGTGACAAAACGATGAACTCCTTCATCTTATTCCCGCGACTTCAACATCAACGACTGAAAATCAAAGGTAGTGGGTTTTTACATGTTGATGATTTCCTTGAATCTTCTTTAATGGTTGGAAAGGAATTGTTTATAGGTGAGTTGTTGTTCATCTTCTTACTTCTTGATGAGCCAATTGATACCACCATAAACGCGGAGGGAGCGAGCCAAACCAACATGGCCCAACCCCTCTGTCGTTATTGTTTCTTTTGTTTCTCGGCATGGCGACGAAGCGGCATTGAATGTGATGAAGGCACCGGCAAAGGCCGTGCTTCCCGCGACCTCTGTGAACTGCGCCGCCCCCATAGCGTTCTGGTGACCCGACCAAGCCGGATCCATGAGCCGAACCACTTCTTACCTCCCGCGTGCCCGGCTGCATCGCCGCTGGCCTTCCACATGCCCCGACCAAACCCTGTCAGCCTGAACTGGCCCGAGCCATGCCGAACCGCGCCGACCCGAACCACACCGGCCCGGCCTCCCGGACACCTACCGGCTCGGCCGCGCCCTGCCCGGCCCCCCTGCCCGCCCACTTGGCACCCTATCTGGTTGCCTCCCGGCTTGGTCACCCCTGCTCGGCTACTCGTCCGCCCACCAGGCGCCCTGCCCAGCCACATCCCAGCCAGGTCGTTCCCTACCTGGCCGCTCGCCGACCCGCCTGGTGCCCTGCCCGGCCGTGTGCCCACCTGGCCATGCCATGCCATGCCCAGCCGCCTGGCCTCCCGAACCGGCCCACGGCCCCCTCGCGGCGCCCTAGAAGAACTGGCCCAACCACGCCCTCAGGGCCCATCCGAGCTGGGCCACGCCCTTGCGACGCTCCATGCCGAACGGGCCCCGAGCCTGGGCCGAACCGCCCTCGCGTCCTGCTGGGCGAGGCCCAACGAGCCGGGCCAAACCTAACAGGCTAGCCCGCTCAATGGGTCGGGCCATACCCAATAGTTCTGACTGGGTCGACCTAGACCGGGTCGGCCCAGACTGGGTTGGGCTGAGTCGGTCCGACCGGGTCGGACCGAACACGACCCCACTACTGACCCTTTACATTATTTTGGCCATATCTTTGGCACCGACCATCCGTTTGACGAACCATCAGTGGCGCTGGTAATCTTGAAGCATGATGGTCCCTTTGAGTATACCCCACTGGAGTTTAAGGTAATGTTGAGATATGGCCATGTTGGATCGTACACGAATCCAATCGGACCCCCTGGAATAAAAGGCTAATAACTCACAGTCCAGGCGTCCGATTGACACGTCATTTGTTGAGTTGAGACCTCTATGACATGGCTGACCGTTGAGATACTTCTTCGTGGTACTTCATGAATATTGGAGTATCGAACTAAAGTTCGTGGAGCGGATCCTCCCGGAGACGAGCGAGCATAGTGCGGAGACCCAGTAGATGGCTGAGACCTGACGACTACTGACCTATTCGACTCAGAGTTATTCAACTAGCCTAGTGGGGTGCGCCTTGGTGTCGTGGAAGACCCACGATGGGGAGCTTCTTTGTTTGAGTGCAGAAAACCCACTATACTCGACAGGAGGAGTTCCTCAGCAGGCTACGAGGGGTAGTTCCTCTGTGTGAGAGCGGACGACCCATGGTGGGAAGCCCCTCTGTGTGAGTGCGGCAGACCCACGATACTCGGCAGGAGTAGTACCTCAGCTGTCCAAGGTTAGTGGGAGGCACCTATGTGTGACGCGGCAGGCCCATTGTACTCGATTGAGCATGATTTCTCCAGCAGCTGTGGTTTCGATAATAAAAATCTTGGTATGAGTTGAGTCAGGAACTTTTGTGTTTACCTAATAATTGGGATGGATCACTTGATAACTTAGGCATATGTATAGGCATATACCAAAGTGGGGTTATCTGTTGATTTCGTACATTTTGGTTTATCCTTATTGGATTTTGTGAGAACTTGAGGGTCTTAGGGTCCCTACTAAGTATCGGTATACTCACCCCTACACGGGTTATGCCCGCACCTCATTGTGTTCGATGTAGACGACAAACAGCGCTGATCGAGGTTGAGTGTACCAGGACTGGACGGTACCATAAGCTGGAGAACACATTGTGATGGTACACGGAGAAGAAGAACAGGCATGGAGTGCTATGGAGGCTATCTATACCTACCCTTCAGGTAGGAATCTCGAAGGATGACCCATTAGTTATTTTACCTTTCTTCTGTTGTACTTGTTTTTCAGTTGTACTTTGACTTTCCTGTTGGACTTGTATTCTGACCCCTCTACTTTCTGCACTCTTTTGTATACAGTTTTACATAGTGTTTTGCATCAAGCTCGAACTTTTTTGTGTGTGTTATCATGTTTTAAAGGAAATTCCTTCCTAGTTTAGAGATTTACGCCTTTGGTGTTAGTCGCCAGCCCCTGGCCTATGGAAGGCGGGCTTGGGGTAGTCACGACACCGGCCCCGGGGGACGGGTCGTAACACCTAAAAACCCTGAATAATTTTATGAACTTTAAAACCCTAAAAACCCTAAAACCCATCAAAATATATAAAACCCTAAACCCTATAAAACAAAAAAAACCAAAAATTTTAAAAAAAACATAAAACCCTAAAAATCCTTAAGAAAACTTCAAACCCTAAAAACATTTAAAGATCTTAAAAACACAAAAGTTATGAATACCCTAAATGACCAAAAAATCCTACACCCCTTGGAAACCATAAAAACACCAAAAAAACATGAAAAATTAAATACCCATAAAAAACCTAACAACCCACTAAAACCTCCTAAAACCCATTAAACCCCTAAAATTGTGATAAAAATATAGAAACCCTTAAAGCCTCAAAAAAACCATAAAAAATAGAAAAACCATAAGACCATAAAACTCCTAAAAATCCATAAAAACCCTCAAAATTCCAAAAGCCCATTAAAACCATAAAAATAAAAAAGGCCTAGGAAATACATAAAAACATAAAAACACCTAAAACCCTTAAAAACACTGAGAAAACAATAAAAATCTAAACACACTTAAAACAAGAAAAACCTATAAAATGTAAAAAAATCATAAAACCCATAAAAACACTAAAACCCATTGAAGTCCCTAAAAGCCATGAAAACACATAAAAATACAAAAAAATCCCTAAAAGTACCTAAAAATGAAAAGACCCACAAAACCTTGAAAACCACTAACAAAACTATAAAACATAAAAACACTTAAAATCTATAAATATTATAAAACCCAAAAAAACCCTAAAATACCCAAAAAAATCTAAAAACCTAAAATCCCCAATATCCCTAAGAAACCCTAGAACCCAACCCTATAAAAACATAAAACCACTAAAAACTATAAAAAATCAATTAAACTACTAAAAAAGTTAAAAACTCAAAAAAAACCATAAATAACCTAAAACTAAAAAACCCCTAAAACCCAAAAAACAATAGAACCCAAAAAACTCTAAGACACCTCAAAATCCAAAAAAATTCCTTTAAAATACTTAAAACCCATAAAAATAACTTAAAAATTTTAAAAACTATAAACACCCTGAAAACCACAAAGAAAAAATTTAAAAACCAAAAAACACTTAGAACCCCTAAAAACCGTAAAAATGCTAAATACCTTAAAAACCCTAAAACCCCTTCAAAATCTGTAAGAACACTAAATACCTTAAAGCCCTAAAAACCACTAAAAATCATTAAAAACCCTAAAAACCCAAAAAAAATGCTCTAAAAGACCCATAAATCTCTAAAAACCTAAGAAACCCAAAAACCCCATTAAATCCTTCAAAAAATTTAAAAATACAATTAAAACTCTAAAAATCCTCAAAATTCTAAAACCGCTTAAAGACCATAAAAATCCCTAAAAACCATAAAACCCATAATAACCTTAATAATCCATAAAACCCATTAAAACCTTAAAAACCAGTAAAAACTCTAAAAAACATTTAAACTCCAAATTTTTTTAAAAACTATTAAAATTCATAAAACCACAGCAAAACTCTGAAAACCATATAATCAAAAAACCCATAAAGACCTTAAAATCCCTAAAACCCCTCAAAATCCATAAAAACCCTAAAACCCCTTTGAAAACCTTAATATCATAAAACACTAAAAACACCAAAACACCAAAACACCTTCAACTCTAAATATCATAAAAAAACCCTAAAACCCAAAACCCCTTAAAAACCTCAAAAATACCTAAAGACTATAAATCCCTAAAATACCTATAAATGTAAAACACCCCAAAAACCAAGAAAAACCCAATGAAAATCTCAAAAAACTAAAAAACACTTAACACCCCTTAAAAACTTATAAAATGCTAAAAACCATAAAAGACATAAAAAACCTAAAACCCCTAAAAACCATAAAACACCTAAAACCATAAAAACCTTAAAAAATTAAAAAACTATAAAACACCTCAAAAACCCTTACAATTTAAAAAACATCTAAAACCCTAAAAATTATAAAAACCATAAAATCCCTCAAAATCCCAAAAAATTCTAAAAAACAATAAAAATACAAAATAATCCAAAAACCCAAAAAACATATAATACCATAAAAACCATGTAAACCCCAAATAAAAACCTAAAACATAAAAACACATCATTCCATAAAACCCAAAAAAACCATAAAACCCAAAAATTACCTAAAAAACCAAAAAACAAATAAGAATACTAAAAATCAAAAAAAATCCCTAAAAACATAAAAAAAACAAAAAATAAAAAATACTCTAAGGAAAACTTAAAAATCTAAATGCACATAAAACCCCCAAAACATGTAAAAGATTCTAAAAACACCAAAATACACTAAAAACATTAAAACCCATGAAAACCATAAAACCTCTAAATACCTTAAAAAGACCTCAAACCCATAAAATCCAAAAATCCCACTAAAAACCCTAAAACCCCTTTAAAGAATAAAACCCTTTAAAATCCAAAAAACTCCAAAAAACATAAAAACCTGAAAACCATAAAAACCTATAAAACCACAAAATCCCAAAAAAATCTAAAAACACAAAATCTAAAAATTTCCCAAAAATCGCTAAAAAAATAAAACCCTTGAAAACTCTAAAGAAAACCTTAGAAAAGAAAAAACACTTATAACCTCAAAAAAATACACTAAAAACCAAAAGATCATCAAAATCCTAAAATCCCCTAAAACCCATAATCCCCCCCAACATCAAAAACCCTAAAAACAAATAAAAATCCAAAAAACAAAAAAAAACTCTCAAAACACTACAACCCCTTGAATATGTCAAAAACTCTAAAACCCATAAAACCCCAAAAAACTAAAAAACCTTAAAATTCTAAAAAAATACAACAATCCCAATTAAATCCTTGAAAATCCCCAAACACCTTCAAAAATTCTCAAAACCATAAAAATCATAAAAACCAGAAAAAATCCATAAATAGTATAAAACCGAAAAAAACCCCAAAACACTTAACCCTCCTAAAAATCTGAAAAAACCTTATAAACACTAAAAACCCTAAAAACCAAAAAATCCATAAAACCCTAAATAACCATAAAAATAAACAAATCCCTAAAAATCCATAAATACATAAAAACTATAAAACCCCTAAAAAACACTAATAAATCATTAAATACCAAAAAAACATAAAACCCCTCCAAACACTAAATAGCACCAAGAACCCAAAAACCCATAAAACACCCAAAAACCCCTTTAAACCTTAAACACACTAAAACCCATAAAAAATAAAAACACACAAAAAAACTGAAAACCACTAAAAAACACTAAAAACAATTTAAAACCAAAAAATTAAAAAAAATAATAAAAACCCATAAAATCCCTAAAAATATAACCCCCCCTAAAACCCAAAAACCCAAAAAACCCAGAAAACCTACAAAATCATAAAAACCCTCAAAATCCCTAAAAACCCTAAAACCATAAAAATTATAAAGCACCCTAAAATACCTAACAATGTAAAGACCCTTAAAAAAGGAAGAACCATGAGAAAACATTAAAAAACTAGAAACACTTCAATCCCTAAAAACCTAAAAATGCTAAAAACCCTAAAAATTTTGAAAAGCCTAAAATACTCTAAAACATTCAAAATCCCTAAAATTCATAAAAATTCTTAAAATTCCATAAAATTCCTAAAAAATGTAAAACCACCTAAAAACCTAAAAACCACTAATAAAACATTCAAAACCTAAAAACAATTAAAAACCCTACAAACCTAAAAAAGCCAAAAAATCTAAAATACCATATAAACCATAAAAACCATAAAAAATTAAAAACCCATAAATACCATAAAACATTAAAAACCCATAAATACCATAAAACCTACTAAAAACTTATAAAACATTTCAAACCCCAAAGAACAGTAAAAAAACTCTAAAAACCCAATAAAAACCTAAAAACTCTAAAAAACACCCTAAAATCCAAAAAATTCTTAAAAACTGAAAAGATGTTAAAAACACATGAATTCCCTAAAACATGAAAAGCCATTAAAAACCTTAAAAACCCCTAAAATCCTTAAAAACATAAAAAACACCAAAACCCCTTAAAACCCCTAAGAAATACATAAAAACGTAAAAACACTTAAAATTCATAAAAACCTAAGAAAATATAAAACCCCTAAATCCCTCAAAATATTTTAAAACCCGAAAACTCCATAAAAATTCAAATATCCCCCAAAAACACTTGAAACGTAAAAACCCTAAAAACTAAGAAAAACCATATGAAATCATTAAATACCTAAAAACACTTAAAACCACTAAAAATTTGAAAAACCATAAGAACACTTAAAACCCAAGAAACTCCCTCAATATCCAAAAATACCTTATAACATAAAAATCCTAAATAATACCTTAAAAAATTTAAAAACATAAAACCCTAAAATCCCTTAAAATAGTAGTAAAACCATAAAAACCTAAAAACACATAAAACCCCTAAAAACCTAAAAAAGATAAAAAAAACCCAATGACCCTAAAAATACTTAACCCCCTAAAAACTATAAAACCATTTCAAAACCATAAAAACCTAGAAAAAAATAAAACTCCAAAACAACTAAAAACATTAAAAACCCATAAACCACCCCAAAAACACTATAAACCCTAAAAAATTATAAAACAATCAAAATCCATAAAATCAAAAAACCCTAAAAAACATTATAATCCTTAAAAAATTAAAAAACACTAAAAAAATAACACAACCCTAAAAACCTTAAACACCGATAAAGTCCCTAAAAACCATAAAATGATTAAAAATCCATAAAAATCACTTAAAATACCTAAAACATAAAACCCCTAATAACCTATAAAACCCTGAGAAAACCTTAACACACTTAAAATCCCTATAACATAAAAAACTCTAACAACCCTAAAAGACCCTAAAACCCCTAAAACCATAAAAACCTAAAACGAAAAAAATCTAAAAAAATTGAAAATTCAAAAACCCCTTTCAACCCATAAAAAGATAAAAAAACCCAAAACCCTTAAAACCCCTAAAAACTAAAAAAAATCCTAAAACCCAAAAAAACAAAAAAAAAATACTAAAATCCTTAAAAACCATAAAATCCCAAAAAAAATTAGAACCCCTAAAAACACAAAAAGTAAAACCATAAAAACACTTAATACCCCTAAAAAATAATATTGCTAAAAACCCTAAAATCCTTAAAAACCCCCCAAATCCCAAAAACCCCAAAAACCATAAAAATCCTAGAAATACCAAGAAATCCCTAAAAATGTAAAAAAACAATAAAAACCTTGAAAACCCCTAAGAAAACCTTAAAAATATAAAAAAATAAAAACCCTTAAAAAACCAAAAAATTACTAAAACCCCTAAAAGTCCCTAAAAACACAAAAAACCCTAAAAATTCATAAAAACCATAAAACCATAAAAACCATAAAAAACCTAAAACCCACTAAAACTCAAAAAAAACTTTTAACCCCAAAAAACATTAAAATGGTATAAAATCATTAAAAAAATTAAAACTAAAAATACCTTGAACCTTATCAAACCCTAAAACCCTCAAAATCTAGAGGACCCCTAAAACCATAAAAAAAAAAAGAAAACCCAAAAAATCCCAAAAAATCCCAAAAAACCCTAAAAACCATGAAAACCCCTATGAAATACTTAAAAACTAAAAACATTGAAAATCCCAAGATATCCTAAAAATTATAAAAACCCTAAAAACTTGAAAACCCCCATAAAAAAAATAAAAAACTCCCAAAAATCCCTGAAAAACCTAAAACCCTAAAAATCCATAAAATCGTAAAAATACCAAAGCACCCATAAAAAAGAAAAAAATCCTACTACATTTGAGAATTCCATAATAAAACCTTAAAACTGAAAAACAATAAAAATATCAAAAATCTTAAACACATTAAAAAACCAAAAAACCCAAAAAAACTAGAAACTTTAAAAACCCTTTAAACCTGAAAAAATGCTAGAAAAATATAAAAAAACATAAAACCGCATAAATATTAAACAACCCTAAATCTATAAAAAAACCTAAAAACTATAAGAAACACTAAAACTCCTTAATATCCATAAAAACTCAAAAAATCATAAAAAACCTAAAAAATCTCAAAAATCCCAAAAAAAATAAATACCATAAAAAGGAGGGGAAACCCCTAATAAAACCCTATAATGCTAAAAACCATAAAAAACCCTAAAAAAATAAAAATACATTAAAGTCTTTAAAAATCGTAAAAACACTAAACACCCTAAAATCCCTAAATATCCCTAAAAAATGTAAAATCCCATAAAAATCAAAAAAATTCCAAATAATCCGTAAAAATGTAAAACATAATATAACCCTAAAAAATCCTATGAAACACTTAAAATCCAAAAAAACCACTTAAACACATAAAAATATAAAAAATTATAAAACACTTAAATTCCCTAAAAACAAAAAAATCCCTAAAAACCATAAAATCATGAAAATCATTAAAAAAATTAAAATCCCATAAAAACCATAAAATACAAATAAAAAATCTAAATACCATTTAATCCCGTAAAAATACTAGAAAATCTAAGAACCTTAAAACCCAAAAAAAACTTGAAAAAACCCTAAACCACCAAAAAAATCCCTAAAATCCCTATTAACAATAAAAACACTCAAATTCCCTAAAAATCATAAAATCATAAAAAAGATAGAAAAATAATTTAAAACATTCAAACCAAAAAATCCAAAGAAAATACTAAGAATAATTTAATCCCTAAAATCCCAAAAAACCCTAAAACCCTTGAAATTCCCTAAAATCTCAAAAAAACCCATAAAAATCATATAATCCCTAAAAATCCCTAAAAATGTAAAAAACTCTAAAATACATGGGAAATTGACAAAAAAAACCCTTAAAAACCTAAAAACAATTAGAACCACTAAAAACCTAAAATATTATAATAACCTAGAAGTCCCCAAAAACCCAAAAAACCCAAAAATTCCTAAAAATAAAAAACTCATAAAACCCATAAATACAATAAAACGCCATAAAAATAGTAAAATGACTAAAATCCCAAAAATCACTTCAAACTCCAAACAATTAACAAATTTCTAAAAGCACTTTAAAACTATAAAAGATTAAAAAAACCAAAAACATAAAAAACCATAAAAACATTAAAAATTTCAAAATACCAAAAAACCCATAAAAATTCTAAAAATCCCTAAAAATCCCTAAAAATGGAAAAAACAAAAAAATTCTGAAAACTAATAAAAAAAAGTTAAAAACCTAAAATCCCTAATATTGATAAAATCCTTAAAACACTAAAACCCTAAAACCTTAAAAACCCTTAAAATTCCTAAAAACCCTTGACACCCCTAAAAATTATATGAAATCTCCAAAATCCCTAAAACATATATAATCCAAAAACCCAAACAACCCCATAAGAAATCCATAAAAAACAAAAAAAATTAATACCCCTAAAAAACAAAAAAACACTAAAAACACCAAAAGAACATAAAACCCCTAAAAACCTTGAAACACATAAAAACACTGAAAAACATTAAAACCACATAAAAAACCCAATAAAAATTCTAAAAACCAATTAAAACCTTAAAAATGTTAAAAACTCTAAAAAAATTAAAACCCTTAAACACTAAAAACCCATAAAACCCATAAAATCACTAAAACCACTAAAAAATTAAAAAATTAAAAAATTAAAAAATTAAAAAACACAAAATGTAAAAAAACCCTAAAACACTAAAAACCCCTAAGAAAGCCATAAAATATTAAAAAACCCTTAAAACCCCTAAAAACATAAAAAACGCTAAAAACCCTTAAAACCAAAAAACACTAAAATCCCCCAAAAACCCCAATCCCCCTAAAAAGCCTAAACACTTTCTAAAACAAAAAAAACCTAAATAATAACTTAAAATTCTTAAAAAAGTAAAAACCCATGAAAACCATATGAAATTATTAACATTATAAAAATACTTAAAACCCCTAAGAACATAAAAATTATAAAATCACAAAAAAAAAACAAAAATTACTAAAAATCACAAAACACCTATATACCTTAAAAACACAAAAGCCCTCACAACTACTAAAAACTATGAAAACCCTTTGAAACCTAAAATTTTAAAAAAACTCTACGGAACATTTAAAACCACGAAAACAAAAACAAAAACCCTAAAACACCAAAATACTATAAAATCTATCAAAACCCCTAGAACCCTCAAAATCCAAAAAATCCCTAAAACCCATAAAAATATTAAAAATCTAAAAAAATGCCTAAAATTATAAGAAACCCTAAAATCCTTGAAGAAACCTAATAAAACGATAAAAACCTATATATAATAAAAACCCCTGAAAACGTGAAAACCTAATAAACCCGGAAAGACTCCAAATATCCCTTAAGACCGTAGAACCCCTAAAAACCTAAAAACCCCTAAAACCCATAAAACACTAAAAATTAAAAATAACTCTATAATAACCTTCAACCAGTAAAAATATTAAAAACTATAAAAACCTTCAAAACCCTAAAAAACTCAAAAACCCCAAAAATCACAAAAAAACCATAAAACCTCTAAAAAACCTAAAAATCCTAAAAATCCCTAAAAACCTAAAAAAAATAAAAATCCTAAATTATCGCTAAAATCAGTAAAAACAAAAAAATTATAAACACCTTGAAACCCCTAAGTAATCCTTACAAATATTAAAATACATAAACCCACTAAAAATCTAAAAAACCATAAAACCCCTAAAAACATAAAAACCATAAAAACCATAAAAACCCTCAAGATCCCTCAAAACCCTGAAAATATAAAAAACATAAAAAATCCCTGAAAAATATATAAAAACAAAAAAACCCTAAAAACATTGAAAACCGCCAAGAAAACTATAGAAACCTAAAAATACTTAAATAAAAAAACACAAAAAAACAAAAAAACTATAAAAAGCATCAAAATATCTATAAAATCTAAAAACCATGAAATTTCTAAAAATATCTAAACACCCTAAAAACATAAAACCCAAAAATCATTGAAAACCCCTAAGAAAACCATTGAAAAACTCTATCATTTAAAACCCCTAAAAATATAAAAAACTCTAATAAATATAAATGAAACAAAAAACCCAACAAAAAAATAAAACCCATTAACCCCCTAAAATCCATAAAAACCCTAAAAACCCATAAAAACTGTAAAAACCACTTAAACTCTATAACACCCTTAAAATGATTAAAAAAATTAAAAAACTCTAGAAAACCCATAAATCCCCAAAAAAATTTAAAATAACCCCTAAAACTGTAACACCCCGAGCTTTCACGATACGCCTCTCTTTCAATAATGCAATATCTTGTATTTTACACAAGTTCGAGTTCTAACACACCGCGACTAATCAAATTAGCCGTTATGAATAGTAATACCCACATTTTAAAATTATTGAAATTTTATATTTCAAAACGGGCTTCATTTTTGTATTCGTAATATCGAAATTATCCTAAGTTGAATTTTCTGTAATTTTCTGAGAACTTTCAATTTTTTATGAATAGTGAAAAATACTTAAAAACAACTTTTTTAATCAAAATAATTTATCGTGATAAATTATACAATTGAGTGGTTTTAAAGTATAATTATAATATATTTTTACCGTTATATCCAATGGTGGTCATTAGAATTAATTTCACTTTGAAATTGGACATAAACAATTGTCAATCTTTTGATATATATTGTTTCTAAAAAACACGCTATTTGTTGTGACAGTGGGAATTAATTATAAAATTAATTAATGCAACTTATATGTTTTGAATTTCATAAAATAGACATCATTTTTGAATTCAGAATATCAATTATAGCTTAGGGTGAAATTTTGGAATTGTTCTAAAAAACTTTAATTTTTGATGAATAGTGAAACCACTAAGTGGTAATTAAAAAACAGATTTTTCATTTAAAGGAAACATTACCACTTTTGTGATTTGATTTTAAAAAATCCGACATACATGGTTGTCATTGGGAAGTAAAATGTGGTTCAATGGTATTAAAATAATTTTTTGGTGAATAGTAACTTTTAAGTTTAATTAATCGCGATTAAAGGTAATTAATGAAATTTAAGGTAAAAATTGTATTATAAAAATATGAAATGACATTTACACTTTTCCTACCTCTATTGGATGAGTCATGGCCGACCAAGACAATCCTTGGGTCAACTTGGGAACCCCATGGAGCCACTTGGGTAGGAAAAGGACATAAATAACTTTTTATTTAATGTTAAAATAAAAAGGTCACAAACAAGATTTGTTTTACTAAAACAATTTTTAAATGGGGTTATACAAGTCATATTTTTGACTATAAATATTTATTAGAGAGATAAAAAGATTTCCTACATCATGATATATTTTTTATAATCTTTAGACATTAAATAAATAAAATTATTTATGACACCATGATGATGCAGCGATTACCTCATTAATTAACGATTTAAATAAAATGAAAGGATAATGTAAAATCTAAGACTTAAACTTGTCAAAAACCTATTGGGTGAGGAGATTTCGAACCCTTATCACCTTAGCCTCGATTTATATAAGTCGGGGACCTTTAGAATCTGAAAAGGATTGTATAATAATGTAACATTTCATTACTTTCCAAGAGTACCCCTCCTCTACTCTTATAAAAGCCTCCCACCTCTACCACCTCATTCACACTTTCAAGCCATTTGGCTCGGCCAAAACCTACCCAAATACTCTCCCAACTTCCCCCCATTACTCCTATAAGCCTCACTTTGGGCACAACTCTTCCCAAGGAAGCCTTTGGCTCAAATCAAAAAGAGTTACCCTATTTTAAGGTAATGTCTTCTCTATTGTTGTTTTGTATTATTTTTCTTCTCCAACCCCATAAACACTTTTTATTCATTTCTTTTGTAACAAAAACAGTATACTAAATATACTAGGATGTTGTTATAAGAATTATTTGAGCTATAATTACGCATACCTACATCTAATGGTTAAAGAACATACTATTTCTGTGGATGGCGAATATTTGCCTCACGAAACGATGATTGTTAAAAACTCATATAACACCTCCAAAGGTGTCCATTAAGATGTCACTATATTTATATATGATATATAATATGTTTTTGTTTTCCTTATGCTTCTGTATTTTTCATTTATGGCATACTTTATGATTTCCATTATGGGTAAACGCGATAATTTTATTTTAGGAAGTGCAGACTACCGCCCCCTCAAAGTGATTTGAATCGTTAATGCCATATATGGGATGTATAAAGGATGAAGTAAATGGTATTATTATACTGGAATTATAATATACCATTATATCATTATGATTTAATTAAACACGAAATAGAAATGAAAGTAGCGTTCATGCGTACGTACGGCTTACTGTCTCCATGAACGGTGCATTTAATTTCTTACCTCTAAAAGTTATGGAATATTATAAATGTATGTATATACTGGATATATATGAAATATATGATATATATATCATGAATATAATTCTGGATATAATGGATATTTCACCACATGACCAACATGTAATTATAAGAAGTTTATTTTTGACTCAAGTACCAAAGATCGACAAAACGACCGGTATTAACTTAAATAATTACATAATGTTCATAACATGGTAATAAGTGATATTAAAGGAATAAAAAACTTGAAAAGGTTCTTAAGAAACTATAAATTAACTCTAGTTTATTATTCAGGAGATTAAATAACGATTGAGTCAAGTCGGACACGAGGTAAGGGAACTTCTTAACCCAATTTCTATTCTTTGGGTTAAACTCTTACTTTCAAATTATGTCATGATATTATTATGTCCTATCTTGTATTTGTAAATTATTTATGTTTACTTATAGTGAATACAAATAATAGATCTATTTTATTTAAAAAAAATTCTTTGTAAGGGACTTCGTCTCAATCTCCTTTCATTGAGGCATATTTTGTTTTATACACAACTTTCATTTATACGGTGTATAAACCCCTTTGTCTTTTACGTTTATTCAAAAGGTTTTATTTTATAATTATGTTATTTTTAAATTATTTAAAAAAGAGTTATTTCTCTCAAATATATGAAAATCCAGTGCAAATGTATACGTATTTAACGCAAGATTAAAAATGTTTTCATAAAACCCGACTCTCGAGTGTGGTAGACAGGAAGGGATTGGGCGTGGACCCATCATGGCCTGTAATTAGTCGAGCAGTCTTAGAATTAGTTATTTTCTTTTCAGAAGATTGCATAATGTTTTCAGAAAAACACTGGAGTATATTTAAGCAATTTTAAACGTAAGTATCTTCTAAGAAAATTGCATCGGTAGGTCTCATGAGACAAACTAGTGTCTTCGTACGAGGCATTGACAAAATCTTATTTGTGGTCTTGGCACGAGGCCTTGACTACATGGTTATGATAGTCTGGAATTATGCATTCCATCATTATGAAAGTGGTTATTGATATTGCATGAGATTATTCGACTAGTAGAATATCCATGTGAGTAAGTAAATGGCATTATTTAATTTTATTTTTTCCATATTATGTTGAAGTTCAAGTTTAAAAAGTCTTTTGTTTTAGCTATACATTGCCTTAAATGTTAATGTTTATTTATGAAAGCTTCCGCAATATTGTTATCCTTACTGATCATCTGATCTCACCCCTTTCAATGTTTTAATTTTTCTAGGATGCGATGAAGTATTATAGGAATGACCTGCAGGGATAGTCTGAAGGGGATATGAGTGTGGAAAATGGGGACTATGTTATTGTAGTTTTTCACTTTGTGATGTAATGTAACATTTATGAATGTATCTAGTGGTTCCAAGGCTACTAAACTAATCAGTCTTTCGAGACTTGATCTTTTGTGATCATGTCAATGTTACGAAGTAATGCACCGACTTCGGGTAACTGGGCTCGGGGCATTACAAAAACCACAAAAATACATAAAACTCTAAAAATAATAAGAACTCAAAAAACCCTCAAAACCGCTAAAAACCATAAAATACCAAACAATTCAAAAAAATTCCCTAAAAAACTATAAAAACATTAATACACTAAAAAACATGAAAAAAATATAATAAACCTCTTAAAATCTAAAATCACTTATAACCATTACGAACCTATAAATTGAGAAAACCCCTAAAACAACAAAAAACCCAAAAAACTCTCTTAATAAAAAAACCCTAATAACCATAAAAAAACCCAATCAAGTCCTAAAATCCATAAAAAGATTTAAAACCTAAAAACTTTGAAAACCCCTATGAAAACCTTTAAAATTTAGAAACACTTAAAACCCCTAATAATAAAAAATGCGAAAATCCCTAAAAGAACCTAAATCCCTTAAAATCACCTAAAGTTGTAAAAATCCCAAACCCACTAAAAACAATAAAAACCCAATAAACACCTAAAAATGTTAAAAACTCTCAAAAAATTTAAACCCCTAAAATAAAAAGACAATAATAACCCTCCCCCCCCCCTCAATAGTAAAAATAAAAAAACCTGAAAAACCCTCAAAATACCTAAAAACACTTCAAAACCATAAAAAAATATAAAATCCCAAAAAACAAACAAAAACCTGAAAAATGCTGAAAACCCCTAATAAAACCTTAAAAACATAAAAACACTTAAAAAACTAAAAAACTAATAACTTATAAAAACCCTAAAATCCAATAAACCTAAAAACCCTCAAAATACCTAAAACCCCTAAAAATTAAAAATTTTAAATGGACCTAAAAGTCCATAAAAACATTAAAAACCTAAAAAACTAAAAAAACCTAAGAAAACATTATAAAACTAAAAACACTTTAAACCCTAAAAATGATAAAAACATTAAAATAACCTTAAAACCAAAAAAACATAAAAACATCAGAAAACATTAATAAGAATTAAAAACACATAAAAAACTAAAAACTCAATGAAAACCCTTTAGACCCCTAAAAATATTTAAAAAATATAAACAACCACAAAACCCCTAAAAACTAAAAAAAACCTACAACCCAAAAAACCCATAAAAACCTTAAAACTACTAAAATACCTCAATATTATTAAAAACCCTAAAAACTAGAAGAATATTAAAAAATACCTAAAAATCAATAAAAATATAAAAAACAATAAAAACCATAGAAAACATATGAAATAATTAAAAACCTAAAAAACGTAAAACCCAAAAAACTATAAAAATGTGAAAACCCCAAAGGGACCTTAAAATCACTAAATTTTTTAAAAACCATGAAAATCCAAAAAACCTTAAAAATGCTAAAACACCGTGATAACCTTAAAACCCACTAAAAACTCTAAAATCCATTCAAACACCTAAAATGTTTAAAAACTATAAAAACCATAAAAACCATAAAAACCATAAAAAAAGCAAAAAACCCTTACACCCCTAAAAACCATAAAGAACCTATTAATAAAAAAAATACCTAAACCCCTCAAGTTCCTTAAAAACGCTAAAAATACATAAAAATCCTAAAAATATCTAATAATGTAAAATCCCTAAAAACCCATAATAAAACCATTAAAATATAAAAATGTATAAAACCCTTAAAAACCAAAAAGGTGATAAAAATCTAAAAACACTAAAAACCCAAAAAACCCAAAAACCATCAAAAACCCAAAAAGCCCAAAAACCATCAAAAAACCTAAAAACCATAAAAAACCATAAAAATCCCTAAAAATCACTAAAATATAAAAAGATACTAAAAACAATATAAAACCCTAAGAAAATCATAAAAACCCTAAGAAAACCATAAAAACATAAAAATACTTATAACCTCCCAAAAATATAAATATTCTAAAAACCCTAAAATACACTATATTTTATAAAAACACTTAAAAACCATAAAATTCCTAAAGACCATAAAAACCCATAACAAAACTAAAAACCCAATAAAATTCAAAAAACACTTTAAACCCTTAAAAATGTAAAAAAACACTAAATAAAATTAAAACCGTTAAAAAAATCAAAAACAAAAACAAAAATACCGATAAAAATAATAAACACCCTAAAAACATAAAAACCCTAAAAATCCCTAAAAACAATAAATATCCAAAAAACCATAAAATTCATAAAAATTTAAAAAACCCTATAATCCTTGAAAATCCATAAGAAAATCTTAAAAACCTAAAAAACACATAAGCACCTTAAAAACACTAAAAGGCCTAAAAAACCTTTAAACCCTCAGAATCTATAAAAACCATTATTCCACCTTTGAGGTGGTGTGGGTAAGGGCGGTGAGGAAATTTTATGACAGGATCATCACCCGTACCATTTTCCTCAGATACGGGATCCTATCAAATTTACCATTCCTTTGATTCAAGCCGTTCAACGTCATTATCCTTTAAATAAGGTTGAACTAACCCTGTGGGGAACTGTTGATCCCAGTGGGTGATTGTGTGGGGGTCAATAATTCATGAAATGGGCCCTTCTTAGATGTAAATTCCTTGGATGGTCTCCAATGGGTTTATTCATGGAGCCAAGAACGCCCAACATCCCTGGTATCCCTGATTCATGGACCTGCTTTCCCAAGGTAGGCGCTCGTTGGCTGACAATCTGGCCAACGAATCTTGAGGACTCCATTGGTCAAGAGGATGGAAGGTCAGGCTCACCGCACTCTTATAGGGGATGTTTTTTTTCATATTTCGGGACTCTCTTATAGATTTTAGTCTTGTTCATATGTTCATGAATCCTTGGTTCATTCCCGAAGAGTGTGTCCATGGGATACCCTTAATTTGAAAGATCGTTGTGAGTATGCATATGTTTGACACCATAGAGGGGGTGCGGGATTAGCCATATTGTAAGGCGCTCTAGAGTTTATCATCATCCGGGGGGGATGGAAGGTGACTTGTTGTTGGGATCAGGCCCATAGGGAGGGTTTCTTACGTATCCTTAGGAGAGGAATCAGAACCCACATTATTCATAATTTGTGGGGCTTACACATTGAAGCTGCCCATTTGTCACACATGATTGGGTGGAGACTTTTAGAATGGGAACCCTTTAGATCTCTGGCCTTCTGGTTTGTGCCCTACGTATCATAATTTGGTCAGGAATTAGAGTTCTCATAGTTCATAATGTGTGTTGATTTTGTAATATTCACAAATATCTAAGACCATGTGAGTCATTCTCGGTGTGAGAAACAAGAGGATTTGAAAGATTTAGCAATGCACATGCCTCCCCCTATTAGTGGGAGAGGGAGAGCCCACGGTGGAAGAGGTCAGAGTGATGGTGCTCGAGGGCGTAGAATGATGAACCATTCTATGTGAAATGGCATAAAAGGT
The DNA here is from genome assembly GCA_963277665.1 of Viscum album. Classification (NCBI taxonomy): domain Eukaryota; kingdom Viridiplantae; phylum Streptophyta; class Magnoliopsida; order Santalales; family Viscaceae; genus Viscum; species Viscum album. Next base: position 1,422,214,086 of record OY728136.1, on the reverse strand, counting down.
AATGTGGTCCTACTTCGGAAGATTGGGGACTTACCTTAGTGGGATAGACTCAGAGCATGTTCTGGGAAGGGGAGGAGTTTTGTCCTCATCAAAGGGGAGAGTGAACATAACCCCTTTGACTGATCACTGTTCCTCATTGAATGGAAAAGCAAGTGATCACCCCTAATCCCATGAATGGGGAGGTTCACATCAGCATCCCAAGGATAGACTCCAGGTTACCATGGGAATGTATCCTTACAGGCATTCTGGATGCCCGCTCCTTTGTTGGGAGGCCCTTCATGACTCCACTTACCTTGGGTATGTAGGATCAATAGGGCACGTTGATGCACCCGAAGGTCTGATCATACAGATCCGGTGGATTTAGATGAGGCTTTAGCCTAGTGTCGGAGTACTGGTTAGTGGAGGTATTATAGAGGACTAGACGGTAATGGAGGTACGAGGTTGGAACTAGAGGTAAAAATACAAAAAAACACCTCGTTCCCCATATTGGTTTCTCATGCTGGATGGGGAAGGCATTGCATACCGTAGTGGTATGCAGGCAGGAGGTCCATCCACGTAGCAGTGTGGTATGCGGGCATTGGTTTTTCCTACCATGAACCAAAGTGGTATGAATCTCATCGTGCCGCTTGGGGTTATATCTACATACCTATTGAGTACGTGGTGCTGGGTTCAGTCCACGTAGTGGTATGCTACGTAGAGCGCCATATTGAAGGAGGGTCAGGGGAATTACAATTCACGGGAAATTAATCTGTGATATTTTTTTCTTTGTGGTTTAAGATTTGGCTTCATGGTTCTATTATTATTATTTAATCCCCCCATTTTTATGGTTTGTGGAAAGATGTACATACAGAGTAAGTGGTTCATGCTTCATGCTTTTCCGATGAAAGAAGACCAAAGACGGAGTAAAACCTTGGAGTTTTCATCATGCTTTCACCACCCATACTTCCCTCTATCCATCTCCTCTCTACCTCTCTATCTTCTTTTACAGTGTTCCTTTTATAGAGAATTAGAGCAATCATATCTACTGAGCACGTAAAACTATTTACGGAGGCCCATTGAAGAATTTTTCTAACCCACAGAAGTCTCAGTAAACTGGGGTTCACAAAGACTTTGGTTTGCGATAATGGTTTGTGGAACCCTATATGTCCACTTAATCTATGAACTGAGGGGTTCGTGGCATGGTTCACAGATGATCTTCTGCACAGAACTCCTTCAGTTGACGTGGTTCACGATTTTCCCTGCTTTCTAGCCATCGTTTTGCAGGCTAGTGGTTTTCAGACCATCCCACATACCTAGTAATTCACGATCCATCTTCTTTTCATACCTTTCTCGGTGATGGTATGCGATCCAATAGAAAACTTGAATTCCTTCATGTTCCTTCAATGAAATTCAACTCAATTTGAGTCCCTTAGCCTTGATAAACTTATATAAGTGTTTGATTCCTTCTGAAAAGCGATTACTGGGGTATTTCTTTTTCTTGTCAGAATTTTTAGGACCCTAAAAATGCTCCCCCATAAAAATGGTGTTCGTTTGGAACAAAAAGAGGACTATTCCGATGTAGAAGTGGTCCTGAACTGAAATGGTTTACGGTAGAATAGGTATACCTTATAGGGGGGGACTAAACCTATATAGGGGCCCATTTCATTTTAATTTTACCATTTCTCATGGAAAAAAGTTCTTATAGTTTTCTAGCCTCCTTCACCTTTCCATACTGTTCTCCTTGCGAAAACTACATTCGTGAACTGCTCTATACATTTTGCGAACCAATTTCCTTGCCATTTCCCCATCTGCATACCACATTTTGGTGTCCATGAATGGAACTCTGTAAATTTAAAACATAAAATCCAAATTCTGAGTAGAAGAATGCTACGTGGTTGACTTGTTCACATACCGAACATGAATAAGAAAACCAAACCTAAAAAACTATTAATATAGACTTAATTTTTAATCCAAAACTTCTGAACAAAAACTTAACTGAGGCTGAGGTTCGCGGTTTCTACATTATACGGACCATTCTGTTCACTAGCCAACAGTTTGCATGCTTTCACCTCACGGTCTTTCTGCGTACCATGACTGTACGTGGTGAATAGTATATGCATACCATAGTTGTAGGTGGAGTAGCTTCTGTGTGTTATGATGTACACATAATGCTCTTTCTGCATACTGCTTTTCAGAACAGTACACAGATCCTTTTGTAGACATGTTTTATGTCCTTTAGCCATTCTTTTCTACATATTTTTTCCAACAATTCTTATCAGACTGACTTCTCATTGGATTCTATATCTTCATATGAAGATTACAATGGTTGATTCTTAGGCTGCTGATAACATCGATGCTTCTTTTGAGGCTATTATTTCTCCTCTTATTTCTTCTACTGCCGAAAGATCAAGGGATATGGAATCTTAGGTTGACGATAAGACTCTGGTCACTCCATTTCACCAATCTCTTGAGAATATACTCATAGTGGGTCAATGGGCGTACCTGGTCTCAGACAGGATTCCTTCTTATGGGTTTGGCCTTTTTTCCGACACAGTGATCCCGACGCCAAACCTAGCTGATCATCCCTCTGTCAGGATAATTAATACTTCTATTTTGAAGGCCATGATCTCTTCCAAGGGAAGATACCTTCATAGAGAGACAACTGATAGTCCATTGCTGCATTATGTGCCTCAAATATTAGAAGGGGTGTATCGAAAACCTGATCATGTGGCCCACTATTATTAGATCATCGTGAGGAAAGCTATAGAAAATGAGCTTTATGGTTGGTCCACTCGATGGGAACTTTTCCCTGGTGGATTTTTTTGCATGGATTGGGGGTTTCCCTTTTGATTTCTCTAGAGTTGCAAAGAATTATGAGACGAGATATAGCTTTTGGGACTATACGAGGTCATCTAGTTTTCTCAAAAATACACTCATCGTCCTATTGCCCTTATTTCACAACTTTTAAGAAGGTTGAGTCCAGATACCAACACTTTCCATTCGACCCACAGGGAGGTTAGCATCATCCTTTGGGACATCCGGCTAATTTCAGGAGTCCCTATCATTGGGTACATGTACGATGAATTTCACCCCCTTACACTATTTAGGATGATGAGGAAAGAACCCCCCTGGCCAGGATGCTTTTGAAGGGAAGTGATCCCTATCGAAAATAAGACATTTTGTTTGACGACTCGTTTGGTGATTTTTCTAAGCATACCAGTATTGATCCTAATCAGTGGAGACCTTGGGATTTTCATACCAAAGCCACCCCACAGGCGAGCAGGTACTTATTGGCCCACCGTAGAAGAAGGGGATTTTTGGAAATGGGGATGGGGTATCATTTGTAATGTCGATCAGTTATTTCGGCTGGAAGATTTCTTAGCCATGTTCTTGAGCGGGTGGCTTATTCCAGTGCGATAATCTTGTTTCATAAGATCCTCAACCTTTATCATGGATGCTCAGTTGGCCACCGGTAAATGAATCAATTTAGTGTTCATGTGTTGTCCAATATATATCACATAATCTACTACATTAGAGAAGGGGACCACCCTTCCAGATGGTTGGCCATACTCAAATTCTTTGGGGATGTATGGGAGACCACATATAGTGTTATTCCTTCATCAATTCCTTACCAATCCCACATTTGACCCTTCGACAGTACCTTTAGAGCACCAGTGGGGTCATGCCATCAGCTGGTTCCTCACGGGATAAGTTGGAGGAGAAGACCGAAAGGAAAGAGAAATAATTAATGGATTGCCTCATTGTTTATAAATATTTTTCTTACAACCCTTATGATTCCACCACTTTTACCATTACAAACAACACATCAGAAGAATTTTTCAATCGATGATACTTATTTTATTTGTGATAAGGTGTTTTGGTTGATTGTATTAGAGGGGAACTCATCTGTGAGGGCTATTCACCCTGAGGGTTTATCTAGAAATTCAATTACGTTCAAAAGTTATGTCCTCCTGCTCTAAGTAGCACTCTCTAAGAGAAACATCTTATTATATCTCTCCAATTGTGGCTAATGTTCACCCAGGAGGACACCCAGAGCCAGGTAAAAAATCCATATGCTACTGATTTCATGCCCTTTCTTACCAAGAATTATGATGAGTCTTGGGTTAGGTCATATCCTGATGGCCAATTGACCGACTTTTTTCCCACTTTAGAGACTTTCAAGGCATCCAAGGTGAATGGAAAGGGTAATAAAAAGGAATCAGGTGAGCAACCTCGACCGGGAAATGTTCTTCAAAGGTCCCTTTGCTCCCTCTCTGGGATATTTGAAAAAGATGAGGTTATGACCTCATGGGCAGCCGAAAAATCTACTAGGGATGCTCCTGGGTGTCCATAATCTATTACTTAGGAGGCTAATTTTCTATTGTAATGGTGGCAATAGGACCTTTTGAAATGTCATAAATATTCTTGTGGCTGGTACTCTTGCAATTTATGAAAACTCATTCAGACTATGGAAGTTTCCCTTATAGATATTGGTTTAGAGTCAGCACTGACTGAATTTTCTTTCAATGAGGATCCAGATCAGGTGGGTTGTAACCTTAAGGACCTCAAGACCCTTATCCACTCCTGAAGTGGTCCTTACAGCTACTCGCATTAGGTACTTGCCATGATATGACCAGAAACCACCAATGAAGATGATGAAATTGTTGGATTAACTACTATGGCCACCAAGAAAAAGGTTTCTTCTTCGCCCCCATCATCTCATAAATGCTACTCTTCTCGAGGTCCTGAGCTTGCAGGGAAACCCGTGAAATGTTTACGGTTGTCGAAGCTTACCCTGCTTCCTCATTTTAACCCCTCATCATTGGTCATCCTAATTATGGATGCATTTCTTGAAGCTTGAAGTTTCCGGGATGAATTGAGGGAGATAACCTACGATGATTATATATGGAGACTTATTTAGAGGGAACACAGTGATATTCCAGGTTTTGGGGGACCCATCACTCCTACCTATATTTCAGCTGATGAAGATCCTGATGAGGTGGCTACTTACCTGACTGAAATGGATATGTGTCTTTATGCCCCTACGAATAGACATTACTGAGAAGACCACATAGAATTGATGGAAGTATTATCAGGACCTATGGGAGAGGTCTTATCTGCACGCTTCAGACTTAAATTCATTTATTTCAAAGATGTTGAAAGTTTCCCCACTTTTCTTCTTATTTATTTTTTTCGATGGGGCTTCCGAGTCTTGGGAGATAGATTTTACCCAAATTATTCTTAATGAGGTATTGTAGCTAGGGATTACACCCCCTCACCGGTATGGGGTACTGGTGAAGGATCTGTTGGAGCCCAATAGAAAATGGAGGTGGTGATTTCCGACCCTTACATGGCATTTCCTCCAGCTCCTATCAGTGATCTTATTCCAGAGCCATCTCCCCAACATTCAAATAAATGTAAGCAAGCTTCCCATATATCAAATCACATTAGAAGGGGGATCAAAATTAAGGGTCTGCTCACTTGGTGATTGAAAAAAATATCCTTACCTTGTTGACTAACTGGTACGTATATATGCTTCGACGTAAGTCCCACTGGTTATCAGGAGATGATCACTCGTGATTCTGTAGCCCATGTCCCTTTCAGGGAAGAGGAAGAATCACCATCTGTTACAGCTGTTTCACTCGGAATCCAGGGATGACCTCCTTGATGGGAGGTTCAAACGTTCCGATCGGTTTCTAACGGGTTTCTTCGTAGAACCAGAAACATCCAATAATTCCACATCCATTCAGACCTACTTTCCAAAGGAAGGTTCTCATTAGTTTGTGGACTGATGAGGCTTAGGAATTTGCATTGGTTGAGTGGATGGGAGGTCGGACTCATCACACCTTTTTGAGAAGAATTATTGTCTACTTCGGGACTCTCTTTGTAGATTTAAGTTATGATCGTGAATCCTTATTACATTACCAAGTATAAAATGATTTTTCTTTCAGATCTGACAATCAATGATTAAATATGTAGGAAATTTAGAGAATATTTTGTATGTATTTGAGTTTCTTCATCGATAGAGAATCATCTGTATTTATTAGATATTCTTGGTCCATGGTACCCTTCGACACATTTATACAGAAGTCTCTTGGTCATTATGATGACCATGTTGGTTTTAAATCCACTCAGTGGGGCACTTGATGTTTATTTTCATTCAGAAGGACATGGATTATTTTAGAGTTTGGATTGAACCCGTAGACGGGCTACCTATGTATACTTTGTTTAGAAAAGGAATCAGAAACCATATAGTTCGAGTAAGGGAGTATGTTGTTTATTATTGATGGCTCAGAGAAGGATGTCACAATTACCTTTACACTCTAAGCTCATGTGAGTCATTCTCGGTGTAAGAAACAAGAGGTATTGGTAAAAAATTAGACAATTGTGCCATGAAAGATGCAATCATAAAAAATAATGCGAGGCTTATGTATGTATGACTGCCCAGATAAATGAAGGTTTAAGATTTACTTTAGAGAAGAAATCCAGGAACAGGGTCCATAAAGGTATACGTGCTTAATGGAGATTTTGAATACTCTAACTTGGGGCTTACTCCTGAAAAGGAGGCCCAAATTAAGAGAAGAATTATGATTGGGTTTTACTCCTGAAAAGGAATCCCAGATCAAAGGTAAATTAGGATTGGTTAAGAGGAATTAAGACTGGGGCTTACTCTTAAAAAGGAGGCCCAGGTTAATGGATTATGACTGGGGCTTATTCCTGAAAAGGAGGCCCAGGTTAAGGGATTATGACTGGGACTTACTCCTGAAAAGGAGGCCCAGGTTAAGGATTATGACTGGGACTTACTCTTGAAAAGGAGGCCCAGGTTAAGGATTACGTTTTGGGGCTTACTCCTAAAAGGATGCCTATAAATTGAGGGACTTGGGGCTTACTCCTAAAGAGGATGCCCAGATATGGGAATTTTAAGAATTTGGGGCTTACTCCTGAGAAAGATGCCCATATTTGAGACTGGGGATTACTCCTGAAAATGAAGCCCAAGTTAGGGGATCTAGGGCTTACTCCTAAGAGGATGCCCAAAAATTAAGGGACTTGGGGCTTACTCCTAAAGAGGATGCCCAAATTTAAAGGACTTGTGACAAGGGATTATTCCTGAAAAGGATACCCAGGTTAAGGATTATCTCATCTTAAAGGATGAGGTTGAATGAATGAAATCTCAATCTTTAGTGACATAAATATTTATAAATCACTAGGTTTTGATAGATATTCCACAGAATTCCTTTCAGATAAGGAAGTCAAATCAAGAAATCATGTCATAAATGGCTTTGGAGAGTGTCTTGAAGACTGAATCTTGAATAGGAAAGGTGTAATGGCTTAAGAGGGGTGAAATGGGCAAGAAAGTCACCCAAAAAGGTAGGGGCGCGCAAGTCTTGGAAGGCGCGCAGGTACTACGTGGGCACGCAAGTTTGGTCGTGCAGGTCCTGGTCACGCAGATATGCCTGTGCGACACATGGTGTACTTGCGCGACAGTTAACTAGCAGGGTAATACTTGAGAGGCTCTTCATTAAAGCCTTTAGAATCCTCTTGAGGTTTTTTCAGAAGAAGGGCGTGCAAGATCTAATGAAGGAGTAAGGCGGTGCGCAATTGTGGCCCTTTTCCCTTAAGGGCTGGCCACTCAGGCACGCAAGTGTTGATGAGTTTCAACACTTAGGCCTTCCTCCCCCTCTTTAGATCTTCCTTTCTTGGTAAGAAATTACCCTAGAAGGGTTCCGGATGCTTTGAGAAGAGACTAGGGAGCCGGGAGCTCAAAGATGGGTTTCTGGAAAAAATACTCCCCGAATGGGGAGCCCACAGGGTCTATTTATAGGCAGGAGAATACCCCGGGCGGTTATCATTTAGGGTGCGCAAGTCACTTGCACGACCAGCATTGGCGCGCAAGTCACTTGCATGACCAACATCGGCGTGCAAGTGTACTTGCGCGACCATTGAGGCACGCAAGTATACTTGCGCGACCATTGTAGAACTTGCGCGACCTTTGCGCAATGTTATTCTTCTTGCTTCCTTTGTCAATTATTGATATTTTGTTCAAGGGATGAATCTTCTTTGTTCAAGTTATTTCCCTTTTCATTCATTTAGACTCTGTGACGGAAAGGAGTGTCAAAAAAAGTCCCCCCTCAGAGATGGATCCGGAGAGAAAATAGGATTTGACTCTGAGGTGAGAAGAAATAAGAAATATGGCAGTTTAATGTCATGCATGTCGGACATAAAGAGGCTAATGTTTAAGGTCGAAATAGATTTGACCTAAATGAATTAGAATTGACTCAATTCCTTGAAAATTCATCTGAAAACATATTACCATACTCATGTATGAGGGAAAATATGTAAGCTATGACTTAAGAATATTTGAATCTGAGGAATGATATGAAAAAGAGCTAAAAGGCATTAGAAGAATTAGTTTACAAGAATAAAGTTACCATTATTTAACAAACCCGTTAGGGGGTTGAATTATGCAGGGCCACCTAAGGGCATTGGTTGCATAGTTGAATAAAATAGTATCTTTTAGCTAACAAATCTATTATATAGACCGTTTATGCAAGGCCACCTATGGGAACATGCTGCATAGTCAGGCAAAAGAACTCTCAGAAATTTACTTTCCTAGTGCTAAAAGCCAGTGAAAGTTTATGGAGATTCAAATCTTCCAAAGTATAGATTTTGCTGTATGGAAAGAGGTACTTGAATATGGAGAAGATATTTCCAAACAAGATTATCAAAGAACTGGATGAATATCACTCCTACGAAGGTCTGACCCAAACGTAGGGAAGGAGAATATAAACCATAGACTTGAATACTTTCAGATCATGAAAAAGGATATGGGACAAATATGTTAAGGATGGCTATTTTTGTGGATCCCTACATACTGTTATTTAAGATAAATAAGGACAAAAGAGGCATTCTTCCCAAGAATGAAGTTACCACTATCCGAAAACCCGTTAGGGGGTTGAATTATGCAGGGCCACCTAAGGGCATTGGCTGCATAGTCAAATAATAGTATCTTTTGGCTAACAAGTCTGTTATATAGAATGTTTATGCAAGGCCGCCTATGGGCACGTGCTGCATAGTCAGGCAAAAGAACTCTCAGAAGTTTGACATTTTGTGACTAGAAGTCATGAAAAGGGTTATGAGGATCTGGAAATATTTAAGGTTTGGATTATGACACATAAATATGGGTATTGTTCAATGTATACAGAGATACACAGATCAATGCTAACAATAATCATGTTGTGGATGGGTCCTGAATTGAAATGTTGGAGTTCACTATGTATCCCATAAGGATGATAATCAAGACATATGTAGTTCTTAAACTACAGTTTAACGTCATGCGGGACAAAAGAATTAGAGATCTTAGTTTAGGGTCATAGAGCTTGGACCATTGTAAGAAATACACAGTGTGTGTTTTCATGGGGACTTTTCAGCCAAGGGACTGAAAGTGGAATTTGGGGTTAGGCCCAAAGACTTGGGGCTGGATTCTAGGGACACTCGAATGTTCCTACGTATCCCATATGGATGGGAATTAAGCCCACGTAATTCTATAAATACCCTTTGTACAAATTTGGTTTGTACATGTGAAGGGTGAAAGGGGAATTTAGTACAATGATGGTTTAACCCAAGATAAAAGGATTGGGCGTTGCCATGTATGCATGTAGTCTTTGAGATGAAAACATGATTGAAAAATCAATGGAAATAAGGGTTCCCTCTCAGGTGAGGGTATCAAATAATATTGTAGTTTATTGTCATACTGAACAAAAGTGTTGTATAGTTTAACATCGTATAACAAGGACGAATGTGAACCAATGTAAAGATATTGATTCTAGGGGCGGTTTCACGAATCAACATCGTATGAGATGGAGGTGAACTGATGTGAAGAGATTGGTTTTGGGCTTGAACCTTTGGAGGTTTCCTACATACCCAACCTAGAAGGCAAGGATCAAAGTCCGTTTAGTTCAATTAAAGAATCAATTAATGATCAAGTTGTTCTTGGGGACAATGACCTAAAAAATGATGTTAGGACTTACACATGGTTAGTGGCCTAGAGAGAATATTATGGTTGAGGTTTTATATAATCTCACGTGAGTCATACTCGGTGTGAGAAACAAGAGGTAACAACAACCTTAACGATGCATAATTTAACGTCATGTAGGACGTATGAAGGGACTATGCAGTTTAATGACCTGCAGTTAGGACTATTGGTGCTGCACAGTTTAGTGTCATGTAGCAGGGACGAAATACAGTTTAATGTCATGTAAGATGTATCACGAACTTTCTGTACAGTTTAGTGTCATGTAGTTAGGACGATGGGGATAATAGAGTTTAACGTCATGTTGGACGAAGGGGGGGGGGACTGTGCAGTTTAATGTCATGCAATGAGGACAAAAGAGTGCACCATTTTAACATCATGTTGGACGCATTTGGGGATTTTTTCCATAGTTTAACGTCATGTTGGACGAAAAAGGGACGATACAGTTTAGCGTTATGTTGGACGAAAGTGAAAATAGTTTAAGGTCATATTCAGAGACTGTGGATGGTGCAGTTTAATGGCATGCTGGACGGTGGTGTAGTTTAAGGTCATACAGGACCTTTGATGATTATGTAGTTTAAAATCTTTCCGAATGTAAGGGACTTTTATACAGTTTAGTGTCATGTAGTTAGGACGTCACAATTTAACGTCTTACTGGATGTAAGGGACTTGCAAACAGTTTAGGGTCATATGCATGGACCGTTTATGATGCAATTTAAGGTCATACAGGACCTAGTTGCAGTTTAAGGTCATACTGGACCATTTAGGGAACTTTTTCACAGTTTAACGTCGTGTGGGACGAGGTTGCAGTTTTAGGTCATACTGGACCATTGCTTTATAGTTTTAACGTCATATAACATGGACGAACTGGTGCTGCACAGTTTAGTGTCATGTTGCATGGACATACTGGTGAATAGTTTAAGGTCATACTGGACCAAGGAGGAGTTTTAAGGTCATATTGGACCATTGATGTATAGTTTAACGTCATATAGCAAGGACGAACTGGTGCCGCACAGTTTAGTGTCATGTTGCAGGGACATACCGGTGAATAGTTTATGGTCATACTGGACCAAGGAGAATTTTTAAGGTCATACTGGACCATTGCTGTATAGTTTAACGTCATATAGCAAGGACGAACTGGTGTTTCACATTTTAGTGTCATTTTGCAGGGACATACTACATTTTTTGCAGTTTATACAAAATAATTCTTCAAAAATATGGCATTAGTTGGAGTAGTGATGAGTTCTCCATCCATTGAGATTAATGAATAAGCTCCATTGGAGTAGACCCTATGTATTGAATAAGGTCCTTCCCATTTTAGCTCAAGCTTGGGAGGTTTCTTTCCTAGTATCATTGGAGTTCTGAGAACTAATACCAATTCTCCCTGAGTGAATGAACGAAGACGAAATTTTTTGGTAAAAGCTCATGCTATTTGATTCTGATAGACTTCCAAGTGGTGCAAAGTGCACAATCTTATCTCATCTAACCGTTCCAATTCATTCAATCGCTTTTGAGATTGATCATCTGTAGATGATTGATCACAAATGGAAACTCTGAGCGAGGGTATTTGAACTTCAATGGGCAAGACGGCTTCTGTTCCATATACCAATGAATATAGAGTTGACCGAGTTACAGTGCAGGTGGTAGTACGATAAGACCATAAAGCATGAAAGAGTTTATCAGGCCATGACCTCTTATCTTTATCCACCATCTTTTGCAGTATATTTGAAAGAGTCTTGATAAAGGCTTCTATCTAGCCATTGGCCGCTACATGGTATCGAGATGAATGGTTGGATTTGATGTTGTATTCTTGATACAACTTCTTCATCTCAGATAAATAGAAATTGGTGCCATTTTCCATCAATATGGTATGAGGGACACCAAATCTGTAATGATTTTAGACTTGATTAAGCTAACAATGCATTTAGAACTAACTTCCTTGAGAGGTATTGCCTCTTCCCATTTGGAAAAGAAGTCAGTAGTAGTAAGAATATACTTAAATTGCTTAGCCGTAGCCGAAGGGTAAGTTCCCACCACATCCATTCCCCATGTGGAAAATGGCCATGAGTATTTAGTTGTATGAAGAAACTCTGGAGGCTGATGAATGAAGTTGGCATGTACTTGTCATTAATGACACTTCTTTGTGAAATCAACACAATCTCGTATCATTGAAGGCCAAAAGTATCCAAGCCTTTGAACCTGATCAGATAGTCTGTGTCCAGACTGGTGGGCACCACAGACTCCTGCATGCACTTCTTTCATGACATCCATTGTCTCTTCACCATCAATGCATCTGAAGAGAACTCCATCAAAACTACGTTTGTAGAGAATTTTCTCTAGGTGATCTGGGCTATCATAAAGAGTAAATTTGACCACACGTCGCCAGATTTGTTCTTTCTCGGCCTTATCAGGTGGAAGTGTTCCATTTTGAAGGTATTCCCTGATAGGTGACCTCCATCCTGTAGTATGACCATACGGTTCAGGAATGGGACTAATTTCATTAATTTCTTCTGTTCTAATTTGAACATAAGGTGAAATTGCACGACGGTGGGCATTACTGATGGTTGTCTCATCCCGATTTGGATCTGCCAGAGATGTGGCTATATTAGCCAGTGCATCAGCTTGATAATTTTGTGATCTTGGGACATAAGAAAATTTCGGTTCCAAAGGGAATTCTGCCATTAACTCTCTGATGTAATCATACAAAGGGATTAGTTCTTCTTTTCTGATGGCATAATCCCCATTGACTTTTTTGATTACCAGGTCTGAATCAACCTTCACCTTTAAGTGATTCACTTGTGCTTGAAGTGCTAATTCCAAGCCTGTGATAAGAGCTTGGAATTCAGCTTCATTATTGGTACCACTTTCCCACAATAAGAAGGAATAAGGTAACACTTCCTTTTCTGGAGAAATGAGTACAATTCCTAAGACAACTTTGTTGAATTTAGGATTTTCCATTTTATTTCCTGTTGGACTCCTGGAAGCACCATCAAAATACATTTCCCATGCTTGAGGACTTTCTTGAATAGAGAAGACTTCCTCATCAGGGAGTTCAATATCTGAAGATGTGTCTTCCACTGAAGGGTGTTCATCCAGGAAGTTAGCCAGAGCTTGGCCCTTTATCACCTTTTGAGACACATACTGAATGTCGAATTGCTGAAAAATAACTTCCCACCTTGCTAGACATCCTATAAGCATTGGACGACTAATGATGAATTTGAGAGAGTTATTGCGAGATACCAATTGGACCTCGTGATGTTGTAGGTAATGTCTCAACTTCTGAACTGCAAAGATTAATGCCAGGAAGCACTTCTCAATACTTGAATACCAGGTTTCTTCTTCAAGTATAGTTCGACTGAGATAGTAGAGGTTGTTTTCATTCCCAGTATCATTCTTTTGAGCTAGAAAAGCACCCAATGATCGCTCTAGAGCTGTCACGTAGAGGATAAGTGGTCTTCCTTCAACAGGTGGAATGAGTACCGGTGGACTCAAGAGGTATTTTTTGAGAATATCGAATGCTTCTTGACATTCTTCAGTCCACTTGTAAGTGACTCCCTTCTTCATCAATTTGGTAAAGGGTAAAATTTTTCCTACCAAATTGGCGATGAAACGCCGAATATAGGCTAAGTGTCCTTGAAGTCCTCTTAATTCTTTCAAATTTTGAGGGGGTGACATACCAAGGATTGACTTGGTCTTCTCATGATCGACTTCAATACCACGATGGCGTACAAAAAAGCCGAGAAATTTTCCTAAGGTTACCCCAAAAGCACATTTTAAGGGGTTCATCTTAAAATTATGTTGTCGAAGCTTACAGAATATGACTTCCAAGTCAGCCAAGTGATTATAAAGTTGTTTGGATTTAACCAAAAAATCGTCTATATAGAATTCAACAAACTTCTCTAAGAAGGGTTTGAAGATATGATGCATGACACGCTGATATGTTGCACCTGCATTCTTTAAGCCAAAGGGCATTACCCGGTAACAAAACACACCCTGAGGGGCTCTGAAGGCTGTGAATTCCTCATCATCTGGGGCCATTAGGATCTGATTATATCCAGAATATCCATCCATGAAGGAAAGTTCTTCATAGCCAGCTGTTGCATCAATTAGAAGTTCTGTAATCAGAACTGGGAAATCATCTTTAGGACAATGCCGATTAAGATCTCTGAAATCGATGAAAACTCTAATTTGTCCATTCTTCTTCTTTACAGGGACAATATTATACAACCACTTGGGATATTTAACTTCTTTGATGAAGTTAGCTTTGATAAGCTTATCCACTTCAACTTCAATTTTAGAAGCATAAGTTGGGTGTGTTCTTCTCACGACTTGCTTAAATCCTAGATGTTCTTCTGGTAAACCCAAATGATGAGTAGCAACATCAGAATCAAGCCCAGGTATTTCTGTATAGTTCCAAGAAAAAATATATCTATTTCTCTTTAGAAAAGAAATATACATCTCTTGCTCATCAAGGGTCATGGCCGCACTGATTAAAATGGGGCATGGATCTTCCTTTGTACCCAGATTTATTTCTCTGAGTTCATCCACAGTGGTAGAGATACCCTTATCAAATACTGGAGGAGCATCTATGAGATCTTCCTCTTCTTCTTTATCATGTGTTATTTATTTTGTTTCTACTTGAATAGTAGATGAAAAATAAGAATGTTCATGATCATAAGAGATGTCAAAATTTTCACATTTTGAAGAAGAAGCTTCCATTTCCAACCCGATTGATGGTGAAGGGTCTTCTTTGGGGAATAAAGAGGAGACGATGGATTGAGAATCGACATCATTGTTCACCTCCGATGTTGCTATAACTTTTTCTGGCCTAATTGGCGAAGCATAGACTTGTTGGATTTCAACAGATGAAATGAAGACGTCACCATTTGTGCTTTCATCACTGCTTGGTAGATTACCAATTTCTCCCCATGTTGTCTAGCTTGATTTTCGTAATTGACATTATGGATTTTTCCATAAGAGTATTTTTATTTGGGTCTATCTTGTCAATTTTACTGATAGGCAACACATAATCTATACTCACATGCATAAATTGATTTACTAGAATTTTTTCCAAACCATATGGAGCATTAACTTTGGTAATCTCCTTTGTTATGGATTTCTCCCTTTGCTTCATGTGATAGAATTATGCCTCAATGTATTGAGACTCACATGGCTTGAACGGGGCCTTATCACCATAAAACGTCCCAAATTGACCATATAAACAATATTTCAGACATTGATGATATGAAGAAGGGATAGCCGCATGTTGATGTAACCAGGGTCTTCCAAGCAAAATGTTAAAGGCTGAGTCTTGATCAACAACCATGAAATCTGAATTGGATACAAGATCTCCAAACTGAGTTCTGAGTGTAACTTCACCCAGTGGTTCTTGTTCATTTTTATCATATCCCTGTAGCATCATGGTGGAGGGAGATAAATCAGATTCTGTGAGGTCCAATCGACGAAGTGTACGAATGGGCATGAAGTTGACTCCTGAACCATTGTCAATGAAAACTCTTCGAACATCCACGCCATTGTCTTTTCCAGACAAGTACAATGGTCTAATATGTCCATGCACAACATCATCTTCATATTCATCAGTAAAGGATATTATTGCATGGAATTATGCAGGATTATTCTTTATGTGATAGACTTCAGCTGCAACAATTTCAGTTTCAAACTCTTGAGGACTTGACAAAGCCTCGATGAGTGCTTCCTGAAGATCTTTTGACAGATTCAAAGCATCCAAAATTGATAACTTGGCTGGTACTTGGGCCAAGTGTTTCAATATATCATACTTTTGATCCAGAGGTCTGCGTTTCCCAATAGGAATATGTGGTTTAACAGGTACCTTGGAAGCAGATGCTTTGGAAGTTGATGCATCTTGTATAGGAGTTGGCAATATTCTTGGTTTTGGAAGATTAGACCGATTAGATCCATTTACTTGCTGAGAGGAAGAAGATGGAACATTCAACCAGTCTTCCAAAATAACTGTGCTAGGACTGAATTTTTTATTGGTAGAAGAACTTGCTTATTCTTGCTGAGCTCACTGAAGAGCTCTACCATGAGTTTCTGCTACGTACACAGTTCTAGCAGGGGTGGAATTGCAATAGTGGATTCTGAAAGATCCACGTCTTCCCCTGTATCCTGAGCCCCTGGAACTTCCTATGATTCCTCTGTTTGATATAGGGAATTCAGGCTCATTGAAATCGAAACTGCGATTGGCATATGGATCTGTTAATTGAATCATATTAACAGAACCAAAGATTAACTCTTCGTCTGATGAAGACTCTGCCTGATTAGCCTGTTTAGGCTATTCCATTTGGTGGGGCGGTGCTCGTGGCTTTGAATTAGATGGCATGATTTCCACCAAAGTCAACGACAACTTAGGCTTTGACACATACTCATCTTCTTTTGATTCTTTTTCTTTCTTCAAATCATGCCTTTTCTTTGAGGACTTTCCCTCTAACGAAGAGGGATTTTCCGCAACATTCATGGAAGAAGACACAATTGGTTTCCTTAATTGTGTTCGCAAAATAGCATGAGTTAGACTGATTGTCTTTCTGACCATCCAATCATTATACTTTCGTGCATTTTTGCTTTTGACATTCTACCATTCGTCTTCCTCCTCTGGAACTGTAGTAGTGACACATGCTACCTGGGCTGAGGAGCCTTTAAATGTAACCTGTCCCGAGTCGACCATCTTTTGAAGGAGATCTTTGAAGACAAAACACTCCTGGATGGGATGCCCCAACATTTGATGAAAAGGGAAATAATTAGGAAGGTCTTCATATCCTTTCTTGTTTGGCCTCTTGGGTATTGGCAATTGAACCAAATTGTTTTCCAGAGCCGAACTAAAATAACCAGGAACTTGTTAATTTCAGAAAGAATATGTTTTTCTCTTAAGATCCTCAAATTTTTTTCATCTTTGATCTTTTTGGTCATCTGGAAGAAAAGGCCTTTGTTGATGGCACTCAGAAGGTGGAGCCCTTCGAGAACATGAAGGTTTTGAGGTAGAAATTGGTACAGGTGCTTGTTTAAGCATAACTGTAGTAGTTTTTGCTTTACCCATTCTCCTTCCTGGAGCTGGTGGAATTACATGAGATTTAGCTTTAGCCTGTATAAGGGAATCTTCAATCTGCTGAGCGATTGAAGCAAGGTCTCGAAACCCTCCGGTGTATTTCATAGTTATTAATGGTGTGCGTAATTCGTCACGCAGATTTTCAACACATATTGGCAACAATTCTTCTTGAGGGAGTGCTAAACTCAAGGAATATGTTAATCCCTTCCATCGAGAAATGAAATCAGAGACCCTTTAATTCTCCCTTTGCTTACAATTTGTAAGATCAAAAACTGTTGTCTTTGGCAAAGTTGAGCTAAACTGAAGGAGGAATTTTTGGCGAAGATCCTCCCATCCGGTAATTGACTGGGATTGCAAGCTTGTATACCAAACAAAATCTGGTCCTTGCAAGGTTCGCACGAAGCATCTGAGTTTCACTGCATCTTGCTGCTCCGGAGTTCCCATCATAGGATCGCAATAAGACACGTAATGCATAAAATTTTGTTCTAGATCGCCTGATCCATTGAAAATAGGGAATACAGGGTTACCAAAACTGGATGGAGGAGAGATTGAATCTACCCATTCATGGTAAACATTCTTTTTTGGTTGAACTTGTGCACACTTCCCTTCCATAGTTTCTAACCGAGCTGTTAATGACTCAATAGTAGTTATTAACTTTTGAGAAACATCCGGTTGAACTTGGACTTGGGTAGGTGCAATGAGTGGAGCTTGGACAGATGTGGAGATTGGTGCTGCAATTGATGGTAGTACTGCCAACTGTTGTTGCACTTGACCTGTAGGATTAGACCTGTGAGGGTGTACTGATAGAGGAGGATATTCTTGATCCATCTCAGTAGCTATAACAAATTTCTTTGGCTGACTGACTCCAGTATGCTTAAGAATAAGACTACTCTGAAGTAATTCTGCATTCAACCTTCTTAATTCCTTCATTTCTTCCTCCTGTTGTGCAAACCTCTACTCTAGTGAGAGAGATTGACCATCTCCAGAGGAAGGATATGTAACCTGGTTCTTTCCCTTCCCTTTCTTGAATCCTTTTCGGAGAGGGGGAAGTGGATTACTCGAAGGATTACTTATGTTTTGAGTAATCCTTTGACTTCATGTACGCACACCTTCTTCATTTGTGTCGGTGTGTACATCTTCTTGAGCAAGAACCTCTTCATCTGAGTCCCCTGAGTGAGCCTCATCTGGTGGATCAGAAACAATATCATTGATGACATTAATCGATGCATAACTCATTGCATCCCTTCTATCAGCATTTCTGTGATATTTTCTTCTTCCATGTCTTTGATGAGACATTGCCTTTTGTTGATTCAATCCCTCGGGAACTTCTTGATGAACCATAATTTGGGGGGAATCTCCTGATAATTTGGCTCTTCATTCCTCTTGAGGTTTCTTCCCCAATCGAGAAAAGACCGACTTTCTCTGAGGAGGGGATTTATGATTTGAAAAAGTCCCCAGTCCAATGGACTGGGGCTGTTCCTACTGTTCTCGCTCAACTCCTTGGAAACTATTTGTTGATTCTGAGGGTTGGTTTAAAAGAGTCCCCAGTCTGGCGAGATGGGGTGGTTCATGACATGCTATGTCTGAGACTTTCTTGAAAGTCCTCCTGATCTTGCGAACCTTAGTCTGGAAATTAGCTGGATGCATTAATCTGTATCCAATTTTTATCACCCGGTTCAAAAGACCTTTGGATGATTTCTGATACTTCTGTCATTTGGTGACATGCTTTCTCCAAACAAGAGGCCTGTTCAATATTCTCATTTGCTTGATGCAAGAGTAATTCAACAACTTGTTCTCTGTATTCTTGATTTTGAGAGGAACTAGTTGAAGCCTGTTCTTGGGCAAGCTTTTGATTACAAACAAAGCTCATTGACTGTGGATGGCCATGGGCAATAACATTGCATGAGACCATTTTCGGCGGGCTTTGCTGACTGGAGAGCACTGTGAAATGTAGTGCTCCATGAACACCCCATCCTCTGACATGAATACCAGATGGGGCATTGGAAATTAACTAACGCAATCTTCTTAGTGTGCCAAAGAATGAATGTTGAAGGGATCTCTGTTGCTTTTCAGCCTTCGGATATCGAGAGACTGATAGAGACGCCAAATCTATCTGACGTTGTAACCCTTCTATTATCTTAAGATGATTTTCATATTCATAATAAGATAATACTTTCTTTTTTAACTGACAAATATTTTTCTGTATGTTGAGACGAATATTATGAATTTCATCTTCCGTCAACATTTCTGGAATATTATACTGAGAGTCAGCCAGAGGCAAAAACATAACTGGCACTTCACCTTTCTCCAGTTGTTTTCTCATTTTCAGCATTTCCTCTTTATCATTTGATGAAGATTATTCTACCTGATTTGACCAGAGTTTGTGTTTCCTTGTTTCTTCATTGGATTCAACAAGATTGGTAGAGAAATCATTGATCAAACTAGATGATGTATGACTTAGGGGTGGTTCGGAGAATGACCTACACCCTGGGCTATCTTCTGATTGAGAAAGTATATCACCTGCTAGCGATGAAGCTTCAGACATGACTGTTTTCGCATTTTCAAGTGCCTCAAGATAAGAGGGCTTTCTAGGCACTACATTTTCCACTAGAGCATTTTCCGGGTAATGTGCATCACTACTGCGGAGAGGACTTTCGCTGCGAAATTCATCATCATGGGGAGGACCACCATAATGGGTTACATCAAAAGATGAGATCTCTTGCTCCTTGGTCTTCTGACCACACAGAGGGTTCCTGTGGCTCTCATCTGAAGATGAAACTTCGAGATCTACCAAATTGTCATGATGCAAGCCTTCATGAGGAAGTGTCTGTTGAAGACCTTTGGAATTAATGTTCCCACTATTGGGAACTGAGGGAGTAGAATATTGAATTCCAACAGATAATTGTCTGAGGGATTCAAGAACTCCAATATCGAGCAAGGCCTTGTTACATATTGGCACTTAATCTCCTGACTGTACTGGGCGGGTCTTTTTCTTAGATGCCTTCTTACTTTCTTTGTAAATGACTTGTTGACGAATGTGGCTGCTCTGAGCAGGTATATGTGCCTGATCAGGAAAGATGGCCAGGTTAGGATGACGATCTCCTCTCAAATTAGGTGTATGTGCCTAACTTGGTTGTCCATATGATATGGGGGAGTATTCCCCATAACCCTCTTAGACTGGAAAAGATGTGTGTGTCTGTTCCGGAGTGAACTGTTTATGTATCACTCCACTGGTAGGGATAGATTTATGTATCTTTCCCTGAGATGCCGCTGAAGTTGTTATAATATCCTGGCAGGCATCCAGAATATGATCAGGGATTTTCTTCTGCTCTTTCACCATTGATAGAATATGCTTGGTGACTTCTGCTGTTGGAACGGGAATATACGTCCATTCCGGGCATGGAGAATGTGTATGTGCCTGCTCGTGTCCTCCTTTTCCTGTCAGTGAATCCTGACAGTACTCAAGTGTGGGGGCAGAGAGTTGAGTCTGCCTGCTATTTGTTGTTGGGGCTTTCCGACTACCTTCTTCGAATGCTACCAAGTGAGACTGTTGGTAGGCTTGATTAATACCAGTAGGTGTATGTGCCTGCTGATTGCACTTTGCCAAATGTGGTTGATGAGATTCATCATATGTAGTCAGACGAACCTGCTGACTAGCCAATGGTGTATAAACAGGTGTATGTTTCTGCCTATAGTACTTCGCCGTAATTTCCTGGCGGGATTGGCATGATGCTTCCAGACGAGTCTGCTGGACAGCGGAATTAAAACGGGCAGGTGTATGTTCCTGCTCATTTCTTGCCACCATGTTAGGTTGGTGGAATTCTCCGGAGATGGCAGAGATGTGAACCTGCTCACTGTTGACCGGATTCCGCCTCTGGTGGTTCGTCTTGCTTGCTCAGGTTCGAGGAACCTGAGCCGAACGCCTGGAGTCAGTACCCTCATCATGTAGAGGGTTCACTGCCGCATGAGTCTGGCGGCGATTGTTGGTGGGAGCCCTCAGGAAGGACTCCTGTATATTTGAATTAAGGTCTTGAGGGACCTTCTCATTCACCTCCCCAGAATAAGGGAGTGAACGATGATTGCGTTCCGGGGATAACGACCCAAAATGGTTGGAGACGGTAGTCAGCACCGCCTGCTTCTTGATCACTGGTCGTCATTGTCTGGATGACCGATGTGAGTTATTTACATAGAGGGCTTGTCGGTCAGCCTCCAGAGTTGGGATGGTACCATGTTGACAGTACTCCTTAACCAGTGCGTTTGATACCCAGCATTGAAGATGCTGAGTAGGTGATATCGTCCTAAGAGCAGACGACGATCCAGAAAGAGTAGCAGTAGTGGCATTTCCAGCAGCAGTATTCACAGGTGTGAACTTGAGAGCAGCCATTCTAGAAATGCATAAGATCTTGGGAAAAGAGTTCCTGATTGATATAACAAACATAATCAAGATAAATTCAGCCACTACATCTTTTGGATGAGCACATATATCAATGATTGTTTTTTGGCCCTCTCATTGAGTTTTAAATAGGGGCCTAACAAAATATATAAAACATCATTTTAACTTGGTTAAGGATTCACATCGGGTTCACCATTTTTTCTTTCCCTCGAAATCCGGGGATGACCGCCTTGATGGGAGGTTCAAACGTTTCGATCGGTTTCTAACGAGATTCTTTGTAGAACCAGAAACATCCAATGATTCCACATCCATTCGGACCTAATTTCCAAAGGTAGGTGCTCATTAGTTTGTGGACTGATGAGGCTTAGGAATTTGCATTGGTCGAGAGGATGGGAGGTCGGACTCATCACACCTTTTTAAGGGGAATTATTGTCTACTCTGGGACTCTCTTTGTATATTTACGTTATGTTTGTGAATCCTTATTACATTACCAAGTATAAAATGAGCTTTCCTTCAGATCTGACAATCAATGATTAAATATGTAGGAAATTTAGAGAATCTTTTGTATGTATTTGAGGTTCTTCATTGATAGATGATCATCTGTATTTATTAGAGATTCTTGGTCAATGGTACCCTTCGACACATTTATACAAAAGTCTCTTGGTCATTATGATGACCATGCTGGTTTTAAAGACACTCAGTGGGGCACTTGAAGTTTATTGTCATTGAGAAGGAAATGGATTATTTTAGAGTTGGGATCGAACCCGTAGACGGGCTACCTACGTATCCTTTGTTTAGAAAATGAATCAGAACCCACGTAGTTCGAGTAAGGGAGTATGATGTTTATGATTGATGGCTCAAAGAAGGATGTCACAATTACCTTTACACTCTAAACTCACGTGAGTCATGCTCGGTGTAAGAAACAAGAGGTATTGGTAAAAAATTATACAATTGTGCCATGAAAGATGCAATCATAAGAAATAATGTGGGGATTATGTATTTATGAATGCCTTGATAAATGAAGGTTTAGGATTTACTTTAGAGAAGAAATCCAGGAACAGGGTCCGTAAAGGTATATGTGCTTCATGGAGATTTTGAATACTCTAACATGGGGCTTACTCCTAAAAAGGAGGCCCAAATTAGGAGAAGACTTATGATTGGGTTTTACTCCTGAAAAGGAATCCCAGATCAAAGGTAAATTAGGACTGGTTAAGAGGAATTAAGACTGGGGCTTACTCCTAAAAAGGAGGCCCAGGTTAAGGGATTATGACTGGGGCTTATTCCTGAAAAGGAGGCCTAGGTTAAGGGATTATGACTGGGACTTACTCCTGAAAAGGAGGCCCAGGTTATGGATTATGACTGGGACTTACTCATAAAAAGGTGGCCCAGGTTAAGGATTAAGGTTTGGGGATTACTCCTAAAAGGATGCCCAAAGATTGAGGGACTTGGGGCTTACTTCTAAAGAGGATGCCCGGATTTGGGAACTTTAAGAATTTGGGGCTTACTCCTGAGGAAGATGCACATATTTGAGACTGGGGCTTACTCTTGAAAAGGAAGCCCAGGTTAGGGGATATGGGGCTTACTCCTAAGAGGATGCCCAAAAATTAAGGGACTTGGGGATTAATCCTAAAGAGGATGCCCAAATTTAAAGGACTTATGACTGGGGATTATTCCTGAAAAGGAGACCCAGGTTAAGGATTCTCTCATCTTAAAGGATGAGGTTGAATGAATGAAATCTCAATCTTTAGTGACATAAAGATGTATAAATCACTAGGTTTTGAGAGATATTCCACAGAATTTCCTTTCAGATAAGGATGTCAAATCAAGAAATCATGGCATAAATGGATTTGGAGAGTGTCTTGAAGACTGCATCTTGAAAAGGAAAGGTGTAATGGCTTAAGAGGAGTGAAATGGGAAATAAAGGCACCCCAAAAGGCAGGGGTGCGCAAGTCCTGGAAGGCGCGCAGGTACTGCGTGGGCACGCAAGTTTGGTCACGCAGGTCCTGGTCGCGCAGATATGCCTGCGCGACACATGGTGTACTTGCGCAACAGTTAACCAGCAGGGTAATACTTGAGCCACTCTTCATTAAAGCCTTTAGAATCCTTTTGAGGTTTTTTCAGAAGAAGGGCGCACAAGATCTAATGAAGGAGTAAGGCGGCGCGCAAGTGTTTCCCTTTTCCATTAAGGGCTGGCCACTCAGGCGCGCAAGTGTTGATGAATTTCAACACTTTGGCCTTCCTCCCCCTCTTTAGATCTTCCGTTCTAGGTAAGAAATTACCTTATAAGTGTTCCGGAAGCTTTGAGAAGAGACTAGGGCGCCGGGAGCTCAAAGATGGGTTTCTGGAAAAAATCCTCCCTGAATGGGGGCCCCACAGGGTCTATTTATAGGTAGGTGAAGAACCCGGGCGGTTATCATTTAGGGCGCGCAATTCACTTGCAGGACCAACATCGGCGCACAAGTCACTTGCACGACCAACATCGGTGCGCAAGTGTACTTACGCGACCATTGAGGCGCGCAAGTATACTTGCACGACCATTGTAGAACTTGCATGACCTTTGTGCAATGTTCTTCTTCTTCCTTCCTTTGTCAATTATTGATATTTTATTCAAAGGATGAATCTTCTTTGTTCAAGGTATTTCCTTTTTCATTCATTTAGACTCTGTGACGGAAAGGAGCATCAACAACAGCTGTTCAAAACCGGGAAGCAGGACCTTTTGCGGAGACCGGGGGTGTTGCTGCCCCTACTCAAACAATTTCTTCTCCAACAATGGAAGGACATCCAAAAGTTGAGGGTTCATTTGATCATGACGGAATAATTATCATGGAGAGGGACAAGGTGGTCTTTGAGACGGGGGCTATGTCCAGTGATGAGCACCAGGTTTTTCCATATTTTGGGTAGGTTTCAAATATCGTTGATCCAGTAAACCTCAAACAAGTGTATTTTGTCCCTATAGAGTTAATTGCTTCAAAATCTGATACTTTTCCTACTTATGGTTGCTCTAAGAAATTCACAGTCGGGGATGCTGAAGTCCCATCCCCTGAATATCTAGAGTGGGCTATCGTGCCATTCTTTTCAGTTCTAAGAGGTGTTATGTTTTCTGCCCCCAGTATTCTAAGACCAATATCCTTATCCGAAATGATTATCCCCACAAATCTTATACTAACCAGTGACCTTTTAAGGGTCATCTTGAGAACCGTTGTTCCATCCAATCATGGTTTTGAGTCCTCAACACTCTGTCATATCCATGGAATGCAAGTGATGACTGAATATATAGAGCTACCTATATTGGGCAGCGATACTTCTTTGGGGGTGGGAGGCATTTTGGTCTCCTCTCAATCCTCGAAATACGCCTACAATCTTTGGTAATGGAAGACGTCCCTATCTTTCCATCTATTATGGTTAATAGAGATGAGGTTGTTGCAAAGTCAAGATGTGGTGTAGTTGCCTAACCAAGTACCACTCTAGTGATGTTCATTCATGACTACATTTCATCATCATGTAGTGATTCCAAGGCTGACCAAGAAAGACTTACTGAATTTCATCCTACTAAGTAAAAAGTGTGGAGGAACATCTAGGGATTAATCTCTCAGACTCCATTGGATGAGATAAAATTTCCAAGGTTACACTTTTATTTTGTATTCCTGGGTTTTGGTGGATTTAACTATAATTTAATTTATGATATAATAAGGCAAGTAGTTGCTTCTTGGGAAGCAATGGGTGCACGTGAGTCTTGAATCTATGTCGCAGAGTCGACGACTTATCTGGAGGCTACATGAAAAATACTTATTGACGAAGCTCCCATTTATGCTATGATGGTTGCAATGTTTCAAAACGGGATGACTAAGAAAGAGTCTCTCATGGAGCAGTTTGACCAAGAAGTGGAGCAACAAATCCAGAAACTAGAACGGCTCAAATAGAAGCAGGCTTGGGCCGCAGCTTCCATTGAGGAAGGGCGATGACAAATGAAATAGGGAGAGAGTACCAGAATCCAATCCATGATATAAGAGGAAGTGATACGAATGAGTGAATAAGATGATACTAAAAACTTATTAAAGCTTTTCCCAGACATTAAGGAATATCACTAATCCTTGATGCAACTTTGTGACTCCGCCGAGTGTCTTCTGTAAAGGTCTTATCTGGTTCTCAAGGAGAGGCTCCAGGTTTTGGATTCCCACCATATATTTAATGGAATATGATGGAACTGATTTACCTCTAAATTACATCTCTTTTCCTTTTCTTTTCAACATTATTTCAATCAAGTGATAATTTTAAAACATGAATTGAAATTAGTAAACTGAGATAACCGAATCATGCTCTAATTTTTACCTGAGCCAAGGTACTCAGCAAGCGCAGTTTGACTATTACTGAGGTTGAATGGAATACCTCACAAGCTTTTATTTATTCTTAAGTATTTCCCTAATTTTTACCTAATCCTGATTAACACAGGAATATCAAGAATTACATGTCTTTTTCTTAGGTCACCCTTTGTGGGTTTCCGACCGAACAAGATTTTTCACCTTTTCTGATTGCTCAATGAGTTTTTTTAGTAAAATGATACTTGACATTTACCCAAAGGTTCCATAGGTGGATTTTCCCTCTGGAAAGCATAACATCTCGCTTCTTTTATTGCTGGTAGATTTTAGTCCTACCAATTAAACTTAAGACTGATGTTTCTGGTCGAATAGTATTGACCAAATTTATTGGGGTAAGGCCCCGACTTGGGATCGTTAGTCGAAAATTTTCTAATATACTTAATATACAGGTTAGGTATTTTTATTGACCCTAGATTTGTTTATTCTATAAATTCATGAGGCTCAGGACCCACTTTAGGTGTATATAGGTAGGAAAGAACTCTCCAAGAGATGAATTTTCCTTTGATTGACGACTATTTTTGTGGGTGACATATGCAGAGCCACCAGGGAATGATGTTCGTAGTCAATCAAAGGTTTCCCTTGGAAATTGGCCTTCCATTCCCGATGTCCTAGTGGGATTTTCCACAGTTCAGATTTATCTTCATGTTGGGATCCACAATAGGTGGATGTCTTGAGTAGTGTTTGCTGAGAACATTAGGAACATTTATATCGGCCTTGAGTGGGAGGTTTTCCCACACATTTATTACTTGTATGAGGGATAGCTGGTAAGTGGTAAGTTCAAATAATATTCCCCCTTTTCCTTTTTACGTTATAGGCTCTTGGAAAGAAGGAGGTACATAAGCCATCATCCAAGAGTTTTTAAAATATGGGGGTGTGACAAGACATGAACATCATTTGAGCATACATAGACTGGAAATGAATATCTTGGGGATGAAATTTCCTTTTAATGATTTCCATTTGTGTGGGAAACATAAGAAGATCAACCTGGTTATGATGTGCATAGTCAATAAATGGTGAACACAGGACACTGGCCTTCTACCACTGATGGCCTTTGTGGATTATAAAGATTGGGAACTTTCGGAATACAGCGTGTAACCTTTCAATAGGTGTGCCCCTGATCACAAAAGGAGGATTTTTAGCTAAAATTATTTAGGGAAACTCGGAAACGAGTATGGGAACTCTTACTTTTCATGTGTATAAATATCAGGCTTGCAGATAGTATATCTTTTAGAAAACTCAAAAGAGACCATAGGTGAACCGAGCCCATATGTTCTGATATATCTAGGATGTGTAAAAGGATGAAAATTTAAACCGTGACTTTGAGGGACCATGAATCAGGAGGGATGGAATGAGGCTTTGAAGCCATTGGGCATACTGAGATAGGATAGGACTCTCTTAGGGACGAATTTTCCTTTGATTGAAGACCGTTTTTGGGGGAGATGTATGCTAAGCCACCGGGGCATGATATGCATAGTCAGTCAAAGGTGTCCATATGACATTGGACTTCCATCCCAGATGGCCTTGGAGGGTTATAGGGATTCAAGATCACTTAAATCATAGAGTTTGGAATATATCAGGGGTATACCATGACATATTGGGGACATTTGGGTTGTGGATTACTCTTAGAATCGTGTACCTTATGTAGATCTGTCCTGTATGTAGGGTGAGGTATTCATTATATCTTTGGGATACTCGACCGTTTAATATCATCTGTCTAGGAAAATGGGTTATTATCATGGTAGGAAACTGTGACATTCCTTTTAGGGTCATGCTGCTAGGACCAAATTCTTTGGCCGTTTTTCCATAATGTCATGGCAGATCTCTTACTAAGATCATTAAGATCACATGAGCTATGTTCAGTGTGAGAAAAAAGGGATCACAATGGTTCCATGTCACCATCTAAGAATAGTGAATTCAACATTTGGGGGGCACTTTTAGGCTAAATCCATTACCTTGCAGTTTGGAATCGTGTGGTGAGGACGATTTTGGCCTTGGAGTTTAACGTCATGCGGTGAGGATGATTTTTTTCCCTGAAGTTTATCATCATGCGGTGAGGATGATTTCATCCTTGTAGTTTAACATCATGTTCTGATGATGATTTTGGCCTTACAGTTTAACGTCGTGTGGTGAGGACAATTTTGGACTTGGAGTTTAATGCTAGGTGGTGAGGATGATTTTGGATTTTTAGTTTAAAGTTGTGCAGTGAAGAATATTTTGGCCTTTTCAAAGGTATTCAAATGTTTCAGGTTAATCTTATTTAGGGTGTTTCGACATTCCTTAGACGTGAGTGATGAAAGAAGGTGTAAACCATAGTCCTGGGGGAGACTTGAATCAGGGGGGATAAAATGGGGAATAAAATCCATAGGGCATACTGAGGTAGGAGATGACTCTCCTGGGGTTGAATTTCCCTTTTATTTACAGCCATTTTTGTGGGTGATATATGAAGTGCCACTGAGGCATGATGTGCATAGTCGATCAAAGGTATTCGCAGGACATTGGCCTTCCACCTCCAATGGCCTTGGCTGATTATGAGGATCTATGTTTTCCCAAGGTATGGGGTGTCAAAAATGGTAACGGTGTTCCTGGGAATGTGATAATACCCAAACCTTGATTAACCATGACCTCCTTGGAGATTACACATAGGTCCGACCCACGCATGGGATAAAGGGGAATTTTTTTGCTGGTGTCTGGGCTAGGATATCAAATAAGAGCATCACTATGTATCATGCAAGATCCGGAATCAAGAGACATATAGTTTTGGATGTTCCCTACAAATGTTTTTTCGATGTGTTTGGGACACTTGAGGGAATCTTGGTTTTACTTGACATGGGTTCTAGGCCTACCATACACCCCTATGGTTTATTTGGGAAGAGAATCCCTACCACCAATCCTAATCTCACATGAGTTATAATCAATGTGAGAAACAATGAGTGGTTACAGAGTCTCCTTCGCAAGTGTGAGGCGATAGAGAATGTGGTGGGAGCCTTTTCATTTATTTTCGGTGGTTCTGGGACAAGATTGAAGATTTAGGCATCGCTACTTATCCTGTGAGGGAAGGAATCAAGCCGTACATAGTTCGGTGTCTGCCGGATACAGGTTCCGCTTGGTCCAAAGGGTAGGGTAACTTTCAGTCTACCCATCATGGTTGTTAGGCCTGCTATGTTACCCCATAGTTGACCTTCATACGAGAATCTCTATCGTAATTCCTAAGCTCACGAGAGTTGTGCTCGGTGTGAGAAAAAAATAATGATAAGGGTCTCCTTTAAGAATATGGGTAGATATTGGGCGTGATGGAGGAATTTTTCCATTTATGGGGGTTGGACCTGGATCGAAGATCAAGGGGTCACTACATATCCCACAAAGGCACGAATCAAGCCGCATGTAGTTCTGTGTGAGATCATTCAGTTTATTGTGATGCAATTTGATGCTTTATGCTACATAGTTTAACATCATAAAGCATGGACATATTCCTTATAGTTTAATGTCATGTGGAAAGGATGATGACTCATAGTTTAAGGTCTTACAGTTTGGACCATGACATCATATTCATCCTTTATAACTTATAGTTTAGGGTTGTAGATCTTGGACTTATGCATAGGGGTGATATTACTCATAGTTTAGGGTCATTGAGTTCGGACCATGACATGGGGGATTTTTCATTACTCGTAGTTTAAGGTCTTAGAGTTTGGACCATGATATGGGAGAATTTTTAAATCATAGTTTATCTTCTTAGAGTTGGGACCATGATACAAGGGGAATTTTTCTATGCATTGTTACACGTAGTTTAAGGTCTCAGAGCCTGGACCTTGATATGGGATGCACTCCATATGACTCATAGTTTAGGTTTTTAGAGCTTGGACCATAATATTGAGGGAATTTTTGTTTAATGTCTTGTTGCATAGACTTATACCATACAATTTAACATCATGTGGCTAGGATGATGACTCATAGTTTATGGTCTTAGTGTTTGGACCATGACATTAGAGGCATCCTTTATGACTCATAGTTTAGGGTCGTTGATTTCAGACCATACATAGGTTCATTTTTATGTGAATTATTTCTTCAATAACATCACATTTTTGGGAGCTGTGATGAGTTCTCCTTCTATTGATATTAGGGTGTATGTTCCATTGGAATAGACCCTATGTATTACATATGGTCCTTCCCACTTTGGTTCATGCTTTGGGAGATTCTTCCCTAGTATCTTCAAGGTTATGAGGACTAACATCATTTCTCCTTCATGGAAAGATTGAAGGCGAACCTTTTTGTTGAAGGATCGTGAAATCCAATTTTGGTAGATTTCTAAATGGTGAAAACCGTGCATCCTTTTTTCTTTTAATTGCTCCAATTCATCAAACCATCTTTGGTATTACTCGTCCATGGATAGTTGATCGAAAATGGAAACACAAAGTGACAGAACATGGATTTTTATAGGTAACACTACCTTTTCCCTGTATACTAGTGAGTACGGGGTTTCCAAAGTGGAGGTGAATGTTGTGGTTTGTTAATCCCAAAAAGCATTAAGGAGATTGTTTGGCCATGATTTCTTATCCTTGTTGACCATATTTTAAAGTATGTTGGACAAGGTTGTGTTGAAATCCTATATTAGCCCATTGGCTACTGCATGGTAGCAGGATGACCGATTGGCCTTGATTTGATATTCTTGGTATAGCTTATCCATCTCAGCAGAATAGAAGTTAGTGTCATTTTTCGTCAGTATTATATGAGGGACACCAAATTTGGTGATGATGTTAGACTTCACAAAGCTGAAGCTGTTCGTCACCCCAACTTCCTTAAGGGGTATGGCTTCAGCCCATTTAGAAAAGAATTTGGTATTTGTGAGTATAAACTTGAATTGACTGGCTGTAGCAGTAAGATATGGTCTTACAAAATCCATCCCCAAGGCAACGAATGGAAAATAATATTTAGACACATGAAGAATCTCTAGGGGGCAGTGTATGAAATTAGCATGAACATGGTAAGAATATCACTTCTTAGTGAATATGGCACAATCCTATATCATGGTGGGCCAGTAATACCTAAACCTCCAGATTTGGTGAGAGAGCTTGGTTGCTGACTGGTGAGATCCATAAGCTTCGTCTTGCACTTCTTTCAATACTGAAATAGTCTATTCTCTAGGAATTCTCCTGAGAAGGACTTTGTCAAGGCCTCATTTGTAGAGAAACTTTTCTTGGTTCACCCCATTGTATAGGGTAAAATTGACTACCCATCTTCACTCTCTTTCACCCCTAACTAATGTGAGTTCCCCGTTCTGAAGGTAATTTTTGACGGGTGTCATCCAATCAGTGGTATGAACATATGGCTCAATAACGGGGCTAATTTCATCAATTTCCTCTATATTGCTCTGGATTAATGGCTAGAACATCTAGCAGTGAGCAATACTAATGAATGTTTCATACTGGTCGGGATCTTCCAAGGCTATGGATGCATTTTACAAAGAATTTTCTTGGGCATTTTATTACTTGGGGACATGATTCAACATTGGTTCTGATGGGAATTCTATCATCAGTGCTCGAACATGGTTCATCAAGGGAACCAATACATCTTTCTTGATAGTATAGTCACTGTTGACCAATTTTATGACTAGCTCTTAATTACCCTTTATTTTTAGGTGTTTTTCTTTCACCTGGAGTTCCAATTACAAGACTGTAATGGGGGCCTGATACTATGCTTCATTGTTCGTACACCCTTAAAAAAGTAGGAAAGTGTAAGGCAATATGGCCTTTTTCGGAGATACGAGTACGACTCCTAACCAAACATTGATGAGATTGGGATTCTCCATCCTTTTACCTATTGGGTTTTAGGAAGCACTATCAAAGTACATTTCTAACATCTGGGGGTTCTCCTAGATGGAAAAAACTTCTTCATTTGGATGTTTGGTATCCAATGGTGTCGTTTCTTCTGAGGGGTACTCGACTAAGAAATCTGCTAATGTCTAGAATTTAGCGGCCTTCTGGGGCATGTAACCTTTGTAAAACAGTTATAGGATGACCTCCCATCGTGATAGGGGCCCATTTAGCATGGTATGGTTGAGGATATACTTGAGCGGGTTGCAGTGGGGGACCTGGTGGACTTCATCGTGATGCAGGTAATGCACGAGCTTCTGAATTGCGAAGATGTGGGCTTGGATGTTTTTTTTTTCAATATTCGAATACCGAGTTTCAGCATCAATCATTGTTCGGCTATGTTATTAGAGGTTCTTCCCATTGCCGACATCATTTTTCTGCACAAGGAAGGTGCCTAATGACCATTTTAGGGTTATGTTGTAAAAAATGAGAGGTGTCCCCTCAAATGGTGGCATGAGCATGGATGGGCTTAGGAGATATATTTTTAGGTTGTCAAATTTTTCTTTAATAATTATACTATTCATAAATAACTCCTTTCTTCATGAGCATGGTGATAGAAAAACATTTACCTGTTAGGTTGGCTATGAAGTTCTGAATGTAGGTGCGGGGCCGCTAGGGACCTATCAACATGGTGCGGTTGTGAGGTGGGGACATGCCAAGAATGGATTTCATCTTCCCGGGGTCGACATAGATTCCATGATGGCATACAATGAAGGTGTGAAATTTTCCTGAGGTAACACCAAAGACTCATTTATGGGGATTCATATTTAAACTGTGTTGTCTCAATTTGTTGAAGATAGTTTCAAGGTCATACAGGTGTTTTGAACACTATCATGACTTAACATCCAGGTCTTCAACATAACACTGAACAAATTTTCCTAAAAAAGGTTTGAAGATGCGATGCAGGACGTGATGATATGTGGTTCCAACATTCTTTAGACCAAAGGGAATCGATTTATAATAGAACACTCTCTGAGGGGCCCTAAAAGTGGTATCTTCTATATCTCATCAAGACATTGGGATTTGATTGTATCTAGAATAGACATCCACGCAGGAGAGGGCATCGTATCTAGCTATTGCATCTATCAACAATTCTGGGACCAGGACCTAGAAGTCGTCTTCTGGGAAATGCTGATTAAGGTCCCTAAAGCCAATAAAAATTCTATTCTATCTATTCTTCTTTTTGACAGGGACTATTTTGGCCACCCAAATCGGATATTTGACCTCCTGTATGAAGTTTTATTTGATTAGTTTGTCAACTTTAGCCTCTATTTTGGAAGCATGTGTCAGTTGGGTCCTTCTAGCTTCCTGTTTAGAGACCTGGTGATGTTTTGGTAAGCCCAGATGATGGGTGGAGACTTTAGGATCGAGGCCTGGAATCTCCCTGTAATTCCAGGAAAACATGTCTTGATTCTTCATTAGGAAGGAGGCATAAGCCTCTTGCTCCCCAACAGGCTTGGACACACTGATTAAAGTGGTCCACTGTCCATTTTTAGTACACAGATTTATCTATTTAAGTTCATCTATAGTGGTAGAAACACCTTATTCAAATGTAAGAGGAGCATCTTTGAGGTCTTCTTCCTCCTCTTCTTCTTCATCTTAGTCATCTTCCCCTTCTAACGGAGAAAGTATTTTTGAGATAACTTCTCCAATATTGGAAGATAAATCGTCTTTTTCCTTAGTGTGTGATGTAAGGTTAGTTTGAGGTCCCAAGGATGGGTTGAAAGCCTCTTTTATAGGGGTTTTCCTGACAACATGGAAGTCAGACCACTCTTCTGTGTCTTTGGACTTGGTGGTCATATAATAGACCATGCAGAACACTAAGTCTATATCTGGGCTTGTACTTACACATTCATCATGGTTGATGGGTAGTACATACTCATCCCCAAGCTATTGGAAGGGGTTGGCGGAAGCCATCTCCAATCCATTTGGGGCATTGATACAATCAACATCATCGGCAAAAAGATGTTTTTCTTATGACTCATAGAACCCTGCGTTGATGTAATGTGACTCAAAGAACTCAATCCGGGATTTATCAGCATGCAACATCCCTTTTTTCTCATTAGTTAAATATTTGATGCACTGATGGTATGAGGATGGAATTGCAGCATGCTGATACAGCCAAGGCCTCCCTAACAGAACATTAAAGGCCTTACTTTTCCACACCACCAGTAACTTGAAATATGATATGAGATCTCTGAGCCAAGTTTTATTCTTGATTCTTCCCAATGGTTTCTGCTTACTTTTTTGGTATCCCAGTAGAGTTGTAGTGCAGGGTGTTAAGCTGTCTTCATCATATCCCAGTAGATGAAGCATTCTCAGTGAGAGGAGGTTAACTCAAGTACAATTGTTGATGAAGATCCTATGATAATCAATTATATTTATCTTTATGGACACATATAAGGGTTTGATGTACCCTTTCATGATGGAATCTTCATCCCTATCTCTGAATGAGATGAAAATCTGACATTATTCAGGACTGGTCTCCATTCAGTAGACTTCAGCTGCTGCTACTTCAGCCTCAAACTCCCAGGGACTTGTAAAGGCTTCAATGATTGCCTCCATAAGATCTACGGACAAACTCAATGCATCCATGATTGACATATTTGTTGGTACTGAAGCCAGCTACTTTAAAATGTCATACTTCTTCTCTAAATGTCGGTGCTTCCCAGCTCAAAGTTTCACTTTCATAGATACATTTGGGGTTTGACCTTTAGATGTAGATGGTTTTTCCATTGTGGAAGGATCTAGCGGTGCTACAGTCCTTTCCACATTTGGTCAGACTAGTCTATGTGTATACCTTGGGATGTTCGGTACGTGTTCTTCCTCTAATGGATAATCCATGATAACTGGGCTTGGGTTTCCTCCGACATGGGTGAAGGAGCATTCTGGTTCTTATTGCATCTTTCGAAGGGTCCTTCCATGAGTTTTCGCAATGTTAATGGTCTGACTTGCGGTGTGCCTGAGAATTTGACTCCTACCACAATCATGCCTTTCTGGAAACCTCTGACCATTGTGGCCCCTTCCTCTGGCTCTCCAGTTGGGTATGGGGAATTTAGGTTTTTGGCCATATTCATTATCAGAGAATGGGTCCATCAAGTGAATGAAATTAATGAATCCTAAGACCAGTTCTTGATCTGATGATGTTCTTGTCTGACTGCCACCTTCTGATGGTATCGTTAGGTGGGGTGGTTCCCATTGTGCTCTTTGGAGGAGAATTTACTGTTGTATAGTTTGGCGGTGTGGTTCCCATTGTACCATTTGGCAGGGTGGTTCTAGTAGAACGAATACTGTTTGAATGAAGTCCGAAAGTGTCAACAATGACTTCAGCTTTGGTACCATCTCATATCCTTGATCTTTCTTTTTGTCCTTATGGCCTTTAGAGGACTGCGGGATCAAGGAGTATGGATGTACCATATTAGGAGCTTTAGGGGGCACATTATGTTGTTTCAACTACACCTGTAGGATTCCATAGACACGGTTGATAATCTTCGAGGTCATATAGTTTTCAAACTTTTTCTCCTTGTCGGTGACTATTTTTCAATATACTTCCTCTCTTGAGTCAAAAGTGAAAACATACACCACTTGCACTGGCGGCGAGCCCAACTTGATTTTCCCAGAATCCACCATCTTTTGAAGGATATCCTTGAAACCAAAGAATTCTTGGAAGGTGTGTCATATAATCTGGTGCTAAACAATAATTTGGACGGTCTTCAAGACCCACTTCATCAACTCTCTTTTTCTTTGGTAGTCAGAGCAGATTACAGCTCATTATGGATATGAAATAGCCGCAGAACTGGTCATCTTGGAACAGATAAGCTCTATTTTTCATTCTTACAACTGATTTCATTTAGAACTATGTCACCCATATTTCCATGGTGGGTGTGGCTATTGGAATCTAGGGGGTCCCACACGATTCGGTGGGGGCTCACCACTAGGGTTGGTGCCAGGGGTGGCTAAATCATGATAGAAGCCACTTCACCATTTCCCGTTCTTTTCCTAGGGGTCGGTGGGGATAATAGGTACTTAAGATTTGTCCATTTCAAGGAGTATTATATCCTTTTTGCAATGGAAGAGAAGTCTCAAAACCCACTAGTGTACTTTACCGAGATGAGTGGTGTTTGCAATTCATCCTGAAGGTTATCGATGCACATGGTGAGCATCTCATCTTGGGGGAATGGCCGGATCAAGGAATATGTCAGGCCTTTCCATCTAAAAATGAAGTCTGAGACTCTCTCATTCTCTCACTGCTTGTAGTTCTTGAGATCACTGACCATCATCTTGGGTAGTGTTGAACTGAACTGGAAGAGAAATTGTTGTTGTAGATCCTGTCATCCTATGATTGAATTGGCTGATAGGCTAGTATACCATATGAAAGTCAAGCCCTGTAGGGTTCGTATAAAGCACCAAATTTTTACAGATTCTTGCTACTTTAGAGTTCCCATCATGGGGTCACAGTAAGAGGCATAATTCCTCAAATTCTATTCTGGGCCCCCCGAGCCAATGAATACTGGGATACGGGGTTCTCAAAGTTTGGTGGTGGAGGAACATTGTTCACCCATTTTGGGTAGATTTTGCGCTCTGGTAGAATTGGGGCACACCACCCCTCCATGGCTTCTAGTCCGGTTGTTAGATGTTTGACAGTGTTTAATATCCCATGATGCATATTTTTTCGGTCTTCAGCTTGAGATGGTGTGGTAGGGGCCAAGATTGGGTGTGCTGGAACAACTGGAATTTGGGGTGGATGTCCAGCTGGGGGAATCATTTGTGGGCTTACCATGGTATATTCCAGATGCCTTCCCAATGGGGGTAAGTCTTGATGTCCTTTCAGGGCCTAGTTGAATGACCCTCCGAACTTGGATTCATTAACTGGAATGAGTGATTTTGGTAAGGACACCTCTTCTAGGAGCACTAGCTAATGTTCTGAAGAGGGAACACATCCGGTGAGATAACTCCATCGACATAGCTTGTCATTAATTCATTTGAGCTCTTTAATTTCTTCCTACTTTTTGGAAAACCTTTCCTCAAAGGTGAGAGACACACTCTCATGTGGAGTAGGAGCCAGTTTATAGATGACCATGGATTTATTTTTCTCTTTGTTGGAGTTTCACAAGGGATGTAATGTTGGATTGACTTAGGGATAACCCATATTTAGAAACTCCATCTAGTTATGGGTATTCACACCATTAGGCTTGCTGTGGAATTCCTATGGGAGGGAATGACCTTCCTTTTCATATTCTCCCCCTGTATCATTTCTAATGAGATCCGTGGGGTTGACGCTCACCACGTTCACTAAGGCATACCACATTGGGGGTGGTGCATCCGCTTTCAAATGGTAGAAAGGATTCTTGCGCCATTTATTAGTCTTTCTCATTCCATTATTTAGTATTCTTCAAGCTTCTTTATGAATATTGACCCGAAGGGATCCCTGGTCTGACCTCGTAATGCATCATTGTCTCCGAGGGTGCAGACCACGAGAAGGGGTGGAATGGGTATCTCCTATATCCATCATTCTTCCTAGACCGTGGAAGACAGACGTCCACCACACATGGATTTGAGGTAAAAATGACCTAGGAATGTGGGCTGGGGCTATTCCCATTGTCCTTTCAATACACTATGGCCTGGATTTTTTGGTCTTATGAGGGAATTTTGATTTAAAAATTCCTCCAGCCCTATAGGTTGGGGTTGTTCCAGTATCGTGACGGTATCTTCCACTATTTCCACCATTTCAATTTCATGTACTCCCGTGAGGGTGTAAGTAAGGTATGAAATTGGGTCTTCATAAAGTCTATGCTATTTTTAAGACATGATCACTACTTTATGGTTGTATTCCCTTAGGCGAGAAGCCAACTAGATATTCATGGTCACCTGACTCAGAAGTTTTTCGATGGCTTGATCTCTTCAGCCCCAATGCTTTTGAGACTTACTCATGGAAAGTTTTTTTTGAGTATCCCATATTTCTTGAGTAGAGGTTTTATTTGAATTTTTCCTCTTGGTGATGACATTTCAGGATTTTATTTCCATTGGGGCCTATTGGGCGGGTCATGGGATGAACTGTAAATCTCTATGTTCTCCCCACCCCCGAATGTGAACTCCATCCAGGGCGTTTCCAATGATGCGACACAATTTATGCAGTGCATGAAGGTAATAATGTTCATGGTTTTTCTTTCAACTTTATGATTGTTACTACCTTGCTGACAGGAGGGCTTCCAAGTCAATCTGATGATGAAGCTCCCTTATTGTGCTGACATAGTCTGTATACCCTTCCCAGGGTAGGAATTTTTCTTTCTGCTTTTGAAGAGTCGTCAATATATTGAGGCGAATTTCATGCATCCATTCTTTGGAAAATTACCTAGGTATGTTGAAGTGGGAAGTGGTTTTAGGATAACACATCACTGGTATATTATCCCTAGCTAGTTGACTTCTCAAAAACAACATATCATGCTATTTTCCTTTTGGAGGCTCCTCAACTTCATATTCTCATCTCGACTACTTCTTGATGATTTCGTTCCAAGAAACTAGGTTGGTGGGAGCCTTATCGATTTGTGGATGATGTTGGGGTGGCTCAAAAGATGAGTGTGGCCTCGGTCCATCATATGGTTGATAATGAATATCACCCATTATAGACAGAGTGCCCTATGTGTCTGACACGCTTTAGAGCACCTCCATATAGTAGGGATTTACCATATTTTCTCCGACAAGGTGAGGACCTTCTTTCCGTCATGTATTTTGGGTGCGAGGAGGAACTTCACAAGTGGTGTTGTGATGGCGAGGACTACCATATAAAATTGAATCCCGACCACAAGAATTTTCCGAACGGTGTGTGTCATAGGGAGGACCTTCAGGGTGCACCTCAATGAGGGGAGGACCTTCTCATTTCTTAGCATTACTATGGGGCGGAACTTTAGAGTAACTGTAATTGTAGGGAGGGCCTTCGCAATGATGTTCATCATGGTGAGGACTATCATCATGACTTGATATCTGGCCTCATGAAGAATTTATACAGTGTACATCCTAGGGAGGACCTTCAGGGTGTACCGCAATGAGAGAAGGACCTTATTATTGCTTAGTGTTACTGTGGGGAGGACCTTCAGATTTATTATCATTGTGGGTAGGGCCTTCACAATGACTGTCATTATGGAGAGGACTACCATTATGAGTTTATTTCTGACTACAGGGAAAAGCATATCTACAGCATATACCCATGGGTGGACCATCAAGGAGGATAACAGTAAGGGGAGGACCTTATTACTGTTTGATATTCAAATCGATGGGAGGGATACCACGACACACATTAAGAGATATGCTCTCATGATCGATCATTCTTGATCCATAGAGTAATCCCCTGAGGGTGCTCTGTGGAGGACCTTTAGAGATGCTGGTAGTGGAATTACGGGGCGGAACATCGCAACTGCTACTGTCACTTCCATAATTTGGTAATAGAACGATAGGGTCTTGAGCCTTTGTTGATATATTTATTTGTGGCTCTAAGAACCCCAGCTTATAGCATAGTAGTATCATGTATGTGCTCTTTATTTTCCAGTTTCCTTTGGTGATATTTGTTTTTGGGCGCTCTCTTGCAGGCAACCGAGGCCATATGCTATTGGTAATGGCCTTCATATATGGGTACCTATCTTGTGGTGTCCCATGATGTCATCAGGATATGCCAAAGAGCATCTTGAGTTTTGGCAGGGATATATGCCTGCCTTAGTGGGGCCACCACATTGGACCAGCATCCCCTAGTTTGAACGGGAATTTTTTTACGATACGGTTGTCCTTATGTCATGGGATATTGCTTTCAAACGTCCTAGACTAGATCAGGGATTCATAACTACTTCGAAGTGAGTAAATCATTTGTGAGCGAGTCATTCTATTCGAGGAAATCAGGTTGCAGGCCTGATTTTACCCCTTTTCCGTCGAGGCAATGATATCTTGACATGTTTGGAGGATATGGTCTAGAATCGAAATATGATCTTCCATCATGGCCAGGATGTGATGAGATACATCTTTGGATGGAATGGGTATGAAGGCCCATTCCAATTTTGGAGAAGAAGTTTTTTCCTGCTCTGGTCCTCCATGAGTTTTCAGTAGATGCAAGTAGTTCCCATGTTTTAGGACAGAAGAACAAGTCTGTCGCTAGTTGTCTTCTCTGGTTGCCACCGTATTTGACTAGTGGTCTTCATATTCATGAGAATGGATTTTCAGCCGATCTCTTGCTGCTATATTTGTCTCAAAGGAATTTTATTCATCTGTAGGAATTTGACTCTACTCATATTTGGTTTCCACCCTATTTGGATTGTGAGCTTGATATGCATCAGCAGGTATTTGTGCCTGCATATAGCTTGTTTCTGCCCTATTTAGTTGACAATATTTTTGTGCATCATCAATTATTTGTGCCCGTGTATATCTAGTTTCCTTCATATTTTGATGGATGGTTTGAAGTGCGTCATTAGGTGTTTGTACCTATGTATAGCTGGTTGCTACCCTTTTTTGATGGTGGGATTGTTGTGCATCAGCAGGTGTTTATGCCTGCGTATAGCTTGTTTTTTATCTTTTTGATGGAAGGATTGTTGTGCATTGGAAGATATCTGCATCTACCTATAGATAGACACTCTGTCTGCACGACGGGCCTAACAGGAACTAGCATAAACATGTGTGTGCTCGTATTGTGCCACCCTATTTCTATGGCGGGCTTGAGTGGAGAGGGTAGAGTTGTGTGCCTGCCTATTAAACTCTACAGTGATAGTACTGCGGAGATTCTCCTCAGGAACCAAGGTGATAGAGTGTCCCCATTTATATATTCCCTGCCTTTGGCAGGCAGCCCGAGGGGCCCGGGTCTCCTGGACCTTGGCAGGTGCCCTCTGCATAAGTTTCTCCTTGGTGGGAGGTGGTCTGGTCATCCTATGTCAGCGGCGATGCTCTCTGGTAGGGACCCGTGGTTAGGACCCCTGTGCAGTTGAGATGAAGTCACCAATATTGACTCATCTGCCACCCTATGGTAAGGGATGTATTTTTTGTCACATTTTAGAGACAAGCTGCCGAAATGATTGGAGATGACCTTTGGGGCCGCCTTGTGCTAGGGTGCTGGCAGTGGCGGAAGAGGCGGTTGGAAGACCTTTGCAGACTAGAGGGATTTTCTTGAGGCCTCCACCATGGGGAGAGTACCATTTTAGTGGTACTCTTTGATCAGTATATTGGACACCCAGTATTGAAGACGCTGGGTAGGTGAAGGGGTCCTTCTCTTCATTGAGGCACTGACCACCCGCAGGATCACTGATGCAAGCATCTTCATGGATCGGGGGGGGGGGGTACCATTTGGATCTAAGGTTACTCTTCGGGAACCTGAAATACATTTATGAAATACAGACCACTAAACATCATCAAAGTAGCAATCCTTTAAACACCTACATATTTGGAAATTCAGCTTGGCCCCCTTCCCATTTTCTTTTTTTGTGGGGCGAAGGGTCCTGAGTGGGAGTGAAACTACCACATTGGTTAAGGATTCACGTCGGGTTCACCATTTTTTTCCGCCTCCAAGGTAGTTCATTTTTCACATACCAGGGTGAAAAAATGGTCTGATGTGCATTGTCCTTTTTTATATTATCATAGGGGTAGAACTACCACCTTGATTAAGGATTCACGTCGGGTTCATCATTTTGTTCTGCCTCCGAGGTGGCACGTTTTTCGCATACCGGGTTGAACAAAATGGATCAACATGCAGTTTCCTTTTGTCTTTTATCATAGGGGTATAACTTACACCTTGGTTACGGATTCACATCGGGTTCATCATTTTTATTCCCCCTATGAGGTGGCACGTTTTCATCATACAAGGGTAGAAAAAATGGTCTGATGTGCAGTGTCATTTTATATTTTATCATTGGGGTAGAACCGCCACCCTGGTTAAGGATTCGCGTTGGGTTCACCATTTTTTTTCCGCCTCTGAGGTGGCGCGTTTTCGGTATACCGGGGAGGAGAAAATGAAATGATGTGCAACGTCATTTTTTCGTTTATCATTGCGGTAGAACCACCACCATGGTTAAGGATTCACATTGGGTTCCCCATTTTTTTCCACCTCTGAGGTGGCGCGTTTTGTGTGTACTGGGGAGAAAAAAATGTTCCAATGTGTAGTGTCATTTTTTCTTTTAACATAGTGGTAGAACCGCCACCTTGGTTAAGGATTCACATCAGGTTCACCATTTTTGTTCCACCTCTGAGGAGGCGCATGTACTGGCGGTGTAGAAATGGTATGAAAAGGATCATCACCCATTAGATTTTCCACAAAGGAATGCTCTTTTAAAATTTCCCATTCTTTTGTTTCAACCCATTTAGCATCATTATCCTTTAAAGAAGGTTTAACTAAACATTTTGGGAACTGGTGGTCGCATTGTGTGATTGCGTGGGGGTCAAGAACTCATACAATCAGCCCTTCTTAGATATAAACTCCTAGGATGGTCTCTAATGGGTTTATTCGTGGAGATAATAATGCCCAACGAACCTGGTATCCATGATTCAATGACCTGCTTTCCAAAGGCAGGCACTCGTCGGCTGATGATTTGGCCATCGATACTTGAGGACTCAATTGGTCGAGAGGATGGGAGGTCAGGCTAACCGCACCCTTCAGAGGGAGGATTGTTACCTGTTCTAGGACTCTGTTATATATTTAAGTCATGTTCATATGTTGTTGAATCCTTGGTTCATTGTCGAAGAGTGTTTCCATTAGCTACACTTAATTTGAAAAATCTTTATGAGCATGCATATGTTTGATGCCACGGAAGTGATGCTGAGTTAGAAATTTGTAAGGCACTATGGAGTTTATCGTCATACAATGGGGATGGAAGGTGACTTGATTTTTGGATCGGGACCATAAGGAAGGCTTCCTACATATCCTCATGAGAGGAATCAGAACCCACGTAGTTCATAATATGTGTGGCTTACGCATGGAAGCTGCCCATTTGACACACATGATTGGGTGGATATTTTTGGAATGGGAAAACTTTTGAGCTCAGGCCTTCTGATAGGTATCCTACATATCCAGATTTGGTTAGGAATTATAGTCCTCTTATTTCAGATGATGTGGGTCTTACGCATGGAAGCTTCCCATTTGATGGGACATGATTGGGTGGACCATTTTGTAATGGGGACCCTTTTGAGTTCGATCCTTCTGGTAGGCATCCTATGTATCCTGATTTGGTTGGGAATCAGATTTCTCGTAGTTTATAATGTGTGACAATGTTGAAATCCTCACAAAACTCTAATCCCATGTGAGTAATGCTCAGTGTGGGAAACAAGAGGATTTAAAATATTCAACAATTCATATGACTCCCCCTATTGTTGGGAGAGGGAGATCCCATGATGGAAGAGTCTAGAATGACGATGCTCGAGGGGGTGGAGAGATAAACCTTTCCATGTGAAATGGTATAAAAGGTCATGCAGTCCCACCTAGAAATATTGGGGATGTACCTTAGTGGGAGGGCCCCATAGCATGTTTTGGGAAGGGGTTGAGTTTTGTCCTTATAAAATAGGGGAGGGAACATAACCCCTTCTATTGATCACTGTTCATCATTGAATGGAAAAGAAAATGATCACCCATAATTCTGATAATGGGGAGGTTCACATCATCATCCCTAGGATGGACTCTAGGTTACCGTGGAAATGTAGCCTTACCAGCATTCCTGATGCCCACACCTTTGTTGGGAGGGCCTTCGTGACTCTGATTACCGTTGGTATGTAGACTCAATAGAGAATGCTGATGCACCCGATGGTCTGATCATACAGGTCTAGTGGCTTTGGAGGAGGATTTATCCTAGAACCATAGGTTTGGTTAACAGAGATATTATGGAGGACTGGATGGTAATTGAGGGGTGAGGTTGGTACCGGAGGGAACAATACCTAAAAACACCCCATTCCGCGTACTGCGTTCTCTTGCAGGATGGGGAAGGCTCCACATACTATAGTGGTATGCGGGCAGGAGGTCCATCTGTGTACCTGTGTGGTACATGATCATGGGTATTTCCAACCATGTACCAAAGTGGTACATGCCACTATGCCTCTTTGAGTTATATCCATGTACCGATTGAGTATTTAGTGTCGGGTTCAGTCAACATAGCAGTACGCTACGCAGAGTGCCATATTGAAGGAGGGTCGAGGGAGTTACCAT
This sequence comes from Viscum album, assembly GCA_963277665.1. Classification (NCBI taxonomy): domain Eukaryota; kingdom Viridiplantae; phylum Streptophyta; class Magnoliopsida; order Santalales; family Viscaceae; genus Viscum; species Viscum album. Next base: position 1,422,170,203 of record OY728136.1, on the reverse strand, counting down.
TCATGGGAAATTCATCCACGAGAAGTATTTGGTTCGCAATTTACCAGTTGGGTTAGCAGTTCTATTATTATTATTAAATTACCCCATTTTTATGGTTTGCGGTCGGCTGTACCTACGTATGAAGTGGTTCGTGCTTCGTGCTTCACTGATGAAACAAGAAAAAATCATGTGTTCAACCTCTGAGTTTTCCTCATGATTTTGTCGTCTGTCCTTCCCTCTATCTATATCTTCTCTACCCATCTTTATTCTTTTATTGTCCTCTTTTTATTGATCATCAGAGAAATTTTATCTACTATGCACGTGACACTATTTTTGGAGGACCATTGAAGCAATTTTATAACCCGCAGAAGGCTCAGTCAGCTGGGGTTCGCAAAGACTTTGGTTCGTGATAATAGTTCGTGGAACCATGAACGCCTGCTTAATCTGTGAACTGAGGAGTTCACGACATGGTATGCGGATGATCTTTTTCACAAAACTCCTTCAATTGATGAAGTTCGCAGTTTTCCCTGTTCACTGGACATCGTTTCATAGGCCAGCGGTTCATGGACCATTCTACATACCTAGCGCTTCACGATCCATCTTCTTCGCTAACCTTTCCCAGTGATGGTATGCAGGCCATTTGAAAACTTGAATTTCTTCAATTTCATTCAATGAAATGAAACTCAATTTGAGTCCCTTCGCCTTGATAAACTTACAGACGTGGTTGATTCCTTTCTCAAAGCGATTATGGGGGTATTTCTTCTCCTTGGAGGAATTTTTAGGACCCAACAACCTTAAAGTCCATAAAAATAAAAATAAAATGCTAAATATACCTAAAAACAAAAAAAAACCATAGAAAACGAGAAAACCCTTAAGAAAAAATTTAAATACTGAAAATACTTTAAACTCCAAAAAATATAAAATAACTAAAACCCTAAAAACCCTAAAACACTAAAAACCAAAACCCTAAAAACCCATAAATACCCTTAAAACATAAAAAACTCTAAAAACAATTTAATCCTCAAAAAATGTTAAAAAAACTAAAAACCATAAAACCCCTAAAAATAGAAAATATCCCTAAAACCCAAAAAACCAAAAAACCCTAAAAAATCCCTCCAAATCTTGATAACCCATAAAAACATATAAATCCTAAAAAAATCCAAAAATTCCCTAAAAATCTAAAAAACCCTTTGAATACCTTAGAAAAAACTTTAATACTGATAACCCTTAAAACCCCAAAAAACCATAAAAAAACTCAAAGATCCCTAAAACCAAATAAAACCCTCAAAATCTCTAAACATTCATAAAAATCCTAAAAAATTCCAAAACAAATCAATAAAAACTTAAAAACTGATAAAAACCTTGAAACCCCTAAAAACCATAAAAAACTAAAAATACTTAATATCCATTAAAACATACAAAAATCAAAAACCATAAAGCACCTAAAAACTCTAAAAGCCCTCAAATTCATAAAAACATAAATACTATAAAAAACATAACAATTCCTAGAAATCCTTAAAAATGCAAAAATCATGAAAAACCTTGAAAACCCATTAGAAAAGCTTAAAACCAAAAACACTTAAGATCCTATAAAATATAAAAAAACATAAAAACACAAAAATACCCTAAAACCCAAAAAACCATAAAAACACTAAAAATCCTTAATACCAATAAAAAACATAAAAGCACTAAAAATGCTACAAAACCCATTAAACCCCTAAAAACGTAAAAACCTATAAAAACCTTAAAAAACTCAATGTAACTCTAAAGAACCAAAAAATATATAAATAACCTAAAACCCTTAAATTATCTAAAAACCTTTAAAATCCAAAAAACCCTAAATACCATAAAAATTATAAAAATTCCCTAAAAATCCTTAAAAATGTGAAACACCCTAAAACCCCTAATGACCACTAAGAAGACATTAAAATCATAAAAATACTTATAACCCATGAATATCTAAAAAATGAAAAAAATAAGGATCCATAAACATTATAAAAACCTTATAACCCTCAAAATCCCCAAAACCCTTAAAACCCATAAAAATATAAAAAAATCCCTAAAAAGTAAAAACACAAAAAACCCAATTGAAATCCTTAAAAACATAAAAAAATTAAAACCTCTAAAAACTAAAAGAAAATTCTAAAACCCTTAAAAGAACCTAAAACCCCTAAAACCCTTAAAATCCCAAAAAACCCATAAGAACCAAAAAACCCATTAAAAATCTAAAATCCATTGAAATTCCTAAATCATTAAAAAAAACTCTAAAAAAGCATAAAAACCCTAAAAATCAATAAAACACAAAACCAAAAAACCATAAAAATCATAAAAACCTTTAATCCCATAAAACCCTCAAAATCCCTAAAACCCCTAAAATCATAAAATTCATAAAAAATCCATAAAAATACATAAAAAAATTAAAACTCAAAAAAACGCCTAAAAACAAAAAAATCTAAAAAACTAAAAAACCCAAAAACCCTAAAAAATCCTAAAAGCCTCAATATCCTTAAAAACCCTAAAAACCATAAAAAAATATTTAAAAAGACCTAAAAACTCTAACAATGTAAAAATCCAAGAAACTCTAAATACCCCTAAGAGAACCTTAAAAACATAAAAAAACTAAAAACCCTAAAACCCAAAATAAATGATAAAAATAATAAAAATCCTAAAATCCCTGAAAACCTAAAAAACCCACAAAATCCTTAAAAACCCGAAAAACATAAAAAAATACTAAAAATCCCTAAAAATAGTTACAAATGTAAAAAACCCTACCATACCTTAAAAATAATAAGCAAACCTTGAAAACCTAAAAACACCTAAAACACAAAAAACCATAAAAAATACTAAAAACCCTAAAACCCCAAACACCCCTAAAAACATAAAAACCCATAAAAAATTTTAAAACCCCTAAAACCTATAAAACCCTAAAAAGCACATAAAAACATAAAATGATTTAAACTTAAAAAAAATAATTAATTCTAAAAAGGATTAAAAACCTAAAAAACAGAAATACTTGAAAAAAATAACCATGATTCCCAGGAAAACCCTCAAAATTCATAAAACCAAAAATGCCATGAAAATCAAAAAAATAACTAAAAATCCCTAATAACAAAAAAACCATAAATATCCTTAAAAAATAGAAAAACCTACAAAAATTGAACCCCGTATACTAAAAAATGCTAAACACTCTAAATACCCTAATAACCCTAAGACCCATAAAACACTCAAAATCCCTAAAAACCATAAAATAAAAAATTCATAAAAATTCTAATAATGTAAAAAATTATAATAACCCTAAATAAAACCATAAAAATCTAAAAAATCATAAAACCACTAAAAAACTAAAACAGTATAAAACACTAAATGATCCTAAAAACCCATAAATGAATAAAAACTCCAAAATTTTTAAAATAAACCAAGAAATGAACAAAAATTTAAGAAATATGAAAAACACTAAAAACTTTTTATACCCATAAATATGTTTTAAAGCTCTAAGAAACCTTAAAACCCTAAAAACTCAAAAAAAACTAAATCCCAAAAATCCCAAAAAACCCTAAAACCCCTAAAAATCCTTAAAAACTCTAAATAACCACAAAATTACAAAAATTTCCCTAAATATCCCTAAAACTATAAAAAACCCAAATACCTTTGAAACCCTTATAAAACATTAAAAAATAAATAAAAACACTTAAAATCCCTAAAACCCTACAATTTCTAAAACCCCTAAAACCCCTCAAAATCCCTAAAAGCCTTAAACACCAAAAAACACTAAAAACTCCCTAAAAATACATAAAAAATATAAAAACCCTAAAAATGATGAAATCTCCTAATATAAAATTGAGAATATTAGAACATAAAAACCCATTGAAAATAAAAAATATTTATTATACCCCTAAAAGAAAATAAAAACAATAGAAAGCCTTAAAAATCGTAAAATCCACAAAAACCTTAAAACCATAAACCCACTAAAACTATAAAAACCCTTTAAACCCCAAAAAATGTTTAAAATATCTAAACATAGAAAAATTCAATGAAATCCCAAAACCCCCTAAAAATCCATGAAAACAAAAAAAAACCCTAAAAACACTAAAAATTCTCAAAATCCCTAAAAACATAAAATCCATAAAAATTCTAAAAAAGACCTAAAAATCGCTAATATGCAAAAAAATCTAAAACCATTAAAATCTATAAGAATTCCTTAAATCCTTTATAAACACTTAACACCCATAAAAAACAAAAAAAACCATAAAAATACTAAAAACACCCTAAAATAACCTAAAACTCACAAAATCTCTAACAACCTAAAAATTCCAATAAAATTAAAAAGGCCCTAGAAATACACAAAAACATAAAAAACCCTGGAAACCCCTATGAAAACTATAAAAACCTAAAAAACATAAAACCCCAAAAAACCTAAAAAAAATCTAAAACCCCTAAAAATAACCTAATAACCATAACCCCCCTGCATCCTTAAAAATCCATAAAATCCAATGAAATCTATAAAAACCCACTAAAACCAAAAGAAACACTTTAAACCCCATAAAATATTAAAAAACTATAAAACCAATTAATAACCCAAAAACACAAAAAAAACCCAAAGAATCCCAAAAATGATAAAAATTTATGAAATACCAGAAAAAACCCTTCAAATCCCTCGAAATTTTTAATACCCCACAAAACCATAAAAGTATTAACAAATCCATAAATTGGTAAAAACCGTAAAAATCCCCAAAACCCTAGGAAAACCTTTATAACCTATTAACACTTAAAACCCTAAATAACTAAAAACACTAAAACACTAAAAACCTAAATATCCAAAAAATTATAAAACCCCTCAAAATCCCAAAAACCCATAAAAATTCATAAAAAACTAAAAAATACCTAAAATACATAAAACAAATAAAAAACCATGAAAAACATGATAACCTCTATGAAAGCCTAATCTAAAAACACACAGATCCCCTAAATATAAAAAAAACACTAAAACGCACTAAAGAAACTGAAACCCCAAAAAATGGTAGGAAACCCTAAAAACCTTCAAAACCCCTAAAAACCATTGAAAAATCCAAAACCCTTTAAACCCCTAAAACATTAACAAAATAAAAATCCTTAAAAACTCTAAAAACACAATAAAATCCCTAAAACCACCAAAAAAACACTAAAAACAATAAAGTTTAAAAAATAAAAAAAAAACTTCCAAACCCCTAAGAAAAACATAAAAACATAAAAATTATTAAAGCAACTAAAAACCTAAAAAACACTAAAAACACTAAAACCCCTAAAACCCCTCAAATCCCTAAAGACATAAAAACCATAAAAATCCAAAAAAAATACAAATAAATACCTAGAAATGTAGAAGACCTGAAAAGCCCTTAAAACACTAAGAAAACTATAAAAACCTAAAAATACTTAAACCCCTAAAACATAAAAATTTCTAAGACCCATAAAATACCCTAAAATCACCTAAAACCCAAAAAACAAATTAACCCCACCTTAAAATTTTAAAACCCATAAAAACCCAAAAACCCACTAAAAACTCTAATAACCGATTAACCCTATAAAAGAATAAAAAAATATAAAAAACCATAAACCCATAAAAACCGAGAAAATACTAAAAACTCAAAAAACCATAAAAACCCTATAACCCTAAAAAACCTAAAAAACCTAAAAATCCATAAAATCCTAAGATTCCATAAAAATTCCCAAAAGTCTTAAAAATCATGAAGAATGTAAAAAACACAAAAAAAACTCCAATGATAACCTTAAATACCTATAAATACAATAAAACCATAAAAATCTAAAAAATAAAAAAACCATAAAAACGCTAAAAAACCCAAAAACCACCTCAAAATCCCTAAAAACCGTAAAATCCTAAAAATCACTAAAAACCATAAAAACATAAAAAACCCCTAAAAACCTTGAAACCCACTATGAAAACCATAAAAACCTAAAAATATTTTAAACCCCTAAAACCACTAGAATCCCTAAAAACCCAAAAATCACTAAATTCCCTTAAACCCCAAAAATCCCTAAAATAAAACCCCATAAAAATAAATAAAATCTCTTAAATTCCCTAAAATCATAAAAAACCCTAAATTTTATACAAAACATAAGAAAACATTAAAACATAAAAAAACATAAAGCCTTTAAAATTCATAAAAACTCTCAAATCCCTATAAACCGTAAAACCCTAAAAATATCTGAAATCCTTAAAAACCGATAAAACCTTAATAACCTTAAATATCCATAAAAACCCAATGAATACTATAAAAATATTTGGACACATAAGAATGGTAAAAAACATTAAAATTCCTTAAAAACCCTCAAACTCAACGAAGCCCCAAAAAAACAAAGAAACCATAAAACACTAAAAATAAAAAAACCCCTCAAAACCCATTAATATCCTAAAAAATCCCTAAAAGCATAAAAAACTGAAAAAACCGAAAAAACCCCAAGGAAAACCTTAAAACCTAAAAATAATTACAAACCATAAAATACTAAAAATGATGAAACCCTAAAAACCCTCAAAATCACTAAAAACCCTAAAAACCATAAAAAATTAAAAATTCCAAAAAACATAAAAAATCCTAAAAACCCCTAAGAAAAATATAAAATACAAAAAACACTTAAAAACCCCCTAAACCCCCCCAAAAAATGATATTAACCTAGAATAATCTAAACTCTTAAAAACCATTAACCCCGTAAAATCCCAAAACCACTAAAAACTATAAAATACCTTCAAACACATAAAAACATTAAGAAATATAAAAAATCATAAAAACATTAAATAATTCAAAAAACCCCCCAAAACCCAACCCCCAAACCCCAAAAACCTAGAAAAACCCAAAAATTCCAAATAACCCTAAAAACTCTTTAAACCCCTCCAAATCCCTAAATCGCCTAAAAACCCTAAAAATACTAAAAACCGATAAAAATACATTAAAATATAAAAAACCCTAAAACCCTGAAAAACCTAAGAAATCCTTTCAAACCCCAAAACAGTTAAAACAAAAAAAAAGATAAAAAATTATAAAATACCTAAAAACCCCTAAAACCCGTAAAAATATCTACAAACCCTAAATACCATAAAAAGCATGAAAAATAAAAAAAAACCATATAGAAATAAAAATCCTAAAAACCATTAAAAAACCCCACAAACATTAATACCCCTAAAAACTCAAAAAACCCTAAAATCCAAAAAAACCCAAAAAAACCTAAAAAAACAAAAAACCGTCAATCTTAATAAAAACCCATAAAATCACTAAATTTGTAAAAAATCCTAAAAACCCTAAAAACCCTAAGAAAATAATAAAATTCTTAAATTCTTAAAACCATTTAAAAGCTTAAAAAATGATAAAAAGCATAAAAATAAGAAAAAACCCTAAAAAACTCATAATACCTAAGACCCTAAACACCCTAAAAGGCCCAAAAAATCCATAAAACATAATAACCCTGGAAAACCATGAAAGATCATAAAAAACCTTAAAAACCTAAAAATAATTAAAATCCCTAAAAACCTAAAAATGCTAAATATACTAAAAGACCCGAAAACTCTAAAAACCATTAAATCCCTGAAAATACATAAAAATCCAAAATAAATAAAAAAATTTAAACACCTATTAAACCCGTAAAACTATAATAAAATTCTTAAAAAACATAAATCCACTAAAAAACTCAAAAAAACCCTAAAACCCTAAAAACCAGAAAAACCCTTAAAACCTAAAAATCTTTAAAATCCCTCAAAATCACTAAAAAACAAAAAAAACCAATAAAATACTAAAAATCCTGAAAACCCCCCAAAAAATAAAAAAAATATTAAATCCCTAAAAACCCATAAGAAAACATTAAAAACATAAAAACACTTAAAACCCCTAAAAGCCAAAAAAATGCCATAAACATTAAAAAAAACCTAAATCCCTAAAAAACCAACCCCACCCCTCAAAATCACTCAACAACCAAAATGACCATTATAATCCTAAAAAACCAAAAAAATAACTGAAACGAATAAAACCATAAAATAACTAAAATACCCTAATAAAACAAAGAAAGCCTAAAAATACTTAAAACCTTCGAAAACTAAAAAGTATAAAAACCCTAAAAGATCATTACAAACACATAAAAATCATAAACCCATAGAAATGTTAAAACTCCATAAAAACCATAATAAATCATAAAAACTCTAGAAACCCATTAATCCCTTAAAAATATTAAAATTTTCTAAAACCCATTAAAAACTGTAAAAAATCAAAAAATAACCTAAGAAACCAAAAAACCAATAAAATAAAAAAACCCTGAAAAAAACTCAAAATCCCCAAAACCAAAAATGTCAAAAAAATATCCTAAAAAATCCCTAAAGATCCCTAAAAACATAAAAAACTCTAGAACCTAGAAAAAATCAAAGAAACCCTTAAAAACCAAAAAACAATAAAACCCATAAAAACATAGAAAATTCTAAAACCCAAAAAATCCCTAAAACCCAAAAATCCCTAAAACTCCTAAAACTCCATGAAAATCCTTAAAAATTCCTGGAATTTTAAAAAAACCTAAAAAAACAGAAAACCCAAATGAAAACCATAAAACCAAGAAATGCTTAAAAACCCTAAAAATCTAAAAAATTTCTAAAGACCATAAATGAACCTAAAAACCCTAAAACCCTTAAAAATGTTAAAATACCATAAAACATTCATAAACCTTTAACCCCATAAAATTTGATAAAACACACTAAAAACTCTATACATCCTTTAAACAAATAAAAACGTTAAAAACAATAAACAAGCATTAAAAAATTAAAAAACTCAAAAAACCCCTAAAACCCTACAACCCCTAAAAACCCTAAAAAACCATCAAATTAGAAAAAAATAGATAAAAACCCTATAAATGTAAAAAACATTATAAATTTGAAAACAATTAAAACCCTTAAAAAACGTAAAAATGCTATCCTCCCTTAAAAACCCAAAAAACCCATTAAAATCCAAAAAATTCATTAAAATCCCTAAAAACAAAAAAACAATAAAATCAAAGAAAATACTAAGAAAAATGTAAAAAATAAAAACACTTAAAACCCCTATAAATTCTAGAAATTCTAAAAACCATAAAAGTCCATAAAAAACTAAAAATTCTTAAAAACACCTAAAAATCGTAAAACCCCAAAAATTTTCTAAAACCCGCTAGAACCTCTAAAACCCATTAAACCCCTAAAACCGTTAGGTAAAATAATAAACCATTATAAACTAAAAACATAAGATACCTTTGAAACCCAAAAAAAACAAAAAAAACCATAAAAACCCTAAAACCCATCAAAATCCCTAAGAACCATAAAAGCCATAAAAACCTAAAAAAATCCATAAAAATTAGTGAAAAACTAAAAATATATAAAAACCCTAAAAAACCTTAATAAAAACTTAAAAACCAAAATATACTTAGAACCTAAAAAACAAAAAAAACCTAAAAACCCTAAAAGACTCGAAAAACCCTAAAAACCCCTACAAACATTAACCCCCCCCCAAATCCCTAATAACCCAAAAACCCATAAAACCATAAAATTAATAAAAACTGTAAAAAAATATTTCACACTTTAAACACCTAAAATCGTTAAAAATACTAAAATACATCAAATCCCCTAAAAACCCCAAAATAGTATAAACCCCCAAAAACCTGAAAACCCAAAAAACTCTAAAAATTCGTATAAACCTAAAGGAAATATAAATCATAAAAAGGATAAAAAAACCCCAAAAATGTAAAAAAAACTAAAACCTGGAAAAACCCAAAGAGAACTGTAAAAACCAAAGAACACTTAAAACCCCTAAAATACTTCAAAACGCTAAAAAAACAATAAAACCTTAAAACCAAAAAAAACGTAAACCCCTAAAAATAATAAAAAACATAAAAACACATAAAATCATAAAATTCCACAGAAAATATTAAAAACCATTCAATCTCATTTTTTTTAAAAAATGTTAAAAAAACATTAAAACCTAAAAATACTCAGAAAAACACAAAAACTCCAAAAAACCATAAAACATTAAAAAACCCAAAAAACCCTAAAACATTAAAAATTCATAAAACCCCTAAGAATCCATGAAAACATAAATATTTAAAAAAACCCAAGAAAACATAAAATCCCCTCAAAACCCCGAAAACACCTCGGAAAAATTAAAAAATTAAAAACAATCAAAACCCCTAAAAACCTAATAAATGATAAAACCTCTAAAAATCCGTAAAAACAATAAAATCAGTAAAAACATAACCCCCCCCAAACCGTAAAACATTTAAAACTTATTAACCATTAATAACCCCTAAAACTCTAAAAACCCTTTAAGCTCCCAAAACCGTTAAAAATATTAAAAAACCATAAAACCCCTCATACTCAAAAGACCCTGAAAACCCAAAAAAACCTAAAACCCCCAAAATACCTAAAACCCTAAATACCGAAAAAATTTAAAAAACCCTAAAATCCATAAAAACGTTAAAAACCCTAAAACCCTAAGAAAACCTGAAAATATAAAAGCAATTAAAACCCATAAAAAACTAAAATTTCTAAAAAACAGAAAACCCTAAAACATCTAAATGTCCCTAAAACCATAAAAACTATTAAAATCCTAAAAAAATCCCTAAAATCATAAAAAACAATACAATCCTGAAAACCCCAAAGAAAAACATAAAAACCTATTAACACTTAAAACCCATAAAATCCTAAAAAATGATATAATCATAAAGTATCTTAAACACATTAAAAATGCTAAAAACATTAAAACCCCCAAAATCCATAAAACCCATAAAACCCAATAAAAACACTAACAACTATTTAAATCATAAAAAACGTTATAATATTTTTAAAAACCTAAAAATCCTAAAAAATAAAAAATCCTAAAAACCCATAGAAACCAATAAAACCAATAAAAACCATCCAAATGCCTAAAAACAAAAAAAAACAATAAAAATCCTAAAAACTCATAAAATCATAAAAAACCTTAAACCCATAAGAAACCATGATAAAACCATAATCACCTAGAAAAACATAAAAACCCTCAAAACAAAAAAATAGTAAAACCCACAAAAAACCCCTAAACAACCTAAAACCAATAAAAACCACTATGATTCATAAAATAACTAAATCTCCATAGAAACCAATAACAAACAAAAACTCTAAAACCCCCTTTAGATCCCAAAAAATTTTAATACTCTAAAAAACCTTAAAACACTAAAAAAATAAACAATAAAATCCTAAAACCCAAAAAAGCATAATAGCCCTCTAAATTCATAAAACCCTAAATACCCATAAAAATCAAAAAAATCCTTAAAAATACCTAAAAATTTAAAAATCCCTAAAATCACTAAAAACTCTATAAAGTCCTTAAAAACCTGAAAATAATTAAACCACCTAAATACCAAAAAATGATAAAAACCCTAAAATACCCTAAAAACCCTAAACCCCCCTAAAAACCATAATAACCACAAAAGACCATAAATAATTAAAAATAAAAAATAAAAAAAAACTCTAAAAACCCATCAAAACCCTCAAGATGTTAAAAACACCAATAACCGAAAAACCCCAAAAACCCACAAAATACCTAAAACTCTAAAAAACCATAAAAATTGTAAGAAATCCATAAAAATACCAAAAACATTAAATAAACTAAAATTATTAAAACATTTAAGAAAAACATAAATCCATAATAAAACTAATGAATTATAAAACCCTAAAAACCATAAAGGCCATCAAGAATCACACAAAGTCTCAAAAAAACACAAAAAAACCATAAAATGCTATAAAATTCTTATGAATACCTAAAAACATAAAAACCATGAAAAACCCGTATGAAAACATTCAAATCCTAAAAGCACATAAAACCCTTAAAAACCTAAAAAATGCTAAAAACCCTAAAAGGCCCTACAAAACCTGAAAACCCCTAAAAACCAAAAAAGCTGACAAAAACATTCAATAACCAATAAAACCCTAAAAACCAATAAAAAAATAAAAACATTTCTAAATCCTCAAAAGCTAAAAATTGAAAAAAAAATTTAAAACCCTAAAATATTGGAAAGAAACTGTAAAAATAGAAAAATACCATAAAACCCCTAAAAATCCTAAAATCCTCAAAATCCCTAAAACCCTAAAAGAAATAATTACTCAAAATTGACCTGAAAATCCATAAAAAAAATTAAAAACTCTAAAAACCATGAAAGACACTATGAATTCTATAAAAACACACAAAAAACCCCCAAAGAACTATAAAATTATAACACTAATAAAAATTACTGAAACCCATAAAAAACAATAAAAACACATAAAATCCCTAAAAACCACTAAAAACAATACAAAAAACTATAAATCTATAAAACATTAAAAAACTCATAACACCTTAAAACTGCTGAAAACTCAAAAAACCCCTAAAACCTCAAAAAACCATTAAAACCCTAAAAACCTAAAGACCCTCAAAATCACTAAAACAACAAAACCCCCATAAAAATCATAAAAAAATCATTAAAAATATAAAAAAAAACCTTAAAACCTATTAAAAACCATATGAAAGTCATAAAAACCTGAAGAAACATAAATCCCATGAAAACAAAAAAAAAAGTTAAAATCCGTAAAAACATAAAAAACCAAAAAAACATTAATACACTCTAAATCATTGAAAACCCTAAGAAAAATAAAAATACAAAAAATCCATAAAAATAATTAAACACATAAAACCCCTAAAAACCCCAACCCCCCAATGAATACCTTAAAAACCTAAAAACATGTACAACCCCTAAAACCAAAAACACTAAAAAACCCCTAAAAGACCCAAAAAAGAATACAAAACCCCTAAAACCATAAAACCCATGAAAACCCTAAAAAAAGTCATAATTTATAAAACTAGTAAAAACTATAAAAACACTTTAAACCTCTAAAATCCTTAAAAAAATAATAAAAACACATAAACTGCCTAAAAACTCAAAAAAACCCCAAATACCAAAAACCCTAGAAGCCATCAAAATCATAAAACCCCTAAAAAAATAAAATTCCTAAAAAATACCGAAAATTTCCAAAAAAGTAACAAAACCTAAAAACCATGAAAACCACTAAGAAATCCTTAAAAACCTAAAAATACCTAAAACCCCTAAAAATGAATAAAATGAAAAAAACCCTAAAAGTCTCTAAAAGGATCTTAAAAAACTCTAAAATCCCTTAACAACATTAAAAAACCCAAAAAAATTAATAAACCCTAAAACCCCATAAAAGCCCTAAAACCCACTAAACATTCTGAGAAACCATTAAATCCTTCAAAACGTTAAAAACATTAAAACCCCTAAAAAACCCATAAAAATCCAAAAGAACCTAAAATACCATAAAAACCCTTAAAATAATAAAAATATAAAAACCATTCAAACCCCTAAAAACATTTAAAATCTATTAAAACCATTAAAAACCCTAAAAAATAAAAAAAATGAAAAGGCCTAAAAACCCATAATAACCTAAAAAACTAGAAATATTATAAACCCCCAAAAATCCAAAAAACCCTAAAAACACTTAAAATCCCTATAAAATTGTCAAAAACCTAAAAACACTTGAAACCCCTAAAAAATAAAAAATGATAAAAACAGTAAAACTCTAAGAAACCCTAAAAACCCGAAAAACCCTCAAAACAATAAAACCCCTAAGACCGTTAAATGATTAAAACCCCATAATAAACCTAAATACCAACCAAAAATTATAAAAATTATTTAATCACATAAAAATGTTAAGATACTATAAAAACCCATAAAAACAGTAAAAAATGATAAAACCCTAAAACATAAAAAACCCTAAACCCCAGAAAACCCTAAAAACATAAATACCTGAAGGAACTAAAGCCCCTTAAAACCTATAAAGGAAAAAAAACAAAAAATATATTTTAACCCCTCAAAATACACAAAAACTGAAAAATACATAAATATCCATAAAAATCCCTAAAAACATAAAATACCCCCTAAAACCATGAAAATGCTATGATAACCTTAAAAACCTTAAAACACTTTAAACACCTAAAATTTATAAAAACATAAAACCCCTAAAACACAATGAAACATCCTAATACCCCTGAAATCACATAAAACTACAAAAACCACTAAAAACATCGTAAACCCTTTAAACGCATAAAAAAATTAAAAAAATCTAAAAACCATAAAACCATAAAAAACTCAAAAAATCATAAAAAATACAAGAAAAACATAAAATCCTTGAAATGCTCAAAATCCCAAAAAAATATAAAAAATATAAAATCCAAAAAACCTGTAAAAGTGCATAAAAATGTAAACCCCATAAAAACCATCAAAACCCTAAAAAGACCTTAAAATAAAAAAAAACACTTAAAACACCCAAAAAACAAAAAATTATAAAAACCATTAGAACCCTTAATAACCACAAAAACTATAAACACCTAAAAACATAAAAAACCCCAAAACCCATAAAACCCCTAAAACACTCTAAAAACTCAATAAAACCCCTTAAACTCATACAAAAGTCAAATAACTTTAAAAAGCCTTAAAACCCCTAAAAATAAAAAAATAACCTAAAACTCTGAAAAACAATAATACCCCCCAAAACCTAGAAAACCAGAAAGTCCCTAAAACCCCTAAAATATATAAATTTTTTAAAAATACCAAAAATACCTACAAATGTAACAAAAACTAAAACCCCTAAAAACACTCAGAAACACTTAAAAGACAAAAAATTGTTAAAATCCATGAAACGTAAAACGCTCTAAAAACCCTAAAAACACAAAAGGACCGTAAATCCTTAAAACCCTAAAAAATCCTAAAAAGATAAAAAAAATCCCTAAAAACATAAAAAAATATAAAACCCTTAACACCCCTATGATAATCTTAAAAACCTAAAACTAACTAAAACCACTAAAAATATAAAAATGTGTAAAATCCATAAAAATCCTAGAAACCATAAAACCATAAAACCATTAAAAACCTAAAGACCCAAAAAAACCCATTAAAACCCTAAGGCCCACTTAAAACCCTAAAAATATTTTAAATCACCTAAAATATAAATCAACTGTAAAAACCCTTAAAACCTCTATAAACAAAAAAACCCAGAGAACCCTGTAAAAATCCTAAGACTCTTAAAACCCCAAAAAAACATAAAAATCACAAAAACAAACAAAAAATCCTAATAAAAACCTATAATTCCATAAAAAATTAAAAACTCCAAAAGGCCTAAAAATTTCTAAGGAGACCTTAAAACTCAAAAAACACTAAAAACAAGAAAAAACCAAAAAATTATGAAAACCCTAAGAAAACCCAAAAAACCAAAAAACAAAAAAACCCAGAAAACCTAAAAAAACCATAAAAACTAAAAAAACATAAAACCACTAAAAATGATTAAAACCCATTAAACCCCTAAAATGTTTAAGGAATTCTAGAAATCATAAAACCCTACGGAAAATAAAAATAACCCTAAAGCCAAAAAATTAAAAAAACACTAAAACCAACTAAAAAATATCAAATATCGTAAAAACCCTAAATACCCTTAAAAATAAAAAATTTCTCAAAATCCCTATAATAATTAGAAGCCATAAAACCCTAAAAAATATAAGAAAACCGTAGAAAACCTAAAAACTCTTAAAACACCTAAAAAACAAAAATAAACTAAATCCCCTAAAAACATAAATTCCATAAACCCCTAAAACAAACTAAAAAACCATATCACCCCTAAAACCCACTAAAAACTCTAAATCCCTTTAAACGCCTAAAACCATTAAAAACTAAAAAACCCCTTAAAAGCTAAAAAAACTTCAGAAAACCCCAAAAAACTCAAAAAACCAAAAACCCTCAAAACCCACAAAATCCATAAAAACCCAAGAAAATACTGATCATCATAAAAAAGCCTAAATATCCCTAAAAATGTAAAAATCCTCTAAAAACCTAAAAACCCATAATAAAATCTTAAAAAACTAAAAACACTTAAAACCCTAAAAACCCTGAATATGCTAATAACCCACAAAACCATAAAACCCAAAATCCCATAAAAACCATGAAAACTTTAAATCCCATAAAACCCAAAAAACACATTAAAACCTCTAAAAACCCTTTAAAAACCATTTTTTTAAAAAACTCTAAAACCCTTAAAAACACTAGAAAACTCAAAAACCCCATAAAACCCAAAATAATAAAATCATGAAAATATCTAAAAACCCTCAGAATCCCTAAAACCCCTAGAAACCCATAAAAATCCTAAAAAAATACCTAAAAATCTCTAAAGAGATAAAAAAACATAAAACCCCTGAAAAAACCTTTGAAAACCTTAAATACCTAAAACACATAAAACCAATTCAAAACAAAAAAACCTAAACGCAATAAATTCCCTAAATACCCTAAAACGACAAAAATCCTAAAAACCACTAAAAATATTAAAAGCCCAAAACCCATAACAACCCAAATAACTCATGAAAAACACTAAAAGGAACCTAAAAATGTTTTAAAAAATCTAAAAATTGTAAAACCCCTAAAAATCAATAAACACCAAAAAACCCAAAAAAAAACAAAAGCACCAAAAACCATTAAAATACATTAAAACCCTAAAACCATAAAAATCAAAAAAAATTATAAAAAATTCATAAAAACACAAAAAAAAAACCTGAAATCCACATAGAAAACCAGCATGAACAAAAAAAAAATACTTAAAACCCCTAAAACCTAAAAAATGCTAAACCCCTAAAAACTCAAAAACCCCCCAAAACCCAAAACCCCTAATAAAATGATAAAACTCTTTAAAACCCATAAAACATTAAAAACCCTAAAAACCATACCACCCTAACAACTCATATAATCCCTAAAACTCAAAAAACCATAATACCTCTAAAAACCACTAAAAACACTCAAAATTGTGAAAAGCCATAAAAATAATAAAAAATTAAAAAAATCCCAAAAAATTACACAAAAACCTAAAAAACATGAAAACCCTAAAATACATTAACAAAATCTTAATAACATAAAAACACATAAAATCCCTAAAAACCTAAAAAATACTAAAAACTATAAACGACCCTAAACCCTCTAAAAACCATAACAACCAGTAAAACAGTAACATCCCAAAAAATTGCTAAAACCCCTATAATATCTCTAAAAACCTTTTAAACCCCTAAAAATTTATAGAACCCTAAAAATTGATCCATTTATGTGATTTATATCATTTTTGAGGGTTCTCACTTCACCCTTAAAAGTTCTCTTTCTGAAATAAAAATATTGAATTGAGGTTAAAAACACCTAAAATACTCAAAAAAACCCTAAAGACCCAAAAAACTGTAAGGGCCCAAAAACCATAAATATCTTAAAAACCCTAGAAAACCCAAAAACTCTCAAAGTCATAAGACCCCCTAAAAACCAAAAAAAAATTCTCAAAAAAAAACACAAAAAATCCCAAGAAATGAAAAAACTGGACAAACCCTAAAAATCCCTATGAAATCATTAAAAATCTAAAAAACATAAAACCCCTAAAAATTAATATATAATAAAACCCTAAAAAACCCTAAAATCCCCCAAAACACTAAAATCATCTAAATCCTTAAAAACACTAAAACCCATAAAAATAATAAAAAATCCCCAAAATCCAAAAAAACCCCTCTAAAATCCCCAAAAAAAACATAAAAACCCCTTAAAACCTTTAATACCATAAGAAAGCCTTAGAAACCAAAAATCTATTTAGCCCATAAAATCCTTAAAATGCATAAAACACAAAAAATACATTAAAAACATAAAAAACCCTAAAACCCCTAAAAAATAAAAACATTAAGAACTCATAAAACACATAATACCATAAAAACTAATAAAAATTTTATAAACACATCAAACCACTAAAAACATTAAAGAACTCTAAAAAACCATTAAAACCCTAAAAATTGAAAAAACCATAAATCCTTAAAAAACCTAAAAACCCATAAAATCCCTAAAAATCACTAAAAACATTAAAGACCAATATATATCCTAAAAAATCCCAAATAATCAATAAAAAACTAAAAAACAATAAAATACATAAAAACCCCTCAGAAAACATTAAATTCCCAAAAACGATAAAAATTCCAAAAAACACCAAAAAAAATAAAAAATAATACTAAAGCACCTAAGAACTCTAAAAAACCAAATTCCCCTAAAAACACACAAATACCAAAAAATAAAAATAAAAATCCAAAAAACCCCCTCAAATCCTTAAAAATGTAAAAAACCCTTGAAAACCTCAAAGAGAACCTTAAATTCAAAAAAACGCTTAAAACCCTAAAAAAACTAAAAACCCTAAAACCTCTTAAAACCCTCTTAAAACTATAAAACCCCTATGATCATTAAAAAAACTAAATTCCCTAAAACCCACTAAAAACCCCAAAAACCATTTAAACCATAATAATATTTAGAAACTCTAAGAAAACATAAAATTACTAGAATAATTTAAAAGAAAAACTCTAAAAACCCAAAAACCCAAAAAACCCAAAAAACCATCAAAATACAAAAAGACCTAAAAAATCACAAAAGACTAAAAAAAATACCGAAAATACCTAACAATGTAAAAAACCATAAAAATATTGATAAAAACTAATAAAAAACCAAAAAACCAAAAAACACTTGACACCCCTAAAAACTAATAAATGTTGAAAACCGTAAAAACCATAAACACCCCTAAATTCCCTAAAACACCATAAAACAATAAAACCCCAAACAAAAAAAATTAGAAATCCGTATTATTACCCTAAAAAGGTCAAAAACTCTAAAAGAACTTTAAAACCCTTATAAACTCAAAAAACCATAAAAACCATAAAAATTATAAAAACCCCAAAACCATAAAACCATCAAAATCCCAAAAAACCCATAAAAATCATAGAAAATCCCCAAAATCCCTAAAAATTTAAAAAAACTCAAAACCCCTGAAAACCTTTATATACCCTTCAAAACCTAAGAACCCTTAAAACCTAAAATATTATAAGAACCCTATAATCCCTAAAACTATAAAACACCCAAAAAATATTAAAACCCCATAAAAACCCTAAAAAAAACTAAAAACTCTAAAAACACATTATACCCCAAAAAATAAAGAAAATCCTAAAACCAAAAAAAATACAAGAAACCCTAATAAATTCCAAAAAATCCCAACATCCTAAAAAACCCTAAAAGTCTATTAGAATTCTAAAAAATACCTAAAAATTCCTAAAAACATAAAAAATATTAAAACCCATAAAACCACCAAGAAAACAATAAAATTCTAAAATAAAATAGATCCCTAAAAACATTAAAATGTTAAAATACCCTAAAAACCCTAAAAAATATAAAAATACTAAAACCCTAAATACCCCTAAAAATCCGTAAAAACATTAAAACCCCACAAAATACCACAAAATACTCTAAAAACCCTTTAAACACCTAATTTTTTTAAAAACAATAAAAACCTTAAAACCCTAAAAACACAAAAAACCTCCAAAAACTGAAAAAACATACCCATAGAGCCTAAAAACTCTAAAAATCATAAAACACTAAAAATATATAAAAATTATGAAAACCAAAAAAATCAAAAAATACAGAAAAATCTTTGAAAACACTATGTAAACATAAAAAAAATAAAACCCCCAAAACTGGTAAAGACACTAAAAACACATAAAAACACGGAAATCCCAAAAACCCATAAAAAACCTAAGAACATTAAAAACACTAAAAATGAATAAAAACCCAAAAACCCACTAAAAAACTAAAAAACATTTAAACCTCTAAAAACGTTAGAAATATCTCAAAATACTTAAATGCCATCAAAACCTCTAAAAACTAGAAAAACCATAAAAATACAAAAAACCCTAAAAACCCTAAAAATAATAAAAATACCTAAAACCCTAAAAAACCTTAAGAAAATACTAAAAAACTAAAAACAGTTAAATCCACTAAAAATATAAAAAATCAGTAAAAATGCTAAAAAACTCTTAAGATACCCTCAAACCACTAAAAACATTATAAAGTCCTAATATCACATAAAAAACTAAAAAATCTAAAAACATGGAAAATAAATTAAACCCCTAAAATATAAAAAAACTCTGAAAACCTTAAAACCCTAAAAAACAAAGAAAAAACATCAAAACCTGAAAAAACCATAAATCCTCAAAAAACCTTGAAGGCCCCGAATACCGCTCAAACACACTAAAAACCTAGAAAACCAAAAAAGTCCTAAAACAAACCAAAAAACCCAAAAAACATAAAAACCCTAAAACCTGGAAAATTCCAAAGAAAACCAAAAAAACCTATTAATACTTAAAACCCCTAAAACCCTAAAAAATTATAAAAACCCTAAAAACACTAAAAAACATAAAATCCTTCAAAACCACTAAAATGCTAAAAAACCATAACAATCCTAAAAATCGACTAAAATTCCATAAAACTATAAAAAACACTAAAACCCTGAAAAGCCCTATGAAAAACATAAAACCCTAAAAATACTTAAAACACCTTAACCTAAGAAATTCTAAAATCCCTATAAGTCCCTCAAAACCCAAAATAAATCACTAAAACCATAAACCACTAAAAATATTAAAAAAATTAAAAACCAATAAAAGCCTTAAAATTCAATAAAAGCTAAAAAACCCTTAAACTAGTAAAAATATTATAAAATATAAAAACCCATCAAAACCCTAAAAACAAATAACCTTAAAACATGAAAAACCAAATAACTCAAAAAACCCATCAAAATAACTAAATCCTCTAAACCCCATAATTGCCTAAAAATCCCCTAAAAATCCTTAAAATTGTGAATATCCCTAAGACCACTGAAAATCCCAAAGAAAACCTTAAAAAACAAAAACACTTAAAACCCCTAAAAACATAAAAATTTCAAAAAAACCCTAATACCCCTAAAATCCCCAAAAATCCCAAAAAATGTAAATACCATAAAAATCCATAAAAATACTTAAACACTTAAAACCCATAAAAACATGAAAAACAATAATAAAAATTTAATAACCCCAAAACACAAAAAACTCATAAAAAACATAAAAAATTCTAAAAACCCTAAAATCACTAAAAACCATAAAACAACTAAAATCATTACAAATGTAAAACCCATAAAACCAAAAATATCCACTAAAAACCATAAAAACCCTTTAAATACCTAAAACCATTATAAAACTATAACAACCTTATAAACCCAAAAAAACTCAACAAAACCATAAAAACCAAAAAGACCATAAAACAACTAAATCCCCTCAAAATCTTTAAAAACCCTAAAACCCATAAAAACCATAAAAACCCAAAAAATACCTAAAATTTAAAAAAACCTAAAACCCTTAAATCCCAATAATAAAACCTTATCAACATTAAAACACATAAATCACTTAAAAAATTAAAATCTCCTAAAAACACTAAAAACCCCAAAAAACCCTAAAACCACTTAAATTACCAAAAAAAACTTAAACCATATAAAACCTAAAAATCCATAAAAATACCAAAAAACAGAAAAACCCAAAAAAAACCTATGAAAACCTTAAAAATCTAAAAACACATAAAACCTAGGAATACATAAAAATGCTAAAAACCCAAAAGACCCTACAAAAACATAAAAATAATAAAATATCTTAAAAACCATAAAACCCCATACAAAACCATAAAAACTTACTAAAAAATATAAAAACCCACTAAACCCATAAAAATGTTAAAAAAATCTAAAAACCTTAAAACCACTAAATATATCAAAAAAACATAAAATTCCAAAATACCCTTAAGCCCCCTAAAAAATTCAAAAAACCCTAAAAATCTAAAAAAAAAATCCTAAAAATCTATAAAATCCCAAAAAATGTAAAAAAAACCTAAAACCATAAAAACCCAAAATAATATATTAAAAACCTAAAAAAACATTAAGCCATTAAGAACATAAAAATTCTAAAAAACATAAAAAAACCCGAAAATCATTGAAAACCCTACGACCCCTTAAAATTCTTTAAAACCATAAAAACATTTAAAATTCCTTTAAAATATCTAAAACTCCATATAAATAAATAAACCCTTAAAACACTAAATAACCCCAAGTAAACCTTAAGACCCCAAAAAGTATTAAATCACCAAAAAACTAGAAAAACATAAAACTTTAAAACCCTAAAAACTCATAAAATAGAAAAAAACCACAAAATCTCTATAAAAACCCATTAATCCTCAAAGAGTGTTAAAAAAACTCAAAACACATTTAAACCGCAAAAATAATAAAAAACCAAAAACCCCAAGAAACCATAAAACTCAAAAAAACTCTTTGAAGCCCTAACAACCCTCAAAATACCTAAAACATAAAAAACCCTAAAAATCCAAAATAGACCTAAATTCCTTAAAAAAATAAAAACCCCTAAAATCCATAAAGATAACTAAGAAAACATAAAAACCCAAGAAACAATTAAACCCGCTAAAACACTAAAAAATGCTAAAAACTCTAAAAAACCCTAAAACCCGTCAAAATCCATAAAACCTATAGAAATCAATAAAATGACATGAAAATCCTTACAATCCCTAAAACCATAAAAAATTAAACCTTGATAAACTCTAAGAAATCCATATAAATCTAAAAACACTTAAAACCCCTAAAAACTAAAAATGATAAAAACCCTAAACTACTTAAAACCACTAAAAACAAAAAAAAAACCAAAAAATCCCTAAAATATTTAAAAATCCAAAACCCAACAAAAACCTAAAAACCAACTAAAAAATAAAAAAACCTTTTAAACCCCCAAAAATGTTACAAAACTGTACATAACATTTAAAGCCGTAAAAACATAGAAAAATTGTTAAATAAAAAAAAATAATAATACCCTAAAAAATCCAAAAAACCCTCATAAACCCTAAAAAGACAAAAAAACCATAAAAATCCTAAAAATTCAATAAAAATGTAAAAACCCCTAAAAATACTGAAAACCCTTTAGAAAAACTCAATAAAATAAAAACAATTTAAATTCCTAAATAATAAAAAAATTCAAAAACCCTCAAAACAAAAAAAACCCATAAAAACCCCAAAAATCTTAAAAATCCTATAAACCCATAAAAACCCAAAAAACACTACAAACCCTAAGAAGAAATTAAACCCATAAAAATGATAAAAAAACTATTAAAACCTTGAAACCCTAAAAAACTACAAAAAACCATAAAACCTAAATATATATATATATATATATTAAAACCTATCAAAACCTAAAAACAAAATAAATCCCTAAAAACATTGAAAATTAATAAAAATCCAAAAAAATCCCTAAAAACCTAAAAACCAAAAAAAACCCTTGAAAACCCCTATAAACATAAAACCCTAAAAACACTTAAAACCACTAAAAATGTATAAATTTCTAAAAACCCTAAAACCCTAAGAAACCATAAAAACCCATAAAATCCTTAAAATCCCTAAAAACAAGTAAAACCACTAAAAACACTGACAACTCTAAAAACACCGTAAACCCCTAATTTTTTTAAAAAAATCATAAAATGTTAAAAAACCCCACAAACCATAAAAATGTGAAAAACCCAATAAAACCTTTAAAATCCCTAAAAACCCTAAAAATCCTAAAACACTAAAATAATCCCTAAAATTCATAAAAACATAAAATTCACTAAAATTACATATCAAAAACCATAAAAATATAAAAACACATAAAATACCTAAACACCTAAAAAGTTCTAAAAACCCTAAAACCCCTTATAATACCAAAAAACCCAAACCCCCATAAAATCTAAAAAACCCTTAAAACCCAAGAAACATAAAAATAAAAAAACCACTAAGAAAACCATTAAAATTTAAAAACACCTACAAATGGGAGATGAGTGGACGAGAGAGGGCGATGAGTGCGGACAACGCAACTCATGAAAATTCACAGATGTGGTTTCCGAGAACACCCGCGTCGGATCTGTTGCTCCTGATGTCTACCCAACACTCGTTGATTCCTTTCATCCGACGGTGTTTCTTCATAGAGGTCATGCGACCATTACATTTTTGAATGAGGGGGTTTATTTCCTATCTTATGATTTCAGATTTGTTCTTGTCGGTAAATTCTTTAAGCATCGTCCCTCTCTGATTTTTTCTCTAGAAAGCATTCGAATCCATTGGTTTTACTAATTTTGAAATTTTCCTACTAAACTTGCTGAATATTGCGATTCATTTCTCCTCTAAAAATAATTTATATCGGCTATGGTCTTGGGGTTCTTGGAATTTTGGGGGATACATGATGAAGGTCCTAAAATGGTTCCCAATGTTTTATTTTAGCACTAAATCCCTGATTTTCCCTATCTGGTTAGGGTTTCTTGAACTTTTGTTTCACTTCTTCAAACAAATTGGCCACTTTCCTATTTCTAAACATATAGGTCATCCCATTAAGTGGGATTATTCTACTCAAAATCTCACAAGGTCGTCGGTTGAACATGTGTGTTGAGGTTGACCTTAAACTGCAACTACCTTCAGTTATTTAGATCCAGAATAGTGATGTGGGTTTTTTTAAAGAAGTTGTTTCTGAAAACTTACCTAGCTACTGCTCTAATTGCCTACATCTTGGACACTCCCATAGAGATTGTGGCCCTAGAAAGGATGCTTTGAGTAAATGTTATTTTGGAAAACCTTTGCTGAGTAAAAGGAAATCAGTTTGGGTTGGAAAAGAGAGAATGCCACTTATTGAACAAGATGAACCCTCGAATGTTAAGGCCCCATTTATGTCTTCATCGATCCTGAATGCTTCCCCAGTGCAGCCTCAGTGTGCTCAGGTCGATGTTTTTACAGGGTTTGTGGATTCAGTCCATAATTCTAAACCTATTAAAGACAATTTTGGAGTGGTTCCACCATATCATGAGGCTGCCCAAGAAACTCACTTTGTTTCTGGTGATTCTAATCACGCTGATAATGAGCATGCACTTCAAATTAAAGATTCTTATATGAATTCGAGTTCCAAAAAAGGTAAGAAACCTCTTACTGATCCTGATGGTTTCATCACTCTGAATCCCAAGAAGATTCAAAAATGCATTGATTACTCTAAGATGGAGAGAACCATTCTCACTAGATATT
Source organism: Viscum album (assembly GCA_963277665.1). Taxonomy (NCBI): domain Eukaryota; kingdom Viridiplantae; phylum Streptophyta; class Magnoliopsida; order Santalales; family Viscaceae; genus Viscum; species Viscum album. The sequence continues at coordinate 1,422,145,212 of OY728136.1, read as the reverse complement.
CAGGGATTTGAATGAAGGAAATTCATGTCCCTCCACAGCTAGTACTCAATGAAAATCCACCTTCATTAGTATGCTCCGAAGAGGAGGACTCCTCATCGGGTGAAGAGGAACTTTGCCATTGGATTGAGAAATAAGAGGAGAGAATTAAGCTTATAAATTTCACTCTTTTGATTAAGGATGGATACAAGTATGACTTTTACCCTTGAATTGAGGATCAAGAAAGGGTTGTCTTTTGGAAGATATCATAACAAGGAAATATGTTTTGATGACTATCTCAGTATTAGGGAACAAATGTTTCATAGAGTGGAATTTGAGTTTGATCAAAACCCTGATTTTAAATACCTATAACATTGGTGGGAATAGATCTCTATTAAGATTGTCTCGGTTGCTTCTTGTTGTTTCCATGGTTCTACAGCTCTACGAGGGTGTGGTAACCTGCCTGCCATGTTCTTCTTGCACAATCTCACCATGCATCCATATCACAAGTTTGTGGAAATTCATACCTTGTCATGTGTGGTTGTGGTTTTTAGCCTCTTTGTGTTTCATGCCATGGAGGACTGTGATGGTGTCACTCAGAAAGTAAAGGATATTGTTAGCCTAGATGACATGTATTTGTTGGATTATTCGAGTCCTCTACAATGGAGAAGCATAAGATAGATTATTATTGTCGAGTTAGAGGTTGTTACCTTGTGTGATGTGAGCACACTTGTTCCTCAAGAATTGAAATCCATATCGTTGGGTAGTCAAAATTTCATCTCTTCATGTGAACAACACAGATACTGAACTCGGTGGCAGCAATCGACAAATAGTGCGTGCTTCAGCGGTAGGAAATGATGGTGTTTTCTGCATAAATGATTCCATCGCTACCCCTTTGGTGTTGGACTTAAGTGAGACATTATCGAACATGGGTGGTAGCTGCTCTATATATACATGCTAACTCTTATGGCTTTGCATGGATTATTGATGTATTTCTTGCCATTTTCTTTCTTGTTTTCTCTTTTTATCTTGCTGGTACAAGCTCACTGTACCTCATGTAATCAACTGGCTTATAGATTTTCCTAATAAATTTTGTGGAGCATATGTTCTACTCATGCTTTGAGCCATTCTGAGTTTAAAAACACCTAAAACCCCTAAAAACCTAAAAAATTCCAAAACTGCTGAAACACCCTAAGAACAAAAAAAACCATTGAAAACCGTAGAAACCCCTAAAAGCCATAAAACCCCCAAAAAACCAAACAGACACTAAAAACTCTAAAAATCACTTTAAACCCATAAAAATGTTTAAAAACTATAAAAATTTAAAAACCTACAAAACAACATAAAAACCCATAAAAACCATAAAACCCCTAAAATATGTAAAACCATTAAAAATAAAAAAAAATCCTTATAAATCCCTAAAAAATAAAAATCCCTAAAAACAATTAAAATAATAAAAACAATTAAAACCCATAAAACCTAAAAACACTAAAAACCCTAAAAACACTGAAATCATAAAAACCGCTAAAACCATAAAAAATCCAAAAACCCCCAAAAAACCCAACAAAACTACTAAAAAATTACAACCCATTTGAACCCCCAAAAAATAAAAAAACACAAAAACCCTTATAAATCACTAAAAAATCAAAATAACCCTGAAAATCCAAAATAAATCCATAAAACCCCTAAAAACCTCAAAATCCCTAAAAACCATAAAACCCATAATTTTCCTAAATAATCACTAAAAATCCATAATAGGTAAAAACCGTAAAAACCTAGAAAAAAACAAAGAATCCATTAAAACCTAAGAACACTTAAAACCCGTAAAACCTAAACACTCTAAAAACCCAAAACCCCTAAAAATCAATAAAATCCCTAAAACAATCAAAATCAAAAAAATCCCTAAAAATCCATAAAAACATAATAACCCATAAAAACCATTAAAGTCAATATTAAAACCATAAAAACTGAAAAACCCTTAAACTCCCTAAAAACCAAAAAACCACTAAAATCCCTAAAAACGCTAAATGACCCTAAAAACCATAAAAACCCTTAGAACCCATAAAAACCCCTAAAACATTTAAAAAACCCTAAAAAATCATAAAATACCTAAAAACACTAAAGATCAAAAAACATGTTAAAGAAAATATTTTTGAAAATATTAAAATAAAAATAAAACCCCTAAAAACTCAAAAAAAACCCCTAAGACTCCAGAAAACCATAAACCATGGAAACCCTAATAACACGGAAAAACTCAAAATCACAAAAAATTGATATAATCCCTAAAATTCCAAAAATCCATAAAAATTCTTAAATACCTTGAAAATCCCTAATGAAACCTTAAGATCTATAAAACAATTAAAACCCCAAAAAAACTAAAAATTATAAAACCCCTAAAATTCCATAAACACCTAAAAACCTAAAAAACCCTAAAAAAATAAAAAAAACTCAAAAATTTTAAAAACTAAAAAATACCAAAAAATCCATAAAACATAAAAACCCTAAAATCCATAAAAACCAATAAGAAAAACTTAACAACCTAAAGAGACTCAAAACCACTAAAAACCTAAAAAACATTAAAAACCCTAAAAAACACAAAATCATTAAAAACCCCTAAAACCCTAAAAACACATAAAACCATAAAAATACCTTATTAAACTATAAAACCTCTTAAAACCCCAAAAAAAATTGAAAAATCTAAAAAATACATAAAACCCCCAAGGACTAAAAAACCCCTAAAAATAAAAAATACCATTGAAACTCTAAAAGCCCTAAAACCCCTCAAAATCCCTAGAAACACTGAAAAACATAAAAACCCAAAAAAATATCTAAAATCCATAAAAACATAAAAATCACTAAGAAATATGAAAATACCTATGAAAACATTAAAATACTAAAAGAACTTGAACCCCCCAAAAACCCCAAAAAATGATAAACCCCAAAAAAACTTTAAAAACAATTAAAATCACTAAAAACTCTAAAAATCCATAAAAATCTTGAAAAAATCACTAAAAATCCCTAGATACATAAATACCTCTAAAAACCCTAAAACAAAAGAAGACCATAAAAAACTAAAACACACGAAACCCCTAAAATAAATAAAAAATGTTAAAACCCCTAAATGAATTTAAAAACCATAAAAACCCCAAAACACCATAAACCCCTAAAAACATTTTAAACCCCTAAAATCCTAAAAAATGTAAAATGATAAAAAAAAAATCACCTAAAAATCATAAAAACTCAAAAAAAATTATAATCCTTAAAAACTAAAAAAAACCTTAAACACTAAAAAAACAATAAGAACCCTAAAAATGAAAAAAAACCCAAAGGCCTTCAAAATCAATAAAAACACTAAAAACGATAAAAATCCTAAAAAATACCTGAAAATCCCTAAAAAAATAAAAACCCTCAAAACCCCCCAAAACCCCTAAGAAAATCATAAAAACTGAAAAACACTTGAAACCCCAAAAAACTCCTAAATTCGTTCAAAATACCAAAAAAACCATAAAAACTATAAAAGCCCATAAAAATCCTAAATAATTTATAAATATCCTTAAAATGGTAAAAACCATAAAAACCATAAAACCCCTAACATAACCATAATAACCTAAAAACACATAAAACACACAAAACCCTAAAAAACTAAAACTCTTAATGTCCATAAAAACTAAAAACCCCTTAATCCATAAAATCCTTAAAAACCATAAAAAGCATAAAAATACATAATAACACTAAAAAACAACTAAAACTCTAAAAACCCTTTATACACATAATTTTTTTAAAATATATGAAAATCCTTGAAAAGCCTAAAAACAATAAAAACCACTATAAACCGATAAAAACCCTAAAAATCCTAAAAACTCTAAAAATGCTCAAAATCCATAAAATCCATACAAAACATAAAAATCCTAAAAACACCCCAAAATCCATAAAAACTTAAAAACCCTGAAAAAATACTAAGAAAACCATAAACTCTTTATAACCCCTAAATACCTAAAACTCGTTAAAACCCATTAAAAATCATAAAGACCCTAGAAACCATAAAAAACCCAAAAACCATAAAACCCAAAAAACCCCATTAAAAACATAAAAATAAAGAAAAACCCTAAAAACCCCTATATAAAACTAAAAACATTTAAAAAATATAAAAAACCATAAAATTCCTAAAAGGATCAAATAAACTATAAACCCAAAGACACCCATAAAAACCTAAAAACAAAAAACCACTCAAAATCCCAAAAAATTATAAAAACTATAAAAATACTAATACAATACGTAAAATAAATAAATAGGTAAAAACCCATAAAACCCCTAAAACCTATTAGAGAACCATAAGACCCTAAAATCACATAAAACCCCAAATAACCTAAAAAAATGCTAAAATACCTAAAAACCCATAAAACCCCTAAAACCTGTCAAAATCCCAAAAACACTTATAAAACTCTAAAAACCAATACAAACCTTAAAATGCTACTAAAAATTTAAAAACCCTTCAAACCCCAAAAAATGTTAGTAACACTAAATAAATTTAAAACCCCTAAAATATTAAAAAACCCAAAAACCTATAAAACAATAATAGACCTAACAAACACTAAAAACCCATAAATTACCAAAATAATCTAAAACCATCAAAATCCTAAAACACCAAAAAATCCCTAAAAATGTAAAAAACCTAAAAACACATAAAAATCCTAGAAAACCAAAAATTGTTAAAAACATCAAATACCCTAAAAACCTAAAAACCCATAAACCCCCTAAAACCCAATAAAAACCCTAAAAACTCACAGTAACTCTAACTTCCCATTAAACCCCTAAAAAGATTAAAAAACTCTAAAAACTCCTAAAAACTCAGAAAACCCTAATAACGCAAATATCATTAAAACCCTTAAAATCCATAAAACCTCAAAAAAAAATGAAAATTTGTAAAAATGACAAAAATCCATAAAAAGTTAAAAACCATAAAAACCCTAAAAACCTGTAAGAAAACCATAAAATCTAAAATCACATAAAACCCGTAAAAAGCCGAAAAATAATAAAAACCTAAAACCCTAAAATACCTAAAAACATAAAAAATAATTACATTAAAAACTAAAAAACCCATAAATACCCAAAAACCACTAAACAATCTAAAAACCCATAAAATTCATAAAAAACTCAAAAATCATAAAACCCCAAAATACCAAAAAAAAACCCTAAAACCCCCAAAAACATGAAAATCCCTTAAAAACCCCAAAACAAATAAAAATCCTTAAAAATTACTAAAAACCCTAAATAAGTAAAAACCCCAAAAACCCAAAAACCCCTAAGAAAACCTTAAAACCCCAAAGACACTTAAAACCCCTAAAAATGATAAAACCCATAAAAACCCCTAAAAAAATCAAAATCCTTAAGAACCATAAAACCCGATAAAAACCATAAAAGGTTATAAATATCCATAAAAATGTAGAACCATAAGAAACCAGAAAAAAACCTAAAAAACCTAAAAACCAAAAAAAACCTAAAACCCCTAAAAACCTTAAAAATCTAAAATCCCTAAAACCTAGAACCCCATAAAACCATAAAAACTATAAAACCGCTGAAACCAAAACAACCACTAAAGCCATTAAAACCCCATGAAACTACTAAAATTTAAAAACCCTATAAACCCCAAAAATGTTTAAAAAAACTCTAAAACCCCATAAAGCGCTAAAACTCAAAAAACAAACCAAAACCCCAAAAAACCATAAAACCCCTAAAAATATAAAAACATCAAAATACCAAAAGACCCCAAAACCGATAAAAACCCTAAAACCCATAAAATGGTTAGAAACCTTGAAAAACCATCAGAAAACCATAAAAACCTAAAACCACTTAAACCCCATCAAAAATCAAAAAATTGAAAAAACCCTAAAAAATAATATAAACCATTAAAACACCAAAAATATTTAAAACCATAAAAACCTAAAAATACAAGAAAAACTCTAAAACCTTTTAAATCACTAAAAATGATAAAAAAAACTCAAAAAACATAAAAAATGCAAAAAAAGTCCCTAAAACCATAAAAACCCTAAAAACACTCAAAATCCAAAAGAACCTAAAAAAATATAAAATCCTAAAATCATGAAAAATCAATAAAAATTTAAAAAACTCTAAAAACAAAGAAATACACAAAGTAAACCTTAAAATTCTAAAAACAGTTAAACCCCCCAAATAACCTAAAAAATGCTGAAAACCATAAAAACCATAACACCCCCAAAAAAATCCATAACATTCCTAAAAACCCCTAAAACCCCTAGAACCCACTAAAAAATATAGAAACCTATTAAACACATAAAAGTGTTAAAATAATATAAAAACCATAAAAACCTTAACAAGCTAAAAAATCCATTAAATTCCTAAAAATCCATAAAACCACTGAAAACCCTCGAAATCACTAAAACCCCTAAAAACTGATAAAAATCCTAACACCCTAAAAATACCTACAAACATAAAAAAACTCTAAAAAACCAAAAAACACCTAAGAAAACCTTTAAACCTGAAAAAACTTAAAACCCAAAAAAACACAATAAAACCATAAAAACCAAAAAGATCATAAAACCCCTAAAACCCCTCAAAATCTTTAAAAACCATAATACCCATAAAAACCTTAAAAACCCAAAAAAATACCTAAAATTTAAAAAACCCTAAAAACCTTAAAACCCAATAATAGAAACTTATCTACCTCAAAACACATAAATCACTTAAAAAACTAAAATCTCCTAAAAACACTAAAAACCCCAAAAACCCTAAAACCAATTAAATTACCAAAAAACCCGTAAAACCATAAAAAACCTAAAAATCCATAAAAATACCAAAAAACAGAAAACCAAAAAAAACCTATGAAAACCTTAAAAACCTAAAAACACATAAAACCTTGGAAAAAATAAAAATGCTAAAAACCCAAAAGACTTTACAAACACATAAAAATAATAAAATATATTCAAAATCATAAAACACCATACAAAACCATAAAACCCACTAAAAACTATAAAAACCCACGAAACCCCTAAAATTTTTAAAAAACTCTAAAAACCTTAAAACCAATAAATATATCAAAAAAACATAAAATTCCAAAATACCCTTAAACCCCCTAAAAAATTCAAAAACCCTAAAAATCTAAAAAAAATCTTAAAATCCATAAAATCCAAAAAAATGTAAAAAAAAACCTAAAACCATAAAAACCCAAAATAATATCTTAAAAACCTAAAAAACATTAATCCATTAAGAAACTAAAAATTCTAAAAAATATAAAAATACCTGAAAACCCATGAAAACCCTAAAACCCCTTAAAATTCGTTAAAACCATAAAATCCTTTAAAAATCCTTAAAAATATCTAAAACTACATATAAATAAAAAACCCTTAAAACACTAAATAACCCCAAGTAAACCTTAAAACCCCAAAAAGTATTAAATCACCAAAAAACTAAAAAAACATAAACCCTTTAAAACCCTAAAAACTCATAAAATAGAGAAAAACCACAAAATAACTCTAAAAACACATTAAACCCCAAAGAGTGTTAAAAAAACTCAAAAAATATTTAAACGGCCAAAATAATAAATAACGAAAAAACCCAAGAAACCATAAAACCCAAAAAAAACTCTTTGAAGCCCTAACAACCCTCAAAATACCTAAAACATAAAAAACCAAAAAAATCCAAAATAGCCCTAAATTCCTTAAAAACATAAAAACACCTAAGAACCATAAAGATACCTAAGAAAACATAAAAACCCAAGAAACACTTAAACCCCCTAAAACACTAAAAAAATGCTAAAAACTCTAAAAAATCCTAAAACCCGTCAAAATCCATAAAACCTGTAGAAATCAATAAAATGACATAAAAATCATTACAATCCCTAAATCCATAAAAAATAAAACCTTGATAAACTATAAGAAATCCATATAAATCTAAAAACACTTAAAACCCCTAAAAAATATAATTGATAAAAACCCTAAACTCCTTAAAACCACTAAAAACAAAAAAAACCATAAAATACCTAAAATATTTAAAAAAACCCAACAAAAACCTAAAAACCAACTAAAAAATCAAAAAACCTTTTAAATCCCTAAAAATGTTACAAAACTGTACAAAATATTTAAAGCCGTAAAAACATAGAAAAATTGTTAAAAAAACCGTAATACCCTAAAAAATCCAAAAAACCCTCATAATCCCTAAAAAGACAAAAAACCATAAAAATCATAAAAATTCAATAAAAATGTAAAAACCCCTAAAAAACTGAAAACCCTTTAGAAAACCTCAAAAAAAATAAAAACACTTTAAATTCCTAAATAATAAAAAAATACAAAAACCCTCAAAACAAAAATAACCATAAAAATCCCAAAAATCTTTAAAATCATAAAAACCAATAAAATCCCAAAAAACACTACAAAATCTAAGAATAAATTAAACCCATAAAAATGATAAAAAAACTATTAAAACCTTTAAACACTAAAAAACTACAAAAAACCCTAAAACCTAAAAAATATATATATATTAAAACATGTAAAAACCTAAAAACAATATAAATCCCTAAAAACATTGAAAATTAATAAAAATCCCTATAAACCTAAAAACCAAAAAATCCTTTGAAAACCCTTAAAAACATAAAACCCTAAAAACACTTAAAACCTCTAAAAATGTAAAATTTTCTAGAAACCCTAAAACCCTAAGAAACCATAAAAACCCATAAAATCCTTAAAATCCCTAAAATCAAGTAAAACCCCTAAAAACACTGATAACTCTAAAAACACCGTAAACCCCTAATTTTTTTAAAAACATCATAAAATGTTAAAAAACTAAAAACGAAAATACCCCGCAAACCATAAAAATGTGAAAAACCCAATAAAACCTTTAAAATCCCTAAAAACACTAAAAATCATAAAACACTGATATAATCCCTAATATTCATAAAAACATAAAAGTCACTGAAATTGCATATCAAAAACCTTAAAATATAAAAACACATAAAATACCTAAAAACCTAAAAAGTTCTAAAAACCCTAAAACCCCTTATAATAACAAAAAACCCAAAACACCATAAAATCTTAAAAATCCTTAAAACCCAAGAAACATAAAAATAACAAAACCCCTAAGAAAACCATTAAAATTTAAAAACACCTAAGAATGGGAGATGAGTGGCCGAGAGAGGGAGATGAGTGTAGACGTCTCGACTCATGAAATTCCACAGATGTGGTTGCCGAGAACACCCGTGTCGGATCTGTTGCTCCTGATTTCTACCAAACACCTATTGATTCCTTTCATCCGATGGTGTTTCTTCATAGAGGTCACACGGCCATTGTGTTTTAGAATGAGGGGGTTTATTTCCTATATTATGATTTCAGATTTGTTGTTGTTGGTAAATTATTTAAGCATCGTCCCTCTCTGATTTTTCTCCAGAAAGCATTCGAATCCATTGGTTTTACTGATTTTGAAATTGTCCTACTCAACTCGCTAAATATTGCGATTCGTTTCTCCTCTGAAAATAATTACTATCGGCTATTGTCTTGGGGTTCTTGGAATTTTGGGGGCTGCATGATGAAGGTCCTAAAATAGTCCCCAATGTTTTATTTTAGCACCAAATCCCTGATTGTCCCTGTCTGGTTAGGGTTTCTCGAACTTCTGTTTCACTTCTTAAAAAAAATTGGCCTCTTTCCTCTTTCTAAATATATAGTTCTTCCCATTAAGTGGGATTCTTCTACTCAAAATCTCACAAGGTCGTCGGTTTCACATGTGTGTTGAGGTTGAACTTACACTGCAACTACCTTCATTTATTTAGATCCAGAATAGTGATGTGGTTTTTTTAAAGAAGTGGTTTATGAAAACTTACCTAGCTACTGCTCTAATTGCCTACATCTTGGACACTCCCTTAGAGATTATGGCCCTAGAAAGGACCCTTTGAATAAATGTTATGTTGGAAAACCTTTGCCGAGTAAAAGGAAATCAGTTTGGGTTGGAAAAGAGAGAATCCCACTTATTGAACAAGATGAACCCTCGAATTCTAAGACCCTATTTATGTCTTCATCAATCCTGAATGCTTCCCCAGTGCAGCCTCAGTGTGCTCAGGTCAATGTTTTTTCAGGGTTTGTGGATTCAGTCCATAATTCTGAACCTATTAAAGACAATTTTGCAGCGGTTCCACCATAACATGAGGCTGCCTAAGAAACTAACTTTGTTTCTGGTGATTCTAATCACGCTGATAATGAGCATGCACTTCAAATTAAGGATGCTTATATGCATTCGAGTGCTAAAAAAGGTAAGAAACCTCTTACTGATCCTAATGGTTTCATCACTCCGCATCCCAAGAAGACTCAAAAATGCATTGATTACTCTAAGATGGAGAGAACCATTCTCACTAGATATTCAGGGAATTGAATGGAGGAAATTCATATCCCTCCACAGCTAGTACTCAATGAAAATCCACCTTCATCAGTATCCTCTGAATAGGGGGACTCCTCATCGGGTGAAGAGGAACTTTACCATTGGATTGAAGAATAAGACGATAGAATTAAGCTTATAAATTTCACTTTTTTGATTAAGGAAGGATACAAGTATGGCTTTTACCCTTGAATTGAGGATCAAGGAAGGGTATCTTTTGGAAGATATCGTAACAAGGAAATATTTGTTGATGACTATCTCAAAATTAGGGAATGAATTTTTCATAGAGTAGAATTTGAGTTTGATCAAAACCCTGATTTTAAATACCTATAACATTGGTGGGAATAGATCTCTATTAGGATTGTCTCAGTTGCTTCTTGTTGTTTCCATGGTTCTACAACTCTACGTGGGTGTGGTAACCTACCTGCCGTGTTCTTCTTGCACAATCTCACCATGAATCCATATCACAAGTTTGTGGAAATTCAGACCTTGTCATGTGTGGTTGTGGGTTTTAGCCTCTTTGTGTTTCATGCCATGGAGGACTATGATGGTGTCACTCAGAAAGTAAAGGAGATTGTTGGCCTAGATGACATGTATTTGTTGGATTATTCGAGTCCTCTACAATAGAGAAGCATAAGATAGATTATTATTTCCGAGTTAGAGGTTTTCACCTTGTGTGATGTGAGCACACTTGTTCGTCAAGAATTGCAATCCATATCGTTGGGTAGTCAAAATTTCATCTCTTCATGTGCACAACACAGATGATGAACTGGGTGGAAGCAATCGACAAAGAGTGCGTGCTACAGTGGTAGGAAATGATGGTGTTTTCAGCATAAATGATTCCATCGCTACCCCTTTGGTGTTGGACATAAGTGAGACGTTATCAAACATGGGTGGTAGCTGCTCTATATATGCATGCTAACTCTTATGGATTTTCATGGATTATTGAGGTACTTCTTGCCATTTTCATTCTTCTTTTCTCTTTTTATCTTGCAGGTACAGGATCACTGTACGTCGTGTAATCACCTGACTTATAGATTTTTGTAATAAATTTTGGGGAGCATAGGTTCTACTCGTGCTTCGAGCCTTTCTGAGTTTAAAAACACCAAAAAGCCCTAAAAACCTAAAAAATTCCAAAACCGCTGAAAGACCCTAAGAACCAAAAAAACCATTGAAAACCATAGAAACCCCTAAAAGCCATAAAACCCCCAAAAAACCTAACAGACACTAAAAACTCTAAAAATCATTTTAAACCCATAAAAATGTGAAAAAACTCTAAAAATTTAAAAACCTACAAAACAACATAAAAACCCATAAAAACCATAAAACCCATAAAATATGTAAAACCAATAAATAAAAAAAATCCATAAATATCCCTAAAAAATAAAAATCCCTAAAAACAATTAAAATCATAAAAACTATTAAAACCCATAAAACCTAAAAACACTAAAAACCCTAAAAACACTGAAATCATAAAAACCACTAAAACCATAAAAAATCCAAAACCCCCCAAAAAACCCAACAAAACTACTAAAAAATTACAACCCATTTGAACACCCAAAATATAAAAAAACTCAAAAACCCCTATAAATCACTAAAGAATCAAAATAACCTTGAAAATCCAAAATAAAGCCATAAAACCCCTAAAAACCTCAGAATCCCTAAAAACCATAAAACCCATAATTTTTCTAAATAATCACTAAAAATCCATAATAGGTAAAAACCCTAAAAACCCAGAAAAAAACAAAGAATCCATTAAAACCTTAGAACACTTAAAACCTGTAAAACCTAATCACTCTAAAAACCCAAAACCCCTAAAAATCCATAAAATCCCTAAAAACAATCAAAATCTAAAAAATCCCTAAAAATCAATAAAAACATAATAACCCATAAAAACCCTTAAAGTCAATATTAAATCCATAAAAACTGAAAAACCCTTAAACTCCGTAAAAACCAAAAAACGACTAAAATCCCTAAAAACTCTAAATGACCCTAAAAACCATAAAAACCCTTAAAACCCATAAAAACCCCTAAAACATTTAAAAAACCCTAAAAACTCATAAAATACCTAAAAACCCTAAAGATCAAAAAACATATTAAAGAAAATATTTTTGAAAATATTAAAATAAAAATAAAACCCCTAAAAAATCAAAAAACCCCTAAGACTCTAGAAAACCATAAACCGTGAAAACCCTAATAACACGGAAAACCTCAAAATCACAAAAAAATTGATATAATCCCTAAAATTCCAAAAATCCTTAAAAATTCTTAAATACCTTGAAAATACCTAATGAAACCTTAAGATCTATAAAACACTTAAAACCCCAAAAACCTAAAAATTATAAAACCCCTAAAATGCCATAAACACCTAAAAACCTAAAAATCCCTAAAAAATTCAAAAAACATAAAAATTTAAAAAACTAAAAAATACCAAACAAATCCATAAAACATAAAAACCCTAAAATCCATGAAAACCAATAAGAAAACCTTAACAACCTAAAAAGACTCAAAAGCACAAAAAAACCTAAAAAACATTAAAAAACTCTAAAAACCATAAAATCATTAAAACCCCTAAAACCCTAAAAACACATAAAACCATAAAAATACCTTAAAAACTATAAAACCTCTTAAAACCCCAAAAAAATTTTGAAAAATCTAAAAAATACATAAAACCCCCAAGGACTAAAAAACCCCTAAAAATATAAAATACCATGGAAACTCTAAAAGCCCTAAAACCCCTCAAAATCCCTAGAAACACTGAAAAACAAAAAAACCCAAAAAAAATATCTAAAATCCATAAAAACATAAAAATCACTAAGAACTATGAAAATACCTATGAAAACATTAAAATACTAAAAGAACTTGAACCCCCAAAAACCCCAAAAAAATGAAAAACCCCTTAAAAACCTTAAAAACCATCAAAATCACTAAAAACTCTAAAAATCAATAAAAAATCTTGAAAAAATAACTAAAAATCCCTAGATACATAAATACCACTAAAAACCCTAAAAAAAGAAAACCATAAAAAACTAAAACACACGAAACCCATAAAATAAATAAAAAATTTTAAAACCCCTAAATGAATTTAAAAACCATAAAAACCCCAAAACACCATAAAGCCCTAAAAACATTTTAAACCCCTAAAATCCTAAAAAATGTAAAATGATAAAAAAAAATTAATCACCTAAAAATCTTAAAAACTCTAAAAAAATTATAATCCTTAAAAACTAAAAAACCCTAAACACCGAAAAAACAATAAGAACCCTAAAATTGCAACGAAAAACCCTAAGGCCTTCAAAATCCATAAAAACACTAAAAACGATAAAAATACTAAAAAATACCTAAATATCTTTAAAAAATAAAAAACCTCAAAACCCCCAAAACCCCTAAGATAATCATAAAAACTGAAAAACACTTGAAACCCCTAAAAACCTTAAAAATGAAAAAATCCCAAAAAACTCCTAAATTCGCTCAAAATACCAAAAAAACCCAAAAAAACTCTAAAAGCCCATAAAAATCCTAAATAATCTATAAATATTCTTAAAATGGTAAAAACCATAAAAACCATAAAAACCCCTATCAAACCCATAATAACCTAAAAACACATAAAACACACAAAACCCTAATAAACTAAAACTCTAAAAGTCCATAAAAAATAAAAACCCCTTAATCCATAAAATCCCTAAAAACAATAAAAAGCATATAAATACATAATAACACTAAAAAAACTAAAACTCTAAAAACCCTTTATACACATAATTTTTTTAAAATATATGAAAAACCTTGAAAATCCTAAAAACAATAAAAACCCCTAAAAACCGATAAAAACCCTAAAAATCCTTAAAACTCTAAAAAATGCTCAAAATCCATAAAATCCATACAAAACATAAAAATTCTAAAAACACCCAAAAATCAATAAAAACTTAAAAACCATGAAAAATACTAAGAAAATCATAAATTTTTTATAACCCCTAAATACCTAAAACTCGTTAAAACCCATTAAAAATCATAAAGACCCTAAAAACCATAAAAAACCCAAAAACCATAAAACCCCAAAACCCCATTAAAAACATAATAATAAAGAAAAACCCTAAAAACCCCTATATAAAACTAAAAAAATTTAAAAAATCTAAAAAACCATAAAATTACTAAAAGGATCAAATAAACAATAAACCCAAAAACACCCATAAAAACCTAAAAACAAAAAACCACTCAAAATCCCAAAAAATTATAAAAACCATAAAAATCCAAATATAATACGTAAAATAACTAAATAGGTAAAAACCCATAAAACCCCTAAAAACTGTTAGAGAACCATAGGACCCTAAAATCACATAAAACCCCAAATAACATAAAAAATTCTAAAATACCTAAAAACCCAAAAAACCCCTAAAACCCGTCAAAATACCAAAAACACTTATAAAACTCTAAAAATAAATAAATACCTTAAAACGCAACTAAAATTTTAAAAACCCTTCAAACCCCAAAAAATATTAGAAACACTAAATAACATTAAAACCCCTAAAGTATGATAAAAACCAAAAACCTATAAAACAATAACAGACCTAACAAACACTAAAAACCCAAAAATTACCAAAATAATCTAAAACCATCAAAATCCTAAAACACCTAAAAATCCCTAAAAATGTAAAAAACCCTAAAAACACATAAAACTCCTAGAAAACCTAATATTTTTAAAACACCAAATACCCTAAAAACCTAAAAACCCATAAACCCCATAAAAACCCTAAAAACTCACAGTAACTCTAACTTCCCATAAAACCCCTAAAAAGATTAAAAAACTCTAAAAACTCCTAAAAACTCAGAAAACCCTAATAACGCAAATATCATTAAAACCCTTAAAATCCATAAAACCTCAAAAAATAATGATAATTTGTAAAAATGGCCAAAATCCATAAAAATTAAAAAACCATAAAACCCTGAAAACCTGTAAGAAAACCATAAAATCTAAAATCACTTAAAACCAGTAAAAACCCTAAAAACAATAAAACCCTAAAACTCTAAAATACCTAAAAACATAAAAAATAATAACATTAAAAACTAAAAAACAAATAAATACCCCAAAACCACTAAACAATCTAAAAACCCATAAAATTCAAAAAATAACTCAAAAATCATAAAACCCCAAAATACCAAAAAATCCCTAAAACCCCCAAAAACTTCAAAATCCCTTAAAAACCCCAAAACAAATAAAAATCCATAAAAATTACTAAAAACCCTAAATAAGTAAAAAACCCCAAAACCCAAAAACCCCTAAGAAAACCTTAAAACCCCAAAGACACTTAAAACCCCTAAAAATGATAAAACCCATAAAAACCCCTAAAAACATCAAAATCCTTAAGAACCATAAAACCGGATAAAAACCATAAAAGGATATAAATATCCATAAAAATGTAGAACAATAAGAAACCAGAAAAACAAAAAAAAACCTAAAAACCAAAAAATACATAAAACCCCTAAAAAACCTTAAAAATCTAAAATACTTAAAACCTAAACCCCCATAAAACCATAAAAACCATAAAACCGCTGAAACCAAAATAACCACTAAAGCCATTAAAACCCCTAGAAACTAGTAAATTTTAAAAACCCTATAAACCCCAAAAATGATAAAAAAAACTATAAAACCCCATAAAGCGCTAAAACTCAAAAAACAACCCAAAACCCCAAAAAACCATAAAACCCCTAAAAAATATAAAAACATCAAAATAACAAAAGACCCCAAAACCCATAAAAACCCTAAAACCCATAAAATGGTTAGAAACCTTGAAAACCCATAAGAAAACAATAAAAACCTAAAAACACATAAACCCCATCAAAAATCGAAAAATTAAAAAAACCCTAAAAAATAATATAAACCATTAAAACACCAAAAATATTTAAAACCATAAAAACCTAAAAATACTCAAAAAACTATAAAACCTTTTAAATCACTAAAAATGATAAAAAAACACAAATAACCTAAAAAACAAAAAAAAGTCCCTAAAATCATAAAAACCCTAAAACACTCAAAATCCAAAAGATCCTAAGAAACCATAAAATCCTAAAATCATGAAAAATCCATCAAAATTTAAAAACCTTTGAAAACAAAGAAATACACAAAGGAAAACTTAAAATACTAAAAACAGTTAAACCCCCCCCCCCAAATAACCAAAAAATGCTGAAAACCATAAAAACCATAACCCCCACCCCCAAAAAAATCCATAACATTCCTAAAAACCCATAAAACCCCTAAAACCCACTAAAAAATATAAAAACCTATTAAACACATAAAAGTGTTAAAATGATATAAAAACCAAAAAACCCTTAACAAGCTAAAAAATCCCTTAAAATCCTAAAAAACCATAAAACCACTTAAAACCCTCGAAATCACTAAAACCCCTAAAAACTGATAAAAATCCTAACACCCTAAAAATACCTAAAATCATAAAAAAACTCTAAAAAACCATAAAACACCTAAGAAAACCTTTAAACCTGAAAACAATTAAAACCCAAAAAAAAAACACAATAAAATCATAAAAACCAAAAAGATCATAAAACCCCTAAAACCCCTCAAAATCTTTAAAAACCCTAATACCCATAAAAACCTTAAAAACCCAAAAAAATACCTAAAATTTAAAAAACCCTAAAAACCTTAAAACCCAATAATAAAACCTTATCAAAATTAAAACACATAAATCACTTAAAAAAATAAAATCTCCTAAAAACACTAAAAACCCCAAAAAACCCTAAAACCACTTAAATTACGAAAAAAACCTTAAAACCATAAAAAAAATTAAAAATCCATAAAAATACCAAAAAAAAAGAAAAACCAAAAAAAACCTATGAAAACCTTAAAAACCTAAAAACACATAAAACCTAGGAAAACATAAAAATTCTAAAAACCCAAAAGACCCTACAAACACATAAAAATAATAAAATATCTTAAAAATCATAAAACACCATACAAAACTATAAAAACCCACTAAAAACTATAAAAACCCACTAAACCCCTAAAAATATTAAAAAACTCTAAAAACCTTAAAACCACTAAATATATCAAAAAAACATAAAACTCCAAAATACCCTTAAACCCCCTAAAAAATTCAAAAACCCAAAAAATCTAAAAAAATCCTAAAAATCCATAAAATCCAAAAAAAATGTAAAAAAAACCTAAAACTATAAAAACCCAAAATAATATCTTAAAAACCTAAAAAAACATTATGCCATTAAGAACCAAAAAATTCTAAAAAACATAAAAAAACCCGAAAACCCATGAAAACCCTACAACCCCTTAAAATTAGTTAAAACCATAAAATTTTTAAAAATCCTTATAACTTTCTAAAACTCCATATAAATAAAAAACCGTTAAAACACTAAATAACCCCAAGTAAACCTTAAAACCCCAAAAAGTATTAAATCACCAAAAAAACTAAAAAAACATAAAACCTTTAAAACCCTAAAAACTCATAAATTAGACAAAAACCACAAAATAACTCTAAAAACACATTAAACTGCAGCGAGTGTTAAAAAAACTCAAAAAAAAAAATTAAACCGCCAAAATAATAAAAAACCAAAAACCCCAAGAAACCATAAAACCCAAAAAAAACTCTTTGAAGCCCTAACAACACTCAAAATACCTAAAACATAAAAAACCATAAAATCCAAAATATCCCTAAATTCCTTAAAAACATAAAAACCCCTAAGAACCATAAAGATACCTAAGAAAACATAAAAACCCAACAAACACTTAAACCCCCTAAAACACTAAAAAATGATAAAAACTCTAAAAACCCTAAAACCCGTCAAAATCCATAAAACCTATAGAAATCAATAAAATGACATAAAAATCCTTACAATCCCTAAAACCATTAAAAATAAAACCTTGATAAACACTAAGAAATCCATATAAATCTAAAAACACTTTAAACCCCTAAAAACTAAAAATAATAAAAAACCCTAAACTCCTTAAAACCACTAAAAACAAAAAAACCATAAAATCCCTAAAATATTTAAAAAACCAAAACCCACAAAAACCTAAAAACCAACTAAAAAATCAAAAAACCTTTTAAATTCCTAAAAATGTTACAAAACTGTACAAAACATTTAAAGCTGTAAAAACATAGAAAAATTTTTAAATAAAAAAAACCATAATACCCTAAAAAACCCAAAAAACCCTCATAAACCCTAAAAAGACAAAAAAACCATAAAAATCCTAAAAATTCAATAAATATGTAAAAACCCCTAAAAATTCTGAAAACCCTTTAGAAAACCTCAAAAACATAAAAACACTTTAAATTCCTAAATAATAAAAAAATGCAAAAACCCTCAAAACAAAAAAACCCATAAAAATCCCAATAATCTTAAAAATACTAAAAACCAATAAAAACCCAAAAAACACTACAAAATCTAAGAATAAATTAAACCCATAAAAATGATAAAAAAACTATTAAAACCTTGAAACCCTAAAAAACGAGAAAAAAACCTAAAACCTAAAAAATATATATATATATATTAAAACCTGTAAAAACCTAAAAACAATATAAATCCCTAAAAACATTGAAAATTAATATAAATCCCTAAAAACCTAAAAACCAAAAAAACCCTTGAAAATCCCTAAAAACATAAAACCCTAAAAACACTTAAAACCTCTAAAAATGTAAAAATTTCTAAAAACCCTAAAACCCTAAGAAACCATAAAAACCCATAAAATCCTTAAAATACATAAAAACATGTAAAACCCCTAAAAACACTACCAACTCTAAAAACACTTTAAACTACTAATTTTTTAAAAAAAAATCATAAAATGTTAAAAAAAACTAAAAACTATAAATCCTCACAAAACATAAAAATTTGAAAACCCTAATAAAACCTTTAAAATCCCTAAAAACCCAAAAAATCATAAAACACTGAAATAATCCCTAAAATTCATAAAAACATAAAAGTCACTGAAATTACATATCAAAAACCTTAAAAATATAAAAACACATAAAATACCTAAAAACCTAAAAACTTCTAAAAACCCTAAAACCCCTTATAATAACAAAAAAACCCAAAACACCATAAAATCATAAAAATCCTTAAAACCCAAGAAACAGAAAAATAACAAAACCCCTAAGGAAACCATTAAAATTTAAAAACACCTAAGAATGGGAGATGAGTGGCCAAGAGAGGGAGATGAGTGAGGACGCCGCGACTCATGAAAATTCACAGATGTGGTTGCCGAGAACACCCGCATCGGATCTGTTGCTCCTGATGTCTACCCAACACCCGTTGATTCCTTTCATCCGATGGTGTTTCTTTATAGAGGTCATGCGACCATTCCATTTTCGAATGAGGGGGTTTATATCCTATCTTATGATTTCATATTTGTTCTTGTTGGTAAATTCTTTAAGCATCATCCCTCTCTGATTTTTCTCCAGAAAGCATTCGAATCCATTGGTTTTACTGATTTTGAAATTTTCCTACTGAACTCGCTGAATATTGCGATTCTTTTCTCCTATGAAAACAATTACTATCGGCTATGGTCTTGGGGTTCTTGGAATTTTGGGGGCTGTATGATGAAGGTCCTAAAATGGTTCGTAATGTTTTATTTTAGCACTAAATCCCCGATTTTCCCTGTCTGGTTAGGGTTTCTCAAACTACTATTTCACTTCTTCAAAAAAATTGTCCTCTTTCCTATTTCTAAACATATAGGTCATCCCATTAAGTGGGATTCTTTTACTCAAAATCTCACAAGGTCGTCGGTTGCACATGTGTGTTGAGGTTGACCTTACACTGCAACTAACTTCAGTTATTTAGATCTAGAATAGTGATGTGGGTTTTTTTTAAAGAAGTGGTTTATGAAATCTTACCTAGCTACTGCGCTAATTTCCCACATCTTGGACACTCCCTTAGAGATTGTGGCCCTAGAAAGGATACTTTGAATAAATGTTATGTTGGAAAACCTTTGCTAAGTAAAAGGAAATCAGTTTGGGTTGGAAAAGAGAGAATTCCACTTATTGAACAAGATGAACCCTCGAATGTTAAGGTCTCATTTATGTCTTCATCGATCCTGAATTCTTCCCCAGTGCAGCCTCAGTGTGCTCAGGTCGATGTTTTTTTAGGGTTTGTGGATTCAGTCCATAATTCTGAACCTATTAAAGACAATTATGGAGCGGTTCCCCCATATCATGAGGCTGCCCAAGAAACTCACTTTGTTTCTGGTGATTCTAATCACGCTGATAATGTGCATGCACTTCAAATTAAGGATGCTTATATGAATTCGAGTTCCAAAAAAGGTAATAAACCTCTTACTAATCCTGATGGTTTCATCACTCAGCATCCCAAGAAGACTCAAAAATGCATTGATTACTCTAAGATGGAGAGAACCATTCTCACTAGATATTCAGGGATTTGAATGATGGAAATTCATATCCCTCCATAGCTAGTACTCAATGAAAATCCACCTTCATCAGTATCTTCTAAAGAGGGGGACTCCTCATTGGGTGAAGAGGATCTTTACCATTGGATTGAGCAATAAGAGGATAGAATTAAGCATATAAATTTCACTCTTTTGATTAAGGAAGGATACAAGTATGACTTTTACCCTTGAATTGAGGATCAAGAAAGGGTGTCTTTTGGAAGATATCGTAACAAGGAATTATTTTTTGATGACTATCTTAGTATTAGGGAATGAATGTTTCCTAGAGTGGAATTTGAGTTTGATCAAAAACCTGATTTTAAATACCTATAACATTGGTGGGAATAGATCTCTATTAGGATTGTCTCGGTTTCTTCTTGTTGTTTCCATGGTTTTACAACTCTACGAGGGTGTGGTAACCTGCCTTCCGTGTTCTTCTTGCACAATCTCACCATGCATCCATATCACAAGTTTGTGGAAATTCAGACCTTTTCATGTGTGGTTGTGGGTTTTATCCTCTTTGTGTTTCATGCCTTGGAGGACTATGATGTTGTCACTCAGAAAGTAAAAGAGATTATTGGCCTAGATGACATGTATTTGTTGGATTATTCGAGTCCTCTACAATGGAGAAGCATAATATAGATTATAATTGTCAGGTTAGAGGTTGTTACCTTGTGTGATGTGAGCACACTTGTTCCTCAAGAATTGCAATCCATATCATCGGGTAGTCAAAATTTCATCTCTTCATGTGAACAACACAGATGCTGAACTGGGTGGAAGCAATCGACAATGAGTGAATGATTAAATGGTAAGAAATGATGGTGTTTTCTGCATAAATGATTCCATCGCTACACCTTTGGTGTTGGACTTAAGTGAGACATTATCGAACATGGGTGTTAGCTGCTCTATATATACATGCTAACTCTTATTGCTTTGCATGTATTATTGAGGTACTTCTTGCCATTGTCTTTCTTG
Source organism: Viscum album (assembly GCA_963277665.1). Classification (NCBI taxonomy): domain Eukaryota; kingdom Viridiplantae; phylum Streptophyta; class Magnoliopsida; order Santalales; family Viscaceae; genus Viscum; species Viscum album. The sequence goes on along the minus strand of OY728136.1, from coordinate 1,422,123,470 downwards.
TTTTCTCTTTTTATCTTGATGGTACAAGCTCACTGTACCTCGTGTAATCACCTAACTTATAGATTTTCATAATAAATTATGGGGAGCATAGGTTCTACTCAGGCTTTGAGCCTTTCTGAGTTTAAAAGCACCTAAAACCCCTAAAAACCTAAAAAATTCCAAAACCGCAGAAAGACCCTAAGAACCAAAAAAACCATTGAAAACCATAGAGTCTCCTGTGAATGTTTCTTAGGCTGCAGGTTCGGCTGAGCCTGCCATGGTTGGGGTGCGGGTGGAAGATGATGCAAAGGAGGATGCTGTTACTCAGAAAACTTGGTCTGGAGATGACTGGAGTTCATGCTCAGCTGAGGAAAAGCCCATACTGGATGGGGATATAGACTGGCATGATGCCCCGCTGGTCCTGCATGGGTATCTTGGCATGGGGGGACATGGCAAGGGGCCTGGGTTATCATGCACCTCTGACGGTAGTGCTAAGGACCTGCCTAGTGACCAGCTCCGATATGCTGGTGATGCTGGTGGTCCTTCCATGGACCTGCAGAGGGCGATGATCCTTCATGGTGTTCCATCTGCTGAAGAATTTTGTGTGCAGCTCCGTGAGATGGTATGGGTTGAAAGGGAAAGGTTCCCTCTTGAAGATGAGTGAAGGAGCCCTGGGGAGAGGTTTGCTGAGGCTGATCAACGGATAAATGCTACTATGGTCACATCAAGGGAGAAAAAAATTAGGGGAGGTGCTGAAACTCTTGAGGCAGAAAGCAAGAAAGGCAAGGCACCATTAGCCGCTAGTGATGGTGGAAATGGAACAAAGATGTCTATTGCGGGAACCTCTTATGCCCCACCAAGACGAAGAAGGAGGAGGGATTACTCTGCCCTCCCACCCCCAATGGCAACTAGGGCCTCCTCACGAGCTGTCAAACTGAATCTAAAGGTGAATAAGCGAGAGAAGCCTTATTTTTCTGCAGAGCAGGTAAAAGCTATGGAGATGCTGCGGTCCAGACTTGGCATGCAAGATGATTTTAACCCTGGATGGGACTCAATGGACCAGGGTGATGAATCAGATTTTAGCGTTGCTGACGATGGCAGCGGCTTTAGTGTTGGCATGGGGTTTCGTGATGCGGAGCTGGAGGATTTTGGTGGCGATGTTGACTGACCTACTATGTGTGTGATTTTCTTTTGGACACTGTGTCTTTTTTGGTCTTGCGCTTTGTTTTTTTTCTTTCCTTTTGTGGCCCTCGGGCTGAGGTCGTAAGGGGTTTTGGGTGTGGATTGATTGATCCCTCCCCTCCCTTGTCTGTAGTGTTTGTATCCTTTGTTTATAAATTTTGGGGGGTTCCGGGAATAGCCTGGACCCGTGCCTTCTTTGCCCTAAAATCCATAAAACCCCCAAAAAAACTAACAGACACTAAAAACTCTAAAAATCACTTTAAACCCATAAAAATGTTTAAAAACTCTAAAAATTTAAAAACCTACAAAACAACATAAAAACCCATAAAAACCATAAAACCCATAAAATATGTAAAACCAATAAAAATAAAAAAAATCCATAAATATCCCTAAAAAATAAAAATCCCTAAAAACAATTAAAATCATAAAAACAATTAAAACCCATAAAACCTAAAAACACTAAAAACCCTAAAAACACTAAAATCATAAAAACTGCTAATACCATAAAAAATCCAAAAACCCCCAAAAAACCCAACAAAACTACAAAAATATTACAACCCATTTGAACCCACAAAATATAAAAAAACTCAAAAACCCCTATAAATCACTAAAAAATCAAAATAACCCTGAAAATCCAAAATAAAGCCATAAAACCCCTAAAAACCTCAAAATCCCTAAAAACCATAAAACCCATAATTTTCCTAAATAATCACTAAAAATCCATAATAGGTAAAACCCCTAAAAACGCAGAAAAAAACAAAGAATCCATTAAAACCTAAGAACACTTAAAACCCGTAAAACCTAAACACTCTAAAAACCCAAAACCCCTAAAAATCCATAAAATCCCTAAAAATAATCAAAATCTAATAAATCCCTAAAAATCCATAAAAACATAATAAACCATAAAAACCCGTAAAGTCAATATTAAAACCATAAAAACTGAAAAACCCTTAAACTCCCTAAAAACCAAAAAACCACTAAAATCCCTAAAAACTCTAAATGACCCTAAAAACCATAAAAACCCTTAAAACCCATAAAAACCCCTAAAACATTTAAAAACCCTAAAAACTCATAAAATACCTAAAAACACTAAATATCAAAAATAATATTAATGAAAATATTATTGAAAATATTAAAATAAAAATAAAACCCCTAAAAACTCAAAAAACACCTAAGACTCTAGAAAACCATAAACCATGAAAACCCTAATAACACGGAAAACCTCAAAATCAAAAAAATTGATATAATCCATAAAATTCAAAAATCCTTAAAAATTCTTAAATACCTTGAAAATCCCTAATGAAACCTTAAGATCAATAAGACACTTAAAACCCCAAAAAACCTAAAAATTATAAAACCCCTAAAATTCCATAAACACCTAAAAACCTAAAAAACCCTAAAAAATTCAAAAAACTCTAAAATTTAAAAAACTAAAAAATACCAAAAAATCCATAAAACATTAAAACCCTAAAATCCATAAAATCCAATAAGAAAACCTTAACAACCTAAATAGACTCAAAACCACTAAAAACCTAAAAAACATTAAAAAACCCTAAAAACCATAAAATCATTAAAAACCCCAAAAACCCTAAAAACACATAAAACCATAAAAATACCTTAAAAACTATAAAACCTCTTAAAACCCCAAAAAAATTTGAAAAATATAAAAAATACATAAAACCCCCAAGGACTAAAAAACCCCTAAAAATAAAAAATACCATTGAAACTCCAAAATCCCTAAAACCCCTCAAAATCCCTAGAAACACTGACATACATAAAAACCCAAAAAAAATATCTAAAATCCATAAAAACATAATAATCACTAAAAAGTATGAAAATACCTATGAAAACATTAAAATACTAAAAGAACTTCAACCCCCAAAAACCCAAAAAAAATTGAATAACCCCTTAAAAACCTTAAAAACCATCAAAATCACTAAAAACTCTAAAAATCCATAAAAATCTTGAAAAAATCACTAAAAATCCCTAGATACATAAATACCACTAAAAACCCTAAAACAAAAGAAAACCATAAAAAACTAAATCACACAAAACCCCTAAAATAAATAAAAAATGTTAAAACCCCTAAATGAATTTAAAAACCATAAAAACCCCAAAACACCGTAAACCCCTAAAAACATTTTAAACCCCTAAAATCCTAAAAAATGTAAAATGATAAAAAAATCACTTAAAAATCTTAAAAACTCTAAAAAAATTATAATCCTTAAAAACTAAAAAAAACCCTAAACACCGAAAAAACAATAAGAACCCAAAAAATGAAAAAAAACCCCAAAGGCCTTCAAAATCCATAAAAACATTAAAAATGATAAAAATCCTAAAAATTACCTGAAAATCCATAAAAAATAAAAACCCTCAAAACCCCCAAAACCCCTAAGAAAATCATAAAAACCGAAAAACACTTGAAACCCCTAAAAACCATAAAAATGAAAAAATCCCAAAAAACTCTTAAATTCGCTCAAAATACCAAAAAAACCATAAAAACTCTAAAAGCCCATAAAAATCCAAAATAATCTATAAATATCCTTAAAATGGTAAAAACCATAAAAACCATAAAAACCCCTAACAAAACCATAATAACCTAAAAACACATAAAACACACAAAACCCTAAAAAACTAAAACTCTAAAAGTCCATAAAAAACTAAAAACCCCTTAATCCATAAAATCCTTAAAAACCATAAAAAGCATAAAAATAAAAAATAACACTAAAAACAACTAAAACTCTAAAAACCCTTTATACACATTATTTTTTTTAAAATATATGAAAATTCTTCAAAATCCTAAAAACAATAAAAACTACTAAAAACCGATAAAAACCCTAAAAATCCTAAAAACTCTAAAAATGCTCAAAATCCATAAAATCCATACAAAACATAAAAATCCTTAAAACACCCAAAAATCCTTAATAACTTAAAAACCCTGAAAAAATACTAAGAAAACCATAAAATCTTTATAACCCCTAAATACCTAAAACTCGTTAAAACCCATTAAAAATCATAAAGACCCTAAAAACCATAAAAACCCCAAAAACCCAAAAACCCAAAAACCCCATTAAAAACATAAAAATAAAGAAAAAGCCTAAATACCCCTATAGAAAACTAAAAACATTTAAAAAATCTAAAAAACCATAAAATTCCTAAAAGGATCAAATAAACTATAAACCCAAAGACACCCATAAAAACCTAAAAACAAAAAACCACTCAAAATCCCAAAAAATTATAAAAACCATAAAAATACTAATACAATACATAAAATAACTAAATAGGTAAAAACCTATAAAACCCCTAAAACCTGTTAGAGAACCATAAGACCCTAAAATCACATAAAACAACAAATAACCTAAAAAAATGCTATAATACCTAAAAAGCCATAAAACCCCTAAAACCTGTCAAAATCCCAAAAACACTTATAAAACTCTAAAAACCAACTAAAACCATAAAATGCTACTAAAAATTTAAAAACCCTTCAAACCCCAAAAAATATTAGAAACACTAAATGACATTAAAACCCCTAAAATATTAAAAACCCAAAAACCTATAAAACAATAATAGTCCTAACAAACACTAAAAACCCAAAAATTACCAAAATAATCTAAAACCATCAAAATCCTAAAACACCTAAAAATCCCTAAAAATGTAAAAAACATAAAAACACATAAAACTCCTAGAAAACCAAAAATTGTTAAAACATCAAATACCCTATAAACCTAAAAAACCATAAACCCCCTAAAACCCCATAAAAACCCTAAAAACTCACAATAACTCTAACTTCCCATAAAACCCCTAAAAAGATTAAAAAACTCTAAAAACTCCTAAAAACTCAGAAAACACTAATAACGCAAATATCATTAAAACCCTTAAAATCCATAAAACCTCAAAAAACAATGAAAATTTGTAAAAATGACCAAAATCCATAAAAATTAAAAAACCATAAAAACACTGAAAACCTGTAAGAAAACCATAAAATCTAAAATCACTTAAAACCTGTAAAAACCCTAAAAATAATAAAACCCTAAAACCCTAAAATACCTAAAAACATAAAAAATAATAACATTAAAAACTAAAAAACCCATAAATACCCCAAAAACCACTAAACAATCTTAAAACCCATAAAATTCATAAAAAACTCAAAAATCATAAAACCCCAAAATACCAAAAAACCCTAAAACCCCCAAAAATATCAAAATCCCTTAAAACCCCAAAACAAATAAAAATCCTTAAAAATTACTAAAAACCCTAAATAAGTAAAAACCCCCAAAACCCTAAATCCCCTAAGAAAACCTTAAAACCCCAAAGACACTTAAAACCCCTAAAAATGATAAAACCCATAAAAACCCCTAAAAACATCGAAATCCGTAAGAACCATAAAACCCGAAAAAAAACCATAAAAGGATATAAATATCCATAAAAATGTAGAACCATAAGAAACCAGAAAAACAAAAAAAAAACCTAAAAACCAAAAAATACATAAAACCCCTAAAAACCCATAAATTTCTAAAATCCCTAAATCCTAAAACCCCACAGAACCATAAAAACCATAAAACCGCTGAAACCAAAACAACCACTAAAGCCATTAAAACCCCTAGAAACCACTAAAATTTAAAAACCCTATAAACCCCAAAAATGTTAAAAAAACTCTAAAACCCCATAAAGCGCTAAAACTTAAAAAAAACCCAAAACCCCAAAAAACCATAAAACCCCTAAAAAATATAATAACATGAAAATACCAAAAGACCCCAAAACCCATAAAAACCCTAAAACCCATAAAATGGTTAGAAACCTTGAAAAACCATAAGAATACCATAAAAACCTAAAAACACTTAAACTCTATCAAAAATCGAAAAAATGAAAAAACCCTAAAAAATAATATAAACCATTAAAACACCTAAAATATTTAAAACCATAAAAACCTAAAAATACACAAAAAACTCTAAAACCTTTTAAATCACTAAAAATGATAAAATAAGCTAAAAAAACCTAAAAACGCAAAAAACAATTCCCTAAAATCATAAAAACCCTAAAAACACTCAAAATCTAAAAGAACCTAAAAAACCATAAAACCATAAAATCATGAAAAATCCATAAAAATTTAAAAACCTCTAAAAAAAGAAATACACAAAGGAAACCTTAAAATACTAAAAACAGTTAAACCCCCCAAATAACCTAAAAAATGCTGAAAACCATAAAAACCATAACCCCCCCCAAAAAAATCCATAACATTCCTCAAAACACATAAAACCCCCAAACCAACTAAAAAATATAGAAACCTATTAAACAAATAAAAGTGTTAAAATAATATAAAAACCATAAAACCCTTAATAAGCAAAAAAATCCCTTAAAATCCTAAAAATCCATAAAACCACTTAAAACCCTCGAAATCACTAAAACCCCTAAAAACTGATAAAAATCATAACACCCTAAAAATACCTAAAAACCTAAAAAACTCTAAAAAACCATAAAACACCTAAGAAAAAATTTAAAACTGAAAACACTTAAAACCCAAAAAAAACAAAAAAAACACTTTAAAACCATAGAGAATAAATAAATGCCTAAAACCCATAAAACCTTCTAAAAACATAAAAAACAATAAAAACCCAAAAACCGATAGAAAATATAAAACCAGTAATTTTTTAAAAAAACTGTTACAACCCATAAATACTCAAGACCCCTAAAAATAAAATAAAAATTTTAAACCCAAAAATCCAAAAAAAAAGTCAAAATTTATAAGCACCAAAAAAACCCAAAAAATCCTAAAAAATCCCTAAAAATGTAAAAAACCATAAAAAACCTAAAAACCCCTCAAAACCATAAATACCTAAAAACGATTAAAACCCCTAAAAACCTAACATAATCTTGAAACCATACAAACCTTAAAAACCCATAAAACAATAAAAACCCTAAAACCACATTAAAATTTTAAAACCCCCCTAAACACAAAAAACCCTTTAAATTCCTAAAAAAATTTAAAAAAATCTAAAACATCTTAAAACCCAAAAAACCCTCCTAAAACCTCAAAATCAATGAAACCCTAAGAATAAAAAATATCCCTAAAAACCATAAAACTTATAAAAATCCAAAAAATCCCTAAAAATTATTTAAAACCCTAAAAATGTACAAAATCCTGAAAAGCCGAAAAACAGTAACAAAACCTTAAAAATTTATAAACACTTAAAAGGCATAAAATCCAAAAAGTGGTGAAAACACTAACAATCATAAAAAACCACAAAATACCTAGAAACCATAAAAACAATAAAAATACTAAAAAATACCTAAAATATAAAAAACCATTAAATCCCAGATAATCCATAAGAAAGTCTTGAAAATCTAAAAACATTTAAAATCATTAAAAACCCTAAAAATCCTTAAAAACATACAAGAAACTAAAACACATAAAAACCATAAAAATCCATAAAAATCGTAAAAAAAACCCCATAAATTCCCTAAAACACACTAAAAACTCTAATAACCTTTTTAACCCCTAAAAAAATTTAGAGATATAAGAACTCATAAAAACCCTAAAAAATCAAAAAATACCTCAAACCCCCCAAAAACCCATAAAAAACCAAAAACCATTAAAACCCTCAAAATCCAAAATACCCTAAAAACCATAAACTCCTAAAAAATCCCTAAAACCATAAAAATGTAAAAAAAACCCAAGATAACATAAAAAAGACCCTAAAAACCGAAAAACCGAAAAACACATAAAACCCATAAAAATAAAAACACTAAAAACCCTACAAACTCATAAAAACCATAAAAAACCTTGAAAACCCATGTAAACCATAAAACCCTCGAAAAAATCTAAAAACTCATTAAACCCCAAAAACGTTAATTTTTTTGAAAAAACATAAAAACCCTAAAAAACTCAAAAAACCCATAAAACCACAAAAAAACCAAAAAAACCAAAAAAGCCCCGAAAATCCTCAAAATTCCTTAAAACCCTAAAAATCATGAAAATCCTAAACATTCAATAAAAATTCCAAAAATATAAAAACGCCTCAAATCCAAAAAACCCCTAAGAAAACCTTAAAAACCTAAAAACAATGAAAAACCCATAGACCCTAAAAATGTTAAAAAAACATATCCCCCTTATACCCCTAAAACCATATAAATCACTTAAATCCATAAAAAACATTAATACCCATAAAAACCCTAAATCTCTCTAAAAACTATAAAAATCCTTTAAACCCATAAAAGCATAAAAACACTAAAAACCCATTAAAACCCTAAAAACAAAAAATCCAAAAAAACTAGAAAACCATAAAACCTAAAATCCCTAAATAATTTAAAATCCTAAACATACCTAAAAACCATAAAAACAATAAAAATCCTAAAAAATCCCTAAAATCCATAAAAACCAAAAAACCCCCCTAAAAACCTAAAAATCCTCCACACACTATCCAAGACCGTCTAGGAAGTGTCATAGGAACTTTATTCAATGATAAAGTATTAGGCACCCAAATATACACAAGAAAACATGTAAAAGGAGCTCTAAATGGTGGAAATAAAGAATAAATGATGTATTTGGTCAAGGTAGAACCCAAAGAGAACTTGTCCCTATAGAATCTAGACACAACATACCACAAGGGATTACTTGTCCCTTGATGAATCAATAATTAAGAAAGAAAACAATGGTTTTAAGAAAATGTCAACATAATAGCATTACCTTCATTCATAATGTTCAAAGAGTACAATGGGGTGGATATTTATAGAAAAATATTGGTAAAAATTTCAAACACCTAGTTTCCATAAGTAAAAATACTAAATGATATTTTTGAATTTTTTGGAACATAAACATGACTTTAAGGGAAATGTAGCACACCCTTTTGGAATGTAAATACAACTAACCCAACCCATTAGACTTTGAATATTCCATGGTGGGGTGGGATTGAAATTTGTATCACACCATGGGATGCATCATTAAAAGCATGTTTGATCCTTGATTAATGTAAATATAGGCCCAGATTCATCCCCCAAGAAAGGCTATTGGGTCTCCCTTTTTAATTCCATGATTAACCCATTTATGGACTCCTTTATTTTGTTGGTTCACTCACTTGTCATTAGACCACCAAATCCTCATAAAGGGTCTTATTAAATCATGCACATTCTTCCCTCCTCGTCAAGTCCACCTTAAAACCCTTGATGCCCATATGTGCCATGATCCTCATCATCCCTTACCTCCTTAGAAGGATTCATCCATGGAGCTAAAAAATTTGAAGGGGAAAAGATCAACAACCTTAAAGGTGACACTATCATTTCTATATCATTCAGCTAACTCAATCTTGTAGGCATTATCACTGATAATCTACAAGACTTAGAAATTTCCATATCATTGGGGATGAGGATTTGATTTTTATTACTATAGGAACCTCCCTTTTATCAGGGTTTTCTATAACAAACCACCTGGATAAATTGCAGCTCATTTTCAAAACATCCTTACTCAATAACCATATTCTTTTAATAAAGAATCAACAAAAAATAATTGATGGGTTAAGAGAGTTTATGATAAAATATTCTCCCTTTCATAGGAGAACAAGATTTTCTTACCCCTTATAAATATTTATTTATCTCCATTTTTCTAAAAACCCTTTAAGACCCAAAAACATTAAAAAACTATAAAACCATTAAAAATCCTGAAAGAAACTCAAAAAACCCCTAAAAACGTGAAAATTAATAAAAAAACTAACAAACCCTCAAAACCCATATAAAACCTAAAAATTCTAAAAATTCTAAAAATCACTGAAATCACTAAAAAATTAAAAAATCCTAAAATCCCTTAAAACCCCTAAAATTCATAAAAAAGATAAAACCCCCCAAAAACCGAAAAATCCCTAAAACCTATAAAAACAATAAAAACACCTAAAAATACATAAAAACATAAATACCCGCTAAAAAAATATAAAAACCCTTTAAACCACTAAAACGGTAAAAGAATATAAAAACCATTAATAAATAAAAAACTAAAGAAAAAAACCCTAGATATCCATAAACCCCTAAAAACCATAAAAATCCATAAAAACTAATAAAACCCATCAAAATCCCTTAAAATACCTTAAAAAATAAAAAAACCTAAAACCCCTACAAACTCTACGAAATTTATAAATTCATAAAGACACCTAAAACCCCTAAAAACCTAAAAATGCTAAAAAAACCAAAAAAACTGTAAAAACCCTAAAACCCCTAAAACCTAAAAAACCCATAAAACCATATAAAATTGTAATGAATCAGACCATGAAAAATATTAATTTTACAAAAATATGAGGATTTAGGTGTCCATGGGAAGTCTAAGGTGTTTTAGAGGAATATGGTGGGTCACCAACGATGACTCATTTTGAACAAATGAAGACTCACCAATGGTGACCCATTTTGAACTAACAGTGAATCCCTAAAAGTTATTCATTTTAAACTAACAGTGTTTCACCAATAGTGAGTCACTTTTAACTAATGGTGAATCACCAAAAGTGACTCATTTCGAACTGACGCTGACTCACCAATAGTGACTCCTTTTGAACTGTCGGTTACTCACCAATGCTGACTCGTTTTGAACTAATAGTGACTCATCAATGCTGAATAATTTTGAACTAATTGATAATCACCAATGGTGACTCATTTTAAACTAATGGTGACTCACCAATAGTGAATTATTTTTAACCAATGGTGTTTCACCAAAGGTGAGTCATTTTGAATTAATGGTGACTCACCAATTGTGAATCATTTTTAAAAAATAATGAATCACTAATAGTGAATCATAAACAATGTTTCCATTTTTTAAAAAATTAGAGATTTTCTATTTTGATGTATTATATGATGAATTTTTTTTTTGACTATATTAATAAATATTTATTCAGTTTGAAAGGGGATTAATCACAATTTATATTTCTAAAAAATTCAGATACCTTTTAAAATTTTAAAATGCATGGATTTAATGTTATCTAAATTTAATTACCAATCTAAACTGTATCTAATCCACTAGTTCTAGATCAAATTTTCAAAATAAAAGTTATTGTCTTATTTATTTCATCTTTACTTTATCTTGATATGGGAGGTTCCAAGTCCTTCTTCCCTTGGAGGTGTAGAACCTTGCTGCTACAATTGGATTGTGTTCCCCTAAAGAGGATCCCTCTTATGAAAACACCCTCTATGTTGGTGTTTCTAGTTTGAGTAATGATATATTCTTTCAGTTATGAATTCCTTTATTTCTTTTTTCTATGTATCATATAGGATGGTTTACAGTTTTTATCTTTAGGTAAGATAGTGTATATGACTTAATAAAGATAATTAAATAGATTAAATTAAATGGAAAGGGTATGGGGAATGCCTAAAATGATTATACATATTTTGATTTTGATATTTAGATTATCTATGTTTATCATATCACCGAATACCATGGATTTTAGTATCCCCTATTTTTATGGTTTTATTATATGTTGTGATTCCCATGTTGTGTGAATTGTTCTGAACAACCATAATAATGGTAACCATGTATATTTGGATAATGAAATAGATACCACATAATCTTATGTATTTTGTGTTAATACCATCAAATAATGAAGTGGAATTGAATAGAAGATACTATTCCTAATCTATAAAATGATTTGGAATGTGCAGTGACATGTTTTTGGATACTATTATGTGTTATGGATCGGCTTTGAGTATATGATGCATGGTTAGTGGCTTTATTTTGATGGGTGTGGGGGGTAGTGGATGTGATATGTAGTAGGTTTGTGATAGTTGTGGTGGTGTGATTGTGCATCAGGGCTAAAATGGTGGTTGTTTATTCTATTTTTCAGACTATTAATGGAATTAAATGTGTTATAATGATAAGAAATTAGAAGTTAAAGAATGATGATTACATATGTTAAATTGGTATGTTAAAGTGGAATTAAATGATAATTTGGAATATTGAAATTGGAAAAAAGTGGGTTTAAAGGTAGAAAGTGTTTTGTGGATTTTATTCTTGTGTGGGGTTTTGATTTTAGTTTTGGAAGCAGAAATGGAGTATCTTGTAACAGGTTTTATAAATTGGTCATGAACCCTTAGGATGGGGCTTGTGTGATGTTTCTCTATATGTACATACATTGTATATTCTTTTTTATTTCTATATGTGCCCCACTGATTTATAGAACCATGTGTCGATAATAATTTTTTTGGTGGTGTTTTTTAAGAATATTAGTGGTAGAATAGATGGATGGATAAAAACTCTTCCTGAATCCCTCTTCTAGGAACAAGTTACATGTTTGGGTTATGATGGCCAAAATTTAATAGTGGAATTTCAAACATGTGATTTGATGAGAAGTTATGACCCAGGTGTCTTTAGTCAAGATGTAATGAGATGGATTATTATAGGGGTATAGCATGGAGGAAGAGTTAATGAAATTTATGTCCTTTTTGTTAATGATAACCTTCTATATTGGTTATGAGATGTGATGGGATTTGATGTTATGTGATGGACCAGGAGACTATTAGCGGGATGTGGTGTGAGGTGATGTTATTCAGAAGTGGTGGGAGCACCAGAACATACAATTTAGGGGTTTGATAGTGTATATAAGTGGAAAAATGTTCTGGGTGCCCTATCATTGATAAGATTCATTTTTATATTGTTACACTTGGATTTGTTATTTTCATCATTAGTGAGGTTGGGGTTTTGGTTAGTATACATTTATCGGTGTTGTTTGGTTCTTGTATTTTCGAATGGGTAAAATAGTACGCTATTTTCACATGTACATGAGAGACATTGGTTTTCAAAATGAGAATACATATATGCTCACCCCATGTATATAAAACTATTTCAAGGTTTCTAGTAGGACTTTATGTACTATGATATATATTATATACTCAGACATTTGGATAGTTTTGGTGTATTTTCTTTAGCTTTATTTTTGGGTATATACTTTTGAGACTTTTATATGCATCATTTTTATTTATACATTAATTTTGGGTTGGATTGGATTTATTTTCTATTATTTTTTTGAGTTAATTATGGATGATTTGTATTACCTCCCATACATGAGATTTTTATACCCTTAGTGCTAGTCATCAAACTGAGGCCTATTGGAGGTGGGACTTAGTGGTCATTATATCTCACCCCTCATTGTGGATTATTTGGATGGAGGGGGTTATAACATAGTGTTATCAGTGGAGAAGGTTGAGATATAGGATTGGGATAAAAGTTAGTTATAGTGATTATTACATGGGTTGGTATGTAAGCAATTCCAGTAGACCATGGTGAATGACATGGGCCAGGGAGTCTAATTAGGACATGTGATTTACCCCCCCCCAATCACCATGATCCTATATTTAGACATTGGGCTTATTGAATGATCAATTGAGGTAGACCTTTTTTCTGGGTAGAGAGATAGGAGAGGTACATGCATCATGATGAATTGTGTTCCTATTTTAATATGGTTTTTTGGTATTGTTAAAAATTAATAAAGTGAATAAAAATGAATTGTAATAAAATTACATACTAGAAGGCTTAGGAAATATTTGTTTCTCTTTAATCTATGAATCATGTTCATCCTCTATGTGTGGTTCATCCAATGTAGGTTTAGAAGGAAGAATCAGTTGATCACCATAGGGTTGATACAATTGAGTTTAATGATCAGTGGCAGAAGACGTTTTGAGTTTTTAGTGATAAGCTCTAGAAAAGTATGAGGGAAGTGTATCTGATATGAATATAGAGGTCTGGATAGAGGAGATAAAGATCTCTTTAATTTGATCCAGACTATGATAGAGTATTCGTTCCCCTTAGCAGTTAGTCTTATTTGAGGAGCTTCATGTTAGTGGTGGACATATTATGTTAGTGAGCGGATGCAGGTATATGTTTCATGGGCTGACTTCTAGAAGGAGTTCCAGGGGGAGTTCATTCCATCAACCATGAATTCTGTGTTTAGGTAAGACCTACTCTTAATTTATTAGGGGATTATGGCTATGTAGGAGCTTGGGATCATGTTCAAGAACTTCTCTTCTTTTCCCTATATCTTTTCCTAAATGAGTAGTCCCGAGTTAGTCATCATGACGATGCACTCTATCCTTCAATATAGTGTGTGGTCACTCTGTTAACACTCCTAATATATCTAGAGGTGTAGAAAAAATATGAGTTTATTGAGTGTATGTAGCGATGAGGAGGCTCACTGTGAGAGGGGGACCAATATGGTTCCTCAAGGAGTAAACTTTCAGTAGTATTTCCCAAGAGACAAGGCCTTTGAGGTTTTAACTTTTAGGGAGTCGACCCTAGTATTTTCCCATCCTACAATCTAGGGATAGTAGTTTCCATACTTCTCCTAGGTACATCAGACCATATTGTTTCATATTTGGGATTCATGGAAATAAATGTGATCACTGCATAGTGGATGATAGAGATTAGTTTGGTAGAAGAAGACAAGTTCAATTCCATCCTTAGCAGCAGTCACCAATGAGGCCATTCGAGTAGTATGGGAAATAGGCTTATGCACTATTGAGAGTATATGTTGTAGGAATAGGTCAACCTCAGGATATACCATACCATGAGGGACCTCAGGTTGATCATGGTCATGGTTGTGGATTTCATAAGAGATTAAGAGGAGAAAATTGTGTCAGTACAGGCAGTGGAGGAAGCAGCACCATAGGGTCAGGAGACCATTCAATTTATGCTCTATTTATCATGTACCATTGTTTGTTCCATGTTTTATTTGAAATATTAACACTCCTTTATTACACCCACTCTAGTCTGTTCTATGGGAATAGATGCAGATAGGCTTGTCATTCCCCTTGTTTTGACTACACCAGTTTGAGGTCATACCATCTTGTTTGATGTATGCAAAGAATGCATACTGATGATGGGAAACAATCAGTCATGTGTGGATATTTTATTACTTCAAATGAATCCATACGATGTCATCATAAACAATGAATTTTTGTATTATGTGTTTTATGTAATAAAATTCTTCCATAAGGGAGTCTTTTTATCAAGTATATATGGACAACATGTGGTTTTTGTTGTTGATAGGGGTTTCCGTATGGGTGGTCAGTGTTTGAATCCCCTTCTTTCCATAGAGGCAGAGTTGATTGTGGAATCAATAGACATAAGGATAGAGGAGGATCATAAGGTTTTTAGGGAGTAACTTGATGTTTTCTCAGAGGAGGTTGTGACACTACCCCCTCGATGCGATGTTGAGTTCAGGATAGACTTGTATTTTAGTGCTTTTCCAATTTAATTGGATACTAATTATATAGAAAGATCTGAGTTATAGGAGTTGGGGATTAAGATAGGTGATCTAATGTTGAGGGGTTTCATCTGACCTATTATGTCACCATGGGGTGATCTAGTGTTATTTTATTATAAGGGGAATGTTATTATGAGTTGGTTATAGATTACTAGAGGTTAAACCGGGTGATAATTAAGAATCTCTATCCTACTCCAAGGATCAATTATATTTTTTACATGTTGAGGGGAGCTTAATAGTTCTCCAACATCCATCAGTGGTCTGAATATCACCAGTTGTGGGTGAAGGATGGAGATATCTAGAAAACCATATTCAGTTTCCAGTATGGGATATTTGAATTTGTGTTCATTCATTTAGATGTCACCAATGTTCCAGCTGTGTTCATGAGGCTTATGAACTTCGTATTCTGTGAGTTCTGGGATCAGCATATTGTTATATTCATCGATGAGATATTGATATACTCAAAGTCGGATGAGGAGTATGATGAGTATATCTGAGCTTTTTTATAGGTTCTTCATCGCCATAATTTCTATGTAAAGTTGTCTAAGTTTATTATTTAGACCCAAGAGGTGCATTTACCTATGCATGTTGTGTCTTAGAAGGGTTTGGTTGTGGAACTGTATATGTTTCCGTCAGTTGTTTCTTGGGAAGAACCCAAGAATGTCGTAGAGGATTGTTGCATCCTTGGAATTGGATTCTATTATTGGAGGTTTATTCCTGATTTCTTTATACGCGATAATTTTTCGCAGATCCCTGATCAAAAGATTATTTACATAAGAATGCAATATAGTGCACTCCCAGGGTCGATCTTGAGGATGCAACTTACACAACACCGAAATTCTATCATCACTATTTATTTTATAACTAATATATAAAATAAATATGAGTTTGAAAGATGCATAAAATATGAATATATGTATATATTCAATGTGAACAAAATGATGTTAAAAATAAATATGTAAGACATTTGTTCTTGTGGGATCCTAATGTTGATATCATTGTTTATTAAAATATTCTCAATATCAATTCAATGTAGTGATCAAGAACTATCACACTACACCCTCTCATTCGAAATGTTATTGCCCCAACACTGAGATCTCTGCAAGTGGAGAAAAACTCTTCCTAAATACTTATAGGATATCTCTTTGTCAATCATCACTACCCAAGCCATACTCTATCGTATGCATGACATAGATAGTGAAGGGAAGGATAAATGTTGAATGATAAGAAGAACTCGGTAGTAGGGAAAATGGGGAAATCCCACACCATAATCAATTTAAACACCACCTAAATCCTCAAAATTAAATAAATAGATTAAAATTTATGTAAAATTAAACTCAATCAACCACCATTCTACCCCTAGAACAAACATCGAGGTTAGTTCCCCATTCTCATGGAGTTAGAAGAGAATACGGGGGAGAAACACATAAAAGTAAAAATGGAATAATGAGGTATGAAGAATAAGACTAATATAAATCAAAACATTAAAAATATAATAAAGAAGAATATAAAATATAAAACTATCCAAAATGGAAACAACTTATCCAAACCTTTGAAATAAAAATGAAACACTCTTTTATAGGGTGAGGGGATGCCATTTTGGCTCCAAAATCTATCCTGAATGTAGGAATGTAAAGGACCTCATTAATGACAGAATCGGGAACTTGTTCCTTCTTGAAAGATGTTTCCCTACATCTTATCCTTTCCTCCACAAAATTTCATCCTTATTCGTACATGTATGAAGTTGTTATGACTATTTAGGGGTGGCACATTTAATCCATCCAGAAGACTCTTTATATTCCAAAACACTACGTTCTAACACATTAATGACCTTGACAATTAACACATAATGCTAGTACATACTAATTACACTTGTTAATCCGGATGTCTTCCAGATCCATGTAAAATTTCATCTCCTATGGGTCTTCCATTTATGAGATATGGTCCCAACAATAAAATTATCCAGTTCCGTAAACAGTTTTCGAGGCCTGGTTTGTGAGCTGGATTTGAGCATCCAAATGATGGATTTTTCTTTGGGTTCAGAAGGATAAAATGAATATAATATAACATATAAACTTATAAAAGAATAATATTTCATTTTGTATATGTTTAGAAAAATTTATGGATGAAACATTAAAATAAATTAAAGCAGTTTAAATCCAAAATTAGCCATTTTTCCAATTAAGCTCAAAAATACTCCTAAAACATAAAATGTGACCATTTACCTTTAAATAACACATTGGTGGGGTTAAAAAATAAATAAATGAAGAATAAAATAAATTAAAATATTTGTTATATCAAATCCCCCACACTTAAAAATTGCACTCCCATGCAATCATCTTATACCATGGTCAAAAACAAACTTCTCAAAGCATAAATGACAACACAGCTCAATTATTGTATCAAAGAAAATATCACGCCTCCTTAAAGGAAAAAAATTTAAGAAATCCTCAAAAATCATATGAATATATTCAATATTATTTTAATCCTCATATTCATGTTGTACCAAGCTCCCCGAAAAAATATTTCTCTCTTCACTCAAGGATATTTTAATGTGGAGTTTTTCTCATTCTCAAAACATGTGTAATCTCCATAGGCTTTCTATCCTCCTAATATCTACACTTCAAAAAGTAAAAAAAATATCATTCATGAGGTGTTTTTCATGGGTTGTTCTGAGGCTGAGGGTTGGCGGGTTTAAAATTTAAAAACATCTGAGGCAGAATGAGGAGGGTTATACTCTAAAGTGAAGTAAATGCATGAAAATAGTTTTGCTCAAGAATGGTGTGCTCCTAAATATTCTCAAAAATGAATCACCTCCAAAAACCTCTTCGTTTGGTAATTTAACAATTTTAATTTCAACATCAATGAATTTATTCCCTCTTTTCCCCATTTGCAGCATTGTTTCAGATTGAATTCAGATCTAGATTTCCCTTCACAATCATGTTTTTGTCGGAAAAGAGAGGCAGCTTTTGATCTTCAAATATTAGTGAACACACGTCCCATATATGTAATGATATTTTGGTCCACCCATAAAGCTTCCAATAATGACATTTCTTCCACCCAAGCAGCAATAAATATGGCAACACTTTCAATTTATCTCAAACAGATTCTAAAAGAAAGCAAAACAGAGCCCATCTTCTCCCTCCCCCACACTTGAGTTCAAAAATTATCATACATTTAACATATAGAGTAGGTTGGAAAGGGATAAATGGCTTGTAATGTGGCTTCCTAACAAGTTATTTCATGGATAATTGGGGCATAAAGAAGGTCTGATGAAAAGGTAGGCCAAAATAAGAGTTTGATGTAAAAAGGGATTTCAAAGTGGTGCCTCCATCATACTTAACACATTATATGAACTCTAACAGCTTCGAAAAAGAGAAAAATAGAAACTTCTAGATCACACAACATGACTCAAGACTCTCATGAAAAATATAAATATAATAAGATGTCAAATAGTTTTATAAACCTCTCGGGTTGGGCAAGATTTTCAATTTGGACAGCACTGGTGCACATGAGCTTCATAGTCAATCAAACTTCATCAAATGAAAATATCGGAAATCAAGAAACAAAATCCATTCAGAAATAATTTTAATCAGAAAATACTCATGTAAAGAAATGTTCCAAAAATACTAAGATGGTTAGAATTTTCCAAATAATTAAATTTCTCTCAAGATTCCTAAAAACACACCCAAAAATTTAACAAGGAAAACAAGAAAATTTCAAAAAAAACAACATGAAAAATAAAATGAAATAACAAAAAAAATAAATGACAAAACATAAAAAAAATAAACGAAATAGAAAAGGTATATAAAAATTAAATAATTCTTGATTGAACACCAAGAGGATGCTAGGGTTTTTACATCCCCTAGTCAGGGAGTTGTAGCAGATTATCCCCAATCAGATGGTGGATGTGGTTTCGTTGAGATAAACCACCACATGTGACTTTTTCCAGTTTCCATAAGTAGATATTGATATTGGTGAAACCCAATGAAAATAATAATGTTCCCAACCCATAGAAATAAGATAGATATAATTTGAGTTCAAGAGTGGGAGGGAAAAGAAAATAGGGGTGCTCCCTGTGAACTTCTGTGGTGTCCTCCTCCAAATGGTATAATAGTTGTTATAGAGGAGGCATTCACACCACCACTAGCTTCTCCGGCTCTTCTTCCTCAATCACCACCACTTGGGTGGTCTCTTATTTAACATCCAAATCCTTCTCCATTTTTTCCATATCAAAAATTTTAGGAAAGGAGAAGTTAGAAAACAATTCAGTTTGAATAATATTAAAACAAGATGAATAAATTAAGAAATATTCCCTTTCAAGTAAGTAAGATTAGAAATTGATCTCTTCAGCATAGACCATTGTAAATTCAATATTAGTAGGTGCATATTCTTAATCATCTTCCAATGCAATAGAGAGTTCAAAAGGTGTTTATTTTTCAATATCAAAGATGGGAAGATCATGTTTCAGGTTATCTTTAAAAAGTGATTCCAAGATTCTTCCAAAAATTGTTGATCTCCCATAAGTGAATCCACTGGCATGTGTACATCAAATACCTCCTCGAGCAATGGTTGAGTACGATATGATGTGATTAAATATTTTAGTATCCCCTTCTCACCAATCTTAGGTTCTTTGAAATAAAAAATGATCAATGAAATCTCTTCCACCACACGTTCAGCTTTAGGTTCCGGTTCTGGTTACTCTTGACAAGCATGTACGTATTCATCAATCAACTCTATTTGACTCTCCAATTTTTCCACTACATTACTAATACTTTTATACTTATCATCAAGATCATTTAAAATGTTTTCTGGAACCTGAGATTCATCAGTCCATGTGTAAAAATTTGAGTTGAAAGACATCATGACCAAAGTTTTTTTTAGTTTTCTGAAATTTATGATTTTTTATGAAAAATGGTGTGTGAAAGTGTTGCACCACCCCGGAAATAGTGACAATTTGATGTACGATAATTTTGTTTAGATCCCTGATCAAAATATTATTTACATAAGAATGTAATATAGTGCACTCCCAGGGTCAGTCTCGAGGAGGAAACTTACACAACACCAAAATTCTATTGTCACAATTTATTTTATAACTAATATATAATATAAATATGAGTTTGAAAGATTAATAAAATATGAATATATATATATATATTCAATTTGAACAAAATGATGTTAAAAAGAAAGAAGGAAGAAATTTGTTCTTGGGGGATCGTAATGGTTGATACCATTGTTTATTAAAATATTCTCAATATCCATTCAATGTAGGGATCAAGATCTATCACACTACACCCTCTCATTAAAAATGTTATTACCCCAACACCAAGACCTCTACATGTGGGGAAATACTCTTCCTAAATTCATCTAGTAGATCACTTGGCTGACCATCACTACGCAAACCATAATCCATCATATGCATGACTTCGATAGTGAAGGGAATGATAAATGTTGAATGAGAAGAAGAACTTAGTAGTAGAGAAAATGGGGAAATCACACACCATAATCAATTTAACCACCACCTAAATCCTAAAAATTAAATAAAAAGATTAAAATTTATGTAAATGAAACTTAATCAACCACCATTCTCCATCTCAAACAAACATTGAGGTTAGTTCCCCATTCTCATGGAGTTCAAAGAGAATACGGTGGGATAAACACATAAAATTAAAAACGGAAGAATGAGGTATGAAGAAGAAGACTAATATAAATGAAAACATTAAAAATATAATACATAAGCAAAGAAAATATAAAACTACACAAAATGGAAACTACATTTCCAACCATTTGAAATAAAAAGGAAACACTCTTTTATAGGGAGACAGGATGCCATCTTGGCTCCAAAATCTGTCCCGAATGTAGGCGCGTGAAGGACCTCATTAATGATAGAATTGGGAAATTTTTCCTTCTTGAACATTGTTCCCCTACATCGTCTCCGTTCCTCAAAACAATTTAAGCCTTATTGATCCACATATGAAGTTGTTATGACTGTTTAGGTGCGGACCATTTAATCTATCCAAGTGACTCTTCTTATTCCACAACACCGAGTTCCAATGCATTAATAACCTTGAAAATGAAAGCATCATGCGAGGAAATATTAATGAAACCTATTAATATGGATTTATTATAGCTCCAATGGGTTGTCCATTTATTAAATATGGTCCCAACAATAAAATTCTTCAGTTCTGTACATAGTTTTCGAGGCCTGGTTTGTGAGTTGCATTTGAGCTTCCATATGATGGATTGAACTTTGGGTCCAAAAGGATAAAATTAATCTCATAAAACATAGAAAACTATAAAAGAATAATTTTTCAATTTCATTCAGTTTAAAAAAAGTTATGGACGAAACATTAAAATAAATTAAAACTGTTTAAATCTAAAATAAGCCATTTTTTCAATTAAGCTAAAAAATACTCCGAAAACATAAAATGTGACAATTTTACTTTAAATAAAACATTGGTGGGATTAAAAAAATTTAAATTCATAATACAATAAATGAAAATATTTGTTCTATCAATTTACCGACACTTAAAAATTGCACTCTTGGGCAATCATATTATACCACGGTCAAAAACAAACTTCTTCAAAGCATAAATGACAACACAACTCAATTATCGTATCAAAGAAAATATCATGCCCCCTACATGGATCGAAATTTAATAAATCTTAAAAAATAATATTAATCCATTCAATATAATGTTAATACTCACATTCATGTTGTATCTGACTCCCCAGAAAAATATTTCTCTCTTCACTCAAGGATATTTTAATGTGGAGTTTTTCTCATTCTCAAAACATGTGTGATCTCCATTGGCTTGCTATCCTCATAATATCTCCACTTCACATAGTCAAAAAAGTTCAGTCATGAGGTTTATTTCATGGTTTGTTCTGAGGGTAAGGGTATGTGGGTTTAAATTTTAAAAATATATGAGGCAGAATGAGGAGGGTTATACTCTAAAGCGAAGTAAATGCATGAAATTTTTTTTGCTCAAGAATGGTTTTCTCCTCAATCAGCTTAAAAATGAATAACCTCCAAAAACCTCTTATTTTGGTAATTTCACACTTTTATTTTCATCATAAATGAATTTATTCCCACTTTTCCCCAATTGCAGCATTGTTTCAGATTGAATTCAGATTTGGATTTCTCTTCGGAATCATGTATTGGAGGAAAAAAGAGGCAGCTTTTGATCTTCAATTATTGGTGAATATCTGGCCCATATATGTAATGATATTTTGGTCCACCCATATATCTTCCCATCAGGACATTTCTTCCACCGAAGTGACAATAAATATGACAACACTTTCAATTCAGCTCAAACAGATTCTTCAAGAAAGCAAAACAAAGCCCATCTTCTCCCTCCCCCCACACTTGAGTTTAACAATTATGAGGAATTGAAATTCTAGAGTTTGATAGAAAGGGATAAATGATTTGTAATGTGTCTTCCTAACAAGGTATTTCATGGATACTAGGGTATTAAAGAAGTTCTATTGAAATGGTAGGCCAAAACAAGAGTTTGATGCAAAAAGGGATTTCAAAGTGGTGCCTCAATCATACTTAACACATTCTATGAACTATAACAGCTTTGAAAAAGAGAAAAATAGAAATTTATAGATCACAAAACATGTCTAAAGACTCTCAAGAAAAATATAAATAAAAGAAGATGTAAATTAGGTTCATAAACCTCTCGGGTTGGGTAAGATTTTCAATTTGGACAGCACTCGTGCACATGAGTTTTACAGTCAATAAAACTTCATCAAATGAAATGATCGGAAATCAAGAAAAAAAAAATCTATTCAATAATCATTTAAATCCTCAAATACTCAAATAAAGAATTTTCCCAAAAATACTAAGATGGTTTGAAATTTCCAAAGCATTAGATTTCACTCAAGATTCTTAAAAACACACCAAAAATTGAAAAAGGAAAACAAGAAAATTTCAAAAAAACTACATGAAAAATAAAATTAAAGCACAAAAAAAAAGAAATTACAACACATAAGAAAAAGAAATAAAAATAAATAGAAAAGGTATAGAAAAGGGATAATTCTTGGTTTGAACCTCATGCAGAAACTAGGTTTTTACTGCCCCTAGTCAGGCAGTTGCAGAATATTATCCCCAATCTGATGGTGGATGTGGTTTCATTGAGATAAACCACCACATGTGACTTTCTCCAGTGTCCATCTGTAGACACTGATATTAGAGAACCCCAAATAAAATAAGCATGTTCCCAACATGCATGAAATAAGATTGATAGAATTTGAGTTCAGAAGTGGAGTGTAAAAGAAAATAGGGGTGCTCCCTGTGAACTTCTGTGGTGTCCTCCTCCAAATGGTATGAAAGTTGTTGTAGAGTAGGCAGCCACACCACCACCAGCTTCTCTGGATATTGTTCCTCAATCACCACCACTTGGGTGGTATCTTCTTTAACATACAAGGCCTACTCCATTTGTGCTATATCAAAAATTTCAGGAATGGAGAGGATAGAAAACAATTCAGTTTGAATAAGATTAAAACAAGATGAATTAATTATGAAATCTTCCCTTTCAAGTAAGTCATATTGGAAATTGATATCTTTAGTAAAGACCATTGACCATTACATCTCAGCAGGTTCATCTTCTTCATCATCTTCCAAAGCAAGATAGAGTTAAAAAGGTGTTGATTTTTCAATATCAAAGATGGGAATATCAAGTTTCAGGTTATCTTCAACAAAGTTATTCCAAGATTCTTCCAAAAATTGTTCATCACCAATTAGTGAATCAGATGGAATGTGTACATCAGGGACCTCCTCAAGAAATGGTTGAGTACGAGATGATATTATTAACTCTTTTAGTAGCTCCTTCTCAACAGTCTCAGTTTCTTTGACATAAAAAAATGATCGGTGAAAGTTCTTCCACCACACATCCAAATTTAGGTTTTGGTTCTAGTTTCTCTTGACAAGCATGTCCGTATTCAGAAATAAACTCTATTTGACTCTCCAATTTTCCCACTACATTACTAATCCTTTTATACCTATCATAAATATCATTTAAAACATTTTCTATCACCTGTGAATCATTAGTACATAAAAAAAATTTGAGTTGAAATACATCATGATCAAAGTTTTTTTTTTTGAAATTTAAGATTTTTTTGTTTTTTTAAGAAAAATGGTGTGTGAAAGTGTTGCACCTCCCTGAAAATGGAGCCAATTTGATGCGCAATAATTTGTCGCAGGTCCCCAATCAAAATATTATTTACCTAAGAATGCAATATAGTTCACTCCCAGGGTCAGTCTCGAGGAGGAAACATACACAACACCGAAATTCTATTGTCACTATTTATTTTATAACTAATATATAATATAAAGTTGAGTTCGAATGATTCATAAAATATGAATATATAAATATATGCAATGTGAACAAAATGATTTTAAAAAGAAGGAAGGGATACATTTGTTCTTGGGGGATCCTAATGGTTGATATCATTGTTTATTAAAATATTCTCAATATCAATTCAATGTAGTGATCAAGATCTATCACACTACACCCTATCATACGAAATGTTATTATCCCAACACCGAGATATCTACATGTGGAGAAATAATCTTCCTAAAGTTGGATTGGAGATCTCTTGGATGACCATCACTACCTAGGCCATACTCCATCGTATGCATGACTTTGATAGTGAAGGGAAGAATAAATGTCGAATGAGAAGAAGAACTCGGTAGTAGAGAAAATGGGGAAATCTCACACCATAATCAATTTAACCACCATATAAATCCTCATAATTAAATTATGCGATTAAAATTTATGTACAGTGAAACGCAATCAACCAACATTCTCCCCCTCAAACAAACATCGAGGTTAGTTCCCCATTCTCATGGAGTTAGAAGAGAATACGGTGGGAGAAACACATAAAAGTAAAAATGGAATAATGAGGTATGAATAAGAAGAATAATATAAATAAAAACATTAAAAATATACTATAGAAGAATAGAACATATAAAACTACACAAAAAGTAATCTACTTCACCAACCCTTTGAAATAAAAAGGAAACACTCTTTTATAGGGAGAGGGGATGACATTTTGGCTCCAAAATCTGTCCCGAATGTAGGCGCGTGAAGAACCTACTTAATTACATAATTGGGAAATTATTTATTCTTGAACATTGTTACAATACATATTTTTCATTCCTTCACAAAATTTCTTCCTTATTGGTCCATGTAAGTAGTTGTGATGACTATTTAGGTGCGGACCATTTAATATGTACAGGTGACTCTTCGTATTCCACAAAAATGAGTTCCAACACATTAATGACCTTGAAAATGAAATCATCATGTGCATACATATTAATGAAACATGTTAATACGGATGTCTTCCAGATCCATGTAAAATTTCACCTCCAATGGGTCGTCAATTTATTAGATATGGTCCCAACAATAAAATTCTCCAGTTCTGTACACAGTTTTCGAGGCCTAGTTCGTGAGCTGGATTTGAGCTTTGAAATGATGGATTGAGCTTTGGGTTCAGAAGGATAAAATGAATCTCATAGAACATAGAAACCTATAAAAGAATAATTTTTCAATTTTTATATGTTTATAAATAGTTATGGTCGGAGCATTAAAATAAATTAAAACAATTTAAATCCAAAATAAGCCATTTTTTCAATTAAGCTAAAAAATACTCCTAAAACATAAAATGTTAAAATTTAAATTTAAATAACACATTGGTGGGATTATAAACATTTAAATTACTAATAGAATAAATTAAAATATTTGTTCTATCAATTCCCCCACACTTAAAAATTGCACTCCTGGGCAATCATCTTATACCATGGTCAAAAAAAACTTCTCAAAGAAAAAAATACAACACAGCTCAATTATCATATCAAAGAAAATATCACGCCTCCTACATGGATAAAAATTTAAGAACTCCTCAAAAATCATATTAATCCATTCAATATCATGTTAATTCTCCAATTCATGTCTTACCATGATCCCAAGAAAAATATTTCTCTCTTCACTGAAGGATATTTTAGTGTGGAGTTTTTCTCAATATCAATACATGTGTGATCTCCATAGGCTTTCTATACTCCTAATATATCCACTTCACAGAGTCAAAAAAAATTCAATCATGAGGAATATTTCATGGGTTGTTATGAGGATGAGGGTTGTCAGGTTTAAAATTTAAAAACATTTGAGGCAGAATGAGGAGGGTTATACTCTAAAGTGAAGTAAATGAATGAAAACAGTTTTTCTCAAGAATGGCGTGCTCCTCAATTAGCTCTAAAATTAATCACCTCCAAACACATCTTATTTTGGTAATTTCACACTTTTAATTTCATCATCAATGAATTTCTTCCCTCTTTTCCCCAATTTCAGCATTGTTTTATATTGAATTCAGATATGGATTTCTCTTCAGAATCATGTTTTGGAGGAAAAGAGAGGTAGGTTTTGATCTTCAAATATTGGTGAATAGCTGGCCCATATATGTAATAATATTTTGGGCCACCAATACATCTTCCCATCATGAAATTTATTCTACACAAGCAGCAATAAATATAGAAACACTTGAAATTTAACTTAAACAGATTCTTCAATAAAGTTAAATAGAGCCCATATTTTCCCTCCCCCACACTTGAGTTCAACAATTATCAAGCATTTAACTTCTAGAGTATGATGGAAACGGATAAATGGATTGTAATTTGGATTCCTAACAATTTATTTCATGGATACTATGGTCTTAAAAAAGGTCTGATGAAAAGGTAGGCCAAAATAAGAGTTTGATGCAAAAATGGATTTCAAAGTGTTGCCTCAATCATACTCAACATATTCTATGAACTCTAATAGCTTTGAAAAAGAGAAAAATAGAAAGTTATATATCACACAACAAGTCTCAAGACTCTCAAGTAAAAGATAAATTTAATAATATTTCAAATATGTTTATAAACCTCTCGGGTTGGGCAAGATTTTCAATTTGGACAGCACTAGTGCACATGTGTTTCATAGTCAATCAAACTTCATCAAATGAAAAGATCGGAAATCAAGAAAAAAAATCCATTAAGATATCATCTAAATCCTCAAATACTCAAATCATGAAATGTTCCTAAAATACTAAGATTGCTTTAATTTTCCAAAGCATTCGATTTCTCTCAAACTTCCTAAAATCACACCAAAAAATGAAAAAGGAAAATAAGAAAATTTCATAGAAAACAACATGAACAATAAAATGAAATCACAAACAAAAGAAATGACAACACATAATAAAAATAAATAAAAATAAATAGAAAGGGTATAGAAGAGTGATAATTCTTGGTTTGAACCCCAAGAGAATGCTATGTTTTTACTGCCCCTAGTCTGGTAGTTGCAGCAGATTATCCCCAATCAGATGGTGGATGTAGTTTCTTTGAGATAATCCACCACATGTGACTTTTTCCAGTATCCATTAGTATACACTGATATTGGATACCCCCAAAGAAAATAGGAATGTTCCCAACCCCCATGAAATAATATATATAGAATTTGAGTTCAGGAGTGGGAGGGAAAAGAAAATAGGGGTGCTCCCTATGAACTTATGTGGTGTCCTCCTCCAAATGGTATGAAAGTTGTTGTAGAGGAGGTAGTCACACCACCACCATCTTCTCCAGATCTTTTTCCTCAATCACCCCCCTTTTGTGGTATATTCTTTAACATCTATTTCCTGCTCCATTTTTTTCATATAAAATTTTTTGGAAAGGAGAAGTTAGAAAACAATTCAGTTTGAATTAGATTAAAACAAGATGAATCAATTAAGAAATATTCCCTTTCAAGTAAGTTAGATTTGAAATTGATCTCTTCAGGAAGGACTATTGGAAATTCCATCTTAGTAGTTGAATCATCTTCATCATCTTACAAAGCAAGATATATTTCAAAAGGTGTTGATTTTTCAATATCAAAGATGGGAAGATCAAGTTTCAGGTTATCTTCAACACAGTGATTCCAAGATTCTTCCAAAAATCGTTGATCTCCCATAAATGAATCAGCGGGCATGTGTACATCAGGGACCTCATCGAGCAATGTTTTAGTATGACATGATGTGATTAACTCATTTAGTATCTTCTTCTCACCAGTCTTAGGTTCTTTGACATAAAAAATGATCGGTGAAATCTCTTCCACCACACGTTCAACTTTAGGTTCCGGTTCTGGTTTCACTTAAAAAGCAAGTACGTATTTAGCAATCAACTCTATTTGACTCTCCAATTTTTTAAATACATTACCAATCCTTTAATAATTATCATCAAGACCATTTAAAACATTTTCTAGCACCTGATATTCGTCAGTCCATGCATAAAAAATTGATTTGAAAGACATCATGAGCAAAGTTTTTTTAGGATTTGAAATTTATGATTTTTTTTTTTGTTTTTTATGAAAAATGGTGTGTGAAAGTGTTGCACCTCCCCGAAAATGGTGCCCATTTGATGTGAGATAATTTTTCGCAGATCCGCGATTAAAAGATTATTTACCTAAGAATACACTATAATGCACTCCCAGGGTCGGTCTTGAGGAGGCAACTTACACAACACCGAAATTCTATTGTCACTATTTATTTTATAACTAATATATAATATAAATATGAGTTTTAAAGATGCATAAAATATGAATATATATATATATATATATGAAATTTCAACAAAATGATGTTAAAAAGAAATAAGGAAGGCATTTGTTCTTGGGGGATCCTAATGGTTGATATCACTATTTATTAAAATATTCTTAATATCAATTCAATGGAGTGATCACGATCTATCACACTACACCCTCTCATTCAAAATGTTATTAACCCAACACAGAGATCTCTACAGGTGAGGAAATACTATTCCTAAAGTAGGATAAGAGATCTCTTGGCTGACCATCACTACCCAAGCCATATTCCATCATATGCATTACTTCAATAGTGATGGGAAGGATAAATGTTGAATGAGAAGAATAACTCAGTACTAGAGAAAATGGGGAAATCACACACTATAATCAATTTAACCACCACTTAAATCCTCAGAATTAAATAAAGATATTAAAATTTATGTACAATTAAACTCAATCAACCACCATTCTCCCCCTCAAACAAACATCGAGTTTAGTTCCAGATTCTTATGGTGTTAGAAGACAATACGGTGGGAGAAACACATAAAAGTAAAAATGGAAGAATGAGGTATGAAGAAGAAGTCTAATATAAATTAAAACATTAAAAATATACTATATAAGCAAAGAAAATATAAAACTACACAAAATGGAAACTAATTTTCCAACCCTTTGAAATAAAAAGGATACACTCTTTTATAAGCAGAGGGGATGACATTTTGGCTCCAAAATATAGCCCAAATGTAGGCGCGTTAAGGACTTAATGACAGAATTGGGAAATTGTTCCTTATTGGAAGATGTTTCCCAACATATTCTCTATTTCTACACAATAGTTCTGCCTTATTGGTCCACGAATGAAGTTGTTATGACTGTTTAGGTGCGGAACATTTAATATGTCCAGGTGACTCTTCGTATTCCACAACACCGAGTTCCAACGCATTAATGAACTTGAAAATTAAAGCATCATTCGAGTACATATTAATGAAACATGTTAATATTGACGTCATCCATCTTCATGTAAAATTTCATCTCCAATGGGTTGTCCATTTATGATATATGGTCCCAACAATAAAATTATCCAGTTCTATACACAGTTTTCGATGCCCGGTTTGTGAGCTGGATTTGAGATTCCAAATGATGGATTGAGCATTGGGTATAGTAGGATAAAATGAATCTCATCAAACATAGAAACCTATAAAAGAATAATTTTTAAATTTGGATCCATTTAGAAAAAGGTATGGCATAAACATTAAAATAAATAAAAACTATTTAAATCCAAAATAATCCATTTTTCCAATTAAGCTAAAAAATACTCCTAAAACATAAAATGTTACAATTTACCTTTAAATAACACATATTTGTGATTAAAAAAATTTAAATTCAGAATCAAATAAATTAAAATATTTGTTCTATAAATTCCCCCCAACTTAAACATTGCACTCCTAGGCAATCATCTTATACCAGGGTCAAAAACAAACTTCTCAAAGCATAAATGACAACACTAATCAATTACCATATAAAAGAAAATATTATGCCTCCTACATGGATAAAAATTTAATAACTCCTCAAAAGTCATATGAATTCATTAAATATCAAGTTAATACTCACATGAATGTCCTACCTACCTCCCTAGAAAAATATTTCTCTCTTCACTCAAGGATATTTTAATGTAGAGTTTTTCTCATTCTCAAAACATGTGTGATATCCATAGGCTTGCTATCCTCCTAATACCTCCACCTCACCGAGTGAAAGAAAATTCAATAATTAGGTATTTTTCATGGGTTGTTCTGAGGCTGAGGTTTTGCGGGTTTAAAATTTAAAAACATCTGAGGAAGAATGTGGAGGGTTATACTCTAAAGTGAAGTAAATGCATGAAAACATTTTTTCTCAAGAATGGTGTGCTCCTCAATCAGCTCAAAAATGAATCACCTCCAAACACCTCTTATTTTGTGAATTTCACACTTTTAATTTCAGAATCAATGAATTTCTCCCCTATTTTCCCCAATTGCAGCATTGTTTCAGATTGAATTCAGATATGGATTTCTCTTCAGAATCATGTTTTGGAGGAAAAGAGAGGAATCTTTTGATTTTTCAATATTGTCGAAACGTTAGCCCATATATGTAATTATATTTTGGTCCACCCATAAATCTTCCAATAATGATATTTCTTCCACCCAATAAGCAATAAATATGGAAACACTTTCAATTCAGCTCAAATAGATTCTTCAAGAAAGCAAAACAGAGCCCATATTCTCCCTCCCCCACACTTGAGTTCAACAATTATCATGCATTTAAGTTCTAGAGTAGGTTTTAAAGGGATAAATGTCTTGTAATGTGGCGGCCTAACAAGGTATTTCATGGATACTAGGGTCTTAATGATGTTCTGATGAAAAGGTAGGCCAAAATAAGAGTTTGATGCAAAAAGGGCTTTCAAAGTGGTTCTTCAATCATACTTAACACATTCTATGAACTATAACAGCTTTGAAAAAGATAAAAATAGCATTTTATAGATCACACAACATGTTTTAAGACTCTCAAGAAAAATTGAAATATAATTATATGTCAAATAGGTTTAGAAACCTCTCGGGTTGGGCAAGATTTTCAATTTGAATAGTACTGGCGCACATTAGTTTCACAGTCAATCAAACATCATCAAATGAAAAGTTCGGAAATAAAGAGACAGAATCCATTCATCAATAATTTAAATCCTCAAATACTCAAATTAAGAAATTTTCCAAAAAATACTAAAATGGTTTGAATTTTCCAAAGAATTCTATTTCGCTTAATATTACTAAAACCCACCAAAAAAATGAAAAAGGAAAATAATAAAATTTCAAAAAAAAACATAAAAAATAAAATTAAAGCACCAAAAAAAATGAAAACAATAAGAAAAATATATAAAAATAAATAGAAAAGGTATAGAAAATATATAATTATTGGTTTGACCCCCAAGAGGATGTTAGGTTTTTACTGCCCCTAGTTAGGCAGTTGCAAAAGATTATCCCCAATCAGATAGTGGATGTGGTTTCTTTGAGATAAACCACCACATGTGACTTTTTCCAGTGTCCATCAGTAGACACTAAGATTGGAGAACCCAAAAAAGATAAGAATGTTCCCAACCAACAAGAAATAAGATAGATAGAATTTGAGTTCAGGAGTGGGAGGGAAAAGAAATTAGGGGTGCTCCCTGTGAACTTTTGTGGTGTCCTCCTCCAAATGGTATGAATGTTTTTGTAGTGGAGGCAGTTGCACCACCACCAGCTTCTCCGGCTCTTCTTAATCAATAACCACCACTTGGGTGGTATCTTATTTAACATCTAGGGCCTGATCCATTTTTTCTATATCAAAAATTTCAGGAAAGGTGAGGTTAGAAAACAATTTAGTTTGAATAAGATTAAAACAAGGAGAATCAATTAAGAAATATTCCCTTTCAAGTAAGTCAGATTAGAAATTGATCTCTTCAGGCAAGACAATTGGAAATTCCATCTCAGCAGGTGCATATTCTTCATCATCTTCCAAAGTAAGAGAGAGGTCAAAAGGTGTTGATTTTTCAATATCAAATATGGGAAGATCAAGTTTCAGATTATCTTTAACAAAGTAATTCCATGATTCTTCCAAAAATTGTTGATCTCCCATAAGTGTATTAGCTAGAATGTGTAAATCAGAGTCCTCCTTGAGAAATGTATGAGTACGAGATGATATGATTAACTCTTTTAGTACCTCCTTCTCACCAGTATCAGGTTATTTGACATAAAAAAGGATCGGTGAAATCTCTTCCACCACATGTTCATCTTTAGGTTCTGGTTCTGGTTTCACTTGATAAGCATGTACGTATTTAGAAATCAACTCTATTTTACTCTCCAATTTTCCACTACATTACTAATCATTTTATAATTTTTATCAAGATCATTTAAATTGTTTTCTGGCACCTGAGATTCATTAGTCCATGCATAAAAATTTGAGTTGAAAGACATCATGAACAAAGTTTTTATTAGTTTTTGAAATTTATGAATTTTTTTGATTTATTATAAAAAATGGTGTGTGAATGTGTTGAAACTACTTGGAAATAGCACCAATTTGATGTGCGATAATTTGTCGCAGATCCCTGATCAAAAGATTATTTACCTAAGAATGCAATATAGTGAACTCACAGGGTCGGTCTCGAAGAGGCAACTTACACAACACCGAAATTCTATTGTCACTATTTATTTTATAACTAATATATAATATAAAGAATATTTTTAAATATGCATAAAATATGAATATATATATATGCAATGTGAACAAAATTATGTTAAAAATAAATAAGGAAGACATTTTTTCTTGGGGAACCCTAATGGTTTACATCATTGTTTATTAAAATATTCTCAATATCAATTCAATGTAGTGATCACGATCTATCACACTACACCCTCTCATTCGAAATGTTATTACCCCAACACTGAGATCTTTGTATGTGGGGAAATAGTATTCCTAATGTTGGCTAAGATATATCCTTTCCGACCATCACTACCCAATCCACACTGCATCGTATGCATGACTTAGATAGTGAAGGGAATGATAAATGTTGAATGAGAAAAGGAAATCGGTAGTAGAGAAAATGGGGAAATCACACACCATAACAAATTTAACCAACACCTCAATCCTCAAAATTAAATAAAGAGATTAAAATTTATGTACAATGAAACTCAATCAACCACCATTCTCCCCCTTGAACAAACATCAAGGTTAGTTGCCCATTCTAATGGAGTTAGAAGAGAATACGGTTGGAGAAACATATAAAAGTAAAAATGGAAGAATGAGGCATGAAGAAGAAGAATAATATAAATTAAAACATTAAAAATATACTACAGAAGCAAGTAAAATATAAAAATACACAAAATGGAAACTACTTTTCCAACCCTTTGAAATAAAAAGGAAACTCTCTTTTATAGGGAGATGGGATGACATTTTGGATCCAAAATATTTCCTACATGTAGGCGCACAAAGGACATCCTTAATGACATAATTGGGATATTGTTACTTCTTGAAAGATGTTCCCCTACATCTTATGCGTCTCTCCACAAAATTTCAACCTTATTGGTCCAGTTATGAATTTTTTATGACTGTTTAGGCGAGGACCATTCAATCTGTCCAGGTGACTCTTCGTATTCCACAACACCGAGTTCTAACGCATTAATGTCCTTGAAAATGAAAGAATCATGCAGGAATATATTAATTAATCTCTTTAATACAGATTTCTTACATCTCCATATAAAATTTAAGCTCTAATGGGTCATCCAATTATGAGATATAGACCCAACAATAAAAATATCCAGTTCTGTACACAGTTTTCGAGCCCTCCTTTGTGAGCTGGATTTGAACTTCCAAATTATGGATTGAGCTTTGGGTACAGAAGGATAAAATTAATCTCATCGAACATATAAACCTATAAAAGATTTTTTTTTAATTTGGATTAGTTTAGAAAATTTTATGGACAAAACATTAAAATATATTAAAACTGTTTATATCCAAAATATGCCATTTTTTAAATTAAGATAAAAAATACTCCTAAAACATAAAATGTGACAATTTAACTTTAAATAACACATTTGTGGGATTAAAAAAAATAAATTCAGAATAATTTAAATTAAAATATTTGTTCTATAAATTCCCCCACACATAAAAATTGCACTCCTAGGCAATCATCTTATGTCATGGTCAAAAACAGACTTCTCAATGCATAAATGACAACACAACTCAATTATCGAATCAAAGAAAATATTGTGCCTACTACATGGTTAAAAATTTAATAACACCTCAAAAATCATATGGATCCATTCAATATCATGTTAATCCTCACATCCATGTCATACCTACCTCCCTGGAAAAATATTTCTCTCTTCACTCAAGGATATTTTAATGTGGAGTTTTTCTCATTCTCAAAACATGTGTGATCTCCATAGAATTTCTATTCTCCTAATATCTCCAACTCATAGAGTCAAAAAAATTCAATCATGAGGACTTTTTCATGGATTTTTCTGAGGCTGAGGGATGGCGGGTTTAAAATTTAAAAACATCTGAGGCAGAATGAGGAGGGTTATACTCTAAAGTGAAGTAAATGTATGAAAATAGTTTTGCTCAAGAATGGTGTGCTCCTCAATCATCTCAAAAATGGATCACCTCCAAACACTTCTTATTTTTTTAATTTCACACTTTTATTTTCAGAATCAATGATTTTTTTCCCTATTTTCCCCGATTGCATCATTGTTTCAGATTGAATTCAGATATGGATTTCTCTTCAGAATCATGTTTTGGAGGAAAAAAGAGGCAGCTTTTGATCTTCAAATGTTGGTGAACAGCCGGACCATATATGTAATTCTATTTTGGGACACCCATACATCTCCCCATCATGAAATTTCTTCCACCCAAGAAGCAATAAATATAGCAACACTTTCAATTCTGCTCAAACAGATTCTTCAAGAAAGCAAAATAGAGGCCATCTTCTCCCTCCCCCACACATGAGTTCAACTATTATCATGCATTTAACTTCTAGAGAAGGTTGTAAATGGATTAATGGATTTTAATTTGGCTTCCAAACAAGGTATTTCATGGATAATAGGGGCTTAGATAAGTTTTGATGAAAAGGTAGTCTAAAATGCGAGTTTGATGCAAAAAGGGATTTCAAAGTGGTGCCTCAATCATACATAACACATTCTATGAACTCTAACAGCTTTAAAAAAGAGAAAAATAGAAATTTATAGATCACACAACATGTCTCAAGAATCTCAAGAAAAAGATAAAAATAAGAAGATGCCAAATAAGTCTAGAAACCTCTCGGGTTGGGCAAGATTTTCAATTTGGACAGCACTGGTGCACATGAGTTTCACAGTCAATCAAACTTCATCAGATCAAAAGATCTGAAATAAAGAAAAAAAATCCATTCAGAAATCATTTAAATCCTCAAATACTTAAATCAATAAATGTTCCAAAAAAAAATAAGATGGTTCGAATTTTCCAATGCATTCGCTTTCGCTTAAGATTCCTAAAAACCCACCCAAAAATGAAAAAGGAAAACAAGAAAATTTCAAAAAAACAACATGAAAAATAAAATAAAAGCACAAAAAAACATGACAACACATAGGAAAAATAAATAAAAAGAAATAGAAAAGGTATATAAAAGGGATAATTCTTTTTTTGACCCCCAAGCGGATGCTAGGTTTTTACTGCCCCTAGTCAGGAAGATGCAGCAGATTATCCCCAATCAAATGGTGGATGCGGTTTCTTTGAGATAAACCACCATAGGTGACTTCTTTCAGTGTCCATCAGTAGACAATGAAATTGGAGAACCCCAAAATAATAATAATGTTCCCAACTCCCATGAAATAAGATAGATATAATTTGAGTTCAGGAGTGGGAGGGAAAAGAAAATTGGGGTGCTCCCTGTGAACTTCTATGGTGTCCTCCTCCAAATGGTATGAAAGTTTTTGTAGAGGAGGTAGTCGCACCACCACCAGATTCTCTGGATCTTCTTCCTCAATCACCACCACTTTGGTGGTATCTTCTTTAACATACAAGGATTGGTCCATTTGTGCTATGTCAAAAATTTCATGAAAGGAGAAGTTAGAAAACAATTCATTTTGAATAAGATTAAAATAAGATAAATCAATTAAGAAATCATCCCTTTCAAGTATGTTAGTTTGGAAATTGATCTCTTCAGGAAAGACCATTGGAAATTCAATCTCAGTAGGTGCATCTTATTAATCATCTTCCAAAGCAAGAGAGTGGTCAAAAGGTGTGGATTTTTCAATATCAAAGATGGGAAGATCAAGTTTCAGGTTATCTTCAAGAAAGGGATACCAAGATTCCCCCCAAAATTGTTGATCTGCCATAACTGAATCAGTTGGCATGTGTACATCAGGGACCTCCTTGAGTAATGTTTGAGTACGAGATGATATGATTAACTCTTTTAGTATGTCCTTATACCTAGTATTAGGTTTTTTGACATAATAATTGATCGGTGAAATCTCTTCCCCAACACGTTCAGCTTTAGGTTCTGGTTCTGGTTTCTCTTGACAAGCATGTATGTATTCAGCAATCAACTTTATTTGACTATCAAATTTTTCCACTGAATTAATAATCATTTTATACTTATCATAAAGATCATTTATAACGTTTTTTGGCACCTGAGATTAATCAGTCCATGCATAAAAATTTGAGTTGAAAGACATCATGAACAACGTTTTTTTAGTTTTTGAAATTTATGATTTTTTTTGTTTTTTTATGAAAAATGGTGTGTGAAAGTATTGAACCTCCCTGTAAATTGTGCCAATTTTATGCATGAGAATTTTTCACAGATCCCTGATCAAAAGATTATTTACCTAAGAATGCAATATAGTGCAATCCCTAGGTCGGTCTCAAGGAGGAAACTTACACAACACTGAAATTCTATTGTCACTATTTATTTTATAACTAATATATAATATGAATATGAGTTTTAATGATGCATAAAATATGAATATATATATATATGCAATGTGAACAAAATGATGTTAAAAATAAATAAGGAAGCCATTTGTTCTTGGGGGATCCTAATGGTTGATATCATTTTTTATTAAAATATTCTCAATATCAATTCAATGTAGTGATCAAGATCTATCACAAAACAACCTCTCATTCGAAATGTTATTACCCCAACACCGAGATCTCTACATGTGGGAAAATACTATTCCTAATGTCAATTAGGATATCTCTTTTCCGCCCATCACTTCCTAATCCATACTTCATCATATGTATGACTTAGCTAGTAAAGGGAAGGGTAAATGTTGAATGAGAAGAAAAACTTGGTAGTAGAGAAAAAGTGTAAATCACACCCCATAATCAATTTAACAACCACCTAAATCCTCATAATTAAATAAAGAGATTAAAACTTATGTACAATTAAACTCAATCAACCACCATTCTCCCCCTCAAAAAAACATCTTGGTTAGTTCCCCATTGTCATGGAGTTAGAAGAGAATAGGGTGGGAGAAAAACATAAAAGTAAAAATGGATGAATGAGGTATGAAGAATAAGACAAATATAAATTAAAACATTAAAAATATACTACATATGAAATGAAAATATAAAACTACACAAAATGAAAACTACTTTTCCAACCCTTTGAAATAAAAAATAAACACACTTTTATAGGGAAAAGGGATGACATTTTGGATCCAAAATCTTCCTTGAATGTATGCGCATGAAGGTCCTCCTTAATGACAGAATTGGGAAATTGTTCCTTATTTAAAGTTGTTCCCCTACATCGTATCCATTCCTCTACAAAATTTCAGCCTTATTTGTCTATGTATGAAGTTTGTATGACTATTTAGGTGCGGAACATTTAATCTGTCCAGGTGACTCTTTGTATTCCACAACACTGCGTTCCAACGCATTAATGACCTTGAAAAGGAAATAATAATGCGAGGAAATATTAATGAAACTTTTTAATATATATGTCTTACATCTCCATGAAAAATTGAAGCTCCAATGGGTGTTCCATTTATGAGATATGGTCCCAATAATAAAATTCTCCAGTTCTGTACACAGTTTCCGAGGCCTGGTTTGTGAACTGGATTTGAGCTTCCAAATGATGG
This sequence comes from Viscum album, assembly GCA_963277665.1. Taxonomy (NCBI): domain Eukaryota; kingdom Viridiplantae; phylum Streptophyta; class Magnoliopsida; order Santalales; family Viscaceae; genus Viscum; species Viscum album. The sequence continues at coordinate 1,422,084,884 of OY728136.1, read as the reverse complement.
ATTGTGCTTTGGGTCCAGAAGAATAAAATTAATCTCATCGTTCATATAAACCTATAAAAGAATAATTTTAAAATTTGTATCAGTTTAGTAAAATTTATTGACAAAAAAATAAAATAAATTAAAACTTTTTAAATCCAAAAATAATCCATTTTTATAATTAAGCTCAAAAATACTCCTAAAACATAAAATGTGACAATTTACCATTGAATAACACATTGGTGGGATTAAAAAAATTTAAATTCATAATAAAATAAATGAAAATATATTTTCTATCAATTCCCCCACACGTAAAAATTGCACTCCTGGGCAATCATCTTATACCATGGGCAAAAACAAACTTCTCAAAGCATAAATGGAAACACAGCTCAATTATCATATCAATGAAAATATCATGCCTCATACATGGATCAAAATATAAGAACACCTCAAAAATAATATGAATCCATTAAATATCACATTAATCCTCACATTCATGTCATACCTACCTCCCCAGAAAAATATTTCTCTCTTTACTCAAGGATATTTTAATGTGGAGTTTTTCTCATTCTCAAAATATGTGTGATATCCATAGGCTTGTTGTCCTCCTAATATCTCCACATCAAATAGTCAAAAAAAAATTCAATCATGAGGTCTTTTTCATGGGTTGGTCTGAGGCTAAGGGATGGTGGGTTTAAAATTTAAAAACATATGAGGCAGAATGAGGATGAATATACTATAAAGTGAAGTAAATGCATGAAAACAGTTCTGCTCAAGAATGGTGTGCTCCTCAATATGCTCAAAAATGAATCACCTCCAAACACCTCTTATTTTTGGAATTTCACACTTTTAATTTCAGCATTATTTAATTTCATCCCTATTTTTCCAAATTGCTGCATTGTTTCAGATTGAATTCAGATCTGGATTTCTTTTCAGAATCATGTTTTGGAGGAAAAGAGAGGCAACTTTTGATCTTCAAATATTGGTGAACAACTAGTCCATATATGTAATGATATTTTGGGCCACCCATTAATCTTCCCATCATGAAATTTATTCCACCCAATCAGTAATAAATATGGAAACACTTTCAATTCATCGCAAATAGATTCTTCAAGAAAGCAAAACAGTGCCCATCTTCTCCCACCCCACACTTGAGTTCAATAATTATCTTGAATTTAACTTCTAGAGTGGATTGGAAAGGAATAAATGGATTGTAATGTAGCTGCCTAAAAAGGTATTTCGTGGCTACTAGGGTCTCATAGAAGGTCCGATGAAAAGGTAGGCCAAAATAAGAGTTTGATGCAAAAAGGGCTTTCAAAGTGGTGCCTTAATCATACTTAACACAATCTATTAACTCTAATAGCTTTTAAAAAGAGAAAAATAGCATGTTCTAGATCAAAAAACATGTATCAAGGCTCTCAAGAAAAATATAAATATAAGAATATGTCAAATAGGTTTAGAAACCTCTCAGGTTGGGAAAGATTTTCAATTTCGACAGCACTAGTGCACATGAGTTTCATAGTCAATCAAACTTCATCAAATTAAAAGATCAGAAATCAAGAAACAAAATCCATTCAGAAATCATTTAAATCCTCCAATACTAAAATCAAGAATTGTTACAAAAATACTCTGATGGTTTTAATTTTCCCAAGCATTCAATTTCTCTCAAGATTTCTAAAGACATACCAAAAAATGAAAAAGGAAAACCAAAAAAAATAAAAAAAATAAAATGAAAGCGCAAAAAAAAAAGAAATGACAACACATAAGAAAAATAAATAAAAAGAAACATAAAAGGTATAAAAATGGATATTTCTTGGTTAGACCCCCAAGTTGATTCTAGGTTTTTACTGCCCCTAGTTAGGCAATTGCAGTAGATTATCCCCAATCATATGGTGGATGTGGTTTGTTTGAGATAAACCACCACATGTGACTTTTTCTAGTGTCCATCAGTAGACACCGATATTGGAGAACCCCAAAGAAAATAATAATGTTCCCAACCCCCATGAAATAAGATATATATAATTTGAGTTTATGAGTGGGAGGGAAAAGAAAATAGGGGTGCTCCCTAGGAACTTCTGTGGTGTCCTCCTGCAAATGGTATGAAAGTTGTTGTAGACGAGGCAGTCACACCACCACCAGCTTCTACAGATCTTCTTCCTCAATCACCACCACTTTGTTGGTCTCTTCTTTAACATCAAAAGCCTACTCCATTTGTGTTATATAAAAAATTTTAGGAAATGAGAAGTTAGAAAACAATTCAGTTTGAATAAGATTAAAACTAGATGAATCAATTAAGAAATCTTCCCTTTTATGTAAGTCAGATTGGAAATTGATCTCTTCAGGAAAGACCATTGGAAATCCCATATCAGAAGTTTCATATTCTTCATCTTCTTACAAATCATGACATAGGTCAAAAGGGGTTGATTTTTCAATATTGAATATGGGAAGATCAAGCTTCTGGTTATCTTCAACAATGTGATTGCAGGATTCTTCAAAAAATTGTTGATCTCCCATAAGTGAATCAATTGGAACGTGTACATCAGGAACCTCCTAGAGCAATGGTTGAGTATGAGATGATATGATTAACCCTTTTATTAGCTCTTTCTCACCAGTCTCATATTCATTGACATAAAAAATGATTGGTGAAATCTCTTCCATCACATGTTCAACTTTAGGTTTCGGTTCTGGTTTCTCTTGACAAGCATGTACGTATTCAGAAATCTACTCTATTTGACTCTCCAATTTTTCCAGTACATTACCAATCCTTTTATACTTATCATCAAGATCATTTAAAACGTTTTCTGGAACCTGAGATTCATTAGTCCATGCATAAAAATTTGAGTTGAAAGACATCATGAAGAAATTTTTTTTTAGTTTTTGAAATTTATGATTTTTTTGTTTTTTTTATGAAAAATGGTGTGTGAATGTGTTGCGCCTCCCCAGAAATGACACCAATTTGATGCTTGATAATTTTTCACGGATCCCCAATCAAAATATTATTTACCTAACAATGCAATATAGTGCACTCCCAAGGTCGGTCTCGAGGAGGAAACTTACACAACACCGAAATTCTATTGTCACTATTTATTTTATAACTAATATATAATATAAATATGAGTTTGAAAGATTCATAAAATATGAATATATAAATATATATATGAAATTTTAACAAAATGATATTAAAAAGAAAAAGTAATACATTTGTTCTTGGGGATCCTAATGGTTGATATCATTGTTTATTAAAATATTCTCAATATCAATTCAATGTAGTGATCAAGATCTATCACACTACACCATCTCATTCAAAATGTTATTACCCCAATACCGAGATCTCTTTATATGGGGAAATACGCTTCCTAAAGTCGGTTAGGATATCTCTTGTCCGACCATCACTACCCAAGCCATACTCCATCATATGCATGACATAAATAGTGAAGGGAAGGATAAATGTTGAATGAGAAGAAGAACTTAGTAGTAGAGAAAATGGGGAAATCACACACCATAATCAATTTAACCACCACCTAAATCCCCAAAATTAAATAAAGAGATTAAAATTTATGTACAATGAAACTCAATCAACCATCATTATCCCCCTCGAACAAACATCAAGGTTAGTTCCCCATTCTCATGGAGTTAGAAGAGAATACGATGGGAGAAACACATAAAAGTAAAAATGGAAGAATGAGGTATGAAGAAGAAGACTAATATAAATTAAAACATTAAAAATATACTACAGAATAATAGAAAATATAAAACTACACAAAATGGAAACTACTTTTCCAACCATTTGTAATAAAAAGGAAACACTCTTTTATAGGGAGAGGGAATGACAGTTTGGATCCAAAATCTGGCCCGAATGTAGGCGCGTGAAGGACCTCCTTAATGACAGAATTGGGAAATTGTTCCTTCTTAAAAGTTGTTTCCCAACATCTTCTCTATTTCTCCACAAAAGTTCAGTCTTATTGGTCCACATATGAAGTTGTTATGACTGTTTAGGTGTGCAACATTTATTCTTTTCAGGTGACTCTTCATATTCCACAACACCGAGTTACAATTCATTAATGACCTTGACAATGAAATCATCATGCGAGGACATATTAATAAAACTTGTTAATACAGATGTATTATAGCTCCATGTAAAATTTAAGCTCCAATGGGTTGGCCATTTATGAGATATGGTCCCAAAAATAAAATTCTCTAGTTCTGTACGCATTTTTCAAGGCCTGGTTTCTGAGCTAGATTTGAGATTCCAAATAATGGATTGAGCTTTGGGTCTAGAAGGACAAAATGAATCTCATAGATCATAGAAACCTATAAAATAATAATATTTCAATTTTTATTAGTTTAGAAAATGTTATGGACGAAACCTTAAAATAAATTAAAACTGCTTAAATTCAAAATAAGCCATTTTTCCAATTAAGCTAAACAATACTCCTAAAACATAAAATGTGACAATTTCCCGTTAAATAACACATTGGTGGGATTAAAAATATTTAAATTCAGAATAAAATAAATTAAAATATTTGTTCTATATTTTCTCTTGAGTTTCATACCTATTAAGAGTTTTGATCAGGAAGGACCAAGATTTTACCGAGACCGATTATTGTTAGGAATCTTTCAACTTTTTGAAGGGGAACATGGTTAGTGCTCCAATGATTGAACTTATTGAGGAGGGTGTGTCGTTTGAGGGTTTATATGATGTACCCATTCAAGGATTGGGATGCATATTGATTTAGTAGAATTCAATGATCTCTAATGGGTCTAGGAATTTACACCCTCATGAGTGTAACTATTCCACCGATAATCTATATCTATCAGCCGTTGTTTTTTTACTGAAGTTATGGAGACATTACCTCATTGTGTAGAACTTTACAGTCTTTATAGATCAAAAGAGTTTGAGGTATGTATATTCTCATCATGATCTGAATCTCTGATAGAGTAGGTGTATGGAGTTTCTTCAGAACTATTATTTTGATATTTATAATACCTCAGGAAAGGGGAATGTTGAGAATGATTATTTGATCATAAAGTCACAAAAGGATGTTGTTCTGGAGTCTTCGGATTCTTGGAAAGTAATGGAGGAGTTGACATCCCTACACTAATAAAACCATAAAATCTAAAATCACTTAAAACCCATAAAAACCTAAAAAATTATAAAAAAACCTAAAAACCCATAGAACCCCTCAAAATATCTAAATCCTAAAAACCATAAAAATCCTAAAAAATCACTAAAAATATATAAAAACATAAAAATAGTAAAAACATGAGAAACCCAAAGAGACCCTTCAAAACCTAAAAACACTTAAAACCCTTACAAACCAAAAAAATGATAAAACCCTAAAGTCATTAAAAACCATAGAAATCCCTAAAAATTTGAAAACCTTAAAAACCCATTAAAACTATAAAAACATTAAAAACAATAACAACTCATTAAACTATAAATAACATTAAAAAGCTATAGAAAACATTAAAATCCAAAGAACTTATAAAAATCCTAAAACCCCCAAAAAACAATAAAACCCATAAAACCCTTCATTATACATGAAAACTCAAAAAATCATAAAAAACCTAAAAACCCATTGTAGGGTCCTGAAAATTCTGCAAGGGGGAAATCCAATTACCCCAAAACATGGAAAAAGACCTAACCAGTCTGTGCACCGGCTCCTAGCAACAGTACACATCCTGTTCGGAGAACCGGCCTCCCGCAGACGCTTTCATTCGCGAAATTGGGGAGGAGCACCTATGTGGGCGCAAACCAGGAAGACCGCCAGTGAAGCCAGGCCGATCCACCACCGTGAACCGCGACAACCGGCCCATGCTGCATGCGTTGTCATTCGCGAAATGGAGCCGGAAGCCGTATTCCACCGCAAACCTCATCCTTCGCGGAATAGAGGTGGATCGGTCCATAGTCACGATGCGCCCCCTCCACGGACCACTTTTGTTCACGGAATAGAGGCGGAGTGGTGCACGGCCACGGAGAAATTCCGAAAAACTCCGATTCCAAATATCGCTGGTTAACCGAGTCGTCCACAGGTGGGGGTTCTTTCATGGGCTTCCGCAAATCGTGACGTGTTCCCATCAATACCACCTCTTCACGACTCTATAAATAATCACCAAGGGGAACCAAAAAAAGAGAGAGGAGAGGATGGGTGAAAACTCGTGGGGAGATGCTGGAGAAATCGCTCCCAGCGGTTCGCGACCATCCACAAACCCCATATCGTCCATGGATATACTCTTACGCATAGAGGAGAGACCAGTCCGTGAACCACATACATCAACCCCCTCCACGAACCAGTGTCATTCGCAAAATGGAGGCGGAAACCCCTCCGTGGGCATGAAGTAGGATGGGCGCTAGGCGCCCTTCACGGAAACTTCCTTCGCATCCATCTCATCTACGGACAACCTCCTTCAAGGACAACCACCTTCGCGGATGACCCTCCTTCACGACCTATTCCTTCACGGATAGCCCCTTCTTGGACTAGTCCTTCGTGGCCTGCTCCCTCGCGGCCAGCCTCCTCCGCGGACAGCATCCTTCGCGGACGTCCATCTCCTCCATGAATGTCTCCTATGGGGCCAGCTCCGTCGCGGTCATTTCCATCACGGCCAGATCCTACACGGCCCGCACCATGCGGAAACCCCCATGCACTCGCTGGTCCATACCGCGGGGGCTGCGCCCCCGCACCCCCGCTCCGGATCTGTGTCGGTCCCTTCACTACCTTCAATGACGCCCATGAAAAATGGAGAGTCGCACCGCGAACTTTTCGGGCCGGGTCATCAATATTTTCTATTGCACACTTATGTCGTTCCAACATTCGTCCTATACATTCCATGAGTCGAGCTATTCCTCACAACTCTCCTATAACCCCATTTCCTATCTCCTTTTTCTAGGTTCATCCAGAATGGGCCGCCCTTGCGTAAGTCCCACACCATCCATTGTTAGGTATCTCCTTCCTAGTCGTCCTGACCACATGATGTTAAACTGAATGACTCTCGTCCTGACTGCATGACGTTAAACTGTACGGCTCTCATCCTGACCATATGACGTTAAACTGTATGTCCATTGTCCTGACCACATGACGTAAAACTGTATGGCCCTCATCCTATCCACATGATGTTAAACTATATGGAAACAGTCCTCTCTACATGACTATAAACTGTAGCAATCCCTATCATTCAATAATTGGATGCCTCTTGCTCCATGAAAGACATACCTTATGCCCCAAGCATAAGATACCTCATGCCATGTTTACAGTGGCATAATTTCAAGAGGGCTGGAATCCATTCAAACATTCCATCACTCCACCTCATGCTTTGCATGTCCTTCATTCGGATACTCATCCTATTTCATGTCTGAAGGGACCCCCTAACGGCCTGGTATCATGCCGCATCAGCTCACCTATCATCTTGGGCCAACGCCCTTGAAAGAATTTGGACAACACTTTGAGTCAGGTCCTGTGTTTCAAACACGGTCAGCAGTCGACCCTCGTTTGTTTGGTCCCATTTTATGCTAACGCGATATGGATGCTGTGTTTTGAACATGGTCAAAAGTTATCCTTCATCACCACGCCACCATCATTGAGTTCTGAATGTCGGGCATGTAATTCACACTTTTCATCTCCCTTTGTTTGGACTGAATCCAACACCCTTGGTGTTATCCCGCTTGTGCACTTGCGCATAGGTGTATGCCTCAATTATATTCCTCAACCCACCAGTGATTTTGGATGCCCTCATGGTACGACTTGAGGAAGGAACCTGGGCATCTTCCTTGCGTAAGCCCCATTCACCAGTGCCACTCCTTAGCCGTACATGGGAATCCATCTCGGATTAAGCCCTGACCTTATAAGATGCCTCATGTCATGATCATAGTGGCGTAATTTCAAGAGTGTTGGAATCCGTTCAAACATTCCATCACTCCACCCCACGCTTTTCATGTCCTTCATTCGTATCTTCATACTCTTCCATGTCTGAAGGGACCCCCTAACGGCCTGGTCCCATGCCGCATCGGCACACCTACCGTCCTAGGCCAACACCCTGGAAGACTTTGGACAACACTTCGAGTCAGGTCCCGTGTTTCGAACATGGTCAGCAGTCGACCCTCAGTTGTCTGTCCCCATTTTAGGCTAACGTGGTATGGATGCTATGTTTTGAACATGGTAAATAGTTATCCTCTATCTCCATGCCACCCTCATTGTGTTACGAATGTCGGGAATGTAATTCACACTTTTCATCTCTTTTTGTTCAGACTGATTCCAACGCCCTTGGTGTTATCCCTCTTGTGCACTTGTGCACAGGCGTTGGGCCCCATTATACTCATCAACTCACCAATGGGTTGGGATTCCCTCATGTCCAGACATGAGGAATACATCATGGGCATCCATCCCGGAGTAAGCCCCAACTTTATGGGCTTCCCTTATGCATAAGCCCCACTCCACTTCTCACGGACGCACCTTTCGCGACGTGATCCTCGGGTCCCTACTGCCTCTTGTTTCACACACTGAGCATGACTCACGTTGGCTTAGATTAAGCATCGACCATGACATCATCATGGGCCTCCTTAGAGTGTAAGCCCCAATCCATCATTATGGTCCTCCTCAGAGTGTAAGCCCCAATCCATTACCCTGGGCCTCCTTAGAGTGTAAGCCCCATGCCAATGCGAACTACGAGGACATTGATTCCCTGCCAAAGGGATATGTTGGAAGCCTCCATGAGGTTCAAGCCCGATCACTATTGGACCCTGGGGTCCACCTTCACGTCGGTTCTCTGGCGCTCCCCTTTCAAACTATGTAGACTTTGATCCCTGTCCCCTAGGCAGGGTACATAGGAAGCCTCCATGAGGTTCAATCCCAACAACCGGTTGATCCGACTATCTTCACATCGGTTCACCGTGCCACCCCTAGTGCCGCCTCAATGAGTTCCGACTCCTCGGGGTCATTAATACAACAAGGGATGGTAAACCTCGGGCCTAAATGATTCCGAACCCTGGTGTTCAGCTGTTCATTTCCTACCAGGGTTAAATCCGTGGATACTATGTTTGGGTATAAACCAATGATTCGCGAACATATGAATATGTCTTAAATCTATAAGAGAGCCCCAGAATGGGAAACAATTCCCCCCAAAAGGGTGTGATGAGCCCGACTTCCCATCCTCTCGACCAATGTGAGTTGTTAAGCGTCGCTGGTCAGACCATCTAGCAAACGCCTACCTTTGGAAAGCAGATCTGCACGTCATCAGATACGGAACCATTGGGCGTTTCGAAACTAGACCGAAACAAAAATGGTGATCCCGATGTGAATCTTTAACCAAGAATGATGAATTTTTACCTGATCCCACCCTATGCCCCCTTTTACTCACATGGAGGGACAAGCAAGGTCATTAACTACGCATGGGATCATGAGATGCTGCTTTGACGGGTTTGCTGCTTGTATTTGTTAAAATGTTTTGCAGGTACTACCTTTAGAACTCCCTTCAATCCAATGGAATCTTGAAGGAAATCACAAGAGCAGGCTTCCAACAACGCAATGACTGGACGTCCTCACCTACGGAGGACCCCATCACCCACCCAGCGTCTTCAACGCTGGGTCTTGGACGCGCTGATCCGAGAGTACCACGTGAACGATACTCTCCCAACGGTGGAGGCGGACATGCATGCCCTCTAATCTGCCAAAACTCATCGGTCGCCTACCCAACAGTGGCCCCAAAGGAAGATCCAGATAGCCCATGTTGTTGTCTCCAACCATTTCGGGAGTCTACCACAGAAATGGACAATGCGTACATCCCTTATCTTAGGGAGGCGGATGAGGTCGACGTTGAGGACTTCATCCCCACCGAATGGGGGTTCTGCTCCAAGGCCCCCGCCAGAAGGCATCATCGCGGTCATGCCACGATTCAACATCCTCATGCCGAGGAGGATGTCTCCCTGAGGATTCAGGCCCACGCTCCCCAAGCTCGGGCCCCTCGGACCGCCCGACGAGGGTGGCAGACGTACAATCCGGGACCGGTCATCACCCTAGTCCCTGAGGAGGAGCTCCACTTCCCAGCCACGGAGACGTACCATGAACAGGAACCTACACCTTTTCACTCCTCCCGAGCCCACCATCCAGACATGGCGGCATCATACAAGCTGGCGCGCATACCCGCCGAGCTCCATCAAGCCTGTCGCTCACACAGGACGACACTTACCAGGAAGGCACCTCTCCCTTCCCAAGGTTGTGAAGCCCACCAACCTGACATGGTGGTGACCCGACACCTACAGGACCAGCTCCTAATAGTTACTTCTGACGCCCGCCATCCTGATATGGTGGAAATCAAAAAACCCCGCAAACTAGATGTGGCAGAAAATCATAGACGGGCACATCTCCCCGCCAAAAAAGCCCACCGACACGATATGGTAGGAAACCAATATATGCAGGGCCAGCTTCCTGTGGATGCAAGTAAAGTCCTCTATCCCGATGTGGTGGCAAATAGAGAGATAAACCAGCGTATCCCAGCACAGGGGAAGATTCGTTCACCTGCCCCGACACAAGAGAATTGTCAGTACCCACTGACCACCGGAGGACCAGAGTAGAATATTCCTACTCCAATATAGGAATGGGACTTCATACTAGTTCCAGCCAAAGATGTATCTCTACATATCCTGGAAATGATGGAGGAGAAGGTATCGATCCCAGATCATATCTTGCAGACTTTCCAGAATGTAATTGCATCAGCGGCAACAACAAGGACTCGGGCCCGTGAGCCCGTCTCCCCAATTGAGGCGACTCAACTGAGAGACGAGATAGATTCCTCAAAGCAGATCTACATCCCTACTTCTTCCCAGGAGGGTCGCTAGCCATATTCCGTGATGCAAGGGAAACCAGATCGAGCAGCTTCACTCATTCCAACTGGGGGACACCCGTCCATCACGGTGGATTCTCCAGAGCAGGCATATATCCCTGCCAAAAGTCAAGATGTTCGTCGGCGTATCCCGGAAGCATCATGGGACCCAATTAGATAGGGTCCCAAAGGTGAAGGTTATTTTCAACAGCAGATGGTCCCCACTGCCTGCAAAAGACCTCCTTGAATGCGTCAAAGGCAGCCAGAAAATAAAGAGGGAGTTCATGACCCCGCTCTGCTGGAAGCTGGTTTTCCCAATACAGATAAGTATACATCAAAGGCTCTGAACCCTTCCCACCCATTACCATATTATGGGAGTGTTAGTGGCAGTTGCGAAGGTCCTCCCCACAATGTCGCTACCAGCATCTCTGAAGGTCCTCCCCAGAGCACCTGTGGGGGCCTCCCCCGCGGGCATATGATGATCGATCATGAGAGCCCCTCTTTTGATATGAGTCACAGCAACACTCCATGTGACCAAAATATCGAGCAACAAGAAGGTCCTCCACTTGCTGTGGTCTACCCTGAAGTTCCTCCCCAGGGTATACACTACAATCACTCTCCATGCAGTAGGACCACAGATTATGATAGTAGTCCTCACTATCAAAGTCGCAACTATGGAGGCCCTCCCTGCAGTGACGTCTCATCACGACAAGAAGGTCCTCCCCTTGTCGTCTCCTACCCTGAAGTTTCTCCCCAGGTGTTACACTAAAACGACACTCCGCGCAACCGGGCATGAGATCACAGTGGTAGTCCTCACCACCCTGATAATGGAGGTCCTCCCCGTAGAGATGTCAAGAAATGAGAAGGCCCTCCCCTCGTTGTGGTACATTATGGAGGCCCTCCCAAGGATTTATCCTGCATATATTCTCCCTACGACATCAGTAATGGTAGTCCTCTCCATTTCTGTAGCTGTGACAGCAGTCCTCGCCCCCACGACCACCATTGCGAAGGTCCTACCGCATTGGCCCCAAGAAACAAGAAGGTCCTCCCCTTGTCACTGTGTGTCCTGAAAGTCCTCCCTAGGATGCATGTCGAATGTCAAGCCATGATGGTCATCCTCACAATGATGGCAGTTGTTGCGAAGGCCCTCCACGTAACAATGCTCTGCATCTAGAAGGTCCTCCCCTTGCTGCGACACGCCTTGAAGGTCCTCCCCAAGGTGTACACTGCAAAAGTTCTCTATGTACTGAAGCATCGAGCAGTAATAGTAGTCCTCGCCATTACGGCCGCCATTGCGGAGGTCCTTCCTATGATGATATATCATATCAACAGGTAGGTCCTCCCCCTGTCGAATCAAGCACAGAAAATCCCTCGTATGTCGAGGCACTCAGAAGGACGGGATCAAGCTTGTCATATTCCCAGTTAGTCACTGACGATATCCTTCTGCAATAAGGATACGGTCCAGGGCCGCGTTCATCCTCTGAACCACCTCGGAATCACCCACATAATGATTCAGAACCTACCGGTCCCACTACCTCCGACCATATTGGCAGCGAGCATCTCAGTTGGGCCGACCAAGTAGAGGAGTCACTAGCAGAGGACTATGCCGATATGCTGCACTAGAAGAAACTACTGGCCAGGGATGATATACCAGTTATGTTTTGTCTTATGGCCACCTCTCAGTTCGACATACCCAGAGTGTTGTGGAAGAATGCATGCAAGACATCCGCCATAATATATGGACAACCCTCCACCGACTGAAATCAATCTTCCTGCCCTACGATGGATATGTAGACCACGTCAAGACAGTAGGAGACCTCCTACGTCACATCGGCCTGGGAGCTCTTCCTCCAGCACAACAACAATGACCCGAGAGGCGTAAAGAAAACATGGAGATAGACTGCCTCCGTGCGCTGCACCAGCTGTACCACCTCATCGGTGATGCTCCGACGAGAGTCCATATTGGGGGATGGGGAGAACATGGAGCTCTGCATTTCACTCTGATCCCCGCCTAGAAGAATCCGTTCGGCGTGGTGTCTTGCAACGTCATCACGTCAAGACAGAAATTGAGTGGTCTCTCTATTCAGGAAAGGCAACACATCCAGCAGAGTTAGACCTTGAGTAAGTCCCAGAAGCGTCAGGCCCAATGGGAACAAGCCATTCAAGAACTCATGAATCAGTCCACCAAGAGCATACAACAGGACTCTCGCCTAAGTGAGGCCAATCAGTGATCTTTTCCTGCCTCCCCAGAAGGGATTCATCCACAGGTGAATTCGGCACCAAATTTGGTTCACCCTTGAATGGGGGCACGCATGATCAGGAAGGTATCGATAGCAGCAGCCACTGCTGCAATCCAGGGTCACCCCCAGCCTGCAGGGCTAGGGGCATTTTTAACAAAAAAATCCCCTGTAAGACCAATAAAATCGGGAATAGACTCTATGTACAAGGAACATAGCCAACCTAGCCCTCAGGGTTGGGGCATTATTAACCCCTCAACAACAACCTCCCCCACAAGAGTCAGTATTCTCTCATCTAGGGAGGACAATCAGAAGATGAGGTTCCCATCCTATCCCATCGTTTGAATCACCGTTCCCTCCGAGAGGACGGCGCACCGTAAGGTCGCATCAAAGAACTTTTCGCATCACCCTTCGTTAAGAATTCCGAAGGAAATCCCAGGTCACGAAATGGAAGACCAGTAGAAGACGAGGGAGATCCTATTACCATGTGAAAGATGACATATTCTCCACCCCGCGATATGCATCTATCAATGTCATAGAGGTTAACCCCATGGGTGACACCAGAGATACTGAAAATCAGGAGGGATCTGGAGACGATAGTTCCGGTAAGGCTGTGACTCACAACGAACCGCCAGGTGTGCACAACATGAACTAGAGGGCCGCCCTAAATATGGCCTTCCTTCCAACCAACCCTCCTATACCTACGTAGCGAGCTTCCAACAGGGATAAGAACAAAGGACTGGTTACCCTTAACCCACCTCCTTCTCTCAACAAAGATGAGCCACTCATGCTCGAAGAGAGATTCGCTCGACAGGAAGAGGATATGAAAGAATTGAGGCGGATTAATGCCGAGCTACTCCAGAGGAACCGCCAGATTGAAAGTGTGTCCCGGGAGGAACCACATCATTCACTCCCAGCAAGTGCACCTCAAAGACTAAGGTTTTCCCCGAAAAACGAAACACGGTCAAGGATCCCGTCCAACGAGGCGTCCGACCCGTCCAACTACCAAAGCGTAGATTTGGATGAATACCAAGACTTCCCTCCACTCAGGAAGTGATCGTAGAAAGTACACCTGAACCCTCCGAAGGTGCCACAAACGACACACACACCCTTGGTGCTGGCCAATCCGGATCCTCAAGTAATGCCTCGGGCTACGCCTACCCAGGACCGGGCCCAACAGGATGTAAACCAGGTTCTCACCCAAAACATCAAGGCACTAACAGCTCGATCAGAAGCGATGGAAGGTTGACACGCTCCGATAAATCCAGAGCGGAAACCCTACCCGGATTGGGTTAGCAACACACCATCTCCACCCAATGTTGGGAGCCCTGTATTCCCTATTTTCAAAAGGTCAGGTGATCCAGAACAACATTTGATGCAATAAACATCTTATTGCGACCCTATGATGGGAACTCCGAAGAAACAAGAAGCAGTAAAACTCAGATGCTTCGTATAGACCTTGCAAGGATCTACCTTCATCTGGTATACGAGTCTGCCAGCCCAGTCAATAAAGAGCTGGGAAGACCTTTGGCAGCAATTCCTGTCACACTTCAGCTCAACATTGCCTAAAACAATGGCCAGCGATCTAATTAAATGCAATTAGAGGGAGAACGAGAGGGTCTCATATTTCATCCCCAGATGGAAAGGTTTGACCTATTACCTGAACATGCCAATGCCTTAGGATGAGATGTTATCCATATGCATCGATAATCTTCGAGATGAGCTTTGAACACCACTCATACCAGTGGAGTGCACCACTGGCTTCTGCCATCTCTCGGCCATTGCCCAGAGAATTGAGGACTACCTTCAGTGGACCAATTCGAAGTCTCGAATAGCCACGAAAGCTCCTACAAAAATAGCCCCTAGAGTTGAAGCGTCCGCTGTCACACTCAAGCTGGCCCCTGTGCCCGCTCCACCGCCCAGGCCTCCACCAAATCGTCAAGGGCCTCCTGCATATCAGCGGCCACCCCCACCTAAATGGGGCAATCAGTGAGGACTGAAGCGGAACTAGTTTGAGGAACGAAGACAAAGAGTATACTCATTCCAGGATGATCAAGTCTGCGGCTACTTTATTGCCGCCATGAATTGGAACTTACTCCGCCTCCCAAACCGAGGAAACACGAAGAGGTCAGCCGCGATGATAGGCCAGATTACTACCCCGGCCATCGGATGTTAGGGAACAATATCTGAGAATGATTCATCTTCAAAGACCTCCTGAAGAGGATGGTAGACTCCAGACAGGTCGAGCTGGGACCACCCCCAGCACATGTGGCATGTATCTCTAACACCTACTCTGACAAAGAGGATGGGTGGCAGAAATTCACCAGCAAGCAGGGGCTGAAATTTGACAACTGGATGACTCGGAAGACTATCAACCGAGCTCAGGGCATACTTTGAGCTCAACTACAGCAGCCGGTGTTGCCGCCAACATCCCCTGACACCGCACAACCGACTGCATCGACCTCACAAACCTCCTCGAGCCAGTCATCTGAGCGTAATCGCAGAAGGAGGAAACAATCGCAAGAGGAGCAGTCTTCGATGGGTCCAAAGTTAGTCCCAACCCTGGCAGATTATATGCCCTCGAATTTTGCACCATGGGCACCGACCCACCAAGCAACACCATCAGGGACAACCGACCAGGTTGACCTGTCAGAGGATGAAGAGCCAATATTTTGTTCTATTAACATCATCCATCTTATGGAATAATTCCCTGACGAAGGGTATGGTTACAAACCCGAGTTCCCAGCACGAGGAGCTGGGATGAGGAATTGCAGATGTAGGGGATACTAGGGGAGGCACATCCATGACCAAATCCAACCCTACGGTTGGACCCCGACCCAAACCATTAGTATCACGGAATCCCATGGGAGAGCCCTTCAACAGACTCAGTAGGAGAAATAATTCCCCTCCACCTCCACAAGTAGCCACTCTGGCCCTGTTGTTCTGCGATACCCACCAAAGGAGGAACAAGTGTCTCGCCGCTTAGTGTGCAAAGACAGGCCGGCTTGGCCAAGTCCTCAAAATGCGGGAACGCCATCATTATCTGATCTTGCGGCCAGTCCCTCCTCATCAAATGCACCATCAACTAAAGCACCCGCTAAGACTCTCTCACCAATGGAGAAGCATCGGCCGCTGGAGCAGAAATATGATATCCTTAAGCAGCTGGCATCAGTACCAGCCAAGCTGTCAATCCTCGATGCCCTAAGTCTGTCAGCAGACCTCATGGAGGCACTTATAGAAGCTTTGATCAGCCCCCATGAGTTTCAAGTCGAGGTAGAAACCGCCAAAATTTACAAGATGGAGACTGACCCGACTGAATATAATGTGGTGATTTCCTTCACCGATTAGGATGATGATGCCATCAAGCAAGGGCACATCAGACCACTATATGTGTCCGGCACACTAAATGGTATTGAGATCCGAAAATTCTTTATAGATAATGGATCTGGAGTTAACCTCCTTCCCCTACGGACACTCCGTAAGTTGGGCTACAGTGAGGATGACCTAATTCCCTCGGCCACAACTCTTTTGGGTTACGATAAGAGTGAGCAGAAACCAATGGGTCAAATTAAGCTGAAGACCCATTTTGGTGACCTGGTAGCCTATACGGAATTTTTGGTGGTCCGATAGAGCACAACATTCAATTCCCAACTAGGAAGGTTGTGGCTCCATAAGCACATGAACGTTCCTTCAGCCTACCACCAGTGTATCTAGTACAACGTCAATGGACAAAGTGGAACATTGCAGGCCAACAAGGCCCCTTTCGAGCTCTCCGAGACACATTACATTGATGTCGGGTTCTATGAGAAAAATAAAAAGAAGCCTTTGGTCGATGGTGTCGACTGGATCCCCGCTCCAAATGGCCTGGAAATGGTTCCTGATGACCCCCTCAGGCAGCTTGGCAGAGATTATGTCATTCCCATCAACCATGTTGAGAGTAGGAGATCAAGTACGGACACACACTCTGATGTCCTCATGACTTCATCCATGATGGTCGAGCATGACAATCCAGGAACGTCCACCAACCCTCGATTTGGGGACGAATATTCAAGCGGGGATGCCCACGATGCCTCTCCCTCAAACCCTCGAAGGCTCACACCGGAAGCTCTCTCCTCGTCGGATCAAGAAGATGAGGACATGGGAGAAGTAGAGGGGGAAGATCTCAGGGATGAACCTTCTACATTTGAGGAGGGTATCTCTACCACAGTGGACGAGCTCAGGGAAATAAACCTGGGTATTGAGGAGGATCGGAGGCCTACTCTCATTAGTGCAGCCATGTCCCCCGAGGAGCACGAGGTATATACCTCTTTCCTGAGGCAACATCGGGATGTTTTTGCCTAGAATTACACAGAAATGCCAGGACTCAATCCCAAAGTGGCGACGCATCACCTGGGTCTTCCAGAAGACCACTGGGGCTATAAACTGGCTGCTAGAAGGACGCATCCCTCACATGCCACAAAAATAGAGGCTAAAGTCAATAATCTCATTAAAGAAGGCTTCATTCGGGAGGTCCAGTACCCCATTGGGTTGGCCAACATCATCTCTATCAAGAAAAAGAATGGACAAATCTGCATCTGCATTGACGTCAGAGATATCAATCAGCACTTTCTGAAAGATGATTTCCCGGTCCCGATCACCAAATTATTAATCGATGCGATGGCCAGGTACGATGAACTATCCTTCATGGATGGATATTATGGATATAATCAAATCAGGATGGCCGGAGAAGACGGAGGATCCACTACCTTCAGGGCCCCTCAATGGGTATTCTGTTACAGGTTCATGCCCTTTGGTCTCAAGAACGCTGGCACCACATATCAGTGCACCATGAATCGGATCTTTAAACCATTCCTGGGGAAATTCGTTGAATGCTACGTGGATGACCTGGTGGTCAAGTCCAGACTGCGCTCAGATCACCTGTCAGACCTTGAGACCATCTTCAAAAATATCTGACAGCATATCTTGAAGATGAACCCCTTGAAATGTGCCTTTGGGGTTACTGTAGGGAAATTCCTTGGCTTCGTCTTACACCATCATGGCATCAAAGTCGACCCTGAGAAGAAAAATTCTATCCTTGGACTTCCACCTCCTTGCAATCTCACCAAGTTTAGGGGATTACAAGGACACCTAGCCTATATTAGGTGGTTCATAGCCAACCAGGCAAATGTTTTCCCTTCACCAGGTTAATGAAGAAGGGGGTCACATACCAATGGACGGGTGACTGCCAAGAGGCATTCAAAAAATTAAAGAAGTACCTCTTAAGCCCACCGATTCTCATGCCCTAAGTTGAAGGAAGACTTCTCATCTTGTGTGTGACAGCCTTAGAGCGATCACTGGGAGCCTTCCTCGCACAAAAGAACGACGTCGACAGTGAAAACAGTCTCTATTACCTCAGCTGAACCATGATTGATGCTGAGACTCGATACTCAAACATCGAGAAGAGTTGTTTGGAAGAGCACACTTTGACAGGGACCACTGCACCGGACGCCGAGCTACCCTATGAAGACATCTTCTCAGTTCAAGAGGAGTTCCCAACATGGGAAATGTACTTCGACGACGCATCCCGAAGCGCAATCGGGAAGAGGATGGAGGATCGCAAATTCAACCAAGTGGGCTTGGGAATAATACTCGTCTCCCTAGAAAAGGAAGTCTTTCCATATTCCTTGATCTTATCAGAAGGATGTATGAACAATGAAGCCGAATATCAAACTCTCATTGCAGGCCTGGAACTTTCACTCCAGGAACAATTACAGACCATTAAGGTAAAAGGTGACTCAGAAATGGTCATCAAGAAAGTCAATGGTGACTATACTATTAAAAAGGAGGATATGATCCCTCTGTTTGACCATGTCTAAGGGTTAATGGCAGGATTCTCCACAGAACCAACATTAACCTATATCCCCTGGTCTCAGAACGCTCTGGATGATGCATTAACCAATGCGGCCACAACCATAGCTGACCCAGGCCGGGATGAAACGATTATCAGTATTGCTCACTGTCGAATGGTATTGCCATTTTTTCAGAACAAGATTAAAGAAATCCAAGAAGTCAGTCCTGTCCCCGATCCATATGCTCCTGCCACCGGCTGGATGACCCCCCATTGCAAACTACCTTCAATAGGGAGAACTTCCATTAGACAGGGTTGAACGAGAGAAAATACAGATAAGGGCAATCATCTTTGTCCTATATGATGGCGCGGGTCAGCAAGAGGTCCTCTACAAAAGAGGCCTCAATGGAGTGCTCCTCAGATGCATTGATGGAAAATAAACCGCTACCGTAATGAATGATGTACATGCCGGAGCGTGTGGAGCACACTAACCGGGGACCATGCTTTCCCATCAGGTTCGAAGGATTGGGTACTACTGGCCCACGGTGGCACGAGACTGCGAGTGTGTTACTGCAAAATTCCACTTAGGCCAGATTCATGAAAACTTCATACAAAAACCCCTGGAGTTACTTCATCAAGCCAAGTACTCTTGGCCTTTTGCCGTTTTGGGAATGGACGTCATGGGGACATATCCTCTCGCCATGACCAAACAGCTGAAGTATATCCTCACAGTAACCGACTTATTTTCCAAATAGGTAGAAGCCATACCCCTCAAGGAAGTCGGGCCAAGAAATATTGTTAGCTTTGTGAAGACCAATATAATCACCAGATTTGGTGTCCCTCATACCATACTGACGGACAACGGCACCGACTTCTGCTCTGCTGAATTGGAGAAACTATACAACGAGTATGATATCATGGCTAACCACTCATCCCGCTACCATGCAGCGGCCAACGGACAGATAGAGGCTTTCAAAAAGACCCTGTCCAACATTCTCCAAAATATGGTGGAAAAAGACAAGAAGTCATGGCCGGATAAACTCTTCC
Source organism: Viscum album (assembly GCA_963277665.1). Classification (NCBI taxonomy): domain Eukaryota; kingdom Viridiplantae; phylum Streptophyta; class Magnoliopsida; order Santalales; family Viscaceae; genus Viscum; species Viscum album. Next base: position 1,422,064,985 of record OY728136.1, on the reverse strand, counting down.
ATGCATTTTGGGCTTATCAAACCACAATCTACGCCGCTACTCGGGCCACCACGTACTCGTTGGTGTATGGAACAGAGGCGGTCCTGCCCATTGAACTCCAACTTCCCTCACTCCGTGCTGCCATCTGTGATCAATTATCCAATGATGAGCAGTCATAAAAGAGGCTAGGTGAATTAGAACAGCTAGATGAGAAGTGGTTGCACACTTTGCACCATATGGATGTATACCAGAACCGGATCACACGAGCCTTCAACAAAAAGGTTCGTCTTCGGTATTTCTTGGAAGGAGGATTAGTGTTGGTCCTCCGGACCCCAATGATACCCGGAAAGAAGCCTCCAAATCTGGATCCCAAATGGGAGGGACCATACGTTGTACACAAGTTCTACTCCAACGAAGCATATACCCTGATCTCCATGGACGAACAATTTACAACCGCTCCAACAAATCCGAGGTTCCTGAAAAAGTATTTCGCATAATAACTAAAGGTGTACTATTCCTCGTTCGAGCTACATGATGTTAAACTGCCAAGAACCCAATGGTCCAAACTCTATGAACCTAAACTAAGAGTATCCCATCTTCATCGGCATAACTAAAAGCAGTTACTGTATGAGCTGCTTATGTTAAACTGCCAAGCACCCAACGGTCCAAACTCTTTGAACTTAATCTAGGAGTATCACGTCCTCACCGCATGATGTTAAACTGTGTGGAGTTCTTCCTCACCACACGATATTAAACTACACAGAATATAATAATACCCCTCATCCTAAACACATGACGTTAAACTGTATGGAACTCATCCTCACCGCATGACGTTAAAATGCACGGATATCAGAGAACTATGTACGGCTTGATTCCTGTCCTCGAAGGATATGTAGTGACATTGGGATCGCTTATCCTAGCCCAGCCACTCCCAAATAAAAGCTAAAAATTCCTTCTTCCCCCCATGTACGGACCATACCTGCACGGGGTGTATCCATCGTCCTCACCACACGATGTTAAACTGCACGAACAAGAAGTTTTAACAATGCCCCCGTCACCCCGTGTATGGACCAGACCTGCACGGTGTGTACTTCTTTTAGAGGACTACATGCGGTTTGATTCCTGCCCTCGAAGGATACATAGTGACACCAGGGTTCCCCATCCTGGACTAGCCCCCTGAATAAAAGATAAAAATTACCTTTCCCCCCATGTACGGACCAGACCTACATGAGGTATATCTTTCTTCCTCACTGCACGACGTAAAACTGCAGAGATAGCAAAATTTAAAAATGCTCCCTTTTCCCCGTGCATGGTCTAGACCTGCACGGGGTGTGTTTTTACATCCTTGTCATATGACGTTAAACTACAAGAACTATAATGTTAAAAATGACCCCTTCCCCCGTGTACGGACCAGAATTGCATGGGGTGTATTCTTCGTCTTTACTGCATGACGTTAAACTGCACGAAAGTCGTCCCCACCGCATGACATTAAACTGTGCAGAACCCCCTTTCCTTTTACATCGGGTCACCTTCGTCCTTACCGCATGACGTTAAACTGCACATACTTCATCCTCACCGCATGACGTTAAACTGCACGGACTTTGTCTCGACCCACCTAAGACACATGGCGATATAAGATAGAGATAATCCTTGCACATTTGGATGCATCCACTCCATACATCAAACTCCATGACCTGAATAATTATGGATCTTCATAACCAATCATGGCCATCGGATGTGGAAAGTCATCGACTCGTGGACACCTTTTCATGACTATGCATACCATGCCCTCAGCGGCTCTGCATATTGATATCCCCTGGCCCATCAACCAAAGGCAAGATTTCCTCGGGCGACACTCTTCCTAGATCTGTACGCCTACCGGCCTCAGATCCCCTGTATCACATCTCCAGATCCAAAAATTTATGGGGAAGTGGTTTACAATTTCATTCCCCTTTTCATGTCCAAGTGTTTCCAGGGTATCCCTATCTGGCTGGCCTATGTGTCCGTCGGTGGTTCACATAGCGACCTGCATTAACTAACATCAAGCTAGGACTAGGCTACTTTGACTCAATGGACAACTGCAGTGAAGATGTTTCCTGAATAGTAGGACACCATTATCCCCACATGCCGAACTCTGCACTGTGAGCAATCGCGGATTCTCATAATCATTCATGGCCATCGGAAGTGGAATGTTATTGACCTGTGGACACCGTTGTACGACTATGCATACCATGCCCTCAGTGGCTCTGCATAATGAGAGCCCCTGTCTCGTCTATCAAAGGAAATATTTACTTGGGTGGTACTCTTCCAAGTTTCGTACGCTTACCAGCCTCAGAGCCCCCACGCCACACCTCCTAATCCGAGAAAACTCAATGTTCTAGTTTACAACCTTCATCCCCCACCTTGTTCCAAGTATATCAGAACATGTTGACTCAGTTATCCTTCGAGTGACTGCAGTAATAGTCACCCAATGGTCCGATCTCTATGAATGTTAAACTAGGAGTACCTCGTCCTTACCGCACAATGTTAAACTGCATGGAGTGAAGGTACACCCCCACACGCAAAATAAATCAGCATAGGGAGCTCTCTAAGATTTAACAACAACCAGGGATGAGTAAGCCTAACATGTTCATACATTTCCTTCCCCGATGACAGAATTCACGGCCCGGATAATTGAGGATCTTCATAAGCATTCATGGCCATCGAAAGTGGAAATTCCTCGACCCGGAGACAGATTTGCATGACTATGCATACCATGCCCTCAGCGACTCTGCATATTGATAGCCCCTGTCCAGTCTACCAAAGCCAAGATTTCTCCTAGTGATACTCTTACTAGGTCTATATGCTTACCGGCCTCAGAGCCTCTGTGACATATCTCCTGATCCAAGATGCCCCAGAACCATGATTTACACCATCAACCCCCCTCCATGTCTTGGACATGCCAGGATACTCAGGCCCAGTTACATTCTAATCAAGAGTGGCCTTTTTAACTACGTCCTCACAACATGACGTTAAGCTGCATGGTCGATCGTCCTCACTGCATGATTTTAAACTACACATCATCCTTTAATAATGCTCATCATCTTTGCCGCATGACGCTAAACTGCATGGTCAGACCCGCCATGGGTTCAGTAAGGAACATGGGATTTTCTTTGTCCTTCAGTGCATAGGTCAGACCAACACAAGCCACTGTCTCACACCCGCATGAGAAGGTATTACTTCACCCATTCTCGGGAAGTTTGTTCTAGATGTTTCCCCCATATCTAGGTACCATCTCATCATAAACCATACTCTGTACTCTGAAAAATACGGACTCTCATAAGCCACCCTGGTGGTCCCAAATCTGAACTTTCGTGAAGTTTCGTGGCTATCGGGGGAATACAATCATTGACCTAAGGACACCTTTGCATGACTATGCATACCATGCCCTCAGCGGCTCTGTATATTGATTTCCCCTGGCCCGTCTACCAAATACAGGACTTCCTTAGGCAATGCTTCTCTCCGAACGCCTCTTGCCCTCTGAGCGCCTATGTCTATCCTGAGATTCGGAAACCCTCTAAGTTACAGTTTACCAACCTCTTTCACAACCCTTCCTGAATATGGTGGAACGTCTTTGACAAGATTATCGAGGACTAGGAGAATCCGTTCCATTCCAGATGATGTCCCAGCTGCATGACTTTAAACTGCACCAAGCTTCAACCATCCCTTATGCTAACTAAATGCGTGGGAAAGTGGTCATTTGACCACACCCCTGATTAATACAGTTTTTCTCAAAACCATTCAGACATCACATACCCTTTCCAAGTCACCCCCGGTGGTTTTTATAATTTTCCAAGCCACCCATGGTGGTTTCTATAAGTCGGACATTCATGAAGTCCTATGGCCATCAGAAATGGAGAGTCATTTACATAAGGAGACCTTTGCACGACTATGCATACCACTCCCTCAGCAGCTCTGCCTATTGATCGCCCTGGCCTGTCTACCAAAGGCAAGATTTCCTTAGGAAATGCTCCTTCCACCTCTACATGCCGACACAGCTCCCATTCCTTGAGACATACCCTGCATGTCGTTCAAATTTAAACATGTTCCCCCCATGTGTTTCTGAAGAGTATCGAGGCATATTTTAATCAACCAAACCCCATTAGGGACCTTTCCCCACCATACTTGTTCAAAGATGTTCGACCTAAAACATTATTAATGATAGTCTTGTCAACGGGACTTTAAACCGCTCACAAAAAGAGGCACAAAATCCTGTTAGGCCGAAAACCCGAAAAGGGAGACCTAAGAAAAAGTCAGGCCATACCCGCTCAGATCACACTAAATAAGCCCAGGAAAAATCAGGGTATTAAAAGAAGAGAAAAAAAGTTTGTAGTGATATTCTACAAATCCCTAGAAATAGTCAAACTATGCTCACTGGACGCCATGGTCCAGGAAAAATTTAGAGCTTGTTTTATTTTTATCAATGGTCCTGGACTCAGATTATTCTATGTTTGGGAAATTAACATATGCAGCAATTGTGCCAAATAATTTCTATCACAGGAGATGGCGACAAGATCACTGAGGAGAAATATTTCTTTGTTCCATAACAAAGTCGGTAGGAAGGGAATCCACAATCCGGAGCCTCCTCTAGCGTGAAAGGTAATTACATGAGTTTTTCAGTGAATTCACAAAGCTGTATCAGGTGCTGGTGAGAATCCTCGATTGTATGAGAGAGATTCTCTAGTTAGGCCGTTTCAGCTTCTATACCAGCCCGCAACTCTTCCTCCTCCTGGGCCACCTTTGTTCTCACCCTCATTTCCTCCTCCATCCGCCGCTCCCCTTCTTAAATCATGGTAGCAACGTTGGCCTCTTCCTGTTGCAACCATTGTATCTCATTCCTCAGAACGCCCATGTGAGAACGCTGCTCAATAAATTCTCCCTGGAGCCTCACAACTACCCCAACATGATCATGAGCCTCAGTTAAGAAAAGTTGTCGGGTTGTGGAAAGGTAGGCTTCAGATTGTGCAGTGAAAAGGAGAGATTCAGAATCCCCCAATCATTCCCGATCAGCAACCAGCTGCTTGACTATGTCATAAAAACCATGATAGTCAAAGCCGTCAAATCCTAGCATCATAAACAGATTGTGCAGCTTCGGTAATCTGGTCGGCATCTCAGGTAGGGGCGTCTGAGAAATAAATCGCCAAATTTTATCCCAAGCCCTTTGCCGAGCAGGCCGAAGATTGGAAATGACTTATTGATCGGGCTCGGAGTGACTCCTTGATGAGGACACATACTCAGGGATGAACGTCACCAAGGAGGGACCCGATGTGGCTTCACCCGCAAGCTCTGGAACTACAGCAACTTCGCCCACGACAGTTGTGGTCATAGACATGGTTGGGTCTGACGACACGATCTTCAGCGCCAAAGGTCGTGGTCCTGAAGCCCGAGAGTCAATAAGATAGACAAATAACCCTAATTAGAAAAGGGAAGGAAAAGTAATTAGTGGCAAGAGATCGGGAAACTTACTCCTGATCGTCAAGGCGTCGACATCCTCAAGCTCTACACTGCCGCGACAACCACTCGAGGAAGATGCTACATCCTCAAAAGGAAAGGGAGTCTAGGGAGCCCCTAGAGGGGTCTAGGAAATAAGGCCATACCCGATGCCAACATCTCCCAAAGCTGTCCCCTGGCGGTCGCCTATGGAGACCAAGCTCGGGGAAATCACTCCCCCGGTAAACAAGACAATGGCCCGCTCCAGGTTTCCATCAACTAGACTAATGGTAGGCTCTTCCCCCATCACCATGAGATCCATTGGGTCTGAAGTGGCTTGCCCTGTTGGAATGGGAGGCCCCTCAGCAATCACAGGCGCCCCATTTTCTTCCACAATTGAAAGGGTTGTTTGATCAGCAGGAGTCTCAAATACCAACAGTTCCTCCTCTGATGTATCTCTGGCTGATGAAGGCAAGAGTAAAGCATCATTATTATAGGCCCATCCAGTAGGGTCCTCCATCTCATCGTGCCCAGGCATGGCTACAAGAGGCTCCGCAGATGGCAAGGAGGAAGAAGTTATGACCGCTTGTTTAGCCGCAACCAGATCCCCGGGTGACCTTGCACCATACGCCGAAACAGATAATGACTGGCAGAGTCAGGATATACAAGTTGGAAATTAAGCAAATGGGAAGTCATGATTACCCAATGCCCCTTGTCTTAGCCTTTCCGATAAATGGAATTCCTGTTACCATCTTTGGATCTGGCCAGGGGACAATTATCCCAGAGTTCGGGGAGGAGATGGAGGAGGGAAGACCCTAGTCGGATCCACAATGTTCGCCTCCATAAACTCAGCCGTGCCAGGGGACCCCTCCTCGATGACCCCTATGGGTGAAAGCACATGCTCACCCGCTACGGTACCACGGGGAGTATACTCTGGAGAGGGAATTCCCCTAGAGATTCTTCAGCACCCTGCACAAAGGGGAGAAACCTTAGAACCTCCATAATAAAGAGAGAAGAAATCCAGAATGGGCGGCATAGAAACCTCTTCTATAGGGTTAGACAATTCCGGATGTCTAATCATCATGGACACCTGGGTGGTCCCGTAGAGCCAGTTTCGGAATGAGCACATATATCTATCCATATCCTTCAATGACGTGACTATGTCACCCAAGTCCTCTTCTAACTGAAGGTGTGGCGGAGAAAATATAACCTCAATACTTGGGATCTTGAGAGGGCTCATTTGGAGTAATGCCCAAATCTCTTCATCTGAGACCCTGGCCCTCAGGTCATCCCAAATCCTCCATGCGTCTGGGAATGTGGCCGTAATAGGAATGGCTAGCCTGGAAGGATCAACTTGAGAGGGTTGGGAAGTGGTAGGGGTTGGTAGGGGTGCTAGTGGTCGTATTTGTGTTCTGGATCTTGCCACCACCCTAGAACTCTCTGGGGCTACCTGTGGATGGGACCCCACATGTAGGGAGGGGAATTACCTTGCTTCAGCCAAGATAAGGATATCATCAAAATAATCTCCCCATAAAGAGTGGTCACTTCCTTCCCCCTCTTCATCAGTCACCGGATGCAGCATGGCCTGGACTCGCTGAGTTAATACCACGTGACCTTGGTGCACGTAAATATAGGAATAAAGATCCTGAAGATATTGATTGAACCGCTCTGGGTCCATGTCATAAAGGATGTTAATAGGGGAAGATATGTAGCCCATCCCGTCAAATGACACTTATGATTCCTGAAGATACTGCCACAGAGAATGGGGGTACTGGCTATGAAAGGACGACTGACCTTTGAATTCAGACCATTGACCCCAGGCCGTCGGAAATGAAACATCTGCAGGAATTACCACCCCCCTCTGGGCAGCCTCAAGGGCATGAGAGGATACACCTCTGTCTGTTAGGATTTTCCACAAAAGCACGGGACGAGTAGGGTGGTGAAGGACTTTGCCCGACCTAGTTGAAGCATCATCCCCCTTCCGCTTCCTCTTTCCCTTTTATGGCTTGGGACGTGAAATGGTAGGCACCAACGTCCCTAGCTGGCCATTTGGGTATGATTGTACCCAGGAGTCAGCATAATTCTTGGATAAGAAGGGTGTGGAGTCTACAAGAGTGGGAGTCATAACCTCGCAACCGGTATCCTCCCGGGTAAAAATTAACCACAGTTGCCTGGACACCATTAAATGACGGTTCTCGCGATCACCGTTATGCATGGGAGGACACAGTGCCTAGACACAGCCAAACTGGCGCCCGAATCAGCAAGGCGCGTACCCCTCTCAGATCAGTTCCCCGCCAATACGATCCACCAGAATACCCTATCGAAGGGAAAAGAGGTAGCCCCATGCTTACTAAACTCCTCTGTTATGGTGTTTGTGATTGCAACAGTTGGGGAAGGGAACAGATGAAAATTGAAATTATCATAACATCAGATTTGACTGGATAACAGATGCCTGTTCTAAACTGTCTGTTGATTATCCTTCTCTTAGGTCACCCACTCTTCAGGCATAACCCCGCTGGTTAGTTTCAAGTATGGCCAGAATGTGGTGCCCGGAATCTGAAGTGGGTTGATTAAGGTGTATCAGTTCATGACATTAACGCCTAGCCATCCCTAGAGAATCTGAAAAGGACCGGCCGCTCGGTTTGACCAGCTCCCATCAGTAATATTACCAAGAAATTGGTAAATCCTATCCATTACTAGGACGACTAGTTTGATAACATTTTCGGTAGCCAATTGTTCCGCCATGAAAAAGGTAGAGACCCGTACACCGCTAGAATCACGTATAGGCAATATCCAGCTGCTCAAAAACATGTCTAGAAACGCCGCTAGACAAAGAAACTGATCGACATCTGGTACAAGCTTCCAGCCCCATTCGTTGAATTGACCTTGCTCCAGGTTCATCAAATAGCTGCCATTCTTCTTTCATGACTCCATTGTAGGGAAGGTCATGGGACTACACAGAAGAGATACATATTGGCTCTCTCTGGAAAAAGCCTTGATCCAGTCATGATACGGGATAAGCTGTCTCAGAGACATATCTTTTGGATGCTCCTCACGACCAGGGACATGTTTTTTTAGAGATGTATCCTTAGAATGTTCCTGGACCAGATCAATGAGCCACTTCACCAAGGGAGGGGTTCTCCCTTCGTCATCCCACACAGAAGGGGGATGCAAGAATTCATCGTACATACCCCCAACAATGGGGACCCCTAAAATCTTAAATACGTCCCAAAGACTAATGCCTACCTCCCCATGGACCAGATGAAAGGTGTTGGTGTCTGGGCTCCAACGGCTCATTAGTTGCCTGGCGAGGGCTTGAGGCAGGTAGGTATAGGTCTGGGACACCCAGGCAGCTTCATACAAGCCTACGACTTGCCATTTTGCCTCGAACTCCGTACAGTTCTGGCGGACCTAGAAGGGCCACCCCCAATCCAAGGACTTAAATGCTCCTCCCGGACAGAGATCCTGATTCGCTGACCAGCCATGCTGGTCGCTAACCATGGAATTGTGGACAATGCTTTGATAGCAGTGGATTGCTCCTTCCTATTGACATTGTTCTCCTATCGGAGATACTGGAAGGTTATTCAACACAGATCCGTCAACTGTGTCCCTCGGGGCCAGCTGCCCGTTGATAGGTATCATGGACTGAGGGATAGTGGCATTGAATATACATGCTTCAGGATTGTTTTCACGAGATGGTATCGGAATTTGGGTATCGAACATCAAACCAAACCCATAGAAAGGAAGGAAGTTAGAAAATGGGTTCTCTTGCTGTGACTTGGTGAGCCGGCCGGCAAGAAAGGAAGACTGTGGGGAGTGGCAGACTCCATCCTGAACAGAGCTGGACATGTCCTTCAGGCGTTGATCACCAATTGGGAGCGGCTCTATAGCAGGACTCGATGCTGAATGAGGGGGAACCATATCTTCTCCCTGCATGGAGAGAGCCAACAATTGGTTAGTCCAGAATAAAAATTTTTCAGACTAAAATAACATATATATGGCTGAGGATTAGTTGAGGAGCCTTCATAAGCAAAGTCCACAAGGAGGCCTTGAAGGATGGTTCGCGATGACAACATCCCGTGAACCAGCCCTTCGCGAAAGTATTCTGCGAAACCCTGGCCCGTAGAGTGTTGGCCAGGAAACCACGAACAAGGTTGCTCCGTGGAATTTCAATCCCAAATTTAAGTGGTTATGTTCATAAGACATAAAAACTTTAAAGTTCAAGAGATTTTAGTCAGTGGAGCAACAAAACTGCGGAGCATTGAAACCACGAAGCACCAAAACTATGAATCATGTTCCTCCACAGCCCATCATGACATAATTTTTAATTAATTAAGAGTAATGGTTCGCGATTGGGGGATTGGTTCGTGGGTGAAGGCGACCAGAAAGGTGAAATGGTTCGCAGAAGTCGCAGCCGGTTCGCGGATGAAGCACTTCACGAAGGAATGGGCGCGTAGAAGCAATGAAGCTCTGGTTTCATGAATAATCTGGTACAAGACAAATGGAAGGGCCCTCTGTATTTATAGGCGTGGCCCCCTACTAGGTCCACCTCTCTACTGCGAACCAACTAAGTTTCAGGACCACTCTGCATCGGAATAGCCTCCTCTTCATTCTGATCGGACCCCATTCTGATGGGGGGAATTTGTAGGGTCTTGAAAATTTTTCAAAAGAGATTCTACCCAAATACCCCCCAGAGAATTGGGGAAAAGAATGGAGAAAATCCAAAGAAAGGACACAAGCAGGACCAGTCCGCGGACGGGTCCCATGAAAACGCGATGTGGCCAGGCCCCACAAGGAACCCCCTCCGGGAACCATCATTGTTCGCGAAATGGAGGTGGAGATCCTCCGCGGTCGTGAGGCATGATGGGCGCCAATCCGGTTTGCCGTCATAAACTACCCCAACCGCAGACCGCGTCAACTGGTTCAGGCCGCATATGCTGTCGTTCGCAGAATGGAGGTGGAACCCTCCGCGGCATCGAAGCACCCCCTGACCGCAGATACATCTCTTTCCCTACTCTATAAAAGGAGACCAAGGGGGAAAGGAGGGGGGATTTGGATTCAGATGATTCGAAGGTGGAAGACTGGGATTCAGAGGAAGAGGATTCAGAGGAGATCAGTCAGACTCGGTGGAAGGATTTTGAAGGAAGTCTTAGGATTTCGCAAACAACAAAGTTCTAGTTCGCGAACCAGAGCAGGTATAAACCTGGGAATGAACTAATAAGGAATCAAAAATGCATAATAATTTGGTGAAACGTGAACATAAAATAACATAAAAAGAGAAGACCACGAAACCTAGGCCCCCCGCAGATGCACTCCCCACGGACCAGGGTGTTTATGCCTCTTTTCCAATCTGCCGCACTGCGTAGCACCCTCCTACGTGGGAGAAGCTTCGACCAACAAACCCCTAATTGGTGCCAACCTTGGCCTCTGCTGCTCCCGTGGAACCCTCTGCGTACCAACCCTATGGGAGGACCGAACCCGAAGCCGTGAACCCTCCTGGTTCGCGGACGACCTCTCAGTCCGTGAACCCTCCTGGTTTGCGGATGGCCTCTCAGTCCGCGGACCATCCTGGTTCGTAGATGGCCTCTTAGTCCGCAGACCACCCTGGTTCGCGAACTTCCTCTCCAGTTGCGTATCACGTCCCTAAGACGAACCCTTCGAAGTTCCTATCCCCCGAGCCACGTAAGATTCTTCTGATCCAGCCTGATCCCCCGTGACCCCCCCATTGGCCTACTCATCTGCCCTGAGATGAGGCCTCAACCAGAGACACCAGATCCGTGCGGTGTTACCCTCAGATGCATCAGCGCGCCGTTTTAAGTTCACATACCCACGGTAAGTAGAGGCGAAGGGGTTCCCCGATCCTTGAGCAGATTCCCACAACATTCCTGGGATCACATTCCCACGGTAATGTGGAGTCTGAGCTAGGGAGTCCCCTTTCTACCCCTCCACTTGTTAAGGGCTTCTCGGGGATAGTAAAATACCCATCATAAGAAATCCCTTATGCACTGCAAAAGAGGAGATGGGCACATGAGCACCCAATTTCCCTCTCCCACTGCGCTTTGTCGCCCCTGGGCCTCCTCAGAGTGTAAGACCCAATCCATCACCCAGGGCCTCCTCAGAGTGTAAGCCCCAATCTATCATTATGGGCCGCTCCATGCGTAAGCCCCATTCCACTTTTCATGAACACACCTTTTGCGAGTGATCGTCTGGTCCTTGTTGCCTCTTATTTATCACACAGGGCATGACTCACATGGGCTTAGAGTAAGCATCGACCATGAAATCATCATGGGCCTCCTTAGATTATAAGCCCCAATCCATCATTATCAGTCTCCTCAGAGTTTAAGCCCCAATCCATTGCCCTGGGCCTCCTCAGAGTGTATGTCCCAAGCCAATGAGAACTATGAGGACTTTGATTCCCCACCATGGGGATACGTAGGAAGCCTCCATGAGGTTCAAGCCCGATCACTAACGAACCCCCGGGTCCACCTTCACATCGGTTCTTCGACGCTCCACTTTCAAACTACGTGGACTTTGATCCTTGTCCCCTAGGCAGGGTACGTAGGATGCCTCCATGAGGTTCAAGCCTAGCAACCGGTCGATCCGACTATCTTCACATTGGTTCACCGTGCCACCCCTAGTGCCGCCTCAATGAGTTCCGACTCCTCAGGGTCATTAATCCAACGAGGGATGGTAAACCTCGGGCCTAAATGATTCCAAACCCCTGCGTTCAGCTGACCATTGCCAACCAGGGTTAAATCCGTGGATACTATGCTTGGGTATAAACCAATGTTTTGCAAACATATAAATACGTCTCAAATCTATAAGAGAGTCCCGGAATAGGAAATAATTCCCCCCAAAAGGGTGGGATGAGCCCAACTTCCCATCCTCTCGGCTAATGTGAGTTCTTAAGCGTCGCTGGTTAGACCATCTGGCGAACGCCTGCCTTTGGAAAGCAGGTCCACGCGTCATCAGATACGGAACCGTTGGGCGTTTTGAAACTGACCTGAAATAGCCATAAAAATCCCTAAAAACATAAAAAACCCAAAAAAATAAGAAAACATTATAAAACTAGATACACATAAAACCCTAAAAACCCTAAAAAACACAAAATCTCCCAAACCCCCTCCTAAAACCCTAAAAACCCTAAAAATCGTAAAATCCCTAAAAACCAAAAATATCCATGTGATCCTTAAAAACCCGTAAAACTCCATAAAAACCCTAATACTCAATAATACTATAAACCCTCCTTTAAACCCCTAAAAAATAATAAAAACTCTGAAAAACCATAAAACCCTAAAAAGCCAAAAAAATACCCTAAAATCCAAAAAAATCACAATAGCCCTCAAATTTTTTAAAAACCCTAAATACCCATAAATAACCTAAAAATCTATAAAATACCTAAAAATGTTAAAACCCATAAAATCATTAAAAACACTGAATAAATCCATAAAAAATTAAAATATTAAAACACCTAAAAAACCTAAAAGACGATAAAAAACCTAAAATTCCATAAAAACCCTAAAACATATAAAAACCCTAAGACCCTAAAAACTAAAAAAATCATTAAAAAATAAAAATATATAAAAACCACTAAATAACCTAAAAATCCATCAAACCCCTTAAATTTTTTAAAAACTCTCAAAACCCTCAAAATCCCTAAAACACTAAACACAATAAAAAACTTTAAAAATCCCTAAAAATCCCTAAAAACACGAGAAAAACTAAAAAAACATAAAAATCATTAAGAAAACCTTAAAACCACTATGAAAATATATATAAAAACCCTAAAACCCCTAAAGACTATAAAAAATACCTCAAAATCTCTAAAAATTAAAAAAATCCATAAAATTCTAAAATATCTCTAAAAATATCTAAAAACATAACAAAACCCTAAAAACCCTACAAACCCACAATAAAACCTTCAAATCCAAAAAACACAAAACTCCTAAAAACATTAAAAATTCTAAAAACTCTATAAGAATCTAAAACCCCTAAAATCCCCTAAAATACAAAAAATACTGCTAAAAACTTCAAAATCCATAAATCCCCTAAAAAATAAAAACTATAAAATAAATTAAAACACCATAAATGTTAAAAACTTTTAAAAAAATCTAACAAACGATGAGTTTTTTGAAAACAACATTAAAAACCCCAAACCCTAAAAACACTCAAAATCACTAAAACATTAAAAACCATAAAAATATAAGTTGCCCTAAAATCCCTAAAATTTAAAAAACAGTTAAAAACTAGAAAGACACTAAGAAAAACATAAATACATAAATACACTTAAAACCCCCAAAAAAGATAAAAAATTCTAAAACTCTTAAAAATCACTAAAAGACATAAAACCCCCAAAACCCCTTAAAACCCTTAATACCAATAAAATTCCTACAACCACTAAAACTCTACAAAACATTATAAATCCCTAAAAACATTAAAAAACTCAAAAACACAATAAAATCACTAAAATACTAAAAAAACACTAAAACCCCCAAAACCACTAAAACTGTTAAAACCATAAAAACCCTAAAAACCTAAAACCCCACAAAACCAATAAAAACTATACCCCCATAAAAATCATAGAGAATCATTAGAACCATAAAAAACCCCTAAAAAGGTGCAAACACTCAAATCATAATAACTTGAAAAAACATAAATCCAATAAGAAACCTAAAAATGCTAAACACCATAAAAAAAATAACGAACCCTAAAAAAAACCCTAAAAACACTCAAAACCACTAAATACTCTAAAAAACATAAAAACACTAAAAAATCCATAAAATCTCTAAAACCCATAGGAAATCCTAAAAACCTCAAAATAATTAAATCCCCTAAAAAAAGACACTAAAAACCCAGAAAGACCCTAGAATGACTCCAAATACACTAAAACCCATAAAAACCCTAAAAACATGAAAAATACTAATAAATTATAAAAATCACTAAAAAATTTTAAAACACATTAATCCACATAAAACTCTAAAAAATATAAAAACCCTTAAAACCCCTAAAAAACTGAAAATATCGTAAAACTCTAAAAAACCCTAAAAATCCTCATAATCCTCAAATTCTCTATGAACACATAAAAAACCCAAAAAATCCCTATAAAATCACAAACAAATATAAGAAAACCAAAAAACCATGAAAACCCCTAAGAAATCCTTGAAAACCTAAAACCACATAAAACCCATAAAATCCTAAAAAACACTAAAAACCCTAAAAGACCATAAAACATCCTAAAACCCTAACAACCATGAAAACCCCTAAAAACCTTATCAAACACTAAAACCCCATAAATACACTAAAAATCCCTAAAAATCTAAAAACCCTTTTAACCCTTAAAAATGTTAAAAAAAATCTAAAACCCTAAAAAACACATAAAACCTATAAATATATAAAAAAAATATAAAATCCTAAAAACCACTATAAAATATAAAACCCATGAAAACCCCATACAGAATTAAAAAACTCTAAAAAAACTTTAAATACTAAAAAAAATTAAAAAACGTGAAACCCAAAAAAACCATAAAAACATAAAAACCCCAAAAATGTTAAATCCCCCAAAATCGTTATAACCCAAATAAATAGTGAAAATACCTTAGAAATCATTAAAATCCGAAAAACAATTGAAAACCATAAAACCCAAAAAATGATCAAAATCCTAAAACTCTAAAAATCCTAAAAACCCCTAAAACCAATAAAAAATATTAAACCACGAAAAACCTTAATAACCCTGAAACCCATATTAAACCTAAAAACCCAAAAAAATGTATAAAAACACATTGACCCCCTAAAAATGTTTAGATACTCAAAATAACCATATAATAAATAAAAAAACAAAAAAACCATAAAATCTAAAAAACAATAATACCACAAAAAAAACAAAAGTAAAACATAAAAACCATAAATAACTTAAAACAATAAAAACCTAAAAGTGATAATACCCAAAAAAATCAAACCCCCCCTCCAAAATCATTAAAAATAAAAAAAAAACAAAAAAAACCATAAAAATCCCTAAAAATACATGAAAATATTAAAACCCCTAAAACCCTAAAAGGAGAATAGCGGATGTCTCTCCCGGCCCCTCTCGTGCTCAGACTTCCTTGCGTTTCTCTTCGTGGTGTGCTTCCTCCGGTGTGTAGTTTCCTTCTCAGCGGCTTAAGGCTCTGATTTGGCCCTCTCAGCGTAGCTGCTTCCCCTGGAAGTGCAGTTTTTCTAGATCAGTGTCATGCCTACTTCTTGGGTGCCGGCTTCGGTTGAGGGACGCTATTGTTGACCAGGTCAGATCTGGTCCTCCCGATGTGCGATGCTTCATATTATTGGAGGAGTGGTCTGGTTCTGGTCCCTTCCCGGCGTGGCCCTGCTTTGGCTTGGGGGAGATGTCCATATCTAGAATCAGGCGTCTGTCTATGAAGGAGCATGTCAGATCTGGGTGCTCTGGGTTGTTGTGTTGTAGATCCTAGTCCCTTCGGTTTCAATGGACCTCGGCGACATCCTCTGGTTTCTTGGTGCTTGGTGACTTTCAATTTTTCCAGCAGCTTTGCTTTCTCCGGGTTGCAGCATGGAATTTCTCGATCTTGATATTTCTGAAAGCTCTACGGTGGGATATGTTGATGTTCTTCGACTCCAAGGTTCCTTCAACGATGTCTGGTTCATGGTGGGATGTCTCGGTTTTGGCGTTCATGGACTCTGTGCTGAGTTTTGTTGACTTGGTTCTGCTCAGGCCGTCATGCGCTGGGGCCGATCTGTGGATTTCAGAGAATATGCATGTATTCACTCTGGTATGGATTCTCGCTCATGCTGGTTCTTTGGATTTGCGGCCACCTCCCGCTACTGCGGTTTTGCTTTGGTTTTTCTATGTTCTGGTCCTTCTGGTTGTCAATTGTTTCTTATCTGGGTTTTTTGGATTGAATCCTCTCCAGTACAAGTTTTTCTACTTTTTGGTTGTGGATGGATGGGATGAGAAACGCTACTGGTGCTGGTTCTTGAAGTTAGGGCGCTGGATACTGTGGTTTGGTTCGGGATCTGTCTGCTGTGGTATGCTGGATGCGAGTGCTGTTGTACCTATTAACACGTTAGTTGCTGTAAATGGTGTGTACGGAGTTACTGGTCATTGTTTGATGGAAGGTGATGATGGTCGTGTTTGGTTGCGGTGCTCGTGCTGTGGTTTCATATTGTTGGTTGTGATTGGTTGTGATGTCGGTTTTGATGATGTTGGTTGCTAGGGCTGGTTGGTTTGGACGTGTTGCTGATGCTGTATTGCTGTGATGATTGGATGCGGTGCTGCTGGATGCTGGAATGCGCTGGATGATGGAAATTATGATGCTGGATGTTGGTTGCTGCTGAGCTGGGAGTTGCTGAAGCTGTGGTTTATGATTGTGCTGCTGCTGGATGTTGATTTCTATTGGAGCTTGAATGCTGATCGTTGGTTAGCTGTGAGCTTCTGGATGATGGTTGATGCTGGATGATGGTGGTGGTTGCTTGGATTTGTGTGTTTTTTCTTTTTTCTCTTTTGATTTTTCTTTTTTGGGGTCTTTTGCGTCTTGGGTTGTAAGGGGTTTTTGGGTGTGGGTCGATTGACCCCTACCCTCCCTTGTCTGCTGTGTCTCTTTTTTCTTTCTAATAAATTTGGGGGTCTGAGAATAGCCTGACCCTCACATCTTCCTTGCCTAAAACCCTAAAAACCCTAAAAAAAACTATAAAAACCTTATAAACACTTAATTTGCATAATAGTACTAAAAAACACAAAAAACTCAAAAGACCATAAAAACCATAAAATCCCATAAAACCCTAAAAAGCCTATAAAAGAACTAAAACCCATTTAAATTCCTAAAAAGATAAAAATACCTAAAAACCTTAAAAACCATAAAAACTAAAAAAATCATAAAAACCTAAGAAAACTATAAAACCCTCAAATCCTTAAAAATCCCTAGAAACCCATTAAAACCATAAAATTCATAAAAATAGTTAAAAATACATAAAAATGTAAAAAACCCTAAAAACACAAATAAAACCTTAAAAACCTAAAAACACTTAAAACCCCTAAAATACCAAAAAATGCTAAAAACCCAAAAAAATATTTAATAACCCTAAAAACCATAAAAACACATAGAAACCTAATAACCCTAAAAACCCCATTAAACCCCATTAAACCCAATAAAAACTAAAAAACCTTTAAACCCATAAAAATGTTAAAAACCCTAAAAACCATTAAAACCCCTAAAACATAAAAATCACTAAAACATCTAAAAAATATAAAAATACTAAAAATACCTAAAATAAATAAGAATTTAACACACCATAAACCCCTAAAAACCCTAAGAAAATAATAAAATTCGAAAAATAGTTAATATTCCTAAAACCTAAAAAAGGCTAAAAACAATAAAAAACTAAAAGACCCTAAAACCCCTAAAACAGTAAGAAAATAAAATTCCTAAAAGATCCCTAAAAATCCCTAAATTAATAAAAAACTCTAAAACCCTAAAACCACTACAAAAACATTAAAATCCTAAAAATAATTAAACCACCTTAAAAACTTAAAAAGGGTAAATTCTCTAAAAACCCTAAAACCCATTGAAATCATTAGACCCTAAAACCCCATAAAACCCTAAAATCCACTAAAAACTCTAAAAATATTTTAATCCATAAAAAATATATAAAATCACTAAACCCCCTTTAACCCTAAAAAACCCCCAAAAAACAAAAATAATAATAATAAAACCCTTAAAACCCTAAAAACCATTAAAATCCCAAAAACCCTAAAAATACTAAGAAACCCTAAATTCCCTTAAAATATAAAATCTCAAAAAAATTCTAAAAATAGATAAGGAAACCATAAAAACCCAAAAAACATAAAATTCTAAAAAACCTAAAATACATAAAACCCTAAAAACTCAAAAAATAAAACCCTGATAAACCTAAAAACCATAAACCCATAAAACCCTTTCAAAAACCAAAAAACCCAATAAAAACCATAAAACCAATAAAAATTCTAAAAACAATTTAATCCCCTAAAAATGTCAGAAAAACTCTAAAAACCATAAGACCCTAAAAAATTAAAAGAAACCCTAAAACCCCCAAAACCCATGATAATCATAAATCCCCAAAAAAACATTAAAAGAACATAAAAACCCTAAAACCCAAACAATTCAACACCCCATGTAACACCCCTAGCTTCCATGATACGCTTCTCATTCAATAATGCAATAGCTTGCATTGTACGCAACTACGAGTTCTAACACACCGCGACTAATCAAAGTAGCCATTATGAATAGTAATACCCACTTTTTAAAATTATAGAAATTTTATATTTCAAAATGGACTTCATTTTTGGATTCGAAATATCGAAATTAGCCCATGTTGAATTTTTTGTAATTTTCTGAGAACTTTCAATTTTTTATGAATAGTGAAACATATTTAAAACAACTTTTTTAATCAAAATAATTTATTGTGATAAATTATACTATTTAGTGGTTTTAAAGTATAATTGGAATATATTTTCACCATTTTATCCAATGGTGGTCATTAGAATTAATTTAATATTGAATGTGGGCGTGAACAATTGTCAATCTTTTGATATAAATTGTTTCTTAAAAACATGCTATTTGTTCTGACAACGGGAATTAATTATAAAATTAATTAATGCAACTTATATGTTTGGAATTTTGTAAAATAGACATCATTTTTGAAATCGGGATATCAAATATAGCTTAGGGTGAATTTTTGGGATTTTTCTGAAAAACTTCAATTTTTGATGAATAGTGAAACCACTAAGTGGTACTGCTAAAAACTGATTTTTCGTTTAAATGAAATTTTACCACTTCTGTGTTTTGAATTTCAAAAATCCGACATACATGGTTATCATTAGGAAGTAAAATGTGGTTCAATGGAATTAAAATAATTTTTGGTGAATAGTAACTTTTAAGTTCTTAATCGCGATTAGAGGTAATTAGTGTAGTTTAAGGTAAAAATAATGTTTTAATAATATGAGATGAACTTGAAACATGTCCTACCCTCATTGGATGTGCCATCGCCGACCAAGACAATCCATGGGTAAACTTTGGGACCCCATGGAGCCACTTTAGTTGGAAAATGACATAAATACCTTTTATTTAATGTTAAAGTAAAAAATGACACAAACATGAAATGTTTTACTAAAAAAATTTTTACATGGGGTTATACAAGTCATAATATTGACTATAAATAGTTATTGGAAAGCTAAAACGATTTCATACATTATAGTATTTTTTTTTTATAATTTTTAGACATTAAATAAATTAAATTATTTATGACATCATGATGATGCAACGATGACCTCATTATTTAACGATTTAAATAAAATGAGAAGATAATGTAAAATCCATGGATTACACTTGTCCAAAGCCTATTGGATGGGTAGATTTCGAACCCTTATCACCTTATCCTCGAACTATATAATTGTGGGACCTTTGGAATCTGAAAAGCATTGTGTAATAAAGTAATATTTCATTACTTTCCAAGAGTGCCCATCCTCTCCACTTATAAAAGGCCCCCTCCACTCCCACCTTATTCACACTTTCAAGCCATTTGGCTTGGCCAACCTCTACCCAAATACTCTCGCAAATTCCCTTCATTACTCCTAGAAGCCTCAACTTGGGAAGAAGTCTTCCCAAGGAAGCCTTTGGCTCAAATCAAAAAGAGTTACCTGATTTTAAGGAGATCAAAGAACGGTCGAATCAAGTCGGACACAAGGTTGTGAAGAAGTATTTTATAAATGACCTACAGGGATAGTCAGAATAGGATATGAGTGTGGACTATGAAGACTTTGTTATCGTAGTATTTCACCTTATGATGTAATGTATCATTTATGAATATATCTAGTGTTTCCAAGGCTACTAAACTAATCGGTCTTTCGAGACTTGATCTTTTGTGATCATGCAAATGTTACGAAGTAATGCACCGACTCTGGGTAGCTGGGGTCGGGGCAATACAGTTGGTATTAGAGGCAGTTTAGTACTAACCTTGGAAGCTAGATTTAGATAAACTCTGATTAGAGCACATAGCCCAAAGATAGGCCTTGAGGATTAGTATAGAAGAACTTCCTAGAATTTTGTTGTTGTAGAGTTTTTGTGAGTTTTTCCGAGAAATACATCCTTGTCTGGATATGAGAAGATAGAGGTGGCTCTGGCACAGATGTACCTAGGGGTAAAACCCGAAAACACCGCTTTGAGCTAGACTCGAATGGGAACTGGTGCACGACAACGGGCCTTGCTGCACTCTTGGTTACGACACACCCGAGGGATATGCTTAGGATAATTCTCATTTTCTTTACAAACCACTATGAAGGATTATGAGTATATACTTCCTCAAATAAAACATTTTTTTTATTATGGATTATATCTATAAATAGTTCAATTAGTGTTAAGTGTTTTACAAGTATGGAATTATGTATTTTGATTCATAAACTAATCTAGTTTATGCCATTGTTTAGAAATAGCGCCTAGTGGAAGGAATGGAAATCGTATCAATGCACGCACTCTGTGTAGGGATTGCCCTCCTTCTCAAGATAATTATTGTGGATCTGGAGATACAACTGGTGATGATCAACTTATTACCGTACTAGGACAACTCACTCAGGTTATGAATAATAGCCTTACTCGTATGGAGCACCCTAATCCGCAACATGGAGGATCAATGTTAGACCGCTTCATGAGGCAACAACCACCAACATTTAATGGGGGTACAAATCCATTAGTAGCTGAGCAATGGATAAACTCCTTAGAGAAAATATTCCACGCCTTGGGGAGTAGCGAAAGGGAGAAGGTTATCATGGTAGTTTACCGCCTCACTGGAGATGTCGATCAATGGTGGTCATTGATTCAAAATGAAAAGGAAGATGAAGAAGTATCAAGTATGGAATAGAGAGAGTTCAAAGATCTTTTCTTAGAAAAATACTTTCCACATGACCATCGAGCAGATATGGAAAGGCAATTTCTGAGTCTGAGAAAAAAGGAGGAGAGAATGTCGCAAAGTATGAGGCTAACTTTACAAGGTTAGCGAGGCATGCAGCAAATTATATACGTAACCCAAGAAGTAAGATTGATCGTGTCTTTGATGGGTTAAAACCATTTCTCCGTCGAGCTTTAGTATCACAATCCTTCTCATCGTATGAAGATATTGTCTCGTGTGCTATCAAAACAGAAAAGGAATTCTCTAAGTCTTATGACAACAAAGTAAAGTAAGAAAAGAAGAGATCGGTGGAACAAGAGACAGATAAAGGGAAAAAGGGAAAGAAGGATTTTCCATTATTTAATAATTGTGGGAAGATTCACCCTGGTGATTGCCTAAAAGGAATGGGAGTTTGTTATAAATGTGGAGAAAAAGGTCACCAGGCTCGTGATTGCAAGGGAAAGAAAGAGGCTATCAATGTTGAATGCTACAATTGTAGAGAAATGGGGCATTATGAAAATGAATGTCCTAAGCGTCAAGGAAACATACCTCAGAAAAGGCCAAGGGATCAAGGCCAATCTTATGATGTGACTACAGTTGAAGAGGAATAATTAATGTATTTGTGCTTTTAGACTCAAGGATTATATTCTGGTTATAAAAATAATGTGATATATATATGGATTGTACTGCATTATTTGTTGTTATCATTAAGGTTTTAATATGATGAAGGAAATCGTATCTTTAGTATGTGACAATAAGAGAAACTTTACTTTGTTTGGGGAATCTGATAAATTGATTTTGGAATTAAGATACCTTTAGAGAAAGTTTGGACAGAGGTATTTTGGATAACTATAAAGGTTGGGATGGATTAAGTTGAACCTTGGATAGTATTGTTTAAGGTTAAAACATTTATGAAGATTATTTTTGGAATATTATAATACTATATTTTTAGGAAAAGGACAACTTGCAGGGTGGGGCATAACCCGTCGCGTCGGACAAAACTACAGGAATCGAACCCACAACCATAGTGAGACATGCCTTTATTACCTACCACTAGCCTACAGGAAGTCCCTGGTTATTACAAAATAGTTTTCCTAATATTAATGGTATGTGTAAATACTTTGAACCTTGTAAGATTAGGATAAATATAATATTTTTGGAGTTCCATTATCTTTTTGAGTGAAAGATGAGTTTGTGGTAGAAATTAGGTATAGGTTGAAGCTCTACTTGTCAATCATATATATATATATACATATCTCTTATTCTATGAATAAATTAATTATTAAGCTTTAGTAAAGGGATATTAAAACAAAAAATGTGTTATCCTAATACCTTATGTCTTGTTGAACTGATAATATTTTAAATCAATATAGATTGAAGGCTTTTAGGCCCTCAATTTTACACTTGTTTGTGATTGATGACCTCAATCAATCCCTAAAAATATTTACGTTTTTCCTCCAATTATATGTCTTTAATTTCCACCAATGTTCTCGTTATCGAGATCATAATTTGGTGGTGACTTTTTTATTTCCATTTCCCTCTTATTAAGGCTAAATTTTATTAACCTTATTTCTGATGTGGGTTTTCCACAAAGGTATTTTCTATTTTCAACCTTTTATTTTCAAATAAAAATTTCAAATTGCGAGGACGCAATTTATTTAAGGAGGGGAGAATGTAACACCCTGAGCTTCCATGATATTCTTCTCATTCAATAATGCAATAGCTTGCATTGTACGCAACTACGAGTTCTAACACACCGCGACTAATCAAAGTAGCCGTTATGAATAGTAATACCCACTTTTTAAAATTATAGAAATTTTATATTTCAAAATGGACTTCATTTTTGGATTCGAAATATCGAAATTAGCCTATGTTGAATTTTTTGTAATTTTCTGAGAACTTTCAATTTTTATGAATAGTGAATAATATTTAAAACAACTTTTTTAATCAAAATAATTTATTGTGATAAATTATACTATTTAGTGGTTTTAAAGTATAATTATAATATATTTTTACCATTTTATCCAATGGTGGTCATTAGAATTAATTTAATATTGAATGTGGACCTGAACAATTGTCAATATTTTGATATAAATTGTTTCTTAAAAACACGCTATTTGTTGTGACAACGGGAATTAATTATAAAATTAATTAATGCAACCTATATGTTTGTAATTTTGTAAAATAGACATCATTTTTGAAATCAGAATATCAAATATAGATTAGGGTGAATTTTTGGTATTTTTCTGAAAAACTTCAATTTTTGATGAATAGTGAAACCACTAAGTGGTACTTATAAAAACTGATTTTTCGTTTAAATGAAATTTTACCACTTCTGTGTTTTGAATTTCAAAAATCCGACATACATTTTTATCATTAGGAAGTAAAATGTGGTTCAATGGAATTAAAATAATTCTTGGTGAATAGTAACTTTTAAGTTCTTAATCGCGATTAGAGGTAATTAGTGTAGTTTAAGGTAAAAATAATGTTTTAATAATATGAGGTGAGCTTGACACATGTCCTACCCACATTGGATGTGCCATGGCCGACCAAGAAAATCCATGGGTAAACATGGGGACCCCATGGAGCCACTTTAGTTGGAAAATGACATAAATACCTTTTATTTAATGTTAAAGTAAAAAATGACACAAACATGAAATGTTTTACTAAAACAATTTTTCCATGGGGTTATACAAGTCATATTTTTTACTATAATAAGTCATTGGAAAGATAAAACGATTTTATACATTATATTATTTTTTTATAATTTTTATACATTAAATAAATTAAATTATTTATGACATCATGATGATGCAACGATGACCTCATTATTTAACGATTTAAATAAAATGAGAAGATAATGTAAAATCCAAGGCTTACACTTGTCCAAAGCCTATTGGATGGGTATATTTCAAACCCTTATCACCTTATCCTAGAATTATATAATTGTGGGACCTTTGGAATCCGAAAAGAATTGTGTAATAAAGAAATATTTCATTACTTTCCAAGAGTGCCCCTCCTCTCCACTTATAAAAGGCCCCCACCACTCCCACCTTATTCACACTTTCAAGCCATTTGGCTCGGCCAATCTCTGCCCAAATACTCTCCCAACTTCCCTTCATTACTCCTAGAAGCCTCACCTTGGGATTAAGTCTTACCAAGGAAGCCTTTATCTCAAATCAAAAAGAGTTACCCGATTTTAAGGAGATCAAAGAACGGTCGAATCAAGTCGGACACAAGGAGGTGAAGAAGTATTTTATAAATGACCTGCAGGGATAGTCGGAAGAGGATATGAGTGTGGATTATGGAGACTTTGTTATTGTAGTTTTTCATCTTATGATGTAATGTAACATTTATGAATGTATCTAGTGTTTCCAAGGCTACTAAACTAATCTGTCTTTCGAGACTTGATCTTTTTGTGATCATGCCAATGTTACGAAGTAATGCACCGACTCTGGGTAGCTGGGGTCGGGGTGTTACACCCCCCCTAAAAATCCATTCAAAAATTAAAAAACCTATAATCCCTTAAAAACCATAAGAGAACCTCAAAAACCATAACACTCTTAAAACACATAAAATCCAAAAAACATTAAAAACCATAAAAACATAAAAACCAAAAAAACACCTAAAAACATTAAAAATCCGTAAAACCCCTAAAAACCACTAAAACCCCTAAATCCATTTAAAATACAAAAACTATTAAAAACTCTATTAATCTATAAAAACCCAAAAAAAACTCAAAAAACTCAAAAATAAAAAAAACATTATACCCCAAAAAACCCTCCAAATCCATAAAAACATAAGAAAAGTATCAATATCATAAAAAACCCAAAATATCTCTAAAAATGTAAAACCCCCTTAAAAATATGAAAACCCCTAAGAATACATTAAAATCCTAAAAACACATAAAACCCCTAAAAACCATAAAAAACTCTAATAACACAAAAAAATTATAAAACCTGAAAAACCATAAAATCACATAACAACCTTAAAAACCATAATACCCAAAAAAACCCTAAAACCCAATCATAACTATAAAAACCCTTTAGACCTAAAAAAATGACAAAAAACCTCTGAAATCCATAAAAATCATAAAAACTTAAAAAACCCTTAAAACCCAAAAAAACAATAAAAGCCCTTAAAATCCCTAAAAACCATAGAAACCCATAAAAATACAAAAAAAATACATTAAGTCCTAAAAATCCTTAAAAACAAGAAAAACCATTAAATAACAAAAAAAAATTCATTAAAAACCTAGAAAAAGCTATATACCCTAAATACCCAAAATACCGTAAAAACCACAAAACACCTTAAAATATTAAAAACCCTAAATCCAAAAAAATCCTAAAAATGCACTAAAAACTCTAAAACCCATTAAATCCATATAGATGTTAAAAAACTCTAAAAATATTAAAACCCCTAAAAGATCAAGTAACCCCTAAAACCACCCAAAAAAGAATAAAAACCCTAAAAGAACTCTCAAAAATCCCTTAAAATCATAAAAACCATAACTATCCTAAAAAGACCAAAAAATTAATAAAAATACAAAAACCCCTAAAAACACTAAAAACCCCTTAGATTCAAAACCAAAAAAGACTTAAACCCCCTAAAACCTAAAAAATGATAAAAACACTAAAAATTTTAAAACTCCAAAATACCCCTAAAACCATAATAAACCACTAAAAATTTTGAAAACCCTTTAAACCACTAAAATTTTAAAAAACTCTAAAATCCTTAAAACTCTAAAAACAAACAAAAAAACTGAAAATAAAAAAATACCAAAAACATCTAACAACCCGAAGAAACCCTCAAAATTGAGAAAACCCCTAAAAATAATAAAAAAACTAAAAAGCCCTAAAAATTCCTAAAAACATAAAAACATTTGAAAACCCTGAATTACCCAAAGGAAAACATGACAACATAAAAACAGTTAAAACCCCAAAAAATCCTAAAAATGATAAAACCATGAAAGACCCTAAACCCCTTAAAACCCATACAACTTCTAAAACCCCAGTAGAAAGTCTAAACACCATTTAAACCCCTAAAAAATTAGAAAACTCTAAAAAGTAATCCATTTATGTGATTGATATCTTTTTTTAGGGTTCTCAATTAACCCTTAAAAGTGATATTTCTGAAATGAAAATATTGAATTGAGGTTAAAAAGCCTAAAAAATTCAAAAACCCCTAATAAAACCATAAAAACCTAGAATCCCCTAAATACCCTAGAATACCCTAAAAGCTATAAAAATCCCTAAAATGAAAAAAAACTCCAAATACCCTGAAACCCCTAAGAAAAATATAAAAACCTAAAACACATAAGACCCCTAAAAATCTTGTACACACAAAAAATCATAAAACCCATAAAACCGTGAAAAATCCTCAAAACCCTCAAAATCCTTAAAAACCCTAAAAACCCAAAAAAATATACCAAAAAATCTCTAAAATCCTAAAAAAATCCTTATAAGTCCCTAAAAATTTAAAAACCCATAAAAGCCGTTAAAACCATAAGAATAACTTATATACCTAAAAACACATAAAACCCCTAGAAACCTATAAATTCTTAAAACCCTAAAAATATCTTAAAAACCTAAAAAGTCCTAAAATCTATAAAAACTACTAAAAACTATAAAAACAAATACAAAAATACATAATTCCATAAAAACTAATAAAAACTCTAAAAACACTTCAAACCCATAAAACATTAAAAAAACTCTAAAATACCTTTAAAACCCTAAAAGATAGAGAAAACCCATAATGCCCAAAAAAACATAAATAACTAAAAAAACCCTCAAAAAACCCATAAAAACCCCAAAAAACCCAAAACCCATAAAAACTTGTAAAAACATTAAAAACCAAAAAAAATCGTAAAAACCATAAAACCCAAGAAAACACTTAAACCCCTGAAAACCCTCTAAATAATATAGAACAATCTAAATAACCTTATTTCCATTAAAAACCTCTAAAAAAACATCCATAAAAATCCAAAAAAATCCCTTAAAATACCAAAAAAAACATAAAAAACACTAAAAACCCTACAATACCCTAAGATAATCCTAAAAAAATAAAAAAAAATAAATCCCTTAAAACCCTAAAAACACTAAAAACCCAAAAAACATTAAAAATAACCTATGATCATAAAAATACAAAAAACATTATAAAATCCTAATAACCCATAAAAACCATAAAAACCACTTATAACTCAAAAACCCATTAAACCCCTAAAATTGTTTAAAAAACTCTAAAAACCACAAATCCCTAAAAACTCATAAAAACCCATAAAACCCCTAAAACCTTAAAACCCCTGAAAAACCTAAAAACCCCTCAAAATCCATAAATCCCCCAAAACCAGAAATATCCTTAAAAATCCCTAAAAATCCATAAAAACCTAGAAAATCTTTAATACTCAAAATCTCCTAAGAAAAACTTAAAAACATAAAAATGAAAAAACCCATAAAACCCTAAAATGCTTAAAACCCAAAAAACACTTAAAACCATAAAAACCATAAAATATCTCAAAATCACTAAAAACCTAAAAACCAATAAAAATCATAAAAAATCCCTAAAATATCTAAGAACATAAAACCATAAAAACACTTAAAACACCTAAAATCCTAAAATATTATAAAAACCCTAAATGAACTTCAAAATCCAAATAAAACCCTCTAAAACCATAAAATCACTAAAACCAAAAAAAATAAACCCAATTAAAACGCTAAAAATACACTAAAATCACTAAAAACCATTTAAACACCAAAAAATTTTAAAAACTCTAAAAAAACTTTAAAACCCTAAAAACAAAAAGAACCATAAACCCCTAAAAACCCTTAATACCCCTCAAAATCCCTAACGCCCTTAAAACCATAAAAATCCTAAAGAAACACTAAAAAACCCTAAAATTGGAAACAACCATAAAAACATTGAAAACCCTAAAGAAAACATTAAATCATAAAAAAACATTAAACCCCTAAATACCTAAAAAATAAAAAACCCATAAAACCCCTTATAACTCCTAAAATCCCTTGAAATCCCTAAATACCCTAAAAAACTAAAAAACATTAATAAGTCCTAAAAATACCTAAACACATAAAAACCCTAAGAACATAAAAATCCATAACAAAACTTTTATAACCTAAAAACACTCAAAACTCATAAAAAACTAAAAATACTAAAAATCTGAAAAAACATAAAAACACATAAAAACCATAAAAACCAAAATGTCCACTAAAAAATATAAAAACCCTTTAAACATTTAAAAACATTAAAAAAACTCTAAAAACAATAAAAAACGTAAAAAACACAATAAAAACATAAAATCCAAAAAACAATAAAGACCTTAAAAACCCTTAAACCCCTCAAAATGCCTAAAATTTTTAAAAACCATAAAAATCTTAAACACCCTAAAAAATTCCCTACAACATAAAAACATAAAAACCTAAAAACCACTAAGAAAACAATAAGAACATAAAAACACATAATTCCTTTAAAACCCACTAAAAATACTAAAAAAACAAAAAAAACCCTAAAAACCCTCAAAATCCCTAAAAAACCATAAAACCTAAAAAATTCAATAAAAATACCTAAAATAGAAAAAAAACATAAAAATTGTAAAAAACCCTATCAAAACCTTAAAAACTAAAACTTATAAAATCCCTAAAAACCTAAAACTGCTAAAACTGCTAAAAAACACAAAAAGTTCCTAAAACCGCCTAAAAATAATAATATCTCCAAAAAACATAAAAACCCATAAAAACCATAAAGGCCCACCAAAAACTCTAAAAACCCATTAACCCCCTAAAAATGTTTAAAAAACACATAAAACAAAAAAAACTAAAAAAAAAATAAAGTTCCAAAATACCATAAAAACACTTAAAACCCCTAAAAAAGTCAAAAATCCTAAAAATCTAGAAAAAATCCTACAAATCCATAAAGTCCCTAAAAATGTAAAAAAACCCTAAAACCCTAAAAACACAAAGAAAAACATAAAAACCTAAAAATGAAAAACACCTAAAAAATCATAAAAACCCTAACAAACAATAACCCCTCAAAATCCCTAAAAAAATATAATCCCATAATGATCCTTACAAATCCCTAAAAAGATAAATAACCCTTAAAAACCTAAAAACCCCTAAGTAAACCAAAATTCCCTAAAAACTCATAAAATAGCTAAATACCTAAAAAACATAAATGAAATAAAATTATAATGAACCCTAAAAACTTTAAACCCTAAAAACCCATAAAAACCATCCAAAACCACTAAAACTCTAAAACCCCTCATCCCCCAAAAAATATTAAAAACTTAAAAAAAACATTTAAACCCTAAAAGACCAAAAATACAAAAAACCCAAAATCCCAAAAATCCCAAAAAACTCTAAGAAATCGTAAAAAAACCATAAAATCCCTAGAAACATTAAGAACCATAAAAATTAAAAAACCCCTAAATTCGCTAAAAATATTAAAAACCCTAAAAACATTAAGGATCCCTAATAAAACATTAAAAACCAAAAACACCATAATACCCTTAAAAACATAAAAAAACTAAAAAATATAAAAAAACCATCAAAATCTCTAAAAACCAAAAAAATATATAAAATTTCTAAAAAATCCAAAAAATCCCTAAATCCATAAAACATTAAAACCCTAAACCACCTTAGAAATCCATAAAAATCTAAAATCACTAAAAACGCCTAAAAACCTAATAAAATTAATCACCTAAAAAACTAAAAATGAAAAAAACCTAAAGAAACCATAAAACCCCCAAAACAACTACAAACTATAAATCCCCAAAAAAGCCTTAATAAAACTCACACACCATAAAAACCCTAAAAACCCACTAAAAAATCTAAAAACCTTTCAAACCCCCAAAAATGTTAAAAACTCTACAAAACATTTAAAAATGTAAAAAATTAGAAATATTCTAAAATGCCCATAATATCGTAAAACCCTAAAAATCCCTAAAACCTATAACAATCCCTAAAAAAACAAAAACCCCTAAAAATCCATAAAAACCCCTAAAATCCCAAAAAATGCAATCCCGTAAAACACTGGAAACCCCTAAGAAAACCATAAAAACCTAAAAAAAGATAAAACTGAGAAAAATCTAAATAACTCTAAAACTCTAAAAACAAAAAACCATAAAAACTGCTATAAATTTTACGAATACTAAAAACCCATAAAAACACTAAAACACTAAAAAAACTAAAAATTCTAAAAGGACATTAAACCCCTAAAATTTTTGAAATCTCTAAAAAAACTCAAAAAACTAAAAAAACAATAAAAATACCAAAAAAATATAAAAACATTGAAACCCCTAAAGTTTTAAAAACCCTTAAAATCACTAAAAATACTAAAAAATAATAAAAATCCTAAAAAAATTCCTAAAACTTTAAAAACCTAAAAACCAATAAAAACCCTGGGAAAACTGAAGAAAAACATAAATACCTAAAAATAATCAATACGTCTAATAACCCTAAATAATGGTAGAACCTCTAAAAACCTCAAAATACTAAAAACAATAGAACCATAAAAACCCATAAAAGCCTTAAAATCTGAAAAGACTAGTAAAAACCCTAAAAATCTATAAAAACTCTAAAAACAATTTAAAACCACAAAAATATTAAAAAATATAAAATGTTGAAAATTCTAAAACTATTAAAAAATATAAAATGTTAAAAACCCTAAAAACTAAAAAACCCTCTAAAAAATATAAACCATATAAACCTTAAAAACCCTCTAAAACCCATCAAATTTCCTTAAACCCCTAAAAATCCTAAAAAATCGAAAAAATATCTAAAAATATATAAAAACATAAAAATACCTGAAAACACTAAACACCCCTTAGAAACCCTTAAAAACCTAAATCCACATAAAATCCTGAAAAAATAAAAAATATTAAAAACCCTAAAATACCCTAAAACCCTAAACAACCCAAAAACCACTCAAAATAACATAACACCATAAAAATCCATCAAAAATATTAAATATCAATAAAATCTCCGAAACCATAAAAAAACCTAAAACCTTTAAAATCAATAAGAAAACCAATAAAATTTTAAAAAAGTTAAAACCCCTAAAAACCTAAAAAATGCCAAAATCCCTAATGGACCCTAAAACCCATAAAAATCTCTATAACCCTTAGAATCCCCTAAAAAGCATAGAAATCATAAAAAACCCTAACAACCGCTAAAAACCCATTTAAACCCAAAAAAAGTTAAAACCCCTAAAAAATGTTAATAACCCTAAAAATCTAAATTTACTAAAAAACCCCTTAAAAACACAAAGAACATAAAAATCATTAAAACCCAAAAAACCTGAAAATTCCATAAAATCCGCCAAAACATAAAAATCCCTAAAAACCTTGAAAACAGCTAAGAAATACATAAAAATCTCATAAAATTAAAACCCCTAAAAACCTAAAAAATGATAAAAACCCTAAAAACCCTAAACCAACTAAAAACCATAAATCCCATAATGACCTAAAAACCCTAAAACCCCTAAAAATATTAAAATACCATTAAAAATATTACAAACAATTTAAACACCTAAAATGTCAAAAAACTCAAAAAAATGTATAAATACCAAAAAAAATAAAAATAACCCTAAAAATCCCATAAAACCATAAAAACTCTAAAAACCCTAAAAAACCTCAAATTCCCTAAAAGCACTAAAACCGTAAAATTTCAAAATAATTCCTAAGATCCCTTAAAAGTTCCAAAAACACTGAAAAACATGAAATCCCCTATAAATACCTTAAAAACCAAAAACACTTAAAACCCACAAAAAACATAAAAACACTAAAAACCCTAAAAACCCAAAAACCCCTCAAAATCCCTAGAAACCATCGAAAACATTAAATATCAAAAAAATCCCTAAAAATACCAAAAACCATAAAATGCATAAAAACCATGAAAGACCCTATGAAAACCTTAAAACCCTAAAAACACTTAAACTTCCTAAAAAACAAAAAAAACAAAAAAATCCCTAAAAAACCTCTAAATGACCTTAAAAACCACAAAAACCTTTATAAAAAATAAAAACACCTAAATGATTAAAAATCCCTAAAACTCATAAAATAACTAGAAACCACTAAAAACAATAATAAAATATTAATCCCAAAAAATGATTAAAATCACCAAAAAACATTAAAAGCCTAAAAAATCCAAAAAACCCTAAAACTTCAAAAACCCATAAAAAACATAAGAACCAAAAAAAACACGAAAAACCCTCCAAATCCCAAAAAAAATGATAAAACCCCGAATAATTACATAAAGCCCTAAAAATACCTACAACCCTAAAAACCCTTATGAAAACCATAAAAACCAAAAAAACACTTAAAACTCATAAAAACCTAAAAATTATAAAAACCCAAAAAGTCCATAAAAACCTAAAAACCCTCAAACACCTAAAATCCTAAAAAAATGAAAAACATAAAAATTTCCTAAAATGCCTAAAACGTAAAAACCCTAAAACCCATGAAAACTCATAAGAAACTTTAAAAGCTAAAAACACATAAAACCCCTAAAAATACTAAAAACACTAAAAACCTAAAAAACTCAATAAGACCCCCTTAAACCCCTAGAAACTCATAAACCCCTATAAATTTTGTAAAAATATAAAATCATATCAATCCCCTAAAAACAAGAGAAAAATCTAAAAAACTCTTAAATCCCTAAAAACTCAAAAAAACTCCCTAAACCCCTCAAAATTCCTAAAAATACAAAAAAGCATAAAACCACCAAAAAATTCGTAAAATCCATAAAAACGTAAAAACCCTAAAAACCATGAAAACCCCTAAGAAAACCCTAAAATACAAAATAAAATTAAAATACCTAAAAACAAAAAGAATTCCAAGAAACATACAAACCATAAAAACCCTAAAAACCATCAAAATCCCTAAAAACCAAATGAAAACCTTAAAAACATAAAAAAAATTAAATCAACTAAAAACCCTAAAAAATTCTAAAAACCCTAAAAAACATAAAAATATTAAACCACATAAAAACCGAAAAACCCCCTAAAAATTTAAAAAACCCAAAAAATCCACTAAAAATTAAAAACCCTTTAATCCCCAAAAAATAAAAACTCTAAAAAAATTAAAATCCCTAAAAACTCAAAAAACCCCTAAAAACCCAACAAACCATAATAACCCAAAAAACCCAAAAAACCCTAAAGACCATAAAAATCCCTAAAAACTATAAAAACCATAAAATCCTAAAAATCACTAAAAATCCCAAGAAACATTAAAATCACCAAAAACCCTGAAACCCCAATGAAAACCAAAAATCCTAAAAAAAATAAAACCCAATTTGTTTTATAGAAATGATAAAACCCCAAAAAAAACCTAAATACAGTCAAAATACCTAAAATCCCTAAAAACCCTAAAACCCAATAAAATTCTAAAAAGTCCCTAAATATCCCTAAAATTTTTATAATCCCTAAACCCCGAAAAAACCATAAGAAAACCTCAAAAACCTAAAAACACTTAAAACCGACAAAAAGTTAAAAAAAATTAAAACTCTAAAATACCCTAAGAACACTAAAAACCCATAAAACCATAAAACCCCGTAAAAACCTAAAAAATCCTACAAACCCATAAAAACACTAAAAATCCAATAAAACTCTAAAAACCCATTAAACGCATAAAATTTTTAAAAAAATCGAAAACACCTAAAAACTTAAAAAACCAAAAAAATCCAAAAAATATAGAATAAATCCTAAAAACGTAAAAATCCCCATAAAACCCTAAAAAAATGCTCAAAATCCCAAAGAAATCTGAAAAACATTAAAATCCTAAAAAATCTATCAAATAACTAAAACCGAAAAAACCCTTATAACCCCTGAAAATCTATAAGAGAACCATAAAAAGTAAAAAAAAATTAAAACCCCTAAAATCCCAGAAAATGATAAAACAATTAAAAACAACTAAAAACCCTAACACCCCTCAAAATCCTTAAAAAATGAAAAATTCTAAAAAACTAAAAAACCTAAAAACATCCTAAAAAACCTAAACCCACCTAAAATCCATAAAAACCCTAAAAAATTTAAAAACACTAAAACCCCAAAAAAACTATAAAACCACTTCAAACCCCTAAAAATATAAAAAACTATAAAAAAACTTAAAAACCAAAAAATCTCCAAAAACCTAAAAACTCATAAGTACACTAAAAAGAACTAAAAACCCCAAAAAATATGAAAATATGAAAAAACCCATAAAAATCCTAAAAACAACTAAAAATACCTAATAAATAAAAAAAATCCTAAAACCCCTAAAAACCTATAAAAAATTTAAAAACCTAAAATACATTTAAAACCCTTAAGAAACTAAAAAATGATAAAACACCAAAAACCCTAAAAAACCTAAAAACCATAAGAACGTATAAAAACATTAAAAATCCTACAAACCCATAAAATCTCTAAAACCCCCAATAAAAATCTAAAAACCCTTTAAACCCCTAAAATTTTTAGGAAACTATATAAACCCATAAATCCCATAAAAACACATAAAATCCTAATAAACTCAAAAAACCAAAAAACCTTAAAAACAATTAAAATCCCTAAAACCGAAAAAACTAAAAAATCCCTAAAATCCATAAAAAGTAAAAACCCCGGAAAAACCATAGAAATTATAAGAAAACCATAAAAAACAATTAAAACTCATATGAAAACTAAAATCAATAAAACCCTAAAAAACATTAAAAACTCTAAAACCCCTAAAAAGAAAAAAACCGTAAAACTCTAAAACCCACTAAAAATATATAAATTCCAGTTAAACCCCTAAAAATGTTAAAAAAACTCTAAAACCCCATAAATTCCTAAAAACCTCAAAAGAACCCTACAATAAAAAAAAACATAAAACCCCCAAAACCCCTAAAACACTCAAAATACCTAAAAAACCCAAAACACATTAAAACCCCTAAAAATATCTATAAATCCCTAAATTTTTTAAAAAAACCCGAAAACCCTAAAATGCTAAGAAAACCGTAAAACCTTAAAAACACCTAAAACCCTAAAAATGCTAAAAAAACATAAAAATCCCTAAAAACCCTAAAACCCTAAAAACCCCTAAAAACCCTAAAAACACATAAAAATTCTAAAAAGGCCCTAAATATCCTTAAATGTGTAAAAACCATTAGAAACCTAAAAATTCATAGAAAGCCTTAAAATCCAAAATATACTTAGATCCCCTAAGAACCCTTATTACACTAAAAAATATAAAAGACTTAAAACCCCTTAAAACCCATTAAAACCCCTTAATACACTGAACTGCTGGTCGTTGTTTAGTGGTGAGTCCCTGAATTTTGCTGAAGGTTTCTGATTGTCTTGGAGATGCTGTTGGATGTTGGTTGATGCTGGTGACGATGCTGGTTGTTTCTTGGTGTTGTGTGTTTTCTGTTTGGGTTGCTTTTCTTTTTTTTTTCTTTTTTGATTTTTCTTTTTTGGCGTGGGTTCTAAGGGGTTTTTTTGGGTGTGGGTCTTTTGACCCATCCCCTCCCTTGTCTGCTGGGTCTCTTTTGTTTCTTTCTAATATATTTGGGGCGGTCGGGAATAGCCCGACCCTTCCATCTTCTATGCCCTAAAACCTTAAAAACCCTAAATCCCATAAATAACATAAAATACAATAAAATATAAAAACTCATTAATCCCCAAAAAATGTTAAAAACTCTACAAAACCTTAAATTCCTAAAATTCAAAAAAAACTCAATACACCAAAATACCATAAAACCCCTAAAAACCATAAAAACCTCAAAATCCATGAATACGCTAAAAAACCATACAACCTTAAAATCTACTGAAAATCCTTAAAAATAATTGAAACCTTGAAAACCAATATGTAAACCTTAAAAACATAAACACACTTAAACCCCATAAACAAACCTAAAAAATCTAAAAATCATAAAAAATATAAACCCTAAAAATTACAAAGAAAACATTTAAAAAAATAAACCCCATAAAACCATAAAACCCACTACAAACACTAAAAACCCTTTAAACAACATAAAATGTTAAAAGGCTAAAAAAACCCTAAAAACTATAAAATCCCTAAAACCATAAAAACTCAAAAAATACACAAAATCCCACAAAAATCCCAAAAACCCCATAAAAATTCTAAAAGACCAAAAAATATATAAAAATGTAAAAAACTCCTAAAACCCTTTCAAACACTTAGGAAACCATAAAAATCCTAATGACACATAAACCCCACAAATGCTAAAAACTTAAAATACCATAAAACCGTAAACCCCCCAAAACCATAAAATTCCTAAAAACCATAAAACCCCTAAAAATCCTAAAACCCACTAAATATTAAAAAACCCCATTATACCCATAAAAGTGTTAAAATACTCTAACAAACCTTTAGACCCCAAAAAACCTAAAAAAATACATAAACCCCCCTAAAAACCCTCAAAATCCCAAAAAAAGCTAAAAACCCATAAAAATCATAAGAAATCCCTAAATATAACTAAAAAAGTAAAAAACTCTAAAAACCCTAAGAAAAACTTACAAAATGAAGACACTTAAAACCCCGAAAAAACAACAAAAATCTTGAGAACCCTAAATTCTTAAACCCCCACCAAAACTGTAAAAACCCATAGAAACAATAAATCCAAAAAAAACCCTTAAAACCACTAAAAATGAAAAAAAGACACTAAAAACCATGAAAACCCCTAAAAAATAAAAAAACCCTAAAACCCAAAAATACAAATGACCCAAAAAACCCTAAAAAACCTATATACCTTAAAAACCCATAATAACCCTAAAAACCCAAAAAAATCATAGAAAAATACATAACAATGTAAAAAACCTAAAAACCATGAAAAACACTAAAAACCATAAAAAACCAAAAACACTTAATACCCGTAAAAACTCTAAAAATGTTAAACACCCTATAAACCAAAAAAACCCCTAAAAACCATAAAAACTCCTAAAATCCATAAAAACTGTAAAACCCAATAAATATCCT
Organism: Viscum album; assembly: GCA_963277665.1. Taxonomy (NCBI): domain Eukaryota; kingdom Viridiplantae; phylum Streptophyta; class Magnoliopsida; order Santalales; family Viscaceae; genus Viscum; species Viscum album. The sequence continues at coordinate 1,422,027,655 of OY728136.1, read as the reverse complement.
AATAAACTACTAAAAACCATAAGGACCATTTAAACCCCAATTTTGTTAAAAAACACTAAAATACATTATATCTCCAAAAAAACCCTAAAACCCAAAAACCAATAAAAATCCTAAAATTCATACAAATCCTAAAAACCCTTAAAATCCTAAAACCCATAAGAATCATCAAAAGACATAAAAATATATAAAATTCCCTAAAATTTCTAAAATACCTAAACACCCATACAAATCCTAAAAACCCTTATAAAACCTTAAAAACCTAGAAACACATAAAACCCCAAAAATTCAAAATATGCTAAAAATCCTCTAAAAACTAAAAAAAGATTAAAATACCTAAAAACCCTAAAACATTAAAATCATAAAAAATACCTAAAAATTGAAAAAACCCTAAAACCCCTAAAAATCAATAGGAAAACCATAAAAACCAAAAAACACTTAAAACCCCTAAAACTATAAATTTTTTAAAAACCATAAAAATATAAAACCACTAAAACCACTAAAAACAATAAAAACACATAAAAACATTAAAACCCCATAAAACCCCTAAAAAAATAAAAATATAATTTTTTAACCCCTAAAAACATTAAGAAAATCTAATAACCCATAAATCCCTAAAAACTCAAAAAATAACTAAAACCCAAAAAAACTATAAATAACAAAAAACCCAAAAAACCCTCAAAATACTAAAAATACTAAAAACCCATAAAGTCCTAAAAATTTCTTGAAATAATTAAAATGTTAAAAAAATCAAAAAAACAAAAAAAATACTAAAAAACCTTAAAATTGTAAAAACACTCAAGAACCTTTAAAAACCTGAAAACACTATTAACCCTAAAAACCCTAAAAACCCTTAAAACCCCTAAAAACCTTAAAAAACATGAAAATTAATAAAATACATAAAAACCACTAAAAATATATAAACCTTATAAAACCAAAAAAATGTTAAAAATTATGAAAAAACATAATAACCATAAGAAAATCTCAAATCCTGAAAACCAAAAAAACAAAAAAAAACCCAAAACAACCCTAAAAACATTACAACCCTGAAAAATCCCAAAAATCCCAAAAAATAAAAAAACCCTAGAAATTATTAGAAAGCTAAAAAAACTAAAATACCTGTAATCACCTATGAAAAACATAAATCCCTAAAATTAATTAAAACCCCTAAAACCTAAAAACATTATAAACCCTAATAACCCCCAAAACCCCAAAGTATTTTTTGAGATGGCGGTGTCAGAGCTCTCACGATGTTCTTCCTGCTTCTTAGCATGGAGGTTGACGACAGAATAGACTATGGCATCATTGACTTCGCCCCGCCCTGCTCCCTGGCCAGGGGAGGTGCTGGTTGGGCCCTCCCTGCGGCTTCCCTCGTCTCCTTCTTCTGTTCTAGCACAACTTCCTCACTTTTCAGAGATCGATGTATGCTCTAAAGTCCCGCTCTGTGAGAATGGTGTGCCTTCGTTCCAGATCTCCTCCCGGGAGTTCTCGATGGCATCCGGCCTTCTGGATCTCTCACTGGTGTCCCAATTTGGAAGGGCTTGACCCTCTGTGGGTGATTTTAACAGGTTTTTTAATTCTTATTGGAATCTACATGATCAGGTTGTTGTAGGTTTTTTGGACAGTTGATACTTTCTGATTCACTTTAGGAATAATGATGATATTGTCTCTGTCTGGGCTTTTTCTCCTCGAGCTATTGATGGCCTTTGGTTTTATTTTTTCTGATGGAATTTTAATTTTCACCTACATCGTGACCCCCCGAGTGTGGCTCTGTGGATTACCCTTCCTGGTCTTGCCTTTCCCTTCCAAAATCTAGCCATCCTCAACATCATTGGTAACCTCATTGGTAGATTTCTATGTATGGATGCTCGGAAAAGTGCTGCTTGCATCCCGGCTACGCCGAGGATTTGTGTTGAGGTGGATGTGTCCTATGTTCTGATTAATACTGTCTGTGTTGAGATATAAGGTGAGCTAAGGTGGCATCAGGATGTATGCTTTGAATCCTGGGTGCCTTTATGCTCGTCCTATCAAAGGATGGGTCACTATGCCTCTTCTTTCAGGAGTGATTTCTCTGTCAAGTATGCTCCATATGATGGTTCTCTAGCAGTTCTTCCTCCTTGGGGGGAATCTGGAGTGCGCAATGAGGGTTTCCTCACTGGAATGGTCAATCCACCTCTGGCCGAGGAGCATGAGGTTTTTGTGGTCGGGGATGTTCTGATGCAGGCTGATCGAAAGTCCCTCTCCAATCGAAGGATTTCTGATGTTTTTTACAGGCTGAAAATTGATCTTGGAATAGTGGAAAGAATGGGTGTGGTTAAACCTATGGAAGGATTCATGGTGCTTCCTGGATCTTCTCCTAGAGGTTTGGAGGTGGCTGGGATCTCTGGTGAACCATTTTTAGTGAATGAGGGAAATGAGGGTGTCCCCTTGTGAAATATGTTTTGATGTCTTCGAATCAAAGGGGTTGATTCAGAATCATCACACTTTCTAAGTAAAGTTGGCTGGTGATTTTGATGAACAAGATGAGCAGAATACCTGCCCTGGGCCTCAGTGAGCTGTTTGTGATGATATGGGCAAGGGGTTGCAGGTGGTGTTGCCACCTGCTGGTAATGAGGAGGTGTTTGCTGGTGACTTTGATGATCAAGATGGGAAGAATACCTGCCATGGGCCTCATGAAGCTGCTTGTGAGGATATGGGAAAGGGGGTGTAGTTTGTGGCACCTCCCGTTGGCAATGAGAAGTTGTTTGTGGGATCTGATGTGCAGGTCCTCCTTCTCATCCATGTCGCTAGTGACTGTGTTGAGCATTCTAGACATGCAGTGGCAGAAGGGGAGGTAGCAGCAAGGGGGCGGTTGGGGAGGATGGCTCTGAAGGTGTAGCTATTTGCTGGTCCACGAGATTGGTTTTGAATGCGTCTGAGGTGGGGGTTGAGAGGGCGGCTAGTGTTGCTTCCTGCCATGTGACTGAGAAGGGGGAGGTGGAGGTGCATGTTCTAGAGAATATGTTGGAGGATGTGGATGGGCAGGGGATAGTTGACAACGTGGAGGGGGCAGCTTCTCAAGGGAGCGCACCTGAAGTAGGGTTGGGGTGTGGGCAGGGGGAGGGACTTGGGATAGGGGATACCCCCGAACACAGGGGTGCTGCTGCGCAAGAGGTGGTTCCAAGGGAGGAGGGGCTTTTGTAGCTGGCTGTCAAGCGTGACTACTCGGCCAGACATGATGATGAGGGGACGGTCCTGCCTGGGGAGGATGTGCAAAGGCCTCTAGTTGTTGTCACTGGGAGTGTATAAATACCTGACTTAGTGGCTCTAAGCTTGCCTCAGGACGAAGGTTTTGTTGAGTTCCCCCTTAATCAAGAAGCCCCCTCAATCCCGGATCAAGTTAATGGAATGGAAGAAGAGGAGTGCTCATTTGAGATCGAGAAGGTGAAAGGGATGGATGATGGTCCCACCTCGATCTCCTCTAAGAGGAGGAGGAAGCAGGATTACTCAACTCTCCCCAAACCCATGGTTACTCGGGCATATTCAAAGGCTTTTAAGCTGCATGTCATGGTTAATAATCGGGAGCAGCCGCATTCCCCAGAACAAAGAAAACACAGGGAGATGTTTTTGACGCTCCTCAAGCTCAATGAGGATTATGAGTCAGGATGGGATGACTCTGACTCCTGCTTTGATGATTCAGCCTCTAGATATGTTGCGGATAGTGACCCTTATGGTGTGGCTTCTGTTTCATATTTTCATGGTGACGTTGACTGATCTGTTTTCTTTTCCTTCTTTTTTTCCTTCTGATCTTTTTTTGGGTCTTTGGGTTGGGGTTGTAAAGGGTTTTTGGGTGTCGGTCATTTTACCCCTCCCCTCCCTTGTCTGTTGTGTCTTTTGTTTAATAAATTTAGGGGGGCCGGGAATAGCCTGAACCTCAAATCTTCCTTTCCCCCCAAAACCCCAAAACCCATATATATCACATAAAACCATTAGAAACCTTAAAATCCCATAAAATCCCTAAAATCCCTCTAAAAAATATAAAGCCTCTTTAAACCCCTAAAATATAAAAAACATTAAAAAACCATAAAAACCCTAAAACTAAAAAACCCTAAAAACAACAAAATTCATAAAAATCAAAAAATATAGAAAAATTGTAAATTCCTCAAAATCCCAAACAAACATAAAAACCATAAAATTCCTTAAAAATATCTAAAAATGTAAAAAAAATCCTAAAACCTTATAACCCATAATAAATGATCCAAGACCTACTAAGATTCATCATATGAACCTTATTCAACATTCATGTATTGTGAACTTGGATCTTCACAAAAAAACAAGTGAGAAGGGATATAAATAGTGGAAATAAGGAGTAAATGAATTGGATGGTTAGGGTAGAACCCAAAAAGAACATATCGCAATGAACTCTAGCTACAAGATGCCACAAAGGATCAAAAATACATTAATAATTCAAGAATTAAGAAATAACAGAAAGGTTTCAAGAAAAACATGCCGTAATAACATTTCCTTTATTCATAATGTTCAAAGAGTACAAGGGGTGACTATTTATTTCCAAAGAGTGATACAAAAGTCTAACACCTAGTTTTCATATGAGAAAAATCCTAAATTAGGATTTTAAAAATTTTGGCACATGACTATATCTTTAAGGGACATGTAGAACAACATTTTGAAATGTGAACACAACTCACAAAACACATTTGACAATGAAGATTCCATGGTGGGGTGGGCTTGAAATTCCTAGAACACAAAGGTATGGTTCATTAAAGGAATGTTTGAGACTTAATTAATGTAAATACAATCCCATATAATTCCCCCAATCATGTGTATTGGGTATCCATTTGGAATGATTATCCCAATTAAGGGATCCTTTATTATCTTGGTTCTCTCCCTTTCCATTGGGCCACCAACTCCTTATAAAGGGTCTTATGAAATCATGCACATTCCACCCTCCTCATAAATTATTCCTTAAACCCCTAAATTCACATTTCTACTATGATCCTCATCATACCATCCCTCCTCGAAAGGATTAATCATTTGATCTAAAAATTCAAAGGGAGAAAGATCAGCAACATTAAAGGTGATACTATCATTTCCATACCTTTCACGTAACTCAATATTGTAGGAATAGTCATTGATATTATATAATCCTTTTAAAGGTCTATATTCTTATGGGTGATTTTTTTATTTTCAATGCACTTGGAACCTACATTTTAGTAGGGTTTTCCATAAAAAACCACTTGGTTAAATTTTAGCTCATTTTAAACACTTCCTTACTCGATCACTATATTCTTATAATAAAGAAATAGAAAAAGAACGCATTAATGGGTTAAGAGATCTACTTGTGAAACATTATCCCTTTTATTTAAGAATAAGATTTTTCTCCCCCTCTAAAGATCTCTTTATCTCTCTTTCCCATTTAAATAAAATTGCTTTTCCCTTGACACACTTGTTTTCACTATTATTTTCACTCTTATATTCAACTCTTTTCTTTCACAAATTTCTTTTGATATTCCTCATCACTCATTTTTCACTGTCCATTTTTTCATTCTCTTTATATTTTCTACTTTTTTATTTTTTTCTCTTCTGAAAATATCTATCAATCATCACTTGGTCTTGATAATATTGAAAATTCCTCAAGGGTGTAAGTATAACTATCACCCTTTTGTACACACAAGAATAGTGGTTGGTGTATAAAACATATGTGAACCTCCAATCTAATTTCTAAGGCCTTCCCATTAACATATGACTAGAATTCATGGGAATATCATCACATATCACCTTGTCTTCATACTTCCTAATAGAAAATATAACTTTCCCTTTCCTTGTCACATAAACATCTCCACAGTTCTTTAACCATTACAATCTATAAGCCCTAGGATGCATGGTCATATCTAAACCAAATATATCAACCATCAATCCACTTGATACATTTTTTCAACTACCCCAATAAGTGATCAAACTCTATACCTTATCTTTAATGAGGCATTTAGTATAAAACATGTTCTCTCTTTTCTCTTGATCATGTTATCCTCCGGGTAGAGAAATCAAAGCATGCCTTGACACAATCATTTATCCATGTACGAGGCTTTCTATTTCATTATTTGAACACTCCTCAAGTAGTGCAATTTCATCTTCACTTGAAAAAGAACTAAGAACATATCTATTATCCAAAATAATCATGGTCCTCTTACATAGGAATTTTGGGGGAAAATTTCCAAATCCGTGACATTTATCCAATTCCATATCATGTGATTTGGAAACAACCTTACCCTCCTTTTACAGTTGGATTCTAGAAAGAATGATTTTTGTTTGGTCACCTCTATTGAATATGTTTTTCATTCCCTTACATGTTCTCATGGTTTGGAATCATTGAACTTAAAAGAAGATTTAGAATACTTACTATAATATGTAGGTAGATTCCTTTTTTCATTTACATTCCCCTCTAATTTAGTATCCATATGAATAAGTTTCTCCATATCAAAATAGTGGAATATGTCCACAATGTCCCAAATGTCATGGTTGAGTCCCTTTACAAACCTCTCCATGGTGGCCTCTCGCTCCACATCAACGTTGAACCAAATCATGATGATCATCATCTCTTTATGATACACTTCAATGTTCATTACTTCTTATTTCCAATATTGCAACTTGAGGAACAAATCATGATAATTATGTTTCGAAATAAACCTCTTACGCATTACCACTTTTATCTCCTAGCATGGGCGGATGATTCTTTTTACACTTTATTGTTGAATCACTTGTAATTTTTTCCACAAAATACTAGAATAGTCATTGAGTTCCAAAGATTCCAACTTCACATTATTTTCCTTAAAATAGTTCTGACAACCAAAAATATTCTCTACTTTTTATTCTTATTCCAAGTATGTTTTGGGATCATTCATACCATGGAATGTAGGGATACTGAACCTTAATCATCCAAGATCATTGGTTTTTATTCCTTGGTGGTGGCTTTCATTGAATTGGTGGCTCATAAAAAAACATATAAATCCTCCTCTTCTTCAATGACCCTACTCATCAGTGGTGCTCTATAATTGGATGTGGATTGTAATTCATCCATCCTCCCATTAAAACATTATTATTGTTCTTGTACAACCCTCACAGACAATATAATGTCTATTTCATTGGTATTACTCACATCTTACATTTAATAATCCTACAATAAAATTTGAAGATAAATGAATAGAGACGACAAACACTCCATCACGTGTTTACACTCAAAATTATTATTCTCACCAATGTTTTAATAAATTTTTTATTTTTAAACAAAATATTACACTCTTATTTTTTACCATTAAACTTTCATAATATAGAATTGTCACCCAATTCCAACAAATCTAAAGGATTGATGGAGTGTAGAAAATAAAAACTTTAATTAAAACATAAAATACATAATGTATTCAATAGGAAAATGTGGGAAGTTGAAGATAGAGGATGAAGAAAAATGATAAATGGATGCATCACTCAATATGTTGAAATTTTTTGAGCATTTAATTTTTTTATTTTTAGGATATTATTTTTGAATAAATGCAGTAAAAAAGGTGAATTTTTAATATTTAAATTTAGGAGAAAAAAGAATTTGAATCATAAAATGGAATCAAAGTGAGAAATTTAATGTAACATCCTGCCCCTCATCATTAGCTTGATAAGTGGCGAGGGTGCTACTAGGCCTTATATGACATGCCCAAGACAGAAATGGCTGGAAATAAAATCCAAGGGCCTCTTAAATTGTTAGAGGATGATTTTCCATTTCAAGTTAAAATGACCAAACGAATTATAACCATAACAACCAATTTTTTAATGATGGATTATTACCAAAATTCAAGACAACACAATATTAAATAAAAATACAATATCAGAGTATAAGAAGGATTAATGTGACCTAAAAAATGGAACAAAATGATAGAAAAAAAGAAACCAATGACAATAAAAAACTCACAATCTTCTCTAAGATCCAAATACAAATGCCCAAACCAATGTATCATGAATCATCACTAAAGAAATATGATACCTTTTTTAGTTGTGTCTTAGTATATAACATCAAAAAATGCACCACATTTCCCAAGCCGGTGTTGAGTATAAAAAATAATAGTATTTCTCCAATGAAAAACCAACTCATGCCACTAGGATTGAATATGTATGAAAATTTATATAAAAAATTTAAAAAATAATTGAAATAATTGTATATCCAAATAAAATAGTTTTACAAGTAAAATTATTAAACAAGCCTTCATAACATGTTTTTCAATGAATACATAAACAAATAACATGTCCATTTTTAAAATAACATCAAATAATTATTAACAATTTATTGATGTTTGATTTTGAATAATCATTTCTAGGTCCATGAACACCATCAACAAAAAAATAAACTAGATTTGTGTTACCATTTAGGGTGGAACTTCACATCCATACTTCATCCTTATGATGGTGGTACTTCTTAACCATAATTCAACCAATTAAAATCATTACCAACCATTATTACAAAATCATATCCATACATTTCCATAAAATAATTTAAAAAATAATTTACTTGATTCATCCAACCATAATTTCAAAATCACCATTTTAAAATTTTCAATAACAATTTTCCAAAAATCCAACGAATTCATATGATTTCCAAAACCTTAATTCAAACAATAATTACATAAAATAAAATAATGATTTTCATAAAAATTTCAAAAAATTAAATCAATTTGAAATAAATCCTTTGAGTTCTAATCAAGAGGAGTTGATATAGAATACACCTACTTATCAAACATAGTTGAAAATGAAGAACAACACAACAACATTAATAAATATATTAAATCTTCAATATTACAACATAGTTATCATACCATTAAATCAAAACAACTATATTGCATCTAGATTGAAATCAAAAAACATGGTTCAATACCCAATGAACTAAATCCATGATTCAATTTAAAGGAAGGGGACTAGATATAAGTAAAATTATAAAAACAAGAACTTACCAATGAATCTAGGTCGCCAACACACTTGGATTCTCTTATGAATCACTCCCGGAAAAAAATAATTGTATATAATAACTTCAGAAGGTGAAGAATTCGTGTTATGGTATATTTAGTTGAAATAAATGTGTTTTAGGTGGTAAATATGATTAGATCCACAATTTTAGGATATATTTTTTCATGGTGTGTTGCTAAGGTGCACAGTTAGGAAAACTGTTTGTGAACTTGGCACAAGACACTGCCTCCAAACACACCTTGCATGGTGGTCTCTCACAATTAGAAAAAATCTTCACTAACCATAATATACCCCATTTCCTTTAATTTCACAGCTTCTACTGGTCATCCACATGGTTTGGCCAAAACATGTGACAAACCGTGCACGTCACTAGTGTCCACTATTTCAGTTATACAGTTTCATGGAGGTTTTTCTTTGTTTCTACAATCTATTCTCACACCTAAAACCTACGAAAAAACAAAATCAAATTTCCAAATATTCTTAGAACCTTTTGAATATTAACCCAATTATTTTATATACATAAATTTTTTAAATAAATGGTTATTTACTTGAAAATGGGCTTACTACATTCTCCCCACCATTAATCCTTCTCTCCCAAGAAAGTATAAGACTATAGTTGTACCTGTATATTTTTGGGAATTGCGTCATCATTTACTTTTCATACTCTTATTATTACTCCAAAATCTAATCATGTTTCCATAAAATTTGAACTAGACTGATTCTTATCGCATGAAATAATTTCTCTTGCATATCTAGAAATCATACCATCACATGAACCACCATAGAAAACAACTCTTGGTAAATTTGATCCATTTAATTTACAAGGTCATGTTCAGGTTGATACTTATTAAATTTAGATACATGAAACAAGTTATGAATTGAACTGAATCTTGGTGGAAAATACAATTGATATTCCACCTCACCCTCCCATTCAGGTATCTCAAAAGGGATTATGTATTTCAGAGACAAATTACCATGTTTCCTAAATTATTGATTCCAAATCATTGGAGATATTCTAAAGAACACACAATCACTAAACTTAAAAGAAAAAGGCTGTCGGTGATGATCCACATAAAATTTATGGAGACTCTCTACTACCTCTATACTCTTTCTGATTAACTAAATATTCTATATTGTCACTTGCACAAGGATTGGTCCAAACAGTGAATCTTAATCTGCTTTCACCGAATGAAGTGGATAATGAAAAGGATTCCCATACAATGATTCAAAATGATCAATATTTATTGAGGCCTAATAACTATTACAGTATGGAAGCTATACTAATAGTATTTAATCCTCCCAAGAGCCACTGAAATCCATTACACAATCCCTATGAACATACTCTAATTTTTGGAACATCCTTTAATATTTTACATCCATTTGAGGATGATACATCATAATCATATAAACTGAATCACAAGGTATTTCTATAAAGATTTACAAAAATCAATCATAAACCTGGGGTCTCTATCAGATACAATCGAGTCTGAAACACCATATCATAGTAAAACTTCTCAGATATAGATTTTTAAAAAGTCCTCCATCATATTGTAATTATGAGTATGGTTGAAATGGGATGAATTTGTGAGATGATCCAATATTACCCTTATGGAATAATATTTTGGAACCATCCTTAGTATAACTATTAAAAAATACTTATATATGTTCTCCCATTTCTATATGGGAATTAGTTAAGATTACAGCATACCCACTGGACAATGGGGATCTACTTTGACCTGCTAACAGGTGAGGCATCTCAAAATAAACTCAACCACCATTATTTTTATGCCATCCAACTAAAATTATTCTTTTCATGACTTATATATATTTTTTATTCAAAGATTAATAGTGCATATTTAATGTTGATAATCATGAATATTTTTTTTCAACAAGCCACAGGTATGTCCATATGATCTTGAAACCAAAGTACTATTCATCTATCAAGTTTCCCTTCCTTATGGGTCTCTGAACCATTGAATTTTGGCCTTATAGAAACACATTCTAAATTGTATTTTTTTGTGTCTGTAACCTTCTATACCAATTAAGGAATAAAACAAATCATAAAATAACAACACTACCTTGATCTTCGCAATCCAAGTGCATGCTTAAAATCATAGAAATTAGATTATATTGATCTGATGCCTATTTCACCAACTTACTATATGAATTTTATCATAATCAACCCACCATAGAGTTACCTTTAATTAGTGTTCACATTAATTCAAATTAAAACATTTGAAGATACTCCATCTATCTTCTTCTTCTCAGATTAAAATATATTTTTGAGAAAATTTGTTTCAAGCTTCTTTGATCTGTAAACATTATGAATTTATCACAAAAAATACAATGAATAAAGTATTCAAAGAAATAACCATATTATATAATTCTAATTCATATATCGGGTAGTTCTTATCATGTAAACGTAACTACCAGGAGCCATAAGCAACAACATGATCTCTATTCATGAGAACACACCCCAACCAAGATCTTGAAGAATAAAAATACACCATATTTCCTTATACTGATTCTATAAATATCAAGATCGGTGATGGTTTAAGGAAAACTATAATCTCTTGAAAAGTATTTTGAAATATACCATTCCATTGGAATGGGAAAATTTTCCTTATATAACCTTACAGGCCAAGTAAACTGTGTATCCCAAAGTAATTCTTCATAGGTTTCGGAGAAATCACAACCACTATCTATTTTATATCCACAAAACATTATTTTAGAGATAACTTCTCCATGTAAACATACATATTGTATTAAAAGATCACACTTTTAATGTTTTTCATACATACTTAGATCTGAATAGATACCCAAAACTATCATTATGTATTGATCATGCTCAACCTTTTTCCGATAGTACACCGATATGTCATCCAAATATTTCTCCACAAAATAATATAGATACCCTTGAAACATTTGATTCATCAATTCCATAAAGACATATAGTTCATTTATAAGATTTAAAAGCATAAATATATAATCATAATGTCTATATATACTTTTAAAATGAGTGTTCGTAATATCATTCTTCTGAACCCTTATTTGGTGATATCCCAAATACAGTTTAATTTTAGAGAACCATTGGGCTCCCCAAAATTGATAAAATTAGTCTTAAATGATTGGAAGAGGATTATGATTATTTATTATAACATGATTAAGATTATTATAATCCTAAAAAAGTCTAATACTTCCATATAATATTTTCACAAAAGAACTTGTGCTTCTCATAGAGAAATACTAGTATGAATTAACCCTTTTTTCCAACTATTCTAACTAGACATTCAATTCCCTTAATTAGGTTGGTTCCATATGATAAGAGAGAAGATAGATAGTACTAGTCCCTAGTAAGAGATCAATTATAAAATTTACTTCTATTATGGGTGCGAAACCTGACCAATTATTAGAAAAAAACATCTGGAAAGTAATTAACAATTGTTGGAATACTATTCTTCTTAAAATCATCCATATATTATAAGTTCATGTATTCCTACTAGTATGAGATAATTATTACTATTGGTGCTAAAAATCCTTCTCCACTTGCCTTTTCATTTCAATTCCCACTACAAAGATGCTTAATTTCATCATCAGTTGTAAAAATAACCCTTTAGATATAACATTTGATGTGGTCTTTGAACACTGTCAACCAATCCATACCCAGGATTATGTCATAGTCATATATATCAATCCTTAATAATTATTAAATAAATTACCCCCTTAATATTTATAAAACATTCTATGCACACAATGGATTGATATTTTTTTCAAGAGGATTTTTTAGTTTCAAAATAGAGGTAATCATCTCAACATGAATCCACAGAAGATTAATGACATGAAAAGTAATAAATGAATGTAACACTCCCATGTCAAACCAAACATGTATAAGGGTAGAATTAAAAAGAATCATACCTATCACCATCAATGGTTCCGATTGATCATATGTGATCACTTACTCAAATCCATATAATTTATTATTCTTTGTCTTTTTCTCTTTGTTTTTCCTGGTTAAGGAGTGATGGTATTCCTAGAATCAATATGTCTTGATCAGGTTTGATGATGAATGATATTATACTACACACTCCCCATTAAAACATATGATTCCTGAGAATCATGAGATGTGTCCCTAGTACTTGAACTTAGAGCACTGTGGAAATAACACTACATATGTCCCATATTATTGAAATGGTGAAATCCACTAGGGGGTGTTGTATAATATCACTTATTATGATTGAGATAACTATATTGAAAATAAACAGGTTTACCCTTTGGGTTAGGATGATTATCCACTAATCCTACCTTATGATTCTGATTCATACCACCGACATAGAAATGGGTTTTCCTCTTCTACTTATTCCCAACATTAGGGTTTCCACAAGTTCCCATAGGTATTAACACACTTCATCCAACAGAATTTCATGAGATATACCTTTCTTCCACTCTTAATATATTGAATATATCTATATTATATGATATAAAAAGCATGAAAACATTTTATGGAATATATATCCTCAACCTTATTTAAAATATGCATCCATAAATGAAGCACTTTCAAAAACATTAGGCGAAAAGTGGAATAAATTTATAAATTTAGCCACATACTCTATCACTATAAGGATATCTTTCTTCAAACTAAAGAAATATATTGTTATTGTAATATAAAAAGTATAAAGATATAATTGTTTGATAAAAAATTATTTAAAATAATCCCATGACATGACTTGGTCTAATTTATCCTGAACTACTAAATCTGACCTCTAGAATGAATGATCTTCTTGCATGTATGTTTCTAAATTCTGATTCAGCTCAGCTAGTGTTTCAAAGAAATTGATGATTCAATTCATCCTATTTACCCAAAGTTATGCCTTTTCTAATTCTGAATAACCCAGAAATATGGGTGGATTCTAGTTATGGAGCTTAATTGAATGGTCCCATTTCCTAGGTTTACTATTTTTTTCCCTCTATCCATGGCCTAAAGTACCTAGATAATACTATGAACCAAGAGTTAGTTCGCTTGTGGATCAGGTGTGACCACATTCTTAGTAATCTCTTCTAGTTGGTTTCTATGGTACCTACCTAGTTCCAATTTCTATAACCAAAATAAATCTATAATTAGTCTCACTCTATAAAAACTAAAGGCTAAGAAATTTGAAATTTACCATATCACACATATAAAATCAAGGATTTACAAAATACAAAAATTTCCACTTTCAAACATTTTTTTGAAAATTCATCCTTGTTTTTTAAAATAAAACCATTTTCAATTATTTCTAAAAAACAACAGCTTTTCACCGCATCATAAATAATTACTCAAAATGAATTGTGTACTCTTAGTGGGAAGTAATTGTTTATCAATTCATGTCATGATATTCAAATTGGATAAAACCATTATGATGAGGTGACAACTCCTAGACGTTTCTCAAAACACTCAGGTACCCAACTCCTTGGAAACTTGAGTTTTAGAATAATGATTTTATATAACATCCCATGAGACAAACTACCATATCCTGTGCTGAAATCATGAATTTTACATTTCCATCTTTAAGGCTAATATGGGTGACCCATTTTTTCATCCAAAACTTATATCATAAAAAATAGAATTTGGATTTATCACATTCTATAGGTCCTTTTAGATTTAGAGTTTTATAGAATTATGATAAAATCCTACATGAATAATTAAAATTAATTTTAATTATTATTTACCCCACTTAACCCAACATTTATTTTTCACATTAATGAATCATCATAATCCATATGAAATCCCTTCTAAACATAATTCGATCAACATAAGTATTTAAAACTTGGGGAAAAGGAAACATAATAGGGGTGTACTAAAATTATCAGTATGGGAAAATGTGAGTATTAACAAATCATTATCATCAGTGAGCATAAGAAGAGATTATGGGTATGATTAAAAAAATAAAAGTTCATGAATATAGCATATCATTATTGATAACCATAAATAATTGGATCATTAAAAATGAAAATATGTAATAAGGCATTAAAAAATAAAAAATTCACAATAATAATGTGACATTTGATATCAATTTTGATCAAATGAAACACTATAAACACATAGAAATCATATGTAAAACATATTTGTATCTTGGAACATCATCTCATGGATCCTTATAGAAATTTTATAGAACACTTAAAAATTGGAATAACCATACAACCAAAATCCAATATAACTCTCTAGATAACAGAATCATTACCTAATGCATTGGAGCGGTATTTGGGTGCACTGATCGTTTAAGTTATAATGGCCTCACACGACACTATCTAAGAAGACACATATTTTATAATGTCGAAGATCCAAAATAATAATGGAGAATATAGAGAATTAAATTCCTCATAACTCATATAAAATAACCTTTATTAATTTTATAACATGATTAACCCATGAAAAATAATTTGTTTCCATAACAATCTCTTTGAAACATGATTAACCTGTGGAAAGGAAACACTTTCCATAAAAATCTATTTAAAACAACCATAATAAATCTAGAAAAATAAAGAGCATGATATAGATAAAAAATATCCCCAATGTATTATAGGTAACAAAAAGGTTTGTTGACATTAATGAATTGAAATACCATTAAAATCTTATTAAAAACATTCTTGGGGGAAATATCATTTTCATTTTGAGAATCACTTTTTATAAAATAAAATATTTTGAAACTACTTGTATTTAAAAAAAACCTTTGAAACATATCAAGAATGTTTTAAAAATAATCTAAAAATTTTATTGAATAAAATGTACATTCATATATGAAAAAACACATTTTAAAACATTTTTAAGACATTATTAGAAAACATTGTTTTGGAAGAAATAGAGTTTTGAATTAAAAATTATTTAAAAAAAATTATTTTGTAATATTGAGTACCTAAAGAGAATAAAATGAAGGGACAACACTTATTCTCCTGAAATTAATAGAGGAAAAAAATCATGAAAATTATTTAGATTTATATTATAATATTTCAACATTGGAGTCTTAATACCAAATAATCCAAATAAACAATGATATTGTAAAATGAAACTCTTACCCAGTTGGTGATATTGAATCATAAGTCCCATGAACTAACATCATTAAATGAGAATTAAAATATTATGAAAACTAGGATATTAAAGATATAACATGTCAAGGGGAAGTATATGAACCTCATAAAATAAGATAGGGGTATTACAAAATAATCATCTCAAAGAAGGAACATTGTGAATAAAATCCATTACTGCTTTTGTAACTTTGAAACCACCTTCCACATTAATGGGTGATAAAAAAATGGATATGTAAATAATCATAAAATTAATTATAATTTTCATAAAATTCATTCATTGGAATTATATACCCCAAAAAAAATACACGGGGAATATGTTATGTATCTCAAAGATATAAAAGTGAGATGAGAAAAACACTTACCTTGATTTTGATTCATCATGCTTGTTATTTATATTGCTGAATAATAAACATATGTTAATTATTTAATTTCTTGATAAATTTTTCCAAGTTTATTATTATTTTTATTTAATTTATAATCATGTTATATATAATTACTTATTCAATAAAGTTTAAGTCGGTTGTTTTGAACATATTCAGTTTATGTGTCAAAAACAACTTTGATAGGTCGATTATATTCAATGAGTTAATTATTTAACCATATCAAGAATAATAATTATGAAATAATTATCATATTTATACATAAATTATTCATTTAAAACCAATCATGTAATAAGTTTATAAAAAATGAACTAAAGTTAATATTATAGAGATGGTAGGTCGTACGTACGAATGAGTAAGTTTTCCATTTTTTCAATGACCATTATTGAAAGAAGGTAAGAAAAATTTAATATTAAATAAATATTATTATATCCTAAATAAAATATTATTTAATTATATTTTATTATATATGTAATTATTATGATGTGGTTATAAAAAAGAATCACATCACTTTGAGGAGGTAGTAGTCCACACGTCCACAAACGACTTTAACACTTTTTTAGTGTGTGTAATGGAAATAAGAACATGATTTTTTATATTTAAAGAAATATAATTATCTCATAAATTTCATGATTATGTCATTTATATCATATATATTAATTATATTTACCCTTATTAGCATGCATGTAACATGTTAGTGAAGAACACTTCACATCGCTTCGTGAGGCGGTAGTCCACTGTACACACCAATGATGTTATCGTATCCATTACGGTATGAAATTTCAAAAGGTTTAATATGATATAATGACTCCAAAGGTATAACTATGTTAAAAATATAATAAATATAATAAATAAACTGTATTTCTATTATTATTATTACCATCCATGAGAGGTGGTAATGGAAAAATGAATGACATCATTTCACAAGGTGGGAGTCCTCCGTACACATGAATGATGATTTCGTAAACCATTTGATGAAATCGTGTGTTGGTGTATATATTAACATTAATGTAAGAAAATATAATTATATTTTATATAATTATTTTATTGTATAATAATGTAATAATAATAATTTATGGGGGTGGAGAATAAAATAAAATAAAAACACATGTAGATGAACGTTACATATTCTTTGGGTAACTCCTTTTAGTTTGAACCAAAGAACTTACTTGGTTAGATTTATTCAAAAATTAAGACTTATAGGATCAAATTAGGGAATTTTAGAAGTTATTTAAGTATATATTTTCCAATCCAAAGTTTTTTATAGGTGTGAATAGAGGAGTTAATGGGGCGTCCTTTTATAAAGAAGGTGAGTGGAAAACATATAAATTTTTGAATGGGGGAATTCCACTTGCATTTTTTTCATGTTTTGTGGATAAAATAATGCACTAAACTAGATAATATAAGGTATAAGTTCGAAATATTTCCACCAAATATGTTCTTTACAAGTTTATAGGTCATTTGGACACATAATTTTAATGTTTATTCACTTTGTGATCCCCATTTTACCCTAATCAATGTGATTAATTTTAAATTTTTTCACCAATAACTTTGGTAAAAATTAATTTTACCTTATTAGAGACTATAAATTATTTTGATTCAAAATATTGAATCCATTTTTCAAAATTCAATTCACATAAGTGGAGAAAAATAGTTTAATATGAATCCTGCAGTTGCAGTGAGACAACAAGTTTTTAATAAGACTATTTTTTTTTAGAAAAAAGATGATTCTTTATTAATTATACGTCTAATAATAATAATTTTATGAAATTAAGTTAATATTTAATGATATATAGTCTATAAATTTCACTTGAAACATTATCAATTAGGGATTATTTTAATTAATTTAAAATATGAAACCTTATGCATTTTAAAACGATTTTTAGAAAAAATCTATATTTAAAACCGAAACCAAAATTATGTTAAAAACCTATATAAAGTAGATTAAATAGTAATTGACTGAATAAAATATAAATAAATAATAATTAGGTTAATTTTAATCTTATTAAAATCATACTGGGACATATCAAATAACTTAATTATTTAAATGAAATGTTTATTTTATATAAATTTGTATTATCACTATTCACTCAAAAATAAATATTTTCCCAAAAATCCCAAAATTTAACTCAATGTAAATTCTTATATGATGATTTAGAAAATAATATTAAATTTTTAAAATTATAATTATAAAATTTATAAATTAATCTTATAAATAAAATTTTATATGAAAATCATTTTATTAAAATAATTTCCTTTTTGATTAAAAAAATAATTAATATTTTTATAACTAATATAACCATGTAATTAATATAAATAAATCTAAAAATGATTTATTCTATCATTAAATATGTTTTTACATCCTTTACCCCTTTTATAAATTGCATCCTAACAATTTTATTTACTTTTCAAACAAGTGGTGATATATTTCCCTTATAGCATTTTCAGATTCCCATGTTGCCTCTTTAACCATTTGGGTTTTCCTTAAAACCTTAACATGAAAAATTTCCTTATTCAAAAACACATTCTCTCAATAGTTAAGAACATTAAAAAACAATTCCTCATAAGAAATATTATCTTACAAATTAACTAGTTTAGTGCTTAAAACATGAGATGAATCAATAACATACTTCATTAATATAAAAACATTGAATACATTGTATACATGAGATAAACTCATAGGTACGGAAAATCAGTAGGAAACTAATCTAAATTTATCCAAGATTTATTATGTTCTAATGAACCATGGAATATATTCCCCTAATTGCCAAAATGCATCACTCTTTTCCATAGAAAAATATTGATAAATACATTATCACCTTCCATGAAACAAATATCTTTCCTCTAGTTATCCACATAAATTTTCTACATACTCAGAGCCGTACTCATCGGTCACTGAATCAACTGAAAATTCATTGTCATTTCCTATACCAAATATGGTCCCATAAACTTCCTTTCTCCTACATCATTCTGACTTTCTGGTGTCTGACGCTGCTTTCCATATAATATAGAAAATGGCGCCATATGTAAACTAGAATAAAAACTATAATTATAAGAAAACTCTGCCAAAGAAATATATCAATTCTAACTTCCTTATTAATCCATTAAGAAAGAATGAATCACTTTTTCCAAGGTCTAAATCCTTTTGTCATAATTATCATCATATTGAGGTTGAAAATATGTTCTGAAATTTGATTCAGTACCCAACGACTTTTGAAGTCCTTACAAAAAAATAGATGTGAACCTAAGATCATGGTTTGATATAATGGAGAGAGGAAATCCTTATAACCTGATAGTATCATTTAGATACAAATGAGAAATATGAACTAATGAAATTATACCTTGAATTGGAAGGAAGTGTGAACATTTAATTAATTGATTAAAAGTAACCCAAATATAATTGTTATATCCTAATGTCCTTGGCAATCATACCATCAAATTCGTTGATATATTATCCCATTTCTACTCTGGTACTGGAAAACTTTGAAGCATCCCCATCAGTAAAAATTATTATGCTTCAACATACTGACAAGGAAAACACTTCATGGTAAATTCAACAACATCTCTATTCATTAAATCGCATCAGTAATCCTCCCGAAGGTCTCTGTACATCTTTGTACTTCCTTAATGAATAGAAAACAGAGAACTGTGAGATTCAGTCATAAACTGTTTCCTCAAATGGGAATCACATGGAACACATAATCTTTTTCACAAATAGTAAAACACCTTCTTTATCAATATTAAAATAAGGAAAATTACCTGTCCTAACGAATTATACCTTTTCTGACCCTCCTTCTAATATCTCTTAATTATTTTCAACAAAGACGATTATACTAAAACCTGAAAAAGTGGTTTTCCATACACCCACAACTTCTGGGCTAAAATTCATCAAATAATTAATGAAAGTTTCACATTCTAAATGTAACAAGGTTGATTTGACATTACTTTTCTGACTCAAATCATCAGCAACTTTGTTTTCTTTTCTTGGATGCAATGAATCGTCAAATCATAATCCTTAATTATTTCTTGCCAGATTCTATATCTCATGTTCAATTAATTATGATTGAATATATAATTATAAAAATTTGCGATCAATGTATATTTAACACTTTGATCCATACAAATTATTCCTCCAAATATTTAAAGAAAAAACAAAAGCAACTAATTCCAAATCTTGTGTAGGGTAATTTAATTCACGAGGTTTCAAATGATGTGATGAATAAGCAATTACCTAATCATTATGCAACAGGGAAAAACCAAATTCCTTTCAATGAAACATCACTAGAGATGAAAAATTCACCATTTATATAAGGCTAATCCAAAACTAGATCCTTAACCAACCTTATTTTATATTTTTAAAAATAATCATCAAATTATTTTTTCCAGATGAACTTATCTCCTTTCTGAGTTAACATAGTTAGTGAGTAGTCCGTCAAGAAACTTTTTCAATAAAGCATGATGGTAACCTGATAATTCAAGATAACTATAAATCTTTATTATATTTGTGGGTCTTTTCCATTTTTAAACCTTTTTTCATTTAACAAGGTCAATATTTATGCCATATTTAGAAACAATAGACCAATGAATACAATTTTTTTAACCAAAATTAACACATTTGAAATTTCCCAAATATTTTCTTCTATTTTAATGTCTGCAAAACAACCCTTAGGTTACCTTTATATTCCTCTTTAATTTTATAATATACCAAAATGTCATCAATAAACACATCCAATTTTTTTCCATGAAATAATAAAAAAATTATATTCACAAGGTCCACAAATACAGTAGGTGCACTAGATAATCCATATAGTATAACTACAATGTCATAGTGCTCATATCTTGTTTGAAATGAAATATTTGGAATTTATATAACCTTCAATTTCAATTTATGGTAACCCAACCTCAGGTAAACATTATAACAATTCTATTCTCCCTGAATTTGATCAAAAAAATAATTTATATGAGGTAACTGATTCTTTTTGTTGACAGTTATGTTATTAGGGGCTCTGTAATTAATGAAAAGGCTCATTTAAAAAACTTTCTTTTTATCAAATAATACATGAGAACCCCGTGGTGAATTACATTGTTAAATTAAACCTTTATCTAACAACTCATGGAATTTACATTTCAATTTTAAAAGTTCCACTTGATGTATTCGAATAGGGGGTTTATAAATAGGCTTAACATCAGGTAATAAGTCAACAGTAAACTCAAACTCATGATCAGGAATAACAGTAGGAAAATTTTCCAAAAGTTTTCCATATATTCATTTACAACTGGCACATTACTAATTTAAAAAGTCACTTTATTTTCAACAATAAAATCTAGGTAACTTTCACTACCATATATAATCAACTTCTAAGATTCTTGTTAAGTTATCACATGAATGAAATCATTAAACACAACTTTATTATCACTAAAATATACCTTATCATGATAAACTAAAAGTCAATCCATATCATGAATGATATCAAACTATACTCTAAATAATTAAATAGAATTTTAAAGAAAGAATATCCCAATGATAACAATAGAAATATTCCTATAAATATTAACCACTTTAATACTTCCACCCATAGTTTTCACTAAAAGTTATATCTCAATTTCATCAGTTGATATTCATAATTTACATGAAAATTTATCATAAATTAATTAATACAAAGATCAGAGTCAAATAGGGTATTGGTATAACATGAATAAAAAATTAACATACCTATCACAACTTCATTTGATGTCCAACATCAACTTTATTATCAGTAAATGAACTCACTGAAACTTTCTATTTATGATCACGAATATTTCCATCCTGTAGAACTAAATTTGGACACACATTATCATAACGAACCAACTCATTGAAACTAAAAAATCTAACCATTGGATTTATATAAATTACCCCATTCATTAATTCATTGAGATTATATTTCTTTCATTTTCATGCCATGTGGAAAAACACTTCACATTGGTAACACTTATACCAAATCATAAGACATTCTATAGGTTACATTTTACCAAACTTACCACAAAATAATAAATTCAATTTCATAACTCCATATTTCTCTGATCAATGTTTACTCATCCCCTTCCACCCTGATCGCTTCTCACTTTTGTCATCACAAGACACATAAAATTTAGAAAAATCCATCTCTACCTTCTTATCAAATCAATGAAATTTATTATAGATTTTAAATTCTCGTGAGGCCAAAGATCTTTGTAGAATTGTTTTCAATCCTTATAAATCATTATTAATAATTCCATTAGTTTCTCAAAAAAAACGACACATACTTGGAAAATATTTTGAAGTTTGCTCACATTTTTCTATAAAATATTCATCTTTCTATATCGAGTACAATTTTTTATTTATATTCGGAGTCAAAAAACCACAGTGGAATACTTCTCAAGGAAAATATCGTTGAAGGATTCCCATTAAAGGTAATCAATTTTATCTTTATCTCTTGTATCCTTAACAAAAATTCACCATCTATCATCTTCACCTTATAAATGATAAAAAAGGGAAACCTTTTGATGTTTTGAACAACACATGATAGCAGATATATTTTCCAGGTCATTGACCTATCCTTTAGCTATAATAGGGTTAGATGATCCAATAAATGATGTGGGATGCTATATCATGAAATGAACCCCAAAATATACGTTCCTTAATGGTAGAATGAGTTCTCGTATAGCATAGATACCACCACCATTTATCATGTAACATCCCAAGTAAATAAAGAGCATGAAAATATTCAAATTTATTAATATTTGTGAACTATATTCTACTTTAAAGGGGATAGTACGATCGATGGCGTACCCGATACGAAACAATGGGTTTCTTTGAAATCTTACATTGCACACTAATAATATAATATTATTATTTTAAATGGTAGTTAACACATAGCCGTTGTAATGGAGGGAATGAACAGAACTAACTACAGAATTATTATATATGTTTGTTAAATTGTTTTACATTTATCCAATAAAATTTAGAGGCTTAAAATGCGAATGAATCTAGTTTTAAACATAATTTACTTTAAAAGATTGATTTACCTCGTTTTAATGGAGTACCCTATTTAGATCTAGTTTTGGTCAGTTTTATATTTTCCATTTGAAAAAATAAAATTCTTCTTTAGAATCGGGACATCAAAATTTACTTTGGGTAAATTTTTGGTATTTTTCTGATAAAATTCATTTTTTATGAATAGGGAAAAATACTATATTTTAATTCAAAAGTGCCTCTTAATATAATATATTTATATGGTTATATTATCTTTTTAATTGGTTTTAAAGTGTAATTATATTATGTTTTTACCATTTAATCCAATTTTGGTCATTGGAATTAATTTCACTTTGAAATTGGAAATAAATAAGTATCAATCTTTTGATAGATATTGTTTCTTAAAAACATGCTATTTGTTTTGATAACGGGAATTAATTTAATTAACACAACATATATATTTTAAATTTGGTAAAATAGAAATCATTTTTGAATTCAGAATAGCAAAAATAGCTTAGGATGAATTTTTGGTAGTTTTATATAAAACTTCAATTTTTGATGAATAGTGAAACCAATAAGTGGTAGTTAGAAAACTAATTTTTTCATTTAACTGAAATTTTACTACTTTTATTGAATTGGATGTTGAAAATATGACATACATGGTTGTTATTAGTAAGTAAAATGTGGTTCAATAATATGAAAATAAATTTTGGTGAATAGTAACTTTTTACTTTAATTAACCGCGCTTAAAGATAAATAGGATTATTTAAGGTAAAAAAGAATATTATAATAATATAAAATTACCTTAACACTTGTCCTAAACTTATTTGTTTATTCATTTACGACCATGGGCATGTTTGTGTCGATTTTGGGACCCCATGGAGCCACTTGGGAGTGATAATGACACTTTATATTAATTAATTGAAAGTAAAGACCAAAATGACACAAACAAATATCTTTTAATAAATTAATTTTTACATGGGATTATATAAGTTATATTTTATAAAATAAATAATAATTGGAAAGATAAAAATATTTCCTAAATCATGGTATTTTTTTAAAATTTTTAGACATCAAATAAATAAAATTATTTATGACACAAAAATGATGCAGTATTTACCTCATTAATAAATAATTTAAATAAATAAGATTATAAATATTAAATTAACTTCTAAAACATGAAATATTCTTATTGGATGATTTTATTTAGACCATTATTCATCTTATATTCTACTTTGATTAGTTTTAGACCATTAGAAACCAAATATCATTATATAATAAAATAATATTTTCACACTTTCCTAAAGAGCCCCTCCTCCCCCTTATAAAAACCCCTCACTTATAACCCATTTATCACACCTATAAATCCACTTTTATCAACCATCCTCTTCCCATATAAGCTCTGAAGATCCCCCTTTTCCTCCTTTAAGCCTTACCTTTGGCAGAATGCACTTCAATATGTCCTTTTGGTTAAAACCAAAGGGAGTTACCCAAATTCAAGGTAACAGTTTATCTTAAATTATTTTCTTTTATTTTACTTCTACAACCCCTAAACACTTTTCATTATTTTCTATTATAAAAAAACCAATATCCTAAATATACTAGGATATTTTTATGAGAAGTATTCGAACTACACATACACACACCTCCATCTAATTGGTAAAGAACATATTGTTTCTGTGGATGGAAAACTAACGCCTCACGAAACAATGATTGTTAAATTATATCCTACCGCCTCTCATGGTGGAAATTAAGATAGAACTATATTTATATATGATATATATTATGTTTATGTTTTATTTATGCTTCTGTATTTTCCATTTATATCATACCTTTATGGTTTCCATTATGGGTAAAACGCGATAATTTAATTTGAGGATGTGCAGACTACTACCTCCTCAAAGTGATATGACTCATTAATTCCTAATTTGGGATGTATAAAGGATGGAGTTAATGATATTATATATGATATTATAAATTATAATATACCTATGTATAATTATGTTTTAATTCCATTAAAATAAAAAAAATAGAAATGAAAGTAGCGTTCATGCGTACGTACGGCTTACCGTCTTCATGAACGGTGCATTTCATTTCTTATCTCCAAATGTTATGTACTGTCATAAATGCATATATATACTAGATATATAATATATATATATGATATATAAATCATGTATATCATTATGGAGATAATGGGATTTTTACCACATGGAAAAATTATAATTATAACAAGTTCATTATGACTCATGTTCCGAACATCGATAAAATACCCAATATGAACTCAAATAATTAACTAATTGTTATAGAAAGGTAAAGAGTGATATAAAAGGAATAATAAAATTGGAAAATGTTCTTAGTAAATTATAAGGTAACTTAAGTTTATTATTCAGGAAGAAAAAGGAACATACAAGACAAGTCAGACTTGAGGTTAGGGGTTTCTTATCTCACTTTTAATTCCGTGAGATTTCCATTGTTTGCCACTTATTTATTGCATGTGATGTATTTTGTACTGACATTTGATATATATTATCATGATTATATTTATATTAATTGTATTCTATGAATTATTTTGTGGTTATTAACTTTTTTTCATATGACTCGACTGATTAGAACGTGGTAAGGGGATTTCAACTCACTTCTTATTCCCGTGAGATTCATGCTATATTGCCACTATTTCCTTTTGTGTGGTGTATGTACTGCCCATGATTGTATTCTATGTGTAATATAATTTAATTTAGATTTATTTACATCTTCATTTTATTATACTTATTTCATGGGGTGTGTGTTTCGTAAATTACCAAATCGGTAAGTTAGTTTCAAATTTCAATTTCCACTCATTGGGATTTACGCATACTTCATTGATAATTTTACTCCATGATTATGTGTGGAATAACTATTTATTATTTGTGTAGTAATTTCCAATACAATTTCTATGGAAATAATTTTGATACACATAACCACTCCATTGATAAATTCTCAAGTCATCGATATGAACTTGATAAGAGTAATATTAACTCAATCTCCATTTATTGAGTTAAACATCCAATTCATTGGTGTTGTTTTTACAAGATTAGATGTGAATGTACAATGATTTATTTACACTGAATGTCAAATAACATTGAGTGTATTTAAATTTTTCACACATAATTTTGTCATTGATTTATCCTTAACCTAAGTATATAGTCTTCATAAGGGATTTCGTCTCAACTCCGATTCCATTGAGTCTTCTTTGTTGTTATGCGCCAATTCACTTTCATTTGGTGTATATACTATACTTTGACATAGTATGTCACAAATCCTTTTATTCTTATAATTTTATAATATTTTTATTACCTCAATTATTTTTATTCAAGCGTCTCTCATTTGGTTAGGAACTCTAACTAAAATATCATTTTAAGTGTTTTAAAATTTTATAATTCTAAATATTTCTCATTAATGTCCATGTTTTAAACATGTTTTTATTGATTTATTTATATAGACGTTAATGTTTTAAAATTAAAATTCCTTTTTAAAGTTTCAAAGTGGTTTGGGAGACTTTGATTCAAAAATCTATTTGAAACAGCTTCTTGATAAATAATGATACTTTTATATGTTTTCAAGAAAAAGGGGATATTTCTCTCAAATAGTTTTGATGATTATTTTAATTTATGTCAATATATTTCATTATTACTGATTTAGGATAATTTATTATAAAGATATATTCCATATTGGATTTAATGAGTTATGTTTGACTGTGGATGTGAAATTTTTATGCCATTCATGGTTTGTGGTTAAAATATTGACATTTCGTATGGAAGTTTTAATGTGAATGTTGAGATTATGTTTCAAACTTTTCATATGAGGAATGAATTGGACTTAGTAAGTTACTGGTGGATCCCGCTATATCCTCTCTATGCATTGGTGGGTCTCATGAGACAAACTAGTGTCTTGGCACAAGCCCTGAAAAAATATTATTTGTAGTCTTGGCACGAGGCCTTGACTATGTGGTTATGATGTCTGGAATTATGCGTTGCATCATTATGAGATTAGTAATTAATATTTCATGTGGTTATTAGACTAATATAATACCCATGACTATGATTTATTATGGAATTATTTACTCAGCTCATATTCCTTCCATAAAGTGTTCAGGTTTACTATTTGTAAAGGCATGTGTTTTCAATTATTCACCATTCCAAATGTTTATGTTATCTTCCACTGTATTTCATACTATTACTAAGCATTTGAGCCCACCCATTTCTTATGTTTTAATTTTCTGAGGATATGAAGAATTTAATTATGAGTGACTTGCAGGAATAATCTTGGAAGCTTGGATGTTTCTAATGGAATAAATTAGTGTTGTTTTTCTTTTCAAGTTGTAATATTGAACACATATATATATCTTGTTTCCAAGACTGCTAAACTGATTAGTCCTTCAGGACTTGATTAATTGTAATCATGCCAATGTATTAAAATAATACCCCAGCTCCTAGATTCTAGGGTCAAGGAATTACCATTGGTATCAGAGGAAGTGTAGTATATACCTTGAAAACTAGATTTTTATAAACTCTGATTAGAGCGCATTTCCCTAAGATAGACTTTTAGGATTAGTATAGAAGAACATTCTAGAATTTTGGTAATGTAGATATTTTGTGTATTTTCTTGGAAATACATCCCTGTCTAGATACGATCAGGTAGAGGCGGCTCTGCCACAGATGTACCTAGGAGTGAAAACTCTGATAAGGAGTTTCGGGCCTAACTCGGGGTATCCTAGTACACGACAATGGGCCTTGCAACACTCTTGTTTACGACACTCCAGAGGGATGTTCTTAGATAATTTACATTTTATTTACAAACCTAGTAGAAGGATTTTAATATAAGATACGGATAAATGACCTTGGTTAATCCTAAGGTGTTTTAAATTGGAAATAAGGTGTCATGATATTCTCTAAATGATTTTATAACTATTTTTACTCACAATGCTTTCTGGTTTTAGTCAATGGGTAGATTCCAGGGAGATCATAGTAACTTTTAGCATGAGGTACAAGGTGGGAACTGTAACACCCCAAGATTTTACGAAAAATATTCTTTTCAATTTCATTAATGTCTTGTGTTGTACGCTACATAAAAAGGAGCTTGCACAACACACATCCCTGACTTGGCTTGCATTACATGTAAGTGCGACCTTCCACGATAGCGTGTGTTGAACGCAATACCAAGTATCGCTAAACAACGATATGCTATTAAAATATTATTAAAAATAGCCGTTATGAATAGTAATACCCACTTTTTGAAATTTTATAAATTTTATTTTTGAAAATGGACTTCATTTTTGGATTCAGAATATCAAAATTAGCCTAGGGTGAAATTTTGGTATTTTTTGAAAACTTTCAATTTTTGATGAATAGTGAAAACACTTGGTTACTATTTAAAAACCGACTTTTTATTTAAATAATTATTTATTTTATTTAAATTTATTTTAGGTCAAAATTGATACATAATACCTAAATAAGTTCAATGTAATTCATTGGAGTAATTTTATAAATATTTTAGATATATAAAAATTTCATTGAACTTTTCCCTGTCTTTTACCCACCTCCTAGGAGAATTTTCAAATTTACATAAAACATAATTTTACCGCTTTTGTGAATGGAATTTCAAAAATCCGAGAGACACGGTTGATGTCAGTATGTAAAATGTGGTTCAATGAGATGAAAATAATTTTTGGTGAATAGTAACTTTTTACTTTTTTTACCACGGTTAAAAGTAAATAGGGTAATTAAGGGTAAAAATGATATTATTATTACCCTAACACATGTCCTAATTCTATTGGATAAGTTTAATTTGACGAAACAAACCTTAGGAATAAAATATGACCATTTAGGCCCACTTAGATTAGATTTGGACATTTATTATTAATTTATTTAAAGAAGGGTTAAAATAGTTAAAATCAAAGTTTAATAAGTAAATAATTTTTAATATAGGGTTATACATACGATAAATTCGACTATAAATATTAATTAGAAATATAAAAAGATTTCATACATAATGGTATTTTATTTGTAATTTTTAGACATTAAATAATTTAATTTATTTATGACACAACGATGATGCAGTAATTATCTTATTAATGAAATATTGACATAATTGATGTTATAAATACCCAAATAAATGTAATTTGAGACTTTTTATGAATATCACGAATTTTCTAGGTTAATATGAGATGTTAGTATTCATTTAATTAACTTTTTTCGAACTAATCATTCTGTTATGGTTTTCACAAAAATCAATTACTAAATAGTATCAAAATTGACCTAAAATAGTTTTTTAAAAAAATATTATATTATTAATTGTTATTTTATTTCTATAAATCTAAGGTTATGCCAAATGACTTAGATAAGTTTATATATATTAATAATAAACAACTTGGGGTTCTTTTGGCTTCTTATAGTAAGTTTATTAACCTTATAGTGTAAAAACACAAAAAGACACGGTAAAAGTAAAATTATCTAACTTAAAGTTAAATATAAATGATAAGGTTAAAATAGTAAACTAAACATCTATAAATTATATTGGATGAGAGGATTTCGACCGATCCCTACCTTAGCTTTGAAATAAATCAATTTAGAGCTATTTAAATCTGAATATGGCTTTATAATAAAATAATATTTCTAGTTTTTCCAAAGGTGCCCCTCTCCTCCCTTATAAAAGGGCACCTCCTCCCTCTCTTCCTCACACCACATTGAGCCTTCAAGCTCTTCCAAAACCTGAAAATTTCTGCTCTACACTTCCCTACAGACATCCTAGAGGTCCTATCCTTCTTTTAAATACCAATTTTAGTGCCCTAA
The DNA here is from genome assembly GCA_963277665.1 of Viscum album. NCBI lineage: Eukaryota > Viridiplantae > Streptophyta > Magnoliopsida > Santalales > Viscaceae > Viscum > Viscum album. The sequence goes on along the minus strand of OY728136.1, from coordinate 1,421,997,395 downwards.
AAGGAGGTCTCAAAGAAGCGCATCAAAGAAGAGGTAATGTCCGTTACCGATTCTTTCAACTTTATTTCTTCTTCCAATTCTTCTTATTTAGTTGTTTCATTATGAATTAATAACATCAGTATCACTAATATTCTGATATGTTATTATAAGTATGAAACAACCCTATTTCTCCATCTATCCATCCTACGGAAAACGAAATCACCGCGTGTGCGTACGTACGGAATACCGTCTCCACGTCGTGGTGTAATCTATTTTCCACCACCACCTTACTTGGATGGGTATAATGGTGTAAATAATGAATATATATTATTATTGTAAAGTGATTTTGATTCTGAAATAGTATATATACACTCCAATACAATTCCACGATCATGGGAATGATATCATCTCTCGTGCGTACGTACGGAATACCGTCACCACGATGTGATGCGACTCGTTCTACAAGATTTTCATTACATAATTATTACATAAATGAATTGAGTGAATGAATATGATATATATTACACTAATACCATTATGGAAATGAGGTATATATAACCTAAAAGAAGAATAAGAATTTATTCGACAAAACACGCATAAGAACAAAAAGCAATAAACACCCGAATAACAAGTAACAATGAAATATTACTAATAATAAGCTAAGAATATGACCATATATGATATCATAACAATGAGTATGATTCTGGAATAAGTCAATAACATTATTTAAATCATTATACAGGAGGTTCGGACACTTACGAAGCAAATCGGACCTAAGGTAAGGGAAAATATCACAATCTCATTTTTATCCAAGATTGTTTATACTTTGGTATTTACTGGGGTGTATTTTGTCATCCACATACTTGTTTCCTCAATATTTAATATTATTTCCATCCAAATACAATTTTTTGAATCCAATTTTACCCTTCGGTGAGTTTTTAGTAAAAGATATCAAAGGAATCTTTTGCCATTTTTCGTACGAGGTACTTTTTAGACTTTTCTGACAAAAGTACGAGAAAAATGTTTTTTTTAAATTATACGGCATGAATGTATTTTTAAAAAATTATTTCCAAGAAGCTTCCTTTACAAGTTTTCAAGTTTATTTTTAATCAACTTCTTTTAGTTTAGAATTGTATGACATGTTAAGAAAGGAATAGTGTTTTTGAAGTAGAAAGGATATTTTCCCCAAGAATGGAGTTCAAGGGTTTTATCAAAATTATTTTCCATCTAAGAGAATATAGGGTTCTGTTTCTATCCCTATTATTACATTGATTTGATTATGTTGTTATGGAATTATTTTTATGAATTCCTTTATCTTATATAAATTGTTTTATGATGTCATTATGGTTAAGAATCCCATTTTTATTACATGGGTTATGCAATGATGTATGATTTTTTTTTGATTTTGTGGCACACATAATAATGGTGTAATTATGAGATGGGTGGGACCTATATCTCCATCCAATGCATTGGGTAAAGATTTTATATCTCATGAGATAGACATGGCTGGAACGGTAGGTTAAATTGGTTCAGTAAAACAGGACTGAAACGAGGAATGAACTAGGTTCAGAAATGGACTTTGTCCACTAAGATAGTCTTGGAAATGAGTCTTGACTAATAAGAAATTATTCTCTATGATTATGTGTGTATGTCAGAAAGCTTCCTGTTTTAAGTTATGATTAATTTGATTACATTTCAATACCATGATTTATCCCATGTTATGACATTATGATCTCTTTTGCAGGGTATGATTTCCAAATTTTTATGTTCTTATGAATATGATGGGATTGATATTTATTTTGTTTACCCTTACTGAGCATTTGAGCTCACCCTTTTATGTTTTCTTTTCCCCAGGATATAAAGAATGGTTTTAGCTAAGAACAAAAGGGAAGATCTATATGGGAGATGTTGAAGATCTTTCACCACGATTAGAAGATTATATTCCGAGTTTCCAAAGACACTAAACTATTGTAGTCCTTATGTGTGTGTCTTTGTAATGTACTAGGTATTCCGCAAAAGTAATGTAATGTCCATGTACGTCAAGATTAGGGTCTCTACAAGAACAATGGTGGAAATGAGCAACAAAATGGAATGTCCATAATCATAAAATATATCGTGTTCATGACAAGTAATATTTCCAAAAATATGATCAACAACATATATATTAACCAACTCCGAGACTCAAAAAAGAGGAGAAAGACAATGAATGATAAGATCTCCAGTAGTGGATACCATGGAGAAAAGAAACCTCAATTTCCATTATGTAAGAAATGTGGAAGGGGACACCCAGGGAAGTTTCTCAATGGAACAAAGAAATGCTTTACGTGTGGGAAAGAAGGATATAAATTAAATAATTTATGAGGAAAAATAAAGGGTACTATGGAAGAAAATAAAAATGGTCCCAAGAGTCCATTTACAGTAATTTTCTGTAAATGTAGGGGACCTATCCATTACCCGAGTGAATTCTCTATTCTATAGGATATTCTCTTGGTCAAGGAAGAAGCTCTGTGGAAACAGTTGGATGGAAAATTGTTTAAAATATTAGTGCTCTTTGTTGATGGGATTACTTTTTTAGACTTTTCACTTGTATTTGTAACCCTGCAGTTTTTCATGTGAAAATTATATTTTAGGAACAATTATCTTTTCTCTTGTGTATATAGTTATAAATAAGAATTTGGTTTTAAATGATCATTGAGGTTGATGAAATTACAAGTTATTAAATTTTGGGATGAAAATGTGAGGTATGATATTACATTTGTGGTTAAATTATGTTATGGTCATTTTGACGAATTTATCTCATTTTGGTAATTTTATAAAATATAGTTTTTGAAAAAGTACAACATGAAAACCGTGTGGCAACCCATTGTGCCGAACAAAGATGTGGGAATCGTACCCACAACCGGAGTGCGATTGGTATTTATCACCTACCACTATACTACGTGAAGTCCTTAGTTAGTGTGACAAATTATTTTTAGTTAAATGATTTTAATAAGCTGATTTGGGACCTTATGTATTATCAAATGGATATCCTTTGTATAAGAAAACTATTTGGTGATTAAGTGATAAATGTTATTTTGGAATATGTTCACTATATTGGGAACACTATATGCCTAAGGAAAATAGAATACTATGGGATTTAATTTTAGGAGTAATGGTGGATTTGTATGTATTTTTTTACTGTGTATGTAGAGTGATTTGGGTTATTTATGGAAATTATTAATCTATCATAAAGAATATGTGATGAGGTTAATTAATTTTAAGTATGTTAATTTAAGAGTAGTCGATATCATTTGGAGATACAATTCAACATGGAAGACTACATATCCAAATTCTTCTAAGTTTTGGGTTTCAATATTATTTAGGATTATATTGAATGATTTCTATAGACAATTGTTTATTGAATGGTATTTATTTAACTTTGGGGTATTGTTGGTTTAAATTTAGATATTAAGATTAATATTTCTTTTCCTAATGGATTGTCCTTTTTTAGGATCATTTGATCTTGTACTAACCATTTTGGATTTGGATAATCTCTAAAGACAAGGTAAATATATTTTTTTATCCTTTGTGGATCATGTGTTTCTCTATAAGTTGAGTCTAGCTCTTCTGGTGTGACCAAGTCATCTTAAATACTCATCGTTTGAAAAAATATGAGTTAGTGTTAGAAATTTATTAATGAGTGAAAATTTACTTAAAATGTAATTATATATATTTATTTTCTTAGTAAATATCATAAATAAATTCCTCAACTTTATGAAGTGGAAATTAAAACAAAAAAAAACATTTTCCGTTTACTTTTCCTTCTGGGAAACTAATGACCGTTTATCTCAACACAAGTTTGTGGTTTTCTTATTGTTAACTTTCTCCAGATCATGTTTTCTATCCATATCAATCAGAACTTGACATTTAGTTTATCTTCCATATCCATGGTTTCTTATATGGAATCCTAGTATGGGTTTTCTCGGGTCACCATCGTACTTCTCTTTCCTTCTTTTAAAGTAATAGTTTTATTGGCTCTTTTTCTGATGTGGGAATTACAATGAAGTTTACAAGCCCATTTTTAAAATTTTGAGGATGAAATTCCCAAAAAGGGGGGAAGGATGTAACATACCAAGTAAATAAAAAAGATGACATTTTTCAAATTTATTAATATTTGTGAACTAAATTCTACATTAAAGGGGACACTATGTTTGATGGCGTACCAGATACACAACAATGGGTTTCTTTGAAATCTTACATTTCATGCAAATAATATAATATAATTATTTTAAATGGTAGTTAACACCTAGCCATTTTAATGGCGGTAATGAAGAGAACTGACTACAAAATGATTATATATGTTTGTTAAATGTTTTTATAATTATCCAATAAAAGTTAGAGGCTTAAAATGTGAATGAATCTAATTTAAAAAATAATTTACTTTAAAAGGTCGATTTACCACCTTTTAAAGGAGAACCCTATTTATGTATATTTTTGGTAACTTTTATATATTCCATTTGACAAAAATAAAATTTTTCTTTAGAATCGGGACATCAAAATTTACCTTTGGTAAATTTTTGGTATTTTTCTGATAAAATTCATTTTTTATAAATAGTGAAAAATAATATATTTTAATTCAAAAGTTAATTTTATTATAATTTATTTATATGGTTATATTATATTCTTAATTTGTTTTAAAGTGTAATTATATTATGTTTTTACCATTTAATCCATTTTTTGTCATTGGAATTAACTTTACATTGAAATTTGACATAAACAAGTATCAATATTTTGATAGTTATTGTTTTTTAAAAACATGCTATTTGTTTTGAGAACATGAAATAATTTTAATAATGAAACAACTATGTTTTGAATTTGGTAAAATAGAAATCATTTTTGAATTCGGAATATCAAATTTAGCTTAGGCTGAATTTTTGGTAGTTTTTTTTGAAAAACTTCAATTTTTTATTAGAATAACATTAAAAACCTGTCCAATTATTATTGGATGATTTTACTTATACCATTAATAATCTTATATTATAATTTAATTAGTTTTTTACATTTAGAAAATGAATATCATTATATAATAAAATACTATTTTCACACTTTCCTAAAGAGCCCCTCCCCCCCTTATAAAAATCCTTCACTTATAACCCATTCCGCAGACCAATAAATCTCCTTGGCTCATCCCAACCCTGCCCAAATAAGATCTCATGATCCCCATATTCCTCCTAGAATCCATACCTTAGGCATAAGGCATTTCAAGAGGTCCTTTTGGTTCAAACCAAAGGGTGTTACGCAAATTAATGGTAACAGTTTCTCTTAAATTATTTTATTTTATTTTACTTATCCAACCCCTAAACTCTTTTCATTACTTTATTTTATAACAAAAACTATATAATAAATATACTAGGATGTTGTTATGAGAATTATTCTAAATACACTTACACACACCTCCATCTAATGTGTAATGAACATATTGTTTCTGTTGATGGAAAACTAACGCCTCATGAAACGATGATTGTTCAATTATATCCTACTACCTTTCATGGTGGCCATTAATATGGAACTACATTTATATATGATATATATTATTTTTATGTTTTATTTATTATTTCATATTTTACCTTTATATCATTCCTTTAGGGTTTCTATTATGGTTAAAACACGATAATTTCATTTGAGGAAGTGAAGACTACCACCCCCTCAAAGTGATATGAATAATTAATGCCTTATGTGGGACATATAAAGGATGTATTTAATGATATTATATATTATATTATACTGTAATCATAATATACTTATTTATCATTATGTCTTAATTCTCATAAAATTAAAAAGAGAAATGAAACTAGCGTTTATGCGTACGTATGGCTTACCGTCTCCATGATCGGTGCATTTCATTTCTTATCTCCAAATGTTATGTACTATTATAAATACATATATATACTGGATATATAATATATATATGATATATAAATGATTTATATCATTCTGGAGATAATGTAATTTTGACCACATGGAAAAATTGTAATTATAACAAGTTCATTTTAACCCAAGTTCTGAACATTGATAAAATATCCAATATGAAATCATATAATTAACTAATTGTTATAGCAAGGTAATAAGTGATATAAAATGAATAATAAAATTTAAAAATTTTCTTTATCAAGTAGAAATTATCTTATGTTTTTTATTCAGGAAGAACAAGGAACATACAAGACAAGTCAGACTTGAGGTAAGGGGTTTCTTATCACACTTTTAATTCCGTGAGATTTCCATTGTTCCCACTTATTTATTGAATGTGGTGTATTTCATACTAGAATTTTATATATATTATCATGATTCTCTTTATATTCATGGTATTCTGTTAATTATTTGGTGGTTATTAAATTTTTTTCATACGACTCGATTGATTACAACGTTGTAAGGGGATTTCATCTCACTTCTTATTCCCGTGAGATTCATGCTACATTACCACTATTTCCTTTTGTGTGGTGTATGTACTTCCCATAATTGTATTTTTTTTGTAATATACTTTAATTTATCTGTATTTACATCTTCATTGTATGATACTTCTTTCATGGGGTGAATGTTTCGTAAATTACCAAATTGGTAAGGGAATTTCAAATTTCAATTTCCACTCATTGAGCTTTACGCAAACTTCATTGATTATTTTTCTCCATGATTATGTGTGGAAGAACTATACATTATTTTTGTAGTAATTTCCACTCCCCTTTATATGGATATACTTTTGATACACATAATCACTCCATTTATAAATTCTCAAGTCATCGATATGAACTTGATAAGACTAATTTTATCTCAATCTTCATTCATTGAGTTAAACATCCAATTCATTGGTGTTGTTTTTACAAGAATATGTGTGAATGTCATCTGATTTATTTACACTAAATGTCCAATCATATTGAGTTTATTTATATTTTTTAAACATAATTATGTCATTGATTTATTCTTAACCTAAGGATACAGTCGTTATAAGGGATTTCATCTCAACACACATTCCATTGAGACTTCTTTATTGTTGTGCACCAATTCACTTTTATATGGTGTATATATTGTACTTTCACATAGAATATCATGAATAGTTTTATTCTCATGATATTATAATGTTTTTATTACCTAAATTATTTTTATTCATGCATCTCTCATTTGATTAGGAACTCTAACTAAAACACCATTTAAATGTTTTAAAAATTTATTCTTCTAAATAATTGTCATTAATGTGCATGTTTTAAAAATGGTTTTAAGGATTTATTTATATGGAAAATAATTTTTTAAATTTAAAATTCCTTTTAAAAGTTTCAAAGTGGGTTGGGACACTTTGATTCAAAAATATATTTGAAATATCTTCTTGATAAATAATGACACTTTGAAATGTTTTCAAGAAAAAGGGGGATATTTCTCTCAATTATTTTTGATGATTATTTTCATTTATGTCAATATCATTAATTATTACTGATTGAGGTTAATTTATTATAATACAATCTTTTATATTGTATTTAATGAGTTATGTTTGACTGTGGATGTGCTATTTTTATGCCATTCATTGTTTGTGGTTAAAATATTGAGATTTCGTATTCCAGTTTAATATGAATGTTGAGATTATGTTTCAACATTTTCTTATGATTAATGAATTGGACTTAGTAGGAGACAGGTGGAGCCTACTATATCTTCTCGATGCATCGGTAGAACTCATGAGACAAACTAGTGTCTTGGAACAAGGCTTTGACAAAATCTTATTTTTTAGTCTAGGAACAAGGCCTTGAATATGTGGTTATGATGTCCGACATTATGCATTCCATCATTATGATATTAGCTATTAATATTTCATGTGGTTATTAGACTAGTAGAATACCCATGACTATGTTTTATTATGGAATTATTTACTCATCTCATATTCCTGCCATAAAGTGTTCATGATTACTATTTATAAAGGTATGTGTTTTCAATTATTCACTATTCCTAATGTTTATGTTATCTTCTGCTGTATTCCTTACTCTTATTGAGCGTTTGATCTCACCAATTTCTTATGTTTCATTTTCCTAGGATATTAAGAAGTTAGTTATGAGTGACTAGCTAGAATAATCTAGGAAGCTTGGATGTTTCTAATGGCATAAATTAGTGTTGTTTTTCTTTTGAAGTTATAATGTTGAACATATGTATGTATGTTGTTTCCAAGATTTCTAAACGGATCAGTCCTTCGGGACTTGATTCATTGTAATCATGCCAATGTATTAAAATAATTCACTACCTCCTGGATTCTGGGGTCGGGGCATTACATATCATCTGATTCATCTAAGTCATCACTATAAAAAATGATTCTATTTTGACTCCCACCATATTAGGATACTAATTTTGAAGGATATATTCCTCCTAGTTTATTAGGACTATAACTTCCCTATTTCATCTATGAAACAAAATTATGAATAGACATTGTTTATATGAAGCGACTGGTCATCTTCAAATGCAATAACATTTTAACTTAACCGTAAGTTAAAATATTTCAAGGGATCACTATTAATATTACCCTAACCTATAACGTTATCTAAATAAACCTTTGAAACTAACTATAATTCTCTATAATCAAAAATTACATAATATTTAGTTTAAATCCATAATTCTACTTCATTTCACATTTAGGATCTTTTTTATTTTTAGTTTTTTTTAGAATTAAGAAAAACTCCTACATAAAAAATTTAAATAGGCTTAAATGGACATTTATCCCACTTATATTGGCTTTTATTTTTCACATAAATAAATTATTATCATCTATTTGAAATAAATTATATATATAATTTATTCAACATTATTATTTAAAACTGATGAAAAAAAAGAAACATAATAGTTGTATGCTCAAATTCTCACTAAGTGAAAACATATGAATTAACAAATTAATGTCATCAGTAATCATAAGAAGAGAATATGGTTATGATAACATAATAAAAGAGTATGAGTATAAAATATGAATATTCATTCCAAAAAATACTTTGATCAGTAAAAATGAAAACATGGCATAAGGCATTACTAAAGGAAAACTTCACAATAATCATGGGCCATGTTATACCAATTTTGAACAAATTAAACATCTAAAATATTGAAAGCATAGATAAAAATATTAGTTTATTGGAACATTATCTCATAGAATCCTTAAATAACCCTTGTAGAACCATTAAAAATTTGAATAACCATATGACCTACTTATAATATTTCTCTTGTGACCATAATCATTATCCAATACATTGGATCATTATCTATGTGCACACATTTTTAAGCTATAATGGTCTTTTCCAACAGTATCTAGGAGCACCCAACATTTAATAATGTATTAGAACCAAAACATGAATAAAGAAAATAGAGAATTAATTTAATTATAAGTAATTGAAAACAGCCTTTATTATTTTCATAACATGATTAAACCATGGAAAAGAAATTATTTCTATAACAATCTCTTTGATACATGATTAAACCAAGGAAAAGAAATGTGGTCCACAATAATCTATTTTAAACAATGACAATTAATTAAATGAAATATAGAGGATGGTATAAATATGAAATACATCCTTTGTTGGTTATGTAACAATGTATTTTAATTTTTATGATTGGAAATACCAATAAAATTTTATTTAAACATTCTTGAAGAAAATATCCTTTTAATTTTGAAAATAAATTTTTAAAACATAAAACATTTTGAAATTAATTTTCTTTGAAAACACCCTTGTATCCATATAAATGATTTTTAAAAACAATTCAAAAAATTTATTGATTAAAATAATTTTTTTTATTCTAAAAATGTTTTTATATTTTTTTAAAACATTATTATGAAACATGGTTTTGGAAGAAAAATATTTTTCGAATGAAATATTTATTTTTCATAAAAACATTCTTTTGAAATCTTGAGAACATAAAGAGAGTATAATTAATGTAAAATATTTATTATCATGACATAAAAAAGAGTAAAATAAAATTCAGGATAATTATTTATAGGGAGACCATAGGACATCAACATTGGAGACTAATCACGAACAATTAGGACAAACTATGAGATTATAAGATGAAACTCTTACCAATATGGTAACATTGGATCATAGGCCCCATGAAATAATATCATTTAATGAAACTTAAAATATTAGGAAAATAATTAAATTAAATTCAAAGTGATATTATGTACACCTCACAAAATAATATATGAGTATAATATAATAAACATCTCAAAGAAGGAAAATTGTGATGAAAATCCCTTCAGCTTTGGTAAATTTGAAATCATAAACCCCATGAAAGAGAATTATTAAAATGGATATTTAAATACCCATAAATTTTTTATAATTATAATAAAACAAATTCATTGGAATTATATAAAACAAAAAATAAAAATAAGTGGTGAATATGACATGTATCTCGTAGAAATAAAACTATGACGTGAAAACCCCTTACCTTGAGTATAATTCATCACATTTTTCATTTATCTTAATGAATAATATATTTGTATTAATTATTTAAATTATTGATAACATTTTTCATGTTTATTATTATTTTTTATTCACATAAAAAATGATTGTATATAATCAATTAATCAATTAATTTTAAGTCATATGTTTTGACCATATTAAGTTTTTATGTCAAAAATGACTTTGGTAGGTCGAATATGGTCAAAGGTATCATTATTTATACATCTACAGAATAATAATAATGGAATAATTGTAATATTTTTACATAAATTTTTCTTTTTAATCCAATCATAGAATATAGTTACTAAAAATTAATTAACATTATGATCGCGGACATGGTAGGTCGTACTTATTCATGAGTAACCTTTCCTTTTTTCAATGATCATTATTGAAAGAAGGTAAATAAAATTTATCCTTATATAATGATAATTATAACATAAATAAAATATTATTTAATTATATATACTTATATATATCATTATTGTGATGTGGTGATGAAAAATGCAGAATCACATCACTTTAAGGAGGCGGTAGTCCACATTTCCATGAATAACGTTATCACTTTCCAGTGCGTGAAATGGAAAGAAGAAAATGATATATTATATTTACATAAAAATAATTATGTCATTAATTTCATAATTATTCATGTATATCATATATATTCATTATAGTTTCCATTATTACATTTCATATTACATGTTAGTGAAAAAGATTCCACTCACTTCGCGGAGTGGTAGTTCGTCATACACACGAGTGATGTTATCATATCCCTTACAGTATGAAATGTAAAAATATTTGATATGATTTAATGAATAAATATATATAATAATGTTATAAATATGATAAATATCATAAAAAATATGTACATTATTATCCACAACCATGAGAGGTGGAAATGGAAATATAAACAACAATATTTTGTGAGGCAGTAGTTTTCCATACTCAAGAATGATGATTTCTTAACCCATTTGATGGAAGAGTGTGATTTTAGGTCATACCCGTAAAATTAAAAAAATTATATTAAGGATACTTATGTCATTATATAATCATATAATGAAAATATAATAAGGGGTGGAGAAAGAAGTCAAACAAAAACACAGGTTGATGAATGTTACCACTTCTTCGGGTAACTCCTTTTGTCTTTCACCAAAGGACTTACATGGTTGGATTTTTGAAAAAATTAAGTCATATAGGATTATATGTGGGAAGATTAAAATTTATTTAGTCAATTATTTTTTGATAAAAATGGGTTGATAGGTGTTAAGATAGGATAACATGGGTAGGACATTTATGATGGAGCTAAGTGGAGAACTTGTAAATTTTTTAAAGAGGGAATTCCACCAATGTTTTTCAATGTAAAGTTACCACAATAATGAAAAAATCTAGATAATAAAAGGGATATGGTATAAATATGTCTATCCAATGGGTTCTTGAAAATTGATTAGGTAATTTTTCCCCTTAATTAAAAATTTTATTCACTTGTTACACCTCATCTATACCTTAATCATTGTGATTAATTTTAATTTTTCTCATGAATAAATCTGGTAAAAATTTTAGTCAACCTTATTAAAAATTATATTATGATTATTTTAAATATGGAATAAATTGTTTACAAATTAAATTCAAATAATTTTCAAAAAACAATTTAATATTAATCTCATCATTGTAGCGAGATAATGGGTTTTTAATAATTTTTTTTAAAAGACGATTCTATATTAACTCTAGGATTAATAATAATAATAGTACAAAACTTAATTAATATTTAATAATATATAGTCTATAAATTTTAATGAAAACTTTTAACATTAAGGATTGTTTTAATTAATTTAAAAGGTTAAACATTATGAATTTTAAAACTGTTCTTAGAAAAACCAATCTTTATACACAAAAACAAACATATATTAACAACCAATATAATGTTCATTTAAAATTAATGAATTGGATTAACTATAAATAAATAATACTTATGTTACATGAAATCATATTAAAAACATATTTGGAAACTTAAATTACTTAACTTATTAAAATAAATGATTTTTTACAAAAATAGATATGTTCACTATTTATTGAAAATCCATATTTTCTAAAAAATCAAAAAAATTAACCTAAATTAAATTTTGATATGATTATTTCAAAAATGATATAAATTGTATAATTTTAAAATTTTAAAATTTAGAAGTTAATATTTTAAATAAAATGTTATTATAAAATATTTATTAAAATAAGTTCCTTTTTGATTAAAAATTACTAAATATTTTTACAACTAATATAACTATATAATTCATATTATTAAATATGAAAATTATTTATTATATCATTATACAGTTTTTTATAGTTAATATATGTTTATGCATTACATTACATGTTCTGACAATGTTATCTTTTTGCAAGCATCCTAAAAGATTGACCTCTATGATTTCAAAGTCAAAGACCAAGAAAGATGATACCATTTGTAACATCCCACCCCTCCTAATTGGATTATGATGTGACACTAGAGATACCAGGCCTTAGGTGACATATACAAGACACAAAGGTCTCTAAATAAACGTCATGAGCCTTATAAATAATTGTGGGATGATTTTACCTATTAAGATAAAATGAAAATCAAATGACACCCATAACAACCAAACATCTTAATGATGCATGATAACCAAAATGAAATCCAATACAAGACTAAACCAAAATAAAATATTAGAATAAAATAGGAATGAATTTGAAAAAACCAATGGAAACAAATGATAACAAAACCAAAAGACACCAAGCAGACTAAAAAACCCCCAAATCATATCTAAGATTCAAATCCACATGCCCAACCCAATGTATCAAGAGGTATCACTAAAGAACATGGATACCATTCCTTCACCTATGTCTCGATATATAACATCTACAAATATACCATATTTCCAAATCATGGGTTGAGTATAAGACTCAATAGGATTTCCACAAGTACATAACAAAATCATTCCACTAGGATTTTATATGTTTTCACATTAATATAAAAGTGTTTAAAAAGAATATAATATAGTTTATATCCTACAAAAACTATTTTCGAAGGGAAAAAATCAAACAAGACTTCAAAATGTTTTTCCACAGAATACTTCAATGAATAACATAATAAATATTCAATGAATATCAATATATATTTTAAAAATTTCTCAATTTATGATTTGGAATAAAAATTTCAATGTCCATACACATCCAAAACACAAACACACAGAAAATATTAGTTTTATCATTGATGGTGGAACTTTAATTTCATCATCCTTTCTTTTGATGGTGTCACTATATAACCATTATCCATTACATGCAACTCATGACCATCCATTATTCCCAAATAATATCAATAAATTTCAATAAAATAATTTCAAAAAATAATTTTCTTTCAACAACCAACAATAATTTTAATATCACCATTTTAAAATTATAACAACTGTATTATAAAAATCCATCCAAATCCCATTATTTCCAAAATCATAATTCAAATGAGAGATCCATCAAATAACACCATGAATTTCAAAATAATTTCAAGAAATTAAATCAATTTTAAATCAATATTCATGTTATAATCATGATTATTTGAGATAGAATCCTCCTACCTCTCAAACATAACCAAATATGAAGGATGCCACACCAACTTTAACAAATCAGATAAAATCTTAAAGATTCTAACTTAGATCTCATTCCCATCGATCAAAAAAAATCAGATCTCATCAATATTAAAATAATATATCATGGATATATTCCCAAAAAAATATATCCACGATTCCAAAAGAGGGTAGGATATGATATCTAAGGAAATCAAAGAAGAATGTGCACTTACCGATGAATCTGGGTCTCCCACACCCTAGATTCACCTTGGAATCGCTCCCAAATAAAAAGGAATTTTCTACACCACCATGGGAGGAAGTTGGATTCGTGTTATGGAATATTTATGGAATTTTTTTTTTAATATGAAAATAGTATTAGATCCGTATTTTTTATATATAATTTTACACAGTGCATGGTTAGGACACATTGTTAGGAAAACCATACACAAGCCCCTACCTCAAAATAAGCATCACACGGTTGGGTTGGACGATTAAACAAACTATTAGAAAACAATTATATACCCCACTATATAGCATTTAATACTTTTTACTAGGTATCCACATGGCTTTTATAAACCATACACTTAATAGCGCACCTCCCTAGTTTCCATTATTTTAGTTTCATATTTTCTTAGAGGTGTTTCAGGGTTTATACTAACTATTATCAAACCATACACCTCCAAAAAAGACAAAAAAAACATTTCAAATCTCTTATAATCTTGTCAATACATAACAAAATCATTATATATACTTAAAATATATAAATAAAGTGTTATGTACTTGAATCATGGGGTGCTACATGGGTGGTTGTAAAATTTATGAAATCCTTACCAAATTCAAACTCGTTGTATCTCATTATTTATAGATTAAATTTCAATGATTACATATGGAGAAGAAAGACGATCTTCTCAACTATAGAATTAAAATAATGTACCTAAAAATTATGAATAAATTATGTATGTAGGTGAAGAACAAAATTGGCAAAAATTTAAGTCGTCCTGATTCAAATAGAAAAGAAGGTGGAAGAAGGGACAAAATATAATGAACACAATTTCATACAATTGGGATATGATTCCAAATGATACATTATCTAATAACCTCTACAAAGTTTCATAGGAAAATTGATAAATTTTCGCATGTGGATCACCTGGATCTCTGAAATAAAATAAGTGACAAGGAATCTAAATTATTGAAATGAGGATGAAATGAGATAGATAGTCATGTTAGAAACCCAAGAGTACTTATCTATAATAACTCTATGAACCAGATGCTACAAAGGATGATAAATTCTTTGATAAGTCATGAATTAATTAAGAACACAAAGGATTCATGAAAAACTCACTAGAACGACATTACCATCATTTATGATGTTTAAAGAGTAAAAGGGGTGGATATTTATTATCAAATAGTGATATAAAAGTATAACACCTAGTTTCTACAATTCAAAATCTATAAATTATACTTGTGAAAATTTTGGAACATTTTCATGAATTTTAGGGACATTTAGCACACCCGTTTGATAAGAAAAGATAACTATCCCACTAATTTTGATATTGAAGATTCTATGGTGGGGAGGGATTAAAATTCATATCATGCCATGGGATGGGTCTTTAAAATCATTTTTGGGCCTTAATTTATGTAAATATATCCATGTATACTTCCCTAATGAAAGGGTATTGGTACTACCCATGGAATTCCATAATTAACCCATTTAATCCCACCTTGATTCTCTTTATCTGTACCCTTATAATTGGTCCACCAAATTATTGCCACGAGTCTTGCACGATCTTATGCATTCTTCCCTCCTCATTAATTACTCCTTCAAACCCTCAATATCCATGTCAATCATGATCCTCATCAAACCTAAATGAAACCATAAAAACCTAAAAATAAATAAAACCCCCAAAAAACGAAACAACACGTATAACCCTAAAAAACCCTAAAACCCTAAAACACCTAAAACCCCTCAAAATACCTAAACACCGTAGAAACCATAGAAATAATAAAAATTCCATAAAAATGAAAAAACCCCTAAAAATCATAAAAACCTTTATGAAAAACATAAGAGTAAAAAAACATAAATCCTATAGAAACCTAAATTTTTTAAAATACCCTAAAATAATTTAAAAATCATAAACACTTTAAAAAACCTCAAAACCCCAAAAAACAAATAAACCCACTAAAATCTATAAAAAATTTTAACCCCTAAATTTTTAAAATAATATAAAAAACCATAAAAATCATAAAAAACTCAAAAAACTATAAAATCTCAAAAAAAATCATAAATACACTAAAAAAACAAACCATAAAAACCCTAAAAACCCAAAAAACGCCATAAGAATCCTTAAACCCAATAAAAACATATAAAATACCTAAAAATCCAAAAAATGTAAAAAATCATAAAAAACATGAAAACCCATAAGAAACCTTAAATACATAAAAACACTAAAAAACCCTGCAAACCATAAAAATCACTAAAACCATAAAAAACTAAAAAACCCACAAAATCCCTGGAAACTACTAAAAACACTAAAAACCTTTTAATCCCTTAAAACCATTAAAAACTCTAACAAACCTTAAAACACTAAAAAAATAAAAAATACCCTTAAAACCTAAAAACCCAAAAACCCCAGAAAAACCTAAATACCCCTAAAACACCTCATAATCCTTAAAAACCATAACAAGCATAACAATCCTAAAAGCCCAAAATATCCCTAAAAACATAAAAACCCTAAAACCCTGAAAAACCATAAGAAAACCTTAAAAAAAGAAAAACACTAAAAACTCAAAAAACCCAAAATCCCTAAAACCCATAAAAACATAAAAAAACTAAAAACCAAAAAACCACTAAAACCATAAAAACCCTTAAAATCCTAAAAAATCCTAAAAACTACTAAAAACTGCTAAAAACACTAAAACCCTTTAAACACCTAATAAAATTAAAATACTCTAAAAAAAATTAAAACCCTAAAAACTAAAAAATCACAAAAAAACCAAAAAAACCAAAAAACCCTCAAATCCATAAAAACACCTAAAAACCCTAAAAACCATAAATATACAAAAAAATCCATAAAAATCCCTAAAATCATATAAAACCTAAAAACCCAGAAAAATCAAAATAAAATCATAAAAATAAATACACTTAAAACCTTGAAAAACCCAAAAAACACTAGAAATTCTACGAAACCCTAAAATCCTGAAAAACAATAAAACATCTAAAAACCATAAAAACCAATAAAAACCCTGAAAACACATAAAAATATAAAAAACGTTTAAACCCATGAACCATAAAAAATTCTACAAAAAATTAAAAACCGAAAAATCCCAAAAATATCATAAAAACCGTAACACCCTAACTCCCCTAAAAATCCATAAAACCCTAAAAAATATAAAAATCCAAAAAATTGAAAACATTTCCAAAAAAATAAAAACCCAAAAACCCTAAGAAACCATAAGAAAACCTTAAAAACCTAAAAACACTTAAGACCCCTAAAAATCCTAAAAATGTTAAAAATACTAAAAATCCTAATAGAACCCTAAAAACCATTAATATCCCTAAAATCAATAAAAACGTATAAAATCCTAAAAAATATCTAAAAACCATTAAAATTTTAAAAACCCATAGAACAGAGAAAACCCCTAATAAAACCTTAAATAAATAAAAAATAAATAAAACCCCTAAAAACATAAAAAAAACTCAAAAAACACAAAAGATTTTAAAAATCCTAAAACCTCCTAAAAACTATAAAAACCCCAAGAAACTTAAAAACCCATAAATACCAATAATAACCCTAAAAACAACTAAAAACACTAAAAACACTTTAATCCAATTTTTTTTTAAAAACTAGGATACTCTAAAAAAATAAAAACCCCAACAAACACATAAGAACCCTAAAAACCACTAAAAACACACAAATCCATTTTAACCCCCAAAAAATTTAAAAAACAAAGAAACCCTAAAAAAATCAAAAAACCCCTTAAAATTGAAAATAACCATAAATACCTAATAATAGTAAAACCCTCAAAATCCCTAAAAACCCCAAAAAACCCCTAAAAATCCAAGAAACCCTTAAAAGTCCCAAAAATTTAAGAACCCCTAAAAACCCTAAAAATTTGTAAGAAAACCTTAAAAACCTAAAAACACTTAAAACCCCTAAAATCATAAAAAATATTAAAACCTAGAAAAACATTAAAACCCTAAAAACCTTAAAATCAATAAAAACTCATAAAAATTGTAAAAACCCATTAAAACTCTAAAACCCCTTTAAAACCTTTTAAAATTTTATAAAAATAAAAAAATAAAAATAAAAACACTAAATGATAAAAATTCCATAAAAAACCAAATATTTCAAAGCCCCAAATACCGAAAAATACCCAAAAAAACCACAAAACACTTTAAAAAATATAAAAAAATCCTAAAAAACCCCTAAAAATAAATTTGAAAATAAGAAACCCCCAAATACTTAAAAAACCATAAGAAACCCTGAAACTATGTAGAACCCTAAAAACATAAAAAATGATAAAACCCCAAAAATCCTAAAAAAATACAAATACACTTAAAATCCCTAAAAACCTAAAAAAACCATAAAACCATAAAAATACATAAAAATCCCTATAAATTTTAAAAACCCTAAAAATAATGTTAAACCGTAAGAAAATATTTAGAACCTTAAAACACATAAACCTGCTAAAAACCTAGAGAACGCTACAAACCCGAAAAACCTTTAAACCCCCTAAAACCATAAAAACCCTAAACCACTAAAAACTCTAAAAACCCTTTACACCCTTAAAATGTTAAAAAACTCAAAAGTCCTTTAAAACCCTGAAAACCCCTAAATCCCTAAAACCATAAAACCCAAAAAACACTAAAACACTAAAACCCCGAAAAAATCCAAAAACCCCTAAAATCCTTAAAAATAAAATTTAAAAACCCTAAAAACCATGACAACCTTTAAGAAAAAAATTAAATCCTAAATACACTTAAAACTTATAATGAACATAAAAAATACTAAAAATTCTACAAAACTCTAAAAACTATAAAATTACTAAAAACCATAAAATCCTAAAATCTTATAAAACCCTAAAAAACCACAAAAACACTAAAAAGCCATTAAACCCCTAAAATATTTAAAAAACACTAAAAACTAAAAAACCCTAAAAACATAGAAATACCAAAAAACTCAAAAAACCCAAAACCCTCAAAATCCATAAAAACTGTATAAGACATAAAAAACCTAAAAAATACATGAAAATCCATAAAAACATAAAAAAACTAAATCCCCAGAAAACCTTATAGAAACCTTAGAAACACACAAACACTTGAAACCGCTAAAAAACTAAAAATGTTAAAAATCCTAAAAACCCTTAAAACCATAAAACACCTAAATTCATTAAAAACATAAAAACCCCTAAAACCCGACAAAATCAAATATAACTATAAATACCATTTAAAAACCTAAAAAAATAAAAAAAATCTATAAAAACATAAAAAAACCATAAAAACTACTGAACCTTAAACAAATAAAAACCATAAAAACCACCAAAAAAACCAAAACCAATAAAAACCATTAAAAATCTATGAAAACCAAAAGAAACAAAAACACAAGAAACCCCTAAAAAACTAAAAATTATAAGAACCATTAAAACCCAAAAAACCCTAAAACCCCCCAAAAATCCAAAACAACCATAAAACACCATAAAATTACTAAAAAATCCCTAAAAATACATAAAAAATTTAGAAAAACTAAAAAATTATAAAAACCCTAAAGGACCATAAAAACCCTAAAAACACATAAAAACCATAAAACTCTCAAAAAATCTTAAAAAAAAAATAAAACCCATAAAAACCCTAAAACCCACTAAAAACTATAAAACCACTTTTAACCCGTTTCAACCCCAAAAACATTAAAAAATCTAAAAAAAATCCTAAAAAACTCAAAAATCCCTTAAAAACCCAAAAAAAACACAAAAAACCCTAAAACCCCTAAAAACCATAAAACCTTAAAAAATCCATAAAAATACCTAAAAATGTAAAAAACCCTAAAAATTTGAAAACCCCTAAGAGAAGATTAAAAACCTAAAAACACTTAAAACTACTAAAAACCTTAAAAATATAAAACCCCTAAAATCAAAAAATAGACTTAAAACTCTAAAAACCCCTAAAGAGAATAAAAACCCTAAAACAGATAAAAACCTTAAAAACCCACTAAAAAAATTCGGAAAACCCTTTAAAACCCTAAAAATATTTAAAACTCTAAAAAAATTATAACATCCCAAAAAAACTCAAAAAAATATATAAACCCAAAAATCCATAAAACCCAAAAATCCATAAAAACCATCAATTCCCTAAAAACACGAAAGTCCCATAAAATACCTAATAATACCTTAAAATGTAAAAAAAAACTAAAACCCTAAAAACAATAAAAAAAATATAAAAATATACTTAAATCCCTTAAAAACATAAAAATGTGAAAAATCCTAAAAAACCTAAAACCCCTAAAACCATAAAAAGTAATGGAATGGATCTTCCATAAAATTAATTTTCCAAAAATATAATGGTTGAGGTGTCTAGGGGAAGTTTGAGGTGTTTTGGAGGATGATGTTTGATCACCAATGATGACTCATATTGAAAAAATGATGACTCACCAGTGGTGGCTCATTTGGAACTAAAACTGACTCACCAATGGTGAATTATTTTAATCTAACATTATCTCGTCAACAATAAATCATTTTGAACTGACAATTACTAAATTTTAATTGAATATGTGTCACCAATAGTTACTCCTTTTGAACTAGTGGTGGCTCACAAACGTTGACTCATTTTGAACTAACATTGACTCACTAATGGAAACTAATTTTGAACTAATAGGGACTCACCAATGGTGAATTATTTTGAAATAATAGTAATTCACCAATATTGAATCACTTTGAAGTAACCATGAATCACCAATAGTTACTAATTTTGAACAAACAATTACCCAGTAATGGGAATTGTGATCAATGATTCCATTTTTTTATTTATTGATTTTCTATTTTGATATCTTTTATAAAGAATTTTTTATTAATTATATTAATATATTTTAAATCATTTTTAAAGGTAATTAATCAAAAGATTAATTTTTTAAAAGTCCAGATACTTTTAAATGTTTAAAATTCATGGATTTAATGATATCAAAATTTAATGAACAATCTAAATAATATTTAATCCGCTGGGTCTAGATATAATCATTAAAAAGAGAAGATATTTTCTTCCTTATTTTGGCTTACTTTATCTTGAGATGTGCAGTTAAAAATCCTTATTCCCATGGAGTTATAGAGCCTTGTGGCTACAATTGGTCCGTGTTCCCCTGAAGAGGTTCCCACTTGTGTGCTCACCACCTATTTTAGTGTTGGTAGTTTGTGTAAAGATGTATTATTCTAGGTAGGAATTCTGTTATTTCTTATTTTTTGTGAGTCATATAGGATGGGTTACACTTTTTTTCTCTAGTACGGATAGTGTATCTATATTAATAAATATAATTAAATATTTTAAATGTAATATAAGGGGAAAGAGTAATTATTTAAATGATTTTATATATTTTAGTGTGATATTGAGATAATCTATGTTTTTTGTATCACTGAATACCATGGATTTTAATATCATTTTTTTTATATATTTTGATTCCGATGTTCTGTGAATTGTTGCGATAATATAATACGTTAATGGTTAACCATGTATATTCATTGCATGAAATATATACCCTAGGATATTATGGAATTTGAGATAACACCCTCAAATAATGAAGTGGAATTTAACAAAATATACTATTCCTAATCTAGAAAATTATTTTGAATATGAAGTTATATGTTTGTGGATACTATTGTGTGTTATAGATTAGCTATGATGATGTGATTCATGGGAAGTGGATTTATTGTGATAGGTGTGGGGCAGTGGATGTTCTATGTAGCAGGTTTGTGATAGTAGCAGTGGTGCGGTTGTGAAGCTGGGTTGTGATGATTGTTGGTTATGCTAGTTACCTAAATAGTAATTGAATTAAATGTGTGAAAGGGATATGAAATGATATGGTAATGAATGCTAAATAAATAAGTTAAAGGGTAATGTTAAACTGTAATTTAATGATATGAAATTTTGAAATTGAAAAAATATTGTTTTCCAGGTGGAACGTGTTTTGTGGATTTTTTCATTTGTGGGGTTATTCTTTTTGTTTTAAAAGAAAAAATGGATTGTCTTGGGACATAATTTATTCCTTGGTTATGAACCCCTATAATGTAGCTTGTGTGATACTTCTCTATATGAATATATATAGTATATTATTTTTTATTTCTTTATTTTCCCCACCCATGTCGAGCACCATGTTTCGACACCAGATGTTTTAGTGGTGATTTTTCAAATATCTCGGTGAGACAATAGATGGATAGATATATACTCATCCCCTCTACCTCATTTAGGAACTTGTGATATGCATGGGTCATGATGTCAATAATTTAGAAGTGTAATTTCTACAAGTAATGTGATGATATGTTATGACTCAGATCTCTTCATCCTAGATGTGATGAGATGGCTTGTGGTGGGGGTCATACATGGAGGCTGAGGGAATGATGTTGATTTCATTATTGTTAATGATACCCTTCTACACTAGTTATGATATTTGATATGATGGGATGGACCATGTGTCTAGGGGTAGGATGTGATGTGATGTGTTATTATTTGAAAGAGATGGGAGATCAATGACATACAATGTTGGGGTGTGAGAGTGTAAAATCAGTGGGAAAGAATTGCGGGGAACCCCATCATAAATATTATTCATTTTATTATTATTACACTTGGAAGTGTTGTTTAGTGAGATAGCCTTAGTGAGGGTTGGGTTTTCGTTAGTATACCTGTATAGGTGCCGTTTGGTTCTGTTGTTTTCTAATGGGTGCATTAGTATTCTCTTTTCACATGTGAATTTAAGACTTTAATTTTCTTGTCGAGTATACTTATATTCTCACCCTATAAATATAAAACTATTTTTAGGTTTCCAGTAGGAAATTATTGAATGTGGTGGACATTACAAGCTCATAACTTTAGATAATTTTTGTGTTACTGCATTATCTTTATTTTTGGGTATATATTTTTAAGATTTTTATTTGTATTAATTTTATTTATACATATATTGTGGGATAGTTGAGATTTATTATATATTTTTTATGGATTTTATTATGGATGATTCATCTTACATATAGATTCTATAGTATTAAAGAGGTTAATTCCTCCCATACATGATATTTTTATACACTTGGTCCTAGTCGCCAACCTTAGGCCAACTAGAGGTGGTACATAGGGGTGGTCGTATGTCTCCCTGCATTTCATCATATTTGGATGAATGGGGTCATGACAAAGTGGTATCATAGAATATAGTTGAGATATATGATGGAGATTAGATTTAAGAATAGTGAGTATTACATGGGTTAGTATAGAAGTAATTCCAGATGACCTTGGTGAATAAAATAGGCTAGGGAGACTGGGTAGGACAAGGAATTTTACCCCCCCCCCCTCCTGATCCAATGCAGAGACTCTAAGCTTAATGAATGACCAGGTGTGGAGGACCTGTTTGTTGGGTAGAGACCAAGTGCATCATGAGGAATTATGTTCCTGTTTGAATAGGGTTGTTTTGGTAAGGTTAAAAACGAATAATGTGAAT
Organism: Viscum album; assembly: GCA_963277665.1. Lineage (NCBI taxonomy): Eukaryota > Viridiplantae > Streptophyta > Magnoliopsida > Santalales > Viscaceae > Viscum > Viscum album. The sequence goes on along the minus strand of OY728136.1, from coordinate 1,421,973,698 downwards.
AAAAAATGGATTGTAAGAAAATTACAAACAACAGAGCATATGACATATTAGTTTGTCTTTAAGGTATATATTTTTTTCATCCACTGCATGTGGTTCAGCCTGTGTAGGTTCAAAAGGCAGTCTCAGTTGATTGTTGGATGGTTGATACAGTTGAGGATTATGAATAGTGGTAGAGGATGTTGTGATTTTTCCAGCGATTGGATTTGGGGAATTTTAGGGGAATGTTTTTATATAGAGAATGAGGGTTGGATAGAGTATCTATAGAAAACTTTTAGATTGATCTAGGCCATGATAGAGTTTTGGTTCCCCTTAGTCGTTAGTCATATTTGAATAGTTGCATGTTAATGTTGGACACTTTATGTTAGTGAGTGTAAGTAGATAGATGTTTTATGGGTCGAATTCTAGAAGGAGTTCAGGGACGAGTTCCTTTCATCAACCATGAAGGAAGTTAAGAGGAAATAGATATTGTACCTTTATTAGCAGAGTATGAATATGAAAGATCATAGGATCATGTTTAATGAAATTCAATGCCCTTCTATAGATCTTTTCCCAGATGAGTAGTCTCAACTAAGGCATATTGCGGAGGCACTCTATCCTTCAATCTAGAATGTGGTCACTCTATTTATTCTCCCAAAATATCATTAGGTTTAGATAAAATAGGAGGTTATTGAGTGCATTCATCCATGAGGAAGCATACCATGATAGGGGAACCGGTAGGGTTCCTCATGGAGTATATTTTTCAATTGTAGGTCTCAGGATCCAAGGCCTTTGAGACATCAACTAGAAGGGAGTCAACCTCAGTAGCTTCCATTCCTAAAATCTAGGGATATTGGTTCTTTTACTCCTCCTAGGGACTTCAAACCAGTTTATTTAATCTTTTGGGTTTATGGAAATTGTCCGGAGCAGTTCCCAGTGGATGCTCGATCATCGTTTGGTAGAATTGGACTAGTTCAGTGAAACCTTAGATGCAATTACAAGTGAGTCCATTCTAGTAGTAGAGGAATTAGGCTTATGCTCCTATGAGAGTATATGTGGTAGTCAGAGGTTGACCTTAGGATCTACCTCCTCCTTAGGGTCCTTGACCTTAGCGTGGTCATGGTGGTGGTTTCCAGTAGAGATGTAGATGAGTTGGGTGTGGTCAGTACAGGAAATGGTGGTAGTAGCACCAAAGGTTCCACATACTGTTCAAGGTATGATCTATTTATCATGTACCCTTATTTGTTCCTTGTTTTATTTGAGAGATTAAAACTCCTTTATTGCACAATCTATAGTCAGTTCTATGGGAATATAAGTAGATAGACCTATCTTTCACCTAGTTTTTACTACAACAGTTTGAGGTTAGACCATCTTGTTTGATGTATTCCATGAATGTGAACTAATGATGGGGAAGGATTAGTCATGTGTGAATACTGTATTACTTTAGATGTAGCCAAATGATGACATCCTCAATATATATTAGTTTTATTCTATGTGTGATGTTGTCAAATTATTCCATTGGAGAGCCTCTTTGTCACATATAGATGGCCAGCGTGTGGTTTTGGTTGGTGATAGGGGTTTCTAAATGGAAGGTCAGAGTTTGGATCCCCTTCTTTCCATGGTGGGTGAGTTAAATATGGAATTAGTAGACACATGGATATAGGAGGATCCCAAGGTATTTAGGGAGTTCCTAGATTTTTCCGAAAATATCTTGTGACACTACCCTCTCAATGAGACATTGAGTTTAAGATAGACTTGAAACATGGTTCTTCTCCAATTTTAATAGATCCCTATTCGATAGTGACTTCTAATTTGTTGGATTTGAGGATTCAGATAGGTCATTTTATGTAGTGGTGTTTCATATAACATAGTATGTCACCATGGGGTGATCTCGTGTTAATTTTTAAAGAGGATGTTAGTATAAGGTTGTGAATAGGCTAACATAGGTTAGACCAAGTGAAAATCAAGAATCACAATCCTATTTTAAGGATCAATGATATGTTCGACTAGTTGATGGGAGGTTATTGGTTCTCCAAGATGAATTTGTAGTTTGGATATCACCAATTAATCATGGTGTATGGAGATATCTATAAAACCGAATTCAAATATAGGTATGCTAACTTCGATTTCATGTTCATTCCTTTCGGTGTCACCAATTCACCAACTATGTTCATGGGGCTTATAAACACCATGTTTCATGAGTTCCTGAATCTATTCATCATTATATTCATTGATGACATAATGATCTACTAAAGGACTGATGAGGAGTATTATGATCAAATTAGTGTTTTTTATAGGTTCCTCATCACCACAAGATCTATGTAAATTTGTCCAAGTGTATGATTTGGACATGAGAGTTGCATTTCCCCATGCATGCTGTTTCTCAGCAGGTTGTTATGGTAGAATCATAGATGACCGAGTCTGTTGTTTATGGGCAGCAGCCATGAATGTAATAGAGGTTTGTAACATCCCTGGTCCTAGAATATAATATAGGAGGTTTTTCTGATTTATCTCAAGTTGCATCCCCATTAAGACTATTGGCATGGGAGGACTAATATTTTATCTAGAATTATCAGTTTTAGGAATATTTCATCTATCTGAAATAAATGTTTGTTTGTGCTCTAGTTCTTCCATTGTTAGAGGTGGGTGTGTAGTTTAAGGTTTTCTATTATGCATCCCTTATGGGATTGGGATGAATCTGGATGTAGTATATTGAAGTGATATATTCTGGGTCTAGGTAGTTACACCCTCACGAGCATAACAATTCCACCTATGATCTTTATATAAAAGTTGTTGCGTTTTCCCTAAATTTGTGGTGACATTACGTTAGTGTGGAGCTCTTTATTGTCTTCATGGATCCCAAGAGTTCAAGGTATGTCTTTTCTCAGAATGATCTGAATTTGTGATAGTGGATGTGGATGGAGTTTCTTCAGAACTATAATTTTGATACCTCTTATACCTTAGGAATGGGGAATGTTGTGGCCGATTCTTTGAGTAGAAAGTCACAGAAGGATGTTGTTCGGTAGTCTATGGATTCTTGGGGAGCGATGGAGGATTTTTAATCCATGCACTACTAAAGACGTAAAATATAAAAGAAGCTAAAATCCATAAAAACCTATAAAAATTAAAAAAAACCCTAAACACCCTAAAACCCTTAAAAACCTGAAAACACCTCAAAATTCCAAAAACCATAAAAAAATAAATATACTAAAAATTCCCTAAAATATCTAAAAAATTAAAAATTCATAAAAACATAAAAACCCAGAAAAACATTTAAAACGAAATAACATTTAAAACCCCTAAAAACCTAAATATGATGAATTCCTAAAGTCACTGAAAAACATAAAACCCCTAAAAACATTAACACCCCCAAACCCATAAAAACAACTAAAAACACTAATAACTCATTAAAACCCAAATATAATTATAAATATCTAAAAAAACTTAAAAATCTAAAAAACTCAAAAAAACACATAAAACCCCTAAAATCCTGCAAAATACCTAAAATCGAAAAAACCAAAAAAAATCCAAAAAATCCTTAAAATTCCCTAAAACCATAAAAACCTCTGAAAACCCAAAAAATACCTATGAAAACCTTTAAAAACATAAAACACATAAAACCCCAAAAAACCTAAAAAAACTAAAACCCCCCAAAACTCTAAACACCCTAAAACCCCTAAAATCCAATATGAACCTTAAAATACCCAAAAACTCCATAAAACCCCTAAAACATTCTTAAACTATAAAAGACCATTTAAAAACCTAAAAATTATAATAACACTAAAAATATTTAAATCTCAAAAAAACTATAGAAACTATAAACCCCAAAAAAGAATAGTAGCCCTCAAAATTCTTAAAAGCCCTAAATACCCATAAAAATCCTAAAAATCCATAAAAATCACAAAATGGTAAAAACTCCTAAATGCATTGAAAACCGTAATAAATCCATAAAAACCTAAATATAATTAAAACCCCATAAATCCTAAAAAATAATAAAACCCTTACAAGAACCTAATAATACTAAACACCCATACAAACCATAGAAATAATTAAAAAAAATTAAAAAATAAAAAACATAAACAGCCACTAAATAATTGAAAAACCCTTCAAAACCCTAAAAATATTAAAAAAATCCGAAAACCCTAATATCCCTAAAAATCCCTAAACCCCTAAATACGATAAAAATCCTAAAAACCCACAAAACCCCTAAAAACATGAAAACTTCTAAAAACCTGAAAACCCTTAAAAAACCTTAAAACCCCTAAGAAAACTAAAAAATTCTAAAAACCCAAAAAACCCTAAAGACCATAAAAAATCCATAAAAATCACTAAAAACCAAAAAAGGCCATAAATCCTAAAAAATACCTAAAAATATATACAAAAATAAAAAACCATAAAACCCTAAAACCACCTATGAAAACCATCAAATTCAAAAAACACCAAAAACCCTTAGCATCCTAAAAAGCTTTAAAAACCTTAAATGACCCTAAAAACCATAAAACTCCCTAAAAATAGGAAAAATCACTAAAATCGTTAAAAAAAAAACATAAAATCCAAGGAAAAACTAAAAAAACATCAAACACCTTAAATTTTACAAACTGTAAAAAATATTAAAAACCCTAAAAAATTGGTAAACAACAATAAAAACCAAAATAAACCATAAAACCCCGAAAAACCATAAACCATCAAAATCCCTAAAATCTGAAAAAAATCCTAAAAAACTGAATGACCTTCAAAATCATTAAAAATTTACAAAACAATAAAAATATTTAAATACACTAAAAAAAAATAAAATCCTAAAAACACTCAAACCCCCAAAAAACCTAAAAACACTAAACCCCCATAAAAATCACTAAAAACCCTAAAATCCACTAAACCCTTTAAATAACTTAAAAACCCATAAAATCCATAAAACCCACAAAAAACACTAAAAAATATAAATCCTTGAAAATAGTAAAAAATTGAAAAACACCTTAAAACACTAAAATTGCTAAAAACCAAAAAAAAACCTCAAAATCACTTAAAACCTTAAGACCCCATAAAAATAATAAAAATCACTGAACACATAAAAAACTCTTAAAACCATGACAAACCCTATGAAAATCTTAAAAACATGAAAAAACATAAATCCTAGAAAAAATGTAAAAATTACTAAAAACCCTAAAAATATGAAAACAAAAAAAATCTTAAAAACACTAAAATTCACTAAAAACCCTAAAAATTCATAAAAATAATAAAAAATCCATAAAAATCCCTAAAAACCAAAACACCATAAAAACAATAAAAACTAAAGACCCTAAGAAACACTAAACGAAAATATAAAACCTAAAACTATAAAAACCCTAAAAAATTAAAAACACTAATAACATATAAAATCCTCTAAAAATAATAAAAACCATTTAAACCAAAAAAATGTTTAAAAACATTAAAAACCCTGAAAACCACTAAAAAACTCAAACACCTCAAAAACCCCAAAATCCAGGGAAACCAAAAAAATTATTATAAACCCTAAAAGACTTAAAAATCATAAAAAATATCTTAAGAATAAAAAAAAAAGAAAACCTTAAAACCAATAAAACCTCTCATAAAACCTTCAAACAACCAAATAACATAAAACCCTTTAAAACCTAAAAATGATAAAAACCCTTAAATTCCCTAAAATGATCCTCAAAACCATAAAAACCTCAAACAACCAGAAAACCCTCTAAATACCTTAACAAACCCTGAAACCCCATGAAAACCCAAAAAACAACTAAAAACTATAAAATACCTTTACACCCATAAAAGCATTAAAAACTCTAAAAAACCTTAAAACCCCTAAAAAAGATAAAAAACCATAAAAACCATAAAATCCCCTAAAACCCGAAAAGACCATAAAAACCTAAAAAAACTACAAAATATAAATACCATTTAAACCCCTAAAAACATTAAATAATTCTAAAAAATCATTAAAACCCTAAAAAAATAAAAAAACCATAAAACCCAAAAAAACCATTCAATGCCCCAGAACCCAAAAAATGCTAAAACCCTCCAAATCCCTAAAAATACTAAAAACCATGGAAGGTCCTAATAAATTCTTATAACATAAAAGCACTTGAAAACCCTAAAAACCAAAAAAATGATAAAAACCCTAAAACATTAAAAAAAATCCTAAAACCGCCTAAAGACCCCCAAAACCATAAAATATCTAAAACCTTTAAAAATTATAAAAGCTGATAATAACCTAGAAAAATGAAAAAAAATATAAAAACATTTTAAACCCATAAAAACGTTAAGATAATTTAAAAACCATAGAAACACCAAAAAACACAAAAGAACGAAAAAAGTTAGAAAAACACCTAGAAGTCCTAAGAAAAACATAAAAACGAGAAAGAACTTGAAAGCCTTAAATCCCTAAAAAATAAAAATAAAAAAAATATTAAAACCCATCAAAATCCTTAAAAATCAAAAATACCATAAAAATCCATTGAAATACCTAAAAAACAAAAATCCCATAAAAACCTTAAAGACCATAAATTCCCATAAAAACACTAAAAATCACAAAAAATCTAAATAACCTCTAAATTCGTAAAAATGCTAAAAACTCTAAAAATCATAAAAACTAAAAAAATCATAAAAACCCAGGAAAACAATAAAACCCTCAAAACCCTCAAAATACCTAAAAACCCTAAAAACCATAACAATCCTAAAAACATCAAAATCTCTAAAAATGGAAAAAACCCTAAAACCCATGAAAACCCAATGAAATCCTTAAAAACCTAAAGAAACATAAAACCCATAAAATACCTAAAATGATAAAAACCTTAAAACATATTAATAACCCTAAAAACCATAAACACCCAAGAATATTAAAACCCTAAAAACCCAAAAAACCCCTAAAAACCAACAAAAAACTCAAAAAAACCTTTTAACGCATATAAATGTTAATAAACATTAAGAAGTCTTAAAACCCCTAAAAACTCAAAAAACATTAAAAACCCAGAAAAATAAAATATAATCCCTTAATAACCATGATACCCTAAAAATACCAAAAAACCCTAAAAATATAAAAAACATAAAAATCCATACAAATACCTAAAAACATAACAAACCATAAAATCCATACAAATCCCATGAAAACCTAAAAATCCTAAAAATAAGTAAAATCCCTAATACCTAAAAAACTCTAAAAACCCTAAAAATACCAAATGATCCTAAAAACCCTAAAAAATAAATACCAAACAAATCAATAAAAATACCTAATAACATAAAAAAGTATCAAACCCTAAAAATCCATTTGAAAACCTTAAAAACATAAAAATAATTAAAAACCATTAAAATGTTAAAAAATGGAAAAATCCCTAAAAACATTAAAACCGTAAAACCATAAAACCATAAAACCCCTAACAATCATATAGACCTAAAAATCCCATAAAAAACTAAACCCACTAAAAACTCTAAAATTATTTTAAACCACATTAAAATAAAAAAAATCTAAAAACCCTAAAAAACACAAAAAACACAAAAACCCATAAATTACTAAAATCCCCAAAAACCATAAAAACCATTAAAATCTCAAAACCATAAAATTCTTTAAAAACCCAAATAAATTCATAAGTAAATTTTTAAAACCTAAAAACACATTAAACCCTAAAACAACCTAAAAACCCTAAAAACTGAAAAAAAAACCTAAACACATGAAACACTTAAAACCATTTAACACCAATAAAAACCAATAAAAACCATAAAACCATTAAACTATAAAATCCCTTTAATCCCATAAAAATATAATGAATATATAAAAAACATTATACCCCTAACAGAATTAAAAAACCCCCCAAATCCCCATAAAACCCATAAAAACCCTAAAACACCCTAAAACACTCAAAAACCTTAAAGACCCTTAATAAACATAAAAATCCAAAAAAATCACTCAAAATTACAAAAAAAAATAAAAACCTATAAACCCTTGAAATATCATAAGAAAACCTTGAAAACCTAAAACCACTTAAAACACCTAGAAATAACTAAAACACCTAAAAAACATAAAAAAATGATAAAACCCCTAAAAACCATTAAAAATCCATAAAACCTCAAAAAACCACAAAAAAATCTTAATCCTTTTAAAACCCCAAAACCATTAAAAACTATAATAACCCTTAAACAACCTAAAAAACTAAAAAACCCCAAAATCCCACAAAAACCACAAAACCCAAAAAACCCTCAAAATACCTAAAACCATGAAAATCATAAACATCATACAAAACCCTAAATATCCCTTAAAATGTAAAAAACCCCTAAAAACATAAAAACCATTAAGAAAAACTATAAAATCTATAGTCACTTAAAACCCCAAAAACCCTAAAAACGTTAATACCCCTAAAACAAGTAAAACCTTAAAACCATAAAAACCCCATAAAATTCATAAAACCACTTAATCCCTTAAAACCCTAAAACCCATTAAAATATATAAAAAACCCATTAAACACCTAAAAATGATAAAAAGCCTGAAAACCATTAAAACCCCTAAAAAATCAAAATAACCATAAAACCCAAAAAAAACAATAAAACATCTCAAAATCCCTAAAAACCCTAGATACCCATAAAATAATAAAAATCAGTAAAAATATTTAATGACCAAAAAAACCCTGAAAACCCTGAAAAAAAATCTATGAAAACCACAAATACCTAAAAACACGTGAAAGCCCTTAAAACAAAAAAAACACTAAATACCCTAAAAACCATAAAATCCTAAAACCCTTAAAAACCTTAAAAAACCAAAAACCCATTAAAACCCTACAAACTCACTAAAAACTCTAAAAAACATTAAATATCCGAAAAACTTTTAAAAAATCTAAAAATTATAAAAACATAAAAAAATTAAAAAAACCCTTAAAAACCAAAAAAAATCTATAAAACACATCAAAATCCCTTAAAATCCTATAAACTAGAAAATAGTAAAAATGCCCAAAAAATTATACAAATATAAAACACCCTAGAAACCCTAAAAACCCCTTAGAATCCTATTAAAACAAAAAATAAATAAAACTCCTAAATCCTAAAAAAATTATAAAACCCCTAAAAACACTACCCCCAAACCCCAAAACCACAATAAACAACTAAAAACAAAAAAATATTATAAACCCCTAATAACATTAAAAAATATAAAATACTTAAAACCCTAAAAAATAAAAAACACCCCTAAAAACCTAAAAACATAAAAAACCCTAAAACCCCTAAAAACCCTCGAAATCGTGAAAACCCCATAAAAATAAAAATAATCTAAAAATCCCTTAAAATAACTAAAAATAGAAAAACACCAAAAAACCCCAAAATACCATAAGAAAAACATAAAAAACAAAAACAATTAAAAACCAAAAAATTCTAAAAACCATAAAGACTCTAAACCCCCTAAAAATCATATAAAATGTAAAAATCTAAATACCCAAAAAAGGTCTAAAAATCCTTTACAGCCCTAAATTTTTTAAAAAATCTAAAAAGTGATCCAATTATGTGTTTGATATCTTCTGTATGTGATATCACATCAACCTTAAAAGTGATCATTCTGAAATGAAAATATTGAATTGAGGTTAAAAAACCGAAACAACACCAAAAACACTAAAATCCCCAAAAACCCACAAAACCCCTTGAAAACCATAAAAAACACAAAAATATCTCAAAAAAAAAAGATACAAGAAAAACCTTAAAATCCAAAAAATTTACGAAAAGTAGAAAAACCCTGAAAACCCTAAGAAAACATTAAAAACCTAAAAACACATAAAACCCCTAAAAAGAAAATAAACACTAAAAACCCCAAAAACCCATAAAAATTCAAAAATATCCTAAAAAATCACTAAATGTCTAAAAATCCCGAAAGGTCCCTAAAAACATGAAAATCCATAAAAACCACTAAAACCATACGAAGAAAATATTAACCTAAAAACACTTTAACCCACTAAAAAACATAAAAATGCTTAAAACTCTAAAAAGATGCTAAAATCCAAAAACCCATTGAAAACCATAAAAACACCTAAAAACCTTAAAATTTCCTATAACCCATAATACCCTAAAAACTTATAAAAACTATAAAAACACTTTAAAATCTTACAAAGTTAAAATATCTCTAAAAAACTTTAAAACCATAAAAAAACTAAAAAAACCATAAATCCCATAAAAAACCTAAAAACCACAAAACCCCTCAAAATCCTTAAAAACCTTAAATACAAATAAAAATCCTAAAACTCCATAATAATACATAAATAAATAAAACCCCAAGAAAATCATAAAGTCCCAAATAAAACCATAAAACCATAAAAATACTAAAAACCAGAAAAAACCTAAAACCGCTAAAAACCATAAAAACACAAAAGAACCTAAAAATCCAAAAAATCCACAAATATACTAAAACACCAAAAATTCATAAAAAATACCTAAAAATATTAAATAAAGTAAAAGACCCTAAAATCTTGAAAAACCCCAATAGATCATTAAATTCCTAAAAACAATTAATACCCCTTAAATTCTAAAAACCCCGAAAATCTCTAAAATCCATTAAAACTATAAAAACCCTAAGAACCTTAAAAAAATCTAAAATCCTTAAAAACCATAAAAACCCTTCAAACCCCTACAATATTTAAATACAAAAACACTTAATATACATTACAAATCGAAAAACCCATAAAAACCATAAAACCATATAAACCCTAAAAACCATCCAAATCCTCAAAAACCCAAAAAACCAAAAAACACTAAATGTATACCTACAATCACTAAAATGTAAAAAACCCTAAAAATATTGTAAAAAACTAAGAAAACCTTAAAAACCTGAAAACACTTAAAACACCTAAACACATAAAAAAACCTTGAAACCTAAAAACCATAAAACCCCTAAATTCTTTAAAAAATCATAAAACCAACTAAAAACATTAAAAAAATCAACTAAACCTAAAAAATCGTTATAAACTATAAAACACCATTAAAACCCTTAAAAGCTCAAAAAACCCTAAAACCCCAAGAAACCCCATAAAAACCCCAAAATCCAAAAACCTTAAAAATCTTTAAAACCCTCAAAATACCTAAAAACATATAAAATCCTAAAAAATCCCCAAAAAATACATAAAAATGTAAAATAAACCCCAAAACCCTGTTAAGTCCCTAAAAAACCTTCCAAAACTAAAAACTCTTAAAACTCCTAAAAACCTAAAAATGATAAAAATCATAAATACCCTAAAAACATAAGAACAATAAAACCCCAAAAAACCCTAAAACCCCAAAAACCATAAACCCTATAAAACCCCATAAAAACTATAAAAACTCTAAAAACACTTTATACCCCAAAAAACATTAAAAACTCTAAAAGCATAAAAACCCCAAAAAACTCAAAAAAACTTTAAACCCCCCCAAAAATATAAAAACCATAATATATCCTTGAAACCTTCAAAATCCCTAAAAACCCTAAAAATACCAAACAATAATTAAAAGGAAAAAAATCCCAAAAAACGTAAAAAAATATAAAACTCCAGAGTATCCCTATAAAAACAATAGAAATCTAAAAACAAAAAAGACCCCGGAAAACCTAAAAACACTAAATTTCCTAAAAAACCTAAAAACCCCCAAAAACCATAAAACCTAAAACACTTAAAAAACCTAAAAACCAACTAAATACTATAAAAACCTTTAAAATACATAAAAATGTAAAAAAACTAAAAACATTAAAACCATAAAAATGATAAAAAATCGCAAAAAACCTTAAGAAACCAATAGACCCTAAAAACCCTAATAAATCATAAAACCATCAAAATACCTAAAAATATTAAAAAAAATAAAAATACTAACAAATCTAAAAATTAAGTAAAAATTTCAAAACCCCTAAAATCTCTGAAAAACATATGTAAAACTAAAAATTCATTATACCCCTAAAAACTGTAAAAAACGCTAAAAATGCATAAAAACCCTAAAACACCTAACACCCATAAAAATCCATGAAAACCTTAAAAACTAAAAAATAATAAAATCACTAAAACCCACTAAACACCCTTTAAAACTCTAAAAATTCTTGAATGATCTAAGAACCCATAAATCCATTAAAAACCTCTAAAAACCAAAAAAACCAAAAAAAACCCATAAAATTTCTAAAAATCCTAAAATCCATAAAAAAGTAAGAAAAACTAAAAACCTTAAAATAACCTACGAAAATACAAAAAAACCAAAAACAGTTAAATCGTTTAAAGACCTACAAAATACTAAAAACCCTAAAAAACTCTAAAAATACCCTAAAACATAAAAACCACGGAACCCCTTATAAAATCATAATAACCAAAAAAAACCCAAAAACCATTAAAAACATGAAAAATCCATTACACCCCTTAAAGACTTAAAAAAATAGAAACCATAAAACCCTAAAAAGTTCAAAAATCCCAAAACCCACAAAAAACCATAAACCCCCTTGAAACCCTGACCACCCCTAAAACCCCTCAAAATCCTTAAAAACCCAAAAAACTATAAAAATCCAAAAAAATACCTTAAAATCCCTAAAAAAGTAAAAAACCCAAAAAACTAAGAGGAATCCAATGAAACCCTTAAAAACCTAAAAAAAACTTAAAACGCTTAAAACCCTAAAAAATTATAAAACCCTTAAAACACTAAAAAACCTAAAAACCATAAAATCCCTAAAAATCACTAAAAACAAAAAAACCATAAATAAACTAATTTTTTTTAAAATCCCTAAAAACATTAAAACCCCTAAGAACCCTGAAAATCCCCAAGAAATACCTAATACCCTAAAAACACATAAAACACTAAAAACCCAAATAAACTCTAAAAACCCTAAAAGACCTCCAAAACCCAAGAAACTCTTAAATCCATAAAACCTCCAAAACCTTAAGAAACCTAAAACCCAATAAAACCCTAAAAATAAACTAAAAGATCTATGATCCCCTTAAAGCCATAAAAATCATTAAAACTCTAAAAAACCATTTAAACTTGATAAACTAAAAAACAACAGAAACCAAAAAAACTAAAAAAACCAAAAAAACCAAAAATAACCTAAAACCCCAAAAAAACCTTAAAACCCCTTAAAACCCTCCAAAATACCTAAAAATCATAAAAATACTAAAAAGAACTAAATATACATAAAATTATAAACAATCCTAAAAACACTAAAAATACTAAATAAAACCTTTAAACATAAAAACACATAAATTCCCTAAAAACCATTAAAAATGCAAATAAATAAATAAAAACCCTAATAACCTCTAAAATCCCTTGGAAACCCTAAAAATGCTAAAAATAACCCTTAAAACTATTTAAATACCTAAATATACTTAAACACATAAAAAAAACTAAACTAATTTAAAACCCCTAAGAAAACATTAAAATCCTCTAAACGCTTAAAACTCATAAAAAACCTAAAAAATGCTAAAAACCATAAAAGCCCAAAAACCATAAAAACAACTAAAAAACTAAAAACCCTAAAAACCGATGAAAACCCAAAATACCCACTAAAAACTATAAAAAACCATCTAAACACAAAAAACATTAAAAAAAATATAAAACCCTAAAACCAACTAAAAACTCAATAAAATCCAAAAACCCAAAAAAACCTAAAACTCCTAAAAAGCCTTAAAACCCTCAAAATCCGTAAAAACCCTATGAACCCTAAAAACCATAAAATTCCATAAAAACCTAAAAATATATAAAATTTAATAACCTTTTAAAACACTAAGAACACCATAAAAACCTAAAAACACATAAATCCTTTAATGACATAGAAAACTATAAAAACATTAAAAACCCAAAAAATCATAAAATCCATACAAATACTCTAAGCCCCAAAATATCATAGAAAACATAAAAATCCTTAAAAATCCATCAAAATCCGAAAAAACAATAAAACCCATGAAAACCCCAATGAAAACCTTAAAAACCTAAAAATATAGAACACCCCTAAAAAACAAAAATACAATAAAAACCCTAAAAACCTGAAAAAACCCCTAAAATAATAAATTCTCCTATAAACATAAAAAACCCATAACATCCTAAAACCATAGTAAAAACACTAAAAACCCATTAAACTACTAATAATGTTAAAAAACTCTAAAAACCCATAAAAAAACTAAAAAATAAAAAAAACCATAAAATCCTAAAATACCATTAAAGCCTTAAAACCCCTTAAAAAGTATAAAACCCTAGAAATCCAAAAAAATCATCATAATCCATAAAATCCCTAAAAATGGAAAAAACCCTAAAACCCTAAAAACCCCAATTAATACCTAAAAAACCTAAAAAAATTTCCTCCCCTAAAAAACCTAAAAATCATAAAAACCTAAAATACCCCAAAAACCTAAAAAACCCTACAACCGCTCAAAATCTCTAAAAACATAAAAACACATAAAAATCGATAAAAATCCCAAAAAATTCATAAAAAACCTTAAAACCCTAAAAACCCTTATGTAAACCTAAAAATCCTAAAAAACCTAAAACATCTAAAAAAATAAAAACCTCTAAAACATTAAAAACACTAAAAAACATAACAATCCCTGATGCTAATAAAACCCATAAAACCCTAAAAACCACTAAAAACTCAAGAAACAATTTAAATCCCAAAAACTGTTAAATCAATAAAAAAATTAAACCTCTAAAAGACTCCAAAAAACCCAAAAACCCAAAAATACCATAAAACCATAAAAACTCCAAGAAACCCTAAAACCCTCAAAATCCCTAAAACCATGGAAAAAACTAAAATCCAAAAATTCCCTAAATTTATTAAAAACATAAAAATCTATAAAAACCTTAAATATCCCTAAGAAAAAAAATTAAAAAACAAGAATATTTTAAACACCGAAAAAAGAAACACTAAAAACTATAAAGAACCCTAATAACCATCAAAATACCTAAAAATGATAAAATTATATAAATTTACTAAAACATACCTAAAAATACCTAAAACTATTAAAAATAAAATCTTCTGAAGCCTAATAAAACTATAAAAATCTAAAAAAAACTTAAACCCAATAAAAAACATAAAAATTATAAAAACCCAAAAGCTAGGAAAAACACTTGAAAACCACCAAAACCCAATAACCTTTTAAAATGATTAAAAAACCTAGACCTCATTAAAACCATAAAAACTCACAAAAACACTAAAAACCCTTTAAACCCCCACAAACATTAAAAAACTCTACAAAACCATTAAAACCATAAAAACAAAGAAAAACACTAAAACACCCCAAAAACCATAAAAATCTAAAAACCCCTAAAACCCACACCATCCATCAAAATATAAAAAACCCCATAAATATATGAAAAAATACCTATAATCACAAAAAATGTAAAAAACCCTAGAAACATTGAAAACCCCTAAGAAAACGATAAAAACCAAAAGACACTTAAACCCCCTAAAAACTCTAAATATAATATAACCATAAAAATCACTAAAAATCATACATATCATAAAACCCCATAAAAACCCTAAATACACAAAAAATATAAAATGATTTTAAAACCATAAAAAAAATAAAAAAAATCTAAAAATATTCAAAAACCTGTTCGATGGGTTTGTTTTGAGGTGATGCATTTTGGTTCGGTGTTGCGACTTCTGGGATGCTAGAAGGGCTGTTTGGGTTGTGTGATGGTTCGTTCTCTGGATGCTGGTGGTAGTGTTGATGCACGGTGCTTAGATGATATTTCCTGGTGGAACTTCTTGGTAGGGGGTGCTGGCTTCTAGTTTTTGTGAAACAAGATGATGACTGCTGTTTGGATGTGATGGATTCTGGTACTTGTGAGATTGGATGTTGGTTGTTTCTTTGTGGTGAGCTGCTGAAGGCTGGTGATGGTGAGACTTGTGATTTTGATGCTGGTGGCTCTGTGATGTTTGATTCTAGTAGTTCTGCGATGCTGGAGGCTGTTGGTTTTGGATGCTAGTTGCTTCTTGGATGGGAGGTGATGAAGCTGCGGTTTATGGTCATGCTGCGGCTGGATGTTGTTTGCTGTTTGATTTTGGATGGTGGTCATTAGTTAGCTATGAGCTGCTGGATGCTGGATGATGGTGGTGGCTGCTTTGTTTTGTGTGTTTTCTTTTTTCGTTCTTGGCTTTTCTTTTTTTGGGTCTTTTGTCTTTGGTCGTTAAGGGTTTTTGGGTGTGGGTCGTTTGACCCCTCCCCTCCCTTGTCTGCTGTGTCTCTTTTTTCTTTCTAATAAATTTGGGGGGGTCGGGAATAGCCCAGGCCTCGCTTCTTCCTTGCCCTAAAAATTTGAAAACCCTCAAAATCCAAAAAGACACTAGAAAATAATAAAAATTCCAAAAAAATCCCTAAAAACCTAAAAATCTAAAAACCCAATAATAACCCTAAAAACAAAATATAAAAATATAAAAACCTAAAAATAATTAAATCCTCTAAAAAACCTAAAAAATGCTAAAAACCCTAAAAACTGTAACAAAACACTAAAAACCATAGAAACTATAAAAATACCTAAAAGCTTTAAAATCCATAAAAAAAAGTAAAAATCATAATAACACTAAAAAAATATAAAAACACATTAATCCCCAAAATAGATTTAAAAACAAAAAAAATTAACAACCCTAAAAACTCTAAAAACCCTAAAATCCCTAAAAACATAAAAAACCATAAAAGCCCTAAAACCCCCTATAACCACTCAAAATCTCTAAACACCTTAAAATTCATTAAAATATTACAAAATCCATAAAAATACCTAAAAACATAAAAAGGAAAAAAATATGAAAACACCCAAGTAGGCATTAATAACCTAAAAACACAAAAAGCACTAAAACCCTAAAATTCCCTAAAACCCCTAAAACCCCAAAACCTCTCGAAATACAAAAAAACCCTATAAATCCTAAAAATATTAAAAATATTTTAAAACCCTAAAAACATAAAAAACCCAAAAAACCTAGAGAATCCTTAAGAAAACCATAAAAAATTAAGAAAACTTAAAACACATAAAAAACTAAAAAATTCTAAAAACCTGAAAGAACTTTAAAACCATAAAACCACTAAAAATATTAGAAACCCCTAAAAATCTTAAAAACCCAAAAACCCCAAACAATCACTAAAAACACTAAAAACCCATTAAACCCTTATTAATGATAAAACCTTATAAAAACATTAACAAACCTAAAAATCTAAAAAAACACGTAAAACCTTAAAACCGTCAAAATCTTCTAAACCAATAAATATCATGAAAAGTTTATGAAAACCCTAAATACATAAAAACACCTAAAACCCTAAAAACCCCTAAGAAAACCTTAAAAACCTACAAATAATTAAGACCCCTATAAAGTAAAAAAACTAAAAAACCTAAAAACTCTATATCACTAAAAAACACAAAATCCCTAAAACCTTAAAACTCCTAAAACCCTACATTACCACTAAAAAAATTACAACCCATTTAATCCACAAAAAATGTCAAAAAAACTCAAAAAACCTATTAATACCTAAAAAAACTCAAATAACCCTAAAAATTTAAAATAACTTTAGAATCCATAAATATCCAAAAAATAAAAAAGAACCCTAAAATCGAACAATTACTAAATAATTTATCAAATTACTAAAAATGTAAAAACCATAAAAAACCTGAAAACCCCTAAGAAATCCTTAAAAACTAAAAAAAACATACAACCCCTAAAAACCTAAAAATACTAAAAATACTAAAAAACAATAAAAAGAATAATACCCACCAATGTCACTAAAACCATAAAAAACTATAAAAACACTTTCAAATCCCTAAAAAACCTTAAAAACATAAAAACTCAAAAACCTTGAAAGTACCTATGAAATATTTAAAAACCTAAAACACTTAAACTTCCAAGAAAATGAATAAACTACAAAAATCCTTAAAGGATCCTAAAAAAATAAAACACCTAAAAAACTAAAAAACCCTTAAAACTCATAAAATCTATAAAAATAGCTAAAACCCTAAAAACATATTAAACACTAAAAATGATAAAAATATATAAAAACCTTCAAACCCCTAAAAACATAAAAAATCCATAAAACACAAAATAACCATAAATCCCCTAAAAACTAGAAAAATCCCTTAAAATCCCGAAAAATCTAAAAATCCATAAAAATTATAAAAATCCCTAAAAACCCCGAAACCCCCTAAGAAATCCTTAAGAATCAGAAAACAATTAAAACCCCTAAAAGCTTAAAATTCGTAAAATCCTAAAAAGTCCATAAAAACCTAAAAAACACTAAAAAACCTCAAAATCCCTAAAAACACAAAAAATAAAAAACCTAAAAATCCCCAAAAATCCATAAAACGTAAAAACCCTCAAAACACTAAAAACCCATAAGAAACAATTAATATTCTAAAAAGACTAAAAATCCTAAAAAGTAAAAAAAATAAAAACCCTCAAAAATCATAAAGACCCTAAAATCCATAAAACCCCTTAAACCAATAAAACCCATAAAACCATAAAAAGGCACTAAAAATACTAAAAACTCCTAAAAACCTTAAAAATACAAAAAACCCTAAAAACCCTAAAAACACTAAAATCCATAAAACCCCTTACACCCCTAAAACCTATAAAACCCATAAAACCCTAAAAATACACAAAAAACTCTAAAACCCTATAAAACCCCTGAAAACTGCTGAAAATTTTAAAAAAGTCACCAAAACCCTATTAAATAAAAAAGAAACGATAAAAAGTAAAAAACATAAAAACTCTAAAAACCGCTAAAACCCCTAAAAATCCCTATTAACAAAAAAACCATAAAATCCAAAAAAAAAACTCCCTAAAGTCCCTAAAAACATAAAAACCCTTAAAAATATGAAACCGCATAAGAAAACCGTAAAATTAAAAAAACACTTTAAACCCCTGCCAAACCAAAAAATTCTAAAAACCATAAAAATCCATAAAAATCCTAAAACCATCAAAATCCTTAAAAACTATAAAAATACATAAAAATACTAAAAAATAACAAAAAATCCACAAAAATATAAAAAACACTAAAACCCCTAAAATCCACAAGAAAACCATAAAAAACATAAATAGTTAAACCACTAAAAAACCTAAAAACACTAAAAAATGTAAAAATCCTTAAAATCATAAAACCACTAAAAACCTTAAACACCATAAAACCCTAAAAATCCACTAAAAATGAAAAAAATTATTTTACTCCCAAAAAATGATAAAAACTCTAAAAAAAATTAAAATCCCTAAAAAACTGAAAAAATACCTAAAATCCCAAAAACCCATTAGAACCCTAAAACCCCCAAAAAACCCTAAAGACCATCAAATTTCTTAAAAACACTAAACCCCATAAAATCATTAAGAAATCCCTAAAAACCCTAAAAACATAAAAAACCTAACAACCCAAAAAACCCCTAAGAAAAATTTAATAACCTATAAACACTTTAATCCCATAAAAATCAAAAAGTGATACAAACCCAAAAAACCCCTAAACCCATAAAAACCCATAAACCCCCTAATAAACCCATCAAAACCTAAAAACATTCAAAACCCACAAAAACCATAAAAAATTAAATCCTAAAAATAACCTAAAATCACTAAAAACCCATAAAACCATAAAACCCCATAAAAACCTAAAAAGTTTTAAAAATTTATAAAAATACTAAAAACCCACCAAAACACTAAAAACCCTTTAAAAACATAAAATTTTAAAAAAATAAAAAAAAACCAAAAGACTCTAAAAAACTAAAAAACCAAAAAACCAAAAAACCCCTAAAACGTCTAAAAATCCTTGAAATCCATAAAACCCTAAAAACCATAAGAATCCTAGAAATTCCACAAAATCCATAAAAACCTAAAAACCCCTAATAAAAATTTAAAATCCTTAAGATAACTAAACACTTAAAAACCGTTAGAAACCCTAAAACCCTGAAAAACCCTAAAAACCATAAAAGCCCTAAAACCATAAAAAAACCCTAAAACTCCATGAAAAACCTAAAAACCACTAAAACCAAAAAAAACCTTTATACCCCTAATTTTTTTAAAAAAAGTCTACAAATCCATAAAAACCTAAATACCTAAAAAAACTCAAAAAACCCAAAAACCACCAAATACAAAAAAACCCGCAATATCCCAAGAAACACAAAGAACCATAAAAATCCTAAAAAATATGTAAAATAAATAAAAAGGTAAAACCCCTAAAAACCTTAAAAATCTGTAAGAGAACCATTAAAACCTAAAAAAATTACACAATACCTAAAAACAATAAAACTCCACAAAATCCCTAAAATTTGTTAAAACAATAAAAACTCATAAAAACTTAAAAGCACCCTAAAAATCCTAAAACCCCCTAAAAACCATAAAATCCAAAAAACACTTATAAAACCCTAAAAATAATTTAAAAACCTAAATCTCCACTAAAAGCTATAAAAATTCATTCAAACCCATAAAAATGTTAAAAAAACTCTAAAAAACATAAAACACATAAAATCACAAAAAACACTAAAAATCCCAAAACCCATAAAAACCATAAAAACCATAAAAACCATAAAAAAACTAAAAAGAAACAAATTACCAAAAACCCTAAAAAGCATAAAAATCATTAAAACCCCTAAAAATCTATAAATTAAAAAAACCTAATAACCCTGAAAACCCCCCATGAAAACGTTAAAAACCTTAAAACTATTAAAACCCATATAAAATATAAAAACAATAAAACACCAAAAACCCCCCAAAACCATAAAAACAAAAAACCCTAAAACTGTAAAAATCCTAAAACCCAAAAAACCTAATAACCTACTAGAACCCTAAAAACATTTTATACCCCTAAAAATGTTATAAAAATATAAAAATCCATAGAAACCCTAATAACATAGAAAACCCTAATAACCCAAAAACCTAAAAATCCTAAAAACCATTAAAATACCTAAAACCCTATAAAATTGTAAAAAATCCCTAAAAATCCAATAAAATGTAAAAATCCCTGAAAAAACTTGAAAATTCATTAGAAAACCTTTAAACCTAAAAACACTTAAAACCCATAAAAAACCTAAATAATAATAAAATAATAAAACCCTAAAAAACCTAAAAACTATAAAAACTGTAAAAACATTAAAAAAAGAAAAAAAACTAAAACACCTAAAAACCACTAAAAATTATAAAATCACTTTAAACCATTAAAACATTAAAAAAATCTAAAAACCATAATATCCATAGAAAACTAAAAAACCCATTAAACCCCTAAAAATCCCTAAAACCACCCAAAACACATAAAATTACATAAAAATTCCAAAAATACCTAAAAATGTAACCCCAACCCTAAAAACCCTAAGAAAATTGTAAATACCTAAAAACACTTTAGAATCCTAAAAATGCTAAAAACCATAAAACCCCTAAAAACTCTAAAATCTCTAAAACCCTCAAAATCCCTAAAAAACCTTCAATCTTCTAAAAATCCTAAAATTCCAAAAATATCATTAAAAATTAAATAACCCTAAGAAACCATAAAACCCAATGAATGCCTTAATAACCTAAAAATACATATATCCTTAAAAAACATTGAAATGTTAAAACCCCTAATACCTAAATCCCCATAGAAAGCCTAAAAACCTTAAAACCCCCAAAACCTTAAATATACCAATGCCCATAAAAACCCTGAAACCACCCAAAATTTAAAAACCCTTAATCCCAAAAAAACATTTAAAAACTTTCAAAAACATTAAATCCCTAAAAATAGAAAACCCCCCAAAATCCACCAAAAAACCATAAAGCCCTTAAAAACCATAAAAACCATCAAAATCCCTAAAGACCATAAAAACCCATAAAATACATACCCCCCTAAAAATCCATAAAAACATTATAATACAAGAAAAACCTAAGTAAACCTTAAAAACCTAAAAGCACATAAAACCCCTAGAAAATATAAAAACACTAAAACCCCTAAAAATAATATAAACCATAAACCCCTAAACACCATAAAAAACCTCAAACCCAAAAAACCCTAAAACCACACTAAATCTCTAAAAAACTTTTAATCCCCTGATAATATTAAAAAACTAAAAACCCCTAAAAACTCAAAAAATGCCTAAAATGATAAAAACCCTAAAAACACTAAAAATCCCTAAAAACCCTAAAAACCCATTAAAACCAAAAAAATACCTAAAAATAATAAAATAATACCTAAAATATATAAAAATGCAAAAATAAATAAAACCCATAAAAATACTAATGAATCCATAAAATCCTAAATAAACATTAAACACCCAAAACCCCTAAAAATGCTAGAAACACTAAAAACCATAAAAACCAATAGAACCCCTATGAACCATAAAATTCCAAAAAATCCTGAAAAACCCTAATACATAATAAGAATTATAAAATACCATGAAACCCATAAAAGTGTTAAAAGACTCAAAAAAACCATAAAAACCCCTAAAAACTAAAAAACCCTTAAAATCTAAAAAACCCATAAAACCCAAAACCCCCCAAAACCCTCAAAATACCTAAAACCACTAAAAACAATAAAAACCAAAAAAAATCACTAAAAGTACCTAAAAACACAAATAAAAATAAAAAACCTTTAAAACTGAAAGAAAACCATATAACCTAAAAACACATAAAAACCTAAAAAAAGATTTAAAAACCTAATAAATATAAAAACCCATGAACCCCCCACCCCAAACAAAAACTATAAATTCCCATAAAAACCTAAAAACCACTAAAAACTATAAAACCATTAAAACCCCAAAAAATGATAAAAACTCTAAAAATTATTAAATGCCATAAAAAAAATAAAAATACCCTAAAAAGCCAAAAAAACATAAAACACAATAAACCCTAAAAACCCTAAAATCCTCAAATTCCATAAAAATCCTAAATACCGAAAAAATTATTAAAAAAATCCCTCAAAATCCCTAAAAATGTAAAATCCCTAAAAACCCCAAAATTCCTAAAACACCTTAAAAACTAGAAAGACTTAAAACTCCTAAAAACTAATAAAATTATGAAAACACTAGAAACCATAGAACCCCCTCAAAACCTTGAAAACCCTAAAACCCCATAAAAATTATAAAAACAACTGAAAACTCTAAAAACCCACTAAATTTCTAAAAATGTTAAAACTCTAAAAAACAATTATAAATATAGAAAAAACCTAAAAACCCAAAAACCCAAATAACTCTTAAGACCATAAAAATCCTAACAAATCCATAAATACCCTAAAACCAATGAAATCTAAAAACACCAAAAAAATCCTTCAAAATACATAAAAAAGTAAATAAATCCTAAAAACCCTAATAAAGCCATAAAACATAAAAATATTTAAAACCCCTAAAATATAAAAAAATTAAAACCCTAAAAACCCAAAAAAAAAAACACAAAATCCCTAAAACTTTAAAAACAATAAAAATATTAAAAAAGTACGCAAATACCTGAAACACCCAAACCCCCTAAAATCCCTAAGAAAACCTTTAAAACCTCAAAGAACATAAAACCATTAACAAAAAAAATGATAAAAATATTAAAAGAACCTAAGACCCCTAAAAACCCAAAAAATTCATAAAAACCATAAAAACCCTTAAAACCCATAAAAAACCTAAAACCACTAAAAAATATAAAAAAATTTAACCCTTAAAAACATTAAAAATATAATAACCTATAAAATCCCAAAAAACTCATAAATAACTTAAACCCTCAAAAGCCTTAATTCTCTAATGAACCATAAAAATACCAAAAATCCATAAAAAACCTAAGAATATAAAAACCCATGAAAACCTAAAAATAGAATAAAAAACAAGAAAACCCTAAAGACACTTAAAAATTATAAAAGACATAAAAAAATTAAAAACACTAACAAATATTAGATCTATAAGAACACTAAAACCCCCTTAAAATCTTAACAACCCCTAAAATCCCATAAAAAAAATAAAACCCACAAAATAATATAAAACCCTTTAACCCCCTAAAAATGTTACAAATTCAGAGAAAACACAAAAACCCTAAAAAACCCAAAACACCATAAAACCACAAAAAACCTCAAAAACACCAAAACCCATCAAAACCCCTTAAAAATACCAAAAAAATCTAAACACCATGGAAATCATAAAAAATCCAAAAAAATTAATAAAATTTAAAAAGACCTTAAAATCCAAAAAACCCCTATGGAAAAAAATAAAAACCAAAAAATATTTAAAACCCCTAAAACCTAAAAATCTTTAAAACCCACAAAACCCCCAAAACCCTAAAAACCACATATATATATATATATCATAAAACTATAAAAGACCCAAAACCCATAAAAACCCTAAAATCCCTCTAAAAATCTAAAAACACATTAAACACCTAAATACATAAAAATCTATAAAAACACATAAATACCCTAAAAACTAAAAAAAACAATAAAAACAATAAAATTCTAAAATGAAAAAAACTGTCAAACCCCCAAAATATATAAAATCCTTCAAACCAATAAACATTCAAAAAATCCCTAAAAGTGTAAAAAACCGAAAAAATTGAAAAACCTTGATCCATGATCCATGACTGATAGAATGTGTCATAGGAACAATATTCAAAATTAACATATTGAGCATGTAGATATACACAAAAAAACAAGTGATAAGTGATATTAATGGTGTAAAATAGAAATAAATGAGAGAGTTGGTCAATGTAGAACCCAAATAGAACTTTTCCTAACAAATTTATCCACAATATTACACAATGTATTTCCAATCCTTTTATAAGTATAGAATTAATAAATAACACAAAGGTTTAAATAAAAACACACCATAATTACATTACCTTCATTCATAATGTTCAATGTGTACTAGGGGTGGCTATTTATATCCAAAGAGTGATACAAAGGTTTAACACCTAGTTTCCATAAGTGAAAAATATTAAATGATACTTTTGAAAATTTTGGAACATGACCATGAATTTAAGGGGCTTGTATCACACCCTTTTGCAACATAAAGAAAACTCACCCAACCCATTTGATTTTGATTATTCCATGATGTCGTGGGCTTGAACTTCGTAGGACACCATGGGATGGATCATTAAAATCACGTTTGATCCTTAATTAATGTAAATATAGTCCCATATACTTCCCCCAATCAGGGGTGTTGGGTATCCCCTTTGAATTACATAATTAAAACATTTAAGGACTCCTTCTTTATATTAGTTTTATCCCTTATCATTGGGCCTCCAACTCCTTGTAAAGGGTCTTGTGAAATCATGAACATTCTTACCTCCTCATCCAGTTTTCCTTAATCCCCTAAATTCCCATGTGTTCCATGATCCTCATCACCCCTAAATCCTAAAAAATATTCATCCTTTGATCTAAAAATTCAATGGGAGAAATATTAAAAACATTAAAGGTGAGACTATCATTTATATACCATTCAAGTAACTCAATTATTTAGGAATTATCATTGATCTTTTATAAGACATGAAAGGTCCATATCCTTTTGGATAACTTTTTTATTTTCATTGCTTTGGGAACCTCCCTTTTATAGAAGCATAGGAGTTTACTCCCCCTAAAAATATCCATTTATATCTTCTTTTCCTAAAAATAAACTCACTTTTCCCTAAACCCTTTTGTTTTCACTCGTATTTTCACACTTGCATTCCACACTTTTCTTTCCCAAATTTCTTTTGATGTCACTCATCAATCCCTTTTCACTCTTTATTTTTACATTATCCCTATTTTTTTTTCTTTTTTATTTTTATATCTTTTGAAAATATCTCACAGTCCTCACATAATTTTTATGAGATTTCAAATTCCTCAAGGGTGTAAGTATAACCTTTATCTTGTTGTACACAAAATAATAGTGGTTGGTGTGTCCATGATGTGCGACCCTACTATCAAATTGATAAGGACTTACCAAAAAGATATGACTAGCATGCATGCGAATAACATCACATATCACCTTGTATTAAAACATCCCAATAGAAAATAGAAATTTCTCTTTCCTAGTCACATTTACATCATCAAAGGTATTCAAAAATTATAATATAAAATCCCTTGTATGAGTGGTCATAACAAAAAAAAATTAACAACCATAAATCCACTTGGTATTTTTTTGGAAACTACCCCCATCAGTGAACATACTATATATATTATCATTGATGAGGCATCTAGATTAAAAAATGTACTCCCTTTTCCCTTGTTAATTTTCTCTTCCGGATTGAGAACTCAAATAAAACCATTACATAAGAATTTCTCCATATATGGGGCTCTCTATTTCAGTACCTGAACACTCCTCAAGTAGTGGAATTTAATCTTCACTTGAGA
Source organism: Viscum album (assembly GCA_963277665.1). Classification (NCBI taxonomy): domain Eukaryota; kingdom Viridiplantae; phylum Streptophyta; class Magnoliopsida; order Santalales; family Viscaceae; genus Viscum; species Viscum album. The sequence continues at coordinate 1,421,947,524 of OY728136.1, read as the reverse complement.
TATCACTAATAAAATCTCTATAATCCAAAATAATCATGGACCTATTACCTATTCATTTTGAGAAAAAATTTCCAAATCCATTAAATTTAACACATTTAATATCACATGATTTTTAAACAATCTTACCAAACTTTTTTACCTTTGTATTTCAGAAATAATGGTTTGGGTTTGATCACCTTCTTTGAATCTATTTTTTATTCCCTTACATGTTCTTGTGGTTTTTAATCCTTGAACTTGAAAGAATATTTATAATACTTACCATAAGATGTAAGGATAATCTTTTTTCCTTTACTTACCTCTCCACTTTAGTATCCCTATAAAGAATATCCTATATATCAAAATTGTGTCACAGTTACACTATGTCCTGAATGTCATGGTTGAGTCTATTCACAAACCTTTCCATGGTGGCCTCCCACTCAACACCAACACTGGACCGAATCATAATGATTTCCATCTCTTTATGATACTCCTCAACACTCATAGATCCTTGTTTTATTCCTTGAAACTACAGGAACAAATCATGATAATTTTGTTTTGAAATAAACCAATAAATCATTACAACATTCATCCCCTCCCATGTGTGGATGATTATTTTTCCACTTTGTAGTTGACTCAATTATAATTGTTCCCACAAAATACAAACATGGTCAATGAATTCAAATTTGTCAACTTTACCTTATATTCCACTGAATAGTTCTGAAGAAAAAAATAAGATCTACCTTTTGTTCTCATTCCACATATGTTTTAGGGTCATTATTACCATGGAATGATGAGATCCTCAACTTCACTCATCTAAGATCATGGGTTTTAGTCAATTTTGGTTTCTTTCATTGAATTAGTGATTCATAAAAATAATATAAATCCTCCACTTCTTCAATGAACCTCCTCCTTGGTGGTGATCTATAATTTTATGGGGATTTTAGTTCATCCATCCTCGCATTTAACCTTCATAACTGTTCTAGTAAATCCCTCATGAACTACATAATTTACATTTCATTGGATTCAATCACCTCTTCCATTTATGAATCCTACAATAAAATTTGTAGAGAAATGAATATGGACCTCACAAACTCCCTCATGTGTTTACACTCCAAAATATGATGCTCTCCCATGTTTTAATCAATTTTGTATTTTTTAACAAAATTTATCATTCTTCTTTTTGACCACTAAACTTTCTTAATATATCATTATTACCCAATTCCAAAAAAATTAAAGGATTAATGGAGTTTGTAACTACTACAATATAATTCAAAGATAAAATTCATAATGGATTCAAGAAAATTTTGTGGGAAGTAGAAGATAGAGGATGATGAAAAATGATAAATGGAAGTAGTACACAAGATGTTGCACTTTTTGAGCCTTATTTTTATTTAATTTTTTTAGTTAATGAAGTAACAAAAAAGATAAATTTTTAATATGTAAATTTAAGATAGGAAATAATTTGAAACATCAAATGGAATCAAAGTGAGAGATGAGATGTAACATCCCACCTCTCCTCATTAGCTGGACAAGTGACAAAGGAGCTACTTAGACATAGGTGGAATCCCCAAGACACCAATGACTAGAAATAAAATCCAACGAAATCATAAACAGTAAGAGGATGATTTTCCATTTGAAAACAAAATGACCAAACTAATGACAACCATAACAAGTAAATTTTTTAATAATGCATGATCAGAAAAATACAATCCAATACAAGATTAAATGAAAAGAAAATATCATTATATAAGCAGAATCAATGTAAAAAAACCAATGGAACCAAATGATAGAAAAACTAAATGAAACCAAAGAGATTAAAAAACTCACAATCTTATCCAAGATCCATATACACATTACCAACCCATTGTATCAAGAATCATAACTAAATAAATGGGATACCTTTCCTTTACCTTTGTCTCAACATATAAAATTTTCAAACACACCATAGTTCCCATGAAGGGGGTGAGTATAAAACTCGGTAGGATTTCACCAATGACTTCCCAACTCACACCAATAGTGTTTAAAAAGTTATAAGTTTAATATAAAATGTTTTAAAAATAACTTAAATAATTTTATATCTAACAAAACAAATCCAAGGAAAATAATCAAACAATCCTTCAAAACATTTTCTTAAAGAATATATAAAAAACTAAAACAATCATTTTCTAAGGAACATAAAAGATGAATAAAGAATTTATAAATTTATGATTTTGTATAAACATTTCAAGATCCACATACATCCTCAAAACAAACACACAAAATATTGGTGCTACCATTGATGGTGTAACTTCATGCCCTACTCCGTCCTTTTGATGGCGATACATCATGTCCATTATTCATAACACACAACTCATAAAAAAACATTATGAAAAAATCATATCAATCCATTTCAATAAAACCATTTCCAAAAATAATGTACTTGAATCATCCAAACATAATTTCAAAATATCCATTTTAAAATTATAAATAATGGTTTCGCAAAAATCAACCCAATTCATATGATTTCCAAAACTATAATTCAAACAAGAATTATATCAAATCATACACTGATTTTCAAAAAAATTCCAACAATTAAATCAATTTGATATCAATATTCCAAGTTCTAATCAAGGGGAGTTGATAGAGAATCCACCTACCTATCAAACATAGGTGAAAATGAAGAGTGAAACAACCAATTTAACAATACGAATTAAATATTCAAGATTTTAACTTTGTTCTAATTCCATTCAGTAAAAAAAACCATATCCCGTCATGATTGAAATAAAAAAAAACTGATCAATAACCAAAAACCTAGATCCATGATTCCAAAATAGGTAAGGAGAATTGATATAAGGAAAATGATAATAAAAGGTCACTTACCAATGAATCTGGGTCTCCAACGCAATTGGATTACCCTAGAAATCACACCTAGATCAAAATAAACTGTATAAAATGCCATGTGATAATGAGGAATTTCTGTTCTGGAATTTTTAGGGGAAGATGTGTTGTTTAGGATGTAAATCATACTAGATACACAATTTTCAAAATAATTTTTTCGTAGTGCATGGTTAGGGTGAACATTTAGGAAAAACGTGCATGAATTGTTCCTAAGACACTACCTCCAAAAAAACCTCACATGGTTGGATCTCACAGTTTGAAAAACTATGCACCAGCCATGCAATAACCCATTTTCTAGCATTTTACAGTTTCTATTATTCATCCGTGTGGTTTTTCTAAACCGTATACCTCACCAATGCCCAATGTTTTTATTTACACAGTTTCTAAGTGGTTTTTCGTTGTTTCTCCTAACTATACTCACACCGCACACATCCCTAAAATCCATAAAACAAGCCAATGCTTCTCTAAACCTCCTTAAATTTAACCCAATTATTTTATATTCATAAAAGACATAAATAAAAGGTCATGTACCTAAAACTGTGGTGCTAAATTCTCCCATCCATTTGACATTTTTTCCATAGAAATTAGAAAACAATAGTTTTAACTTAAGTTTTATAGACATTGGTTAATCATTTGTTTTTTATTATCCTTTGTTTCTTTCAAAATCTAACCATGATTCCATAAAAAATTTAACTAGACCAATGATTCTCTCATTAATGAATTTGTATATCATATCAAGAATCTATACCACCTTATGAACTACTGTAGCATCCAACTCTAGGTCAACGTGATCCCATCAAATCATAGGGTCATGTTCAGTTTGATAATTCTTCAATTGAGCTATATGAAACACATTATGCATTTAAATGATGATTTTTTAAAAATCCGACCAATATTCCACCTCACCCACCCATTCATGTATCTCAAAAGGGCATATGTATCAAGGAGATTACTTTACATACTTCCTAAAACGATGATTCCTAATAATTAGAGAGATTATAAACAACACATGATCACTCATCTTAAATGAAAATGGTTACTGATTATGATCTACAGAAAATTTATGATGGCCCCATTCTACCTCAATCCTCTTTCTAATTAACCAAATATTCTATGTTGTCTCTAGCACAAGGATTGGTTAAACCGGTGAAGTCTCTACTATTTATGCCCAACAAAGTGGAGAATGATAAGGATTCCCATATAATTATTCAAATGTATCAATATGTACAATCCCTAATAATTTTTGTTGTATGATAACTTTACTAATGGTATTTGATCCTCCCATGAGTTACTGAAATCCATTGCACAATCCCTAATCATGACCTCATATTTTTGGATCATCCTTTTGGATTATTCATCCTTTTGAGGATGATACCCCTTGATCATAGTCAAATGAATCCCAAGGTATTACTATAATGATTTACTAAAATGAGACATAAACATGGGGTCTCTATGAAATGAAATAAAGACTGGAACACCATACCTCTTAAGAACTTCTTAGATATAGATTTTTAAAAAGTCCTCCACCATATTTGAATCGCGAATAGGATAAAATAGGATGACTCCGTGACATGATCCTCTATCACCCTTATGGAATCTTGTTTATTAATAATGATTCGTATAAATATTAAAAAATACGTAGTTATCTACTCCCATTTTTACATTTTAATAAGTAATGAATAAATAACACTCACTGGATGTTGGTGTTTTAACTTAACCTGCTGATAGGTGAGGAATCTCAAAATAAACTCAACTACCTTTATTTTCATGCCATACAACCAATTTTTTTCTTTTCATTCCTTACACATATTTTTATTCAATGTTTAATAGCCAATCTCAAATGTTGATAAGCATAAAATGTTTTTCCTTAAAAGACAAAGGTATGTCCATCTAATCTTGAAACCACAAAACCAATCTTCTATCAATTTTTCAATCCGTAGGGGTATCCCCACCAATGATTTTTGACCACATATAAATACATTTTTAATTATATTTCTTGCCTCATTAACCTTATCTATCAAATAAGTAATATAAGAAACCCGAAAATAACAACATAGAATTGATCTCCACAATCCAAGTTCATGTCAGAAATCATCAATATTAGATTAAATTTATTTGAAGACCCTTTCACTAACTGAATATTTGAATTTTTTCTTAATTCATTCACCACATTTATACATTTAATCAGTGTATATATTAAGTCAAATTTAAATATTTAAAGATACTACACCCATTTTCATTATCTCAGATTGAAATATATTTTTGAGGAAATGTGTTTGAAGCTCTTATGATCTCTAAATATTGTGAGTTTATCACTAAAAATAAATGATGTTTGGTATTCAACGAATGGACCATAACTACTAATTCCAAATCATGTGTTTGGAAGTTATTCTCATGAAACCCTAAATACCATAATCCATATCCAAAAACATTAAATCTATTCAAGATAACACACCCCAACCCACATCTTGAAGAACCAAAATACACCACATAGAATTATCCCGATTCTGGAAATATCAACATTAGTGCTGATTTAAGGTGAAATATATGAACTTGAAAAGAAATTTGAAATTTATTATTCTATTGGATTGGTAAAAAAATCATTCTAAAAGTTTTTATTGGTGAATCTAGCCATCAAAATTCATGAAAAAACATTGGTAATAACCATTCATGACAAAGAAACTGTATATCCCAATGAAATTCTTTACAGGTTACAAAGAGATCACAATATCTATATTTTCTATATCCATAGAAAAACATTTTTCAGAGAAAAAATTCCCTATAAACAAACATATTTTATCCAAAAATCACACATTAAATGTTTGGAATACATACAAAGATCCCTCAAGATACACAAAAAAACAAAAGTGTTTCTTATGCTCAACCTTTGTCCTAGAGTACACCAATATGTCATCCAAAAATTCCTACCCAAAAAAAATCTAGATACCTATGAAATATTTGATTCAGTAATTCCACAAAAAAATTAAATGCATTATTATGTTCAAAAGAAAAACAACATAATTTTAATGGCTATTTCTACATTTGAAATACATCTTCCAAATATCCTCCTTCCAAACCCATAGTTGATGATATCCCTAATACATGTCAATTTTAGAGAACCATTGGTCTCCCCTCAATTGATCAAATAGGGAATCAATTTATGGAAGAGGATATTGATTCTTTATCGTAACTTGATTAATCATATGATAATCTACATAGATTCTAATAGTACCATCCAAATATTTCAAAAGTAGAACCATTAATACCCACATAAAAATACTAGGTTGAATAAAATATTTTATTTCCAAATATTATAGATAGAAATTAAATTCCCTTAATTATGTTTATTCCATATGATAATAAATAATATATATAGTACCAGTCCCTATTAATAGATCAATTTAAAACTATACTTCTCTTGTAAGTGGAAACCATGAGCAATTACGTTAAAAAACATCAGGAAACCGATCCACAATTGTTGGAAAACTACAATTCTGGAAATCATCCATATATATCATGGTCAAGTCATCAAACTGGTATGATGAAATTTAAACTAATAGTTCCAATAATCCTAATCCACATGCTTTTTCATTCCAATTTATTATAAAGATATTATTTATTCCATTATCAGTTGTAAAACTAACACTTTCAATATAACATTATTTGTAATCTTTGAACATTGTAAACCAATCCATAACCAAGATTAAGTCATAGACATATATCCCATGAAAGAAGAATTCCAAAATCAATTCATCCCCATAGATATTTATAGAACATTATTTTTACACAAAGGATAAGTATTATTTTTTCCAAGATGAGTTTAATGTTTCAAAATAAATGAAATCATCTAAACATGAAACCCTGGATGATTAAAAACTTGAAAAGTAATAAATGAATGAAACCACCCCATATAAAAAAACATGCATAAGGGTAGAATTCAAGAGAATATAACCTCTCACCATCAAAGGTTATTATTTATCATCTGTGATCACTTTATAATCTCGATACAATTTCTTACTTGCTAATATTTTCTCTTTATTACCTAATTTATATTACCCTAGTTAAGGAGTCAAAATTTTCCTCGAATCTATATGGATTTATAGGGTTTTCTAAAATTTCTATTATACTAGACTCACCCTATTTAAGCATACTATGAATCAGAAGCATTATATGTATCCCTAAAACCTAACCTCGGAGCACTATGAAAATAACACTATAAATTTACCATCTTACTGAAATTGTGACATGCTCTAGGTTGTGCTGTACAATATCACTTAATGTTATCGAGAGAACACGTTGAAAATAAATGGGTGTACCCTATAGCTTAGGAGTATGATTCACTGATCCTACCATGTTATTAATATTAATACCACCAACTTGGAAATAAGTTTACTTCTCTTTCTTATTCCAAATATTAGAGTTCCCACAAGTTCCCATAGGTATTAACACTTTTTCTCAAACAAAATTTATTGAGAAATAAATTTCTTCCACTATTTATTTATTGAACATCTCTATATAATCTCATAAAAAATAATGAAAATATTTGATAGAATCTTTAGACTCAACCTTGATTTAAAAATCATGCCTTCAATGACATACTTGAAGAAAATTTAGCTAAAAATCCGGCTAAATTCATAAATTTTTTCATATACTCTATGAACCTGAGGTTATCTTACATCAAACTGAATAGGTCTTTTTTTCTTGTAATCTGGAAAGTATATGGATAGAATTTTATATTAAAAAATTATTCAAAATATTCCCATGTCATGCATTGGTCTAATTTATCATGAACTACTAAATCCCACCACTATAATGCAAGATCTTCGTCCATATAAATTTCCAAATTCAACTTCATCTCAGCTGGGGTGCCAAGAAAATTGATGATTCAATTCATCTTATTTAACCACACTTCTGATTTTTCTAATTCCAAATAACCAAAAAAGATGGGTGGATTCTTATTATGGAATATAAATAAATTATCTAGTTTGATGGGTTTATTATTTTTGTCCCCTCTATCCATGGATTGAAATGCCTAGATAATACATTGAAGCAATATTTGGTTCACCTGTGGCCTAGGTGCAACCACTTCTTAGATGACTATTCCATTTGGTTTCTATGGTACCTACCTTGTGCTATTTTCTATAACCAAAATAAAACTCCATTTAATATAAATCTATAGAAGCTAAAGTCTTAGTAATTTTCAATTTATCACATCACACATATAACAACAAGGATTTACCAAATTCAACATTTTCCGCTTCCAAAACATTTTTAAAAATTCCTCCATGGTTTTTAAATTCAATACAATTTTATGTATTTCCATAAATAATAACTTTTTCACCAATGTATAAATCATTAATAAAAATTAATTATGTACTCTTAGTGGGAAGTCATCTCTATAAAGTCATGTCATGATCCTCCCATTGGATAAACTCATTATGATAAGGAGATAACTCCTATAAGTGTCTAAAAATACTCAGGTACCAAACTTCTTAGTAACTTTAGTTTCAGTAATAAGAGGTTATATAATAGCCCAAGAGCTGTACTCCCGGATCTATGATGAAATAAGAAAATTTACATTTCTATATTTATTGTCGATATCAGTGACACACTTTTTCCATCCAGATCATAGAACATCATAAAGAAAAACTGTATCATTCACATTTTAGAGGACCTTTTAGGTTTAGAGGTTTAGAGAATTATGATAAACTCCTACGTAAACAATTCAAATGAATTTAAATGATCGTTTCTCCCAATTAAACCATATTTTTTTTTCACATTAAGATATCATCATCATCCATATAAAATTCCTTCTAGATATAATTTTTTCAATATCATTTTTTAAACCCCAGGGAAAAGGAAACAAAAAATGGGTGTAATAAAACTCTCAATATGGGAAAACATAAGCATTAAAAAACTAATATCATTAGTGAGCATAAGAAGATCATATGGGTATGATGAAATAATAAAATTTCATGATTATAACATATTAATATTAATACCAATAAATACATAGATCATTAAACATGAGAAAATGTAATAAGAAAATTAATAATGTAAAAAAATTATAATAATCATGTGCCATGTGATATCAATTTTGATCTAATAAAACACCATAAATCCATAAAGCCATAGATAAAACATATTTGTATCTTGGAACCTCATCTCTTAGAATCTCTATTGAACACTTACAAATTGGAATAACTATACATATGACTTATAATATTTCTCTCTAGAGAACATAATCATTCCCCAATTAAGAAGAGCATGATCGAGACACTCCAATCATTTATGCTATAATGGGCTCACCAGTCACGATCTGGGTTGTCCCATCATTTAAAATGTTTAATAAACACAACATTAATAAATAATATGAAGAAATAAATTCATCATAACCCATTTAAAATAACCTTTATTCAGTTTATTACATGATAAAACTGTAGAAAAGAAATGTGTTCTATAACAATCTCTTTGAAGCCTGATTAACCAGTGGAAAATAAATGGGTTCTATAAAAATATCTTTAAAACAATAATAATCCATATAGAGAAAGAAACAAGATGGTATAAATAAAAAATATCCCTAATTTGGGATAGGTAAAAAGGGTTTTTATCATTTATGAATTGAAATACTAGTAAAATATTATTAAAAACATTCTTGGGTTAATAGCCTTTTAATTTTGAAAATCATTTTTTAAAACATAAAATATTTTGAAACTAATTGTATTTAAAAAACCCTAGTAAAATATAAAATATGATTTAAAAATTATCTAAAACATTTATTCATGAAAAAATCCTTTCATATTTTAAAGAAAATGGTTTAAATCATAGTTTTGAAAATATTATTGGAAAACATGGTTTTGGAAGAAATGGAGTTTTCAATCAAAAAATGGTTTTTCGTAAAAACCTTTTTTTGAAATATTGAGTACATTAAGAGAGGAAAATTAAGGGAGAACATTTATTATGTTAAAATTAATTGTGGAAAAGAAAATTCATTAGAATTTTTTATATGTATATTATAATATTTCAAAATTAGAGACTTAGTCACAAACAATCTTGATAAATGATGATATTGTAACATGAAATTTTTACCACTTTGGAAACATTGAATCATAATCCCCCTGAAATTATAAAATTAAATGAAACTTATTATATCATTAAAATAAGTATATTATGGAGGTAACTTGTCAAAGGGGGAGTATATGCACTTCATAAAAGAATATTGGTGTATAATATAACAAATGTTTTAAATAAGGAGAATTGTGACAAAAACCCACTACCTATTTGGTAACTTTGAAACCATAAACCCCATGAAATATAGACTCCAAATAATATTTAAATAACCATAAATTTAATTATAATAATAATAATATACATTAATTGTATGTATATACACCACAAAACAAAATGCATGGTGAATGTGGCATGAATCTCATAGAAATAAAAGTGAGACAAGAAAAACTCGTACATTGAGTCTGATTCATCACACTTGTTATTTGTATTCCTGAATAATAAACTTATATAATTATTTACTTTATTGATAATTTTTTCCAAGTATATTATTATTTTTATTTCACTTATAAACATTTTATATATAATTACTTATTCTATTAATTTTATGTTGGATTTTTTGAGCATATTCAATTTATGTGTTGAAAACAACTTAGTATACCAATTATAATCAACAAGGTATTTATTTAAACATATAAAGAATAATAATAATGAAATAATTATAATATTTATACTTAAATTATTCTTCTAATATCAATCATAATATATGGTTATAAAAAATGAACAAAATTTATGATCATGGAGTTGATAGGTCGTACGTACACATGAGTAATTTTTCTATTTTTTCAATGATCATTATGGAAAGAAGTTAAGTAAAATTTATTATAAAAAAAATAATTATATCCTAAGAACCATAATATATTTTTTAAAGGTTGGGGCCGAAGCCTTAATTTATTATTTGAAAGAAAAGACCTCTTTATACTGCGTAGATGGAGACCCATCACATAGCCCAAAGGCCCAAGGCCAAGTGGCATGAATACAAGGCTTGAAAGCCCATTAATGGCCCAAAGGACCCCTCGGTGGACAGTACTACTACAGTACCTGTGCTGCTATAGTACCACCACCGCAACAGTATATGCTACAGTACCTCCGCCGCTACAGTGCTGCCGCTGCTATAGTGTTGTCGCTGCAACAGTACCTACTACAGTACTGCTACAGTACCTGGGAAATTCGCCCCTGCCCAGAATTTGATCCTGGGTCTTTTGGATGCCAAGAAGGAGCCTATACTACTAGGGTACAGGCTCATTGGCCCATAATATTTAATTATAGTTACTTATATATATCATTCTTGTGATTTGTTTATGAAAAATTAAGAATCACATCGCTTCGAGGAGGTGGTAGTCCATGCATTCACGAATGACTTTATCACTTTTTCAGTGTGTGAAATGGAAAGAATAAAATGATTTATTATATTTAAAAAAAATTAATTATCTTATAATATCATAATTATGTAATTTATATCTATATTTTTATTATATTTACCCTTATTACCTTCCATGTAACAAGTTTTCTGAAAAACGCTACACATTGCTTCGTGAGGTGGTAGTCCATCATAAACATCAATGATGCTATTGTATCCATTACGGTGTGATATTTAAAAAGGTTGTGTATGATATAATGAATCCAGAGGTATAATTATATTATAAAAATCAAAAATAGTATTCATAAATAGTATTTCCATCATTATTCCCAATGATGAGAGGTGATAATGGAAAAATGAACAACATCGTTTCACGAGGCGGTAATCCATCGTACATATGAATAATTATTTTGTAAACCATTTAATGAAATATTTTTTTGGTTTAGTTCATACAATTGACATAAAAAATATACATATATTTAATATAATAAGTGTATAATATAATAATGTAATGATAAAGGGAGTAGAAAAAGAAACAATAAACTTATGTTGATGAACATTACATATTCTTTGTATAACTCCATTTAGATTTCACCAAAGTATTTATTTGGATAGATTTATTCCCAAATTAAAATTATTGGATGAAATTAGGGACATTTATAAGTGATTAGGGCAGCTGTTTTTATGAAAAAATGGCATGATATGTGTCATGAGAGGAGGAAAGGGGGAGGTCTTTTATAAGAGAGTTGAGTAGCAAACTTGTAAATGTTTTAAAGAGGGAATTCCACAAACGTTTTTTCAAGTTAAGTGGATCCAATATGGCACTAAAATAGATAATATATGTTATAAGGACTATGTATTTTGATACAATGGGTTCTTGACAAGTTTATAGGTCATTTGGCTAGTTATGTTTAACATTTAGTCACCTGGTGATCCCCATTTTTACCCTAATCATTGTGATTAATTTTAATTTTTTTTCACTAATAACTTTTGTCAAAAATTAATTTTATATTATTAAAAATTATAAATTATAATTAATACAAATATTGAATCCATTTTTCTAAATTAAATGCACAAAAGTTCCAAAAAAATAATTTAATATAAAACTCACCATCACAGCGAGACCACATGTTTTTAATAAGAGTATTTTTTTTAAAAAAGGATTCTATTTTAACTATATAATGTATTATAGTCATTGTATTAAATTAAGTTAATATTCAATGATATATAGTATATATATTTGACATAACAAATCTCTATTAGGGATTACTTCAATTAATTTAAAAGGTGAAACATTATGAATTTTAAAACAATTTTTTTAAAAAACCCGTCTTTAAACCAAAAAACCAAATTATATTAAAAAACAATATAAAGTTGATTAAAAAGTAATTAAGTGAATTAAATATAAATTAATAATAATTAGTTTAATATAAATCATTTTAAAATCTTATTGGTTATCGTAAGTTTCTTAATCTATTAAAATAAATGTCTTTTTTTTATAAAAATCATTATTTTCACTATTCACTGAAAAATCAATATTTTCCAAAAAAAACCAAAATTTCAATCAATGTAAATTTTGATATGGTGATTTAAAAAATTATATTCATTTTATAAAATTCTAATTAAAAAATTAAGAAATTAATCTTTCAAATAAAACCTTATAAGAAAAGTGTTTTGTTAAGACAATTTTCTATTTGATTAAAAAATTACTTAGTATTTTCTTAACTAATATAACTATTTAATTCATATTAATAAATATAAAAAGGATTTATTCTATTATTAAATCGTTTTTAAATCACTTAAACATTTTATAAATTGAATCCTCATAACATTATTCACTTATTGAACAAGTGGGGATATCTTTCCCTCAAAGCATTTTCTGATTCTCATATTGCCTCTTCAACCATATGGGTTTTCATTAAAACCATAACATTATAAATCACCTTATTCCAAAACACATTCTCTCTATAGTCAAGAACCTAAACTAACTATTCATCATAATAAATATTCTCTTTAAAATAATCATTCAGCGATTAAAACATCAGATGAATCAGAAGCATACATCATTAACATTGAAACAAATAATACATTGTGTACCTGAGATAAAATTAGAGGTAAGACCACTCAGTTGTAAACTAATACAAATTTATCCTAGAATTAATATGGTGTAATGAAACATAGAATTATATTCCCCTTCTTACCAAATTTCATCAAATATTTCATGGAGAATCATTGATAAATACATGATCACCTGCCATAAAAGAAAGATCTTTCCTCTGATTATCTTTATAATTTTTTTTCCGGATCTGAGCAATCCACATGTGTCACTGAATCAACAGAACAATCATTTTCATTTACCATACCATTTCTTGTACAATCAACTTCCTTTTAACTAAATCTTTCCAAAATTCTATTGTTCAAACCATCGTTCTATATAATTCGTCAAATGAAACCATATGTAAACTGGAATGAAAACTATAATTAATAGAATATCAACCAAAGAAAGATATCAATCTTAACATCCATAATAATCCATTGATAAATAAAAAATCATATTTTCTATGGTCTAAATTGTCCATTCAGACTTCTAATCATATTATGGATGAAACTATGTACTAAAATTTAATTCACTACTCAATAAATTCTAAAGTTATGAAAAAAAATTAAATGTGATCCGAGGATCACAATATGATAAAATGGAGTGATAAAATCCTTGTAACCGAACAATATCCTTTAGATACTGTCGATAAATCTGATCTAGAGACATTGTTCCATGAACGGTATGGAAATGTGTAGAATTATTTAATTGATTAAAAATAACACAAATCTAATTGTTACCTCATGTTATCTTTAGAAATCCTACAATTAAATCCATTGATATATTCCCCCATTTCCACTCTAGTACTATAAATTTTTGATGCATCACCTTCTATAACTATTATCCTACATTAACCTATTGATAAGTCAAACACTTCATTGTAAAGTAAGAAATATATCTTTTCATTCAATCACACCATTAATTATCCCAAATTTCTAATTAATTCTTTGTATTGTGTGGAAAAATGGAAAATGGAAAACTGTGAGCTTCACTAAAAAAAATATTTCCATAACTGGGAATCACAAGGTACCCAAAATCATTTTAAAAATAGTAAAATACCGTATTCATTAATATTAAAATAAGGAAAACTTACCTATTGAACAAATTCTACATTTTCATTCAAATGTTGACCCCCCTTAGAATATCTATTGATTAATTCTAACAAAGAACATGGTACTGAATCTGGAAATAAAATAGAGGTTTTCTCTACACCCATAAATTCTATGCAAAGATTAATCAAGTCAATAACCAAAGGGGTACATTCTAATTGTAACATGGTTAATTTAGAATTACTCTTTTTGATTCAAAGAAACATCCACTTTTTTTCTTTTCTTTGATGGAAATGAATAACTAAATAATAATCCTTGATTAGTACCATCCATATTGTCTATGTCATGTTCATTTCATAATGAGTGAATATATAATTCAAATTTTTTTATCACTATATATTTCAAACTTTTATCTTTACAATTTATTCTTCCAAATATTTAAAGAAAAAACCACATCAGCTAATTACAAATCTTATATTGGTTAATTTATCTCTTGAGGTTTCAAATGATGTCAATAATAAGAAATTACCAAATCATTATACATTCGGAAAAACCCAAGTCCTTTCAATGAATCATCAATGTCGATGAAAAATTCACTAGTCAGCGCCAAAATTGGACCATTCTCCAACCTCCTTTTCAGTTTCTAAAAAAAATAATCACATTATTTTATCTAGATAATATTAACTCATTTTAAAGTTATCTATGTTACTGGTATAGATATACTAGAAAAGGTTTTAATAAACCATGATAGTAACCCCCTAATCCATGAAAACTAAAAATCTCTATGATATTTGTGGATCTTGGACATTCTTAAATAATTTTTTTTAGAAAGGTTAATAGTTATGCAATATGTAGAAATAATAATACCAAGGAATGAAATTTGTTTCATAAAAAAATCACAATTTCTAAATTTTCCATATATTTAATTTTTATTTAAAGTCTATAAAACAAACATTAGATTCCTTTTATGTTTTTCTTGACTTTTAAAATATCTCAAAATTTCATCAATAAACCCAATCATAATCTTTTCCAATAAATAATTAATAATTATATTTTTAAGTCCATAAATATAGTAGGTGTATTGGATAACCCATAAAGTATAACTATAAATTCATAGTTCCCATATCTAGTTCAAAATGTAGTATTTAGAATGTCTTTTTCCTTCACTTTCAACTGATGGTACTCCATCCTCAAGTTTTCCCTAGAAGAAAACTATTATCCCTAAATCTAATCAAATAAATCCTTGATATTAGGTAAAGGGAACATGATCTTAATATTTATGTTATTCAAGTATCTATAATTAATTAAAGGTCTCATTTCACCAAATTTCTTTTTAAAAAATAAATATGAGTACCCCATGGTGAAGTTCTTCGTTAAATGAAACCATTATCAAAAAACTCTTTCAATTTCATTTTCAATTCTAAAAGTTTACATTTATCCCTCAGATAAGGGGATTTATAAATAGTCTTTGAATTATTTACTAAGTCAATAGTAAACTCAACATAATTATCAAGAATAACACTAGGAAAATTATATGGAAAAACATCCATGTATTCATTTACAACTAGAACATCACTAATTTGAACAGTTTATTTGTTTTCAACTATATGAGAAAGGTAAATATAACTAACATATCTAATCAATTTATAAGCTTCTTATTATGTTTTTAAAGGAATAAAATCATTGATCACAACATTATTATCACTACAATGTACCTTAGAATAATATTCTAAAAGAAAATCCATACCAAGAATTATATCAAACTACATTACGTCCAATTCCACAACATTTGAAGGAAAACACCATCCCAATGAAAAAATATGAATATTCCTATAAATATTGGTGGATTTAATACTTCCAAAAAAATTTAAAAAAATTACTATTATAATTTTATCAGGTGATATTCCCAATTTACATACAAGTTTCTCCAAAACGAATGAATACAAAGATCTAGAGTCAAATAGGGTATTGATATAATATGAATACAAAATTAAAATACCTATCACTACTTTATTTGATGATCGACATCAATTTTAGTAGCAAAAAATGACCTCACTACAATTTTCTATTTTGGATCCTGAATTTTTCCATCATGTATAACTAACATTGGAAGCACATTTTCATAATGACCCAACTCATTACAAATAAATAATATAATTGTTGGATTTCTATCAATTACCCCATTCTTTAATTCCTCAGGATTCATTTCCTAGAATTATCATGATATATGTCTAAACTTAACACATCAGAAAAACTTCAATAAAATCATAATACATTCTATAGGTTTCTTTTTTCCATACATTTCACAAAATGTGAACTTCATTTTCTTACCTTTATACTTCTCTAATGTATGTTTCCCCATCACTTTTTATCTTGGTAACTTCTCACTTTCATCATCACAAGGTATATAAGAGTTATAAAAAACATCTCCACATTTTTATCAAAACAATAAACTTTCTAAGAGATTTTAAATTACAGTGAGGACAAATATCTTCATATACTTGGGTTTCAATCCTAATAAAAACCAATTAATCTTTCTATTAGTGTTTTGAATAAAATTTGGTACATACAAGGCCAATGTTTTAAAGTTTTCCTCATATGATTATATAGAATATTCCTCTTTCTCCATCACTTCCATGAATTTGTTTTATATATGGAGTTAAACAAACCTAAAAAATAATTCTCAAGAAAAATATCCTTTATTTCATCCCATTATTTGGAATTACTATTATCTATCTCTTTTATTCTTAACCAAATCAACCATTTATTAGCTTCACCTTAAAAATTATAAACTAAAAGGGTTACCTTTTGATGTTCCAAACAGCCCATGATATCAAATATATTTTCCATAAAATCGATCCAACCTTAAGCTACCACATGTTCATATGATCCACTAAATTATGTGGGATGTTATATCATGAATTTATAAAAATAATACTTGTTCCTTCTAGGTATATCGGGTTCCTCTCTAGCATGGATTCTACAACCGTTTATCACCTGAGTCAACTGATCCATCACTGTAAAAAATTATTCTATTCTAATACCAACAATCTTTGGATAATGATTTGGAAGGATATGTTTCACTTGATTCCTTTTCACTAAAACTTCCATATTTCCTATGTGAAACAAAATTATGAACATACATAGTTTAGATGAAGCAACATGGTAATCTTCAAATGATATAACATTTTAACTTAACCATAACGTAAAATATTTCAAGGGCATGAAATTAATATTACCCTAGCCTCCAAAGTTATCTAAACCAACCTTTAATACCAACTATAAGGCCCCATACTTAAACCTTACATAATCTGGAGTTTAATTTAATAATTATATATTCATTCACATTTAGGATATTTTTATGTTTAGAGTTTTATAAAAATATGAAAAACTCGTACATAAAAAATTCAAATGACTTTAAAGGAGCATTTCTCCCACACAATCCATCCTTTTATTTTCACATTAAGACATCATAATAATCCATATGAAATACCTTATATTCATAATTAATTCACATTATTCTTTAAAACCAATGTAAAAAAAACATAATAGTGGTGACCTCAAATTCTCAGTAATAGAAAACATAATCATTAACAAATGAATGTCATAAATGAACATAAGAAGAGAATAAGGGTAGTATAAAATAATAAAAGTGAATGAGTATAAAATATTAATATTCATAACCATCAATACCATGATCATTAAACATGAAAACATGGAATAATGAATTAATAAAGGACAAATTCACAAAAATCATGTGCCATGTGATATTAATTTTGATCAAATAGAAAATCTTAAACCCATATAAAGCAGAAATATAACCTATTGTTATCTTGGAACAACATCTAATAGAATCCTTGAATAACCCTTAGATAATCCTTATAAATTGGAATTACCATACGACCTACTTCTAAGATAATTATATGATGAACGTAATCATTACCTAATGTATTGAAGTGTTATATATGAACACACATCGTTTATGCTATAACAGGCTCACCCGATGCTATCTAGGAGGACCCATCATTTATAATATCCAAGAAACAAGACATTAATAAATAACATAGATAATTAATTTATTTATAAATAATTGAATTAAACCATTATTATTTTAATAACATGGTCAACCCATGGAAAAGAAATGATTTCTATAATAATCTCTTTGATACATGATTAACCCCTAGAAAAGAAATGGGTTCCACAACAATATCTTTCAAAAAATCATAATAAATACATTAAAATAAAAAATATGGTATTAATATAAAACATCCATCAAAGAGGATTAGTAACAAGGATTTTTAATGTTGATGAATAGAAATACCAATAAAATCTTATTAAAAACATTATTGAGGTAAATATCCTTATTATTTTGAAAATAACTTTTTAAAACAAAAAACATTTTGTAAAACTTTTTGTAAAACATTTTATTTTTCAACCAAAATTGTAAACATATAATGGAAGTTTTAAATCATTTAAAAAATTAATTGATTAAAATATCAATTTTTATTTGAAAAAAAAATTATACATTTTTTGAAAACATCATTATAAAACATTGTTTTGGAAGAAAATGAGTTTTTGATCAAAATGATGTTTTTTCATAAATATATTATTTTGAAATATTGAGTACATAAAGAGTGGAAAATTATGGGAAACCATTTATCATCATGATATGAAAATATTAAAATAAATTTCATGATAATTATTTGTTATGAGATCATAGGATTTCAACATTATAGACTAATCACGAATAATCTAGATAAACATTGAGATTGTAACATGAAAGTCATACCAATTTAGTAACATTGAATCATAGAACCCATGAAAGAATATCATTAAACTAAAATTATAATATCATTAAAATAAGTATATTCTTTTAAAAGGGTTAGTATATACACATCACAAAATATGATAGGTGTATAGTATAACAAATGACTCAAAGAAGGAAAATTGTGAAACAAATCCTTTACCGCTTTTGTAAAATTGAAACCATGATCCCTATGAGAGAGATATCATAAAATTGATATTTAAATCCCCAGAAGTTTTATTATAATAATCACAAAATAAATTCATGGGTATTATATAAACCAAAAAATCAAAATATGTGGTGAATATGACATGTATCTCACAGAAATAAAAGTGAGACGAGAAAACCCCTTACCTCGAGTATGATTCATCACATTTTTTATCTTCAAAAATAAGAATGTTATATTAATTATTGACTTTCAGTATAATATTTTAAATTATTCTTATTATTATTATTTAAATTACAAAATAGTTATATATAATTACATAATCAATTAATTTTATGTCATATGTTTTGACCATATACAGTTTAGGTGTCAAAAATGACTTTGGTAGGTCAACTATGTTCAAAGGGGAAACTATTTAAACATAATAATAATAATAATAATGAAATAATAATCATATTTATTAAAAAAATTTCTTTTTTAAACCAATAACGGATTATGGTTATGGAGTATTAACTAACATTGTGATCATGGAGACGATTGGTCATACTTACGCATGAGTAACATTTCCATTTTTTCAATGATCATTATGGAAATAAGTTAAGTAAAATTTAATCCTAAATAATGATAATTATATCATAAATAATATATTATTTAATTATATATACTTATATATATCATTATCGTGATGTGGAGATGAAAAATAAAGAATCACACTACTTCAATGTGGCGGGAGTCAACATGTCTATGAACGACATTATCATTTTTCAGTGTGTGAAATAGAAAGAATAAAATGATATATTGTATTTTCATAAGAATAATCATGTCATGAATATAATTATGATTTCATGTTTGTAATATATATTCAATATATTTAACCTCATTACCTTCCATATTACACATTAGTGAAAAATGCTTCACATCGCTTCACAATGCGGTAGTCCACCGTACACAAGAGTGATGTTATCATGTCCCTTATGGTATAAAATGTAAATAGGTAGAATATTATATGTTGAATAAATATTTATAATTATGTTATAAATATGATAAATATCATAAATAAATAGAATGTACATTATTATTCCCAACCATGAGAGGTGGAAATAGAAAAATGAACAACATCATTTCACAAGGTGGTAGTTCACCGTACACACAAATGATGATTCAGTAACCCATTTAATGGATGTACATGGTATTTCAGGTCATAAACATAAAATAAAAAATATAATTATATTAAGTACACTGAGGTTATTATATAATTATCATATAAGAATAATTTCATGGGTGGATAGGAAATAAAACAAAAACACATGTTGATGAATGTTACCTCTTGTTTGGGTAACTCCTCTTGGTGTTCACCAATGGACTTCCATGGTTGGATTTATGAAAATATTAAGTCTTATAGTATGAGAATATAGAGTTTTAGAAGTTATTTGGGAATTTATTTGTTGATACAATGGTCTTGGGAGGTGTTAAGATAGAAGGATAAGGGTAGGAATTGTATAAGGGAGGTGAGTGTAAAACTTCTAAATTTTTAAAAGTGGAAATTCAACCCATGTTTTTTCTATGTTAAGTGGATACAATAATGAATAAAAATCAATAATAAAGGTATAAGGTCGAAATATTTCCATCCAATGGGTTATTGAAATTTTTATAGGTAAAGTTTCCCCTTAAATTTAAATTTTAGTCACTTTGCAATCCTTATCTTAACCGTAGTCGCTATGATAAATTTTAATTATTTTCATAACTCATTTTTGGTAAAAAAACATAAGTTATACATATTAGAAATTTGAAATTATTAGTATTATATATATGGAATCATTATTTACAAATTAAATTCCCATAAGTTTAAAAAATAATTTTAACATCAAACTAGTAGTCGCTGCGAGACAATGAGTTTTTAATAAGAGCATTTTTTAGAAAATGATGATTCTATATTAACTCTATGACTAATAATAATAAATGTATGAAAATTAATTAATATTTAATGATATATAGTCTATAAATTTTAATTAATACAATTCCCATTAGGTATTATTTTAATTTATTTAGAAGGTGAAACATTATGAATTTTAAAATAGGTTTTAGAAAAACCTATCATTAAACAAAAAAACAAAATTGCATTAAAAAATAATATATATTTGATTAAAAATTAATGAACTAGATTAGATATAAATAAATAATACCTAGGTAAATTTAAATTATATTCAAAACATATCGATACGCTTAAATTACATAACTTAATAAAATAAATTACTTTACTACAAAAATTGATATTTCCCCTATTCATTGAAAAATAAATATTTTTTGTGAAACTACAAAATTTCACTTAAAGTATATTTTTATAAATTGATTTAAAAATGATATTAATTTTATAAAATTTAATTTAAAATATTTAGAAATTAATATTTTAAATAAAAACTTATAAGAAAAGTGTTTTATTAATACAATTTCTTTTTTGATTAAAAAATTACTTAATATTTCGACAACTAATATAACAATCTAATTCATATTAATAAATATGAAATTGATATAGTCTATAATTACATGGTTTATTACATTTTAGCTATGCCATTTTATTCTTTACATTTCATGTTCTGACAATCCTATCTCCTCGGGAGAATCCTAAGAGATATACCAATATGTTTTCGAAGTCAAGGACCGAACAAGCTGATACCATTTGTAACACCCCACCCATAATCATTGTATTAAGAAGCGATAGTGGATATACTAGGCCTTCGATGACATCTCCAAGACACCAAATGATATAAATAAATTCCATGAGCCTCATAAATAGTTGAGGGATGATTTTCCCTTTTAATATAAAATAAAAAAAGAAATAATAACGATAACAACCAAACATCTAAATGATGCCTGAAAACCAAAGTTCAAGCCAACACACGACAAAATGAAAATAAAATATCAGATTATAAGATGAATCAATATGTCATAAATAAGGTAACCAACTGATAACCAAACCAAACGAAACCAAAGAGACCAACAACAACATCGAATCATATCTAAGATCCAAATCCACATGACCAACACAAGATATCAAGAGGCATCCTAAAAGAACTGGGATACCTTAATTTTACCCACGTCTAGATATATAACATCTATACACATACCATATATTCAAAGAATGGTTTGAGTATAAAACTCAGTAATGTTTCCCCAAGGAAATACCAACCCACGCCACTATAATTGTACATTTTATCACAATCATATAAACTGTTTTTATAAACAATTTAAAGTAGTTTATATCCAAACAAAATAGTTTTCCAAGGAAAAATATAAAACATGCCTTCAAAAAAAAATTTTCAAGGAATACATCAATAACTAAAACAATAAATTTTCTAGGAATATCAAAAAATATTTTATCAATTTCAAAATTTATGATTTGGAATAAAAAATTCCATTTCCACACATATCCTCAACACAAACACGCAAACATGCTTAGTGTTACCATTGGCTGTGGAACTTCACTTCCATACTACAACCCTTTTATGGTGGTACTTCATGATCATTATCGTTGCCTTTCAACTCATGATCAATGATTAAGCCTAAATCATATCAATCCATTTCAATTAATTAATTTTAGAAAATAAATATCATTCATCAAACAACTATATTTTTAAAACCACTATTTTGAAATTATAAGCAACAGTATTCCAAAAAACTGTCCAATTCCCATGATTTGCAAAATAATAATTCAAATGAGAATTCCATCAAATCACAACCTAATTTTAAAAAAAAATAAAGCAATTAAATCCATTTTAAATCATGAATTCAAGTTCAAATCAATAGGATTTTTGATAGAATCCACCTAACTCTCAAAAAAAATTAAAAATGGATGATGTCACAACAACTTTAACAAAATGTCTAAAATATTCAAGATTCCTACTTAGATCTCATTCCATTCCATAAATATAATCATAACTCATTTATATTGACGTCACAGATCAGGGACCTATTTCCAAAAAAAGATATCCATGATTACAAAAGAGGGGAGTAGAAGAGATCATAGGAAAATAAATATGAATGGGCACTTATCGATGAATCTGGGCCACCAACACACTTGGATTCGCCTAGGAATATCTCATAAATCAAAATGAATGGTATCTACCACCTTGAGAGTAATGGGAATTAATGTTTTGGATTTTTTAATAAAAAATAGGTTTTTTAAGAGGAAAATTGAATTAGATCCAAAAAATTTAGACCTAATTTTCCCTAGTTCATGGTTAGGGTGAATTGTTAGGGAAAAAGTATGAAAATCTTGAACAAGTCACTACCTCGAAAAATGCACCATATAATTGGATTTCATGATTAGGGAAAACATAATACAACCTTGATATAACCCACTATCTATCATTACAATGTTTCTACTTTTCATACACATGGGTTGGAAATACCATGCTCCTAATAGCACGCCTCCCAAGTGTCTATTGTTTTAGTTGCAAGATTTCATAGAGGTGTTTCATTATCTCTACTAACTGTGCTCAAACCATGCACCTTAAAAAAAATAAAAACATCCCAAAGAACCTATGAAAATCCAAAAACATAACCCAAAAATTTTATGTACATAAGTAACATAAATAAAGGTTTATGTTCTCATACATGGGGTGATACATGTGCAGTTTTAAAATTGATGAATTCTTTAGAAAATTTTAACTTATTGTGTCTTCTGATTTATAGCTGGGATTTCAATGATTCAATATAGAGAATAAATATGACCTTCTCAACTATAGAATTGATATAATGTACCAAAAAATGGCAAAGAATTTTTTTCCTTATGTGAAGAATAAAATGGAATAGAATTTAAGTCTGTTCGATTCAAAGAGAAAAGAAAGTGGAAGATGGGATAAAAAATGATGAACATGATTTCTTGAAATTGGGTTCTGATGCCAAATGATACATGATCCAAGACCATCTAGGATGATTCATAGGAACATTTATCAATGTTCTCATCAATAAAACCCAAATATCTGAAATAAAAAAAAGTGATAAGGTCTCTAAATTTTTGAAATAAAGAAGAAATGAGAGATTTGGTCAAGATAGAACCCAAAGAGAACTTGTCTATAAGAACTCTAGGCACTATATGCCACAAAGGATGAACAATACTTTGATAAATCAATAATTTAGTAAGAGAAAAAATTTATCAAGTATAACTCACCATAATAACATTACCTTCATTCATGATTTTCATAGAGTAAAAGGGGTTGATATTTATTTCAAGGAGAGATACAAAATTCTAAAACCTAGTTTCCACAAGTAAAAAAACCTAAATGATGCTTTTGAAATTTTTGGAACATGACCATGACATTAAGGGACAAGTATCACACCCTTTTGTTAAAAAAATTAAACTGTCCCACCACTTTTGACATTGAATTTTCCATGGTGGGGTGGGACTAAAATTCATAGCACACCATGGGATGGGTCTTTATAAGAATTTGTGGGCCTTAAGTAATGAAAATATAGGACTAGATGCTTCACCTAATAAAGGGTATTGGGAATCCCCTTAGAATTAGATGATTAGCCCATTTAAGACCTCATAGATTCTCTTTTTATGCTCTCTTATAATTGGGCCACCATATCATTTCAACGGGTCTTCTGTAATCTTGTGCATTTTTTCCTCCTCATCATGTCCGCCTTCAGAAAATAATTACCACGTGAACCATGATCCTAATCAAACCTTAATAAAAACTTAAAAACCCAAAAAAACTAAAACCCCTAATAAACCCACAAAATCCCAAAAAATGGTAAAAATCATAAAAATCTTTAAAAAACTCTAAATCACTAAAAATGTAAGAACCCTTGAAAACAGTAAAACAACCTAAAGAAACCTTAAAAACTGAAAAAATGTAAAACCCCTAAAATCCAAAAAAAATTAAAAACCCCTAAAATACCCTAAAAATCATAAAAACCATAAAAAACCTTAAAACCCCAACAAACCCCCAAAAACCCCACTAACAACACTAAAAAAATTTAACCAATAAAAATGTTAAAAATATCTAAAAAACAATAAAATCTTGAAAAACAAAGTAAAATTAAAACCACAAAAAACTATAAAAATAGTAAAAAACCTAACAAAACCAAAAACTCTAAAACCCAAAAAAACCCTAAAACCCTCAAAAACCCTAAAAACCATAAAGATTTCAAAAAAACCCTAAAAGCATAAAAAACCATTAAAACCGTGAAAACAGATAAAAATCATAAATACATAAAAATACTTAAAACCACTATAAAACATAAAAGAAACAAAAATACCTTAAAAACCCAAAACCCCTAGAAACCATAAAAACCGTAAAAGTCTATAAAAACATTATAAAACACTAAAAACCCATAAAAAATACTAAAAAATAAAAAAAGTATTTACCCCTTATAACATTAAAAAATAATAAAGACCAAAAAATCCAAAAAAACTCTAAAAACCAAAAACACTAAAAAACTCTAAATAATACCTTTAAAATACAAAAAAACATAAAATCCTTAAAAACATAAAATCCCTCAAAATCCCTAAAAACCCCTAAAACCAAAAAAATCCTAATAAATCCCAATATATCCCTAAAAACATAAAAACCCCTAAACCCCCTAAAACCCCACAAGAAAAACATGAAAAATAAAAACACTAAAACCCCATAAAAACATAAAATCCCTAAAAATCCTAAAAACACTAAAACCCATAAAACCCCTAAAATCCAAAAAAACCATAAAAATCCATAACAAACCTAAAAAATTAAATACTCTAAAATACCTTTAAAACCCCAAATTCATTAAGAAACTCGAAAACACTTTAAAACCCTATAAAACTCAAAAAAACCTAGAAAACCAAAAAACCATAGAAACTCTCAAAACCCTTAAAAACCCAAAAAACCTAAATCACATAAAATTATTAACAAATACCAATAAATCTCTAAAAAAATAAAAACCCTAAAAAACTTAATAAACCCTTAAAATCTAAAAACATTTCAAACCCCTAAAAACCGTAAAACCCATAATAACATAAAAACCCAAAAAACTATAAATCACCATAAAAGCCATAAAACCCTAAAAACCAACAAAAAAAATCTAAAAATACTTTATATACATAAAAAATTAATATATTCTACAAAAATTAAAAAACAAAACCCCCCCAAAAAAACATAAAAACCCTAAAACCCCTCAAAATCCCTAAAAACAAAAAAAAACATAAAAATCCTAAAAATCCCTAAAATCTAAAAAACACAAAAACCCTAAGAAACCCTAATAAAATATAAAAAACCTAAAAACAATTTAAACCCATAAAAACCTTGAAAGTTCTAAAAACCCTAAAACCCCTAAAAGAACTCTAAAAACTATTAAAATCAATAGAAGCCCGAAAAAACCATAAAACATTAAAAAATACCTAGAAATGCATAAAAATATAAAAAACCCCCTTAAAACCCCTAATAAAACAATAAAAACCTAAAAATACATAAAAACACTAAAAGCCTAAAAACTCCTAAAACCCTAGAAGACACTAAAAACCCTAAAACACCTGGAAACCATAAAACCCCCAAAAACATAAAAACCCCTAAAAACTAATAAAAGCCTAAAAAATGATAAAAACACTTTAAACCCATAAAGTGGGTAAAAACCCATGATACCCTTAAAATCTGAAAATACCAATTAAAACTAAAAAATAACCATAAAACCCTAATAATAATAAAAACCCCTAAAAACCCTACAAATCCCTAAAAACCCTAAAAAACAAAAAAAATCCTAAAAATCCCTAAAATGTATAAAACCATAAAAACCATGGAAATCCATAAGAAAAACTTAAATATATAAAAACACTTAAGACCATTAAAAAAAGAAAAAACACTAAAACCAAAAAACAAAAAAACAAAAAAACCCTCAAAAAACTTAAATCCACAAAAAAAACATTAAAAATCCTATGAATCCCAAAAAATAGCTAATAATATAAAACACCAAATAAACCTTGAAAACCCCCTAAAAACATAAAAATAGATTAAATCCTTAAAAAACAAAAATACAAAAACACTAAAAACCCTAAAAATCCAAAAAATCCTAGAAAACCTCAAAATCCATCAAAACCTAAAAAACCATACAACCCCTAAAAACCCATAAAAATCCCTAGAAAAATAAAAAATCCAAAAAACCCATATTAAAACCTAAGATAATATTTAATACAAAAAAACATATAAAATCCCTAGAATCATAGAAAATGCAACAAACATTAAAAAATATAGAACCCTAAAAACCCCTGAAAACACCTAAAAACATTTAAAAATCCCTAAAATCCCATTAAAACCCTAAAAAACAAAAATATCTCTTTAAAACCCTAAAAATTTAAAAAAATATAACAAAATAATAATCCAATAAAACTCACCCCCCAACCCAAAAGAACCATAAATACCCTAAAACTCTAAAAATCACTAAATATCTTAAAAATCATAAAAATAAAAAATACCCTAAAATACCTAGAAACATAAAAAACTAAGTCAAACTTTAAGAAAAACATAAAAACCTAAAACACTTGAAATTCCTAACAAACCTAAAACCGCTCAAAACTCTAAAAAATCCTAACTACCCTAAAACCCTAAAAACATAAAAACTCTTAAAAATATTAAAATACCCCTAAAACTCCAGAAAACCCTATAAAATCACTAAAAACCAATTAAAACTATGAAAATTTTAGAAAAATAAAAAAAACATAACAACCCTAAAAACATAGAAAACCCAAAAACCCCCAAAAACCCACAAAACCCACAAATTCCCTAAAAACCGTTAAAAACCATAAAAACCATATAAAATACACAAAAATACCTAAAATTTCACAAACCAATAAAAACCCTTTGAACAATAAAAAACCATAAAAACCTAAAAACTCTTAAAACACTTATAAAACATAAAATGTTAAAAACCCTAAAATCCTTAAAACCGTAAAACTCCTAAAACCCATAAAAACAAAAAAACCCATTAAACTCTAAAAATATTATAAAAACATTAAATAGAATTAAAACCATAAAAACATTAAAAACTCTAAGAAAACATAAAAAACATATAAAAAAAACACCAAAAACAGAAAAAACCATCAAAACCATAAAAAAATAGAAACCCTAAAACCCCTAAGATCCATTAAAAACACGGAAACTTTAAAAACCCTGAAAACCCCCATGAAAAAAAAATTCATAAAAACCCTTAAACCCTTAGAAAATTAAAAAAAATCCTTAAATCCCTAAGACCCAAAAAACCATGAATCCCTAAAAAATCCTAAAAACACTAAAAACCATAAAAGTTCTAAAAAATCCCTAAAAACACCTAATACTTTAAAAAAAATAAAAACCCTATAAAATCCTAACAAAAACATAATAATATAAAACACATAAAACCCATAAAAACCTACAAAATGCAAAAAACCTTATAAGACCCTAAAAACCCTGAAAACCCTTGAAAACTATAAAATCTTATAAAAAACTTAAAGAAACTAAAACCCAAAAATTCCATAAAACCCCAATAAAAACTCTAAAACCCCATTAAACCCCCAAAAAATTAAATAATTACAAGAACATTATAAATCCTAAAAAACTCAAAAGTCCCCTAAAAACCAAAAAACAATAAAAACCCTAAAACCCCTAAAAACCCATAAAAACCCTAAAAACCCTAAAATCCATAAAAATATTAAAAAATGCCTAAAGACCCCTAAAATTTTAAAAACCCCTAAAAATTTAAAACCCCAATATAAATGTTAAAACCCAAAAAACAATTTAAATCCCCCAAAACCTACAAAACGATATAACCCCTAAAAAACCCAAAAAATAAGTAAAAACCATAAAACCCCTAATAACCATAAAAACATAAAAACCCAAAAATCCATAAAAACCCCAAAATACCCAAAATCCCTAAAAACCTTCAGACTCCCTAAAACCCCTATAAGCCTTTAAAATAACTTAAAATCTAGTAAAATCCCTTAAAACATAAAAAACCCTAAAATCCACGAAAAGATCCATGAAAACAATAAAAACCTAAAGAAACATAAAACCCCTAAAAATATAAAAATGTTAAAAACCCTAAAAAACTAAAACACTAAAAACTCCTACAACCATAAAATACTTTAATGTATCAAACTTTCCATAACATTACATTTCTAAAAATATTATTGATTTTGGTGTCTAGGGGAAGTTAGAGGTATTTTAGAGGATGATGGTGGATCAAAAACGATGACTCATTTTGAACAAATTATGTCTCATAAATGGTGACTCATTTTGAACTAACATTGAATCACAAATGATTAGTAATTTTAAACTAACAGTCACTCACCAAACTTGACTCGTTTTCAACTAATGGAGACTCACCAATAGTGACTCATTTTTAATTGATGGTGAGTCACTAATAGTGACTCATTTTGAACTAATAGTGATTCACCAACATTGAATCATTTTTAACTAAAAGTGACTCACCAATGGAGAATCATTTTGAACTATTGATGAATCACCAATGGTGACTCATTTTGAACTAACGGTGACTCACAAATGGTGAATCATTTTGAACTAACATTGAAATTTTTTAATTAATGGTTACTCACTAACAATGACTCAATGACTCACTAATGGTGACTTTTAGACAATGTTTTTAGTTTTTTTTAATTTATAGATTTTCTATTTTGAAGTGTTTTATGAATAATTTTATTATTGACATTATTAATTAATTTTAAAACATTTATAAATTGGATTAATCATAATTTCAATTTATAAAATTTCTAAAGGCCTTTTAAATATTTAAAACAGGTGTATTTAATGAGATCCAAATTCAATAACCAATCTAAACCATATAAAATCCACTGGTTCTAGATATAATCATTCAAAAGAGAAGATAATTTTTTCCTTATTTCAGTCTTACATTCTCATGAGATGGAATGTTCCAAACCCTTCTTTCCTTGGAGTTGTAGAACCTTGAAGCTATAATTGGTTTGATTTCCTTGATATATGTTCCCTCTTATGCACGACCCACCTATTTTAGTGCTTCTAGTTTTGTAAAGTTGTGTTCTTCTAGGTAGGAATTTCGTTATTTCCTCTTTTTGAGTATCATTTAAGATGAGTTTCACTTTTTATCTCTTAAGAAGATAGTGTATCCAGCTTAATAATGATAATTAAATAGTTTAAATAAAATGAAAATGCTAAGGGGAATGCTTCAAGTGACTATATATCTTTTTATTATGATATTGAGATTATCTATATTTGTTGTCTCACTGAATACCATGGATTTTAGTATCCACTATTTTTTGTAGTTTTCTTAATTGTTTTGATTCCCATGTTGTGTGAATTGTTGTGAAACCATCATTAATAAATTTATAACCATGTATATTTGGTTAATGAAATGGATACCCTATGATCTTATGTATTTTGTGATAACTCCCTAAAATAATGAAATGGAATTGAACAATACCCACTATTCTTAATCAGGAAAATGATTTGGTACATGTAGTGATATGTTTTTGGATACTATTGTCTGTTATGTATTTACTCTAATTATTTTATTCATGTCCAATGGTTATATTTCGTTGGGTGTGGGGATAGTGGATGTGATATGCAGTAGGTTTGTGATAGTAGTGGTGGTGCGGTTTTGCAGTGGGGCTTTGATGGTGGTTGATTACACTAGATGACTAATTAGTTTTGGAATTAAATTCATTATAATTATATGCAATATGATTCTAATTAATGCTAAATATATAAGTTAAAGGGGTATTTTAAAGATGAATTTAATGATAATATGAAATCTTGAAATTGAAAATTGTTTTTTTTAAGGAGGAAAATGTTTCATGGAATTTGTTTCTTGTTTGGAGTTGTGATTTTTGTTTTGAAGAATAAGTGTATTATCTTGTGACATGTTTTATGCCTTTTTTAGGAACCCTTAGTATGGGGCTTGTATGATTTTTCTCTATATGCATATACATTGTATATTCTTTTTGGTTTCTATATGTGCCCCACCCAAGTTGAGCACCATGTACTGAAACCAATTTTTAGGGGGGTTCTTCCAAAAATATCAATGGGATAATGGATAGATAACTAACTAATCCACACCACTCCATCTTCTAGTAATTGGTGATTTTCATGGGATGTCTTTACCAGAATTTAAGTGGCATTCTCTATATTTGATGTGATGGGATGTTATGAATCAGGTGTCTTTCGTCGAGATATGATGAGATGGATTATGGATGGGGTCGTGCATGGAGGATAAGGGAAATTGGTTGGTTTCCTTATTGTTAATGATAACATACTACAATGTTTATGATATGTGGTCTAATGTGTAGGACTAGGTTCATGTGGGTGGGATGTGATGTGATGTTATTCGGAAGAGGTGGGATCCCCATGACGTATAATATTGGGGGTGTGAGAGTGAAAAATTAGTGGGAAAGTGATGAGGGGTTACATATCATTGGTATGATTCATTTTTATATTATTACGCTTGGATGCATAATTTGGTGATCCATCCTTGGTGAGGTGGGGTTTTTTTAGTATCATTGTATAGGCGCTGTTTGGTTTTGCTGGTTTCTCATCGGTGCATTAGTATTCTCTTTTCACATGTACATGAGAGACTTTGGGTTTCCTACTGAGTATACCAATTTGATAACCCTATGTATATAAAAACATTTTCATGTTTTCAGGACTTTATGGACTGTGATAGAAATTACAAGCTAATACCTTTAGACAATTTTTATGTCACTGCTTTAGGTTTATTTTTGGGTATATACTTTTGATACTTATATATATATCAGTTTTATTTATACATGAATTGTAGGATGGTTTGGATTTATTTTATATTATTTCAATGATTTTATTATGGATTATTCATATTAAATCCTGATATTAAAATATCAATAAGATTAATGCCTCCTATATAAGATATTTTTATACCCTTGGTGATAGTCTCCAACCCGGGGCCTATTGGAGGAGGGTCTCAGAGGTCATCATCTCTACCCACTCATTACAACATCTATGGTTATTGGTGGTCATGATATAGTGGTATCAGAGAATATGGTTGAGAGATAGGATGGAGATCAACGTTAATCATAGGGATTATTACATGGGTTTTTATGGAAGCAATTATAGTTGACCTTGGTGAATGACATATGCTCGAGAGACTGGATATGACATGGGATTTTATCCCCCCCTCCCCCATGATCTAGTGAACAAATTCTAACCTTATTGAATGACCAACTATTGTCGTCCTATTTTTAGGGTAGAAACCTAGTATAGGTACATGCATCATGATTAATTTTGTCCCTATTTGAATAGGGTTGTTTTGGTAAGGTTAAAAATGAATAAAGTGAATAAAAAATGAATCGTAAAAAATTCCCAACTACCCATATTAGGAAATATTTCTTTATCATTCAGATATGGATCATGTTCATACTATGGGTGTGGTTTAACTAGTGTAGGTTTAGATGGAAAACCCAGTTGATCGTCGAAGTCTTGATATGGATGAGGACGATGATCGGTGGTGAAAAAAGTTGTGAGTTTTCATGCAACATGCTTTGGGGAAGTATGAGGGCAGTGTTTATGATGTGGAGACAGGGGGATGGATAGAGGAGTTGGATATTAGTTTTAGTTGGATCCATCATGCAACAGAGTATTGGTTCCCCTTAGTATTTAGTCATATTTTAATAGATGCATGTCAGTGGTGGACACTTAATGTTAGTGAACGGAAGTAGGTAGATGTTTCATTTGTTGAATTAAAGAATAAGTTCCCGGAGGAGTTCCTTTCATCAACCATGAAGGCTCTGCAATGGAAATATATATTATCCCTTTATTAGGGGAGTATGTCTATTCTAGAACATGGGATTAAGTTCAATGACCTTCTATGATTTTCCCCAGATCAATTCCCAGATAAGTAGTCCCAAGTGAAAAATCTTGAGGAGGCACTTTTTAATTCAATCTAGTATATAGTCACTCTGTTTATGCTCCCAACGTATCTTGAGGTGTTGAAAAAATAGGAGGGTATTGAGTGTATTATCTCATGAGTAGGCTTACCAAAATATGGTAAGCATTAGGGTTCCTAAAGGAGTAGAGTTTGTAGTGGTAGGTATTAGGATCCGAGGCCTCTGAGGTTTCTACTAGCAGGTATTCGACCTCAACAACTTACATTCCTACCATCTAGGTATAGTGGTTTCTGCACTCCTCTTAGGAACATCAAACCAATTTGTTTCTTATTTGTGGTTCGTGTAAATTTTCTTTATTAGTTCCCAGTGGCTACTCGAGCTTAGTTTTGCAGAAGTGGAAAAGTTCACTACCAAACTTTGTATCAAATGCAAGTTAGGCCATTCTAGCATCCGGGGAAGAATTCTTATAGTTTGCTGAGAGTTTATGTGGTTGGTGGAGGTTGAACACAGAACCTACTTCAGCCTTAGGGACCTCAACCTAATTGTGTTCTTGGTGATGGATTCCAGCAGAGAGGTAGCAGAGCTGGGTGTGGTTAGTACATGCAGTGGAGGTAGCTACACAAGAGGGTCCATATAACATTTGAGGTACGCTCTTTTTAACATGAACCCTTATTTTTTGCCTTGTTTTATTGGATATATTTACAATCCTTTGTTTCACCTACTCAAGTTTTTTCTATGGTAACATATGTATATAGGATTGTCATGCCCCTATTTTTTACTACACTGGATTGAGGTCAGATCAACTTCTTTTTATATACTCTATTAATTTTCACTAATGATGGAGAAGTATCAGTCATGTGTGTATATTTTCATACTTTATATGTTTCCAGAAATTTGATCCTCAACATCAATTTTTTGTATTCTATGTGTTATTTTATAAAATTATTTCATAGTAGAGTCTTGTTATATGGTATAGATGGCCAGTGTGTGGTTTTTGTTGGTGATAGGGGTTTCCCAATGAGGAATTCAGTGTTTGTAATCCCTTCTATCCATGGTGGTTGAGTTAACTGTGGAATAATTAGACACATAGAAAGAGGAGCACCCTAAGGTTTTTAGGGAGTTATAGGATGTTTTCCAAGAGGAGGTCATGACACTACCCCTCAATGTGAGGTTGAGTTCAGGATAGACTTGAATCTCAGTGCTTCCCTAATTTCAATGGATCCCTATTAGATGGAACATTCTTAGTTGTGGGATTTGAGGATTCAGATATGTTTTAAGATGTACAAGGGTTTCATCTAACCTAGTGTGTCACCATGGGGTGATCTAGTGTTATTTTCTAAGAAGGTTTGTGGTAGTTTGACATTGTGCATAGACTACCAGATGTTAAATCTGGTGATGATCAATAATATCTACCATATTTTGAGGATTGATGATATTTTTTATCAGTTGATGGGAGATTATAGTTTCTCCAAAATCAATCAATGGTATGGATATCACCATTTGATGGTGAAGTATAGAGATATATGGAAAAAACGATTCAGATGTAGGTATGATCACATCAATTTCATCTTCATGCCTTCAGGTTTCACCAATGCACCATTTTTATTCATGGGGATTATTAACTCCATTTTCTATGAGTTCCTATATCAGTTCATTATCAAATTCATTGATGAAATATTAATCGACTCAAGGTCCTATGAGGAGTATGATGAGAATATCAGAGTTGTTTTATAGGTTCTTTATTGCCACAAATTCTATGTAATGGTATCTAGGTATAATATTTGGACATGAGAGGTTCATTTCTCCAGGCATGTTGTGTCTTAGCAGGGTGTGGTGGTGTAACCATAGAATGTCAAGTAAGTTGATTCTTGGGAATCACCCAAGAATGTGGTAGAATTTTGTATAATCCTTGATCTTAGAGTCTATTATAGTAGGTTTGTTCCCTGTTTCTGTCGAGTTGCATCTTCATTAGAAGTGTTTACTAGGAAGGACCAAGATTTTACCTAGACTGATTAGTGTAAGAAAGATTTCAACTATTTTATGGGGAGGTTGGTTAGTTATCTAGTTCATTAACTGCTAGAGGAGGGTGTTTTGTTAGAGGTTTTCTATAATACACACCCTCTAGTATTGGGATTCATCTTCATGTAGAGAAAGGCAGTGATCTCTTATGGTTCTAGGTAGTTGCACTATCATGAGTGTAACTATGACACCCATGATCTATTTCTAATAGAAGTTGTGTTTGTACTGAATTTATGGTGACATTATCTCGTTGGGGATTGATTAATGGTCTTCATGAATCAGAAGAGTTTCAGGGGTGTCTTTGGTCAGTATGATCTTAATATGCGATAGTGTATGTTTATAGATTTTCATCAAAACTATTATTTTGATATATTTTATACCATAGGAAAGATGAATGTTGTGAATTATTCATTGAGCAGAAATTGAATGAAGGATGTTGTTCAGGATTCTACGGATTCTTATAGAGTGATGAAAGAGTTGGGATCACTATACATAGATGTGAGGGTGGTTGGTATAGGATAATTCTTATTTCAGATGATGGTGAAAAATTATTTGATGTAGTGGGTGGAGAATTAACAATGGTGATACTTATAGGTAGAGGTGATAGGTGCTCATGTGGGACACGGTGACACTCTGGAATGATGGTTAGAGGATGGTCGGATCCAATTTGTGTTTTGGGGGAGGTTATTTTTTCTTTTATAAATGAGTGAGGGACTCATTCGCGTGTTTCATGTCTTAATTTTAATGGTACTCTCACGAGTTTTCAAAATTTACCGTGTATTGAGGAAACATTTTTAGTGGCCAAGGATGAAATGTGAAGTGGTGGAGTTTTTGGATCAGTGTCAAGTTATTCAGTAGGTAAAGGCCGACCGAGCATCATGTTCTTGGAGGTTTGTTACAACCCTTGGATGTTCTTGGCTAGAAAAGGGACTGCATCTCAATATATTTCATCATAGGTTTTTTCTGAGCTTTGAGTGGCTGTGATGCTATCTGGGTAGTTGTGCAACAGTTCAAAAAATTTTCTCAAATCCTATCGATCAGGGAGTCGAGAAATGTGGATGTTTTGGAAATAAGGTTTGTGATGATGTGGTGAGGTTGCGTAGAGTCTTGAGGTCCATTGTCTCAGATCAGGACAGACATTTTACCTCATGAGTCTGTAGGGGATTTCACCATGATTTTGGATCTCATTTTTGTCTCAGCACTGCCCCCCATGCTCAGATGGATGCACATACATAGTGGATTATACAAACATTGGAGGATATTTTTAGGGTGTGTGACATAGATTTTTTAAGATCATAGGAATAAAACCTACAATAAGATAATTTTAATTATAATTAAAATTACCACTCATCCATTGGAATGGTCTAGTTTTAGGTGTTTTATGGGTGGCCATACCGTTCTCCTTTATACAGGGAAGAGTTTGGGTAGTTAGTAGTTCATAGACCCAATGTGGTACAGAGCAAGATAGAGAAGGATTGGTTGGATCAAGAGTGGTTGAAATCATCATTGGACTAGAAAAAATCTTATGATAATCACCATAGGGGGCCCTTGGATTTGAATTTTTGGACCATGTGTTCTTGAAGGTTTCCCTTCAATGTGTCCAGTGAAGGTTTGAAAAAGGGAGAAAGCTCTCACTCTAGTTTGTTGTGACCATTGAGGTATTGGGGTATGTTGGTGAGGTGGCGTACCAGTTGGAACATCCTCCTTGACTGGAAAAGATCCATGATGTCTTCCAAATTTCTCATTTTCATTGGTATATTCACGATTACTCCCATGTCATATACTAGGGAGAGTTGGATATCGATGATGAAATGAATTTTTTTGAACAATCGATGTAGATTCATGACCATAAGGAGAAGGTTCTATGAGGATGGAACATTCCCTTAGTTTGTGTGTTGTGCTGGTATGGTGGCTTGGAGGAGAGTACTTGGTAGTGTGATACACAGACGGATGCTCAGTACCCAAAGATGTTTTGAGTTTTCTATTTCTCTATTTTACATTGTGATGTGATCTTTAGACATTGGTTTTTTATGAGGTATATTGTTTTCCACTATAGGGGATGTGTTCTATGTGATGTGTGATAAAGTTCTAGCATGTGAAAAATGAAATACATGATTCTTAATCGAGATTCATTATACTTGGATGCAATTAAACCCATGCAAGTGAGTGAGTGTTACCCAGAGTGGATACCGTATTGACATGAAGAGTGGAATTACCTGATTTATATGTTTGGGGAAAGATGATTTTATTATTAAGATTTTGTGGGAGATTTGGTTAGGAGGTTAGGTTAGTGGTGAAGTTTTATATGTTATGAGATCATTGAGAGTTATCTTGAGGGATCGTTGTTCAAACCATTTCTCTCTTTCCATTGAATTTGGTTTTTAATTATTGAGGGAAATAACAGTTTGTGAGGTATCTAATATAATAACATGAAACTTCTAGTCTATTAGATTTTAAAAAATATGATGATTGAGGTTTTTGAGTGATGTTTTAGATGTTTTAGTGGGTTATGGTGGATCACCAACAATGTCTCATTTTGAAAAAATGGTTGCCCACCAACGGTGTTTCATTTTGAACTAATGGTGACTCACCAATGGTGACTCATTATGAACTAATTTTGACTCACCGATGATGAATCCTTTTGAACTAATGGTTACTCAACAACATTGAATCATTTTTTACTAATGGTTAATCACTAATGATGACTCATTTTAAACTAATGGTAACTCACCAATTGTGACTTGTGAACAATTTTTTTAAAATTTATTGATTTTTTATTTTGATGAATTCTATGAATTTTTTTTAATGTCTATATTAGTAAATTATAAAGTGATTTCAAAGGGTATAAACCATACCTTCAATTAATAGCATTTTTGAAGTACTTTTAAACCATTAAACCATGTGAATTTAATGATATCCAAATTTAATTGCCAATATAAACTGTATCTAATCTTCTGCTTCCAGATATAATCATTCAAAAGAGAAGATATTTTCTTTCATATTTTTGTCTTTATTTATCTTGAGATTAGAGGTTCCAAATCCATATTTCCTTGGAGTCCTATAACCTTGTTGTTTTATTTAGTTTGAGATTCCCTAAATATTTTTTCACCTGTGCATGCACCCCCTATTTTGGTGCAGCTAGTTTCTGTAAAGATCTATTCTTCTAGGTGTTATTTCATCAGTGTCCCATTAATATGAATCATAAGATATGAGTTACTATTGTTATCTCTTGGGAAAATAGGGCATCCATCTTAGAAAATATAATTGAACAGTTTAAAATAAATGGAAAGAGGTTGGGAATGATTAGAAAGATTTTATATGTTTTTTATTAGGTTATTGAGATTATCTATATTTATTTATAATATTGAACAACATGGATTTGAGTATCCTATATTTTTTGGATTTATTTTATTTTGTGATTCCCATGTCATGATAATTTTTGTGTCACCACCATATATGAATGGATAAACATATATATTTTTTAATGAAATAGATTCCTTAGAATCTTATTGATTTTATGATTATGATCTCAAACAATGAAGTAGAATTTAATGAATTCCACTATTCCTAATATAGAAAATATTATGGTATGTGTTGTGATATGCTTGTGAATACTATTTTGGATTGGGTTTTGGCTATGATGTCGTGATTTTTGGTTGATGGATTTATTATGATGGGTGTCGGGAAAGTGGATGTGATATATAGCGGGGTTGTGATGGTAGTGGTGGTGTGATTGTGCAATATGGATGTGATGGTTGTTGGTTACACCGATTTCCAAAGTAGTAATGGAATTAAATGCATGATAATGATGTAAAATTGGATGCTAAAGGTTTTTGAATACATAATTTCAAATGGTTTATTAAATTGTAATTTATTGATAATATGAAATATGAAAGTTGGTAAAATGTGGTTATAAATTTTTAAAGTGTTTTGGGCATTTTTTTCTTTCTTGGGGTTATTATTATTTTTGTATGAATAAATAGAGCATATTAAGATATTTTTTATTCCTTGGTCATAAATCCTTAGGATAGGGCTTGTGTTCTATTTCTTTCTATGTATATACATTGTATATTATTTGTGATCTCTATATGTACCCCACCCACATAGAGCACCTTGTGCCAACACAAAATTTTTTGGGGGCGTTTTCCCAACATCCTGGTGGGAGGATGGATAGGTAGATACCTTCTATTCCCCACTACCTCTGCTAGGAGTTAGTGATTCATTTTGAGAATATATGGATTCTATAAATTTGGTAATTTTTTTTTTGTTTTTATGTTCAAAAATTCCCACATTTATGTTTCTAATGAGTTTAATATAAGGGGATTTTTATGAAATTATTATTCATTGGAATAGTTATTTTAGAATTATATTCTATACATTAATTCACAAGAAATATTCACTAAATCATTGGGAATGTGTTTTAACATATGTTGGAAAAACTATTCATACCATACGTGGGAAAGTGTAACACAAGGAACATAACCTATATTTAGAATAATCCATATGGATCATCAACCCTACACTGTTAGGAATGTATAGATTAATAACCACGTGTTTGGATACAACCCTTTTTTTGAGGAAAAAACATATGGAATATCAACTCAGTGTTATCAAACCTATATAGTCAACCCTATATTTGATATTTGGACATCACATGGAGGAAACTTACATTTTACTATTAAATAATGATGTTTTAAATCCACAATATTATCTGTGGTTTGTGAAATGGTATTGATGGAAGAAGATATCATTTAAAATATTTTTATGACCAACTCAATGGATCATTATGATTATTTTAAAGGCTCATATTCAATAGAGTGAATAGTTTCTATTCTTAAGGGAAGTTACAACGCTATTGAATGAATTTGAATTCAAATATTTATGATTTATATTGATTTATTTCTGGATTTAGTTTGATCTGGATTTTTTAATCCAGCTATATAAATATCAAGATGCTCTTTCTTGAGAAAATTATGACAGATTTACATAAATAGAGATATAAATATTGATATATTTAAAGAAAAGTTATATATATGAAAAATTTTGGTTTTATTTCTTAAAAAACTAAATTTTGGAGGCATAAATGGTTTGATATATCCAATCAACTTGTTGTTGTAGGTTTCATATCTATTGCACTTTATTTTTACATCTTTTTCTATACGAATGAAGATGCATTTGGTGAAGATATACTTTGGAGACATACATGTTTAAATATCTATCTAGTGTTTTCTTTTATTGTATTTAAGGAAATACTATGCAATGTTGAAGATATATTTTTTGTTGTGATATTATAAGGGTTTTTTTCTTTTTTCAGTGACTGCTAAAATCTATAAAGATCAACCAATACAATTAAATAAATCAAACTATTTTTACTTATGGGAGTTTCAACTTCTCGTTCATAGTTGTGGTTAAGTGCCGGCTTCTTTCACTATGTTTTTGTTTTATAGTTCCCTATAAATGAACCAAAATGATTTATGGAGTCTTATTATAAGGTGCCAACTATCTGTACTCAATTGTGGTTTTAATGGTTTCAGGATAAGAGTAACTAATAATAAAAGCACTAAGATCATGGAGTGATGTTTTAGTGAAGTGTACTAAGGGAATGTTGTGCCCTGAACAACTATACATGGCTGTGTTCATTGAATTATTATTTTAAATGATTACTCATTTTGAGAGAAGTAATGGTTTTTTCATATGAAGAAATGTTTAAAGAATACATAAATATTTTTGAAGTTCATAATTTATCCCCTCCTGTGTCTTTATATTTGCTATAAACATCATGGCCTAACATTTGGTATCATAGGAAGTGATATCTTAGTATATTTTCATTTTGAATTTTTGGTTATCCTATATCAATAAGAGATATCAGAAAATTTTACTAGCTCTAACAAGACTATGTTAATGATTAAAATGAAGACATCTTGAAATGGATGATTCTAGAGAAGGTATATCTATGATCTGTGTTCCATATTTTATTGGTGACAATTATGGATGATGGAAATATTGTATGATCATATATTGAAAAAATTATGGAATATGAGTTTATTTAAAGGATGTTAAGCCTTATAAGATTCCAAAAATGGAACTAGAATATTGTAATAAAAATCATAAAAGAGAATATGATCTCATCTCCAAAGCTATGAATAAAATTGTGTGTGGTTTAGCATATGATTAATTCAATAGAGTATTACAATTTCCAACTTCATATGTGATGTGGAAAATTATTCATGTTTCTTATGAAGGAACCTAAAATATCATAAAATTAATTTATACTACTGTGAAACTGAAATTTGTTACATTAATAATGTTTGAGTATGAAACTATCACTCAGATGAATAGACTATTGATATATATTATCAATAATATTTCAGCTTTAGGAGATTTAATTTCAAAATCAGATCAATATTTGAAAGTACATAGAGAACCACCTGCAAATTTGAATGGAATATCTAATGTTATACATCAATCTACACCTATAAATAATTTAGTTATAATGAAATTGATTGTAACTTTAATGATGTACGAATCTGAGATGCAAGTTGAAGCTGAGAATCATAATTTATAAAACAAAGATGCCATAAAAATTACTTTGGATGAATCATCTAATTCATGTGATATAGATTTGGATAAATATTTATCATATATAGTTTTGAAATTTGAAAATTAGTATAGAAAGAAAGATAATGTTATTGGTGAAAAAAGATGTGGAGAGTTAAAATAAATTCATATAAAGGATAAATTTCCTTTTCTCAAAAAATAATGTAAATATGATTACAATTGAAAATACAATAAAAATAAAAAATATACTTGGAAAAAAACATATGGCTAACATGATGAATCATCTATAGATTCTAAGGCTGAGCATAAAT
Source organism: Viscum album (assembly GCA_963277665.1). Taxonomy (NCBI): domain Eukaryota; kingdom Viridiplantae; phylum Streptophyta; class Magnoliopsida; order Santalales; family Viscaceae; genus Viscum; species Viscum album. Next base: position 1,421,905,377 of record OY728136.1, on the reverse strand, counting down.
GACAAGTGGTATGTCTTATGGATCATTCTAATAATGAGGTACAATCTTATTATTCTCAAAATTATAGTTGTGAAAAAGAATTTTATGATGAGTTAAATAGATATTTATTTATGTTATAAGATAAATATGAGTCTTTAACTAAATTAAATAGAAAAATTAGAATAATATATAATACTATTTTATTAGATAAATAAAATTTGTCAATTTTTTTTGTAAATTTAGAAAACAATTATTATAAAGTTTCAAGTGATTTAAATGATATTATGATTAAAGAATTATTGACTGAAGTTAATGAATTTTAACAACCTTCAATTAATATGATCAAAGGGAAGAAATATTTAAATAAAATACTTTGAAAAAATAAATCTCAAAAAGGAAAACATCGAATTTGAAGCAATCATGAAATTCCAAAAAATATATAAGAATTATTTTTTTCTTGGTTTAAAAAGTAAGAACATGTTTTATGTTAATTATTTTATTGTTATATTAATTGTCATTATTCAAATTATTGTTGTTTAAAAAACCCCCAAATTTTTGGTTTTAAATATTCTTTTTGTTCAAAATAATTTCTCCACACTGATAGTAGAATGTCTACTCAATGTAATCAAATTTGGATACTGAGAAAATTAATTGCTAACATTATTGGACCCAAAAGAATATTGGTGTAAAAATGAACATTCATTTTATTTTTTTGAATATAACACCATCAAGCTATATTGTTAAAATCTATGAGTGGTTGATTGAATAGACATAGTGAACAACTCTAAAGTAGTTCATTATAAAAAACATCAGAATTAGAAACATTGATCCAAGAATTATTTTATTTAATATTTATATAATTTAAAAAAATACACTGATTTTATAAAAGAATAAATTTATCTTTCAAATTTAGATAAAAACTATTACTTAAAGATATAATTTATTTTTTGAAACTTTAAATTTTTATCAATTTTTTTTTTAAAATATAATATTTATTTATCAGGAAAAGTTTATATTTATTCTTTTAAAATAATGTTTAAAATAATTTTTTGTTTTTTTATGAAACCTAATATCTTTCTTATGAAAGAAGTGTCTTTATGAAAAAAAAATTTAAGGATTATCATTTGTTTTTTAGCAAAGAAATGTGAATTGTTATATATAGTATGTCAGAATATAATGTATCATCTTTTCATAGAATTTTATTTATCTATATTATTATTCTAAATTTATATTTAAAAAAATTATGGAAAATAAGAACATTGAAAGATAGAGTGATCATGATCTACAAGTTCAGATGAAAATCCTTCTTCCAAATGAAATAATGAAATCCTTTTGATCTGTGGGAAGAAAAACCTATTTCGTTCATTAAAGATTTGATTGGAAAATATATTGAACGAAATAATAATGTTTACATTGATGAAGAACTGAAATATTCTTCATCTAAAATGACTTATGAAAAGATTCTAGGAAAAGTCAACATTTTTAATGTAGAAAAGGTGAATATGCAACTAATTTTGTTGCATATATAACGTTTTATAATGATCTTCAGAAAGAATATGTACCAAAATGGTTTTTGATTCATTAAATAAAGAATATTTGAGTGTGAAGGATATCTCAATATCAGAAGCATACTTTGAGGCTTTCAGAATGGAAATTATAAGTCAGATAGAAATGTTCAAAAAAGAGGCTATTACCAATAATGATTTTAATAAGATGAAGTTGTCCCTTCATGAAAAATGTTTATATTCGTTAAATCAAAGAACAATATATATTAAAAAATATCAGAAGAACTCTAAAGAGTTTTGGTTTATTCAAGAAAAAATGATCAAAGATTGCAATGTTCAGACGAACAGTAGACTTCTTAACCTTTTTATTTTATTCAAATGACATATGAAATATGTAGTAAAAAAATTGTTATTTTTTATGTATTAATTTCTTTTTTCAATACATACACATGATCCTAATATTTATTTAAATTAGATTATTATTGTAAGTAATACTCTTGGTTTTTATTTATAAAACAATATTTCTTTAAATAATTTAAAAAATATTATATGCTATAGTTTAGGGGAAGTTTTTACGCAAACATTTTTTTTATATTTATTTTTTATGTATTTTAATTCTTATAAAATCATGATTTTAGTTGGAGTTAAGTTTTATAATCTTATAGTATTGATGTAACAGAAGGGGGAGAGTTTTATATGTTTTAAATAACAATGGTAATGTGAGAGAAGTTTATTCTGAATGTGTTTATATGATTTAAAATAGATATATTTTGTTATTATTATTGTTATCATTAGGTGATATGTTTAATTTTATATGTCTTTATATGGGAGAAAAGTTTTATATAATCATTTTATATAAAAGACATATTTTAATCTATCTTTATAGTGGAGAAGGTTATTTTATGAAAGAAATTTTATAAAGAACAATTTATTTTGAAATTATTTTTACATATTTCAATATTTTGGTTTTTATTTTATCATGGGTTTTGTATTCATCAAAAAAGGAGAGATTGTTGAGATTATATTGATTCAAAATTATTGGTAATTTATTTTTTGTTTCAATGACCAAACATTCCCACATTTATGTTTCTAATTAGTTTATGTTAAGTGAATTTTCATATAATTATTATTTGTTGGAATAGTGATTTAAGAATTATATTCAAGTCATTGATTCATGAGGAATATTCATTGAAGCATTGGGAACATGTTTTAATGTATTATAAAAACACTATTCAAACCCTAAATGTGCTATCATAACATAACAAACATACCCTATCTTCAAAACAATACATATGGATCATCGAACCTACATTCCCAGGAATGTATGTATCAAAAAAAAGAATGTTTGGATGAAACTATACATTTGAGGAACATAATGTAAGGAATATCAACCCTAAATTATCAAACCCATGTTGTAAACCCTGCATTTGATGTTTTTTTATCACATGGAGGAACCCTATGTTTGACTATTCAATGATGGAGTTTTACATCCATGATATTATCTGTGATTTATACAATGGTCTTGATGATATGGGATATCATTTCAAAGACTTTTATGACTGATTAGAAGTATCATTATGATTTTTTAAAGGATCATATTCAATGGAGTTAATCATTTCCATTATTACTGGAATATATAATTCTTTTGAAAGAATTTGAATTCAAATATTCATGATTTACTATGTGATATTGTTGGAGCTAGTTTGACCAAGATTTGTTCAACCAACTTTATAAATATTTAGATGTTATTAATCAAGAAAATGATGATTTATGTACATTAATAGATAAAAAATATTGATAGATATATAGAGGATTTATAAATATGAAAAAGTTGTGTGTTGTTTCCTTCAGAGATACAGTTTGAAGACATACATGTTTTGATCTATCTAATCAACGCGCTTATATTAGTGTCATTGCTACTGCACTTTTGTTAAATATTTTTCTACAATAATGAAGAATCATTTGGTGAAGACACACCTTGTAGGAATACGTGTTTTAACTTCTATTTGGTTTTTTCTTTGCTACTATTTGAATAAAGCCTATGAAATGTTGAAGATCTATTTACTGTTATGCTCTTCTAAGGATCTATATATCATTTCACAGTTGTTGCTGCAATCTGTGAAGTTCAAAATTTACCATTAAAAAAATTAAACTATTTTTATTTATTGATGTTTTAAAAACTCAAACTATGTTTTGGTTAAGTAACATATTTTTGAACTAAGATATGATTTTATGGTTCCCTATAAAATATCTAGAAAGGCTTTGGTAAGTCTTATTATAATGTGTCAAATACCTATACTCAGTTGTGTATTTAAAGGTCTTAGTATATGTGGACCTGATATTAAAATTTCCAAGATCGTGGAGTTGAGTGTTGGTATAGTGGATTAAGTGATATTTGTGACCTGAACCACTATACATCACTGTGTTCATTTTCTTTATTATTTTCCACTGTTCACTCATTATGATTGAAGGAAAGGTTTGATTCATAATAAGAGAAGTGTTATGGATTCATAAAAGTATTTGATGTTCACAATTCACAATCCATCTTGTGTATTTAACATAGTTATAAACATCTTGTCGTAACAATATGAATGGGATATTATTTCCAAAAGTAAAAGGTTTTGTTTTTTATATGTGATGTGATGAGATGTGATGGCTTAGATGTCTCTAGGTGAGATATGATGAGATGGATTATGGTGGGGTTCGTGCATGGTAGGAGGAGGGAATGAGGTTAATGTTCTTGATGTTCACGATACGCTAATACACTAGTTAAGATATATGATGTGATGCGATGGACCATGTGTCTGTAGGGGGAATGCGATGTGATGTGATGTTATTCAAAAGAGGTGGGAGGGCCATGATATATGACATTAGGATGTGATTACAGAAAATCAGTTGGAATGTGGTGTGGAGTATCTTATCCTTGATATTCTTCATTTTTATATTATTACACTTGGATGCGTTATTTGATGAGATATCCTTGGCGAGGTCAAGGTTTTTGTTAGTATACAAGTATACGTGTTGTTTTTTCTGATGTTTTACCACTGGTACATTAGTTTCTCTTTTCACATGTGTAAGAGAGACTTTGGGTTTCCTACTTAGTATACCTGTATTATCAACCTACGTGTATAAAATTGTTTCTACGTTTTTAGGAGGACATCATGGACCACTCTCTACATTACTATCTCAGACCTTTGGATAGTTTTTGTGTAGATCTATCTTTGTTTTTGGGTATTAATTTTGGAGAATTTTATATGAATGGGTTTTGTTTATACATGCATTGTGGGATAGTTTAGATTTATTTATAATTATTTCATGGATTTTATTGTGGATGATTCATCTTATATATAGATCCTACATTAATATAGAGGATAATGACTCCAATAAAAGAAATTTATATACTCTAGGTTCTAGTCTCCAACATAAGTTCTACAGGAGGCAAGACTCAAGGGGATTATATCTCTCCCCAAATTGTGTTGTCTTTGAAGGGAGTGGGTTGTAGAAAAACCTAAAATCCAGGAAAATACAAAAATTTCACTAAAAAATCTAAAAACCACTAAAAAAACTGAAATAACCCTAAATACCAAAAAAAAAATAAAAACCCTAAAAACCCAAAAAACCAAAAAACCCGAAAAATGCATACAAACAATAAGAAAACATAAAAATCCTAAAAATCCCTAAAAACATAAAAACCCCTATAATCCTTGGAAACCACTAGGAAAACTTTAAAAAACTTAAGAAGACTTAACACCCCTAAAAACCTAAAAACCTAAAAACCCTAAAAAACCCTAAAAACCCTAAAGCCACTCAAAATACATAAAAACCATAGAAACCATAAAAATCACTAAAAATCCCAAAAACATAAAATCTCAGAAAACAAAAAAACCTAATAAAAAATTACAAACATAAAAAAACATTAAACCCCTAAAAATCAAAAAATTTCTAAGAACCCTAAAAGTCACAAAAAATCATAAATCCCGTAAAGACCATAAAACCCCCTAAAACAATAAACCCCCCTAAACCCCTAAAACCCCTAAAAATCACTAAAAACTCTAAAAACCCTTTTAAACACCTAAAAAATTAAAAAAATATAGAAAAATATCAAAAACACTATCAAAATTAAAAAACCCTAAACCCCCAAAAAACCAAAAAAAAACTTAAAACCCTAAAAACCATAAAAACACTGAAAATTATAAAATCCTCAAAAGCAATAAAAACCTAAATGATTCCTAAATATCCCAAAAATGATAAAAAAACCCTAAAAACCATGAAAATTCTAAAACCATAAAAATATAAAAACACTTAACACCCATAAAAACCTAAAAACCCTAAAAACGCAAAAACCTTAAAAAACTTTTAAAACCATAAAAATAAATGAAAACATTTAAATCCCCTAGAAACCAATAAACCCCACTAAAAACTATAAACACCCCATAAACACATAAAAATATTAAAAAACTATAAAATTCAATAAAACCCTAAATACTCAAAAAACAATAATATTCAGAAAAACATAAAAACAATAAATACAATAAAAAATACAAAAAATGCTCAAAATCCTTAAAAACCATAAAAAAATCCCTAAAAATCCATAAAAGAGTAAAACCCCCCAAAACCCTAGAAAACCATCAAAATCATGAAAACACTTAAAACACCTAAAATGCTAAAAACACTTAAAATTCGTTAAGGACATAAAAACCCATTAAAATCATAATAAATCCTTAAAAATCCCTAAGAATATAAAATAACCTAAAAACTGTGAAAACCCTAAGAATGCTATAAAAATAAAAAAACACATTAAAACACTACAAAACTAAAAACCCCTAAAAAACATAGAACCCATACAACTTCCAAAAGTCTTCAAAACCGAAAAAACCCATAAAAACCACAAAACCACTAAAAAATATAAGAGCCCATTAAACCCATAAAAACGTTAAAAACTCTAAAAAACATAAAAAAATAAAAAATAAAAATACCCCAAAACCCCAAAAAACCCTAAAAACATAAAAAACGTAAAAAATAACTAAATATGATAAAAGGTTAAAAAACACAAAAAACCCGGGAAAACCCTAAGAAAACCTTTAAAACCTAAAAACACATAAAACTCCAAAAAAATTGAAAATAATAATAAAACCACTTAAAACCCATAAAAAACAAAAAAACATAAAACAACTAAAAACCTTAAAAAAACATAATCCCCAAAAATCATAATAAACCACTAAAAACTCTAAACACCATTTAAACCCCTAAAAAACGTAAGAAATATAAAAAACCATTAAACACCTAAAAACTCCAAAACATTAAAAAATCCATAAAAACCCAAAAAAAAACCCTATAAAACATATAAACCCTCAAATCATTAAAACCATAAACACCATAAAAATTCTAAAATTCCCTTAAAGTGCCTAAAAACATAAGACACTTAAAACCATAAAAAACCAAAGAAGAAATTAAAAAACTAATAACACTTTAAACCCCTAAAATCCAAAAAAACACTAAGAACCAAAAAACCTGTAAAAACCATAAAAACCTAAAAATCCCTACAAACCGCAACTGACAATAAAAATTATAAAAAAGAACTCAAAATCGTGAGGAATTTAAAATGTCTAAAAAACATAATAAAACCCTAAAAACCTAAAAAACATTAAACCCCTAAAAACCTAAAAATTCTAACAACTCTAAAACCCTCTAAAAACCCAAAAAACCAAAAAAACAACTTAAAACTCTAAACCCTTAAAAACCCATCAAACGCATAAAACCCCACTAAAAACTGCAAAAACCCATTAAACCCATGAAAAATTTAAAAACACTAAAATACAAAATTAACCTTAAAAAATAAAAAACAATAAACCCCCCAAAAAAAACCCTAAAACCCTACAAAAATCTAAAAACCCTAAAAACCTCGAAAATCCCTAAGAAAAACATTATACCTAAAAATATTTTAAACCTTTGAAAAAGTAAAATCACTAAAAACCGTAGAAAACCATAAAACCCTGAAAACACCTAATACTGCACAAAATCCCTGAAAACCCTAAAAAATAAAAATCCTAAAAAATTCTTAAAAATTCCTAAAAATTTAATAACCCTTAAAAAACCAGAAAAACCCTAAGAAATCCATAGAAACCTAAAACTCATAAAACACATAAAAACATAAAAAGCATGAAATCCCCTAAAAGACCCTGATAACCCTGAAAAATAATAAAAAACCTACAAACCACAAAAACCATTAAAACCAATTAAAACCCTAAAAACCACAAAAAAACCCCAAAACCCTTTAAAACCTAAAAAATTTAAAAACACTAAAAACTTTCAAAACCCACGAAATTAAAAAAAACAACCCACCCCCCCCAAACATAATTATAAAAAACCCTACACCCCACAAAACATTCAAAAAACCTAAGAAACCAAATAAAACCTAAAAACCAATAAAAAACTAAATACATAAAAAACATAAAATCTCTGGAAAACACCATGAGAACCTTAATGACCAAATTTCACTTAAATCCTTTAAAAACATAAAAACAGAAAAGACCATAAAAACAAAAAATAACCCCTATAAATCCACAAAATCCCTAAAGCCAAAAAACCAAAAAAAATCATTAAAATGTTAAAAAATCCCTAAATATGTAAAAAAATCTAAAAAACTGTATGAAAACCATGAAATACTAAAAAAATTCAAGCCCATAAATAACTTGAAAAACACTAATAACTATAAAAACCATAAAATACCCTAAAACCAAAAAACGAAAAAACCCTAATCCCCTAAAACCCCATAAAAACATAAAAACCCTAAAAACACTAAAATATCTAAAAACCCTTTAAACCCTTGTGAACATTAAAAAACTGTAAAAAACATTTAAACCACTAAAAATATCAAAAAAAGCGTAAACCGCAAAAAAACCATAGAATCCAAAAAACCCATCTAATACCATAAAACCCTCAAAATCATAAAAATCCTAAAAAATCCATATAAATGTCAAAAACCCAATAACCCCTAAAAATCCTAATAAAACCATTATAAAAAAATACACATAAAACCCCTAAAACCCTAAAAAATCATAAAAACTTAAAAACCCAAAAATCTTTCAAAATCCCACAAAACCTAAAAAATCCCCAAAAATCTCTAGAAATGTAAAAAACCCTGAAACCCCTATGAAAATTTTTAAAAACTAAAAACACTTCAAACCACTATATTTAATAAAACAATTCTAAAACTCTAAAAAACCCTAAAACTCCTAAAAACCCGAAAAACCATAAACACCCCTAAAAACCTTAAAACCCCTAGGAACCAAAAAAACCTAAAATACCACAAAAACACTAAATAAAATTTTACCCATAAAAATGATAAAAACTCTAAAAAACCATAAAATATCTAAAAGGGTAAAAAAACTCAAAAAACACTCTAAAACCCAAAAACTGTGAAAAACACCTAAAACTATAAAAAACCCAAAACCCTACAAATCCCTAAAAACCTAAAAGACCATAAATTCAATAAAAACCGTAAAAAACCAAAATATACCGACGAAAACCTTAAAAATAAAAATATAAAAAATCCTAGAAATCCTAAAATATTCTATAACCTCTAAAAACCCTAAAGACCTCAAAAGTAGAAAAAACCATAAAAAACCCATGGATTTTTTAAAAATACCTAAAAGTCCCTAAAAACCAAAAAACTATAAAACCCCTAAAAACCACTAATAGAACCTTAAAAACCTAAAAACACTTAAAACCCCTATAAAGGAAAAAAACACCAAATATCCTAAAAACCCTAAAAACCATAAAACCCCCTAAAACCCACAAAATCACTAAAAACCATAAAGACCAAAAAAATCCTTAAAATCCCTTAATATCCCTTAAAACAAAAGAAATAGTAAAACTCTAAAAAACTGTAAGAAAACTGTAAAAACATAAAAATAATTAAAATACCAAAAAATTCCAAAAATCCTAAAATCTCTAAAAACAAAAAGAAAACTAAAAATCCTAAAAAACCCTAAGAAAATAATAATAATATAAAATCACTTAAAACCCCTAAAAATCCCAAAAAATGCTACAAAGCCTAAAATCCTTTAAAAACTCTAAATAACTCAAAAACCCAAAAAAACCCATAAAACAATCACAAACTCTAATGACCGAAAAAACCTAAAAACCACTGAAAACCTTATAAAACGATTAAAATAATAAAAATTTATGAAAATTTTATAAAATACCAAATCTATAAGAACTCAAAAAACCACTAAAAAACAAAAAAAATATTAAAAACTGTAAAAACTATAAAAACCCAACAAATTTATAGAAACCATAAAAACCCAAAAAATCCATAAAAACCCCTAAAAATATAAAAACCACAAAAACCCAAAAAAACCATAAGAAACCCTCACAAATATAAGAACATTTAAACCCCTAGAAAACCTTCAAAATTCTAAAACTCTAAAAAACACAAATAACAAAAAAAATCATCAAAATATCTAAAAACATAAAAAACAATAAAAAACCTAAAACACCTAAAAATTCTTAAAATAGTAAAAAACCCTAAAACATTGAAATATCCTAAGAAAACAATAAAAACCTAAAATGACTTAAAACCACTAAAAACCCCTATTAGAATCTAAAAACCCCAAAACCTATAAAAACTATAAAACCCCAAAAAATATAAAACACCCTAAAACCCATAAAAACCATAAAACTATTGAAAACTATAAAATCCCATCAATCCCTTAAAAAAGAAAAAAGTCTAAAAAATATTAAAAACCCTAAAAACCCAAAAGAACCAAAAAAACCCATGAAACAATAAAAACACTAAAAATCCCTAAAATCCTAAAAACACATAAAATCCATAAAATTGCCTTCAAATCCTGAAAAACATAAAAATATCTAACATAATTCCATAATAAAACCTTAAATTTTAAAAGCACTTTATACCCCTAAAACTAAAAAAGGTAAAATCACTAAAGGATCCTAAAACCCCCAAAAAACCCCAAAACCCATAAAACACCCTAAAACCTTTTAAACCACAAAAAATCTATAAACACACTAAAAATGACTAAAAACAATAAAATTCCTTTAAACACCTAGAAAAATTATAAAACACTAAAAAACCATAAACCCCTAAAAAAACCCTATAATCCCAAAAAAAATATAAAACCCCAAAAATCCTATTAAAAATCCTAAAAAGAAAAAAAATCCTTAAATACCTAAAAATCTCTAAAAACAAAACAAAAACTAAAAAACCCCAAAAAATACACAAGTAAACTATAAAACATAAATACACATAAAACCCATAAAAATACTAAAATTTCTACAAACCATAAAATATCTAAACCCATCCAAATCCCTAAAAATTGGTCAGATCTGGCTTGCGGTGAAAAAAAAATGTCTCCTTGGAGCTCGGATACCTTGCTGGAAGTCTGCCACGGTTTGGGGTTGACTTTGCAGATCTTGGCCCTCGGGAGGATCAGCGGAGTTCGGGGCCTCTTCGACGTTGCAGTCATGGCAAGGAGGCACAGTTGATCTTGAATCGGCAGTAGTTTGTGTAGAAGATGTCGACCAGTAATTGGTATCTGCAGAGGATCCAGAGGTTTTTTCGCAGATATGCTGGTGGTGTGCTTGGCCCTAGGGATTACGCTTACAGATCTTCTCGTCAACGACTCGCACATAAGTTTTAGGTTTGGTTTTATAGTTCCTTGTATCTGTCTACTTTTCACGCTGTTTTCGCGAGGTTGCTTAAGTGGTGTTGGGACCTGGTCGTTTTGCTGATCTTTCGTTCATCCGGGTACCAAAACGGATCCTTTGGTCTTCAATTTTCTGCTGATATTCTTGGATGGATCCTACCTTTTACTGGAAGGGATCTTTGGGTTGCGGAGCTGGAAAATTTTCACCCCTGGTTGTGCTTTTGGGTGTGTTATGCTGGACTGATGCGTGTTACATGGCTGAGATATGCTAATAATGATGCCTTTGTGTTTGGTGTTGGTAATTCTGTGCTGCCGGGAACTTCTCTGCCTGGCATTGTGGTGATGGCTGATTTGGATGGTCCTTTTTTGAATGGTGAGGAATTTTCTGATCTTATTTCTACTGGTGGTAGTTCTGTTTTGGTGAAGATGGTTTTGTCCTGCGTGGTGGAGTGGGCTGATGTGGGAGCTGGTAATTTTGGAGATGTTGCTGGATTGGTTGTGTTTTTTGGTAATGTTGTTGTGGGCTGGTTGTTGTTTGGCTGGAATGCGATGAAGTGTGCAGGTTGGAATTTGGTGTTATTGGTTCTGTGTTGCTTGCGGTGGACCTTCTTGGTGAGGAGGTACTGGATACCGGATTTTGTGAGAATGGATAATGGTTGTTGCAAGGATGTGAGCTCTGGTTGCTGGTTTTTGTGTGATTCTGGTGCTGATGGTTATGTGTTGCTGGTGGTGGATTGTTCGGGTGAGAAGTTGTTGGATGCTGGTTTTTGTAAGGATGGAAGCTGGTCAGTTCTTGGTTGCAAGCTGTTGGATGCTGCATACTGCTGGATGAGGGTGTTGGTTGTTGTATGGACCTTGGTGTGCTTTCTTGGTTTTTCTTTTGTTTTTTGATTTTTCTTTTTTTTTTGATGTGGGTTGTAAGGGGTTTTTGGGTGTGGGTCGTTTGACCCCGCCCCTCCCTTGTCTGCTGTGTCTTTGTGTCTTTTTCAAATAAATTTTGGGGGGAGTCAGGAATAGCCTGGCCCCGAGCCTTCCTTGCCTAAAAACCATAAAAAATTATAAATATCTGAAAATATCGTTAAAATCTGTAAAAATGTAAAAAAATAAAAATCTAAAAAACCCGAATAAAACATTAAAAAACAAAAAACTCTTAAAACGCATAAAAACATTAAAAAGGCTAAAAAACCTAAAAACCACAATAAACCTTAAAATTCATAAAAACCCTAAAAACCATAAACCCCCAAAAAACATGAAAAAGTCTAAAAACCATTAAAACCCTAGATACATTAACAAATATAAAAGAAATAATACCCTAAACAACAAAAAACCCTAAAAACCCAAAAGAACCATAAAATCATAAAAACCCAAAAAATCAAAAAAACACTAAAAATCCCTAAACACCATAAAAAGCACTAAAAATACTAAAAATCCAAAAAAAAACTAAAAACCCTAAAGAAGGATATGAAACCCTTAAAAAATTTTAAATACACATCAAACCCCTAAAAATCCTAAAAATCCAAATAACCCTAAAATATCCCCAAAAGGCCTAAAAAGCTAAAACACCTCAAAATCCTTAAAAACCCCTAAAAAACTGGAAAATTCCAAAAAATATCAAAAAAATATTGCACCCCTTAACCCTAAAAAAACCTAATAAATCCATAAGAACCTAAAAATAATTAATGTCACTAAACCCCTAAAAAAAGTAAAACCCTTAAAAGTCCCAAAAAACAGAAAACCCCTAAACCATAAGAAGCATATGAAAAATCATAAAACCCAAAAACCCTTAAAATCTCTAAAAACCATAAAATTTTAAAAACCATTTAAACCCCAAAAAATTGTAGAAAACATTAAAAACCCCCAAAATCCCTAAAAACCCAAAAAAACTTTTAAAATCATAAATAATCTAAAAAAACCATAAAAACGTGAAAAACATCAAAAACCATAACACCCTAAGAAAACATTAAAATCCTAACAACCTGAAAACACCCTAAAATCCGAAAATACACTAAAAAATTGAATAACCCTAAAACCTCTAAAACCATAAAAAACACTAAAAACCCAGAAAAATTATAAAAGCATAAAGATACTCTAAAAGCCCATTAAAACACATATAACATTAAAAAACTCTAAATAACCTAAAAAATCATAAAACCCTAAAAACCCATAAAAACCCTAAAACCCAAAAAACACATAAAAACTTTACAAATCCTTAAAATTAACCAAAAAAAGAAAAAACACTAAAAACCCGGAAAATTGAAAAAAACATAAAAACATAAAAAACATAAACCTTCTAAAAACCCAAAAAATTCCATAACCCCTACAAACGCAAAAATACCTAAAAATTCATAAAATCTCTAAAACCCTAAGAAACCATAAAAATAAAAATATATTAATAAAAATAGATAAATTTTTTAAAACCCCCTAAAAACTGATTAAACCAAAAGAAAAATTTAAAAACCTAAAAACAATTAATTCCATTAAAGCGTAAAAATTCTAAAGACACTAAAAAGCCTAAATACTATAAAAAACCATAAAAAAATTAAAAACCAATAAAACTCTAAAAACCCATTAAAATCCTTGAATCATTAAAAAAACTCTGAAAACCATCAAAAACTAAAAAAACTCAAAAACAAACCTAAAAAAACCACAAACACCAGAAACCATAAATCCATAAAAACCATTAAATCCCACAATTTCCTAAAAATCCTAAAAATCCCAAAATATCTCAAAAAAAAGTTAAACACCCTAAAACCCCTGAAAACAAAATGAAAAAACTAAATTCCTAAATATAATTAAAACCCCAAAAAAACACTAAAAACTCTAAAAACCTAAAGAACCTGAAAGACCCTCCAAATACCTAAAAACTATAAAACACATACAAATCCTAAAAAATACCTTAAAATCTCTAAAAACATAAAAACCCCTAAAAACATTGAAAAACTGAAAGAAAACCTTGAAAACCTTATAACACTTAAAATATCTATAAAAAAAACTAAAATCCATAAAAACCAAAATACCCCTTAAATCAATAAAAAATCTAAAATACCCCAAAAAATAATGAAAAATCTAAAACCCCATAAAACCACTAAAAATGTAAAAAACTATAAAAAACCCAAAAAAAGATAAAACACTTAAAATAAGTAAAAAAGCTAAAACTCATAAAAACCTTTAAAACCATAAAACCCATTATAAACCTTAGAAACCCCAAAAATAACAAAAAAACCCAAAAACCAATAAAAACAAAAAACACTTTAAACCACTAAAATGTTAAAATACTCTAAAAAAACTTTAAAAGTATAAAAAAATAAAACCCTAAAAATCCACAAAAACCTAAAATACCATAAAAATCCTGAAAAAACCCTAGAAATGTAAAAAAAACCCTAAAAACCAAGAAAAATCTATGAAAACAAATTAAAAGCCTAAAAACACTTTATACCCTAAAAATCCTAAAAATGATAAAAAACACTAAAAACCCTATAACCCTAAAAACCCTAAAAATCATAAAAATGCTTAAAGACCCCAAAACCATGAAAAAAACTAAAAATATCCAAAAACCATAAAAATATTGAAAGGACCTATAATCCCTAAAATCATAAAAATCCAAAAATCTCTTAAAAACCATCATAAAACTTTTAAAACCTAAGAAAACATGAAACCCATTAAACCCAAAGAGATCCTAAAACCCCTAAAAGACCATAAAAACCCAAAAACCCATAAAATTCTTAAAAAATTTATAAAACCCTAATACCCCATAACACCCTTAAACCCCATAAAAACCCTAAAAAGAACTAGAGACTCCAAAAACTCATTAAACACCTAAAAACGTTAAAAAACCAAAAAATTTAAATCCCTAAAAAACACAAAAAACCCTATAAAAATAAATAAAAAATAATACCCCTAAAAGTGCTAAAAACCCTCAAAATCCCTAAAAAATCTAAAATCTATTTAAAATTATAAAAAATATCTAAATATCCCTAAAATGACGTAAAAACATAAAACCCTGTAAAACCCCAGGAAAACATTAAAATCCTAAAAACACTTAAAACTATAAAGAAACATATAAAACACCAAAAACCCTAAAAACCCTAAAATCAATAAAAACCCAAAAAAAGATTAAAAAAACCCTTAAAACCCATAAAACCCAAAAAACAAGGAAAAATCTAAAAAGCATTTAAACCCCTACAAACTTTTAAAAACACATGAAATATAAAATCCATAGAAAACTAAAAAAACCATAAAACCCTAAACATCCTAAATTATCCTAGAAACCCTAAAAATAATAAAAAAACCTAAAAAGATTAAAAAATATATAAAAATGTAGAAAACCCTAAAAACATGGAAAAAACCAAATATGACATTAAAAATAATAAAAAAATAAACCCAACAAAAACCTAAAAATGCTTAAAACCCAAAACCCCCCTAACCCCCAAAATCCCTAAAAACCCTAAAAATATAAAAAAACATAAAATCCCTTAAAACATAAAAATGAATAAAATAATGAAAACCCATAAGAAAAAATTTAAAAAATAAAAACAATTTTACCCCCTAAACACCTAAAAAATACAAAAAAACTAAAAGACCCTCAAATCCCTAAAACCTCAAAAACCCCTAAAAACATTTAAACCCCAAAAACCCAAAAAACCCTAAAACCCACTAAAAAGTCTAAAAAAGTTTTACACGCCTAAAAATGTTTAAATAATCTAAAAAATGTAAAAAACCTAAAAAACCAAGAAAACCATTGAAAACAAAATAAATAGAACCAATAAAAACCCTAAAAACCATAAAAATATCTAAGGATCCTAAAATCCATAAAAATCCTATAAAATCTCTAAAATTCCAAAAAATGTAAAAAACCCTAAAAACATTTAAAAACACTAACAAACCTTAAAAACCCAAAACACATAAAACCCCTAAAAAAATATCTCCAAAACCACAAAAGTCTCTAAGATAGATAAAACCCCTAAAAACCATAAAAGCGCACAAAACCTTTAAAGAAATCCAAAAAACACATAAAACCCCTAAAACAACTAAAATTTATAGAAAAACCTTTATTCCTTAAAAGATGTTAAAAATGACTAAAAACATTAAAATCCTAAAAACTGAATAAAACCATAAAAACTTTAAAAATCCTATACAATCGTAACCACACTCAAAATATCTAAAATACCAAAAAAAAAATATCCTAAAATATCCTAAAAATCCCTAAAAATGTAAAGAACCCTAAGAATCCAAAAAAAAAACATCAGAAAATCAAAAAACCCTAAAAATATTGAAAACCATAAAACCCCAAAAAAATGCTAAAACTCTAAAGAACTTGAAAACCAATAAAACCCCTAAAACCATAAAAACCCTAAAACCCATAAAACCCAAAAACACTAAAAATATAAATACCCTTTAAATCCCAAAAAAATTTAAAAACATAAAAGAACATTAAAACATTACAAAACTAAGAAATCCCTGTAAATATAAAATGACCATAAAAACACTAAAATCCCTAAAAAAACCTTAAAAATTCCAAAACACTAAAACCCATAAAAATCCTAAAAAATCCCTAAAATCCAAAAAAACCCCAAAACTGTTAGAAAACACTAAATCCCTAAAAACCCTAAAAACTATCTAGATCCCTAAAACCCTTAAAAACCTATATAAATAAAAAAAACCCATAAAATACTTAAAAATGTAAAAACCATAAAACCCTAAAAAACCTATGAAAACCATAAAAAACTAAAAACACCTAAAACCCCTAAAAACAAATAAACGCTAAAAACCCTAAAAACCATAAAAACACATAAAACCATAAAAATCCTAAAATCTCATAAAAACCCTAATTACACACTAAAAACTCTAAAAACCCATAATTCCTCAAAAATTGTTAAAAACTATAAAAAACCATAAAACCAAAACAACTCCTAGAAAAACATAACCCCCCCCCCCCAAGAGCCATAAAACTCTATAAACACTAGAAAACCCAAAATCCCAAAAAAACCAAAAAACAAAAATAAAATCCTAATAAATACCTTAAACTCCAAAAAAAACCATTAAAACCACAATGAAAACCTTAAATATCTAAAAATACTTAAAACCACTAAATAACATAAGAAATTATAAACAACTTAAAAACCCTAAAAACCCTTCAAATCCCAAAAACCCCAAAAACCATAAAAATCCATAAAATCCATAAAAATCCCAGAAAGCACAAAAACACTCAAAACCCTAAAAAATCCAAAAAAACATAAAACCCGTAAAAATCTAAAAAATAAAAACAGCCTAAAAGGCCTTAAAATCCTAAACCCCTAAATACCATAAAACATCTAAAAACAAAAAAATACCCTAAAACCCCACAAAACCTCAAAAAACCACAAAAAACCCTAAAAAACCTATTAACCCCAAAAAAGTTATAGCACAATAAGAAAATTAAAAACCAAAATAACTCTAAAAATCACTAAAATCTCTGAAAACTCTAAAAACACTTAAAACCATAAAAATCCCAAAAAAACTACAAAAATCATAAAACATAAAAAACCATAATACATGAAAACATAAGAAGACTTTAAAAACATGAAAAAACATAAAAACTCTAAAAAACCATAATAACCATAAAAACATAAAAACCCGTAAAAATCATAAAATATCAAAAAAAAATTAAAAACTACTAAAAAATATAAAATCCCCTAATAATATAAAAAAATTCAAACTCTAAATCCATGAAAATCCTTAAAAACCCTAAAAGATCATAAAATTATTAAAAATACATGAAAATACCTAAAAATACCTAAAAATATAAAAAATACTAAAAACCTAGAAAAGTATAAAAAAATATAATAAACTAAAAAAAATTAAACCTATAATAACCCTTAAATGTTTAAAAACTATAAATGACCAAAAACCCCAAAAAAACCCAAAAAACCATTGAAAAATATAAAACCCATAAAAAACATAAAAACCCATAAAACACTAACACCTCCTAAAAAGTATAAAAACCCTTTAAAACCTTAAGAATGTTAAAGTCTCTAAAAATCATAAAACCCAAAAAATCTAAAAAAATCATAAAAAACCAAAAAAACTATAAAAATCCTAAAAATCTTAAATACCCAAACCCCCCCCCCAAATCCCTAAAATCCTAAAAAATAATAAAAATCATAAAAAAGACTTAAAAATCATTAAAAATGTGAAAAATAATAAAAATCCTAAAACCCTATGAATAAACCAAATAAAAAGGTCAAAACCTAAAAAAACAAAAATCCCGAAAAATAGAAAAATTGGTAAAACCCATAAAAAACCCCAAAACACAAAAAAAACCCTCAAAATTACTAAAAACACTAAAAACCATAAACACTAAAATACCTAAAAATAATTCAAAATAATAAAAAACCATAAAACCCATAAGAAAAACTAAAGAATAATAAAATAATTAAAACCCTAAAAAATATAAAAATTGATTGAAACACTAAAATAACCTAAAACCCCTAAAAACCACAAAACCCCTAAAATCCCCAAAAACCATAAGACCCAAAAAGCCTAAAAAACCACTAAACATTATAAAAATCCTTTATAAACCTAAAAATTATAAAAACTATATAAAAATACTAAAAAAATAAAACAAAACACCTAGAACCCTAAAGAACCAATGACAACTTAAAATCCTAAAACCCTCAAAATCTCTAAAAACCTAAAAACCCATAAAATTCATAAAAAATACATAAAAATCACTCAAAATGTAAAAAAACTTAAAAGCATGAAATCCCCTTATAAAAGATTAAAATATAAATTCACTTAAAACCTCAAAAAACCTAAAAAATTAAAAAAACAACGCAAAACTGAAAATACCCTAAAAACCCAAAACCCCTCCAAATCCCTAAAAACCCTAAATTCCATTAAAACTCTAAAAAATCCTTAAAATACCTAAAATCTATATAACCATAAAACCCCTAAAACCAAAAGAAATTCCTAAAATTCTAAAAACAATTAAAACACCTAAAAACCAAAAAAATGAAAAAAACCCAAAAAGATTCTAAAAACCTGAAAACCCTAAAATACACTAAAAACCATAAAAACACCGAAAAACCATAAAAACACTAGAACACATACAATACCTAAAAACAAATAAAAACTCTAAAAAACCCTTTAAAATCCTAAAAACATTGAAAACCTCTAAAAACTTTTAAAAATCGAAAAAACTAAAAAAACACTAAAAATTAAAAAAAACCTAATGACCATAAAACCCTAAAAACCCCTAAAATACAAAAATCCATAAAAATCATTAAAAAAAATAAAATTACAATTGTAAAAAAGATTAAAATTTATAAAACCCATAAAAAAGCAATAAAAACAAAAAAAATCAATAACACTGAAAGAACTAAAAAACACTAAAAACTCAAAAAAACCAAAAAAACCTTAAAAACCATAAACCCCTAAAAACAAAAACACTATAAAAACCCATAAAACCCCTTAATCCACAAAAATATCTAAAAAACCTTTAAAACTCTACAAATTTTAGAAAACTATATAACATATTAAAACCCCTAAAAAATCAAAAAACCCCTCTAAACCCCAAAAAATCCCATAAAACCCCCAAACCATAAAAACACCTAAAAATCATCAAAAAACCCAAAGTTACCAAAAAAACATAGAAATTATAAAAACTTCCTACAAATATAAAAAAACATATAAACCATAATAACCCCAAAAACCCCTAAGGATACATTAAAAACCTACAGACACTTAAAAACCTAAAATACTTAAAAATTCTAGAAACTAACAAAAACCCATAATTCCCTAAAAAAATTAAACCCATCAAAATCCCTAAAAACCTAAAAAACATAAAATTATAAATATCATTAGAAGTCCCTAAAATAAAAAAACTCCCTAAAACACTGAATACCACTAGGAAAACCATAAAAACCCCAAAAAACATAAAACCACTAAAAAACCTCTAAGTTCTAAAAACCCTAAAAACCATAAATCCCTAGAAACAATGAAAACCACTAGAAGCCTTTTAAAACCATGAAACCCATAAAATACATAAAACTAAAAAAGAATATAAAAACTCTTTAAACTACTAAAATGTTAAAAAAACTCTAAAACTATAAAAAAAACATAAAAACTCCAAAAAAACCCAAAAAACAAAACAAAACATAAAATAAAAAAACCCTAAAAAAACCCAAAAAACTCTAAAACCCTAAATTCCATAAAAACCCTAAAGCCATAAAAATCATAAATAATTCCTAATAATCCATAAAATTGTAAATACCCCTAAAAATATGAAAACCTCTAACAAAACATTAAGAACATAAAAACACTAAAAACCCATATAAACAAAAAAGAATGCTAAAACCCCAAAAAAAATCCTAAAACACTTAAAAGTCCTAAAACCCCTCAAAATACATAAAACCCTAAAACAATAAAAATTAAAAAAATCCCTAAAAATATAACTAAAAATGAAAACCCCCAAGAAAACCATAAAACTATAAAATCACTTAAAAATGTTAAAAACCCTAAAAATGCTAAAAACCAATAAAACCCTAAAAACCACTAAAAACACTAAAACCCTTTTAAAACATTAAATGATAAAAAAATGAAAAAAATATTAAAAACCCTAAAAAATAAAAAACCCCAAAACCCCAAAAAATACATAAAACCCTGAAACCCATAAAAACCCCAAATCCCTAAAAAATCCCTAAAAACAATAAAAACCCATATAAATCCCACATATATATATAAATACCTAAAAACTCAAAAAAATCACAAAAACCAAAATGAAATATTTATAAACCATAAAACACTTAAAACCCCATAATAACCTAAAAACCCTAAAAAATACCAAAACCCTAAAACCCTTTAAAACCCAAAAAACATAAAAATACAAAATAACCCTAAAAACCAATGAAAACTCTAAAAACCATTTAAACCCCTAAAAAGCCTAAAACCTATAAAATGCCTTAAAAACTAAAAAAATCCTAAACACCCGATAAATTCATAAAACCCCTAAAAACCCTATAACACCCCCAAAATCCCTAAAAACCTAAAAACCATTAAAAATAATAAAAAATAATTAAAAATCACTACAAAAATAAAAAACCTTAAAAATATAAGAGAAATATAAAACCTAAAAAGACCAAAATCCCCTAAAAACCTAAAAAGCGCCAAAAACATTAAAAATCCATGAAAACCCTAAATCCCATTAAACCCCCCTAAAACATAAAAAACACTAAAAAACCATAAAAACCCTAAAATCCACTAAAAACTCCAAACCCCCATTAAACCTCTATAGACATTAAAAAACATTAAAAAACAATAAAAACTCAATAAACTAAAAAAACCATAAAAATCCATAAACAACCCTAAAAACCTAAAACCCATAAAACCTGAAAAATTCCAAAATATATAAAAAAACATAAAAAATGCTAAAAGCCCTCAAAATTCCTCAAAATGTAAAAAACCCAAAAAACCCTGAATACCCTGAATAAAACTTTAAAAAGAAAAAAACACTTACCACCCCTAAAATACCAAATAAATAATAAAAACGAAAAAAACCATAAAACCCTTAAACACCAATTTTTTTAAAAAACCCTAGAAATATATAAAAATCTTAAAAACCCACTAAAAACTCTAAAAACCCTATAAATCCCAAAAAAATTAAAAAACACTAAATACCATAAAAACCCTACAATACTAAAAAATTCCTAAAAACCGAAAAAAACCTAGAACCCCCAAAACAATAAAACCCTCAAAATTCCAAAAAATTATGGAACATCCTCATAATTAAAAAACCATAAAAATAACTAAAAACATAAAACACCTAAAAACAATGAAAATTTGTAAGAAAAACATTAAAACCCAAAAATACTTAAAACCCCTAAAGAAACATAGAGAGCCTAAAAATTCCTAAGAACCCTAAAAAAAATAAAAAACCATAAAAACCCATAAAAACTAACAAAAAATCCCTAAAAACTGTAAAACCCCTTTATATAATTAAAACCCTTAAAAACTATAAAAGTCCTTAAAACCCAAAAATATAAAAATCCAAAAACACCTATAAACCCATACAAACCCAAAAAACCATCAAAATAAATAAAAAAACTAAAAAACCATTAAAATACTAAAAACCATTAAATCTATAAAAATGTAAAAAAATCCATAAATCCTTGAAAAACACTAATAAAACCTTAAAAACATAAAAACATAAACCCATAATAAATGTAAAAACTGTAAAAAACCAGAAGACCCTAAAATAATTTAAAAACCAGAAAAACCCAAAAACCCATACAAATCCTAAAAATCAAAAAAAACTTAAAAAACCATTAAAGCACTAATAATGATTAAACACTCTAAAAACCTTCAACCCGCCGAAAAATAAAAAAACCCAAAAACCCCAAAAATATCCATAAAAACCGTAAAAAAAATAAAAAATAAAACCCTCTAAAAACAATTAACCCCTAAAAAACCATAAAAATCCTAAAAATATCAAAAAATCCATAAAAACGAAAAAATATAAAAACCTTGAAACCCATATAAAACCTTCAAAATAGAAAAACACTTAAAACCCCTAAAAATTCAAAAAAGTGATAAAACCACTAAAAGACCCCCAAAACCCCCAAAAAAAATAAAAATCATAAAAACCACTAACATTAAAAATCTTGAAAAACCACTAAAAACATTAAAAACCCTTTAAACCATAAAAACATTAATAAAAAGAAAAAACAATAAACCTCTAAAAACCATGAAAACCCAAAATAAAACAACCAAAACCTAAAAACACTTTCTAACAATAAAAAACCAAAATAGGTAACAACACTAAAACCCCAAAAATGAATAAAAAACTAGAAAAGTATGAAAACCAATAAAAACCTTATAAAATAAAAAAACCTAAAACCAACTAAAATTATAAAAACCTTTTAAATGCCTAAAATAATTAAAATAATCTAAAAAATAAATACCATAAATAAATAAAAAATCCATAAAACCCAGAAAAACCAAAAAACCATCAAAATACCTAAAACCCTAAGAAACCATAAAAATACAACAAAATCCTTTAAATCCCTGAAAACTCAAAAAATCCTAAATTCACTAAAATCTCATCAGTAATCCTTAAAAACCTAAAAAGACATAAAACCCCTAAAAATAGTTAAAAACCTAAAATCCCTAAAAATATAAAAATCCATAAACACCTAAAAACCATAAATCCCTAAAAACATATAAAACCCCAAAAAAACCATGGAAATTTTTTAAAATTCTATATATCTCTAAATATGTTAAAAAACACTAAAATCCATAAACCCCTAATAAACTAAATAATCCCAAAAAACCAAAAAAAAGAAAAAAAAACCCAAAAACCCAAAAAACCCAAAAAACCCCCCAAAAACCATCAAAATCCAAATAAACATTAAACCCCCATAAAAATACTAAAAAATACATAAAAGACATAAAAATGTAAATAATTATTAAATCCATGAAAAAACCTATGAATATGTTAAAAAACCAAAAATACATAAAACCCCTCTAAAACATAAAAAAACTAAACCCCCTAAAAGTTCTCAAAACCCCTAAAAGTTCTCAAAAACCCTAAAAATCATAAAACCCTTAAGAAAATTAAGAAACCCTAAAACCCCTTAAATACACTAAAAACCCACTAAATTTTTTTAAAAACCCTTTAAAAACCTAGAAACATAAAAACTCTAAAAATCCTTTGAAACTCTAAAAACATAAAAATACCCTTAAAAACCCCAAAAACCAAAAAAAATTAACAACCCTGTGATAAATAAAATTTCCTAAAACCCCTAAAAACCATAAAAATCCTCTAAATCCCAAAAAATCCCTAAAAAAATAAAAATCTTTGGAAAACCATGAAAACCCTAAAAACCCTAAAAACATAAAAAACTTTTAAAACCCAGAAGAAACATAAAAATGAAGAGAACATAAAACCCAGAAAACCCTAAGAACCATAAGAGACCATAAAAAACATAAAAGAACCTAAAAACCAATAAATACACTGAAAACCACCAAGAACTCTAAAATCCATTTCACCCCCTAAAAAGGTTAAACAAACTTTAAAAAATTCATAAAACCCTAAAAAACAAAAAAAACTAAAAAAAACCATAAAAGTACTAAAAAATCCCTAAAAGTACCTAAAAATATAAGAAACCCTAAATACCCTGAATAACCTAAAAACTAAAAAACACATAAACCCCCTAAAAACCTAAAAAATCTAAAAAATATAAAATCCTAAAACCCCATAAAAATAAAAATAAAAATATGAAACCCATATAAATCATAAAAAAAACCTTAAAACTTATAAAAACCATAAAAACCCTTTAAACCCCTAAAATGAACAAAATCCCTAAAAATCCAAAAATCCAATTTTTTTTAAAAAAATGCACAAAAGTCCCTAAAAACATAAAAAACTCTAAAAACCATAAAAAATCCATAAAACCTAAAAATACATCAAAACCTAAAAACCTAAAAACTACTTAATCCCTAAAAATTGTAAAATATACTAAAAACCATAAAAACAATAAAACCCCTTAAAACACATAAATACCCTAAATCCACTAAAAACTCTAAAAACATTTTGAACCCCTAAAAGTTACAAAACTATAAAATACATTAAACCCATATGAAACTGATAAAAAACCCTCAAAACACAAAATAACCATAAACCCCTCAAAATAGTAAAATCCCTCAATATCCCTAGAAACCATAAAAATCCTTAAAAATAAAAAAATCCAAAAAACATAAAAAAAACTCTAAAAACCCATTAGAAAATCTAAAAAACATTAAAACACTTAAACCCCCTAAAAAAGTAAAATAAAATAAAAAACCTCTAAAAACCCCAAAACCCCCAAAAAATATTAGAAAACTCTAAAAAAACTATAATATCTTTAAAATACTCAAAAAGCCCCTAAAACCCAAAAAACCCGTTAAAATCCAAAAAACTCTAAAAAATACCTAAAAATGTAAAAAATTATTAAAACCATAAAAAACAATAAGAATACCTTAAAATCCTAAAAACACTTAAAACCCATACAAACCCTAATAAATATAAAACCATAAAATCCCATAAAATTCCTAAAAACATAAAAACCACTAAAAATCCTGAAAAATCCTATGAAAACAAAAAAAAATTAATGACCCTTAAAATCGGTAAAAACAAAATGAATTCTAAACGTATAAAAGACACACAAAACCAAAAACCCCATAAAACAATAAAACCCCTAAAAACCGCAAAAAATTGAAAAAACCCATTAAATCCTTCAATAACCACTAAAAACTCTAAAAACTATTTAGACCCCAAAAAATAGTAAAAACACGAAAAATCATTAGAACCCAAAAAATACATAAAAACCCTCAAACTCTCTAGACCACTTAACAACAAAAAAAAAATTCCTAAAATTCCACAAATCCCAAACATCCCCAAAAATGTTAAAACCCTAAAAAACTTGAAAACCCCTAAGAAAACCATAAAAACCAAAAAACTATTTAAAACTAAAAAAAGTAAAAACTTTAGAAACACAAAAAACCCTAAAACACACTAAAAACACTATACCACCACTAAAAACCATATAAATCCCTTTAAACCATAAAATCCCTAAATACCCTAAAAATCCATAAAATCCCTAAAACCCATTAAAAACTCTATAAGACCTTAAAACCCCTAAAATAATTAAAAAATTATTAAAAACAAAAAACCCCCCAAAACCCACAAAACACCATAAAAACCCAAAAAAACCCAAAAAACCCCTAAAACATTAAAAAACTATAAAACCCCTTAAAATTCCAAAAAACCCAAAATACCCTAAAAATCCCATAAATTCCCTAAAAATACCTTAAAATTAAAGAAACCATAAAAATCGTATAAAAACAAAAAAAACATAAAAAATAAATAAAAAACATAAAAACTAATAAAAAGATAAAAATCCTAAAAAACATCTAAAATTCGTAAACACAACTAAAAACATACAAAATCCATAAAAACCATAAAAAAACAAAAATTCTAAAAATCACTAGAAATCCCTAAAACTATAAAAACCCAAACAAACCTGAATACCCCTAAGAAAATCTCAAAATCCTAAAAACACATAAAACCCCTAAAACCTTAAAAATGCTAAAAACCTTCAAAGACATAGAAAAACTAAAAATACCTAAAAACACAAAACACCTAAAACCCATAAAACACTAAAAACCAATAAAATCCTAAAACAAAAAACAATCAAAACCCTTTAAATCCATAAAAACATTAAATAACCCTAAAAACCCTCAAACACTAAAAAGCCAAAAAATATAAAATCCATAAAAACAAAAAAATGCAAAAACCCTAAAAACCATAATAAAATGTTTAAACCCCCCCCCCAAACCAAAAAATGTTAAAAACAATTAAAATCCCTCCCCTAAAATCCCTAAAATCCCTAAAAACCATAAACCCTTAAAAACCATAAAAATACCCTTTAAACCTAGAAAACCCTTAAAAGAAACTACAAAACTCTAGAAAACCCAAAAAACATTAAAAAATATAAAAATATTTAAATCTATAAAAAATAAAAAACCCTTTAAAATCCATTAAAACCCCAAAAACCCTAAAATCACTCAAAATCCTTAGAAATCCTAAAATACCATAAAAATCATAAAAAACCTAAAAATACCTAAAAATGTAAAAAACCCAAAAAAGCCTGAAAATACATAATAAGACCTTAAATATTTAAACTAAATTAGATCCCCTAAAAACCCTTAAAAACTTATGAATCCCTAAATACCACTAAAAACAGTCAAAATCCTCAAAATCATTAAAAAACATAAAAATCCTAAAATATAACTAAAATACCTAAAAAGATAAGACACTATAAAAACCCCAACAAACCCTACAAAAACCTCAAAAACCTAATAACACTTAAAACTCTTAAAACCCTAAAAACTACTAAAAACCGTAAAAAAACCAAAAAACACTAAAAACCAGAAAAACATTAAAAACCATTTAAATCACATAGAAACCATAAAACCCTGAAAAAATGTAATAAAATTTTAACTCCAAAAATGTTTAAACCCCTAAAAACATAAAAACCTCAAATAATAGAAAACAAAAAAAATCACTTAGAGACATAAAAACCCTAAAAAACCTCAAAATAACAAAAAAATGTTAAAAACCATAAAAATAATTAAGAATCTATAAAAAACCTAAAAACATAAAAAAACCAAAAATCATAAGAAAAAAATTAAAATCTAAAATCACATAAAACCCATAAAAACCTAAAATTTTCAAAAAAAAATAAAAAACCCAAAACCTCCAAAAAACAAAAAAAAAACCTAAAAATCAATAAATACTTTAAAAACCATAAAAGTCTTAAAAGAATCCATAAAAATACCAAAAATCGTAAAAGACTATAAAAACAAAAACACCCATAAAAAATCATAAAAACCAAAAGTCTCTTAAAACTCCCAAAAACCAAAAAAATGCTAAAATCCCAAAATAACTTAAAAACCCCAATACCCCATAAAAATATGAAAACCCTTAAAAACATTAAAAACCATTAAAACTAGTAAAATTTCTAAAAATCTACTAAAACTCAAAAATCCATAAAAACAAAATAAAAACTAAAAACCCTAAAAAACCCTAAAGCCCTGAAAATCCCTAAAATTGATAGAAAACTATAACAATCTAAAAAAATCCCTAAAATCAGTAAAAAATTAAATAAATTTGGAACTCCATAAAAAAACTAAGGAAACCTTAAAACTTAAAAATAATTTAAACCCCTATAAAATCTAAAAAATTATAACAAACCTAAAAAACACTAGATCCCCTAAAAATCATAAAACACTAAAAACCCTAAAAACGCCCAAAACAAATAAAAACCCCATAAATAAATAAAACCACAAAAAATCCACTAGAAACTATAAAAACCCCTTAAACCACTAAAAACATGAAAAAACACTACAAAACATTAAAACAAAAAATATCAAAAAATGAAAAAAATATAAAATCCCAAAAAAACCATAAAATCTCTAAAACGCTAAAAAACCGAAAAAACCATAAAAATATTAAAAAACCTATAGAACCATAAAATTTCTAAAAGGACAAAAAAATACCATAAAAATGTAAAAACCCTAAAAATCCTAAATACTTCTAAGAAAACATAATAAACTACAAAAATTAAAACCACTAAATATCCTAAAAAAACTAAAAAAACGAAAAAACCTAAAATCACAAAAAAAAACCGTAAAATCCCAAAAAACCCAAAAAACCATAAAAAATCTAAAAAATCCATAAAAATACCTAAAAACTATAAAAAAACATAAAACAATGAAAATATAATGAAATTAAAAGAACATAAAAACACATAAAACCCCTAAAAACCTAAAAACATTAAAAACCCTAAAACCCCTAAAAAATATAAAATCCATAAAAACCATTAAAAACCCTAAAACCTATAAAAACCCTAAAAACTACAAAAAAAATCTAAAAACATTTAAAACCATTAAAATGATAAAAATATATGAAAATCATTAGAAACCAAAAAACTCAAACAACCCAAAACACCCAAAAAAACTCATTAAACTATAAAAACACTAAAAATCCCTCAAAATCCATAAAATCCTAAAAAACCATAAAAACAGAAAAAATCCAAAAAAATTTATAAAAACATGAAAAACCATAGAAACCCTAAAAAACCCTAAGTTAACAGTAAAATAAAATAAAAAACAATTGAAACCCACAAATGCATTAAAAGTTTAAAAACCCTAAAATACTAAACCACATGAACCCAAAAAAATACCTAAAAAACCTAAAAATGCATAAAAATAATAAAAAGTTGAAAAAATCCATAAAAAATAAAAAAAAACCACGAAAACACCTTAGAAAAACCTAAAACCTTAAACACTTGAATACCCTAAGAAACTTAATAAAGATAAATCCCGAAAAGATCCCAAAAACCATGAAAACCCTTAAAACCCTAAGACACATAATGTTCTTAGAAATGAATAAAAACCCAAAAAACCACTAAAAATCCTAAAAACCCTTTAGTCCCCTAAAAATGAGAAAAAAATTGAAAAAAAACATTAAACCCATAAAATTCAAAAGAAACATTAAAAACAAAATGAAACCAAAAAACCCCTAAAAACACTAAAACCCTATCCCCCTTAAGGTTTCTAAAAACCCTAAAAACCAAAAAAAACTAAAGTTTCCCTAAAAATTCCTTAAAACATAAAAACCCCTAATAATATAGGAAAACCTTATGATAAATTTAAAATCATAATTTTTTTTAAAATAATAAAAAACCTAAAAATTCTAAAAACCCTCAAAACACTAAGAACCCTAAAACCCCCAAAATACCATAAAAATGAAGAAAACCCCTAAGAATCATAAAAAACACTAAAACCCATAAAAACTATAAAACCCATAAAAAACCCTAAAAACCTATGAAAAACCTAAAAAACTAAATAATATAAAAACCCTTTAATCTCAAAAAACATTAAATAATTATAAAAAATCATAAAACCCGTTAAATATTAAAAATCCAAAAAAAAACCAAAAAAACCATTAAAATCCTAATATCTCACAAAATCACTAAAAGCATAAAATTTATTAAAATCCTAAAAAATACAAGAAAATCCATAAAAAGTTAAAAAAACCCCTAAAACCCAAGAAAACCCCTATGAAAACTATAAAAACTCTAAAAACCAAAAAAACTGTAAAACCCAAAAAAACAATCAAAATCTATAAAAAAACAAAAAACCACAAAAATAATAAAAATCCCTAAAAGTGAAAGAAACCCTAAAAACCATATAACCCATAAGAAAAAACTAAAACCGAAAAACACATAAAACACATAAAAAACCTAAAAAACCTAGAAAACAATAAAAATATAAAATCTTTGAAAATTTTAAAAAACTGTAAAACACATAAATACACAAAAAATCCACTAAAAACTCCAAATACCATTTAAATAAATAATGGCATACAAAAAATCTAAATTCATAAATACAATAAAAAACTAAAACACCATAAAAAGAAAAATAATATAATAACCCTAAAATCACTAAATCCCCTAAAAACCAAAAAACACCAAAAAAAACCCTTAAAACCCAAAAAAATCTCAAATGGATCTAAGAATCCTAAAAAAAGTAAAATTTCATAAAAATGATAAGAAAACATAAAAAACCTAAAAAAAGGTAAAACTATTAAAAAACCTAAAAAATACTAATGATCATAAAAATCATAAAGACCCTAAAACACTAAAATCCCTCAATGTCCTTAAAACCCCTAAAAACCATAAATATACTATAAAATCATTTTAAATATCTAAAAACATAAAAAACCCCAAAACAAAGAAAAAAACGTAAAAAAAATATAAAAAAACCTAAAAACACTTAAAACCAATATAAACCCTAAAAAAGATAAAACCCTAAAAAATTCAAAAAGGCCCTTATAACCATAAAACCACCTAAAACCCTAAAAACCCTTAAAAATCACTAAAACCCCTAAAAACCACTAAAAAATCTTAAAACCCCTTTGAACCCAAAAATGTTTAATAAATCTAAAAAAATTAAAATCCCAAGAGAAATCAAAAAAACCTTAAAACCCTAAAAAATTAAAAAAACTATAAAATCCGAAAAAACCTATAAAATCCCTCAAAATCCCTAAAATCCCTAAAAATCACCAAATTCCCAAAAAAATCCTAAAAATACTTAAATATGTCGACAATCCAAAAACCATGAAAAAGCCTATGAAAATCTTGAAAACCCCAAAAACAATTAAAATACCTAAAAACTATAAAACACTAAAATACAAAAATATTAAAAAAATCCTTCAAAACTTAAAAAACTAAAAACCATAAAAAACAAAATAAAAACTCAAAAACCGAAAAACAATTAAAACTCCTAAAAAACATAAAATATTATAAAAATACCAAAAAACCTATAAACTCTGAAAAACCATAAAACCCATAAAAACCGTAAAATCCAATAAATCCCCAAACACCCACTAAAAAATCCAAAAACACATTAAACCTCTGAAAACATTAATAACTATAAAAACCCTTAAACCCCAAAAAAAATAACCCTAAAAAACTTTAAAACCCCTGAAAATCCACAAAATCCCTAAATCCCCTAAAAACATAAGAATCTTAAAATATCTAAAAAAACATTATAAATCCTAGATATACTAAATACCCTATGAATATCTTAAAAACAAAAAAAAATTAAACCCCTAAAAATCCTGTAAAATTGTATAAATTCAAAAAACCTAAAAACCATAAAACCTAAAAATCCCAAAACACCCTAAAAATTCAAAAAATTTAAAAATCAATAAAAAAAGTACAAAAAAATAGAGACAACCCAAAACCTATAAAATCCCAAATTAATCCTTAAAAACACGAAACACCTAAAACCCCTAAAAACCTAAAAGAACCTAAAAAACCTAAAACCCATAAAAGTCCCAAAAAACATAAAATTCACTAAAAAACATAAAAACCAATTAAAAACTAAAAATAATCTAAAACCCCTAATAATCCAAAAAAAACTCTAAAAACCCTTCAATCTCTAAAAACCCTTAAAAAAATAAAAACAAAAAATCCCTAAAGACTCAAAAAACCAGAAAAAAACCCCACTAAAAACCCAATGAAAACCATAAAAAACCCTAAAACACTAAAACCCTAAAATCCATAAAAATATATAAAACCCCTGAAAACCATAAAAATCAAAAATGAACTAAAAATCACTAGAAACAAAAAAAAATGAAAACCCTAAAAAATCCCTAATAAAAATTTAAAAACCAATAAACATTTAAAACTCAAAAAAAACTAAAAACTCTAAAATCCATAAAAAAAATTAAAACCCCTAAAACAATAAATTCCATAAACCCCTAAAAGCATTAAAAAACCCAAAATCCATAAAAACACGAAAATATCACTAAAATTGATAAAAACCTTTTAAACCCCTAAAAACATTAAAATTTATTAAAACCCTAGAACCCTAAATACAATAATAAACCGAAAACCATAAACACCCTAAAAACCCATAAAAACCATAAAAACACTCAAAATTCATAAAAAATGTAAAAAACATAAAAATCCCAAAACATCTAAAAATTCCTAGAAAATAAAAACCCCTAAAGGCCCTGAAAACCCTTAAAAACCATTAAAACATAAAAACACTTAATCCCCTAAAAAAATAAAGACCATAAACATACTAAAAAATTCTAAGAAACCCAAATATCCCTAAAAATCTTAAAAACCATAAACTTCCTAATCATTCCCTAAAAATTTAATAAAACCTTAAAAACCATGAGAAATACAAAGAAAACCCTAAAAACCTAATAAAACCTAAAAACACTAAAAACCTAAAAACTCTAAAAACCTAAAAGGCCATAAAACTATAAAACCACTTAAAAACCATAAAAATCCATGAAACCCATAAAAACAATAAAAACCATAAAAACCAATAAAATCTCTAAGACCAAATAAAACTCTAAAATCCTTTTAAACCACTAAAAACATTTAAAAACCTCTTAAAACCCTTAAAAATAAATCAAATAAAAATAAAACCCTATATCCCCCAAATCATAAAAACCCCAAAACCTTGAATCCCCCAAAAAACCCCTCAAAATCCTTTAAAACCTAAAAACCATAAAAATCCTAAAATATCCCTACAAATCCATAAAAACATAAAAAATCTTAAATCCAAAAAATCCAAAAAAAACATAAAAATATAAAATATATAAAACACTTAAAATCCTTAAAAATGTTAAAAACCCTAAAAACCCTGAAAACCATAAAAACCTGAAAACTGAAACCTAAAAACCCTAAAAAGCAATAAAATTCCTAAAAAATCCATAATAATCCTTCAAAAAAGAAGATGTAAAAACCTTTAAAAACTAAAAGAAATATTAACATCCTAAAAACACTTAAAACCCATACAAACCTAAAAAACACTAAAAACCCCAAAACCCATTAAAAGAGCCTAAAACACCTAAAACCCCTAAAAACCATAAAACCCCATAAAAACCCCAATAAACCCTAAAAATATATGAAATTTCTAAAAAACACTCAAAACTATAAAAACCCTTTAAACCCCTAAAAACCTTAATAAACTATATAAAATGTTAAAACCTTAAATATCTCAAAATACCCATAATAATCAAAAAAAAAAAATAAAACAAAAAAAACTATGAACCCTAAAAATCCCTAAAACCCAAAAAAATATTAAGTATCTCAAAATGTCCATAAAAATCCTAAAAAACATAAAAAACAATAAAACCATGAAAAAACATATGAATACCATAAAAACCCAAAAACACATAAATCCTAGATCACATAAAAAGGCTAAAACCATGAAAAAAACCTAAAAACAAGAAAAACCATAAAACCCTTAAAATCTAAAAAAACCATAAAAATCCCAAAAAATCCCAAAAAATCCTGAAAAACAGAAAAAAACAGTAAAAACCAAGAAAACCTTAAAATGTTGAAAAAAACTAAAACACCAAAAAGTCATATAAACGCTAAAAACCCTAAAGACCCTAAAATCCATACAACTACTAAAAAAATAAATAACCATAAAAACATTAAAAAAATCATAAAACTCACAGGAACCATAAATTCCATATAAACCCTAAAAACCTTTAGACCCATTAAAAAGGTAAAAAATACTAAAATTCTCAGAAACCATAAATACTCAAAAGACCATAAAAATACCAAAAAACCCTAACAATCCATCATACCCCAAAAAACCATACAAACACTAAAAATCCATAAGAATCTCTAAAACATAAAAACCCATGAAAACCAGGAAAACCCCCTAATAAAACCAAAAAAACCAAAATACATTTAAAACATTCCAAAAATTATAATAAACCAGAAAACATTAACTCCCCTAATAACCAAAAATTACCTAAAAAATTAAAACCCCTAAAAACCTTAAAAACCCTAAAAACCCAATAAAAACTTTAGAATTCTTTTAAACCCCAATTTTTAAAGAAAAATATAAAAAACCATAAACCCGGTAAGATACTAAAAAACCCATAAATACCTAAAAAAGTCATAAAACCCCAAAAAACCATTAATGTCCCTAAAAACCCTAAAAACCCTATAAACCCAAAAAAATCCCAAAAATCCCTAAAAACATAATACCCCTGAAAACCCTAAAAACCTTAAAACCATGAAAAACCCTAAAATCCTTAAATTCTAATAACTATTAATACCTTACAAACCTAAAAAATGGTAAATACCTTGAAAACCCTAAAACCTCTAAAAACCTCTCAAAATCCCTAAAAAACACTAAAAACAAAAACCAAATCCTAAAATAGCCTTAAAAATTTATGAAATGATAAAAAAAACCCTGAAATAACTCTAAGACAAACTTAAGAAAATAAAATCCCATAAAATCAAAAAAGAAAAATAAAATAGATAAAAACACTAAAACCCCTAAAACTCTTAAAATGGCGGTTGTCTCTCTGGGCACCTCTCTCGCTCGAGCTTCCCTGTGATTCCCTTCTCGGTGTGCTTCCTTTGGCATGGAGCTGCCTTCTCTTATATTTTGGGTTTTGTGGTGTTGGAGTTCATAGTGTTGCTTCTTCCCTTAGTGGTGTGGCTCTTCTGGATCAGTGGGCAGCTTGAAATATGGATTTCTAGGGTGTCAACTTCAGTTTATGGCTTCATCTTTTATAACTAGGTCAGATCTGGTCTGCCCGGTGTGCAATACTTTAGATTCATGGAGGAGTGGTATGGATCAAGTCTTTCCCTATGGAAGCTCTAGATTACCATGGTGGAGCCTTTCAGATTTGGTTTTTTCATCAAGAGGTTGTCCATGATGGAGAGAGTTAGATCTGGGTGCTTTGTGTTGCTGTGTTATAGATTTCTGTCCCTTCGGGTTCAATGGGCCTCAGCGGCAACATCTAGTTTCATAGTGGTTGGTGACTTCCAGATTTTTCGGCAGCATTGCCTTCTTTAGGGATTAGCAGGGAGAGACTTTGCCTCGGTGTTTCTAGAAATTATGCGGTGGGAGATGGAAGAATTATTCAGATCAATGGTCCTTTCAGTGATGCTTGGTCCATGGTGGGAAGTCTCAGCATTGGCGTTCCTAGAATCTGTGTGGGGAGCCGTTAACCTGGTTTTTCTCAGGTTGTCATGTGATGGGGCCGATTTGTAGACTTCAGAGTAGATGCAGGTTCGTTTCTAGAACTATGTTTTGTTGAATGATGTTGATAGTGGTCTAGATCAGAGTTGCGTTCTGGTTTACTTGTCGGACAGTGGTGGTCGGTCCACGGAGTGTTGTGGGATTGGTTTGGTGTTGGTTTATGGTCATGGCGTGAGGTGTTGGATGTTGTCTATTCATGGTGTGAGATCTCTGGGTGGCTGGAAGAGTATATTATTAATGGGTCTTCCCAAGGAATTTTGGGTTCTACGGATTAGTCCTCGACGAGAGGGATACAGGTCCTATCATTCTAGTAATGTAGCTAGATGTGAAATGTTGGATGCAAATTTCTGGATGTGGGTATTGATTGGATGGAAGGGGATGGTTGCTAGATATTTTGCAGTTGGATTTTGTTGGATGATTACAGAGGCGGTGTATTATGTGGTATCGCTGCATGGTCTGAGTGCTGTTTGGGGTGTGTGGATGAATTGGTTGGAATTGATGGTTGTACTGGTTATTGGTTGTGATGAGTCTGCATGATATGATTGGTCGGGAGGCGTTGGATGATTGGTTATTTCATGATGGTTATTATGGTTGCTAGAAAATGAGATGTGGTAGTCTAGGGGACATCTGTCTAGGTGGTTATAGATTGGAATTTGAGCTATTGGATGTCGTTTGCTGCCTGGCTGGGAGGAAAACTGTGGCCTTGAAAAGTGTTGAAGGAGAAGCTGATGCTGAAGTCAATGGATGCTAAAAATTGTGTTGCTGAATGCTGGTTGCTGCTTAGCTGGGAAGTGTTGAAGCTGGGTTGTTGATTTTTCTATCGATGATTTTGATGCTGCTGGATGCTAGTTGTTGATTGGCTGGAAGGTGATGTTGGGTACAATTCAGTTTTTTTTGCTTTGTTTGGTTTTGTGTACTTTCTTTGGTTTTTCTTTTTTGGGTCTTTTGGGTTTGGGGTTGTAAAGGTTTTTTGGGTGCGAGTCATTTGACCCCTCCCCTCCCCTATCTGCTGCGTCTTTTTTCCTAATAAATGGGGGGGGGGGTGAATAGCCTGACCCTCGCATCTTCCTTACCCAAAAATCCTTAAAACCCTAAAACTCTAAATAAACAAAAAAAACAATTAAATTTATAAATTCTAATAAAAATAGTAAAAAATCACTAAAAACTCTAAACCGCTTTAAACCCCTAAAAATTTCAAAAATCTCTAAAAGATCTCAAAAAACCAAAAAATGTAATGAAACCCAAAAACCCGAAAAAACACTCAAAATCCTTAAAAACCCAAAAAACAAAGAAACACAAAAAATTCACTAAAATCACCTAAAATGTAAAAACCTATAAAAACCCTAAAAACCCATAACAAAACCATTAAAACCAAAAAACTCTTAAAGCCACTAAAATCCCTAAAAATACTAAAAACTATAAAAATAAAAAAAACCAAACCCCTAAAAACTTTAAAAACCCATAAAAACCATAAAAATTTATCAAAACCCATAAAAACCCGTAAAAACCCTAAACCCATAAAAACCATAAAACCCCAAAAAACCTTATTGAACCCTACAAACCCACAAGAGAATTAAAATCCACCATAATCGCTAAAAACCCTTTAAACCCAAAATAATGTTAAAAAATTCTAAAACCTCATAAAAACACAGAAAATTCAATAAAACCCTTAAAACCAAAAAAACAAAAAGAACCTATAAAAAACATAAAAATCCCTTAAAAACATTAAAAAAATAAAAAACATTAAAAACCCCTAAATACCCTAAGAATACCATAAAAACGTAAAACAATAAAAACCTACAAAAAATCTAAAAATGAAAAATACCCTAAAACCCGTAAAACCTGTACGATCCCAAAACCCCATCAGAATCCCTAGAAATCCTAAAAACCCATAAAAATATAAAAAAGTCTTAAAACCACTGAAAACTCTAAAAACCCATCAAACCCCATAAAATGATAAAAAATCTGAGAAACATAAAAAACCTAAATACAAAAAATCCCAAAACAACAAAAATAATAACAAAGCTATAAAAACCCTCAAAATCTCTAAAAACACTAGAAACCCTTAAAAATCCTAAAAATTGGCTAAAATTATTAGAAACATAAAAACCCTAAAAAATATTAAAATACTATGAAATCCATAAAAAAAAAACATAACACCACTAAAAGACCCAAAAAATGCTAAATACCAATAAAACCCCTAAAAACAATAAAACCTCTAAAATTCCTTAAAAAACTAAAACCCATAAAATTCATAAAAATAAATAATAAAATATAAAACTCCTTTAAAACCATATAAACCCTAAAACCCTCAAAATCCCTTAAAATCCCCAGAAACCATAAAAATCATAAAAAATCTCTAAACACCCTTCAAAATGTAAAAAACCCCAAAAAACCGAGAAAACAACATGAAAAACATAAAAACCACAATAAATGAAAAAAACCATGAAACACTAGAAACCATCAGAATCCATAAAAACCATAAAAAACAATAAAATTACTAAAATAGAACTAAAAATACCTTAGAGAGTAACAAAAATCCCTTGAGAACCCATATAAAATATTAAAAACCTAAAAACACTAAAAAACCCTAAAAACTCTAAAGCCCATAATAAGTTTAAAAAACCCTAAAACCCCATTAAAACCGTAAAAATCAACTAAAATCTCTAAAACCCCTTTAAACCTATAAAAACTTTATTAACTCTTAAAAAAAATAAAAAATCAAAAATACATAAAAACTCTCAAAAAATTTCAGAACCTTCAAAATAACTAAATATTTTAAAATCCATAAAAATCCTAAAAAATCCCTAAAAATAATTAAAACTATAAATCCCCTAATAAACATAAAAATCCATACAAAAAACATAAAAACCTAAAAACACATAAAATCCCTAAATATATAAAACACTAAAAACCCTAAAAACCCTAAAACCGCTAAAACCCCCTAAAATACTTTTATTCCCAAAAAACTCTAAAACCATAAAAATACTACAAAGTCATAAAAAACTTAAAAATGAAAAAAAACCATGAATACCCTCAAAACCATACGAAAACCTTAAAAAAATGCTTAAAACCACTAAAAACCTAAAAAAATACTAAAAACCATAAATGACCCTGAAACCATAAACCCCCAAAACCATAAAAACCCTTAGAACTCTTGAAACCCAAAAACCCAAAAAAACCTAAAACCCCACTAAGAACTCTAAAAACCATTTAAACCACTAAAAATGTTAAAATCTATAAAAATCATTAAAACCCTAAAAATCACAAAAACCCTTAAACCTCCAAAAAAACCATAAAACCTAGAAAAAACACGAAAATCCTTTTCAATCCCTAAAAATCTCTAAACATAGTAAAAAAAACACTAAAAAACTATAAAAAATTGAAAAATTCCTAATAAATTTTAAAACCCCTAAGAAAACATTAGAAACCTAAAAACACTTAAAACCCCTAAAAACCCTAAAAACACTAAAAACCCTAAAAAACCTAAAAACCCAAAAAACCGTAAGGAACCTAAAATCCATAAAACCCTAAAACCCATAAAAACATATTAATACCTAAAAGTCCATAAACCATTAAAACCCATAATTACTCTAAAAAACCCCAAGAAAACCATAAAAACCTGAAACCACTTTATACTAATAAAAAACCATGAAAATGAAAATAACATAAAAGAAATTAAAAACCCTTAAAACCCAAAAACCTTATTCACTCCTAAAAACCTATAAATATCCTAAAAATAAACTAAAAACATTAATAAATATAAAAAACCATAAAACCCCTAAAAACTCAAAACCTCTAAATACCCTCTACATACCTTAAAAACACTTACTGACTAAAAATTAATTTTTTATTAAGATATAACCCCTGTTAAGAGGTGAGGGGTTAGCCAACTTGACCTAAAATATATAAAACAACAAAAATTTCACACAGTCCAAAGGCCCAAGGATAAAACCAAACCAATTCAAGCTGGAAAAGAAAGACACCTTCCCAATAATAAAAACTTGAAGACCATATTCCACCATTTCATTGCTACTCGACTAACTGTCCTATTCATGGATTCATTGTCTTGGTACCGACAGAAAATGCCATACCCTCTCATTCATAAAATTCCATATAATAATGATTAGGTGAAAACTCTTGCTCTAAACCTCTTCTAAAGCTGACCCTTGAAGTTGAACAGGATGTAATGACCCATAAAGCACTGACGATTGACCATAATTCAAATAGTACACACAAAAACCATTCCACCACATCACAAAAATCATCACCAAATACTGTAGAACCATCACAACGATCCTCCATCACAAAAATTTGGTGAAATTACAAAAGAAACAACTTATGCAGTGATCCAGAACATCGAAAATCAACCCGCACAAGACCCCATTCATCATAAATCCTTCACTGATCTCCAGAATAGAAGCTAGAATCCCACCGCCATCCAAACCCCAACTAGCCGTAGTTGCCAGTATAAGGAAATACAAGGACCATAGAGCCAGACTAACATCTCTGATGAATGGAAGGTTCAACTTCGCATCTTGGAAGCATCAACCATGAAGTGATTCGAGCCTCAATAACCATGAAACACCACTTTAGGCATGGATATAGACTACCCTGAATGGCATAATAGAATCATTGGAGTTCCAATCGCGTAAATCACGGGTAGTAGAGAAAGGAGAGACAGGAAA
The DNA here is from genome assembly GCA_963277665.1 of Viscum album. Lineage (NCBI taxonomy): Eukaryota > Viridiplantae > Streptophyta > Magnoliopsida > Santalales > Viscaceae > Viscum > Viscum album. Next base: position 1,421,865,423 of record OY728136.1, on the reverse strand, counting down.
CCTTAGACAAGGTCGACACCACATAAACACCATCAAACAATGAAAATCAAAGTAACAAAAACAACCCCTTACCGCAAAGACCACAGGATGCCGGACAGAATATCTGGAACCCAAAACCCCCCTTCCTTAAAACACTAAAAATTCTAAAAACACTCAAAATAATGAAAAATTCATAAACCCATAAATATCATATATAATGTTTATAAATCCTAAAATATATAAAAAGAAAAAACACTTCAAAACCGTTATGAAAACTATAAAAACCTAAAACACTTAAAATCCCTAAAAACCTATAAATGAAGAAGCCATAAAAACCCTAAAACACTAAAAACCCTAAAACTATAAAAACTCTTAAAACAATAATAATTCCAAAATACAATAAAAATTCGAAATTCTCTTTAAACTACTAAATTTTTTAAAAACCCCCCAAAAAACCATAAAACGCTAAAAATAAAAAAACATAAAACCCAAAAAACCAAAAAAAACCACAAATAACCCAAAAACCCCTCAGAATCCCAAAAAATTCTAACAAACCATAAAAATCCAAAACACCCAAAAAATCCTAACAATATAAAAATACCCTAAAAATTCTAATAACCCTAAGAAAACCTTAAATTCTGAAAAACCATTAAAACCCCAAAAAACATAAAAAACTATAAAATAATAAAAAACTGAAAATCCATAAAAAATCAATAAAAAACTTAAAAATCCTAAAAATTTCTAAAAAACCATGAAAATATAAAAATACCTTAAAATCATGAAAAACAGTTAGAAAACTATAAGAAAATAAAAACACTTAAAACCCCTAAGAACACTAAAAATCATAACCCAAAAACCCCCAAATCTTTAATCCCCTAAAAACCCTAAAAACCTAAAACACTAAAAAAACCCTAAAAACGCCAAAATCCCTAAAAACCCCAAAAATCCATAGAAATCTTAAAAATTACCTAAAAATCACTAAAAATATAGAAACCATTTAGGAACCTAAGAAACCCAAATAAAACATTAAAATCCTATAACACTTAAACCGCCTAAATACCTAAAAATGCTAAAAACCACAAAAACCCTAAATGACCCAAAAAATCATAAAGACCTATAAAAACCTTAAAAACCATAAAAACACTCTAAAACCCATAAAACCCCAAAAGACCACTAAAAACTATAAAACCCCTTTATCCCCTAGAAAAAATTATTACTTTAACTTTTTTTTTATAACCCTAGAAAATTCAAAAAACCATAAAAAACCCAAAATACCTAAAAATCCTAAAAACAATTAAAAACCCTAAAACACTATAAAACCCCCAAAACCCAAAAACCAAAAAAATCATAAAAATTACCTAAGACTTTTTAAAACATAACTCTGTGAAAAAATCTAAGAATAACTTAAAAACAAAAAAATATTTTAAACCTAAAAAAATTAAAAACACACCAAAACACTAAAAATACTTATAAAACCTAAGATACCCTAAAAACCCTAAAAACCCAAAAAATAACTAAAAAACTAAAAACATAAAAAGACATGATAAAACCTAAGAAAACCTTAAAAACCAAAAAACACTAAAAAACCCTACGAACCTAAATAATGTTTAAAACCCTAAAAATCCCAAAAACACCCTAAAAATTGTAAAATCACAAAAATCCATAAAACCCATAAATGTGTTTAAAAAACCTAAACCTCATAAATCCATAAAAAATCACTAAAATCATATATCCTTTTAAACCCCCTAAGAAGATGAAAAAAATCTAAAAACATTAAAAACCTTAAAAAACTAAAAAAACTAGAGCACCCCTAAAACCCTAAAATTCCATAAATTCTAGAAAACCATAAATAACTCAAAAAATCCTAAAAGTACTAAAAGTATAGAAAAATTTTGTTAATCCCTAAATCCCAGAAAAATACTTAGAAAATATAAAAATCTAAAAACACTTAAAATCCCTCAAAATCCTAAAAACACTAGAAACATAAAAAACATAAAAACCCGAAAGAGCCTAAAAACCATAAACCCCCACCCCCCCTAAAACCCATAAAAACAAAAAAAACAATTAAAACCCTAATACCAATAAAATGACTAAAATCCATTAAACCCTTTAAAATGTTTAAAAACACTCTAAAACATTCAAACCCATGAAAACCCAAAAAACAATAAAAACAAAAAAACCACAAAAACCACAAAACCCTTAAAAACCAAAAACCATTCAAAATCCATAAAAACAATAAAAACAATAAATATAAAAAACCCCTAAAACCCTGAAAACATAAAAAATCATAAAAACCGAAAAATTATATGAAAACCTTACAAATCTAAAAACACATAAAACCCCTACAAAAACTAAAAATGATAAAACACATAAAAACCTAAAAATGATAGAACAGATAAAAACCTAAAAATAATCAAAATAATTAAATAACCTAAAAACCCTAAAAACCTTTAGGAAAACCATAAAAAACTAAAAACACTTTAAACCCCTAAAACACTAAAGAATTCATAAAATAAAAGAAAACCCAAAAGGAACCCCAAAACCCCTAAAAATATAAACCCCCTAGATAACCTTAAAAACTATAAAAACCCATAAAACCCTAAAAACCACTAAAGAATCTAAAATCTTTTTAAAGTCTTCAAAATGTAAAAAAAACTATAAAAACCCATAAAACCACTAAAAAACTAAAAAAACATAAAAACCCAACAATAACATCAAGACCCTAACAAACCATAAAACCCTCATAATATATAAAGCCCTAAAAACCATAAAACCAATAAAAAATACCTTAATATATATTAAAATTAAAAAAAAAGCTAAAAAACCAAATAACTCTGGAATCCAATAAGAAATATTTAAAAATATAAAAACAATTAAAACCCCTACAACACCCGAAAAACATTAAAAACCCTAAGAAATAAAAAACATAAAAAATCCAAAAACCCACAAAATCCCTAGAAACCCTAAAAACCCATAAAATCTTAAAAAAGCCATTAGAATACATAAAAACATAATAAATAATAAAAATACTAAAAAACATTAAAAGGAATTAAAAACATAAAACAATTAAACCCCCTAAAAACCGAATAAACGCTAAAATCCCCAAAGAACTCTAAAAGACAGTAAAACCCTAAAACACCTGAAAACCATAAATGACCCAAAAATCATAATAACCCTAAAAACCCATAAAATCATGAAAAAAATTAAAAACTATAAAAAGCATTTAAACCAATAAAAATGTTAATAAACTATAAAAAACATTAAAAGTCCTAAAAAACTAAAAAAACCACTAAAAACTAAAAAACCCAAAAAATTAATTAAACACGTTAAAAACCATAAAACTATCAAAATTCCTAAAACGCTAAAAACCAATAAAAATCCCTAAAAATATAAAATACCAAAAAACCCATAAAAACACTAAGAAAACCTTAATAACAAAAAAATATTAGGAATACATAAAAACCAAAAAACACTAATAACCTTAAAATGGCCATAAAGACCCTAAAACCTATAAGAACAATAAAAACCCCTAAAAACATTTAAAACCCTTAAACCCATAAAAACCCAAAAACCCCACTAAAAAACCTAAAAACCCTTAAAACCACTAAAAGACTAAAAAACTCAAAAAAATCATAAAACCCCAAAAAACATAAATAATCCAAAAACCCAAAAAACCACAAACCCCTAAAACCCTGTAAAACCCTCAAAATCACTAAAGCCCTAAAAAATAAAAAACCTAAAAAATCCCTAAGATTCCCTAAAAACGTAAAAGACCCTAAAAACCTAAAAAAACCCTATGAATATCTTAAATTCAAAAAAACACTTAAAACTCCATAAAAACATAAAGATGCTAAAGAACCCTAAAAACCCTAAAAACCTCAAAATCCCTAAAAACCTAAAAATTGATAAAAATACTACAAAATCCATCAAAAAAACTAAAAACAAAAGAAACCCTAAAAATACTAAAAACCCCTAAGAAAACTTTAAAATATTAAAAATACATAAATCCATGAAAAACACTAAAAAACCTAAAAACCTAAAAAATTCTATAAACTCAAAAAACTATAAAACCCCTAAGAGACCCAAAGTACCGTCAAAATCCTTAAAAAATATATTAATCATAAATATAATGAAAATCCCAAAAAAACACATAAAATGTAAAAACCACAAAAATCTCTAAAAACCCAAATAAAACATTAAAACACTAAAAAACATAAAATCCACAAAAATCATAAAAATATAAAAACCCTTTCATCCCCAAAAGACACTAAAAATCCTAAAATTCTCTTAAATCCTATGAATCCCTAAATTACCATAAACCATTAAAAACCGACTAAAAACATTAGAATCCCTTAAAACCGATAATAATGTTAAAATACTCTAAAAAACCATAAAAACTAACGAAACCCTAAACATCACAACCCATAAAAACTGTAAAACCCCATAAAATATCTATAAACCATAAAACCAATAAAAATACTAAATAATCACCAATAATCATTAAAAATATAAAAAGTGATAAGAATCTTGAAAACCCTTAAGGAAACATTAAAAAACGAAACACAATTAAAACCCCCCAAAACCTGAAAACACTAACAACCCCAAAAACCCTAAAAACAGTTAAAACACTGGAAATCCCTAAAAGCCCTAACAATCCATAAATATACTAAAAGAACTAAAATTTTAAAAAAAACTTTAAAACCTTAAAAACTTTGTAAACCCAAAAGAAAACATTAAAAACCAAAAATACCATAAAACCCATAAAAGCATAGAAAATGCGAAAACCATAAAAATGCCAAAAAAAATTATAAAACCCCAAAACATCCTAAAAACCATAAAAAATAACTAAAAACCATTAAAACCCATAAAAACCTATAAAAACCATAAACCACTAAAAAAACCTATAATCATTAAAAAAGTTAAAAAACACTAAACACCATAAAGCCAATGAGCATGTACCATAATAATACAGGATCTCGCATGGCATTCAAAAGACTTCGGATCAAATCCGAGCAGGGTAAAATTTTCCAGGGTACTGTAGTAGTACAGTTGAATGGAAATGTAGCACCACTGTAGTAGTGGAGGGACTCTAGCAGCGACTACACTATAGCAACGGAGGTACTGTAGCAGGTACAATGGTGGCGGTGGAACTATAGTAGGTATTGTAGCAGCGCAATACTGTAGCAGTGATGCTCAATGAGGGGTCCTTTGGGCAAAAAATGGGCTTTCAAGCCTTGTTGTCATGCCATTTGGCCTTGGGCCTTAGGGTTATGTAATGGGTCTCCCTCTACCCAGTCTAAAGAGGTCTTTGTTTTAAATAATAAATAGTGGCTTCAGCCCCAACCTTTTAAAAAAAAACTAAAACCATAAAAAACCTTAAAAATCCCAGAAACCCATAAAAACCATAAAAATAAAAAAACCCAAAAAATAAAAAATAACCATAAAAAATAAAAATAAAACCCTAAAATCCATAAACCCCCCCCAAATACCTAAAAATTGTAAAAAAAGTAATAAAATAGTCCTAAAATTCCAAAATAAGTAAAAGGCTATTAAAACCCAGAAAACCGCAAGGAAAGCCTTAAAAACATAAAAACACTTAGAACCCCTAGAAAACCAAAAAATGCTAAAACCCCAAAAGACTCTAAAACCCTATAAATCCTTAAAATTCATTTGACCCCTAAAACCCATAAAACACCTAAAACCCAATAACAACTCTAAAATCCATTTGAAGGCATAACAACATTAAAAACACTAAAAAACCACAATAGCCCAAAAAAATCAAAAAAAAACCCTAAAAATATAAAACCACAAACAACCCAAAAAAACCTGAAATACCCTCAAATCCAAAAAAAAACCTTAAAACCCCATAAAAATACTAAAAATTCAATAAAAATTACTAAAAAGGTAAAAACTCATGAGCACTGCTAAGAAAACTTTAAAATCAAAAAAATATTTAAAACCCATAAAAACTAAAAAATTCTAAAAACCCTAAGAAACCTTATTTAAACCCTAAAAACAATTAAACCTTAATCACCCTAACACCTTTAAATATTTAAATAACCCACTAAAACCAATAAAAATCCAAGAAACCAGTATCAAGTCTAAAACCTTCTTATGCCCTAAATTTTTTTAAAAAAACACTAAAATTATATAAAATCTAAAAATCTAAAAAAATATAAAACCTCTAAAAAATATAAAAATCCTATAACCCTAATACCCTAAATACCTAAAAACCCCTAAAAACCTAAAAACCCATGAAAACCCTAAAACCCAATAAAAATCCAAAAAAACCTTAAAACATAGAGAAACATAGAAAAAATATAAGAAATCCTCAAAAAAACTAAAAACTATTTAAACCCCTAAAAACATAAGAAATGATAAAACATAAAAAACACTAAACCCACTAAAACCCTAATAATGTAAAAAAACATAAAAAATTTAAAAATCCTAAAAAATAATTAAAAATCTATAAAAATGTAAAAAAAATAAAAACCATGAACACACCTAATAAAACCTAAAAAACCTAAAAACTATTAAACCCCCTAAAAACATTGAAAAAACTAAAACCACAAAACCCTAAAAAGACCCTAAAAGGTTAGAAACCGCTAAAAGACAACCCCTAAAACAATAAAAATAACATAAACCAATAAAAAATCAACTAAAAATAAAAAAACCCTTTAAATCCCAAGAGGTTTAAAACTCTAAAAAATAAAAACCCTATAAAACTAAAAAAACATTAAAAAACCCATAAAACCTGAAAGTCTCTAAAAAATCATAAACCCTCAAACTCACTAAAACCCCAAAAATAACATAAAAACTAAAATCACCTAAATAATCATTAAAATAAAATAAAACCCTAAAAGACCCTGAAAACCCTAAAAACATTAAAAACATAAAAACATAAAATCAATTAAAATCACCAAAAAAATTAAAATTAAAAAAAAATAGAAAAAACCAAATAACCCTTAATATCAATAAAAACCAAAAAATATAAAAATAAATAAAATTCATATGAATAACTAAAAACATAAAAAATGATAAAAACCCTTAAACCCCAAATGAAAATATTAAAAAAACATAAAACCTCTGAGAAATCTAAAAAATGATAGAGGCCCAAATAATCCCTAAAAAGACATTAAAAACATAAAAATTCCTAAAAACTATCAAAACCCCTAATAACCGCAAGAAACCAAAAAAATGATAAAAACTATAAAAAAACTAAAAACTCAACAATCCTTTCAAACCCTCATGAAATGTTAACAACTATAAAAAAACAAAAAAACACAAAAAACTCCAAAAAACCCTAAGAACAGAAAAAGTCCCTAAAACACAAAAAACCATAAAACCCAAAAAACCCAAAAAACACCTTCAACCCATAAAATGGAAAAACAAATATTGAAAAAAATACATTAAACTTCCTAAAAATATAAAAACCCATAAACACTGAAAACCCCTATAGAACCCTTAAAAGTCAAAAAACATTTAAAACCCCTAAAAACACAAAAAATATTAAAAATACTAAAAATCCTAAAATACTGTAAAAACCATAAAAAACATTAAATCCTCAAAACAAAAAAAAACCTTAAAAACATATTAAAGTCCAAATTCCAAAAAGAAAATTTAATAAATAAAAAACCCAAAAGCACAAAAAAAACCCTAACAAAACCTTTAAAACCTAAAGACTCTTAAATCAAAAAAAAATGAAAAAATAAAAATAAGTTAAGAAAACCTAAAATGAAACTAAAAACACTAAAACCCCAAAATCCATAAAATCCCTAAAAACATAAAACCCCTTAAAAGCCATAAAAACCATGAAAACCACTAGAAACTCTAAAAACCTTTTTAATATCTATAATTGTAAAAAAATGTTAAAACTCATTAAAACTTTAAAACACACAAATAATAGCCCAAAATAACCAAAATACCAAAAAAACAATAAAAACATAAAAACCCTACATACCACCAAAATCCCAAAAAACCATAAAAATCGTAAAAAGTAGAAAAAATCCCTAAAAATATAAAAAATCCCAAAACCTCTGAAGACCCCAATAAAACCATAAAAAACAAAAAACACAAAAAACCCCTAAATCCAAAAAAATTATAAAACAATATATGAAACCCTAAAACCATCCAAACCCCTAAAACCCTAAAACCATAAAAATCATAGAAAAGTAATAAAAATCCATAAAAATGTAAAAAACTCATAGAACCTCTAAAACCCATAAGAAAACCATTAAAACTGAAAAACACATAAAACTCCTAAAAAGGCTAAAAATGTTGAAACCCTTAAAAACACTAAAAACCATAATTATCCTAAAATCACCTAAAACCCATAAACCCCCGCTAAAAATATTAAACCCCATAAAACACATTAAAAAAATATAAAACCCCTTTAAAACTAGAAAAACATAAAAAACATTAAAACACTAAAAACATAAAAAGAAACCCTAAACCAAAAAACCCAAAAAACCCTAAAAGCCCCAAAAACCCAAAAAACATAAATACCTTCAAAATCATTATCAATCTTTAAAAAATAAAAATGATAAAAAAGATCGCACAATCTTTAAAAACGTAATATCCCTAAAAACCAAGAAAAACCCTAATAAAATGTTCAAAACATAAAAATCCATAAAAACCCTAAAAAATTAAAATTCTAAAAACCCTAATAACTATAAAAACCACTAAATCTACTCAAAATAAAAAAAACCCCTAAAAATTCAAAAAACCCATAAAATCCCTAAAAACACAAAAAACCCTACAAAACCCTAAAAAGGCCTTAGACAACCCCGAAAACCAAAAAATCTTAAAACACCTAAAAACCTAAAAAATATTAAACCAATAAAAATCCTAAATAGTCCCTAAAAACCATAGGAACCCTAAAAAACATAAAAACCCTTAAAACCCTAAAAAACCACTAAAACATATAAAATCCCTTTAAACTACTAAAAACATTAAAAGCAGTTAAACCCCTTAATACACTAAAAAACTCAAAAACCCTAAAAAATAATAAAACCATAAAATCCCAAAAAAGCCTAAAAGCCCAAAAAACCCCTAAAAAGGGAAAACAATAAAAACCTGAAAACCACTAAGAAAAACATAAAAAACTAAAAACACATAAAACCCGCAAAATCCTAAAGATCTTTAAAACACCTAAACTCCCACAAAATCCGTAGAAACCCAAAAAAACCCAAAAAACCCTAAAACCCCCTACAAATTCCCAAAAACATTAAAAAACACTAAAAAACCTAAAACCCATAAGAAATCCTTAAAATCCTAAAAAGGCTTAAACCCTGAAGAACCCTAAAAATGGAAAAAACCCTAAAATGTCCTAAAACCCTTAAAACACCTAAACACATAATGAAAAAAATCCATTAAAAACCCTAAAACCATCAAAAATCCAAAAAACACTATAAACTTTGAAAACCATTTAAAACATGAAAAAATTAAAAACACTTAAATCCTTAAAACCCTAAAATAAAAAACCCGTAAAACCCCAAAAAAACCATAAAAAACCTTAAAAACCCTAAAAACCCTAAAAACCCTCCAAATCATTAAAAACACTAAAAACCCATAAAAAATAAATAATCCCCAAAGACACCTAAATATGTAAAAACCTCAAAAAATTGATCAAACCCTAAGAAAACCTTAAAAAACATAAAACACTAAAACCCCTAAAGACTTAAAAAAATGAAAAAAACCCTTCATCCCCTGAAAATAACAAACATTTTGAGAATCCTTATAAACCACATAAAATAATAAAAATACTAAAAAATAAATAAAAGTACATAAAATATTAAACCATAAAACCCTAAAAACCTAAAGTAAACCATAACAACCCAAAAACACTTAAAACACCTAAAAACTAAAAAACACTACAAAACCCTAAAAATACCCAAAACACCTAAAAACCATAATAAACCTAAAAACCATAAAGACACCCCAAAACCCACACAACCCTAAAAGCCAATAAAAACACAAAAAAATCTTTAATCCTCTCTAAACATTAAAAATATCTAAAACCCCTAAATACTCAAAAAAATCCCCTAAAATCCCAAAAAAAACAAAAAACCCCTAAAAATATTAAATGTATAAAAATACCTAAAAATCATAAAAACCATGACAATCCTAATGAAACCATTAGAAACCTAAATACACGGAAACCCCTAAAATATCTAAAAACATTAAACCCTATGAAAACACTAAAACCCAATAAACCCTAAAAATTCTTAAAACACTAAAAACTATAAAAATCCTAAAAAATCCCTAAAATATATAAAAACATAAAACCCCGAAAAACCATTAAAGAGGATAAGAAAACCTTAAAATCCATAAAATTATTAAAACACATAAAATACCTTAGAAAATCTAAAAACCCTAAAAAACCCTAAAACCCATAAAAACCTTAAATACATAAAAGTCTATAAAAACATTAAAACACATAAAAACCCATAAAAACACTAAAAACCACTTAAATAATTTAAAACCCTATAAAACCCCAAAAAATAAAAAAAATGAAACTTAAAAAACCCTAAAAATTCAAAAATTCCTTAAAACCCAAGAAAAACATTAAACCCATAAACCCCTCAAAATTCCTAAAAATGATAAAATCTCACAAAATACCTAAAAAGACAAAAAATTATAAAAAAATCTTGTAAAAACATAAAAAAAATATTAATAAAACATAAATAATCTAGAAACACATAAATCACCTAAAACCCTACAAAACAAAAAAAATGCTAAAAACCTCACAAACCCCTAAAAACCCTAATCACCATCAGAATCCCTAAAAACCATTATAATAATAGAAATCTGTAAAAATCTGTACAAATACCTAGAAACATAATAAAACCACAAAAACCCAAAATAAATTAATAAAACATTAAAAAACTAAAAACATTAAAACCCCTAAAAACCTAAAAACCATAAAAACCCAAAAAACCCTAAAATTCCCTAAAACCACTAAAAACATTAAAAAAACCATAAAATTCCCTAAAACACTTAAACTACACTAAAAACCCTAAAACCCCTTTAATCCCTAAAAAGAGTTACAAATACTAAAAAAACATGAAAGGCCTAAAAACTCCAAAAAAACCTTAAAAACCCTAAAAACCCTAAAACCCCCAGAAGACACTAAAACCATCATAAATCACTAAAAATCTGTAAAAATATTAAAAATACATAAAAATTTAAAAAAATGTAAAAACTCCTAATAAACCTAAAAAACCATAAGTAAACATTATAAACATAAAACACTTTAAACCCCTAAAAACCTAAAAAACACTAAAAACCACAAAAAAACTAAAAACCCAAAAAATCCTCCAAAATCCATAAAACCCTAAAAACCCATAAAAATACTAAAAAGACCTAAAAATCACTAAAAATTGAAAAAAAACTAGAAACCCTAAAAACCCCAATAAAAAATTTAAAACCTAAAAACATTTAAAACCCATAAAAACATAAAAAATTCTAAAACCCTAAAATCACAAAATATAGAAAAACCGTAAAACCCATAAAACCATTATAGGCCTTAAAAACATTAATACCCTAAAAGCCAATAAAATCTCAAGAAACAATTTATTCCTATATAAACATTAAAAAACAATAAAAACCATTAAAACACTAAAAAATCCCTTAAACCCCTAATAACCCTAAAAACACTAAAACCCCTAAAAACCCTAAAACCCTCGAAACCCCTAAAAACCTTAAAAGAAGTAAAAACCCTAAAAATCACAAAAAAATAAAAAACATACAAATCCATAAAAACCCTAAAAATTCAATAAAACTTATACCCTAAAAACTTAGAAAAAACAAAGAAGACAAAAAAATCTAAAACACATAAAATCCCTAAAAAACATAAAAATGATAAAACATTAGAAAATCCTCGGCACGCTAAAAACCTCTAAAACTATAAAAATCCCTATAAAATAAAAAAATACTAAAACCCCATAAAAACCCTAAAATCAACTAAAAAAATATAAAAACCCTGTAAACCCCTAAAATGATAAAATATCTATTTGTCCCTAAAACCCTTACAAAAATAAAAAAAACTAACCTATGAAACTATTAGAAACCTAAAATCACTTAAAACCATAACAAACCTCAAAACCCCTAAAATCCCTAAAAATACAACCCCCACCCCCAAATTCCATTAATATCCCAAAAAGTTAAAATGACCCTAAAACCGTAAAACCCAAAAAAATTCTAATAATGTTTTAAAAACAAAAAAAATTACAATCCATATAAAGCCAAAAAATCACAAAAAACAATAAAAAATATAAACCTTAAAAACCCATAAACCCTAACTAATTATAAAAACCCTAAAAACAAATAAAAATTATAAAAAGGCCCTATAAATCCCTAAAATCGTAAAAAAAATGAAAAAACATAAAAAAATTAAAACATATAAACACATAAAACCATTAAAAAGCTAAAATTATAAAACACATAAAGGACTAAAAAAACCTTTACAACCATAAAACCAATAACTATCATCAAAACCCCTAAAACCCATAAAACCATATAAAACCACTAAAAACTCTAAAAACCCTTAAAACCCATAAAATGTTAAAAAATACTAAAAAAACTATACAACCCATATAAGCTAAAAAAAAACTCCTAAAAACCCAAAAAAACTAAAAACCATAAAACCATAAAAATATATATAACACCTAAAACCCATCCTAATTTTTTTTTAAAAATTATAAAAATATAAAAACCCCAAAACACCCAAAAAAACCCTAAGAAAACCATAAAAACCTATAAACCCATAAAACCCCTAAAAACTAAAAGATGATAAAACCCTAAAAGTACCGAAAAACTCTAATAATAATAAAAACCATTAAAAATAGCTGAAACCTCTAAAATCAATAAAATACAAAAAATCCCTAAATATCCGGAAAAAAACATAAGACCCCAAAAAAACCTAAAACCCCTAATAAAACATTAAAATCCCCAAAACACTTAAAAATCATAAAAAAATAAAGAATGGAAAAAATACTTAAATAACATAAAGACCCTAAACCCCATAAATAACTCAAATCCCTTAAAAACCTCGAAACAGATTTAAAACCCAAAAACCCCATTACATAAAAATTTTCACACCACCCGTAAATGCGCCACCTCGGAGGGAGAATAATACTAAAATCCCTAAAACTGTAAAAAATCCATAAATACACTCAAAATCCCTAGAAACCTAAAAAAAGAAAAATGAATCCTAAATATCCCTAAAATCACTAGAAACATAAAAAACCGTTAAATCCCTAAAAACCTTAAGAAAAACATAGAAAAATAAAAACACTTAAAACCCCTAAAAACCTAAAAATTGTTAAAATCCCTAAAAACCATATAAGGACACTAAAGACCCAAAATCCCCTATAAACCATAAAACCCCTAAAAACATAAAAAAATTAAAAAACAATAAAAAACTACAAAACACAACAATACTCTAAAAACCATTTAAAACCCTAAAATGTTAAAAAATATATTAAAATCCTTAAAACCTCTATAAAGCTACAAAAAAACCCCAAACCCAAAAACCCCGTAAAAACCTTAAAAAAATCCCAAAACCCCTCAAAATTTGTAAAACCCCCAAAAATCCATTGAAATCCTAAAAAAGAATTAATTTTCCCTAAAATTTAAAAAGCCCAGAATACTTTTAAAACTACTAAGGAAACCTTAAAAACAATAAAACATTTAAAACCCCCTAAAAACCCTAAAAATAATAAAATCTTTTAAAACAAAAAAAACCAAAAATCCGCAAAATTCCTAAAAATCCATAAATACCATATGACCAAAAAAATCCTAAGAATCTCTAATACATACCTAAAACTAAAATCCCCTAAAAACATTGAAAAATTCTATGAAAACATTAAAATTTTAAAAACACTTAAAACCTCTAAAAACCCTAAAAACCCATAAAACCCTAAAAACCAAAAAGAGACTAAAACCCCATAAAAACATAAAAAAAAATCCATGAATACCCTAAAAACACTAAAACTATTTAAATACTTAAAAATATAAAAAACTCTTAAAACCCTTTACAACCCTTAAAACTCAAAAAAACCATAAAACCACTAAAAATATATAAAAACAATCAAAATCCATAGAAACCTCAAAAACCATAAAAAAGCCTAAAAATACCTAAAAATACCTAAAAATATAAAAACCCCTAAAAACCATGAGAAACCCTAATAAAAAAAAACAAAAAACACTTTAAACCCCTTAAAATCTAAGAAAAAGCACCACAATGATGGTGGCGCACTCTCCTGGCGTTCTCTCCCTCTCGTCGCGGCTCCTATGGTTTCCCTTGGATTCCCCTGGAGAAAATGGGGTTAGATATCTTCGTCCCTCTCGTATTTATGGGAGGAACTCATGGCGGAGGTGGGTCGATGCGGAGCCCTTTGGTGCTGATGTTGCTCTTTGACGGCTTCGCATTTCCTCAGCAGCGGCGACGATTAGGGTTTTGGCTCCTTTCGCGGCCCTGTCCTTTTGTGCTTGCAGGGGGAGATCTTGGCGGCTTCAGACTTCAACAGTGTTCTCAGGAACAAAGGTGGAATGCTTCGGTGGTTCTTCCTCGTTTCAGGTCTCAGCGTCTCGATCTTGTGATGCAGATGATGGGTCAACATGGTGATGAACCCCATCGGAAAAGGTTGCAGCATCCCGACCGAAGGCAGATAGGGATTATTTGGCAGATATGGGCTCTTTTTCAATGCTTGATGATCTAAGTCTTTTCATCATTTTTTATGTGGTGTAGGCTTTCCGACCTGTAGGTCATCGACGTGCTCTGAAGATGCAGATCAGAGGCTTTGGTGTGGCCTGGTTTTTTCGGAAGTCTAGATCAATTTTGGCGGATCCTGTTCCCAGTGTGTGGCATCTAAAATCCACGGAGGTGTGGTCCAGATCCATTCTTTTCTTGGTGAGGTGGTGCACTTCCGTGGAGGAGCCACTCAGATCTGGAATTTGTGTTGTGTGGCGCTCTTGGTGGCTCCCGGTTTCTTTGACGACTTGTTCCCTTGAGTGGGGACATGGAGAGCCTTCGCCTCAGTGCTTCTGTTTGTCGCGCAGTCAGTCTTTATCGTTCCTTGAAGCTGTGTGGGGAGCCTTTGATTTGGGCTGGCTCGGGCTTCCAGACGATGGTGCTGATTTCTCATCTTGGATCTCAATGCGAAAGTAAGTTTGTTTTTGGATTTTCTTTTTGTGGTATAATCTTGTTGCTGCTCTGGATAAGTGTTGTGTTCAGGGATTTTTGTTGTGTTATGGTGGCTGTTTAATGGATTGTGGCAGGATTGGTCTAGTGTGGGTTTTTAGTTCTGTTTTGAGGTATTAAATGATGTCTGCTCTTGGTGTGCGAGTTCTGTGGTGCTTGCGGTGGATATTTTTGTCGGGAGGTGTTGGATACTAGTTTTTGTGAAAAAGGATGATGGTTGTGGTATGAATGTGAGTGATGGTTACTGGTGGTTGTGTGCTTCTGGTGATGATGGTTATGTGTTGTTGGTGGTAACTTGTTCTGGTGTGAAGGTTCCATATTCTTGTCTTTGTGAGTTTGGATGCTGGTTTCCGCTTGGTGGTGAGATGTTGAATGCTGGTGATGGTGATGCTTGTGATTTTGATGCTGGTGGTTCTGTGATGTTGGATGCTGGTGGTTCTGTGATGTTGGATGCTGGTGGTTCTGGATACTGGTTGCTTCTTGGATGGGAGGTGCTGATGCTGTGGTTTATGGTTGTGTTGTTGCTGGATGTTGTTTGCTACTTGAGTTTGGATGCTGGTCATTGGTTAGTTGTGAGCTGTTGGATGCTGGTTGATGTTGGATGATGGTGGTGGATGCTTTTCTTTGTGTGTTTTCTTTTTTCGTTCTTGACTTTTTTTTGTGTCTTTAGTCTTTGTTCATTAAGGGTTTTTGGGTGTGGGTCATTTGACCCCTCCCCTCCCTTGTCAGCTGTGTCTCCTTTTCTTTTTATAATAAATTGGGGGGGGGGGGGGGGTCGAGAATAGCCCGAACCTCGCATCTTACTTGCACTTAAAACCTAAGAATTCATAAAAACCACAAAACACGAAAACCTTAAAAACTATAAAAACACTTAAAATCTCTAAAAACCAAAATAAACCATAAAAATTATTTTTAAATAATTAAAAATCCCAAAAATGTTTTAAAACCCAAAAAACCATGAAAACCCTTATGAAAACAATAAATACCAAAAAAATGAAAACACAAAAAAAAACATAAAACCCTAAAACCTTAAAAAACACACAAAAGACCCTAAAACCCATAAAAATATTAAACACCCTAAAAACCTATACAAAGCCATAAAAACCCTAAAACCCACTAAAAAAATTAAACCCCTTTAGTCAACAAAAATAATTAGAAACTCCAAAAAACCTTGGTAACCCTAAAAAATCGAAAAAAAACCCTAATGACCTAAAAAACCCTAACACCCCTCAAAATCCCTAAAAATCATAAAAATTACAGAAATACTAGAAATCCATAAAAATCCCAAAACATGTAAAAAACCATAAAAACCCTAAAAACCCTACAAAAAACCATAAAATCCTTAAAAAAATTTAAAATACCAAAAAACGTAAAAATACTGTAAACCCTAAAACCCATAAAATCCATAAAAACCCATAAAACCCTCAAAATTTCTAAAAATTATAAAAACCATAATAAAACATTAAAAATAACTAAAAACCCCTAAAAACATAAAAAAATAAAAATTATGAAAAACTATAGGAAAACATAAAAACCTAAAAACACTTTAAACCGATATGAGGACTAAAAACACTAATAACCCTAAAAAACCATAAAAGAACCTAAAAACATAATAACCCATAAAAAATAAAACCCCATAAAAATCCTTTAAAATCCTAAAAATCCATAATGACACTAAAAACCGTTAAATCATTGGAAAACATTTAATCCACTTAAAATGTTAAAAATACCTAAAATCCTTTAAACCCTAAAAAATCAAATAAAAGCCTAAAAACAAAAAAACTATAAAAACGCAAAAAACAATTAAAACCTAAAAACACCAAATATCCCAAATAAATGTAGAAAACTAGAAAAATCATTAAAAAACCCTATAAAACCCCAAAAAACATTTCAAAACCCTGAAAACCACTAAGAAATCCTTAAAAACATAAAAACACTAAAAACCCATAAAACCATAACAAAATAAAAAACTACAAACTCTAAAACCCTAAAACCCCCAAAATCCATTAAAATCATTAAAATATATTAAAATCATAAAAAATCACTTAAAACATAACAACCCTGAAAACTCTGAAAACCCAAAATAAAAAGAGAAAACCCTAAAAATACTTATGAACCCTAAAAACCTAAAAAACCCTAAAAACCCGAAAAACCATAAAACCCTAAAATCCTAAAAATCCATAAAAAATAAAAACATTAAATACCCTAAAAGACAATCGAGACCCTAAAACCCATAGAAACTCTAAAACCCCTTGTATACTATAAAAACATTATCAAACTCTAAAAACAATAACAAACCCTAAAAATTAAAAACACTAAAACCCCAAGATAACTATGAAGAACCTAAAAACCCAAACAACAATAAAACCCCAAAAATCAAACAAAACCTAAAAACCATGAAATCCCTATGAAAACCTTAAAAACCTAAAAACACATTAAACCTTTAAAAACGTAATAATACTAAAAACCCAAAAATAACCCCAATAAAACAAAAAATCCTTAAAATCCTTAAAATCCTAAAAAACAATGAAATCTTAAAAATTCCATAAAAATCCCTTAAAATGTAAATAACCCTAAAAGAAATTAAAAACCAATGAAAACCTTAAAAAATTTAAATCACTTAAATCCCATAAAACCTAAAAAATGTTGAAAACCATAAAATGCTTAAAAAGTCTCTGAAACCCACAAAACCCCTAAAACACTAAAAACCCCCAAAACCCATAAAAACCCAAAACAACCTCTAAAAATACCAAAACACTTCAAAAACTAAAAATGTTTAAAAAATATAAAAAAACTAAAAAAATATATAATAAGAATAATACCCTGAAAACCCCCTAAAAACCTCCAAATCCCTAAATACCATAAAACTTTCAAAATACCTAAAAATGTAAAACACCCAACAACCCATATGTAAACCTAAGAGAACCTTAAAAACCATGAAACACTTAAAACCCCTAAAAACCAAAAAAATGATAAAAAAAACCTAAAAGCCCTAAAAGCCCTAAAAATCTATAAAATCCATAAAAAACCCTTATAAACATAAAATAACAAACAATCCATAAAAATACATGAAAATTAGAAAAAACATAAAAACCCGAAAACACTAATAAAACCTTTAAAACCAAAAACACTTAAAATCCCTTAAAAATCTCAAAACAAAAAAAACCCTAAAAGCAATAAAAAGATACTAAAACCCCTAAAAACCCTTAAAACACATTTAAACCCAAAAATCCCCAGGAAGCCATAAAACCAACTGAAAACACTAAACTCCTTGAAAACCCTAAGAAAAAATAAGAAAATTTGAACACATAAAACCACAAAAAAACCAAAAAACGCTAAAACCCTAAATGCACCTAAAACCCATAAAAACCCGAAAAGTCTCTAAAACCACTAAACCCCATAAATATCCTAAAATATGATTAAAATACCAAAAAATATAAAAAACGTAAAAAACCCCTGAAAACCCTAACAATTCCTTAAAAACCTCAAAACACGTAAAACCCATTAAAACCTAAAAAACCCTAAAAATCCTAAAAAAAGACTAAAAGACCCTAAAATCCCTAAAAACACATAAAAATATTAAATAACCCCAGAAACCCATAAAAACCATAAAACCACTTAAAATTATAAAACCCCTTTGAACCCCCAAATCAAAAAAAACTATAAAATACCTTAAATACCATAAAAATATCAAAGAAAAACTAAAAAAACAATAAAACACTTAAAAAACATGAAACCCTCAAAATACTTAAACACCTGAAATACCATAAATATCATTAAAAGGTCCAAAATCCCAACAAATGTAAAAAAGAATAAAAACCCTAAAAACCATGGAGATAATCATAATAACCTAAAAATAATTAAAACCTTAAAACAGCTAAAAACAAAACAAAAACATAAAAACCCTAAAAACCATGAAAATTGTCAAAATCCAAAAGAACTATAAATCCATAAACATACTAAAAAAAACCCAAAAAACATTAAAAATGTAAAAATCTTTAAATCCCAGAGAAACCCTAGGAAAACCTTAAAAAAATTAAAAGCACATAATACACCTAAAAGCCATTAAAACACAAAAACCCCTAAATATAATAAAAGATAATAAAAATACTAAAATTCCTAAAACCCCCCAGAACCATAAGAACCATAAGATCCCTTAAACCATACTAAAAAAACTAAAACCCCTTCAATCCTATAAAATTTTAAAAAAATAAAAAATTTAAAAACATTGAAAAATAAAAAAACACGAAAAATTGATCTGCGGCTGGTTGTTTCATGGTTGATTCTCTGGATATGTGGCGGTCTTTGGCAGTTGGTGCTTGAGGCGGTGATAGGGGATATTAGATCTTCTCAAGGGTTTTAAGGGGCAGAATTGATAGCGGATAGGCATAGGTTTTTGCGGAAATTTCATTTTCAGGTGCGTATGATTCTGCCCTTGTTGCTCGCCGTTGATGCTGGTTCTGGTTGGAAGTCATTGAGTCTTAAGACCCATGGTTCTTTGGTTGTAGTGTTGGTCATGATCCATTGCGGGTTCTGGTTACTGGATTTGCTGGGATATTTTAGGCGTGGTCTAGTGATGTTGTGCGATTCTGCTGGGGCGATTTCCTAGAGCTGGTTTCTGTCTTTTGGGTGTTGGGTGCTGCGGCCTGGTCCTAGGTTTGGGTGTTGGTGGTGTGTTGTTAGCTCTGTGGTGGGGTGAGGAGCATAGATAGTTGCTGGTTGTTGGATTATTTGGTGCTGGTTGATGTACTTTGCTGGTGAATGCTGGATGAAAGTGCTTCGTATGGTGGATCTCCTTGGTGAGGAGGTGTTGGATGCTGGATCATGTGAGATTTGATATTGGTCACTACATTGTGTGATTGGATGCTAGATGTTGTTTGGTGGTGAACTGCTGAATGATGGTGATGATGAGGCTTGTGATTTTGATGTTGGTGGTTATGTGACGTGGGATGCTAGTGGTTCTGTGAAGTTGGATGCTCGTAGTTCTGGACGTTGGTTGCTTCTTGGATGTGAGGTGCTGAAGCTGTGGTTTATGGATGTGGTGTTGCTGGATGTCGATTGCTATTTGAGTTTGGATGCTGGTTGTTGGTAGCTGTGAGCTACTGGATGCTGGTTGATGCTGGATGATTGTGGTGGCTACTTTGTTTTTGGTGTTTTTCATTTTTTTGCTTGATTTTTCTTTTTTTGGGTCTTTTGTCTTGGGTCGTTAAGGGTTTTGGGTGTGGGTCGATTGACCCCTCCCCTCCCTTGTCTGCTGTGTCACTTTTTTCTTTTCAAAAAATTGGGGGGGGGGGGGCAGGAATAGCCCGACCCTCGCATCTCCCATTCCCTAAAAACCATAAAAACCCTAAACCACAAAAAATATCTAAAACATTAAAAAACCATAAATAATCCAAAAAATCCCTAAAAATGTAAAAACACCTAAAAACATTGAAAAACACAAAGAAAAATTTAAAAACATAAAAACTTTCAAAACTCCTAAAAAGATAAAAATTAAAAAACCCTAAAACCCCTAAAGGGCCATAAAACCCCAAGAAACTATAAAAACACCTAAATACCAAAAAACTCCTAAAACCCATAAGAACCCTAAAACAACTCAAAACTCTAACAACTCTTTAATACACTAAAAGTATTAAAAAATTTGAAAAACCATTTAAACCCTAAAAACACGAAAACCCTAAAAATATAACAAAAACAAAAACCCCATAAAACTATAAAAACCCACAAAATCCATAAAACCTAAAACCCTTAAAATACTTAAAAGATTTAAATATACCCGAAAAATAATGAAAAATCCTAAAATAATGAAAAAAACTAATAAAACATGAAAAACTTAAATGAATTTAAAACACCTAAAAATATCAAAAAATATTCCTTAAAACCCCCAAAACCCATTAAAATCCCTAAACCCTAAAATCCATCAAAATCATAAAAATACCTAAAAATTCCTAAAAAATATAAAAACCCTAAAACCCTAATAAATCTTTAAAAAACACAAATACACGTAAAATTCATAAAAAACAAAAAAAATATAAATATCTTAAAAAGACAAAAAAACCCTTAAAATCTATAAAAATTTTAAAAACCCCTAAAAACCTTAAAAATACATAAAACCAAAAAAAACATAAAACCACTAAAAACTAAAAAAACCCTTTAAACCCTTAAAAAGGAGTAAAACACTAAATAACCATAAATCCAAAAAGACCTGGAAAAACCCGAAAACGAAAAAAAAAACCCTAAAACTCCCTAACACTCCTTGAAATTCCTAAAAACCAAAAAAAATGAAAAAATCATTAAAAATCACTAAAGATCCAAAAAAAATTTAAAAACCTAAAAAACATACGTAAACCCTAAAAACATTAAAAACCATAAAAAAATTTAAACCCCTAAAAAACCTCAAAATGATGGAAATACTAAAAAATATAAAATCCCTAAAAACTATCAAAATCCTAAAAAAACATAAAAGAACATAAATTTTTTTAAAAATACATAAAAATGTAAACAACACTAAAAACATAGAAAAAACATAAGAAATAATTGAAAACAAAAATAATCATAAAACTCAAAAATAACCTAAAAACCATTAAAATACATAAAAAACATAAAAATACCCTAAAATCCTTAGAAACCCCTAAAAGAATAAAAATCCCTAAAACACATAAAACCCCTTAAAATTGCTAAAAAATCTAAAAACCCTTAAAAACATAAAAATCCCTAATATCTTAAAACCCCCCAAAAATAGATAAAATCTACATTACCACTAAAAATTCTAAATACCATTTAAACCCCTAGAAAAGATAAAAAACTGTAAAAAAAAGTAAAATACATAAAATACAAAAATAACTCTAAAACATTAAAAAACCATAAAAACCATAAAAAATGATTGAACCCTAAAACCCCAAAAAACTCTAAAAATCCCTAGAAACCCTGAAAACCATAAAAATATGAAAAACACCCTAAACATCTCTAAAAACATAAAATCCTAAAAACCTTGAAAACCCCTTATAAAACCTAAAAAAAATAAAACATATCAAACCCATAAGAAAAATAAAAATTCCAAAATCTCTAAAAACATTCAAACCCATAATAAACTCTTAAAACCCTCATAATTCATAAATTCCCTAAAAATAACAAAATCCCAAAAAAATTCCTAAAAAATAAAAATCCTTAAAATCCTTGAAAGGCCATAAGAAAACAATAAAAACCAAAAAACACTTAAACCTTATAAAAATTCTAACACCCCTAAAGAACCTTAAAATCATTAAAAACTCTTAAAAACTAGAAAACCCCCTAAAATCCTTAAAAACCAGAAAACACTAGAAACACATTGAAAACTCTAAAATACCTTTAAAACCCTAAAAATAATTAAAAACCATAAAACCACTAAAAATATCATAAAAAACCAAATATAAAAAAGTCCATTAAACCCCTAAAACCCCTAAAAACCAATAAAAGTCAAAAAAACTATAAAAACCCTAAAAAATTCTGAAAAATAAAAAAAACCCTAAAAATATAAAAAAACCTATAAATATGGAAGAACCCAAAGAAGAAATTAAAAACCTAAAAACAGTTAAAACTCTTAAAAAACCCAAAAACATTAAAAACCATTAAAATGATCAATAAACTTAAATACTCTCAGAATCCCCAAAATACAAAAATTATAAAAATACTAAAAATTTCTAAAAATACCTAGAAAATCTCTAAGAAAACCTAAAAACTTAAAACAATTAAAACCCCTAAAACATTATAAACTATAAAAATACTAAAAAATCCTATAAATTCCATAAAAAGAAGAGAACACTAAAACCCTGGAAAACTCTAATAAAGATTAAAAAAAATCATAAAACCACAAAAAAATCCAAAAAACACAAAAAATACAACCCCTAACCCCCCCCCCCCCAACCACTACAAACACTGAAAATACTTGAAAATCTAAAACCATTAAATTATAAAAATTCCATAAAAATGTAAAAACCCTAAATTCCCTAAAAATCCCTAATGAAACATTAAATTATAAAACAATGTAAAATAACTAAAACTATTAAACCCCTCAAAACCCTAAAATGACCATAAAACTCTAAAACCCCTAAAAACCATTAGAAAAACAAAAACCACATTCAAACCCTAAAGGACATAAATAAATAAGAACCATATCTCCAAGGTATGTTTCTATAGTTCTTGATAGAGATCATGAAGCTCTTTGGAAATATCTGTTCACGAGGGATATACTACCACTTCTTGGAACAAAGTACTCTCGGTATGATTTATTCTCTTCGCCAAAGATTTTTGGTGGGTTTCTATCTATTTTGATCAATATTAGTGTTGCATATTTGGTCTTTGGTGTGTGGAAATGGAATCATTGGGATTTAACATCACTAGCTAAAAAAGCTGTTAAAGACCCCTTTTTCATTACTAAAAAAACACTATTAAAGGGGGTCTTTAACAGTACTAAAAAAGAGTTGTTAATGGGGAAACATTATCATTGATTTTTTACAAGCGCTGATAAATGTATACATCAAAAAAATAAATATTTCATTAAAAATAATACATAAATATATGAATATATTTATATTGATATAAATACAATATATATATTTTTGAAACTTGTTTTAGATAAGGTAAATAGGCATTTAAACTTAAATACAAGATATTTAGTGATAATGGATTATAAAATGACTAAAATTTTTTTAAATTAATAATTTTCCTATTATTACTAAGTAATAGTAATTTAATATCTATTTTAAGAAAAAAAATAATATAAGATCTCAAATAAGTTGAAAACGTAACTCAATCTTCAAACGACCATAAATTTTGATCGGGTTGTCCATTTGGGATCTACCACATATCAAATAAAAACTTGAAATGAGATATAGAGCTTCATGACCTTGAGGGACTAATTCACTATTTTTTTGAGGCCAAAAAAGGCCATGGCGACCTCTGAAACTGAGTTTTTAGTCAGGGTACCCAAATTTTTTATCTTTTGATGGATTTTATGCCTCTCATGTAGGGATATTTTTTCAATTTTTTGTGGTATCTGAATTTATTCCTAGGTATTACATTCATATTGATATTATGGATTTTATTTTTGTAATTTTTAGAACATAATTTTATATTTAATCGAATATATAACAATATATACATATTTTTTATATATGAACACATAAAAATTTAATTTTATATATAAATAGATTAAACATATTTAAATTCAAAATATACTTCTTAATATATAAACATATATATAAATATATGTATAAAACTATTTGATGAAATATATATAAATATATACATGTCTTATAAAATGAAAAAAACATTATAGTGTAGTGGTAAAGGTGATGGATGTATAAGCATGGAGTATTAGGTTCAAAGCACACTATAGGTAGGAGTGCACACTGGAGGCTAGGATTATCTAAAGTGATGATAGAGGGGGGGTGTGGAATGGGAAAAAAAATATACACCCTTTATCAGAAGATCCTTTATCAGTGCTTTTTTAGCACTGTAAAGGCCCCCTTAATAGTGCTAAAAAAGTGCTGATAAAGGGGGACTTTAAAAAAAATTTATCACTGATAAAGGTTTCAGTATTTTAACTGCCTTTTAATTATCAGAAATTTTTTAACGCTGATAAAGGACTTTTCTAGCACTGTTAATAGCTAATTTTGCAGTAGTTCCATCTTTGGTTTTACCATGACCGGTTTGGATTGTGTTGTTCTATTGGATTTCGGTCTGGTGGTCTTCTATTGTGTTATTGGAGGAGTTTCCTTCAATTTTCTTCAGAGGCTTTTCTTAGGGTGGTTAATGACCATATTATTTCAGTTGGGGGGGGGGGGGTGGACCTTGGTATTTAGAATCATTTATTCCTTCTGGTGGTGAGTTGGGGTGGTGGGGTTTTCTACAAGCTTCAACTTGGGTTGCTTGCCTTTGTTGCATGTGTGGTCACAATCATCCTCATTTATTCGACATTGGGTACGGTCATCATCATCAATACCTACTTTTGAATATTTGGTCTTTTAGTTTGGTGAGGGGATTTTTGGTCAGTGTTCTTTAGTGGTATGTGCGATCTCGGTTGACATGTATGTTTGGTGTAGGTGCTAGATTCATTTACACAATATATGTTTTTTATATTTTTAGGGGTTCATGGTTCTATGTCATGTGGATCAAGGAATCTTTGTGGTTTTTTGTTGACATGGTCGTTCTATTATACTATTCACCATGGTAAAAGTGTCAATTCCAAAGGGATTTAGATTATTTGGTAGAACATATTGTGTGTTCAAAGATGATGTGGTTTCACACATATGTGTCCCTTCATCATCATCAGTGTTGGGTGGTTCATCGTATTCAATTCTCTCTTCAATGATGGTGCAATTTTTTTGTTATTTTGGTTTCTAGAAGCTACTCCATAGGCCTGTGACATTTCTTCCATCAAGAGGTGTGTGTCTATTTCATATACATAAGTGTTTTTTCATACTATAATCCATGTGTCTTTGGTATGGGTGTTATCAGTCAATCGACATGGTTTCTTATTTCTATCACTGTGGGGTTTGCAGTTCTTCACTTACCATGGTTCTATATCAATTGGTTTTTTTCTGTTGTCATTTCCTCTTCATGGTTACAGTCTCCTCCATTGAACACACCACTTTGAAGGGATATCGTTGCATTCCTTTATCTTGTGATTCTTGTTTTTATTATTATAGGAACTATAGGGATTCAGGGATGGGTGTGTGGTTGATGTAGGGATGGTATGGGGAGGCGTAGGGTGCCATGTGTACTATAAATAGGTTCTTATATATTTTTTGTCTATGTGTTTTAGTGAGTTTTCTTGTTTATTGGGTATACGTGAGGTTTTTCATGTTATGTTTCTATGTTTTTCTAGATATGATGTTTTTTATTGGAGTTTGGCTACCTCTTATGGGATGATGGTAGCTACAGATGTGGATGGGAGAAGTTTTGTTGGTCGCTACTTTGTTTCAGGCTGTTGGTAAAAAATAAAGGTCGATGAATACTAGTTTTTTGGCTGGTGTGGGGTATGGTTCATCGAATGTTGGGAGATGGATTGGTGTTGTGAGATGGGATCTATTTTCTATTAGAGATGGTTTTGGGTGCTAGACAATGGGTGTTGGGGTTGGCTGTTTACTTTGTTTTTGATGTTGTTTTCTATGAGAGTTGGAGTTGATACTATTGGGAGATGTTACAAGGTTTGGGGCTTATTGTGGTTGATGGATATTTTGATGGAATTGAATAGGGTGATTGGATGTTGTCTGGATATTTTTATAGGGTGATGGGAGATATTGCGGGGTATGGGATATTTTTGGGAGATTTATGGTGTGTTGGGAGAAGCAAATGCTATGATCATGTTATGTGAGCTAGGATTTGGAGATATTTTATTCTAGATCTAGTTTTGGGTGATGGTTTATGGGTGTTGGATGGGTCATGGTTATGCTGGTGTTTGATTTTTGAGCTAGTTATTGAACAAGAAGATGGGTGCAATCAGATGGGTGTTGGGTTCGTTGGGAATCAAGAGGTTTATCAATCCTTTTTCATACATTAGTTCAGATGGTATTCATAAGGTTCTTTGGTTTTCTTCCAAGTAGTGGTTTGGATTGATTCATGAGGTTTCATGGGCCCTTTCCCATGAAATGATTTGTTTGGGATTTGTGAGGTTTCTTATGTCCACTTTCCAGTCAATGGCTTGGATGGACTTCATGAGGTTTCTCGAGACCATTTTCCATTTTTTTGTCTTCATATGGGTTCTTGTTCCCATTTTCTATTTTTCTGTTACCAGGGGCCTTCAGTTCATTCGGTTCACCATTTGGGTGATTTCATTTCACTTCAACTCCTAATTTAATATATTATGTTCTATTTTTCTGACAAGAAAATATCTAAAACCCCTTTAAACTCTAAAAACATTAAAAACTCTAAAAATCAATAAAACCCATTAAAAACAAAACAAACAATACTAAAAACCCAAATAGCACATTAAAACCCTAACAACCATAAAAACTATAAAACCCTCAAAACAAATAAAATGCTAAAAAATCATAAAAATCCTAAAAAATACCTAAAATCACTAAAAAAGAAAAATACCCAAACCCAAAAAAAACATAAAAAATGTTAAAAAACTAAAAAAAAATGAAACCCTTAAAAACATAAAAAATTATAAAAACCCTAAAACAGCTAATAACCCTAAAACCCTAAAATACAACAAAATACTTAAAATTCACATAATCCCTTAATATTATAAAAGTCCAACAAAATCCATAAAATCTCTAAAAATGTTTAAAAACCCCAAATCCCTGTAAAAAACAATGAAAACACTAACAACCTAAAAACACATAAAACCATAAAAATCCTAAAAATGCTAAAAACCCAAAAAAATCCAAAACACCCTAAAGTACCCTCGAACCATAAATCCCTCTAAAAATTATAAAAACCCTTAAAACCTCATAAAACATTAAAAAAGTCAAAAATACCATAAAACCCAAAAAAAACTGTAAATCCCCCAAACCTATAAAAACCATAAAAACATAGAAAACCCTCAAAATCTATAAAATCCCTAAAAACTCTAAAAATATTTACAAATACCTAAATTTTTTCTGAAAACATAAATAAAATAAAAAACCTAAAAAACTATTAGGAATCATTAAATTTCTCAAAACTCCAAAAACCCCTAAAAACCTAAAAAAATTGCTAAAAACTGTAAAAAAAACCTAAAAACCCTAAAAAACCTTAAAACCCCTCAAAATCCCTAAAACCCGAAAAGACTATAAAAATCCCAAACAATCCATAAAAAGGTTTAAATACCTAAAAATCATGAAAAATCCTATGATAACATTAAAAACCTAAACACACTATAAACCCTAAAAAACATAAAAAAGCTCATAACCATAAAAACCTAAAAACCATAAACCCATAAAACCCCTAAAATCCAAAAAACCCCTACAAATCTAAAAATGCATTAAACCCCTAAAAATCTAAAAATGTCATAAAAACAATTAAACCCCTAAAAACCCCTTAAACACAAAAAACCATAAAACCCAAAAAACCCCTAAATGCCTCGAAATCCAGAAAAACCTAAAACCATCATAAAAACCCAATAAAATCCATAAACATGTAAAAACCCAAAAATCATGAAAATAACAAATAAAATCATAAAAATATAAAAACACATAAACCCATGGAAAATAAATAACACTAAAACCTTAAAACTCTCTAAAAAACCCAAAAACCACTAAAACACACAAAATAATTAAAAACCCTAAAAACCTCTAAAATTAAAAAAGAAGTAAAAATAACTAAAAACTTCAAGACCATAAAAACCTAAAAACCCCAAAGAAAATTGTAAAAAATGAAAAACACATAAAACCATTAAAAATGATAAAAATTCTAAAACCCGAAAAAACCCTCAAAACCCTCAAAATAACTAAAAACCCTAAATACCATAAAAATCATAAACAACCCTAAAAATAAAAAAAACACAAAAAAACTTGAAAAAAAAAGAAACACTGGAAAAAACTAAAAACACTTAAAACCACTACAAAACATAATAGTGCTAAAAAATAAAACCCTAAATACAATTAAATTCCATAAAAACCATAAAAACTCATAAAACCTTAAAAAACTCTTAAAACCCATACCAATACTTTAAACCCAATAAACACTCTAGAAACCCTTTAAACACATAATAACATTAAAATACAATAATAAACATTCAAAACACTAAAAAACCTAAAAACATGAAAAAAACTGTAAACCCCTTAATAAACCCCAACACCCTCAAAATACCTAAATCCCATAAAAACCATAAAAACCCTAAAAAATCCCTAAAAATCTAGAAAAAGATAAAAAAAACCCAAAACCCATAAAAATCCAACGAAACCCTTGAAAACTAAAAACATTTATAACCAATAAAACCTAAAAACAATAATAACCCTAAAACCTCATAAAACCCATAAAAACACTCAGAATACTTAAAACCCAAAGAACCATAAAATACCAAATAAATCCTTAAAAATCCCAAAAACATACAAGACACTGAAAAACTTGATAACCCTGTGAAATATAAAAACCTAAAAACTCTTAAATCCCCAAAAATCCTAAGAATGCTAAAAACTCTAAAGACCCCTAAAACACCAAAAAAATACATAAAACCATAAACCCCGTAAAATAATTTAAAAACCCTAAATACATAAAAACCCAAAAATACCACTAAAACTCTAAAAACCCATTAAACCCCTAAAATGTTAAAATAATCCAAAAAATCGTAAATTCTAAAAAAACTCAATTAAAACTCTAATAACATAAAAAATCCATAAAAACCCAAAAAACCCTCAAAGTCCACAAATCCCAAAAAACCCGTAAAACTACTAAATAATCCCAGAAAACCTAAAAAAGGTAAAAACCCCTAATACCCTGAAACCCCTTAGAAAAACCTGAAATCCTAAAAACACATAAAACCTCTAAAAATATGAAAATAATAAAAACTCTAAAACTCTAAAAACCCTAAAAACCCTAAAACCCCTAAAAACCCACAAAACAATGTAAAAATACTAAAGGAGACCTAAGAATCCCTAAAAACATAAAAAACACTAAGAACCCTAAAAATCCATAAGAAAAATATAAATACCTAAAAATGATTAAAACTCCTAAAAAATATAAAAACGCTAAAAACCCAACAATGACCTTAAAACCCCTAAAACTCCCAAAAAACCATAAAAACACATAAAATCCCTAAAAATCCATAAAAACCTAAAACAACTGAAATTTATAAAAACAATTCAAATCACTAAAAGCAATAAAAAAATCTAAAAACCTTAAAACCCAAAACACTAAAAAAAGCTCATAAAAACAAAAAAACAAAAAATCACTAAAATCAGTAAAAAAACCCTTGAAAATCCTCAAAATACCTAAAATTACTAACAAACCATAAAAATTGTAAAAAGAAAATAAATCCTTACAAAAATTATAAAATCCATTAAAATACCTAAGAAAACCTGAAAACCTAATAACACAAGAAACACATAAAAAACTAAAAATGCTAAAACTCTAACAACCTAAAATCCCAAAAATCCTAAAACTGTAAAAAATCTAAATAATTGAAACCTTAAAATCTATTAAAAACCTAAAACCCTAAAAAACACTAAAACCCTTCAAAATAAAAAAAACCTAACGCTTAAAATTCAAAAAAATCCAAAAAAATCACACAAAATAATAAATAACCTAAAAAACATGAAAACCACTAAGGAGAAATTAAAAACCTCAGAACAATTAAAAAAACTAAAAATCTAAAAACACTAAAAAAATAAAACCCAAAAAGTACATAAAACCCCGTAAACCACTAAAAACCATAAATCCCATAAAAACCTTAAAAACTAAAATATACCATAAATACCCTAAAAACTACTAAAAACTCAAAAAAACATTTAATACCATAAGACATTAAAAACAATAAAAATCAATAAAAAACATAGAAACCTAAAAAATATATAAAAACCATCAAACCCCCAAAAACCATAAAAACCCTAAAATCCCAAAACCACCCCCCTCTATATTTTTAAAAACATAAATATCATAAAAAATCTAAAAAAGAACTAAAAATCCCTAAAAAAATATAAAACCCTGAAAAACCTGAAAAACATTAAGAGAACCTCAAAACCTAAAAAAACATTAAACCCCTAAAAACTATAAAAAGCATAAAAACATAAAAACAATAAAATCCTAACAACCCCTAAAAAATTAAAAAACCATAAAAATCATAAATACCAAAAAAATCCAAGCTGACAAAAAATCCCCTAAAAACATAAAAACCATAAAATCCCTGAAAATCCCAAATAAAAAAATCATAAGAAAACATAAAACAACCAAAATACATATAATAAATTAAAACCCTAACCCCTTAAAAAACCCCAAATCCCTAAAAAATCCAAAAAACCATAAAAACCCACCAAAAACCCAAAAATTCAAACACCCTTTAACACCCATTTTTTTAAAAAAATATAAAAATAATAATTTCCCTAAAAACTCAAAAAATATACTAAAACCTCAAAAAAAACCAATAAACACCCCTAAATGTCATCAAAATCCCTAAAAAAGTAAAAACTAATAAAAATTATAAAAATCCATTAAAAGGTAAAAAGGCATGAAACACTGGAAAACCTTAAGAATAACATTAATAATTAAAAAAATTAAAACTCCTAAACACCTAAAAATTATTAAAACCCAAAACCCCCTAAAAAGTTTCTAAAGCCCTCAAAATCTTTAAAACCCTAAAAAACCCATTAATCTCTTAAAGATACCAAAAATCCATAAAAATTTAAAAACCCTTAAATAACCTAAATATACCTAGGGTAACTATTGAAACCTAAAAACAATTAAAACTCCAAAAAACTAAAAAATATAAAAACCCTAAAAACATAAATAGAAACTTAAAAATCTAAAAAACATAAAATCCCCCTAAAAACAGAAACCCCTAAAACCCAATAAAATCCTAAAAACAACTAAAACCCTAAAAACCATTTATACCTTTAAAAATGTTAAAAACCTTAAGAACCCTAAAAAATGACAAAATCCCTAAGAACCCTAAAAACATAAAACACTTAAAAATCCTAAAATCCCTCCAAAGCGTTAAAAACCCAAAAAACCATAAAAAACCTAAAAATCCATAAAAATACCTAAACAAATAAAAAAACCAAAAAACCCTACGAAAACCTTAAAAAACTAAAAACCTTAAAACACATAAAATCCCTAAAAACCTAAAAATGATAAAACCCGAAAAAAATACAAGAAGACCCTTAAACCCCTAAACCCCCTAAAAACAGAAAATCACTTAAAAACCATAAAAACTCTAAAACCCCATAAAACCCAAAAAAAATTAAAAACCCTAAAATCCCTTTATACACAATAAAATGATAAAAAATCTAAAAAACATACAACCCCTAAATAAACTCAATAAAACCCTAAAACACCAAAAAATTGTAAAAATAATAAATAATTTCTAAAAATACATAGAAACTTTACAACCTAGAAAACCCTGAAAAACCCTTTGAAAAACATAAAAACATAAAATCACTTAAAACCCCTAAAAACATAAAAAATACAAAAATCCTAAAACCATTAAAAACCCTGAAACCATTAAAATTTATAAATACCCTAAAATCCAAAAAATGCTAAAAACCCTAAAAATAGATAAATCCATAAAAACCCAGAAAAAACCTAAGAAAACCATAAAAACTAAAAACACTAAAAACCCATAAAAATCATAGAAAACTACTAAAACCCCCCAAAACCATTTAAACCCCTAAAAATGATAAAATCTCTAAAGACCACTAAAAACTCAAAAAATACTAAATACCCAAAAAAATCCATAAAACCATAAAAATCCTAAAAACTCCTAAAACCCACAAAATCCTTAAAAACCTAAAAACAATAAAATCTTAATAAATCCCTAAAAATAACTAAAAAACATATAAACCCTCCTAAAAACCCTGAAACTCTATAATAGAACTTTAAAAATATAAGAAAACATAAATCCCATAAAAAGACATAAAAAATATAAAACCCATAAAAACCATAAAACCACATAAAATTCCTAAAATGACATAACAATTTAGAAAAGGGTCAAAAAACCAAAAAACCCATTGAAAATCTAAAAGCCAAATAAATACTTAAAGCCCCTAAAAACCATATAAATAATAAAAAATATAAAATACACTAAAAATACTCTAAACCCATAAAACCATAAAATCTAAAATTCCCTAAAACCCCATGGAAACACTAAAAATCCTAAAAAAAACTCTTAAACCCCTTTAAAACCAATATATATATATATAATATATAAATAACAGTAAATTCCATAAATAACTAAAAAACATAAAACCCCATATAACAATAAAACCCTAAGGACCCCTCAAAATGCTCAAAATCACAAAAATACCCTAAAAACCATACAAGTCCTAAAAAATATCTTAAAATAAAAAATTATAAAACCCCATAAAACCCCCCCAAATCTCAAAGATACCCTTAAAAATATAAAAACACATTAAACCCCTAAAACCCTAAAAATACTAAAAACCCCAAAACACCAAAAAACCCTAAAAACCATAAAAACGTTAAAAACAAAAAAAACCCCAAAATGCCATTAAACCCTAAAAACCAAAAAAAACACTAAAACCTACTGAACCCATAAAAACATAAAAAACTCAAAAAACTTTAAAAACTGTAAAAACAAAAAAACCATGGAATCAATGAAACCAAAAAACCAATGAATCCCTTCAAAACTCATAAAATCCCTAAAAATCTAAATAACTATAAAATTCTTCAAAATTACAAAAAAATATATAAAATGTAAAACACCAAAAAAACCTTAACAAAACAACATTAAAAACCATAAAAACCTAAAAACACTTCAAACCCCTAAAAAAATAAAAGCACTAGAAACCCTAAGACCTTTAGAAATCCTAAACATTCCTAAAATCCCAAGGAAAAATCAAAATCCAAAAAAATCCATAAAATCCATGAAAAATAAAAAACCCTAAAAACCATAATAAAATCTTAAAAACCTAAAAACACTTAAAACCCCTAAATCCTTAAAAATACTAACACCATATAAACACTAAAAGACACCCAAAACCCCTAAAAATTCTAAGCACCCTTTAAATCCCAAAATACATAAAAAAGAAAAAACCCTAAAAACCCATAAAAAAAATAAAAAACCATGAAGCTGCCAAAAAAACCAAAAAACCCATAAACCCCTAAAAACCCAAAAACACAAAAAATTCCAAATAACCCTGAAACGATATAAATCCTAAAAAATCCCTAAAAATCCCTAAAAATGTAAAAACCCATAAAATCACCAAAAAAATCACAAGAAAACCATAAAAACATAAAAACATAAAAACAATGATACTTAATAAAAACCTAAAATCATTGAAAACTCTAAAAAACCTAAAAACCACTTGAACCCTCAAAATTTAAAAAACCCCTAAAAATTTTAAAATACCGAAAAGTTCTAAAAATACCATAAAATATAAAAAAGGCTAAAAACTGTGAAGAATCATTAGAAAATTATGAAACCCTAAAAAACATAAAGCCCAAAAAACATACAAAACATAAAAAACCCTAAAACCCTAAAAGAACCTAAAAACCCTAAAACCCCACAAAAACCATAAAACCCCAAAAATCCTTAAAACCCTAGAAATACTAAAAACCCCTAAAAACCCACTAAAACTCTAAAAACCCTTTCAATCCCAAAAAATTATAAAAACTCTAAAAAAACCTTTAAAAACGTAAAAACACAAAAAAATTCCCTAAAAAAATAAAAATCTAAAAAAATATAAAACCATCAAAATTCCTAAAATCATAAAAATAATAAAAACTATAAAAATACTTAAAAATCCCTAAGAATTTAAATAACCCTAGAAAACTAAAAAAACACTAAAAAACTGTAGAATCATAATAACACCTAAACCCCCAAATAACACTAAAAAATGATAAACACCATAACAAACCCTAAAAACCCTAAAAATTATACACACTCCTAAAACCATAAAATCCTTAAGAACCCAAAAAACCTAAAAAATGACTAAAAAATATAAAACACCCTTAAACCACTAATTTTTTTTAAAATATATAAATACCTTATAACCCCTAAAAACTAAAAAACAAAATTAAAAACCCAAAAAACACTTATATCCAAAATACCCTAAAAACTTTCAAAATTGCTAAAAATCCTAAAATGCATTAAATCTTAAAAAATAACTAAAAATCCATAAAAATTCAAAAAACCCTAAAAACCCTAAAAAACCCTAAGAAAAAAATTAAAAACATAAGAAAATTAAAAACCCTACAAAACCTAAAATCACTAAAAGCCTAAAAGACCCAAGGATCCTAAAAACCCAAAAAATACCTAAAATCACAAAAAAACATAAAAAACAAAAAATAACTAAAATTCATAAGAAGGTAAAAAACATAAAATACCCTGAAAACCATTATAAAAACCTTAAAAACATTAATAAACATAAAACCCCTAGGAAACCTAAAAACCCTAAAAACCCAGAAAGATCCTAAAAAACAAAAAAAACATTAAAAACCGCACTAAAAACATTAAAAACACTAAAACCCCATGAAAACCCACTAAAATATTCAAAAACCCAATAAAACCCTGAAATCATTTAAAAACTCAAAAAAACCCGAAAAACTTTAAAAATTAAAAAAAACATAGGAACCCAAAAGGTAATTAAAAACCCTAAAAACCATTAAAACCATCGAAATCCCTAAAACCCCTAAAATCCATAATTATCCTAAAAATTTATAAAAAAACCAAAAAACATAGAAAAATCCTAAGAGAAGAATAAAAAGCTAAAAATTAAATCCTTAAAAATCCAAAAAAACTATAAAAACCCTAAATATCTCAAAATCCATAAAAACAAATAAAAATCCTAAACATGCCATGAAAATCCTTATAAACATAAAAAACTAAAAACCCTAAAAATACAAAGAAAACCTTTCAATCCTAAAAACACATAAAACATATAAAAACCTAAAAATTTATTAAAACACTTGAAAACCCTAAAAGGCCATATAAGCCTTAAAACCCGTTAAAAACCAAAAAACTGCTGAAAACCATAAAAAACTAAAAACCCTAAAACCTATAAAATAAATAATAACCCTTTAATCCACTAAAAATTTGAAAAATTCTAAAAAACCATTAAATTCATTAAAAACTCAAAAAACCCCTAAATTCACAATAATACCATGAAAACCTGAACAACCCCCCCAAAAACCCCCCAAACCCACTAAAACCTCATAAAACCCTAAGAAGCATAAAAATCCTTAAAAAATATCAAGTTTGATTAAAAACCCTAAAAACATTAAATAATCCTAAGAAGACCTTAAAACCTCAAAACACTTAAAGCCCTTAAAACCCTAAAAATGATAAAAACCCTAAAAAAGCCTGAAACTCCAAAAAAACCCCAAACCCCAAAAAAATCATTAAAACCCTAAAAATTATTGAAAAATACAAAAAACACCTAAATTCCTCGAGAAGTACTATAAAATCTAAATACCATTTAAATCCCTAAAAACAATAAAAACTATGAAAAACCATAAACCCTAAAAAGTTAAAGAAAATAACTCTAGAAATCTCAAAAATATTTGATCCTTACAGACTCTCAAAATCCCTAAAAATTATAAAAAATTACAAAAATAAAAAAATATAAATAAAAATCCCATGAAATATAAAAAACTAAAAAATCATGAAAACCATGAAATCTCATAAGAAAACCTTAAAAACTGAAAAACACTTCAAACCCTTAAAAAAACAAAAACCCTTTAAAACCCCTAAAAACCCAAAAAACAATTAAAATCCCTAAAAACCATAAGAAACCATAAAAATCTAAAACAAAATCCCCAAAAATTGTAAAAAGCATATAAATCCCTAAAACCCATTAAATCCACTAATAAAATATCAAAATGCTAAAAACACTTTAAACCCGAAATCCTTATGTTTTTAAAAATCATAAAAACTATATAAGAAACTAAAACTCTAAAAACCCATAAATACTAAAAAACTCCCAAAATCATTATTAACTCAAAACCACATGAAAACCGTAAAGACACTAAAAATTATGAAAACCATAAATATCCCTAAAAACTTTTTAAAAAATATGTAAAAACCCATAAAACCCACTAAAAATATTAATCCTCTCAAAATACATAAAAAAATATAAAAAAAATATAAAAACCATAAAACATTTTAAAAAATCTAAACACCATTTTAAACCCAAAAAATATTAAAAATATTAAAAATCCCATAAATACACGAAAAAATAAAAAATTAAATATGAAAAAACCCTAAAATCCCTAAAAATCCAAAAAAAACCCTAAAAACTCATTAAATCCATAAAAACCTTAAAAATCCAAAAAAATCCTCAAAAATGCCTAAGATCATAAAAGTAATAAAACCCATAAAAACCCCTAATATTTCCTTAAAACATAAAAAATGAAAAATACGCTAAAAACCCAAAAAATCCAAAAAAACCCAAAAAAAACCCTAAACACCTCAAAAAACCCCCAAGAACACACACAAAACTCTAAAAACCTTATAAACCCCTAAAATTGCTAATAAACTCCACAAACACATTAAAACACTGAAAACTAAAAAAGCCCTAAAACCCCCAACAACCATAAAAACACTAAAAATCCTGAATCTGTAAATCCCTAAAAACATCCAAATACCTAACAAACCTAGAAAATGTAAAAAACCTAAAAATATAAAAAACCCCAAAGAAAAACCTTAAAAACCAAAAAAAACATAAAACCCCAAAAGGCCTAAAAATGCTAAAACCCTAACAGGACCTAAGAACTCTAAAAACACCTAAAAACCACACAACCCCAAAAAACCAGAAAAAGACTAGAAACCCATAAAAACCCTAAATACCAGAAAAGAGTGTAAAACCTCTTAAAAACCCTAAAAATGTTTAAAACACAAAAAAGTGATAAAACCCTTAAAAACTAATCAAACCCTAAAAAACCCAAAAAATATAAAACCACTAAAACCCATTAAAATTCATGAAAACCCCTAAAATCCATAATAATCTTAAAAAAAATTCTTAAAAATTACAAAAAACCAAAAATCCTAAAAGCCCTTATAAAACCATAAATGCCTAAAACACTTGAAACCCCTAAAAACCATAAAAATGTTAAAAACCCTAAAAACACCTATAAAGACTAGAAATACCCTAAACCCCTAAAAATAATAAAGAACTCTAAAACCCCATAAACGTGTAAAGAAACCACAGAAAAATTAAAAACACGCCAAACCTATAAAAATATAAAAAAATTTATAAAACCAATGAAAACCTTAAATAACTCAAAAACCCCTAAAATCTAAAAAATTTCCTAAATGCCCTAAAACCCCTAAAAACCCTAAAATACCAATAAATACATTAAAACCTTAAAACTACATAAAAATACCTAAAATCCCTACAAATGAAAAATACCTAAAAAACCAAAAACCCTAAGAAAACCATAAGAAACTAAAAACTTATAAACACCTAAAAACCCAAAAAAACAAAAAATTTAAACACTATTAGAACAATAAAAACCCTAAAAACAATAAGAATCCCTAAAAACCCAAAACCCCTAAATATTTTAAAGAAGACCTAAAAAATCAAAAAATGACAACCTTTAAAAACCCTGAAACCCCCTAAGAAAGCCTTAAAAACAAAAAAAAAAACAATTAAAACTACTAAAAAACTAAAATTGGTAAAAACCATTGAAGAACCTAAAACCTATAAAAACCATAAAGACCCTAAAACCCCTTAAAACCCTTAAAAACTAGTTAAAACCAAAAGACCACTAAACACTAAAACCCTTTAAACCCATGAAAATGTTAAAAAACAAAAAAAACCCTAAAATACTAAAAACACCCCTAAATACCTAAAAACCATAAAAAACCAAAAAAAGACAAAAACACCCCCTTAAATCCCTGAAAACCCTAAAACCCATAAAACCTTAAAGTCCCTAAAAAACCTAAAAAATTTAAAAACTCTCTCAACCTTAATAAAAATATAAAACTTAAAAAACAATTAACACCACAAAAAACTGAAAAAATATTAAACCGATTGAAAACCCTAAAAACCCTAAAAACCCATAAAACCCAAAAAATACTTGAAAACACTAAAACCCATAGAAATCCTAAAAACTTACTCAAATCCCTAGAATGTAAAAATACCATAATAACCAGAAAAACCCTAAGAAAACCATAAAAACCCAATAACAATTTAAACCCCTAAAAACCAAAAAACCCTTAAATCCTTAAAAACTAAAAATCAATAAAATCCCTTAAAACCCATAAAAATATTAAAACCCCATAAAACCCTAGAGAAATAAAAACTATAAAAACACTATAAACACATAAAAATTTAAAAATAACTCTATAAAATAAAAAAACCCCTAAAAACACAAAAAAAACCCCCACAAAACACACATAAAACTGTATAATCCCAAAAAACCAAAACACCTTTAAAACCCAAAAACCCAAAAAACTCTTAGAATCCCTATAAATCCAAGAGGTTTAAGGATGGATGATCTGCTATTCTCCCGCAATGGAGTTCCTACCGCTTCATTTCTAGCTTGAAGACGATGCTGATGGTTGCGCCCTAGACTTCCCCCTCTGTGTGGGGGGGGGGAATCTCTGCCCCTGTTAAAGAAAAATTATTACCTTTCTCGGATCCTGACTCACTTCCAGCTTTCCCACAGATTGAACTTTGACCTAAGGTGTTGGGTTTTCACGAAGGTCTGCCGAAGCATCCACTATAGATTGAGGAGTTCAACAAGGCCTCTTCACTCCATAACCTGACCCTGGTAGCCAGGTTTTTGAACTGGAATCCACTGGTTGATGTTTTTGATAGATTTGTGTTTGAGCATTGGGATCTCAGGGACCACACCACTATTGTCTTGGTCGAATCTAGTAATATTTTGATTCGGTTCTCATTGAAGGAAGATCTTATTTGGGCCTATTCAACAGCTCCTCATAGGTGTGATGCCGCTCGCTTTTCCCTATTCCGGTGGAACATCAAATTCCATCTAAATTGTGATTCCCCACTGATGGAAATCTGGGTAAGGCTTTCTAAACTCCCCCTACCGTTCCCAAAATTGTCCATTATTACTATGCTGGTAAATTTGGTTGGATGGTTTTTGTGTGTGGATAGTAGAACCAGGGCCCTCTGTCATCTATTTTCCCCGAGCGTTTGTGTTGAAATTTACATTTCGAAGGATCCTGTTGACTTTATCTGGATTGAAATTTGTGAAGATCTCCAATGGAGGCAGTCGGTGGTGTTTGAATCATGGGATAATTATGGTGTTTTATGATTTACTCTTTGTAATATGAAAAGGTAATGTAGATATAGTTATGGTGTGCTGGTTGGGTGTGGCAAGGAGGTCATTTCTCTGAAGTTGAGCTCAACAGGGGAGCTGGATGTGAGGAATGCTGACCCAATGGACTCTCTACTGAATGATGGGACAGATGCCAGGGTCAGGTAAGGGAAATCATTCTATCGGCATGGTGCTGAGGGGAAAATCTCAGTCAAGGACATTTTCAAGTGAATGCAGGGTGACTTATGATTGGGGGGTGATGCCTCTCCTGAAGTGGGGGATGACACTCCTGGTGAAGTAGGGGCCTTGGTCGTACAGGAAGACCCTATCTAGAATACGAGTATGACATTAAGACCAACACGCCATGGGACGGGGAGGGAGACTTCGTCCGGCCCTCCCGTAGTTTTCCATGGAAGTGTAAATGTGCTGGTCTTAACCTTTAATCGGTTCACGAGCCTGGAGGACTCTGTGGGAATTGAAGAAGGGGGTATGGGGGGTCAGGAACTGAAGGATGTGGAGGGTAATACTGATGAACTCCAGGATGCGAATCTGTCTTCCTTTTTGGATGGATCGAGGGTCTTGGGTGTGGAAAACCCCCCAACCACTATGCAGTCACCAGAGAAATTGCTGACTGATACTATTGTGCCTGGAATTTGTCAGAGTGATGCCGCTCAGCCCGAGCAGCAGTCTGATGGCATTCATGTTGATAGGTGGAGCATTGAGCATCCCAATCCAAGTTCTTCTCTTGATCTGTTCGAGACTTTCCCCCCTATTTTGAGCTATCTGATTCGATTATATTGGACTGTTTGGAAATCCCTCTTGATCAACATATAAAATATAACTTCCAAAAGCTAGATCTGCAACTGTTGGTCATTCTTGGGGATGAGAATGATGAGAAAATAAGGCTAGGAAAATTTTTTGGGGACCATGATGACCGGATGTATGCCATCATGTCTAGGATCAAGAGGGAGAAGGAGATTATGGGACTTTCTGTTTCCTCTAGTTGCGATCAGAAGAGAAAGTCGTGGTCTGTTCCAGAATGTGGCAGGCAGGGCCACATGGTCGTGCCTACTCATACAACTCACATAAAGGCCAAGGTGATGAGTGGAACTATAGTAAAATGGAGGTCATGGAGGGATTATTCCTCCATTCTTATGCCAATGTCTACTAGGGCCTACTCCAAGGCTAGCAACGATAAAGGAGATTACCATTGTAGAGAATCCTAGGCTGGAAAAGAGAAGACGGACATGGAAATTGGGAAATATTATGAAACCTTCCTCAAGAAATATGAATCTTTTGAATGGGATTCAGTGGACTCAGATGCTTCCTCGGGCTATGGTGATGATGGAGATCCTTATGGGGTTGGTGAATTTGGTCTGCAGCTACCATTCCTTTTGTTTATTGTGTCTTTTAGACTTTTCTGTGTGGGGTTTAGGACTTTGGTGTGGGTCACTTGACCCAACCTCCCTTGATTTCCTATCTTTTTTTCTTTCTATATATTTTGGGGGGGTCAGGACTAGTCTAGCCCCGCACCATTATTGCCTATAAATCTAATAAAAATAATTAAAACCCTAAAAAATATCTAAAAAACCCTAAAAACTTGAAAATCCATAATAAAGCCTTAAAAACATTAAAACACTTAAAAACCAAAAAATTCTAAAAAATGAAAAAACAATAAAAACCCTAAGAACCCTCAAAATTACCCAAAACCCTAAAAAACATAAAAATTTGAAAAATCTCTAAAAAAACATAAAAATGAAAAAAATGAAAAAAAACTAACATCACTTATAAAAAGCTAAAGAAGATAAAATACATAAAAGACCAAAAAAACATTAAAATGATAGAAACCTTTAAAAACCCTAGAGAATCCTAATCACTCGAAAAACCATTAAACACCTTACAAACCATAAAAATTCTAAAAAACCTAAAAAACAAATTAAAATTCTAAAAAACATTAAGCCCCGAATTATTTTTGAAAATTTCTAAAAACCCTTAAAACCCCTAAAAGTCCAAAAAAAAATCACCAAAACCTCCCAAAACCCACAAAACCCCTAAAAATGACAAAAAAAAACTAAAATCACTTGAAGTCCCTTGAAAACCTAATAACTATAAAAGTACTAAAAATTCCCTAAATCCATAAAATTAAATAAAAATCCCAAAAAACAGGGGAAAATACTAAGAAGAAATTTAAAACTAAATACACTTAAAACATGTAAAAACCCTAAAAACACTAAAAACCATAAAACCCATAAAACCCATAAAACCCCAAAATATAAATAAACCCATAAAAACTATAAAAATACTTTAAAACACTAAAACCCATTTAAATAACAAAAAAATAAAAATCTATAAAAATAATATAAACCAAAATGACCTTAAAAACCTAAAAATAATGAAAAAACCTTAAAACCCATAAAAATCCAAAAAACAATCCATAAAAATCCCTTAAAATGTAAAACCCCATAATACTCACAGAAAACCCAAAGAAAGCATTAAAAACCGACAAATTATTAGAACCTCTAAAAACCTAAAAACATATAAAACTCAATAAACCATAAAAACCTTAATACCCCTAAAACCACTCAAAATACATAAAACCCTAAAAACATAAAAAAATATAAAACTATACATAAAAATCCCTAAAAATGTAAAAAACCCTAAAAACCATGAAAAACATGAAGAAACCCATATAAATAATTTAAATATATATAAAACCCCTAAAAACCTAAGAAAAAATAAAAACCCAAAATCCCTAAAAAGAACCAAAAACTTCAAAAACCCCAAAACCCCTAAAAATCATAAAATATCATAAATACCTTAAAAACCCTAAAACCCCACTGAAAACTGTAAAAACATTAATGTCCTTAAACACTCAATAAATTCTTTTAAAATACTAAAAAAACATAAAACACCTAAAAACCCTAAAAAAACTTAAAACCCCTCAAAATCCCTAAAAACACTAAATCCCTAAAAACCATAAAAATCCTAATAAACCCAAAAATTCCCCAAAGCGGTAAAACCCCCAAAAAAACCATGGAAAACCTAATAAAACCTTTAAAAACATAAAACACATAAAACCCCAAAAAACCAAACAACACTAAAAACCCTAAAAGACCTTGAAAATGATAATACCGCAAAATATCCCCATAAGCACTAAAAACACATAAAAATACAAAAATTGCTTAAAAATCCCAAAAAACATAAAAACCCACTAAAAATTAAATAACCCTAGGTAAAACATAAAAACATAAATACCCCAAATACTTAATGAATGAAACAAACAATAGAAACCATAAAAACATACTAAAACCCTTAAAACGACATAAAAACATAAAAACAATAACAAACTAAAATAATTGAAACCAAATAAAAACCTTAAACCACTAAAATATCTAATCACACTTGAAACCCCTAAAACATTAAAAAAACTAAATACTTTAAAATACAAAAAAATCAAATAATAATAATAATAACATGAAACTCCCATAAAAACCCTAGAAACCACAACCCCCCCAACACTCAAAATACCTAAAAATAATAAAAATACTAAAAAACCCCAAAACCTGTAAAACCGTAAAACACCATAAATAACCTGAAAATTCCAAATAAAACCTTTAAAACCTAAAGACACATAAAACCATAAAAAACATAAATAACCTAACAACTAATAAAAACCATAAAAATCTCTAAATTCTCTAAATACCATGTTAAACCTTAAAATGTTAAAAAACTCTAAAAACATATTAAAATCCGAAAAAACTCAGAGAAAAACCAAAAACACAAAAAATCCATAAATCCCATAAATCCCTATAAAAATCTCAAAATACCTAAACACCCTAAATCGATAAAAAAACCTTAAAAACCCAAAAAATAAAAAAAGTAAAAAATCCTAAAAACCATGAAAATCCACAATATAAACTTAGAAACATAAAAACAAATAGAACCCATAAAAACCCTAAAACATTAAAAAACCCAAAGTACAAAAAAAA
Source organism: Viscum album (assembly GCA_963277665.1). Taxonomy (NCBI): domain Eukaryota; kingdom Viridiplantae; phylum Streptophyta; class Magnoliopsida; order Santalales; family Viscaceae; genus Viscum; species Viscum album. Next base: position 1,421,821,386 of record OY728136.1, on the reverse strand, counting down.
CTAATAAAACCCCTAAAAATCCCTAAAAACCAAAAAAACAACTAAAATCCTAAAAACCCTACAAATCACTAAAAACATAAATATCCCAAAACCCAAGAAAAACCCTAAGAAATAATTAATAACTCAAAACCCCTAAACAACCTAAAAACTATAAAAGCCTAATACCCTAAAAAAATCAAAAACACCATAAAAAACCATAAAATCCTTAAAAACAATAAAACCTCATAAAACCCTTAAAACCAATTAAAAACTATAAAACCATATAAACCAATAAAACATTAATAAAATCAAAGAAACATAAAACCCCTAAAAACAAAAAAAAATCAAAAAAACCTAAAAAAACATAAAAACCCAAAAATAAAAATAAAAAAACCCTTAAAAATAATTAAAAACACTGAACAAAATAAAATCCTAAAATGTCCTAAAATTACCAAAAACATTAAAAAACCAACGTACCCTTGAAAAAATGAAACAAAACCTTAATAACCTAAAATTCCTATAACCTCAAAAAATATAAAAGTGCTAGAAACCATAAAAAAATCTGAAAAACATAAAAACTATAAGAACTTATAAAAACATTTAAAACTCTAAAAACCCTTAAATACCATAAAAAACCATGAAAACTCAAAAAACAATTAAGAGCCTAAAAAGTATTAAAATCTCTAAAAAACCATAATATCCTTAAAAACTCAAAAAACCACAACATCCCAAAATCATAAATACACTAAAACCCTAAAAATACATAACAACCCTAATAACTATCCATTCCTAAAATATCGCAAAAATACTTAAAATTTTAAAACCCTAAAAACAAGAAAAAAACCTTAAAAATCCATAAAATATTAAAACTGGTGAAAATAATAAAATAGCTAAAGACCCTAAAAACCCTGAAAACTTAAAAACCATAAAAGAACTAAATCCAGAAAAACCCCTCCAAAACCATAAAACCCATAAAAAACAACTAAAACATTAAAAATTAATTAGACTCCTAAAAATGTTAAAAAAAATATTAAAACCCCTAAACCCCCTAGAAAAATCAATACCCAAAAAAACAAAAAACCCAAAAACCCAAAAATCCCTCAAAATCCATAAAAACCATAAAAGTCCATAAAAACATTAAAAATCCCTAAATTACATAAAATTGTAAAAAACCTTAAAACTGAGAAAACCCCAACGATATAATTAAGAACCCCTAAAATACCCTAAAAACATTAAAAATTTTAAAAAACCCTAAAATTCCAGAAAAAATTCAAAAAAATCTACAGACCACTAAAAGCCTAAAAATACCTAAAAATTTAGAAAACCATAATACCATGAAAAACTCTATGAAAACTAAAAAAACCTAAAAACACATAAAACCCCTAAAAACCTTTAAATCACTAAACACTATAAAAACTCAAAAGACCCTAAAAACTTTAAAAAAAATAAAACACCTTTAAACCCAATAAAAACTCAAAAAACACTTTAAACCTTTACAAACATTATCAAACACTAAAAAACCATAAAACCATAAAAAAATACAAAAAAACCAAAAAAACACTCAAACCCTAAAAACCATAAAAACCCTTAAAGCCCTAAAAACTATAAAAATAAAAAATACCAAAAAAATTACTAATCACAAAAAAAAACCATAAAACACATAAAACTTATATAATCTCTACAAACCCACTGAAAAACATATAACCCCTATTAACCCCTTGAAACATTAAAAACCATAAAACCCCTAAAAAATAATAACCCCCCTAAAAACCCAAGAAACCATAAAACCATAAAAACCATTTAAACCCACTCAAAAAAATATACAAAATTCCAAAAAACCCAAAATATCTTGGAAAACCTAAAAAATTATAAATGCTCCTAAAATACCTAAGTAAACACTAAAAACCATAAAACTCCTAATACCCATAAAACCCTAAGGAATTCCAAAACCCCTCAAAATTCTACAAAACCCTCAAAATACTTAAAAATCCTAAAAAATCCAAAACAACCCTAATAACATAAAAACCCCTAAAACATCTAAAAGTTATAAGAAACCTTTAAAAACATAAACACATAAAACCCTTAGAAACCCTAAAAACATCTAAATCCCTAAAAACATAAATGAACCATAAAACCCTAAAACACTTAATAATAGAAACACCCCTAAAACCTAAAAATCCAAATAAACCAAAAAACCCCTAAAAACACAAAAAAAAATTAAAAAAATTAAACCCCTAAATAGGTTATGGAATAATGAAAACTTAAAAATCCTAAAACAAATCCCTAAAACCCCAAGAAAAACATTAATAAGAAAAAAATTAAGGGTAGCAACTTGGCTCTCTCGCGATGGCGATTCTCTCGTCCCGAAGCATACATGAAGATGACAACGGCTCTTGCACCTCGCCCTCCCCCCTCTATGAGGGAGGGGCCTCTACTGATTTTTGATGATGGGTATTCTTTTGTCCTATTCTCAGTTCTTGATTTTCTTCCTTCTTTTTCTCGGATTGAGATATTCCCTAATGTTCCTGACTTACATGAAGGATTTCCACAGCTTCAATTATCGATTGCAGAGTTCAATGAGGCCTCCGCCCAATATAGGTTGTCCTTGGTTGCACATTTCATGAACTAGAGACCCCCGGTGGATGTTTTTGACAGATTTGTGTTCGAACAATGGGACCTCCAAGATCGTGCTACGGTAGGTCTTCTTGATAGCAGCCACATTTTGATTCGCTTTGTTTCGGAAGAGGATTTGGTTCATGCCTGGTTGGAGGGTCCAAGAAGATGCAACGGTGCATATTTCTCCCTTTCCAAGTAGAGATTTGATCTTCACTGGAACCGTGATTCACCGATGCTGGGAACATGGGTTAGATTTCCATAACTACCCCTCCCTTTTCAAAATTTCTCCATTATTTCAATGTTGGGGAATCTAGTGGGAAGGTTATTATGCGTCGATAGTAGAACAAGGTCCCTTTGCCACCCAGTCTCCCGAAGGTTCTTTGTGGAGCTTGATGCTTCTAAAGGACCGATTGATTTTGTTTGGATTGCTGTTGGTGAGGAGCTTTGGTGGAAGAAGCCTGTGATCTTTGAGTCGTGGATGAATTTCTTCTCCTCTTGCTGGCTTTTGGGTCATAATGTTCGGGTTTGCAGGAGTAACGGAAGGAATTGTTGTGCTTTGAACCAATCTCAGGAGGTGACTGGTGAGGAGAAGCAGAATCGGGGTGAGGTGCAGGAGGTTGTCCACAAGGATCCTCGAGCTCAAGTTGAGTCTGGTGAAGGGGGCCAGGCTTAGGTGGGGATAAATATCGCAGACCTTGCAGCGATTACTTTAATCGAGCTTGGAAGAATTAATTCTGTGGAGGTCGTTCTTGCATCCGGGCTTCGTTCTAGATCCCTAGACGCGATAAATGTGAGGGAGTACCCCCTAGGTGTGTCGAGGGGTCATAGATCTGTAGCTGATGGAGGGAAAGTGGTTTTTCAGTGTCAAATGGAACCCATGGTGACTGCAATTTTCAAGCGATTGAAGAGTGATTTGAAGCTCTTAGATACTGGAAGATCCTTATGCAGGGAGGTTGTTGCTGATGGGAATTCGGTCACCTTTGATATCAGTCTGAAGTAGAGGTAGGAAATCGTCCCAACATTCAATCGTTTTGAAGGGTTGTAGATTGAGGGAGAGGTGAAAGGGTCTCCACTTGTTAATGATGGGAGTGAGAGGTCTGATGCACTGGAGAGCGGGGTGCAACATATTGTTGCTGAGGGGGATGGAGGGAGTGTGGCCCAGAAGGCTTGTGAAGCTGAGCTATTATTAGACATCACTGGGAACTCGGGAGGTGTTGATGAGTAGGAGATTAGATAGCTATAGGCTCTTGGTCACAATTGTGATGATTTTTAAGTGAATGTGGGGTAGGTGAACAATACTTCTAGGGATGAGGGGAAAGGGTCTCTAGTTTCTGGTGCTGGGAATGTCAATATAGTTGTACAGGTGCCAATTGAAAAGCAGGTTGTTCCTTCTAGGCGTGGTGGAGGCTGTGTGGTCCTTAATACTAGTCAATCTGAGTCGATTCTGGATACTTTTGGGTCCTTGTATGGAGCTTGGGATTAGGGGAAAAGGGTAATGGAGAGGTAGGAGACTATGTGCTCTGTCCAGGGGGATGAAAGCGAGCTACCTAGGGGGGATGTGTACTTGCAGCAGGCCCTGGCTGGTGGGGTGACCCATCTTTTTCTGGCTTCTCAGGAACCTGTGGTGGCTCCTGACATGCTTCAAGGTGGGGTTATTGTTGTATGTTTCCTTAATAAAAAATCCCCCTTCTTTCCAGATCAGGATTTTTTCCCAGAGGATCATAGAAGGACGGAGCATAAAACGAATATGGTCATCAAAGATAGGGCCCTACAAGAGATGGCCATTCCTTTTGGGAAGGAAAATAAATCTATGGAGGTCACTTCAGTTCCCTGTAGGAGTAAACCAAGGAAGGACTATTCGTCTTTTCCGAGGACAGTGACCACAAGATCCTCTTGCAAAGCTAAGGAGGTTGACTCTGGTAGGGGAAGTCGGTCTTGCAAGGCACGGCTGAATGTGGAACAACAACGTCTCAGGGAGTATTACATGACCTTCTTAAAGGAATATGATTCTTCTGAATGGGGGTCGGTGGAGTCAGATGATTCCTCTGGTTATGGTGTTGATGGGGACCCTTTTAGGGAGGACGTTGATTTTTAGTTTCCATTGTTTTCTTTCTATCCTTTTTGGTCTTTTGGGGTTTCGGTGTCATTGGGGGTCCCTGGAACTTTGGGTGTGGGTTGTTTGGCCCCACCCCACCCTTGTCTGCTATTCTTTTACGTTAATAAATTTTTCGGGGGTCAGGAATAGCCAGGCCCTACACCTACCTTATCCCTAAAACCCCAAGACACCAAAAAACCCATATAACCCCACAAAATTCCTAAAAACCCTAAAAAATAAAAATATTAAAAATTCCTAAAAATCTCAAAAAATATAAAAACCAATAAACCACTAAAACCGCCCAAGAAAACCATAAAATCCTAAAAAAATAACACCACTAAAAACCTAAAAATGATAATAGCCATAAAAACCATAAAAAATCATAAAAACCCAAAAGACACTCAAAATCATTGAAAAAACTATAAACACATAAATATCCTAAAAAATCCCTAAAAGACCCTAAAAATCCTAAAGAAACCTAAAAAGACTTAATAAAACCATAAAACCCATAAAACATTAAAAACATGTAAAAACCTAAAAAACTCTAGAAACACCAAAAACTATAAAAATACCCTTTAAAACCTAAATCCCTTAAATCTCTAATAAACCCTAATTACCTTAAAACCCATAAAATCCAATAAAAACCCTAAAACCCCACTAAAAACTATAAAGACACCTTAAAACACAAAAATTATTAAAAAATCTAATTAGCATAAAACCCTAAAAACTCAAAAACATGATAAAACCCTAAAAAACCAAAAAATCCCTAATAACTGTGAAAAACCACAAAATCACTAAAAACCAAAAGAAACCATAAAAATATGAAAAATCAATAAAAATCCCTAAAAATGAAAAACCCCCCAAAACCCTTAAAATCATTAAGAATACCATAAAATATAAAATCACTAAAAACCATTAAAACCTAAAAAATGGTAAAAACCCTAAAACACCCTAAATACCATGAAATACTTATTAACCAAAACACGCCAAAATCCTAGAAACTCATAAAACCCCATAAAATCATAAAAACCCTCCAAAAATTATAAATACAATTTAAACCCATAAAAACATTAAAATAAAAAAACACTAAAATTTAAAAAAAACCCCTAAAAACCGAAAAAACATGAATCCCAAAAAAATCCTAAAACCCTTAAATCCATAGAAACCCTGAAAAACTATAAAATTATAAAAAATACCTAAAACACTTAAAAACCTAAAACCCCCCCAAAAACCATGAAAACCCCTAAGAAAACATCAAAAAACAAAAGAAACATAAACCCTCTAAAAACCCAAAAAATGCTAAAAAACCTAAAAACCCTAAAACACTAAAATCTCTCAAAATCCATATATACCCTAAAAACCATTAAAAACCTATAAAAATCTCAAACTATCTCAAAAACCATAAAACACTCAATAATTTCTGAAAACCCATAAGAACACATAAAAACCCAAAAAACACATTACACTCCAAAAAACATTAAAAATTCGAAAAACCCAAAAACCCTTAAAAACTCCAAAACCAGAAAGCCCATAGAAACCTAAAAACCCTAAAACCCATAAAACCTGAAAAAACCCACTAAAAACTCTAAAAATCCTTTAAAACCATAAATTTTTTTGAAACCTCAAAAATACCTTAAACCACTAAAAACATAAAAACCACTAAAACCCCTCAATATCACTAAAATTTCTTAAAAACATTAAAACCCTAGAAAATCCCTTAAAATCACAAAAAACCTAAAAGCTATAAAAACCCCTATGGAATCCTTAAAAATATAGAAACACTTCAAACCCTTAAAAACATAAAAACATTGAAAACCATAAAACCCATAAAAACCCATAAAACAAAAAACCCATAAAACCGTTAAAAACCCTATACCCCCATCAAAATCCTGAAAACCAAAAAAAACTCTAAAAACCAATTAAACCCCCAAAAATGTTAAAAAACTATAAAAAAAATTTAGAACTAAAAAAACTAAAAAAAATCCAAAATATCTAAAAAAACTTCAAAACTAAAAAAAGACCAAAACCCCTCAAAATCTCTAAAATCTTTAATAACCATAAAAATCCTAAAAATCCATATAAATGTAAAAAACCCAAAAAACCCTAAAAATAATAAAATTATAAAAACCTAAAAACAATTAAAACCCCTAAAGACATAAACTCTCCTTAAGACCCAAAAATCCCATTAAAACCACAAAATCACTAAAAACCAAAAAATCCTAAAAATTACCTAAAATCCCTTAAAATATAAAAAACCCTTGAAAAACATTGAATGATCCTATAAAATCCTTAAGAACAAGAAAAAAGATAAAACCCATGAAATCCTAAACATTTCTAAAACCCCAAAAAATCCAAAAGAGACCCTAAAACCCATAAAAACTATAAATTTCATTAAACATCTACAATTGAGAATAATTTAAAAAAACAATAAAAATCATAAAAAATCAATCCCCCCCCCGAAACCATAAAACACCTAAAATTCTCAAAAAACCTTAAAACCATGAAAATCCCTTTAAACCCTAAAACCCGTAAGAATCCTAAAACGCACTAAAAGCCACTAAAAGTGTAGAAACCATAAATTACATGAATACCCCTAAGACAAAAATAAAAACATAAAAACACTTTAGACACCTAAAAACCCTAAAACTAGTAAAAACATTAAAAACCCAAAAAAATGAAAACACTAAAATCTACAAAAATCCCAAAAAATGTAAGACACCATAAAAACACAGAAAAATCCTAATAAAACCCAAAAAACAAAAAAAAACTTAAAACCCCCAAAAACCATTAAAATGATAAAAACCCTAAAAACCCTAAATGACAAAAAAAACAAAAAACATCCCTTAAAACCATAAAAAACCAAAAACCATAAAAAACCTAAAACACCATAAAACCCCTAAACACTACATAAAATTATAACTGCCCTTTAAATCCATAGAAACATTAATGGGAATTCATCAGCCCCCTTGAAGACGACGATGGACTTTGTGCACCGCCCTCCCTCCACCGTGGGGGAGGGGCCTCTCACGGATGATCGTCCCTTTGTTCTATTCACTGACCCAGACTTGCTGCCCCCTTTTCTGCAGATTAAGATTTTCTCCAAGGTTCCTGACCTACGTGATGGGTGTCCACAGCTTCATCTTTCGATCTTGGAGTTTAATGAAACCTCTAATTTTCATAATTTGACTTTGGTTTCTCGATTCACGAAATGGCGGCCCCCAGTGGATGTTTTTGACAGATTTGTATTTGAATTTTGGGATCTTCAGGATTGTTCTACGGTAGGTCTTGTTGACAGATTTCATATTCTGATTCGTTTTGCATCTGAGGAAGATCTTATTCATGCATGGTCTTCAGCCCCCTAGTTTTGTGATAGTGCACGATTCTCTTTATTTCGATGGAGTTTTGATATTAATTTGCAACGTGATTCACCGATGGTGGAAACCTGGGTGAGGTTCCTGGAGCTCCCTCTCCCCTTCCATAACATGTCTATTATCTCTATGTAGGGGAACTTGGCGGGAAGATTTCTTTGTGTTGATAGAAGGAATCGGGATCTATGACACACAGTGGCTCCGAGGGCTTTTACTGAGGTGGATGTTTCTAAAGCACCGATAAACTTTGTGTTGATCGTTGTTGGTGAGGAGCTCTGATGGAGGCAGTCGATGATTATTGAATCCTTGGTTGATTTCTGCTCCTCCTGTCGACATATCGGCCATGTTGATCGGGCCTGTAGGAAAGTCATTAAGGGATATTATGGCTTGAAGTTGGCTCCAACGGGGCAAGGCATAGGACATCAGACTTTGGTAGGGAAACATGAGGCTAAGGCTTGCTTACCTCCTCCGCCAAAGTTCAGGGACATTTTTGCACGCATGCGAGCCGACCTCAATTTTGGTGGTGATAAGGTGGAAAGGACAGGTTCATGCACTTTGTGGATAGAATCTTTAAACGATGGCAGTGGAAAGGTCGATGAAAATGCAGCAGTGGCGAATTATGTTGATCGGTTCAACAGTGAACAGGTTAGAGGAAGGGAGAAGAGCCTATGTGGGACTTCCCTGCATAATCGGTTCGAGTTTTTGGTTTCAGTTGCACAAGAGGGTGAAGCTGCGACACAGGTGGTTCTGGAGGAGCAAGGGATGAGGAATGATTAGGATAAGACGGATGGGATGGGGGAAGGATTTCTTTGTGTCCTGGAACAGAATGAGCTCTTAAGTTGTTCGGTGGTTGAACCTGAAATGAGGGATTTGAGTTGTGATGGACCAGGAGATTATGAGATGCAGGTTCTGGAAGCAGGGAATAATGTGGAGGTGGGGAAGGATGGTGTTGAAGATGTTTCTAGACTGTAAACGCCTGGTGTGGTGCTTGATAAAGATGCTGATGGTGATTTCTGTTTTACAGCCGGGCAGAAGAATGTCGTTGAGCAGGGGGTGCTGGATTAGAGATAAGTGGTTGCTGAGCAGGGGGGAGAGCTTGAGCAGGATGTGGCTCAACAGGAACTAAGGGAGGTGATCAAACCGGGGGAGTCCTCTCAGCAAGGGGACCTAGCAATGTAGGGAATGGTGTTATGTGCTAAGACAGAGGGGAAAGATGCTGCACATGGGGATGTGGATGAGCAAAGGGTTTTGGAAGAACAAGAATAAGTATCCCCAGTGGTGACAAACGTGGTGGTGGGAGAGACTGGTCGCGAAGGTGTGGCTGGTGGAAGGTTATTTGAAATTGTTTTACTTTCATCTGGTAATGAGGAGGCATCTGCTGGTGAATTTGATTATCAAGAAGGGTAGAATATCTGCCTTGGGAATCAAGAATCTTCTTGTGAGAATATGGGCAAGGGGGTGTAGGTGGGGGAACCTCCCGTTGGCAATGAGAAGGCGTTTGCGGGCTTTGATGTGCAGGTCCTCCTACTTAGAATTGTGTCTAGTGACAGTGTTGAGCTTTCTGGATTTGCAGTGGCAGAAGGGGAGGTAGCAGCAAGGGGAGGTTGGGGAGGGGGCATCTTCTCAAGAGGGCGCACTTGAAGCAGGGTTGGGGTGCGGACAGGGGAAGGGACATGGGATGGGGGATGCCCCCGAACCCAAGGGTTCTACTGTGCAGGAGGCGGTTCCAAGGGATGAGGGGCTTTTGGAGCTGGTTGACAAGCCTGACTTCTTGGCCAGACATGAAGATGAGGGGACAGCCCTGCCTGGGGAGGATGGACAAAGGCCTCTGGTTACTGTCGATGGGAGTGCAGAAATACCTACCTTGGTGGCTCTAAGTTTTCCTTAGGATGAAGTTCTTGTTGAGTGCCCCCTTAATCTGGAAGCCTCATCTATCCCGGATCAAGTACATGGAATGGAAGCGGAGGAGTGCTCATTTGAGATTGAGAAGGTCAACGAGATGGATGATGAACCCACCTCGATCACCTCAAATAGAAGGCGGAAGCAGGATTACTCCACTCTCCCCAGACCCATGGTTACTCGGGCTTCTTTAAAGGCAGTTAAGTTGAAAGTCAAGGTTAATAACCGGAAGCAGCCGCATTCCCTGGAACAAAAGAAATGCAGGGACAGGTTTCTGATGCTCCTCATGCTCAATGAGTATTATGAGTCAGGATGGGATGACCCTGACTCCTGCATTGATGGTGCGACCTCTGGATATGGTGCAGATGGTGACCCTTATGGTGTGGCTTCTGTTTCGGATTTTGGTGGCGACGTTGACTGATCTATTTTTCTTTCCTTCTTTGTTTTCCTTTTGATCTTTCTTTTTTTGGGTCTTTGGGTTAGGGTTGTAAAGGGTTTTTGGGTGTGGGTAATTTGACCCCTACCCTCCCTTGTTTGTTGTGTCTTTTCATTATAAATATGGGGGGGGGGGTCGAGAATAGCCTGACCCTCAAATCTTCCTTGCCCTAGAAACATTAAACCTTCGAAAAACCATAAAAAATCTAAAAAACTAAAAAAACCCTAAAACTAAAAAAACTCAAAATCCCTAAAAACATGAAAAATACAAAAAGAACCATAAAGAATATTAAAAAACTAAAATACATAAAAATTTCTAAAAACCATGAAATAACCTAAGAAAAAATTTTAAACCTAAAAACACATAAACTTTATAAAAACCCTAAAACATTCAAAACACCTAAGAAACCTAAAATCACTAAATACCATAAACACTTATATTACCTTAAAAACCCTAAAAACACTAAAAACAACTAAAAACTCTAAAAGAATTTAAACCCCAATTTTTTTTAAAAAAAGTAAAATAAATTAAGACCCTAGAAAAATGAAAAAAACACAAGAAACCCAAAAAAACAATAGACAATAAAACCCTAAAACACCTAAAAACCATCAAAATCGCGAGAAACCCGCAAAACCATAATATTTATAAAAAATACCTCTAATCAATAAAAATGTTAAAAAAAATTAAAAACATTTAAAACCCTTATGAAAACCTTAAAAATGTAAAAACACATAAGACCCTTAAAAATATAAAAAACGCAAAAAACCATAAAGACCCTAAAAACCCTAAAAACCCTCAAATTATCTAAAATCCCTAAAATCCGTAAAAACATAAAAATATTAAAAATCCCTAAATATGTAAAAAATCAAAAAAAAACCGTGAAAACCACTAAGAAAACCTTAATAACCAAAAAACACTTTAAAACCATAAAAACCAATGAAACACTAAAAACCATTAAAAACCTAAAAAGATCCTAAAAAGACCCTTAAAATCATAAATACAATAAAAACCACTAAAAACATAAAAACATAAAAACCCATAAAAATCATAAGCCCACTATAAATATAAAAACCATTAAACCCCTAAAAATGTTTAAAAATTTCAAAAAAAAACCTTAAAACCCCTAAAAACACAAAAAACAGTAAAACCCCAAAAGAAAATTAAGATCCCTAAAAAACCCTAAAACCCACAAATTCCCTAAATCCCTAAAAACCCATAAACAAACTAGAAGTACCTAAAAATACATAAAATGTGAAAAAAATATAAAACTTGAAAACCCTAGTGAGACAATAAAAACCTAAAAACACTTAAAATCCTAAAAACATAAAAACACTAAAACCCTAAAAATAAAAAATCCACCAAAATACCTAAACACCCTAAAAACCCATAAAATAAAAAATAAGGACTCAAAATACCAATAAACAAAAAAATCCCTAAAACCCTAAAAACCTTATGAAAACCTTTAAACCCTAAAACCATTTAAAACCCCTAAAAATGATAAAAACCCTAAAAGACATTAAAAACCTAAAAAATACTAAAAACAATTAAAATCCCTAAATCCATAAAAATCTTAAAACAACAAAAAACTATAAAATCCCTTTAAACCCTTACAAATTTCAAAAACTATAAAAACATTAAAATTCTAAATAACTAAAAAAAACTCCTAAAACCCCAAAACCCCCCAAAAAATATAAAACCAAAAAAACCACATATCCCTAGAACCCCTAAAAATATAAAAGAATTCTAAAACCCATAAAACATTAAAAACCATAAAAATCATAAACACCCATAAAAACATTGAGATCCCAAAAATTGATAAAAATATTAAAACCCACTAAAAACTCAAAAACCCTTTAATGCTTCAAGAATGATAAAACTTTCTAAAAACCCTTAAAACCCCAAATAATAAAAAAGACACTAAAAAAATCAAAAACGCCTTAAAAACCCCAAAACCCCTCAAAATCCAAAAAAACCTAAAATCCTTACAAATCCCAAAAAAATCCTTACAAATGTAAAAAACCCTAAAACCCTGAAAACCCCTAAGAAAACGTTAAAAACCAAATAAACATTTAAAACAACAAAACAAAATATAAAAAACAATTATTTGATATATATTTCTTTTTTCCATACAAAAATAATCATAAAATTATAAATCCCTTAAAATCCCCTAAAACCCTAAAAACCATTTAACCCCCCCAAACCGTGAAAAGAAATAAAAATCATTAAAACATTAAAACCCCTAAAAATCCACTAAAAACTCAAAATCCCTTGAAACCCCAAAAAATGATAAAAACTATAAAATATATTAAAAATACAAAATAACACAAAAAAAACCCAAAACCCCAAATACCCATAATAAACCTAAAAACCTGGAAAACCCCACAAAATCCTAAAATTCCTAAAAAACCAAAAAAACCATAAAAATCCAAAAAAAATACCTAAAAATGTAAAAAACTATAAAAAGTGTACAAACCCATTAAAAATCCTTAAAAAACTAAAAGATCATAAAATCCCTAAAAACCCAAAAAAAATGCTAAAACCCCTAAGAAACACCAAAAACCATAAAAACCCCCAAAACCCCTAAAAACCGTAAAAACCATAGAACCCCATAAAAAAATTAAAAACTATAATACCCGTAAAAAAAATTAAAAACTCACTAAAAACCGAAAACATACCTTCCTCCTCCAATGGCCCGAAGGCCTTCATTTTTATTGATTTTGATAATCCATCTTCCAAGGGATGAGGTGGAACCCTACAATGCCCATAGGCGAATGATTACATGCCCGTAGGCCATAGAGGAATTCATTGCCTGTAGGCACAATAATTACATGCAACCCAGACTAACAACTTGTAACTACTACTCCCCAGCATCTTCATCATGAAATCAGCTCTCCACCTTCGCATGGATGTTCGGATAGGCATTCCCGTGCATGCACAGGCTTGTCCCGATGGCAGGTGCCATACCATCTCATTCTTGCAATCTGTTTAGCTTATACTGTGGTGAAAGCTCCTTTGCTCATCCTCCTTGTAGAGCTTGTTCATTGTAGTTTTTGTCTTGTTTGCATCTCCAGGTGGCCCGAAGGCCTTGAGATGGCCCAAAGGCCCAACTGACCCGAAGGCCTGGGTGCCCGAAGGCCAATGAAGGACTCAAGGACCAAATCTGAGGCCCGAAGGCCCAAACTGGGGTATATTCCTGGCTGCTACAGTGCCAAACAGTACCTACTATAGATCCTGCTACAGTACTTGCTACAGTACTGCACAGGTCCTACTACAGTAGTACTACAGTACTGCTATAGTACCGAAAATTCTGCCTCCGCCTGGATTTGATCCCTAGTCGCTTGGATGCACCAATAGAGACCTTGCCAACCAGGCTAAGGCTCATGTGCCTAAAGATACCTTTAAACACTTAATTCTTTTTAAAAATGTAATAATCTTTAAAAACCCGAAAAACTCAAAAAAAACACATTAAAACCCAAAAGAAACCAAAAAAACCCCAAAACAACAAAAATACCTAAAAACACTCAAAATCCCTAAAAACTCAATAAAACCATAAAATTCCTAATAAAAGCCTAAAAATCAATAAAAATTCAAGAAACCTAAAAAACCGTAAAATCAAAAAGGAAACTTCAAAAATATAAAAACACTTAAAACCCCTAAAAATCTAAAAAATGATAAAACCCTAAAAACCTTATAAACTCGAAAATCCCATAATCCCATAAAATCCCCTAAAACTATTAAAAACCCTAAAAACCTGTAAATACACTAAAACAACTAAAAATGTTAAAAATATATAGAAACCCTAAATACCCAAAAAAATGTAAAATCACATCAAAACCCCAAAACCATAAAAACCATAGACACCCTAAAAAGCACAAAAAAACTAAAAATCCATAAAAACCTATAAAATTTTTAAAAATTACTAAAAATACCTAAAAGTGTAAAAACCCTAAAACTGAAAAAAATCCATATGAAAAACATAAAAACATAAAAACACTTAATACCCATAAAACCTTAAAACTGTAAAATCTTGAAAAAAACCCCAAAAAAATTAAAATCCTTAAAAAACCTAAAAAACATAAGCACCCTAAAAATACCTAAAAATCCCTTAAAACATAAAATACCCAAATAACCCAATGGAAGCATTAAAAACTATTAAACATAAAACACTTAAAACCCCTTAAAACATAAAAAACTCTAAAAAGACCTTAAATACCATAAAACCCCCTAAAACACCAAATACCCCTTAAAACCCAATAAATATTTAAAACTATGTCCAGCCATCAAATCCATAAAAAACTCAAAAAACCCCATAAAACTGAAAATAAAAAATTAAAACTTATAAATCTCGTAAAAACCCTAAAAACCTTCAAATACCAAAAATCCTAAAAAATATAAAAGATACTGAGAAACCTCTAAAAATCCAAAAATACATAAAAACCCCTACAAAAATTATGAAACCCTAAAAAAACCTAAAAACCTAAAAACGCCTAAAAGACCTAAAACCCCTTAAAACGCATAAAACCCTAAAACCATAAAATACTCTAAAACCATCAAAATCCCTAAAAACCATAGAATGTATAAAAACTCTACAAAAGACCTAAAAGTTCCTAAAAACATGAGAGACTCAAAAACCCCAAAACCCTATGAAAATCATTAACCTACAAACATGAAAACCCCAAAAAACCCTCAAATATACTAAAACCACTAAAAACACTAAAAAACCAAAAAAAAACCTAAAAACCATAAAATCCCTAAAACCAAAAAAACCATAAAGACCATAAAATCTTATAAAACACTAAAACCACTAAAAAATATAAAAAACCCTTTAAACCACTAAATTTTAAAAATATATAAAAAACATAAAACCATAAAATACTCAAAAAACCTCAATAAAAACATTAAAAACACTTAAACCCCTAAAAATCCCAAAAAATTCCTAAAAATTATAAAAACATAATAATCCTAAAAAATCTCTAAAAATCCCCTAGAATTTAAAAACCCTAAAGACCTCAAAAATCCAAGAGATAAAAAAATTTTCCGCTAAAAAATCTAATGAAATCAAAAAGCACTAAAAAACCATAAACACAGTAAAACCCATAAAAGACCATAAAAACATTAAAATCTATAAAAACAACTAAAAACTATAAAAAAAATAAACTCCTAAAAATAATAATAAAAACTCTAAAAAACATCAAAACCATAAAAACAAAAATATACTATAAACCCTTAAAAACCCAAAAAAAACCCAAAAACTCTTAAAATCCCAAAAACTCTAAAAATACATAAAAATGTAAAATATAATGAAAAAATCTATGTAAACCTTAAGCACGTAAAAACTATTAAAACCCATAAAAATCCTAAAAACACTAGAAATCCGAAAAAAGCCTAAATACTCAAAAAAACCGAAGAAACCCGAAATATAACCCAAAACACTAAAAAGTTTTAAAAATCCAAAAACAAAATCCCCAAAATCCCCCTAAACCATTAAAACCTCTAAAAAAATAAAAAACTGAAGAAAACCATAAAAACCTAGATACACTTATAACCCATAAAAACCAAAAAATTTAGAAACCCCTGAAAACCCTAAAACCGCTCAAAATTTTGACCCACCATAAATACAATAAAAATGCCAAAAACCCAAAAAATACCTAGAAACATAAAAACCCAAAAAACTGAAAAAGATAGCGTAAATATTAAAAAAAACCTAAAACCCTTAAAACATAAAAAATGTTAAAAACAGTAATATCCCTAAAACCCTATAACCCATTAAAATCCTGAAAATGTTATAAAACTCATAAAAATTCTAAAACATTTAAAAACACTAAAAACCATTTAAACCCATAAAAATATTGAAAAATTAAAAATAACTTAAAAGTTCATAAAATACGAAAAAAAACCTAAAACTAAAAAAATCATAAAAACCTAAAAACCACTGAAATCCATAGAAACACTAATAACCATAAAAATCCAAAAAACCCCAAGAAATCCCTAAAAAGAAATAAATCATAAAACCAATAAAAAAATATGAAAAAATAAAACCTGAAACAAATAGAACACATTAAAAACCTAAAAATGATAAAAATACTAAAAACCCCAACCACCCAAAACCCCAAGAAACCTCAAAATCCCTAAAAACCCTAAAACCAATTAAAATCCAAAAAATCCCTAAAAGCCCCTATAAATTTAAAAAAACTGTAAAAACCATGAAAACACCATTGAACCTAAAAAACATGAAACCCATAAATATCCAAAAAACTATAAAAACCCGTAAAAATGCTAAAAGACCCTAAAACCCCTAAACACCATAAAAACCCCTAAAACCCATAAAACCCAAAACAAACCCAAAACCCCTCTAAAAAATCTAAAAACCATTGAACCCCTAAAAAGGATAAAAAATTCTTAGAACCCTTTAAAAAATCAATAAATCAAAAATATTGTAAAAATAAATATAATAATAAACACAATAAAACCCTAAAAATAATAAAACCCCTCAAAATTCATAAACCCAAATAAAACCCAAAATCCCAAAAAGTACCTAAAAATCCCATGAAATGTAAAAACCTTAAAAACCCTAAAAAACCCATAAGAAAACATTTAAAACCTAAAAAAAATATCCCCCAAAAACCAAAAAGATTCTAAAAACACTAAAACCCTAAAAACCATCATATTACATAAAAACCCAAAAAAAATAAAAAACATAAAAATCCCTTAAAACATAAAAAACTCTAAAAACCCTATGAAAGCCTTAAAATAATATAATAATTAAATCCCCATCAAAACCTAAAAAGTGGTAAAAACATAAAAACCCAAGATCCCTTAAAATCTCTAAAAACACTTTAATCCTATAAATTTCTTAAAAAACTCTAAAAAACCATAAAAACCCTAGAATCTTAGAAAACAATAAAACCCCCAAAAATCATAAAAACTCAAAAAATATATAAAAACCTTTAAAATCTTTAAAACCCTTCAAAAAATACAAAAATCCTAAAAACCCCTAAAGATCCCTAAAACGATAGAAAACCCCAAAACCCTAAACTAACCTAAAAATCCTAAAAACATTTAATAAACTATAAAAACATAAAAATGAAAAAATCATTAGAAGACCCTAACAACTCTCTAACCCATAAAACACTCAAAATCATAAAAAAAAACCTAAAACCACAAAAAATTTCTAAAAATCCCTCAAAACATAATAAACCCTTAAACCCCAAAAAACCTTAAAAACATTAAAACCTAAAATCAGTTAAAATCCTGAAAATCATAAAAAAAATTAAAAAACCCTAAAACCCCTAAAAGACCTGAAATACCCTAAAATCCCGTAAAGCTGTAAAAACCCATAAAACATCAAAAACTCTAAAAACCCATAAAAACCCCAAAAAATCACTAAAATTTCTAAAAAACATTTAAACTCTTAAAAAATTGAACCACTGAAAAAACTTTAAAATCACAAAAAACCCTAAAAAACCCCTTTGAATCACCAAAAAAACAATAAAACATAAATAACCCAAAAACCCCTCCAAACAATCAAAATCCATAAAAATCCTAAAAATCTTTAAAAAGACCAAAAAATCCCTAAAACATAAAAAACCATAAAAAACATAAAACCCCCAAATAAAACCATAAAATAAAAAAACACGTAAATCCATTTAAAAAATTTAAACACTTTGAAAAACCTAAATAACCTTAAAATTCCATAAAAACCCTAAAAACTAGAAAAAGAACTCAAATACTTAAAATAAAAATAAACCCATAAAACCCCAAAAATACTAAAAACTCTAAAAAACCTTCAAACCCCTAAAAATGTTAAATATTTAAAATTCCTTAAAAAACCCTCAAAAACTATAAAACCATAAAACGTAAAAAAAACATAAAAAATGGATTGACCATAAAACCCCTTAAAAACCCTAAACACCATTAAATCCCGAAAACCATAAAAATCCTAAAATTCCCAAAAATCCCTAAAATGTAATAAAATCCTAAAACCCTTAGAAAACCTATTAAACCTTAAAAACACTTAAAAACACTATAAACCTACAAAATCCTAAAAACACTAAACAAATTAAAAACCCGAAAAATATTAAAACCCTAAGAACCTTCTAAAGCCTTAAAAATGCAAAAAATCATAAAAATCATACAAAAATAAAATCTCTATAATTGAAAAAACCATAAGACCATGAAAAACTCTAAGAAAACCTTATAATACGAAAAAACATTAAACCCCAAAAAACCTAAAACCATTAAAACCCTAAAAACCATAAAATCTCAAACAAAACATAAATAATAAAAAACCCTAAAACATCCCTAAAAACCCAAAAATGTAAAAAACCATTAGAAACCTAAAAAACCTAAGAAAATTTTAAAAAACATAAAACCTATAAAAACCTAAAAATGATAAAAATCATAAAACCTAATAAAAACACTAAAAAACAATAAAAAACTAAAAACATTAAAAAATCCATAAACCTAAAAAACCATTGAAATATCTAAAAATACATTAAACGCCTAAAAATGTTTAAAAACTCTAAAAATCGATAAAATCCCTAAAAAATCAAAAAATGGAATAGAAAAAACCAAAAAACCCCTAAAACCCCTAAAACCCTTCAAATTAATAAAATTCTAATAAAACATAAAAAACCCTAAAAACCCATAAAAATCATAGAATCATAATAAATCAAATAACATGGAAAAAAATAGAAGAAGGCATTAAAATGCTATAAAACTTAAAACACAAAAAAACAAAAAAACACAAAAACCCTAAATAACCTAAAAACATAAAAAACCATAAACTCTATTAAAATCCCTGAATACATATGAAAAAGTTGTAGGGGATTCCATCAGATTGAATAAATCATCCATTTTCATTGGAAAATGGACTTCACCTTCTAGAAAATTTAGGATTTCTAGAAATCATAGTTTGAAGAGTGGATATCAACACTTTGTATACTTGGGAGTTATGCTCATATAGGGTAAGGATAAAGGTTTCCAAATTGAAATAATTTTAGTGAATATTACTGATAAACTAGCCAACTATAATGGGAATTTATTGTCTTAGGTGAGAATGGTATGTTTGATTAATTCTGGTATCACCTCCATGTTTTTTCATGAATTTTACATTTATAGATGTCCCATAAGTATTATAAAAAGCCCACAAGCCTAGATTAGAAACATTTCATGGATGGGCTACCTAAGGGAGAGGAAGATGGTTTTTGTCACTTGGGTGGAATGAACCGAAATTATTGATATGGGTGGTTTAGGCATTAAGGGCCATAATAAATTCCATGAATACATTCTTGGAAGGTTCACTTGGAACATGTTCAACCCAAAAGATAGGGGTCCTATATTTTCTCCATGATAGGTTCACTCATAAACTCACACTCTAGATTAATAGGCCCCTTCATGAAACTGTGATCCCTCGTAATTTACATCATCTTTGTATCTCTAAACATAATGAGAGGATTGAATAGAATGATGAAATTCTTCAAACTCATGTCATTCTGAAAATTCAGTGATAAAAGTTCATTTATGCTGATATTCTCATATAGAAACTAAACCTTTCCATGAATCTCAATGAAATAAAATTCTACCAGCATAAATAATCATAAGATATTGATCATCCAACCTGGCTCTCCAAATTACGGAGGCCTTTCATTCCACCAGGTAAGCACATGAATTTGTTGAAGATCTAGAGAAATATGTTTCCCATTCATGAACAATTTTAGAAGTATCAATGGTTTCATGCCTCAGTTTTCTATCTCTACCTTTGGGTGTAGGATAGTGTACAACACACATTCCTTCAATGGAAGATTACAGCTGAGCTATGGGATTACCTGGCGAATCTATTCGATAATGATATTTTATTAGAAAACCAACTTCATGACCTACTTAGCTACATTATAGGGATCAAACTAACTAAACATATTCACAACTTTCTTTTCACAAAAGTTTCCATAATTGCTACATACATGTGGTCTTTTCGTATTGCCGCAACTTTTAATAACAAAACATGCTTCATTCATGGTGGAGTTGTGCCATTAAAAACGTGGTCCATGTGGCGTCTTGCATCCAAATAGTTTCAATGGATAATGACATCAAAAAACTTATTATATTTAATATTCATGGAGTATCTCATAGGAAAATAATCCAATGGTTCTGAAGTATATATTATTGATTCCCCCAATTACTTCGTGAATCAAGGTTAATGTGGATGACACAACATTGGGTGAACCCGATCAATTGGGATTTTGTTGGGTATTTGGTACATACAAAGGCTTTGTGAAAGGGTACTTCTACAAATTCACTAAAAATGGATGTGCTTATGAGGATGATATTATCCAATGATGAAGGCCATTAATTTTACAGCTCACTTCAGGTGGAAACATTTCTGGCTTGAATCAGACTCGATACTTGATGTGGAGGCCCTAATGAACAAATCCAGAAGAGTCCATTGGAGAATACTCCCACACTGAATTGAATATCTCAACCTCTTGCAGACCCTCACTCTCAATGTCATGAATGCCAAAAATGCGATGAACATGGTGGAAGATGTGCTATCGAAAATAGTAATTCTGGAAAGGATCTCAATGTGGTCGTTTTTCACCCTATATTTTTGTATGGCCGTTGTGGACTTAGAAACAAAGGTTGAACTACACACCCATTTTAATAGACCTTCCTGATAAATATTTTCATTTAGTTTTTGTTAATAATATTTGAGGGACCAGAAATGCTTGGTCCTGATCCTTCTTTTCCCTAAAAGACACAATAATCCCTAAAATCCAAAAAAACCATAAATATCAAAAAAAATCCCTAATGATCCTTATAAATGTAAAAAAACCAAAAACCTGAACACACCAATGAAAACATAAAAAACCACAAAACATATAAAACAGCAAATAACTTAAAAATTCTAAAAACCATTAATTACCATAAAAAATCCTAAAAACCCAAAAAACCAGAGTAACCCCTAAAAAGCTAAAAACCTAAAAAACCATAAAATCCAATAAAATATAAAAAAACACTTTAAACCACTAAAATATATGAAAAACTCTAAAAACATTAAATAATATAAAAAACACAAAAAACTATAAAATCCCCAAAAACCATAAAGACCATAAAACCCTAAAATTGTAAAAACCCTCAAAATCCATAAAAACCATAAAAACCATACAAATACTAAAAAACACTAAAAATACTGAAAATATAAAAACCTTAAAACCATGAAAACCCAAAGAAAACATTAAAAGCTAATTAATAATTAATTTCCCTAAAAACTATAAAAATGCTAAAAACCCTAGAAAACTACAAAACCCTCAAAACCCTCAATATCCCTCAAAACCCAAAACCAATAAAAAATAATAAAAACCCAAAAAAATCCCTACAAATATAAAAATTCACAAACACAAAATAAAAAATTAATAAACTAAAAACACATAAAACCATTTAAACCCCTAAAAAATGCTAATAACTCGAAACCCCTAAAAGGACCCTAAAACTGCTAAAAATATTAAATTTATTTTAAACCTCGAAAGGAATTAAAATATAAAAATACCATAAAACCCCTAAAAGTTAAAAAAACAATAAAAACCCAAAAAATTAAAAATCCCTAAATCCATTAAAATCCATATGAATCCCAAAAAACCTAAAAAATCACTAATAATTCCTGAAACATACAAAAATGCAAACACTTTAAACCCATAAAAACCATTAAAACATAAAAACTATTAATTCTCTTAAAAATATAAAAAACACTAAAACCCCTAAAACCCAAAAACCCAACCCCCCCAACCCCTTAAAATCCTTAAACCCCTAAAAACCATAAAAAATTATAAAATTTCCATGAAAATATAGAATAATTTAAAAATATCAAAAACCCTGAAAGTCCCTAAGAAACCCATAAAAATCAAAAACACTTAGAACCCCAAAAAACCTCAAAAACGCTAAATACCGCAAAACCATAAAAGAATAAAAAATCCTTAAACCCTTAAAAACCATAAAAATGCTTCAAACCAATAAAAAACCTAAAACACTATAAAACCATAAAAAACCTGTAAAAATCAAAAAACACTTTATGCCACACTAACGTTAAAAACACTAAAAACGTTATAACCCTAAAATCTCAAAAAAAAAGTCTCAAAATCCAAAAAACAAACATAAACACCCTAAAAATTATAAAATTAGTCAAATTCCATTAGAATTCTAAAAACTTGTAGAAATCCTAAAAGAAGATAAAATCCCTTAAAATTTAAAAAACATGAAAATAATGAAAACCACTTGGAAAAATATTAAACAAAAAAATAAACCCCTAAAAAGACAAAAAACTCTAAAAACCCTAAAAATCTATAACCCCCTCAAAATCACTAAAAAACTAAAATCCATAAAAAACCATAAATTCCATAAAATTCCATAAAAATTATACAAAACTATATGAAATCTTTAATACCAAAAAACACTTAGAACCCCTAAAAAACTAAAAAAATGAAAAAAACCAAAATAAAAACAAAAAATTCAAAAAACACTCTAAAATCCCCTAATAAAACTGAAAACCCTTTATATCGATAAAAATGTTAAAAATCTATAAAAACTATAAAACTCATAAAAAACTCAAAAAACCATACAATCCCAAAACAATAAAAAAAACTTAAAATCCAAAATTACCTGAAAAACTAGAAAATTCCTAAAAATCCACAAAATACCTAAAACATAAAAAATTACCAAAAATATTGAAAACCCCTAAAACTCGTAATAACTTAAAAACAATTAAAACCCTTGGAAAACCTAAAAAATGCTAAAAACTGAACAAATCCCTAAAAACCCAAAACTATTGAAATCCATAAAAAGTCCAAAAGTCCATAAAACATAAAAACCCTAAAAAACATAAAAAACTCAAAGAAATCCTTAAAAACCTAAATACTATTAAAACCCCTAAAAACCTCCAAAACCCTTAAAAATCCTAAAAACCCCTAAAAACCATAGAACCCCTCAAAATCATTAAAAAAACCCTTTATCCCCATAAAAACCCTTAAATCCAACTAAAAACTCAAAAAAATTATTAAAACCCATAAAATGTTAAAAAAATCAAAAAAACCATAAAACCATAAAAACTAAAAAAACCACTAAAAACAAAACAAAACCATAAATAATACCCAAAAACACATAACACCCTTAAAATACCTAAAAACCTGAAATAAATATAAAAAAATAAAAAATTCCTAAAAATTGTTAAAAACATAAAGACCCTTTAAACCTCTAAAAACCCCAATGAAAACCTTAACAACCTAAAAACACTTAGAAACCCTAAAAACCTATAAATTCTTAAAAACCCTTAATATTTTTAGAAACCATAAACACCATAAAAACCCCAAAAGAATCAAAACCCCCAAAAAATCCAAATATCCCAATAGAAAACATCTAAACCAATAAAAAAATTAAAGAAATATATAAAAAACATTAAAATACAAAAAAGACTCCAACAAACCTAAAAAATAAAAAAAATCATTAAATCCCTAAAAACACTAAAAACAGATAAAAATCTTAAAAAATCCCAAAAATAAAAAAAATAGAAAACTCAAGAAACCCTGAAAAAACTTTTTTAAACCCCTAAAACCTAAAAATACATATAACCCAAAAATTTTAAAAACATTATAACCTTCAAAAACCATTAAAATCCAAAAAATTGATAAACCCCCTAAAAACCCTAAAAATCCCAAAAAACCCTAATAGCCCTATAAAATAAAAAAATAAACTCTAAAAATCCATAATAACTAAAAAACATTGAAACCCTGAATAAACACAACAAAACCTTAAAGAACATAAAAACATTAAAAAAAATTCAAACCCCTAAAACATAAAAAAATTTAAAACACCTAAAAACCCTAAATAACCTTAACCATAAAAAAACTTTTTTAAACTCTTAAAACAAAAAAAAACACATAAAACCCAAAAAAGGTAAAAACATTATAACCATAAAAAACCTTTAAAACCCAAAAAATGATAAACCCCCTAAAACCCCTCAAAATCCCTAAAAACCCTAAAAGACCTATAAAATAGAAAAATAACTCTTAAAATCACTAATAAATAAAAAACATTGAAACCCAGAATAAACATAATAAAAACTTAAAGACCTTAAAAACATTAAAAAAACTAAAGCCCCTAAAACCTAAAAAATGTTAAAACACCTAAAACCCCTAAATAACTTTAGAACCCAATAAACCTCTACAAAATAAATTCCCCTGAAAACCTAAAACCCATAAAAACGTAGAAAAAAATTTAAAACCCAATTAAAAATATAAAAACCTCTTATACATTTAAAAACAATAAAACCTCTAAAAAACATTAAAAACCTTAAAAACTCAAAAAACCAATAAAAACTCTAAAAACCTTGTAAAATCTCCAAAACACCTAAAAACCATAAAAATCCTAAAATATCCCCAAAAATTATTAAACATTAAAAATATTGAAACTCCCTAAGAGAACATTAAAACCTAAACCAAAATTAAAACCCCTAAAATCCTAAAAAAATCTAAAATCCCAAAAAAAATATTAGAACCTTATGAAAACCAAAAATAACATAAAAACCCATAAAATCCCTAAAAACAAACTAAAAACATTAAAAACCTTTTGCACCCTAAAAATTTTTTAAATATAAAAAATCATAAAAACCCTAATGAATTGAAAAAACATCAAAAACTGAAAAACAATTAAACCTGAATCCCCCAAAAAACCCACAAAATCCATAAACCCTAAAAATCCATAAAACTCCTAAAATATTACTAAAACAAAAAAACTAAAAAAATAAAAACCCAGAAAAAGCATATGAAAAACATAAAACCAAAAAACACTTAAAACCCCCTAAAAATATATAAAAACCCCAAAATCCCATAAAGCCCCAAAAGTCCCTCAAGACCCTAAAAACAACTAAAACCCATTAAAACCCTAAAATCCACTAAATTTTTTAAAAACCTTTATACACCTAAAAAGGTTAAGCAAATCAAAAACCATATAAACCCTTAAAATCGACAAAATCACAAAAAACCATAGAGACCCATAAAAATCTTAAAAATCCATAAAAGATCTTAATAACATAAAAACCATGAAATTTTAGAATAAACCTAAGAAACCAAAAAAAAAATTTAAATACCATAAAACCCCTAAAAACCAAACCCTAAACCCACCTAAAAAATAAAAACCATTAAAAACCCCTAAAACACAAAAAACACTAAAACCACTAAAAAATATAAAAACCCTTCACACCCCTAAAAAAATTTAAAAACTATAAAAAACCATAAAACCCATTAAAACTCAAAATAACCTAAAAACTAAAAGAACCCATAAAAACCCTTTGAACCCATTAAACACCCAAATTTCAAAAAACATAAAAACCATATAATCCTTCAAAGCCCTATAAATCTATAAAAATTTTAATACCATCAAGAACATGAAAACCCCTAAGAAAAACTTAAAAACCTGAAAACACTAAATGTACCTAAAAAGAAAAAAGGCTTAAAACCTAAAACCCCTTAAAAATCCCACATAATAATAAATAATCCAAAAAATTCCCCACAATCCCTAAAAACATAAAATCACCTAAAAACCATTACGATATAAGAAAACAAATAAAAACTATAAACACATCATATCCCTAAAAAATTTAAAAAATGCTAAAAACCATAAAAATCCTGAAAGGACCCTAAAAATTCTAAAACCACAACAAACCATAAACACACTTAAATACCTAAAGACCATAAAATCACATAAAAACCCTAAACCACTAAAATCTTTAAATCCCCTTTAAATCCCTAAAAACATTAAAAAACACTAAAACATTTAACATGCCAAAAGATTAAAAATAACTAAAACCTCAAAAACTACAAAAACATATAAAACCCAAAACCCCAAAAATCATCAAAATCTCTAAAAACCTTAAAAACCATAAAGCTCATAAAATCTCATAAAAATCCGTAAAATTTTAAAAACCCTAAAAATCCTAAAAATCTCTACAAAACTTAAAAACCATAAAATTCATAAAATCTCCCAAAAAATCCGTAAAATTTAAAAAACCCTAAAAATATCTAATATAACCTTAAAAACAAAAAACCCGTAAACCCCTAAGAACCTAAAAAATAAATAAGAACCTAAAACCCCAAAAAACTCAAAAACCCATAAACACCCTAAAAACCATAAAAATGAAGAAAACCCGAAAATTCCACTAAAGACTCTAAAAACCCATTAAATCACTAAAAATGTTAAAAAACAATGAAAACCCTTAAAAAATAAAAAAAATCAATCAAAAACTGAAAAAGTCAAATAAACCATAAAAACATGAAAAAAAATAAAAAACCCAAAAAACCCTCAACATCCCTAAAACCCCATAAAAATGATCAAAATCACTAAAAATCCATAAATATATTGGAAATTAAAAAACCCCTAATAAAAAATCAAAAACCTAAGACACTTAAAACCTCAAAAAATCTATAAAAAATAAAAAAAAACCATAATCCCCACCTAAAAACCTTGGAAACCCACTAAAAACCCTAAATAAAACTAAAAACACTTTCAACCCCAAAAATTATAAAAAATATAAGAAACCTAAAAAACCCTAAAAAGTAAAATAAACCCTAAAAACCAAAATTCCATTAAAACACTAAAAACCCTACATACCCTAAAACCCTAAAAATCAGAGAAACCCTAAAAAACAAAAAAAAAATCACAAAACAATAAAAATGCCTAAAAAATAATACACCTTGAAAAGCCCTATGAAAACATCAAAAACTTTAAAATATTAAAGCCCCTAAAAAACCTAAAAATTGTAAAAAATACGAAAAACCTAAAACATCTAAAAACAACCCCCCCCTAAAATCATTTAAAACATTAAAACCTATAAAATCACTCAAAAACCACTAAAAATTATAAAAACCCTTTAAACCATGAAAAACAGGAAAACCCTAAAAACAATAAAAACCCTAAATACCAAAAATACCGTAAAAACAAAAAAAACTGTAAAAACTATTAAAGCCTAAAAACTCACAAAATCTCTCACAGCACTAAAAATGATAAATATCCTAAAAAGTTTCTAAAAACATAAAAAACCTAAAAACCCTACAAAACCATAATAAAAACATAAAAAATAGAAATCAATTAAAACCCTAAGAAACAAAAAATACTAAAACACCTAAAAACATAAAAACCCTTAAAAACCGTCAGAATCCCTAAAACCCCTAAAAGTGATAAAAATCCTTAAAAACCACTAAAATCCCTAAAAGCATAAAAAACCTAGAAAACTCAAAATAAATCATTAAAAACATAAAAACACTTGAAACCATATAAAACCAAAAAATTATAGAACACCTGAAAACCCTATAAACCCTAAAACCCCTAAAAATATATAAAAATCCAATCAAACCATTAAAACCCTAAATCCCACTATAAACTAATTAAATCCTTTAAACCAATAAAAACATTACAAAACTCTAAAACCCCTAAAATTCCAATAAAATCAAAAAAACTACCTAAAAAATAAAAAACCCTTAATACCCTAGAAACCCTCAAAATACCTAGAACCCATAAAAAATATAAAAACCCAAAAATAACAAAAAATTCATAAATTGTTAAAAAAATGAATAACCATAAGTAAAAAAATAAAAAACATAAAACAATTATAAATCCTTAAAAATAAAAAAAAAATCTAAAAACCCCCAACCACCATAAAAACTCTTAAAACCCCTAATAACCATAAACATGACCCAAAAGTCTTAAAACCCCATAAAACCATAAAAATATACTAACAACTCAAAACACACTTAAAAAATATAAATAGGTTCAAAAAATCTAAAAAAATTAAAATCCCAAAAATCATAAGAAGACAATAAAAACAATAAAAAACTATAAACGCTAAAACCCCTAAAAACCATCAAAATCCCTAAAAACCTAAAAACCAATAAAATCCTAAAAAATAATTAAAAAATACAATTATCAGAAAAAACCTAAAACCTTAAAAACTCCTAAGAAAACCATAAAAACCTAAAAACACATAAACACCAAAAACATGAAAAACTCTAAAAATCCTAAAAAACCCTAAAACCCTTAAAAACCCCTAAAAAGCATAAAATTCTGAAAAACTCTAAAAAAATAGAATATGTAAAAATACATTAAAACCCTTAAGTATCTAAAAACCCTTAAAAATTTTAAAAACATAAAACATCAATATCCCAGAAAATCCAAAAAATCACTAATAATACTAAAAAAAACCCTAAATCCCCAAAAAATGAAAAAACCCCTCAAAAAACTAAAACCCTTAAAAACCATAAAAAATATAAAACCCCACTAAAAACACTAAAATCCCTTTAATACACTAAAAATGTTAAGATTTTTTGAAATCCAAAAAACCCTTAAAAATTCAAAAAACCCTAAAATCCCAAAAAATCCATAAATTCCCAAAAAACTCAAAAAACACAAAACCCCTCAAAATACCTTATAATCCTAAAAAACCAGAAAATTCATAAAAATACATCAATGTTATATAAAATGAAAAAAAATATAAAAACCCTAAAATAAATAAGAAAAAATTAAAAACCGAAATTTCTTAAAACTCCTAAAAACCTAAAAGACGCTAAAACCATAAAATTAATTTTTTTTTAAAAAAACATAAAAAACATTAAAACCATTAAAAACCCTTAAAACCCATAAAAACTAAAAACCAAAAAAACCCTTAAAACACCTAAAAAATTATAAACTATATAAAACCATAAAACCACTAAAAACAGAAGGAAACACATAGAGAAAACCCATAGAGGTATGGTGACACACTCCCTAGGATTTATCTCTCACTTGATGCTTCTTCATGGTTTTCCCCTAGATTCTTCTTGGGGATTCAGATATGAATCCTCGCTTCTTCTGTGTTCTTAGTGAATGTGTGATCTAGAGGTTCCCTTCACACTCATGGTGGTGGTTTCTTATATGTTGTGGCTTCGATTTCCTCATGTGGTGTCTTTTCTTCAGCCTTTGGGACTGGATCTAGATGGGGAATCGATTCTGTGTGTTCGAGCATCAAGGACTATAGAGGTTTCACGGTCTGCAATGATCTCAGTTCATTTCAATTTGGGAAATTTTGACGTAGAGGGCCTCCATGGCAGTTGGACAGAATTTTGAACTTCATCTGCTGACAAGGTTCAAGCTTGTAGATCATGGGTTTCCATGAATGGGTCAACGACATTGATGGATTCTTCAGCAGAGCAGGTTGTAGTGGGGGAATGGTATTTTTCCCTATAGAGGGTTGGTCACCTCTTCTGGTCTGTGGCCTTGGTGTTCAGTTACTTCTCCATTGACGATTCAAATCAGGTATTTTGTCACTTTCGTGGTGTTGATCCTGCGTTCTTACTCTCTTTCTAGCATTCTGGTGGATCATGGTTCTAATTTTATACTGCTTAGTGGGTACAAGGTTTATCTTATATAATGGATTGGTTTTCTGGTGGTCTTGTCTATTGGTTGGTAAATTTATTTGGTTAGGGGTATTATGTTTTATTTTTTGGTCGAGATGGCTCTGGTTTGTTTGATTTTTTTGATGCTGCTGTGATAATTGGCATGCTTTATTGAAAAATATTAGTTGTGTTTTGAAGCTTGTTTATAAGGTGTGGATGGAATTATTGTTTATTGGAAACCATGGTGTGGGATACTATTTGCTGCAGGTCTAAGATGTGATGAAGCTATTGATTCTGGGCATGGGCAATGGTGGTCATGTGTTGTTTTTTGTGCTAATAGGTGTGGCATGCTGGAAGCTGTCAGGATAAGAGGTCCTGGATTCTTGAATCTAAGCTGCTAATGATAGAAACTACTTGGTTGGGCACTGTTGAAGGGGATGCTGGTTATTGGAAACTAAGGTGTCAGAGTTTGGCTACTGCTTAGCTAAAAAATTATGTATAAGATGCCAATGAATTTGATGTTGGCGGTTTTGTGTTGCTGTTGGTTGTTCTGATTGGGGAGGAGATGATGAAGGCTGGGGACTGTGAAGTTGAAAACTGGTTGATGCTTTATTGGGAGGTGTTGAAGGTGATGATTTTTCATTACTACTGTGTCTGGCTATGGTGTTGGTGGGTTTCTTTTATGCTGCTACTCTTGGGAATATCTTGCTTGCCTCTTCCCTCTCTTGTGTGTTTTTTGGTTTTTTTGCAGTTCTTGGGGTTCTTGGGGGTGACATGGGCTTTTAGGTGTGGTTCATTTGACTCCACCCCTCCCTTGTATGTTCTGTAATTTTTCTAATAAATTTTCAGGGGGTCATAAATAGTCTATCCTTGAGCCTTCCTTGCCTTAAAAACTGAAAAAACCTCTAAAACCCATAAAAACCAAGAAAATCCTAAAAACTATTAAACTCCTAAAACACTAAAAATCCTAAAGAACTCATAGAAACACTAAAAATCCTAAAAAAATAGTCAAATTAATAAAGACCTAAAAACCCTAAAACCCCAATAAAAATGAAAAAAATGATAAAAACGCCTAAAACCACTAAAATACTAAAAAAACAAAAACTCTAAAAACATAAAAACCCTTAAAATATTTAATACCCTAATAACATAAATGTCCAAAAAATTCATAAAAAATCCCCAAAAACCAAAAAAATCCCAAAATTCCCTTAAAACCATAAGAAAACATTAAAAACCTAAAAACACTTTAAACCCCTAAAAACATAAAAAACAAAAAACCCCTAAAACCCGCAAAAACACAGAAAAAAAATTAAAACCCATTCAAACCACAAAAAACATTAAGAATTATAAAAAACCATAAAACCCCTAAAAAGTAAAAAAACCCCTAAAAACCAAAAAACCAAAAAAACAACTAAAACCCTAAACCCCTCAAAATCCCTAAAAATCCTAGTAACTATAAAAATCATAAAAATTATTAACATCATTAAAAACATGAAAACTCATAAACACCCTACAAACCCTTAGAAAATATTAAAACCTAATAATCATAAAACCCCTAAAAATTGATAAATGCTTAAAAATTACTAAAACACTCAAAATCCCTAACATCCCAAAAAACCATAAAATCAAAAAAACCTGTAAAAAAACCTAAAATGTAAAAAAACTAAAAAAAATTTAAAACATATACTAAAACCGTAAAATACTTAAAACCCTTAATGCCCGTAAATACTGAAAAATGTTAAATAATCCTAAATGATAATTAAAACTCTAAAAACCCCTAAAATACCAAAAAATTACTAAAAACCATAGAAACACTAAAAACCCATAAAAACCCAAAAACTATTAAAAAAAACTAAAAAACATTTAAACCCCTCACATGTTATAAATCTCTAAAAACACTAAAATCCCTAAAAACATAAAAAACCCTAAAACCCAAAGAAACAATTAAAACCCTAAAAATACTAAAAAAACCAAAAAACCCTCAATATCCATGAAAACCTCAAAAACCATTAAAATCCTAAAAATAACTAATAATCCTCATGAAAACCCATAAAATCTTAAAAGAAACCTATTAAATCCTTTAAAACCTAAAAAAACATAAAACCCCCTAAAAATCAAAAAAATGTTAAACCCCCTAAAAATATCCTAATACCCAAAAACCCTGTAAATAAAAAAATTCTTAAAAACAATAAAATCCCATAGAACCTCATAATACCCTAAAGAACTGTGAGAAAATTTAAAACAATTTAAAACCCCTAAAAATGTGAAAAATATCTTAAAACCCATAATACCTTCAAAAAGTTGAAAAAACCCAAAAACCCTAAAAACAATAAAATCCCCCCAAAATCCATATGATCCTAAAAACCATTAAATCTATAGATTCTCTAAAAATACATAAAATGTACAAACCATAAGAAATTTTAAAAACCATAAAAAATTAAAACCCCATTAAAAATCCAAATGACAAAACCTAAAAACCCTAAAACCCATAAAAACCCTAAAGACATTAAAAATGCTAAAATTCAAAAAACCCCTAAAAATCACTAAAATGTAAAAACCACTAAAAATTCTAAGAAAACCTAAAAACCCTAAAAATTCTAAAAAACGTAAAAAACCTAAAATGACAAAAACCCTAAAAGACCCAAAATCTCCAAAAAACAATAAAATCCCCTTACAACATTAAAAACCCTAAAAACCTTAAACACCCTAAAAAAACCATCAAAAACACTAGATACACTTTAAACACAACAAAATGCTAACTTCATTAAAAACCCTTAAAACCCAAAAAACTAAAAAACATCTCTATAACCCAAAAAAACCATAAAACACAAAAAACATAAAAAACATAACAATACTAAAAAAGCACTAAAAATACCTAAAATTGTAAAAAAACATAAAAACCCTAAAAATTATATAAACATGATGAAAAACTAATAAACCTAAAAATAATTACATCAACAAAAAACCAAAAAACACTAAAATATGAAAAAACTCTAAAAACCATAATAAACCCTAAAATCCCTATAAATCACTAAAAACCCTAAAAACCCATAAAATCCTAACAAAGCATTAAATATTTAAAAATGCTTAAAAACAATATAAAACCCTAATAAACCCTAAAAATTTAAAACACTAAAAACCCATAAAAACCAAAAATATGTATAGGCTCTAAAAAACTAAAAAAACCCTAAAAAACCTAAAAAATTAAAACTATTAAAAACAATAAAACCCCGAAAACCCCATAAAACCTATAAAAATCACTAAAATTTTAAAAACTAATTAACCCCCTAAAATGATAAAAACATTAAAAACCCTAAAAACTCAAAAAATACTATAATACCTAAAAATTATAAAAATTATAAAATCCCAAAAATATCATAAAACCCTTAAAGCCTATAAAACAATCAAAATCCCTAAAATGCCTAAAACCCATAAAATCATAAAAACCCAAAAAATGCATAAAAAATAAGCAACCCTAAGACCTTGAAAACCACTACGAAAACCTTAAAACACAAACCACTTAAAACCCTAAAAACATAAAAGACTGAAAACCCTAAGAACCACTAAAAACTCTCAGAATACCAAAAAACAATTAAAGACTTAAAAATACTAAAATCCATAAACATGAATAAAACAATAAAACTATGAAAAACACAAAGAAAGTTTTTAAAATCAAAAGCCACATAAAACCCCCAAAACAAAAAAAATTCAAGAAACCCCAAAACACAAGAAAGTCCCTAAAAACCTTGAAACCCCTGAAAACCATAAAACCCATAAAAAAATTAAGAACCCAAAAAACCCAAAAAACCCAAAATAACTAACAGAAAATCTAAATTCCTAAAATTGCTAAAAACTCTTAAAAACCAAAAACCACTATAAACTCAAAAAGAACCCAAAACTCCCAAAAAACCCTAAAAACCCTAAAACCTAGAAAATCATAAAAACTCTCAAAATCCATAAAAACCCTAAAGACCTATAATATTCATAATAATTTCTTAAGTATCTCAAATATAAAAAAAACTCTAAAACCCTTAAAATACTTGAAACCTAAAAAGTATAAAACCTATAAAAACCTAAAAACATTTTAAAACGCTTAAAACCATAAAACCCAATAAAAAATATAAAACCCATAAAAACACTATGAGGTTGAAGATAATGGAGGCCCAAGAGCCTCTAACCCTCTATGCGGGGGAGGGCCCTCTCTCTAAGGACCTCTCTTTCTCTCCTTTCTCATCCCCTGATCTTCTACCCTCCTTTCCACGGATGGAGATTTTCCTGAAGGTTCCAGAGATTTTTGAAGGTCGACTGCAGCTCCCCCATTCACTTCAGGAGTTCAATGAAGCTTCAGATCTTCATTGGTTGACTCTAGTTGCAAGGTTCTGGAAGTGGCACCCCCAGTGGACACTTTTTAAAGGTTTGTTTCTGAACAATGGATTCTACAGGATCGTGTGATGGTGGGTTTGGTCGACGACTCTCACATAATGTTTCACTTCACATATAAGGAAGTTCTGATTCTCACCTAGTCCACAACTTCTTGACGCTGTAATAGTGCTCGCTCCTCCCTCTTTTGATGGAGTCTTGACTTTCACCTAAAGCGTACCTCCCTGATGGTTGTGACTAGGGTTATATTTCCTAAACTTCCCCTTCCATTTCAAAATTTATCTACTATTTTAATACTTGTGAATTTGGAAGGTAGGTTCCTATGTGTGGATAGTAGGACTAGGCCCCTCTGTCACCCCATTGCCCCTAAGTCCTTCATTGAGGTTGATGATTCTATGGATCTGGTGGATTTTTTCTGGATTGATATGGGGGGAGGAGGTCTGTTGGAAGCAGCCAATAATTTTGGAATCGTGGCTCGTCTTCTATTCCGTTTGTTGGGTCTTTGGGCATAATTATCTGTCTGGAGGCTATAATGACTCTAGTAGGAATGATTTAAATCAGATTCAGTTGAGTTCTGGTGAGAGAAATCAAACTTTAGTGGAGACGCAGAAGGTCAAGGGGGGTGATTGGGCCTTTGACCATTCTGCCAGCAGTTACTGCAATATCTGTTCCTCTCAATACAGGCCTGATGACTAAGAGTGATCTAGAAATTGCATTGATCAAATCGAGTGGTTTTAGTTTAAATTTGGCTTGGAATGTTTGTGAATTAGGAGCTATATTCACCGATGCAGTGCACACTGTGGAAGGGAGAACTCAGTCCTATGTTGATGAGGTTTGTGGAAGTGGTGAATTGTCACATAAGGAGTTGGAGAAGGAGAAGACAGTTGTGTAGGTGGTTGAACACCTGGAGGCTCCCCATGACGCTATCTGTAGATGGAGAGGTTATAGACTGGTGGGAGAGAAATATGGGTGCTAGTAGTAGCATGCTGCCAGACGCGAATGTTGTGACTCTACAAAATTGGATTCAGGACTTAGCCTCGGCTGAGCCAGTTGGTGATGCTGTTGTGTAGGTGGGTGGGCCCATGCAAGGGTCTGTGGCTGAGCTGGATATGTTTGCCTCGGATGGGAGGAAACTGATCATGGCTAGGCCGAAGAGGATCTTGGTAGAGGAGCAGACCCAGAGTGGAGGATCCAACATGGAGGCTGTTCTAGTCTCTCTTTCTCAAGAGGTTGGCACTATTTGTGTGGAGGGTTTACCTAGAGCTCATGTGGAGAATCTGGTTGGGGTCCCTTTACTGGAAACCACCATTGATAAAGGTGGGCTGGCCCCGAACCTGTAGAAGTCCATGTTTGTTTATGGTGTTCCATCTGATGAGGACCATTGTGTGCTACTCCATGACATGATTTGGTTGAATGGGAAAGGTTTTCCCTTGAATATGAGGCTAAGTGAATTGGGTAGAGGTTTGTTGAGGACGAATGTAGGATAAATGTTGTTATGGATAGTTTCAAGGAAGAAAAGAAAAAGCTCCAAAAAAGGGGTGGTGTAACTCATGGTACAAGAAGGATGAATGGGGAAATAGAGGTCCCAAGTGTGGCTAGTAATGGAATCATGCAAGAGAATTCAGTCCATGAAGATGGTTTCAACTCTGCCCCCCCCCCTAAAAAAAGAGGCAGTGGAAGGATTACTCTACCCTTCCAAGACCCATGGTGACCCGGGCCACCTCCAGGGCGGTCAAGCTGAATCTTAATGTCAATAAGCAGGAGCGGCCTTCGTGAAATGCAGAGCAAAAGAGGTCTAGAGAGAAAATCTTTTATCTGCTCAGAATGGAGGAGAATTATGAGTCGGGCTAGGACTCCATAGATAAAGAAGCTAACTAAGATTTTTTGCTTTACTGATGTGAGAGTTGGTTTTGGTGCATCCTTTGGATCTCTCAGTGTGGAACTGGATAACTTTGTCAGCGACATTGATTGGCATTCTCTTTTGTGTGTTTTTTGGACTTTTTGGAGTGTGAGTCTTGTTGGGGTTTTCGGTGCGGGCTGCTTGGCCTCTCCCTTCCCTTGATACATCAGCCTTTTCTTTATATATTTTGGGGGGGCCAGAAATAGAATGGCCCTACATCTTTCTTACCATCAAAACCCTAAAAACCATAAAAAATAAAAAACCTTTAAACACCTAAAAAATTAAAAACTAATAAAAACTATAAAATCCATGAAAAAATCCAAAAACTCTAAAAATACAAAATACCATTAAAATACTAAAAGGCCTAAAAACCTTCTAAATTCCAAAACATACTAAAAACCCATAAAAATCTTAAAATTAACTAAAAATGTTAGAACCCCATAAAAACACAAATAAAACCATAAAAACCTAAAATCGCTTAGATATCATAGAAAACCTAAAAATCTCTAAAAGCCTTAAAAACGTAAAACAATAACAAAACTGAAAACCCTCAAAATCACTAAAATCCCAAAAACCATCAAAGTCCAAAAACCCATCAAATTCCCTAAAAATGTAAAAAAACCTGAAAAACTATAGAAAACCATATTAGGACATTAAGAAACTAAAAACAATGAAAACCCTCAAAAAATACAAATATGATAAACCACCTTAAAACACTAAAAGGACCCCAAAAACCACAAAAACTACTAAAAAACATAAAAAAACCATAAAAACCAACTAAAAATTCAAAAAAAACATAAAAACACTAAAAATTAAGAAAACCCAAAAAACCAAAAATAAAAAAAAATTAAAACCCAAAACCCTAAAAACACTTAAAAAATTTAAAATCCCAAAAACATAAGAATCCTAAATAAATCCTTAAAAATTATTAAAAATAAAAAACCTAAAAACCCAGTAAGAAAACCTTGAAAACATAATAACAATAAAAACCCCTAAATAATATAAAAACCATAAAAAACCAAAAAAAACTCAAAGCCCTAAAAAACCCTAACAACCATCAAAATACCTAAAAACCCTAAAACTCATAAAATAAAAATTCCCTAAAACCCTAAGAACAAAAAAACCCTAAAAACCATTAAAACCCCTAATAAAATCTAAAATACCTAACAACACTTAAGACTATTCAAACCCTAAAAACAAAAATAATCATAAAATCCTTAAAATCCCTAAAAATACCCTAAGAGCCCTAAAAATACCATAAACCATAAAAACCCGTAAAAACTTAGAAAAATCTAAAAAACCATAAAACCCTAAAAAAGTTACAATATCCAAACACCATTTAAAACCCAGAAATGTTAAAAATACAAAAAAACATTAAAACCCCTAAAAGAATAAAATACCCTAAAAACCTAAGATAATAATAAAAATAATAAAATTCTCAAAATCCCTAAAAACCACAAAAACCATAAAAATAATAAAGAAGAACTGAATATCCCTAAAAAATAAAACAATAAAATACCAAAAAATCCCTGTGAACACCTTAAAAGGCTGAAAACCCTTAAAACATCTAAAAAACATTAAAACACCAAAAAACCATAAAAATACTCTGACAAACAAAATCCCCCTAAAACCCCTAAAACCTTTAAAACCCTAACAATCCATTACAACCCAAAAAACCACAAAACTCTTAAAAACTTTTAAACCCCTTAAAACATTAAAAACTCTAAAAACCTATTAAAATCCTAAAAAATGTAAAAAACAAAAAATCCTCAAACCAACTAAAACCCCTTAAAACCTAAAAATAAAATAAAATTAAAAAAAATCTAAAAAACCAAAATGATCCGAAAATACTAAAACCCTCAAAATCCATAATAAAATAATAATGAAAAAAAATCAAAAAAAAATTACTATGAACGTTAAAAACAAAAAAAACCCTAAAAACCACTAAAAACCATAAAACCCTAAAAATATTAAAACATTTGAAAACCCAAAAAATGGATAAAAATCCTAAAAAACCATAAAACCACAAAAACTATTAAAACCAAAAATTCCATAAAAATCCTAAAATCCCATAAAACCCCAAAACCAACTCAAAACATTTAAAACTTTATAAACCCCTAAATTAATTAAAAAATTATAAAAAACATTAAATCCCTAAAAATCTAAAAAAAACACCTAAAACCACAAAAAATCTATAAAACTGAGAATCCCTCAAAATGACTAAAATAAAAAAATGATAAAATTAAAAAAAATCCAAAAATCATAAAAACCCTTAATAACCCTAAAAATCACTGAAAACCTAAAAACTCTTTAAACACTTAAAAAATCTAAGAAACAAAATAATGGAAAAAATTATAAAATTCCTATAAACCCTTAAATAACCAAAAACCATAAACCCCCCCCCCCCCAAAACCATAAAACCCTTATAAATTCATAAAACACCTCTAAATCCAATAAAACTCTAAAAACCATTTGATCCTATGAAAATGTTTAAAAATCGAAAAACCATAAAACCCTAAAAACTCAAAGAACAACCCAAAATACACAATGAAAACCTTGATAAATGTAAAACCCTAAAAAACCTAGAAATCCTCAAAATCCCTAAAAAGTTATAAAAATCATAAAAAATCCCTCAAATCCCCTGAAAACATAAAAACAATAAAAACCATAAAAGCATTTAGAAACCCATAAAAACCAAAAAACCCTTTAAACCTCTAAGAACATAAAAATCCTAAAACCCTAAATATCCTAAAAAACATAACAAACCCCTAAAAATACTCAAAATAGCTAAAAACCCTAAAAACCAATAAAAATCTTATAGTTCCCTAAAACCCCTAAAAATTGGAAAACCCAAAAGCACCTTAATAAAACCATAAAAAATAAAAACCCTTAAAAACCCCCAAAAACCTAAAAATAATAAGAACCCTAAAAAACCCTTAAAACCATAAAAACCCTAAAAACCATATGTCCCCAAAAACTTGAAAAACCTAAAACCCATGGACACCATATACCACTAAACACTCTAAAATTACTCAAAACCGAAAAAATGTTAAAGAACACGAAAAAAATATAAAAACCAAAAAACATAAAAAATCCATAAAACACCAAAAAACCAAAAAAACACATAAAACCCTTAAAAACCATAAACCCTGAAAATCACTCCAAACCCTAAAATCCCATAAAAATACAAAAAATTTCCTAATGTCCCTAAAAACATATAAAACACAAAAACCCAAATAAATCCTATAAAAACCATACAAACTGAAAACCAATTCAGCCTACTAAAAAAATAAAAAAACGCTAAAAACCCCAAAAATCCCAAAAATCCTGGAAAACCATAAAATCCTCTAAAACCATAAAAAACCCATAAAACCCCATTAAAACCCTAAAAACACAAAAAAACACATAAAATTTCAAAATATCCATTAAACCCATATAAATGATAAAAAAAAAACCATTAAAATATTAAAAAACCCAAAACACCTAAAAACCAAAATAAACATAAATACCTAAGAAACCCTAAAACCATAAGACCTCTCAAAATCCATAAAACCCCGAAAAACAAAGAAATAATAAAAAATAATTAAAATCACTAAAAATTTAAAAAAAACTAAAAACCATGAAAACCGTAAAAAAAATAGAATCCTAAAAAAATTAAAACCCTTCAAATAATAAAAAATGCTAAAAATCCAAAAAATCATAAAAAACCAAAAAACTCAAAAAACCTCTAAGAATCATAACAACTGTAAAAAATACATAATAACCATAAAACCCACTAAATACACTTAAATCTTTTTGAGCCAATAATATTTTTAAAAACTTTAAAAACCATAAATAATACTAAAAAGTTCAAAAAACCATAAAACCAAAAATATCCATAAAAACCCTAAGAACCCTATAAACGCATAAAAATACGTAAAAATTGTAAATACCATAAAAATAAAAAAATATCCCTAAAAATAACTACAAAAATAAAAAACCTAAAAACCCTGAAAACCCCTAAGAAAACATTAAGAAATTCAAAACACTTAAAACCGAAATAAAACCTAAAAAATGAAAAAAAAACCCTAAACCACGAAAAACCCATAAAACTCCCAAAATCCTTAAAACAAAAAAAAACCATAATAATTAAAAAATTGGTTAAAAATAACTGAAAACATAATAACTCATAAATCCCTCAAAAAACATAAAAAGCTAAAAACACTTAAGACACCTAAAAACCTAAAAATACAAAATACCCTAAAGACCATAAAGACCCCAAAAACCCTAAAAACCATAACCCACCCTAAAAACACTAAAATCTTGAAAACACATAAAAACCATTAAAACCCATAGATACTATAAAAACCCTTTAAACCTCTAAAAATGTTACAATACTATAAAAACCTATATAAGACTACAAAAATGGAAAACCATAAAACCCGAAAAACCATAAAACCCCTAAAATCCCAAATACCCTAAAAACCATAAAAATCCTCAAAATCCCTAAAACCCCTTAAAAATATAAGAAACAATAAAAATAAAAGAAAATACATAGGAACATAAAAATTCCAAAACCCTTAAAACCCTATGAAAACATTAAGAACATAAAAACACATAAAACCTATAAACACCTTGAATTTATAAAGACCTGAAATACCAAAAATACATAAAACCATACAAACACATACAACCATAGAAAACATAAATAAAATAAAAACACTAAAAACCCACTAAAAACTCAAAAAACCCATAAAACTCCTATAAATGTTAAAAAATCTAAAACCCTAAAAAACTAATAAATAAAAAAACCAATATAAACGAAAAAAATTAAAATACCTAACAAACATAAAAAACATTAAAATCTCTAAAAACACTAAAAAACATAAAATTCATAAAAACTACTAAAAATACCTAAAAATATAAAAATTATAAAAACACTAAAAAAACATAAAAACCTAAATAAAATTTAAAACCCCTAGAAATAAAATTAAAACTACAAAACCTAGAACCCAAAAAACCCAAAATACTAATTAGAACCCAAAAAACGTAAGAAAACATAAAAATCCAAAATAATCCCAAAAAATATAAAAACATAAGAAATAATTAAAACCGGGAAACCCCCTAAAAAACATAAAAAACCTAAAAAAAGATTAAAATCCTAAAAATAAAAAAAATTTACAACCCTAAAAAATCCTAAAAAGACCCTAAAAGCCCCTAAACACCATAAAACCCCTAAAAACCTAAAAAATCCTAAAACCACATAAAACCCTAAAATAAAAAAAATCTCTAATAAACATTAAATAACTAAAAATATAAAAAACATTATAGAAACATCCAAACCTTAAAACCTCAAAAAATCCCTGAAACTGCAAAAAACCATAGAAAACGTAAAAACCCCAAAAAGTCATAAACCTCTATAAATCACTAAATACCATATAAACCCAAAAAACATCCTAAAAAGTTAAAAAAATACCTCAAAACCTCAAAACCCTAAAACCCTATAAAACCCAAAGAAATAAAATTAAAAAACTAAAAAATGATAAAACTATAAAAAACCCAAAAAAACGCCTAGAAACCCATAAAACCCCTCAGAATGCAAAAAACCATAAAACCCATACAAATCCCTAAAATCCATAAAATTAAAAAACACTAAGAAACCAAAAACTTACAAAGAAAATATTAAACATGTAAAAACACTTAACACCCCTAAAAATTAAAACATTAAAACCATAAAACCCCTTAAAGACCCTAAAACCAAAAAACGTTCTTAAAGGCATGAATCCACTAAAACATTTAAAAACCCTAAAAAGCCTTAAACACCCTTAAAAACACTAAAAACTCAAAAAACACCTAAAAAATTAAAAATAATAAAAGAATATTGAAACCCCCAAAAAACCCAAAATAATCCCTAACCCCCCCCCAACATAAAAACCCTAGAAATAATAAATACCCTAAAACCCACAAATACCCTAAAACTATAAAACCCTTAAACCATAAAACGAATTAAAATGTGAAAAAATCCAAAAAAATCCAAAAAATGTAACAAAACCTAAACCCTTGAAAAATCGTAAAATACATTTTAATAATAAAAACACTAAAACCCCTAAAACCATTAAAAATATTAAAACCCCTAAACACTATAAAAACCCCAAAACCCATAAAACCTAACAAACCCTAAAAACCTATAAAAACCCTAGAACCCACTATGACTCGAAAACCCTTTGAACCCAAAAAATCATTACAAACATCAATACCACAAAATAACTCAAATAAGCCCTAAAACCCCAAAGAAAACCAAAACACCCAAATAACCCTAAAACCCTAAAACCCTCAAAATCCCAAAAAAATATAAAAATCCTAAAATTCCCAAAATGTACTAAAACTTCCCAAAATTATAAAAACCCTATTAAAAAAATATAAACCCAAGGAAAAATATAACCCCTTAAAAATCTAAAAACTCTAAAAATCCAAAAAGAAGAAACCCCCCCTGAAATTCCCTAAAAACCCTAAAAACCCATAAAATTAATACAAAACACTAAAATCAATAAAAACATAACCCCCAACCTTGAAAACCCATAATTAATTCTTAAAAACCATAACAAAAACAAATACCCTAAAAATATAATAAAATATAAAACCCCTAAAAACCTTTAAAAAGATAAAACCTCTTAAAACCCCTAAAAAGATCCTAAAACCCTCTAAAACACATAAAAATATCTAAAAGGTTTTTGAAAACCAAAGAACCCCATAAAAGTCCTCTAAAAAAACTAGAAACCATAAAAACCTTTTAAATCCCATGTAATGTTAGAAAACTCTAAAAATCCTTAATACCCAAAAAGTCAAAAAAAACCTTAAAAACCCATAAAAAATAAATAACCTAAAAACCATAAAAATCATCAAAATTCATAAAATTGCTAAAAACCATAATAATCCTAAAAGGCCTTTAAAAAACCTAAAAATGTAAAAAACCCCAAAAACCATGAATCCCACTTTGAAACCCTTAAAAACCTTAAAATATTCAATCCCCAAAAAATATAAAAAATGATATGAACCTTAAAAACACAAGAAACTATAAAACCCCAAAAAATTTATAAAACCATAGAAGCACTAATAACTCTAAAAATTCATTAAACCCGAAATATGTTAAAATCTATAAAAACATAAAAAACACTAAAAATTTAAAAATA
This sequence comes from Viscum album, assembly GCA_963277665.1. Classification (NCBI taxonomy): domain Eukaryota; kingdom Viridiplantae; phylum Streptophyta; class Magnoliopsida; order Santalales; family Viscaceae; genus Viscum; species Viscum album. Next base: position 1,421,778,135 of record OY728136.1, on the reverse strand, counting down.
ACACTAAAACCCCATAAAAACCATAAAGAACCTAAAACCCCATAAAAACCATAAAAACTAAAACCCCATAAAAATTCTAAAAAATCTCTAAAAAGGTGAAAACCCCTAAAAACCCTAAAAAACATAAGAATACCCAAAAAAACCTAAACACACATAAAACACAAAACCCCTAAAAACCTTAAAACCCTTAAACCCCATAAAAACATAAAAAACCCCAAAACCACTTAAAATATATTAAATCCTGATAAAATATAATGATTATAATAAATGCCTAAAAATCATTAAAAACGTAAAAAACTATAAAACCATAAAAATACCTTAAAAACATAAAAACACATGGGACCCCAAAAAAACTAAAAATGATAAAACACCTAAAATTCTAAAAAGACATAAAACTACTTAAATATTTAAAACCCATTTAAACCTCTAAAAATATTTAAACACTCTAAGAACCATAAAACCCTAAAATAATCAAAAAACCATAAAACCCCTAAAAACCCTAAACCCCCCAAAACACTAAAAATCCCTATAAACCCAAAAAATCATAAAAATTATAAAAAAACCATAAAAAACTATGTAAAAATAAAAAACAGAAAACCCCTCAAAACCCCAAGAAAACCTTAAATAATTAAAAACATGTAAAACCCCAGAAACATAAAAGTGAAAAAAACATAAAACATCCAAAACCATTAAAAACAAAAAAAACCTTAGAATAATAAATACATAAAAACCCATAAATTTTTAAAAAATTCCTAAAAATAATGAATTAGGTAAAAAACTCAAAAAACGCTATGAAACCAAAGAAAACCTCCAAAACATAAATACTCATAAAACCCCTAAAATACCTAAAAACCCTAAAAAACCTAGAAACCCTAAAACCACTAAAAACCATAAAATTCTCAAACCTTAAAAACACATAAATCCTATAATACCAATAAAATCCTAAAAACCCATTTAAAAACTATAAAACCCCTTTAAACCCCTAAAATTATTAAAAACACAAAAAAATTAAAAACATAAAAAATTCAAAAAGAAACCCATGAAAACAAATAAACCATAAAACCCTAACATCCCAAGAATCCTATAAAAATACTAAAAACACAAAAAACTAAAAAACCATAAAAAAATATAAAAATCTCTAAATATCCATAAAATTTTTAATAACCCTAAACGCCCCAAAGAAAACCTTAATAACAAAAAAACACTTTAAACCCCTAAAACCATAAAAATTGATAAATACCATAGAAAATACCTAAAACCTCAAAAACCCTCAAAACCCTCAAAATTACTAAAGACCCTTAAAACCATAAAAATCCTACGAAAACCAAAAAAACCCTAAAAACATAAAAAAACATGAAATTCCTAGAAAACCCATAAGAAAATTTTAAAAAGATAAAAACAATTAAAATCCCTAAATAAATTAAATTTCTACAAACCGTAAATATCTCTAAAAGGACCAAAAAACCCTAAAAATCATAGAACCCATAAAAATATACAAAACCATAAAAACCCAAAACAAACCTAAAACCCCGATAAAATATCTAAAACCCATTTAACACCTAAAAAGTTAAAACTTTAATAAACCAAATGAACACTTCAAAACTCAAAAAATAAACCCTAAACCCCCAAAGAAAAACATAAACCCATAAAAATCTAAATGAAACTAATGTCCCTCAAAATTCATAAAAACTGTAAAATTCATAAAAATCCTAAAAAGTCCTAAAATCCTTAAAAATGTAAAAACCCAGAAAACCCTGGATATCCCTAAGAAAAACATAAGTACCTTAAAATTTTTAAACCTCTAAAAACATGAAAAAATGTGAAAAACCATAAAAAACTTAAAAAACTAAAACCCCCCAAAAATCCATAAAATCCCCAAAATGCTAAAAAATATGAAGAAGCTAAAAATCTAGAAAATTCCCTAAAATTGTAAAAAAAACACTAAAAAACCATTATAAAACCATAAAAACATAAAAAACCATAAAAACTAAAGCACTTGAAAATCATAAAAAACATTAAAACACCTAAAAATCTATGAAAACCCTAAAACCACTAAAAAAACTATATACAAACATAAAACAACAAAAAAATTTAAAATTAAAAAAACCTTAAAATTGAAAAAAAACTCAAAAGAATAGAAAACCACAAAAAACTACTAAAAACTATAAAAACCAGAAAAACACACAAAATCACTAAAACCCCTAAAAAAGTGAAAATCGTAATAAAAACGAAAATTTATTAAAAAGATAAAAGACCCTAAAAAATCTTGAACCACTAAGAAAAATAAAAAAATAGAAACAATTAAAACCCCTAAAAACCCCAACATGATAAAAACCATAAAGTACCAAGAAAACAAAAAAGATATTTAAACCACTAAAAATGTTAATAAATAATAATCCTTTAAAACACTAAAAAACTAAAAAGAACACTAAAACCCAAAAAACCCTGTAACCTCTAAAAACCCTTAAAATCACAAAAATAGGTAAAAACATAGAAATCTTAAAAACACCTAAAATCTTATAAAAACCATAAAAACCCTAAAAAGACTACAGAACCTAAAAATACATTAAAAATCCCAAAAAACTCTAAATAACTCTAAAAATTATAAAAAAACATTAAAACCCAAAAAACAAAAAAGGTATCCAAAAACCCCTAAAAACAACTAAGAAAACATTAGAAATATAAAAACATTTTAAACACGTAAAATCCAAAAAAATGATAAAAACACTAAAAACCCCAAAAACCCAAAAACCCACTAAAACCATAAAAAATTTCGTAAAACCCCTAAAAACCACTAGTACTCTAAAAACCCTTAAAAATAAAAAAAACATTGAAAAATATGAAAAAACCTAATATCCATCAAAATACCATAAAATCCATATAACCCACTAAAAACTCCTTAAACACCTAAAAATTTTAAAGACACTAAAAACCCATAAAACCATATTAAACTTAAAACCCCCCTTAAAAACCAAAAAATACAAAAATTTCCTAAAAAACATAAAAATTATAAAAAATAACTAAAAATCAATAAATATAAATACCCCTTAAAATAAATTAAAAGACAAATAAAACCTTAAAAACTTAAAGACACTCTAAAATCCAAAAGAAACTAAAAAATGATAAAAAACCTAAAAATCATCAAAACACCTAAAACCCATCAAAATCCCTAAAAGCCCTATAAAATCATAAAAATACTTATCATGAAATAAAAATTCCTAAAAACAAAGAAAACAATAAAACACTAAAAACCCTAAGAAAACCTTAAAAACCTAAAAAAACATAAACCCATATAAAACCTAAAAAACCCTAATAACCCTAAAAATCATAAAAACCCTAAAAACCCTAAAACCCATAAAAACCACAAAAATCCTTAAAACCGTAAAAAAACTAAAAAAAATATATTATAAAAATCATTAACCCCCTAAAATATGTTACAAAACACTAAAAACCGTTTAAATACTAAAAACATAGAAAAAAATACAAAACCCCTAAAAAACCTAAAATTCCAAAAAAAAACCTCGAAATCCATAAAACCCTAAAAACCCTAAAACCAAAAAAACCTAAAACTTACAAAAAAACCTAAAAACCCTAAAAATAATGAATAAATGTAAACCTATAAATCCTAAAAACAATTTGTACCATTAAATCTTTAAAAATAATAAAATACCTAAGGTTTCAGGCTTCCACGAAGGTCACCCGCAGCTGCAACTATTTCTTGCGGAGTTTAACAAGGGTTCCACTCTGCATAGGATGACCCTGGTTTCTCGGGTATTGAAATGGTGCCCTATGGATGACATTTTTGTTAGGTTTGTGTTTGTACACTAGGATCTTGGGGATCGTGCTACTATGGGGCCTGTCGATACCTACCGCATTTTGATTCATTTTTCATTAGAGGAGGATCTCATTCAGGAATGGTCCATGACTCCACAAAGCTGTGATGGTGCCTGCTTCTCCCTCTTCTGGTGGATCATTGATTTCCATTTGTGTTGTGATTCACCGATGGTGTCCATATGGGTGTAGTTTACAGAACTACCCCTCCACATTCAAAACCCATCTATTATTTATAGTTTGGGTAATTTGGTTGTAAGGTTCTTGTATGTGGATAGTAGAACTAGGGATCTCTGTCACCCAGTTTCCCCAAGGGTCTTTGTTGAAGTCGATATATCAAAAGGTCAGATGATTTTGATTGGATTCCTATTGGTGAAGATCACTGATGGAAACAACCTATGGTGTTCTAATCATGGGTGATCTACTGTGATACTTGCTTGACACTTGGTCATGTGAAAGTTGATTACAAGAATAGGGGTAGTGACGGTATTATGGTAGGGACTAACTATTTAGTTGCCTCTCTGAGGTTGGGGTTGGCACCTGATCTTGAGGCAAGGTTGAGAACTCTGAGGGACGATCATTCATGTGCAAGGAGGTATTTTATGGTGCAATATGGAGGATATTTTTCAAGGTAGGCTTTAGCAGAGTATCAATAAGATGATTAGGTGAGATAAATCTTCAAGAACTTGATTGGTGACTTAGGACGTGCAGGCAATGTACCTTCATCTACTGGGAATGGGGTGAGGTTCATGATAAAGGTGGGGCTGTGGTCAATGTCCTTACACTCTTGAATTAAGGGCAGGTGGTTGATCTAACTTTCATCCATTTTGGGAACTGGGACCTATGGAGATTGTGTATGATGGAATGTTTAAGTGGGAAATACATGTACATAGATAGGTGCATATTGAAGCTGTTAGAAATGACGACAGACAGTCTATGGATCTCCAAGAGGAGGTTCCTGGCCTCACTTGTGAAGGGATGGGGTGAGAGGGGGTGGTGATAAATTCATCATCCATTGTTATGAAATGCCAGAAATAGGGATATGATATTGTTTTAACTTCCAACCACTTTTAGGGGTTGGTAACTATCGAGACAGTGGACAATGAGAGGGTGAGTCATGAGATGCAGAAACAGGGAGAGATTCAGGATGAATTAGTTAGGGATAAAAACATCCACCCAATTGAACTTTAGTATGAGGTTCTGCTCACATTTTATAAAGGTATTGAGTGAGAGGAGTTGGAGAAAAATCATTTACCAGCTCTTGAGAATGTTCCTGAGTAAGAAGAGGTGCATGTTGATGCTGCTGGGAATGGGAACAAACTGGTCGAAGGCTTTCAGTCCTAGCTGCATGAATACTAGGAAGTCCTCTATGAAATTTCAATACTTAACAGGAAGACTGATGTGAAATAGGATTTGGGCATATCTCAAGTTATGTATGAGATCTTACCTCCCTATGTTGATCTTTCTGAACAGATATTGTTGGAGTGTACAGAAATCACATTTGATCACCATCAAAAGGACATTCTGCAAGAGTCAGATCTGAAGCAGGATGTGATTTTTGTTTGGGATGATGATGTGCCAGCTACATGGATAGGGTAAATATTTGCGGAATGTGATGATATGTTTAATGCTAATATGGCTCGAATAAGGATGGAGAAGGCTTTAATGGGTGACCATGTTTCTAATGGACTGGATTATTGCCCCTGGAAGAGGAAGTCAAAGTCTGACAATGTACTTACTACAAGTCATGGAATCCAGAATGGTGAGGTAGATATTGTTAATGTTGAACATGGGAAGGATGTTATCTCTAAGACTAGGGAGGTGTGTGATGATGGTGTGCTAAAAGGAAAGAAGATGAATCTTGGCGGTCTTTCCCCTACTATGACAACCGGGTCCCGGTGACAGCACAGGCACCCCGCCTTAACATGGCCGTCGGGTCCTGGCCCACCAGGTACCACCTGTTGCCCCGCAGATACGTGGGGCCCACCCTAGGGTCCACCCACATGCCTGAACGGGTAATTTGACTAATGATAGTCCCCACAGGCCAACACATGTTCTTTCCAGTGTGCTTTGTCCTCACTCACACATACCCTGGAAAACTTCCCAGAAGGTCACCCATCCTGATCACTACTCCAGCCCAAGCATGCTCAACTGTGGAGTTCTAATCAGGTAGGTTCCCGAAAAGGAAGGTGCACCTTGTTGACATGAGTCATATCATTTAGTCATTTAACCCTTTTATCATTTGGGGATGTTAAAATCACCCCCCCTTTAGAGCACAACGCCCTCATTGTGGGCCCTACATCTCAACCCAGGCAGTGCACCGCACTTAAGGCTGGGTTCCTCCTCTGATACCAACTATGACAACCGGGTCCCGGTGACAGCACAACCACCCCGCCTTAACATGGCCATCGGGTCCTGGCCCACCAGGTACCACCAGTTGCCCCGCAGACACGTGGGTCCCACCCCAGGGTCCACCCACATCCCTGAACGGGTAATCAGACTAATGATAGTCCCCACAGGCCAACACATGTCCTTTCCAGTGTGCTTTATCCTCACTCACACACACCCTGGGAATCTTCCCAGAAGGTCACCCATCATGATCACTACTCCAGCCCAAGCACGTTTAACTGTGTAGTTCTAATTAGGTAGGCTCCCGAAAAGGAAGGTGGACCTTGTTGACATGAGCCATATCATTTAGTCATTTGACCCTTTTATCATTTGGAGATGTTACACCTACTCCACTGAAGAGGAGGAAAATGAGTGATTACTCTACTCTTCCTAGGCCAATTACTACGGGAGCCTCCTCTAAGGCCTCCAAGTCTGCAGAGTAGAAGATGATTAGAGGTATATTTACCAATATTACTTTTGACATGGAATGTGTTAGGATGGCTGCGTCAGAGTGGGAGATAGAAGAGTTAGATGCGTCTTCAAGATATGGTGTTGATGGAGACCCCTATGGGGATGGTGGGGAGGTAGACCCTTTTGATATGTGGTTTCTTTCGAGTATGGGTTGTTTGACCCTACCCCCGCCTTGTCTCTTTTTTATATATACATTTTGGGGGACCAGGAATAACGTGGTCATATGCCTTCTTTTCTTAAAAACCATAAAAAACCATAAAATCCCACTAAAAACTCTAGAACCCCTTTAAATAAAAAATATTAATACACTTAAACCCATAAAAATCCATAAAAATCCTATGAAACCCTAAACCCCCTTGAAACCCTCAAAATCCCTAAAAACCCTAAAAACATAAAAATCCTAAAACTGCACTAATAATCCCTAAAAATGTATAAAACCTAAAATCCCTGATAAAATAGAAGAAAAAATTATTATAATTAAAACACTTAATAACCCTAAAAACATATAATCCACTAAAAAACCATAAAAACCCAAAAAACCAAAAAACCCCTGAAACCATAAAAACCCTAAAAACCTATGAAACCTGTAAAATTATTAAAAACACTAATACACGTTTAAATAACTAAAAAAATTTAAAACTCTAAAAACCCATAAAAACTATAAAATTTTTAATAACCCTAAAAATGAAAAAATCATAAAAACCCCAAATCCTTAAAAACCCATTAAAATTGCTAAAACCCCATAAAACTGTAAATATACTAAAGACCTGAAAAAACCATAAAAATGTAATTTTTAAAAAAAAACTGAAATCCCTTAATAAAAACATAAAATCCTAAAACAACTTATAACCCTTAAAAAACTTACGATATGTTAAATCACTAAAAATTTAAAACCCCATAAAAACTATCCAAATCCCAAAAAACTTTAAAAATCATGAAAATAGTAAAAATTCTGTAATACCTAAAAATGTAAAAAAATAGTAAGAACCCTAAAATCCCTAAGAAAACATTAAAAACAATAAAATCCCTTAAAAATCCAAAAAACCTAAAAACCATAAATACCAAAAAACATCAAAAACTATAAAAACTGCAAGAAAAAAAGAAATACTAAAACACCATAAAAACAACATAAAAACTAAAAATGCTAAAAACCCTTTAATCACCTCAAAACTTTATAAATATAAAAATCCTTAAAAACAATAGAAAACTCCAAAAAAAACCCAAAAACCTCCCAAAAGGACCCTAAAACCCTTAAATTTTCATAAAAGAACCACAACCCATAAATTCCCTAAAAACCAATAAAATCATTAAATCACTAGAATACCTAAAAACATAAAACCCCCAAAAACATATGAAAACCTAAAAAACCAAAAAAAAACATAAAAACCATAATAAAGCTAAAACAACTAAAAGTAAAAATCCCCATAAAACCCTTAAAAACCCAAATATTTTGAAAACCCCAAAACAACAAAAACCCCCCTCAAAATCAGTAATAATTTGAAAACCATTGAAACCCCTAAACACTATAACACTCTGAAAAAAAGTAAAATCATTAAAAAATTAAACGAAACCATAAATCCCAATAAATCATAAATAAATAAAATCCTAAAAATACTAAAAAATCCCTGAAAATTGCTAAAAACATTAAAAAACCTAAATACCGAGAAAAAACAAAAAATCCTTAAAAACCTAAAAACACATAAAACCCCCAATAACATGATGAAACCCCTAATCAACCATAAAAACCCTTAAAAGCCTCAAAATCCCTAAAAATCCAAATACAATAAAATCTTTTAAAATCCCTAAAATTCCCCGAAATAATAAAATACCCTAAAACCCTAGAAAATTCTAAAAAGAACCAAAAACCAAAAAACCCACTAAAAAACAATAAAAAATATTAAAACCCATAAAAAATAAAACACCTAAAAACTGCTAAAAAACTAAAAAACCATTAAACCACTAAAAATGTAAAAAAACTCTAAAATAAATAAATCCCTAAAATACTCAAACAATCCTAAAAACCAAAAACCCCATAATAACCATAATACCCTTGAAATCCCTAAACCCCATAAAACCCCATAAAATTCCTAAAAAACCCTAAAAATGTATGAAACCACAAAAACCTTCAAAAATCACTAAGAAATCCTTAAAAACAAAATAATACATTAAACACTTACAAACCTAAAAATGATAATAACATCAAAAAACCTAAAACCCCCAAAACCCTAATACCAATTAAAATCCAAATAAAAATCCCTATAAAAGTAAAAAACACTAGAAACCCTGAAAAACCCTTAGAAAAAAATAAGAAAAAAAGTATATATCAAACCACTAAAAACATAAAAATGCTAAAAAAATAAAAAACCCCAAAAACAGTAAGACCCTTAAAAATCATAAAAACCCACTAAAAGCCCATAAAACTCTAAATCCCCACTAAAAATACTAAAACCCATTTAACCCCTAAAAACATTAAAGTGCTCTCGAAAAATTTAAAAACCCTAAAAAACTCAAAACCCCTAAAAGCCCAAAACACCAAACCATAAAAACCATAAAACCCCCCAAATTCCTAAAAATTTGAAAACCATTAAAAATCATAAAAATCCCTCAACATCCCTAGAAAATTTAAAACCCTAAAAAACATAAAAACTCTTAATAAATTATTAAACACCAAAATAACATTAAACCCTTAAAAGCATAAAAAGTGTTAAAACCCCTTAAAACCCTTAAAATCATGAAACCAGTAAAAACCTTAGAAACCCAAAATAACCAAGAAAAACTAAAACCACTAAAAACTATAGAAAAATTTTAAACACTATAAAAAGTAAATAACTCTAAAAACCCTAAAAACCCATATGAAAACCATTAAAAAAACAAAATCACTTAAAACCCGTAAAAACCATAAAAATCATATAAAAGAATAAAAATACCTAAAACATAAAAACTCCTAAAAACTCATAATAACCCTAAAGAATTGTAGAAACCTATAAATTTTTAAAAACCATAAAATGATAAAAAACGCTTAAAACCTAATAAACAACAAAATCCTTAAAACCCCTAAAAATCTTTAAAATCTCTAAAGACCATAAATACACAAAAAATACAAAAAATATTTAAAAACATATAAAAAACTGAAAACCCCTAAAAACCCTAACAATACCTTACAAATGTAAAAACACTTAAAACTCAAAAAAACCTAAATATGTTAAAACCCTTAAAAATATAATAAAAACCTTGAAACCAACTCAAATCATAAAAATCACTAAAAACCATGTAAAACCAAAAATCCCATTAAAACCCTAAAAACCCCTAAAAATCTAAAAATAATTTGAACCCATAAATTGTTACAGAAATATAAAAAGCATTTAAACCACTAAAAACTAAAAAATCCTTAGAAACAACAAGAAAACCATAAAAAATAAAATCCTCAAACCCCAAAAAATCCCTAAATACTATAAAAAATATAAAAATACTAAAAAATATCGAAATATCTATAAAAAATGTAAAAATCACAAAAACACTAAAAACCATATGAGAACCATAAAACCTAAAAACACTTAGAACCCCAAAAAATATAAAAATGAAAAAAAAACCATAAAAATCACTAAAACCCCCTCAAAATTTGTAAAAACTATAAAAACCATAAACATCAAAAAAAATATCAACAAATACCTAAAACGTTAAAAACCATGAAAAACATAAAACCTCCCTAGAAAACCTAAATAAACTAAAAATACTTAAAACACTTAAAAAACCTAAAAATGATAGAAATGATAAAAACCATAAAAACTGCTAATTTTTTTTGAAAACCCTAAAAACCCATGAACCACTAAAAACCAAATAAAATCCCTAAACATGATTTAAAAAACTAAAAATGTTAAAAACTCTAAAAACCTTAGAAAATCAAAAAAACTATAAAACCTAAATAAATAATAAACCCATAAATCCCATCAAAACCCTCAAACCCCCCCCCCCCCAAAAAAAATTTCCTAATAAACATAAACCCCATAAAAATCCTAAAAAATAGCCAAAATGCCTAAAAGATAAAACACGCAAAACCCCCCAAAAACCATACAAAACACAAAACCCACTCAAAGTCCCTAATAACCCTAAAAACCATAAAAATCATAATAATGAACTAAAAATACCTTAAAAGGTAAAAACCTAAAAACCTTAAAAACCTATACAAAAAACTTAAAGGACTAAAAATACTTAAAACCATAAAAACCCAAAAATGAAAAAACATTAAAAACCCAAAAAAACTAAAAAACACACCAAATCCTTAAGAACTGTAAAAAGCTATAAAAATCCTTAAAACACCTAAAAACCCTAAAGATGTAAAAAAACCTTGAAATCCCCTATGAAAACATAAAATACCTAAAAAATCTTAAAATCACTAAAAAACCTAAAAACTACTAACACACCAAAACCCCTAAAAATACCAAAGAAACACATTACACCATAAAAGTCCACAAAAACTAAACAGACACTAAAAACATTGGAAATATTTTAATCCCCTAAAAATTTTAAAACCCACTAAAAACATTAGAAAAATTAAAAAAATAAAAACCCAACAAAATCATAAAATCCCCAAAAACACTAAAAACCCTTAAAGACCCTCAAAATAACTCAAAATCAAAAGAAAATATTAATAAGGAACTAAAATCTATGAAAACCTAAGATACCATGAACACCTGAAAACACCTAAGAAAACAATAAAACCTAACATCACATTAAACTCCAAAAAAACAGAAAATATATAAAAAATACAAGGACCCCCATGACTCTAAAAACCATAAAAGCCTAAAACTCCCTAAGAAATATAAAGACACATAAAAATATATAAAAACACTAAAGATATTAAATCCCAAAAAAAACATAAGAAAACTGTTAAAACCTAAAAATACTTGAAACCCCTAAAAACCAAAAAAACCCGTAAAACCCGTAAACAGACCCTAAAAACCCTAAAACCTCTAAAAACCATCAAATCCAGTAAATCAATGATCTAAAACTCAATAAAACTCTAAAGACCAATTAAAAATAATAATAAAAATTAAACACCTAAAAACATTTAAATCTATAAAAACATTAAAATCCCTAAAAATGAAAAAAATCCCGGAAAATACAAGAAACCATAAAAACATGAGAACCCCTAATAAATGATACAAAGCCTTAAAATCCCTAAAAACCATAAAAACCATAAAAATCCTAAAAAATATATAAAATTTCAAAATACATAAAAAGCCCAAAAAATCCATAATAAAACCTTAAAAATTAAAAAACCCTTAAAACCCCTAAAAACCATAAAAATTATTAAAACCCTAAAACACTAAAAAATCTAAAAATTCTAAAAAACCCAAAAATACCTAAAAAGTAAAAAACCACTAAATTCCCTAGGAATACCTAAAAAACCTAAAATGATTAAAACCCTAAAACCCCAAAAAACACTAAAAACATTTAAATACCCTAAAGCCCCAAAAAACTATAAAATCTACTTAAAACATTAAAAACCCCAGAACCCCTAAAAACCCTAAATACCATTAAAGACAATAAAAACACTTTAAACCCAAAAAAGATAAAATCATTAAAAACCCTTATATACCCAAAAAAATAAAAAACCTCTCTATAACCCAAAAAAACCCAAAAAACCAAAATCCTAAAAACCCCATAACAATACTAAAAAAGCATAAAAATCCCAAAAAACGTAACAAATCATAAAAAACCTAAAAACTATATAATCTAGAAGAAAACCACATAAACATAATAACACTTACATCCAATAGAAACCAAAAATCACTAAAAATTTGAAAAACTCCAAAAACCGTAATGAAACCTAAAATCCCTCAAAATCCCTAAAAACCCTAAAAACCATAAAAGCATAACAAAGGCTAAAAAGTCCCTAAATGAATAAAAAACTCTGGAAAACCAAAATAAAACCTAAAAAAATAAAAAAAATAAAAACCCCTAAAACCCAAAATGTAGTAAAATCTATAAAAAACTAAAAAAAACCAAAAAACCTTAAAAAATTATAACCATTCAAAACAAAAAAACCCCCAAAAAACCTATAAAACCGCTAAAATTTTTAAAAAACCATTAAACCCATAAAAATGTTAAAACATCTAAAAAAATTAAAAACCCTAAAAAACTCAAAAAATACTAAAAACCCAAAAAAAATATAAAAATTATAAAAAAATATCATAAAACCACTAAAATCCAATAAAATCCTCAAAATACCTAAAACCCCGAAAAACCATGAAATAATATGGACCCACAAAAACTCTAAAAGTAGACAACCCTTAGACCTAGAAAACCTCTAAGAAAACCATAAAAACAAAAACCAATTAAAACCCCAAAAAACATAAAAACTGAAAACCAAAAAACCCCTAAAAACATGCAAAATACCAAAAAACATAAAAAGACGTAAAAATCGTAAAAATCCCTAAACATGAAAAAGCCAATAAAACCCAGAAAATACCAAGAAAAATTTCAAAAACCTATAGAAACATAAGACCCTGAAATCACAAAAAAATCATGAAACTCCAAAACCAAAAGAAAGTCCCTATAAACCTTGAAACCTATAAAAACCATAAAACCTCTAAAAACATAAAGTTCCCTAAAACCCATAAAACCCTAAATAACAATAAAAGAACTATAAATCCCTAAAAGTGATAAAATCTCTAAAAAACCAAAAAAATCATAAAAACTCAAAAAAAAACTAAAAACCCCAAAAAACCATAAAAACCCCAAAATAACTAGAAAACCCTAAAAACTCTCAAAATCCATAAAAACACTGAAAAACAATAATATTCCTCAAAATTACATAAGTATATCTAAAATCATAAAAAAACTCTAAAACCCTTAAAATTCTTAAAACCTAAATAACATAAAACCTATAATAACCTAAAAAAATTAAAAACCACTAAAAACCCTAAAAACCATAAAAACCAATAAAAACACTAAAACACATAAAAACCCTAAAAACATGAAAAAATTCAAAAAAAAATTTAAACTCCTAGAAATTTAAAAAACTAATAAAAACCATAAAATCCATGAAAAACTCCAAAAACCATAAAAACACAAAATACCATAAAAATACAAAAATCCCTAAAAACCTTCAAAATTCCAAAACACACTAAAAACCCATAATAATCCTAAACTAGACAAAAATGTTAGAACCCCAAAAAACATAAATAAAACCATAAAAAAATAAAATCTCTTAAAAACCCTAGAAAAACTAAAAAGTTCTAAATGCTTAAAAACCTAAAAACAATAAAGAAAATGAGAACCCTAAAAATCACTAAAAACCCAATAAACCATCAAAGTCCAAAAAACAAACAAATTTGGTTAAAATGTAAAAAACCCTAAAAACTCTTAATAACCACATTGGGACATTAAAAAACTAAAAATAATGAAAAATCCTAAAAAATACAAATATGATAAAACCCCTTAAACACACTAAAAATACCCTAAAACATGAAAACCATAAAACTAAAAAAAACATAAATAACCATAAATAACTAATTAAAATTATAAAAAAACCTAAAACCACTAAAAACAAAAAAAAATCCTAAAAATAAAAAAAAACCATATAAACCTAAAACACTAAAAACACGAAAAACCTTAAAATCCAAAAAAAAAATAAGAATCGTAAAAAATGCCTTTAAATTATTAAAAACAAAAAAAACCTTAAAAACCCCTAAGAAAACATTGAAAACATTATAAAAATTAAAACCCCTAAAAAACAAAAAAAATGATAAAAACCATAAAATCATAATAAACATAAAAACCCTACAAACCCTACCAAACATCAAAAAACCTAAAAAAACCTGAAAACCAATAAAATTAAAAGGCCCTAAAAACCAAAAAAACATAAAAACCCTGAAAACCTGAAAACACCTAATGAAATATTAAATACCTAAAAACACTTAAATCCCTTAAAACACTAAAAACAAAAATAACCATAAAATCCTTAACACCTAAAAAAAAACCCTAAGAACCCTAAAAATACCATAAATCATAAAACTCATAAAACCTTAAACAAACATAAAAATTAATAAAACCCTAAAAAACATTACAATCTCCAAACACCCTTTAAACCCCTAAAATGTTAAAAAATACTAAAAAACATTAAAACCCCCAAAAAATAAAAAAACCCTAAAAACCCAAGAAAATAATAAAAACCCTAAAAAACCATAAAACTCCACAAATCCTTAAAAACCATAAAAACCCTAAAAATATTAATAAAGAACTAAATTGCCTTAAAAAACCAAAAAAACCCTGAAAATCCCTAAGAACGCCTTAAAAGTCTGTAAACACATAAAACATCTAAAAACCTAAAAAACACTAAAACACCTAAAACCCCCAAAAAAATACCCTAACAAACATAAACCACATGAAAACCCACTAAAAACATTTAAAATCATAACAATCCATTAAAATACAAAATACCACTAAAACTCTAAAAAACATTTGAACCCTTAGAAACATTAAAAAACACTAAAATCTATTAAAATCCTAAAAAATCACTAAAAATCTCTTAAAATGTAAAAAACACAAAAACACCTCAAACCAACTAAAAACCATTAAAACCTAAAAAAGAACATAAAAACCAAAATCCCAACAAACCCCAATTCATCATAAAATCATAAAACCCTCAAAATACATAAAAACCATAAAAATGAAAAAAAATTCTTATAAATAAATAAAAACGTAAAAAACACTAAAACCCTAAAAACCCATAAGAAAACAAAAAAAACCTAAAAATATTAAAACCCATTAAAATCCAAAAAATGGATAAAATCCTAAAAAACCATAATACCACAAAACCCATTAAAACCCTAAAATCCCATAAAAATCCTAAAATCCAATAAAACCCCAAAACCAACTCAAAACACTTAAAACTCTACAAACCCCTAAATTAATTTAAAAAATATTAGAAACATTAAAAACCTAGAAAATTTAAAAAACCTAAAACCAAAATAACCCTTAAAAACCCGAGAATACCTCAAAATTCCAAAAAAAGATAAAATTCCAAAAAACCTAAAAACATATAAACCCATAATAACCATGAAAACCACTAAAAACCCTAAAACCCCCTTAAACACATAAAATCTATAAGAAACTAAAAAATGAAAACAAATATACAAATCCTTTAAACCCTTAAATACCCTAGAACCATAAAACACCACAAAAACCATAAAACCCTTATAAATTCATAAAACCCTTCTAAATAAAGAAAAAAGTATAAAAAACATTTAAAACAGTGAAAACATTAAAAACTCTAAAAAACCTAAAACCCAAAAAATTCAATGAAGTCGCGAAAATACACAAAAAACCATGAAAACCATAAAACCCTAAAAACCTTAGAAATCCTCAATATCCCTAAAAACACTAAAAAGTATTAAAAACCATAAAAATCCATCAAATCCCCTTAAAACATTAAAACAATAAAAACCCTAAAAAACCTTTAGAAAACCATAAAAACCTAAAAACCCTTTAAACCACTACGAACCTCAAACTGCTTAAAACACTAAAAGTCCTAAATATCTTAATAAAACCCAAAAAATACCCAAAAATCCCGAAAAACCCTAAAAACCCATAAAAACCCAATAGTTCCCTAAAACCCCTAAAAATGGTAAAACCCAACAAACCTCTAAGAAAACTTTAAAAAATAAAAACACTAAAACCCCCCCCCCCCAAACCTAAAAATTAAAAGAACCCTAAAAGTCCCTTAAATCCATAAAACTTATAAAATCTATAAGACAACAAAAACCTAAAAATCCTGAAACCCATAAAAACCATATGCCACTAAACACTCTAAAATCCCTCAAAACCGAAAAAATGTTAAATAACTCTTAAAAACCTTAAAAAACCTTAAAAATCAAAAATCCCAACAGCCCCAAAAAACCAAAAAATACCATAAACCCTTAAAACCCTAAAACCATGAAAATCAATCAAAACCCTAAAATCCCATAAAAATATATAAAAATACTAAATTCCCTAAAAATAAAGAAAACCCAAAAACCTGGATAAACCCTATAAAAAACTTTAAAACTGAAAATCAATTCAACCAACTAAAAATATAAAAATGCTAAAACCTCAAAATTCCCAAGCACCCTAAAAAACCTAAAAAACATCTAAAACCCTAGAAAACGTAAAAACCACACAAAACCCATAAAAACTAAATAACCCCCATCAAAACTCAGAAAATCCATTGAACCCCTATAAATGTTAAAAAATAAAAATAACATTAAAACAACGAAAAAACAAAAAAATTCCTAAAAACCAAAATAAACATAAATACCTTAAAAACCTCTCAAAATCCAAAAAACAGCTAAAAACAATAAAAAAATAAAAAAATCCTTAAAATAAATAAAAAATTAAAAAAACATAAAACCATGTAAACCCTATGAAAAACATAGAAACCTAAAAAAATTTAAACCCTTAAAATACAAAAATACGCTAATAAACTCAAAAAATCATAAAAAAAATAAATGGGAAAAAACCTCTTAAACCATAAAATCCATAAAAATAAAAAATAACCATAAAACCCACAAAAAACTCTTAAATCTATTTAAACCAATATTATTGTTAAAAACTACAAAAACCATAAATAAAACTAAAAATCTCAAAAAACCTTAAAACCCCAAAAATCCATATAAATACTAATAATACTATAAATGCATCAAAATACCTAAAAACTCCAAATACCATAAAAATCAAAAAATATCCCTAAAAATCACTAGAAAAATAAAAAACCTAAAAACCCTGAAAACCCGTAAGAAAACATTTAGAACTTCAAAACACTTAAAACCCCTAAAAACCTAAAAATGATAAAAACCCTAAACCACTAAAATTATAAAAAACCAATAAAAACAATCAAAATCCATAAAAACAAAAAAAAAACAATAATAATCCTAAAACTTATTTAAAATCCCTAAAAACATAAAAACTCCTAAATCCTTAAGAAAAATATAAAACCCTAAAAACACTTAAAACTTTTAAAAAACTCTTAAAACTTCTAAAAACCCTAAAAATGCTAAATATCCTAATGACCCTAAAAGACAATAAAACCCCTAAAAACCATAACCCCCCCTAAAAACACTAAATTCGTGAAAACACATAAAAACCATAAAGACCCCTAGAAACTATAATAACTATTCAATCCCCAAAAAATGTTACAAAACTATAAAACATATATAAGACTAAAAAAATAAAAAACCCTAAAACCCAAAAAACCATAAAAACCCGTAAAATCTCAAAAACCCTAAAAACCTTAAAAATAGTCAAAATCCTAAAAACCCTTAAGAAATATTACAAACATTAACAAAGACTTCAAAATATCTATGAACATAAAAACTTCAAAAACCCTTAAAACCCTAAGAAAACTTTAATAACATAGATACACAAAAAATCTATAAACACCGAAAATTTATAAAAAAATCTCTAAATACCTAAAAACCATAAAAATAAGTAAAACTATAGAAAACCTAAATACCCATAAAAATAAACAAATCTCACTCAAAACTATAAAAACCCTTTAAACTACTATAAATGAAAAAATTATAAAAACCCTAAAAACATATAAAAACAAATAAAAACCCCAAAAAATAAAATCCCTAACAACCATAAAAATCATTAATATCCCTCAAACAACTGAAAAAACATAAAATCATAAAAACTACTAAAAATCCATAAAATTATAATAAATTATAAAAACCCCAAGAAAACCATTAAAACCACAAAAACAATTATAACCCCTAAAAAATAAATGAAAACATCAATCCCAATTGCCAAAAAACCCTAAAACCAATAAAACCCCTAAATAACCTAATAAACTCAAAAATCCAAAAACCATCCCAAAAAATTCTAAAAAAATAAAAAACACTTAAAACCCTGAAACCCCCTAATACAACCATAAAAACATAAAAAAACAAACAATCCTAAAAATACAAAAAAACTCAAACCCTAAAAATATTAAAAAACCATAAAATCACCTAATACCTATAAAACTCCTAATAAAATTAAAAACCCTAAATCCCCATAAAACCCAAAAAAACATAAATCTCTAAAAAACATTAAACAACTAATAACATAAAAAACATTAGAGAACCATCAAACCCCTAAAACCTCATGAAATCCCTAAAACACCAAAAAACCATAGAAAACCTAAAAACCCTAAAAAATCCTAAAACTCTAGAAATCCCTAAAAACACTAAAAAACCAAAAAACATCCAAAAAAACCAAATAAATACATCAAAACCTAAAAACCCTGGAAACCCTAAAAAACAAAAAGAAAACCGTAAAAACTGAAAAAAATAATAATTAAAAATGATAAAACCATAAAAACACAAAAAAAAGCCTAAAACCAATAAAACCCATCAGAATCCATAAAAACCATAAAACCTATACAAATCCCTAAAGTCGCTAAAAATTAAAAAACACTATAAAAGTAGAAAAATCAAACGAAAACCTTAAACACCTCAAAAAATTAAAACCCAAAAAAAATTAAGATTGTTAAAAACAATAAAAACCCCTTAAAGTCCCTAAAACCCAAAATCCCTCTAAAATCTAGGAATCCTTGAAAACATTTAAAACCCTTGTAAATCCTTAAAAACCCTTAAAACCACTAAAAACTCTAAAAACCCCTTAGAACATTAATAACATTAAAAGAATATCGAAACCCCTAAAACGCCTAAAAAACTCAAAAGAAGCCCTAAACCCACCAAAAAATCATAAAAACCCTAGAAACATTAAAAACCCTAAAACCAACAAAAACCAACAAACTCTAAAAACCTAAAACCCTAAAACCCATTAAAATGTGAAAAAATCCAAAAAATGTAAAAAACCCTAAAACCCTAAAAAATAGTAAAAAACCTTTTAATACTAAAAACACCAAAACCACTAAAAACTTTAAAAATACTAAAAACCCTAAACACCATAAAAACACTAAAACTCATAAAACCTAACAAACCCTAATACCCTAAAAAATCCCTAGACCCCACTATGAATCTAAAAACCCTTTAAACCACTAATATCATAAAAACTATAAAAAATTTTATACCACTAAATAACTCAAATAATCCCTCAACCCAAATGAATACAAATAAAAAGCTATTAAAAAACTAAAACCTTATAAACCCTCAAAATCCAAAAAAAAATCTAAAATTCCTAAAAATCCCAAAATGCCTGAAAAAATCCAAAAAATTATAAAAACATTAAAACCATAAAAACCCTAAGAGAAAAATTTAAACAAAAGGAAAATTATAACCCATAAAACACCTAAAATTGAGGAAAACCCAAAAAGACAAAAAAACCATCAAAATTCCTATAAACCCAAAAAAACATAAATTTCTTAAAAATCCCTAAAATCAATAAAAACATAAGATCCCCCAAAACCTTGAAAACAAATAATAAATCCTTAAAAACCATAACACTCATAAATCCCATAAAAACATAAAGAATATAAAACCCCTAAATACCATTAAAAATATAAACCCTTTTAAAACCCTTAAAACGATTCTTAAAACCCCTAAAACCCATAAAAATATCTAAAAGGTTTTAAAAACCCACTGAACCCAAAAAAGGATCTAAAAAACTATAACCATAAAAACCATTTAAATCCCTAGTAATGTTAGAAAACCCAAAAAAACATTAAAACCCAAAAAGTCAAAAAAACAAAAAAAAACCCATAGAAAAAATAAATAACCTAAAACCCATAAAACAATAAAAACTGTCAAAATCCATAAAACCACTAAAAACCATAATAACCCTAAAAAGACTTTAAAATCCCTAAAAACATAACCCCCCCTCAAAAAAAACCATGAAGTCCACTAAGAAACCATTAAAAATCTAAAAATATTCAAACCCCAAAAAATCTAAAAATTGATATGAACCCTAAAACCAAAAAAAAAACCCAAAAACCAAAAACCCCAAAAATCATAAAACCCCCTAAAAACACATACAAACCATAAAAAACTAATAACTCTAATAACCCATTAAAACCCAAATAGGTTCAAATCTCTAAAAAACATCAAAAATACTAAAAAATAAAAAAAAACACTAAAACCCCATAAAAACCACAAATAACCTACAAGCCCATAAAAATTCTAAAAAATCACTAAAAAATATCTAAAAAGAAAAAAAAACTAGTAAAACATAAGAATATCCAAAAAAAATTAAAAACCACAAAAAACACCAAACCCCTAAAAATCTAAAAACCCCAAAACTCCTAAAAACGCTAAAATCCTTTGAACCCCTTAAAATCCCATAAAACACTATAAAATATAAAAATTATAATAAATACAAAAAAATCATAAAAAATGAAAAAACCCCTAAAATTCTGAAAAATATAAGAATACCTTAAAAACATAAAAACATATAACACCCCAAAAAACCTAAAAAAGATAAAACACATAAAATTCTAAAAATCCCATAAAACTACTAAAAATTTTTAAACCCATTTAAACCTCTAAAATTGTATACAAACTATAAAAGACATAAAACCCTAAAATACTAAAAAACCATAAAACCCTTAAAAACACTAAATGCCTCAAATATCCTAAAAATATATAAAAACCCTAAAAATGAAAAAAAATTAAAAATCCAAAAAAAACTCTGTAAAAATAAAAAACATAAAACCCCTCAAACCCCCAAGAAAACCATAAATAACTAAAAACATGTAAACCCAATAAACATAAATGCGAAAAAAATCCTAGCCTCCCCAAACCATTAAAATCCTAATAACCATCAAAACAATAAAAACATAAAAACCCATAAATTCCTTAAAAATTCGTAAAAATAATGAATTATGTAAAAAAAATATAAAAACGCTGAAAATCCAAAAGAAATCCAAAAAAACATAAAAACTATTAAAAACACTAAAATATATAAAAACCATAAAACCCCTAAAAACCGCTAAAAACCATAAAATACCAAACCTTAAGAACCCATAAATCCCATAAAACCCATAAAACACATAAAACCCTAAAAACTCAGTAAAAACTATAAAACCCTTTAAACCCCTAAACACATTAAAAACACAAAAAACATAAAAAATCTTAAATAACACAAAAATAACCACTAAAAGAAAATAAACCATAAAACCCTAACAACCAAAGAATCCCCTAAAACAGAAAAATCCCCAAAAAAACAAAAAAACAAAAAACCCTAAAAATCTCTAAATATCCATAGAAAATAAAGGAACCCTGAAAACACTAAACACCCCTAACAAAACCATAAAAACAAAAAAAAACACTTTAAAACTCTAAAACCCTAAAAATGATAAATACCAAAGAAAAACGCTAAAACTCAAAAAACCCTTAAAACCCTCAAAATTACTAAAGAACCTAAAACTAAAAAAATCCTAAAAAACAAAAAAAAACATAAAAACATGAAAATCCTTGAAAACCCCATTGAATAAATTATAAATCTAAATACAATTGAAATCCCTAAAAATATAATAATTCTACAAACCGTAAAAACCCTAAAAAAAGACAAAAAACCCAAAAACCTCTAAAAATCATAGAACCCCTAAAAATCAACAAATCATAAAAACTCAAAGAAAACCTAAAAACCCGATAAAAACTCAAAAACCCATTTAAACCCTAAAAAGTTAAAAACTATAAAAAACTAAAAGAACCCTCTAAAATTTAAAAAAAAAAAAAAGAAACCCCCAACCCCTATAGAAAAACATGAACCCCTAAAACCCTAAACGACACTAAAATCCCTAAAAATCCCTAAAACCCCTTAAAACATTAAAAATCCTAAAAAATCCCTAAAATCAAAAAAAATGTAAAAACCCAAAAAACCCTAGAAAACCCTAAGAAAAACAATAATAACTTAAAATTTTTAAACCCTAAAATCTGAAAAAATGCAAAAAACCCTAAAAACCTTTAAAAACGCTTAAAATCCCTAAAAATCCATAAAATCCCTAAATTTCCAAAAACTATAAAGACCCCAAAAATACTAAAAATTCCATAAATATGTAAAAAAACCCTTAACACCCCTTATAAAACCTTAAAAACCTAAAAACACATAAAACCATAAAAACTAAAGAACATAAAAATCCTAAAAAATATTCAAACACCTAAAAATCATTGAATAAATTAAATCCACTAAAAACCTATAAAAACATAAAACAACTAAAAAATTTAAAACAAAAAACATTAAAAATGAAATAAAACTCAAAATAATAGAAAAAACCCACAAAACCCCAAAAATCATAAAAACCAAAAAAAACAAAAAATCACTAAAACCCCTAAAAACGTAAAAAACATAAAAAACATAAAATTTATTAAAAACAAAAAAGACACTAAAAAATATTAAACTCCTATAAAAACTAAAAAAAACAAGAAATAATTAAATCCCCTAAAAACCTAAACATGGTAAAAACCCAAAAACACCCTATGATACTCTAAAATCCACAAAACCCAAAAAACATTAAAACCCCATAAAAACAATTAAGACCCATGAAAACACTAAAAAACCCTTTAAACCACTTAAAATGTTAAAAAACATTAAAAACCTTTAAAACCCTAAAAAATTAAAAAAAAAACCCAAAAAAAGCATGTAACCCCTAAAACCCCTCAAAATCACAAAAATAGATAAAAACAAAGAAACCCTAAAAAACCTAGAATCACATAAAATCCACCAAAACCGTAAAAGGACTAAAAAACCTCAAAAAAATTTATAAATCCCAAAAATATCTAAGGATCCCTAAAAATCATAAAAAAATATTATACTACAAAAAATAAAAAACCCCTAAAACCCCCTAAAAATCATTTGAAATATAAAAAAACATTAAACACCTAAAAAATAAAAATGATAAAAACACTAAAAACCCAAAAAACCCTAAAACCATATAATAACCATAAGAAATGTTGTAAAACCACTAAAAACCACTAATACTCCAAAAACCCTAAAAAATCTAAAAATGTTGAGAAATATAAAAAACCCAAAAATCCATCAAAATATCGTAAAATCCGTAGAACCCAATAAAATCCCTTAACCCAATAAATTTTTTAAAAACTTTAAAAACCATAAAACAAAAAAAATACTCAAAAGAACACTTAAAATAAAAAAAATCCCTAAAAGCATAAAAATCCCAAAAAAATTAACTAAAAATCTATAAATGTAAGGACCCCTTAAAATAAATTAAAACCTAAAAAACCTTAAAAACATAAAATCAATTTAAAATCCTAATGAAACTAAAAAAATTATAAAAACCCTAAAAATAAAAAAAACCACTAAAACCCCCTAAAACCCATCGGAATCCCATAAATCCCGATAAAATCATAAAAATACTAATAATGAATAAAAAATCCCTAAAAATAAAGAAGACCATAAAACCTGAAAAACCGTAATTAATCCTTATAAACCAAAAAAACATAAACCCATATAAAACAAAAAATCTGTAAAACCCCTAAAAACCCTTAAAACCATAAAAAACCTTTAAAACCCATAAAAACCCTAAAAACCCTAAAAAACCTAAAAACCCTAAAAACCAAAAAATAAGTTAAAAAATTATTAACCCCTTAAAAGATATTAAAAAACTCTAGAAACAATTTATAAAACTAAAAACATATAAATAACAAAAAACCTTTAAAAAACATAAAATTCCAAAAAACCCTCAAAATTCATAAAACCCTAAAAACCTTAAAATCTCAAAACTGCCTAAAAATTTCAAAAAAAAAACATAAAAACCTAAAAATAAGGAATAATTATAAGCCTATAAAATAGAAAAACACTTAGTATCCCTTAAAACCTAAAAATTTTAAAAAACCATAATGTGTTGGGCTTGCACGAAGGTCACCCACAACTACCACTGTTGCTTTTGAAGTTTAACGAGGCTTCCACTCTGCATAGGATGATCCCGGTTGCTCGGTTTATGAATTGGACCCTCTGGATGACATTTTTGTTTGGTTTGTGTTTGAACACTAGGATCATAGGAATCATTCTACTATGGGCCTTGTCGATACCTACCACATTCTGAGTCATTTTTCATTTGAGGAGGATCTCATTCAGGCATGGTCCGCATCTCCATGAAGATGTAACAGTGCATGGTTATCCCTCTTATGATAGAGATTTGATTTGTATTTTTGTTGTGATTCTCAGATTTTGGTTACTTGGGTGAGGTTTTTGGAACTCCCCTCCCCTTTCAAAACCTGTCTATTATTTCAATGTTGGGGAATCTGGTTGGATGGTTCTTGTGTGTGGATAGTAGAACCAGGGATCTCAGTCACCCGGTTTCCCCAACAGTCTTTGTTGGATTCGATGTATCAAAAGAGATGGTTGATTTTATTTAGATTTCTATTAGTAAGGAGATCCGATGGAAACAACATGTGGTGTTCAAATCAGGGTGGGCTACTGTGATTCATGCTGAAAACTTGGTCAGGTGAAAGGTGATTAAAGGCGTAGTGGTAGTGACTGTGATGTGGTAAGGACTAACTATAGAGTTACCTCTCTGAGGTTGGGGTTCGTTCCTGATCTTGATGCAAGGTTAATAACTCTAAGTGATGATATTTTGGGTGTAAGGAGGAATGCTAGGGTGGAAAAAGGGGTATCTTTATCAACGAAGGTTGTAGCGGGGTATTAATCTGAGGCTAAGGTGATCAAAATCTTCATGCGCTTGAGGGGTGACATGGGACTTGCAGGTGATATACCTTCTTCCAAAAGGAAGGGTGTGAAGTTCATGATGATGGTGGGGTTGTGGTAAATGACCTACCACTCTTGAAGTAAGGCAAGGCGGTTGATCCAACATTCATCCGTTTAGGGGGGCTTGGACCTATAGATATTGTTAATTATGGGAGGGTGAGGTGGTAAATGTATGTACATGGTCATTTTCATGTTGAAGCTATTAGTTATGAAAACATGAAGTCTATGGAACTCCAGTAGGAGGTTCCTGGCCTCACTTATAAAGGGATGGGGCGATATGAGGTGGTGAAAAATTCATCAGTTGTTGTTTATGAAAGGAAAAATAGGTATAGGAGATTTTTCTACTTCCAACCATTTTTCGGGGTAGGGAAATGTGGAGACTATGGACAATGAGAGGGTGAGACATGAGATATAGAAACATGAAGAGATTCATGGTGAAATCGATTGGGATGAAAACCACCACCCTATAGAACTTCAGGAGGATGTTCCACTCCCATTTTGTGAAGGGATGTGTTGAGAGGGGTTGGAAAAAATTCATTTACCTACAATTGATAAATTACCAGAGTAGGGATAGGTACATGTTGATGCTATTGGGAATGGGGACAAACTGGTTGAAGGAATTCAGTCTGAACTGCATGAAGACTAGGATAACTTGAATGCATTTTCAATACTTAGCAGGAAGACTGAAGAGAAATAGGATTCAAGCCTTGATCTGTTTATGTATGAGACATTACCTCCATGCATTGAGCTGTCTGAAAAGATAATTTGGGAGTGTACGGAAATAAAATTTAGTCACCATCAAAAGGACATCCTGCAAGATCCTGGTCTGAAGCAGGATGCGATTGTTTTTGGGATAATGATGAGACAACTTCAAGGCTAGGGGAAATCATTGGGGAACATGATAACATGATTAAGGCTAATATGGATCGGATAAGGAGGGAGAAGGCTTTGATGGGTGACCCTGGTTCTGTTGGCCGGGATTCATGCCCATGGAAGAAGAAGTCAAGGTCTGACAATGCACATTATACCAGTCATAGAATTCAGAAAGCTGAGGTAGTAATTGCTGATATTGAACATGGGAAGGATGGTATCTCCAAGACTAGGGAGGTGAGTGATGATGGCATACTACAAGGCATTAAGGTGGATCTAGGAGGTCTTTCCCCAACTCTACTGAACAGGAGGCCAATGAGGGATTACTCTACTCTTCCCAGGACAATTGCTTCTAGAGCCTCATCCAAGGCCTCTAAGTCTGCGGAGCAGCAGAGGTTCAGAGGCATATATACCAATCTTGTTTTGACATGGAGTGTTCTTGGAAGTCTGCATCATAGTGGGAGACAGTAGAGTCAGATGTGTCTTTAGGATATGGTGCTGATGGAGACCCCAATGGGGATGGAGAGGAGGTCGACCCTTTTGATATGTAGTTTCTTTCGAGTATGGGTTATTTGACCCTACCACTGCCTTGCCACTTTTTAATATATACATTTTGGGGGTCCATGAATAACTTGTTCCAATGCCATCTTTTCCAAAAAACCAAAATAAATCATAAAATCCCACTAAAAACTCTAGACCCCTTTAAATGAAAAAAATATTAAAAAACACATAAACCCCTAAGAAATCCATAAAAACCCTTTGAAACCTTAAAACCCCCAAAACCCTCAAAGTCCCTAAAAACCCTAAAAATATAAAAATCCTAAACCTACACTAATAATCCCTAAAAATGTAAAAAACACTAAAAACCTGATAAAATATAAGAAAACATTATAATAATTAAAACACTTAATACCCTTAAAAACATACAAACCACTAAAACCCCTTAAAACCCCTAAAAAACATAAAACCTCTGAAACCATAAAATCCCTAAAAACCAATAAAACCCGTAAAACTATTAGAAATAGTAAAACACATTTAAATCTCCATAAATGATAAAAACACTAGAAAACCTTAAATCTATAAAAATTTAAAAGACCCTAAAAACCATAAAAACCCAAAATCCGAAAAAACCCTAAATACCGCTAAAACGCCAAAAAACTGTAAAAATCCTAAAAACCCTAAAAACCATAAAAATTAAAAAAAAATTAAAAAAACTAAAAACCCTTAATAAAACCATAAAATCCTAAAATAAATTATAACCCTTAAAACCCTAATATATTCTAAATCCCTAAAAATGTTAAACCCCCTAAAAATTTTCAAAATCACAAAAAACCCTACAAATCATGAAAATAGTAAAAAATCTATAAAATACCAAAAAGAGAAACAAAAAGAGTAAGAACCATAAAAACTCTACGAAAACATTAAAAACAAAAAAACCCTTAAAACCCGTAAAAACCTAAAAACCAAAAATACCATAAAACAACAAAAACCATAAGAAATGCAAAAAAAAATAAGAAATATTGAAACACCATAAAAACACGAAAAAAACTATAACACTAAAAACCTTTTAAACGCCTAAAAATGTTAAATAAATATAAAAATCCTTAAAACCAAAAAAACTCCAAAAACCCATAAAACCCAAAAAAAACCCAAAAAGACCCTAAAACCATAAAAATTCCTAAAAACCAACAAAATCCATGAATTCCTTAAAAACCATTAAAATCATAAAATAACAAAAATATCTAAAAACATATAACCCCTGAAAAACCATATGAAACACTAAAAAACCAAAAAAACCAAAAAAAATAAGAAATCTAAAACACTAAAAATTAAAAAACCACATAAACCCCTAAAAACAAAAAAATAGCAAAAAATTTAAGAAACCCAAAACAACAAAAAAACCCCTCAAAATCATTAATAATCTAAAAACACTTTAAAATCCTAAACACTATAAAACTCATAAAAATATTAAAATCATGAAAAATATCAAAAAACCATAAAACCCAAAAAATCATAAATATATTAAAATAAAAAAAACGAAAAAAATTCCTAAAAACATTAAAACCCTAAAAACCCAGAAAAAACAAAATTCCTTAAAAACCTAAAAACACATAAAGCCCTCAATAACATGCTGAAACCCTTAATAATCCCTAAAGAACCTTAAAACACTCAAAATCTATAAAAACCCAAAAACAATAAAATCTTTTAAAATCCCTCAATATCACAGAATTAATAAAATACCCGGAAACACTGGAAAAAATTAAAGGAACAAAAAAACAAAAAAACACACTAAAAACCAATAAAAATATTAAAACCCCTAAAAACCAATAAAACCGTTAAAACCACTATAAAAACTCTAAAAACCGTAAATCCCTAAAATACTGAAACAATCCTAAAAAACAAAAACACCATAAAAATCATAAAACCAACAAAATCCCTAAACCCCATAAAAACCAATAAAAGTCCTAAAAATCCCTAAAAATGTAAGAATCTAGAAAAACCAAGAAAATTACTAAGAAAAAACTAAAATCATAGCAATACATAAAACCCTTTAAATCCTAAAAATGATAAAAACACTTAAACCCCTAAAACCCCTAAAGAAGAAAAAGATGGTTGGTCCAGGAGGAACGAGATCCCTCGTGGTTCCTGGGAAGGATCGGGCTTCTGATCTGAATTTGGGTAAGAACCTCGCTGATCCAGTTATCCATGGAGAGATTTTCCATTTCTGTAATCCTCTCATGGTGAATCCAGCTCCTCCTACTTCTTCACATCCACCGGTGATGAGGAGGAATTTTGCGGAAGTGGTGAGGTCGGCAGCCTCGCTATGCTTCACTGATTTTGAGTCACCTTCTCTTGGATGGATTATTCGGAAGGGGTGCATCACCCACGTTGCTGCAAACAGAGTGTCTTTTGAGGATCATGTTAGTCTGTGTCGATTTTCTATCATTTCCAGGGTCCTAGTCCTAAAGGGGGAGAACTTATGGAAATTTTCTAATCTTGCGAGTCGTATCTCTGAGGTTTGGGGGTTCAGTAACTAGAAGATGACTGCAATGGGGCGTGGATTCTACCATGTGGTGTTCCCACAGATGAAATGAAAAGGAAATCCTGGAGTTTTGTCTCAATTTACCTTAATCTTGGGCTCCTTCGAATCCAAGAATGGGACCGAAAATTCGATCCATAAAATGTGAAAAATACCTTTATGCAAGTGTGGATTCGCATATGAAAATTTAATTGGAGTTATTGGGATCATATGATTTTATGGGATATTGCATCTATGGTTGGATTCCCTATTTGTATTGACAAAGAGACTGATAATCCACGATACGAGCACTATGCAAGGGTGCTTGTTGAGATTGACTTGGAGAGTACCCTCGTTGAAGAGGAGGTCCTCACCACAATTATGATACCTTGAATCTGGAAATACAGTACAAGAGGAGGCCCATGTTTTTCTCAATTGTAGTTTCATCGGCCACTCGTTCGCTGAGTGTCGAAGGTCCAGAATATGTGGCTTTTGTAATCAGCAAGGGCATGAGGACTCTGACTGTCAGAAGAAGTGGGTTAAGGGAAAAGGGATGGTCTCTGAAGCAATGAAGAAACCCCCTAGAATTCCAAGTAACATGGAACAAGGGCATCTCTTAGCTGTGGGAAACAATGTGGCCAAATTTCTAATTGGGAAGGCCCATGGAGGCATGGTAGATGCAGAGGCAGTGAGGGTTGATAGGGTGTCTACCTCCAAGGATGCCACTGCCATCCAGGGGCTGAACCTACTGTCCCCCCATAGGATCAACTCAGGCCCAGGTTCCATCAAATCAACTTATGGTTTAAAAGGAGTCACACATCTGTTCGGATCCCAACAAGGATGTGGAGAGTGGGGTTGTTTCCGATGGTGGTGGTTCTGTTCAGTCACAGTCGGCCCCTGCACAGATGGGATTGGACAGCCTTGATAATCCACCAACCTCTGAAAGGATTCCACCTGGCCTGAACTGCTTGGCAACAACATGGGAATCCAGTATTCCTATGGGGACTCTGGCAGTGCCACATGCAGCTAAGGATGTGGAGGGTGCTTCCAGTGGGAAATAGTACGAATCTGGGCCGGGTGATAATTCTGCTCAGGTGAAACACATTCCAGGACAAGCGGAGTTATTGTTTAGCCACATTAGTGATACTGTCATCCCTAGTAATGTTGCATCACCCTCTCCTTCTCATCCTCTAATGCTGGTGGATGGGAGTCTTGTGGATGCAACTGCACTGGATTAGGAGGATGGAATTGTGCAGGATGGTAGGGTGTGCACTGATATTGTTGGGGTGCTGGAGCATTCTGATGGTGCTCTATAGGATATGAGGGGGGTGTTCACTCCGACCGTCTCATGTAAGGTTTCAAGAAGGATTTCCACTGGTGTCGAGCCTCCTGAATGGCTTTGTGCCACCACCAGGTTCACCCCACTCTCTGGTAGCTTCTGGTCTGATGATGGGGGTAATGAGGAAGGTCATAAAGAGGGGGCCCATGGGTCTTCTAACAGTGGCACTCCTGATGAGGAGCAGGTGGTTGGGAATGTGTCTGAACCCACAAAGAAGCCAGTTGGCAGGACTCCTAAGAATAATGGCCGGAAAGGAAAATGAAAAGACATTGATCCCTCATCCAAGAAGAAGAAACCTCATCCTATGGGTGGGAAAACATCTTCTTAATGAAGATCTTTTTCTGGAACTATAGAGGGATGGGAAGTTTACCAACGACCTGTGCCCTTAATCATTTAATTTTATCAAACAAACCAATGCTTCTTGGGATTGCAGAACCTATGAATAGCTATGATAGCTGGATGGGCCTTACTTGGCTAAAGTTTGGATATTCTCTTGTTTCTCATAATAACATTGAGAGTGGTATGGATACCCTTTGGGTTCTCAATCACGATTATATTCAATTGTTACCCTTTGAGAGAAGACCTCAAGTCATCTCACTACGGATCCAGAATTATGACTCCATACATACAATTTCTTTTCTATATGCCTCATGTTTTTACACTAGGAGAAGGAAACTATGGAGTGATATGATGAGCATCAGTGAGCACACTCATTACAATTTGGTTTCGGTTGGTGATTTCAATAAGGTTCTGAGGCAAGATGAATGTATTGGATAATCTTTCTCACGCATCGCTGCAGAGAAATTCTCTTGTTGTATTGACCAGTGCAGTATGGTGGAACTCCCTATTGTGGGTGATTGCTTCACTTGTTGAAGGTTCGCCATAAATGGGAGGCAAGGAAGTAAATTAGATAGATTATTCTTCCAAATCAATAATAGCAGTTCTTTAAGTGCGATATCTGCAACTAATCTCCCTATGTTCAATTCGGATCACATCCCCTTGATGATTGAAATCAATGATAATAACCACAGGTCCTCTCCTTTTCCTTTCAAATTCAACAATGTCTGGCTCACCATCCCTGGATGCATGGAAGTGGTTGTTAATGGGTGGAGTAGCACTTTTTATGGTAGCCCCCACTTTGTTGTGGTGGTAAATCTCAAACGAATAAAGAGTCTTATTAAGTAATAGAGTAAGATCTCTTTCTCCAAACTCGATGATGGGATCATGGATACTAAATCCTAGCTTTATCACTATCACATAGACAATCAGCAGCAACTCACCCCCTCTAGGGAGGAAATGCAGCTTCACTCTAAGCTGGAAGAGCTTTTGGATCTAAAAGAGAAGTTGGCTAGAAATCAATTTAGCGTGTCCTGGCTCAAGTAAGGGGATAGAAATTCCAAATTCTTTCATCATCTTCACAGGGAGAAAAAATCTAAGAAAGTTCTGAATATGATCCAGATTAATGGGGCATCCTTTTCATCTGAACATGAGTTCTCCAATGCTTGTGGTTGGTCACTTCAAATAACTTTACAATGATGGAGGAAATGAGCAAACCCCTATAATTTTTGGATTTATTGATCCTTGCATTAATGATCAGCAGAATAAGCGTCTTACTGATGCCCTTTTTGAAGAGGAAGTCAGGTCTTCTCTTTTTTCTTTGAATATGGACAACACTCCTAGGCCAGATGGATTCAGTAATAAGTTCTTCATGTTCTATTGGGGTACTTTATATGTGGAGGTCACTAATGTTGTTAGAGAATTCTTTATCTCCTACTCCATCCCTCATGGAACGAATTCCAACTTCCTTGATTTAATTCCAAAGAAAGAGAATGCCATGGATATTGGGTACTTTCGTCCAGTGGCGATTAGCAACACTATTCCTAAGATAAAAAGTAAAATTTTGGTGATCAGGCTGGGGAAGATTGTTGGTGGGATAATCACCCCAAAACAATTTGGGTTTGTCCCAGGACATAATATTCAGAGCTGGATATATTATGAATCTTAGGGTATCAACATCATGAGGAAAAAATCTAAATATGGAAGCTTTGATATGAAGTTGGACATCTCAGAGGCATTTGATACGATCAAATGGAGCTTCATCTTTACTATTCTCAGTAGGTATGGATTCTCCACATCTTTTATAAAGATGATCCATACTATCTTGTCCAGTTCCACTGTTCTTGTTAATGGATCCCCTAAGTGATTCTTTCATTGCTCTCGCGGCATCAGGCAAGGTAACCCAATTTCTGGACTCCTTTTTTCTATGGTTGAGGATTACCTTAGCATATGCATAATTGATCTCGTTCAGGCTGGTTTTTATACTCTGATAAAATCTGGGAAAGATATTTATGATCCAACTCATCATCTATATGCGGATGAAATTATTCTTTTTGGGAAGGCTGATAGGCCTACCCTATCCACAATTAAATCACTTATACAACATTATGAAGAGGTTGCTGGGAAATCGATTAGTTGGAAAAAGTCCTCTGTTATTTTTTAAAATGGGATTCCAGCCTCCAAGCAATGCAGAATTGTTATAACTCTTGGTGTCATGAGGGGTTCCCTCCCATTCATGTACATGGGGGTTCCCTTGTTCTGGGGGATGGTGAAAACTGGATACCTTGAGGTAATTTCACTCAAAATAACTCAATAACTTGCGAACTGGAAAGGAAAATGTTTATATCAGGCAGGAAGAATTTTCCTGATCAACTCTGTTATTACATCCATGTTTGTGCATGATTTATCTATTTATAGATGTCTGACAAGTCTCATCAAGATCCTGCAAGCAAAAATTAGAAACTTCATATGGAAGGGATGCATGAATGATAAGAATCTTGTATATGTGGCATGGAAATAATGCACAAAGCCCATTTAAATGGGTGGGCTGGGCATCAAGGACCTCATGAAAATCAATGATGCCTTAATTGGTAAATTTACATGGAATCTTTTCAACCTAGAAGATAGGAGTCTTGAATTCATGAGGGAAAGGGTCACTTCCAAACTATGTGAGGAATTCCTTGGCTTCATTCCTTCTTCTTTCTGGACCACAATCAGGTCCTCCTATAGAAGCATTATTTCTAACACTAAATGGGCAGTCTCAAGGAATTCGACTTTGAATTGTTGGAAGTCCACCTGGCTTGATCATCGCATCTGTCTACCCCCCTTAGAATTTTAAGCATTGGTCCATCACTGATCTCAACTATAACATGAGTGAGATATAAATAATTCTGCCACAAAATATTATCGCACAAATACAAAGTTACAGCTTCATGGATATATATTATCTTATTTGGAAGCCCAATATGGTTGGGCTATTGAGTGCGAAGGAGTTTTACTGGTTTGAATGTGAGCAGGGAATTCAACCCCCTTCTTGGCTCTCTAAATTTCGGATTCTTATCATTCCCCCTTCTAGACACCTTATACTATGGAAAATTTGGAGAAATAGATTTCTAGTTCAAGAGCTATTGAAAATAGATGGGTGGTTCTTGGCCTCTACTTGCTCGATATGTCATCAGGATGAGGAAAATTTGAAGCATATTTTTCTTAATTGTCGATTGGCTACTGGTCTTTGGGAGTATTTACAGGGCATTTTCCAGCTGAAAATCTGCATGGACAGCACCATTTCTGCTCTTTTCAGTAGTGTTTTTGGTGTGAAATACAGTCAACAGGTTTCCAACCTGCTTCTTGCTGCTACTGCTGCCCTTGATACTTTTGTGTGGGCAGCTCGGAATAAAGTGGTTTTTGATAATGCTCCATGCGGCCTCTGAACTTGTGTGGAGGTGATCCACAAAGCCGTCCGCATGGAATCTCATATCCAAGATGGTATGATGGCTAATGATGTTAATGATCTTATTGTGTTGGGAACTCTTGGAGTTTCTAGAAGATGCACGATACCAAGGGACTTTAAATTCATTCAGTGGATTCCAACAATCCCAGAATGGATAAAATTCAATGTGGATGGTGCTGCTCTGGGTGCACCTGGTCTCTCCGGTTGTGGTTGTATTTTCCGGATGTTCAGAGGCTTTGTTAAAGGATGATTTTATCACTTCATTGGGAATGGGTGTGCATATGAAGCAGAGCTTTGGGACATGATTAAGGCAGTCTAGTTTCCAGTTCACTTTAGGTGGAAGCAGTTATGGATTGAATTTGACTCGATGTTGGTGATGGAATCCCTCAAAAGATAAACAAGGAAAATTCCATGGAGGATCCTCCCACAAAGTGTTGAGTGTCTGAGGACTTCTCAGGGTATGAACATTATGGTCACACATGCATACAAGGAAGCAAAAAAGGTGGTGGACATGCTCTCCAAGAATGCAATTGAGGATGGATGTTCCATGTGGTCATTTGTAGAACCGTATTTTTGTACTTCCCTTGTGGACTCGAAAATTAAGGGTGAATTTCATACTCGGTTGTGCGGACCCTCCTTATAAAGCCTTGTACTTACATTTTTGTTAATAAATTTTGTGGGGTCGGGACATGCCTGGCCCCAAACCTGCTTTGCCTAAATCCCCTAAAACACTAAAACCCATTAAAATCCAGAAAAATATACCTAAAATGTAAAAAAACACTAAAAACCATGAAAACTCTTATAAAAACATAAGAACATGAAAGTAATTAAAACAACTAAAATCCTAAAATGTACTAAAAATCCTAAAAAAACCCTAAAAATTGGAAAAACCCTAAAAATCATAAAAATCCACTACAAGCCCATAAAACCCTAAAATCCCACTAAAAACTATAAAACCCATTTTACCCCTAAAAACATTAAAGTAATCTAGAAAAATGTAAAAACCCTAAAAAACTCAAAAAAACCTAAAACCCCCAAAACACCAAACCCTAAAAACCATAAAACCCACAAAATCTCTAAAAATATGAAAAAATATAAAAATACAAAAAAATCCCTAAATATCCCAAGAAATGTAAAAACCATAAAAAATATTAAGAAATCCTCAAACACCAAAAAAAACAGTAAACCCTTAAAATCATAAAAAAATTTAAAACCCTAAAAACCCTTAAAATCATAAAACCACTAAAAACATTACAAACCCATAAAACCCAGAAAACACTAAAACCACTAAAAACTATAGAAACCTTTTATACTCTATAAAACGCATATAACTCTAAAAACCCAAAAATCCTATAAGAAAACCCTTAAAACCTAAAAACACTTAAAACCCGTAAAACAGATAAAAATTCTATAAAAAAATACCTAGAACATAAAAACTCGTAAAAACTCGTAATAACCCTAAAAATTGTAGAAACAAAAAAAATATTTAAAAACCATAAAATTATAAGAAAACTCATAAACCCTAACAAACCATAAAAACTTTAAAACCCCAAAATATCCTTAAAGTCTCTAAAAACCATAAAAATCCAAAAAAAATATCTAAAAAACATTAAAAACGTAAAAAAAGCAGAAAACCATTAAAAACCCAAACAATACCTTAAAAATGAAAAAACACTTAAAACTCAAAGAAACCTAAAAACATTAAATACCCTAAAAGATAATAAAATACTTGAAACCTCCTCACACCATAAAAATCACTAAAAACCATGGAAAATCTAAAAACACATTAAAACCCTAAAGCCACTAAAAATTAAAAAATAATTTAAACCCTAAAAATCTTACAGAAATATAAAACACCTTATAAACACTACAAAACTCAAAAAAATCCCTAAAAACCAGAAAAAAACCATACAAAAAATTAAAACCCCAAAACCCAAAACCACTTAAAATACCAAAAAACCATAAAAAAATATAAAAAAATAACAAAATAACAAAAAATATCTAAAATATTTAAAAA
This sequence comes from Viscum album, assembly GCA_963277665.1. Lineage (NCBI taxonomy): Eukaryota > Viridiplantae > Streptophyta > Magnoliopsida > Santalales > Viscaceae > Viscum > Viscum album. The sequence goes on along the minus strand of OY728136.1, from coordinate 1,421,741,762 downwards.
TAAAAAAAACCCTGAAAACCATATGAGAACACTAAAAACCTAAAATACATATAACCCCAAAAATCTAAAAATGATAAAAACCCTAAAAACATTAGAACCCTCAAAATTCCTAAAAACCCTAAAAACAATAAACTTCAAAAAAAATCCCAACCAATCCCTAAAAAGGTAAAAAAACTAAAAAAACCTCCCTAGAAAACCATAATATTGTAAAAAAACTTAAAATGATTAAAAACCGTAAAAATGATAGATCCCTAAAAACGCTAAAAACCATAAAACCACTAAATCCCATTAAAAATCCTAAAAACCAATGAACTACTAAAAACCAAATAAAATAACTAAATACCATTTAAAAATAGGAAAATTTTAAACACTCTACAAACCATAAAAAACATAAAAACTCTAAAAAACCTAAAAACCCAAAATACCATAAACCCGTAAAACCCCTTTGCACCACGAATTTGCATAGAGGTGGACGTGTCCAAGCCCCCGATCAATTTGGTTTGTGTCGAGATTGAAGGTGAACTCCAGTGGCAACAACAGGTCTTCTTTGAATCCTTAGTCTACTTCTACTCGAATTGCTACAGGTTAGGCCACGCTACTTCTGTGTGCTGTCCTGGAAGCGGCTCCTCCTCTTCTAGGCCTGGGCTGTCTGTTGCAGCTCCCTCAACGTTTGCTGAGATTGTGGGTGCACACAACATTAGGAAATTGGATGTGTGCCAACCGAATCCTAAAGTGTGTGATATCTTCAAGCGCTTGAGGAGTGAATTAAAGCTTTTAGATGCTGGAGGCTCTCTTGGCATGGAGTTTGATGCTAGTGGGATGCCTATTTCCTCTGATAGCAGTCTGAAAAAGAGGCAAGAATTGGTTCCAACCTTTAACCATTTTGAAGGGATGGACTTTGAGAAAGAGGTGCAAGGGTCCCCGATTTTCAATGCGGGATGTGAGATGCCTGCTGAATAGGCACAGAGGAAGGTGTAGGCCGATGTTGCTGGGCATGGTAGAGGTAGTGTTCAGAATGCTTCTTCGGTGCTTGATGCTGCTGTGTCGGAACTGAGATGTGATGAAAATGCTAGTGATGAGGTGCAGGTTATGTTGATTGAGAGTAATGTGAAGGATGGAGAAAATAGTGTTGAAGCTGGGCAGGGGAAGGTGGATGTGCCGGGGGTGCTGCACAGAAAGGAGGTGGTGGATGAGCAGGTGGGGTAGTCGATGGAAGGGAAGGTGCTTGAACAAGAGGAGGGGAATGAACAAGTTGATACGCCCTCTCTTAGCCAGGTGCTGGGGATGGAGGCTGAGTAGGGGGAAGTACCTCGACATGGGGAGCTTGCGGAGAAGAATTCTATTGTGTTGGAGGGATCTCTGTGTCCTGGGCAGGGGTCCTTGTTTTCTTCGGTGCATGAGGGTGCTTCTGATAGTGAGGCTTCATGGGGGATTCAACTTGTTTTGATCTTGAGCAGGGGGGGCTATTGAACATTGGGAGGTGATGGAGCCAACTATGGAGGTTTTCATGTGGCCTAGGGAGGAAAGGCAGTTGCAATTGGCCCTTGCTGGTGTGGTATCCCAACCTTGCATTGATTTTGATGATTCCGCCTTGGTGGTTCCTCATATGCAACGGTGTGGGGCTCTTGCTGCTTTCTCCCTAAATCAGGAAGACCCATTTGTCCCTGATCAATATTTTTTCCAGGAAGGAGGTAGAAGGGTGTCTCATAATATGAATTTGATCATCAAGTAGAAGTCTTTGCTCGGGGTGGCCACTCCTCATGGGAAAGAAAACAATTCTTCCGGGGTCTCTTTAGATCCCCAGAAGAGGAAACCGAGGAAAGAATACTATAATTTTCCAAGGATTGTGTCTATGAGGGATTTTTTCAAATCCAATCTCTTTGTAAAGGGAGGTCGGCCCGTCATGGTGCAGCTTGATGTGAAGCAGCAATGTCTCACAGATTACTACACCACCTCCCTAAAGCAATATGAATCATCTGAATGGGAGTCGGTAGAGTCAGATGCTTCCACAGGTTATGGTGCTGATGGGGACCAATATAGGGATGGAGATTTTTGACTTTTTATTGGTTGTTCCTATATTTTTCTCTTCTTCTTTTGGGACTTTTGGGGTTTTGGTGTCTTGGTTGGTTTTGGGCTTTTCGGTGTGGGATGTTTAGCCCCAACCAACCCTTGTCTGCTAACCTTTTTTCTTTATAAATTGGGGGGGGGGGGTCGGGAATAGCCTGACCCTCGCATCTTCCTTGCCCTCTACAAAAAACCTAAAGGCCTAAAAATACTTAAAACCAATCAAATCCTACAAAACGAAAAAAACATTAAAACCCTAAACAACCCAAAAAAACCTCAAAATCCTTAATAATTGTAAAAATCCTTAAAATCCTTAAAAATCCTAAAAATTCTTAAAGATGTAAAAAAACAAAACCCTGAAGGCCCCTATGAAAACATAAAAAAACCTAAAAACAATTAAAAACCATAAAAAACAAAAAATATAATAAAACCCAAAACCCATAAAAAGAACCAAAAAACACATTACACCATAAAATTCCTTAAAAACTAAAAAAACACTAAAAACTATGAAAAACATTTAGACCCCTAAATAAATTAAAACCCACTAAAAACATTAATAAATTTAAAAAATGAAAAAACACTAAAAACCCAACAAAATCATAAAATCCATAAAAACTATAAAAAACCCTAAAGACCCTCAAAATCCCTCAAAATCATAAAAAAACTAATAAGGCACTAAAATCTCTAAAAACATAATAACGCATGAATCACCGAAAAACCCCTAAGAAAACATTAAAACCTAACATCACATTAAAGTCCAAAAAGAACATAAAAAACTCTAAAAATTAAAAGGAATCGTAAAGACCTTAAAAACTGTAAAAGCCTCAAATCATTAAGAATTCCAAACACCCATAAAAATCCCAAAAAATAAAAAATCCCTAAAAAACATAAGAAAATCGTTAAAACCTAAAAACACTTAAAACCCCTAAAAACATTAAAAAAAACCAAAAACCCTTTAAGAGACCCTAAAAACCCTAAAACCCCTAAAAACCATCAAATCCTATAAAAAATGCTCTAAATCCAAAAAATACCTTAAAAGTCCAATTAAAACACAAAAGCACCTTTAAACCCCTAAAAACATTAAAATCTATAAAAAACATTAATACCCCTAAAAAATGAAAAAACCCAAAAAACATAAAAAACAATAAAAACATGAAAACCCCAAATAAATGCTAAAAAGCCTAAAAATACCTAAAAACCCTAAAGAACATTAAAATACTATAATATATATATAATCTCAAAATACGTATAAAACCTAGAAAATCCCTAAGAAAACCTCAAAATTCAAAAAACAGATAAAACATATAAATAGCATAAAAATGATAAAAACCCTCAAAATCCCAAAAAACCATAACTCCATAAAAACTCCTAAAAATCTATAAAAAAACAAAAAACATAAAACCCCCTAAAACTCCTTAGAAAATCATAGAAACCAAAAATATCATAAAACCCATAAAATACATAAATTATATTAAAAACTCTAAAAACCCATTAAAGGACCTTAATGCCCCTAAAATCTATAAAAGAAGAATTAAAATAAAAACTCCCCAAAACCCATAAAAACCATAAAACCCACTTAAACTCTAAAAACACTTTTAAAACCTAAAATTGTAACAAACTCTAAAAAGCCTTGAAAACCAGAAAATACACACAAAACATGAAAACCCAAAAAACCAAAAAACCATAAACACCCTAAAAACCCTTAAAAATAACTAAAACCCATAAAACCAATAAAAAATCATAAAAATGACATAAAATTCCTTAAAAATGTAAAAAAACCAAAAACTCTGAAAAACACTAAGAAAAACATAAAAACCCAAAAACACAAAAAATCCCTAAAAACCCCCAAAACCCATAATAATCTTCAAAAATACCTAAATAACCATAAAAACATACAAAGCCATAAGAACCTAAAAAACCCTTGGAAAAATTTAAAAAATAAATATAATTAAAACCCCTAAAATGAAAAAAAACCCTAAAAACCAAAAAGGCCTTAAAAACCATAAAAACCCCTAAAAACCATAAAACCCTTAAAAATATAAAAAACCAAAAAACCCACTAAAAACTCTAAAACCCTTTAAACTACAAAAAATAATAAAAATATCTAACCAAAATACAAAATCCTTAAAAACTTAAAAAACAAAAAACCCAAAAAATACCAAACATAAAAACCCTAAACACCTCAATATCCCGAAAAACACTAAAGGCCATAAAAATAATTTAAAGCCCTAAAAATCCCTAAAAATATAAAAACCCTTAGAAAACCTTAACAACCTAAAAAAAACCAAAATCCCTTAAAAAATTAATACTTAATAAATCTTTAAACCCTAAAAACCATAAACTCCTCAAAATTCCAAAAAACCCTAAATCACCTAAAAATAATAATAAAATTTCTATAATACCAAAAATCATAAAAAACCCTAAAAACTTTAAAACCCCTAAGAAAGCCTCAAAACCTAAAAAACATAGAACCCAAAAAAACCTAAAAATGATGAAAACCCTAAAACCCTAAAAGTCCCTAAAACCCTAAAAGTCCCTAAAACCCTTAAAAAATCAAGATCATAAAAACCATAAAAATAAAAGATAAATATAAAACATAAAAAACCCTAAAAACATCAAAATACCTAAATCACTAAAATCCATGTAATTCCTAAAAAATCCCAAAAACCATTAAAAAATGCAAGAAATATAATAACGCTGGAAAAACCTAATAAAATCATATAAATATAAAAACATTTAAACTCCCAAAACCCTCAAAATTGATAAAAACCATAAAAAAACAAAAAAAAATCCTAAAACCCCTCAAAATCCCGAAAATCCATAAAACACAATAAAAATCATAAAAAAGACCTAAAAAGATATAAAATATAAAAACCATAAAACCCTAAATATCCCTATGACAACCTTAGAAACCCAAAAAAACATAAAACTCTAAATACCTATAAATGATAAAAACCATAAAAACCCATAAAAGCATAAAAACCCTAAAAACCCTTAAACCCCTAAAAACCCTAAAACCCTAAAACCACTAAAAACTATAAAAAAAATTAACCCATAAAAATGTTAAAAACTCTAAAATACATTAAAATCCATAAAAAACCATATATACCCTAGAAACACAAGAAAATAATAAAAACCTATATAACCCCTCAAAATCCCAAAAAACCTTAATAAATCATAACGATCCTTAAAATCCCAATAAATTCATAAAAACAAAAAAAACCTTAAAAACCCTAAAAACCCTAAGAAAACATTGAAAACCTAAGAAACTTAAAACCCCTAAAAACCCTTAAAACTATCACAATTACAAAAACCCATAATGACCATAATAATCATAAAAATCCCTAAAAAACATAAGAAATCCCAAAATACCTTACATAACCCTGGGAAAACCATAAAAACCTAAAAACATATAAAACCACTAATAAACCTAAAAATACAAAAATACTACCCAAAACCCCCAAAACCAATTAAAATACCTAAGACACCGAAATATATATTAAAATATTAAAAACATCTAAAACCCAATCAAAATCCTAAAAGACCCAAAAAACCAATAAAAACCATAAAACCCCTAGAATCCTTAAAAACCCTAAAAGCAAAAAAACCCCATAAAACCTAGTAAATTTTTAAAAATCCTATAAACTTATAAAATTCTAAAAAATCTCTAGAAACCCTTAAAACCCATAAAAAACAAAAACACTTAAAAACCAAAAAACGATAAAAACCTAAAAATGCTAAAAAAAACCCATCAAACCTTCAAAAATTTGAAAACGCCTAAAACCATAATTATCGTAAAAATACATAAAAAATAAGAAAAGCTTAAAAATACTAAAAACAAAGAAAAACCAAATAAAACCATAAAAATATAAAACCAATTTAAACCCCTTAACCCCAAAAATGATAAAATTCCTAAAAAGAATAAAATACTAAAAAATATTGAAATACCTCAAAATCCCTAAGAAAACCAAAAAAACTAAAAACAATTAAACAACTAAAAAAACTGTAAAATGTAAAAAAAACCCATTAAAAATACCCTAAAAACCATAAAACCCCTAAAAACCATAAGAACCCATAAAACCTTAAAAAACCACATAAACCCATGAAACCACTAAAAACCATGAAAATCTATAAAAATCCTTTAAACACCATAAAAATTTAAGCAAATTCTAAAAATACTTAGAACCATAAGAAACTGAATTTTTTTTCTAAAAACACTAAAACGCATAAAAAATCTAAAAACCTCAAAATCCCTAAAAACATAAAAAACATAAAAAATCCCTAAAAATACCAAAAAAATTAATTACCCTAAAATACATAAAACCCATTAATAAAACCTTAAAAACAAAAAACCCCTAAAAACCTATAAACATAAAAAACCTAAAAACCCTAAAAACCCTAAAACCTCTATAAACCATAAAAACCCTCAAAACCAATAAAAACCATAAGAACCACTAAAATATATGAATCCCTTTAAACCCCTAAAACACATTAAAAACCCTATAAAAATCAAACAAACCCCTTAAAATTAAAAACCTTTAAAACTCTCAAAATAGTAAAACCCTCAAAATACTTAAAAACATATGAAACCATAAAAAACATGAAAACCCCTATGAAATTATTAAAAACATTAAAACAATTAAAACCCATAAAAACATAATAAATTCTAAAAATGATAAAAACCCTAAAACAAAAAATATCCCCAATATCCCTAAAATTGATAATATAGATATAAATCCCAAAAATGCCAATAATTCACTAAAAAAATAAAAGATCCAAAAAACCATGAAAAATCCAGGAATACAATAAAAAACTAAAAACACTTAAACCTAAAAAACCTAAAAATTATAAAAACCCTAAAAATCCAAAAAGACTCTAAAATCCCTAAAACTCATTAAACCCCAAAAATTCCCCTAAAAAGATAAAAAATCCTAAAAACACTTTAAACCCAAAAAATCACTAAAAATAATAAAACCCATTTAAATAACTAAATACATTAAGAAACACTAAGAAACCATAGAACTAAAAAATCCTCAAAAAACCCTAAATCCCAAAAAAAACCCTTAAAATACCTAAAACCCTAAAAAACCTAAAATCCAACAAAATACCTATAAAAACTAAAAACCCACAAGTATCCTAAAAATTCCTAAAATTAGATAAAATATATAAATCATAAAACCCATTAAAACCCCAAATGAAATATTAATCTTTTAACAAACTTAAAACCCATAAATACCCTAAAAATGATAATACTTATACAAAACATAAAACCCTTTAAACACCTCAAATTCCCTAAAAACCCTAAAAATCCATAAAAATCCTAAAAGGGACGTAAAAATACATAAAACTATTAAAATACACAAAAAACTCTAAAAACATAAAAAAACTATAAAAACATAAAAATATTTAAAACCCTTAAAAATACAAAAAAAATCTAAAAAACACTAAAATGACCCAAAACCCAAAAAATCTATAAAAACTCCTAAAAACTATAAAAACCTCAAAACCCGTAATACCCTAAACCACTAAAAATTATTAAACCCCTTTAAACGCCTTAAAATGTTAAAAACACTAAAAACATTAAAAATCCTTAAAATGTTGAATAAAATCATAAAACCCCAAAATACCATAAAAACCCTCGAAATCATTAAAAACAATAAAAATCTTAATACATCCCTAAAAATCAATAAAAAACTCAAAATCCAAAAATACCTACGAAAACCTAAGAAACATAAAAACATCTGAAACTCCTAAAAACATAAAAAATTTCAAAACCACTAAAAAACTATAAAAATCCCTAAAAATCATAAAAAACTCTAAAACCCATAAATACCCTAAACAACCATAAAATCTCAAAAAACAACTAAAACTATAAACATATTTTAAACCCTAAAAATCTTTAAAACTATAATAACACATAAGAAACCAAAAACCCATAAAACCCAAATAAATGATAAAAAATCCCAAAACCCCTCAAAACCCTCAAAAACAATATATCCCCAAAATACCAAAAAATCCTAAAACCCCCAAAATCCAAAATATGTAAAAAACCCTGAAAACCCAAAGAAAACAATAAAAACCTAAAAACACATAAAACCACTAACAACCTAAAAATGATAAATACCCCCAAAACTGATAACCCCTGAAAATTATAAAAACATTTAAAGTGTTATACATCCCTAAAAAAAATAAAAACCAAAAAACCCCACTAAACAATATTCACCCCCCTGAAAAATTGAACGATGCAAAAACCACTAAAAACATTAAATATGATAAAAGACTCAAAAAAACCCATAAAACCCAATAGACCAAAAAACCCAAAGAAACCCTACAAACAATCAATACCCAAAAAACCCAAAAAACAATAATATTCATTAAAAATTCATAAAATAATAATATCTAAAAAACCCTAAAAACCCTAAAATACACCCAATAAAAACCTTAAAAGCATAAAAACCCTTAAACCCCATAAAAAAAGGAAAAATGTTGTAAACCTTAAAACCACTAAAATCCTATAAAAGCTATAAAAACACAAAAAATAAAAAACCCTAATAACACATAAAAACTCTAAAATCCACTAAAACTCTAAAAACCTTTTAAACCCATAAAAATTATTAGGAACTCAAAAAACATTCAAACACCAAAAAAACAATTGAATCCCAAGAAAAATATTAAAGCCCTAAAAACTTTAAAAACCCTCTAAATCCCTAAAAACCATAAAAACTAAATAAATCCAAAAAATTCCAAAAAATAAATAAATACATTAAAAACACTAAAACCTTGAAAAACCCTAAAAACAATAAAAACCTAACAACTATTAAACCCCCCCCCCCGCCAAAAAAACCTAAAAATGGTAAAAACCCAAAAACCCATAAAAAACCTAAAAATATAAAACCCCCTAAAAATAAATACAATACTTAAAACCCTATAAAAATATAAAAACCATTTAAACACCTGAAAACATTAATAATTCACTAAAACCATAAAACCACTAAAAATAAAAAAATGACAAAAAAACCTAAAAACCAAAAAATACATAAAACCCCCAAAATCCCTAAAACCCCTAAAAAAATTAAAGTCCTAAAAATACATAAAAATTTATAAAAACCGAGAAAAACATAAAAACCATGAAAAAAATAGAAAAACATCATAAAAACAATTTAAACCCCTAAAAACCAAAAAATGAAAAAACCCTAAAATCCTAACATTCCCCAAACCCCTAAAAATCCCTAAAAACTCAAAAATTCCATAATATTATAAAAAAAACAAAAAATACAATTAAAACATTGAAAAACACATAGAAAACATTTAAAAAACGATATCACATAAAACCATAAAAAATTCTAAAAAACCTAAAAAACTAAAACCTTCAAAACCATTAAAACCCCCAAAAACCCCTAAAAACATAAAAATCCCTAAAAATTCCTAAAAACTAAAAACACCTAAAACCCAAAAAACCCCTAATAAAACCATAAAATCCTAAAACACATAAAACCCATACAAACCAAAAAATAACAAAAAAAACCCAAAAACTATCAAAATTTATAAAAATTATAACAACAATAAAAATCCTAAAAAAACCTAAAAATTCAATAAACACCCCTCAAAACCCAATTAAAACCTAAAAAAACTAAAATTTCTTCAAACCCCTAAAACACCTAAAAATGATAAAAATCATAAAAACACTAAAAACTATTGAAATCCATAAAACCACTAAAATATATAAAAATCATAAAAAATACCTATAGTATATAAAAATGAAAAATCCCTACAACACTAAATAATTCCACAAAAAAATTAATACACAAAAAAACATAAAATCACTAAAAACATAATTATACAAAACCCCCTAAAACCCCAAAAATAAATTCACTAAAAATATAAAAAACCAAAAAACCCAATAAAACCATAAAATCCCCTAAAAACATTCAAACCCCATAAAGAACCTAAAATCCTCTAAAACCCATAAAATCCCATTAAACGCCTAAAATGTAAAAAAAACACTAAAACACCAAAAAAACCCAAAAAACAATCAACACCCCCTTAAAAACCCAAAAAACCCATAAAAACCCAACCCCCAAACCCTAAAAATCTTAAATGACATTAAAATTCATAGAAATTGAAAAAAAAACCTAAAAATAATAAAAACTGTAAAAATCCATAAAATCCTAAAAACCATAAAAACCCAAAAAACACTAAGAAAACCTTAAAAATCTAAAAACGCACTAAATACCCAAGAAAACTAATAAAAAATAAAAACCTAAAACACCTAAAAACCCTAGATTCCAATAAAATCCATAAAATCACTAAAACCATAAAATCCTAAAATTACCTAAATTCCCCAAAATATAGAAACCCTAAAAAGTAGGATGTAGAGAATGTGAACCCAACACCCTATGTTATTTCCATGAATCTTTTTTACATTATATTATGGATAGTGGGAAGAGTTTGGGGGGTTTTCCTTCAACATTAGATTCATTAGAAGCTAATTTAAAGGAGGAATAACACTTTGGTGGGGCATTTTTTAGAGGTGAAGCACCCCCTTCTTTATGGTTTCAAGAATCAATTTTGATCTTTGGGGGAATGATATCATTGAGATAATAAGTAAAGATGGTGGATTCTTCTTCATTAGATTTCTTGTATCTCGTAATCTAGTGGAAAATCTCTCTAGCGGTCCTTGGTTCTTTTCATGTTGTTTTATAGTTCTTCAAACCAAGAAACCTTACAGCTCCCTCAACAAGTAATACTTATCTTTCTTTCCGTTTTGGGTGAATTTTAATAATATTTCACTTGTAGTTTGTTCTGTAGAGGGTTTCAGATATATTTTATGTGTGGTTGGCATGCCTATCTTTGAGGATAAGTCCACATTTGAGGTTAGTAGAATTAATTTTTTTCTTTTTGTGTTGAATTCATGGTCATGAAGGATTTCCTATAAAAAATAATACTAGATTTTGGTTTTGTTTCTTCATTATCCATTCAGGTAGAGTATGGTTGGGTAACTAAACCATACAGTTTTTTGTTAAAACATTGGGCATAATTTTTTTCAATGTGAGATGCATGCTTAGTGGGATTCATATTCTGAATGGTCTAAGGTAACTCTCAAGAAGAATTTATCTAGGATGAAGTAGGATTAATATGTTTTGGATCATACATTGAAAGGAAAGCTGTCTTCTTGAACATTTTCTCCATATCCATTTTTAAATCCCTGTGAGAAGGTAGTGAAGTATACCTATGAATAATTTTCTTCTATATTTTTTGAGGTTTCTCCTCCTTCCTCGACATTCACTCCCTCTGCACTGGATACATAATTTCCGTGAAGATCTGAGGAACCTAGTATTTTTACATTCAATTCCTTCATCTATTTAATGGTGATCCTTTCCTCTAATGATTTAGTCTCATCTATTTCTCATCATTATTCTATTTTGTTGATGGATTATATTGGGATATAGTTTCTATTCCTAGTGTCAGATATTTCTAACAATGTTTAAAATTACCTTCATGGTTTGGGGGAAGTTGTTTATCCCCTACTTTCCAAGTGCTCCATATTAAACCAATACTTCACCTTATATTTTAAGAAATAACTCCATTCGGGATAAATTTTATCCATGAGGATGAATTCAATTATAAGATATTTCTATTCAATATTATTCCTAGGGTAGAGGGCTATGTTACCTTATCATTTTCTAATTATTGACCAGGTTAATGTTCCTACATTCATGGGAGGAGGTATTTGCTTTCCAAATTTCATTCAATCTTGGGAGGTCCTCCTAGTTTTCCTCACCATCATCAAATTTCCAATCATTTTTCCTCATTTAATTGGTTTGATGTGGGAAGGATGGTGGTTTACAAGCTCATTGATGGTTTCCCATTCTTTGATGCTAGTTTTTTTCTCAGTTCTCAAGGTATATTGGCGTTAGGGGGTGGTCTATATAAGGTAGGTGTTAATTAGTGGTTATGATTTCTTAAAAGTGTCTTCAAAGTGGGATTGGTCTTGTATTATTAATTTTTGTCTTGTATATTTTGATGGGGGCTGGTTCCAAGATACATATTTTGGTGTGTGATATGGGGGATCACCAGTTTCTATTTTCATTGATTTCAATGTTTCTTCATTATTCTTTTATCTATTTGGGTTCAGGGGGTTATCTCTAGGCTTCAAGGTCAGATATATTCATGGTGTCCACTGACATATGTTTAATGGTGGAGGTTCATTATACCAGGATTCGAGTCTCTGTCCAAAGTGGTCATTGGTGGAGAGTCCTCATCATCATGTGGATGGTGTGCACATGTGACATAGTCTAGAGAGAGAGTGTGGACGACATGGTTTTTCAGACATTGATACATTTCCTCTCTTTATGTTCAGATCAATGGCATTGGATTTTGGAGTTTAAGTGTAGTTAGTTCCATGATTTTAGGTTGGAGGTGTGCAATGTTCCCCGCCAACATCAAATTGGATATGGAAGTTCGTCGCCACTCTTGGTTTGGATATTTAGTGCATCTTGCCTCATTGTACGGTGATAATTCTTCTGTTGGATTCTTTTAATCCTTCTACATTGGAGGTCTAGCTGGTGACCATTTCAAATACGGATTTTTGACTGTGATAGGTCTAAGGCATACGGGTCTTGTCTACCTATCAAAGATGGAGGTTCATTGGAACTCTTGGTTCACGTTTTTTATGCTTATTACGTTGTTTGAAAATGATTCTTTTGTCATTTTTGACTTCTTACATCAACATCATGGGGTTTTTTATGTTTCTTTGATCGAATTCTGACCATTGGTACATTGATTGGTGTTTTTGATCCTCATTGGCTTTGGATCGTTCTAGTGGTCTTCTTTTTTAGGTCACTAGAGCTCTAGTTCTAGTGGTCGTCTCTATCTGGTTCAATGACTTGTTTTGAGAGTGTTTCATCTAGATGTTCTGGTTCTATGGTTGATGTGAGGTATGTGTGTTGGGTCGTTGGATTTTGTAGGATGGTGAGTTATTAGAGGATGGGGTGATGGTTGTAACATCCCAAATCATGTGTGAAGAGGTCTGTTTTTTTCTATTGTTAGTTGGTGGGATTTGGTCATTTAGATGGAGGTTGAATTTGTTTTTTTGTGGGGGGGTCTCAATGGTGGAAGAGAAGCCACATATCACCAATTTTTCTGTGCTTTAAAAGGTTCTTTCTGGCTGTGGTTTCCCAATTTGGTTGGGATGGTGCTTGAATATGTTATTTTTCTTGTGATCTATGGTTGTGGTTGGGTTCTAGGTAGCTGATACTTCTGCTAGTGGGGTTTTCTACCAACTGTGGTGGTTATTGTTTTTTCATGTGGATAGGGATGGGGGAGAGAGGATTACTAGCTTGGGAATCTGGTTTTCTTATTTTGATGTTGATGTCGGCCTTCAATTCTGTTGATTCACCATTTGGTGATCTCTTTGTACATTAATTCCTTTTTTCTTCTGATATAGACTATGTTCTATTTTCCATTCAAAAAACCATTAAACCCCTAAAACATTGAAAATTATAAAAAAAACATTAAAACTCACAAAATCCATAATAAAATAAAGGTACCATAGAACCACTTAATATTAAAAACCTGAAAATCCCCAAAATCCCCAAAAACACTAATAAACCATAAAAAACCTAAAAATCCCTAGAAATCTCTAAAAACATAAAAAATCCTAAAAAAAATAAGAAACATAAAAACCCCTAAAATGTAAAAAAACTGAAAAAACTCTAAACACCCATAAGAAAAATCATAAAATCCCTAAAGAGCCTAAAAACTCTAAATACCCTAAAACTTCTAAAAACACAAAAACCATTCTAAAAACCTCAAAATGCATAAAAAATCAAAAACACATAAAAACCCTAAAAATCACTAAAATAACCAAAAAAATTTAAAATTCTATGAAAACCCTAAGAAAACCATAAAATAAAAACACATAAACCCCAAATAAACCCGAAAATGTTTAAAGCACTAATAAACCATAAACACCATACAGACCATAAAACACCTAAAAAATAAAACCCCCTAAAACCATTAAAAACCCCAAACCCCATAAAAACAAGAAAACTACTTAAAACTCAAAAACAATTAAACCCCTAAAAACATAAAAAAACTATAAAAACCTTATAATAAATCAAAAACTTAATGAAAAATTAAAACCCCAACAAAACCATAAAACCCCTAAAAACCCTAACAACCCTAAAAACCATCATATTCCCTAAAAATCCAAAATACCCATAAAAATAATAAAAAATCCTTAAAAATCTATAAAAACATAAAAAACACATAAAACCCTTTAAAAACTTTTAAAATCATTAAAGGTGTAAAAAATCATTAAGACCATGAAAAATCCTTATAAAACATTATACACCCAAAACACTTAAAAACCCTAAAAACCTAAAAAATGATAAAACCACCATAAAACCCCTAAAAACCTAAAAAAATCCTTAAAACCCCAAACAACCCACTAAAAAATCTATAAACAATTTAAACTCCAAAAAATGAAAAAAACACTAAAAACCATAAAAAACTAAAAAAAACCGTGAAACCGCTAAAAATGTCAAATTCCCTAAAAAGCCATCAAAATATCTTAAAACTGTAAAAAAACAAAAAATCATTTAAAATACATAAAAATCCATCAAAATTTAAAAAACCTGAAATTCCCTAAGAAAAAATTAAAAACCTAAAAACACTTAAAACTCCTAAGAAAACTAAAAAATGCTAAAACCATAAAAAACTCTAATTCCCCTAAAAACCATAAAACCCCTCAAATTCCCCCAAAACCATAAAAACCATAAATATTATCAAAATACTAAAAATCCGTAAAAATGTAAAACCCAAAAATCCTTGAAAACCCATTAAAAATCCTTAAAAACCTAAAAACACTTAAAACCCTTAAAAATTAAAAATCCAAATAACCCTATAAAATAGTCCTTAAAATCCTTAAAACCCGTTACAAATCATAAAACCCCCAAAAAACATTAAAACCCCCCAAAACCCCAAAAACCCCATTAAAATCCCTAAAACGCACTAAAAATTAAAAAAACGCTTTAAACCCCAAAAACATTAAAACCTCTAAAAATCCATAAAACCCTAAAAAACTCAAACAACCCAAAAAAATTGAAAACCCATCAACCTCAAAACCAAAAAAACAAAAAATCTATAAAAATTATAAAAAACCATAAAAATATTGAAATCCGTAAAGATGTAAAAACCATATAACCCTAAAAAACCTAAACTAGAAAAAATACTTAAAAAACTAAAACCCCAACAACCCTAAAAACACTAAAACCCCAAAAAATAGAAAAAACCCATAAAATCCCCTAAACTGCCAATAAACCAATAAAATACAAAGAAGACATAAAAACTCTTCAAAATATAAAAACATTTTTAAAGTCATAAGAAAAACAAAAAAATCTAATAACCTTAAAAGCCAAAAACACTTAAAACCCTAGGAAAATAAAAAAAGTTTAAATATCTAGATGTCCCTAAAACCCATAAAACCAATAAAAACCATATAACCACTAAAATCATAAAAAACCCAAGAAACCCATAAACCCCCCAAAACTCTAAAAACCCTTTTAATAGCAAATAATATTAAATAATTATAAAAGCCCTTAAAACCATAAAAAATCAAAAAAACCCTATAACCCCAAAATACCATAAAATGCTAAAATTCATAACAAACCCTCAAAATACATAAAACACTAAAGAACTATATAAATCATAAAAAATCCATAAAATCTTGAAAAAGTAGAAAACCCTAACATACGTAAAAGACCCTAAGAAAACCTCAAAAACCATATAAAACATAAAACCCCAAAAACCTAAAAATACTGAAAACTCAAAAACCCCTAAAAACTATCTAAATCCTTAAAAACAATAAAAAAATATATAAATTATAATAAATCCTTAAAAATCCCTAAAAATGTAAAAAAACTGAAACCCCATAAAAACAATAAGAAAACCTTAAAAATTCCATGAAAGACCAAAAAACCCTAAAAGACTAAACCCTAAAAGACTCTTAAAATCCTATAAACCTCTAAAAACATTAATATCCCTAAAACCTAAAAAACCCTAAAAACACATAAAACACTTAAAATACCACTAAATATTCTAAAAACGTTTCTAGCATGTAAAAACGTTAAAAATATATAAATACCATAAATACCATAAAAAATAAAAAAAAACCTAAACCCACAAAAAATATAAAACCCTACAAAATCAAAAACCCTATATAAATCCCAAAAAATACATAAAACCCATAAAAAGTAAAAAACCCAAAAAAAATAAGAAAACCTCAAAAACCTAAAATCACTTTAAAACCCTTAATGAACTATAAACATTAAAAACCATAAAAATCTAAAAACCATTGAACCCCTAAATTACATCAAAAATACTAAATACCATAAATACCATAAAAATCATAAAAGGCCCAAAAAAATATCTAAAAACCTAAAAACCATAAAAAACCTAAAAGCCCAAAGAAATCCTTAAAAACATAAATACCATTGAATCCCCAAAAACCTAGAAAATTCTAAAAACCCTAAAATACCTTAAAAACACTAAAACCCCTAAAACCATATAATCCAATAAAATCCTTAAAAACCCAAAAAAAACCCCTTAAAACCCCTAAAATCCAATTAATAATCTAAAAACACTTTTATACCCCTAAAAAATGTTAAAAAAAATTAAAAAACCTTAAAACCCAAAAACTCAAAAAAACCCTAAAACCCCAAACACAATATAAATCCTAAAACCCATAAAAACCCACAAAATCATTAAAAATCATAAAAATATATAGATCCTAAAAAAACCCTTAAAATACCTAAAAATTAAAAACCCCTAAAACCCTGAAAACCCCCTATGAAAACCACAAAAACCTAAAACATAAAACCCCTAAAAAACGAAAAACACAAAAAACCTAAAACCCCTAAACCCCAAAAAACCCGAAATAACCATCAAAATCCTTAAAAACCTATAAACACTAAAAACCCTAAAATCCTTAAAAATTCTGTAAAATTATTAAAAATGTAAAAAACCATAAAATCCTAAAAACCCCAATGAAAACATTAGAAATATAAAAAAAACTTCAATCCCCTAAAAATATTAAAAATTATAAAAACAATAAAGACCCTAAAACCCATAAAAACCATAAAAACCCCTAAACTTTTAAAAACTGTAAAAATCCAAAAATACCACTAAAAACTCTAAAAACAAATTAAAACTCTATAAATGTTAAAAACTAGGAAAACCATTAAAATCCATAAACTAATAAAGAAACCCTAAAACACCAAAATATAAAAAAACACTAAAACCCCTCAAAATCCTTAAAACCCCTAAAATAGATAAAAAATTAAAAACATCCCAAAATTCCCAAAAAACATTTTAAACCCTAAAAACCCAATTTACCTGTGTGAAAATCATAAAAATAAAAAATACTAAAAACAATAAAAGCCATTAAAACCCTTTGAAAAATGTGAAAACACAAAAACACTTAAACACCCAAAAAGACCTAAAAAATTCTAAAAACCCTAAACACCCTGAAAAATATTAAAAAAACAAATACCCTAAAAATAGAAAAATATTAAAAACACCCCATAAATCCTAAAAAATGAAAAAAACCCTAAGAATATAATAAAACCATAAAAACATAACAAACAATTAAAACCCCTAAAAACTTACAAAAGCTCAAAATGCAAAAAATCTCTAAAACCATAATGCCCCATAAATCCTTTAAAAACCCATGAAACCCCTAACACACTAAAAATAAAAAACCCTTTACATACCAAAAAATAGAAAGAAAATCTATAAAAATGAAAAAAACAAAAAAATCAAAAAAACCCCTAGATCCTAAGAAAAACCATAAAAACCTAAAAAAACAAAAAACACTTAAAATCCCTTCAAACCCTAAAGAACATAAATATCATAAAAATCCATAAAAATCCCTAAAAACATATTAAAACTAAAACTCTGAAAATCATAAAAAAACCTTAAATACTAAAAACAAATATAAATCCCTAAAAATGTATATATCCCCTAAAAATCAGTAAAACCATTAAAATTCTTAAAAGACCACAAAAATCCTAGAAACACATAAAAATCATGAAAATTGAAAAGAACCGAAAAAACACTAAAAACTACTAAGAAACCCTTAAATACCTAAAAAAACTTCAAACCCATATGTTCCTAAATATGTAAAAACCCTAAAAAACCTAAAAACACTAGAATTTACTAAAATTAAATGACTATAAAAATACAAAAAATCCTTAAAAATCCTTAAAAATCCTATGAAACCATAAAATCCTTGAAAAACCCTGGTAAAACCATAAAAGAATAAAAACACTAAAAACCTTAAAAACCAATGAAATATAAAAAACAATAATATCCCTAAAAAACATAAAAAAAAGATAAAACCCCTAAAAACCCAAAAAAAACAAAAACTCCTAAAAACGATAAAAACCTTAAAAATCGATGAAAATCCTAAACACCTACTAAAGCTCTGGAACCTTGTAATCCCCAAAATGGTATAAAAATACAAAAACATGAAAAGATCCTCAAAACCAAAAAACCCATAAAATCCATAATACCCTCAAAATCCTTAAAACCCATAAAATACTTAAAAAATACTTAGAAGGCCCCAAATATCCCTAAAATATAAAACCCCTAAAAACCATTAAAACCCATAAGAATACTTTTAAAAAATCAAAAAACATAAAAACCCTAAAAACATAAAAAATGAAAGAAACCCTAAAAACCCTAATACCCATGAAAACACCAAAACACACTAAAAAATAGAAATCATAGTAAATCACTAAAAATCACCGAAAACTCAAAAAACCAAAAAAAATTAAAATCATAAGAAAAAATTAAAAACATAAAAACATCTATACCCCCAAAAATTCAAAACCCCCTAAAAAGGCCAGAAAAACCTAAAGTACCTAAAACCCATAAAACCTCTAAAAAAGTAAAAATCTAAAAACCCACAAAATACTCTAAAATATTAAAATTCAAAAAACCCATGAATCCTTAAATACTAAAAACTCCTAAAAACCCAAAAAACCCATAAACCCAAAAAAACCCAAAAAACACTAAAACCCATCAAAATCCCTAAAAACTCTAGAAACCCAAAAAACCATAAAAATCGTTAAAAATCCCTAAAAATCCAAAATTACATCAAAAATCCTAAGAATACCAAAAAACCAAAAATACCCTTAAAAACATAAACCCATAAAAACCTAAAAGGCCCAAAAACCATAAAACACCTAAAAACCATAAACAATCCTAAAATTCAATAAAAACCCAAAAACAACTAAAATATCTAAACACACTTTAGACCATTGAAAATTTTAAAAGAATCTAAAAAACCCATTAAAATACTAAGAAAACATAAAAACCCCAAAATACCCATAAAATCTCTAAAAACCCTTATACCCCTAACAAACCCTAAAACCCCTAAAAACCCGGCAAAATCCTAAAAAATACATATAAT
Source organism: Viscum album (assembly GCA_963277665.1). NCBI lineage: Eukaryota > Viridiplantae > Streptophyta > Magnoliopsida > Santalales > Viscaceae > Viscum > Viscum album. The sequence goes on along the minus strand of OY728136.1, from coordinate 1,421,722,222 downwards.
CCCAGAAAAACATAAAAATCCCTAAAACAAAAAAATAAGAAAATATTTAAAACTTAAAAACACTTAAACCCCATAAAAACCTAAAAAGTCAGAAAATGAAAAAAAAATCCTCAAAATCCCTAAAAACAATAAAAACATAAACATTTCTAAAAATCCATAAAAAAGTAAAAATCCTATTCCCGTAAACCCCTAAGAAATCCATAAAAATCTAAAAATACATAAACACCCTAAAAGCGAAAAAAGTGATAAAAACCTTAAAAATATCAAAAAACCACAAAAACCACAAATACCCCTAAAATCCATAGAACCCTAAAAAAATTTAAAACTCTAAAATACCAAAATAATAATAAAAAAACAAAAAACCATAAAATCACAAAAAACCCATAACAGCCCTAAAAACTCTCAAAATCCATAAAACCTCTCAAAACCTCTAAAAACATTAAAAAACATAAAAATTTAAAAAAAATAAAAAATCTTAAAAAATAAAATACCTATAAAAACAAGAAAACACATAAAAACATAAAAACATAAAAAATATGAAAACCCTAAAACACTAAAACCCCCGAAAAACCTCAAAATCCTTAAAAACTCCAGAAACCCATAGAAAACCGAAAAATCCATAAAAATATGTAAAAGAATTGTAACCCTAAAATCTAGAAATAACCTAAGAATTCCCTAAAACCCTAAAAACACTTAAATACCATAAAAACACTAAAAACCCAAAAAATCCCTAAAAAGACCATAAATACCTTAAAATCCTCTAAAAACCATATTCCCCACTAAAATCCCTAACAAACCTAAAAACCCATAAAAACAATAAACACAACTAAAAACACTAAAAATCATTAAACCCATAAATACAATAAAAAACACTAAAAACACTTAAATCCCATCAAAAATAATAAACCCCTAAAAACCCAAAAAATATAATAACCATAAAACCCTAAAACTGTAAAAATACCCAAAACCCTAAAAAACCATACAAATCATAAAAGATTTGAAGTGTCTCTAAAAACCTAAAAAACCTAAAAAACCCAAAAAACCCAAAAAACAAAAATTCCTTAATAAACCCTAAAAACCCTTAAAAACATAAAATCTCATAAAAACCTAAAAATGCTGAAATACCCTAAAACCCTTCAAAATCTCTAAAAACAATAAAAATCATAAAAATCCAAAAAAAACAATATAAAAAACATAAAAATCCATAAAACCATATAAATTGTGAGGAAAACCATAAAAAACAAAAACACATAAAACTCCTAAATACATGAAAATGCTAAAAACCCTGAAAACCCTTAAAAACCTTAAAATTCATATAAACCCATAAAACCATAAAACCCCTAAAACGTCAAATCCCTAAAAACCTAAATACCTAAAAAAACCCTAAAACCACAAAAAATCATAAAACCCCATTAAACACCTAAAATGATAAAACATACTAAAACCCTTATAAATCCAAAAAAATTCAAAAAACGCTAAAACCCGAAAACATGCATTAAACCCCTAAAACCCATCATTATCTCTAAAGCCCCTAAATAGCTTAAAAGTCCCTAAGAAAACCATAAAATCCTAAAAACACTTGAAACCACTAAAAGCATAAAATACCCTGAAAACCCAAAAAAATATAAAATCATTAATAAAATTAAAAACGCCCTATAATCCATAAAACTCTTAAAACCTTAAAAACCTTAAAATCCCAAAAAACCCCAAAAAATCCCAAAACCTATAAAAAACACTAAAAAAACTAAAAAAACCATTGTAATCCTTAGAAATAAAAAAAAATTAAACCCATTAAATACTAAAAAACACTAATTTATTTACTATATATTTATTTTCTCCTTGAAAAAACCTAAAAATACTAAAAAATTATAAAAATTCTAAATTCCCAAAAACACCCAAAAAAACATAAAAACACTAAAAATTTATAAAAACCCTAAAAATCAATAAAATATATAAAACCCCTTTAAACATAAAAAAGTTAAAAAAATTTAAAAAAACATTAAGCCCCCTTAAAACTCAAAAACTAAACACTAAAACCCCAAAAATCCATAAAACCCTAAAACCCATAAAATTTATAATAATAATACCAACCCTGAGATATATAAAAAATTCCAAATAAACATAAAAACACCTAAAAAATGTAAAAAAGTTAAAAATAATAAAAACCCTAAAACCCCTAAAACCCCTAAAACCATAAAAAACATAAAATCCCCAAAATCCCCAAAACCCTAAAAAACATTAAAATCATAAAAAATCCCACAAAAATACCTAAAAACATAAAAACCTAAAAAACTCTAAAAATTCCATGATAAACATAAAACCCGAAAAACAATTAAAAACAGAAAACCCCAAAACACTAAAAACCCTATAACCATAAAAGGATAAAAAAAGATCTAAAAACCCCTTAAAACCAAAAAAAACCCTAAAACATTAAAAACCATTAAAACCCTAAAATCCACTAAAAAATGATGTTGAACCCCTAAAATGTTAACAAACTCTAAAAATAATTAAAAATATGAAACCCAAAAACACCTGAAAACCTAAAAACCAATCACCACAAAAAGAACATTAAAAAACCTAAAATTCCTAAAAATATATTAAAGAACCTATAAAAATATAAAAAACCAAATAAATACCTAAAATTTTATAAACACATAAAATAGCATAAAAATACTAAAACCGATAAGAATACAATAATAAACTATCCTTGAAAACAACCATTTAATACCTAAAACACATAAAACCCATATAAAACCTAAAAACACTAAAAACCCTAAAAAGTCCAAAAATCCCTAAGACCCTAAAACCCCATAAAAATCCAAAAAACCCATAGAATAATTAAAATTTTTAATAACACAAAAAACCCAGAAAACCTTTAAAATCCAAAAATACTCTAAAATTCCGAAGACTCATTAAACCCCAAAAAGTCCCTTAAAAAGATAAAAAATCCTAAAAACCCTTTAAACCCAAAAAACCACTAAAAATAATAAAATCCATTTAAATATCTAAATACATTAAGAAACTCTAAAAATCCATAGAACTAAAAAATCATCAAAAAAACCCAAATTCCCAAAAAAAAATAAAACCCCCAAAATACCTAAAACCCTAAAAACCCTAAAATCACACAAAATACCTATAAAAACTAAAAACCCACAAGTTTCCTAAAAATTCATAAAATTAGATAAAATATAAAAATCATAAAACCCATTAAAACCACAAAGGAAATGTTAATCTTTTAACACTCTTAAAACCCATAAATACCCTAAAAATGATAAAACTTATACAAAACATAAAACCCTTTAAACACCTAATATTTCCCTAAAAACCCTAAAAATCCATAAAAATCCTAAAATGGACCTAAAAATATATAAAAAATCTTAAAATACCCTAAAAACACTAAAACGTAAGAAAACTATAAAAACCTAAAAAATATTTAAAACCCTTCTAAATACAAAAAAAATCTAAAAAACACTAAAATGACCCAAAACCCAAAAAAAATCCATAAAAACTCCTAAAAACTATAAAAACATCAAAACCCATAATACCCTTAACCACTAAAAATATTAAACCCCTTTAACCCCCTAAAAATGTTAAAAACACTAAAAACATTAAAAACCCTTAAAATGTTGAAAAAAATCATAAAACCCCAAAATACCATAAAAAACTTGTAAATCATTAAAAACAATAAAAATATTAATACATCCCTAAAAATCCACAAAAACATAAAAAACTCAAAATCCAGAAAAACCTACAAAAACCTAAGAAACCTAAATACATCTAAAACTCCTGAAAACATAAAAAATTCCAAAACCACTAAAAACTATAAAAATACCTAAAAATCATAAAAAACCTTAAAACCCATAAATACCCTAAACAACCATAAAATCTCAAAAAACAACTAAAACTATAAACATATTTTAAACCCTAAATTTTTTTTAAACTATAATAACACTTAACAAACCAAAAACCCCTAAAACCCAAAAAAATGATAAAAACCAAAAAAACCCCTCAAAACCCACAAAAACTATAGAACCCATAAAAACAAAAAATACGAAAACCCCCAAAACCCAAAAAATGTAAAAAACCCTGAAAACCCAAAGAAAACCATAAAAATCTAAAAACACATAAAACCACTAACAATCTAAAAAATGATAAATACCCCCAAAAACATAAAGCCCCTGAAAATTATAAAAACCTTTAACGTGTTATACATCCCTAAAAACATATAAAAACCAAAAACCCCCACTAAACACTATTCAACCCCCTGAAAAATTGAATGATTCAAAAACAACTAAAAACATTAAATATGATAAAAGACTCAAAAAACCTATTAACCTTAATAGACCAAAAAACCCAAAGAAACCCTATAAACAATCAAAACACAAAAAACCATAATATTCATAAAAAATTATAAAATATAATAATATCTAAAAAACCCTAAAAAACCTAAAATACACCCTATAAAAACCTTAAAAACATAATAACCCTTAAACCCCATAAAAACATGAAAACTTTTGTAAACCCTAAAACCCCTAAAATTCTATAAAAACTATAAAAACACAAAAATAAAATAAAAAACCCTTATAACACATAAAAACTCTAAAATCCACTAAAAACTCTAAAAACCCATTAAACCCCTAAAAATTATTATGAACTCAAAAAACAGTCAAACACCTAAAAAAATTATTGAATCTCAAGAAAAATATTAAAGCCCTAAAAACTCTAAAAACCCTCCAAATCCCTAAAAACCATAAATACTAAATAAATCCAAAAAAATTGCTAAAAATAAATAAATATATTAAAAACACTAAAACCTTGAAAACCCCTAAAAACTAAAAAAACATATCAACTATTAAACCCCCCTCCCCCCCCCCCCCCCGCCAAAAAAAACCTAAAAATGGTAAAAACCCAAAAACCCATAAAAAACCTAAAAAATATAAAACCCCCTAAAAATAAATACAATACTTAAAACCCTATAAAAATATAAAACCCATTTAAACACTTGAAAACAATAATAATTCTCTAAAACCATAAAAACCAATAAAAATTAAAAAACGACAAAAAAACCTAAAAACTAAAAAAATACATAAAACCCTCAAAATCCCTAAAACCACCAAAAACCATTAAAGTCATAAAAAACCCTAAAAATATATAAAATCCTAGAAAAACATAAAAACCATGAAAAAAATTAGAAAAACATTATAAACAAAAAAAATAAACCCATAAAAACCAAAAAACGAAAAAACCCTAAAATCCTAACATTCCCCAAACCCCTAAATGCTGGTTGTTGGTTAGTTGTGAGGTACTAGATGCTGGTTAACGCTGGATGTAGTGTGGTTGGATGCTGGTACTGGCTGGATGTGATGTGATGATGCTGCGGTTTTGTCTGTTTTTGTGCTTTTTTCTTTCTTTTTTTTTTCTTTCTTTGGCGTGGGTTGTAAGGGTTTTTGGGTGTGGGTTGTTCGACCCCTCCCCTCCCTTCTCTGCAGTGTTTGTGTATTTTTGTTTAATAAAATTTGGGGGGTTCCAGGAATAGCCTGGAACCGAGCCTTCTTTTCCCTAAAAACATAAAAATCCCTAAAAATTCCTATAAATTAAAAACACCTAAAACCCAGAAAACCCCTAATAAAACCAGAAAATCCTAAAACACATAAAACACCTAAAAACCAAAAATTAATAAATAACCCCGAAAACCATCAAAATTTCTAAAAATTATAACAACCATAAAAATCCTAAAAAACCTAAAAATTCACTAAACACCCCTCAAAACCAAATGAAAACATAAAAAACTAAAAATGCTTCAAACCCCTAAAACACCTAAAAATGATAAAAATCCTAAAAACACTAAAAACTATTAAAATCCCTAAAACCCCTAAAATATATAAAAATCATAAAAGAGACCTATAGTATATAAAAATTTAAAACCCCTAAAACATTAAATAATTCCATAGAAAAATTAAAACACAAAAAAACATAAAATCACTAAAAACCTAAACATACAAAAACCCCTAAAAACCCAAAAATAAATTCAATAAAAACCTAAAAAACCCAAAAACCCAATAAAACCATAAAATCCCCTAAAAAAATTCAAATCCCATAAAGATCCTAAAATCCACTAAAACCATAAAATCCCATTAAACCCCAAAAATGTTAAAAAAAACTCAAAACACCCAAAAAACCCCAAAAAAATCAACACCCCCTCAAAAACCCGAACAACCCATAAAAACCTAAAACCCCCCAAAACCCCTAAATATCCTAAATGACATTAAAATTCATAGAAATTGAAAAAAACCTAAAAATAATAAAAAACATGAAAAAATCTATAAAATCCTAAAAACCACAAAAACCCAAAAAACACTAAGAAACCCTTAAAACCCTAAAAAAACACTAAATATCCTAGAAAAATAATAAAATATAAAAACCTAAAACCACTAAAAACCCTATATCCCAATAAAATCCATAAAATCACTAAAAATCATAAAATCCTAAAAAGACCTAAATTCCCCAAAATATAAAAACCCTAAAAAAGGAGGATGTAACGAATGTGGACCCAACACCCTATGTTATGTCCATGCATCTTTTTTCCATTATAGGATGGATAGTGGGAAGAGTTTAGGGGTTTTACTTCAACAATAGATTCATTATAATCTAGTTTAAAGGAGGAATAACACTTTGGTGGGGCATTTTTTAAAGGCGAAGCAACCCCTTCTTTATGGTTTCCAGAATCACTTTTGATCTTTGGGGGAATGATATCATTGAGATGATAAGAAAAGATGATGGATTCTTCTTCGTTAGATTTCTCCTATCTCGTAATCTAGTGGATAATATCTCTACTGGTCCTTGGTTCTTTTCATGTTGTTGAATAGTTCTTCAAACCTAGAAACCTTACAGCTCCCTCAACAAGAAATACTTATCTTTCTTTTCGTTTTGGGTGAATTTTCATAATATTTCAGTTGCAGTTTGGCCTGTGGAGGGTTTCAGATATATTGAATGTGTGGTTGGCATGCCTCTCATTGAGGATAAGTCCACATTTGAGGTTAGTAGAATTAATTTTTTTCTTTTTGTGTTGAATTCATGGTCTTGAAGGATTTCCTATAGGAAATAATACTAGATTTTGGTTTTGTTTCTTCATTATCCATTCAGGTCGAGTATGGTTGGGTAGCTAAATCATACAATTTTTTAAAAAATATTGGGAATCATTTTTGTTCAATGTGAGATTCATGCTTAGTGGGATTCATATTCTAATTGGTCTAAGGTAACTCTCAAGAAGCAGTTCTCTAGGATGAAGTAGGATTTATATGTTTTGGATCATACATTGAAAGGAAAGATGCCATCTAGAACATTTTCTCCATATCCATTATGAAATACCCCTAAGAAGGCAGTGAAGGATACCTATGAATAATTTTCTTCTATATTTTTTGAGGTTTCTCCTCCTTCCTCTACATTCACTCCCTCTACACTGGATATATAATTTCTGTGAAGATCTGAGGTCCCTATTATTTTTACATTCAATTCCCTTCATCTATTTATTGGCGATCCTTGCCTCTAATGATTTATTCTCAACTATTTCTCATCAATATTCTATTTTTTATGGCTTCTATTGGGATGAAGTTTCCACTCATAGGGTTAGATATTTCTAACAATGTTTAAAATTTCCATCATGGTTTTGGGGAAGATGTCTATCCCCTACTTTCTAAGTGCTCCATATTAGGACAATACTTCTCCTTATATTTTAAGAAATTACTCTATCTGGGATAATTTTTATCAAGGAGGATGAATTCAATTATAAGATATTTCTATTCAATACTATAACTAGGTTAGAGGGATATGTTCCCTTATCAATTTCTAATGCTTGACCAGGTTAATGTTCCTACATTCATGGGAGGAGGTAGATGCTTTCCAAATTTCATTCGACCATTGAAGGTGCTCCTAGTTTTCCAAACCATCATCAAATTTCCAATCATTGTTCCTCATTTCATTGGTTTGATGTGGGAAGGCTGGTGGTTTACAAGCACATTGATGGTATCTTGATCTTTGATGGTAGTTTTTTTCTCAGTTCTCAAGGTATATTGGCGTTAGGGGGGTGTCTATATTAGGTAGGTTTTAATGGGTGGTTCTGATTTCATAAAAGTGTCTTAAAAGTGGGATTGGTCTTGTACTAGTAATTGTTGTCTTGTATATTTTGATACGGACTGGTTCCAAGATACATATTTTGGTGTGTGATACGGGGGATCACCAGTTTCTATTTTCATTGATTTCAATGTTTCTTCATTGTTCTTTTATCTATTTGGGTCCAGGGGGTTGGCTCTAAGCTTCAAGGTCAGATATATTCATGGTGTCCACTAACATCTATTTAATGGTGGAGGTTCATTACGCCGAGATTGGAGTCTCTTTCCAAAGTGGTCATTGGTGGAGAGTCCTAATCATCATGTGGATGGTGTGAACATGTGACATAGTCTAGAGAGTGTGTGTAGATGACATGGTTTTTCAGACATTGACACATTTCCTCTCTTTATGTTCAGATCAGTGGCATTGGATTTTGGAGTTTAAGTGTAGCTAGTTTTAGGATTTTAGGCCTGAGGTGTGAAATGGTTCCCCGCCAACTTCATATTGGATATGGAAGTTCGTCGCCACTATAGGTTTAGATATTTACTACTTCTTGCCTCATTGTACAGTGATAATTCTTCTGTTGGATTATTCTTAATCCTTTAACATTGGAGGTCTAGATGGTGACTATTGCAAATATGTTTTTTTACTGTGATAAGTCTAAGGCATACCGGTCTTGTATACCTATCATGGATGGAGGATCTTTGGAACTCCTGGTTCATGTTTTTGATGCTTCTTACCTTGTTTAAAAACGATTCTTTTGTCATTTTTTACTTCTTACATCAACATCATGGGGTTTTTATGTTTTTTTGATTGAATTCTAGAAGTTGGAACATTGATTGGAGTTTTTTATCCTCAGTGGATTTGGATCGTACTGGTGGTCTTCTTTTTTAGATCACTGGAGCTCTAGTTCTAGTGGTCGTCTCTAGCTGGTTCAATGACTTGTTTTCAGAGTGTGTCAACTAGATGTTCTGGTTCTATGTTGATGTGAGGTATGTGGGTTGGGCAGTTGGATTTTATAGGATGGTGATTTGTTAGAGAATGGGGTGATGGTTGTAACATCATAGATCTTGTGTGAAGGGGTCTTTTTTTTCTATTGTTAGTTTGTGGGATTTGGTCATTTAGATGGAGGTTGACTTTGTTTGTTTTTTGGCGGTGGGGGGGGGCCTCAATGGTAGAAGAGAAGCCACATATCACCTATTTTTCTGTGCTTTAAAAGGTTCTTTCTGGCTGTGGTTCCCCAATTTGGTTGGGATGGTGCTTGCATATGTTATTTTTCGTGTGATCTATGGTTGTGGTTGGGTTCTAGGTAGCTGATACTTGTGCTAGTTGGATTTTCTACCAGCTGTGGTGGTTATTATTTTTTTCATGTGGATAGGGATGGGGGAGAGAGGATTACTAGCTTGGGCAACTAGTTTTCTTATTTTGATGTTGATGTCAGCCTTCAATTTTGTTGATTCACCATTTGGTGATCTCTTTGTACCTTAATTCCTTTTTTCTTCTGATATAGACTATGTTCTATTTTCCATTCCAAAAACCATTATAACCCTAAACATTTAAAATTATAAAAAAAACCATTAAAAACTCACAAAATCTATAATAAAATAAAGAAACCATAGAACCACTTAAAATTAAAAACCTGAAAATCCCCAAAATCCCAAAAAGCACTAATAAACCATAAAAAACCTAAAAATCCCTAGAAATCCCTGAAAATATAAAAAACCCTAAAAACATAAGAATCATAAAAACCCCTAAAATGTAAAAAACCTGAAAAAACTCTAAACACTCATAAGAAAACGCATAAAATCCCTAAAGAACCTAAAAACTCTAAAAACCCTAAAACTTCTAAAACCACAAAAACCATTCTAAAAACCTCCAAATCCATAAAACAACAAAAACACATAAAAACCCTAAAAATCACTAAAATAACCAAAAAATTTAAAAATCCTTGAAAACGCTAAGAAAACCATAAAAACATAAAAACACATAAAACCCAAATAAACTCGAAAATGTTTAAAACACTAATAAACCATAAACACCTTAAAGACCAAAAAGCACCTAAAAACAATAAAACCCCCTAAAACCATTAAAAACCTCAGACCCCATAAAAAAAAATAAAACCTCTAAAAACTCAAAACAAAAATTAAACCCCTAAAAACATAAAAAAAATATAAAAACCTTGTAATCCATCAAAAACTTAAAAAAAATTAAAACCCCAACAAAACCATAAAACCCCTAAAAACCCTAACAACCCTAAAAACCATCAGAATCCCTAAAAATCCAAAAAAACCATAAAATAATAAAAAATCCATAAAAATGTATAAAACATAAAAAACACTTAAAACCCTATGAAAACTTTAAAACCATTAAAACACTTAAACCCCCCAAAATCCTAAATACTATAAAAACCCTAAAACTACCTAAAAACTCTAAAAACCCTCAAAATACCTAAAAACACTAAAAACCATAAAAATCCAAAAATTACCAAAAAATATCAAAGGAGTAAAAAATAATTAAGACCATGAAAAACGCTTATAAAACCGTATACACCCAAAACACTTAAAAACACTAAAAACCTAAAAAATGATAAAACCACCATAAAACCCCAAAAAATGATAAAAACTCTAAAAAACCATAAAAACTAAAAAAACCCTGAAACCCCTAGAAATATCAAAATCCCTAAAAAGCCATCAAAATATCTTAAAACTATAAAAAAACAAAGAATCATTAAAAAATACATAAAAATCATTAAAAATTTTAAAAACCTAAAAATCCCTATGAAAAAATTAAAAACCTAAAAACACTTAAAACTCCTAAAAAACATAAAAAATTCTAAAACCATAAAAAACTATAATTCCCCTAAAAACAATAAAACCCCTCAAATTCCCCCAAAGCCATAAAAACCATAAATATTCTCAAAATACTAAAATTCCTTAAAAAGGTAAAACCCTAAAAACCTTGAAAACACATTAAAAATCCTTAAAAACCTAAAAACACTTAAAACCCTTAAAAAGTAAAAATACTAAAAACCCTAAAAAATAAAGTCTTTAAAAACCTTAAAACCCGTTACAAACCATAAAACCCCCAAAAAACCTTAAAACCCCAAAAAATCCCAAAAAATTCCTAAAACACACTAAAAATAAAAAAAACACTTTAAACCCCAAAAACATTAAAATCTCTAAAAATCCATAAAATCGTAAAAAAACTCCAAAAACCAAAAAAAAATAAAAAACACGTAAACCTCAAAACCTAAAAAAAATAAAATCTCTAAAAATTCTAAAACAAGATAAAAATATCTAAAAAACTAAAACCCCTACAACCCTAAAAACACTAAAACCCCTAAAATTAGAAAAAACCCATAAAATACCCTAAACTGCCAACAAACCAATAAAATCCAAAGAATACATATAAATTCTTCAAAACATAAAAACATTTTTAAAGTCTTAAGAAAAACAAATAAATGTAAAAACCATAAAAGCCAAAAAACACTTAAAACCTCTGGAAAATAAAAAATAGTTTAAATCCCTAGATGTCCCTAAAACCCATAAAACCACTAAAAACCATAAAACCACTAAAATCATAAAAAAAACCCAAGAAACCCATAAACCCCAAAAAAAACTCTAAAAACCCTTTAAATCGCATAAAATATTAAATAATTATAAAAACCCTTAAAACCATAAAAAATCAACAAAAAACCCTATACCCCCAAAGTACCATAAAATTCAAAAATTCATAACAAACCCTCAAAAAACACAAAACCCTAAAGAACTTTATAAATCCTAAAAAACCCATAAAATCTCAAAAAAGTAAAAAACCCTAAAATACCTAAAAGGCCCTAAGAAAACCTCAACAACCTAATAAAACATTAAACCCCAAAAACTTAAAAATACTGAAAACTCAAAAACCCAAAAACCTCAAAAACCCCTAAAAACTATCTAAATCCTTAAAGACAGTAAAAACTATATAAATTCTAATAAATCCTTAAAATTCCTAAAAATGTAAAAACACTGAAAGCCCCTAAAAACAATAAGAAAACCATAAAAATTCCTTGAAATACCAAAAAACCCAAAACACTAAACCCTAAAAGACTCATAAAATCCTATAAACCATTAAAAACAATAATATCCCTAAAACCTAAAAAACCCTAAAAACACATAAAACCCTTAAAATACCTCTAAATATTCTAAAATTATTTCTAACATGTAAAAACATTAAAAATATCTAAAAACCATAAATACTATAAAAAATAAAAAAACCCTAAACCCATAAAAAAAATAAAACCCTAAAAACTCTAAAACCCTATATAAATCCCAAAAAATACATAAAAACCATAAAAAGTAAAAAAACCAAAAAATATAACAAAACCTCAAAAACCTAAAATCACTTTAAAACCCTTAAGGAACTATAAACATTAAAAACCATAAAATTCTAAAAACCATAGAAACCCTAAATTACATCCAAAATACTAAATACCATAAAAACCATACGAATCCTAAAAGGCCCAAAAATCTCTAAAAACCTAAAAACCCTAAAAAAACCTAAAATCCCAAAGAAATCCTTAAAAACATAAATACCATTGAATCCCCAAAAAACCTAGAAAATTATAAAAACCCCAAAAGACCATAAAAACACTAAAACCCCTAAAACCATATAATCCCATAAAAACCTTAAACACCCAAAAAACCCTTTAAAACATCTAAAATCCCATTAATACTCCAAAAACACTTTTAAACCCCTAAAAATGTTAAAAAAACCTTAAAAAACCTTAAAACCCAAAAACTCAAAAAAACCCTAAAACCTCAAAAACTATAGAAATTCTAAAACCCCTAAAACCCACAAAATCATTAAAAATCATAAAAATATATAGATCATAAAAACCCTTAAAATACCAAAAATTAAAAACCCAAAAACCCTAAAAACCCCCTATGAAAACCACAAAAACCTAAAACATAAAACCCCTAAAAAATGAAAAACACTAAAAACCTAAAACCCCTAAACCCCAAAAAACCCGAAATAAACATCAAAATCCCTAAAAACCTAAAAACACTAAAAACCCTAAAAATCCTTAAAAATTCTGTAAAATTAAAAAAAATGTAAAAAACACGAAAATCCTAAAAACCCCAAAGAAAACATTAGAAACATAAATAAACATTAATCCTCTAAAAATATTAAAAATTATAAAAACAATAAAGACCCTAAAACCCATAAAACCCATAAAAACCCCTAAACCATCAAAAATTGTAAAAATCCTAAAATACCACTAAAAACTCTAAAAAAATTAATCCTCTATAAATGTTAAAAACTATGAAGACCCTTAAAATCCATAAATTGATAAAGAAACCCTAAAACACAGAAAAATAAAAAACACTAAAACCCCTCAAAATCCTTAAAAACCCTAAAATATATAAAATATCAAAAACATCCCAAAATTCCCTAAAAACATTTTAAACCCGAAAAACCCAAATTACCCGTGTGAAAACCATAAAAATAAAAAAATACTAAAAACACTAAAAACCATAAAAACCCTTTAAAAACTGTCAAAACACAAAAACACTTAAACACCCAAAAAGACTTAAAAAATCTAAAAACCCTAAACAACCTGAAAAACATTAAAAACAAAAAAATACACTAAAAATATAAAAATATTAAAAACAACCCATAAATCCTAAAAAATGAATAAACCCTAAGAATATAATGAAACCATAAAAACATAGAGAACAATTAAAACCCCTAAAAACAAAAAAATGCTAAAAATGAAAAAATTCTCTAAAACCATAATACCCCATAAATCCTTTAAAAACACATGAAACCCCTAACACACTAAAAAGAAAAAACCCTTTAAATACCAAAAAAACAGAAAGAAAATCTATAAAAATGAAAAAAGCAAAAAAAAAAATCAAATAATGCCTAGATCCTAAGAAAAAACCATAAAAACCTAAAAAACCTAAACGCATAAAATACCTTCAAACCCTAAAGAACATAAATATCATGAAAATCCATAAAAATCCCTAAAAACATAAAAAAAATAAAACTCGAAAAAATCATACAAAAACATTAAATACTAAAAACAAATATAAATCTTAAAAAAAAAGTCTAAATCGCCTAAAAATCATTAAAACCATTAAAATTATTAAAAGACCAAAAAAAATACTAGAAATACATAAAAATCATGAAAATTGCAAAGAACTGAAAAAAAACCTAAAAAATACTAAGAAAACCATAAATACCTACAAAAACATTAAACCCATATGTTCATAAATATGTAAAAACCATAAAATCCTAAAAACACTAAAATTTCCTAAAATTAAAAGACTAAAAAAATACAAAAAATCCCTAAAAATCTTTAAAAATCCTATGAAACCATAATATCCTTGAAAACCTTGGTAAAACCATAAAAAACTAAAAACACTAAAAACCTTAAAACCCAATGAAATATAAAAAACAATAAGATCCCAAAAAAACATAAACATACTAAAAAACCCCATAAAAATACCTAAAAATGAAAAAAAAAACACACACTAAAAACTCCCCAAAAACCTATGAATGTAATAAAAACCACAAAACCCCAAAAAACCTAAAAAAAAGATAAATAACCCTAAAAACAAAAAAAACAAAAACTCTTAAAAAAGATAAAAACCGTAAAAATCCATGAATCCCATAAACACCCACTAAAGCTTTAGAACCTTGTAATTCCCAAAATGGTATAAAAATACGAAAACATGAAAATATCCTAAAAACCAAAAAAACCCATAAAATCCATAAAACCCTAAAAATCCATAAAACCCATAAAATACATAAAAAATACTTATAAGGCCCCAAATATACCTAAAACACAAAACCCCTATAAACCGTTAAAATCTATAAGAATACATTAAAAAAATCAAAAAACATAAAACCCCTAAAAACATAAAAAATGCAAGAAACCCTAAAAACCCAAATACCCATGAAAACACCAAAACACACTAAAAATAGAAATCATAGTAAATCACTAAAAATCACCAAAAACTAAAAAAACACAAAAAATTAAAATCATAATAAAAAATTAAAAACATAAAAACACATATACCCCAAAATGCAAAAACCACTAAAAAGGCCATGATACCCTAAAGTACCTAAAACCCATAAAACCTCCAAAAAGGTAAAAATCTAAAAACCCACAAAAAACTCTAAAACGTTAAAATTCTAAATAAAAATGAATCCCTAAAAACTAAAAAACTCCAAAAAACCCAAAAAAACCATAAACCCAAAAAAACCCAAAAAACACTAAAACCCATCAAAATCTATAAAAACTCTAAAAACCCAAAAAAACATAAGAATCCTTAAAAATCCATAAAAATCCAAAATTAAATCAAGAATCCTAAAAATACAAAGAATCCAAAAAAACCATTAAAAAACGTGAACCCCTAAAAAACCTAAAACGACCAAAAACCTTAAAACACCTAAAAACCATAATCAATCCTAAAATTTAATAAAAACCCAAAACAACTAATATATCTAAACACACTTTAGACCATTGAAAATGTTAAAAGAATCTAAAAAACCCATAAAAATACTAAGAAAACATAAAAACTCCAAAATACCCATAAAATCTCTAAAAAACCTTATACCCCTAAAAACCATAAAACCCTTAAAAACCCATCAAAATCATAAAAAATACATATAATCGCTTAAAAACATAAAAAACCATAAAAACAAAAAAATAAGAAAACATTTAAAAACTAAAAACACTTAAACCCCCTAAAAACCTAAAAAGGCAAAAAATTCAAAAAATAAATTTTCAAAATCCCTAAAACCAATAAAAACATAAAAATTTATAAAAATCCAGAAAAAAGTAAAAATCCTAGATCCTTATACACCTAAGAAATACATAGAAATCTAAAAATACATAAACACCCTAAAATCCAAAAAAGTGATAAAAACCCTAAAAATATCAATAAACCAGAAAAACCACAAATAGCCCTAAAATCCATAGAACCCTAAAAAAATTAAAAACACTAAAATACCAAAAAAATATTAAAAAAAAACCATAAAATCCCAAAAAACCCATAACCACCCTAAAAACTCTCAAAATATTTAAAACCTCTCAAAACCTCTAAAAACATTCAAAAAAATAAAAAAATAAAAAAATCTAAAAAAATAAAAAAACCTATAAAAATATGAACACACATAAAAACATAAAAAACATAAAAAAAAATATGAAAACACTAATACTATAAACCCCCTAAAACCCTCTAAGTCCCTAAAAACTCCAGAAACCCATAGAAAACATAAAAATCCATAAAATTATGTAAAACAATTTTAAACCCTAAAATCTAGAAATAACCTAAGAATTCCCTAAAACCCTTAAAGAACATAAATTCCATAAAAACACTAAAAACAGAAAAAGTCCATAAAAAGACCATAAATACCTTAAAACCTCTAAAAACCATAATCCCCACTAAAATCCTTAACAAAACTAAAAACCCATTAAAACAATAAACAAAACTAAAAACTCTAAAAATCATTAAACCCATAAACACATTAAAAAACACTAAAAAAACATAAATCCCATCAAAAATAATAAACCCATAGAAACCCAAAAATTATAATAACCATAAAACCCTAAAACTGTAAAAATACTTAAAACCCTAAAAAACCATAAAAATCATAAAAGTTATGAAGTGTCTCTAAAAACCAAAAAACCCAAAAAAAATTCTTAATAAACCCTAAAAACCATTAAAAATATAAAATATCATAAAAAACTAAAAATGTTGAAATACCCTAAAACCCCTAAAACCCCTCAGAATCCCTAAAAACAATAAAAATCATAAAAATCCAAAAAAACAATATAAAAAACATAAAAATCCATAAAAACCATAGAAATTGTGAGGAAACCCATAAAAAATAAAAACACATAAAACTCCTAAATACCTGAAAATGCTAAAAACCCTGAAACCCCTAAAAACCTTAAAAATCATTTAAACCCATAAACCATAAAAATCATAAAACCTCAATGCCCTAAAAACCTAAAAACCTATAAAAACCCTAAAACCACAAAAAATACAAAAACCCCATTAAACACCTAAAATGATAAAAAACACTAAAACCCATAGAAATCCCAAAAAATTCAAAAAACACTAAAACCTGAAAACATGCATTAAACCCCTAAAACCCATCATTATCTCTAAAGCCCCTAAATAACTTGAAAGTACCTAGGAAAAACATAAAATAATAAAAACACTTGAAACCCCAAAAAACATAAAATACACTCAAAACCCAAAAATATATGAAAGCATTAAAAAAATGAAAAACACCCTAAAATCCCTAAATCCCTTAAAAACTTAAAAACCATAAAATCCCAAAAAAACCGAAAAAATCCCTAAAAACATAAAAAACACTAAAAACACTAAAAATCCCTTTGTAAACCTTAAAACCCAAGAAAAATTGAACCCATTAAATACTAAAAAACACTAATTTATTTTCAATATATTTATTTTTTCCTTGCAAAAACATAAAAATACTAAAAAACTATAATTATTTTAAAATCCCAAAAAACCCAAAAAAACGTAAAAAACACTGAAAAATTATAAAAACCCTAAAAAATCAATAAAATATCTAAAACCCCTATAAACAACTAAAAGTTAAAAAAACTCAAAAAAACATTAAGCCCCCTGAAAACTAAAAAACAAAACACTAAAACCCCAAAAATCCATAAAACCCTAAAACCCCTAAAATTGATAACAATAATAAAAACCCTAAGATATATCAAAATTTACTTATAAATATAAAAACACCTAACAACTGTAAAAAAGTTAAAAATAATAAAAACCCTAAAACCACTAAATCTCGTCAAGCCATAAAAAACCTAATATCCCCAAAATCCCCAAAACCCTAAAAAACATTAAAATCCTAAATAATCCCAAAAATACCTAAAAACATAAAAACCTAAAAAACCCTAAAAAATACATGATAACCATAAAATGCAAAAAACACTTAAAACAGAAAACCCCAAAACACTAAAAACCCTAAAACCCTAAAAGGATAAAAAAGATCTAAAAACACCTTAAAACCAAAAACACCCTAAAACATTAAAAACCATTAAAACCCTAAAAACCACTAAAAAATGATTTTGAACCCCTAAAATGTTAACAAACTCTAAAAATAATTAAAAATATAAAACTCAAAAACACCTCAAAAACTAAAAGAAAACAAAAATCACAAAAAAAACATTAAAAACCCTAAAATTCATAAAAATATACTAAAGAACCTATAAAAATATAAAAATCCTAATCAATACCTAAAAATTTATAAACACATAAAATAGAATAAAAATACTAAAACCCATAAAAATACTATAATAAACTATCCTTGAAAAAAACCATTTAATACCTAAAACACTTAAAACCCATAAAAATCCTAAAAACACTAAAAATCCTAAGAAATCAAAAAATCCCTAAAACCCTAAAACCCCATAAAAATCCAAAAAACCACTTAAAAAATTAAAAAATTTAAAAACCCAAAAAACTCTGAAAAACCTTATAAATCATTAAAAACATGAAAACACATAAAATGCCTAAAACATAAAAATTCTAAAACCCTTAAAAAGACCCTAAAACCCTTAAAAACCTTTAAAAACTTTTTAAAACCCTAAAAACCAAAAAAGCCAATAAAAACAAAAAAAACCATTAAATCCATAAAAACAATAAAAACTAGAAAAACCTATATAAACATTAAATCTTGAAAAACACAAAAACACAATAAAACCATAAAAAACCTAAAACCCCTTAAAATACCTAAAACCCTAAAAACCCAAGAAAATATAAAATATCCCTTAAAATACCTAAAAACAATGAAAATACCTATGAAACCATAACAAATTAAAAACACTTAAAACCCAAAAATTTAAAAAAAAGTTAAAAACCCTAAAAACCCTCAAATCCATAAAAATTATAGCAATTCTATAAAAATTCGGAAAATCCTATAAAATTCCTAAAATATTAAAATTCCCTAGAAACCCAAATAAATCACTATGAAAACCTTAAAAAACTAAATTCAATTAAAACCCCTAAAAAATTAAATACGAAAAAACCCCTGAGAGGGCTTAAATCCCTTAAAAACCATAAATCCCCTAAAACCGTAAAAACCCTAAAAACACATAAAAATTAAAAAAACTCTAAAAATAATTAAACCCCTGCAAAAACTTTAAACCCCTAAAAAGGATAAAAACTCTAAAAACCTTAAAAACACCAAGAAACTCAAAAACCCCTAATAACTAAAAAAACCATAAAACCCCAAAAAATACCTAAAAACCATGAAAACAATCTTAATACATAAAAAGTCTAAAAAAATCCTAAAAATACCTAAATATCCCTAGAAACATAAAAACCCCCTAAATCTCTAAAGCCCCTAATAAATACTTAATAACCTTAAAACTAATAAAAAACCTAAGAAAACTAAAATGGTAAAAACCCTAAAAACCCTTAACACCCATAAAAACTGTAAAAACCTTTTTAAATCCTAAATGATCCCTTAAAGTACCTAAAACATCTAAAATCTAAAATAATCAAAAACCCCCTTATAGAACCTTAAAAACCTAAAAATACATAAAACCCTAAAAACACCTAAAAATGCTACAAATCCCAATAACACTAAAAAGACCCTAAAATTCATGAAACCACATACAAATATAAATCCCAAAAAAATCCATTAAACCCCCTTGAAACCCAAGAAAACTCTAAAGATGCTAAAAAATATAAAACCACTTTAAACCCATAAAAATGTTAAAAACATCAGAAAACCATAAAAATAGAAAATCACTAAAAAAGCACAAAAACACTAAAAATCCCTTATAACCACTAAATCCATAAAAACCTAAAAACATTCAAAATACCCAAAACCCTAAAGATTAAAAAAAATAAAAAAATAAAAAATTCCAGAGAAACATAAAAAACAAAAAATCCATAAAAACCCCTAGGAAATACTTAAGAACCTAAAACTAATCCAAACCCCAAAAAACAATCAAACTACTAAAAACCGTAAAAATCTTAAAAATACCTAAAACCCTATACCCCATAAAAATAATAAAAAGAGTAAAATAAATCATGAAGGTGAAAAAAAACTATAAATACCCTAAAACACATAAAACATAAAAACAATTAAAAACCGTAAAAATTAAAAATATGAAAAACTCTAAAAACCATAAATTACCCTAAAAACCAGATAGGAGATTCTTGGGGTGGCCCAATATTCATGGCATAGTGTTGTATATAACGTATACAACTCAGGTCTAAGTGGTGGATGATGGTTATGGATAGTGGATACAATTATTCAATCAATGATATAAAGAGTGTGATATACTACATAGACAATACACTCAAGGGAGGGATGTCCTGGATAATACACCCAACAAAACTCTTAGGATGAGGCATAGAATTGGGGAATTTGTGATAATGGATCACCAATCAGACTTTTATATTGACAATGAAATAATTTACATGTGTAAGGGGAAGAACCTGAATAATCCTCACAAAATAGAGAGAAATAAAGCATAATCACTATGTTAGAATATTAAATTCTTTATAAGTGACATAGAGAGTGGTTATTTTTCGGTAATGGGTGATACAATATTCAAAGGTATAATACCTTAAATTCATACTGGCTAAACCTACCTTGTCCCCTTAAATTAAAAAAGTTAAAGTCTTCAAAGGTAATTTTTTTAAATTGGCTCATGTCCTTCCACCAATATCCCACCGAATGTGACTTCTACTACCTATCCCACTAAAGTTTATATTGGTTTATAAAGATTAAATTATAGAATCTCTAATTAATAATGGATTCTAATATTCATGTAACCATTTGAGTCAAACTTCATTTTTGGGCTTTCATAAGTGAGATAACAAGCCCATTTTATTCATCTAGGAAAGGTGAGATCCACTGGGCCTTTTATGATGTAAGATGTGTTCCCATTGTTGAATTAGACCTCTTTAATCCCCCTCACATCATCAGTCATTGAAAATATTACTCCTCTACCTAGGAAATTGATTAAATAACTTCAAAATGGTTCTTAGAATCCTAAAATTCTTAAAAATGAGTCATCCTTGACTCTTCATCCTCTACCCCTAAAAAGGAGAAAGATCAGAAAACTTTGAAGTGTTGCATACACCATATTCAACTGGAAAAGATATATTGTTAGAATTGTTGTTAGTCTTCATGAGCACTTGGAACGTTTTGTCTTCTCATGGAATGCGTTTTTATTTCTGATTGTTTAAAATCTATCCTTTTGTGTATGAGCTCAGACTAATTCACCAGGCTTGAACAAAACATTCTTACGAACCTTGTTTTCCTAAATGGTTTCTTTCAGGTTCATTCACTATATATTTTTTCTTTCCATTTCATGGAGTTGATTATCAAATTCTGTACACCCTTTCACATTCATATTAGTTGATTCCTATATAAAAAGAAGAACTAGATCAATAGGGTAAAAGAGGTCAAATATATACACAATTTAAAATGCATAATATTGAGTAGTGGAATTATTGAACCTATTATGTGTAAATTACAGATGTGGAAAACTCTTCTACCAATTCACGATATTCTTCTTAAAAATATTGTGTAGAAGGGATGTTAGTGTCAAATTCACATCCTCTGTTTTCTCGTTAGTTTGTAGATGAAAAGTAATGGACAATAAAAACTTTATTCCGATTTTTATTTATATGTTGTTCTAAAAGTAAATGAGGAATTTTGGGTCACTATATAACAGAATATTCTAAGTAATTCCATGTACTTTAACCATTTCTTATAAGAAAATTCTTTCAATGTTTGTGGCATCATATTTTTTGTGACAATAAATAAAATGTTCCATTTTAGAAAACCGATCCACTAAAAAAATGTAATCTCAAACCATCTAGGTCATTGGTAACCCTATAATAAATTCCATTAACATGTCCTAAAAAGGGGTTTCAGGGACTGGGAGAGGGAGATATAATCTATGTGGGTTCGATTTTGATTAGTATTTTCGAAATAAAATTCACTTTCCGATAAACTTTTCAACATCTGTAGTCTTACTCAGACAATAAAAATTCTCACTAATAATACATCAAGTTTTTTCAAAACTAAAATTTCTAATTAACACATCATAATGTGACTCCTTTAGTAAAATTAAATAGATAGGGAAATTGGGAATAAGAATATTATCAATTTGGAATAAGCATCCATCATGTAAATAAAACTTTTCCCTACTAATTCTAGGTTTAAAATGACCATAAGGATTACCCAATTCTATATCAATGGAATATAAATCCTAAATGAATTCAAAACAAGGAGTTTAAAATTGACCAATGATAAAAAGAATATCTACATGAAAGTGTACCTGACAAAAAAAATTGGAACAATCCCTACACAATTATGGGAAAGTGACACTTTCAAGTGTGTGATTGATAATCTATACAATAAAACGCTTGGGATGAGTCAAAAAAAATTGGGGGCTTTTGGATCTTGGATAACCAATCTAACTTGGTGATTTACTAAGAAATAATTGACAAGTTCAATTCCAAAAAATTGGAATGATCCCCACACAAGTGAGAGAAACAAATAATAATCTCTCTATAATAATCATGAATACCATATAAGTTCCTAGGGGTGGCTATTTATAGCTAAGGTGTGGTACAATAGTCAAGGGTATAATACCGTAAAGTCATAAAGGATAAACCAACATTGTTCTCATAAATTATAAAATATAATTTCTAAAAAATAATTTTTTGGAATTTTTTTTGAACAGGTTCAAACTATAGCCCACTGGATTTTATTTTGAATATCTAGCCCACCAGATTTCACTTCGGTGTCCAAAATTGCCACTATGAAATTCTACACATGGGAAAGGCTTCCAAAATTCTTATGACCAAGGTGGATAATCTTTAAAAATCATGTTTTTGATTTAATAAGTTTGATAATAGGCACATTTACCACTTCCATAAACCACTTTGGGGTTGGTCCTTTTAATGTTAGAAGATGGGATCCTTTTGTTTCTTATTATATTGTTAAATTTTCCTTACATTATTGGTCCTTGCAACTATAACACTGCACACACCATAAATAAAAAGTAATCTATTCATTTCATATCACATTAAAAACTCTATAAAAATTTAAAAACTCTAAGACCCTAAAAACTCAAAAACCCCCCTAAAAATCCAAAAAACATTAAAGCCACTAATAACCTAAAACAATCTAAAAACCCAAATTACATTTAAAATCCATAAAAACTATAAAAAATAATAAATCCCTAAAAATAACAAAAAAAACATAGAATCCCTCAAAACTTAGAAACATCCTAATAAAACCTTATAAACCTAAAAACACTTAAAACCCATAAATAACCTAAAGATTCTAGAAACCATAAAACCCATAAAAACCCTATGAAACCCTAAAAATCCCAAAAAACTTAAAAGTACATAAAAATATAAAATATTCCATAAAAATTCCTAAATATATGAAACCATATAAACAATCAAAACCCCGAAAAAACCTTAAAACATAAAAAAAAATTAAAACCCCTAAAAACCCTAAACGAAATCTAAAAAACCATTAACCCCCAAAAGACCCTAAAAATACTAAAAACCATAAAAACATTAAACCATTAAGAAATTAAAACCCTATATACCCTTAAAACCCCTATAAAATAACTAAAAACACCAAAAACAATAAAAACTAAAAAACAATAAAACCCCAAAAAACCATAAAAACCCAAAAATATATAAAAAACCTAAAACACAAAAAAATCCCTAAAAACTATAAAAACCCATATAAATCCTATAAATGCCCAAATATACCTAAAAAGGTAAAACCCCATTAAAAACCTCTAAAAACCTATTAAACCCATTAAAATATAAAAATATAAAAAACTCTAAAAACATAAAGAGTGATAAAATCCCTAAAAACACCTAAAAATCATAAAACCTTTAAAAACACATAAAACCTGTAAAAATATTAAAAACCCTAAAATCAAATAAAAACCCTAAAAACCACTAAAACTATAAAAAAACATTAAATCACAAAAAAATATTAAAAATCTATAAAATCCTAAAACCCTAAAACTCAAATAAAAACCATAAAAACCCAAAACCCCCATAAAATCCTTAAAAAACTCCAAACCTCTCAAAATCCCTAGAAAACCTAAAAAACAATAAAAAATTACCTAAAAATCCCAAAAAAATATAAAAACGCTTAAAACCCTAAAAAACACCTAAAAACTGTAAAAACATAAAAAACTAAAACTTTTAATAATACCTAAAAAGCACTAAAACCCTTAAAAACCATAAAAACAATAAAACCCCTCAATATCAATAAAAACTATAAAACCCAATATAAATCAGAAAAAATAACTATGAATCCCAAAAAAATATCATAAAAACCCTAATAAAACATTAAAAATCTAAAAACACTTATGATATATAAAAAAATATAAATGATAAAAACCCATAAAATAACCTAAACCCCTAAAATTGATAAAACCCCAAACGACACTAAAAACATGAAAATAATTTAAACCCATTAAAAAATAAAAAACTATAGAAAACATTAAAAACTCTAAAAAACCATAAGAACTGAAGAAACACTAAAACACCATAAAAACCCTCAAAAGAGATAAAAATACCTATAAAAGTAAAAACACCCTAAAACCACAAAAAACCATATGATAATATTAAAATCTAAAAAACACTTCAATACCCTAAAAATATAGAAAATTATAAAAATCATAAAATCTTTAAAACACCTAAAAACCCTAATACACTAAAAATACCCAAAACCTAAAATCCCTAAAAAATGTAATTTTTTTTAAAAAAAGTGATATAAATGCAATAAATGTAAAACCCCCTAAAACCATAAAACCCATTGGAAAATTTTAAAAATATAAAAACATAAAATCCATTGTGACAAAAAAATGAAAATACCAATAAAACACCATAAAATTTTGAAACCCTAAAAACCATAAAAACCACAAAAAACCATGAAAACCCCTAAAACCCCATAAAAATACGAAAACCCACGAAAAAATCTAAAATTCATTTAAACCCTTAGAAAATTTATAAAACTATTAAAAACCCTAAAAAATCAAAAAATACCTTAAAAATTGAAAAAAACATAAAAAATACTAAAACTCTAAAATCCCTAAAAACCATAAAAATCCATAATTCCCTGAACAACTATAAAAATCCAAAAAATCACTAAACATCACTAAAAATATTAAAAACCTGAAAAACCGAAAAAATCCTTATGATAACCTAAAAAACCTAAAAACATCTAAAAACTTTAAAAACATAAAAAAAATTAAAAAACATAAAAAAAAATTAAAAAACAAAAAAACCCCTAAAATTTTCAAAATCCATACAACCCCAAAAACCAATAAATATCATAAAAAATACATAAAAATCTATAAAAACTTAGAAACCCTAAAACAATGAAAAATCATAAAAACATAAAAACCTAAAAACACATAAAACCCCCAAAGAAAATTAAAAATTTATAAAAACCCTAAATATACTTAAAAACCTACAAAGCCCTACCTTGCAAAAAAACCCTAAAAATCCTAAAATCCTTAAAAACCAAAAAACTTATACAAATAATTAAACCCCCCCCCCCCCCAAAAAAACCCATAAGAACCCTAAAAACCCACTAAAAACACTAAAACCCCTTCAAACCCCTAAAAATGTAAAAACAATCTACAAAACCATTAAATCCAAATAACTCAAAACCCCCTTAAAACCAAAAGAACCAATAAAATCCTAAATACCCTGAAAACATTATTAACCGTCATAATCCCTAAAAACCCTAAAAACCGTAAAAATATTAAAATATCCATTAAAATACTAAAACATAAAAACCCGAAAAACCCATAAAAACTCTATGAAAACCAAAAAAAACCAAACACTCTTAAAACTCATAAAAACCTAAAAAATTCTAAAACCATAAAAATTTAAAAAAATAAAACCCTAAAAACAAAAAAATCCATAAAAACTGAAGAAGCCATACAGATACTAAAAACACTCTAAGAATTCATAAAAACATAAAAACCCCTAAAAACTAGAAGAAACCCTTATAAATCTAAAAAACATAAAACCACTAAAAAACTAAAAAAATGGAAAAAAATATTAAAAAATCATAAAAGACAAAAAATTCATAAAAAAACCAAATAAAAAAATCCCTAAAACGAAATAAAATTAAAACGTCTTAAAAATATAAAAAAAAACAAAAAACCCCTAAAAACACGGAAAACCCTTAAGAAATAAATAAAAACCTAAAAACCCATAAAACCTCTAAAAACCCTAAAAAATGCTAAAAACCAAAAAAACTATAAAAATACCTAAAAACACCTAGAAAACATAAAATCCCTAAAAGCATTAAAATCCCTAAAAACCGATAAATTCCTAAAGACCCCCTAAAAAATATAAAACCCATAAAAACCTTAAAATATTAAAAACAATAAAAACTCAAAAAATGAAAAACTCACAAAGAAAATAAAAACGCTAAAAACTCCCAAAACCCATAAAAACGCACAAAATCCCTAAAATCCAAATCAACCTTAAAAATCCTAAAAATAGCTAAATTTCCCAAAAACATTAAAACCCCAAAAAACACTAACAAAACCATAAAAACCTAAAAACGATTGAAATAAAAAAACCAAATAAAATTAAATACCCTAAAGACCCTAAAAACCTAAATGCCCTAAAATCCCTAAAAACCCTAAAAACACATAAAAATAAATAAGTCATAATAATCCATAAAAATGAAAAACCTTAAATAACCCTAATAAAACGTTAACAAACTAAAAAACATTAAAAAAATCCTAAAAAACCTGAAAACCTAAAAATTCTTAAAATACACTAAATACCCTAAGAACCCCTAAAAACCATAAAACCCATAAAAACCATTAAAAATCATAAAAACCCTATAAAACCTCTAAACACACTAAAAAACCATTAAACCCCTGAAAATGTTAAATACTCTAAAAAACCATTAAACCTTTAAAAAATAAATAAAACCATAAAAATCACTAAAATTATAAAAACCCTAAAAAATATCCAAATCCCAAAAAAAACTAAAAACCCAAGAAATCCAAAAAATCTGTAAAACCCAAAAAAATTTAAAAACCGATAAAAACTCTAAAAACCCCTAAGAAAACATTAAAAGCCAAAAACACTTCAAACTCCCAAAAAACATAAAAATGAAAAAAACTAAATACCAAAAACTCTATAAAAACCCTAAAAACCCATAAAAATTATAAAATAACCCCAATATACATAAAAACATAAAAACCCTAGAAACCTAGAATAATATAAAAATATCTTAGGAACCTAAAAACACATAAAACCCCTAAAACTTAAAAAGCGCTAAAAACACTAAAAAATCATAAAACCCATAAAAATACTATGACCTCCCAAAATCCCTAAAAACACAAAAACATTATATTCATAAAACCCCATTAAAATCCATAAAAACAAAATAAACTAAAATCCTTAAAAAACCCTGAAAACCCCTAAGAAATCCTTAAAAACAAAAAATTACTTAAAAACCCTAAAAAGGATAAGCTCCATAAAATCCTAAAATTTCACTTAAAATCCTAAAACCTCTAAAAATCATAAAATCCTTAAAATCATTAAATCCCCCCAAAACACCATCAAATTTTGAAAAACCAATCAAAACAGCAAAAATAATTTAAGCCCCTATCAAATTTTTAAAAATCAAAAAACCCTTAAAACCCTAAATAACTCAAAAATAAACAAAAAAAGTAGAAAAAAACAAAAAACCCCTAAAACCCTAAAAATGCATAAAACACTTATAGTACTTAAAACCCTAAACCCCCTAAAAATCTTAAAAGACCCTAAAAATCTATAAAAACATAAAATACCATAAGACCTAGGAAAAACCATAAGAATACTATAAAATAAAATAAAATCACTTAAATCCACTAAACTCTAAAAATTATAAAAACCATAAATAACCATGAACACCCTAAAAACCCTCAAAAAACCTAAACCCCTAAAATCTATTAAAATTCTAAAAAGCACAAAAATACCGAAAAAATCCAATAATCCAAAAAAAAATGAAAACCATAAGAAAACATTAGAAAAATAAAAAAACTAGAACCCTTAAAAACCAAAAAATTCTAAAAACACTAAAAACCATAGAATATCCTAAAAAATAATAAAAATAAAACCCCAAAAACCATAAAAACCTTAAAAATAGACAAACCCTATAAAACTCACTAAAAACTCTAACGACTTTTTAATCCGTAAAGAAGTTTAAAAAACTCTTAAAAACATAAGAAACCTAAAAAACTCAAAAAACCTTAAAATCCAAAAAAATAACCATAAAACCCAAAAAACCCTCTAAACCCCTAAAAACTAAGAAACACCAAAAACCCCTAAAACCCATAGAAATCCTTAAAATTACATAAAAATCCCTAAAAATATAAAAAAACCTAAAAAGTTGAAAAACATTAATAAAACCATAAAAACCTAAAATACATAAAACCACTAAAAACATAAAAATAAAAAAAACCCTAAAACCCTAAAAACTATAAAAACCCTCAATGTCACTAAAAACCCAACAAACCCCCCCTAAAAATACAAAATAGACCTAAAAATCCCTTGAAACATAAAAGCCTTAAAACCCACAATTAACATAAGAAAAAGAGAACGAATTTAAACACATAAAACCCCAAAAGACCCTAAAAAGACCTTAAAACCCCTAAACACCCTAGAACTCATATAAACACCTAAAAACATATAAAACCCTAAAAATAACAAAATAATCGTAAAAACCATTAATACCCAAAAATTGTTATAAAACTCAAAAAATTATTTATACTCGAAAAATTAAAAAAAACACAAAAAAAACTCAGTAAATAAATATAAAAACCCCAAAACCCTAAAATCCTTAAAAATCCTTAAAAACCCAAAAAAAACCTATGATTCTTAAAAATAAATAAAAATGTAAAAACATAGAAAACACTAAAAATCCCTAAGAAAACCTAAAACATATAAACATATAAACCCCTAAACACAAAAAATGCTAAAAATCATAAAAAATACTATAAACCCTCATGAACCATTAAACCCTTAAAATCCCTAAAAACCTGAAAAACCATAAAAATCCTAGAAAACCATAAAAATTTATTAAAAACATAAAAAACCTAACAAAACTATATACAAATAATAAAACCCATAAAACATTTAAAACACTTGATGTGGCATGGGGTAGTGTTGATTTTGGCCGACAACTAGTTTGCATGCATCAGTTGGTGGTTGGTATTTTTTTCATGGTGTCAGAGTTGGTCGGGCTATTGGTTTGGGGTGCATGGGTGTACTAGTGGCCATAGAAGTTTGAAGATTAATTCTTTGGAAAGGGGATCTGGGGAATGGATTTCTCTTTGTTTTGGATTATAAGCATTATTTTTTCTTTTCCAGTGGATTGTGTGGATTGGGCATTTGTTTCATTTCTTTTTATTTTAATTTATTTTTATTTATATCACAACTGGACTTTGGTACTGCTGATTCACCGCTTAGTTGATTATTTTATACTTCTATTCCTTTTCCTTTTTATATAATATGTTATATTTTCTTTGAAAACCCATTAAAAAATCTAAAAAACCATAGAACACTAAAAACTCAAAAAACCCTAGAAACCCAAAAGAAACCATTAAAATATAAACCACCAAATCACTAAAATCCTTAAAAACATAAAAAGCATAACAATCATAAAAGAGTTTTAAAAATCCCTAAAAACATAAAAACCCAAAAAACCCTGAAAACCCCTAATAAAACCAAAAAATCAAAAAAAAACATAAAACCCCTTCAAAACCTAAAAAATTCTAAAAACCAAAGAACCCATAAAAACCTAAAAAACCCCTCAAAATCCTAAAAACCATTAAAACAGTTGTTTTTATTGAAAATTCCATAAAAATCACTAAAAAGTAAAAAAACCTAAAACCACAAAAAAATTAGAAAACTCAAAAAACCTAAAATAATTAAATCCCTTAAAATCATAAAAATTATAAAACCCCTCAAAACCATAAAACCCCTAAAATCCATAAAAACCCTAAAAACCCTAAAACCCCAAAAACCAACTGATAATCTAAAAACGATTTAAACCCACAATGTGTTAAAAAATCTAAGAAAATTTTAAAACATAAAAACTCATAAAATCACTAAAAACCCAAAATACCAAAATACCATAAATCCCAAAAAACCCAGAATACCCAAAAAGTCATTAATTAACTTTAAAAACAAAATAATTAAAAAATGATAAAAGTCCCTAATAAAATAAAAAACCCTAGAATCACCAATAACCTTTAAGAAAACATTAAAAAACTAAAAAACATAAAACTCTAAAAAAACCTAAAATCTACTAAAAACTGCTATAAATGATAAAGCATCTAAAAAACCATGAAGTCCTTCAAAATCCCTAGAAACTCTAAAAACCCATAAAAATAATAATAAATAAATACAAATCCCTAAAAATGTAAAGACACTAAAAAATACTTAAAGACCTAAAATCACTTAAAACCCCAAAAAACATAAAAAAAATTTAGAAACTATAATCCCTTAAAATACCCTAAAAACAATAAATCCCTTAAAACCATTAAAAATAAATAACCTTGAAACTTAAAAAACCCATAACATCCGTAAGAAACAATTAAAAAATCTAAAAAACCTTTAATCCCTTAACGTTTTTAAAAGAATATACAAAATCATAAAACCCTAAAATCCCAAAAAACCTTTAGACCCCCCCCCCAAAAAAAACAATAAAACTCAAAAAATCCTAAATATCCTATAAATACTCCAAATCAATATAACCCATAAATATCCATAAAAATCCTAAAAAATACCAAAATATCACTAAAAATGTAAAAAAATCTAAAATATCTAAAAACATTAAGAGAACCTTAATAGAATAAAAACATAAAACCCCTAAAAAATAAAAAATTAGAATACCCCTAAACCCCATAAATCCCTAAAAATCCTAATATTATCAAAATACCAAAATTTTATACTCTTCTGTGGTCTTATTTGATTTGGAATAAGGTCCCCCTACCAGATGTTCGATAATTCTTTGGTTACTAATTATCAAATAGTTACCTACACAGAATAGATTGCATCATTTTGGTTTAGACTTCCCTAATCATTTATAACTTATAAATTGAGTACCGAGAATATATAAAACTTTTTTACAATTGTTCCTTCTCTCAGAAGCATTGGATGGATTTTTTTGAAGTATATGAATATTGATTGTTTGGATCTCACTTTATATAAAATCATTGATTGTTCTTCATGGAATTTTTTTATAATTTCATTTCCTAGTGTCCTGGTTAGGATTGTGGTGGCCACATTCATGTATAATATTTAGAAGGAATGAAATTATCATCTCTGTGGTTATAGGTTATCCTATAGGCTGTTAGGGTAGGGATACTTATTTTTTGGTCTTGAAGGTTGAATGGTTTAAGGTGTGGAGGTGTGGGGCCATTTTAGGTTGTTATAATCTTGTGAATGGGGGATTTGGTTGGATTTGGAGAGTTTTTGGTTACATATAACGAGTTTTGGATAAGGTTTTTCTACTTTTTGGTTTGTTGGGTGAAGATATGTTCTGGAATCTTTTATTTTTTAATTATTCGTATGGATATTTTTTATTAGTTGGATTGGTGATTGTGGAATTATAGCATGCACACTTCTACTAGAACTTGCTGGGAGTTGTGCATCCTAGTTGGTGGTGCAGGGATAGTCTGGTTGGGTTGATTTTGGGTGGCGTCTTGTGGATTTTTTGGTTCTAGTGTGTGATTTTCTGGATCATGTGCTACTAATATTGGATTAGTGTTTATTGGGACACATTTTCAATAATATTGTGGTTGTTTTATGGTTGTGTTTCTTGGATGGTCTTATAGATGATTGCGGTTGATCCCTGCCTACAATTGGGATTTTCATATTTCCTTCCCTGAGGGGAGCTAGTTTCTATCTTGGGTGGTTTTATTGTAGTGAAGGTTAAGTTGGAATTGGTTTGGTACTAGTGTGACGATGAGAATGTATGATTTTTTAGTTAGGGATGCCTTGATTGAATGATTGGTTGTTGGTTTCGTTTCTAGTTTTATTTATTGGGGTTTATTGTTGTTGGTGTAGGGAGGATTGTGGCTGGTTCCTCTTAATGGCTATTGTTTTGGTGTGCTAGGGCCATTGGATGTGGGTAAATTCAATTGTTGGAGGGGTGATGTTTGAAGGTGATGCATGTTGGGTCCTCATTTTTCTTTGTTTAATTTTTTGTGGTGAAAGGATCTAGTTGGTGGGTTCTAAATTCTACGGTTAGAAACATGTTTTTTGTTCTCTATATGGGTGTGTATGTGTGCGTTTGTGAGGTGGGTGGCATGTATGTGTGTATGTGTTTTTGTGGGTGGTGTTTGCAGTGGCATGTGTGTATGTGTGTTTGTGTTTCATGTGGCTTTATTTTGTGGCTTCTTCTTATCAAGGGTTTGGTGTCCCTCGATGTGCTTGTAGGATTGATGCCTAGTATCAGTGCCTCTGCCATTGGGGTTGTTGTCTACTGGCTAGTGTTATTTTCTTCTAGAATCCTTTGGTATCTTTTTCTTTTTGATGTATTTTGTGTCCTTGGTTTTATTGTTCCATATAGTGCCTGCTGACTTGGTGACTGTGAGCTAATGTGGTTCCTTCTATTTGTTCAGTCAGGGCATGTATGTTAGGATCTATTATTGTTAGCTACTGATCCGTGTGCCTAATTACTGAGAGCATGCACTATTGGCTGATAATGATTTTACAATTGGTTGTATTTTTATTGGTGGGTGTTCTTATATTCTATTCTATGGGTGGTTGTTGTTTATCTTACAACTACTGGATTGAGGGGCTTCGTGAGGTTCTCAGAATGTTTTAGTTTTGCTTGTTCACATGGTCATTCATGGGAGCCTTCTTCGGTGTTGTTGTGTTTGGTTTCATCTTGGAAGCAATTCATGGAGAAACCATCATTTTATCACCATTCATTGATTTTTTTGTAATTATTATTCTTTGATATATAGATAATTATTTTTTCCTAGAATAAAACCACAAAACACAGAAAATCACAAATAACCCTAAAACCCCTAAAAACCATAAAACCCCTAAAAACCTTAAAAAACTATAAAAAACATAAAAACCCTTAAAACCCACTAAAAACCCTTTAATCCCATAAAAAAGTTAAAACACTAAGAACCCAAAAAATCCAAAAAATTCTTAAAACCGAAAAAAACATAATAAAAAAACCCTATAAATCCTAAAAATCCCTAAAATCCCTAAAAAATCTAAAAACCACATAAATTCACAAAAAATCACAAAAAATTGTTAAAAATTTAAAAAAACCATAATAACAATGAATAACCATAAAAATAATAAAATCCTAAAAACACTAAAAACACCTAAAAACCTAACAAATGCTAAAACCCATTAAAATCCGTAAAAAAAATCAAAATCTAAAAAAACCCTAAAACACCATAAAAACAAGAAAAACTCACTAAAAACTCATAATAATTTAAAAAAACATTAAACTGAAAAACCCTAAAAAATCCTAAGAAACCATATAATACCTATAAAAACATCAACCCCCTAAAAACCAAAAAAGGGTAAGACAATAAAAACCCATAAATGATCTTAAGAAACCTAAAATCCCTTGTAAACATAAAACCCATAGTAAACATAAAAACCCATAAAAAACCTAAAAACACACTGAAAACTGAAAAAACCCATCAAACCCCAAAAACATTAAAAACTCAAAAAAACCATAAAAACACTAAAAAATAAAAAATCCGTAAAACCCAACAAAGTAAAAAAAATCTTTAAAAACTCATAAAAATCTCAAAAAATTAAATCCCCCTATAAAACCCTTGAAAACTCATAAGAAAACCTTTAAAACATAAAAAAACATAAAACCCCTAAAAACATAAAAACACCAAAAACCCACAAAAAGTTGAAACCCTAAAACCATAAAATTGTAAAACTGTAAAAACCCAAATAACCATTAAAACCCTAAACACCAATAAAAACACTAAAAAATAATCTGAAAACCCTTTAAACCCCTAAAAAAAATTAAAAACTCTAAAAAAAATAAAATACCAAAAAATAAACACAATCCCTAAACACCAAAAAACCCATAAAAACCTAAAAAATCCGTAAAATCCCAAAAAACACATAAAAATGTGAAAACCAACAAAATACCCAGAAAACAACTATAAAAACAATAAAAACGTAAAACCCCTTAAAATATAAAAAATTATAAAACCCTAAAATCCCAAAAAACCATAAAACCCCCAAAAACATTTAAGTTCCCTAAAAACTAATAATAGCCTAAAACCTTCTAAAACTCTAAAAACTATTTAAACCCATTAAAATGTTAAAAAACTATAAAAAAAACTAAAACCCTAAAAACTCAAAAAACCCTAAAACCCATAAAAGACCCTAAAAGAATCAAAATACCTAAAAACCATAAAACTATGAAAATCTATAAAAAGAACTCAAAAACCCTAAAAATGTAAAAAACCCCTAATAATCCTAAAAACCAATAAGAAAACATTAAAAACATAAAACTTTTTACTCCCATAAAATCTAAAAAATGAAAAAAATTCTAAAAATCCATAAAAGACCTTAAAACCCATAGAAACCGTAAAAACCATAAAATCCATAAAACCCCTAATAAAAAACCCTAAAAACCCATAAACCCCTAAAACATTAAAAATACAATGAAAAATTTAAAATACCAAAAATTTAAAAAATTACTACAAAACCATTGGAACCATAAAAATTAAAAAACCCTAATACCCAAAAAAATCATAAAAACCCTAAAACCCCTAGGAAACTATAAAACCCTAAAAATCACTGAAAACTATAAAAACCATAAAAAACCAATGAAATACCCAAAATAAATACCTAAAAACCTAAAAATCCATAAAAACTCTAAAAAACCTATGAAAGCCATAAAAATTTTAAAACACATAAAACCCTTAGAAATCCTAAAAACACTAATATCCCTAAAAACCCATGAAAACACCAAAAACCTGAAAACCCCAAAAACCATAAAACCCCTAAAAACCAAAAAAAACCCTAAAAACCCATAAAAACCATAAAATGTAATAAAAATGATAAAAAAAATATAAATCCATAAAAACTTTAAAAAATAAAAACGAAAACAAAACCCTAAAAACTGAAAATCCATAAAAATCAAAAAAAACTATAAAAACCCCTTAAAACCTAAAAATCCCTAAAAACCAAAAAAATAATAAAAATACTAAAAAATAAATAAAAATACCTAAAAATGTAAAAACCTATAATATCCATGAAAATCCCTAAGAAAACCTAAAAAACATAAACACGCATTAAATCCATAAAAACCTAAAAATGCAAAAACCGTAAACAAATATAAATTACACTAACCCCCCTAAAACATTTTGAAACTATAAAACACCTAAAAACATTAAAAATCCAAAAAACCCTAAAAAACCCTTAAACACGCACTAAAAACTCTAAAAACTCTTTAAACACATAAAAATGTTAAAAAACTTAAAAACCCATTAAATCAATAAAAATCCAAAAAAACCCAAAAACCCAAAAAAACCCAAAAAACCCTTAACAACCCTAAAGACCCTAAAAATACCTAACAACCATAAAAAGGCAGAAAAATATTAAAATTACCTAAAAATCACTAAAAATAGAAAAACCTCTAAAACCCTAAAAAACCAAAGAAAACCATTTAAACATAAATCTTTTAAACCCCCTAAAATACCTAAATAATTCTAAAAACCAATGAAAAACTCTCAAAACCCCAAAATCATAACCATTGTAAAACTCCTAAAAATGTAAAAACCCTAAAAAAACCCAAAAAACCCATAAACACCACTAAAAACACTAAAAATTCATTAAACACCTAAATGTTTAAAAAAAACTATAAAAATCCATGTAAACACAGGAAACCCATAAGCCCAAAAATCCATAAAAATCTTAAAACCCCCAAAAAAACATTAAAAATCCCTTAAAACCAAAAAATATTAAAAATCCCTAAACCCCCTAAAAATGTAAATAACATAAAAACCCCTAAAAAACTCTAATAAAACCATAAAAATCCTAAAACACTTATAACCCCTATAAAACATAAAAATTCATTAAAAACCTAAAAATCCTGAAAGACCCAAAAGAAACCCATAAAAATCATAAAAACCATATAAAAACCTTAAAAACCCAAAAAACCCATAAAACTACAAAAAACCAACAAAAACTCTAAATTAGCTTTAAACCCCTAAAAACATTGTAAAACTCTAAAAAACAATAAAACCCTAAAAATGAAAAAAAACCACTAAAACCCAAAACAACCGTAGAAGCCTTAAAAACCATAAAAACTCTACAACCCACCAAAATTCTTAAAATCCAAAAAGAATCCATAAAATCCTTTAAAAACCAAAATTTACTAATGTCCCTAAAAATGATAAAAACTCTAAAAACCATGAAAATCCTTAGGAAATAAATAAAATCATACAAACCTAAAATCCCCTAAAACCCCTAACAACCCTAAAAAATATAAAAATCCTAAACAACACAAAAAAACACAAAAACCTTTAAAACCATAGAAACACTCAAAATATCTAAAATCCATAAAAACCATTAAATTCATTAAAACTTATTAAATATGTAAAAACCTATAATATTAAAAACGCTAAGAAAACCATAAAACACGAAAAAAAACATTAAACCCCTAAAAACCTATTAAATTACAAAAACCCTAAATCCTTTACTAAACTAAAATCCCATAAAACATAAAAACCTACTAATTACTCTAAAAACCATTTAAACCCCTAAAACTAATAAAAACCAGAAAAACCCATAAAAGAAATAAAAATTGTAATTCACCAAAAACCATAAGAACCCTAAAAAACTAAATACCATAAAAATAAGAAAACCCCTCAAAATATATAAAACCCCAAAAAACCATAAAAATCATAAAAAAATTCCTTAAAAATTCCTAAAAACCTAAAAAAATGAAAACCCCTATGAAAACCATAAAAACCGTAAAACACTTAAAATCCCACGAAATCCTAAAAAATTATAAAACCACTAAAAACCCTAAAAATTATTAAAACACTAAAAGTATATAAAACCCCTAAAAAGTAAAAAAATAAAAAAAACAATTTATACTCCTAAAAACATTAGAAACACTAAAAAAACATGAAAACGTCTAAAAATAAAAAATCCCTAAAACCCAAAAACCCATAAAACCCCTTAATACCCTAAAAACCCAAAACCCATAAAATTTCCAAAAAACCCCTAAAAACCCATAAAAATTCTAAAACCCCTAAAAAACACAAAAAAGTAAAAAAACCAAAAAAACCAAAAGATAACTTTAATAACCAAAAAACAAATAAAACCTCTAAAAACTTAAAATATGGTACAAACACGAAAAACCATAAAACCCATAAAAACCTTAAAAACCCAAAATCGACAACAACACTAAAAAGATAAAAACCCTTCAAACCCATGATAACATTAAAATATTTAAATAACCATAAAACCTCTAAAAAATAAACCCACCCCCAAAACCCCCAAAACCCCATGAAACCACTAAAAACCTTATAAATCCTAAATAAATAACTAAATGTCCTTAAAAACAATGAAACCAATTAAAACCCCTAAGAAAATAAAAATAACATTAAACCTATAAATAACTAAAAATGATAAAACCCTAAAAACCAGTAAAAAATACAAATAACCCTAAAAACTCTACAGATCATCCCAAACCTTATAAATCCCTAAAACCTGATGAAAACTATAAAACCAAATAAAAACTATGAAAATAATTTCAACCCCAAATGATGTTAAAAAACTATAAGAACCCTTTAAAACCCTCAAAACCCTAAAAACCCCACACAATCGCTAAAAACGCTAAGAAACCATAAAAATCCTAAAATCTAAAAAAATATCAAAAAACATAAAATCCTTAAAAACTCTAAAAACCCTAAGAAAACCTTAAAAACCAAAAAAACTTTTAAATCCCCTAAAAACAATAAATATGCTACAACCTTAAAACCCCCTAAAAACTATAAAACCCCTAAAATCTATAAAAATTAATAAAACCATAAATACCACTCAAAATAAAAAAATATTAAATCCTTGAAAACATTAAGGAAATATAAAAAACCTCCAAATCCCTAAAAATTCAAAAATCCCTAAAAACCCAAAAAAACCATAATACCCTAAATAACCCTAAAATCACTCAAACCCCTAAAAAATAAAAAATAATCATAAAATATCCCAAAACCTTCCTAAAACACAACCCCCACCCCAATAAACCCTGATAACTGATGAGAAAAACATAAAATCCAAAAAACCCATAAAAATTAAAAACTATAAAACCCCTAAAAACCAAAAAACCCCAAAACCTCTAAAAGACTTAAAAAACAAAAAACCTCATAAAACACTAGAACTAACAAAAATATAAAAAAACAATTTAGACCCTGAAAATATATTAAAAACTATAAAAAACTATAAAAACCTTTAAAAAGTCAAAAAAATTCTTAAATACCCAAAAAAACCACAGAACCCTCAAGACCCTAAAACCCATCAAAATCCATAAAAACCCTAAAATCCCATACAAATCCTTAAAAGCCATTAAATACCTGAAAAACTTATAAATCCCTAAACCCTTAAAAACCCATAAAAACCCTAAAAACCATAAAAACCTAAAACACTTAAAACCCCTAAAAACTATAAAAACTCTAGAAACACTACAAACCCTACAGACCCCTAAAAACACAAAAAATCCCCAAAAATCTGAAACCCCATGAAGATAATAAAAAACCTAAATACCCTAGAACATAAAATTCCTAAAAACCTTGAAAACCCAAAATAAAACCTTAAAAACATAAAAATATAAAATCCTTAAGAACCTTGAAAAAAACTCTAAAATACCCTAAAACCCCTAAAAACCATAAAATTCAAAAAAACATAAAATAATAAAATGCATAAAAACACTAAAAACCAACTAAAAACTATAAAAACAATTTAAACACCTAAAACCATTAAAACAACTCTTAAGAACCTTAAAAACCGTAAAAAAATCCAAAAAATACCTTAAAACCCCCCAAAACCCCCAAAAAATAACCCTAAAGCACTAAAAAACCATAAAACCCTAAAAATATAAAAAATAAGAAATTATTACTTAAAAATCAAAAAATAATTAACTATAAAAACCCTAAAACCCTATGAAAACCTTAAAAACCCAAAAGGAATAAATCCATTAAAACCAAAAAATGCTAAAAATCCAAAAACCCTCAAAATCCATAAAAAA
The DNA here is from genome assembly GCA_963277665.1 of Viscum album. NCBI lineage: Eukaryota > Viridiplantae > Streptophyta > Magnoliopsida > Santalales > Viscaceae > Viscum > Viscum album. The sequence continues at coordinate 1,421,682,784 of OY728136.1, read as the reverse complement.
CCTAAAAACCATTAAAATATTCTAAAAACCCTAAAGGTTCCTAAAACCCAAAAATCACAAAATAGTTTTAAAAAAACTAATCACCAATAAAATCCATAAAAACCAATAAAACTCAAAAAAAATATAAACACCTAAATTTTTAAAAAACCCTAAAATCCATAAAAACCCTAAAAAATGAAAAAAACACAAAAAACAAAAAAACCCCCAATAAATGCTAAAAACTCTGAAACACATAAATGTCCCTCAAATTCCAAAAAATAAAATAAAAATTCTAATGATAGTAAAAATATAAAATATACAAAAACCTTGAAAAACACTGAGAAAAACATAACAAACTAAAAAAATATTAAAACCTTAAAAACTAATAAAACCAAAACCATAAAAATCCCAAAAAAGGCCATAAACCCCCTAAATCCCCTAAAAACTCTAAAAAATTCCTTATACTATAAAATCTTGTAAAAGTGCATAAAACCCTAAAAACCACTAAAAAAATAACAAACATTATAACCCCTAAAAAATAAACCCCCTTAAAACTCCCAAAACCCAAAAAACCCTAAAACCCTCAAAATCACTAAAAATCTAAAAAACATGAAAATACAAAAAAATTCCTAAATTACATAAAAACATAAAAACCCATAAAAACCCTTTAAACAAGAAAAGAGCCTTAAACTTCTCAAAAAAATATAAAACACTAAAAACCAAGAAAATATTAAAATCATAAAAACCCCTTAAAACCCTAAAAGCATTAAAAACCCTAAAACCTCTAAATACCCTAATAACCAACTAAAAGATCTAAAAACCTTATAATCCCCTTAAAACATTAAAAAAATAAAAAAAACCATAAAATACCTAAAAACACTAAAAACACTAAAATAAAATATACAATAAATATCCTAAAACATAAAAACCCTCAAAACCCTCTAAATTTATAGAATCCCAAAAAACCCTAAATATCCTAAAATGTCATAAAATCCATAAAAACATAAAACACACTAAAACTGGGAAATTCCAAAAGATGAACATAAAAATATAAAAAATATATACCGCTGGAAACCTAAAAATTATTAAAACCCCTAAAAACACTAAAAACCATAAAAACCCAAAAAATAATAAAAACCCCTAAAACCTATTAAAACCATAAAATTACACTTAAAATACTAATACACTTTAAATCCGAAAAAATGTAAAGAAAATCTAAAAAACCTTAAAACCTCTTAAAAGATTAAAATACCCAGAAAATACATAAATCCGTAAAATTCAAAAAAAACCCAACCCCCCCCCCCCCCGACCTAAAAAGCACATAAAATCCTCTAAATTCATAAAATTCACTAAAACCCTAAAAACCCCCCAAAACCCAAAAAACCTCATACAAAACCTTAAATACTTATGAAACACTTAAAACCCCTAAAACATAAAATGTGATAAAAACACTACAAACACTAAAAATCCAAAAAATTATTCAAAATCCCTAAAAACCCAAAAAACACATAAAATCATTAAAAGTCATAAAAATTCCTAGAAACCATAAAACCCCTAGGAAAGCATTTAAAACTAAAAAACACCTAAAACCCCCCAGAAAACCTAGGAAACCCTAATGATGCTAAAAGACCTAAAACCCCTAAAAACCCAAAAAAACTATAAAAATCCTAAAACACTAAAATCCATAAAAGCCCTAAAACCCCTTTAAAAAAAAATTCTAAAAAGCCTTTAAACCACAAGAAATCTAGGAAACTCATAAAAAGATTTTGAACCCAAAAAACCTCAAAAACACAAAAAAAAATCCAAAATATCCATAAAAACCCTAAAACCCCAAACCCCCCACAAAATTCATAAATACCATAAAAGAAAAAAAATCGTAAAAAATCCCAAAAAAATCCATTAAAATGTAAAAAACATCAAAAACCGAAAAACCCAGAGAAAAAAATTAAAAAATAAAAATACTTAAAACCCCTAAAAATCTAAAGAACACTAAAAACCATAAAACCCTAAAAACATGAAAATTATTCAAAATACATAGAAAGCCTAAAATACCACAAAAATTTAAAAAATCTCTAAAATCCCTAAAAACAAAAAAAAACAATAAAATCACTGAAACCATCTTGGAAAACTATAAAATATATAAAACCCCCTAAAAACCTAAAAATCACTAAAAACATAAAAACCCTAAAAAGATCTTGAAACCTTGGAAACCCCTAATAACAATAAAACTGCTAAAAACAATAAAAACCCCAAATGACCACCTAAATTCCTAAAAACCAATAAGAACTCTAAAAACAATTTAAACCCTTAAAATGTTAAAAAAAATATAAAAAACCTTAAAACCCATAAAATCACCAAAACCCCTTAAAGACACAAAAAACCCCAAACCCATTGAAACCTTAGAAAACCTAAAATCCCTAAAATCCCTAAAAAGCCAAAAACACCATAAAAATCCTAAAAAACCATAAAAATGAGAACCCTAAAAACACTAAAAACCCTAAAAAACTGTAAAAGCCTAAAAATACTTTATAGCACCAAAAAAATAAAAAAATTCTAAATACCCTATAAACAATTTACACCCAAAAAACCACTAAAAACCAAAAAAACATTAAAAACTTTAAAATCCAAAAAAAACCTATAAAACCCCTACAAATCATGAAAAACTCTAAAACCCCTTTATACCACTAATAATGTTATAAAATTATAAAAACATTAAAAATTGTAAAAAAATTTAAAAAAACAATAATAATCCAAAAAACAATGAATAACCCAAAAAACCCTCAAAATCCCTAAAACCACAAAAAACCAAAAAAACACTAAAATTATATAAAAATCCATAATGGTGTAAGAACTATAAAACCCTAAAAATCCAAAAGGAAACCCTAAAAATCAAGAAAAACACATAAAACTCTAAAAACAATAAATACACCTAATAAAACTAAGAACACTAAAAAACCTTCAAACTCCATAAAAACCTAAAAAAACTTCTAAAAAAAATCCCTAAAAATCCCTAAAAACCTAAAAACCCATAAAAAATCTTAAGACCCTAAGAAAATCTTAAAATTATAAAACACATTAGACCCCTAAAAAAATAATAAATAATAAAAACCTTAAAAACCCTAAAAACCCTAAATCCCTAAAAAACAATAAAAATCCTAAAATACCTAAAAATCCTTAAAAATGTAAAAAACCCTAAAAACTCAATATCCTTAGTAATATATTAAAAACCAAAAAACACATAAATCACCTAAAAACCTGAAAAAAATGATAAAAACATTAAAAATGTCTAAAACACCTAAAAACCACTGAAACCCGTAAAACCACGAAAACAATAAAAATCTTAAAACCCCATAAAAATAAAAAAACCACAAATAACTTTAAAACACTTTATGACCATAAAAACAGCCAATAAATCTCAAAAAACTTATAACCCTAAAAAACATAAGAAACCTAGGGAACAAAAAAACCAAAAAATCCAAGAAAACACCTAACACCACTAAAAATCCCAAAAAACCCTTAAAGGTCTATAAAAATCCAAAAAATCCTTAAAAATGTAATAACCCATATAAACCATGAATTCTTCTAGGAAAACATTAAATCCCAAAAAAATTAAAATCCCTAAAAACGTAAAAAATAATAAAAAACCTAAAAACATAAACACCCTAAAAACATGAATAACCATAAAACCCCTAAAAATCATAAAAAATATAAAACCCATTAAAACCCTAAAAACCCACTTGAAACTCTTAAACACATTTAAACCACTAAAAACACTGAAAAACTCCAAAACCCATTTCAAACCAAAAAACTCCAAAAAACCCACCTAAAAAACCCAAAATACTATGAAAAAAACTTCAAATCCCTTAAAAACCAAAAAATGCTTAAAATCACTAAAAAGCCTAAAAACCCAAAAAAGTAGAAAAACCCTAAAAACACTAAATACCCTAAAAACCCTAAATACAATAAAAAAACTCAAAAAACACTAAAAACTAATAAAAATAAAAAAACAACATTAAAAATCCCTTTTAATTTAAAAACACATAATACTCTGAAAAGACCCTATGAAAAAAATTAATAACCAGAAGTCAATTAAAACGCATAAAAAACCTAAAAATGCTAAAACCACCTAAACACTTTGAAAACCCCTAAAACCGTAAAAATATTTCAAAACAATAAACACTATAAAACTCCTTTCAATCCATGAAAGCATTAAAAGCTCTAAAAACCCTTAAATTCAAAAAAACTCAATAAAACCAAAAAACAATAAAAACAATAAAAATCCTAAAAACACCAAATACCCAAAAATCTATAAAACTTAAATAAACATAAAAATAATAAAAACTCAATAAAAATACATAAAAACATAAAAAATTCTAAATACCCCTAAAACCCATAAGAAAAATATAGAAAACATAAAACCCATAAATTCTGCAAAAACCTAGAAACACTAAATACCCTAAATACTTTACAACACCTAAAATCCGTAATAACCCTGAAAATCCATAAAAACCCTAAACCCCATAAAAATTCTCAAAATTAACTAAAATCCCGAAACCATAAAAATCAATAAAAACCCCTAAAACACTAACAAAAACTTAATGACCTAAAACCGCTTAAAACCCCTAAAACCCTAAAAAAATTCTAAAATCCATAAAACCACTAAAAAGGCCCTAAAACCCATAAAACCCCATAATAACCATAAAACACCTAAAACCCCAAAAATCCCTTAAAATTAAAAAAAAAATTAAACACCGATTAAAGCCCTAAAAATGTTTAAAAACTCTATAGAATCATAAAAATCATAAAAACTCAAATGAACACTACAAACCTAAAAAATCTATAAAACCCTCAAAACCATCAAAATCTCTAACGACCCTAAAAACCATAAAATCATAAAAAAGACCTAAACATACCTTAAAATATAAAAACGCATAAAACCCTGAAAACCTATAGGAAATCCTTAAAAACTAAAAACACTTAAAACCCCTAAAACCCAAAAAATACTAAAAACCCAAAAAACCCAAAAACCCAAAAAACCCCATTAAAACCCTAAAACCCCTAAAGAGTTAAAAAACATATAATACCCCTAAAACCACTAAAAAATCCAAATCCCATTAAAACTCATAAAAACCCTTAAAACCATAAAACACCTAAAAACTCAAAATCCAAAAAAAAACCATAAAAACTCGAAAACCCTAAAAATTCCCCCAACACCCTCAAAATCCTTAAAAAACCTAGAAATGATAAAAATACTAAAAAATCAACAACAATTCATAAAAATGTAAAACCCCTTAAATCCTTAAATCCCCAAAACAAAACCTTACAACCCTAAAAATAATTAAATCATATAAGAAGTCTAGAAAATGATAAAACCCCTGAAAACATTAAAAACCATAAAATCTGTCAAAATACCTATAAAAACTAAAACAATAAAATTCATCAAAATCCTAAGAAAACACTAAAATCATAAAAAACTTAAAAAACCATGAAACCACTTTAAGAAAACCTTTAATCCCTAAAAAACATAAATCCCCTAAAACTGTAAAAACAAAAAAATCCTATAGTATCCTTAAAACACCTTTAAAAACACTATAATCCCATTAAAACACTAAAAATAATAAAATAATATTAAAGATCATTAAACCCAAAAAAACACAAAAAAACCTAAAATCCAAATTCCATAAAAACCATAAAAACCTAAAATACTTAAAATCCTTCGAAATTCCTAATACCCCTAAAAAATCTAAAATCCAAAAAGGCCCTAAAAACCCCTAAAAAACTAATATCCCTAAAACCCCTAAAAACACTAAACAACCTGAAAAAACGTAAAACCCCCAAAGACATAAAAAATGCTACAAACCCAATAAAACATAAAACTCTAAATACCATCAAAATTACTAAAACCCCAAAAAACCTTTAAAAACCTAAACTACCATAAAAATCCCAAAAAACATAAAAAACCCAAAAACCCCTGAAAAAATCCTAAGAAAACCTTAAAAACCTAAAAACACTTAAAAATATTTAAAAATTCTAAAATACCTAAAGATCCTCCAAAGAACCTAAAACCCATAAAAACCAAAAAAATCCTAAGAACCTTAAAATAAAAAAAACACTAAATTTTTTTAAAAATATTTAAACCCCTAAAAATGTTAAAAAACACTAAAAAACCCATAAAAACCCAAAAACCCATAAACATATCAAAATCCATGAAAACCCTAAAAACCATAAAAATCATGAAAATGTGAAAAATATCCCTAAAAATTTAAAAACCCTAAAACCCCTGAAAACTCAATGAAATCCTTAAAACATAAAAACAATTAAACCTCTATAAACATAAAACTACTAAAACCTCATAAACCCTAAAAACCTTCAAAATCCCTAAAACCCCAAAAATTGATAAAAATCCTAAAAAAAACCTTAATAAATCCCTAAAAATGTTGAAAACCTAAAAACACTAATAAAACCTGAAAACCCTAAAAAAACTAAAGGACCTAAAAAACTAAAAATCCCTAAAAAACACGAAAAACCATAAAACCTAAAATTCCTTTAAACCCCTAAAAACATAAAAATCCATAAAATAATAAAACACTAAAAGCTACAAAAACCCTAAAATGCATTTAAACCCCTACAATCATTCAAAAACTCTAAAATCCATAAAAATCCTAAAAAATAAAAAAAACCCATAAAACCCCAAAAAATCATAAAAAGCATAAAAATCCTAAAAACCCCTAAAAACCTTTGATATCATTAAACCCTAAAACCCCATAAAAAATACTACAAAATACCTAAAAATCCCTAAAAACATAAAAAACTGTAAAATCCATGAAAACCCTAAGCAAACCATAAAATCATAAAACCGCTTAAAACCCATTAAAAACCTAAAAATCATTGAAACCCAAAAAACCCTAAAAAGACCCAAAAAAAACCTAAAAAACACCAAGAAACCAAAAACACCCCTAAAACCCTTATGAACCCCAGAAATTCAATAAAACCCTACAACCACATAAACATAAAAAAATCCTTTAAACCACTAAGAATGTTAGAAAACTATAAAAAACCTATTTAAACACATAAAATCTCAAAAAAACTCTTAAAACCCCCAAAAAACCAAAAACACCCTAAAAACTCCGATAATCCCTAAAGATACTAAAAACCCATAAATTTTTTGAAAATTCTCAAAAATATCTAAAAACATAAAAAATGTAAAAACCATGAAATGACTTAAGAAAACATTAATACCATAAAAATTCCCAAAAAACTCAGGAAAATGCTAAAAACCCTAAAAACAAAAAAAAATCCCAAAACACCTTAAAAATCATAAAAATCCCAAATTATACATAAAAACATAAAGAGCCCTAAAACCTTAAATCCCCTAAGAAAACCTTAAAATATTAAAAATATTATATCCACCAAAAATAACAAACATTAAAAATGTAAAATACCTTAAACCCTAGAAAAACCAAAAAACTCATAAAACCTTTACAAATTGCAAAAACCCATAAAACAATAAAAATCCACTAAAAACTATAAAATCCCATTAAACCATAGTTTTTTTAATATTTCTAAAATATTAAAAATACAAAAAAAGAACTCATAAACCCTAAAAACCCAAAAACCCGCAAAAAACACGAAAACCCTCAAAATCCCTAAAAATCAAAGAAACGTTTAAAATCCAAAAATCCATAAAAATCCATAAAATATAAAACACCCAAAAAACCTAAAAACCCACTAAGAAAACCATAAAAACTAAAAACAATTAAAACCCCTAAGAACATAAAAATTCTAAAATTCTAAAATTAATAAAACACCCAAAAACCCTCAAAATTATGAAAAACCGTAATAACTATAAAATTCATTAAAAAATCCCTATAAATGTAAAAAACACTAAAAACCCTAAGAAAATTTTAAAAACCTAAAAGTATTATAACTCATAAAAACCTTAAAAACTCCAAAAACCTAAAATCCCTTAAAACCATAAAAACCCAAAATACCCCTAAAAACCCTAAAAACTACTAAAACTATAAAAAAACCCCTTTAAATCATGTATAAATTAAAAATACTAAAAAACCATAACACCACTAAAAACTATCAAAAAAACTCTAAAACCCACAAAAATAAAAAAACCCTAAAATCCCTAAAAAAACTCAAAACCTCCAAATTTCCTAGAATCCCTAAATTCCATAAAACCTAAAAATGACTTGAAATCCCAAAAAACATAAAAAAAATTAAATACCCCAAATTCCTTCAGATAACCTCAAAAAACCCAAAACATTTAAAACCCATTAAAACTAGAAATAATAAAAACACTAAAAACCCTCAAAATCAATATAAAATCCTCAAAACCATATAAATACAAAAAAATCCTTAAAAATAGGAAAAAAATGAAAAAAGAAACGCCTAAAAACTTAAAAATAACAGAACCCATAAAACCCCTGAAAACCCAAAAAACAAAAACCCTAACACCCTCCCCCCCACCCCCAAAAAACCATAAAAAACATAAAAATCCATAAAAACATCAATACCTACAAAAAAACTCAAAAACCCTAGAAACCGTTAAAGATATTAAAAAACAATAAAAAAATAAAAATAAAAAACACCAAAAAACTATAAATCCCTATAAAACCATAAAAACCAAAAAACCCATTAATACCCTAAAAACTCTCAGAATCCCTAGAAACCCTAAAAAACATGAAAACCCATAAAAATCCTAAAATGTCCATAAAATCCCTTTAAACATAAAAACCGTAAAAATTTTAAAAACCCTAATAAATCCATAAAAACCAAAAAAACATTTAAAACCTCTAAAAACCAAAAAACAGTAAAAAACATAAAATCTCTATAGTCGTAAAACCCTAAAAACCATAAATCCCCAAAAACTCTATTAACCCCCCTAAACCCCATAAAAACATTAAAATAAACACAAAAAACTCAGAAGCCCATTTAATAACCTAAAAATGTAAAAACCACTAACAAACATTAATTATGATAAAAAATATAAAAAAACTAAAACCCTAATGAAATTCAACAAACACCAAAAAAACTAAAAACCCTAAGGAAAAAAAATCCCTAAACATCCTACAAACCATAAAAATCATAAAAACTATAAAATTACGTGAAATCATAAAAACACCTAAAAAATTAAAATCCCTAAGAAAACATTAAAACCCTAAAAACACTTAAAGCACCCAAAACCCTAAAACTACTAATTAATTAAAAACCACTAAACCCCCTATAAACCCTAAACATTCCTAAAGAACCTAAAAACATAAAAATCATATAAAACCCTAAATCCATAAAAATGTAAAGAAATCTTAAAACCCATAAAACCCCTAAGAAAACCATAAAAACCCAAAAACACAAAAAACATAAAAACTATAAAAAATCTTAAAGGGATGTAAAAAATCCTAAAAATCCATCAACACCATGAAACCCAAAAAAAACCTTATAAAACATAAAAACCTATAAACACCAAAAAACCCACTAAAAACCCACCAAAAACTATAAATACACTTTAAACCCCTAAAAAGTTAGGAAAAACAAAAAAAACCTAAAACCCCAAAAAACCAAAAAAAAATCCAAGAACCCTTAAAATCAATAAACCCCTCAACATTCCTAAAACTCACCATATTGCTCCTGATCTGATGTGTTGGGTCTTTGGATGGGGGGATCTTTCCCGGCTTGCCCGATGCGCGTCCCACCTCCGGATCTTGCCTCTTGGTGCCTGGTTTCGGGTTCCGAAATGCTGCGAAGGTTCCCCTCTTGTTCTTCAGGTTCGTTTCAATCTTCTAGTGTGCCTTGTTTTGGGGCCTGGTTTAATTGCTGCGAAGGTTCCCCTCCCGGATCAAGGTCACCAGTCGGCCTCTGGCATGCCTGGTTCGAGACCCGGCTTCGGTTGCTGCTCCCCCTTCCAGCTCTTGATCAGTTGCAGATCTGGTGGTACCGATGTCAGCTTGTCTGCAGGGCTCCTCTGTTTCGTTTGCCTTGCGCCAGATTTGGAGGGCGCGGTGTCAACCCCGGCATGCTCCCGAACCCTTAAATGTCTTCCTGGTTCGATGTCGGCTGTAGGTATGGCTTGGTGTGCTCAAGTTCGGGTCATGTTGCTTGGAGGAGGGAGGCTTTGGTTTCTTCTGATTCTCTGTCTCTTGCTGCTACTTATGGTCTTTGGTTGTGGTTCTATGCACTGGTTTTTGACATGCAATGGAGGATTTGATTTGATGTGGTTGATGGTGAGTTGGTTTGATGGAATGGTGGTCTGGGGAGAGCTTGATTGGATGGGATGGTTATGCTGCGTGGCTGTGATATTTTGTTGTTGGTGCTGGATGTTGTTCTAGTGCTGGTTGGCTGGATGGTGTTGTGGTCTATTTTTCTGGTGGTGAATGGTTGTGGTGGTTTGAAATGGTGATGTTGGTGCTAATAGATATTTGCTATGCTGGTTGTTGTTTGGCTGGGATGTGCTGGATGCTAGTTTTTTTAGTTTAGATGATGCGAGGTGCCAGATGCTGGGATGCTGGATGATGTCTAAATGCTGGTTGTTGGTTAGCTGTGAGCTGCTGGATGCTGGTTAACGGTGGATGTTGTGATGTTGGATGCTGGTACTGGCTAGATGTGACGTGAGGATGCTGCGGTTGTGTCTTTTTTTGTGCCTTTTTCTTCCTTTGTTTTTCTTTCTTTAGCGTGGGTTGTAAGGGTTTTTGGGTGTGGGTCGTTCGACCCCTCCCCTCCCTTGTCTGCAGTGTTTGTGTCTTTTTGTTTAATAAATTTTGGGGGGTGCCAGGAATAGCCTGTACCCGAGCCTTCTTTGCCCTATGAATACATTAAAAATACTGAAAACATTAAAACCCTAAAAAACCTATAATTGAAAAAACCCCTAGAAACCCTAAAATTCCTAAAAACCAATAAAACATGATAAAACATAAAACCCTATAAAACACTTTAAACCCATAAAATGATAAAAAATATATGAAACTTTAAAATCCTAAAATACTTTAAAAAACTTAAAAACAAAAAACCAAAAAACCCCTAAAAACCATGAAAAATATCAAAATCCCTAAAACCCTAAAAACCCATAAAAATACTAAATAAGACCTAAATATCCCAAAAAACTATAAAAACCCTAAAAATCGTAAATACATAAAACAGTTAAAAACCTAAAAACCAAGAAACGCTAAAAACCCTAAAAATGACTAAAAACCTAAAACTATAAAAACCACTAAATACCCTCAAAATCCCTAATAACCACATAACCCATTACAGTCCTAAATATACCAAAAAAATATTAATAATATAAAAACGCCTAGAAACCCTGAAAACCCCCTTAATAAATCCATAAAAACCTAAAAACACTTATAATCCCTAAAAACAAAAAAGAACCTAAAAACCGGAAAAGACCCTAAAAACTCTAAAACCAGTAATAACTATAAAACCCCCCAAAAACATAAAATCAATAAAACTATAAAATCCCTAAAACCACTAAAAACAATACAAACCCATTAAGACCCTAAAATTTTAAAAAATACAAAAAAAAACAAACAAACCCGAAAAACTAAAAAAACCGTAAAACACAAAAAACAGAAATAACCAAAAAATCCCTCAAAATCAATAAAAACCCTAAAACCCCTGAAAATTACTAATAAATATTTAAAACCCTAAAAAACATAAAACCCCTAAAAAAATGATAAAATCCTAAAAACCCTAAAAATCCAAAAATACCATAAAATCCTATAAAATCCATAAATATTCCTAAAAACACAAAAACTTCAAAATAACTCAAAGAAAATGAAAAAACCTAGAAACATTAAAACCCCAAAAAACCATATAAAACACTAAAACCCCTAAAAACCATAAAATGAATCGATTACCATAAAACCCCTAATAATTAATAAAGCCCATAAAAACCTATAATCCATAAAAACCTTAAAAACCTATAAACACCCTAAAACCACTAAAAACATTAAAACCCATTTAAACATCTAAAAATATAAAAAATCTTAAAAACATTAAAACCTAAAGAATCTAAAAAAACCCATACAATCCCAAAAAAAACCCCAAAACCCTAAAAATTTGTCGAAACACCTAAACCCCTTAAAATTGCAAAATATCCTAAATAATTGTTAAAATAACAAAAAATGTAAAAACCAAGAAACCCTAAAAACCCCTATGAAAACATAAAAACCAAAAAACACATAAAAACCCAAACACCTTAAATTTTAAATACCCTAAAAAACCGTAACACCCCCCTCAAATTTCCTAAACACCCTAAAAACCAAAAAAAATCATAAAAAATCCCTAAAAATAACTAAAAACATAAAAACCCTAAAAACCCATAATAAAACCATAAAAAACTAAAAACACACAAAATCGATAGAAAACCAAAAAAAATTAAAATCCCTAAAAAAGTAAAAACCCTAGAAACCCCTAAAAACATTAAAAATACTTAAAAACAATATAATCCATAAAAATCCTTCAAATCCCGAAAAATCTATAAAAATATAAAAAACCTGAAAAATAATGAAAATTTCCAAGATACCTTAAAACACTAAGGAAACAAAAAACCCCTAAAACCCTATAATGATAATAACCATAATAAACCTAAAAATACATAATAATCCCAAAAAAAATAAAATTCCCTAGACCCTATAAAAATCATAAAAACCACAAAAATCCCTAAAATCCCTAAAAAAATAAAAATCATTAAAATTCATTAAAAACCATGAAAACCCGAAAGAAAATCATAAAAAAACCCATAAATTCCCTAAAAAAATCTAAAACCCCTAAAACCATAAAAGACACAAAAACCTTTACACCCCAAAAAACTATTAACCCTTAAAACCCATAAATACCATTAAAAATCCCTAAAAAATCTAAGACCCCTTTAAGCCCCTAAAAATGTTAAACACTTTAGAAACCCATAAAAATAATAAATAGTCAAAAAACTATAATCCTAAAAAAACATAAATAACTAAAGAACCCTATAAGGCCTAAACATCCCTAAAACCCTAAAACCATAAAATCCTAAAAATACCTAAAAACCATAAAAAAGTTTTAAAAAATCCTAAAATCCCAGAAAACCACTTATAAAACATTAAAAACCTAAAAATAAGTAAAACCCCTAATAAAATAAAGTTACTAAAAACCCTAAAAACACTAAAAAACCTAATAAAAATAAAAATCCATAAAACCATAAGAACCCATAAAATCCAAAAAATGACCAAAAACCCATAAAACATAACAAAACCTAAAAGCCCTGAAAACCCCAACGAAACATATAAAAAAAACATAAAATCCATAAAACAATATAAAAATTCAAAAAACCATGAAACCCCTAGAAAGACTAAAAAAACCTACAAAACACTAAAAACTGTAAAACCACTAAAAAGCCTTAAAACCCCCTAAAAATCGATTAAAACCGTAAAATGAAAAAAAACTCTAAAAACCATTTAAACCCCTATAAATTATAAAAATTATAAAGACCCATAGAAACCTTAAAATCAGTAAAAAAACTCCATAACCCCTAAAAAATTCATAAAAACCCTAAAACTGTAAAAACCATTAAAATCCTTAAAAACACTTAAACCCATAAAAATACAAAAAAATCCCTAAATATCTAAAAAATGTAAAAAAATCCTAAAAACCATGAAAACGTCTAAGAAACCCTTAAAAACCTAAAAATAATTAACATACCTAAAAACCAAAATACGCTAAAAACCCTATAAAACCCTAAAAACCATAAAACCCATAAAACCCTTAAAACCTTAAAAATGAATAAAAAACCAAACAAAGAATAACAACTCTAATAACACTTTAAACCAATAAAATTTTAAAAAAATATAAAAACCCTGAAACCCCAAAAAAACTAAAAAAACTAAAAGCCATAAAAAACCAAAAAAAACCTAGAAAAACACCCAAAACCATCAAAATCCCCTAAAACCCTAAAAACTCAAAAAAAAATTGAAAAATAACCTAAAAATATCTAAAAAATTTACAAACCCTAAAACCTTGAGAAACTATAAGAGAACCATAAAAACCTAAAAAATGAAAAACTCTAAAAACCAAAAAGAAATGGTATACCCCTAAAAACCCTGAAAACGCTCAAAATACTTAAAAAAATTAAAAAATTAAAAATACTATAAAAATTCCTAAAAATCCCCAAAAATACTAAAAAAGAACTAAAAATCGTAAAACACATAAAACTACTAAAAATTTGAAACCCATAAGAAATCCATAAAAACCTAAAATCATTAAAACCCCATAAAAACTAAAAAAATTTCAAAAACCATATAAAATGTAAAAACCGTAAAAACCCCTAAAACCCATTAAAATTCCTAAAAAACATGAAACATTAAATATCATTAAATTTCCAAAAAACACCTAAAAACATAAATACCCCAAAAAACCTTAAATACCTCAAAAATCTAAAAATAGTTAAAAATCATAAAAAACTAAAATCTCAAAAAAAACACCCAAAAACCCTAAAAAACATAAGAACCACTAAAAATTAAACCACATAAAGTCCCATAAAACCCCACTAAAACTTTCAAAACCCTTTAAATAAACAAAAACTATTAAAAACTATAAAAAACGTAAAAACCCTAAAAAGTCAAAAAAAATCCAAAAAACGGAAAAAACACAAAAAATCCCTAAAACACCTAAAAACACTCAATATTCATCGTATCCATAAAAACCATAAAACACAAACCCCACCCCCCAAAAAATCCATAAAATTGTATAGAAACCTAAAACCACTATGAAAACCATAAAAACCATAAAACACATAAAACCCCTAAAAATCTAAAAGAATAAAAACCACAAAATCCCAAAAATCCCCTCAAAATCAGACAAACACAAAATATCTATAAAAATATGAGAAAATCACAAAAAAACATTAAAAACATAAAAATCCCTAAAATCCCTAAAACAACCTAAGAAAACCATAAAATCCTAAAATCACATTAAACCACTAAAAAACCTAAAAATGCTAGAGACACTATAGCCCCTGAAAGACTATACAAACCCAAATAAAACCTAAAAAACATAAAATCCCTAAAAACATAAAAAACACTAAAACACCATAAAAACACAAAAACTAAAAAAAATACATTATAAACCTAAAAAAGTTAAAAAAATCCTTAAAACCCCAAAAAAACTCAAAAACCCTCTAAAACTTTATAAAAAATCATTAAAACACTAAAAACCTTAAAACCACTAAAAACCCTCCAAATACCAAAATCCAATAAAAACTATTAAAATCTAAATATTAGACTAAAATCCCTAAAAATTTAAAACCCCATATAAAACCTAAAAATAAAAAGAAAAACTTAAAAAGATAAAGACAATTAAAACAGCTAAAAACCTAGAAATCCTTAAAACCTCTAAAACCCCGAAAAACACTTAAAACCAAAAAAACCACTTAAAACCATCAAAAAACCCTAAAAAAATAAAAACTCTAAAAATAAACTAAAAACACTAATACACCATTAAACCACCAAAATATATAAAAACTCTAAAAACCCTTAAAAATACTGAAAAACTTAAAAAACAGTAAAAACCCCAAAAAAAGTAAACCCCCAAAACCATAAATTCTCTCAAAATATCAAAAAAAACCTTAAAAAACATAAAAATACTTAAAAATCCATAAAAATACCTATAAACAAAATAATAACCTTAAAACCTTGGAAAATACATAGAATTGGTTAAAAACCTAAAACACTTAAAACCCCTAAAAACCTAAAACACCAAAAAACCTAAAAACTCTAAAAACCCAAAAAACCCTAGAACCCTACAAATCCCGAATAATCCTAAAAAACATAAAAGCATTAAAATTCTTTAAAATCCCAAAAAACATTAAAAACCTTATAAAACCAAAGAAAAATATACAAACCTGAAAATAATTAAAACCCCTAAAATTCTAAAAACTCGGAAAATTCCAATAAATCTTAGAAACCCCTAAAACCACCAAAACCTTAAAAAACATAAAAAAACCTAAAACATTTAAAATCCCTAAAAATATTTAAACCCCCTAAAAATTATTAAAAATATAAAATCACTTTAAACCCCTAATAACGTTAAAAAACATAGAAAAACATACAACTCTAGAAAATCAAAAACATCTAAGAACCAAAAAAACAAAAAAAACCCTAAAAACCATGAAAACCCCTTAAACCACTAAATATTTCTAAAACCATAAAAAAAATTCCTCAAAAATCTCTAAAAATTCCTAAAATGTAAAAACCAAAAACAAAAACCCACAAAAAACACTATGAAATCCTTAAAAAACTACAATCACTTTGAACTACTAAAAATATAAAAAATGATAAAACGCTAAAACCCCTAAAAACCCAAAAACACTTAAATTCCCCAAAACCCGTAAAAATAATAAAAATACTATAAATTAAAAAAATGAATTAAAATAAATCAAACCTTAAAAACCTTGAAAAACTCTATGAAAACAATAAAAACATAAAAACGATTAACCCCCTAAAAACTACAAAATGAAAAATTCACTAAAAATCATAAAAATAATAAATCCCTAAATAGAAATTAAATCCGAAAAAAATTAAAAACTCTAAAAAATCTTAAAACCTATAAAAAATCCAAAAAAAATCCAAAAAACGCAAAAATAACATAAAAAATCCTAAAACACTAAAACCCCTCAAAATACCTAAAAATCCTAAAAACCATAAAATCCTAAATAATCCCTAAAATACCAAAAAATTTAAAAACCCCTAAAAAACCTAAAACCCATATGAATACATTAAATACCTAAAAACACATAAGAACCCTAAATTCCAAAAAAACATGTTAAAACCCCTAAAAACACCTAAAAACCCATAAAAAACCTCCAAATCAATGAAAACCATAAAAACATAAAAAATAACTAAAAATACCTAAAAACATAAGAACCCTAAAAACAAAAAAAACCCCTATGAAAACAATAAAATTTTAAAAACAATTAAAACCCCTTAAAACCTAAAAAATGCTAAAAACCCTGAAAGACCCTAACAACTCTAAAACTACCAAAAACTATAAAACACATAAAATCATATAAAACCTTTAAATTAAATAAAACTCTAAAAACTCTTTAATCCCCAAAAAATGTCAGAAAAACATTTAAAAACATTAGAACTGCTAAAAATCCCAAAAAAACATAAAATCCCAAAAAACCCCTCAAAACCCAAAACACCCCCAAAACCCTAAAAACCCTTAAAAATACTAATAGACCAAAAAAATTAAAAATTTAAAAAAATCCTAAAAACCCCGGAACACCATTATAAAACCTTTAAAAACTAAAATCACTTAAAACCCCCAATAAATAAAAAATCCAAAAAACCTAGAAATCTATTGTAAAAACTAAAACCCTAAAGACCATAAAACCATAAAAAACATCAAAAAACCCATAAAAAAATAAATCCTACAAAAAAACTAAAAACATTTCAACCCCTAAAACAAAAAAAATAAAAAAATCCTTAAAACTATTAAATAAAAAACCCCTAAAAATCCTAAAATCCCATAAAACCCCTAAAAACTCTCAAAATCACAAAAACCCTCAAAATAACAAAAAACTCTAAAAAATATTTAAAATTTATAATATAATAAAAACCCTAAAACCTACAAAGGGAAACCTAAAAATCTAAAAACACTAAAGACCCCTAAAAACCAAAAAATGCTAAAAACCATAAAAAACCTGAAACCCCTAAGAAACCTGGAAATCCCAAAGAATACTATAAAAACCTAAAAACACTTCAAACACCTAAAACACCTAAAACCCCTAAAAACAATACAAACACTAAAAACACCTCAAAACCCTGAAGCCCTATAAACTAGAAAAATCATAAAATCCACTAAATATATAAAAACATTTAAAACATAAATACCTTTATTAAACCATTTAAAATATAAAAAAATTTAAAACCTCTAAAAAACCAAAAAAAATCTGAAATACCTAAAAACCATAAAACCCCTAAAAACATAAAAAAATAAAAATCAATTAAAACCCTAAACACTAAAAACTATAAAATCCATTTAATCACATAAGAAATTAATAATTATAAAAACATTAAAATCAAGAAACCCTCAAATATCAAAAAAAATACTAAAAACTATAAAAATTCTAAAAATTCATAAAAATTCCTAAAAAGGTGAAAAACTATAAAATCCCCTATGAAAATATTAAAAACCAAAAAATAATTAAAACCCCTAAAATACCTAAAAAATATAAAAATATAAAATGCCTAAACACCCTAAAACCCATAAAACCCTTCAAAATCCCTAGAAAACAAAAAAACTATATAAATACAAAAAAATCCCAAAAATGACTAAAAATATAAAAAACCCTGAATACCCCAAGGAATAACTTAAAAGTATACAAAAAATAAAACCCCTAAAAACCTAAAAATCTCTAAAAGTTCATATAAAGACTAAAAACCATCTAAAAACACTAAAAAGCCTTTAGACCCCTAAAAATGTGAGTGAACTATAAAAGCCATTAAAACCCCTAAAAATAGAAAAACCCCATTAAAACATTAAAAACTCAAAAACCTTTAAAAAATTTTAAAATATCTAAAACTCTAAATAACCCAAAAATCCAAAAAATCCCTAAAAATCTCTATAAACATAAAAACCCCAAAAAACAAGAAAACCCTTATTAAAAACTTAGAAATAATGATACACATTAATGAATATCTCCTTGTTTGAACACTTATCCTTCCATAATGAATAAATTGGTTTGCTACTATGGAGTTGTTAAACTAGATTCTTGATTTTTATATCATGATCCTAGCTTTGATGGTTGGGTATCTATGAGAGAGGTGTGTTTTGGTACATTCACATCATCTTAGATTGAGAATGTGAGCCATATGCTCTCTTGGGTGGAGGAAGTTGTAGTCTCTAATGTGTTTTCTATTCTGGTTGGGGTTAGTAATAGATATTCAAAAGGTGTGATTGTTGAGGTTATCTTGATTGCAGTGGTGGAGAATTCTCAAGTTGAGGTGGAATAAATGTTCACTAATATTATGGAGGTTACTACCGTGTTAGGGGGAATTGGTTTTTTTGGATTATAAGGCTGAGGATCACTGGACTAAATTTATTGGGGTCTCTACATGTGGCATTTTCATTGGGGGCTTTGTAGAGCATGTGGCTTCCCCATCAATTGTGATGACAACTGTTTCAGACTCACATCACTCTATTTGGGTTGATATGATAATTTATATTGTGAAATTAGCAATTCCATGCCTAATTATTGGTTCAACTATGGGTATTGGGGGTCTTTCATATGGTAGTTATCCTAAGGGTTCTTCATAGGGTGGTATTTTTCCTACTCATACTGAATTGAATTCACATGGTTCCTCTACAACTATCAACTCTGTGGATTTTATTTTTTATATCCCCTTGGATTGTGGGAAGAATATTAATGTTATTTTTACTCTTTTGGTTCATTGTAAGGGAGCATCTGGGTGGAATAACACCTTGGTGGGATATTTATTGGAGAATAAGTTGTAATTTGTGATGGTATCTAGAATTTATTTTGATTTATTAAGAAAGTACATGACTGATACATGGTATAATTATGATTTATTCTACTTCATGAAGTTCATTCCAACCTATAAACTTGTTGAGATTCATTTGAGTGGTCCTTGGTTCTTTTTTTAGATCAATGATCCTTAGATCATGGCATCTGAGTATTTTCTTTATTATGGAATCATTCTCTATTTTCCCTTTTGGGTGAGATTTTGAAACATTCCTCTTGAATCCTATTCTTCTCAAGGACATGCCTCCATTTCGTGTGTAGTGGGGAATCCTCTAATCATAGATAAATCCATGGTTGATAATAACATGATTAAATTTTCTCACATTTGTGTGGAAATATTTGTTGAGACCTTCCAGATGAATTTTTTTTTGTAAACATAGGTTTTGACTCTTCCTCCCCCATAAAATTTGAGCATAGTTAGGTACATAAAACTTATAGCATATATAAAAAATTTTGGAACCATTATAATTAGTGTACATGGATGATCATGGAAAATTATCACGAAATATGGACCAAGGTTACTCCCAAAAAATGGGTTTATCAGAAGAAGGAACCTCTTTGGTTGCTTCCTCATATATAGAGGTGTTTTCTCCCCATTAGGTTACTAAGAAGAAGATGTTGGATCCCAATCATGTTTCCACATATGATATATTTTATAATCCATAGTATAGGTATTCAGGTTCTTCTATAGTGTGTTTTTCTTCTATTTTGGCTAATAAGATTACCAGACCTATGAAGGATTCTTATATCCCTAATAAAAAATAATTTTATTTCTTATCACTCGGATGGAGATTCTTCTTGATCCACCTCATTTTCCCCCTTACCTTTAGGTAATCAGTTACACTTGGGGGACTTAGTCTAGTTTTTGGAGTTAAGTATGATGTCAAATCTAGTGACACATATGCCTCTCTAGTTGTGTAAAAGGTTTATAAGAAACTGGATGATTCAATGTCTAGGTTTGATAATTCTAGATATATTACTCAAGTCTATTCCTCCGCATTGTCAATAAATTATGAGATAATAATGAATCAGTGCCTAAGAATGGTCATTCGGGATTTCATTCACCTCAGTCACTAGGTGATGTTTATGGTGGGGATTATTTTCAATGTTTGGGACCCCATGATCTATCTAGTCCCACATATTATATATTAAGTGATAATCCTCTAAGGGATAAACTAGTTAAGGTGGAATAATGTGATGTCAAGAGGGATCTAACCAAAATAAGAAACAATAAGGATAGCTCTGGACCTATATCTATTTTCAATGATTATGTTTTGAGTTTGGAATGTAAAGGGTCTCAAAACCTCTGGTAAACAATAGGTGGTCCATGACCTCATTGTTTTAAACAAGTTGTCTTGTTTGAGGCTTTTGGATACCTTATTTAGGATGGATAATCATTATTTTATTGTCTGTATTATTATTTTAGGATGAACCTACTACTTGAACCTCTCGTATTTCACCTATGGACGTATTCTGTTTTTTGGATTCCTAGGTAGTTGGTTATGGATCCTTAGTCTGAATCATCCTAACTTATGTAATACCATGTTAGGGGTGTTATGGTTGACTTATCCTATATTATCTACGTCATTTATGGATATAATTTTGTTTCATAGAATAGAATATTTTGGGATGAATTGGCCATTTTTACAACATCTAGTAATGAATGTCCTTTTATTTTTATTAACAATTTTAATGTGGAGGGGTTTTTGGATGATAGATCATGTGGTTTTTTAGACTATATTTTTTTGATGGAGGATTGTAACTCGGGATTTGTTAACTCTAATTTCATTATCCTTTGTTGTTTCAGTTTGAGGTTATCTTGGAGGAATGTGTTTTTTGGTGTTTTGAGGAAGCTAGATAGATCCTTAGATAATTCTATTAGGCTGTCCATATTTCTTTCTTATTATTTCGATTCCCTTCTTTATGGTATTTCTGACCACATACCCATTTTTATACATGCTGGTGAAGTGATTCTCTATGGAAAGTTACCATTTAATTTTTTGAATGCTTATACGGATTATGATAAGTTTCTTTCCATTGTTTTCTCAGGATGTAATTATTGTATTATAGTTTATAAAATGTTTTTAGTATATCAGAAGCTAACTAGGGTTAAAAATTCTCTCCTTTATTTTCATAATCAGGTTACTTACCGGAATAATTCTAAAATTTCCTTCATCAGGGATAAATTATTTTAGGGTTAGTCAATTTTTTTCCGGAATGGTCCCTTTGAAACTATTATTAATTGGTAAGTTATTTATAAAGATATATTGATTTCTTTGATGATTAATGACTATATCTCAGCTAAGTAGAAGTGTATGGTGTAATGGCTAAAAGAGGGAGACCCCAATTCTCCCATATTTTTTAACTCAGTAAAGATAGATCTAATTCTTCCAATATAGTCCTTGTTTATTGATATAATGGTTTTATTATCACCAATAATAGCTTTATTATCTATGATACATTGTATTTATTCAAATCCTTGATTGGATTCCCTCATTCTACTTCTTATCCTAGGAGAGAATGTATAAATTTCTTTTTGATTTACTCCATTGATAGGTTTTTCTATGACTTTATATAAAAGTATCTAGAGACAGAGGATGTATATAGGGCCTTATAATCCTTTCATCCTAATAAATCTATGGGTTAATATTGATTTAATTATTTTTTCTTCCATAAAATTAGGTCTTTGGTTATCCATGATGTGATTGATACAGTTTTAGATTTTTTCTGGAATGAGAATTTTCAATATGAAGCTAATGGTTTTATTATTTATTCGATTTCTAAGGTCCCAATTGCCCCTTATCTTACTAATTTATAGAATATCCCCCACTTCTACACACCTTACAATAATTTTTCTAAAATTTTATTAGTTTTGTTGAGATTGATTCTCTATAATTTCATAAACATCCCACAATCATATGTTATTCATGAGAGGCATATCTCTTATAACATTTTTATTTATTAGGAGTTGATTCGAGGTTATCATATGAATTATTGGGTTCTGTGATGTGCCTTTGAGATTGATTTATTTAAGGATTTTGATTCAACTAAATGGAACTTAATTTGGGATTCTTTGGAAATTATTCGTTTCTCTACTGGATTCCACTCCTGGATCAAAAAATGTGTGTCCTCTCTAATGTTATATGTGAATATAAATGGTTTCTTTAAAGGTAATTTTCCTTGGAAGATATGGTTGAGGAAAGGTGATCCTCTATCTCTTTTTCATTTTGTAATTTTTATGGAGTTAATTAATTGTATTATGGAGCCTCTCATATTTTCTTTAATCTCTTTAATGTTTTAGTGGGATTGTAGTGAGACTTCAATATTCCATCTCTGTTTTCCGGATGATCTTTTTTTTCTCTCATTGGGAAATCTGTATTTTTTTGTAGTATTGAAACATGCCTTATATTTATTCTCTTCCTTTTCTTGATTGACTGTTATCATTTTAAAATCCTTGATGTTCTATGCTAGTATTTCTTTTAATGTCTATGATAGTGTAGAGGATTCTATGGGTTTTATAGGAGGATACCGTCCCCTTTTCTATCTTGGTTTTCCTTTTAATACTACCATGATTAGAGTCATGAACATTGTTTTTTAGAGGATATATTTAATAGAAGAATTAAAGTTCAGAAAAATAATTTTCTTTCCATTGATGTTCAGTTACATCTTGTTCAATCGTTTTTATTTTGTATTAAAGATTATTGGTGTCATAACTTCATGTTTCCAATGAAAGTGGTAAATTCCATTAAATCCAATCTTATGAGATTTAATTGGAAAGATCCTTCTCCTGTTACTTTTGAGGCTAATTTAATGTGGGAGTTGGTAACTAAAAGTAAAGATGAGGGGGCTTAGTGATTAACCGTCCAGGGATAGGAATAAGTATTTAATGGATAAACATGTTTGGGATCATTGTAATTCATCCTTTCCTTCAGTTTGGGTTGGATGGGCTTGCATTTTACTACTTGGTCTCTCCCATTTTTGGATGGATAAAGTCCCATGGAATTTCTCATGGACAAAGAGGAATGTATTTGGGCTTCAGTATCTTCTTAGAGACTGTAAACACTATTAAATGTGTTCGATGAACTTCTCCACAAAATGAACTAAACAATGCTCAAAAAGTTTTCATTGTGACTTTGCATTTTTATGGGGGTTAGTGAAGGAATCAAAGGCATCAGCACAAAGGGCCGAGACCACAACCCGACAGTGATCCCAATTAGGGGAGTTGGACACAGTCCCCACAGTATAGAGAAATAAATTTGTATAAGTCCCTAAATTGGAACCCAATGTACTTGTACCCAAATACCTATGTGCCATCATGATGAAGCTAAATGAAGAAATTATTTTGGCTAAGTCTTCAAAGAGGCTCCCCAGTTATTCCAAATCACTAGCAGTGAAAAAGCATACATGGGAACCACCCATCCGACGCGTAGACACGTGCACGCCATAAATATGGTGCACAACCATACATGATCATGCAATATCCTTTCTCCAATGGTCACTTATTTTCCTATAAATATACCCTTTGGGACTTCATTTGTATAGAGGAATTAACATGATGCTCAATTTCTACTCCGGTCTCCCTAGTGATTCACTGAAGTCTTCTGAAACCTTCAAGGTAATTATTAAACACCAAAAGTGGAGGAATTGAAGGAGGATCATAGGATTTAATTCCCTTTAGTGTTTGAAATCCATAACACTTCCGCACCAAAAGTGACCAACCTCCCTAAATAAGAACACTTGTGTGCCACCCATTCTTCTAAAAATAACTTGAGCACCCAACTTCTGGGAATACCTATGAATACTCTTGAAGGATTTAGTCAAGTATTTACCTAGTATTAATATTCTGGTTATTCTTTACGTATGTGAACATCAGGTCTCCCAAAATTACTTTCTCTGCCATACTTGCGTGTCAGATACATAATTATGTTCCCTTATTTAATTCACATAATCCCTTCAGTATACAATCCTTTCATCAATCATTCATTAAATCCATTCATGGCAAGTATTATTTTTCATTGGCTCCCTTGTCTGAAAGGGGTAATGTTGAAACCTCAACCAAAGCATACTGACTCATCAAACCATTGGAAAATTCACATCATCATGTATCCTATTTGGGTTTGTATATCAGTAACCAGAGGTTTCCCACATTTTTTTTTCAATATGGTTAGGATTCATGGAGTGTCTGTGGGTTTTTATATCTGTAGTCACATGGATGTTTCTCCCAGGAACAGTGTTGGAGAGTTCCCAGTTTGTTGGATTAGGTTTGGATTATGTCCTCCCCTTTTTCTTCTCAATAACCCATAACCTCAGGTATCAAGTAGGGAAGGTAAAGTTCACACCTAATTTTCCTGTTGAACAAATAAAAATTATCCCTTCCCTACTAGGACCAATTTGAGGGTAACCATCATGGTGTAAGCCCCTAGCCTTTCCAGTAGGAGGTTGCAATCTTGATTTTTTATACTTTATTCACCTTCACTCTATCCTTACATTTGACTCTTGTCCAATATAAAGAATTTATAGGGAAGACTCTCCTCCTCACCCTCTTCCCCGGTCGCCTTGTAATCATACACCCTCACCGTTGTAGGCCAGTCCTCTTCCACCAGTAGAGGAGGAAAATTGTGGATTCCTTTGTTGAATATTTGACATCCTCTTGTTTCGCACACCGAGAATGACTCACGTGGTCTTATAGATTTTTTATGATCACAAAATTTTCACAAACAACTCATTTTAATGAACTTTGAGAACTCTAACTCCTACCATAATTGTTATATGTTGGAATCCTTCCTATGTCCTGATCTCCATCTCATTTTCATCCAAAAATGGGTATCCTGCTTAGGATTAAGCCCTAAATTAAAACCCCAAATCACATAGAAATCCTTTTCAGAAAGAAATCCCAAACTCATTTCTCTAAAAGGACTACACTCTCCTATGATATTCCTCAAACTACATGGGATTTTATGCCCATCCAAATGGGATATGTAGGAATCCTATCTGAGGTTCAAACCCAACAATTCAAATCAACCCTGTTCTTCCTGGTTCATAGGGTCTAATCCAACATGTAAACCCATATTCTTTCCAAGTTCCTTGGGATGAAAAGGTGTAAGTACCACAACAAACCTTGTATAAGAACCTTTCTCTTAGATTTCATTACCACAAGAAATTAAAATGTACGACTAGGTCCTTATCACATGACCATAAAAGGTAAGATGTGTCCCATTAAGTGTCACCAAACTATGAGGGTTATGATTCCTTTCACAAGGACACGTAGATAGACCCATTGATGGGTACTATCCCAACATCAAAATAATATTTCATCTCTCTGAATGATGATAAAATTCCAGAGTTCCCTAATGAGTTGCTTAAAAAATAAGTATCATCATAACGATGGTTAAAGGAATCTCTAAATAGTATATGAGAGGATACCATTAATGGAGAACCTCAAATACATACGGATGTCTCCATTAATGAACAATATTTAATACATACTAAGGATTCTAAATTTCACACATGCTAATAATTGATTGGAAATTAAAAGGGAAACATTTGTTATACTTGGTGAATTAATAAGGATTCATAAAAATATCTCAAATCTATAAGAGAGCCCTTAAGTATGAAATAATTCCTCCCAAAAGGGAGTTATGAGTTTGACCTCCTGTCCTCTTGACCAATGCATGTTCTTAAGTATCGTAAGTTCAAACTTAATGAACTCCTACCTTTGGAAAGTGGGTCCCTTTGGATAATGAACCATTGTATGTTTCCAGTTCCATAAATAAATCCATTTGAAACTTCCCGAATGTAGTGATTCCAAAACAGAACACACATTTTGTGGGATGAAGAAACAAAAATGGTGAACTTGAAGTGAATTCTTAACCATGTTAATAGTGTTACCCATCTACCCATCTATCAGGTTCCTATCAATTAATAAATAAAGGCCAGAAAATGGAACCAATAATGTATGTATCCATCTAAAATATGTTTCTTTAATGGAGTTCATTGTTTTTTTCATGTTTTATCAGAACTCCCATCACTCCAAATGGATTCCTTCATGTTTTCACTCATTAATTCTCTGGATTCTACTCATGATGGATCCCTTTATACTTGAAGGAAGTCATCACCAACTCAGTGTCTTCAACATTGGGTCTCCAATGTAATGGTACAAGAATATCGTCAACCCAGTAATATCCTAGCCCTGGAGGCTACCCGACATGCCTTCCACGTTAACAACAACCCTCGATCATCCGGTCAGTGATGAACAATTGTAAATAAGCAGTCAGTGTCAACCACTTTCTTCAAACGTTTTGGGTCCTTATCCCCAGAACAAAATAACCAGTCCCTCACATAATATAGGAAGGTAGATCAATAGGTCACTCATGGACTCATCTCAAAGATGCATGGTTCCTTTTTGAGGGCTTCCACCAACAATCACCATCAGTAGAATCGCACTACAGTGAACCCTCAACGTGATGGGGTGCTTCCATTGGTTGTTTATACTAGGTCCCCCAAACTTCGACATGTTAGAAGAACCATTGAGGAAAAAAACTGGCCATCATGGAGTAGGTTCTTACCTTTTCCCCCTCCAGATATGTCTATGAACCTAAATTTATAGAAAACAACAAATAGGAACATACACCCATCCATACCAATTCTACTGGCCATCAAACTCGTCTATAAGAAACCCACCAATCCCACCAGTTAAATCTAGTGGAGTATTGTGAATAGGAACATACACCAATTTACAAACTATCAGCCAGTCATCAGGCTCATCTGTTCTCATTCAAGGAATTTCTCCAATCAAATATGGTGACAACTGGTAAGCAGGAACATACACCTACCTACCCTCATTAATTCTGCTAGCAGTCTCGTCTGTCATCATTGAAATAAGTTCATCAATAACTTTTGGTGGAACACACACAGTAGGCACATACACCTGCCGGCATTTTTCAAGTCTTCCAACAGTCTCATTTGGAAGCACAAATAAAATTCAGTCAGAACGCTCTAATGACAATCCTAGGGAAAACTCAACTCTATACCCCCATATATAAGTACGTTCAATAACCAATGATAGGAAAAAAAGTACAATAGTGGGAACATACACCTAATCTAGATATGGAATGGACGTATATTCCCATTTCGGTCATTGAAGTCACTAAACACATTTTAGAAATGGTGAAAGGAATGAAACAAATTCATGCCCCTATTCTGGAAGCCTGTAAAAATATCATGTCAACAACTTCAGCAGTACCGGGGGAATAGACACATAATTTTGTCCCCAAACTTGGGTCAAATCATCATCATCCCATCCCAGAGAGGAAACACACCTCTGTTCCATTCCAGGATGGTTATGGGGAATACTTCCCCATATAATATATAAAACTAGATCAAAAACATACTCCCTTTCCAATTATATATAATCGTCCCAATTGGATGACCACTCCAAGGCCAGAACATACACTGACCCATGATAACAACTTCTCCTAGAAAGTGGTCCCAACTACGTGTAAAAGAGAACCTAAGAAGAAGTATCACCAAACACGGTTGGAAAATAAAGATCCAATCTATGATTTGGATCCTCTTAATTCATGAGTTCATGAATCACCCAGACATTTATCTATAGAAACTTAAGATCCCACCCTCCCATTAAAAAATTATGGAAGTAGTAGTAGTAATTCTAAAGTTCCCCATCGGACACTTCGTCATAAAGGTTTGCTTCATTAAAATTCAGTCAATCTAGAGATCCATCTTCAGATGAGATCCATGGTAACCCTCCATGTGGCCAAAAGACCAAGGAACAATAGGATTTATCCCTTAATATAATCCACCATGGTGGTCCTCACCATGATTGCATTCACTGTGAAAGTTCCCTCCATAGTATTTTTTCACATTTTCAAGATAATTCTATAATTGACAATGTAGTAATAAGAAATCCCTATTATCTCGAGGCACTTTCCATCAAAAGGATAGTCATGTCTAATGCCTTATCACTTACAGGTGAAATAATTTTTCCTCCAGAATACATCCTAGAGAAACATTCATTCTCGGAACATTCATTTGATCATTTTTCTTCTAATATTGCAGAGGAAAAAGCAACTAATTCCATAGTTTGTAACAAAACAATCAAGAAGCATCCACTCTAGTTGGATAAAGTGGGAAACCCTTTATCAGAAGATGATGAATATATGTTTAATATGAGAAACAAATTGTCTAAAGTTAAAATACCACTCATGTTTTGGCCTTTGGAAAACTCTTAATTCAACATTCTAGAATGGATGAAAGAATATTTCATTCATGATTTCTTCCTCATCTTATGGAAGACTCTTTATTATTTGAAAGCCAAAGTACTACTATATGATGATTATAAAATTCCTTTAAAGGTAATATAAGGGTTTTAACACCAAATTAAATTGGAGTCTATCTCAGTTTTCCAACATCCAAAGGATTAAAATCAGTAGATAACTCTTCAGTGTACATGCCTCGATGCACTAAAGAGGTTAAACCAATTAATTAGTGATACCATATATGGTGTTTGTATCAAAGGATGAGGTTAACATAGAGCATTGCATTTCACTATGCTCTAAAATCAGAAAAGCTTTCCAAAATTAGTCTCATGCAATTTTATTTCCCATGACCGGCGTCAATCAATTGATTTTTTGTGTAATCAAAGATACACTCAAGAACAGGTCTCAACTACCTCTCTTTAGAGTTAGGCACAAAGAGTGAAAGATATTGAGATTCTTTTGCATCATAAATTTGAGAACATTAGTTATTCCTCCCTCTTAGATGATGCCAGCCATCATATGGTAAAAATGTTTTAAATAGCACAATGGTCTTCCGAAACAGGTGATTTAAGTGGTTGTCAGATAATGAAACCAACCAATGTTCAGACCAAAATTCTCTAAATCAGAAGAGATGATGTGAAAATATCATATATATAAGGTCAAGATCCATATCCTCTTATATGGACGGGGTCTTATTTAACTCAACCTTTAAATTCAATAAACAAATTTCAAATTTTGAATAAGAAGAGTATAAACAGCCCCAGCTTATAAGGTTGGGGGATTTTTCACATCTACAATCTCCTCCCTAATGGAAGTCACTTTTCTCCTAATTAGGGAATAAGGCATAAAGTTAATTCCCAAATGAACTATCCAAGGATTCCATTCAGGTTACTATCCATCAAATAGTTCTTGGGAATTTATCATATAGTATAACATTGTATGATAAAAGATACAGGAGGAGACGATCTGACAAAGATACTGATAGAATTCAAGCAATGAATTATGCATCAATAAATGTCATTAATACCATTAAAAAATAACCTCTAGAGAATGACTCTAGTTCAAGGGAGTGAGAAGAGGAATTTATTGTCCATATCATGGTACACACTGAAGAAAATGAAGGAGTTGTGTGTACCTGAAATTAGAGGCTTGTCGAGAATCTGGGTATTCCTTCAAGCAACCAACTCTCAACCCTTCGAAAGTCATCTAACAAGGGGAAAGGTAAAAGTAATATTATGTATCACTTTTACACTAGATAAGGTCAATATAATTTTCCTGAAGATATATTTTATCAGCAAGAAGAGGAGATAAAGGAGTTGAAAAGACTCAATACAGAGTTACTTTGAAGAAGCATTTCATTCAGACATGCTCCAAAAGCAGATCTTAAACTTTCACATCCTGTAGGAACTCCTCATCTTGCAAATAAAGATGTAGATAATGAATTCCCTCCATTGGGTTCACAGCTAGGGCAGGATCAAACACATATTTATAGGTATATTCTCATGGGTTATCTAAGACAAATACCAACAGCGCCACCACTAGTGGTTTTTCTAGTCGTCCTGCCAGGTCAAGCTACAATTGTTGTACCTGTACAGGTCCCATCTCAACCAGATATTCCTCAAATGCTTATGAATAAAATTAAGGAATTAACAACTCGATTGGAATCTATGGAAGAATAGTGTGCACCAGTTTAACTAGAAAAGAAAGCTTACCCCAAATGGGTGGATCCGATCCATCCCCCACCAAACTTTGTGAATATTAAATTTCCCATATTTAATGGTTTGGGAGATCTGGAGCATCACTTAATGCATTTTCTTTTTCATTTTGGTCCAATTATGGAGACTACTCAATAATAAGATACATTAATGCTCAGATGTTTTGTGAAATAATTACAGGGGCTTGCTTTTTTCTGGTATACAAGTTTGTAGTCATGATTAATTACTAGATGGGAAGACCTCCATCCACAATTCCTTCCCCAATTCAACTCAACCATGTTGCAGACAACAATTTTTTGATCCTCAAATTGAAAATAAATGGAGAATGAAAGAGTTTTATATTTCATTTCTCTATGGAAAGTATTATAATATTCTTTAAATCTAGAACTCCCTCAAGAAGTGTTCCTTCCAATTTGTGTGGAAAATCTGCGTGATGAGTTGCGCACATCATTGATCCCTGTGAAATACATTGGAGGGTTTCAATACCTTGCATCAATATTCCAACAAGTTGAGGATTCCATTGTGTAAAATAAAGCTAAATCTATTGTAATTACATCAGCTCTGGGAATAAGAATAGCTAAATTTGAGAATTCTACAGTCCAAATTAATCAAGCACCTGTACCTTATTCAACTTAGAAACCTTCATCATAATGAAGGGATACACCTTCTGAGCGTCATCAGCAATGAACACCTCGTCAAGATGATAAAAAAGATCAATGTTGGAGATAGTTTGCGGCATTAAAGAAAAAAGTTTATTCTTTTTGGAATGAAAAAGTTTTTGATTTCTTCATTTCGCCTTTGGAAAACAATTTAGTTCAGTTACCAAGGCCTAAGAAACCAAACAAAGAAGAAGATGAAGATCTTCTGAATTATTGTACCTTTCACCAAATGTTGGGGCATCCCATTTAGGATTGATTTGATTTCAAATACCTCCTACAAAAAATGGTAGACTCTGTACAGGTTAAACTAAAAAACTTCATCATCCCAAGTAGCATGTGTTACAGCTACTGATCTAGAGAAATAAGGTGAATGGTAGGAAGTCAAGAGAAAAAATGTGCAGAAGTATGATGATTGGATGATTAAGAAAACAATCAATCAAACTCAAGTCATTCTAATAACATAGTTGAAACAACCAATGGTGTTTTTTTCCTTCCTCCATAGAAAATCCATCTTCATAAAAGGATAAGTTCTCTAAAGGTCCATCATCAAGAAAGTAACATGATCAAAAAGGTAAAGAGAAGTCATAAAAGGATGAGCTGATGTCAAGGACAACATTTTCCTTGAATTTGGAAATTTTCATGCAATCTATTTCAAAACTACAGGAACCACCCCACCAAACGGAACAACCAAAAACTGACCCATCGAGAAGAATCTTTATCAGATAAATAATTGATGTTTGGTTTCATTAATGTTATCCACTTAACGGATCCCAATGAAAATGAGAATTCTTGTTATGATGATCCTAAATTCCCTCTACCTAACTGGGGAACTAGAGGAAGATTCCAAGTTCAACGATACAAGGTAAGATTTAGATATTAAATAAAGCACTATTTTAACTCTACCCCTGCTCAAACCATATATGCGGTGAAAAATCATGGGAGAGCCCTCAGTGGGACCAATAAGAATATGGAAGTTCTCCCTCACATGACAAGATTGGTCCAGATATGATTAATTTGGAAGAACAATTAGAGGATAAACTATCATTTTCATAGGAAGTATATAGACTATGTTAGTATAATATATCAAAATCATATGTATTTCTTGCTTTTTCCCCAATACATGGTACATCTAGATCAAGAGAATCAACATCCAAGGAAACTAAAAACTGCATCTCCATGCTATAAAATGGATACCTATAGACCAAAAGTACGATGTCTTGAAACAGTTAGCCCAATTATCTTCTATGTTTTCAATCTTGGATGCCTTTAATCTATCAAAAGTCCTTAGAGAAGCACTTTTTGAGGCTTTTTCATGTCCTCTAGAGTTTGAAGATGTGGTTTCTGCTACAGAGGTTTACCCTATAGAGAATGATCCTATAGAATGTCATGCTTTCATATCTTTTATAGATGAAGATGAATATGATGTTGTACATGGAAACATCAGACCCTTGTATCTATCTAGAAGGGTTAATGATATATACATCTAACAAGACTTCACTGATAATGGATTAGGAGTCAACCTCATTCCCATTCATACATTTTGTTGATTGAGCCTCACAAAATCTGACTTATCTCATTCCAATTTGATATTGCAAGGTTATGAAAATAATTAATAAGAACCTCTAGGCGAGATTACACCCAGAAATCATTTTAGGGATCTTGTATCTAATTTAGATTACATGGTTTTCTATCAGGACACATCCTTCAACATTTTTCTTGGAAGACCTTGGCTACATCAACATACATCTATTCCTTCATCATATCACCAATGTCTCATGTATTTATTCAATGGTCAAATTGGGAAATTTTATGGTGACAAGTACCAGTTTAAAAATTTGTAATCATAGTATATTGAGGAATAATTCGATCACACAAAGGGGACAAGGTCTATGGAAAAGGATGTAACAATAATAAATTCTCTTAATGGCATAGAAATGATACCTATTAACCCATTCAAACATATTATTATAGATTATGTGTTTCCTATCTATCAAATTTAAAGGATAGGCACAAATCCAGGCACTCATCTAGTGACTTCCATAATTTCAATTGAGGAAATTGATCCTGACAACATGGGAGAAAATTTTTATTTTCAAAGAAGTGGTGAAAGATTAAATAACGATTTCCTCATTTCAACCATCAAACATCAAAAAGTAGTTATTTCATAAATCAGACTAGAAGAATTTGTTTCAATCATAGAGGAAGATAAGGATGTTGATTACCAACCTATCACATTCTCTTTAATTCTCCAGGAAGACCCTTCATCATCATAAGGATCAGAAATTATTCCCTCTTCTTCAGGATGTTTGAATAAAACTCCTCCCCTAGATCTGAAATTTTTTCTCCATCATGTACTTTGAATAAAGAAACAGAAGAAGTGACAGGTAAGGAATAATAAGAATAATATCTCAGAGATTCTCCTCCAACATTTGAGGAAGGAATCTTCACCACTATGGATGAGCTTAGAGAAATAAATCTGGGTATATAAGAAGATCCATGCCCCACTCTAATTAATGCGGCTGTGATTTATGAAGAGAAATAGATTAATACTTTATTTATAACACAACAATGAGATATATTTTCTTGGAACTATTATTAAATTTCATTCCTTAATTCTTATGTGGCCACTCATCATTTGGGTTTTCCAAAAGAGCATTGTGGATTCAAGCAGGCAGTAATAAGAACACACCAAAATCATGCCTCTAAAATTGATGTTGAAGTTGAGAAGATTATCAAGGATAAATTTTTTAGGGAGGTGAAATATCCCCAATTTCTAGCCAACATTGTCCCAGTGAAAAAGAGTAATGGGAAAATCAGAGTTTTCATTTATTTAAGAGATCTTAACTAGCATTGTCCCAAATATGACTTTCCAGTTCTGATCAAAAAGCTATTAATTGATGAAACCGATAGCTATGAAGCTCTCTACATCTGGGATGGATACATTGGGTACAATCAAATCTGAATGGTCCCAGAAGATGATGAGTCTACAACATTCATATCCACTCAAGGTGTGTTTTTCTATCAGGTAATTCCCTTTGAAATAAAGAATGTAGGTGTGACATATCAATGTGCCATGCACCATATCTTCAAAGGCTTCATAGGAATGTTTTCCAAATGTCATGTTGATAATCTGGTAGTTAAATCCAGACAAAATTCCAATCACCTAACTGATTTGGAGTCCATATTCAATAAAAATTAGAAATATAATTTGAAGATTAATCCCTTGAAATGTGCATTCGAGGTAACCTCAGAAAAATTCCTCAACTTAATTGTATTCCATTGTGGAATCGAAGTTGATCTTAATATGAAAAATGAAATCCATGGCATGTCACCTCCTTAAAAATTGAAAGAATTAAGGGTAATTCAAGGATACATGGCGTATATTCAACTCTTTGTCACTAATTTAGCAAAAAAGTGTTTACCCTTTACCAAATTAATGAATAAGGAAGTCAACTATCAATGGGCTGAAGACTGCCAAGAGACATTTGATACCCTCAAGGAATATCTCTTGAGTCCATCGGTATTAATGAAACCTATTGAAGGAAATCCACTTATTCTCTATGTAACATATTTAGAGCGATCACTGGGAGCCTTCCTTTCATAAAAGAATGATGTTGGGAGTGAAAATAGCCATTATTATCTAAGTCAAACTATGCATGAAAATAGACTTGATATTCAAGTATTGAGAAGTGATGCCTGGCATTAATCTTTATAGTTAAAAAATTAAGAAAATACCTGTAACATCATGAGGTCCAATTGGTATCTTGTAATAACCTACTCAAATTTATACTCATTCATCCTATGCTTACATGACGTTTGGCATGGTAGAAAGTTATTTTGAAATATTTCGATATCTATTTTTTGCCTCAGAAAGAAATAAAAGGCCAACACCTGGAAGATTTACTTACTAAGCATCCATATGCAGAATATACATCATTGAATACTGAACTTCCTAATGAAGAGATCTTATCTATTCAAGATAATCCCCAAACATGGGAAATGTACTTTGATAGTTCTTCCAAAAGTCCAATGGGGAAGAAAATGGAGAAACATAAACTCAACAAAGCTAGGTTAGAAATTTTACTTATTTACCCATAAAAATTAGTGTTTTCATATTCCTTCCTATTGTTAGAAGGCGGTACCAACAATGAGGCTGAATATCAAACTCTCATTATAGGCCTAGAATTGGCGCTCCATCTACTAGTGAACCACCTGAAAGTGAAAGGAGATTTACAGTTGGTAATCAAATATATCAATGGGGATTATGCTATCAGAACAAAAGAGTTAGTCCCTTTTTGTGATTATGTTAGAGGGTTAATGGTTGAATTTCCTTTAGATACAGCATTGTCTTATGACCCAAGATCACAAAATTCACAAGATGATGCATTGGATAATGAAACCATATCCCTGTTAGATCCAAACCGAGATGAAAAAATCATCATCATTTCCCATTGGCATGTGGTTTTACCTTCCATTCAAACTATAATGGAGGATATTAATGAAATTAGCCCAATTTCGATGTGGTATGGTTATATCATGGTATGGATGACACCTATCATGGAATACCTTTAAAATGGAGTAATTCCACTAGATAGAGTTGAAAAGAATATATCTAATGACTTGTGTCCAATTTCACTCTTTATGATAGTCCAGATCACCAGAAGATCCTCTAAAACTGAGGTAATGATAGAATCCTATAATGTTGTATAAATGGAGAAGAAATTTCATCTCTCATGAAAGAAGTGCATGCAAGAGCATGTGTTTCTCACTAGTCTAGGCATAATATTTCTTATCAAATTAAAAGGTTGGGATACTTTTAGACTTTAATGATGTAGGATTACATGGATTTTAACAGGAAATTTCATTCTTGAAAACTGGATACCAACTTCATTCATCAATCCCCAGAGTTACTACATACAACTAAATAATCTTGGAAAATTTCTATATAGGGAATATATGAAGTAGGACCATATCCTCCAACTACAATTAATAAGTTTTAGTATATTCTTACTACTACTGATTTCTTCTCCAAATGGGATGAGGTAGTACCTCTTAAAGTAGTCAGATCCAAAATCATTGTTAGCTTTGTCAATGCTAATATCATCACTTGATTTGGTGTCCCCCATACTATATTGATGGAAAAAGACACCAATTTTGGTTCTTATGAGGTAAATAAATTGTATTAGGATCACAATATCAAATCCAACCATTCATATCACTATCTTGTAGTGGCCAATGGAGTGATAGAGGATTTTAATAAGAACCTATCAAACATACTGCAGAAGATAGTGGACAAGGATAAGAAATCTTGGCCGAATAAACATTTTCATGATTTATGGTCTTATCAATCTAATACTTATACTATTACTCAGGAAACTCCATATTCATCGTTGTATGTCACATAAGTAGTTTTTTCAATTTAAATTCAATTGTCTTCCCTCTGACTTTCAATATTTGATAAGTTATCTATAGATAAAAAGTCTCAAAAATGATTTTATGAGATAGAATGATTAGACAGAGAGAGATAGCGTACATTTTATCATTTGGAAGTATATTAGAACAAAAAAGAACAACTGTTTAATAAAAACTATTTCCACTAGTCATTTCTTCAAGAAGAATTGATATTGGTCCTCAGGACACCAATGAAACCAGGAAATAATCCTCTAAATCATGAACCAAAATGGGGAGGACCTTATTAAATATATAATGTCTACTCAAATGGAGCTTATTCCTTAATCTAAATGGATGGATAACTTACAAAAACTCCAACCAATGTAAGCGTCTTGAAGAATTACTTTGTGTAATTGCACATAAAATTTCCTCGCTACATGAATCTAAACTATATAGCATAATGTCCTTGTTCCAAGTCATTAAACTGCATAACAACCATAAGAATCCATGTTTCACGATGATAAAATGTGTAGCATCTTTGTCCTTATCGCAGGATGTTAAATTTCATGACATTATTTTCCTCATTACACGACATTAAACTATATATTTAACATATTATTTATTTGACTTTAAGAGATTCCATGTGAAATCATTACTTATTTCATGGATAATCCTTAGGGGCACATGACTTCCATTTCTCCGTATGTTTGAATCAGATCTGCATAGAGACGTCATTTAAAGAAATAAATATGGCTTGAATATCATTTTCATTGAGATGCGTAGAGATGCCTAGATCTAAAATCGCAGGCCCAGCCGTAACCACAAAAAAAATTATTTCCCTTTTCCGCTCCTATATATGAACTTGATCTGTATAGAGTTCTCTTTCAAGATTCATGGTTTGATCTTCATACCATTTTGTATCTTAAGTTTAACCATTCTTCTTCTAGAATGTGTTAAAATCCCCTGTCTCCCACATTAAACTCAATTAGTGTGGGAAATGATTTTTTTCAATAACTACGTCTCACATGATTATCATTTTCAATGGGATATGTAGAGATTACTAGATCTCCAATCTTGGGCCCTTTCACCAACACAATAAAAAAATACTACTTTTATTCCCTGGGTAAGAAGCAAAACTATAAAATAGGTGTTCAAAGAACTATGTATGGATTTATTATCATCCATATGAGATACTTATTGACACATATGTTTAATTCCTTGGCCCATCCACAATATTCAATTTTCACGTTGGAATCACTTCATGTCCTCATTCCAAGACACTAAAATGCACAAAATAATGTCCCAACTACACAACATTAAAATAAAAATCACCAAAAGAACTACGTAGGGATTGATTCTAATCTCATTGAGATACGTAGTGAATGATAGGCCTTATCTCCTAGTCCCATCCATGGGATAAATTTTTTATCTATCTTCCACATATAATAAACAATCTATGTGGGAGTATTCATTTTGGGTCCTCTACTTATAAATCCCACCAAGGAAACAAGAAATTTCTCCATGTTACATTTGAGTTAGATATATGTATAGCACTCCAAACTCATGGAAAATATTGATTAAAATATTTCTCATGTGCATTGAACATTACCCCCTTTCATATTTCACACTCTTAATCTTGAATATTTTCAGATCTTTATAATATTTCATATGGTTTTTGGTTGTAGAGTTTCTGATATATGAGAACACTTTTTCCAGACGATGCAGTGTGTTCCCTTAGTTGTCCTGGAATAAGTTTCTTATATAACAGGTCCTTCAGTAAAAAGATTCCACTCTTTGGCTATGCAGAATATTACATAGCTGTCACAACATAATACAACCCCCATAATGTGTTTTTAAAATAATGGTATCTTAGTTCTTGGTTAAATTGAATTTTCCCCTTCAAACATTGATGAAAATATACAAGAATATATATATTAAAGTATTCATCCATGTATTTTTGTCCCATTACCTTTATCTCAATATGAAAGTCTTTAATACCAGGGTTTACACATTTCCCTCTACTGCTGTTCAAAGAAATATGAAATAACCTTGGATCGTTTAACCACATATCATCCACTGTTTCCATTTTTTCCCTGGTTGTATAATATAAAACTATAGACACCATACATTCAAAATTTTGTTCAAACCGTTATAGAAATCATATTCCTTTGGAAATAATGATTTGAAATTCCCTTTCTGTATTCAGGTACCTTTCTCCCAAAACCAAACTATGTGATGTGGAAAATCTGAATATCCATAAACTTTCTTCATCTTTTAGAAATAGAATGTCAAACTTTTTAGAAATCTTTTACTTGACTATACAGTACTAGCCCTCATGTGGCCTTGCATAATTTTTCTACATAATGGGTCTGTTAGTAAAAATATGCCACTATTTGGATATACAGCATATTCCCTAGTTGGCCCCACATAATACACCCCCCATATTGAGTTTTACAAATAATTGTAACTTTGTTCTTATAAAAGAAAACATATATTTTATTTATCCATTTTCCCATATCATTCTTCAGATTAAAAAATTCCCAAATAACAATTTACAATTATTCCTTTCCCAATATTAAAATGGTAATATGTTTCCAAATAAATTATCAAGAAATTGGAGAGTCTCAAACCTTTGGTCAAAGCTAAAGACCATAAATTAAAGCCACCCATTGTGCCACTACATGACTTAAAACTGAACAGTAAAATGTCCTCACTACATGACTTTAAACTGCACATTATAATGTTCCCAATACATGACTTTAAAATTTCATAGCATAATATTAGAAATCCCCTTTCTAGAAAATTTTAACCATTGATCACCCACAAAACTTATGTAGAGGTGGTTTTCCCATTCATGACACATGTTGATATAGATAAACCTATATTCATAAAAACCTTTTCCTTGAAAAAACCACCCACTGTGGTGTTGAGTCACACAAATCTTATCTTCCTTTATCTTTTAATAATAAAATGTTAAATTTATAAGAGATTTTTTTTACTATGCAGTACGTGCCCCTAGAGTCCTTGAATAAAATTTTCCTACATAATAGGTCGTTCAGTCAAAAGATGCAACTATTTGGCTATGCATCATATTCCATAGTTCATCTTTCATAATACAGCCACCATAACGGGTTGGTAAAATAATGGTAACCTCATTCATGTAAGGGAATAACTTTATGTGTATACAAGATTTAGATTTGGTGACCATAAAAATCATGACTCAAGATTCCCCTTGGAAGTATTTAAAGAATATTAGAGAAATTACTAGCCATTGAGCCTTGTTTGGGATCTAATTTAAAAAATTTATGGTCAATTATATTCAACCTTAGACACTAGCCTTATTAGTCTGACATGCATGACTCAAAACTATCAAATAACAAGATACATGGTAGTCACCAGATTGAAAACCCATAATGGGTAATCTGGAAAAAAGTTGAGGCTTAACTCACTAAAACTACATTTTGTATGGTTTAGAATATATTGAGTAATAAAAATCCGAAAGATAAATTTTTTTTTGGGTTATCTATATGACCCAAGTAAAAATAAAACTATGCTTTCTAGACCCATGGCTTAGGAAAAAATTAGAGAATCCTTCTAAAATTGATGTAGTAATAAATCTAACCAAATGACAATGGAATGATTCAAAGTTCCCTACTTTTACCTAAGAACAAGATTAATTTCATTCCGAATGAATCAAATTCTAAGGGGGGATTTTGTAGACACCATAAAACATGTTTCATGCACTTCTCCACAAAATGACCTAAACCAGGATAAAAGAGTTAGTGGTGAAAAATTACATTTTTATGGGGGGAAATGATGGTAGAAAAGGCACCGGCTCGAAGGGTTGGGACTGCGGCCTGATAGTGATCCCAAGTAGGGGTGAGGGGCACAACCCCATTGGTATGGAGAAATAAAATCGGCTATGTCCCTAAAGCAGCACCCAAGGTACCTGGACATAAATACATGTGTGCCACCATGCTGGAGGTGAATGAAGAAATTATTTTGTCTATGTCTTAAAAGAAGAGACCCGATATTGCACAATCATCATTAGTGTGCAAGCCTACTTGGGAACCACCCATCTGGCATGCAGACACTTGCACACAACAAATCTGGTCCACAACCATACTTCATCTCCCAATATTTTTTCACCAAGGGTCACTTATTTTCATATAAATAGACCCTTAGGGAAATTATTTGTGTGGACCAATTTTCCTGAAGCTTAATTGATACTCTGGTCTCCCTAGTGCATCTCCCAAGTCTTCTAAAACCTTCAAGGTCGATCTTTAACACCCAAAGATGGGGAATTTAAGGAGGGTCATAGGATTTATGTCCCTTTAGTGTTTGAAATCCATAACACTTGAACAACTAATGAACCCAACCTCCCTGGATCAAAAAAACTTCAGAACCACCCATTTCTTTCAAGGGAACTTGAGTGCCAAACTTTCAAGAATACCTGTGAATAATATTGAAGGATTAAGTCAAGTATCACCCAAGTATTAACATCCAGGTTGTTCATCACATAAGTGAACATCATGTCACCCAAGCCTACCTGAGTGCCCATACTTGCACTCTAGATACATACTTGTGTTCCCTTCTTTGATTCACCTAATCCCTTCAGCATACAATCCTTTCATCAGGCCTTCTTTAAATCCATTCATGGTAAGGACTCTTCTTCATTGGATTTATTGTCTAAAATCGATTATGTTGAAACCTCCACCAAAACCACCGGACTCATCAATCCTTTAGGAAAGGTATATCAAAGTGTCTCCTATTTGGGTTTGTAAATCCGGATCCAGAGGTTTCCAAAAAAAATTCATCTGGGTTAGGATTCATGGAGTGTTTGTAGGTTAGTATATCCACAATCACATGGACATTTCTCCCAGGAACAATATTGGTGAGTTCCTGGTATAGAGGATTAGGGTTTTGATTTTTTTCCTCCCCTTTTCGTATATAAAACCCATAACCTCATATATTTGTTAGATAAGGTACAGTTCACACCTACTTTTCCTTTTGAACAAAGGAAATGTCTCCCTCCCCTACCTGGACCAATTTTAGGGCAGCCATCCTGGTTCAAGTCTCTAATCTTTCAAGTATTAGGTTTAATTCTTTCTACTCTCTATTTCCTTCACCTTCACTCCTTCCTTACATTGGACCCTTGTCCAATGTAATGAAAATAAAGGGAAGTCTCCATGCCTTACCCTCTTCCCCGACCACCTCGACCGCATCCACCCTTGCAGCTGTAGGCCCATCCTCCTCCACCATCAGAGGATAAAATTTGTGAGTACCTTTGTTGAATATTTGAAATCCTATTATTTCTCAGACTGAGCTTGACTCATGTGGGAATATAGATTTTCGATGATCACAACATTTTCCCAAACACCTCATTTTAATGACCTATGAGAACTCTGATTCCCACCATAATTGGGATACTTAGGAAGCCTTCCTAAGGCCCGACCTCCATCTAATGTTCATCCACAAATTGGAATCCTCCTTAGGATTAAGCCCCAAATTAAACCCCAAAATCACATAGGAATTCTTTTCAGGATGTAAGCCCAAACACATTTCTCTCAATGAACTATACTCTCTTAGAAGATTAATTGAACTGTGTGGGATTTGATTCTCATCCATATGGGATATGTAGGAAGCCTCCTGGGGGTTCAAACCCAAAACATAAAATCAACCATGTTATTCCTAGTTCATATTACGAACATTGTATAATCCAACTAGGAAACCCATATTCATTATAAATTACTTGGGCTTCTTAGTTATAAGTCCCACACAAAACCTTTACTAAGCACAAATCACTTAGATTTCTTTACCAAATTACATTAAACTATATGTCAAGGTCCTTATCACATGACCTTAAAAGGTATGATGTGTCCCAGTAAGAGACACTAAACTATGAGGGTTATGATTCCTTTCACAAGTATACATAGGTATCCCATTCATGGGTACAATTCCAACATCAAAATAGACTTTTTTTTCTGTAGATGACGATAAAATTCCAATGTTCCCCACTAAGTGGATTAAAAATATAGTACCATCATAAAAACGGTTAAAATAATCTATAAAAAGTACATGATAGGATACCATTGACTGAGAAACAAGAATACATATGAATGTATCCATTAATGAAGAACCATTAATACATACTGATGATTCTAAATTTCACACATGATAATAATTGATTGAAAATTCCAAGGGAAACCTATGTTGTACTTGGTGAACTGATAAGGATTCATGAAAATATCTCAAATCTATAAGAGAGTACCAGAGTAGTAAATAATTCCCCACAAAATTGTGTGATGAGTCTAACCTCCCATCCTCTAAACCAATTCATGATATTAAGTATCGTAAGTTCAAACATAATGAGTGCCTGGCTTTGGAAAGAAGGTCCCTTTGGATAGAGAATCGTTGGATGTTTCTGGTTCCATAAATAAATCAAATGGAAACTTCTTAGAAGTAGTGATTCCTAACCTTAACACATGTTGCATGGGATGGAAAAACAGATACCATATTTCCTTTTTGGCAGGGAATGATTCATTTATTTCCTTATAGATTTAATATTGGCTTCATAGGGGACTTATTTTCTCCGTTTTCAATGGTATGATAAACTAGGATTTAGGGTTATCCATGTTTAGATTAGTTACATAAATTATATCAAATGGTTTTTGGAATCCCCTAATTGTTTTTTCTATAGTTATCTAAGATAACATGTAAGATATCCTTTCTTTTTATGAGTCTGTAGATGATTATGATAAGATTCTCTAGAATGGACAAGAGGGGTTGTCCCATTTCATGGTTTGAGATAATATTACATAGATATTTATTGTGGTACCTTGGAGCTCATTGGTTTTGAATAATTTCTCAAAATCTAAGTTTTCCAACGTTTCATGTCTTGGAAACCTTAATCATCTGCCCACCCAGGATAGATTGTAGAAAAGGGGTTTGGATTTTTTGATTTTTTTCATAATGAATTGGATTATGAGAACATTGATAAATTATTCTATAAATGTATTCTATCTATGAATATTTGAACCTCCTTATTAAGCCTATGGAATGTTGAATGATTTTTTTACTATTTTTCTTCCATTTTAGATTGTTGTAATGTATTGTTTTCTAAATATTATTTGAAATTGATTTGGGAAGACTTGGGCTCGTCACTTTGGTTTATATTATTTAGTAGGATAGCAATTATAAGTTACGTGATTTTTACTCTCATTATGGTAGATTTACTTTTTTGATGTTTGAGCGGACTATTTGATCCCAGATCTCTTCTTACAAATAGTACCTTAATAATACAGTTAATTGGAAGTGGGTTTGAAGATGGAATCTTCTGGGTTCTTTTCAAAAGGATGGATATTGGTTCGAATATGGGATGGGTTGGTCTGGGTTTCAGCTGGCTATTTATTTTTTGTATGGTGGTTGGGATTCTTGATTGTGGCTGGGGTTATCCTTTTGGATTGTATTCTATTTGGGTTATTTTATTCGTTGTTATTATTTAGTTCAATAGTGGTGTTTTTTCATGTTGTAGGGGATTCTTGTGGATGGGTTGTGGTGTTTTGAGGTTGGTAAGGTGTTTTGTTTTTTTAGGAATTGGTTGAGGGTGATGGTTGTTGTCCTAGAGGGTTTTGTTGTGGTGATGTTTCCAAGGAGCTGGGATACTCGGATTAGTGCATGGTCTGGCTATGTTTGTAGGGAGTGTCATGGATATAGTGCATTAAGCTGTTGTGCATTCCTTTTCTCTTTATTCAGATTCTAGAATGATGATGTCACTGGATGTTGTTTCTTGTTGTTAGAGGAGTATGGGGGTGGATGTGTGGTGTATTTAAGATCAACCACAGGTT
Organism: Viscum album; assembly: GCA_963277665.1. Lineage (NCBI taxonomy): Eukaryota > Viridiplantae > Streptophyta > Magnoliopsida > Santalales > Viscaceae > Viscum > Viscum album. Next base: position 1,421,638,396 of record OY728136.1, on the reverse strand, counting down.
TTGTGATCCAATATTCTTCTTGGGCCTTTAGTCAGTTACTAGTATCCTTGATTTAGTAGTGTTGGGGTTGCTGGTTATAGGTGATGGTCATTTTGGATATGGTTTTTTAGTAGGATGGAGGGGTTATCTTTATTGTTTAGTGTATGTGGTGAATGGTCTTATTGTTGGCTGTCATTGGTTATGGTTGTCTTGCCTTCTGTTAGTTTCTAGTCGAGGCATGGAACAAGCCAATTTTGTAGTGTCATATAGTAGACTTTCTATTTTGGTGCAGGCTGCTGTTCAGGGTTATTTTGTAAATGGATGTTTCGGTCTTGGGATAGGTTCACATTGGATATTTTTGGTTTGAGGTGTTGTCTAGGATGTGTCCAGTGCATCTTGGTGTGGCTGATCTATGGTGGGGTGTTCTACTAGTTTATCACGGGATGTTGTAGATGCATGATGCCCCAATGGCTGCTATTTTATTTTTGTAGGATATTATGCCTGATATTATGTTTTACTAATTCTTGGTTGAATTGGGATTTTCATGATTGTTTTTAGCATAGGTAACTTGTTGGGAGTATTGGTCTGTTTTTATAGTTTTTCACTGGGTTTTCCGAAGTCTTATTTATTGTTTCTCTTAGGGATATTTTCTGATTTTTACTAAGTTGCTTGTTTGGTTGGGTTTCATGATGTAGGTGTTTTCTCATTGTGGCCTGTGGTAGTGTGTGGATCCTTGTCAATGAGGTTGCAGGTGGTTTTTTTTGGAGATGATGGCTAAGAGAAGGTGGGTTGTGGCTTTCTGGTGGTGTGACCATGGATTGGTGGGTTGTAACACCACGATATTTTATGAGAAGTGTTATTTTTAATTTATTTGATGTCTTGTGTTGTATGCTACACCAAGATTATCTTGCTCTATATGCAACACCGTTTTATCTTGCAGTATACGCAACACTATTCTTGGATCGTGTTACATAAAATTTCAAGTTCATTTGAAGTTATTGTACGCAACATTGAGTGTGTATATATATATATTCAAGGAATAAATGCAATATGGGTGGATTATATTATACGAAACAACAAAAGAATCTTGCACTACACACAACCCTGACTTGGCATGCATTACATGCAATCACGACCTTCCCCGATAGCGTGTGTTGTACGCAATACAGAGTTTCACTAAACAACGATATATTATATAAACTGGGCATTATGAATAGTAATACCCACTTTTTAAAATTTTATTTTTCAAAATGGACTTCATTTTTGGATTCGGAATATCGAAATTAGCCTAGGGTAAATTTTTGGTATTTTTCTGAAAACTTTCAATTTTTGATGAATAGTGAAAACACTGGGTTACTATTTAAAAACCAACCTTTTATATAAATAATTATTTATTTTATATAAATTTATTTTAGGTAAAAATTGATACGTAATACATATATATGTTCAATGTAATTTGTTGGAGTCATTTTATAATAATTTTAGAGATATAAAAATTTTATTGAACTTTTCATCGTCTTTTACCCACCTCCTAGGAGTGTTTGAAAATTTACATAAAACAAAATTTTACCGCTTTTGTGAGTGGAATTTCGAAAATCCGAGAGACACGGTTAATATGAAGGTGTAAAATGTGGTTCAATAAGATAAAAATAATTTTTGGAGAATAGTAACTTTTTACTTTTATTTACCACGGTTAAAAGTAAATAGGGTAGTTAAGGGTAAAAATGATATTGTTATTACCATAACACATGTCCTAATTCTATTGGATAAGTGTAGTTCAAACAAAAACAACCTTATAAATAAAATATTATCATTTAGGTCCACTTCTATTAGATTATGACATTTATTATTATTTTATTTAAAGAAGAATTAAAATAGTTAAAATCAAAGCTTAATAACTAAAACAATTTTAATATAGGGTTATACATAATATAAATTCGAATATAAATATTTCGTAGAAATATAAAAAGATTTCATAAATAATTGTATTTTATTTATAATTTTTAGACATTAAATAATTTAATTTATTTATGACACAATGATGATGCAGTAATTACCTTATTAATGAAATATTAACATAATTCATGTTATAAATACCCAAATAAATGTAATTTTAGAATTTTAATGAATTAAAATAATTTTATATATTAATATAACTTATTATTATTGATTTAATTAAATTTTTTAGAACTAATCATGTTGTTATGGTTTTCACAAAAATCATGTACCAAATAGTGTCAAAATTGACATAAAACAGTTTTTAAAACCAATATTATATTATTAATTGTTATTTTTTTCCTAAAAATCTAAGGTTATTAAAAATGACATATATAAGTATATATATATTAATAATGAACAACTTGGGGTTCTTTTGGCATGTTATAGTAAGTTTATTAAGCATATAGTGTAAGAAAACAAAAAGACACGGTAAAAGTTAAATTATTTAACTTAGAGTTAAATCTAAATGATAAGGATAAAATAGTAACCTAAACTTGTCTAAAACCTATTTGTAGAGATTATTTAGACCCATACCCACCTTAGCTTCGAAATAAATCAATTTCGAGCTATTAAAAACCGAATATGCCTTTATTATAAAATAATATTTTAAGTTTTCCTAAGGTGCCCCTCTCCTCCCTTATAAAAAGGGCACCCCTTCCCTCTTCACTTCAAACCCTTTTTAGCCTTTAATCTCGGCCAACCCCTGCCCATTTCTCTTCTCCACTTCCCTAGAAACATTTTTGAGGTTCTGGTATTCTCAAAAGACCAACTCTAATTCCTTAAGAGAAGGATTAAAGGAGGTGCATCAAAGAAGAGGTAATCTCTTCTTCCGATTCTCTCATGTTTATTTCTTCTTCTACTTCTTCTTTTTTAGTGGTATCATTATAAAGTAATAACATCAGTATTACTTATATACTGATATCTTATTATAAATATGAAACAACCATATTTCACCTTCTATCCAACCTACGGAAAACGAAATCACCGCGCGTGCGTACGTACGGAATACCGTCTTCACGCCATGGTGTAATCTGTTTTCGAACACCACATTACATGGATGGGTATAATGGTGTAAATAAATAACTATATATGATTATTGTAAAGTGGTATTGATTATGAAATATTATTCATACACTTCAATACAATTCCACGATCATGGGAACGAAATCATCGCTCGTGCGTACGTACAGACTATCGTCTCCATGACACGATGAGATTGATTTTCCATGTTAACCATTCATGAATGATTATAAAGTATATATAATAAGTAATCATGAAATATATGACATAATAATTATACTTTATTTATGTATATATATATATGTATTTCATCTACTTAATTCCATTAAATTCAATAAGGAAACAAAAACAGTGTTCATGCGTACGTACGGCCTACCGTCTCCATGAACGGTGTATTTCATTCCATTTATCGATATATAATATATATATATATGTATATGATGAATATATATTATATATAAATCATGTTTTACATTCTCTAATTAGTTAAATAGGAATATAATTAATAATATCAAGAACAACAAGTCCAAACACGTACGATAAATAAAATGTTATTACCCAAAACGATGCTTTAACATGGAACTTAAAAAAGAACGGGTAATATAACATTATAAGTGAACCATATATGATATTATAACAATGAATATGATAAGTGAATGACATTATTTAAATCATTATATAGAATTTTTGGATACGTATGAATCATATCAGACCTAAGGTAAGGGATAATTATTCCAATCTCGTTTTTATCCAAGATCGTTTAATCGTAAGTATTTTCTGGGGTATATTTATCATCCATGTCCATGTTTTCTAAAAGTGTTTTCATGTATGTTTAAAGTCCTTTTTACCCATTTGTTACTTCTACCACATGTTATGAAAGGAATAATTCTTTTGTTTACCATACTAGGAACTTTTTGACTTTTCCGACAAAAGTACGAGGAAAATGTTTTTTTAACTTATACGGCATGAAAAAAATTTTACGGTTTCATAACACCTTATTTTAATGAAGCTTACTCTACAATATTTCATGACTATTTTCAACAAAATCCTTTTATTTCAAAATTTCATGGCATTTTTTGAAATGAAAATGATTCTGAATAAGAAAGGATATTTTCCTCAAGAATTTATTTCAAGTGTTTTATCAAAACCAATTTCCATCTAAGATGGAATTATTTCATATGTGTATGTTTCAAGTATAATGTCTCTAGGATTTACATGGTTTCACTTTTCTTATGATGAAATGATATCCATTATTCTTATATGAATTATGTTATGATGGGATGATGTTTATGAAATCAATTTTATTCTTTGGGTTAGGATGAATGATTTATGTTTCTGTTGTGGCACATGTAAGAATTATTTCATTATGAGATGGGTGGGACCTATATATCCCTCCAATGCATTGGGTAAAGATTTATATTTCATGAGATAGACATGGCTGGAATGGTAAGTTAATCTGGTTCAGTAATACAGGACTGGAACGAGGAGTGAACTCGATTCAAAAAGGGACTTTGTTCACTAAGATAGTCTTGGCAGCAATGCCTTGGCTACTATGGAAATCATATCATGTGCTTAATGGTTTCCACAATCACATGTTTTATTACCGAGCTATTTTATCATGATTGATATTCGTTTATGATATATTCCTTACGTACTTCCAAGATTTATGTCTTTGCTCAATATTTTGATGATTAGATTTTATTTTCATGTTTTTTCATTCAAATGATTATGGATTGTTTTAAGTTCTCTATGTTTACCTTTACTGGGCATTTGAGCTCGCCCTTTTTTGTTTTCTTTTCCCCAAGATATAAAAAATGGTTTTAGGTAAGAAAACCAAAAAGGGGAAGATCTTTATGGGAGGTTTTGAAGATCTTTCAACATGATTAGAAGATTATGTTCCGAGTTTCCAAACACACTAAACTAATACGGTCTTTGGGTGTCTGTTTTTTTCATGTATTAATTATTCTGAAAAAGTAATGTAATGTCCATGTATGTCAGGATTTGGGTCTCTACAGTTGGTATCAGAGTGAAGGTTTAGTTAACCTTCGGAAACTAGAATGAGAAAACTTTAGTGAAATCCCTAGAGACATTTCTAAGGTATGTCTAGGGATGTCCCTAAGGATAAGTATATATATAGGTTATAGTCCTAGAATTACGATAATGATATTAGAATTAAACCTATTATGTTAGATATTAAAGTTACTCCCCCTTTATTTTGTTGTTTTCCTAGCATGATTTTTTCCTCTCACACTATTCTTTTTGGGTTTTAGAAAATGGCTGGAAACAGGAAGATTCACGATAATGGAAGAATGATGGAAAATGGAATGATATTCTTCATGAGAACCCAAATGTGATGGGATTTGGAAGTCCAAACATCGTTATTATTCCTAATCAGAAATCTCATAATATGATTAATAATCTCAACTTCGGTAAGTTTCTAGACTCAGCTAATAAGAGAAATATGGAGTTTCATGATGATTATAGAGGAAAGAAAGTTCAATTTCCCTCATGTAAATCATGTAGGAAGAGGCATAAAGGAGATTGTTTCAAAGGAACTGTAAGATTCTTTGGGTGTGGAAAAGAAGGACACAAAGCCAGAAATTGCAAAGGAAATGGTTCAATTAACACTGTGGAGAAGGATAATGGTATTCCTACGACATCAACAGTGATTAGATGTTTTGAATGTGGAATGAATGGTCATTATGAAAACCAATTCCCTAAGGGGAAATATCATGAAGAGAATCATCATGGTCATATGGGTAGTATTTATGTGGATGATGATGAAGAGACTACAAATGAAATATGAGATGAAAGAAATGATGAAGCTCAGTCAGTGGTTTAAGAAGTTAATGGAATGGTTGTATGTTTTTCAAGAATAATGTATGGTACTATGGAATAAAGAATCATCTAAGGATTGTTACACTATTGTTATTCCTAAAGTATTTGAAAGTATATGTTTAATGGTAATGGTAACCATGAAAGATTATTCAGATATTTTTGGAAATAAGATGATATGCGCATAATGAATGTATAAAGAGAAAATAATATGTTTGATAGTATTCATGAGCTCATGAATGATATAAGGACTAAGTGATATGATGATTTGAGTATATAGAATTTTTGGGATTTTGGTATGTAGAAAGTGTTATCTTTTAACTACAAGCATGTTTTCACTAAGGTTCAATGTGTATTAATTTTTCAAGAGAATACATGATTAAGGCCTTCGAATGTTTGGAATATGACCAACAAGACATATCTTATGAGATATGGGGATAAATGATGGTATTCACATGCTAGTTTAATGACATTTCTAGTAATCATTTTCTTAATATTATGATATTGGACAGATGTATTTTGTATAAGTCTAAAGACTAGAATGGATTATGTCGGACATCAGATAGTATTGTTTAAGGCTTGATCTTTTTGTTATAATAGTATTGTTTTAGAAAAAGTACAACCTGCAGGATGGGTGACAACCCGTCGCGTCGGACAAGGTTGCGAGAATCGAACCCACAACCGAAGTGAGACAGGCCTTTATCGACTACCACTGGCCTATAGGAAGTCCATGGTTAGTAGAAACTAGTTTTATTATTAAGCGGTATGATATACGAAGTATAAGTCCATTCTTGGAGCCATATACGTTTAATATCGCCATATATGGACTTATTTATATTGAATAACTTTTTCTAACCTTTCGTTTGAGAATGATGGAATGACATATCATTCTAACAGATGATCTGCTAACACTTCACAGATGACAAATTCAACTTCATTTCTTTGGGAGATGAAGGGGAAATTGATCAAGGCCCAAACAACAGTAAGATTGTAGCAAAAATCAAGTAAGTATTTCTTTTAATTCAAAAATTCTTCAACTTTAGCGAAATGATCGTGAAAACCAAAAATGTTGTCCTAGTGCCCTTATATCCGATGAATCAAATGGTACCTTAGATCATCACAAATTTATGGCTTTGTGATTATTGGATTTTTCATAGCCATGTTCTCTACCACTCTCCATCAGAACATGATGGTCATATTTCTCTTCCATATCCATATTTTCACCTATGTTCTCTTATGTGGAAACCCAGTGATTAGTTAATTTGGGTAACCGTTATGTTTCATACTTTATTTTTTAAAGATAAGTTTTGGTATTCCTTTTTACAATGTGGGTTTCTATTAAAACTTTTGAGTATAAAACCATTTATAACCCCGACGAATTTAGAGGGAGAAATTCATTTTAAGGGGGGTAGAATGTAACACCCCGAGATTTTATGAAAAGTATTCTTTTTAATTTATTTGATGTCTTATGTAGTATTCTAGACCAAGATTATCATGCGCTATATGCAACACCGTTTTATCTTGCAGTATATGCAACACTATTCTTGGATCGTGTTACACACAATTTCAAGTTCATTTGAAGTTATTGTATGCAACATTGAGTGTATATATATATATATATATATTCAATGAATAAATGCAATATGGTTGGATTATATTATATGAAACAACAGTAGAATCTTACACTACATGCAACGCTGACTTGGCTTGCATTACATGCAATCGCGACCTTCCCAGATAACATGTGTTGTACGCAATACCGAGTTTCACTCAACAACGATATGTTATATAAACTAGCAATTATGGATAGTAATACCCAATTTTTGAAATTTTATTTTTCAAAATGGACTTCATTTTTGGATTCGGAATATCGAAATTAACCTACGGTGAATTTTTGTTATTTTTCTGAAAACATTCAATTTTTGATGAATAGTGAAAACACTAGGTTACTATTTAAAAACCGACTTTTTATATAAAAAATTATTTATTTTATTTAAATATATATTAGGTCAAAATTGATACATAATACCTATATAAGTTCAATTTGATTCATTGGAGTCATTTTATAATAATTTTAGACATATAAAAATTTAATTGAACTTTTCACCGTCTTTTACCCACCCCCTAGGAGAGTTTGAAAATCTACATAAAACATAATTTTACCACTTCTATGAGTGGAATTTCGAAAATATGAGAGACACGGTTAATATCAAGGAGTAAAATTTGGTTAATTAAGATAAAAATAATTTTTGGTGAATAGTAACTTTTTACTTTTATTTACCACGGTTAAAAGTAAATAGGGTAATTAAAGATAAAAATGATATTATTATTACCCTAACACATTTCCTAATTCTATTGGATAAGTGTAATTCGACCAAAAACAACCTTATAAATAAAATATTATCATTTAGGTCCACATGGATTAGATTAGAACATTTATTATTATTTTATTTAAAGAAGAATTAAACTAGTTAAAATCAGAGTTTAATAACTAAATCATTTTTAATATAGGGTTATACATAAGATAAATTCGGTTATAAATATTAATTAAAAAGATAAATATATTTCCTACTTAATTTTATTTTATTTATAATTTTTATACATTAAATAATTTAATTTATTTATGACACAATGATGATGCAGTAATTACCTTATTAATGAAATATTAACATAATTGATGTTATAAATTCCCAAATAAATGTAATTTTAGACTTTTTTTATTCCCCTAATTTTATAGGTTAATAATAAAAGTTAGTATTGATTTAATTAACTTTTTTCTAACTAATCATGATTTTATGATTTTCAGAAAAATCATGTACGAAATAGTGTCAAAATTGACATAAAATAGTTTTTAAAAACAATATTATATTATTAATTGTTATTTTATTCCTAAAAATCTAAGGATTGGCCAAATGACTTAGAAAAGGATATATATATATTAACAATGAACCACTTGGGGTTCTTTTGGCTTGTTATAGTATGTTTATTAACTATATAGTTTAAGAAAACCAAAAGACACGGTAAAAGTTAAATTATTAAACTTAGAGTTAAATCTAAATTATAAGGATAAAATAGTAACCTAAACTTGTCTAAAATATATTGGTTGAGAGTATTTATACCCATACCCACCTTATCTTAGAAATAAATCAATTTGTAGCTATTAAAAACTGAATGTCCCTTTATTATAAATTAATATTTTAAGTTTTCCTAAGGTCCCCCTCTCCTCCCTTATAAAAAGGGAAGCCCCTACCTCTTCACTTCCAACCCTTTTGAGCCTTGATACTCGGCCAAACCCTGACCGTTTCTCTTCTCCACATCCCTAGAAACATTCTGTAGGTTTTGGTCTTCTAAAAAGACCAACTCTACTTCCTTAAGAGAAGGGTTAAAAGAGGTACGTCGAAGAAGAGGTAATATCTTCTTCCGATTCTCTCAAGTTTCTTTATTCTTCTACTTATTCTTCTTTAGTTGTCTCATTTTAAAGTAATAACATCAGTATTAATTATATACTGATATGTTATTATAAATATGAAACAACCCTATTTCACCTTTTAGCCATCCTACGGAAAACACAATCACCGCGCGTGCGTACGTACGGAATACCGTCTCCACACCGTGGTGTAATCTGTTTTCGACCACCACATTACTTGAATGGGTATAATGGTGTAAATAAATGACTATATATGATTATTGTAAAGTGATATTGATTCTGAAATATTATACAAACACTTTAGTACAATTCCATGATCATGGTAATGAAATCATCGCTTGTGCGTACGTACGGACTACCGTCTCCACGACGCGATAAGATTCATTCTCCATGTTAACTATTCATGAATGATTATAAAGTATATATAATAAGTAATCATGAAATATATGAAATAATAATGATATTTTATTTATGTATGTATATATATATATATATGTATTTCATATACTTAATTCCATTCAATTCAATAAGGAAACGAAAATAGTGTTCATGCGTACGTACGACCTACCGTCTCAATGAACGGTGTATTTCATTCCATTTATTGATCTATCATATATATATGTGTATATGTTGAATATATATTATATATAAATCATGTTTTAAATTCTTGAATTATGTAAATTAGGATATATGTAATAATATCAAGAACAACAAGTCCAAGCACATACGATAAATAAAACGACTTTACCCAAAACACTACTTTAACATGGAACTTACAAAAGAATGGGTAATATAAAGTAATAAGTGAACCATATATGATATCATAACAATGAATATGATAACTCAATGACATTATTTAAATCATTATACAGGATGATCAGATACGTACGAAGCATAACATACCTAAGGTAAGGGATAATTATTCCAATCTCGTTTTTATCTAAGATTGTTTAATCATAAGTATTTTCTAGGTTATATTTATCATCCATGTACATGTTTTCTAAAAGTGTTATCATGTATGTTTAAATCCCTTTTTACCCATTTTTTACTTTTACCACATGTTATGAAAGGAATATATCTTTTTTTACCATACAAGGAACTTTTTGACTTTTGCAACAAAAGTACGAGGAGAATGTATTTTTATCTTATACGGCATGAACAGATTTTTACTGTTTCAAAACACCTTATTTTAATGAAGACTACTATACAATATTTCATGAATATTTTCAAAAAAATCCTTTTATTTCAAAATTTCATGGCATTTTGTGAAAAGAAAATGATTCCGAATAAGAAAGAATATTTTCTTCAAGAATTTATTTCACGTGTTTTATCAAAACCAATTTCCATCTAAGATGAAATTATTTCATATGTGTATGTTTCAAGTATAATGTCTCTATGATTTACATGGTTTAACTTTTCTTATGATGAAATGATATCCATTTGTTTCATATGTATTATGTTATGATGGGATAATGTTTATGAAACCCATTTTATTCTTTGGGTTATGATGAATGATTTATGTTTATGTTGTGGCACAAATAAGAATGATTTAATTATGAGATGGGTGGGACCTATATCTCCATCCAATTCATTGGGTAAAGATTTATGTCTCATGATATAGACATGGATGGAACATTAAGTTAATCCGGTTCAGTAATACAGGACTGGAACGAAGAGTGAACTCGATTCAGAAAGGGACTTTGTCCACTAAGATGGTTTTGGCAGCAATGGCTTGGCTACTATGGAAATAATATCATGTGCTTAATGGTTTCCATAATCACATGTTTTATTAGCATGATATTTTATCATTATTGATGTTTCTTTATGATATATTCCTTACGTACTTCAAAGATTTATGTCTTTGCTCAAGATTTTGATGTTTAGATTTTATGTTCATGTTTTTGCATTCAAATGTTTATGGATTGTTTTATGTTCTCTATGTTTACCCTTAATGAGCATTTGAGCTCACCCTTTTTTATGTTTTCTTTTCCCTAGGATATAAAGAAAGGTTTTAGGTAAGAAAACCAAAAAGGGGAAGATCTTTATGGGTGGTGTTGAAGATCTTTCACCATGATTATAAGATTACGTTATGAGTTTCCAAAGACACTAAACTAATACGGTCTTAGGGTGTCTGTTTTTGTCATGTATTAAGTATTCTGCAAAAGTAATTTAATGTCCATGTACGTCGGGCTTTGGGTCTCTACATGGGGTGTTGGTGAATCCATGCATAGTCTACTTGGTTTTATATATGTTCTTAAGGCTTCCTTGGGTGTTGGTTAGTGGCTATGTTGGGGATGGTGTGGGATTTAGTTTTCGATGGTGTTTGGGTGTTGATATCCAGATGAGTAGAGTTCGATTTTTTGAGCCATAGAGTTGGATGGTTTAGGAGATCTTTGAGAAAGAGTCTACTGAGGGGTGAGGGCTATGTTGAAGGATTATTTGTATGGGGATGGCTATTTCTAGGTTCTATGGGAAGGAGTCATGGGTGTTTTGTATGTGTTCTTTTCTATCACATGGTGAAGGTGTTGTTCGCCTATTTTGTTTGTCTTGGTAGGGTACATGCTTATATGGGATGGAGTGTGGTAGTGGTTTCTTGCTGGTGGACAAGGTATTGCAGTTTGGGGGATTCTTGTTTCTTTAGTTTGTTTTTTTATTTGGTTTGAACTTTCTCAACTAGTGTTTCATGAGTCCGTGTGTGTGCGAGTGGGTTGGATTGTGTATGTGTGTGTGGTGCATGTGTGTATGTGTTCATGGTTAGTTTTTCTTCAGGTTATGAGTTTGGCTTGATGGGTGGTTGGATGGTTCATCTTGGGCATCTTTGTTTCTCTTGGAGGTATTTTTAGCTGGTTTCTTAGGTGCTACTATGGCTTCTTTCTAGGAGTTTAGAGGTTGTTTCTTTATTGTGTTTAGGTGTTGCGGACCGGGAGGGGAGATTCAAACCATCTTATGTTGGTGTTTTGCATGCCTATATTCTATTGGTTATGGTTAAAGGTGATGTCATATGCCTCACATGAAGTATGGAAGGGATTGTGATCACTCATGTTTGTTCCCACCTTCCCTGCTTTTTTCGCTGGTGCTTTCAGTCTATGCCTTCTTCTTTCTTTCTTTATATTATCACGGTGTCGTTGCTACTAGTCTGTTTTCTACTGCATTGGTGGATCTGGTGTTGTGTTGTCTTGGAGGTGATCTTTTCCATCCAATTTTTGTTTGGATATACCTTGTGAGGTCACTTGTTTGTTTTTTCCTTGTTTTCTCAGTTTCTTGGTGTTCATGTGCACTTTTCTTTGGTGATCATGTCTTGGTTTGGTTAGCCTGGGACATTGGGTTCTTGGGTCAAACATTGTATCACCTTTGGGTGATCTGCTCAAATTCATATCTTCTTTAATACTTATACTTCTACTTTTTTCCTTCAAAATAAAACCAAAAATCACATGAAACCCATAAAAACATTAAAAAATGCTAAAACACGAAAACCCTTTAAAAATCCTAATAAACCCTAAAAACCATTAAAACCTTAAAAAACATAAAACCCCCTAAAACCCATAAAACCCATGAAAACCCACTAAAAAATATAAAAAATTTGTAACCCCTAAAAATGTAAAAAACTCTAAAAACCCATTAAAAACCCTAAAACCCCAAAAATACCCTAAAACCTACAAAACCTTTAAAACCCAATATAACCCTAAAAACCCTCAAAATCCCTAAAACCATAAAGAAACTTAAAAATCATTAAAAACCTTAAAATCCATATCAATTTAAAAAACACTAAAACCCAAAAAATCCTAAGATAACCTTAAAAACCTCAAAACATTTAGATCCCCTATAAACTAAAAAATTATAAAAAACATAAACACCCCTAAAATCCATATAATTTCTAAAAACCATAAAAACTATAAAAATCCAAAAAATCCATCAAATTATATTAAAACATAAAAACCATAAAACCCTAAAAAATCCTATGAAACCCATAAAATCTTAAAAACACTTAGAATCATTAAAAAACCCAAAAAACCCAAAAAACCCTAAAAATCAGAAAATACCCCCAAAAATCATAAACACCCAAAAAACCATTTCGAAACACTAAAACCCCATAAAAACCCTAAAAACCACTAAATAAAATTAAAACTCTTTAAACAAAAAAGAAAAATTAAAATATGTAAAAAACCATTAAAACCCTAAATAACCAAAAAACCTCAAAATATCTAGAAACCCTAAAAAATATAAAAATCATAAAAAATTACCAAAACTCTCTGAAAACATAAATAATTCTAATTACTATGAAAACCCTTATTAAAATATTATGAAACTATAGAAACATAAATCCCCAAAAATTCTAATGAACGATGAAAACCATACCAAACACTAAAAATCATAAAACCCCTAAAAACCATAAAGCCCCTAAACCCCCAAAAAACCCAAAAAACACCTAAAAACTCTAAAAAATATTTAAACCATTAAAACAATAAAGAAATCTATAAAATTTAAAAACCATAGAAAAATTAAATAAACTCTAAATCCCAAAAAATCCATAAAAATCCGAAAGTACCTAAAAATCCCTAAAAACCCTAAAACCCCATTAAAATCCAAAAAAAACATAAAAAATCCCTATTTTTTATAAAACCCTGAACAACCCTAAAAAATCCATAAAAACCTAAAAAAACATATAACCCCTAAAATCCGTAAAAAATAAAAAACCATAAGAACACTAAAAACCATAAAAAACCCAAAAACCCTTCAAAATTACTAAAATCCCAAAAAACCAAAAAAATCCTAAAATATACCTACAATCCATAAAAACATAAAAATCCCTAAAACACTTAAAACCCCTAAGAAAAAATTATAAATATAAAAACAATTAAAACCCCCAAACAACCTAAAAATTGCTAAAAACGATAAAAAACTATTAAAGACCCTTAAAATCCTAAAAGACCCTATAAAAATAAAAACCCCTAAAACCTTGAAAAACCCAAAAAACCCTAAAAATCCACTAAAAACTATAAAAACATTTAAATGCATAAAAATGATAAAAACTCTAAATTTAATTAAAAAAACTAAATAGACCCTAAAAACCCAAAAAACATAAAAACACTCAAAACCCACAAAATCCCTTAAAACCCTAAAACACTAAATTTTTTAAAAAGCCCTTAAATCCCTAAAAACTTAATGAAAACAAAAACCCTAAAAACCAAATGAAAAACTTAAAAACCTAAAACACATAAAACCTATAAAACCTTAAAACACTAGAAACCCTAAAAACCTAAAAACTGTACAAACTGTAAAACCACTAAAACATTTAAAATCCCTAAAACCCCAAAAATAAACCTTGAACACCCACTAAAAACTAAAAAATCATTAAACACATTATAAATCTATAAAGATCATTAAAAACTATAAAAACAAAAAAACACTAACCCCCCCCCCCCCAAAACATAAAACCCCTAAAGACCCTCAAAATCCCCCAAACCCCAAAAAACCATAAAAATCCTAAAAAAGTCATAAAAATCAATAAAAACATAAAAACCCCTAAAAACACTGAAGACCTGACTAAAACATTAAAAACCTAAAAATAGTTAAAAGACATCAAAAAAATTCTACAAAACCAAAAAAACATTAAAAACTATAAAATCCTTGAAAAACCCCTCAAAATATATAAAATCCCTAAATGACTATAAAAAACATAAAAAATCAAAAAATCCCTAAAACAAAAAAACCTAAAAACATTGAAATCACTGAAGAAATATTTAAAAAACTAAAATCAATTAAAGCCCCTGAAAACCCAAAATTCTGAAAACACAAAAAACCTAATATACCCTAAAACCCAAAATCCCGTAAAAATCCCTAAAAATCACAAAAAACTTTAAACCCCTAGAACCACAAAAAAAACATTATAACCACTAAAAATATAAAAAACATAAACCCTTAAAACATTAAAACTATAAAAAAAATAAAATATAAAACATTAAAAACCCAAATATACCATAAAACACTAAAATATTTATAAAACTGTGAATCCCATCCAAATTATGAAAACCTGAAAAAAACATTAAAATCCATAAAATTTCACTAAAAAATAAACACCACTTGAAAACACTAAAAACCCTAAGAAATCCTCAACAAGAAAAAAAATCCTGAACCCCCTAAAAATCTATGAAACACTAAAAACCTAAAACCCCTGAATATAACCTAAAACCCCTCACAACCATAAACCCATAAAAATATTAAAAACCCTAAAAACCAACACAACCATAAACCCTCTAAAATTTATAAAATACACTGAATCCCCAAAAAATGATAAAAACTCTAAAAAACCTTAAAACCATAAATAAATGGAAAAACATGAATCAACAAAAAACCCAACAATCTAAAAACCCTGAAAAATAGTCAAACACCCTTAATCCCCTAAAATCATAAAAATCCAAAAAAAATACATAAGAAACCCTAAAATTGTAAAAAAATACTAAAAACCCTCAAAAACCCTAGAAACCAAAAAACACATAAATCAACTAAAAAACTAAAAATCCTAAAAAGTCCCTTAAACCCTTTAAACCCCTAAAATAAATAGAAACCCTTAAAACCCATAAAAACACAAAAATATAATAAAACACAACATCCCACTAAAAATTCAAAAATATATTTATACCCCAAAAAACATTACAAAACCTTAAAAATCATAAAATTCCAAAAAAAATTAGAAAACCCCTAAAAACAAAAAACCATAATCCCTAAAAAACTCAAGAACCCACCAACTTCCTTAAAAACCCTAAATCCAAAAATCCTAAAAATGCCAAAAAATTACAAAAAATATATAAAAACTCTATAAAACCTGTAAAACCTTAAAAAACCATAAAACCTGATAACACATAAAACCCATAAAAACTTTAATAAACCTGAAACCCTAAAAAACCCTAAAATCCCATCAAACGATAAAAACCACAAAACCCATAAAACCCATAAATCACATTAAAATCTAGAAAACCACTAAAGCATCTAAAAATCCTTTAACTCCCTAAAAATGTTAAATTACACTAAAAAATTTTACAATCCTTGAAGAAATTGAAAATATCCTAAAAACAATAAAAATTATTAAACCCCTAAAAACCATAAAAATCATAGAAAATCACTAAAACCCATAAAATGTAGAAAACCATAAAACCCCTAAAAACCCAAAAGAAAACCTTAAAAAAATAACCCACCATAAAAACGTAAAAATACTAATAATCATAAATAATCATAAAACCCCTAAATGTTTCTAAAAACCCTAAAAACATTAAAAATCCTAGAAAATCCTAAAAAGCCCTTAAAATGTAGAAACACCTAAAAACCCTGAAAATACATTAAAAACTATAAAACACTTAAAACCCCTAAAGACCAAAAAAATGTTAAAACCACTAATAAACCCAAAAAGATCCCAAAACCCATTAATCCACATAAAATCCCCAAAACCCCCCAAAAAACTTAAAACCCCTAAAAACCCATAAAAATAAAAAAACCTAAAAAATATCAAAAACTTTTAAACCATAAAAACATTAAAAACAGTAAAAAATGGTAAAAACCTAAAAAATCAACAAAATCTATAAAACCCAAGAAAACTATAAACATAATAAAACCATTAAAAACCATAATAACCCTCAAAATCAGAAAAAACACCTAAAACCATAAAATCCAAAAATCCTTTAAATCCCTAATAATACAAAAAAATCATAAAAACACTAACAATACCTTAATAAACTAAAAATAATTAAAACCCAAAAAAACCTAAAAATGATAAAAACCGTAAAATCCCTAAAAACCCAAAATCTCATAAAAACCTCTAAAACGACATTAAAGATCCAAAAATACCATAAAATTTAAAAACGATAAATATCAAAAAATAATAATTAATATTTAAAACCAAAAAACACTTAAAATCCATAAAAAAAGTTAAAAACCCAAAACCCCAAAATACCCAAAATACCTAAAAATACAAAAAAAATATAAAACCCCTAAAAAACATAAAACTTCTTAAAACCCCATAACCCCACTAAAAACCCTAAAAATGAATTCAACATCTAAAAATAATAAAAACTATATAATGAATTAATATACCTTGGAAATAAAAAAACAAAAAAAACGTAAAAAATGTAAAATCCTAAATACACTAAAAGCCCTTAAACCATCAGAATCCCTAAAAACCATAAAAACTATAAAACCCATTAAAAATCCTAAAAATGACATAAAATTCTCTAAAAATGTAAAACCCATAAAATAGGTGAAACCCCCTAAGAAAACATCAAAAACCTAAATTCTGTTAAAACCACTAAAAACATAACCTTGTTAGAAACCTTAATAAATCTAAAAACCCTAAAAAATTATAAATACATCAAAATCCCTAAAAACATTAAGAAATAATAAAAATCCTTTAAAATACCAAAAATCATAAAACCCCCTAAACCCCTAAAAAATCAAATAAACTACAAAAAACCCTAAAAACATATGGAACCCCTAAAAACGAAAAATAGAAAAAACCTAAAAATCCTTAAAAGACCCTAAAACCACCTAAAAACATGAAAATTCATATAAACCATAAAAAAACTAAAATCCCAAAAAACCCTAAAACACCACTAAAAACACTAAAAAACCAATAAACATCTAATAACAATAAAAAAACACAAACATATTAAAGCCCTAAAAACAGAAAAAACCCATAAAAACCCTAAAACATAGAAAACACCTAAAACCATAAAAATCCCTAAAAACCCAAAAATCCAAAAAGATTCCTAAAAAATTCCTAAAAATGTAAAAATCCATAAAATCCATAAATAACTTACGTAAACCTTAAAAACCAAAAATCACTAAAAACCCTTTAAAAACATAAAAATGCAAAAAATAATAAAAACCCTCAAATTCCAGAAAAAACCCTAAAAACACATAATAATCCTAAAAATTCCTAAAAAACAATTCAAATTTGGAAAACCATAAAGACCCTAAAAACCCATAAGAAAACCCAATTAACATAAAAACTATTAACACCCCTAAAAACCATAAAAACCCATAAAAACAAAAAAACCCTAAATTCCCATAAAACCCCTAAAAACCCACTATAATATCTAAAAATACTTTAAAACCCTACAATGATTAAAGAACTCTAAAAAAATTGAAACATAAAAAACTAAAAAAAAACACTAAAAACCCATAAAACCTCTAAAAATACTAAGAACTTATAAAACACTCAAAATTTCTAAATACACTAAAAACATAAAAATCCAAAAAAAACTATTAAAAGTACATAATAACTTAAAAATAACAAAACAACGAAACCCCTAACAAACCCCTAAAAATATAAAAAGATTTAAAACCCCCAAAAATCAAAAAAAAAACACAAAAAACCTTAAACACACAAAAAACCCTAAAACCCCTAAAAACCTTAAAATCCCTAAAAACACACAAAACACTTAAACCCATTACAAACTATAAAAACCAATTAAAACCCTAAAAAATTTAAAAACTAAAAAAAAACTCAAAAAACTCAAATAAACCCCTAAAACACAAAAAACCATAGAAACCCTAAAATTTCATTAAAACTCCAAAAAACAAAAATGTGAAAAAAATACCTAAAATCCCTAAAACCTAAAAAACCAGAATACCCTGAATGAAACCTAAGAAAATCATAAAAACCTAGAAACATGTAAAACCTCTACGAACATAAAAAATCTTAAAATCCGGAAAACCCTAAAATCCAAAAAACCATAAAATCCTAGAAATACCATTTAAAATACTAAATCCCAAAAAAAAACTACAAACAAGTAAAACATTAAAATTTGTTAAACCTAAAAAATGTTAAAAAAATTAAAAAATTAAAACATTAAAAAATCAAAAAACACCACCAAAAACCATAAAAACCATAAAAACCCTAAAAACCCTAAGAAAATATAAAACCCCTCAAAATTATTAAAAACAAAAGAAACCATTAAATATTCCAAAACCCCCTAAAATTAATAAAAAAAATCATTAAAATCTTCAAAAATCATTAAAAATCCATAAAATGTAAAAAACATTGAAACCCTGAAAACCCTAAGAAAACCATAAAACAAAAAAATAATTAAAACCCCTAAAAACCTAAAAAATGATGAAAACCTAAAAACCCTAAAATCCTTAAAAATACAATAAACCTCTAAAACCCATAAAAACCTTAAAAAACACTAAAACCCCATATAAACTAGAAAAATAAAAAAAATGAAAATACTTTAAACAAAAAAAAATTTAGAAACCGTAAAAATAATTAAAACCCTAAATAGGTCAAAAAACTGAAAAACCATCTAACAAAAAAATCCTAAAACCCCTAAAAGCACTCTCAATTCATAAAAATCTTAAAAGAAAAAAATATCATAAAAATTTAGAAAATATTCCTAAAAACATAAAAAAATCTGAAACTCTAAAACCCCCTTAGAATAACATAAAAACCCAAAGACATAGAAACCACAAAAACTTAGAAAATGTTAAAATACTTAAAATTGTAAAACCCTAAAAATCCATAAAAAAACCTAATAACTATAAAAACCATTAAAAGGACCTAAAAATCCATAAATATATAAAAACCCTAATAACCTTGAAAACCCCGAAGAAAACCATAATATCCTAAAACACTTAAAACCCTAAAAATCCTTAAAATTGCTAAAACCTCTAAAACAACCAAAAAACCCTAAAAACACTAAGAACATGAAAAACCCCTCAAATCTATATAAACCATAAAATCCACTAAAACCCATTAAAACACTAGAAAATTTAAAAATTCTTAAAAACCTTAAAAAACTCAAAAAATCCTAAAACCCCAAAAAACCATAAATATTCCGAGAACCCTTAAAACCATGAAAGTCCCTAAAATAAGAGGACCATAAAAATCCAAAAAGTCCCTAACAATACTTAAAATTTTAAAACCCTTGAAACCCTAAGCAAACCATAATACTTTTAAACATGAAAAACCCCTAAAAACCTAAAAGATTCTATAAACACTTGTAACCCCTAAAGACTCATAAAAACCCTAAAATTTATCAAAATCTGTAAAAACCCAAAAACACATAAAAATCCTAAAAGTCCTGAAAATACGAAAAAAAAATACAAAATTCCCTGAAAACCCCTAAGAAAAATAGAAAAACCTAAAAACAGTAAAACTCCAAAAAAAAGAACCCCCCCCCAAAACCCCTATAAGACCCTAACAACCCTAAAACCTTAAAACACATAAAACCCATAAATAAGGGCTAAGACCACTAAAAAATCTTCAAACCACAATAAATGATAATAAAACTATAAAAAACTCAAAACCATTAAAAATACAAAAAATCCCTAAAACCCAAAAAACATAGAAACCCTAAAAACCAATAAAATACATAGAAAACCAAAAATCCATAAAATTTCTAAAACCCCCCTAAAAATCCCTAAAAATTAAAAAACTATAAAAAACCATAAATAATAATAAATAACATTAAATACTAAAAAACAATTAAACCCCCTAAAACAGAAAAAAACCCAAAAACCTAAAAACCCTGAATGACCTAAAAACCCATAAAAACCACTAAAAATATGAAACCACTTTAAACCCCTAAAAATGTTAAGATACTATAAAAATAATAAACCCTAGAAAACTCAAAATCTCCCTAAAACCAAAGAAAACCATATCACCCTAAAATTCCTAAAATCGATCAAAATCCCCAAATACCCTAAAACCCATAAAAAATACTGAAAAATACCTAATAACATAAAAACCCCTAAAAACCATGAAAACCCACAAATAAATATTTAAAAACATAAAAAAACATAAAACCCCAAAAAACAAAAAAATGACAAAAACCTAAAAAATCCAAAAACCCTAAAAAATCACAAAATCTCTAAAAACACTAAAAACTGTGAAAATCCAAAAAAAATTGTAAAAAAACACAAAAATATAAAAACCATAAAACTCTTAAGAAAACCTTAAAAACCTAAAAACACTTAAAACCACTAAAAACACTAAAAACCCTACAACCTATAAAACACTGTAAAATCCAAAACACTCCTAAAAATCATAAAAACCCTTAAAATAATAATAACTAATAAAACCACTAGAAACCACTAAAAACTCTACAAACCCATCAAATAACTAAAAACATTAAAAACTATAAAACACCCCTAAAAACCCTAAATAACAAAAAAAAATCCATAAAAAGCTAAAAAACCACAAAAACCCTAAAACCCCTAAAATCCTTTAAACCCCTCAAAATCCATAACCTAAAAACATAAAAATTCTAAAAAAAACCAAAAAATACCAAAAAACAACAAAAAATGAAACACCTAGAAGAATCCTCTAAAAATAGTAAAAACTACAAATACATAAAACCCCTAAAGGCCTAAAAATGAAAAAAACCCCCGTAAAAACGAAGAAAATTATAGACCTTCAAAACCCCTAAAAACCATAAAAATCCTATAGAAATATAAAAATTCCAAACAACATAAAGGATTGTAACCCCCTTTAAATTCCATAAGAAAATATTAAAAACCTAAAAACACTTAAAACACTTTAAAAACATATAAAATGCTAAAACCACTAAAAACAAAAAAACATAAAAAACATAGAAACTAGTAAAATCAATAAAAAAAATAAACCCCCCAAAAATACCTAAAACTCCAACCAAAACACTAAAAATCCCTCAAACCACCAAAATGATAAAAAAACTCAAAAAAACCTTAATACCCATAAAAACAAACCCCCACCCCTAAAAATCCATGAAATAAAAAAACCATAAAACCCCTAAAACTATGAAAATCCCTAACAACACTAAAAACCAAAAAAGTTTGAAAAAATTCCTAAAAATTCCAAAAAAATTTAAAAGATACTAAAAAAACTGATGATCACTAAGAAATCATTAAAATCCTGAATATAGTTAAAACCTCTAAAAACATGAAAATGCTCAAAAACCTAAAACCCTAAAAATAATTAATAATTTTAAAAACCGTAAATATCCTAAAAACCCTAGAAATGTAAAGAACCCTAAAAACCCTTAAAAACAAAAAAACACTTATAAACCACTAAAAACCATCAAAACAATAAAAACAGAAAAAACTCTAAAAACATTTAAACCCATAAAATCAAAAAACCCTAAAACCCATAAAAACATATAAAAACACAAAACATGCTATAATTCATTAAAAACTCAAAAAATACCAAAAATACTAAAAAACCCATAAAAATACTAAAACACCCCTAAAAATATGTAATAATGTAAAAGATCCTAAAAATCATGAACACCCCGAAGAAAATCTTAGAAACCTAAATACACTTAAAACACCCAAAAAATATTAAAACCCTTAAATACCAAAAAATGCGTTAAAACATTAAAATACCATAAAACCCATAAAACCAACTAAGAACTCTAAAAAAAATTAAATCCATAAAATTTTTAACAACTCTAAAAAACCGTAAAACTTCTTAAAACTCAAAAAAAACCTAACACCTGAAAAAACCATAAAACCATAAAAACCAAAAAAAAAGATTAAAACCCCTCAAAATCGTTAAAAACACTAAAAACTAATTAAATTCCTAAAAAACCATAAAATTACCAAAAAAATATTAAAAACCCTAAAAAACCTAAGAAAAACATAGAAACAAATAAACACATGAACCCCTATAAAAACTGAGTAACTAAAAAACCCTAAAACCCATAAAAACTATGAAAATCACTAAAAACACTAAAAACCATAAAATATCCAAAAAATATGTAAAAATCCAAAAACCATAAAATACCTATAAAAATCGCTAAAAACCCTAAATACTATAAATATCCAAAAAATCCCTAAAAACCTAAAAACCCTAAAAATGTAAAAAATTGTAAAAACCCTAAAAAATCCTAAGAAAATATTTATAACCTAAAAACACATAAAACCCCTAGAAACAAAAAAAATGCTAAAAATGCTAAAAAGTCCTAAAAAGACCCAAAAACCCAAAAACACCCTAAAACCATAAAACTCTTAAAAACCGTAAAATCAAAAAATAAATTATAAAAACCATAAAGGAAAAAAACACTAAAACCCCTATAAAACCTTTAAAATGTTAAAAAATCTATAAACTATCTAAACCCTAAAAACTCAAAAAATCCTAAAACCCAAAACTACCATAAAAACTAGAAGAGACTCTTAAACCCATAAAAATCTTTAAAAACCATAAAAATACTATAAAATCTTTAAAAATCCTTAAAAATGAACCCCCCACCCCCAAAAAATACATAAAAATCATAATAAAACCTTAAAAACTGAAAATATGTAAAATCCCTAAAAATGTAAAAAATTGAAAGAAAACCTAAAAACCTTAAAAATACTAAAACCATAAAACACAAAAAAAACATAAAAACCCCAAAAACAGATAAAAATAAAAACAACTAAAATATTTAAAACCCATATAAATCAAAAAAATGTTAGAGCATTGTAAAAAATGGAAAAACCCATAAAAAATCCCTATAAACCAGAAAAACTATAATACTCTTAAAACCCTTAAACCATTCACAATCCATATACACCCTAAAAATAATAAAAATTACTTAAAGTCCCTAAAAAGGTAAAAAACAATAAAAATCAAAACAGCCCTAATAAAACCTTAAAAAACTAAAAACACTTTAAAAGTGAAAAAACTAAAAAATTCTAAAAACCCTAAAAAGCTCCCCAAAACCCTAAAATATGTAAAACCCCTTAGAAACCTAAAAATATATAAAAACCCATAAATATGATAACACTTAAAACTATAAAACACCATTAAAAACCTAAAATGTCAAAAACTATAAGAAAACATAAAACCGTTAAAAACTCAAAAACACCCTGAAAACCTAAAAAACGACCAAACCCCTAAAACCCAACAAACTCTCAAAATAATCAAAACCCTAAAAAATATAAACATCATAAAAATCCATAAAAATACCTCAAATGTAAAAAACTAAAAACCCCAAAAACCCCTTTGTAACATTAAGAATAAAAAAACATAAAACCCATAAACACCCAAAAAATGATAAAAACCTTAAAAAATCTAAAAACCCTAAAAAATAAAGACCCAAAAACCATAAAAATAGATATAAATTATTAAAATTCCCAAAATATCAAAAAAAACATAAATTACACAATTTTTTTTAAAAAACCCATAGAAAATCTTGAAAACCTAAAAAACACATAGAACACCTATAAAAACAAAAAACCCTTTTAAAACCTAAAAGACCATAGAAGACACAAAAAACTACAAAACCCATAAAAACCATAAAACCCCTAAATAATAGAAAACCCTAAAACCCATAAAAACCCAAAAACCCCTAAAAAAATAAAAACCCCTTTAAACCCCTTAAAACATTAAAAACGAAAAAATTATAAAACCCTAAATAACTCAACAAAAACATGAAAACAAAAAAAATTCATGAAAACCCTAAAAATCCCCAAATACCCCAAAACCATAAAAAAAATATCAGAATCTGAAAATTATCCATAAAATTTTAAAAAAGACACTAAGAAATCCTAAGAATACCTAAAAAACCTAAAAACACATACTCCCCAAACCCTGATAATCATAAAGACCCTAAATCCCCTCAAAATTTCTAAACACCCTAAAAACCATAAAATTCATCAAAAACCCTTAAAATAT
This sequence comes from Viscum album, assembly GCA_963277665.1. Classification (NCBI taxonomy): domain Eukaryota; kingdom Viridiplantae; phylum Streptophyta; class Magnoliopsida; order Santalales; family Viscaceae; genus Viscum; species Viscum album. Next base: position 1,421,613,512 of record OY728136.1, on the reverse strand, counting down.
CTAAAAAAGTTATAAATACTAAAAACCTTAAAGAAGAATAATAAAATAATATAAACCAAAATAAACTTAAAACCCTTAAAATCATAAAATATTCCAAATACCCAAAAAACCATAAAACCCCCCAATCCTTAAAAAACCCCTAAAAACCCTGAAACCATAAAAATCCCAAAAACCCATAAAAACCAATAAAAACTTAAGAAACCACTAAAAAACATTAAACCCTCCAAAAAAGATTAAAACTCAAAAAAATCATCAAACCTAAAAAAACCATAAACACCTAAAAACCCTAAAGCCCTCAAAATCCCAAAATACCTTTAAAACTTTAAAATTACTAAAAAATCACTATAAATCCCTAATAATGTAAAAACCCTAAAAACCATGATAAACCCACGAAATCAATATAAAACTGAAAAAATATAAAACACTAAAATACCTAAAAATGATAAAAACCCTACAACCCAATAAAACCCCTAAAAACCATAAAAAACCCTTAGACCCTATAAAACCATAAAATCATCTCAAAAATGTACATATCATTTTAACCCCAAAAATGATATAAAAAACAAAATAAATCCTTTATAACTTGAAAAAACTAAAACAAACCCCAAAAACCTAAAAAATCATAAAAACTCTAAAACCGTAAAAAACCCCCAAAATACTTAAAAACATTAAAACCCCATAAAAATCATAAAAAATAACAAAATTCAATAAAAACACAAAAAAATTATTAAGACCTTGAAAACCCCTAAGAAAAACATAAAACCCAAAAACCACTTAAATACCCTAAAAACATAAAAAACAATAAAAACCCTAACAAACCATACAAGAACCTAAAAACCACTAAAAACTCTAAAAGCATATTAAATCCCTAAAAATGTTTACAAAATTAAAAAACCTTTAAAACCATAAAAAGTTACCCCCCCCAAATGTATAAGAACAAAAAAATACCCCTCAAACCCTCAAATTATTTATGAACTCAAAAAACCCATAAAAATCTTAAGAAGCCCTAAAAATATATATAATATAAAAAACCCTAAAACCCAGAAAACCGCAAAGAAACCCTTAAAACATAAAAAGACCTAAACTAACTAAAAAACATAAAAAATTCTAAATTCCCGAAAAACCCTATAAATCCCTGAAAACCCAAAAAAACCCAAAAAATGTAAAAAAACTCTAAAACCTAATAAAACCCCTAAAAACTAATAAAAACTCTAAAAACCATTAAACCAATAAAATTATTAAAAAATATAAAAACCCATAAAAACCAAAAACTAATCAAAAAACAATAAAAAACTAAAAAATATAAAAATACTAAAAAGTCAAAAAACCATAAAAACCACAAAATCCTTAAAAACCCAAAGAATAATAAAAATCCTAAAAATCCCTAAAAACCCTAAAAAGGTAAAAACCAAAAAAAATTGAAAACCATAAGAAAACATTAAAAATTGGAAAAAACATAAAATCCATAAAAAACCTTGAAAACAATAAAAACCCTAAAAACCATAAATACCCATAAAACTGCTGAAACCATAAAACCCCCAAAAGGCCTAAAAATCCTTAAAAACCATAAAAACCCATAAATACCCTAAAAATCAGTAAAAATACCTAAAAATGTAAATAACCATACAAACCCAGAAAATAAATGGGAAAACCTTAATAACCTAAACACAATTAAAACCCCAAAAAATCTAAAATTGCCAAAAACCCCCAAATGACCCTAAAAACATTCAAAATATCTAAAAATCCTAAAAATCATAAAATCCCATAAAACTGCTGAAACCATAAAATCCCCAAAAGGCCTAAAAATCCCTAAAAACCATAAAAACCCATAAAAACCCTAAAAATCAGTAAAAATACCTAAAAATGTAAATAACCATACAAACCCAGAAAATACATTGGAAACCCTTAATAACCTAAACACAATTAAAACCCCAAAAAATCTAAAATTGCTAAAAACCCCCAAATGACCCTAAAAACATTCAAAATATCTAAAAACCCTAAAAATCATAAAATCCTATAAAATACCCAAAATACCTAAAATGTTAAAAACCCATAAAAACCCTAACAAAACCTTAACACCTAAAAACACTTAAAACCCATAAAATCAAAGAAATAGTAAAAACCCTAAAAAACCTTAAAACCCCAAAAAAGCATAAAACCCCACAAAATCCTTTAAAACCCTAAAAACCCATTAAAATCCAAAAAAAATCTCTAAAAATACCAAAAAACAAAAAAAAAATCATTAAATCCTAAAAACTCTAAGAAAAAAAAAACCTAAAAACACTTACAACAATTAAAAACCTAAAAAAATAAAACAAAAATAAACCATAAAAATAATCCAAAACCCCTAGAACCAACCAATCCCCTAAAAAGCATTTATAACCAAAAAACCTATAAAACCCATAAAATAGAAGAAAATTCTAAAAACCGTTTGAACCCCTATTTTATAAAAAAACTCTAAAAATTATTAAAACCTATAAAAAACTAAAACCCCCTATAATCCCAAAAAAGCATAAAAATCCTAAAAATCCTAAAAAACCTAAAAACCGTCAAAATCCCTAGAAATCCTTAAAACGATAAAAATCCTAATAAATCCCTAAAAATTACTAAAAATAAAAAATACCCTAAAAACTCTAAAAAACAATAAGTGAACATTAAAAAACTAAAAAAAATTAAAACCCCTAAAAAACCTAAAATCCATTTAAAACCCAAAATATCCAAAAAAATCCTAAAACTCCTTAAAAATAATAAAAAACAAAAAAAGGCCTAAAAATCCATAAAAATACCTTAAAACACAAAAAAATATAAACACCATGAAAACCATAAGAAACCCATATAAAAAAACTTAAAACCTATAAAATCATAAATAATGCTAAATACCCTAAAATACCCTAAAACCGCTAGAAACCATAAAACCCCTAAAAATATAAAACCTAAAAACCCACTAAAAATATAGAACCCATTTAATCCACTAAAAAAATTAAAAACTATAAAAAAACCCTTAAAAAACAAAATACATAAAAACGGAAAAATCTATAAAAACCCACAAAATCCCTCAAAACCCTAAAAACCATTAAATTCCTAAAAACTCCAAAAAATTTATAAAAAACCTAAAAACCCTAAAAATATAAAACCCTTATGAAAACCTTAAAATAATAAAAATACATAAACCACTTAAAAACCCAAAAATAATTAGAATGACAAAAAACCCTAAAACCACTAAAAATCTTTAAAATCTTTTAAAAAATAAAAATCATTAGAAATCTGTAAAAATAATTTAAAATGTAAAAACCCATAGAAATCGTGAAAGACCCTAAGAAAACCATAAAAACCTAAAAACACTAAAATCCTTAAATCCTAAAATAAATTAAACCATAAAAACCCCATAAAAAATATAGAAAGTCCCTAAAACCCTAAAATACCTAAAAACTATAAAACCCCATAAAATAATAAAAATGCATAAAACACATAAAAATCACTAAATCACTAAAACCCCATAAAACCGATAACAAAACCATAAAAACATAAGAACACTAAAAACCCAAAAAAAAACATAAAAACTTTTAAACCCCAAAAAACACTCACAAACCGTAAAAGACCCTAAAACCATAAAATCCCTACAACTATAATGCTCCTGAAAAGAATAAAAATGTATAAAACCTATAAAACCACTAAAACTCTATAAACCCTTTAAAACCCTAAAAATGATAAAAAACTATAAAAAAACATAAAACTAGTAAAAACTCAAAAATCCCCCTAAAACCCAAAAAAAATCTAAAAACCACAAAACCATCAAAATCACTAAAAATAGTAAAACCCAAAAATTCATAAAATATCCTAAAAATACATAAAAGTGTAAAAAACCCTAAAAATAATAAGGAAACCTACAAAACTAATAGAACATAAGACCCCCTACAAACCTAGAAAACACTAAATAACCATAAAACCCCTAAAAACTCTAAAAAACCTAAAACCCATAAAAACATTAAAAACCCTACAAACTCTAAAACTAATTTAATACCCTAAAAATTTTAAACACTCTAAAAAACACTAAAAACCCTAAAAAATTAAAAAACCATAAAATATATAAAAAATAATAGAAACAAAAAAACACCAAAATACCTCAAAATCCATAAATACCCTAAAACCCATTAAAATCCTAAAAGGCCCTAAAATCACTAAAAATGTAAAAAACCCGTAAAAAAATTAGAAAACTGTGAAAACATAAACACACTAAAACCCCTTAAAAACCTAAAAAATGAAAAAAAACTCTATAACTCAAAAGACATTAAAAGGCCTCAATGAACCTAAAAATCACCAAAGAACCTAAAAACCATAAAAATACTAAGAAGGACTAAAAATCCCTAAAATGTAAATGAAACCTAAAACCTCTAAGAATACGTTGAAAACCTAAAAACACATAAAATCCCTAAAAACATAAAAATGATAAAAACTATAAAACTACAAAAATTCCCTAAAAAGAATAAAAAACCTAAAAACATAAAAACACCTAATATAATTAAAAACACTCAAAACCCATAAAAATCCAAAAACCCACTAAAAATCTAAAAACCCTTTAGAATCATATTTTTTTAAACCCTAAAAATCATTAAAAATCTGAAAACAAATTAAAAAATCATAAAACCCCAAAAACACATAAACACCCTAAATTACCAAAAAACCAAAAAAACCAAAAAAAACCATAAAATCCCTAAATCACCATAAAAATCCAAAAAATCCCTAGAATCCATTAAAATATTAAAACCCATAAAAACCCTAAAAACCTTAAGAAAACGATAAAAACCTAAAAACATATAAAACTACAGAAAAATTTAAAAATGTTAAAAACCCAAAAACACCAAAAAACCCCAAAAAACATCAAAATCCATAAAAACCCTCAAAATAATAAAAATAATTCGAAGGCCCTCAAAACCACTAAAAATTTAAAAATATTTAAAAACCTTGAATACCCGTAAAAAACATAAAAAACATAAGAACATTTTAAAAACCTAAGAACATAAAAACTATAAAACTCTAAGAAACACAAAATCCCTAAAAACCCCTTAAAAACATAAAAACCCATAAAAAATAAAAAAACCCAAAAACCACATAAAAACCTAAAATACCATGGAAAATATTAAAAAACTATAAACATCTAAAAATAATAAAAAAAATTAAAATCTTAAAACTCCTAAAAAACTAAAAAATGTAAAACCCATAAAAAACAAAAAAAACACTAAAACCCTAAGCCCCTCAAAATCCCTAAAACCCTTGAAGTCCCAAAAACCCTAAAAACCATAAAAAACACAAAAAATTTCTAAATAAAAAAACCTCAAATCCTTGAAAAATATAAGAAAGCCTTAAAAAAACCTAAAGATGCTTCAAACCCTTAAAAGCCCTCAAAATACACAAAACCCTAAGAAACTCTGAACACCCTCAAAATCCTAGAAACACCTCAAAACAATAAAAATACAAAAAAATACTTAAAATCCTTAAAACATTGAAAACCATAAAAACACTAAAAAACTACATCAAAAGAAATAAAAATATACAAACAATTAAAACCCCTAAAAACAAAAAAAAAACACTAAAATCCCTAAAACCCCAAAAGACCCAAAACACCCAAAAACAGTAAACCATGTAATCATTTAAAACACTAGAAGACATAAAATCCCATAAAATCATTAAAACCAATAGACACTCTAAAAACCCTTTAAGACCCTGGAAACATTAAAAAACTTTAAAAATGTTAAAAACCTAAAAACACTAAAAGTCATAAAAACCATAAACCCCTAAAAACATAAAAATCCTAAAATGGATCAAACTCATTAAAAATGCTAAAACCCCATAAAAATCCTAGAAAATACCCAAACTCTATAACAACATAAAAACCAAGAAAACAATAAAACACATAATAAAACATAAAATGTAAAAACACTTAAAATCCCTAAAAAACTAAAAATGATAAAAACCCTAAAAACATTAAAAACCCTAAAACCCGTAAAAACCCATAAAAAGCTTAAAAACCATAGAGACATAAAAACTATAAAAACCACTAAAACTATAAAAAAACTTCAAACCCCTAAAAATTTAAAAAATACCCTAAAAACATTACAAGCCCAAAAAACTAAACAAACTAAAAAAACCCCAAAAAACAATAAAACCCTGAAAACTATAAAACACTAAAAAACCCTCATTATTAATAAAATCCTAAAAACATAAAAATACAAAAAAAAAACTTAAAATTCCCTCAAAACATAAAAAACCTAAAAACCAAGAAAACACCTAAGAAAAAAAATAAAACACATAAAACACTTAAAATCCAAAAAAAACCTAAAAACGATAAAAACCATAAATACCCATAAAAACCCAAAAAAACTCTCAAAATCCCTATAAAACCTCAAAACACATAAAAAATAAGAAAATACCTAAAATTTAATAAAAAAATAAGAAACCCTAAAGCATAAAAATAATAATAAAATCTAAAAATTCTACAACCATTTAAAATTCCTTACATCATAGAAAATGAAAAAAACCCCAAAAACCCTAAAAATATTCCAAAAAACTCTGAAACCCCTTAAAACCATAAAAACCCTAAAAACCCATGAAAACCTTAAATGTACACTAAAAATTCTAAAACCCCTCTAAACAGATAAAATTTTTAGAGAACTATAAAATACCTTAAACCACTAAAAAATTCAAAAAAGTCATGAAAACTAAAAAAATCCCTAAAACCCAAAAAACTTTAAAAAATCTAAAAATTAGAAAACCCATAAGTGGACATAAAAACATTAAAACCCCCCAAAAAATCCCAAAAAAAGAATAAAATAATAAAAACCCCCAAAACATAAAAGTTTAAAACACTTAAAACCCTTAATAAATGCTTAAAACACTAATAACACTAAAACCCCCAAAACAGTAAAAATTCCTAAAACCCCTAAAACCAAAAAAAATCATAAAAAATAAAACCCCTATAAAAAACTATAAAACTTTTAACCCAAAAAAATATGAAAAAACTCTAAAACCCTTAACAACCCTTGTAAAACTCTAAAAAACCCCAAAAAACCAAAAAAAATTCTAACCCTTAAAATCCATAAAAACTTTAAAACGGAATAAATCATAAAAAATTCACAAACAATACCTAAAAAAATAAAAATTCAAAAAATACTTCAAAACACCTAAGAAAACCTAAAAAACCTGAAAACACATAAACCCCAAAACAACTTAAAAATGCTAAAAACCCAAGAAAACTATAAAAACCCTTAAAATGTAAAAATCCCCAAAACTGAAAAACTGATAAAAATCCTAAAAAATCCCTCAAATCCCTAAAAATGGAAGAAAATTAAAAAGACCTATGAAAACCTTAAAAACATAAAAACACTTAAATCCCCTAAAAGTTAAAAACTTTAAAACTCTAAAAAACCTAAAAACCGAAAAAACCTTAAAATTCTATAAAGTCCCTAAAAAATATAATAATGTAAAAACCCCAAAAACACTTTAAATCCCCTAAGAAAACCATAAAAACCTAACAGAATTTTAAACCCATTTAAATCTTCAAAACACAAAAATATTAAAAAAATTATGATCCCAAAATCCCCTAAACCCGTCAAACTCACTAAAATCACCAAAAAACCATAAAAATTAAAAATCCCTAAAATCCCTATAAATGTAAAAAATCCCTAAAACCCCAAAACCCATATGAAAACCCTTAAACCATAAAAACACTTAAAACCCCTAAAAATTCTAAAACACATGAAAAACCAAAAAATCTATAAATGCATCAAATCCAGAAACTACTAAAAACAAATGAAAACCTATAAACCCTAAAAACCAACAAAAAACACTAAAAAACCTTTTAACCCATAAAAAATTTAAAAACACTAAAAAACCTAAAAAACTAACTCCTCCCCAATCCTTGAAAATCCGAAATGAAAACATTTAAATGAAAAAGCCCTGAAAATCCCAAAAAACTATAATAACCCTAAAAACCACAAAAATCGTAAAAAACATATAAAATCTCTAAAAACATAAAAAGCCATAAAACCCTTGAAAACCCCTATGAGACCCTTAAAAACCATGAAACACTTAAAACGACTAAAAACATGAAAACCACTAAAAACCCTAAATCCCTAAAACCCTCAAAATCCCTAAAAACCCTAAAAATAATAAAAGTTATAAAAATTCATAATGAATTATAAAACAAAAGAACCATAAAAATCCTGAAAACTCAAAAGAAAACCGTAATATCCTAAAATCACATAAAACCCCTAAAGATGATAAAAACCCAAAAACCCTAAAAAGACACTAAAACACTAAAATCCCTCAAAATTAGAAAAACCCCTAAAACCATAGAAACCCCCAAAAACCATAAAAACACTAACAACTCTACAAACCCTTAAAACCCCTAAAAATACTAAAAATACAATAAAAATTTTCAAAATATAAAACTAAAAAAAAACACAAAAAATAAAAAATACCATAAAAATAGTAGAAACCCTAAAAACCTCCAAAACTCCCTAAAATCCCAAAAAACATAAAAGAACTAAAAACCCCTAAAAATTCACAAGAAAAATAAAATACCCTAAAAACCCAATAAAACTTTAATAATAATAAAATTCTAAAACACATAAGACCCATAAGAATCCTTAAAATGATAAAACCACTAAAAACAGTAAAACCCCTCAAAATCCATAAAACCCTTAAAAAATAAAAAACATCATATAAAATCCCTAATATTTCATAAAAACATAAAAAACCTAAAAAACCCTGAAAAAACCTAATATAAACATTAAAATTATAAAATATTTAAAACAACTAAAAACCTAAAAACTCTAAAAACACTAAAAAAATAAAATCCCCTAAAAGATTTAAAAATACCTAAATGCATTAAAAACCATAAAAACATAGAAAATCACTAAAAACACCACATAAAAAACTAAAAACTAATTTAACCCATAAAACAAAAAAACCCTCTAAAACCCTTAAAACCCCAAATATTTTAATGGAGGTGGTGCCTCAGTCAAAGACCAAGGCACAATTTATTGCATAATGAAAAGAGTTACAATATTCTAAAATACGGAAACTTATTACAATCCTTATTAAATAAAGGGAGAAAATCATCAGGAAAAATATCCAACCAGGTAATGGCCTGAGAAACCCCCTTGTTGGCGAGACTATCGGCAACCATGTTCGCCTCGCGTAACACATGAGTAGAAATATAGTTAATGTTCCTGAGAAATGCAAGACATTTCATCCATCGAGAAGTGAGAGACCAAGAAAGGTGCACCACGCCCTTCCAAACAGCTTGAACAACAGTGGTTGAGTCACATTCAATCCACAAGTTGTTCCAACCCCTCTTTATGGAAAAGTCCACCACATGAATAACGCCCAACATTTCCGCTTCCAGAGCCGAGGATGTGCCACAACCTCTGAAGAAGCAGCCAAGGCATATGCTATGCGAGTCTCTGAAAATGGCACCACAACCTGTCGAACCCGGATTACCTCTAGGAGCTCCGTCAACATTCACTTTAATCCATCCTGGCAATGATGCTTTCCCGAAGACTTCAAAGGTGCGACGGGGTGGCCTATAAGATCCAGTAATTTTGAGACGACGAAGGATCTCAAAGTCACCAACAGAGTTGTCACAATGATCCTTCTGAAGAGAGGAAGCATCCTTTATAGTAGTGAGGATACGCATTTTACCTGCATTGAGACTAAACGAACAATTATTATGAATAAAATTATTTCTGTCATACCAGATCACATGCAGGAGCTCAGCAACCGCAGCCAGAAAAAATTCCTGACTTGTTTAGAAGAATCCGAATTCACACAATGCTGAAGATGTGAGCAAATAGATTCAGTATGAGACCATCTGCAACCAAAAATGTCAGAAATGTAATTACAAAGAGCAGTAGCTATAGCACAAGATAAGAACAGATGATTAGCATCTTCACGATGTTGTTTGCATAAGTGACATCTAGAACAAAGAGTGATCCCAAAAGATTGGAGACACACATCAGTGGGGATCCTATTATGATAAAGGCACCAAATAAGGATGAATCTTGAGGGTTCGATCCAAGGTTTGTTAAAGGATTTCAACCAGACAAAGTTGTAATTAGAGCTACTAAAATTATAATTGTAGAAAGTTTGGGAATGTAGGACACCGTTAGAGGAAGGTTCCCAAATAAGGAAATCATCAGTATCAGAAAAATGATAATTGTCAACGATATGACTGATGTTGTCTAGAAGGATGGTTCCATGGGAGTTAAAAACATCACGAATAGTGGAAGTGGTGTTCTCAGAACTAGTGGTGGGTGTAATCATAGATATTAAAGGGGTGCCAGTCCAGTTGTCCAGCCAGAAATTCAAAGAGGAATCAGTGCTAACCATCCATCTAGCATTGTTCATGATAGCGAGGAAATAATGTCTAATAGAAGGTCAGATGGAAGAAGTAGTGTAACCAAAATTACCATTCCGAAGCCTATTAACAAAACTTTTCCTAAGAACCCCCAAAAAGACCTCAAAATCCCTAAAAACACTAAAATACCATAATCATTATAACAATATCATAAAAATCCTTAAAAATATAAAACACCTTGAAACACTGAAATCCTAAAGAAAGCATTAAAACCTAAAAACTCTAAAAACCCCAAAAAACCAAAAAAATAGTAAAAAACATAAAAATCCATAAAAACCATAAAAACCAAAAACCCCTTAAAATCCCTAAAAATACAAAAAACAATAAAAATATGAAATTCTATAAAATTATTAAAATTATAAAAACCCCTAAAAATCCTGAAAATACCTATGAAAACCTTCAAAACCTAAAAGCACTAAAATCCCCTAAAAACCCTAAACCCCTAAAAACCTTAAATACATCTAAAAATAAATAAAAACCCAAAAAAATCACTAAAAACGATATAAACCCCTTATACCCCTAATAAATTTTAAAAAAAATTATAAAACCCATAAACACTATAAAATTTAAAAAAAACACTAAACCCCCCAAAAAAGATAAAAAACCCTAAAAAGCCTAAAAATGCCAAATGCCCACCAAATCCATAAAACCATTAAACCCATAAAAATCATTAAAACAACCAATATATAAAAAAATAAAAAATTGTGAAACCTAGAAATCCTCTAAGAAAATATTAAAAACCAAAAACACTTAAAACCCATTAAAAACCTAGAAATGTTAAAAACCCTAAAAACCATAAAATCACTCAAAATCACTAAAAACCATAAGACCCCTAAAACCAAAAAATCCTTAAAAGAGAAAAAATCCCATAAAATGAAAAAATTCTCAAAAACCCAAAAAAAACAACTAAGAAAACCAAAAAAACATAAAAACACATAAAACCCCTAAAAAAGTAAATATGATAAAAACACAAAAAACTCCAAAAAATACCCTAAAAATATAAAAACACTAAAAAAATAAAACCCATAATAAAAATATAAAACAAAAAAAATACAAAAAAAATACTAAACACATCTAAAAACCCTAAAAATCCATTAAATGACCAAAAATGACAAAAACTATAAAAACCCTTAAAAACCAAAAAAAAAACCTATAAAACCCCAAAAACATAAACAAAATAAAAACCCTAAAAACACTAAAAACATTAAAAATCACTAAAAACACTATGAAACCCAAAAAAAATCTAAAACATCCCTAAAATCCTAAAATATGTAAGAAACCCTAAAAACCCTAAAACCCCTAAGACAAACATAAAAACCTAAAAACAATTAAAACCCCTAAAAACCAAAAAAAATATAAAAACCCTAAAACACTAAAACCCCTAAAACCTCTAAAAAATAAAATTATCTAAAAACCCTAAAACCCCTAAAAACCATAAAAACCATAAAATTCCAAAAAAACCCCTAAAATCCCTAAAAACATAAGAAGGAAAGAAAACCTTAGAATGGATGGAGGTCTCGCGTCTCATCTACCTCTAGATGGATGATTCCCTTCTCTCATAGGTTGATGATGATGGTTGCCCAAGCACCTCTCCCCTTCTCTGCAGGGGAGGGTCCTCCCCTTGAGGATTGCTCTTTCTCTGCTTTCTCATCCCCTTACTTGTTACCCTCCTTCTGGTGGATGGTGCTCTACCAGAAGGTTCCGTAGATCTTTGAAGGTCGACCGAATCTCCCACCATCACTCTAGGAGTTCAATGAAGCTTCTGATTAACATCCATTGACTCTGGTAGTGAGATTCCTCAAGTGGATCCCCCAGAGGACACTTTTGACAGGTTTGTTTCTGAGCTCTGGAATCTTTAGGATCATGAAACGGTAAGCCTGGTTAATGGCTCTCATATCATGATTCGCTTTTCATATTAGGATTATCTGATTCTTTCCTGGTCTGCATATCCTAGAAGCTGTAATGGCGCACGCTTCTGCCTCTTTTGGTGGAGCTTTGACATTCACCTAAAGCGGAACTCACTGATGGTTGCGACTTGGGTTATATTTCCCAAAATTACTCTTCCCTTTCAAAATTTCTCTATAATTTTAATGTTAGGGAATCTTGTGGGGAGGTACCTCTGTGTGGATAGTATGAATCGGTCCCTCTATCATCCTGTTTCCTCAAGGTCCTTCAATGAGGTTGATGATTCAAAGGATCAGGTGGATACTGTATGGATAGTTGTGGGGGAGGAACTATTTTGGAAGCCACTAGTGATTTTTGAATCATTTCCTATATTCTATTCTGTCTGTTGGAATTTTGGGAAAAATGTTTAGTCTGAAGGTTGTGCTGACTCTAGTAGGAGTGATCTAAATCTTGCTCAGTTTAGTTCTGGTGAGAGCAGCCAAAATTTGGTGGAAGTGCAAGAGGTCAAGGGAGTGATCGGGACTTTGTCCATTCAACCATTGGTTTCTACAGTATTTAATCAATTAGAGTCTGATTTGATGATTGGGAGTGATCTAGAGGTGGAAATTATTGACTCGGTGGCTTCAGTTTAAATTTTTATGGAAGTGTTTACGAATCGGGAGCTGCTGCCACTGAAGCGGTGCACACAGTTGAAGGGAAAAACATGTCTTGTATAGATGATGTTTGTGGTATTGTTGAATTTTAGGGGAGAGGTATGGATAAGGACAAGGTTTATAAGAAGGAAGACTAGCCTGGGAATGACCATCAGAAGGGACCCCTGGCGCAGACCCTAGGCAGCGCGGTTATGGACTGGAAGAAGGGCAGTGGGGGTTCCAGTAGTTGCATGCTTCCGGACACGAATGCAGAAACTCTATCAAATAGGTTTCAAGACCTAGCCTCAAATGAGACAGTTGGTGATGCTACTGAGTAGGCAGAAGATCCTGAGATGGGGGAGGTGGATGAGCAGGAAATGAGAGGTGGGGATAGGCGGGAGATGATTTTGGTTGGGCACGAGATGATCCTGGTTGAGGAGCTGACCCGCGATCCTGGAGAGAGACACCCTAGTCGGAACATAGACCCCCTGATGTCATCCTCTAGGTGAGGTGATGTAGGTAGGGTTGACATTGGGGTCGTTCCAGGTTCACTTGATGACGAGCAAGAGAAGGCTAAAATACCTATACCAGAGGCCAAAATTGATGATGGTGAGTTGGCCCCGAACTTGTAGCATGCCATGGTGGTTTATAGTGTTCCATCTACTGACGACCATTGTGTTCTTCTCTGTGACATGATGATGGTTGAATGGGAAAGGTTTCCCCTTGAGGGTGAGGCTAAGAGACCCAGGGAGAGTTTTTTTAGGATGACCGAATGATAAATGCTACCATGGCTAGGTCCAAGGAAGAAATAAAAAAGATTCGAGAAATGCGTGGCACCTCTACTTGGATAGGAAGCAAGGATGGTAACAAAGGGGCCTCAAGAACGGCTAGTGATGGAGTTATACATGAGAGGGAAGTTCATGAGGATGGTTTTATCTCCCCCCCCCCCAAAGGAGGCATCATGATTATTAATCTACCATTACAATACCCATGGAGACTCAGGCCACCTCCAGGGTGGTCAAGATGAATCTTAAAGTTATCAAGTGGGAGCGGCCTCCGTAAAATGCAGACTAAGAGAGGGCCAGAGAGAAACTCTTTTATATTCTCCGAATGAAGGAGGATTATGAGTCAGGCTGGGACTCTATGGATTTAGGTGTTGACTCAGACATTTACTTTACTGACTTGGACGTTGGTCTTGGTACAGACATTGGATCTCTCGGTGCGGAACTGGACGACTTCAGCGGCGACATTGACTGGCTGGTTTTTTTATGTTTTTGGACTTTTTGGGGGTGTGGTATTGGGTTGTGTTTGGGTTTAGGTTGTGGTTTATTTGGCCCCGCCCCACTTTTCTAGCATCTACGTTTTTTTATATACATTGGGGGCCCATGAATATTCTATCCTCACATCTTCCTTGACCTGAAAACCTAAAAACCCTAAAAATCGTAAAACCCCCTAAGGAAAACATAAACTTTAAAATACAATTAAATCCCACAAAACCCAAAAAAAATATATAACCCCTAAAAATAATAAAACACTTTAAAAAACCCTTACATCCCTAAAAATTATAATACGCGCGAAAACTAGTTAAAACACACAAAACCCTACAAAAACACTAAAACCAACTAAAAATGTAAAACCATTTAAACTCATAAAACATAAAAAACTCTAGAAAACATAAAAATAATAAAAAAACTAAAATAAACTAAAACCCCATAAAACCATTAAAACCATCAAAATCCCTAAAACCATAAAAAGGCATAAAAATCCCTAAAAATTTAAAAAAAACTAAAGATCTTGAAAAAATCTTAGAAAAGATTAAAATTTAAAAAACATAAAACATTTAAATACATAAAAATCACTAACACCCTATAAATCATAAAAACACTAAAATCCCCCAAACTCCCAAAAACACTAAAAAAATTCACAAAATTGCCTAAAAATCCATAAAGATATAAAAACCCCTAAAACCCAAAAAACCCTTAAGAAAACATTAAAACTCAAAAATAAAACATAATTCCTATAAGTAACATAAAAACACTAAACACCATAAAATAACCTAAAATACCATAAAACCATGATAACCTTTAAAAACCACAAAACCTATAAAAACATAAAAACCCCTAAAAACCCATAAAACTTTAAAAACCCACTAAAAATTTTGTATATAATTTAATACCCTAAAAATATTAAAAATATATAAAAAATATAAAACCCAAAAAACTCCACCCCCCCCCCAAACCCATTAAAATACTTAAAACCCTAAAACACCATGATATCCCTAATACCCCCAAAACCAAAAAATGTCCTAAAAATAACAAAAAGATCAAAAAACGTAAAAAAAACTAAAATCTGTAAAAAAATATATAACAAATACTTAAAAACCTAAAAAATTAATACACCTAAAAACCATATAAACACTAAAAACCTATAAAATGCTAAACCCTATAAACTACAATGAAACTCAAAATCCCTAGAAAACATAAATCAATTAAAACATAAAAAATCCACAAAAATACATCAAATGTAAACAACCCTAATTAACCCAGAGAAAACCATAAAAAATAAAACCCCTAAAAACCTCTAAAATTCAAAACCCCTAAAAATACCCTAAATTCACTAAAACACCTCAAAATCATAAAACACCTAAATACTATAAAACCAAAAATACCTTTAAAAACCCTTCAAACCCACTAAAAAATATAAAAACCCATCGGGCCCCGAAAATTTTAAAAAACTCAAAAAACCATAAAACCCAAAAAAAATATTAAGAACCCTAAAAAACCTCATAATACATAAAAACCTTAAAACCCAAAAAAATCAGAAAATATAAAAATCCATAAAATCATAAAAAAACCATAAAACTCTCAAAAACCTTAATAAAACTATAAATACCTAAAAAACATAAATTAATTACAAATCTAAAAAATTATAAAACCCAAAAAATACCCTAAAACCCATGAAAATCCCTAAAAACCTAAAAAACCATAAAAATCTTGAAAATTCCAAAAATACCAAAAAATGTAAAAAAAACAACAAAATTGAAAAAACCTAAGAAAACATTAAAAATACTAAAAACATTAAAACCACAAAAAACCTAAAACATGATTAATACCCTAAAAACCTTAAAGATGACTTAAAACACTACAATCCCCTAAAAACAATAAATACCTAAAAATCCTAAAAATACTAAATTCCCATAAAAACAAAAAAAACCCACTAAAAACTATAAAACCCCCTTAAACCCCAAATAATTCTAAAATCTATAAAAACTGTAAAATCCATAAAATAAAAAAAATCAACAAAACCTTAAAAACTCTCAAAATCCCTAAAAACTCTAAAAACATAAAATCTTTTAAAAGCATATAAAAACCCAAAAAACATAAAAATCAATAATAACCCTTAAAACCCTTAATAAAACCTTATAATCCTAAAAATAGTTAAACCCCCTAAAAATTAAAAAACCCTTAAAACATTAAAAAAACCAAAAAACCAAAAAACCCCTAAAAACATAAGAAATAATAAAAACCCTAAAACCAATAAAACTCTAAAATCATTTTAAACCCCTAAAAATGTTATTTTTTAAAAAAACATATACAACTCAAAAAACCAACTAAAAACCTAAAAAACCACCTTTAAACCCCTAAAACCCTAAAACCCCTTAAAATCCCAAAATATATTATAAACCATAAAAATCCAAAATAATCCCTAAATATCAAAAAAAAAAGAAAAAAAAACTAAATCCCTATAAAAAATGAATAGAACCTTAAAAACCTAAAAACACTTAAAACCCTTAAAGACCAAAAAACACCAAAACCCTAAAGAACTCCAAAAACCCTAAACCCATCAAAATATATAAAAGCCATAAAACAAATAAAAATCAAAAAAATTACATAAAGATATAAAAATCCCTAATAACATTGAAACCCCTAAAGAAAATCATAAAAACCAAAAAAAACTAAAAATCACTAAAAATCCTAAAAACCTCAAAAACTCCTAAGACCCTAAAATGTCTCTAAAATCTATAAAAATCATAAAAACCCTTAAATAACATCAAAACCCAAAAGAACCCATAAATCCCATAAAATTATCTAAAAATTATATGAACCCATTAATCCCCAAAAAGAATTAAAAACTTTTTAATCCTTAAAACCATTAATGACTCTAACAAACCCAAAAACCCAAACTAACACTAAACCCCGAAAAACCCCTAAAATCCTAAAAATTCATAAAAACATTAAAATCCCAAAAAATATTTGGAAATACCTAAAAATATTTAAAATAAATAAATAAAAACCTAAAACCTTGAAAACCCCAATGAAGACCTTAAAAATGGAAAAATTGAACACCCCTAAAAATATATAAAACATTAAAAATCCTAAAAAACCTAAAATACTAAAAACACTTAAATACCTCAAAATCCCTAAAAACCCTAAAAGAAATAAATACTAGAAAACTTATAGCACCAATATAATCCTGGGGGTTCCCAATTGAGCTCTCAAAACTTTCATTGTCCCCATGCTCATGGTTGATTGTTGCTATATTTTGGAATTAATTTTTCCATGTATTTTTGCTCGCTTATATTCGTTATAAGTGTGGTAAAGAAATAATATTCTAATTAGTTTTTGGAGGTCAATATTTTGTTTTGGATTGGGATTTCCATTTTCCTCTTTTGATGTGGTTACTACCTCTTTGGGACTAGGGGTTCTCCTGGTTTGAATGTTCTAGAAAAGGGTTTTCGATGGTCGGGGTCACTCTTCCATAGATAATGAATTCTTATGTTGGATCTATTTGGTGGTCATCATTTATGAATGGTTTTTTGGAAGGATTATTTTGTTGTATTTGGAAGGTCATGGTTAGGTTCTTCTAGTATATGTGACAGATGCACATGGGGGCATCGTGCGATGGTAGGAACCCATGGTTGCAATATTTTTTTTTGCTCCCAGTTCAAATTAGTTTAATTATGGGTATAGTTACTTTTGGATGAGGGTTTGTGGTTACAATTATTTCCTAGAATGAGGTGTGTTATAGTTTCTTATTGACATCTTTTCGGTGATTGGGGTATATTTCATATACTCCATTGAATTTTCGCGCTCTGGGTTCATCATTGGTTGATGTCTCTACTTCTGCTGATGTTATGGGCCGATAAATGGGTATTTTCATGGATTTCCAACATCAATATAGGTTTAAAGGTCATATTTCAAGGTTTTTTAGGTCTGGTCTCTTTCTCATGTGATGGGCACACATGGAGAACCACAGTTTTAATTCTTACGGTAGGCGCACGAGATTAAATTGTTTTTTTTTCACATGGCATAATGCTTCAATGTGGTTACTGCCTTCAGGATCGATGGTTGTTCTTATAGTCTTTCTTGGTAGAAAGTGTTCTTCTAGCTCCTGTTAGAATTTATTTGGCCATTGAAGGTGCATGCCCTGGTCTTCATCCCTTTGTTCTGGTATTCCTAGATCATCTCTGCTTGTAGGAAGATAAGAGACACAAATTTTTAAGAAGTTTCCCAGGTTAAAGGACATAAGATTCTGGTGGTTTCCCATCCACGCATGTTCAACGTTATTTCTCGATTCTCATCATTCATTATTTTTTGGCTAAGTGTTTTTATGCTAGTTTCATTATTGGTTTGATGGTGGCTAGTTTGGGTTTCATCATTCGAGAAATGGGGTTTATCACCGAATTCAATTTCAATGATGGGTGGTTCAATTTTTTATTTATGGTCGGTGCGCCTAGTTCATGTATTTATATCTTTGTTTCATCAATCTTATGTTTATTTTGTGATTTTATTCTTGCTTCAGTGGTGGTAACATGAGAATTCTCGTTTCTTGGGTCAGGATTTTTCTTTTTTTCATATGCTGTTGTGAAGTGGCACAATTCTCTTAATGGTTTATTGTGTCTATGTGGAATTGAGGTTGGTTTATTCTCTAATGGTGGGGTTTAGGATTCTATTACTAGTGAATCTGTGTATTAGAGTAGAAGGTACAACTGTTGGGAGGTGTTTAACGGCGTTTAGTGAGAATGTATTGGCTATTCGGAGTATACGTGGGTGTTGGGAGATGAGGAGGTTATTGGGGGATGTTGTGAGGTCGTAGGATGTTATTTTTTTCAGATTCTAGTGTCAAGGATTTGTGTGATATAATTTGGTATTGGTGGTGTAGTGTATTATACTTCTTGTTTTGGGATCTAAATATGTTTCTGGTCTTTATGGGAACTAGAAATGTGGGTTGTAGGGAGAGGAAGTTCAGCTTCTGAATGCTGGAGTTTATGGGGAGTAGGTTCTACTATGTCATGGTATAGTTTTTTGGAGGTTTTGTTGTTGAAGGAGGCTGGATTACAGGGTGTGAGGGTGATGGGGCTGGCAATTGTTCTTGGAGTTGTTTTAGGGTGCGGGTTTTTTTGGGGCTTCTCAGAGATGTGTTGGTTGGTTGTAGGGAACTGCGTTGGGAGTTGATAGGTGATGCGACTGTTAGAACAAGGTGGTGGGAGTTGGATCTAGGGATTTAGTTCATTGGCATCAGAATAATGCTAGGACTAGAGTTTGTAGATTTGTGTGGGTGTTGTGGTGGATTTTGAAGAGATGGAAAGTTGGGAGGAGCATTGGTGTAGTTTAATGGTGTGCAGAGATTGGATTTTCTGAGGTGGGGCCTTGTGGCTATGGTGTTTTCTTACTGAAAGGAAGTTGGTTGTTGATTCACGGTGTTGTAAGTTCTTGGTAATTGATAATTTTGGTTCCTAGGAGATGATTTTTGGAACTAGAGATGGGGTTTATCATCTCTTAGAGCTACTTTTGGGATCTAGGCATTGGGTTCTTGGAGCTGTGGGTCTACTAGATGGTTGTGGTGTTTTGTTTTGGTTAAGTTCTAGGGTTATAGGTGGTGGGTGATGGGATATGGGATTTTTCACTATGAGATAGTGCTAGGGTTCAATGCTATAAGGTTTTGGTACTAAGGATGCTTGGAGTTGTGCTTCACAAGGTTTCTCGATCCATTTCTAGTAATTTGTTTTGATGGTATTTTCTTGGTTCTCAGACTTCTTTCTTTAATATTGTTTGGATAGGCATTTGGAGGGTTCTTAGGACCATTTCTAGGCATTATTTTATTTGGGCTTTAGGAGGATTTTGGGCCACCTTCCAACAAATGGGTTGAATGGGATTCATGAGGTTTCTTGGGCCTAATTTCAAGGTTACGGTTTAGATGGGCTTCATTAAGGTGCTTTGGCCCATTTTTTAGGAAAGGATTGGATGGGATTTACGAATTTTCTCAGGACTTTCAGCTAGTTGTTCACCTAAGGTTTCATGGATTTGGTATCCTCTTTGTGTTTTGTTATTTTCGACCTTCGGACAATCAGTTCACCCTTGAGAGATTTTATGGTACTTCAATTCCTTTAATTTAATATTAAACATCCTATTTTCCTTGAAAAAATACAATAAAATTCCAAAAATAATCCCAAAACATACATAAAAATGGTAAACAAAATCCACAAAAACCATGAAAACCCCAACGAGAACCACAAAAACCAAAAAACACATAAACCCTTAAATACCAAAAAACACTAAAAACCCTAAAAAACTCTATAAAGACCCTAAAAATATTTAAAATCCCTAACAACCATAAACCCCTAGAAACCATGAAAACCCAAAAAAACCCTAAAACCCAGTAAAACTCTAAAAACTATTTAATCCACTAATTTTTTAAAAAAACTCTAAAAAACAAAAAAACATAAAATCTTAAAACAAAATCCATTAAAAACACACCAAAAAACAAAAAACCCAAATCCCATCAAAATACCTAAAACCCCTAAAAACCATAAAATCCTAAAAATCCCTTAAAATACACAAAAATATAAAAACCCTAAAAAACATTAACTAAAACATAAAAAACCCTAAAAAAATTAACCCAAAAAAAAAAATTAAACCACTCAGAACATTAAATAAATAAAAACACTGAAAACCCTAAAACCATAAAAAGCACTAAAACCATTCAAATTCTCTAAAACAATAAAAAAATAAAAAAATTATAAAAAATACCAAAAATCCCTAAAAATGTAAAAACCCTGAAAACCCCCCATGAAATCCTTAAAACCTAAAATATATAAAATCTCTGAAAAATTGAAAAACCCCAAAAAAAAACCCAAACCCCTAAAAACAATTAATGCCCCTAAAAACATAAAAAACCGTAAAAGCACATGAAAACCCTAGAAACAACTAAAAACTCTAAAAACCGTATATACCCCTAAAACCCATATCAAACTATAAAAAAACAATAAAAGCCCAAAAAACTAGAAAATATTAATAATAACTGAAAAAACCATAAAACCCCTAAAAATAAGTAAAATCCAAAAAAATCCCTAATAATGCTAAAAAACCAAAAAATACTAAAAAATCCACCAAAATCCCTAAAAATATAAAAACCCCTAAAAACTCTGAGAAACCCTAAGAATACCTTAAAACCATAAAACACCTAATACCCCTAAAAATAAAAAATGGAAAAACTAGTAAAACCCTCAAAATCCATACATCCTTAAAAAACAAAAAATACCTAAAAATACCTAAAAATTCCAAAAGTTTTAAAAAATCCTGAAACCACTATAACATTAGAAATCCATAAAAACATAAAAGTGATTAAAATCACTAAAAACCTAAAAACACTAAGAAATATTAAAAACTCAAAATCACTATCAAAATCCTAATAACCCTAAAACACTTGAAAATCAGAAAACCCCTAAAAACCATAAAAAACCTAAAACCCCAAAAATCCACAAAAAAAACTATAAAACCCTTTAAAATCCTAAAAATGTTAAAAACTCAAAAAATATTTTTAAATGATAAAAACAAAAAAGCCCAAAAAAATCCAAGAAACCATAAATCCTCTCAAAATCCCTAACACCATAAAACCATAAAAATCCTATAAAACCCCAAAAATCCATAATAACTTTGAAAATCCTAAAAAACCTGAAAACCCCAAAGAAACCCATAAATAAAGAGTAACACATAAAACCATAAAAAATGCTAAAAATCAGAAAAACCATTGACAGATTAAAAACCTTCAATAAAACCTAAAAACCCTCAAAATTACTAAACCCTCAAAATACCACAAAAATCCAAAAATTCCAAGAAAATACCTAAAGTGTAAAAAACCATAAAAACCCATAACCATCCTAATAAAACCATACAAACCATAAAACAATTTAAACCCCTAAAAACTTTAAAAATTTTAAAAACCCTAAAAACCATAAGAAGACATTAAAACCCTAAACCCCCCAAAAACTATAAACCCCCTAAAAACCTTAAAAAACATTAAAACTCCATAAAAACCCTAAAACCCAATAAAAATGATAAAAGCCCTTTTAACACCCATAAATGTTTAAAAAATTCTAAAAACACTTAAAACCAATTAAAAAACTCTAAAATACAACAAAACCCCACAAAACCCCTAAGAAACCCAAAAACATAAAAATCCTACAATACCTCAAAATCACTAAAAAATAAAACCCCCATAATAACATGAAGAAAAACTAAAATTCCTAAAATCACATAAAACCCTTCAAACCCTAAAAACACTAAATCCTTAAAAACCTAAAAAACCCCTAAAAACCAACAAAATCCATAAAACCCCAAAAGAAGATAAAAATCCTAAAAATACCTAAAGATACCAAAAAAACATAAGAACCCCTAGAAAACTTAAAGACACCAAATAAAACCATAAAAACCCATACAAACCATTAAAAACCATAAAATTCCCAATGACCTGTAATGAGCCCTAAAACCCCAAAAAACCCATAAAAATAATTAAAAAATCTAAAACCCCTCTATACCCCTAAAAATATAACAAAATATAATGTAACATTAAAATACTAGAAAATAAAAAAACCATAAAACACCAAAAAAATTATAACAACACAAAAACAATAAAATTCTCTAAAACCCATCAAAATCCCCAAAAATCCAAAAACTCCTAAAAATTATAAAAAATCAATAAAAACATAGAAAATCTAAAAAACACTAAAAACCATGAAATCCTCGAATAAAAAAACTAAAAAAACTAAAAACAATATACCCCCCTAGAAAACCAAAAATATTATAATGGCCTAAAAACCCTAAAAATATTATAAAAACCATAAACCCCCTCAAATCACTAAAAAACAAAAATGCATAGAAATGCTAAAAGTCCCTGAAAACATGAAAGACATTGAAAAACCTTAAGAAAACCTTAAAACCTAAAAACACTTAACACCTTGAAATGATGCTAAAAAAAATTAAAAACCCAAAAAAGACCCAACAAACCTAAAAACCGCTACTAATCCCTAAAAATTTAAAACCCTAAAACCCCATAAAAACAAAAAAACAACTAAAAACATTAAAAATGCTTTAAATCCAAAAAAACATTAAAAAACTATAAGAAACCTAAAAACTCGAAAAATAAAAAAAACCCCTAAAACCCCCAACAAATCAATAAAAACCTTTAAACAATAAAACCCCTAAAAATCCATAAAAACCCTAAAAAAACATAAAAACCCAAAAATCACTAAAAATACATAAAAAATAAAAATAATAAGAAATATGAAAAACCACAAGAAAACCTTAATAAAATTTAAAACCCCTAAAAAGTTAGAAATTATAAAAACATTTAAAAACCCTAAAACCCAAAAAAACTAAAAATCAATAAAAACACTAAAATCCAAAAAAATTCTTAAAACACCCCTAAAAATGTAAAACACCCTAGAGACACTAAAAACACAAAAAAACCATAAAACCTAAAAACTCTTTAAACCATGAAAATCCTAAAAGCTCAAAAAAACCTAAAACACTACAAAAACCATAATAACCCTAAAAACCAAAAACCTCTAAAAACCATAAATCCCCTAAAAACCATAAAACCCAAAAAAAATCCAAAATATCTTTAAAACCCAAACAAAATAAAAAGATATAATCCCCATAAAAACCCTTAAAATCAAAAAAAAATTAAATACCCCAAAAACAATTAAACCCTAAAAACCATAAAAATCACGAAAATTACAAAAACCCCTAAAAACCATAATAATTCTAAAAAATAAATAAAAATCCCTAAAAATTTTAAAAAAAACCAAAAACCCTGAAAACATAAAAAAATCCACAAAGTATAAAAAATCTTTAATACTCTAAAAATATAAAAAATCATTATAACCTAAAAAAATTATAAATTCCCTAAAAATTACAGAACCCCCTAGAATCCCTAAATCCCTGAAAAACTGTAAAAATAGTAAAAGCCCAAAAAATCCCTAAATAATTAAATATCACTAAAAAAACTTCTAAAACCCTAGTAAAACATTAAAAACATAAATAAAATTAAAAACCCTAGAATCCTAAATTCTCTAAAATCCCTAAAAATACCAAAAGTACCCAAAAACCTCCAAAACACCAAAAAACCCTTAAAAAACATAAAAAACCCTAAGAAACCTTAGAACCACAAAAAATTTAAAAGACCATAATTACCATAAAAATGTTAAAATCATAAAATCCATAAAAACACTCAATATCCCAAATAACCCTTATGAACCATAAAAATACTAAAAATATCTGGAAAATCCATAAAAACATAAAAAAACATAAGAACCCATAAAAAATCTATGAAAACAATAAAAATATAAAAATAATTAAAACCCCCAAAAAATTTGTAAAAACCCTAAACCCCCTAAAAACACTCAATATCCCAAATAACCCTTATGAACCATAAAAATACTAAAAATGTCTGGAAAATCCATAAAACATAAAAAAACTTAAGAACCCAAAAAAAATTTATGAACACAATAAAAATATAAAAACAATTAAAACCCCCAAAAAAGTTGTAAAAACCCTAAACCCCCTAAAAACACTCAATATCCCAAATAACCCTTATAAACTATAAAAATACTAAAAAAATCTGGAAAATCCATAAAAACATAAAAAAACTTAAGAACCCATAAAAAATCTATGAAAACAATAAAAATATAAAAACAATTAAAACCCCCAAAAACCTAAAAATTGCTATAACCCCCCAAAATCCCCCAAAATCCCTTAAAAACTCAAAATCACAAAAAAACAAAAAAATCATAAAAATTATAAAAACTATAAAGATCCCTAAAAAAATAAAAAACCTTCAAAACCCCTAAGAAAACCATAATAATGTAAAAACATATAGAACCCCTAAAAACTCTAGAAATGTAAAATCCCCAAAAAACCCTAAAGACCCTAAAACTCCTAAAAACCATAAAACCCTTAAAATAATAAAAATGGATAAAAAACACTAAAAATTATAAAATCCCTTTAAACCCCTAAAAATGGTAAAAAAATATAAAATCACATAAAACCCCTAAAAACTTTAAAATTATAAAAATCCAAAATACATAAAAACCCTGTAAATCCCTAAATACCCTAAAAACCCAAAAAATTCCTAAAATCCCTAAAATGTAAAAACCCCTCAAAGACCTTGGGTAAACATTAAAAACCAAAAAACACATAAAACCCCTATAAACTAACAAAAAAAACACTAAAACCCACAAAATACCATAAAACCCCTAAAACCCCCTAGAAACACTAAGAATCCCAATAACCCCAAAAAATAAAAAAATTCTAAAAATCTGTAAAAATTCCTAAAGGCATAAAAACCCCTAAAAACATGACAAACTCTAAGAAAACCCTAAAACAATTAAAACCACTAAACCCCCCAAAAATACTAAAACTCCAAAAAAGGCCCTGAAAATACTAAAACACATAATACTATAACAAACCATAAAAACATTAAAAAACCCTAAAAATCACAAAAAACAATGAAAACCCTTTCAACCCCTAAAAACATTTAAAAAAAATACAAACCATAAAAACATAAAAAACTCAAAAAACCCAAACAATAATAAAACCATAAAAACCTCAAAATCCCAAAAAACCATAAAACCCAAATAAAGCGAAAAAAATTATAAAATTCTAGAAAACGTAAAACCCCTAAAAACCCATCAAACACCTATATAAATCATAAAAAAATAAAAACCCTAAAACCCATCAAAATCAATAAAAACTCTAAAAACCCATAAAAACCAAAAAAATAAATAAACTTCCATAAAAACATAAAAACACTGAAAACCCTGAAAAAAACTAAGAAAAATATAAAAACATAAACACAAATTAAACCCCTAAAAATCATAAAAAACTTGAATACCATAAAAACACCATAAAAACCATAACACCCTTGAAAACTATAAAAGCCCTAAAAATCATTAAAACCCCAAAATATCCATAAAATTCCTAAAACCAATAAAAAAATAAAAACCCTTGAAACCACTAAAATTGATATAAACTTCAAAAAACATAAAACCCCATAAAAATAAAAAAACCCTAAAAATATCAAAAAATCATAAAATCCATATAAACCCTAAAAAACCTTAAAACCATCAAAATCCTGAAAACCCTAAAAACTCATAAAAATCATAAAAAACCGTAAAACTCACTAAAAATGTAACAAACCCTTGAAACCTTAATAACCCTAGTTAAAAACATAAACACCTAAAAATGATAAAAACCCTAAAAAACGTAAATCCCTGAAAACCCTTGAAATCCCTAAAATCCCTAAAAACGCTAAAAAACCCACAAAATCCAAAAAAATACCTAAAAAACATAAAAATATTAAAAACACTAAAAACCTGAAAACTCCTAAGAAAACCATAAAATCTTAAATACACTTATAACCCCTTAAAAAATAAAATATTCTAAAAACACTAAAAACACTAAAAAAATCCTAAAACCCCTAAAAATAATAAAAACCTTAAACCCTTAAATCCCAACCCCCCCCCCCAAAAAACCCCTAAAAACCAATGAAAACTCTAAAAACCATTTAACCCCTAAAAATTAATAAAAAATCTAAAAACCCATTGAAAGCCTAAAGAACTCAAGAAAACCATAAAACCTAAAAAAAAACCTAAAACCCCTAAAAACCCTCAAAATCACTAAAAATCTTAAAAACCCATAATTTTCTTAAAATTCCATAAAAATCAATAAAAGGATAAAAACCCCTAAAAACTGAAAACCCTTAAGAAAACAATGAAAACAAAAAAAATTAAAAACCACTAAAAACCTAAAAAAATCAAACAAATCCTAAAAACCAATAGAAAACCTTAAAACCCAAAAAACCCTCAAAAACCCTAAAAACCCTAAAAACTATAAAAATACTAAAAAACACGAAACATGTATTAAACCTAAAAAACCCTAAATAACCTGAAAACCCCTAAGAAAACAATATAATGAAAAAAACATATTAATCCCCCTAATAACACTAAAAGCCATAAAATCCTAAAAATATTGAAAAGCCCCTAAAAACCATGAAAAAACAAAAAAACACTAAAACCCTTTAAAAACCCAAAAAACACTAAATACACACTAAATTCTATAAAAAAAATACACCCTTAAAATGATAAAAAACTATAAAAAATGTAAAAACCTAAAAGTAAAAAACCCACACCCCCCCCCCATAAAAAACAAAAAAACCCTAAAATCCCGAAAATCCCGAAAATCCATAACCCCCTCAAAATTCCTAATAAACATAAAAACTAATAAAAATTATAGAAGAGCCCAAAAAATCCTAAAAATTTTAAAAGTCATAAAATCCCTAAAAAAACCATAAGAAAACCTTAAAATCCTAAAAACACATTGTCACGACCCGTCCCCCGGGGTTTGTGCTGTGACTACCCTAATCCCACTTTCTAGAGGCCAGGGGATGGCGACTAGCACCAAAGGCGTAAATCCCTAAAACTGGGAAGGAATTTCCTTTATAAATTATAACACACACTACAGTGTAAAAGATTGAATCAAAACACTATGTAAAACTATATACAAAAGGAGTGATAAAATGTAAAACGGGCCCGAAATACAAGACCAACTGTAAAGTACAAGGAAAATGAAGTACAGTAGAAGAAAGGTGAAAAAACTACCGGATTATCCTCCAGGAAATCCTACCTAACGAGTAGGTACAGATAGCCTCCACAGCACTCCGCGTCTATCTGTATCCTCCGCGTATCGTCTCTCCATGTGATCCAACTCCGGGTACTGTCCAGTCCTGGTCCACTCAGCCTCGGTCAGCGATGCCCATCGTCTGCAACCAACACAATGAAGTGTGGGCATAGCCCATGCAGGGGTGAGTATCACTATACTCAGTAGGAACCCCGAGACCCCCAAGGTTTCACAAAATCCAATAATGACAAACCAAAAAGTATGAAATCAACAGATAACCTCACTTAGGTATATTCCCATACATATACATAAGTTGTCAAGTAATCCGTCTTAATCATGAGGTAAACACAAAAGTTACAGACTTAACTCAACTATGATTTTTATTCACATTGTCAAAACCACGGCTGCTGGAGAACTCCTCCTCTGTTGAGTACAGTGGGCATGACGCCAACTATCAGGTGCATCCCACTAACCTAGGACTGCTGAGGTACTCGTCCTATCGAGTATCGTGGGTCTACCACGCTCACACAGAGGGGCTCCACACTGTGGGTTGACCGCCAACTACCAAGTGCTCCCCCTAACATCCTGCAGAGGTACTCCTCCTGTTGAGTACCGCGGGTCAGCCACCAACTACCAGGAACTCCTCTGCCGTGGTTATGCTGCCATATACCAGACGCTCCCCACTGGGCTTGTCGAATCACTCCGAGTCCAATCAGTCAAGCAGTCGTCCGGTCTCAGCCAGCTACTAGGTCTCCGTACTCCACTCGCTCGTCTCTAGGAGGGTCCTCTCCGAGAGTTATAGTTCAATACTCCAACTGTCACAAATTCCCATGTAGAAGTATTTCAAAGGTCCACCTCGTCATAGGGGTCTCAAAGAAACAGACGACGGGTCAAACGTATGTCTGGTCTGTGAGTTGTACGCTTTTTACTCCCGGGGGCCTGGTTGGATTCATGTAAGATCCAACCCGACCATATCTCAACATTACCCCAAACTCCAGTGGCATATAATCAAAGGGACCATCACGTTCCAAGAATACCAGCGCCGCCGATGGTTCATCAAACGGACATCTGGTGCCAAAGATATTGGCAAAGAAAGTAAAGGGGTCGGTAAGGGGCCTAGGCCTAGTCCGACCCGGTCGGACCGACTCGGCCCAACCCAGACTAGGCCGACTCGGTCTGGGTCTACCTGATCGGCCAAGAGGCTGGGGCCGATTTGGCCAGTGCCGCGAGGGGCGCGGCTCGGCCCGGGAGGTCGGCAGGGCACCGGTAGAGCGCTGGGAGATCGCGTGGGGCACGGGCAGGCCGGTGGGGCTCCGGGCAGGGCACCTGGAGGCCGCACGGGGCACAGGAAGACCGACCGGGTGCCGCGCATGGTGTGAGAAGGTTGTCGGTTAGGGCGCGAGGAGGCCGCGCTGAGTGCCAGGCAGGCCACGCGGGGTGCGGGGCAGGCCGGCAGGGGGTCGGGCAGGGCGACGCGGTGCCGGGAAGAGCATGCGGGAGGCCGTACGGGGCCCAAGCAGGGCGCCTAGAGGCAGCACGGGGCCTGGGAAGGCAATAGGGGCGATGGGAAGGCTGATCGGGGCACTGGACAGGGTGCGGGCAGACCACGGGCAGGCCGGTGTGGTGCGCGAGAGGCTGCGGGCAGGCTAGGGGGGCTAGTTTGGCTTGGCTCAGGCCGGCACTGGCTGGTGGTGTTTGGATGGAAGCATAGGTGCGCCGTGGGGGCGGTGCGATTTTCGGAGGTCACGGGTAGCATAGCCTTTTTTGTTGCCTCCTTCGTCATCGTCACCTCATCACCATGCTGAGGAAACATAAATAAAGATCGGTGGACGGAGTTGGGCTATGTTAGTTTTGCCTTCACACTCCACATTTAGAGGTGATAGAAATTGGTTCATCAAAGGAGAATGATGAACAACAATTTCTTAAAAACATTCACATTGATTCCTTTCAACCGAAGATGAGGAAAAGGAAGGTATATTAATCAAAGTAAACCCCCTACATTTTGATTATTGGTCATTGATGGTGATGTCACGGAAAAAGACGTAGTTATCGCTCGTCGTGTCCACTGCATTCTTCCACTCCCGAATACGCACGACGATTGTGGAAGACACTTCAAGTCGGTAGGTGTCTGGGAAAGAACTTAGATGAAGAAGTCCTTGGAAGATCATTTCCAGCATTCTTCATTGGGAGAATGTTTCTTCATTTGGAGATTTCTCACAATGATCCTCTAATCCTCCTTTACCAACAAATGAAAAGCTATCCCCTCCAATTATAATATAGACAATTATTTTAGATTATTGAGTTTAAAATTAAAACGGTGGTGATTAATTAAATGAGATGACCCATTTAATTAATGGGGTGAATTTGGCATAATAAACAATGCATTGTCTCCATTAATTAATGGGGAGGTTAAGCCCTGTGTGGTCCCAATCTCATTTATTCACACATGGGAGGTTGAGTTAGGGTAGGGCCCACCACCATAACCTCTCATGGGAGGTTAAGGTGTTGTGACCCCACCTCTAACTTCTAAGAGGAGGTTTTAACCACCCAACAATTTCTTGGTGACTCAAATAAAATAAAGTGTAGCACACTTTATTTTATTATTTTTTTCAAGAAAACCAAAAAAATAACTTCTATTCTTAACTCACTACCATCAAATTGAAAGTATCCTTAAGTGAATACCGGTGTTGTGAGTTCAATGGTGCCCTCGTATTTCAATTCCGTGCACCAGTTCAAAAGTTATTAAAACTCGCTCGTACGATTACTGAACGTAACCGAACAAAACTTCATAAATTGATTCCAGGCTCACCAGGCCTCAGAATCATGTGCCGTCAGTTTTTGCGGACTTGTAGAATTCCCATTTATTTAAGAAAAAAATCCATGGAAATTTGGGTCTTTACATTCTCCCCACCTAGGGGCTTTACATCCCCATAAGCTATAACTCGAATTACGGGAACAAATGGGGGTATTGAGCACGCATATGAGCCTCCCACTCTCATTTGACCTCCTAGAGGTTCTCGTGCTGCTAATGAATTCACACCAAAGGTATCAACCATCCACGTAGGACCCCATCATGTTGATCCTCAATATCCACTGGAACCTCCGTAAAATTCTCCCCATCGTCGACGTCCAGCTCTCCGTGGTCGATGATTTGGGAAGGGTCATGCACATATCTCCATAGCTGAGATACGTGGAAGACGTCATGCACCTGGTGCAATTGAGGTGGAAGAGCCAGGCAGTAAGCCACCTCTCCAACTCTACTGAGAACCTGAAAAGATCCAATGAATCTCAGAGATAGCTTGCCGCCTCGGCCAAATCTCCGTAGACCCCATCGAGGTGAGACCCGTAGGAAGACTTGGTCGCTACCCTCGAACTGCAGAGGCCTCCGTCTCCTGTCAGCATATGAATTCTTCTTGATTTGTGAGTCTTCATCCTCTCTGGGATGATCTGCAACTTGTTTGTGGTAGCCCATACCATCTATGGTCCCACCAGTGTTGACTCCCCTGGGTCTTTCCAGCACAAGGGTGATCTACAAGGTCTCACATACAACACCTCAAAAGGGGCCTTCCCTATGGTGGAATTATAGCTATTATTGTAGGAAAACTTTACCATAGGTAAGTAATCATCCCTTTCAGGGATGATTTTCCATTAGAACAGTATCGATAGATTATTACTCATTGGGAGACTAGACAATTTACGGTATTAATCAAATTATAAGTATTTAAATTAAAATTTTCATGTTTTTCGTTAATAATAATTATTGAATTTTATTTTGGATTCATCTGGAAGAAATAAAAATACATTTATGCTAAGAAATATGTCCACACATTGGGATGTACTACGATGACAGATCACAAGAGACAGTTGGTATGACAGTTTATAATCTTTCTTTACGACTTGCACTTTCTATTGCTTCCTTCATAATTTATTCAATTGCTAAAGTTGTTATATAATTTTAGTTATGAAATTACTGTTTTTTGTATCCTATTTTTAATTATGGTTTCCTACATTCCACATCATTATAGAGGCATAAATTTAACATATAAGGACGTGTCCCTCGATAAAAACATTTTTTCTCGAGTAGAAAGAATAAAGATGGAAGTGTAGTTAAAGAACCGACTCAGCAGTAGATTGTAATTTTTACTTTGTAGCTTTAAAATTTTAATATATATTTTTTAACTTAATAATCTATTTATATTTGTAACAGGCTGCTTTAGAGGCCCTTGATGCTAAAGAACCTAACAATTTTGGGCCAAACAAGAACTTACATTAGGTGTTGGGAGATGAGCACAGTGGTAAAGTATGTTTCCTGCCTAGGAAGAGTATAGTTCTGATGAGCTATTGGCCCTCCTTAGGTATGATTAGTAGTGCCACTGAGTTGTAGCAGGTTACGGAAGAGGCAGAAAAAGTTGAAAAAATGGCCATAGGGACGACATCACAGTCTGATATGGAAACACTATATTTATGAAACTGATGGAAGCTTTATGTCCAACAATTCTACCAGAGGCCATCACTTCTTTTGAGGA
Source organism: Viscum album (assembly GCA_963277665.1). Lineage (NCBI taxonomy): Eukaryota > Viridiplantae > Streptophyta > Magnoliopsida > Santalales > Viscaceae > Viscum > Viscum album. The sequence continues at coordinate 1,421,581,075 of OY728136.1, read as the reverse complement.
ATATATTTCTTCAATGTGTTATATATATGGTTCCCCATGTGGTTGTTCTAGTGGCGGTTGACATGATGGCGAGGAGGAGGTGGAGGCGGAGGTGGAGAAGGGAGAGGAGGAGGCCGAGGTGGAGGAGGAGGGATAAGAGGAGGTCGAGGAGGAGGAGGAGGGTGATTAGGAGGCCTAGGCAGAGTACAAGGGCGAGAAGGAGGGCAGGGATAATGATAGGGACCACGATGAGGAAGAGGGTGAGGTTGAAGATGATGGTGATGATAGTGATGGTGATGAGGGACAGATTTATCTATTACATTTTTTACTAATATTACTGACCTTTGATGTTTATTGATTTGTTGTGCTTGAATATATGTGTGATTAGGTAGGTAACATTATCTTTATTTTTTATCTATAAATGAAAAAACTTTATTTGAATATTTTCTACGAAAACCCCCTATTGTAATGAACTTGTATTTTTTTAGAAGTTGTTATAATGAAGTTATTTTTTTAACCTTGAATGAATTTGCTTAGAAAATATTTAAATACAATCCCATGAACCCATGACAGCCCCTCAGACAGCCCCATAGACAGCCCCCTGGACAGCCCCCCCCCCCCACCATCCTCTCTAGACCCCGAAAAGCCACACATATAGCCCCCACCATCCTCCTAGGACCCCAGATAGCCCCCTAGAAAGCCCCTCGGCAAGCACCCCCCCCCCCCCATCCTCCTCCTTGGACCCCTGACATCCCCCAGACAGCCCCCTGAATAGCCTCCCCACCCTCCATCCTAGACCCCAGATAGCCACCCAGACAACCACCAGGACAGCCCCCCCTTCCCTCCTCCCTGGACCCTGGACAACCCCACAGATAGCCCCCACCATCCTCCCTGGAACTCGGATAGCCCCCCAGACAACCCCCACCATCCTCCCTGGACCACAGACAGCCCCCCAGATTTCCCCCCCAACCCTCCTCCCTGAACCCTAGATCTCAATCTATTCTCTTTTCAAGATTAACCCTAAATCCCAACAGAAAATAGGGTTTTAGAGCTTCATAAGAAGATGAGAGAAGAGTGAAAAACCTAATGGAAAAGAGGAATAAAGGAGAGGATTAGACTCACCCGGATCTTAAATCTTCACTTGAAGGTATTAAAAATGACCAAGTGATGTGTACTAGTCATCCCCGCCTCAAACCGAGGCACGGTGTGGCCGGTACCACTCAAAGTGTATCACTTTTATTTGAAATGGACAACATTTTAAATGAAAACAACAACTCACAAACAGAAAACTGACCAAACAGATTCGGATTGTGTTGATACTTTAGAAAAACGATCCGTGTGTCATTTGTGACGTGTATGAGTCAACCCCGCCTCAATCCGAGGCACAGTGTGGCTGGTACCACTCAAAGTGTCTCACTTTTATTTGAAATGGACAACATTTTAAGTGAAAAAAACAACTGGAATATGAAAAAACAACCAATTGCATTCAGATTCGGTTAATACATCAAAAACAAGATCCATGGGTCATTTTTTATGTGTACGAGTAAACCTCGCTGCAATCTAAGGCACGGTGTGTCCGGTACTACTCAAAGTGTCTCACTTTTAATTGGAATGGAAAACATTTTATGTGAAAACAACAATTGGCATACAGAAAACAAACCAAACGCATTAGGATTGTGTTTATACTTCAACACAATGATCCATGGGTCATTTTTGATGTGTATTAGTCAATCCTGCCTCAATCCAAGGCATGGTGTGGCCGGTACCACTCAATGTGTCTCACTTTTATTTTAAATGGACAACATTTTAAGTGAAACAAACTACTGGAATATGGAAAACCAACCAAACGCATTCATATTGTGTTGATACCTTAGAAAAACGATCCATGGATCATTTTTGACTTGTATGAGTCAACCCCGCCTCAATCTAAGGAACAGTGTGGCCAGTACCACTCAAAGTGTCTCACTTTTATTTGAAATGGACAACATTTTAAGTGAAAAAAACAATTTTCATATAGAAAACTGACCAAACACATTCGTATTCTATTTATACTTTAGGAAAATGATCCATGAGCCATTTTTGACATGTAAAAGTCAACCCCGCCTCAATCCGAGGAACGATGGGGCTGGTACCACTCAAAGTGTCTCACTTTTATTTCAAAATGGACAACATTTTATGTGAAAACAACAACTGGCATACGGAAAACTGACCGAAAACATTCTGATTGTGTTGATACTTCAATACAAGGATCCATGGGTCATTTTTGAAATGTACGAGTCAACTCGGCCTCAATCCGAGGCACGGGGTGGCAAGTACCACTCAACGTGTCTCACTTTTATATGAAATGGACAACATTTTAATTGAAAACAAAAATTGGCATATGGAAAACCAAACAAACACATTCAGATTCTTTTGAAACTTTAGTAAAAGGATCCATGGGTCATTTTTGATGTGTAAGAGTCAACCCCACCTCAATCTGAGGCCCAGTGTGTCCGGTACCACTCAAAGTGTCTTTCTTTTCTTTAAAATGGATACTCTTTTAAGTAAAAACAACAGGCATATAGAAAGCTGACCAAACACATTAATATTAGGTTTATACTTTAGGAAAATGATCCATGGGTCATTTTTGATGTGTACGAGTCAACCACGCCTCAATCCTAGGCACGGTGTGGCCGACACCACTAAAAGTGTCTCTCTTTTATTTCAGAAGGACATAATTTTAAGTGAATACAACAACTGACATATGGAAAACTAACCAAAGGCATTCGAATTCAATTTAAACTTCAGAAAAACGATCCATGGGTCATATGTGATGTGTATGAGTCAAACCTGCCTCAATACGAGGTCCGGTGTGGCCGGCACCACTCAAATTGTGTCACTTTTATTTGAAATGGACAGGATTTTAAGTGAAAACCACAACTGGCATACGGAAAATGGACCAAACTCACTCATATTGTGTTGATACTTTAGGAAAAAGATCCATGAGTCATTTGTGACGTATACAAGTCAACCCCTCCTCAATATGAGGTGCGTTGTGGCCGACACTACTCAAAGTGTCTCACTTTTGTTTAAAATGGACACCATTTTAAGGGAAAACAACAACTGACATACGGAAAACTGACCAAACACATTTAGATTTAGTTGAAACATTAGGAAAATGATACATGGGTAATTTTTGATGTGTAAAAGTCAACCCTGCCTCAATATGATGCGCGGTGTGGACAGAACCACTCAAAGGGTCTCTCTTTTGTTTAAAATGAACATCATTTTAAGTGAAAACAACAATTGACATATGGAAAACCAACCAAATGAATTTGGATTATGTTGAAAATTTAGGAAAACTATAAATGGGTCATATGCGATGAGTAAGAGTCAACTCTGCCTCAATCCAAGATTTGGTGTGGCCGGCACCACTCAAAGTGTCTCTCTATTGTTTAAAGTGGACAACATTTTAAGTGAAAACTACAAATGGCATATAGAAAACTGAACAAACAAATTCAGATTGTGTTGATACTTAAAAAAACGATACATGGGTCATTTTTAACATGTACGAGTCAACCCCACCTCAATCCAAGACACAGTGTGGCCAATACCACTCAAAGTGTCTCACTTTTATTTGAAATGGACAACATTTTAAGTGAAAACAACAACTGTCATACAGAAACCCGAACAAATGCATTTAGATTATATTGATACTTTAGGAAAAGGATACATGGGACATTTGTGACATGTAAAAGTAAATCCCACCTCAATTCAAGGCACAGTGTGGATGGTACCACTCATTGTGTCTTTCTTTTGTTTAAAATGGATATTCTTTTAAGTAAAAACAATTGGCTTATGAAAAACTGACCTAATGCATTTGGATTGTGTTAATACTTTAGTAAAATGATACATGGGTCATTTTTGACGTGTACGAGTCAAACCCGCCTCAATCCGACACGCGGTGTGGTCGAAACCACTTAAATTGTCTCTCTTTTGTTTCAAAAGGACATCATTTTAAGTGAATACAACAACTGACATATGGAAAACTGACCAAAGGAATTCAGATTCTGTCGAGAGTATAGGATAATGATCCATGGGTATTATTTAAAATATATGTTTCAACCCCACCTAAATCTGAGGGCCGGTGTGGCCGGCACCACTAAAACTATCTCACATTTATTTGAAATGGACATGATTTTAAGTGAAAACAACAACTGGCATACGGAAAACCAACCAAACGTATTCAGATTGTGTTGACACTTTTAGAAAACGATCTATGGGTCATTTCTGATATGTAAGAGTCAACCCTGCCTCAATTTATGGTGCGGTGTGGCCAACACCACTCAAAGTCTCTCTCTTTTGTTTAAAATGGACATCATTTTAATTGAAAACAACAACTGACAAACGGAAAACCTACCAAACACATTCGGATTCTATTGAAACATTAGGAAAATGATCCTTGGATCACATGTGATGTTTACGAGTAAACCCCTCCTCAATCCGAAGAGCGGTGTGGCCAACACCACTCAAAGTGTCTCTTTTTTTTTAAATGAACATCTTTTTAAGTTAAAACAACAAATGATATACGGAAAACCAAACAAATGCATTCATATTCTGTTGAAAATATAGGAAAATTATTGATGGGTCATATGTGACGTGTACGAGTAAACCTCGCCTCAATACGAGGTGCGGTATGGCCGGCACAACTCAAAGTGTCTCTCTTTTGTTTAAAATGGACATCATTTTAAGTGAAAACAACAACTGATATATGGAAAGCCAACCAAACGCATTTGGATTCTATTGAAACTTTAGGAAAACAATCCATGGGTCATATGTGACAAGTATGAGTCAACCCTACCTCAATCTGAGGCATGGTGTGGCTGGTATCACACTAACTGCCTCTCTTTTGTTTAAAATGGACATCATTTTAAGTAAAAACAACTGGAATATGGAAAACCTACCAAACATAATCAGATTATGTTTATACTTTAGAGCAATGATCCATGGGTCGTATGTGACGTGTAAGTGTCAACCCCACCTCAATCCAAGGCACGGTGCTCCCAGCACCACTCAAAGTGTCTCACCTTTATTTTAAGTGGAAATCATTTTAAGTGAAAACCACAACTGGAATACGAAAAACTGACGAAATGCATTCAGATTCTATTAATACTTTATGAAAATGATCCATGAGTCATCTGTGACATGTACGAGTCAACCCTGCCTCAATATGAGGCACAGTGTGGCCAGTATCACTCCAAGTGTATGTCTTTTTGTTTAAAATGGACATCATTTTAAGTAAAAACAACTGGTATATGGAAAACCGACCAAACGTATTCAGATTCTATTGATACTTTATTTTGGGGTTATTAGCTTCTAATTTCTGAATTCAGTCATGTATGTGTTATAGAAAATGCAATTTGGTATATATTCTTAATTCTGTATAACCCACCCCCCAGACACCCCCACCCCCATGGATAGACCCCCACCCTTGGACACCCCACCCCTCGAGGACACCCCCAACCACTTGTATGTCATATTATATATGTGTTATAAATAATTCAGAATTTTGTATGCAACATAATTCATTTTTTAGGTGTTATTGATTCATAATTCATAATTCATTACATAATTGATTATGCAAGTATTCAATTGAGAATTCAATTATGAATTATGTATTCCATAAGGTAATTGGGTTCATATACATTATTATAGTTGTGGTACACTCCATGGTTATAGGAGTATCCTATTTTTATGTGCTTTTGTGTGCTATAGTAGGTGTTTTTGTGGCTGTTAAGAGTGTATGCATGTGTATGCAGTTGAGTGTGCAGTGGAGGAGATTTTAGGTGGCTGGTCTGCCAAATTCTGGAAATAAACTATACCAACGATTTTCTAAAACCATTGGTACATTGTTGTACATATGTTTACCAACATTTTTAGTAAACCGTTGGTAATACATGAAAATGATAGTATTGCCAACGGTTTTGCAAACCATTGGGAATACTCAGATTACACTTCCATTCCCAACTGTTATACTAAAACCGTTGGTAATAGGATATCCCAACGCCTTACTTACCAACGGTTTGACAAACTGTTGGTAAATAGTATACCAATGGTTTGGCAGCCATTACAAATGGTTTGAAACCATTAGTAAAGCCTTAGTTTCCAGTAGTGACCCATAAAACCCATAAAAACAATTAAAAACTCTAACACCCCACTACACCCCCTAAAATGTTAACAAAATACAATGATGCCCATTGGTGATGGCATGGCACTTGGGTTTGGACCTACCGTTGAGGAGGAGGCAATGGATTTCCATAAAGAAGCACTGGACATTGTGCAGACGTCAGTTCTTGCTACATAAGGAAAATTACAGAGAGAGGCAGGGCCCCAGGATAATGTTTAACCTGGGTCACAGTCCTCTAGGGAGTCGGGTGGCATTTGGCCGGTGGTGTCTGCACCTGCCATGGTGTCTGGCTTTGATCTGGGAGGCTTGGCCGCGAGCTCCGATCTGGCTGTTGCTACTATCTTTGAGAGACTGAACCAAGACCTTACCCCGGGGGTTAATATGATTTGCGAGAATATGGCTGTTGTTGACCACAGTGGAGGCACTGGGCATGTTGATTTCTTTGAAGTTGCTAATCATGTAGAGGCTCTTGGATCTCAACAGATTGAGCAGGATGTGGCTCAACAGGAACTAAGGGAGGTGATCAAACTGGGGGATTCCTCTCAGCAAGGGGATCTAGCAATGCAGGGATTGGTGGTATGTGTTGAGACAGAGGTGACCAATGTGGTGGTGGGAGAGACTGGCCGTGAAGGGGTGGCTGGTGGAACGTTATCTGAAATGATTACGCATGAGAGGGTGGAGGAGCAGGGGTTTGTAGAGAACCTGGAGGTGGCCGCTGATCAGGGGGAGGGACAAGGGATGGGGGTTGTTTCTGAGCAGAGAGATGCTGCTGCTCATGCACATGAAAGGGTTTTTGCGGGCTGTTCATTTAACCAGGAATCCCCCTTCATTCCCGATCAAGTCCAAGAGGATAATAGTAGGATGTATCACAACCTGGATATGGTCCTTAAGGAGAGGGTCATGCTTGAGGAGGCCATCGGGAAGGAAAACAAGCCTGTTGGGCTTCATGTTGATCCAAAAAGGAGGAATCCAAGGAAGGACTACTCATCCTTGATAAAGACTGTGTCCATAAGAGCATCCTGCAAAGCTAAAGAAAATGCCTCTGGAGGAGGTGAAAGGGCTGCCAAGAAACAACTGAATGTGGAGCAGATGAAGTTAAGGGAGTACTATGCCAATTTCATGAAGCAATATTACTCTTCTGAATGGGAATCAGTAGAATCTGATGCGGCCTTCGGTTATGGTGCCGAGGGAGATCCCCTTGGTGCAGATTATGATGATGATGGTGAGGAAGGCTGGTAGATCCTGTGCAAGGATGGGCTGGTAATGGATGCTTGGTGCTTCTTTTGGGTTTTCTTTTCTGTGGCCTTTGGGTGCATGTTTGTTAAGGGCTTTTGGGTGTGGGTTGATTGACCCTGCCCCTCCCTTGTATGCAGTGTCTTTCTTTTCTCTAATAATTTTGGGGGGAGTCAGAAATATCCTTACCTCGAGCCTTCTTTGCCCAAAAAATTATATAACAACACAAAAAAATAAAATCCCCTAATATCCATCAAAATCCCAAAATACCCTAAAAACTATAAAATTATAAAAAATACCTAATAAACATAGAAAATTTAAAAAACCATAAAATCCATGAAAACCCTGAAGAAAAAAAAACAGAAAAAACTAAAAACTCCCAAAAAAGCTAAAAATTATAATGCCATAAAACCCCTAAATATATTAAAAAAACCTAAAACCCCTCGAATCACTGAAAATGCTAAAAGCCATAAAAACCTAAAAATCCCTAAAAACCTAAAAACTTTGAAAAACCATAATAAAACCTTAAAAAACTAAAAAAACAACACCCCTAAATTATGTTAATAAAATTAAAAACCCTAAAAGACATAACAACCATAAAAACCACTAAAACCCCTAAAAAACTTTAAACCCAAAAACCCCATAAAACCCCAAAAAACCACTAAAAACATTAAAAATCCATTAAATCCTTAAAAACCTTTAAAGACTCTAAAAAACCTTAAAAACTATAAAAATTCATAAAAACCCTAAACACCAACAAAACATTAAAAACCAAAAAAACCCCCAAAAAACCCTAAAACCCCTAAAATTCCATAAAAACACTAAAAAAACATAAAAAACCAAGAAAAACCTAAAAATACCTAAATAAATAAAAACCCTAAAAACTATGAAGAACCCTATGAAAATATTATAAAAATATAAACCCCCTAAAATAGTGAAAATTCTAAAAACATTTAAAAACCCTAAAACCGAAAAAACCTCAAAATCATTAAAAACACCAAAATCCAAAACAAAATCCTCAAACCCCATAAAAATGTAAAACACCCTAAAGACACTAAAAACACATAAAACCCCAGAAAACCTAAAAACTATTTAAACCCATGAAAATCCTAAAAGCACTAAAACCAATAAAACACTATAAAAACCCTAATAACCCTAAAAACCAAAAAATCCTCTAAAAGCCATAAACCCCTAAAAAACTATAAAACACTAAAAAAATTCAAAAAACCCTTTAAAACCCTAAAATCATTAAAAATATCAGAATCCCAAAATACCCTTAAAAATAAAAAAATTAAAAGACCCAAAGAACAATAAAACCATAAAACCATACAAATCCCAAAAATTGAAAAAACCCTTAAAAGGCCATAATAATTCTAAACAATAACTAAATATAACTAAAAATTAAAAAGACCCCTAAAAATTAAAACTAAAAAAATATAACAAAATATTAAACCCCTAAAAATAAAAAAAACATTAGACCCCAAAAAATCCATAAAACCCTAAAAATTTCAAAACACCCCCAAAAATCACTAAATCCCTAAATCCATAAAGAAATATAAAAATAAAAAAATCCATAAACATCACTAAAAATTTAAATATACTAAAAAACCTTGTAAAACATTAATAAAACATTAAAAACATAAATACACGTAAAAATCCTAAAAACCTAATATCACTAAAAATCCTAAAAACCCCAAAGTACCCTAAAACCCCCAAAACTCCTAAAAACCAGAAAAACCATAAAACCCCATAAGAATCCTAAAAACAAATAATAATATAAAAAACCATAAAGACCATAAAAATTTTAAAACATTATAAAAACCATATAAAACTCAAAAAATACCTTAAAACCAAAAAAAAGCGATAATACCCCTAAAACACTCCAAATACCAAAAAACCCAAATTAACCATAAAAATACAAATAATCCCTAAAATCCATAAAAACATAAAAAATCCTTAAAACCCTAAAAAAATATATAAAACCCTAAAAAAAATTACATCCCCTAAAAACCTAAAAACGTTAAAACCCCTACACCCCCCAAAAAAATTACTAAAAACCTCAAAATCCCAAATAAAAACCAAAAAATCATAAAATTTGTAAAAAAAAATACATAAAAAAAACATTTAAAACCCATAAGAAAAACATAAAAAACAAAAAACACATAGAACCCCTAAAAACATAAAAAATGTTAAAAACACTAAAAACCTTAAAGACCCTAAAACCCCTAAAAACCATAAAACCCGAAAAAACAATAAAAATTCATAAAACCACTAAAAATTGTGAAACCGCTTTAAACCCCAAAAAATGTTTAAAAAATCTAAAATCCCATAAAACCACTAAAAACTAAAAACGATAAAAAAACCAAAAAAACAAAAAAAAACATATAATCCCTCAATGCTACAACACCGTTTAAATCCACAAATACCCTAAAAACCCAAAGAAATCCTAAATTCCCTAAAAACGTAAACACCCTTAAAACACCTAAAAGACGTTGAGTAAACTTTAAAAACCTAAAAACACATAGAACCCCTATAAAACAAAAATAAACCCTAAAACCTATAAATACCATAAAACCCTAAAACCTCCTTGAAACACTAAGAATACCTAAAACACCAAAAAAATCCAAATTTATAAAAAACCCTAAAAACATAAACACCCCTAAAAACCTGAAAAACTATAAGAAAAACCTAAAACACTTAAAACCACTAAAAACCCAAAAATGCTAAAACCCATAAATGACCCTAAAAATAATAAAACACAAAATACTATAACATACACTAAAAAACATTAAAAAACCTAAAACCCACTAAAAACATGGAAAACCCTTTCAACCCCTCAAAACATTTCAAAAACTATAAAACCCATTAAAAAATATCAAAAAACCAAAATAACCATAAAACCCATAAAAACCATAAAAACCTCAAAATACCAAAAAACCATAAAACCCAAAAAAGCAAAAAAATCCCTAAAATTCCTAAAATTGTAAAAACCCAAAAAAATCCCATGTAAATATTAAAACTCTAAAAACTCTTAAATCCCAAAAATACAGTAAAATCACTAAATCTCTTGAAAAAAATAAAAAAAAACCCTAAAACCCCTCAAAATCGCTTAAAACTCTAAAAACACATAAAAACTAAAAAATCAATAAAAATCCCTAAATACATAAAAACACTAAAAACCCTAAAAAACACTAAAAAACATAAGCGCACTTAAAACACTTAAAAATACTGAAAAACTTGAAAAAAAATAAAAGACTATAGAAACCATAAAACCCCTAAAAACTATATAATCCAAAAAAAATATTAAAACCACAAAATATCCATAAAATCCCTCAAAAAACTAAAAAAATAAAAACCCTTGAAACCTCTAAAAATGTTATAAACTCTATAAACACTTTAAAACCCCTTAAATCTAAAAAACACTAGAAATCCAAAAAACCATAAAATCCATAGAAACCCCAAAAAACCTTAAAACCCCACATAATCCTGAAAACTATAAAAACTTTTCAAAATCCAAAAAATCCTTAAAAAAAATTGAAAATGAAACAAACCCTAACAACCATAAAAACCCTAGTGAAAAAAATAAATCTTAAAAAATAATAAGAACCCTAAAAAATCGTAAAACCATAAAACCACTTATAATCCCTAAAATCCCTAAAACCCCCCAAAATTCTAAAAAATTCATAGAATTGCCGAAAAATATAAAGAACCCTAAAAACCTAAATACTCCTAAAAACATTTGAAACCAAAATACACTTATAACCCCTAAAAACAAAAAAGATGATAAAACACTAAAAATAATAATAATCCTAAAAACCCCTAAAATCCCTAAAAACTATAAAACCCTTAAAACCCAAAACCCCATAAAACCCTAAAAACCACTGATACTCTAAAAAGAATTTAACGACTAATTTTTTTAAAAAGCACTAAAAAAATAATGAAATCCTAAAGAACTCGAGAAAAATAAAAAACCACAAAACCCTTTAAATCTCCTAAAAACCATCAAAATCCCTGAAAATCCAAAAAACCCATAATTTTCCTAGAATCCCATAAATCCCTAAAAATGTAAAAACCCCTAGAAAACCTGAAAACCCCTAAGTAAACCATGAAAACATAAAAATATTTAAAACCACTAAAAACCTAAAAAACATAAAAAATCCTAAAACCCAATAGAAAACCTAAAACCCCTAAAACCCTCAAAATCTCTAAAAATTATAAAATACAATAAAAATAATAAAAAATCACTAAACATGTATTAATATTAAAAAACCCTTAAATAACATGAAAACCCATAAGAAAACCACAAAAACCCAAAACCACTTAAACCCCCTAAAACACTATAAACCCTTAAAACCCTAAAAAGACAGTAAAACCACTAAAACCCAATAAAAATCATAAAAACCCACTAAAAGCCTTTAAAAATACTAAAAACCCATAAAACCCAAAAAATGCGTTAAAAACTATAAAAACACATTAAACCTTTTAAAAATGTTAAAAAACTATACAAACCATAAAAAACCTAAAAGTCAAAAAACCCACCCGCCCCCAAAAAAAACCAAACAAACCCTAAAACACCTAAAATCCTTAACCCCCTCTAAATTCTTAAAAAACATAAAAACTTATAAAAATTCTAGAAAACCACTAAAAAATCATAAAATTGTTAAAAGCTATAAAATCCCTCAAAAGACTTATAAAACCTTAAAAACCTAAAAACACATAAAACCCCTAAAACCCTATAAAATTCAAAAAACCCTAAAAATCTTAAAACTCCCTAAAATGCATCAAAATCCATAAAAAATAAAACCATAAAAATAATAAAAATACCTAAATATCAAAAAAAAAACATATAAAACTAAAAACCATGAAATAACTTAAGAAAACCTTAAAAACCAAGAATCACAAAAAACCCCTAAAAACAAAAAAATCTAAAAACACTAAAAATCACTAAAAATACCCTTACACCCCATAAAAACACCAAAACCCCAAAATACCATTGAAAACCATAAAACCATATAAAAATCGTAAAAAAACTAAAGACCTTAAAAATTTTGAAAACTCAAAAAATATGTTAATAATCTAAAAAACCCTTTATACAATAAAAAACACGAAACCATCAGAATCCCTAAGAATCATAAAACCATAAAATTCTTTAAAATCACAAAAATCCCATAACACCATAGAAAACCAAAAAAAACCTTAAAAAACTAAAACACTTAAAACCTATAAATAAATAAAAATTCAAAACCCATAAAAATCCATAAAAACCCTGAAAACCATAAAAACCCTAAAACCCCCAAAATCCCTAAAAACCATAAAAACCATAAAAATCCTTAAAAATACCTAAAAATATAAAAACCCTAAAAAATTAAATACCCTAAGAAAACCCTAAATATCTAAAAACACTTAAACCTCTTAATATAGCAAAAAATAGTAGTAACCCTTAAAACCTCAAAAATAACAAAAAACCCTAAAAACTACTAAAAACCAAAAAAACTCCTAAAACCTTTAAAAGAATAAAAACAAATATAAATTTTAAAAACCCACTAAATCCCTTTAACGGCCTAAAAATATTTAAAAACTCTAAAAAATATAAAACCCACAAATAATTAAAAAAACCTAAATAGACTAAAAATATATAAATACCCCCAAAACCCAAAAAACGTTCAAAATCCCTATAATCCTTAATAAATAATAAATATCCTAAAAAATACCAACAAATCCCTAATATCATAAAAACATCTAAAACCCTAAAAAACTATAAGAAAAACATAAAAACCTAAAAACACTTTAAACACCTATAAACCTAAAAAATGCTAAAAAACAAAAACCCCCCAAAAGACACTAAACCCCTTAAAATGACTGTGAACAATAAAAACCCCTAAATAAATTACAAACCATAAAAATCCAGAAAAACACTAAAAACTCACTATAAACTCTCAAAACCCCATTCAACCCTTAAAAATAGAAAAAAACACTAAAAACTATAAAATCCTGAAAATCTATAAAAACCTTAAAAACCATTAAAACCTAAAAATCCTAAAAAGCCCAAAACACACTCAAAGACTCAAAATCCTAACAAAACCATAAAAATACCCCACCATCTGCAAAAAGAAAAAACCTGAAAAAAAACATAAATCCCTAAATACCATAAAAACTACTAGATTCCATGAAAACTATACAAAACCTTAAAAACCTAAAACCTACTAAAAACTCTAAAAACCAATTTAAACTGCTAATTTTTTTTATAAAATTATAAAAACATTAAAAAACCAAAAAAAACTCAAAAAAAACTTAAATCCCTTAAAAAACATAAAAAATATAAAAAAACCGAAAAACCTTCAAAATCCATAAAATCTCTAAAACCCATTAAAATTCTAAAAGATCCAAAAAAATCATAAAAATGTAAGAAACCAAAAAAATCATGAAAACCCCTATGAAAAACTTCAAAATCAAAAAACGCCTACAATCCCACAAAATCCATAAAAAACCAAAAAACCATGAAAAATCAATAAAAATACATTAAAATGTAGAAAACCCTAAAAGACCTAAAAATTTAAATGAAAACCATGAAAACATAAAAAAATTAAAACCCCGAAAAACCTAAAAAAGTGATAAAATCCCTAAAAAACCATAAAAAGTCCCTAAAAACCCCAAAACCCTGAAAAAACATGAAATCACCCTAAAAACCTTAAAATCCTGAAAAACCTTTAAAAAACCTAAAGATGAACTAAAAACTCTAAAACCATTTAAACAACTAACTTTTTTAAAACCCCAAGAAAACCATAAAACCTTAAAAATCCAGAAAAACCCTAAAAACCAATAAAACCCCTAAAAACCATAAATACCTAAAAACCATAAAAACCCTAATACCATCAAAAGGCCAAAATACCGTAAAAATCCTAAACAAGACCTAAAATTTCAAAAAATGGAAAAACCCCTAAAACCCAAAAAAAATCACATAGAAAACACTTAAGACCTAAAAAACTTAAAACCCCTAAAAACATAAAAACCTAAAAAAAATTAAAAAAACCGTAAAAACTCATAAACCCCTCAAAATACCTTAAATTCGAAAAATATATAAAACCCATACAAATCCTAAAAACATAAAATACACAAAATAGTGAAAACCCCTATGAAAACCCTAAAAAACTAAGAAAACATAACCAACTTGTCAAACATAAAAATTCTAAAAACCCTAAATATTATAAAAGATCATAAACCCCTAAAACCATAAACCCCCCAAAGACCATAATTTCCCCTAAAACCCCATGAAACCCATGAAAACCATAGAAACTCAAAATACCTTTTGAACCACTAAAAATTTAAAAACAATAATAAACCTTAAAACCCTAAAAACACAAAAAAAAATCCCTCAAAACTCATAAATATCATGAAAATCCTAAAAACCCTTGAAATCCCTAAAACCCCTAAAAACAATAAAATTCATTAAAAACACATAAAATCACTAAAAATATAAAAAATCTTAAAATATATAAAAACCCCAAAGAAAAAAATAAAAATATAAAAACCCATAAAACCCATGGAAACTAAAAAATGCTAAAAATCTTAAAAACCCAAAAAACCCAAAAAAACCCAAAAACCCATTAAAATAATAAAAATTACCTAAAAATCAATATAAATGTAAAAAAACTTAAAAGTACCAAAGACCCATAAGAAAACCATCAAATCCAAAAAACACTTAAAACCCATAAAAATACTAAAAAAATGTTAAAAAAACTAAAAAACATTCTAAAACATTCTAAAACCCTAAAAACACCTCAAAACTATAAAAATTCCTAGAAACCTTATAACCCCATAAATACCATAAACACTACTAAATTTCTAAAAACCATTTACAACACTAAAAACATTAAAATATCAAAAAACCCATAAAAATCCAAAAAACTAAAAAAAACCTAAATACCTAAATACCCATAAAAATCAAAAAATCTTCACATCCCTTGAAATCCCTAAAAACTATAAAACCCATAAAAATCACAAATAACCCTAAAAATCTATAAAAATTTAAAAATCCGTAAAAACACTAAAAACCCCAAAGAAAACCTCAAAACATACAAACACATAAAACCCTTAAATGATAAAAACGCTAAAAATAATTAAAACCTTCAAAATCAGTAAAAATTATAAAAATAATAAAAAAATTCCTAAAATAAATAAAAACATAAAAAATTTGAAATACAATGAAAACCACTAAGAAAACCTTTTAAACCCTAGAAACACTAAAAACACCCAAAAAACCTAAAAAATCTAAAACACTGAAAAACCCTAAAAATATCCTAAAATCTCTAAGACCCACTAAACCCCTAAAAACCCCTAAAACCATAAAATCCCTAAAACCCATAAAAAACCATAAAAATAGAATAATAAAATAAACCCCATTAAACCCAAAAAACATTAAAAATATCTTAAAAACTCAAAAATTACAAAAATCGCAAAAAATCCAAAATACCATAAAACCCCTAAAAACCATAAATACTCAAGTAACCATAAAAATCCCTAAAATCACAAAATACCACTAAAATCAAAATAATCCTTAAAAATCCCTTAGAACCTAAGAAATCATAAAACACTTAAAACCTATGAAAAAAAATAAAAACCTAAAAATATTTTAATCCCCTGAAAACCATAAAACGATAAAAATCCTAAAATGTATAAAAACCCTTATTCGTACAAAACCCAAACAATCCCTATAAACCCTAACACCATAAAAATGATTAAAAATCCCTATAACCCTTAAAACATTCAAAACCCTAAAACCGTTAAACCCAAAAAAACACTAAGAAAATATTAAAAAACAAAAACAATTAAAACCCCTACAAAATGTAAAGAAATAAAATAAAATTAAAACCCAAAAAAACATAATATCAATAAATCTCTACAAACCATAAATAAACCTAAAATATTTTCCAACAAAAGAACCCCGTAAAAACAAAAAAAGGACATTGAAAACTTAAAAACCCCTTTAAACCCCTAAATATTTTAAAAAAACAAAAAAAACCATAAATCCCAAAAAAACTAAGCAGACCCAGAATCCCTACAAAATCAAATAACCCCTAAAAATCTACAAATACAAAAACCCCCTAAATCCCCTAAAAATAATAAAATCCCTAAAAACATAAACACATAAGAAACCCTAATAACCTAAAACCCCTTAGTAAAACATTAAAACGATACAAACAATTAAAAAACCTAAAAAACATCAAAATGCAACAAATCCTAAACACCCTGAAACCCCTCAAAATCCAACAAAAACCTAAAAATCATAAAAATCCAATAAAAGACCTAAAATACTTAAAAATGTATAAAACCATTAAAATCTAGGAAAACCCTAAGAAATCCTTAAATACCTAAAAACACATAAAACCCTTAAAAATTTCTAAAACCTATTCAAAACTATAAAAGAACCTAAATAAAAATAAACCAACTATATACCATTATATTCTATAAAAAACATAAAAACACTAAGGAACCCACTAAAAAGACTAAACAAGATAAAATATCCAAAACCGGTAAAAACTCCAAAATCACTATAAACCCCTAAAAACATTAAAATACACTAAAAACCCTTTAAAACACTAAAGAACTAAAAAATGCCTTGAAACCCAAAAAAAACACAAAAATCATAATAATAGTAAAATCGATCAGAATCCCTAAAAACTATAAAAATCATATAAAATCTATAAAAATTCTAAAAAACATAAAAACTATTAAAACCCTAAAACCCAAGGAAAACCATAAAACCCAAAAAAAACACTTAAAACCCCTAAATTCAAAAATAACACTAAAAATACTAAATAACACAAAAAACCCTAAAATAACATTAAACCCATATATACCACTAATAACATAAAACCCCAAAAATATTTAAAAACACTAAACACCCAGAAAAAGTAAAAAAACAACTAAAAACTCTAAAAACTATTTAAACCCTTAAAAATGTTAAAAAATAATAAAACATTAAAAACACATAAAACAAAAAAAATATAAAAAAATCCCTAAAACCCAACAAATCCCTAAAACCCATAAAAACCATAAAAATGCTAAAAAATCACTAAAATGTCGTGAAAATGTAAAAAACCCTAAAAACCCAAAATCCCTTTGAAAACATTAAAACCTAAAAACAATTAGAACCCCTAAAAATATAGAAAATATTAAAAACCAAAAAACCCAAAAAACCATAAAAAACAGAAAAATCCATAAACCCCTAAAAATTAAAAATGCTAAAAAATCTGAAAAAATTAAAAAAACCGAAAAAATCATGAAAAACCCAAAGAAAAACATAAAAAATGAAAAACAATTAAAACCAATTATAATACTAAAAATGTGTAAACCCCTATAATCACCGATAAAGACCCTAAAACGGCAAAACAAATCCCTAAAAACCATTAAAAAATGTTAAAATCCTTAAAAACCATAAAACATCATAATCCCTTAAAAAACAACCAAAAAATATTAGAAATCCCTTCAACCTCTATGGGAATTAAAAACTATAAAAAAATATAAACCCATAAATACAAAAAATAACCAAAAAACCAAAAAATAATAAAAGCCCTAAAACCCATAAAAACTCTCAATGTCCCTAAAAACAAAAAAACCATAAACATCTTAAAAATCCCTAAACCCCCCTAAAAATGTAAAAACCATAAAAACATAAAAAAACCTTATGAAATCCTTGAAAACCTAAAAACACTTAATAACCCTAAAAAACCTAAAAATGTTAAAAACATTAAAACCACAAACAAACCCTAAAAACTCTAAAAACCCTCAAAATCCCTAAATAAAATAAAAACCCATAAAGATCCAAAAAATAAAATATATTACCTAAATATGTAATAAATCCTAAAAACCTGAAAAAACCCTAAGAAAACCATAAAAACCTAAATAAAATTTAAAACCATAAACCCCTAAATATGCTAAAAACCCTAAAAAACACAAAAATGGCCCTAAAAAGCCCAAAAACCCTAAAGACCCAAAAAACCCAAAAAACCATAAAAGATCTAGAAACCCATAAAAATCCTAAAAACCCACTAAAAATTCTAAAAACCCAATAAAAATTCTAAAAACTCATTTAACCCTTAAAACAATATAAATCTCTAGAAACCATTAAAACCCCTAAAAACACAAAAAAACCTAGAAACCCAAAAATCTAAAACCCCCAAAAAACCATAAACACCATAAAAATAATTGTCTTGAAAGAAGTGCCCTAAAAATATCTATAAAACTTAAAAACCTTAAAAATCCTAGAAAATACCTAGAAATACATTAAAATATATAACCCCCCAAAACCCATAGAAAACCATAAAAACAAAAAAAGGGTTAAAATACCTAAAATACAAAAAACCCTATAAACACTAAAATCACTAAAAGCTATAAAAACTTCTTGAAACATTAAAGAACCTTGAAAACCTAAAAACCAATAAAAATCAATAAAAACTCTAAAAACCATTTAACCACATAAAATTGTTAAAAAAATATAAAAAACCCTTAAAACCCTAAAAAATGCAAAAAAAGCTAAAAAACCAAAAAATTACTTAAAAAACTAGAACCCCTAAAACCATAAAAACTCTCAAAATCAATCAAAAACAGAAAAACCATAAAAATAATAAAAAAATCTTTAAATATATAAAAACCCTTCAAAACGATGAAAAACCAAAATAAAACCATAAAACCATAAAAACACTTAAATACATTAATAAACCAAAACAATCATAAAAACCCTAAAAACAAAAAAAACCCTCAAAATATTTGAACCCCATAAATACAATAAAAATAATAAAAAATAATGAAAAATACCTAAAATTCAAAACACCCTAAAATCCCTAAGAAAACCATAAAAACCTGAAGACACATAAAACCCCTAATAACCTTAAAATTGATAAAAACTCTAAAGCTGACTAAAAACCCTAAAAACACATAAAAAACATAAAACCCCATAAAAACGTAGCAAACCCTAAAATTTATAAAAACATTAAATCACTAAATACTCTGAAACATTGCAAAACCATACAAACAATAAAAATATATAAAAATCCTTAAAATCCTAACAACACAAAAAACCCCTAAAATCCCAAAAAATCCTTAATAACGAAAAAACCCCTAAAACCCATAAAAAGCATATTAATCCTAGAAAATAAATAAAACCATAAAAAAATAAGGAACCCTAAAACCCTAAAAACCCCCAAGAGTATATTAGAAACCAATTAACACTTAAATCCCCTAAAAACACTAAAATTTAAAATAAACCCTAAAATAACTGAAATCCCATAAAATCCCTCAAAATCCCTAAAAACCCTAAAATACATAAAAAAACCTAAAAAACCTAAAAATAACAAAAAAATGTAAAAAACAAAAAAAATTATGAAATCCTCTAATAAAACCTTAAAATTCACAAAAACACTTAAAACCAAAAAAAACCTAAAAACTATAAAAATAAAAAAAAACCATAAAACACCATAAAAACCATAACAACATATAAAAACCTAAAAATCCCTAAAAAAAATTAAAACTCATAAAAATATTATGAACTCTAAAATTCTTTTACGCCCCTAAAATCATTAAATAACTCTAAAAATCATTTAAAATATTAAAAAAATCAAAAAAACCCCTAAAAATTCCAAAAACCATAAAAACCCTAAAAATCATTAAAAAACCTTAGAACAAAAAAATTGTAAAAATTACTTAAAAATACATAAACAAGTAAAATGACTTAATACACAAAAAAATATTATGAAACATTAAATTCCTAAATAAAAAAAAACCAAAAATTCTAAAAAATGCTATCAACCCTAAAAGACCCTAAAACCATAAAGAACCAGAGAAACACTCAAAATACCTAAAAATACTCAAAACCATAAAAATAATAAAAAGTTCTAAAATTCCCTGAAAATGAAAAAGACACTAAAATACTTGAAAAACACTAATAAAACCTTTAAAATCTAAAAATAGTTAAAAACCATAAAAAGATAAAAATGTAGAAAACCTCGGAAAAGACACTGAAAAACTAAAAATATATAAAAACCAAAAAACCCCCAAAACCCACTAAAAACCGTAAAACCTAAAAAACCTAAAAGGCCACAAAAGCACATGGTGAAATTTTTTCTTTGGATCCTTATTCCTTTTTCCTCAGATAACCTTGGTGATGGCTTTACTGTAGCCTCCCATCCTCTTCCCTTCCAGACCGGGGGGGGGGGGGGTGGAGTGTCTTCCCCCTCTACCCTTTCCTTCTCATCCTAATCTCTTCACTCCTTTAATATACCCTTATTATATTCTTAGTCTCCCCACCCTATATGTTTTTACTAAATATCAACAAAAATTGATGGAGTCCTTATGGTTTAGATTTCATCATGGGTGTTTACGAAGGCTTCTGATTTTATGGATCTAATATTAGAGGCCCACTTCAACAAAAGAGGACCCTATTTTGATGACTTAGATCAATTTTTATTGGTTATGTGGAAGCTAAAATATTAGAAGACTATCATACCCTTGTATTTTAGGCATTTCTTGGTTATTTTCTCATCAGAAGAAGACCATATCTCATCCAGGTAGAATGCTCCACGTGTTATTTCAGGTATGAAATCTTCCTTCTTTTAGTGGTTGTTAAATTTAATATTGATGTTAGACCCCTTCCCCCAAATTATGGAAATATGGATCACATTTCCTGTTCTTTCTCAACCATTTTAGAATCTGGTGATTCTCTATATGATCAGAAATTTGGTTTGAAATTTCCTCTACTCAGACCATCATACTAAAGCTGTTTCTCATCTTATTGCCTTGGGGGTGTGTGTTGATGTGGATGCCTAGAAGGAAACATTGGGTAATATTGGAATTGTGATTGATGGTGATATGATGTGGTATTAGAAGTTTTGCTATGAATTTTGGGTTCTATACTATTTTTATTATAGATGCCTTAGACATGATGCCCACAATTATAGAAAAGGATCAATTATATATCCTCAGGTAGGCCTTTTATCTGATTTATTTGATGAGAGTCATTTTCGGAAGGTCACGGGAAGGGTGGAATCAACAAACTTCTTGAGGTTTTTGAAAGAAATGATCGCGAGGTTAAAGATCCAGGAAACAGTGAATTTGGGCATCAACCTATCATCAAAAAATAGGTATCATCCATGTTTCCTAAGATAATGGTTACAGAAATATATGGGATAATGCGGCGTGATTTGGAGAATATAAGTTCGGAAAGATAGGGGTTGATGGGACTTCTGTGGAAACAAACAGTAGGAAATAGAACCCCTCATCTTATGAAAATGAATTGGATCCAGCCGGTGCTGCTACCCATGTCCTGGATCATTGTGAGGGTGCATCAAACAATTGTAACCAGAAGCTGGAAACATTTGGAATAGTTGAGGTTCAAGATTCCATACATGAGGATCTGATTGAGAAATTTTTCATGGTTGATTCACCAAGCTGTAAGGACCAAGAAACATCCCTTCTTGTTCCAGGGGGAATGAGGGCCTAGTAAACCAAATACTCCCAATTTAATACATTATGATTATAAATCTGGGAAACTGTTTGGAAGGGCAGGTTGAGTAAGGGTCAGGTTAAGATCCTTGGGATACAGATTAGGCAATTTACACATGCATAGATGGGGAACAAGGGATATAAAATGGTTTGGGTATTATTTTCCCTACACCAATAGAAAATCCAATACTGGACCAAATTTTATATAGTGATAATTATGTGAAAAAGGTAGATAGTAAATTCTCAATTGAAAGTGTGAAGGGATCATGCAATAAAGGAATTCATAACCCAAGGAAGAAAAATGGATGGAAGGGGTATCATGATGTGGGGGTGTATTTTGGTTAAGGGGAAGACAAATAAAGGTAGGAAGGATTATTATTATCTACCAAATCTAATGGAAATAATATCTTCTAGAAAAAACTAAGGAGAAGGAAGGTGGAACATAGAGCCGTTATCTAAAAAGAAAGGCCAGCCAGGCCTTACAAGAAGGAAAGAATAAGTAGAAGAGGGGTTATCACGAGGAAAAAGGGTAGGGTGGTGTGTGGGGAAACGTGGAGGGGAATAAATAAGAAGAGGATGAAAATGGAAAAGGAAAATATCTAGTACCAATACTATATTATAATGAAGAAAACCATTAGATTCAATCAATATCAAATCCTCAAAGGATAAGGTGGATATAATCCTTGAAAAACAATTATGTTTCAATGTTTACAAGGAAGAAAGAGATCATATTAACTAACAAGAGAAAATTATAGCATGTGGATTCAATGAGAGAAAGACTAATGTAGCATAATAAATCCAAATTTGGGACAAGATGGATAACCATTTTTATTATCTATTCTAATATAACCCAAACATGAAGGTCCAATACCTTTACTCGAGGCTATACATGGTAAGAGACTCCAACAATTTTAGTCTTCTTTTTAATGCATTTTTCATTTATTATTGTGTTTAATGGGCCACTTTGTAAAACTGGTATGATTTACCACTTTTCCTCAAAAGTTCTTTTAGAATAAAAATTTAATTTTTATGTCAGGTCACTAAAAACACTAAAAAACGATAAAACCCCTAGAAATGTTAAAAAACTTTAAACCCCCAAAAATAATCAAAAACTCATAATTACCCAAAAAAACCTTAAAAACCATGAGAAAACCTATGAAAACTATAAAAACCTAAAAACACATAAAACCCAAAAAGACATAAAAATGATAAAAACCCTAAAAAACCCTACAAAACCTAAAACCCCATAAAAGCCCTCAAAAACCCTAAAACCCTAAAACCCCTTAAAATCATAAATGCCTTAAAAAACCATAATTATTTCAAAGAAAAAAACCATGAAAACCCCTATGAAAAAAATAAAAACCTAAAATTAGTTAAAACTAAAAAAACCCAAAAAAGCGCTAAAAAACTGAAAAATAATAAAAGACACTAAAACCCCAGATCCATTAAAAACATTAAGAAATCCGAACAGACCATAAAACCCTAAAATCATAGTGAATACACTTAAAACCCTTTAAACCACTAAAAAAGTTTAAAAAAAATCTTAAAATAATAAACCATTTCAAAAATTCAAACAGAAAGAAAAACAACCCCAAAAAAGAACATTAAAGCCCTTAAAACCACTAAATTACATCCAAATCCATAAACACCCTAAAAACCAAAAAAATCCTAAAAATATTTAAAAATCCCTAAAAATCCCTAATAATCACTAAAAATGTGAAAATCCAAAAAACACAAAGGAAAACATAAAAAACCAAAAACAATTAGAATCACTAAAAACACAAAAAAACTAAATACCATAAAAACTCTAAAAACCCAAAAACCTTAGAAATCTATACAACCCAAAAAAACCAAAATAAATTATAAAAATAACTAAAAATGTTAAAAAAACCCTTAAGAACCCTAAAAACCCCTAATGAAAACATAAAAAATTATAAACACTTAAAACCACTAAAAATATAAAAAATGAAAAAACCCTAAACCCCAAAAAATCCCTAGAACCCCCTAAAAACTATAAATAAATTTGAAATCTAAAACACCCTAAAAAGAAAAAAAACATAAAAATCCAAAAAACCCTTAAAACACTGAAATACCCTAAAAACACTAAATACCCTAAAAACACTAGATACCCTAAAACCTTCAAAATCACAAAAAACTCTTAAAACACATAATAATCCTATGAAATCACAAAAAAAATATGTAAAAATGTAAAAAACCCTAAAACCAATAAGAAAACCATAAAAAACTAAAAACACTTAAAACCCCAAAAATACCTAAAGAATGATAAAAACCCTAAAAACTGAAAAAAAAAAACAAAATAGCATAAAAATACCTAAAATACTAAAAACCATAAAAATACTATAAAATATATAATCATCCCTAAAAACCTTAAAAACCCTAAAAACATCCCAAAAAATATATTGATGTCATTAAAACCTTAAAAATATTTAAAATCCTTAAAACCCATAAAAGATTAAATAGCCCTAAAAGGACTCTAAATTCCTAAACCCCCTAAAAACTAAAAAACCCTCTAATAACTTAAAACCCCATAAAACCCAAAAAACCTAAAAAAATCTCAAAAAATACTTTAATTCCCTCATAATATTAAAAAAATCTAAAAAACCATAAAAACAAAAAAAAATTAAAAGAAATCACAAAAACCCCAAAAAAAACCACAAACACATAAAAACCTAAAACCGCCTCAAAACCCTAAAACCCATAAAAATCATAAAAAATTTAAAAATGAATAAAACCCTAAAACCCTAAAAACCTTAAGAAAAACATAAAAATAAAAAAAAGACATAAAAACCCTAAAAATATTAGAAAACGAAAAAAATTATAAAAAACACAAAAACCCCTAAAACACTCCAAACCCATAACAACTAAATAACATAAAATCCTAAAAGTTCCCAAAAAATACACAGGGCTCTCCTGCTCGATGTGACGATTTCCATGGTTCCCTCTCAGAACCCTTATCACTGGCTTCGTGGATCGCTTCCAGATCAAGCTTTGTGATGCAGATGGAGTTCAGAGGCTTTCATCCCGGGTGTGATGGTGGAAGACGAGGCAGATGCTTGATGGTGGTGGGTTCTGGTGGGTTGTGATGGGGAAAGGTAACGACGGCTTGGTATAGTTTCTGCAAGGTTTTGGACCGGGTTTTGTAGATCTGGACCTTCCTCATTCTCGGACGCTGTCTTTGCTGCTCCGTGGTGGCAGTGTTGATGGTTTTCCGGTGGGTTGGGTGAAGTCTACGAGGTCGACAGCGAAGTAAACCTTGGCTCCAAATCTGAAATTCCGATGGCTTTTCTTTGATTTGCTACTTCTCTACTTGGTTTCATCCCTATTGGCGCTTCGAATCTGGTACGTTGTCTCCCCTGAGGTTTGGTTTCTGCTTTTTTTTCTGGCGCGTCGGTGGCTTGTGTTTTCTAGTTGATACTCTTCCGTGGGATTTTTCTTATTCTGCTACTATGGTTTGTTCTTTTTGTGGAGTGGCTTGATGGCTGGGAATGCCTATTGGTTAGGGGTCTACTCAAGTTTTTGGTTATGATTGTTCTTTCTTTATCAATGTTTTCGATGCTACTGGGGATTTCGGTGTTTACTGGTGCGAGATATAGGATGCTTGGCGTTTCTGGTTTGCATGGTGTAGAAGGAGAGTTTGTTTCCCATAACTGGTGGTGTTGATTACTCCTTGCTGCATGGCTAGGGAACGATGAAGATGCCGGTTATGGGTTTGGTTCTGGTTGTTCTAAGTTGCTGGCGATGGATCTTCTTGGTGAGGAGGTGCTGGAAGATATGGATGATATTGGGTTTGTGCTTCTGTTGGATGATCTTGTTGGCAAGAAGACGTTCATTGCTAGCAACACTGCTATGGTTTTTATGAATAAGGATAATGGTTGTTGTCTGGATGCGAACTCTGGTTACTGGTGGTTGTGTGATTTTGGTGCTGATGGTGATGTGCTGTTGGTGGTAGCTCGTTTTGGTATGAAGGTGCTGGTTTCTGGTTTCTGAGAGATTGGATGTTGGTCACTATTTGGTGGTGAGCCGCTGAATGCTGGTGAAGGTGAGGCTTGTTATTTTGATGCTGGTGGTCCTGTGGTGTTGGATGCTAGTGGTTGTGTGATGTTGGATGCTGGTGGTTCCGGATGCTGGATGCTGCTAGGATAGGAGATGCTGAAGGTGTTGTGCTTGTATAACTGCTGGTTGCTAATTGGCAGGGAGCTACTGTCGGATATGTTTCGGGTTTTCTTTTTCTTGTGTGTTTTTTATCTTTCTTTTTTTTTGTGGTTCTTGAGCGTGTGTTTGTAAAGGGTTTTTGGGTGTGGGTCGTTTGACCTGTTCCCTCCCTTGTTTGCAGCGTCTTCGTGTCTTTTTTCTATTAAATGTTGGGGGTGTCAGGAATAGTCTGGCCCCGAACCTTCCTTGCCCTAAAAATACCCAAAAACATAAATACCCTAAAACCCCTAATAAACATTATAAACCTAAAAACACAAAAAACCTAAAAACCAATAAAATGATAAAAATCATAAAAAACATAAGAGGACTTAAAAACCCTAAACACCCTAAAAACCATATAACCCCTAAAACCCTAAAAACCCAAATAACCCCTAAAAATCCTAAAAACCACTAAAAATTATAAAATACCCTTTAAACTCGTAAAACATTAAAAAATCTAAAAATCTTTAATGCCCCTAAAAAACTCAAAAAAACTTAATACACAAAAAACTAAAAAAAAACCCATTCAAATACCTAAATACAAAAAAAAACGTAAAAATCTTAAAAAATCTATGAAAATACCTTAAATGTAAAAACCCCACTAAAACACATTAAAATCATTAATAATCACAAAAATCTAAATTTTTTTGGAAACACTAAAAACCCTAAAAAAGCCTAAGAAATCCTTAAAAACCTAAAAAATTTTAGGCCCCTAAAAACCTATAAGTCACTAAAACCCCCGAAAAAAATAAAACCCTAAAAACCCATAAAACCCCTAAAATCCTAAAAATCACTAAATAACCCTAAAATCCTAAAAAATACATAAAACTCCTAAAAACAAAAAAATCTGAAAACAGCCTAAAAACCAGTAAGAAACCCCTTAAAAACATAAAATTTTAAAAACACATTAAAACCTAAAAATGAAAAAATCCCTAAAAACCATAAAGGTCCCAAAAAACCCAATAACCCAAAATGATATGAAATCTTAAAAAAACCTAAGACCCATAAAAATCCAAAAACTACTAAAAAACATAAAAACTCTTTAAACCCCTTGAGCATTAAAAAACTCTAAAAAACCATAAAACCCCTAAAAAGAAAAAAACCACAAAACCCAAAAAAGCATAAAAAGCATAAAACCCCAAAACCGCCCAAATCCCTAAAACCTCTAAAAACCATAAAAATCCTATAAAATTCCTAAAATTATTGAAAAATTTAAAATCCCCTAAAAACATTGAAAAACCCTAAGAAAACAAAAACAATTAAATCCCTTAAAAACATAAAAAATATAAAAACCCTAAAATAACGAAAACCCCAAATCCCTAACAACATAAAAACCATAAAATTGCAAAACTAACCTGTAAATTTGTAAAAACATATAAAACCTAAAAACCACTAAAACCTCTAAAAAAGCATTAAAACCCCAAAATCACTAAAAACCGCTAATAACCCTAAAAATGTTAAAAACAAAAAAACCCTAAAAACACCCTAAAAACACTAAAAACCCCTAAAAACTATGAAATACACTAAAACCTTAAATATTATAAAAATCAGAAAACTGCCAAAACAAACCCACTAAAAACTCTAAAAACACATTAAACCCTGGAAAACTATAAATAATCTGAAAGACCTAAAAAACAAAAAAAATAAACCCCCTAAAGCCCATAAAGTCCTTACAACCCCTAAAACCCCTATGAAAACATCAAAAACATAAAATACTTAATACCTCTAAAAACATAAAAGGGATAAAAACCATAAAAACCCCAAAACCAAAAAAACTACAAAAATCCCTAAAACCCTAAAAATCATAAAAATACTAAAGAATCCCTAAAAATCCATAAAAATTTAAAAACTGTAAAAATCCTGAAAACTCAAAAGAAATCATTAAAAACATAAAAATACATACAAACCCTAAAAACCTGAAAAATGAAAAAATGCCAAAAATACCCTAAAACCACTAAAAATAAATGAAATAATGGAAACTCTTAAAAAATTAAAACCCCAAAAGCCCATTAAAATCCTAAAATCCACTAAAACACTAAAAAACCTTTAAACCTATAAAAATATTAAAAATTACAAACCAAAAAAATAAAAACAAAAAACAAAAAAACCCTAAATACCCTATAAACTAAAAAAACACTCAAAATCCAAAAAATCCATGAAACAAATAAAAATTAAAATACCCCTAAAAATTCATAAAAATGTAAAAAATCCGAAAAACCCTAATAAGGCCTTAAAAATATAAAAACATTTTAAAACCTCAAATAACCTAAAACCAATAATAACCTTAAAAAACCCTAAAACCAATAAAAGGCATAAAAACCCTCAAAATCCTAAAATACCCTAAAAACCCATTAAAATAATAAAAAATACATAAATTCCCTTAAAACATAAGAATCCCTAAAACACTAATAAAACCATTAAACCCTAAAAACACTTTAACCCCTAAATATATAAAAACACTAAAAATAAAAAATGACAAAAAAATACATTAACCCCCCCAAAATAAAACCCCTAAAATCCATAAAAACCATAAAATCCATTAAACCCTGAGAAACCATTAAAAACTATTACAAAAATGTTAAATCAATAAAGGCATCAAAAGCACGAAAACCCATAAAACAAAAAAAACTCAAAAAACCATAAAAACCAAATATACAGTAAAACTGAAAAACCCCTCAAAATACCTGAAGACCCAAAAAACAATAATAATCATAAAAAACCCTAAAATCACTAAAAATGTAAAAAAAACATAAAAACCCTAAAAAGCCTATAAAAACCATAAAATAGTTAAAATACCTAAAACTGCTAAAAACACTAAAAAAATAACATAAAAACCATAAAATCCACAAAGACCATAAGAACCCATAAAACTCGTAAAAACCCACTAAATTCCTTAAAAAAATATTAAACCCCTAAAATAGTAAAAAATATAAAAAAAACCCTTTAAACACTAAAAAAATCCAAAAAACCCCCTAAAACCAAAAAAACCATAAATCCCTTAAAAACCATAAAAACCCTAAATCCCAAAAAAAACTTAAAAACATTAGAAAATAAAAAACATAAAAACTATAAATAACCTGAAAACACCAAAGAAAACCTTAAAAATTAAAAACACTTACAACCCATAAAAACCAAATAAGGATAAATAACCTATAGACCCTAAGATCCCTTAAAATTGCTTAACCCCTATAACCATAAAAATCCTAAAAAATTAAATAAAAATCCCTAAAAGGTAAAAAAAATCTAAAAACCATGACAACACAAGAAAAAACATAAAAAACTAAGAACACTTAAAACCCTAAAAAACATAAATACCGATAAAAACAATAAAAAACCCCTAGAAAGACACTAAAACCCCATAAAACCCCTAAAACCCAATAAAAAACATAAAACCTTTAAACACCATAAAAACAATTAAACCCACTGAAAACACTAAAAACACTTTAAACTCGTAAAAATGTTTCAAAACTATAAAAACCATAAAAAACATAAAAAGATACAAAAAACACGAAACACCATAAGAAATCATTAAAACCCTAAAAAATCATTAAAACCCTCAAAATTCCTAAAAACCATAAAAACCGTAAAAATCCAAAATCCCCTAAAACTACATGAAAACATAAAAATCCTAAAATCTCTAAAAACCCCTAAGAAAAAATTAAATACCTAAAAATAGATAAAACCCCTAAAAACATAAAAAAGGATAAAAACCCAATAAAATCAAAAAATCTCTAAAATCAATCAAAATCCCTAAAACTATAAAATCCTAACAATACCTAAAACCCCTAAAAACATATGAAACCCTAAAACCCTACAAACCCAAACAAAACCAAATCAAGAAAAAAAACACTTAAAGACCCAAAAAACCAAAAAAATATAAAAACCTATAAATCTTAAATACTCTATAACCATTTGAAAACCCAAAAAACACCTAAACCACTAAAAACTATAAAACCCTTTTAAAACCCAAAAAAACGTTAAAAAAACTCTAAAAATAATAAAAACCCAACCCCCAAACCCTAAATCATAAAAAACTATAAAACCCAAAAAAAATCCCAAAAAACCATAATAACATAAAAAACCCTAGAAACCCTGAAAATCCCTAAGAAAATAATAAAAACCTAAAAGTATATAAAACTCCTAAAAACATAAAGTATTAAAAAAACACTAAAATAACATTAAAACCATAAAAACAAAAATAAAACTCTATAAAACCAAAAAACAAAAAAACCCTAAAAAACATAAACCCCTAGAAAATCACTAAAATCCTTAAAAACCAATAATAATCCTAAAAATCCATAAAAATATCTAAAAATTTAAAAAACCAAAAAAAATATTAAAAACCCTAAAAACCTTCAAAATATCAAAACACATAAACCTCCTAAAAAACTAAATAACACTAAAACCATAAAACACCCTAAAACCCTCAAAATAACTAAAAATCCAAAAAATATAAAAATAATAAAAATTATTAAAATCACTAAAAACCCTAAAAATACCTAAAACCCTAAAAACCATAAACAAATAAAATCAATCAAAACCCTAAAAATTATAAAAACCAAATAATCCCTAAAAATAACCTAAAAATAATGAAACCGAAAAAACCAAAAAAAATCCATAAAAACCTTAGAACCCCATAAAACCCCATAAAAATATAAAAATCACTAAGAACTATTAAAAACATTTCTCCCATCCTCCAGCATCCCAACCAAAAAAATAGATATTATTTATTTAATACAAGGCATATCCCACCCACAATAGTCTTGCGACCTCTAAGTCTACCAATAGCATAGTAGTGGATCCACGAATAGCCCACACAACCATGACCTAATACCTGTTTCAACAACCACAATGGTAAAGACCAATCCTAAATCGTGCACATAAAATTCTAAACAACAAAAATATAATACCAATTCTTCTACCCTAGGAATCAAAAAAATACCAGGATCACACAATCAAGAAGCCCGAACACATCCAAACACCACCAACAAAGGAACCTGAACCTTTAAACTAGAGAAACAATCATACCAACTCTTGTAGTAAGACGTCTAACCAACCATTGGCATCCAAAGAACCAGGAGGACCAACAAACCTGAATAATCACACCACCATCATAAACTAGGGTGAAACACAATGATATATCTAATCAATAAAGAAGCTACCATAATATAGTCAGAATAAGTGCCGACCAACCTTCATTTTTGATGTAAGAATTAGAAGTTGATGGAAGAGAAAACATCGATCAATGTGGGAGGAAGCATAAAAATCTTGATCAATGTTCTCTAAAGAACATTCATATCCTATTTTATGTTTACTGGGAAATCATCGAACTCCTCCAAAAAAATACTAGAACAGGTCACCCAAAAACCAAAGAGACATTGTCCCTCCCAAAAGTACTCACAAGAAAACTAGGTGCAAAGACGGTGTTATCCTAACGAGTTAGATGCCTACAAGAAGATGAGTCCCAAAACATCAAAGAAAGCACCAGTGATCCAAATATGATAACTAGTAATGGAACGAATCAAGATCTTTGATGAAGCCCATTGAAGCCAAAATAATCCTTGTCATTTGATGTCAAGATGAAATCCATCTAACACATGAACCTGGGATGCCGACAAACATCCAAATTTGATTAAGGCACACAAAGCCTTTTAACACACCAATGATGATCAAATGTCAATAGACAACCAAAGATTGAACTAGACACCCATGAACCCTAATATATGTCGGTCATCGAAATAGCCTCCAGGAAAATAAAATCACCCTGACACTGTCTCCAACCATGATATTCCCACACGCACCTTCTTTTAAGTGATGAAGTCATTCTATAAATGAAACTCACAAAACAAGATCCCAAAACTGGTGATGCATGCCATAAAACCAACCATGGTTTGGAAAAACCACCCCACCAGCTGACATGAAACAATGATAATTGAAGTAAAATCAACAACATATGCCATTAATCTAGTTTAAATAGTAGTACCGGTGAAGTATTGTCTTGAAAATAGAACACTGAACGACAGAAGACTACTAACGAACCTACCCCCATCGTGCCCAACAAAATGAAATTAAAGAGGATCATGACACCTATGGTGGCCATGTGCTCCTTCTACATAGGTAGCTTTTAGAACTACACCGACCAGGTAATGATTTGGATCTTCCACAGAAAAAATATGATGGACAAAGAACACAAAACTGATTACTTATGCTCACAACTAATCAATGAACAATAAAACCATCCAATTGAAAATAAACCCTACAACAAAAAACTATAAAAACCCTTTAAACCCATATAAACAAAAAAAACTATAAAAATCCTTAAAATCTCTAAAAACTCTAAAAAACCATAAAACCTAATAAAAAATCATAAAAACCAATAAAAACCTCAAAATCCTTAAAAACTATAAAACATATAAAAATCTTTATCCCTAAAAATGAAATCACCCTATAACAATGAAAACCCCTTAGAAAACCTTATAAAAATAAAAAGCATTTAAACCACTAAAAACCTAGAAAATGTTAAAATCCCTTAAAACATGAAAAAACCCAAAAAACCCAAAAAACACTAAAAACCCTCAAAACCCCTAAAATAACTAAAA
Organism: Viscum album; assembly: GCA_963277665.1. NCBI lineage: Eukaryota > Viridiplantae > Streptophyta > Magnoliopsida > Santalales > Viscaceae > Viscum > Viscum album. The sequence continues at coordinate 1,421,548,390 of OY728136.1, read as the reverse complement.
ACTATTAAAATAAAAAAATTCATATAAATCAGAAAAAAAAAAAAAAAATCATAAAAACCATGAAAAAACCTATGAAAACCTTAAAAACAAAAGACACTTAATAACCCTAAAAAAATAAAAAACACTAACAACCCTAAAAAATCCTAAAAGACCCAAAAAATACAAAAAACATATAAAACCATAAAAACCCCTAAAAATCATAAAATCCTAAAAATAATTAAAAACCCTTTAAACCCCTAAAACGTTAAAAACTCTAAAAACCCTTAAAACTGAAAATAAACCCAAAAAACCTAAAAACATGAAATACTAAATAAAAAAACACTAAAATGCCTCCAAAACTATAAAAACTATAAAAAATAATAAAAATTCTAAACACCCCATAAAAATCCATAAAAATGTAAACACCTTAAAAAACCTAAATACCCCAAAGAAAACCATAAATACATAAAAAACAAAAACCCCTAAACCCCTGAAAATGATAAAAATACTAAAAATCATAAAACCCCCCAAAAAAACACAAAACCCCTCAAAATCTCTAAATACATAAAAACCACAAAAATTCCTATAATCCCTAAAAATACCTAAAATTTAAAAAATCCTAAAACCATGAAAAAATCCTAAGAAACCCTTAAATACATAAAAATAATTAAAACCCCAAAGAAACTAAAAAATCATAAAACCCTAAACACTAAAAAGTCTAAAAAAAAACCTAAAAACCATAAACACCCAATAACCCACTAAATAATATAAAACTCCTTTAAAACCGATGAAACATTAAAAAAATATTAAAAACATTAAAATCCAAAAAGATCAAAAAACCTAAAACACTATAAAAACCCTAAAACCCATAAAATCCCTCAAAACGCCTGAAATTGTAAAAAACATAAAAATACTAAATAATCCGTAAAATCCCTTAATGACAAAAAAATCATAAAACCCTAAAAACATTAAGAAATAATTTAAAACATTGAGACACTTAAAACCCTTAAAAACCAAAAAATTTATAAAAAACCTAACAACCAAAAAACATTAAAAACCCTCAAAATACCAAAACCATTAAAACACATAAATATATCCAAAAAATCATTAAAATTTACTAAAACATAAAAAAACCTAAAATCCATAAACTCCTTTAGGAAAACCATTAAATCCTAAAAAATATAAAACCCCTAAAAAATATAAAAATTATACAAGCCTTTAAAATCCTAAAAGTCCCTAAAACCCAAAAAAACCTAAAAACAATAAACCCCTAAAAACCTTTCAAAACCAACAACCCCATAAAAACCTAAAAACCACTAAAAAAACTAAAAACATTCAAAATAATAAAATTTTTAAAAACTTTAAAAATCCATAAAACCCGTCTAAAACTAAAAAACACCAAAAATCCCAAAAAAAATAAAATAAAATCCAAAAAATCCTTAGAACTCATAAAAAACAAGAAAATATAAAACCATGAAAAAACCTAAGAAAACACTAAAAACAAAAAGAAACACTTAAAACCCCTAAAAACCTCAAAAATGATAAAAACCATTAAAACACTAAAAACCCAAAAAACCCTAAAATACCAAAACCATTAAAAAACAATAACAACCAAGCCCTAAAAATATTTGAAACATTAAACCATATAAAAACCTAAAATCCCCTAAGAAAACATAAAAAAAAATAAAACCCCTAAAACCCTAAAAAATGATAAACCCAAAAAAAATCCTAAAATACAACTTTAAAACCCCCAATCCCCTAAAAACAATAAAAACACATAAAATCCATAAATCCCCTAAAACCTATAAAAACACTAAAACCCACTAAAACTCTAAAACCCATTTAAACTGCTAAAAAGCTAAAAAAATCTCTAAAAACCAATAAAAAATACTAAAAAACTAAAAAACTATGTATATATAAAACCCTTAAATCCCAAAAAACCTAAACCCTTCAAATTTACTAAAAACACAAAAAACGATAAAAATCATTAAAAATCCATTAAAATACCTAAAAATATAAAGTATCCGAAAATCCAAAGAAAACCTTAAGAGAACCTTTAAAACCTAAAAACACTTAAATACCCAAAAAACTATAAAAACCCTAGAAAGAACCAAAAACCAAACACCCCTCTAAAACCATAAAAACCCTAAAACCCCATAAATCTCCAAAACCCCTATAAACCCCTAAGAACATTAAAGAACTCTAAAAAACATGGAAAACCTTAAAAAGTAAAAAAACCCTCTAAAACCTCTAAAACCACAAAAAACACAAAACACCCACAGAAAACCCAAACACCACTAAAAATGATAAAAAACTCTTAAAAACCCTAAAAATAATAAATTTCATAAAAAACCAAAAACTCCCATAAAATATCTGAAAAAACCAAATAAATCCATAAAAAACTAAATCCAATTAAAACACCGAAAAACCCTCAAAACACAAAAAACTATAAAACCCCTAAAATCCTAATACCCTAAAACCCCTCAAAATCTCTAGAAATCATAAACACTATAAAAATAATAAGAAATAACAAAAAATCCTTAAAATTGTAAAAAAACCAAAAACCCTGAAAAACCCCTAAGAAAAACATAAAAACCTAAAAACACAAAAAACCCCTAAAAAACATAAAACACTTTAAAACCCCTAAAAAACCCTAAAAACTATAATACCCGTAAAAACAATAAAACCCCTAAAAATAAGTAAAAACCCTTATAAACCAATAAAAACAAAAAAACTCTAAAAATACATTACAACCTAAAAATTTACAAAAACTATAAAAACTAAAAAACCCCATGAAACTCAATCAAATCCATAAAAACTCAAAAAATGATAAAACCCTAAAACCCTCATAATCATTAAACACCCTAAAAATCATAATAATCCTAAAAAATCCTTAAAACAACAAAACAATAAAAAACCAAAAAACCTTTAAATCCATTAAGAAGACATTAAAATCATAAAAATACTTAAACACCCTAAAAACCTATGAAATCCTAAAAACCCTAAAACCTTAAAGACCCAAAAAAACCCTAAAACCCCTCAAAATCCATAAAAACTAAAAAACCTTAAAATTTATAAAAACCCCTAAAAATGCCTAATTACATTAAAAATCCTAAAAACCTTCAAAACACTGAAAACCCCAAAGAAAACCATAAAAATCTAAAAAACTTAAAACCCTTAAAAGCTGTAAAAACCCATAAAAACCCTAAAACCCATAAAACCAGAAAATCACTTAAAACCCTTAAAACCCCCTAAAATCCAATTAATGCCCTAAAAACCCAATAAAACATAATACAATAAAAATTCAAAAAAACCTTAAAAACCAAAAAACCAAAAAACCCTAAAAAACACTAAAACCCCCAAAACCATAAAAATCCCAAAAGGACCACAAATTCCCAAAGACATAAAAATCTCTAGAACACCTAAAAACCCTAAGAAAACCTTCAAATCCTAAAAACACTCAATACCCTTAAACCCTAAAAAATGGTAAAAACCATAAAAACCAGAATAACCATAAAATCCCTAAAATCCCTAAAAACACAAAAACCATTAAAATTCAAAATAACCATAAAAAACAATAAATATCCTAAAAATGACTGAAAACCCCCTAACAAAAAAAAACCTAAAAAACTAAAAAACCTATAAAACCTAAAAACATAACATCACATAAAACACCTAAAAATCTAAAAAAGGATGAAAACACTAAATGATCCTAAAAAACATAAAAACCAATAAAACCCTTAAAACACATATAGACCTTAAGAAAAATAAAAACCCATAAAAACCACTAAAACTCTAAAATCCCTTTAAACCCCTAAAAATGATAAAAAACATAAAAAACAATTAAACCCAAAAAAATTAAAAAATACCTAAAAAACCCTAAAAACTCTAAAAACATCTAAATCCCAAAAAACCATAAAAATCATAAAATTACATAAAAACACATTAAAAAAGAAAAAACCCTAAAATTTTAAAATCCCTAAAGGAGACCTTAAAACTAAAAAGCTCTTAAAACCCATAAAATATAAAAAAATCTAGAAACCCTAAAAACCTATAAAAACAATAAAGTTGATTAAAATACCTAAAACAAGAAAAAACATAAAAACCTAAAAAAATATGAAAAATCCTACAAAACATAAACAAACTTAAAAACACAGAGAAACCCTAATAAAACCATAAACTACTAAAATGATTAAAACACACAAAAACCTCAAAATTATGTAAATCCTAAACAACCATAAAAACCCTAAAACCCTTAAAACCCACTAAAACCAAAATATCTCTTGAAAAACGTTAAAAACCCAAAAATCCAAATAAACCTGAAAACTCACTAAAAACTCTAAAAGCTCTTTAAAACCCTAAAAACATTGAAAACTATAAAAACTGTATAACTCATAAAAATCTAAAAATTTAAAAACCATAAAACCCTAAAACCACCAAATAACCCTAAAAACAACAGTATCCCTAAAAACCTAACAAATAATTAAAATCCTAAGAAGGCCCTAAAAATAAATAAAAAATAAAAACACTAAAAAACATAAGAAAAAAATTTAAAACCTAGAAACACTTATAAACACTCAAGAGCATAAATACCCTAAAAACCGTAAAACCCCTCAAAATCCCTAAAAATGCTAAAAACAATAAAAATATAAATTTTATCAAAAATCCCAAAAAAACATAAAAACAATAAAAAACAAAAAAATTCCTTAAGAAAACCATAAAACCCTAAAAAATAATACGCCAAAAACTATAAAAATTTATAATAACTTTTAAAAGGTTTAAAAACCCTAAAACCCTAAAACCCATAAAAACCATAAAAACCATAAAAACCCTAAAACCCCATAAAAACGATAAAAACACTACAAACTTTAAATACTTTAAACACCCATTAAGCCTATAAAAATGTTGAAAAACTATAAAAACATTAGAAACACTAAAAAACTCAAATAACCCTAAAAAATAAAAAAAAAACATAATAACTCTAAAAAATACTGAAAACCCTTAATATTCCTAAAAACATAAAAACCATAACAATCTTATGAATTCCCAAAAACACTAAAAATTTAAAAAACCTTATAAACAATAAAATATTATAAGAAATCATAAATACATAAAAACACTTGAAGCCCCCCAAAAAATAAAAAACACTAAAAATCCAAATAACACTAAAAAACCTAAAAACCATAAAACCTCCCAAAATCCATAATAGCCATAAAAATTTAAATAAATACATAAAAATGACTAATATTTTAAAAACCATTGAAAACCAAGAAACCCCTTAGGAAAATATTAAAACCAAATGAAACATAAAACCCCTTAATGTTCTAAAAGTGTTAAAAAATATCCAAAAAATTTAAATCCCTAAAAAAATTAAAAAACCCTAAAACATTATAAAAACATAAAACCATAAAAACCATAAAAAACTCATAATCCAAAAAAACCATAAAAAACAATAAAAATTATAAAAATCCCTAAAATTACCCTAAAAAAATCCCAAAAAACCATGAAAACATTAAGAAATCCTTGAAAACCTAAGAACACTGAATACCCAAAAAACCTTAAAAAATTCAAAAACCCCTAAAACTCTAGAATCCCTAAAAACCATAAAAACCGTAAATACCTTAAAAACCATAAACCGATAAATACCTTAAAATCTACTAAAAACTCAATAAACCATTTAAATTAGATTTTTTTAATAAATTAATAAAAACCTAGAAACCCTAAAAAAACACTAAAACAGTATTCTGAATCCCAAAAAACCCCAAAACTCTCAATTTTCCATAAAACCATTACAACCATAAAAATCCTAAAAACCCAAATAATACCCAAAACATAAAAAACCAAAAAAATGAAAACCCCTAAGAGAACCAAAAAAACATAAAAATAATTAAAATGCCTAAAAACACTAAAAAATGTAAAAAAATCCTAAAAACCCCTCAAAATACCTAAAAACCATATGACACCATTAAGACACTAAAAGGTAATGAAATTACTGAAAAACATAATAAACCCTAAAAACACAGAAAATCCCAAATAAATCCATTAAAACCAAAAAAAGATAAAAATCCTAAAAACCTAAAAAATGATGAAATCCCTAAAACCCCAAATTTGTTTTGCTTTTTTGTTTTTCTTTTTTTTACGTGAGTTGTAAGGCATTTTCGGGTGTGGGTCGTTTGAACCCTCCCCTCCCCCCTTGTTTGTTGTGTCTCCTTTTCCTTTCTAATAAATTGGTGGGGGGGGGGGGCTGGGAATAGCCTGACCCTCGCATATTCCTCACCCTAAAACCCCAAAAGACCCTAAATACCTAATAACCACAAATCCTAAAACCCCCCATAAAAATAATAAGTCCCCCAAAAACCTAAAAACCCACAAAGACCCACTAAAATCTCTAAAGACCCTTCTAACCCCTAGAAATGTTAAAAACACTAAAGAACCTGAAGACCCTTACAAAATGAAAGACCCGAAAAACCATGAAATCCTAAAAACACTAAAAACCTCAAAACCCCTAAAAAATATAAAAATATAAAAATTCTAAAATTCTATAAGTATACATAAAATGTCAAAGAATATAAAATCCTTGAAAACACTTAGGGAAACCTTAAAATCCTAAAAACCATTAAACTCTAAAACCCTAAAAACATAAAAACCCTAAAAACCCTAAAACGACACCAAACCCCCCTAAAAACCAACCCCCCCCAAAAAAAATTTAAAAACCTAAAACCCATAGAAACCATAAATTCAAATAAAAGATCTAAAAATCTATTAAGTCTCTAAAAATCATAAAGAACTATAAAACCACTAGAATCTTATAAAACACAAAAAACCCAAAAAACCCAAAAAACCCCAAAACATAATAAATTCCTAAACCCCACAAAATTCTTAAAATCCATAAAAAATACTTTAAAATCCTAAAAACTCTAAAAACACTAAAAATATAAAACCTATAAAACCATGAAAATCCTAAGAATAACATAAAATTATATAATGCTTAAAACCCATAAAAATATAAAAAATGCTCAAAATCCTTAAAACCACAAAAACTGTAAAAAAACCCCTAAACACATTAATACACCTAAAGACCCATAAAAAACCTAAAACCCATACAACCCACTAATAACTCTTTAAAACCCTAGAAATGTTAAAAAAATTCTAAAAACATCAAATCCTAAAAAACTAAAAATTAACCCTAAAAACTTAAAAAACTATAAAATCCCTAAAAATTTTAAAGAATCTTAAAACCCATAAAATATATATAAATACTCTAAAAACCATATAAACCCTAAAAACCATTAAATTTCCTAAAAATATTTACAAACAACCCTAAAAACATAATAAACCTAAAACCCCAAAAAAACAAAAAATCCTAAAACCCCCTAAAAATGCTTTAACCCATAAAAACCCTAACCCCCCCCCCCCAAAGAAAACATTAAAGACCCCTAAGAGATCAGAAAACCACAAAAAACCCCAAGTAAAAACTCTGGAATCACATTAACCCCCTGAAAACCTCAAAAAAATTAAAAGGCATTAAAATCATAAAATATCAAACATATCCAAAAACACAAAAAACCAATAAAAATACAAAAGACAATCAAAATTATTAAAAACCCTAAAAACCATAAAAAACAAAAAAAACCCATAAAAATTCAAAAAATTTTTAAAAACAACTAAAAACCTTGAAAATAATTATGAAAAATTTTAAAACAAAAAATCATATATTACATAAAAAACCTAAAAAATGATAAAACCGGAAAAAACACTAAAACCCTTAAAACAACTCAAAATTTATAAAACCATAAAGAACTATAAAATCAATAAAAATCCAAAAAAGATCCCTAAACATGTATAAAAACCTAAAACCGTGAAAACCCCTAATTAAAACCTAAAAACCTAAAAACACTAAGAACCACAAAAAATGAAAAAAAAACCTAAAAAAACCAAAAACCCTAAAATACATAAAAACCTAAAAACACATAAAGACCCCAAATAAACCCATTATGTTCCCATAACCATTTCAAACTCTAAAAACGCATTTCCTTATAAAAACACTAAAACCCTTTTAGCCCCTAAAATAGTTAATTTTATTAAAAACAAAAAACCCATGAATACTCAAAAAGCCCCAAAACCCATAAAAACCCTAACATCACTAAAAACCCTAAAACCCCTTGAAATCCCAAAAACCCTTAAAAACTTATAAAAAGTATCAAAATCAAAAAAAAAAACATGAAAAACACAAGAAATCCTAAAAACCCTAAAAATCCCTAATAAATCATTATAAATCAAAAAACACTTAAAGACCCTGAAACAATAAAAATTCTAAAATCCCTAAAGAACCCTCAAAATACAAAAAACATTAAAACCATAAAAATAATAAGAAATTCCTAAAAATACATAAAAACCATAAACACCCTAAAAACCATAAAAACCCCTAAATGAACATTAAAAACCAAAAAAAATTAAACCCCTAAAAAATTCTAAACACCTGACACCCCTAAAAGAACATAAAAAACTAAAAACCAAAAAATTCCACAAAACTCCTAAATGACATAATAACCATAATACCCATAAAAACACAAAAACCCACTAAACTCTAAAAACACTTAGCTTCTTGCCTCTAGAAGACTAGCGAAAAACAATAGATCTCCATACTTCCATGAAAAGAATAACCCAACCCACAACAGTCATGTAGCCTTTGAGTCTGCCAAAATCACTACAACAACTCCACGAACAACCCACCCCACATTGACCTGTAGAATGTGACAACAACAACAATAGTATATACCAATAAAAAATCCAACCCAACGACAACCAAGTAACAATGTTGGACCTAGGATACCACCTAAGGTATCACCAAAGTACACGGACCACACAAAAAAGTAAATCGAACACATCCAACCACCACCAACAACCGAACTTGATCCTTATAACCATAGAAATGGAAATGAAAAATCCAGAAATATGATGTCTATCCAGTCGATTATGACCACAAAATAAGGAGAACCAATGAACCATGAGAATTAAACCACCAACATGATACAATGAAAAAATATTTTAGCTTCTCCAACTGATGAACTAGCTACCGGTTGACATTCAAAACAAGATCCAAAAAACCCGCAATGTCAACAGAAGAAGAACAACTAGATAGAAGAAAAAAAACTGACTAATGAGGTATGAAGTAGAACAAACCAGATATATAAGTTCCAATGAACCACCATCTATGATATGATGACAATGGGGAAACCATCACACAAATCTAAACAAAAATATCATAACTAGACTCCCTTAAAACTGAAGAGAGATTGACTATCCTAAAAAACCCTTAAGAAAATAATAAGAAAAGAAAAAGCCTTCCGAATAAACCATATGATAACAACAAGGTGAGGAATAATATTATAAAAAAATATCATGTGATCTAGAGATAATAAAAAGAAAAGTCACGAACCATGATCTCTTGTAAAGATAACTAAATCCAATATAAGCATCGCCACCAAACCTCACAATGAAATCCATCAAACCCATTAACGAGGGATTTCATCTATCATCTGACATCAATAAAATCACATGAAGCTTTCCAAACCACTAACACTGGTCAAATGCATATAGAAAGACAAATCTTGAACCAGCCCCCCAAGAACCTGAAGAGATTTTGATCGTTGAAGTAGCTTGTGGAAATTAAAATTAGCCTCACACTGTCCCCAAACCTACAATGACCACATGCACTTTCCACAAAGTGATGAAGACCTAATCTAATGAAACTCAAGAAATAAGATCTTAAAACTAGTGACGAATGCTGTAAAACCAACCAATGGTTAGAAAAACCATCCCACCATCCAACACAAAATAAGGTTGGTGAAAGAAGCATCACTAGTATAAGACCACAAAAAAATTGAATCCAAATTACCATCAAACATCTAATGTCAACAAAAGCACAATGGGAGAAAAGTGAACTTGGCACACCCTAAAAACCACAACGTGTACTTAATGATGAGTACCAACAACTAACAACTATTGGGGACCAAGAACAAAAAAGTGATGACTTATACCGGCAACTGATCGACCACCCAGAAAAACATCCCACTGAAAAGATCCTATAATGAAAAAGAATCTAAAACCGTTAAAACCCCTTAAAATATAATAAAACTCAAAGAACCATAAAAACCCTAAAAAATAAAAACAAAACCTAAAATTCAAAAAACCATAAAAATCCTAAAAACTAAAAATACCTAAAAACCCAAACAACCATAAAAACACTAAAAATCCCTAAAAACCAAAATAACCCTAAAACCTTTACAACACTAAATAAAACAATTAAAACTCAAAAAATTAGAACCTTTAAAACATAAAAATAACTCTAAAAATACTAAAAAACCCTAAAACCCATAAAAATACTAAAAATCCTAAATATTACCAAAACACATAAAACCCCCAAAAACCTTGAAACCCCCTCAGAAAACTGTAAAAACCTAAAAACACATAATACCCCCAAAAACCTAAAAAATGGTAAAAACATTGATAACCATTAATGACCCTAAACCCGTAAAAGAATCTAGAACACATAAATACCACAAAAAAACTTTAAAAAACCTAAAAACCTATACAAAACCAAAACCTAATAAAAACTCAAAAAAACCATTAAAACAATAAAATTTTAAAAACTCTAAAAACCACAAAACTGCAAAAAACTCAAAAAAACACTAAAACAATAAAAAACCCTTTAAAATCCTAAAAACTCAAAAATCCCTAATAACCATCAAAATCCAAAAAAACCCTAAAAATAATCAAAATCCTAAAAAATCATTAAAACCCCCCAAAAAACATAAATCACCTTAAAACCACAAAATAAAATATTTAATACCTAAAAAACCAAAAACCCCCCATTAACCAAAAAATACTACAATCCCTAAAAATCCTAAAACCCAAAAAACCCCCCCCCAAAAAACCTAAAACCGTCAAAAATAAAAAAACCATAAAAATCTATAAACAAATTTAAATATCCGTAAAAACATAATAAATTATAAATACCCTGAAAACTTAAAAGATAACCTTAAAAACAAAAAAAATAAAAACCCTAAAAATTAAAAAATATTCAAAACCATAAAAACACAAAATGCCCATTAACCATAAATCCCCCTAAAACCCCTAAAAACAATAAAAAACACTAAAACACCTAAAACCGCTAAAACTAATAAAAAACTAGAATCCCATTAAACCCATAAAAGATTAAAAAATCTAAAAACCTTAAAAACCCTAAAATCCTATAAAACCAAAAAAAACCACAAAACCCTAAAAACCCCTCAACATCCCTAACGACCCTAAAAACAATAAAAATACTAAACATTAAATACAAGTAACAAAAAACATAAAAAACATAAAACAATAAAAATTCCAAAGAAAACCTTAAAAACAAATAGACACTTAAAACCTCTAAAAACAAAAAAATTGATAAAAACCCTAAAAACCTGAAAATCCCAAAAACCCTCAAAATATATAAAAACTCTAAAAAAATTAAAAAATCCAAAAATTCATTAAAAGTCCGAAAAAACATAAAATATAATAAACCCTAGAAATAAAATTTAAAAAAACCATGAAAACCTAAAAAACAATTTAAACCCCAAAATGTAAAAAATGTTAAAACCCTAAAAACACTAAAACCCCCTAAAACCATAAAAATCTTTAAAACATAAATATAATAAAACCCCATAAAAACCATAAACCAAAAAAAAATTCTAAAACCATTTAAAATACTTAAAAAATTAAAAATCCATAAAAAACCTCAAAATCCAAAAAAAATCTAAAAAACCATAAAAACCCTAAACCCCTAAACCCCTAGAAATCATTAAAAACCTTCAAATACAATTAAAATACAAAAAATCCTTAAAAATATAAAAATATAAAAACACTAAAAACCTTGAAATTCCCTAAGAAAAACCTAAAAATAAAAAAACTTAAACCCCATTAAAACCTCAGAAATACTATAAAACCCCTAAAACCCCTAAAACACCAAAAATCTCAAAAAAAACCCCAAACCCCTTGAAACCATAACACCCTAAAAATCCATAAAATTTTATAAATACATAAAAACACTTAAATACCATAAAAACCCCTAAGAAAAAAATTATAAACTAAAAGACATAAAATCTCTAAAACACAAAATATACTAAAACCCTAAAAATCCAAAAAACACACTAAAACCCCATAAAAACTAGAAGACCCCATAACAATCCTAAAACACTAAAACCCATAAAACAATAAAAACCATAAAAAACCCTAAAACCAATTAAAAACTGTAAAATCACTAAAAAAATTAAAAAACCAAAAAATAGCTAAATATACCTAAAAACATTAAGTACCCACAAAAACCTGAAAAGAAAAACAGAACCTTAAAAACCTAAAAATACATAGCACCCCTAAAAATTTAAAAATACTAAAAACCATAAAAGACCCTAAAACCCCTCAAAACCATAAAACCCATAAAATAATTAAACACACTAAAAACCCATAACCACTATAAAACCACACTAAAACCTCTAAAACTTTTTGAAGCACTAAATTTTTTAATAAAATTATAAAAACCATAAAAACCTTAAGAACTCAAAAAAACACCCCCTAAAACCCCAAAAGACCCAATTAACCAAAAGCCCATGAAAACCCCTGAGAATCGCTAAAATCTATAAAATCCAAAAAGTCCCAAAAAAAACCTGAAAAAACCTAAGAAAATCATAAAATCTTAAAATGCTTAAAACACCTGAAAAACATAAAATGATAAAAACCCTAAACCCCCCCCCCCACCAAAAAACCCTTAAATTTCCTAAAACTCTAAAAATCCCTAAAAAACCTAATAACCAAAAAACCCAAAAAAACATAAAAATTCCAGAAAATGTAGAAACCCCAAAACCCCTGAACATTTTAAGAAACCTTTAAAAATCTAAACCCACTTCAAATCCCTAAAAACATAAATATCTGTAAAAACCCTAAAACCCCCAAAAGAAGACCATAAAATCCTAAAACCCCTACAAACCATAAAAATCCCTAAAAACCATAAAAACCCTTATAAACCAATAAAACCCCCAAAACCTATTAAAAACACTAAATCTGTTAATACATAAAAACATCAACAAACTATAAAAACCATAAAACCATAAAAAACTCAAAAAAAAAATCCATAAAACCCCAAAAAACAATAAAAAACACAAAATTTGTAGAAAAAAGCTTAAACCCATCATAATCTATAAAAACCTGTAAAAACAAAAAAATCATAAAAAATCCATAAAAATCATAAAAAATGTAAAAGTCCTAAAATCCTTGAAACCCCCAAGGAAAACCTTAAAACCCTAAAAACATATAAATCTTATAAAATACCTAAAGAATATAAAATCACTAAAAACCCTAAGACCCTAAAATTCCCAAAAAAACATCAAAATCCCCAAATAAACCAAAAAATAAACAAACTGAAAGATCCCTAAAAATCCCAAAAAAATCACAAATAACATAAAAAACCCTAAAACTCATGAAAAAACCAAATAAAACCTTTAAAACCTCTAAACACTTTAAACCCCTCAAAACCCATAAAATTCGGAAAACCTAAAAAATCCTTAGACCTAAACCCCCCTAAAAATAGAAACCCCCCTAAAAACATTAAAAACACCTAAAAAATAACAACCCTAAAAACCAAAGAACCATAAAATCCTGAAAACCCCGATAAACCATAAAAATACTAAAAAATCCCTAAATAAACTTAAAAGCATAAAAAACCTAAAACCCTAAAAATCCCTAATAAAACCTTAAAATTATTAAAAAACATAAAACCACTCAAAAACCTAAAAATTCTAAAAAGCCTAAAAACCCTGAAAACCAAAAAAAATCCATCAAAATCCCAAGTAACCCTAAACAATAAAAAACCTATAAATCCACAATAATTCCTAGAAATTAAAGAGACACTAAAACCCAAAAAATCCATAATAAAACCCTAAAAAAATAAAAACACAAAGAACCACTAAAAAACGAAAAAAACTAAAACCCTAAAAGACCATAAAAACACTAAAACCAATAAAACCCCTAAAATACCTTATAAATTTAAAAAACATAAGAACTCAGAAAAACCCTTTAATCCTCTAAAAAAATTAAAAACATAAAATCCTATAAAACCCTAAATACTCACCCCCACTAAATACCCAAAAACTAATGAAAACCCTAAAAATACTCAAAATAAATAAAATCCATAAAAATACTAAATATCCCTAAAAATACATAAGAAACAACATTGAAAAAAGAGGCCTCGGAGCGGAGGCTTTTTCCCTCTCCTCGCGCAGCTAGGGTTTCTCCGACCGATCTTCCCCTCCCCTCCTCCGGCACGGGCTGGCTTCATCGCTGGTTGCTCGCTTTGGCTCGGCGTAGATCGGTGTTGGATCTGGTTGGATCGGCTTCGGTTTTGGTCCAATGGAAACTGCTTCGAACCCTTCAACTTCGGGATCTCGCTTTGGCTCGGGTATGTTTGACACCAGACCTGTTTTTCTTGTGGTTTCGAGTTTTCAGATCTGCGTCGACGTGCAACGACCTCGGTGTTCCTGGCTTCGGGGTTTCGATCCGGTGTTGAATTCGCTTCGCTTAGCTTCGGTTTCTCCCCGCGGCCTTGGGAGCTTCATGTCGACTGGATTGGTGTCGACTGCGGAGTGTCTTCGGCTTCGGGATCTCACCGCGGCTTCGGAGTGCTCTTCGATTCCGGTGTGCTCACCGTCGGCCACGATGGTTTCTGGTTCTATTGCGGCTTCTAGCATCGGATCCGGTGTGCGCAGCGTCTGCCACGGTGACCTCTGGCTCCGATTCTTCTGCTTGGATTCACCCTGTCTCGTCGTCATCTTGGCGTGCACCGGTGTTTCGAAGTCGGATCCAGCGTCTTGGAGGGAGGGGGGCCTTGTGTTTCTGGTTTTCTTGCGTTGCTTTGGTTTGATGGGTTGTTTGGTTCGTTGAAATGGTTTGATTTGATCTTCTTGGGTCAGAATTTGCTGGTAATGTTGGCGTTGGGGAAAAAAATGCTGCTGGAGTGGAAGTGGGATGTTGGGGGATGTTTGGTGGTCGAAAGAGGTGCTAGCTGTCTGAAAATGAGGATGCAGGTTGCTGGTTTGTTGTGGATGCTGGTTGGCTGGTTGCTGCTGCTGGATGTTGTTTGCTGCTGTAGTCTGAATGCTGGTTGTTGGTTAGCTGTGAGCTGCTGGATGCTGGTTAACGCTGGATGTAGTGCTGTTGGATGCTGGTACTGGCAGGATGTGATGTGATGATGCTGCGGTGTTGTCTGTTTTTGTGTCTTTTTCTTTCTTTGTTTTTCTTTCTTTGGCGTGGGTTGTAAGGGTTTTTGGGTGTGGGTCATTCGACCCCTCCCCTCCCTTGTCTGCAGTGTTTGTGTCCTTTTGTTTAATAAATTTTGGGGGGTGCCAGGATTAGCCTGGACCCGAGCCTTCTTTGCCCTAAAAATACATAAAAACAAAAAAACACATAAAACCCTAAAAACTTATAGAATCCTTTAAAACATAAAAACTCATAAAACTCCTAAAAACAAAAAAACCCTAAAAACCTAAAAATCCATAAAAAAACAAAAAAAAACCAATAAACATTAAAAATCCTAAAAACCCCTAAAAATCCATAAAAACATTAAAAAAACATAAAACCCTAAAAACCTAAGAAAATCTTAAAATTCTAAAACACTTAAAACTCCAAAAAAACTACAAAATTCTAAAAAACATAAAAAATGCTAAAATTACCTAAAACCCCTAAAACCACTAAAGACCATAAAATCCCCTAAATCCTTAAAACCCCCCAAAACTCATAAAACCATGAACCCCACTAAAAATCTAAAAACTCTTTAAACACCTAAAACATTAAAAACTATAAAAAACCTTAAAATCAATAAAAAAACTCAAAAAACATAAAAACCCAAAAAACCATAAAAACAATAAAACTCTAAAAACCATAAAAAATAATGACCAAAAATTAAAAAAAAATCATAAAACCAAAAAAATTCTAAAAATCCCAAAAAATCACTAAAATAATAAAATAAAACTAAAACCATATGAAAATCATAAAATACAAAAAACAATTTAAACCCCTGAAAGCATAAAAACTCTAAAAATCCTAAAAAACATAAATACACTAAATACCCTAAAAATTATCAAGAACACTAAAAACTATAAAAACAATAAAAATCATAAAAATCATTTAAATACCTAAAAATAAAAAAACCCTTAAAATCTTTGAAAACATATATGA
The DNA here is from genome assembly GCA_963277665.1 of Viscum album. Lineage (NCBI taxonomy): Eukaryota > Viridiplantae > Streptophyta > Magnoliopsida > Santalales > Viscaceae > Viscum > Viscum album. The sequence continues at coordinate 1,421,532,154 of OY728136.1, read as the reverse complement.
AAACCTTAAAATCATAAACACACATAAAATCCCTAAAAATCCTAAAGAATTATAGTAAACCCAAAATGTCCTTAAAACCCCAAAAAACCCATAAAAACCCAAAAAAACCTTAAAAAATAAAAGAACCCATAAAAATTTAAAAATAACTAAACAGTCTAAGAACCCTTTAAAACAATAAGAATTTTAAAAAACTGTAAAAACAATAAAAAAATGAAAAAACTAAAAAAACCCATAAAAACTCAAAAAATACCATAAAAATCATAAAACCCATAAAAATCATAAAAACCTCAAAATCCCTAAAAAACATAAGAACCCATAACAATCCCAAAAAATCAATAAAAATACCTAAAAACATATTAACCCATAAAAACCTGAAAACTATAAAAACCTAAAAACACTTAAAACATATAAAAACATAAAAATGTTAAAAGTCCTAAAACACTAAAAACACTAAAAACCCTCAAAATCTCTAATAACCATAAAAACCATATAAATCAATAAAATCCACAGAAATCCCAAATAAATGTTAAAATCAATAAAAACCTAAAAAATATAAAAAACCCTAAAAACACAGAAAAGCATTCGAAAACCATAAAAACCAAAAAACACTTAAAACCCTTAAAAATAAAAACTCTAAAAAACATAAAATACCCTTTAAACACAAAAACCCGTAAACCATAAAACCCCTAAAAACCTTAAAATCTTGAAATCCCATAATACCCCTAAAACCCACTAAAACACTAAAAACTCTTAAAACCCTATTTTTCTAAAGAACTCTAAAAACCATTACTATGAACTGAATTTTTTAAAACCCCCCCAAAAAAATCCTAAATATCCTAAAAACCCTAAAATACCTCAAAATAATAAAACACCAAAAACAATCATAAAAAACCAAAAAATACCAATAGTCCATAAATACCAAAAATCCAAAAAACCCTAAAAATCCTATGAAAACCATAAAAATATAACAACATGTAAAACCTCTAAAAACCATAAAAAATTATAAAACCCTAAAACCCATAAAACCACTAAAAACAAAAAAAATAAAGACCACAAAAAAACTCAATAAAACCATAATCCCATAAAAACCTAAAAACAACTAAAAACTATAGATATCATTTTACCCTTGAAAATGTATAACATTTATAAAAACCCTTAAAACTAAAAAAAATAAATAATGTAACCAAAAACCAAAAAACAATGGATTCCCTAAAAACTCTAAAAACTCTCAAAATCCCCAAACCCCTAAAAACCATAGAAATGAAAAAAAATCCATAAATATCACCAAAAACATAAAATACCCTAAAATACCAAAAAAAACATAAGAAAACCTTAAAAACCTTAAAACACTAAAAACCAATAAAAACAAAAAAAATACTAAAAACCATAAAACCCCTAAAAACCCCTAAAACACTAAAAACCATTAAAATCCTAAAAAAGTCATAAAATCCCTAAAAATAATAAACCCAAAAAACCCAAATAAAACCATAAAAAACCTTACAAACCTAAAAAAACTGAAAATACCTAAGGAACATAAAAAATGATAAAAACCCTAACAGACCATAAAAGACCATACAACCCATAAACTCCCAAAAAATCATAAAAACCCCTAAAACATTAAAAGGCCTAAAACCCTTAAGCCACCCAAAAAATGCACTAAAAATATAAAAACCTGTTAAACCCCTAAAAATGTTAAAAACTATAAAAACTCTAACAACTAAAAAACCCAAAATCCATTAAATCCCTATCAACCATAAAAAACGTAAAACCCTTAAAATCACTAAATACCCTCACGACCTTAAAAATACAAATAAGATATAAAAATACATAAAAATGAAAGACATTAAGAACTCTGAACACCCCTAAGAAAAGAATAATATCCTAAAAAAATAAAAACTCTAAAAAACCTAAAAACAAGAAAAACACCAAAAATAAAGAACATTCTCTACACACCCAAAAACTATAAAGCCCCTAAAAATCATAAAAACCCTAAAATCCCATAGAAACACTAAAAGATTCTAAAAACACTAAAAACCATTAAACTCTTAAAACATTAAGAAATAAAAAAAATCTTTTAAAACCCAAAAAACTCAAATAGAACCCTGAAGACAATAAAAAACGAAAAACCTCTAAAAATTGTAGAAGCCCACAAAACCCCAAAAAATCCCTTGAAACCGTAAAAACCATAAAAATCCTAAGAAACCTAGAATCCACTAAAAATATAAAAATCCATAAAAATATGAAATACCCTAATAAAATTAACATAAAAAACTCTTAAAACCATAATAAACCCAAAAATTATATAAACTCTAAAAACCCTAAAAACAATTAATCCTCTAAAAACATTAAAAACCCTGAAATCCCATAAAATTCAAAAAACCCAAGATAAAAACTAAAAAAACCCATTAGAGTCCTAAAAATTCTAAAAACACAAACAAATATTAAAAACCCTAAACACACACAAAAACTCTAAAACCCTAAAAACCCATGAAAACAATAAAACATAAAAAATATCAAAACCACTTAAAATACATAAAAAACCAAAAAACCATAAAAATAAAAAAAACACCCTAAAAACACCTGAAAATGTTAAAACTACTTAAAACCATGAAATCCCATAAGAAAAACTTAAATACCTTAAAAATATTTAAAACCCCTAAAAACATAAAAAAACATTAAAACCCTAAAAAACCCCTAAAGAGACCCTAAAACCCTAATACACACTAAAACCATAAAAACCCGCTAAAAACCTTAAAACCCAAAAAAACCATAAAACCCCTAAAAATACAAAAATAATTTAAACCACTCATAATGTTAAAAAAAATATAAAAAATCATAAAATCTGTAAAAATATTAAAAAAAATAAAAAACACAAAAAAAATATAAAACCCTTAATACCCCTAAAAAATTGAAGAATCGTTCAAATCCGTAAAAACACATAAAATCCATAAAAAATTAAAATAGGCCTAAAAATATCTAAAAATGTAACAAAACCTAATAACTGTAAAAAAAACTAACAAAACCATAAAAACTTAAAAACAAAAAACCACTAAAATACATAAAAATTCCACAACCCTAAAAATGGTAAAACCCCAAAAAACACTAAATAACATAAAAACTCATAATATTATTTAAAATCCATAAAAACCATAAAACCACTGAAATATCTAAAAACCCATTGAAAATATAAAAGTGTTAAAGAAATATAAAAACACTTAGATGCACTAAAAAACAAAAAAACCGTAAAACACAAAAAACCCATAAAAACCATAAAAACCATAAAATACATGAAAATAAAAAAACCTAAAAATCCCTAAAACACCTAAAAACCATAAAAATTACCTAAAAATACCTAAAAATCTTAAAAACATTGGAGAAACCAATGAAAACCTTAAAAACTAAAAAGAATAAATCCCCTAAAAACCGAACAATTTATAAAAACATGAAAAACACAAAAAAACTAATAATAACTAAAAATTATAAAACAACTTATAAATACTAATGAATCTCTAAGAATCCCTACTCCATAGTTCCTTGAAACGTTTGTTCTAGCCTTATGAATCACTGCCTCCAGGCAGTTTCCTTTGGATTTATTTATGTAACTAGAAACATCAAATAGTCCTTTATCCAAAGGGGACCTTCTTTCCAAAGGAAAGCATCCGTTAAGCTTAATCATTACAATACGTAGGAAAATGCATTGGTCGAGAGGATGGGAGGTCAGACTCATCACACCCTTTTTGGGGGGAATTTTTGTCTACTCCAAGACTCTCTTTATAAATTTAAGATATTTTCATGAATCCTTATTAATTCACCAATTATAACAAAAGATTCCCTTGGAATTTACAATCACCTATTAAAATTTGTAAAATCTAGAATCATCAGTATGTATTCAAGGTTCTTAATTAATGGAGATATATGTATGTATTCTAGGTTCTACATAAATGGTATCCTCTGATATACTATTTCGAGATTCTATTAATCATTAATATGATGATTCTGGTTTTTTAAGCACTCAGTGGGGCACTCTGGAATTTATTGTCATCCTTGGTGATGATGGCTTGTGTTGATATTGGTATTATACCCATAAAATGGGATACCTATGTATCCTTATGAAAGGAATTAAAACCCCTATAGTTCAGTTCCACATAATGGGAGGCATCATACCTTTTAAGGTCATGTGACAAGGACCTAACCTTATAGTTCAATGTCACGTGGTAAAGACATCTTAGCAAAAGGTGCTTAGTCAATGTTTGATATGGGACTTATGCCAAAACATCCCAATGAATTTGTAAAGGATATATGTTTCCAATTTAGATTATACATTGTTGGGAATATGGACCAAGGAGAACAAAGTTGATTAGAAATGTTGGGTTTGAATATCAAGGAGGCTTCCTACGTATCCAATGTGGGTGAGAATAAAAGACCATGTAGTTTGATAAATCTCATAAGATAGTGTAGTATTTTAACTAAAATGAGTTGAGGATTACTTCCTAAAAATGATTCCTTGATGACTTAGGGGTTTAATTTAGGTATTATTTATAAGGAGGATGCCCAGATTAAGGTAATTAGGGTTGGATTCCTGAAGAGGATATCCAGTGAGCTCGGGCCTTGAGAAGGCTTCCTACGTATCCCAATTATGTTGGAAATCATAGTTCTCGTAGTTTATTCTAGTGAGTGTTTGTGTAAATTTTGTAATCATCACGAATGTCTAAGCCCACATGAGTCATGATCGGTGTGAGAAACTAGAAGATGTGAAATATTCAACAATGAAACATACATTTCCTCCTTTACTATTGGAGGAGGGAGATCCTATGGTGAATAGGGCGGACAAGGGTGAGGTGATGAGCCTTCCCTCTATTACCATTACAATGGAAAGGGGTCCAATTAAAGGAAGACGGGATGAAGGTTAGATGATTATACCCATATGGTTGACCTAAAATTTATCCTGGTAGTGGATGGATACTTCTTCTTTGTTAATAAGGAGAACAAGTAGGTGTGAACCGTATCTTCCCTACTTTAGACCTAAGGTTTTGAGTCGTCTCTGAGAATGGAGAGGTCAGGACCCAAAAACTCTTCTAAACTGGGAACTTCCTAACATTTTTCTTAGAGTAAGGTCCATGGGACTATGGATCTACAAACCCAAAAGACACTCCATGAACCCTAACCCCATTGTAAAATAAATTTGGGAAACCACTGACTGTGGATATAAAAACCCAAATAGGTTACACAATAATTTGCCTTTCCTAAATTTTTGATAATTCATGTGGTTTTGGTGGAGGTCTCAACAGAATAACTTTCAAAAAAGGGATCCAAGGAAGAAGAAGCCTTTCCATGAAAGGCTTTGAGTAAGGCTTGATGGATTGTATAATGAAGAGAGTACGTAAATCAATGTGGTGTGCTCAAGTAGATAAGGGCGTGAATGTATGGGAACGCAAGTAGGATTGGGAGACCTGATGTTTAATTAAGAGACAAATAACCAGTATGGTAATACTTAGGTGAGATCTAGATCAAGCCTTTAGGAGTATCCATAGGTGATCCCAGAAGTTGGTTTCTCAAGTTCCTATAAAAGGAATAGGTTGCGCTCATGTGTTTTTGATTTAGGGTGGTTAGGAACTGTAGGTGCACAAGTGTTATGGTTTTCAAACACTAAAAGGACTTAATTCCAATGATCCCACTTTAAATACTCTGCTCAAGGTGTTGAAGAACTACTTTGAATGTTTAGGAAGACTTGGGCGAAGCACTAGGGTGACCAGAGCATCAATTGAACTTCTGAGAAATTCATCCATAAAAATGAAGGCCCCAAGGGTCTATTTATAGGGAGAAAAGGACCCTAGGTGAAATGAAATTGGGTGCACAAGTTGGTTGCGTACCAGAATTGGGCGCGTAAGTGACTTGTGCACCGACCGTGTTTTGGATAGACTAGGGTTCCACTTTGAGGACTTAGAAAATATCATAACTTCATTAAACTCCAACATAGTGGCATACAGGTATTTGCGCACAGGTACCTTGGGTGATGCTTTGGAGACTTAGCCAAAATAATTGATCTTTCCCATGCCGGATGCGCCCCTACACCCCTGATTGGGATCAATTCTGGCATGTGGTCCTGGCCCTTCGTTCCAGTTCCTTCACGATCGTCACTGACCCCATTGAAAAGTCCATAGTCACACCACGACCTTTTCCAACCCAGTTGAGGTTATTTTTTTGTCTCAACTCATGGAAATACATCTTCAATTGCAGATAAGTGCATGCAACACATTTAATGGTGTCTACAAAATCCCCCCCCCCACCATAGAATATGATTCGTTCAGAATGTAAAGAATATTGTTCCAAGGTAAAAGTAAGGAACTTTGATGCTTTCCAACATTATTTGGTTAGATTTGGAGCTATTTCATGTTTGGAAGGATGATCTAATTTTTTGGTAATCCATGGGGCCTATCGAGCATAGTTTGATTTTTTCTATGGTTATATGGACAACCCCACAAAAATTGTATCTGTTTAATTTTTATTGCTCAATATTACCTAAATCAAAAAAAATGTATGTTTAGTGAGTTGAGACTCAACTTTTTTTTAGAATTACCTTTGTGGGTTCCCAATCTTGTGAGTACCACATCTCTTGTTGTTGGCAATTTAGAGTCATGCATGTTAAACTATAAAGGGCTACTTTTTAAGGTTGAATAGCTTTGACCATAAATTTTGAAATTAGATCCCAAACAAGACTCGATAGATAATACTCGATTTAACATTCTTTAAATACTTAAAAGGGGAATATTGATCCATTATTTTTATGGTCACCAAATTTAAAACCTGTATCAACATAATGGGAGTCTCCTTCAAGAAATAAATAACCATTATTTGAAAAACACATTATAGGAGTTGTGTTATGTTGGGCCAACTAGGATATATGATGTATAGCCAAATAGTGGAATCTTTTGGCTGATAGGCCAGTTATGTAGGAAAATTATGTAAGGCTACCTAAGGACACATACTTCATAGTCAAGAAAAATATATCTTAGGAATATAACATTTTGTTTCTAATAGACAAACGAAAAAAAAGATTTGTGTGACTCAAGACCACAGTGGGTGGTTTTTTCATGGAATGGAATTTTAATAATGAAATGGTTGTTTTATACTAACATATGTCATGAATAGGAAAACCACTTCTATACAAAATTAAGTGTATGAATAATGGTTAAATTTTATCAAAAAGGGGAATTTTTGTTATAAAACAGTGTAGGTTTAAGTCATGCCGTGTGGAAATTGTACTATGCAGTTTTAAGTCTTGCAGTGAGGACATTATACTGTGCAGTTTTAAGTCTTGAAGTGCGGACATTATGTGGCTTTAATTTAAGGTCTCTAGCTTTGACCAAAGGTATGATACTCTCCCAAATTAATGATAATTTGTTTGGAAGCATACTACTTTATTCAGGTGTGGAAGTGAAATTTGTAAACTATGAGTTGAGAATTTATGAATCCAAAGGATGATATGTGAAAAGGTCTAAAATCTTTAGAGGAAGTCTTTTCCAAGAACGAAATTACCATCATTTTACAAACATGTTATGGGGGATGTATTATGCATGGACAACTAGGGCATATACTGTATATCCAAATAGTGAAATCTTTTTACTGATAGTCCGTTATATAGGAAAATTAGGCAAGGCCACCTAAGGGAACATACTAAAAAGTCAAGCAAAAGAGCTCTTAGAAGATGGACATTATATTGATAAATGCTGAAGAATGTTTATGGAGATTCAGATTTTCTGAAGCACATAGATTGGTTTATGGAGAAAGGTACCTGAATATGGAGAGGGTATTTCCAACCAAAATTTCAAAATAATCAGAGGTATATGACTTCTATGAAGGTCTGAACGAAACGTAAGAGGTATGGTTTCTATAGTTTTAGGTTATAGGACGAGGACCAAAAATGAAAACAATATATGATATGTGGCTAAGTGATCCAAGGTTATTTTTATATTTATTTGAACTTGTAGAGAGGGAATAGTTTAAACCATGGTCTTGAAGGCTTTTAAATCAGGAGAAATTTAGTGGGGAAAATATTCATGATGCCTGTTTTAAAATACAGATTCTCAAATATCATCATCAAAGTTTGAAGGGGACAAAAAGACACTTTAACCAAGAACGAAATTACCATCATTTGAAAAACCCATTATGTGGGATGTATTATACAGGGCCAACTGGGGCATATGCTGCATAGCTAAATAATGGCATATTTTTTCTGAATGTCCTATTATGTAGGAAATTTTTATGCAAGGCAACCTAAGGGAACGTACTGTATAGTCATGAAAAGGAGATCTTAGATATTAGCAGCTTTATTAAGAGAAACCGTAAAAAAGATTATGAATATCTAAAAATACCCAATATTAAGAGTGTGAAATAAGGGAGGAGGTAATTATTAATTAATATGAGAATATTTTCATCAGTGTCGAACATGAATTTGGAACCCCTTACATAGATCTGATTCGTATGTAAAATTTGGACATTCTTTCTTCCTTGATGAGTTCTCTGAGGAGAGAACCTAAAATAAAAGTTTTTGCATTGAATTTTTTTACTATTTTCAAAAGAGGGGGGAAAATAAATTTCCTCATGGCTGGGACTATGATTTAAGGCATAGTCATCACTACATATCTCAATGGGATGAGAATCGCACCACACATAGTTCATAAAAGGACCGTGTAGTTTATCGTCATACAACGAGGCCGTCTGTTGTGAATTTTAAGGTCCTAAAACCAGTACCATTGATAAACCTCAAAAGGAATTGAGACACCTTACTTATACAGAGAAACCTTTTACCCAATTCCTAATCCCACGTGAGCTATGATCGGTATTAGAGGAGGAATAAAGGTTTCTTCTGTAACACAAAAGAGACACAAGTGAAGATCAGGGGTATTATGATTAGGTGACAGCTGAACCAGGGCATAGGACCCAAGTTCAATATGTATCTTGTTAGAGAAAGAATCAAGACAAAAATAGTTCTTGGAATAAGTCCCCTATGCAGATCTGACTCGGACATAGGGAAGAGAAGGAATCATGTGCCACTAAGGATTAGAAATGATATCAAGGATGATTTATTATGGAAGCTCCTAACATCAAGTATAAAATAAATTAATCGTGCAGTTTAATGTCATATAATGTGGAAAAATGGTTTCATTCAGTTTAACGTCATGAGATAAGGACAAAAATGCTACACATTTTAACATCATGCATCATATACTCTTATGGTTGTTATGTAGTTTAATGTCTTGAAACATGGACATTGTACTATACAGTTTTATGTCTTGCAGTAAAGACGTGGAGGCTATGAAGTTTTTAATCTTGCATCGAGGAAAATCATCTGTGCAATTACACAGATTATTTCTTCAAGAATCTCTCATCGGTTGATGTTCTAATGAGTTACCCATACATTGAAATTAAGTAATAATCCCCATTTGAGTAAACCTTATGTCTGGAATAAGTTCCTTCCCACTTTAGCTCATGAATTGGAGGATTCTTTCCTGGTATCATTGGAGTCCTGAGAACCAATACCAACTATCATTGAAGAAATGAATGGAGGTGAACTTTCTTGTTAAAATATCATGCTATTATATTCTGATAGACTTCTAAATGATGAAAAGTATGAAATATTTTTCTCATATAACTGCTCCAGCTCATCAAACCATTTCTAAGACCTCTCATCTGTAGACAATTGAACATAGATTGAAACTTTTATTGAATGAAATAGAATTTAAATTGGAAAAAATCCCTCTCTTCCATATACCAATGAATAAGGAGTTTCCAGGGTGGCAGTACGGATTGTAGTTCAATAATCCCATAAAGCATGAAAAAGTTTATAATTCCATTATTTATTATCTATATCCACCATTTTCTGGATTATATTTGATAGGTTCTTATTGAAGGAATCTATTTGTCCATTAGTCATTGCATGATAGTGAGATGAATAATTGTATTTGATATTATGTTCCTCATATAAATTTTTTACCTCAGGAGAACAAAAATTGGTTCCATTGTCCATCAAAATATTATGAGAGACACCAAATTTGGTGATGATATTAGTTTTTAAAAAACTAATAATTCTTTTCGATCTAACTTCTTTGAGAAGTATTTCCTTAGCCCATTTAGAAAATAAGTCAGTAGAAGTAATAATATACTTGAACTTCTTAGTCTTGGCTAGAGGATAAGGCCCTACTACATCCACTCCCCATGTGGAAAATGGCCAGGAGTATTTAGCTGTTTGTAAAAACTCTGAGGGTTGATGAATGAAGTTGGTATGTACTTGGAATGGATAAAATTTCATAGAGAAATCTGTATAATCTTGCGTCATTAAAGGAAAAATGTATCCAAGCCTTCAGATCTGATTAGATAGTCTGTTCCCAGACTGATGGGCACCACAAGCTCCTGAATAAACTTCTTTCAGGACATCTTAAGTCTCTTCTCCATCAATAAATCAGATGAGGATTCCATCAGAGCCTTATTTTTAGAGGATCTTCGGGTGATTTGGACTATCATAAAGAGTAAAATTGTCTGCTCCTCATCAAATATGTTCTTTTTCATTCCTATCTAGTGGAAGTACCCCATTTTCATGTTATTCCACAATGAGTGTTCTTCATCCCTTGGTATGACCACATGGCTCATAAATAGGGCTAATCTCATTAATTTCCTCCATTATGGGTTGAACGAAAGGTGATACCACATGAATATGGGCTATGATAATGATTGTATCATCTTAATTTGGATCTTCTAAAACAATAGTTGCATTCTCCAGTGCATTGGATTGGGTGTTTTGTGATTGAGGGACATAAGAAAATGTCATCTCTGAGGGAAATTCATCCATTAACCCTCAAACAGAGTCACACAAAGTTATTAACTCTTTTTTTCTAATATAATATTCACCATTAATTTAATTTATTACTAATTTTGAATCAACTTTCACTTTTATGTGATTCACTTACACCTAAAGGGTAAATTCCAAACCTGCAATTAGAGCTTGATATTCTGCCTCATTGTTGGTAGAACCATCTAACAACATGATGGAGTAAGGAAACACTGCCTTTTCTAGTGAAATAAGGAAAAATTCTAACCCAACTTTTTTGAGTTTAGGGTTCTCCATTCTCTCTTGTGTTGAAATTTTAGAGGCACCATAAAAGTAAATATCCCATTATTGCGGATTATCTTGAATAGATAATACCTCTTCATCAGGAAGTTCAATATTCAGTGATGTATATTCTGTAGATAGATGTACAACAAAGAAGTCAGCCAGAGCTTGTGATTTTATTGCCTTATGGTCTACAAGCTGGATATCCAACTATTGTAGAATAACTGCCCACCCTCCGAGATGCCCTGTAAGCATAGGACAACTGAAGATAAATCTAAGAGGGTTATTGTGAGATACCAATTGGACCTCATGATGTTGCAGGTAATGTCTAAATTTTTTAACTATAATGATTAATTCCAGACAACACTTTTAAATAGTTGAATACTGAGTTTCTGCATCAATAATAAGTCGAATGAGATAGTAAAGGTTGTTCTAATTACCAACATCATTATTTTGGGAAAGGAAAGCATTCAGTGATCACTCTAAAGTTGTCACATAGATAATAAGTGTTCTTACTTTAACATGTAGAAATAATACCAGTGGACTCAAGAGATATTTCTTGAGGGTATCTTATTCTTCTTGTCAGTCTTCTGTTCACTGATAAGTTACTCCCTTTTTCATTAATCTGGTGAATGGAAAACAATTGCTTACCAAATTGGTGATAAAACACAAAATATTGGCCAAGTTTCCTTTGATTCCTCTTAATTATTTCATATTTTGAGGAGGTGACATAACAAGGATGGATTTTGTTTTCTCATGATCAACTTTGATACAATGATGGCATACACAGAATCCATGGAAATTTCCTGAGTTTACCCCAAAAGAACATTTCAAGGGGTTCATCTTCAAACTATGTTGATGATGTTTATTGAATATGGTTTCTAGATCATCCAAGTGATTGCAATGTTGTCTAGATTTGACCACCAAATCATCAACCTAACATTTGAAAAATTTCCCTAAAAAGGGTTTGAAGATATGGTGCATGGTACCTTGATATGTTGCACCTGCATTCTTTAGGACAAAAAGCATTACCCAATAGAAAAAAACACATTAAGGGGATCGGAAGGCTTTAGATTCTTCATCCTCTGGGACCATATATATTTGATTATACCTAGAGTATCCATCCATGGAGGAAAGAGATTCATAACCAGCTGTTGCATTAATTAAAAGATCTATAATCAGAACTGGAAAATCGTATTTAGTACAATGCCGGTTAAGATCTCTGAAATAAATGGAAACACTAATTTTTCCATTCTTTTTTTCACTGGGAAAATGTTGGACATCCATGTGGGATGTTGAAATTCCCTGACAATGTTATCCTTTATAATCTTTTCAACTTTAGATTCAATTTTATAGGCATGATTTGGGTGTGTTCTTCTTGCTGCCTGGTAGAATATGAGATGTTTTTATGGAAAACCCAAATTATGGGTGTCTATGTCAGGATTAATTCATAGAATTTTTATACAATTCCAAACAAATATATCTCGATGTTTCTTTAGAAATTAATTATACACCTCATTATCTTCAGAATTCATGGCTATACTAATTAGAGTGGGGCGTGGAACATATTTTGTACCCATATTTATATCTCTGAGATCATCCACAGTGGTAGAGACACCTTCTACAAATGCTAGAGGAGAATCCCTGATATCTTCCTCCTATTCTTCATTATGTGTTACCTCTTCTGTTTCTATATGCATAGCAGATGACGAAGCAAAAAATTATGAGTTTGGAAAGGAGTCAGTATTTGAACATCCAAAAGAAGAGGCTACCATTTCTGATGCTACTGATGATAAATGGTATTTTTGTGGTAATAAAGAGGAGATGATGGGTTGATAATAAATATCTTTTTCTTCCCCTATAATTTCTACAACTTCTTCTAATCTGATCGACAAAGTATGGGCTTGTTGTAGTTCAGTAGATTATATGTAAACATCTCCATTTAAGTTTCCATCACTACTTGGTGAATCAACCATTTGTCCCATGTTTTCAGGATCAGTTGCCACAATTGACATTATGGAAGTTATTGGAAAAGTGTCTAGATTTGATTTTGCCCTTTCAATTTGATTGATGGGTAGCACATAATCTATACTCAAATGTATGAATGGGTTTTCTGGAATATTTCCAAACCATTCGGGGAATTAACTTTGGTTATTTCCTTTGTCATGGACCTTTTCCCTTTAGTGTGATAAAACTATGCCTCGATTTATTGAGATCCACATGTTTTGAAAAGAGCCTTTTCACTATTCAATGTCCCGATTTGACCATTGAAACAGTACTTAAGAAATTGGTGGTATGATGAAGGTATGGACGCATTTTGATGTAGCAAAGGACTTCCAATCAGAATGTTAAAGGCGGTGTCCTGACGAACAACCATGAAATATAAATTAGACACAAGATCTCCAAATTGGGTTGTGGGTGTAATATCTCCCAGAGGTTTTATCTCATTCTTTTCATATCCTTTCAAAATTAAAGTGGATGTATATAAGTCAGATCCAGTCAGGCCTAATCGACGAAGTGTATGAACAGGAATGATGTTGACTCTACAGCCCTTATCAATGAAGGCTACTCATATGTCTATATCATTGACCTTTCCAGATAAATACAAGGGCCTGATATGTCCATTTACAACATCATCTTCATCCTCATCTGTAAAAGATATGAATGCATTCATTCTACAAGATCATTCTCTATATAGTAATCCTTAGTAGTAGCATCTTTGGTTTCAAACTCTTGAGGACTTGAAAAATCCTCAATAAGTGCTTCTAGAAGGTCTTTTGATAGATTCAAGGCATCCAAAATAGATAACTTGGATTTTATTTGGGCCAGTTGTTTCAAAACGTCATATTTTTGATCCAGAGGTCTACGTTTCCTAGAATGGAAATGAGGTTTTGCAGGTGTCTTGGAAGTTGATGCTTCAGATGTTAAGGTACCCTATATTGGAGAAGAATCTAAAAATACTCCTGAATTTGGTATATTATACTAACAAGGTCTATCTACTTCCTGAGAGGAAGATGGTGTGACTTCTAATTGGTCCTCCAAAATAATAATGTCAGAATTGAACCTATCTTGCATGAAAGAAACTCCTTTTTCTTGTTGAGCCTGCTGAAGGGATCTTCCCTGAGTTTCTGTAGCATAATTGGTTCAAGCAAGGGTAGAGTTAAAATGGAAATTTCTATAATTCCCATGTCTTCTGATGTATCCTCGACCTTGGCCTATTCCTCTGGTTCCACAATTGGGTATAAGGAACTATGACTCATTATAAACAGAATCACCATTGGCATAAGGATCCATTAAGTGGATAACATTGACGGAACTCAAGATCAATTCTTTATCTTATAAAGATTTTCCATGAACCCACTAAAAACCCAAAAAACATAAAAACCCCAAAAAATTACGACAACCCCTAAGAAAACCATAAATACTGATATACACTTAAACCCCTAACAACCTAAAAGTGCTAAAAAGCATAAGAACCATAAAAAAAACTAAAACCCTCCAAAACCATCAAAATGTATAAAATCCATTAAAACCCATATAAACCCTCATAAGAACTAAAAAACCCAAAAATGTAAAAATATCATAAAAATCTTGAACACCCCTAAGAAAACCATAAAAACCTAAAAATAGTTGAAACCCCTAAAAACATAAAAAAATATAAAAACCTAAAAGACCCTAAAAACCCCTAAAACCCATAAAAACAACTAAAACTATAAATCCCCCAAAAAACATATAAAATCCCTAAAACCCCTCTAAAATTATAAAAACCCCTTAAACTCCTAAAAAGTTAAATAAAACTAAGATCCCTAAAAACCAAAAAAAACCTAAAAACCCAAAAAACCCCTAATGAACCCTAAAAAACAAAAATAACTCTCAAGATCACTGAAAACCATAAAAAATAATAAAAATCCAAAAAACCCTAAAATCATGAAAAATGTAAAAAACCCTGGAAAACCATAACAAAACATTGAAACCCTATAAAAACATAAACCCATAAAAAATCAAAAAATGCTAAAAACTTTAAAAAACCCTAAAAATCATAATGTCTCTTAAAAACCATAAAATCCCTATAAACCCATAAAAAACTAAAATAAAACTAAAAACTCTAAAATCCCTTAACCCACTAAAAATGTAAAAAAACTAAAAAACTTAAAAATCCGAAAATACATAAAATACCCGAAACCCTAAAAAAGTCATAAAAAACCCTATAGAATATCATAAAACCATAAAAATAATAAGATTTCCAAAAAATTTCTAAAAACCCAAAAGAAATATAAAAATACTTAAAGACCCTAAAAATTCATGTGAAAACATTAAAACTCTAAAAACATGTAAATAAAGAATGAAAAGAAGTGTAGAAACCTTACAAATACCAAAGAAACCCTAAAACACCTAAAGATCTGTAAAACCCAAAAAACCAGAAAAATACATAAAAATCCATAAAAACCATGAAGACATAAAAAACTATAAAAACCATGAAAACCCTAATAAAACCTTAAATGTAGAATATCACATAAAACCCCTAATAACAAAAAAACAATAAAATCCATAAAAAGACCTTATAACCCCCTAAAAACTATAAAACCCCCTAAAAACATAAAAATCCTAAAGTCCCATAAAAACCCTCTAAGCCACTAACAAACTATATAAACTATTTAAAACCCTAAAATATTTCAAAAACATTAAAAACCTTTAAAACGAAAAATACTCAAAAAATCCCATAAAATTCAAAGAATGCCTAAAAACCAAAAACACCCTAAATTCCCTCAAAATACCTAAAAACCATAAAAAAAATTATAATAAGAAATAAAAATCCATAAAAACATGAAAAAACCTAAAAAACCCAAGAATTCCCAAAAAACCTTAAAACCCAAAAAAATATAAAAACCATAAAAAACTAAAAATTCTAACAACCTTAAAAGGCCCCGAAACACTAAAAACAATAAAAACTCTAAAACCAATAATTCCCATAAAAACTATGAAAACCCTTTAAACCCTTAAAAATGTTTAAAAACTCTAATAATCATTAAAAAAATTTAAAAATCAAAAAAAAATCCCAAAAGAAACATAAAAACCATAAACCCTTAAATGCAATAAAAACCATTAAAACCCTAAAAATATTTAAAAACCCCTAACATAAAAAACACTAAAAAGTACTAGAAATCCATTAAAACCTAATAACCCTAAAACCCCAGAAAACTATAAGAAAACCTTTAAAACCTAAAAACACATAAAAACCCAAAGGCATAAAAAATGTCAAAACCCTAGATATATAAAAACCTCTAATAACCTTAAAATCCATAAAACATCCCCCTAAATACAAGAAACCTAAAATATATAAACCCATTTAAACCTCAAAATTTTTCAAAAACTCAAAAGAAATCATTAAAACCATATAAAAAATTACCTAAAATCAATAAAAACCCAAAAAACCCCTAACAACCCTAAATCTATTAAAATACCTAAAACCCTAAAACCTCCCTAAAAATCCTAAAAAATCACTAAAAAGGCAAAAAATTCAATACACAGAAAAATCCTAAGTAAACCTTTAAAACCTAAAAAACATTAAACCCCTAAGCACATAAAAACACTAAAATACCTAAAACCCCAAAAAATACCACAAATACCCCAAAACCACCTAAAATCCCTAAAAACACTAAAAACTGTTAAAACCCCTAAAACCCCATAAAAAACGAAAAACCACTAAAAACTATAAAACAATATTTCAGCCCATAAAAATGTAAAAAAACCTAAAATAACTTAAAACCCTAAAAATCTCAGAAAAACAATAAAAACCCTAAAACTCCTTAAAATACCTAAAGGCCCTTGAAAAAAAATTCCTAAAAAAGTACTAAAATCACAAAAGAAAACATAAAGTAACTCTAGAAACCTTGAAGAAAACTAAGAATGCATTAAAATCCTAAAACCACCTAAAACCCCTACAAATACTAGAAAACACTAAAACCCCTAAAACCTAAAAACCCAAAAAACCTAAAACACTAAAAAATCTGTGAAAATAAGGAAATTCCTAACACAACCTTTAGAACCTAAAAATACTTAAAACCCATAAAAAAGGAAAAAAGAAAAGAAAAAAAATACCCTAAAAACCAAAGCCCCTGAAAACCATAAAAACACAAATTATCCAAAAAACCCTAAAAATAACTCGGAAGTATCAAAATAGTTTAAATGCATAATTTTTTTAAAAAAACTCTAAAAACCATTAAAACCCTAAAAACTCAAAAAAAACCAAAAAACCCAAAAAACCATAAAAACCCAAAAAACAATAAAACCCCTCAAAATCCCTAAAACCCTAAAAACCATAAAAATACTAAAAAATCCATAAAAATCCATAAATAAAAAAACACAAGAAATTATTTAAATCCCCCAAGAAAACATTAAAAACCTAAAAACACCTAACACCCATAAAAACCAAAAAAATGCTAAATAACATAAAAAACAATAAAAATACTCAAAAAACCCTCAAAAATAATAAAAACTATACAACCCCATAAAACATTAAAAAACCTAAAAACCCATACAAACCATAAAAACCCACAAAAAAACTCTAAAAACCATTTAAACCCAAAAAAGATGTTAAAAAACTAAAAACCTTCAAACCACTAAAAAACTCAAAAAAACAATAAAACCCCAAAAAACATAAAAATCCAAAAAATCCTAAAATCCATCAAGATACCTAAAAGACATAAAAATACTTAAATATTAAAAAAAAATCCATAAAAACAAAAAAACCATAAAAACAATGAAAAATCATAAGGAAACCTTAATACATATTAACACATAAAGCCCCAAATAACCCCATAAACCCCCTCAAAAAATCTTAAAAAACCAATAAACCCTACATATATCCTAGAAAATCCATAAAATAAAATAATAACATAAAAACTCTAAACACCCTAAGCAAACCATCAAAACCTAAAAACACTGAAAACCCATAAAAACCTAAAAACTATAAAACCCCTAAAAAGGCCCCAAAATAATAATGAATATAAAAACCCATAAAAATATTAGAAACCATAAAAAGGAAAAATACCACTAAAAACTAAAAACCCATTAAACCCCTAAAAAGGAAAAAAAATCTAAAAAACCCTAAAACGCCAAAAAGAACATGAAAAAAACAATAACCGAAAAAAGAATTAAATCCTCAAAATCCCTAAAAACACGAAAGTCCATAAAAATACTAAAAAATCCTAAAATCCATAAAAATGTTAGAAACCCTTAAAACCCAATAAAACCTTACAAACCTAAAAACACATAAATCCCCTAAAAACCTAAAAATGCTTAGAATCCCAAAAAACCCTTAAGTACACCAAAACCCTAAAAACCCATAAAAATCATAAAAAAGAACTAAAAATACATAAAGCCTAAAAACCCCTAAAACCCTAAAACCCTTAAAAACCCATAAAAACTAAATAAGAACAATTAATACACCTAAAAACCTAAAAATTCAAAAAAAAAATTAAAGGACCCTAAAAACACTAAAATTACCTAAACACTATTGTAACCTATAATAATCTTATAAAACCCTAAAACCCATAAAATCCCTAAAAACACACTAAAAAATCTAAAAACCATTTAAACCGATAAAAAAGATAAAAAATCTAAAAAACTATAAAAACCATAAAAAACACAAATAAACCCTAAAACCTGAAAACCCATAAAATCCGAAAAACCCTATAAACCCGAAAACCCTAAAAATCACCAAAATCCATAATAATGAGAAAAGGGATAAAAATCCCAAATAATCCCTGAAAATCCTTAAAAATGTAAAAAAATGAAAACCCCAAAAACTGCTAAGAAAAAATTAAAATACCAAAAAAATATAAAACCCCTAAAATAAAAAAACACTAAAACCCATAAAACACTAAAAACTATAAAAACCACTAAAAACCATAAATCCGATAAAATAATAAAAACCACTAAAATATAAAAAACCTTTTAACCCCTAAAAATGTTAGAAAACTATAAAACCATAAAAACCCAAAAAAACAAAAAAATCCCCAGAAATACCCAAAAAACAAAAAAAACCCATAAAATCCTCATAATCCGTAACACCTTGAAAAAAATAAAAAACGCACGAATCCATAAAATCCCTAAAAATGTAAAAAACTCTAAAACCCATTAAAATCACTATGAAAACCATTAAAACCTAAAAATTGTAACACACATAAAAAACACTAAAAACCTAAATCCCATAAAAACCCTAAAAACCCTCAAAATTAATAAAACCCTAAAACCCATAAAAATCATAAAAAATCTCTAAAAATATCTAAAAAAACTCTAAAAACCCTAGAAATCCCTAAGGAAACCTTAAATACCTAAAAATATTTAAAACCTGTATAACCCAATAAAACCCTAAAACCCGAAAAACACGAAAAGACCCAAAAGAACCTAAGACCCCTTAAAACATAAAACCCCATAAATATCCTTTAAACACCCAAACCTATTAAAAATACTAAAAACCCACTAAAAACAATTCGGATTATTTAAACCCCCAAAAAATGTTTAAAAAACTCTTAAACACCTTTAAACCCAAAAAACCAGAAAATCCCTAAAAACCCAAAGAAACTATAAAAATTTCTATCAAATCCTCAAAAAATCATAAATATGTAAATATATTGAAAAACCAAGAAATCCCTACAAAATCCTTAGAAACCAAAAAACATTTCAAACCCCTAAAACACGAAAAATGATAAAAGCCCTAAATACCATAGAAAACATAAAAACCATAAAACCCAAAAACTCCATTAAAACACCTAGAAACACATAAAAACCCTAAATATCAACTAAAAATCTAAAACCTCTTTAAATCATTAAAAATTTAAAAACACTAAAAACCCATAAAAATATAAAAATCTCAAAAAACCCATAAAAACAAAAAAAATCCATCAAACCCCTTAAAATATAAAAACCAGTAAAAATAATAAAAGTTCTTATAAACCCTAAACCCCCTAAAATCCTAAAAAATACCTTAAAACATAAAATCCATTAAAAACATTAAAAACCTAAAAAAACATAAAAATATAAAAACACTTAAAACCCAAAAAAAAATAAAAATGATAAAAACATTAAAAACCTAAAAACGATAAAAATCATAAAAATAACAAAAAAACCTCAAACCTATTTAAACCCAAAACCCCAAAAAACATACTAAAAACCATTAAACCCCCCCCCCCCCCAATATTAAAAGACTCTAAAACCAATTAAAACTCTTAAAAATAAAAAATACAGTAAAAATACAAAAAAAACTTCAAACCCCTAAAAACACTAGAAACCCTCAAAAACCCTAAAAACCCAAAAAACCATAAAAATACAAAAATATCCTTTAAATCCATAAAAACATAAAAAACGAAAAACCCAAAAAAACAATAAGAAAACCAGAAAAAACTAAAAACAGTAAAATACACTAAAAACATAAAACACTAAAAATTATAAAACCCCTAAAAGATCCTTAAAACCCTAAAACAATTAAAAAGCACAGAAAACACTAAAACCCCATAATAACATGAAAAACTAAAAATTATAAAACCCTTAAAACCCCTAAAATGGTTAAATACCTCTAAAACAATTAAAATTCCTAAAAACTCATAAAAAACATAAAAACCCCAAACCCATAAAACCCTAAAAACCCTCAAAATCCAAACAAAATCTAAAAAACCATAAAAATACTAAAAATTCCTTAAAAATACTTATAAACATAAAAACCATAAAAACCTCTAAGAAAACCATTAAACCCTAAAATAACATAAAATCCCTAAAAATTAATAAAAAATGAAAAACACTAAAAACCCTCAAAATCCCTAAAAAGTTGAAAACCCATAAAAAAACTAAAAACATAAAAATTAAAAACATTTAAAATACTAAAAACCCCTAAGAAAACATTGAAACCAAAATAAAATTAATGTTCTTAAAAACCTAAACAATAATAAAACCCCTAGAAATCCTTAAATGACCCTAAACACACTAAAGCACCCTAAAAACCAAGAAAACCCATAAAACCAAAAATACCCTAAAAACACTTAAAAATCCTAAAACCCACTAAAAACTCTAAAAACATTTTTTACCCATTAAAATATTAAAAACACTTGATAAAATATATAAAACCCTAAAAACTCAAGAAAACCCCAAAAAACCTAAAAACCATAAAAACCATAAAAACCTAAAAACCCCTCAAAATCACAAAGGACCAAAATAATCCCTTAAAATCATAAAAAATACTAAAAATTCCTAAAAAAATAAAATCCCTCAAAAATTTTAGAACCCCGAAAACCTAAAAACACATAAACTCTTTCAAAAACTTAAAACCCTTAAAAACCAAAAAATCTTAAAAACCACTAAAACCCTCTACATATACTTAAAACCCTAACACCCCATAAATTTCCAAAAAAGTATCTAAAAATACCTAAAAATGTAAAAAAATATCTAAAAACCCCTAAGAAACCCTTAAAAACCAAAATAAACTTTAAACCTCTAAAGCTCAAAAAATACCAAACACTATAAAGACCATATAAAGATCATAAAACCATAAAATCCAATAAAATACATAAAAAATCCTAAAATCCATTAAACCCCTAAAAATCCTAAAACCCACTAAAAACACTAAAAACCCATTAAACCCTTATAAATGTTAAAGAACTCAAAACAACCATAAAAACTCTAAAAACTAAAAAACACCTAAATCCCAAAAGGACATAAAAAACAATAAAAACACCTAAAATAAACAAAATCACTAAAAACACTACAAAATTATAAAATTCCAAAAAAAATCCCAAAAAAAGTAAAATACCCTAAAACCTTGAAAACCCATAAGAAAACCTTAAAAAACTAAAACTCTTAATACCCCTAAATATTTTAAAATATTCTAAAACCTTATATAAAATACTTAAACCCATAAAAAACCCTTAAACCCCTAAAAATCCCTAATAACACTTTAAATAGCTAAATATCCTAACAATTACCTAAAATCCAAAAAAACTTTACAAACATTAAAATACCTAAGAAAATATATGATGGTTATCCTCATGATTGAGGTATTCTCCATATCTCATGATGTTTTTTTCATACAGCTATTGAGGTAATGAGTTTCCTTTAATCCTTATCTTTATTTTTTTATATACAATAGAGTGGCCTCTTCCAAATGAGATTAATTTTTGTTCCTTCCAAAAAAAATCAGAAGGAAAAGTGGCGTGACATCTCTCTTGGGATCAGGAAGTCATGTTTTTTTATAAGGATATTTCATCATGATATAGGGATGGGAATTTATTAGAGGTGAATGGGAAAGATCCCTTGACATGGTTTGAAATCGATTCTTACATAAAGATGGCACAAAATCATTACCTAATCCTTTTGGGGTTGGGGGTTATGTGGTATTTTTTGTAGTTTCAATTAATGTTGGTCTGTCAAATGCAACAAAAGCTGATTATTACGGTCTGGTTTTTTGCAAGGCTTCACTGGTAAGCGCCAATATAGAGGATTCATCTGATGTGGGGTCATCATCCTTGTTTAGCTCCATGGATATTTTTCCTATATTATGATGGATGAAGAAAATATTATGAATATATTCCTTCCAAATTTGATTTTTATATGGTATATTTGAGTTGGGGAAGATTTTTTGTGGGTTATTTTCTTGATGAGAAACTCCCTTTTTCATTGGTTTTCATAATCACCTCAGATCTATAGGGGCCGGTTTTCATTGATATATTGAGTAATTATGATAAATTCTTCTTATTTAGGTTTCTTCTGTTATGTTATCTAATCGATATTCTCTCGAATAGTCCATTATTTTTTGTATGTAGATCTATGGTTCTTTGATCATGGATTTCAGGCATCTCTCTAAACACAAAATCATTTTTGGTCTTCTTGGTTTGGGTGAACTTCCATAACATTCCTATAAAATCATTATCTATGGAGGGTCTCAGTTATATCCCCAGTGTGGTGGGAAATCATCTATTTACTAATAATAAAATGATTAAAGTTATAGAATTAATTTTGAATGAATTTTTGTGGATGTTTTGGATGAGTAGGATTTTCCAGAGGAAATATCCTTGGTTTTGGGTTCTGGTTCCTCTTCCTTCATTAGAGTCCAATGTGGCCAGGTTATTAAGTATTTCATCTTCTATAAAATATTTTATCTTCATCTAAATGAATGTAAGAATAATGCGAAGAACAACTCACAATCAGATTGGACTAAGGTTACTCCGAAGAAGAGGATGTATTGAAAGAAGTTGTCTTCCAATGTTCTTAATCCAATTTTTAATAGAAAGGCGTCTGTTATTCCTCCAACTAAGTTTATAAATTATCCTCATGGAGCATCTTCCTTTGGTTTTTTAGAACCAATGGTGGATGGTCACACTTCTATGGTTGTGTTAGTTCAAGGGGAATCCTTGGATCCTAGTATTAGTATCCATAATTATTATAACTGTTTATCATAGATTCTTTATATTGAAGGGGTATTTCGGTTTCATCATATTCTTCTCCTTGATCATCTACTTCATGGTCATCTTATTATTTATAAATGGTTACTAGCTTAGAGTCATATATTTATGGTTTGTCTTTAAATCTTAGTAGTTGCAGGGGGATGAGTTGGTTTCTCCATGCCACAAGCATCATGTTCCAATCAATTAAGGATTGGTAGTCTCAAATAATAGGAATGGCATGTTGGGAGGTATTTAGACTTGATCATTATGCACCAAGGATGGTTATCCTTCCTCTATGTGTTCGGTTCCCTCTTGATCAGTTCATTACCACTTCCCCGGTTTTATGTAAAAGTTCTCTCAAGGATAAATTAGTAATGGTTGGTGAATTTGATAATAAAGGGGTTGTAATAAAATTTCGTCCCAAGATTATGGTCTATTATTCAGTTAATGTTTCTTATGTTTAATTTTCAGTGTCTAAAATGTTAGGGGTGTCAAAACTCTTGTTATATAGAGGGTGGTATAAGGGATCATTTCTAATGATAAGTTGGTTTTTAAGACTTTTTAGGACCAAGATTAAGATTGAGTCTCTTGATACTATTGTAAAGAGTATTATGGAAAGATGAAATTTCATATCTAATCATTCTTCTTCTTCTTATAGGAGATTTTTGTTATTTGAAATCCCCAAATGCTTGTTATTGTGACTCATATGGTGTCTTACTAGATCATCAAATTTTCTATTAGGAACTTTAAGTTTCATATTTATTTTTCAATGTCCTTTGTTTATGGATCCAATTATGAGGCTGATTTCAGGATATTATGGTATGTTTTAGCTAGATTTAATCCACTTTTTTTCACAAAATTGATGGGTATTTTAATGATTTGAGATTTCCTAATGACATATTTGGTGAGTGTTTATATTGTTTTTCTTCAATGGAGGATCTCAACTTAGGTATTATTGAAGATAATATAGAGGACCTACATTGTTTTGGGATGAATGTTTTTTAGAGGATGGGTAATTCAAGGGTTTTATGAAAGATGGATAGATACATGGTCAAATATGCATAGTTTTATTCTTTTCCTTCTTCAATTTGTGATTTTATTTTATTTTCCACTCAGACCATACCCCTATTGTCCTTAGAGATTGTATGGGTATTAACTTTGAAAAGATGGATTTCAAATTTTTTTAATCATTGGACTAATTAAGAAGGTTTTATTAATTCAATTTCTTCATCTTGGAGTGTTATGTTTACAGCTTGAAAAATTTAATTATTTCAACAAAAGTTGAAGAAGGGTAAATTGACCCTTTATGAGTTGAATTATCAAGTCTTAGTTTATCTTGATTTTGAGTCTTCTTTGATTAGATTAGGGGTTATTTGATTATCAATTCTGGAATATTTTTAATGGGAATTCATATTATCTAATTCAAAAGGATTTATGGTTTAATGAAATATTAAAATCTCAGAGCATGAAGGATGTTTTTTCATAAAAATAGAAGAACTATGTCCAATGGTTCAAGGAGGGTGATCTTAAATAAGGATTATTTTTAACTTAGTGAAGGCTATATTTAAATACTTTAAATTAGTGCTTCTTCATAGGGATAATGGTTTGGTAATATCTTATCTAGGGGAGATCACTAGAGATGCTTTTTATTTCCCCGATTCCATATTCGGTCTCATCATTATTCATCTTATGCTAAATTTTTGATTTTGGAGCCTTTTTTGTCCAGTCATGTTTATCAGAAATACTATTATTTGTTGGATAAATATGAAGATATGGAGTATGTTGATCTAATTTTTTTTTCTCTTCATATAAATAAATCCTTGTGTCCTAATGAATTTAACAATTTCTTCTTTAACAAGGCATGGTTCGTATTTGGCCTGGAATTGTAGGAGGCAATGTTATAATTTTTTAGTTCTGTGGCATTACTGTGTGGGGATAATGGATAAATCATATATTTAGTTCCCAAGTTTCCAAATGCCATCACTATTTTTTATTTCAAAACAATATCATGTTGTAACATCATTTATAGGTTCATTTTCAAGATTTTGGATGACAAAATGAGAAATATTATTCCTAAATATGTAAATAATTCCCAATATAAAATTATTAAAGGGAGGCATGTATATGATCACATTTTGATTACATAGGAGATGATGATATGTTATCACCTAGAATCTTGGGATCCTTATGTCCCTTTAAAATTTATTTGTTTAAAAAAATGTATTCATCCAGGTGGGAGTTATTATGAAATGATTTGGAACTTATTGTATTCCATACCAAATTCTATTAGTGGGTTAGATGGCATGTTGCTTTCTCTATGATTTTAGTGAACATTAATCATATTTTTCATGGTACTTCCTGGGTAAGAGAGGATTGAGACTAGGGGACCTTCGTTCTCTTTTTCTTCTTTTGGCATGTATAGAGGTTTTCTTTCACTTCTTTGATTATATTATCTCTACCCCTAGACGTTTCATGTTTAATTAGAGAGTTTTCTAGACATACATTTTTAATATATATTTTTGGATAATCATTGACTATTTTTTTAGATTTTGATTCAGTTTTAATATTGAATAACACTTTGGGTATTTTCACTTCGTTTTTTAGGATTTTATGAAATAATTCAAAATACCTAATTTTCTCATTAGGAATATAAAATACCATTCATGATAGTAGTGGTATTTTCATGGGGATTTATGGAGGTTACTTACCGAATTTCTATATTGGGGTGACATTGATCACAACTAAGATTAGATACATTGATTATGCCATATTAGAAAAGAATATTTTCTGGAGAATTACTGTGTGGGAAAAAAAATTCTATGATGGATGGTTGAAGCTTGTCCAATCTACTCTGTTTATCATGTTGGCTTACTAATTCTACAATTCCATATTTATAAATATAATAATTAAATCTATTGAAGAAAAACATAGATGCTTCCTATGGAAGGTCCCATCTCTTGATGCAGTAGGGGCTAAGGTGGCATGATATTTCATAAAGGGGACTAAAGAAGAAGGGGGTATGGGGATTTTGGAGGTTAAAGACTGGAATAAAGATGTTATATCCCAGAATGTATGGTTCTTATGTAATATTCCTCATTCTTATGTTTGGGTTAATTGGGTGTATACAATTCTTCTTGGTTGTTCTCAGTTATTGGTGGCCAAAATTCCTTATCATTTTTCATAGACTTGTAGAAAGATTATGGGGATTAGAGAGTTTATAAAGGATCATATTTATTTTTTGAATAGAAGTAGTTTTTTCACATTTGTCTAGTTTTATTCTTGTATTCAAAGATGACCTCTCTTTTCTTCAATTGATTATTAGGTTATTTCTAATTTAGGGATTCCTTTCCCTTCACCAGCCATGGATTTTATTGTTTAGAAGGTCTGGAATCTACCCCTTAATTTCCATGATGATTTATGGGATACTTAAAAGAGACTCCTTTGTTTTCAGAGAAAGGATTTGGATATGATATGATTAATTGGAGTTGTCAATCTGGGTTCTCTATCTATTTGGTTTGAGAGGATCATAGGCCTAAGTTTTCTTTAGTTACCTAGTATTCCATAGTTTGGAACTAGTTTTCTCATTCCATATTATCATTAGTTTTGTGGATAGAAATTTTCAATAAAGATTCCTACATAAAATAAACTACAATAGAGAGTAATATCCTTCCCCAATCAGTTATTTCTTCATGAGATGGATTTTTATAATTTTGATCACCTTATCTTCAGTTGTGGGTTTTCTTGGAATATTTGGTCCTCTATTTTGAGTTTCCAAAATTTTTATTGTTTAGTTTCTTCCTTTTCTATTATTGTAGATTGGTATATTGGTTGATTCAATTAAAATTTACTATAGAATGGTTTTAGAAGACTGTGGGTGTATTAGTTCTGGTTTATCATCATTGGAAGGAGTGTAACTATTTCATATATAGTTCCTCTCACCATTATATTTGTTATTGTAGACCAGTCTAGAGTTTTCTATCCATTAAAGAATCTCTTTTTTCATGTAGTTCTATAATTCCAAGATTAATTAGGATCTTTTCCAATGTTGGAATTTCATGAGATCATTTCTTATAGATGAATGTTATCTGGGTGTTCTTTTTCGGTTCATAGTCTTATTTGGATCTCTGTACTATTTTTTCGGTAGGTTTGGATGGATTTGGTGGCTTATTATTGGTTTTGGGTGAATTTCTACCAGGGATTCATGGTGTATTTAAGTTAGGATTAGTGGTTCTTGTTTTTTGGTGTTTTTGGTAGGGTGGTAGCTTGGTTACATCGGTGGTGCTGGGATTTGGGTTTCTAGTTTGGGCAGTTTGTTGGAATAGTGATTTTCTATTTTGATTAGTGTAGTTTGGTGACTCATTCTAGGAGATTTGGTGGATTTGGACACTATGATGGGGTTCCATTGGGCCCATATTTGGTTTGGGGAAAGGTTGGTTTGTGCTCGAAGTAGTGTTCCTTGAATGGTTGTCCTGTTGGTTTTTTGGGGTGGGTTGGATCTTTCCTTTGGATGGTGTTGGTCTTGTAGATTTGTTAAAATGATGTTTTTTTAGGGTCTCTTGTAGGCCATGGTATGGTTGGTTGGTTGGATGTGATGGTTATTTGGTCATTGGGTTCATTGGATGTGAGATTTTTCAGGAGTGGTGTTCTCTTGATTAGTCGGTTGGTTTGGTATGGTGTTGACTACATTTATAGAAAGATTCAAAGGTTTTTATGATTTTTGGTTTCTGGTGGTTGGTAATTGGGGACTTCTTGGGGTTGGTGTAGGTTTTTTGGTCTATGGATGATTGGTGTAGGGTGTTTCTTGGCTGAACTGTTGGTAGTTGCAGATGTTGTGTGTTAGATCTTTCTTGGATGTGGGGTTTTCTGGATACTAGTGGGGTTATTTTTAGAGTTTTTCATGTGGGTCCTCAATTTGATTGGTTTAGGGGATGGTGGGGATTTCTAGATGAAAGAGTTACCATGGTCATGAGTCCACGGGTGGTGTTGTGGTGTGGCGGTCGGGAGGTTTTGGATTGGTGGGGATGTTGTGGCTGGTTGGTTGTGGGCTACAATGTGTGGTGGTGCTGCAGATTTGGTTTGAGTTGGATTTTATTTCATTATTCCTACAGTAGGATTTCAATTTTAAATTTTGGGTATGTGATTGCGGGAGGTGTAGTGTGTGTACATGTGTGCGAGTAGTGTGGGGGGGGGGGCAATGATGTGTGTGTGTGTACTTGTGAGAGTATGCATTTGTTGCATGTTATTGTTGATTTTTGATTCTCCATGTCGATGATTGTTGCACCTCGTTGAGCCTACTAGATTTGTTCTTGGGAGTAGTTATGGTTCCTTTTGCTGGATTGGACAGGGAAAATGCGATTGGATTTGTTGGATGCGTGATGCTATTTCTTATGGTCTCGTGTGTTGATGGTTGGAGGTGTCTCTTGCTGATGGATTTCCCCTGGTGTTTGGTGGGTGTTGTGCTGTGCTGACATGGAGGTGGTTCTTTTCTATCTTCTGATTTCTAAGTGGAGAGGTTTCACAAGTATCATGGGCTATTTTAGTTTCTTATTTTCATTGTCACCCTTAATTTCTTTCTTTACTACTCATGGTTTGAGTAGGTCTGGAAACCATATTCCTTGAACACCTATCATTTTTCACCTTTGGTTGATTTTTTATAATTCAATTTCTTTATATATAGTTATTAACTTTTCCTTGAAAAAACCATAATAAAACCACAATACCCTAAAAACATTAAACCCCAAAAAAACCAAAAAATTTATAAAAACCCTATAAAACCATAAAAATACCCCAAAACCCCAAAACCCATAAAACCCCCAAAAAACCAATAAAAACCCTAAAAACCATGAAAAACTATAAAATACCTTTAAACCCCTAAAAGTGTTAAAACAAATTCTTAAATTCCATGGAAACAATAAAAAAACTCCAAAAACCCTAATAACATAAAAAGAACATAAAAACCCTAATGTCCCAAAAAACTATAAAAACCCTCAAAACCCTATGAATCGTAAAATCCCATAAACATCCTAAAGAACCCTAAAAACCCAAAAAACATAAAAACCCCTTAAAATTGAATAACCCTAATAAAACCTTAAAACCCAAAAAAAATACATAAAACCACAAAAAAAACAAAAAAAAACCCTTTTAAAACCCTTAAAACATATACAAATTCTAAAAAAGTCCTAAAAATCTCTAAAAACGTAAAAAAAGCATAAAACCATAAAAAAAATAATAAAACCATAAAAATATTTAATAAAACCTTAAAACACTTTCAACCCCAAAAATACTAAACAACACCAAAACCATAAAAACCCAAAAAGAAACCTTAAAAAACCCAAAAACCATAAAAACTCCTAAAAACATAAAAAAAACAAAAAACCTAAAACCCCACTAGAATATCTAAAAACCCTTTAAACCTCAAAAAACATAAAAATCCTTAAAATATTTTAAGCCTTTAAAAACAAAAAAACCCTAAAAATACAACCCCCCAAACCCTCACATCCTCAAAAAACCTAAAAATTCAAAAAAAAAAGCATTAAAATTATAAAAAATACCTTAAAATATGAAAATTGAAATTAACATGAAAATAACCTAAGAATACCTTAAAAACCTAAAAACAATTAGATCCATTAAAACCTAAAATATACTAAAAACCATAAAAACCATAAAACATAAAACATCCAAAGAACAATAAAATTCCATAAAAAATCACAAAAATATATAAAAATGTAAAGACCCATAAAAATTATATGAAATCCTTAAAAACCTAAATACACTTAAAACCCAAAAAAACTAAAAAAATGCCAAAAGTCCTAAAAAACCATAAAAGACCCTAAAAGGCATAATAAATATAAACCCGTAAAATCCCTAAAAACCTATAAATACCCTGAAGACCATTAAAAAATCTAAAAATCCTTTCAACACCAAAAAATATTATAAAAATCTAAAAAAGCAAATAAAAACTATAAAAAATTGAAAACCCAAAAAACCATTAAAACTAAAAAAACCAAAAAACCAAAAAAAACATTGAAAATCCATAAGTCCCTAAACACCAACAAAATCCTAAAAATCCTTAAAAATCCCAAAAGACTAATTAAATTTGGGGGGCCTGGAATAGCCTGGTCTCGTACCTTCCTTGCCCTAAAATCCCAAAAAACACTCAAATTCACTAAAACCTCAAAAACTAATTAAATCTTACATAATCCCAAAAAATAACTAAATATTTAAAAAACCCGTAAAACCAAAAAACCACTAAAAACCATAAAAACGTAAAACACCCTTAAAACCCCTAAAATCCCAAAAAAATGATAAAACCCCTAAAACTCCCAAAAGGACCCTAAAACCCTTAAAACCGTAAAACCTAAAAAAAGTTTTAAAAACCTAAGAAAAACATAAAATCCCTCAAAACACACTAAAAACACTAATAACCCTGTAAACCCCTAAAAATTGTAAAAAAAATTTAAAGCCTTAAAAAACATAAAAAAATAAAAAACCATAAAAACCCTAGAATCTCTAAAATACCTAATACCGTAAAAATCTCAAAATATCCTAAAAACAGATAAAAATATTGAAAAGCCCTTAAAAATCAAAAATAAAACATAAAAACCTTGAAAACATGAAAAATATTATAAAACCTTAATATCCAAAAAAAACATTTAAAAACTAAAAAACCTAAACATTATAAAAACATAAAAAACCTAAAAAATAAAAAAACAATACAAATCCTCAAGATCAAAGAAACCCGTCAAAACCCATATAATCCTAAAAATCCCTAAAATACCCTAAGAAATTAAAACCCCCCAAAAACACAGAAAATCGATTAGAAAAACATAAAATCTGAATAACACATAAAACCCAAAAAACCAAAAATGCTAAAAACCCCAAAAGACCCTACAAACCCTAAAACCACCTAAAACCCATAAAACCCACTAAAAACCATAAAGAACCTAAAACCAATAAAAATATAAAAAATAACTAAAATCTATAAGAAAACATTAATCCCATAAAAACATTATAAAACTATTAAAAACCTCTAAAACTCTAAAAACATATAAAAACAAAAAAAAACCCAAAAAACCCAAAAAACCCTATAACCCCCTAAATATCCTCAAATTCCCTAAAAACCCTAAAAGCACATAAAAAATCCTAAAAAATCCATAAAAATCTCAGAAATGTAAAAACCCTAAAAACCATGTCTGATCCAAAGAAAAATTTAAAAATATAAAAACACTTAAAACACCTAAATACACTAAAAATGATAAAAACAATAAAAACTCTAAAATCCCTAAAACCCCCAAAACCCTTCAAAATCCATAAAATCCCTTAAAACCATAAAAATCCTTAAAAAAAATTAAAATCCCAAAAAATGTAAAACACAGAAAAACCATGAAAAATCCTAAGAAAACTTTAAAAACCTAAAAACACTTAAAAACCCGAAATAACCAAACAAGTTCTAAAAACCGTAAAAAACCCCTAAAATTTCCATAAAAACCCAAAGAACCTTTTAAATCGCAAATATCCCTAAATACATGAAAAACCATTAGAACCTATAAAGACCCTAAAATTAAACAAAAACTCAAAATACACTTTAAACACATAAAACTTTTAAAACTCTAAAACCTCTAAAAAATCAAAAAAATTGTAAAAACCTAAAAAAACAAAAAATCCTAAAAAATCATAAAAAAACTAAAAAAGGAAAACCCACCCTTAAAATAACTAAAAATATAAGAAAACCTTAAAACCATAAAAATAACTAAAACCTATAAAAACACAGGAAACACTAAAACCCTAAAAAGACCTTAAAAACCCTAATACCCCATAAAACCTAAAAAATAGTAAAACATTAAAAATCCCTAAAACCCATAAAAACCTAAAAACCCAATAAAAATTATAAAAACCATTTAATACTCAAAAATAAATTCAAAAACAAAAAAACCATAAAATCTAAAAAAACCCCAAAACACCAAAAAAAACTCATTAAAAATCTCAAAATACTAAAGAACACCATAATGTACTAAAAATAATTATAAAAATTCCTAAAAATATTAAAATCCCCAAAACCCTAAAAACCCCCTATGATATCATTAAAAAACTAAAATCACTTTAAACCCATAAAACCATTAAAACTGTAAAATAACCTAAAACCCCTAAAATCCCTCAAAATCACTAATACCCTAAAAATCCCAAACACCCCTAAAAATACATAAAAATGTAAAAAACACTAAAACCCAAGACCCCTAATAAAACCATTAAAATATAAAAAAACTAAAAACCCCAAAAACCTAAAAATGCCAAAGCACTAAACGACTATAAAAGAACCTAAAAACCCTAAAAATCCTAAAAAGACACTAAAACATTAAAACCCTTAAAATCCATAAAAATACCTTAAAACCCTAAAAATCATAAAAACCCTAAAAAACCCAAAAAATGAACTATAAACTCTAAAAACACTTTAAAACCTAAAAACATTACAAAACTCTAAAAACCCTTTAAAATACAAAAATACAAAAAGACACCTAAAACCCAAAAAAACCATAAAACCCTAAAACCCTAAAAACCATAAAAACCCTAAAACCCACAAAATCCATAAAAACATCAAACCCATAAAAATTCAAAAATACACTAAAAACCCTAAAATCATAAAAATACCAAAAAACCAGAAAAACCACTATGAAAACCGAAAAAAACTAAAAACATTTAAAACCCCTAAAAACCTAAATTTCCTAAAGATGCTAAAAAACATAAAACCCTAAAAATCCTAAAATACCTAATAAAACAATAAAACTCCTGAAATACCTAAAAACCCTAAAAATGAAAAATCACAAAAAACACTAAGAAAACCATAAAAACATAAAATAACTATAAAAACACTAAAAACCATAAAAGTCCTCAAAATCCAAAAAAAAAACCAAAAAACCATAAAAATCATAAAAATTATCTAAATACCAAAAAAATGTAAAGATGAAAGAAGCCATGAAAACCCTAATAAATTCATAAAACCCCTAAAACTCAAGAAAAATGCTAAAATCCATAATAAAATGAAAACCCCACAAACCTGAATAAATCCCAAATAACCCTAGAAATAATAACAGTCCAAAAAAATACCAAAAAACTATAACAATTTCAAAACACTTAAAAACACTAAAAACCCTTAAAAACATATAAAAACCAAAAAACAATTAAAACCCCTAAAAACCCTTAAAAGCCTAAAATAACTAAAACCCGAAAGAGCCTCTAAAAACCCTTAAAAACTATAAAACCCCCCTAAAACATTAAAATCCCTAAAAACCCACAAATCCTAAAAAGCAATAAAATCTATAGAAAACCTAAAAAACCCTAAAATATAAGGAAAAACATAAAAACCCAAAAAGCCCTAAAACCCAAAAGCCAATCAATATCCCTAAAAACCGTAATAATAATAAAAATCCTTTAAACCCTTGAAATACCTAAAAATGTAAAACCCCCTAAAACCCATAAGACAATTTTAAAAACAATGATGTACTTAAAACCCCTACAAACCTATAAAACAAAAACCCATAAATACCCATAAATACCCTAAAAATCCTAAAAACCATAAAATACCTAAAAACACTTAAAATCTTAAAAAACCCCTTAAAACCCAAAAAAAAAGAATCCCTAAAACCCTAGAAAACCCCTAAGAAAACCATAAAAACCTAAAAACACCTAAAATCCTTAAAAATGGTAAAACCCATACAAACACCATAAACCGCCTAAAAACCCCTAAAACCCAAAAAAATCCAAAAATTTCCAAGAAAACCCTAAAAACCAATAAAAAATAAAAACCACTAAAAACTATGAAAATCCATTAAACACCTAAAATGTTAAAACCACTCTAAAAACAAATAAAAGACCTAAAAACCAAAAAAACATAAAATACAAAAAAACCATAATGACCCTAAAAACACATAAAACACTCAAAACCCCAAAATACCAAAAATTTATAAAAGTGATAAAAAAATCCATAAAATCCCAAGAAAATAAAATATCCAAAACTAAGAAATCCCCTAAGAAATCCTTAAAAACCTAAAACACATAAAACTCCTAAAAACAAAAAAACTCTAAAACCCATAAATACCCTCAAAACCTTATACACAATAATCACCCTTAAAACCTAACAAACCCTAAGAACTTATGAAAACCACTAAAAACGTTAAAAAACCTTTAAACCCAAAAACCATAACATTCTCTAAAAAAACATAATGACCCTAAGAAAATAAAAAAACCCAAATACCCCAATAAACCATAAGAAACTTGAAAACATTGAAACCCCATAAAAACACTCATAATCCCTAAAAACTAAAAACCCTAAATACCAATAAAAATCCTAAAATATAAATAAATATCACTAGAAACATAGAAATTCCTAAACCCCTAAGAAAACAATAAAAATGTAAAAACACTAAAACCCATTATAATTCTAAAAACCCTAGAATCCTAAAAATCTAAAAACCCATAAAACCCCTATAAACACTAAGAAGACCTAAAAACCATAAAACACCTATAAACCCATGAAAACAACAAAAAAGAACAAAAAACTCAAAAATCCGTTTAAACCCTTAAAAATCGTAAAATTCCTCAATAACTATAAAACCCCAAAACCCATAAAAACCATAAAACCCTGAAAACCCTAAAAATCCATAAATATCCTAAAATCCAAAAAAATCCAAAAAAATCCCTAAAAATCCTTAAAACATAAAAAACCATAAAAACCCTAAAAAACCTTAAGAAAACCATAAAATCATAAAAACACTTAAAACCCATAAAAACATAAAAACACTTAAAACACTAATTACCTATAAAAGACCCCAATACGTGAAAAACCACTAAAACCACTAAAACCCCTAAAAACATAAAAATACATAAACCCCCATAAAATACCTAAAAAAATAAACACTCCAAAAACCCTTTATATCACTAAAATTCTTAAAAAATAAAAAAACATTAAAACCAAAAAAACTAAAAAAATCCATAAATACCAAAAAAACATAAAAATCATAAAACCCCTAAAAACCCTAAAACCCCTTAAAATCCCTAAATACACTAAAAACCATAAAAATCCTTAAAAGTATTTAATAACGTGAAAAATCATAAAAATGCTAAAAACTTGAAGAAATACTTAAAAACAAAAAAAAAACAATTAAAATATTTAGAACCCTAAAAATTCTAAAAACCATAAATATCCTGAAAACTAAACCCCCCTAAAAACAACCAAAATTCCAAAAAATGTAAAAAAATAAAAAAAACCTAAATAATACCCTAAAAATCCATAAAAAAGTATAAATTCCAAAAATCCCTTGAAATACATATGAAAACATGAAAACCCTAAAAAAATTTGAACCCCCTAAAAACCTAAATAACTCTAAAAACCCAAAAGATCCTTAAAGGAACGTTAAAACCTTTAAACCAAATAAAAAGAATGACTAAAACCTTGAAAACCTTAAAACCAAAAAAACTAAAACAATAAAAACTATAAACCTCTTTTAACCTCTAAAAATGTTAAAAAACACTAAAGAACCATAAACCCCTTAAGAAATATAAAAAAAACCAAAAATACCAAAAAACCAAAAAACCCTAAAAACCAAAAAACCCTAAAAACCCAAAAAACCTAAAAAATCCATAAAAGTCTGGAAAATAATAAAAAACATAAAATTCCAAAAAAAATATCTAAAATCATAAAACCCCTAAAATCCCCAAAGAATAACATAAAAAATAAAATTTCTTAAAAGATCTAAAAATCCGAAAAAACAATAAAAACCCTCAAAACCCTCAAAACCGTTAAAACTGTAAAAACCATTAAACCCCCTGAAACCCATAAAATCCAAAAAAAAACATCAAAAAACTCTGAAAACCCTAAAAAGTAAAAAAAGACCCTAGAAAACAATAAACCCCTAAAAACTCAAAAGAAAACCAAAAACCTAAAAAACCCTAAAGACCACTAAAAATACATTAATATCTGGAAAACCGTTGAAATCATATGGAGCCCTAAATATCCCTATAACATAAAAACCTCTAAAAACCCTGAAAACCCTTAAGAAAACCATAAAACCCTAGAAACACTTAAAATTCTTAAAACCCTAAAAAAACAAAATACCCTAAAAAAATCCCATAAACCCCCTAAAATCTATATTCTCTAAAAACCATAAAAATATTAAAAGAACACAAAAAAAACATAATAAAATAAAAACCCTAAAACCCATGAAAAACCAAAAGAAAACGATAAATACTTAAAAAAACACAAAAAAACACATATGCAACCAAAAAACCCTAAAACCCGTAAAATACCCTAGGACCCTAAAAAACCCCTAAAACCCATAAATACCCCTATAAACCCTAAAGAACCCTAAAAACCTATAAAAACCCAAAAACCCACTAAAAACAGAAACACCACATTAATCACTTAAAAATGATAAAAACTCTAAAAAACCTTAATCCCATAAAAAACAGTAAAACCTTGAAAACCCATAACATACTAAAAGCCCCTAAAGACCATCAAGATCCCTAAAAACCCAAAAAAAACCATAAAAATCCTAAAAATACCTAAAATATTATAAAAACCATAAAGACCTTAAAAACCCACAAGAAATACTTTAAAACCAAAAAACACTTAAAATAAATAAAAAAATATAAAAATGATAGAAACCCTAAAACCCCTAACAACTAAAAAAATACTAAACACCCAAAAAAATCGCTAAAAATGTAAAAACACTAAAAACCCGAAATATCCCTACGAAATCATTATAAACTTAAAAATACTTAGAACTTCTAAAACCTAAAAAATCATAAAAACCATAAAATTTCCCAAATCCTCTAAAAACCATAAAGACCACTAAACCCATTAAAACCATAAAATCTAAAAAACCAATAAAAACTCTTAAAACGTTAAAAAATAAAAAAACCTAAAAGCTCTAAAAAACCAGAAACCCCTAAAAATACATGAAAACCGTAAAAACCCAAAAAATACTAATAATTCCCTAAAATCCCTAAAAATACAAAAACCATTAATATCCTTAAAAACCCAAAAAACCTATAAAATAAAAAAACACTTAATATATCAAAAAAAACATAAAAAATGATAAAAAACATAAAAAACCCTTAAGAACTGAAGAAACTATAAGAACTCAAAAAAAAATTAAAAACCCTTAAATCCCTACAAAACCCTAAAAACTAAAAAATTTAAATTCCCATTTATCCCATAAAAAATTGCAAATTTGTAAGGAAATTAAAAAATTGGGCCTACGGGCCAAGTAAGGGGCTAAATGCCCACTGTGCCTTCAGGCTATGTAATGGGTCTCCCTCTACCCAGTTAAATAGGTCTTTTCTTTGCTTTAATAATAAATAAGGATTCGACCTTAACATTTTAAAAAAAGATCCAAAAATAAATAAAATCATAAAAAGGAAAAAGGCCCTGAATACCCCTTAGAAACCATAATAACCTAAAACCATTTAAAACTCTAAAAAACCTAAAAACCCTAAAAATATTTAAACCACTAAAAGACCCTACAAACCCTAAAAAACCATAAAACCCCTAAGCACCATAAAACCCATAAAAACCATAAAATCCAAAAAAAATCAAAAAATGCTATAAAAACTAAAGACTATAAAAACATTTAAACCCCTAAAAACGTTAAAAAACAATAAAAACCATAAAAGACATAAAAACGTGGAAAAAATTTAAAAAGGAAAAACCCATAAAAACCCAAAACCCCTCAGAATCCCTAAAAACCCCAAAACCATTAAAATCCTAAAAAATCCCTAAAACCATAAATACCCCCAAAACCCTAAGAAAATATTAAAAAAATAAAAACACTTTAAACCCATAAAAACTAAAAATGGTAGACAAAACTAATAAACCCTAAAATCATAAAAACTCTTAGAAACAGTAAAAAACCTAGAACCCTAAAAACCTAAAAAAGACAAAAAGGTCAAAAACCCTTTAAACCCCTAAAACGTTAAAAAAAATCTATAAAAAATAAAAACCTAAAAACATAAGAAAACCCTAAAACCCCCAAATAACCATAAAACCCCTAAAATCCATAAAAAACAAAAGACATAAAACCCCCAAAACCATAAAAAGTCTAAAACCCCCCAAAAATACCTAAAAAGGTTAAAACCCAAAAAATTCCCAGAACCCCACAAAAACCATAAAAGAATAAAAATAAATAAAACCCCCCAAAACCCTAAAAAACACAGAAAACCCTAATGTCCCCAAAAAAACCCTAAAACCTCTCAAATCCCTAAAATCCCTAAAAACTCTAAAAACCCTAAAAATCCTTAAAAATACAATAAAATATACAAAACCCTAAAAAACCTGAAAAACTATAATAAAATCATAGAAACCATAAAACACATAAAAATACTAAAAACATAAAAATTTATAAAACCCTAAATACAATAAAAGGCTTAAAAATGATAAAAACCATAAAACCCCTAAAAACATTAAACCCCCAAAACACCATAAAAACCCTAAAAACTCTTAAAAAACTAAAACCATTTAAAACCATAACAACATAGAAAATTTAAAAAAATTAAAACCCCTAAAAAGATAAAAAACCCTAAACACATTATAAATTAAAAAAAACAATAAAAACTATAAGAAACCTCAAAATCCATAAAATCACTAAACATCTTAAAACCCATAAATATCCTAAAAACCCCCCATTAAAATTAAAAACCCAAATAACCCATAAGAAAACATTTAAAACAAAAAAACACAAAAACCATAAAAAATATAAAAATATTAAAAACCCAAAAATCACCTAAAACACCTAAATACCGTAAAAAGGACAAAAAAAATATCAAAATTCAAAAAATTCCTAAAACATCAAGAATAATAAAAAACTGTGAAAAACCTATGAAAATACTAAAAACTTTAAAACACTTAAAACCCTTAAAAACCTAAAAGTTTCTTAAAACACTACATACCTAGAAAACCAAAAAAACCATAAAACCGATGAATACCCCTAAAACTTCTATGAAACCAAAAAAACTAAAAATCCATTACCCATGAAAATATTAAAAATTCTAAAAACCACAAAATGTCTAAAACACTAAAAAAACCCTAAAAACCAGAAATACCCATAAAACCCCTAAACACCCCTAGGTTAAAGGGATGGCTTAATGAAGGGGGCCTGACAGTGATGGAGATCTCGTCTGGCCTTTGGTTGTCCCACCCCCTGCCGGTAACGTGGGACCTGATCTGGCTTTGCTAGAGTTCTATGACCACAATGAGCTCTTCCAACTATGTAATCGATCATCCTCTGGATTTTGTGTGATCGGTGGCGCACCAAAGGCCTCGAGACTGAAGATCAATTTTGTGGAGGCGGCGAAATCTGCGATCTCACTTTCCTTCTCTGATTTTGATCCGCCTCCCTTGGTCGAGTCATTCAGAAGGGGAGAGTGGCTCATGTCTCAGAGAATCGAGAGGCAGTGGAGGAAAGACATATTTTTTATCGTTTCTCCAATATTCCCCAGGGGTTGACCCCCAAGGGTGAGCGGCTCTAAAAGTTCTCTGATCTCACCAATCGGAATAGGGAGATCCGGGGCTTCTCCAAATGGATAATGACTACCATGGGGAGAGGGTACTTTCATATTGTCTTCCCATTAGATGAATGCAAGAGATGAGTTGAAGATTTGGCTCCTTTAACTAGAAGCCCTAACTTCTAAGGATCCAAGAGTGGGATCGGAATTTCGATCCATTGAACACCAAGAACACCTATACGCAGGTATGGATTCATGTTTGTAAGCTTAGCTGGCTTTATTTTTATCCTCATATCCTATGGGAAGTTGCCTCCTTAGTGGGTTATCCTATACGCCTTGATAAGGAGACTAAAAATCCAAAATATGGGCTCTATTATCGTGTCCTTGTTGAATTTTACTTGGCCTCAACACTGATCGAATAAGTGGTGCTCAACACTGATGATGACAGATTCACGCTGGAGATCTAATACGAGCACAAAACCCGGTTTTTCCTTCATTTTTATCTATTTGGGCATCTCATCTCTGACTGATGAAGTCTGAAAGTGTGTACCAAGTGAAATCTTAAAGGGAACACTACTGAGTCCTGCAATAGGAAACTGGGCGCTGGAGCGGGGGCGAAGGCCCCTTTCCAAGCACCTGCTCCCTCCCAGCCTGGTCCTAATGGGTTTCGTTGTCCTGCGGAGTAGACTTCACCAAGGAGGGCGTCGGAGGTCGATGATACTCTCTGCCAAGAGACTCCCTCCCACTTGTAGGGAGTCGCTGATGGGTCTAATCCCCCAGATGAATAGCTGGCTACCTCAGACTCTACTGCTCTCACTCCCGGTCTGCAGACAGCCATGGTTGAGCCTGGACAAACCTCAATGCCTGCTACGGGTCGGGCAGTCATGGCTAAGCTAGTCCAAACATCCCTACCCCCTGGCCCTTCAATGATGGTGGGTCCTGCCTACTACCCGAGAGAGTCCCCTCCCATCCAGTAGGTGGATGATGGGCTGGTTCGCCTTGCAACTATAGGGGCCCCCCAGCCCCCTTGGACCTAAGAAGGACTGCACACCTCTGGCCCTTCCATCACTGTCTGATGATTCCTTCATGGTTGTGTCCTCTAACAAGGATTCATGACACGAAACAACTAAAATTACCTCCTCAGTGGAACTCTGCCCCATGAACAGGTTCACCCCTCTCAGTGGTTACTTCTGGGCGGATGAGGTTGAAGAACAGAACGATGAGGAGGTAGAAGGGTCCTCCATGCCGGTTGACAAGTACCCACCACATGAGGTTGGATCTCAACCTCCCGATGACCTGGGACTCAAAAACTGGGTTGCTGAAGTTGATCATTCCACTAAGAAGAACCATGTGGGCAGGCCCAATAAGAAGGGGAAAACGGCAAAGGCGAAGGCAGTGCCCTTGAATGCTAACACCAACCCTGTGAATGGGGCGACTTCTGCTTAATTTGATGTGGATCCTCATATAGAACTACCATGGGATTGGGAATCCTCCCACTACCTCAGCCCTTTGGCATTTCCTCACTTCCCATAGGCCTATGATTATTGGTATTACTGAGCCAATGATCCTGTTTGATTATTGGACGAGTTTCAACTGGGGAAACCTTGGTTACTCTTATGTTGCTAAGACTGCTAATGAGAATGGTCTCGACACCCTATGGGTGGTTAAGAATGATGACATTCAGTTGACTTCTGTGGATTTGAGTCCCCAATTCATCACTTTGTCTATCATGTACAACTCTACCCCTCTATCTCTGTCATTTGTATATGCATCATGCGCTTATTTGAGGAGATAAGCTCTATGGGAAAAACTCCTTACTCTATATGGGATCATTGAGAATAGCTGGATTGTGATCGGGGACTTCAACATTGTTTTGTGCCTGGAGGAGAAGATTGTCTCCAACTTATCTCGTTCAGCTACTGAGGACTTCTCCTTCTTCCTTGATGCTTGTTATCTCACGAAAGTCCCTGTTTCTGGAGCCTCCTTCACTTGGGGGAATTCCACTGTGAACGGAAGGAAGGCCAGGAAGCTGGATAGATGTTTTTATAGTATAATTGATGGTAGTTTTCCCCTTTATATCTCAGGCTTTACCCTCCCCATAATCCATTCTGATCACAATCCTTTGATTGCAGATTGTTTCATAGGCTCTCCAAGGTCATCACCCTTGCCTTTAAAGTTCAATAATGTATAGATTATGGTTCCTGGATGTAGAGAAATTTTCATTAGCGGATAGAATGAATACCTCAGGGGCATTCATTACCATAGGTTGGTCTCTGGGCTCAAAAAAATAAAATCCTCTCTCAAAGAATCGAGGAGGGGGTGTTTATCTAGTCTGGATGATGACATTTGGGTTGCTGAGCATTAACTTTCCTTCCACTAAGAATCTAACCAACACCCTCCCCTGTCCTCTCGAGAGGAGCTAAAACTCCACAAAAAACTTTATGATCTTATGGGTCAAAAAGAAAAGTTTTACAATAATCAGTTTAACATTAGATGGCACAAGGATGGAGATCATAACTCGAAATTTTTCCATCATTTTCATAGGGAGAAAAAGGGAAAAAAGTTTCTAAAAACTGTCTGTATCTCGGGATCTACCTTCACATTAGAGGATGATATTTCTGCTGCTGTTATCAATCATTTCCAAGGGATTTACTCAAATTATGGTGGGGATTATACCCTCCCCGTTATGAACACCATCCTACCATGCATTGATGAGCACCAGAACTGGGCTCTAACAATCCCCCCCTTGCAGAGGAAGTTAGGGCTACCTTGTTCTCTATAAACATTGATAGCACAAAAGGACCATGTGGTTTCTCTAAAAAATTCCTCATGTCTTACTGGGATATCATGCATGAGGGCATCACCAGCGCTGTTCAGGAATTTTTTTTCACTCTAGTGTCTTCCCACATGGGGTCACCTCTAATTTCATTACCCTGATTCCCAATAGGGACAATGTCATTTACATCGGCGAATTTCGACCAGTGTCCATTTGAAACACTATCCCCAAAATTATCAATAATATTCTACTCATGAGAATAGGGAAGTTTTTGGGGGATATTATTACTCCTAACCAGTTCGGGTTCATCCCTAGGAGGAACATCCAGTAATGCCTTTTCATGGCCTCGGAGAGCATCAACATTATGCGAAAACATTCCAATCAGGGAAACATTGTTCTTAAGATTGACATCTCCAAGTATTTTGAGACCATTAAGTGGAGCTTTATCTCCCAGGTCCTTTATAATTATGGCTTCTTGAACAATTTTATCAGGATTATTATGTACATTTTAAGTAGCGTCTGGGTATCTGTTCTATTAAATGGTTCCCCAAAGGGGTTCTTCCTCTGTTCCTGTGTGGTCAGACAGGGTGACCTGATCTTAGGAATCCTCTTTGCGATTGTAGAGGATTACTTGAACAGGGGAATCATTGACCTTTTCCAGGATGGTCTCTTCAATCCTGTTAGGGCAGGTTGGGATCTTTACGTGCCATCCCATCTGTTGTATAGTGATGATATTTTTCTCTTTGGGAAAGATGACAAATGGACCTTGGATTCCATCCGGAAGATCTTCCGGCATTATGAATATGTGGTGGGGAAATCTATCAGTTGGAGAAAGTCTTTGACTGTCTTTGGGGAGGGGATCCCAGGGCCCCATCAGATCTCCATTGAAAAGTCCCTTGGTGTCAAGGGAGGTTCACAACCTTTTCACTACCTTAGTGTTTCTATTTTTTGGGGATGTGTCAAATGATGTCACCTTGAGAACATTGCCTCTAAAATTACCCAACAGCTGGCGAAGTGGAAAGGGGAATCCCTCTCGCAAGTTGGAAGGGTCTGTCTTATCAACTCGGTGATTACTTCAATATTCCCTTGGGATTTATCCTTCTACAGATGTCTGGTTTATCTCATTGAGGACCTGCAAGAAAAGATATGAAATTTTGCTTGGACGGGGTGTATAAGTCAAAGGAAACCGGTTACAGTGGCCTGGAAGGACTGCACTAAACCAATTGAGCTGGGAGGGCTAGGAATAAAAGACCTCAGAAGATACAATGATACTGTCCTTGATAAATTTACTTGGGGGATACTAAGTCATATGGGTGGGGGGCTTGGGTTTCACTAAGGAATGATTCGTACTCAAACTTTGTGATGATTATGCAGGATAATTTCCCTCTTCTGTTTGGCCAGCAATTC
The DNA here is from genome assembly GCA_963277665.1 of Viscum album. NCBI lineage: Eukaryota > Viridiplantae > Streptophyta > Magnoliopsida > Santalales > Viscaceae > Viscum > Viscum album. Next base: position 1,421,487,936 of record OY728136.1, on the reverse strand, counting down.
ATGAGTCGTACAAGGCCATTGTTTCTCACTCTAAATGGATTGTTTCAAAGCACTTGGAATTGAATGCTTGGTACACAACTTGTCTTGATTGGCCCATGCTGGATTGCATGAGTCCTCCTCTTGGACTTAAAATACTATCCATTACGGAGTTCATCCCGTGGCTAGAACAGATTGAGGATCTCCTCCCAACTGGAGCCTTACTTCAAATCTAGCGTTATTCCTTCGTCGACTCTGACATCTTGATCTTGAAACCCAACCTGGTTGGGTGACTTACTTCCAAGGATTAATATTGGTACAACTACGGTAGAGGATCCCCTCCCCCAGTTTGGCTCTCCAAATTCAAGAGGAATTTCATTCCTCCTTCCAGCCATCTCCTTCTCTGGAAAATCTGGAAGAATCAGTTGCCTATGTAGAACCAGTTCCAGAAATAAAGATACAGCCTTGCCTATGTATTTCTCCTATTACTTGGTGCGGAAGAAAATTCCCAGAGCACATTCCTCCAATGCAAATTCAGTTCTGAGCTCTGGGGCTACTTACAGCAGATATTTGGGTTCCCAACTGGTCTGGACAGGCCTCTTTTTGAGCTCTTGGCCAACCTACCCAACTGGGATTATAGTGAACAGGTCTGCAACCTCTTACCGGTCGCGGTTGCAGCCACTATCTTTTTTATCTAGACCACTTGGAACACAGTTTCCTTCAATAAGAAACAGATTTCCATTTGTGGTGGTGGCATGACGATCCACAGGATTGTATATGCGGCTTCCCGTATTCAGACATGCCATATGGCGAATGATGTTTGTGATCTCATCATCCATCAATCGCTTGGAGTCTCTGGAAGGAAAAAAACCCATGGTTCCAAAGTTTATTCGATGTATCCCTCCACTCCACTCCTGGATTAAGGTTAATGTGGATGGTACAGCCCTTGGTGTGTTGGACCCTACTAGATGCAGTGGAGTTTTACGCACCTATCGGGGATTCGTCAAAGGATGCTTCCAGCACTTCATTGGTGATGTGTGTGCCCTTGAATCTAAATTCTGGGCCATGATAAAGGCGATTGAGTATGCTGTCAGGTTTGGGTGGAGCTTGCCATGGTTTGAGTCTGACTCCATGCTTTCTGTGAGCGCCTTGAAAACAGATCTAGGAGTGTTCCATGGAGGCTCCTCACCTAGTGGGTGGACTGCCTCGCCATGTGACAAAGGCTGAATCTCACTGTGACACATGCCTATCGGGAGGTGAATGCGGTTTCAGATTCTCTCTCCAAACATGCCATTGTGGAGCGGTGCTCGCTGTGGTCCTTTGTCTCCATGCCTCCCTGCTCTTCATTCGTCGACTCTGACTTGAAGGGTGAGTTCCACACCCGGTTATGTAACCCCTCCTTGTAGAACTCTATTTGTCCTTTTCTTTTGGTTTATTTTTTGGGGACCAGGCATGCCTGGTCTTGAGCCTTCCTATCCCTACACACCCCTAAAAACCAGACAAATCCCTGAGAACCCTAAAAAACATAAAAATCAAAAAATTTAGAAGAATTAATAAGAAAGTCAAAACCTTAAAATTCCAAAAAAACTCTAGAAAACCTTAAATTAAAAAAAACACTTAAAACCCCTCAAACACTAAAAAATCGAAAAACCTTATAACCCCTAAAGACTATCAAAATCCGTAAAAACTATAAAAACTCTAACAATGCAAAAAAATCCATAAAAATCCCAAAAAATGTAAAAAAACCATTAAACCATTGATAATTTGTACAAAATAAAAAAAAATCAATTAATACCCAAAAAAACATAAAAACTCTAAAGCCCCAAAAAACCCCGAAAAACATCCTTAGAAGCCTAAATACCCCCTAAAATACTATACACCCTAAAACCATAAAACCCCAAAAAACAAAAAAATCCATAATAAATTACTAAAAACTCTAAAATCCAATTAGACCCCTAAAACCTTAAAAAAATCTAAAAATTCATAAAACCCTAAAAACCCAAGAAAACCATGAAATATCAAATACCCTATAAAAACTCTAAAACCCCTCAAAATCGCTAAAAACCCTAAAACCATAAAAATCTCTAAAAATCCAAAAAATCATAAAAAACCCTAAAAACCTTGAGAACCCCTAAGAAAACCACAAAACCTAAAAATAGTTAAAACCCAAAAAACCAAAAAAAAAACTATGAAACACTAGAACCCTTAAAAACCCTAAAAACCCATTAAAATCACAAAATTATTAAAAACATAAAAATCCTAAAAAACCCTAAAAATCTCTACAAATGAACAAAAAACCCTAAAACCCCTATAAAATTTAAGAACCCTAAAAACCCTAAAATACATTAAGAATAACATAAATACCTAGAAAACATAAAACCAATATAACCCCTAAAAATGCTAAAAATATTAAAAACCCTAAAAACCCCTAAAACCATAAAAACACAATATACCAGAAAGAACCTAAATATTTATAAAAAACCTAAAAACCAATAAAAAACATCAATCCTTTTTTACCCTAAAAAACGTTAAAAAACTCTAAAAATCCCAAAAATAATGTCAAAAACTCAAAGAAAACCCCAAAACCCAAAAAAACTTAAAAACAAAAAAAACCTTCAAAAACCCAAAAAAGGATAAACATCCTTAAAAATCCATAAAAATGAAAAAAAATCCTAAAACCCCTAAAAATGGTAAATAAAATATAAAAAACCTAAAACACATAAAACCCTTAAAAAGACTAAAAAACCTATAAAAACATAAAAACCCTAAAACCCCATAATAACCCTTAAAATCCCTAAAATCCACAAAACCATAAAAATTCTAAAAACCCTAAAATATATAAAAAACCTATAAACCATGAGAAAACATAATAAAACTGTGAAAACCTAAAAAACACATAAAACCCATACGAAACCATAATAATGATAAAAACAATAGAAACCATAAAAACTATCAAAGCCAAAAAACTATTAGACAAATGAAATCTTTAAAAACACCAAAAAATATTAAAATACCTCAAAACTACAAAAACCATAAAAACCCAAAAAACCATAATATCCCTAAAATCCATAAAAATCCCCTAAAACCATAAAACCACATAAAAATCCAAAAAGTAACAAAAAATAACTGAAAACATTTAATAAAAAAACCTTGAAAATCCCTAAGAAAACGTTACAAACTAAAAAACACTTAATACAAAAAAACCTTCAAAAAGGCTTAAATCCCATAAAACTCTAAAAACCCTAACATCCCTAAAAACTGTTAAAACCCATAAACAACCTAAAAACCCATAAAAATTCTAAAATTGTGCTAAAAATCCCAAAAAACATAAAATACACCAAAAAACATAAAAACTCTAAGAAAAAATTAAAACCCTATTAACAATTAAAAATCCTGATAACCTAAAAATGATAAAAATATAAAAAACATGGAAAACCCCTAAAAACCCTAATAACCATAAAAACCCCTAAAATAATAATAAACCCCAACAAACCACTTAAAGACCACAGAAAATTTTAAAAACCCTTTAAACCCCAAAAAATGTTAAAAATATAAAAACCCTTAAGAACTCAAAAAGACCCTAAAAACCTAATAAAACCATAAAACCCTAAAATCAATAAAACATATAAAACCTATAAACCCCCCAAAAACCATAAAAACGTAAGAAATCATAAAAATCAAAAAAAATCATAAAAAGAATAAAAATGTAAAAACTTCAAAAAACCTGAAGAACCCTTAGAAAACCATAGAAAACAAAAAAAATATATAATCCCCCTATAAACTAAAAACAAAAGAACCCAAAACCCCCAAAAAAATTAGTAAAACCCTCAAAATCTCATAAAACCCATAAAAATCCAAAAAAACCCCAAAATCCTTAAAAACATAAAAACCCTAAAAACCATAACAAACCCTAAGAAAACATAAAAATGTTAAAAAAATAAAAACTGAAAAAAACCAAAAAGAAACTTAAAACCCCTAAAACCCTCAAAATTCATTAAAACCATTGAAACCCATAGAAACTTAAAAAATCCCTACAGTCACTAAAAACATGAAAAACCCTAAAATCCCAAAAAACATAGGAAACCCATAAAAACCTAAAAATAGTTAAAACCCCTAAAAACCTAAAAAACGATAAAACCCCTAAAACATTAAAAACACTAAAACCTAAAAAAACAATAAATATTTTTAAACCATTTAAACCCCTAAAAATGATAAAAACATGTAAAAACTCATAATAAAATTAAAAAACCCAAAATACCCATATAAAACTATAAAAACCATAAAACCCTAAAAACTCAAAATCCCTAAAACCCCATAAAAATTATAAAAATACAAAAACAATTATAAAAACATAATAAACACTAAAACCCTAAAACCTGAAAGAATCCCATAAAAACCAAAAACACTTAAAACCCTTAAAAACAAAAAATTGATATAAATCCTTTAAAAACCCTCGAACCTAAGAAACCATAAACCCCTATATAAGTAAAAAACAAAAAAAATTTAAAAATAAAATAAAAAACACACTAAAACACTAAAAACCCTTTAAAAGAAAAAATAAAATAAAAAACCTACAGACCATAAAAAACCTAAAGACCATAAAAATCACTAAAATTATATAAAAACCTAAAAACCCTTAAAATTTCGAAGAAACAAAAGAAACAAAAAAACTGTGGAAACTCTTAAGAAAATAATAAAAAAACTTAAAATGCCTAAAAAACTAGAAAATATTAAAAACCCTAAAACCCCAAAATCCCAAAATACCCTAAAAACAAAAAAAATCAATAAAAGCACTAAAAACCTTAAATATACTAAAAAATATCTAAAAATCCTTAAAAACGTAGAAACCATAAAAACCCTTAAGAATTTATTAAAAACCTAAAATCAATTAGAACCCCTTAAAATGTAAAAAGTATAAAACACCAAAAGGCCCTAAAAACCATAAAACACCCTAAAAACTTTAAAACCCCTAAAAACCTAAAACCCAAAAAACTATAAAAATTACCAAAAACTCTATCAACCCATTACACCCCTATAAAGGATAAAAACTCTAAAAATCATAAAAACCCAAAAACTGAAAAAAAATTCTTCAAATACATAAAAAAACTACAAACACTCAAATTCCATAAAAAACTAAATTACTATAAAATCCTAAAAAATACCTAAAAACCCAAAAAATGTAAAATCCATAAAAACATAAAAAAACAAAAGAAAACCCTGAAGACACCTAATAAAACCTTAAAATCATAAAAAAAACATAAGACCCCTGTAAACCAAAAAAAGATAAAAAAAATTCCAAAGACCAAAAAAGTCCCTATAACCAATAAGACACTTAAAAACCCCTAAAAACCATAAAAACCTTAAAAACCACAAAAACCCTAAAACCCTAAAAACCCATAAATACCCATGAAAACTTTAAAGAACCACAAAAAACTCAAAACCCCCTTTAAACCCCTAAAATTGATAAAAAAATATCTATAAACCCTTAAAACACGAAAAACTAAAAAAACCCAAAAAATAGAAAAAAAACATAAAACCCACAAAAGAATAAAAAAACCCTAAAACCTTAAAAATCATTCAAATTCACTAAATTCAATTAAAATACTAAAAATTCCAAAAATATTCCAAATAATAGAAAAAATCCTAAGAACCTTGAAAACCCCTAGAAAACACTTAAAACCCAAAAAACCCAAAAAACCTAAAAAACTAAGAAACACTAAAAACACTAAAAACTCGGAAACCTCTATAAACACAAAAAACCATAAAAAACCCCTAAAAACCTAAAAATAACCTAAAACCCCATAAACTCCCAAAACCCATTAAAAACTCTAAAAACCATTTAAAACTCTAAAAACTTGTAAAAACTCTAAAACCCCTTACAATACTAAAAACGTCAAAAAACCCTCCTAAAACCCGAAAAACCCATAATACCCTAAAATATCCCAAAATACCTAATAACCCAAAAAAACATAAAAATCCTAGAAGGCCCTAAAAATCAATACAGATGTTAAAAAAATCAAAAACCCTGAAAAATAGTAAGAAAACTATAAAATATATAAACACTTAAAACCCAAAAAAACCTAAAAAATCTAAAACTCCGAAAAACCCTAAAACCCCTAAAAACTATAAAACCCCTAAAATACATAAAAATACCTCAAACAAAATAAAAATCATTACACCCACTAAAAACTCTAAAACACTTTTAAATACCTTGAAACATTAAAAATCTCTAAAGACCATAAAATTCATAAAAACTCGAACAACATAAAAAAGAAAAAAATGAAGCCATCAAAAACCTAAAACCCCCTAAAACCTTCAAAATCCCAAAAATCCCTAAAAACCTAAAAATCCCTAAAAATCCCTAAAAATATAAAATATCATAAAAAATCCATAAGAAAACCATAAAACTTAGTAAACACTTAAAACCTTAAGGAACCTAAAAACACATAAAACCAAAAAAATCCTAAAAACTCTAAAAGCCTGAAAAATAATAAAACCTGTAAAATAATAAAAATCCCTGAATACATTTAAATGCCTTAAATAAAACTATGAACTATAAAACCCTTTAAAACCCTGAAAACATTAAAAACACTAAACATATAAAATCCTCTAAAAAACTCAAAAACAACACTTAATCCTCCCAAAACCCCTCAAAATCCCTAAAACCCGTAAAAGATATTATAATCCCAAAAAACCCAAAAATAAAAAAACATTAAAAACCCTAAAATCAATGAAAAATCCTATGAAAAACTAAAGAAAAACTAAAGAAACTTAATAACATTTAATACCTAAAGAACACTAACAACCCGAAAAAATCCATAAAATACCATAAAAAATATAAAAACAACTAAAAACCATAAAACAATATAAAACCCTAAAACTCATAAAAACCCAACATACAACTAAAATGTCTAAAATCCATTTAAACCCAAAAACACTTTGAAAACTCTAAAAAAACATAAAACTCATAGAAACACAAAAACCAATAAAAACAAAAAATACCATAAAAATATGAAAACAACAGTACCATAAAAAATCTAAAACGAAAAAAACACTAAAACACCTCAAAAACCCAAAAAACTATATAAAATAATAAAAGCCTAAAAAATACCCAAAATCCATATAAATTTATATACCCAAAAAAACAACTATGAAAAAATCAAATACCTAAAAACACTTAAAAACCCTAAAAACCCTAAAAATTCTAAAAACTATAAAACCCAAAAAAAAATGTTAAACCCCTAAAAATCCCTAAATACCTAAAAACCATTAAAATTATTTAAACCACTAAATATCAATAAAATTTAAAACCCCTAAAAACCCTAAAACCCCATAAGAAAACCATAAATACCTAAAAAAATTTAAACCACCAAAAACCCAAAATGCCTAATAACTAAAAGGACCAGAAAAAACACAAAAACAAATTTAAACCCCTACAAACATTAAGGAACCCTAAAGACCCATAAGACCACTAAAACCCCTAAAACCAACTAAAACTATAAATCCCCTTAATAAATAAAAATGAAAACAAAATATATTGAAAACATAAAAATCCAAACACACTCAAAAAACATCATAAAACTAAAAAAAATACTAAAAACCGTAAAAGCCCTCAAAATATATAAAAACAATAAAAACAATAAAAATAATAAAGAAGCCATAAAATTCACAAATAACATGAAAACCCTTAAAATACTGAAAAAACCATAAGAAAACATTTAAACCCTAGAGACACTTAAATCTCCTAAAAAAATATAAAATTGTAAAAACCCTAACAACCATAAAAACACATTAAACCCCTCAAAAGCTCAAAAACCCTAAAAATCCAACAAATCCCCAAAAAATCCTGAATATCCCTAAAAACATAAAAACTCCAGAAAACCATGAAAACCTCGACGAAAACCAAAAAATCCTAACACAACATAAAACCATGAAAAACATAAAGAATCTTAAAACCCTTTAAAATCATATAAAGACAATAACAACCCAACAAAGCACTAAAAATAATACACCCCCTAATAATATTACAAAAACATACAACGTCATAAATCCCTAAATCTCACTAAAAACTATAAAAACACATCAAAGAACAAAAATATTAAAAACATCAAAACCCCATTTAAGACACTACAAAATTGAATAATCTAAAATCCAAAAAATATATATTATAAAATCAATAAAACCCCCAAAAAACCCACGAATTCCCAAAGAAACCCCTCAAAACCATAAAAACCTAAAAATACCTAAAAAACCTAAAAATAATAACAACACTAAAACCCCTCAAACAACCGAATAAAACCCTAATAATATAGAAACACTTAAACCCTAAAAACTTCCAGAATTCTAAAAACCCTTAAAACAAAGAAAATCCTAAAACCCAGGAAAATCCAAAAACCATAAAAACCCATATAACCAAGCCCTAAAATCCTTAAAATGTAAAAACAGCTAAAAAACTGAAAACCCCTATGAAAATATAAAAAACTAGAACCCATAAAACCCTAAAATCCTTAAACCCCTAAAAAATCCTAAAAAAGACTATAAAAACCCTAAAACCCCTATGAACTATAAATCACCTAAAAACCATAAAAAACATAAGAACCATAAAACATCTAACCTATAAAAACTATAAAAACCATTTAAAATGCTAAAAATAAAAAAACTCTTAAAAACAACAAAAATCCTAAAAAACTAAACAACCAATAAAAACAAAAAAAAACCCCACAAACCCAAAAATTCATGAAAATCCATAAAACCCTTAAAAAACATAAAAATAAATAATTATACCTAAAATCCATAAAAACCTAAAGAATCATAAAATCCCAAAAATCCGTAAGAAACCCATAAAAACCAAAAGACACTTAAAACCCCTAAAAACCCTAAAATCATAAAAATACCAAAAAACCAGAAAAACCACTATGAAAACCGAAAAAAACTAAAAACATTTAAAACCCCTAAAAACCTAAATTTCCTAAAGATGCTAAAAAACATAAAACCCTAAAAATCCTAAAATACCTAATAAAACAATAAAACCCCTAAAATACCTAAAAACCCTAAAAATGAAAAATCACAAAAAACACTAAGAAAACCATAAAAACATAAAATAACTATAAAAGCACTAAAAACCATAAAAGTCCTCAAAATCCAAAAAAAACCTAAAAACCATAAAAATCATAAAAAATATCTAAATACCAAAAAATGTAAAGATGAAAGAATCCATGAAAACCCTAATAAATTCATAAAACCCCTAAAAATCAAAAAAAAATGCTAAAATCCATAATAATATGAAAACCCCACAAACCTGAATAAATCCCAAATAACCCTAGAAAAAATAACAATCCAAAAAAATACAAAAAAACTATAACAATTTCAAAACACTTAAAAACACTAAAAACCCTTAAAAACATATAAAAACCAAAAAACAATTAAAACCCCTAAAAACCCTTAAAAGCCTAAAAGAACTAAAACCCGAAAGAGCCTCTAAAAACCCTTAAAAACTATAAACCCCCCCTAAAGCATTAAAATCCCTAAAAACCCATAAATCCTAAAAAGCAATAAAACCTATAGAAAACCTAAAAAACCATAAAATATAAGGAAAAAAATAAAAACCCAAATAGCCCTAAAACCCAAAAGCCAATCAATATCCCTAAAAACCGTAATAATAATAAAAATCCTTTAAACCCTTGAAATACCTAAAAATGTAAAACACCCTAAAACCCATAAGAAAATTTTAAAAACAATTATGTACTTAAAACCCCTACAAACCTATAAAACAAAAACCCATAAAAACCCTAAAAATCCTAAAAACCATAAAATACCTAAAAACACTTAAAATCTTAAAAAACCCCTTAAAACCCAAAAAAAAGAATCCCTAAAAACCTAGAAAACCCCTAAGAAAACCATAAAAACCTAAAACACCTAAAATCCTTAAAAAATGGTAAAACCCATACAAACACCATAAACCGCCTAAAAACCCCTAAAACCCAAAAAAATCCAAAAATTTCCAAGAAAACCCTAAAAACCAATAAAAAATAAAAACCACTAAAAACTATGAAAATCCATTAATCACCTAAAATGTTAAAACCACTCTAAAAACAAATAAAAGACCTAAAAAACCAAAAAAACATAAAATACAAAATAACCATAATGACCCTAAAAACGCATAAAACACTCAAAACCCCAAAATACCAAAAATTTATAAAAGTGATAAAAAATCCCTAAAATCCCAAGAAAATAAAATATCCAAAACTATGAAATCCCCTAAGAAATCCTTAAAAACCTAAAACACTTAAAACTCCTAAAAATAAAAAACTCTAAAACCCATAAATACCCTCAAAACCTTATACACAATAATCACCCTTAAAACCTAACAAACCCTAAGAACTTATGAAAACCACTAAAAACATTAAAAAACCTTTAAACCCAAAAACCATAACATTCTCTAAAAAACATAATGACCCTAAGAAAATAAAAAAACCCAAATACCCCAATAAACCATAAGAAACTTGAAAACATTGAAACCCCATAAAAACACTCATAATCCCTAAAAACTAAAAACCCTAATTACCATTAAAAATCCTAAAATATAAATAAATATCACTAGAAACATAGAAATTCCTAAACCCCTAAGAAAACAATAGAAATGTAAAAACACTAAAACCCATTATAATTCTAAAAACCCTAGAACCCTAAAAACCTAAAAACCCATAAAACCCCTATAAACACTAAGAAGACCTAAAAACCATAAAACACCTATAAACCCATGAAAACAACAAAAAAGAACAAAAAACTCAAAAATTCGTTTAAACCCTTAAAAATCTTAAAACCCATCAATAACTATAAAACCCCAAAACCCATAAAAACCATAAAACCCTGAAAACCCTAAAAATCCATAAATATCCTAAAATCCAAAAAAATCCAAAAAAATCCCTAAAAATACTTAAAACATAAAAAACCATAAAAACCCTAAAAAACCTTAAGAAAACCATAAAATCATAAAAACACTTAAAACCCATAAAAACAAAAAAACACTTAAAACACTAATTACCTATAAAAGACCCTAATACGTGAAAAACCACTAAAACCCCTAAAACCCCTAAAAACATAAAAATACATAAACCCCCATAAAATACCTAAAAAAATAAACACTCTAAAAACCCTTTATACCCCTAAAATTCTTAAAAAATAAAAAAACATTAAAACCATAAAAAATAAAAAAATCCACAAATACAAAAAAAACATAAAAATCATAAAACCCCAAAAAACCCTAAAACCCCTTAAAATCCCTAAATACGCTAAAAACCATAAAAATCCTTAAAAGTATTTAATAACGTCAAAAATCATAAAAATGCTAAAAACTTGAAGAAATACTTAAAAACAAAAAAACAATTAAAATATTTAGAACCCTAAAAATTCTAAAAACCATAAATATCCAGAAAACTAAACCCCCCTAAAACACCCAAAATTCCAAAAAATGTAAAAAAATAAAAAAATCCTAAATAATACCCTAAAAATCCATAAAAAAATATAAATTCCAAAAATCCCTTGAAATACATACGAAAACTTGAAAACCCTAAAGAAATTTAAACCCCCTAAAAACCTAATTAACTGTGAAAACCCAAAAGATCCCTAAAGGAACCTTAAAACCTTTAAACTAAATAAAAAGAATGAATAAAACCTTGAAAACCTTAAAACCAAAAAAACTAAAATAATAAAAACTGTAAACCTCTTTTAACCTCTAAAAATGTTAAAAAACACTAAAGAACCATAAATCCCATAAGAAATATAAAAAAACCAAAAATACCAAAAAACCAAAAAACCCTAAAAACCAAAAAACCAAAAAAACCTAAAAAATCCATAAAAGTCTGGAAAATAATAAAAAACATAAAATTCCAAAAAAATATCTAAAAACATAAAACCCCTAAAATCCCCAAAGAATAACTTAAAAAATAAAATTTCTTAAAAGATCTAAAAATCCGAAAAAACAATAAAAACCCTCAAAACCCTCAAAACCGTTAAAACTGTAAAAAACATTAAACCCCCTAAAACCCATAAAATCCCAAAAAAAACATCAAAAACTCTGAAAACCCTAAAAAGTTAAAAAAGACCCTAGAAAACAATAAACCCCTAAAAACTCAAAAGAAAACCAAACACCTAAAAAACCCTAAAGACCACTAAAAATACATTAATATCTGGAAAACCGTTGAAATCATATGGATCCCTAAATATCCCTATAACGTAAAAACCTCTAAAAACCCTGAAAACCCTTAAGAAAACCATAAAACCTTAGAAACACTTAAAATTCATAAAACCCTAAAAAAACAAAATACCCTAAAATCCCATAAACCCCCTAAAATCTATATTCTCTAAAAACCATAAAAATATTAAAAGAACACAAAAAAAAACAGAATAAAATAAAAACCCTAAAACCCATGAAAAACCAAAAGAAAACGATAAATACATAAAAACACTCAAAACACATATGCATCCAAAAAACCCTAAAACCCGTAAAATACCCTAGGACCCTAAAAAACCCCTAAAACCCATAAATACCCCTATAAATCCTAAAGAACCCTAAAAACCTATAAAAACCCAAAAACCCACTAAAAACAGAAACACCACATTAATCACTTAAAAATGATAAAAACTCTAAAAAACCTTAATCCCATAAAAAACAATAAAACCTTGAAAACCCATAACATACTAAAAGCCCCTAAAGACCATCAAGATCCCTAAAAACCCAAAAAAACCATAAAAATCCTAAAAATACCTAAAATATTATAAAAACCATAAAGACCTTAAAAACCCACAAGAAATCCTTTAAAACCAAAGAACACTTAAAATAAATAAAAAATATAAAAATGATAGAAACCCTAAAACCCCAAACAACTAAAAAAAATACTAAACACCCAAAAAAATCGCTAAAAATGTTAAAACACTAAAAACCCGAAATATCCCTACGAAATCATTATAAACATAAAAACACTTAGAAATTCTAAAACCTAAAAAATCATAAAAACCATAAAATTTCCCAAATCCTCTAAAAACCATAAAGACCACTAAAACCATTAAAACCATAAAATCTAAAAAACCAATAAAAACTCTAAAAACCTTAAAAAATAAAAAAACCTAAAAGCTCTAAAAAACCAGAAACCCCTAAAAATACATGAAAACCGTAAAAACCCAAAAAATAATAATAATTCCCTAAAATCCCTAAAAATACAAAAACCATTAATATCCTGAAAAACCCAAAAAAAACCTATAAAATAAAAAAAACTTAATATATCAAAAAAACATAAAAAATGATAAAAAACATAAAAAACCCTTAAGAACTGAAGAAACTATAAGAACTCAAAAAAAATTAAAAACCCATAAATCCCTACAAAACCCTAAAAACTAAAAAATTTAAATTCCCATTTATCCCATAAAAAATTGCAAATATTTAAGGAAATTAAAAAATTGGGCCTACGGGCCAAGTAAGGGGCTAAATGCCCACTGGGCCTTCAGGCTATGTAATGGGTCTCCCTCTACCCAGTTAAATAGGTCTTTTCTATGCTTTAATAATAAATAAGGATTCGACCCTAACATTTTAAAAAAAGATCCAAAAATAAATAAAATCATAAAAAGGAAAAAGGCCCTGAATACCCCTTAGAAACCTTAATAACCTAAAACCATTTAAAACTCTAAAAAACCTAAAAACCCTAAAAATATTTAAACCACTAAAATACCCTACAAACCCTAAAAAACCATAAAACCCCTAAGCACCATAAAACCCATAAAAACCATAAAATCCCAAAAACTCAAAAAATGATATAAAAACTAAAGACTATAAAAACATTTAAACCCCTAAAAACGTTAAAAAACAATAAAAACCATAAAAGACATAAAAACGTGGAAAAATTTTAAAAAGGAAAAACCCATAAAACCCAAAACCCCTCAGAATCCCTAAAAACCCCAAAACCATTAAAATCCTAAAAATCCCAAAAACCATAAATACCCCCAAAACCCTAAGAAAATATTAAAAAAATAAAAACACTTTAAACCCATAAAAACTAAAAATGGTATACAAAACTAATAAACCCTAAAATCATAAAAATCATAAAAACTCGTAGAAACAGTAAAAAACCTAGAACCCTAAAAACCTAAAAAAGAAAAAAATGTCTAAAAACCCTTTAAACCCCTAAAACGTTAAAAAATATCTATAAAAAATAAAAACCTAAAAACATAAGAAAACCCTAAAACCCCCAAATAACCATAAAACCCCTAAAATCCATAAAAAACTAAAGACATAAAACCCCCAAAACCATAAAAAGTCTAAAACCCCCCAAAAATACCTAAAAAGTTTAAAACCTAAAAAATTCTCAGAACCCCACAAAAACCATAAAAGAATAAAAATAAATAAAACCCCCCAAAACCCTAAAAAATACAGAAAACCCTAATGTCCCCAAAAAAACCCTAAAACCCCTCAAATCCCTAAAATCCCTAAAAACTCTAAAAACCCTAAAAATACTTAAAAACACAATAAAATATACAAAACCCTAAAAAACCTGAAAAACTATAATAAAATCATAGAAACCATAAAACACATACAAATACTAAAAACCTAAAAATTTATAAAACCCTAAAAACAATAAAAGGCTTAAAAATGATAAAAACCATAAAACCCCTAAAAACATTAAACCCCCAAAACACCATAAAAACCCTAAAAACTCCTAAAAAAACTAAAACCATTTAAAACCATAACAACATAGAAAATTTAAAAAAATTAAAACCCCTAAAAAGATAAAAAAACCCTAAACACATTAAAAATTAAAAAAAACAATAAAAACTATAAGAAACCTCAAAATCCATAAAATCACTAAACATCCTAAAACCCATAAATATCTTAAAAAACCCCCCATTAAAATTAAAAACCCAAAAAACCCATAAGAAAACATTTAAAACAAAAAAACACAAAAACCATAAAAAATATAAAAATATTAAAAACCCAAAAATCACCTAAAACACCTAAATACCGTAAAAAGGACAAAAAAAATATCAAAATTAAAAAAATTCCTAAAACCTCAAGAATAATAAAAAACTGTGAAAACCCTATGAAAATACTAAAAACCTTAATTCACTTAAAACCCTTAAAAACCTAAAAGTTTCTTAAAACACTACATACCTAGAAAACCAAAAAAACCATAAAACCGATGAATACCCCTAAAACATCTATGAAAACAAAAAAACTAAAAATCCATTACCCATGAAAATATTAAAAATTATAAAATCCACAAAATGTCTAAAACACTAAAAAAACCCTAAAAACCAGAAATACCCATAAAACCCCTAAACACCCCTAGGTTAAAGGGATGGCTCAATGAAGGGGGCCTGACAGTGATGGAGATCTCGTCTGGCCTTTGGTTGTCCCGCCCCCTGCCGGTAACGTGGAACCTGATCTGGCTTTGCTAGAGGTCTATGACCACAATGAGCTCTTCCAACTATGTAATCGATCATCCTCTGGATTTTGTGTGATCGGTGGCGCACCAAAGGCCTCGAGACTGAAGATCAATTTTGTGGAGGCGGCGAAATCTGCGATCTCACTTTCCTTCTCTGATTTTGATCCGCCTCCCTTGGTCGAGTCATTCAGAAGGGGAGAGTGGCTCATGTCTCAGAGAATCGAGAGGCAGTGGAGGAAAGACACATTTTTTGTCGTTTCTCCATTATTCCCCAGGGGTTGACCCCCAAGGGTGAGCGGCTCTAAAAGATCTCTGATCTCACCAATCGGAATAGGGAGATCCGGGGCTTCTCCAAATGGATAATGACTACCATGGGGAGAGGGTACTTTCATATTGTCTTCCCATTAGATGAATGCAAGAGATGAGTTAAAGATTTGGCTCCTTTAACTTGAAGCCCTATCTTCTAAGGATCCAAGAGTGGGATCGGAATTTCGATCCATTGAACACCAAGAACACCTATACGCAGGTATGGATTCATGTTTGTAAGCTTAGCTGGCTTTATTTTTATCCTCAGATCCTATGGGAAATTTCCTCCTTAGTGGGTTATCTTATACGCATTGATAAGGAGACTAAAAATCCAAAGTATGGGCTCTATTATCGTGTCCTTGTTGAATTTTACTTGGCCTCCACACTGATCGAATAAGTGGTGCTCAACACTGATGATGACAGATTCACGCTGGAGATCTAATATGAGCACAAAACCCGGTTTTTCCTTCATTTTTATCTATTTGGGTATCTCATCTCTGACTGATGAAGTCTGAAAGTGTGTACTAGGTGAAATCCTAAAGGGAACACTACTGAGTCCTGCAATAGGAAACTGGGCGCTGGAGCGGGGGCGAAGGCCCCTTGCCAAGCACCTGCTCCCTCCCAGCCTGGTACTGATGGGTTTCGTTGTCCTGCGGAGTAGCCTTCACCAAGGAGGGCGTCAGAGGTCGATGATACTCTCTGCCAAGAGACTCCCTCCCACTTGTAGGGAGTCGCTGATGGGTCAAATCCCCCAGATGAATAGTTGGCTACCTCAGACTCTGCTGCTGTCACTCCCGGTCTGCAGACAGCCATGGTTGAGCCTGGACAAACCTCAATGCCTGCTACGGGTCGGGCAGTCATGGCTAAGATAGTCCAAACATCCCTACCCCCTGGCCCTTCAATGATGGTGGGTCCTGCCTACTACCCGAGAGAGTCCCCTCCCATCCAGTAGGTGGATGATGGGCTGGTTCGCCTTGCAACTATAGGGGCCCCCCTGCCCCCTTGGACCTAAGAAGGACTGCACACCTCTGGCCCTTCCATCACTGTCTGATGATTCCTTCATGGTTGTTTCCTCTAACAAGGATTCATGACATGAAACAACGAAAATTACCTCCTCAGTGGCACTCTGCCCCATGAACAGGTTCACCCCTCTCAGTGGTTACTTCTGGGCGGATGAGGTTGAAGAACAGAACGATGAGGAGGTAGAAGGGTCCTCCATGCCGGTTGACAAGAACCCACCACATGAGCTTGGATCTCAACATCCCGATGACCTGGGACTCAAAAACTGGGTTGCTGAAGTTGATCCTTCCACTAAGAAGAACCATGTGGGCAGGCCCAATAAGAAGGGGAAAATGGCAAAGGCGAAGGCAGTGCCCTTGAATGCTAACACCAACCCTGTGAATGGGGCGACTTCTGCTTAATTTGATGTGGATCCTCATATAGAACTACCATGGGATTGGGAATCCTCCCACTACCTCAGCCCTTTGGCATTTCCTCACTTCTCATAGGCCTATGATTCTTGGTATTACTGAGCCAATGATCATGTTTGATAATTGGACGAGTTTCAACTGGGGAAACCTTGGTTACTCCTATGTTGCTAAGACTGCTAATGAGAATGGTCTCGACACCCTATGGGTGGTTAAGAATGATGACATTCAGTTGACTTCTGTGGATTTGAGTCCCCAATTCATCACTTTGTCTATCATGTACAACTCTACCCCTCTATCTCTGTCATTTGTATATGCCTCATGCGCTTATTTGAGGAGATAAGCTCTATGGGAAAAACTCTTTACTCTATAAGGGATCATTGAGAATAGCTGGATTGTGATCGGGGACTTCAACATTGTTCTGCACCTGGAGGAGAAGATTGTCTCCAACTTATCTCGTTCGGCTACTAAGGACTTATCCTTCTTCCTTGATGCTTGTTATCTCACGGAAGTCCCTGTTTCTGGAGCCTCCTTCACTTGGGGGAATTCCACTGTGAACGGAAGGAAGGCCAGGAATCTGGATAGATGTTTTTATAGTATAATTGATGGTAGTTTTCCCCTTTATGTCTCAGGCTTTACCCTCCCCATGATCCATTCTGATCACAATCCTTTGATTGCAGATTGTTCCATAGGCTCTCCAAGGTCATCACCCTTGCCTTTAAAGTTCAATAATATCTAGATTATGGTTCCTGGATGTAGAGAAATTTTCATTAGTAGCTAGAATGAATACCTCAGGGGCATTCATTACCATAGGTTGGTCTCTGTGCTCAAAAAAATAAAATCCTCTCTCAAAGAATTGAGGAGGGGGTGTTTATCTAGTCTGGATGATGAAATTTGGGTTGTTGAGCATTAAGTTGCCTTCCACTAAGAATCTAACCAACACCCTCCCCTGTCCTCTCGAGAGGAGATAAAACTCCACAAAAAACTTTATGATCTTCTGGGCCAAAAAGAAAAGTTTTCCAATAATCAGTTTAACATTAGATGGCACAAGGATGGAGAACATAACTCGAAATTTTTCCATCATTTTCATAGGGAGAAAAAGGCAAAACAGTTTCTAAAAACTGTCTGTATCTCGGGATCTACCTTCACCTCAGAGGATGATATTTCTGCTGCTGTTATCAATCATTTCCAAGGGATTTACTCAAATTATGGTGGGGATTATACCCTCCCCGTTATGAACACCATCCTACCATGCATTGATGAGCACCAGAACTGGGCTCTAACGATCCCCCCCTTGCAGAGGAAGTTAGGGCTACCTTGTTCTCTATAAACATTGATAGCACAAAAGGACCATGTGGTTTCTCTAAAAAATTCCTCATGTCTTACTGGGATATCATGCATGAGGGCATCACCAGCGCTGTTCAGGAATTTTTTTTCACTCTAGTGTCTTCCCACATGGGGTCAACTCTAATTTCATTGCCCTGATTCCCAATATGGGCAATGTCATTTACATCGGCGAATTTCGACCAGTGTCCATTTGAAACACTATCCCCAAAATTATTATTAATATTCTACTCATGAGAATAGGGAAGTTTTTGGGGGATATTATTACCCCTAACCAGTTCGGGTTCATCCCTAGGAGGAACATCCAGTAATGCCTTTTCATGGCCTCGGAGAGCATCAACATTATGCGAAAACATTCCAATCAGGGAAACATTGTTCTTAAGATTGAAATATCCAAGTATTTTGAGACCATTAAGTGGAGCATTATCTCCCAGGTCCTTTATAATTATGGCTTCTTGAACAATTTTATCAGGATTATTATGTACATTTTATGTAGCGTCTGGGTATCTGTTCTATTAAATGGTTCCCCAAAGGGGTTCTTCATCTGTTCCTGTGTGGTCAGATAGGGTGACCTGCTCTTAGGAATCCTCTTTGCGATTGTAGAGGATTACTCGAACAGGGGCCTCATTGACCTTTTCCAGGATGGTCTCTTCAATCCTGTTAGGGCAGGTTGGGATCTTTACGTGTCATCCCATCTGTTGTATACTGATGATATTTTTCTCTTTGGGAAAGCTGACAAATGGACCTTGGATTCCATCCGGAAGATCTTCCGGCATTATGAATATGTGGTGGGGAAATCTATCAGTTGGAGAAAGTCTTTGACTGTCTTTGGGGAGGGGATCCCAGGGCCCCATCAGTTCTCCATTGAAAAGTCCCTTGGTGTCAAGATAGGGTCACAAACTTTTCACTACCTTAGTGTTTCTATTTTTTGGGGATGCGTCAAATGATGTCACCTTGAGAACATTGCCTCTAAAATTACCCAACAGCTAGCGATGTTGAAAGGGGAATCCCTCTCGCAAGCTGGAAGGGTCTGTCTAATCAACTCAGTGATTACTTCAATATTCCCTTGTGATTTATCATTCTACAGATGTCTGGTTAATCTCATTGAGGACCTGCAAGAAAAGATCTGAAATTTTGCTTGGACGGGGTGTATAAGTCAAAAGAAACCGGTTACAATGGCCTGGAAGGACTGCACTAAACCAATTGAGCTTGGAGGGCTTGGAATAAAATACCTCAGAAGATACAATGATACTGTCCTTGATAAATTTACGTGGGGGATACTAAGTCCTATGGGTGGGGGGCTTGGGTTTCACTAAGGAATTATTCGTACTCAAACTTTGTGATGATTATTCAGGATAATTTCCCTCTTCTGTTTGGCCAGCAATTCGTGAGTCGTACAAGGCCATTGTTTCTCACTCTAAATGGATTGTTTCAAAGAACTTGGAATTGAATGCTTGGTACACAACTTGTCTTGATAGGCCCATGCTGGATTGCATGAGTCCTCCTCCTGGACTTAAAATACTATCCATTATGGAGTTCATCCCGTGGCTAGAACAGATTGAGGATCTCTTCCCAACTGAAGCCTTACTTCAAATCTAGTGTTATGCCTTCGTTGACTCTGACATATTGATCTTGAAACCCAACCTGGTTGGGTGACTTACTTCCAAGGATTACTATTGGTACAACTACGGTAGAGGATCCCCTCCACCAGTTTGGCTCTCTAAATTCAAGAGGAATTTCATTCCTCCTTCCAGCCATCTCCTTCTCTGGAAAATCTGGAAGAATCAATTGCCTATGTAGAACCAGTTGCAGAAATAAAGACACAGCCTTGCCTATGTATTTCTCCTATTACTTGGTGTGGAAGAAAATGCCCAGAGCACATTCCTCCAATGCAAATTCTGTTCTGAGCTCTGGGGCTACTTACATCAGATATTTGGGTTCCCAGCTGGTCTGGACAGGCCTCTTTTTGAGCTCCTGGCCAACCTACCCAACTGGATTATAGTGAACAGGTCCGCAACCTCTTACTGGTCGCGGTTGTAGCCACTATCTTTTTTATCTAGACCGCTTGGAACACAGTTTCCTTCAATAAGAAACGGATTTCCATTTGTGGTGGTGGCATGACGATCCAAAGGGTTGTATAGGCGGCTTCCCGTATTCAGACATGCCATATGGCGAATGATGTTCGCGATCTCATCATCCTTCAATCGCTTGGAGTCTCTGGAAGGAAAAAAACCCATGGTTCCAAAGTTTATTCGATGTATCCCTCCACTCCACTCCTGGATTAAGGTTAATGTGGATGGTATAGCCCTTGGTGTGTTGGACCCTACTGGATGCAGTGGAGTTTTACGCACCTATCAGGGCTTCGTCAAAGGATGCTTCCAGCACTTCATTGGTGATGTGTGTGCCCTTGAATCTAAATTCTGGGCCATGATAAAGGCGATTGAGTATGCTGTCAGTTTTGGGTGGAGCTTCCCATGGTTTGAGTCTGACTCCATGCTTTCTGTGAGCGCCTTGAAAACAGATCTAGGTGTGTTCCATGGAGGCTCCTCACCTAGTGGGTGGACTGCCTTTCCATGTGACAAAGGCTGAATCTCACTGTGACACAAGCCTATCGAGAGGTGAATGCAGTTTCAGATTCTCTCTCCAAACATGCCATTGTGGAGCGGTGCTCGCTGTGGTCCTTTGTCTCCATGCCTCCCTGCTCTTCATTCGTCGACTCTGACTTGAAGGGTGAGTTCCACACCCGGTTATGTAACCCCTCCTTGTAGAACTCTATTTGTCCTTTTCTTTTGGTTTATTTTTTGGGGACCAGGCATGCCTGGTCTTGAGCCTTCCTATCCCTACACACCCCTAAAAACCAGAAAAATCCCTAAGAACCCTAAAAAACATAAAAATCAAAAAATTTAGAAGAATTAATAAGAAAGTCAAAACCATAAAATTCCAAAAAAACTCTAGAAAACCTTAAATTAAAAAAAACACTTAAAACCCATCAAACACTAAAAAATCTATTAACCTTATAACCCCTAAAGACTATCAAAATCCGTAAAAACTATAAAAACTCTAACAATGCAAAAAAATCCATAAAAATCCCTAAAAATGTTAAAAAACCATTAAACCATTGATAATTTGTACAAAATAAAAAAAAATCAATTAATACCCAAAAAAACATAAAAACTCTAAAGCCCCAAAAAACCCCGAAAAACTACCTTAGAAGCCCAAATACCCCCTAAAATACTATACACCCTAAAACCATAAAACCCCAAAAAACACATAAATCCATAATAATTTACTGAAAACTCTAAAATCCAATTAAACCCCTAAAACCTTAAAAAAATCTAAAAATTCATAAAACCCTAAAAACCCAAGAAAACCATGAAATATCAAATACCCTATAAAAACTCTAAAACCCCTCAAAATCGCTAAAAACCCTAAAACCATAAAAATCTCTAAAAATCTCAAAAATCATAAAAAACCCTAAAAACCTTGAGAACCCCTAAGAAAACCACAAAAACTAAAAATAGTTAAAACCCAAAAAACTAAAAAAAACTATGAAACACTAGAACCCCTAAAAACCCTAAAAACCCATTAAAATCACAAAATCATTAAAAACATAAAAATCCTAAAAATCCCTAAAAATCTCTACGAATGAACAAAAAACCCTAAAACCCCTATAAAAATTAAGAACACTAAAAACCCTAAAATACATTAAGAATAACATAAATACCTAGAAAACATAAAACCAATATAACCCCTAAAAATGCTAAAAATATAAAAACCCTAAGAACCCCTAAAACCATAAAAACACAATATACCAGAAAGAACTAAAAATTTATAAAAAACCTAAAAACCAATAAAAAACATCAATCCCTTTTTACCCCAAAAAACGTTAAAAAACTCTAAAAATCCCAAAAATAATGTCAAAAACTCAAAGAAAACTCCAAAACCCAAAAAAACTTAAAAACAAAAAAAACCTTCAAAAACCCAAAAAAGGATAAACATCCTTAAAAATCCATAAAAATGAAAAAAAAAATCCTAAAACCCCTAAAAATGGTAAATAAAATATAAAAACCTAAAACACATAAAACCCTTAAAAAGACTAAAAAACCTATAAAAACATAAAAACCCTAAAACTCCATAATAACCCTTAAAATCCCTAAAATCCACAAAACCATAAAAATTCTAAAATCCCTAAAATATATAAAAAACCTATAAACCATGAAAAAACATAATAAAACCGTGAAAACCTGAAAAACACATAAAACCCATACGAAACCATTATAATGGTAAAAACAATAGAAACCATAAAAACTATAAAAGCCAAAAAACTATAAGACAAATGAAATCTTTAAAAACACCAAAAAATATTAAAATACCTCAAAACTACAAAAACCCTAAAAACCCTAAAAACCATAATATCCCTAAAATCCATAAAAATCCCCCAAAACCATAAAACCACATAAAAATCCAAAAAGTAACAAAAAATAACTGAAAACATTTAATCAAAAAAACCTTGAAAATCCCTAAGAAAACGTTACAAACTAAAAAACACTTAATACAAAAAAACCTTCAAAAAGGCTTAAATCCCATAAAACTCTAAAACCCCTAACATCCCTAAAAACTTTTAAAACCCCTAAACAACCTAAAAACCCATAAAAATTCTAAAATTGTGCTAAAAATCCCAAAAAACATAAAATACCCCAAAAAACATAAAAACTCTAATAAAAAATTAAAACCCTATTAACAATTAAAAATCCTGATAACCTAAAAATGATAAAAATATAAAAAACATGGAAAACCCCTAAAAACCCTAATAACCATAAAAACCCCTAAAATAATAATAAACCCCTACAAACCACTAAAAGACCACAGAAAATTTTAAAAACCCTTTAAACCCCAAAAAATGTTAAAAATATAAAAACCCTTAAGAACTCAAAAAGACCCTAAAAACCTAATAAAACCATAAAACCCTAAAATCAATAAAACATATAAAACCTATAAACCCCCCAACAACCATAAAAACGTAAGAAATCATAAAAATCAAAAAAATTCATAAAAAGAATAAAAATGTAAAAACTTCAAAAAACCTGAAGAACCCTTAGAAAACCATAGAAAACATAAAAATATATTTAATCCCCCTATAAACTAAAATCAAAAAAACCCAAAACCCCCCAAAAAATTAGTAAAACCCTCAAAATCTCATAAAACCCATAAAAATCCATAAAAAACCCCAAAATCCTAAAAAACATAAAAACCCTAAAAACCATAACAAACCCTAAGAAAACATAAAAATGTTAAAAAAATAAAAACTGAAAAAAACAAAAAAAAAACTTAAAACCCCTAAAACCTCAAAATTCATTAAAACCATTGAAACCCATAGAAACTTAAAAAATCCTTACAGTCACTAAAAACATGAAAAACCCTAAAATCCCAAAAAACATAGGAAACCCATAAAAACCTAAAAATAGTTAAAACCCCTAAAAACCTAAAAAACGATAAAACCCCTAAAAACATTAAAAACACTAAAACCTAAAATAACAATAAATATTTTTAAACCATTTAAACCCCTAAAAATGATAAAAACATGTAAAAACTCATAATAAAATTAAAAAACCCAAAATACCCATATAAAATTATAAAAACCATAAAACCCTAAAAACTAAAAATCCCTAAAACCCCATAAAAATTATAAAAATACAAAAACAATTATAAAAACATAATAAACACTAAAACCCTAAAACCTGAAAGAATCCCATAAAAACCAAAAACACTTAAAACCCTTAAAAACAAAAAAATGATATAAATCCTTTAAAAACCCTCGAACCTAAGAAACCATAAACCCCTATATAAGTAAAAAACAAAAAAAATAGAAAAATAAAATAAAAAACACACTAAAACACTAAAAATCCTTTAAAAGAAAAAATAAAATAAAAAACCTACAGACCATAAAGAACCTAAATACCATAAAAATCACTAAAATTATAAAAAAACCTAAAAACCCTTAAAATTTCGAAGAAACAAAAGAAACAAAAAAACCCTGGAAACTCTTAAGAAAATTATAAAAAAACTTAAAACGCCTAAAAAACTAGAAAATATTAAAAACCCTAAAACCCCAAAATCCCAAAATACCCTAAAAACAAAAAAAATCTATAAAAGCACTAAAAACCTTAAATATACTAAAAAATATCTAAAAATCCTTAAAAACGTAGAAACCATAAAAACCCTTAAGAATTTTTTAAAAACCTAAAATCAATTAGAAACCCTTAAAATGTAAAAAGTATAAAACACCAAAAGGCCCTAAAAACCATAAAACACCCTAAAAACTTTAAAACCCCTAAAAACCTAAAACCCAAAAAACTATAAAAATTACCAAAAACTCTATCAACCCATTACACCCCTATAAAGGATAAAAACTCTAAAAATCATAAAAACTCAAAAACTGAAAAAAAAATCTTCAAATACATAAAAAAATCTAAAAACACTCAAATTCCATAAAAAACTAAATTACTATAAAATCCTAAAAAATACCTAAAAACCCAAAAAATGTAAAATCCATAAAAACATAAAAAAAACAAAATAAAACCCTGAAGACCCCTAATAAAACCTTAAAATCATAAAAAAAACCTAAGACCCCTGTAAACCAAAAAAAGATAAAAAAATTCCAAAGACCAAAAAAGTCCCTATAACCAATAAGACACTTAAAAACCCCTAAAAACCATAAAAACCTTAAAAACCACAAAAACCCAAAAACCCTAAAAACCCATAAATACCCATGAAAACTTTAAAGAACCACAAAAAACTCAAAACCCCCTTTAAACCCCTAAAATTGATAAAAAAATATCTATAAACCCTTAAAACACGAAAAACTAAAAAACCCCAAAAAAGAGAAAAAACATAAAACCCACAAAAGAATAAAAAAACCGTAAAACCTTAAAAATCATTCAAATTCACTAAATTCAATTAAAATGCTAAAAATTCCAAAAATATTCCAAAAAATAGAAAAAATCCTAAGAACCTTGAAAACCCCTAGAAAACACTTAAAACCTAAATAACCCAAAACACCTAAAAAACTAAGAAACACAAAAAACCCTAAAAACTCTGAAACCTCTATAAACACAAAAAACCATAAAAAACCCCCAAAAACCTAAAAATAACCTAAAACCCCATAAACTCCCAAAACCCATTAAAAACTCTAAAAACCATTTAAAACTCTAAAAACTTGTAAAAACTCTAAAACCCCTTACAATACCAAAAACGTCAAAAAACCCTCCTAAAACCCAAAAAACCCATAATACCCTAAAACATCCCAAAATACCTAATAACACAAAAAAACATAAAAATCCTTGAATGCCCTAAAAATCAATACAGATGTTAAAAAAATCAAAAACCCTGAAAAATAGTAAGAAAACTATAAAATATATAAACACTTAAAACCCAAAAAAACCTAAAAAATCTAAAACTCTGAAAAACCCTAAAAACCCTAAAAACTATAAAACCCCTAAAATACATAAAAATACCTCAAACCAAATAAAAATCATTACACCCACTAAAAACTCTAAAACAATTTTAAATACCTTTAACATTAAAAGTCTCTAAAGACCATAAAATTCATAAAAACACGAACAACATAAAAAAGAAAAAAAATGAAGCCATCAAAAACCTAAAACCCCCTAAAACCTTCAAAATCCCAAAAATCCCTAAAAACCTAAAAATCCCTAAAAATCCCTAAAAATATAAAATATCATAAAAAATCCATAAGAAAACCATAAAACTCAGTAAACACTTAAAACATTAAGGAACCTAAAAACACATAAAACCAAAAAAATCCTAAAAACTCTAAAAGCCTGAAAAATAATAAAACCTGTAAAATAATAAAACTCCCTGAATACATTTAAATGCCTTAAATAAAACTATGAACTATAAAACCCTTTAAAACCCTGAAAACATTAAAAACACTAAACATATAAAATCCTCTAAAAAACTCAAAAACAACACTTAAACCTCCCAAAACCCCTCAAAATCCATAAAACCCGTAAAAGATATTATAATCCCAAAAAACCCAAAACTAAAAAAACATTAAAAACCCTAAAATCAATGAAAAATCCTATGAAAAACTAAAGAAAAACTAAAGAAACTTAATAACCTTTAATACCTAAAGAACACTAACAACCCGAAAAAAATCCATAAAATACCATAAAAAATATAAAAACAACTAAAAACCATAAAACAATATAAAACCGTAAAACTCATAAAAACCCAACATACAACTAAAATGTCTAAAATCCATTTAAACCCAAAAACACTTTGAAAACTCTAAAAAAACATAAAACTCATAGAAACACAAAAACCAATAAAAACAAAAAATACCATAAAAATATGAAAACAACAGTACCATAAAAAATCTAAAACGAAAAAAAAACACTAAAACACCTCAAAAACCCAAAAAACTATAAAAAATAATAAAAGCCTAAAAAATACCCAAAATCCATATAAATTTATATACCCAAAAATCCATATAAATTTATATACCCAAAAAAACAACTATGAAAAAATCAAATACCTAAAAACACTTAAAAAACCTGAAAACCCTAAAAATTCTAAAAACTATAAAACCCAGAAAAAATGTTAAACCCCTAAAAATCCCTAAATACCTAAAAACAATTAAAATTATTTAAACCACTAAATATCAATAAAATTTAAAACCCCTAAAAACCCTAAAAACCCATAAGAAAACCATAAATTCCTAAAAAAATTTAAACCACCAAAAACCCAAAATGCCTAATAACTAAAAGGAACAGAAAAAACACAAAAACAAATTTAAACCCCTACAAACATTAAGGAACCCTAAAGACCCATAAGACCACTAAAACCCCTAAAACCAACTAAAACTATAAATCCCCTTAAAAAATAAAAATGAAAACAAAATATATTGAAAACATAAAAATCCAAACAAACTCAAAAAACATCATAAAACTAAAAAAATACTAAAAACCGTAAAAGGCCTCAAAATATCTAAAAACAATAAAAATAATAAAAATAATAAAGAATCCATAAAATTCACAAATAACATGAAAACCCTTAAAATACTGAAAAAACCATAAGAAAACATTTAAACCCTAGAGACACTTAAATCTCCTAAAAAAATATAAAATTGTAAAAACCCTAACAACCATAAAAACACATTAAAACCCTCAAAAGCTCAAAAAACCCTAAAAATCCAACAAATCCCCAAAAAATCCTGAATATCCCTAAAAACATAAAAACTCCAGAAAACAATGAAAACCTCGACGAAAACCAAAAAATACTAACACAACATAAAACCCTGAAAAACATAAAGAATCTTAAAAGCCTTTAAAATCATATAAAGACAATAACAACCCAACAAAGCACTAAAAATAATACACCCCCTAAAAATATTACAAAAACATACAACGCCATAAATCCCTAAAACTCACTAAAAACTATAAAAACACATCAAAGAACAAAAATATTAAAAACATCAAAAACCCATTTAAGACACTACAAAATTGAATAATCTAAAATCCAAAAAATATATATTATAAAATCAATAAAACCCCCAAAAACCCACGAATTCCCAACGAAACCCCTCAAAACCATAAAAACCTAAAATTACCTAAAAAACCTAAAAATAATAACAACACTAAAACCCCTCAAACAACCAAATAAAACCCTAATAATATAGAAACACTTAAACCCTAAAAACTTCCAGAATTTTAAAAACACTTAAAACATAGAAAATCCTAAAACCCAGGAAAATCCAAAAACCATAAAAACCCATATAACCAAGCCCTAAAATCCTTAAAATGTAAAAACAGCTAAAAAACTGAAAACCCCTCTGAAAATATAAAAAACTAGAACCCATAAAACCCTAAAAATCCTTAAACCCCTAAAAAATCCTAAAAAAGACTATAAAAACCCTAAAACCCCTATGAACTATAAATCACCTAAAAACCATAAAAAACATAAGAACCATAAAACATCTAACCTATAGAAACTCTAAAAACCATTTAAAATGCTAAAAAGAAAAAAAACACTTAAAAACAACAAAAATCCTAAAAAACTAAACAACTAATAAAAACAAACCCCCCCCCCCCCCCCACAAACCCAAAAATCCCTGAAAATCCATAAAACCCCTAAAAAACATAAAAATAAATAATTATACCTAAAATCCATAAAAACCTAAAGTATCATAAAATCCCAAAAATCCATAAGAAACCCATAAAAACCAAAAGACACTTAAAACCCCTAAAAACTCTAAAAACCCTAGAAATACCCTAAAAAATCTAAAAATAATAAAAACCCATAAAAAACTTAAATAATACTAAAAACCCATAAATTTTATAAAACCCCAATTAAAACTCTAAAACCCTGTTAAACACCTATGAGCATTTAAAAACTATAAAAACCATTAATTATCATAAAAACTCAATAAGCCCATAAAAACCCATAAAACCCCATAAAACCCTAAAACCCCTCAAAATGACTAAACAACCTAAAACCCCATAAAAATAATAAAATTACCTAAACACCACTAAAATAACTAAATACTTAATAAAACCATTAAAAATAAATCCACTTAAAACACCTAAACCCCATAACATACTAAAAAACCTAAAACCCCTAAAACCCCTCAAATTCACTAAAACCCCCAAACATCATTAAATACTAAATTTCCATAAATTTCAATAAAAATATAAAACACCCTAAAAACCCTCTAAAACCATATGAAAAACTTACAAACCTAAATACACTAAAAACCTATGGAAAACCATAAACACTTTAGAAACCCAAAAAACACCCAAAAGAACCTAATACCCCTAAAAGCCATAAAACCCCTAAAAACTAAAAACCATATAAACCCATAAATACACTAAATCCCCTAAAAACTCTAAAAATACATTAACCCCTAAAATAGATTAAAAACTCCAAAAACCATATAAACCCTTAGAAACTCAATCAAATCCCTAAAAACTCAAAATAAGAAAAAACACAAAAAACCCTTCTCTTGATCAATTGCAGATCTGGTGGTACCGACGCCAGCTTGTCTGTAGGGATCCTCCGTTTCGTTTGCCTTGCACCAGATCTGGAGGGCGCGGTGTCAACCCCGGCATGATTCCGGACCCTCAAATGTCTTCCTGGTTCGATGTCAGCTGTAGGTATGGATTGGTGTGCTCAGGTTCGGGTACTGTTGCTTGGAGGAGGGAGGATTTGGTTTCTTCTAATTCTCTATCTCTTGCTGCTACTTATGGTCTTTGGTTGTGGTTCTATACACTGGTTTTTGACATGCAATGGTGGATTTGATTTGATGTGGGTGATGGCGAGTTGGTTTGATGGAATGGTTGTCTGGGAAGAGCTTGATCGGATGGGATGGTTATGCTGCGTGGATGTGATGTTTTGGTGTTTGTGATGGATGCTGTTCTGGTGCTGGTTGGCTGGATGGTGTTGTGGTCTATTTTTCTGGTGGTGAATGGTTGTGGTGGTTTGAAATGGTGTTGTTGGTGATGATAGATATTTGTTGCGCTGGTTGTTGTTTGGCTGGGAGGTGATGGATGCTGGTTTTCTTAGTTTGGATGATTCGAGGTGCTGGATTCCGGGATGCTGGATAATGGTGGTGGCTGCTTTCCCTTGTGTGTTTTCTTTTTTGTTCTTGAATTTTCTTTTTTTGGGTCTTTTGTCTTGGGTCGTTAAGGGTTTTTTGGGTGTGGGTCGATTGACCCCTCCCCTCCCTTGTCTGTTGAGTCTCTTTTTCTTTATAATAATTTGGGGGGGTCGGGAATAGCCCGACCCTCGCATCTTCTTTGCCCTAATACTCCTAAAAATAATAAAAACCATAGAAAAACCGAAAAACTCCCCAAATCCCCAAAATCTATAATAAACATAAAAACGATAAAAATTCAAAAAATTCCCAAAAATACCTAAAACATAAAAAACCATAAAAACCCTGAAAACCCTAAGAAAACCTTAAAACCCAAAAAACCTAAAACCGATAAAAACCTAAAACTTATACAAACCCTAAAAGACCCTAAAAACCACTAAAATCTATAAAAACCTTATAAACCTTAAAAAATAAAAACCCCATAAAACCCCATAAAAACCACTAAAACTCTAAAAACTCGGTAAACCCATAAAAATGTTAAAAATCTAAAAAAACCCCTTCAAACCCATAAAAAAAAATAAAAACCCCCTAAAAACCCATAAAACCTTCAAAATCCATAAAAACCATAAAATTCCTAAAAATCCAAAAAAATATTTTAAAATGTAAAAAACTATAAAATGGTAGAAAACCCTAAGTAAAACTTAAAAATCTAAAAATAATTAAATCTCCTAAAATATAAAAACTGCTAGAATCCCTGAAAACTAAAAAACCTAAAAATTTATCAAAATATGTTAAACTCTAAAAAATATAAAAACCTAAAAAAGTGCTAAAAATCCAACAAAAAATTCTAAAAACTCTAAGGAAAATTTAAAAACCTAAAAACACTTAAAACCACTAAAAATTTTAAAACCACTAAAAACCTAAAATAAATAAAAACCCTAAAATCTCCCCAAATCCCTAAAAACTCTAAAAACCATAAAAATGTAAAAATCTGTAAAATTCATAAAAACATAAAAACCATAATAAATGATAACTCCAAAGAAAACATTAAAACCATAAAAACACTTAAAATCCCAAAAACTGTAAAAAATGATAACAACACAAAAAAGACTTTAAAATCCCTATAAACCGTAAAACCTATAAAGACAATAAAAACTCTAAAACCACATAACACCGTTTAAAAATACTAAAAACTCTAAATACCCTTTAAACCAATAAAAATGTTAAAAACTATAAAAACATTAGAAACACTAAAAAACTCAAAAAACCCTAAAAAATAAAAGAACCATATGAACTATAAATAATCATGAAAACCCTCAAAATCCCCAAAACCCAAGGAAACTATAATAATCCTCAGAAATCCCTAAAAACCCTAAAAATGTAAAACCCCTCTAAACATTGAAAAAATAAAAGAAACCCACAAAACATAAAAACACTTAAACACACCAAAAACACCAAAAACGTTAAAAACCTTAAAAACCCTAAAAATCCTTAAAAACTCAAAAAACATCAAAATCTATAATAAACAAAAAAAATCCAAAAATGATATAAAAATACCTAATAATGTAAAAACCACAGATAACCATAAATACCTTATCAAAACATTAAAACCAAAAGAAACTTAAAAAACATAAAAACCTATAAACACTAAAAACATAAAAGACCTTAAAAATACCAAAAAAACACAAAACCTCTATAAACCATAAAAAACCCAAAAATAAAAAAAACCGATAAAAACCTCAAAAAAATACAAAAACCATTAAACCCCAAAAGCATATAAAAATATAAAAACATTTAAAACCCAAAAATATTTAAAACCACCCAAAAATTGATAAAACCCCTAAAACCCTAAAACCCATCAAATTACTGGAAAACTCAAAAAAACATGAATATCCTTAAAATCACTAAATATAACTAAAAACACATAAAACCAAAAAACCCTAAAAACCAAAAGAATACCTTATAAATCTAAGAACACTTAAAACACCTAAAATCCTAAAAAACTATAATACCAATAAACCCCGAAAATCCCTAAAAACTATATAAAGCCTTAAAACCCCAATAAAATTAAAACCCTTAGAAACCATAAAACAAATAAAAATTCATAGAAAAAATTTAAATTAATAATGATATTAAGAAATTATGAAAAACTTATAAAGCCTAAAAAACTCAAAAAAAATCCAAAAACCCAAAAAACCACAAAAAACACTCAAAATCCCTCGAAACCCTAAAAATCGTAAAAATCCAAAAAAGCCTGAAAAATCTACAAAAAATATAAAATACCCTAAAAAAACTAAAAACCTACAAGAAAACTACAAAATCCTAAAAATAATTAAAACTCCTAAAATCCTAAAAACTCTAAAATGATAAAAACCCCAAACAACCATTAAAAACCCTCAAAATCCATAATGACCTTAAACCCCATTAAAAACCAAAAAACATCCTAAAAGTTCCTATAAATGTAACAAATTATAAAACCCTAAAAATACCTAAGAAGTCATTCAAAACTAAAAAAATTAAAACCCATAAGAACCTACGAAATTATGAAAACCCTAAAAACCCTAAAATACCCTAAATACCCTAATACCAATAAAACCTATAATATACCTAAAACTCTTAAAACCCCATAAAACCATAAAAAACCACTAAAAATTCTAAATACCCATCAAATACCTAAAACCTAAAAAACACTAAAAACCCATAAAACTCATAAAGACTGAGTGAACCCAAATAAACCATAGAACCATAAAAACCCTAAAAATCCTTAAAACCCTAAAAAACAATAAAAATCATAAAATTCAATAAAAATATCTAAAATGTAAAATAATCTAAAAACCCTAAAACCCCAAGGAAAAAAAATTAATAGCCTAAAATACTTAAAACCCCTAAAAACCTAAAAAATCAGGAAAACCCTAAAAAAACTAAAAGACCCTAAAACACTTTAAAACCCCTTAAAACCACAAAATCCCAAAAAACCATGAAACACTAAAAAACCATAGAAACTATAAAAACCACTAAAACATCTAAGAATCCATTTAACCCCTAAATATGTTAAAAAACACAAGAAAACCTAAAAACCCAAAAAAACCCAAAAAACATATAAAACTCCACAACCCAAAAAAAATCAAAAAACCCATAAAAATCCCTAAATACCTTAAAAACATTAAAATCATAAAAAAATACCAAGAATAGTAAAAACATAAGACCTCTAAAACCCATAAAAATCCTAAGAAAAACATAAAATCTTAAAAATTATTAAAACCCCTAAAAATCTAAAAATCTAAAAAACACTAAAACCACTAAAAAGCAGTAGAAAACTTAAATATCTAAAAACTGTAAAAATCCATAAAAACCATTAAGAGCCCTAAAAACCATAAAACCCAATAAAAATTATAAAAATCCTTTAAAATTGGAAATATGTTTAAAAACTATAAAATCATTAACCCTTAAAAACTCCCAAATAACCCTGAAAACGAAAAAATAAAAAAACCCCTAAATACATAAAATATCCTAAAAGGACTCAAATTCACTAAAAACCATAAAAAACATAAAATCACTAAAAATCACAAAATAATACCTAAAAATGTAAACAACCATAAATACCCTCAAAACATTAGAAAACCTGAAAACCCATAAAACACTTAAAATCTCTAAAAACAAAAAAAACACTAAAAATCACAAAACCTAAAAAGGCTATAAAATCTTAAAAACACTAATACCCCATAAAAACATTAAAAAACATGACAACCTAGAAAAACCCTAAACCCCTACTAAACACTCTAAAAGACCCTTTAAACCCCTAGAATCCTCAAAATACACTAAAAGACATTAAAAACCCTAAAAACTCAAAACATATCCAAAAACCCCAAAAACTATAAAAATCCTAAAAACCCTAAAAACCCTTAAAATCCATAAAACCCCCAAAAACCATAAAATTATTAAAACCCCCTGAAATAAATAAAATTGTAAAAAAAACCCCTAAAAACCTCAAAAATCCCTAGGAAGAACTTAAAACAATTAAACACCTAAAAACCTAAAAAATTATAAAACGTAAAAAACCCTAAAAACATAAAAACTCATAAAACCCCTAAAAATCCCTATAACCATAAAAAATGAAAAAAAAACCTAAAAAATCCTAAAAATACCTAAAAACATAAAAATCCAAAAAATCCAAAAAAAACTAAAATACACATAGAACCCCTAGAAATGATAAAAACCCTAAAAAGAACCTAATACCCTAAAATATATAAAAACCTAAAAATATTAAATTTCCCAAAACATTATTAAAACTCTAAAAATCCTAAAAATCAATTAACCCCTAGGAATTCCTAATACCCTTAAAACCCATAAAAATCCTAAAAATCAATTAAAATCCCTAAAATAGAAAAAAAAAACCAAAAAACTTGAAAATACATAAGAAAACCTTAAAAATATGAAAACACGTAAAATCCATAAAACCCAAAAAAATTTAAAAACCCCTAAAAATAATGAAACCTCTCAAAATCCCAATAAAACCCAAAAACCAAAAAAATCAAAAAATTCCCTAAAACCCTAAAAACCCTAAAAAAACCATACAAGAACCTTAAAAACCTAAAAACACTTAAAACCCCTAAAAATTATAAAAACCCTAAATCCTTAAAAGAGGTTAAAAACCAAAAATCAAGAAAAATACATAAAACTCTTAAAACCATAAAACCCATAAAACCCATAAAACCCATAGAAACACAAAAACACAGTACGAAATCGAGAAACCCTTAGCTCCCATCCTCTTGTAGCCCATCCAAAAATAATAGATCTTATTACTTCCACAAAAAGAATAACCCAACCCACAATAGTTATGAAACCTCTTAGTTTTCCAAAATAACTACGACTGATACATAAACAACACACACAACCATGGCCTGTAGTCTGTGCCAACAAATACCACAGTATAGACCAACCCAAGCTCTAAGAAAAACATAGCCTCAAAATATCATAGGATAAAGGATGAAACCTAAGGCATCCCAAAAGTACAAGGATCCCACAAGAAAGAATCCTGGACACATCTAGCTACCACCAACAACCGACCCTGATCTTTCCAACCAGAGAAAAAGCCATGCCAAATCTCGCAATAAGATGTCTAACCAGCCAATGGTTACCACAGAACAATGATCACCAGTGAACTAGATGAAGTACACCACCAGCATTAACCAAATACAAACTAGTTCATCATCTCTAACTGATTAACATGCTACCAGAGGACGGTTAAAACAAGTGTAGACAAATATATGATGTGGATAGAAGAAGACGGAACCGATAGAAAAAAATTATCCATTGAGGAAGGAATTAGAAAAAAAACTAGATCTATGAGTTACAAATAACCCTTATCTATGAAATGATGGTGATGGGGAAACCATATCACACATGCAAACAAAAAATACCATAACAATGCACCATCAAAATTAAAGAGACATCCACCGTTAGAGACGAACCCATAATAGAACTATGAGAAAATAAAAAGCTTTCCCAATGAACCAGATTCCAATATGAAGAATATGAATAAGATTCCAAAGAAATAACATATTATCTAGATATTATAACCAGTAAAGGCATGAACCTGGATCTATTTTTAGGATAATTGAAGACGAAAGAACCCTTGTCACCAAACATCATGATGAAATCTATAAAATGCATGAATTAGGAATTTTTTCTAACATCTGACATCAACGAAGGCACACTGAGCCTGTTAAACCACTGACAAGGATTAAATGCCAATGGAAATACAAATTGGGAACCATCCACCCATGAACCTTAAGAGACATTGATCATCAAAGTAGCCTCGGGGATGCAAAAGCATCCTAACAATGTATCTAAACCAGCAATTCCCACACGTACATGCTATGAAGTGATGGAGACTATTTGCTAATGAAATGCATGAAATGACATCCCAAAACTAGAGAAACATACAAGTAAACTGACCAATGGTTAGAAAAATTACCCCACTAGCAGACACAATGTAAGGTCGATGGAAGAATTTTCACCATCATGGGCCATCAAACTAGTTGAAATAGAACCACCGAAAATCTTCTGATGAACACAAAAGCACGCGAAGAGAAATGTGAACCAACAACACTAACAGATCTAAAAAACTGCACCAACCACATAATGATAGGGGCCTACTATTAACAAATCTCATGGACCAAGAACAAAAACTATTGGCTTACAACGACAAATGATCCATAACACAGAAAACCATCCTATTGAAAAAAACCCACTATGAAAAAATCTCTAAAAACCCTTTAAACCCATAAAAACATTAAAAAACTCAAATAATCATCAAAAACCTAAAAAACATAAAAATAAACTGTTAAAGGACAAAAACCCAAAAACCCAAAAACCCAAAAACCATAAAAAACCTTAAAAATCAATAAAAATCAGTAAAAAATCATAACCCTAAAAACCTATAAAACCCCGAAGAAAAAAAATTAAAAACTGAAAAAATTAAAAATCCTTAAAAAATAATACTAAAAACACTAAAGAACCTTAAAACACAAGAAACCCCAAAAACAATCAAAATTCATAAAACCCCCAAAACATAAAAATTCTAAATATGCCCAAGAAATACCAAAACCAATAAATAACCCAAAATCTCGGAAAACCCATTAGAAAAACATAAAAACCTAAAGACACATAATACCCCTAAAAACCTAAAAAATGTAAAAACCCACAAAAAACCCTAAACCCCTAAAAGAATTTAAAAATAATAAAAACCCATAAAAACATTAAAAATTATATAACTCATAAAAACCCCAAAACCACTAAAAATTATAAAAACCCTTTAAAACCCTAAACTATCCAAAACACTAAAATACCTTAAAAACCATAAAAATCTCAAAAAATATTAAAACCCCAAAAAAACTTTTTCAAACCCTAAAAACACAAAAAAACCCCCAAAACCATCAAAATCCCAAAAAACCCTAAAACAATAAAATCCAAAAAAAATCACTAAAAATATAAAAAAAACCCCAAAAACCTAAAAACCATTAAGAAAACCATCAATACCTAAAAACACATAAAACCCCAACAAACACTAACAACCCAAAAAAATCTTAAACAACCCAAAAAACCCTAAAATAGTATAAAAACCCAAAAAACCATAAAAAAATTAAAAATACCTAAAGTTCCATAAAACATTATAAACCATAAAAATCCATGAAAAAAAACCATAAAACCCAAAAAACATTAAAACTCTTAAAATAATAAAAAACCCTAAAAACCCCTAATACCCCTAAAATCACGAAAACACTAAAAACCCTTTAAACCCCTAAAAAGTTACAAAAAACCTTAAAATCCCTTAAAACATTAAAAAATAACAAAATCAAAAAAACCAAAAAACCCAAAAAAACCATGAAAAATCCATAAAACCCTAAAAACCATAAAATCCTAGGCATTCCATAAAAGTTCTTAAAAATATAAAAACTGAAAAACATTGAAAACATCATAGAATAACTTATAAACCTAGAGGCACTTAAAATCCAAAATATTCCTAAAAATGGTGAGATTCCTAAAACTCAAAAAACCATAAAAACCCAAATAATCCCTCAAATCACTAAACACTCAAATAACCGTAAAAATACCAAAAAAATCCCTAAAAATCCCTAAAAATGTAAAATATAATTATCCCTTGAAAACCCCTATTAAATCCATATAAATCAAAATACAAATAAATCCCCTAAAATATAAAAAAATTCTAAAAACCCAAAAAACACTACAAAACCCCTAAAACAAAAAAAGCCATAAAAACTATAAAAACCATAAAACCCCCTAAAAACCTTAAAATGCACTAAATACCACTAAACCATTTAAAGGACTTTAAATTTTAAAAAACTATAAAAACATTTAAACCCAAAAAAATAAAAAAAATTCCATAAAAACCAAAAAAACAAAAAAACAAGTAAAACCCTCAAAATCCCTAAAATACTTATAAAACACTAAAAAACCTAAAAAATATAGGAACTATAAAACCATATAAAACATTAAAAACCTTTAAAACCCATAAGAAAACAATAAAACATAAAATCACTAAATCCCCCAAAAAACATCAAAAGTGCTAAAATCCATAAAACACATAGAAACCCTAAAACCTATAAAACCCTAAAAGAACCCAAAAACCCCAAAAAAACCCTACAACCATAAAATTCCATAAAATTCCCTAAAAACATAAAACCACTGAAACTATAAAATGGTAAAAAACCTAAAAACACTAAAAACACATTTAAAACACCTAAAACTAGAAAACCCCCTAAATTCCTAAAAACCCTAAAACCCATAAAAACTCTAAAAACCCATTAAAACCATAAAACTCAAAACACCATAAAAACCCCTAAAACATCTAAAAATCTCCAAAATTAATAAAATACCATAAAATCCAAAAAATACCAAAAAAATTAAAGTTTCTTAAAAACCCGGAAACCCCTAAGAAAACTATAAAACCCAATACACTTAAAACCCCAAAAACCTAAAATCACTAAAAATCATAAAAAGACCATAAAACCCATAAAACTCCTGAAAACCATAAACCACAAAAAACATTAAAAACACAAAAACACATAAAAACCCCAAAAACCCACTAAAACCTTTCAAAACCCTTTAAACCCCTAAAAACATTATAAATATAAAAACCATAAAACCCAAAAAATTGAAAAATCCCCTAGAAACCCAAACAACCCAAAAAACCATAAAAACCGTAGAATTCCCTAAAAACTATAAAAGAATATGAAACAAAAAAAATCACAAAAATTTCCTAAAACACATGAAAAACCCTATGAATACCTTAAAAACCTAAAAACACTTAAAACACCTAAAAACTATAAAATGTTAAAACTCTAAAACCATATAAAACCTCTTAAATTCCTTAAAACCCTAAAAA
The DNA here is from genome assembly GCA_963277665.1 of Viscum album. Classification (NCBI taxonomy): domain Eukaryota; kingdom Viridiplantae; phylum Streptophyta; class Magnoliopsida; order Santalales; family Viscaceae; genus Viscum; species Viscum album. Next base: position 1,421,448,927 of record OY728136.1, on the reverse strand, counting down.
TCTCTAACAAACCTAAAAACCAAAAAAAATACAAAAAACACCTAAAATCCCAAAAAATGTAAAAACCCTAAACAACCCTCAAAAATTCCCAAGAAACCTTTACAAATCTTAAAACACTTAAAATCCCTCAAAAACTTGAAAAACTCCAAAACCGCTAAAAATACATTAAAACCCATAAAAACCATAAAACCCCCTAAAACCATAAAAAATTTATAAACCCATTAAAGCCCTAAAACATATTAAAAACTCCAAAACCACATTAATAATTTTTTTAAAAAAACTCTAAAAATATATAAAACTCATACCAAATTCAAAAAATCCCTAAAATCCCAAAAAACCAAAAGAAATCCAAAAAACCCAAAAAAACCCATAAAAACCATCATAATCATTAAAAAGACTAAAAACCAAAAAAATTCAAAAAATTCAAAAAAATCTAAAAATATCATGAAAAATGTAAAAAATACCCATAAAAATATTAAAAACCTTAAAAACCTAAAAACACATAAAACCCCTAAAAGAAAAAAAGAGACTAAAAAACCTAAAAACCATAAACCTTAAAAATCCCTAAAAACCCTCAAAATACCGAAAAATTACTAATGAAATAAACAACATAAAAATCCCAAAAAATCCGAAAAATTGTAAAATTTGTAAAACCACAAAAAAGAAACTCCTTGAAACATAAAAACACTTAAAACCACTCATAACCCGTAAAACACTAAAAACCTAAGAAAATATCCTAAAACCCTAAAAACCCCTAAATACTGGAAATCACCCTAAAAATCGTAAAACCATTTAAAAACAGATAAAACTCTAAAAATCACTAAAAAGGCTATAAACCTAAAAAAGCTCAAAAAAGTACCAAAGCCCAAAAAAACAACCCTCAATATCCCAAAAACCGAAAACCAATAAAAATCGTAAAAAGTACCAAGAAATATATAAAAAACAACAAACCCTATCAATCTCTATAAAAACCTTAAAAATATAAAAATACTTAAAACCTCTAAAATCATAAAAAATGCTAAAAACCTTAAAAACCCTAAAACCCTCAAAATTCGTAATAACCTTAAAAATAAAAACCTTAAATAACCCAAAAAAATCTATTAAATTATTAGAAACCCGAAAAACCAAAAACCCCAATAAAACCAAATAAAATAAAAACACATAAAACCCCTAAAAACCTAAAGATGCTAAAACCTTAAAAGACCATAAAAAACATAAAACTAAAAAACACATAAAATTCCCTATAAAATTATAAAAAAAACACAAAAAAAAACATAAAGACCCAATAAAAACACTAACATACATTTAATCCCGTAAAAATTTTAAAAAACATTTAAAATCTTGAAAACTCAAAAAAACCTTGAAAAACAGAAAAACCATAAATCCCTAAAAATTCCTATAAACCATAAATATCCTAAAAATCCATAAAAATTTAAAAAACCCTAAAAAGCCAATGGAAACCATAAAAACATAAAAACAATTAAAACACTTAAAAACATAAAAATTATAGAAACCATAAAACCCCGAAAACTCTAAAAACCCTAAAAACCCTAAAATCCCTCAAAATCTCAAAAACCCATAAAACCATAAAAATCATAAAAGACCTGAAATCCCTAAAAACACAAAAAAACCACAAGAGCGCTAAAAATGCAATGAAAATATTAAAAACCTAATATATTTAAAACTCCCAAAAAAATAAATATGAATAAATATCCTAAAAACCACTAAAAGACCCTAAAACCACAAAAACCCATAGAAACCCCTAATATTTTCAAATACACTAAAAAGTAATAAAAACCTAAACCCCAGAAAAAACACTAAAAATTATTTAAACCACTAAAAAATTAAAAACTATAAAATCATTTAAACACCTAAAAACACAAAAAAATCCAAAAAACCATAAAACCCTAAATACGCTAAAAACTATAAAAGCCTAAAAATCTCAAAAAACCCTAAAAACGATAAAATTCATAAAAAATCCATAAAATCACTAAAAATACCTGAAACATTAAAAACCCTATGAAAATATTAAAAACCAAAAAACACTTAAAACCCAAAAAACATAAAAACTATAGAAACACTAAAAAATCTTAAATCCCTAAAAACCTAAAATCCATCAAAAATCACTAAAAACTCTAAAAACCCATAAAAATCCTAAAAATTCCCTAAAATCCCTAAAAACAAAAAGACCTAAAATTATTCAAATACCCTATAAAAATCATAAAAACCTAAAACACTTAAGACCCACAAAATCCTAAAATATACTAAAAACCCTAAATGAATTTAAAACCCCTAAAAACCATAAAAACCCAAAACCCCATAAAATAAAAAATCACTAAAAATTATAAAAACCCTTTAAATGAATTAAAATGTTACAAAACAATAAAAAACATTACAAACCCTAAAAAACTCAAATAACCATAAAAACTCAAAAAAACAAAAAATACCATAAATACCATAAAAAAGCTAACACCCTCAAAATTCATAAAAACCATAAAAGACCATAACAATCCTACAAAATCCATAAAAATCCCAAGAAATGTAAAAAACCTCTAAAAACATGAAAACCAATATGAAAACCTTAAAAATTATGAAACACTTAAATCCTCTAAAAAACCTTAAAACATGTTGTGAACCGTAAAAATCCTCAAAATCCCAAATACGCATAAAAACCATATAAATCCTAAAAAATACAAAAAAATACAAAAAAATGTAGAAAAAACAATAAACCCTAGGCACATATAAAATCATAGGAAAGCCTTAAAAACATAAAAACACTTAAAACCCCTAAAACCAAAAAAATCTAAAATACCTAAAAGACCCTAAAACCCATAAAGACCCTAAAACAACAAAAACCCATAAAACATTAAAAACCCTTAAAATCCCAAAATACTTCTAAAACCAACTAAAATTTAAAACCCTTAAAACCATAATTTTTTAAAAAAATAAAAAAAAACCCCTTAAAAAGTTTAATTTTAAAAAAAAAACACCTAAAACCCAAAAAAACCTAAAAGCCCTAAAACCCTAGAAATCCCTAATATCCCTCATAATTCTAAATACCCAAAAAACTCATAAAAATCCTAAAAATCCATAAAATACAAAAAATCACAAAAACCCAAAAAAACCAAAAAAACCCAAAGAAAACCTTAAAACCCTAAGAACTCTTAAAACCCCTAAAAACCCTAAAAAAATTCTATAAACCCTAAAAATCCATAAAACCCCTAAAAACCCTAAAACTGTAAAAGCTATTAAAACACTAAAAAGAACCATAAACCAATAAAAAACTGAAAACCCACTAAAAATTATTGATGCCCACACACCCCTAAAAATGTAAAAAATTTATAAAAACCCTTAAACTGTAAAAAATCAAAAATTAACCTAAAACAAAAAACCATGAAACCCATAAATACCCTAAAAACACTAAAAACACTCAAAATCCCCCAAACCCCTAAAATTCATAGAAATCATAAAAAACCATAAATATCCCTATAACATAAAAAACCTCTAAAATCCCTAGAAACTGTAAGAAAATTTTAAAACCTAAAAACACTAAAAAACCACTAAAAACAAAAAAACTCTAAAACCACTAAAAAATCAAAATCCCTAAAACACTAAAAACATTTAAAATCATAAAAAAGTCCTAAAAATACCAAAAAATTAATAAACCCAAAAAACTTAAAAAACCCATAGAAAACCAAACAAACCTAAAAAAACATATATCCCCAAAGAATGATAAAAAATGATGAAACCCCTAAAAACCATAGAATACCCTAAACCCCATAAAACCCCTAAAATCATAAAAACAACTAAAAATATTAAAAAACACTAAAATTCAAATAAAACCCAAAAACTAACTAAAAAATTTAAAAACTCTTTAAACCTATAAAACTATAAAAACCCTAACAACTGAAAAAACCCAAAAAACATAAAAACTCTAAATAAACTAAAAAACATAAACCCTAAAAATCCTTAAATTCCCTAAAAACCCATAAAAATACTAAAAGTACCTATAATAACATACAAACATAAAAGTCTCTAAAATAGCTGAAAACCCCAAAGAATCCCTTAAAATCCTAAAAAAAATTAAAACCTCTATAAATATTAAAAAAACTAAAACCCGTAAAAACCAAAAAAAAATGCCCTAACACCCCTAAATACCATAAAACCCCTAAGAATATCAAAAACCCGAAAACCCCATAGATACCCTAAAACCAAATTAAAACTCTAAAAAACATTTAAACACCTAAAAAAATAAAACAAAATATAAAAAACCTCAAAATCCTTAAAACTAAAAAAACATTAAAAACTCAAAAAACCAAAAAACCCCTAAAATACCTAAAAACTAACCCAATACCCATAACATCATTTAATACTCTAAAAACCATAAAAAACAAAAAAAACCTAAAAAACAAAAAATTAACTAAAAATATAAAAACCCCTAAATCTAAGAAATACCCTAAGAAGAAAACATAAAAACCCCTAAAACCAAAATAATCATAAAAAATGATAAAACCCCTAAATACCCTAAAAACAATTTAACCCCTAAAAACCTCAATATAAACCATAAAAACCATTTATACTCCTAAAAATGATAAAAAAATCTAAAAACATTAAAACCCTAATCACACAAAAAACCCTAAAACCAATAAAACCCCTAAAACCCAAAAAACCCATAAAATTCCTAAAAATCCCCACAAAACCCAAAAAATTATTAAAATAAAAAACACAGTAAAGATATCCTAAAATGTTAAAAAAACCATTAAAACTATGAAAACCCATAATAAATCCTTAAAAACCAAAGAAAACATAATTCCCCTTAAATACCTAAAAATTTTAAAGCCATAAAAAATCCTTAAGTTACCCTAAAAACTCAAATAAACACTAATACCAGCACGCGGCGGTCCAGATCCACGGAGATGCGGGATATATCTGGTCCCTTCTTGGTGTGGTGCTGAATTGCCATGGTGATGCCTTTTGTTGCGACGAGCTCCTGGTGGTTCCCGGCTTCCTCGTCGGCTTCCAAGTGGTGGCCTGGACAGGCCAGACCTCAGTTGATGTTGTGCGGTGGGACATTGCCGATCTTTGAAGCTGTGTGGGGAGCGGCGGTTTTGGTTTTTCTTGGGAAGTCAGGTGATAGTGCTGGTTTCTCACTTCGGACCTCAGCGTGGAGGCAAGTTCTTTTCTGGGGTTCCTTTTTGTGTTATGATATTGTTGCTCGTCTGGATAAGTGCTGTGTTCTGGAATTTCTATCAGGTTGTGGTGGCTGCTTCATGGATTGTGGTGGGATTGGTTTGGTGCTGGCTCTTTGTTCTGTTTTGAGATATGGATAGCCACCTGCTCTTGGTGTGCGTGTTTTGTGGTGCTTGCGATGGACCTCTATATCTGGGAGGTGCTGGATTCTCGTTCTTGTGGAAAAGGATGATGGCTGCTATTTGGATGTGGGATTTGGTGAATGGTTGTTGTGTGATTTTGGTGATGATGGCTATGTGTTGTTGGTGATTTCTTGTGTTTGTGGGAAGATGCTGGATTCCGGTTCTTCTGAGATTGGCTCCTGGTCGCTGATTCATGGCGAGCTACTGAATGCTGGTGATGGTTGTGATGTTGATGCTGGTGGTTCTGTGGATTTGGTTGCTGGCAGTTATGTTATGTTGAATGCTGGTGATTCTGGACGCTGGCTGCTGCTTGGATGGGAGGTTCTGAAGCTTTGGTTTATGGTCACGATAATGCTGGATGTTGTTTGCTGTTTGAATTTGGATGCTGGTCGTTGGTTAGTTGCGAGCTGCTGAATGCTGGTTGATGCTGGATAATGGTGGTGGCTCCTTTGCTTTGTGTGTTTTCTTTTTCGTTCTTGATTTTTCTTTTTTGGGGTTTTTGTCTTGGGTCGTTAAGGGTTTTTGGGTGTGGGTTGATTGACCCCTCCCCTCCCTTGTCTGCTATGTCTCATTTGTTTTTTTAATAAATTGGGGGGGGGGGGCTGGGAATAGCCTGACCCTCACATCTTCCATGCCTAAACCGATAAAAAACCAAAAAATCACTAAAAACTCTAAAATCACTTTAAAATCCGGAAAATGTTAAAAAATTATAAAAACATTAAAAACTATAAAAATCTAAAAAAATCTAAAAAACCCAACAAAATTATAAAGCCTCTAAAAACCCCACGAATCTTTAATAACCCTAAGAACTATAAAATTCCATAAAAATCATAAATGGCCTAAAATTCCCCAAAAATGTAACAAAACCTAAAAACTATAAAAAAACCTATCAAAACCATAAAAACCTAAAAACACTTAAAACAACAAAAAAATGCTAAAACCCCTAAAAACTATTAAAACCCCATAAATACCTTAAAACCCATAAAACCCCTTATATTATTTAAAACACATAAAACACATAAAAACATAATAAAATATCTAAAATATATTTAAAACACTAAAAGTGTTAAAAAACTCTAAAAAATCTTAAATACATTAAAAAATAAAAAAACCTAAAACACCAAGAAACCATAAAACCCTAAAAACCTAAAAACCAAAAACAAATCCCAAAAACAGCTACAAAACATAAAAATAAAAACGGCGTAAATATCTCTAAAAAATAAAAAACCCTAAAAACCATGAAGATCCATATGAAAACCATAAAAACAGGAAGGAATTAAATACTTAAAAATCCAAACAAATGCTGAAAACACTAAAAACATTAAAAACATCAAAATCCCTAAAAATCCTAAAAACCCTTAAAAATATGAAAGATTCCTTGAGAATCCCAAAAGAGGTAAAACCCCCTAAAAACCATGAAAACACTGAGAATACCTTAAAACCCTAAAAAAACATAAACCCCCAAAAAACCTAAAAAAAATCTAAAACCCCTAAAAACCCTAAAAAGAGTCTAAAGACCATAAAACCCATAAGAACCACAAAAAACCTAAAAACCCACAACATTGTTAAAAACCTAAAAAATATAAAAACCATTTAAACCCCTAAAGAAATTAAGAAGACTCTAAAAACCATATAAATTCTAAAAAACATATAAAACCCTAAAATTCCCAACATACAATAAAATCCCTAAAAATTCTAAAAATGCATAAAACCCTCAAAATTCCAAAATACCTAAAAATCCAAAAAAATCCTACAAAACTCTATAAATCCATAAAATGTTAAACACTCTAAAAAACCTATGAAATCATTAAAAACATAAAAACCCTAAAAACCACTAAAATCCTTAAAATTGAAAAAACCATAAAAAAACCTAGTAAATCCTAAAATGCCTAAAAATCCATAAAAACCATAAATCACCCTAAAAACCAAAAAACCACAAAAAAAATTTAAAATATAAAATTCCATAAAAACCTTAAAAACTACAACAAATTATAAAAACCTTATAAATCCTTAAAAGCGTTAAGTAACTCAAAAACTCTTAAGCACTAAAAAACTCAAAAAAACCCCCAAAAAAACTCCATAAAACACTCAAATTCAATCAAATCCCAAAAATCCATAAAATCGTAAAAAATATCTAAAAATCAAAAAAATGTAAGAAAATTCTAAAACCCCCTAAGAAAACATTAAAAACATAAACACTCATAAGATACCTAAAAACTTGAAAAAATATAAATATTGTTAAACCCCATAAATATCTTAAAAATCCATTAAATTGTAAAAAACCATAAAAACTAAAAAACCCTAATAAAACCTTAAAAAATAAGCAAAAAAAATATCTAAAAACGAAAAATTCAAAATCCATAAAACCCCCTAAAAACACCTTAAAATCCTTAAAACCCATAAACCCTATAAAATACCTAAAACCCCTAAAACCCATAAAACCCCTAAAAATGCACTGAAAACACAAAAAACCCCATTTAAAGTCATAAAAATGTTAAAAACTCAAAAAAACCTTAAACACCCTAAAAAAATAAAAATCTTGTAAATTCCTAAAAACCCAAAAATCCCTAAAAATACATACACTTAAAAATACAAAAAAACATTTAAAACCATATATTCCCTAAAAAACTATAAGAAAACATTAAATACCCAAATCACATAATCCTGTAAAAAACCTAAAAATTCTAAAAATCCTAAGAACCCATAAAAACTAAAAAAACCCCGAAATCACTAAAAATAACTAAAATCCATTAAACCCATATAAATCCTAGAATGCACAAAAATAAAAAAAAACGTAAAAACGCCCTAAAACCCATGAAAACTCTATGAAAACCTTAAAAACCTAAAAACTGATAAAACCCCTAAAAATACTAAAAAAAACTAAGAACCTAAAATTCCCTAAAACCCCAAAAACCCATAAAGCACCTAAAAACAATAAAATCCCTAAAAATAATAAAATCCATTAAACCACTCTAAAAACTCAAAAAACACATTAAAAGCCTAAAACTGTTGAATAAGAAATACCATAAAAATAAAAATCCCCTAAAAACTAAAAAACCTAGGAACCCTAAAACCCTAAACACACTCAAGTCCCAAAAACCCTAAAAATAATAAAAATACAAAAAATAAAAAAATGTAAAAAACAATAAAAAACATAACAAAATATTAGACACCTAAAAAAATAAAATAGATAAAAACCCAAAAATTGTTAAAAACCCTAAAACCTATAAAATCCTCTAAAAACCATTAAAACCCCTAAAACCCCGTAAAAACAATAAAAACCTACTAAAACATTAGAACCCCATAAACCATTAAAAATATAAAACCCCGTAAAAACAATTAAAACCAAATATAAAAATAACAACCCTAAAACATTAAAAAATCATAAAAACCCTAAAAATCCAAATACCTTAAAAAAATCTTAAAACCATAAAAATAAGAAAATTTATAAAAAAAACTTAAACCCACTAAAAATGTGAAAACCTAAAAACCCTAAAAATTCTTAAGAAAACTTTAAAAACCTAAAAACATGTAAAATCCATTGAAATAAAAGAAATGTTAAACCCCTAAAACCCCAAAAGAAACCCTAAACCCCTCTATATCCATAAAACCCATAAAACCATAAAAATAAATTAAAATACATAAAAACCCTAATAATATAAAACCACCTATAATCCCTTAAAACCACTAATAAAACATTAAAAACTAAATAACACATTAAATCCCTAAAAACATAAAAAATAGTAAAACACTAAATAGGCCCTATAACCCCCAAACCCAATAAAAACCCTTAAAACACTAAAAACAACTAAAAACCATAAAACCCCTTTAATCCCCTAAAAAAATTTAAAAACATTAAAACCCCATAAAAACCTTAAAAAGTCAAAAATTACCCTAAAAACCAAAAAACCCCTAAAACCCTAAAAACAAAAAAACCTTAAAACCCCTCAACATCCCAAAAAAACCCAAAAACCAAAAAATACTAAAAGGAAATAAATATCTCTAAAACATTAAAAACCCAAAAAATGTAGAACTTCCAGTAAAACATTAAAAACCTAAAAAACATAAAAACCATAAAAAAAATAAAAACCCTAACAACCCTAGAAGGCCCCAAAACCTTAAAAACAGTAAACCACACTAAAACCATAAAAACCCTAAAAACCCTAAATGAACCTAAAAACCCAGAAAAAACACAAAAACACTGTTAATCCCTAATAATGTTAAAAAAACTCTAAAACCCCCATATAAAACTATTGAAACTAAAAAAAGAAACATAAAAACTATAAACCCCTAAAAACCCTAATAACACTAAAAACCCTAAAAATCTATAAAAACATATAGTAACCATAAAATAATAAAAGATACCTAGAAATCCCATAAGTTCTTAAACCCCCGAAACCCCAAAACCCCTAGGAAAAACATAAAAACATAAAAACAGATAAAACCCCAAAGAACCTAAAAATGCTTAAAAACATTAAAATGCTTAGAAAACCTAAAAAACCTAAAACCCCAACAACACTAAAAACATTTAAAATCCTAAACCCTTATAAACAATATAAAAAATTAAATCCCTTAAAACCTCTAAAAACGTTAAAAACTAAAAAAACCATTAAAACCCATAAAAAAATACCCAAAAAACAACAGAAAACTATAAAACTCTGAAAAACTCTTAAAACTCTAAAAATCCTTGAAAACCTAAAAAATTATAAAAATACTAAAAGTCCTTAAAAAGGGTAAAAGATCTCAAGTCCCTGAAAACCCCAAACAAAACCTTAAAAACCTATTAACATATTAAAACTATAAAAAACTAAAAATGATGAAAACCCATAAAACCAAAAAAGACAATAAAAATCCTAAAACGCCCCAAAAAACCAATAAAACCATAAAAAACCTAAAATCCCATAAAAAACTATAAACCCACTAAAATCTATAAAAAATATTTAGACCAAAATAAATTAAATCTCTAAAAAAAACATAAAAATAATAGAACCCCTCAAAATCCCAAAAAACTATAAAAATCCTAAAATTTCCTAAAATTTCTAAAAACGTAAAAAACCCCTAAAAATCATGAAAACCTCTAAGATATCCATAAAATACTAAAAAACTTTAAAACCCTTACATAACATAAAAATTGTTAAACTACTTAAAAACCTAAACACCCTAAAAACACGAAAACCCTCAAAATCCCCAAAAATGATCAAAAACCATAACAAAACCTTTAAAACTAAAAAAATACTTAAAACCCATAAAAACCTAAAAAATCTAATGACGCTAAAAGACCATAAACCCCTAAAAATTCCTAAAAACCATAAACCCTTAAAACCCTCAATACCCTTGAATACAAAAAAAACCTTAAAACCCCACATAAAAAATCTAAAAAACTTTCAAACTCCTAAAAAATTTAAAAATATATAAAAATAATTAAAACCCACAAAAACTCAAAAAACCCCCAAAAACACCAAAAACAATAAAAACCATAAAAACCAAAAAAAATCCCAACCCCCCCCCCCCCCAATTCCTTAAAACCATAAAAACCATAAAAATACTAATAAATCCATAAAAGTCCTTAAAAAACATAAAACCCCTATTAATAAAGAAGATCCCCAAGAAACCCATAAAAACCTAAAAACAATTAGAACCTATAAAAACCATAAAAACAATAAATGGGATCAAAAATCTAAAAACTCATAAAAATTAAACCCCCCTAAAACATTAAAAAAACTAAGATCCCATTCAAACCATACAAAACCCACTAAAAACATTGAAAACCCTTTAAACACCAAATATATTAAAAAAACTAAAAATCTTAAAAGCAATAAAAAACTCAAAATACCACTAAATTTGAAAAAACAAATCATAAAAACCCTAAAACCCTAAAAACACTAAAAACATCAAAATACCTAAAATACATAAAAATACTTAAAATGTAATAAAAACCATAAAAACCTAAAACCCCATAAGAACTATGAAAAATCCTACAGAAAACTTGATACCCAAAAACACATCAAACCCCTAAAAACATAAAAATCACTAAAAACCCCAAAAACCCCGATCCCCCCAAAAACCCCTCAAAATCCTTAAAAACTAAAAACCCGAAAAATTCCTAGAAAATCCATAAAAATATATAATATCCTAAAAAATCATAGTAACCCTAAGAAATCCATAAAAATGTAAGAACATTTAAAACCCCTAAACACATAAAACACTATCAATATGGAGGATGTTTTGGCCCTGGTAGGGGTGGTGGTTTTCTAGATCACATGTCTTCTGGTGAGAGCATCCTTACTCTAGTAAGGGTTAAGGGGACAATGGGGGTGGCTGAGCCATTATCCTCACAACCTTTGGTCGCTGATGTTCCCTGATAGTCTATTCTGATGGCTAGAAGTGATCTAGAGGTTTCTCTGATGGATTTGGGTGGCTTTAAAATATGTCTGGCTGGAGGTGTTTTTATTTCTAGAGATGCTGTTGAGGAGGAACTGCTACTGGAAGATAGGGATAATCGGGTTTCTGCTGAAGGAGTTCACGGATGTGGTGACTTTCCTAGGAGGCAGTCAGAAATAGGGAAGGCTATTGTGATGGGCGTCTAGAAAGGGAATGATCAGATGGAGATTCCCTATGCACTGGAACTGGGACGAGATGATATAGTTGGCTTAAAGGATAATGAGAGTACCGATAGATCCTCTTCAGCAGTTTAGGTTGATGCGCCTGCTCCAAACAATTTCCTGGTCGCAGCCCTGGCTGAGTCCGCCGTGGTGGATGTGGTGGTGGGAGATGTTATAAAGGAGGCAGTGGTTGTTCAGAGCACGAGGACTGGGGATGAGTGGATTATTTCTTCAGATGAGGAGGAAATGTCTATGGTGGAAGAGGATCTCTGGATCCCCAGGGTGCAATACACTAATTGTCATGATACCCCTCTGGTACTGTCCGGGTGTGCCGGTGTGGGGGGACCTGACATGGGGCATGGGTCATCTCCTCCCACAGACAGCACTAGCGGTGCTGAGGATCTTCCAAGTGCTTAGGTTTTAAACCATCTGCCGGGGAATGTTGGGGATAGTGGTGATCTGTCCATGAACCTGCAGAGGGATGTGGTCCGCCATGGTATTTTCTCTGCTGAAGATCATTGTGTGCAATTGCATGAGATGGTTTTGGTTTAATGAGAAAAGGTTTCTGCTTGAGGGTGAAGCTAAGAGGCTTGGGGAGAGGTTTGTTGAGGTTGAACGCCTGATAAACGCTGTTATGGTCAGGTCAAAGGAGGAAAGGAACAAAATAGGTGCCGAAACTTCTGGGTCAGAAGGTAAGAAAGGAAAGTCACCATCTGCTGTCAGCGATGGAGTCCCTTGTGTGAAATCCGGTTATGAAGCCGGATCCACCTCTCCCCCCTAGGGGAAGATGGAGGAAGGATTATTCTTCCCTCCCACATCATATGGAAACCTGATCCTCATAAAGGGAAGTTAGACTTAATATGAAAGTTAATAAGCGAGAGCGGCCTTCACTTTCCATTGAGCAATAAAAGGCTATGATGAAGCTGCTATCCAGGCTTCGCATGCAAGAGGATTGTGAGTCTTGATGGGATTCAATGGACATGGGTGTTGAGTCAGATTACAGTTTTACTGATGTGGGTGATGGATTTGGTGTGGGCATTGGGTATCGTGGTGCGGAGATGGATGATTTTGCTGGCGACATTGAATGATCCTCCCCTTCTGTGCCTTTCCTTTTGGACACTTTTGGCATGTCTATTTTTCTTTTTTGTTCTTTCTGACTTTCTTTTTGGGGCCTTCAGGCTGGGGTCGTAAGGGGTTTTGGTTGTGGGTCATTTGATCCCTCCACTCCCATGTCTACAGTGTCTGTGTATTTTTATAATAAATTTTGGGGGGTGCCAAGAATAGTCTGGACTCGAGCCTCCCATGCCCTAAGAATGTGAAAACCTCTAAAAAATCCCAAAAATACAAATAAAAAAGTAAACAAATCAATAAATATCTAAAAAACCAAAAAAAACATATAAAACCTAAAACACAAAAAATACCCAACGTCCCTAAAACCCTAAAAACCATAAGAATCACTTAAAATCCCTAAAAATTACTAAAAATGTAAAAAAACCCAAATAAACTTGAAAAACCATAAGAAAACCATAAAATCCAAAAAATACATAAAACACCTAAAACCATAAATAATTCTAAAAACCATATTAATCAAAGAGAAACCCTAAAAACCATAAAACCCATAAAAACCGTAAAAAGCATTAAATCCCATAAAACCCCTAAAAAGCATCAAAAAATCTAAAAACCCTTTAAACCCCTAAAACTTTTAAATACCAAAAAAAATCAAAAAATCCTAAAAACCTCCAAAATCCAAAAATCATAAAAACCCTAAAAACCATAAAACCCCTAAATATCCCTAAAAACCCTAAAAATAAGAAAAAAATCATAAAATCCCTAAAAATACCTAAAAACATAAAAAACCCTGGACACCCATCAGAAGTCCTTAAAACCCTTAAATTAGTTAAACCAGTAAAACACTAAATATTAAAAAAACACTAAACTGCCCCTAAAACCCCTAAAAACCCTAAAACCCATCCAAATCCCTAAAACCTCTAAAAACCGAAAAATACTAAATATTATGAAATAAATAATAAAAACCCCAACAAATTTGAAGAAATATTTAAAAACAGAAAAGGTCATAAACCACTAAAAAACTTAAAAAATGATAAAAACACGAAAAAGACTTTAAAAGACCCTAAGAACCCTAAAACCCCCTAAAAACTTTAAAAACCTATAAAAAACATAAAAAACATAAAAACCCTAGAAAACACTAAAAACCTAAAATACTTTTGAACCTCTAGAAATTTGAAAACACTAAAAAACCTTAAAACCTGCAAAAACTCAAAAACTCCCAAAAAGCAAATAAAACCATGAACCCTAAAACCCCTAAAAATCCCTAAAAACACAAAAAATCCATAAAAATCATTAAAAATCACTAAAAATTACATAAAAACTAAAAAACCTTAATAATCCTAAGTAAACTCTAAAAACATAAAAACACATAAAAACACTAAAAACCTAAATTAATCGAAACCAATTAAAATCCCTCAAAACACCTAAAAACCCTCAAAACCATAATACACAAAAAACCATAAAAATCTGAAAAAATAATACACCCATAAAAACCACGTAAAATTTTAAAACCCCTTTAAAACACTAAAACATTAAAAAATATAAAAAACTTATAACCCTTGAAAACTCAAAAAATCCATAAAACCCCCAAAAATCCTTTAAAACACCAAAAACACAAAAAACACAAAAAAACCTCCAAACCCCCAAAAATCCATTAAAATTTTGAAAAGGCCCAAAAATTCCTAAAAACATGAAACCCCTTAAAATCTAGAAACACCCTAAGAAAACCATAAATACCAGAAAAACACTTATGACCTCTAAAAACCTAAAATCACTATGAACCCAAAAACTGTACAAAAACCCTTAAAAACCATCAAAATCCCTAAAAATCATAAAAACCATAAAAATTCTAAAAAGGGCCTAAAAATATCTATAAAAAATAAAAAATCATAAAATACTGCAAAACTATTATATAACCTAGAAAACCTAAAAACTGCTAAGAACCGTAAACCCCCTAAAAAGCCCTAAAACCCCATAAAAACCATTAAAACTCAATAAACACAAAAAAGTCCAAAAAATCATTAGAAACTAAAAAACCACTTAAAAATATGAAAACTGTTTAAACCCATTTACATGTTAAAAACATTAATAAAATTAAAACCCATAACAACATAAAAAACACTAAAAAACAAAATATCCATAGACCCTAAAAACCCTAAACCCCTCAAAATCACTATGAACCCTAAAACACATAAAAATAATAAAAACATATCTAAAATCCATTAAAAAATTAAAAAATCAGAAAAAACATGAAAACCCTTATGAAGACTTTAAAAACCTAAAAACACATAAAACCTAAAATCCTAAAAAACGCAAAAACCCTAAAACTCTTAAAAACCCTAAAACCCCAAAAAACCATAAAATTTGAAAAAGTTGAAAAAAAATATTAAAAATTTCCCCAAAAAAAACCCTGGAAAATAAAAATAAACCTTAAAAATATAAAAATACATAAAATCCAAAAAAACCTAAAAACGCTAAAAACTATAAAAACCCATAAAATCCTTAAAACAAATCAAAATCTCCCAAAACCCATAAAAACTCCTAAAACCCATAATAACACAAAAAACCACTAAAACCCTTTAAGCCAATGAAAAGGTTAAAAAAATATAAAATCCCTCAAAAACAACAAAATAACTCAATAAAAACCTAAAAGCCAAAAGCCCAAAAACTCGCTAGAAACTCTAAAAACACTAAAAACCCTTAGAAACCCTAAAAATTATAAAACCCACAAATACCTAAAAAATAAATAAAAACCCATAAAAACATAAACACCCCTGAAAACCCCTAAGAAACCCTAAAAACCATAATAAAAATTAAAAATCCAAAAAAACTAAAAACCCTTTAAACCCAAAAAACTATAATATCTATATAATTTATGAAAAATACCTAAAACACCATAAAAAATTTAAACCGATAAGAAATATAAAAACCCTTTAAAACAAAGAAAATTTTAAAAAATAATGAAAGTCCTTATAGAATTAGAAAACTAATAAAACCATAAATAGAAAAAAAAAACATAATACCATAAAACCCCTAAAACACCAAAAATCCCTAAAAACCCTAATGAACCATAAAAATCCAAAAAAATCTAAAATCCATAAAAACATAAAATATAAAAAAAACTAGAAAAAATAAAAGAAACCTAAATAACCAAAACACACTTAAAACCTAAAAAAATATAAAAATGATAAAAAGCCTAAAAAATCCTTAATACAATAAAAACCATAAAAACATTTAAATGCCTAAATCCCATTAATACCCCTAAAACCCAACTTCGAACCCTAATAACCCCTAAAATGCTAAAAAATCTAAAAACATAAAAAAATAAAAAAAACTAAACTACCTTAAAACCCCTTAAAAACCAAAAAACCCATAAATTCCTAAAACCACCTAAAACCCCTCAAAAACCCTAAAACTGTTAAATAAATAAAAATTAAATAAAGTCCCTAAAAATTCCAAAAAACATAAGAAACCCTAAAAACCCTGAAAACCCATAAGACAACCTTAAAAACCTAAAAACACATAAAACCCCTATGAAAATAAAAAATGCTAAAACCCTAAAAAAACTCTAAACACCATAAAACCTGTAAAACCCCACAAAATACCTAAATAGACTAAAAACCCATAAAATCGTAAAAACACTTAAAACCTCTCAAAAAACCTGAAAAAAATAAAAAGGAACTAAAAACACTAAACCCCCTAAACCCCCTAAACCCCCTAGAACCCATATAAACCCATAAAAACCTTTAAAAATGCTAAAAAGTCATAAAAACATGAAAAACCACTAAAAATATAAAAACCCTTTAAAATAAAGAAAATTTTAAAAAATAATTAAAGTCCTTATAGCATTAGAAAACTAATAAAACCATAAATAGAAAAAAAATACCATAAAACCCCTAAAACACCAAAAATCCCTAAAAACCCTAATGAACCATAAAAATCCATAAAAATCTAAAATCCATAAAAACTTAAAATATAAAAAAAAAACTAGAAAAAATAAAAGAAACCTAAATAACCAAAACACACTTAAAACATAAAAAAATATAAACATGATAAAAAGCCTAAAAAATCCTTAATACAATAAAAACCATAAAAACATTTAAATGCCTAAATCCCCTTAATACCCCTAAAATCCAACTTCGAACCCTAATAACCCCTAAAATGTTAAAAACTCTAAAAAAAATAAAAAATAAAAAAACTAAACTACCATAAAACCCCTTAAAAACAGAAAAACCCATAAAAACATAAAACCACCTAAAACTCCTCAAAAACCCAAAAAACCTTAAATAAATAAAAATTAAATAAAGTCCCTAAAAATTCCCAAAAATATAAGAAACCCTAAAAACCCTGAAAACCCCTAAGACAACCTTAAAAACCTAAAAACACATAAAACCCCTATGAAACTAAAAAATTCTAAAACCCTAAAAAACTCTAAAAACCATAAAACCTGTAAAACCCCACAAAATACCTAAATAGACTAAAAACCCATAAAATCGTAAAAACACTTAAAACCTCTCAAAAAACCTAAAAAAATAAAAAGGCACTAAAAACACTAAACCCCCTAAAGCCCCTAGAACCCATATAAACCCATAAAAACCTTTAAAAATGCTAAAAGTCATAAAAACATGAAAACCCACTAAAAAATATAAAAAAGTCTTTCGATCCCAAAAAAATGTTTAAAAAACTCTAAAACCCTTAAAAATAAAAAAAAACTCAAAAAACACCTGATGAATCAAAAAATCATAAAAATGATAGAACCCCGAAAAACCATCAAAACCATCAAAATCCATAAGAAAACTAATAACAAAAAAATATTTAAAAAATTCATAAAAACCCTAAAAACTAGAATGTCTAAAAAACTAGAATGTCTGAAAAACACTGAAAACCTCTAAGAAAATATTAAAAATTAAAAACACTAAAACCCCTAAAACCCTAAATAATGATGAAAAGCC
The DNA here is from genome assembly GCA_963277665.1 of Viscum album. Taxonomy (NCBI): domain Eukaryota; kingdom Viridiplantae; phylum Streptophyta; class Magnoliopsida; order Santalales; family Viscaceae; genus Viscum; species Viscum album. The sequence goes on along the minus strand of OY728136.1, from coordinate 1,421,430,933 downwards.
TAAAACACCATAAAACCCATAAAACCCCTAATAACCATAAAAATCCCTAAAAATATAAAAACCCCTAAAAACCCATAAAATCCTTAAATACCAATAAGAACTCTAAAAAATCATTCAAACTTGTAAATATGTTAAAACTCTAAAAAATATAAGAAGCCTTAAAACAAAAAAGCTGTAATACCCAAAAACCCATCAAATACTATAAACCATAAAATCCATAAAATCTTACAAAATCCCTAAAAACCTAAAAACATAAAAAAACATAAAACTCCCAAAAACCATAAGAAATCCATCAAACCTAAAAAAAATAAAATTTAAAAAACCCCCAAAAATGCTATAAACCTTAAACCCCCAAAAAACAACTAGAAAACCATAAAAACATTACAAACCCAAAAAACGCATAAAACCCAAAAAAACCCACTAAATTCTCCCAAACTACATTAAACCAAAAAACATTGGAAAATCCAAAAAACCATAAAGTCCCTCAAAAATAAAAAATTCCAAAAATAGAAACAAAACATTAAACCCTAAAACAATCAAAATACATAAAACCACAAAAACCAAAAAATTCTAAAAAGACACAAAAAAATTCCAAAAAAAATCAGAAAACCCAATAACACTAAAAACCGCTAAGAAAACCTAAATACAAAAATAAATACCTTAAAACCTAAAATACCTAAAAACAAAAAATAACAAAAAATAACTTGAAAAAACTAAAAAATACCCTAAAACCACCAAAAACCCAAAAAACCATAAAATCCATATAATTCCAAAAAATACCTAAAAATTATTAGAATTATTAAACCCTAAAATCCATAAAAACCCTAGGAAAACCTTATAAACATAAAAAAAAGTAAATCCCCTAAAAATTAAAATTTATAAAACCCCGAAAAAACAAAAAAAACACAAAATCCAAATAAAAAAATTAAACCAATAAAAAACCTAAAAATGACTTAAAATTTCCTAAAAACTTAAAAACCCGCTAAAAACTGAAAAATCTCGAGAAAACCATGAAAACATAAAAACACATAAAACCCCTATAAATGTAAAAATATTAAAAACCCTAAAAACACTAAAACCCCTCAAGCCCTATAAACCATAAAAACTCCAAAAACCATTAAATCCCCTAAATCTCATTAAAACAAAAAACCTCTAAAAACTATAAAATCACTTTAAACCATGATTAAGAAAAAAAATCTATAAAACCATTAAAACCAAATAAAACTAAAAAACCCCTAAAATATCAAAAAATGATAAATTACCTAAAGACTCTAAAATATAGAAAAATCCCTAAAACCCAATAAACCATAAAAATACAAAAAACAACAGAAAATATGAAAAACATAAAAAACCACAAAAACCTTAAAAACCTTCAATTAAACCTTAAAAACATAAACACAATTAAAACCCAAAAAAATTAAAAAATTCTAAAAATTCTAAAAAACCCATAAAAACACCTATACACCCTCAAAATACCCAAAACCCCTAAACACCCATAAAAGCCTAAATAATACCTAAAAATCCCTAAAAAGGGATAAAACGCTAAAAAACCCTAAAAAATCATAAGAAAACATTATAAACTTAAAACAATTAAAACCTCTAAAAACCATAAAAATTGTGAATGCCCTAAAAGTCCCCAAAAATAATTAAACCCTTAAAAACCTTAAACCCCCACTGCACACACATTAAAACCCAATAAAAAACTTTATACTCTTCAAAACCTAGAAAATTTTAAAAACATCAACAAACTTTAAGACCCTTAAAAAACCTTAAAATCCAAAATAAACATTAAAACACTAAAACACAAAAAAAACCACAAAATCCCTTAATACCGTAAAACCCATAAAAATCCTAGAAAATTCCTAAAAATATCTAAAAATTCGTAAAATATAAAAATCATAAAAATCATTAAAAACCAATTATATAACCATAAAACATAAAAAAAAACTTAAAACACATAAAACTCCCAAAACCCTAATAAACTATAATAAAACCCTAAAACACGAAAAACCATTAAAACCCCTAAATCTTAAAAAAATCCATAAAAACTACTAAAACACAGAAAATTGTTTAAACCTCATAAAACGATCCGAAAATCTAAAAAAACATTATAGTCCCAAAAAACTCAACACCCTTAAAAAATAAAAAAACAATAAAACTCGACAACCCAAAAAACCCAAAAAACATTGAAATCCCTAAAACCCTAAAACTCATAAAACTTATAAAATTCCTTAAAAAAGAAAAAGACCCTAAAAACCATGAAAACACCTAAGAAAAACATAAATACCTAAACAAATGTAAAAACTCTAAAAACCTAAAAAACAATAAAAACCCTAAAAACTATAAAACCCTTAAAAACCTTAAAACCCCCAAAACCCAAAATAAATCTACAAACTCTAAAAACCCTTTAAACCCAGAAAAATGTGAAAAACCATAAAAACAAAAAAATCCCTAAAAACACAAAAAAACACCCTAGAAACCCAAAATCTCATAAAAACCCTAAAACCCTTAAAACCACTCCATATCCCTAAAAACCCTCCAAACCAAAAGAATCCTAAAAAATACCTAAACAAATAAAAACCCAAAAAACCATAAAAATTAATAATTAAATCTTAAAAACCTAAAACACTTAAAACTCCTAAAAACAAACAATGTTAAAAACCCTAAAAATCCCTAAAACCCATAAGAAACCATAAAAACCATCAAAATACCTAATAACTCAAGAACACTAAAAATCCAAAGAATACCTAAAATCCATAAAAATTTAAAAAACTAGAAACCCTAAAAACCCCTAAGAAAACCATTAAATCCTAAAAACGCTAAATACCATAAAAGACCCAAAAAAACTAAAAACCCACTTAAAACTATAAAGACCCATTAAACCCCCGAAACCATTAAAAATACTAAAAACCCTATAAAAACCTAAAAACCTCAAAAACCCCTAAAAATCATAAAAACCCGAAAAATTGTTAAAATCTCTAAAAACCCTAAAAATCATAAATATATGAGAATGTACCTTAAAATCCCTCAAAACAAAAAAAAACTAAAAAACCTATAAAAACATAATAAATCATTGAAAACCTTAAAACACATAAAATTCCTAAAACCCATAAAAACATTAAAAACATTAAAAATGATAAAAATCATAAAAACCCTAAATAAAATAAAACCCCATAAAAACATTAAAAAGACTAAAGCCCCATAAAAACCCTCAAAAAATTAAATACCCCATTAAACCCCTAAAAATGATAAAAATGAATAAAAAACCTAAATGCCTTAAAAAACTAAAAAAACCCTAAGAATGAAGAAGAAACCATAATAACCCTAAAACCCACAAATACCTAAAACCACTAAAATCTACCAAATACACTAAAAAATCTAAAAAATCCATAAAATGTATAAAAATGTAAAAATTGATAAAAAAACCATAAAACGCTAATAAAACATTAAAAAAACAAGTAAAACCAGAAAAAAACATAAAACCCCTTAAAAACCTTAAAACCCTTAAAACCCTTGAAATACCTAAAACCCAAAAATACCTAAAAACCCTAAAACCATAAAATTATAAAAACCCTGAAAAATAGCTAAAAATTTAAAAACTGTAAAAACCATGAAACCCCCTAAGAAAAATTTAAAAACCTAAAAACACATAAATCCCCTAAGAAAATAAAAATGATAAATACCCTAAAAACAATAAATGGACCTAAAACCCATAAAGCCCCTCAAAACAATAAAACTCCAAAGAATCATTAAAATACCCTTAAAACCCATAAAACCCTGAAAAAGAAATAAAAACTCTAAAATGAATTTAAACCAATAAAATGTTAAAATACTATAAAAAACATAAAACCTATAAAAATAAAAAAAATCCAAATACTCCAAAAAATCCTAAAACCCTATAAATCCATAAAAATCCTACAAATCATAAAAATATTAAAAAGAACGTATAATTTAAAAAAATGTAAAATAATATAAAACATTGAAAAACTATAAAAAACATTAAAAACCTGATAAAATTAAAACCCTTAAAAAATAAAATATTCTAAAAACAATAACATCCCAAAAAATAGTACAAACCCCAAAAAACCCTTAAAACCCCTAAAAACTCATAATACTTTTAAAAACCAATAAAAATATGAAAATGCTTCTAAACCCTGAAAAAATTAAAAGGCCCTAAAAATATTTAAAACTTATATACTAAAAAATCCCTAAAACATGAAAAATCATAAAAACAATAGAATTCCTAAAAATCCAAAAAAAAGTACTCAAAATCCATAAAAATACTAAAAAATCTAAAAATCCAAAAAATACCCAAAATCCCTAAAAATGTAAAAATACCTAAAAACCCTGAAAACCCAAAATAAAAACTTAAAAAACAAGAAATAGTTAAAACCCATAGAACCCTAAAAACCCTAAAAGCCAAAAAAATATCTATAATTCTTAAAACCCATAAAAAACACTAAAATCCTTAAAAACACTAAAAACCATTAAAACCACTGAAAACATTAAAAAACTTTAAACCATTAAAATGTTTTAAAAACTACAATAACCTTTAAGATCCCAAAAAACTCAAAAAAATGTAAAAATGGAAAAAATCTAAAAACCCCATAAACTCCCTAAAACCCCTCAAATCCCTAATAACACTAAAAACCATAAACACCTAACCCCCCCCCCCCCCACAAATCCCTAAAAATGTAAAAAAACCACAAAACAATGAAAACCCATAAGAAAACCTTAAAAACATAAAAACATTTAATAACCCAAAAAATGCTACAAAACCAAAAAAACCCTAAAAAATATTGAAACCCCTAAAAACCCTAAAAAACTAAAAGATATAAAACCCCAAAAAATAACATAAAATATATAAAAACAATTAATAATAATAAAAACTCTTTGAACCCCTAAAATATTAAAAACTAAAAAACCATTAAACTCATAAAAACTCAAAAAAACCCAAAACCCCGAAAAAGTATTAAAAATCCTAAAAACCACAAAACCCTTAAAATCTCTTAATTCCATAAAAATATGAAAATGGCATAATATGCATGAAAATATAATAACCCTAAAACCCCTTAAAAACACTGAGATAACCTTAGAAACCTAAAAATACTTAAAACCCCTAAATCCCTAAAAACTCTAAAAATCATAAAAACATAAAAACCCTCAAAATTCTTAAAACCCTGACAATAATAAAAATACAAAAAATCCCTAAAAATACCTAAAAATATTAAAAATCCTAAAAACCTCATAACACAATAAAACCCTTAAAAACCTCAACTCTATTACAACTCCAAGAAAAAAAATATTTTAAAAACACTAAAACCCCCTAGAAATGCCCTAAAAACCCTAAAACCCCCTCAAAAACACAAAACCCATAAAAACCTTAACAACCCTAAAACCCATAAATACCGTAAAAACCCAGAAGAAAATCTAAAAACCCTTTAAACCCCTAATGAAATTAAACCCTAAAACCTAAAAATCATAAATGTCCTCAAAATCCATAAAAACCCTAAAAACATAAAAATCCAAAAAATTCCCTAAATCACTAAAAAAATAAAACCACCTAAAATCCCTAAAACAATCTAAAAAACTAAAAACACTGAAATCCCATAAAAATATAAAAATTTCTAAAACCCCAAAAACAATAAAACCCCAAAATCATAAAAACCCTAAAAACCCATAAACCCCCTAAAAACAACTAAATAATCTAAAAATTCTTTAAACCCGTAAAAATGATGAAAAAAACTATGAATATACATAAAAACCTAAAAACCCATAAAACCCACAAAACCCCTAAAACCCCACAATCCATAAAAACAAAAAAAGCCTAAAAACCCTCAAAATCCCTATAAACCCAAAATACCTCCAAAATTCAAAAATATTAAAAACCCTCAAAAAATATAAAAAATGCCAAAAACCCTAAAAACCCCAAATAAATTACTAAAAAACTAAAAACACTTAAAACCCCTAAAAACCTAAAAAATGCTAAAAACCCTTAAAACCCTAAAACCACAAAAAACCATAAAACCCCCCAAAATACCTAAAACTCATAAAACAAAAAAAATACTTTTAAAACCCTTAAAATAAATAAAAAAAGAAAACCCTAAAACCCCTATAAAAACCCTTCAAACCAAAAAAAAAGAAGACCCCTAAAACCCTAAGAAATGTTAAAAACCATAAAGTACCTTGAAAACCCTGAAACCCCCTAAAAGAATAAAAAACCATAAAAACATAAAAACCCATAAACCCTTAAAACAATAAAAACCCATTAAAAATCATGAAAACAATTTAACCCCCTAAAACAATTAAAAACTCTTAAAATTCATAAAACCCCAAATTGTTTTGAAAATACACTGAAACTAAAAAAATAAAAAAACATAAAATCACTAAAAATCTCTTAAAACCCTCAAAACCATCAAAATCCATAATACTGTAAAAAAATAGTAATCTTAATAAAATACTAAAAACATAAAAAACCCAAAAAACCTTATGAAAATCATAAAAACTTAAAGAACACATAAAACCCCTGAAAACCCTAAAAATGATGAATCCTAAAAAAATCCCTGAAAACCATAAAACCCCCAAAAAATATTAAAGTTCCAAATATACCATAAAACCCCAAATATCCAGTAAATACTCTAAAAATCCTTTAGAAACCTAAAAATGTTAGAAAATAAAAAAACCCTTAAAAACCCTAAAAACATAAAACCCAAAAAAACCCAAAAGAACCAATAAAAACCCTAAACCCCTAAAAATCCATAAAAACCATAGAAAACCGTAAAAATGTAAAAATTCCATGAAAATACCTATATATATAAAATAAATAAAAACCTTGAAAACCCCTAAGAAAAACATAAAAATCTAAATGCACTAAAAACATCAAAAAACCCTAGAAACTCTAAACACCCTAAACCCCTAAAAACTCATAGAAACCGTAACACCATAAAACCCCTAAAAGCCATAAAACCTATAAAATCCATCAAACTAGTAAAAACTCTAAAAACCCTTCAAACTGCTGAAAACATTACAAAAAACTAAAATACTTAAAAACACTAAAAATCAAAAAAAACAAAAAACCCCAAAATCCATAAAACTCTTTAAATCCTAAAAACCCTAAAACCCCCAAAAATCCCTAAAGCCCTAAAACCATAAAAATTGTAAAAGTTTTTAAAATACCTAAAAAGGTAAAAAAAACCTAAAGACCCTAAAAACACATATATGTGATAAAATACCTACTAGGAAGTGTCCTAGTAACCTTATTAATTGTTTTCATGTTTAGAACATGAATATCCATAATATAATAAGTGATAAGGGATATAAATAGTTTAAATAAAGAAAAAATAGAGAGTTGGTTATAGGAGAATCTAAATAGAACATTCATATAAGAACTCCAACCAGAAGATTCCATAATGGATGATCAGTCCTTTTATAATTCATAAATTAGGAATGAAAAAAAATGTTTCATGTAAAACACTCCATGATAACATTACCTTCATTCATGATGTTCAAAGGGTACAAGGGGTGGCTATTAATACCCAAAGAGTGATACAAAAGTCTAACACCTAGTTTCGCTATGTAAAAAATCCTAAATGGTGATTTTGAAAATTTTGGAACATTTCCATGATGTTAAGGGACAATTATCACACCCTTTTGGCAGGAAAAGACAACTAAAACACTACTTTTGACAATAAAGATTGCATGGTGTAGTGCGCTTGAAATTCATATCACACCATCAGATTGGTCTTTAAAATCATGTTTGGTTGTTAATTATTGTAAATATTGGCCCATATTTTTCCCTAATAAATGGTATTAGACCTCCCCTTGTAATTTCATGATTAACCCATTCAAGACCTCTTTCATTGTCTTGGTCTGATCTATTGTCATTGGCCTACCAAGTCCCTACAATAGGTCGTGTGCAATCTTTCACATTAATCTCTCCTCATTAAAACTTATTTAGAACCCTTGATTTCCATGTGTTCCATGATCCTTATCATCCCTACACACCTCAAAAGGATATATCCTCTAATATGAAAATTCAAATGGAGAAAGATCAACAACATTAAAGGTGTCACTAACATTTCCATATCTGTTAGGTAACTCAATATCGTGGGCATTATCATCGGTAATTTATAAGACATGGAATGGTATATCTCCTTGTGGGTGATGTTTTTTTTCATTGATTTGGGAACATCCCTTTTATCATTTTTTCCATATAAAACCACCTGGATGAAATTTACATCATTTCCAAAACTTCCTTTCTTGGTCTCCATATTCTGGTAATAAAAACACAATGAAAGAAGTCATTTATGGATTAAGAGATTTAGTGGTAAACTTCACCATTGCATAGAAGTATAAGAGTTTCCTCACCCTCTAAATATCTATTTATCTCCCTTTATCTTGAAAATAAACTCATTTTTTCCTCAATTGTCTTCGTTTCATTCTTATTTTCACTCTTACTTTCAACTCTTTTCCTTCCCCCATTTCTATTGATGTCACTCATCACTCCTTTTTTACTCTTTATTTTCCCATTAACTATATTTTTTCTCCCTTTTATTTTTTCGTTTTTTTTTTCAAAATCTCTCACTATGATCACTTGGTTTTGATAATCTTACAACAACCTTAATGGTGTAATTATAACCATCGACCCATTGTACTAAAAATAATAGACGTTGGTGTATACATCATGTGTGACCCTCCTATCAAATTTCCATGGAATGTACAATAATATATGTCTAACATGAAAGGGAAAAATCACATATCACCTTGTATTTATAATTCCAAATGTAAATTGAAACTTTCTAAAGCTTGATCACTTTAACATTCCCACAACTATTTAATCAATACAATCAATAATCCCCATGATGCTTGTTCATAAATGAAACTAACTTATAAACCATCAAACCACCTCCTATGTTTGTGTAACTACCCTATCGGTGATCATAATAGACATCTTTTATTTGATAAGTCCAGTATTGTAAAGAATTTACTCCCTTTACTCTTGATCATGTTCTCTTATAGGATGAGCACTCTATATATTCCTTTCCAAAAGCATTTCTCAATATATAAGGCTCTATATTTCCATGTTAGAACACTCTTAAAGTGGTGTAATGTCATATTCTCTTGAGATATCACTAATAAAAAATCCAGAATGAAAAATAATTATGGCCCTATTATTTTGTAATTGTGATAAAAACATGTACAAATCTATGATATTTAAAAATTTTGATATCATGTGATTTGGAAATAACCTTCCCCTCATTTCACCTTTGGATTATAGAAATAATTGTTTTGGATTTTTCACCTCCTTTGAATCTATTTTTTGTTCCCTTATGTGTTCTTATGGTTTTGAATACTTGAACATGAAAATTGATTTATAATACTTACCATAATATATAGGGAACACCCTTCTTCTTTTTTTACTTGCCACTCATCATTAGTATTCATTTGAAGAAGATTCTTTATATCCAAATAGTGGTGTATGTCCACTATGTCTTGAATGTCATAGTTGAGGTAGTTCACAGACCATTCTATGGTGTTCTCTTACTCCTCATCAATATTTTCCTAAATCAGGATAATCTTTATCTATTTATAAAACTCTTCAAAACTCATATCTCTATGTTTCAAATCCTATAACTTTATGAGCAATTCATGATAATGGATTCTATAAATAAACCTCTTATGAATTAACACTTTCATGACATACAAATTGTGGATGGGTCTTTCTATACATTCTCATTGACTTGATTATAGTTGGTCCAACCAAATACTAGTATAGTCGGTGAATTACGGAGCCACCAAATTCACTTTATTTTCCTCCAAATAATTATGAAAACAAAAAAAAAATCTATATCTATCATTCCCATTCCAAGTATGTTTTAGGATAATTCATACCTTGGTATTAATGGATACTAAACTTTACTCCTATAATATCATTTTTTCCCTCCAAAGTGTTTGCTTTCTCTAAAGTGGTGAATCATGAAAATTGGGGAACTTCTCCATTCATAAATAACCCATTCCCTTGGTGGTTCACTAGAATTGGAATGGGATTGCAATTAATCGATCATTTCATTTTACCATTAGAATATTTCTTCTACATCCCTCATGAACAACATAATGTTTATTCAATTAGTTTTACTCACATACACCATTAAATAATTTTATAGGTAATTTTTTATGATAAAAGAATATGGACATCACAGACTCCCTCCCATGTTTAAACTTTAAAAATATTGTGTTCTCAAGTGTTTTACTCATTTTTTTAATCTAACACTCTTTAATTTTACCAATAAACATGATTAATATAGATTTATTACCCAATTCCAACAATATAGAGTATATTTGGAGTTTTTAAACTATTAACTACAATTCAATGATAAAATTAATAATGAATTCAGGAGGAAAATATGCGAATAAGAAGATATAAGATGATGAAAAATGATAAATGGACGTGGGATTGTATATGTGGTAATTTTTTTAGCCTTCATTTTTTTTTATTTTTGGGTTATTTTTTAATAAATATAGTATAAACATTATAAATCTTCAATATTTAAAATTATTAGAATAAATAATTAGAAAAATAAAATGAAATCACGGTGAGAGTTGCATTGTAACCTCTCTCTCCCATATTCAATGGATTGAGAAGTAATAGGGGAGATACTAGCAATTAGGTGGAATCCCCCTGAATCCAAAGGAAGATAATAAATTCTAAGGGCCTCATAAATATTTGGGGGATGGTTTTATATTTTTACATAAACATCCAAACCAGTGATAAACCTAATAACCAAACTTATTAATGATTCATGAGTACTAAAATCAAGAAAATATGAGACTAAACAATAATACAATAATAGAGTACAAGTGGAATAAAAGTGACATAACTAGTGGAACAAAAAAACACCAAAGACAACACTGAAAACTTCCAATCTTATCCAAGATCAAAATCCAATTTCCCAACCAAAGGTATTAATAAGAATCCCTAAAGTACTGGGATTTCTTTCTTTTACAAATGTATTGATATATAACATCTTCAAATGAGCCATAGTTTCCATGTATGGGGGTGAGTATAAAACATAATTGTATTTACCAAAGGAACTCCAATATCATTCCACTAGTATTTAATATGATAAAAAATTTATATCAAATTGTTTAAAAACAATTTAATGAAATTTATAACCATCTAAAAAAATATTCCATGGAAAATAATCAAACAATCCTTCAATACAACTTTTTAAAATGAATACATCAACAAATAACATAATCATTTTTCTAGTAACATCAAAAAATATTTTGACCATTTCTCAATTTGTGACTTGGCATAAAAATTTTCATGTCCACTCACATCCTCAACACAAAAATACACATGAGGATAGAGTTCCCATTCATGGTGGATCTTCACATCTACACTCTGTCCCTTTGATAGTGTTAATCCACAACCATTATCAATCCCATTCAACTCATTAACAAAAATTATGAAAAAATTATATCATCCTATTTCAATAAAATAATTTAAATAAATTATTATCATTAATCAACCAAAAATAATTTTAAATTCACAATTTTAAAATTTATAAACAATGGTTTTCCAAAAATCCATCCAATTCCAATTATTTCAAAAATAATAATTCAAATGATAATTCCATGAAATCACATATTGATTTTTAAAAAAATTTGGGAAATTAAATAAAATTTAAATGAATACATTCTATTTTAATCAATATTATTTTAATGAGAAACTACCTACCTCTCAAACATAGGTGAAAAAAATTAACGACACAAAAGCTTTAACAAAACAACATAATTATTCAATATTTCAACAATGATCTCATTAACATAAATAAAATAATCATATCCCATAAATATTGACATCAAAAAACATGGATATATACCTAATGAACTAGATCAATCATTTCGAGAGAGAAAGGGAGAATATATATAAGGAAAATGATGAAGAACATGCACTTACTGAAGAATCTAGGACTCCAACACACTTGGATTCGCCATGGAATCACCTTGACGGGATGGAAATGTCTCCACACCTAGATAAGAAGTGGAATTCATGTTATGTCTTATTTAATTTAAAGAATAGTGGTTTAAGAGGTAAATAGAATTATATCCACAATTTTTTTATCTAATTTTTCAATGGTTTATAATAAGGGTGCATGATTAGGAAAATCATACACTAAACATGAATAACACACTACTTGTAAAAAAATCACATGTTTGGATTAGGTGGTTAGAAAAACCATGTGATAGCTATGATATAACCTAATATCAATAATTTCACAGTTTCTAATGGAAATTTACATAGTTTTTCCAAACTGTAAATCTAACCATGCACCTTCCCAGTGTCTACTGTTTTATTTGTATGGTGTTTTGTAGGTGTTTCATAGTTTCTAATAACTATTCTCAAACCATAAAACTCCCCAAAATCCTAATTTTTTTTAATATCCTTTGAACCTCCAAAAACATAACACAAAACTTTTATATAATTTAAATAAATAAATACAAGATCAAGTACCTGAAAATATGGGTGGTAAATCCTCCCCACCATTGGTATTTCGGTCCCCATAAAGTAAAAACCCTATGTTTTGTTAGAATATTTATGTCCATTACTTCATAATCACCTTTTCATTCTCCCAAGTTTCATCTTGAATCTGACTATATTTCTATTAAAAATGCTTTAGACTATTGATTTATCATTAATGACTTTCTCTTGCCTATCCAGAAGCTATACTGACTCATGAACCATCATAACCTCTAGATCTATGTCAACATGATCCCCTAGAATCACATGGTTAGGTTCAGGTTGATACTTTATCAATTGAGATACATGGAACACATTATGCACTGAACTGAACCATGTTTAACAAATCCAATCGATATTCCATGTCACCCACCAATTAAGGTATCTAAAAAGGGAATATGTATCAATGAAATAACTTTCTCTTCTTCCCAAAATTATGATGCCTAATCCTTTGAGAGAATCTCAAATACACATGATCACTCACCAGAAATGACAATGATCATCGATGTTTATCTGTATATGATTTCTAATGAATTTTTACTATATCTATCCTCTTTCTTATTAAATAAATATTATCCATTTCCTCTTACAAAATTATTAGTAAAACTGGTGAAGTATCACATATTTCCGCCCAACATAGTTGATAACAACAAGGATGCCCATAAAATGCTTCAAAATAAGAGATATGTATCAAGGATTGATAACGTTTGTGGTATGATAACTCCACTAATGGTATGTGATCCTCCCATGAGCCACAAAAATCCATTCCACAATGCCTAAGAATATCCTTCAATGTTTGGATCACCCTTTGGGATTTTTCATCCATTTGAGGATGATATGATATTATCATTGTCAACTAATTCCTAAAGGATTAATGTCGATATTTCAAAAACAGGACGTAAACCAAGGGTCTCTTTTAGATAAAATCTAGACTATAACACCATACCATTTTATAACTTCTTATATATATATTTTATAATTCGTACATTTTATTAGATTCACAAATAGTTTTGAAATTGGATGATTTTGTGTGATGATCCACAATCACCCATATAGATTCATGTTTTGAACCATCCTTGTAATACTTGTTAAAAATCCACAGTTATATACACCCATTTACATATGAGAATATATTAAGACTGCAAAATAACCATTGTCTATTGGTTCTCAACTGTAACCTTATAGTAGGTGAGGCAGCTCAAAACAAACTCATTAACTTTATTTTCATTCTATCCAATCAAAATTGTGATTCTATTTCCTAATACATATTTTATATTCTAGGATGAACAACCCCTCCCAATTATTAATATTCATGAAGTTGTATTTCTTGACAAGCCATAGATTTCACCATCCAATATAAAAAAACTAATCTTATATCAGTATTCAATCCCTCAATGGTCTCCCCACCATTATGTTTTGACCTTATAGAAACACATTCCAAAATTTATGTTTGTGTGTCTTTAATGTTTTCTACCAAATTAGGAAAAAAAGAAACCACAAATCAAATAGGAGCACTTTCTCAATATTCACAATCCAATTGTATATTTTCAATAATTGACATTAACTAACATTGATCTGAAGCCTATTTCACCAACTAACTATATGAATTTCTACTTAATGCATCTGCTAAAAAATTCCCTTTACCTGGTGTATACATTAAGTCAAAGTCAAATATTTTAAGATACTACGACATTTCTATTTTTATAAAATGTAAATATTTTTGTGAGAAAATGTGTTTCAAGATATTATAATTCGTAAACACTATGAATTTATCACCAAAAAGATAATGACAGAAGTTCCTAAAATCATTGACCACAACATCAAATTCTAAATCTTATATTTTTTAGTTCTTATTATGAAACCATATATAAAATGATCCATAATAGACATTGTTTTCTCTCTTTAGAAGAACAAACCCAAAAAAAGATCCTATAGAATCACAATACACCACATATCCTTGTATTGATTCTAGAAATATTATTATCAATGTTGATGTAATGTGAACATTAATTAATATCTTGAAAAGACTTTTTACATTAATAATTCAATGGGAATCAAACACTTTTTCTTATCAAAACTATAATCGGTGATTCAAGTCATGAAAAGTTATGTAAAAATGTCAGTAATAACTTTGTAGGACAATTAAATTGTGTGTCTCAACGAAATTATTTGGAAGTCTCCCAGAGTTCAAAGACCCTATCATTTCGGGTTCTAAATAAACAAAACCAATGAAAATGAACGTCTTGTATCCAAAAATAACACATTGAATGTTTGGGATACTAACATTGATCTCGCAAGATACCTAACACTATCACCAAGTGTTTATCTTGATAAAACTTTGTCATAGAACACCCCAGTATGTCATCCAAAAATACCACAACAAAATAATCTAGTTACTTTAAAATATATGATTCATAAATTCCATAAAGATCGTCAGATAATTGTTTATGTTGAAAGTCATAACCACATTATAATAATTTTCATATCTATTTAAAAAAAATCATCATAATATACTTCTTTTGAACCCATAATTGGTGTTATCCTAAACACAGGTATATTTTAGAGAACCATAGGGATCCCCTAAATTGATCAAATAGTCCATAAATGTCTGGAAGTGGATACTAATTCTTTATCATAACTTGATTAATATTATGATAATCCACACAAAGTCTAAGAGTTCTATCTATATTTTTTTACAAAACAACTGGTGTTGTCCACAAAGATGTTTTAGGATGAATGAGCCCTTTTTCTTTCCAACTCCTCAAACTAGACATTCAATTTCTGTAATTCAATTGGTTCCATATGATAATAAGGAAGTGAGATAGGTACAGTCTCTAGTGAGAGATAAATCATAAAATATACTTATCATAAGGGTGGAAACCAAGATAAATTATCATAAAAAACATCAGTAAACTGATCGATAGTTGTTGAAAAACCACTATTTTCTAAACTCATCCACAAATACCAATGTAAAATCATCCAACTGGAATTAGATATATCTAACTAATGGTGAAAAAAATCATACCCTTCTTGACTTTAAATTTTTATTTCCTCTAAAGAGATGCTTGACAGCATCAATAGTTGTAAAACTAACCCTTTGTGTATTTCATTTGTTGTGATATTTGAACATTTTCATCCAATAAATACCCAATATTAAGTCATAGACATCTATATCAAGCACATAGAAGTCCAAAATCAATTCAAACCCATTGATAGTTATAGAACATGATTTTCAAAAAAAAGGATTGACATTATTTTTGTCCAAGATGAGTTTAAAGTTTCAAAATAGATGGAATCATCTCAACCTGAAAACCCAGAAGATCAATCAGACAAGAAGAAATAAATGGATGCAATACACCTATATCAAACAAAGATTTTATAAGGGTATAATTCAAAAGAATAATACCTGTCACTGTCAAAGGTCTTGATTGCTCATCCATGCTCGCATTATTTGGTTTATATAATTTCTTACTCACTAAGATTTTCTGTTTGTTACAATATTTATATTTCCCTAGTTGAGGTTTTATGGTATTCCTAGAATACCCAAATCTTTATTGGGATTTCTAATAAGAGATATTATATTTCTCTTATCCTATTGAAGAATGATGTGAATGAGAAGTATGAGATCTGTCCCTAGAACCAATCCTCAGATCACTATAACAATAATGCTATTGATGTCTTATATTATTGGAATTGTGAAATTATCTAGGTGGTTCTATAAAATATCACTTTTTGTGATCGAGATATCCACATTAAAAAATAAGGTGTACCCTTTTCATTGGGAGTAAGTTTCACTGATTCCATCATCTAATTTCGAGTCGTGCCACTAAATTAGAAATAGGCATCCCTCTTCTGCTTATTCTTAGAATTATAGTCCCCACTAGTTTCTATAGTTATTAACATGCTTCCTCAAACTATATTTCCTTACATATCCCTTTTTGATACAATTTATCAACTGACCATCTCTATATAATCTGATATATTAATAATGGTAATATTGGATTGAATCTATGGACTCAATCCCAAATAAAAAATGCATGTCTTTAAGGATATACTTATAGAAACTTTGGGATTATAGTATACAAAATTTATAAATTTATCTTCAAACTCTGTCACTATAGGGTTCACTTACTTAAAACTAAATAAGATTATTTTTCATTCAATCTGTAAAGTATGAGGATATTTTTTTTAAAATAATTATTAAAAAACATCCCATGTCAGGGAAGGGTCCTATTTATATTGAAATGGTAAATCACACCACTAGTGTAAAAGAAATTTCATAATATACATTACTAACATTAGCTTTACCTCAACTAGTGTGACAAGGAAATTGATGATTTGATTCATTCAATTTAGTAACACTTTTACTTCTTCTAGTTCTAACTCACCCTAAAATATGGGTTGATTTTAATTTGGGAATTGAACATAATAATCCAATTGAATTGGTTCATTATTTTGTTTCACTCTGTCAGTTTCATGTAATTCCTATAAAATACTATGAACTAATTATTTTTTCACCTATGGCTTAGGTAAAACCACATTCTCAGTAGCCTTTTCTGATTGGTTTCCATGGTGATTATCCGGTTCCATTAACTATAACTAAAAGAAAAATCATTTTAGTATCACTCTATAACACATAAGGATCATCAATATCAAATATAGAAAATCACACATATCATAAAAATTCATTACAAAATTAAATAATTTCCACTTTTAAACCATTTTTTAAAATTTCACAATTCTTTTGAAAATCAATCCATGTTCTATTATTTCAGAAACTAAACACACTTCATCACCAAATAATAAATCATTACATAAAATGAATTATGTAATCTTTGTTGGGAGTCAGTTATATGCATGTGTGTCATGCTCTTTTCATCAGCTAAACCCATGATAATGAGGTGACAACTCTTAGAAGTGTCCACAAACACTCATGTACCCTACTCCATGGTAACGTGGGTTTCGGAATAAAGAGGTTATCAATGACTTTTTATGATTTACATTTCATTTTTACATAGTCCAATATCCTTGATACGATCCTAAGATACATACCAATATGATTTCAAAAGAAAGGAACAAACAAGATGATAAAATTTGTAACATCCTTTCCCTCCTCATTGGCTTGAGAAGTGACGGGAGAGCTACTAGGCCTTAGGTGACATACCAAAGACACCAAATGTTATCAATAAATTCCAAGGTCCTAATAAATAGTTGGGGGGAAATTTTCTCTTTAATTTTAAAATTACCAAACCAACGAAAACATAACAACCAAACTTGTTAATGTTGCATGAGTTCTAAAATTCAATACAATACAATAAAAAACTAAAATACAATATCAAAGTACGAGCAGAATTAATATCACATAATGAATGGAAGAAAATGTTAACAAAACCAAAAGATCCAAAACAAACAAAAAGAATCTCCAAGTCTACTCCAAGATCCAAATCTGCATGCCATCCAAAGCCTTTAAGAATCATAATAAAAGTACTAGTTTACCTTTCCTTTATATTTGTCTTGATATATAACATTTTCAAATGCATCGTAGTTCCAAATTAGGGTGAGTATAAAACTCATTATAATCTCCCTAATGACATCCTAACTCATTCCAATTTTATTTTAAAAGTTAGAAAATTTATATAAACCAATTTAAAAACAATTTAAATCATTTTATATCCAACCAAAATATTTTTCCAAGGAAAACAATCAATCAAGATTTCAAAACTATTTATTTCAATGCAAACATTAATAACTATAACAATTATTTATCAAGGAAATCAATAATGATTTTAATGATTTATCAATTTCTGATGTTTGATAACCATTTCCATGTCCACACACATCCTCAAAACAAACACACAAACAATCTTGGTGTTACCATTTACAGTGTAACATCACATCCATACTTCATCCATTTGATGGTAGTAATTCATGAACATTATCCTTTTATTTAAATTCATGGACAACCATTATGAAAAAATAATATAAACAAATTTCAATATAGTAATTTAAATAAATAAATTACCTTCATCATCTAGATAATATTTTAATATCACTATTTGAAAATTATAAACCACGGTTTTATAAAAATCCATCCAATTACCAAGATTTACAAAACTATAATTCAAATGATAATTCAATAAAATAACACCATGATTTCTAAAATAATTTTATGAAATTAAATAAAATTGAAATAAAACATTTAAGTTGTAATAAATAGTAATCGAGAGATTATCCACCTACCTATCAATCTTAGGAAAAAATGAATAATGTCACAACAACATTAACAAACCTTCTTAAATATTAAAGATTCCAACAGATATATTATTATCTTTAATAAAAATAATCATATTCCATAAATATTTACATCAAAAAACATGCATCTATCCCTAATGAAGCATATCAATAAATTTGAAAGAGGAAAGAAGAAGATATTTCTTAAAAGAAATGAATAACAATCACTTTTCGAAAAATCTAGGTCTCCAACGCACTTGCATTCTCCAAGGAATTAGTCTGGATGAAAATTTATTTTTCCAAAACATTGGGGGTAGATGAATTTATTTTAATGAATATTTCTAGAAAAAATGAGTGGTTTAGGAGGAAAATAATATGATATCCACAATTTTATGATCTAATTTTCTATGGTGCATGGTTAATAAAACTGTATGCTAACCATCTATGAGCCACTATCTCCAAACACACATTACATGACTAGAAAACATAATTAAAAAACATAGTTCCATCTATTATATTCACAAATATCTATAATTTCATGTTTTCTATAGGGAATATGCATAGATTGAGAAACGTTTTCACCTTATTGTGTACCTCCCTAGTGTCCACTATTTTAGTTTCATAGTTTCCATAAGGGTTTTCATGGTCTCTACTAATCACGATCAAACCACAGACCTCCAGAAAATACTGAAAAATAAGAAAAAACTCCTCTAAACCTCCCAAAATGTAACCTAATAATTTTATATACTTAAAATACATAAATAAAGGTTCATGTACCCAAAAATGGGGGTGTTACATGCACATTTTTTAAATTGAATTATTCTACACAGAAACTTAAACTCTTTGTATTTCTTATTTATAGCCTTCATTTATATGATTCTTGGTGAAGAAGAGATAAGATATTATAACTACATGATTGATGTATTATATGTAAAAAATGAAGAAAAAAATATTTCCACAGGTGAAGAACAAATTGGACCATAATTTATTTTGATCCAATTCAAAGAGAAAAGATGATTGAAGAAGGGATAAAAAAGTGATTAAGATGATTTCTTACAATTTTGATTTAATAGAAATGTATACATGATCCAAGAACATTAAGGAAGTTTTCTAGGATCCTTGTTCAACATTTTCATGTTTAACACCCCTATCTCCAAAAGAAAACAAGTGAGATGGGATATAAATGGTGGAAATAAATAAAAAAGGAGAGAGTTGGTCAAGGTAAAATTTCAAGAGAACTTGTCTCTAAGAAATCTAGCCACAAGATTTCACAAAGGATGACTAATCCTTTGATAAGTCATGAATTGTGAAATAAAACAATGGTTTCAATAAAACTCTTCATAATAACATTATCTTCATTCATGATGTTCATAGAGTACAAGGGGTAGATATTTATTTCCAAGGAGTGATATAGTAGTCCAAAACCTAGGTTCCAAAAGTCAAAAAGCCAAAATGATGCATTTGAAAATTTTGGTAGATGCCCATGACTTTAATGGACAAGTAGCACACCCTTATTTAAGGTAAAGAAAATTATCCCACCACTTTTGACTTTTAATATTCCATGGTGGGTTGGGCATGAAATTCATAGTACATCATGGGGTGGGTCTTTTAAATCATGTTTGGGCCTTAATTAATGTAAATATAGGCCGAGATGCTTCGCCTGAGCAAGGGTATTGTGAAATCTTTCACATTATAATTTCCTAATCAAGTCTAAATTCAACCCCTCAATTCCCATGAGTTACATGATCCTCATCAAACACTAATATAAACATAAAAAACTAAAAAATACTTAAAAACCAAAAAAAAATTTAAAACCCATAAAAACCCTCAAAATAATAAAACACCCTAAAAATTAAAAAAATACTAAAAGGCCCTCAAAATACTCAAATATATAAAAACCCTAAAAACCTTAGAAAATCATATGAAAACCATAAAACATAGAAACACATTAAACCCCTAAAAATCTAAAAAAATTATAAGAACCCTATATACCGTAAAACTATAAAACCCCTAAAAACCCCTAAAACCCTAAAATCCACTAAAAACTATTAAAACCCATCAATCCACTAAAAACATTTAAATACTCTAAAACCCTTAAAACCCCTAAAAACTCAAAAAAAAACTAAAAAACCAAAACAAACCCTAAAACCCGTTAAAAAAATAAAATCCCTCAAAATCCCTAAAAACCATTAAAATATTAAAAAACATTAAAAATTACAAAAAAATTAAAAACCCCAAAAAACTAAAAAACTATTAGAAAATATTAAAAACCTAAAAACACTAAATATCCTAAAAACCCATAAACCCCTAAAAACATTAAAAAACATAAATACCAATTAAAACTCTAAAAATCCAAAAAAACTATAAAATAAATTTAAATTCAAAAAAAAAATTATAAAACTCTTAAAACCCATAAAACCCTAAAAAATTAAAAACATCTAAAAACCCAATAAACCAATAAAACCCCTAAAAACTCAAAAATACCTCAAAATACCTAAAAACCCAAAAAACATACAAACCTATAAAATCCCTAAAAATACACAAATCATAAAAAACCTGAAAATCCATGAAAAAACTTAAGAAACCGAAAAACACCTAAAAACACATTGAACTAATAAAAACTAAAATAATATAAAAGCCCCTTAAAATCCCAAAACCCAAATAACCATAAAACCCGTAAAACTTGTGAAAAATGAAAAGAACCATAAAAACCCTAAACCCCTAAAAACTATAAAAACCATTTAAACCCCTATGAATAATAATAAAATTATAAAATCCATAAAACCGTAAAAAACTCCAAAACCCCCGATATCACCAAAAAACAATAAAACCCCAAAAACACTTAAAATTACTTAAATTCTCTAAAAACCCTAAAAATAATAAAAATAATAATAAATACATAACAATACCTCGAAATATAAAATACACTGAAAACACCTTTAGAAAACATTAAAAAACTAAAAACTCATAAAACCCCTAAAAACCCAAAAAAATACTAAAAACCTAAAAATACTAAAAACACTAAAAACCATAAAAAACTTAAAAAACATAAAAATACCTAAAACCAAATAGAAACTAACTAAAAATCTAAAATCCATTTAAACCCCTGAAAATTTTAAAAACCATAAAAAACATTAAATCCCTATAAACTCTAAAAAACCCCATAAAAATCCAAAAAAAAAACATAAAACCTTAAAACCAAAAAACCCTCAAAATCCCTAACACCCCAAAAAAAATCTTATAAACACCCTAAAATAGAATAAACATAAAACACTCATATAAGAACTTAAAATACTAAAACACTTAAAACCGCTAAGAACAAAAAAACAAAAAAAACCCTAAAAACCCAAAAACCCTTCAAAATCCAAAAAAAACCCAAAAAACCCCTAAAATCCCAAAATATCCCCAAAAAATATAAAAACCGTAAAAATGATGAATAATTATAATAAAACCTTAAAATTGAAAAACAATTAAAACAACTTAAAACACAAAAATAAACTCTAAAACCCCTAAATGTCCGTAAAAACCCTAAAAATAACAAAAATTAATAAAACCCCTAAAAACCATAAAAACAATAAAATTCATAAAAAATAAAAAACCCACTAAAAACTCCAAAACACTTTAAACCCATAAAAACATTAAGAAACCATTAAAACCCCCTCAAACTCAACAAAACCATAAAACCCAAATAAACCTAAAACCCTGAAACCCCATAAAAACCCACAAAAATCACTAAAACCCATAAAATTTCTGAAAATTCCCTAAAATCAATAAAAACCAAAAACCCTAAACACCCCCAAAAAAACCCTAATGAAATCCCTAAAACAAAAAACCCTTAAAACCCCAAAAACCTAAAAATGCTAAAACCACTAAAATTGAAATAAATATAAAAGCCCACAAAAAACCCGAAAACTCATAAACCAACTAAAAACTCTAAAAACCAATTTAAACTATAAAAATGTTAAAAAAACACTACAAAAACTTAAAATCCTCAAATCCCTTAAAAAATACCTAAAACCCAAAAAAATCACAAAAACTATAAAAAACAATAAATACCCACCAAAACTTAAGAATTTATAAAAACCCATAAAAATCCTAAAAAATCCTAAAAACACAAAACACCTAAAAATCAAGAAAACACCTAAGAAAACCTTATAAAACAAAAAAAACTTTATACCCTTAAAAGCATAAAAATACCAAAACCCCTAAAAACCCTAAAAAAATTAATAATTCTGACAAACCTTATAAATCCAAGAAACCCTAATAGTCTAAAAAATTCCAAAAAATCCCTAGAAGTCCTTAAAACGTAAAAACCCCTATGAAAACCTTAATACCCAAAAACACTTCAAACCCTTAGAAACCTCTAAAAATATTTAAAAACTCTAAAAACCCTAAAAACCATAAATTCCCTAAATACAATAAAATCCTAAAAACCCATAAAACCCACAAAAACCATATAAAAATATAAGAAGAATTTAAACCCCTAAAAATGTTTAAAAATTAATAAAAAAACATAAAGTCCTAAAAACTCGAAAAAAACCCATGAAAACCCATAAAAACCCTAAAACCCCAAAAATCCCTAAAACCCCTAAAAATTGTAAAAAACCTAAAAATACCTAAAAGTACAAAAATAGAGCATAAAACCATGAAAACCCATAAGAAAATAGTAACAAACAAAAATCACTGAAAACCCTAAAAACAATAAAACCCATAAACACCCAAAAAAACCCTTGAAACCACTAAAAACTCTGAAATCCCTTTTAATGCATAAAAATGTTAAGAAACTCTAAAAAACATAAAAACTCATAGAAAACTAAAAAAACTGGAAAACCCATAAAACACTATAAACAGAAAAACCTTGAAGACCATTAAAATCCCTTAAAAACATAAAAATCTTTTAAAATACTAAAAACCCATAAAAATATTGAAAAATAAAAATATCTTAAAAATTCCTTAAAACTCCTAAGAAAAAGATAAAAAAACTAAAAATAATTAAAACCTTAAAGTCATAAAACTGCTAAAAACCCTAAAAACCCGTTAAGAAAATAAAAACACTAAAAACCCAGAAATCATAAAAAAAACTTAAACATATAATAGTTCTAAAACCCACTACAAACACTAAAAACACATAAAAACACCTAAAAATATAATCAAACTCTAAAAATCCTAAAAAACCTAAAAATATCAAAAAACCCAAAACCCCCGAAAAACATAAAAATCTTAAAATACATCATATATAATAAAATTCCAAAAAAACCAATAAAAATCTTAAAAATACCTAAAAACCATAAAAACACAAAACCCCTAAAAACCCTTTAAATACTCTAAGAAACACTTAAAAACGTAGATTAACATCCAGAATTGTAATTATATGTTATTTATGATGTTAAATAACTTGAAATTATCTTATAAATTATTTTTTATATACCTTGAGTATGAATCATTAGATAATAATTCAATAATGATCATTTGCGTTAATTCGAGCGGTTTTTTGACCCTAATGAACTTGTTTTGTTTAATCATTTAGAAATATGTACATAAGTTAGTTTCAAAACATTAAATAGAATATAATATATATAAAATAATATGGTTCAACCAAAAAAATGGTTTCATGGCCATATCTGAAGGTGGAAAATGAAAAAATAAAATATATTGTTCATGAAGGTGATAAATAAACACCTCACGAACAACGTTTAATTTTCTAAAATAAAAAGAAGAGGAAAAGGGTGTTAGATGATATATTATCCCATTAATATCATAACATTACATTATATGTGGGATAATTGAATTACCATACCAAGTGGATGAGTATAGGTGGGAGAGATATTAATAAAAGAACATGAAATGGAAAGGAAATTAAAGTAAAAGAGAGTGGGGGAATTACCTCTTGAATCCTTCTCTTGAGATCCTCCATAAGTAACCTAGGCTTGGTATTTTGATGATACCAGAATTTCATGGATGTAGTAGAGTGGATGGGGAAGATATTTTGGCTGATTTTAGACAGGGATTGTAGCTTGAGAGGTGTGAGGAAATGAGAGTGTGAAGGGTTGTATTTATAGTGGAGGGAGAGGGGTTTTCTTAATATTTTAATCATTAGTTTTTTAATTTCTACCCAAATAAGAAATATTGATGATTCCATGACCAAGAATATTAAATACGGAATGTGAGTTAGATATTTGGCTGCTTACATCACTTGTGATTTTAGGAATAGTGGATTTAAATTATAATTTATTTCTATGCTAAACTAATATATTTTACTATTCACCAAAAAATCAAGTATTTCAGAAAAATCCCAAAACATCACCCTAACCATTTTTTGATGTGTCGAATCCAAAAATAAACTCCATTTTTTAAAAATAATTTTTAAAATATGATTAAATTATTTTTTAATTAAAATCACAATTTACTTGAAAAATAAAGATTTTAAAATTAAAAATCATTTTATAATTATTTCAAAAATTAAATATGTTCTTATAAAATTATCTTCAAACCAGAAGTCTTATAATTTTTAATTTATGAACAAATTTAAAGAAAATAAATTTTCTTTTAAATTTTTTAATTAATTATATATAATTATTTATGACTTACAAAAACAATAATACTTTTACCATGGTTAAATTGTTACTTATAAGATGCCTAAATTTTATTTAATCATTCATGGTTAAGGTTATTATTATTTTGGACAATTTACTATTCATAAGGATCATATTAATTTTCATATGGGTAGGTTACTATTCATAAGTATAGATACTATTCACCCAAAATAATGTTTGTGATATCAGATTCCAAACATCTTACTGATAGCAACCATGTATGTTAGATTTTCGAAATTCCAAACAAAGAAGTGGAAAAATTATGTTTAATGATCACATAGTATTTAGTTTCATGATATTTCATTGTTCTTCCAAATGTGATTATACTATAAGACAGAATTATAATCAGGGAATTCCATTAATAAAACATTGGATCGTTACACTATAGATGGTTCTATATAATCTCACTTTAGGTGATTGAGAAAACCACATTAAAAATAATTTAGTGTACCCTTTGGTTTTTGAGGAAGATTAAATGATTTCGTCTTCTAATTCTCAGTCATATGGAAACCTTGTAAATACGTGTCCCTCTTATGATTATTCCCAAAATTAAATTTCCCACTAGTTATTATAGGTATTAACATTCTTCGTCTAATTGTATTTCCTAATATATCCATTTTTTCATTATTTATTTGTTGAACATCTCTATATAATATGATATAAAAAGAATAATAATATTTGAGATAATCTCTAGCATCAACATGATTATGAAATTCATTCCATCAAGGACTCAATTTCATAATATTTTTCTCTAAATCATTTTAAATTTATATATATAGCACCATATTCTGTCATTGTGAGGTTTTCTTGATTCAAACTGAATAATAATTTTATTCTAGAAATCAATAAAGAATGAGGATAGAATTGTTTGTTAAAAAATTATTCCAAATCTTCTAATGTTATTACTTGGTTCAATTTAGACTGAATTGCTAAATCCCACCACTAGTATGGAAGATCTTTCACCATGCATGTTTCCGACATCATCTTTATCTCATTCATTTCTCTAATGAAATTTAATATTCAATTATTCCTATTAAGCCACACATTTTTTCGAATCTAAATCACCTCGAAAGATGGGTGGATTTTGATTTTGGAATTTAACTGAATGAACTGATTTCCTTGGTTTATTATTTCAGTTCCCTATTTTTGTTTCTTTAAATCCATGGAAAATACTATGAACCAAATGTTGTTTCACTCATTGATTAGGTGAAACCATGTCCTCAATAGCCTCTTCCAGTTTGTTTCTATGGCACCTAATCAGTACTATTCATTATAACTAAATGGAAAATCCATTTAGCCTCACTCTCTAGAACCTCAAGGCCTAGATATTCTCAATTTACACATCACACAAATGAAAAAACTATTTCCAAAATTCAAAATTTTCCACTTTCAAATCATTTTTGAAAATTCCAACATGCTTTTGAAAATCAATCCATTTTCAACAATTTTAAAAAATCCATAATTTTTCACGAAATCATAAATAATTACTAAAAATTAATTATGTACTCTTAGTGGAAATAAATTTCTACCAATTCATTTCATGCTATTCTCATTGGCTAAAATCGTGATGATGAGGTAAAAACTCCTAGAAGTGTCTCAAAACACTGATGTACCCAACTCCCTGGTAACTAGATATTTAGCATAAAGAGCATTAAAATGCCTTTTTAGGATTTAAATTTCATTAAAAAAATACTATCCCATTTCTAAAATCCTAAGTGATAAACTAATACAGTTTAAAATTCATGGTCCAAAAAAGTTGATAACATTTGTTACATTCTGCCCCACCTCATTGCCTTGGAAAGTGATGGGGGAGCTACTAGGAAATAGGTGACATCCTCAAGAGGTTGAAGGCTGAAAATAAATTCCAAGGTACTCATAAATAATTGGGAGACCATTTTAAATTTTAAGATAAAATGACTGAACTAATGATAACCATAACAACGAAACTTTATAATAATCATGAGTTCCAAAATGTAAGACAATACAAGACTAAACCAAAATATAATCTTAGAGTACAAGCAGATAAAATGAAACATAACCCATGGAACCAAATGATAACAAAACAAAAAGACACCAAATAAAAATATTCAAATATTCTCTAAGATCCAAATCCATATTTCCAACCCAAGGTATCCAGAAGCTTCACTAAAGGATTGGGACACCTTTATTTTACCTGTGTCCCAATATATAACATTGGTAAACACACTACAGTGCCCAAGAATGGGGGTGACTATTAAAATCTATAGTGTTTCCCCAATGACTTCCCAACTAAAGAAATTGTGATGGATAATGGTAAAAAAATTATTTAAACTTGTTTAAAAACTATTTAAGACAGTTTATATCCAACCAAAAATGGTTTCCATGGAAAATAATCAAACAGTCCTTTAAAAAAATTCAATAAATATATCAAAAAAATAAAACAATTATTTTTTAGAGAACATAAACAAATATTTTAACCATTTCTCAATTTATGATTTGGTATAAACATTTCCATGTCTATGCATATCTTAAACAAAAACAAACACACAAGCTTAGTTTTACCATTAATGGTTGAACTTCACATCCATACTATGTCCCTTTGATGGTGGAACTTAATGAAATTATCAATCCCCTTCAACTATTCTCAACCATTATTCCAAAATAATATCATCCTATTTAAATAAAATAAATTCAATAAATAATTTACTTTAATAAACAAACCATGGTTTTAAAATCACCATTTCGAAATTATAAACAACTATTTACCAAAAATCCATCCAATTCCCATGATTTCAAAAACCACTATTCAAATGACAATTCCATAAAATCACACTATGATTCTCACAAAAATTTAAATAAATTCAATCAATTTAAATTCAATCCTTCATGATTTAATCGATAGTATTTGAGCAAGAATTCACCTATATATCAAACTTATGTGAAATTAAGAACAATACACAACCTTTAACAAACTATATTAAATATACAAGATTCCATAATAAATGTCATTACTATCAATAAAAAAATCATATTCCATTAATATTAAAAGAAAACAACATGGATATATCCCTAAAAAAAGATCCATGATTCCAAAAGTTGGAATCAAAAGATATCTAAGGAAAATGATGAAAAACGAGAACTCGGTAATGAATCTAGTTCTCCCATGCACTTGTATTCACCAAGGAATCACTCCTAGATCAAAAGAAATTTTCTCCACCACAGTGGGAAGAAGAGGAATTTTTGTTATGGCCTATTTGGGAAAAAACTAGTGTATTAAGAGGTAAATCGGATTAGATCCATAATTTTAGGCTCTAATTTTCCATAGTGCATGATTGGAAAAATGTGCACTAACTATTCATTAACCATTGCCTCCGAACACACCACGCGTGGTTGGATCCCACAGTCAAATAAATCTTTCAACAACTATGATATTTACCTTTATCCGGAATTTATAGTTTCTACTAGAATTTTTTTTGGTTTGAATAAACTGTGTTCCTAACTGTGCACCTCCCCATTGTCCAATATTTCAGTTTCAGTGTTTCTTGGAAGTGTTGCATGGTTTCTACTAACCGTTCTCAAACCATGTACCTTCAAAAAGCCTCAAAAACCTGAAAAAACTCATTCAATCCTCCCAAAACATAACCCAATAATTTTATATACTTAAAAACATGAATAATAGATCATGTATATAAAACTATTGGTACTACAAGTGCAGTAATAAAATTAAAGAATTCATCAAGAAAATTGAACTCATTGTATCTCACAATTTATATATTTTATTTCAATGATTCTAGATAGAGATGAAATATGATCTTTCTTAATACAGGGATAATATACTATATGTCAAAATTGATATGCAAATTATTTCCATAGGTGAAGAACAAAATGGACCATAATTTATGTTATCCCAATTCAAAGAGAAAAGAAGATGGAATAAGGGATAAAAAATGATGAACCATATTTTAAACTATTGGGCTCTAATAACAAATAATATTCAATCCAAGAACTGCTAGGAAGTTTCCTAGGAACCTTGTTTAAATTTTTCATTTACAACCAATATCTCTATAATAAAACAAGTGATAAGGGATATAAATTGTGGAAATAAGCAAGAAAGGATAGAGTTGGTCAAGGTAAAACACAAAGAAAACTTTTCTCTAAGAACTCTTGCCAGAAGACACCATAAAAGATGATCAATACTTTGATAATTCAATAATTTCTCACGAATACAAAAGATTGATGAAAAACTTACCATAATAAAATTTCCTTTATTAATGATGATTAATGAGTACAAGGGGTGGCTATTTATAGCCAAATAGTGATAGAAAAGACTAAAACCCAGTTTCCAAAAGTCAAACATCCTAAATGATGTTTTTGAAAATTTTGGTACAAGCCCATAAATTTAAGAGAAAAGTAGCACAACATTTTTGAAAGTAAATACAACAAACCCACCACTATTAAATTTGAATATTCCATTGTGGGTGGGATTGAAATTCATATCACGCAATGGGATAGAACTTTAAAATCATTTTGGGCTCTAATTAATGTAAATATAAGCCCAGAAACTTCCACTAATAAATAGTATTGGGCCTTCCCTTGGAATTAATTGATTAACCCATTTAATACCTCATTCATTCTCTTTGACTGCACCCTTCTCAATGTGCCACCAACTCCCCACAATCTGTCTTGTGAAATCATGTGCATTCCACCCTCCTCATCAAATATGCCTTTAACCCCTCGATGCCCATGTGCTCCATGATCCTCCTCAAACAATAAGAATACCTTAAAACCCTAAAAATGCTTAAAAACCTAGAAAACTATTTAACGTTAAGAACCCCCAAAAACCTAAAACCCATAAAACCCCTAAAAATTACAATAAACCATACAAATAGTAAAAACCCTAAAATCCCTAAAAATTTAAGCAACACTAAAATCCCTGAAAACCTCCTAAGAAAACCTTAAAAACCAAAAAACTCTTAAAACCACTAATAACATAAAAAAATTAAAAACTCAAAAATTACTAAAAACCCTAAATACCATAAATCCTTAAAACCATAAACCCCCTAAAATCACTAAAAACACTACAAAACCTTTAAACCCCTTACAAATTAAAAACTAAAAAAACTTAAACCCCCAAAAACTAAATAAACATTATCAAAATAAAAAACATAAAATCAAAAAAAAACCTAAACCCCCCCAAAAAAACTAAAAAACGTAAAAAACATTTAGGTCGTAAAAAAATCCCTAAAAATCCTTAAAAATATAAAAAACCATAAAAAACTGAAAACCCCTATGAAACTATAAAAATATTAAAAAAATTTAAAACACATAAAAAACCTAAAAAAATACTAAAAACCCTAAAATACTAAAAAACCATAAACCCCCTAAAACTATAAAAAACCCTAAAAACCCATAAAATCTCTAAAAACCACTAATATCACTAAGACCCCTTTTAACCCCTAAAAACGATAAAAACGCTACAAAACCAAAAATCCTAAAAAAACTCAAAACGCCCCCTAAAACTCCAAATAATCATAAAAACCATAAAACCCCTAAAACCGTAAAAACCCTTAAAATCCCTAAAAGCCTTAAAACCCCATAAAATTCATAAAAAAAAAAAGAAAGTCCCTAAAGTTTAAAAAACCATAAACCATGAAAAACTATAAGAAAACCTTACGAACCTAAAAACACATAAAACTTTGAAAAACCTAAAAATGGTAAGAGCACTAAAAATCCCTAAAAACTATAAAACCCCTAAAACATTAAAAACCCCTAAAACTAAAAATACACTAAAACCACTAAAAACGAAAAATAAATCGTAAAACACTATAAATGTAAAAAGCTATAAAAATCCTTAAAACCCTAATAAAATAAAATAAAACCCAAAAACCCAAAAAACACTATAAAACCTAAAACCCCTAAAATTCCCTAAAGCCATAAAATGATAAAATCCATAAAATCGATACAAATCCTTAAAAATTTTAAAAAACCCTAAAAATTCTTAAAACTATAAGAGAACCAAAATATCATTAATCACATAAAACCCCTAAAATCTAGAAAAACTATAAAATCCATAAAACCCATAAAACCCCACAAAATGAATAAAAAACCTAACCACCAAAAAAATCCTAAAAAATCCCTAAAAAATCTCTAAAAATGTAAAAACCTCAAAAAATCCTTAAAACCCTTACGAAAACCATAAAAACCTAAAAACACTTTAAACCGCTGAGAACTTAAAAAATGATAAAAACACTAAAGGCCCTAAAACAACTAAAATCCATAAAAATCCCTAAAAACCATTAAAACCCTAAAACCTGTAAAATCCAAAAAAAACCACCAAAATTATAAAAAACCCTTTAAACCCCTAAAAATGTTAAAAAAACATTAAAATCACTAAAAACTCAAAAAAATATAAAACCCCAAAAAAACCAAAAAACCAAAAAAACCAAAAACCCTAAAAAACGAAAACCCCTCAAAATCCTTAAAAACCCTAAAAACCTAAAAATCTTAAAAAAGACTTAGAATCCATAAAAATATAAAATCCAACAAAAAATTGAGAATCACTAAGAAAACCATAAAAACCAAAGAAGATATAAAACCCCTAAGATTCTAAAAAAATCTAACAACTATAAAAAACCATCAAAACCCCTAAAATTTGGAATAACCATAAAAACCCCTAAAAACAGTAAAAATCCTAAAACCCATAAAAACCCTAAAACCCCAATAAAAACTCAAAAAATCTATTTAAACCCTTAAAAATATTAAAAACATAAAAAAACCTTAAACCCTAAAAAAATCATCAAAAAACCTAAAAACCAAAAAAACCCATAAAAACATTACAAAACCATAAAGCATTAAAAATACAAAAAACAAAAAATAATAAAAATCCTAAAAATACGTAAAAATAACTAAAAACATAAAAAATCTTAAAAAACATGAAAACCCTATGAAAACATTATAAACCTAAAAATAATTTAATCCCCTAAAAATCTAAAAAAAAGATAAATCTCCCAAAAACCCTAAAACCTTAAAAATCCCAAAACCCCTAAAAATACCTAAAAACCCTAAACTCCATAAAAATCCTAAAAAACTTTAAAAGTCCATAAAAACATAAAAACCCTTAAAACCAAGAAAACCCATTAGAAAACCATACAAAAATAAAAATATTTAAACCCCTAAAAACATAAAAAACATCTTAAGGAATCCTTTAAAATAAAAAACCAATTAAAATCCCTAAAAATCTAAAAAATGATAAAACGTAAATAAAAACAAAAAACCCAAAAAACCATAAATCCCTAAAATCGTTTAAAACAATAAAAACCCATGAAAACCCTAAAAACCCAAAAAAACTATAAAAACTCATTAAACCCCTAAAATCATTAAAAACTCAAAAAAACCCTTAAAACCCAAAAAAACTGAAAATTCCCTAAAATCCCAAAAAAATTAAAATTTTATAAACCCGAAGAACCCTCAAAATCACTAAAAACTCTAAAAACCATAAAGTCATTGAAAAACCTAAAATGTAAAAAACCTTAAAAACCCTTAAGTAAACAAAAAACCTAAAAACACTTATAACTCCAAAAAACCCTAAAAAATCTAGAAACCCTAAAAACCCTAAGAAAAATTAAATCCCCAAAAATATTAAAAAGCCTAAAAACACATAAAAACCCTAAAAATAGTTAAAAATATCTAAAAACCCTAAAATTTTAAAAAAAACTAAAAACCCAAAAAACCCCTAAAAACTCAAAAAACCCAAAAAACCCAAAAGAAAAACTCAAAATACCCAAAACCCCTAAATACATAAAAATATTAAAAAATACCTATAAATTCCCAAAGAAATTAAAAAATCATCAAAACATTGAAAACCCCAAAGAAAATCTTAAAACACATAAAAAACATAAAACCGCTAAAACCAAAAAAATTGATAAAACCCTAAAAACCATAAAACCCAAAACCTTTTAAAACCTTAAAAACCCATAAAAACACTAAAAGCTACTAATAAATATAAACCCTTTTAACCCCTAAAACCTTTAAAAACACAACATAACATTTAAAACCCTATAAATCTCAAAAAATAAAAAAACCAAAAAAATAATAAAAACCCCTAAAAATGATCAAAACCATTAAATCCCTAAAAATATAAAAATCATAAAAACTCCCAGAAGTACAAATGAAATATATAAAACCCCTTAAAATTAAGAAAAAACCTAATAAAATACTAAAAACCAAAAATCACTTAAAACCCTTAAAAATGATAAAATCCCTAAAAACCCAATAAAATCTAGATACCCTAAAATCCCCAAAATCCCTAAGAATCCATAAAATCCAAAAAAATACCTAAAAATACCTAAAAAATAAAAAACCCTAAAAACCCCTATGAAAACCTTAAAATCCGAAAAACACTTAAAACCCATAAAAATATAACAAACTCTAAAACCTCTAAAATACCCTAAAAACACTAAATCCCATAAAAACAATTAAAACCTATAAAAACATAAAAATCCATAAAACTCCATAAAACTCTTAAAGACGCACTAACAACTATAAAACCCCTTTTGACCACTAAAAATGTAAAAAATCACTAAAAAGTAATAAAAACCATAAAATATCATAAAACCCCTAAAAACCTAAAATCACTATAAAACTCGTAAAACCACAAAATCCCCCTAAACCCATTAAAATAGCTAAACCCCATAAAAATCCTAAAAGATTACTAAAAATCCAAAAAAATATAAAAAACCCAAAATCCCTTGAAAACCAAATGAAAACCTAAAAAACCTAAAAACTATTGAAACCCCAAAAAATAAAAATATTAAAAACACTAAAAACACTAAAACCATTGAAAACCATAAAACCCCCAAAAAATGTAGAAACCCTAAAATCCCATAAAAACCCCAAAACCCCTCTGAAAAATCTAAAAAATATTTAAACCCCTAAAAACATTTAAAAAATCTAAAAAAACATAAAATAAAACTATAAAAACCCTAGAAATAGAAAAACCTAAAATCCATAAAATCGTAAATACCTAAAACCCCTCAAAACCCCTAAAGGACCTAAAAGCAACAAAAACAAAAAAATCTATAAAAATATAAAACCCTTAAAATCTTGAAAAACCTTAAGAAAAAAAATTAAAAACCCCAAAACACTTAGTACCCTTAAACCCCTAAAAATGTCAAACCCCCTAAAAACCTTAACAACCCTCAATTTCACTAAAACCTCTAAAAATACATAAAAATTGTAAAAAACACTAAAAATAAAAAGAACTCTATAAACCTTGAAAACCCCAAAGAAAACCTTAAAACCTAAAAAAATATTAAAACACATAAAAATGTCAAAAAAAGGCAGGAAAACCTTAAAGACCATCAAAATCGTAAAAACCCTTAAAAACCAAAAATACCATAATACCCATAAACCCACATAAAATCTTAAACGAAGTAAAAACTCAAGAACCCATTGATAAACCTAAAAACATTAAAATCTCATAAAATCCATAAAACCACTAAAATCTCAAAAATAACCATCAAAACCAAAAAAATATTTCAACAATCCTAAAACCCTAAAAACATTCAAAATTCATAAATACTCTAAGAACACTAAAATCCTAAAAATCCATTAAAATAAATAAAAATGAAAAAACCCTAAAAACCCAAAAGACCCTATGAAGAGCTTAAAAACATAAAAACACTTAAACACCTAAAATACTAAAAAAAAGCTAAACGCCTTAAAAATTCCAAAACACCATAAAAACCCTAAAAAATGACAAAATAACTAAAGATCCTAATGAATATCTAAAAATCCCCAAGGAAAAAATTATGAAACACTAAGAATACTTAATAAAACATTAAAAACATAAAACACATAAAATCCCTAAAATCCTAAAAAATGAAAAAACCCCTAAAAGCCATTAAAAACCATAAAAATCCCTAAAACCATAATAACCCCTAAACCCCCCCCCCCCCCAAAAACCCGTAGAAACCAATAAAAACCTAAAACCCACTAAAAACCCTAAAAATCATTTAAACCCCTAATACATTAAAACATTCTAAAAACCATTTAAGGAACTAAAAACTCAAAAACCCCCATAAAACAATAAAACCCCTAAACCCCTAAAAAACCTCAAAATCCCTTAAAACATAAAAAAACATAAAAATCATAAAAATCATAAAAATCGCTAAAATCCATAGAAACATAAATAGCACTAAAACCTAGAAAACCATGAATACAAACTTAAAAAGCTAAAAACAATTAACACCCTAAATATCCTAAAAAATGCTAAAAACTCCAAAAACTCCTAAAACCCTAAAAACAACAAAATCCCTTAGACGCTTTAATACCCCCCAAAACCCCAAAAAACCGTAAAGGTCAATAAATACTCCAAAATATTTTTCAACCCCAAAAAATGCTTACAAAAATCTAAAAAACATCAAAACCCTAAAAAAAACCAAAAACTAAAAAACCCTAAAAACCCATAATGACCCTCAAAATCCATAAAAACACTAAAAGCATAAAAATAATAAAAAATCACTAAAATCCCTAAAAATGTAAGAATCCTTAAAAAACCTAGAAATCACAAATAATGCCATAAAACCAATTAAAACATCTAAAACCATAAAATCACTAAACATCCAAACAATCATCATACCCCTAAAAACCCCTAATACCAATAAAATACCTAATTTTTTTAAAAATATATCATATCCTAAAATTTCCATAAAAATCTGTAAAAATATAAATAACCATAGAATCATAAACACCCCTAAGATAATATTTAAAATAAAAAATCACATAAAGCCCCTATGAAGCTGAAAAACATTAAAAGCCCTAAAAGTCTGTAAACCCCTAAAAACATAAAAACACTTAAAAACATTAAATGGACCTAAAACCCATAGAAAACTTAAAAACTGCTAAAACTATAAAAATTAGTTAAACTACAAAAAAATTAAAAAAACTCTTAAAAACCTTAAAATGATAAAAAAAACCCTAAAAACACAAAAAAATCAAAAAAACCGTCAAACCGTAAAACCCTTCAAAATTCTTATGACACAAAAAACCCATAAATAGGTAAAAATATCTAAAAATACCTAAAAAATAAAAACCCATAATGAACTTAAAAAATAGTAAATAAATATTAAAAACCTAAAAACCCTTAACCCTTTAAAACCAAATAAATGCTAAAAACCCAAAAGACCATAAAACCCCTAAAACAAATAAAAAATAAAAACCCTAAAACCATAAAGACCCATAAAAACATAAAAAGTACTAAAAAATCGACTAACCATTTAAACCTCTAAATACATTGACAAAGTCTAAAACACTAAAAAACACAAAAAACCACTAAATACCCAAAAAACCTATAAAAACACTAAAACCCTTAAAATCCCTAAAAATCTCAAAAACCCTTAAAACCTTTAAAAACCATAGAAATTCATAAAATCCCTAAAAACGTAAAAAACCCTAAAAACATTAAAAATACTAAAAACATTTAAAACCCTATGAAAGCCATAAAAACCTAAAAACACTTAAAACCACAAAAAACCATAAAAATGATAAAAACACTAAAAAATACAAAATCTAATAAAACCCATAAAAACCATAAAACCACTAAAACCCCAAAAAACCCCTAAAACCGCAAAAAAATATAAATAACCATTAAAACCATAAAAACATTAAAAATATAAACAACCTTAAAACCCCTAAAACACAAAAAAACCCTAAAACCCCCCAAAAAACTCAAACCCCCATGAAAAACCTAAAAACACACAAAAACCCTCAAAACCCCTAAAAACCATAAAAAATCATAAAAATCCCAAAAAATCCCTATTAGTTTAAAAAAACCATGAAAACCCCTAAGAAAATATTAAAACCCTAAAAACACTTAAAAACTCAAAAACCTAAAAAAAAACTTACCCCCCCCCCCTCAATATCCCTAAAAACCATAAAATACACGAAAATACATAAAAATTACTAAAAATGTACAAGACTAAAAAATCCCGGGAAACCTGTAAGAAATCATTAAAACCTAAAAACACTTTAAACACCTAAAAACATAAAAATTTCTTAGAACCATAAAGACCAAAAAACCCTAAAGACACCTAACAACCTTAAACACCCCAAATCCCATAAAAACCACTAAATATTCTAAAAATCATTTAATCCCATAAAAATGTTAAATAAATGAAAATACATTAAAAACCATAAAAAACTCAAAAACCCTAAAGAACCCAAAAATTCATAACACCCCAAAAATATAATAACACCCCTCATAAACCCAATACATCTTAAAGACATTAAAAATCCTGAAATATTCCAAATAACATAAAAACCTAAAAAACCCCTAGGATATCGATAAAAATATAGAAACCCTTAAAACCAATAAAAACATTAAAAATTTTGAGACCACTAAAAACCTCCAAATTTCTAAAAACTATAAAACTTATAAAAATGGCCTAAATATATGTAAAAACAATAAAAAACCATTAAAATTGAAAATCCCTATGAAAAAACATAAAAACCAAAAATAACATAAATCCCCTTAAAAATTATAAAGCACTAAAAACCTTAAAACCCCTTAAAGCCCACTAAAAACCCTAAAACCCATAAAGACATAAAAATCCATAAAATATCATAAAAATTTAAAAAAACACTCAAAACCCTTTAAAACCTGTAAAATCCTCTAAAACCCCTAAAATCATTAAAACTGTAAAAACTGAAAAACCCTAAAAACTCAAAGAAATAATAAAACCCTAAAACCACTAAAATCAATAAAACCCAAAAAAAATCCCTAAAACCCATAAATATCCAACAAAATCCAAAAATAATTAAAAACCCTAAAGCCCTAAAATCCCTTAAAAAACTTTAAAAACCTAAAAAACACTAAAAAACCTGAGATACATAAAAAACACAGAAATAATAAAAACCCAAAACACTAAAAATTGTCTAATACCCCTCAAAATTCCTTAAAATACCTAAACCCCGTAAAATCCTAAAAAATCATTAAAAATATATCAAAATGGAAAAAAACTGAAAAATCCAGAGTACCCCTTAGAAAACCTAAAAACCATGAAAACACATAAAACCACTAAAAACCCTAGAAAGGCTAAAAACCCTAAATGACACTAAAACCCCTAAAACCTCTAAAAACAATAAATCCATAAAACCTTTAAACCTTAAAAATATATAAAAACATTAATACCCCCTAAAACCTCTAAAAACCATTTAAATAGACAAAAATGATTAAAAAAAATATAAAAAAAAATTAAAACCATAAAAAACTAAAAAAATCTAAAAACCCACAAAAACCATAAAAACCCAAAAACTCTAAGAATATATAAAATCCCTAAAAACAATAATATCCTAAAATCCCCACAAATCCCTAAAAATGTAAAAACCCTGAAATACCATAAGAAGCCTTGAAGAGATAAAAACTCTTAAAACCGCTATAAGTACTAAAAACACTAAAATTATAAAACCCTAAAAACCTAAAACCTTAAAAACCATAAAACCCTTAAAAACCTTAAAAACCATCAGACACCATAAAACCCTAAAAACCACTTAAAATTTTAAAAACTCTAAAAACACTTAAATTTTGAAAACCCGTATAAACGTCTAAAAATTATAAAACTCTAAAAATGCTATAAACACATAAAATCCATAAAGAAAATAAAAATTCTGAAATCCCTAAAACCCCTAAAAACCCTAAAAATCACAAAAACCTAAAATATATAAAAACCTAAAACACATACATACCCTAAAAATCATCTAAAACATCTAAATACACATTAAACCCCTAAAAATGTTATGAAAATATAAAAAAGGTTAAAAATCCTAAAAAGCATTTAGAACCCCACAAAATCCATAAAAATTCAAAAAACCCTCAAAACCCTACAAAAATATTTATAAATCCCTATAAATACATAAAAATGTAAAAAACCTTAAAACCCATGAAAAAAACCATATGAAAACCTTGAAAACATTAAATTAATTAAAACAACTAAACCCTAATAAATGATAAAAATGCTAAAAAAACTCAGTGCTCCTAAAAAACCTAAAAATTTATAATAATTATATAAAATCACTAAAAATATATAAAAAAGTTAAACCCCAAAAAACCATAAGAAACCACCAAAACCTAAAAACACATAAATCCCTTAAAAACATAAAAATATTTAAAACCATAAAATTACCCAAAACCCTAAAATCCACTAAAAACCATAAAACCCCTCAAAACCTTAGGAAACCCATTAAAAATGAGAAAAATCCATGAAAGATATAGAGGCAGAATCTCTGGGATTCTCTTACGTTTAGGTTCTCCTAGAATGTTGTATCCCCTCATGGTGCATCTTCTCTAGTGTGGTGGTTCCTTCATTGCGGATTGCATTTGCCGGGAGTCTTCATCATATGAAGGCTTCAATCAAGGGGGAGCGGGTTAGATCTAGTCTCTCCAGCATATGGTGTTGTAGTTTCATGGAGGAGTGGGCCAATGCTGGAATTTCCTTCGTGTGGTGTTGAAGATCCACAGAGGTGATGCTCAGATCTGGAATTTTCAGAGTGCGGCATTACAGATTCATGGAGGGGCGAGTCAGATCTGGACGTTTCAGCTTGCAGTGCTGAAGATCTGTATCCCTTATCTCTTGATATGGTCTCTCTTAGTGGTGATGGGATTCTGTGGTGCTCTATGGTTTTATGGAGTCTGGTGTTTCTAGGTATATTTGGTGTCTTCGTCTTCCCTAAGTGATGTATTTTATCATGTCTTTGGTCTTTGTTCTCTTCACAAGTTGGCTTTTGTGATTGGTTTGGATTTGGCAGTTATGGAAGCCTTGTGGAGTGCCATTTTTTTGGCTTATCTTGGTTCGTTTGGTGACATGCAGCTGTTGCAGGTTTGTGCTAGATCTGGTTTAGCTTCACCTTCATTTAAATATATAGATGCAGGACTATTTATGGGGAGGTAAAATCTTGATTCCTTGATGTTTTGTGGTTTTCTTGTGGTGTCAAACTGGTTCATTGGTTCTGCGTTTCTTATTGAATGTTTTGGTTGGAGTATTTTTCATTTTAGATCTGATGTTTATTGTTTCTAACTGGTTTGTTCTTGACGTAATGAAGGTACTGGCTCTTGGGTTTGATGAGAAATGTTGGGTGCCTTCTGATGATTTTGTGTGATTATCAGGATACTAAAGGGGTCGTTTGGCACTCTAGGGGGTGTTGTGATGTGGAATGGTGGTGCTGGGAGCCAATTGATGTATGATGATTGGTCAGGAGGTGCTGGATACTAGAAACTAAGATGCGAAAGGTTGGGAGTTGTTTTTTAGGAGGTGCTGGTTATTGGAATCTGAGATGTTGTTGTTTAGGAGGTGCTGGAGGCTGGAATCTGAGCTGTTGGATGCTTGTTGCTTCTTGGTAGGGAGAAATATCCTGGCCTTGGTAATTGAGGAAGGAGATGCTAGCTAGTGGGGATTGGGGTGCTGAATGTTGGTTGTTGCTTGGCTGGATTGTGATAAAGTTGATGTTTGTTTAACTTGCGGATGGTTCTATGTTTTTTGGGTCTATGTTAATAGCGGTGGATTGGTCTGGCAAGGGGGTGATGGATACTAGAATCCGTCTTGCGGGATGCTGGTTGCTGATTGGCTGGGTAGTGCTGATTGAGATTATTGTGAATTTCTGCAATGTCTAGCTTTTGTGTGCTTTCTGTGTTTTGCGATTCTATGGGTTTGGGATGTTAATGGTTTTTGGGTGTGGGTTGTTTGGCTCATCTCTTCCCTTGTCTGTTGCATCATTTTTCAAATAAATTGGGGGGCCAGGAATAGCCTGGCCCAACACCTACCTTGCCCCTTAAGAAAACCCAAAAACTCATCAAAACCTGAAAAATCACTAATAACTATAAAACCCCTTTGAACACCAAAAACATGAAAAATATCTAGAAAACCATAAAAATCCTAAAAAACACAAATACCCAAAAAACCCCATAAAATCCCTAAAACCCTAAAAAACCTTAAAAACACTCAAAATCCCTAAAACCCTAAAAACCCATAAAAATCCAAAAAATACCTAAAAAATAAAAACAAAAATAACCAAAAAAATATAACCATTAAACCCCTGAACTCCAAAAAAAATTTAAAAATAATAAAACCCCCTGAAAAACACTAAAAACCATTGAATACCATTAAAAACCTCTAAAAACCTTTAAAAACCCTTAAAACCATAAAACCACTAAAACCAATAAGAACACTTAAATCCCAAAAAACATTAAAAACACTAAAAAATAAATTAACAACCTTAAAAAATAAAAAAATTCCAAAAACTAAATAAATAAATAAAAATTTAAAATGCTCAAAAACATGAAAAATATTAAATACCCTAAAAACCCTAAAATACCCTTAAATCCTAAAATTCTATAAAAATCCCTAAATCATAAAAACTATGAAAACCCTAAAAACCCTTAATAAAACATTAGAAACCTGAAGCCATAAAAAACCCCTAAAATCCTAGAAACTAAAAAACCCTAAAAACTTTAAAAACCATAAAAACCCTAAAACCCTAAAAACCCCGAAACCCCTTAAAATCCCTAGAAACCCTAA
Source organism: Viscum album (assembly GCA_963277665.1). Classification (NCBI taxonomy): domain Eukaryota; kingdom Viridiplantae; phylum Streptophyta; class Magnoliopsida; order Santalales; family Viscaceae; genus Viscum; species Viscum album. The sequence goes on along the minus strand of OY728136.1, from coordinate 1,421,389,039 downwards.
AATCCATCAAAATAGTAAAAACTACCAAAAAAATCCAAAAAAATTTAAGAAAAATAAAAACCCTGCAAAAACATATGGAAATTATAAAACCTAAAACAATTAAAACCCCAAAAAACCCAAAAAACACTAAAAACTACAAAAGGCCCTAAAATCCCTAAAAACCATAAAAACATCTAAAAAAATTAAAACCATAAAAACACATACATCCTTAAAAACCAAATAAGAAATATAAAAACCCTTTAAACCCTTAAAAACATAAAAAATTCTAAAAAATATAAAAACCCTGAAAACTCAATAAACCACCTAAAAAGCAAAATTTGTAAAAACCCCTAAATACCTAGAAAACCCATAAAACCCTAAAATACATAAAAAACAATAAAAACCCCTAAAAATATCTAAAAACCTAAATAATCCTTAAAAACTGAAAAACAATAGGAAGACCTTAAAAACCTCAAACACTTGAAATCCCCAAATAAACCAAATAAAGCTAAAGCCCCTAAAACACTTAAAACCATAAAATCCATAAAAACCTCTAAAAACCATAAATACAAAAAAAACCATAAAAACCTAAAAACACACTGAAAACACCAAAAAATACTTTAAACCCCTAAAACATAATTAATCTCTAAAAACCATACAAACTATTGAAAACTCAAAATACCACTAAAATCCAAATAAAACAGAAAAACCTAAGAAACCCCCATAACCCTAGAGAAACTAAAAACCATAAAAAACCTAAAAATCCCTAAAAATCTATAAAACCATAAAATACCCTAAAAATCATAAATACCCCTATGAGAACCATATAAACATAAGAAACCTAAAATTCATTCCAAACCTAAAAAAACACTAAAAAACCTAATACCCCAACACCATAAAAACCATCAGAATCCCTAAAAACCCTAAAAACCAACAAAATACTAAAAAATACATAAAAAAATAACAACATAAAAACCATAAAAACCCGGATGATCCATAAGAAACCCTTAAATACCTAAAAACACTTAAACACCCTAAATACTAAAAAAATGCTAAAAACCCTAAAAAACCCTAAAATTTCTAAAAAAACATAAAACTCATAAAACCCATAAAACCCTAAAAACTCAAAGAAACCCTAAACCACTAAAAACTCTAACAATACTTTAAACCCCTGAGAACAATACAAAACAATAAAAAACCTTTAAACCCCTAAAAACCGAAAAAACCCCAAAACCCCCCAAAATATCTAAACCACCTAATACCATGAAAATAATATATAATAATTTAAAATCCCTAAAAACATAAAAACCCTAAAACCATTTAAAACCCAAAGAAAAAAAACTAAATAACTTAGAACCCCTAAAAATCGAAAAAACCCCAATAACCATAAAAATCTTTAGAAAATACTAAAACCCCTTGCATTCCATAAAACCACTAAAAATAATTAAATAACTTAAATAACTCCTAAAATATCAAAAAAAAGTAAAAAACCTAAAAACCCTCAAATAAAATACGAAAAACCTAAATCCCGAAAAGTCCATAAAACACTAAAACCACCAAAATCCATTAAATTCCATTAAAAACTTTAAAACCCCATAAAAACCTAAAAACCCCAAAAAACACTCCAAAACCCTTTAAACACAAAAAAATTTGACCAAACACTAAAAAACCATTAATCCTCAAAAAAAGTAAAAAAACACAGAAAACCCTAAAAACCCAAAAAACCATAAAAATCCTGAAAACCATAAAACTCTAAAACCTGTCAAAATGAAAAAAACCCCCCTAAAGACATAAAAATCCAAAAAAAATCTCAAAAATTATTAAAAATGTTGAAAAATTATAAAACCATGAAAAATAATAAGAGAAACATAAAAACCACAAAATACATAAACCGCTAAAAACCTAAAAACGTTAAAAAACAAAAAAAAACCTAAAACCCCTAAAAACCATAAAACACCTAAAACCCTTCAAACCCTGAAAAAACAATAAAACCCCTTAAAAAACAAAAAAAACATTAAAAACTCTAAAAAAACTAAAAACCCTAAAACCCCCAAAAAATCATAAAAACCTTAAAAACCCTAAATACCTTACAAATCTCTAAAAATGTAAAAACCCATAAAAACCCTAAAAACAAATAAAACTGGAAAACATTAAAAAACCTAAAACCCCTATAAATATAAAAATACAAAAAACCCTCAAAATCCCTGAAATTCCTAAAAGACTATAAAAATCCTTAAAAATCCCTAAAAATGTAAAAAAACCCTAAAACCCTTAAAACCCCTAGGAAAACCACAAAAACCTAAAAAAAATTTAAACACCTAAAAATATAAAACAAATTAAGAACCCTGAGAACCCTAAACCAATAAAAAAAACTATAATCCTTAAAAACCCTATGAAACAATAAAAACCTTACGAAAAATCTAAACACAGTAAAACCCCAAAAAAGCTCAGAAAATCTCAAAAAACCATAAAAATCCTAAAAAATCCCAAAAAATCTTTTAAACTGAAAAAAACCCATAGTAGACATAAGAAGATAATAAAATCATCAAAAACATAAACCCATAAAATCCTATAAAATATTAAAATCTAAAAAATAGTAAACCCCCTAAAAACCTTAAACCCCTAAAACACCATAAAACCATTAAAATCCTAAAAAACCATAAAATCACAAAAAAATTTAAAAATCCTAAACACCCATAAAAACCTTAAGAATACATTAAAAACCCAAAAATATATAAAATCCCTAAAAAACATTAAAATCGATAAAAAAACCTAGAAGGATTTAGAAACCTTAAAAACCAGTAAAACCATAAACACCCCAAAATATATTAAAAACCCTTAAATCACAAAAAAAAACTCTAAAAACCCACAAAAAACGTAAAAAATTCTTTAAGCCCCTAAAAACTGAAAAAACTCAAAAAAAACTTAAAATCCCTAGAAAAATAAAAAACCACAAAAACCCGAGAAAACCAAAAAAACCCAAAAATCCAAAATAAGCCTAAACCACTCAAAATCCCTAAAAAATATAAACCCCTTAAAAATTATAAAAAGTACATAAAATTCCTAAAAATTTTAAAAACCATAAAAACCCTAAGAAAACCTTAAAACCCCAAAAACACTTAAAATCCAAGAAAACATAAAGAGCACTAAAAACCCTAAAAAATAGTAAAAACACTAAAATCTATAAAATCCATGAAAATAATAATAAACCCAAAAACCCATAAAAACATAAAAAACACTAAAATCATTTAAACGATTAAATTATTTTAAAAATATAAAAACACATTAAAACCACAAAAAAACTCAAAAAAACCTAAAACCTAAAAAACCGTAAAACAATAAAAATCATTTGAACCCTAAAAAAGATAAAAATATCCTCAGAATATTTAAAGAAACCCTAAAACCAAAAAAATACTAAAAACCATATGAAAAACATAAAAACATAAAAACACTTAAAACCCCTCAAAACCTAGAAAATGCTAATAACATTTAAAAACTCTAAAACCCCTAAATAACCATTAAAACCATCAACATACATAAAAACCATAAAAATAATAAAAAAAAAAATAAAATCCCTAAAACTCACTAAAAACATTAAAAATGATAAAACCCCTAAAAACCTAAAAACAGTAAAAACCATAAAAACAAAAAAACCATAAAAAACCATAATGACCCATAAAACTATAAAAACACTTAAAAATCCATAAAAACCTAAAATATACAAAAAAATCTAAAAATTGATCAAACCCATAAAATGTTTTAAATTCTCTAAGAAACATTAAAACCAAAAAAACATAAATAACCCTACAAACTAAAAAAAACATAAAAACCATAAAATCAATAAAAATCCTAAAAAAAGCCCTAAAAATCCCTAAAAACATAAAAAATACTAAAAACTCTGAAAAATCATAATTAAACCTAAAAAACTATAAACACTGGAAACCCCTAAATAACCTAAAAACCCACAAAACTTTTAAACCCCTCAAAATCCCTAAAAACCATAAAAACCCCTAAAAATTATAAAAATCTTGAAAGCCCTAAAGACATAAAAAAACCTAAATCTTCTAAAACCCTTGAGAAAACCTCAACAAAGTAAAAAACACTTCAGAACCCTAAAAATATAAAAAAAATCTAAAAAACCTAAAGTACCAATAAAACCAAAAAAACCCCTTAAAACCATAAAAACCATAAAAAATTAAAAACTGTAAAACACATAAAACCCCTAAAAATAAAATAATATAAAAACCCTTTAAACCCCTTAAAATGTTAAAAAAAATGAAAACCCATAAAAACCCCATAAAATCATAAAAAAACCTAAAACCCCCAAAATTTCCTAAAACCATTCAAAACCTAAAAACAAATCCTAAAAACTATAAAACCCAAAAAAATGTAAACCCCCTGAAAACCCTAAAACCCCAATAAAAAACTAAAACCCCATTAAAACACTAAAAATGTTTTAAATCACTAAAATTGATAAAACCTAAAAAACCCTAAAATCCCTCAAATTCCCTGAAAAACATAAAAAACTCATCAAAATCCTAAAAATCATTAATAATACATAAAACATAAAATACCCTAAATACCCTAAAATTCTTATAAAAACCTTAAAAACCTAGAAACACATAAATCCCATATAAAACCTAAAAAATTCTAAAAATACTAAAAACCAAAAAACCAAAATTACCCCTAAAACCCCTAAAGAAAAATGTCACTGCTCTCTCCTAGGCTCTCCCTCTCGACGCTGCGCTCTCTAGGGTTTCCTCCTCGCTTCTTCCATGGCAGTTTTAATTCGACGATCTTTTACTCTTCTCCGGACTAATCTCTCTCGATCTCTCTCCCTTGGTATGGGCTACGTGAGTCGGTCCTGGCGGGTATCCTCATCTGTGGTGTCAAGGGATGGGTTTTTGGGTGGATTGTCCTTATTCATCCTCTTCTTCGCATAAGGACCTGTGTAAGGGATTACTCTTGGCGAATCGGCTGCTCTGGTGACAGGTTTCAACAGAAGTGTGGCATGATAACCTGGCTCTCTCGGTCTTTGGTGCCACGACCATCTCTTCTGGAAGATCTGAAAACTAGCGACTATTTCTCTAGGCTTTGAGACAGATGATGGCTGCTACAAAGGACGTTGTATAATTTTTCTATTGTCGTGCTTGGTCTTGTGGTGTGGGAGATCAAATCTGTTGGTCAACCTCTCGCGCTTAAGATTCCAGTTTGGTTTTCTGGTTCCTTGTATTTGTCTTCGTTTCTTGATGTTGATGCGGGGTGGCTTAAGTTGTGTTGGGGTCTGTTTGATATGATGTTCTATGGTTCGTTGGGATGCCAAATCAGTTTCTTTAGTCCCTTGTTTTCTTCTATGGGTCTTGGTTGGAGATTGTCGTATTGGTTCTATGGTTTCTCCTCTGTTTATTAATGGACTGGTTATGAGCCTCTGTTTGTGATGGCTGACGATTTGGATATGAGGCATGGGGTGTTGTATGGCCATATGTTAGAAGTTTCCTCACAAGGAGGTGTTGGTTGGTCGAATTCGGGCTTCTGGGTGTTGGTTGCTGCATGGATGGGATATATTGAGGGAGATATTGGTTATTGGGAACTGAGGAACTGGATGCATTTGGTCTGTGCCAATGCGAGAGGCATGCGTTCTGTCACTACTTGTTTTTGAGGTATGGGAGGAGATGTTGATCGGAGATGGTTGCTTTGTATGTTGCTTGCTGATGGGTTGGGACATGATGAAGCTGTTTTTTATGAGTTTTGTGTCTGTGGCATTATGTTTCTGGCAGTGGCTCTTTTTAGTGAGGAGGTGCTGAATGATTGTGATTCTAGTGCATTTGTGTTGTTAATGGTTGATCTTTTGGAGAGGAGATGATTGATGATGGTAACATGGGGATGGGTTGGTTGTTGTTAGCCTGGAATGTTATGAAGCTTGGGGGTTTGAATTTGGTGTTGATGGTGTTGTGCTACTTTTGGTGGAGCTTCTTGGTGAGGAGATGTTGGATGATGAAATCTGTGAAATTGGAAGCTGTTTAATTCTTGGATGGGAAGTGATGAAGATGCAGTTAAGGGTGCTGCTTGTATTCTCTAGCTGTTTCTTTTGGTGTGCTTTTTGGTTTTTTTGGTTTTTTGGGTTTGGGTTTATTAAGGGATTTTTGGTGTGGTTTGTTTGACCCCTCCCCTCCCTTGTCTGCTGCGTATTTTTTTCTAATAAATTTGGGGGGATCAAAAATAGCCTAACTCTGCATCTTCCTTGCCTAGAACCCCTAAAATCCCTAAAACACCTAAAACCCCATAAAAATAGAAAAAAATCCTTAAAAAACCTTAAAAACATAAAAAACCATAAAAAATTTAAAAATTTCTAAGAAATAGATAAAATCATTAAAATATTCAAATCATCTAAAAACCAAAAAAGTAGAAAAAACTCTAAAACCGTAAAACCCTAAAGCCCAAAAAACCCCTAAAACCCTCAAAATCCCTAAAAACCCTAAAAACCATAAAAATCCAGAAAATTATCTATAAATAATTAATAATGGAGAAACCATAAAAACCCTTTAAAACCCCTAAGAAAACCATATAAAATTAATAACACATAATAACCCTAAAGAACCTAAAAAATATTTAAAACCAAAAAAGACCTTAAGACAAATAAAAACCGTAAAACACCAAAAAACCAAATAACCCATAAAAACCAAAAAACCATTAAAACACTAAAAAACCTAAAAACCCTTTAAACCCTAACAAGATGTTAAGATAATCTAAAAAAACCCCTAGAAACTCAAAAAAAGAGTATTAAAACCCAAAAAAAAACCAAAAAACCCTCAAAATCCATAAAAACTATAAGGACCCAAAAAATCCTTAAAAAATCTCAAAAAATACCTTAAAATATAAAACCCCCTAAAAACCTGAAAATACTAAGAAACCATAAAAACACATTAAACCTTAAAAAACACTAAAAATCCTAAAAACCCTAAATAACATAAAAACCCCTAAAATAAATTTAAAAACCTAAAAACCCTAAAAACATTAAAAATCATGAAAAAATCATAAAACCTTATATAACCTTAAAAACAGAAAATAAATATAACAAACCATAAAACCCCCAAAAACTCAATACCCAGTTAAAACACCCAAAAAACCATATATCGACTTAATTCCCTCAAAAACCTTAAAATATAAAAACAAATAAATTTTCTAAAAAACAATAAAATATCTAAAATGTAAAAACACACTAAAACATAAAAAAAACTGAAAAAACCTTGAAAACCTAAAAACACTTAAAATCAATAAAAAACTAAAAATTTCAAGAACCCCTAAAAGCCCAAAAACCATAAAAATCCCTATAAATAAGTAAAAAGATTAAAAAAACATGAAAATCCATAAAATCCATAATATCATAAAAAATCTAAAAACCCTAAAAAACTTATCAATTCCTAAAAAATATAAAAACATTAAAAACAACTAAAAACCTAAAATACACTAGAAAAATTAAAAATCTATTAAACCTTAAAACCAAAAAAACCATAAAACCTTAAAAATTGTAAAAACCATAAAAACACACAACACACTGAAAAACCACAAAAAACTCAAAAAAAACACATTAAACCCCTAAAAATGTTAAAACTCTCAGAAACCTTTAGAACACAAAAAATAACATTAAAAATGATAAAAACCTAATGAAATATTAAAAACCCTAAAAACTCACAAAATCCCTAAAAACTCTAAAAACCCATGAAATTCATAAAAAGTACCTAATATTCCCAAAATAAATAAAAACCTCTAAGAAAACCTAAGAAAACATTGAAATACTAAAAACACTTAAAACCCAAAAACCCTAAAAAACTCTAAAAACTCTAAAAATCATAAAAAAACTAAAATCCATAAAACCCTAAAATCCATAAAAAACCATAAACCTCATAAAACCACAAAAATATACTCAATGCTCTAAAAACCCTTCCAACCGCTAAAAACAATAAAAAATATAAAAACCTTAAAACCCCTAAAAACCTATAAACCCACAAAAAACCATAAACCATAAAACCCTAAAAAAATCCAAAAAACCAAAAAAAATCGTCATAAATCATAAAACCTGTAAAAATCCTAAAACATAAATAATATTCATTAAAAATATAAAAACCCTAGAAACCATGAAAACCCCTAATAAATCCATAAAAAATAAGAACACTTAAAACCCCTAAAAGACCTAAAAAATTTTAAAGCCAAAATACCCCTAAAAACCCTAAAAACAATAAAACCACTCAAAATCCCCAAACACCTAAAAATATTAAAAAACAAAAAAATACATAAAAATCAGTAAAAACATAAAAATCCTAAAAACCCATAAGAAAACCTTAAAAACATAAAAAATACATAAATTCCCTAAAAACATAAATAATTCTAAAACCCTAAATACCCTAAAAAACATAAAGTACCTAAAACTATAAAAACCCTAACATTTATAAAACAGTAAAAAAATGCTAAAAACTCTAAAAAACCCTTTAAAACCCTACTATTTTAAAAAATCCCCCAAAAATTATTGAAACCCTAATAAACTAAAAAAATTTAAAAACATGAAAATACCATAATACCCATAATATCCAAAAAACATCAATATCCCTAAAATCCCAAAAAAAACCCTAGAAACCCATAAAATCCTAAAAAATCCCTAAAAATCCTAAAAAATTTAAAAACCCCTAAAACCCTATAAAAACTCTTTGAAAACCTTAAGAACATAAAAAAACATAAATATCATAAAAAAAAGAAATCATAAAACCCTAAAAAATCATAAATATAAAAAAAAACCCCAAAAACCATAAAACGTGAAAAAACCCTAAAAAACAAAAAAAACCTTAAAAACCAAAAAAAAAATTAAAACCCATAAAAATACCTAGATATGCTAATAAACCAAAAAAACCATAATAAACCTAAAACCCCAAATCCCTTAAAAACATTAAAAACCCATAAATTCCTAAAAAATCACTAAAAACTCTAAAAACACTTAAACCCCCAAAAAATGGCAAAAAACACTAAAAACCATAAAACCCTAAAAAAATAAAAACACCATAAAAACCTAGAAAAAACAATAAACCCATGAAAACCCTAAAAACCCTCAAATCCCTAAAACCCTAAAAATTTATAAAAATCAAAAAAAAATCCTTAAAAAGGATAAAAACCCTGTGAATCCTGAAAACCCATATGAAAACCATAAAAACATAAAAAACATCAACACCTTCAAAGACCTAAAAAATGAAAAAACCATAAAAACGCTAAAACCATAAAAACCCTAAACCCCTCAAAATCAATTAAAGCCATAAAAATACAAAAAAAACAAAAAATCCTATAAAAGCCCTAAAATCCCAAAAATATAAATGACCCAAAAAACCTGAAAAATCCTAAGAAAACATTAAACACCAAAAACACTTAAAACCTCTAAAAAAATATAAAAACCCTAAAAGACCCTAAAAGCCATTGAAACTCATGAAAACCATAAAAATCCCTAGAATCCTTAAAAACCCATACACCCAATAAAACACTTAAAACTTAAAAAACCATTAAATAATTAAATACCCTAAAGACTCATAAATATCCTACAAAGAATTAAAAATTCTAATTACCAAATAAAACCATAAATCCCTTCAAAACTAAAAAACCCTAAAAACTCTCAAAATCCTTTAAATCTCAAAAACCCATAAAAAAACTTAAAAAATCAATAAAATTACCTCAAGAGAAAAAAAATACAAACTCTAAAAAACCAAATAAATCCATATAATCTTAAAAATACTTAAACACTCAAAAATCCAAAAAATTGTTAAAACTATAAAAACACTAAACCCCCCTAAAACCCATAAAACACCTAAAAACTCTAAAAACCCCTAAAACCTCAAAAAACCCAATAAAACCCCTAAAAAGCACTAAAAACTATAAGAACCCCTTAAACCCAAAAAATTCTAAAAACTATAAATTACATTAAGACCCTAAACAATTAAAAATAACACTAAAAACCAAAAAAAACCATTAAAACCCAAATAAAACCTAAAAACATAAAAAAACATAGGCTCCCTAAAAACAATAAAAATCATAAAAATATCTAAAAATATAAAACTATTGAGAAACTCAACAAAATATTAAAAAACCAAAAGCACATAAAACCACTGAAAAAAATAATAACCTTATGAACTTAAAAAACCATAAAACCCGTATAATCGCTAAAATCCTAAAAAAGGAACAAAATTCCTCAAAAATCACAAAAATCGCTAAAAAGGTAAAAAACATTAAAGTACCTGAAAACTCAAAAGAAATATTAAAAACCTAATAACAAAAATAGCCCATAAATAATAAAGAGATGATAAAACCCAAACGACCCTTAAAAACCCAGAAATTCCATAAAAATCAGAAATATTTTAAAAACCCCTGAAACAAAAAAATTTCTAATATCTCATTAAACACCAAAATATGCTAAAAAACTATGAAACAATATAAATTCCATAAAAAACGTAAAAATCCTAAAAAATACAAACCATTAAAACCCTAAAATGCCCAAAATACATAAAATCTCTCAAAATCCCTAAAAACCTAAAAATCTATAAAAATCATCAAAATCTATAAAAATCCCCAAAAAAATATAAACACCCTTAATAAACCCTGGAAATATCTAAGAAACCATAAAAACCAAAAAACAATTTCAACCCCTTAAAACCCTAAAATATAAAAAAATACCCTAAATTACCCAAAAAACCTTAAACAACCCAAAAACCCCTCCACATCCCTAAAAACCCTAAAAAATACAAATATCTGAAAAGAGGCCATAAAATATATAAATATGGAAAAAACCTAACAAACTTTGACGATTCTTAAGATATATTTTAAAACCTAAGAAAACTTAAAACACTTAAAAACATATAAATTTTTAAAACCAGAAAAGTCCATAAAACACTAAAAATTATCATAACCCATAACAACCTTAAAACCCATAAATACCAATAAAACCCTAAAAACCAATAAAATCGCTAAAAACCCTTTAAACCTTTTAAAAAATTAAAACACAATAGAAAACATTAAAAACCTAAAAACAAAAAAAACCTAAACCCCCCAAAAAACATAAAAACTGAAAAAACACAAAAAACCCTAAAAATCCATAAAAACCATTAAAATCATAAAAATCACTAAAAATTTAAAAAACCTAAAAACTATGAAAATAACTAAGATAACCTTAAAAACCTAAAAACACTTAAAAAAACTAAAAACCTAAAAAATACAAAAAACACGAAACACCCATAAAAACCAAAACAAACCTAAAAAATAAAAACCATTTAAAACCCTGACAACATTAACAAAAACTCTCAAAACATTCATAACCCAAAAATTATCAAAAAAACACTTAAAACAAAAAAACCCCTAAATAACATAAAACCCAATAATCATTAAAAGCAATCAAAATCCATAAAAACCCCAAAACCTTTAAAATCCAAAAAATCCCTAAAATCCCTAGAAACATAAAAAAACCTAATAACCCAAAAAACCCTAAGGAATTTTTAAAAACCTAAAAACACTTAACACCCCTAAAACACCTAAAAACTCTATAAAATAAAAAAAATTAAAACCCAAAAAAATCTCTAAAACCCAAAAACCCATTTAAATTTGAAAAAAAAATCCCAAAAATCCCTAAATATATAAAAATCCAAAAAAACCTTGATAACTCCTAAGTAAAAGAAAAAAACCTAAAGGCACTTAAAAACCTTAAAAACCGAAAAATGTTAAAACTACTATAAAACCGTAAAAGCCCATAAGAACCCTAAAAACAATTACAACCATAATGGCCTTAAAACCCCAAAACTACATAAAATCCATAAAACCATCAGAAAACTTCAAAAAACAATTCAAATCCCTAAAATACTTAAAAACATCTAAAAAATTAAAAAACCTAAAACAAAAAAACCTAACAACACAAAAAAACCATAAAATAATTAAAACCCCTAAAATTAATAAAACCCTAAAAGCCCATAAAACCATCAAAATCCCTAGAAACCTTAAAAACCATAAAAATCATTAAAAAAATCCTATAAAATATCTAAAACATAAAAAGTAAAAAAATACCCTTAGAAATTCATAAAAACCAAAAAATGCAAAAAAAACATAAAAACCATAAAATCCCATAAATACCTTTAAAATCCATAGAATTCCCCCAAAATCCTTATAAATTTTAAAAATACTAAAATCCCTGAAAACCCTTAAGAATACCCTAAAACCCTGAAATCATTAAAAATCCATAGAAACCTAAAAAATACTAAAAATACTAAAAACCAATAAAAATACATAAAAACCTAAAAACCCAAAACCACCAAAACCATAAAAACCTAAAAAACTTAAAAACACAATAAAAACCCATAAAAAATAAAAATAACAAAAACACTAAAACCACCGTAAAAACCTAAAAATGTCAAACAAAACTCCAAAAAAACTAAAGAAAATTAAAAATCAAAAAAGCCTACCCCCCCCCCCAATACCCAAAAACCCCAAAAAACCCCTAAATATCCCAAAAAACCCTAAAACCCATAAAAATACTAAAAATTCCTTAAATATCACTAAAAATGTACAACCCCGAAAAACCCTTAGAAACCCAAAGAAAACCTTAAACGCTGGAAAAAAAATTAAAACCCATAAACCAAAAAAACACTAAAAACCTAAAAAACAATAAAACACCCTAAAACCCCTAAAAACAATAAAAAACCCTAAAAACCTTAAAAACCCTAAAAACCTAAAAACCCATAAAAACCATAAAAAACACAAAAACTATAAAAACCTTTTAAACCTAAATAATATTAAAAAAATTAAAATCATTAGGACCCTAAAACCAGAAGAAAAACTAAAACCCCAAAAACATTAAAACCCTAAAAACACTAAGATACCCTAAAAACGCTCAAAAAACCTAAAAACTCTAAAAACCATTAAAACTATAAATATATATAAAAATATAAAAAACCCTAAAAAACCTTATGAAAAAATTAAAAACCTAAAAACACTCAAAACCCCTAAAACAGAATTACACTAAAAACCCTAAAAACCATAAAACCCACAGGATCCCTTACATCCAAAAAAAGTATAAAAATCCTTAAGAATCACTCAAAATCCCGAAAAGGATAAAAACCATGAAATCTCCAAAGAAAACCTAAAAAACCTAAAAAACACCTAAAAACTCTAAAAACCAAAAAGATGATATAAATCCAAAGAAACCCCTAAAACCATAAAAACGCATAAAAATTAGAAAACACTATAACCACAAAAAAATCTAAAACCCCTTTAAACACATAAATACTCTAAAACACCTTAAAGACCCTAAAACTTGTGAAAAAACACTAAAAACACTAAAACCCCTAAAACCATAAATCCCATAAAAACCTTAAATGACCCTAAACACCCACAAAAAACCAAAAACACACAAAAATATTATAAACCCCATCAATTCCCTAACCTGTTAAAAAAATAAAAACATTAAAAGCCAAAAAACTAAAACCCTTTAAACCCCAAAAAATAACAAAAACTCTAAAAACTGTCAAAATCCATAAAAAACTAAAAACCTATAATAATTAAAAAAATATCTAAAAAATTATAAAAACATAAAAATCCCTAAAAAATGAAAAACACTATGAAAACTTTCCAAACCATAAAATAATCAAAACCCTTAAAATCCTAAAAAATGAAAAAACCCTAAAAATTCCTAAAACCATAAAAAACCCTAAAACCTAGAAAAACCATAAAACACATAAAAAACCTAAAAACCACTAAAAATATAATTACCTTTTAAAACTCTTAAAACATTAATAACCCAAAAAACCTTAATTTCACAAAAATTCTCAAAAAAACCCTAAAAACACAAAAAACCATAAAAACCCAAAAAAATGACCAAAATCACTAAAACCCCAAAAACCATAATATCCAAAAAAATCCAAAAATTTACCGTAAAATAAAAAACTCCAAAAAAATCATAAACCCTATGAAACTATTAAAAATCAAAAAACACTTAAAACCCTAAAAACCTAAAAATGATAAAACCCCAAAAAACCATAAAACCCTAAACCCCCCAAACCCTAAAAATTCCCTAAACCCTAAAAACCATAAAAATTATAATAAAATCCCCAAATACCAAAAAACATAGAACCCCAAAAAAACCTAGAAAACTCCTAAGAAAACCATTAGATCCTAAACAAACTTAAAACACATAAAAAACTAAAAAATGTTAAAAAAACCCTTCAAAACACTTAAAACCCCTAAGACCAAAATACCATAAAATCCATATATAACTTATCAAATTTTAAAAACCCATAAAACAAATAAAAATCCTACAAAAAGACCCAAAATCTTTTAAAGACCTAAAAATCATAAAAACACTAAAAAGCATTAAAATCCCTAAAAGAAAAAAACCTAACGACCCAAAAAACAATAAAAACACTAAATACCCTAAAAACATAAAAACACTAAAAACCCAAAATACCATAAGACCTTCGCAATACCAAAAAACATTAGAAACCATAAAAATACTAAAAAATCAAAAAAATCAATAAAAACATAAAAACACTAAAACCCATGAAAACCCATAAGAATGTTCTTAAAACCCAAAAAATGCTAAAACCCCTAAAACCATAAAAACCCCTTAAACCCCATAAATACTTCAAAATTTAGAAAAACCCTAAAACCATAAAAATAATTAAAAATCCTAAAAAACCATAAAAATGTTAAAAATACAAAAAACCTTGAAAACCCCAATGAAAACCTTGAAAACCTAAATACACTTAAAACCCCTAAAAAATCTAAAAATGCTAAAAACCCTAAGAATCCCTAAATATCTCTAAAAAGACCCTAAAAACCTAAACACCTAAAAACAATAAAACCCCTAAAAACCTTAAAAATCCATAAAAACCCATGAGTCCCTAAAGACGACAAAAACTCCAAAAAACACATTAAAACACTAAAAACTATTAAAAACCAAAAAACCATACAGAACATAAAAAAATAAGAAAACCATAAAACCAAAAAAAACAATAAAAACACAGAGAAACCATATAAATATAAAAACCCTAACCAAATTGAGAAACCGTAAGAAAAAAATAAAAACAGAAATTATTTAAAACCATTAAAAAAAAATTCTAAAACCCTAAAAACACTAAAAACAAAAAAATCCATAAAAACCGTTAAAAGTTTTAAAAACCTCAAAATCCATAAAAACCCTAAAATCACGAAAAACTATAAAACCCTATAAATGTTAAAAATCATAAAAAACTTAAAAACCCTAAAAATTTAACAAAACCCTAAACCCCCAAAAAATCATAAAAACCCTAAAACCCTTAAAAACCATAAAAAATCAAAATCCCTAAAATCCATAAAAAAGAATAAAAAGCCCTAAAAATGAAAAAAAAAACTCTAAAAACCCTGAATAAACTAGAGGAAACTTTAAAAACAAAAAAATAACTAAATCCCCTAAAAACCTAAAAATACTAAAAACCATAAAAACTCTATAAAATCTAAAAATCATCAAAATCCATAAAATCCAAAAAAAAGACCCTAAAAATCCATAAAAATCCTTAAAAATACCTTGAAATCTAAAAAAACCTAAAATAATGAATAACCCTAATAAAGACTTTAAACATTTAAAAACATAAAACCCATAAAAATATATAAAACAATAAAAAACCTAAAAACCATAAAACATCTCAAACCCATTAAAACCCATAACAAACTTTAGACAAAAGTAAAACCTCCAAAAACCCTTTAATCCCCTAAGAATGTTTAAAAACTCCAAAAAATATTAAAAATCAAAAATAACTCAAAAATTATCCTAAAACCAATCAAAAATACTATAAAAATTATTAAAAAATACCTTTAAATAGAAATACCCTAAAAACCTAAAAACCCATAACAAAAAACTAATAACCTTAAAATACTTAAAACCCTGAAAATCTAAAAAATGATAAAGTCCTAAAAAACCATAAACCCCTAATAACCCTAAAATCAAATAAAATCATAAAAATATTTATAAATAACTAATAATGGAAACACCCAAAATAACTTGAGAACCACTAAAGAAACCATAAAACCCTAAAAAATATAAAACCCCTAAAAACTAGAAAAGCTAAAAAGCCTAAAATACCTTGAAAACCTTAAAACCCCTAAAACAACAAAAACCCCCAAAACCCTCAAAAACATTAAAAACCCATAAATACCATAAATACCCACTAAAATCTCTAAACTTACTTTAAACCTCTATAATTTTTAAAAAACTTTAAAATCCTTTTAAATCCCTAAAAAATCAATAAAATAATAAAAAAACAAAAGAAACCATTAAAACCCTAAAACCCAAAAATAACTCTAAAAACCTCAAAAATCATAAAAACCATAAAACCATAAAAATTATAAAGAGGACCTAAAATCCCCAAAAATATAGAAACCCTTAAATCCCTGAAAAGCACTTTAAAACCTGAAAAAGGTATAAAATACTTTAAATCCCTAAAAATCTCAAAAAAACTAAAAACCTAAAAAAATTATATACCCAAAAATCCATAAAATCATGTTTAAAAATAAAAAACCCTTAAACTCTTTAAAAATAAAAATATGTGAAAAACACTAAAAACCCGTTAAACCCCTAAAATTGTTTAATATATCTTGAACTTCTAAAAGCCCTAATAACTCAAAAAATAAAAAAATAAGTGAAAATAAATATAAACATTAAAAACCAAAAAATCAAATAAACCCTAAAAACAATAAAAACCAATTAAAATATTCAAAATACCTAAAAATACCTAATACCTAAAAACCCTAAAAACCCTCATAAACCCTATGAAATACATAAAATCCTAAATACAATTCAATCCAATAAAAACATAAAAATAGTAAAAACCATTAAACACTCTAAAAACCCAAAATAAATCAGAAAACCACAAATCATAAACACTGTAAAAACCATAAATATAATAAAAAATCTTTAAAAACATAAAAAACACTAGACACCCTAAAAATGCCTAATAAAACGTTAAGAAACATAAAATCCATAAAAACCATGAAAATAATAAATAACCATAGACCCCATAAAAACAATAAAAACCACTAAAATCTCTAAAATCATTGAAACCCATTAAAACATTTAAACACTCTATGAAACCATAAAAACCCAAAAAAAACTCAAAATTCCTAAAAACCAAAAAAAAACCCATAAAATCCCTAAAAAAAATAATAATTCTAAAAAATCCATAAAACTCCCTCAAAACATAAAAAATCTAAAAATCATAAAACCATAATGAAAACATTAAAAAACTATAAACAATTATATCCCCAATAAAATGAAAAACATGAAACCCTTAAAAATCCTAAACCCCTCAAAATCCCAAAGACCCTAAAAACATAAAAATTATAAAAAATACCTAAAAATGTAAAAACTTGTCAAAACCCCTAAGAAAACCATAAAAACATAAAAACACTTCAAACCCCTAAAAACATAAAAAATGCTAAAAAACCCTAAACCCCCAATAAAAACATAAAAAACCCTAAAACCACAAACCCCCTAAGAACCTTAAAACACATAAAACCCATAAAAACCTAAAAAACAAACTTTAAAAACCTATTACACCCATTAAAAGGTTAAAAAAACTCAAAAAAACCATAAAAATATTAAAATTACAAAATAAACCAAAAACTCCAAAAAAACCATAAAACCCTTAAAACCCGAAAACCTATAAAAACCAAACAAACTATAAAATCAATAAAACCCATAAAAACCTTAAAACCCCAATAAAAATATAAAAACACGTTAAATAACTTAAAATTTTATAAAACTCTAAAAACATTAAGCCCTTAAAACCCCTAAAAACCATCAAATCCATAAAAACATGAAAAAAAACAATAAAAATCCTTAAAACCCCTAAAAATACATAATAAATAAAAACCCATAAAGACCCTGTAAACTCCTAAGAAAATCTAAAAAAATAAAAAAACATAAATCCTGTATAAAACATAAAAAATTCTAAAACCCCCTATAAAACCATAAAAACCATAAACCCCTAAAGTGCATCAAAATCCAAAAAAACATAAAACTCCTCAAAATCCAAAAAAACCCCTAAAAATGCATAAAAATATAAAATATACTAAAAACCTAGAAAACCCATAAGAAAGAATTGTAATACTTAAAACATTTAAATCTTATAAAAAATCTATAAAATGTTAAAAACTTTAAAAACCAATAAAAATATTAAAATATCCCTATAAATACCTAAAAATATAAAACCCATAAAAACATTGAAAACCCCTGAGAAACCTTAAAACCCTAAACAAACTTAAAACCCAAAATAGAACATGAAACCATTAAAACCTCTGAAAACAATAAACACCTAAAACCCCTAAAAACCCTAAAAACCCAAAAGAAATATAATACCCATAAAACAATAAAATTCTAAAAAAAATTAAACCCCCAAAATATGTTAAGAAACTCTAAAAAATAATAAAAACATTAAAAACTAAAAAAATAATAGTAAATCCAAGAGAAACCATTAAAACACTAAAACCCCTCAAAATCCATAAAAACCATAAAATTACTAAAAAATCCCTAAAAATACAAAAAAAAACATGTAACACCCCCTAAAAACCAAAAAACCCCTAAGAAAATCTAGAAAACTTTAAAACACTTAAAAACTCTAAAAACCTAAAGACACTAACCACCATAAAAAACTCTAAAAACTCTAAAAACCATACAAACCCCTAAAAAACCCTACAAACCCATAAGATCCCTAAACCACTAAATAATCTATAAACCCTTTAAAACCATAAATTGTAAAAACTCAAAAAACCCTTAAAACCTCTAAAAAAACCTAAAACCCAAAACACCCATATAAAAACTAAAATCCCTCAAAAAACCTAAAAATACAAAATGTGCATAAAATTCCTAAAAATCCATAAATTCCCTAAAACATAAAAAACCCTAAAACATGGAAACCCCCCAAAAACCTTAAAAAACCTAAAAACACTTAAACCCCCTAAAATACAAAAAATAATAAAAACCCTAAAAATCGTTAAATTAACTAAAAACCCTAAAAACCCAAAAATTCAAAAAAAAAATCTAAAACTCCATAAATACATAAAAAATCATAAAACTCTTAAAAAAATTAATAATTCCATAAAATCCAAATAGCACATAAACCCCCCTAAAAGGCATAAAATACATTAAATCCCATAAAATCCCGGAAAACCCTAAAACCCCCAAAAAACCATAAAAACAGATAAAATCCGTAACAACCAAAAAAACACTTAAAACCACCAAAAACCACTAAAAACTCGCAAAATTCTTTAAACGCCGAAAAATTTAAAAAACTCTAAAAAACATTAAAAACCTAGAAGATAATTATAAAATTCTAAAAACACCATAAAACCAAAATACCCTAAAAACTCTAAAAAACCAAAAACCACACAAAATCTCTAAAAACAATGAAACCCATAAAAATCCTAAAAAATCACAAAAAATATCAAAAAACCTAAAAAAAATTAAATACACTGAAAATCCCTAAGAAACCCTTAAAAACCAAAAAACACTTAAAACCCCTAAACCCTAAAAACACTAAAATCTCTAAAAAACACAAAAACCACTAAAAACCATAAACCCCTATAAAACATAAAAACCCTAAAAATGGAAAAGAACCCCAAAAACCCACTAAAAACACTAACTACCCTTCAACCCCCTAAAATGTCAAAAAATAAAAATACTTATAAAACCTAAAAAAATAAAAAAAACATAATAAACAGAAAAACTATAAAATCCTAAAACCGACAAGAAAACCATAAAAATCTAAAAAATCCTAAAAAACCAAAAATCCCTAAAAATATAAAAGCCCCTAAAACCTATAATTTTTTTTAATAAATCCTTAAAAAACTAAAAAAAAACTTGAACCCAGTAAGAACCTAAAAATTAAGTATAACCTAAAACCCACAAAAACCCTAAAATTAATAAAACCACCTGAAATCTCCAAAAATCCAAATTACCTTAAAATTACTAAAGGAATACCTACAAATAATAAAAATCTAAAAACCCATAAAGACCCAGAAAACCCATAAAAACCCTTAAAACCTAAAAACACTCAAAAATCCCTAAAAACCCAAAAAATGAAAATCAACTAAAAAACTGTAAAACCCCTAAAAACCATAAAACCCCTAAAAACCATAGAAACCCTAAAACCACTAAAAACAATAAAAACCCTTTAAACACCAAAAAATGTTTCAAATCACTAAAAACCATAAAAACCCTAAAAAAAATAAAAGAACATTAAAAACCTAAAAAATCATAACACCATTAAAAACCCATAAAACAATCAAAATCCCTAAAAATTCTAAAAACCCAAAAAAAACCCTAAAAATCCTTAAAACCCCAAAAAACATAATGAACCCTAAAATCCTAGAAAACCCCTTAGAAACCTTAAGAACATAAAAACACTTAAAACCCCTAAAAACATAAAAAAACTAAAACCCTAAAAAATATTAAATATCCTAAAAATCCCTAAAGACCACTAAACCCCACTAAAAACCTGAAAACCCCATAAAAAACCTAAAAAAATTAAAAACCATAAAAACAAAAACTTTATAAAAACTATAAAACACCACCCCCAGCCCATAAAATCAACTAAAACACTTAAATACCATAAAATCACATAAACTCCCCCAAACCCATTAAAAAATCTAAAATCCATTTAATCCTTTAAAAATGATAAAACACGAAAAAACCATAAAACCCTAAAAACTCAAAAAAACTATAAACCCCATAAAATACCACAAAAACCCTCAAAATTCCTAAAAACCCTAAAAATTAATAAATATCCTAAATTATCGAAAAAAAAAAATTAAAACCCCTTAGAACCCAGAATACCACTATGAAAATAAAAAATACCTAAAACCACTTTAACACCTTAACAACCTAAAAGGATAAAAACCGTAAAACCCTAAAAAACACTCAGAATCCAAAAATTCCATCAAAACCCTAAAAACCATGAAAACAACTAAGAATACCTTAAAACCTAAAAACACTTAAAACCCCTAAAAACCCAAGAAATGATAAAACCCCTAGAATACTAGAAAACCCAGAAAATCCCATAAAAAACTGTAAAACCCATAAAAATGATATTAACCCATAAAACCACTATTAAACACTAGAAACATTAAAAATAACCTTTAAACACATAAACATGTTAAAAAAATATAAATAACCATAAAAATCAAAAAAAAAATAAAAAATGCTAAAAACAAAAAAAAAACCAGAAAATCCTTAATAACAATAAAATGCCCTAAAACCCATCGAAATCTCTAAAAATCCCTAAAAATCCTATAAATACATAAACACGTAAAAACCACTAATAAAATTAAAGCTCCCTAAGATAAATTTAAATACATTAAACACTTAAAATCCCTAAAAACCTTAAAATGATAAAAACCCTTAAACATTAAAAAACCCTAAAACCATAAAAACTCATTAAAACATTAAAAACAATAAAAACCCATAAAATACATAAAACCACTAAAAACTCCAAAAACCCATTAAACCCCAAAAACATTAAAAACTATAAAATCCTTAAGACCCTAAAGAACTCAAAAATAAAACTAAAAACCAAAAAAAACCCATTAATACCCAAAGAAAACATGAAGACCCTAAAAAAATAGAATACCTAAAAACTATAAAAATATTAAAAATATCTAAAAAAGTAAACCAGCTGAAAAATATTAATAAATCCTTAAAAAACTAAAAACCACTAAAAAACGAAATGTCACTAAAATCCCTATAATACATAAAACCCAAAACCATAAAAATACCTAAAATGCCAAAAAATAAATAAAAATCCCAAAAAATCACTGAAAATACCAAAAAAATATAAAAACCATAAATCCCTAAATGCCCATAAGAAAACCTTGACATCCTAAAGCCACATAAACCCCTTAAAAACCAAAAAAGATTCTAAAAACCCTAATAAACCCAAAAAACCATAAAAAACCTAAAAAAACCCTAAAACTATAAAAAAACTCTAAAAAACCTTTAAACCCACAAAAACATTAAGGAAATATGGAGAACGCTTGGGATCAAGGCGACCGTGGAGAGCCCGCGCCGCCATCAACTCCAATCACTGCGATTTCGAAGAAGGGGGATGGAGACCTTCCGCAATCATAAAATATTGGGAATAAAGAGCTTTTCCAGCTCTGTCGAGTTAGCAAGGTGAAGAGACGTCAACTTCAAGATCCAGTGGAATTCTCTGGATCCAAAAATAATTTTTCCGAGGTTGGGAAATTGGCTGCATCGCTGACTTTTGCATATTTTGGCGCCCCCTCCCCTGGTCATGTGATTCGAAAAGGATGGATCACACACGTATCCGCCAATCAAGAGGCGTTGGAGGAACGAGCCAGCCTCTGCAAATTTTCTATCATTGAATGAGTTATTTTGGAGAAGGGAGAGAGGCTATGGAAATGCGGTGACCTTGCTAAGCGCGTTTCGAAAATCAGGGGGCTCTCTGATTGGAAAATGACGACGATGGGATGCGTCTACTTTCACATCGTTTTTTCCTCTGAAAACTGTAAACGGTGGGCATGGAGTTTTGGGTCCCTTAATCTCAAGCCAGGGTTTCTTAGAATTCAATATTGGGACCAGATCTTTGATCCTTTCAACATGAAGAACACTGTTGTGCAGGTGTGGATTCGGATCTGCAAGTTGAGTTGGTATTATTGGCACCCGTGAATATTGTGGGACATTTCCTCGGCGGTCGGTTTTCCCATCGGCATTGACAAGGATACAGAAAACTTGAGATACGACCACTATGAGAGAGTACTCATGGAGGTTGACTTTTCAAATACCCTTGTTAAAGAATTTGTGTTGAACACACTAGAGGATATCTTGACATTGGAGATCAAGTATGGGAAGCGCCCCAAATTATGCTCCTCTTGCAGCAATTTTGGGCATCTTGTTTCGGAATACCGACGGTTGATGACCTGCTCAATCTGTAACCTCCAAGGGCATAAAGTGCCTCAGTGCAAGAGAAAACATCGGGCTGTCCGTCAACCTGCTGTGGATCCCAAGGAAGATGGGGGGATCACTGTTGACGATGTCTCTGCTGAAAATATAGCATTGGTCGATTGTTGTTCGAGTGTGCGTGCGAATGATCCGGTGGTTTCAGAGGAAGACCCCGAGGATTCATAGGACGCTATGGCCACTGGCCAGGAAGTTGTTCTTGAGACAGTGGATCACCCTTCAATACCTGCGACCACGGAAGGAGTTGATGGTGGCCCTTCGTCAGATGACCAGGCAATCTTAGATCAATGCTCGCAATCCCAAGAGTGTGTAGGGACCGCCCCCGGGAGTTCTCCTAGTGAGGCCCTGAGTGGTGGAGTGGCCATGGAGCTGCCCGTTTTACAGCAAACCACAGGTAGTGGGACTTTTATTGAAACCTCGGTTGGCATGGAGAATATTGATGTGCCCCTTGACCATTCAGCTGCCCTAGAAAATGGATTCACCTTGGTCGGCTCAGACAAGGTGGTGAGGAAGCCATAGAGGGCCTCCCCTAAGGAGGCAATATGTGTTTTGAACAAATTCAACCCCCTTAGTAGGGTATTTTGGAGTGATACGGTTGAGGAAGAGAAAGTTTATACTGAGCCGGATCACCCCACCAAGACACCAGACGGTGCGGCGCTGAACCAACCGGCAAATTATTTGTTATCTGATGTTGAGAAATGGGCTGATACTCCCAAAAAGAAGGGAAGAAGGGGAAATGGAAGGAGAAAGGCACTTACAACCTGAAATGATACTTCCAACCCCCGATGAAGATATTGTTTTGGAACTTCCAAGGGATGGGAAATTTTCCCATGATTGCTGCCCTTCGTCACTTTCTCTCTCATAAGCCTCTGCTAATTGGGCTGGCTGAGCCCATGATTAAATTTGATAACTGGAATGGTTTCAACTGGAACTCCCTTGGATATTCTATCCTCTCATAAATTAGTATAATTGATGGTATGGTTGCCTTATGGGTCTTGGTGCACAGCAGTGTTCAGGTTGTTTCGGTTGACTCGAGCCTGCAAATGATTTCCATTAACATCCGCTTGAATTCTGATATTTTAACCCTTTATTTCATTTATGCCTCTTGCTCATACAAGACTCGGCGACTTCTCTGGAAGGAGATAGATCTCGTTAGTGAAGGAATTGAAAATAGTTGGGTGGTTATTGGGCACTTTAATACAGTCCTGTGGCCAGAGGAAAACTGGGTCCACACTTATCCCGTTCCACTACAGAGGATTTTGCCTCTTTCCTAGACCACTGATACTTATTTGAGGTCGCCATTTCTGGGGCCACCTTCACATGGGGGCGATGTACCATTAATGGCAGACAATCCATCAAGCTGGATAGATGCTTTGCACACAAGGGTGATGGAGTCTCCCCGATGGTTATTTCGGGCTTTACTCTCCCGAAGTTTTACTCGGACCATAATCCCCAGGTGGTTGAATTTCGGGACCGACTTTCTAGAACCACCCCCTCCTGTTTAAATTCAACAACACGTGGCTCAAAATACATGGGTGCAGGGAAGAATTTATGAAGGCTTGGAGCACCACGTTCATTGGCAGCCCCCACTTCATTGTGATTTTGAAATTAAGAGATGTTAAGAGCCGCTTAAGAGAATGGAGTAAGAAGTCCTTTTCAAAGTTGGATGATGATGTTTCTACAACGGAATCTCAGCTAGCCGCATGTCAAATCATGGTTCCACAGTAGAATTCTCCATCAGGTGGGGATCTTCACCTGTATACGAAACTTGATGAGTTGTTGGCCCTCAATGAAATGATTTCCAAAGCACATTTTAATGTTATGTGGATTCATGATGGAGACCGAAACTCCAGGGTTTTTCAGGGATTGCACAGAGAAATGTGCATCATAAACAACTTGAGTGCTTTTCGGGTTGGTGATAACAGTTTTACCTCGGTTGAAGACATTTCCAAGGCCACCGTGGATTATTTCCATGGGCTGTACAGAGACGACGGTCAAAGCTTCACCATGTTTTCTAAATCCATTTCATCCTGTGTTACAACCATGCAGAATGAGGCTCTCACGGCAGCCCCTCTTGAAAGGGAAGTTAGGGCAGCGCTGTCCTCACTGAATATGGAAAGCACTGCGGGACCTGGTGGTTTTGGAAATGTGTTATTCATGTTCTACTAGGATATTTTTCATGTCTCCATTACTAATTTAGTGAGGGAATTTTTTCACTCGGGCTCTCTTCAACATGGCACAAATGTAAATTTTATTTCTTTATATCCAAATAAGGAGAACGCTAATGCGATTGGAGACTTCTGACTGGTGGCTGTTGGAAACACCATCCTGAAAATAATTAGCAAAAGTCTTGTCATCAGACTGGGGATGATATTATGTGACATCATTACCCCAAATCAATTTGCATTCGTCCCTGGAAGGATCATACAAACCTGCCTTTTTACTGCTTTGGAGGGGATCAATGTTATGCAGAAAAAGACAAAGCAATGTAGCTTTTCTATGAAGATGGATATTTTGAATGTGTTCGACACAATTAAGTGGAGTTCATCTTTGAGATCCTCAGTAGATATGGCTTCTCCAGCAGCTTCATCAGGTTTATTTCTTCAATCATCCACAGTGCCAGAGTTTCGGTTCTGATTAATGGTTCCCCATACGGATTTTTCACATTCTCTCATGGAGTTCGTCAAGGGGATCCCCTCTCTGGTTTTCTATTTGCTATGGTGGAGGACTACATGAGTCGGTTAATTCTTGATCTTGTGCAGGCGGGGCTGTTTTCTCCGATCAAAGATGGTCGGAATCATTTAGTTTTCACCCATCTCCTCTATGCGGATGATATCCTCCTTTTTGGGAAGGCTAATAAGCAAACTCTGAACACAGTTAAGCAAATCTTCCACCACTATGAATGTGTGGCTAGGAAGTACATTAGTTGGATTAAGTCTTTAATTGTGTTCGGAAATGAGGTCTCTCCTGAAAAGAAGACTCGCATTGCCAATTTGTTGGGCGTCAAGAGAGGGTCCCTCCTCTTCACATACCTGGGTGTTTCCCTCTTCTAGGGGAAAGCCAGGAGCTGGTGCTTTGAAGGAATCATTTCTAAAATCATCAAGAAAATGTCGAAATGGAAGGGAAAATATTTTTCATAGGCTGGACGGGTCTTCTTGATTAACTCTGTTATCACCTAAATGTTTTTTCATGCCTTCTCCATTTATAGATGGCCGACGAGTCTCATCAAAAATCTTTATGTCAAAATTTAGAACTTTTCTAGGACAGGTTCCACTGCTGAGTGGAAAATGATCTATGTCGCCTGGAAGCATTGCACAAAGTCACTTGACATGGGTGGGCTTGGCATTAAGGACTTGTGGTAGTTCAACGATGATATGATTGGAAAATTTACATGGGGATTGCTTAATCTTCATAATGACGGCCTTGAATTTCTCAAGGAAAGATTCACGCACATATTGTGTGACGGCTTTACGAGGTATCTTTCCTCCTCGGTCTGGCCGACACTAAGGTCCTCGTACAAGGATATTATGTGCAAAGCGAAATGGATCGTGTCCAGAAACTCTGGCTTTAACTGCTGGTCGGCACCATGGCCGGAACAACCCATTGCGGACGTCGTAACGCCGCTGCTTGGCCTGCAGCACCTCACCATTGCTGATCTCGTGCGGCAATTTGATGACTCAACTTCCCCTCTCCCGGATAGTGTTGCCATTCAAGTGCAGCGATATACCTTTATTGACACTAACACTCTTATCTGGATGCCCAGCATGGTTGGCTAATTCAATACCTATGATTACTACTGGTTGAAGTGCCCTCTAGGTCCTGCCTCACCACCATGGATGATCAAATTCAGGACACCCTTCATTCCCCCATCACACTTCACTCTAATTTGTAAAATCTAGAGAAACAGGCTCCCGTCACCTGATCAGCTTCAACTTGCCGGATGACAACTTGCTTCTGCCTATTTCTTGTGCAGGAGAGATGGAGAAAGCTACAACCATATTTTCTTTCACTGCACCTTTCCTGCGGAGCTATGGCACTACCTTTCACAGAGCTTGGGGCTGGCCTACCGTCTGTAAGGGCTGATATGCAACTTTCTGCATGGGCTGGTTGATCTGAACTGGAGCGACCAGGTCTAGAACCTGCTATTTCCCAGGGTGGCTGCTATCGTTCATTACATTTGGGCTTCTCAGAATGCGGTTGCATTTAATCGACAGCCTCTCACACTGTAGGGGGAGTGGTGTTGATCCACAAGGCCATTCACAGCGCCTCACATATACAAACAGGTTCTATGTTTAATTACATTGAGGATCTGGCTGTTTTGCTTGCTCTTGGTGTGGCTAGCAGGAGCCGAAACCCTCTGGTCTTGAAGTATATTAGATGGATTCTGCCACTCCCATCATGGATAAAGGTTAATGTTGATGGCGCAACACTTGGAGCACCTGGGACATCGGGGTGTGGGGGCGTATTTCACACCCCGCAGGGCTTCATGAAGGGCTGCTTCTTTCAGTTCCTTGGCGATGGATTTGCCTATGAAGCAGAACTGTGGGCGATCATAAAGGTTGTGAAGTTTGCATGCCAGTTCACCTGGTCACAACTTTGGATTGAGTCAGACTCGATGCTTGCGGTTGCTGTATTAATGGGAAACTCTAGGGATGTTCCTTGGAGACTCTTTCCACACTGGATCGAGTGTCATGACCTATCTCGGAACCTGAATCTCAATGTCTCACACGTCTACAGGGAAGAAAACTCAGTTGCTGACGCCCTCTCCAAACATGCGATCGTGGAGAGGGCCCCAATGTTGTCCTTTATCACCCCACCTTATTGTATTCCGTTCTTGGACTCAGATCAGAAGGGCGAAATTCATACTCACCCTTTTAGGCCCATCTTGTAGCTGCATTTTCCTTTTGAATTAAGTTTGGAGAGAAAAACCCTAAAAACGCTAAGAAACCCTAAATTCAATCAATATCCCTTAAAACCTAGAAAACCATAAAAATCCTAAAAATCCCTAAAAATGTAAAACACCATAAAAGCCTAGATGTCCCTAATTAAAATTTAAGAACTTAAAAAACTTAAAATGCTTAAATCCTAAAAAATTAATAAAAAACCCAAAAACCCAAAATAACACTAAAACCCCTCAAAATACCTAAAACACCTAAAAGCCCATAAAATAATAAAAAGGAACTTAAAATCAATAAAAATGGAAAAAACTAAAAAAACATTTAAAATCCGAAAAAAAATTAAAAACCTAAGAACAATAAAAACCCAATAAAACATAAAAAATGTAAAAATCAATAAAAGGCTCCAAAACCCCTTAAAACCCCAATAAAACCCAAAAACACCTTAAACACCAATATACTCCCATAAAAACTATAAAACAACTAAAAACTATAAAAACCTTTAAATCCCCTAGAAATGTTAAAAAAACTCTAGAAAACATTAAATCCCTAAAAACTAAAGAAATTATACCGCCCAACCCATAAAAAACCCTAAAACCCCTAAAAACACTCAAAATCCATAAAAACACTAGAAATTCCAAAAAAACAAAAAACCCAAGAAACCTTGTAAATCACTAAGAAAATTGTAAATCCTAAAAAAACTTTAAACCCCTAAAAATAAAAAAATGACAAAAAACCCTAAAACCCCGAAAACCCATAAAAGATCTACAAACCAAAAAAACCAAAAAACCAAAAAACCCTAAAAAACAATAAAAATATAAAAACCATTTTAAACCCAAATAACATAGAAAAAAACAATAAAAACCTTAATAACTCAAAAAAATCTCAAAAAACCCTAAAAATAATAAATATACTAAAAACCATAAAATCTCCTCAAAATACTCAAAATCCCTAAAATCCCAAAAAAACTGTAAAATCATAAAAAAAACCCTAAGAATAAATAAAAAGTATAAAAATGCTTAACACCCTAAAAACCGTAAGAAATTATTAAAAACCTAAAAATATTTAAAACCCCTAAAATAAATAAAACGATAAAACCTCTAAACCCCCTAAAATCCTAAAAACCCTAAAAACCATAAAACCCAAAAAAACTACTAAATTATAAAAACTCATTAAAACCCAATAGAAAATAAAAAAATCTAAAAACCTTCATACACTAAAAATTCTCAAAAAACCCCATAAAACACAAAAAAAATAGACTAAAAACCATAAAACTTCTAAAAACACTCAAAATCAATAAAAACCTATAAAAATAAAATTCTACAAAATCCCTAAAACCATAAAAATGTAAAAAAAACCGAAAAACCTTAAAAACCCTAAGAAAACCTTAAAACCTAAAAGCACATAAAACACCAAAAACACCTAAAAATGCTAAAACCCCAAAAAAACTAAACCCCTAAAACCCCTAAAAACTATAAAACCATAAAATTTTAAAAAAAAATAATAAAAGTTCATAAATATGTAAAAACCCTAAAAATGATAAAAACCCTAAGAAAACCAAAAAAACTGAAGTTACTTCAAACCCATAAAAACATAAAAATTTCTATAAACCCAGAAAACCCTAAAAACTCCTAAGAACACTAAAACAAATTAAGACCATAAATACACTTAAAAACCCCAAAACCCATAAAACCCTAGAACCCACTAAAAACACCAAAAACACATTAAACACCTAAAAACATTAAAAACAATAAAAAAATTAAAACCCCAAAAAAATAAAAAATAAAACTAACAACTCAAAATAACCATAAAAACAATAAAAACCCAAAAAACCATAAAAAAATAAAAACCCTCAAAATCCATAAAAACCCTAAAAATAAAAAAAATCATAAAACAACTCAAAAAACCCCCTAAAACCATAAAAAACTCTAAAACCCCTGACAAGCCCTATGCATGCCTTCAAAACCTAAAACACGCTAAAAACCATTAAAACCCAATATACCAAAAATACATTCAAAATGGATAAAAACGCCAAAAAAGACAATTAAAAACCAATATACTCTAAAAACAAAAAAAACCAAAATACATTAAAAACAATAAACACATAAAAACCATAAAAACAAAAAAAACACTAAAAAACCTTTAAAAACTTAAAAAAATTAAAAAATATAAAAAAATTAAATAACATAAACAAATTAAGAAAATCCTAAAACCCAAAAAAACCATAAAACCCTACAAAAATCCAAAAACAACCCCAAAATCTCCAAAACCCTAAAAAACATAAAAATACTAAAAATACATAAAAAATCCTAAAAACCTAAAAACCCTTCAAACCCCTTCAAACCCCTAAGAAATCCATAAACACCTAAAAGAATTTTAAACTCATAAAAACCTAAAAAAATCTAAATACCTAAAACACACTAAAACCCCATAAAACCCATAAAACCATATAAAATCCTAAACCCTTAAGAATCCCTAAAAACCCAAAAAACCTATAAAATACAAAAAACCACTAAAAACTCTAAAAACCCTTTAATCACAACAAAATTCTAAAAAACTAGAAAACCTTAAGGCCCTAAAAACTCATAAAATAACACTAAAAACACCCAAAAATATCAAAACCCTAAAACCCCTAAGAAAACATAAAAACAATCAATGTACCTAGAAACCCTAAAAACCATAAAAATCATAAAAATGTCTAAAAACATAAAAAACCCTAGGAATATCTATAAGACCAAAAACCACTCAAAATGCCTAAAAATCCAAAAAAACTAAAACATTTAAAAACCCTATAAGCCCTAATACTCGAAAACCCAAAAAATGCATAAAGTCTCAAAAAACCATAAAAATCCTTAAAAAAAATAAATATCCCAAAAAGTTAAAAACCCTTAAAAACACTAAAAGACCCTATGAAACCCTTAAAAAACTAAAATCCCCCAAAAACCAAAAAGACGCTAAAACACCCAAAAACCTATAAAACCCGTAAAATCATCATAGATCATTTAAATAAAAAAATCTAAAAAACTTTTAAACCCTTAAAAATATTAGAACACTCTAAAACACATTAATGGTCATAACAACATAAGCAAAAGAACCCTAAATAAAAATAAAAAATGGGAAACCCTCTAAAAACACTAAAACCCCCATAAATATCTCAAAATCCCTAAAAACATAGAAAACCATAAAAATCCTAAAAAATCCCAAAAATACATAAAAATTTATAACCCATAAAAAACCTGAATACCCCTAACAAAACCATAAAACCTACAAAAAATAAAACCCTTTTAAAACCTAAACAATGAAAAAAAGCATTAACAACCATAAAACCCCTTAAAATCCCTAAAAACCCTAAAAATCCTAAAAATCCTAAAAAATCACTTAAAATTCCTAAAGATGATAAAAACAGGAAAATTCTTGAAAATCCCTAAGAAAACATTAAAAACCCTAGAACACTTAGAACCCCCCCCCCCAAAACATAAAAAATGCTAAATACCATAAAAGACCCTAAATACCCCTAAATCTCATAAAACCATAAAAAACCCTAAACACCCACAAAAACCCTAAAAACAACTTAAATCTATAAAAACTCTTTAAACCCCTAAAACATTTAAAACACTAAAAAATGTTAAAACACTAATGCTAAAAGACCTACAAACCAAAAACAACCATAAAAACCCAAAAAACCCCTCAAAATCCATTAAAACCCAAAAAACAATAAAAATATAAAAAAAATTAAAATCCCTAAAAACATAAAAACCCCTAAAACCCATGAAATACACTAAAAACCCTTAAAAACCAAAAAACACTTAAAACTGCTAACAAACCTAAAACCACAAATACCTGAAAAACCCTAAAACCCATAAAAACCCTAAAATCTAACAGACCCTAAAAATAGATAAAAAACCTAAAAACCACTAAAAACATTAAAATCCATTAAAACATAAATTTGTTTAAAAGGCTATAAGAAACCTTAATAACCTAGAAAATCTCAAAAACCCCTAAAACGCAAAGACTATAAAAACAATAAAAAATCTAAAAAACTCTCAAAATTTTTAAAACCCAAAGAAAACGCAATAACCTAAAAAATCCCTAAAAATACATAAAAATGTAAAAACCCCTAAAAATCGTAAAAACATTCTAAAGAAACATTAAAAACCTAAAAACCATAAATTTTATATAAATTATAAAAACTATAAAAACTACAAAAAACCCAAAATCCTTAGAAAGCCAAATAAATCACAAAAACCACGAATAAGCACAAAATTTTTAAACAAATATATATAAATAAAAATTGAAAAAACACTAAAATCCATGAAAAACCTTTATAAAACCACAAAAAACTAATGTCACTTAAAACCCATAAATACCTTAAAATTTCTAAAAACTCTAAAAAACCCTAAAACCCAAAAACACTAAAAAACCATAAAAACCTTAAATACATTAAAAATCCAAAAATCCCCTAAAAACCTCTAAACACCACTAAAAACAAAAAAACACTTTATGTCCATAAAATCCATAAAAAGTCAAAAAAACCTTAAAATCCCTAAAAACAAAAAAAACCCAAAAAAACCATAAAACACTAAAACCGAAAAAACCATATAAACAATAATAAACCTAAAATAACATAAACCCATCAAAATACCAAAAACCCTATAAAAATAATAATCCTAAAAATCCAAAAAAATTAATAAATACGTAAAAACACTAAAACCCAGAAAATATGTAAGAATGTTCTTAAAACATAAAAAATTCATAAAAACCTAAAATACCATAAAAACTTAAAATGCCATAAAAACCTTCAAAATCCTAAAAACTATAATACCCCTAAAAATTATTATAAGCCTAAAAAAATCCCTAAAATGTTAAAAATCCTAAAACCCTGAAAACTCCAAAGAAAACCTTGAAAAACTATCAAATATAAAACACCTAAAAACCTAAAAAAAATAAAAACACAAAAAATTCATTAAAATTCCTAAAAAGAACTTAAAACCCCTAAAACCCCTAAAAACCATAAAACCCCTAAAAACCATTAAAATCCATAAATACCCATAAATACCCTAAAAAATTATAAAAAACCATTAAAAACCTAAAATTGATAAGAAAATCATAAAAATCATAAAAATAATAAAAAAATAAACAAAACTTTAAAGACCAAAAAAACCAAAAAACACTAAAAACCTAAAAACCCCTAAAATCCCTCAAAATCTCTAAAAATACTAAAAACCAAAAAAATAAATTAAATCCATAATAAATATATATAAATGTAAAAACTCTAAAAACACTGAGAAAACCTAAGAAAACCTTAAAACCCTAAAAAATAAAACTCCTCAAAAACATAAAAAATGTTAAAACCCTAAAAATCCATAAATATTATAAAAAACATAAAACCCCCTAGAACCCCTCAAACTCTATAAAAACCATTAAACTATAAAACCCTTTAAAACCCTAAATAATTTTAAAAACCCTAAAAACCTTAAAAACCCTAAAAACTCAAAAAACCCTAAAACATGAAAAAAAAACCCATAAAAACACTAAAAACCCAAAAAATAAAAAACCCTACAAATTCGTAAAAATCTACATAAAACTTAAAAATACCTCAAAACATAAAAAAACAAAGGACCCTAAAAACCCTAATAGAAACCTAAAACCCCCAAAAAACACTTTAAACCCCTATAATCCCTAAAAAGTCTACAGACCCTCAAAAATCCAAAAAACACGAACAAACCCTAAAAACCCTCAAAGTCAATAAAAACCCTAAAAATAAAAAAACAGTAAAAAAGACGTAAAATCCTTAAAAACATTAAAAACAACACAAAACTCAATACCCCTAATAAAACCTAAAATTCCTAAAAACACTTAAATCACATAAGAAATCTAAAAACACAAAAAACCTAAAAGACCCTAAAAATCATAAAATCCTCTAAAACCCCTAAAAATATAAAAACCACTATGAAACCGTAAAAACCCTTTAAACCTAGAAAACTCTAAAACCCCTTTAAACTCCAAAAATGTTAAAATAACTCAAAAAACATTAAAACCCTAAAAAATAAAAAAAAACCCAAAAAAATTGAAAAAGCATAAAAAATCCCTAAAAAATAATAAAAACCATCAAAATCCATAAAACCCATGAAAACATATAAATGTAACAAAAAATCCCTAAAAATCCCTTAAATGTAAAAACCCTAGAAACCATAAAACACCTTAGAAAATGTAAAAAATCAAAAAAAAAATCTTAAAACACCTAAAATCTTAAAAAAATGCTAAAAACACTAAAAACCCCTAAAACCCTAATATCCATAAAAACCTATAGAACATTAATAATCTCTAACATCCCTAAAAACCCATGAAAATTCTAAAAACCCTAAAATTGTAAAAAATGATGAAAACCCAAAAAAAAAAAGAAAAAATCCTAAAAACACTAAAATGCCAAAAACCCAAAAAATGCAAAAAAAACACTAAAAACCATAAACACCCTAAAAATCCATAAAAAACGAAAAAAATAGAAACCCAAAAAACTCTAAAAACATAAAAAACCCTAAGAGGTCAGAAATCCCCTTAGAAACCTTAAAAACCGAAAAAAACTCAAAACCCCAAAAACCATAAAAAACAAAAAAAAACCCCCTAAAAAGCCTAAAACCCAAAAAAATCCATAAAAACCTCAAAAACCAAAAAAACCATAAAAACTCATAAGAACACTAAAACCCCACTAAAAACTTTGAAAAACATTTTATCCCCAGAAAATGTTAAAAATATAAAAAACATTATAGAACCTAAAAATATGAAAAATATATATAAAACCCCCAAATAAAATTGACACCCCTAAAAACCTAAAAACTCCTAAAACCCTCAAATTACATAAAAAACAAAAAATCTTAAAAATCCTTCAAAGTCACTAAAAATACCTAAAAATGTAAGCCAATATAAAAACCCTAAAATTTTAAAACTCATAAAAACCCTAAAAATATAAATCCATAAATAATATTAAATCCATAAAATACCCTAAAAACCATAAAAATAATAAAAATCATAAACATCCTTAAAACCCAAACCCTCCTAAAAACAATTAAAAACTCTAAAACCTGTTAAACCCCAAAAAATGTTAAAAACATTGTTTCGTTGGTTTTTTTGGCTTTCGGCCTCGAAACGCCAAATGGCTCTGTATCCGATGATGAACGAACCTGCTTTCCAAAGGCAGGCGTTCGCCGGATGGTATGACTAGCGACTCTTAAGAACTCACATTGGTCGAGAGGATGGGAAGTCGGGCTCATCAAACCCTTTTTTTGGGGGGGGGATTATTGCCTGTTTTGGGACTCTCTTATAGATTTAATACATATTCATATGTTCGTGAATCGTTGGTTTATACCAAAACATAGTATCCATGGATTTAAACTTAGTGGGAAATGGTCAATTGGACGCAGGGGATTTGGAATCATTTAGGCCTGACGTTTACCATCCCTCATTGGATTAATGACCCCGTGGAGTCTGGACTCATTGAGACGGTGCTAGGAGCAGCTCGGTGAACCGATGTGAAGATAGTCGGATTGACCGGTTGTTGGGCTTGAACCTTAATGAGGCTTCATACGTACCCTGCCTAGGGGACAGTGATCAAAGTCCATGTAGTTCGGATTTGTGTTAGGGAACCGACGTGAAGATGGACCGGGTGGTCTAATGGGTAGTGGGATTGAACCTCATGGAGGCTTCCTACATACCCTGTCTAGGAGGCAGGGATCAAAGTCCACGTAGTTCGCATATACAGTTCAACATCATGCTGGATGGGGGCATACAGTTTAACATCATGCTGGATGAGGGTAGAACTCGACATGAAGAAATGACCGAGTGGTGGGCTTGAACCTCGTGGAGGCTTCCTACGTACCACACCTTGACATGGATCAAAGTCCCTGTAGTTCTCTTTGGTGTGGTACTTATGCTCTGGGGAATTCCAGAATGATGGATTGGGGCTTACACTCTGAGGAGGCCCAGAATGATGGATAGGGGATTACACTCTATGGAGGCCCAGAATGATGGATTGGGGCTTACGCTCTGAGGAGGCCCACAAGAGGATGTCATGGTTGATTCTTACACTAAGCCCACGTGAGTCATGCTCGTTGTGAGAAACAAGAGGTAGTAGGGAACAGCGGATCACGTCGCGATAGGTGTGTCCGTGAGAAGTGGAGTGGGGCTTACGCGTGGAGTAGCCCATAAGGTCGAGGTGTACTCCTAGGTGGATGCCTGTGTACTGCTAAGGAGCGGCACTGGTGAATGGGGCTTACGCAAGGAAGCTGCCCAGGTGCCTTCCTCATGTCTTCCCATGAGGGCATCCCAACTCACCGGTGGGTTGAGGAATATAATTGAGGCATACACCTATGTGCAAGTGCACAAGTGGGATAACACCAAGGGAATTGGATTCTGTCGAAACAAAGGGAGATGAAAAGTGTTAATCACATGCCCAACATTTGGAATGCAGTGAGGGTGGCATGGTGGTGGAGGATAACTGTTGACCATGTTCGAAACACAGCATCCATATCATGTTAGCCTGAAATAGGAGAAAACAAATGAGGGTCGACTGCTGACCATGTTCGAAACATAGGACCTATCTCGAAGTGTTGTCCAAAGTATTCTGGGGCGTTGGATCAGGACGGTAGGTAAGCCGATTCGGCATGGGACCAGGCCGTTAGGGGGTACCTTCAGACATGAAAGAGGATGAGGATCCGAATGAAGGACATGCAAAGCGTGGGATGGAGTGATGGAATGTTTGAATGGATTCCAGCGCTCTTGAGGTTATGCCATTGTAAACATAGTATAAGGCATGTTATACATGGAGCAAGAGGCATCCAATTATTAAATGAGAGGGAAGACTATAGTTTATACTCATATAGAGAGGACTGTTTCCATATAGTTTAACATCATATGGATAGGACGAGGGCCATACAGTTTTAACGTCATGTGGTCAGGACAAGGGCCGTAAAGTTTAACGTCATGTGGTCAGGACAAGATCCGTACAGTTTAACGTCATGTGGTCTGGAAGAGGGTCGTATAGTTTAACGTCATGTGGTCAAGACAAGATCTGTACAGTTTAACGTCATGTGGACAAGATGAGGGCTGTACAGTTTAACGTCATGTGGTTAGGACGACTATGAAGGAGATACATAGAAATGGATGGTTTGTGACTTACGCAAGGGCGGCCCTTTCTGGATGAACATAGAAAAAGGAGCTAGGAAATGGGGTTATATGAGAGTCATGAGGAGTAGCTCGACTCATGGAATGTATAGGATAGGTGTTAGGGCAGCATAAGGGTGCAGTGGAAAATACTCTTGACCCTGCCCAAAAAGTTCGCGGTGCAACTCTCCATTTTTCATTGGGGTTAGTGACCGTAGAGAAGGGACTGGCCCGGAAAGCCGGGACCGCAGTCCGGCACTGATCCCGAGCAAGGGAGCGGGGGCGTAGCCCCCGTGGTATGGACCAGTGAGTTCATGGGGTTTTCTGCATGTGGTGGGCTGCATAAGATCTAGCCGCGAAGGAAATGATCGCGGTAGAGCTGTCCGCGAGGGACTGGCCTCGGAGGAGCTGTATGTATGTGGGTCACGATTTAGTTGTCTGCAAAGGGTGTTCGTGGAGGAGATGTCCACGGAGAAGATGAAGGTCTGTGAAGGATATTTTCCATGAAGTATGGTCATTTTCGAAGGGTGTCGTCCACGAAGGATGGTTGTCGGCGAAGGGTTTCTGCCTCCATTTCGCGAACGACACTGGTCCACGGAGGAGATGTTCGTCTGTGAAGGAGGTGGCCACTAAGGGATGGTTGCGGAGGAGTTTTCCGCACGTGGTTCGCATACTGGTTTCTCCTCTACGTGGAAGTGTTCATCCGTGGATGATATGCGGTCTGCAGATGGTCACGGACCACTGGGAGCGATTTCCCCAGTGTCTCCCCATGGGTTTTCACCCATCCTTCCTCTCTTCTCATTTTTCCCGTCGATCCCCCGGTGATTATTTATAGAGTTGCGAATAGGATGGGTACATGACACTCTTTTCGAAATCCCATGAAGGAATTCCCACCCATGGATGACTCGGTCAACTGGGATATTTGATGAGTCACGGTGGGGTTGCTTCGCGGCGGCATACCAATCCGCCTCTATTCCGCGGACGACAGTGGTCTGTGGCCATATAGGCGCTCCGCCTCTATTTTTCGAATGACGGCGCGCGCAGCATGGGCCAGTTGACGCGGTTTGTGGTGGTGGACCGGCCTG
Source organism: Viscum album (assembly GCA_963277665.1). Lineage (NCBI taxonomy): Eukaryota > Viridiplantae > Streptophyta > Magnoliopsida > Santalales > Viscaceae > Viscum > Viscum album. The sequence continues at coordinate 1,421,350,904 of OY728136.1, read as the reverse complement.
GATTCATCGATATTCTTTCTGGTTCGCGCCCGTGGAGGCGCCCCGCCCTCATTTCGTGAATGACAACCCCTGCGAAAGGGTGGTCTACTGAACCGGTCGGGTACTATTGCTGGGAGTCAGTGCATGGACTGGTTCGGTCCTTTTCCATGTTTTGGGGTAATTGGATTTTCCCCTTGCGGAATTTTCAGGACCCTACAAATGCCCCCCATCGGAATGGGGTCCGATCAGAACAAGGAGGAGGCTATTCCGATGTAGAGTGATCCTAAAAATTGATGAGTGATTGGACAATTCTCTAATTTTTTTCTGAGCCAAGGGACTCAGCAAGCACAGTTCAACTATTGCTAGGGTTTTGTAGAAAATCCCTACGAACTTTTTTGTATCTTCTTTTAATACCCTGATTTTCCTAGGCTCATTTAGTGTGAACCCAGCGGGTGTAACCCGGATTTTTCTTAGGTTGCCCTTTTCAGGTTTTCGGCCTAACAGGATTTGTGCCTCTTTTCTATGAATGGTTTATAGTCCCACCGCCAAGACTATCATTACTGATGTTTTAGGTCGAACAGCTTTGACCGAACATGAAGGGGGCGAGGGCCCTAATGGGGTTCAACTGATTAAAAGATGCCTCAATACTCTTCAAATTCACATGGGGGGAACGTTTAACTTTGAACGGCATGCAGGGAATGCCTCAAGGCATGGGAGCCGTGTTGGCATGCAGAGGTGGGAAGGGCATTGCCTAAGGAAAACATGCCTTTTGTAGACATTCCAGGGGTGATCAATATACAGAGCCACTGAGGGCATGGTATGAATAGTCATACAAAGGTGTCCTTAAGTCAATGTCTATCCATTTATGATGGCCAAGGGACTTTATGGAAGTCCGACTCATGGAAACCATGATGAGTGGCATGGAAAATTATGAAAACCACCAGGGGTGGCTCAGAAGGGGAGTGTGACATCTGAAAGGGTTTTGGGAACATTCGTACTGATCAGGATTGTGGTCTGAAGACCACTTCCCCACGCATTTAGTTAGCGTAAGGGATGGTTGAGGCTTGACGCAGTTTAAATTCATGCATCTGGCACATCATCTGAAGTGGAACGACTTCTCCTGGTTCTTCGTAATCTCATCAAAGACGTTCTTCCGCATTCAGGTAGGATTGTGGAAGAGGTTGGTAAACTGTAGCTCAGAGGGTTTCCGAATCCTGGGATAGAAATTGGGGCTCAGAGTCCAAGAGGCGTATGGAGAGAAGCATTGCCTAAGGAAATATTTTCTTTGGTAGACAGGCTAGGGGCGATCAATATGTAGAGTTGCTGAGGGAATGGTATGCATAGTCGTACAAAGGTGTCCATAAATCAAACACTATCCACTTCCTATAGCCGAGAAAGTTCAGGGAAGTTGAGATTTGGGAGCACCAGGGGTGGCATATTAGAGTTTGGCTTTTTCTGAGTATAGAGTATGGATTTTGATGAGAGTTTTCCTGAGTATGAGGGAAATATCTAGACTAAACTTCTCGAGAATGGGTGAAGTAATTCTTTCTCATGCATGTGTGAGGCGGTGGTTCATGCAGGTTTGACCCGTGCACTGAAGGATGGAGAAAAGCCTATATTTCTCACTGAACCCATGACAAGTATGACTGTGTAATTTATCTTCATGTGGTTGGAACATATTCTGTGTAGTTTAGCGTCACACGGCAAGGACGAGAGGCGTTTTTAAAGGTTGTTGTGCAGTTTAACGTCATGCAGCGAGGATGGGGAGGGGGGGTTTTTTTTTGAACCAGTGAAAATGCATGCAGTTGGAGGCATTTCCCTGGATGGTTAATGCTTGGCCTTTGCAGTTTCGTGCCAAGCGGCCAAGATATCCCGTGCAGTTTAATGTCATACAGCAAGGACGTAGTCGAAAATGCCACTCTTCATCATAATATAACTGGGCTTGAATACATCAACATTCCCTAGACATGGGGTAGGATTGATTGGTGTAAATCATGGTTCTGGGGCTTCTTGGATCAGGAGAGGTGATATGGGGGCTCTGAGGCCGGTAAGCGTACGGAGCTAGGAAGAGCATCGCCTGTGGAAATCTTGCCTTTGCTAGACGGTCCAGTGGATATCAATATGCAGAGCAACTGAGGGCATGGTATGCATAGTTGTACAAAGGTGTCCATGGGTCGATAACTTTCCACTTCCGATGTCCATGAATGGTTATGAGGATCCACAATTATCCGGGCCACGAAGTCTGTCATTTGGAAGGAGAATGTCTGGACATGTCGGGGATATCCATCCCTGGTTTCTTGTTGAGTTTCAAAGAGCCCCCCATGCTGATCTTTTCTTTTTCTCTTTTTTTGTGCATGGGGGTGTGCCTTCATTCCATGCAGTTTAACGTCATGCGGTAAGGACGAAGTACTACTAGTTTATCGGTAATATAGCTCAGAAAATTAGGTGACTATTGATGCAGTCACTCGAAGGATAACTGAGTCAACATGTTCTGCTATACTTGGAACAAGGTGGGGGATGAAGGTTGTAAACTGCAACATTGAGTTTTCCCGGATCAAGAGGTGTGGTGTAGGGGCTCTGAGGCCGGTAGGCGTACAGAGCTAGGAAGAGTACCGTCCGAGGAAATCTTGCCTTTGATGGACGATCCAGGGGCTATCATTATGCAGATCTGCTAAGGGCATGGTATGCATAGTCATATAAAGGTGTCCCCGGGTCGATAACTTTCCACTTTTGATGGCCATGAATGATTATGAAAATCCACAATTTCTCATAGTGCAGAGTTCGACACACGGGGATAATGGTGTCCGTGTATATAAGAAACATCTTCACTGCAATTGTCCATTGAGTCAATGTAGCCTAGTCCTGGCTTGATGTTTGTTGATGCAGGTTGCTATGTGAACCACTGACAGACACATAGGCTAGCCATATACGGATACCCTGGTAACACCTGGATGTGAAAAGGGGAATGAACTTGTCAAACACTTCACCATAAACTTCTGGATTAGGAGGTATGGTATGGGGGCTCTGAGGTCGGTAAGAATACAGAGCTAGGAAGAGTGTCACCTATGGAAATAACTCCTTTGGTAGACAAGCCCGGGGCTATCATTATGAAGATCCGCTAGGGGCATGGTATGCATAGTCATGAAAAGGTGTCCATGGGCCGATGACATTCCACATCCGATGTCCATGAGTGGTTATAAAGATCCATAATTATATGGGTCATGGAGCCTGATGTATGGAGAGGATGCATCCAAATGTGCAAGGAGTATCTCCATCTCGTATCACCATGTGTCTTGGGTGGGTTGCGACGATGTCCATGTTGTTTAACGTCATGAGGTGAGGACGAAGTCCATGTAGTTTATCGTCATGCGGTGAGGATGAAGTCCATGCAGTTTAACATCATGCGGTCAGGACGAAGTCCCTACAGTTTAACATCATGCAGTGAGGAAGAATTATACACCCCATGCAGGTCTAGTTTGTACAGGAGGGAAGGGGAATTTTTAACATTATTGTTCATATAGTTTAACGTCATGCGGTAAGGAAGGAGACAAACACCCCATGCAGGTCTATCCAATACATGGGGAAAAGGGAGATTTTTTTTAAAAAAATCTTGTTATCCATGCAATTTTACGTCTTTCGGTAAGGATGATAAGTACACCCCGTGCCGGTCTGGTTCACACAGAGGGGGGAAACCGCATTTTTTTTTCTTTTATTGAGGGGGCTGGGCCATGACTGGGGATCCTGGCGTCGCTACGTATCCTGCGAGGGAAGGAATCAAGCCGTACCTAGTTCTCTGAAATCTGTGCAGTTTAACATCATGCGGTGAGGATGGAGTCCATACAGTTTAACGTCATGTGGTTAGGATGAGGGGTATTATTATATTCCCTGTTGTTTAACGTCATGCGGTGAGGACCTGATACTCCTAGTTTAAGGTCATAGAGTTTGGACCGTTGGGTGCTTGGCAGTTTAATGTCATGCAATTCAGACAATGAATACACCCCGTGCAGGTCTGGCCCGTATAAGGGGGAAGGGAGCATTCTTGACTCTTATTATCCGTGCAGTTTAGAGTCGTGCAGTAAGGATGGACTCCATGCAGTTTAACATCATGCGGTGAGGACGTGAATACACCCCGTGCATGTCTGGTCCATACATGGGGGAATGGGAATTTTTGTTTTTCTTTTTGAGGTGGCTGGGCCAGGGTCTGTAATTCTTGTGTCACTATGTATCCTGCGAGGGCAGGAATCAAGCCTCACATAGTTATTTGAAAGACGATACACCCCATGTCAGTCTGGTTCGTACACAGGGGAAGAGGGTATTTTTAAATCATCTTGTCCATGCAGTTTAACATCATGTGGTGAGGATGAAATACTATTAGTTTAAGGTCATAGATTTTGGACCATTGTGTGCTTGCATTTTAATGTCATGCAGCTCAGACAAGGGATACATCTCTTTTTTTTTCTTCGTCTGTGCAGTTTATCATTATGCGGTAAGGACGATCTCCGTGCAGTTTAACGTCATGTGGTAAGTAAATAATACTTCTTTGTCTCTATGTGAAATAATTCTTTAGGAATCTCGCATTGGTAGGAGTCGTGGTGAATTGCCCGCCCATAGAGATCAGGGCATATGCTCCGATGGAGTAGACCTTGTGTACAACATATGGTCCCTCCCACTTGGGCTCCAGCTTCGGAGGCTTCTTACCAGGTATCATTGGGGTCCGGAGGACCAACTATAATTCTCCTTCCAATAAAGACCAGAGGCGAACCTTTTTATTGAAGGCTCGTGCGATCCGGTTCTGGTACACTTCCAGGTGGTGTAGAGTGTGCTGCCGCTTCTCGTCTAGCTGTTACAATTCACCTAGACGCTTTTCTGACTGCTCATCATCGGATAATTGATCATAGATGGCAACACGGAGTGAGGGAAGTTGGAGTTCAAGGGGAGGACCGCCTCTGTGTCATACACCATTGAGTACGGGGTATACTGAGTAGTAGTGTGGATTGTGGTTCGATAATCCCACAATGCATGGAGGAGTTTATCCGGCCATGACTTCTTGTCTTTGTCCACCATTTTCTGGAGGTTGTTGGACATGGTCTTGTTGAAAGCTTCTATCTGTCCGTTGGCCGATGCATGGTAGTAGGATGAGTGGTTAGCCTTGATACCATACTCGTGGTATAGCTTTTCCAATTCAGCAGAGCATAAATTGGTGCCTTTTTCTATCAGTATGGTATGAGGGACACCAAATCTGGTGATGATATTGGTCTTCACAAAGCTGGAAATATTTCTTTCCCCGACTTCCTTGAGAGGTATGGCTTCTGCCAATTTGGAAAAGAAGTTTGTTGTCGTGAGGATATACTTCAGCGGGAGGATATGGTCCCACGACATCCATCCCCCAGACGGCAAACGACCAGGAGTACTTAGCTTCATGATATAACTCTGGGGGTTGGTGTATGAAGTTGGCATGAATCTAGCATGAGTGGCATTTTTCAGTAAAACTCTTACAGTCTCGTGCCACTTTGGGCCAGTAGTACCCAAGCCTTCGAACCTGATGGGAAAGCTTGTTCCCTAGTTGATGTGCTCCACACGCTCCTGCATGTACTTCAGTCATGACGGAAGCAGTTTCTTCTCCGTCAATGCATCTGAGGAGCACTCCATCAAGGCCTCATTTGTAGAGGACCTCTTGCTGACCTATGCCACCATATAGGACAAAATTGATTGCCCTTCTCCATATTTTCTCTCGTTAATCCCTGTCTGATGGAAGCTCTCCCCATTGAAGGTAGTTCTCGATGGGGATCATCCAGCCGGTGGCAGGAGCATATGGCTTGGGGACAGGATTGACTTCGTGGATTTATTCCATATTAACTTTAACAAATGGCAATACCATTCAACGGTGAGCAATACTGATGACCGTTTCATCCTGGTCTGGGTCAGCTATGGTTGTGGCCGCGTTGTCTAATGCATCAGCTTGAGCGTTCTCGGACCGGGGAATATATGTCAATTTTGGTTCTATGGAGAACTCAGCCATTAGCCCTCAGACATGATAAAACAGGGGGATCAGCTCCTCCTTTTTAATAGCATATTCACCATTGACTTACTTGATGACCACCTCCAAGTTTCCTTTTACCTTAAGGTGTTGTACTTGTGCCTGGAGTGCGAGCTCTGGGCCTGCAATGAGGGCTTGATATTCCACTTCATTGTTCGTACATCCCTCTGATAGGAGGAAGGAATATGGAAACAATTCCTTTTCTAGGGACACGAGTGTTATCCCCATACCCACTTTGTTGAATCTGGGATCCTCCATCCTCTTCCCTGTGGGGCTTCGGGACGCCCCATCAAAGTACATTTCCCATGCTGGGAACTCCTCTTGAACCGAGGAGATGTCTTCATCAGGTAGTTCAGTGTCCGGTGCAGTGGTCCCTGTTGAAGGGTACTATTCCATAAATTCTACTAATGCCTAGCCCTTGATGGATTTTTTTGGCACAAACCGGATGTCGAACTGTTGCAGGATGACCGCCCATCAGGATAGGTGTCCGGTTAGCATCGGACGACTAAGGATGTACTTGAGAGGGTTAATCCACGAGATCAAATAGACTTCATGATGCTGAAGATAATGTCGCAGCTTTTGAACCGCGAAGACCAAGTCCAGACAGCTCTTCTCGATATTTGAGTATCAATTCTCAGCATCAATCATGGTTCCACTGAGGTAATAGAGACTATTTTCACTGTCGGTGTCGTTCTTTTGTGCGAGGAAGGCACCCAGTGACCATTCTAGGGCCGTCACATATAGAATGAGAGGTCTTCCTTCAACTGGGGGCATGAGCACTGGTGGGATTAATAGGTACTTCTTCAAGTTGTCTAACACCTCTTGGCAGTCGTTCGTCCATTGGTACGTGACCCCCTTCTTCATTAACCTAGTGAAGGGAAAACATTTTCCTGCCAGGTTGGCTATGAACCGCCTAATATAGCCTAGGTGTCCTTGGAATCCCCTCAGCTCAGTGAGATTTTGGGGAGGAGGTAGGCTCAGGATAGCCTTTTTCTTCTCAGGGTCGACTTCGTTGCCACGGTGGCGTTTGGTGAAGCCAAGGAATTTTCCTAAGGTAACCCGAAAGGCACATTTCCAGGGGTTCATTTTCAAGTTATTCTATCAGAGCTTATTGAAGACGGTATCAAGGTCCGAAAGGTGATCCGAACGCTATCTATACTTGACCACTAGGTCATCCACGTACCATTCAATGAATTTCCCCAGGAATGGCTTAAAGATCCGATGTGTGGCACGCTGATACGTGGTGCCATCATTCTTGAGCCCAAAGGGCATGACCCTGTAACAGAATAACCATTGAGGGGCCCTGAAGGCAGTGGCTTCTTCGTCTTCTCGGGCTGTCCTAATTTGATTATATCCAGAATATCCATCCATGAAGGATAGAGCCTCATACCCAGCCGTCACATCGATTAACAACTCAGTGATTGGAACCGGGAAGTCATCTTTCGGACAATGCCGATTAAGGTCTCTGAAGTCAATGCAGACGTGGATTTGTCCATTCTTTTTCTTGATGGGGAAGATATTGGCCAACCAAATGGGGTATTGGACCTCTCGAATGAAGCCTTCTTTAATTATCTTTTCAACTTCAGCCTCTATCTTGGTAGCATGTGAGGGGTGTGTCCTTATAGCGGCCTTTTTGTAGCCCTGGTGGTCTTCTGGAAGAACCAGGTGATGCGCCACTACCTCGGGATCGAGTCCTGGAATTTCCATGTAATTCCAGTTGAAGACATCCTGGTGTTTCCTTAGGAAGGAGGTATGTACTTCGTGTTCCTCAGGAGACATGGCTGCACTAATGAGAGTGGGCCTTGGGTCTTCCTCGGTACCGAGGTTTATTTCCCTAAGTTCATCCACAGTGGTGGAGATACCTTCCTCAAATGCGGGAGGTGAATCCTTGAGATCTTCCCCCTCTTCTTCTCCCAAATCCTCATATTCTTGGTCTGACAAGGAGAGTGCTCCTATCCTGAGTTCTTGGAAGTCCGGAGGCGAGGTGTCGTGGGCGTCCTTGCTCGAGCTTTCACCCCCTGATTGAGGGTCATCGGACATTCCCACATTGTCACACTCGGCCGTTATGGATGAAGTCATGAGGAAATCCGAGTGTGTGTCCGAACTTGAACTCCTACCTTCCACATGGTTGATGGGTAGGACATAATCTCTACCAATCTGCCTGAGGGGGTCGTTAGGAACCATTTCCAGGCCATTTGGAGCGGGGATCCAGTCGACACCATCAACCAAAGCCTTCTTTTTCTTTTTCTCATAGAACTCGGTGTCAATGTAATGTGACTCGGATAGCTCGAAATGGGCCTTGTCAGCGTGCAATGTCCCACTTTTTCCATTGACGCAATACTTGATACACTGGTGATAGGATGAAGGAACGACCATGTGCTTATGGAGCCATGGCCTTCCCAGAAGGGCATTGAATGTTGTGCTCTGCCGGACCACCATGAATTCTGTGTAGGCTACCAGGTCACCAAAATGGGTCTTTAGCTTAATCTGTCCCATTGGTTTCTACTCACTCTTTTCATAACCCAACATAGTTGTGGCTGAGGGAATTAGATCTTCCTCACTATAGCCCAACTTACGGGGTGTATAGGGGAAGGAGGTTAACTCCAGAGCCATTGTCTATAAATACTTTCCAGATCTCAATACCATTCAGCGTACTGGACACATATAACAGTATGATGTGTCCTTTCATGACGACAACTTCATCCTGCTCGGTGAAGGAAATCACCGCATTTCATTCAGCCAGGCCAGTCTCCATCCTGTAAACCTCGGTGGCAGTTACCTAAACATGAAATTCTTGGGGGCTGATCAAAGCTTCTATAAGCGCCTACCTAAGGTTGGATGACAAACCCAGGGCATCCAGGATTAACAACTCTGCTGGTACTGACACCAGCAGCTTAAGGATGTCGTATTTTTTCTCTAGCGGTCGACGCTTCTCCGTTGGCGAGAGAGTCTTAGCAGGCGGCATGGGGGCCGGAGCATTTGACGAGGACGGACCGGTCGCAGGGTCGGATGTCTATAGTGTTCCCGTGTTCTGGGGACTTGGCCCGGCCGGTCTGTTTGTCCGCACTAGGTGACCAGACACTTGATCCTCCTCTGGTAGGTATCGCAGAACAACATGGCCAGAGTGGCTGCTTGTGGAGGTGGAGGGGCATTCCTTCTCCTGCTGAGTCTGTTGAATGGACCTCCCATGGGTTTCCACGATATTAACGGTTTGGGCTAGGGTCCAGCTGTAGGGTTGGATTCAGCTACAGTTGCGCCTCCCCTGGTATCCTATGCCTCTGTGATTCCTCCGCCCGGCTAATCATGCAGGGAACTCGGGTTCGTAACGATACCCTTCATCAGGTAATAATTCCATGAGATGGATTACTTTGATAGAACCAAAGATTGGCTCTTCATCCTCTAACATGTCAAACTGGTCGGTTGTCTATGATGGTGCCATTTAGCGGGTCAGTTCCTGTGGTTCCAAGTTTGAGGGCATGAAATCTGCAAGGGTCAGCACTAACTTTGGCCGCATCGCGGACTACTCCTCTTGAGATTGTTTCCTCCTTCCATTATGCCCAGATGCGCGGCTCGTGGAGGATTGTGAAGCCGATGCTGTCGGTTGCACAACTTCAGGGGCTGTTGGTGGCAACACTGGCTGCTGTAGTTGAGCTCAGAGTATGCCCTGGGCACGGTTGATAGTCTTCAGAGTCATCCAGTTGTCAAATTTCTACCCTTGCTTGCTTGTGGCTTTCTACCACCCTCCTCTTTGTCGGAGTTGGTTGTAGATATACATGCCACAAGTGATGGGGGTGGCCCCAGCTTGACCTGTCCAGAGTCTACCATCCTTTGCATAAAGTCTTTGAAGATGAAGCATTCTCGTATATTGTGCCCCAACATCCGATGGTAGGGGCAGTAATCTGGCCTGTCATCGCGGCCGACTTCTTCAGGTTTCCTTGGCTCCAGGAGGCGGAGCAAGTTTCAGTTCATGGAGGCAATGAAGTAGCCACAGACTTGATTGTCTCAGAATGGGTATACTTTTTGTCCTCATTCCTCAAACTGGTTCTTCTTCGGTCCTCTCTGATCGTCCCGTTTAGGCGGGGGCGGCAGCTGATATGCAGGGGGCCCTTGACGATTTGGTGGAGGCCTGAGCAGTGGAGCGGGCATAGGGGCCATCTTGAGTGTGGTAGTGGACGCTTCAGCTCTAGGGGCTCTTTTCACCGGAGCCTTTGAGGCTATTCGGGACTTTGAATTAGTCCGCTGCAGGGAGTCCTCAATTCTTTGGGAAATGGCCGAGAGATGGTGGAAGCCAGTGGTGCACTCCACCGGTATGAGCGGTGTTCACAGCTCATCTCTAAGATTATCGATGCATATGTCCAGAATCTCATCTTGAGGCATTGGTCTATTCAGAGAATAGGTCAGACCATTCTATATGGCGATGAAATTTGAGACCCTCTCGTTCTCCCTCTGCTTTCAGTTCATGAGATTGCTGACTGTTGTTTTAGGCAGCGTTGATCTGAAGTGGAACAGGAACTGCTGCGGGAGGTCCTCCTAGCTCTTTATCGACTAGGCCAGTAGACTCGTGTACCAGACGAAGGCGGATCCTTTCAAGGTATGTACGAAGCATCTGAGTTTCACGACTTCTTTTCATTCTAGATTCCCCATCATAGGGTCGCAATAGGATGCGTAGTGCATCAAATGCTACTCTGGATCGCCTGATGCTTTGAAGATGGGGAATACAGGGCTCCCAAAATTGGGTGTAGGTGGTGTGTTGGTCACCCAATATGGGTAGGGTTTCCGCTCCAGCTGTATCGGAGCACGTCATCCTTCCATCGCTTCCAATCGAGCTGTTAGTGCCTCGATGGTGTTGGTGAGTACCTAGTTTACATCCTGTTGGGTCCAGTCCTGAGAAGGCATAGCCCGAGGCATTTCCTGAGGATCCGGATTGGCTGGCACCAAGGGTGCATATTCCGTTCGGGGTACCCTTGGAGGGTTCAGGCGTACTTGCTCTAGTTTCCTCATAAGTGGAGGGAAATCCTGGTATTCATCATCCACGTTTAGGTAGCTGGATGAACCAGGCTCCTCATTGGGCAGGAGCCCTGATCGTGCTTCATTTTCTAGGGCAATCCTTAGCCTTTGAGGTGCACTTGCTCGGAGTACATGATGTGGATCTTCTTGGGACGCACTTTCAATAAGGCAGTTCCTCTAGAGTAGCTCGGCGTTAAGCCGCCTTAATTCTTTCATCTCTTCTTCCTGTCGAGCAAACCTCTCTTTGAACGTGAGTGGCTCGTTTTTATTGAGAGAAGGGGATGGGTTAAGGGTAACCATTCATTTATTCTTATCCTTGTTGGAAGCTCACAGGGTAAGTGGAGGGAGGTTAGCTGAAGGGGTGGCCATACTTAAGGCGGCCCTCTGGTTCCGAGTGTGCACACCTGGGGATTCGTTGTGAGTCACAACCTGACTAGAACCGTCGTCTCCCGATCCGTCTGGATTTTCATTTTCCCCGGTGTCACCCACGGGGTTAGCATCCATGGCATTGATGAACACATATTACGGGGTGGAGGGGGCGTCATCTTCCAAATAGGAAGAGGATCTCCCGCGTCTTCGGCTGGCCTTCCCTTTCATGACCTGGCATTTCCTTCGGACTTCTTGATGAAGGGTGATGCAGATAGTACGTTTAGGCGACCTTACGGTGCGCCTTCCTCTCGGAGGGGATGATGATTCAAATGATGGGATAGGATGGGAACCTCCTCTTTTGATTGTCCTCCCTAGATGAGATATTACTGATCCTCATGGGGGAGATTGTTATTGAGGGGGTAATATTGCCCCCAGCCCTGAGGGCTAGGGTTGGCCCTGTTCCTTGGACATCGAGTCTCTTACCGGTTTTATTGGTATTACGGGGGAATTTGTTGTTAAAAATTCCCCCATCCCTGCAGGAAGAGGTTGACCCTGGATGGTAGTAGTGGCTGCTGCTATTGCGACCTTCCGGATCTCGTGTGCTCCCATCTGGGGGTGAACCAGATTTGGTACTGAATTCACCTGTGGATCAGTACCTTCTAGGGAGGCAGGAAAATATCGCTGATTGGACTCTCTTAGGTGAGAGGCCTGATGTATGCTCTCGGTGTCCTGATTCAGGAGTTCTTGAATGGCTTGTTCCTGCTGGGCCTGACGCTTCTGGGACTTACTGAAGGCCCGACTCTGTTGGGTGTGTTGCCTTTCCGGAACAGGGGGTCCACTCGATTTTCTTCTTACCATGATGACGTTGTAAGACACCATTCCAAACGGGTTCTTATGGGAGGGGAGTGGAGTGAAATGCAGAGCTCCATGTTCCCCCCATCCCCTGATATGGACTCCCTTTGGAGTGTCACCGATGAGGCGGCGCAGCTGGTGTAGTGCCTGGAGGCATGCTATCTCCATGTTTCCTTTACACCTCTCGGGTCGCTGTTGGCATGCGGAAGGATGATCTTCCAGGTCGATGTGATGCATGAGGTCTCATATCCTATTGATGTGGTCTATATACCTATCATAGGGTAGGAATCTTGATTTCAGCCGGCGTAGGGTCGTCCATATATTATGGCGGATGTCGTGCATGCATTCTTCCGACAAAACTCTGGGTATGTCGAACTGAGAGGTGGTCGTGGGCCAAAACATAACTGGTATATCATTCCTGGATAGTCGTTTCCTCAGGTTCAACGTATCGGCATACTCCTCCGTTAGTAATTCCTCTACCTGGTCATCCCAACTAAGGCGCTCATTGTAGTCGGAGGCAGTGGGACCAGTAGGTATTGAATTGTCTTGTGGGAGATTCCGAGGTGGTTCAGAAGATGAACGCGGCCCTGTAACGGCTCCTGATCGAAGAAGGGAATCGCTAGTGACAAGCTGGGAATCCAAAATGCTTGATCCCATCCTTCTGAGTGCCTCAGCATACGAGGGCCTTTCGGTTCTTAATTCGGCTTGGGGAGGGACATCCTATCGAAATAATATGTCATCGTAGGGAGGACCTCCGCAATGGAGTCTGTAATGGCGAGGAATACCATTACTGCTTGATGCTTTACTGCATAGAGGACTTTTGTAGTGCACACCCTGGGGTGGAACTCCAAGGCGTGTCACAGCAAGGGGATGACCTTTTGGCTGCGTAGCATCATTACGAGGAGGACCTACACAACAAATACCATCGTGGTGAGGATGAACATCATGGCTTGACGTTCGACGTGCATCCTGGGGAGGACCTTCAGGACACGCCACAACAAGGGGAGGACCTTCTTGTTGCTTGGGGCCATTGCAGGGAGGACCTTCGCAATGGCGGTTATGGTGGTGAGGACTACCATCACAGCTACGGCAATGGAGAGGACTACCATTACTACTACCGCAGGGAGAATATCTACGGGATACATCCTGGGGAGGGTCTCTAGAATGTACCGCAGCGAGGGGAGGGCCTTCTAGTTTCTTGACACCTCTACAGGGAGGACCTCCGTTATCCGGGTGGCGAGGAATACCACCGTGACCTGATGCCTGGCTGCGTGGAGTTCTGTTACAGCGTAACGCCTGGGGAGGACCTTCAGGGCAGGCCACGATAAGGGGAGGGCCTTCTTGTTGTGATGATACGTCACTATGGGGAGGGCCTCTGTAGTTGCGACTATGATAGTGAGGACTACCATCACAATCTGTGGTCCCACTTCATGGAGAGTGATTGTAGCGTATACCCCGGGGAGGACCTTCAGAGTGGACGAAAGCAAGTGGAGGACCTTCTTGCTACTCGATCTTCTGGTCACGTGGAGGGTTTCCATGACTTGCATCAAGAGAGAATCTCTCGTGACCGATCGTTATATTCCCGCGGGGGAAGCCCCCACAGGTGCTCTAGGGAGGACCTTCAGAGCTACTGGTAGCGACATTGTGGGGAGAACTTTCGCAACTGGTATTTCCGCTCCCATAATATGGTAATGGGCAGGCAGGGTTTTGAGCCTTTGATATGTTCTTAATGGCGTTGGGAACCCCAGCTTCAAAAAGAAAAGAGTCATGAACCCGCTCTTCATTTTCTGGATGCCTTCGGCGCGTTCGGGGCGCCCTTTTGTAGATAGTGGGGACCGTCTGCTGTTGACAACGGCCTTCACCTCCTTTGGGTCCCTATCTAATTGGGTCTTGTGATGCTGCCTGGATACACCGACGAACATCTTGTCTTTTAGAAAAAATATATGCCTGCTCTAAAGCATCCACCTTGATGGACGGGTGTCCCCCAGTTGGAACGAGTGAAGCTGCTCGATCCGGTTTCCCTTGCGTCCTGAAATATAGTCGGCGACCCTCTTGGGAAGAAGCAGGGATGTAGATCTGCTCTGAGGCAGCTATATCGTATCTTAGATGTGTCGCCTCAATTGGGGAGACGGGCTCACGGGCCTGAGTCCTTGCTGTTTCCGCTGATTCAATTACATTCTGGAAAGTCTGCAAGATATGATCTGGGATCGATACCTGCTCCTCCATCATGGTGAGGATATGTAGAGAGACATCTTTGGATGGAACTGGTATGAAGGCCCATTCTGGTATCAAAGCTGGAATATCCTACTTCGGTCTTCCAGTGGTCATTGGGTACTGAAAATTCTCCTATGTCGGGGCAGGTGAATGAATCTTCCCCTATACCGAGATACACTAGTTTATCTCTCCGTTTTCCGCCACATCGGGGTGGAGGACTTTACTTGAATCCGCAGGGAGCTGGCCCTAAATATATTGGTTTCCCACCGTATCGAGTTGGTGGCCTTTGTTGGCAGGGAGACGTGTTCGCCTATGATTTGCCGCCACATCTGGGTGGCAGGCTTTGTTGATCGCCACCATATCAGGATGGCAGGCGTCAGAATCAACTGCCAGGAGCTGGTCCTGCAGGTTCCGGGTTGCCACCACGTTAGGTTGGTGGGATTCACAACCTTGGGTAGGGAGAGGTGCCTGCCAAGTAGATGTCATCCTGCATGAGTGACGGGCTCGATGGATCTCAGCGGGGATGTGTGTCGGCTCGTATAATGCCGCCATGTCTGGATGTCGGGCTTGGGAGGAGCAAACAGGTGTAGGTGCATGTTCGTGGTACGTCTCCGTGGCTGGGCAGCGGAGCTCCTCCTCAGGGACTTGGGTGATGAACGGTCCCCGATTCTACGTCTGGCGCCCTTGTCGGGCAGTCTGAGGGGCCGGAGCTCGGGGAGCATGGGCCAGAATCCTTAGGGAGACATCCTCCTCGGCATGAGGATGTTGAGTCACAGCGTGACCACGATTACGTCTGCGGGCGGGGGCCTTGGAGCGGAACCCCTATTCGGTGGGGATGAAGTCCTCAAAGACGAACTCATCCGCCTCCCTAAGATAAGGGAGGTATGCATTGTCCCATTCTGGGGATAGACTCTCGAAACGATTGGAGACAACGACATGGGCTATCTAGATTTGCAATTGCGGTCACTGCTGGGCAGGTGACCAGTGAATCTTGACAGATTAGAGGGCGTGCATGGCTGCCTCCACCATTGGGAGAGTACCATTCACATGGTACTCTCAGATCAAAACGTCTGAAGCCTAGCCTTGAAGACGATGGGTGGGTGACAGGGTCCTCCATTGTTGAGGAAGTCCCATCCTTGCGTTGTTGGAAACACGCACTTGTGAGTTCCTTTGTGATACCATTTGATCAAAGGGAGTTCTGAAAGTGGTACCTGCAAAACATTTTATCAAATACAAGCATCAAACCCATCAAAGCAGCATCTCATGATCCCATGCATAGTTAATGACCTTGATTGGCACTCCTTGTGAGAAAAATGGGGAACCCAATAGAATTAGGTTAAATCCTTCATGTTTGGTTAAAGATTCACGTCGGTTTCACCATTTTTTTTTCATTGGTATTTTTGGCTTTCGGCCACGAAACGTCCAACGGCTTCGTATCCGATGATGGAAGGGCCTGCTTTCCAAAGGTAGGCATTCACCAAATGGTCTGACTAACGACTCTTAAGAACCCACATTGGTCGATAGGATGGGAATTTGGGCTCATCACACCCTTTTGGGGGGGGGGAATTATTGCCTGTTCCGGGACTCTCTTATAGATTTAAGACGTATTCATATGTTCGCGAATCTTTGGTTTATACCCAAACATAGTATCCACGGATTTGACCTTGGTGGGAAATGTTCAACTGGATGCAGGGGATTCGGAATCATTTAGGCTTGAGGTTTACCATCCCTCATTGGATTAATGACCCCGTGGAGTATGTACTCATTGAGACGGTGCTAGGAGAAACTCGTTTAACCAATGTGAAGACAGTCGGATTGACCGGTTGTTGGGATTGAACCTCAGGGAGGCTTCCAACGTACCCTTACTAGGGGACAGGGATCAAAGTCCACGTAGTTCAGATTGGTGTTGGGGAACCGACATGAAGATGGACCGAGTGGTCCGATGGGTAGTGGTATTGAACCTCATGGAGGCTTCCTATGTACCCTGTCTAGGAGGCAGGGATCAAAGTCCACATAGTTCGCATATACAGTTTAACGTCATGCTGGATGGGGGCATACAGTTTAACGTCATGCTGGGCGAGGGTGGAACTCAATGTGAAGAAACGACCGAGTGGTGGGCTTGAACCTCAGGGAGGCTTCCTACGTACCACGCCTCGACATGGATCAAAGTCCCAGTAGTTCACTTTGGTGTGGGACTTACGCTTTAGGGCAGCCCCGAACAATGGATTGTGACTTACACTCTAAGGAGGCCCAGAATGATGGATTGGGGCTTACACTCTGAGGAGGCCCAGAATGATGGATTGGGGCATACACTCTGAGGAGGCCCAGAATGATGGATTGGGGCTCACACTATGGGGAGGCCCCCAAGAGGATTTCAGGGTTGATGCTTATTCTAATCCCACATGAGTCATGCTCGGTGTGAGAAACAAGAGGCAGCAGGGACTAGAGGATCACATCGTGAAAGGTGCATCCGTGAGAAGTGGAGTGGGGATTACGCATGGAGCGACCCATAAGGTCGGTGATTACTCCTAGGTGGATGCCTGTGTACTGCTAAAGAGTGGCACTGGTGAATTGGTCTTACGCAAGGAAGCTGCCCAGGTGCCTTCCTCATGTCTGACCATGAGGGCATCCCAACTCACTGGTGGGTTGAGGAATATAATTGAGGCATACACTTATGCACAAGTGCACAAGAAGGATAACACCAAGGGCATTGGATTCAATCTAAACAAAGGGAGATGAAAAGTGTGAATCACATGACCAACATTAAGAATGCAATGAGGGTGGCATGGTGGTGGAGGATAACTATTGACCATGTTCGAAACACAACATCCATATCACATTAGCCTGAAATGGGAGCAAACAAACAAGGGTTGACTTCTGAACATGATCGAAACACAGGACCTATCTCGAAGTGTTGTCCAAAGTCTTCCGGGGTGTTGGCCCAGGACGGTAGGTGAGCCGATGCGGCATGGGACCAGGCCATTAGGGGGTCTCTTTAGACATGAAAGAGGATGAGGATCCGAATTAAGGACACGCAGATCGTGGGATGGAGTGATGGATTGTTTGAATGGATTCCAGCACTATTGAGGTTATTCCACTGTAAACATAGCATAAGGCATCTCTTGCATGGAGCCAGAGGCATCCAATTATTAAATGAGAGGGAATTATACAGTTTATAGTCATGTAGAGAGGACTATTTCCATATAGTTTAACATCATATGGATAGGATGAGGGCCACACAGTTTTAACGTCATGTGGTCAGGATGAGGGTCGTATAGTTTAATGTCATGTGGTCAGGATGAGATCCATATAGTTTAATGTCATGTGGTCAGGACGAGGGTCATACAGTTTAACATCATGTGGTCAGGACGACTAGGTAGGATATACCTAGAAATGGTTGGTGTGGGACTTACGCAAGGGCGGCCCTTTCTGGAAGAACCTAGAAAAAGGAGCTAAGAAATGGGGTTATAGGAGAGTCATGAGGAGTATCTCGACTCATGAAATGTATAGGACAGTTGTTAGGGAGGCATAAGGGTGTAGTGGAAAATACTTTTGACCCTACCTGAAAAGTTCACGGTGCGACTCTCCAATTTTTCATGGCGGTCAGTGACGGTAGTGAAGGGACTGGCCCGGAAAGCCGGGACTGCAGCTCGGCACTGATCCTGAGCAGGGGCGCGGGGGCGCATCCCACGCGGTATGAACCATCGAGTGCATGGGGTTTTCCGCATGGGGCAGGCCACGTAAGAGATGGATGGGAAGGAAATGATCGTGGCGGAGCTGTCCACGTGGGACTGGCCATAGAGGAGCTGTCCGTATGTGGTACGCAGTTTAGTTGTCCGTGAAGGGTGTCCGTGGAGGAGCTGGCCACAGAGAAGATGAAGCTCTGCGAAGGATGTTGTCCGCGGAGGATGGCCATCTGCGAGGGATGTTGTCTGCGAAGGACGGTCATCCGTGAAGGGTGTCATCCGCAAAGGATGGCCGTCCGCGAAGGGTTTCCGCCTCCATTTCGTGAACGACCCTGGTCTATGGAGGAGATGGTCGTCCGCGAAGGAGATGTCCATTAAGGGCTCACCGCGGAGGAGTTTTCCGCATGTGGTTCGTGGACTGGTTTCTCCTCTACGCAGAAGAGTTCATCCGTAGACGATATACTGTCCGCGGATAGTCGTGGACGACTGGGAGCGATTTCTCCATTGTCTCCCAACGGGTTTTCACACGCCCTTCCTCTCTTCTCCTTTTTCCCATCAATCCCCCAGTGATTATTTATAGAGTCGCAAATAGGATGGGCACACAACACTCTTTGAGGAATCCCATGAAGGAATTCCCACCTGTGGATGACTCGGTCAACTTTAATATTTGATGAGTCGCGGTGGGGTTGCTTTTTCACAGTATACCAATCCGCCTCTATTCCACAGATGACAGTGGTCTGCGGCCGTATAGGCCCTCTGCCTCCATTTCATGAACGAAGGCACACACGGAGTTTACTAGTTGGTGCAGTTCACGGTGGTGGACCGGCCTGGATTCATTGGCGGTCTTTCTGGTTCGCGTCCGTGGAGGCACCCCACCCTCATTTCACGAACGACAGCGTCTTCGATAGGGCGGTCCACCGAACCGGCCACGTATTATTGCTGGGAGCCGGTGCACGGACCGGTTCGGTCATTTTCCAAGTTTTGGGGTAATTGGATTTCCCCCTTAGGAATTTTCAGGACCCTACAAACACCAAAAACTATTAAAACTCCTAAAAATAAAAAAACCTAAAAACAAAAAAACCACCAAAATCAAACAACCTATACACCATAAAAAACTAATAAATCCTAAAAACCATAAAATCCAAAAATAATCCCTAAAAATCCCTAAAAATGCTAAAAACCATAATATCCATGAAAAAATTAAGAAAATATTAGAAACCTAAAACAGTTCAAACCCTTAAAACCTAAATGTACTAAAAACCCTAAAACCCCACAATATCCCTAAAAACCCTATAATCCATAAAAATCATAAAAATTATTAATAACTTATGAAAAACTAAAAAATATGAAAAACACTATGATAAACCATAAAAACATAAAAACACTTAAAACCCCTAAAATAAAAAAAATGATTAAAACCCAAAAATCGATAGAAACAAAAAAAACCCACTAAAAACATTAAAACCCCAAAAATTTGTAAAAACAATTAAAATCCCAATAAATTTTTAAAAAAACCCTTTAAAGATATAAAAATGTTAAAAATTATAAGAAACATTAAAACCACCAAAAAACAAACAAAAACCCAAAACAATATTAAAATCTTAAAAAGCGTAAAACCCTCAAAATCACTAAAACCTTAAATAAAATAAAAATACTAAAAAATACTTAAAAATTCCTAGAAACATAAAACACCCAAAAAACCCAAAAAACCCAAAAAACCCATAATAAAACCATAAAACCAAAATACACTTAAACCCAAAAGATAACTTAAAAAGGATAAAAATGTAAGAGAAACCCTAAAACCCTAAAAACACTAGAAATTTCTAAAAACAAAAAAGGCCATAAAAATCTCAAAAAATCCCTAAAATATCAAAAAACCCTAAAAACACTTTAAAACCTAAGAAATCCTACTTGGTTGTGAAAACATTACAAAGGGAAAGATAAATACACCCATAGATTTGATAAAGGAAGGAAAACAATTTGGAGGATGAATCAAAGAATAATAATGAAAAAGCCATAATCCGAAAAGGAAAAGGCTAGACAATGAAGGAAAAAACATCCATTGGTAACTGTTTCTCTTCACGGTGGTCCTTATGAGAACCATACTCAATCCAAATGGTTCACAGAAGGCAAATAGGAACATCAGATCTCTGCGAACGCTGCTATTCCTGGAATAGAGGTGGAGAATTTCTCCCCCACGTATTATTTTCTCAGAATCAGCCAGTTCAAAGGTGTGGCGAAGTAGATGGAGTCCCTTGAATGATAACATTTGCAGGACTGAGGTGGGAATTTCCACCTCTGTGAACTGAAACCCCCATGATCCTTTGTTTACCGAGTCATCCATGGGTCGGGAGATTCTTCCTTGGGCTTCTACAAAAGGAGTCATGCGAACCACTTATGATCCCTTTAATTTTTCAATAAAAGTTCCTTGAGGGGGAAAAAGAAGGGGCTTGACGACTTTGAATCTTTAGAAGAACAAATTTCAATGTTTTGAAGGCATGAAGGAAGAAGAGAACTATAAAAAATAGACTCCATTGATGATTTCCCATATGTAAATCCCACCACATACCCTAAAAAAAGAAAACATAATAATAATTGTCCAAACCATGAACCAACAACCTCCATGAATAAATTTCCTGCAAACTGCAAGACAAATGCCCTTTCTTCAAATCAGCATCCTGTATAGAATTTTTTTATGTGGATGGAACCCTACGATGCATAGATTATCACTACATGGTTGGAACTGAACTCCGTGTACCAACATTTTATGCGACCAGATCCCAACCTCGTGTACCACAATGGTATGCGGGTGATTCTCATCCCTGTGTAGCAAAACACTATGCTGGAAAAAATTGGTTTCGCATAGAAGAACACTATGCAGTCCAAATTTAGGTCCCCCTACCACTATGGTATGTGGATGCACCCTTCACCCTCATAGAAACACACTATGTGGATGGAACCCCATACTATAAGAGAAAATGGTATATGGAATGGGGTATTCTTTGGAGTTCCACCCTTCCGATCTAATCAGTTCATTCCATTCCTATCATGTATTCCATAGTCCCTTTGCAATTCAGTCTATTTCCATTAGTCCAAGGCCACTTCTAATGCCTCCAGACTCATATGATATGTTTATCAGGAACATTAGATCTGCATTATTAGTATACATACCCATGGTAAGTGGAGTCACGTTTGTAATTTTTTTTAATGGAATAGACCCTAAGAATGTCACTAATTTTACATTCCCATGGTAACATGGGTTACGACATCAGGATTCTCACATATACCTCCCTGTTCTATGGGTCAAGAGTAATCACTGGCCTTTCTCTTAAATGAGGGTAAGTGATATGTAAGTTAAATCATGATTTCTTTTCCCTTTGATGAGATGAAACATTCCTCCCCTTTCCCAGAACCAATTTTAGGGAATCCCTCCTCGAGTAAGCCCCTTTGATCATCGGTGGTGGTTCTCTCACCCCTACCTTTTTCACCCCCGTCCTCATACTCTTCCATCAGTGGAGAAGAGAACATGTGCAGCTTGTTTAATCTTTCACATCCTCTCGTATCTCATACCGATCATGACTAATGTGGTCAGAGAGGCTAGTGATGATCACAACACACACAAAATAAACTTCTGTAAGTGAACTATGAGACATCTGATTCCTACTATATGTTGGATACATAGATTATTTTCTATGTCTTGATATCAATGGATATCATCCTTGAAGTTTAACACCAATCATGGATCCCAATTCATCATCTCCTCCTTTATGGTGTAATTCAAAAATCTGGTTTAGAAGGGCCTTCCCCACCGATGTAAGTCCAAAATCACACCTCCTTTACGGAAAAATATTATGCCTAATTCCCATCACACTGAACTAAAACGGACTTTATTACCAACCAACTAGGATACATAGCAATCCTCTCCATGGTCTAAACTCGATTTAGAAACTTACACTAATGTTTTCCGGACCACATTCTCGATAGGTTCACTATTTACCCAGAAGAAGACATTGCTTCTGGGTACCTTGGTCCACCTTGGTGTAAGTCCCACACCAAATATTGACTAGGATCCTTCTATACAAACATCCTTACTTCATTAATTTAAAAAACATGGATGAGTCCTCATCACATGACCATAAAAGGTGATGTGTCTATATAACTGGCACCAAACCACACGGGATCTGATTCCTCACACAAGGATACACAGGAAGCCCATCTTATGGGTTTGACCCCAACACCAAAACAGTCTCCACCCCCGGGAATATAACAAAATCTTGAGAACCTCATCTTATGGATTAAATCTTCATTGTATTAGAAAAATACCATAGAATCTGTATTTTTTCCAAAAAAAGGTAACATTGATTAAGAACCTCAGACATATATAGATGTCTTCATTAATAGAACCTCAGATACATGAAAATGATTCAAAATCCATTCATATTTCTAACTTATCATGTTACATGGGGGTAATCCATGGACCCATACTTGGGAATGAACCAAGGATTCATGAACATATGAAAATTTCTTAAATATATAAGAGAGTCATAGAATAAGAAATAATCCCCCCCAAAGGGGTGTGATGAGCCCAACTTCCCATCCTCTCAACCAATGTGAATCCTCAAGTGTAATTGGCCAAATAATCTAGCGAGAACGTTCCATTTGAAATAAGGTCCATGAATTATGGAAAAGAGGGTAGTTATGTGTTTCTGGATCCACGAATAAACCTGTTGGAGACCATACGAGGACCTTTTACCCAACTTGGGATAATTTTAAAAACACTTAACCCCCTACAATCACCCATCGGGACCACTTAACTATAGAACCTACTTTGTAAAAAAATAATGGATATACTACCTAGTATCGATGGGACCATATTTCCCAAAAAGAGTGGATATGATGTGAATTTGGTAAAAACTGATGAACCCGACGTGAATCATTCACCAAGGTGGTGGTATTACCCAACCTCAAGCCACTTTCACAGAGAAAATGAAGAGGGTAAATCAAGATCATCAAATATAAATGTGGTCATGAGATGCTACTTTCATGGGGATTTGTTGTCCGTACATGTTATATATTGTAAGCATTATGAATATCTTCTTTTAATATAATGGAATCTTGATTGTTTTCTCAGACATGCGCGTTCACAACTGCACGGGAAATTGGGTCCTCAATGATGAGAAGGACACCATTTCCCACCTAGAGTCTTCTACTCTAGGTTTCAAATGAATTGATTAAGGACTACCATAAAAAAGACACTATTCCTACCATGGAGGTAGCAAGGAAATACCTCTATTCCATAAATCCCTTCCAGTCACCCAAGAAACAATGGTCGGTGATCTAAAAATAGAGGACCCCACTTTCCATCCACAACTGTTTCAGGATCCTGTCCCCAGATCGTTCCCATGAGTACCTCCCTTATCTTAGGGATGAAGATAAGGTCTACACTAATGACTTTAACCCAATTTTCCAGCAGTCTTACACAAGATCCCCTACTATAATATATCACTGCCAATAATATGTGACCTAGTATCCCCATTATGAAGAGGATACTACACTGAGGGCTTCCACTAAATTTTGATGAACATGGGTTCCTCGGGCTTCCCACCAAGGGTAGCGAACATACAACTAGGATTAGTTCATCAAAATTATTTCTGAGAATGATATATGTCATGAAAACATGGTGGAATACTATGGGAATGAACATATCCACGTTCCCTATTTTAATGCTCATCCAAGAAATACAATAAAAAATTATGAGCAAGCACATATTGATGTTAATGATCACCAGTCCCACTACACAAGTAGAGAAGAAAAATATAGGCAGAAACAAATCCCTATGGATGATAAATAATCCTTTCATCCAAATAAGGAAGCAACCAACTACAAGCAGTCACAAATTTCTCTTTATTCAAACAAATCATACCATCTAAATAAGGTGAAAACTATGGTTAGTCATACTACACTACCAATAAACCTAAATCCCACCTATCATATATGGTGGAAATCAATAGGAAGATGTAAATTCCAACCTTCCACAACATAAGACACCATCCAAATATGGTGGAAGGAAAATAAAACCAAATTCAAATTACTACGAATACATATTAATCCCATGTGACAAATATAGTGAAAAACGAGCGGATGAAAATTCATGCTCATAAATATGAATCGTGTCATCCAAATAAGTCATAAGCTAGAGAAAATAGAAAGTGTATCCCATTTTTAAAACATGGGCAGACTTTTTCCTCTTCCCCAATACAGCATAACTACTAGTACCCACTGCAAACACATAGAGGACCTAAGAAGCCACAAACTCCAGATCTGACATCAGAATGTTTATTTATAATCATTCAATCCAAAGGCGAATCTTAAAACATCTTGGAAATTATGGAGTATCATATATCGATTCCAAATCATTTCCTCCAGACTTTTCAAGACGTGATTTCATTCATGTTGAAGGAAAGGATTCAAGAAGATGACCCCATCTCCTCGTGTGGGGTGACTCATTCCCAAAATCAGATGATCACTCATGAGTATACCTTCATCCCAATTCCAATCTAGGAGGGTCAAAGGCCATATTCCATGATACAAGGACTACTGGATCGAGAAAAATAACCATTCAAACCAGGGTACACTGATAGAATGTGGTGGCCACTACAAGGAAATAATATATCATCATCGGAACTCAAGATGTTTGTCATCATATCCTAGGGACATTGCAGGAACCAATTAAAATGGGACTCATATATGAAGACCATTAACAACATCATGCGGCCCCAATTTCCTGTAAGAGAGAACCCAAAAAATGAAAGGTGTTAAAGGTAGATTAAAAATGAAGAGGGAGTTTATGATTATTATCTACTGTAAGTTGGAGTCCATGATACCATCAAGAATATATAAATATAGGCTCAATATCCTTTCAATAAATTACCAAATTAGGGATTTGGTAGTAGTAGTTGAGAATTACCTCCCTACAATGTTGCTACCATTAACTCTAAAGGCTCTCCACAGAGCAACCATGGAGGCTTACATCATGGGAAAGAAATTATTGATCAAGAGAGCCTATCATCTAATGAGTGCCATGGTATCCCACCCTTAACCCAAAGATCAAAAAATAAGAAGGTCCTCTTCTTAATATTTTCTTCCCTGATGGTCCTCCATAGGGTATATGCTATAGAAATTCTCCAAACAATCGGATGTCAAACTATGATGGTATTCCTCACCATGATGTCGGTCACTGCAAATGCCATCCTCATAATGACATCAAGAAACGAGAAGGTTCTCCCCTCATTGTAGTGCATCCTAAAGGTCTTCCATAAGTGGAACACTATATATATTCTCCCTAAATTCGGATATCAATCCATAATGGTAGTCCTCTCCATTATGTTAGTCATTGTGATGGTCCTCCTTGTAATGACATCCAACAAAAAAAATGCCCCCCTTGATGAGGTCCACCCTAAAGGTCCTCCCTAGGGTATACACCATAGATAATATCCATGTGGCCAGTCACTATGTTGCAATGGTTGTCCTTTACACTATAGCTTCGGTTGTGAGGGACCCCCCCATGGTCAAAATTCACACCAACAAGATGGTCCTCCTCTCATCAGGTCAAATACGAGAAAGCCTTTTATTTTCTAAGGTGCTTGGAAGGACATGGTGTGATAAACTAGAAACCCTAAAGATGATAAGTAACATCCTTTCTCATCCAAGATACCGCTTGGGGCCATGTGCATCCTCTAAGACACCCCCCACTATTCATACATCAATGAAATTCCTACCATCCCCACTACTGTAGATGAAATCATCAAAACACATCCAAGTTGGGCACACAAAGTAAAGGAAGAACATCATAATTTTTTGGTCATGAGAAGAAATCTATCCATGGATGACATAACATTTATTTTCTAACCAATAGGCACTTCTCATTTCAACATTCCTTGAGAATTGTTAGAAGAATGTATGCACGACATCCATTTTAATATCTGGACCACTCTCCGACAATTGAAAATGAAATTTCTTTTCTATGATGGGTATGCAGACCATGTTAATATAGCGGGGGAGCTTCATTGAATAATTTTTCTAAATTCCATCATTTCTTCACAACGACCCCAATCATAGAGGCAAAAGAAAGACCTTGAATTGGCCTACCTCAATGTGCTTCACAAGTTGTGTTGCCTCATCGGTAACACCCCATCTAGTGTTCATATGCAAGGGATGGGAGAACATGGATCACTTCACTTCACCACATGTACCATCCATAAGAACCCATTGGAGGTGATATCATTCAATGTTATCATCCCAAGATGGTAATCAAATGAACTCCCTTCTCAGGAAAGGAGGAAGTGTCGATATGAACAGATTTTGAGTAAGTCAAAAAAGTGTCAGACCCGATGACTGCAATCCATCAAAAAACTCATGAACCATGCCTTAGAAGAAATTCACCAGGATTCTCACCTAAGGTAAGATAATCATCATGAAATTCTCGTGTCCTTAGAAGAAAATTACTCACATGTAGACCTGACACCATATCCATCACAGGTCCGCGTGAGAATGCATGAGATCAAGAAGGTTGCAACAGCAACAACAACAACCGCAGTACGGGATCAACCCCATCCCATAGGTCTGGGGAAATTTTTAGCATAATATATCCCCATAAGACCAACAAATATGGGCCAAGAAACCTGAATAGAAGAAAAAGAGAAACCCCATCCCACAGGATTGGGTGTATTTTTACCTCACTAACCCACCTAAAAGATGTCTGTCTTTTCCCACTAGTGGATGATAATAAATAGAGAGGTTACCCATACTATCCCATCTCTTGAATCATATCCCCCAAAAATATGTACAAACAATTAATTTCAAGGTTTTATTTGAGTTACCCATCATCAAACAACCCACATAGATCCCAAGAATGGAAGGAAAAGATCCAACAGAGGATGAAAAAATCTATCTTACCATTCAACACCTAGAACACCACCCCCAATGCAGTATGCATTGGTGAATATTGTGGAATTCAATTCCATATACCTCATTGAAAATGATACTAATAATGAGGATGTGGTATAATATGGTTCCCTCTTAGAGGTGATCCGCACTGATCCCACATGTGTGCATACCCAGAACTAGCGAACCAACCTAAACTAGGGAACTCATTTAACCAGTCCATTATTACCTCCCTTAGAAGTCACCAACAACCAAAAGAATAAGAGAAATGTTATAAACGATCCACCTCTTCCTCCTCATGCCTCTAATTCTCGAATAGAGATTCACTCGATAGGAGGAAGAAATAAAAGAGCTAAGGTGAATCAATGCTAAGATAATTTAACCTATATATCCTACAAGATATGTTACTCAAGAAGATTTTTAACATACACTCCTAACAGAGGTGCCTCTTCCATGAAGGATCCTCCTAGAATATGAATCAAGGCATGAATGTTCTTCCAATCTGGCACAGGGACCATCAATCTATTTGAATCCAGTCATGAAAGGATACCAATATTTTCATCCATTGAGAAAACAACTGGAGTGGATCCAGAAAAATATACAAAGGATGCCCCCAGTTGGGTACCCACTTCAAGTACCGGTAGACCCGACATGCCCCACATTTCCTCCAGTTGGACCCACCCATTCTCAAGTCCCACAAGACACACATCAAGGGATTATAAATACAAATGAATCATTGGTATCTCTATTAGAATCCTTGTAAGGGTGGAACACTTTGATACAGCCAGAATGGTATCCATACCCTAACTGGGTGAGAAACGTCCCACCAGTTCCAAATTTCAAGAACCCCATATTACTAGTGTTTAATAGTTCATGTGACCTAGATCAACATCTAATGCATTACACATCTTACTGTGTTCCTGTGATGGGAACCCCCGAAACAACAGAAGTTAGTGAAGATCAAATTCTTTGTGTGAACTCTGCAAGGCCCGACCTTTATATGGTACACTTGTTTTCCAGCTAATTCAATAACAAGGTACGAGGATATTCAGCAACAGTTCCTATTCTAGTTCAGTTCAACGTTACCAAAGTCAATAGTAAGTGAACTCATGAAATAAAAAATCGTGGGAAAATTAGAGGGTTTCATAATTCATTTGTAGATGGAAAGGTCTAACTTAATACTTTTACCAGGTGCACCCCCAAGATGAGATTCTTTCCAAGTTCATGGAAAACCTCTATGGTGAGTTGTGAACACCACTCATTCTGGTGAAATATACAAGTGCTATTATTTTTCACAACCATCACCCAATGAATATAATATTCCTTGTAGTGGACTAATCTCAAAATCCATGTAGCCTAGTCATCCCACGTAAAAAGAATAAGAATATCTGAAGTGGCTTTAGTTATGCTTAAGCTACCCCCTACACCAGCTCCAGATCCAAGGCCCACACTGATCTATGAATGGACCCATAAATTTTAACAACCACCCATGCCTCACCATGAAAAGTTAAAATGAACCAAGTGAAATCAATTTTAGGAATGAAAAAATGATTTTTACATATTCCAAGATGATCAATTTCATGGATACTTATTATCTGTGATGAATGGAAACATTCTTCAGCTACCAGAGCTGAAGAGCGCTGATAAAGTTGGTCTCAATGACATGCCATATTATTTTCCATTCAATAAGATACTAGGACACAACATTCGAGATTGTTTTTTCTTCAAAAAAACTCTTACAAAGAATGATAGATTTTGGGAATGTAAATCTAGGACCACAACCATCACAAGTGGAATATGTTTCCACCACTGACTCAAACGAAGAAGGAAAGTGGAAAACATTCATCATAAAAAAGGAAACAAATTTTATAGTTGGATGACTCATAATATGGTCAACCGATCCCATGGAATAATCTAAATGTATTTAGAGTAATTTATTATTCCCCCAACATCTCTTTATGTAACACAGTCGATATCCTTGACCCCACAATCCTCCAAAGGATGACCAACTGAAAAGCGGTCCAACCAGAAAGGTAGAAATCAAGTGCAAGAAGATGAATAGACACCAAGGACCAAGATGGATTAGAAACTCTAAGATTTCATGCCAACAGATATGAAAATATAGGCACCACCCCACCAAATAGCACAACAGGCACTGCCTCACCAAATAGAACCACCAGAGGCAATTGATGAGGTAGATTCATCATCAAACGAGTAACTAATTTTTGTCTCCATTAATGTCATTCACTTAATGGAACCCTTCTCCAATGAAGAATATGGTTACTAACCTGAGTTCCCCATACCCAGTTAGGGAAATGAAGGACGTGGTTGTAGGATAAAGGTATATCAAGGGATATGTGGTCATGGTTGAAAAAAATCTTATAGTCACACCCCCACTCAAACCATCAACATTATATAAAATCACAGAAGATAAATCCAGCAGACCCAACATGAACATTGAAACTCTCTAACACCTACAAGAAGCCACTCCAGTCCAATATTTCAAGAATATCCATCAGGAGAAGAACAAGTGACTAATTTCCCTCAGCATGTAGGAAAACCTTCTGTATCTATCCACAAAGGATGGAAGCTTCACTAGCTCTGGTCCCATGGGTGTACACATCATCATTAAATGCTCAGAATCCTTATTAACTTGTGAAAGAGCATCCTAGAATAGGGAAGTGCCGACCTATAGAATATAAATATGATATTCTGAAGTATATAGCCTTGGTACCATACATGTAATCAATTCTGGATGGACTAACATTGTTAGTAGATCTCAAGAAAACCCTCAAAGAAGCTTTGCTAAGTCCCCAGGATTTTGAAGTTGAGGTATCCACTCCTGAATTCTACCAGATGGAGACCAATCCTACAAAATTCCATATGGTTATCTTCTTCATGGATCAAGATGGAAAAACCATAATTCTAGGGAATTTCAACCCCCTATATGTGATCAGAAGGATAAATGTTATCAATTTCATTAATTTTTTCATTGATAATGGATATTAAGTTAATCTCCTCCCAATGTAGAAACGTCATCAGCTAGGATATAGTGAAGATGATCTTAGTCCCTACACCAAATTTTTTTTGGGATATGAAAAAATAAAGTCGAATTCAATGTGCCAAATCAATTTCAAAACATGGATTTTCAACCATGTTAACAGCTCATAATTTCGGGTGGTTTATAAAGATACAACCTTCAATGTTATACTAGAAAGGCCTTGGCTCCCTCAGAAAACGAAAATTCCCTCATCATAACATTAGTGCATCAAATATTTCATTAGTTGGAAGAATGGTAAATTACACACTGATAAATCCTCATTCGATTCCTGTGAGTCCCACTATATTGGTGCAGGGTTCTATAAGCCTAAAGGGATGAAAACCTTAGTCGATGGAATTGATTGGGTCACCTCCCTATATGTATTGGAAATGGTTCCTGCCACCCCTTTAAGTAGCCGAATAAGTATTATGTACTACCCATCAATTAGATTGAGTGAATAGGTCCAAATTCAGACACATAATCAACATTAATAATTATTTTAGTCATGGATACCAAGCATGATAGTGTTTAAAAATCTATTGTTCCCCAAAACAATGGTGAATGCTTGGATAAAAATTCCCTTGAACAATCCTCAAGGATCCAGATAATCCCTACCCTACTCACTAAGGAATAATAGAATGAATACATTTGTCATTACCTTTCACCATCATCTCCAAAAGATTCTTCACATTCATTTGAATCATAAGAAGACGCCTTAGTCTATAAATGCCCAAATTATGACTCCTCTCAACTCTGGAGATCTTATCTCTTGAATTGTTTCTCTATTAGAAGAAGAAGAATATGAGGAACAAGATTAGTAAGAATACATAATATAATACCTTAGGTATGCCCCTCCATAATTTTAGGAGGATGTATCTACCACCATTGATGAACTTAGAGATATAATCCTAGGTACCAAAGAAGACCTGTGACCCACTCTGATTACTTCAGCCATTTCGTGTAATGAGAAAGAGTTCTACACCTCATTCCTAATGTATAATTGACATGTGTTCAGCTGGAACTATATGTAAATTTCATTCCTTTGTCCCAAGGTGGTAACTCACCACCTGGGCCTTTTGGAAGACCATTATGGATAAAATTAGTCCACCAGAAGGATGCACCCAACACATGCTACCAAGATAGAGGATAAGGTTGAAAAGCTCATTCAAGAAAACACTATTCTAAAGGTTAACTTTCCTATATGGTTAGAAAATATAGTTCCTTTCAAAAATAAGAACGTGTAGATCCTATTCTGAATCAACTTCAAGGATCTCAATCGACCCTCCCTGATAGATGACTTCCCAATCCCGATCACATACTTACTGATTGATGCAAATGATGGATACATGGATCTATCATTCAGGGAAGGTTATTCAAGTTATAATAAAATATAAATGGGCCAATAATAGGAATAATCCAACACCTTTAGGCCCCTTGGGAATATTCCACTATAGGGTGATGCCCCTTGGGTTGAAAAATGTTCGCACCACATACCAACACACCAAGCATTGCACTAGAAAAGTTCATGGAATGATATGTTGAAGACTTGGTGGTTAAATAATGAAACTTTCTAGACCAAAAAAACATATCTTGAAATAGTATTCAACAAATTATGACAACATAGATTTAAAATTAATCCCTTAAAATGTTCTTTCAACATTACCTCAAGAAGATTCCATGACTTTTTCATATGCCAACATGGCATTGAAGTTGACCCCAAGAATACAAAGGCTATCTTCATCATGCCACCTCCTCACAAACTCACTATATTGAGAGTAATCTAAGGACATTTTCCCTACATTCTTCACTTCATATCCAACCTTGTAGGAATTTTTTTCCATTATTTAGGTTTATGAAAAAGGGGGTCAAATATCAATGGACTGATGACTGTCAGGAAGCATTTGAGAAACTCAAGAAATATCTTCTAATCCCAACAGTTCTAATGCTTCCTATCGAAGGAAGACCCCTCATTCTATATGTGACTACTTTTGAATGGTCACTAGGAGCCTTCCTCACACAAAATAATGATGCTAATAGTGAGAACATCCTTTATTATCTCATCCAAACAATGATCGATACTGAGACTTGGTATTCAAATATCAAGATGGGTTGCTTGTTCATAATCATTGAATTCCAAAATCAGAGGCACTGTATAAAGCACCACAAGGTCCATTTGGTCTCTTTTAGCAACCCTATCAAGTATATCACTGACTTTCCAATGTTTAATGGAAGCCTATCATGATGGGTGGTCATTCTGCAACAGTTCGATATATGGTTTATAACTCAGAAATACATCAAAGGATAGGCATTAGAATATTTTATGGAAGAAAACCCCTCAGTAGAAATAAGCCCATTGAATTCTAAATTACTTAATGAAGAAGCGTCATATGTTTAGAAGGAATTCAAAACATGCTAGATTCAGTTTGATGGTGCATACAAAAGTCTAATAGGGAAAATAATGGAAGATCCGAAGCTCAAAAAAGTGGGGTGGGGAGTTATAGTCATATCTCTAGAAAATTAGGTCTTACCTTACTCTTTTCTATAATCATAGGGGTTCACAGACAATTAAGTAGAGTATTATCCTCTCATCACAGGATTAGATCTCTCACTTCAAACACATGCTAAACACATAAAGATAAAAGGTGACTCAAATATGGTTAGCTAGTATGTTAATGGTGACTATTACATCAAGAAAGTGGAGCTAATACCTTTGATGAAACATGTCCAAAAATTGATGTCAGATTTTCCTTCAGATCTGATATTGACTTATGTCCCCTGGTTGCCAAATTCATTGGCCGATGCATTAGAAAAAACAGCCACAACTCTAGAAAACAATAATCATAATGAAATGGTCATTAACATTTTACACAATAGGATGGTTTTACAGTTTTCCCAGGCCAATATGGAAGAAATATATGAGATCAGTCCCATCTCTAAGTTGTATGGTCCTACCATCAGTTGGATGACTCCTATTGCATATTCCCATTAAAATAGAGAGCATCCACTTGATATGGCTAAAAGAGATAAATTTTGAAGATGGGAAACCAACTTTGTTATGTACGATGGAACCATTAAAAAAAGGTTCTTTACAAGAGGGGCCTTGATGTGATCCTTATCAGGTGCATTTATGGGGAAGAAACTAATATTATCATGAAAGAATTCCATGTTGGAGCATGTAGTGCACATCAATCAGGATCCAAGATCTCCTATAAAATTCATTTTCTTAGATAATATTGTCCCACTATGATGCAATATTGTGAAACATTCACAAAATGTTTCATTCCTTTTAGTTTCATTCCAATTTCATCCACCAACCTCTGGATTTACTTTACACAAAAAATACTCCTAGAAATTTTCCATATGGGGAATAGAAAATTTAGGACCCTATCCTCCC
Source organism: Viscum album (assembly GCA_963277665.1). Taxonomy (NCBI): domain Eukaryota; kingdom Viridiplantae; phylum Streptophyta; class Magnoliopsida; order Santalales; family Viscaceae; genus Viscum; species Viscum album. The sequence continues at coordinate 1,421,317,383 of OY728136.1, read as the reverse complement.
ACTAAATCGAAGAAATTAATGTATACATTCACATTGATAAACTTGTTTTCGAAATGGGAAGAAGCTACACCCCTTAAGGAGGTTGGAGCAAGAAGAATTTTCAGCTTTCTGAAATCCAACATCATCACTAAATTTAGTGTCCCTCATACAATACTGATGTACAACAACGTCAATTTGTTCTATATTGAATTGAAAATGATATATGAGGAATATAGATTTAATTCCAACCATTCGTCACACTATCATGAAGCAACCAACAGATAAATAGAGGCCTTTAAAAATACCCTAGACAATATACTCTAGAAGATGGTAGATAAGGACAAGAAATCATGGCCAAAAAATCTCATCCATGCTTTATGGGCTTATCCAAACACGAATCACCTCACCACTCAAGCAACCCCATATTTATTAGTATACGGGAAAAAATCGGTTCTACCTATTAAAGTCTAACTACAATCACTTGGTGTTTCCATCTTTGTTCAGTTATCTGAAGATGAGAAATACCAGAAACAACATGATGACTTGGAGAAAGTGGATGGGAAAAGATTTCACACCCAGTAATATTTGGAATTTTATCAAAATCATATTCCACATGCCTTCAACAAAAGGTTCTCCTCCAATCTTTCCTTGAAGGAGAAATGATGTTGGTCCTTAGAACCCTGGTGATACTCAATAATAAACCACTGAAATTGGAACCAAATTGGGAAGGACCATATTTAATACACAAGGTCTACTCCAATAGAGCATATTAGCTAATTTCAATAGATGGAAAACTTATCGAAAATCCCAACAATGTATGGTTTTAGAATAAATACTTTGTGTAATCATTTAAATTTAATATTGGTTGTTTTATGTTAAACTTAATAGAGCCACATTTTTCCATGTTGTATGATGAAAAAAATACTTAGCATCACCAGCCTCACTGCATGACGATAAACTGTAGGGTGATCATTCCATCCTAACCAATGATTCATTGAACACGAGTTAGGTCTGTGTGAGAGAAAGACAAAGGGCCCATGTTCCTATGTGAGAGTCAGATAAACATATGAACTCTTTTCTCTGTAACTATGTGTGGCATTATTCCTTACTTCATTGGATTTTTAGTAATTCCTGGATCCTACATCCTAGTTCAACCGCTATCCCAAAAAATGGCCCCTGCTTATAGGATAGACTGATATAGGGGGAATTCATAGAACTAAGTATGAAAAGATTCCTACTCTCACAGGATATGTAGAGATTCCTTGATCCTAAGACGTGTTCTAGTCCCCAAATGATTCAAATGCCTCTATTGTACCCTCCACTACCTCTATATTACAAGATAAGCCTTGGTATTCCCTATTGTTCACACCGATATTGGATCATGTGAGGTTGGAAATAGTAGTAAAAATTTCCCCCACACAAATAGAGGGTAGAGGTACATGATAGTCCCATCATGTAAAAATAATTATTCAAGAATTCCACCCCTCCGTATGGGTCAGACCGGTACATGGGGAATTTTAGAACTGCGTGCGGCCTGATTCTTGTGTTTGCCGGATACACAGTGATACCCAGATCCAATATCCTTGTCTAGACACTATAAAACAATTCCCCACTCCCTATGTAATGAACTAGCATAGGTAGGGAGACCAATGATAAGAACTACGCGTGGCTTGATTCCTATTTTCATATGATAAATAATGATGCTCGGACTCCACATCCTGGTCCAGCCACAATTCAAAAAAATACCCCCTACGTATGGGTTAGGCCATCATACGGGGTAATTCCTAGAATTAGGTCTAATTATCATCCCCACAAGGAGACTTAGTGGCACTAGGATCTCCAAATCTAGTCCCATATGTAACCAAAGACCTAAAAATTGAAACCCATCACTCTTCATTATGTTATCCCTATATGGGAGAATACAACTCTACTACACCTTGTTTCTCACATAAAGCACAGATCACGTGGTCTTAGGGGTTTGGTAGGGAGTTCCCCACATGGTCAAGGCATATCAACCTATAGTAGGGTTACCATGATCCTAGTGTCATGACCTCAAAAGGAATGATAGGGTCCTCCCCTCTACATTGGGAAACCCAAAAGTCCTTACCTCAAGATGTTAAATTGCACAGTATCTCTAGAACTATGTGTGGCTTGATTTCTATTTTCATAGGATACATAGTGATACTCGAATCTCATATATCAGGTATAGCTTCTCCAAATGAAAAGAAGATAAATGTATCGAACATCCTGCACATAAACATAGATCTATCTGGGGGAGTCCAAATCTTGATTTCTACAGTTATGATTTTTCAAAGAGAATGCCCCCACATACAATTTTGATCTATTTAGGGGATTCCATATTTCATAGCTAATCATGAAAATGGCATTTCATGTATACATGGATACCTCTTTTCCCTTCAACAAATTCCATGCCTTGGGAAATCTCACAACCCCATAATTGTCCCTGGCCATCATAAATGGGCGGTCATGTTGAGGGCATATTTTTTAAACTATGCACGCAATTCCTCGATGAATTTTCATGCATTGATAAAAAAATGCATTCCAATAATAGGGAAAATCATTCTCTTGAGAGTATTTTACTAATTGAATATTCTCAATGGATCCTAAGACCCATATCATTTCTCTAGATCCAAGAGATCCCAGAGTCATGGTTTAAATTTTCTCCCTCCCTTACATCCAAGGTGTGCCAAAATATCCTAGCTCGATTAGTCTATATTTGATCATGGTTTCTATGAAAATCAGTCCTTGCAACATGATGTTAGAATGTTCTTCCAATTTCTTTTTCATAGGACATAAAAATATAGGGACCCATAATATCTATCTCCATCACATTGATTTGGCCACATCCTTTCTTCATGATGTTAAACTACAAGGTCTAGCCAGAATTATGTATGGATTGATTTTTTACTCGGATAGGGAATGTTGTGGTGCCTAGATTCTATTATACGTACCTATCCACATAGAGTATAAAAAATTGACCCTCCTTAAGTCAAAATAGGGAACTCCTAAATAGGATCCATTTTCGGGGCCATCTAAAGAGTAATAAAATGTCTCCTCTTCATGTCATACCATAAATTTCCTCACTACATGACAAACAACAACATGGAATCCACCTACTCCCCACAAGATGATAAATTGAATGATAAAATTTCCTTTTTGTACTATGATAAACTACACAACCCCATCCATAGTATAAAATGATCACTTCCTCAATTATGAAATCCCTAGGTGGTGGAATAAAACCCTTTCCACCCATTTTTTCTCACATTGATCATAGCTCATGCAGGATTTGGGATTTAAATAGGGAATTCCACACATATCCATGACAAATCAATCCTCAATAACTAGTCTTTGTGGTATGACCTTAAAGGGATCATTATGTTCCCCCCTGCTGAATAAAGGGGAGCCCAAAGTCCTAACCATACAACATTAAACTACAAGGCATACAAATATGGATAAAAATTAACCTCCACCTATGTATAGATCAGTCCTATGCATGGATTTTAATTGAAATATATTTGGATCTTTAAACCCATGTCTGACTCCAACAAAATACCCTACATTATATACGAATAAGTGCTTTGTAGGAGAGTCCCCAATTCTATGGATATTCATGACCTGAATGTTTCTAATATGCCTAGGAAAATCCTTTTCAACCACCAAACATCGTACTTCAAGTGATTTTGGATATCCACAGACACTCATTATAATCATAAATGGAAGGTCAGTGCCTCACAATCACCTTTATTTTACTATGCACACAATGCCCTGGTGGCTCTGCATACGTTGCCTACAAAAAAAGTCCTTTCAACCAAAAATAATATAATCCTTAGAAGAGTATTTTTATACTTCTATACTCCCAAAGGCTTCCAAGCCTCACATAATTCATCTTGGTCTGAAAAATATTGGAGTTATGTTTTACAATTTTCTTCCTAATCAGGTCTGGGACATGATAGGGAATCTTGACCTAGTTATCTTCCTGTTAATCGGGGCTTTTATATTAATTTTCCTAATTACAAGACATTAATATTATGTGATGCATGATACCCAATGTTCACTCTTGGGTCCATATAGATCAAAAGGTATTTTCCCCATGTTCCAATGCATGCAATAAATCTGCACAGGAAAGTCTATCTTGAGCCCCATCTCATTGGAAAGATCGTATATAGGATAAAAATTACCCATTCCTATGTATGAATCAGATCTACATATTGGAGTTCCTATCAAGAACTATGTATGGATTGATTCTTATTTTCCTAGGATATGTAGTGGAACCTGAACCATATATCATGAGTGCATCCATGAAATAAAATTTCCTCCTCTTTCCCATGCATGGGTTAGACCTTCGCAGGGGATCCTCCTTACACTTATATAGAAAGGATGTCTTTATCTTTGATTAGGAAATTTTTTCCTAGAAGTGACCCCTTTTGGGATCAGACACCCCCTCTTTACAACCCATACACTATGTCCAAAAAATATGAATCCCCATATTCATTCATTTCCACCAGATATGGAAGGTTAGTGTCCCATGGAAACCTTTGTTTGACTATGAACACAATACCTCAGTGGATCTTCATAAGTTACCCCACAAAATTTCCATTAAACCAATAGAAAATTGGTCCTCAGTAGTACCTTTTACAACCATTTTATAACCCTATGATGTTAATGTACCACCTCTCTCCCTAGTTTCAGAAACCACATAGACTGCATTTTACACATTTTCTTCCCATTTATTCCTAAAAATGACAAAACATTCCTAGTAAAAAATAGATCGATAGTTTATTCCCTTGGTCATAGAAAATGATTTTAAATCATAAGTCTAAAATTTTATTGTTGTATGAAATATAATCATAATATGCTTCAACCATCCTTTACACATTCCAAATACTTATTGGAGTGTTCTTTCATTCATGATCATCATTGATACAAATTACCTCATACTTTGCAGACACCACTCCATCGACAAGCCACCCTAGGTAGTTTTGAGACATCAAAATTTCCATTAAAATATCTGGACATTGGAAATGGATGTCCAGTGTCCTATTGAGACCTTTTTTTGACTATTCACGCAATTCCTTAGTGGATCTAAATATATTTCCAAAAAATCCTATCAACCAAAGGAAAACTCATCCTTAAGAGTGGCATTTCCTATCATTATATGCCCCATGCCTTTTATTCCCCCTATCATATCCCACACCCAAAAAAAATCAGGGTCATGAAAAATCCATCATCTGTGTCTGAAAAGTATTGGGACATCCTTAGTCCATAAACCATAATTGGGTCCCTCACCGCATAACTCATGGTCAATGATTTTTGACATAAACCAACAGTCATGGTCGAAACTATTCGAACTAAAACATCATAAAGGATAATCCAGTTTTCAAAACATTGAAATGACCATGAAAAAAAAGAGATGAAACTCACCAGGATAAAAACCCACAAAGGGAACACTAGACAAAAGTCAAGTACCGGCTCACTAAAGCTATGCTACATATGGTTTAGGAACAATATTGAGAAATAAAATAGTTAAAATAGAACCAAAACTTTTTATATCGAAAACCCACAAAGGGTGGACTAAGAAAAAGTAATGTCACACTCGCTAATCCCACACTAAACCAGGTTTAGAAAAAATTAGTGTAATAATGAAAAAGGTGAAAATTTTGTATGGATTTACATAAAATTATATAAATATTCAAACCATAATCGTTGAGTCTCTCAACTCAAGAAAAAATTATATCATGACTTGATTATGTTATTTATTCTGGATCATGACTCAAATTGATATACTATTGAGATTATGAGTTCCAAATGAAGTTAATCATGATTGATTGACATTGAAATAAAATATAAAGGATAATAATTGGAGAGAAAAACATTTTCATTACATTAAGTTAAAATGTAAGGTCATCCACAATATGGATCATCCCCATTTGAGCAAAACATTATCATTATAGGAGTTGTTTAGCAGATTCAAAAAACTGTATCAATTCCTGGTTTGAATTTGCAATGGCTTCGAAGAGCAACAAAAAAGTCATGGTATTATCCTACATACCCTCCCAAAATGTCTCTGGTTCCTTCACTGCATCAAGACAAGCCATTTTCCTCTCTTACACAATTAATTTTCCCTCATCAACTGCAGCTATGGATCATGCCAATTCCTATTTGTGTTACTCCAGTTCCTTACTCCCCCACTCCACTTCTTAACCAAGCTTCCCTACTAAGGATCTTTTCTTCAATAGTTCACTCTGTAGCCTTTAGACTACCCCATCTTTCTCATTAGCTTCATTCATAAGGATTTGTATGGGCATGAGAAGATGAGTCATGGACTCTTTAATGGAATGAAGAGACTCTAGTGCACTAGATGTCTCTATGGAAGCAAACACCTTCTTCACTATGTCATGGATACCACAATAATTGATCTCCCCATACACAAGGAATAAAAGTATATGGTGTAACTTGGGTATCTTGATCGACATGTCTACAAGTTGGGTTTGTGAAATCAGTCTCCAAATTTTTCCCCAAACATTCCAGAGAATAGGGAAGAGGTTGACTAATCCCTCCCAGTCCACTTCAGATTTACTCTCAGAGGGTAGAATATACTCAATAACGAGTGTCACTGGATAAGGAATTGATTAAATGGCCTCATTGTGATTCAACCACTCGGCTTTCGCTTCCTCAGTAGTGTCAACATGAGGTGGAATCAAAGCACCCGCCAAAGTCTCAAGTGCTCGGGGTTGTGAACTTGAAATTAGGGGAAAAGTAAAGAAGATGATTGAATCATAAGAGAAAAAAATAAATGGTTGAATAGTTACAAAACTAACCTCCACTTACTGAATTACCATTGTCCTCAACACTCATTATGGCATCAACACCTAGAAAAGCAGGTGATACACCCTCAATCTGTGAATAGACCACATGATTGCTCAAAGATTCCTGAGGAGTAGAACCAGGCTTGGCCAGACCAGTATACCCCAAAAGGTCACCCAATGTGATTATGACTATTGGAATGACTATCATGGAGTAAGTAATTATGGCCATCTCTAGAATTCTATGAGTTGAGACAACCCTCAATGCTGTGGCTGTATCCCTCGAAGGAGTAGGATCTATATGTTTAATGAGGGCATTGATTCCGGAGGATACCCCTTCCATGAAATCCAAATATATTTGATTTAAAGTGGGTCCTCTATCAGGACCTGAGATTTACCTCATGTCATCTGTAAATTGAGGCTCCACATCCACCTCCACTGTCACTAGTAAAGTTGTCTCTATCATCTCTAAAAGAGAGAGATCACCGCATGCAGTTGAATCTTCCACCCAGAAATATTATCTCCCCATTGAAATGGGCGATGTTTGATCTGGAACTGAATACCCTCATGGTCTAGATATGTCCTCCACATCCTTAGTTAGCTTAGCTTATCTGATATACTCAACCACATTCGTCGATGGTACCTCCTATATCCTATATCCCTTCGAAGGGACAGACATCACATATGTTCGAATGGTTGATGCCTCATTACTTATCAATCCTACATCAAAATGAATATATGATTATTAGGGAAATGAATGGAAACATTTAGTATGTAAACTATGTAAAATAATATGGCAGTTACCTATGATACATGAATTTATACATATTGACATATGTGAGGTCTGTTGACGTTTTGTTGCCTTCCGTGGGGATAACCCTCTGATAGGAGAAATGGGAAAAACTGGAGGTGGGAATAGTATAGTGGGGTTCAAAATGACTATCCCCATATGTTATATAGCTCCAGGGGATCCCTCTATAGAAACCCCCATATCCTAAGGGGCACATTCTTGAGATTTTGTATCTTTGGGGGTATAAAATAGATAAAGTGCCACCTCCCAGGACTCCCCAAGTTCATAAAAAATAAAGGGATAAAATTAATAATCCTTACAACATGAAAAATTAAGGTTTAGTTCAGAAAATATAACTACCTCCTCTTATGAATATTAAATTTTTTAGATTATCGTCATCCAAGACACCCGATCAGACCTGTGAGGTCTGTCTTTTGAAGAATGGAGGAAGGTACTCATCTCGTTCAGATACATATCTAATTCATCTGGATGTTCCTCAAAAAATATCCATTAAGGGTAAATGGATGCTCCAAAACATAGAATATTGAATAATTATTTTTGAATAATCTCCCATATTTTCTTTTTAGAAGCTCTCACCCTCATGTCATCATACACACTCCATTATTTCAGAAAGGCATCTATAATGGGGATAGCCAGTGCTGGAGGATCTCCTCAAGGAAATTTAGCTGATCCCATTAGATGAAATTACATCTTGGGTGCCTCCACATCCCTTAAAATTTTAGGGTATGGGAACTTGTGAGACTGTGGATGCGGGTAATTAATTTCCCCTTCTCTAGTTTCATTAGAAAAATCTTCAATGTTTTCACCCTCGGAGTTATGATGATGATGATCATCATCATCCTCATTAACCTCTAGTCTGAGCATTGAAAGTACTCAATGAGAGTATCTACATTGATTTTTTCGAGCATGAATCTGGGATTACTAATATAGAAGTTAATGATTCACCCTTTCAGGGTCATCATTATAAAAAATGTTGGTATATGCTGACATGTAACCATGATCGGTAATAGAGATCTCTCTAACCTAAAGAAAATGCTCAATGTCATGGGGGGAATTATCCAAAAAAGTTTGACCACCCCTTAGTAAATCCCACTACATCCAACACATAGGAAATGAAGCATCGGGGGTAATGGGTGATCGACCCTTAGTAGTAGCACCGGTAGCCCAAGATGTTGATCCACAAGATTTCAAAGACTTCTTAATAGGATAAAAAATGATTTACTTAAAAATAATTTTTTGGGTCGAGAGTTCTACATATTTTTATTTTTCTTCCCTTTTTCTATAGACACTTTATATCCCATGAAAATGGAAACCAACTCTGATAGTTGGTCTTTTGGGTACAACCGAATCTAGGTGTCAGAATAACCCTTTGTGATGTAAAATTCAATACCCATAGAATCCAGAAGCTTAATCGTGTGTTGTGTGTCTTTTCGAGAAAACATCATCCCATGTTTTCAGGCTATCATAATTGTTTTTCTTTATGTACACCTTAAAGGGAGGTAGGACACACCATTTGAACAAATTTTAATTAATGTCCAAATATGAAGGGCACATATACCTCACATATAATCTCCCCCTTAATACATGAAACCTAGATAACCTCTCTCAAAGAAAATAGGTATCCTTGGTTAATAAAATACTTTGATTCATCATTAACTAATGTACTAGTAGGGGAGTCATAAAGACTATGAGTTAAGAAATTGTGATAGTGGATTCAAGTCATCAATTATCATTCATTCCTTTCATTCTGATCTTCCTATTTATCCTATGTGGACCATCCCACTAGCATAGCCCCATTAGTACTCTAAAGATACGACCGAAGTACACTGAATAATATCGGTTGAGGATTGATTAATGTATGCTATCTATCCCTAAAGGATTTGGAAAGGCCCTACCAGTAGGTGAGGCAGATTACCCTCACTGATCTAGCCCAAAAAGCAATATATTTTATCTATTAAATAAATGGATGGGTTGATGCATTTTATAGTGGCTATTTGAGCCTCCATGATGAATGTTGTGACTCTTACATTTCCAGAGTCACACACCGATACGAGCTATCCTGTTAGAAACATGGTCAAGAAGGATGAAAACCAAATCAAATAGTCAACCTTGGGAACAATTTCCCATCCCCATTCATGGAACTGACCCTCCTCTATGACAGGCTATGAGGAACCTACTCACATTTAGGTGTCTTTGGTTGGATAGGACATAGTTCTACGAGTATGAGTCTCTTGACCATTTCTCTTTGAAATGGAATGAATCAAGTCCAAAAATGGGATGTCTTGGTTTGGGTAAGGATAAATATTATTCAAAATAGGTTTAGCTTTGTCAATAAGTTACTTAGATATAGGTGGTGTCCTATACTCATCATCCCAAGTAAAAGAGGGAGGCAGTAATTCGTCATACATTTCCTCGATAATGGGGACTCCTGAACTCAACCAAAAATACCAGAGGCTAATAACGTTCTCTCAATGGACTAGATGAAAGGTGTTTGTATATGCTATCTATCTACTCAAAATCATTGAAATGAGGGCACTGGTTAAATGAGTGTAGGTTTGGGGTACCCAAGGAGCCTCATGTAGCTCCATGTTCTGCAATTAAGCCCAAAATTCCTCATAGATTTGATCAACCCAGAATGGCCACCCCCAGTCCAAACCAAATGAACCTCTGGAACGAATGTCCCTTTTTGATGACAAACCATGAATCTCATTTTCTGTTGAACTTAGTGAAATAATATGATAACAGTGGGCCTTTTCATTCATCCCTCATTGTGCATCATCTCATGACCGATGGGTATAGTTCAATAAGGACCCAACAATGGAATCCTTATGTATGAATCATCCTCTCAATGAAATGAAGTCCTTATGAATAGTACTATTTATTATCCAAGCCATGAGTTGGATAGTCGGTTGCGGTTCTAGAATATCCATATTAGATAGTAAACTAAATCCACAAAAGGGAAATCTATCTAATGTTAGGTACTCTCTTTGAACTACATTGAAGAGTTTATCTAAATACTGATGCAACATGATTACATGGATCTTATTTTCTGCAGTATCAATCATGTCCCTCTTCCTTTCATCAATAACCAAAAGGGGAGGGGTATCCATGTCAACAAAAACCTCAGCAGTGTCCTATGAAGGATCTATTTAGATATGCAAAAGACTAAGAAAAAGATAGTCCACCAAAAAATTGACAAAGGATTGAAGGAAAGTCCATATATTGAAGGCCCCTTTTGAAAATGGACTGCGATGATTATTTTCCACAAGATTTTAGTCCATGAAAGGCATCATACACACACCAAAAACTCATGGAAGATCGTGAGGTGCTGGATCACAAAGTGTTAGCTAGTGAACCTATGGTATGAAGAATAGAAAACTGTATAAAAAGTTTCACTATGAAGAAACCCAAGCTCATCTTTCACGTATGAGGATGTCCAGTTCGAGGAATGAAAATAAGAGTTCATGGATAAAGGGAATCTACAAAGGATACGGTTCCCAGTGGCTTGGAGGTAGATATGAGAGCACATAATTCATTAGAAAAAATGATAAAAGTTAAATGAGTTGGCCCCCACTTATATTGGTGTAGTCTCCTTCTGCGGGTACACACTTCTACTGCAAACTATCTTATGTTAGGACCACATCCTACATTGGAATAGCCTCCTCTTCATCCCGATTGGATCCCATTATGATGTGGGGAATTTTTTGGGTTCTAAGAAATTTACAAAGGTAAAGAAAAATACTCCCATAGATATGAAAAAGGAAGGAAAAAAAATTTAAAGGATGAATCAAAGAAGAAGGCTGAAGAAGCCCTAATCGGCAAAGGAAAAGGCTAGACCATGAAGGAAAAAGAATCAATCATGAACATCCAATATTCATGGTGGCCTTTTTGTGAACCATCAAAAAACCAAAAAGTTCATGAAAGAAAAATAGTAGCACCATCTCCCTGCGAGCATTATCATTCATGGAAGGAGGTAGATAAATTTTCCCCCACATACCATTTTATACATAGTTGGATAGTTCATGGGTGTGGTGAAGCAGATGGAGTCCCACAAATGATTTAGTTCACATGATTGAGGTGGTGATTTCCACCTCCAAGAAAGAAAACCCCCATAAGCATTTATTTACTGATTCATCTTTGGGTAGGGTGATTCTTCCTTGGGATTTCACAAAAGATTCCATGTGATCCACACAACTGACCCTTTATTTCTTATATAAAAGGACCCATAGGGGGACTAAAGAGGGGTTTAGAGGACTTTGACACTTTAAGAGAACGGATTTCAGTGTTTTGAAGGCATGGAGGAAGAAAATAATTGTGAAATAAATACACCTTTTATGATTCCCTATAGGTAAATCCCACCGCATACCATGAAAGAAGAAAACCTAATAAGAATTGGCCAAACCATGTTCTAGATTCCCGAGTGAATGAATTTCCCACAAATCACAAGAAAAATTCCCCCTCTTCAAAATGATATCCCTCATAGAAATGTTGGTTCCATGTTCCATGTAGAAAATAGCTATGCATCTAGAACTCATCCCCACATACCATTATAATACGGGGCTAGATCCCAACCTCGTGTACCAAAATGGTATACATAAGATTCTTAGCCCCGCGTAGAAAAGTAATACATGGACAGAACCTGGTTTCACATAGAAAAACTCTACACAGGCCAAATTTAGGTCTTCATACAACTATGGTAAGCGGATAACCCCTTCACCCATATAGAAACACACTATGTGAAAGGAAACCCATACCACATAAGAAAATGGTACATGGAATTTGGTATTCTTGGGAGTTCCACCCTTTGGCTATAATCAGTTCCTTCCATCCATGTCGTGTCATCCATAGTCCCTCCTTGAGCTAGTGTATCGGAATCCGGCCAAGGCCTCTTCCAAATCCACTATACCTGCATGATAAGACCATCGAGCACATCAGTAGACCCTTATGAGTTTAAATCCCCATGGTATGTAGAGTCATGGGGGTAATTTCTGTAATGGTATAGACCCAAAAAATTTCTCTATGTTTAAATTCCCAAGGTAATATGGGTTCCGACCTTGGGACTCTCACATGCACCTCCATGTTCTAGGGATCAATGGTAATCACTAGACTTTCCCTTTGACGAGGGTCAGTGATACACACGGGAAATCATGATTTCTTTTCCCTTTGACAAGAAACAACATTTCTCTTGTTTCCCAAAACCAATTTCAGGGAATCCCTCCTGGAGTAAGAACCTTTGATCAAAGGAGGTGGTGCTCTCTCCCCATCCTCTTCTGCCATTGTCCCCCCCATTTTTATCAGTGGAGAAGAGAATGTGTGTGACTTATTGAATCTTTCACATCCACTTTTTCTCACACCAAACATGACTCATGTGGTCATAGAGGATAGTGATGATCACAACACCCACACAATATATGTCCGAAAATAAACTATGAAACGTATGATTCGCACCATAACTGGGATACGTAGGATGCCTATATAAGGATCGGGTTCAAAGGGTTTCCTCCTCAGAGGCTAACCCCAATCATGACTCCAAATTAATCAAGGCCTCCTTTATGATGTAAGTCCAAAATATGATTTAAACAGTTCTTAACTACTGATGTAATCCCCAAATTTTGAATCCTTTACAAAAATATTCTATTTGTATGCCGCATCATACCGAACTATGAGGGCTTTGATTTCCATCCAACTAGGATATGTAGGAAGCCTCCCCATGGTCCAAACCAAATGTTGAAACATGCCCTAATGTTTTCCTGGACATATTCTCTGTAGGGTCACCCTTTAACTCAAAGACTACATCGCTTCCTGGTGCCTTGGGCCGCCTCAGTGTAATTCCCACACCAAAGGTGACCAGGAACCTTTTTCCCATATGACCTTGTTGCATGATGTTAAAATAAATGGATGGGTCTTCTTCACGCGACCTTAAAATATGATGTGTCCAGATAAGTGGCATCATGTGGGATTTGATTCCTTTCATGATGATATGCAGGAATCCCATGTTAGGGTTCGGCCCCAACATCAAAACAGTCTATGTCCCCCTAGAGGATAATAAACTTCAGAGTGCCTCATCATATGGATTACATCATCGTCGTCTTGGAAAAAAACTTGAGATTTACTAATGTGTCTAAAAAACGTTAACATTGATGATGAACCTCAGATATATATAGATTTCTTCATCAATAGACAGCCTCAGATACATGCAGATGATTTCAAACCCATGCATATTACTGATTCATATTGCGACTTAGGGATAATCCGTGGACACTTTCTTGAGAATGAACCAAGTATTCCGGAACATATGAACATTACATAAATATACAAGAGAGTACCAGAACATGCATTAATTCCACCCAATGGGGTGTGATGATCTCGACTTCTCTTCCTCTCAACCAATGTGAGTCCTCAAGGGTTGTTGGACAAATCATCTAACAGGAACCTGCCTTTGGAAATCATGTCCATGAATCATAGATAAGAGAGCCATTAGGTGTCTCTAGATCTATGAATAAACCCATTGGAGACCATACAAGGACTTCATACCCAATGTGGGATAATTCCACAAGCACTTAACCACTTGAAATCACCAACCGAGACCACTCAACTATGGCATCTCCATCATCACATAAGAAAGGATATATTGTCTAGTCCCTATGGGACAATCTTGCCCTCCAAGAAGGGAAAACGACACAAATTGGGTCGAAACAAAACATTAAAAACCTAAAAATACAAAAATCCCCCCTAAAACCCATTAATTTCTAAAAACACCTGATAGCTTGTTAATACCTAAAAACCTTCTAACAACCATATAATCCCTTAAAAACATTAAAACCCTTAAAAACCCTAAAACAACTAAAAACTCTAACACCCTTTAAAGAACTAAAAACATTAAAAACTATTAGAAACCATAAAAACACTAAAAACTTAAAAACCCACTACCCTAAAAAATCATGAAAACCCAAAAACAATAACCCCCCCTCAAAAACCTCAAAATCCCAAAAAAATTAAAAAAATCGATAAAATTCCATAAAAATCAATAAAAATCATTTCAAACCCTAAATTACCTAAAGACCCTAAAAATGAAACTCCTAAAAAATTTTAAAAACCCAAATCCCCATATAATAACCCAAAAAACTCACTAAAAACACTAAAACCCTTTAAACTCCTAAAATGTTAAAAAATATAAAATCCTGAAAATCCCTAAAAATTCAAAAAAAAACCATAAAAACCCAAATTACACATAAAACCCTAAAAATAGATAAAAATCAAAAAAATCCATAAAAAATCTAAAAATGAAAACAAACTCTTAAAAACCCTAAAAACCCTATGAAAACATTAAAAACCCAAAAACACATAAAACTCCTAAAAACCTAAAAGAAAGAAAAACCTTAATAACCCTAAAATCCTTATAAACATTAACCCCCTGAAAATACCTAAAAACCATAAAAACTATAAAAATACTAAACAATCCCTAAAAATCTCTAAAAATTTAAAAACCTTTAAAAACCTTGAAAACCCATATTAAATACTTAAAAACATAAATACAATTCAATCCCTAAAAACCTAAAAAAATCTAAAAACCCTAAAAACTCTTAAAACCCTAAAAGCATAAAAAACCATAAAACCCCCTAAAACCTAAAAAAACCCTAGACACCCATAAATATACTAAAATCCCACCAAAATCTCTAAATATACTTAAAGCCCCTAAAAACACAAAAAAACTTAAAAATACAAAAAACTCAAAATTCCCTAAAAACCCAGGAAAGAAAATTCCCTAAAAACCTATATATCCCTAAAAACACTTAAATATATAAAAATCCAAAAAATCACTAAAACCTAAAATCCAAAAAAAAACCTAAAAGGCTAAAAATCCAAAATATCCTAAAAACCCTAAAATCTGTAAAAACCCCTAAAAATATTCAAAACCCCCAAAAACCAAAAAATCGCCAATATATATATATATATATATAAATAAACATTTAAACCCAAAAACTTGAAACTTCTAAAACATATAAAAACCTTAAAAACTCAAAAACCCCAAAAAACCTAAAAACTCAAAAAACATAAAAACCCTAAATATCCTTAAAAATCTTAAAAAACTGTAAAAACCCTAAAAAAGATAAACATCAGTACAAATACTTAAAAACCCCTAAAAACATAAAAACCCTAGAGACCCTAAAAATCCCTAATAAAACCTTAAAATCATAAAAACTATTAAAACCCCCAAACCCAAAAAATGGTAAATACCCTAAAAACAATCTAAATCCCTAAAAAAATCTATAAAATGATAAAAATCATAAAATAGGAACTAAAAAAACATAAAAAAATAAAAAAAAACCCTAAATACAATGAAAACCCCTCAGAAAACCGTAAAATTTTAAAAAATTAATCCTATAAAAACTGAAAAATGTAAAAAACCCTAAAAAACTTAAAAGACACTGAAAATCATTAAAACCCCTAAAAACCATAAATAAAACCCTTAAAAAATAAAATACCCTAAAAAAATAAAATACCAAAAAAACCACTAATACTATAAATCAATTTAAACCCCTAAAAATGATAAGAAAACATTAAAAGACCTTTAACACCTAAAAACACAAAAAAATCCCTAAAACCCCAAAAAATAATAAACCCTAAAAATACCCAAAGTCCCTAAAAACCCTAAAAACCCTAAAACCCAAAAACCCTAAAAAATAACTAAAAAACAATAAAAACATAAAAACCAATAAAACAAGGAAATCTCTAAAAAACCTTTAAAATCAAAAAATTGCTAAAAACCCTTAAAAGACTTAAAACATTAAAAAAAATAAAGACCATAGAAATCCCCAACCAACATAAAAATCCATAAAAATCCTAACAAATAACTAAAAATGTAAAAACCTAAAAACACAGAAAACACTAAAAAACCTTAAGATCCTTATAACACTTAATACAAATAAAAAAAAGTAGAAAACTATAAAAATGCCCTAAAATACTAAAAACCCCAAAAAAACTATAAAATTACCTTAAAACCATAAAACCCATCAAAACCCAGTAAACCCTAAAAAACCTCTAAAAGCTCTAAAAACTCTAAAAACCATTAAAACCCTAAAAATATTTAAAAACACTAAATACGATAAAACCCTAAAAATATAAAAAATAATAAAATCCCAAAAAATCTAAAAATTTCCTAAAGGCACTGAAGGGACAAAAAATTCCAAAAAAGCACCAAAAATGTCAAAAAATGTAAAAGAACAAAAAACCTTGAAAATTTTTAAGATAAACATAAAACATAAATACATTTAAAACCCCTAAAATGATAAAAACCAAAAAAACCCCACCCCTTTAAAAACCCATAAAACCTACAAAATCCATAAAAAACATAAAAATCCATAAAAATCCCTAAAAACCTAAAAAAACATAGATATATGAAAAATCCTCATAAAATATTGAAAACCTAAAATCACTTTATACACCTACACCCCCTAAAAAATATTTCAAACCCTAAAAGACCCTAAAACCAATAAAAACATAAAACTTCTAAGAACCATAAAACCCCCTAAAAATTCATAAAAACTACTAAAAATTCATAAAAACCATAAAACCCTACTAAAAACTCTTGTAACCATTTAAACCCCTAAAAATGTTTAAAAAACTCTAAAAAACCCTAAAACCCCTAAAAACCCAAAAAAAACACCTACAAACCCAAAAAACCAAAAACCCAAAAACCATAAAAACATTAAAAAATATAAAAATCCAAAAACCCCTAAAAACAAAAAAAAACCTAAATACCATAAAATTACTTGAAAAATTATATAACCCTAAAAAACCGTGAAAACCACTAAGAAATCCTTAAAACCTAAAAAACCCTAAAAACCCTAAGAAACCATAAAACCCATAAAAACACATAAAACCCCTAAAACCATAAAAATCCTAAAAAAGACATAATAAGCCATAAAAATATATAATTCCTTAGAAATCCCTACGGAATTTGAAAAAATCCAAACCCGAAAAAGACCTAAACACACTAACAAATCTAAATCCCTAAAAACCCTAGAAAACCATAAATCCCTAACAACCCAAAAAAACTATGAAAATCATAAAAAATCCCAAAAAATCATTAAAATATAAAAAAACCAAAAAACACAAAATACTCTAAAAAAAACATAAAAACATAAAAACACTTAAAAACCCTAGAAATCCTAAAAAACCTAAAAAACCAGAAAACCCATAAAAATAATCCAAAAACCCTAAAACTATAAAAACCCATAAATTCCATAAAACACTCTCAATCCAATAAAAAAAGTCTAAAAACCCTTTCAACCACAAAAATGATAGAAAAATCAAAAACCCTAAAAACTCAAAAAAATATAAAAACCTAAAAAACCATTAAACCATAAACAACCCAAAACCCCCTAAAAATCCACAAAACCCTAAAAAGTCATAAAATAGTAAAAGGCCCTAAATATCCCTATGAATCCGAAAACCCACAAACCCTAAAAAACCCTAAAACCCATAGAAACATAAAAACACTTAAAACCACCAAAAACCCACAAACACAATAAACTATACAAACCCCCCTAAACCCAAAAAACCCTCAAAATCCATACAATCCTAAAAACCCATAAAAATTATAAATAGTCCATAAATATTCCAAGAAACATACAAAAACCTAAAAGCCCAAAATTCCCTATGAAATCCTTAAAATCTTATAAACACTTAAAACCCAGAAAATAAATTTAATACAGTAAAAAATCGAAAAACAATTAAAAGACCATAAAAACAACTCAACACCTAAAAACCATACAAAACCCCAAACCTCAAAAACCATGAAACCCTTAAAAACACATAAAATATATAAAAACAATGAAAAACATTAAAAACCCCTTTAAACCAATAAAATGATGAAAACTAAAAAAACCATAAAAACCCTAAAAACCCTAAAACACCAAAAAACCATAGAAACGAAAAGAACCCATCAAAATACTAAAAATATATAAAAATCCAAAATAATCCTAAGAAAAATTTAAAAATAACTAAATACATAAAAAACCTTAAAATCCCTAAGAGAACCATAAAAACCTATAAACGCTTTAAAACCCTAAAAACCTAAAAAATATAAAATCCCTAAAAACACTATACTACAGGAAAAATAATTAAACATATATAAAAATCCCTAAAAACATAAAAACCTTAAATCTCTGAAAACCTCTAAAAAACCATAAGAACCTAAAAGCACATAAAAAACCTAAAACTAATAAAAATACAAAACCAAAAAAAACCCTAAACAAACCAATAATCCATAATAACCCCTAAAAACCCTAAAACCCCTAAAAACCTTAAAAACCCATAATAAATATAAAAATAAACTCAAAATATAAAATCCCTTTAAACCTATAAAAATGTTAAAAGAATATAAAAACCTTAAAAATACACAAAAATAAAAAAACCATAAAACCCCCCAAAGAAATTATAAAAACACTAAAATCCATTAAAACCCCTAAAACCCAAAAAAACCTAATCCCCTAAAAAAATTTAAAGCCCCTAAAAATTCATAAAAATGTAAAAAATCCTAAAAACCCTGAAAATTCCTTTAAAACCCATAAAAACCTAAAAATATTTTAAACCCATGAAAACCTAAAAATGATAACAACACTAAAAAACCTAAACCCCCTAAAAATCATAAAAATTATAGAAAATCCCTAAAAATACTCAAAAAATAAAAAAATAGTAAAAATCCTAAAAACCCCTAAGAAAACATTAAAAATCCTAAAAACACTTAAAACCCCTAAATACCTAGGAATGCTAAAAACCCAAAAAGACACCAAAACCCCATAAGAACCATAAAACACAGAAAACATTAAAAATACCTAAAAACTATAAAAACCCTAAACTCCCACTAAAAACCCTAAAACCCATTAAACACCTAAAACATTAAAAAAAATATAAAAACTCAAAAAACCCTAAAAATTTTAAAAACCCCCCCTAAAAACCCAAGGCACCATTTAAAACCCAAAAAATACTAAAACTCTTCAAAGTCAAAAAATAATGTAAAACCCTATAAATCCCTAAAAATCCAAAGAATTCCTGAAAAACCTGAAAACATATAAAACCATTGAAAACCAAAAAACATCATAAAATCATCTAAAACATAATAAAAATGATAAAAAACCTCAAAATATCTAAAAACCCAAAATACCATAAAAATCCTAAAAATACCTAAAAATACATAAAAACTAAAAAAACCTAAGAAAAACACAAAAACACAAAAACACTTAAAACCCATCAAATCCTAAAAATGGTAAAAAAACATAAAAAACCATAAAAAAGCCTCCAAAACCCTAAAAACATTAAAAACCCAAAAAATCATAAAAATTCCCAAAACCACAAAAAACATAAAAAAAACCTAACTAACTTGAAAACCCCTATGAAAACCTAAAAATAAAAAAACACTTAAAACCCCTAAAATCCTAAAAAATGATAGAAACCCAAAAAGACTATAATAACCATAAAACTATAGCAACCCATAAAACCCATACAAACCTCCAAAAACATTTAAAACTCCAAAAAACGCAAGAAACACTAAAATTTCTAAAAACTCTAAAAACCATTTAAACCCCAAAAATGTTAAAAAACCTATAAAAAACTTTTTAACTAATAAAAACGCCCAAATAACCCCTTTATACATAAAAGAACATAAAACACAAAAACCCCCAAAAAACCCTAGCAACCCTTAAAATCCCTAAAAACAATAAAAAAATAAAAATCCAAAAATATTCTAAAAATCCCTCTATTTTGATGTTTGATCTGCTGAATTGTGATGGTTCTCACTTTCCCCCTTGAAAGTGTCGGAATATAAAAAAAGTAAATTTGGATAGATTTTTAAACTCCTAAAAACCTAAAAATTATAAAAACACTAAAAACCATAAAGCCTATCCTATCCTAAAAAGCATCAAAATCACTAAAAACCCATAAAATTTATAAAAAATACCTTAAAATAAAAAATAACATAAAAAAACTCTAAAAACAATGAAAACCCCCAAAATAAACCATAAACACCTAAAAATACATAAAACCCCTAAAAAGAAAAAAAAATCCAAAAAACCTAAAAGACCCTAAAAACACCTAAATACCATAAGACCCACTAAAAACCTTTTAAAACATAAAAACCCATAAAAACTAAAAAAGCATTAAAAACTATAGAAACCCTTTAAACCCCTAAAATCACTAAAAACTCTAAATACCATAAAAAAACCAAAAAACTTATGTAAAACCCTCCAAAACTAAAAACCCAAAAAACCCTAAAACCCATAAAAACCCTCAAAATAAAAAAAACCTTTAAATCACTTAAAAATACATTAAATTACCTAAAAGGAAAAAAACCCGAAAAATACAAAATAACTGTAAGAAAAAATTAATGACTAAAACGACTTAAAACCCTTAAAACATAAAAATAGAAAAAATCATAAAAATATTAAAAATCATAAAAACCCTAAAACCCAAAAAACCATAAAAACCCACAAAGAGTATAAAACCCTTTTAAATGACTAAAAATGTTAAAAAACTTTAAGACCCATAAAAACCATAAAAACTGAAAGAAAACCTTTAATACCCTAAAAATCATAAAAACCCTAAAACCCTAAAAAATGAAAACCCCTCCATATTCATAAAAACCCTAAAAATCCATAAAAACATAAAAACCTTAAAACCCTAATAAACCATAATAAAACCTTGAAAACAAAAAAAATCTGAAAAACAAAAAATTGATAAAAATCCTAAAATACCACGAAAACCATAAAGTACCCTACAAACCCTAAAAATACATCAAAAACTAAAAAGAAAAAAAAAGTAAAAAACCCTAAAAGGCATTAACAAAATAAAGAACTCTAAAAACCCTGACCCCCCCCATATAAGACCTTAAAAAATAAAAACACATAAACCCCCTAAATACCTAAAAAAATGATAAAAACATTTTATACCACAAAGATGCCTAAAACACATAAAACCCCTAAAAACCTGAAAAAACACTAAAATACATAAAATGCCTAGAAACCCAAAAAACCACTAAAAACTAAAAAAACCCTTCAAACCCATAAAAAAGTTAAAAATCATAAAAACCCTACAAAACCTGAAAACTCAAAAAAAATCCTAAAAACCCGAAAAAAAGGAAAAACCCAAAATACCTCAAAATCCATGAAAAACATAAAAATCCATAAAAATGCTAAAATTTCCTAAAATCATTAAAAATAGTAAAAACCCTAAATAACCTAAAAACCTAAGAAAAAAAACTACAAACACTTAAAACCCACTACAAAACTTAAAAATGATAAAACCCTATAAAACCCCTAAAAACAGTCAAAATCACTTAAATCCCTAAAAACCATAAAAATTCTAAAAATCACAATAATGATGAAAACTTAAAAACTCTAAAAACCTTGAATACCCTTAATAAAACATTAAAAACCTAAAAAAAAGGAAATCCCCAAAAAAACCTACAAAACCACTAAAAACGATAAAAACCATTTAATCCCCAAAAACGTTAAAAAATATAAAAGTCCATAAAAATTCTGATACGCTATAAAAACCATGAAAACCCAAGAAAACCAAAAAAACCCTAAAAACCTTAAAAAAACCCTAAACCACTCAAAATCCCTACAAATACTCAAAAACCATAAAAAGAATAAAAAATCAATAAAAATCCCTAAAATCTTAAAAAAACCCCCTTAGAAACCTGAAAAACCTTATGAGAATCATAAAACCATAAAATTAATTAAACCCCTAAAACACCCTAAATATCCCAAAAAACCCTAAAACCCATTAGAATCCCTAAAAAACTGAAAAAACCATAAAAATCCTAAAAAGACATTAAAATATAAAAATATATAAGAACCATGAAAAATACTATGAAAACCATAAAAACATAAAAGCACCTGAAACCCCTAAAAACCTAAAAATTGATAAAAACATGAAAAAGCTAAAAAACCCTAAAACTCCATAACAACCCTAAACCCACCAAAAACTATAAAAACCCATTTAAACAATATAAATTTTTATAAAATCTAAATGACATTCAAAACCACAAAAACTCAAAGAAACACTAATGCACAAAAAAACCATAAAATCCCAAAAAACAAAAAAACACAAAAAAACCCACAAAACCCATAAAAACCCTAAAAATTATAAAACCCTAAAAACCCATACAAATCCCTATAAACATAAAATATCATAAAAAACCTAAAAAACCCTAAAAAAATCTTAAAAACCAAAAAACCCTAAAAACACCAAAAAACATAAAAATTTCTAAAAACCATACAAATCCTAAAAAACCCTAAAACCCGTAAAAAGACCCTGCAAACCATAAACACCCCAAACTACATTTAAAACCAAAAATATGCTTTAGAACCAAAAAAACATTAACAACCATAAACACAACTAAAAACACTAAACCCCTTAAATGTTAAAAAACTATAAGACCCCATAAAACCCCCGAAAACTCAAAAAAACCATAAATTACCCAGAAAATAGAAAACCCCTAAACCCCCCAAACTTCAAAAAATCCCTAAAAATAATAAAAAACAATAAAAATCAAAATAATTTAAAAAATACATAAAAATATAAAAACCCTAAAATCCTGAAAAATCTTATGAAAACCTTAAAAACCTAGAGTCCTAAAATCCTTAAAAAACTAAAAAACAGTAAAATAAAAAAACCTCTAAAAAACGTAAAAATCCGTAAAACCCATCAAAATTCCTAAAAACCATAAAAACCCAAAATATCAACCAAAAATCCTAAAAACCCCTAAAAACGTAAATAACCGGAAAACCCTAAAAACTCCACAAAAATATATAAAATCATAAAAACCTAAAACCCTTAAAAGACCTAAAAATAAAAAAAAACCTTATACACCCCTAAAGACCATAAAACCCTAAATACCATAAAAATCCCATAAAAACCCAAAAAAACCCCAAAAAAACCTATAAAAACAAAAAAACTCAAAAAAAACATTTAAAGCCATAAAAACATTAAAAAACTCTTAAAACATTAAAAACATTAAAAAAACAAAAAATCTAATAAACCAAAAAATATAAAAAAACCCTAAATAACTTTAAAAATCAAAAAAACCCATAAAATCCCTAAAAACTGTAAAATCCCATTAAAATAAAAAAACCCTAAAAAATACAAAAACCTAAAAAACCCTAAAATTACTTAAAAATCCTACGTTAAAATAATAACCCAATAACACTTATGCCTGTAAAACATAAAAAACACTAAAACCCTAGAAACCATCAACCCCTAAAAAACTCAAAATACATACAACCTAAAAAAACCCAAAAATTCTCTAAAAACATAAAAACCCTAAGAAATATGAAAATCCCTAAAAACATAAAAAAATTTACACAACCCCAAAAAACATAAAAATACTAAAACCCTTAAAAATCCTAAAAATTCCAACCCCAAAATAACAACAAACACCCTAAAAACCTAAAAACCCCAAAAACTATAGAAACCCAAAAATCCAATAAAATCACTAAAACCCCATTGAACCCCTAAAAAGGTTAAAAAATATAAAAATCTAAAAAACCATAAAAATTAGAAACCCAAAAAAAACCAAAAAAACCTAAAACGTTTAAAAATACTAAAAACCCTCAAAACTCATAAAACCCTAAAACACCATAAAAATACTAAAAAATCATTCAAAATCAAGAAAAACATATAAAACATTAAAAGATTTAAAGAAACTTAGAAAAGTTTAAAAATCTAAAAACACATTAAACCCCGAAAAACCTATATATGATCAAAATAATAAAAACCCCTAAAAACCCAAAAATTCATAAAAAATCCTTGTCCCCTAAAAATATATAAAAACCCTAAAATCCCATAAAACATAAATAATCCCTAAAATTCCTAAAAATATAGGAAATTTTAAAACCTTGGAAAACACTAAGAAAAACTTAACAACCTAAAACCACTTAAAACCCCAAAAAACCAAAAAATTCTAAAAACCCTAAAAATATCCTAAAACGCATAAAAACTATGAAACCCCCTAAAAAACATAAAAACCCTACAAACCAATTAAAATAGTAAAACCAATAAAAACTCAACAAAACTATTTAAACCAAAAAAATGATAAATATACTTACAAAACCTTTAGAACTCTGACAACTCAAAAAACCCCAAAAACCCAAAAAAACCCATAAATACTAAAAAACCTAAAACCACTAAATATCCCTAAAAACCATAAAAAATACAAAATAAATCACTAAAAATTCCTAAAACCTAAAAAAAACTAAAACCTTAAGAACCCTAATAAAACCATAAAAACATAAAAAAAAAACTTAAACCCCATAAAGAGCTAAAAATTCTAAAACCCTAAAAAACATTAAAAAAACTAAAATCCCCTAAAAGCCCTAAAACCCATAAGAATCCCTAAAACCCCTAAAAACCATAAAAATAAAAATAAATCTTTAAAAAATAGGAATATAAAATACCCTAAACCATATGAAATCATTACAAACCAAAAATCAATTAAACCCCTAAAATCCCAAAATATTGTTGAAACCCTAAATACCCTAAATACCCTAAAAAATAATAAAATCCATCAAACTATCTAAGAACCCTATAACCAATAAAATTTATTAAAAGTCCAATAAATTTTAAAAATCATATAAAAACCAAAAAAACCCAGAAATACTTAAGAAATCCTCAAAAACATAAAAACAATTTAAACCACTAAAAATCCCCAAAAATGATAAAAACCCAAAAAAACATAATTGAACCTAAATTCCATAAAACCTTTAACAAATTGTAACACCCCCCCCCCATATTAAAAACCTTATAAACCCATACAAACCCTGAAAACCGACTAAAAACTCCAAAATCCCTTAAATCCCCTAAAAGCATAATTTTTTTGAAAAACCCATAAATACAGAAAAACTCAAAAAAACCCCTAAAACCCATAAAAAGGAAAAACACACAATAGAAAACTAAACCCACTCAAAATCCCTAAAACCCCTAAAAATAATAAAAATCCTAAAAAAACCATAAAAATCCTTAAAAACAAAAAAAAAATATTAAAACATTGAATAACCCAAAGAAAACCATAATAACACAAAAATACTAAAACTCTAATATACCCCAAAAAACTACAAAACAATCAAAAACCCTAACACCCCTAAAACCCCACAAAAATCCTAAAAAATACAAAAAAAAAAACATTAATATTTTTAAAAAACAAAAACCCCCTAAACTGCCTAAGAAAAAAATTAAAATCTTAAAAAACCAAAAAACCAAAAAACCTAAAAAATGATAAAATCACTAAAAACCCTAAAATAGTATAAAAACCCTAAAACCCATACACACCATAAAAACCCCTAAAAAACAAAAAACCCAAAAACCCTTGAAAACCAAAAAACCCACTAAAAACTATAAAAACACTTTAATCCCCAGAAATTTTTTAAAAACTATTAATAACTGTATAAAACCTATAAACTAAAAAATCTAAAAACCGAAAAAACCCCATAGAAACCCCCAAACCCCTAAAGCCCCACAAAATCCCCGAAACCCTAAAATACAATAAAAATTCAAAAAATACCTAAAAATCCCTAAAACCCTAAAAACCGCTAAAAACCTAAAAACTGCTAAGAAAGCATTTAAAACCTAAGAAAACTCTGTACCAAAAAAATAACTAAATACGATAAAAATCATAAAAACTCTAAAAAACATCAAAATCCCTAAAACCCAAACCTTAATAAATCCTAAAAAATCATATAAATCAATAAAAACATAAAAAACCCTAAAACCCCTATGAAAACATTAACAACATGAAAACACTTTAATCCCTTAAAAACCTAAAAATGATAAAATCGCAAAAAGACCCTATAACCATTAAAAACAAAAAACAATATAAACCCCTAAAAACCATAAAACACTAAAACTTAATAAAATCCTTAAAAACCACTAAACCCTAAAATCCCAAAATTAAAAAAAACCCTAAACCCCTCCAAATTTCTAAAAACCCTTTATTATCAATAAAATCCTCAAAAATACCTAAATATCACTAAAACCCCTTAGAAACCTTAAAAACATAAAAACCCAAAAACCCCCAAAAACCCATAAAAAACCTAAAACTTCATAAAAACCCTAAGAACCCACTTAAAACTCTAAAACCCTTTAAACTCCAAAATGATAAAAAACTATAAAAAACCTTAAACCTTTAAAAAATAAAAAAGATCCCCCTAAAAAGCAAAAAATCCTAGAAAACTCCTAAAAATCCTAAAAAACCATAAGAACCATTGAATTCCTCAAAACCTCTAAAAACCAATAAAAATCATAAAAATACCTGAAAAGACCTAAAAAAACATAAAAACCTCAAAAACCATATAAAAACAAAGAAACCCATAAAAACAAAAAAACACGTAAACCCCTTAAAACCTAAGAAAACACAAAAAAAAACTTTAAAACCATAAAAACCACAAACCCCCTAAAATCCCAAAAAACCCAAAAAAAACTAAATAATCCAAAAAAGAAAAAAATCACAAAAAAAATGTAAAAAACCATAAAAATCATGAAAACCTATAAGAAATAATTAAAACCCAAAAAAAACATCAATCCACAAAAAACATAAAAAGATGCTAAAACCCCCAAACACTAAAAATCCTAAAACCCTAAAAACAATTAAAACCATAAAAACCTTAAAATCTCATAAAACCTTAAAAACAATAAAAAACCAATAAATATACTAAAAACCAATAAAAACTCTAAAAACATTTAAACCCCTAAAGAAGTAAAAAAATACTAAAAACCCATAAAACCCCAAAAAACTCAAAAATCCATAAAAACACAAAAAACCAAAAACCCTTAAAACTGTAAAAATATTGAAAATCCATAAAAACCATTAAAACCCTTAATACCCTAAAAACCTAAAAACTATAAAATAATAATAATGCCCTAGAATTTCCTAAAAACATAAAAAACCTTTAAAACCCTAAAACCTATTATGAAAACCATAAATGATAAAAGAGTTAAAATCCTAAAAAAAATAAAAATTATAAAGAACCCAAAAAATTCATAAAAATTTGGAAAAAACACTAAAACTACTTAAACCCCTAAAAATCTAAAAAATATCTAAAAACCAATAATAACCCTAAAAACTCAAAAAAACCTAAAAACCTAAAAAACCAAATAAAAATTAAGAACCCTGATAAATCCTCAAAACACTCGAAATTTCAAAAAATCTTAAAAAACCATTAAAATTTTAAAATATCATTAAAATACGTAAAAATGTAAAAAATTATAAACACCCTAAAACCCTCAAAATCCATAAAATCCCCAAAAAACATTATAATCATAAAAAAGACCAAAAAATAAATAAAAACATAAAAAATAAGAAAAAAAAACCATAAAACACCTCAGAAAACATCACAACCATAAAAACACTTAACCCCCCCCCCCCAAACATAAACACAAAAAAATCATTAAAATGAAAAAAAACAAAAAAAATTCATAAAGCTCTAAAAAAATTCAAAGTCACTAAAATCCTTAAAAACCATAAAAACCCAAAAAATCCCTAAAAATACATATAAATTTAAAAACCCTTAAAAACAATAAAAACCCTAATAAAACCATAAAATTCTAAAATTGGTAAGAACCCTATAAAAACTCAAAAATCATAAAAAATACCTAAAACCCCCTAAAAATATAAAAACCCAAAAACACTAAAAACAACCCAAAGAAAACCTTAAAATAAAAAAAACACTTAAACCTCCAAAAAAACTAAAAAATGTTCAAACCCCCAAAAAACTAAAAGACCATAAAAATCCTAAAGACCCTAAAACCAATAAAAACCTCTTAAGAAATTAAAACCCCCAATAAATATACTAAAAACCATTAATATCACTTAAAATTAAAAAAAATTCTAAAAAACCTTAACACCCCTACACAACTGAAAAAAACCTAAAACCCTAAAAACCCATAAAACCCATAAAACCATAAAAAGAACTAAAAAACCCTTAAAATCACTTAAAATCCAAAAAATGTAAAAACCAATAAGAAAACCTTAAAAACAATTAAGAAATAAAACCCCTAAAAACTGAAAATTTCTAAAATCCTAAATACCAAAAGCCCATAAAAACACTAAAAACCCTCAAAATTCCAAAAAACCATAATTACCATAACAATCCTTAAAAATTCCTAAAAATTTACAAAAATGGAAAATAACCTATGAACCATGAAAAACCATAAGAAATAATTAAAAAACTAAAACATTTAAAACCCTTAAAATGCTAAAAAATTGTTAAAACCATTGAAAATATAATAAATACCCAAAAACCCAAAAACTCCTAAAAATTATAAAACCCATAAAAACAAAAAAAACGAGAAAACACTAAAAACCATAAAAACCATTTAAACCCATTAAAACATTAAAAAATATAAAAAACCTTCAAACCCCTTAAAATCATTAAAACCCCCTAAAACTCCAAGAAAACCATAAGACACTAAAACTTTAAAAACCCTTTAAATCTGAAAAACTGTAAAAACATAAAAATCATTAAAAATACTAAACATCCTTAGAAATGTTAAAAACCATAATAGGCTTGAAAAACCCAAAGAAATCATAGAAACCTGAAAACACATAAAACACCTAAAAACCCTAAAGCCCCATAAAAACCCTAAAACACCTAGAAGACTCTAAAACCCCAATAAATACCTAAAAACCATAAAAAACAATAAAATTACTAAAAAGGTCCTAAAAACCATGAAAACAAAAGAAACCATATAACTCTAAAACCCTAAAAAACCATAATAAAAACCATTAAATCTTAAAAATACTTAAAACCCCTAAAACCTAAAACAACTAAAACCCATAAAAAACCCTAAAACACATAAAAACCCTAAAAAATCAAAATCCCTAGAACCTTAAAAAACTATAAAAATCAAAAAATCCATAAAATCAATAAAACTATAAAAAACCAAAACCCTAAAAACCCTAAGAAAACCATAAAAACCTAAAATCACTTAGTAACACTTAAAACCTAAACATATAAAAAAACCCTAAAAGGCCCAAAAGAACCTCAAAATCGCCTAAAACCCATAAAAATATCTAAAGACCCATAAAAACAATAAAAACCCACTAAAATTTATTAAAACCCTTTAAACCCATAAAAATATTAAAAAACACTAAAAATATATAATAACCCTACAACCCTAAAAACTAAAAAAATTCCCTAAACTTGAAACACCATAAAAAATCATAAAAACCCAAAAATAACATAAAAATTATTAAAACAATAATAATCCTAAATGTCCAAAATATTCATAAAAATGTAAAAAATTATAAATCCCAAGAAACCCATAAAAAACTTTTAAAACCTACAAATAATTAAAACCTAAAAAATACTAAAATGAAAATAACACATAAAACCCCAAACCCCTAAAAACAATAAAACCCTCAAAATCTATAAAACAAAAAAGAAAATTAAAAATACTAAATAAAACCTAAATATACATAAAAACCTAAAAAAACAAAAACCCTCGAAACTTCTAATAAATCCTTAAAACATAAAAAACACTTAAAACCCTTAAAAAGGATAAAAATTATAAAAACACAAAAAAAACTAAAGATGACCCTAAAAACCCTAAAAACCATAAACCCCCCAAATAACATGGAGGCCCCAAAATTTTTAAGAAAACTAAAAACATTAAAAACCCTTTGAACCCATAAAAATGTAAAAACACTAAAAAACCTTAAAAACCATAGAAAAATCATAAAAACCTAAAAACCAAAAAAACAAAAAACCCAAAAAACCAAAATACCTTAAAAACCCTAAAAACCGAAAAAAACCCAAAACAAACCCCAAAAAACCATCAAAATACCTAAAAATTATAGAAACCCATAAAAATCCTAAAAAGGCCCTTAAAATCCCTAAAAACATAAAAACAATAAAAACTATGAAAACCACTATGAAAAACATAAAAACCTATAAACACATAAAACCCATAAAACCTCCAAAGTTTAAATCCCTTAAAACCCATTTAAAATGATAATAACCCCCAAAACCCCCAAAATACATAGTAACCATAAAAATACAAAAAATCCATAAAACCATCTATGAATATAAAAAACCCTAAAACCATGAAAAAACTAAGAAAATAATAAAAACCAAAATACACTAAAAATCCATAAAAATCGTCAAAGCCCCTAAAAAATATAAAAAACCTAAAAAGACCTTAAAACCCAAAAAACAATCAAAAAACATTAAACCCTTAAAAAATTAAAAACCCCTCAAACCCATAAATACCATAAAACCCACTAAAACTCTAAAAACTCTATAATCCCCTAAAACATTAAAAAAATCTAAAAAATCTAAAAACCCTAAAACCTCAAAAAACTATAAGAACCCAAAAAACCAAAAACCCTAAATAATCCTAAAACTCACAAAATCCCTAAAAACCCATAAAAACAAATAATTATAGTAAAAAATCCTTAAAATCCCAAAAAATGAAAAACAAATATAGAATATTTGTTAGCTATAAAAACATTAAAACCTAAAATCACTTAAATCCCCTAAAAACCTAAAAAATTAAAAATACCCTAAAAACCCTAGTAATGCTTAAAAAACTAAACATATTCAAAATACCTAAAACCCTAAAAACCATAACATCCCAATAATTACATATAAATGTAAAAAACCTTAAGAAAAACATAAATTACTAAAACAATTTAAAACAACAAAAATCCTAAAAAACACTAAACACCCTAAAAATACTGAATAGTCCCTTAAACATTGAAAAACCCTATAAACCCATAGAACCTTTAAAAACCCCTAAAAACCCTAAAAACCCACCAAAAAAATGTAAAAACCCTTTAAACCCAAAAAATTATTTTAGACTCTAAAAAACAAAAAACCCCTAAAACATTGAACTCCCCAAAAAACCCTGAAATTTATTAAAATCTAAAAAAATCCCATAAAATCCCTAAATATGTAAAAAACCTCAATAACTAAAACCCCCTAATAATCCCTTAAAATCCTAAAAATAATTAAAACACATAAAAAACCTAAAAATCTGTAAAACCCCTTAAAAACCATAAAAAATCAAATTCATTAAAAACCATAAAAATACATAAAAGTCCTAAAAAAGAACAAAAAATACCTAAAAATTATAAAATCTTTAAAAATGTTAAAACCCGCAAATAAAACCTTAAAAGAATACAAATAATTAAAACCACAACATACATAAAAATTTTAAAAATGTTAAAATACCTTTAAAACCCTAAGAATCCCTAAAAACGCTGAATATCAATAAAAATTCAAAAAAATCACTAAAAATATATAAATTCCATAAACCCTTAAAAATGATTAAAACTCTAAAAAACCATAAAACCCTAAAAACTAAAAAAATTAAAACCCACAAAACCTTAAAAATAAAAAATCCATAAAAACCATAAAACCCATAAAACCCCTCAAAATCCCTAAAACCCCTAAAAACCATAAAAATAAAAACATCCCTAAAGATCCCAAAAAAATAGAAAACCCTAAAATCTTAAAAAATTAAAAACTTAAAAACTTAAAAAATATAAACCCCATAAAATCCCTAAAACCCCTAAAAACTATAAAAATCCATAAAACCATTTATATCTCTTAAAACCATTCAAATACCTAAAATTCATAAAAACCATAAAAAATATAAAAAATTCATTAAAATTCTTAAAAATATAAAAACCCTAAAATCCATGAAAAGAATTAAGAAAAACTTAAAACACTAAAACAAAAAAACACATAAAACCACTAAAATTTGTAAAAACCCTATAATCCTTAAAAATTCTCATATAATTCTCTTTTTATTTCATTTTTAGAAACAAGATCCTCCTTTTAGAGTAAAATGTGAATCCAAATAAAACCAACACTGACCACCACTAAACCAACAACCATAAGAAAACATACTGGGATAAGTAGGTTGTTGAAAACAAGCATAGAGAACCAAAAGTTGATAAGGGGAACCTTATTCTATAACCAATATAGTTCCCTAATTTCATTTTTTTGATTGATCCTTATAGTGTTTTCAATATTGAATGAAATTAATGGAAAGGCCTTCTAAAAATTTTCATGGGAAAGAGATATAGGTTTCAGGTCCTATAAATTAGAAAAACGTTTTATTTTAAATAATTTCAAGATTTATTCACTAATCCCCCATGGAAATATATATTTATTAAATTTTTTCATGTCCTATGATGTCTTTCTAGAGAGATCTATTAAGTACTCTTCTTATAGAGCCATTCCAAATATATCATATATTATTTTCATTGTTCTTGAAATTTCAGAGAGGTAATAGGGTTTCCCATGAAAGTTACTTGACTTGGTATATCCTATCACCGTTGAGCCTTTATCTCAAATTGGAAATTCATGATTGGAATCCATCATGTAAGACTTAGCCTCAAAGAATTTTCCTGCTAGATTTGGGACTTCTTCTCCCTTAGTAGTTGGATCATAATTTTATAAAGGGTAATCCTAACATTCCTATTCCTAAAACACCTCAACCAATTTTGTTTGGTAAAATTCATGGAATCCATTTTCAATATTCTCTTTCTCTCCCATGGTCTTTCTAATTCCTACTAGCTCACAACTTTTCTTAGGAAGTCCCTGAGTAATCTTTAGACCAGAATTTTTGTTTACACATCCATGCTCCTTGGAGAATATGATTTTCCTCACCAAAGGAGTAATCATAGTCGTAGAAAAATTGGAATAGTATTTTCATACTCTGGTATACTTCCCTAGAATCACAATATAACCTTATGAATCTATGATGCCATCCTTCCCTTTTTTCATGTCACAGAAGTATTATCTTGCATGTCATCCTTCCTCCTCAACTGATGATTCCCAGGTGTCTATATCTATGTATATGAGACTTATAATGGATTTAATGTTAAACTCTCCTAGTGACTCATTGGGTACATTGTCATCTACCACCACTACAGCCTAAATTTTCTATTTTTTCTTGTAGCAGACATTTTTCTACCCCCCGTCATCCTTTTCAAGATTTGAGTTTTGTAGAAGTTGAAATTGATTCTATGTTTCTATTCAAGATATGGCCGTTATACCTGCATTCTGATCTCCAACCTTTCCTTCCATAGACAAGATTTGTTGGAAATTTGAGGTTATTATATCTTGAGTAGGAAAAAACCCTGGTTGACTTCTACCACTGCCCCATTTTCTAGAGGAAAAGGAGGTTACCAAAGAATAAGTGGGGGAATGGGTGGGGATCTTAGAACCATTAGCACATGGGAAGCCTATTCTCCATGAGATATAGAATTTACTTATTCCTGAGTTGAAATCAATGGAACCACCATGTTGTAAGGCATTATTTAGAACCAGGTTATAGTTAGGGGAAAGATATTAAAACCAATAGAAGAAACCATCAAAAATATCAACAAGGGTATGATCAAGAGACAAAAATCCGACTTCCAAATCCTTTCCCTGACAACACTTTGGGTCCAGATGGCCCCGAAGAGAGAAGTTGGACCAATAATCTATCCATGATTCTTAAAAAACCTTTTACTCATGATGATACTACCCTTATATTTCAATCTATTTGAAATTCATGGGTGCGTTTAAAGAATCAACCTACACATAGATATGAGGACAATGGGGTGTCACATACCTTGTTTTCTTCGGTCCAAAAAACAAAATCACCCAACAAACCTACCAATCATCCTAATAATTGTGGGGTTCTAAAAGGGGAGGGGTAAAACGGGGAGATGAACCCAAATATATGAGGAAGAAGGATCATGGTTCAAGTTACTGTTGAAAAAACACATTTGGAGGTATAAATAGAGGGAATCGAGGGATTGTGGGGTGTTTGTTGAAGAACACACCACATCATCTTCGTCTTCAAAATGGATGAGGAAGTGTCACAGATCATGCAGACCAATAACCACAAGATGCTTTATATCCCAAGTTTGGTTAACAAATCAGTCAAACATACCAACCACGGGATGTTGCGAACCAAGCCGAGCCCCCAGGGAGAAGTTATTGTGAGAAACCACTTTGAAATCTGATGGTGAAATCAGTCAGGAATGGCCTCTATCTTTAAAACCATAAACTTTAGGGGATAGAAGGATTTTAGGAAAACAGAGAATCCGTTTTGGATTAGGTTGAGGGATGACACAATGAGAAGGAGTTAGAAAATAAACAAGGGTCCCCTCCCTAGTATGGGATGGGTCGAGAAATTATCCAGGGAAAACTAGGGTATCTAATATGGCATAAACACTAAGAGAGTAAGCTATTTACACTAAAACCCTAATCCCCCTCAAAATCTATAAAACCCTAAAAAACTATAAAAATATTAAAAAATATCTAAAATATATAAAAATATAAAAACCCATAAAACCCATAAAAACCCTTAAGAAACCATAAAACCCTGAAAATGTTTAAAACCCCAAAAAACCTAAAAAATTCTAGAAACCCCAAAAAGACCCAAAAAACTCAAAGACCCCCAAAACCATAAAATCCCTTAAATACCTTATAAACCAATAAAAACATAAAAATATAGTAAAAAATATAAACACACATTAAACCCCTGATAAAACTAAAAAGATCTAAAATCATTAAACCCTTTAAAACAAAAAAACCCTAAAAACCCAAAAAATAATGAAAGCCCAAATGACCCAAAAACCCAAAAACCCCTCAAAAATATTAAAAACTAATAAATCCATAAAAATCACTAAAATTTTAAAAAACCGTAAAAACAATAAGAAAATGATAAAAATCATAAACACTTTAAACCCCTAAAAAATAAAAAATTTAAAACCCTAAACCCCTAAAAGGACCTAAACCTTATAACCATGCACCTTAAAAACAATAAAATTCCCTAAAAACCTATAAAAATCGTAAAAATCATTAAAAACCCTAAAAATACTTTAAAACCCAAAAATTGATAAAAAAACTCTAAAAACATTAAAATCACAACAAACATAAAAAAACCCTAAAAAACATAAAAACCCAAAACACTCAAACTACCTAAAATACCAAAAATATCATAAAAATCCTAAAAATTTACCAACAATACCTAATAATTTAAAAACCCCTAAAAACTATGAAAAACCCAATGAAATCCTTAAAACCCTAAAAAATGATAACCCATAAAAACCTAAAAAATGATAAAAACCATAAAAGACCATAAAATCGTAATAGCCATTAAAAAAATAGAAATTGATAAAAACCATGAAGAAAAACTAAAACCCCATTAAAACATAATAAATCAAAAAAAACTAAAAACCTCTTAACCCCTAAAAACATCAATATACTCTAAAAACATTAAAAACCATAAAAAATAAAAAAAACCCCAAAAAC
Source organism: Viscum album (assembly GCA_963277665.1). Lineage (NCBI taxonomy): Eukaryota > Viridiplantae > Streptophyta > Magnoliopsida > Santalales > Viscaceae > Viscum > Viscum album. The sequence continues at coordinate 1,421,281,450 of OY728136.1, read as the reverse complement.
ATAAAAACTATAAAACCCCCATAAAACCCCTCCAAATCCATTAAAACTCTAAAAATAAAAAATATCCTAAAAAATCCTAAAAAAATTCCAAAACAATTTAAAACCCTTAAAAACATAAGACAACCTTAAAACCTTAAAACACTTAAAATGCCTAAAAGAAATATAAAATGCAAAAATCAGTAAAATATTTAAAAATCCTAAAAGTCATTAATCCCCAAAAAAACTATAAAAACCCTAAAACAATTAAAAACCAGAAAATTCACTAAAAACATTAAAAAAACTTTAAACCCCTAAAAAATAAAATAACCCTAAAAACAATAAAAAAACCAAAAACCCTAAAAACCTATCAAAACAAATAAAATCCAAAAAAAACCTTAAAAACCTTAAAACCCTCAATATACCTCAAACTAAGAAACCCAAAAAATACCTAAAACCTAAAACCCCCTGAAATATTATAGATTCCCTAAATATCCATAAAAACCAAAAAACCAATAAAAACCCAGAAAACCCCTAAGAAAAACTTAAAACTATAAAAAACACAAAAATCCACAAAAAACCTAAAAACCAAAATAATGTTTAAAACCCCTAAAAACCAAAAAACTCTTCAAAATCCATAAAACCCAAAAAAAATCAGTAAACAACAAAACCATTTAAAAACCCAATAAAACTTGAAAACCAAGAGAAAACCTTAAAAACCAAAAAACTCATTAAACCACTAAAAACCTAAAAACACGGAAGACCGTAAAAGTCCAAAAAAACACTAAATACTCGTAAAAAACATAAACCCCCTAAAACCCCCAAAAAATCATAATAACCCATTAAAACCCAAAAATACATTAAAATTGTAAAAACCCACTTTATAACCTTAAAAACATTAAAAAACTCCAATAAATCATAAAATTCCAAAAAAACTCAAAAAAATCCAAAAATACCATAAAAACCCTAAAAACCATAAACCCCCCAAAAATCCGTAAGATCCTGAAAACCCCTAAAAACCATAAAAAATTGTAAAAACGTCCCAAAATACCTAAAAAAATAAAAAATACTAAAAACCATAAAAACCACTAAGATAACCTTAAAATCATGAAAACCATTAAAACCCCTAAAAACCTAAAAATTGCTAAATAATCTAAAAACACTAAACACTATAAAAACCATAAATCCACTAAAAACAAAAAAACCCTAAAAATAAATAAAATTTTAAAACACATTAAACACATAAAACTTTAATAAATTATAAAACATACCAAACTCTAGAAAACTCAAAAAAACCCCAAAACCCCCAAAAACTAGCCTAAAATCCCTAAAATCACTAAAAATCCATAAAAAACATAAAAACTCAAAAAATTCTCAAAAATAATTAAAATAAATAATAATTTAAAAACATTAAAAAACCTTAAACCCCTTAAAAACCATAAGAAAATCGTAAAAATCTAAAAACACTTAAAAAACTAAAATGTTAAAACCCATAAAAACCTAAAAACTCTAAAAATAACCAAAAGCACTCAATATACCTTAATCCCCTCAAACTATTAAATTCATAAATGCACTCTAAAAATTCCCTAAGAAAAACTGTAAATACCAAAAAACTATGATAAAACCTAAAAAAAGGTAAAAACAAAAAAAACTCTAAAAAGCCTAAAAAACCCTAGACACCCTAAAATTCCCTTAAAACCGTGAAAAACCCAAAAAATCCCAAAATCCCTAAAAATACATAAAAACCATAAAAACCTAAAAAACCTATGAAAAAAATTAAAACCTAAAAACACTTAAAACCCTTAAAACATAAAAAATGTAAAAAACCTAAAAACATATAAATAGATCCTAAAAACACAAAACCCCAAAAAAATAAAAACCCTAAAAACATTAGAAAAACAAAAAAATATATAAAACATATTAAAACTCTAAAAAACATTCAATATCTTGAAAATGATAAAAAATAATAAAAACTTAAAGCACTAAAAAACTCCAAAATCCCTAAATAACATTAAAAACATTAAATCCCCTAAACCATTAAAATACCTAAAACCCCAAAAAACCCTAAAATCATAAAAGGCCATAAAAATCCAAAACAAATTAAAAACCCTAAAACCCCTAAGAAAAAATTAAAAACATAAATACACATAAATCCCCTAAAACCCTATAAAATTGTACAAATCACAAAAAACCCTAAAACCCCTAAAAACCCAAAAAACCATCAAAATCCCTAAAATCCCTATAAAACCAAAAAAATATTAAAAATCCCTAAAAATACCTAAAAAATAAAAAACCCAAAAATACTTGAAAACACCTAAGAAAACCACAAAAAAACTATGAACACTTAAAATGCATAAATAATTATAAATGATAAAAACCAAAAAAACAATAAAAAACTATGAACCACTAAATACACTAAACCCCCTCTAAATTCATAAAAAAGGTAAAAAAAACTCTTAAAAACCATATAAACCATAAAAAATTTAAAAAAAACCTTAAAAATTAAAAAAACATAAAACAAAAAAAAAATTAATCCTAAAACCCTAAAAACCCTCTAAATCTATTAAAACATTAAAAAACCATAAAATTCAAAAAAAAACCAAATATCCCAAAAAACATAACAATCCCTAAAAACCCTAAAATAACTAATAAAATACTAAAAACGAAATAATACTTAAAAATCATAAAAAGACTAAAAAATCCTAAAAACCCTAATGATTATAAACAGAAAAAAACCATAAAACCCACAAAATCCCTATAAAACCTAAAATACCAAAAAATTGCTAAAAATAAAAAAAATAACAAAAAACATAAAAACTCTTAGAACCTAATAAACTTATGAAAACCCCAAAACCACATAAAATACCGAAAACCCTAAATATTCTAAAAACCCTAATGTCTGAAAAAACCCTAAAACCACTAAAAACCATTAAACACACTAAAATAATATATAAACCATAAAACCTACTCAAACTACTTTAAATACCTAAAAATGATAATAAACTCGAAAAAACATTAAAACCCTCAAAAACCATAAAAAACTAAAAAAGAACTAAAAATCCATACAAATGTAAACAACTCCAAAACCCATGAAAAACACTAAGGAAACCATAAAAACATAAAAACACATAAATACACAAAAAACCAATAAATACAATAAAAACACTAAAAGAAATTTAAACCCCTAAAAAATAATTTAACACCAAAAAAAACATATAAATCCTAAAAATCCCTAAAAGACCATAAAAATAAAAATACCCTGGAAACCCTATAGAAATCCTTAAGAACCTAAAAACACTTAAAAACACTTAAAAACACTTAAAAACACTAAAAACACCAAAAAGTCTAAAAAAACCTAAAAAGAACATGAAAACTCTAAAACCCCTAAAATCCCTAAAACCCCCAAAAACCATAAAAATCCTTAAAACCTCGGAAAAAACCCAAAAAACCTAACCCCCCTAAAAAACACTAAAGACTTTAAAATAGACCTAAATATCCCTAAAAACATAAAATACCCCTAAAATACCCTGATAATTCTATGAATACTTTAGAAACATAAAAACACTTAAAACAGTTAAAACACCTAAATATACTAAAAACACAAAAAACCCCAAAAAACCTAAAAATCCCTAAAAATCCCTAAAAATCCCTAAAAATCCTAAAACCCATAAAAACCCTAAAATGAACAAAAAAACAAAAAAAACATATAAAACCCTAAGAACCCTAAAAAACAATAAAATACCTTATGATCCTAAAAACACATTAAACACCTAAAAACCTAGATGGCGGCCTATGTACCTCTCCCACTATCTTTGGGGGAGGGTCCTCCTACAGAGGACCGCTCTATCTCTCTTTTCTAATCTCGTGACTTGGTTCCATCTTTACCGTAGATGGTGCACTGCCCGATGGTTCCAGAGTTCTTTGAAGGTCTACTACGGCTCCCTCTTTCACTCTAGGAGTTCAACAAAGCTACGGATCTACATCGATTGACTCTTGTTGGGAGGTTCCTGAAGAGGTACCCCCAGTGGAAACTTTTGACATGTTTTTTTTGTGCTGTGGAATCATTAGGATTGTGCAACGGTGGGTCTGGTTGATGGTTCTCAGATCATGATTAACATCGCATCTGAGCACGATCTGATTCTCACCTGGTCTGCGGCACATCGAAGCTGTAATGGCGCCTCTTTCTCCCTCATTCAGTAGAGCTTTGACTTTCACCTGAAGCGGAACTCACTGATGGTTGCGACTTGGGGAAGATTTCTCAAAATTCCCATTCCCTTTCAAAATTTCTTTATAATTTTAATGCTTGGGAATCTGGTGGGGAGGTTCCTCTCTGTGGATAATAGGACTCGGTCCCTCTGTTATCATGTTTCCCCAAGGGCCTTCATTGAGGTTGATGCTTCAAAGGATCTGGTCGATACCGTATGGATTACTGAGGGGGAAGAACTTCGTTGGAAGTAACTAGAGATTTTTGAATCATGGATTGTCTTCTGTTTTGTCTGTTGGAATTTTGGGAATAATGCTCAGTCTGGTGGATGTTCTGACTCTAGTAGGGGTGGTCTAAATGTGCCTCAGTTTAGTTTTGGTGAGAGGAACCAAACATTGGTGGAATCTCAAGAGGTCAAGGGATTGACTGAGACATCTCCCATTCAGCCAACTGTTCCTGCAGTCTTTGATCGAATCAAGTAAGATTTGATGATTGGGAGTGATTTGAAGGTGGAAAAGATTTACTCAGGTGAATTTAGTTTAAATTTGGCTGGAAGCGTTTTAGAATCGGGAGTTTCTACCACTGATGCGGTGCACATGGTTGAAGGGAGAAACCAGTCTTTTATAGATGAGGTTTGTGGAAGTGGTGAATTATTAGGGTGAAGGATGAAGAAGGATAAGGATTCTGATCAGGAAGACTGGTCCGGGCATGATCATCAGGAGGCCCCACCTAGCGCATTGCCAGGGTGGAGTGGTTATGGACTGGGGGAAGGGTAGTGGGGGTTCCAGTAGTAGCAAGTTGCTAGACGCGAATGTTGTTGCTCTGCCAAAAAGATTTCAGAACCTATCCTCGGCTGAGATGGTTGGTGATTCTGTGGTGCAGGAGGGAGACCCTGAGCAGGGGGAGGTGGTTGAACTGAACATGAGAGGTGGGGATGGGAGGGAGATGAATTTGGTTGGGCAGGAGAAGATCCTGGTTGTGGAGAAGACCCGTGATCCTGGATAGTGACACCCTAGTTAGCACATAGACCCTTTTTTGTTGTCCACTGGGTACGGTGACGCGGAGAGGGATCACATGGGGGTTGTTCCAGTTTCTCTTGATGATGATCCGAAGAGGGATTAGATCCCTATACCAGAGCTCAAAATTGATTAAGGTGGGTTGGCCCCGAACTTGCAGCACTCCATGGTTGTTTATGGTGTTTCATCGGCTGAAGACCATTGTGTGCTTCTCTATGACATGATGATGGTTGAATGGGATAGGATTACCCTTGAGGGTGAGGCTAAAAGACCTGAGGATAGGTTTTCTGAGGATGACCTCTAGATAAATGCTGACATGTCCAGGCCCAAGGATGAAAAAAAAAGCTTCAAAAAATGGGTGGCACCACTCTTGGGACAAGAAGCATGGATGGTAACAAAGGGGCCTCAAGTGTGGCTTGTGATGGAGTTCTATGTGAGAGGGCAGTTCATGAGGATGATTTTATCTATTACCCCCTAAAAAGGAGGTAGTGGAAGGATTACTCTACCCTTCCAAGACCCATGGTGACTCGGGCCACCTCTAGGGCGGTCAAGCTGAATCTTAAAGTTAACAAGTTGGAGTGCCCCCCGTGAAATGCAGTGTAGGAGATGACTAGAGAGAAACTCTTATATATGCTTAGAATAATGGAAGATTCTGAGTCAGGATAGGACGCTATGGATTCAGGTGTAGACTCAGACTTTTACTTCACTGACTTGGATGATGGTTTTAGTGTAAACTTTCTATCTCTCATTGCGGAACAGGATGACTTTGGTGGCGACATTGACTGACTTGTTTTCTTTTGCGTTTTTTGGACTTTTTTGGGTGTTGGTCTTGGGTTGTGTTGGTGTTTAGGGTATGGGCTATTTGGCCCCACTCCACATTTGTGGTGTCTTCATTTTCTTAATATAATTTGGGGGGCCTAGGAATAGTCTGGCCCCGCATCTTCCTCGCCCCCATAAACCTAAAAAACAAAAAAAACCCTAAAATTCTTAAAACCCTAAAAGACCCTAGAAACCAAAAAACCCCACAAAAACCATAAAAACCCCTAAAAATAATTAAAACCCTAAAATCAAATAAAAATAAATGACATGAAAAACAATAAAAACCCATTAAACCACTAAAAACATTAAAAACACTAAAAACCATTGGAAACCCTAAAAAAACTAAAAAACCCCAAAAAATCATAGAAAAAAATAAAAACCCAGAAAACCTTAAACACCCACTAAAAACTAAATAACATTTATACCCCTAAATTCCTTAAAAACTATAAAACAATATAAAATACTAAAAAAATAAAATCCCAAAAACCCGAAAAAACTAAAAAACCCCTAAAAACATAAAAATCCATAAAAATATCAAAACCTTTAAGACCATGAAAACCCCTAAGAAAACCATAAAAACCTAAAAACTCATAAACCCCAAAAAACCTAAAAAATTCAAAAAACCCTAAAAACCTTTTAAACCCTCAAGATATTTAAACCCACAAAATCCCTAAAAACCATTAAATTCCGTAAAAATCCTAAAAACCCTTAAAAATACATAAAAATTAAAAAAAACCTAAAAACCTGAAAACCCCTAGGAAAACCACAAAAAAAATAAAACACATGAAACCAAAAAAATCAAAAAAACTATAAAAACATTAAAAACCCTAAAAACCAAAAAAATCAAACAAACCCCTAAAAACTCCTAAAAACCTAAGAAACTGTAAAAAACTAAAAAATGCCTAAAATTACCTAAACATCACTAAAAACAGTGAAAATTCCTAATATAATTTTAAAAACCTAAAAAATAAAAACCATATAAAATCTAAAAATGCTAAAAACAATAAAAGACCCAAACAACACTAAAATCCCTAAAAACCATAAAACCGCATAAAATACGTAAAACCCAATAAAAATGATAAACACCCTTCAAACCCCTAGAAACATTAAGAAAAATCTAAAAAAAATTAAAAACAAAAATAAAAATAAAAAAACCCTAAAAACCCAAAAAATCGTAAAACCCCAAAAACCCACTAAAAACATAAAAATCCATAAAAACCCTAAAAACCAAACAAATAATAAAAAATCGATAAAATTACAAAAATATAAAAAACATTATAAAACCAGAAAACCCTAAGAAAAACATAAAAACCTAAACACACATAAAACCTCTTAAACAAAAAAATAATAAAAGCCCTAAAAACCTTACAAACCATAAAAAATCCAAAAAAACCTCAAAATACTTAAAAAATAAAAAACTATAAAATTCACAAAAAGTCTCTAAAAAATCCCAAAAAATAAAAAAAACTCTTAAAACCCTGACACAAATCTAAGAAAACCTTAAAAACCTAAAAACACCTAAAAACCCTAAAAAATATATGTGCTAAAAACCCTCAAAACTGTAAAAAACAAAAGAAACCCTCAAAATATCTAAAAAACCTAAAAATAAAAAAATCATAGAAAATTCCAAAAACCCCCTAAAACAAAAAAAATTAATACGTTTGAAAAACAGTAAGAAAAATTTAAAACCAAAAAAGAAACTTAAAACCCAAAATACCTAAAAAACCAAAGAACCCAAAAAATAATAAAAACCTACAGACCCATAAAAAATATAACACCCCAAAAAAACCTTAAAAACACCAAAACCTAAAAAACACTAAAAATTCAAAAATCCTTTAAACCACTAAAAAAGTTAAAAAATTAATTAAACCCTAAAACTCTAAAAAACAAAAAAAAAATCCTAAAAAAAACAAAGTAACCATAAAAGTTCCTAGAAACTCCAAAAATAATAAAAATACTAAAAAATCAATAAAATTACCTAAAACATAAAAACCCCAAAAACACTGAAAAAACAATGGAAACCATAAAATCCTAAAAATAATTAAAACCCCTAAAAACCTAAAAAATGATAAAAACCCAAAATACCTCAAAACCCCTCAAATCCATAAAAACTATTAAGAGCATAAAAAACCTAAAAAAGACCTAAGAATCCCTAAAAACATAAAAAAACTCAAAAAACCCTGAAAACCATTTAGAAAACAATTAAAACCAAAAAACACTTAAAACGACTAAAAACATAAAAAATGATTAAAGCCCTTAAAACCCTAAAAATAACCGAAAAAACCCTAAAAAAATTAAATACCATAACAGCTACAAAAAAACCACAAAAACCCTAAAACAACATTGAACCCCAAAAAACCCACTAAAAACTCTAAAAACCCTTTAGTCCCTGAAAACCCATAAAAAATATAAAAATAATAAAAACACAAAAAAACATAAAAAACAGTGAAAACCAAAAAATTAAAAAAACCCCTAAAAACAAAAAAACCAAAAACCCATCAAAACCATAAAACCTGAAAATCTATAAAAATATTAAAAATCTATAAAAAACCCTAAAAAAGTAAAATACCCTTAAATCCCAGAAAGCCCTAACAAAATATTAAAAACCTAAATACACTTAAAATCCCTAAAAACAAAAAATCCCTAAAAACCTAAAATACCCTAAAACCCAAAAAACCCAAAAAACACAAAAATGTATAAAATACCTAAAAACCCATAAAATATTAAAAAATCCTAAAAATTTCTTAAAACGTAAAACCCCTACGAACCATGTAAAACATAAAATTACTTAAAACCCCCAAAACCCCCAAAAACCGAAAAAATGATAAAACCCTAAAAAACTCTAAAAATACCCTAAAACATTAAAAACATCTTAAAACCATAAAACCCTAAAAACATAAAAAATGAAAAAATACCACAAAACCACTAAAAAATCTAAAAAATTATGAAACCACAAAAAATGATAAAATTATCTAAAAACATTGAAAACAAAAAAAATCTCAAAGACACCATAGAAGCCCAAAACACCATATAATCCCACAATATCAAAAAAAATACAAATATCATCAAAGTACCTAAAAACCTAAAAACCATAAAAATTCAAAAAATCCAAAAAAAATTCCTATAAATGGAAAAAATATAAAAGCACAGAAAAACCATAAAAACTAAAAAACACTAAAACAGGTAAAAACCCTAAACCCATAAAATATATAAAAATCCTAAAAAACCAAGAAATTTTGTAAAATGAAAAACTCCAAAACCCCCAAAAAACCTTTAAAAATCTTTAAAACCTAAACAATTGATACCCAAAAACCCTTAAATTCCATAAAACCCTAACAACTCATAAAAATCATAAAAACCCTAAAAACATTAAAAAACAATAAAAACCCAAATCACCCACTAAAATTTTCAAAAAACATTTATTCTTATAAAAATGATAAAAAATCTAAAATTTTATAAAAACCCAAAAAAACTCAAAAACCTATAAAAACCAAACAAACCAAAAATCCCAAAAACCACAAATACCATCAAAATCACTAAAAACCAAAAAATCATAAAAATCATAAGAAATTCCTAAAAATCCCTAGAAAAAACCTAAAAATCTAAAAGAAACCTAAGAAAACATTAAAAAACTATAAGCACTTAAAACCCCTAAAATCCCCAAAAACCCGCTAAAACCCCAAAAAACCTTGAAAACCCTCAAAATCCATAAAGACCTTAAAAACAGAAAAAACCTAAAAAATCCCTAAAAACCCCTAAAAACATAAAAAATCATAAAAAATATGAAAAAACCTAATAAAATTTATAATAAAAAAAATCATAAACCCTTTAAAAATCTAAATAATGATGAAAACCTTAAAAGCCTAAAAATTCCCTAAACCCCTAAAAACTATAAAAACCACTAAAACATATAAAAACCTTAAAAACATATAAAACAATTAAAACCCCACTAAAAACTATAAACACCCTTTGAAACCCTAAAAATATTAAAATACACTAAAATACCGTAAAACTCTTAAAGACATGAAAAACAAAATGAACCCAAAAAACCAAAAAAAAACCCTGAAAACCCAAAGAAACCCAAAAAACAATCAAAATCCATAAAAACCCATAAAAATATAAAAAACAACCCTAAAAATATATAAAATGTAAAAAAACCTTAGACCTAGTAAAACTCTAGAAATCCTAAAAAATCCAAAATAACATAATCCCACTAAAAATCTAAAAACGCTAGAACCCCTAAAAACCACAAAACAATCAAAAACCCCAAAAACCTAAAAATAAGAAAAATCATAAAAATAACCAAAAATACCTAAAAATATAAAAAACCCTAAGAACCCTGAAAATACTTATGAAAACTGTTAAAACCTAAAACCCCTAAAACCCTAAAAGACCCTAAAACCCTAAAACCCCCAAAAAACCAAAAAACCACTAAAAAGCTTAAAACCCTAAAATCCAATAAAATTCCAAAACCCACTAAAAACCCTAAAAACACATTAAACAACTAAAAATGGAAAAAAAACTATACAAAACCTCAAAAACCATAAAAACTCAAAAGAAATCCCAAAAACCCATAAAACCCTCAAAATTACTAAAATCCCAAAAGACCCTTAAAATTCTAAAATATCCCTAAAATTTATAAAAAATTTCAAAAAACCATAAAAACCCGGAGTTGTGGCGATTCACAGGGCTGTCTATGCGGCCTCCCACATTCAGACAGGACATATGGCGAATGACGTCCGTGAACTGATCATCCTCCGGCTACTTGGTGTGTCTGGCAAGGAAAAGAAACCCATGGTCCCCAGGTATATTCGATGGATTCCTCCACTCCCCTCTTGGATTAAGGTCAAAGTGGATGGTGCATCTCTTGGTACCCCGGGCCCTGCTGGTTGTGATGGAGTTTTCCGCACTTACCAGGGTTTTGTCAAGGGATGTTTTTAGCACTTCATTGGCAATGGGTGTGCCCTTGAAGCTGAACTATGGGCTATTATAAAGGCGATTGAGTATGCTGTCAGTTTTGGGTGGACCTCCCTGTGGCTTGAGTCTGACTCCATGCTTGATGTGAGTTCTCTTAAAAGCAGATCCAGGAGCGTCCCCTGGAAGCTCCTTGCTCCATGGATGGACTGCCTTTCTAGGTGCCAAAGGTTGCACCTTACTGTGACACATACCTACCGGGAGGCCAACGTAGTTGCGGATGCTCTCTCCAAGCAGGCTATTGTGGATCATTGCTCGCTGTGGTCCTTTGTTGCCACACCTCCCTGCCCCTCATTTGTTGCCTCAGATATGAAGGGCGAGGTGCACACCCGGTTATGTAATTCCCCCTTGTAGCGCTTTGGTTTTATTTAATTTGGAGGTGCCACTTGTTTGGCACCGAACCTTCTTTGCCCATAAGAATAAAAAAATCATAAAAAATCATAAAAACCCTAAAACCCTCCAAATCCAAGATATCCCTAAAAATAATAAAATAATTAAAATGCTAAAAATACCTATAAATGTAAGAACCCCTAAAATACCTTAAAACCCATAATAAAACCTTAAAAATCGAGAAATACAAAAAAAACCCTAAAACCCTAAAAAAACTAAAAATCCTGAAAAAACATAAAACCCTAAAAAACTCTAAAACCATCAAAATCCCAAAAAACCTAAAAAAATTAAAATTCTAAAAATTCCCTACAAATTCCTTTTAACAAAAAAACCCTCTAGACCTTAAGAAAACCATAATAACTTGAAATCACTTAAATCTAATAAAAACCCTAAAAACTATATATACCCTAAAACCCTAAAAACCATCATAATATCTAAAAACCATAAATATCTTAAAAATCCCAAAAAATCCTAAAAATGTAAAATACCCTAAAAACCCTAAAAAATATAATAAAACCTTTAAAACCTAAAATCTCTTAAAACTCATAAAAAAATTAAAAATTATAAACCCTAATAAAACTCTAAAAATACATTTAAACCCCTAAAACTTCTAACAACAATAAAACAAAAAAAAACCAAAAAAACCCTAAAACCCATAAACCCCACTAAAAACATTAAAAACCCATTATACCCCAAAATGAATTAAAAAACTCTAAAAAACTTTAAAACCACTATTAAAATCAAACCCCAAAAAACTATTAAACCCAAATCACCAATAAAAACCATTAAAATACCTAAAAATCCTAATAAAGTAAAAATATTAAAAACCCCCTAAAACCCCTAAAAACATAAAAAAATTCAAACCTTAAAAAAACTCGAAGAAAACTTCAAAACCCTTAAAAAACATAAAACCCCTAAAAAACTAAAAAAAGATAAATACCTTAAAATCATAAAAAACCTTAAAACCCCTAAAACACCTCAAAATCCCTAAAAAATTTAAAACCCAAAAAAACCCCATAAATCCCTAAAAATCCTTAAAAACATAAAAAACCCTAAAAGTCTAAAAAATTCTTCAGAAAACATTAAAATCCTAAAAAATATAAAACCCTTAAAATTAATAAATAATGCTAAAAACCTTAAAAACCTATAAATTACATAAAAACCCTTAAAACCCATAAAAACCTAAAAATTAATAAAAACCTATAAGAAAACTTTAAACCCCTGAAAATGTTTAAAACTCTAAAAAACTATAAATACCCTAAATAAGTCAAAAATATTCGAAAAACCCAAAAAATCCATAGAAAGACTAAAATACGAAAAAACTCATCAAAATACCTAAATCCATTAAGAACTCTAAGAAAAAAATTCAAAACCAAAAAACACTTAAAACCCTTAAAAACATAAAAATGATAAATAAACATAAAACCCCTAACAACCCCAAAAAATCCAAATCCCTATAAACTATAAAAACAATAAAAAAAATAAAATCCTTGAAAATACATAAAAACATAAAAAAACCCTATTATCAATTAACATACCTAAGAAATACAAAAAAATGTAAAAATAGATTAAACCACAAAAAACCTTTAAAATGCTAAAACCCTTAAAACCGAAAAGACTATAAAAACATGAAAACCCCCTAAAAACTATAAAACCCTAAAAACCATAAAAACCCCAAAATAACATAAAAATATAAAAAACCCACAATAAAACATAAAAATCGTAAAAACTCTAAATTTTTTGAAATCCCTACAAATCCTTAAAAACCCATAAAAATTCTAAGAAACCCTAAAAATCCCTAAAATGTAAAAAACACATAAAGATATGAAAAATTTAATGAAAATTTTAAACAAATAGATACACTTAAAATCCATAAAAAACAAAAAAATACTAAAAACCATAAAACCCCAAAAAACCATAAAAACCCCTAAACCCCTTAAAATATCAAAAAACCAATAAAAATTGTAAAAAATACCTAAAACCCCTAAAACATAAGAAGCTATAAAACCCTAAAAACCCATTAGAAAGAATCCAAAACCTAAAAACATATAAAACCTCAAAAAAACCAAAATAATGCTAAAACCCTAAAAGACACTAAAAACCCTGAAAACCCATAAAACACATAAAAACACCTAAAACCCTAAAACCCCTAAAATCCCATTAAAACCTAAAATAAACAAACACTCAAAAAACCATTCAAACCCCTAAAAACTTTAAAATCTCTAGAAAATTTCAATACCCTTAAAAAATAAAAATTAAATGAAAAAACCCAAAAAAAAACATAGAAAACTCTAAGAAACCATAAAAACCCAGAGAATCCCTTAATTCCTATAAAAACCTTAAAAAGAAATAATGAATATCTAAAAACATAAAAACCCTTAAAAACCCTAAAAACCATAAAAAACCCTTAAAACACCTAAAAATGTAAAAAATCAAAAAAAACCATAAAACCCTATTAACCCTAAAAACACCTAAACCCCCTAAAAATTCCATAAAACCATAAAAATAGTAAAAACCCTAAAACACTAAAAATTCCCTAAAATTCCATTATAAATGTAAGAATACCTAAAACCCTTAAAAAATACATATAAAAACTTAAAAACCTAAAAACACTTAAAATCCCTTTAAAACCTGCAAATTTAAAAACCCTTAAAAATACTAAAAACCCCTAAATAAACCTAAACCCCCCATAATCCCTACATCCATAAAACATAAAAATCATTAAAAAAACCCTAAAAATATAAAAACAATAAAAAACCTGAAAAATGAACAGAAAATATTAAAATACTAAAAATATTTAAAACTCCTAAAAACATAAAAAATGATAAACCCCTAAAAACATTAAAAAGACCCTAAAATCATAAAAACTATAAAATCACCTAAAAAATTAAAAACTGCAAAAATACCATAAAACTGTAAAAAATCCACTAAAAACTCTAAAAAAATTTAAACCTAAAAATGTTAAAAACTCTAAAAAAATATTAAACCCAATAATCCTCAACAAACACTGAATACCTGAGGAAATCAAAAAATCCCTAAAATCCCTTAAAACCTTAAAACCCTAAAAATCCCTAAAAACAGGAAAAAATTGAAATCCAAAAAAATCCCTAAAAACAGAAAAAACCCTAAAAACCTAGGAAATCATTAAGAAAAATAGAAAACCCAAATGAACTTAAACCCCCTAAAATACCAAAATAACTAAAAACCCATAAAACCTCATAAAATCCCTATGATCCTTATTTCCCTAAAAATTCCTAAAAACTTTAAAATTCATAAAAATCTTAAACAATCCAAAAAAATCTCTAATAACATAAAAAACCAAAAAAATCCTAAAAACTCCTAAGAAAACCATAATAGCATAAAAACAATTAAACACCTAAAAAACTAAAAATTCTAAAAACCCTCAAAACACTAAAGGACCCTAAAAACCCAAAATTCCGTAAAAACCAAAAAACCCCTAAACCCTTAAAACCTAAAAAACAAATAAAAACCCTAAAAACCTCAATTTTTTTAAAAAACCCTTTAAAACCTTAAAATGTTAGAAAAACTCTAAAAACCATAAAACCCCATAAAAACTACAAAATTGATAAGAACCCAAAAAACCCATATAACCCTATATAGCCTAAAAAACCCAGAAAACCATTAAAATCCCTAAAACTAAAAAAATTCTAAAACCCTTAAAAATCTTTTAAACATAAAAAATCCTAAAAGAATAGAAAAAGAACTATGAAAACCAAAAAAACCCACAAAATCACTAAAAACACTAAAAACCACTAAAAACTATAAAAATCACGAAAACTCTTAAAATCCCTGCAAACTAATAAAACCCTAAATTCCACTAAAAACAATTAGACCACTTTATCAACCTAAAAGGTTAAAAACCTCTAAAAATCATTAAATCCTAAAAAATAAAAGAAAACCTAAAACCAAAAGACACAAAAAACCCCTAAAACTGAAAAAGCCTCAAAATACTTTAAAACCATAAATTCCAAAAAAATCCAAAAAACCCCTAAAAAGAACATAAAATGTCAAATCCCCTAAAAACCTTGATAAATCTTATGAAAAACATAAAAATCTAAAAACACTTAAAACCCTAAAAAACCCAAAAAAACCCAAAAAACCATAAAAACCATAAATTCCATAAAAAACCTTAAAATGCCCCAAAATCCCTATAAACCCAAAAAATCCATAAAAATTATAAAAAAGATAAAAAATCTCTAAAACATAAAAAACACATTAAAACAGAAAAAATACTTAAAAACCATAAAAAAATAAAACACTTAAAACCTATAAAGAAACAAAAAACTCTAAAAACCCTAAAACCCCTAAAAAGATTATAAAACATTAAAACCCCCCAAAAACAATAAATACCCTTGAAAACCATAAAATCAATAAAAATCCAAAAAGACCCTAAACCCAACTAAAATTTATAAGACCCCTTTAAACCCATAAAAAGTTGAAAAAACTCTAAAATCCTTAAAACCATAAAAAACAACAAAATCCCCACAACACCAAAAAAAAACCACGAAAATCCTTAAAATCCATAAAAATACAAAAAAAAAACCATACAACCCAATAAAAACATAAAATTCCCCCAAGAAAACAATAAAAATATATATATACTTAAAACCCATAAAAAACAAAAAAAACGTTAAGAACCACAAAAACCAAAAAAACACTAAAAAACCAGAAATCCCTTAAGAACCATAAAAACACAAAAAACCCATAATAATCATAAATATCATTGTAGGGTCCTGAAAATTCTACAAGGAGGAAATAAAATTACCTCAAGACATGAAAATGGACCGAACCGGTCGGCGCACCGGCTCCCAGAAACACCTCGTGGCCAGTTTGGCAGACCACCCTCCCGCAATTTCGCGGATCAGCGTCGTCCGTGAAATGGAGGCAGGGACCATCCGCAGGCGCGAAGCAGGACGGACACCAAGCCGATCCACTGCTGTGAGACTCCCCCTCCGCGGACTGCTCTCATTTGCGAAATAAAGGCGGAGTGGTGCACAACCACGGAGCAATTCCGCGGATCTCAGTTCCAAAAATCGTTGGTTGACCGAGTCGTCTGCGGGTGAGGCTTTCTTCATGGGCTTCCTCAAAAAGCGTCGTGTGAACCATAGATACTGCCACTTCGTGACTCTATAAATAATCACCGAGGGGAACCAAAAAACAGAGGAAATGAGGAAGGATGGGTGAAAACCCGCGGAGAGATGCTGGAGAAATCTCTCCCAGTGGTCCGCGACCATCCGCGGACAGCATATCGTTCGCGGATGAACTCTTCCACGTAGAGGAGAAACTAGTCCCCGAACCACATGCAAAAAATTCCTCCACTGCCAGCCCTTAGTGGCCATCTCCTTCGCAAATGTCCATCTCTTCCATAGACTAGTGTCGTTCACGAAATAGAGGCGGAAACCCTTCACGGACAGCCCTCCTTTGCGGACGACACCCTTAACGGACGACCATCCTTCGTGGACATCATCATTTGAAGATGGAATCCTTCACAGATGACCATCCTTCAGAGCCATCCTTCACAGACTTTCATCTCCTCCACGGCCAGCTCCTCCACGGAGACCCTTCACGGACAACTAAACTGCGAACCACATACGGACAGCTCCTTCGTGGCCAGTCCCTCACAGATAGCTCCACCATGAACATTTCCTTCGTGGCCAGCTCTTACGCGGCCCGCACCATGCAGAAAACCCCATACACTCGCTGGTCCATACCATGAGGGTTGTGCCCCTACACCCCCGCTCGGGCTCAGTGCCGGGCTGCATTCCCAGCCCTCCGGGCCGGTCCCTTCGCTATTGTCACTGACCCCCATGCGAAATGGAGAGTCACACTGCGAACTTTTCTGGCCGGGTCAATAGCATTTTACATTGCACCATTATGCCGCTCCAAAATCCGTCCTATAAATTCCATGAGTCGAGCTACTCCTCATGACTCTCCTATAACCCCATTTCCTAGCTCCTTTTTCTAGGTTCATCCAGAAAGGGCCGCCCTTGCGTATGTCCCACACCAACCATTACTAGGTATCTCCTACCTAGTCGTCCTGACCACAAGACGTTAAACTCTATGGCCATCGTCCTGACCACAAGACGTTGAACTGTATGACCCTCGTCCTATACATATGACGTTAAACTATATGGAAACAGTTCTCTCTATATGACTATAAACTGTAGCATTCCCTGTCATACAATAATAGGCTGCCTCTTTCTCTTTGCAAGATATTCCTTGTAATCCAAGCATATTATTCCTAATGCCATGATCACAGTGGCGTAATTTCAAGAGTGTTGGAATCCGTTCAAACATTCCATCACTCCACCCCACACTTTGTGTGTCCTTCATTCAGATCTTCATGCTCTTTCATGTCTGAAGGGACCCCCTAACAGCCTGGCCTCATGCCACATCGGCTCACATACCGTCCTGGGCCAATGCCCCCGAAGAATTTGGACAACACTTAGAGATAGGTCCTGTGTTTCAAACATGGTCAGCAGTCGACCCTCGTTTGTTTGCTCCTATTTCAGGCTAACCTGATATGGATGTTGTGTTTCGAACATGGTCAACAGTTATCCTCCACCACCATGCCACCCTCACTGCGTTCCGAATGTCGGTCATGTGATTCACACTTTTCATCTCCCTTTGTTTGGACTGAATCCAATGCTCTTGGTGTTATCCCTCTTGTGCACTTGCGCAAAGGTGTATGACTCAATTATATTCCTCCACCCACCATTGAGTTGGGATTCCCTCATGTTCAGACATGAGTAAGGCACCTGGGAAGCTTCCTTGCGTAAGCCCCATTCACCAGTGCCGCTCCTTAGCAGTACATGAGCATCCATCTCGGAGTAAGCCCGGACCTTATAAGACTCCTCATTCCATGATCACAGTGGCGTAATTTCAAGAGTGTTGGAATCCGTTCAAATATTCCATCACTCCACCCCACGCTTTGCGTGTCCTTCATTCGAATCTTCATACTCTTTCATGTCTGTAGGGACCCCCTAATGGCCTGGTCCCATTCTGCATCGGCTCACTTACCGTCCTGGGCCAACTCCCCAGAAAATTTTGGACAACACTTTGAGATAGGTCCTGTGTTTCGAACATGGTCAGCAGTCGACCCTCGTTTGTTTGCTCCCATTTCAGGCTAACGTGATATGGATGCTGTGTTTCGAACATGGTCAACAGTTATCGTCCACCACCATGCCACCCTCATTGTGTTCCAAATGTAGGTCATGTGATTCACTCTTTTCAACTCCCTTTGTTTGGACTGATTCCAACGCCCTTGGCATTATTCCGCTTGTGCACTTGCACATAGGTGTATACCTCAATTATATTCCTCAACCCACCAGTGAGTTGGTTTTCCCTCATGGCCAGACATGAGGGAGGCACATGGGCAATGCCCTTGCATAATCCCCATTCACCAGTGCCGCTCCTTAGCAGTACATGGGAATCCATCTCAGAGTAATCCCCAACCTTATTAGATGCCTCATTCCATGATCACAGTGGCGTAATTTCAAGAGTGTTGGAATCCGTTCAAACATTCCATCACTCTATCCCGTGCTTTGTGTGTCCTTCATTCAGATCTTCATACTCTTTCATGTCTGAAGGGACCCCCTAACGGCCTGGTTCCATACCGCCTCATCTCTCCTACCTTCCTGGGCCAACTTCCCTGAAAGACTTTGGACAACACTTCGAAATAGGTCTTGTGTTCTGAACATGGTCGGCAGTCGACCCTCATTTGTTTGATCCCATTTCAGACTAATGTCATATGGATGCTATGTTTTGAACATGGTCAATATTTATCCTCCACCACCATGCCACCCTCACTATGTTTCGAATTTCGGGCATGTGATTCAGGCTTTTCATCTCCCTTTGTTCGGACTAATTCCAATGCCCTTGGTGTTATCCCACTTGTGCACTTGCGCATAGGCGTTGGCCCCAATTATATTCTTCAACCCACCAATGGGTTGGGATTCCCTCCTCACGAGACATGAGGAGGACACCATGGGAATCCACCTAGGAGTAAGCCCCAACCTTAATGGGCCGCTCCACGCGTAAGCCCCACTCCACTTCTCACGGACTCACCTTTCGCGACATGATCCTCTAGTCCCTGATGCCTCTTGTTTCTCACACCAAGCATGAATCATGTTTGCTTAGAGTAAGCATCGACCATGACATCCTCTTGTGGGACTCTTCAGTGTGTAATCCCCAATCCATCATTCCGGGATGCCCTAGAGCATAAGTCCCACACCAAAGAGAACAATGGGGAATTTGATCCATTTCAAGGTGTGGTACGTAGGAAGCCTCCACGAGGTTCAATCCCACCACTGGGTCATTTATTCATGTCGAGTTCCAACCTCATCCAGCATGAAATTAAACAATATATGAGAACTACGTGGACTTTGATCCTTGCCTACTAGACAGGGTACGTAGGAAGCCTCCATGAGGTTCAATCCCACTACCCATCGGACCACCCGGTCCATCTTTACGTCGGTTCCCCGACACCAATCCTAACTATGTGGACTTTTATCCCTGTCCCCTAGGCAGGGTACGTAGAAAGCCTCCCTATGGTTCAATCCCAACAATTGGTCGATCTGATTATCTTCACATCGGTTCACCGCGCCACTCCTAGCACCGTCTCAATGAGTCCAGACTCCACAGGGTCATTATTCTAATGAGGGATGGTAAACGTCAGGCCTAAATGATTCTGAATCCCCTGTGTCATGTTGACCATTTCCCACCAAGGTTAAATCCGTGGATACTATGTTCGAGTATAAAATAAAGATTCGCGAACATATGAATACATCTTAAATCTATAAGAGAGTCCCGAAACAGGCAATAATTTCCCCCCCAAAAGGGTGTGATGAGTTCGACTTCCCATCCTCTTGACCAATGTGAGTTCTTAAGCAATTCTAGCCAAACCATCTGGAAAACACCTGCCTTTGGAAAGTAGGTTCTTCCATCATCAGATACGGAGCCGTTGGGTGTTTCGAGGCCGAAAGCCAAAACCAAAGATACAAAAATGGTGAAACTGACATGAATCTTTAACCAAACATGATGTGTTTAACCTAATCCCACCCTGTGCCCCCTCATGCTCTAAAGGAGGGACAAGAAAGGTCATTAATTATGCATGGGATTATGAGATGCTGCTTTGACGGGTTTTCTGCTTGTATTTGCTAAAATGTTTTGCAGGTACCACTTTCAGAACTCCCTTCGATCCAATGGCATCGCAAAGGAACTCACAAGTGTGCGTTTCCAACAACGCAAGGATAGGACTTCCTCAACAACGGAGGACCCCGTCACCCACCCAGCATCTTCAATGCTGGGTTTTGGACGTTCTGATCCAAGAGTAACACGTGAATGGTACTCTCCCAATGGTGGATGCGTCCATGCATGCCCTCCAATCCATCAAGATTCACCGGTTTCCTGCCAAGCAGTGACCGCAAAGGCGGATCCAGACAGCCCCTATCGCTATCTCCAACCGTTTTGGGAGTCTATCCCTGGAACGGGACAATGCGTACCTCCCTTATCTTAGGGATATAGATGAGGTCGACGTTGATTAATTTATCCCCACCAAATGGGGGTTCCACTCCAAGGCCCCCACTGACAGACGTCATCATGGTCATGCCGTGACCCAACATCCTCACGCCGAGGAGGATGTCTCCTCGAGGATTCAGGCCCACGCTCCCCGAGCTCCGGCCCCTCGGACCGCCTGAGGAGGGAGGAAGACGTATAATCAGGGACCGGTCATCACCCTGGTCCCTGAGGAGGAGCTCCGCTGCCCAGTCACGGAGACGTACCACGAACAGGCACCTACACCTGTTCGCTCCTCCCCAGCCCGCCATCCGGACATGGCGGCATTATACAAGCCGGTGCACATCCCCACCGAGCTCCATCAAACCCGTTTCTCACACATGACGTCATCTACTCAGTAGGAACCTCTCTCTTCCCAGGGTCGTGAAGCCCACCAATCGGACGTGGTGGCAACCCGACACCTACAGGACCAGCTCCTGGCAGTTTCTTCTGATACCCGCCTTCCTAATATGGCGACGATCAGCAAAGCCCGCTACCCTGATGTGGCGGCAATTCATAGGCGGTCACGTCTCCCCGCCAACAAATGCAACTGAATCGATACGGTGGGAAACCTATATATGTAGGTCCAGCTCCCTACTGACGGAAATAAATTCCACCACCCCGATGTGGCGGCAAACAGAGAGATAAACTAGCATATCCCGGTACAGGGGCAGATTCGTTCACCTGCTCCGACACAAGAGAATTGTCAGTACCCACTGACCACCGGAGGACCGGAGCAGGATATTCCTACTTCGATACTGGAATGGGCCTTCATACCCATTCCATCCTAAGATGTCTCTCTGCATATCCTGGCAATGATGGAGGAGCAGGTATCAATCCCAGATCACATCTTGTAGACTTTCCATAATGTAATTGCATCGGCGGTAACAACAAATACTCGGGCACATGATCCCATCTCCCCAATTGAGGTGACTCATCTAAGAGACGAGATAGCCGCCTCGGAGCAGATCTACATCCCTACTTCTACCCAGGAGGGTTGCTGACTATATTCCGCGACGCAAGGGCAACCAGATCGAGCAGCTTTACTCCTTCCAACTGGGGGACACCCGTCCATCACGGCGGATGCTCCAGATCAGGAATATATCCCTACTAAAATTCAGGATGTTCCTTGGCATATCCCGACAGCATCACGGGACCCAATTAGACAGGGACCCAAAGGAGGTGAAGGCCGTTGTCAGCAGTAGATGGTCCCCACTGTCTGAAAAAGGGTGCCCCGAACGTGCCGAAGGTAGCCAAAAAACAAAGAGCGGGTTCATGACTCTACTCTGTGGGAAGCTGGGGTTACTGATGCCGCTAAGCACACATCAAAGGCTCAGAACCCTGCCCGCCCATTACCATATTATGGGAGCGGCAGTAGCAGTTGCGAAGGTCCTCCCCGCAATGTCTCTACCAGCAACTCTGAAGGTCCTCCCTAGAGCACCCCTGGGGTCTTCCCCCACAGGAATATAACGATCGGTCACGAGAGCTTCAATCTTGATGCGAGTCACGGAAACCCTCCACGTGACCAGAAGATCGAGCAACAAGAAGGTCCTCCACTTGCTGCAGTCCTCCCTGAAGGTCCTCCCTGAGGTATACACTGCAATCACTCTCCATGCAGTGGGACCACTTATTGTGATGGTAGTCCTCGCTATCATAGTAGCAACTACGGAGGCCCTCCCCGTAGTAATGTCTCATCACGACAAGAAGGCCCTCCCCTTGTCTTGTCCTGCCCTGAAGGACCTCCCTAGGGGTTACGCTGCAACAAAACTTCAGGTAGCTAGGCATCAGGTCATGGTGGTAGTCCTCACCACCCTGATGACGAAGGTTCTCCCCGTAGAGACGTAAAGCAATGAGAAGGCCCTCCCCTCATTGTGGTACATTCTAGAGGCACTCCCTAGGATGTATCCCACTAATATTATACCTGTGGCAGCAGTAATGGTAGTCCTTGCCATTGTCGTAGCTGTGATGGTAGTCCTCGCCACCACGACCGCCATTGTGAAGGCTTTCCCCACAATGGCCCCAAGCAACAAGAAGGTCCTCCCCTTGTCGCGGCGTGTGCTGAAGGTCCTCCCCAGGATGCGCGTCAAACGTCAAGCCATGATGGTCATCCTCACCATGATGGCAGTTTTTGTGAAGGTCCTCCCCGTAATGACGCTACACATCCAGAAGGTCCTCCCCTTCCTGCGACATGCCTTGGAGGTCTTCCCTAGTGTGTGCACTGAAAAAGTCCTCTATACAGTGAAGCATCAAGCAGTAATAGTATTCCTCTCCCTTACGGCCGCCATTACGGAGGTCCTCCCCGCAATGACATATTATTTCGACAGGAAGGCCCTCCCCCTACCGAAGAAAGCACCGAAAGGCCCTCGTATGTTGTGGCACTCAGTAGGATGGGATCGAGCATGTCAGATTCCCACCTTTTCGCTAGTGACACCCTTCTTCGATCAGGAGTCGTTCCAAGGCTACGTTCATCTTTTGAACCATCGCGGAATCAACCACAAGAAAAGTCAATACCTACCGGTCTCACCGCCTCCGACTACAGTGAGCGCCTTAGTTGGGCTGACCAGGTAGAGGAATCACTAGCGGAGGAGTATGCCGATATGCTGCACCTGAGGAAACGACTGGCCAGGAATGATATACCAGTTATGTTTTGGCCCAGGACCACCTCTCATTTCGACATACCCAGAGAGTTTTTGGAAGAATGAATGCACGACATACATCATAATATATGGACGACCCTTCGCCGGCTGAAATCAAGCTTCCCGCCCTACGACGAGTTTGTAGACTACGTCAAGACGATAGGAGACCTCATGTGTCACATCGACCTGGAAGCTCTTCCTTCAACACGACAACAGCGACCCGAGAGGCGTAAAGGAAACTTGGAGATAGCCTGCCTCTGCGCACTGCACCAGCTCCGCCGCCTCATCTATGACACTCTGACGGGAGTCCATATCAGGGGATGGGGGGAACATGGAGCTCGACATTTGACTCTGCTCCCCACCCAAAAGAACCCATTTGGCATGGTGTCTTGCAATGTCATCACGACAAGATGGTAATTGAGTGGACCCCCTATTCAGGAAAGGCAACACACCCAACAGAGTCGTGCCTTGAGTAAGTCCCAGAATCGTCAGGCCCGACGGGAACAAGCCATTCAAGAACTCCTGAATCTGGCCACCAAGAGCATACAGAAGGCCTCTCGCCTAAGAGGGCCAATCAACGATCTTTTCATGCCTCCCTAGAAGGGACTCATCCATAGGTGAATTCGACACAAAATCCGGTTCACCCACAGATGGGAGCACGCAAGATCAGGCAGGTCACAATAGCAGCAGCCACTAATACCATCCAGGGTCAACCGCAACCTGCAGAGGTGGGGGAATTTTTAACAACAAATTCCCCCGTAAGACCAATAAAACCGGGAAGAGACTCGGTGTCCAAGGAACGGGGCAAACCCCAACCCTCAGGGATGGGGGCATTATTACCCCCTCAACAACAACCTCCCCCATGATAATCGGTGTTCTCTCATCTGGGGAGGATAGTCATAAGTGGAGGCTCCCATCCTATCCCGTCATTTGAATCATCATCCCCTCCAAGAGGAAGGAGCATCGTAAGGTCACATCAAAGAAATCTCTGCGTCACCCTTTGCCAAGAAGTTCAAAGGAAATCCCAGGTCACGAAAGGGAAGGCCAGCCGAAGACGTGGGAGATCCTCTTCCCATTTGGATGATGATGTCCCCTCCACCCCGCAATATGAATTCATCAACACCATAGAGGCTAACCCCATGGGTGACACTGAGGAAAATAAAAATCTATAAGGATTAGGAGACGACGGTTCTAGTCAGGTTGTTACTCACAATGAACCCCCAGGTGTGCACAACCGGAACCAGAGGGACGCTTTAAATATGGCCACCCATTCAGCCAACCTCCCTCTGCTTACCCTACAAGCTTCCAACATGGATAAAAATAAAGTAACGGTTACCCTTAACCCATCTCCTTCTCTCGATGAAAATGAGCCACTCATGCTCGAAGAGAGATTCGTTCGACAGGAAGAGGAGATGAAATAATTGAGCTGGCTTAACGCTGAGCTGCTCCAGAAGAACCGCCTTATTGAAAGTGTGTCCCAAGAAGAGCCACATCCTGGACTCCCAGCAAGTTCACCTCAAAGGCTAGGGCTTGCCCCGGAAAACGAAGCACGATCCGGGATCCTGTTCAATGAGGCTCCTGGTTCGTCCAACTACCTAAACGTGGATGATGAATACCAGGATTTCCCGCCACTTAGGAGGCAACCGGAGCAAGTACACCCAAACCCTCCGAGGGTACCCCGAACGGAATATGCACCCTTGGTGCCGGCCAATCCGGATCCTCAGGCAATGCCTCGGGCTACGCCTGCCCATGATCGGGCCCAACAGAATGTAAACCAGGGTCTCACCAACACCATCGAGGCACTAACAGCTCGGTTGGAAGTGATAGAAGGACGACGCGCTCTGATACAGCCGGAGCGGAAACCCTACCCATATTGGGTGACCAACACACCACCTCCACCCAATTTTGGGAGACCTGTATTCCCCATATTCAATGGATCATGCGATCTAGAGAAACATTTGATGCACTACACATCTTATTGCGACCTTATGATGGGGACTTCGGACCAACAAGAAGCAGTGAAACTCAGATGCTTCGTACGGGCCTTGCAAGGATCAGCCTTTGTCTGGTACACGAGTCTGTCGGACCAGTCGATAAATACTTGGGAGGACCTTCGGCCGCAGTTCCTGTTCCACTTTAGCTCAATGCTGCCTAAAACAACGGTCAGCGATCTCATGAACTGCAAGAAGAGGGAGAAAGAGAGGGTCTCAGATTTCATCGCCAGATGAAAAGGTCTGACCTATTCTCTGAACAAACCAATGCCTCAAGATGAGATTCTATCCATATGCATCAATAATCATAGATATGAGATAAAAACACTGCTCATACCGGTGGAGTGCACCACTGGCTTCTGCCATCACTCGGCCATTGCCCAGAGAATTGAGGACTCCCTACAGCGGACTAATTCAAAGTCCCAAATAGCCTTGCAGGGTCCGATGAAAAGAGCCCATAGAGATGAAGCATCCACTGCCACACTCAAGACGACCCCTATGCCCGCTCCGCCACTCATGACTTCACCAAATCATCAAGGGCCCCCTGAATATCAGCGGCCGCCCCCACCTAAATGGGATGATAAGAGAGGGCCGAAGCAGAACCAGTTTGAGGAACGAAGAAAAAAAGTATACTCGTTCTGAGATGATCAAGTCTGTGGCTACTTCATTTCCGCCATGAACTGCAACTTGCTCCACCTCCTGGAGACAAGGAAACATGAAGAAGTCGGCCGTGATGAGAGGCCATATTTCTGCCCCTACCATCGGATGTTGGGGCACAGTATCCGAGAATTCTTCGTCTTCAAATAACTTTTTCAAAGGATGGTAGACTCTGGATAGGTCGAGCTGGGGCCACCCCCAGCACATCTGGCACGTATCTCTTCCACAGACTCCGACAAAGAGGCATGGTGGAAGAAAGTCACCACCATGCAGTGGAAGAAATTTGACAACTGTATGACTCGGAAGACTATCAACCGAGCCTAGGGAATACTCTGAGCTCAACTAAAGTAGCCACTGTTGCCACCAACATCCTCTGAATCTGTGCAGTCGACAGCATCGGCTTCAAAATCCTCAAGGAGCCGGTCATCTGGGCGTAATCGAAAGAGGAAATAATAGCAAGAGGAGCAGTCCGCGACGGGGCCAAAGTTAGTCCAAAACCTGGCAGATTTCATTCCCTCGATCTTGGCGCCACGGGCACCGACCCACCAAACGGAACCATCAGAGACAATCGACCAAGTTGACCTGTTAGAGGATGAAGAGCCAATCATTGGTTCTATAAAAATCATCCATCTCATGGAATCATTCCATGATGAAGGGTATGGTTACGAACTCAAGTTCCCTACACGAGGAGCCAGACAGAGGGATTGCGGAGGCAGAGGATACCAGGGAGGCGAACCTTCGACCAAAACCAACCATACGGCTGGTCCCTGGCCCAAACCGTTAATATCGCGGAAACCCATGGGAGGGACCTTCAACGGACTCAGCAGGAGATGGAATGCCCCTCCACCTCCACAAGCAGCCACTCTGGCCCCGTTGTTCTGCGATACCCACCAAAAGAGGAGCAAGTGTCTGGTCGCCTAGTGCGCACAAACAGACCGGCCAGGACAAGTCTTCAAAATGCAGGAACACCATCGACATCCGTCCCCGCAGCCAGTCCCTCTTCGTCAAATGCTCCAGCTCCCAGAGTAACCGCTATGAATCTACCGTCAAAAGAGAAGCGTCGACCGCTGGAGAAAAAATACGACATCCTTAAGAAGCTGGCGTTAGTACCAACCAAGTTGTAAATCCTGGATGCCCTGGGTTTTTCATCCGACCTTATGGAGGCGCTTATCAAAGCTTTGATCAGCCCCCAGGAATTTCAAGCTGAGGTAGCTGCCGCCGAGGTTTACCAGACGGAGACTGGCCCGGCTGAATGCAATGCGGTGATTTCCTTCACCAATCAGGTTGAAGATTCTGTCATGCAAGGAAACATCAGTCCACTATATGTGTCTGGTACAATGAATGGTATTGATATCCGAAAAGCCTTTATAGACAATGGCTCTGGACATAACCTCCTTCCCCTACGGACAGTCCGTAATTTAGGCTACAGTGAGGGCGATCTAATTCACTCAGCCACAACTCTGTTGGGTTACGACAAGAGTGAATAGAAACCAATGGGACAGATTAAGCTAAAGACCCATTTTGGTGACCTGGTATCCTACATTAATTGGAAGGAGATTAACTCCAGAGTGGCATAATTTCAAGAGCGTTGTAATCTATTCAATCATTCCATCACTCCGCCTCACACTTTGCATGTCCTTCATTCGGATCGTCATCCACATCCATGTCCGAAGGGTCCCCCTAACGGCCTGGTGCCATGCCGTATCGGCTCACTAACCGTCCTGGGCCAACCCCCGGAAGACTTTTGGAAACACTTTGAGTCAGGTCCTATGTTTCGAACACGATCAGCAGTCGACCCTCATTTTTTTGTCCCGATTTCAGGCTAACGCGATATGGATGCTGTGTTTCGAACATAGTCAACAGTTATCCTCAATCTCCAAGACACCCTCATTGCATTATTAATGTTCGGCATGTAATTCACACTTTTCATCTCCCTTTGTTCGGACTGATTCCAGCACCCCTTGCATTATCCCGCTTGTGCACTTGCGCATAGGTGTAGAATCGTATGCCTCAACCCACCAATGGGTTGGGATGCCAGCATGGCCATACATGAGGAAGACACCTCGGGCCTCCATTATGGAGTAAGCCCCGACTTTATGGGCTTCCATCTCAGAGTAAGCCCCGACCTTATGGGCCTCTCTATAAGTAAGCCCCACTCCACTTCCCACGGACACACCTTTCGCGACGTGATCATCTGGTCCCTATTACCTCTTGTTTCTCACACCGAGCATGACTCACGTGGTCTTAGAGTAAGCATCGACCATGACATCTTCCTATGGGCCTCCTCAGAGTGTAAGCCCCAATCCATTACTCTGGGCTGCCACAGAGCATAAGCCTCACCAATGCAAACTATGAGGACTTTGATTTCCCACCACAAGGATACGTTGGAAGCCTCCAAGAGGTTCAAGCCCGATCACCATCGAACCTCTGGGTCTGCCTTCACGTTGGTTCTCCGACACCCCAACTCGAACTACGTGGACTTTGCTCCGTGTCTCCTAGGCAGGGTACGTAGGAAGCCTCCTTGAGGTTCAAGCCCAACAACTGGTCGATCCTACTATCTTCACATCGGTTCACCGCACCAACCCTAGTGTCGCCTTAATGAGTCTAGACTCCTTGGGGTCATTAATCCAACGAGGGATGGTAAACCTCAGGCATAAATGATTCTGAGCCCCTACGTCTAGCTGACCATTTCCAACCAGGAGTAATCCATGGATACTATGTATGGGTATAAACCAATGATTTGCGAACATATGAATAAGTCTTAAATCTATAAGACAATCCCGGAATAGGAAATAATTCCCCCTAAAAAAGGTGTGATGAGCCTGACTTCCTATCCTCTCGACCAATGCGAGTTCTTAAGTAGTGCTGGTCAAACCACCCAGGAAACGCCTGCCTTTGAAATGTAGGTCCATGTATTACTAGATATGGAACCATTGGGCGTTCCGAGGTGGAAAACGGTGCACCCGATATGGGTGATTAAGTAGAACCTAACCTTCTCTAATCAATAGTCGGGTAGCGCACGTTTCGTCCTCACGACCCCATCGTACACTATGAGACAACCCTAAAAATGAAAACGGCCCTAAAAGACCCTAACCCCCTTAAAAAAATTAAAAACATAGAATATAAAAAAAATTCCAAAAAAGACTTAAAAATATAAAAACCATTAACAGCCCTTAAATTTCTAAAAAACTCTAGAAACATTTAAAACCAAAAAACCAAAAAACCCCAAAAAAATCATAAAAATGCTAAAAAGGAAATAAAAAATCCTTAAAAAAAAACCCTAAAACCATAGAAAACACTAAAAAAAACCTTAAAACCTTAAAAACATCCAAACCCCATAAAACCAAAAAGGCAATAAAACTGTAAAACACTTTAAACCATAAAAATCAATAAAAACCCAAAAAACCAAATATATTCTAAAAAATAACTAAAAATCAATAAAAACGTAAAATACAATAAAACATTAAAACCCCCTAATAAAACCATAAAAACAATAAAAGCCCCCTAAAAACTAAAAAAATCCAATAACCCTTAAAAACAAAAAGAAGCCCTAAAAACCTTAAACCCCATAAAAACAAAAAAACCTTGAAAAACCTTAAAAACCTAAAAAAACTCAAAACCAAAAAAAGAAAAAAAGAAACCATAAAATCCCTCAAAATACCTTAAATTCCAAAAAACCAATTAAAATCCAATAAAACCCCCCCAACAATTCCCGAAAAACGTAAAAAACCCAAAAACCCCTTGAAACCCTTAGAAAAAAAAATAAAAATATAAAAAACATAAAACATCTAAAAAACCTAAAATATGATAAAAACTTAAAACCCCTAAAATCCTTAAAAAAATCATCAAAACCCACAAAAGACCTATAAACCCTAAAAATCCATAAAAATCCAAAAAACGTTATAAATCACAAAACATTTAAAACCCTTAAAAACCTAAAAATCCAGAAAAACCTTAAGAAACCCTTAAACAAGTTAAAGCACAAAAAACACTTAAAAACCTAAAAAACACCAAAAACCCAAAACAATAAAAAATTAAACTCAAACCAAAAATACCCATAAAAAGCATAAAACCCCCTAAAACCATAAAAAATCTAAAAACTTTTATAAAATCTAAAAACCCACTAAAATATCAAAACACAATTTAAGCCCCTTAAAATGATTAAAAAAATTTAAAAATCTAAAAACCCAAAAACACTCAAAATCCATAAAAACCCTAAAAATTAAAACAAAAAACAAAAAAAACCTAAACATCTCTAAAAAATAAAAAACCAAAAAAACCATAAAACCTTTTAGAAAACCCAAAAAACAAAAAAAATCTTAAACCTCAAAAAACCAAAAAACTCTAAAAACCCTAAAACCCCTAAAAACACCAAAACCCCAAAACAATTAAAAAACCCTTAAAACAATAAAACCCTTAAAACCCCATAAAAATCCATTAAACCAACTAAAAAACAATAAAACCAAAAAAACATAAAACCATAAAAACCCTTAAAACCTGCAAAAATCCCAAAAAACCCTAAAAAATATTAAAAACATTAAAATACCATAAAAGCCTATGTAACCATAAAAACCCTAAAACCCCCTAATAAAACCATAAAACACTTAAAACCACTAAAACCATAAAAAATACTATAAATAAAAAATATCCCCTAAAATCCTAAAAATTGATGAAATCCCTAAATACTCTAAAAAACACCAAAACATCCCATAAAACATAAAAACCCAAACATCCCAAAAAAACCCCTTAAAAAATATAAAAATCTAAAAACACTTAAAACCCCTAAAACGTAAAAAATATAAAATCCGTAAAGGCCTTAAAAAGTGTTAAAACTTAGAAACCCATAAAACCCTAAAACCCACTAAAAATACTAAAAACCCATTAAACCCCAAAATATTCTTAAAAAATATTAAAAAAATTAATCTCATAAAAAACTCAAATAAACCCTTTACACCAAAAAAACCAAAAAAACCCAACACCCCTAGAATCCCTCACATTTCTTAAAATCCCAAAATACCATAAAAATGAAAAGAAAACATTAAAAATACCTAATAACATAAAAACCCATATAAACCCGGAATAACCAAAAGAAAACATTAAAAACATAAAAAACACTTAAAACCCCTAAAAACCCAAATAACGCTAAGAACCCTAAATAACCTAATAACCCATCAAAATCAATAAAAACCCTAAAATATGAAAAGCCTAAAAAATCCCTAAAAACATAAAAGTCCCTAATAACCTTGTAATCCCATATTAAAACATAAAAAAAATAATAAAATCGCTAAAAAACATTAAAACCACTAAAAACCATAAAAGGTCTTAAAAACCCTAAAACACTTAAAAAGAATTAAAACACTTATAAATAAAAACCCAAAAACAAATAGTAACCCAGAAAAGTCATTAAAAAAATAAAAAACCCTTTTAACCTCTAAAAATGTTTAAAAAAATCTACAAACCATAAAAACCCAAAAAACCATAAAAACTCTAAAAACCCCTAAAAGTACTCAAAAACACTAAAAACCATAAAAACATAAACATCCTAAAATTACATAAAAATACCAAATAAAAAACCCTAAAAAAGAAGAAAAACCTTAAAAGAGAAAAACACTTAAAACCACTAAAAAACTAAAAAAAACTAAAAACCCTAAAACCCAAAAAAAACTAAAAAAACCTTAAAAACCCACAAAATCTTTAAAAACCATAAATACCAAATAATAATAAAAAACTATAGAAATAATAAAAATTTAAAAACCCCTTGTAACCCTAAAAACCCAAAGGAAAACATTAAAAATCTTAAAAAATAATTAAAACCCCTAAAAACCTCAAAATGCTAAAAACCAAAAAACTGAAAAAAAACACCCAATAAAAAACAAACCACTAATAACCATAAAAACCCATAAAATAATAAGAAACTCTTAAAACCCAAAAAACCCACTAAATACTCTAAAACCCTAAAAAACCATTAAAACTCTAAAAATATTAAAAAATAATAAAAACCATAAAATCCCTAAAAACTAAAAAAACACTGAAAACCCCATATAAACCCTAAAACCCCTAAAAAATTAAAATCCAAAATAACCTAAAAGTACTCAAAAACATAAAACCCCTAAAAATCCTAAAACTCATATGAAAACCATGAAAAACTAAAAATTCTTAAACACCAAAAAACATAAAAATTACGAAAAACCCTAATAATTCGTAAAACCCTAAAATCCATAAAAAATCCTAAAAATCCCTAAAATATCTAAAAATGTAAAAAATACCTAAAAACACTTAAAACCACTAAAAACATTAATAACGCCTAAAATACCATAACCCCCTAA
The DNA here is from genome assembly GCA_963277665.1 of Viscum album. Taxonomy (NCBI): domain Eukaryota; kingdom Viridiplantae; phylum Streptophyta; class Magnoliopsida; order Santalales; family Viscaceae; genus Viscum; species Viscum album. The sequence continues at coordinate 1,421,248,885 of OY728136.1, read as the reverse complement.
AAAGATAAAAATATATTAATCCTTAAATACCACAAAAATCCAAAAACCCCCTAAAAAGCACTATAAAATCTAAAAACACTTTAGACCCTTAAACCCATTAAAAATAAATAAAAAACCTTAAAACCCAAAAACATTCTATGAAAACCATAAAATTTCAAAAATTTTATAAAAAACCCAAAACCATAAAAATACATAAAACCCCTATAAAAAATTAAATGGTAAATAACATTAAAATCCCTGAAAACCCATAAGAAAACATTAAAACCCTATAAACCCCATAAAAATGATAAAAACCCTAAAAACCCAAAAAACCAAAATCCCACCAAAAAATCATAAAAACCCTAAAACCCATAAAAACCCTGAAAACCCATTAAGTACTTAAAAATATTATAAACTACTAAAAATGTTCAAAACTATAAAATACACCAAACACTTAAAAAACTAAAAAACACTAAAACCCTAAAATCCATAAAACCCTATATATTCTAAAACCCCTCAAAGTCCCAAAAAATCCCAAAAAATCATAAAAGTCCAAAATATCCATAAAAATCCATAAAAATGAAAAACCTCATACAAACCATAAAATCACTAAGAAATCTAAAAGACCAAAAAAAACTCTTAAAACACCTAAAAACCCAAAAAAATCCTAAAAACACTAAAAAATATTAAAAACCATAAAACCCTCTAAATCCCTAGAAAACCTAAAAACACATAATAATACAATGAAACACCTCATGATAACTAAAAATGTAAAAAACATTTGAAAACCCAATAAAAACAATAAAAAAATAACAACAGTTTAATCCCGTAAAAACATACAAAAGCTAAAAACCATAAAAATCCTAAAAAGACACTAAGAACCCCTAAAGCCCATCAAAAACACTAAAACCCATAAAAACCTTAAATCCCACTAATAATTCTAAAACCCCTTTAAACTGCTAAAAATGTTAAAAAACTAAAAATATTAATACCCCTAAAAACTAAAAAAACACTAGAAACATAAAAAAACTCTAAAACCTTTAAAATCCAATAAAACCATAGAAACTAATACAACTAAAAAATTCCATAAAAATCAATAAAAACCTAAAAACGCCTAAAAACATGAAAACCCCTATGAAAAACATAAAATCCTCCAAACAATTAAAAACAATAAAAACCCTAAAAATCTTAGTAACCCTAAAACCCTAAAACCCCTCAAAATACCTAAAAAATATAAACTACCATTAAAATCGAAAGAATTCCCAAAAGTATCTAAAAATTTTAAAAACCATAAAAACAATGAAAAACCCTAAGAAAACCATAAAATCCAAAAGACACTTAAAAGACTTAAAAAATGAAAAAATCCTAGAAACACTAGAAACATTAAAAGACCCAAATACCCCTAAAAAATAGAGAAACTACTAAAACCCTTAAAAATACTAAACACCCATAAAAACCCTAAAAAACACTAAAAATACTAAAAATGTTTGAACACCTAAAATGTTACAAAACTCTAAAAAACCATAAAAACCCTAAAAACATAAAAACCCATAAAAACTAAACAAAAAAATATAAAACCCTAAAAGCCCAAATAACATGAAAACACTAAAAATCTATAAAAAGAGTAAAAATAAAATAAAATAAAATAGAATTAGAAATATCTAAAAACATAAAAAACCTTAAAATCCTAGAAAAATCTAAAGAAAACCATAAAAACCTAAAAACAAATAAAACCTCTAAAAAAATATAAAAATGCTAAAAACCCTAGAAAAAATTAAAAACCCTAAAAACCCTAAGCATATCAAATTCCTTAAAAACCTTAAAAACCATAAGAACTCCATAAAAATACTAAAAACCCTAAATATCTTGAAAAATGTAAAAACCCCTAAAAACATTGAAACCCCTAAGAAAATCATAAAAACCTAAAAACAAATAAAACCCCTAAAAAGCTAATAATGTTAAAAATACTAAAAAAACCCTTAGTGACACTAAAAATTCTAAAACCCCTAGATACCATAATAACCCTAAAATGTTACAAAAAACTAAAACCCATTAAGACCCTATTAATAAACTAAAAATATAAAAACAATTTAAAATAATGAAAATATTAAAATAATATAGAAAACCTAAAGAACTCAAAACCCCAAGAAACCATAAAAACCTAAAAACCATCAAAATTACTAAACCACCTAAAAAATTAAAAATCTTAAATAATACCTAAAATACCAAAAATTGTAAAAAACACTTAAAACAAAGAAAAAGGTAACAAATCCTTAAAAACATGAAAACACATAATGTCCGAAAAAACCTAAAAACTCTAAATATACTAAATACCAATAAAATCCCTAAAACATTAAATTACCATAAAAATACTAAAAAATCCATAAAAATCAATAAAACAATAGAAAAACATAAAAAACCTGAAAATACCAATGAAAAACTTAAAAACCTAAATACACTTAAACCCCCTAAAAACCTAAAAAATGATAAGAACCCTAAAAACACTAAATACCCAAAATTTCCCAAAACCCCATAAAACCTTAAAAACCAAAAACCCTCAAATAACACTAAAAATCTACTAAAAAATCTAAATACCATTTTAACACCAAAAACAATAAATACCTCTAGAAACAAATAAAACTCAATGAAACCCCTAAAACCCGAAAAAACCATAAAGCCCCTAAGACCCTAAAAATCCAAAATCCATTTAAAGTACCTAAAATCCCTAAAAAGCTATAAAAATAATAAAAACTCTAAAAATATTTGAAAGCATAAATAATTTTAAAAACTCTAATAAAAATATAAATACCAAAAAACACTTAAAACACCTAAAAACCTAAAAACCCCTAAAAACACTAAAACCCATAAAACCCCTTAAAACCCTCAAAATCACCCCAAAACCTAGAAAACTATAAAAATCCTAAAAACTCCTTAGAAATCAATAAGAACATAAAAAAACTCAAAAAACCTTAAAAAATATAAGTCAACCTTAAAAACCTAAAATCACTAAAACCCCTTAAAAACTTAAAAATGCTAAAAAAACCTAACCCCCCCCCCCCAAAATAAACCCTAAAAACATAAAAACCCACTAAAACCATAAAATAGACTAAAAATATAAAAGACCCAAAACCCCCATTAAAACCCTAAAACCCCAATAAAATATATAAAAACTCATTAAACCCCTAAAAATGTTAAAAACTATAACAAACATAAAAGTCCTAAAAAACTCAAAAAACCTCCCTAAAAACCCTAATAAACCCTAAAAATACAAAAAACCCTCAAAATCCATAAAAAAATATAAAATCCATAAAATCCTAAAAATCCCAAAAGTCCCAAATATGTAAAAGAACAGAAAACAAATAAAATATCTAGGAAAGCCTTATAAACCTAAAATAATTAAAAATCCTAAAAAAATAATAAACTCTGAAACACCAGAAAATACTTAAACCATAAAAAACACTAAAACCCCACAAAATCCCTAGAAAAACTAAGAAGCATAAACATAAAAAAATACCTAAAATACCTAAAAACCTAAAAAACCATAAAAACCATGAAAAAAACTAAGAAAAACTTTAAAACATAAAACACTTATAACCCATAGAAAATAAAAAATGATAAAAAACCTAAAAATTCACGAAAAAAAACAAACACTTCAAACATAAAAACCCCTAAAATTTGTAAAACCCCATAAAACTCTAAAAACCACTAAAACTCTAAAAACCCTTTAAACCCCTTAAAACTATAAATAATCTAAAAACATTAAAAATGCATAAAAACTCAAAAATAACCTAAAAACCACAAAAACCATAAACCCCTAAAAACTCTATAAAACCTAACCCCCCCCCCCCAAAAAAATCCCAAAAAACCTTTAAAAACCCATAAAATAACATATAAGCCCTAAAATCCCTAAAATAGTAAAAAAAACTAATATCCATGATAAAACCTAAGCAAACCATAAAAAACTAAAACCCTTTAAAATCTTTAAAAACACTAAACCCCCATAAAACCTTAAAAAATACATTAAAATCCCTAAAAATGTAAAAAACCATTGAACCATGAAGAAACCCTAAGAAAACTGTAAAAACCTAAAAACAATTAAAATCCTAAAAAAATTACAAATTCTGAAAACCATAAGGTCCATAAAAGTATAAAAAAACACTAATAAGCCATTAAAATAAAAAAAAACTTAAACCATAAAAAACCAAAAAACCTATAAAAACCGAAATACCCCACTAAAAACTTTAAAATAATTTTAAACACATAAAAATGATAAAATATATAAATAACATAAAAACACAAATAATTAAAAAAAATTCATAAAAACAAAAAAATACATATAATCCCTAAAAACTATAAAACAAAAAGAACCTCAAAATCCATAAAAAATCTAAAAACTATTAAAATATTAAAAATTCTTAGATATCCCAAAATATGTAAAACCCTTAAAAACCCTAAAAACCATTACAAAAACTATAAAAATATTAAACCATTAAAAACCCATTACACATTAAATATGAAAATACCCTGAAAACCCCTATAAACTCTAAAAACCCTAATAATGACTAAAACCACTACAAATGATAAAAATCATAGAAATACCTAATCATTCCTAAAAACATAAAAACCAAAAATCCCAAAAAAACCCTAAGAAAACCATAAAACCTAAAAACACTTAAAACTCCTTAAAACCTAAAAAATATGAAAACCATTAATAAATCTAAAAACACTAAAACCTGTAAAACCCCCCAAAACCTTACAAAACCCTAAGTCCCCATAAAATATAAAATCACAATAAAAACTCTAACAACACATTAAACCCCTAAAATGTTAAAAAAATCAACAAAAACCCCATAAAAACCCTAAAAACACCAAAAAAACACCTTAAAACCCAATAAAACCAAAATAAACTCCTAGAAACCCGAAAAAAATCACTCAAAATCCCAAAAACCCCAAAAACCATAAAAATCTATCAATATAAAAAAAACCTAAAACCCAGAAAACCCCTATAAAACATAAAATCCTAAAAATAATTAAAACCCTTAATAATCCAAAAAAACACTTAAAACCCTAAAACCCATAAAAGCAATAAAAACCACAAAAAATCCTCAAAATGACTAACACCCATAAGAACCCATAAAATTCATAAAAAATCCATAAAATTTAATAAAATAATAAAAACCCTAAAATCATTGAATAACACTTTGAAAACCTTAAAATCCTAAAAATTATTAAAACCCCTAAAAACATAAAAATAAAAAAAACAAATAGAAACCCAAAAAAACTCTAAAAACCACTAAAACCACCTAAATACCCTAAATACCTTAAAAAACTACACAACCATAAATCCCAAAAAAACCAGTAAAAACCATAACATCCCTTTATAACCCTAAAATAATAAAAACTCTAAAAACATTAAAAAACCTAAAGAAATTAAAATACCTAAAACCCAAAAAATCTTAAAATCTCCAAATACCATAAAAAGTAAACAAACCCTAAAAAACCCAAAAAAACACTCAAAATCTCTAATAATTTTGAAAAAACATAAAAAACCTTATATAGCCCTTAAAATATATGAAAACGAAATAAAATCTAAAAAACCCTTAGGTACCCTAAGAAAACAATAAAAATCTAAAAAAACTTAAAACCTATAAAAAACCAAGTAACCCTAAAACCCAAAAAACCCTAAGAAACCCTAGAAACCATCAAAATACCTAAAAAATTAGAAACCATAAAAATCATAAAACAACCTAATAATTAAAAAAAATTAAAAAACCCTAAGTATAATGAAAACCCTCATGAAACCAATAAAATCAAAAATAATCATAAAACCACTAAAAACCCAAAAAATGTAAAAACCCTAAATATCTTGAAAGACCCTAAAATCTCTAATAACTACTAAAACCCAAAAAACCATAGAAACCCTAGAAAACCTAAAAACCATCATAATACCCAAAAAATTTACAAAACATAAAAATCATAAAACAACCTAAAAATTCAAAAAATTTAAAAATCCCTAAGAATAATTAAAACCCTCATAAAACAAATAAAATAAAAAATAAACATAAAACTGCTAAAAAACAAAAAAAAAAGTAAAAAACCCTAAAATCCATAAAAGACCATAAAATATCTATTAACTACTAAAACCCAAATAACCCTAGAAACCTCCAAAACCCTAAAACCCCACAAAAACTCAAAAAAATAAATTAAACCCCTAAAAACATTAAAATTATAATACCCCTTATAACCCAAAAAATATAAAAAAACTCTAAAACCCCATAAAAACCATAAAAAACATAACCACTTAGTAAAACCCTAAAATCCCTCAAAATCTCTAAAAACCCTAAAGACACATGAGAATCATAAAAATCCATATAAATAAAAAAATGTAAAAATACCATAAAAATGATGAAAACCCATAATAAAACCATAAAATATAAAAAAACACTTAAAATTTCCCAAAACCCAAAAAAATTAAAACACTAAAAACAAAAAACCATAAAACCAAAAAACCCTCAAATTCCCTAAAAACCTAAAAACAATAAAAATACCAAAACCCCCTAATAATTTCTAGAAATGTAAAAAACCCTAATACACATGAAAAAAACTTATAAAACAATAAAAACCTAAAATAATTTTAAACCTCTAAAAAATAAAAATTCTAAAAACCCTTAAACCCTTCAAAATACCCTAAAACCCGTAAAAACATACAACCCCTTAAAAAAATTAAAATACCCTAAACACCCATAAAAACCCTAAAAACCCACTAAAAATCAAAAAACCCTTTAAATCCCAAAATACATAAAAAAACCTAAAAACATAAGAACACTAAAAACCCTGAAAACCCATATAAAACCTTAAAAACCATAAATTACTTAAATACATTGGAACATAAAAAAGTTTTAAAACCCTTAAAACCCTAAAAGACCCTAAAGACCCTAAAACACTATAACCATCTAAAAACCATAAAACCCATAAAAACATTAAAAACCCTTAAAATGAAAAAAAATCTAAAAAAACTAAAACCTATAAAAACCCTTTATAACCATTCAAAAATTATAAAATATAAAAAACATTATAAACCCTAAAAAATAATAAAAACCCGTCAAAACCCAAAAAAACAATAAAAACTCTAAAACCCCTCAAAATCCAAAAAAAACTTAGAACCCATAAAAATATTTTAAAAGATATAAATATCTATAAAAATATAACAAACACTAAAAACCTTGAAAACCCATAGGAAATCCTTAAATGCCAAAAAATAATTAAAACCCATAAAAACCCAAAAATGATTAAATCCCTAAAGGACCAGACTGACCCTAAAAACCCAAAATATTCATAAAACCCCGAAAACCATAAAAATCTTAAAAAATACTTAATAACATAAAAAATATATAAAACCCTAAAAACATAATAAAACCATAAAAATATAAAAACATAAAAACAATTTAAACTCTTAAAAAACCAAAATTTTTAAAAAAAATGTCCTAAAACCCTAAAAACAATATAACACCCAAAAATAATAAAAACCTAAAAACTAATAAAGACCCCAAAAACCACTAAAAATTATAAAAACCCTTTAAACCGCTAAAAAATATTAAAAAATGAAAAACACCTTTTGAACCCTAAAAACTCAAAAAAAACACCTAAAAACAAAAAAGCCCCATATAAACCCTAAAAACTTATAAAAATCCTAAAACCCTAAAAATCCCTAAAAACCATAAATACTCCAAAACCCTAAAAAATTTAATAATCCTAAAAAATCCTTAAAAATGCCAAAAATGAAAAAATATATAAAAACAATGAAAAATAAAAAAAACATAAAAACGCAAAAACCCATAAAACCTTTAAAAATCCTAAAAATGCTAAAAACCTCAAAATTCCTACAAACCCTAAAAACCATAAAAACCAAAAAATCCCTAAATATGTTAAAATCCCTATAAACCCATAAAAATCCTAAAAACAACTGAAAATATTAAATACCTTCAAACTCCTAAGAAAGTTAAAAACTCTAAAAAAATTGAAACAATAAAAATGTAAAAAAAACCTTAAACCCAAAAAAACCACAAAATCCTAAAAAATTAAAATACATAAAAACTCTAAAAACCATAAAAAACCTAAAAACCCAAAAAACCAAGAACAAAATAAGAAGAAATTTTAAAAAAATTAAAATTCCAAAAAAAACCATAAAAAACCAAAAATCCTCAAAATACTTAAACCCCAAAAATACATAAAAAAAATAAAAATCCCAAGAAATCCTTAAAAATGAAAGATAACCCTAAAACTCCTAAAAACTATAATAAAAGTTTATAAACAAAAAACACTTAGAGTCCCTAAAAAACAAAATAACTCTAAAACCCCTATAATACCAAAAAAATTCTAAGACCCCTAAAACCCATAAAACCCACAAATATGCCTAAAATCCATAAAACCCTGAAAACCCCTAGAAACCCTAAAACCACTAAAATCACAATAATCCCCCCAAAAAATTAAAAAACTATAAAAACATTAAACACCTAAAAAATAAAAAAACTATAACCCCTCCCCCAAACCATAAGAAACCTAAATAACTAAAAATCATCAAAATCCCTAAGAACCCTAAAATCCCTAAAAAGCATTTAAGTACCCAAAAAAACATAAAAATAATTAAAATTTTCAAAACCTTGAAAAACCAAAGAAACCCATAAAATCCTAAAAACACTAAAACCCCTAATAACTATAAAATAAAAAAAACCTAAAACCACATAATAACACTAAAACCCATAGAAACCCTTAAACCCTTAAAAACAAAAAAAATCAATTAAACCCCTAAAAACCTAGTAAAAACTCTAAAACCTCTATAAAACTATTAAAAAATTAAAAAATATAAACAACCATGAAACACCAAAAAATCCAAAAAAAAAACATAAAAACCCAACAAAACCATAAAACCCAAAAAACCCATAAGAACCCTAAAAACAATAAAAATATTTAAAATTCCCTAAAACCCTAAGAATAGAAAAACCATAAAAACCAAAAAAACCATAAAATCCCCTAGGAAAACCGTAAACATTAAAAAACCATTAATACCATAAATAACATATAAATTCTAAAAACCCTAAAATCCATAAAAACCCTAAAAACCCAAAATATCCTAAAAACCCAAAATTTCCTAAAAAACCAAAATAAATAATTTTTTAAAAAATCCCTAAAAATATATAAAAACCTAAAAAACCTTAGCCCAGGAAAAAAACATAAGAAATCCATAAAAACCTAAGAACACATAAAACCTCTAAGAAATCTAAAAAATTTTAAATTCACTAAAACACATAAATACCCTTATATCCCTAAAACCCCAAAATCATTGAAAATACCTAAAAGACTATATGAACCATAAACCCACTAAAAATCTAAAAACCTTTTAAGACCCTAAAACCCATAAAAACTCTAAAAACCCATAAAAACAAAAAAAATCACAAAAATCCCTAAAAACATAAAAACCTATAAAAACCATAGAAACACTAAAAACCCTCTAACACCTAAAAATACCTAAAAACCCTAAAGATCCCTAAAAATCATACAAAAAGTCCTAAAAATTATTAAAAATATAAAAATCCATAAAAACCATGAAAAAACATAAGTAAACCTTAAAAACCTAAAAACAATTAAAAACTTAAAAAATCTAAAAACACTAAAAACCCTAAACCCCCTAAAACTCCCTAAACCCCTCAAAACCTTAAAAACCATAAAAATCCCTAAAATTACTCAAAATAACTAAAAATTAATAACAATATAAAAACCCTATAAATATATAAGAAAAACTCAATGACCTACAAATACTTAAAACCATAAAACCTAAAAACACTAAAAACCTTATAAACTAATAAAAGGACCATAAAACTCTAAAAACACATAAAACCCATAAATACCCCTAAAAACCATAGAAAACCCTAAAACTCCATAAAAATATGAAAATCCATAAAAAATCTAAAAACTCTCTAAACCCCTAAAAACATTAAAACTCATTATAAAACCTTAAAACCCCTAAAAATTTAAAACACCCTAATACCCCCCAAAAAACAAAAAACCCCAAAACCAAAAAACCCCAAAAAACCTCAAAAAACCCTAAAACACTAATAAATCAATAAAATCCTCAAAATTCAATAGAATTCCCTAAAAAATAAAAACACCCTGAAAACCCTGAATACCCCATGGAAATCCATAAAAACCTAAAAACACTAAAAATGTTAAAATCTTAAAAAATTATAAAAATCATAAAAATCCCTAAAAAACATAAAAACATGTAAAAATTCAAAGAAGCCATAAAATTACTAAGAAAGTAAAAACACCTAAAAACCTAGAAAACCCCTAAGAAAGCCTTAAAAACTAAAATACACTAAAATACCCAAACAACCTAAATAATGATAAAAACTCTAAAACACTAAAAACTATAAACCCCCTAAAAACTATAAAATATCCTGATCTCCCATAAAACCCTAAAACAAACTAAAACTATAAAACCCTATAAACCCCTAAAGAAAAAAATCACAAAAACCCATTAAAACCCTAAAAACTCAACAAAAAACTAAAATCCCAAAAAAAACCACAAAACCATAAAACTCTTAAATCCATCAAATTCCTTAAAAACACAAAAGAACGTGAGCCTCATCCCAGTTGGTGAGGACATGGAAAGTTCATCCAAGAGACCTAAAATCAAATCTAGGGGGAGACATATTTTTAGGAAACAGTAGCAGTATTATAGCTATTACTATTTAAGATACAATATCAGGTATTATTCGATACTATATAAGCAATAACAATTCATCCATCTGGGCCTTCGGGTCACCGGTTTGGTCATCAGGTCCTATAAGGATTTCGATCCACTGAATGCCTTCAGTCCAGTTGTCTCTGAAGACCTTCATCCAACCTCAAGGACTTTAGGCCACCTGAAGGCTTTCAGGCCACATGAAAAAATGCACATACAACCATCGATTTACAAGGGACAATGATCCAAATGAGGATGCAAAGTAGGCGCATCCACCAGAGATAAGCTAACCAGATTTCAAAGATTGAGAAGGTATGGAATTTCCATCGGTACCTGACCTATGAAGCTCTACAGAGGACAACTAGTCGATCATCCTTGTAAAGGTGGAGTACTGATATCAGGATATTGTTGGGGATGGGTAGTTCCTAGTTGTCTTGTATGGATGATTTCCTCAAAGACAAATGGTTCATTAATTATCACTTAAGATTTCGGTCCTTATAATATTTTCCCCTCACCCTTGAGTGGCGTATTATAAAAAATAAATAAAAAGTGAAGGCATTCAGGCCATTCAGGCTGGCATAAAAACCCTAAAAACCATAATAAACCTAAAAGTCACAAAAAATCCATAAAAACATTTTAAAAACAAATTAAAAGATTAAAGTCCCTAAGAAATTACAAATAACCTAAAAACACTTGAAACCCCTAAAACCCCTAAAAACATAAAAATGATAAAAACCATAAAAATCCTAAAACCCCTAAAACCCATAAAATCTCTAAATACTGAAAAAACATAAAATATAAAAAAACCCCTAAAAATACATAAATACCTAAAAAACATATAAACACATAAAAATCCTAAGAAAATCATAAAAACCAAAAAATTATTAACACCCTAAAAGCTCATAAAAGACCCTAAAACCCCGAAAAAACCTAAAAACCCTAAAATCATAAAAAATCCTATAATAAACCAAAAATCAAAAAATCCATAAAAACCACTAAAAACTAAAACCCTTTAAAACACTAAAAACCATTAAAAATTTAAAAAAACCCTATAATACAAAAAAACAAAAAAAAACTATAAAACCCCAAAATATCATTAAAACCCTCAAAATACCTAAAATATATAAAAACCCCTAGAAATACAAAAAATCAATAAAAATACCTAAAAATGAAAAAAACTATAAAAACCTTGGAAAACCATAAGAAAAAATTAAATCCAAAAAATAGTTAACCCCCAAAAACATTAAAACACCTCAAAAATTCTAAAAAGAATAAAAAAATAAATAACCCATCAAAACCCCTAAAACACTAAAAACAATATAAAAATCTTAAAATCCCTAAATATTTAAAAAAATTGAAAAAATCCTAAAATCCCTGAAAACCATTAAGAATACCAAAGAAAACTAAAAACACTTAAACCCCCTAAAAACCTAAAAAAGGTAAAAACCCATGAAGAACATAAAAAACATAGAACCCCATAATCTATAAAAATCCCTAAAGTCATAGGAAATATTAAAATCCATAAAACACTAAAACCCAATAAAATGTAAAAATAATTTAAATCCCTAAAAATTTTAAAATACTAAAAAATCTTAAAACCCTAAAAAATAAAAAAAGACCAACTAAAAGCCCAAAAATCCCATAAAAACTAGAAAAACATAAATAAACATAATACCCATAAAATCCCTTAAACCCCTACAACACCATAAAAATCATAAAATGACCTAAAAATCTAAAAAACCCTAAGAAAAATAAAATACCGTAATAAAACCTAAAAAACTAAAAAACCCTTAAAACCACTAAAAACCTAAAAATTTATAAAAACCATAAAAAACTCTATAAACCCTATAAATAATATACAAGACCCTGAAAACATAAAAACCATAAAAACCCATAAAACCCTTAAAATAATTGAAAACTCTAAAACCACTTTAAAGACCTTGAAATTTTAAAAACTCAGAAACACAATAAAACCCCTAAAAATTCAAAAAACCCTAAAAACCAATAAAAACCCTACAAACCCTGAAACCCATAAAAATATTCAAAATCCCAAAAATCCTAAACATCAATAAATTCCATAAAGATACATAAAAATCCCATTATGTAAAAAATCATAAAAACATTGAAAACCCCTAAGAAAACCTTTAAAATCTAAAAACCCTAAAAACTCAAAAAACCATTAAAAACACGAAAAAACATAAAAATCATAAAAAAATTATTATAAATGCCAAAAAAACATAAAAAACATAAAACCCATAAAAAACCATAAAATACTAAAAATACTAAAAAACCCTAAAAACCTATAGACACTTAAAATAGTAAAAACCCTAAACCCTATAAAACCCTCGAAAAACGTTAAACACTTAAAAACCTTTAGAACCCCTAAAAACCATAAAAACTCTAAAAACCCTTTAAAACATTAAAAACCCTTTAAAATCCTAAAATGTTATAAAATATAAAAATCTTAAAAATGGGAAAACACAAAAAACCCAAAAACCCCAAAAATCATAAAAACACAAAAAAATCCTAAAAACTATGAAACCCCTAAAACATTCTAAAACCCCTAAAACCCCTAAAAATCTTAAAAATACCAAAAAAATACCAAAAAACATTTAAAACCCTAAAATTCTTTATAATGCCTATAAACATAGTAAAAACCTACTAACACATAAGATCAAAAAAATAAAAAAATGCTACAAACTCCCTTAACACCCTAAAAAAGAAATTACCCCTAAAAACCTAAAACCCCTAAAACCCTATAAAACCATAAAAACAAACTAAATACTTTAAAAACCCTTAAATCCCGTAAAATGTTAAAAAACTATAAAAAACCTTAAAACCCCTAAATACATAAAAAACCATAAAACCATAAAACCCATAGAAACCCTCAAACCCTTAAAACCCTTAAAACCCCTCAAAATCAATAACCCCCCCAAAAATTCAAAAACAAAACTAAAAAATATCTAAAAATACATAAAAATGTAAAACCATAAATAACTAGAAAAACCCTAAGAAAATATTAAAATCCTGAAAGCACATAAAACCATTAAAAACATTTAAAATGCTAAAAACCATAAAAGTCCTTAAAACCCCTAAAACCCCAAAAACCCATCAAACCCATAAAAATACCTAAAATAATTAAAAACCAAAAGACTTTAAATATGGATAAAGACAATAAAATCATTTAAACCCTAAAAATGATAACTAACTATAATTTTTTTGGAAAACCAATAAAAACTATAAAGAAAAACGTAAAACCCAAAAGAAAAAACATAAAAACCCTAAAAATAAAAAACCCCCAAAACCCATAAATATCTCTAAAATATCTAAATATAATTAAAATAAAAAAAACCCTAAAAACCCTAAATACAAACAAACCCAAAACCCCTAAAAAAAATCCTATGTAATCCCTAAAAAACACATTGAACCTCTAAAACATAAAAAACACTAGAAATCTCTAAGACACCATTAAAACCATAAAAAACCTAAAAACTAAAAAACCCAAAAAAAATCCATAATACAGTAAAACCCAGAAAAGAAATAAAAACCCATTAAACCCCTAAAAACCTTAAAAACTCTAAAAACCATAAAAACCATAAAAAACTTCAAAAAACCATAAAAATCCAAAAAAAATAAAAAAACTCTAAAAAATCGTAAATCCATTAAATTTTATAAAACCCCTTAATTATCCTAAAAAAGCCCTTAAAATCCATAAAAGCCTAAAAAAGTTAAAACCCTAATAAAATCCTGAAAACAATAAAAAACACATTTAATCACTAAAAAACCTAAAAATTCTAAAATTCATATAAACCCTAAAACTCTAAAAAACCTTAAAAACCCTAAAACACATAGAAACCCAATAAACTATAAAAAACCTAAAAATCTATAAAAATTTAAAAACCTCAAAAAACCCATGAAACACCAAAAGAAAACCTTAAGAACCTATAAACACTTAAATCCCCTAAAAACCTAAAAATACTAGACCTTAAAAACCCAAAAAACTCTAAAAACCGCAAAACCCCTAAAAACCATAGAAAAACCTAAAATCCCATAAAACCCTAAAACCCCACTAAAAACTCTGAAAACCCTTTATTCCCCAAAAACATTTAAAATAACTTAAAAATTATAAAACTATTAAAATTTAAAAAACCCCAAAAACTAAAAAACCCATAAAAACCCAAAAACCCCAAAAAACCCCTCAAAATCACTAAAAACAATAAAAACCGTAAAATTCTTAAAAATACATATATATCCATAAAATTATAAAAAAACCTTAAAACCCATGAACAAATCTAAGAAATCCTTAAAAACATAATAACACTTAAATCCCTAAAAATCCTAAAAGTGCTAAAAAAACCCTAAAGACCCTAAAAACCCTCTAAATCACTAAAAACAATAAAAACACAAAAAATCAAAAAAAAATGTAAAAATACCTAAAAACGTAAACAAAGCTAATAACCATGAAAAGACATTGAAAATATTAAAAACATAAAAATAGTAAAAAACCATAAAAATATAAAAAAATGCTAATAAAAACTATAAAACGCCCTAAAAACATAAAACCCTAAAACCCTTAAAACCCATAATATCCCTAAAAATACTAAAAACTCTAAAAACCCTTTAAAACCCTAAAAATTAGTAAAATATTATAAAAAATAGAAAATTTATAAATACTCTAAAACCTTAAATTTTCTAAAAACCCCTAAAACGACTAAAAACCATAAAACCCTAAAAACCCATAAAAATACTAAAATTCCCAATAAATCCATAAAAAATAAAATATCCTGAAAAATCCTAAGAAAACCTTAAAAACCTAAAAACACATAAAACCCATAAAAAAATAAAATTGCTAAAATATTTAAAAAGACCCTAAAACCCCTAAAAACTATAAAACCAGTTAAAAACCTTTGAAAACAATAAAACCTCAAAAAACACTCAAAACACTAAGAACCCTTTAAACCCATAAAAACATAAAAAACAATAAAAAAAGTTAAAATCTCACAAATCCTTAAAAATCCCTAAAAAAATTTAATAAATCCTTAAAAATCCATATAAATTTTAAAAACCCTAAATACCAAGAAAACACTTAGAGACCATAAAAACACTTAAAACACCTAAGAACCTAAATAACACTAAAAACCAAAAAACTGAAAAAAAAATCCTTAGAATCTCTAAACCCCATAAAAAAATAAACAAAAATGAAAAAAAAATCGATTAAAACCCATAAAAAATGTAAAAACCCTTGAAAACCTTGAAAACCCATAAGAAAACGTTATAAACATAGAAACACCTAAAACCCACAAAACCCTTTTCACCGTTAAAACCCATCAAAACCCTAGTAGAAACTGAAATCCATAAAGACCCCTAAAAATATAAAACCTATTAAAACATTAAAAACCCCCAAACCCATAAAAACCCTAAAAAAATTAAAAACACTAGAAACCCTTAAAACCCCTAATTGTTTTAAAAAAACTCAAAAAACCCTTATGAACTTTAAAAAACTAAAAAAAATAAAAAAAATAAAAACCACAAAACCCTAAAAAACCCCAAACCCTTTGAATAAATAAAACCATAAAAACTATAAAAATCCCAAAATTTTACAAAAACATAAAAAAAACTCTAAAAAATGAATAACCCTATTAAAACCTTTACCACCTAAAAAAACTTAAAATCCCAAAAGACCTAAAAATGATAAAATACCCTAAAACACGTAAAACCCATAAAAACCCTAAAAAAACTAAAACTAATATTTTTTTTAAAAAAACCATATAAAACACTAAAAACCCATAAAACACTAAAATGACTAAAACTCTACAAACCCTGCAAATTCTTGAAAAAAATAATGAAAACCCTAAAAACCTAATAACCTAAAACCCTCAAAATCTCTAAAAACCATAAAAACATAAAAATACATAAAAATAAATAAATACATAAAAATCGTAAAACACTAACAAAATAATAATGACCTAAAAACACTTAAAACACCAAAAAACAAAAAATCGCTAAAAAACCTGAATACAATTAAAATCCCTAAAAATATAATAAAACCTAAAAACTATAAAAACCTATAAGAAACCTAAAACTCAATAATATCACTAAATTCCTTTAAACCCCTAAAAACGTTAAAAACTTTAAAAACTATAAAATTCCTAAAATCTAAAAAAACCCTAAAACATCAAAAAACAAAAAAAAACCTAAAAAATCAAAACACCCTCAAAATCCCTAAACACCTTAAAACCATAACAATATTGAAAATCCCCAAAACCCCTAAAAACATAAATAACCCTAAAATAGTAAAGAATCCAATGAAAACCATAAAAACTCTAAAACCCCTAAAAACCCTAAAACCCCATAAAACTTTAAAAGACTCTAAAACCCCATAAAACCCTAAAAACACTAAATACTCAAAAAAACCTTTCAACCCCTAAAAAATTAAAAAACTATAAATACCTTACAACCCTAAAAAACTAAGAAACCCTAAACCACAAAAAACATAAACACCAATAAAAACTCCAAGATCCCTACGAACTCAGAAAACAATAAAAAACCTAAAAATCCCTAAAAATTTAAAAACCCTTAAACCCCTTAAAACCCTTCACAAAATCAAAAGAACCCAAAAACACTTAAAACCCAAAAAAACATAAAAAACACTTAAAACACTAAAAACTGAAAAAACCCTTAAAATTCTTAACAACCAATAAGACCCCTAATATCCCAAAAAATGTTATAAAGCTCTAAAACTCCTTAAAACCCCCTATGACCCCCAGTAAAACCACAAAACCCTATAAACCAAAAAAAGAACCATAAATACACGTAAAAATCCATTAAACCCCTAAAAACTATAAAAATAAAAAAATAACAGTTTTTTAAAAAAACACTGAAAACATGAAAACCCTAAGAAAAACATAAAATCCTAAAAACACTTAAACCCCAAATAACCTAAAAAAGATGAAAACCCTAAAAATCCTAAAACACCTCAAAACCCCCAAAATCCCAAGAAACCCAAAATACATAAAATCTAAAAATATCCTTAAAATCACTTAAGATGTAAAAAACCCGAAAACCCAAGAAATCATTAAAAACATAAAAAGACTTAAAACCCGAAAAAACCTAAAAACACTAAAAACACTGAAAACGAAAAATACATAATGATTCTAAAACCCCTAAAACCAATAAAACCCCTAAAACCCTTAAAACCCATAAAGCTCCTAAAACCCAATAAAAAATATAAAAATGTTTTAAACCCTGAAAATGATAAAAATATCTATAAAGATTTAAAAGAATTAAAAACTCTAAAAACCCTAAAAACCCATAAACACATAAAAACATAAAAATAATAAAAACCCTGAAACACCTCAAAATACATAAAACCCCCAAAACCATAAAAATACTAAAAAACCTAATATAATTAAAACATAAAAACCCATAAAAAAAAGAAAACCACTAAGAAATTCTTAAAAACACAAAAATAATTAAAACCCCGACATGACCGAAAAAACTAAAAACTATAAAAAAAAAATAAAACCCCTAAAAGAACATAAAGGCCACTAAAACCCTAAAATCCCATAAAAACACAAAAATCAACTAAAACACTAAAAATAATTTAAACCCCGAAAAACCTAAAGAACTATAAAAAAACCTAAACCCCTGAAAAAATAAAATAAACCTTAAACCACCAAAAAACATAACAACCCTAAACACCTAAAAGCACTAAAATAAATAAAAACCAAAAAATACTAAAAATACTAAAAATCCTTAAAACCACTTAAAACCCCTAAAACGAAAAAACACTAAAACCCATAAAAACCCTAAACCCCCTTAAAACCATAAAACCCCTAAAACCCTTTAAGACCCCATAAAAACCTAAAAACAAAAAAATTCTTGAAACCCTTTAAAAGCCAAATTTTTTTAAAAAACTCTTAAATACCCTAAAAATCATCAAAAATTTAGAAAAACCCCTTAAACCCCAAAACCCATAAAAACCCTAAAAATCTTAAAAACCCAACAAACACTAAAAAACATTAAAATCTCGAAAACCCAGAAAAATACTCTAAATTAATAAAACTATAAAAACAATATAAAAACTAGAAAATCCCTAAAAATAAATTTATATATAAATAACTCTAAATCCATGAAAAACCCCTATGAAATCATTGAAAACCTAAAAATTATAAAAACCCATAAAAATATAAAAAATCGTATACCCTAAAACCCCTGAAAAGAATAAAACCCATAATAACCCCTAAAACCCATAAAAGCCTAAAACCCCATAAAAACTATAGAAATCCAATGAAAACTATGAAACACCATTAAACCCATAAAAATAATAAAAAACACCCAAAACCCATTAAAACCAAAAAAACTAAAAAACCAAAAAAACCAAAAAACCCATAAAATCACTAATTATAACTAAAGACCCTAAAAATCAATAGAAACCCTAAAACCCCATAATAATACCTTGAATACCTAAAAACTATTAAGAGGCATAAAAAAATAAAAAAACGCTAAAGAACCTAAAACACCTAAAAACCATAAAACCCTTAAAAAGATTTAAAAATCATAAAAACCCATAAAAACCCTAAAACCCACTAAAAACCCAAAAAACCATTTAAACACCAAAAAACATTAAAATAATCTAAATAACTTAAAAACCCTGAAAACTCAAAAAACTTTAAAAACCTAAAAAACTTATTAAAACCCTAAAAACACTTAAAAACACTAAAACTCATTAAAATCCCTAAAACCCCTTAAAATCTTGAATCCTCCCCCAATAAAAATAAAAACCCCAAAATATCACTAAAATATCTAAAAACTTAAAAAACATAAAGCACTGAAAACCCCTTAGAAAACCTAAAAAACGTAAAACACATAAAACCCCTAAAAACAAAAAAAATGATAAATGACCAAAAAACCATAATAACCCTAAAACCCCAAAAAATAATAATAACCATTAAAAACCTTAGAAACCCTAAAAAATATAGACCCTAAAACCTCTAAAAACACTAAAAACCCATCATACCCCTAAAACCATTAAAAAATAAAAAAAACGTAAAAACACTAAAAACCTCAACACCCCAAAAAAACTATAAAACGCCTAATAAACAACAAAACCCCAAAAAACAATAAAAATCATAAAAATACTAAAAAACCCAAAAAATCCCTAATAACCTAAAAAATATAAAACTTTGGGAAACACATAATAACACATTAAATACCAAAAAACAATTAAAACCCCTAATAAACATAAAAACACTAAAACATTAAAAAATCCCCAAAATCCTGAAAACTCCTCAAAACTCCCAAAAACCATAAAAAATCCAAAAAAATCAGTAAAATAATCTAAAAACATAAAAAATCGTAAAAACCATGAGAACCCATAAGAAAACCTCAAAAATCCGGAAACAAATAAAACCTCTAAAAAACCTAAAAACCACTAAAACCCCAATAAACCCTAAAAGACCCTAAAGCCCTAAATTCCCCTAAAAACCATAAACCCCCCTCAAACCCTTAAAAACCCTAAAAACTCAACAAAATCCCAAAAAACCACAAAAAAATTCTAACCCATTTAAACCAATAAAAATGTTACAAACACTAATAAAAACTAAAACCCATTAAACATAAAAACACTAAAATTTCAAAAAAACATCTAAAACCATTAAAAACATATAAATACAAAAAAAGTCTTCAAAATCCATAAAAAGCCTAAAAACAAAAAAACTTGGTAAAAATCTCTATAAATCCATAAAATCCTAAAAAACCTAAAAACACCTATGTATTAAAAACCTAAAAACACTTAACACCCCTTAAAACCTAAAAATACTAAAAACTCTAAAAACACAAAAAACTAAAAATCCCTCAAAGTCCCTAAAACCCATAAAATCTAAAAAGCCCTAAATATCTATAAAACACCTTCAAAAACCTAAAAGTCTTGAAAACCATAAAACCCCTAAAACCCCACAAAATCCTTAAAACCATAAGAATCATTAAAACACCTTTAAAAACCTAAAAAAATCAAAATAATCTAAAAAACATAAAACCCATAAAAAATAAAAAAATAATAAACCCCTCAAAACAATAAAAATCATAAAAACCCAAAAAACCCTCAAAATCCCTAAAAACCCAAAAAACCAAAAAAAACCTAAAAATTCTTAAAAACATAAAAATACTGAAAAACACTGAATTACTCTAATAAAACCATAAAAACCTAAAAACACATAAAACCCAGAAAAAGCTAAAACCCATACACAACAGTAAAAACCCTAAAAACAGAAAACCCTTAAAATCACTAAAAACCTTAAAACTATAATATTCCAAAAAATCCATAAAACACTAAAAATGTAAAAACATGAAAAACCCCTAAAAACCCCAAATAAAACCTTAAAAAGAGAAATAAATAAATCCAATAAAAATAGAAATGTAGAAAGAAAGACCTGAAAACCCAAAAAAATTGTCAAAACCCGTAAAAACCCTCAAAAACAAAAAAATCTAAAAAACATAAAAATCACTAGAAATATAAAAAAAAATAAAAACCTTGAAGTCCCATAACAAATAAATAGAAACCTAAAAACAATTAATACCCTAATGAAACCTAAAAACACTAAAAACTCTAAAAGACCCTGAAATCATAAAAACCTAAAAATTATAAAAAAAACCCTAAATCCCCTTTTTAAACCCAAAAGGACCCATAAGAACTTGAAAACCCACAAAAAATCATTTAAACGCCTAAAATTTTTAATAAAATCTATAGAAATTATAAAGCAGAAAAAATAAAATACCCCTAAAAGCCAAATAAACCATAAAATCCCTAAAAACGCTAAAAACCATCAAACACACTAAAAACCAATAAAAATAATAAAAATCCCTAAAAATAATTAAAAACTAAGAAAAAACCTAAATCCCTAGAAAAACCCTTTCAAAACGTTAGAAACCAAAAATAAACATAAAACCCCTAAAAACCAAAAAACAATTAAAACACCAAAAACCCTAAAATATCTGGCCACACTAAAAAGCATAAATGACCATAAGAACTCTAGAAATCCGTAAAAATCATAAAAACACCTTAAAATATTAAAAACCTAAGATACATAAATATCCTAAACCACCAAAATCACAAAAACACTTTAAACCACTAAAAACATTATAAAATATAATAAACTTTAAATCCCTAAAAATGTAAAAAACAAAATACCCCAAAAGATACATAAAACTATAAAAATATTAAAAACCATCCAAATCCCTAAAACCTTAAAACCCAAAAAAATCCAAAAAAATCCATAAAAATTCCTAAAAATGTAAAAAATCCTAATAACCCTGAAAAACACTAAGAAAAACTTAAGAACCTAAACCACTTAAAATCCTAGAAAACGAGAAATACTCTAAAACTCCCAAAAGAACATAAAAACCCAAAACCCCTCAAAACCCTAAAACTCTAAAACCCATAAATTTCCTAAAAAAGACCCTAAAACCATAAAAACAAAAAAACATAAAAACACTAAAATACTTAAGAAACCCATAAAAACCTAAAAACACTTAAAATCCTAAAAAACCTAAAAAACACTAAAACATGAAAAAAACCCCACAAAACATTAAAATATAAATAAATCATTAAAATACTTAAAAATGTACGAAACACTAAAAAAACAGAAAACAGATAATAAAACATTAAAAACCTAAAATACATAAAACACCTAAAAACATAAAAAAATGGTAAAACCCCTAAAAACCTCTAAAAATCCTAAAAACCAAATGTCCCAAAAAACAATAAAACCCCTAAAATTAATAAATACCCAAGAACCAAATAAAACCCCTAAAAACCACTAAAAACATTAAAAACCATTAAATCCCCTAAAAACATTAAAAAATTCTACAGAACCATAAAACCCAAAAAAACAAAAAAATCCCTAAAAACCCATAACATATCTAAAAAACTTGAAAACCCATAAAAATCCTAACAAATCCCTAGAAACACCTAAAAATATAAAAAAAACTAAAGACCCAAAAAAATCCTATGAATGCTTTAAAACCTGATAAACACTTAAAACCCACAAATGGCTAAAAATGAAAAAAATTCTAATATTCTCTAAAAACCCTAAAACCCCTAAAAACCATAATACCACTAAAACCATTAAAAGAATTTAAACCCTATAGAACCCATAAAAACAAAAGAATCCTTTAAACCTCAAAAAAATTAAAAACTTTAAAACCCTTAAAACCGCTCTGAACTCAAAAAACCCCAGTAACCCAAAAAAACCCATAAAAACCCTAAAATCCATAAAAAGCACAAAAACTCCCAAAATACCTAATAACTCTAAAAAACCTTAAAAATAATAAAGGACCCTAAAAATCTATTTCTTATGAAAACCCAAAAACCCATAAAATCCCTAAGAAAAATTTAAAAATATAAAAACACTTAAAACCCCCAAAGCACTAAAAATGCTAAAAATAGTATATAAAAGTAAAACCTAAAAAACCATGAAATCCTAAAAATATAAAAAACCCTAAACACCATAAAAACCATAAAATTCATAAAATTCTTAAAATACCTAAATATTTTAAAAAAACCTTACCAATTCAATAAAACCTTAATAAATTAATAAAAAACTAAGACATATAAACCCCCCAAAACCCTAAAAATGGTAAAAAACCTAAAATCCCTATCAACAAAAACACCATAAAAGACATTAAAACCCCTCAAATCCCCTCAAAATCATAAAATACATAATAATCCTAAAACCCAAATAAATCATTAAAAATGTAAAATAATAAACACCCTCAAAAACCATAAGAAAATCTTAAAACCAAAAAAACACTAAAAACCAATAAAAACTGAAATATACTAAAAACAATAAAATACCTTAAAACCCTAAACCCCTAAAAACCATATTGAAAAATAAAAACCATAATACCATAATCTCCCATAAAATCCCTAAACACAACTAAGAACTCTGAAAACCCATTAAATCCCTAAAAATTTTAAAAAAATCTAAAAAACATAAAAATGATTACAACATTTTAAAATCCCATAAAAACTCTAAAACCCATTAAAATCACCAAAAAACCTAAAAATAATTAAAAATCATAAAAATACATAAAAATTTAAAAACCCCTAAGAACATAAAAACCCCTAATAAAACCTTAAAGACATAAAACCCATAAAACCCCTAAAAACATAAAAACCCTAAAAACCAAGAAAACACTAAAACCCCTAAACCCCTCATAATCCCTAAAAACACTTAAAACCATAAAAAATCCATAAAAAATCCCTACAAACCCAAATAAAACTAGAAGTTCTTAAAAACCCTAAATCACTAAAAATGATAAAACCCCAAAAATTCTTAAAAAACCCTAAAAAACTAAAAACCATCAAAACTCCAAAAAAATAAAAAACCTAAAAAATGAAAATATCGCTAATAATTCCTATTAAAATAAAAAATCATAAAGACCTAGAAAATATAGGTAGACATTAAGAACCTAAAAACACTAAAACCAGTTGAAAAAACAAAAAAAAAACCCTAAAAACATTTAAAACCCTCAGGATCCCTAAAATCCCTATAAAAATATTCAAAAACACCTAAAAATACATAAAACATAAACCCCCCTAAAAACACAAAAAACCCATACTAAAAAATCAAAAACCTAAAAACTCTTGAAACCCCTAAAACCGAAAAATGGTAAAAAGCTGAAAAGATGCTAAAAATCCGAAAACCCTAAACCCCTTACAACCCATAAAGACCCTAAAAAAGATTTAAACACCCTAAAACCCGAAATAACCCAAAAAAACCCACTAAAAACTCTAAAATCACTTGAAACGACTAAAAACATTTCAAAACTATATAAAACAATAAAATACTAAATTCTCAAAAAATCATAAAACCCCAAAAAAATAATAAAAACCATAAAAAGCCTAAAAATCCATAAAAACATAAAAAACCCAAAAATCTATGAAAACTGTAAGAAAGCCTTCAAAACCTAAAACTAATTGAAAAACCTAATAACTAAAAAACCTTCAAAACCCTAAATTCCCAAAAATCTCTTAAAACCCATAAAAACACAATAAAACTTTTAAAAACATAAAAATCCATAAAACCCATACAAAATTAATAAAAAATAAAAAACCCTTTAAAATAATAAAGTTTTAAAAATTCTAAAAAATAATAAAACCCTAAAAACTCAAAAAACCCAAACAACCCAAAAAACATTAAAAACCCTAAAATCCAAAAACATCCTAAAACCCCCCAAAATCATTAATAACCCTAAAAAATAAAAAATTCTAAAAATATATACAAATATCTAAAAATGTAAGAAACCTTAAAACCATACAAAGACTTACTAAAACCGTAAAAACATAAATAAAATTAAAACCCCTTAAAACCCTAAAAATCCCTAAAATACTCGAGATCCCTAAAAACCAGAAACCCCATAAATTCCTAAAAAATCTCTAAAACCCAACAAATAAATTAAAAGACCATAAAAATCGGATGCGTTGTGTCTTCGGATGGGGGGATCTTTCACGGCTTGCCCGATGCGCGTCCCACCTCCGGATCTTGCTTCTTGGAGCCTGGTTTCGGGTTCCGAAATGCTGCGAAGGTTCCCCTCTCGTTCTTCAGGTTCGTTTCAATCTTCTAGTGTGCCTTGTTTCGGGATCCGGTTTCGTTGCTGCGAAGGTTCCCCTCTCGGATCATGGTCACCAGTCGGCCTCTGGCGTGCCTGGTTTGAGACCCGGCTTCGGTTGCTGCTCCCCCTTCCAGCTCCTGATCAGTTGCAGATCTGGTGGTACCGATGTCGGCTTGTCTGCAGGGCTCCTCCGTTTCGTTTTCCTTGCGCCAGATCTGGAGAGCGCGGTGTCAACCCCGGCATGCCCCCGAACCCTCAAATGTCTTCCTGGTTTGATGTCGGCTGTAGGTATGGCTTGGTGTGCTCATGTTCGAGTCCTGTTGCTTGGAGGAGGGAGGATTTGGTTTCTTCTGATTCTCTGTCTCTTGCTGCTTCTTATGGTCTTTGGTTGTGGTTCTATGCACTAGTTTTTGACATGCAATGGAGGATTTTATTTGATGTGGTTGATGGCGAGTTGGTTTGATGGAATGGTTGTCTGGGGAGATCTTGATTGGATGGGATGGTTATGCTGCATGGCTGTGATGTTTTGGTGTTAGTGCTGGATGCTGTTCTGGTGCTGGATGGTGTTGTGGTCTATTTTTCTGGTGGTGAATGGTTGTGGTGGTTTGAAATGGTGATGTTGGTACTGATAGATATTTTCTATGCTGGTTGTTTTTTGGCTGGGATGTGCTGGATGCTGGTTTTTTGAGTTTTGATGATGTGAGGTGCTGGATGCTGGGATGCTGGATGATGTCTAAATGCTGGTTGTTGGTTAGCTGTGAGCTGCTGGATGCTGGTTAACGCTGGATGTTGTGCTGTTGGATGCTGGTACTGGCTGGATGTGACGTGAGGATGTTGTGGTTGTGTCTGTTTTTGTGCCTTTTTCTTTCTTTGTTTTTCTTTCATTGGTTTCCTTTCTTTGGCATGGGTTGTAAGGGTTTTTAGGTGTGGGTCGTTCGACCCCTCCCCTCCCTTGTCTGCAGTTTTTGTGTCTTTTTGTTTAATAAATTTTGGGGGGTGCCAGGGATAGCCTGAACCCGAGCCTTCATTGCCCTAAAACCCAAAAAAATGATACAAACCCTAAATATCCAAAAAAACCATATAACCCTCAGAATCCCAAATAACCTTAAAAACCGTAGAAAGAATAAACATCCCTAAAAATTCTAAAGAACATTAAAAGACCATAAAAATCCTAAAAACCCATAAATATGATAAAAACCCTAAAATTATTAAACTACTCTAAGAACCCATAAAATCTCTTAAACCCACAAAAAAACTCTAAAACACTTTAAACCCCCAAATATGTTTAAAAACTCTAAAACCCTTAAAACCCTTAAAACTAAAAAACACAAAAACCCAAAGAAAATAGAAAACACTCTAAACACCCTAAAACCCATAAAACCCTCAAAATCTCTAAAATCCCTAAAAAATAAAAATCTTAAAAAATCCAAAGAAAAATATTAAAAACATAAAAAAACAATAAAACCCATGGAAAACCATAAAAACCTTAAGAAACTAAAAATATGTAAAACCACTAAAGCCAATAAAATATTCTAAAACCGTAAAAACCATAAAAACATTAAAAACTGTAAAACCCTCAATATCAATAAAAACCTATAAAAACATAAAATTCCCAAAAAATACCTAAAAATCCATAAACACATAAAAAACCTGAAAACCCTAAGAAAACCCTAAAAACCCAAATCACTTAAAACCTCTAACAACCTTAAAAACACTAAAAACCTTAAAGAAAATAAAACCCTAAACCCATAAGAATAATAAAAAACATAAAACCCCTAAAAATGTAAAAACCCCTAAAACACTAAAAACACCAAAGAAACCATGGAAAACCAAAAAAGAGTTTAACCCATAAAAACATATGCAATTCTAAAAACCCTAAAAGACCCTAAAAACCTAAACCCCCTAAAACCCATAAACACCCCTTAAAAGTTTCAAAACCCCAAAAATCTCATTAAAAAAACTAGAAACAATTAAACCACATTAAAACATCAAAAACTATAATAAAAATAAATCCCCAAAAAAATAAAAATAAAACTAAAAAAAAAAAAAAACATAAAACCCTAAAACCCATAGAAAACTCTTAAAACCCAAAAGAATAATAAAAATCCAATAAAATCCCTAAAAAACCCTAAAAACATTAAAAACACTAAAACCATAATAACCCAAAAAACACTAAGATATCTATAAAAACATAAAAATAATTAAAACCCCTAAATACCTAAATAATGTTAAAAATCCTAAACAGACCCTATAAGCCCAAATAACCCCTAAAACAAGAAAAAACTCTAAAATCCTTGAAAAACATAAAAATCCCATAAAATCCATATAAAACAACTAAGAAATCTAAACACCCTAGAAACCCTTAAAACTGATGAAAATGATAAAAAAATATAAAAACCATTAAAATCCTTAAAAAATCAAAAAAACTATAAATACCCTAAATACCCTAAATTCCTTAAAAACCCTAAAGATCATCAAAATACCCAAAACCCTAAAAACATAAAAATCATTAAAAGGACTTAAAATCCTAAAAAAAATATACTAAAATACCTAAAAATGATTAGGAAACCATAAAAACCTGTAAAAACATAAAATAACTAAAAAAATAAAAAAATATAAATAAAATTAAAACCCCCAAACCCCCTCAGAATCTCTAAAAACCATAAAAACCATAAAAAATACTAAACATCCATAAAATTCCATAAAACATAAAAAAACATGAAAACTAAAAGAAAACCTTAAAAACCTAAAAACTCTTTAAACCCATAAAAATCTAAAACCCTTAAATTATTATAAATAGTAAAATCCCTAAATACCCTAAAAACCCAGAAATCATTAAAACTCCAAAAACCCATAAAAAATCAAAAAAACTCAAAAAACCCAAAAAACCACTAAAATTAAATTAAAACCCAGAAACCATAAAAAAAACTCTAAAAAAAATAAGAACCCTAAAACACAAAAAATAAATAAATAACCAAAAATAATCCATGAAAACCCTAAAACCCCAAAAAATGATAAAAGCCACTGAAAACCATAAAAACCCCAAAAACCCATAAAAATCTTTAAAATCCCTTAAAAATACTAAAAAATCTAAAAACCATAAGAAACCTAAAAACCCCTAAGAAAACATAAAATACTAAAACTCTTTAAACCCATAAAAGGGATAAAATATGCTAAAACTCTACAAACCCCCCCCCCAACCCCTAAAAAACCATAAGTACACTAAAAACATTAAAAACCCAAGAAACCCAAAAAAAACCCATAAAAGGACTAAAAACCACTAAAACACAAAAAACTCTTTGAACACCAAAAATTGTTAAGAAAAACTATAAAAAACATTAAGGCCTTTAAAAAACTCAGAATATTCCTATTAACTCACGAGAAATAATAAAATTCTAAAAACCCACAAAATCCCTAAAAATCCTAAAACCTATATAAAACCTAGAAAATCCCTAAAAATGTATAAAAATATAAATTTGTCTAAAAACAAAATAAATTAATAGAAACCATAAAACCATAAAACACTTAAAACCCCTAAAACATAAAAATAGTAAAAACTTTTAAAACCCCTAAAACTCCTAAAACCATAAAAACCATAAAAATCCAAAAAAAAAATCCAAAACATAATAATAATAGTCCTAAAAATACAAAAAAATACCTAAAAATGTAAAAAGGAGTAAAAACCTAAGAAAACATTCATAACCAGAAAACACATTAAAACCCTAAAAGACCCTAAAAACCATAATAACCACAAACCATAAAAAACCTCTAAAAATTTTAAAAACCCTAGAAACACAAAAAAAACCCTAAAAACTACTTTAAACTATAAAACCCTTTAAACCGCTAAAAATGGTAAAAAAACTATGAAAACCCATAAATCCAAAAAAACATTAAAAAACATAGAAAACTAAAAACCATAAAATCCTAAAAAAAGAAAATACGTAAATATATAAAAACACTAAAATCCTTAAAACCCCAAAAGAAATACACTAAAAAATCTTAATACCCCTAAGAACATAAAAAATGCTAAAAACCCTAATTTCCACAAAATCCATAAAATCCAAAAAAACCATTAAAATCCTAAAAAATTAATAAAAATCACTAAATTGTAAAAAACCCTAAAAACCATTAAATTCCCTAGAAAAAACATAAATCCTAAAAACAAATAAAACCCCTAACATCACTAAAAATGCCAAAAACCCTAAAAAACTCTAAAGAGACCCTTAAACCCTAAAAAACAAAAAAACCCAAAAAACCCTTAAAACCCAATAAACAAATAAAACCCTAAAACCTACTAAAAACTCTAAAAACCCTTTTAGACCCTAAAATCCTTAACAAATCTAAAAATCCTTTAAAAACATAAAAATATCAAAAAACACAAAAAACACAAAAAAAACCATAATTGCCCTAAAACAACTTAAAATCCCCCAAAACCTTAAAAACCCATAAAAATACTAAAAAAATACTAAAAATATGTTAGAATGTAAAAAACCATAAAAACATAAAAAAACCCTAAGAAAACATTAAAAACGTAAAAACACATTAAACCCCTAAAAATACTAAGAAATTATAAATAGCCTAAAAATCATAAAACCCATAAAACCCATCAAAATCACTAAAAACACTAAAAAATGCTAAAAATCCAAAAAAATCTAAAAACCCTCAAAATACATAAAGATCCTAAAAACATAAGAATCTTAATAAATCCCAAAAAATTCTTAAAAATGTAAAAAACCTTAAAATTCCAAGAAATCCCCAAGAATACCTTAAAACATAAAAATAATAAAACCCCCTAAAATCCTAAACATGATAAAATCATAAAAGGCCATAAAACCCCAACAATCCACAAAAACATTGAAAGCATTAAAAATTCCGGAAAAAATATTAAATACTCTAAAACTCTTTAAACCACTAAAAATATTAAAAAGACTCTAAAATTCATTAAAACCCTAAAAACTAAAAAACCTAAAAATGAAAAAAACCATCAAACCCCTAAAAACCCTCAAAATCACTAAAAACAAATAAAAATACATAAAGACCCTAAAAATCCATGGAAACATAAACAACCCTACAACCCTTATAAATCCCTAATAAAACCATAAAAACCTAAAAACACTTAGAACCCCTAAAAACTAAAAACCCTAAAAACAATAAAAACCCTAAAAATCATAAAACAGTAAAAACCAAAAAATCCAAAAATAACAAAAAAACTACAAAAACCATTTAAACCCTTAAAAAAATTAAAAATATATAAAAACCATAAAACCCAAAAAATAATCAAAAATCCCAAAAACCACCAAAATCCAAAAAACCCCATGAAATCCATAAAAACTATAATAAATAAAATCCCTCAAAAGCCCGTAAAACACCTTAAATGTAAGAAAAATTAAAAAAACAAACAATTAAAATAAAACCTTATAACCTAAAACATTTAAAACCCCTAAAAACATAAAAATTCTCAAATCCCAAAAAACATAAATACCCTTAAAATACCTAAAAACCCTAAATACAATAACACTCTAGCAATGTCCTAAAAATACCTAAAAAACTAAAAAACCCCAAAAACCATAAAAAACTTTATGAAAAATATCAAAACATTAAAACACATAAATCCCCTAAGAAAATAAAAAATGGTAAAAACCATAAAAGAGCAAAAAATCTAACAATCCCTAAAATACATATAACCTTCTAAAAACCATAAACACCTAAGGACCAATAAAAATTATAAGAGACCCCGAAAGACTATAAAAACCCTTTAAACCCATAAAAATATTAAAACCCTTGGAAAAAAATTAAAAACCCTAATAAACTCAACAAAACCCTAAAAACCCCTAAAAACAATAAAAATCCTAAAAACTAAAAAAAACCCTGAAAATCATAAACCAAATCTCTAAAAAGACCTAGAAAAATAAAACCCTCAAAAACCCTAAAAGAACTAAAAACATTAAAATCTTAAAAACACGTAAAACCCCTAAAACCTAAAAAAACTAAAAACCCAAAAACCATAAAAACCCTTAACACCCCTAAAATCCTAAAAAACAATAAAAAACATAAAAACATTCAATCCCTAAAAATGTAAAAACCCTAGAAATCATGACAAACCCTAAGAGAACATTAAAATTCATAAAAATATAAAACAACTAAAAACCTAAAAAATTGAAAAACCCTAAAAAGACATTAAAAACACAAAACCCCTAAAACATTTAAAAATCCCTAAAAATCGGACAAACCCAAAAACCCATCAAAACCCTATAAAGCCACTAAAAAATCTAAAAACCCTTTAAGACCAAAAAAACATTAACTAAACTCTAAAACCATAAAACCCAAAAAAAACTCAAAAAAACCCCTAAAGGGTCTAAGGCAATGAAAACCTAAAATCCCTCAAAATCCCTGTAGAAACTGAAAACCAAAAAAACTAAAAAACCCTACAAATACCTTAAAATGTAAAAATCCAAAAAAACCTAAAAACCTTCAAAACCTAAAAAACATAAAACACCTAAAATCCTAAGAAACTCTAAAAACCATAAAAACCATAAAACCCCTAAGCCCCTCAAAATCCTTAAAAATCCCAAAAACCCATAATAATTAAAAATATATATAAAAACCATAAAACCCCTATGAATTGATTAAAAACCTAAAAGCACTTAAAACTCCTAAAAAATCTAAAAAAACTATTAAAACCCTAAAACCCCATTAAAGATCCAAAAACAATAAAAAATACCTAAAACCCACAAATCTCCTAAAATCATAAAAATCCAAAAACCAATAAAAACTCAAAAAACCCTCTAACAACTCTAAAAACAACTTAAAATCCTAGAAACTATAAAATCTCTAAAAACTCTTAAAACCCCTAAAAATTCAAAAAACCCAAAAAATAAAAAAACTCTAAAAATCCTAAACACCCTAAAAATACCTAAAAACACCAATACTCATAAAATTCCTAAAAACCCTAAAAATACCGAAAAATGTAAAAAAAACATGGACACCCCAAAGATTACTTTAAAAAACTAAGAACATTTAAACCACTAAAAACCAAAAAACGTGAAAATTAGAAAAACCCCTAAAAACCTGAGAACCCTCAAAATCACTAAATCTCAAAAAACCCATAAAAATATATAAAAACCCTAAAAATCCCAAAATGTAAACTCCCCTAAAATCCCTAATGAACCCTAATAGAACCATAAAAACCTAAAAACTCTTAAAATAACTAAAACGTAAATATACTAAAAACATAAAAACCAAAAAAAGACTCTAAACCATTAAAACTATAAAACCCCTAAAATTATAAAAATTCCAAATCCCCCTAAAAACATTAAAAACACTAAAACACCTTGAAATGCAAATAATAAATAAAAATAAATCTAAAACACATTAAAACCCCTAAAACATAAAAAACATAAAAACCTAGAAAACTCAACAAAAATCCCAAAATCCTATCAAAATCCAAAAAACCACGTAAAATCAATAAAAGCCCAAAAATACGTAAAATATAAAAACCCCTAAAACCCCTGAAATACCCTAAGAAAACATAATACCCTTAAAAAACATAAAAATCATAAAAATACTAAAAGCTGTAAAACCACTAAAACAATAAAAACTAAAAAATACAAAAAATCCCTTAAACCCCTAAAAATTATAAAAATCCAGAAGGCCCCAAAAATCCCTCAAAATATAAAAAACACAAAAAACCCTGAAGAAACAAAAAACCCCTAAAATTTCTTAAAATTCCCTAGAAAACATAAAAACACTAAAACCCTAAAATTATTTAGAAAACCATAAAAACCAAAAAAAACAATTAAAACCCATAAAATATTAAAAATTCTAAAAACCCTATAACCCAAAAAAGACCCTAAAAACCCTAAAACCCCAGAGAAACCAAATAAAAACCTAGAACCTTTAAAAACCCAAAAACCACTAAAAACCATAAAAACACATTAAACCCTAAATACCTTTAAAATAAAATAAAAAACCTTAAAAATACATAAAAACCCAAAATAAATGCTAAACCCAAAGAACCATATATCACCTAAAAACCCTAAAAATACACAAAATCCATAAAACCCATAAAAATTTAATAAAATCCCAAAAAACCCCTAAAACATAACAAAAATAAAAGTACCTTAAATACCAAAACCAAAACATTAAAACCTAAAAGAAACTTAAAACCCCTAAAACATAAAAAAAATAAAACCCGTAAAAACCATAAAACCCCTAAAAATCTCTAAAACACTAAAAATGTCCTAAAACCCCTAAGAATCCCTCAAAATATAAAAATTCAAAAAAAAAACCAGAAATCCTCTATGAAAAACATAAAAATCTAAAAACACTTAAAACCCCTAAAAACCTAAAAAATGGTAAAACCCATAAAAATACCCAGATCCCCTAAGCCCCCTAAAAACCGTAATAGCCCTAGAAAACCATAAAAACTATACAAGAACAAAAACCCCACTAAAAACTATAAAAAACCATTAAACCACAAAAAACGTTAGAAAACTATAAACAAAACTTAAAAGCTATAAAATTTCCAAAAAAACCCAAAAAACCAGACAAACATTAAAAACCCATAATAATAAAAATAGTGTCTAAAAATACATATAATGTAAAAAAACTCTTAAAATGGTAAAAACCCCTAATAAATCCTTAAAAACCAAAAAACACTTAAAACCCCTAAAACTTATAATTTTTTTTAAAAAACTAATATCATAAAAACACTCTGAACCACAAAACCCCCTCAAAACTCCTAAAAACCCAAAACCCATAATTTTTTTAGAAAATCCTGAAAATTCCCTAAAAACATGAAAACCCATAAAAATCCAAAAAAAATTAAAAACACCAAAGAAAACCTTAAAATCAAAAATTACATAAAACCCATAAAAACCTAAACACCCCTTAAAAATATAAAAACCCCCAAAAGACCCAAAAACCCAAAAAACTCCAAGAAAACCATAAAACCAATATAAACCGAAAAAACCATAAAAATACACAATAAATCAAAAACTGTTTATACCCCTAAAATGTTAAAAAAAATCTAAAAAACGTAAATACCATAAAAACTAAAAAACAAACCCTTAAAACACAAAAAAAATAAAAAAATCTGAAACCTAAAAACCCTAAAAACAATCAAAATCCCAAAAACAAAAAAAAAAATAAAATGCATAAAAGGCCCTAAAGTTCCATAATAATGTAACATCCCTAAGAAAACCTTAAAAACCAAAAAAAACTTAAATCCTATAAAATCTTAAAAAATGGGAAAACAATAAAATACCTCAAAAATATATAAAATTTTAAAAACCCCACTAGAATCTTAAAAATTCTTAAAAATGTAAAAATCCTTAAAAAACCTAAAAACAAATTAAAAAATTAAAAACCTAAAAAACACTTAAAGCACCAAAAAACCAAAAAAACCAAAAAAAACCATAAAACCCATAAAAGACCCTATAAAACCCAAAACCACCAAAAAACCATAAAACCCCTAAAAACCATTAAAAACCCTAAACCCCATAAAATCACTTAAAACAACTAAAAACACTAAAAAACCATTGATTAAACCCGTAAAAATTTTAAAAAACAAAAAAAAAACAGTAGAAACCCTAAAAAACACAAAAAACCAAAAAACCCAAAAAACCACAAATCCCCCCCCCCCAATCCCTAAAAACTCTAATCCCATCAAAATCCCTAAAAACAGAAAATCTTATAAATTCAAAAAAAACTAAAAAATACCACAAAATTAAAAACTCTAAAAACACAAAAACCCCTAAGAAAACCATAAAAAACAAAAAAAACATAAAATAACAAAAAAAATAAAAACATTAACAAACCCCAAAAATCCCTAAAAATAATAAATAGCCATAAAATCCTAAAGAGTCCCTAAAAATCCATAAAATGTAAAAATCCCTAGAAACCCTAGAAAACGAAAAGAAACTGATAAAAACATAACAACATTTGAAACCCCAAAAAACCTAAAAATAATAAAAACAATGAAAACCATAAAAAATGAAAAAAATGAAAAAAACCAAAAATAATAATAAAATCCCATAAGTATATTAAAAATATTAAAACCCAATAAAAAATAAAAAAACCACCACTAAAAAACTAAAATTCCTTTAAAACTCTAAAAAGGATAAAAAGTCAAAAATACGCCAAAACCCCTAAAAACTCAAATAAAATCCTAAAAACCCAAAAAACCTCAAACACATAAAAACCCTAAAAACTCATAAAATCCTAAAAACCAAAAAAAATCCTTAAAACCTCAAAAAACCCTTAAAATCCAAAAAACACCAAAAAAACTATAATAATGTAAAAACCCTAAAATACATGAATGAACCTATCAAAATCTAAAAAACCTAAAAACACATGAAACCCTAAAAAGCAAAAAATATTAAAAAAACCAAAAAACCTAAAACCCCTAAAACCCGTAAAAACCCACAAAATTTCTAAGGCCCTAAAAATCATAAAAATACTAAAGCCCTATGAATCCCAAAAAATAAAAAACCCATAATATCCTAAAAAACCCTAAAAACACATAAATCCCCTAAAAACCTAAGACTCACTACAAAATAAAACCCCTAAAATGACTATAAAAACTCTAAAACCGCCTAAAAAGGATAAAACCCTTAAAAACCTAGAAAACTAAAAAAATCATAAAACCGAAAAAAACATGCAAAAATTCTAGAAAACCTTAAAACCCTTAAAAATTAATCAAACATGAAAACCCAAAGAAATCATAAAAACTGCCAAAGTCTCAAAAAATGTAAAAACACCAAAAATTCCAAAAATTCCCTAAAACCCTTAAAATGTAAAACCACATAATAACAAAGAAAATATTTATGAAAAAAATTAAACACCTAAAACCACATAAAACCCCTAAAAACCTAAAAATTCTAAAAAAATCCCTTTAAATCCTTAGAATAACTAAAACCCCTCAAAATCCCTAAAACTCTATAAAACCATAAAAAACATAAAAATCCTTAAAACCCCCTAACATTCATCAAAAAACCTAAAACCCATGAAAAAAATAAAACCTTAAAAATATAAAAACATTTAAAATCCCTAAAAATACTAAAAAATTCTAAAACACCTTAAAAACCCCTAAAAACATTATAACCCTAAAAACACATAAAACCCCAAAAACCACTATAAACTCTAAAAACCCTTCAGACCACAATATATTTAATAAACACTAAAAAACTATAAAACCCAAAAAATCCTAATAAAACCTAAAAA
This sequence comes from Viscum album, assembly GCA_963277665.1. Taxonomy (NCBI): domain Eukaryota; kingdom Viridiplantae; phylum Streptophyta; class Magnoliopsida; order Santalales; family Viscaceae; genus Viscum; species Viscum album. Next base: position 1,421,212,329 of record OY728136.1, on the reverse strand, counting down.
CTCAAAAAAAATATAAAAACCCCTAACAACCCAAAAAAAAATCATAAAACCCCCTTAAAACCCAAAAAAAATTAAATTTAAAAATATACCTAAAACTTACTAAAATGTAAAAACCCTGAAAACCCTTATGAAACCCATAAAACCCAAAAAACACTTAAACCTTAAAAAAAGAAAAAAATGCTAAAAACCCTAAAAATCCAAAAAACCCTATAAATCACTAAAAACCACCAAATAACCTAAAAACCCAAAAACCCAAAAAAACTTTAATAATCCCTAAAAATCCATAAAATGTAAAAATCAAAAAAATACCTTGAATACCCCTAAGAAATACCTAAAACCTAAAAATACCTAAAATAAAAAAACTAAAAATTGCAAAAAATCCTAAAATAACCCAAAACACGAAAATCTAAAAAAACCCCTTATCCCCCTTAAAACCCATTAAAACCCAAAACCCCCATAAGAACCCTAAAAACCAATAAATACTCTAAAAATACATTGAACTTATAAAAACACTGAAAACACTAAAAAAACATTAAAACCATAAAAAACTAAAAAACCAACAAAAACCAAAAAAACACCATAAAACCCTAATAAACCTAAAAGACCATAAAAACTCTCGAAATCCCAAAATCCTAAAAAATATAAACTTCATAAAAGGATCTAAAAATAACAAAAATATAAAATATCTAAAAACCTTGAAAAGGAAAAGTAAAACTGAAAATCTTACCCATAATTAAAACCCCTGAAAGCCTCAAAAATTCTAAAACCCCCTAAAACACCTGAAAATCTGTAAGAACCTAAAAACCATAAAAATACTAAATACACTAAAAATCGTTAAAAACAGAAAAATCATTAAAAACAATGAAAACCCTTAAGAAAACCATTAAAACATAAAAAATACAAAACCACTAAAAATCTTAAAAAGCTAAAAACATAAAAACCCTAAAAGAACCTAGAACCCCTAAAAACCATAAAAACCCATAAAAACCATAAAATCCTAAACAACCATAAAAAACAACAAAAATAGTAAAAATTAAAAAACAACCTTTAAAAAACTAAATATTAAAAAACTCTAAAAACCTAAAAACCATAAAATCTCAAAAAACCCCTAAACACCTGAGAAAACTATAAAAAACCCAAAAAACACTAAAACCCCCTAGCACCCCAAAAATCACATGGAAATAAAAATAATCCCAAAAATACCTAAAACCCTAAAGACCCCAAAAAATAAGGAAAACCCCAATGAAACCCTTAAAACCCAAAATCACTTAATACCCATAAAAATAAATAAAACCCTAAACACCCCCCCTAAAAACCCCTAAAAACACTCGAAGTTCTTAAACCCCCTAAAACGCTAAAAAAATTAAATATTCTTTAAAATAAAAAAAGACAAAATACCCTAAAAACCAAAAAAAAAACCCTTCAAAACCTAAAAACCCTTAAACCCCTAAAATACCAAAAAATATCTAAAAACAATAAAAACTACTAAAAACCCCAAAAACACATAAGACCCCAAAAATCCATAAAAAACCTACAACCACTAAAAATATAAAAAACTTTAACAAAGAAAAATATAAAAAAACTCTAAAAAACATAAAAACCATAAAAAAGAAAAAAAAACCCTGAAAACCCAAAAAACCCTAAAACTCCTTATAACACTTAAGACTCTCAAAATCCGATAAAATCCTAAAAAATAATAAAAAACTAAAAACCCATAAAAATCCATAAAAACATAAAAAATAATAAAAACCCTAGAACCCTATAAGAGGCCCTTAAAAACCTAAAACACATAAAGCCCCAAAAAAATAAAAAAATGCTAAAACCCCTAAAAATTGTAAAAACCCTAAAACCCTCAAAAACCTCAAAATCTCCTAAACTGTAAGAACTATAAAATTTATAAAAATATTTTAAAAATCTATAAAAACACAAAAAACATGAACAACCCCAAAAAAAACAGAAGAAAAGTGTAAAAACCATAAAAAGTAAAAAACACCTAAAACCTAAAAACACTAATAAACCTAAAAATTCTTAAAGGGCCCAAAAAACCTCTAGAAAACATAAAAACCAAAAAAACATTAAAATCCTTAAAACCCCATAAGAATCCTACAAAATAACTAAAAAGTATTAAATCCATTCAAACAATTATTTTTTTGGAAAAACGCTAAAAACCCAAAAAAATCTAGAAAAACATAAAACCCCCCTAAAACTGAAAATAATAATAAAACCCCAAAAAACAAAAACATAAAAATCTGCAAAATCCATAAAAATGATAAAAAATATTTAATACCCTAAAAATTTCACAAAAATCCCCCAAAACATAGAATCCTTTAAAAACCATATGAAAACCTTAAAATCTTCAAAACCCTTAAAACCACTAAAAACCTAAAAAACACTAAAAATTCTAAAAAGAACTAAAAAACCTAAAAACCCTAAAACCATCAATATACCTAAAAACCCAAAAAACATAAAAATACATAAAATGCATTAAACTCCATAAAAACATTAGAAAATCTAAAAACCTGGAAAACCCCTAAGATACACGGAAAACCAAAAAACATATGAAACACCTAAAACGCTAAAGACGCTAAAAACCCTAAAAACCCTAAAACCCTAAAAACGATACAAAACCATAAAACCCCATAGAATCCCTGAATTCCCTAAAATATAAAAAATTCCTCTAAACCCATAAAAACAATAATATTTTAAAAAAAACTAAAACCCTAAAAAATTCAAAAAAAACAATAAAAAATATACCATAAAACCAGAAAAACCAGAAAAGCCCTCAAAATCCCTAAGAACCCTAAGAACACATAAAAATATTAAAAATACCTAAATCCTTAATGAATCATATGAAAACCATAAATACTTAGAAATACTCCCCTAAGAACTGTAAAAAGGATAAAACCCCCCAAAAAACTAAAAACCATAAAACCCCTAAAAACTCTCAAAATTTATGAAAGCCCTAAAAACCATAAAAATTGTAGAGAATCCTCAAGTCCTGAAAAATGAAAAAGCCATTAAAACCCCTAATAAACTCTTTAAGAACTAAAAACACTTAAATACCAAAAACCTAAAAATGTTAAAAACCCTAAAAAACCCTAAAACCCCAAAAAACCCTAAATATCTGTAAAAACCTAAAAAACCTCTAAATGATTGAAAACCCCCAAAACCCACTAAAACTCTAAAAACCCTTAAAACCCATAAATATGATAAAAATATCCAGAATACATAAAACCCCTAAAAAATTTTAAAAAACCAAAAAACCAAAAAACCATAAAGACCCTAAAAACCCTCGAATCCCTAAAAACCTAAATTACCATAAAAAATCCTAAAAATCCCTAAAACTCCCAAAAAACATAAAAACCCTAAAAATGATGAAATACTATAATCAAATTGTAAAAATCTAAAAAACACTTACAAATTCTAAAAACCTAAAAAAGATAAAAACGCTAAAACACACTAAAACCCAACAAAATCCCTAAAACAGTAAAAAAATCCATGAAAATCCCTAAAAATTCCAAAAAGTGTAAAAACCCCTAAAACCCTTGAAAACCCCAAAAACAAATTAAAAACATAAACACATTTAAAAAAACCTAAAAATTCTAAAGAAAACCCTAAAATCCCAAAACCACCAAAAAACTATTAAAATTAGTGAAAACATTAAAAACCCTAAAAACCATTAAACCCCTACAAACTTTAAATACTATAAAATTTTTAAAAACCATAAAAAACATAAAAAATCCATAAAAACCCAAAACAACTATAAACACTCTAAACCCCCTAAAACCCCAGAAACACTTAAAATGTGTCAAAACCATAAAAAATAAAAATACTAAAAAATAACTAAAATTATTGAAAAATGTAAAAAACCCTAAAAACCCTGAATACCCCTAATAAGTTTTTAATAACTAAAAACACAATAAACCCTCATATAACCTTAAAACATGAAAAAAACTAAAAAATCTCTAAAACCCCCCAAAATCCATAAATAACCTAAAAACCATAAAATCCTAATAATCCCTAAAAATCCCTAAAACATGAAAAACCATGAAAACCCTTAAATTCCCAAAGAAAATATTAAAAAACTAAACAAAACTTAATAAGACTAAAATCCTAAAAATACCATACAACGAAAAACCTTAAAATCCCAAAAACCCATAAAAACCCAGAAAAGCCTATAAAAACTCTAAAAACCCTTTAAAAAACTAAATTTTTTAATAAACTATAAATATTCAAAAAATCACTAAAAACCAAAAAGAACCATAAGTCCCTAAAAAACTAGAACATCTTAAAATCCCTAAAACCCGAAAATCCCATCAAATCCAAAAAACCAAAAACATCCTTCAAAACATAAACAGCCATAAAAACCTTGAAAACCCCGGATAAATCCTTAAAAACCAAAAAAACACTTAGAACCCCTAAAAACATAAAAATACTAAAACCCTAAAAACACAAAAAACCAATAAAAACCCTCAAAATCCATGAAAAACCTAAAATCCATAAAATCCTAAAAATCACTGAAATTGTAAAAATTTCTAATAACCCAAAAAACCCTTAAGAAAACCCTAAAAATCTAAAAAACCAAAACATTTCTAAAACCCTAAAAATCAATAAAACACATAAAACCCCAAAAATCCAAAAAAGCCAAAAAAATTATAACCCCACCCCCTTTAATAAAAGTATGAAAAGCCCTAAAACCCCGTAAAAATTACTAAAACTTCTAAATATAGTTTAAACCCCTAAATAAATTATAAAACTCAAAAAACCAATTAAAAGATTAAAAAACCCTCCAAACCCAAAAATCCCTAAATCTTTAAACACCTTAAAACCCCACGACCCCCAAAAAAACCATAAAAATTCTACAAAACCCCTAAAATTACCTAAATACATGAAAAACCTTATAAAAAGCTTACAAAAATTATTAAAACCGCTAAAAACCTAAAAACACTAAAACACTAAAAACCCTAAAATCCCTAAAAACCATAAAAGCACCTAACAAAAATAAAAAACTAATACCCCATAATATCCAAAAAAATCAAAAACTCTAAAAACCCTTTAACCTCCTAAAAATGAAAAAAAAACTCTAAAACCATAAAATCCTTAAAATTTTCAAAAAAAAACTCTTAAAACCAAAAAACCATAAAAACTATAAAGTCCCTCGAAACAAAATAAAAGCTGTGAAAATCCCAAAAATCCCAAAAAACCCATAAAATTCTTAAAAAATCCATAAAATCCCTAAAAAAGAAAAAAACCCTAAAACCCATGAAAACCCCTCTGAAAACCTTAAAAACCTAAAATCACATAAAACACCTAAATAATATTAAAATGAAAAAACCCGTAAAAATTTCTAAAACCCCAAACCATAAACCCTAAAACTCCATAAAATCCCTCAAAATCCCAAAAAAACAAAAACCACATAAAAATCATAAAAGTCCCTTAAAATCTCCAAAACATTAAGAAAATAAAAAATCCTCTAAAAACCCAATGAAAACCTTAAAAACCTAAAAACACGTAAAAACTCTAAAACCCCTTTAAAACCCATAAAACCCTTGATTCCAATAAGAACCCATCAAATCCACTAAAAACTCTAAAAACCCTGTAAACCCATAAAAACACTAAAAGGATCAAAAAACCCTTAAAACCCTAAAAAATAAAAAACCCCATAATCCCCCAAAAAACACAAAAAACCCAAAAAACCCTCAAAACTCCAAAAACCTTAAAACCCAAAAAATCATTAAAATCCTTGAAAATCCTTTCAAATGTAAAAATCACTAAAAACATAAAAATCCCTAAGAAAACCTTTAAAATATAAAAACACTTAAAATCCTGAAAAATAATAAAAACTCAAGAAACCATAAAACAAAAAAAACTCAAAATCCCCCAAAACCCAAAAAATCCATAAAAATACTAAAAAATCCAAAAAATTCCCTAAAAACATAAAAACCCCTAATAAATGTGAAATCCAATAAAAACATTATAATCCTAGAAACTCATAATAAACCTAAAAATTCTAAAACCCTTAAAAACCCAAAATATTATAAAACACATAAAAATCCCTAAAATCCATAAAAATACTAAAAACTGATAAAAAACCAAAAAATGTAAAAATCAAAAAAAATCCTTAAAAACACTAAACACTCATAGAAAACATAAAAACACTGAAAACTATTAAACCATTTAAACACATAAAAACATTTAAATACTCTAAAATCCCCTTAAAACCAAAAAAATCTCAAAAAATTCCTTAAAACACAAAAAACCAAAAAAACCCAAAAACTGTAAAAGTCCTCAAAACCCAAAAAAACATAAGAACCCTAAAAATTCATAAATAAGCCTATAAACATAAAGACCCTAAAAACATAAAAACCCATAAGAAAACATTAATAAATAATAACATAAAACCCCAAAAAACCAAAAAAATGATAAACACCTAACAAATCCTAAAAAATCTAAAAACCCTCAAAATCCCCAAAACCCTAAAAATAATAAAAATCCAAAATATCCATAAAATCCCAAAAAAATGTAAAATACCATAAAAACCTTGAAAACCCTAAAAAAACATTAAAAAACAAAAAAAATCCATAAAACCCCTAAAAATATAAAAACAATAAAACCCTAAACCCCAAAAAACACTAAAAACACAAAAAAACCATCAGAATCCCTAAACCCCTAAAAACTTAAAAATCAAAAAATTCCAAAAAAATACCTAAAAATGTAAAAAAAACCCTAAAAACTATTAAGAACTCTATGAAAACCTTAAAAAACTATAAAACATGAAACCCATAAAATTATAAAAATTGCTAAAAACCATAAAACCTATAATACCATAAAACCCTCTAAAAAACATAAAACCCCCCAAAAAAATTAAAAACCTCTAAAAACCCAAAAAACCCACTAAAAATCTAAATACCCTTTAAACCCCTAACAAAGATAAAAACTCTAAAAAACATAATGACCCTAAAAACTCAAAATTATCCTGAAAATTTTAAAAAAAACCCATTAAACACTAAAATCCCTAAAAAGCCCTCAAAACCCTTAGAACCCCAAAAACCCAAAAAACCATAAAAACAAAAAAGGCATAAAAATATGTAAATATGTTAAAAACATAAAACCCCTATAAAATCACAAGAAAACCATAAAAATAGAAAAAGACATTTAATCCCTAAAAAACATAAAAGCTCCAAAAACCAATAAGAAACCACAAAAACCCTAAAATCCCAAAAAAACCCCAAAATACCTACAAACCCTATAAACACATACAAATCATAAAACATCCCTAAAAATCCCTAAAAAAGTAAAAACCCATTAAAACCTTGAAAACAGTATGAAAACCATAAAAGCTAAAAATTTCCAACACTAAAAACCCTAAAAGACCCTAAAACCCCCTAAAAACAAAAAAACCCCTAAATATCTTTAAAAACCCTAAAAATTCACAAACCCCCTAAAAATAATAAAATATCTTAAAACTATTTATAACCCAAAAAACAATAAAATAGCTCAAAAAAACCATAAAACACCTAAAAACTCAAAAAAAAACCCGAAAACCCCACTAAAACCATAAATCCCTAAAACCCCTAATACACCTCAAAGTCACTAAGACCCCTAAAAACACATAAAATCCGAGAAAAACCCCTAAACCCCATAAAAACATAAATACCATAAATACCATAAAAATACCTAAAACATAAAAAACCCTAAAACCCCTGAATAACCTTAATAAAACCATAAAAACCAATAAACAATAAAAACCAATAAAAACCTAAAAATTGCCAATGACACTAAAAACCTCTGAAAAGACAGTAAAATCCCAAAACCTCCTTGAAAACTTAAAAATAATAAAAACACATAAAAACCATAAAAACCACAAAAAGCTATAAAAACCCCTTAAAACCCAATAATTAATAAACTATAACAAACCTTAAAACCCATAAAATTTCAAAAAAACCAAAAACATCAATAAATCCAAAGAAAAAACACTTAAAAACCAAAAAATCCCAAGCCTTACAGATTCCCTGAAAATCCTAAAACCGCAAAAATAATAAAAAACCTAAAATCCCCTAAAAACATTAAACCCCATAAAAACCCTAAGAAAATCATAAAAAATAAAAACAGTTGAAACCCTTAAAAACTAAAAACACCTAAAACCCCTTAAAACCGAAAAAATCCTTCAAAATCATTAAAATTATAAAAAATCTGTAAAAATAATTTAAAATAAAACCCTAATCTAATAAAAATCCTAATAAAACCTTAAAAATTAAAAACTCTTAAAAACTATAAAAAGTATAAAAACCACTAAAACCCCTCAAAACCCTTAAAAACGTTAAAACCACCAAAATACCAAAAAAACCATAGAAATTCTAAAAGTCACTAAAAATACCTAAAAATGCCAAAAAAACCCCTTAAAACCTAAAAAATGCAAGAAAACAATAAACCCCTAAATAAACATAGACCTCTTAAAAACAAAAAAACACTAAAATCCCTAAAACCCCCAAAAAACCCCTAAAAATCATAAAACCCCTAAAAATATAAGAAACCCTAAAAACCAATAAAACCATAAAAACCTTAAAAAGTCTAAAGACCCTTTAAACCATTAAAAATGTTAAAAAACACTAATGCCCTTAAAAACATAAAAAACTCAGAAAACTCCTAAAACCCAATAAAACAAAAATATTTAAAAAACCCTCAAAACCACAAAATCACTAAGAACCTTAAAAATAAAAAAAATAAAAAGTGAAAATAATTCATAAAAATGTAAAAATACCGAAAAACCTGAAAATTCGTATCAAAACCATAAAAACCTAAAAACACATAAAACCCCTAAAAACCAAAAAACACTAAAAACCATAAAAATCATAAAAACCCAAAAAACATCAAAAACCCATAAAAACCATAACAATACTTAAAACCCATAAAAACCATGAAACCACTAAAAACTCTGAAAACATTTTAACCCCTAAAAACAATAAAAACACTAAAAACCATAAAAACCCTAAAACCTCTAAAAACATGAAAACCCTAAAAATCCGTAAAAACCCTAAAAATCCATAAAAATCATAAAAACCCTAAAAATTACCAAAATGTAAAAATCCCTAAAAACATTAAGTACACAAAGAATATATTAAAAACCTAAAAACACTTAAAACCCCTAAAAATCCAAAAAATGATAAAAACACTTAAATCCCACTAATAATAATAATAATAATAATAATTAGAAACCCTAAAACCCTTACAACACATAAAACCAATAAAACCCTAAAATGACTAAAAAATATAAAAACCCATTAAACCCCTTAAAATGTTAAAAGAACACAAAAAAATATAAAAACCATAAAAAATAAATACCCCTAAAAACCCATAAAAACCATAAAAACATAAAACCCCCAAAAAAACCATAAACCCCTCTAAATCACTAATTTCCCTAAAACCCCATGAAATACTTAAAAATACATAAAACCTAAAAAACCTAAAAACACCCTATAACCCTAAGAAGGCCATGAAACCTAAAAACTCTTAAAACCCCTATAATATAAAAAATTGGAAAACACAAAAACCCATCAAAATACCTAAATCACCAAGAACCATAAAAATCCCTAATAACATAAAAACCCAAAAAACTCATAAAACCCATTAATAAAACATTAAAAACCTAAAAACGCCTAAAAATCCTCAAAACCAAAAAATGATCATATCCTTAAAAGACCCTAATAAATCTAAAACACCCTAAATACATTAAATACCCATGAACCCTTAAAATAATCTAAACTCCATAAAAACCCTAAAACCTAATAAAAATATATAATCCCTTTAAATCCGTAAAAATGTTAAAAACACTAAAAACATTAAAAAAATAAAAATCTCAAAAAACTTCGAAAAAAACATAAAAATATTGAAAACCCTCAAAATCCATAAAAACCATAAAAAGGATAAAAATCACAACAAATCTATAAACATTACTAAAATATAAAACACAATATAACCACTATAAAACCCTAAAAACCATAAAAGCATAAAAACATAAAACCCCTAAATACCCAAAAAAAATGAAAACCCTAAAACACTAAAACCCTAAAAACCCTTAAAATCTGTAAAAATGATAAATCCCATAAATATCATAAAAAAGAAATAAAAATAATTAAAAACATAAAAAATCAATAAACCCCTGAATGATTCTTAAAAAACATTAACTACCCTAAATTAATTAAAACAAAAAAAATACTGAAACCCTCAAAGACCATAAAACCCTAAAAACACCTAAAACCACAAATAACCTGAAAATCACATAAAAGCCCTAAAACCAAATAAAATCTCTAAAATCCCTTAAAATCCCTAAAAATGATTTAAAAACTCTAAAAACCTTTAAAACACTAAAAAACTAAAACCCCCCCCCCCCAAAACAATAAAACCATAAAAACCAATAAAAACACTCAAAATTGCTAAAAACAAAAAAAAATCCAAAATATTAAAAAATTCAAAAAAAAATTAAAAAACCTCTAAAACCCTTGAAATACACTAAGAAAACGTATAAAACATTAAAATACATAAAACCCCTAAACAACCTAAAAATGATAAACCCCTAAAACTCTCTAAAAACTGAAAAAATCATAAAATCATAAGCCCCTAAAAACCTTCAACAAAACCTAACACCCCATAAAAACCCAAAAACACCACTAAAAATGCTAACTTTTTTACCCCTATAAATGTAAAAAATTATAAAATTATTAAATCCTAAAAACAGGAAAAAATCGTAAAACCCTAAAAAAACAAAAAAAAAACCCCAAACTTCCAAAATCCCTAATAATCCATAAAACCCACAGAATCCTCAAAAATCCTTAAAAATATTTAAAAAAATTTAAAATCCCAAAAACATAAGAAAACCCCTATGAAAACATTAAAAACCTATATAAAACCTCTGAAACCTAAAAAATATAAAATCTCTAAAAAGAATCCTAAAATAATAAAAAGCCTATAAATCCTTATAAACCCTAAAAACCCATTAAAATCACAAAAAATCCCATAAAGTTCCAAAATATCTCTAATAACATTAAATCCCTAAAGTCCCCAAAACCCCTAAGAAAACCTTAAAAACATAAAAACACTTAAAATCTATAAAATCCTAAAAATGATAAAAACCCTAAAGACTCTGAAAACCCTAAACCCCCTTGAAAGCATAAACCCCTAAAACCCATAAATACTCTAAAACCCCTAAAAACCAACTAGAAACTATAAAAACCCTTTAAACCCCAATTTTTTTTAAAAACACTAAAACCCCTTAAAACAACTATAAAAGTAAAAAAAACCGAAAAACCCAAAAAACCATAAAAAATACATAAACCATAAAAACCATAAAACCCCCAATCAAAATCCATAAAACCCTAAAAGGCCATAAAAACCCACAAAATCCCTAAAAATCCCTAAAAACATAAATAACCATAAAAAAATAAAACACCTATAAAAACCACAAAATAAAAAGAAAAAATGACACCCTTAATAACCTACAAAATTCTAAAATCTCTTCAAAATCATAAGACCCCAAAACCTGTGAAAACCCCAAAAATCCATAAAAACACTAAAATACATAAAAACCCATAAAGACCCATAAAAACCCTAAAACCACTAAAAAATATAAAACCCATTTAAACCCAAAAAAATTTAAAAAAAGTCTAAAAAACATAATCCCCTAAATACATAAAAAACATCCAACCCAAAAAAACCAAAAAACCCCTAAAAACACTCAAAATCCATAAAAATCTATAAAAACTATAAAAAACATAAAAATCACAAAAAATTCCAAAAAATGCAAAAAAACACCTAAAAACATGAAAAATCACTATGAAAATATTAAAAACCAAAAATCACTTAAAGCCCCAAAAAAAATTATAAAAAGAAAAAACCCAAAACCCCAAAAACCCAAAACACTCTAAAACCCCTAAAAACCTTAAAAACCCTAAAACTCCATAAAATCATAAAAGCCAGTAAAAACTATACAACTCATTAAAACACTCCAAATGTTAAAAAAACTCTAAAAACCTAAAAACTAAAAAAACCCTAAAAACCCAAAAAATAACCCAAAAAACCATAAAAGTTTTAAATTCCCAAAAAAACCCAAATCCCCAAAAAACTGATAAAAACAGTAAAACCCATAAAAAACCTACGCAAACCAAAAATACCTAAATATTTAAAAACCCTAAAAATTGTGAATAACCTTAAGAAAACCTTAAAATATAAAAACACTTAAACACCTTAAAAAACCTAAAAAATTCTAAAAACCCTAAAAACAATAAAAACCATAAAATACCCTCAAAAATCCTAGAATGTTTAAACAACCATAAAAATAAAAAAGACCAAAAAATCTATAAAAATGTAAAAAATATTAAGAACCCAAAAAAACCCCTAAGAAAACATCAGAAACATGACAAGACTTAAAACTAAAAAAATAAATACCACTTAAAACCCTAAAAGTATCTAACAAACCAAATGCCCACAAAAAAACCATAAAAATCCCCAAAATGATAAAAACCCATAAAACCATAAACACCAAATAAAAATTTACCTTTAAAAATCCAATAAAAACCCAAAAAACTCTTTAAATCCCTATACAGTATAAAAAAATCTACAAAACTTTAAAGCCCCTAAAAACTAAAAAAACCTAAAACCCCCAAAAATCATAAAAATCCGTAACAAACCCTAAAATCTCTCAAAATACCGAGAACCCCTAAAAACCTTAATAACCCAAAAAAAATCTAAAAATACCTAAAAATGTAAAAAACCCTAAAAACCATGAAACCCCAAAAAATATATATAATCCTAAAAACACATAAATCCCTAAAAACCAAAAGAAAACTAAAACCCCTAAAATCCCTAAAACCCTGAAAACCGTTATAAAAATAAAAAATCCCAGAACCCATAAAAACACTTAAAAACCATTAAAAACACTAAAATCCCTTCAAATCCCAAAAAATGTTAAAAATCTATAAATGACAATAAAAACCATAACAAACTCAAAAATTCCGTAACAAAAAAAGCATATAACCCTCAAAATCCAAAATCCTTCAAAATCTTTAAAAACACTAAAAACCATAAAAATCCTGAAATTACTTAAAATCACTAATAACATAAATATCCCTAAAACCCTAAAACCCACTAAGAAAACCTTAAACCAAAAAAATCACTTAAAACAACTAAAGCACCTAAAAAATATATATACCCTAAAACCCCTAAAAACCATAAACCTTCCTAAAACCCTATAAAATATCCAAAAACCATAAAACCCCTAAACACCCATAAAATCCTAAAAAATTCACTAAAAACTTTAAAAACCCTTTAAACACATAAAATTTTAAAAAAAAATATATAAAAACCTTAACAACTCTAAAAAATTCAAATAAAACTATAAATCCCTAAAAATCATAAAAAGGCTAAAACCCGGAAAAACTTGAAAATCCATTAAAACCAAAAAATATAAAAAAATCATAAAAATCCTTAAAAATCACTAAAAACATGAAAAACACTAAAAACCCACCTAAAACCATAAAAACCTAAAAGCACGATAATCCCCTAAAACCCAAAAAATGCGAAAAAATTATAAAAAACCCTATAAGAACATAAAACCCCTAAAATTAATAAAAACACCTAAAAACATAAGAACACCCAAAAACCCCATAAAAACCATAAAACCCCACTAAAATTGTTATGAACCCCACAAACGGCTATGAAAATTAAAAAACACTAAAAAAATTAAAAAACAAAAAAAATCTCAAAAAACCCAAAAAAAAAATTGAAAGCCCATAAAAACCCTCAAACCACTAAAAACCTAAAATCACTTAAAATGACTAAACCCCTAAAACCCCTAAAAACGTAAAAAAACCTCAAAACCCCATAAAAACCATAAACACCCACTAAAAACATTAAAACACCTTTAAACCAATAAAAGGTTAAATAATCTACAAACTTTAAAAACATAAAAAAACTAAAAAAAACCCAAAAACCCCAAAAAACAAAAAAAAACCAAAAACCCCTCAAAATCTCTAAATATCCTAAAAAACAAAAAACAAAAAAACTCCTTATAAAAATCTCTAAAAATGTAAATGACCCTAAAATCTTGAAAAACTTTTAGAATACGTTAAAAATATAAAATCACTCAAAACCCCTAAATACCTAAAAAATGAAAAAACACCTAAAAATCCCCAAAAACCCATATATCCATAAAAATACTAAAATCCATAAAATACACTAAAAACCTATAAATGATATATGAAATAATTAAAAACTATAAAAACATTTTAAAACCCCATTTCTTTTTAAAAAAACTCTAATAAACCATTAAAACCCTAAAAACTCAAAAATAAAACCCCTATAAACCAAAAAATCCATAAAGCCACTAACAACCTTAAAACCACAAAAATCCTTAAAAACCTAAAAATCATAAATATTCTAAAATTCCATAAGAATTCATAAAAATATAAAACCCATAAAAATAATGAAAACCTCTTAGAAATCCTTAAAAAATAAAATTATTCAAAACACCTAAAAGACAAAAAAACACTAAAACCCGTAAATAACCTAAAAACCCATAATGACAATAAAAACCCAAAAAAATAATACAAATCCTAAAAACAACTAAAAACTTTTATAACACTCTAAACCATTAACATTTTTAAAAACTATAAAAAACATTGGAACCCTCATAAAACTCCAAAAAAAAACCAAAAACCATAAAAACCCAAAAATAACCCCTCAAAATCCTAAAAAACTCTAAAACAACCTAATAATCCAAAAAAAATTCAAAATCCCGTAAAACATATATAACCCTTAAACCCTAAAACCCATAAGAAACCCTTAAAAAATAAACTCACATTAAACCCCTAAAGACATAGAAATGATAAAAACCATAAAAGCCCATAAAATTCCTAAAAATCAAACACTCGTAAAACCCTTAAAAACGCTAAAAACACATAAAAACACTAAAAACCCACAATAATATCTAAAAACCCATTAAATCCATAAAAAATTAAGAAATTATAAAAAACCTTATAAACACTAAAAAATGAAAAAAAACCCTAAAACCCAGAAAATCCCCAGAAAACCCTCAAAATCACTTTAAACCATTAAAGAACATTAAAGTATTAAAACAATCCCTAAACCCCTAACAAAAGAAAAAAAATCCTAAAAGTCCTCAAAATTTCTAATAAAACCAAAAAACAATTAAAACCACTGAAAACCAAAAAACACTAAAAATATTTATAAACACAAAAACCCATCAAAATCACCAAAACCCATAAATCAACATAAAAATCCAAACAACTATAAATATATTTAAAATCTAAGAAACAAAAAATAAACCAAAAACCATAAGAAAATAGAAGATACAACAAAAAAATTTTAAACCCCTAAAATACCTAATAACAACTAAAATCATAAAGACCCTAAAAACCCTAAAAACAACTAAAAACAAAAAAAAACCAAATATCAAAAAAAAACTGGAGAAAACCCAAAAACCCACTAAAATCCACTAAAAACACTAAAAATCCATTAAACCACTAAAAATGTTTAAAAAATCCAATGAACATAAAAAATAAAAAAAACAATAAAAAAACCTAAAAAAAAAACAAAAAAAACAAAAAACCCTTAAAATTCTTAAAGGCCCTAAAAATCTCAAAATCCCTAAAAACCTAAAAACCCAAAAAACGCCAAAAAATTCATAAAAAAGTCAAAGAATTCTAAAAACATAAAAAAACACTAAAACATTAATAGTGATAATAAAAAATTAAAAAATAAAAAACATTTAAAACCATAAAAATGATAAAACCCCTAAAATCATAAAAAACCCCTTAAAACCTTAAAACCCCTAAAACCCCAAAAAACATAAAAACCAACTAAAAATATAAAAACCCGTTAAAACCCTAAAAATATAAAAAAATATAAAAAAACATAAAAACCAAAAAAAAACTCAAATAAATCTAAACAACCAAAAAATATCATAAAACCCATAAAACCCATAAACACCAAAAGACCCTAAAAATCTCCAAAAACCATAAATTAATAAAAATCGTAAAAATCACAAAAAAATCACAATAAAAATTAAAATCCCTAAAAAATGAAAACCTCATAGAATACTATATAATCCTAAATACACTTACAACCCATTAAAAACCTAAAATTACTAAATACCCTAAAAATCTGGAAAAAAACTCTAAAAATGATTAAAACCCTAAAATTCATAAAAACCCCATAAAACGGTAAAACCCAATGAAAGATAAAAGAAACCTCTAATACCCTAAAAATTTATGAAATCAAAAAAACCATAAAACCTATAAAAAAACTAAAAAAAATATTGAAACACATAAAAAACATAAATCCCTAAAATCCCATAAACCCCTCAATATCCCTAAAAACCCTTAAAAATTATAAAAATCCCCAAAAATCAATAAAAACATAAGAAACGCTAAAAACCATGAAAATAATAAAGAAACCATAAACTCATAAAAACACTTAAAACTCATAAAAAGCCTAAAAATGCTAAAAACCCTAAAAACCCCAAATAACCTAAAAACCCTAAAGACTATAAAAACACCTAAATCCATAAATTCCTTAAAACCCCATAAAATCTCTAAAACCCACTAAAACTATAGAAACCCTTAAAACTCATAAAAACATTAAAAACACTAAAAAAAATTAAAACCCTACAAACAAAGAAAACTATACAAAACCAAAAAAATAAAAAAACCCTCAAACCCTCTAAATCCCTAAAAACCTAACAACTCGTACAAATCCTTAAATATCCCTAAAATTTTATAAAAACATAAAAAATTCCTAAAAACCTAAAAACTATAAAACCCCTAAAAAAATATAAACCGTAAAAACCTTTAAAAACCACAAACCACAAAAGACCCTCAAAACCCGAAAACCCACTTAGATATCCTTAAAAACCTAAATACACTTCAAAGCCTAAAAACCTAAAAACCTAAAAATGATAAAAATTATAAAACCCATAAAAAACCTTAAAACCCATAAAACCACCAATAAAACCATAGACCCATAAAAACTATAAAAACACTAAAACCCCTGAAAACAAACTAAAAACTCTAAAAACCCTTAAAAACCATAAAAAAAATCTCTAAAAACCATAAAAAACCCCAAAACCCCTAAAAGTTCATAAAACCCCTAAAAACAATATAAATAATTAAAAATACTCCAAAATACCTGAAAAACATAACCCCCCTATGAAAACCGAAAAAACATAAAAACACTTAAAACCCCTAGAAACATAAAATATGCTAAAAACCTAAAAACCCTAAAAATCCTAAAAATCCCTAAAACCCCTAAATCCCATAAAAATACTAAAAAGGACTAAATATCTTAAAATTTTAAATACTCTAAATAACCCAAAAATCCTGAGAAAATCTTAAAAAGCTAAAAACTCTTAAAACACATAAAAACCTAAAATGATAAAAATCATAAAAAACTCTAAAAACTCTAAAAACACTAAAAACCCTAAAACCCCTAAAAATAAAAAACTGTAAACAACAATGAAAATCATAAAATCCCATGAAAACTATAAAAACCATTCAAACCACTAAAAATGTTAAAAACACAAAAAACCCTAAAAACACAAAAACTCAAAAACAACTAAAAACCATAAAAATTATAAAAACCCTAAAAACCTTAAAACCCTAAAAATCCAAAATAAAACACATAAAAATAATAAAATCACAATAAAAATCACTAAAAAGTAAAAACCCTAAAAACCCATATGAAAATATTAAAAATATAAAAACACATAAAACCCCTAAAAATCCTAAAACGATAAAAACCCAAAAAAATTCTAAAATTCATAAAAATAGTAAAAACCCCTAAAACCCTTCAAACACCTTAAAAGACAAGAAAAACACTAAAAAACCATCCAACAACAAAAATTTTTTAAAAAAATCTAAAAAACGTAAAAATAAAAAAAATTCCAACAATCCAAATAAACCTAAAAACCCTAAAACCCCTCAAAATCCATAAACCCCCTAATAACCATAAAAATACCAAAAATTAACTAAAAATTTCTCAAAATTTAAAAACCATAAAATCCCTAAATAAACATATTAAAACCATTCAAAAATAAAAACACTTTAAACCCATTAAAACCTAAACACGCTAGAAACCCTATATTCATTAAAACCAATAGAAATCTTAAAAAATTAATAAAATGAAGAAACCCCTAAAAGACCACTAAAATTTCTAAAACTCCTTAAAATCCCAAAAAACATTAAAAAACTCTAAACCCATGAAATCCTAAAAATATAAAAAAACCCTAAAACCAAAAAAACTATAAACCCCTAAAAATAGTAAAAACCCTAAAAACCCTAAAAATCCCTAAAAACTAAAAATATACTAAGTTATAAAATCGGTTAAAATGTAAAATCACTAAAAAATACTAAGAGAACCTCAAAAACATAAAATCACTTAACACCCCTAAAAACCGAAAAACACTAAAAACAATAAAAAAACTTCAAAACAACTAAAATACTAAAAACCATAAAAGCCCAAAAACATTAAAAATATAAAAATCCACTAAAAACATTAAAAACCCATAAGACCCTAAAACATTAAGAACTATAAAAAACAAAAAATAACCATAAAAACCAAAAAATTCCTAAAAAATATAAAAACCCATAAAAATACTAAAAAACCCTAAGAATCCCTGAAAAAGTAAAAAAAATTAAAACCCCTAAATACCAGTAAGAAAAAATTAAAAAAGCTAAATACACATAAAAACCCTAAAAATAATAAAAAAGTAATAACCCTTTAAAGCCCCAAAATAACATAAAAACCATAAAAACCCATAAAACCATAAAAAACTAAATAGCCATAAAACCATAAAACCAAAAAAACTATAAAAACCATTTAAACCACTAAAAATTTAAATAAAATCACAAACCATTAAAAACACTAAAAACTATAAATAACCTCTAAAACCCACAAAATAGGAAAAGAAACCAATAACACTAAAATCCTTACAACCATCAAAATCCCTTTAAACCATAAAAACAATAAAATCCAAAAAAACCCATGTAATCCAAAAAAATGTAAAAAATCATAAAATATTATAAAACCAATAAGAAGACATTAAAAACTGAAAAACTCTTAAAACCAAAACAAACACGAAAATCCTAAAAACTATTATACCCCCTCGTAGGTGGCACGTTTTTCGGGCAGTGTGGAAATAGCCGACGAGGATCATCACCTGTCTCTTTTTCCATAGAGGCGGGTTCTCATTGAACATTCCATTCATTTTTTTGACTCGTTCAACATTATTATCCTTTAAAGAAGATTGAATTAACCCTATGGGAACTTTCGGTCCCAATAGGTGATTGCGTGGGGGTCAAGTACTCAAAAAATCAGTCCTTCTTGGATGTAACTTCCTCGTATGGTCTCTAACGTGTTTATTTATGGATCGAAGAATACCCAATGGTCGTAGTATCCAGGATTCATGGATCTTATTTCCAAAGGCACGCACTCATTAGTTGATGATTTGGCTAATGACACTTAAGGACTCCATTGATTGATAGGATGAGAGGTTAGGGTCACCGTACCATTTTGGGGGAGGAATTTTTCATTTTTCAGGACTCTCTTATAGATTTAAGTCATTTTCATATGTTAGTGAATCCTTGGTTCATTCCCAAAGAGTGTGTCCATGGGATACCCTTGGTTTGAAAAACCATCGTAATCATGCATATATTTGATTCAACAGAGGTGACACTGACTTGATCCATATTATAAGGTGCTCTAGAGTTTATCATCATCCAGGTGGGATGGAAGGTGGCTTAATTTTGGTATTGGACCCATAATAAGGGATTCCTAAGTAGCCTCAGAAGAGGAATTAGAACCCACATAGTTTGGAAGGTGTGGGGCTTATGCATGTAACTTATCATTTGAGGGGACATGATTGGGTGGACCCTTTATCAGTGGGAACCCATTTGAGTTCAACCCTTCTCGTAGGCATCCTACGTATCCAGCATTGATCAGGAATCAGAGTTATTATAGTTCAAAAGTGTAGGGCATATGAATGAGAGCTACCCATTTGATAAACATTTTTGTGAAACCATTATGGATGGGCACCCATTTGAGCTCATGCCTTCTAGAAATCATCTTATGTATCCTATTTTGATTAGTAATCGGAGTTCTCATAGTTCATATATGTGGGGATTATGCATGAGAGTTTCCCATTGGATAAATATGATTGTGTGGACCCTTTATGGATGGACACCCATTTGAGATTGGGCCTTCTGGAAGGGGTCTTACGTATCCAATTTATATTAGGAATCAGAGTTATTGTAGTTTAGAAGAGTGCTAATGTTTTTATCATAAAAAACCTCTAATATCATGTGAGTCATGATAGGTGTGAGAAACAATATGATTTGAAATATTAAACAATGCATGTGCCTCATCCCCTGTTGGTGGGGGAGGGAGAGCCTGTGGCGGAAGAGGCTGGGGCGACCGTGGGCAAGGGCATGGATCGATGAACCCTTCCATGTGAAATGGTATTAATTGTCATGCAGCCCAGCCTCAAATGATTTGGGAATTACCTCAGCAGGAGGGCCCCAGAGCACGTTCTAGGAAGGAGAGGAGTTCTGTACATGCCAAAGATCATTGTCCCTTATTGAATGGAAAAGAAAGTGATCACCATTAATCCTAATAATAGGGAGGTTCATATCGGTATCTCAAGGTTGGACTCTGGATTAGCATGGGAATTTATCATTATAGGAAATCCCGAAGCCCTCACCTTTGTGGGGATGGCCTTCATGAATCCGCTTACCACGAGTATATAGACTCAATGGGGCGCGCTGATCCACCCAATAGTCTGATCACATGGTTCTGGTGGCTTTGGAGGAGGATTTGACCTAGTTTAGGAGTAATGGTTTTCATAGGTACCATGGAGGACTAGATGGTAGTTGAGGGGTGAGGTTGGAACTGGTAGGATTAATACCCAAAAACACCCCATTTTGCATTATGGTTTTCCATCTAGGATGGGGTAGAATCTGTATAACATAGTGGTATGCGGGTAGAGGGGTCTTCCACATACCACTATGGAAGATAGGCATGGGTATCAACTACCATGCACTGAAGTGGTTTGCGGCTCACCATGCTGCTTTAGGTTTAATCCATGTACTGATTGGGTATGCGACGCTAGGTTCAATCCACGTAGTGGTACGCTATGTGGAGCACCATACTGTAGGAGTGTCTGAGGGATTACCATTGTCGAGAAATTCATCCGCGAGAATTATTTAGTTATTGGTTGATCAGTTACATTCATAATTCTATTATTATTATTCAATTCCGCCATTTTATGGTTCACAGCCAGCTGTACCTACAGAGGAAGTGGTTCATGGTTTGTGGTTCGTGTTTCATTGATGAAACAAGATGAAAGACAATGTTCATCCTTTTAAGTCCCATCAAGACTTCATCATTTATCCATCCTTCTATCCGTCTCCATATTATTTTTCTTCTTATTCTACTGTACTCATTTTATAGATCATTGGAGAGATTGTATCTATTGGGAACACAACACCATTTGTTGAGGCCCATTGAAGTAGTATTCTGACCCACATAAGACTATGTCAACCGGGTTTTGAGGAGGCTTCGGTTCGCAATAACAGTTCTCAAAACCCCCTCCCATTGGATTTGTCTTCCAATTGATGGGTTCATAGTATGGTACGTGGAATGGCCTTACATGCACAACTACCCTGGTTGACGTGGTTCGCAGTTTTTCTTTTCTCTCTGGCCATCGCTTCGCGGGCCAGCAGTTTGTGGACCGTCTCACATTACTTTTTGTTCGCAATCCATCTTCTCGACATACCTTTCCTAGTGATGGTACGCAGACTACATAAGAACCTTCAAAACATGAGTTCCATAAAGTTCTTTTAAATAATTTCAACTCAATTTTAGTCCCCTCACCTTGATAAACTTGTAGAAGCACTTGCTTCCTTCTAAAAAGTGATCATGGGTGGATTTTCTCCTCTTGGAAGAATTTTCCAGACCCTAAAAATTCCCCCATCAGAATGGTGTCTCTTTAGAATGAAAAGGAGACTATTTCGATGTAGAAGTGATCCAGAACTGAAATGGTTCATGGTAGAACATGTAGACCTAGTAGGATGGGACCAAACCTATATATTAGGGACCATGTCATTTTTCTTTTACCATTTATCATAGTGAAAAGAAATCCCAATTTTTTCATCTCTCTCTACTCACCCGTACTGTGATCCTTATAAAAATCATGTTCGTGAACTGTACCATATGTTCCACAAACTGATTTCCTCACCATTGCTTCATCCGTATACCACATTTTTAATTCCGCAAAGGGGACTGTGGAATTTTAAAATTTAATATCTGGATTCCACATGGAAGAATGCTACACGACTATCTTGTTTGCATACCAAACATAAAAAACTATTAATATGGACACAAATTTTAATCCACAACTTCTGAACATGAACTTAACTAAGGTGGAGGTCCCCAGTTTCTTTATTTCGTAGACCGTTCTGATCGCCATTCAATATTTCACGGGCCTGCGCCTCGTAGTTATTTTATGTACCATAGCTATAAATGGTGAAGTTCATCCACGTACCATATCCATAGGAAGAGTAGCTTCCACGTGTCATGTTATAAATGGAATTATCCTTTCATGTGCCATTTCTAGGAACAATATTCATAGCCTTTTGCAAACAATCTTTAAGTCATTTTCCTTTTTTCATAGCCTTTATCCAAAAACTTTCTGTCAGAATGACTTCTCATTGACTTCTGGATCTCCCTATACAGGATATAATGGAAGATTCATAGGCTACTACTAACATATCCATTCCTTCTGAGGCAACTATTACTGCTCCTCTTTTTGCTGATGATGAAATATCAAAGGATATAGAGGCTTTGGTTGATGAAAAGACTCTAGTTGTTCTATTTCCCCAATCCCTTGTGAATCTACTCACAATGCGTCAACGTGAGTACTCGGTCTCAAACAAGCATCCTTCTTACAGGATTGGCCATTTTTCTGACAGGGTGATCCCGAAACTAAACCAGATTGATCAGCCCACTGTTTGGATAATTAATACTTCTGTTCTGAAGACCTTGATTTCTTCTAAGGGTTGGTACCTTCATAGAGACACTACCTATGGGACTTTTCGGCACAATGTGCCTCAAACCATAGTGGGGGCACAACGGAAGCCTGATTAGATGGCCCACTACTACAAAATCATCATGTGGTAGGCTATAGAGAATGAGCAGTTTGGTTGGTAATCTCAATGAAACCTTATCCCTAGAGGCTCGTTTGTCTTGGATTGGGGTGGCCCTTTTGGGTTCTCCAGTGTTGTGAAGAATTCTGAGCCGAGCTACAACTTGTGGGACTATATGAGGCCTCCTGGGTTTCTCAGACATACACCCATCATCCTACTACCCATATTTCACAGCTTTTAAGTAGGTAGATTCCAAATACCAACACATTATATTTGAACCAAGGGGAGGTTGGCATCAGCCTTTCAGACATCCAGATGATTTTGGGAGTCCCTATTGTTGGGGACATGTACGATAAATTTATCCCTCCCTCCACTATTTGGGATGATGTGGAAAGGACCCCCCTACTAGGAAACTCATCATCCAAGTAAAGATGATTTTGATGGAAATTGATCCCTGACTGAAGTAGGACATTCCATTTGGTGACCGGTTTGGTGTTTTTTCTATGTATACTAGTCTTGAGCCTGATCTATGGAGACCCAGGGCTTGTCCCATGAAAGCCACCCAAAGGTGAGCATGTACTTATAGGCCCACCTTATAGGTGCGGGATTTTTAGAAATGGGGATGAGGGATCATCCCAGACGTCGATCGTTTATTTCTACAGGCGGCCTTCCTATCCATGTTCATGAGTGGGTGGCTTCTACCAGTGCGAGAATTTGGTAGTGTAAGAGTCTCAACCTTTATCATGGCCGCTCAGTTTTCCACTAGAAAATGTATCAATTTGACTATCCTCATGTTGGCCAAGATATATTGCTTACTGGGCCGAATCAGTGATGGGGTCACCCTACCAGATGGTTGGACCTTTTAAAATTATTTTGGAATGGATGAGAGCCCATATAAGGGGTTATTACTTCATCAATTCCTTACCAATCCCGCATTCGACCCTTTGACTGTATCTTCAAAGCACCAGCAGGGTCATTCCAGAGGCTTGGTCATCACAGGATAAGCAAGAGGATTAGACCAAAAGGAATGAGAAAGACTTAATGGATTGACTCAACGTTTATGAACATTTATCTTTCCCCACTTATGATTTCCACATTGTTTCCATTATGAACAATGCATCTGAAAACATCATCAGTTGAGGTTACTTTTTTTCTTTGCGATAAGGTGTCATGGTTTCTCATATTGGAGGGGAACTTATCTGCATGTGCTACTCACCCTGTAGGTTTAGTGAAAAATTCAATTGCATTCAGAAGTTTTTCCCTCCTACTCTTAATAGTGCTCCCTAGGAGAAACATCTTATGATAGCTCCCCAACTATGGATATTGTTCACCTAGGAGGACAGACAGAGCCAGTCCAGACTTCTAGATTCTACGGATTTCATTCCCTTTCTTACCAAGAATTATGCTGAGTCCTGGTTTAAGTCATATCTGGATGGCCAATTGGCTGACATAGTGCCCATTGTGGAGAATCTCAGGGAATCTAAGGTGAAGGGAAAGGGGAAGCAAAAGGAAGTTTCTGAACACCATGAACCTAGAAACGTTCTTATAAGGTCTCTTCGCTCCCTCCACGAGAAAGTTGAGAAAGATGGGGTTATGACCTCACGGGAATCCGAACAAGCTACTGGAGATGCTTCCAAGAGTCCATCATCCATTTAATCTGAGGCCAATTTTCCATTGGCCTGGAGTCAATGTGACCTTTTGAAAGGTTATACATCTTCCCATGGCTGGTCTTCTTGTGATTTATGGTGATTCCCCTAGACTAGTGAAGTCTCCCATACTGATATTGGTTTTGTGTCGACACCAACTGAAATTTTTTTCAATGATGATCCAGATGAGGTGGGCTGCAACCTTAAGGAAATTGAGACCCTTATTTACTCCCTATGTGGTCACTACAGATACTCGCATTGGGTACTTTCCATGCTGAGACTAGAAACCATCGACGGGGATGACAATGTCGTTGGAATACCTACTGCGATAGCCACAAAAAAAGGTTTCTTCTTCTCCCCCATCATCTAATATACGCTCCTCTTCTCGAGGTCTTGCGCTTACAGGGACTCTCAGGAAACACTTGTGGTTATAGAAGACTATCTCACTTCCTTATATTAATTCTCCATCAATAGAAACCCCAATTACAGTTGTGTTTCCATAAGCCTAGAGAGATTAGGATGAATTGAGGGTAAGCACCTCAGATGAAGATATATGGAAGCTTCGTCAGAGGGAACTCTTCGATCTTTTGAGTTTTGGGGGAGTCAATGATCCAACTTGTATCTCAGATGATGAAGTGACTAACAAGGTGGAAACTTACTTGACTGAAATGGATAAGTTCCTTCATGCTCCTACGGACAGACATTACTAGTCAGACTTCATGGAATTGATGGTAGTATTTTCACAGTCGATGGGATAGGTATTATATAAAACCTTTATCCTTAAATTTATTTATTGTAAAGATGATGAATGATCCCCCTCTTCCTTCTTATTTTTCAGGGGCATTCTTGGTAATAGGAGATGGTTTTTTTCCCTGAGTTATTCTCCCGGAGGTACTGTAGTTGGGGAGTACACACCCTCACCGATAGGGGGTACTGTTGAAGGATCTCTTGGGGCCCAAGAGAATATGGAGGCGTTGATAGCAGAACCATCCATATAATTTCTTCCTCCATCTCCTCTTGGTGGATTTATTCAGGATCCATCTCCCCAACAGTAAAATAAACGTAATCAAGCCTCCTAGCTATCGAAGTGCATTCGAAGGGGGTCACAAGTAAGTGCCTGGTCACCTGGTGACTAAACCAATTGTCCTTATCTTTTTGAATTACTAATATGTATATGTTCTTTGAAACATGTCCTATTGGTGACTAGATGATGACTGCTCAGGAATCTATAGCTCCTGTCACATTCGAGGTAGAGGAAGGGTCGCCATTTGTCGCAGCGGATCAAAACAAGAAATAAGGGCCTTTTGAAGATACAGGGGGTGTTGTTTTCCCCTTGAATAATCCTTCCCCCACTCAAAAAATTTCCTCCTGAAAAATGGAAGGTTATCTAGAAGTTGAGAACTCATTTGATCGTGTCAATCCAACCCTCAGGGAGTGGGACAATGTGGTATTTTTGGTGGGGGATAAGTCTAGTGATGAGCCCCAGGTTTTACTAGATCTTGGAGGGTATATGAATTTTATTGAGCCAATAAATCTCGACCGAGGGGATTTTTACCTATAGAGGGAAATTATTCAGAATCCAATACACTTCCTACTCATGGTGGCTATGGGGAAGTCACGGTCAGGGAGGTTGATGTTTCATCCATTGAAACTATGGAGTGGGAAGTCATTCCATTTTCCCCTATTTTGAGAGGGGTTATATTTTATACCCCTAGTATTACAAGAACAATAGGCTTATCCAGGATGACTATCCTCACAAGTCTTACACTAACCTATGACCTTTTAAGGGTTGTCTTGAGAACTACTATCTCGAACGATCATGGTCCCAATTCCTCATTACTCTCTCATATCCATGGAGCATGTATACCCTATAGAGGACCTTCTTACTACTAAACTTAATTGTAGGGAGTACCTTCATAGCAATTTTCATTGTTGGGAGGGCCTTCGCAATGACTGTCATCCTGGTGAGGACTACCATCATGACTTGATACCTAGCTGTTGAGTGAATTTCTAAAGTGTACATCCTAGGAGGTCCTTTAGGATGTACTGCAATGAGGGGAGTACCTTCTTGGTGCTTGATGTTACTATGGGGATGACCTTCACATATACTTTCATTGCGAGGAGGGCCTTCTCAATGACTATCATCATGGAGAGGACTACCATCATGACATGACGTTCAGCTATAGGGAGAAGCATATTTTCATCGTATACTCTGGGGAGAACAGTCAGGGTAGACAAAAGCAAGTGGAGAACCTTCTTGATGTTTGATCTTTAGCTTGATGAGAGGGATACCCTAATTCACATCAGAAGATAGGCTCTCATGATCGACCATTATTGACCCACGGAGTGCGCCCCCATGGGTGCTCTATGGAGGACCTTCAGAGCTGCTGGTAGTGACATTGTCAGAAGTACCTTTGTAACCACTACTTCCAATTCTATAATTTGGTAATGAATTGATTGGTTATTGAGCCTTTATTGATATATTTGTGAGGGTGTTAGGATCCCCATATTACAATAAAGAGTGATCATGTATGTGCTCTTCATTTTCTAGTGGCCTTTGGTGCTTTTCATTTTTGGGCACTCTCTTATAGTTAACCGGGGCCATATGCTATTTTTAATGGCCTTTATATATGATTCCCTATCTTTTTGGGTCCTGTTATGTCGTCAGGATATGCCAACGAGCATCTTGAGTTTTGGCAGGGATATATGTATGCCCTGGAGCGGCCACCACGTTGGACCGACGTCCCCCAATTGGAATATGTATGTGTTCCTGATCCGGTTTTCCATATATCGTGGGATATTTTCAACAACTCTCCTAGACTGGAGCAAGGATACCTAATATATTTGGACTGACTAACTCATTTTGAAAGTGAGTTATCCCATTTGAGGAAATTGGGTCATGTCCCGATTTCTTACATTTACCTCTAATGTAATGATATCCTGTCTTGTTTGGAGGATATGGTCTGGAATCTATGTATGATCTTCCATCATTTCCAGGATGTGCTGAGATACATTTTTAGATGGAATAGGTATGAAGGCCCATTCTGATGTCAAAGAAGGTGTTTGTTCCTACTCTGGTCCTCCATGAGTTGCTAGTAGATACTGGAAATTATCCTATGTTGGGAAAGAGGAACAAGTCTGTCACCAGTTATCTTCTCTGGTTTCCACTGTATTTGACTGGTAGTCATTATATTCATGATCAGGGATTTTTATCCACTCACATACCACTATATTTGTCTCATGGGATTTGTGTGCATCTGTAGTAATTTTACTCAACTCGTATTTTGTTGCCGTCCTATTTCGATGTAGGGCTGGATATGAATCAGCAGGTATTTTTTGCCTATATATAGCCGGTTTCTTCCCTATTTAGATGGAAGGATTGAAATTCATCAGGGGGTGCTTGTGCCTTTGTGTATCTTAGTGACGCCCTATTTGGTTTACGAGCTTCTTGTACATTAGAATGTTTTTTTCCTGTTTTTAACTGGTTGCCACCCAATTTTGATGGAAGGCTTGTTGTGCGTCGATAGATATCTGCATTTTCCTATTTCTTGCCATTCTTTCTGCATGGCGGGATCAGCTAGCATTAGCAGAAACATGTGTGTGCTCGTATTGTGCCACCCTATTTCTGTAGTGGGCTTGAGTGGAGAGGGAAGAGTTGTAGGTCCACCCGTTGAATGCCACCGCATTAGTATGGAGGACCTGTTCCTCAGGAACCAGGGTTATTGTGTGTTCCTGACTATATATTTTCCACCCTTGGTGGGAAACCTGAGGGTCTGGGGTCTCCTAGACTTTAGAAAGTTCCCTCGGTATAATGTTCTCCTCAGTAGGAGGTGGCATGGTCGTTCGGTGTTGGAAGTGGTTCTCTATAGAGGGGGACCCTGAGTAAGACCCCTATATAGTTGAGATGAATCCATCAGCAATGACATCATCTACCTCCCTAAAGTAATGGAGGTATTCATTTTCACTTTCTAGGGATAGGCTCCCAAAATGATTTTAGATGACTACCGAGGCCGCATGTTGTTGGGGTGTCAGCAGCGGCAGAAGATGCGGCTAGTAGAACCTTGCAGATTGGAGGGCTTGTATTGTAGCCTCCAACATGGGGAGAGTACCATTTCAGTGGTACTCTTTGATCAGCACAATGTATACCTAGTGTTGAATATGTTGGGTAGGCGAGGGGGTCATTCTCTTCATTGAGGCCCCAACCACCCATGGGATCGCTAATGCGAGCATCTACATGGGTTTTGGGGCGTCATTTGGATCAAAGGTCTATCTACAGGAACCTAAAATATACATATATGACATACCGACCACAAAATATCATCAAAGTATCATTCCTTTAAACATATGCATATTTTTTGATTCATCTCGACCCCCCTTACCTTTTTCCTTTGTTGTGGGGTGAAGGGGCCTGAGTGAGGTGGGACCGCCACCTTGGTTAAAGATTCACATCTGGTTCCCCTTTTTTGTTCCACCTTCAAGGTGGCAGATTTTGAATATACTAAGTCAAACAAAATGGTCCAACCTGCCGTATCCTTTTTTCTTTTATCATTGGGGTAGAACGACCACCTTGGTTAAGAATTCACATCTGGTTCACCATTTTTGTTCCACCTCCTAGGTGACATGTTTTTCAAGCGGTGTGGAAATGGACGATGAGGATCATCACCCTTCCCTTTTTCCATAGAGGCGGGTTCTCGTTAAACATACTATTCCATTGTTTTGACACATTCAACAACATTATCCTTTAAAGAAGGTTGAGTTAACCTTGCAAGAATTATTGGTCTCAGCGGGGGATTGTGTGGAGGTCAAGTACTCATGCAATTAGTCTTTCTCGGATGTAACTTCCTTCAAAGGTCTCCAATGGGTTTATTTGTGGAGCCAAGAATTCCAAATGGCCCTGGTATCCATGATTCATGGGCCTACTTTCTAAAGGCAGGTGTTCATTAGTTGACGATTTGGCCAATGACACTTAAGGACTCCATTGGTTGAGAGGATGGGAGGTTAGGCTCACCGCACCCTTCCGGGGGAGGACTTTTTCTTATTCTATGACTCTCTTATAGATTTTATTCATGTTAATATGTTTGGGAATCCTTGGTTCATTACTGAAGAGTATGTCCATGGGTTACCCTTGTTTTTCAAAATCATTGTAAGCATGCATATATTTGATTCCATGAAGGTGAAACTGACTTGAGCCATATTATATGGTTCTTTGGAGTTTATCATCATCCAGGGAGAAATAGAAGGTGACTTGATGTTGGGATCAGTCCCATAATAAGAGTTTCCTACGTATCCTCGAAATGGGAATTAGAACCCACGTAGTTCGGAAGGTGTGGAGCTTACTCATAGTTGTCTCCCATTTTAGGGGACATTATTTGGTAAACCCTTTATGGATGGGCATCCATTTGAGCTTGGGTCTTCTAGAAGGCATCCTACGTATCTTATTTCACCAATGAATCAGAGTTCTAAAAGTTCAGAAGTGTTGGGCTTACACATGAGATCTTCCAATTTGATAAACATGATTGGGTGGAGACTTTATGGATGGGCACCCATTCGAGATGGGGCCTTCTAGAAGGCATCCTATGTATCTTTTTTCGATCAAGAATCAGAGTTCTTGTAGTTTAGAAGTGTGGGGATTACACATGAGAGCTGGTCATTTGATAAACATGATTGGGTGGACCCTTTTTGTATGGCCGCCCATTTGAGCTCGAGCCTTCTAGAAGGCGTCATACGTATCCTGTTTCGATCAAGAATCAGATTTATTATAGTTTACAAGTGTGTTGATATTTTAATCCTGACAAACCTCTATGCACACAAGAGTTATGCTCAGTGAGAGAAATACGAGGATATGAAAGATTCAACAATGCACGTGCCTCCTCCCCTGTTGTTGGGGGAGGGAGATCCCACTGTGGAAGAGGCTGGGGATACCGTGGGTGAGGGAATAGAGCGATGAACCCTTCCATGTGAAATGGAATTAATGTTCATGCGGCCTAGCCTTGAAAGATTGATGACTTTCTTTAGTGGGACGGACCCAGAGCATGTTCTTGAAAGGGAATGAGTTTTGACCTCGCCAAAGGGGAGAGTGAACAGAAACCTTTTGACTGACCACTATACCTTATTGAATGGAAAATCAAGTGATCACCCTTAATCCCGAGAACAGGGAGGTTCACGTTGGCATCCCAAGGTTGGACTCTGGGTTACCGTGGGAAAGTAGCCTTACAATCATTCTCGAATCCCGCACCTTTGTGAGGATGGCCTTCTTGACTCCGCTTACCGTGGGTATGTAGACTCAATGGGGTGTGCTAATGCACCCAATGGTCTGATCACACGGATCTGGTGGCTTACGAGGAAGCTTTTTCCTAGTGTTGGAGGACTAGTTAGCAGAGGGACCATGAAAGACTAGACAGTAGCGGAGGGGTGATGTTGGAACTGGTACGATCGAAATTTGAAAACACCCCATTCTGCGTACTAGTTTTCTAGGAAGGATGGGGGGTCCACATACCATAATGGTATGTTGGCACAGGGGTTGTCTGTAAACCACTATGGTGCGCGGGCAAGGATATCACCCATCATGTTCCAAAGTAGTATGTGGCTCACCGCTCTACTTTATGTTGCATCCACGTACCAATTGGGTATGCGGAACTAGGTTTAATCTGCATAGCGGTACGCAACACAGAGCACCATACTAGAGGAGGGTTCGGGGGATTACCATTCGTGGGAAATTCATCCATGAGAATTCTTTGGATCGCGGTTCACCAGTTAGGTTTTAAATTCTATTATTATTATTCAATTACCCTGTTTTATGGTTCAAGGCCGGCTGTACATGCAGAGGAAGTGGTTCCCGGTGCGTGTTTCGCCGTTAAAACAAGACGAAAGATGGATTCCAACCATTTAAGTCTCCCTCAAGACTTCGTCCTTTGTCCTTCCTTCTATCTATCTCCCTCGTATTTTTTTCTTCTATTGAGATCCTTTTGTAGATCATTGGAGCGATCGTATTTATTGGGAATGTGACACCATTTGGAGAGGCCCATTGAAGCAGTGTTCTAACCTGTGGAAGACTCGATCAACTCAGATTTGTGGAGGCTTCAGTTCGTGATAACGGTTTGCAGAACCCCACCCAATCACTTTGTCCGCAAACTGATGGGTTTGAAGTATGGTATGTAGAATGGCCTTATGCGCACAACTCCCCCGGTTGATGTGGTTCGTAGTTTTTCCTTGCTCGTTGGCCCTCACTTCATGGGCCACTGGTTCACGGACAATCTCACATTCCTAGTGGTTTTTGATCCATCTTCTCTGTGTACCTTTCCCGGTGATGGTACGCGGGCTACTTAAAAACCTTGAAAACCCGAGTTCCTTCAAGTTCCATTAATTAATTGCAACTCAATTTGAGTCCCCTCACCTTGATAAACTTTTTAAGGC
Source organism: Viscum album (assembly GCA_963277665.1). NCBI lineage: Eukaryota > Viridiplantae > Streptophyta > Magnoliopsida > Santalales > Viscaceae > Viscum > Viscum album. The sequence goes on along the minus strand of OY728136.1, from coordinate 1,421,180,060 downwards.
ACTTTCTTCCTTCTTCAAAGTGATTGTGGGGGGAGTTTCTTCTCTGGGTGGAATATTCAGGACCCTAAAACCCTAAAACCCCTAAAAACCTTAAAAACCCTAAAAATAAAAAAACCCATAAAAATGTAAAAACCCAAAAACCAATAATAACCCAAAAACCAACTAAAAACCTAAAAGACCCTTAAAACCCTAAAATCATGAAAAAACTCTAAAAAATTAAAATCCTAAAACCCATAAAACCCCTCAAAATCCCTAAAAACCCTAAAACCCAAAAAAATCCTAAAAAATCTTTAAGATTATCTAAAAAAATAAAAAACCACCAAAAATAAAAAAAAACATTTATACCCTAAAAACCCCCAAGAAAATATTTAAAAACATAAAGTCAGTTAAAACCCATAAAATCCTAAAAAACTCTAAGAACCCTAAAAACCCTAAAAACCCCAAAAAACAATAAAAAACCCTAAAACACCACAAAAACACTAAAAAAATTAAAAATACTAAAATACTTTTAAACCCCTAAAATTTTTAAAGACCCTAAAAACCATAAAACTCCTATAAATACAAAAAAACTATAAAAACCTAAAAAAAATAAATACCTTAAAATCCCCAAAAATACACTAAAACCCATCAAAATCCCTAAAGACACTTAAAACCCACAAAAATCATAAAATTTCATAAAAATTCCTAAAAATGTAAGAAATATAAAAATAATAATAACCCCTAAGAAAAAATTAAAAACCTAAAATCACATAGAACCCAAAAAAACCAAAAAAATGTTAAAACCCCTAAAAACCCTAAAAACCCAAAAAAGCATAAAACACATAAAAACATAAAAACCCTAAACCCACTAAAAATATAAACCCCATTCAGTAGCCAAATTTTTTTAGAAATGCTAAAAACATTAAATATACTAAAAAAATCAAAAAACCCTAAATCCCCAAAAAACCATAAAACTCTTAAAAACCCTAAAAACCACTAAAAATAGTAAAAATCCCTAAATACCCTAAACAAAATAAAAATTATAAAACATTCCTACAGATATCTAAAAATATAAAGAACAATAAAAACCATTAAAACCCATTGGAATCCTTAAAAAACTAAAAACACTTCAAACCCCCAAAAAACATAAATAACACTAAAAACCCTAAAAACATCTAAAAACCCTAAACATCTCAAAATCTATAAAACCCTAAAAATTGAAAAAAACCTACAAAATCACTGAAAATCCCTAAAAACCTAAAAAATATTAAAATCCATGAAAACCACCAAGGTTAATTTGAAAATCCTAAAAACACTTAAAAACACTAAATAACCTAAAAAAGTTTAAAATCCATAAAAAACAAAAAACCCCTAAAACCCCTTAAAACCCATAAAACCAATTAAAAAACTTAAAACCCATAAAAATTATAAAACTCACTAAAAACTAAAAAATCCCTTTAAACCCCTAGAAATGATAAAAAACTATAAAAAATATTACTACCCTTAAAAACTAAAAAACGCTAAGACTCCAAAAAACCCCAAGAAAACTCTAAATACCCTAAAAAATCTAAAACCCCTAAAAATACCTAACAAATATAAAAAAGACATAAAAAGACATTAATTAAATTAAAAATATAGAAAACCATAAGAAAATCATAAAACCCCAAAATACACTTAAAACCCAAAAAACAAGAAAAAATCTAAGAACCCTAAAAATCCCTAAAAATAGTAAAACTATAATAACCCATAATAACATTAAAGAAATTAAAAATGGCTAAAACCCCTAAAAAGTAATAAAAACTCTAAAGCCCCTTTAAACCACTAAAAATGTTTAAAAACTACAAAAAAACCTTAAAACCTCTAAAAATAAAAAAACCAACAAATACCTTAAAAAACAAAAAGACCCTAAAAACTACTAAAGCCCTAAAAATCTCTAAAATCCCTAAAACCACATTACAATATGAAAAAAATCCTAAAATCCTTAAAAACAGAAAAAAACCTAAAAACCCTAAAAACCATTAAACCCTAAAAGCACATAAAACCCCTAACAATATAAAAAATTCTATATACCATAAAATACCTTAAAACACTAAAATAATAAAAACCATAATACCCTAAATCCCTTAAAGTACCATAAAACCCATGAACCCCAAATAAACACTAAAAACATTAAAATCCATTTAAAACCTTAGAAAATTTATAAAACTCAAAAAAAAAATTAAAAACCCTAAACCCTGAAAAAACCCTAAAACCCCCCCAAAACCAAAAAACGCATAAAACACTAAAAAAACTAAAAATCCCTAAAAATAATAAAACCCATAAAATTCCTAAAATCCCCAGATAATCCCTAAAAATAATGAAAAACACTAAAAAACATAAAATCACTAAAAACTCTAAAAACATAAAAATGATTCAAACCCAATAAAACCCTAAAATGGCTCTAGAAACCTAAAAACCCAGAAAAACAATAGCAATCCATAAAGAGATTAAAACCCCTAAATTTCTCTAAACCCCCTAAAAATCACTAAAAACTCTACAAAATTAGTTAAAATATTAAACCATTAAAAAAAATTAAATTCCTAAAAACTCAAAACCCCCCTAAAACCCCCAAGAACGATAAAATAATAAAAACAAAAAACCCCATCAAATCCCTTAAGACCCTAAAAACCAATAAGATCCAAAAAATCTTTAAAAATCCTTAAAATATAAAAAACCATGAAAACCCAGAAAACCCTTAAGAAATCCATAAAACCCTTAAAATAATTACAAACCCTAAAAATATAAGAAATCAAAACATCTTTAAAAAACATAAAAACCCAAGAAACAATAAAGACCATAAAATCCCCCTAAAAATTTAATAACTAGAAAAACACATAAAAACTGAAAATAAAATCACTAAAAACTCTAAACCCCCTTTGAACCCCTAAAAACATTAAATACTCTTAAATACCCTAAAACCACTGAAAATATTAAAACCCCAAAAAACAATAAACACCAAAAAACCCTAAAAACACCTAGAATCCATAAAAAAACTAAAAATCCTTAAAAATCCATAAAACCATAAAAATACCTAAAAATAAAAAATAATGAAAAAACCCTAATAAAACCATAAAAACTGAAAAAAAAATTAATCCCAAAAAAAATAATGGCTATATACCAAAAAACCCGTAAAAAACCTGAGAACCCTTAACCCTTAAAACCAAAAAATAACCTAAAACCCTTATAAACTCTAATACCCATAAAACCCTAGAACCCAATAAAAACTCTAAAAACAATTTAAACCCCTGAAATTATTACAAAATCAAAAAAATCATTAAATCCATAAAAACTCAAAAAAACTCATAATTCCTGAGAAAACATAATTTTTTTTAAAAAACCCCTTCAAACCGTAAAAATACAAAAAACCCAAAAAACCATAAAAAACCAAAAAACCCTTCAAAATCCTAAAAAAATATAAATTATAACAATCCAATAATCCCTTTAGAAAATATTAAAAACCTAAAAACACATAAAACCCCTAAAAACCTAAAAGGTACTAAAACCCCTAAACACCCTAAACACCCTAAAAATTTTAAAAACACCTCAATATTTGAAAAACTAGTAAAATCTCTAAAAATCCATAAAACCAACAATTTTTTTGAAAAACTCAAAAACCCCTTAAAACCCCAAAACCTCAAAAAAACCCTAAAACCCAAACCATAACCCCCCCCCCAAAACCACTCAAATCTAAAAACATGTAAAATTATAAAAAACCTAAAAAATCACTAAAATTCCATAATATGTAATCAACCCTAAAAACTGGAAAAACCCTTAAAATGTAAAAACACTTAAAACCACCTAAAAACCTAAAAATTGCTAAAAAGCATAAAAACCCTAAAACACATAAAAACTGTTAAAACCATTAAAAATCAAAATATCCATAAAACCCCTAAAAATCCAATTAAACCTCGAAAAACCCTTTAAACAACCAAAAACCTTTAAAAACTATAATAACCCTAAAACACCAAAAAAATAAATAAAAACCTAAAAAACCCAAAGAACCAGAAAACCCCTAAAAACATCAAAATCACTAAAATGACTAAATCCCCCTAAAAATACTAAAAAATACTTAAAATCCCAAGAAATGTAAAACCCACAAAATACATTAAAACCCAAAAAAAAATCATATAAACATAAAAACATAAAACACCTAAAAAAACTAAAAAAATTCTTAAACCCCTAAAAGACTCTAAAAACCCCAAAACCCCTAAAAGCATTAAAAAACCCGAATATACAATAAAAATAATTAGACCCAATAAAAACTATAAAAACCCATTAATCCCCTAAAAATGATAAAAAAATTGTAAAAACCATTTAAAGTGTAAAAAAACAAAAAAAAAATAGAAACACAAATAAACCATAAATTTCCAAAAGACCCAAAAACATAAAAATAATAAAAAAAACTGAAATATCCCTAAATATATAAAAAATTCTAAAACCCATGAAAAACCCCAATGAAATTCTTAAAACCCTTAAAAAGCATTAAAAAACCATAAAACACTAAAACCCTAAAATCCCAAAAAACCGTAAAACCCCTGAAACCCATAAAAACCCTAAAATCCCATGAAACCCGAAAATAATAATAAAAACACTAAAAACCATTTTAACCCCTAAAAGCGTAAAAAGCTCTTAAACCAATTAAAATATCTTAAAACTAAAAACCCAAAAATCTCCAAAAAAACCTAAACCCCTCTAAATCCCTACAACCCTAATACCCATAAAAATCTAAAAAATATGTAAAAATCCCTAAAAATGTAAAAAAACACAAAAAAACCTTAAAACCCCTATAGAAAACCTTAAAAACCAGAATACACTTAAAACCCCTAAAAACCAAAAAACACACAGAACACCCCTAAAAATATCTAAAATCCCTAAAACCATAAAAACAATAAAAACCCTAAAAACATATAAAAACCCTAAAACCTATAAAAATAGTAAAAATCTACAAAATACTCTAAAACCCATTTAATCTCCTTTAAAAATTAAAAATATAAAAATTTTAAAAACACTAAAAACTCAGAAAAACTCCTATAATCCCAAAGAAAACCATAAAACAACTAAAACCCCTAAAAACAAGAAATACCCTCAAAATCCCTAAAAACCCTAAAACCTCATAAAATTACTTAAAAGGCCCTAAAAATCTCTAAGAACATAAAAATCCTAAAACCCCCTAAAAACCTTGAAGAAATCTTTAAAGATGTAAAAATACTTATATCACCTTAAATTCCAAAAAATCTAAAAACCTTGATAACCCTAAAAACCACCAAAACCCTAAAACCCAAATTATGTTCTAATACAATAAAATACTCGTAAATCACATAAAACCCCTAAAAACACAAAACACGAAAAACTGTTTAAATGACTTAAATTTTGAAAATATTTAAAAACCTTTAAAACCATAAAAAACTCAACAAAACCCAAAAACCTCAAAAACCATAAAAACACTAAAAACATTTAAAACCCTCAAAATACCAAAATTCAAAAAAAATGATAAAAATTCTAAAAATACATAAAAATACCTATAAATATAAAAAACAATAAACACCCCAAAACCCCCAAAACATTAAAACCCAAAAATCACTTAAAATATATAAAAACCATAAAAATGCTAAAAACCCAAAACACTTAAAATCCTAAAAAATAAAAACCCACTAAAAACATTTAAAACACCTAAAATCCATAAAAACCCTAAAAACACATAAATCCACAAAAATGCACTAAATGCTCTAAAACCCCTATAAACCCCTAAAAATGTCAAAAAAACATTAAAACCCCATAAAACTCAAAAACCCCCCTAAAAACCAAGAAAACATAAATCCTTATAATCCCTAAAAACTCTCAAAATCCATAAAACCCCTTAAAACCAATAAAATCATAAAATATTCCTAAAAATCCTTAAAAAAGTAAAAACCTTAAAAGCACTAAAAAATTCTAAAAACCCTTAAAAAATAAAAAAAATTAAAACCCAAAAAAATCTATAAACAACAAAAAAAAGTTAAAAACCATAAAATTTATAATAACCCAAAAAAAAACCCTAAAAACATTAAAAAAGGTAAAAACACATATAAACACTAAAATCTCACTAAAAACTCTAAAAATGCCTTTAAACCCCTGAAAACTATAAAAGTAATTTGAAATCATTACAAATCATAAAAAAACTAAAAAAAATTAAACTAAAAAAACTAAAAAAACCTTGAAAATCCTAAAAACCCTAAAACTCTCAAAATCACTAAAACACAAAAAATTATAAAAATACTAAAAAATCCCTTAAAATGAAAAAAAACATAAAACCCCTAAAAACCAAAACAATACCAAAAAAACTTAATAAATAAAAACACTAAAAACCCCTAAAAACTATAAATTGTTAAAAACCAAAAAACAATAAAACCATAAAATCTTTTAAACCACTAAAACCCTTGAAAACCAATAAAACAAATAAAAACCCTAGAAAAAACTAAAAAAATCTAAAACCCTATTAAACCCATAAAATTTTATAAACTCTAAAAAACTGAAAACACCATAAAATCTTCAAAAAAAACAACCCCCCCCCAAGAAAATAATAAAACCCTTAAAACCCCACAAATCACTAAAAACCCTAACACCATAAAAAAAATAAAATTCCCTAAAATCCATAAAATCATTAAAAAAATTAAAAAACCTAACCCCCAAGGAAATCATTAAAAATTTAAAAACACATAAAAGCCCCACCCCAACTGAAAATACACTAAAACTGTAAAGAACCTTAAAAACCATAAAAAAACATAAAACCCCTAAAAACCTAAAAACCCCACTAAAAACACTAAAAATACGAAATTAAATTAAGACCATAAAAAATTAAAACTCTAAAAAACCTTAAAACCCCTAAAAATATGAAAAACCAAAAATACCTCAAAAAACCTTAAACCACTAAAACCCACAAAATCCATAAAAGTCCTAAAAACCATAAAATTCTAAAAAATTACTAAAAATTCCTAAAATCCAAAAAATATAAAACTTCAAAACCCCTAAGAAAACCTTAAATACCTAAAAACACTTAAAACCCTTGAAAAATATAAAAAATGAACCCCCCCCCCCCCCCAAATAAAACTAAAAATCATCAAAAACACTAAAACATTAAAATCACTAAAAACCCTTAAAATAATTTAAACCCATAAAATGTAAAATATATATAAAAAAATTAAAAACATTAAAAAAATAAAAAAACCCCTAAAACCCCAGAAAAAACATAAAACCCAAAAAATATATTCCCTCAAAATTCTTATATACAATTAAAAAATTAAAATCCTAAAAAAACATTAAAATAATAAAAAAATGTAAAAAACACTAGTAACCTTAAAAATATGACGAAAACCTAAAAACACTTAGAAATCCAAAAAACATAAAAATGATAAAAAAACTAAAAACCGTAAAAACCCTAAAACGCTAAAAACCATAAAACCCCAAATTTTCATAAAAACCATACAATCTAATGAAATCTCTAAAAGGAAACTAAAAAATCAAAAAACCCTTTCAACCCATTGAAACTAAAAAAATAAGAAAATTCTAAAAATGCCACAAAAACCTAAAAATCTGCAAACCCCTAAAACCCTCATAATCAATTAATACCCTAAAAACATAAAAATATGGAAATTTTTAAAAATTTGTAAAAATCCAAAAAACACCTCAGAAAAACCTAAAAACCATAAAAACTCAAAAAACAATAAAAAAACATAAAACCCTAAAAAATACTAAAACCCCTCAAAATCCCTAAAAACATTCAAACACCAAAAACACCAAAAACCCTAAGACCCCTAAATTCCTAAAAATCTTAAAAAACACTATAAACCCTCTTTATCCCAAAAAACATTAAAATCCTATAAATCTGTAAAAATAGATAAAAACCTAATATCCTCAAAGCCTTGAAAACCCTGTTGAAAACATTAAAAACCTAAAAAACAAAAAACACATAAAAATATAAAAACTATTAAAAAACCTAACAACCCAAAAAACCCTCACAACTCTAAAAACTATAAAACCACTAAAAACCATAAAAGACACCAAACCCCATTAAACCCATATAAACTACTAAAACATTGAAAACCATTTAAACCTCTAAAAACATTTAATACTCTTAAAACCATTAATCCCCCATAAAACAAAAAATATATAATAAAACCCAGAAAACAATAAAATCCCTAAAAACCCGAAAATACAAAAAATCATTAAAACCCTAAAAAATAAAAATCCTAAAAAATCCCTTAAAATCCCTCAAAACATTAAAAACCCTAAAAATAGAAAACCTCTAAGAAAAAATTAAAAAACTAAGAAATAATTAAAACCCCTAAAACCAAAAATTATAAAACTCTAACCCCCCCCCCAAATAAAACCCTTACAACCATAACACCGTAAAACAAATAAAAACCTTATAAACCACGAGAAACATTAAAATAAATTTAATCCCACTAAAATATTAAAAAATATAAAATAAATTAAACCCCTATAAAACTCAAAAAAAACACTAAAAACCATAAAACCTCTAGTAAATGAAAATCCCTAAAAACCCCTAAAAATTTCCAAATACATAAAAAACAAAAATAATCACGAAAATACTTAAGAAAAACTAAAAACACATAAAACCTTTAAAATGATAAAAACACTAAAAACCATAAAACCTCTAGAAACCATAAAATAAATAAAAAAACTTAAATTAAACAAAAAATTCAAAAAACCCCAAAAACCCCACAAAAAATAATAAATTCTATTTCAATGCCTTAATACATAAAAAAAACCTAAAATTTCATAAAAACCCAAAAAAACACTAAAAACACAAAAACACATAAAAACATTAAAAACCCTAAAACCCCTCAAAACCCCTCAATTTCCCTAAAAACAATAAAAAGGCATAAAAAATCCCTATAAATCCATAAAATTTTGAATAACACTAAAAACACCAAAAACCCCTAAGAAAACCATAAAATGTAAAAATACTTGAAACTCCAAAAAAAATCACACTTTAAAACCCCTAAAAAGAACACAAAAATCATTAAAACCTAAAAAATAATAAAAACCACAAAAACACATAAAACACATAAATATGTTAAAAAACTAAATACACCCTAGAAACCCTAAACACTAAATAAATACAAAACCCCACAAATAAATATAAGAACCTTAATAACTTTAAAACCCTCAAAATCAGTTAAAAACCTAAAAAATAATTACAAATCTTAAAAATCACTAAAAATACCTAAATTTTTTAAAATAGTCAGAATCGTGAAAAATGCCTACAAACCCTAAAACCCCTAAGAAAACATCTAAAATAATTAAAATCCCTAAAACCCATAAAATTATAAAAATCCTAAAACCCGAATACCACAAAAAATATAAAAACCCCAAAAACCATAAAGACCCTAAAACCCGATATAATACCGAAAACCCCACTAAAAACTATAAAAACACTTTAAACCACCAAAAAAGTTTCAAAACTGTAAAAAAACACAGAAACCTAAATAAACTCAACAAAAGGTTAAAAACCCAAGGAACCATACTACCCCTAAAAACCATAAATTTTTTAAAATATCCCTAAAATCCTAAAAACCCCTAAAACATGAAAACCCATAAGAAAACCTTAAATACATAAAAACACTTATACCCATAAATGCCGAAAACTAGTAAAAATCATAAAAACCCCAAAAACCTCTAAAAACCCCAAAACCCCAAAAACCCCAAAAACCCTAACGACCCCTAACAATACTGGAAAAAAAACAAAAAAATCTAAATACTTTTTAAACCAATAAAATCATTAAGCACTCTAAAAAAATCAAAGTCCCTGAAAACTAAAAAAATCCCCAAATCTATTAAAACCCTAAAAATAATCAAAATGCTTAAAACCCATAAAAATTAATGAAAAACCTAAAAAAGACACGAAATCACTAAAAACAAAAAACCCCTAAAAACCCTAAAAATTTGTAAATAACCTAAAACCCCTAAAAACCAAAAAATTCTAAAAACCCTAAAACAATTAAAACCTATAAAAACTGTTAAACACCTAAAACCACTAAAAAATCTAAAAATCATTTATACCCCTAAAAAGTTAAAAAAGCTCTAAAAATCCTTAAAATTCTTAAAAAAACTAAAAAAACCCATAAAAATCTTAAAAACTCTAAAAACCCGCGAAAACCATTAAAACATTAAACATTTTTAAATTTTTTAAAACTCCTAAAATCCCTATAAACATAAACTAAAAACCATGAAAACACCAAAGAAGATCATAAAACATACAAAAACAAAAAATCCTAAATATACTAAAACCCCTAAAATACACTAAAATGCACTAAATACCCCAAAACCCAAAAAAACCCATAAAAACCCAAAACTTAGAACCCCTAAAACAATAAAACTTCATAAATACATTAAAAACCAACTAAAACACTAAAAACCCTTTAATCCCCAAAACGTTTTTCATTACTTTAAAAACCTTAAAACCTTAAATAACTCAAAAAAACATCTACAACCCCAAAAAAACCCAAATAAAACCCCTAAAACTGCTAAAAACTTCAAAATCCCTAAAACCCCTAAAAACCATTAAATTCAGAAAGTCCCTATAAATCACTAAGAATATAAACACCATTAATAACTCTTAGAAAAAAATAGAAACCTAAAAACACTAAAAACCTAAATAAGCTAAAAAACCTAAAAGACCATAAAAAGGAAAAAATCCCCCCAAAACCGTAAAACCCCTAAAACAATAATACCCTTAATAACCCATAAAAACACTTAAAAATGTTAAAAACCCCTAAAAACCCTAGAAACTAAAAATACATATAATTATACAAACTGAAAAGACCCTAAAAATAACTAAATCAAGAAAAACTCATAAAATCATAAAAAAATAACTAAAATCCCTAAAAACATAAAAAACCTTGAAAACCCCTAGGAAAACATTAACAATAAAAAACAAATAAAACCCATAAATACATAAAAATAATAAAAACCCTAAAAACACTAAAAGACCCCAAAAACCTAAAAGAATCCCTAAAACCATAAAATCTCTAAAATTATAAAAATCCATAAAAACAATGAAATTCACAAAAATATATGAAATCCTCAAAAACCACAATAAATTTTAAAAATCTATAAAACCCTTACATCCCTAAAAATACAAAAAAACCTTAAACCCCCAAAATAAATAGAAAAATATTGAAACCCCTAAAATAATAAAACCCTCAAAATCACTATAAACCCTAGAAACCCATGAAAATATATAAACATCCGTAAAAATCCATAAAAACATAAAAATATGTAAAACCCTTGGAAACCCCAAAGGAAACTATTAAAACCTAAAAACACTTAAAACCCCTAAAACACTTAAAATGCTAAAAACTAAAAAAAATACCTAATACACTGAAGAAAATAAACCCCCTGAAACCATAAAACCCCTAAATTACACATAAAACACTGAAAACCCACTATGAATTCTAAAATCCCCATCATATTCCTAAAATATCTAAAACTCTAAAAACATTAAAAACCGTAAAAACTTAACCAAAATCCTTAAAACCAAAAAAAAATAATGAAAACCCTAGAAATCATAAAATCCTTTTAAAGCCCTCCAAATCCCTAAAATCTCTAGAATCCATAAAAATCCTACAATAATCACTAAAATTAAAAAAAACATAAAAACCTCTAAAATCCTAAGAACCCTAAAAACCACTAAAAAAAGTAAAAACCAAAAAACACTCAAAACCCCTAAAAATAGAAAAAAAACTCTAAACCCCCTAATAACCATTTAAAACTCTAAAAACTATAAAATCTCCTGAAACCATGAAAACCCAAAAAACAAAAAAACCCCAAAAAAACTAAAAAATAATTTAAACACCTAAAAATGTTATAAAACTCTAAAAACAATTTATCCCCAAAAAAATCAAAAAAGAAACTCAAAAAATCTATAAAACCTCAAAAAACCCTAAACCCAAAAAAATCCTAAAAATCCATAAACCCCTAAAAACCATAAAAACCCTAAAAATGGCATAAAATTCAGTAAAATGTTAAAAAAAGCCTAAACCCCACGAATAAAATTAAGAAAACCATAAAAACCTAAAAATACTTAAAACTCCCAAACAATAAATCCCTAAAAACCCTAAAATCCATAAAAAAACCCTTAAAAACTCTAAAAACCATAAAACCCCCCTAAAAACCTGGAACCCCTTGAAAACCCTAGAAACCATAACAACAACATAATCCCTAAAAAATACTAAAATATCCCTAAACCCGTCAAAATCCCTAAAACCACTAAAAACACAGAAAATGCTAAAAATATGATAAATCCCTAAAACATAAAAAACCATAACACCTGATAAAACCACAAGAACACCTTAAAAAATGGAAAACACATAAAAAACCTAAAAATACTGAAAAATGATAAAACCATAAAAATCCCTAAAAACCATAAAATCCCTAATAACCACAAAAGTCCTAATACACTAAAACCCCTAAAACTAACTACAATGAAAACCCTTTAATCCCCTTAAATATTAAAAACTCTAAAAACCTTATAAATTCAAATAAAAAATCAAAAAAAGCACCTAAAAACCCAAAAAACCGTAAAAACTCTAAAAACCCAAAAACACTTCAAAATCCCTAAAAACCTAAAAACCATAAAAATATTAATAATTCCCCAAGAATATCTAAAAATGTAAAAAACCCTTAAAAACTTAATGAAACCATAAAATCCTACTAAACCATAAAACCCCTAAAAATCATATAAACACTAAAATCTATAAAAATTCTAAAAACACATTAAACCCCCTAAAACCATAAAAACCTTGAAACCCCATAAAATCCAAAAAATCCACTAAAAACTCTAAAATCCTTAAAACCCCTAAAATGTTAAAAAACTCTAGAACCCATAAAAACCATAAAAACCCAAAAAAACCATAAATCTAAAAACCCATAAAAACCCTAAAACCCCTCAAAATCCATAAAAAACTATAGAAATTCAAAAAATTCATAAAAATCCCTAAAAACATAAAAATCCTTAAAACCCAAAAAAAACCTTAAAAAATTAAAATCACATAATTCCCATAAACAATCAAAAAATTACAAAGACACTAAAATCCCTAAAAACTGTTCAATCATAAAAATCCCTATGAACCTAAAAGACCATAAAAATCCTAAAAGGCCTTTAAAATCTCAAAAAAAAAATTAAATTTAAAAACACTAAAATACCCTAAGAAATACTAAAAATCATAAAAACACTTAAACCCCATAAAACACTAAAAAATAATTCTAAAATCTACAAAAAAAGACACTAAAAACACAAAAACCCATAAAACTCCTAAATACAATAAAAACACATAAAAATAAAAAAACCAATAATAACTTTAAAAACCCTTTGAACCTATAAAATGTTAAAATATTATAAAATACATTAAAACCCCTAAATAATCAATAAAACTCCATAAACCATGAAAACCCTTAAAAACATAAAATACCTAAAATCCCTAAATCCCCTAAAACCACCAAAAATAATAAAAATTCATAAAATCCATAAATATGAAGAAAAACACTAAAAACATAAAAAACCCTAAGAAAACCATAAAAACATAAGTACACATAAACCCCTAAAAAATAAAAAATCTTAAAAATCCTAAAAAACTAAAACCCCTAAAACTCAAACCCCCTAAAACCCAAAAAACCAAAAAACCACATAAAAACCTTAAAACCCTAGTAAAATGTCTAAAATACCTTAACCCCTAAAACCCAAAAAACCAAAAAACCACAGAAAAACCTTAAAACCCCAGTAAAATGTCTAAAATACCTTATCCCCTAAAACATTAAAAAACTATAACAACCATAATAACCCTAAAAAACTCAAAAATTTCCCAAAAAACCATACAAACCTAAAAATTCATATAAAAACTAAAACCCCCAAAATCCCTAAAATCCCTAAAAACCATAAAATTCATAAAAATCCCTAAATAGTCCATATAATTGTGAAAAAACCAAAAAACCCCATAAGAAAACATTACAACCCCCCAAAATCACATAAAACCTCTTAAACCCTAAAATATATAAAACCCCTAAAAACTTTAAGAGAACTAAATATCCAAAAAAACCATAAGAAATAATAATAAATCTAAAAACACTTTAAACCCCTAAAAATGTTTAAAAAGATAAAAAAATAAAACCCTAAAAAACACAAAAACCCCTAATAACATAAAAATAACTAAAAACCTAAAAGATATAAAAATACAAAAAATTCCCTAAAAATACATTAGAATGTAGATAGCTCTAAAAACACTGAAAAACCCAAAGATAATATTTAAAAACTAAAAACTCTAATACCCTTAAAAACCTGAAAACTCAAAAAAAAATTCAAAACATTGAAAACCCTCAAATCTCCATAAAAACCATAAACACCACTAAAACTATTAAAACCCTTAAAACCCCTAAAATGTCAAAAAACTCAAAAAAACTCTAAAACAACTAAAATATCAAAAAAAACCTAAAACACCAAAAAGACCATACAAAACCCTAAAAACAATAAAAACCCAAAAACATGTGAAATCCCCTAAAAAACTTAAACCCATAAAAAATCTTAAATCTCATAAAAACCTAAAAAATTCTAAAAAACCTTAAAAATCAAAAATCCATAAAAACCCATAAAAATGTTTAAAAACTCTAGAAACCAATAAAAATACTAAAACCACTAAAATTTATAAAAATGATTTATACCCCCAAAAATGTTAAAAATATAAAAATCATAAAATCCCTAAAATCCAAAAAAATCATAAAAACACAAAAAACCAAAAAAAACCCATAAAAACTCATCAAATCACTAAAAACTTAAAAAGCCAAAAAAATCCTTAAAAACCCTAAAAATACATAAAAAGGTAAAAACCCTAAAAACCATAAAAATCCAAAAGAAAACCATAAAAAAATATATAAAAAAACTAAAAAAATAAGAAACTCTTAGAGTCATAAAAAACCCTAAAACCCATGAAAATCCCTAAAAACCATAAAACCCCTAAATATCCATAAAAAACCAAAAAAAAACACAAAAAACTCTAAACACCCTTTAAACCCCAAAAAACATTAAAAAAATATAAAAACCCATAAACCCCCTCAAAAATGAAAAAATACCTAAAAACAGAAATAAAAACACAAAAATATCAAAAAATCCAAAAAACACTTAAAGCCCTCAAAATTTCAAAAAACCATAAAAATCATAAAAATCTTAAAAAATACCTAAAAATATCTAAAATATACTAATCCCAAATAACCTAAAAACCTTAAGGTAACCTTAAAAACCTAAAAAAACTTAAATTCTCTAAATACCCAAAATCTATAATCACCTTAAAATCCCTAAAAAGACCGTAAAAACCCAAAAAACTGAAAAACCCCCAAAACCATAAAATCCCAAAAAAGCCTATAAAAACTCTAACAACCACTAAAAAATAAAAACCCTTTAAACCCATAAAAATATTAATAAAAATCAAAAATACCTTTAATCCACAAAAACTCAAAAAACTAAAAAACCATAAAAATGCTAAAATGATAAAACCTTGAAAAGCATTCAAAATTCATAAAATCCATAAAAATCATAAAATCCATAAAATTACCTACAAAATACAAAATTAAAAATCCCTGAAAAAACCTAATAAAACTTTAAAAATCAAAAAACACATGACACCCCTAAAAACCTGAAAAATGATACAAACACTAAAAACCATAAAATGACTTTAAAACCCTACTAACATAAAAAAACCCAAAATCCACTAAAAACTCTAAAAACCATTTAAACCCCGACACACTTTAAAAAATCTAAAAAAGCCTTAAAAACCCCAATAATAATAACCTAAACTCCCTAAAACCACAAAAACACTCAAAATCACTGAAATAAAAAGACCCAAAAAATTAAGAAAAATCATTAAAAATTCATAAAAACATAAAGATCTCTAAAACTATGAAAACATTAATAAACCCTTAAAAATTTAAACACACTTAAAACCCCTAAAACCAAAAAAACACTAAAAATCCCAAAAAAACATATAAATAATAATTACCATAAAAATCCTTAAAACTTGTGAAAACCCTTTAACCCATAAAAAAATTAAAACACACTGAAAACACTAAAAAACCCTTTAAACACAAAAAAATTAAAACCCTTAAAAAACACAAAAACTCACTAAAACCCAAAAAACACTAAAAACCAAAAAACCAAAAAAAATACTCAAAATACCTAAAATCCCTAAAAATGAAAAAATAGAAAAAACCCTAAAAACCACTAAATACATAAAAAAATTTAAAAACCATAAGAAAACATTTAAAAACATAAAAAAACATAAAACTCTATCAAACCTAAAACATGATAAAACCCATAAGAGACCACAAAACCCTTAAAACCATTAAACCTCCAAAACTATAAAATAACTAAAATTCCATAAAAACCCTAAAACCACAAAAAATTATGAAAATCCTTCAACCCCCAAAAATGATAAAAACTCTAAACATCTTTAAAACCCTAAATACACAAAAAATCCAAAACAACCGAAATCACAATCAAAAAACTAAAAACAAAAAAAAATTACCACAAAACCCCTCTAAATCCTAAAAACCTGAAAAATGATACAAATCCTAAAAGATCACAAAAAATCCATAAAAATGAAAAAATCCCTAAAAATTAAAAAACCTATAGAAAACCATAAAAAATAATGAACACTTAAAACCCTTAAATCCCCTAAAAATACTAAAACTCTAAAAAGATTAGAAAAACTATAAAAACTATAAAAACCCCTAAATACCTTTAAAAAAAGAAAAACCAAACAAAAACCCTTAAAATTATAAATAAAATAAAACCCATTAAAACCCCTAAAACATTAAAAATACTAAAAAGCTTAAAAACCATAAAAAACCCAAAAAAACTATATAATCCCAAAAAACAATAAAACCCCAAAAAACCAAAAAAACCGTAAAATCCATAAATATCCCTAAAATCACCTAAATTTCCTCCCCCTTTATTTCTTATTCTCCTCATTAATTAGTTTATTTTATTCCTTCTTTGGTCCTATGCTTCATGTCCCCTTCCACAGTGTCTCGATTTCTAATCGTATTAGCTTCCCCATCTCTCTTCTTGCCATCCTTGATCGTCAGTTTACGCATCTCCCGTCAACTGTTCATCTGGATCTTGCCTGGTTATGAAGTTCATGCCCAAATTGGTGGTTCTCATCTCTTATTGTTCCAGATCCGACGATGGTGGTTTCCTTCAGTTTCAGATTCTGTACACCAATCTCAAAGTGGCATTGTATCGTATTCCTTGCATCGACTGAGACCTGGTGCTTGGTGGGTTGGGGGTGTCACTTGCAGATGCATGGAAGGTATGATGCTTCCACGTTTTGTTTCTCCATATGATGGTTCATGTTCCTAGGGCTTTTTATGGTGCTATATGTGTGATTCAGTTATCTGATGCATCTATTTTCTTTAAATGGTTTCATTGTTGGTGTTTATGTTCTGTTTTATGCTATTACTAGGGTTTTCTCGCCTTGGTTTTCTATAGTGTTACTCCCCTAAAAATGGATGGTTGGATCGTGTGTTGGTTCGATGGTGAGTGGATCTTACAGCAATGATGGAATCAGTGATGGAATATGACGATGAGTTGGATGTATGGTGCCCAATGGTGACTTGGAGATGCATGTTTTATTTGACTAAAGGCAGTGTGTTAGTGTTTGGATGGAAACATGACAATAACAGTGTAATGTGGATCCATGATTCCCCTGATTTGACTTTTGAAATCTTTTGAGTTATTTTTTTATTCAGGTTTGAGTGGGATTTGAGGAACTTTTTTGTAAATTGGTTTTATTTTTAATTTTGTGTGTGAAAGCAATCATCACACTACATGGTTCATCTACAAACGAGGATCAGAGCAGAAACCATTCACCAGTGCATTGTCATTCGGATTTGGAAGTTTGAGAGGGTATGGCTCGGCCATCGGTACCAAGCCCATTCAACACTACATAGGATAGCTAGCCAAGTGATAATGCAAAGATTGATACTTGACATAACTTTACAGTTACTGGGGAGGGGCAGTTCATGTAGTTGTTATCTGGATTAACTTATTTTATGGTTTTATTTGGATGCATTGTATGGTACTTTTGGTTTCTCAATTTTTCCTCAAAAAGTGTTTAATAATAAAAAAAATATGTTTCAGTCTAATAAAACTAAAAAAATGATTAAATCAATAAAAACCCCTAAAACTCTAAAAACCCTAAACCCACTTAAAACTTTAAAAATCATATAAAATCACTAAGAATACTTTAAATATAAAAAAACCCTGAAAACAATGAATAACCCGAATAAAACCTTAAAAACCAAAAAAACCTAAAACCTAAAAAGCACATAAAAATGCAAAAATTAAAAAAATCCTTAAAAACCCTAAAAATCATAAAACCATAAAAATCCCTATAAACCAAAAAACCCTAAATACCAATAAAACCCTAAAACCCCTCTAAAAACTATGAAAACCTTTAATCCCATAAAATTTATAAAACTCTAAGAAAACTTTAAAACCCTAAAAATTAAAATAAACACTAATACCCCAAAAAACATCTAAACCCTAAAAACAATAAAAAACACTAAAACCCTAAAAATCCCTAAAAACCATAAAATCCATAAAAATTATTTAAAATCCCTAAAATCTATAAAAACATAAAACCCCAAATAACCTTCAAAAACCTTAAGAAACCCTTAAAAATATAAAAACAATTTAAACCCCCAAAAATAAAAAAACTCTAAAAATCCTAGAAAAATCCTAAAAATAATAAAAACCATAAAAGCCTCTAAAAACCATAAAAAACCTAAAAACCCACAAAAGAAAAAAAACACTAAATAATATAAAAACTTTTTAAAATCCTAAGATTTTAAAAATAATAAAATACCTTAAACTCCCAAAAACTCAAAAAACACTAAAAAATAAAAAACACATAAAAACCCTAAAAAACACTAAAACCCTAAAAACTATAAATATCCATAAATATCCTAAAAATTACAAAATAAGTAAAAACCCCTAAAACCGTAAAACCCCCTAAGAAAACATTAATAACCTAAAAACATAAATTCCCTAAAAACATAAAAACACTAAAACGCATAAAAATCATAAAAAAAATTTAAAACACTAAAAACTATAAAACCCAGAAAACCATAAAAACCCTAAAAACCAAAAAAAAAACCCTAAAAACAACTAAAAACTATAACAACACTCTAAACCCATAAAAAATAAAAAGATTATAAAAACCTTTAGAACCCTAATTACTAAAAAACCTTAAAACCCCCAAAATAACCAAAAAACCCTAAAACCCTCAAATCCCCTAAAGTCCCTATAACCCCTAAAACACCTTAAAATCATAAAAATCCCATGAAATACCTAAAAATATAAAAACATAAATAACCTAAAAACCCAAGAAACCCAAAGAAAAACTTTAAAAGAATAAAAAATTAAAACCCCAAAAAACCTAAAAAATGTAAAAAACCCCTAATAGTCCCTAAAAGACCCTAAGAAGCCTAAAATGACTAAAAACCATAAAAACCTAAAAATACACTAAAAAAACTAAAAAAAATTACACCCCTAATCTTTTTTAAAACTCTAAAACATTAAAAACCATTAAAAACTCAAAAAATGGCTTGTTCTGTTTGGCTGGGTGATGTTGTTGGAGATGCTGATAAGTGATGTTGTGGCTGTGATCACTGGATTATGCTGGGTGCTGGACTTGGAGAGATTGGAGGCTGGTCGATGCTTGGTTGTGAGCAGTTGGATGCTGGTTGATGCTGGTGATGATGATGGTGGCTACTTGATGTTATGTGTTTTCTATTTGGGTTTGTTTTTCTTCATTTATTTTTTGACTTTTCTTTTTTTGTGTGGGTTGGAAGGGGGTTTTTCGGTGTTGGTCGTTTGACCCCTCCCCTCCCTTGTCTGTTGGGTCTCTCTTTTTTTCTAATAAATTTGGGGGGGGGGGAATAGCCCGACCCTCGCATCTTCCATGCCCTAATACCTGAAAAACCATACAAACCAAAAAAATCCCTAAAACCCATAAAAATTTTAAAAACCATAAAGACCATGAAAAACCAAAATATAAAGTTAAAACCATAAAACACTTAAAACACCTAAAAACATAAAAAATAGTAAAACCTCTAAAAATCATAAAAACCCTAAAAACCCTTAAAACCATACAAACACTAAAAACCCATAAAAACCCTAAATCCTCCTAAAACAATAGAATCCCTATAACCCCTAAAAACATTTAACAACACATAAAACCTTTAAAACATAAAAACTGTCAAAATCCCCAAAACTCTGAAAATTGAAAAAAAAAATCCTAAAAAAGTGCCAAAAATCATTAAAAATGTAAAAAACTCTAAAATTTATGAAGACCCCTAAGAAAACCATAAAAATATAAAAACGCATAAAAACCCTAAAAACCTAAAAAACCATAAAAACCATAACATTCCATAAAAACCAAAAAAAGACATTAAAACCCCATAAATCACCTCAAACACTTAAAAACCCTAAAACCCTATAAAAACAATAAAACATAATAAAAATAGTTAAAACCCCTTCGAAACCCAAAAAACGTTAAAAACTAAAAAAATACCTTAAAATAATAAGAACTCAAAAAAACACTTAAATGCCCAAAAATACCACTAAAACCATAAAAACCCCAAAACCACAAAAATATATAAAACCCCTAAAACCATAAAAATCGTATAAAGCCTAGAAAATCTACAAAAACATGAAAAACAATAATAACACTAGAAATCTTTAAAAATCAAAAAAAAATAAAAACAAAACTAAAAACATTAAAATGATAAAAAACCCTAAAACCCATAAAAGTCATAAAAACAGAACACCATAAAAACCCATTAAAATATTAAATCCCATAAAACCCTAAAAACCACTAAAAATATAAAAACTCTTTAAACCAATAAATCATTAAAAAAATTAAAAACCCGAAAAACTCAAAAAAACCTAAAATAAACCATAAACACCATAAGAACCCAAAAAACTAACAAACCCTTCAAAACCCTAAAAACTGTAAAACCCTATAAAAATTCTAAATATAATTTATTGTCCATAAAAAAACCCCGAGTAAAACCTTCAAAATTATAAAATACTAAAAATAATTAAAAAACCAAAAAAACGTAAAATTGCTAAAAACCATAAAACCCTAAAGACAGTTATAACCCCAAAAATCCCTAAAAATCCCTAAAAACAATAAAAAACTAAAAACTAAAATAAAATCTAAAAAATTTAAAAAATACATATAACCCGGAAAAAACCCTAAGAAAACTTTAAAACCCTAAATACACAAAACCCCTAAAACCAATAAAAACTATAAGACCCCAAAAAACATTAAAACCCCTAAAATCCATAAAACCATAATAAACCACTAAAAACTCTACAAATCTTTTGAACACCTAAAATGTTTAAAAAAACTCTAAAAACATAAATAAACTAAATAACCCCTAAAACTCGAAATAAACCATAAAAACCCGAAAACGCATAAAAACACTCAAAATCTCTACAACCTTAAATTTTTAAAAGTTCTAAAAAATTTCTCAAAAATTACTAAAAATATAAAAAACATTAAAACCCCTAAATAAACTAAGAAAACATTAAAAACCTAAAAACACTTAGAACTCGTAAAATACTGAAAAATGAAAAAATACCTAAAAACCCCAAAAATCACTAAAAATTATAAAACTGCTAAAAACCATAAAAACTATATAACCTCTTATAACATTATAAACTCTGAAAAATATAAAAAAACCCATTAAACCTAAAAACATTAAAAAAAACTCTAGAATCAATTAAAAACCTTATAAAACTAAAAAACAGTAAAAACACTAAGAAATCTAAATAAACATGAAAACACTTAAACCCATAAAAACTCTCAAAACAATTATAACCAAAAAACCATAAAAATGCTAAAAACCCTAAAACCCGTGAAAACCCCTAAAATTTTTAAAAACCATAAAAATTATAAAAACCAACTTAAAACTATAAAAAACCCCTTAAACGTCAAAAAAACATTAATGACTCTAGAACCCCATAGAACCCTAAAAACTAAAAAAATATTAAAACCTAAAAAATCCTAAAACATTTAAAACCCTAAAATCCTAAAATCTCCCAAATCCATCAATAACCTAAGAACCATGAAATCCTAAAAAACCCTAAAATCCCTAAGAATGTAAAATTTTCAAAAAAAAAATGAAAAAACCATAAGAAAACCATAAAAACTAAAAACACTAAAAACACAAAAAAACCCAAAAATTCTAAAGAACCTACAAATAAAAAAACCCTAAAAGCTAAAATAAATCCATTAAAACCCTATAAAAACCCAAAAACCCAATTGAAATATAAAAAACCTTTAGAAGACAAAAAATGTTAAAAACTCTAAAAACCGTAAAAATAAAAAAACACTTAAAAACCGTTAAATCCCAAAAAAACCCTAAAACCACTCAAAATCCCTAACACCCCTAAAAACCCATAAAAACAAAAAAAATACCTAAAAAGCGCAACTTGTAAAAATTCTAAAAAACTAAGAAAATACTAAGAAACCCTTATAATCCTAAAAATAGATAAAACCCATAGAAAACAAAAATATATATATAAAAAACCTAAATCAACCTAAAAACCATAAAACCGATGAAAATATAAAAGCCCAAAAACCCATAAAAAATTTAAACCCATAAAAACCTAAAACCCACAAATATCTATAAAAACCATTTAAATCCCTAAAATCATTTGAAAAATCTAAAAAAACTTTAAAACCCCTAAAACTCAATAATAACCTAAAAACTAAAAAACCAAAAAAAATATATCCCTCAAAATCCATAAACACGTAAAAAAAATAAAAATCCTAATAAATCCCTAAAATACATAAAAGTGTAAAAAAAATAAAAACCCTAAGAACCCCTTAGAAAACCTAAAAGTACTTAGAACCCCTGCAAATCTAAAAAATGATAAAACCCCTAAAAACCATTAGAAAGACCCTAAAACCCATAAAAACCATAAAAAACATAAACCCTTAAAACCCCTAAAACCCCATGAAAACCCTTAACCCCTATTAAAAACACTAATACCCCTTTAAACCCCCAAAAAAAATTAAAAACTATAAAAATTGTAAAACCCCTAATAAACTCAAAAACCCCCAAAAAACCATAAAACCCCAAAACTAAATAAAAAACCCATAAAACTTTTAAAATCCCTAAAAAAAATAAAAACCCAAAAAAAATTATAAAGGGGCCCTAAAAATCCCTAAAATTTAAGAACCCCTAAAAACCATGAAAACCACTAAGAAAACTTTAAAAACCTAAAACCACATAAAGCCCCTAAAAACTTAATAACCTAAAAACTCTAAAAAAACTTCAACATTAAAAACCCCTAAAAACCATAAAACACCTTCAAAAATTAACACCCCTAAAACCATCAAATAAACTCAAAAAATATTTTAAACCCCTAAAAACATTAAAATTGTTTTAATCCCATAAAATCTTTAAAAAAAACTAAAAAAACCCTAATCATTCCATGAAAACCCTAAAACCCCTAGTAAACAAAAAAAACTTCAAAACCCCAAAATACCTAAAAACCATTAAATTCCTAAAAAATCTCTAAAAATCCCTAAAATAGTAAAACCAAAAAACCCATAAAATCCCTAAGAAAACCATAAAAACCAAAAAACCTAAAACACCTAGAAAATATAATAATTTAAAAAACCTTAAAGACCTAAAAAAACTTAAAACCCCACAACCTCGTAAAAACCACTACAACATTAAAAACCCGTAAAACCCATAAGAACCTGAAAAACAACCAAAAACTCTAAAAAGAATTTAAACCCCTTAAAATATTCAAAACACTAAAAAAACAAAAAAAACCCATAGAACACAACAAAACCTCTAAAAACCCAAAACCCTAAGGACCATTACACCCTTCAAAAACACTAAAACCCCTCAAAATCCCTAAAAACCCTAAAACCCCCAAAATTTCATAAGAATTATTATTAATCAATAAAAATGTAAAAAATATTGAAAAACCTGAAACCCCTATGGAAAACTAAAAAACCTAAAAACACTTAAAACCCCTAAAAATAAAAAAACACCCAAAACCCCTAATAAATCCTAAAAACATAAAAACCATAAACCATATAAAATCATTAAAACCACTAAAAATACTAACATCATTTTAAAAACCCAAAATTTTTAAAAAACTATTAAAACCTAAGAAATGAAAAAAAATCAAAAAACCCAGAAAACCTAAAAAACCATAACAACCATAAAACCCCTTAAAACCTTTTAAATCCCTGAAAACCATAAAAAACAATAAAATAACCAAAATTCTAAAAAATGAAAAAAACCCTAAACACCAGAAAACCCATAAGAAAAAATTAAAAACCTAAAAATACATAAAATTCATCATAACATAAAAAACACTAAAACACCTAAAAACCATAAAAACCATAAAACACCCTAAAAACCTCCAAAATTATAAAAACACATAAAAACCCAAAACCACTAAAAACAATAAAAACCCTTTAAACTCCTAAAATTGTTTAAAAACTCAAAAAAATAAAAAAAAAATCCCCAAAAAAATAAAAAAAATTAAACCTAAAAATAAAAAAAAACTAAAAACACATTGAAACCCCTAAAACCCTTCAAAATATCTAAAACCCCTACAACCCCTATAAGCCCTAAAAATCCCAAAATATACCTAAAAATGTAAAAAACCCAGAATACCACTTAGAAACCCTAAAAACCCTAAAATCACTTAAAACCCTAAAAACCGTGAAAAACACAAAAACCCGTAAAAATTCCAAAGAACCATAAACCCCTCAAATTCCATTGAAACACTAAAAGCCCTTAAAATTCATTAAAAATTCCTAAAAATCCTTATTAATGTAAAAAACTATAAAACCCTAAAAACCCTAATAAAACAATTAAATAACAAAAAACACCTAAAACCCCTAAAAACAAAACAAAAAGCTAAAACCCCAAAAATGCCTAAAAAGAAACCAAAACCTCAAAACACCTAAAAACAAAATAAACCTTAAAAACTATAAAACCTCACTAAAAACTCTATACAACATTGGAAAAATCTAAAAATGTAAAATACTCTATAAAAACCTAAAAACCCTAAAAACCCAAGAAAACCTAAAAACCCAAAAAAACCCTTATAGTCCATAAAAACCATAAAAACCCCCAAAACCATAAAAATGGTAAAAATATAAAAACTCTAAAAACCAAAAACACCATAAAACACATAAAAACCATAAAACCCCATAAAATTTTAAAAATTATAAAACTATTAAAAAACATTTTACCACTAGTTAAAAACATAAAAAACCTTAAAAACCATTAAAAACTTCAAAAATCCTAAAAACCTGAAATACCCTTAAAAATAATAAGGAAAATTAAAAACTGTCAAAATCCCTAAAAACCTTCAAAACCATAAAAATCCTAAAATCCCATAAAAACCCTAAAAATGTAAAAAATAAATAAAACCAACTAAATACCCTAAAAAACCATAAAACCTAAAAAAACTAAAACCCCCAAAAATCTAAAAATGATAAAAACTGTAAAAACAATAAAAATCCTAAAAAACTAAAATCTATAAAAAATCTAAACCAATAGAAATCCTTACAACCCATAAACACAGGAAAAATACAATAAAAACTAAAACAACCCTTTGAACACCAATTTTTTTAAAAACTCTAAAAACCCTAAAAAACATAAAAACTAAAAAGACCCACTAAAAACTTGAAAAAACATAAAAACCAGAAAATAACCCCAATACCCCCTAAAATCCATAAAAACATAAAAACATAAAAACATAAAAAATCCCTAAAAATTTGAAAACCCAAAATACCCTGAAATCTCTAAGAAAACCTTAAAAACCTAAAATCACTATAAACCCCTTAAACCCAAAAAATTCTACAACCTCTAAAATCCAAAAAAATATATTAAAACCATAAAATATGATAAAAACCTTTAAAAACCCTAATAACCAATAAAACCCACTAAAAACTCTAAATATCATTTAATCCCCAAAAAAATCTAAAAATCATTAAACCTTAATAAACTCAAAAACAATCCCGAAAAATAAAAAATCCATAAAAACCCAAAAATACCTTAAAAAACACGAAAACCCCTCAGAAACCATAAAAAACAAAAAAAACAAAAAATTACTAAAAAATATTGTAAGATCCCTACAGATGTAAAAAACACTAAAGACTCTGAAAACAACAAAGAAAACATTACAATCTTAAAAAATATAAAACCCTTGAAAAACATAAAAAACACTAAAATTCCATATAAAATCGAAAACCCAAAAAACATAAAGCCCTAAAACAGTAAAAAACACTAAAACCCCCAAAATACCTAAAAGCCCTAAAAACAAATAAAAATACTAAAAAATCCTTAAAAATTATGAAATATGGGAAAAAATCCTACAAAACATGAAAAGCCTAAGAAAACCATAAAAAACTAAAAACACTTAAAACCCCTAAAAACCAAAAAATGCTAAAACCCCTAAAAAACAAAAAATCCCTAAAACTTCATAAAAACCCTAAAACAACAAAAAAACTCTTAAAACCATTTCAACCCCTAAAAATGATAAAAACTCAAAAAACATTAAAAACACTAAAGAACTCAGAAAACCCATAAACCCCCAAAAACTATGAAAACCCTCAAAATCCCTAAAATATTAAATTCCTAAAATGACCCAAAAGCCATAAAATTGTAAAAACCCTTTAAAATACTTAGACAAAATTAAAACCATAAAAATATTACCAAGAGGATGCTCGAAAGATGAATTATAATATGGATATGATCAGTGAAGAGAGGGCCTTGCTAGAGGTGGCCATTCCATAGAAAAAAAACAAATCTGCAGGGGTCTCTTTAGACCATCAAAAGAGAAATACGAGGAAGGAATTTTCTACTTTTCCAAAGACAGTGTCCACAAGAGCCTCTTGCAAAGATAATGAGGTTTCCTCTAGAAGGGGAGGTCGGCCTATCACGGCGTAGCTAAATGTGGAGCAACAAAATCTCAGAGAGTACTACACTACCATCCTAAAGCAATATGAATCATTTGAATGGGAGTCGGTGGAGTCAGATGCTTCCTTTAGTCATGGTGTTGATGGGGAACCACATGGGGATGAAGACGTTGATTTTTTAGTTTATACTTTTTTATTTTCTGCTCTTCGAATCTTTTGGGGTTTTGGTGTCCTGGGGGGTCAAGGGTATTCGGAGTGGCATGTTTGGCCATGCATTGACCTTGTCTGCTTTTCTTTTCTTTTGATAAATTTGGGGGGGGGGCACGAATAGCCTTGCCTCGCACCTTCCTTGCCCAAAAAAATATAAAAACCATAAAAATACAAAAAAATCCCAAAAATCCCAAAATTTGTAAAATACCCTAAAACTCAAAAACACCCTAAGAAAAACCTCAAAACCAAAAAACACTAAAAACACCTAATAACCTAAAAAATCTAAAAACTATAAAAACTCCAAAAAACCCTAAATACTATAAGACCCCAAAAACATTAAAAATTTAAAACACCATAAAAACCCTAAAACCAATGAAAAATCGAAAAAACATTTAAAACCATAAGAATATTAAAAAATTATTTAAAACCTTAAAAACCATAAAAAAAACCCCTAAAAATAAAAAAACATAAAAACCATAATAACCATAAAGGCCATAAAAACCCAAAAAACCGTTTAAAATCCTTAAAAACCGTAAAACCATAAAATACTAAACAAGTCCTAAAAATTCATAAAAATTTAAAAACCCTCAAAACACCAGAAACTCTTAAAAATCCAAAAATATCCCTAAAATCCCTAATAATGGAAAATACCGTAAATACCTTGAAAATAATTAAAAAATCCTCAAAAACCAAAAAACAAAAAAACCTCCTAAAAACATTAAAATGATCAAAACATTAAAACCTTGTAAACCCATAAAATTCATAAAACCCCATAAAACCATTAGAAACCACTAAAAATCAAAAAACCATTTCAAATCATAAAAATATTAATTAACTATATAAAACCTTAAGAACCATAAAAAATAAAAAGAAAAACCAAAAAATTCATAAAAATCCAAAAACCCTTAAAAATTCCTAAAAACCCTAGAAGCATAAAATCCTTTAAAATGTATAAAAATTTAAAAAAACATAAAAAAAATACTAACCCTAAAAACCCTAGGAAGTCCTTATAAACATAAAAACATTTAAAACCCCTAAAAGGTGATAAAAACACTAAAAAAACTATAACACTCAAAATTCCTAATAACACAAAAACATTAAAAATCCCAAAAAAATTACTCAAATATAAAAAACCCAAAAAACAATGAAAACTCTTATAAAAACCTTAAAAACCTAAAATAACAGAAAACCCAGAAAACCCTAAAAACGTTAAAATTCCTAAAAGGCCCTAAGAATTATAAAAACCCCTAAAACCATAAAATACCCTAAAATCCTTAAAACCCATTAAAACCTAAAAAACCTTTAAAACGATAAAACCACTAAAAACTCTAAAAACCCTTCAAACCCCTAAAAACATTAAAAAATCTAAA
Source organism: Viscum album (assembly GCA_963277665.1). Classification (NCBI taxonomy): domain Eukaryota; kingdom Viridiplantae; phylum Streptophyta; class Magnoliopsida; order Santalales; family Viscaceae; genus Viscum; species Viscum album. The sequence goes on along the minus strand of OY728136.1, from coordinate 1,421,151,442 downwards.
AAACCATAATACTCTAAAAAACACAGAAAACCCACTAAAAAGTTAAAAAATCATGAAATCCCTGAAAACTCTTAAATATACTAAAACATCAATAAAATCCCTAAAAACATAAAAACCCTAAAAAACTTGAAAACCATAAGAAAAACGTAGAAACCTAAAAACACATAAAATCCCTATAAAACTAGAAATGAATAAAACCTTAAAATCGTACAAACCCAAAAATTCATAAAAACCTTAAAAAACAAAGAACCCGTAAAAACCCTAAAACCCACAAAAAACTACAATACACTTTAGGCCCCTAAAAACATTAAAAATTATAAAAACCATAAAACACCTAAGATATTCAAAACACACCAAAATCCCAAAAAAAACCCATAAAACACATCAACATCACAAAAAACCTAAAAAGTCATAAAAATATTAAAAATACCAAAAAAATCTCTAAAAACATAAAATATCATTAAAACCCAAAAAAACCATAAGAAAAAAAATTAAAATCCTAAAAACACATAAAATCAATAAAAAAGATAAAACACCTAAAATCCCTAAACCCTATAAAACCCCAAAAACCAAAAAAACTAAAACCCCATAAAAACCCAAAAAACCTCTAAAAATCAAAAAACCCTATAAACCACTAAATAATTTAATAAAACTCTAACAAAAATAAAAACCCTAAAAATAAAAGAAAACCTAAAAACCCAAAAACGACCATAAAACCATAAAAACCTTAAAACCCTTGAAATCCATAATACCTTAAAACCATAACAATCCTAAAAAATACAAAAAATATATCTAAAAACATAAATAACCCAAAAAACATAGAAACCCTAAGAAAACCATAAAAACCTAAAAACACTTTAAACCCATATGAATATAAAAATTCTCATAACCACCCCCCCCCCCCCCACTAAAAACACTAAAAAGTACTCAAAACACTCAAAATCCTTAAAACCTTAAAAAAAATAAAAAATGCCTAAATTCCAAAAAACATAAAAAACCTATAAACCATGAAAATCCATAATAGAACCTTAAAAACCTAATCGTTCTTAAAACCAATGAAAACATAAAAATGATAAAAACCCTTAGAATGCTAAAAGTACCTAAATTCTCTAAAAACCATAAAACCCCTAAAAACCATAAAAACCCTAAAAACGCATAAAACCCCTAAAAATCCACTGAAAACAGTAAAAAAAAATTAAACCCACAAATTTTAAAAACATTAAAAACCCCTAAAACCCCTAAAAACATACAAAAACCCTAAACACACAAAAAACAATAAAAACCCTAAAAAGACTAAAATTCCAAAAAAAACATAATATAACCTAAAAACCATAAAAATCCTAAAAATACCTAAAAATACCTAAAAATGTAAAAAAAAACCCCTAAAATCCATAATAACGCCTCTAAAAATATAAAAACACTGAAAACCCCTTAAACACTGAAAAATGATGAAAACCTACAAACCCTAAAAACACTAAAAACCATAAAACCCCTAAAATCATTAGAACCCATAAAAACCCTAAATAACCACACAAAACTATAAAACACCTTTAAACCCCTGAAAACATTAAAATATCTAAAAACCCATAAGCCCCCTTAAAAACTAAAAACAACTATAAACCCCCCTAAAAACACAAAAACTATAAAGATTCCATAAAACCCTCAAAATCCATAAAAACAATAAATTTCTTTAAAATCCCTAAAAATAACTAATAACATAAAAACCATAAAAACCCTATAAACCCTATGAAAAAATTCAAAACATGAAAACACATAAAACCCCTAAAAATAAAATAACACTAAAAACCTAAAACCCTAAAAACCATAACACTAAAATTCCATAAAACCCCCAAAACCATCAGAATCCTAAAAAATAACAAAAATACCTTAAAACATATAAATTTCTAAAATCCTAATAAACCTAAGAAAACATTAAAACCCTACAAGTATATAAAAACCCTTAAAACCTAAAAATATAAACAACAATAGAAAACCTAAAAACCCAAAAAACCCAAAAAACCATAAAACCCTAAAACCCCTTAAAACCCCTAAAACCCCATAAAATCCTTTAAATCCCACAAAGAACTCTAAAAACTCTTTAAACCCCTAAAAAACTAAAAAAATATAAAAACCCATTAAATTTTTAAAAATTTTAAAAACCATAAAACATAAAAAACCATAGAAACCCTAAAACTCCAAAAAAATCTCTAAATCCCCTCAAAATCCATAAGAACAAAAAAAATCTACAAATCCATAAAATCCCTAAAATTTTAAAATGTTTAAAAACCACTGAAAACCCCTAAGAAAACCTTAAACACAAAAAAAAACTTGAAATCCCAAAAAACACTAAAAACCATATAACCTCTAATAAACCCAAAAAACCCCAATAACCCCTAAAGACCATAAAACCCCCTAAAAACAATAAAACCCCTGAAAATCCATAAAAACCATCAAAACCACTAAACACTCTAAAAAAATTTAAACCCAAACAAACATTAAAAATCCTAAAAACCATAAATCATTAAAAAACTAATAAAAACAATAAAAACCCCAAAAAACCATAAACACCCAAAAAACCATAAAACCCCTCAAAATAACTAAAAACCCTAAAAAGAATTTAAAACCTAAAAATTCTTTGAAAGTAACTAAAAATTTTTAAACCCCTAAAACCCTAAAAACCCTACGAAATACTTAAAATCTAATAGCACTTAAAATCCCTAAAGACCTAAAATATGCTAAAACCATAAAAAGGTATAAAAACTATAAAACCCTCAAATCCTTAAAACCTTAAAACTCATAAAAGTCCAAAAAATTACATAAAAATACCTAAAAATTTAACCACCCCTAAAAACCATAAAAATACCGAGGAAAACCATGAAAAAATTAAATAGAAGGAGGATGTCAGCTGTCTCTCCCAGCCCCTCTCATGCTCGGTCTTCCCTGCATTTCTCTTTGCGGTGTGGTTCCTCCAGCGTGAAGTTTCCTTCTCAGTTGCTTTGGGATCTAATTTGGCCCTCTCAGCATTGATGCTTCCCCTGGCAGTGCATCTTTTCTAGATCGGTGATGCGCCTGCTTCTTGGATGTCGTCTTTGGTTGAGGGTTGATCGGGTCAGATCTAGTCCTCCCGATGTGCAATGCTTCATGTTCTTGGCGAAGTGGTCTAGTTCTGGTCCCTCCTTGGCGTGGCTCTGCTTTAGCTTGGCATAGATGTTTAGATCTAAAATCAGGCGGTTATCTATGAAGGAGAATGTCAGATCTGGGTACTTTGGGTTGCTGCATTGCAGATCCCAGTCATTTCAGCTTCGATGGACCTCGACGACATCCTCTGGTTTCTTAGTGTTTGGTGACTTTTGGTTTTTCCATTGGTTTTTCTTTCTCCAAGCAGCGGCATGGAAAGGCTTGATCTCGGTGTTTCTGAAAGCTCTGTGGTGGGATCTGTTGATGTTCTTCAAATACAAGGTTACTTCAGCAATGCTTGGCTCATGGTGGAATGTCTTGGCTTTGGAGTTCCTAGACTCTAGGCTGAGAGTTGTTAACCTGGTTCTGCTCAGTTCATCATGCGCTGGGGCCAATTTGTGAATTTCAGAGAATATACAGGTTTTTTTCTGGGACTCTTTTCTGTTTCTTGAAGTTGTTGCTGGTCTTGATCAGAGTCTTGCTCTGGGTTCCTGGTCTGGCGGTGGTGGCTGGTTCCTGGAGTCGTCTGGGTTTTGTTCGGCGATGGTTGATGGTCATAGCATGAGGTGTTGGATGTCTTCTACTCTCAGTGTGTTGAGGACTGGTTCTTGGCGTGAGGGCTGTTGGTCCTGTACTACTAGTAGTGATGCTAGATGTGTAACGCTGGACGAAATTTTCTGGATGTTGGGTCTTCACAGGTTTGAAAGGAACGATTGCTGGTTATTGGGCTGGTGGCTTTTGTTTACTGTTTTTAAAGAAGTTTTAAGACGTTGTGTCACTGCATGGTCCAAGTGCTGGCGGGGGTGTGTGGTTGGATCGGTTCTGAGTTGTTGTATGATGCTTGTCGATGGTTGTTGGTTCTTCTATGAGTTGCTGCTGAATTTTGGTTGGATCCTAAGTTGTTGGGTGATGAACTGTTGGTCTTTGGATACCGCTTTCCTTGAGGTATGGAGAGGGTGGCTACTAGAAGTTTTTTAGGGCTGTATTTTTTGGAATTGGTGCTTCTGGTTTCTGGAGCGGAAGTGGGATGTTGGGATATGTTTGGTGGTCGAAAGAGGTGTTGGTTGTTTGAAAATGAGGTGTTCGATCCTGGTTTATGTAGGGCTAGGATGTGATAATGTTTTTGTTTATGACTCTAGTGCTGATGATTTTGTGTTACTGGCAGAGGTTATGCTTGGGCAGGAGATGATGGGTGATGAAAAATGTGTTGCAGGATGCTGGATGTTGGTTGGCTAGGAGATGCTGATAAAGATGCCTTTGTATGGTTTTTCATTTTTTTTATTTCTCTTTTTTGGCATGGGTTGTAAGGGGTTTTCGGGTGTGGGTCATTTGACCCCTCCCCTCACCTGTCTGCAGTGTCTTCATGTCTTTTTTTAAATAAATTTTGGGGGGAGTCCGGAATAGCTTGGCCTCGAGCCTTCCTTGCACTAAGAAAAAAATAAAAACCTAAAAAACATAAAACCCCTAGAAATTATAAAATACCTAAAAGAACATAAAACCCTAAAAACTCATAAAACCCTTAATAAATTTTAAAACCTTAAAACCCCTTAAAACCCCATAAAATCACTAAAAACCACAAAAAACACTAAAAATAATTTAAATCGATAAAAAGATAAAATACATCTAGGAACCCTTAAACCCCAATGAAAACTAAAAAAACACTAATACTTAACTAACCATAAAAACCCTAAAACCCCTCTAAATCCATAACACCACTAAAACCATAGATATTTCTAAAAATCCCGATAAAACCCTAAAAATGTAAAACCCCCTAAAACATTAAAAACAGTGATAAAACTTTAAAAACCTAAAAACACTTAAAACCCCAAAAAACCAAAAAACACTAAAAACCAAAAATGCCATTAAAAACATAATAACCATAAAACCTTTTAAAATACATCAAAATCCTAAAACAACTAAAAACTATAAATCCAGTTTAAACACCTAAAATATGTAAACATTTGAAAAAACATTAAAATCCCTACAAAACTCAAAAACCCCAAAAATCCAGTAAATCCACAGAAGCCAAAAAATACTCAAAATCCATAAATCTCCAAAACCATTAAAATTCCTAAAATACCTAGAAATCCTAAAAACCTTGAAACCCCCTCAGAAAACATTAAAAACCTAAAAAAATATTAAACCCCTAAAACCAAAAAAATGTTAAAACCCTAAAAAACCCTAAAACCCTAAAAAATTATAATGCATTTTAAATCCCTAAAATTAACTAAAACACTAATAACATTTAATCCACTAAAACATTAAAAACACTAAAAACTCTTAAAAATTTTAAAAAACTCATAAAACACTTAATAACCAAAAAACAATTAAAACCTTGAATATCATAAATACCCTAAACCACTCAAAAACCCCAAAAACCCTAAAAACCCATAAAAATTCTAAAAAACTCATAAAAATCCCTCAAAAAAATAAAAATCCTAAAATACAAAAAACCCTAAGAAAACATTTAAAACCGTGAAATAATTAAAAATCATAAAAACCTAAAAACTATACAAACATAAGAAACCCTAAAAATTTAAAATCCTTAAATCTAAATAAATCCCTAAAAAACATCGAAAACCAAAAAAAAACTAAACATTTATAAAAATGTAATAAAATTTAAAAATTCAAAAATCCAAAGAAAATCTCAAAGAAAACCTTAAAAACCTAAAAACCCATAAATCCCCTAAAATCTATAAAATGTCAAAACCCTTAAAATCCTAAAAAGACACTAAATCTCTAAAAACCCATAAAAACCATAAAACTCCCAAAATATTTTAAACCATAAAACCCAAAGAAACCCTAAAAATGAAAAAAAACACTTTAAAACCCTTTAATCCCCTAAAAATGATACAAACTCTAAAAAACCATAGAACCCATAAAAACCCTAGAAAACCCCCAAATCCAGAAAAACCATAAAACCCCTAAAAATCCCTAAAAACCATCAAAATCTCAAAAACCTCTACAAAACCATAAAACCTAAAAAATTCCAAAAAATCCCTACAACCCTAAAAACGTATGACACCCCTAAGAAATCCTTAAGACTCTACAATCACTATAAACCCATAAAAACCTAAAAACACAAAAATCCATAAAAACACTAAAACCCCATAAAACCATAAAAAAACCTTAAAATCCCTAAAAACAAACAGAAACCCTAAAATTGTAAATAACTCTAAAAATCATTTAATCCCATAAAAACATTAAAAACTCTAACAAACCTAAAAACCCTTAAAATCTCAAAAAAACCCTGAAAACCCAAGAAAAGCATAAAAAAGCTAAGAACCCACAAAACCATAAAAATCCTTAAAAGCACTAGAAATTTATAAAAACCCTTAAAAATCCTTAGAAATTCCTAAAAATGTAAAAAATAACCTAAAACCCCTAAAACACACTAATAAAACATTAAAACCCTAAAAACACATAAAACCACTAAAAACCTAAAAAATTCTAAAAACCATAAAAACTTGTAAAAAACATACAAAATCATGAAACCCATAAAACTCCTAAAAACGACGACAAACCCATAAAACTATTTAATCTACTAAAAAGTTAAATGAACTCAAAAAAACCCTAAAAACCCATAAAATTTTTAAAAAACCCAAAAAACATTAAATACCTTAAATAACCATAAAACACATCAAAATCTCTAAAAACCCTAAAATGTAACAATTCAATAAAAACCCTACAAAATCCCAAAATATATCAAAACACTAAAAACACTAAAAATCCTAAAAACCTATGAACATTTAAAACCTGAAAAAATATAAAAATATGATGAAATCCCTAAAAATAATAAAATAGAAAAAACCATTAAAACCCCTAAAACCTTAAAGACTCTAAAACCCCATAAAAACCCTAAAACCCACAAAAAACACTAAAGAACTTTTATACCCAAAAAATCAAAAAATCATAAAAACCATCAAAATCCCAGAAAAACATAAAATCCTAAAAATTACATAAAAATCTATAAAAAATAAAAACCCCTAAGAAAAATATAAAAACCTAAAAATGATTAAACCCCAAAAAAAAACATAAAAAATGATAAAGAACCGAAAACCCAAAAACCCCTAAAAACCATAAACCCCCTAAAACCATAAGTACCCTAAAACCCCATAAAACCCTAAAATCAACTATAACTACAAAAACACATTAAAACCAAAAAAAAATGAATATTATAATAAACCATTAAACCCTAATAAACTCAAAATAAACCCTCAAAACAAAAAAATACTAAAAATCATAAAAAACCCTAAAAACCCTCAAAATGCCCAAAAATCGATAAAAATCCTTAAAAATCTCTATAAATATATAAAATTTTAAATACCCTTAAAACATTTAAAATATCTAAGGAATCCAGAGAACACGAAATAAAATAAAACCATAAAAACACCTAAAATCCTTAAAAATACTTAAAAACCCCTAAAACCCTTAAATCCACTAAAAATTATAAAAAACTGTTTAAAACCCTCCAAATGTTAAAATCCTATAAAAACCTAAAAAACTACTAAGAGCTCAAAGAAAACCCTAAAACTCAAAAAAACAATGAAACCCCAAAAAACTCTCAAAATCTCTAAAAAAATAAAAAAAATAAAAAAATCATAAAAAGGCCCTAAAAGTCCCTAGAAAAATAAAAAACCCTAAAAACCCTAAGAAAGACGTAAAAACCTAAAGCCACTTAAAACCCATAAAGCCTAAAAATGGTAAAAATATATAAACCCCAAAAACAACCTAAAATCCCTAAGGATGAGTATTAGTCGGTTTGGATTCAAGTTTCACCAATAATGCACGTTTATAGGAAGAAGGGGCCATTCAGAGTTTCAAATTCAGATCAAAAAAGAAAACTACCTTCCTATGTTTATGATAATATGGTGTCTGCTACCAATAATATCACCTCTTCTAGTATGTTTTATTTTTCTATGGTGGTTGGTACTTTAGTTGAGGAAGCATCCTCCTCCTTGGATCCTATTTTTGAGGTTCCTCCTCCCTTGATTTAGACCAATTTAAAGAATATTTTACTTCCTATTCACAATTCCTTTGACTATTTATTAGAGGTAATACCCTTGTTAGATGCTAGTTCTAGTTCTACCCCTATATTTTTCCCTTATTCTAGTGAGATAAATACCACTTATTATTTTTTCTTTCTTCTAGTGTGTGGGAAAAATATAATGGATGTGATTTTGTTCTAGGTTTTAAAAGTTCTGACTTGGGTTTTCTTTGGTACCTAGGTATGTGGAAATTGGGATATCATTACTCATTCCCAAAATATGTGGGTAAATATGGTGTTGTTATGGTTTATAATGCTTTGTATTTTTATAATTTTTTGGTGGAATATGTTGCATGTGGTCTTTATTTTGTTATGAATGTCATGGATAGAGTTTCTGTTGGTTATAGGTCTAAATTATCTAGTCTAGGTCTTCTTAATTTGAAAGGAATTAAGGAGGTTCGGTATTCTTCACCTAGACCTGACTCTTATAATAAGATTAGTCCTAACTCTTCCTTTTTAAGTGATATTACCCTTAGGAGTAGGAAAATTAAGGTGGATAGATATGATATGTAGAGGTTCCCAATAAAAAAGGAACCCATGGATAATGGTTCTAATACTCCCTCAGTTCCCAATGTTTAAATTTTGAGTTTCGATTATTAGATTTCTCAAAATTATTAGTAATTAAAGGGAAGCTCAAGGCCTCATTCTCTATCATAAAATGGCTTGTATGGGGATTTTTGAAATTAATGTTAAATGGGACATCCTTGATTCTATTGTGAGGAATATTGTGCCCAATTGGAATCATTTTTCTAAAATCTCTTCTTACTCTACTGGGCACAATTTAGTGTCATGGAATCCTCAATTTAATTATTTTTATCCTCACATTGAATCATTTAAACTTATTGAGTTTCTAGTTAGGGTTTTTAAATTGTATGTTTTCTGATTTATTACCTTTGTTTATGGTTCTAATTTGATTACTAGTCAAAGGGTTTAATGGGATGACATTGGTTGTCAGGTTTTGTTTGACATAGACTATCCTCATATATTTTATAGTGATTTTAATGCGTTTTGGTTCCTATTTCAAAAAATTTAAAGATTTTTGGATTAGACCTATTTCATGGAGGACTGAAATTTAGGAATTGTTTATGCTAGTATGGATGATCTTCACTACTTTGGGATAAGGTTCCCTTGGAGGAAGGTCTATTTGGGGGTTATGATGAAGATAGAAAAATATGAGGTTAATTTCTATTTAATTTCCTAGTTCCGCTCTTAAATATCCTATTTCCTTACTTTTGATATTTTAGATCATTGCCCAGTTATTATCATATTTATAGAGCTTCTTCAGTCTAGGAATTTTCCATCCAATTTTTTTTATCATTGTATAGATTATGAATTATTCATATCTTTTTTTTACAATGCTCAAAATGTTGAGATCTTAGGGTGTAAGATATTTCAAGATTATAAAAACTAAATAAGTTCAATAAGGATATAAAATCCTTTCATGCCCAGGTTTCTAATCCATATTCTTCTAAAATTCCCGTGATAATAACACAATTACTCCACTTCCAATAATATTTTGTTCTTAAAGTCCCTTTTGATGACTTTTCTCAAAATGAAGTTTGTTTTAGGGAAAGGTTAAAATCCTTGAACTTGAATTAAACCCTCTCATCCAAGAATAAGAGTAGGGTTCTTTGGATTAAGGATAGGGGAATTCATTCATCCTTCTTTTTTTAACTCAATGAAATCCAAATTTAATTCTTCCAAATTGGTTTTTCATAAAAATAATTATGGTTTTATTTTTTCTGATCTAGGTTTTATTATTTGTGAGGAATATTGATTTTTTTATCCTTTTATTAGGAAATCTCAGGCTACAATATATTTGTGGAGGGATATCATGGATCCCTTTTTTCTCACACTATTTTTTAGTCCTATTGCAATTTTATGAAAAACAAATTTATGGAGCTAGAGGCATTTCATCATGCAATTTTCTCACTTCACCCTAGAAAATATACTAGGCTATATGGATTTAATTCTTTTTTCTATCATAATTATTATTCAGTGGTTGGTTATGATGTGAAAAATTTTGTTTTAAAATTTTTAAGAACTATGAAATTACTGTGTTAAGCTAATTGATCTATTCTTTCTTTGATTCACATGGTATTGAATTCATGTTATCTCTCTAATATCAGGCATATTTCATGCTCTAATACTATTTATAAGTGTATATCTAGGATTTTAGTATCATTATTGATAATAGTTCTTCCTACTTTTATCAATAAGCACCAATATTCCTTCATTCAAGGGAGACATATTTTTTATAATATTTTTATTTCTCGGAAGTTTATGTGGGGTTACCACCTAAATTTATGAGTTTCTTAGTGTGCTTTTAATATTGACTATTTTTAAGGCCTTTTATTTTTTTAGATATTAATTCCTTTTGGAAACTCTAGACCTTTTTGGTTTTCAGTTCAGGTCCTCTTCATTGATTAAGAGGTCTTTCGTTTATCTTTTTTAGTAATATTAATAGGAGTTTTCAAGATTATTTTCCTATGAAGAAATGATTTAGGAAAAGGGATCCCTTTTCTCCCTTTATTTTTTTAATTCGTATGGATGTTTTTCTTGTAGCTTAGACTCTCTGATTTTATATTCTCACTATTTTAATTTTCATTGGAGATGCATTTAAACTTCCATTTCATATAATTTATTTTCTAATGATTATATTTTTATCATTGGTGATCTATATTTGATTTTGGTCTGATATAATGAATTGGATATCTTCTCCTCCTTTTCATAGATGTCTTTTAACTTCTTAAAATTGATGATATTCTTGGCTGGTGTGTCCCTGGAGGTTTAGGTATGTATTGGTTCTACAATGGTAATTAGTGTAAGTTGGTTACCGCTTTCTTAACTTCGGGTGCCCCTTATCACTAATAGATTAAGAGCTTTTGATTATGATATTTTTTAATAATAAATTTTTAAGATGAGAAAGGTTTGGATAAAAAATGTTATTTCTTTTGCGGGATACTTGTAGCTTGTTTAATCAATTATTTTATCCATGAAATTTTATTGGTGCTATGAATTTATCTTTCCAAAAAAATATAAATTATATTAAAGATAATATTAGGTTATTCCTTTGAAGGTCCCTTCCATGGATATGTCTCGGGACAATGTTTCTTGGGTCTTGGTGGTTAGATATTAATATAATGGAGGATTATATATAAGGCATGTTTGTGATTGAAATAAAGAAGATATGGATAAACATATTTGTGACCTTTTTACCCCCCCTCCCCCCCTTCTTCTATTTAAGTGGATTGGGCTCACATTTTTCTTCTTGGTCACTCTTAATTTTGGGTGGCCAATATTCCTTTGAATTAGTCCTATAATTGTTGAAATTTATTTAGTCTATAGGTTTTTCTCAAATAAAATATTTATTTAATTTTTTTAAATAGCTTGGGTATCTCCCTTTGGTTTGATTCTTGGCTTCCCAGGGGGACTATATGTTTATAAATTAAAGATTGTACTATTTATGACTTTGGGATCCTTAAATTTGTTTAGGTTTCTAAAATTGTTTATAATTGGGATTGGGATCCTCTGATGGAATTTTTATATGATTTGCGTGATGTTAAAAGGGATATTATTTTACATCTTCATCCTTTAGGTAATAATGATGGGGGTTTTGGAAGAGAAAGACTTTTTTTCCATTTTTTGGGTTTTGTAGGAGTTGAGACTAGAATTTAGAATTGTTTAGTAGAATTATTTGGTCAATAATTTGGTCACACCAACAAGTTACTTTTTAATTCATTGGTTACTAATCCTTGAACATTTTACTATACAAGATAGGTTATATTGTAGGTGCCTAGATTTTCTAAATAATTTTTTTCATTATTTTAATACGCTATATAGTATTAAAAGTTTTATAAATTTTGGGTTCTATTATAATCTTGGGTCTTCTTTTATGATCCTATTGAATATAGATTGTTGGGGTCCTGATCATTCTTCTTATGTTGGCTGGTGTTCTGATAAATTTACTGGGATTCCTTGATGATTTTTTTTGGAAAAATTGTAATTTCCACCGTGGTGTATCTTATCTGGATGGGATATAATTGTAACCTTCATGGATCCATATTTCACTGTGGTATTTTTATTTGTTTTAAATTTGAGATGGTTTTCTATTCTAGACACTTTTCTTATAATCATTCTCCTAATATTAAGGCTATTCAAGAGATGGTTCACTGGTACAACATGTGGGGATCTCTTCTCTGAGGTATTTTATGTTCCCATAGTTTCTTTTACTTTTTGATTTGAGGATTTTTTACTTATGTCTGGTGTATTTGTTCTGATGTTAGGTGGTGTGTTGGTTTTTATGCGTGTGAGGTGTTGTTGTTATGGATTTCTGGGTATAATATCATGTTTTCTAGGGATATTTTTTGGTGTGGGCATCAATGATGTCTTGTGTTGGATCATCTCTAATTATGTGTATTGGCTATTTGTTGATGTTGGAGTGCTACTAGTTTGCTCTGCTTCAAAATGAGATTGGTTTTGATTTTGTTTGCAATTAGTTGTTGTTGGGTTTACTAGTGGCTCATGCTTTGGTTGGAATTTGGTGATTTTTTTGGGTGTTTTATTCTTTTTTATCTCTAATGGTGCTTCTTTTAGGGATGGTTCTAGGTTGAGTTGTCTTGTGGGGAGAAACATATAGGGTGATGTCTTTGTGCCATCTTGGTGTTCATCTGGGGTTTTTGCAGGCTAGTTGGGATGTTTCATGGTTATTTGGTAGGTGTGGTTGAATAGTATTGGTTGAGCATGGTTATGTTGGTTCCCCAATGTCAGGGTGCTACTTGTGTAGTTTCTATAGATCTGATTACATCTATCTGTATCTATTGGGATCCGTGTTGGCTATTATTCTATTATGATTATTGTGTATTGGGGGTTTATTTCTTACTGCGTGATTTTCATCAGCCGATTTTTCTCTTGTGTGAATAGAGAGAATCATTTGAGCTAGTTTCAGGATGTTGGTGCCTAGTTTATGGCTACAATTTTAGTTCCCAGTTGGCTGTGGTTCTCTACTAGTATCATCTATATTGGGAGGTTAGTTCTTGTGGTTGTATATGGTTATGTGGTTTGATGCTTGGTGTGGATATGTGATTGTATTATCTTGGTTGCTGGCTTTGGTTGGTTCTTATGTCTTCAGTTGTTTCCTTGCTAGTTCATTATGCAACAGGTTGGTGGGGGTACTTTAGGGTCGTCATGTAGTGAAAGTGGTTTTTTGTGCTAGTTTTCATGGATAATGTTTAGGGAGTTTGATTCTAATCAGATCAAATTGTTCTTAAACAAACATGTCATATCTTTTGGGGCTTAATCTGTACTGCTGCAAGGGTTCTCACTTCCCTTTAAAAGTGTTTCGAAATAAAAAATATGATATTGGAGGAAGTTGAGCAGGGGTGGGTGTCGTGGCCTAGGATTAATGTGGCTTTGGACACAGTTTCTATGTGATTTGTTGAAATTCTACTATGTGATGGGTCTGGGGTTTTTGGTGGTGTGTGTTTGTGTGTATTCATGTATTTGGGTGGGAGAGTTTTCATGTATGCAACTTGTGTGTGCGCGTGGGTGTTTGAGAGGGTGTTGTTCCATGTATATTTTTTGGGGGTGGTTATGTGTGTGTGTGTGTGTGGGTGTTGATTATTTCTTCCATTTTTCTCCTCCTTTAGTGTTGTCTCTACTTCAAGCCTTCCGTTATTGTGATTCCTCTTAGAGTGCTCACTAGCCTAGTTCCTGGTGTTGCTTTTGTCCTTCTTATTTGAGGGGGTTATGTGTTGGGATTTTATGCTTTTAGAAACCAATTTATGCTCCTGCTATTGTTGTTAGTGGCTGGTTAGAGGTGTTATTTGTGGTGTTCGATGATGTCAAGCTTGTGTTTGTAGAGGCTATGCGAGGTTCTCAGGACGTTCTGTTGTTTTGGGCACTTGGGCACCTTACGGGCCTCTTGGGCACACTTGGTTTACATTTTTGGTTGGATGGACTTCACAAGGTTCTCAATACTACTTTCCTATTTTTAGTTTGGATGGACTTTGAGATATTTTTTAGACCTTTATATTATGTTCCTGCATGAGGTTTGTTGGGATTTAGGTTTTCTTATGCATTTCAGCAGATTTTGGCATCTTGTCCATCAGTTGGTTCACCTTATAATGATTTTGTTATACTCGAAAACACTTTTTTTTATAAACATCTATCTATTTTCCATTCAAAAAACCCAAAAAACAATAAAAAACCTTAAAAATTTTAAAAAACCTAAAACCTTTAAAACCCCTAAATTCCCTAAAAACCTATAAAAATTCTAAAATTACCTAAAAATCCTAAAAAAATAAAAAAAACCCTAAAAACCCTAAAACACTTATGAAATTCTTAAAAACATATAAACATGAAATATTTCTAAAAACCTTAAAATGCTAAAAACCTTTACAAAACTAAAACCCAAAAATAACATTCATAATCCTTAAAACTCTAAATAACATAAAATCATAAAAAATACATAAAAATACAAAAAACATAAAAAACCATAAAACCCACAACAAAAACCTTAAAAACCTAAAAATACATACAACAACTAAAACCCTCAAACACACTAAAAACCCTAAAAAATCTTAAAGACCCTAAAACCCCTAAAAAACAAAAAAAACCACTAAAAACCTTAAAAACTATAAAAACAGCATAAAAACATAAAACCCACAAAAATATCTAAAAAAATTTAACCAAAAAAAATTTAATAAATTATAAATACCTTAAATACACTAAAAAATAAAAAACCCCTCAAATCACAAAAAACACCATAAAACCCCACAAAACCTGAAAAACCATCAAAATCCCTAAAAACCTAAAAACCCATAAAAATCATAAAATCCATGAAAATCATTAAAAACATAATAATCATTATAAAACCTAAAAACCGTAAGAAAACATTAAAAATTTAAAAACACTTAAAACCACTAAAAACCTAAAAATGATAAAAACCCAAAAAATCCAAAAAGCCATAAAAACCATAAAATACATACAAAAACCAAAAACCTAAAAAAAACCCTAAAATCCATTGAAAACTCTAGAAACCATTTAAACCCCTAAAAAATTTTAAAACATCTAAAAAACATAAAAATCCTAGAAACTGAAAAGAACCCTAAAAACCAAAAAATAATTAAATTCCTAAAAACCCTCAAAATCCCTAACACCCTAAAAACCATAAAATTCAAAAAAAGTCCCCAAAAAACCTTAAAAATAAAAGACCCTAAAAACCCAAAAAAACATAAGAAAACCATAAAAACCTAAAAACACATAAAACCCCTAAAAATCTAAAACCCACAAAAAACCCAAAAAACCCAAAAATTCACTAAAACTCTAAAAACCCTTTAAAACCCTAAAATTTTAAAAACTCTAAAAAACATTAAAACCTTAAAAACAAAATCCAAAAAACACCTAAAATTCTAGAAAACATAAATACATTAAATCCTTAAAAACCCAAACCGTCAAAATCCATAAAAATCCTAAAAAAATAAAAAAAATATAAATTCCTAAAATCCCTAAAAGTGTAAAAAACCCTAAAAACCTAAGAAAACAATAAAAAACAAAAAAACATTAAACCCCCAAAAACCTAAAAATTGATAAGATTCCCTAAAACCCTGAAAAACCTAAAAAACCCTTAAACTCCTAAAAATCCATAAAATTCTAAAAACTATTAATACTCTTTAAACCCCTTAAACCATTAAAAACTCTAAAAAACCTTGAAACCCATAAAAACTCAAAAAACCCCTAAACCCCAAAATCCCATAGAAACGCTAAAAACCCAAAAAATTCTAAAAACCCCCAAAATCCCTAAAAACCATAAAAATAATAAAAAATACTAAAAGAGATCATAAAACTGAAAATTACATTAAAAACCCTGAAACCCCTAAGAAAACATTAAAAATCTAAAAAAACCATAAAACCCATAACAATCCTAAAACAGACATAAAATCCCAAAAAAACATAAACCCCTAGATAAACACTAAGAAAACCTTGAAAACATAAAAACACATAAAACCTTTAAAAACATAAGAACACTAAAAACCATAGAAAATTCTAAAAGGACCACAAAACCGCAAAAATTCATAAAACATTAAAAACCCTAAAACACATAAAAAACTTAAAACCCATTAAAAAAATCTAAAAAACCATTAAAACCCTAATAATAATAAAAAAATATAAACAAATTAAAACCCTAAAAACTCAAAATAACCCTAAATAACACAAAAATCCATAAAAACCCAAAAAACAATAAAAAACCTAAAACCCCTTAAGATCCCTAAAAATTCAAAAAACCTATAAAAGTCCTAAAAATTCCCTTAAAACATAAAAATCCTAAAAACACTAAAAACCCCTAAGAAAACATTAAAAAAGAAAAAAATTATTTAAACTCTTAATATACAAAAAAAATTAAAACCCAAGAAAATCCAAAAAACCCTAGAAACCATAAAAACCCCTAAAAACATTAAAAAACCTAAATCTAATAAAAACCCTAAAACCAACTAAAAAATATAAATCCCCTTTAAACCCCCAAAACATTAACAACTCTAAATACATAAATTCCCCTAAAAACTCAAAAACGTCATAAAAACCAAAAAAAACTAAAACTCGTAAAATACTTGAAACCCCCCAAACCCCTAAAAATTACTAAAACCCCTAAAAATCCTAAAAATCTTAAAAAATCTCTAAAAATACCTAAAACCCTAAAAACACCTAAAAACTAGAAAACCCTCAATGAAAACCCTAACAAACCAAATCAAATTAATCCCCTAAAAATATAGAAATTACAAAAAAGCCCAAAATATACATTAAAAACAATAAATCCCAATAGAAAACCCACAAAATTTCTAAAAAACATAATAAAACCTAAAAAAATTAAAAACCCTCAACACCCAAAAAATGAAAAAAACCCCAAAACACCAAAACCCCTATGAAAACTAAAAAACTAAAAAATTTAAAACCCCAAAAAACTAAAAAATTCTAAACACCCTAAAATATTCTAAAAAACCTAAAAACCATTTAAGACCATAGAAAACCCTAAATAACTTAAAGAAGATGGAAAATCCGCTCTCTCATGATGGAGATTCTCCTCTCTCCCGGCATGCATGAAGACGATGGTCAATTTTTCACCTTTCCCTCCTCCCTCTGTGGGGGAGGGGCCTCTACTGGTTCTTGATGATGAGCATAAATTAGTTCCATTCTCAGTTCCTATCTTTCTCCCCCTTTTCCATGGAGTGATATTTTGTCTAAGGTTTCTAATTTACGTGAAGGATGTACATAGATCCGGTTGTCGATTGCGGAGTTCAACGAGGCCTCCACCCTGCATAGGCTAGCCTTTGTTACTCAATTCTGGAACTGGAATCCTCCGGTGGATGTTTTTGACAGATTCATGTTTGAATTTTGTGACCACTAAGATCAAGATATGGTAGGCCTTCTAGATAGTAATCAAAAATTGATTCTCTTTGAATCAGAGGAGGATCTGGTCCATGCATGGTCTGTGGCTCCATGAAGATACAACAATTCTCATTTTTCCCTTTCTCGGTGGAGCTTTGATCTGCATTTGAATTGCGACTCACTGATGGTGGAATCGTGGGTTAGATTTCTAGAACTACCCCTTCCTTTTAAATTTTTTTCTATTATTTCCATGTTGGGGAATCTGGTGGGAAGGTTCTTATGCGTGGATAGTAGAACTACATCCATTTTCCACCTAGTATCCCCAAGGAACTTTGTTGACATTGATGCATCTAAAGGACCAGTTGATTTTTTTTTGGATTTTTGTTGGTGAGGAGCTTCGATAGAAAAACCATATGATCCTTTAGTCGTGGACCAATTTTTTCTCCTCCGACTAGAATCTGGGTCATATTGTTTGGGCTTGGAGGTGTGACAATAGTAAATGTGGTGCTCCAAATGGATATCATGAGGTGACTAATGAAGGAAATCAGCTTTGGGGTGAGTTGTAGGAGGATGTGCACATGGTCCCTCATGTTCATGTTGCGTCTGGTGAAGGGGATCAGTCTTGATTTGGGGTACATGTTACAGAGGTTTCAAAGGATATTTCAAGCGAGCATGGAGGGACTATTGTTGAAGGTGTGGCACCAGCATCTGGTCTTGATTCTAGATCTCTGAGCCTGATAACTGTGCGGGATGGTCTTCCGATTGTTCTAGGGGCCATGGACCTGCAGTAGGTGATCTCCATTTAGGAAAAGTGGTTGTTTAGTGTCAACTGGAGCCCAAAGTGAGTGACATTTGCAAGCGGTTGAGGCTTGACTTGAAGATATCATATGATGGTGGTTCTTTATGTAGGGAGGATACTACTGGTGGGATTTCTATTTCCTTTGATAGAAATTTGAAGCATAAACAAGAAGTCGTCCCAACCTTCAATCACTTTGAATGGTTGGAGCATGATCAGGAGGTGAAAGGGTCTCTTCTTGTTAATGTTGGGAGTGAGAGGACTTTTTTACATGAGAGTGAGGTGCAGGTTTTTGATGCTGAGTGGGATGGAGGGAGTGTGGCCTAGAATTCTAGTGAAGTTGGGATTTTTTGGGACACCACTGGGCACTCGGGTGGTGCTGTTGAGAAAGATAAGAGGTAGTTCCATGTGCTTGTTCACAATCGTGATGGAATTATTGTGGATGAGGGGAAAGTTAGAAAGCTTCCTAGGGATGAGGGGCAAGGGGCTTAGGTTGCTGATGTTGGGAATGCGAGGCTTGTTGTACAGGCGCTGAGTGAGGTGCATGTTTTCGCTTCTAGTCATTGTGGGGGGAGGGTGGCCCTGAATGCTACTGAAGTTGAGCTAGTGTTGGAAATAATTGGCCCCTCGAAAGGCGCTAGTGAGAAGGGGGAAAGGGCACTGAATGGGTTTTTCCATAATGTGCATTCTTATCAAGGGGATGAAAGTAAGCTGACTAGGGAAGAGGGGAAATTGCAGCTAGCCCCGGATGGTGTGGTTTCCCCTCTTTTTCTGGATATAGAGGAACCTACCCTGGTGGTTCCTAGCGTACCGTAGTGTGGGGTTCTTGCTAACTGTTCCCTTAATTAGGAAGCCTCCTTCATCCCTGATCGAGACTTCTTTCAGGAGGATCGTAGAAGGATGAATAAAAATATTTCTAATCAAGGAGAGGGCCCTTTTGGAGGTGGCCATTCTATAAGGGAAGGAAAAAACCTTTAGGGGTCTCTTCAGATCCCCAAAAGAGGAAGTCGGGGAAGGATTATTCGACTTTGCCTAAGATAATGTTCACAAGAGCCACTTACAAAGCTAAGGAAGTTGCCTTTGGTAGTGGAGACCGACCTATCATGGCGCAGTGGAATGTGAAGTTGCAATATCTCATAGAGTATTACACTACCTTCCCAAAGAAATATGAATCATCTGAATGGGAGTCAGTGGAGTCGGATGCTTTCGCTGGTTTTGTTGTTGATGGGGACCCTTATGGGGATGGAGACATTGACTTGTAGTTCCTAGTTTTTTATCCTCTGCTTTTTGTGTCTTTTGGATTTTTGGTGTCATGGGGGGTCCAGGGCTTTTTGGGGGTGGGTTGTTTGGCCCCATCCCTCCCTTATTTTCTTTTCTTTTCCTTTTATAAATTTTGGGAGGTGAGTAATAGCCTTGCCTCGCACATTCCTTGCCATAAATACCTTAAAATCCCTAAAAAACCCTAAAACCCACTAAAAAATCTAAAAAATCATTAAACCCCCAAAATACCTAAATACATAAAAACCATAAAATCATAAAAAAAATTAATACACTGAAAATCCATAAAATCTATAAAAGTCCATAAAAATACTAAAAATACCTAAAATGAGTAAAATTTTAAAAAACCCTGAAACCCTAAGAAAACCTAAAAACTTAAAAACACTTTAAACCCCTAAAAACTTAAAAATTATAAAAAACCTAAATAACCCAAAAACACCCCCCAAAGAATTAAAAACCCTCAAAATCATTTAAACCCATAAATACAGATAAAAATTCTAAAAATACTTAAAAATCCCTAAAAATAGAAAAAAAAAACCATTAAACCCCGAAAACCCCTATGAAAAGCGTAAAAATTAAAAACACTTTAAACCCGTAAAAATTCTAAAAATGATAAAAATCGTAAAAACCTTAAAAATTACCTAATACCCTAAAAACACATAAAACCCATAAAAATTCCTAAAATAATTAAAACCCCATAAAAACCCGTAAAAATACTAAAAACCACTAAAACCTCTAAAAATATTTAAACCCTTAAAAATGATAAAAATATCTAAAAAATCTTAAAACCCATAAAAACTCAAAAAAACTCTAAAATCCAAAAAAAACATAAAAACCCATAAAATACTCAAAAAATGCTAAAAATCCCTAAACCCCACAAAAATCCTTAAAAATCCCAAAAAATCTCTAAAAATGAAAAAACCAAAATAATGCTAAAAACAATAAAAACCCCAAAAACCATAAAAACCACAAAAAACCTTAAAACCCCAAAAAACCCCTAAAATCCACTAAAAACTCTAAAATCCAGTTAAACACATAAAATGTTAAAAAAACTCTAAAAACCTTAAAAACACTTAAAAACTAAAAAACCCTTAAAAAATAATTAAAAATTCTTAAAACCCATAAGTGTTTTTTACAAAGTCCTAGGAATCCATAAAAATGAAAACACCATAAATAAAATGAAAAAACAAAAGAAAACCTTAATTAACTAAAACACTTAAAACCCCTAAAAACCTAAAAACTCTATAAAACCTAAAACCCCTAAAACCATAAAACCCCTCAAAATACCTAAAAATCCTAAAAACCATAAAAATCCTAAAAAATCACTAAAAAATAAAAAAAAAATATAAAACCGTTAAACACTAAAAAACCCTCAAAAACCCTAAAACCTATAAACACTTAAAACCACTAAAAACCATAAAATGATAAAATTAAAAATAAAACCTAACGAAGACACTAAAAACCCTAAAACCCCCTAAAATGATAAAAACACCCAAAATATTTAAAAACCCTTAAAACCAATAAAACCCCTAAAAGCCACTAAAAACTCAATAACCTTTTTAAACCATAAAAAATGTTTCAAAACTCTAAAAACCCATAAGATCCCTAGAAAACTCACAAACCCCTAAAAAACCCAAAAATCCATAAAAAACATAAAACCCTAAAACCCATAAAAATCCCCAAAAACATAAAAAAAACTATAAAACTTCTAAAATGATAAAAAATCCATACAAAGCTAAAAAATCCTAAAAACCCTAAAAGACCCATAAGTAGACCTTAAAACCCCCAAAACACATAAAACTCCTAAAAATGCTAAAAAACATCAAAGGACCCTTAAAACCAAAACCCCTAAACACCATAAAACCCACTAAAAATTTTAAAAACCCCTAACACCCCATAAAAACCGTAAATCCCACTAAAAACATTTTAATCCCATAAAAACATTAAAAAACTAAAAAAATTTAAACCCCTAAAAACTCATAAATCATTAAAAACCAAAAAAACCCATTAAACCCTTAAAACCCTTAAAGAACCCTAAAACCCTCAAAATCTCAAAAAACCTAAAATTATTAAAATTATTTAAAATACATAAACCCCCATAAAATATAATAACCCTTAAAACCCTTAAAAACCCTAATAAAAACATAATTACCTAAACATTATTAAAACACCTAAAAACCTAAAAAATGAGAGAAATCCTTTAAAATTCCCAAAAATACATAAAACACATAAAAATCCCTAAAATACTTAAAAAGATATAAAAACCCATAGAACCCATATAAACCCACAAAAAATATAAAAACCCTTTAAATTTCTAAAAACGTTAAAAATCCAAAAAAAAATTAAAGAACCTTGAAAAACTCAAAAAACTCCCTACAAGCCTAAAAATAATAAAAACCTTATACCCCATAAAACACTAAAACCCCTAAAAATCCCAAAAAACCCAAAAAATAATAAAATTCCTAAAAATTCACTAAAAATCTCTAAAAACATAAAAAGGGTTTTAAGATCAGATGGAGGTGTGCTCTCCTGGAGATTCTCTCCCAGCACAACGATATCCAAGGATCATGGTTCTCAATTTGGCACTCCTCTCTCAGAGCAGTCATCGCGACATGGTTGAAAAGGCATTCGTCTGGCCCTCCTCTCTGGTGGGGGACTCATGGTGGCTGTCGCTTATTCTTGGTGGTGAAAGGATTCTACGGGGCTGGGTGAGTCAAGACAGTGTCGGCTTGGGCTGGTTTCCTTGGCTCTTTGGCATAGGATTCGTAGATCTGGTTGCTGTCCTCCCTTAGGTGTTGTATTTCTTACAGTGGTGTCTTTATCATAGTGCCAGTGATGGATGAAGATGGTTCTTGCCAGCGGAAATCAGCGAGGCGGTCAAATATGGGTTTCTCAGATCCCTACGGCGTACAATTCATGGCGTGGAGATGTTCTGAGGCAGCTTGCGCCAGATCCAACTCTTCTTTTGGCCTGATCTGTGATGGCTTAAGATGGATTTAGAAGACCTTGATGCGGCTTGATGGGGTTTGGTCAACAGATCTGGTAGGGGAGGCGTGGTCTGGATGTCCGACATGGCGGGGATGGTGTCATCTTGTGTTGCAGCTTCAGGTTTGATTTATTGTTCTGTGACGAATTCATGGTCAGCGTAATGTCATCTTAGTGGTGGCATGCTCCCCCCTGCTTTGGTGGGCTACAGATCTTGTCTTCATCGGCCTGCAAATTTTTTGCAGTGACAGTTCATTCATTTATTTAGTTTCTGGTTGTTTTGTGTCTACTTGTTTGTTGGCGAATTGGTTGTGGTTGTTTTGGATGTGTTTTGCTGATGGTGTTGGATGTTGGATTGGAGGTGATGGGTCTCTTGGTTATGGGTCTAAATAAAGATTTATGGGTGCTGTGATATGGGTTGACTCTTGGGAACTGGCGGTTCTATTTTTTTACTATTAGGTGTGGTTCTCTGGAAGCTGCCTGGCATAAAGGCACTGTTTGCTGGAATTTGAGGAGCTGAGTGCTGGTTACTTCTTGGACAGGATCTGCTGAAGGGGGTGTTGGATATGAGGCTTATGAGTCTGTTACTAGTGGTAATGTTGTGCTGCTGGATGTAATGTGATTGGCGTTTTAGGGTTAGGATGTGTTTCTTTTTTTCTGACTAGTTGGATGTGTGCTGACCTTCAGAAGATGAGATGCTGGATGAATGCTTGGTGGTATTGTTGCTGCTGGATACTGGTTGCTGATTGGTGGGGAGGAGATGATGGGGACAATTCTGTTTAGCTACTTTGTCTGTATTTTGTTGTTTGGTCTTTTGTGTCTCTTTCTTTATTTGTTTTCCTTTAGGGTATTTTTTTTGGGTATGGTTCAATTGACCATGCTCCTCCCCAGTCTGCAGTGTCCTCTTTTTCTTAAAAAATGTTTTTTGGGGGGGGAGGGCAGGAATAGCCTGGTTCCCACATCTACCTTTCCCTAAAAACATAAAAAACACAAAAAAACATAAAAAAAACCTTATTAAAATCATAAAACCCAAAAAAACATGAAATCCTTAATAACATAAAAAACCATAAAACACTGAAAACCCATAAAACCCCTAAAAACCCGAAACCCCTATGAATCTCTAAAAATCCAAAAGAACTTAAAAACCTAAAAAACACAAAAAATCCATAAAAATGAACAAACCCAAAAGAAACTCCAAAAACACTAAAAACCTTAAAATCCAAAACCTCATAAATCACCTAAAGACCCTAAAAATGATAAAATCCCAAAACCCCTAAAAATTAATAAAACCCTAAAATCCCGAAAAACCATAAAAAGTTAAAAAAAACATAAAATCTATAAAATCCCCTAATTTTTTTTAAAACATTTATAAACTTTTAAATCCCTAAAAACTCATAAAAACCATAATACACCAAAAACCCAAAAATCCCTAAAAACGTAAAAATCACTAAAACCATCAATGAAGAAGGATGTCACCGCTCTCCCCTAGGATCTCTCTCTTGGCGTTGTGATCGTGAAGGGTTCCTCCACAAATCCTCCATGGCGGCTTCATTCCGGCGATCTTATACACCTCTTCGGCTGATTCCCTCTCTCTCCTTTGGTGGGAGCTTCGTGAATCGGTCAAAGCGGGGGTCTTTGTGTGCGGCAGAGAGGGATGGGGTTTTTTATGGAATGCCCATTTTCATCGGTCTCTCTGCGCAAGGACCTATGTTAGGGATTCCTTTGGGCGGATCAGTTGCTGCAGTGATAGGATTCAGCAGAGGTGCGACACGAAGATATGTATCTCTCAGACACTACAGTCAAATCTTCTGGTTGATCAGATATCCGGTGAGATTTTCTGGTTCTTTGGGCTTTGCGTTAGAAGACAGAGGATACAGAGGGTGTTGTGTATATTTTCTGGTGGCGTACTCACTCTTGTGGGTTGGGCTTTCAGATCTTTTGGTCAACGACTTATGCTGAATATTCAGGTTTAGTTTTATGTTTCCTTGGATTTGTCTTTGTTTCATGTTGTTATTGCAGGGTGGTGTATGTTGTGCTGGGATATGGTTGATTTGTGGGTTTGTGGTTCATCAGGGTGGCAAATTGGTTTCTTTGGTCCCCTGTATCCTGTGGAAGTTCTTGGTTGTTGCCTGAATTTTGCGGATGATGTTGGTTGGTTTATGTTTTGTTGCAATCTGGTTTTGGTTTATGCTCTCATGCGGTGCCAAAGCGGTCTTTCTGGTTCCGCGTTGCTAGTGTTGTTTACTGGTTCCGATATGAGGTGATGCATATTGGTCATGCTTTGTGGTTTTTCGGCAGTTGGAAGAGTTCTTTGGGCTTTGGGGATAGTGGTTCTATGCCCTTGTTTGTGGCACTATGAAATGGTCATGCTGGGTGCCATTTTCTAGAATATGTTTGGTCAGGAGGTGCTGAATGCTTGGGTAGGAGATACTGGTTACTAGAATCTGAGATGTGGTATGATGGGAGTAATCTGTCTAGGTGGTACTGGATGCTAGAACTTGAGCTACTGGAGGCCTATTGCTGCTTGGCTGGGAGGATTACCCTCGCCCTGGAAAGTGCTTATTGAGATGTGGATGCTGAAGGTGATGGATGATGGATCATGTGCTGGGACATTCTCGTTGCTGACTGGTTGGGAGGTGCTGAAGAAGATGAATGTGAATGTCTGCTCTGCTTAGATTTTGTGTGCTTTTTTGTGTTTTTTGGGTTTTAGGTTTTTATGGGTTTGGGGATGTTAGGGGCTTTTGGGTGTGGGTCGTTTGACCCCTCCCCTCCCTTTTCTGTAGTGTCTTTTTTCTAATAAATTTTGGGGGGCCAGGAATAGCCTGACCTAGCACCGCTTCTGCACTAAAACCCTCAAAATCCTTAAAAACCATAAAAACAATAAAAACCCTAGAAATCCAAAAACAATCCGTAAAATTTAAAAAACCCTAGAACCATGAAACCACCTAGTAAAACCTTAAAAACATAAAATAATTAAAACCCCTAAAATCATAAAAATACTAATGACTATAAAAACACTAAAACCCTAAAAACGCACAAACACCTAAAAACTCACTAAAAACTGTAAAAACTATTTAAACCCCTAAAATGTTAAAAAACACTAAACCCCCTAAAACCCCCTAAAATCTCAAAAAATTACCAAAACCCCCCAAAACACCATAAAAACCCTAAAACCCCTCAAAATCTTTAAAACCCATAAAAACTAAAAAAAAACTAAAAACCTCTAAAAATACCTACAGATTTAAAAACCCTAAATAACACTAAGAAAACCTTAAGAAGCTAAAACCCATAAAAACCTAAAAATTTTAAAAACCCTAAAAACCCCTAAAAATCTTAAAAACCCTCCAAATCCCTAAAAAATCTAGAAAAAAAATCCTAAACAATCCCTAAAAATCCCAAAATATGTAATGAACCCTAAAAACCCTAAAAAGAGCTAAGATAACCTTAAAACCTAAAAACACTTAAATCCCATGAAAACCCTAGAAACATTTAAAAACTGGAAAAACCCAAAAGATCCTAAAACTCTAAAAAATCCTAAAAACCACTAAAAACATCTAAAAATTCTAAAAACCCTAAAAACCCTAGAAACCACTAAATACTCTAAACACCATTTAAACCCCTTAAAAGGTTTAAAAAATATAAATACCCTAAAAACTCAAAAAAACCTACTACAACAAAACCAAAAAACCAAAAAACCCTAAAAATCTTAAAAACTCTAATAATACATAAATACCCTAAAAACAATAAAAATATTAAAAATTCCTAAAAGTGTAAAAACTATAAAAACCTGAAAACCACTAAGAAAAACATAAAAACCTAAAACTCTTATTACCCTAAAAATGTTAAAAACACTAAAACCATAAGAATCTCTAATACCCTGAACAAATATAAAAATACAAAGGAATCCCTAAAATCCCTAAAAACATAAAAAAACTCTAAAAACCATGAAAAACCCTAACAAAACCATAAAAAGCTAAAAACACAAAAAACCCCTAAAACCCAAAAAATTCTAAAAACCATAAAAACCCTAAAGGACACTAAAAACCTTATAACCCCTAAATTCTTAAAACCCCTAAAATGATAAAAACCCTAAAAACCCATAAAAATCTAAAAAATAGCCAAAAACTCTAAAAACCCTTTAAACCCTGAAAAACATTGAAAATTCTAAAGTACATTAAAAACCCTAAAAACTCAAAGAAAATCCAAAACAAGCAAAACAAAAAAAACCCCCCAAACCCAAAAAATCCCAAAAAACCATAAAACTACACTAATCCTAAAACCCTGCAAGAAATCCCTAAAATCGTAAAAAACCTTAACACCCTGAAAACCCTTAATGAAACCTTAAAAACCTAAAAAAAATAAAAACCCCTTAAAACCCTAAAAACCATAAATACCATAAAAACCACCTAAAAACAATAAAACCCATAAAAACCAGAAAACCCATAAAAACATACTAAAAACTCTAAAAATCATTTAAACCCATAAAAAAATTTAAAATTTCTAAAAAACCTTAAAACCAATAAAAACTAATAAAACCTAAGAACCCTAAATCCCTCAAAATCCTTAAAACCCTAAAAACCTATTAAAATCGTAAAAAATATCTAAAAATACTCCATAAAAACTCCTAAACCCCTAAAAACCCTATGAAACATTTAAAAAAATTAAAAACGAAACACCACTTCAAAAACCTAAAAAACACTAAGACCCTAAAAAATTATTAAAACCCTTAAAATTCTAAAAAGAATAAAACACCTTACAATATTAAAAAAACCCCTAAAACCCATAAAAACCCACTAAAGACTCTAAAACCCCATTAAAACCCTTAAAACGATAAAAAAACTTTAAAATCTTAAAACCCCTAAAAATCCCTAAATACCGTAAAAACCAATAAAACATATAAACACTAAAAACCATAAAAAAACCCAAAAACCCTCAAAATCCTTAAAACATATAAAACCATAAATTTCCTATAAATTTTCCTAAAAATGTAAAAATTCCTAAAACTGTGAAAAACCCCAAAGAAAACCTTAAAAAATAAGAAAGCATCAAACCCCCAAAACCCAAAGAAATGCTAAAAATCCAAAAAATCAAAAAAAATCTTAAAACAATAATAACCATAAAAAAATTAAAAACCCTAAAAACCCAAAAAATATTAAAAACTCTAAAAACCCTTTAAACCCCTAAAATGTTAATGAACACAAAAAACCAAAAAAAAATCTTAAATATTCCCAAAAAAACAAAAAAAAACTCTACGACTGAAAAAAACCCTAAAACATTAAATTCCATAAAAAACCATAACAATCCAAAAAACACTAAAAATACCTAAAAATGTTAAAACCCAAAGAAAACCTTAAAACCTAAAAATAGATAAATCCCCTAAAAATATAAAATTTCTAAAAACACTAAAACAGTAAACACCCTAAAAATACCCCTAAAACATTCAAAATCCTTTAAATGCTAAAACCCATAAAAATCTTAAAAATCACTAAAAATCCCTAACAACAAAAAAAATAAAAATACCTGGAAAATACCTAACTAAAAATTCAAAACCTAAAAACACATAAAAACCGAAAATAACTAAAGAACGTTAAAAACCCAAAAACCCATAAAAAGGACCAAGACCCCCCAAAACACCTAAAATACCTAAAAACATAAAATATTAAAAACCTTACATCCCATAAAAACACTAAAAATGATTAAAAATGATAAAAACCCTTTAAACCCCAAAAAACCATAAAACCCTAAAAACCCCCAAAATCCTAAAAACATTAAAAACCCATAAAAATCAAAAAAATTCCCTAAAAGTCCCTAAAAACATATATAACCCTGAAATCTGAGAAAAATCCTAAGAAACGCTTAAAAACCTAAAAACATTTAAAACCCTTAGAAAACCTAAAAAACGTTTAAAACCTCCCAATAACCTAAAAACACTAAAAATTGTAAAAACAACAAAACCCCATAAAAACCATAAGAACCCTAAAAACCAATATAACCCCTAAAAACTAATAAAACCTCTAAAAACCTTTTAAACCCCAATAAACATTAAAACCACTAAAAACACATTAAACGAAAAAAAATTAAAAACCCAAAAAACCATCAAAATCACAAAAAACTTAAAACCCATAAAATTCTTAAAAAGGAATTAAAAAACCTAAAAATTTAAAAAATCATAAATACAAAGATAACACCTAAGAAAACATTAAAATACATAAAAAACTTAAAACCCATAAAAAATAGAAAAAAATTAAAAACCCATAAAAAAGATAAAAATCCCTAAAAAATTAAAATCCTTAAAATCCCTAAAAAACCTAAAAAATTCCCTAAAAATTAAAGAAACACTAAAAACCCTGAAAATCGTAGAAAATCACAAATTACTAAAAATAACTAAAACCCCTAAAGACATAAAAAAATTAAAACCCCTAAAATACACAAATAACCCTAAAAAGGCCTAAAGACCATAAAAGCCCTAAAACCTCAAAAACATTAAAAACACTAAAAAAACAAAAAACACTCAAAAACGTCAACCGCTAAAAATGTTAAAATACTCAAAAAACCCATAAAAAACCCTTAAAACATAAAAAACCAAAAAACCAAAAAAAAACATAATAACCCAAAAACCCTAAAAACCCTTAAAAACTCTTAAAATACCTAAAAACACAATATACCATAAAAATTATAAAAAATCCCTAAAGACATAAAAACACTAAAAAATTTGAAATCCCCTAAGAAAACCTTCAAAACCTAAGAACACTTAAAACCCTAAAAATCTAAAAAATGAAACAAAACCCATAAAAACCCTAAAATACATCAAAATACCAAAAACCCTTTAAAACCCCTAAAAACCTAAAAAATACATAAAAATATTTTAAAACATAAAAACATAGAGAACCTTAAAACCCCCTAATAAAACATTAAAATCTAGAAATAATTAAAACCCCTAAAACACCTTAAAATGTTAAAAATCCTACCCCCCCCCCCCACAATAAACTAAAAACCCCAAACCCCCTAAAATTATAAAAACCTATAAAAATCTTAAAACCCCATAAAAACCCAAAAAACCCAAAAAAAAACCAATACTTTTTAAACCCCTAAAACGTTAAAAATTTCTAAAAGACCATAAAAACTCTAAAAAAATTAAAAACCTAAAAACCCAAGATAACCCATTAAAATAAAAAAACCCTAAAATACCCAAACACCCCTCAAAATCCCTAAAAACCATAAAAATTCTAAAATCCCTAAAAACCTAAAAATCCATACAACCCTGAAACCCCCTAAGAAATCTTTAAAAACCTAAAAATAATTATAACATTTTAAAACGAAAAAAAAGATAAATCAATAAAAAAACCTAAAAAAACTAAAAACCCTAAAAACCATAAAAATCACTAAAAAATAAAATTCATAAAATAATTAAACTCCCTAAAGATCCCAAAAACATAAAAACCCCTAAAAACCCTAAGAAAAACATTAAAACATAAGAATAATTATTACCCCTAAAACTGCTAAAAACCACAAAACCATAAAAAGATTCTAAAAACCCTAAAACTCATTAAAAACCATAAAAACCCTAAAAACCATAAAACCCCTAAAAAAACATAAATACCCAATAAACCAGTAAAATCCTAAAAACCCTTTAAAATCATAAAATGTTAAAAAATATAGGAAACATCAAAGACCATAAAAACTCAAAAAACACTTAAAAACCTAAGAACCATAAAAACCGTTAAAACTCTGAAATCCTAAAAACCCTCAAAATACCTAAACACCCTAAATCCCATAAAAATCATATAAAATCCCTCAAATTCCCTAAAAATGTATAAACCCTAAAAACCCTGAAAAAATATGAGAATATCTTAAAAACATAAAAGAACATATATCCCCTGAAAACATAAAATTCTAGAATCCCTGAAATATCTAAAACCCCAAAACGCTAAAAAAATCTAAAACCCTAAAAACCTTAAAAACCCTTAAAACCCATTAAAACTAAAAAAACCCCACTAAAAACACTAAAAACACTTTAAAAAATTAGATATTTTAAAAACTATAAAAAACCATAAAAACCTATAAAAACCTTAAAACCCAAAAACAAAAAAAAAACCATAAAAACACAAAATCCCAAAAAAGAGTCTAGAATCCGTAAATATTCTAAAAAGTCCCTAAAAACCCAAAAACAGTAAAAACCCTTAAAACATGAAAACCCCAAAGGATAACCATAAAAAAACATCTAAAAGTCATAAAACACCTAAAACCCATAAAACCCTAAAAACCCTAAAAACCCTAAAAATAATATCCATAAAAACCATTAAAACACTTAGAACCCCTAAAATGAAAAAAACCCTAAAAACCACAAAAAAATATTAAAAAAAATTAAACACTTAAAAATTTTAAAAATATAAAAAACCATAAAACCCCTAAAAAAATAAAAAGTCCTTAAAAATCCACCAAAACCCAAAAAACACTAGAATACCTACAACCATGAAAATCCCAAAAATCCCTAAAAACCATGAAAATCATTAAAATAAAATAAAATCCCTAAAAACATGAAAAGCCCAAAATCCTCTAAAAACTCAAGAAAACCTTAAAACCCTAAAAACACTTAAAACCCCTTAAAATCTAAAAAATTATAAAAACCTAAAAACCCATAACAAACATAAAAAACCCTAAAACCCCTCAAAATACCTAAAAGCCCTAAAACCCCAAAAAAATCATAAAAGCCCAAAAAATAATTAAAACGTAATAAACCATAAAACCCCTGATAAATCTTAAGAGAACCTTAAAAACTAAAATCACTTAAACCACCTAAAAACCTAAAAAAGGAAAAAACCCTAAAAACCCTAAAACCCTATTGAACCCTAAAAACAATAAAACCCCTAAAAAGATTGAAAACCCATAGAACCCATAACAAACAAAAAATCTACTAGAACTCTAAAAACCTATTAAACAATTCAAAACATTAAAAAATGGTAAAAACCTTAAAAGACCTAAAAAACTTAAAAAACACCTAAAAACAAATAAAAACTATGAAAATCATTGAACCCCTAAAACCCTAAAAAATTATTAAAACCAAAAAAAATAGAAACCCAAAAAAATCCCTAAAATCCATAAAAATGTAAAACAATTTAAAAACTTTGAAACCCCCTAAAAAACCTTAAAACTATGAAAACACTTAAAAACCATAAAATCCAAAAAATGATAGAAACACTAAAATTCCATAAAACCCTAAAACACTAAAAACCCTAAAAATCCCAAAATACCCTAAAAACATAAAAAATGTAAAAAGCACTAAAATCACAAAAAAAAAGTAAAAAACCTGAAAACCCTAAGGAAACCTTAAAAACATAAAAACACATAAAACCCCTAAAATTTATAAAAATGCTAAAAACCTTAAAACCCCATTAAAAGACACTAAAACTCCTAAAACACTTAAAAACCATATAAACCATAAAACCCATAAAATCCCTAAAAACCCATAAAACCCATAAAACCATTAAAAACTCTAAAAATCATTGTAACCCAAATAAACATTAAAAAAACTCTAAAAACCCAAAAACCAAAAAAACCATACAACCCTATAAATCTATAAAACCCCTCAATACTAAAAATTCATAAAAATACCCTAAAAATCCTTAGATGCAAAAAAATTATAAGACCCTGATATCCCTAAGAAAACATTGAAATCCTAAAAACACTTCAAATCCATAAAAACCAAAAAAATGATAAAAACACTAAACCCCATAAAAACCCTAAAACCCAAAAAAACACATGAAAACCTTAAACACCTACTAAAAACTCTAAAAATCATAAAAACCCTAAACACTAAAAAATATAAAACCCAAAAAAATCCATAAAAACCTTAAAAATATGAAAAACACTAAAAACCCTCAAAATCTCTAAAAAACCATAAAAATCTTGAAAAGGCCCAAAAAATCCCAATAAATGAGTTAAAGACACTAAAATCCTTGAAAACCCCAAATAAAACCTTAAAAACCTAAAAAAACTTCAAATACATTAAGAAACATACAAAATAACGAAAACCCAAAAAAAATTTAAAATTCATAAAACCCCTAAAAGCCCTGAAATCCCTGAAAACCCAAAAAACAATAAAATACTAAATAATCCAAAAAACCCGAAAAAAATTAAATACCCTAAAACCCTATAAAAACACAAAATACCACTAAAATATAAAAATTATTCAAGTATCTAAAAATGTTTAAAAATTATAAAGTCCTAAAAACCCTAAAAAACTCAAAAACCTTCTAAAACCCATAAAAACCCATACAAAACCCAAAAATCCAAATCACCCTAAAACCCTCAAAATCCCTAAAAACACTAAAAACAATAAAAATACCTAAAAATACCTAAAAATCCCTAAAATGTAAAAAATATACTAAAACTATGAAAAATCATATGAAACCTTTAAAAATTAAAAACACATTAAACCCCTAAAAACCCAAAAAATGCAAAAAACCCAAAAAAACCCTGAAAACCCCATCAAATCACCTAACCCCTTAAAAACCTATTAAATTCCTTAAAACAGTAAAAACCCACTAAAATATAAAAACTGGTTAAACCCTTAAAAATTCTATAAAACTCTAAGGAACCTTAAAACCCCAAAAAAATCAAAAAATCCCTAAAACACCAAAAAAACCAAAAAAACCCTCAAAATCCCTAAAACCATAAAAACCATAAAATTCAAAAATTCCCTTAAACTTCTTAAAAACATAAAAACCTAAATTACATGAAAACCACTATAAAAACATTAAAACACTTAAAAACTGTAAAAACCCTAAAAAACACAAAAACCCTATAACCCTCTTAATCCCTAAAAACACTAAAAACCATAAAAAATATAAAAAACAATAAAAATCCATCAAAATGTAAAAACCCAGAAAAAACACTGAGAGAAACTTAAAAACCTAAGAACACTTAAAATCCTTACTAGCCTTAAAAACGCTAAAAACCATTGAAAACCCTAAAAACCTTAAATGGATCTAAAAAACCCTAAAACTCATACAAACCACTAAAATCATTAAAACCCCATTAAAACCATAAAAATGTAAAAAAACGAATATAAAAAACTTTAAAAACCCTAAAAAATAAAAAAAATACCTACAATTTTAAAAAACCTTAAACCCCTAAAAACCATAAAACCCCCAAAAATCCATCAAAACTCTAAAAAACTATAAAAATCCTAACAAAAACACTAAAATCCCAGAAAACCTAAAAAAACTAAAAAACCCTGAAAACCCATAACAAAACCTTAAAAACATGAAACGCTTAAAACATCTAAAATCCTAAAAAATGTTAAAACCCGGAAAAGTACTAAAGACCATAAAAACACTAAAACCCCTCAAAATCCATGCAACCCCATAAAACCATAAAAATATTAAAAAATCTATAATCCACTAAAAATATAAAAATAACCTAAACACAATGAAAACCCCTAAGAAACCCTGAAAAAACTACAAATACTTAAAACACCTAAAAACAATAAAAAAACACTAAAAAATCTAAAAGAACCTAAAACCCCTAAAACCCCTAAAACCCATAAAATCCCCTTACAACCATAAAATCCCTAAAAACTATAATTTATATAAAAAACTCTAAAAAACATTAAACCCAAAAAAACATTAATAAACTCTAAAAACCTAAAAACCATAAATACTCAAAAAAATCTACAAACCAAAAAAAACAATAAAACCGTTAAAAGCCTAAAAATCATAAAACACCTCAAAATCCAAAAAGAACCCCAAGAATTCCCTAAAAACATAAAAAACCATAAAACCCTTAAAAACATAAAATACTTAAAAACCTTGAAAAACCTTAAAAATCAAAAAACACTTAAAACACATAAAAACCTAAAGACACCAAAAACCCTAAAACATCCTAAAAACCTTACAAACCATAAAAACCCATAAAATTTTAAAAATCCTAAAAACCCATAGAAGCACTAAAACCACTAAAAAATATAAAAACCTGTTAACCCTCTAAAAATAAAGAAAAATAAAAAAAACATTAAAAATCCTAAAAAAATCTAAGAAACCATAAAAAGCTTAAAAATCTGGAAAACCCCAAAAAACCTGAAAATTCCATAAAAAACTAAAAACCAAAAAAATTCGAAAAAATTATAATGTTTTTTTAAAACCTAAAAAACCCTAAAAACCTAAAAAAATCATTGATAACCTAAAAAACCTAAAAACACTTAAAACAAGAAAAAACCTAAAAATCCCTAAAAATAATAAGAACCCTAAATCCCTCAAAAGACTAAAAAACCTAAATAATAATAATAATCCTAAAACTCACAAAAAATAAATAAAATGTAAAAAAATAAAAGACCAAGAAAAAAATAAAAAAAACCTATAAAACTAAAAACACTTGAAACCCATAAAAAACCTAAAAAATATAAAAAACCAAAAAAAACAATAAAACACCCTAAAACCCTCATAAGCATAAAAATAAATAAAACCCTCTAAAACTATAAAACCCCTAAAACCAAAGAAAACTATAAAAGGTTTAAAAACTCTAAAACCCCTTTAACCCCCTTAAGAACATTAAAATACTTTAAAACTATTAAAATCCATAAATGACTAAAAAACCTTCAAAATCGAAAAAACCCTAAAACCCCTAAAAACCATGAAAACCCTAAAACCCCTAAAACTAAATAAAAGTCCTAAAAACCACTAAAAATCCGCAAAAATACCTAAAAACGTAAAAAAAACCTAAAAACCCTAATAAAACCATAAAAAACCCCCAAAAACATTAAAAATTTCTAAAAGCCCAAAAAACCAAAAAACCCCAAAAAACATAGAACTCATAAAAACCATAAAAACCCTAAAATTATAAAAAAAATTAAAACCTAAAAACCCTAAAATTGTAAAAAATCTAAAATCCCACAAAATCCATAAAACCCTAAAAATAATAATAATCCTAAAAAGGATCTAAATATCCCAAAAAAAGCATAAAACTTCTGAAAACCCCTAATAAAATCATAAAAAAACAAATACACATAAAACCCATAGAAACATAAGAGTTATAAAAACTATAAAAAATAATTAAAAACCCTAAAACCCCTAGAAACCCCTAAAACCATAAAAAAAACTAAAAACCTTAAAACCCCCTAAGAACACATAAAACGAGTAAAAATCTACTAAAAACTCAAAAAACCCATTAATAC
This sequence comes from Viscum album, assembly GCA_963277665.1. Classification (NCBI taxonomy): domain Eukaryota; kingdom Viridiplantae; phylum Streptophyta; class Magnoliopsida; order Santalales; family Viscaceae; genus Viscum; species Viscum album. The sequence goes on along the minus strand of OY728136.1, from coordinate 1,421,115,604 downwards.
CTTAAAAAAATTATAAAACACTAAAAACCTTAAAATCCCAAAAAACAAAAAACCCCTAAAAACCCATACAAACTATTAAAACGCTAAAAACCATTAAACATCCTAAAACCTGAAAACCCCTAAATACCCTAAAAATCATAAAAATACATTAAAATCCCTAAAATGTAAAAATACCTAGAAACATTAAGAAACCCTAATAAAACACTTAAAACCCAAAATACCCTATAAATTATAAAAACCCTAAAAGCCTCAAAAACCCTAAAAACACTAAACCCTTAAAAATCACTAAAAACCATAATAAACATAAAAAACCTAAAAAATCATGAAAATTTCCAAAAAATGTAAAAATAAAATAAAAACCCCCAGCAAAACATAAAAACCTAAAACACATAAAAACCCTAAAAAACCTAAAAATGCTAAAAACCATAAAAAATATTTAAAATTCCCTAAAACCATAAAACCTTTAAAACAATAAAAACTGTAAAAACCTTAAAACCCCTAAAAACATATGAAAACCCTAAAACCACTAAAAACGAAAAAACACTTTAAACACATAAAAACATTAAAAACTCTAAAAAACCCCAAAAACCCAAAAAATCATAAATACCATAAAAACCTAAAAACAATAAAACCCATCAAAACCCCTAGAAACCCTAAAAACCATTAAATCCTAATAAATCACTAAAAATACCAAAAAAATTAAAAACCACTAAAACCATGAAAAAAACCCTATGAAAATCTTAAAAACCTAAAAACACTTAAAATCCCTTCAATCATAAAAATACTAAAAACCATATAAACACAAAAATCCATCAAAACCCTAAAAACCAAAACACCCATAAAACCCCAAAAAAACAGCTAAAAACACTAAAACCCAATTAAACACCTAAAACCAAATAAACCCTAAAAACCATGAAAAAACTAAAAACCATTAAAAGCCCACAAAATCTCAAAAAACAAAAAACCCATTTAAAACCTAAAAAATCCTAAAATTCCAAAAAAAAATGTAACAAACTATGAAAACCCCATAGAAAAACATAAAAACATAAAAACACTTAAAACCCCTTAATAAGAATAAAAATTGTAAAACCCCTAAAACCCATAAAAATAATGAAAATAACAAAAAAATCCCTAAACACGTAAAATCCCCTAAAACCTTGAAAATCCCTAGGAAACCCTTAAAATCCTCAAAAAACATAAAGCCCCTAAAAACCTAAAAAATTATCAAAACCCTAAAAACTATAAAAAAACTCTAAAAACCAAAAAAAACCCCTAAAAACCAAATAAAACCATAAAAACCCTAAAACCATTAAAAATCCACTACAAATTATAAAAAAATTATATATCCCAAAAAAATGTAAACACTACAAAAATTGAAAACACTAAAAAAATTAAAACTCTAAAAAACCCAAAAAAACCACTAAAAATAAAAAAGCATAGAAAATATAAAAATCCTAAAAATCCCTAAAACCCCTAAAAACCATAAAAATAATAAAAATAACTAAAAATCCCCAAAAATGTGAAAACTCTAAAAAACCTAGAAAAATCCTATGAAAAACATAAAAATCTAAAAATAGTTATAACCCCGAAAAAAGAAAAAATTCTAAAAACCACAAAAAACCCCTAAAAACACTAAATACATAAAACCCCCTAAAATCCTTAAAACCCCATAAAACCATAAAACCCCGTTAAAAACTCTAAAAAATCATTAAACCCATAAAAATGTTAGAAAAATTAAAAAACCTTAAAACCCAAAAAAATAATTGAAAATACCCTAAAAACTGTAAAACCCCTAAAATTTCCTAAAAAACCTAAAAACCATACAAATCCTAAAAATCACTAAAAATATAAAAACCCTAAAAAACATGAAAAATCTTTTGAATACTTAAAAAAACTAAAAAAACACTTAAAACCCATTAGAACATTAAAACACTAAAAACCCTAAAAACCTAAAAACCCCTAAAACCCAAAAAAACACTAAAACCCCTTCAAATCCCAAAAAAACCATAAAAACCATAAAAATTATAAGAAATCCATAAAAACCTAAAAATTTAAAAACCCCTGAAAAACTCTAAGAAAACCTTAAAAACCTAAAAACATGTAAATCCCTAAAATGCTTAAAATGAAAAAAACCTAAAAAATATTGAAAACCCAAAATAGACCAAAAAACCCCCTTAAACCATAAAACCCCCCTGAAAACCATTAAAAAACCTAAAACACACTAAAAACACTAAAACACATTTAAACCCTTAAAATATTAAAAACTCTAAAAACCCTAAAAACTCAAAAAAAACCCCACAAAACCTATAAAAACCATAAAACCCTACAATAACATAAAAACACTCAAAATTCCTAATAACAATAAAAAACAATAAATATATATAAAATCCCTAAGAATATCTAAAATAATAAAAACCTATAAAAACCTTGAAACCCCAAAGAAAACCTTAAAAACCATAAAACACTTAAAACCCCTAGATCCTAAAAAAAATAAAACCCTTAAATAACCATAAAACCCTTAAAGTCACTAAAACAATAAAAAAACTAAAAAATGATAATAAATCCCTAAAAATGAAAAATCAATAAACATCCTAAAAACATCTAAGAACGAATTAAAAACCTAAAAATGCATAAAACCACTAAAAAATCTTGAAACGCTAAAAACCCTATAAATCCATAAAAATCGTAAAAACCATAAAACCCCTAAAAACCCTTAAATATACTAAAACCTCATTAAAACCCTAAAAATTTAAAAACTCTAAAAATCATTTAAAACCCTTAAACATTTTAAAAACTCTAAAATACCTTAAACCACTAAAACAAAGAAAAATACTGAAACCCCCAAAAAATAATAAAAACCCTAAAACCCTAGAAAACCTAAAACCCCTAAAAATCCCTAAACCCCTAAAAACCCTTAAAAACCCAAAAATCCAAAAAATCCCAAAAAACCTAAAAAATCCTAAAAATATTAAAACCCTAATAAAACCTTAAAAAACTATAAACACTTAAAATCGCTAAAAATACTAAAAACCCTAAAAACCTAGAAACCATAAATCCCCTAAAAACCAATTAAAAATCCATGAAACCCATAAAAATCCTAAAAAAACATAAAACTATAAAACCACTTTAAAACCCAAAAACATTAAAAAACTCTAAAAACCTAAAAACACTAAAAACAAAAAAAAACTAAAACCCTAAAAAACTATAAAAAAACCTAAAAACATTAAAAAAACCCTAAAAACAATCAAAATTAATCAAAACCCAAAAAAACATAAAAACCTTGATAAGAATAAAAAATCCCTAAAAACCAAAAAATATCTTAAAAACCTAAAAAACTAAGAAAACATTTAAAACCTAAAAACACTAAAAACCCATAAAGATGAAAAAACCATAAAACCCCTAAAACCCTAAAACACCCTAAAAACATAAAAACACATAAAACACTGAAATCCATAAATATCCTAAAAATCCCTAAAAATCCCTAAAAAGGTAAAATACCCTAAAAAGTATGAAAAAACAAAGAAAACCTTAAATACCTAAAAACACTTAAACATATGAAGAAAACTTAAAACACTAAAAACCCTAAATACCCTAAAAGGATCTGAATGCTCTAAAAACCATAAAAACCCCTAATGAAATTAAATAACTCTAAAAACACTAAAAATTATAAAACCCCTAAAAATGTTTAAAAATTATAAAAAATATTAAAAACATAAATCTAAAAAAACTAAAATAAAAAAAAACTATAAAAACCCTAAAAATCCATAAATACCTTAACAACCATTAAAATCATAAAAAATCCCTATAAATCCCTAAAACTTTGAAACCTTAAAAACCCATAGAAACCCTAATAAAACCATAGAAACCTAAAAAACATAAAACCCCTAAAAAATAAATAAAACACTAAAACCTAAAAAACACCTAAAACACTCAAATACCTAAAAACACTAAAAACATAAAAATATCAAAATTACCTAAAGATTAATGAAAATATAAAAAACCCTAAAAACCAATAAAATATTTTGGAAGGCCTTAATAACCTAAAAACCCTAAAAATCATAAAACCCCTAAAAACCATAAAACCCCTAAAAACCATAAAAACTCTAGAAATACATAAAACCCCTATAAATCCACTAAAAACTTCAAAAAGACATTTAAACCCCTAAAAACATTAAAATAAATTAAAAACCTTAAAAACCTAAAAAACTCAAAAAAACCAAGAAAAACTAGAAACACCATTCAAAACATAAAAAATCTAAAAACCATAAATCCCTCAAAATCCCAAAAAACCATAAAAATCAAAAAAAGGCCTAAAAATCCGTAAAAATGATAAAAACCCAAAAAACTGGTAAATCCTAAGAAATATTTGAAAATCTACAAAAATTAAAACCCCTAAAAAACGTAAAAAATGATAAAACCCCCCCAAAACCCTAAAAACCTTAAAAACCATAAAACCCCCCAAAAATCTTAAAACCCCTAAAAATCCATTAAAAACATTCAAACCCTTTAAACCCTTAAAAATGATACAAAACTCTAAAATATATTAAAACCCTTAAAAATAAAATAAAAACCATAAAACCCAAAAAAAACCATAAAAACCCTAAAAAAATATAAAAACTATAAAATCCCTCAAAATCCCTAAAAACCCTTAAAATCATAAAAATACTAAAAATCCCTAAAAATATATAAAAACAAAAAAAACCTAAAAACGTGATAAATACTAAGAATTCCTAAACCTAAAAACACTTTAAAGCCATAAAAACAACAAATGCTAAAAACCCTAAAACCCTCTATTGGGTCTTGAAAATTTCTCTTATAAGAAGAAGGTTATTCCATCAAATTTATAATAGAATAAGAACAAATCTAGTGAAGAATTGAAGGAAAAATATTCAAAATAAAAAAATTTCCAAAGAAGGTGTGATCACCATAAAGCAAAGACCTCCAAAGACCATAGCTCTACAAGGTAGTCCACTACCCCATGAAAGCCCCATAGATAGAAGAAGTCTTGTGTATGGGGTAGAGTCAGTGGCTCCCATGAACAAAATAATGTTTTTTGTAGAAAGGGGAGGTGATATCCATTACTTTAAAGGATTTCCCCCAAACTAAATGGTTTGCGGGGAAAGTAGGTGTTGTCTGCTCCTACATACATAATGAAGTCATTTGCAAACCCCAGTAAAGATTTCAGCGACTGCAAGAGTCCCCCAATGACTAAGTCCTTTATAGGATCCCACAAAAGTTGCATGTGTCCCATAGTGAATGACCAACTTCATTGATAACCAGCTCCTCCACATCTCTATTAATAAAACTCCATGGGAACTGATGATGGGATCGATACATGGACTGGTCAAACAAGAGATCAAAAGATCCGTGAAAGACAGAATCCTTTGACAATTCCTCATAGGTAGAACTGACCACCTGGAAATGAGGAGGATAAAATAAATTAATTGGTAGTCTGTGAGATCAACTCCCTTTGCAGTCATACTCCCCGCAGGGTGAAAAACTAATTCCACCTTTTTCACTTGTCATCCCACAAAGAGAAATGATATGTGGTCAGAACCCATCCCCATGTATAAAAACACTAACTTAGAGGAATTTGATCCCTCATGGACCCATGATACTCGAATATAACCTAGCCTCATGTAGCAAAGAACTGCATGGAAAAATCATAGGTATGTATACTATAATGGTATGAAGATTTCCCCTTACCCGCAAAGTGGCACGCTACATGAAGGGAACCACATCCCACACAAGAACCTACTATGTGGAATGGTGTATTCTAGGGTGTTCCATTATAAGGATCCAATCATTCTTTTCCATCGCATCATCAGCCCCTATGACGTCCCCTCCATGAACTAGTCCAACATTATCAGACTAAGGCCTCTTCAAAAGCCACTGTACATTTATGATATGATCACCAGGCACACAAGCATTCCTATTTGATTTTACATACCCATAGTTAGTAGAGTTGTGTGTATCATCCCAACAATAAAGAAGACCCTTTGAATGACCTTGAGTTTATATTCCCATCGTAATGAGGGTTCTGACCTCAGAATTCCAACATGTACCTCCCTATTCTAGGGATTAAGGGGAATAGTTTTCCATTCCCTAAGATAGGGTCTAGTTTTGAATATTATTTCTTTTCCCTGGAACCAATTGAAGGGAATCCTCCTAAGGTAATCTCCCAAACTCTCTTGTGGGAGGCAGTGATCTTGAACCTCTTTACCTTGGACTGGGACATATCTAGATAGATTGAAAAATGTGACTATCAGGTTTATAAAAACAAGACAGGAAAATGAAACACTAAAAGACCTCTCTCTATCTCCCTTTAGTCTCCAGCATCATCCATCGATGGATGTAGAGGGACATCCAATCCTTAGATCCATTGCCTCCTCTTGTTTCTCACACTGAGCATAAACCACATGGGATTAGAGATTGGTGGAAATAATTACATATTCATGATCTCAAAACAACTCAAATAGGCCTTCTCTATTGATATAAACCCCAACTTCAATCCAAATGGCCCCCCTAGAAGGTATAAGCCCCGATCAAATCCCTTCAAATGGGTAGTTTCTACATCTAATCCCCAATCATGCCCCCTTTTGGGCTTTCTCCATATAATTATGCCCCTATATCTATCTAAACTGGCCTTTTACATGGTATAAGTCCTAAAACCACACTCCATCCTTCAAAGGTCCATATTCCCATTGAAACAGCATCAAATGGGCCTCCTATAAGGTATAATCCTCGATCAAATATCCTCAAATGGGAAGTTCACATGCATAATCCCCAAAATGTTTCCTTTAATGGGCCTACTCTAATGTTTAAGTCCCAAATCAAACCAAACTATGTGTTCTCTGATTCCCAACTAATTGAGATACGTAGGAAGCCTCCCTGAGGTCCAAACCCAACCCCAAAATTACCCTAATGTTCTCCAAGACATATTCCTAGTAGGGTCATATCCAACCATAATACCACATTGCTTCTGGGTACCTCATGCCACCTTAGCCTAAGTCTCACACCATCCTTGAATAGGAAGTCATTCTACTGAACATCCTTGTTGTATGACATTAAACTACATGGTTGGGTCCTTATCATACGATCATAAAAGGTGATGTTTCTATTTTATCGGCACTGAACTACATGGGTTTTGATTCCTATCACTAGGTTATTTTGGAATCTCATATTATGGTTTTCATCCAAACATCAAAACAACTTTTGTCCTCCTAGATGATGATAAACTCTAGAGCACCCCATCATCCGGATTATGACCAACATCATCCCACAAAATGACCAAATAATATCTTATTTTTTCATTAGAGGGTATCATTGATGGAGAACATTAGATACATATAGATCCCTCTATCAATGGAGAACCTCAAATACATATAGATGATTATGAACCCATGTGTATTCATGATCATTCATGTTCTAGTGGTAATCTACATGCACAATATTGGGTATGAACCAAGGATTAGTGAACATATGAACATGACTTAAATCTATAAGAGAGTTTTGGAATAGGCAATAGTTCCCCCCCAAAAGGGTGTAATGATCCTGACCTCCCATCCTCTTGACTAATGTGATTTATTAAGTTTCATTGTCCAAGTTACCCAATGAGCTCCTACCATTGGAAAGTGGGTTCATGAATCAAGTATATAAGAGCTTTTGGATGTTTTTGTATCCCTAGAAAACCCTTTGGATACCATCAAAATAATTTGTATCCAAATTTTGTGATTTTGCACCATTCAACCCCTTACAATGAGCCATTTACGCCACAAAAACACCTTTGGTGAAACAAAATGGTATCCTGATATAAGAAATAGACTATTTCACCTCTTTCACAACATAAAAAGAATATACTACCTAGTCCCCATTAGACCATTTCATTCCTGACCTTTGATCAATGCATTTGGGTGAAACAAAAATGGTGAACCCAACATGAATCCTTAACCAATGTGGCGTTCTTACCCAATATCAGACCCCTTTCTCATCCAAAGTGGAAGAGGTATTGATATGATTATCAATTACACATCTGATCATGAGATGCTACATTGATGAGGGTTTTTTTCTGTACCTATCACACATATTTCTGTAAATATATAGAGATTACTTCAATCCAATGGCATTATGATAGTTTTCTCAAATAAGTGCATCAACAACTGCACAGGTGGTCGGTTCATCGAAAAAGCATAGGACTCAATCACCCACCTAGTTTCTTCAATGATGGGATTCAAATGAACTGGTCTAAGAGTACCATAAAAAAGGTACAATCCCCACCCTGTAGGTAGTAATTCACTCCCTCCAGGCCATGAATCCCCATAAACCATCCAACTAAAGATGTTCGTTGACCCAAAACAAGGTGAATCCACTTACCCTCTCCAACCGTTTCGGGAGCCTATACCTGGAATGTGACAATGAGTGATTCCCTTACCTTAGAGAGGCAGATGAAGATGCCACCAATGATTTCATCCCTGCAGAACAGGGGTCTCGCCTAAGGTCCCCTACTAGAAATAATTTCTAATTACACCATGAGACCTGATTTCCTCACTCTGAAGAGGATATCACCCTAAGGGCTCCTGCTAGACTCTAAAGGACTCGAGCCCCTTGAGTAGTCTTTCAATAGTGAAGATTGAACAATCAAGATCAGATCATTACCATCATTCCTACTAAAGAATCCCACAATTGAAATATTATGTAAACCTTCAAGAGTACATATATTCACACTCACTCTTATAAAACCCACCATGTAAATTAGGTGTCACACTACATGAAACCAAAAATTATCACCAATTCCCTCCAGATACACCATGAAAATATGGTGGTAAATTATAGGAAAATGAAAACCTATGCCAATAAAAATGAATCCCATCATCCAAAAAGGGTGTAAAATGAGTAGACTCAAATATATACTCATGAATATGAATCCAAGCAATCAAATATGATGGAACCCAAATACATGTATAGTCAAATTCTTACAGATTCATACCAAGCCCAGAAGATAAATACAATGACTAAAAAGAAGAAAAAAATACCTTCTTGTGAATATGAATCCCACCAGTCAAATATGGTGGAAATCAAAGAAAATAGATGGTGTATCCTAGCTATAAACCTGGGTAATACTCGTTAATTTTCCCCACATGAGTGAGCTATTAGTATTTACAAGAAGAAAATGGAGGACCGATGTATGAACATATTACAACTCCAACATCGGAGTGGGATTATATTCTCATTCTAGGAAAAGATGTATCTTAACACATATTGGAAATGATGGAGGATCATACATCAATTCCTGACCATATCCTACAAACTTGTTAAGATGTAATCATGTCCATATAAATTGAAATTATTTGACCCCACAATGTAACCTCCCGAAGTGGGGTGAATTATCCCCACAATAGGGTGGCCATGCTATATCATACATTTATCCCTTCTACCATCTATGAGGGTCATGAAACATATTCTTTGATAAATGGACACCTAGATTAGGCATAAATACCTTTTCCAACCGGGGGACACTAGTTCACCATGGTGGTCGCTCCAGGGAAGATATATATCCCTTTCAGAACATAGGGTGCTCATTGAAATATCCTGGAAGCACTGTGAGAGTCACTCGAATAGGTTCCTATATATGAAGGTCATCACCCATAGCAAGTGGACCCAGATTCCTGAAAGGGAGTTCCCAAAAATATATCACACCAAAGGAATCTAGAAAATTAAGAGTATATTCATGACCATACTCTACTGGAAGATGTTTTTTGGTTCCTTCAACCACTTACCTTTGGTGGGTTAGGATTTTTCCATTTCATTACTAGATTATGGAAGTTCTAGTAGAATTTGCGAAATTCCTCCCCACAATATTGTTATTAGATTCTCTAAATGTCCTCCTTAGCGTACATACTACGAAGGATTAATTCATGAGAAAAAATTATTGATCATGAGATCCTATCTCATAATGATAATAATGGTAATCATCCTCATGATTACAAGATCAAATAGTAAGAAGTTCCTACTCTTTCTTTATTCTTCCCAAATGGTTGTATATATTCTCCCTATAGTCGGATATCAAGCTATGATGGTAGTCCCCTCCATGATAGTGTAAACTACAAAGGTCCTCCCCAGAATGATGTTCCAATTGATCAAGAAGGACCTCCCCTTTCCATAATTTAACCTTAATCTCCACCCTAGAGAATATGATATAAAAATTCACCAAGAAGTTGGATAGAAAAGTATTATGGTATCCCTCTCCATTGTAGCATCAACTATGAAGGTCCTCCCTGTAGTGAAATCACATTTTATCAAGAATGTCCTCCCCTTCCCATATTCCACCCAGAAGGTCCTCCCTAGGGTATACACTGTAAAAATTACCCCAAAAGTCAGAAAAAAAAAACTTTGATGGTAGTTTTCACCATTGTATCACCAACTATAAAGGTCCTCCCTACAGTCAAATTCTATATCAGTAGGAAGGTACTTCCCTTGACGAATCAAATGCATGAAATCCCTAATATTCCTTGGATATTTGATGGGTGGGGATAAGAATTTCAGATACCTTATCAATAATAAGTGACATCCTTTCTCAACCAAGATATGGATTGGGGCTACACTCATATTCTAAGCCACCTACGAATAGTTCATATATTAATAAGATACCTACCAACCCTGATACATGTGATAAATTTATCATGAATCATTCATGTCAGTAAGATCAAGAAACGAAGTCCTTAGCGGATGAAAAAAAGATATGTTTCTCATGAGAATAAAATTAGTCAGGGATAAAATACCGGTTATGTTTTGGCCCACAACCACCTCCCAGTTCGACATACCAAGAGTGTTTTTGGGAGAATACATACATAACATTCATCTCAATATTCATAAACCTCTCTGTTAGTTGAAAGTAAAATTATTTCCCAACAATGGTTATGACAACCATGTAAAAATATTGGAAGATATTATTCATCAGATCGACTCGTAAGCCCTTCCTTCTGTGTGGAGACCACAATTAGAAAGGTAGAAGAAATATCTTAAGCTATCATGCCTCCATGTGTTTCATAAGTTATGTCATCTTATCAGCGACACCCCATATATAATTCAAATCTAGGGATGAGGAGAGCATGAAACTTTTCATTTTACCTCACATATCATTAATCATAACCCACTAGAAATAGCATCATGTAATTCCATTATCCCAAGAAGGTGATCAAATGAAGTCCTTAATCAGGAAAGAAGACAAGCTCGACAAGAACCGACTTTGATTAAGTCTCACAAGCATCAAGCCTGATGAGATAAAATCATTGAAAAACTATTAAACTAGAAAACTAGGAACATTAAGAATGATTCCCACTTAATAGAGGCCAATCACCAAGTGTTTATTATTCCCTTTGAAATAAAAATTTCACATGGAGATTCAGAACCATATCTGAATCACACATGAATGGAAATGAGAAAGATAGAGAAAGAGGAAATAGTAGCAGCAACTGGTATAGTAAGGTATCATCCTCAGACCATAAGAATGGGAGTATTTTTAACACAAAATTCCCTAGTAAGACTAACAAATCTGGGTTAGGGCACAATAAAAAAAATAATAGCAGCAACCCTAGCTCATAGGGATCAGGGAATTTTTACTTAAACCACTAGCCCATTGGAAATCAATATTTCCCTATTTTGGGAGGACGAAACATAGAGAGGTATATCATTCTATCTTGTCTCATGACCTGTTACCTCTATACAAGAGGATTATAGAAAGGTCATACATAAGTTCCCTTCAAGTCACCCTTAACCTAGAAACATGAGGAGGATCCTACAATTGAAGGATATAATCCAATAAGGGACAAATACAACAATACCATTTAGAAGATGGTACGCCACCAACAATGGTTTATTCATCATTGGATTTCATAGATGAAAATTTTACTAACCACATAAAAAATTATGCAAATACAGATGAACCAGGAGATGATGGATCTTCCCAGAATCCATTCCACATTGAGAATAAAAGTGTTCATACTCAAAGCCAGAGGGTCATCCTGAATTTGGTAATTTCTTAGATTAATCCCCCACCACCACCATTGTATAACCCTAAAAATGAATGGAATAAAAACAAGGTCACATATAACCCACCTCATCCTTCTAGTGAGAAAGAGCTTCATATGATTAAAGTAGGATTCACTTAGTGGGATGAAGGAATAAAAGGGTTGATGTGAATCAATGATGAATTACAATAGGGTTTACCTCAACAATAAGGGTTTATCCCAGAAAATAAATAAATCCAAGACATCCACACAACATGGAACTTGGTCCATCAACTTACCTATATCTGTTCATGAATGAATAGCAAGACTTCCCCCCATTAAGGAAAAAACTAGAACATGTGCAACCAATCCTCCATAAATTCCCCCAGTCAAATACTCGCCTCAAGTACCAGTAGAAGAGAAACATAATATATTACCCCTTCTCTTCCCATGAAAGCTCAGGTTCAACATGACACACATCAAGGACTTATTAAAACCATCAAGTCATTGGAATCTTAGTTGGATGCCATGGAGAAGGGGCGTGAATGGGTAAAACTCGAATGGAAACCTAACCCCGACTGCGTGAGAAGCACTCCACCTACCCAAAAATTTGGGAGTCCCATGTTCTCAATATTCAATGAATCAGGTGATACCGAGCAATATCTGATTCACTATGCATTCTATTTTGATCCCATTATTGGAACCCTATAGAAAAAAGAAGTAGTGAAAATCAAATTCTTAGTTAGAACCCTATAAGGGGAAACCTTTGTATGGTACACTAGTTTATCATCTTGGTCGATATCAAGATGGGTAGATCTCCATAAACTATTCCTCTTCCAATTCATCTCAACACTACCAAAGACAATAGTTAGTGACATCTTAAACTACAAAAGTGTGAGAGAATGAGAGAGTCTTGGACTTTATTTCAAATTGGAATGGGTTGACCTTCTATTTGAACCAGCTACTCCCCTTGGACGAGAAGCTTCAGATGTGCATCGATAAACTCTGTGAAGAGCTACAAATTCTGCTCATCTGGGTGAAATATACATGTGGGTTTCATGATTTCACCACCATTACCCAAATAATAGATGAATCCTTACAACATAGTAAGGTCAAGTCCCATGTATCCCCACTGGCACCAAGAAATAGAGTGTGAATAGTTGAAGAAGCCTCTATCATACTTAATCCATCCCCCAATTTAGCTCTGAGGCCTACACCATATCATACAGTGCCCCTTGGATGCCAATATAAATCCACACCTTGAAAAGATAGGTGAATGGGTCCTAGGAGAAATCAATTTTAGGAATGAAGGAATAAATTTTACTTTTTTCGAGATGATCAAGTCCATGGTTATTTTATAGCTTCAATGAACTGTAATTTACTCTATATAACAAATCCAAAAAATGGTTTATGAAGTAGCACTTGATGACCAACTAGATTATTGTCCCTTCCACCAGATATTGGGACACCCCATTCAATAATGCTTCATATTCATAGACCTCTTACAAATAATGATAAATTCTTGTGAATTTAAACTTGGAGCATTGCCGACACAAGTGGATTTTTTTTCCACAACCAACCCAATTGAAGGATAGGAGTGGAAATAAGTTATTACCATAAAATAGAAAAAAATTTATAGTTGGATGAATCTAAAAACAGTCAATAGAGATAATTGAATACTCTAAGAGTAGTTAAAGTAACCAAATATGTCCCCAGAAGCTTGTCTTACAATTCAACTGGAATCCCCAGTTCCACAACCCTCCAAGAGTCGACCATCCAAGAAGCACATTGACCAGAAAGTTAGGGAGAAAGTGTAATAATATGGACTCATGTTAAGGCCAAAGTTATCCTTGAAAATCTTCGATTTTATTCCCTCAGATCTCAAAGAACGGGAACCACCCCACCAAACAGCACAACCAAAAGTTGTCAGTCTGGTAGAGTCACTATCAGATGCAGAGTTGATATTTGGATCCATTAATGCCTTTCACTTAATGGACCAATTCAATGATGATAAATATGGATATAAACTTAAATTCTCTTCCCCTAATCAGGGAACTAGTAGAAGAGGCCATATAAGATAGGTATAACAAGGAAGATAAATCCATGTATAAAATCAAACTTATGGATACACCCCTTCTCAAACCATCAATGTTGCATAAAATCATGAAATATCCATTTAGTGGACCCAACATGAACAGTATAGTTCCACTGCACCATCCCAAATCCACTCTTTCCCAATCATTCTAAAATACCCATTAGAAGTGTAACATGTGTCTAATATCCCATGGCATGTAGAGGGAACTTCCTGACCCAAAATTAAAAGAACAGAAGCCCTATGGGTTCCTATTATAGGGGTGATCCCATCTTCATCTAATGATCAAGCCCATAAAGCGCCTGCTAAAGAGAATCCCCATTATGGGAAGTGCGGGAATTTAGATAAAAAATATTACTTCTTGAAAAATTCATCCTTGGTATCAGCCAAGATATCAATCTTGGATTCCCTATATTTATCAAAAGATCTTAGGGAAGCACTCATGGAAGCTTTTCTAAGCGCCCAATATTTTGAAGTTGAAATGTCCATCATCGAAGTCTATCAGACAGAAACAAATCTTATATAATTTCATGCAGTTATATCCTTCACAGATCAATATGAAGATTCCATTATTAAGGGGAACATTTAACCTTTATATCTGTCCATCAAGATAAATGGTGTTGATATCTGAAAACTTTTCATTGAAAAAGGCTCTGGAGTTAATCACATACCAGTGCGAACACTTCATCGACTAGGCTGCAACTAGGATAACTTGAAGCCATCTACCACTACCCTATTGGGCTATGAAAAAAGTGAGGAGAAACTATTAGGCCAAATCAAACTCAAAACTCAGTTTGGGGACCTCATAGCCGATTCATAATTTTTGGTGGTTTGGAAAAGCACGCCCTTCAATTTCCTATTATAAAGGCCTTGGTTGCATCAACATGCAGTGATTCCCTCATCATACCATCATTGTTTGAAATATTAGACTAATGGAAAAAATGGGATGTTGCACACTGATAATTCCATGTTTGAATCATGTTAGTAATACTATATTTATGTGAGACTCTACAATAAGAAATGGAAGCAACCCTCGGTCAATGTAATTGATTGGGTCACCACCCCAAATTGTTTATAAATAGTTCTAGATGACCCCTTAAAACATCTCAGTGAATAATATGTGTTTCCCATCAATTAGGGTGGGTGTTTGAATCCAACTTCAGACATGTATTTAGTAGTCCTCGTGATTTAGGTCAAGGCCATAGAGTCTAACAGTGTTAGAAAATCCACTGAAAATCATGATAATGGTGAATGCTCAGATGGAAATGCCCTCAATCCCCCCTTAGAGCTCCATGAAACTCATTCCTTAATCACTGTGGTAGAAGAGGAAGAAGTAAATCCTCCTTCCCTCACCCTATCCTCTTCAAAAAATTCCCCACTCACATATGGTCTAGAAGGAGTCACTTCATATTCTGAATACCAAGTTCTTAACTCTTCTCCCAATTCTAAAGTGCTCATATCAAGTGTTGTATCTCCATCTGAATAGGTGGACGAAGATGAAGAAGGTGAAGAAGAGGAGAAAGATCTTAGGGATACCCCTCAAGAATTTGAGGAAGGAGTCTCTACCACCATTAATAAACATAGGGAAATAAATCAGGGTATATAAGAAGATACAAAACCCACTCAGATTAGTATAGTAATTTATTCTAAAGAGAAAGAATTATACACCTCCTTTGTTAGTCAGTATTGAGATGTTTTCACCTCGAGCTACAAAGAAATTATAGGCCTTGATCCCAAGGTGTCCACTCTCCACTTGAGCCTACCAGAAGATCATAGAGGCTATAAACAAGAATCCAGAAGGATAAACCTGACACGTGATGCCAAAATCAAGGATGAGTTTGACAATATCATCAGATAAAACTTTATTTTGGAGGTCCGATACCCCATAGTTTTTTATGATATAGTCCCCATAAAAAATAATAATGGACAAATCAATGTTTGCATTGATTTTAGAGTTCTTAGTCGACACTAATTAAAAGATGATTTCTTGGTCCCGATTACAAAACTAATCATCAATGAAAAAACGGTATATTAATTAGGACCTATCCATCACAGATGGTTATTTGGGATACAATAAAATATGAATGGTCCAGGAAAATGAATAATGTATCGACTTCATATCCCCCAATGAGTATTTTTTCTATAGGTTAATTCCCTTATGTTGGAAGAATGTTGGTACCACATATCAATGTTTCATGCATCACATATTCAATCACTTCTTGGGAAAGTTCATTGAATCCTATGTTTTTTACATAGTGGTTAAATCACGACAACTCTTAGACCAATTATTAGATCTTGAAATAATCGTCAACAAATTGAGACAACACATTCTGAAAATGAACCCCTTAAAATGTGCCTTCGGCGTTACCTCTGGAAAATTTATCAGCTTAGTCATATGCCATCATGGAATCGAAGTTGGCCCCAAAATGAAAAATTCTATCCTTGGAATGTCACCACATCACATGATCACAGAGTTGAGAGGATTTCAAGGACACTTGGCCAACATTCGGAACTTCATATCCAACCTTATAGGAAAATATTTCCCTTTCACCAGGTTAATAAAAGAAGGGGTTGGATATCAATGGATTATTTATTTCTAGGAATCATTCAACAATTTTAGAAATATATCATAAGTATGATAGAGCTAATATTGATCATTGATGTAATACCACTCATTTTATATGTGATAGCCCTGGTGTGATTCTTGAGTGCCTTCCTCCCACAAAAGAATGACACTGGCAGTGAGGAAAACCTTTATTTTCTCATCTAAATCATGATTGACACAAAGAATTGCTACTAAAGTATTGAAAATAGATATATGGAACTAATCTTATAAGTCCAGAAATTGAGTCACTACATATAGAATCATGAGGTCCACCTGGTCTCTCATAAAAACCCCCTTATACATATTATTAGTCCTCTAGTGATAACTGGACACCTGTCAGGGTGGTTGGTCATCCTAAAGTAGTCTGATATCCCATTTTTTCCTAAAAAATCCATCAAAGTTCATGAACTAGAAGATTTTTTAGCATAGAATCCCTAAGAAGAAATGACTTCATTAGATGTTGAACTACCTAATGAAGAGGTTTTATGCATTAACGAGGACCCACAGATCTGGGAAATGGATTTTTATCGTACATCTATAATCCCAATAGGAAAAAGGATGGAAGACACCAAGCTCAACAAAGTGGGACTAGGATTCATACACATATCTTTGGAAAAAGATGTCCTACCTTACTCCTTCCTACTATTTGAGGGATGCACAAATAATGAAGCATAATACATGGATCTCATTGAAGGGACAAAGTTAGAACTTCAAGTACAAGTAAAACATTAGAAGATAAAATGAAATTCAGAACAGGTCATCAAGTTGGTTAATGATGATTTTTCCATAAAAAAGGAAGAATTGATCGCCTTATTAGACCACATATGAGGACTAATGGTGAAATTATACTCAAAACTGAAATTTAATCATGTCCCCTAATAAAAAAATGTATTGGTCGATCCATTGGAAAATGATTCCACAACTCTGGCTTATCTGGACTAGGATGAAATGTTCATCAGCATAATGCATCGCCGGATGGTCTCACCATTTGTTCAGGCCAATATGGAGGATATCAATGAGATCAACAGAGTCCCCTATCCATATGATCCTAACACCAGATGGATGATACCCATTTTGGACTACCTATAAAAGGGATCTATCCCAATGGATGAAGTCAGAAGAGAACAATTTTGAAGACATGTAATTAACTTTGTTCTCTATGATGAAACTAACCATTAAAAAGATCTTTATAAATGAGGCCTTGATGGGGACCTTCTCAGATGAATTAGTGGGGAAGATACTATTGTATTCATGAAAGAAGTTCATGTTAGAACTTTTGGAGCTCACTAATAAGGATCCAAGATTTCCCATCAAATTCGATGGTCTGGATACTACTATCCCACTCTAATATAAGACTGCACTAAATTCACCAAGAAGTTTCATTATTTACAATTTCATTCCAACATCATCCACCAACCACTAAAGATACTTCACATATCTAAGTAGTACATTCCATTTTCCATATGTGGAATGTACATCGTGGGACCATATCCTCCTGCTACGGCCAAATAATTCCAGTATATTCTCACATCCACAAACTTCTTTTCTAAATGGGAATAATTTTTTTCCCTTAAAGGGGTCGGGGAAAGAAACATTGTTAGATTTTTTAATGCCAACATCATCACCAGATTTAGTGTCCCTCATATGATACAAACAGACAATGACACCAATTTCTATTCTGTTGAGTTGTATATATTATATCATGATTATGGAATCAAGACCAACTTTTCATCCTGCTACAATGAAGTGGCCAACAGATAGATAGAGGACTTCAATAAGACTTTTTCCAATATACTATAGAAAATGGTAGATAAGTAAATGAAATCATGGATAGAAAAACTCTTCAATACTTTGTGTACCTACCAGAACATGACCCACACTGTCACTTAGAAAACACAATATTCATTAGTATATGAGATAGAGGTGGTACAACCCATTGAAGTTCAATTTCCCTCACTCTGCATTACCACCTGTGATCAAATATCCACAGATGAGCAATCCCAAAATGGCTAGATGAACTGGATAGACTCAATGAAAAGAGATTGAATACCTTGCATCATTTAGAGGTATATCAAAACCCAATTGTGAGAGACTTTAACAAAAAGGTTTTCCTCTGTTCTTTCCTCGAATGAAAAATGGTGTTAGTTCTCAGGACACCAATGATACACAGAAATAAACCTCGAAAGTTTGACTGAAAATGGGAGGGACCATATTCCATACATAAGGAATACTCTAATGGAGCCTATTCCTTGGTTTCAATGGATATTTTTCTCACTATAGATCCTACCAATGAAATGTTTCTAAAGAAATATTTTTTGTAAGTACACACAAATTATCCTAACCGTATGATGACAAACTTCTTGCAAATCATCCTAATCACATGATGTTAAATAGCAAGATACTATATTACCCTTCTATTCATGTTGGGGGATCAAAGTCTTAACCATAATACATTAAACTACATGGATAAATTCCTAATGACATGACATAAAACAAAATGGATGTCATCCCAAAAATATGATTCTAAAGTGTGTCATCAATGCCCTCACTATAAGAAGTAAAATTGAATAGATAAAGTCCAAACTACATGATGTTAAATTACACGGTGATCACTACTTCAATCAAAAATTTCCCGCAAATGATCTAGATTTGTGCGGGGGAAGAATAAAATTCCCCTGCTCCCATGTGAGAGTCAGATCCATGTATGAAGCCTCTTTTCAAGAACAATATATGGCTTTATTCTTATTAACACATGATATGTAGTAATGATCTGATTTTACATCCTAGTCCACCCATCCCAATTAATGGTTAAAATTCCTCCTTCCCCCTATACATGGGTCAGATCGGTGTAGGTAACTTCAAGAACTATGTACGGATTAATTTCTATCAGCATAAGATACATAGAGACACCTAGATTTTACATCTTGGTTTAACCACCCATGAAGTAAAAAATATATCCTCCCCACATATGGTCTAGACCTACTCAGGGAGTGTTCCTATGAAGAACTATGTGTGAATTGATTCTCATTCTATGGGAAACATAGTGATGTTTGGAACCTATGTTTTGATCCTAGCTGTGAAATGTATAAAATGATCCCTCTCCTACATATAAGTCAAGTCAATGAAGGGGACTACCAAAAATTCTCTATTGTCAGGTCTTGATGCAAAAAAGATTTTAAAAAAATCCCCTCATCTGAATGAATCAGATCTACATAAGGATGTCACTAATAACTATGTGTGGCTTGATCCCCATTTCAACAAGGTACGTAGAAATTCCCAGATAATACATCCTGGTCATAGCCGCTGAAAATTTAAAAAATGTCTCCCATATTCTGTACATAAATATAAATCTATAAAGACGGTTTTATGCTTGGAATCCACATCAGGTATCTATCCCAGAATAAAAATTCCCCCTTTGTATGAGTCTGGTCTATGTAGGTAAATTCATGCTTCATTGATATTGACACTCCTTAGTAAGAAAAAAACATTATGAAGTTATCCTTCAGATATTTTAAAGTCCCAAGATGAATCTAATGAAAGTAAAAGGCATAAAAATCCACAAGGGATATACACGAAGGAGCTACGTGATGAACCTGCGCAAAGGAGCTACGCAATAGAGCTACACGCCTAGATTTTTTCTGTAAAACTACGTGAAGGAGATATGTGAACGAGCTTCATGTCCAACCTATGACAATGAACTAATTTCAACGAGCCCCACTCCTTGCCTATAAATATGACTATTGGGCTCCTCATTTGATGACTGAAAAAAGTTGGATGAACTCTTGAAGCTCCCATTGCAAAGCTCTTTCACCCAAGTCACCCATGTTTTCTCAGGTAGCTCTCTAAAACATGATATAAGATAAAAATATATAGGATAAGCACGTTTTGAAATCCTTTCAAAGTTTTTTGAAGCTTTAATAGGCTTGGTTTATAGAAACCCTATACTTTTTCATATAACATTACATGATTTTAGGCATAAATAAACATCAGAGTACAGGCCAAGGATTGTGAAGTCTTGTATCTTTTATGACTAGGTATGTAAAGCATAAAACATGGGACTAAAAACACTTCTTTATTTGATCTTCATAAAGAGATCCTTACTTCTTTGATTCCTTACACCTTCCTAGGGTACCTTGGAGATCGCATGAACAAAAGGGATGATATAAAAGCCCAGTAAGGGAATAAACATAAGAATACGTCTTTAGCACATGGGTTAGAGATTATAACATAATGATATAAAATGTAATATAGAATCATAACATATAAACATGGGATAATATAAAAACATAATCATAGAAATGTGGTAGAAACATAAATCATGAACTTAGCATGATTAAAGTCTAACCTCCAAGACCATTTCACATGGTATCATAATCCAAGTCTAACCGCCAAAACTGTCTCACATGGTAGCACAAGCCAAGGCAAACTACCATGATCGTCGCACATAAAGTCTCATGAGACTCAACATTACCCAATTCCTTTGATTTATACCTGGTAACACCCATATTAACTTTTAATTAATATATTCACCACATAAAGAATCATACATAATCAATCTTACATAAATATAAAGGTTACCCATGGAAATAATTGGATACCACAATCATGTCATAAAGCATAACGAATAGGGGTATCATAAATGTGTCCATGAAAGAAATGAATTAAAACATACATGGAAATTAATAAGGTCAAATAATAATATATCATGGTAATTTATTTTCAACATAATTGACAAAATAGAAGAATTTTTTTTAATAAATTTTATCATTAAAACATTTTTGTGTGGTTGTAAGAAAAATACTATAGAGCCTTTAAAATAAAAAAGGGAACAATATTTTATATAAAACCAGAAGTAAAGCAATAAGGTTTTCATAATATAAATAATGAGTTTATAAAGAAAATTGTGGATTAAAATAGAATATATAGTTCACTTGAAAATGGGTAAGAATTCAAGAAGTTCCCTCAAACATGTTTGCTTATCGAGAAGTATTGAGGAGAAAATCACTTAAAAACCTGTATATCCCTGAAAGAGAATGATGAAGGGTATTTATAAATGAATTTGGTAAATTTACATATAATTTATATGATTCAAATAAAAATATAATATAACTTCATTTTTTTGATAATAAATATGAAGCAATCCAAAGGAATAAAGGAGGTTTGGGTATAATCGCTTATAGATTATCAACATGGTATCAGGTGTACTTAAGAGGGATTAATGAGAGATAAAGGGGTATATCATCACTTATATATCATTAGAGAATTATGGGGGATGTTATAAATCATACCCCATCATTGGGGATTATTCATAAAAGGTCATAACATAGATTACATTCTTGAATAATAGTGAAATAGAGAGGATCCATTACCTTAAGTCTGATGGTGTTATCAACTTGATATTAATGTCTTGAATAATAAAATTAGGTTCATTAATTAATAATTACAGAACCTATTATATATTTAAAAGATTTATTATAACCTTTTTAAGTTAATTCATGTTTTTTTATTGGTTATGAGGTTCAATTTCATTGTTCGAGTCTGTTTACTTCCTAGGTTTTAATGACCGGTTCACTTATTCCTGTTCGGACACACATGTATGATAAAAATGGTTGTCCAGAATTGGAGTTATATTTTATTATTTAACATCCATAAGGTTACATGGTTTTAAATTTAATTTGGTTAATTGGAGTTACGTTTAATCATTATATAAAAATTTAGTGACAACCTTTTGGGTTTATTGGTTGGTTTTTACCACAATGAACACGTTTTGTTTTATAAATAAAAACCATGTGTAAAAAAGGATTCCATAACCATTTATAAGAAATAATACATATTTTATGGTCTAGTTAAACCATTTAAATGGTTTCATCACCAGAATTTAATTTGGTAATGGAAACTGAAACCCATCGTCCTTGAATGTGGTAAATTAACACATCTCGAATGGTGTCTTTTCTACTAGTATAAAAGAAGTGTAAAGGAGAGATGATAATAACTTATTACATTATCATAAAAACATTAAATTAAATTTAAAGTAATATATTTTTTATAACATTTGGATAGGTATTGTTATGGATAGAAAATAAAACAAATTAATTTTAAAATAAAGTAAAAGAATTGAAAACAGAAATTTATCTCTCGAATCAATATTCCTTGAGAACCTCTTAATGGGAGAGTATTTGATCTTTTGAGGAGACCAAGGGATGTTGGACTTAGGTTAAGATCTTGGAAAAATATTTGGGTATAATTTAGGGAAGGAACAAGGCTTTAAAGGAGTTAAGAGAAGAAGAGAGTGTGGGTGGTTTTCATAGTGAAGGGGAGGAGGGTTTTCATAATATTTAATTCCTTAGTTTATTAATTTCCCCCAAGACCATAAATAGTGATGATTACATGACCAAAAATTGTAATTACTACATTTTAATTCTAACTAAGGTTTCTTAAATCATCCATTATGCTAGGAATAGTCCATTTAGCTTATAATTTATATATATGGTAAATTATCGTATTTCACTACTCATCAAAAATTCAAGTATTTTAGAAAAATCCCAAAAAATTACCCTAACCATTTTTTAATGTGTAGAATCCAAAAATGAACTCCATTTTTCAAAAACAATTTTATAAATATGATAAAATAAATTTTTAATTAAAATCACATTTTACTTCAAAAATACATATTTTTAAACAATAACTGATTTTACAATGCTTTCAAAAATTACATAAGGTATTATAAAATTATCTTAAAACCAAAATAAATAAAATTGTTAATTTATGAACACATTTTATGGAAATACATTTTATTTTAATTAATTAATTATAATTAATTATTTATGACTTAAAAAATACCAATACTTTTACTAAGGACATATTATCACTTATAAAATGCCTATATTTTATTTATACATTCATGGGTGAGGTTACTATTATTTTGGATGATTTATTATTAATAAGGGTCATATTACTATTCAAAAGGGTTGGTTACTATTCATAAGGGTAGGTTTCTATTTACCAAAAAATGTTTTTTTTCTATCGGACTCCAAACATCTTATTGATCGCAACCATGTAAGTCAGATTTTTGAAATTTAAATCCTTGAAGTGAAAATATTTTTTTAAAGGTTACATAGTAGTTAGTAGTTCATTGTGTTGTGATTTCATGTGATTATATGAAATAATTATAAGAAAAAAATTTCTATTGATAAAACATTTGGTCATTACATTATTCCCCCCTTATGAAATTTCTCCCTCGAAATTCCACTCTACATTATAGGCCATAAATAGGTGTGGGTAATTTTCCTACATTGCCTCCTCAAGTTCCCATGTTTCCTATTTATACTTATGGTTCTGCCACAGTACTTTGACCCGATGATTAGCCTTGTTACATAGCACTTTATCTCTATGATCCAAGATCTTCACTAGCTACTCCTCATAAGAAAGATCAACCTCAACTATACCACCTCTAAAGAGAGTACATGTGAAGGTTCTGGTATGTACTTTCTTAAGAGGGATACATGGAAGACATCATGTACTTTTTCCATGGTAGGTGGAAGTGCTAGTCAATAGAACATACCCTCGAAATAATCAAGAATATCGAAGGGACCAATGTATTTGGGACTTAACTTTACATTATTCCCAAACCTCATGATCTTACTACATGGAGATATTTGGTGAAATAAAATGTATCCAAATTTGAACTCAAGGTCTCATCAACGATTGTATTTATAAATATTATGTTGACTTTGGGCTGCCTTGATGTGTTGTTTATTGGTTTTTACCTTCTCCTCCATTTCATCGACCAGTTTAGGTCCTAGAAGCTTATTCTTATCGACTGTATCCCAACACATCAGTGTTCTACACCTTTTCCCATAAAGGGATTAAATTTTTCTATTTGGATAATCAAGTGGAAACTGTTATTATAGGGGAATTCAACTAGTGTAAGATATTGGTCCCATCCTCCTTAGAAGTCCATAGAACAATCTCTCAACATATCTTCTAGTGTCTAAATAGTTCGCCCAGATCGACCATCAGTTTGAGGATGATAGGTTGTACTGATGTTTAGTTCAGTGATTAGAGCATGTTGGAGACTTTTCTAGAACTTAGAGGTGAATATCATATCTCTATCAGATAAAATAGATAGTGGTACTCCATGTAGCCTTACCACTTATTTGATATATATCTGTGCAAGTTTATCCAATTAAAATTCCTCTTGAATTTCGATAAAGTGAGTTTTCTTTGTAAGATGATCCACAATGACCCATATAGCTTTTTTTCTTCTAGATATCCTTGTAAGTCTAGTGACAAAGTCCATGGTGTTGTTCTCCCACTTCCATGTTGGTATGGGTAGTGGTTGCATCATCCCCTTAGACTTATTTCTTTAAGCCTTCACTTTTTGACATACCATGCACATTGATATATAATCAACAATATTATTCATCATATTATTCCAAAAAAATTATCTCAGAGATATCGATGCATCATTTTGCTCCATGTGTAGATAGAGAAGGTTGAGCTCTGTGCATCATTAAGAAGCTCCTTATTTATATATGGATCGGATGGTGCACATAATCATGACCCAAATATTCAAACTCCTTCCTCATCAATCATGAACTCATCGTATTTCCCATTTTTAATGGCTTCTACCCTTTTTAGAATTTCAACATCTTTTCTTTGAGCATCCTTTATCTTCTCCATGAGGGTTGGTTGAGAGGTCATTTGAGAACGGATTGATGATGTTACTCCCATAATGATCCCCATGTCCATCCTCTACAAATATAAGAAGATTGGATCCATTTAAATTCTCATCATTAATAATGATGGAGGATCCTTTATAATCAGATAATCCACCACCTTATTTACCTTACAGTGATGGTAGTGGATTGAGTTGTCATAATCCTTGATGATATCTATCCATATTCTCTGGTGAATATTAATTGAGACTTTTTTTATCAGTATATATCTCACACTTCTCCCCATAGAGATAATGATTCCAGATTTTTAACACAAAGATCAATACCACCAACTCTAGATCATGCATAGGATAGTTTTTCTAATGGATTTTTAGATTCCTTAAGGTTTAGTCTATCACTTTATCATTTTTCATCAGCACGTAGCCTAAGACCTTATTTGAATCATCACTATACACCACAAAGAGTTCTCCACTTTTGGGGGGTGTGAGTATTGGCATTGTGATTAGTCTCTTTTTCAACTCCTTATAATAGTCTTCACATTCCTGATTCTAGACAAACTTTACTCCCATCTGTGTCATCTTTGTCATTGGTGTCGACAATCATGATGAATTATTCACAAATCATTGATAATACCTAGATAGACCTAGAATGTTGTGGATATACATTAAAGATGTTGGCATAGTCCACTCTTCGATTTCCTTTTTCATTGAAGGGTCCACAGGTATCCCTTTACTAGTGATAAAATTCCCCAATAAAGATACTTCCTCCATCTAGAACTCACATTTACTGAACTTTTCATACAACTTCTCCTTTCTCAAAGTCTTCAACACAGTATTCAAATGCTCCTCATGTTCCTCCTTTCTATTGGAGTATATCATAATATCATCAATAATGACTACCACAAATTTTTAAAGTTAATATATACAGAATCAATTCATTAAATCCATTAAAATTGATGGAGAATTAGTGAGTCTGAAGGGAATCACTATGAACTCATAGTATCCATGCCTCATTCAAAATCTAGTCTTGGGAATATCTTCCTTCCATACCTTTAATTGGTGATATCTGGACTGAAGGTCCACTTTAGAGAAATAACTATCCCCATGAAGCTGATCAAATAATTCATCTATCAGAGGTAGGTAATACTTATTATTTATCATGATTTTATTGAGATCATGATAATCAATTTAGAGGTGAATTGAATCATCCTTCTTCTTGATAAAGAGGATTGTAGCTCCCCACTTTGAAGCACTTGGGTGTATAAAACCCTTCTCCAGATTCTCCTATAATTACTTCTCCATCTCTTCCATCTCTATAGTAGTCATTCTATATGTTTTTTTATATAGGTAGAGATCCAAAAATAATTTCAATTGAGAACTCAACCTCTTGGTCAGGAGGATGACAAGACAACTCTTTAGGAAATACATCAGTGTAATCCCTCAAAATGGGCATGTCTTCAAGCATGATTATCTCCTTTATCTCAATCATTTGAGATAGATATGCTTCTCATAAGGCATCAATATCGACACTTGAGATGATGATTCTAATAGAGATTCAACTTCCACCTTACACTTATAAATAATTGGAGGATGCTTCAAGATTTGAAGTGTAATATCCCTCTCCTGATAGTTAATGTTGGATTTGTATAAATATAGTCAATCCATGCCCAAGATAACATCTAACTCCACTAAAGTAATTTTGAAAAGATTTTTTAGGGGGTTCAGTCCACAAACATTTACCAGGTAGGAGTTATAAAACATGGATGCAATAATCTCCCCATTTGTTTTTCTCAGAGATAAATTTTCCTCCAAATTTTGAGGAAGTGTTTGGATAGTTCTAATAAACTTGAGATATATGAAAGAATGTGTAGAACTAGAATCAAATAGTACATTTTTTATTATTTAAATTAATAACTAGCGTACTTTTCACTTCATCGTTGTCTGGCTCCACCTCAGTAGTAGTGATAACATAAGACCTTCCTTGTTTCCATGGAGGTTGTTGTTTATTTCTTCTGAAAACCCTTGGCTTAGGGAAATTTTTCACATAATGCTCTTGCTCCTTGCAGTTGTAACAATGTAATATAGGTTGAGTGTTGATCTGAACCGTCCTTTTTTCTTCCACATTTTCAGGATTCTTCATATCCCATCATCAATTTTTATCCAGATGTCCCAACTTTCCAAATTTGAATAAATTAATGGTTCCCTTTAGACAGTTCCCAAGATAATTCTTACCACAATTTTTACACATTGGATGATTGATCTTCTTTCCATAGTGGAATTTATTTGTGGAATAACCCACATTAGATTCCATTTTCCTCTTTTTTTCACTGGGTCCACGATACCACTAAGTGTCTTCAATCTCCATTTCATCCTTAAGGGCACAACATACAATCTCCTAATAGTTGTCGAAGTCTCAAATCGCCAATTATTTTTGTAGACTCATATTTAGTTTGCTAAAGAAGTGATCCACCTTGATTTTGTTGTTCATGAAAAATCCAGAGATTTACCTTTCAGGCCTTGTAATGTTTGTTTTATACGCATTGATTAACTCATCTTCCTTATGCCTAAGTCTGAGGAACTCTCTTTCCATCTTGAGATGGAGGGTTTGGGTAAAATATTTATTGAAAAACGTTATCTTGAATTCCTCCAAATCCAAGGAATCAATTTCTTCCTAGGGATTTTTATTCTTGATCAGTGTCCACCACTGATTAGCTTCCCCATCAAAACAATAGGCCACCAGTATGACTTTCTCTTCTTTTGAGCACTGGAGTACAAAGAATATCTTTTCAATGGAGTTAATCCACTATTCCGCGAGGAGGGGATCATATGATTCACTAAACATGGGAGGCCTTTTCCGCATGAAGGATTCAATTAAAAATTTGTCTTTACTTGGAGGAGGAGGTTTTTCCACATGATTCAAGTTATTATTCATAACTTGATCCATCCGAGCAAGTACTGTCATGATGTTTTCAGCATCTATCCCCCATCATATCAGGCATATCATTAGGGAAATCCTCTCATTCCCTATCACATTGATTGTTGGCACATGTTATTCTGTTTACCACCATTAGCTAAGAAAAATAATTTACAATTAGAGGGGTTTAATACTTATCTATTGATAATAAAAAGGAAATATTGAATATAAGAGGATAAACTTTTAAAGGAGAAGTATATCCTAACTTTTGATTCCTTGTGTTTCATTCTTGGTCATCATTGATCTATTTATTAACACATATTATTATGGGATTTTTTTATTCCCTTAATAATGGTTTATACTAAGCTCATGAATTTACCAAAGAATATCCCCCAGGAGTGTCAATCCAAGAGTGTAGAAAGGCCTGTTGTCAGGCACTAGTTCCTATTTGATTATAGCTCAATGTGTTGTTTTCAGGTTTAATCTCAAGATACTTCTGTTCCAAAGCCACATCTACCTATTTTTATTCAGGAAGGGATGTATTTTCTTAATAAACCACTTACTCTATACTTACCAAAATTTACAGTTGTTTTCTTATAATTACTATTATCCTTAAGGTTCTTAATAAAGTTCTCTATTCCCAATCTCCAAAAATAACTAGACCATCCTCTGATACTAACTATAGAAACCCTATACTTTTACATATAAAATTACATGATTTTAGGCATAAATAAACATTAGAGTAGAAGTATAGGATAGTGAAGTCTAGTTTCTTTGAATATTATGTACATAAAACATAAAACATGGGACTAAAAAAACATCTTTATTTAATCTTCATAAAGAGATCCTAAATTCCTTTGAGCCCTTACATCTACATAGGGTACCCTAGGGATCACATGAACAAAGGGATGACCTAAAATCCCAGAAAGGGAATAAACATAAGAATAAGTCTTTAGCACATGGGTTGGAGATTATAACATAATGGTATAAAATGGAATATGAAATAATAACATATAAACATGGGATCATATAAATATTTAAGCATAGAAATGTCGGAGAAAAATAAATCATGAATTTAGAATGATTCAAGGCTAACCACCAAGACCATCGTACATGGTAACACAATCCTAGACTAACCTCCAAGACCGTCATACATGGTATCACAAGAAAAGAATAACCACCAAGACCATCGCACATAACATCTCATGAGACTCAAATTTACCCAATGAATTTGACCACTATATGGGTGCACTCATTTAACTTTTCATGAATATGTTTGCTCATAAAAAGTCATATATAATCAATCTTACATAAACATAAGGGTTACCCATGGAAATAATTGGGTACCATAATCATGTCATAAAGCATAACAAATGAGAATATTATAAAAAGTGTCCATTAAAGAAAGGAATTAAAACATACATGGAAATTAATAAGTTAAAATAATAATATATCATGGTAAGTGATGTCAAATAGAATTGAAAACATGAAATAAGTGTATTTAAGAAATTTTAGCGTTAAAATATTTTTGTGCGGTTTTAAGGGAAATACTATACAGCCTTTAAAATAGAAAATGGAATAATATTTTATATAAAAAAATAAGTGAAAAAATAAGTTTTCCATAATAAAATCTTATTTTATCAAGATAATGGTGGATTAAAATAGAAGATAGAGTGAACTTGAGAATGGGTAATAATTCAGCAAGTTCCCTCAAAATAGTTTTGCATATCAGGAAGTATTGAAGAGGGAATCACTTAAAAACATGTATATCCCCAAAATATAATGATGAAGGGTCCTAATAAATTAATTTTTTAAATGTTCCCAGAATTTTGAATATTTACCTAAAATGATAAGATAACTTCATTTTGGTAATAAGAAAGATGAAGCAACCCGAAGGAATAAAGAAGGTTCGGGTGGAATCCCTTACGGATTATCGGCAGGGTATTAGGGGTACTTAAGAGGGATTAATGAGAGAGAAATGGGTTTATAATCACTTATAAATCATGATAGAAGTATGTTTGAGGTTTTAAATCATACCATATCATTAGTTATTATACAAAAAAGGGCATAACATAGAGGACAGTCATGAATAAGAGTGAAAAAGATAGGATCCCTAACCTTATGTACGATGGTGTTCTCCATTTGATATTAATAAATGGAAAAATCAAATTAGGTTAATTAATTGATAACTCTAGAACCTATTATAAATGTAAAAGATTTATTATAACCTTTTTAAGTTCATTTATGACCTTTTTGATTGGTTATGAGGTACGATTTCATTGTTTGGGTCTGATTGCTTCCTTGGTTTTAATGATCGGTTCACTTATTCATGTTCAAACATACATTTATGATGAGATTGGTTGTCTAGAATTGGAGTAATATATTATTATTTAACATACATAAGGTTACATGGTTGTAAATTTAATTTGGTTACTTGGAGTAAATTTGAATCATTATATAAAACATTAGTGACAACTTTTTGGGTTGATTAGATGTTTTTGAACACAATGAACACGTTTTGTTTTATAAATCAAAACCATGTGTAAAAAAGGATTACAAAACCATAGATGAGACATAATACATATGTTATAGTCTGGTTAAAACATGGAAATGGTTTCATTACCATAATTGAATATGATAACGAAAATTGGAAACTCATCGTCCTTGAATGTGGTAAATTAACACATCTCAGCTGGTGCCTTTACTACTAGTATAAAATAAGAGTAAAGGAGAGATGATAATAAATTATTCCACTATCAAAGGATCTTGAGTTTCTCCGAATATGGGGTCCTTAGTTGGTATTTCTCCAACTTAAGAAGAAGAAGGATAGAGTGGAATTCTCCATTCTTGAAGGGCCTTCGCAAAATTTTCTGTAGATAAAGTTTCATAAGATTAACATTGATGTAAGGTACCAAGTAAAATAAGAAATATCAGGTATGGAAAATGAAAGAACGAGAAATTAAATCCTTGAAATTACTCATGGAAGTTCCCAAACTCCTTGATAGAACCTGGCATATCAATGTTTGGATTAAGGGTTTCCATCATTTCAATGTATGCATCTTGGAATGTTATAACATCCTCACCATTTTAAGTTATCCAAAAAATGTTGTATGATTCCAAAATTGGCACCACTGACATTTATTTATGTCAATTATTCAACTTCTACAACATCATCAGGTCTTTCCAAGTGAGGATTAGCACCAGTATATGTTCAAGATTGCTCAAGATACTCATTCCTTAATTATGGATCAACATGAATATTAGCATTGATTATTTCAGGATCTGTTGGCAAGGGAAATTGATCTGAGATATTTTGAAGAGAAGAATATTATAAAATCATTTAATATTCAAGATAAATGTATTTGAAATTATCATGAATTTTTTCTCTCTCTCAATACAATCATAAGTAGATACAACTGCACCTTTTGATATCTTATCCGTTAAGGTAACAGATTCATCAATATGAACATGTGTTTCTCATGGGGTTTCCTTCTCCATTATTGATGGATCAGCTCTTAATCCTTTAAGATTTT
The DNA here is from genome assembly GCA_963277665.1 of Viscum album. Taxonomy (NCBI): domain Eukaryota; kingdom Viridiplantae; phylum Streptophyta; class Magnoliopsida; order Santalales; family Viscaceae; genus Viscum; species Viscum album. The sequence goes on along the minus strand of OY728136.1, from coordinate 1,421,083,778 downwards.
AGAGAGATGCATATCTTATGAGGGGATGAACATTGTCACCAAGGTGTATCAATAAAGTCATAATACCATATGATAGTACAAATACATACTTATTTAACATACACTTCAGGCCAATATCAATTCTCTCCAGTATTTATTTTCATAAGCTTGTGAAGAAATTGAAATACTCATCTTGGTAGTAGAAACCTGAATTAATGGCTAAGGAGTTTCTGTCACCATTACCCCAGTCATGATTCTCAATACTAGAGAAGGTTTTGGAGACATTGGAGGATTATTTATTATGTCAATGTGATAACATGTAGGTCAATACATTGGTGACCCGAGAACCTATCCTTAGGTTCCTTCCCTAAATTCAAACTACAGAATGTGATCTCATAAAGATTAATGATGGTTAATGACAAAATAGAATTTAAATAAAATAAAAAGAAAATTCATTCTCAGTATTAACATAAATATCCCATTCCTCTTCAGGGTGAATAATTACCCCTTCACATATACCTAGTTCCACCAAATCAGATATTCGTTTAGAGGCTGAGACGTGTTCATTGGTTGCAAATACAAATGTCTCCAGATCCACAATATACTCATTTTCTTATACCAGGTTATTATCCAGATGAAAATTATACGGTTCTTTAATGTCACCCACATTCGGTATTCAAAAGACATTTTGGAGGAATACCCATGCATCCATGAGATTACGAGTCAAGCTCTCCCAAAATTGAATATCTGAAGGTTGTACATAATTCGGTTTTGAAAAGGTTGGTTATAGAGAAAACTCAACACCCTTTGGTGGGAAAGCCTCCTCGGGCCTCCATTCTTCTTTAGAAGAATCGGCAGATGGGATAGGAATTTCTTTCTGATGATGGCGACTAGATCATCTCAGCGCTGGAGGTGTAGTTTCCCTAGCCTTAGTCTTCATTGTGTATATTATATGAAGATGTTTTTAAGGTTATAAAACTTATAAAGCCTATATATCATCTTTGGATTTATACCTCTTACCATGATTTCTATACACTACTGTCATCGCGGCCACTACCCAATATATTCCTTTTGTTAGAGCCCCTTGAGGGTATGAAGAAGCCCAAGATTTGGAATAACCAGCTTCCAATCCAATTGATGTATATTTTAGAGGTAACGTAATTGATAATTTGGATATCTCTAAATCCATCAAAATCCAAAATTGTCTCACTACCATTGGGTGTTTCTCATGTCTATCATACATAGGAGGAAAAGTGTTTGATTGTTGAAGACATTTGAACTAGAGAGAAAACCTATAAGGGATGTAATCCTCACATGTAATTTCACCATCAATCCTGGTTGATAACACGCTGTCCTTGAATTCCATCATATAGGACCTCAACTTATAATTTTATTCCTTACCATCATCAATAAATGTTTCGGTTGGTGGGTTACCAAAAGGGAAGAAACTGAATTCTCCTGATGCGTTCAATGCCCTCAGCACTACATCAGGTCTCAAGTTCTAGGGATTAATACTGGATAATTTCTATAAAAATGGTGTAAATCAGTCATTGGGGACTCTAACTGAATTCAATACCAAATATGAAGAAAAGTGTGCCGCAGTCCAGCCCCACAACACATGTAATAGACCTAATAGTCTAAATGGAGCCTTTCCATTGTACAAATGCAGCATGGAATAATAAATTCTTTCCAATATAAGAGTTTCTAACCCAATATATTCTCCCTCTACCAATTTTACTGTGATAAAAAAATTCCCCACCCTTAAACCACTGATGGAATCACGGACTAGAAGAAAGTAAATTCTTATCCACATGGAATGGAAGATGACTAAGAGTATCTTTGCATCAATATCAGATTTTATTTTATAGCCCTACTGCTTGTAGTCACCTATCTCCAATGTGAACTAATATGTGAATGAAACTCCATGGTTATCTACATATGGACAAACAAAAGGACATCCTTAGGTGGGAACCTTCTCTATTGTTGGTTCTAAAAAATACTACATCCACACTTTTGTATGAATATCTTTCATGTTTCCAGAAATTAATTTGATATTTAGAATAATTCATGATCCTATGGTGGTTTCTTAGTAACATCACCACATGTTGTTACTGGTGGAATGAACTCATCATACATACCCCCAAGTATAGGAACCCCAGATATTTGTTGCATATCCCATAGACTGATTCCAACCTCAACATGCATCCAGTGAAAATTATTTTTTTTCATACTACTTCAGCTCAGCAATTTAGGGATGATGTCATTTTTGTAAACATAAGTTTTTCCCATCCAAACAGCTTCATAAATGTGATCATCTGATAGATCTTTCATGAATTCTGCACAAGTTTGGGATACCCAAAATGCCCACATCCATTCAAGTTTAACTCCTCATCCAGAACGAAGATCCCAATATTACTTCCAACCATTAGACTGATTTGTTTGTGAAGCACAAAAGGTTAAATCATAACAATGTGGCCTTGTATCTACAACATGGTTTTTCATATTAGGAGTACAACCATTGTGGTGTAGGATGCATCCAATAGGGACTATTCCCTCATGAACAGGCATACCCTTCACAATAATATTCATGTAATGATAGTTAAAGTACTATAGAAACCAATTCTTTAGAAAGTATCTCTTAATATCTGGAATGTGGGAATATTTCAAAATCCCATGTCCATATAGAGGTAGATAATTAATTTGTGGATATTCCCGTTGGTATGGAATTATTCCATTTAGTATTCTAGGGAGAGTAATCTCAATGATTTCATAATAGTTTGGTCTGAAAATTTTCATCATCTCATTTTGAGGACCCTTAGCTTCCTCCTTGGCTGCCATCAAGTGAGCCATTTCCTACAAAATAGTTACCAGTTTTTCCCTATTAAGTTGGAATTTTGACTTAAAAAATTTCAAATTGTAACTAAAAGGAATGTAAAATTTTGGAAAATGAAATTCTTTGTGTAGGTCCTTCGATGATGTAATCCACATAAGTCATTCTAAAAGGATCCTAGTGAAACTCCTTCTATGAAATAATTTCTTAGAACTCCATCGCTCAAATGGTTTTACCTTGAGAAAAATTCTAAGGACCTACATGTGAGCACACCACAGAAAGGCTGGACGAATGAGCTAGGCAACGAGAGCGAAAAATCTGAGATCTCAGGTGAAGTGAATCATAAAGGAACAGAGATATTTATAGACATCTTCAACCTGTGGGATATGTCTACATGGAAAACCTATGTGATATAGCTATGCAAAAAACCTATGCGGATCAGAATTTACTCCATAGTCTTTTCCCCTTGATCTTACCTCAGGGCTCGACCCTCTTTCTAAACGGATATAATCCTGAGGGGGGGGGGGATTTTTTGACACTCCTTAGTAAGAAAAAAAAATATTATGAAGTAATCCTCCAGATATTTCAATGTCTCAATATGAAGCTAAAAGAATTGAAAGGCATAAAAATAAAAATAAACCTACATGGAAGAGTTACGCGACGAACCTGTGTAGAGGAACTATGTGACAAAGCTACGTTCCTAGATGATTTATATAAACCTACACAAAGGATCTATGTGAAAGAGTTGTGTATAAGTCCTACACCAATGAACTAATTTTGACCCGCCCCCTCCTTGCCTATAAATAGGACCCTTGGGATCGTCCTTTGATGACTAAAAAAAGTTTTAAGAGCTCTTGAATCTCCCATTTCATAGCACTTTCTCCCATGTCCACCAAATTTTCTTAGGTAGATCTCAAAAATAGGAGAGAAGATAAAATTATATAGTATAAGCATGTTTTGAAATCCTTTCAGGGTTTTTTGAAGATTTCGTAGGCTTGCTTCTCCTATGTTAAGAACTTTTTTTAATCATCACATGGACCCACGCAGAACACCTATTTAACATAGCTGTGGGGCACACCTACACTACATAACTGAATAGAGTACCTACACAACATACCTACATGGTATAGCTATGCTGCATAGTTGTAGAAAGTTCCTATACATCAACTTGTAAACCCTCTTCAAACCCACTCTTGGTAGGGTATCTCTTTCCTTGGTTACATTATCTGAAAGGGACTAAGTTGAAGCCTCCACAAAAACCTCCTGACTTATAAAACCTTTAGGAAAGACACATTAGCATGTCTCCGATTTTAGTTTGTATATATACAGTCATAGGTTTACCGCTTTTGTCTTCTAAGTGATTTAGGATCTTTTCGATGTTTTTAGGTTTTTATATCTATAGTCATATGGATCCTTACCCTAGAGATAATATTGGGAAGTTCCCTATCTTAGATTTTGGGAATGGGAATCTAATCTCTCCTTCTAATCTCTAAGACTCGGGGACATCGGTTCCCAATAAGGAGAGTGAGGGTCACACTTTCTTTTCCATTCAAACAAATGAGAAGTCTCTATCCTCTCCTAGGGCCCAATAGGTCACTCCCAAGGAGGTAAGTCCCTAATATTATGAGATCCAAGCCATATGACCTCTAATGTCATCCCACATTGAAAATTTCATTACTTTGTGCCCTCCCCCACTATTTTCTCAGCTTCTTTTGTTGTAGGCCAACCCTTTTCCATTAGCGGAAGAGAGTGTGTGTAGTTTGTTTAATCATTCACATCCTCTTTTTTCTCACACCGAGTATGGACCATGTGGTCTTAGAGAATTAATATAATCACAATATCCATACAATATAATGAATTAACTATGAGAACTATGATTCCCATCAAAACTAGGATACATAGGAATCCTTCCTAAGGCCCATGATCCATCTCATTTAAACCACAAAAAGGAATCCTTTTCAGGAATTAAGCCCATACTCATTTATCAAAAAGAACTACACTCTCTTATGAGACTCATAAAACTATGTGGGATTTGATTATCATCCAAGTGGGATGTGTATGAATCCTCCCTGAGGATCAAAATCAACACTTCAAATAAACCCTATCCTTTCTGGATCATATTTCCAACAGCGTCGAATCCAACTTGGAAACTTATATCTTTTCTAGGTTCCTTGGGATGCTTACGCATTAGTACCACACCAATCTTTGACTAATCATCTTTCACTTAAATTTCCTTACCACATGACATTAAACTATATGGTTAGGTCCTTATCACATGACTTTAGATGGTATGATGTGTCCCATTAAGAAGAACCAAATTATGAGGGTTCTGATTCCTTTCTCAAGGATACATAGGTAGCCCATTTATGGTTACGATCCCGACATCAAAAAAAACTTATATCTCCCTGGATGACAATAAATTCCAGAGTTCCCCACGGAGTGGCTAAAAAACTAGTATTATCATAACAATAGTTAAAAGAATCTCTAATCATATATGAGAGGATACCATTGATAGAGAAGCTCGAATACATACATATGTCTCTGTTAATGAAGAACCCCAAATACATATATATGATTCTAAATTTCACACATGCTAATAGTTGATTGAAAATTATAAGGTAAACATATGTTATACTTGGTGAATTAATAAGGATTCATGAAAATATCTCAAATCTATAAGAGAGTACCGAAGTAGGCAATAATTCCCTTCCCCCAAAAAGGGAATGATGTGTTCGAACTCCCATCCTCTAGACCAATGCATGTTCTTAAGTATTTTAGTTCCAAACCTAATGAACATGTACCTTTTTAAAGTAGGTCCCTCTGGATAAAAAAACTATTGGATGTTTCTTGTTCCATATATAAATCCAATGGAAACCACCTGGAAGTAGTGATTCCTAACCATAACACACGTTCCAAGGGAGAGGTGAAATAATGGCCAATTATGGATTTTATGTTTCATATGTATCTGAATACATCATTTCTATTCATCAAACTACTTGCCTTAGGTAATTTTGGATCTTTATAACTCTACTCGTCCATAAAAAATGGAAGGCCAATGTCTTGAGGACACCTTTGTTTGACTATGCACAATATTCCCTGGTGGATCTACATAAGTTGCCCAAAAAAAGGCCTATCTAGCAAAGAAATATTTATCATCATGAGATAAATTTCTTACAAATATACACCCCAATTTCTTTCATGCCATGTATCATTTCTCCTAGTCTAAGAATCCCTGATATCATGGTTTACACTCTTGTCCCCTTCACATCCAGGTCATGTTAGAACATCCTAGCCTGATTAGCCTTTATATATTCATGGTTCCTACTAAAATTAATTCTAAAAACATGATGAAAAAATACATGGAATATTTTTCCTATCAACATGATGTTAAATTTTGTGGAAATTTTCCTAATCGCATGACAAAAAACTACATAATAAATTTCTTTGTTGTGTGGCATTAAACTGCACAGCGCCACAGTGTTCTCACCCAAGATAAAATTTCCCTCAACAATAATTATCCATCATAAAATATTATAGAACTACATAAGGCATGATTCCTATCAACACAGGATACGTAGTGATGCCCAGATTCTATGTCCTGGACTAGCCACCACCAATTTAAAAATGCCCCTCTCCCTACATATATACCAAACCTAAATAGGGATTTTTCTCAAGAACTATGTAAGTCTTGATTACCACCCATAGAGATATGTAGCGATATTTTAAACTTTTATCTTTGGGCCCATACAAAAATAAACTCAACCTTTAATCCCCTTGGCCCAAGTTCCTTTAAAATTTTGTGGTATGACATAAGGCCTCTTAGGTCCTCATTCATGTTAGGTGGTAACAACCATTCCATTAACCTCCCATTGGAATACTTTCTCTTTATTCTCACAACATGACATTAAATTTTGCTACCACCATCCTATCTATACGAAAATAAACTACATAGAACCATCCTGATTCCCATATCTGAGAGGACGTCACACCCCGAAATTGATCGTCCACCACTTCGCGTCCAAAAATTCTCCTTCTCAGTGTATGGGATAGACTTGCATGGTAAATTTCCAAACACTGCAACAATTTTTTCCCCACCATGTTCCTATGCATTAAGTAAATATACACTATAAAGTCTAATATGAGCCTCACCCCATTAAAAATCTTGTATACAAGACAAAATTTCCACACCCATATGTGTGAATCAAATCCACATATGAAGGGACCCTCCTAAAAACTACTTTCGAATTGATTCCTACTATCATAAGAGTTGTAGTGACCCCAGAACATCATATCTCAAGTCTAGCCATGAGATAACATTATCTCTCTTTTTTATGTATGGGTCAAACCTACACAAGAAAATGTCATCACTGCAAGATGTTAAACTTCACGACTAATGTCCCTTCTATATACATGGGCCTAACCTACATAGGAAACACCCCCAAACCTACATAATGGAAACATATTTATCCCTTTACTAATAAATTATGTCCTGAAATGCCCATTTCATGACCAGGCATTGTCCTTTCACAGACCAAAATCTGTTTCTGGAAAGGTATGAATCTTCATAACCTTCCTCGTTCATTGGAGATGGATAGCCAGTGTCCTGGGGACACCTCTATTTGACTATGCACAATATTACCTTGTGGATCTGTATAAGTTTCCCATAAAAAGGCTTATCAATCAGAGAAAAATTCATCCATTGGAGAGTCTATTCCTTCCTTCGTATGCCCTTTGATGTTTACATCCCATATCACACCTTGGATTCGAAAACCCCCCAAATTATAGTTTACACCCTTTATTATCCTTCATACCTGAATATGATATAAATTTTCTAGCTAGACTGCCACTAAAAGGATGATCTGTTTACCCCTTTCATCATATTATAGTGATAAATCCCAAACATCTGGGTAGTAAGACATTAAACTACATCACCAAAGTCCTAATTACATGATGATAAATTGTTCTATTATTAAAAACTCTTTTTAAAAAAGTAAAATCTATGTGGGAGTGATCCCCTATCCTAAATGATATAGATTCCCCCATAGTTATTGGAAATCACTCCCGAGACACCTTTTGTTGTCTTAACATAAAAAAAATATAAATCCACCAAAATTAACTGGTCATCAGAAATAGACGGCCGATATCATAAGGATACATTAGTTTGACTATGCACAATATTCCCTGGTGTCTCTACATAAGTTTCCCTCAAAAAGGGTTCATATCAACCAGAGATATATTCTTCTTGAGAAGAGGCATTTCCTACCTTCATACGCCCCTAGAAACATCATTTTGGAAGCCATTATTATGGTTATTCCTCATCTACTTTCCCCATATCATTTTTTAGATCCAGAAATCATAAAACCAGGGTCAAGGAAAAGCCTCTATTCAAGTCTAAAAATTTGTCAATACATTCTTACCCAATAAACCATATTGGATCCCACACTCAGCATTTTACGGTCAAAGATGTTCAGCCTAAAACATTAGTAATGTTAGTTCTATTTTCAAGACATTTAAATGACTATGAAAGGAGACACAAATCTTGTTAGGTAAAAAACCCACAAAGGGATGTCCAAGAAAAATTCATGATATTACTTTCTTAGCCCGAACCATAGGGGGAATTAGGAAACAATTAAGGTTATAACATAAAATAAAAAAAATTATGGTTAGCCATGTAACCTTAGAAACAGTCAAAACTCCACTTGCCAATCCCTACAGTTAAAGATAAAATTAGATCATGATATGATCATTTCAATTTGATTATCTCAGTTCATGATTAAATTTATTATATAGTGGATATTATCATTCAAAATGAATTCAAATATAATTGATTGGTGGTGTGGGAAAAATATAAGGACAAGCATTAGATAACAATGTTTTTTTTTCATTAAACGGATATAGAGGAGCATCCACTACTTGGAATCTCTCCCTGATATTGAAAAAAGGGGTACGGTACAACCTATATGATTAAAATGAATCCCAGAATTATTTTTTTAGTAGATCAACAACTATTTGACATGGTCCACTAAGTGTTTATTCCAAATCATAGCTCTATTCAGTTTCAGCTTAAACTACTGTATGTATTTGTTTAACAATGTCCCTAATATCTCTCCCTTTTTTAATGTCCTCAAGATTAGTGTTTTTTGATGATAGTTGTGCCTTCATCCTGGACATATGAGCCTCACACTCCCTCATATCTATGGTTTGAGAACCACTTGGTCATAAAATTTGGATTTATTATCCTCCAAGTGATGCAATTCAGTGGTAATATCCTACAAGGTATCTGTCTGGTGATGGGAGGCATTGAACCGATCAAGGTATCCCTCAAAAGAATATAGGTCTTCTCAAGCTATGAAAATTAGGTACATGATAAGGTTAAAGTATTGATAATTAAAACCACCTGAGCCCAAATCAATAAAACATTACTGGAGGGTTTCCTCCTTATCAATGAATTATGCCAGAGGGTTTGGTGAAAATAGTGCATATTTGAGGCCATGCCAATTTTCTTAAAACATGGTGTTCTTGGAAATTAATGGAACCTTGATAATGTTCCTCCCCCATAATGGATATATAATATGGAAGTGTGATTATAGAAGATGGATTCTCCCTATGTCGAGTTACCCAAAGTAAGGAAGTCTTCTATCTTTGTGTGTGGTTCAATTTTAGAGGTTAAGAACATGGGGATGGATTCCATTCGAATAATTATTGGAGATGTTCCACTTGGTCTGACCTCAATAGGACCAATGATAAGGTTAGTATAAATATACGGGGCATGAGTTACCCTCTACGGATATAGGATGTGCAGATGAAGTCCCATCTGAATGCATGTCATGGTGAAGAGAACTCCTTATTACAGTATGAATCGAAGGAGATGGGGAAACTGGTATAGGTGTAGAAGCAACCAATGGTCTTTGTACTCATTGAACTATCCTTGAGAATACTCTATTATGATATAAATCCGCCTACATTTGATCATACTTCTTTCATAAGTATGTTTTAGCCTCCATGGGGGGAATAAGGATTTTCATATTGGAGTGTTCATGCATGATCATAAACTATAATTTTTGAAGGATTACTTGGTGATATTTAATTTTAACTAGGGTAACTATGAGAAACATGATCTACTATAGGCATCAAAATTACCTAGAAAACCAATAACGAGCATAAGGCTCACAAATAGTTATTCTATCTATGTGAGCGGTTAGGATTCTGTCACATAGGTAAATGATGTAGGGTCCTGTTTTTAAAGAGCCCCTTCCATAATCTACCACTTCTCCATAAGGTTCAGGGTAAGGTACCAAAGAATATTGAGAAAAATTACTCAACAATTCAATCACACTATGGACACTCAAATATTTGGGATCAATAACAGCAATGTGGAGTAGGGTTGGGTGGAAATCAGAATAAGGAACCATTAGAGTACATCGATACTCATAACATGGGAAATGCTTGCCATGCAGTCACATAAAAATTGAAATTTCTTGTTAAGACTATGCGGAGGTCTTCCTTCTTGTATCTGTCCCCGTAATATATAAATATGGTTAAGGGTTGAGATAACTAAATTGAAAGGTTGTCCTTCTACTAATGTAGACACCATCATCAGGGTACAAACTCTAATACCATTATAGACACCATGGGTGGGAAAAATACATCTAGTCATGAAAATGGCCTAGAAATACACCAGTCTAAGCATATATGATATATCTGATTAGATCTCATAACACCATTAGTTGTATTGACCTTCCTCAAGTGTAGCATAGTATATTTCTGGAATGAGTCATCATTATTGGGTGTGATGATTCAAGATATGGATAACTTTCAGACATGGTCAATTCACTTATAAAAATATTTCTATCTAATCTTAAAATGAAATGAGGGAGCAAGAATTGAGTGGATGACCAAGAAATCACTCTTCCATGATAAAAAAATCCCTCTCTAGTGAGGATACCTACTCAATGTTCCCCTTTGTATTGGATGCATTTAATAAATATTCATACATATTTATAGGGATATGAAGTCCCCCTATCTGATAGATATCCCACAAACTAATTCCCCCTTCACCATGAGATTTGTGGAATTTATTGGTGATTGAAAACCAATGGGTGAGTAGTTTAGGAATCATGTCGCTCGATGAATAAATGGTGAACTGGGAATCCCATTATGATTGGTAAAAATTTATAGCCACTAACTATTCAAGGATTTCCAAGCAGTTTTGGTGAATCAATAATGTCAAGACCCATTATTCAGAGAAGAACCTTCTGGACTGCAGATCCCATTTGGAGATCCACCCTCCATTAGAATTACCTCACGAAATGATGACAATGGATAGATAATTATGGATGATTTATTCCAAGGATGTTTCATGGATATGTCGATTACTTTTCATCCACATGGATCCAGTAAGGACAAACACATACTTTTGAACCAAATCAGTTATGATCTCCCCAATAGCATAAGCATTTTCTCAGTCGTTCCCCTGAGACATCTCAAGATGAATGGTAGGAATATTCTAATCAATCGGTGGAATAGGAGAATCATCTTGGAGTATAAATTTATAAAATGGAAGTTTAATAGACAATGGGTAATCCAAATTTTCTAGTGAAAGTAGATCATTTAGTGTATTATCCAGAAGGATAACACGCGATTAGAGATCACCTACAACATTTTATTCCGTAACTGCTCATCTTTTGGTCTCATTTATTAAAGTGATAATTAGAGACAATATAATTCCTTCTAAGGACCATAAAAGTGGGTTGTTTGATAAAAACATTTGAAAATGAAATAATTAGTCTGCAAAATCATAGGCTTTCAAATCATTAGTTCATAGAAATAGTTAAAACCATGAACTAATAAGTCGCAGTAGTATGTGAAGCGTTGGTTCGCAAAAAGTTTACCAAATAATAAATGGTTCATGGAACGATGAATCCACATGGAATTCCACCTCTATGAATAAATCATAACTCACAGTTTTTAGATTAAAATTTTCAGTTCGCTGATGCTATAATTTAGTTCACAGACGAGGTGGTCCGCAAATGAGTTTGGTTCACAAACTCCATACACAGTCCAGGATTCATGGGAGAGAACAGTTCACTGAGAGAAAAGGTAAGAAGAAAAATAATATGGCCCCACAATTTATAGTCCTGGTACCCTCCTACAAGTCCACTCTCATAACAAAAATCGATTCAAACCAGGGCCGCTTATTACAATGTAATAGCCTCTTATTTTTCCCAATCAAAACCCATTCTAATAGGGTGAATTTGTTAGGTCATAAAAATTCCATGTAGAAGAAGAATATAATTCCATAAAAATGACAATGGAATAAAAAATAAAAGGATGAATTGAAGGAAAAATATTCAAAAGAATTTAATTTTCAAAAGAAGGAGGTGATACTGTGAAGAAAAGACCTACATGGACTACTGCTCCGCATGGTGGTCCACTCCCATGTGAAAGCCCCTGTGAATGGAAAAACGTTCATGGATGGGGTAGAGATAGCGGCACCCATGAACGGCATAATGTTTTTTGAGGAAAGGGGTAGTGATATCCCTTCCCATAAATGATTTCCCCCAAACTAAGTTCTTCACGGGGAAAGGTGGTGTCACCAGCACCCAAAAATAAAACAAAGACATTTACGAACCTCAGTGGGGATTTTGGTGACCAAAAGGGTCCCATGCTAACTAATTACTACATGTTCTACTACAAAAGATGCCCGTAGACTATCAAGGATGACCTACTACACTAGTATCTATATCCCAAGATTATTTTTAAATAAAACTCAAGGGGAACCAAATATTATATCGATATATTGATAGATCGATTGATAGATCGACAAATCCATGAAATAAGGACTCCTCCAACTATTAACCATAGGTAAAACCCACCAAATGACATTAAGGAGGATAAAATAAATTAATTTTTAGTATGTGAGTTTTACTCTCTTTGTGGGTATACTCCCTGCGAGGCACTGAACCAATTCTCTCATTGCAATCAGGAATGCCGTATAGCGAAATGCTATGCGGGCATAACCCTCCATCATATAGAAAATCACTACACTGAAATAATTTGATCCCATGTAGCCCCATTATATGTGGATGAAACCTAGACCCATATAGAAAAGGACTAGATGGACCAAACAGAAGTCCGCATACCAAAATGTTATGTATACCACCCCTTACCCACAAAGCATCACACTACACAGAGGGAACCCCATCCCACACAAGAACCTGCTACATGGAATGGTGTATCCCAGGGTATTACATTATCCACCACCAATCATTCATTTCCATCACATCATCTCCCCCTATGATGGACCCACCATGAACCAGTCCAACAACATCAGGCCAAGGTCTCTTCCAAATCCACCAGATATTTATGATAAGATCATTGGGTGCACCAACATTACCATTTGAGTTTATATGCCCTTGGTAAGCATAGTTTCATGGATCATCCAGCAATAAGATGGACCCTCATAATGACCTTGAGTTTAAATTACCATGTTATTGAGGGTTTTGACCTCAGGATGCTAACATGTACCTCTCTGTTCTAGGGATTAAGGGGAATCACTGTCCTTTCCCTTCGATGGGGTCCTGTGTTGAATGCTTGTCATTTTTTCCTCGAACCAAATTAAGGGAAATTCTCATGGGCTAATACCACAACTTCTCATGCAGGAGTCGGTGCTCTTTCTTCTTTTCCCCATGGCCCATGAAGTATCTAGATAGATCAAAAAATTTGACTATCCAGGGTATGAAAACAAGAGAGGAAAAGGGCACACTCAATCCCCTCTCTATCCCATTTGGCTATAGTATCATCCATTAGTGGATGGAGTGGGACATGAAATCTTCAAATCTACTACCTCCTATTGTTTCTCAAACTGAGCATGACTCACATGGGCTTAGAGATTAGGAGAGATCATGACATTCATATGATCCAAAAACAAATCAAATGGGATTTCTCATTTGATTTAATCCCCAACATCAATCTAAATAGACCCTCTAGAAGGTATATGCCCCGGTCAAATTCTTTAAAATGGGAAGTTTCTACACGTAAGTCCCAATCACGCCCCTTTTGGGCCTTCTTCATAGATATAATCCCCAAATTCAATCCAAATAGTCCTCTTACATGGTATAAGTCCTAAAACCATACTCCAACCTTCCAAGGGTCATATTATCAGGGAAGCAACATCAAATGGACCTCCCATAAGGTATACACCCCGATCAAATCCCTCCAAATGAGAAGCTCTCATGTTTAATCCCTAACCATGATCCTTTAATGGGACTCCTCTAAATTGTAAGTCCCTACTCAAACCAAACTATGTGGACTTTGATTCCCAATTAACTAGGATACATAAGAAGCCTCCCTGAGGTCCAAAATTGACAATAAAATCACATTACTGTTCTCTAGGCCATATTCTCAGTAAGTTCATATCCACCCATAAGACCACATCCCTTCCGAGTACCTCAAAATGCCTCATCATAAGTCCCACACCATCCTTTACCATGAAATATTTCTCCTGGACATCCTTGCCACATGATTTTAAACTGAATGGTTGGGTCCTTGACATACAACCTTAAAAGTCAATGTGTCCAGTTAAGTGGCACTAAACTACATGGGTTATGATTCATCTCACAATGATACACAGTAATCTTATCTTATGGGTTTGATCCTAACATAAAAAAACATTTGTCCCTCCAAGATGATGGTAAAATCTAGAGAACCCCATCATAGAGCTTAAGACTAGTGTTATCCTAAAAACGACCAAAGAATATCTTATTTATCCACTAGTGGGTAACATGGATGTGAAACCTCAGATACATACAGATCCCTCTATCAATGGAGAACCATAGATACATATAGATAATTCTAAACCCATGTGTATTCATGATCAGTTGCAACATAGGGATAATCCATGAACACATTCTTGGGAATTAACTAAGAATTTGTGAACATATAAACATGACTTAAATCTATAATAGAGTTCTGTAATAGGAAATAGTCCCCCCCAAAGGTGTGATGATCCTGACTTCACATCCTCTTGACCAATGTGAGTTATTAAGTGTCGTTGGCCAAGTTACCCAATGAGCGTCTGACATTGGAAAGTTGGTCCATGAATCCTTGATATAGGAGCCATTTTATGTTTCTATCTCTACAAAAAAAACTTTTTGGAGACCGTCCAAAGACTTTGTATCTGATTTTAGTGATTCCATGCCATTCAACCCCTTGCAATCAGTCATTTAGGCCACAAAAACACCTTCATTGAAACAAATTGGTAACCCGATGTAAATAACTTGACTACAGAACCTCCTCCACAACATAAAAATGATATACTACCTAGTCCCCATCAGACCATTTCACTCATGACCTTGGATGAACACATTTGGGTGACACAGCCTCTAAATCCTAAAAAACACTAAAACCCCATAATAATTCTAATAAATTCCTACAAAAATAAAAACCCTTAAAAACCCCTAAGAAAACCTTGAAAACCTAAAAACACATAACACCCCTAAAAACACTGAAATTTATAAAAACCCTAAAAATAATAAAACCCTAATGACCCTAAAAACCCTCAATGACCATAAAACCTCCAAAAACCTAAAAACCCACAAAACCCCTTAAAACTACTAAAAAATAAAAACCCATCAAACCCTTAAAAATTTTAAACTTTCTAAAAAAGCATAAAACCATAAAAACTCAACAAGAACCTAAAACCAAAAAAAATCAAAAAAACCCTACATCCCTAAAAACTCTCAAAATACCTAAAAACAATAAAAGACAAAAAATCATAAAAAATCCCTAAAAATATCTAAAAAAGTAAAAAAAACATTAAAAACCTAAAACCCAAAAGAAAACCATAATATCTAAAAACACTAAATACACCTATTAAACCTAAAACCTCTAAAACATTAAAACCCCTCAAAATGCTTCAAGACCCTAAAAACCATAAAAATCCTAACAAAACCCTACAATTCCATAAAAATTTAAAAAAACACTAAAATCCCAAAAAAACCAAAGAAAACATTAGAAAACATAAAATACATAAAACTTCTAAAAAACCTAAAAACCCTAAAAAACACTAATTTTTTTAAATGATAAAAACCTAAAAACACTAAAATATTCTAAAAACCCATAAAACACTAAAACAATTAAAAACTCAAAAAACCCTTTAAACTCGTAAAAAAAATTAAAAACTCTAAAAAAACGTAAAAACTAAAAAAAATAAAAAAACCCTAAAAAACCATAAAAACCATTGAAACCCAAAAAAGAATACCTACGAACCCTCAAAATCACAAAAAACCCAAAAACAAACCCGAAAAATCCTAAAAATCCCTAAAAACAAAAAATATCCATAAACACTAAAAACCCTAAGAAAACAATAAAAACCGAAACACACTTAATACCGATAAAAAATATAAAATCAATTAAAACCATAAAACCCCTAAATCCAGTATAAACCCTAAAACCCCTAAATCCATTAAAAACCCTAAAACCCCGTAAAAACACTAAAAACAAAAAACTATAAAAACTTTTAAAACCCTAAATTTTAAAAAAAAACTCTAAAAACCTTAAAACCCCTAAGAAACTAAAAATACCATAAAAACCCAAAACCTATAAATAAAAATGCAGCCTCTCTCTCTTGGGATCTACCTCACGATGCAGCAATCTTCAGGGCCTTCTCTTGTATTCCTTCCCGGTGACTTTGTTGATCTCTCCGAGATTCCCTCAGACGCGGACGGAGCTTCATCCCGGTGATCTTCTCCTCAGGAGCGTTTGTGGGAGTCAATGATCCAGCTCAATGGTGACGGGATCTAGAGGCTTTGTACATGCATGGGTGGTAGCGGTCTGCTCTGGATATGGCGGCTTTTCGGCTTGGCTTTGGAAGATCTGCCTCTGTGGGCATGCCTCCTTTGTTGCGGCATTTGGGATTGGAAGTTTTCTAGGTCAATGGAGAAGTGAACACTGGATCCAGATTTGATGTGGCTTCCTTGGCTTCTTGAAGGTCTCAGTCAGGAGTTGCAGCTCAAACCTGGTTCCCCCGGCGTGCAGCGGTTCAGATCCATGGCGGTGTGGGCTAGATCCAGTCCTTTCTTGGTGCGGCGTTGCTCTGTTATGGTGGAGCCTCTCATTGGGTGTAGATCTTGGTGGTTCTCTGTTTCTTCGACCGCCTGTTATTCCAATCGGTGGCATGGAGAGGCTAGGCCTCGGTGCTTCTGGATGTTGTGCAGTGGGACATTGCCGATCCTTGAAGTTGTGTGGGGAGCAGCTGATTTGGTTTGTCTTGGTCTGTCAGGTGATGGTGCTGATTTCTCATCTTGGACCTCAGTGCAGGGGCAGGTTCGTTTTTGGGATTCCTTTTTTTGTTATGATTTTCTTGCTGGTCTGGATGATTGTCGCGTTCTGGGATCTTTTTCGGAATATGGTTTTTGTTTCCCAGATTTTGGAGGGATTGGTTTGGTGCTGGTTCATTGTTATGTTTTGAGATATTGGATGTTGTCTGCTCTTTGTGTGTGAGTTATATGGTGCTTGCGATGGACCTTCTTGGTTGGGTGGTGCTGGGTTCTGTTTTTTATGAAAAAGGATGATGGTTGCTGTATGGATGTGAGATTTGGTGACTGGTGGTTGTGTGCTGTTGGTGATAATGGTTATGTGCTGTTGGTGGTAGCTTGTTTTGGTGTGAAGGTACTGGATTCTGGTTTTCGTGAGATTGTATGCTGGTAGCTGATTGGTGGTGATCTGCTAAATGCTGGTGATGGTTGTGGGTTTGATGCTGGTGGTTCTGTGACATTGGATGCTGGTGGTTCTGTGATGTTGATTGCTGGTGATTCTGGATGTTGGTTTCTACTTGGGTGGGAGGTGCTAAAGGTGATGTGGTTTCTTTACTGCTGGTTGCTGATTGTCTGGTAGATACTATTAGAGATGCTTTGGTTTTTCTTCTTCTTGCGTACTTTTGATTTTTTTTTTTGCGGTCCTTGGGTGTGTGTTTGTAAAGTGTTTTTGGGTGTGGGTCGTTTGACACCTCCCCTCCCTTGTCTACTATGTCTTTGTTTTTCATTCTAATAAATTGGGGGGGGGGGGGGGGTAATAGCCCGACCCTAGCATCTTCCTTGCCCAAAACCCATAAAAACTATAAAAATAAAACAAAACCCTAAAAACACTCAAAATCCCTAAAACCCTAAAACCATAAAAATCCATAAAAATAACTAAAACTCCCTATAAACATAAAACCCCCTAAAACTATAAAAAATGTGAGATAAGTGTAAAAACCTAAAATCACTAAAACCTGATAAAGACATAAAAACCCTAAAAATACGTAAAACCCTAAAAATAGTAAATACCATCAAAACACATAAAACCCTAAAATCCATAAAAATCCAAAAAAATCCCTAAAAATCTCTAAAACTGTAAAAAAACATAAAAAACCCTAAAAACCCTTATGAAAACTATAAAAACCTAAAAAAACATAATACCCTGAAAAAACCTAAAAACACTAAAAATCCTAAAATACCCTAAAGGGGTCCAAAACCCCCCAAACCCCCCTAAAATGATATATTCCCCTAAAACCCTTAAATAACCCTAAAACCCAAAAAACCACTAAAAACACTAAAAATCCTTTAAACCCGTATTTTTTTTAAAAAACTCTTAAAACATTAAAAACCCTAAAATATCAAAAAAACCAAAAACCTATAAAAATTTAAGAACCATAAAAACCCAAAACCCTAAAAATACTTAAAAACCCATAAAAATCCTATGGAATCTATAAAAATCCAAAAAATGTAAAAACTTTAAAACCCCTGAGAAATCCATAAACACTATTAAAAAATAAACCCCCTAAAAAATTTAAAACTTCTAAAAATCCTAAACCCCAAACAACCTAAAAACACTCAAAATCCAAAAAAACACTAAAATTTCAAAAAAAAGTATGAAAAACCCAAAAAAATCCATAAAATTGTAAAAAAAACCCCCTAAAATCCCTTAAAATCCTTGGGAAAACCATAAAAACCTAAAAGTATTTAAAACCCCTAAAAACAGAAAACTGCTAAAAACCCTAGATACCATAAAACGCTAAAAAACTAAAATCCATAAAACCTTAAAATGCATAAAACCCATAAAAACCCTAAAAATTCACCAAAAACTATAAAAACCCTTTAAACACATAAAAACATTAAAAAAACTAAAAATACATAAAACTCAAAAAGTCAAAAAAAAAATCATAAAAACACAAATAAACCATTGATAATTTAAAATACCTAAAAACACTAAACACCCTCAAAATCCTTAAAAACTATAAAAATACTAAAAACACCAAAAAATCCCTAAAATGGTAAAAACTCCAAAAACCCCTAAATAATCTGAATAAAAACTCAAAAATATCAAAATAATTAATACACCTAAAAACATAAAAAAGTTTAAAAACCATAAAAACCATAAAACCGCATAAAATACTTAAAACCCTAAAAGCCCATAAATCTCAAAAAACCCACTAAAATATCTAATAACCCTTTAAACCCCTAAAAATGTTTAAAAAACTCTAAAAAATATGAAAAACACTAAAAAATAAAAAAACACTATAAAACCCACAAAAAACCATAAAACTATAAAACCATCAATATCCCTAAAACCCAAGAAAACTATAAAAATACAAAATAAATCACTAAAAATACAAATAAACTTAAAAAAACATTAAAAATCATGAAAATTCCTATTAATACCTAAAAACCTAAAGAACATTTAAAACCCATAAAAACAACATAAATAATAAAAAATATAAACACCTGAAAAACGTAAAACCCTCCAGATCCCAAAAACCCTAAAATACCATAAAAATACTAAAAAATCATTAAAAATCCCTATAAACATAAAAAAACCTGAAAACCATAAAGAAAACATTGAAAAACCTAAAAACACTTTAAACCCCTACAATGATAAAAATGTTAAAAACTGTAAAAACCCTAAAGGACCCTAAAACCCCTAAATAAATAAAAAGTCTCTATAAGCCTTAAAAACCCTTAAAAACCATAAAACCCGCTAAAAAACTAATGCCCTTTAAATCCATAAATTTCTTTTTTTTTAACTCTAAAAACCATAAAACCCTAGAAAATTAACAAAACCCAATAATGCCCAAAATCCATAAAACCCTTAAAAACACTAAAACCCCCCTATACAGACTCAAAATCCCTAAAAATAATAAAAAAACATAAAAATATTAAAAAATTCCATAAAATATGTTTAAAAATACAAAATAATAAAAACCATGAAAACCTATGGAAAACCATAAACACCTAGAAACACTTAAAACACCTGAAAATCAAAAAAATCCTAAAAACACAAAAACCCTTACAAGCCCTCAAAATCCTAAAAACCCCTAAAAAATAAAAATCCATATAAAAACCTAAAAATTCCTAAAAATATTAAAACTCTAAAGAGCCTGGAAAAAACCAAAATAAAACCTTAAAATACTAAAAACACATTAACTCGTTAAAAAACATAAAAATTATAAAAACCCTAAAAGACCCTAAAACCCTAAAAATTTGAAAAACCATAAAACCCTTAAAATATCCTAAAAACCTCTAAAAACCCTAAAAACAACTAAAAAACTAAAATCCCTTTAAACCCTTAAAAATGTTAAAATCTCTAAAAAGCCTTTAAATGCTAAAAAACTCAAAAAAACCAAAAAAATCCCCCAAAACAATAAAAACCCCAAAACCCCCCTTAAAATCCCTAAAACCCCTAAAAACACATAAAATCCAAAAAAAATCCCTAAAGTCCCTCAAAAACAAAAAGAAAATCCAAAAAACACTAAAAACCCAAATAAAACCTTAAAAAACTAAAAACACTAAAAACAGCTAAAAACAATAAAACCCTAAAACCCTTAAAAAGTATTAAAAAAACAAAAAATTGTAAAAACCATAAATTAACTAAAAACTCTAACACCCTTTTAAACACCTAAAAATATTAAAAAACTCTAAAAACCTTTAAAACCCAAAAAAACATAAAAAACCCACTTAAAAACCAAAAACCCATAAAAACCCTAAAAGCACTAAAATTATAAAAACTCTCAAAATACCTAAAGACCCTATAACCCATAAAATTCCTTAAAATGAACTAAAAACCCCTAAAAACCAAAAACCCCCTAAAAACCCTAAGAAACTCTAAGGAAACTTTAAAACCCTAAAAAATACAAAACCCCTAAAAATTAAAAAAAATCCAAAAAACCCCAAAACCCCAAATAACCTTAAAAATCCTACAAAACCGTGAAACCCTAAGTACCATAAAAATCCTAAAAATCCCCTAAAATCCCTAAATCCTTAAAAAACTAAATAACTATAAAACCATTAAGAAAACCTTAAAAACCTCAAAACATTTAAAACCTTGGAAACCCCTAAAAACACTAAAAACCCAAAAATACCCTAAAAGGATACAAAAAACCCAAAAAACCCATAAAATCCATAAAACACCTAAAAACATTAAATTACCCTAAATAACCTAAAAACCACTAACAAGTCAAAAATCCCTTTGAAGCCCCAAAAATTTTTACAAACTCTAAAAAACCTTTAAAACCCTATAAACGTAAACCCCCAAAAGCACAAAAAAAATTATTAAAACAATAGAAATCAAAAAAACCCTAAGAATATGTAAAAACCCTTAATACCATAAAAATCATAAAAAAATCCTTAAAAATCACAAAACTGTAAAACCCTAGAAACCCTTAAAAACCATAAGAAAACCATTAAAACATCATAACACTTAAACCCCTTAAAACTAAAAACACTAAGAACCCTAAAACACTAAAAATCTATAAATATATGAAAAATCCTAATATATCCTTAAAAACATAAAAAACACAAAAAACCCAAAAACCCCCTTAGAAAACAAAAAAAATATAAAAAAACAAAAAAACATAAAAACATAAAAAAAACGAAAATTCATAAAAATTCTAAAAAACCCTAATAACTCTAAAATGCCATAAAAACCATAAAACCCCTCAAAACATTAAAAACCCTAAATACCACAAAAAACCTAAAAACATTAAAAAAAATTGAAAACCGTTTAAACCCATAAAAACGTTAAATGGAGAATATGTCACCGCTCTCTCCTGGGCTCTCTCTCCCGACGCAGAAATATTCTCCTAGATTTCATCCCGGCGACTTCGTTGACTTACTACTTCCCTCGGACGCGGATGGAGCTCTGTTCCGGCGATATTATCCTCTGAAGTATTTGTGGGAGTCAAGGATCTCACTCAATGGTGACGGGATCTGGGGGCTCTGTTCAGGCATGGTCGGTAATGGTACGTTCTGGATCTAGCAGCTTTTCGACTCGACTTCAGAAGATCTGCCTCTGTGGGCGTGCCCCCTTTGTTGTGGCATGAGGTCATGGTGGTTTCCTAGGTCAATGGAGAACTCAATGTTGGATCTAGATCTAAAGTGGCTTTCTTGGCTTCGTGAAGGTCTCAGGTAGGTGTTGCGGACACCCCAACGTCTCGGTGGCGTGATGGGATGGTCCTCTCAGATTTCAGTGATGAGATATGCTCGCGATTGGTTTCCATCGGAGATGCAGGTTCGTGGTTCTGGTCTTCCGGATTCGGCCTTGATTCACGCTGTGATTACTGGGTTGTGCTGCGATATGATTTTCCTGGTGGTCCGGGAGTTCCTTTTGGATTATCCGTGGTCTGGGGAGATGCATTGGTGATGATTGTTGTGTGCTGAATGGCCAGGAGGTGCTGGATGCTGGTTTTGGAGCTGCTGGGTACCGTTTACTGCTTCGCTGAGAGATGCTGTAAGAGGTGCTGGTTTATGGATGTTTTTGGGCTGGATTATGGCTGTTGTTTGGCTAATATTTGATGAAGTTGGAGCTTATGATTCTGGTGGTGGTGACTTTATGTTGTTGCTGATAAACTTTCTTGGAGAGATGGTAATGGATGCTGGAATTTGTGATGATGAATGCGGGTTACTACTTAGCTGGGAGGCGCTGAAGTTATGGTTCTTGGTATATCTGTTTAGCTGGTTCTTACTAATGCTGGATGTTGTTTGTTGCTTGGTTGGGACTGTTGCTGGTTGTTTGCTAGGAGGTGATGATGGACGCGTTTGGTTGTGGTGTTTGTGCCTTGGTTTGATGTTGGTGGTTGTGATTAGCTACGATGTCGGATTTGGTGCGGTTGGTTGGTGGGGCTGGTTGGTTTGGATATGTTGATGTTGTTGTGTCGTTGTGATGATTGGATGTGGTGCTGCTGGATACTGGTATTGGACTTGGGTGTTCTTGTTGGGTTTTTTCTTTTGTGATTTTTCTTTTTTTGGCGTGGGTTGTAAGGGGTTTTCGGGTGTGGGTCATTTGACCCCTCCCCTCCCTTGTCTGAGGAGTCTCTTTTTTTCTTTCTAATAAATTTGGGGGGGCTGGTAATAGCCCGACCCTCGCATCTTCCTTGCCCCATAAAAACGTTAAAAATTTTAGAAACCCTTAAAAGTACTAAAAAAATTGAAAGACCCTAAAAATGCAAAATAACCGTAAAACCCTAACAAACCAAAAAACCCTCAAAATCCCTAAAAACCCAAAAAACCATACAAATCCTAAAAAATCCAAAAAAATACCTAAAAATGTAATAAAACCTAAAAAAATTGAAAGCCCCTAAGAAAACATTAAAAATCTAAAAACACATAAAACCCCTAAAAACCTAAAAATGCTAAAAACACTAAAAAATCCCTAAAAATCCTAAAAACCATAAAATATACATAAAAAACATAAAATCATTAAAAACCATAAAAAACCGAAGAAAACCTCTAAAACCTTAAATCACTTAAAACCCCTAAAAACCTAAAAATTCTAAATACTATAAAAACCCCTAATAACCAAAAAATCCGTAAAAACTCTCAAAAACCCTTTAAACCCCAAATATGTATAAAAACTCTAAAAATTATTAAACGCTTACAAAAACAAAAAACTACAAATATAAAAAAACCATAAAACCCTAGAAACCCTAAAAACACTAAAAACCCTAAAAATACCGAAAAAACCCTAAAAACCATAAAAATTATAAAACACCCTAAAACCCCAAAAAACATAAAAACTCATAAAAATCCTAAAACCCCTATAAAACCCTAAAAACCCAAAAACACGTAAAACCCCTAAAAACAAAAAAATGATAAAATCTCTAAAATCCCTAAACCCTAAAAACTCTATAAATCCTTGAGATCCATAAAAATCTTAAAAAATCCCTAAAAATTCCAAAAAAACATAAACGATCCTTAAAACCCCAAAGATTACATTTAAAACATCAATAAACATAAAACCCCTAAAAAATAATATTGCTAAAAACTAAAAAACCCTTAAAACCCACTAAAATCTCTAAAAACTCTTCAAACCCCTAAAACATTAAAAATATATAAAAACATTAATAACCTTAAAAAACTCAAGAAAACTTCTAAAAAACCAAAAAACCATAAAAAAACCTTAAAACCATACAAAATCTTAAAAAACATAAAAAACCATAAAAACCATAAAAATAACTAAAAGATAGAAAAAAATAAAACCCAAAAAATATCTAAGAAAAATATAAAAACCTAAAACACATAGTACCCCTAAAAACCTAAAAAACTCTAAAAACCATAAAATATCCAAAAAAACTCTAAAAACCATAAACCACTAAAACCTTAAAAAACTCTAAAAATCCATAAGGCCCCCTAACACTAACTAAAACTCTAAAAACCATTTAAATCCCTAATAATGATAAAAAAATATAAACCAAACTTAATAACCATAAAACCCAAAAATTCCAAAAATACAAAAATCCCTCAAAATCCCAAAAAAATCCTAAATACCATAAAATCCATTAAAAATCCCTAAAAATCAAAAAAAATGTAAAAACCCTAAACAACCTGAAAAACCATATGAAACCCCTAAAAACCTAAAAACACTTAAAACCCCTAAAAACCAAAAATAATGCAAAAAAACCAAAAACTCTAAAAACTATAAAAACCATTTAAAACATTAAAACCCCTAAAAAATTTAAAACCATAAAACCCAACTAAAAACTCTAAAAACCCTTCAAACCCATAAAGACATTAGAAAATAGAATAAAAACCTTTAAAACCCTAAAAACTAAAAAACCCCTAAAAACTGAAAAATACATAAAACCCCTAGAAACCAAAAAAACACTAAAAATCCCTAAAAATATTAAAAACCTTAAAAATATTAAAAAAGCTGTGAAATACCTAAAAATATATATATAACCCCTAGAAAACCCCAAGAGAATTTTAATTCCCTTAAAACACTAAAAACCCCAAAAATCCCAAAGGGTACAAAACATTTAAACCGCTAAAACCGCTCATAATCACTAATCCCCATAAAAATACAAAACAATACCTAAAAATTCTAAAAATGTAAAAACCCTTAAATCCCTGAAAACCCCTAAGAGAACCTTAAAAATAAATAAAAAACTAAAACCCCTTAAAACCTAAAAATACTAAAAACCCTCAAAACATAAAAAAGACCCTAAAACCATAAACCTCTAAAAACCATGAAACCCATAAAAACCTTTTAAATACCCTAAGAACCCATTAAAACCCTAAAAATACACTAAAAATTCTAAGAACCCATTAATCACTTAAAACTATACAAACTCTACAAAATCTTAAAATCCCTAAAAACACTAAAATCCCAAAAAATCTAAAAAAACACTAAAAACCCCCAAAACCTGAAAAATGCCTAAAACCCTAAAAACCATAGAACCCAAACAAATACTTAGAAATCCCAAAAAAACATAAAAAAACCATTATAACCATTAAAACCCATAAGAAAACCTTAAAAACATAAAACACTTAAAATCCTTAAAAAACCTAAAATTTATATAAACCCTAAAAACCATAAAACCTTAAAAACATTAAAAATACATAAAACTCCTAAAAACATAAAAATTCTAAAAATGCACAAAAATGCAGGACATAAAAAACCCTATAAACCTAGAAAACCCTATGAAAACCATAAAAACCAAAAAACAATTAAAACCCCTAAAAAACCTAAAAACTCTAAAAATCCTAAAAACCATTAAAAGACCCTAAAATCCCCTAAATACTATAAAAACCATAAAAAATAAAACCCACTAAAAATCCCAAAAAACCATAAAAAACCAAAACAACGAAAAAACACAAAAAAATCCCAAAAAACCTTAAAACCCTAAAACACTGAAAACCCCTAAGAAAACATTAAAAAACTAAAAACAAATCAAACCCAAATAAATATTAAAAACACTAAAAACCGTAAAAACCCTAAAAACCCAAAAAAAACATAATAAACCCTAAAAACATTAAGAAACCCTAAAAATCCATGAAACCCATCAAAACCATGAAAAACTCCAAAAAACATTTAACCCCTATAAATGTTAAAAACTCTAAAAACAATTAAACCCCTAAAACACAAAAAAACCCTAAAAACTTAAAAAAACAATAAAAATCATAAAAATCCAAAAAATACTAAAACCCCTCAAAATCACTAAAAATATAAAAACCTTAAAAATGCTAAAAGGCCCTAAAATCCCCAAAACCTTCAAAATCTTTTCAAAACCTTGAAAACCCCTAAGAAAACCTTAAAAACCTAAATCACTTAAAATACCATAAGAAACATAAAATTGAAGAAACCCTTAAAACCTTAAAATCCCTTAAAATCCTAAAAATGATAAAAATACTATAAAATAACTAAAAATCTCTAAAAACATAAAAATCCATAAAAACCTTGAAATCTCCTAAGAAAACTTAAAAAAAAACTAACAACATTTAAAACCCCTAAAAACCTCAAAAACACAGAAAACCCTAAAAACCCAAAAACCCAAAAACCTAAAACACTAAAAAATATAAAACCCCTAAAAATCCTTAATACTCTAAAAAACCACTAAAAACTCTAAAAACCATTTAAACACCTAAAATGTTAAAAACCTCTAAAAACCATAAAACCCTAAAAAAGTCCAGGAAAGCCCATTTAAAATCATAACACCCCAAAAAACTATAAAGATCCCAAAAAACCCTAAAAACCTATAAAAATCCCTAAAAACGTAAATACCCCTAAAACCCTTGAAAAATCCTAAGATAACCTTAAAACATAAAAATAATTAAATCCACTAAAAACATAAAAAATGTTTAAAACTCCAGAATACCCTAAAACCCTAAAACCATAAAACCATAAAAACACTAAAAACATTAAAACCCATAAAAACCAATAAAAACCCTAAAACACACAAAACACTCTAAAACCATCCAATCCAATTAAATTTTTAAATAACTCTAAAAAACTCAAAAAACATGAAAAAACATAAAACCTTAAAAACCAAAAAACCATAAAAACCCAAAAAAAGCTATAAAAAGCTAAAAAATCCTAAATACCCTGAAAATCTCTAAAACCCAAAAAATCCATAAAAACCAAAAAATTTCCTTAAAACATTAAAAAAATAACAAAACCTGAAAATATAGAAAAAATCTACTAAAACCTAAAATACCTAAAAAAAATCTAGAAACCCTAAAAAACCTTAAAAACCTATAAAACCATGAAAACCATCCAAATCCCTAAAAACTCTAAAAACCATAAAAATCATTAAAAATCCCAAAAAAATACCTAAAAATGTTAAAACCCTGAGAAATATTAGGAAAATATTAAAAACCTTAAAACACTTAAAACCCCTAAAACCCTAAAAATGCTAAAAACCTTAAAACCCTAAAAAATCCATTAAAAGACCCTAAAACCCCCTAAAAACCTTTAAAAAATCTAAAAACCTTAAACAACCCTAAAAACCAAGAAAGCTTCTAAAAAACCTTTTAAACCACAAAAGACCTTACAAAACTCCAAAAAAAATAAATAAAAACCCCTAAAATTCCCAAGAATACCCTACACTATGAAAAAATTGTTATTTACGATGGGGAAGGGTACGGTCGCAAAAAAAAAATCCATCAGGAGGGAATATTTGCGACGGTACCCTCTACCCATCAAAAATAATTAGTTATTTGGGATGGGTAGATGGTACCCATCACAAAAGGTTTGTCGTGAGTAGCCTACCAAACTGCAGGAAGGGTATTTGCGACGGGCATAAGATCCCGTCGCAAATACCTGGTGGTGTATTTTAGTAATTGTGACGGGATTTTCCTTCCATCGGAAATAGTATGTCGGTAGGTTGGTATTTGAGATGAGACCCGTTAGAAAATACCTTTTTAACCACTTCCCCTAATTAATAGGGAGTTAGTATTTACGACGGGTCCTATCACAAATAATATCGTCTTAACTAATCTAACCTATATATACCTCCACCTGTTTTCCTCTAATTTCACTTCTTTCTCTAATTCTCTCAATCTCTACTTACATTTTCTCTCTCAAAAATCTTCTAAGTTAATAATTTTAAATAAGAGCAATATTCACGGCATAAACCCTCACAATGATTTAGTTTTATGGTATTTTTCTGTTTCTTTTATTTTTTAGTTAATTCATTTTATTTGATATTATTTATAATTATTGTTAATTAACTGTAAGTAAATTAATTTGGAATTAGATCGTTTTTATTTTTCATTATTTTCTTATGAATACCCATGATTATTATTGATTTGTGTTAATTAATAGTTATATTAATTATTATTAAAAAGAAATCTTTTGTATTAATTAGGAAAATTATCAATAATCATTAATAATTAGTTATAATTAGTAATAATTGGCAACAATTAGTAAAAATTAGCATTAATAAGTAGTAAATTGAAATAAATACTTATAAATAATAAAAAATAGTCATAATTAGTCATAATTGTTAGTAATTAGTGATAATTAAAAATATTTAGTAATAATTAGTCATAATTAGTAATAATTAGTCACAATTAGTTATAATTAGTAATAATTAGTAATAATTAGTAATAAATGTGATTAATTAGGCATAATTAGTAATAATTAAGAACAATTCGTAATAATTAGGATTAATTAATAATAATAATGATTAATTAATAATAATTAGGATTAATTAGGAATAATTAGGAATAATTAAGAATAAATAGTAATAAATAATAATTATTATGAATAATTAGTAATAAATAGTAATAAATATTAAAAATTAGGATTAAATAGTAAAAATTAGGATTAATTAGTAATAATTAGTACTAATTAGTAATAATTAGGATTAATTAGGATTAATTAGTTTTAATTGGTAATAATTTGGATTAATTAGTAATAATTAGGACTAATTTGTAATAATTAGGATTAATTAGTATTAACTAGTTTTAATAAGTAATAATTATGATTAATTTGTAGTAATTATGATTAATTAGTAATAATTGGGATTAATTAGTAATTATTGGGATTAATTAGTAATAATTAGGATTAATTAGTAATAATTC
The DNA here is from genome assembly GCA_963277665.1 of Viscum album. NCBI lineage: Eukaryota > Viridiplantae > Streptophyta > Magnoliopsida > Santalales > Viscaceae > Viscum > Viscum album. The sequence continues at coordinate 1,421,054,633 of OY728136.1, read as the reverse complement.
GGATTAATTAGTAGTAATTAGGATTAATTAGTAGTAATTAGGATTAATTAATAATAAATAGTAATAATTAATAATAAATAGTAATAATTAATAATATTAAGTAATAAATAGTAATAAATAGTAATAAATTGCAATAAATAAGAATAATTACTAATAAATTGCAATAATTTGTAATAATTAGTAATAATTATTAATAATTACTAATAAATGATAATATTTATTAATAATTAGTAATATTTAGTAATAATTAGTAATAATTAGTAATAATTAGTAATAATTTGTAATAATTAGGATTAATTAGTAAAATTTAGGATTAATTAGTAATAATTAGGATTTATAAGTAATAATCAGGATTAATTAGTAATAATTCGGATTAATTAGTAATAATTAGGATTAATTTTTAATAATGAGGTTTAATTAGTAATAATAAGGAATAATCAGTATTAATTGGTATTAATAAGTAATAATTAGTAATAAATAGTAATAAATAGTAATTATTATTAATAATTAGTATTAATTAGTAATAGTTATTAATAATTTGGATTAATTAGTAATAATTAGGATTAATTATTAATAATTAGGATTAATAAATAATAATTAGGATTGATTAGTAATAATTATGATTTATTATTAATAATTAGCATTTATTAGTAATAATTAAGAATAATTGGTAATAAATAATAGTAAATATTAATAAATAGTAATAAATAATATTAAATAGTAATAATTAGTAATAAATAGTAATAAATAGTAATAATTAGTAATAAATAGTTATAAATAGTAATAAATTGTAATAAATTGTAATAATTAGGAATAAATTATAATAATTTAGAATAATTAGGATTAATTAGGAATAATTAATAATTATTAGAAAACAATTTGTAATAATTTGTAATAATTAGTAATAATTTGTAAAAATTAGTGATAATAAGTAATAATTACTAATAATTAGTAATAATTAGTAATAATTTGTAATAATTAGAAATAATTTGGAATAATTTGGAATAATTATTAATAATTATGATTAATTAGTAACAATTATGATTCATTAGTAATAATTAAAAATAATTAGCAATAATTAGCAATAATTCTTAATAATTATCCATAATATAAAATAAATTTGTAATAAATTGGCATAATTTCTAGCAGATTGTTGGAATTCCTTTTTCTTAATGGATCATCTCCTTATAACTTTCTCTAACTGAAATAAATATGAAATATTTTCTCCAATGTACGGATATCCGGTTTCATATTCATGAGAATTGATATGTATATATTGAAGCATATTTCTCATACTGATTTCAATGAGAGAATGTTTCAAGCAGATGAGCAGTCGGGCAGAAGAAAATCTTTTTCATGATGACTCGTCTTCTTGCATGTTTCTCTGACTAAAATCACTATGCAAAATCTGCTCCAACATATGGATATCCATTTTTTATGCCTGAGAATAGATATATAGGTGGTGAGGCCTCCCTAATTTCCATTTACATGTATACGAAAACAGATATTCGTATGTCAGAGAACATTTTTCATAGTGATTTTTGTCATAGAAAGTTGTGGGTAGATGACCAGTTTGGAAAAGGAGTTGTCACCAATCTACTGCAAATTATGCCACTCATAATTAGTGGTAGTTAGTGTAAATTAGCTATAATTACTAAAATTTATATGTAATTAATATAAATTATTAATAATTAGTGTATATTTGTGTGAATTTTTAATCAAATACTATAAATGACAACAATGTTCCAATGAGCCTATACCCTAGTGGTACAGGCTCCTACTTGGCATCCAAAAGACCCAGGATCAAATCCGGGTGAGGACTAATTTTCGAGTACTATAGCAGTACTGTAGTAGTAGTGGAACTGTAGTGGCAATGACACTGTAGCGGTGGTGGTACTGTAGCAGGTACTGTAGCAGCTCGGGTACTGTAACAGTACATTCACCGTAGGGTCCTTTACGCCAAACAAATGGGATTTCAAGCCTTGTATTCAGGCCACTTGGCCTAGGGCCTTCGGGCTATGTAATGGGTTTCCCTCTACCCAGTCTAAAGAGGTATTTGCTTCAAATAATAAAATGAGGCTTCAGACCCAACCTTTAAAAAAACTATAAATAACAATAAAATAATAGAATTTATTATAGATTTCATGAAAAATGCATTTAAATTTATTCTCTTTTTTGTATAGTGTTTTTCATATATCAAATTATTCAAAAAAATAATATCATATTTTTTTAGAGAAATAAGGAACCAAGGAGTCGAAAACAGTCATTATTAGATGATTTCACTTGGATAAATCAGTATTGGAGTCCAAACAGTTTTGGTTTAAATATTATATATATTGAGTCCGTTAAATATTTCATTTCATTTTCATCATTAAAACTTGAATTTGTTTTATAGGGGATAATTATGTTTCCTTGTAAAAAATGTGCTCTAAGGACGTTTGAGAAATTTGACAATTTTGGAGGTCATCTTGTATGTTTTGGTTTTCAACCATATCAAGTTTTTTGGTGTCAACATGGTGAATGAAATTCGCGAGAAGATACTAATAATTTGGTTCTGGATCCATCATGGTTTCAAAATTTATTACATGATGTGGATGGTCAGCCTTTTCAAAAAAATCAGAATGATATTGATTCAACATTTTAGTTGTAACTATCTCAATTTTATGATTTGTTGAGTTTCGTTAAGGAATCCTTATATCCCCGATTTAAGATAATAAAATTTGAAGTGGTCACAAAATTTATGGATTTTAAATTATATAATGGATTGGAAACTAATTGTTTTGATCAGATATTCTCTTTGGTTAAAACACTGTTACCTAAAATAAATGTGTAGCCTAAAAATTTCTTTGAGGGCAAGAGGATAGTTTATAATATGGGACTTGGATATCTGAAGATTCATACATATTCAAATGATTGCATCTTATATTATGGTAAAAATGAGTCATTGGATAGTTTTCCCACATGTGAAAATCGATGTACAGAGTTTCTCAACTAGGTAATTATGGATTGATTCCTGTAAAATAGTGGAGATATTTCCATCTTACACCCAGATTGCAGTGTTTATTTATGTCTCAGAACACAACAACATTGATATCAGGGCATAAAACCAACATTTCAACTGGTAAAACCATAAATCATCCCTTTGATAATGATTCATGGAAATATTTTAACAAATTAAATCCTTATTTTTCATTAGAATCCTGAAACATGTGATTGGGTATTTCTACTAATGGTTTCTGTCCATTTGGTTCTTATGGTAGTTAATATTCATGTTGGCCTATCTTTATAAATCCATACAATTTACCTCCTTAGATGATGATGAAGGATCCTTATCTATTTCTTACCTTATTAATTCTAGGATATTTGAAAAAATAATATTGATGTTTATTTGAAACCACTCATTGACGAGTTAAATTCATTGTGGAGTAATGGTGTTAGTGAATATGATGTTGCTGCGAAATAGAATTTCCTACTAAAAGCTGTATTGATGTGGAAAATTAGTGACTTTCCAAAATATAACATGTTATATAGCTATAGTACACATGGTCCAAAATCATGCTTGTACTCTATTAGAGACAACAATAAATTTATGTTCATCAATAGGAAAAAATCTTGTTTTTTCCACTATCATCGCATATTCCTTCCAACTGCTGATCATTTTTAGAGGAACAAATATCATTTCAAAAAATTTACAATTGAAATAGATGAACCTACAACAATTATCTAAGGTACGAAGGTAAAATCAATTGTCTCTTCATTTCCATCCACCACATTTGGACAAACAATAAACCAACATAAAAATAATGTCTTTGGGAAAGTAAAAAATTGGATAAAAGGGAGAATTTTTTGGGATCTTCCATATTGGTATTCTTTTTTGTTTTGTCACATGTTAGATTTAATGTATATTGAGAATAATGTTTTTCATATTTTATTTAATATGGTTTTGGATACACCAGGTAAGACGAAAGATAATGTAAAGGCATGCTTAAATCTTGCCCAAATTTGAAAGCGATCAGAACTTGAACTATTTGAAAATATCTGATCACATAAGTTAATTAATCTAATAGAATATTATACAATTTCCAATGAAAATTGATTATTATTTTGTCAGTGGATTTCATATTTATGACGTCCAGATAGTTATGCTTCCAATTTTGGAATATGTGTCAGAAATGGTCAAATTACCAGATTAAAAAGGCATGACTATCATGTTATAATCAAAATACTTATGTTGATTTTATTAATAGGTTTGTTGAATTATATGATTTGGGATTTGATAATAGACATATAATATTTTTTATAAGACATTTTTGTGGAAAAAACAGACTACAATGCACTAAGAAGACTTCAAAATGATGTTATTTTAATTTTATGTAAAATGGAAAAAATATTCCCACTGACTTTCTTTGACTCAATGGAATATTTGATATTACATTATCCACATGAAGAAAAATGTGGAGGTCTAGTAAAATTTCAATTGATGTACCCATTTAAGAGAATCATAGATAAATTGAAGAAAAATGTACGTAACAAAGAATCGGTTGAAGGCTCAATTGAAAAATCTTATTTGGAAGAGGAAATTTCTTTTTTCTACTCTCATTATTTTGAATATGAATATCCATCAAAACAGAAATTCATGGTCTATAATGAGGGAATTATTAAAGATGAAATGATCAATTAATTATCAGTTTTTAATCAACTCAAACTTGGCTTCTGTGGAGTTCATAAAGGATAGATTTTAGAAGATAAACATCACAGAGCTTGTACATATGTTCTTCTTAACTATTAAGAAATGAAACTATTTATACTGTGAGTGGTCCTATCATTTATTCTATAATATTTGATATAGTAAATTAATATTATTTTATTTGTAGGTTATATGATAATCATAATGAGAAATACCTTCCACATATTAAAATAGTTTCTCTTGAAGAACATCAAAAATAATACTTTTTCCTATTGGTTTCAAAATCTGGTTACATAAATTATTTATGGTTTAACATATAAAATCAATTTATTACATGTTATATTGGTAATTATTTTAAAAAAATTCTGGTATATCAACATCCTGATAAAATTGATAATATATTGTTTAACTTGAGTAACCCACCATAAAAAATGGTTAAATATTATATTCCATATGTCGTGAATGGTTTTGGATTTCATACACATGCATATAGGGAATCAAAAAAACAATGAATAATGGTGTCTTCCTGAGAGGATCTCATCATAGAGAAACTGAATTTTACTTTTATAGTATGTGGATGAAATTATTGAATTGTGTTATCTAGGACAATATTACCTAATGATTTTTAAATGTTAGTGGTTGGATACTGAGAGAGGATTGTATACTCATCTGAACCATGGAATTGTTGATATTAAATATAAAATTATTCTTGTAGTAAATGAACCAGTTTTATCATCTCATCAGACACTTAAAATTTATTTTTAAAATCACTATGATACTTTAAAAGAGTTTGTGGAGCATAATAAAAATTAAATCATGAAAAAATCAGTTTAATCAAAGTTAATGTGGTTCCAAAGAAGTGCAAGGAATTGAAAATTTTCAATAGACTGCTCTGAAACCATATATTTCATGAAGAGACATGAATATAGATGATGACACCTTGCAGTTAAGGGTCGATGGTGATGATGATGTTAATGATGTTACAAGTGAATTTGAAATGACAAGATATGATGAAATTAAAATTCATATAGAAATTGATTATGTCAAGGAGGAATATAAAGACATTGAAATCATCAGATATAAAGATGAGGATGTATATGAATATTGACACAGTTAAATGATTTTTATAATCATGTATAATATCTATATATATATTAGTTTTTTAACTATTTATTAACAAAAATTATTTTGTGTTTCAGATGGACTAGGATCTGATTCATCAGTTACAGGAGGCTGATCTACCTTTGGTTGAGAAGGTTGTTGGGTCATCTAACTCTCAGACTACTAGTAGTTTAGGGAGGACTCTTAGGGAGTGTGGTCCTTCTCGATTTATTATTCATGTCCCTATTCCAGAGCGACGTCCACATATTGGTTTCGATTCATGAAAGTAGAGGTATGTTTACCTATATATTTTAGTCAGTTTTCATTAATTTATTTATATACTAATTGTTTGATTATTTTTTATTTTTTCACATATTTTGATGTATAGTTGTTGAAATGGGGAGAGCTATATTGCACAATTATTTTTTTGAAGCATAGGTCCCATGGGATGAGATTCTTATTGATGTTCAGCACTCTATGTTCGATCATTAGGTGGTACATAAATAAATAATATTTATTTTTAAATTTATTTAATTAATAACATGATATTATTATTTATTTTTAGGGTTTATGGTATTCCATTGATTACCGCGTGTGTGGATGTATCTAGAAGGCATGAGAGTGTTTTATGTATGAGCATTGCCATGAGGTTTTTCATAATTTAAGAAGAAAAGAAATGAAAAAATTAGGTGTGATAGATTTTGATGAGTCGTGTCACACCCACCAACTTGATTACATTTCATCTCAGGTTTGGGATAGATTATGTTCAAATAGGTTGGGTGGACGTTTTTAGAGGCGATCATCGTTAGGTCAATAAAACCGGGGTAAATTAGAGGTGAAACATTGAGCTGGTAGTCAACCATTCAGTAGGCACAGGGAACATATGGTAAGTCATTTTTAAAATAAATTATATAACTTTAAATGTAACGGTTTATTTTATATTCAAATAGATAGTCGAACAGCCTGATGTTACATAGGTCGATGTTTATAGTAGGATGTATAGAGATTCGGTCACTAGAGATTTTAGAGGTGATCGCAAGCATCATATTTTTGTTATTATAATTTCTTTTTGAGTTTTAAAATTAACTTTAAATAATATTTTAACTATTTTAATTTTAAATTTCAATTAAAGGAGTCCTATGAGGCCATGAAGTCTCAGACACAAACTGAGATTCAGTCCAAGACCAAGGGTCAGAATAGTGACCACCAATTTAATGAGGCAGAAAGGATGCATGTGACCCACTATACCTTTGAGAAAGGCTGAGTTGTTGGTATCGTCTCTCAATTGACGTCTGGGAGTTATTACAGTACCGCTGCGATGTCAGCATCCAACTTGAGAGGATCTCATGGAGAGCCATAATCATTCGCTACATAGTATCAGGATCAACTATGAGCATAGGGTGAGTTTATAGAGATTATGCATAGGGAGTAGGAGGAGATGCGTCAAGGATAGAAGCATGAGATGCACCAATGGTAGAATCAACAGCAGGAAGTGCTCTGACGACAACAGCTGGAGATGATGCATCGATGGAAGTAGGAGCAGCATGAGAAGACGGATTACATGTGACGTCTAACTCGTGGTTTAGGGATGGAGTTCCCTCAACCATCTCCTTTAGCTCCTCCAAAGGACCCCTAGTGATATATTTTTTTTATGATAAAACATTTGAATGCAATTTTTTTATAATATAAAATATTTACAATTCTATGTAGTGCATTTTTTATTATATTGCGAATATTTCATTTTTATGATTTATATTTTTTTTTTATTTTATTACATTATTTAATTTTAGTATTATTATTATTATTATTATTATTATTATTATTTTATTTATAATTTATTATTATTTTGTTTTTATTATTTTTTTATATTTGTATGAATATTGACATTTTAATTATTTTATTAATTTTTATTATTTTACTAATATTAATATTATTATTTCATTAATATTAATAAAATTATTTTATTATATTATAATTTTTTTATTTTACTAATATTGATATTATATTATTATTATTATTATTATATTAATATTATTTATATTATTAATATTAGTATTATTATTATTATTTTCCAAAATTATTTTATTATTATTTTCAAATATTATTTTATTTTTATTAATATTATTATTTCTTTCAATTTTTAATTTTTTTAATTTATTTGTGACAGTAACCCACTATCACAAATTATATTTTCAACGACCCTTCGCAAATAATTTTTTTAAATAATCTTGGTGAAACTATTTGTGACAGGTCTTTTTACGAAGGGAAGCCCCCGTCACAAATGTTTTTAATAATCTCAAGGAAACTACTTGCGACAGGTCCATGACCCATCGCAAAAAAAAACTTTTTGTGACACCCTTTTTGGAAATGAGTTATGTACGACGGAGTCTGGTAAAAAATAACCCATTATAAATAGTCAACTTTCCAATGGTGTTGAAACCCCTAAAAGTCCTACAAACATAAAAAACCCCGCAAAATCACTAAAACCCATAAAACCCATAAAAATCCCAAAAACATGAAAGATCCCTGCAAATATAAAAACCATAACACCCATGAAAACCCCCAAATAAAACCATAAAAAATAACACTTAAAATTGCTAAAAACTTAAAAATTATAAAATCCCTAAAACCCCTAAAAACCAAAAAACACTAAAACCCCTTAAGATCCTGAAAAATCCTAAAAACCATAAAAATATGAAAAATACATAAAATACCTTAAAAATAAAAAAACCATAAAAACAATGAAAATCCTTAAGAAACCCTCAAAAAACTAAAAACACTTAAAACCACCAAAACCCAAAAAAATAATAAAACCCTTGAAACCCTTAAAATACCCGAAAACTCAAAAAAAACCCCTAAAAATATAAAAACCCATAAAAACTTTACAGATTATAAAACCCTAAAAACAAATAAAAATACTGAAAACCCTTTAAACGCCTAAAAGAACTAAAAAAATAAAAAAAACTAAACACTCCTAAAAGACTCAGAAAAGTACTAAAAATCCAAAAAACCATAAAAACCCTAAAAAATCTAAAAAAATCCTAAAAAAACATAAAATACCAAAACACTTTAAAATCCCTGATAACAATTAAAAGCCTAAAAATCCATAAAAATCCATAAAACAAAAAAACATAAAAAAGCCCAGAAAAACCATAAGAAACCATTAAAAATATAAAAAACACCTAAAACCCCTAAAACTCCTAAAACCCCTAAAAACTCCAGAAAACCAAAAACCACCTAAAAACCCCTAAAATCATAAATTCTCAATAACAAACATAAAAACCCATAAAAATTCTAAAAAACCACAAAAAAATATATAATCCATTTAATCCCCTAAAAATATTTAAAACCCTATAAAACCATAAAACCCCTAAAAACTCAAAAAAAAAACCCTAAAAAACAAAAACTATAAAAACCAAAAAAACCATAAAAACCAAAAAAAATCCATAAAAACCTAAAAACCCATAAAAACTAAAAAAAATTTAAAGATCCCTAATAATGTAAAAACCATACAACCCTAAAAACCTATGAAAACCTTAAAAACCTAATAAACATAAAACCTATAAACACATAAAAAACTCTAAAACCCACTAAAAACCTAAAAAATACTAAAAACAATAAAACCCTAAAAACCCTAAAGCCTTCAAAATCCCAAAAAACCCTAAAAAAAATAAAAATACTAAAAAATCCCAAACTACCCCTAAAAAAATAAAAAACCTTAAAAACCTAAAAACACATTAAACCTCCAAAAACCTAAAAAATGTTAAAACCCCTAAAAATCATAAAAATCCTTATGCCCTTTAAACCATAAAAAACACTAAACCGACTAAATACTACAAATACCCTTTAAAACACTAAAAATGTTGAAAATAATCTACAAACCTTAAAGGCCCTAACAAAATTAAAAAAACACAAAAACCCATAAATATCATATAGCCTTAAAACCATTAAAAACCTACGTCCAATAAAAATCATAAAAAAGCCTTAAAAATCCAAAACAAATCCATAGAAACTTTAAAAACACTAAAACCCTAAAAACCATAACACCAAAAACACATACAACCCATAAAAACCTAAAAATGGTAAAAACCATAAAAACCCTAAAAATTAAAAAAAAACCCAATAAAAACCCACTGAAAACTCTAAAATAGTTTAAACACCAAAAACATTAAAAAGTATGACAAGCATTAAAAACATTACAATGAAAAAATACCCTAAAAACACATAAACTCATAAAACCCAAAAAACACTAAAAACAGTTAAAATCCTAAAAAACACTAAAATACCATAAAATCAAAAAAACAATAAAATATCTAAAACATGAACAATCCTAATCCCTTGAAAAACTCTACCAAAACCCAAAAAACTAAAAACATATAAAACCCTTAAAAATGTAAAACCTAATAAAAAACCCTAAAAACCCTCAAAATCACTAAAAATCCTAAAAAAATAAAAAACGTCCAAAATCCCTAAGAATCCTTAAAATAAAAATAATCCCTTTAAAACATTAAGGAAAAATTAAAAATTAAAAACAACTTAACTCACTAAAATCCCTAAAAAACACTAAAACCTATAAAAACCATAAAACCCCTAAAAACCCAAAACTTCTAACTACCCATAAAAACCAAAAAAAATTAATAAAAGATCTAAAACCCCTCTAAACCTCATAAAAATTTTAAAAAACACTAATAAATATTAAATCCCATAAAAAATATAAAAAAAATTCTAAAATCCCAAAAAAACCAAAAACCCCTAAAACCGGAAAAAACCTAAAACCCTCAAAATCCTTAAAAACCCTAAAAGCCCAAAAATCCTAAAAATACCTAAAAATCTTAAAAAATGTAAAAATCCATAAAACACTAAAAATAATAAGAAAACCTTAAAACTCTAAAAAAACTTAAATACACTAAAAAGATAAAAGCCCTTAAAATAGTAAAAACCATAAAACCCCAAAAAAACATTAGATACCCTAAAAACACATAAAATCCAAAAAACAACTAAAACAATGAAAACATTTTAAATCCTTAAAACATTCAAAAACACAAAAAACCTTAAAACCGTAAAAAACTCAGAAAAATACAAAAAACAAAAAAACCATAAAAACCATAAAAATTGTAAAAAACATAAAAAACCCTAAAACCCTCAAAATCCATAAAATCCATAAAAATCATTAAAATCCCAAAAAACATAAAAACTGAAAAACCCTTGAAAAACATATGAAAACATTAAAAACCTAAAAACACTTAAAACCCCTAAAAACACAAAAACCCTTAAAACCCTAAAAACTCTCAAAATCTCTAACAACCCTAAAATACATAAAAATGATAAAAAAAATCCTAAAAATACAAAAAATTAAAAGTGATAAAAAAACATAAAAACGTTTGAAAAGATTAAAAACCTTAAACACTTAAAACCCTGAAAAAATCTAAAAAAATCCAAAAAACCGAAAAATACCATAAAAGGAACCTAAAACCCAAAAAAACCCAAAAAACACAAAAACCCAAGAAAATAACCAATAACCATAAACCCAATAAAAATCCTAAAACCCACTATAAAATCTAAAAAGCCATTAATACCCTTAAAAAGTTAAAAAACTCTAAAAAACTTCAAAACCCTAAAAAATAAAAAAACACTAAAAACCCAACAAAATATAAAAACCCTAAAAACTATCAAAACCCAAAAATCCCTTAAATTACATAAAAACCAAAAAAACATAAAAATCCTAAAAAATCCCTAAAAATCCCTAAAAACATAAAAAAAATTAAAACCCCTAAAAATACATTGAAAACCATAAAAACCTAAAAACACTTAAAAACCCTAATACTAAAAAACCTCAAAACCATCAAAATCACGAAAACTTGTGAAAAACAATAAAAATCTAAAAAAATCACTAAAAATACTTAAAAACATAAAAATCCCTAAAACCCCTATAAATCCCAAAGAAAACCATAAAAACCTAAAAACACATAAAATCACTAAAAACCTTAAAAATGATAAAATCTCCAAAAACCCTAAAATTCCGCTAATAACTCTAAAACCCCTAAACCCATTAATACCCCTAAAAACACTAAACATATTAAAATGCCTTAAAACCCTAAAACAACTAAAAATACATAAAACCCTTTAAATCTCAAAAAAATGTTAAAACTATAAAAAACCTTAAAATCCTTACAAGACTCAAAAAACACCTAAAAACTCAAAAAAAATGTAACAACACAAAAAACCCAAAAAACCCAAGAATCCCACAGAATACCTAAAACCCTAAAAACCATATACCCTAAAAAAATCGCTAAAAATCCCTAAAAATATAAACACTCTAAAATTTTGAATAAAAACTTGAAAACCTACACACTTTAAACTCATGAAAAACATTAAAACACTTAAAACCCTAAAACCAACCAAAATCACTAAAATACTAAAAAACTATAAAAATCATAAAAAACACAAAAAATTCCTAAAAACCATGAAAAACTGTAAAAAAACATAAAACCAAAAAAACCATAACCCCCAAAAAAAACTAAAAACGCTAAAAAATCATAAAATCCCCACAACCCTAAAAATCACTTAAAACATTAAAAACCATTTAAACCCCTTAAACGTTAAAAACACAAAAATATCTTTAGTAGATAAAAAACAAAAAAAACAATAAATACCCAAAAATTGATAGAAACCCAAAACCCTGAAAACCCACAAAATACATAAAAACCCTAAAAAACCATAAATATTATAAAAAACCTAAAATCTCTAAAAACATAACTGACCTTGAAAAACCCTAATGAAATTTAAAAAACATAAAAATACATATAACCCCTAAAAACCCTAAAAAACTGAAAAAAACCTAAACCACCCTAAAAACCCAAAAACCCACTAAATCTAAAAAACCCTTAAAGATCACAAATATACTAAAAACCCTAAAAATATTGAAAAACATAAAAACCCCTGAAAACTACTTTGAAAACATTAAAAACCTAAAAAATTATAAAACCCTAAAAACCTAAAAATGAAAAAAAGCATATAAAACCCTAAAAATACCATTTAAACCCCCAACACCTATAAATCATAAAAACCATAAAAATAATCAAAACCCATAAAAACCTTAAAAAAAATTAAAAACTGTAAAACAATTTCAAAACCTAAAAACATTAAAAAAATCTAAAAACTTTAAAACCCTAAAAAAATAAAAATAAACTTAGAATCCCAAAAAAAATTAAAACCATAGAAACTCTATAAAACCCTAAAAACCACCAAATCCCTAAAAACTATGAAAATCCAAAAAAATCACTAAAAACCCATAAAAAACTCTAAAAAAATCTTAAAGGCCAAAAAACATTTAAAAGTCTAAAAAACCAGAAAATATTTAAAACCATAAACAACACTAAAATACCCTAAAAATCCATAAAAACCTAAAAACCATAAAAAATCTAATAACCCATAAAAACCCTAATACCACTAAAAATCATATAACCCATTAAACCCCTAAAAATGTTAAAAATATCTAAAATACATTAAAACCCTAAAAACACAAAAAACCCCTAAAAACCATAAAATCCATAAAAACCATAAAAATCCTAAAAATCTATATAAACCCCAAAAATGTAAAAACCACTAAAAATGATGAAAACCCATAATAAATCCTTGAAAACCAAAAAAACATAAAACCCCAAAAAATCTAAAATCCCTAAAAACCATAAAAATACCTAAAAACCAAAAATTTCTAAAAAACCTAAAAAACCAAAAAAAATGTAAAAACCCTAAAAACCAAAAAACTATATGAAAACCTTAAAAAACAAAAAACACATAAACCCCTATAATCATAAGAAATTATAAAACCCATAAAACCACTAAAAAGTCCCTAAAACCCTAAAAACCCCTAAAACACCATAAAAACCATAAAACTCTAAAAACCCTTTGAAATTCCGAAAAAAACAAAAACCTCTACAAATTCATGAAAAAATCTAAAAACCCTTTAATCCTCTAAAAACAATATAAACTATAAATAACCTTAAGGACATAAAAAATCAAAAACAAAACACCTAAAAACTCCAAAACCCATAAAAACCCTGAAATCCCTAAAAAAATCTAAAATACATTAAAATCCCAAAAACCCTAAAATTTCTTAAAAAGGAAAAAACCCAAAAAAACCCTAAAATCCCCAAAGAAACCCTCAAAACCCTAAAATCACTTAAAATTCTTATAAACATTATAAATGAAAAAAAATTCCTAAAAACACTAAAAAACATAAGAATCTCAAAACCCATGAAAATCCCTAAAACCCCTAAAAACTATAAAAATCCTAAAAATCCCTAAAAATCCTGAAAACATAAAGAACCCAAAAACCCTAAAAATACTATAAAATCCTAAAAACATGTAAATAACCTAAAAATTATAAAAATGCTAAATACCCTAAAAATACTAAAAACACCCTAAATACACTAAAAACCATAAAACCCCATAAAACCCATATAAAATCATGAAAACCCATAAAAACACTAAAAATTACTAAATATTCTAAAAACTATTTATATCCCTACAAAATTTAATGAACATAAAAAAACATTAAAACCCAAATAAATTTTAAAAATACCTTAAAAATCGAAAAAAACTATAATAACCTTAAAAAATCTAAAACCATCAAAATTCCTAAAATACATAAAACTATAAAATCATTAAAAGACCTAAAAATCCTACAAAACATAAAAAACCCCTAAAAACCTATGGAAACCCTAAAAACATAAAAATATTAGAACCCATAATAATATAAAAATGGTAAAACCCCAAAAATACAATAAAACCCTATGTAACCCTATGCAACCCTCAACATCCATAAAATCCCTAAAAAATATAAAAAATCATAAAAAAGACTTGAAATCCCTAAAGACGTAAAAATTCCTAATCCCAAGGAAAACCATAGAAACAAAAAAAAAACATTTAAAGCCCCTTAAAACCTAAAAAATTCTAAAACCCCTAAAAATGATAAAACCCTTAAAAATGCCTAAAAGACCCTAACAAACCCTAAAACCCCAAAAAATAATAAAACCCCCCAAAAACCTAAAAATCCCTAAAATCCCATAAAAACCTACAAACCCACAAAAAACTATAAAAACCATTTAACCACTAAAAGAATTAGAAAACTATAAAAACCCATTTAAACCCTAAAAACCTCAATATAATCCTAAATCCAAAAAAAACAGAAAAAACCCAAAAGACCATAAAACCCCTCAAAATACATAAAAACCCTAAAAACCATACATATCATAAAACTTCAAAAATTACATTGAAACATAAAAAGCATAAAAACCATAAAAGACCCTAAAAACCTGAAAAATCTAACAACAATTAAAAACCCTAAAAACATAAGAAATGATAAAAATATAAAAAATCTTAAAACCCTAAAAAATCCTAAAAAAACTGAAAATCCTTGAAAACCATAAAAAATAAAAATCCTAAAAAAACTGAAAATCCTTGAAAACCATAAAAAATAAAAATCCTAAAAAATCCATGAAAATACCTAAAAATGTAAAAAATCCTAAAACCCCTAAAAAACCTAATAAGAACCTAAAAACCTAAATAAATTAAAAATACTAAAAATTAATAATATCCTAAAAAACCATAAAATACCCTAAAAACTCAAAGCCCCCCTAAAAACCATAAAACCCTAAAATAATTTAAAATCCAAAAAAACCATAAAAATCCAAAAAAACCCACTAAAACACTAAAATCCCTTTAAACACCTAAAAATGGAACCCTAAACACTCAAAATAAACCTGAAAAAACCAAAAAAAAAATACATAAACCCCTAAACACCCTACAAACCCTACAATCCCTCGAAATCCCAAAAAATCCAAAAAAAAACAAGAAAATCCTAAAAAATCATAATAATACCAAAAAGAATAAAAAACATTAAAACCCAATAAAAACCCACAAGAAAACCTTAAGAACCTAAAAACACTTAAACCCCAAAAAAACCTAGAAACTTATAAAAACCCTAGTAAGTCCAAAAAACATGTAAATCCATAAAAAATCTCAAAATGTTTGATAACCCTAAAACCATAAAAATACAAAAAAAATCTCTAAAAATATCTAAAAACATAAAAAAAATCTAAAAACCCTAGAAAACCCTAAGAAAACAATAAAAACCTAAAAACACTTATATCCCCTAAAAACCAAAAATAAAACACTAAAACCCCTAAAAACCCAAAAAAAAGACCCTAAAAATCCTAAAACCCTCTAAATATCATAAAACCCCTAAATACATTAAAATCCCATAAAACCCCATAAAACCACAAAAAAATATATAAAAAAATTTAACCAATAAAAATGTTAAATAACTCTAAAAACTTTTAACACCCCTAAAAAACCCTGAAACACATAAAAACCTAAAAACCCCTAAAAATATTCAAAATCCCTAAACCCATTAAAATCCATAAAAATCATAAAAATACCTTAAAAACCCCTAAAATTTAAAAAACCCTATAAACCCTAAAAACCATATGAGAACCTTAAAGCCTAAAAACGTAAAATACTTAAAAATTATAAAAATCTTCAAAATACCTAAAAACCATAAGAAACAAAAAAAAATTAAAAAATCCTTAAAAATACCTAAAAACATAAGAAAAAATAAAAACCATGAAAAGTCCTAAAAATCATAAAACCGTAAAAACACATAAAAAACCCAAAAACCTGAAAATGGGAAAACTCTTAAAACCCCTTAAAGATATTAAAAAATAACCAAAACAATAAAAAACCTTAAAAACAATAAAACACAAAAAACCCATAAAAACCATAAAATCCTATTAAAAACACTAAAAACCCTTTAAAACCCTAAAAATGTTGAAAAAATAAAATACATTTAAACCACTAAAAACTCAAAAAAAACCCTTTAACCCCAAAAACCATGATACACTACAGTGGTGATTTTTTGGGACTGGGGTTCTTATGTGGTTGGTGATATATGGACCTGACTATTGCGGTGATGAGATACCATTCTCGGCTTATTTTAATGCATTAAGGGTCAGATCTAGTCTTTCTCAGCTTCGATTTTGATGATTTGGGTTCTTCGGGCCTCAATGTATTTCTCTCTTGAAATCATAGCATGGAGGTCACGCGATAGCACTCTTGGATGTTTTCACTTGGCCGAAGTTCTTCCTTGTGTTGGTTTTGGTGTTGTTTTGGTTGAATAGTGGGATAGATCTTTCCTGTGACGGTGTTGGATGTTGAATGTTAGAAGCTGGTGCGGTTGGATATTTGATGCTGGAAGCTAGTGTGGTAGGATGTGGTTGGGGAGGTTTTGGAATGTTTATGGCTTTGTTATGGACCTATATGTAGGTTTTTGTTATCCTATTTTGTCTTATTTGTTCTCATTTGTCATCGATTGGGAGCTTATGGGTGTGATTTCCTAGTTATTGTGTTCTGATTGGATTGGAAATACCAGTTGATGGATACTGAGCTGCATGTTATTGGTTTCTACTCTCCTTGTAAGGGCGGGAGGTGGTGTCTCATCAGTGGGGATTCTCGATGGTGAGGAAATAAGGATGCAGGAGTTGCTGTTGAGGTTTTTTTGTTCTCATATTCTAGGTTTGTTTGTTCTTTATGGCTTCTTCACTGGGTGTGGATGGATTGGTTGTGTGTTGCTGCTAGTGCTTCTTATTGCCTTCGAGTGCGGGTGGTCTTGCATTGCTATTATGATGGGACATATTGAAGGAGATAATAGTTGGTGGAAACTGAAGAGTTGGATGCTAGTCGTTTCTTGGCTGAGACATGATGATGTGGAGTTTGATGTTTTTGGTGCTGGAAGTTTGATGTTGCTGGTGGTGAATATTTTTTGTGAGGAGACACTGAATGCTGGAATGTGTACTGCTGGACTCTGGTTATTGCTGAGTTGGGAGGTGTTTGAACAATGGTATAGCTTCGATGATTGGATTTGGTTCTGCTTGATGCTGGTTTCTTGGATAAGACATATTGAATCTGTTGGTGCGTCAGGCCTTTTGTGTCTTTCTTTTTTTGGTTTTGTTTCTGGGGCTTGTTTTTTGGGTATGGGTTTGACTATACCCCACCCATGTCTTCATTACTATATTTATTTATAATAAATTGGGGGGGGGGGGGTAAGAATAGCCTGTCTCTACACCTTCCTTTCCCTAAAAACCCTAAAACACCTCAAAATCATTAAAATCCCAAAAACCCATAAAAATCCCAAAAATCCCAAAAAATAATTAAAAACATAAAAAAACCTAAAAACCTAAAAAAACATAAAAACCATAAAAACCTAAAAATGTTTAAACACCCAAAAACTGAAAAATATATAAAAACCCTACATACCCAAAAAGAACCTAAAAACTTTAAAAATTATAAGAACCCCTAAATACCACTAAAAACTTACAAACCCTTAAAAATAATAAAAACCACTAAAAACTCTAAATACCCTTTGAAAACTATAAAAACCATTTTAAACCTAAAAAATAAGAAAACACAAAATACATTGAAAACAATAAAACCCTAAAATCTTTAAAAAACACCAAAATCCCTAAAAATCCCTAAAAACCCTAAAAACATAAAAATCCTAAAACCCCCTAAAAATTCGTAAAAAAATTAAAAAACCCTAAATATACTCAAATACCCTTAAAAACCTTAAAACCCAAAAAACACTTAAAACCCTAAAAAACAAAAAAAACACTAAAATTCCAACCCCCCCCCCCCAAGACCCCTAACTCCCTATAAACACTCAAAATCACCTAAATCCATAAAATATCATAAAAATACATAAAAACCCTTAAAAATACCTAAAAACATAAATAAATCTAAAATCATAGATACCCCTTAGAAAACTTTAACAACATAAAAAACATAAAATCCCTAAAACCTAAAAATGTTAGAAAACATTAAAATCCTTAAAATCCATAAAAACCCTAAAACCCCTAAAAACAATAAAAATCCTAAAATCCCAAAAAATAAAAATAAACTTAAAAATCCTAAAAACCATACGAAATCCATAAAACCCTAAAAACACTAAAATCTATAAAAACCATAAAAATTATAGAAACCCTAAAAATCCAAAAAACAACCTAAAACCCCTAAAATCATAAAACCACTAAAAACCTTAAAAACACTAAAACCCATAAAAACCCTAATAATCACTAAAGACTCTAAAACCCTTTAAAATCCTAAAAACATGAAAAAACACTAAAACACCTTTAACACCCTAAAAACACAAAAAACCTAAAGACCCAGAAAACAAAAAAAAACAAAAAACCCTAAAAACATAGAAACCTTCAATATCATGAAAAACCCCAAAAAACATTATAATCCTATAAAGGCCCTAAATCCGTGAAAATGTAAAAAAACCTAAAAATTCCCTAAGAAAACCTTAGAAACCTAAAAATATATTTAACCACTAAAAGAATGAAAATTATATAAGGTGGTGCATGAATGAATTTGTTCAGGTGTTTCTTGGGCTATCATTCATGGATTATGGATGTAGATATTTTTTTTCCTTGGGCCATCTTTGATACACTTGGTTGTGCTACTCATCATTGTCATGTTGGCTCCTTTTTTATAGTTGTTGTGTTTTCTTTTGCTAATTATCTGGGACTTGTGAACTAGGATCATGTGATTTCAGTTGCTAGAATGTTTCCTTACTATCTTGTGTATTGTTGGATGGTGGATAGATGTGCTCGATTCTGGGTTCATCACTATAGTGGTAGTGAATTTGTTTCTTTTTTCTCTTCCACTAACTTAGTGGGTTTGATGTTGTTCTTGTGAGGTGATGGTTCTTGGTGTGGGTGTTTTCATTTGGGTACCAATTGGAGGGATTCATGACGTTCATGTGTCTTTCATTTTTCTTGGCTTCTTTGTCTGTTTGGGATCTTTACATGGTGCTCTTATGCTTCATTGTTATTGGAGCTTCTCTAGGCCAACCAACGTTTCACCATCGAGGAAATGTTTTTATAAATCACTTTATATGTTTATACTGAATAATTTTTCCTATAAAAAACCTAAAAACCCTAATAAAACCATAAAAACCATAAAACTCATGAATGCCTACAAACCATAAAAACCCTAAAACCCATAAAAACCTAAAAACCCTCTAAAAACACTAAAAACCCTTTAAAATCCAAAAAATGTTAAAAAAATCTAAAAAATATAAAAAACCATAAAATCTCAAAAAACCCCTAAAACCCCAAAAAACCATAAAATCCTAAAACCCTAAAAATCATCAAAATCCCTAAAAACCCTAATAAATACAGAAATTCTAAAAAACCCTAATAATCCCTAAAAACATAAAGGAAGTTGGATGCTCCGCTCCGCCCCCGCAACGGGGATCCTACCGCTTTATTGCTAGCTTGAAGATGATGAAATGGGTGTGTCTTGGCCTAATCCCTTGGCAGAGGAGGGGCTGCCGCTTCCCCATGTTAAAGACAGGTTCTCACCTTTCTCAGATCCTGATTCGCTTCCTACTTTCCCGCAGATAGATCTCTTCCCTAAGGTGTCGGTCTTGCATGAAGGGCTACCAAAGCTTCCCCTATCCATTGTGGAGTTCAAAAAGTCCTCTAACCTCAATAGCCAGACCCTGGTAGCCATGTTCTCGAACCGGCATCCCCCAGTTGGTGTTTTTGACAGGTTTGTGTTCGAGCATTGGGATCTCCGGGACCGCGCCACTTTTGGTTTGGTTGACTCCAGCCACATTTTGATTCGGTTCTTGTCAGAGGATGACCTTATCCGAGCTTGTTCAAAAGCTCCTCGTAGGTGTGATGTCGCTCGGTTATCCCTTTTCCAGTGGAACTTTGAATTCCATTTAAATCGTGACTCCCCGCTGAGGGAAATCTGGGTAAGGTTCCCTGAACTCCCCTTACCCTTTCAAAATTTGTCCATTATTACTATGCTAGGAAATTTGGTCAGTCGGTTTCTATGTGTGGATAGTCGAACCAGGGCCCTTTGTCATCCAGTTTCCCCAAGGGCTTGGGTTGAAATTGATACATATAAGGAACCTGTCAACTTCATTTGGATTGAAATTGGTGAAGAGCTTCGTTGGAAGCATCCAGTAGTATTCGAATCATTGGAAAATTACTGTTCCTCGTGCTTTACTCTTGGTCATATGAAAAGGTATTGCAGACGTATGGATATCATGGTGGATAGGTTTTTCAAGGAGTCCATCTCCTCAATGGTAAGCTCAACAGGGGACCTAGAGGTGAATAATGACGCCATTCAGGATTCTCTGCTAGATCCTTGGAGTAGTGGCAAGATGGAGGAAGGGGGATCATCCCCCTGGATGGGTGCGAATGAAAAAATTTGGTTAGGGACATCTTTATGCGTATGAAGGGTGATCTAGGACTGGGGGTGATGCCTCTATTGAAGTGGGGGGTGACACTTCTAGTGGAGTTGGGGTCGTGGTCTTATAGTCTGATCCTTCTAGGGGCATGATCTTGTCATTAAATCCAGCTTTTCATGGCACGGAGAGTGTGCCTTTGCCCAACCCTCGAGTGGATGTTGGAAGTGGAATCGAGCTGGTTTTGTTCTCGAATTGGTTTAAAGGACTAGACCCTCTGGAATTTGTGGGAATTGAGGAAGGGGGTCAGGGAGGACTAGAACTGCAGGAAGCGATGGCTGCTGATATCCTTCAGGAAGCAGACCTGCCTTCCCCCAATGATGGTTTATGGGCCTTGGGTGTGGAACCCCTCCTACCCAATATTCCTTATTTGGAGAAAGCGCTGATGGTATCTACTATGTCTGGACTTGGTCTGAGTGATTCCCCTCAGCCCATGCTGCAACTTTTAGTCCTTGTATTGAATTGTCTGATCCAATTATGTTTGACTATTCAGAAATCCCACTTGAGCAGCATATATATGATATCTTTCATATGTCGAACCTGCAACCAGTGATATTTCTTGGGGATGATAATGACGAACACTTACGGCTAGGAGAAATCCTGGGGGACCATGATGACCTTATATATGATAGCTTGAATAGGATCAAGAGGGTGCAGGAGAATATGGGCCTCTCTGACTCCTCTGGAGGTAATCAGAAAAGAAGGTCGTGGTATGATCATGAATGTAGCAAGAAAGGTGACATGGATGCACCTCATGTCACTGCTCACAGGAAGTAAAAGATGATGAGTGACCTTCCATTGAAATGGACGGTTAGGAGGGACTACTCCTCCCTGCGTAGGCCAATAGCTACTAGGGCCTCCTCCTAGGCCAGCAAAGGTAACAAATACGCACATGGCAGGGAAGACCGAGCTACCAAAGCGAACCTATATGTATAACTCAGAAAGTATTCTGAAGCCTTCCTCAAGCAATATGAACCTTCTAAATGGGATTCGGTGGACTCAGATGCATCCTCGGGCTATGTCACTGATGAGGACCCCTTTGGGGATGGTGATTTTGTTCCGTAGCTATCTCTCCTTTTTCTCCTTGGGTTTTTTGGACTTTTGTTTTGTGGGGGTTGTCGGGGTTTTGGGTGTTAGTCGTTTGGCCCCACCCTTCACTTGTCTGTTGTTTTCTTCTCTTTTTAATATATTTGGGGGGGGGGCAGGAATAGCCTGGCCTCACACCTTCCTTGCCCTAAAATGTAAAAACACCTAAAACCTGAATAACACTAAAAACCTAAAAACTAAAAATATTAAAACCCCTAAAAACCCCAAAAATGAAAAAACCCCTAAACCCATAAAACACCTAAAAATCCATAAAACCCCTTCAAACCCATAAAAATCCTAAAAATCCCTAAAAAGCACTAAAAACAAAAAAAATCCCTTAAAACGTTGAAAACCCTAATAAAACATTAATAATATAATAAAATATCAAACCCCTAAAACACCAAAAAAAATTATTAAAATCACTAAAAATTTTAAAACCCCCTAGATCCATAGAATCCCTTAAAATAATAAAATCCATAATAACCATAAAAATCCTGAAAATCAAAAAACTCTAAAAACCCTTGAAACCCCAAAAAATGAAAATAAATTCTAAAAAAATAAAACAAAAAAACTCAAAAATTTACTAAAAATGAAAAAAAACCGTAAAAACCATAAAAATCTTCAAAATCCCTAAAAAACCGAATAAACTATAGAAAAAAATAATAATCCTTAAAATCCCTAAAAACATAAAAAACCCAAAAACCATGAAAAACCCCAAATAAAACTTTTAAAACCTAAAAACATTTAAAACCCCCCAAATATATAAAACCCCCAAAAAACACTAAAAATCCACAAAAATTTAAAAAACCCTGAAGAAGACTATAAAAACCCTAAAAACATAAAAACACTTTAAACCCCTAAAGTTCTAAAAAATGAGAAAAACCCCTAAAAGACCTTAAAACCCTTTAAAACCATAAAAAACCCCAAAAAACCCCTAAAACCAACTAAAAACTCTAAAAACCCTAAAAAACATTAAAAACTCTTAAAATCCATAAAAAATATAAAAAACTAAAAACCCCAAAAAACATAATAACCCTAAAAAACCTAAAAAACCTAAATCCCTCAAATCCATAAAAACATAAAAAACCCAAAACACCCTAAAAACACTATGAAAACATTAAAATTCTAAAAACACTTAAACCCCCTAAAAATGCTAAAACCCCCCAAAACCATAAAAAGACCATAAAAACCCTCAAAACTATCAAAATACCTAAAACAACTAAAAACCATAAATATCCTAGAAAATCCCAAAAAAATATTTAAAAATGTAAAAAACCCTAAAACCCTGAAAAGGACTAAGAAAACTATAAAACATAAAACATATAAAACCCCTTAAAATCTAAAAAAGCTAAAAATGATAAAAGACTCAAAAAACAAGAAATAACCTAAAAATCATGAAATCTTTTAAAAAACATAAAAACTATAAAAACCCTTAAAACTATGTAAAAATAAAAATATAATAACCCTTTAAACCCCATTTTTTTAAAAAACTCAAAATAACCTTAAAAAATCCTAAAAAAACTCAAAAAAACCTAAAAACCCAAAAAACCAAAAAACACCTAAAAACCCTAAAACCCCTAAAACCCTAAAAACTATAAAAATCCATATAAATAATAAAAATATTCCAAATAACCCTAAATATCTAAAGATCCCTAAAGTCTAGAAAAAACCAATGAAAACCTTAAAAACCTAAAAAAACATAAAACCCCAAAATAATTGAAAAAGGTAAAAACCATAAAAATATAAAAGACCCTAAAATGTTTAAACACCCCAAAATCCATAAATATCCTAAAAAACCATAAAAATCCTTAAAATATCCAAAAAATACTTTAAAAATATAAAAAACCATAAAAACCCTAAAAACCCTAATAAAACAATAAAATATAAAAACACTTTAAACCCTTAAAAAATTAAAAAACACAAAAAACCCAAAAGACCCTGAAAACCCCAAAATCACATAAAAACCAGAAAACCCCCAAAAACTGTAAAAACCCCTAAAAACCCTAAAAATGTATAAAACCCAAAACACCCTAAAACCCCTAAGAAATCATTAAAAACCTATAAACACTTAAAATCCAAAAAAACATAACAAAGTCAAAAAAACCAAAAATATCCTAAATGGACCCTAAAAACTGAAACAAATCCCTAAAAACAATAAAACCCCATAAAATATTAAATAACCTTAAAATCCATAAAAACCGTAAAACCCACTATAAACTCTAACAACCCATTAAACCCCTAAAAATGTAGAATCCCTCTAAAAAACCTTTAAACCCCTAAAAACTAAAAAAACCTAAAAAACCAAAAAAAACGCTTAAAACCAATAAAAAAATAAAAACAAAAAAATATAAATAACTAAATACCCTAAATACCCACCAAATATGAAAAAATCATAAAAATACTAAAAAATTGATAAAATTCTAAAAAATGTTAAAACCCTTGAAATGCCCTATAAAATAATTAAAAACCTAAAAAATGTAAATCCCTAAAAAACTGAAAAACAATAAAACCCCCATAATATCCTAAAACGACAATTAAAAACCCTAAAACCTCTAAAAACCATAAAACCCCTAAAAACAATAAAATACACAAAACTCATAAAAACCCTAAAAATATATAAACATTAAAACACTTTAAACCCCTATAAACATTAAAAATCACTAATAACTTTAAAAACCCTAAAAAATAAAAAAAACTAGAAACACAAAAAAAAACCATAGAAACTCTAAAAACCCTCTAAATCCCCCAAAATCTCTAAAAAATACTTAAAAACCTGAAAATCACTAAAAACCAAGAAAAAACTGTAAAAAACCCTAAAAAACCGAAAACACTTAAAACACATAAAACCCTAAAACCCACCTAAAACATTGAAAAACATAAAAAACCATTAAAATGCCTAAAAACCACTAAATACCATAAAACCCCTTTAAACATCTAAATACATTAAAAAACTATAAAAACATTGAAAACCCTAAAAAACTCAAAAAAACCCTAAATACCCAAAAACCATAAATAACCTAAAAAATCCTAAAAACCCCAAAAAGCCCAAAAAACCCCTCAAACTTATTAAAATCTATTAAAAATATAAAAATACTAAAAAACCTTAAAAATAAATAAAAATATAAAAATCCTAAAACCCTTGAAAACATCTATGAAAACCTTAATAACCTAAAAACACTTAAAACCAAAAAAATCCTAAAAAAATCTTAAAACAGAGAAAAAAACCTAAAAAACCCAAAAAACCCTCAATATCCCCAAAAACCCAAAAACAATAAAAACCTAAAACATTCCTCAAAATCGGTAAAAACATAAAAACCATAAAAATCCTAAAAACAATAAAATACATAAATACATAAAAACATCTAAAAGTGAAAAAAATATAAAAACCATAAAAACCACAAAACTTCCCTAAAAACCATAAAAACCTAAAAACCCTAAACCCCATAAAAACCCTAAAATCACATAAAATTACAAAAAACCATTAAAACCCTAAAAAAACTAAAAATTCTAAAATCCCTTAAAAACCCTAAAAACTAAAATAAACCCTAGAAAAATAAGAAATAATAAAATCCCTAAGACCCAAGAAAACCTCCAAATCCTCAGAATCCTTAAAATCCATAAAACCCATAAAAACTTAAATGACATCCAAAAATATGTAAATGTGTAAAAACCCTAAAAATAATGGAAACCCCTAGGAAAAAATTAAAAACCTAAAACAATTAGAACACCAAAAAACCCAAAAAAACACTAAAAACATTAAAAAAACCCTAGACGACCCTAAACCCCCTCAAAATGACTAAAACCCCCAAAATCCGTAAAAATTCTAAAAAACCCTAAAAAAATACCTAAAACCTAAAAAACACTAAAAATTTGAAAAACCCTAAGAAAACATTAAAAACCTAAAAACTCATAAAATCCCTAAAAACCTAAAAATGCTAAAAACCTAAAAACTCCTAAAACTCCCATAGAAACCCTAAAACCAACTAAAAACCGTAAAACCTTGAAAAACATTAAAAATACCAAAAAACCCAAAAATCCCCCAATAAAATCACTAAAAATTCTAAAAACCCTTTAAACCCTTTAATCCTCAAAAAGCATTAAAAACTATAAATTTCCTTAAAATCATTTAAAAACTCAAAAAACCCTTAAAACACAAAAAAACCATAAAAAACCCTCAAATCCCTAAAAAGGCTAAAAAGATTAAATTCATAAAAAAATCCATAAAAATTAGAGAAAGGTTAAAACCTTGAAAACAATAATAAAACCATAAATACAAAAAAAACACTTTGAACCACAAAAATTATAAAAACACTACAATCTATAAAAACCCTAAAAACCATAAAAACCACAAGAATCCCTAAAACCCTCAAAATCCTTAAAACCCTAAAACCATAAAAATCCCAACAATAAATAAAAACCCCTAAAAACATAAATACCCCTAAAACCTCTAAAACCCTAACAAAACCATAAAACATAAATACACATAAAACCCCTACGATTTATGAAAATTCTAAAACCCCTAAAAATTCTACAGAAACCATAAAATCCCTAAAAACAATAAAAACCTTATCAAATCCTATAACCCCAGAAAAACACTGAAATCAATAAAATTGATAAAGACAATAAAAATTCCAAAAATTCCCTTTAACCCCAAAAATCCTCAAAAATCCCTAAAATCCATAATGACAATAAAAATACAAAAATCCCTTCAATCTATAAAAACATGTAAAACATGAAAAAAAATGAAAACCTTAAAATTCTAAAAAAACATAAAACATATGAAGAACCAATAAATTATAAAACCCTTTGAAACCCTAAAAATCAAAAATAACCATAAAAATCCTCATAATCCAAAAAAATATATAAAACTCAAAAAAATAATTAAAAATAATTAAAAATTCATAAAAAATAAAAACCCTAAAACCCCTAATAAAAAATAAAAAACACTTAAATCCCCTTCAAAAAATAAAAAAAAACCTTTAAAGTGCATATAAACCCTAATAACCTAAAAAAATAATAAACCCCCGTAAAAACTATAAAATTCCTAAAAATTCATAAAAACCTTAAAACCCTCTAAAAAATAAAACCCTTGGTAGAGGTGGAGTTCTATGATGCGACTTGGTGGCGTTTTCTCAACATATCCAGCAGGGGTGGCACGGTCTGGAAGTCTGACACAGTGGGGATGAATTTGTATTTTTCTGTCGCTATAGGTTTGTTTTAATGTTCTATGATGATGTTCCTGGATTTTTTTACGCTGTCTTGGTGGTCTTGTGCTCCACCCTGCTTTGGAGGTCTACAAATATGGTCTTCATCAGTTTTCACAATCGGTACAGTGATGGGTTTTCCTTTTCATTGGCTCCTGGTTGTCTTCTGTTTGTTCGATTGTCGGTGCATTGGTTGTGGCGGTTGTGGATGTGAGTTGTTGATGGTGATGGATGCTGGATTTGAGGTCAGGGGTGCTTGGTTTTGGTTTTGAACAAGGTGGTTTGGGTGCTGCTGTATGGTTTGAGGCACAGAAGCTGGTGGTCTTCTGTTGCTGCTACTAGGTGTTAGTTAAGTAATGCTTGTTGTCTGAACAGTTGGATGTGTGCTGGCCTTTGGAAGTTGAGATTCTGGATGACTGATTGGATGGATTGTGAGGATGCTGATGTATATGCTTGGTTTGGTGATGTTGGTTGCTGGAAGATGAACAATGACATGCTGGTAGACGTCTTCTTTGGTGATATTGGATGCTTGAACTTGAGGTGATGGATACGTTTTCTACTTGGCTGGGAGGAATACCCTGGCCCTGGAATGTGTTGAAGGAGATGTTGATGCCGAAGGTGATGGATGATGGAATGTGTTCTGTGAGATGCGGGTTGCTTTTTGACTGGGAGGTGATACTAGTGATGATTTTGGATGTCTTCTTTAGTTGTCTTTTGTGTGTTTTTTTCTACTTGGCAGAGGGTATGGAGCGGCGGAATGCTGGAGTTTGATGAGAAGGTGTTGAAGCTGATGTTGTGTTTGGTCTTTTGTGTCTTTTCCTTTCTTTTTGTCATTTTGGGGATTGTCTTTTGGGTTGGGGTCGATGGACCCTACCCCTCCCCGGTCTGTAGTGTCTCTTTTTGTGTGTTTTTTCAAATAAATTTTGGGATGTCCAGGAATAGCCTGGTCATGCACCTCTTTTGCCCTAAAAACATTAAAAAACTATAAAAAACAATTAAAACCTTGAAAACCTCAAAAAAATCCTAAAACCACAAAAAATCCTAAAAATCCAGAAAATAACCTTAAAACCCTCAAAAGCCCTAAAAAACTAAAAACCCTAAATATCCTAAAAATTTACTAAAATCATTAAAAATATTAAAAAACATAAAAAACCTAAAATAACCTAAAACCCTAAAAACCAAAAAATAATTAAAACCCATAGGAACATAAAAAACAATAAAAAACCTTAAAACCCCTAAAACCCTAAAAATTCCTAAAACCCTAAAAAACCTAAAAACCCTAAAAAATAAAAAACTTAAAAAAACTAAAAAATCCTAAAAATGTCAAAAAAAATTAAAACCCTGAATACCCCTTTGAAGACCTTAAAAACCTAAAAAACACTTAAAACCCCTAAAACCCATAAAAACCCCTAAAACCCATAAAAACCCCTAAAACATTAAAAAATCCAAAAACCGATAAAAAACTAAAAATCCACTAAAACTACAAAAACCCACTAAACCCCTTAAAATGAAACCCTTAAAAATCAAAATAAACCCTATAAAACATAAATATCCATAAACACCAAAGCACCCTAAAAACCCTAAAATCCCCTAAAATCCCTAAAAACCGAGAAAATCCTAAAAAATACCTAAAATAAAAAACACCGTAATTCCCCTAAAATCCCCTAAGAAAAATTTAAAAACCTAATAACACTTAAAACCTTAAATGACCTAGAAGTTGCTAAAACCCTAGAAAATCTTGAAGATATTAAAAAACCGTAAAACCCCCAAAATTCCTGATAACCTTAAAACCCCCAAAATTCCTGATAACCTTAAAACCTTAAAATTTAAAAAAAATATCTGAAATCCATAAAAACATAACAAATCCAAAATACCCTATGTAAATCTCAAAAACCTAAAAACAATTATATCCCTTACACCCAAAAACACTAAAACCCTAAAAACCCAAGAAAATCCCTAAAACCCCTAAAAACCCTAAAACCACTAAAAAACATTAAAACCCTAAAAACCCATAAAAACCCTAAAACCACTAAAAAACATAAAAACCATTTAAAACATTAATTTTTTTAAAAAACTCTAAAAACCATAAAACCTGAAAAAACAAAATAAAACCTAAAACCCCATGAAAACACTGAAACCCCAAAAATTTATCAAGAACACTAAAACCCTTAAAAATAAAATAAAACTAAAAATCTCTAAAAACCCCTAAAACTTAAAAAAACCTAGAAACCCAAAAAAACAAAATAAAACCATAAATAACTATATAAACATAAAACATAAAAAAATTGTAAAAACGCTCAAATCGCTAAAAACCATGAGAAACCATAAAAATCCTAAAAAATCCATAAACATTCCTAAAATGTAAAAACCCCCCTAAAAAGACTAAAAACCCATAAGAAAAACATAAAACCCTAAAAAATCTTTAAACCCCTCAAATCCCAAAAAATGGAAACACCACTAAAATCTTAAAAGGCCATAAAAACTATAAAAAACCATAAAAATTTCTAAAAACCTTAAACATCTAAAAACATAAAACCCATAAAACTTCACAAAGAACAAAAAAATCATTTAAACCCCTAAAAATGTTAAAAATTATAAAATTCCTTTAAACCCCTAAAAACTCAAAAAACCCTAAAACCACCAAACAACCATAATACCCCTAAAAATTTATATAATCGTAAAAACACTCAAATCCCTAAAAACCATAAAAATACTTAAAAATCCCTAAAAATCCCGAAAAATATAAAAGACCCTAAAACCATGAAAAACCCTAAGAAAACATTAAAATACTAAAATACATAAAACCCCTAAAAACCTAAAAATGCTAAAAATAATAAAAACCCCTAAACATACTAAAACAAACTTGAAGTCCATGAAAACAAAAAAAACGTTACAATCATAAATAATCGCAAATAATCAGTAAAAATGTAAAAAAACACCTAAAAATCATGAAAACCCCTAATAAACCCTTAAAAATCTAAAAACACTAAATGCCCCGAAAAACATAACAAATGATAAAATCCCTACAAAATAAAACACCCTAAAAACCCCAAAAATCCATAGAAACCATAAAAACCCCCAAAAACCTTTAAAAACACTAAAAGACCATAAAAATACGAAAAACCCAAAAACTCAAGAAACACTTTAAACCCCTAAAAAGATTAGAAAACTCAAAAAAAATTGAAACCCTAAAACACACAAAAACAACTAAAAACCAAAAAAAATCATAAAACGTTACATACCCAAAAAACCAAAAAACCCTCAGAATCACAAAAAACCGTAAAAACCATAAAAATCCAATAAAGGCCCTAAAATACATAAAAGCATAAAAAACCATAAAAAGCATGAATCCCCCTAAGAAATCATTAAAACACTTAAAATCGTTAAGAAACCTAAAAATGTTAAAACCCTAAAATACCCTAAAACCCGAAAAAACCCCTAAAAACAATCAAAATACAAAAAACCTAAAAAAATATAAAAATCCAAAAAAATCCAAAAAAAAGCACTAAAAACATAAAAACCCCTAAAAACAATGAAAAACAAAAAAAATACATAAAAACCTAAATACACTAAAACACCATAAAAACAACCCTAAAACCACAAGACCCCATAAATAAAATAAAACCCCCCAAACCCCATAAAATCCCAAAAACCCAATTAAAACTCTAAAAATTATTTAAACCCTTAAAATTTTAAAAACTCTAAAAACCCTTAAAACCCCTCAAAATTTAAACCCCCCTAAAAATGTAAATATACTATAAAACCATAAAAACCTTAAAAAACCCAAAGAAACCCACTAAATCCCTAAAAACCCTAAAAGAGCATAAAAATCCTAAAAACACAAAAAAATTTAAAAACCCTTAACACCTTGAAATACAATTAGAAAACTTTAAAACCTTAAAACTCTAAAAACACTTAAAACCCTGAAAACATAAGAATCCTAAAAATCCTAAAAATAAAAAATATCCTAAAACCCCAAAAACCCTCAAAATCAATTAAATCCATTAGAACCCATAAAAATCCTAAAAACCCTTAAATTACCCAAAAACATAAAAACCCTAAAAACTATGAAAAACCTTAAGAAAACCTTAATAACATAAAAATCCTTAAAACCCTTAAAAACCTAAATACATGAAAAAACCCTAAAACCCTAAAAACTATAAAACCCATAAAAACCTTCAAAATCCCTAAAACCCCTAAAATCCATAAAAATACTAAAAATTAAAAATTAAAATTTAAAAAATTAAAGATTCTAAAAACCCTAAGAAAACCATAAAAATTTAAAAACCCTTAAAATATCTAAAAAAGCATGAAACTCTAAAAACCCATAAAGACGCTAAAACACTAAATCCCCAAAAACCATAAACACCCTAAAAACCTTAAAAACACACAAAACCATAAGCACCATAAAAAAACTAGAAAATATAAGTCCTTTTAAACCCCAAAAAACATTAAAAACTCTAAAACACCTTTAAAATCCTAAAAACCCCAAAAACCCAAATAACCCTTGAAGATCCAAAAATATCATAAACCCCCAAAAAACCATAAAAATACTAAAAACCTAAAAATCCCTAAAACCCAAAAACCATAAAAATCATTAAAAGGACCTACATCCTTAAAAACACATAAAATATTAAAAACCCTCAAAAAACCTATGAAAACATTAAATAATAAATATATTTTAACCCCCTAAAAATATAAAAAATTTCTACAATGTGGTGATTTAATGCATCTATACAGGTGTTTCTTTGCCTATCGTTCATGGATATTGGGTGTGGCTATTTTTTTCCTAGGTCTATATTCGATGCACTCAGTTGTGTTGCTTCTTGATATATTATTGGATCATGTTTGAGAGGTGCTATTTTTTCATTTTTTTAGTTTAGTGGGACTTGTGATATGGGATCATGTGTTGTTGGCTACTAGAAAGTTTCTTTACTATCCTTTGTTTTGTAGGAAGCTGCCTATATGCATTCGTTTCTGGGTTAGTGCATTGACGGTGGTAGTGAAATTGTTATTTTTTTGTCTGATGCTACCTTAGTGGGGTTTGTGCTATACTGGTGAGGTGACTGCACTTACTTTGAGTGTTTTTTCATTTGGGTGTCACATAGAGTTCTTCATTATATTCTTTTGTCTTTCAATTTTCTTGGATTATTGATATATTTAGAAGCCTTCTCAGGTTCTCTTATTCTTGGTTGGTCTTAGAGCATCTATGGGGTCAGACGCCTTTTCACCTTTGAGTGATTTGTTTTGTAAATCATTTTTTATTTTTATACTAAAAACTATTTCTTTGCAAAAAAACCAAAAAACCCTTAAAAGACCATAAAAATCAACAAAACCATAAACCTCGTAAAACCCATACAAACCATAAAAACACCAAAAAACCAAAAACAATCCTAAAAACCCACCAAAAACTCTAAAAACCCTTTAAACCCCAAAAAAGTTAAAAAACTCTAAAAAAATTAAAACCCCATAAATAACTAAAAACAACCCTTAAACCCAAAAAAAACCAAAGAAACCCCAATACCCCTAAAACCCTACAAACACAAAAACCATAAAAAATCCTAAAAATGTACAAATTATAAAAATCCCTAAAAATAAAAAAAAACATAAAAACCGCAAAAAACCCAAGAAATCATTAAAAAACCTTAGAAACCTATAAACATTAAAACCCCTAAAAACATAAGAAATGCAAAAAACCCTAAAATTTACAAAACCCTAACACCCTCAAAATAGCTAAAAACCTTAAAAATCATAAAAATCCTAAAACAGCCTTAAAGATCACTAAAATTATAAAAAATCCTAAAAACTGTAAAAACCCCGAAGAATACCATAAAAATAGAAATCAATTAAAATCCCTAAATCACTAAAAAATGTTAAAACCCCTAAAAGGACCTACGACCACCTAAATACCATAAAACCTGAAAACCATAAAATACCTAAAAACCGTAAAAACAAAAAACTCAAAAACCCATTTAAACCCCTAAAAATGATTGAAAAACACTAAAAACCTTAAAACCATTAAAAAACTAAAAAAACACTTTAACCCCACAAAAAACATAAAAACCTAAAAACCATAAACACCTCTAAAAATCCTCAAAATCCCAAAAACCCATAAAAACCCTATAAAAATCTAAAAAAACCTAAAAAATCCCTAAAAATATAAAAAAACTCTAAAACCTTGAAAAATCCTAAGAAAAATTTTAAATCCTAAAAACACTTAAACCCAGAAAAATTCTAAAGACCCCAAAACAATCAGTAATTTTTTTTAAAAACATAACATACCCTAAAATCCTTAAGGACCACTAAAAACCTTAATGATTAAAAAACACATAAAACACCAAAATTACTAAAAAATGATAAAAACCATAAAAGACCCTAAAAACCATAAAACCCCTAAAATCCCATAAACACCCTAACAATCACTAAAAACATTAAAAACCCTTTAAATCAATAAAAATATTAAAAAACTAAAAATACTTAAAAACACTAAAAAATGGAAAAACCCAAAAACCCCTCAAAACCCTCAAAACCTCTAAAAACCCTAAAAACCAAAAAAAATCTAAAAATTCTTGAAAATCCCAAAAAACATAAAAGACCCTAAAAACCCTAAAAACATTAAATAAATATGAAAACCAAGAAACACTTAAACTCATCAAAAACCTAAAAACGTAAAAAGCCCAAAAAAACATAAAACGATCAAAATCCCAAAACTCCCAAAAACCCATAAAAATTATAATAGGTCCAAAAATTCTTAAATATCTAAAAACCGATAAAAACCTTGAAAACCATAATGGAGACCATTAAAACCATAAAAACCTTAAAACCCAAAAAAATATAAAAAACCCTAAAAGACTCAAAAAAAACCTAAAAACACATAAATCCCATAAATTCTATTAAAAACATTTAAAAACCTTAAAAACCCAAAAAAAAATTAAAAATATATAATAACTATTTAAATACATAAAATATTTTAAAAACATAAAAATAACCATAAAACCCTAAAAACAGATAGAAAACTCCTAAAAGCCCAAAAAATCCAAAAACCCTCTAAAAACCTACAAATACATAAAACCTCTAAAAACCCCTAAAGACCGTAGAAATTGTAAAAAACCAATAAAATCTCCAAATTTCCTATAAAAACTTAAAAATCCTAAAACACTGAAAAAACATAAGAAACCCTTAAAAAACTAAAAAACATTAAACCCCTAAAAAACCTAAAAATTCTAAAAACCTAAAAAACATAAAATACCCTAAAACCCCTCAAAATCCCCAAGGACCCTAAAAACCATAAAAATCATAAAAAATTTATAAAATACCTAAACACATAAAAAACCCTATAAACCCAAAAAAAACTCCAAGAAAACCTTAAAACCCTAAATAATCATAATACCCCTTAAAACATAAAAAATGATGAAATTCCAAAAATATATTAAAACCCCCAAAATCTCATAAAAACCTTAAAAATTCCCAAAAAAAATAAAATACATCCAAAACCCTAAAAGACCACTAAAACTATAAAAACCCATTAAACTACTAAAATTGTTAGAAAATCTAAAAAACCATAAAATCCATAAAAAACTAGAAAACCCCCTAAAAACAAAAAACACCACAAAACCCTAAAAACCCATAAAGACCCTAAAAATCCATAAAAACCATAAAATGCATAAAAATATTAGAAACCCCATAAAAATACCTAAAAGTATAAAACACCGTAAAATCCAGGAAAACCCCTAATAAAACCTTAAACACCTAAAATAAATTAAAACCCAAAAAACTCCCCAAAAAATATAAAATCCCAAAAACGATCTTAAACCCCTTAAGCACACCCAAAATCCATAAAAACCATAAAAACCATAAAAATCCAAAAAAATCACTTAAGATTTTCAAAAATGTAAAAAAATCTAAAAACACTAAAAAAGCCAAAATAAACCTTAAAATCTAGAAATCACATAAAAACTCTAAATAACTAAGAAATTCCAAAAACCAAAAAGACGAAAACCCCCCTAAAAATATAAAATCCCCTTAAAACATTAAAAAACCTAAAAGCCCATAGAAATCATTAAACTACTAAAACCACTAAAAACCCTTTAAACTACAAAAATGTTAAAAAATTATAAAAACAATAACACCCCTAAAAACTCCAAAAAACCCTAAAACCCCAAAAATCTATAAGAAACATAAAAATAGTAAAACCCCTAAAAATTCCTAAAAACCAATCTACCATAAAAATCCAAAAAGAACCCCTAAAATATAAAAACCCTAAAACCCTAAAACCCTAAAAACCCCTAAGAAAATATTCAAAACCTAAAAATAGTTAAAACCCTTAAAAACTAAAAAAATGATATAAACCCTAAAACCCCCTAAAAAGACCTTAAACCCATAAAACCATATATATCCATAAAACCCTAAAAACCAAAAAAATCCTAAAACCCATAAATATCCCTAAAAGTGTAAAACCCCCTAAAAATCCCTAAAAACCCCTAAATCCATAAAAATCCATAAAAATCCTAAAAATGTCCTAAAAATCCATTAAAATGTAAAAACCCCTAAAAATTCTAGACAACTGAAAAACCAAAAAGCACATAAAATCCATAAAAATCCTAAATTGAAAAAACCCTTAAATGACCCTAAAACCCCCTAAAAACTATAAACACCCCTAAAAACATTAAAACCCCAATAAACACATAAAAACCCTAAAACCCAGCAAAAAATCTAAAAACCCATTAAAACCGAAAAAATATTAAAAAACTCTAAAAACCCATAGAAACCCTAAAAAAATAAAAAAACCCCTAAAACCCCAAATACAATAAAATATTAAAATCCCTAAAAACTCTAAAATCCATCAAAATCCATAAAACCCTATACAGAAAAATATACTAAAAAATACCTAAAATCCTAAAAAAGTAAAAAAAAAACTCTAAAAACCCTAAAAAATTGAAAAAACTCAAATATCATAAAACCCTTAAAAACCAAAAAACACTAAAAACCCTAAAATACCCTAAAAGACCCTAAAACCCCTCAAAATACCAAAAAAACTGAAATGAAAAAAATAAAAAAAAAACTAAAAATCCCTAAAATCATAAAAAACCCTAAAAATTGTGAAATCCCTTAAAAATGGCTCAAAAACCTAAAAATGCTTAAATCCAAAAAAAATCCAAAAAAATGAAGAAAAAAACTGAAAATACCCTAAATCCCATAAAAACCTAAAAATCCATTGCTATCTTGTGTCCAAGAGTTGTTATGTCGCTCCTTGATGTCTTGTTGTCTTGTGATTAGGAGTTTATTTTTTCTTTCTTTTTCTAGTTTAGTGGGTCTTGTGCACCATGATCATGAGTTGTTGCCTGCTAGATGGTTTCCTTGATGTCTTCTGTGCTACTGGAGGTTGGATGGATGTGCTGGTTTTTAGTTTAATGCATTGATGACAATAGTGAATTTATGAATGGTTTATCTGCTATGACCTTAGTCTTTGTGGTGCTGCTTCGGTGAGGCAATGTTAATTGGTGTGGTTTTTTCATTCAAGTGCCAACCAAAGGGCTTTGTGCGGTTCTTGTGTACTTTAGTTTTCTTGGCTTCTTGGTTCATCTAGTTGTCATCCTTAGTGCTCTTACGCTTTTTTGGTCTTAGAGCTTCTTTGGGGCCAACCTTTATTTCATCTTCATGAAAAATTGTTTATAATTCAATTTCTATTTTTATTTTGACCTACAAAAAAAACTAAAAAAACAAAAAAAACCCTAAAAACACTAAAACCATAAAAAAAATAAAAACCAATACAATCATAAAAACCCCTAAAAGCACATACAAACCATAAAAATCCACTAAAAACAATAAAACTTGTTTAATCCCAAAAAATGTTAACAACTCTAAAAAAATTAAAACCCCGAAAAAATTAAAAAATCCCATAAAAACCCAAAAAAACAATAAAGACCCTAAATACCCTAAAACCAAAAAAACCCTAAAAACTCTTAAAAACAATAAAAATCCTAAAAATACATAAAAATTCCTTAAAATATAAAAAAAAAATTAAAACACCGAAAAACTTAAGAAAACCACAAAAAAACTAAAAAAATTAACCCGCCCCCCAAACACAACAAATACTGAAAAACCTAAAAAGTATTAAAACCCTAAATCCTCTAAAAACTCTTAAAATTCCTAAATATCCTAAAAACCCAATAATCCAAAAAAATATTAAAATAGCATTAAAAATACCTAAAAATGTTAAAGTACCTAAAAACCATGAAAACACCCAATAGAATACCTTAAAAACATAAAAACACTTAAAACCCCTAAAATGAAAAAAATGTTACAAAACCTAAAAGACCCTAAAACCCCCTAAAATAATCAAATCCCAAAAAACATAAAAAATTATAAAAACCATAAAATAAAAAAAAACATAAAAACACTTTAAACCACTAAAATGACAAGAAACTTTGAAACCATAAAACCCTAAAAATATCAAAAAACACTAAACACCCAAAAACCATAGAAAAACCTAAAAACACTAAAACCCCCCAAAATCCTCAAAAACCTTAGAAAGCATAAAAAAAATATAAATAAAAAATCACTAAAATATCTAAAAACATAAAAACCCCTAAACCCTACGAAAACCTTACAAATAGTGAAAACACTTTCCCCCCCTTAGAATTAACACCTCATGATGATTTTATTTTTCTGAACGTTTTCCAATGGGTTTGTTCATGGAACTAGAAATGTCTAATGGTTCTATATTAGAAGGGACCTTCTTTCCAAAGGTAAAATCTTGTTAGATATTTTGAACAGCGATGCTTAAGAACTCACATTGGTCAAGAGGATGGGAGGTTGATCCCATCACACCCATTTGGGTGGAATTATTTCCTACTCAAGGACTCTAGTATAGATTTAATCTATGTTCATGAATCCTTCGTTAATTCCCATGTATGAGGTGGTTCATCCAATTGTTAACAATAAATTATTAGCATGCATAGATCTTAGAATCATCTATATGTATCTGAGGTTATTCATCAATGTTGATATCAGTTTGTATCTGAGGTTCTCCATCAATGGTATCCCCTCATATACTACTTATATATTATTTGGTCATTATTACGATGATACTGGTTTTCTAGATACTCAGTGGGTCACTCTGGAGTATATCGCCATCCAGGGAGATGAGATTTGTTTTGATGTTTGGATCAAACCCATAGATTAGATTCCTATGTATCTTTATCAAAGGAATCAGAACCCGCGTAGTCTAGTGCCACTTAATGGGGAACATCATACCTTTTAAGGTCATGTGATAAGGACCCAACCATATAGTTCAACATAATATAGAGATGATGTCTAGGCGGAAGGTTTCTAGTCAAAGTTTTGTGGGGGGGATTATGCTAAAGAAGCCCAGGGAAAGACATGGTCATAACCCTTATATCTGAGATAGATAACTCTGAAAAAATATCCTTGGGATAGGGGTCATCATGACCATGGATATAAAAATCCACATGTGCCCCAAGATTCCTAACCGTATGGTAGGACCATTGTAGAAAACCTATAATCGTAGAAATAAAAATCCAAAGGAGAGACACTACAACATTCCTTTTCCCATGGATCTGTAAGTTAGGAGAACCTGGTGGAGTTTTTAAGTTAATCCCTCTAAGAAAAGGGGTACAAAGGAGGATATGGCCTACCATGGATGGATTTAAAGAAGTATTAAGGAATGGATTGCATAGATTGGAGTGTAGGGTGAACCAAGGAGGCTCGCACAAAGGGTACTTCATGTAGGAAGGTCTGATAAAACTAATGGTACCTTGGGAAATAGAGAACTCTGGTGACTATACATGGGAAAGACTTTTCTCAAGCCTTCAAGGGTCTCCACAGGTGTTCCCAGAAGTAACTCGCATATGTCCCTAAATGGAAAGGGGGGCCTCTGGATATTCTTTATTTATCCTGGGGTGAGCGTGTGCCTCACACAGATGTTGTTTATTTTGAACACTGGTAGGAATTTTAATTTCAATATCCCTCTTTAAATCCATCTTCTTTAGGTTTTAGAAAGCTACTTGTAAGGTAAAGAGGTCTTGAGTTAAGGACTAGGGTGATCATAGCTCCATGAGGCCTTTTGGAAATTTAATCCATAAAAATGAAGAGCCCATGGTCCTATTTATAGGTATATATAGGACCCTAGGTGAAGTTATAATCCCATGTAGTTGTTTCTTGTTGGTGTTGTGCGTAGGTGAATCATATAGAGTTCCACACATGTAACTTGCATGTCAACGGTTCTTGGGGGGCTTGGGTGAACAGCCTTTGGGGCCTTTGAAATCCTTTACCATATCCACTTATTTCCTTATATTCTCCCTAAGGTATTTCCCTTTGTCTAATTTTTATCCATGTAACCAAATGGGGTTTCAATAAAATACCCCCCCCCCCTTAGGATTGGATCTGATAAAAAAAGAATATGGCTATATCCTCAGGTAAAAGGGATGAAAAGGGTGGATGGTTCACGTAGGTATTCCACATTAGGATTTTTCTCAATTATTCCATGTAAGGGTGTCACATATACGAGCCATGTAGGGAGGCATCCTTATGTATAAATAGTATCCTAATTTTGGTGAATAGCTCTCACGGCTCTGAATTTTATGGTCTCACTGAGCTAGTCTCCCACAAAAACCCAACACTAAAACTCATTCGTTGAAGATATAATTTTTTCATACATGGTATGTAACTATCTAAATGACGAATAGTCTTGGGTGAGTGACTTTTTTATGGATCATGGACAATGTACATATTTGAGGCATTTTCATGAGGCATCTGTATGAGGAACTTACGTGAGTTCATGCCTTTTTCAAATTCCTCAATTTCTTCAATCTTTCTTATAAAATTAACTTATAATCAAACAAAATTGGTAATTATTTTCATGATAAATGGATGATATGAATATTTTTATTTTTGATGAACATGATAGTAAATGCATTGAGGAGATAATAAAATCATAGTGTACAATTTTTACAATGTTTACGATATTACACTTCCTAATCTGGTGGAGTAATTAAATAAATATCACTGTTATTTTCCAGAGACTGCATATCTTCCAATTTATGGTTATGGACATCTGTAGGATATCCTCACACCATCTCTAAAGAACTACATCACGATTTCTTGGTTTCAAAATCAGAATAATTTCACAACTTTCATCATTTCTAACATATGTGCTCATATCACTATCAGGACATCATCTATAGCCTATTTTATAAATAACAACCTGTGTAATTCAGATCTAAAAAAACACAATTGTATTAAATTTAGATTTATATTAATCCATATTTGATGATTCATAGATAGATTAGTCTAAGGGTTGGAGGAAATATTGGGACTTCTGCCCAGGAGGGGGGTTAAGCCTACCTGGATGTGGGAATACAGGGTGCACCAAACCTATAAAGAATTAAAAAATGAAATGAAATATGTTTGAATTTATGAGGATGTGTGGGTAGGGAAGACTATAAGAATGACAATTTAATTTCATAGCTACTAAGATGGTAGAGACCATTGAATAATTCTTTCTATCTGATGCATAGAGAAGTTGGCATAAGTTTATGGGATGTTCAAAATAATTCCAAGGTTCTGATCCTTGGATATATCTATGAAAAAATTTATCCCTCCAAGGGAGATGTGGGATGATACCCATAGGATTCCAGATTTAGCACATGAGATACTGAAAACATCCCACAATATAAAGAAGGAAGACCCCCGCATAAGGGGGGATATTTATTCCTAGGTGTGGATGATTAAATTCCTTGAGAATAAGAGGGAAGGATCCACTTGAAAGTATCCAAAAATTTGTCCTAAGGCAATGAATAAAGTTCACCCAACACCTTTTGGCTAACTTTGGAGAAGGGGGAGTACGAAAAGTGGGGATATGAGATCAGGCCCAACATTCCAGTTAAGACATTTCTTGCAGTATTTCTAGCCATATATATTAGTTACTATTTACTATCTATATATTATTCTAATGGCGGCATAAATCCAGGAACATTTGTTGTAGTATCGAAGATAGATGGGGGAAATTTTGTGGGTTGGTCATCCCTGTCATTGGAAAATCCATAGAATCCTATTGCATGTTCATGTAGGGAAGTATTATTTTCAGAATCATAGGATCATTCCATGTATTTTCGAGATGGATTTTAGCCCACTTCATAACTTACACCATGAAAATCAGGACTACGATTCTTGGTAGTGAGTTTCGACCATATTTCTAGGCTATATCCAGAATTCCACCCTAGTCTTTGAAACCCAATGAAATCCAAACATAGATGAGCCTATTTAAAGAGTTAGACTTCATACCCTATAGGAATCCATCAACATGGATATTTAATAATGACAAGAAGGGTATAATTGAGATGAGGTCATGCATGATATCCTTTAGGTATGGTGTTCCAGCGACTAGGATTGATGATGAAATCATATGCAAGGACTATGCTCTGTATAGGTTTGTGTGCCAATTTAAATGTCTGAAAAAATAACTGTATCTCATCCAATGAATGTAGAGGAAGAGAAGAACCTAATAGTATCCCGAAATCTATGGTTTCTCAAAACTATGGAGTTGAAATAGAGGGTGGTCAACCTACCCTAGAAAATGAAATCAGTGGGTTAACCTCCTATTATTATAATTTCAAAATTGCATCATACCCTGAAGGGGTGCTAGCCAAATCTATTCCTATGTTTGGGAAGAAGAAGCGGAGTAGGAATATTCCTCTGTTTTGGAAGGTTCTTCATCTACTTCAGAAGATATTTCATCCATTTAATAGGATACAAATTATGAGGTACCATGTGTTTCCAAATGACCTCATACATGGTATAATAAACATATCAAAATAGAAAGGGACACACTAAATGAGGTCACACCAAGACAGTCAAGTCATCCCCACCAAGAGGAGTCATGGGTTCTATTCTCTCATCATTCATCCATGAAAGAAAGGTTTGGGAAGCCCATAAAATGCAAGGATACTAAATCATCTTCACAATAAACTGGGATATATTCAGAATTCAAATGACCAGAGACAGTCCAATTGTGGTACAACCTGTTTTTTGATTCTGAAATCACATGGGTGCTCCTATGTGGAGGGATGCAATTCCAGGGGATAGGAGACGTTCGAGCCCCACCTGATATTCACTTTGTGGAAAATCTTATTGAAGTGATGATTCATATCTAGGATTTATAGATACTCATTAATGCAACTGACAACCCGATTCCTACCACAAAGTGGGTTAAGGATATGGAAAATGGGGTACTGCTAAATGGATTGATCATTCATCTTTTGAAGAATGGCATATATTTTTCAATCCTAAAGACATAAGTTACCCTCTCTTAGTAATATTCTCTTCTTTTTATTTATATTTCAGAAAAATTGTTATTGCTAAAAGGGGAAACACCATCATAAAATTTTATTGCTGGAAAAAGGGAGACAAATCAAGGTTCCATTGTTGTAGTACAACCTTGGTGGTACCCTGATTGGGGTTACTAGATCACCCCTCAAATCATGAGAGTTATCTCCATGCTAATAGGCCATTGAGGAAGAGATGGTGGGATAATTAACATTTTTTCCCTTAATACATATCTTTTTGGAAATTGATATTATCCCTCCTCTGTCAGAAAAGATGAAGAAGAATGAATTTTGGAGGGTGAAATATCTATCTAAACCCCTTTCCAGCAGCAGTAAGTAATGTTGGTTCCATTAATATCTACTTCATCCATAATAAGTGCTTAAACTTCCTTGTATTACAGTAACTCATTCCCTTTATTCTCTCAAGGGGGTTGTATATGAACCTCCAAGGACTAATGAGGGTGCTCTGGACTAAGCACAGATTCTTACTGGTGATTCAGATCCCTCACCTGAAGGGGTGTTAAGGGAAGAGGATGCATCATCTTCTCCTGGCACTATTCCTATCAACATATTGTAAAGGGAGGAGGAATATTGTAATATTAGATATACATCATAAGATGTTGAATTCCAATTATTGACTTCAATTTCTATAATATTTCAGATTCTTATCAAGCACTAGAGGACCCTACGATGACTGATGTTGACCATACGTCATTCACTGAGGAAGTTTTTCAGGGTCTCATGTCATCGGTGGAGGGAAAAGTGTCATACCATGGAAAATATTCTCTAAATTTTCCCATGGGTGAGATTATCAAAAGGTTTGGGACTTCAATAGATGAACTAAGAAATCTTGTCACAGCCTTTTATGAAATACGAGAACATATTATAAATCCCACTAAATTTAAATAATTTGATGCACTTAATAGGGAATTGAATGGATGTGAGTATTTTTCCCTTTCATAACCAATCTTTTTTCCTAATGATCTACCCATATCTATTTAAATCATATAGCTCCATCCATGGAGGATGTTACATTATAGGATCTAATGCAAGAAATTGAAGTCCATATTAGTCCTATTATTAAGGGCGGGGGGAATCAGGTGGACCCTACAATAGGAAATATTTCTCAGACTCATTTGGAAAACCCTGATAAAACCTAGTAGAGTGTCCCTCATCAAGAGGTGCCAGGTTAGAAAACTGAATTCTGGGATTCTAAGGAGGAATCCTCCCAGGA
Source organism: Viscum album (assembly GCA_963277665.1). Lineage (NCBI taxonomy): Eukaryota > Viridiplantae > Streptophyta > Magnoliopsida > Santalales > Viscaceae > Viscum > Viscum album. The sequence goes on along the minus strand of OY728136.1, from coordinate 1,421,010,658 downwards.
TGTTATCCAAATATTGGATAAATGTCACCAAATATTGTGGTTGTGCCTCATTCTCAATATTCTTTGGATGCTAACCATGATTCTAAATCATCGTTTAGGGTTATCAGCTTCTGCGACTAGGTCCAAGGGAGGAGCTACTATACCAATTCAGCAAAAATAGGAAGGATATGAGGCCACTATCTTGGGGGAGTATATCAAGGCACTTCTCCATGTTATTTGGATCCAGAGTACATTACTCCCACTAATAGTGGCTCTGAGTCAGACATAGAGTTGTAGGTTTCTCTCAGTGTCCCATACGGAAGGGCATGGAAGATCACCTGGAAGATAACTTCTGAGACATCTCTATAATACCTTCCTTCATAGTCTAGATGAATTCAAGATCTGTTTGTCATGTTTGGATATGGTGAATTTTTTTACCACCCAATTCATACTAATAGGAATGATACTATTATTAGGTTGGATCACAAACATAAGCTATGAAAAGATCACATAAATTCCAAACTAATCTCCAATGTTGATGACTTTTGATATTCATTAACCCAAGTGGAGGTCATTTATAACACAAAAATGACAATGTTTAAATAGAAAATAATGGAAAATACCATTAAAGAGTCATGAATTCAATGAGAAATGGACACCATTCATGGGTGAACTTGAACAACTTCATCATTCACTATAAGAATCCCAAACAGAAGGGTCAACTGCCATTGTGACTATAACTGAATCACTTCTCCAAGATAAGGAGTCTAAATCTAGTTGATTGACTTAGCTTCAATGAGCAGATTATGGGGATTATGAGTTCATTCAATATATTAAGAGTTATGCTGAAGGTATCTTATAATATATGGCATAGAGACTCCATCATGTGGATGCTCCTCTGGTTTTTCTCCATAAATGAAAATAATTTGGTTTTAAATCATATATGTGTCATCCTTACTCTCTTCCTATGATCATAGCATCGAATCTGATTTTTATCGAACGATATCATCAAATCAGTTAATCATAATCACAATGGTATGGTTGGGGGTTCCCTAATTTTTACCTATGACAAGGGGAACAGTGAGTGTAGTTCAACTATTTCTAGGGTCATATGAACAAACCTACAATCCTTTTATGTTTTGTGTCATCTCCCTAATTTTTTCCTAATCTTGATATGATGGAGACATAGTGAGCGGGACTTGGATTTTTCAAAGATCACATTTTTCAGGTTTTCATCCAAACAAGATTTCTCCCTTACTTGATTTTTCCTAAACCACAAAGAGTGAAGTTATAGAGAGATGAGTCTCAACTTTTTTCTAGAGTTCTCTTTTTGGGATTTCAATTTAGTGAGTACTGTGTATCTTTTTATCATTAGTTTAAAGTCATGTATGCCAGACTAAAAAGGCTAGTATTTTAGGTAGAATTGCTTTGACCATGAATTTTTATAGGATAACACAAACAAAGCATAATGGTTTGGAATATTTGTATATTCTTCAGATACTTACAAGGGGAATCATGAGCTATCATTTTATGGTTTTGAATCTGAAATGTTAAATATGCGAATAGAGGAGGTCTCTCCTGAGGATAAAGATACATGTAGCTAATAAATCCATTATTGGGACTGTTTTATGCAAGGACAACTAGGGCTCATACTTCATAGTCTTTTAGAGATATCCTTAGGATAATAGACTTGTTATATGGGTGACTTATACAAGGACAACTGGGGTGCGTACTACGTAGTCATGCAAAGGATTTCTTAGAAATTCTGACAATCTATTTCTCATGGGTAAGGAAGTTTAAAGAGATTCATATTTCTCAAGACCACTAAGGATGGTTTTTTCATGGAAAGATGTCTAAAAATAATGGGATCAACTGTATTGTAACATTCCATGAATTTAAAATCACTTCTACATGAATTTGGATTTAGTGGAGGAGGGTACATTTTGTTAGATGGACAATGTCAGAGAGTAAGACCCCTTTTTGAAAAAGGGTAAAAGCATCATGCAGTTTAATTTCATGAGACTAAGACATTGACTGTGTATTTTAACATCTTAAAATGAGGAAATTATTATATATAGTTTAAATTCATACCATAAGGACATTATTCTGTGAATTTTAAATTCATGAAACCAGGACATTATGTTTTGTAGTTTAAAGTAATACTAAAAGGACGTTAGGGGACTATAATTCAAGGTCTTTAGCTTTGAATGGAATATTGATGATTCTCCCACACTTTGTATATAAATATACTAACATATTCAGGAATTAAAGAAGAAAGTTTTAAGATATGATTTGGGGATTCCCGAATATGAATATAGGTATGGGGAAAAGGGTTTATGGCATTAAAGAAGTTCTCTCATAAGGAAAAAGTCACCACTGGTTAAAAACCCCTTTATGGGGGATGTTTTAAGTAAGAACAACTAGAGAACATACAACGTAGTCAAATAGTAGAATTATTTAGCTGATAAACCCATTACAAGGTTCATCTTATTCAAAGATCATTGGGTGTATTCTAGCATAGTCAGATAAAGGATTTCTTAAGCATTTTAACATTTTACCACTAAAAGATGATGAATGTTTACAGATATTTAGATCTCTGTAAGCACATAGTTTCATTTTTGTAGAAAAGTACCTCAATAAGAAAGGGGTATTTCAAGTTATGATTTACAAAGAATTGGGGGAATGGGATCTCTATGAAGGTATGAACCAAGAACAGGAAGTATGGTTACTATAGTTTTAGGTCATTTGACTAGGACCATAATATTATCGAAACGATGGATGTTGTGTGATCAAATTTCCTAAGGTAATTCTAGATTGGTTTGAACATATGAAGGGGGAAAATTTAAATGAAGTTCTTGGGGGATTTTAGATTGGGATAAAGGTCATGGGAAAAATATTCAAGGTATTCCCATTGAATTTGAATCATAGGTTCTAGCATACCATCATCAAATCTCAAAGGGACAGGAGAGGCTTATCCCAAGGGAGAAATTACCACAATTTTAAAAACCCATTTTGCAAGATGTTTTATGCAAGGAAAAATAGGCAACATACTGCATATACAAACAATGGAATACTTTTAATGAAATGCATGTTATAAGGTTCATTTTTTTGAAAATCCAACTGGGGTGTAATAAAGCATTGTCTAGAAAAAGAACTCTCAAGTATCATACATTATACTACTTGAAGATGAGGAATGATTATGAATATCTGAAAGTTATCAAGATTGAAAGTGTGACATGTATAAGGGATATGTACAAGCATAAATGAATCATTTGGAATAATATTGGACATGATTTGTAAGTCCCTTGTATAGATCTGACTTATATGTATAAGGGGGGCATCTCTATTTCCATAGTGGTCCCCCTAATGAGTGGACTCAAAATAAAAAACTCATGCATTGAATTTTAATTGTATGCAAGAGGGGGGGAATTTGTCTTTTCCTAATAGATGGGACTAGGATCAAGGACTAAGCATCACTGTGTATCTCAGTAGGATGAGAATCAATCCACACATAGTTATAACAATAAAGGTCCCCCATGCTAATTGAATTTATGTTTGGAGGATATAGGGGGTTTGGATATGGGTTCATGTGTAATGTGAGAACTCGTATTGGATCTCCTCATGTAGAATTGACTCAAACATGGGAGAGTATATAATTTTTGATTTTGTGCTATGGATTGGCCTAAGAATGATGATATAGACATCACTACATATCTCCTAGGGGTGAGAATCAAGCCACACTTTGTTCTTGAAAAACTGTACAGATTATCATCACGTAGAAAGGACATGTGTGGTTTCGATATGAAAAGGAATATTATAGTTAGAACAAGGTGTAGGACCTAGGAATCACTACCTATATTTCTAGAGAAATAATCAAACCACATGTAGTTCTTAGACAAATGTTTCACTTTATTTTCATGTGATGATCGAAGCTGATATGCCTTTTAGGGTCTTGTATCCTGGACCATGATAGATCCAATGGAAATCTATATACCTTACTCATGTGGGGAAATCCTTTACCAAACTACTAAGACTACATTATATTTTCTTGGGTTGAGAAACAAGGTATGATAATGGTTTCTTTTAGAGATCAATGGAAACACAAGTGAAGGATAGGGGAATTTTGATTTTATGGTGGTTGGGATAAGAGATAGGATCCAGGTGTCACTAATTATCTCATAAGGATGAGAATCAAGTTGTATGTAGTTCTTGATTATCCCATGTTGTTTAACATCACACGATAAGGAAAAAAGATAAACAGGTATGGATGGATGAAAATATTATATCTAAACTAGGGTATAGGACCTGGGCATCACTATGTATCTTATCAGGGGAAGAATCAATCCACACATAGTCCTTGAAAATTTTTCCCCACCTCAATTGATATTTTATGATGGAATAATGGATTTTGATAATTTCAAGAATGATGGTTGGGATTAAATCATGATTTATATGTATCACCATTCATCTCATTATAATTAGAATCAATCCATAATTCTAGGAAAAGTTCCTTGTGAAAATTTGATTCATGTATGGGGAAAAGGAAAGGGGTTTATCTTTTCCAAAATTGTGGCTCGACCCAGGATTGGAGATATAGGTGTCACTACATGTCTAACCAAAATAAGAATCAATCCACACATAGTTCTTTAAATTTTCCCTATACATTTGTGATCCATACATATAGGGAGTTAAGTGGTTTTTTATTTACTGTGACCGGACTCGAGATAGGAGATTTGGGCATCACTACATATCTAAATATGATGATAATAAAGCCACACATAGTTATTATGGAAGTCTCTTCACAAAAATTGGTTTCTGAGGTGGGTAAGGGGTATTTAAATATTTTCTAGATTAATATTTGGGTCTATAGATGATGCTATATATCACCAGGCATCTCATTGTAATGATAATCTGGTCATACATTCTAGAAAAGTTCGTTGTGTAGATCCGGTTCATGTATAGGGAAAGAATAAATTTTCTTTGTGGTCATATCTAGACCAGATATTAAAGATATGGGCATCACTATGTATCTTACTGAATTAATAATAAAGAATAACATAGTTCTTGGATAGATCGTGCAGTTTACCTTCATATGATGAGGACTTTAGCTGTGTAATTTGTCATATTATGGTAAGTATGTGAAAATTTTGGGACTTATTCTTGTAAAAAGGGTCCTAAATTTCATTATGGAGTGGAAATGATGTAAGTGGGTCTTATTAATTGGGGAAGCCTGGATTTATTCATCAATTCCGGCCAAGAGGTAATCATGACCCACTAAGGGGTTAGAGCGATGTGATTGGGACCTACTATGAGATGGAGGCCTTTTTTTAAAGGACCACAAGGGATATATAAACTCACGGTACACTGGGGGTTTCTTAATGTTGAATGAAAAAAGACATTAACCGTGAAGTTTAATGTCATTCCATAAAGAAAATGGGTGTATTTAAATTTATTATCATTTAATAAGTACATTATGTCGTGTTGTTTATTGTCATGTAACAAGGACATTATGTCATGAATTTTAAGGTCATGTGAAAAATACCCACTATGCAGTTTAATGTATTGAAGCTTGGATATTGATAGTGTAATTAAATGAAATATTTCATTAGAAAACTTTCATTGTTGGGGGTCATGGTGAATTCTACATCCATTGAGATTCCGTAATAAGCTCTATTATTGTGGACTTTATGTATGGATTAAGGTCTATACCACTTTGGATAAAGATTTGGAGGCTTCTTTCCTAGTATAATTGGAGTCCTTAAGACCAAAAACAACTCTCCTTAGAGGAATGAATGGATGTGGGCCTTCTTGTTAAAGGCCTTTGATATCTAGTATTTATATACTTCCAAATGATGCAAGGTTTGGAATCTCTTTTCATCCAATCACTCCAATTCATCTAGTTATTTCTAGGATTGTTCAACTATAGATATATTGTCCGATATGGCAATATGTATAGATAGTAATTGAACCTCAATGGGTAGGACTATTTCTATCCCATATACCAGTGAATATGTGCTTTCCTATGTTTCATTATGAGTCATAGTCAGGTATGTCCAAAAGGAATTAAAGAGCTTGTTATACCAAGAAATGTTATGTTTATCCAACATTTTATAGAGTATGTTTGATAGGGTCTTTTTGAAAGCATCTATATGTCCATTAGTTGTAGCATGATAGTGCGGAAAATGGTTGGATTTGATATTCTATTCTTGATATAGCTTCATTACCTCAGTAGAGTAGAAATTGGTGACATTGTCTACCAATATAGTATGAGGGGTACCAAATCTAGTAATTTTGTTAGACTTGACGAGGATACAAATGATTTTGGCTCCAAATTCATTGAGGGGTATTGCCTCAACCCATTTGGATAAGAACTCAGTAATAGCCAAGATATATTTAAACTACTTGGTCCAATATAGAAGGTACAACCCCACTATATCCATTCCCCATGTATAAAATTTCCATGAGTATTTAGATGTATATATAAACTTATGAGGTTTTATGGATGAATTTGGCATGAAACTGACAAGAATTGCATTTCTTTGTGAATTTTGTGCTATCTCATGTCATCAAAGGTAAGAAGTATCCAAGCCATCAAATCTAATCAGAAATCCTCTACCCTTACTAGTGGGAACTACATTATCCTCTATGTACTACTTCCATAACAACCAAAATATCTTCTTCATTGACACATATGAGAGTTACTCTATCAAGGAATCATTTATAGAGGAATTTCAGATGATTTGGGCCATTATAAAGAGTGAAATTGGCTACGTGTTGTTGAATATTCTCTCTTCCAACTCTGTCTAATGGGAGAAACCCATCTTGAAGGTGGTTCAATATGGGTTTCATATATCCCATAGTAGGAATATATGACTCATGTATAGGGATAAATTCATTGATCTCATCTGTTATGACTTGAACAAAAGGTGAGACCATCCAGCGATGAGTAATACTGATGATGGTTTTGTCCCGATTTGGATTTTTTAGGGTTGTGGATACATTTTCTAATGCATCTTCTTGGCCGTTCTATAATCATGGTATGTAATTAAATGATGGATTTGAGGGGAATTCATCTATTAACCCTCATACATAGTCAAATAGGGGAATTAGCTCTCTTTTTTTGGCGTACTCCCTGTTGATTTTCTTGATTATGAACTATGAGTCTCCATAATCATCTAGGAGGTTCATAGGTATTTCAAGTGAAAATTTCAAGCCTATAATTAGAGATTTATATTATACCTCATTATTAGTAAAACCCTCTGATAATAGGAAGGATTATAGAATCACTACCTTCTATGGGGAAATAAACAAAAAACCTAACCCTACATTGTTGAGTGTAGGGTCTTCCATTATATTTATTTTTGGGATCTTGGATGAACTATAAAAATACATTTCCCATCTTTGGGGATTTCATTGAATAGATAATATATCATCATCTAAAAAGTCATTATTTAATGACATCTCTTCTATAAAAGGGTTCTTTGTGAGGAAATCTTCTAAGTATTGAACTTTTATTTCTTTTTGAGGCATGAACTGTATGTTGAGTTATTGCAGAATAACTACCGCTCATTCTATATTTCCTATCAGCATAGGGCGATTGAGGGTGTATTTGAGATGGTTATTTCAAGAGACCAATTGGACCACCTATTTCTATAAATAGTTCCTTAGCTTCTGAACTATAGAGATCAATTCCAAGAATCTCTTCTCAATATCTAAATATCAATTCTCTACATTGAGCATGGTTTGACTGAGATAATAGAGGTTTTTTCATTCCCAACAACATTATTCTATGTAAGGAAGGCACCTAATGATCGTCCTAGGGCTGACACATATATAATGATTGGTTTTACTTAAATAGGTGGCATCAACACTAGTGGGTTCAGAGATATTTCTTGAGGATTTATAATGCTTCTTGATAGTTATTGGTCCACTAATACGTGATTCTCTTTTCCATCAATTTTGTTAAGGTAAAACACATGGCTTCAATGTTGGATATGAATAAATTAATGTAGAATATGTGTCCTTGAAGTCCTCCCAACCGTCCCATGTTTTTAGGAGGTGAAATTTTGATGATAGCTTTAGTCTTCTCGAGATCAACTTCTATGTCATGATGGAATACAACAATGCTGAGAAAGTTTCCCAAGGTTACCCCAAAAGAACTTTTTAAGGGATTTATCTTCAGGTTATTCTATTATAGCTTGTGTAAGATAGTTTCCAATTCATCTAAGTGATCCAAAAATTGGTTTTACTTGAATAATAAATCATAAACATATCATTCAATAATTTTCCCCAAGATAGGTTTGAAGTTGTGATGCGTGGAATGTTGGTATATGGCACCAACAATCTTTAAGACAATGGGCATTACCTGATAGAAGAATACTCCCTAATGTGATTTGAAAGCTTTTAATTATTTACCCATTGGGTCCATCTGGATTTGGTTGTACCCTGAATATCCATTCAGGAAGAATAGGGCCTAATAAATGATCGTTGCATCAATCATGAGTTTTGTGATTGGAAACGGGAAATCATAATTAGAAAAATGCCTGTTGATATCTTCTTATTTATTGGGACAATGTTGTATATCCATTTTAGACATTGTACCTATTAGATAAAATCATCCTTGATGATCTTGTCCACTTCATCCTCAATTTTGGAGTGTGAGTTGGGTATGTGCTTCTGGAATCTTGATTATATCCCCAATTATCTTCTGGAAAACCCAAGTGATGGGTGAAAACTTTGGGGTCAAGGCATGGAATATATTTTTAATTATAGGTGAAAAATTCCTGATGCTACTTCAAGAAGGAGGTATATACCTCCTATTCTTTAGGAGTCATGGTCACACTAATCAGAGTGGGTCATGGATCTTTTTATGCACCCAGATTTATCTCTATGAGTTCATCCATAGTTATGGAGACTCCTTCCTAGAATGATGGAGGGGAATCTCTAATATCTTCTTCTTATTTTTCTTCCTCATTCTTAACTACATGTGTCTCTACCTAGGGAGAATGTGGTGAAAAATTTTCCTTGGAGGGAAGAGGGGAGTCTCTATTCATACATCTAGAGGATATGGCAATCATTTTTAGATAAATTTTTAGCATAAATCCTTCATGAAGCCTTGAAGGGGAAACGAGGGACTAAGAATCAGTCTCTCCACTTGATCTTATTTTCACGACAACCTCTTCTAGTCAAAATGATGTAACAAGGATTTTATTGAGCTTAGTGAATGAAATGAATACATTTTCATTCATGTTTCAATTATAAATTAGAGAGTTTATAACCTCTTTGTGCCATCGGGCTCAACTATTGTGATTGACATTATGGAATTTACTAAATGATTTCATGAATTTGAACCCACCCTTTCAATTTGATTAATTGGAATCACAAAATATTCACTAATATGTTTGAAAGGATTAGCTGAGATCATCTCCAAGCCATTTGGGGCATTAATCCTGGAAACATTATTAACCATGGATTGTTTTCCTCCATTTTGGTAGAATCCTATGTCATTTTATTATGTATCACGGGATTTGAATGGATCCTTATCAGCATAAAATGTCCCAATTTGACCATTGATACAATACTTGCGACATTGTTGGTATAAATAATGAATGGAAGCATGCAGATGTATCCAATTTCATCCAAGTAGAACATTGAAATATGTATCTTTCTAAACAACAATGATCTTTGAGTTAGAAATGAGATCTCTGAATTGAGTTCTGAGTGTTATCTTTCCAAGAATATCTTTCTAATTCTTTTTATAACCATGTAACATCAAATTGGAGGTGGAAAAGTGAGATTCATTAAGGCATAATTGAAAAATAATTCATATCATAATGAGGTTTACTCCTGATCCATTATTAATGAAGGATCATCATACATCAATGGCATTTATCCTTACAGATGTATAAAAGGGTGTTATGTGTCCTTGTATGATGGTATCCTCATCCTAGTTAGTGAAAGAGATGATTGTATGGAATTGTATAGGATAATTATCTGACTATACACTTCAAAAACACTATCCTTGACTTCAAACTCTTGAGGGCTTGACAAGAAATAAATGAGTGATTCCTAGAGGTCTTTTTATAGACTTAGGGAATCCAGTATTGATAACTTAGCCTGTACTTGGGATAATTTCTCTAAGAAATCATATTTTTGGTCTAAAGTACTACACTTCCTTGCATGGGTATATTCATTTACATGAACTTTAAGAGATAATGTGTCTAATTTGGATTGACCCTCCCATAGGGTAGGATATGGAAGTGCTCTAATTCTTGGTGAATTAGGCTGATTGGGTTAGCTTACCCATTAAGGAGATGATGGTGTATCCCATAACTGATCTTAAAAAATAATCATTTATGGGTATAACCTGTAATGGGTGGTAGAAAAACTTCCTTTTCCAGCAGGAGTGATTTTTCCATGAGTTTCGGCCACATAGACGGTTCAGGTAGGGGTTTGGTTGAAGTAGTGGATCCTAGCATGACTAAATCATGCCATGTATCCTCAACCTTGAAGAACTATTACCCCAGTTCCCCAATCAAGTGTTGGAAAATTGGGTTCACAATCATAATAATCATGTGAAAAGAGATTTTTTAATTGAATAATGTTAACAAAACCAAAAATAAAATTCTCATCTGATGAAGATTTAGTCTAACAGGTTGACTTTGGTAGTTTCATTTGGTGGGGTGGTGCCAATTTTTTTGAAATACCGTCATGAAGACAGATAAAGTCAGGGATAAATTTGGCCTTGGAATTACCTCATCTTCTTCCATTTTCTTCTTACCCTTTTGGAAATGTCATTTTTTTAGGATTGGATTTCAGAGGATTGAGATGTTGATGGATCTAGTTGTGATGTGGCAGAAGCAAATAAGGGCACATTTGGCTAATTCATCTCTTCTCAGAGAATAGCATGAGTATGGTTAATTTTTTTTATGACCATACAGTCATATAACTTATGCGTACTCATTCTATTATCTTACTTTCACTCATTTTCATCCTCTGGACTGGTAACAATAACCCATGCTACTTGGGAATGTAAATTTTTCAATTTCACCAACCCATATTCCACCATATTTTTTAGGATGTATTTAAAAACACAACAATCTTGAATGTGGTTCCCTAGAATTTGATATAAGGGAAAATAGTTTGGGAGATACTCATTTCCTTCTTATCTTTGATTTTTGGGACTTGTAAACATTGACTAAGTTTATTTCTAATGCTGAAATGAATTAGTCAGGGACTTGGTCATTCTAAAAAGAATAGACCTTATTTTTCATCTACTCAAACTATTTCTTCCTTTGGTCACTTTGATCACTTCGATGAGTTTGGAATTTCTAATAATGCTTAGGAGGTGGATCCATGTGATATGGTGAAGGATTTAAAGTAGGATTGGGTATAGGGCCCTGTTTCAGTCTAACTATAGTGGCCAATGCTTTTCATGTTCTCCTTCCTTAAGTCGATGGAAGCATTTAGGACTATTCTTTGGTCTCTGAAATAGAGTTCTCGACTTGTTGTGAAATTTAGGCAGAGCCTTGAAACCCTTATGTTTAATTTAGATTGATTAGTTGTGTGAACAAATCATCACCAATATTCACTACATAAAAGGACAATAATTATTCTTGAGGGAGCAGTAGATTTAAGGAGTATGTCATCATTTCCATCGAGCAATGAAATATGAGACTCTTTCATTCTACCATTATTTACAGTTCGTGAGATTAAATATTGTTTTATTCTTTAGTATTGAGCTAAAATAGAAGAGAAATTTCTTTTGGAGGTCTTCCAACCCAGTAATTGACTGAGAATGCAAAATTTTGTAGCACGTGAAGGCTAGTCCTTGTAGGGATTTCACAAACCATTCGAGTTTCACTACCTCATTCAATTCATGGGTACCCATCATGGGATTCAATGGGAGAAAAATGCATCAAGTGTTTATCCAGATCCCCTAACCAATTAAATATTGGAAATGTGGTATTCCTAATGTTCAGTGGATGAAGAGTCGAATATACCCATTCAGGGTAAGTCTTATTTTCGAATTGTATCGCACATGTCATTCCTTAGTGGATTCCAATTGAGTTGTTAGTGACTCAATGATGTTCCTAAGAATTTGAGGAATGTCTAGATGATATAGAGCATGGAAAAGTTTGGAAACTAGATCTTGAACATGTGAGAAGATTGGTAGGACCATTAGTGGTGGTACTACTTGAACTTGTCATGGGTATCCTATTGGGGTAGGAATATAAAAACATGCTTGACCATGTTTTCACTATGTGCCAAATGGAGGAAATTTTGAATCTGTTGTTGTGGTATCCAAACATATTGTAGGTTGGTATCCCACATTGAGAATATGTTCCAAATCTACTTCCATTGTTGGGACAAAATCTCTTTGTTGTGGTGTTCCAACTAGAAGCGTGAGTTGAGGATCTTCTTGCAGAACATATCTTGAAGTAAGGATGCCTCAAAGTAGTTCTGAATTTATCTCCTAAATTCTTACATATCTTCCTCTCACTGATAAAATTTCTCCTCTTGTGAAAGAGACATATCCTGTAACAACCCAAGCTTCCACGGTACACTTCTCTTTTAATAATGCAATACCTTGCATTGTACGCAAGTTCGAGATTCTAACACACCGCGACCAATCAAAGTAGCCATTATGAATAGTAATAACCACTTTTTGAAATTATATAAATTTTATATTTCAAAATTTACTTCATTTTTGGATTTGGAATATCAAAATTAGCCTATGTTGAATTTTTGGTATTTTTCTAAGAACATCCAATTTTCGATGAATACTGAAAAATACTTAAAAACAAATTTTTAAATAAAAATAATTTATAGTGGTAAATTATAATATTGAGTGGTTTTAAAGTATAATTAGAATATAATTTTACCATTTTATCCAATGGTGGTCATTATAATTAATTTCACTTTGAAATTGGACATAAACAATTGTCAATCTTTTGATTGATATTGTTTCTTAAAAACAGGCTATTTGTTTTGGCAACAAGAATTAATTATTAAATTAATTAATGAAACTTATATGTTTTGAATTTTGTAAAATATAAATCATCTTTGAATTTGAAATATCAAATATATCTTAGGGTGAATTTTCGGTATTTTTCTGAAAAAAATTCAATTTTTGATGAATAGTGAAACCACTAAGTGGTTGTTAAAAAACTGATTTTTAGTTTAAATGAATCTTTACCACTTCTGTGATTTGATTTTCAAAAATCTGACATACATGGTTGTCATTAAGAATTAAAATTCGGTTCAATGGGATTAAAATAACTTTTTGGTGAATAGTAACTTTTAAGTTTTATTAATCGTGATTAAAGGTAATTAGTGTAATTTAAGGTAAATATAATGTTATAATAATATGAAATTAACTTTACACTTGTCCTACCCTTACTGGATGAGTCATGGACGACCAATAAAATCCATGGGTCAACTTGGGGACCCCATGGAGCCACTTGGGTAAGAAAATGACATTAATGACTTTTTATTTAAAGTAAAAATAAAATTGTCACAAACATGTGTTGTTTTACTAAAACAATTATTATGTGGGTTATATAAGTTAACATTTAAACTATAAATATTAATTGGAAATATAAAAATATTTCCTACATCATGGTAATTTTTTTATAATTTTTACACATTAAATAAATTAAATTTTTTATGACACCATGATGATGCAGCGATTCCCTCATTAATTAACGATTTAAATAAAATGAAAAGATAATGTAAAATCTAAGACTTAAAATTGTCAAAAACCTATTGGATGAGTATATTTAAAACCCTTATCACCTTATCCTTTAAATATATCATTTTGGGACCTTTAAAATCCGAAAAGCATTTCATAATAAAGTAACATTTCAATCTTTCCAAAAGAGCCCCTCCTCTCCTCTTATAAATGGCCCACACCTCTACCACATTATTTAAAACATAAAAGCCATTTGGCTCGGCCAACCTCTGCCCAAATACTCTCTAAGATTCCCTATCTTACTCCTAGAAGCCTCAATTTGTGCAGAAGTCTTCCCAAGTAAGCCTTTGGCTCAAATTAGAAAGAGTTACTCGATTTTAAGGTAATGTCTTCTCTTATGCTCTTTTTTTATTTTGCTTCTCCAACCCCTTAAAATGTTTTTATTACTTTATTTTGTAAAAACACAAGTATATTAAATATAATAGGATTTTTTTATGATAATTATTTTATTTACACTTACACACACCTTCGTCTAATGGTTAAAGAACATACTGTTTCTGTGGGTGGTGAATTGTTGCCTCATGAAACGATGATTGTTCAATATTCTTTTAACACCTCTCATGGTGTCCATTAAGATGTCACTATATTTATATATGATATATATTATGTTTATGTTTTCCTTATGCTTCTATATTTTTCATTTATGGCATACCTTTATGATTTCCATTATGGGTAAAAACGATAATTTCATTTTAGGGAGTGCGGACTACCGCCCCCTCAAAGTGATTTGAATCGTTAATGCCATATGTGGGACGTATAAAGGATGGAGTAAATGATATTATATATGATATTATACTGGAATCATAATATACCTTTATATCATTATGATTTCATTCCATTAAATATGAAATAGAACTGAAAGTAGCGTTCATGCATACGTACGGCTTACCGTCCCCATGAACAGTGCATTTCATTTCTTACCACTAAATGTTATGTAATATTATAAATGCATTTATATACTGGATATATATGATATATATGATATCTACATCAATGAATATAATTCTGTATATAATGGATATTTTTCCACATTAACAACATGTAATTATAAGAAGTTTATTTTTGACTCAACTACCAAAGATCGACAAAACCACCGTTATTAACTTAAATAATTACATAATGTTCATAACATAGTAATAAGTGATATAAAAGAGATAATGAACTTGAAAAAGGTTCTTAAGAAAGTATAAATTAACTCTAGTTTATTATTCAAGATATTAAAGAACGATCGAGTCAAGTCGGACATGAGGTAAGGGAACTTCTTAACCCAATTTCCATTCTTTGGGTTAATCTCCTACTTTCAAAATATGTCATGATATTATTATGTCCTATCTTGTATTTGTACTTTATTTATGTTTACTTATAGTGAATACACATAATAGATCTATTTTATCTAAAAAATGATCTTTTTAAGGGAAATTGTCTCAATCTCCTTTCATTGAGGCATATTTTGTTTTATACACAACTTTATTTTATACGGTGTATAAACCCCTTTGACTTTTACTTTTATTCAAAAGGAATCTTTTTATATGAAGATTTTTACTAAATGACAAAAGGGAATGTTTTTGTATTACGTATGCGGCTACAATGACTTCTCTGTCGTCGTGACTATTATTTGAGTTTCGGCTTCCTCTATAAGCTATAACATTTTTTAAATGAAAAATAAATACCAAGTTTTAATTTTCATTTATTTTGGTATTGAAAATGTTTTTCATAATGTTTTTTATATCAATGTGTTTTTTTTGATATCTTATGATTGAAATGTGGAAATGTTATGTTTCCTTTATGCATGTTTTATATGATATGATTATGTAATGGTTTATGATATGTTTAAACCTGTTCATATGAGGAATGCATTGGACTTAATATGTGACGGGTGGAGCCGGCTATAGCTCCTCGATGCATCGGTAGGTCTCATGAGACAAAATAGTGTCTTGTCACGAGGCCTTGACAAAATATTATTTGTATTATTGGCACGAGGACTTGGCTACATGGTTATGATAGTCTGGCATTATGCATTCCATCATTATGAAAGTGGTTATTGATATTGCATGTGATTATTCGACTAGTAGAATATCCATGTGAACAAGTAAATGGAATTATTTCTTTTTATTTTTTCCATATTATGCTTAAGTTCAAGTTTAAAAGGATTTTTTTAATTATACATTGCCTTAAATGTTTATGTTTATTTATGAAAGTTTCTGCTGTATTGTTATCCTTACTGAGCATCTGAGCTCACCCCTTTCTATGTTTTATTTTTCCCAGGATGTGAAGAAATATTTTATGACTAACCTGCAGGGATAGTCTGAAGGGGATATGAGTGTGGACTATGGAGACCATGTTATTGTAGTTTTTCACTTTATGATGTAATGTAACATTATGAATATATCTAGTGTTTCTAAGGCTACTAAACTAATCGGTCTTTCGAGACTTGATCTTTTGTGATCATGCCAATGTTACGTAATAATGCATCGACTCTAGGTAACTAGGGTCGGGGTGTTACATAGCCTCTCATGGAGGGAGGTGAGACTTGATTTTACCTTTAATTGTTTTTCTATTGGGTACCTTTCGAAGAGGTATGGATGGATTGTTTTAGGGAGTGACCAAATTCATTGTAAGTATCTGATTTTGGGTATGTACACATCCTTCATTTTTTTCAGTGTGGACTGCATTACGGACCAGAACCTCCTTTCCTGAATCCTTTGAATTGGACTCATGTTCTGGAGGGTGTTTAGTGATAGCATTAATGAAATTCACCTATGAAAAATGCATTTCAGGAATTCTACTAGTGTGTTTGTGAGACTGTCTTCATTTAAGTCCTCTATGAGGCCTTGTCCTCTCAGTTCCTGATTTATTGGGAGATGTTTGGTGGATATTATCCCAAAGAGAATCTCCAATTAGCTTAGTCGTTTATGTTCTAAGTGGAAGTAATAGATGATATGATGGGATGAACTGGGAGGATTCATTTATAGGTATCTTTCCTAATCTATAGAAATATTATTCCCACTAAGGAGGAGATTTTTTAGGTGAAAAATATCCCAGCCTTGAGAGATGGGGTTGTTCATATTCTACATTCGCAACCATTCGGGCCTGGTTTGCTGACCTCGAAGGTTGGGTTAAAAATTCCCAGCCATGTGCATTGGGGTTTCTCTTGAATTTCCATGGCTAATATTACCATTACTTCTCTTATGATTTTATGGATTTTTGTTTAAACATGGCCTAGGTGCATCATTCGGCACACATGTGAATCACCTATTTTTAAAGACTGTGATTCTATTTATAACATTTTTTCTATCTAATAGATGACATCCTCTAAGAGAGATGCCTACTCAATATTCTTAGATGATTGATGAAAAAGTTTCTAAACTACATTCTCTCTTCTGAACCAATGTTGGTGAGAGTTAGTCAGGAATTATACTTATTGATAAAATATTTGATCATGAACAAATTCCATTTGTTGTGGCCGATTTACGGATATGACATTATATAATACCGCCTTTGGAGATATTTTCTAGTTAGGGAGTGCAGTGAAATGAAATATTCCATGTGCACCCCATCCTCTTATGTGAATACTATATGGGGTATCTGCAATCAGTTATTGTATCCTTATTAATGCACCAAGGCATTAACATTGAAGGGATCCCCATTGTTTCTGAATCTTTTGATGTCATGAATCCAGGAGAGATTCCAAGTAAATTTTTATGTTGAAAACCTCTATTTTCTTTCTGTGAGTTTGACACTCATCATAGGGTAATACCATTTCTTTTAGATGTTAAAGAGTTTTCCATATTTTATGGTGGATGACATGCATACAATCCTCCAATAGCACCTCTAGAATACTTTATCAAGGGGTTTCCAACACCTAGAAAATTACTAGTATTCCATCCTTATACATTTTCTTCCTCATATTTAGCATGTATTCTTCATCTTTTTATAGAGGTTCCTCTACTTGGTCTGAATATATTGGATGTTTTCCTACCATTTTATTATAAATGCTGAATTAGTTTGGAATTTCTCTACTATGTTGGAAGAAAAGTGACCCAAGGTTGGTTCAGAGAATAACCTTTGTATTAGTCTATCTTATAGTTGAGAAAGGATTTTACCTACCAGTGAAAAGGCATTGAATATGACTGGCTTTGTATTCATAACTGCCTCATGATAGGAGGTCTTTCTCATCACTACATTCAAAATAAGAGAATTATCTTGAAAATGAAAAACACTAATGTGCATATAAATTTTGCAGTGAATTACATCACGGGGAGGACCACTATGATGGAATACAGAAAGGGGAAGACCCTCTTACTCCTTGATCTTCTATCCATATAGAGGGTTTCTGTGGATCTCAACAAAAGAATGGATCTCAAGATCTATCAGATTATAGGTATGAAGCATGCATTCCCAATGAAGTGTCCAATGAGGACCTTCAAAATTACTACTAATGATCCCATAATTTGGTAATGGGAGGGTAGGATCTTTATCAACAACAAATAAGTGTATGAGGGATTCAAGAACTCCAGTATTAAGTGAAGATGGATCACAAATTGGATCTTGATTTTTCTATTGTATTTGATGAGGATTTTTCTTGGATTCCTTCTTATGAGCGATTCGGGCCAATTTATAATAAAATTGGTTATCATAGGTAGGTGTTTGTTCCTACCTTAGAGTGGATACTGTAATAGGCCGATTATATCCAATTTGAGTGGGTGTATGTTCGCTACTGGTTGTCTAAATAATATGGGGGAGTTTTCCCCATAACTAATACGGGAAAAACAGGCTTTTGCGACGGGCTATTTGCGACGAGATTAATTCCCATCGCAAATATTCTTTCCCAGAGGTTATTTGTGATGGGGGGGTACTTCCCGTCGCAAAAGGTAATGCGCGGTTTGGCGCGGGATGCACGCCAATGTGTGGGAAGTGCACTAAAGAACGAGAAGGTTTTTTGCGACGGGGGGATCCCTCCATTGCAAATACTGGTGGTGGTAAATGGGTTTTTGCGACGAGATGTTGTCCCGTCGCAAAAGGTGTGTCGGCAGGTCACTTTTTGTGACAGACCTCGTCACAAATACCCTTTTAACCAATGACAGTAATTAATGCGGGCAAAGGTATTGGCGACATGCCCCATCGCAAAAGTACCTTTTCCAATAGTAATTTTGTCGCAACTAATCTAACCTATATATACCTCCCTCCATTTTTTCTATACCTTTCATTTCTCACTTGCACTCTCTCTATAAACTCTATTTCTAGAGTAAAAATTTCTCTGAGTTAGTTTTTTTTACGGAGAAGTTGTGAAGTCGCTTACATTAATAGGAGATCAAGTTTAAAGGTATTTATATTTTATTTAATTTATTATTTATTTCATTTTTTGTGTTAATTTTAATTATTGGTGATTAGTTGTAGTTAAATTAGATTTAAATTTTTTTGTTATCTGTATTTATTTGTAATAATAAATTGAAATTATTAATATTAATTCTTAATAATTCTTAATAATTAGTAATAATAAATAATTATTAACGAAAATTACTATTGTCTATAAATAATTACTTGTAATTAGTAATTAGTAATTAGTAGTTGTAAATTGTAGTTATTAATATCAACTAACGGTAATTAGTAATAGTTACGTTTAATTAGTAATAGTTATGTTTAATTAGCAATAGTTATGTTTAATTAGTAATAATTATGGGTAATTAGTAAAAATAGGACTAAATAGTAATAAATAGGAATAATTAGTAATAAATAGGAATAATTAGTAATAAATAGTAATAAATATTAATAAATGGTTATAAATAGCAATAAAAAGTAATAAAAAGTAATAAATAGTAATAGATTGTAATAAATAGTAATAAATAGGAATAATTAGTAATAATTAGTAATAATTAGTAATAATTAGTAATAAATAGTAATAATTAGTAATAATTTGTAATACTTTGGAATAAATATGAATAAATTGTAATAATTCAGAATAATTAGTAATAATTTATAATAAATATGAATAATTAGGAATAATTAAGAATAAATGGGAATAAATTAGAATAAATCGTAATAATTAGTAATTCTTAGTAATAATTAGTATTTAATTGGGAATAATTAGGAATAATTTGGAATAATTTGGAATAATTATGAATAATTAAGAATAATTAGGAATAATTAGGAATAATTAGAAATAATTAGGATTAATTAGGAATAATTATTAATAATTAGTAATAAATAGAAATAAATAGGAATACATACAAATAAACAGGAATAAATTGGAATAAATAGGAATAAATAGGAATAAATAGTAATAAATAGGAAAATAGGAATAATTTGGAATAATTAGTAATAAATAGGAATAAATAGGAATAAATCGGAATAAATAGGAATAATTAGGAATAATTCGGAATAAATTTGAATAATTAGCAATAAATAGAAATAAATTGGAATAATTAGAAATAAATATGAATAATTATTACTAATTAGGAATAAATATGAATTATTAGGAATAATTAGGAATAAATATGAATAATTAGTAAAAAATATGTATAATTATTAATAATTATTAATAATTGGGAATAATTAGTAATAATTAGTAATAATTAGTAATAATTAGAAAAAAAATAGGAATAATTAGTAATAATTAGGAATAATTAGTAATAATTAGGAATAATTAGTAGTAACTAGGAAAAAATACTAATAATTAGGAATAAATAGTAATAATTAGGAATAATTAGGAATAATTAGTAATAATTAGTAATAAATAGGAATAATTGGGAATAATTGGGAATAATTAGTAATAATTAAGAATAATTAGGAATAATTAGGAAATATTAAGAATAATTAGTAATAAATAGGAATAATTAGTCATAATTAGGAATAAATAGGAATAAATAAAAGAATTATGAATAAATAGCAATAAATAGCAATAAATAGGAATAATTAGCAATAAATAGGAATAATTAGGAATAATTAGCAATACTTAGGAATGGAAAAGAATAATTAGCAATAATTAGGATAAAATAAGAATAAATAGGAATAAATAGGAATAATTACCAATAAATATAAATAATTAGAAATAATTAGCAATAACTGGGACGAATTAGCAATAAATATGAATAATTAGAAATAAATATAAATAATTAGTAATAATTAGGAATAAATATGAATAATTTGTAATAATTAGTAATAATAAGGAATAAATAGGAATAGTTAGTAATAATTAGTAATAATTAAGAATAAATTGGAATAATTAGTAATAAATTGGAATAATTAGGAATAATTAGTAATAATTAGGAATAATTAAGGAATAATTAGTAATAAATAGAAATAAATAGGAATAAATAAGAATAATTATTAATAAATAGGAATAATTAGTAATAAATAGGAATAAATAGAAATAAATAGGAATAATTTGGAATAATTTGGAATAAATAAGAATAAATAGGAATAATTACTAATAAATTGGTATAAATAGGAATAAATATAAATAATTAGCAATAAATAGGAATAATTAGCAATAATTTGGAATAAATATGAATAATTAGGAATAAATATGAATAATTATTAATAATTAGGAATAATTAGTAATAAATAGGAATAAATAGTTATAACTATGAATAATTAGTAATAATTAAGAATAATTAGTAATAATTAAGAATAATTAAGAATAAATTGGAATAAAAAGAAGAAATTAGTAATAATTAGAAATAATTAGGAATAATTAGTAATAATTAGTAATAATTTGGAATAAATAGGAATAATTTGTAATAATTAGACATAATTAGGAATAAATATGAATAATTAGGATTAAATATCAATAAATTTGAATAATTAGTTATAATTAGGAATAAATATGAATAATTAGTAATAATTAGGATTAATTAGTAATAATTAGGAATAATTAGGAATAATTAGTAATAATTAGTAATAATTAGTAATAATTAGTAATAATTAGGAATAATTAGGAATAAATTGGAATAATTTGGATCAATTTGAATTAATTAGGAATAATTAGGAATAATTAGTAATAAATAGTAATAAATAGTAATAAATAGGAATAATTAGTAATAAATAGTAATAATTAGTAATAAATATTAATAAATTGTAATAAATTGGAATAAATATGAATAAATAGTAATAAATAGTAATAAATATGAACAATTAAGAAGGAAATAAATTGTAATAAATTGTAATAACTTGGCATAATTTCTAATGGATTGACGAGACTCCTTTTTCTCAATGAATCTTCTCCTTTAAACTTTCACTGACTCAAAACATTATAAAAAGTATGCTTCTATGTATGAATATCCAATATCATATGCACGAGTTTGAATATGCATTCATAGGACCACATTTTTTATAATGTGTTCAGGTAGTGATAGTTGCAAGAAGATGATTCATCGATGAAAAGGGGGATCTTTTGTTCGACTTCTCATTTACTTGCAACTTTATCACACAGAAATCACAATGAAGAATCTGCTCAGAGGTACGCATATTCATTCTCGTGCATAAGAGAATGAATATGCGTACCTCCTAGCAGATTCTTCATAGTGATTTCTTTGTGAGAAATTTGCAAGTAAATGAGCCGTCGGACAAAAGATCAGCTATCAATCCACTAGAAATTATGTCACCCGTAAGTAATGGTAATTATTAATAAGTAGTTGTAATTATTTATCTTTTTTCTAAATAGTGTTTTTATAATTTTAAATTATTCAAAAATATTAATTATTTTATATTTTTTAGAAAAATATGGAACAAGGAAGTCGACAACAATCATTATTAGATGATCGCGCTTAGATAAATTAGTATTAAAATCCAAATTGTTCTGGTTTAAATCCTGTATATATTGAGGGTGTTGAAGCTTTCTTATCATTTTCATCATCAATACCAGAATATGTTTCAGAAGGCACAATAAAGTGTCCTTGTAATAAATTTTCTCTGAGAACGTTTGACACATTTGACAAGGTTGGGGGACATCTCTTGTGGTTTGGTTTTCAACTAGATTATGTTTTTTGGTATCAACACAGTGAATGTAGTTCCATAGAAGATACTAATAACTTGATTCCGGATCCATCACGGTTTCAAAACTTAGTACATGATGTTGCAGGTCCATCTATTCAACAAATTGAAACTCAAGATGATATTGATTTAACTTCTGAGTTGGTACTATATAAATTTTGTGAGTTGTTAAGGTCTGCTGAAGATGCATTATATCCTAGCTGAAAGATAAGAAAATTAAAAGCGGTTGAAAATTTTATGGCTATTAAATCAGATAATGAAATGGCAAACAACTGTTTTGATCAGATATTTTCTTTGGTTAAAACATTGTTACCTGAAGGAAATGTGTTGCATATAAATTTCTATGAGAGCAAGAGGCTGTTTTGTAATATGGTCCGTAGTTATCAGAAGATTCATGTAGGTCTTAATGATTGCATCTTATATTCTAGTGAAAATGATTCGTTGGATAGTTGTCCCACATAAGGAAAATTGAGGTATAAAGATGCTCAACGAGGGAAGTCTGGATTGATTCTAGTAAAACAATTGAGATATTTCCCCCTTACACCCAGGTTACAGCTTTTATTTATGTCTCAGAACACAGCGTCAATGATGTCATGGCACAAAACACTGATTTCAACTGATGAAATCTTGAATCATATATCGTATGGTGATTCATGGAAACATTTTGACCGTCTGCATCTGTATTTTTCTTTAGAAGCCCGAAATGTGCGATTGGGTCTTTCTACTAATAGTTTTTATCTGTTTGGTTCATATGGTAGTCAACATTCATGTTGGCCTGTCTTTATAACTCTATACAATTTACCTCCATGGAAGTTAATGAAGGAGCCATATATCGTTTTGACCTTATTAATCCCAGGACATCCGAAAAATAATATTAATATTTATTAGAAACCATTAATTGATGAGTTAAATGCATTGTGGAGTGATGGTGTTAGCACATATGATGTTGCTGAAAAAAATTATATTAAAAGCTGCATTGATATGGATAATTAGTGTTTTTACGGCATATGGTGTGTTATCTGGATGGAGTACACATTGTCCGAAATAATTTCCTTAGTGTATGAATGACAACAAAGCCTTTATGCTCGTCAATGGAAAAAAACCTTGATATTTTGACTGTCACCACATATTTCTTCCAACCGGTCATCATTTTCAGAGGAACAAATCTAATTTTAGAAAATGTACAATTGAAAGGGATGAACCTCTAAAAATGATCTCAGGTACAAAGTTAAAATCAGTTTTTTTTCATTACCTCCCATCACATTTGGGTCAATAGTAAACCAATAGAAAATTCATGGCTTTGGGAAAGAACATAATTGGATAAAACGAAGCATTTCTTGGAATCTTCCATATTGGTCTGATTTGTTAGTCTGCCACATGTTGGATATCATGCATATTAAGAAGAACTGTTTTGATAATTTATTTCATGCAGTTTTGGATACACCAGGTAAGACCAAAGATATTGTAAAGGCACGATTAGATCTTGACCAAATTTGCAGGCGCCCAGAAATTGAACTATTTGAAAATGTCAGATCACAGAGGTTAATGAATCCAAAAGTATCTTATACACTATCCAAAGAGATTCTCTTAATATTTTGTCAGTGGATTGCAGATTTGAGACTTCCATATGGTTATGCTTCCAATTTAGGAAGATATGTCAAGAATGGTTATATTACCTGATTAAAAAGTCATGATTTTCATGTTATAATGGAAAGAATTATACCGATTGGATTCAGAGGTTTTTAAAATTATACAATTTGGAATTAGATAACAGATATATCATATTTTTTTCAAGACATTTTTGCATCTACAACAGACTACGATGAGCTAAGCAAACTGGAAGAAGATGTCGTAGTAATTATATGTAAACGAGAAAAAATATTTCTTTAGGCTTTCTTTGTCTCAATAGAACATCTGATATTACATTTTTCACATGAAGATAAATGTGGAGGTCCATTACAGTTTCAATGGATATACCCATTCGAGAGATGCATGCAGAAATTGAAGAAAAAAGTATGTAACAAAGCATCAGTTTAAGGCTCAATTGCTGAAGCTTATTTGCAAGAGGAAATTTATTTTTTCTCCTCTCATTATTTTGAATCTCAATATCCTTCAATACAAAATCTCATGGGATGAAACGATGGGATTGTTAATGACGAAATGGAAAATAAATTATCAGTTTTTAATTATCCAAATCTTGGTTTCGGTGGAGTTCATGAATGATGGCTTTCAGATAATGAACATCACAGAGCTCATACATATGATCTGCTCAACTATGAGGAAATGACATCATTTGTACTATTAGTGATTCTATCACTTGTTATATAATTTATGTTATATTATGTAAACTTATTTTATTTGTGGGTTATATGATAATAATATCAAGAAACAACTTCCAAAAATTACACCAGCTTCTATTGAAGAACGCAGACAAAAAAAAATCAATGGTTTAAAAAACTGGTAAGATAAATTATTGATGATTTAATATCAATTCCATTTATTATTTATCATATTGATAATTATTTTAAAAAAAATTAGGTATCTCAATATGCTGATAAAATTTATAAGAAACTGTGTATATTGAGTATCCCACCATCCAAAATGGTTAAATCTTATAATTCATATGTGCTGAATGGTTTTCTATTTCATACACATGCATATGGGGAATCAGAAAAACAATGAAAAATGTATTTTTCTTGAGAGGATCGCATCACAGAGAAACTGAAGTTGCATTTTATGGAATTATGGATTAAATTATTGAGTTTTGTTATCTAGGACAGAATTACATATTGATGTATAAAAGTTGGTGATTGGATACTGAGAGAGGCTTGCATGTTCATCCGACTCATGGAATCATAGATATTAAATATAAAATTCTTCTTGAAGTAAATGAACCATTTTTACTAGCTCAACAGGCAGATAAAATTTATTACGCAAAGTAATGTGCTACTTTAATAAACTCGAGTGATTGGTGGAGCATAATAAAAATGGAATATCAGGAAAATTAGTATACTCAAACTGAATGTGGTTCTGCTGAAGTGGAAGGAATTGAAAATTTTCAAGAGACTACTCAAAATACATATTTCTCACAAAGATATGTGAATAACGATAATGACACCCCACAATTAAGGATTGATGATGACGAAGATGTTAATGATGTTATAAATGAATTTGAAATGACAAGAGATGGTGAAACTGAAACTCATATGGATATTGATGATGTTGAGGAGGAAGATGAAGACATTGACATTGACAGATATGGAGATGAGGATGAATATGGACATTGACACAGTTAAATGCTGGTTACAATCATAAATAATATATATATATATATATAATAGTTATTTTTAACTATCTGCTAACAATAATCATTTTGTGTTGTAGATGGATCCTGATCTATTTTGAGAGTTTCAGGAAACTGATCTACCTTTAGATGAGGGGGATTGTGGACCATCTGACCCTCAGCCTACTAACGGTTCAGTGGGTATGCGGAGGGGGTTTGGTCTTGCGTGACTGATGATTTCTGACCTTATCCCCGAGCAACATCCATGTCTTGGCTTCGATCCACACACCCATTGGTATGGTAACCTGTATATTTTAGGTAGCATTCATTAATTTATTTATATATATACTAATTTTTTGATTATTTATTCATTTTTCATAGTTTTGTAAATGTATATATTGGATAGGGGAACGCTATCTTGTGCAATTATTTTTATCATCCATGGATCAAATGGGAACAGATTCTCGTTGATGTGCAATGTGGCATATTCGATCATTGGATGGTACATAAATAAAGAATATTTATTTTGAATTTTTTTATTAATAACTTGATATTATAAATTATTTGTAGGGTTTATTGTGTCCCATAAATTATAACATGTTTGACGCTATCCATGCGGAATGGCAGGTGTCTATGTGTGACCATTTCCGTCAATTTTTGCACAATTTGAGAAGAACAACCATTAAGAAAGCAGGAGTGAAAAAATTTGATGAATCATGTAGAGCCCACCGACCAGAGTACATTTCATCTCACGTTTGGGATGGATTATGTTTACACTGGTTGGGTGGTAGATTTCAGATGAGATATTTAGTGGGACGACATAACCGGGGGAGACAGGAGATGATGCATCGAGCTGGTAGTCGTACATTCAGTATTCATAAAGAGAATCTGGTAATTATATTTTTTAAATATTTTTTATAACTTTAAATATAAACAGTTTATTTTATATTTCTGTAGGTATTTGAGAATCCTGATATTACGTAGTTCAATGTTTATTGAAGGATGTACGGTGATCCAGCCACTTGAGAGATTAGAGGTGATCGCCAGCATCTAATTGTGGTTAATATTATTTTATCTCAACTAGAAAATTAACTGCATATAATATTTTCACCATTTTATTTTCAAATTGGAATTGAAGGAGTCATATGAGGCTGGGACCTCTCAAACACAGGCTAAGAGTCAGGATGAGACGACTGATCAGACCAGTGCCCACCATTTAGATGAGGTGGCATTGATGCAGGCGACTCAGTATAAATTTGAGAAGGGAAAAGTAGTTGGTATCGGCTTTCATTTGACTCCTTTTACTTATCATGGTATCGCTACAATGTCGGTGTCTAGCTTGATAGGAGCTCATGGAGAGGCATAATCTCCGGTCTCACAGTATCAGGATCAGTTGTGAACTCAGTCTGAGCTTATAGAGATTTTGCAGAAGTAGCATGAAGAGATGTGTCAGCGATAGCAACACCACCAACAGAAGCACAAGTAGGAGATGCATCGATGGCAGCAGCAGCAGCAGCATCACGAGTAGATGGAGTACATGCACTGTCTGACTCGTAGTTTAGGGATGGAGTTTCTTCCACTATCTCCTACTTCTCCTCCACCTCCTCTAGAAGACGACCCCCAGTGATTTGTTTTTTATGTTAAAAAAAATTGAATTGAATATTTATTGTAATATGAACTATTTACAGTTTCTGTCTTTTATATTGGTGAAAATATTGCATAATTTAAATTTTTTTATTTTTGATATTTTATTATTTATTATTAGTATAACATTTTTTAATATTTTTTTAATTTTACTA
Source organism: Viscum album (assembly GCA_963277665.1). Classification (NCBI taxonomy): domain Eukaryota; kingdom Viridiplantae; phylum Streptophyta; class Magnoliopsida; order Santalales; family Viscaceae; genus Viscum; species Viscum album. The sequence goes on along the minus strand of OY728136.1, from coordinate 1,420,982,853 downwards.
ATAATAATAACATTTTATTAATTTTTTATATTTTTTTGTAAATATTGATAATTATAATAATTTTTTATTTTTTTATTATTTTAGTAAAATTAATATTAATTTTTTATCAATCATAATTTTATTAAATATATTTTTTAGTATTATATTTTTTAATGTTTTTTTATTTTACTAATAATAATATTTTTTATTTTTTTTATTATTTTAATAATATTATTATAATTTTTTCATTAATATTTATTTTATGAAATATTTTTTTATTATGGTTAGTATTTGTGACAGGACCATTTACGACGGGTTCCCGTCACAAATAATTTAAATATAATTTTTTCTTAGTATTATTTGCGACGGGCCCATCGTAAAAGTTTTTTTATATATATAATGTATATAATTGGAGGCTATTTGTGACGGGGGTAGTTCCTCGTCGCAAAAGGGTTATTTATATATAATGTATATAATCGAAGACTTATTTGCGATGGGCCCATCGCAAAAAAAAATATTATTTGCGACACCGTTTTCTACAACAGGCTATTTGCGATGAGGCCCCGTCACTAAAGCCTATTTACAATGGGATCCCGTCGCAAATAGCCCATGGAAAATACATCTAATTCGAGTAGTGAACCCTCATGGACTAGAGAAGAGGTGTGCATCTTCTATGGGGTGATATGCTGATGACCCACTCCATTTAGAGAGAGAGTTGTGTGTTCATCCCTCAGGCACTACTTTCGTTACCGTTATGATATCCTTGAAAATACGTAGGATGTGGACTGGGATTTTCATCTTCCCTTTCACCATTACTAGGATATACTTGGTGACTTTAGTGATTTAAATAAAGATATATTCCCATTCTACATCTGGAGTAGGTGTATGTTCCTACAACTTCCCTCCCTTTCCTACTAGTGGATATTGATAGTAATCATGTGTGGGGGAAGAGAGTTGATTCTTCCCCTGGATTCCATCAAGACTTTCTGAATAACATCTCCAGGTGCTGCTAGATGAGGCTGCTCGTAGGCTTGGTGGGTTGAGGTAGGTGTATGTTCCTGCTTGTGAGTTTCTATTGGATTTTAATGATAGTGTTATTCAAATGCCTCTAAGTGATTCTTTTGGCTGGATGAATGAAGGTAGATGGGTGTATGTGCCCAGTCTCATTTTTCACCAAATCAGGTTGGTGAGATTCTACAAAGGGGAATATGTGTGACATTTCTCCCTATTGACCATTTTTCTCCCCTATGGACCATCTTTCATTCCCATGTTTGAAGTACCTAGTCCAAATAGTGAAGAAAAACACCCTCATAATGTTGATTGTTCACTACCGCACGACGTAGTCGATGGTGATTGATGGAATGGTCCCTTGAGAAAGAATTTGTGTCTCCTGGATGAGGCTATTTTTGGCCTCTTGATCCACCTACCTAAGATATGGGAGGTATTGGTGGTTTCATTCTAGGTATAGGCTCCCAAAACAATTGAAGATTATAGTCAACATCATCTGCTTTAGGACCACCAGTCTTTGTTGACTGAACGATCAATGGTGCTTGTTGAGCTGGAGGGTCTTTCAGGCAACCTATAGGGTCGGGATTATACCATTCTGACAGTACTCCAAGACCAATGAGTTAGAGACCTAGTTTTGAAGATGCTTGGTTGGAGATGGTGTCCTTCACATAGACTAAAACCCGACCTATGTTATAGCCAAGGAGTTCATTGGTGAAAATTGGAATGACACCATTGGATTAAGGGGAGTAATGAAAAGAAGTTCTTGTATATACAATAAACACAAACAAGAAACTCCATCAAAGAAGCATCTCATTTGAATGTACAAATACATGATTGATTATATTGACCGTCCTTATATTATCAAGTGAAAGTGGCATGAAATATGGGTTATATTATCAACATGGTTAAGGATTCACATCAGGTTCACCATTTTTTGTTTCCCTAGGAATTTGTGCCTCATGATAATTTTCTTTTTCTGAATGGTTTCCAATGGGATTTCTCATGGAACCAGAAACAACCAATGGTTCTATATCCAAAGGTATTTACTTTCAAAAGTCAGGCTCTCATTATATATTTTCAACAATGATGCTTAAGAACTCACATTGGTTCAGAGGATGGGGGTCAGGATCATCACACCCTTTTGGGGGGAAATATTGAATACTTTGGGACTCTATTATTGATTTAACTTATGTTCATGAATCCTTCGTTAATTCCTAAGTATGAGTTGGGTCATCCCAGAGTTAATAATCAATTATTAGTATGTATAGATCTTAGAATCATCTGTATGTATCTGAGGTTCTTCATCAATGGAGATATCTCTATGTATCTGAGGTTCCCCATCGATGGAATCCCCTCATATACTACTTAGATATTATATGGTCATTATTATGATGATGATGGTTTCTTAGAAACTTAGTGGGTAACACTGAAGTATATCATCATCCAAGGAGATGAAAGTTGTTTTGATTTCAAGATCAAACCTATATATGGGATTCCTACATATCCTTGTGAAATGAATTAGAACCCATATAGTTCAGTGTCGCTTAACAGGGTGCATCAAACCTTTTAAGGTCATGTAATAAGGACCCAACCGTTTAGTTTAACATCATATATAGAGGAATTATAGGAAGAATGTGCCTAGTCAGTGTTTGGTCTGGGACTTATGCCGAAGCATCCTAAGGAACCTAAGAGAGATGTGTATTCTCAGGTTGGATTAAAACCTACTGAGAATGTGACCTAGATAGAATATGGTTGGATAAGGTGATGGTTTTAGACCTCAAGGAGGTTTCATACATATCCCTTTTATATGGGAATCAAATACCACATAGTTCAGTTAGTCTCATATGAGAGTATGGTCTTTTGATAGGATTAAGTCAGGGATTTCTCCTAAAGATGATTCCCTGAGAAAGGACCATGAGAGATGTCTCAACTCATGATTCTCAACACATTATAATTTAGGGGTTAACTTTGGGGCTTACTCCTAAAGAGGATTCCCAAAGGGGATTATGATTGGGGATTACTCCTAAGGAGGATTCCAATTGATCTCAGGCCTTATATAGGCTTCTTATGTATCTTGGTTACCAAGAATAATAGTTATCATTGTTTAATCAGTCTTGTATGGGAGTATGTCCCTTTTAGAGGATTAAGCCGGGGCTTGATTTTGAAGAGGATTCATTGAGAAATGACCATGAGAAATGTCTCAAGTGACAATTCTCAACTCATGATGATTTAGGGGTTAATGTCAGGGATACTCTTGAGTAGGATGCTCAAATTAAGGGGGTTATGATTGGGTCTTACTCCTAAGATGATTAACATTGAGCTCAGGCCTTAGGTAGGATTCCTACATATCATGGTTAATAGTAATTAGAGTTCTCATAGTTTAATCTATTTAATGTACTATGTGGATTTCATGATCACCATTACCCTTTGATCCCATGTAATTCATTCTCGGTGTGAGAGATAATAAGAATGAGAAGATATAACAAACCAAACCAACTGATTTTGTTTGTAATATGACATGGTGACAAAACCCAACGGGAGAGGGATGAGGAATTGAGGTTTCCCATTTCCTCTAACCTTTCTCTACCAATGTAATAGTATGGGGACGAAAGTTTAAGAGGCTGAAGTTGTGAAACTTCATTATCTACATTTTATCCTCAAGGAGGGAAAGAAGGTGAAGGACACGGAGGTAGAGATGAGAAAGAATAAAACATTCTACAATAAAGGCTAGGGGCTTATTCTATGAGGTATTACCTTAAATCTGTTCTAAAATATGATGAGGATATAATTCCATGTTGAATGAAAAAAGAAAGAGTAATCCTCACCCTACTCACTGGGAACTGGAAGTTTTGGGTCTTAGAGACGATAAGGGAAGGATATGGTCCTCACCCTTATTCTATGAGATCGGGAACTCCCGGACAATGTCCCTATGGTAGGGGTTATTATAAAAGTGGATATACAAATCCTCATGTGCCTTGAGGATCCTAACTATTTGGTAGGACCAGTGCAGGAAACCTCTAACTGTTGAAATAAAAATCCAAATGGGAGACAATCTAGCATGCCTTTTCTAAAGGATTTTTAAGTTAGGAGGACTCGATGGAGGTTTTGAGTTTATCCCTCTTAGAAAAGGGATCCAATGAAGGAGAGGGCCTTCCATGGATGGCTTTGAAGAAGGCCTAAGGAATGGATCGCGTAGGTTGGAGGGTAGGGCAAACCAAAGAGGCTCGCGCAAGGGGTGCTTCACATAGGCAGGTATGGGTAAACTAATGGAAGATTGGGCGACAAAAAACTTGGGTGACTACACTCAGACGAGACTTTAATCAATCCTTCAAGGGTCTATAGAGGTGTTCCTAGAAGTTACTTGTGTTGGTATATGATGGGAAAGGGGTACCTTGAGGTAGTCTTTGTTTATCACAGGGTGAGAGAGTGCCTCACACAGGTATTGTTTATTTCAAACCATGGGAGTACTTTTAATTTCACTATCCCTCTTTAATTTTATCTCCTTCAGGTTTTAAAAATATACCTAGAAGTTTTAACAAGGATTGAGTAGAACACTAGGGTGATCAAAGCTTCGAGATGCCTTCTGGAAATCTCTTCGGTACAAATGAAGACCCTAAGGTCCTATTTAAAGGAAAATATTGGACCCTGGTTGAAGGTGTTATCTCGTGCAGGTATCATGTGTATGTGTTTCATGTAGGTGTGTCATGCAGGGTTCTACGTAGGTAAATTGTACGCTGATAGTTCTTGGTGGGACTTGGGCAAATGGCCTTTAGGGCCTTTGAAATCCTTGACCTCCTCCACTTTTTTTCTTTTATTCTCCCTAAGGTATTTTCCTTTTTCTCATTTTCATCCATGTTAAAAATGGAGTGTCAACACACTTAAACCCCCTAAAAATTATAAAGACTACAAAATCCGTAAAAACGTAACGAACCTAAAAACCCTGAAGCCCCCCAAGAAAACATCATAAATGAAAAAACACTTATAACCCCTAAAAAAACTAAAAAACACTAAAACACTAAAAGATCATAAAAACCCCTAAGACCATAAAATCCCTAAAATTTATAAAAACACTAAACACCCATAAAAACACTAAAAACATTAAAAATTTAAAAACCCTTTAAACCCCTAATTTTTTTTAAAAATATAAAAATAATTAAAAACACTAAAAAACTAAAAATACCTTTAAAACCCAAAAAAAAATCAAAAATCCCTAAAGGCCCTTAAAACAAAAAAAAAATCCTTAAAAACCTAAAAATACATAAAAACATAAAAAACCCCAAAACCCCTGAAAACCACTAATAAAACATTAAAAATATAAAAACACTTATAACCTCTGAAAACCCCAAAAAATGCTAAAAACCCTAAAACCTTAAAAATACCATAAAACCCATAAAAACCAAAAAAATCCCTAAAACCCATAAAATCTATAAAAATTATAAAAAAAATCTGGAAAATCCCTACAAACTTTGAAAACCCATAATAACACCTTAAAACCCTAACAACAGTTAAACCCCTAAAAATCTAAAAAATGCTAAAAAACATAAATGTTCGGAAACCCCTAAAAACGCCTAAAAACCCCAAAATCCTATAAAAACCTAAAAAATCTTAAAAATACAAAAACCATTATAAATGTACAAAATCACTTTAAACCTAGAAAAGCATTAAAATCTCTAAATAATGTTAAAAACCCAAAAAATTCCAAAAAACTAAAAAAAAACCCTAAAACCCTAAATACTATAAAAATCATAAAAATTTATCAAAACACTAAAACCCCCTAATAATGTCTAAAAATTTAAAAACACCTAAAAACCCTGAATAACCCTAAGAAAACTTTAAAACCTAAAAACACTTAAAACCCATAATAAACCTAAAAATGTTATGAACCCTAAAAAACCATGAAAGACCCTAAAAATCAACATCCCTAGAAACCATAAGACCCAAAAAACCATAAAAAACTAAAATATCATAAAACCCCTAAAACCACACTATAACTCTAAAAAAAACTTTAAACAACTAAAAAAATTAAAAAAACTAAAAAACCATAAAACCCCAAAACACTCAAAAAATCCCTAAAACCCCCAAAGGAATAAAACCCTAAATACATTAAAAACCTAAAAACCCTAAAAATACCTAAATCACCCAAAAAACCTAAAATAATAAAAATCCAAAAAAAACTCCAAAAATCCCAAAAATCATAAAAAATGCTCAAAACACCTAACAAAACCTTTAAAAAAATAAAAACACTTAAAACACTTTAGAGACCTAAAAACATTAAAACCCCTAAATCCATAAAAACCTTCAATTACCACAAAATACCTAAAAACCCAAGAAAACATAAAAAACCTAAAAATCCCAAAGAATCCCCAAAAAATTAAATACCCTAAAAACCATGAAAACCCCTAAAAACATTGAAAACCTAAAAAATGCATAAATCCACTAAAAAACATAAAAAATTATAGAAACCCTAAAAAGACTCTAAAAACCATAAAACACCCTAAAAATAATAAGAACCCATAAATACCTTAAAAACCCTAAAAACCCATAAAAACCCTAAAATCACAAAAACTCTAAAACCCCTTCAAACCCAAAAAACATAAAAAACTATAAAAACCCTTAAAAATCCTAAAAACTCAAAAAAACCCTATAAACATAAAAAACCATAGATCGCTAAAAACCCTAAAACCGCCCAAAAAATACAAAATCTCTAAATCCCTAAAAAAACCTAAAAAACCTAAAAAATCCCTAAAATCCATAAAAACATAAAAACCCTAAAGACCCTAAACTACCTTTAGAAAACCTTAAAACCCTAAAAAACATAATATTCCTAAAAAACCTAATAATTATAAAAAACCGAAAACCCCTAAAACCCCTAAAAATCTATAAAAACCCCGAAATCCCTTAAAACACTAAAAACCATAAAAATATTAAAACTCCCTAAAAATGTAAAAAACCCTAAAAATCATGAAAACTCCTAAGATATCTTAATAACATAAAAACACTTAACACCCATAAAAACCATAAAATTCTAAAAACCCTATATAAACTTAAAAATCTCAAAATCCCTAAAAAATCCTAAAAATCCATAAAAATCATAAAAATACATTAAAATCTCTATAAACATAAAAAATTGAAATCCCAAGAAAACCATAAAAACCTAAAAAAATTTAAACCTTTAAAAACCTTAAAATTCTATAAATACCAAAACACCCTAAAAGACCCTAAAAACTCTAAAACCCCTAAAATCCATAAAACCCGTTAAATACAATAAGAATAAAAAACCCTATAAAACTCTAATAGCACTAGAAACTCTAAAAACCCTTAAAACCCTTAAAACATTGAGAAATTCTAAAAACCATTTAAAACACTAAAAAACTCAAAAAAAACCTATAAAGACCCCAAAAACCATAAAAACCATAAAAACCCCAAAAAACCTCTAAAGACCCTCAAAATCCCTAAAAACCCAAAAAAACATAAAAACCTACAAAGTCCCTAAATCCCTAATAACATAAAAGACTTTACTGATAGTGAAAGACTGTAAAAAACATTAAAAAAACATATAAAACTCATAAAAATATAGAATACAATAGAAGGTAGTGTATGCATGAATTTGTGTATGTGTTTCTTAGTCTATCGTTCATGAATTTTGGATATAGAAATATTTTCCTAGGGCTATCTTTGATGCACTTGGTTGTGAAGCTCCTCGATGGATTGTTTGAATGTATTTCGGAGTTGCTTCGTTTTCTTCTACAAGTTCAATGGGGCTTGTGGGTTGGGCACATATGTTATAGGTTACTAGACGGTTTCATTATTGGATTATATATTATTAGTGGTTGTCTAGATACACCAGTTTCTAGGTTCATGTATTGATGGTGATAGTGAATTTCCTACTAGTTTCTTTGAACTACCTTAGTGGTTGTGGTGTTGTGCCGGTTAGGCAATGGTTTTTGGTATTGTTGTTTTTCATTTGGATGTCGAATGGAGGGCATTGTGAGGTCCCTATGACATTCAAGTTTCTTGAATTCATGGTCTATCTGAGAGCCTTCCTTGATGTTCTTATGAGTGGTTGGTTTAGATATTCTCTGGGTTCAACATTCTTTTAACCTTTGAGATTTTTTTTATAATTCTTTTTCTATTTTTTACACTACATACTTCTTTCTTGAAAAAAACATAAAAAACTAACTTTGAAAAAAAAACCAAAACCCCTAATAACTATAAAAACCTTTAAAAACCTTAAAAAACCCTGAAGTCCCAAAAAACCCTAACAACCACTAAAAAATCTAAAACCCCTTTAAACTCCTTAATTTTTTTTAAAAACCCTAAAAACCTTAAATCCCTAAAAACTAAAAAAACCATAAAAACCCCAAAATCCCATAAAAATCCAAAAAAACACATGAAAAAAATCCCTAAAAATCCCTAAAAATATAAAAAATCTAAAAAACCATAAAAACCAAATGAAAACCTTAAAATCCTAAAATAAATAAAACCCCTAAAACCCAAAAAATGTTGAAACCCCAAAAAACCCAAAAACACTAAAAACCATAAAACCTCTCAAAATCCATAAGACCTTAAAACCCAATAAAAATATGAAAGCATCCCTAAAATCCCTAAAAACATAAAATACCCTAAAAAGATTGATAACCCCCAAGAACACCTAAAAAACAAAAAACACTTAAAATCCCTAAAATAAAAACATTAAACCCTAAAAAGTCAATAAAAACACCTAAAAACCATAAAACTATAAAAATCCAAAACACCCCTTCAATCCCAAAAGAACTCTAAAACCCCTTTAAACCCCTAAAAATGGTAAAAAAAACTCATAAAAACCTTAAAACCCCTAAAAACACAAAAAGATACCAAAACCCCAAAAAAACATAGAAACCCAAAAAAAACTCTATGAATCCTCATAATCCTTAAAAACCCTAATACCCCTCAAAATCCATAAAAATACCTAAAATCCCTAAAAATGTAAAAAACCCTAAAAACCCAAAAATACCCTATGAAATCCATTAAAACCTAAAAACACTTCAAACCCCAAGAAATACTAAAACCCCAAAAAATCCCTAAAAATACCTGAAAATGTAAGAAACCATTAAAACCTTGAAGACCCCTAAGAAAACCTTAAAAACCTAAAACACGTAAAACCCCTAAAAACCTAAAAAATGATAAAAACTTTAAAAGACCTTGAACACCCTATAACCCAAAAAACTAAAAACCCCCTATAAAACATAAAAACCCTAAAAACCCATAAAAATCCCAAAAACCATTAAATAAACTAAAACCCTTTAAAACTCTACAAAATATTTAAAAATCTAAAAATAATATAAAACACTAAAACATTAAAAAACCCTAAAAACCATAAAAACACTAAAAAACCTAAAACCCCTAAAATCCCTTAAAATCCCAAAAATCCCAAAAATCCTAAAAACACTAAAAAATCCCTAAATATCCCTAAAATGTAAAAAGCACTGAAAACCCTGAAAACCCCTATGAAAACATTAGAAACCTAAAAATCACTTAAAACCCATAAAAACCAAAAAATTCTAGAAAATCTAAAAACAATAAAAGACTATAAACAACCTAAAACCATAAAAATCCTAAAATTCCATTAAAAACCAAAAAAAAATATCCCAAAAATCCACAAAATGTAAAAACCCCTAAAAAATCTAAAGAACCCTAAGAAAACCATAAAGAACTAAAAACACTTAAAACCCCTAAAAAATTTTATAAATGAAAAAAACATTAAATACCTAAAAAACTCAAAAACACCTAAAAACCATAAAGCCCCTAAAATCCATAAATCCCTAAAATCCTTAAAACCCTAAAAACTATTAAAAATATATATATAAACCCTTTAAAACCCTAAAAACATTAAAAAACACTAAATTACCATAAAACCCCTAAAAATAAAAAAACACCTAAAAACCTAAAAAACGATAGAATTCATAAAAACCACAAAAAACCAGAAAATTTCTAAAAATACCCTAAAGATCCCTAATAACATAAACCCCTAAAAACTAGAAAAACCATATGAAACCCTTAAAAACCTATAAATTCTAAAAACCCCTAAAAACCCTAAAAAAATTTAAAACCCAAAAAATACTTAAGAGACCCTAAATCCCTAAAAACCTCAATATCACAAAAGATTATAAAAACCATAAAACCCTAAAAACATATACAAGTCCCTAAAATTATCAAAACCCTAAAGCCCTGACAACCGTCAAAAAACTAAAAAACCTAAAAAATATTAAACCCTATAAAAACATAAAAAAACTAAAACCCTAAAAGACCCAAAAAGACCCCCAAAATTGCTTAAAAACTAGAAAGAACCCTAAAACCTTAAAACCCAAAAAAACCCCGTAAAACCCTAAACCCCCAATAAAAACTCTAAAAACTGTTAAATAAAAAAAGTAAAGACTCTAAAAAAACTAAAAATCCTAAAAACCCTAGGAAGCCTTAAAAACACAAAAAAAACATAAAACATAAAACCCTAAAATCCTTCAAAATCACTAAAAACCCTAAAAAACAATAAAAATCTATAAAAATCCATAAAATCCACAAAAATGATTAAAACCATAAAAACTATGAAAACCCCTTAGATAGCCTTAAAAACATAAAATAACATAAAACCCCTAAAACCAAAAAAAAATTCTATATGAAAAATTATCAAAGAAACTAAAACCACTTGAACCCCAAAAATCCATAAAAACAAAAAAATAGATAAAAATCCTAAAAAATACCTAAAAATCATAAAAAAAGAAACAACCCCCTAAAAACCCTAAAAAAAATAAGAAACCCTTATAAACCTAAAATCACATAAAACCCCCAAAAACCTAAAAGACCATAAAACCCCTAAAAACCATAAAAACACATAAAAACTTGAGAAACCCATAAAACACTAAAACCACTAAAGACTCTAAAAAACCATTAAACCCCAAAAAACATTAAAAAACACTAAAATAATTAAAAATCCTAAGAAAATTTAAAAAAACCATAAAACCGTTAAAACCATAAAAACCTAAAAACTATAAAAACCCTAAAAACTACCAAAATCCCATAAAACCCTAAAAATCATAAAATCCTAAAAAATCCATAAAAATCCCTAAAAATGTAAAAAATCATAAAAACCTAAAATCCCGTAAGAATACCATATAAACCTAAATACACTTAAAAAAAATTAAAATCCTAAAACCCCCCAAAACACTAAAACCACTAAAAATACCCTAAAACCATAAAAACCTTAATATTCCTAAAAACCATAAAACCCAAAAAATCATTAAAATAATAAAACACCTAAAAATAAATTAAAACATAAAAAACTCTAAAAATACTCTAAAAACCTTCGTGATCCCTAAAAACTTTAAAATTACATAAAAATCCTAAAAGACAAAAAAATTCATTAAAATGTAAAAAAAATCCTAAAACCCTATAAACCCCCTAACAAAACTTTAAAACCTTGAAAACACTTAAAATTCGTAAAAAACCTAAAAATTATAATAACCTGAAATGACTCTTAAACATTAAGACCCCCTAAAACCCATAAAATCCCTAAAATACTTTAAAACCCTAAAACCCACAAAACCCCTAAAACCACTAAAAACTCTAAAAACACATAAAACCACTAAAAACCTTATAAAACTATAAAAAACTATAAAAAACTATAAAACCCCTAAAAATTAAAAATAACATTAAAAACCAAGAAAACTATAAAACCTATAAAAACGCTAACCCCCCCCCCCCCCAAATCCTTAAATGCCCTAAAAACCATAAAAATAGTAAAAAATATATCAAAATCTATAAAAACATAAAACAACCTTGAATAACCCTAAGAAGACCATAAAAACCATAAAACACTTAAAACCCCTAAAAACCTAAAAAATTCTAAAAAACCTCCAAACCCATAAAGGATCCTAAAACCCCATAAACTATAAAACCCTAAAAATTACTAAAAACCCTAAAAAAGATTAATAAAAGCCCTAAATTCATTAAAAGAATAAAAACCCTAAAAACAGGGAAACCCCTTAATAAAACCTTAAAATGCAAAAAACACTTAAAACCCTAAAAACCAAAAAATTATAACAACCCTAAAATTCCCTAAAACCTCAATAAAACATTAAAAAACAAAAAAAAACCTTCAAAATTCCTATAAACAAATAAAACCTTAAAAAACTAAAAACTCCAAAAACCCCTTTAAACCCCTAAAAACATTAAAAAATCTAAAAAACTGTAAAACCCTAAACACCTAAAAACCCAAAAAAACCCAAAAACAAAAAAAAAACAAAACAAACCTAAAAAACCTCAAAACCCTCAAATCCCTAAAAAACTAATAACTATAAAGATCCTAAAAACCCCCTAAAAATCCCTAAAAATTCCAAAACTCCTAAAAAACCTGAAAACTCCAAAGAAAACCTTAAAAACCTAAAAAACTTAAAACACCTAAAACCCAAAAATGATAAAAACCTAAAACCCCTAAAAAGATAAAAAACCATAAAATCATTAAATCATTAAAAACACTAAAACTCATAAAAATTATAAAAAATCCCTAAAAATTCATTAAATGAAAAAAATTCGAAAATACCTGAAAAATCTAAATAAATTATTAAGAATCCAAAAAAAGTAAAAACCTTAAGAAACCTAAAAGCACTAATAATCATAAATGGACCTAAACCCCCTAAAACCTCTCAAAACCATAAAACTCTCAAAAATACTTAAAACCGCAAAAAACCCATCAAAATTATAAAAAACACTAAAAAATATTAAAAAAACTTAAACCATTATAAAATTAAGAAACATTAAAAACCCTTAAAAACCTAAAAACTAAAAAATCCTTAAAACCGTAACAAATAAGAAAACCCTAAAAATCCCTAAAAACACTAAAAACCCATCAAAATCCCTAAATCCCTAAAAAACATAAAAACCCAAAAAAAAAGGAAAAAATCCCAAAAAAATTAAAAGACACAAAAAGACATGAAAACTCTTACAAATACCTTAAAAAATAAAAACACTTAAAACCCCTAAAACACCAAAAAAATGTTGACAATCCTAAAAAGACATTAAACCCCATAAAACCATAAAATCCCCTAAAACATTAAAACCCTAAAACCCCTAAAAACCACAAAACTCTAAAAACCATTTAAAATATTAAAAATTATAAAAAAGACTAAAAACCATTAGAAACCTAAATAACTAAAAAAGGCATTACAAAGAAAAATTAATAAAAACCCAAAAATCCCAAAACTCCCACTAAAACATCAATATAATTAAACATACTAACACACCATTAAAATCCTAAAAATCCCTAAAAATCCCCAAAATTGTATGAAACTCTAAAAATCTTGAAAACCCCAAAGAAAACCGTAAAAAAATAGAAACACTTAAAACCATTAAATGCTAAAAACCCCCCACAAAGCCTTAAAAATACCTAAAAATGTAACAATTAATAAAAACCCTAATGACCCCTAAAAACCCTAAAAACCTAAAACCATTTAAAACACCAAAAAGCAAAAAATTCTAAAAACCCTAAAAGAACATATAAACCCTAAATATATCTAAATTCCATAAAAACCCTAGAAACCATAAAAACCCTAAAACCCCATAAAAACCTTAAAAATCACAAAATACTCTTCAAACCATTTAATCCCCTAAAAACACTAAAAAACAGTAAAATGACATTGAAACACAAAAAAACTAAAAAAACTCTAAAAATTAAAAAACCCATAAAAACCCTAAAAACACTAAAAACCCTCAAAATCCCTAAAAACTCTAAAGACAAAAAAATCCTTAAAAATCCCAAAAAATAACTAAAAATGTTAAAAACCTTAAAAATATTAAAAACCCCTAAGAAACGTTTAAAAACCAAAAAATATTTAAAACCCCTATAACCTAAAAATGCTACAAACCCTAAAAATTGTTAAAGGACCATAAAAACACTAAAAACCATCAAAATTTCTAAAACACCTAAAATATATAAAATAATTAAAAATACTCATAATCCCAAAAATTTTAAAAACCAAAAAACCCAAAAAACCCAGAGAAAACCATAAAAACCAAAAAAACTTAAAACCCCTAAAAAAATATAAAAACCCTAAAACACATGAAAACCCTTAAAACACCATAAAACCATAAAATCCACTAAAAACCATACACCCACTAAAAATTCTTAAAATATCTAAACACGACTAGAAAAATCGAAAAAAACCCTTTAAATTCCTAAAAACATTATAAAACTATAAATAACATTAAAAACCCAAAAAACTCAAAAAACCATAAAAACCCAAAAACCACAAAAACCATAAAAACCATAAAAAAACTAGAAAACATAAAAACATATAAATCCTATAACCCTATAAATATACCTGAAAAGGTAAAAAACCTTAAAACCCTAAAAACCTTAAAAATCCATAAAAACCTAAAAAACCTAAAAATCCATAAAAACCTAAGAACCCACTAAAATCACTAAAACCCATTTAAACCCCTAAAATTATTAAAAACCACAAATACCTTAAAACCCTAAAAACTCAAAAACCCATAAAATATAAAAAATCATAAAAAACATTAAAAAAACTAAAACATCTCAGAATCCCAAAAAAATCCTAAAAACTCATAAAAATTTCAATAAAACCATAAAAACCATGAAAGACCCTATGTAAACCTTAATAACCTAAAAAACATAATTCCCCTTAAAAACTCTAAAAAACCTAAAAATACCTGAAAACCCCTAAATATCCCAAAATCCTAAAAACCCCTAAAAACCATAAATATCCTAAAAATCCCACAAAATGTAAAAAATCCTAAAAACCCTGAAAAACACTAAGAAAACCATAAAAACCTAGAACCACACAAAACCCCTAAAAACCTAAAAACAATAAAAACCTAAAAGACCCTAAAAATTCCCCAAAACCATAAAACCCACTAATTTTTAAACCCCTCCCCCAAACCTAAAAACCACTAAAAACAATAAAACCCTTTAAACCCCAAAATATGTTTAAAAAATTCTAAAAACCCTAAAAACCTAAAAAAACCATAAAAACCCAAAAAAAAACATAAAAACCCCGAAAACCCCAAAAAAAACCCAATACCACTAAAAATACCTAAAAATCCAAAATACCATAAAAATCCTAAAAAACCCCTAAAAATATAGAAAAACATAAAAAACCCTAAAATCCTAAAACTCCTAATAAAACTATAAAAACCTAAAAACATTTAAAACCCTTAAAAAAATAAAAATGCTAAAAACACTAAAAACCCTAAAAAATTCCTTAAAACCTAGAAACAATCAAAATCACTGGAAACCCTAAAAACCCTAAAATTCCAAAAACCCATTAAAATCCTTAGAAATGTAAAAAAAATCCTAGAAGGACCCTAAAAAACTAAAAATACAGAATGACCCTAAAATTACATAAAAATCCTATAAAATACCTAAAATACTTTAAAACATAAAAAATTCAAAAAACTTAAAAATAACCTATGAAAACCTTAAAAACATAAAAAACATAAAACCTATAAAAAACCTTAAAATACCCAAAAAACCAAAAAAAAATAACCCCAAAATATCCATAAAACCCCCTGAAACCCATAAAAACCCTAAAACCCTCAAAAAACACTAAGAACTATTTAAACTCGAAAAAAAACAATAAAAAATATAAAAAAATCATAGAAACCCTTAAAAACGTAAAAAAAACCCCTAAAATCTAAAAAAACCATAAAATCCTTTAAAATCCTAAAACCTCTAAAAACCATCAAAATCCCTAAAAATCCTAAAAACCATACAAATACTAAAAAACCCTAAAAATGTAAAAAAACCATGAAACACCAAATAAATACTTAAAAACCTCAAAACACTAATAACCCAAAAGAACCTAAAAATGTTAAAAACCCTAAAAACCCTTAAAATTGATAAATACCTTAAAAACAAAAAAAAAATCTAGAAAATCGCTAAAAATCCTGAAAAACATAAAAACACTAAAAACTTGAAAACCCCTAAGAAAACCAGAAAACCAAAAAACACTTAAAATTCCTAAAAAACTAAAAAATTCTAAAAACCCTAAAATACCCAAAACCACTAAAAACCCTAAAAGCCCTAAAATCCTATAAAAATGCTAAAATCCCACTAAAAACAATAAAAACCATTTAAACCCCTAAAAATTCTAAAAACTCTAAAAAAATTGAAAACCCTAAAAAAATAAAAAAAACTTAGAATCCAAAAAAAATTCTAAAACACTTCAAAGGCTAGAAAACACTAAAACCCTCAACACCCCTAAAACACTAAAAACTACAAATATCTTAAAAATCCATAAAAATCCTTAAAAACATAAAACATCCTAAATAACTTAAAAATAAAAAGAAAACAATAAAATCCTTAAAACACTTAAATCATAAAAAAACACAAAAATTTTAAAAGCCAAAAAAATATCAAAAAACCTTAATACCCCTCAAAATCTATAAAAATCCTAAAAACCATAAAAGTCCTAAAAATCCCTAAAAATCCCTAAAAATGTAAAAAAACCTAAAAATCCAGAAAAAACACAAGAACGCCTTAAAAATTAAAAACTTTTTAAAAACCATTAATAAACCAAAAAACACTAAAAACCATAAATGACCCTAAATACCGAGAAACCCCTAAAAACCAAAAAAACATCTAAAATCCTTCAAAACCCTAAAACCCATAAAAACCCTAAAAAGTAATAAATAGTCTAAAAACCATTCAAAACCCAAAAAAACATTAAAAAACTAAAAACCCTTTAAAATCCAATGAACTCAAAAACCTTAAAAATAATAAAAATCATAAAAACCCTAAGAAACCTTAAAACCCTCAAAACCCCTAAATACAATAAAACCCAAAATAAATCATAAAGAACCCTAAAAATACCTAAAATATAAAAAATGATAAAAAACACTAAAACCCCTAATAAAACCTTAAAAACCTGAAAGCACTTAAAACCCCCAAAAAACCTAAAAAAGTTAAAAAAAATTACAAAATACACTTAAAAACCATAAAACCCTAAGACCCTCAAAATCCCTGAATACCCAAAAAACCAAAAACATTCTACAAAATCGATAAAATTATGTAAAAAATTAAAATATCCTAAAAACCTTAAAAACACTAATAAAACCATAAAATCTCAAAAATAATTAAAACCTCTTAAAACCTAAAAACACTAAAATACCTTAAGAATCCTGAAAGACCCTAAAAACCCTAAAACCCCTCAAAATCCCTAAAAACCATAAAAACCAAAACAAATCCTTAAAAATTACTAAAAATTAGTTAGAATGTAAAAAAACCCTAAAATCCCAAAAAAACCTAAAAAACATTAAACAAATAAAATAAATTAAAAACCATAAAAACCTAAAAAATAATAACATCCCTAAAATACCCTACAAAAACAAAAAAAACTATAAAACCCCAAAAAATATTAAAAAAACCTATAAAAACCCTAAAACCCACTAAAAACTCTAAAAACATTTTCTACCCATAAAATATTAAAAAAATCCAAGAAAACTTAAAAAAACTAACCAAATAAAATGACACCAAAATCCAAAAAACTAATAAAGAACAAAAAAACCCTAAAACCCTAAAAATCCCTAAAAACTATTCAAAAGCATAAAAAACCCTAAAAATTCCTAAAAACATAAAACATGCAAAAAAACATGAAAAAACTTAATACAAAATTAAAAAACTAAAAACACTTAAAACCCCTAAAGCCATAAAAATTATAAAACCTCTAAAAATACTAAAAAGACCCTAAAAACCATAAAACCCCTCAAAATTCCGAAAACCCCCGAAAACCATAAAAAACAATAAAATAAATAAAATCACTTGAAATATAAAGAACTCTAAAACCCCCTAAAAACCATAGAAAAAATTTAAAAAAATAGTTATAACCTCATTAAAACCTAAAAAAGGATATGAAACTTAAAAGACCTTAAAATCCCAAAAACTTATAAAATCTCGTAAAACCTTAAAAACCCTATAAACCAATAAAAACCCACTAAAATATCTAGAAACCCTTTAAACTCCTAAAAAGGTTTAAAAAATCTAAAAACCATAAAAACCATAAAAAACTCAAAAAACCCTAAAATATTAAAAAAACATAAAAACATAAAAACACGAAAGAACCTAAAAACCCTCAAAATCCCTAAAAACCCTAAAAACCATAAATGTCCTAAACAATACATAAAACCCCCTAAAAAGGTAAAAAACCCTAAAAATTTTAAAGCCCCTAAGAAAACCTTAAAACCTAAAAACTCTTAAAACCCCTAAAATCCTGAAAATGATAAAATTAATAAAAAATCATAAAAAGACTCTAAAATCCCTAAAACCCCCCAAAATCTCAAAAATCCCACAAAAATAATAAAATTCCTAAAAATAACTAGAAATTTATAAATTCATGAAAACAGTAAAACTCTCTAAGTAAACATTAAAAACCTAAAAACAATTAAAACCCCTAACAATCCTAAAAATTATAAAACCCTTAAAATACCATAAAAACCCCAAAACCTTAAAATCCATAAAACCCCTAAAATCATTGGAAACCCATAAAAAACCCATTTAAAAACATAAAATCCCACAAAAAATTGTAAAACCCTCTAAAATCTTAAAATGATAAAAAAAACTATAAAAACATTAAAAACCCAAAATAACAAAATAAAAGCATAAAAACCATAAAAACACTAAAATCCCTAAAAATTTGAAAACCCTCAAAATCCCTAAAAACCCAAAAAAAAATTTCAAACCCTAAAAAATCCATTAAAGTTTAAAAAGATAAAATCCTTAAAACCCTTTAAAAATCCTAAGAGAACATTAAAACCCTAAAATAGATTAAAACTCCTTGAAGACCTAAAAGTTCTAAAACCCTAAAAACATAAACAGATCCTAAAACCCCTAAAAACCATCACTATTCTTAAAAACCTTTAAAACCATAATAATCCTAAAAAATACATAAAAATATTAAAACCACTAAAATACTAGAAAACTCAAATATAACTTTAAAAACATAAAAAATCATAAAGCCAGTAAAAATAAAAAAAATGATAAAAATATTTAAAGACACTAAAAAAAATAAAAAGTCCTAAAAACCAAAAAACCCCAAAAATCCATAAAAATACTAAACCCCCATAAGAACCATAAAACCCACTAAAAATATAAAAACAATTTAAACCCCAAAATTTTATAAAACAATAAAAACCCTTAAAATCCCTAAAAAATTCAAAAAACAACCCTAAAAACCCATAAAAACCAAAAAAAACCTTGAAAATACCCAAAGACTAAGAAATCCATAAAAATAATAAAAAATACAATAAATTTTCCATAAATATAACAAACCCTAAAAACACTAAGAAAACATTAAAAACATAAAAACACTTAAAACCCCTAAAAACACTAAAATTCTAAAAAACCCAAAATCCCAAAAAAGGCCTGAAAGGCCAAAAAACGATTAAACCATAAAAACCAATAAAAATATATAAATAATAAACCCCATAGAAACTCTAAAAACCACTAAATCACTAAAACTCTTTAATCCCCTAAAACATTAAAAAACTCTAAAACACTTAAAATTAAAAGTAAATTTAAAAAATACTAAAATAAGAAAAAAGCCCCTAAAAACCATGAAAATATCTAAAAAACCAATAAAACCCTAAAACACCCTAAAAATCCCTAAAAACATAAAAAAACATAAACATCCAAAAAATACTTGAGAAACTATTAAAAACCTAAAAATACTTAAAACCACTAAAAAACTAAAAAAACTAACTATCATAAAAACCCTAAAACACTAAAAATCCATATTAACCCTAAAACCCTTATAAATCCTAAAAAATACCTTAAAAAGTAAAAAAGAGAGAAAAAAACATGAAAAACCATAACAAATCCTTAAAATCCTAAAAACACTTAAAACCCCTAAAAACAAAAAAAACACTAAAAACCCCTAAAAATACCCTAAAACCCTAAAACCCTTAAATACAAATAAAAACCCATAAAAACCCATAACACCAAAAAACCAAAAAACACCTAAAACCAATAAAAACTCTAAAAACCCATTAAAATCATAAAAAATTTAAAATACTTAAAAAACCTCAAAACCTCTAAAAAATGAAAAAACCCTAAAACCCGAAAAAAACCGTAAAACCCCCAAAACCCTAGAAAACCACAAAAACTCTCAATATCCCTAAAACACTACAAATAATAAAAATCAAAAAATTCTCTAAAAATACCTAAAAAGTAAAAAAATACTAAAAGAATAAAAAACCTAAGAAATTATCAAAAACATAAAAACAATTAAAAGCTATAATAAACCTAAAAAACACTAAAAACCCTAAAAACCTTAAATCCCCTCAAAATCTCTAAAAATCATAATATCCTAAAAACTTCTAAAAATCCCTAAAAGTATAAAAAAACCCTAAAAACCTGAAAACCCTTTGAAAACCGTGGAAAACTAAAAACTCATAAAACAACTAAAATTATAAAAATAATATGTTGTGGTGCATGTGTGTGGGGGGGGATGTTTCATGGGCTATCTTTAATGGATTTTGGGTGTGGATTTTTTCCACAGACCATATTCGTTTCTCTTGGTTTTGATTCTACTTGATGTCTTACTAAATCATACCTTAGAGTTGATGTATTTTCATCATATAGTTCCTTGGGTATTTTTCACTAGGCTCGTGTGTAATTGGATGTTCTATAGTTTCATTGGTGTCTTCTAAGCTGTTGGCAACTGGAGGCACTGGTTTATGATTGTGTGTGCTTAGGTAATATGTGAATTTGTTACTGGTTTTTTATCACAACCTTGGTGTTTGTGGTGTTGTTTTGGTGTGGTGATGGTTCTTAGTGTTGGTGTTTTTCATTCTACTATTAATTGAAGGGCTTCGTGAGGTTCTCGAGTCTTTCTGTTTTATAGGATGCTTTCTTTATATGGGTTCCTTCCTTGGTGATCTTATGCTTGGTTGGTCTAGGAGCTTCTCTAGGGTCAAATTTCATTTCACAATAAAGTGAATTAGTTTTTAAATCATCTTCTCTTTTTATAATATATATGTTTACCTTGCAAAAAAATCATAAAAACCATAAAACATTTAAAAGACCATAAAAACCCTATAACCCCTAAAAACTATAAAAACACCAAAAACCATAAACAACAATAAAAACCCATAAACACATAAAACCCAATAAAAATATTAAACCGTTTAAACTCGTGAAAACATTAATAAACTCTAAAAACACATAAAAAACTAAAAAAACAGAAAATCCACAAAAAACCCTACAACCCTAAAAACCCTCAAAATCCATAAAAAACCTAAATAACCATAAAAATCCTATAAAAGCACTAAAAATCCCTAAAAATGTAAAACCCGTAAAAAACCAATAGAAAACAATAATAAACTGAAATAACTTAACCCCCCCCCCCCTCCAAAAAAACATAAAAACACTAAAAACCCTAAAAACCTTCAAAACACTCAAATTCTTTAAAAAAACTATAATACATTAAAATACTCAAAATCCCTAAAATTACCTACAACCCTAAAAACCCTAAAAACCTAGTAAACCTTATTATCCTAAAAACACTTTAAACCCCCAAAAAATAAAAAACACCAAAACCCTAAAAGACACTAAAAATCAAAAAGTCCCCTAAAACCCATTAAAGCCCTAAAACCCATTAAAAACCCTAATAACGGATAATAATCATAATGACCCACTCAAACTATAAAATCATTTAAATCACTAAAAATGTAAAGAAATTCTTTAAAAATATTATAAACTGTAAAAAATTGAAAATAAATTCCTAATAACAAAAAAAATAGAAAACCCCCTGAAAACCATGAAATCCTTCAAAATTCCTAAAACCCTTTAAAACAATAAAAATCATTTAAACCCATAAAATTTTATAAATATATAAAAAAAACCTAAAATAGTTAAAACACATTAAAATCCTTTAAAAACTAAAAAATATAAAATCCCTAAAATTACTATAAAATTCTATGAGGTGGTGACAATGTGTTTGTGCAGGTGTCGCTTGGAATTTTGTTCATTGTTTTTGGGTGTGGCTGTCCTTTTCTTATGATGTCTTTGATGATTATGGTTGTGCTACTCCCTGATTCCATAATAGCTTATTCATGGGATTTTCTATGTTTTCTTCTACAATTTTTATGGGTCTTGTGCATGAGTCTCATGTGTTGTTGTCTACTAGAGGGTTTCCTTGTTTCCAGGTGTGTTTTTGGGTGATGGATGGAGGCATTGATTTTTCCATTCATGTGATGGTGGAGATTGTGAATTTGATATTGGTTTTTTTGCTTCTACCTTAGTTAGTGTGGTGTTGTGCCAGTATAGAAATAGTGCTTTGTGTAGGTGTTTTTCATTCGACTCCCGACTAAAGGGCTTCACAAAGTTTTAAGGTCTCTCAGTTTTCCTGGAATCTTGGTCTATTTGGGTGCCTTCCATGGTAATTTTGTACTTGGTTAGTCATTGTTATTTTCTGAAGTTAACCAACTTTTCACATTTGGTCAATTTTTTTTAAATTCAAATTCTCTTTTTATACTACATACATTTTTTTTAAAAATCCTAAAACCCCTAAAAAACATAAAACACACTAAAACCCAAAAAAACCCCTAAAATCCATAAAACCCCAAAAAACCCAAAAAAACCCCTAAAAACCAATAAATATCCTAAAATAATTAAAAACACTCTAAACCCTTAAAACATATTAAAACATTAAAAACTCTAAAAATCCATCAAAATCCTAAAAAACTCAAAAAAAACCCTAAAAACCTTGAAAACCATCAAATTCCATAGAAGCCCTAAAAACCATTAAATTCTTAAAAATCCATAAAATCCATAAAAATGTAAAAACCCTTAAAAACCTTGAAAACCCTAATAAAACCGTAAAAAACTAAAAACACTTAAAACCACTAAAAATAATAAAAATTATAAAAACCAAAACCCACCCCCCCCCCCCCCAAAAAAACCCTAAAAACTACAAAAACACTCAAAATCCATAAAAACATTAAAAATACATAAAAATCCTAAAAAATATCTAAAAATACCTAAAAATGTAAAAAAAACCCTGAAAACCTTACGAATACCTTTAAATCCTAAATAATTTAAAATCACTAAAAACCCTAAAAAATACTAAAAATTCTAGAAGACCCTAAAACTCACCAAACCCCATAAAACCCCTAAAAACCATAGAACCTCATAAAAACCCTAAAGACCACTCAAAAATCTAAAACCCATTTAAATAATTAATACATTAAAAATATTAAAAAACCATAGAACCCCTAAAAAAGGAAGAAAATCATAAAAACCGAAAACAAATTATGAACCATAAAAATCCAAAAAAACCCAAAAACCCTAAAAATACATAAATACCATAAAATTTATAAAAATCCCTAAAAATACCAAAAATGTAAAAACCCTGAAACCCCTAATACAACCTTAAAAACCTAAAAAAAGACCCCTAAAATAACTAAAAAATTATAAAACCCTAAAAAACTCTAAAACCCATAATAAACCCTTCAAACCCTACAAATCCCTAAAACACTTAAAAACCCTAAATATCCCCAAAAATCACAAAAAATCCTAAAAATCATCAAAAAACCTAAATCCCTAAAATCCCTAATAAGCCTTTAAAAAACTAAAAACACATGAAAATCCTAAAAACCTAAAAAATTATAAAAACTATAAAAGACCCTAAACACCTTAAAACCCCATAAAACATCCTAAAAACCATAAAAAATCTAAAAATTTATAATAACCTAAAAATTCACTAAAAACAATAAATTCCATTTAATACCTTAAAAATGTTAAAAAACTCTAAAAACCCAAAAAAACTAAAAAACTCCATAAAAACCAGAAAACTCTAAATATTCTAAATAAATACTGAAAACCGTCAAAATAACTAAAAACCCAAAAAACCATAAATTTCTAAAATGCCCTAAAAATTTATAAAATATAAAAACCTCTAAAAAATATGGAAAACAACAGAGAAAACCTTAAAAATAATAAAAACACCTAAAACCCCTAAAAAAACATTAAAAACCTTAAATACCCTAAAATACCCTAGAAACCATAAACACTTCAAAATATCCAAACCCAGAAAAATATAAAAATCCTTAAAAGGATATAAAAATACATTAAAATTTAAAAACCATAAAAACCATGAAAAACCGCAAGAAAACCATAAAAACCTAAAAAAACATAAAACCCCTAAAAACATATAAAATTTAAAAACCCTAAAATACCCTAAAAACCATTGAAACCCATAAAAACCATAACAACTCTTAAAAACCTTCTAAATCCAAAAAACCATTTAAAGCCATGAAAACTCACTGAAAACTCAAAAACTCTTTAAACACATAAAAATGTTAAATAACTCTAAAAATCATAAAAACCATAAATAAAACTAAAAAAATACCCTAAAACCTAAAAACTGTAAAAACCTAAAAGGCCCTAAGGTCTCTAAAAACATAAAAAATTTCTAAAGCATAGAAAAACCCTATTAAAACCTTAAAAACATTAAAGTACTTAAACCCCTAAAAACCTAAAAATTCTAAAACCCTAAATCCCTAAAAGACCATAAAATCCCAAAAAACCTAAAAATCCCTACAAAAACTGAAAACCCATAAAAATCCAAAAAATTATCTGAAAACCCAAAAATGTTAAAATAAAATAAAAACCCTGAAAACCACTAAGAAAACCATAAAAACCCCAAAACACTTAAAACCAAAAAATAGAAAAACAAAAAAAATCCTAAAATACCTTAAAAACCTGAAGCAGTTGAAAAAACCATTAAACCCCTAAAAATTTTATAAGACCTTAAAATTCATAAAACCCTAAAACCCACTTTAAAACCATAAAAACATAAAAAAAACTCTAAAAAATAATAAAACTCTTAGAAACAAAAAAACCCAAAAACCCAAAAAACCCCTTAAAATCATAGAAACCCTAAAACCCTCAAATTCTCTAAAAATCCTAAAACCCATAAAAATATAAAAATAACCCTTAAAATTACAAAAAACATAAAAAAACCAAACCCTAGAAAACCCCTAAGAAAACCTTAAAAACCTAAAAACACTTTAAACAAATAAAAATCCTAAAAACACTAAAAACCCTAAAACCCTTAAAATGACCCCAAAACCCTAAAAAATCAAAATCCCTTAAACCCCTAAAAACCAATAAAATAATAAAAAATTCTTAAAATTACCTAAAAACGTAAACAACCCCTAAAAATATTGAAAAACCCTATGAAAAACATTAAAACAAAAATAAACATAAACCCCTAAAAACTATAAAACCCAAAAAAACCTTAAAACCCTAAAAACCCATAAAAATAGTAACAAATCCACTAAACACTCTAAAAAATCCTTAAACCCCCAAAAACATTAAAAACACTAAAAACCCTTAAACCCCTAGAAACTCAAAGAAAACCCTAAAAACACAAAAAATTCATATAAACACTAAA
This sequence comes from Viscum album, assembly GCA_963277665.1. NCBI lineage: Eukaryota > Viridiplantae > Streptophyta > Magnoliopsida > Santalales > Viscaceae > Viscum > Viscum album. The sequence continues at coordinate 1,420,957,420 of OY728136.1, read as the reverse complement.
AACCCCTGAAACGCCTCAAAAGTCCTAAAATCCCAAAAAACCCATAAAAATCCTAAAAATCCATAAAAATATAAAAAACCCTAAAAACCATATAAAACCCTAATAAAATCATTAAAACCCTAAAAACACGCAAACCCCCTAAAAACAAAAAATTATAAAATCCAAAAAAAACCTAAAAAGACTCTAAAAATCCTAAAAACTCTACAAATCACAAAAATATGCTAATGAAAAAAAATATGAAAAAATACCTATAAATCTATAAAAATATAAAAAACAATAAAACCTCTAAAAAAACTAGAAAATTATAATAACACTAAAAGACCCTAAAATCCCTAAAACCCGTAAAACCGATAAAACCCATAAAAATCCATGAAACCATTAAAAACCCAAAAACCCATATGAACTCTAAAATAAAAATTAAATATCTAAAAAAACCTTTAACCCAATATTTTTTAAAACAAACTATACAAAAATTTAAAACCCTAAAAAACTCAAAAACCCATAAAATCAAAAAAACCCCACAAAACCCTCAAATTACCTATAAACCCTGAAAAGCATAAAAATCCTAAAAAAATCCCAAAATATTGCTAAAAAAATAAAAACACTCAAATCCGGAAGAACCATAAGAAAACCATAAAGACCTAAAAAAACTTAAACACCCCCCAAAACATAAAAAATGCTAAAAACACTAAAAGACCATAAAAGACCATAAAACCCAGAACATCACATAAAAACATAAAAAACCTAAAAAATAAAAACATAAAACCAAAAAAACTATAAAAATAGTATAAACACCTAAAAACATTATATGTGTCTAAAAATATACAAGAAAATAAAAAATTGAAAAATCCCTAAAAACCCAAAAAAAACATTAAAAACACGAATAACCCCTAAAACTCATAAAACCCATAAAAATCCTAAAAAATACCTAACAATACATAAAAATGTAAAAACCAAAATGATCCTAAAAAGCAATAAGAAAACCTTAAAACCTAAAAACACTTAAAACCTCTAAAAAGCATAAAAACATTAAAACCCCTAAAAAACATAAAAACCATGAAAATTCCTAAAACACTAGAAACCCTAAAAATTCTAAAAAATTCCTAAAATGCCTAAAAACATAAAAACCTAGAAACCCTTCAAAACCCAAAGAAAAATGTTAAAACCTTAAAACACATAAACCTATAAAGGATAAAAAATGCTAAAAACCCTAAAAAACTAAAAATAACCAAAAAATATTAAAAACCTTGAATACATTAAAAACCCCTAAACACCTAAAAACCCATAAAACCCCATAAAACCCCTAGAAACAAATAAAAACTATAAAAAAATCAAACCCATGAAAATGTTAAAAACTCTAAAAACATTAAAAACCCTAAAACACTCAAAGAAAACTGCTAAAAACCCAAAAATCATAAAAACCCTAAAAACCTGAAAAAGTCTCAAAATACCTAAAAACCCTAAACACCAATAAAAATATTAAAAATACTTAAAAATCCCTAAAATTATAAAAAATCTTAAAACCCAGAAAACCTTAGAATCCTAAAAATGCTTAAAACCCCTAAAAAACTCAGAAATGGTAAAAACCCTAAAATCCCTAAAAACATTAAAATCCCTAAAAATCCCTAAAACACTAAAAATTTTAAAAAACCTAAAAAAGCTCTAAAATCACTAAAAACATAAAAATCCATTATAATCTTGAGAGCCTCTGAGAATAGCTTTAAAACCTAAAAACACTTCAAACCCCCAAAATAACTAAAGACTCTGGAAACCCTATGAAAATCTAAAAGACCATAAAACCCTAAAAGACCCCAAAAACTCAAAAACCCCTAAAACCCATTAAATACCGTAATGACCCACTAAAACTTTAAAAAGACTTTAATCCCCTAAAAATGTTAAAAACCATTAAAAACACTTAAAACCCTTAAAACGCATAAAAACCCCATAAAAATACAAAAAATCATAAAATTATAAAAACCAAAAAATATCTAAAAAACATCAAACCCCTAAAATATCTAAAAACCCAAAAAAACAAAAAAAATCCTAAAAATCCCTAAAATCCATAAAAACATAAAAAACCCTAAAATCCCTGAAAAAAACTAAGAAAATCCTAAAAATATAAAAACGCTTAAAACCCCAAATAACCTCAAAATGCTAAAAACTCTAAAATCCCTAAAAACCATAAACCCCTCAAAATCTATAAAAACCCAAAAATCCATAAAAATCCAAAAAATCCCTAAATATTCCTAAAATTATAGAACACCATAAGACCATGAAAAACCTTAATAAAACCTTAAAAACCTAAAAATTCATTAAACCACATTGAATCCTTAAAAACTACTAAAAGCCTTAAAACACTAAAACCCTAAAAAACAACTACCCCCCTAAAAATCACAAATAACCTAAAAATCCCTAAAAACATAAAAAACATAAAACCCAAAAAATCCCTAGGAAAACAATAAAAACTGAAAAACCCCTAAAAATCCATAAAACCAATAAAACCACTAAAAACATTAAAAATATTTAAATCCATAAACACGTTAAAAACTCTAAAAACTATAAAACCCATCAAAATCTATAAAAACCCTAAAAACCATAAAAACCAAAAAATATCCCTAAAAATCTCTGAAACTAAAAAAACCCTTAAAAACTCTGAAAACCCATAATAAAATATTAAAACCACAAAAAACGTAAATATGACAAAAAACCCTAAAACCACTAAAAACCACTAAAAAAATATAAAAACCAACTAAAACCTAAAAAAAGTTAAGTAAATAAAAAAACATTAAAAACACTAAAAACACAATAAAAAACTGAAATCCAAAAAACCATAAAAACCCTAAAACCCTAAAAACCCTAAAACCCTAAAAATCAATAACAACTATAAAAACCATAAAAATCCAAATAAGTACTAACAATCCCTAAAGATGTAAAAACCCTAGAACCCCTAAAAACCCCTAAAAAACATAAAAATCTAAAAACGCTTAAATCCACCAAAAAACCTCATAAATTTAAAGAAAAACACAAACACCATAAAAATTATCAAAATGTATAAAAACCATAAAAAACCAAATAAATCATAAAAACCCTTAAGATCCCGAAAATCTTAAAAAACTCAAAAAAAAACGTGAGAAACCCTAAGAAAACTATAAAAACTAAAAAAATATAAAAACCTAAAAAAGAAAAAAAAAACCCAATAAACTCCAAAATCTATAAAACACATTAGAACCTTAAAACCCCCTAACAACCAATAAAAACCATAAAACCACTAAAAACTGTAAAAATCCTTTAAACCCCCAATATGTTGAAAAACTCTCAAAAGCCTAATAAAGCCTAAAAATTCTAAAACCCCTAAAACCCCCCAAAACCCCTAAAATTCCTTAAAATACCTAAAAAATAAAAATTCTTAGAAGCCCTAAAAGTCCATAAACACATAAAAACCACTAAAACCTTGAAAAACCCTACGAAAAACAGTAAAACCTAAAAACAATTAAAACTCCCCAAAACATAAGAAACTCTAAATATCCTAAAAGAACCAAAAACCCTAAAAAATTAAAAAAAAAATCTTCAAAACCTAAAACACCTAAAACCCCATATAATCCCTAAAACCACCAAAAAATCTAAAAACACTTCAAATCCCTAAAATCATTATAAACTATAAAAATTTTAAAAACTCAAAAAAACCAAAGAACCCAAAAACTAAATAAACCCTAAAAAACATAAAACCCTCAAAATCCCTAATACCCTACAAAATAGATATGTTAAAAAAGCACAAAAAAATCCTTAAAAAATAAAGACCCCAACATCCTTGAAAAATCCTAATAATACCTAAAAACCTAAAAACACATAAAACCACTAAAAAACTTAAAAAATTCTAAAAACCCAAAAAATACCCTTCCAAACCTAAAAACCCTCAAAATGACTAAAAACAATAAAAATTTAAAAAATCCTAAAAGTCCTTAAAAATACCTAAGAACATAAAAAACCTTAAACACCTTGAAAACCCCAAATAAAACCTTAAAAACCTAAAAAAACCCTAAAAACCTAATAAATGCTAAAGAATCTAAAAGACCCTAAACCCCCCCCCCAAAACCCATAAAACCCCCTGAAACCATAGAAAACCCTAAAACCCCAAAAAACCTACCAAAACCACTAAAAACACATTAACCCCAAAAGGGATAAAAATAAAAAAGCACTTTAAAACCCTAAAAACTAAAAAAACCATAAAAACCCTAGAATATAAAAACCATAAAAAATCTAAAAAACCCAAAAAAAAACCCCTAAAGACCCTAAAACCCAATAGAAATATTAAAAACCCAAAACAAATCCCTAATAACATGAAAATCCATAAAAACCCTAAGAAAACCTTAAAACATAAAAACACTTAAAACCCCTAAAAAATCTAAAAATGTTAAAAACCATAAAATACACTAAAACCCTAAAAACCCCTAAAACCCCTAAGAATACCAAAATATACCTAAAAATGTAAAAATACCTAAGAAAATATTAAAAATATAAAACACTGAAAACCCCTAAAAGCATAAAAACTACAAATGCTAAAAGATCATAAAACCCTAAACCCCCTAAGATATTAAATAACACTAAAACTCATAAAAACCATAAAAACCCTTAAATCCCGTAGAAAGAAAATTAATAATAATAATTACATAAAAATACCTACAAACATATAAAACCATTAAAACACAGAGAACCCCTATGGAAACCTTAAAAACCTAAAAACACTTAAACTCCTAAAAATGCTAAAACCCTAAAAATCCCTAAAACCATAAAAAACCATAAAACCTGTCAAAAACATAAAACCCTAAAAACATAAAAAAAATAATGCCTTAAAATTTTCTAAAATGAAAAATTTCATAAAAAACATGAAAAATCCTAAAAACATTAAAAACCTAAAAACATTCATAACCCCTAAAAACTAAAGAATGCATAAAATTCAAAACACCGTTAAAAGAAATTAAAACCCTTAAAACTCATAAAAACCCCTAAAACCATAAAAACCATACAAACCCATAAAAACCCAAACAATCCACTAAAAAAACTAAAAACCCTTAAAACCCAAAAAATTTAGAAAACTTTAAAAACATTTTAAACCCTAAAATCTCATAAAACCCCTAAATCCCAAAAAAACTAAAATCCAAAAAAACCATAAAAACCCCTAAAACCCCTCAGAATCCCTATATAGACAAAAATAATAATAATAATCCTAAAAAATCCCTAAGAATCTAGAAATATATAAAAACCCTAAAAACCCTAAAAACCCCCCTAAGAGAAGCATAAAAACATAACAACACTTACAAACCTAAAAACCATTAAAATTCTAAAAAAACTCTAATACCCTATAAACCATAAAACCATAAATTCTTAAAAATGTTAGAAACCCTAAAAAATGATAAAACAACAAAAAACTCTAAAAAAGCACTAAGCCCTAAAAAAATTTAAAACTATAAAAAACCTTGAAAACCATAAAATCTCAAGAAAACCCTTAAACCCAAAAAACCAAAAAAACACTAAAAACCAATACAACCCTAAAACCCTCAAAATACTTATAAACCCAAAAAAATAAAAATTCTAAAATATCCATAAAATTATATATAAACATAAAAATCCTAAAACCCTTAAATACCCTAAGAATACCTAAAAACCTAAAAACACTTTAAACCCTTAAAATTTCTAAAAAATTACAAACTTAAAAGACCCTAAAAACCATTAAAACTATAAAACCCCTAAAAACTATAAAAAACTACAAAACTTATAAAAACATAAAACCCACCAAAAACTTTAGAAATACATTAAATTCATAAAAAAAATTAATGATCCATAAAAAACCTTAAAACCCTTAAATACTCAAAAAAAACCCTAAATCCCCAAAAAACTCATAAAAACCTGGAAGCCCCCTAAAATCCATAAAAAAACCCTAAAACCCCTAGAAATCGTAAAAAAATCCTAAAAATCCCTAAAAATACATAAAAATGTAAAAACCCCTAATACCCTAAATAAACTCAAAGAAATCATTAAAAACATAAAAACACTTCAAACCCCTAAAAACCTAAAAAATTCTAGAAATCCAAAAAACCCTGAAACCCATAAAAACATTAAAAACCCTCGAAATCCAAAAAACACATAAAAATACTATAAAATCCCTAAAAATCCCTAAGAACATAAAAAACCTAATAACCCTGAAGAACCCTAAAAAACCTTAAGTGCCTAAAAAATGAAAACCCCATAAAAAATAAAATACACTTATAACCCTAAACATCCCCAAAAAGAACCTAAAAACCTCAAACCCCTAAAAACTAGAAAACCCTAAATAAAATAAAAACCCTACAACCCCTAAAAACCCTAAAAACCTTTTAAATTTCTAAAACTAATAAAAAACTCTACAAAACCATAAAACCCCTGAAAACTAAAAAAAACCACTAAAAACCCTAAAACCCCTAAAACATTCAAAATTCATAAAACCCCTAAAAACCATAAAATCCTAAAAAATACCTAAAATGTAAAATATTTTTAAGGCCCTGAAAAAGACTAAGAAAACCTTAAAAACCCAAAATCATTTAAAACCCCAAAAGACCTTACAATCCTTAAAACCATCAAAGTTTATAAGAACCCTAGAAAACCATAAAAATCCTAAAATACCTAAAATCCATTAAAACATAAACCCCCTAAAAAAAGAAAACCCTTAAGAAAACCTTAAATACATAAAAACACTTAAAACCCCTAAAAATGCTATAAACCCTAAAATTACTAAAAACCCTAAAAACCATAACAACCATAAAACCCTTAAAAACCATAAAACCCAAAAAAAATATAACAAACATAAACCCACTAAAAAACTAAAAAACCCTTTAAACACCTAAAAATGATAAACAAAACTCTGAAACCCATAAAACCATAAAAAACTCAAAAAATACCTTGATAGAAAAATAAACCCATAAAACACAAAAAAGTCATAAAATCCCTCAGAATCATTAAAAACCAAAAAAACAATAAAAACCTAAAAATGTCAATGAATCCATAAAAATGTAAAAAAAAACCTTAAAAACCATGATAACTCTTAATAAAGACTTTAAAACAATGAAAACCTTCCAAAAAAGTAGATGATGATAAAATCCCTAAAACCATAAAACCCTTAAAAGGTTAAATAAACTAAAACACCATAAAACCCCTAAAACCACTGAAAACTCTAAAAACACTTGAAACCCCTATAAATGTTAAAAATTCTAAAAAACGATTAAATATTAAAAACTCAAAAAAACACTAAAACCCCAAAAAACTAAAGAAAACCCTAAAAACCCTAAAAATCATATACCCTAAAATTCGCTAAAATCCAAAACCCATAAAAATCCTAATAAATTTATTAAAACCCGTAAAAATTTAAAAAATCCTAAAAAACCTGAAAATCATAATAAAACCTTAAAAACCTAAAAAAACTTAAGACCATAAAAAACATAAAAATGGTTAAAAACCCTAAATTTCCCTAAAATCCTAGAAGAAACCCTAAAATGAATAAAATCCAAAAAAACCATAAAAACCGTTAATCCCCAAAAAACCCCTAAAAACAAATAAAAACCACAAAACCCATTTAGACCCCAAAAAAGGTTATCAAAATATAAAAACCCTTAAAATATTAGAAAACACCTAAAAACCAAATACCTAAAAACCCCTAAAAACATAAAAACCCCTAAAACAATCAAAATTTATTAGGTGGATCCCTCCTATAGCAGGCTTTATCAAGGTCAATGTTGATGGCGCTGCCATGGGTGCGCCAGGTCCCTCAGGATGTGGTGGGGTTTTTCATACCCCTTGGGGCTTTGTCAAAGGATGCTTTTACCACTTCCTTTGGAGCGGTACTGCGTATGAGGCAGAACTTTGGGCCATCATAAAGGTGGTTCAATATGCAACACAGTTTAGATGGAATAAGCTCTGGATTGAATCTGATTCATCATTGGCGGTGGAGGCCTTCAGGAAGAAGTCACGACTTGTACCATGGTGACTTATCCAACACTGGATCGAGTGCCTCGATGCTACCAAGACTCTAACCCTGGGCATCTCACATGCATATAGGGAGGAAAACTGGGTTTTAGATGCTCTTTCCAAGAGATCGATTGACGAAGGGACTTCGGTATGGTCTTTCAGGACTCCAGACTTATGTTTGTCCTCAGTTGACTCAGACATGAAGGGGAAGACCCACACTAGGATATGCAAGCCTCCTTTTTAATGCATTGTACTTTACTTTTATGTTCTTTAATAAATCTTTGGGTCATCTTTGTCTGATCCCACACCTTTTCTGCCCTAAAACAATCAAAATCACTAGAAATTGAAAAAATCCTGAAATCCCTTAAAACCCCATAAAAACATAAAAAAACTCCAAAACATAGGAAAACTCTTAGAAAACCTAAAAAATACAAGAACATTAAAAACCACTAAAAAAATAATGTTAAAAACCCAAAAAACCTCTAAAACACTAAAAAAATCCTAAATTCCCTCAAAATCCCTAAAACCCGAGAATCCAATATAAATCGTAAAAAATACAAAAAAATCCTTAAAGACATAAAACCCCAAAAAACCCAGAACAACTATAAAAAATTTAAAAATTTTAAAAACTCCTAAAATTCAAAATAAACTGTAAAAAATGATAAAAACTCTAAAACCCCTAAAAAGGCCCTCAAACACTAAAATCCATAGAAACCCCTAAAACCCATAAAACTCTTAAAAACCAATAAAAATTATTTAAAATACTATAATTATTTAAGACCCCTTTAAACCCATAAAAGAATTAAATAACTATAAAAAAACATAAAACACTAAAAACTCATAGAAACCCTACATACCCAAAAAAAACCATAAATACCCTAAATACCATAAAAACCATAAAAACCATAAAACCCATAAAAATTTAAAAAATCCATAAAAATTCTAAAAAAAATAAAATCCCTAAAAACCCAAAAAAACCTTAAGAAAACCATAAAAACCTAAAATCACTTAAAACCCCTAAAAAACTAAAAATTCTAAAAGCCATAAAACCCTTTAAACCCAAAAAACCCCTAAAAGGCATCAAAATCCCTAAAACCCCAACGAAACCATAAAAATCATAAAAATCCCCTAAAAATCCATTAAAAAATAAAAAACCCTATAGACCATAAAAACCCTTAAGAAAACCTTAAAATTTTAAAAACACCTAAGACACTAAAAATGATAAAAACCCTAAATGACCCTAAAAACCCTAAAACCCCAAAAAACCTCGAAAAACATTGAAAACACTAAACCCATAAAAAACAAAGAACCACACAAAAATATAAAACCTTTTAACCCATAAAAATGTTATAAAACTATAAAAAATCATAAGACCCAAGAAAAATAAAAAAACCCTAATTACCTAAAAATAATAAAAACCCCAAAACCCTAAAAACCCTAAAATTACTCTAAATCACTAAAACTCTAAAAAATCCATAAATATCCTAAAAAAGGCTGAGAACCCCTAAAACATAAAAACCCTATAACCCCTAAAATACCCTAAGAGAAACATAAATTCCTAAAAAAATTATACCCCTAAACCATTAAAAATGCTAAAACCCTAAAAACCATAAAATGAACTAATAGTTTAAACCCCCTTAAAACCATAAAAACCATTAAAAACCCTAAAAACATTAAAAGCCTAAAAAACACTACAAACTCTAAAAACCCTTTAATCCCCTAAAAATGTTAAACAACTATAAAAACCCTTAAAAACCCAAACAAACTCAAAAAATACCTAAAAACCTACAATAACCATAACAACCTAAGGAACCCCTAAAACCCCCCAAATCCCAAGAAATCCAAAAAACAAACAAAATCCCTAAAAAATCCCTAAAAATTACTCAAAACGTAAAATAAACTTAAAATCATGAAACCCCTAATTAAAAATATAGAATCAAAAAACAAATAAAACCCCTAAAACTGATGAAATTTAAAAAAACAAAAAAAAACTAAGACCCCTCAAAATCCATAAAAATCCAAAATAACGTAAAAATCCTAAAAAATCGATAAAAATCTCGAAAAACATAAAAACCCAAAAACCCTGAAAACCCATTATACAACCAAAACAACCTAAAAAACTAAAAACACTTAAAACCCAAAAAAATAAAAATTATAAAAACCTTGAAAACCCCAAAAAATACCCTACAACCCCAGAAACCATAAAAATCCCCAAAATCCCTAAAAAACATAAAAATCCCAAACACCCCTTAAGATCCCTAAAAATGTAAATATCCTAAAATGACACTAAAATCATTCAAAATACTGAATAATCCAAAAAATCCATAAAAATCCTAAAAGTGGCCTAAAAATTCCTTAAAATGTAAAAAATGTTGAAAACCAGTAAAAACCCTATAAAATAATTAAAAACATAAACATTCTTAAAACCTATAAAAACCATAAAATGATAAAAACCCTAAAAGAACCAGAAAACCATAAACCCCTAAAACCCATAAAAACCCACAAAAAACACTAAAACTCATTAAACCCCTAAAAGATTAAAAATATATATAAAAACAAATAGAAACCCTTTAAAATCCAAAAAAACCCTCTAAAATCCCAAAAAACCATAAAATCCCTAAAAACCCAAAAACCCCTCAAAATCCCTACAAACGTTAAAAACCCTAAGAACCCTTAAAATCCAAAAATACCTTAAAAATATAAAAAAACACAAAAAAACCTGAAAAGCATAAAAATCATAAAAATAATGAAAACCCCTAAGAAAACCATAAAAACCTAAAAACCCTTAAAATTCATTGAAAACCTAAAAAATGGAAAAACCCCTAAAATACCCTAAAACCCTTAACCACCACTGAAATCTCAAAAACCACTAAAAACCATAAAATCCCATAAAAACACTAAAATACCACTAAAAACTATAAAACCATTTAAACCCCTTAAAACTCTTAAAAAACATTAAAACCCTAAAAAATAAAAAACCCCAAAAAGCCAAAAAATAATAATAAAACACTTCAAGCCCTAGAAAACCCCTAAAACCATCAAAATCCCCAAAAAACTAAGAACTACATATATCGTAAAAGTCCATAAAAATCCCTAAAAACACACAAAACCCTAAAAAACCAAAAAAAATCAAAAGAAAACATTAAAAACATAAAAACACTTAAAACATATAAAAAAACACCAAAATTATAAAACCTCTAAAAATACCAAAAAACCCTAAAACACCTCAAAATCCATAAAAACCCAAAAAACAATAAAAGTACAAAAAAATCCCTAAAAATCCCTAAAATTTTATAAAAACCAAAAAACCTAGAAGAAACCTAAGAAAAAAAAATGAAAACTTTTTAAAAATCATTAATAAACCTAAAAATTGTAAAAACCATAAAATACTCTAAAAACATTAAAACCCCTAAAAACCAAAAAAACATTTAAATCCTTCGAAACTATAAAAACCCCTAAAATCCTAAAACCCACTAAAATGTCTATAAACCATTTAAACCCATAAAAACATTAAAAAACTCTAAAAACACTTAAGAATGTTAAAAACTCAAAAACCCCTAAAAACCATAAAAACAATACAAACCCTAAGAAACATTAAAACCCTCAAACCTTGTAAAAACACTAAATATAAAAAAAATCATAAATGACCCCAAAAATCCCAAAAATATTAAAAACCTCAAAAAACCTTGAAAGTCCCTAAGAAAACCGTAAAAACCTAAAATCACTTAAAACCACCAAAAAACCTTAAAATATTATAAACCCCAAAATACCCTAAAAATAACATAAAACCATAAGACCCTCAAAATCCCTAAATAACCAAAAATCCATAAAAATTATAAAAAATCCCTAAAAATTTGTAAAAAATTAAAATCCCCTAAAAACCAGAAATACTTAATAAAACCATAATAAACCAAAAATCATTAAAACCCCTTAAAACTTAAAAACACTAAAAACCATAATAACCCTAAAAGACCCTAAAAACCATAAAACACATCAAAATCCATAAAAACAAACAAAAACTAAAAAAGTCATAATTTTTTTTTTAAAATTTAAAATACAATAAAATCCTTGATTACCCTAAGAAAACATTAAAAACATAAAATCACTTAAAACCCTAAATGACCCTACAAAACCCCCAAAAAATAACAAACCCCAAAAACATAAAAAAAATAAAAAACCATAAAAAATCTAAAAACCACTAAAAAATATTAAAACAATTTATACCCATAAAAACATTAAAAAAACTCTGAACAACATTAAAAACAGTAAACAAATTAAAAACAACCAAAACCCAAAAAATCAATAAAAACCCTAAAACCCCTAAAACCCCAAAAATCCCTAAAAACTATAGAAATGTATAAAAATCCATAAAATCCCTAAAAGGTTAAAAAACCGCAAAAACCTAAAAATCCTATTAAAACCTTAAAAAATTAAAAACACTTTAAACCCCTAAAACAGTAAAAATTTAAAACATCTAAACCCCTAAAAACCCTAAAAAACCTAAAAATCGTTAAAACCTCGAAAACCATAAAAATCAAAGAAATACATAAAATAAATTGAAATATATATAAATCTAAAACCCCATAAAAACTTTTGAAAGCCTTCAAAAAAAATATTTTAAACCTCAGAAAAACCTAAAAAGGCTAAGAAACTTAGAAGACCATAAAATCCTAAAAAATTATAAAATCCCATAAAACCTTAAAAGCACTAAAAACAAATAAAAACCCACTAAAAACTCTATAAACCCTTTAAACCCATAAAATAGTTAAAAAACTCCAAAAAACCTTATAAATCCTAAAAAACTAAAAAACCCCTAAAACCTCAAAAAACATAAAACCCTAAAAATCCGAAAAAACCTAAACACCCTCAAAAATCCCTAAAAACCCTTAAAACACATAAATGTCCAAAACAATACATAAAAATTCCTGAAAATATAAAAAATCTTAAAAAATTGAACACCCCTAAGAAAACCCTAAAAATCTTAAAAGTCTAAAAACCACTAAAAATATAAATATAATAAATACTATAAAAACTCATAAAAGGCTCAGAAAACCCTAAAAACCCTTAAAATCCCAAAAATCCCTCAAGAAAATAAAAATCATAAAAATCCAAAAAACTAACTAAAAATGTATAAATTTATAAAAAACACAAAAACCCCCTAAATAAACGTTAAAAATCTAAAAACACTTAAAACCCAAAAAAACCTAAAAATGCTAAAATACTTAAAATACAATAAAAAATACTAAAAACCATAAAATCCATAAAACCCCCTGAAACAATGGAAACCCTTAAAAACCCATTTAAAAACAAAAAATCCCACAGAAACCATAAAACCCATTAAAGCCATAAAATGTTAAAAAATTATAAAAACATTAAAAACCCAAAAAAACTGAAAAAACAAAAAAAAACATTAAACATTAAAAATCCTAAAAAATGTTGAAAACCCTAAAAACATTAGATGTGTTGTTCTGTTTTTATCCTTTGATTTTACTATTATCATGTTCTGCTTTCATTCTCAATTATTCCCTATTGTTTGTAATCTAGTTCTCTTTTTAGGAATTTGTTTTCTGATTTTTTTTGAAGTGGTTTACATGGTGTTTCTATCTGGACTCCAGTAGAGTTTTGGTGTAACAATCAGAGTTTCCATGGTAAAAAAATTAATGATCCTAAAAATCCTAAAAAATCAAAATTTGTAAAAACCCTAAAACCCATAATAATCTTAAAAACACCTAAATATATAAAATCCCATAAAATCCTGGAAAACCCTAATGCAACTTTAAAAACACAAAAAAACATAAAACCCCTAAAAATGAAAAAATGCTTAAAGTTTTAAAAGGCCCTAAAAAACTCAAAAAGTCTTAAAAACCATAAAAACCCCAAAAACCCTTAAAAAACTAAAAACCCATGAGAACCATATAATCCGCTAAAAATATAAAAACCATTTAAACCCAAAAATGTTATAAAACTCAAAAAAAATCTTTAAACCCATAAACACTCAAAAAAAGAACCCTAAAAACCCAAAAAAACACAAAAAATTCAAAAAAAACCTAAAAATACCTAGAGACTAAAAAATACTAAAAAATACTAAAAAAGACCATAAATTTCCCAAAAACAAAAAAAAAGTAAAAACACTAAGAAAATATTAAAAACATATAAACACTAAAAACCCCGAAACCCCCTAAAAAGACTAAAAAATCTAAAAACTCCAAAAAGAACTGAAAGACCAAAAAACCCATAAAATCATAAAACCCCTAAGAACATAAAAATACTAAACCCCATAAAAAACATAAAAACCACTAAAAATATAATACCCTTTAATCCAATAATACATTAAATAAATCTTAAACTCTAAAAACCACTAATAAATTAAAAACCCCTAAATTGAAAAAAACCCCAAAAAACCCTAAAAACTCTAAAAATATCTAAAAACCCTAAAAATTCATAAAACTCTAAAACACCATAAAAATCCCTAAAAATATAAAAAAATGTAAACATCATAAAAATAGTTGAGAAACTACTAAAAACCTAAAATGGCTTAAAACCTCTAAAAACCTAAAAAACTAAATATCCTAAAAACACTCAAAATCCCTATGAACCATAAAAACCTTAAAAATCCTAAAAAATATCTCAAAATGTAAAAAATAACAAAACACCTGGAAACCGCTAATAAATCCTTAAAAACCTAAAAACACCTAAAACCCCTAAAAAACCAAAAAAAAAATCACTATAAACCCCTAAAAAGACCCTAAACCCCCTAAAAACAAATAAAAACCCATAAAATCCCTAAACATAAAAAAACTATAAAGAACCTAAAACCAATAAAAACTCTAAAAATCCTTTAAACTCATAAAAATTTAAAATACTTGAAAACCCTTAAAACCTCTAAAAAACTGAACCCCCCCCCCCCAACCATAAAACCCCAAAACCCTAGAAAATCATAAAATCTTAAAAACTCCCACAAATCCCTAATAATATAAAAAAACATAAAAATCCTGATACCACATGAAGAACTTAAAAAACTAAAAACACTTAAAACAACTAAAATACCTAAAACATATATGAGGTGTTTCATGTGTCTGTGTGTGTGTGGGTGTTGCTTGGGCTACCGTTCATGGATTTTTTGTGTGGACTTTTTCTATGGGTCGTCTTTAATGCTCTTGGTTTTGATGCACCTAGATGTCTTATAGGCCCATACCTTAGAGATACTATATTTTCATCTTCTAGTTCGTTGGGTATTTTTCATTGGACTCATGTGAAATTAGAGGTAGTACAGTTTCCTTGGTGGCTTGCAAGCTGTTGGCAGCTGAAGGCACTGGTCTATGGGTTCGTGCGCATATGGAATTTGTGAATTTGTTGTTGTATTTATATCTCTACCTTGGTGGGTGTGGGTTTGTTTTTGTGTGGTTATGGTTCTTAGTTTTGGTGTTTTTCATTATACTTCTAATTGAAGGGCTTCATGAGGTTATCGAGTCTTTCAGTTTTATTGGCTGCTTGCTTTGTCTATGTTCCTTCCATGGTGATCCTGTAATTGGTTGGTTTTAGATCTTCTCTGGGGTCAAATGTCTTCTCACCTTTAATTGAATTAGTTTTTAATTAATTTTATCTTTTTATACTATATATTTTTTACTTGCAAAAAAATCCTAAAAACCATAAAACACTTTAAAGTCCCTAAAAACCCTAAAAAACCTAAAAACACAAAAAACCTTAAACAACCATTAAACCCATAAAACCCCTAAAACCCAAAAAAAATATAAAACCCTTTAAACCCCTAAAAATGTTAAGAAACTCTAAAAAACTATAAAAACACTAGAAACTAAAAAACCAGAAAAGCCCCAAAAACACATAAACCCCTAAAAACCCCTCAAAATCCATAAAAACTCTAAATAACCATAAAAATACTAGAAAAATGATAACAATCCTAAAAAATGTTAAAAATACTAAAAACATAAGAAAACCATAAAAACCTGAAATAACTTAAACCCCCTAAAAACATAAAAAACACTAGAAACCATAAAAACCCAAAAAACACTCAAAATCCCTAAAAACTATAATATTTAAAAATCCTAAAAAATATCTAAAAATACATAAAAACAAAAAAACTCTAAAAACCTTGAAAACCCCAAAGAAAGCCTTAATAAACTAAAAACCCTAAAAACCCTAAAAAACAAAAAAAACAAAAAAACCTAAAAGTCCCTAAAAATGGAAAAGGCCACTACAACCCATTAGAACCCTAAAAAAATTTAAATACCCTAAAAACCAATAAAAATCATAAAGACCAACTATAACTATAAAATTATTTAAACCACTAAAAATGTAAAAAAATTTAAAAACGTTTAAACTGTAAAAAATTGAAAAGAAATTTATAATCACCAAAATAACCTAAAAACTATGAAATCCCTCAAAATACTTAAAACCATTAAAAAATAAAAAAAACAATAGAAATCCCTAAATATATAAAAATCCCTAAAACACTGAAAACCCATAAAAACCTTCAAAACCTAAAAAACATAAAATCCATCAAAATCCTAAAAAATTCTATGAGGTGGTACATGCGCACGCGTGTGTGTGTAGGTGTCACTTGGGATTTCATTCATGGATTATTGGTGTGGCTATTTTTTCCTTATGTCGTATTCGATGATTATGGTTGTGATACTCCTTGATTCCTTTCTATCTCATTCATGGGAGTTGCAATGTTTTATTCTGCTATTCTAGTGGGTCTTGTGTGTGGGGAATATGTGTTGTTGGCTACTAGAGGGTTTCCTTACTGGCCTGTGTGTTTTTGGGTGATGGATGGAGGCATTTCGTTTTGTGTTCATGTGCTGATGGAGGCTGTGACTTAGCTATTTGTTTTTCTACTACTACATTTGTCAGTGTTGTGTGGTTTCGGCATGGAGATAGTGCTTGGTGTGTATGGTTTTTCATTCAGCTATCTACTGGAGGGCTTCAGGAGGATCTCAGGTATTTTAGTTTTCCTGGAATCTTTGTCTATTTGGGTGCCTTCCATGGTTCTCTTGTGCTTGGTTGGTCATTGAGATTCTCTGGAGTTAACCTAATTTTCACATTTGGCCGAATTTGTTATAATTCACTTTCACTTTTTATACTATATACTTTTTCCTTAAGAAAACCCTAAAACCCTTAAAAACATAAAAACACCCTAAAACCCAAAAAACCCAAAAAACCATAAAAACACCAAAAAACCATCAAAACCATAAATACCCATAAATACCCTAATATAATTAAAACTCTATAATACCTTAAAACATATTAAAAAATTAAAAACTCTAAAAATCCATCAAAATATTAAAGAACTAAAAAACCCTAAAAACCCAAAAAACCCATAAAAACCATGAAAACCATCAAAATCCCAAGAAACCCTAAAAACCATTAAATTCTTAAAAAATACCTAAAAATATGTAAAAATTTATAAAACCCCAAAAACCTTGAAATCCCTAAAAAACCTTAAAAACTAAAAAACAATTAAGAAAACTAAAAAACCTAAAAATGATAAAAACAATAACCCCCCTAAAACCATAAAAACTATAAAAACCCTCAAAATCCATAAAAACATTAAAAATATATAAAAATCCATAAAATGTCTAAAAATTCCTAAAATGTAAAAAAACCCTGAAAACCCCTAAGAATACATTAAAAACCTAAAAAATTAAAAGCCCAAAAACCCGAAAAAATATTCTAAAAACCCTAATAGACCCTAAAACCCACTAAAACCCCTAAAAACCATAGAACCCTATAAAAATCCTAAAGACCACTCAAAACTCTAAAAAAATTAGAAAAATAAAAACATTAAAAATATTAAAAAACCATAGAAACCCTAAAAAAATGAGAAAACCATAAAAAACCAAAACACCAAATGTACCATAAAAATCTTAAAAAACACTAAAACCCTAAAAATACCTAAAAACCATAAAAATACCTAAAAATACCCCAAGATAACAAAAAATTTTAAAAACTATAAAAACCATTAAAACCATAATAAAACCATAAAATCATAGAAAACAAAAAACCCCTAAAACAATTAAAAAGTTATAAAACCCTAGAAACTCTACAACCCCTAAGAAACTATTGAAACCCTCAAAATCCCTAAAAATGATAAAAACTATAAAGACCCTAAACACCTTAAGAACCCCTAAAACATACTAAAAATCGTAAAAACTCTAAAAATGCATTAGAACCCTAAAAACCCACTAAAAAAATAAAATCTAATTAAACCCTTAAAATGTTAAAAAACCATTAAAAACTCTAAATAACCAAAAAAACTAAAAAAACCCCAAAAAATCCTAAAAAACACTAAAAACCCTCAAAATCCCTAAAAACCGTCAAAATCCCAAAAAACCTGAAAATCCATAAAAATCATAAAAATCCCTAAAAATCCCAAAAATGTAAAAAACCCTAAAAAATATGAAAAAACCTATGAAATCCATAAAAACACCTAAAACCCCTATAAACCCTAAAACACTTCAAAATCCAGAAAACCCAAAAAACTATAAAAATACTAAAAAAGATATAATAATACCTTAAAATGTAAAAACCAAAAAAACCTTGAAAAACTACAAGAAAACCTTAAAATCCTAAAAAACATAAAACCCCTAAAAACATAAAAAATTATAAAAACTGTAAAGTAACCTAAAAACCATTAAAACCCATAAAAACCATTAAAACTCCTAAAAACCTTTTAAACCCCTAAAACAATTTAAAGCCATATAAATCCACTAAAAACTCAAAACACCCTTTAAACCCCTAATAATTTAAAATAACTCTAAAAATAATAAAAATCATAAATAAAACTAAAAAATACCCAAAAACCTAAAAAATCATAAAACATAAAAAACAAAAAAACACTGAAACCCCTAAAAACTTGAAATACCCTAAAAGGCCCTAAAGTCCCTAAAAACATAAAAAATCTCTAAAACCCAAAAAACCATATAAAATCTTAAAAATAATAAATTACTTAAACCCCTAAAAACTTAAAAATTCTAAAACCCTAAAAACCCTAAAATACCATAAAAACCCAAAACCCTATCAAAATCCCTAAAAACCCATAAAAATCATAAAATTTATCTAAAAATCCAAAAAATGTAAAAAACCCTTAAAATCGAGAAAAATCTTAAGAAACCCATAAAAACCTAAAAAAACATAAAACAATAAAAAAAACATAAAAAAATTCTTAAAATACCCTAAAAACCTTAATCCCCCTAAAAACAATAAAAACCCATAAAACATTTAAAACCCATAAAAATGCATAAAACCCTAAAACCTGGTAAAAGCACTAAAACCATTTAAACCCATAAAAACTTTAAAAAAACTCTAAAAACCATAAAACCCCTAAAAACAAAAAAAACCTTAATAACCCAAAAAACCCTTATGACCATAGAAACCCTAAAAATCCTAAAAATGCCTAAAATGCCTAAAACCCATAAAATCATGAAAAATCTGAAAAGAAAACCCAAAAAACCAAAAAACACTAAAAACCCTAAAAAACTAGAAATCCCAAATAAAACCTTAAATACCTAAAAACACTTTAAACAACTAAAAATACCAAAACACTAAAAACCCTGAAAAACCAAAAATGACACCAAAAACCCTATAAAATCAAAATCCCTAAAATCCCAATAAACCAATAAATTTATAAAAAACCCATATAAATACATAAAAACGTAAAAAACACCTAAAAATATTGAAAACTTCTAGAAACACTTTAAAACAAAAATAAACATAAAACCCTAAAAACCATGAACCCCTAAAAAACCATAAAACACTAAAAACCCATAAAACAATAAAAATACACTAATCGTTCTAAAAACACTTTAAAGCCCAAAAGATATTAAAAAAACTAAAAACCCTTAAACCCCAAAAAACTCAAAGAAAACCATAAAAACACAAAAAAAAACTGAAAAACGTAAAACACCTCAAAAGCCCTCAAATCCCAAAAAACCAATAAAAATCCATAAAAATATAAAAACCCCTAAGAAAACCATTAATTACCTAAAAACACAAAAAAACCCTAAAAACCAAAAAATTCTAAAAATAAAAAAAAATCCTTAAAAGACCATAAAAATCCTTAAATCCCTAAAAAATATAAAGAAACAAAAATCATAAAAAATTCCTAAAAATATATAAAAATTTAAAAAACCTTAAAGCACTAAAAACAATAAGAAAACCTTAAAACCTAAAAAAACATAAAACCCCTAAAAACCTAGAAAATTATAAAAACTTTAGTGATCTGGAATTACTTCTAGTGGGCTATAATTGATACCTATCAGGGCACTCCATGGGCGGCTACACCCCTTGGGAGGGACACAACACCATACCCAGTGGCATCCATTTCCTCATGAAGCCCTTGGGCAGAGAGCCATGCTTCGTCCAACACTCACATGTGAGAGTTCCCAAGAATCAGATTCATTCCTACTACCTTTGCCTCTGATACCAACTGTATAGACCCAAAGCATGACGTACATGGACATTACATTACTTTTGCAGAATAATTAATACATAACAAAAACCAATACACAAGGACCGTAATAGTTTAGTATCTTTGGAAACTCGGAACATAATCTTATAATCATGGTGAAAGATATTCAGTATCTCCCAAAAAGATCTTCCACTTTTGTTTTCTTACCTAAAACCTTTCTTTATATCCTAGGGAAAAGAAAACAAAAAAAGGGTGAGCTCAAATTCTCAATAAGGGTAAACATAGAGAACATAAAACAATCCATAAACATTTGAATGTAAAAACATGAGAATAAAATCTAAACATCAAAATCTTGAGAAATGACATAAAACATTGTAGTACATAAGGAATATATCATAAAAAAACATTAATCATGATAAAATAGCCTGGGAATAAAACTGGTAATTGTGGAAAAAAATTAAGCACATAATATGATTTCTATAGTAGCCAAGGCATTGCTTCCAAGACCATCTTAGTGGACAAAGTCCCTTACTGAACCGGGATTACTTGTCGTTCCAGCCTTGTATTACTGAACCGGATTTACTTGTCATTCCAGCCATGTCTAACTCATGAGATATAAATCTTTACCCAATGTATTGGAGGGAGATATAGGTCCCACCCATCTCATAATGAAATCCTTCTTACGTGTGCCACAACATAAACATAAATCATTCATCATAACCCAAAGAATAAAATGGGTTTCATAAACATCATCACATCATAACATAATCCATAAAAAACAAATGGATTTCATTTCATCATAAGAAAAATGAAACCATGTAAATCATTGAGACATTATACTTGAAACATAATCACTCTAAATAATGTCATCTTAGATGGAAAATAGTTTTGACAAAACACTTGAAATGGATTCTTGAAGAAAATATACTTTCTTCTTCAAAATCATTTTATTTTCACAAAATTCCATGCAATTTTAAAATAAAATTATTTTTCTGAAAATAATCATGAAATATTGTAGAGTAATATTCTTGAAAATAAGGCGTTATAAAACTGTAAAAATCCATTCATGTCGTATAAGTTAAAAAAACATTATCCTCGTACTTTTTTTGGAAATGTCAAAAAGTTCCTTGTATGGTAAACAAAAGAAAGATTCCTTCCATAACATGTGGTAAAAGTCAAAAATGGGTAAAAATTACTTTAAACATACATGAAACCATTTTTAGAAAACAGGGACATGAATGATAAATATAACCCCAGTAAATACTTACGAATAAACAATCTCGGATAAAAACGAGATTGGAAAAGTTATCCTTTACCTTATGTCCGATAAGCTTCAAATGTATCTGAAACTCCTGTATAATGATTTAAATAATGTCATTGACTTATTACAGAATCATATTCATTGTAATGATATCATATATGGTTTATTTATGAATTTATATTACCCGTTATTTTGTAAATTCCATGTTAAAGCAGTGTTTTGGTTAAAATCGTTTCATTTATCGTACGTGTTTCGACTTGTTGTTATTGATATTATTAATTATATCCTGATTTACTTAATTCCATAATGTAAAACATGATTTATATATAATATATATTCAGCATATAAATATATATGATAGATCGATAAATGGAATGAAATACACCGTTCATGGAGATGGTAGGTCGTACGTACGCATGAATGCTGTTTTCGTTTCCTTATTGAATTGAATAGAATTAATTAAATGAAATATATATGTACATAAATATAGTATAATTATTATTTAATATCATTAATTATTATTTATAATATATATACTTTATAATTATACTTGAATGGTTAATCATGGAAAATGAATCTCATCGCGTTCGTGGAGACGGTAGTCCGTACGTACGCACGAGTGATGATATCATTCCCATGATCGTGGAATTGTATTTAAGTGTATGTATAATATTTCAGAATCAATATCAATTTACAATAGTCATATATAGTTATTTATTTACACCATTATACTCATCCTAGTAAGGTGGTGGTGGAAAACAGATTACACCACGACGTGGAGACGGTATTCCGTACGTACTCACGCGCGGTGATTTCGTTTTCCGTAGGATGGATAGAAGGTGAAATGGGGTTGTTTAATATTTATAATAACATATCATTGTATTATTTATACTGATGTTATTACTTTATAATTAAACAACTTAATAATAAAAAGTGGAAGAAGAAAAAAACATGAATGAATCGGTAGAAGAGATTACCTCTTCTTCATCGCACCTCTTTCAAACTTCCTCTTAAGGCACTAGAGTTGGTATTTTGAGGAGACCAGAACCTCTATAATGTTTCTAGGGAAGTTTATAAGGGAAATGGGCCGGGGTTGGATGATCTTTAAAGCTCAAAATTGTGTAAAGAGAAGAGGGAGGATGTTCCCTTTTATAAGGGAGGAGAGGGGCACCTTAGGAAAAACTTAAAATATTATTTTATAATAAAGTCATATTCGGTTTATAATGGCTCCAAAGTGACTTATTATGAAGATAAAGTGGGTATGGGTCAAAATAATCTCAACCAATAGGTTTTTTACAAGTTTAGGTTATTATTTTGACCTTATCATTTAGATTTAACTCTAAGTTAAATAATTTAACTTTTATTGTTTCTTCTTGTTTTATTACACTATATGGTTAATAAACTTACTATAACAAGACAAACAAAACCCAAGTGGTTCATTATTAATATATATAATCTTATCTATGTAATTTGGCCGAACCATAGATTTTTAGGAATAGAATAAGAATTAATAATATAATACTTGTTTTAAAAACTATTTTATGTCAATTTTGACACTATTTGGTAATTGATTTTTCTGAAACTTATAACAGCATGATTAGTTCAAATAAAATTAATTAAATCAATAATAACATGTCATATTAACCTATAAAATTAGTGTAATTCATAAAAAGTCTCAAATTACTTTTATTTGGGTATTTATAACATCAATTATGTTAATATTTCATTAATAAGGTAATTACTGCATTATCATTGTGTCATAAATAAGTTAAATTATTTAATGTATAAAAATTATATATAAAATACAATTATGTAGGAAATAGTTTTATCTTTATAATGAATATTTATAGTCGAATTTATCTTATGTATAACCATATATTAAAAAAAATTAGTTATTAAACTTTGATTTTAACTATTTTAATTCTTCTTTAAATAAAATAATAATAAATTTCCTAATCTAATCCAAGTGGACCTAAAGGCTAATATTTTATTCCTAATTTTGTTTTTGATCGAATTAAACTTATCCAATAGAATTAGGACATATGTTAGGGTAATAATAATATCATTTTTACCCTTAATTACCCTATTTACTTTCAACTGTGGTAAATAAAAGTAAAAAGTTACTATTTACTAAAAATTATTTTTATCTTATTGAACCACATTTTACTCCTTGATATTAACTGTGACTCTCGGATTTTTGAAATTCCACTCACAAAAGCGGTAAATTTATGTTTTATGTAAATTTTCAAATTCTCCTAGGAGGTGGGTAAAAGACGATGAAAAGTTCAATAAAATTTTTATATATCTAAAATAATTATAAAATGACTCCAATGAATTACATTGAACTTATATAAGTATTATGTATCAATTTTTACCAAAAATAAAATTTAAATAAAATAAATTATTATTTAAATAAAAAGTCGATTTTAACCAATAACTTAGTGTTTTCACTATTCATCAAAATTTGAATTCTTTCAGAAAAATTCTAAAATTTCTCCCTAGGATAATTTAGATATTCCGAATTCAAAAATGAATTCCATTTTGAAAGATAAAATTTCAAAAAGTTGTTATTACTATTCATAACAGCTAATTCATAATAATATTATAATAATATCTCGTTTAGTAAAACTCGGTATTGCATACTACACACGCTATCGAAGAAGGTCTTGATTGCGTGGAATCAAAGCCAAGTGAGGGCTGCGTGTAGTGAAAGCTCCATTTTGTGTTGTGTATAACATAATCAAAACTTATTTCATTTATACATTAAACAAAATCTATATTTAATGTTGTGTAGAATAATTTCCACAAAATGAACTGGAAATTGTGTGTAACACAATCCAAGAATAGTGTTGCGTATACTGCAATATAATACGGTGTTTCGTATAGCACGAGTTAAATTTAGTATAGCGTACAGCACAAGACATAAATTAAAAAGAATAATTTTCATAAAATCTCGGGTGGTTACATTCTACCCCCCTTAAAATGAATTTCTCCCTCGAAATTCGTTGGGGTTATAAATGGTTTAATACTTGAAAGTTTTTTCATAAAACCCACATCGTAAAAAGGAATACTAAAAAATAATTTTAAAAAGTGAAGTATGAAACATAATGGTTACCCAAATTAACTCATCACTGGGTTTCCACATAGGAGAACATAGGTGGAAATATAGATATGGAAGAAAAATATAACCATCAAGTTCTGATGGAGAGTGGTAGAGGACTGTAACAACCCGATATTTTATAAGATATATTTTTTTTATTTCATATCTTATATTGTACTCTACACTAAGATTATCTTGCGCTATACGCAACACCGTATTAGCTTGCAGTATATGAAACACTAATCTTGGATCGTGTTACACACAATTTCAAGTTTGTATGATAGAAGTTATTCTACGCAACATTGAGTGTGTGAGTGTATATATATATATATATATTCAATATATGAAAGAAATATTGTTGGATTTTGTTATACTCAATAACAAAGGAGTCTTGCACTACACGCAACCCTGACTTGTCTTGCACTACACGCAATCGCGACCTTCCTCGATAGCGTGTGTTGTACGCAATACCGGGTTTCACTAAACAACGATATGTGGTTATAATATTATTATAAACAATAAATTATGAATATTATTAACTAAATTTTGAATTTTATAACATTATTATTCATCTTACACATTTTATAGAACATGGTATGAGAACAAAATAATTTTTTCGTGTAAAATAAGTATTTTTCAAAAAAATGTAGTTTTGCCGCCTTTTGATGGCACACACACTTTAAATCTAGTTTTTGACATGTTTATAAGTTCAATTTGAAAAAATAAAATTCTTCCTTGGAATCAAGATATAAAAATTTAATTTGGATAAATTTTTCATATTATTCTGATAACTTTAATATTTTAATGAATAGTAAAAACATGCTCTATTTTAATTAAAAACATCTTTTTTCATCGCAATAATTTATATGGTTAGATTATATTTTTAATTGGTTTTAAAGTTTAATTATAATATATTTTTACCATTTAATCCAATATTGGTCATTGGAATTAATTACACTTTGAATATGGACATAAACAAGTGTCGATCTTTTGATAGTTATTGTTTCTTAAAAACACGCTATTTGTTTTGATAACGGGAATTAATTTTAAAATTATTTAATGAAACTTATATGTTTTGAATATGGAAAAATAGATATCATTTTTGAATTCATAATATCAAATATATCTTAGGCTGAATTTTTGGTATTTTTCTGAAAAACTTCAATTTTGATGAATAGTGAAACCACTTAGTGGTAGTCAAAAAACTGACTCTTTCATTTAAATGAAATTTTACCACTTCTGTGAATTGAATTTCAAAAATCCAACACAAATGGTTGTTATCAAGAAGTAAAATTTGGTTCAATAAGATGAAAATAATTTTTTGTGAATAGTAACTTTTGACTTTTATTTACCACGGTTAAAGGTAAATAAGGTAATTCAAGGATAAAAGAATATTATAATAATTCAAAATTACCTTAACACTTGTACTAACCTTATTTTATGAGTAGTGGCCGACCATGGGCATCCTTGGGTCAATTTTGTGACCCCATTGAGCCACTTGGTAGTGATAATGACAATTTGGAATAATTAATTTAATGTAAAGACAAAATTGACATTAACAAAAATATTTTAGTAATTAATTTTTATAATGGGATATATATATATTATCTTTTCGACTATAAATCTTAATTTGAAAGGTAAAAAAATTTCCTACATGATGGTATTTTTTTATAATTTTTAGATATCAAATAAATTAAATTATTTATGACACAATAATGATGCAGTATTTACCCCATTAATAAATGATTTAAATAAATAAGATTTTAATGATTAAAATATTATCCAAAACATGTTCAATTCTGATTTTATGATTTTATTTCGGCCATGAGTCATCTTATATTCATCTTTAATTGTTTTTGGACCTTTTTAAACTGAAGATAAGTTTATAATAAAATAATATTTTCACACTTTCCAAAAGAGTCACTCCTCCCCCTTATAAAAGGATACCATTTCTATCCAATTTATCACACCTCTCAAGCCATTTAGCTCATCCAGAATCTGCCAAATTAATCTCCCTACTTCCCTCTCCTCCCCCTATAATCCTTACCTTAGGCATAATGCACTTCAAGAAGTCCTTTTGGTTCAAACGAAAGGAAGTTACCCAAATTAAAGGTAACGGTTTCTCTTAAATTGTTTTCTTTTATTCTACTTCTCCAACTCGTAAACTCTTTTTAATCGTTTATTTTGTAACAACACAAGTATCCTCAATATAATAGGATTTTTTTATGAGAAGGATTCTAACTACACTTACACACACCTCTATCTAATGGATGAATAACATAATGTTTTTGTGGATGGAAAACTAACGCCTCACGAAACGATGATTGTTCGATTTTCTCCTACCGTCTCTCATCGTGGCCATTATGATGGAACTGTATTTATATACGATATATATTATGTTTATTATTTCCTTATACTTCTTTAATTCCCAATTATATCAAGCCTTTATGGTTTTCATAGTGGTTAAATATGATAATCTCATTTGAGGAAGTGCGGACTACTGCCCCCTCAAAGTGATGTGATTTGTTAATGCCATATGTGGGATGTATAAAGGATGGAGTTGATGATTTTATATATGATATTATACTGGAATTATAATATACCTATTTATCATTATGTTTTAATTCCATTAAAATAAGAAATAGAAATGAAAGTAGCATTCATGCGTACGTACAACTTACCGTCTCCATGAATGGTGCATTTCATTTATTACCTCCATATGTTATGTACTATTATAAATACATGTATATGCAGGATATATATAATATATATGATATATAAATCATGAATATCATTCTTGATATAATGAACCATTGACCACATGAACAACATGTAATTATAAGAAGTCCATTTTTGACTCAAGTACCAAATATCGACAAAATGAACATTATTAACTTAAATGGTTACATAATGTTTATAACATAGTAATAAGTGATATAAAAGAAATAATAAAGTTGAAAAAGGTTTTTAATCAAGTATAAATTAAATTTGGTTTATTATTTAGGAGATTAAAAAATGATCGAGTCAAGTCGGACACGAGGTAAGGGAACTTCTTAACCCAATTTTCGTTCTTTGGGTTGATCTTCTCTTTCTTGTTTATGTCGTTATTTTATTATGTGAGAAATGAATTTTTATATATTATCATGTATTTATACTTTATTTATGTTACTTTATATTGAATACACATAAGTTATCTATTTTATTTACAAAAAGAACTTTGTAAGGGATAACTTTTCCAATCTCGTTTTTATCTGAGATTGTTTATTCGTAAGTATTTACTGGGGTTATTTTTATCATCCATTCCCATGTTTTATAAAAAAAAATTCATGTATGTTTAAAGTCCTTTTTACCCATTTTTGAAATTTACCACATGTTATGAAAATAATCTTACTTTTGTTTACCACACAATTAACTTTTTGACTTTTCTGGCAAAAGTACGAGAAGAATGTTTTTTTAAACTTATACGGCATGAATGGATTTTTACGGTTTTATAACTCATAATTTTCATGAATATTCCTCTACAAGTTTTCATGGTTATTTTCAGTAAAATCCTTTTCTTTTAAAATTCCATGGAATTTTGTGAAAAGAAAATGATTTTGAAGAAGAAAGGATATTTTCCTCAAGAATTCATTTCAAGTGTTTTATCAAAACTATTTTCCATATAAGATGAAATTATTTCATATGTGTATGTTTCAAGTATAATGTTTCTATGATTTAAATGGTTTCACTTTTCTTATGATGAAATGATATCCATTTGTTTTACATAGATTATGTTATGATGGGATGATGTTTATGAAACCCATTTTATTCTTTGGGTTATGATGAATGATTTATGTTTATTTTGTGGCACAAGTAAGAATGATTTAATTATGAGATGGGTGGGACCTAGATCTCCCTCCAATGCATTGGGTAATGATTTATATCACATGAGATAGACATGGCTGGAATGGTATGTTAATCTGGTTCAGTGTTACAGGACTAGAACGAGGAGTGAACTCGATTCAGAAAGGGACTTTGTCCACTAAGATGGTCTTGGCAGCAATGCTTTAGCTAATATGGAAATCATATCATGTGATTAATGGTTTTCCACAATTACATGTTTTATTCCCAGTCTATTTTATCATGATTAATGTTTCTTTATGATCTATGCCTTATGTACTGCCAAGATTTATTTCTCAAGATTTTGATGTTTAAACTTTATGTTCATGTTTTGAAGTTAAAATGTATATGGTTTTTTTTATTTTCTCCATGCTTACCCTTACTAAGAATTTGAGCTCACCCTTTATATGTTTTCTTTTCCCTAGGATATAAAAAAAGGTTTTAGTTAAGAAAAGAAGGGATGATCTTTATGAGATATGTTGAAGATCTTTCACCAAGATTAGAAGATTATCTTCCAAGTTTTCAAAGACTCTAAACTATTACGGTCCTTGTGTGTCTGTTTTTGTTATGTATTAAGTATTCTGGAAAAGTAATGTAATGTCTATGTACATCAAGATTTTGGTCCTTACAGTTTGTATCAGAGGAAAGGTTTAGTCAACCTTTGGATACTAGGATGCGATAACTTTAGTGATATCCCTAGATATATTTCTAAGGTATGTCTAGGGATGTCCCTAAGGTTAAGTATAAGTATAGATTATAGTCCTAGAATTATGGTAACGATATTATAATTAAACATAATATGTTAGATATTGAAGGTGCTCCCCTTTTATTATGTTGTTTTCCCTAGCATGATTTTTACCTCTCACACTATTATTTTTGGGTTTTAGACGATGGCTGGAACCCAAAGGAACCGTGTTGATCAATGTAATGTACAATGCAATGATTTTCCTCCTGAACAAACCAATGTCATGGGAGATGGAGTGAAAAATATTATTTCTATACTTACACAAGCTATGAATCATTCTGGACTTCCAAATGAGCAGAGAAGGGAACAATATTCTATTGAGTCCTTCATGAGAAAACGTCCACCTTCTTTCAGTGGGTCTTCTGATCCAATTGTTGATGAACAATGGATCAATACCATTGAAAAGATATTTTCCATACTTCGTTGTTTGGATCATGAAAAAGTCATTCTGGCTATTTACCGTTTAGAAGGTGAAGCAGATCAATGGTGGACTCTAATTAAGAATATGAGGCCCTAAGATGAAATTGAATCCATGGAATTGGATGAGTTCAAGAACTTATTTTTCAATAAGTACTTCCCTAGTATTCTTAAAACAAATATGGAAAGGATTTTCTTGATCTTAAGAAAAATGATAATGAATCTATCGGTATATACGAAGTGAATTTTACAAGGCTTGCAAGGTATGAATCTGGATTTATCATCCAACCTGAAAGTAAAGTTGATCGACTCTTCAGTGGCTTAAATCCAAGTCTTCTAAGGGAGTTAGCTATAAGAGACTTCAGTAGCTATGAAGAAATTGTTCGTTGTGCTATCAAGGTAGAAATGGAAGTTGGTGTTACATATCTATCTCATGGTTTTGACAATAAACGAAAGATGGAGTTCAAGGAGATATATCAGAACAATGGTGAAAAGAAGATGAATGTTTCTTTATGTCAATGTGTGGAAAGAAGCATGTTGGATATTGTCTAAAAGGTACTAGAAAATGTTTTAAGTGTGGAAAAGAAGGTCATCGAGAAGTTGAGTGTCGAAGTAATGGGAAAAAGGTAGCTAATGATGTGAATAGAGAAAAGACTACAGAGAACGCTCCACCAACACTTCAATGCTTAAAGTGCAAGGAAATGGAGAATTATGTTAATCAATGCCCTAATCCAAGGGTTAATGATGATCAACGTGAGAAACCTCTTAAGGAAAAGGATAAAGGTAAGTCACATGTGATCACTATTTGTGATGTTGAGTATGACAATGATTTTGTGTAGGGATTAAGTGTTTATGTAATGGGATTCCAAAATAATGTTATATATAGTATCATGGAATATTGGAATATTTGCGTATTGGACTATTGTGGTTTTCAATAATTTTATGGTACCGGTAACCATTGTAAAGTGATTGAGATATTTTTAGAAAGAAGATGATATGTTCATAATGAAGGGATAAGGAGAAAATGAAATGTTTGACAATATTCATGAGCTCGTGACTGATATAAGGACAATGTTATATCATGGTTTGAGTATATATAATTTTTAGATTTTGGAATGTGGAAATAGTTAACTTTTGACAGCATTCATATTTTCACTAAGGTTCAATGGGTATTCATTTTTCAAGAGAATACAAGATTAAGGTATTCACATGTTTGTAATGCGATCAACAAGATGTATCTTGTGATATATGAGGGATAAATGATGGTATTCACGTGCTTGTTATATGACCTTTTTAGTAATCATTCTCTTTATATTATGAGTTTGGAAAGAAGTATTTTGGATATGCCTAAAGATTGGAATGTATTATGTTGAACATAAGTTAGTATTGTTTAAGGCTAGAAATTTTTTTGATATGATTTATAGAATGTTATAAGAGTGTAGTTTAAGAAAAGGGACAACCTGCAGAACGGGCGACAACCCGTCGCGTCGGAAAAGGTTGTGGGAATCGAACCCACAACCAAAGTGTGACAGGCCTTTATCACCTACCACTGGCCTACAAGAATTCCCTAGTTAGTAGAAACTAGTTTTATTATATTAAGCGGTATGATAGATGAAGTATAATTCCATTTTTGGAATCATATATGATTAACCTCACCATAGATGGACTTATGTATATTTGATAACTTTTTCTAACCTTATGTTTGAGACAGATGGAATGACCTATCATTCTATCGCATGATCTGCTAACACTTCACAGAAGACAAATTCACCTTCATTTCTTTAAGAGATGAAGTGGAAATTGTTCAAGGCACAAACAATAGTGAGATTGTACCAAAATCAAGTAGGTATTTCTTTTAATTCAAACAAATATTCAAAATTAGGGAAATGATCTTGAAAAAAAAAATTGTCATATTGCCCTCATATCTGATTAATCATATGGTACCTTAGATCATTACAAATTTATGGCTTTGTGACTGTTGGCTTTATCATAGCCATGTCTTCTACCACTCTCTATCAGAACTTCATGGTTAGATTTCTCTTCTTTATCTATATTTTCACCTATGTATTCCTATGTGGAAACCTATTGATTAGTTAATTTGGGTAACCGTTACGTTTCATACTTTATTTTTTAAAGATAAGTTTTGGTATTCCTTTTTATGATGTGGGGTTCTATGAAAGAAACTCTCATTTAATAAACCATTTATAACCCCAACGAATTTCAAGGGCAAAATTAATTTTAAGGGGGGTAGAATGTAACAACCCGCGATTTTATAAGATATTTTTTTTCTTTAATATCTTATGTTGTATGCTACACCAATATTTTCTTGTGCTATACGCAACACCGTATTATCTTGCAGTATAGGCAACACTAATCTTGGATCGTGTTACACACAATTTCAAGTTTGTATGATAGAAGTTATTCTACGCAACATTGAGTGTGTGTGTATATATATATATATTCAATGTATGAATGAAATATGGTTGGATTTTGTTATATTCAACAACAAAGGAGTCTTGCACTACACGCAACCCTGACTTGGCTTGCATTACACGCAATCGCGACCTTCCTCGATAGCGTGTGTTGTACGCAATACCGGGTTTCACTAAACAATGATATATGGTTATAATATTATTATAAATTAGACTTTATGAATATTATTAACTACATTTTGAATTTTATGACATTATTATTCATCTTACACATTTTCTAGAACATGGTATGAGAACAAAATAATTTTTTTGGGTAAAATAAGTATTTTTCAAAAAATGCAGTTTTGTCGCCTTTTGATGGTGCACCCACTTTAAATCTAGTTTTTGACATGTTTATATGTTAAATTTGGAAAAATAAAATTCTTCCTTGGAATCAGGATAAAAAATTTAATTTGGATAAATTTTTCATATTATTCTGATAACTTTCATATTTTAATGAATAGTAAAAACACGCTACATTTTAATTTATAACAAATATTTTCATCGCAATAATTTATATGGTTAGATTATCTTTTTAATTAGTTTTAAAGTGTAATTAGAATATATTTTTACCATTTAATCTAATTTTGGTCATTGGAATTAATTTCACTTTGAATATGGACATAAACAAGTGTCGATCGTTTTATAGTTATTGTTTCTTAAAAACATGCTATTTGTTTTGATAACGGGAATTAAAATTTAAAATTAATTAATTCCACTAATATGTTTTGAATTTGGAAAAATATAAATCATTTTTGAATTCAGAATATCAAATATTGATTAGGCTGAATTTTTGGTATTTTTCTGAAAAACTTCAATTTTTGATGAATAGTGAAACCACTTAGTGGTAGTTAAAAAACTGACTCTTTCATTTAAATGAAATTTTACCACTTCTGTGAATTGAATTTCAAAAATCTGACATAAATGGTTGTTATCAAGAAGTAAAATGTGGTTCAATAAGATGAAAATAATTTTTGGTGAATAGTAACTTCTGACTTTTATTTACCACAGTTAAAGGTAAATAGGGTAATTCAAGGTTACAAGAATATTATAATAATTCAAAATTAACTTAACACTTATCCTAACCTTATTGGGTGAGTAGAGGCCAATCATGGGCATACTTGGGTCGATTTTGGGACCCCATTGAGACACTTGGTAGTGATAATGACAATTCGGATTAATTAATTTAATGTAAAGACAAAATTGACATTAACAAAAATCTTTTAGTAATTAATTTTTATAAGGGGTTATATAAATTATATTTTCGACTATAAATATTAATTATAAATTTTAAAAGATTTCCTACATGATGGTATTTTTTTTAATAATTTTTAGATATCAAATAAATTAAATTATTTATGACACAATAATGATGCAGTATTTACCTCATTGATAAATGATTTAAATAAATAAGATTTTAATGATTAAAATATTATCCAAAACATGTTCAATTATGATTGGATGATTTTATTTCGACCATGAGTCATCTTATCTTCATCTTTAATGGTTTTTGGACCTTTTGAAAATGAAGATAAGTTTATAATAAAATAATATTTTCACACTTTCCAAAAGAGTCCCTCCTCCCCCGTATAAAAGGAGACCATTTCTATCCAATTCCTGACATCTCTAAAGCCATTTGGCTCATCAAAACTCTACCAAATTAAGCTCCCTAAATCCCTATACTCCCCCTAGAAGCCTTACCTTAGGCATAAGACACTTCAAGAAGTCCTTTTGGTTCAAACCAAAGGAAGTTAACCAAATTAAAGGTAACAGTTTCTCTTAAATTGTTTTCTTTTATTCTACTTCTCCAACCCCTAAACTCTTTTTAATCCTTTATTTTGTAACAAATCCAGTATCCAAAATATACTAGTATGTTTTTATGATAATTATTATAACTACACTTACACACACCTCCATCTAATAGATGAAGAACATAATGTTTATGTGGATGGAAAACTAACGCCTCACGAAACGATGATTGTTCGATTTTATCCTTCTGCCTCTGGTGGTGTCCAT
Source organism: Viscum album (assembly GCA_963277665.1). Taxonomy (NCBI): domain Eukaryota; kingdom Viridiplantae; phylum Streptophyta; class Magnoliopsida; order Santalales; family Viscaceae; genus Viscum; species Viscum album. Next base: position 1,420,923,109 of record OY728136.1, on the reverse strand, counting down.
TATGATGGAAATGTATTTATATACGATATATATTATGTTTATTATTTCCTTATGCTTTTTTACTTCCCAATTATATCAAACCGTTATGGTTTACATAGTGGGTAAATACAATAATCTCATTTGAGAAAGTGTGGACTACCGCCCCCTCAAAGTGGTGTGATTCGTTAATGCCTTATGTGGGGTGTATAAAGGATGGAGTTAATGATATAATATATTATATTATACTAGAATTATAATATACCTATGTATCATTGTGTTTTAATTCTATTAAAATAAGAAATAGAAATGTAAGTAGCATTCATGCGTACGTACGGCTTACCGTCTCCATGAACGGTGCATTTCATTTCTTATCTCCATATGTTATGTACTATTATAAATACATGTATATTATGTATATATATGATATATATGATATATATATCATGAATATAATTCTATATATAATGAACCTTTGACCACATGAACAACATGTAATTATAAGAAGTCCATTTTTGACTAAAGTACCAAATATCGACAAAATGAATGTTAATAACTTAAATGGTTACATAATGTTTCTAACATAGTAATAAGTGATATAAAAGAAATAATAAACATTAAAAATTTTATTAAGCAAGTAGAAATTAACTTTGGTTTATTATTCAGGAGATTAAAGAACAATCGAGTCAAGTCGGACACGAGGTAAGGGAACTTCTTAACCCAATTTCCGTTCTTTGGGTTGATCTTCTCTTTCTTGTTTTTGTCATTCTTTGATTATGTGAGAAATGAATTTTTATATATTATAATGTATTTATACTTTCTTTATGTGAATTTATTGTGAATACACATAAGTGATCTATTTTATTTACAAAAATAACTTTGTAAGGGATAACTTTTTCAATCATGTTTTTATCCGAGATTGTTTATTCGTAAGTATTTACTAGGGTTATTGTTATCATCCATGCCCATGTTTTCTAAAAATGTTTTCATGTATGTTTAAAGTCATTTTTACCCATTTTTAAAATTTACCACATGTTATTAAAGGAATCTTACTTTTTTTTTACCATACGAGTAACTTTTTCACTTTTCCGGAAAAAGTACGAGAAGAATGTTTTTTGAACTTATACGGAATGAATGGATTTTTACGGTTTTATAACTCATAATTTTCGTGAAGATTCCTCTACAAGTTCTGATGGTTATTTTCAATAAAATACTTTTCTTTTAAAATTTCATGGAATTTTGTGAAAAGAAAATGATTTTGAAGAAGAAATGATATTTTCCTCAAGAATTCATTTCAAGTGTTTTATCAAAACTATTTTCTATCAAAGATGACATTATTTCATATGTGTATGTTTCAAGTATAATGTTTCTATGATTTAAATGGTTTCACTTTTCTTATTATGAAATGATATCCATTTGTTTTATATGGATTATGTTATGATGGGATGATGTTTATGAAACTCATTTTATTCTTTGGGTTATGATGAATGATTTGTGTTTATTTTGTGTCACAAGTAATAATGATTTCATTATGAGATGGGTGGGACATATATCTCCCTCTAATTAATTGGGTAAAGATTTATATCTCATGATATAGACATGGCTGGAACGGTATGTTAATCTGGTTCAGTGTTACAGGACTGGAACTAGGAGTGAACTCGATTCAGAAAGGGAATTTTTCCACTAAGATGGTCTTGGCAGCAATGCCTTGACTAATATGGAAATCATATCATGTGATTAATGGTTTTCCACAATTACATGTTTTATCCCTATGATATTTTATCTTTATTAATGTTTCTTTATGATCTATTCCTTATGTACTGCCAAGATTTATTTCTCAAGATTTTGATGTTTAAACTTTATGTTCATGTTTTGAAGTTTAAATGTATATGGTTTGTTTTATTTTCTCCATGATTACCCTTACTGAGCATTTGATCTCACCCTTTATATGTTTTCTTTTCCCCAGGATATAAAGAAAGGTTTTAGTTAAGAAAAAAAAGGATGATCTTTATGGGATATGATGAAGATCTTTCACCAAGATTAGAAGATTATGTTCCATGTTTCCAAAGACACTATACTATTATGGTCCTTGTGTGTCTGTTTTTGTTATGTATTAAGTATTCCGCAAAAGTAATGTAATGTCTATGTACATCAAGATTTGGGTCCTTACAAGGACATAGCTATGAAAAGTCCAAGAATCACAAAGCCATAAATTTGTGATGATTTAAGGTATCATCTGATTCATCGGATATAAGGACACTTGGACAACGTTTTTAGTTCTCAAGATCATTTCCCCAATGTTGAAAAATTGTTGAATACTTACATTATTTTGGTACAATCTCACCGTTGTTCGTGCCTTGAAAAATTTCCACTTCATCTCTTAATGAAATGAAGTTGAATTTTTCATTTTTGAAGTGTTAGCAGATCATGCGAGAGAATGATAGGTCATTCCATCTGTTTCTATCGCAAAAATTTTAGCATAATTTATTAAATATATATAAGTCCAGCTATGATGAGATTAATCGTATATGATTCCAAAAATAGATTTATACTTCATCTATCATACCTCTTAATAAAATAAAACTAGTTTCTACTAACTAGGGACTTCCTGTAGTCCAGTGGTAGGCGATAAAGGCTTGTCGCACTTCGGTTGTGGGTTCGATTCCCACAACCTTGTCCGATGAGACGGGGTTTCACCCGTCCTACGGGTTGTCCTTTTTCTAAAACTATACAATTATAACATTCCAAAAATAATATCAAAACGTTCTAGCCTTAAACAATACTAACTTATGTCCAACATAATCCATTCCAATCATTAGGCTTATTTAAAATACTTCTATCCTAGCTCATTGTATAAAGAAAAGAATTACTAGAAATTCCATTTTCCGAGCATGTGAATACAATCATTTATCCCCCATATATCCTATGATATATCTTGTTGGTCACATTACAAACATTTGAAAACCTTAATCATGTATTATTTTGAAAAATGAATACCCATTAAACCTTACTGAAAACATGAATGCTATCAAAAGTTATCTCTTTCCACATACCAAAATCCCAAAAATTCTTTATACTCAAACCATGATATCACTTTGTTCTTATATTAGTCATGAGATCATCAATAATATCCAACATATTATTTTCTCCTTATCCTTCATTATGTGCATATCATCTGCTATCCAAAAATATCTGAATAACCTTTCATGGTTACCGATACCATTCAACGTATACTTTCAAATACTCAAGGAAAAAAAATAGTTTAACAATCCATAAATGTATCTTTATTCCATAATACCATTAAATTACCTATACAACATTACTCTTGATATACATAAAATCATTCCACTACCTTCTTAAACCATTGACCTAGATTCAACAATTCTTTCATCTCACATATCATTTGTAGTCTCTTCATCATCATCAACATAAATACTACCCATACGACCATGCTGATTCTCTTCATGAGACTTTCCCTTAGGCCATTGGTTTGCATAATGCCCGTAAATTCCACATTTAAAACATTTAACCATTGTTAATATCTTATCAATACCATTATCCTTGTCCATGGTGCTAATTGAACCTTTTCCTTTGCAATTACTGGCTTTGTGTCCTTCTTTTCCACACCCAAAGCATCTTCCAATTTCTTTGAATCATTCTCCTTGATGTCTCTTCCCACATTATTTACATGAGGAAAATTGAACTTTTTTCCTCTATGATCATCATGAAAATCCTTCTTTCTCTTATTAACTGAGTCGGGAAACTTACCAAAGTTGATATTATTGATCATATTATGAGATTGCTGATTAGGCATAATAATGATGTTTCTCCTTCCAAATCCCATTTCATTTGCTTGGTCCTGAAGAATATCATCCCATTTTCCATCATCTTCTCCATTAACATGAATCTTCTGGTTTCAATCCATTTTCTAAAACCCAAAAAGAATGGTGTGAGAGGAAAAAATCATGCTAGGAAAACAACATAATCAAGGGGAGTACTTTCAATCTCAAACATCATAGGTTTAATCCTAAGTTATTCATGATATTAATCATAATTATAGGGATATAACCAATAGTTATACTAAACCTTAGTGACATCCCTAGACATATGATAGAAATATCTCTAGGGATCTCACTAATTTTTTCGCATCCTAGTTTCCAAAGGTTAACTAAACCTTTCCTCTGATACCAACTGTAGCAGTCTGGAATTACTTCCAGTGGACTATAATTGATACCTATCAGGGCACTCCATGGGCGGCTACACCCCATGGGTGGGACACACCACCATACCCAGTGGCATCCATTTCCACATGAAGCCCTTGGGCGGAGAGCCATGATTCTTCCAACGCTCACATGTGAGAGTTCCCAAGGATCGGATTCATTCCTACCTCCTTTGCCTCTGATACCAACTGTAGAGACCCAAATCTAGACGTACATCCACATTACATTACTTTTGCAGAATACTTAATACATAATGAAAACCAACACACAAGTACTATAATAGTTTAGTGTCTTTGGAAACTCGGAAAATAATCTTCTAATCATGGTGAAAGATCTTCAACATCTCCCATAAATATCTTCCCCTTTTTTCATACCTAAAACCTTTCTTTATATCCTGGGGAAATGAAAACATAAAAAGCGTGAACTAAAATGCTCAATAAGGGTAAACATAGAAAACATAAAACAATCTATAAACATTTGAATGTAAAAACATGAGCATAAAATCTAAACATCAAAATCTTGAGAAATGACATAAAACATTGCAGTACATAAGGCATAGATCATAAAAGAACATTAATCCTAATAAAATAGAATTTGAATAAAACTAGTAATTATGGAAAAACATTAAGCACATGATATGATTTCCATAGTAGCCAAGGCATTGCTGCCAAGACCATCTTAGTGGACAAAGTCCCTTAATGAACCGGGTTTACTTTCCATTCCATCCATGTATTACTGAACTAGATTTACTTTCCTGTTCTATCCATGTCTATATCATGAGATATAAATCTTTACCCAATTAATTGGAGGGAGATATAGGTCCCACACATCTCATAATTAAATCATTCTTATGTGTTCCACAACATAAACATAAATCAATCATCATAACCTAAAGAATAAAATGAGTTTCATAAACATCATCCCATCATAACATAATCTATATAAAACAAATGGATATCATTTCATTATAAGAAAAATGAAATCATGTAAATCATAGAGACATTATACATGAAACATAATCATACTAAATAATGTCATCATAGATGGAAAATAGTTTTGACAAAACACTTGAAATGAATTCTTGAGGAAAATATCCTTTCTTCTTCAAAATCATTTTCTTTTCAAAAAATGCCATACAATTTTAAAAGAAAAGGATTTTTTTGAAAATAATCATTAAATATTTTAGATTAATATTCTTTAAAATAAGGCTTTATGAAACCGTAAAAATTTGTTCATGCGGTATAAGTTAAAAAAACATTCTCCTCGTACTTTTGTCGGAAAAGTCAAAAAGGTCCTTGTATGGTAAACAAAAGAAAGATTCCTTCCATAACATGTGGTAAAAGTCAAAAATGGGTAAAAATGACTTTAAACATAAATTAAACCATCTTTATAAAATAGGGACATGAATGATAAATATAACCCCAGTAAATACTTACGAATAAACAATCTCGGATAAAAATGAGATTGGAAAAGTTATCCCTTACCTTATGTATGATATGCTTCGTATGTATCCAAACCTCCTGTATAATGATTTAAATAATGTCATTGACTTATTAAAGAATAATATTCATTGTAATGATATCATATATGATTCACTTATGATTTTATATTACCCGTTCTTTTGTAAACTCCATGTTAAAGTAGTGTTTTGGGTAAAATCATTTCATTTATCGTACGTGTTTCGACTTGTTGTTCTTGATATTATTAATTATATCCTGATTTACTTAATTCCATAATGTAAAACTAGATTTATATATATCATATATTCAGAATATAAATATATATGATAGATCGATAAATGGAATGAAATACACCGTTCATGGAGATGGTCGGTCGTAAGTACGCATGAACGCTGTTTTCGTTTCCTTATTGAATTGATTTGAAGTAAGTAAATGAAACATATATGTACATAAATACATTATAATTATTATTTAATATCATTCCTGATTATTATTATATATATACTTTATAATTATACTTGAATGATTAATCATGGAAAATGTATCTCATCACATTCGTGGAGACGGTAGTCCGTACGTACGCACGAGCGATGATATCACTCCAATGATCGTGGAATTGTATTTAAGTGTATGTATAATATTTAAGAATCAATATCACTTTACAATAATCATATATAGTTATTTATTTACACCATTATACCCATCCAATTAAGGTGGTGGTGGAAAATAGATTACACCACAACGTGGAGACGGTATTCCGTACGTACGCACGCACGGTGATTTCGTTTTCCGTAGGATGGATAGAAGGTGAAATGGGGTTGTTTCATATTTATAATAACATATAAGTATATTATTGATACTTATGTTATTACTTTATAATGAAACAACTTAATAATAAGAAGTTGAAGAAAAAAGAAAACATGAAAGAATCGGTAGAATAGATTACCTCTTCTTCGTCGCACCTCTTTTAATCTTCCTCTTAAGGCACTAGTGTTGGTCTTCTGAGGAGAGGAGAATCTCTATAATGTTTCTAGGTAAGTTGATAAGGTAAATGGTTAGGGTTTGGCCGATCTTGAAAGCTCAAAATTGTGTAAAGAGAAGAGGGAGGAGGTGCCCTTTTATAAGGGAGGAGAGGGGAACCTTAAGAAAAACTTAAAATATTATTTTATAATAAAGTCATATTCGGTTTATAATGGCTCCAAAGTGACTTATTTCAAAGATAAATTGGGTATGAATATAAATACTCTCAACCAATAGGTTTTAGACAAGTTTAGGTTATTATTATAACCTTATCATTTAGATTTAACTCTAAGTTAAATATTTTAACTTTTACCTTCTCTTCTTGTTTTCTTACACTATATGGTTAATAAACTTACTATAACAAGCCAAACGAACCCCAAGTGGTTCATTATTAATATATATAACCTTATCTAAGTCATTTGGCTGAACATTATATTTTTAGGAATATAATATCAATTAATAATATAATATTTGTTTTAAAAACTATTTTATGACAATTTTGACACTATTTGGTAATTGATTTTTGTGAAAATTATAAAAGCATTATTAGTACGAAAAAAATTAATTAAATCAATACTAACATGTCATATTAACCTAGAAAATTAGTGGAATTCATAAAAATCCTCAAATTACATTTATTTGGGTATTTATAACATCAATTATGTTAATATTTAATTAATAAGTTAATTACTGCATCATCATTGTGTCATAAATAAATTAAATTGTTTAATGTCTAAAAATTATAAATAAAATACCATTATGTATGAAATACTTTTATATTTCTAATGAATATTTATAGTTGAATTTATCTTATGTATAACCATATATTAAAAATGTTTTAGTTATTAAACTTTGATTTTAACTATTTTAACTCTTCTTTAAATAAAATAATAATAAATGTCCTAATATAATCCAAATGGAACTAAAGGGTAATATTTTATTCCTAAGGTTTTTTTGGTCGAATTACACTTATCCAATAGAATTAGGACATGTGTTAGGATAATAATAATATAATTTTTACACTTAATTACCCTATTTACTTTTAACCGTGGTAAATAAAAGTAAAAAGTTACTATTCACCAAAAATTATTTTTAACTTATTGAACCACATTTCACTCCTTGATATTAGCTGTGACTCTCGGATTTTCAAAATTCCACTCACAGAAGTGGTAAATTTATGTTTTATGTAAATTTTCAAATTTTCCAAGGAGGTGGGTAAAAGACGGTGAAAAGTTCAATAAAATTTTTATATATCTAAAATTATTATAAAATGACTCAAATGAATTACATTGAACTTATATAGATATTATGTATAATTTTTTACCTAAAATAAAATTTAAATAAAATAAATTATTATTTAAATAAAAAGTTAGTTTTCACCAATAACTCAGTGTTTTCACTATTCATCAAATATTGAAAGTTTTCAGAAAAATACTAAAATTTCACCGTAGGCTAATTTCGATATTCTGAATTCAAAAATGAAGTCCATTTTGAAAGATAAAATTTATAAAATTTCAAAAAGTTGTTATTACTATTCATAATGGCTAATTCATAATAATATTATAATAATATCTCGTTTAGTGAAACTCGATATTGCATACTACATACACTATCGAAGAAGGTCTTGATTGCGTGTAATGTAAGTCAAGTCAGGGATGCGTGTATTGAAATCTCCATTTGGTGTTGCGTATAACATAATAAAAACTTATTTCATTTATACATTAAACAAAATATATACTTAATGTTGCGTAGAATAATTTCCACAAAATGAACTTGAAATTGTGTGTAACACGAGCCAAGAATAGTGTTGTGTATACTGCAAGCTAATACAGTGTTGCATATAGCACAAGCTAAATTTGGTGTAGCGTACAACACAATACATCAATTAAAAAGAATAATTCTCATAAAATCTAGGGTTGTTACAAAAACCCTAAAAGATCCTAAAACCTCTAAAACACCTAAAACCCATAATAATCCATGAAACCTTAAAAAACCCAAAAACTCATATAAACCCTAAAATATCAAAAAAAATATCTAAAAACAACTTATCCCCCCAAAAAAACTCTAAATCATTTTAAACCCTAAAAAATTCAAAAAACCCAAAAAATATAAAAAAACCAAAAAAACCCCTAAAAACACTAAAAACCCCTAAAACACTAAAATTGCCTATAAATCATAAAAATCCAAAAAATCCTAAAAAAATCCCTAAAAATCGCTAAAATCATAAAAAACCCTCAAACCCTAAGGATCAATAAGAAAACCATAAAAACCTAAAAAACATAAATCCCCAAAAAACATTAAAAAATGCTAAAAACCCTAAAAACCCTAAAAGACCCTAAAAACCCTAAAACAAAAAAAAAATCATAAAACACCTAAAAATAAAAACCATAAAACTAAAAACACTCTAAAAACAGTGTAAACCCCTAAAAACTTCAAAAGTATATAAAAACATAAAAAACCATAAAAAAATTCAAAAAACCATAAAAACCCCAAAAACATTAAAAGGCCTAATATCCCCAAAAAACCATAAAAAACATAAAAACCATAAAAACCATAAAAAAACTAAAAATACATAAAAATTTAAAAACACTAAAGACCCTATAAACCCTAATAAAGCCTTAAAAACCTAAAAACACTTAAAACCCCTAAAAAACCTAAAATCACTACAACCCATAAAAACCCCTAAAAACCATCAACATTCCTAAAAGACTAAACAACCCTAAAAAATCTAAAAAATACTTAAATATCCCAAAAAACATAAAAACCTAAAAACCCTAAAAAAACCCAAAGAAAAATTTTAAAACCTAAAAACAAATAAACCCCAAGAAAGATAAAAAATGCTAAACCCCTAAAAAACTGAAAAGACCCTAAAAATCCTAAAACCCTGGAAAAGATTAAAAATCTCTAAAAACATAAAAAAACCCATAAAACCCTAGAAACAAATAAAAACTAAAAAAACACTTTAAACCTTTAAAAATGATAAAAACTCTATAAACATTAAAAACCCTAAAATACTCAAAGAAAACCACTAAAAACCCTTAAAATCCTAAAAACCTTAAAACCCGGAAAAACTCTCAAAATACCTAAAAACCCAAAAACCCATAAAAATCTTTAAAATACTTAAAAATTACTATAAATTTTAAAAACCATAAAACCCAGAAAAAAAACCCACAGAAAACCTTAACACCTAAGAATGCTTAAAACACCTAAAAACCTAAAAAATGCTCAAAACCCTAAAAACCCAAAAAACCATTAAAATCACTAAAAAACTTAAAAATCCCTATAAACCCTTAAAAATTGAAAAAATCCAAAAAAGCTCTAAAATTCTTAAAAACATAGAAATCTCTAATAACATTGAAATCCCCTAATAAAACCTTAAAAACCTAAAAACACTTAAAACCCCCAAATAACTAAAAACACTAAAAACCCTAAAAGACACTAAAACTCTAAAAGTCACTAAAAACCCCCCAAACCCCCTAAAAATCATAAAAAATTGTTAAAAACAATAAAAAACCCTAAAAACCATTAAATACCCTAAAGACCCACTAAAACACTAAAAACAATTTAAACCCCTAAAAATGTTAAAAACATTAAAAACCCTTTAAACCCCTAAAAATTCAAAAAAAACACCATAAATACCCAAAAAACCATAAAAATATAAAACCCATAAAATGATAAAAACCCTAAAACACCTAAACACGCTCAAAATATCTAAAACCCAAAAAAAAATATTTAAAATCCCTAAAATCCCTAAAAACATTAAAAACAATAAAATACCTAAAAAAACTATGAAAACCCAAAAAAATATAAGAACAATTAAAACCCTAAAAAACCTAACAATGTAAAAAACCCTAAAAACACTAAAAACCCCTAAACTTGTAAAAATCCCTAAAAACAAAAAATTCCATAAAAATCTTAAAAAGTCCCTAAATATTACTAAAATTATAAAACACCCTAATATAATGAAAAATCCTAGTAAAACCTTAAAACCCTATAAAGTCTTAAAACCCCAATGAGACCTAAAAAACTATTAAAACCCTAAAAACTCTAAAACCCTAAAAAATACCTACCCCCACCCATCATAAATACCCTAACAATCCCAAAAAACATAAAAAAACATAAAACCCTAAAAATCCATAAAAAGAATAAAAAACTATAAACCCATAAAAATCCCTAAAACCAATAAAACCACTAAAAATTATAAAAATCCTTTAAATCCATACACACATTAAAAAAAATATAAAAACCCTAAAAGCCCTCAAATTCCCTAAAAACCCTAAAAACCCTAAATCCTAAAAAATCCCTAAAAATTCCAAAAACTATAAAAACCGTAAAAACCCATAAAACCCATAAGAAAATATTAAAGCCACAAAAAACCTAAAAAATGATAAAAAAACCCTAAAAACACTAAAAACCACTAAAATCTAAAAACCCACTAAAACCCAAAAAAAGTTCGATAAATCAAAAAAAACATTAAAAACACTAGAAAAGCTAAAAAACTAAAACCCAAAAAACTAGAAAATACCTAAAACCCTAAAAACCATAACACCCCTAAAAATCCTTAATAACTTTAAAAACCATAAAAAAACACTAATCATCCCTAAATATGTAAAAACCCTAAAACCCCTAAAAACCACTAAGAAAGACATAAAAATCTAAAAATGTTTAAAACCTCCAAATAACATAATAAATTTTAAAAATCAAAAAACAACTTAACAATTTTAAAAATGTATAAAAACCATAACAATAATAAAAATCATAAAGAACCCTAAAATCCCTAAAATCATAAAAACCCCAAAAAAAACCCTGAGAACCCTAAGAAAACAATAAAATCCAAAAAACACATTAAACCCCCAAAAAACATAACAAAATATAAAAACCCTATAAGATCCAAAAAAACCCTAAAAACTCATAAAAAATATAAAACACATTAGAACCTTAAAAAAACATAACAACCCATAAAAACCATAAAACCACTAAACACACTAAAACCCCTTTAAACCCCAAAAATGTTGAAAACTCTAAAAAGCCTTATAAAGAATAAAAACTCTAAAAACCCTAAAATTCTAAAAAACCATAAATCCCCTTAAAACTCCTAAAAAATAAAAATACTTAGAAATTCTAAAAGTCCATAAAAATAGAAAAACCCCTAAAACCCTTAAAAACAATAATAAAAAAAAGTAAAACCTAAAAAAATTTAAAGCCCCAAAAACCAAAAAAATGCTAAATATCCAAAAAGAACCTAAAACCCTAAAAACCATAAAACCCCTTAAAAACATAAAACCCCTAAAACCCTATAAAAACCCTAAAACCATCGAAAAATCTAAAAACAATTTAAATCCCTAAATACATTAAAAACTATAAAAACAAAAAAAAATTCAAAAAACACAAAAAAACCCAAAAAACCCAAAAAACCCAAAAAAACATAAAAACTAGAGATACCCTAAATACCATAAAACCCTAAAAATCCCTAAAAATCCCTAAAAAATAGATATCCTAAAAAGGCACAAAAAATCCTTAAAAATATAAAAAACCATAACATCCTTGAAAAATCTTAAGAATACCTAAAAAACTAAAAACAATTAAAACCCCAAAAAACCTAAAAATTGCTAAAAACTCGATAAATAACCTAAGAAACCTAAAAACCCTCAAAATGACTAAAACACTAAAAAAATATAAAAATCCTAAAAGGTCCTAAAAATACCTAAAGACATAAAAACCTTAAACACCTTGAAAATCCAAAATAAAACCTTAAAACACATAAATCCCCTAAAAACTAAAAAATGATAAAGAATCTAAAAGTCCCTAAAACACCTAAAACTATAAAAACCCTTAAAAACCATAGAAAACCCTAAAAACCAATAAATCCTACAAAAACCACTAAAAACACTAAAAACCCTTTAACCCCCTAAAAAGTATAAAAATCAATAAAAACTTTAAAACCCTAAAAAACTAAAAAACCCTGAAAAATCCAGAATATAAAAACCATAAAAACCCTAAAAAACTAAAAACCCCCCAAAAAACCCAACAAACTCAAAAAAACCATCAAAAACCATAAAGACCCCAAAAACCTATAAAAATATTAAAAATCCCTAAAAATATATAAAACATGAAAATCCATAAAAAACCTAAAAAACACTAAGAAAACCATAAAAACATAAAAACACTTAAAACCCCTAAAAATATTAAAATTATAAAAACCCTAAAACACACTAAAAACCCTAAAAACCCTAAAAACCCTCAAAATACCTAAATATCCCTAAAAATTTAAAAATCCCTAAGAAAATATTAAAAACCTAAAACACTTAAAACCCCTAAAAATAAAAAAAAATCTAAAAAAGCTATAAGATCCTAAAACCCTTAAACCCGTAAAACATTACATAACACTAAAACCCATAACAACCATAAATTCAATAAAGACTCTAAAAACCCTTTAACTGAAAAAACACATTGAAATATTATAAGAAAACATAAAAACAATAAAAACCTCATAAAAACAAGTGGCGGGGGGACTGGGCCTTGTTCATTTGGCTCATGCCCTTCGTATTATCATCTTATTATGATAGAGGTTATATTATTCAACAATCTATTGAAAATAAATTAGGCAAAACCCTACCTAAAGATTGATGGATATTGCCCATGACTGAGGAAGGTTCGGTGTTTGTTATCCACGCAACAAGCTGCCAGCGATTCCGCTCAACCGTCATTCTTCGATTTGGGATTTGGTGTCTCTCGTCACCACTCATCGGAACCAGTCCTATCCTCCAAGGGGTTTGTGTCACATCACTTTATCATAACTTCATCACTTGGTGAAGTCGTTCCAATACCTCTCCCCAAGCTCCATATAAATATAAGAGAAGGGAGGGTGAGTAACACCCATGGAATTAATGGGAGTTCATTCAATAAGAACCTTCCTAATTCCAATGACGCTATTACAAAGGATTTGAGGATTCCGGACATTTAATGGCTTGACATTTCATTGGTCCTTCCACTTCCACTTGTCTATTAGAGGAAAAGAAAAGAAATAAATAAAATAACAATTTTATTTTATTATTCTTTTAAATATCCAAAATTATACCTTTTATCCCAACCTACTGTGGTTGAATTTAAACCTTCCTTAAGAGAATCCTGGAGTTGCGGATTCAATGGTTCCCTGCTATTTTTAATCCAAGCACCGATTAAAAATATAGAAAATTCCACCCACATGTTTACTTAATGTACCTTAAGAAAAGTTCAGAAATTTATTCTGGGCACAACAGGCCTCGGAATCATGTGCCGTCAATTTTTACAGACTCGTACTAATTCCATATAATTAAAAAAATTACAAGGAAAATCTGGCCTTTATATTCTCCCCACCTTAGGGATTTTCGTCTATGAAATCCAAAAAATAGACTAAGGAAACAAATGTTGGTACTGAGCATGAATCTAAGCCTCCCTCTCCTATATTCTCTCCTGGAGGTTCCTATTACAGATAGAAATTCTCTAACAGGTGATTCCCTGCCGATGCTATAACCATGCTACCTTTCATTACCTTCCTATAAGCTGGCTAACAAAGTCCTATGGACTAATTAACAGTATATGAATACTTTAGGGTAGGAGGCAGAAGGTAGAAGAGGGAAATTAGAAAATAAAAAATAATAATTTAGGCACAACCTTTTCCACAGTTACATAAGCCTTTGCCACAGATAACCGCTTTTTCATATTAGCCTGGATTATGCTTTCAAATCAATAGTTCACACCCTTGATATTTTGTTTGAACAAGATATAGTGTGTTACTAAAGAAATAATTCCATACTGATGAGGAACATAATAAAAATCCATTGTCGACCTACTTTGAACTCTTAAACTGGTGATTGGAATCCTGATTGGAATCATGGAATTCCCACTGGGTGGAGTTCTCTCTCCATTTCTTAGATCTCAGAAGATTTCTCATATGAATTTCTTCTGATGTTTATCATGTGTGAAATCATGATCCAATGATCAAAGTTGAGGAAAAAACCTAGTTGCATAATCCGGTGTTGTTATTTTACCCTTTAGAACCCTTATATATCAGTAAATGATTAGTCATTTCTTTTAGCGGTTTCATAATTCATGAAATATCATATTCTAAACGTTGTCTCATCCTTTTTGTATAATTATATGATTGACCGAGAGTACTTATGAAACTTTTCACTTCACTAAGGTTTTTATCTACGACCTCATGAACTTTTCTCATTGCTCTCTTTGGTTCAAGAAAACAAAGGATGTGATATGATGAAAGTTCAGATTGGGTTCTTGGAGAACAGAATACTGAATGGATTCCAAAGACCCTCTATTTTTTCTTAGACTAACGGCACTGATTCCATCAGTATAATATAGGTAGTACATCTTAACATGCAAATTAAATCCCTCACAACACCTGATTACTACAACTGCTCTCACTTATGGTAGTAGATAAATGGGTGGACATGTATCTACAGCCTCTGCTGCTAGTAGATTGACTACTTTACTTTATATAGACTTGGGGCAGCAATTGAGGGTAGTGATTTTGAATGATAATCTATCTCTATCTCCCCTTAATAGATCAAATAAGGCACCTACAAACCACTAAATATAGTTTTGATCTTCCCCATACCTTGAATCTCCCTAAACGGATGCTACTGAATATATAAGGGTTTAGAACCTTTAGGTTTAGAGCACAAGAGGATAGAAGAAATGGGATCCCCCAGGTTCTTCTGTGAGAGTAATAATAAGGAGAGATAATAACATATAAGGTCATTACAAAATATATTCCATTTTGTGATTATAGATCTCTTCTTGCCTAGCAGCTCGCCATCCTATCTGAGTTACTAGTCGGAAGCTAGGAAAGAAAAGATAGGTCAGAATGGATAATATTGGTAGCAAGGGGAAGATCTAAGAAGAGAATAATGAGGATGATATTACCTCTAGTAGGGATCCATTCACTCATAAGGAGGTTCCTAGAGGGAAGAAAGAGAGATTCTATACTTAGAGAGAACTGATTGATATAATCTAGAGCCTAGCGTTCTCTAAACCTACAGTTTCTAAGCCAATGCTTATGAAAGGATACTCTAAGAAAGAAGACTCAAGACACATAAGGGAGGGTCTTTTGGAACCTTAATTGGGAGAAAGAAGAAGGGAGAAGAGCTAGCTATGGAACAAAAATCCCTTTCAATTTTAGACTTTATTGTAATCATGACCCTTTAGGGAGGGTCAGATCTTATAGAACCTGATCTAATATTTATGCATAGTGATCTGTTCCCTTCCAGTAGTAGCTTCTCTAGTCGTTCCTCAACTAGGTCATATTCCTAAAGCGCTCTAGCTGAGTTTGAGTAGTTATTTGATAATATATATGATGAATACGCAGAGTGGGTGGAGAGAAGCGGGAGGCAATGACCTCCCGAATAGACGGTGCCTGACCTTGTTCAGGAAGTGATTTCTGACAATTGTATTGATAGTCTCAGATTTATCACAAGTGAATTTTATGATGTCATGTGAAATGGAAAAAATTCTTGGTTATTCCAGGATCTTTGTCACTTTACCGATTTGATAAACTATGACATCTTGTATGAAGGGACATTGTGCAGTTTTCTCCACAACTCAAAGCCGGCTTGGAGTACCATATTTGTCTAGAGAGCTACACTAAACTGGTGCTCCCAATTGACTTTGATGTTCCACCTGAACCACTCCAACTAGTGCACGAATGAACTACCTTGCGTCCCAGGCTTCTTATTTATTTTTTTATCATCCACAACTCACCTCTATGTTTCCTATTGGCCATCGAGTTTCGGGTGTGTTCCTTGAAATTGGGTTGATGGTGGTTTATCTTGATTAGAAAATTGGGACTATCTTTCTGAACCTTTATAAAGGTGCAACTGAATATATATATATCAAGGTATTAGAACTCATCTACCTCACCCTATTCAGATTGGTTTGGTCTGGTTTAGTTTTGTTTATAAAGGCTCATATCTACATTACTTGAACCTATATAGTTTATCCCTATCAGTTTTCAAATTTTGGACATCTCTTTCTTGATTCGAGTCATTCCTGACCTTGCGCAATAGTCATTATCCATTGACTCGACTCGCACTTCTGGACTCAACCCCTCGGATGGAACATGCAGAGCTTAATTTATTGTCATATAAGTACTAATCACTCAAAGGTAAGGGTCATATATCTTTTGAATGTTCTATGGGAGTCAAAACAACCCAATATGCTGAACTGACAAGAATATTAGAGAGTCGAATGCACCTACTGGACACAACGAGTACCCAAATGGTGGAAAAAAACAGGCTAGTCTCGGGCTATGGGGATGGAATTGCATATGTATCTTGGTTGCATCAATTGAAATGTGGTGAAATGGTCTAGTTTTCTAGAAGTGTGAAATGCATACCTTTGAATGCGGATCCCGATATTGTCTGTATAGTGGTGTTGGGGTTGGATACCACCGTGAAAAAAGAAGACCAGGTCACGTGCACCAGTTCGATTGTGGATGTGCCCTCGGGGATGCACCAGATGAGTCATTTTATCAACACTTTGGGTTTTCTAATTGACAATACCTCAACCTATCACTGGGAATCTAAGACTAGACGTGTTGAACTAAAAGGTTTGGGAATTATAAAACGCCAACTGGTTCACGAGCCAATGCAGATTGGTCCCAAAGCGGTGGATAGCCTGATGCCTATCAGTCGTGGGCAATGTGATCTCATCATTGGGGACCAAAAAATGGGAAAACCCGGAATTGGGGTCGATACCATGATTACCCAAAAGTATGTGAACGCCATATCTTGGGAATGAAACAAGATCTATTGTGTCTATGTAGCTATAGAACAGAAACACTCAGCGGTTTCACAAGTCTTTTAATTACTCTCAGACGCTTCCAATATGGGGTATTCCATTCTGGTGGCTGCTACCACTTCTGAACCAGCTCTACTTAAATTTCTTAGACCATATTCTGGGTGTATAATGGGGGAACTTTTCTGTGATCATGGAATGCACACTGTGATCATATATGATGATATTTCAAAATAGGCAGTGGAATATCAACAAATGGCATTATTGTTACACCAAAGAATGGGCTGTGAGGCATTCCCAGACGATGTTTTCTATTTACATTCATGTCTATTAGAATGAGCATCTAAAAGATCAAACAATACTGGTGCAGGTAGCTTGACCTCCCTTCCAATAATAGAAACACTAGCAGGAGACTTCTCAGCCTATATTCCCACCAATGTGATCCCAATTACTGATGGACAAATATTTTTGGACATAGAGCTTTTTTATCTAGGTATGCGCCTAGCAATCAACGTTGGATTATTGGTCAGTTGATTTGGCTCATCCACTTAAGTGAAAGCTATGAAACATGTATGTAGTGCTTCAAAAATAGAATTGGCACAATATCGAGAATTGGAAGCCCTTGCCCAATTTGGTTCAGACCTAGATGAAGAAACTCATGCTATTCCCAATCGATGTTCCCAGCTTACGAAAGTTCCGAACCAACCAATACAAAATCCACTGGCTCTTGAACAACAACTACTAGTACAATATGAAGTAGTCAATGGTTTCTTTGATCAAATTCCTATTGATTGAATAGTGTAATATGAGATAGAAATCACACACCGCCTCAAAGATGGTTGGCCTTTCAATCCGTACTAGGTCATTGGGTTCACACTCAAGGTAAAGAATTAAACTGATCACTTATTATACAAAACCACTTCATTGATTGACTAGATAGATATAATATTGTAGGAAAATTCTTGTTTGTTCAATCGGTCAGATTTGTGACTCACTGGAGGAAGCTACCTAACTATATAGAGTAGAGTACTTGGAAACTGGATAGCTCAATATCTGGGTACAGTGCTATAGTGAATGATCTGATACTCAAGTATGGATTCTTCTTTCTCGGTGAAAGGATCGCTACCACCTCTACTACCTATATTATAATGACTATGATGATATGACCTCTACTACCTATATTATACCGATCAAGGACCAGTTCAAGGTTGCTGATCTCTGTACTCTTCTAATAGAGATTAATATACTCTAATAGTACCACCATCTCTCATCGATTTCCACTATCTATATTATACTGACTTGATGACATAGTGACTTCAAGGGCGAGTTAAATGACTAAAAATATGGGATGGGTTCTATGTGTTCTCTGAAACACTATGCTCAATGTTGAGGGAATACTAAGGTGGTGCTTCAATACTCTACTCTAATATTTTGGAAGTATGATACTATTAGAGTAGAGTACTAATAGTTTGTGATGAATGTCATTGATGGTGAAAGGTGCGGAACACGTGAGGGTGATTGGACCTCAAAATTCCCACCGAATGAGTCAAAACAGAGAGACAAACCATGAGGGTTTCAAGGTTATAAACCCTTATATATAATATATCAGTAGAACCTTACCTAATAGGGTGAAGTATCAAAGTTATAAACCATTGATATATCAGTAGAACCTTTATAAAGGGTTGGGAATCATAAGAGGTTTCTGGGATGAGCAACTGCTTCCCCATACCCTAAAGTGTAAGATCTTTTAGAACCTTGGTGTGAGGCTCAAAGCAGCACCTCTGCAAGGAAAATATTAATAGAGTACTGACCACAAGATAATTGCTTTGACCATGAAGATTTTCTCCCAAACCTCATGTGAAAGATTGGGAAGATCCCCTAGCTGTCTCACCTCTTGAACTGATTCCAATACTTACCCTTAGAAAGGGTCAAATCTATGGTACTTGACCCTATATAGCTTACCCTAAGGTGTAAGATCTTTTAGAACCTTGATTTCAACACTGAACCCCCACTAATAACTCTCGAAGCAAATAAGGCATGTATTCTCATGATATAGTGCCCCAAGGTCTAGCACCCATGCAACCAGGTGTCAAAGGTCTCACTGGATAGTGTAAATTTGCCACTGGAATGTGGAAGGTTTGTGTTGGTGTGACAATCAGTATCAGTCCATGCATGGAAGAAGGAGTTGACTCTACCATGAAATCAAGAGAGGATTCAAGCCTAAAATCCAATCCCTTGTAATTAGTATGTCCTCTTGCCCGCACATTCCTCTATCTTTATATTGTCATCAATCGTGCCCTGGTGTCAGGATGAATGTAGTACCCTGATTGAGAGTCTTTGTTTTTGTCCTAGCTCCTCGCCATTTAGAAAGGGTTAGATCTACGGTACTTGACCCTATATAGTTAAATGAGAGGAATAAAGACGACTCTCTTTTAGATCCTATTTTGTATCTATATCTTTGGATTTTTTTTAAAAAGATTGGGGCCAAAGCCTAAATTTATAATTTAAAGCAAAGACCTCTTTTGTGTGGGTAGAGGGAGACCCATTACATAGCCCGAAGGCCCAAGCCCAAGTGGCCTGAATACAAGGCTTAAAAGCCCATTTTTTGGCCCAAAGGACCCCTCAGTGAACAGTACTGCTACAGTACCCACACTACTGCAGTACCGCCGCCGCTACAGTCCCCTGTAATAGTGCCTCCACCGCTACAGTGCCGCCACTGCTACAGTAACCCAGAAATTCATCCCTACCCGGATTTGATCCTAGGTCTTTGGATGTTTATTCTATACTCATGTTGACTCCTCAAACACATTTTCAGCTCACTCCATGTATCTTTGTGGGTTAGAATACAGATCAAGAGGGTTATATATGCCTTAATACAAGGAATGGAAAGATTCTTATATCACATCACAACATGTGACTTTTGACAAAACTCAGTTATTTTTTACCTAGTAGATGGAAGATAATTTCTAACCTCTGTAGGGGAAGGAATATGTTACTAATCAGTATTTGGAGCTTTTTCTGGTCCCACCTCAGCTTCTTACTCAAAGTTCAGTAGCACCACCAATAGTCCAATCTAGCTTTCAACCTTAACCTCAAGGTGATACTCTTGCTATTTTATTAATTGATTCGAGCACTGATAAACAATATCCAATGATTTCTAGGTGTTTTATGGAATCTCTATCACCACCATCATTATATAAGATAAGATACATCACAAAAATCCCACTCATGTTCTCCCTACTTTATTTTTTGATTATCATTATGACTACAGCATATCCTATCTCTTACCTAGATCTTGCTCAAGTGTTTGACATCCAATTGAGTGAGAAGTTTGTTTCGTATGATAAAATGAATAAAGTCGATATAGACTCATGTAATATGATGTCTAGTAATTCTATTATTCATCAATATATTCTTGTAACACTGAGTATGATGGAAGTAAATGAATCGTATCCCGAGTTTGTGACAACATGTATTAAGGAATTATTCAATTACTGAGCTATGGTTGTTTTGAGTGGAATCAGCAGCACGAACCTTCTTCGACATCCTTAACCTAGGAGATGTAAGATCTTTTATAACCTTAACCGTGAAGCATCAAAGAATTCAACTACTAGAATATGATAGTGAATATAATAAGGCATGGATTCTTTGACTGGGGCTTGTTGACTGATAAGAATAAAGAACTATGAGGTGGGTGTCTATTTGTAGATACCTTGTGTATCAGGGCGGACAACTCTTTGTCTAGGGTGAGTTTTCATTGGATGAAATCTATGCTATAGCCACTGATCCTAATCGAAAGAGATCTATTGATCTAAGAAATAAGAGTGCTACTAAGATCAGTATGATCTACCCTGCCAAGGAAGGCCAACTCATGGATATGGGAATGTCTGACATCATCATCTCAAAGCTTAAATAGTGTAAAATTTGGTACTAGATATATAAAAATTACATATTATGATATTGAGCTGTAAAATCCTATACAAGCTTAAAAAATCTATATGGAAATCTTATGTCACTTCGAGATAGTCAGATGACCCTAGGAGAATTAATTCTATCTTATTTAGATAGATAGGGTCAACCAGATGAATACGAGTTAGAAGATCTTGAGCATATCTATCTTCTGCTTGATTGGTTGGCTTGTTGCCTATGCTTTTACCGTAATATAATTTCTAAGCAAATATTTCTTTATGGGTTACCTTGAACTCAAAGAAGTATCATCTTCCATATACTATCTCACGTGCTCAGAATATGATTCACCAACATCTTTTGATTCTAATTGGAAGAGAATTTTGGTAATCCCTTGGATATCTGCATCCTAGAAGAAAACCTTGATCAATTCTTGAACTTCCTTGACAAAAAACCATCGATCTTTCATAAAAAAAGGTAATATACCCATTGTAGTGCTTGGCACTTCCCCAAAAGCTAGAGCATACAAACAAGAACTAAACCCACATAGATAGAGGTTTATTAAGCTACAAGTATGACCTCCAAGACCTAATCTAGAGGAAGGATGACTCATTACAACCTTGTGGGGCTGCATCAGAAGGAGAATGTGTAATTCACCAAAATCATTTTTTAGTCAAACACCCAATGAGGTTGTCCTTGACTATGGTGATTCTACAGGGTAATTTATTCTAATGTAGGGTAATTTATTGCAGAACATTGATCGATACATGCACTTAGTAATTTAAAATAGAGACGCTCATTATGATGATCCCTTTAGGTGAATCTTCTACACAAGTGTTCTTTGAATACGACACAAATCATTTCAACTTCAAAGTTTACAATACTGTCACCTGTAATAATTTTGTGTAAAGTTATGATGGGTGAGTCCTAACGATTCAAATCTTACGATGAGGAAAATGGAATACACTCTATGATGTCCATACTGGACTTCACAATAATTACTTTAAGGAAGCTTCAGTGTCCAAAGGGGAATGATAGGCTCAATGGCAGATAAAGGTTCTAAAAGATCTTACACCTTAGGGTCAACTGTATAGGGTCAAGTATCGTAGATCTGACACTTTAGGGTCAGATATTTTAGAACATTAACCACCCAAACACAATGGCCCAGTGTGATTGGGTTTTCAATATCCATGCTCTATTCCAAATAGCTACAGCGGGTACGATGGCCATATCCACTAGCAAAATCGAATGGAACCTGACATGGGTTGTTCACTTCTAGACTGGTCACTAGGGAAGATGCACTGAGTGTGTGGGTTCACAATGGGGGAGGGAAGTATCCTCCTATATCAGTGTCGATACTATTAGAGTAGAGTTAGGTACTCTTCTATATAGTCCTTTCACCGGGTTCCTCGGCTCCTTGCAGTGGTGTGGACATGATGGACATCTGATATACTATAAAAACAAAGTACTTGGGTCGGCTTCATCAAGAGAGAGATTTTGTTGGGTTCAAAAAGTTCTTTATTTTCATTTTAATAGAGGGTGTGGTACCTTTTAATATCATAGAGATGTTGGTGGTTGGTGGAAGAGAGAAAGAAAGAAGAATATCGGTATAATATAGTCATCCCACTATAGGTACCATTATAGGTACCACTATAGGAACCTTTTTTTGTGACTGTAGACTATATAGAAGAGTACCTAGCTAAATTACCTAAGGGATAAATGAAGTATCCCTAAGAATGACCAGGTACCACACCGGTACGGGTCAAGAGGGAGAAAAAAGAAATATCAGAGAAGTAGTACTCTACTTTAATAGTCCCGGAACTGTTCTTGTATTCATTCGGGGATTGTGTTCTATGGTCAATACTCTACTCTAGTAGTGAGGTTGGAAAATCACATATTTGGAATTGAAACACCCTCCCACTTGAGTCATTATAATATAGGTAGTAGAGTATCTTCCATGGGAACGGTTGGGAGGTTGCGAGGACAAACGACACTCAAGATCAAGACTATATAGATAGAGTACCTGTCAGGGGTGATTGGTGTTTCTAGTAGTAGGGATGGGTATTATTATAATATAGGTATATACCATACTAGTAGTGAATGAATGGAATCGGGGTCGAATCAGGTGGAAGAGGTGTCTCTTTTGAGGGTGAGGTGGTAGGAACAACTGGAGGGAAGCGATTTGGGCACAGGTTTTCTAGATCAAATTCCAATGCTGAAACTGGATGAATTCACCTATTTAACATAATTAATATGGTTATGCCTAGTACTCTCGACATAATATATATATATATATATATATATATGATCCTGGTTGGAGTTTGAGGGTTGAGCTACATTTGGAATGTATGGTTTTTCCTATCAACATTGGGAAGGACCTTACTATTAAAAGATAGATACATGGTTTTCCACTTTCAAGATGAATTAATACATGGGTTTTGCACTATTGTAGACTATATATATGAGTATTGATGCTATGTATCCAATTGGTGTACGAGCATGGGCTGGTACTAGGGTCACTGGATCAAATGACTCGAGATCTTGGGCATTAGAGAAATCATTGGGCAACTAGGCATGGAAGGCCATATCAGTTGGCTATTGAGGTCAGATCTCACTGAGAGGGGGACGCCATGTCGTACGAAGGTTTCGTTAGTCCATGTTCTACTCGGCCAAAACAGTTTATTTTTCTACCACACGGACACTAGGTGAAATACATTCTTTATATACAAGTATTCAAGAATATTAATTATGTCTCAGTACTCTACTCTAATAGGCGTACCTTGGGTTCCGAGGTTGGGAATTCATCGATACTGGCATCACGATATAGAGTGTTGGGAAGAGATTGGATCAGCCAAAGGTCAATGTCGGTGTTGGGGGTTTGGCCATCTCAAGGGTGGTCATGAATCTATTCATATGGGACTACTGGAATCTGTTGTGGGGATTCCTAAATCAAATCTTGATAAGGGACATATTTCGATGTGTGGCTCACACAAGGTTGAAAGGGGACAACCTCAAAATGGAAGCTCTACTACCTATATTATACCAAGTACTCTTATATGTATATATATAGAGTCATCGTCAGTACTATACTCTAAATTTAGTATTGAAAAATTGACGGGTCACTACTATATAAGAAAACTATCCGTTTGATGTGGCACTCTGGGAAAAATACACTCAAAATGGGTACTCGCTTTGCATTCCATTTACAGCTCTGAGCGGGTGAAGTCAATTCCAAACCCTCCCTAAAATGGAAGGATAGATCTTTTAGAACCTTTAGGGAGGTTCAGGAAGGCTGATATTGATACTGATATATATTGATGGAAAAGTACGTAGCTAGATTATACCGAGGGATACTTCATATATCCTCGGTATAATATAGGTAGCCTACTATATAACATAACTAGATTATATCGACGTATAATATAGATATTACCCTGGAGAACACTGTGAAATTTTTGTCTGGGAATGACTAGGCAGTCATCGGAGTTGGCTATACTCGTCATGTACCTATTTCATCATCCTTCTACCTCGAGAGCAACTTGGTATTCAATATATATCAGTACTAGTGTACTGGATGGAATGGGGAAGGGTTAATGGGGGTAGGTGGTGGATATAATTTAATGCAGACTGTGTTTGTGGATATTTCGGTTCTGAACAACATAGTACACCTACAACATATATCAGTACCAGGTCCAACACTGCTCCTATTTGAGTGGCCCGACAATATATATCAGTACTGGCCCTCATACTATCGAGTCAAAGACATTGGAATTGTAGTTCCAGCAGTGGATATCTCATCATCAAACCAACCATTTGACAAGTCCTGAGTGCGTTTGGATATCCACAAACATAGATAGAGTCGTATCAAGTTTCACAATCCATGCCTTCTAGAATGGATCCTAGTATTATAAAGTAATAGGCATATGGCCTACCTGTCCCTTTGGTATTGGTATTAGCATTGGGGATGGATGGTGTCGAAAATCAAACCTAGCCTCTGGGGGTTTCTCCATGGCGCATTCCGGTGTAGTAGGGTGGTACTTATATATATTATGGACTATCATTGTGCTATTGAGTTCGGTGTTCATCTTTGGTGCTTGGGCATTTGGACCTCTCCATTGCCTGCTCCCCCATCTTTGAATAATTAGAAGAGTAATGAATCCCAGGTACTTGATCTTGGCCATGTTAGTGATGTCATTCGAGTACTAACCTCAATATTCCCACTATTTTAATATAAAATACCACAACCTCTCGTTGCTGTACTTGAACCATCTCTGTTTCCAGACACCCTTTGTAATTGATGGGGTATGCAGATTCATTTTTCTAAATAACCCCTTCCAATTCAAGACTATATAGAGTAGAGTACTAACTATTAGAAGAGTATGAGGATCATCTGCATTCACACAAACCTAGAACCTAATTGACCTCATTCAACCATGACGATGCAGTCAACTTTATATGTTAAATACCAAGCAAAACGTAGTAGTGGTACCATCTTAGTAGGCAGGGTCCCAATTCGGTCATAGAACTGTGATCCAATGTTGGAATCCATTCAACTTTTGGCATTTCAATTGGGAATGGAGTGGATGTCCCAACCTCTCTCCTTACCACTGGTATGAACCTATCAATCTCGAAGGCCCATAGGTTCAATAGTAATCACATGGACCCACACACAAGGTCACCAAACAATCCATCAACTCTATCAACCTTTTTCCACTGTCCTGAGCCATCTGACTCCACCATCATGAAGAGTATACTATTGGTGAGACCACTATATTATTATTAGACTGTCTCTACTACATATATTATAATTATACTATCTTGGTGCACATATTATTATATAGGTAGTAGACATAGTCGTATGAGCAGTTGAGTTGGCATCGCACTGCCTCTTTGTTTGACACATGTTCAACACCGTACTCGAGCGGGGACTAGTCGAGCAGCTGGAAACCAAGGGGATTCCCACCCATTATCATTGATATGGTGGTTGTGGGAACATCCTAAAAAGATAGATCGTAGAAGTTGAAAAACCTCATCTCTCTAATCATAGTACGATTTGAGGTTGAGTTGACAGTTGGATCATGGTCGGAACACTAAAAGGTCTGAAAATCATTGAGCTCCACAAGTAGGTGCACCATTGACATAACCCTGCCAACATAACCATTTTGAAATCCTTTACAGGAATTTATTGGTATTTATCATATAATGTCCATTGATAAATTCTACCACTTCAACCCCCAAGACCATCCTAACCCTCTCAACTCCAGTATATGCCCCGGTGCACTTGTAGCCCCATTGGTTGTCCGCATGACCATTTACATTTCATCTCTTTTGATTGAGTTGTCATTTCTCACATACTCTTCTATAACTATAATATAAGAGTACTGTAGAATAATAATAGGGTAGTATGTAGTGGTATTGGTGGTGGCTTACCTCAATATTGAGCCACTCATGGACAAAATGTCACCCTTTGTCTAAATATGAGGCACATGGTATTGCAACGTATAAGATCCGAAGGCCAAAAATCAGTCACATTCAGAAAGATAGTGGATGGATGATCTGATGGTCATTTCAACCCATTTCCATGCAACCAGATAAATACATCGATTGAACCTCATATGCCTCTTTCCCACATGATTGGATTCAACACCATGTCTCTTGAAAATCATAGTACATAATGGCCCCAATTCTCTTATTCTACTTGAACCAGTTGGAATTGAGTAGCATTCCATGTGGGATCAGGGTAGCTAGGTCAATCATTCCAAACCATCAATACATCATGACTCATTTTCATATTCAACTACCTTGCACTCATTCGTGGGCTATGACTATCTAGCTAGCTTCAATTGAAGGTCAGTTTTCCATAAGGTGCGTACCCTTTATGATTAGTGGGCCTCATGTTGGACAGAACACATCGATCATGGAATTCCATGGGCCTCTCGGTACTTCAACCATATGTTGCAGTCCAGGGAGGACCGAGTGGTACCAATGTCGCATGCCATCATAGAGGTGCCATGAAATGATGTCGAGCTGCACACAGTTGAACCACCAATATATATAAGTATAAGGTTCTAAACCCTTATATATTCAGTATCACCTGATACTGAATTGGGTGAAGTATCCAAGTTCTAAACCCTTGATATATTAGTAGAACCTTTCTTTAGAAAGGGTCAGTTTCTAAACCCTTATATATAATATAATATATCAGTAGTAGCCCTTTAGGGAGGGTCAAGATGCCACACCTCAATGTTTGAACTAATGTTCCGAATATACAGATTCTTGGATGCCCCATATAGCACCGATCAGTGGCATCGTAGTAGTATAGTCAACCCAATATAGCCACATGTTCCCCTAAGGCTACCTTGTTATGACTTCACCCCATAGAATAAAGGTCATGGAAATAGCATGAATCAAAGCAGACCATGATCACCATAATGTACACACATTTTCTGAACACCCTCTATCCTTTGGGAGTCACTAATAAGGATTAGTAACTAATGGAACCATGAATAGAGCAATGGGACAGAGGTACAAATCAATGTGTCGGGCTACGAATATCAAATGGGTATGACGGGCGGTGTGTACAGGGCCAGGGTACAGATTCACCATGGCATGTTGATTCGCGATCACTGTCGATTCTAACTTCATGTTCCCAGTTTAAGAGAACAATCCGAATGATTGATTGTGATATCATCTTTTCATTCAAACCAGGTTGGCTCATCCATTCATCCATGCTTCCCATTATCGTGGACCACTACTAGTATCACTTGTGTCACCTAGGCCATTAGGCCATGCGTAAATGACTTCATCCCACCACCTCCATCTTTTTTAGTGGTAGTCTAGAGTGATTAGTATGCGAGCCCATGACTCAGTCCCCCCCCCCCCCGAAGTGCCAAATCAACTCAAACACAACACCATGAATATGCCATCTCTTCCAGGTCATTCCACTATTGCTTGATGGTTGGGTATTATAGCATATAAATTCCACCACCAACTCCTCTACTACTCAATTTATTCTATATCATACCAATACTATTATAGTAGAGTACTGATGATGAAGAGGCTATTATATTAGAGTACTAAGTGCACACCTTCCAAGGTTTACTTAGTGAGGACCATGAACCCACTATGCCATGAAAGAGTGGATGGACCTGAAAATATATACCAATACTAGTTTTAGATGTTGAAAAATATATATCAGTAATAGCATATAGAAACATTGGAATGACTGTCATTCTCAACAAAACTATACTAGGTAGGATTTAGCTTGTTATCAGATGACCAATTGCTATTTCACGAGATGCGCTGACGACTGCCATGCAGTACTGGTGTGAACACGAGTCTAAAGCATACAGTACCCCATAGACCCCAGTGCTTCCGTTTCTACCAAGGGTTTATTGTTCGTACTCGGTTGGGTAAGTTGATTCACGTTGTATTGAATAAAACCACATGATCCACCGTGTGATCTGGCCCCTGTCAATTCCTTTGAGTTTTGGCCTAACCGTACTTACCAGGCAGAGTGTTCCAAGCTTTCTTGAGCCCCACCAAGAGGAATGACACTCATATTTTACTTCTAGGACTAATGGGATATCTAATATTGTTCACTCCCCATGTTGTCGCAACCAATTAGCGTTTGTGCTTCCCAATAGAGATTCCTTCGCTTCATCGGTATTCCATCTTTGATCTCTGGATTTGACCCCTCCGTAATGAGTCATTACACTCTACTCAGGTGACTCTAGTAGAATTGGTGTTGAACCTAGGATATCCAGTCAGGAAATATAAAATCCCACCACTCAACCACCACCCACTTTCTCTTGATGCCCAGTCATTCCGAAGAACACTCCCCCCCCGTCTTATCACAGCTGCTGGCTCAGAGTTGGTCGGGGATTCAAACCCAGTTCTGTCATGATCACTATTTCCCTATTCAATTGAACAAGCTTTACAATTGTATCTTTCCCATCAATTCACTCATGAAATATTTTTGGATCGGTCATCGAACCATTGTCCAAGATTTCATACTGCTTCCTCCCCAAACAAAAGTTTGTCCTTCTCATTCCTAGAGTGGTTTCTCATCTGACAAGACCAGAAACGCATCAATGGATTGGCCCACTATTCACTTCATAACTACCTAATACAACGCAGGATCCTCAAATAGTGAAAACTTATTTATTTATTTTATGCTAGATACAACATTGTTCGGAAGATGCGCTCAAGCCCACGTGTTATGCACCCGTTCACCAAACATGTTCCAGGTCTTGTTCCCACTTCTGTCCCCATTATCCCAGGCACTCACTGGGATACTTCATATATCCCAATGAGGAATTGGTGAGTCTTCTATCTAGGACATACCTCTGATTATTATGAATAAGTTATGGGTTCAATGAATGTTCAACATGCATGTGTTAAGAATATCGCTAACTTTCCTTCTAAGCTAGGATCGCCCTCATGATTTGACTATGTAGTTTGGTGTGGTCCTGAGTCACCAATCGATTACTGGGTGGGCTATTGGATTTTATGGTTGCATTGGACTTTATATTATTCTTGTGACTTACACATAAGTTCCCCATTCCTCCCCGTACCCCAAGACTCAATGTCCATCTTCCTTGGCCCCAAGGACTTTTAGGGGATTCAAAATGGGTATACTAAGAAGACCTATAGAATCAATCATCCTAAAAATATCACTCGTTGGGCCTGCTACAAATGCTTGTTATGCGCTAGCCTATCCCTAGACCTCTCAGTACTTCAACCTATGGTGTTGACCCCATGACTTCATTGACTTCACGGACCGTTTGGTACTTCAACCTATGGTGATGCTCGATACTTCAACCTATGGTGATGATTCAGTCTTCCAATATGTCCAACACTATTAGAGTAGAGTACTGAGAAAGGGAAGAGGGAAGGTATCCTCTAGTCATCCTCAATCTTCTTCCTCCCATGACTCATGACTCAATAGTCTGTTCACCCATGCCTTTCATTAAGGAGATCACTTTAATTCATTATTAGAGAAGAGTATTGAATTTCATGAGATTCTATATGTGCCTCTTCAACTAGATTGACTTATGAGACCTTAAGATTATATTTCTAGAAAGTCGGCTTTGACCCTGCCATAGTCCCTAGTCTCATTATTTTATTTTATTTTTTTCATTATTTATAATAGACAGTCTTTTCATAGTCAACCCCATCCTGTGTATGATTCAAAGGAAAATATCCTAGAGATTGGGGCGATTCTTGATCTTAAATAGGAATCCTACAATGATAGATAGTTTGACAAAGGACACCGATTCGAAAACCACTACTGGGGACTAAAAGCGAAATGGAAGAGGTACCTTGATCATATAATGATTCAAAAGCGAACAAAAAATGGAAGAGGTACCTGAAGCACAAAAAAGAAATTTTGATTCATCAAGATTAGTCCTACTACCACCGAAAGAATGAGATTATCAATAAGTACATGAGGAAGTAGTATCATCCTCTCTTGGACTTGTTAGGCCTACTACCCCCAAAAGTAGTACCCTATTCGCGTAGATCAGGCTGATTGGAATGTCTTTCCTTCATTTGGAAATGGTGTAGTAGCAGCAGCATAGCAGGGCGGTACCATAGGCTCACTTCTCTCCCCGATCAAAAAACAGGAGCTGGGTGAGCGGATTGAGTCATGGTCTCTCTTCCACATGCTATAAACTCATGGTTTTTCCTATCTGAGCCCTTATAATAGGTCCTTATAATAGGTATTCATTTTATAAGGGCCTTTTATAAGGACCTATCACACATGATGACTTCTACCTCTCTGAAATCAGGTGGATCTAGAAGGTGGTCAAATAATTTCTCGAATGACCTTCAACATGTATGCTTCTACCCTGGTATGTCCTATGCAGTTTTGCGTCACTTGATAACTACTAATAGCTACTATCAAGACTCTACTGTACTCCTCACGTGGTTTGAAACCCCTCAGCTGGCCATCATCCATGAAGTGTACCACACCACCCAATCGCACACACGTGAGTTGAACGCCAATGCAACACCATCATTTCTGAAGGGAACCAGGTGTACCCTACTCTAACAGTGTTGAATAGGTGAGCTTCCAACTCAATCAAACCATCGTTGAACTACCAATATAACAACAACTATCAGTACTCTACTCTAATAGTGGATACTACCACCAAAAAGTGGGTTGACTTTTTTACTAGAAATGGTACTGATATATATTGTAAAGTGGGTCACTGTTAGAGTAGAGTTCTCACTATTAGAAGAGTACCTGAGTCCTAGCTACCTCAAGGAGGTTGGAATGTGAGAGTCCAATCGATCCCAAACACAACGTATCAAACCACCTTTCCCTGAACCCTCTAAACATATTCCCATATCTAATATATGGATGTATGAGATCAAAACCTGCCATCAGTAGTTGACCATCAAAATTTTTGACGGGAACAGCGACAGAATGATTGGCATGGTGCCTTTGGGGCCATACCTCTTGGGTTTTACCCAAGAGGTATGGTTCCCAACTCCATGTATTATAGCATATAAAGTATCTCGAAATAGAGATTCACCACCATTCCATCTCTATGATAACCCACTAACCCATTCTTATACCACCCCATCCATTCCACTGGTACTTATATATTCAATACTCTACTCCAATAGTCCAACTCATTTCACTGTAGAACACCTCATCTTTTTATGCATCTGGCACTCTAGACATTGTAGTGGGTTGATATCCCAATAGGTCGTATTGGTACCGACACACCACCCAGTGTCATAGTGGTTCAAAAGACTGCCAGCAATTGGCATGGTTTATGAGATGCAAGGTCATAAACTGTACTATTAGAGTAGAATACTCACTATTAGAAGAATACTTATATTGGACTATTAGAGTAGAGTATTGATCCTTCTGTCCATCCAGCTCGACATTCCTGGCATTCACCACTACTGTCATGGTGTTGGCCTTTTTGAGTTGAGAAAACAACTTGTTCTTGTATTGTGTGCCAACCACCTCTATCATAAGAGCACATACCTACCCCTTGGTACCAGGTGTCTGGCTACACTCAATACCTATTCCATGGAATTCAATTAGAGTCACATGACTAGATAGCTCATAGAATATCTAATTGTCTTGCTTGCTCACCAGCCTTCTTGACCCTCCCTAAAAGGGAGGGTCATATCTTTTAGAACCTCACCCTCCCTAAAAGGTTCTAAAATATCTAACCCTTTACTAAATAAGGTGAAGTAGCCAAATTTATAAACCTTGATATATCAGTATCACCTTTCTAAAACAAACCAAACCAAACAAAACCAAACCAAACCGAATAGGGTGAAGTAGCTGAGTTCTAAACCCTTATATATTTAGTAGCACCTCCCAGGGTTTGGAAAAGAGGCTAGTTTATTTCTTTTAGTCTTAACTAACACACTATAAGACTTTACTAGCTTGAAACTTTCAGTTCTCTTACTTGACTAGTCGGTATAATATAGATAGATCTGACTCTTCATATAGAAGTATCTTTCTATTCAATAAGAGGGAATAAGCTTCCAATATATATTTGTACCAGTCCAGCATCTCTCTCATCTACAAGAATATCAACTACATTTCCAAGATCTGTCTCAACATTTATCTTTAGTTGTCTCCTCCTGGAGTTTGGAATCGGCAAGAGATAAGAGTAATGCACTTAATAGTATGGAAGTAGAATCAATCCCATTTACTACATGCAATATATATTAGTACCAGCTTTCAGGTAAACCCCTTTTTACTAGAAAGTCAAATATCAATTTGAAACCCCAATACTTTCTACTTCAGTAGAGGAATCTTCCTGGCTTAGAAAGTATATTCTCCTCAGACTCCTAGCCGAGATATTCTCTTTCTCCTATGCAAGTATACATGATAACTATAAGAAGTTCATTTTCAAGAGAAGGCCTATATATAAGAGTATGTTTTCTCTCCTTTCCTCAATTATTCTTAGCACCCTTTAATGAATGGGAAGATAAATTGGGAAGACCTCCCTACCCAAACAGTTGATTAATTTTCAACTCTAATCCCTAACTCAAAGGTAAGTTTAACCCTATATAATAGCATATTGTATGCTAAAACTAAGATCAGTTTGGAACCTCCCAATTCCTACGGGTCGAGTGAGCTCTTTCTTCTCTGCTTCGAGTAGCCAACTCACCCTTTATTACCAGATATAAGATTCCCTTTCAAAAGATTTTAAGCGGTGATTTTCTTCTTCAACTATAGTTAGGCATAGTCTAAATTCGCTCTTCAGTGGTAGAAGCTGGTTCATCGGCTTATTCTAGTCAATCTATCCAAAGAGCCTACCCTATGCCTCCTATAATAGATTTCGATCCATCTGCACTTTTCTTCTTTCTCAATCCTGACCCTCCCTAAAGGGATTCTACTGAATATATAAGGGTTTAGAACATGGCTAATTCACCCTATTTAGTATGGTGTAAGATATTTTATAACCTTCAGAGCCCGTATTGTCATCCTGGAAGGGGGGTTCAGCATACCACAATTGTAGGTGTTCAATGATTCAACTTCGAAGGATGATTGGAATCTGGTATTTAGTTGAGAATGAATGGGAATATGTGATTCATAAAGAGTCTATAATGGAGGTTGGGATGCGATCAAGAAGTCTGTTGAGTTCCCATGTCCATATTCAGAATTGTCATTGGTGGGTTGATCCGTTGAACAAAGGTGTCATGGGGTTGGTTATGATTGATAGTCATAGTAGTAACAAAACGATAGAGTGTACTCGAGTGGTAGTGTTGAACTGTGAACAAACTGCCTATGAAGCAATATGGTTCTTTGGATCTGAAAGGTGGACTGTTGGATGGTCCAAAGGCAATATGCAGAGATGACCTAAACAATTGTAACCAACTGATCATATGATGGACACCCCAAAACGTTTTGGGTAGCCTAGACCATTTAGTGATGGTACTAGAATAGTGGAAATGGGGGTGCTACCCCACATTATCAATGAGTACCAAGCCTATGCTTTCCACTACCAATTGAGTATAGATGGCTCTCCAGAAGCTCAATTCGACTAGAACTAAACTAGAAATGATATCTCCTGGACCAATGTGCTAAAATGGATTCTTGATTCAAAACCCAACTCTAATATGAGTTTTCTGACCTACTGTCTTGCCTATAGAATAGAACCACAAAACATGAAATGAACCAGAAACACATCCAATTTGGTTTCTATTGTTTGATGCCATTAGATAGTCGTTGATGCAACTTTTCACCGAAGGGGGGAATTGTGAAGGCATTTCAACTAGACCACCAATTCCACTTGACTAGTCAGGTGTTTTTTTCATGTGTAGTAGTTGTGATCACTAATTTCTTATTTATAGCTCGTTTGATATCTCATTGTCCAGTTCACTCTCTTCTTTTTCCGTAATTGTGGTAGTATTTGGCATTGGCAGATGGTTAGTTCTCTGTTCTGAACTTTGCTAGCAGTTGATGACACCGTTTAAATCGTAGTCCAACCACCAATGATTGCATTCAGTACTCTACTCTAATAGTCCTTCTCCCACACCTCTAATGGAGTGAGTCAGCCTATGGAATTTTTCTTGAGTGGATGAACTCGAAGGAACGTATGATACTATTAGAAGAGTAATTGTGATGGTTTTTTTACACATTGTTTAATATAGGTAGTAGGCCCAACACGCAACTCTATTATGGGACCATTTGGGGACTGACAGTTTACACAGGATGCCAAGTGACTTCCTATGGAAATGTCATTATAAGGCCCTCGGCCTTAAACATCTCTTAATATTGAATTAAATGAATAATTCACATTGAGGATCTTTTCAGGTTTAGAGTTTTAGAGAATTAGAACATAACTACTACATCTCAAAAGATTACAAAGTAGACACTTCTACTAAGTTTCCATAGAATAAAAAAACTCTTAAAAAGAAACATGTCTAGTTTCAAGTTTTATATAGCATGACTTTCCCTTGATCCCATCCCTGGCCCTATTCCATGTTAGGTCCTGTGAAAAACATTTCAAAAAACTTGGGGTGAGCATAAAGAGCTCAGTAAGGGATACACAAAGAATGAAAAATGTTAGTTTATCAAAACAACAAGTAAACCGTGTATACTTTATCAAAGTAAAACTTTTCACTTTTATGAAGTAGTAAAAACTCTTCACTAAATAACAGATCATTACTTACTCTTTTGTAACCAAAAGATTACCATAAAACCCATAAAAAGATCACATAACATATAAAGGTAACTTGGGACATAAACATACTTAAGTGGAATAACCATACGGTCGACTTCCACACATATCACTTAATGGAATATCCATACGGACAACTTCCATACATACTTAATGGAATAGCCATACGGCCGACTTCCATACCCAATGCATTGGAGGTTATAACGTAACCACCCATCCTGGTATTCACGGCACCACCCGTCATATGGTTTATCATGTAACCGCCCATCAAATGTCCAAGTACCAATATAAAATCATAAAACATAAAACCAATATAAAGGAATGATAACATTTCCACATTTCAATCACAATATATCATTTAAATATATTGACATAATAGAATCCTTTATCAAAACCATTTTCAATACCAAAATACATAAAAGAGTATATGGTATTTATTTTATTTTAAAAACATTACGGCTTGTTGAGGAAGCCAAACACCAAATAATACTCGCGGCGGCGGAAAAGGTCGTTGTCACCGCGTACGTTAAAAGAAACATTCCTTTTTGTCCTTTAGTAAAACGCTTCGTAGAAATAGATTCCTTTTGTATAAAAGTAAAATTCAAAGGGTTTTATACACCGTATAAAAGATAGTTGTGTATAAAACGAAATATGCCTCAATGAAAGGAGATTGAGACGAAGTCCCTTACCTCGGGTCCGACTTGACTCGATCGTTCATTAACGTCCTGAATAATAAACTTGAGATAATTTCAATTTGATTAAGAACCTTTTTCAAGTTCATTTTTCCTTTTATATCACTTATTTCCATGTTATAAACATTATGTAACCATTTAAGTTAATAATGTTTGTTTTTTCGATATTTGGTTCTTAAGTCGAAAGTGGACTTCTTACAATTACATGTTGTTCGTGTGGTCAAAGGTTATTTATATCCAGAATGACATTCCTGATTTGGATATCATATATATCATATATATCTAGCATATACATGTATTTATAATATCACATAATCATTTATAGGTAAGAAATGAAATGCACCGTTCATGGAGACGGTAAGCCATACGTACGCATGAACGCTACTTTCATTTCTATGTCATATTAATAGAATTAAAACTAAATGATAGGTATGTATATTTTAATTACAGAATTATATTAATCATTTATATGTAACATACATCATATATATCCATTATATATATGTACTTATAATAGTACATTACATTTGGGGATAAGAAATGAAATGCATCGTTCATGGAGACAGTAAGTCGTACGTACGCATGAACGCTACTTTCATTTCTATCTCATAATTTAATGGGAAGAAATAATAATGATATAGTGGTATATTATAATTCCAGTATAACATCATATATAAT
This sequence comes from Viscum album, assembly GCA_963277665.1. NCBI lineage: Eukaryota > Viridiplantae > Streptophyta > Magnoliopsida > Santalales > Viscaceae > Viscum > Viscum album. Next base: position 1,420,886,201 of record OY728136.1, on the reverse strand, counting down.
AACTTTAAATCCATCCTTTATACATCCCACATATGGCATCAACGAATCAAATCACTTTGAGGGGGCGATAGCCCGCACTTCCTAAAATGAAATTATCGTGTTTACCCACAATGGAAACCATAAAGGTATACCACAAATGAAAAATACAGAAGCATAAGGGAAACATAAACATAATATATATCATATATAAATATAGTGACATCTTAATGGCCGCCATTAATGGTGTTTAAAAGAATATTGAACAATCATCGTTTCGTGAGGCAAAAATTCGCCAACCACAGAAACAGTATGTTCTTTAACCATTAGATGTAGATGTGTGTAAGTGTAGCTCGAATGATTTTTATAACAACATCCTAGTATATTTAAGATACCTTAGTTGTTACAAAATAAATGAATAAAAAGAGTTTAGGGGGTTGGAGAAGCAAAATAAAACAAAAGAACACAAGTGAACACATTACCTCAAAATCGGGTAACTCTCTTAGATTTGAGCTCAAAGGCTTCCTTGGGAAGACTTCTGCCCAAAGTGAGGCTTCAAGGAGTAATATAGGGATTTGTAGAGACAAAATGGGCTGGGGTTGGCCGATCCAAAGGCTTTGGAAGTGTGGGTAAAGAGGTAGAGGTGGGGGCCTATTATAAGAGGAGAGGAGGGGAACTCTTGGAAAGTAAAGAAAAGTTACTTTATTTTAAAATGATATTTGGATTTAAGAGGTACCACATTAATATAATTCGAGTATAAGGTGATAAGGATTCTAAATATACCCATACAATAGGTTTTGGACATGTGTAGGTCATAGATTTTACATTATCTTTTCATTTTATTTAAATCCTTTATTAATGAGGTAATCACTGCATCATCATGATGTCATTAATAATTTAATATATTTAATGTCTAAAAATTATAAAAAAAAATATTATGATGTAGGAAATCTTTTTAACTTTCTAATGAATATTTATAGTCCAAAATTTGACTTGTATAACCCCATGTAAAAATTATTTTAGTAAAACATCTCATGTTTGTGTCATTTTTACTTTAACATTTAATAAAAAGTTATTTATGTCATTTCCCAACCAAAGTGGCTCCATGGGGTCCCCAAGTTGACCCATGGATTTTCTTGGTCGGCCATGACACATCCAATGAGGGTAGGACATGTTTCAAGCTCATCTCATTTTATTAAAACATTATTTTTACCTTAAACTACACTAATTACCTATAATCGCGATTAAGAACTTAAAAGTTACTATTCACCAAAAAATTATTTTAATCTCATTGAACCACATTTTACTTCTTAATGAAAACCATGTATGTTATATTTTTGAAAATCAAATCACATAAGTGACACAGTTTCATTTAAACGAAAAAATCAGTTTCTTTAACTACCACTTAGTGGTTTCACTATTCATCAAAAATTGATGTTTTTCAGAAAAATACCAAAACTTCTCCCTAAGCTATATTTGATATTCTAAATTCAAAAATGATGTCTATTTTACAAAATTCAAATCATATAAGTCACATTAATTAATTTAATAATTAATTCCCGCTGTCATGACAAATAGCGTGTTTTTATGAGACAATAAGTATCAAAAGATTAACACTAGTTTAAGTCCAATTTCAAAGTGAAATTGATTCCAATGACCACCATTGGATTAAATGGTAAAAATATATTCTAATTTATCTTTAAAACCAATTCAAAAGATAATCTAATCATATAAATAAATTAGATTAAGAAGAGGTTTTGAATTAAAATACAACATTTTTTCACTATTCATTAAAAAATGAACTTTATCAGAAAAATACCAAAAATTCACACAAAGTAAATTTTGATGTCCCAATCATAAAGAATAAGTTTATTTTGACAAAAATATCTTATAAAATTTTTAAAAGATAGATTTAAAAATGGTTTGCCATAAAAAGGCAGTAAAACAATCTTTTAAAAATATTAGTGTATTTCATGCTTAAGATTGGATTTATTTTAATTTTAAGCCTCTAAAACACTATCTAATTAATTAATAGGAATAGATAAAAATATCTATTATTCATTACTTACTTGGGATGTTACATCCTTCCCCCTTTAGAAAATTGTGTCCTCGTAATTTATTTACTTATCGAATAAGTGGAGGTATTTATCCCTCATTGCATTTTCAGATTCCCATGTTGCCTCTTCAATCATGTGGTTTTTCCACAAAAACTTTAACTGATGAATCACCTTATTCCGTAACACCTACTCCATGTGGTCAATAATCTGGACCGGTTGTTCCTCATAAGATAGGTTCTCTTCCAGCTGAACTACCTCTGGACTCAAAACATGAGATGGATCTGGCATATACTTTCTCAGCATCGATAATGAAAAACATTGTATACCTGAGATAAACTCGGAGGTAATGCCACTCTGTATACAACTGATCCAACTCTCTCCATAATTTCATATGGTCCAATGAACCTTGGACTCAGCTTTCCTTTCTTACCAAATCACATCACACTTTTCCATGGAGAATCCTTGAGAAAAACATGATCACCTACCTCAAAAGATAGATCCTTCCTCTAGTTATCTACATAACTCTTCTGCCTGCTCTGAGCTGTTCTCATGTGTTTCTGAATCAACTGATCTTTTTCTGCCATCTCTTCTACCAATTCTGGTCCCATCAGCTTCCTTTCACCCACTTTATTCCAAAATGCTGGAGTTCGACACTGCTTCCCATATAATGCCTCAAATGGTGCCATCTGTATACTGGAATGAAAATTGTTATTATAAGAAAACTCAACCAAAGAAAGATGTTGGTCCCAACTTCCCTGATAATCCATCGAACAATCTCGTAGCATATCCTCCAAGGTATGAATTGTTCGTTCTGACTGCCCATCTGATTGAGGATGAAAAGTTTTACTAAAATTTAATTTAGTACCCAACGAATTCTGAAGGCCTTTCCAAAAGTTAGAAGTAAACCTGGGATCACGATCGGACACAATAGAGAGAGGAACTCCATGTAACCTGGCTATCTCTTTAAGATACAAACGGGAAAGTTTATCTAGTGAAAAAGTATCTCGTATAGCAAGTAAATGAGCAGATTTAGTCAAGCGATCAACAATAACCCAGATTTCATTATTACCTTGAGATGTCCTTGGTAATCCCACAACAAAGTCCATGGATATGTTTTCCCATTTCCACTCTGGCACTGGTAAAGGCTGAAGCATCCCTTTCGGTAACTGCCACTCTACTTTAACCTGCTGACAAGTCAAACACTTCCCAGTAAAATTAGCAATATCCCTTTTCATTCCATCCCACCAATAATACTCCCGCAGATTTCTGTACATCTTAGTACTGCCAGGATGAACTGAAAACGGGGAACTATGAGCCTCACATAACAACTCATTCTTCAACTGTAAATCACAGGGCACACATAATCTCTTCCCAAACCTCGAAACACAATCATTATCAATGTTGAATTTATGAAAATTACCCTTCTGAACCAGCTCTACCTTTTTCTGCAACTCACTGTCTTCCCTCTGTGCTTGCTTAATTCTGTCTGATAGGGATGATCTCACTGATACCTAAAACAAAACAGAAGAACTTCCTGCACCAACAACTTCTATGCCAAAGTTCATCAATTCAAAAACCAAAGGATATCGTTCCAAATGTAGCATGGATAATGAAGCATTACTTTTTCACCTCAAAGCATCGGCCACTTTATTTTCTTTTCCCTGATGGTAGTAAATTGTACAATAATAATCCTTGATTAATTCTAGCCATCTCCTCTGTCTCATGTTCAATTATTTTTGAGTGAATATATACTTTAAACTTTTGTGATCAGTATATATTTCACACTTTACTCCATACAAATGATGCCTCCAAATTTTTAAATCAAAAACAACAGTAGCTAATTCCAAATCATGTGTAGGGTAATTTACCTCATGAGTTTTCAACTGACGTGAAGCATAAGCAATTACCTGATCATTTTGCAAAAGGACACAGCCAAGTCCCTTCAACGAAGCATCACTGTATATAACAAACTCACCATTCCTGGAAAGAAGTGCCAAAACTGGAGCATTCACCAATCTTCCTTTCAACTCCTGAAAAGAATCATCACATTCTTTTGTCCAGATGAACTTAACACCCTTACGAGTTAGCTTTGTCATTGGACAAGATAACCGTGAAAAAATTTCAACAAACCTTCGGTAGTAACCTTCCAAACCAAGAAAACTACGGATCTCGGTTACATTTTTGGGTGTTGGCCATTCTTCAACAACTTTTGTTTTATCAGGATCAACAGTTATGCCATCTTTTGAAACAATGTGACCCAGGAAAGAAATTTGTTGTAACCAAAACTCACACTTGCTGAATTTTCCATATAGTTTCTTTTCTTTTAAGGTTTGCAAGATAACCCTTAAATGACTTTCATTCTCCTCTTTACTTTTAGAAAACACCAAAATATCATCAATTAAAACAACCACAAACTTATCCAATAACTCATTGAAAATTCTATTCATAAGGTCCATGAATACAGCAGGTGCATTGGTTAACCCAAAAGGCATAACTACAAATTCATAATGGCCATATCTAGTACGGAACGCAGTCTTCGGAACGTCTTCTTCTTTTACTTTCAACTGATGGTACCCCAACCTCATGTCAATCTTTGAAAAATACTGAGCTCCCTGGAGCTGATCAAACAAATCATCTATATGAGGCAAAGGATACTTGTTCTTAACATTAATATTATTCAAGGCTCTGTAATCAATGCAAAGTCTCATTGATCCATCTTTCTTTTTAACAAACAAGACAGGAGCACCCCATGGTGATGTGCTAGGTCAAATGAAACCTTTATCTAATAACTCCTACAATTGCTTCTTTAACTCTAAAAGTTCAACATGAGCCATTCGATAAGGGGGTTTTGAAATTGTCTTAGAATCGGGAAATAAGTCAACAGTAAATTCAACTTCCTGATCATGAATAATACCAAGAAACTCATCAGGAAAAACATCAAGATACTCATTTACCACTGGCACATCATTAATCTAAACAGTTCCTTTATTTTCAACAATATGTGAAAGGTAACATTCATTTCCATCTTTTACTAGTTTCTCAACTTCCTGATATGTTATCAAAATCAAGGGTTCATTCTTGTACACAAACTGAAAATCTTTCAGAAAAGAAACCATTTTAGCTCTGCAGTCAATCTTAGCATGATAAATAGAAATCCAATCCATGCCCAAAATAACATCAAACTCTACTAGAGGCAAAACAATAAGGTTTGCTGGTAGATTCTTTCCACACACAAGGATAGGAAGGTTCTTATAATTCCTTTTTTCCTCAACGTTCCCTCTGGGTGTTTTTACCATAAGTTCAGGGTTCATATCTTGAGATGGAATTTCCAATTTACTAGAAAACTTCTCAGAAATGAAAGAATGTGTAGACCCTGAATCAAACAACACATTGGCATAATCTGAACAAACAAACAGTATACCTGATACTACTTCATTCGATGGACCAACATCTGCTGAAGTTGTTGCAAAGGATTTCACCACCCCTTTCTGCTTGTAGTCTGGATGCTTTCCCCCAGTCGAGTTCTTCGTTAGACACTCATTTACATAATGACCCATTTCATTACACTTAAAACATCTTACCGCTGGCTTTTCATTGCCTGCTTGATCATCTTCCTTACAGTTATGAGCAATATGACCAGACTTACCACACCGAAATCACTTACTAGACCTGGATAAACATTCTACAGGATGAATTTTACCACACTTCTCACAGGATGGATATTTGGTTTTCTTACCTCCTTGCTTCTTTGATGAATTCTTACCCTTTGCCTGCCAACTAGACCTCTTATTCTGTTGTTTGTCATGGAACACCTGATCATCGGCAAACTCCATTTCCACCTTCTCCGCACATCGAACAAGTTTTTCATAACTTTTGAACTCACGAGAATCTAAATCCCTTTGATACTTTGGCTTTAAACCTGAGTAAAAACGGTTTATTTTACTATCAAGATCTCGTATGAAGTTTGGAGAATACCTTGGCAATCGAGTGAACTTTGCTTCATAAGCGGCCACTGAATCATCCTCCTGCCTCAATTCTAGGAACTGTTTTTCCATCCTAAGACGAACCACCTTAGGAAAATATTTCTCAAGAAACATACCTTTGAATTCGTCCTAGTGAAGATCATCAATCTCATCACTATCCCTGATATTTTTCACCATCAACCACCACTAATCAGCTTCACCTTCAAAACGGTAAACAACAAGACTAACCTTTTGATGTTATGAACACTCCATGACATCAAAAATCTTATCCAGTGCTTTAATCCACCCTTCAGCTTGCACGGGGTCAGATGATCCTCTGAATGATGGGGTATGTTGCCTCATGAAATGTTCCACCACTAACATGTTCCTCTGCAGTTGATCTGGCTAATCTTGTGCATTGATACCACCACCATTTATAGACTGATTCAACTGTGCCATCACTGCAACAAACTATTCAGTTCTGATTCCGACCATCTCAGGTTTCTGATTTGAAAGGTTGTCTTCCTCCTGATGTTGTCCCAACATAGCTGCTTTGTTTCCTCTATGGAAAACCATTCTGAACACAGAAATATCTTAGGTGAAGCAACATGGTAATATTTAAATGCTATATCATTTCATTCATACCATAAATAAACTTATAATTTAACAATTTTCTAACTCCTAAAGTTGTCTAAACCAACCTTTGATACCAACTATAAGGCCCCTGGCCTTAAACATCTCTTAATATTGAATTAAATGAATAATTCACATTGAGGATATTTTCAGGTTTAGAGTTTTAGAGAATTATAACATAACTACTACATCTCAAAAGATTACAAAGTAGACACTTCTACTAAGTTTCCATAGAATAAAAAAAACTCTTAAAAAGAAACATGTCTAGTTCCAAGTTTTATATAGCATGACTTTCCCTTGATCCCATCCTTGACCATATTCCATGTTAGGTCCTGTGAAAAACATTTCAAAAAACTTGGGGTGAGCATAAAGAGCTCAGTAAGGGATACACAAAGAATGAAAACTGTTAGTTTATCAAAACAACAAGTAAACCATGTATACTTTATCAAAGTAATACTTTTCAATTTTATGAAGTAGTAAAAACTCTTCACGGAATAACAAATAATTACTTATCTTTTTGTAACCAAAAGATTACCATAAAACCCATAAAAATATCACATAACATATAAAGGTAACTTGGGACATAAACATACTTAAGTGTAATAACCATACGGTCGACTTCCACACATATCACTTAATGGAATAGCCATACGGCCAACTTCCATACATACTTAATGGAATAGCCATATGGCCGACTTCCATACCCAATGCATTGGAGGTTATAACGTAACCACCCGTCCTAGTATTCACGGAACCACCCGTCATATGGTTTATCACGTAACCACCCGTCAAATGTCCAAGTACCAATATAAAATGATAAAACATAAAACCAATATAAAGGAATGATAACATTTCCACATTTCAATCACAATATATCATTTAAATATATTGACATAATAGAATCCTTTATCAAAATCATTTTCAATACCAAAATACATAAAAGAGTATTTGGTATTTATTTTATTTTAAAAACATTACGGCTTGTTGAGGAATCCAAAGACCAAATAATACTCGCGGCAGCGGAAAAGGTCGTTGTCACCACGTACGTTAAAAGAAACATTCCTTTTTTTCATTTAGTAAAACGCTTCGTAGAAAAAGATTCCTTTTGTATAAAAGTAAAAGTCAAAGGGGTTTATACACCGTATAAAATATAGTTGTGTATAAAACGAAATATGCCTCAATGAAAGGAGATTGAGATGAAGTCCCTTACCTCGGGTCCGACTTGACTCGATCGTTATTTAACGTCCTGAATAATAAACTTGAGTTAATTTCTATTTTCTTAAGAACCTTTTTCAAGTTCATTATTCCTTTTATATCACTTATTTCCATGTTATAAACATTATGTAACCATTTAAGTTAATAGTGTTTGTTTTGTCGATATTTGGTTCTTAAGTCGAAAGTGGACTTCTTACAATTACATGTTGTTCGTGCGGTCAAAGGTTCTTTATATCCAGAATGACATTCCTGATTTGGATATCATATATATCATATATATCTAGCATATAAATGTATTTATAATATAACATAATCATTTAGAGGTAAGAAATGAAATGCACCGTTCATGGAGACGGTAAGCCGTACGTACGCATGAACGCTACTTTCATTTCTATGTCATATTAATGGAATTAAAACTAAATGAGAGGTATGCATATTTTAATTCCAGAATTATATTAATAATTTAGATGTAAAATACATCATATATATCCATTATATATATGTACTTATAAGAGTACATTAAATTTGGGGATAAGAAATGAAATGCACCGTTCATGGAGACGGTAAGTCGTACGTACGCATGAACGCTACTTTCATTTCTATCTCATAATTTAATGGGAAGAAATAATAATGATATAGAGGTATATTATAATTCCAGTATAACATCATATATAATAACTTTAAATCCATCTTTTATACGTCCCACATATGGAATTAACGAATCAAATAACTTTGAGGGGGCGGTAGTCCGCACTTCCTAAAATGAAATTATCGTGTTTACCCACAATGGAAACCATAAAGGTATACCACAAATGAAAAATAAAGAATAATAAGGGAAACATAAACATAATATATATCATATATAAATATAGTGAAATCTTAATGGCCACCATTAAAGGTGTTTTAAAGAAGATTGAACAATCATCGTTTCGTGAGGCAGAAATTTGCCAACCACAGAAACAGTATGTTCCTTAACCATTAGATGTAGATGTGTGTAAGTGTAGCTAGAATTATTATTATAACAACATCCTAGTATATTGAAGATACTGTAGTTGTTACAAAATAAATGAATAAAAAGAGTTTAGGGGGTTGTAAGGCAAAATAAAACAAAAGAACACAAGTGAACACATTACCTCAAAATCGGGTAACTCTCTTAGATTTGAGCTCAAAGGATTCCTTGGGAAGACTTATGCCCAAAGTGAGGCTTCAAGGAGTAATATAGGGATGTGTAGAGACAAAATTGGCAGGAGTTGGCCGAGCCAAAGGCTTTGTAAGTGTGGGTAAAGAGGTAGAGGTGGGGGCCTTTTATAAGAGGAGAGGAGGGGCACTCTTGGAAAGTAAAGAAAAGTTACTTTATTTTAAAATGAGATTCGGATTTAAGAGGTCCCACATTGATATAATTCTAGGATAATGTGGTAAGGGTTCTAAATATACCCATCCAATAGGTTTTGGACATGTGTAGGTCATATATTTTATATTATCTTTTCATTTTATTTAAATCCTTTATTAATGAGGTAATCATTGCATCATCATGATGTCATAAATAATTTAATATATTTAATGTCTAAAAATTATAAAAAAAAATATCATGATGTAGGAAATCTTTTTAGATTTCTAATTAATATTTATAGTCAAAAATATGACTTGTATAACCCAATGTAAAACTTTTTTTAGTAAAACGTCTCATGTTTGTGTCAATTTTACTTTAACATTTAATAAAAAGTTATTTATGTCATTTCCCAACCAAAGTGGCTCCATGGGGTCCCCAAGTTGACCCATGGATTTTCTTGGTCGTCCATGACACATCCAATTAGGGTAGGACATGTGTCAATCTCATCTCATTTTATTAAAACATTATTTTTACCTTAAACTACACTAATTACCTCTAATCGCGATTAAGAACTTAAAAGTTACTATTCACCAAAAAATTATTTTAATCTCGTTGAACCACATTTTACTTCTTAATGAAAACCATATATGTCGGATTTTTGAAAATCAAATCACAGAAGTGACAAAGTTTCATTTAAACGAAAAATCTGTTTCTTTAACTACCACTTAGTGGTTTCACTATTCATCAAAAATTGAAGTTTTTCAGAAAAATACCAAAACTTCTCCCTAAGATATATTTGATATTCTGAATTCAAAAATGATGTCTATTTTAAAAAATTCAAATAATATAAGTCACATTAATTAATTTAATAATTAATTCTCGATGTCATGACAAATAGCCTGTTTTTATGAAACAATAAGTATCAAAAGATTGACACTAGTTTAAGTCCAATTTCAAAGTGAAATTGATTCCAATGACCACCATTGGATTAAATGGTAAAAATATATTCTAATTTCACTTTAAAACCAATTCAAAAGATAATCTAATCATATAAATAAATTAGATTAAAAAGTGGTTTTGAATTAAAATACAACATTTTTTCACTATTAATTAAAAAATGAACTTTATCGGAAAAATACCAAAAATTCACACAAGGTAAATTTTGATGTCCCAATCATAAATAATAAGTTTATTTTGACAAAAATAGCTTATAAAATTGTCAAAATATAGATTTAAAAATGGTTCTCCATAAAAAGGCAGTAAAACAATCTTTATAAAATATTAGTGTATTTCATGCTTAAGATTGGATTTATTTTCATTTTAAGCATCTAAAACACTGTATAATTCATTAATATAAATAGATAAAAATATATATTATTCATTAATTACATGGTATGTTACATTCATGGTTCAAAGGCACACCACCTGGAAGCAACTTGAACTTGAACCATTCGGCATATTGGTGACACTAGAATTGTAGCATTGTTTTTAGTTCTCATTCCATCCTCCATACACTTTGAACCGCATCACTCTCCCCTCTTTCACCTCTAAGTGGTTGGAGGAATCTTTGGCCATGGGAATCGTATCACCCCCAGCTCATATATCATTTCAGATCGTGCTACCCTTTCGACACCCATACACCCAACCATCAAGACAACCACCAATGGAGTGAAAAGAGGTACTCAACCAATAAGAGTAGTATGGGTGACACAATCAGTACTCTACTCTAATGGTGAATATATCTAACCATCTCCTAACCCTTTAGAACCCTTATATGTTAGTAGAAGACACTGATATCTTAATAAACTACCTTATCAGTTAGGTTACTTGATACATTTGACTACTCATGAGATATAGTGGAAACATTTTGTTATGGTGGAGAGTGGGGAGTGAAAAACCAATGTAGCAGAGCATGAATCAGAATCCACTTATACTAAGACAGATGACCTCTACATTCTCAAAATGGATGATCTTAGAATTCTAGTTGCTACTTCATTTTGTATAGTGATAACTCTTTCTATTTCTTAGTGCTTTTCCCCCTTGTATAGCGATGGTATCTCCGGTTGTGCGGATTTCTCTAGTACTCTTATATATGGTTATAGAAGAGTACCTGTTTCTCTGACTTGACTCAGCTTGACCTACTTGACCTAGCGGTTAGAGTATCGCTTTCATACAGCGAGAGTAATTATTTCAAATATAATTTTAGATCAAGCTGTCCCTACTACCTATATTATACACTAATAAGGATAAAGAATGACCAGCATGATAGCAAGCACAGACTGGCAGAGTCAACTGAATAACCAAGTTTCTTCCACTTGTGGCCTTCTCTCCTTGACACAATAATATTAGGTCTCCTCTCTTCATCTCCTTGTATATGTGGGAAAACCCATCTCAAATAGATGAACAGAATCAAGCTAATGAAACGAACGATAGAGAGTTGTTACTCACCCCTCTTCCAAAATTAGGTGAAGACCAGGTCCTCACAAAATGTCTCGACCTTGTAAGGCCTGAATTTTTTTCCACCTATTTTCCCAAGGGAGAGACTTGAAAAACTTCCTATAGATCAGACTCACATGAGGAAAACCTACATGGAGATCACTATTATAAGAGTAATAATGATGGAACTCGAAGATAATCGCTCAAAATACACATTCAATCAATATATATATAAGTAGTAGTTTAGGGATATTACATTGGAGTTTAACATAATAATTGGTAGACCATGGATTCACTTAGCACAGTAGGGGTTGTTCCCTCTGTCCGAAAGGAACTTACGAAATCCTAACAATAGGACATGAAGGGGGTGCTGAAAACTATATAGGAAGAGTACACATCTAGCAGCATTGTATTATTACATCTCTTTTAGAATGGACTATGTTATTATTCCTCTATTGTGTACTGATAAGCTTAAGAAGGAGAGGGGATGTCACTCCCAGATGCTCGAAACGTAAACCCTAACAACGCCAATCAAGGGATCCAGGATGGGAGATCATTCGCAGATGTTGTAGCGGGTAGAATCCCATGAGCAGAATCGAAGACCTACGACAATCTTACTCCAAAAACCTATAGACACAGAGTTCTATCAGTGATTTCATTCTCAAAAGATGAGGTACAAGCTCTTTCTTTGGATCTTATATTTTTACTTGTAGGTCGATTTATCAAGAATCTCCCTTCCTTGTTCTTTATACGCAAAACCCTTGAGAACATTGGCTTTACTAATTTTCAAATTGGGCTTCTGAATTCCTTGAATGTCATATTTCGGTTCTCTTCAGACACTGACTATTATAGATTCTAGATTCAAGGATCCTGGTCCTTTGGGGGGTCTGATATAAAGGTCTTCAAGTGGTCTCTGGACTTCGACATTGGTTCCGAGCCCCCCATTGTACCAATCTAGATAGGTTTCCCAGGTTTACCCTTACATCTATTTAAGCAGCGTGCTATTTCTGCAATTGTTGGTCTTTTTGGACTCCCAATTAGATTATATAAAGCTACCTTGAACCTATCTTGACCTTCAGTAGCTAGGATTTTCACTGAGGTCGATATCTCACTAGATTTTCCATCTCGTTTCTGGATTCAAAATGGAGATAAAGGATTCATCCAAGAGGTTGTTTTTGAAAATGTTCCTCCTTACTGTAAATGTTGATTCAAAATTGGCCATTCGACGGAGGAATGTGATACCCAAATATTTGAACTCCCCAACCTCGTTTCAAGTCAATTTGGATTCCAAAAACTGACTCACAAAGGATCATAGATGATAAACATGTTGATAGCACTTTTATCACAAACATCATGGATATCCCCAGGCCTCCTAATGAGATATCAGCACCTAGGGACAATATGCCTCTACAGAAGGGTCAAATAAATACCACTATGGAAATGGGTGACCTCCCTTCCAAGGAGATTTCACCTCTAGTTGTGGCTGAAAATAGTCATCAATGTCCTCCCACTCCTCCTGAGGTGATACCGAGAGTGCAATTGCATGATGATACTCAGCAGGATGTTGAAAATGACAGGTGTGATCCATCTGAAAGTAATGATTCACCGAATGAAGAATATAAGTCTACTCCTATTGAGGATGAATATCTGAGAGCCATGTCCAGGAAAGGAAAAAATCCAATTGTTGATACAGATGGGTTTATCACCCCCAACCCCAAAAAAAACGAGGAAACGTAGAGATTACTCCCAAATTGAAAGAACTATAATCACGAGATCTTTTGAAATCTCAAGAATAGAATCCCCTTCCCCCGACACAACTCAACATGTAGAAGACAAGCAACATGTTGAAGGGGTTGAGAAGCAGAATGTTCCCGGTTGTGAAGATCCCGAATCTTCGGTGAAACTTAGAGATGAAATTCTATATAATTCCCTTAGAAAAGGGGATATTTCAAAAGACACTTACCTTGCTATTAAACAAGACATTTTCAATGATATATTGAAGAGAGAGTTTCAAAAAACCCCATAATGTTTCTTTGATAGCCTCTTCTAGTTGTTTCATTTTTGATTGATAGCATCACTAATCTTTTCTCCTATTTATTTCATCTAAGGACAATATGTATAATTATGTTGCTCCTCCTTGGAAGGATCTTTTCTAGATTTCTGGTTTCATCTACCTTTCTTCTCCATGATTTGCAAGATTTGTTGAAATGGTCTGAATGGTTATTAGAAGCTGGATTTTGGGAGGTCCTTTGCGGTTTGCTGGTGGTGGTTTGATTCAGAATTTTTGCTGCTTTCTTCTTATTCATATTAGATGATTGGTACTTTTCCGCTATGTTGATTTTTTTTGGAGTTTGGGACTATTTATGAGATGTCGAGGCTGTTTTTTTAGGAAATCTATGATCTGTTGATCTATTCTAATTTGGTATTTTTTGGATCTGCTGATTTTACTGCTTTTTCTCTGATTTGAGTTTCTATGTTGGCTGGGTTTTGAAGATCAACCTGCATTGATCAATGATCGGTTTTTATCTCTGGATCCCCTAGAAGCATGCCTGGAAAGCTGGGTTTGGTGATCTGGGGGTCTTCACTGGCTTGGATAGGGAGTTTTGCACATGCAGAATTTTGAAGTTTGTTTTTTCTGAAGAATGGTTTCTTATTCTACTCAAAAATTCAGACATATGGTCTACTTATGTGTCCTTGGTGTTATCCTAGAGTTTTCTGCTCGATTTCTTTGGACCCTTAAGCTTACTTAAATCCCTTGATCTATTTCTTTGAATAACTCCTTTCTTGGTTTCTTTTTTTTTTGAAAGTGTAGGCCTGGAATGGGGGACCATATGGGGAGCCTTCCTGGTGATTCTCGGGGAATTTTTCCATGCTACCTATCCAGAATTCCCTGATTTCACATTCCTTGGACAGTGCAGGACTCTCACTTTGGAAATGCATTACCTTGAAGGATGGTTATCAGTATACCACTTCTGTCTTGTTTTTGTTTTGATCTTTTGTGGTGTTTTCAGTTGAAAATCATGTTCTAGGTTTGTCATTTGTACCCCCTCTAATCCCCTGTTGGTTTAAGCACTTTACACCTCGTGTTTGTACTGTATTCCTTGTTTATTTTAATAAATTCCTTTGGAGTCATGAACTGGGAAACCGGCTCATGTCTCCGCATTTCTTAAAAAAACTGATAAGCTTTATTCCCTCTTGCTCATGCTCCATTAGTCCAATGAATCACTTCGCTTTTCCTGTAAGAGTACTAAGTGGTATTGTGGTAGTTTCTTCTCTAGCATCTTTTCTTTCCCATCCCAGAGTATTCCCTTTTGGAATAGTCCTACCTCTTTTTTGACCATTCGCGTCCCATTAGTCCTATGGGTCAGTTCCTCACTCACTCACTGGCTAGCGATTTCAAATAGCCTCGCCTTTTATTTATGAACAAAATTTCTTACTTATTGAGAAGATTATGATTGATCATATATAAGTCATTCTATCAGACACTGGTTTAGCATTCGTTAACACATGATTAGGGTAAACTTCTGACCTTGAAGCTGGGCATACATGGAATTCTCATTCTATAAGATACTGATTTGGCATGTGGTAAGACAGGAAGAGAGTACGAGCATTCTTTCATAAATTTATGAAAGCGGAATAAGACCTTATGAAGGTAGGGAAACCTTGAGTTAGTTCCTGGGACATCCAGGTGCTCACCAGGGAGGGCCTGGACCATCTGTTTCATTTATACTTATCACCTACTATGAGTGGTCTATGAAACACAAAGATATATACGTACAGCAGGAGAATGGCATTGGTTTGACTCTAAAGAGGGAGTAATTTCATCAGTAGTAGGTTCTAAACCCTTGATATATTATTAGAACCTTTCTAAAGGTTCAGGACTTTATAAACAAAAGAAACCAGTCCAATCACATCTATATCTATAGTGGTAGAATGCATCACTCTTCTAATAAGCCTTATCTCTAGAGTAGTACGAATATGTTAAGCATCCTTACTACTCAGTTGATTTTTTTTGTCCCTATTTCTCTCTCAAAATATATTATTGAGGGGTGATGGTAATTGGCTATAGGGTTTTTAGGTGAGGTTTAAATATATGACCCTTTCTAAAGGATGAGGAAATATATTTTAAAGTTGTTCATGGACCTTTAGAAAGGTAATATTGATATATCAAGGGTTTAAAACCTCACCATAAGGTGTATGATCTTTTATAACCTTATAGAAATTATCCTTAAACCTAATTGGGTCCTTAGAATAGACTTATTGGGAGTAGGAGAGCTCATTGACTTCAAAAGATGTAGGATCACTTACATTAGAGCACATGATTCATAGGGGAATATTTGGTATAATATAGGTAGTAAAATAAAGCATCATTCCATCACTCTCTGGGATTTCATATTCAATTCAATATCAATCCATCTAAGCTTAAGGCGAGTACTCTTTTTATATAGTTACTGACATATCCCACCTTTAAGTGATAATTTTTTACCTATTTTTCTTCTTTCAAGACTATTTGAACTCTTTGTTTATTCTTAGTAATAAATGTCCTTAATGAGATAAGGGATATAATATATTATAGGTTACACCCAGTTTGTTTCATTTGCTTTTAAGTCTAGTGGAATAATGTATGATAGCTTTCCATGGGATCAAAAAATACTCAACTATTAGAATATATTAGTAGGTCACGAACTCATACTCTCTTTCTTTACTGCCTTTTTTTAACAAAAAGAGCCTTATGCCTACTAAATAGTTGTCTCTTTCTTGATTTAGTTGAAGGTCCTTATATTATCAAAGAATAAGAGGACTGGTTCTCCTTAGAGAGCAGGAAAATTGGCTTTAGAGATTTCAAGACTCAATCCCTGGAGCACTTATTATCATTGGCTCAAGTTGGACAAACCATTGAGGTCAGGAACTCTGACATGGGTAGGTTCATTGATCATGATAAAATCCTTGGTTCTATAATAACCAATGTTTGTGACTAGAATCAGTATTCTACTCTAATAATATAACTTTTTATACTATATAGAGTAGAGTACTGAATCAATACTTTCCTACCATATGTCCTTCTTTTGATCGCTTACTATACTCTCACTGTGATAACTAGATACCAACTCACCTTGAGCTTGCTCCTGGTATTCATTATTTTTCTTAAGTTGATGTACTTCTTTTTTTTTTAGTGTAATCTGCTACCACCTTCTTTTATATTCTAATAGTTGAGTCTTCAAACTCTATACCTATTGTGTGATAGGGCCAAGAGTCCTCTACCTTCAGCAACTCTATTATTTAGTTAAAATACATTTACTAAATGAATCTGTTATATAATTGGATGACTCAATCACCTACTCATTGGTGTGGTGTGCTCAAATCGATTCATATTTGACTAATAGCTAAATAGTTATGTATGAATCTCCTTAGATTCATTCAAACTCTGATCGAAGACAGAAATATTCCATTGTCAGAGACCCGCGTTCAAAGTGGAGAGTAACTTATGTGTTCTTCCCCCTTTAAGTCTTGTTCACCACCAAAGGTCTATGAATGATATTTCCTCCCCTTGTTTTAACATGCTACCCCCTATCAAGAAGGAAGTTGATTCTCTTCCATGAGACCTAGTCGGGATCCTGTAATTTAATTGGATTTTGAATGGAATTATTCGATCCTTGGTTGATCTCGAACTTAAGGTCTTCAATCCTTTTAAAATATAGAGTAGAGTTCCTTATCTGACCAGGAAGGAAGGTCTTCAAAACAAATGTATGATGAACTTGGATAGCAGATTCTAGGTCCTCGGGTTTTTCCAGTTCCCTCTTTGGAGGTTCACAAAAGGGAACTGGAAAAATACACATATGTGTTCTTCCCCACTGAATGGGGAAAGAACACAGGTAGGGGTTGGATTTCAACTTTTAGTTTTATTCCATGCATAGGATGTGATAGGTGACAGGTTTGATATCTTTATAATGATGAGTTCAGTACTATACTCTAAGAGTCTGATGTTAGTATCTCCTGAAAGAAATCTCTCGTATGAGGTTGATTTTGGTCAAATAGAATGGAATGTATATAGGATAGGGTTGGTATGATTGGAGTTTCTTTCCTTATTCCTTATATACCAACTAGATTCGGTATAATATATTTAGTGGACCTAGGATACATAAATCAGGTATCCTAGTAAAGACCTGGGAGGACCAGGAAAAATCAGACCAGGCTACTATCTAGATTATATAGAGGATCAGGGGTCTTTCAGTTTGGTCTGTTTCCAACCCAAAATGATTCTTTCTTTTTTTGGAATTCATTGGTATAATATAGGTAGTAGATATATGCTCTTTGAGAAGTATAATCTATTTTAGAAGCTTGTAATGCTACTGTTCATGAAAGCGGGTTGTCATCATAGTATTGAAGGGTTCAAGAAATTATCTGGTTTGGTTAATTTTTCTTCCTAGTCTATCTCTGAATGCCATCCATCCTTGGCCTAGTCCTGGACTCTAATAACCATATTATATTGACACACAAATTCAAGTCGATAAGGGTTTCCTAAATATGATGGATTTGAAAACCAGAACTGTTTGAAGCATGTGACTTGTATCAGACGATCCCGCTTCATTAAAAGTATGAGGCTTCATTAAAAGATAGGATGAATTCCTGGGCTTTGACCTTGTCTTATTTAGAATCACTCATGCATGAACAATTTCATCAAACTAGTACTGATGTATATTGAGGACATAAAAACATAAAATGGTGAGTATCTAGTGAAAAGTAATGGTTTTCATATAGGGGACGACTCTAACACCAGTTGAGGTTTTCTCGTATGATAATGAAAGATCATTTGTCCGGATAAAAAGAAAAGGGGAAAGTAAGGATTTTAGGATAGATTTTGATAAGGGGAGATTGAGTCTCAGTACTAGGTGGGGAATTTCTCAACCTAGGGAATGACTAGTATACAATGAGCTTTGATTATCAAGTTGAGGGTCTCATAAGGTGATCTTCTAAAAAGGAAGGATCGATGAAATTTTTCTCTTCTAATTATATATATTGAGGGTACTGAGCTTCATACTTTGTGTGAGAGGGGTGAGAAGAATGGCCTATTCTATGAAAATTGGAGAGAGACTCAATGATTCAATATAGATGTAAGGGAATTTGAATCAACCTAGTTATTTATCCATATCAGTGTATAATATAGGTAGTAGACATGTTAGTACTTGCGGCTATGTGGGGGATCATTGAAACTTGCACTTTTTCAATGGGTAAAGGGAAGAAATATGTGTAAAGAAAGCAAGAAGCACAAAATCATGTCAGTATATTAAGATATATCAGTACCAGTGTCAGAGAGGGGTAGTCTTGGGAAATCAGAAAGACCTACAGCATATCCATTAGTGGATTGAAATTGGGAAATAAAACCAAAATTTCATCTTCGAAAAAGGTTCCATTAGCTATGGTTCTAAAAAGTCAGAAAGAATCCAAATCTTTCTTCAGAGCTATATACAGATTCAAATGGAGTGGGGAATGAATTCCCTCTAATACTTTGCCTTTTCATTGCCCTATTTGAGTCAGGGGAGAACCACAAGCAGACAGCTATTCTCAAAACAATAACTAGATTGGTACTGATATATATTGAATGTCCCAAGATTTTTTCTGATGTTTTCTCATTAATATAGTCTTTGAAGCAGTTTTCAATTTTCTCATTCATATAGTCAGGCAACATGATGGGTTATCTCATCTGGGGTCATATAATGCTTTCATGATTGAGTATTGCAATCTATCTCAGCAGATCTTATATGCGAGTGAATTGATAAGGATAAAGAACTCATATCCTTTTGACACAGAGTCACCATACATCTCTAATTGATGTCCCGATCAGCATGAGAACACTTAAGGTCTTCACATAGGTTTTGATAGTATTATGATGACTGGAATGACTTCTACTACTATGAACTGTCTTATTTCTTTCATAAAGCATCAGGAGTGATAGAGCCTCTCGTATCTATGGGAACACACAACTATAGGTAGATGAGTGCATGAGTTTAGATGGATCAGTTTCTCATGCTAGATTCTAATATGAAGATACATTGAAAGTATCTCTCTGGAGAGGCCTTTCTGTCACTTGAAAGGGTAGTGAGCGAGGTAACTTAGCTTATATGTGTAGAATAGTTGTCTTCGATGAAGGTCAAACCCCTAAGAGGCATTCCAGAAAATATTTTTCCCTATCAACTATTGAATGAAAAGTGATACTGATATATATTGTCTGACCAGTCCCTCTTCTTTAATTGGTTAAGATTCTCTATTCCGGCAACATATATCAGTACCAGCTCATTTTATGCTTTCTTCTCTCTGGTGTACCTCTTCTTATTTTCATGGCCTCTCAGCATCTAGCAAAAGACTCTTGACTGTGGTGAAGCTTCACACTATGTATATTATACGGAGTCTCTGAGGGCTCAAAACTGGTACTGATATATATTGTTAGTAGGTAGTTCTTTATCCTTATCAATGTATAATATAGGAGGAAAGTAGCATCTTTCCCTTTTGACTTGGCAGTGGATGGTGATGTAGTTTGTCTATGCGGCAGGAGATTTGTGGTCTCAAGACTATTAGAGTAGAGTCAGGTACTCTATCTATATAGTGCGGTTCAGCCTTGACTCCATTGACATCATAATGGTTGGAAATGTGGGAATACCTCTATACTCACTAGTATAAGAGTAACATCTCTACTTTCTATGGATCTTTGCAACCCTTTCTTTGACTTTCCTCCTGAGATGAGATACTTATCTACTATGATGCCCAACCAGCTAAATGATTTCTATCACTCATCTATTGGAACAGGGGAATCAATCCTGAGAAAGGAAATATGAATAGGAGATGGCTCTAGGGGAAGTAAGAAAATACCCCCCCCCCCCGACCTATCTAGATGAATTGAAGACCCCTATAAAGAGTTCCTGGGAGAACAACTACTAGTGGAACTTAGAATTTTTGAACTGGAAGATCCACTCAATCAACTGCTTAGAACCATTTCAATGACAATATCACTATTCTTGATATGGTTGGGAAACTCAACATAGATAGGTCAAATTAGATAGGTAAACTATGCTTTCCTATCTATGTTGACCTATCTATTCGGCACTTGATCGACTAATAAGTGGAATATTCAACATGTTGTGATATCCATCAACCTATAATCAGTTTCCCTTTGGATTAAGCATAACTGGAGATGCCTTGAGTTTCTTATCCTTATAAGTTATACTCATCGATGGTTGGGTGTGTCAGGACAATATCATATCTCTCTATGTATGTTAGTTTTTTTGATACAGTTCCCAAATCTAGGACTTTATATCTAGAATACCACATATAAAGTTCCATTACTCACATCATAGCCACAGCGCATACCTCTGAGGGTCCCATCATTTCATAACTGCATCATTAGCATCTAATAACCAAAGGCTTAATATGAGGTTTCCGGGTAATTGTGTGTGTGTGTGGTTTCTGAAACCAGTCATATATTTCTTGTGCCTTTTGTCAAAATAAAATGGGCACAAGTCTGTTTTGTGGATGGTCAGCCTTTAGGGTACTACTCCTCTTTGTTGTCTGTGGTTTTCATTCTTTCACCCAATATATATCAGTACTAGTGTGTGGACTTATAGGATAAACACCAAGAGGGTTTCTTCTTTTTGAAGTATACAATACTAGGTGATGATTTCTTAATTGTGGACATCATCGTCCGTACTAGATCATCTCACTTGGTGTTTCAATATCATCATCAACTTTCTTGATTTCTAGTATTGGTTGCACAGAGTTCGCCAAGCAGTTCTAGGTTAATGATTTGACATGGGAATCAAGTCCAATATCATTTTTTTTCCTTATATGACCACGTTCATGCCATGAGGTTCAAATATCATGTACAAAGGTTGAGTACCTTTTTCTGAGTTGGTGGTATTGGTCATAGAGCGCATGGTCATCTCACCTCTCAACCACATTCTCGTTCATGATGAAGATGATGGTTGATGTGGTGACTACCGAACCTATCAAGATATTGGTGGCTTGGTCAAGGATGTACTCTCAATCTTTCATGTACTCTACTCTATATATTGGTGACTTGGTGCACTTTCTTCAGACCTTGTGGCCCCCTTTTTGAACAATCTTCTTGAGTGGTCACTATGATAGATATGGATGGAAGAAGGGATATGTTTTGTACACTGGTACTGCAGTATATCTATGGACCCTTGGGTCACATTGGATGACCTATTGGAAGGTTGGTGGTGCCAATGTTCTACCATGTGAGATGTCAGGTGGCAATATATATTAGTACCAGTGTGGAAGTACTATCGATTGGTTAATCATCTTAGATGAGAATACCAACCATGTGTGGTGCTGCCATTAGGTGGTACTGAAAGGTACCACATTTATATGTGGTGCATGTACACTATGAGCTTATTAGAACATCTAGTAAGTTTTAATTAGTGAAGATTTAGAATATTTTAGTCCTTATAAGAATAAGTTTCTAAAACCTAAAAGGTTAATTAGACCTTAGGGTGAGGTTTAAATATCAGACCCTTTATAAAGTTTAAGGAAGCCTCACTATTCCTATTTCCCATTCTAAGTCTTAATTCTTATAAGGACTGAATTAACTATTCTAAGTGTTGAACTGGATTCACTATTCTATTTTTAGTGACTCATGGGTATCAATTGGGTAGACAGAACCATGATCATTGTGAACCCATCTCTAAACTCAAGATATTTTTGTTCTTCTATTCCCACTTGAAAAAAAACAAGTAAAGAAGGTGAAAATAAATAAAAAGAAGAATTAATCAAAAAAGAATACTTTTGATGTGGGTTAATTTCATTTCATAGCAATGTTTTGTACCCTTGTGATACTACTTTCCTTCTTTGATGGAGAGAATGTGTTGGTATAAAATCTAACATCAATCTAGACCCTTTAGAAAGGTTCTAGTAATATATCAAGGGTTTAGAACCTTCTATTAGCTCGATTTTTCTTTTCGGGCTGCTTTCAAGGAGGATCCCTGCTCTTCATGCCTCTCACTCATTCATTCAAGAAGCAGCACCTTGGGCCCAGTTCACCAAGCCTGATCTCGATGTGGAATATGCCTACGAACACTGAGTCGTTTGTATCGCTTTCTACGATTTCTCCATATTTTCGGTATAATATAGGTAGTAGCTTGTTTTCTTTGCCTCAGTTCCTAGGGCCTCCGATTGACCAGTAGAAAGAGAAGTGAGAGAAGACTTTGTAAGCTAGGTCCCTTTAAGCTCTTTCTGAATCAAGTTCCTACTATGTTTCCCATGCTCAAGCTGAATGAAAAGTTGATATCCCCATCTATTTTCCAGCATCTTAGGCCCTTCCTGTATATAACCAGGTAAACTGTATCCTTCCTTTCATTGTGTCAAGCACCCTCTAGAGGTGTTTCTTCCTACCTTTGCAAGTGATGGTACTATTTCATTCAATTCATATGATCCTATAGTAATCAAATGACTATTTGTGAAGAAATACCTACTTGACTGGTGCCGCTTAGCTAACAGTGAAATCCGGAGTTCCCTCACCCTAGCTTGCATCACCTATTATCCTTTCCTAATCGCCTTCTCATCCCTCCCAACTATCCAATATCAAAAGTACTCTATAAATAGAGATGCGCTTCCTCGATTCCGAGTGCGAAATATTCTATTTTCCAAAGGACAATACCTAAAGGAATAGGTATTATAGGACCACATTACTTGATCTTTAACAATGGATCAAACTATGTAGGCATTAAGTACTCTTCTAATAATGAGTATTCTAATCTAATAGTCATCGAATCGATATTCTCTATCCAGGCCTAACAAGTCGCCTGACTAGGGACACTAGTCAAAAGTAGTCCTATACAGAACCACTATCCGCATTAAGCTCTCAAACAGGCATCACCAGTCTTACTTATCCATATAGGAAACACAACAATAGTATGATACATCAGCCACCTCTGACCCCGGTTCCACTGAATATGGGATTGCTATGCCTAGGAATGAAAAGGGACAGAATAAAGCCTCTCAAAAGAAAGGGGGGAGTAGTACTCTACTCTAATAGTCACGGAGGCAAGATCATGACTCCAATACCCCTAAGAAGTTTCTTCTTTGACACCCACTACATCAACATCCTATGACTTTATATGATAAATACCAAGTTGAATCTGGATTAGATTGGTCTTACATATAGTGTACTTCTTTATCTATTGATCTGGTTCTAGTGGTTGATGAAGGGGAGTGGCCCAGAATCCATAGTTATATTTGAAAATAAATATTGGTATAATATAGGTAGTATATTGCCCTTCCAACCTTCTATTTTCCAGCAGCTTAGGAACCCGGGCCTCCATTTGATAGTTCTGTTCCGGCACCCCGGTTTTCTTGCCTTGCTCCTCTACACCTAACAGAATGTGGTCTCGTCCATAGGCACTTAATGAAGTTGAATAGGTATTGAAACATATACAGTCGACTACTATACTACTGTAACATTAAGCTAAAGGAATACGAATTCAAGTTCTTTCCCCAGACCATGCCTCACTGTCCCCTCATTCTGTACCATCTTCCCTCAACTCCAATCAAAGAGGTGGTCAAATGAGACCAAACAAGCATCCAATTAATGAGCGCCCTACTTGACCTATGACCAATGTTGTGCATTAGTGAAACAATTTTCTTGTTTTTAGGTAGGTAGGAAGGGAAAGGACAATAGAAAGCAGTGAACAAGTAAAAGGCACCATATAGAGATGATATTGACTCCTCTCCACCCTTCTTACGATTGATGCCCTCGTCTCAGTCACTACACTACATGAAATATGCAATGGGGAATCAATGAACAAGTATGATTCTTGTAGTTATATTGTACTTATCATTTGACAATCTGATCCGTCACACTTGAAAAAGGGAAGGCAAAGAACGATTAATAGCTATTAAGCCTATGAATCCAGCTAGAGCAGCAAGGAAAAAAGTGAATACTAAGAGCCACCCCAAAACCAAGATAGAGACTATTCCTTTATCTATGATGCTATTTCTGGTACTTATATATATTTTTATTGATATTCAACTAGGTTATACACTTAAATCTGAACTAGACCTAGCTAACGGTGGAAAAAGAATGCTTGTAGGAATGTTGGATGTGGGAAGAACGCAATCTGGAGGGAATGAAAGACTACTTGAAAAAAGGGCATAAAGGCGGGCAGTCTTATCTACTCACTTAAGCCCCTGGTTCATGCTCTTGTTTTAAGGGGTAAGAGAGTAATTCATACGTGAAGTTGAATAGATCTAGAGATGATGATTTCTCTTAACCTGAAAGCAGAAAAGGAAAGAAAGAGGGGAAGAGGGTCAAGCACGGAGGTCATATTCAGGATGTTCCTAGCTAACAGGGTCAATGAAGACTAAAAGACTAGATAACACTCAAAGATGGTGAAATAGACTAAATGTTAATATTGGTCTGATCGTCTACTCTACTTAAGGGAAGATCAGATATTGAAGACTAAAAGACTCAAATCATAGTGGTTTGCTACTAGAAATCCGACTCCGTGTTTGATTATGTAATTCCATCGGGCCTCTTTTTCTAAGCCTAGGTTTTTTAGGTGTAGTTCCATCTAGACCGATAACTTAGAAGGAAAATATTGAAATGACTATTCAAAAGGAACTGGTACTGATATATATTGAGGGGTTCCTTTTAGTGTGATAAGGGAGGAAAGCTGGAAAGATAAAGAATAAGTGAAAAATTACTACTATCAGCCCCATAGATAAGATTTGATTAGAAAGGCCCTAGAATATAGATATTGAGATTTGTATACCCCAAAAAAATAGGTCTTTGAAAACCTAGAAATAAGAGTTCTACCTTGCACGTACGACTCTCCCACACAGTTCCCATTAAACAGTGGAGAATCTCTCTAATCTCGATTGTTTCATTCATGCTTTTCCCCATCTTTCATAGTCATTAGATCGATTGGATTCTTCTATATTGTGTTTATACTCATTCACTTGAAAGGATGGATATACATTTGGTATAATTTGATTTTCAAGATAAAATCCATCCAAAAGGAAAGGAATTCTCTCTCCTATAGAAAGGAGAGATGCAGATTGGAATTCAGAGGGTGGAGAACTATATCAGTATAGCGCGGAATAGGAGTGGGAATGAGAATGGGAAGAACTATGTTGAACTTGATATAATGTGTTGTAAAGGCGGGAGAATGTAACCTATTCTAAACCAAAAGAGGATAATTTTTCCCACAACCATTCAAATCCCTATTCAAAACATGCAAGGGATCTCAATGTATGATGAATTTCACACAATTATTTTTTATCAAAATGAAAAATCTCTGAATTTGTACAATTTAACATTACAGGTCACCCATTTGTGCATCTCCGGCATTACGTTGGGTACTTTGAAGACATGCTACTGATAGAAAGATCTGCATGCAATGTAACTCATTTAGTAGAGTTTCAAGGCAGGAGCTTTGCAATGGTTTGCCTGTCTGAATATTTAGCAAATCTGCACATGGCCAAAATTATCTAGGGTGTTTCTTGAACAATATCGACATAATTTTGAACTAACTGTGGATTGTTGTGTCCTCCTAAGAATGATCCATAAGACATAGGAATAATTCCAGGAATGCGCTCTCGGATGGGAATATTATGCAATTCAAGTACACCCACCAATCAGAATATCCCCAACTGTTCATACAAACTCTCACGGGGGTATACTTTGATAAAATGTGTCCTAGTGTCACCAGAAACTTTTCCCAACTCATCCAACATGGTTGATAATACTGTCAATAAAGGTCTCATATCAAGAAACTTTATCCAAAGAGTAGGGTAATCATAGTCCTATTCCAAAAAGCCAGTAGAAAAAAATCCTAAGAAAAATGATTTGTTGGTTGCATCCTTCCCACATTGTTGTACAATCAAACACCTGTTCAGCAAGCTCTAGTATAGCCTGTACATCCTGTGGAAAATGCTCCTTCACTGCCGGAAATGGATCGAATCAATCAGCAGAGATAGAATTTCAAAAGGAATCAAGTCTTCACTCTTTTGGACATTACTATGGCACAAGCTTAAAAACATTTTCTAAAAGTAGGAATGATTGAACCAGTTCCATTATTGCCTATTCAAAACCCACCACCTAGAAATTTCAATCCCGATCAATGGTGTACATATCATCTCATAAAAAGAGGACATTAAATTGAATCTTGTTTTGAACTCAATCTAGGTACTCATTGAAGTCTATTTCAGGACTTTATAGATTATCAAAGAGTTGGGAAGAAAGTGGTGACACCACTAGGACAACCTAATGTTACAACCCCTAGATCACGGAGCGGTGAATGTCCTATCAGATGACGATGAAATTCATGACCCCAACACTTTCACTGGACCTCCCGACAAAGTAGTAATGGTCATAGTGGACCAAGAGGTAAAGAAAGTCTGGCCCGAGGTCGGAAATATGGTGAATCCCTCTTGTTAGGAAATATATGATAAACATGGAATTCAACCGATTTGGGAAAGAAACAATAGTGTATTTATGAGCTAGTCAAAGCTCATAGAAATGACTACCGGTTTAGCATAGGGTATCAATGTAATCCCTGGGATGAAGAAAAATTATGGAGGTCTCGAACCTTTCACTTATCAAAGAATGAATACATCTGAAAGGAGGGAGCTTCAGAGCCATACTGGGACTTTCCTACCCAGTCAGTGGATGGGGAAATGAGTTTGCAGAAGAAGAAGGATTCCATCTTTCTGAAGATTAGTCTGAAGATCTGACTTCTCAAATCCAAAATCTCTCCATGGATCCACCCATGCATGACCGGAACAATCTTTACTAGCTCCAGTTCCCGAATCAAGGATATGATTGTCGTAGAATACAAGCTGGGGAATTATCCCAAGTTTGACAAGAAGACTACACTGGGAATCCTTTCAGCCATATAGTATTGGTTAGAAGGCATGTTGGTTGACCCCCACATCAAGATCACTAAAATTCAGGACATTGATAACTTCACTGCCAATGAACCAATAGTGGCCATAGTAGGGTTCATTCCATAGATGGATCCCTAAGGAGCATCTCGCCAACCACAACCTCCCTAAGTGATCTTCTAATCGAGAAACATTGTCACATTTCCAGTCCTAGAAAAATCAAGGGTGAGGCCAATAGTTTTCTTTCCATTTCTCTTGATGGGCCAGCATTCTATAGCACTACAAGAAGCATATTCCACCTCTTATCCACCGGTAACCAAATCTAACCAATTCTTCATTTATCTTTTAGCTTCTTTGAAGAACAGGTGCTTCATATAATGCTGTTAGGGTCACCTTAGGTGACATAGCTACCTTCCAATACCAATTTTTATAACTTCACCACTGCTTAACCCAAACCTGAAGAAGGGTCCACTCCTAGAAGTCTTTTGATGACTCCATCAAGTGGAATTACTCTGGGATCAGGACTCACTCCTTAGGTTTCATGACCATCCTCAACCTCAGAGATAGGGATTCAAAGGTCTTCCCCTCCCTAACCAAATTCTATATTTGGGAATTGGGAAGCAAGATGCATCAACCTAACACTTTCTATTGTTTTTACCTATAATGGTCTAACCTAGAGTGTACCTTGTAACCATCCCCTCTGACCCAGCATATTTTATAGAATCTATAAATAGAGTACTTCTTAGAAATATCCATCAGGCCATAGGGGTTATATAAATTCTTGAGAGCCTTAGCAGATCAGACATAGGACTTAGGTCCACCAATATCCCTCAAACCCAGAAACGCTTTACAAAATCCCCATCCCCAATCATAGATATCAATGACTTTTGAGTTGATATAGTGACCCCTATGTTGGAAAAAATGTCAGAATAGACATGCACCACCTTCTCATCAGTGATGATTACATCATTGCCTAGAATGAAATAATCATTGAATAAAACACCAGGGTGAACTTTCTTGGAACAATACCACACCATGATGTGGTGAGATAAAGTGAAGAGAGTCCATGTTGAATAGTATCCAAGAGTTTGACCATCCATGAATGAGACCCATTATTTTTATTTATTAAAAGGTACCTCAAACATGGTGCTAACAAGGGAAGAATCCATAGCCCTAGAAGAAAAACCATCATTGACAGGACTTTATATGCTTGAATACCTATAAATTCAGGTTATCTCTTGAAGAACTAAGAGGGGTTGTGGTTGACTTTAGATCAAAATAATAAACCATTATATTGCCAACTAGTCTATCCAAATGAGCTGTTTGATTAAATATGGAGTGCATAATCCCCTGATGAGAGGGGAGACTCCAAGTTTTCCCCTTTATAGGTAGGTTCTGAATCCAGTGAAATGGAAGTTCATACAGGTACTCTTCCTATATAGTTCTCCTAAAGTGAATTCAATCTGGTACATTCTTCCAAGGCATGTCATCGTGAAGTCCACTTTCAAGAGTCTCATTTCGTATCCTATAAAATCTATCACAATCCTTATTTGAGTGCTCTACCTGTTTGACCAAACAAATAAAAAAGTGATCATATCATCTTGTTTTGGAACACAGGACAGTCCCCTATTCCATTGTTTTTTAACCCCAGGATGTGATGAGTCCTATACAAGATCTCACACCCTTGCTCCACCATACCACACCACCGCTTGAATTCCAATTATTTCATGTGAAAGAGTGATAAGATAGGGAAATCCTTATCATATTCCCAAATACAGAAGGGAATGTATGAGCTCTGTCTATGAGCTACCGATGATAGATTCATCCCCTACTATCTATTAATGATGATAGGATCATTTCTTCTTTATATCACACTAAAAGGGTTTCTACATAAGATAGAAGAAGGGGCCATGCTGGGAGAAAGGGGAAGGGAACCACTCCTATTAGTATGCTTCTGTTCAAAAAAGATATACATTATCCATCTTTCTAAGAGTCCAATGGATCACTTCCTGCCTCAGCTTATCATTCCAAATCCCAATCACTTTATTTTATATAGAATTGGATTTCTCCAAAGTGGGGATCCCTTCATCTCGTCCTCTATTCTTTCGAGTCCAAGTCGTCGTTGAGATAAGAATTGTAAACGATTCTATGAGTCTCCCTTCTGGCCCCCTACAAATTTGGTTCTGCTGTATAAACCACCACACCAGCTGACATAAATATGTTCCAAAGACGACTCATCCAACTCAAATATTAGAATATAATAGGTCCCATGTGATTCAGAAAGTAGGATAGTCAAAGCCCTAGTTAAGGAAGGTGGTACTAACTTTCAGTGCCTTGTTGCTGCCAAACGTATGAAATAAGGACATTAATAGTTGATCCCACTTCTATTTTCCTCCTTACGAAGTGCAAAATTATCCTACCCCATATGCATAAGAGTTGGAGGTTTCATGAAAAAATCATAAATATGGGATTCATTCTGAATTTATACAAACATGACAATACCCCTTCTGTTACGTTGTCTCCTTTCCAAGGGTATGTTTGCCAAATCAATGCAATGAAGCCATCCTGAAGAGCTGGGAGATGATCCACACCCGGATAAATGTAATTATGAATGCAAAGACTGGTAATAATATATATTGAATGATGAAATCCTATCAGATAGGATAGGTCCAATATTGATACGTTTCCCCAGTGATATGATAGTACTAGACCAATGGGGTATTGAGTATAGTGCATGATCACCCCCCTTGACAAGAAAGGTTCCATTTTCTTTCCATAGCTCCACTTCCTCGTCTTCTGAGTCTGCTTTATCTTATAATCAGTCATAGGTCCATAAGAAAAAAGGAAAAATGGCCAAGTCAACCGAAGAGAATGGAGGGAATTAGTAATAAGCTTAATTGGTAGCCTCCCTTTATGCATAGGTAAGCAAAGCAAGTTGTTCTAGTCTCTATACGCTTGAGTTAAAAGGTCAGAATAACTATAGGTTCAGGAAGCTATCCTGCAGAGGTGAAAAGTAAGATTAGATATGTTCTTTATCCTTATAAGTGAAATATATTGCTTTCAATCAGGCTCTTGGCCCTACCCAAGCCTCTAATCTTCATTATGATTCAACATAGAACTATTTTCATATTTCCACAACTATAGATGAAAACTATTCTGATGATTCAAAATAACAAGCCAATAGTCAGGAAGGATAGGAATCATGTGATCTTCCTTCATCAGGAACTACTTGAATAGGGGTGGTCAACCACCCAGTGAGCCATAACTAACATACATGTGGTAAAGATCTATGCAAAGAAGAAAAAAACCTACAATATATATCAGTACCAGCCTACCAAGGAATGTAAGGGGATCTAGACTGAATTCCAACTCCAGGATATCACATTATGAACCTACTAGACCTACTAGTTATTTAAGATACATTCGAGGGTGCTGTTGGAAGATCGCAGATCAGATGGTTGTGGATATAAATCTTTAAAGGAGTAAGATCTAGGATACATACAAAGGGTGATTTCATTTTATTAAATAAGGAGCTACGCACTTTTAGAAATATTTGTTCTATACCAATTTTTTGTAATTATGTATTCGAAAGGAGTTTCCCATCCTTCCAGTTCTTTGAATCAACAGGTGGACCCACTTCCTCTCCCCAGATACATCTCCTTATAGGTCAAATGGTCTCGTTATCCTAAGATACTTCCAATCACTTATGGTCAGCTTTCTCCTTCAGAGTAAAAGCCGAGTGAACATGTGTGTTCTTCCATGTGTTAGTCCATCTTCTCGCCCACCCATTTTAGCCTTAAACTCAACTTTGGCTTCAACTTCAACCATGGAACCTGGTTGAACATAGGGAATGGGGACCTAGATCACCCACATTTAGTAGTGTCATTGGAATAGAAGGAGATAGATAGATCACACCGCTTAAGAAAACTAGAGCAGTCGTAATCAATGAAATGACACAATTAGAAGAGTACTGAAAGTTGAGTGAGATATTTGAACATAGAATGTTAAGTATATAACAAAGTGGAGAGATTGATATTACCCAATGCAGGATGAAAATTTCTATGCATAGAATAATTGGATGTCCCTCTTCAGGGGACATAAATGCACTAAAAAAATAAACCCTGACCAATAACCATTAGAACCATTCTGAATCGAGGATTAGTCCATATGCTAGCCGATAAGCTTTATCATAGAAATAATATAGATGAGTTGGTATAGATATATATTGAGAGATATAGATAGAAAGCACAATGGGAAGTGGATAGAATCAAAAAATAATTCGAATGAAGTGATATTCATATAATATTATTAAAATAAAAACAATGCTAATTCGGTTGACGTGGAACTATTCATAGCAGGAGTGGAAGAATATTAGGTCACAAAGTTGAAAAATTTTAGCAAAGTGCGCAAGAACTACAAAATGGATTGATCCCTGAAAAAGGGTATATAGGAAGCTTGGGGCAGCCAAGTTCCCATGCTTATAGAAGAGAAGGTAAGGTCCTATTAGGGTAGAGTACTGACTTTTCCCTCCTTCTGCTATATTTAATTGAGATGAACCCTTCTAATACAAATAGTAAATAATAATAGAATCAACCACTAGAACTTATTTCTAACCTAATAATATTATGTTACTATTGACTATTATAATAGAATAGAATAGAAGATGGGAAAAATCCAAAGAGGAAGACGGATAAGAAGAAAGAATTTAGAATCATGGGAGGTTCTAAAACCTTATATATCAGTATCTACTACTGATATCTAAGGGTTATAAAGGTTTACTGGATGGGTAGGTTCTTTTTGTGATTGGACAGATGGACTATTTGGTAATTCGAGACTGGTTCTCTCTTTCCTATAGTCCTATATGGTCAAAAATCCTCCACTAAATGGGACAGGTAGTATCCATAGGGAATTAGGTTCAATCCTTGATCTCTTACTAATAGTTAGTGAGGGTAATCATAAAATTCAAAGAGAAAAAGTACTAACCACATAAGAAGAATGAAGTGAATCATAAAAAGGAACTAAATATAACAATAAGAAGCAAGACTGAGATATATTACCAAAAAGGACTTGTCATGAGCTGGAATCTTGGGTATTCATATATAAAGTTCATGGGATCAAAAGGAATATCCAGTGAACTACCTTTCATTATGATCATGACATTCAAAAATAAAGAAGATAAATAACTGGGAGTCGGAGCCTACATAAGAGGTTGCTTGCTTACCAAGCCATCTTGGAAAGCTCCTCCAGTTCGATTAGTAAGATTCACGAACGAGATATGGAACAGAACAAGATCATAAAAACGAATAGGAATGAAATAGATATAGCACTTATATGAACTACTGGGAAGATCATAGTGAAGATGTCAAGATCAAACATAAGAAGTCAACCTAAACTATCACAAAAGACTAGAACATTTTCCATATATATTCAGTTTTGTTTTCTAAAAATGACTCAGAGATGTCTACTCTAATAGTAGTGGACATAATTCATCGATATGGAAGACTTTTCCATGTTCCATTCTACCAAATCTCTTTTAGACTGTTCGGTTCAGATAAGTTGATTCCGAAAGCACATTTCCTACCGAATAAAATAAATATGCTCGTATCTAATTGATTTTTTCAAGGACAGACTGATGAGAATATATGTCGGTGACCTCGATAAGATTTTCAATTTATAGTTGGGTCTCAAGAAAGGAGTCTTGGTCTTCATCATTATATGTATAACCTATATTCCTAATCGATCATTGAGTTTTTATATTTTAAATGTGGGGGGGGGGTTGATGATGGGGAATCAGAGGATGTTGATTGACACTGGCTTCAGAGCTTGCACCCGAAGATAAATCATCTGAAGGTTCATGCAATTCAGAATGATCTTCTATGCCCAAAAAGGTAGCATATAATTAGTTAAGGGAGGCTACTGGGAGGTATTTCACAGTTTCCAAGGCTAGAGTTACTAAACACCTCATCTTGATGAGAAAGAAAGAAAGGGATTGCGTGCTGAGTACTCTACTCTAATAGTAAAGTCACTATTAAAGAGTACTAATCAAATAGAGACTCTAAAATCCAAACCCCACCAATGAAAAAGTTCCTTATCCCTATCAGTAAAGATCCATATAAGCGGAAAGGTGCATCTTTTTTACAGATAATAATCTTTCTTAATAGGTAAAATTTATTTATCCTTATGCCACTAATGGGCCAATGTAGGTGTTGTCCCTATCCCGTCTTTATAGGATAGACCTATTTATTCAGTCAATATATATCAGTAACAGATCCTTACCATATCAGGTTGAGGATTGAACCCTGTGGTTTTCATCCTTGATGCCATAGTTTGGAGGGGGATGAGTGGTGGGTTGGAAAGAAAGAGTTGTAGAAATAGAGGAATTGAGATAAAGTGAAGTTTCCCTTGATGTCAGTCTATTCCAACCACCTTATTACAATAAGTGATTTTTTACAAGACTTGTACCTATACCTTTTGGCCATCTTTTCTGGACTTGGCTTTGACCGGTCTCCCCCCCCCCTCTTACAAGGATTTGGAACCTCCACTTGATTCTTAATGCCCACACTTCGTTCAGGAAGCGCTACTCGGATATATCTTTCCAATCACCAAAGTAGTGCTACTTCTAGGAGGCCAAGCTCAGGAACTTTCCCTTTAGTGAAAGTCTCTATCCAGAGAAAGATAGGGGCGTTCCATCTGACCTGCTTCCCCCTTCGGACTGATTCATGTAGAGTGAACTGATTTGCTTCACACTTGATATAAGCACTAGTCTCACACAGCTGCATGTATGCTTGTTTGTGTTGTCCACTGTGCTCTTAGCTTCTTTATACTGATGAAGGGAACTCCCTTAGGTATGTCCCCCTCCTCCCAGATCAGTGGTTGAGAATATTTCAACACCTTTCCCTTGCACACTCAACTTTATTACCAACCTTTTTCCCCACATCTGATTGATCGAGTTAACTCCTCACATCTGATCTCACTTCCAATTTGATGATCAGAAAATGAAGATATTCTATGCCCTTTCCAGTTATTGAGGCTTCCCAGACTACATAATGGACTTGGTGGATTGATTGCAACCTCATGGTACTAAGCCTGAGCCCCAGCTGATCCAATTAACAAAAATATCATTGCTGAAAGGATTTTGATCATAGTCGTTCAGTGCATCAAGTTGACACTATAGCTATATGATGAAGGTCATTATTTCTCATTCAATAGCCTCACCATTATCATTCCCAAATCCTAAATCCAGTATTTCAGTTGTAGGCTATACTGTCAAGAAAGGAAGGAGACCTCATGGCTATTAATTTGTGTGAAGAAAACCAAGCCTTTCTTCTTTTTCTAGTTTCATCAAATCATTCATTGATGACATGCTCAACAGTGTACGACTGAAGACAATGCAAGGCCGTGTACCGAAAAGCTACCACCCACCTAAATTTGATAGATACCATGATAATGAAGGTCCTGGGTGTAGTAGAAGCTCATGGGTGGATGTGCCCACTTGAATTTTTGTCATTAGAAATGATAAATCTGGGATCAATATGACGATAAACACCATACTACATGGATCAAATCACAGAAATAGAAAAAGAAGAAGAATAGTCCCGGAACCACAAAGGAGGATCATCACAGGTTGATTATAATTAATTTAATTAATTGACAATAAGTACCTTTTATGGTGTTCTTTCTTTGTTGATATTTCTGATCACGTTACGATGTGATTAGTTGTTGCGTCGCAGAAGCCAAGTATAGACTTCCTCTAGTGGTGATCCACACGTGTACCACGTATCTCTGGACGTTGCCAAAGGAATCTCCGGGTGCTAGTTTGGAGAAGCCTTTGCTTGCATTTTCCTCCTTAGATTTCCTTGATCTGAGGGAGGAGGATCTCTCTCAGTCTTGAGAGCATTCTTGGAGGAAGGAGTTCTTTCGGCCTTTAGAGAATTCTCCAGAATTTTTGTGCACAACGATTAAAAAAAGTGTTGGGGTTGTGAGGATATTTATAATCGGGTTTGAGTTTATTGAGTTATGACAATAAATAAACGTGTTATGCGTTTTATTTATTTCATTAACTATTATTGAAAACCCCCATGTTGAATCATTAATTCCTTGACATGCTCCCATGCTGATTATAATAAATATCATTTAATAAAATGATATTATTTCCTCAAAATCCCGACTGGAAAAACTACACGGCATGTAATCATTAATACACAGTGTGTACTTGTTTTTCATTTCCTTTCCAAAATGAAAACTACACAGCGTGTACATTCAATGTACACGACATGTATATCTTGTTTTCATTTTCTTTCCAAAATGAAAACTACACAACATGTACATTCAATGTACACGGAGTGTATATCTTATTTTCATTTTATTCTTCCTCCAAAATTAAAATGATTTAGTATTCCACGAATAATTATTAAACCACATACAAGAATAATCTTTATTCTACTTGAGATAATTTGGTACACTTAGTGTGTGACCCTCTATTCCTCTTTCTCGTTGGCATTAAGTGGGCTTGCCTAAAGTCTAAGATTACTGTATAGCAACGGGTCAAGGCACCCAAAAGAAAGAAGATGATACCATATTTACATGTCACCTCATATGAACACTTACAGTGTAATTTAATACCTTTGTATCAATATCTCATCAATTAGGTTTTATGGAAGTTTCATAAACCTATACGATTGATCTGTCATTTTTTGACTTCCAGAAATAAACTCATCGTTACACCATGGCCATGGAATTTGGGTGACAGCTCTATTTCAATCAAAGGGACCGAGATATCTAATTCAATAAATATGGAAGGGAAAAATCCATCCTCGACTTATCCATTAACAACATGTCATTCGTGATGCACCCAATGTACCCTACTTACCACCAAATGTCTTCATGACGGTTTTTGTCAGCAAATCTAAGTTTGTGAGTCATGACATGAGTTAATGATAATCTTCCAGTCTAAGGACCATTACACACGCTCGTAGATATCAATGTCTGATGACACCAAGACATGCGGAATTACTACTGGTGTGTCTATTCTCGTAATCTCCCATCTTGGAGATTACCAAGTGAGAACTCCATGAGAGAGAGTCTCATCTTCTTACAAGTACTCACACGTGATGGTCTAAATACTATGTGTCCTATCAAAGTGTGTCATCCAACCATAGAACTTTATTTAAGAATATTGTTATAACATTTCAAGGTTCTCATCATAGCGGGGATCTTCCATGACCTTATTAATGCAAAAAATATTCCCGGACATTATTACATTATAGTCATGAATAACAATTAACAATATATAATAAGTGTACATTCATGTAATGAAAGTAAAAAAACAATAGGTTCTCAAGACACCAACTCTAAAAAAATCCCACTTGGACTAGATCCAACTAGCTATGACTTTTAGTCTGTTATACCTCACATGATGATCATGTATCTACTAAGTCAAAGCTTTAGTCAAGGGGTCCACCATGTTGTTTTCCATGGAAATACTGCTCACTACAACTTTCACCTCTCTAAGAAAAATCCCTCAAGAGATGATACTTCTGAAGTATGTGCTTTATCTGCTAATGTGACCTTGGATCTTTTGCAAGTGCCACCACTGTAGTATTATCACAATAGAGTGTGATAGGATCTTTACCGCTAGGTACTACATCTAGCTCTTGGAAGAAGCTTCACATCCATACTACTTCTTTAGATGCCTCAGAAGCTACGATATACTCGGACTCTGCCGTAGAATCTGCGACCACACCTTGTTTTGAGCTCTTCCAGCTCACTGGACCTCCATTCAAATTGAAGATGTATCCAGTCTGCGACTTCATGTCATCTTGACCAGTCTAGAAACTATCATCTACATGTCCTCTGATGACTAGTTCCTCATCTCCTCCATAAACCAGGAACATATCCTTAGTATGCCTCAGATACTTAAGGATAGTCTTGACTACTATCAAATGGTGGTCTCCGGGATCATCTTGATATCTGCTTACCGCACTTAATGCGTAAGTAACATCTAGCCTTGTACATAGCATATCATACATGACTGACCCAATCATGGATGCATAAGGTATCCTTTCCATTTTCTTTATTTCCTAATGTGTTTGAGGACACATTTTCTTGGAAAGATTAATTCCATGTGACACTGGTAACAAACCCCTCTTGGACTGTTCCATATTGAATCTCTTCAGTATCTTGTTAATGTATGTACTTTGACTCCGTCCAGCATTCTCCTAGATATATACCAATGGATCTTGATGCCAAGAATATATGATGTCTTGCCCAAGTATTTCATAGAGAAGCATTTATCCAACCATGCCTTAACTGACTATAAGACAGGTACTTCGTTTCCAATTAGAAATATGTCATCAAAAAATATTATTAGGAAAATGACTACACTTCCTTTAAACCTTTTGTAGACACAAGGTTCACATTCATTCTTAACACATCCAAATTTCGTTATGGATTCATCAAAACGAATGTTCCATGACCTTTATGATTACTTTAATCCATAAATGGATTTTTGCAACTTTCATACCTTGTTGGCATCCTTTGGAGTCACAAACCCTTTAGGTTGTGTCATGTAGACATCTTCCTAGAGGTTCCTGTTAAGGAATGATGTTTTGAAATCCATTTTCCCAATTTCATTGTCATGGTAAGCGGCAATGGAAAATAGGATTTTGATGGATTTTAGCATCGCAACCGGTAAAAAGGTTTCATCATAGTCAATTCCTTGATGTTTTCTAAAACCTTTTGTAACTAGTCGTGCCTTATAGTTGCTGACTTATCCCTCCATATCCAGATTCTTCTTGAATTCCCATTTATTACCAACAGGCTTTACATAAACTGGATGATCTACAAAAATCCATACTTGGTTTTGGTACATGGGTTCCATTTCAGAATTCATGGCTTATTTCCACATGGAAATGTTTGTGCCTTCAACTGCTTCCTTGTAGGAAAGAGGATCATCATTCTCAACCAATAATGAGTCACCATCCTCAGTGACAAGAAAACCATATTGTTCTGGTTCTCTTACCTCTCTAGTGATCCTACGTAGTTCTTGTGTCTTTGGAATAGATTGTTATTCCACAGGGCTTTGTGGAATCTATTATTGTACCAACTCCTGTGTATCTTGAGCCTTGACTTTATCAAAGTCTGTCTCACTCCCACTATCTCTTTTAGAGATGTGATCCCTCTCAAGGAATATGGCGTATCTTGCCACTGTAAAATTTTCATCTAAGGGATTTTATAGGTAATATCCACTTATTTCCTTGGGATATTTTATAAAGGTACACTTTGTGCCTCGGGGTGCAAGTTTGTTACCTAAAGATTCCTTAACAAATGATTTTCTACCCCACACATGTAAATTTGATAACATGTCTTTGCATCAACTCCATAACTCGTACGGAATACCATTTATTGATTTAGTTGGTACTTGGTTTAGTATGTGTGCTTCTGTTTTCAATTCATATCCCCAAAAGGTTAATGGAAGACTCGCATGACTCATCATTGATCTCACCATGTCCAACTGGGTGTGGTTCCTCCTTTCACTTACACCATTCCATTGAGGCATGTAAGGAGGAGTGAGTTGAGATAGAATCCCAAACTCCCATAAGAAATCAATGAAGTCCTGAGTAAGATATTCTTCTCCTCTGTCTGAGTGGAGTTTCTTAATCTTCTTACCAAGATAGTTCTCAACTTCATTCTTGTATTCTTTGAACTGATCAAAAGAATCTGACTTATACCTAATTAAATAAATATATCCATATCTACTAAAATCATTAGTAAAAGTTGTGAAGTACAAGAACCCACCCCTTGCTTCAACTGGAAATGGTCTACACACATCTATGTGAACTAATTCTATAAGCTCTTTAGCCCTTTCACCTTTCCCACTAAATAGGCCTTTGGTCATTTTTCCTTGTAGACACGCATGACATACACCAAGTGGTTTTAGTTCGAAAGAATCTAAATACCCATCTTGTTGTAATTTTGTCAAACATTTCTCATTGCCATGACCTAGCCAGTGATTCCAAAGTTGGGTGTGGTATGAGTCAGTTGAATTAACTTTTTCATCGATTGCCATTACTTGGTTTGTGTAGTCTAACACATAAAAGTCATTATATAAATGTTCCCTACCAAAACAAATGATATCTTTATAAAAGTAGAAACATTCATTTCCAAACTTGAAGATGAATCCATCGGTATCTAATATGGATACTAAAATAATGTTTTTGGTTACATAGGGTACATAATAACATCCTTTTAATACCAAGACCATCCCGGTAAGCAATGTGAGGTGGTAGTCTCCAACAACTACAGCAGCGAGTCTGGCACCATGGGCTGCTCGCAGATCCCCTCACCTTAGTCAATCTTTCTGAATCTACTTGGTTCCTATATTTAGATACAGATGTGAGCACCACAAGCAGTATCTAATACCCAATTGGTATAAATAGATAGATTTCATTTGATAACAAACGCACCTGAAGCTTCCCCTTGCTTCCTTGGCTGGGTGCAGTTTTTCTTCCAGTGGCCCTTCTTGGGACATGCGAACAAACAGCCTCCTATTCTCTTACCTCACATTTGATCTTCTTTTTCGTGGAAGGCCTTAAAGAAGCTTTGGGATTAAATCTCTTCACCTTCCCTTTACTTTTATTCTCCATAAGTAAATAAGGCTTTTCACTCTTCATATCATTTTCCACTTGGTGAATGATGATAAAACGATCAGATAGAGACTTCTCAATGTTGTTCATGTTGAAATTTACAACAAAGTTATAGAATATTTGGGGGAGTGATACTAGAATGAGATCGGTACCTAGTTATTCGTGGAGTTTAAACCCTAGAACCTCTAATTTATCAATGTATCCAATGTGCTTGACTACATGAGGCCCAGCTAGGGCACCCTCTCCAAGCATGCTCTGAAATAGAGCCTTGGATATATCAAACCTTTTTTTATCTTTCTCTCTCCTGGTATAGACGATAGAGGTGCTCGATCATGCTATAGGAATCCATGTCTTCATGAGACTTCATGATCTCACTAGACATTGATAGAAACATCAAACATTGAACATCGAGTTCATCATTAAAATTTTGATCATAGACTAGTAAATCTTCATCACTCACCCCTTGGATAGGAAAATCAGGAAGTGAGGACTCCAACACGTAAAACTTTCATTCATGGCGTAGGATAACATGAAGGTTCCTAAACCATTCCTGAAAGTTACTACCGGTGAGGATATTTTCTTTATCTATAATTGATCGTAGAGAAAATTTGGTTGATGAGTTTGTCATATTGATTCTAAAAATTAAAATAGAGGACTTATCATCTCCTTTTTATTACATTTTATGAAAAATAATAAATGAATTTATTAATTCTCCCACTATTTTATCATGTCCCAATGTCCCCCACCATTGAACTTGCAATGCCTAGTTTTTATGAAATTCTTGTGGCAAGGATCCATATTCCCCTTCGCATAACCCCAACAAGGGTTGGTCAAGCTATTTAAAGGTATTTAGGTAGGCAGGTCTTTGCCAACTGTGAGCTTACAGTTCCTTGATCTGTTGAGTGGACTTCCCAATCCTAAAATCCTAACTTGGATTTCCTCAACACTTGCCTTCATTATACAACAATTCTAGAAAGGGCTACTCCTATTTATGTAAAATGTTTAAGTCAACCTGAAACTTTCATAAGATCTTCCTTTATAAAAGTAAGTGTCCCAATAAGGGTTGGTCAAACACATAGTTTTATTGAGTCTTTCCCTTAATCAAGTAACATAAGGCTTGGTATGACTTAATATGGTATTTGATGGATTTAAATCCTTTATTCATAGTTTCGCATTATAACATGCTTGGTAATATTAAGTGATGCTTGCTTAAGTGATTAACCATGTTCTGATAATGTTTACGCATAGTCAGGTTTTTATTTTATTCCATATTTTCATGCTTGTTTATTTCATTAACTATGTGATTTTGACAACACATACATAATAAATAAACCATGCAATCTGAAAGAAATAAAATAAAATGTCATCATCATGAGCTTCTATTGGTTAGCTTATCTAGCGGATATGATAAGCTAACCCTGACCTAGGTAAAAACACCTTGAACCTGATTGTTCGTGTTTTGCAGCTCCCACCTATCCACCTTTGTATCTTCTTGGGTTAGTTTCGCCTCATCTATGGATTTTGAACCATCTCCTCTAGCTTGGTAGATCCTCCATTACATGGGGTTTACATTAAAGAAACCATGGGCATGCATGCCCTACATTTTTTTTGGAAGAAGTCTCATAGGCCAATGAATATAAATTTAATAAATTTAAATGAAACCATACACACACAAAGGGTCTTTGGTCTAGATCATGATCATCCATAGCATGCAACAAAATTTACACATATTTAGTATTCAAATTCTTCTAATATTTCTTTTATTCAAGATAAGTCATGCTTGAATTCAATTAATTATGATCTTATAATTAATAAATTCTTTATCATAAATTCCTTTCTGAATTTCCTTGAGATCATTATCATCCAAATTCTTTTCATGGGTCTTTGTACTTTGGAGGAAACCTGGTGAAATTCCATTTCTGGAAATTACACGGCATGTAGGCTATATTACACAGCGTGTATTTGTTTTCACCCTTTATCCAAAGTACACACTGGGGGCTTTGGCGTGTTTTCTGTACTTTGGAAATTTGGGAGTACACGGCATGTAGATTAATCTAACATGGAATGTACTTCCTTATTACATAGTTACTGGCCAGGCAATCCTGTGTACGGGGTTACATGGCTTCTCCTTGTACATGGTTTCACCTGGGCCGGATCGGACTACACGGCGTGTTGATTCAACATACACATCGTATATTCTGGTTTCCATGCACCGTTCGGTTCTGGTCAACACGGCGTATTAAAAAAATTAGGTATGCTTAATTCACACGGCGTGGTTTGGTGGACCAATAACAGTTCGTTGAGCCTAAGTACATGGTGTGTAGATTTTACTACACAATATGTATTCATGTGTTGTATAGACAGAATGAGCGGCTCCTCCGGATGAGTTCCTTGTTTTTATTTTAATCAAAATTAAAATTAAAAGGTCATTTTTGTGACGTGAATCGAGAAACGAAGGAAGAATAATAGATCTCTTTCATTCATTTTTATAGAATGATTTATCTTAAATTTAATCAAATATAAATGTGTAAATTATCAAAGAAAATTAAATAACTATAATCAACGTTGTGACCCCTATGATACCACTTGAAGGTCCCGAGCATAGCGGAAGCTCGTGAGTGGATGTTCCCACTTGACTTTTTGTCATTAGCAATGATCAATCTGGGATCAATATGATGATAAATGCCAGACTCCACAGATCTAATCACAGAAATAGACCAAGAAGATGAATAGTCCCAAAACCGCAAAGGAGGATCATCACAGGTTAATTATAATTATTTTAATTAATTGAAAAGAAGTACCTTTTATAGAGTTCTTTCTTCGTTGATATTTCTGATCATGTTCTGATGTGATTCTTCATTGGGTCACATAATCCAAGTGTAGACTTCCTCTAGTGGTGATCCACACGTGCACCACATAACTCTGGATGATGCCAAAGGAATATTTGGGTGCTAGTGTGGAGAAGCCTTTGATTGCATTGTTCGCCTTAGATTTCCTTGATCCAATGGAGGAGGATCTCTATCATTCCTGAGAGTATTCTTGGAGGAAGGAGTTCTTTCGACCTTGAGAAAATTCTCTAGAATTTTTGTGCACAATGATTAGAAAAAAGTTTTGGGGTTTCATGTTATAGAGTTATGACAATAAATAAATGTTTTACGTGTTTTATTTATTTCATTAACTCTTATTTAAAACCCCTATGTTGAATCATTAATTCCTTGACATGTGCCCACACTAATTATAATAAATATCATATAATAAAATGATATTATTTCCTTAAAATAATGACTGAAAAAACTACAAAGCGTGTAATCATTAATACACGGCATGTACTTGTTTTTAATTTCTTTTCCAAAATGAAAACTACACGGTGTGTACATTCAATGTACACAGTGTGTATATCTTGTTTTCATTTTCTTTCCAAAATGAAAACTATACAGGATGTACATTCAATGTACACGGTGTGTATATCTTGTTTTCATTTTATTCTTCCACCAACATTAAAACAATTTAAGATTACTTGAATAATTATTAAACC
The DNA here is from genome assembly GCA_963277665.1 of Viscum album. Lineage (NCBI taxonomy): Eukaryota > Viridiplantae > Streptophyta > Magnoliopsida > Santalales > Viscaceae > Viscum > Viscum album. The sequence goes on along the minus strand of OY728136.1, from coordinate 1,420,842,519 downwards.
ACATACGGGAATAATATTTATTCTACTTGAGATACTTGGATACACTTAGTGTGTGACCCTCTAGGCCTCTTTCTCGTTGGCATTAAGCGGGCTTGCCTAAAGTCCAAGATTACTATCTAGCAACGGGTTAAGTCACCCAAGAGAAATAAGTTAATGCTACATTAACATGACACCTCATATGAACGCTTGTCGTGTAATTTAATACCTTTTTCTCAGTATATCATCAAGTAGGTTTCACTGCAGTGTCATAAACCTATATGCTTGATCCGTCATTATTTGACTTCCAGAAATAAACTCATCGTTACACCATGGCCATGGAATTTGGGTGACAGTTCTATTTCAATCAAAGGGCCCAAGATATCTACTTCCATAAATATGGAAGGTAAAATCCTTCCTCGACTTATCTATTAACAACATATCATTCATAACGCACCCAACATACCCTAATTCCCGCCAACTGTCTCCGTGACGGTTTTCGTCAGAAAATCTAAGTGTGTGAGTCATGACATGAGTTAATGATAATATTTCAGTCTAGGAACCATTACACATGCTCATAGATAGCAATGTCTGATGACACCAAGACATGTGTAATTACTACTGGTGGGTTTGTTCTCATAATCTCCCATCTTGGAGATTACCAAGTGCGAACTCCATGAGAGAGAATCACGTCTTCTTACGAGTACTCGCACATGATAGTCTTTATAATATATCTCTTATCATAGTATGTCATCCAACCTTATAACTTTATTTTAGAATATTGTTATAGCATTTCAAGGTTCTCATCATAGTAGGGATCTTCCATGACCTTATTAATGCAACAAATAATACAGGGAATTATTATATTATAGTCATGTAGAACAATGAACAATATATAATAAGTGTAAATTCATGTAATCAAATTAAAAACAGTTGGTTCTCAGGACACCAACTCTAACAGATGATAGCTATGGAATGCGCCAATCCTATGTATTTAAGGGACAATGTAGAGAGAACTGGACCGATTCTTCCCAAATCTTTTTAGACACGGTCAAAGTGAATCTATTTCAAAAATGCCGATTTTGGTTTTCCAACCCACCCAAGCACTCGACTCAACAATAATATAGCCTCATAGATGGCATGGTGAATCGTTTCGTCCCCTATATTTATTTCACCCCAGAAACCCAATCGATCCGTCCCCGAACCATTGACTATCATAATTATACCAAGAGTTCTACCCAGATATAGAAGCATCACATAAGTCGCTCTCTCCTGATCCACCCCATTCTCGAGTCACTACGCTCCTCTCCATTATCAACTTCTATATAATAAAAAGCATTGCCAATCTATATTAGTATCAATCACTGAAACTATAGTGAAAGAGATGTGTTCTATAAGGGATTTCATTCACAAGTGAACTGTACCCACCAACTGAGCTAAGGTTATAGGTTGAAAACCCGTTTTTTTTTATTTGACGCCACATAGATTTCTACACTGGTACCGATATATATTGAAGGTTTGGGACCCTCCTTTATTTGTTTTTTAACTCTTATTAAAACACTTTATAGAACCCTGGCTAGAAGACTCACCGGGTCATTCCTTTAAGGACGTTTTAAAGATAAGATAACGCCTATAAGGCTGTTATTCCTGATAAAGAATAGAGTCAGGCTTTGCTGATTCTATATCTCTGTGAAACTTTTTTATTATCTTTTATTGTTTATTATTTATTTCTTATCTTTAGTATGGGTCTACAACTATTTATTTCAACTAAAAAGCAAGGTATAATTTTTTACTCTTCTAATAGTTTACATGAAACACTTATTTGATCCATCCTTAAAGGGCTCAAGCCTCTGTTAAAGGAGTGAATTTGTTGAGCTCTTTTAGTGTCAATACTCACTCTATATAGAGCCACTTTACAAATAAATACATTCCATTCAGAAGATTCGGTGGCCGAGTTGGTCTGACTTAGGAAGCTCCCTCTAGATCCTGGTACAAATATATATTGGTTTTAAGTCAGTTTCAAGTCATCCTTTCCATAAGAAATATCACTACACTCTTTTGACTTAGCAAAGAAAGACAAGGTACAAACCCCCTCTCTAAGTAAAGGTAAAGTCTCTCCTTTAACTAGTCAACTAGAATTTTAGTAAGGAACGGTACTGATATATATTAGAAGTGGAAAAGGGTCAAATGTTGTAGTATTTTCATTATCCTATGAATAAAGTATACTATCATGATTATACTAACATAGAAGATAAAGTGGGAGTTTGGACTTGGAGAACGAGCTCTTTCCATGGGAGAGGAAAGTGGGGCAGGAAAAATCACCATTCCAGTGGTTGATAGTGGAGAAAATGATGGATAAAACATAGATAGACATGAATTATCATCCAAAAAAACGTTGAAAGAGGAAGGGATCTCAGGGTCAATCTCACATCTCATATAGAGGAGGAATACCAAGGATGATAAGGGATAACACACTCTACAGCTCACAGGAATGGGTTCTGCATTACTCAAGTTTTATCAGATATTTATTTAAGAGATAATAGGGATAGGGAGTAAGGCGGAAAGTTTCCAAATTCTTTTTGAAATCTGGTACTTATATATATTGTAAGGGTGACCATATATTATGAAATAATATGACCCTGTTCACATAGAATTCCTGGACACATATTTTTCCTCGGTGTTTCATATAATATAAAGAAATAGAGGATCTAGGGGGATAAAGGGAACTATTAGATTAGATCACTGAGGCTGGTACTTATATATATTGAGAGTTTTCTCTACGAAAATTTCATTCTTACCTTATTTAAATTGGAAATCTATCTTTATATGCCATATTGACCTTTCTACGAGTGCTGGAACTTGAGTACAGAAATTAAACTACTGGATTTCTTCAAAGGATAATAAAAAAGGATCTTAACCTACGGGTGATCAGATTTCGTAAAAGGGTAGAGGTTTCTCGATCCACTATCTCACTTTTTAAAGAAATACACAACTCCTCATATAAAATTATAAGTAATATATCGAGGTTATACCTCTGTATAATCTAGATATTTATATAATTCATGTATTTCAGGGAGGTTAGAACTTCTATTGACTGCTTGTCAGGCCCATCCTATGGTTTGACTGCTTATATACATAATTAGTTTACCCTTCCAAATAGCCTAGAAAATGACATCCATCAAAAGGTTCCTAATCAATTGATTCTGTTAGCCTATCCAAATGATGTTCAGTTGTCTCTACCTATGGCACCTGATCTGATCCAAAACACCTGCAACCAGTCAATTCAGTATAATATATGTTGTAGCCTTACCTTCTAACCAATCGACCAATCACGCTATACTTACCTTTTAACCAACTCCTTTGATTCCACATCTGCAGTAGTATATAATATCGGTGCCTTACCTTGATTCCTAGAGCTCGATTTGTTTTCCAGTGATGGCAAGAATCCAAAAAATATTGATTATGATTTTTCTTCTACTTTTGTTGTTTCTGAATGGAATCATAGCTACAGTAGGGAAAGCGATTCTTCCCACTCTTATCCGCCACAAAAGGGGTCTGCTTTCTTCCCCCCAGTTCCACTATCTCAGTACTTCAACCTATGGAGAATGCAACAAAATTATGTTCCGAGTTTGCATTTCATTCCAGTAGTATATGGTTCAAAACGCCTTGTTCCATCCTCCCCTCCATAACTAGTATAGTGGAGGTGTTATTTGTATTGAAATAATGAATAAATGTATGAACACAAATAATTAGAAGACCCACCCACTTTTATATGTGGGTTCATTTCATAATGTATTTTTGTTTTGAATAAATAAGTGTGCTTTTATTAGTGTAATGTAGGTGTCTTTATCGGTTGATGGATGGGATAAATGCCTATATCTCTTTTTAATGTTATTATCATGTTGTTGCTATATTAAATAATCTAATATAAAAAATTAACTGAAGACTTAGTCCCATTCTTTATAATTATATTTCTCGCACTCTTTAAATGAACTTCCATTCCAAATTTTGTACTCAACAGGAAGTGTCACGGCCTAGGTTTGGGCCACCTCCAATGTTGATCTGCAATAATAGTTTTCAAAAGTCATTTTCTGAGGTTTTAACCTAGATCAATTTTCCTACTTCTTTCACTAATAGGGATAAGGAACTGGTTTACCTGTATCATGAAAATTTCAAACACTTAGGTGATTTATATGATCATCCTATATGAAATATGTTAGATATGTTTGGAAAATGAAAAAGTATGATAGGGATAAGGAACTAGATGAACATCCACAGAGTATAAAAGTTCAGACCTAATAATAGAAATGAGATTAGCACAACACAATATGGGATGATACTGATATATATTAAGGCTCATCCTAAAAGGCTATATAGACAGAGTACCTAACTCAACTCTAATAGAATCATTGGAAAAGAAGAAATAGGTTTAGTCCGAGTGATATAACTCTCTATGAGTTGGGCTACATAAAAGATCCTATTCTAAAATGGATTTAGGCTTCACTTCAGGTACTCTACTCTGATAGAATGTAGGTTGAACTATGGAATCTAGGATTCACTACCCTCTTAGAGCATTACAAGGGCCTAAGGAAAATATTTTAAAGTATGGGTGAAACCATAGGTGAAATCCTGCTATTATTCCTTATAGACACAAGCTAGGCCTAATACAAGGCCCCATATAGATTCATCTTAGGGGTTTATGCGATATTTATTGATGGACCTAAGATAAACATATATGATTTAACCCAAACAAAATCCTATAAACTGAATTAGAATAGAAGAGGTTTAATCAAAGACTAGGAAAGAATGATATATCTCAAGTACTCTACTCTAATAGAATTCCAAGCTCAGTACTCTTAGTAGACTAAAAGTGAATAAATTGGGTTCAACTAAGCCCTTAACCCAATATGAGGTGGAGCCTTAACCCGGTGCAATATGGGAACCTATTAGTCATCCCACTATAGATATCACTATAGTGGTGCCTATAGACTATATAGAAGAGTACCTGGCTAGATTATACTGAGTCAACGGTTTTCAACCACAAAGGAGAAGTTCCCATGATTTAAGGTTTATGGATATCCTACATGAAGATGAGCATAACTGGCCTTTGTCCCATATGGAAGAACTTCTAGTGGGAATCTTTCTCATTATATCTGTGGTGAGTTGTGGGAAGTTTGGTACCTTCTCATACATGGGGGGTTGTGTCCTTGTGCTTTGGAAGCCCCTCTATTACCTCAAAGTTCTCTTTGATTTCTCCCCAAAAGACCATTAAATTCATGGAAAGGGTCTTGAGGTATTGGCTGAAAAATATAGGATCAAACAAGTGAGAAAGTTGACATATCGCCTTACAAAACAAGAAAGAGAATAGAGTATAAAGAGGAAATCTAATGACCCCACTCTTAATTAAGACATTTAGGGATAAAACTATCCTCTGACCAATCTAGTACATGTTTCTCGTGCTGATTGTGAAGAATTGAGGAATCATGATGAGTCCAGTGGATTGGTCAGTACTTCTCATACTAGTTTTGTTTCGTACTAGCATTTCCCTCTTTCTAGTGATTCGAGTGAAGATTACGAACAATAGACATATCTTCAGTATCTAATATAACAATGAAAATCCATAATTGGATAATGCATAGCCAACAAGTTCGCTTCTGCTGGTGGAAGGATGAAATCAATTATCATAAAATATTAAATGACTTTCATCTTGATTAGAAGACTACTTTCCCTTGATCAGAAAAGTACTCTAAAGTGGTAAATGAAACCAGTTGATGAATAATGGATCCATCTCAAGTCTCTTAAGAAAGTGTGGGTATCATAGTGCATACTAGGAAAGGCATTCTCGTATTATAGACTTGGAAATAATACAGCACTAAATGATGAGAATAGTAGTATAATATAGCTTATAATAAGAACCAACTAGTTCAGATTAGCTGACTAGATTACGAAAGACTCGGGAGCTGCTGAAGAAGATTTTAAACCCTTGATATGTCAGTATCACCTTTAGAAACTGAATAGGGTGAAGTAGCTGAGTTCTAAATGATATAACCCTTTCTTTATTAATAGACCACTATTAATAGTATACTGTTAGAACCTTTTTCAGAAATAATAGAGACAAGGTAGCTAGGATATGTGAACTCTCTCATGACCTATAACGATCACTATATATAGATATTTTCTACTACTATCCTGATTCGAAGCATGGTGGTGCTATTATGGCAGGGGAAGGGTCGACTGAGAGAGTCTATTGCAGCCTATTTTTAAGGAAAGAATAAATAAGTATGACAGTAAAAACCCAAAAAAATCAAATAGGGGTCTTGTCTTGTTAGCAGGAGGAGGAGGACTCTTTCAATGAATGAAAATTTCCAGTTCCGAAGGAAAGAGAAGAAGATAAACAACTACTAGATTAAGCAGGAACGCCTGTAGCGACAATGATTGATACTTCTCTCGATTCTGTTGTTTTAGCTTCTGGTTTTCCTCCTATGGCTCACTCAGCAGATGACTGGTACTTATATATATTGACTGAACACCAAAAAAATATTTATTTCAAAAAGAATCTTGATTAACTACTATATAGACAGAGTACCTATGCTTGACCTGCTTCAACTTCCATAGAATATTTATGTTCACCCGGAGCTATAAATTCAATTAGAGAATTTGGAGTAGCTGTAGAAACAGTAGATTCACACCGAACAGATGAATTCAAGTGATATCAACATCTTGATAAAAACAAGAGTTTCAGTAGGGTCCCTGAGGTAAATATGTTGTCTTGGAAATCTGACCAAAGTCATGTCGTCGTTACGTTAGGCCAACCATTGACCTTCCCACATCTACAACCTATATTATACCGATTGGGCGGTGGATGACTTGCATAGTGACCTTTTTAAACCTCATTGTGGGAACTGCTAGACGATAGTGATTTCAAAGGCTTTTGTATAGTCGGTTCGTCGATCTATAGTAAAGAGATAAATTCTACATTCCGTAAGTACTGAACTTACCGAGACTTGAGGTGCTTTCAGATCAATGTTTTATGGTGTGTTTCAGAGAGTTCCTGATTCAATGTTGATAAAGTTAGTGTTTCTGATCCAATGCAGGTCGAAGCCAGGGGTTCTAATCCTCTCTCTCTGATGGCTTAGCCCAGTCTCAAAAATCATAGGAGTTTCTAGCCATTCTATTGAACCGAATCAAGGTTCTTTCTCTTATGAAAGTGTTTTATGACTATATTTAAGAGTACATGTTGATAGTTCCATATTTTATAGCATTAAAAGGTTAGGAACTTTTTTTTGAAAAGCTATTATAGACTTTTTTTGAATGATACTGAGCTTTCAGAAAAGGTAAGAGTATTGGGTTTCACCCCAGTTCACATACAGGGTTGAGGTCGAAGAGATCAGTTCTTTAGGTATGTGGTTTTATAGTAGGTTTCGGCTCCTGGCATAAGGCCTAGATTTAGATCTATTCTCTTTTCTTGTTATATGTTGGTTAGTGGGTAAATACTAGAGTCTATGCATCTCTCTCTTTCAATTCAAGGGGAAATGCATCAGTATGGGTTTTGGGAATGACTAATAAGTGTGAATCTCCACCTCTTTCATTGTGAACTTACCCCCCCCCTCCCCTCTATGATAGCATATTATAAGAGGGAGTGCCTAGGGAACATGCAATGTCGACTATGCGACTCGGACGAACGACCATACAACTACTCCAATGCTAGTGGTGTTGCAGAACCCTACTTGGGAACTGGCATCAACACCATCACAAGGGGCTATGAGGTTTTCTTGGTGTTTTTTTATTGTTATAGAAGGTTGAACAATCCTTCGGCTATGGTTTCTTTGGGTTTCCCAGATTCCATTCCAATGGTGTATCTGGATTGACACCAGTCCCAAATGACCACCTCCTTGAAACCAATTCCCTCTCATCCACCACCATGACAATTCACCCATGGGAAGTTAGGCACACCTAGGTTGGTAACAGATATCCACGGTGTTGTCATCTCACACCAACTTGTATATGTGATGTTGGGGGGTTCAATTGTCTTGGTGGTTGATCAGTACTCTTCTAATAGTGTCACAAACCTCAATTCCAAGTCCTTGAACATAGTACCACCCCAATGGCCTTGTGACGCCAATACCATCTCTAATGCCTATATTATACACTGATAAGGATAAATAACTACCAATATTTGAATATAGTACCCATCATGGGGTTGAATGGTGTGTGTGGGGGTGAAAGGTGGACTTTATATGTGGAATTTATATGCTAAATACCAATTAATTCATGAGGGTTGTTGGACAATTTAGTTAAAGGACCACCAAGATTTGGTAAGTTCAAGCACCGCAATATAATATAACTAGTAGAAGGTATAATATAGGTATACCATCGATTGAATCCTTTTGGGAATTGTGGACGCTGGTGCGTCGAGAAAAAACCTGGCGGCCAGTGTCGACGAGGTTGCTCACCAGCGCTCTTTGTTCAGTATCGGTAGAACCTGGGTCTCCAAAACCAAAAGGTCATAGGTTCAATTTATGCAGCGCTTGGGTGCATAATCGAATGGATATGGGGTGTTCAGTGAGTCGAGGGTGGGGGACACTATTTTATTGGATTGGGACATCCAGGTATTCTATGAAATGGGAACAGTCACCACTGGCCTATGGGAAGGGGGCATCATGGGGGGGCCAAATGGGCGATGCACTGAGATGGAGTCATGGAATCAGGAGACCATGGGGAGATTCACAAGTCGGTATGCAGTGTCAATGGAATGACATGTCATCTAATGCACAACGATGATGGTGTCCTTGGGCCTTGGGTGAGTAGAGGTGGGTAGGCCTGGGGCTTGAGCAATGTAGGTGGTGGGAGTTGAGTTGAAATTGAGGACTATTAGAGTATATTACTGAATGGTGGTCATCAAAGCATAGGACTAGCGGTACTATAATGGTGTCGTACTCAACATTAAAAGTTGTCAAATTCACTTTTGTTGGTGTTTCGCGAACCTGGTACTGATATATATTGTCAATCGGCCCACTATAGTGGTACCTATTGTGGTTCCAATAGAATATATAGAAGAGTACCTGGCTAAATTATACCGAATAGATAGTGTTTGGATCCCATGATACTACTACACTACAATGTCCAATGGAAACCGATGAAATGACCATAGGCATCAAAAAAGAGGTACCAACTTAGGTCTGTCAGAACTGGTAGAGGGGGCTACGGTGGTGATGGAGACCCAGGAACATAGTCAACCCCAGACCACAGTACTGGTATATATTTTTATAGTCATGGTTACTGATATATATTGTTATAGCTAGGATCGATCCCAGACAAGGGTATTCCTATGAGTGTGAGTCGAGCGATGAGTGATCTCAATCATTAATCTACCCTATATAGTTTATTATTCTACTCTAATAGACTCGTTATAATATAGGCAGTAGAGGCTTGGGTCCTTACCCAACCAGAGGTGGTAGTAGAGGAATCAGCCGATGAGAAACAGAGAGGGGGTGATACACTAATACCTATATTATACTGATAGTAGGGTGAGAGCAAGTGGTACAACCATAGGTGGTTCCACATACAGTGCGGGTAGGTGTGGTCTGGGAACTCAAAATAAATTTCCATGGGGGTACATGGTTTTGGGAATCTCGATGAGTAATAGCGGATCAGGTACACTTCTGTAACTATATATAATAGTACCGTAGATTAGAGTACTTGACACTATTATAAGAGTACTTGGGCATGGTTCAGCATGTTTGGGATGGGGTGAGGAGCGGAAGTGGTTGGGTGGGAATATCGACTATGGTGGCTATTAGAATAGAGTTATGAGGGGAAAAACCAAGAGATCATCATCCCAGTTCGACTCTGTGAAAGCACCATGAAACCAGAGCTCCACGACCTTTGGAAATTCTGGGAGTTGTCGGTATCAAAACATAGTTATCTCTGAGATTTTCACGATGGGTGGAACATGTGGGATGAGAAGAGCAGTGTTAATGGGCAGTTTTCCCAGGTACTCACGGGATCATACCTGGACAACTCGACTCAGACTCGTGGGGTTCGGGAGGTGGAATGATGAGACTGACCAGAAGGGTTTGGTTGTTTGACTATTGTATACTGGATGCATCATGGGTGGATGGATGGAATGAAATGGATGGACTAGAATGGGGCTAGCTACTACACCAAGTGTGATATGGGTACTTGTGTGTGTGGTGTGGAACATATCTGCAAGTACGTACGAATTCGGCGATACCACTGGCTTAGCGTGTATGATTGTGAACTACCTACCACTCTACTCTGAAATCATTTCAGTATCATATCTATGTTGTTTCTAGTTTATCTATGATACTCTTTCACCCAAGAAGTCCTCTGCCTTCATATCATCTCTATAACTATATATAATAGTACCGTATAATAGTACTGGGATCGAAGTGGGAACCACTGGGAATGAGTCTGGAGGTCAGTACACTTCTACGGTACTGTTATATATAGTTATAGAGATGATACCAAGTTTTTTTGGGAGCGAGAGAGACATAGGCATGATGAAGGGCATATCGTACCCACACAACCATCTGACATTGGTTTACATGTAGACTACTGGTGTATGGCCTTCAGGTCGCTTCTACCCCTTGCGCTTCGGAACTCAAATGAAAGTTTTACCCATTCTCTCGTTATATTGACACCCATGGATGTTCATTTACTGATATTCATAAAGGTTTTTGATCAATCCACAATGAATTAAAATGGTTCACAACTTTCAAAGTTTGATGAAAAAGTCTGAACTAGTGATATTGCTTCTACTGTGATGAACCCATTCGAAACTCAACAAGTAGTACGATGAGTCATGAGATAGATTTATCTAATATAATGATTCATGATGATCATCTTCAATTTCTAGTGGTATTGTTGAGGATCATCTATCCAGTCTTCACCCATCCAGTGAACAGATCATGGATCTTCCATCTGATATACACAAAAAATTGGGATAGTTGATGGCTAACAGGAGTTCCCAAGATGTTCTGAAAGCGGACCATGGTGAAAGCCACAATATCCATTTTCTTGAGCACATGATTGATGATTTTAACATCAAAGGTGGCGGAGTCAGAGGTGTAGCCTTTTAGGATGCATTTTTTCAAGCGAGTATCATTCTTATCCCATTGGAGCAATTTTCCATTCACCCATCAATTTCTTTGAGTTTTGGAAATGTGTATCTCTCATTCACAAATCCAACCTTGTTCTTGTTGTTATCACTTTCGACAGTCGTATTGGTTCATTCCTTAGTCACTCAAAAGGGGGTAACCTCAGTACCTATTGTGGTGCAATCATTTTCAGAGCTAGTTTATGATTTTGTGTCTATTCCAGTCAACGATAATATTGGATATAGGAGCGTCAATGTGCAACAATGTTTTTTCCCTCACATCTCAATCACTTTTAATTTCTCATTATTTTGTAATTCCCTAGGTCTGGTTCCATTTAGCTTCAAATTCACTAGTCACCTGCTCTATACATGGTCGCTGTCATTTTTTATGTTCATTGGCATCACGCTATTGGGATTTGAGAGATATGGGATGCATTTTTTTAAGCATCTACTTACCTGAATGTGTGCCCCTGACATTAGCACTAGTACTCATACTACTCAAGCTCATCCCTCATTGTTTTGTGCATTGAGCTAGGGAATCTGTTTATTTTCAAATCTGATGGCCAGGAATAGTTTAGTCATGATCTTGAGTGGTATCGCATGGACAATGCACCTATTGCAAGATTGATGCTATTTGATTGGTGATATGGGAACTCTGTTGGTGGTGCTAGAGTTAACTAGGTTGGAACTTGGGGTTTCGATCTTACAAGATCATGGTTTTACTATCTTAATCTGTATCTACTTGAATGATGCTCTAAATATCCATCGATTCCGATCAGTACTCTATTCTAATAGTCAGTACTCTACTCTAATAGTTCTAGTTTACTTCCCAAGCCGCCCTATGGTGATACGCATATCAAGTTATATTGGTGGTGGATCAGTATAATATAGATAGTGGATTCATTGAGTAGTGGAATTAGAAAATCATTGTGGTTGAATGGGAGGTTGTGCATAGTGGTATTTTGATCATGGATATGAATTTACAAGTATAGATTCTTTATTGTTATTTAACAACGGGGGGTGGTTTCCCAACTTTAATTCCATCAATACTCTTATAATAGTGTCTAGCTAGTCACAGTGTCAATACTCTACTCTAATAGTCTCAACTATCGGCATCTGGTCCAGCCTAGGAAATTGTTTTCGTGGCATCACATACCCTATTAGCAAGTAGTGCGATGTGTTATGCATGATAGCTATGATAAAGAGATGGAAATGGGTCAAGTGCGGAGCGTGGGGTTTGAATACACTGTTTTTTTGTGGTCATATGGCATTGTCGAATGCATCATCTGAGTGAGAACTTTAAGACAAAGTACTACAATTTGATGGGAGGGTGGAATGCGAGCTTGGTGTAGGGGTAGAGCCTAGGGAAAAGACTAGCAGGGTCTTGGTAATGGCCAACATATCCACTCTAGACTCCATGATCGATGGCCCATATTCACACATATAAAAGCTCAATAAACTATTATACATCTTGGTGGTTTTTATTGGGTGTTCAGTAATATGGAAGGGGACAAGAGTGGTGGATCAAAATTTAGATATTAGGTAGAGCAGAAACGTGAATGATTGAACGATGTGCCAAAGATAAATGATGCTAAAACAACTTGCCATCTCAACACTTCATTACCACATGATTTCTTATCCAACCCTGATCAATCTATCATATTCTTGGGGACTCAGGCCTTTATCTGGTTTTTGTTAAGTACTGCAGCTGGTCTCTAGTGTTTTATTATCGAAGCATTACACACCGAACATCAATCCCGCATTCTCCTACGTGGAAACCTTAATGAGAGATGTTGATGGGGGTTAGTTTCTCCGATAAATGCATTCGAATGAGGTGAGTATGTTTCTATGGGTTTTTCAATTGCATCACTTTCATGGTCTCTATCATGTTAGTTTTAGCAATCCTTGGGAATGGGTTTGGGGTTTCGGTGTGCTACTACTACTTTTATTGATTGGGAGAGTGTTTACAAGATACGTTTATCCTTGGGGGCTGATGAGATTTTGGGGAGCAACTGTCCTAACTAGCACCGCGAGCACCATACCAGTTCTGGTAAACACTGTCGTCTCTTGGCTATGGGGTGGATTCTCCATTGAAAATCCAACATTAACACATTTTTATAGTATGCATCTTGTATTTCCATTTCTAATAGTAGGATCCACTCTGATTCATTTGGACTCATTACATCAATTTGGCTCCAATAATCCATTGGCTGTGTATTTATAGATGGATAAAATAGCATCTTTTCCTTATTTATATGTGAAGGATCTATTAGGATTGGTTGCTTGTTCCCTTGGGCTCACATAGGTTGTGTTTTTTAACCCCCATTTCTTATTGCATCACAACAATTATATCACTGCTAGTCCGATGATGACCCCAACCCATATTGTTCATGAATGGTATTTCCTACCAATTTATGCCCTAATGTGTAGTATCCCTTCCAAAGCTAGTGGTGTGGTCACAATATCACTTGTGTTTCTCTCTCTATTTTCTCTCGCTTTTTGTCCCATGGCTATATGTAGTTCCAGTTTTCACCCTGTAGCCCAAGGACTATTTTGGTTGTTGTTTTCAGATCTCTTGCTGCATGGATGGATCAGATATCAACCTGTCGAGTACCAGTATGTTCCTATTGGACAAATGAACCCATTGGATCTCTTGTGCATTTCAATCACCCCATCCCTTCTTCGACTTGTTGGTGAGCTCGATTTCTCTTTGGCTATATACGGACTAGACATCTATCACCCACATGACCGTACAGTTTGGCTTCAGGAGCGATAATATTAGAGTAGAGTAATAATGGAATCAACAAGGCATGAGCAGACACCACCTTGGCCTCGATGGCATCCCTTGGTACTAGCTCAAATCAGAGATGCTGATCATGGGTTGTACTCTTCGAGTTGGATCCCACCAAATCCACCAATTTCCGATACCCAATAACATATGTCCAGCATTCAAGTAATCCAATATGTCGTACTATTAAAAGGTGGATTGATGGTGATAGTCAATGTCACTACACTAAATTGGAGGATAACCCGGGTCACTTGGGAAACCCCAAACCCCAAGAATTGGAACTAAAATGGAATAATACCAGCAACAAGGTGGAGGTGTTCATCAATAAGATTTGCGACCACCTTAGGAAAGACTTATTGAGTAGAGTACTAAGACTCAACCAATGTATATCGAAAGGTATGAAACAATGAAACCCCATCAAACCACCAAGAACTCTGCATATAGATACCTTTTCACAAGAAGACCTCGTCTCTCTTGGATGTTCGGTCCTCTTTGTCATGTCCACTACCTATATTATATTGTGGTCAAACCCATTGATGGTTCTCTAGGTTTTGATTCAAGTCGAATGAGGCATCACGTTTAGATTTTTTTACTCTGTCAAAAAACTGAGTTGATGATCCATTATTCTTGAATAGTCAGAGTAGTTCCAGCTTCCAGTGGCTGGGTACCATCAAATTCCTTGTTCTTCTAAGTATGGTCAACCACATAACCTCCAAAAAGATTCTTGACCTCCAAAATAGAGGTCTTCAACCTCTGGGCCTCCCGCTAGTGTTGTTCCTGAGGTGAATTCATAGATTTAAGGTATATGATGATATGATGAGATAGTACCGAAATTGGAAACGCCCAGAATCCCCATGTGTCATTTATTATATATTGACCATTGTATACTATATGCAAACATGGGTCCTTTGTCATTGGCATTGATTTTTCCAGGTACTCACTAACAGGGGCTCAAAATCTCCTTCAACTACAAACTAGTAGTAGAAAATAGGGAACGATGTGATGTTATTAATATTTTCATGGCTTATTATATACTCCCTTTACTTATTTTATATGAAATGTGCATAATTTGTGTGAAATATTAATGTTTTAATACAAAGTATAATTTTTGAGCATTTTTAGAAGTCTTTCAATTGAGTCAGTTTACTATTTTATTTATAACTCTCCACATACTGATCCAAATTGTGTTTTTCTTGTTTTTAGGATTCCTAATTCAATATAAAGTATTTCATTGGAAGGTATGATCGTCCAATTATGCCATTTTAAGGCTCATATAGACCACACAAGAGGGCCTATAGAATCTGTGAAGAAACTGGACCAACCATGAAGATTTAATTTCTGGGCTCAATATAGAAATTAAAATTCCTTCATTATCCTCAAAGGTTCATGGGACAATATAAGTAGTCTTGGATAAAACATTCAAGGCCCAAATCCAAATACAAGGGGCCCATCTGATTCATTTAAACTCATCCCACCATTCTGGATGAGAATTAAAATCAGTATAGTATTCGTGACATGTCTCTTGATGTATTAATAAAATCAATCTGAGATTTTTCAGTGTGAAATATGAGATATAGGAGGCTGAATTGTTTGAAGAAATCATTCATATTTAAAGGAATCTTCCTATTGGTAAACCCATTCACATTTTGTCATTCTAAAAAGTATGGATTGAAATGGAATGTTTAACTTTGTTTAATCAAAACACCATAACTTTAGATCCATAAGTCCAAATACCTCCATATTTTGAGATTAGTAGGAAAAAATTATTATCTACAACTTAGAATAAGGATATATCTCGAGATTCGGCTATTTGGATTTCCAAATAGTCGATCCAAGTGGATGTACAGATTGGGAATGAAAACAGTCCACTTCCTTGGGCTATAAATACATTTCCCTCCTCTCCTTCAAAGGAGTTGGCATTTCAGAAGAGAGGAGAATCAATTTTCAAGACCAAATCCTTGCCAAAGGCTTGGGAGGACCTTCCATACTCAAGTTTTTACTTGAGATACCTTTCCTCCTCTATTTGTTTCCTTTTACTTTTGTGTTCTTCATTATTGTAGTCTTGTAAGTCTTTTCTTTGTAATTCCATTTTAATGCAAATTTCTTCTTTAATATATCTTATTCTCATCCAAATTCTGTAGTTTCATATTAATGTTCTTAAAATATTTTAAATATATTGTAATCCCCTTCCCTTCTTTCACTTCCTCATTCAATCAAAATTCTATTTTTAATTCTAATTATCCTTCGTGTGGGTGTGTCTGTTCGACACACAAATCTTTTATTATCCTGTTATTTTTGTTCTATTTATAATTCATCGCCATGAAAATATGTAACCATATTTATAATTTTATTAATGACTGATTAAGTCTATTATTTGGGTGAGTCAAAATTTAGGGATGTTAGTGATTGAGAGTATTTTATTGATAAATATTTTTCAAATTAACATTGTCTATGTTGGACTTAACATGTCACATATTAATGACATGTTTTGTTTAATTGAGATTAGAACCCTAAGTTAAGTTAATGATTGGATTAAATACTTAACACTTAGGAATTCCAATCAACGTTATCTTGTGAATTTGGTGTTAATTTAAATGTAATATAAAGGAAAGCTCAAGGATATCAAAAGCTTAACTCCTGAAAAATGAAATCACCCCAATATTTATATTTTTTTTAAATCAATATTAATCAATCAATCATTTCATAAGCTCTAAAAACAAACCCCCCCAATCCGAATACAATCAACTAAAAACAAACAACTATTAAAATGTATTATCGCTGAGGATTTGACCCGAGTGTTGCTATACATATTAGCAGAGCATTAGAACTTTGACTGTATAATAGGTGACAATCGACTATGATTTCAAATGGCGCCATTGCCAGGGATGGTGCAATTAAGTAGTAGTTACTTTATAGTTATTGTAAAAAATAAAAAAAAACAAAAATTAAAAAAATTGAAAAAAAACACAAAGAAAAACTAGCCTTCCTCATAAAAATCATAAACAGAAAACACAAAGAAGAAATTTGTATTCATCTTTCTTCCAAATCTCTCTGAATGCCCCGTAGCCTCCCAAAAAATCCCTCAGATTTTTTTGACCCTGAAATTGAGCGCACTCATTTCCAACTTAGGAGGAACTTAAGAGATAATCAACTCATTAAATAACAAGTCCTTTTCCAACCAGTTGAATTAAATATGGATAATCCAAGGGAACAAACACTTAAAGAACATGCTGCCCCTGATATTAATTACCAACCTCTTGGTATTCAATATCCAAACATAGAGGATAACTTTGAACTCAAATCTAGTTTGATTCATCTTCTTCCTAATTTCCATGGGCTAGTCAGTGAGGATCCAAACTCCACCTTAAAGAGTTCCAAGTAGTGTGCTCTACCATGAAGCCTCAAGGGGTTTCTGAGGAAAAAATAAAACTCCAAGCATTCCCTTTCTCCCTAGCTGACACCGCCAAGTCATGGCTTTACTACCTCCCTCCTGGTTCCATAACCACATGTAAGGACATGAAGTGAATCATCTTAGAGAAATTCTTTCATGATTCTCGTACTGCTTCTATCTGAAAGGAAATAAGTGGTATTCTTCAATTCCCAAGTGAATCACTCCATGAGTACTGGGAGAGGTTCAAAAATCTTGTTGCAACCTGCCCACACCACCAAATCACTGACCAACTCTTGATCCAATACTTCTGTGAGCGGTTATTGGCTATGGAGAGAACCCTCATTGATGTCACAAGTGGCAGTGCTCTTGTTGATAAAACTCCTGCAGCTGCAAGAGATCTTATAAGTAACATGGATGCAAACACACAATAATTCCATACTCAAGAACATGATCAAGTAAAACAAGCCCAAGATAATCAATCAATAGAGCCGAACAAGATGACAGAGTGGATGAGTGAACTTACAGGTCTTGTACGACAACTAGCTGTGACTACCAAATCCCCAACCTCGTCTTCTCTGCAATCAATGTTTCCTGGACCTGTCAAAAACTGTGGAATATACAACTCTCCATATCATCCAACTGAAACATGTCCAAGACTTCAAGAGGATCAATCTGATTCATCTGGAATAATGGAGATCAAAGCAGCATATGCTTAGCGGAATCTCAACCCTCAACAATCAGGTTAGTTTGTTAGAAACTTCAACCAACCCCATTCTGAGCCTTTATCTTCAACATATAACCCTAACTTGAGATATGTGAATCCCATTTCTCATCCCCCTCAATACCCTCATCAAAACCCAAACCAATTCTAATATAGAAAAGGTGTTGGTAACTTCCAATATCCTTACCCTTTTGTTCCTCAACCTCAAAGGATCAATCCTCCTCTCGGATTCCACTATCCTAGTGAGCCTTCCCAATTCCAAAACCAATACAATCTCTTTCCCAAGAACCAAAATCTAGGTAATCCCAATTCGGGACAAGCCTCTTCTTCCAAGAAACCATGGGAAAGTGCCGTGGAAGATCTTTCCTCATTCACTTGTTCTAGACTCAAAAACATTGAAACCCAAATTGGTCAACTTGAATCCCACCTATGCCAACAACAAAAATCAAATTCTTACCAACTCCCAACCCAACCATTACCCAAACCAAAAGGGTAATGTAAGTGCAGTTTCACTTAGATCGGGGAAGCAAATTGTTATTCCTCAACAACCCCCCTTTAAATTTTGACCAAGAAAATGAAGAGAAAAAGAAACTAGAAAAGGAATCTAAATCCATTCCCTCGCCACCTTCCATTCCACTTAGGAACCCAATTCCTTTTCCTCAAGCCATTTCTAAGCTAAAAAAGTCCTTTGAACCCGATCCTGAAATGCTTGAAATGTTTAGACATGTTGAAGTCAAAATTCCTCTCTTATATTCCATAAAACAAATCCCTAAGTATTCCAAGTTTCTTAAGGAGTTGTGAACTCATAAGAGGAAACTTAGGACCTTTGAAAATTTTTCCACCCAGCAGTCTATTCCCATAAAGTGAAAAGATCTAAGGAACTTTATGGTTCCATGCCAAATTGGAAGTTCCAACTTTGATGATGCACTCATAGACCTAGGAGCCTCAATTAATGTCATTCCAAAATCAATATTCTCCAACCTTGGTCTATGTCCCTTACATCCAACATGTTTTTTCATTTAGTTATCCAATCGAAGCACAACCAGTCCTGAGGGAATAATTGAGGATGTCATTCATCATTTACTATCCTTGATTCTAAAAATTATTTTATTTGTGAGGTGAACCCTAAACCAATGTGTTTATATTGTCCTGATGGTAGTGATGTTTGTGATATTTTATCACTAATTAATAAAGTGATCATTGGTGAGGTTAAAATTGACCATTCATTTGAAAACAAAATTGATATAAATTAATCTCAATAAATCAATCATTTCAATTAAGCTTCGCAAACAAACCCCCCCTTTCAAAATACAATCTACTAAAAACATTCGACTATTAAAAAGTATGATCGCCGAAGATTAGACTCGAGTGCTATTATACACATTAGCAGAGCATCAAGACCTTGAACAGTCTATAGGCAATAATAGGTTGTGCTTTCAAATGGAATTGTTTCCAGGGATGGTGCTTTAAATAGTCGTTAGTTTCTGATTATTATTAAAAAAACAAAATTTTAAAAAAATTGAAAAAAAAAGAAAAAGAAAAAGAAAAACCCACCTTCTCATAAAAATCATAAACAGAAAAAAACACAAAGAAACCCCCATCTTATTTTATCTTCTAAAATCTCTCTGAATTCCCCATAGCCTCCCAAACAATATCTCAGAATTTTTTGACCCTGAAATTGAATGAACACTTTTCCAACTTAGGAGGAACACAATAGATAATCAACTCATTCAATAACTTGTCCTTGTCCAACTAATTGAATTAGATATAGCCAATCCTAGGGAAAAAACACTTAAAGAACTTGTTACTCCTAATATTAATTATCTATCTCTTGGTATTCAATATCCAAACATAGTGGCTGACTTTGAACATAAATTGGATTTGATTCGTATTCTCTCTCATTTCCACAGGCTAGTCGGTGAGGATCCACATCTCCACATTAAAGAGTTCCAAGTAGTGTGCTCTACCATAAAGCCTCAAATAGTTTCTGAGGAACAAATCAAACTCTGAGGATTCCCTTTCTCCTTAGCAGACACTACTAATTCACGGATTTACTACCTCCCTCTTGGTTTCATAACCACATGGAATGAAATTAAGTGACTCTTTTTAGAGAAATTATTTCCTGTTTCTCGTATTGCTTCTATCTGAAAAGAAATAAGTGGTATTCATCAATTCCCAAATGAATCACTCCA
Source organism: Viscum album (assembly GCA_963277665.1). Lineage (NCBI taxonomy): Eukaryota > Viridiplantae > Streptophyta > Magnoliopsida > Santalales > Viscaceae > Viscum > Viscum album. The sequence goes on along the minus strand of OY728136.1, from coordinate 1,420,822,332 downwards.
TGAATACTGGGATAGGTTCAAAAAGCTTATTGCAACCTGCCCACACCACCAAATCTCTAACCAAATCTTGATCCAATACTTATATAAGAGGTTATTGGATATGGAGAGAACCCTCATTAATGCTTCAAGTGGCAGTGCTCTTGTTGATAAAACTCATCCAGCTGCAAGAGATCTCATAAGCAACATGGCTAAAAACACAAAATAATTCAATACTCGAGCATATGCTCAAGTCAAACAAGCCCAAGATAGTCAATCTATAGTGCCGAACAAGATGACCAAATGGATGACTGAACTTACAGGTCTTGTGCGACAACTAGTTGTGGCTTCCAAATCCCCAACCTCATCTTCTCCACAATCAATCTTTCTTGGACCTGTAAAAAACTGTGGAATCTGCAACTCTCCAACTCAACCAACAGACACCTACCCACAACTTCAAGATGATCCATCTAATTCATATGGACCAATGAAGCTCAATACATTCTATTCTCATCATAACAACAACCCTCAACTATTAGGTCAGTTCATTAGAACATCTAACCAACCTCACTTTGATCCCTTCTCTTCTTCTTATAACCAAGGATTAAGGTATGGAAATACCATCCCTCAATTCCCTCCTCATAACCCAAACCAGTTTCAATATGGTCAAGGTGTTGGTAACTTCCAACAACCTTATTTGTTTTTTCCTCAACCTCAGAAGAACAATCCTCCTCCTGGATTCCACTATCCTAGTGAGCCTTCCCAATTCCAAAACCAATACAATTGCTTTCCCAAGAACCAAAATCAAGGTAATCCCAATCTGGGACAAGCCTCTTCTTCAAATCAGCCATGGTAAAGTACCATGGAAGATATTACCTCCTTCACCCATTCTAGACTCAAAAACATTGAAACAAAAATTGGTCATCTTTCATCCCACCTCTTCCAACAACAACAATCAAATTCTTACCAACTCCCAGCTCAACCATTACCCAAACCTCAAGGGTAATGTAAGTGAAATTTCACTTAGATCGGGGAAGCAAATTGTTATGCCTCAAGATAAGTCCTCTAACCCCCCCCCCCCTTTAAATTTTGACCTAGAAAATTAAAAGAAAAAGAAACTAGAAAAGGAATCTAAATCTATTCCCTCACCTTCTTCCATTCCACTTAGGAACCCAATTCCTTTTCATCAATCCATTTCTAATATAAAAAATTCATTTGAACCCAATCCTAAAATGCTTGACATGTTTAGAAATTTTGAAGTAAAAATTCCCCTCTTAGATTCCATAAAACAAATCCATAATTATTCTAGGTTTCTTAAGGATTTTTGCACACATAAGAGGAAACTTAGGACCTTCGAAAATGTTTCCACCCAGCAGTATATTCCCATAAAGTGAAAAGATCCAGGGACCTTTACGGTTCCATGCAAAATTGGAAGATCCAACTTAGATGATGCACTCATAGACCTAGGAACCTCAATTAATGTCATGCTTAATCCATCTTCTCCAACCTTGGTCTAGGCCTCTTACATCCGACAGGTGTTTTCATTCAATTATACAATCGAAGCACAACCAGTCCTGAGGGAATAATTGATGATGTCCTTGTTCATGTGAATGATCTTATCTTCCCTACTAATTTTTATGTCCTTGACATGGAAGGTGAGATGAAATCTTCTTGATCTCCCCTAATTCTAGGAAGACCATTCCTCATGACTGCTAGAACTAAGATTGATGTCCATATAGGAATCTTATCCATGTAATTTGGTGACCAACTGGTCATGTTCAACATTTTCCAAGCCATGCGATACCCATCTAAGGATCACTCTGCATTCTCAATCCATGCTTCTATGTACACTTCTAAGAGTCAATTGAACCCCATTCCATCATGTTCATCATGTTTTGAGGATAAAGGATCTTATGAAATCATCACCATGATTAACCAAGTCATAAATGGTGAAGTTGATGTGGACCTCTCATTCATATACTCTATCAATCTAGAGGAACTTGAAAACTCTATTTAATCCCACATCAACTCTGATCTTTACTGCTCCACCTTGGACAGTATTAAAGAGAATTAATTTGAAGCAACTGAAGTCCCTTCCTCCATTCCTGAGTTTTCTAACACACAAATGAAATATGAGACTGATCTAAAACCTCTTCCTGAACACATGAAATATGCATTCCTTTTCCATGATCACTCTTATCCTATAATTATTTCCGCTTCAATTACTAAAAATGAGAAGTCCAAACTTGTTCAAGTGTTAGAGGAAAACAAAAATTCCATAGGGTGGACCCTAGATGACATACCTAGAATCAACCCTACTCTTTGCATGAATCATATCCATCTTGAGGAATCATCCAAACTAATTAGACAACCACAAAGAAGACTCAATCCACTCATACTTGTGGTAGTTAGGAAAGAGATCACCAAGCTTCTTAAAGCTGGTATTATCTACAAATTTTTGATAGTGAATGGGTTAGTCCAATTCAAGTTGTACCTAAGAAAGGTGGGATAACTGTTGTCACAAATGAACATGGGGACGTAGTCACAACTCAAGTGAAAAACAAATGGCGTGTGTGCATCGACTACCAAAAATTTAATGTTGAAACAAGAAAAGATCACTACCCTCTTCCATTCCTTGATCAAATGCTGGAATGATTAGCTGGAAAGTCACACTATTGCTTTCTTGATGGATACACTAGCTACTTACAAATCCCAATCGCACCTCAGGACCAAGAAAAGACCACTTTCACATGCCCCTTTGGAACATATGCATATAGAAGAATGCCTTTTGGATTTTTCAATGATCCTGCAACATTCCAGAGGTGTATGATGAGTATATTTTCTGAATTCATTGAACATTTCATGGAGGTCTTCATGGATGACTTTACCATTTATGGTGAGTCATTTGAATCTTTCTTGAATTCACTCTCTTTAGTCCTTCAGAAGTGTGTCAAGTGTAACCTTGTGTTTAATTTTGAAAAAATTCACTTAATGGTTGCAAATGGGATTGTTCTAGGTCGCATAGTTTCAAAAGAGGGTATTAAAGTTGATCTTGCCAAATTTTATGTGATCCAATCACTTCTTGAACCCAACTCTATTTGAGACATCTGTTCATTCCTCTATCATGATGGTTTCTATCAGCGATTCATCCTTAACTTCAATAAAATTTCCCTCCCACTCACTCGGTTTCTCTAAAATGATGTCACTTTCCATTTCTATGAGGTTTGCAAGAGAGCCTTCATTGAACTCAAAACTACTCTTACATCTGCCCCAAAAATCCAACCCCCAGATTGGTCCCTACCCTTTGAGTTAATGTGTGATGCTTCTAATAGATCCGTTGGGGCGGTTCTTGGTAAAATAAAAGAAAATATTACTCATGTCATCTATTATGCCTCAAAAACATTGGATTAAACTCAATCTCACTACATTGTCACTGAGAAGGAACTTTTAGCTGTTGTTTTTGCCTAAGATAAATTTCAGCCCAATCTCTTAGGTGACAAAATCATCATCTTCACAGACCATTCTTCTATAAAGTTATTACTCAATAAAAGTGCTTCCAAACCAAGGATAATAAGATAGATCCTAATGCTCCAAGATTTTGACTGTGAAATCAAAGATAGACCAGGAAAATAAAACCTTGTGGTGATCACTTGAGTAGAATTTGTAATTCTTATCATTCTAAAATAATTTATCCTGAATTTTCCACTGAGTACCTTTCATCTCTCACTCCAAAAATACCATGGTATGCCCTAATTGTAAATTACTTGGTTTCTGGTGTTTTTCTTGAAAATTTTTCAAAAGAATAAAAAATTAAGTTAAAAAGTGATTCAAAATACTATTTTTGGGAGCAAAGTAAACTTTGGAAAAATGGGGTAGACATTGTAATTAGGAGATGTGTTGATGAAAATTAACATTCTTCCATCTTATAATTCTATCACTCAATGCCTGGTGGTGGCCATTGTGGACATCAAAGGACCTCCCGAATGGTCCTAGACTCTGGATTCTTCTGGTCTTCACTCTTCAAGGACTGACATGAGTTTTGTCAATCATGTCCCACTTGCCAAAAGTTTGGCACAATTTCAAAAATAAATGAAATGCCCCAAAAGCCTTTAATTTTCTGTGAGATATTTGATATTTGGGGAATCAATTTCATGTGACCATTCCCCCCTTCCAATGGATTCTCATACATTCTTCTTGTGGTTGATTATGTTTCTAGGTGGGTCAAGGCCAATCCCACTAGAAATGATGATTCACATACTGTTAGTGAGTTCCTAAAGACACACATCTTCCACCAATTTGGAACACCACATGCCTTGATAAGTGACTTAGGAACACATTTTTGTAATAGAACCCTGGAATATATTTTGAAAAAGAATGCTATTGTACATAAAACTTCAACTGCATATCACCCCCAAACAAATGGCATGGATGAACTTTCTAATAGATAAGTGAAAATATTGATTGAGAGAATTGTAAAACCCACCAAAAAAGACTGTCTTGAAAGACTTGGTGAAGAACTTTGGGCTTATCTAACTGCTTATAAAACACCCATTGGGATGTCTCCTTTTAGGCTAGTTTTTGGTAAAGCATGTAATTTACCAGTTGAAATCCAACATAAGTCTTTTTGGGCTGTGAAAACCTGTAATTTTGATTGTGAAAAATCTGGTGAATAAATATTGTTGCAATTGGCTAAACTGGAGGAGCTTTGACTTGATTCATATGATAATTCCAATCTGTACAAAGAAAAGTCTAAGGTACTCCATGATAAACACATCCAGAGAAAGGTATTCCATGAAGGTGAAAAGGTATTGATTTTCAATTGTTTATTTCATATTTACCCAGGTAAGCTTAATTCTCATTGGGAAGGTCCTTTTTTATTACTAGTGTTTACCCATTTGGTGCAATACAATTCCAAGACCCATCTTCAAAAAGGACATTCACAGTTAATGGACATCGGTTAAAACATCACCATGAGAGGACACACAATCCTGGAACAACATCGACTTCCACTGGATCCCCAACTTCTGCAGTCAACCCACCACTGGAAGGAGATGATGACACACTAAATCCAAACCAGGGGGCACCTCTTTCCCTTTAACTCGTACTCTCTCTCTCTCTCTCTCTCTCTCTCTCTCTTCTTCTTCTTCTTCCTCCCTCATTCTCATTTTTTCACCACTTTCTTTATCGAACCAATTATATTTCTCTTTCTATTTTGTGTGAATGTGTGTCTTTATTAAAAACTAAAAAAACCTAAAAAAACAAAAAAAAACATCATAAAAACTAAAATAAAAAATCAAGAGTCATGCTTACTCACCATCGAGTTTTGAAACTCTTTCCAACCTTTTTGGGGAGTCAACAGACATGTTTTCATCTCAAAAATTTTGTATTTTTCATCATGACTTTGGATAACAAAATTGTGTCAAAACCAATAAATTTTTAATGCTCACTTTTTGATATGGAAAATGATTTTCCCCACCCATGAGAAACAACATTAGCTTTCATTCCAAGGACACCTAGGGCCATCTTTTCAAAATGTGTTTTTTTACCCCCATTTGTGAGTCTTGAGTTTGTGGATCATCAAGCTGAATTTCCTACTTTAGTGTTCATTAATATGATAGAGGCATTTTCTGAACCACATGAGAATTATAATAGCCAAATAGCCTCCCATTAACCATACATTAATCCTCCTTTTAAAATCCCCTTCGAGCTTATGAAAACCTTTTCTTTGATATCCACATTACAATCCCAATGCCTTTTCCCACCCAATATCAACATGTATTTTCATTGCATAATTTTTTAAAATTTAAGTGTGGGGAGGAATGGATTTCATTGTTTGGTTACCCTTTTATTGATTTTCATTGAGTTATCTTCTGCTTTAGGGGAATCATCCATTTCAGTGTGGGAGAGAGGTTTTCATTCAGTGTGTTTTGGGGAATGTAATTTACTTTAATTTATTTAATTTTTTAAATTTTATTGAAAAGTGTAAAAAAAATAAAAATAATAAAAATAATAAAAATAAAAAAAAAAAGAACAAAAAAATGGGTTCTGTCTTGGGTAAGTCAGAAATCACTATTCCCCAACCTTTTATCTTGTTATAACTATTATAATTTGTGTCGTGAGGAGATCAATCATGGGTTGGGAGATGAGTGCGAGATCTATTTCAAGTTCAACTTTTGAAAAAAAAGAGGAAAAAAAGAGAACACTTTCATTATATTCTTATGTCATTGGGAGAAGTTTTGTGTTTTGTAAATATTCCATATTCACATTCCCTTTATATTTACTTCCACTTTTGTGTCTTATTTCACATTTTCATTCCCTCATAAATATGTGTTTCCATTTCCTTTCATGTCTCATTTCAAATAAAAATGTGCATTTCTTTTTCCATGTTGGTGTTTTACCCCTCTTCTTCTCTCTCTTGGAAATTATATTACTACCGTACCATATCCATAGAAAACCCCTTCAAAATACCTCTTGATTCTTGTGCACTTTGTATATGGAGTGGAAGCTGATATCTCTTTAAAACTCTAAGATTTTCACTTTTGGTTGGTAAATTAGTGAAGCTCCGTAAATTAATTTTATCATCTTGAGAGGAGTATGTTTTGTGTGCCACCATTTTCCATTTCTAAATTTGAGCATAAAAAAATGTACTGTTTTTGTAACATTGTTTCTGTAACAACTTGTCGTGGAATTCAAAACGGATGAGTCAAATTGTCAAAACCTCCCCTGATTGGGGAAAACAAAATTTTAATATTTTTTGGTGAGTGAAAATGACTTTGTCATGTTTTTATATATATTGAACATCAGGACATTTATAATACTAAGTTTGTGGGAGTTGATGTTATTAATATTTTTATGACTTATTATATACTCCCTTTACTTATTATATATTAAATGTGCATAATTTGTGTGAAATATTAATGTTTTAATACAAAGTATAATTTTTGAGCATTTTTAGAAGAAGTTCAATTGAGTCAGTTTACTATTTTATTTATAAATATCCACCTACTAATCCAAATTGTGTGGTTCTTATTTTTTAGGATTCCTAATTCAATATAAAACATTTCATTATAAGGGATCATGGGCCAATTTTTCCATTTGAAGGCTCATATAGACCACCCAAGAGAGCCTACAGAATCTGTGAAGAAACTAGACCAGCCATAAAGATTTAATTTCTAGGCTCAATCTAGAAATTATAATTCCTTAATTATCCTAAAAGGTTCGGGGGGAAATTGAAGGAGTCTTGGATAAACATTTCAAGGCCCAAATCCAAATAAAAGTGGACCAACTGATTCATTTAAGCTCAGCCCAACATTCTAGCTGTGAATTAAAATTAGTATAGTATTCATGACATGTCTCCTGATATAGTAATAAAATCAAGCTGTAATTTTTCAGTGTGAAATAGGAGATATAGGTGGCCTACTTTTTTTAAGAAATAATTCGTATTTTAAGGAATCTTCATATTGATAAACCCATTCACATTTCGGCCTTCTAAAAAGTTTGGATTGAAATGGACAGTTTAACTTTGTTTAATAATACCGCCATAACTTTGGCTCCATATGTTCAAATGCCTCCATATTTTGAGAGTATTAGTAAAACATTATTATCTACAACTTTTACGAAAAAGATATATCAATATTCGGATTTCTGGATGTCCAAATCATCGAGCCAAGTGGAGGGACATATTGGGAATGCAAACAGTCCACTTCCTTGGGCTATAAATACATTTCCCTCTTCTCCATCAAAGGAGATGGAATTTCAGAAGAGAGGATCATCAATTGGAACGACCAAAGCCTTTCCAAAGTCTTGGGAGTACCTATCATACTCATGTTTTTACTTTATAGACCTTTCCTCATCTCTTTGTTTCCTTTTACTTTTGTGTTCTTCATTATTGTAATCTTGTAAGTATTTTCTTTGTAATTCTGTTTTAATGAAAGTTTCTTCTTTAATATCTCTTATTCTCATCAAACTTATTTAGTTTCATATTAATGTTCTTAAAATTTTTTAAATACATTTGAATCCCCTTCCCTTCTTTCGCTTCCTCATTCAATCGAAATTCTATTTTAAATTCTAATTATCATTCGTGTGTGTGTGTGTTCGACGCACTGATCTTTTCTTATCCCATTATTTTTGTTCTATTTATAATTCATAAACATTAACATATATTATCATATTAAATAATATATTAATGGATGAGTAATTCTATTATTGGAGTGATTCCAAATTTATTTATGTTAAGTGATTGAGAGTATTTTCTCGATGAATATTTTTCAAATTAACATTGTGTATGTTGGACTTAACATGTCATGGATTAATGAATTTTTTTGTTTAATGTGTGGTTTTCATGTATTATTGGAATAATAAATACACTAACATCAAAAATCTCTAATTGAGATTAGAACCCCAAGTTATGTTAAGGCTTGGATTAAATCCTTAACCCTTAGAAATTCCAATCAACATTATCTTCTGAAGTTGGTGTTAATTTAAATGCAATATAAAGCAAAGCTCAAGGATATCAAATGCTTAACTCCCTAAAAAGGAACTCATACCAATATTTATAAATTTTTTAAATCAATTTTAATCAACCAATCGTTTCATAATCTCTACAAACAAACCCCCCAATCAGAATACAAAAAACAAAAAACAAACGACTATTAAAAAGTATCATCGCTGAGGATTCGACCCGAGTGCTGCTATACACATTATCATAGCATTGGAACTTTGACCAGTCGATAGGCAAAAATCATCCATGCTTTAAAAGTTTGTTGACTTGCATTCCCTATTATCAACTACTAGTCTAGTATAGTGGTGTGGCGGGGGTTCATGGGCCTTTCCCTACTGCTGCAAGAAGATGAGGTGATTTCTGGAATTCTTGTGATGCATCATGGTGTGGTTGTTTGGAAGGGATGAGGGTTTCATCAAACATTTCTACTACCCTCACATGGTTCTACTCCATTCCAAAATCTACCATCGGATGTATTACTGATATATATTGTTCGGCTCATATTGTTCATCATCCCAATCAATAAGAGTAGTAGCACACAATGGGTACCCCAACGACTCCTTTTGGAGGTGGATATTTCAAGGTGTGGTGTGGTCGATATGACTATTATATTAGAGTATTGGTTAATTATCCATCCATGATTGATCCCATTGGATATTGATGGTCATAAAAAACTGGTACTAATATATATTGACTGGTCTCTGACCATTCCAACATGACCATCCTTCGTCAAACAACCATATAATTACCTGCTTCACAAGGTTCCCAGTGTTTTCCACTATTATAGTATAGTATTGAGAAAAATATTACATAGTATATATAGTCTATTGGAACATGGGACCATATGGTTCGATTGGAACTTCAATATATATCTGTACCGGTGGAACCGATAGGCGGTAGTGCCACTTGCTGAGCTGACCACCATGATCCAAAACTCTTGAAGTGGAATTGGGGTTGATCCATGTGATTTCCAAATCCTCCACCTTGATCCTCAAATACCAATTTAGAAGTTCATTCCTTTTTTTCTGATACAATTAGAGTATAGTACTGATCTAGATGCCACTTCATCCTGTACTCGATCTGTTCTGGCTATGATCAGTCCAATTAAAACTAACTTATATAAGTCATTATTACAACCTTTGTCTTAAAGGTATCACCTTTGGGAAGCATGGGGTATCAAGTTGAACACCACAGGGAAAGCCTCGTGTACTTTGTCTTAAAGGTATCACTCAATTTCAAGAACAGATATCCACTCAATCAAAACAAGATCGGGATAGGTGCGTTGAAATGCTGCAGTGAGGAAGGAAGCCAGACAACTGTAGCTGCAGTTGAGTTGGCATAGCAGTTCAAAATAGCATCCAAAGTCATTGAAAAGGGAAATATTTTTTTCGTCTTGTAGGTGGCACTAGATCAGGCATTGTATTCCATTCATGTGGTATTGGAATGGATTCCAATGCATCAATTAGGACACAACATCTTGAAAAAACCCCATGAACCCGGTTGGTCATCCATGAGTGAGTCAGTACTCTACTATAATAGTTTTCCCTTTGAAAAGACTTTATATGCTACAATGCCCGACCATTAAGCAATAGTTCACCATTGGGGGGTCTAGTTAGCTATTGGATAGGGAAAAAATGAGGATGGGGGGTTATGGTCACTTGAATGCTATTGGTTCTGGAAGTGAGAGGTGACTGTGTGCCCATATTTCATCTAGAGGGTATAGAGTTAATCAAGCTGGAAGTGTTCTCAGTACTCTACTATAATATTCTTAACTATCAGCATCACAAGCCACACAAGATAATAGCTCAATATATGTCAGTACCAGGACCACACGCTTATAGGGTGAGTAGCCTGTCTGGTTGTTGGACCCTAGTTCTTCATTGGGATACCTGATTTAGGTATCCCAGGCACTCCCTGGTTTGTGAGAACCTATTCCTCCTAGGCTCTCCTGAACCTCTAATAATCTAGAGTATCCTGGAGCACCGGGTCCTCCTAGGTCTAGGATACTTCATGTATTCCAGGTCCTCCAAGGTCTGGGATACTTCATGTATTCTAGCTCCTCCCAGGTCTTGTCAGAAAAGGAAATTACTCTAGATTATAAGAGGTCATCCATCCATATTATCTATATAGTCATATACTTAATGTATCCCAGTAAAGTAATAGGTACTCACTGGGATACTTCATGTATCCCCGGTAAGACACGGGATACATGATTCATGTATCCCAATAAATGACCAGGACATCCCTGGCCATCAGACTCACCAGGTCATTTCCAGGTCTAACCTGGTCATTTCCTAGCCTAGGATACGTGAAGTATCCATGTGTCTGTTACCAATATTATACCAAGGATATATGAAGTATCCCATTCGATGTATTTCTCAAGCGTTGAGTGAGCCTCCCTACAATGCCAAGTAGCTACGGTCAGCTCTAAAAAATTTGGATTCTTTCACTCATAGTTATATAACTGTTTCCTTGTATTCCCAATAGGCTAGGAAAGATATGTCATAGGCTCAAATAAAAGTCTTTGAGATAGGTTTCTTAGTATGGTATGAGGTATCGACTAATAGGGATAAGGAACTAAGAGTTGGGGCTAGTTGCGATAGTCATGATCCCCCAATGATGGTTAGAAAATGGGCTGGATTTCCCAATATCTCATTCTATGATATAGAAATAATGTTTCGGTTGATACTATAGGTGGTTCAAATGAGTGGATCAAGGTCAAGTATACCTTCCATTCAATACCATTCAAGATCGGCGGAAGTGGAATGAAAATGACTAGGAAGTGCACATGGGGACACCATTCAAGGCGGCCAGATCAAAATAGGAGGTTTGGTTTTTTCTCTATATAGTTCTGATAGGGATAAGGAACATAAGGTGTAATGGATTCATCAGTACTCTAGTCTATATAGTACTATATAGACAGGGTACTCGTTGGGAAAAAAGGGGGGATGGTAGACTATTATAGTGGACAATATAGAAAAATAAAGTACTAAACTTTACTCTATATAGTTCCATGATACACCACTACATACTGGGTTGAAAAATTCGCAGTTGGGTGGTTGGATGGTGTCCGTATAGTGGAAATGGGTAATGGAGGGTATACTCAAGTTTCACCATCTCAGTATAATATAGGTAGTATCTTCCCGCACTCCTTCATCCTCCTATGCATACCCTATTTCCTAGGGGCGAGTAGGTCATAGTAGGGTCATGATAGTATATATGTGCACGGTGGATCGCTTGTAGTATGGGTTTGGTGGAGGTCAGTTAGTAGCTCTATAATGGGGTTCGAAGGAAATTTCTCTATATATCAATACCATTTTTGGAAGGGTGTGATGCTCAGGGGAGGTCAATGTCACCACAAAACTATCCACTCTCTGATAGGGATAAGGAAATAAGGGGTTTAGCTGCTGGACCTTATATCTTGGTGGTATTGAATTGGCTCACGATGTGACTTTTGAACCCCCCATGCTCCTACCTTGCCTAGAAAAATAGAGGACACCTGTTGGAGTGAACCACTTGTTCCGAGTTGAGTTACCATTGTTTTTAATAATCATTAGTAATCGCATACTATTGAATAGTGTGAAACTGATCAACTGCCATTTCCACACCCTTAGTTCCCAACCCTTTCTTTCAGGTCAGATCTACAATACTTTACCCTATATATTTTTTCACTATCAGTTACTTCCACTTCTCTATTTATACTATCTTCAGTTCCTCATCCCTATCAGTGGTGTTTGAGGTGGTGTTGTGGTGGGGGTATGCAGCGGAAGGCACTTGAGGCACCGTACTGGCATCGTACATCAGGTTGTTGAGTTATATTGACATTGGAACAACATGGGGCAGGTTGGAAAGCAAAGATTGGCCAAGTGGAGAAGGTGGTTCGACCAAGTCAGTTCTCTATCATCACATGAGGTTTTTTTGGGGTAATGGCAGAGCAAGATATCGAGGTACTACCACTCAACTAGGATATTGGAGTACCATTACAGTATCATATCAAGCTGTATGATGACTATAGACTATATATGATGTGATAGATGAGGTTTTTAGGGGGATCAGATGAAGTGACTAAAGGGGGGTGTTAAGGAATGATCGCGAGTACATTCATGGGTACTCTTCCAATATAGTATAGAGTAGAGTACTTAGGGTATGTTTGGAAGGCAAACTAACAGCCGGTGATGGGGAATGATCAGATCGAACACTATGTATACCACTATTGACCTACTAGCTTGGAGTGTATGGGGTGGCATGGATGGTTCATGAGACCTCTCGGGCTGGAAATACATGCTTGATTCACCGAGGAATTCCTATCATTTGGCGGATCCAAGTCCATGGCCAATGTCGGGAACTATCAATGTTGGGGCCAGTACAATTGGTGGTGTTTTGTACATGCATCCAAGTCGTGGGAGTTCAACAGTTGGTATGATGGGGCTAGTGGTGATCCTATACACCTTGTTCCTTGGTGGCATGATGTCCTACATGAATCAAAGGTAGGGAATCATACCCTAGTAGTAAAAAGTGGACCGAGATATGGATCTTTGTTGTTCATCGTCTTGGAGGTGATGTTCCTTCTTTCTCTCTTTTGGATTTCTTATCATTCTACTTTGGTGCCAGTGATAGAGGTCAGATTGATCTTTCCACCCCAAGGCATATTGCATTTCGATACTCAGGAGCTTTCAATGTTGAATACCTTGATTCCCCCAATGTATGGAGCATCAATCACTTGGGATCATCATGATCTACTGAATGACAGGTACCATCGATCTGTTTTCTCTTTACTCGCTACCATTGCACTGGATCTCATTTTCACTGGGTTGCAAGGGTTGTAATATGAACACAACTACTTCTCATTGTTGGATAGTATATATGGTTCAACGTTTTCCTTAGAAACTGGGTGTCATGGGTTGCATGTGATCATTGTTACACTATATTCGATCATCTATTGTTATTGCCAATCGATGGGGCAGTTCGGCAGGGCGCATCACATTGGATTTGAAACGACATCATGGTGCTGGCATTTTGTAGATTTTGTTTAGGTCATCCTCTTTGTCTCATTATATTGGTGGGGAGTTCAGGGGTAATAATAACTACTAAAATAAACCGCTCAGACACTATAGTATTAGAGTACTATCCATAGTTGGTTTTTGGAATTGGATCATTCAGGTGATCTTCTCAAATACACTAGGTCAATAAAGAAAATGACAGTGGTGGTTTTCAAAAACAAGGTCAATTCAATGGTTTTAGGACTCAAACTCTTTCTTTTTCATTTTTGGTTGGGGCTAGCAGAGATGTTGGAAGATCATTTCCCGGTCTTATTTCACCGCATGTTGTTCTTGGGATATTTGCGATTGTTCATGGTTCTCCACCTCAAAGATGTTTTTTGGCTGATCTGCTTAGCATGTTGCTGTTGGAATTGATTTGAGATGCGAATAAAATGGAAGTTGGCATCGATGAATGGATAGGTCATTGAAGTGGTTGGTTACTAGGACTCATGACTCAGTCTGGGGCCAAATACATTCACTCAATATATATCAGTATCAGCAGTACTCTTCCTAAATAGTATCGTAACCGCACACACAAGTACCCAGGAGCCTCATCTGAATCCTTTCGGTATAAATAATATAGGTAGTTGATTAGATTTTGGGTTCTTTCTCCTACATTCAGTTCAAGGCTATGACATGGTGGTCTGGAATAGTGACCGAATAGGGTGATGTATCTGGTATAGAGGGTGGACATGTGATCTGGTACTCTAATATAATATCAAGGTGGCCTGAGCAGTTATGGATGGAGTGTACATGTGATCCAATACTCTAATCTAATATTCATTAATTCGAGGTGGTACGATTGGACTTATAACTCTATTGAGATCTATGATTTAAAGTATAGTTGAACCACTTATCAAACTACCATTTTGACCACAAATACACCTACTGGGGAATGGAATCGAGGGTGTGCTGAAGCCTCCTTCACTCAACTCGAAATTTGTACCTATGGCCTTGTGATGATGGACTTTACCAACTCTCTTCTGACCATCTCCACTTGCACCTGGGGGTGCTTCTGTACCGCCCGTGGGAGCATATCAATCTTGATGTCTAAGACTTTCCCATCTTGAAATAGGTCTTGTACTAATATATATTGTCAGTTACTCTCCTTTGAAGGTTTCATATGGATGCTTTTTCCATTCAGGAGGCAACGACTTGTTGGAATGAAATCGGCAGGTAGCTCAACCCTTCAGCCTATCATCCACTAGGACCACTTGTACAAATTGGATATGGTGGTCTGTCTATATAATCTAGATAGTGGATAGTCTTTGTTGTTTCATCTAGTACTGGGGGAACTCAGTATAATATAGGTAGTAGACTTACAAGATAGCTTTCTCTAGATTACTTTGAATCACCTAGGTGACCTTTTATCTTGGGCGGCTTGTATGGATGGGCCATTATATTCTAATAGTTGATTATATGAGTTTTTTTCTTCCTTGTTAGAGGGATATAAATACTCGGTATAATATAGGTAGCAGTGTAATTGCGGGGTTATAGGGACAACGACGATGTTAGATGAGGGTTAGAGAGTGGAATGGTTATCCTACTACAATGAGGTTAGATGGATAGACTCATACACCAGCACTAGGGGTGAGAATGTAACTTGACTCTCAACTTTTGAGTGATGCCACAACTGAGCGAAGTAGCACTTGGGATGACTTCACCTACAAGGTGGTTCACTGTCTTCTCGGTTACTTTATATATAAGAGTTTGAAAGGGTCAGATCTACGGTACTTGACCCTATATAGTTTACCCATTGAATTCCATTTCAGTGGGTATACTACACTACCTATATTATACCGAGAGAGGTTTTGGTTGGACTAAAGAAAGTGACAAGGCACAACATGGGAATTTTCTCTTTGATGGTATATGATTCATCGCATTCTGTCCAGGCATCCCTAAGTGAAGAGCATTGGGAAACGGGTCGGGTACTCTGTCTATATAGTATTATTAGAGTAGAGTACTTGAGGATGACAGAATGGTTCATGAGCAATGAAAAAAGGGCGTATAAACACATATGTTCATGAAATTATCAATAGGATATTTTTCTCCACAATCCAACCATTTTATATTCCATCTTGAGGAACCGTTGATGAATTGACTTGAGAGTAAGAAATGATAGATGGATGACTTTTTAGTAATTTTCATGCTAATAGATAGTTGAGGCGAAGTTATTTGACTTTGGTATGATGTCCATTGAGTTCCCTTTCTGGTGTGATTCTTTACCTATAGTGGTCTATTAGAGTAGAGTACCGAATTTGGGGGAGTATGAAAATCGGTGTAATATAGGTAGTAGACTATCTCAATATAATATACCTAGTAGACTATCATGTGATTGTTTGAGAAATAGATTTGGGCACTTGTTCAACTGGAATCCTATCCGGTAGATGATCACATACCATAAGGAAAGTCAGTGCTATGTCCCTTCCTATACCACGCATGCATTAGGATACTAAAGATCCTACTCAGATATGTTCTTATCATATCCTTTAGGAGACTTTGACACAATCATTAGGTCACTGAGTATGTGAAATTCCTCAAGCATCTCCAACTACCTTCATCTATCTACAAGAGGGAATCCTTAAGAGGCATAGAAATCAACAAGTGGAGGGAATCAATGATGAGCAAAGCGCTAAGAGGTACTAGAATCAGTGGCTCAATTGCAAGGGGGTGATGAGCTTTAGGGTAGAAACCTCAAGTCTCTTATTATGGTGAAATGAATCTATCCTACACAGACATTTGCTTCATTAGACTTTCCTAACGAAATAGGATAGGTCTAGTTAAATACCTACCCATGAGATGAGATCTTGTCATTGTATTGTGTCACATCATTAGTACTCCTCTAATAGTGTTGATGAACCAATCTACGGTTGAGAAGAAAGAATAAAAACCAACTGATTCGAAAGTAGGATCGAGCAAGAAAATGGAAGTATGTGCTATCGAATCTGACTTTCTATTTTAGTGGGCCTCAGCGACAACAAGAACTACAACTTCTAGAAGGAAATATAGACTAGTGTATAGGATATAATACATGAATCATGTATCCCATGTCCTCACTGGGATATGATACTTCACATATCCTAGGTCCTACTTGGTATATTATAGGTAGTAGACCCTTCCCTCTTATAATCTAGAGTAGTCCGCCTTGTGTAACCAGGAAAGGTCAGACCAGGTCTTCAGACAATGGAACAATAAGCTGGAGTAATCGACTCCTCCTACTACGTACACCTCAAATTCAGATATTCTTATAATATAGGTTCTTGAATCAGGGAAATATATTATACGAATACCCAAGGAAATATCAACCTTAATACCGGAGAAAAAATAGTATGATTTGAGGTGTCTAGTTGCAATGAGCCAGCAGTGATAGGCTCCATTTCATTGTTTACACTAAAAAAAGAAATGAACATCGATGTCACCAAACTTGATAATGTTTGTGATGTAGCATATCCATGGAAATTAGGATCTCATGAGGGAGCCACACCGATAATGCAGGGGATCATTGAGTTTCATAATGATATATGTCACTTCCTATTTCTAATCTTTGGGTTAGCTTCACAGATGCTAGTTTGAGCGTTATGGTTGTTCCCATTTACTAGGGGAATACCGAACAAATGGATCATTCATTGCACTAACCTCGAGTTGTTTCAGACCATCTTTCCTAGTATCATACCGATGTTCATTTCTATCCCTTACTTTTATCTATTATACTCATTGAACGAGATCGTTGATCCGATCCTGATGATCAAAGCGATTGGACATCAATGGTATCAGAGGGAGCCACTTACTTATGGCACTGATGGTGGTTTCTCCGGCAGTGCACTTGGGACTATTATTATTCTAATAGTTGGCCTATCTAGTGTATACTATTATAGTAGAGTACTGAGATGTTTCTAAACTGTTGACTGCTTTGATTGGGTGACTGGAACGAACATGTGGGTCAACTATTCTCCCCTATCAATGAAGAATAATATGGGTATTTGAGAAATGTTTGTTTCTATATGAGATACTTATATTTCAACTGATACTGGACTATGGGGTAATTGTAGTATGGGTGGAGTGGTTGGGCTAGAGTCTGATCAATTGGCTTGAGCCCACACAACAGAAATAATGGCATTGAGACCTGGGGCTGGCGAGCTGCAGCTATGGGAATGGGGAAACAGAATCATTGTACCACATAGTGAGCATTGATGAATGGGACTAT
This sequence comes from Viscum album, assembly GCA_963277665.1. Classification (NCBI taxonomy): domain Eukaryota; kingdom Viridiplantae; phylum Streptophyta; class Magnoliopsida; order Santalales; family Viscaceae; genus Viscum; species Viscum album. The sequence continues at coordinate 1,420,804,613 of OY728136.1, read as the reverse complement.
ATATAAGAGTACTATAGAGTAGAGTACTAAGGATCAAGGTGGTTTGGAAAGAGTCTTATTGGGATAGTAAAAAAGGCAACTACATTTTAAGGGACCATGGCTACCATCTGGGAATACCAAATCTCCTGTGGAATCATCCTATTTTTGCACTGTCGATCAATAGTGATTGATATGAGTGATCGATAAAACAAGCGGTTTTGAACTGGAAATAGTCAGAGTGGTTCCATCAGTACTCTAATCAATTAGTCGAGGTCATCCCATATATGCCACTACACTCCCAAGGGTTCGTATGGGATCAGGTACTCTTCAATAACCATATATAAGAGTACCATATAATAATAATATGTGTTCCTCTATATAATATAGGTAGTAGAACTGAGACATCCTACTATGACACCCAGTTCCCTGAGGTGAGGTGGGTGTATAGCTCAGCTGGTAGAGCATTGGGCTTTTAACCCAATTGTCACAGGTTCAACTCCTGTTATACCCAAACCCCCATTCGACGAGTGTCTTATACAGATAGGGGATATTCCCTCCTTCTGGTTCACTAGTACACTCGAGTGGTTTTGTATAATATAAATACACTATATAAAAGAGTACTTGGCGGCTTGGTAGTCCCCATAAGAGTATCGTGGATGGAACGCCATATCATATCCCACACCACACTATGGATCCTCTTGGTTGATGACGGCATTTGAGTGTTTGAGATGGCCACCACACTATATAGAGTAGGGTACTGATTTTCTACGAGTGGTTTTCGGGCTAGCAGGCAGTCTCCCAGCACATTCCCCAAACCAAAGGAAAATGAATGGGGAGCGAGTGGGCAAGATTTGACATTGATTGGTCCCACATTTCACCCCAGGTACCTCTTCTATTTTGATCATTGACTTACCAACACTCACCCAATCACTATAGAGTTGTAGCTCGACCAGCCGGTAGGATAAAGGGGACCAGCCATCAAACACCACTGAGGAATCTCAGTATCATCTCTATAACTATATATAAGAGTACCATAAGAGTTCTGAATGGACCACGGTGGCTCAAGACCTTCGAGTGCTAGTAGCACTTGAAAAAACCAACGGCCTACTCAATTGCTTCTATCACCACCACATTCATGATATAGGGGATTCCCATAGCTATCTAGTGTGGAACAATGCATTGAAACTATATTCCTATGAAATGAGGTAGGATACAGGGGAGATGGCCAATATGATTACATGGCAGAGCACGAATGCCATCAACAACCACATACCTGGTAGAAACAACTATTAGAGTAGAGTCAGGTACTCTATCTATATAGTACTATTAGAGTAGAGTACTGGTCCACTAGAGAAAGGTACCAACTACATGACTGAACCCAATTCCCAGAACCATCAGTATAATATAGATTATGGACTATTAGCCTATGAACCTACCGAAGTTCACAAGGTCTGATATCGAAGGTGGGTCACTATTAGAGTAGAGTTGGGTACTCTGTCTATATAGTACTGGAGCAAGGTAGTAGGTCATTCCATGGGTAGCCAGTCTACACCTACTGCTACTACTATGACATCGTGCATGAATATCTTGTGATTGGTGGTATTGCATTACCACAGTGTAGCATTTTCATTGGTTCAGGAGATGAGTTGATCTAATGGCCCTTGTAGCACAATGCATTGCCATTTGTCGGTAGGTGCTTGTGGATGTGCTCGGAAATTCCCTTTCCTGGTTGTTTCCACCTTGCTCCAAGGGAAAGTTGTTTGTGGCTACTCGGTATTCCATACTATAATGATTCCAATAGAAAGTAGTGTATTGTGCCAGTACTCTACTCTAATAGTGCCACCATATCATCAACTAGACCAGGTTCCACCAGGATGACTCTTTCTACAGATGGTACTACGGGAGCGAGACAAAAGACACCACACTGAGTTAGGGGAATGAACAAGACCACCAAGACTATTTCAAATCCAACAAGGCAGCAAGCAAATGATTATTACAAGAGCGGGAACAACTCATATTACACTATAACATGGGAAGCAGAAAAAACTAAACTTGAGGGTACTTTTCTTCTACAAAAATATATATCAGTACCAGGAAATGGTGGTCAAAGAGATGGAAACAACTTTCCTATTGCACAAGAGGTGGTCATTCCAGTAGTCGTGCACCAGTGGTGTTCCACCAGTCGTGCCAATGGGAGCATGCGAGTCTTGGGGGTTGTGGTAGAGGTAGGAAAATTGTTTCTGTCAGAGGAACTGGGGTAGACTGTGTCATATATGATATATAGTTGATGGACTCTAGGCTCAACTTATCAATCTGAAATGAGAATTCAGTCTAATATAGTTAGTAGACTATCCATTGTATACCAAAAGTAGCAAGACTGGTGGAATAGAGATGATACCAAGATAGAATGGAAGTGAGCCCGTGAGCACTGCTGGCCAATGGGGAAATAATTGATCCAATACACCTCACCATATCAATACTAATACTCCTGATGAGATTGGAAACCTATGACCATATCTTTTTTTCCATCCAACTGAGTCACTACTCTACTCTAATAGTAGTGGTATGCTCAGAAACACTCCAATCAATTGGTTTAAATGTTACGAAAGGCATAAAAAGCAGAGAGATAGGTTTACTATGAGGTATGAGGGTTCAGATATGGCCTACTATGTTGCTCATACGTGATGAGGTGGTTCAAAAAGAGGTTTGGACGACCATACTATATAGAGTAGAGTACTTGGGTTTGCTCGAGCACGGATGCATTGAACTATATAGAGTAAAGTTGAGCACTTTATTCTATATAGTCTACTCTAATAGTGTGGCAAGAGATGGGTTTTCTGTTTAGAGGCATTGGGTTGGGGGGTATAACATCTCCTGATGAGATAGGAAACCTAGGGCCATGGGCTAGTCATCGATTGGATCTAATGGTTCGACTTGAGTATCAGGAAACATATTTGAACTTAGGTACATGCTATTTCTAGTCTAGTAAGATATGCACCACTGGCTATATAGGCATTGGGTCAGGGGTCAAACTCTACTACCTATATTATACTAAATTGGCACCACCAACACCAACCCATTCCTCAGTATAATATAAATATTGGGCATGAGGAACCATTGGCCCAATAGATCAACACCGATTCCTTTCCTTGAGATGCCTACCTAAGCTCCCCATTTCCACTCCATTGCAACCCTCGATATAATATAGCCAGATACCCTTTTATACAGTTTATCTATATTACCTAAGGGATACATGAATCATGTATCCTCTGGGTATAATCTAGATAGTAGGCTACCAGACTATATTATGAGAATACATGACTATATACTATATTGAAGAGTACCTAGCTAGATTATACAGACATATAATCTATATAGTAGACTGTCCTAGTCCTCCCAGGTCTTCACTGGGATACCTAAATCAGGTATCCCAATGAAGACCCGGGATACTACATTCATCCCTGTGAGGACCTGGTGAGTGATCAAACTGTGAAATGGAGTACTTTTACTAGGTCAACTACCACCTATGGACCTGGTGAGAAAACACACTTTGAAATGGAGTACTTGGACTAGGTTGTGTTTCCATGATCAATAGAAGATTCCTAGCTCAAGTACTCTACTCTATATAGTATGGATCTTCCAATCGCCAGCTTGGTGGTCGAATATAGTATATGAATCTAAATCATGTACTTTACTCTATATAGTAACTCATAGGTTCTCCCATGGTGTGAAATTAAGCAGCTCAACCACCACTCACAATGAAAAACCATATAATAGGATGAAGGGATTCAACCCCAAATCAACTATTTCTTCGATCGGTATAATATAGGTAGTAAAGGCAGGATGAGATATACCAAAGCCAACTTGAAGGTTAAATTATATGAAAATACGGTATTAGGATGAGTTGAGTGTTTCAAGGAACAAGATGGTGGACGATGTAAAATAAATGGGTGCTGGTGCTACTACTATTGCTTTAGCTGGAGAAAAAATTGGAATTGGAAACATGTTCAGTGCATTGATTAAATCCATGGTGCTCAATTTTTCAATGGAAAAAAAAACATTTGGGTATGCTATTTTTGGGTTTTCTCTAACCTAATCTATATCCTATTTTTCCTCAATGATGGCATTTTTTCTCTCATCTGTGTTTCAACCTGGTTCACCCTCTTTCCCCTGGTCATTATCAAGGATACTTCATGTATTCCAGGCACTCACTGTGATACTTAATTCACGTATCCTCTGGGTATAATCTAGATAGTAGGCTACTAGACTATATTATAAGAATACATTCTTATAGAATATATAGAAGAGTACCTATCTAGATTATACCGACATATAATCTAGATAGTAGCCTATCCTGGTCCTACTAGGTCTTCACTGGGATACCTGAATCAGGTATCCCAGTGATGTTAAGGGAAGCTTGTTGGCTCATTACTTTACTCTAATAGTCTCGATAGGAGGTACATTCAAGATGACATTTCCTGAGTTCTCGATTGGATGTCTATTGACCATAGTCTAGACCCCCTGGCATTCCCCTGCACCTGAACTGTTCCAGCAACTCCTGGAAGGCAATTTCTAGATGGCGTGGACCCATTGGAAAACTACAGCAAAGCGACTCGACCAACCGAGAAAGACAGTGCTCCTATACAATAACCGTAATGGGGCGGTCGGTGGGAGAGGCTCCATAACAAATCACTAGTGTGGAATTAAATCAACTGGCTTGGGCGCTGGGGAATTCTACCACTGATGCACTGACCCATGTTTTACTCGTTGGTGTACTCACAGTCTCAGTATTATCCCCCCTTTCTCATGTCAGTACGATGGAAAATACACTGGTGCTGGTAGTGTAGTTTTTGTTCCCCTTGTTTGATTGTCATAAAATCCATTTCCGACTCTTACCATGTCCACTTTTGTTTCCTTAAATCTACTACCATCGAGGATGACACCATATTTTCATAGAGTGGTGATATGATGGCGGGAAACAGTGCCTGATAGGGTGGTTCAAGAGGATCCTTCATTCGTTTCGGTTAGTCAAATGATGATGTGAATTACAAAATTATCAGAGTTCATCTATTCAGGCACTTCATGTTACGCTACGGTCACTGAAACTACTACGCTTGATCCACTCAAATTGGAAAGGATGTGCCAATGGACTTTACAGCTCTTTGATCATGATATGCCTTAGATCAGATCAGATCGGATTAGATCAAAGAGGCCTATTTTTTATCAAGAAATATATATCAGTACCAGTGTTCCAACCTCATTGTGGACATAGTTCAAAACAGAAGTGTTGAAGAAATCTATGGGACTCTTCTATACTATAATAAATCAGGTCTCAATTAGTAGAGTAAATGGTCTTGTTTTCCATGTCTCTATCTCGCTATCAATATGAAAATGTGATGAATGTTCCCACACACAACTTTAGTTATTTTTTGTTTCCATATATGAGGGGAACCATTGGATATCTATGAAATGTGATGATAAGCGTATTGATTTTGATGAAGGGGTTGATACCGCTAGAGAAGGGAAAGCTAGAGTGTTTGTTATAGGAAACTCTATGTTTTTTATCCTTATCAGTGTATAATATAGGTAGTATACTATGACCAGACCATGATTGGATCATGAATGTTTTTTCACATATCCCAATGGATGGGGTTGAATGGGCGGCTGAAAAAGACATTCGATTCAGTTGACTTGAAGTCTGCCACTAAGGCAGCAATTCAACAAACTATTTAGATAGAGTACCTATTTTGGTTACTCATGACGTCATCAGCTATGGTCCGTGATTTAATCTCTTCACTCCCTCCTTGATCAAGGATCGAGAGGAAGGTTGGTATCTTTTAGCATGGGCCCACCACCCTCTTGATCACATCATTGGATGGTGTGGTTGGCAGCAGCAATATAGGATAATATCTATCTACCCTGGTATATCCTGGTCACTGACTGGGATACATGAATCATGTATCCCAGTGATACATGAAGTATCCCTGTGAGGACCTATAAATGGATAGGGGTGAAAAGTGGGGTATGGGATGGAGTGAATGAACAGCGTGAATATGGATGGGTCTGGAATTGGGAAATGGCGTACGAATAAGGTGATCGGGTATTCTATATATATCTATACATAAGAGTACTATAGAGTAGAGTATTGAGATACCTCATCCTGGTATGATCGATAGGAAGGATGGTCATAGATATGAATGGGGTATTCCTAGGTGAACATCAAAGGTAGCAGCAATGGGTCAATCAGGCAGTTTGGGGTATGTCCAAATCAATCTTGAGCATATGGGGTCGAAAGGCCATTCTACTATGGCATTACCCTTTTTTTTTGTGGTGTTGGTTGTATTATGTGATCATTAGTTCTATTGGTTTATTGAGTGACCCATGTTTAGTTGGGGTTCATGATCAAGGATGGTTGGGAATCACATGTGAGGTTTTTTGTGGTCTTGGTGGTGTTGAGATGGGGCGCATTGGAATCGGATTGGAACACCTTCTACTCCAACCATTGTGCGCTCAAGGGATTGATTTTTCAGTACCCACTCAACTATGGAGGGTCCTGTTTAGTATAATATAGGTAGTAGAGGTAGAACCATTTGGAATTGGTAGGGAGGTTCCATATAGTGGAGGCAGCGTAGCAAGGTGAAGGGCTGTTTAGATATGAGACATGTATTTTTTCTTTATTGACTTACTTCCTTAATATTCTAAGGATGGTAGTGTGATCAAGCCCTATTGGAAGGGGGTCCCAAGGTCATTGGAATACAGGGACACCCTACATCTTTTAAGGGTACTGATATATATTGTGGTGGCAGTTCGAGCATGGCAGGTAGCACTATTGAATTGGAAATGGTACTGGTGATATTGTATATCAGGTGGTCGCACACGGGCTGAGAAACTGTCGATCACTCTATCATGTTCCCCCAATTGGTGGTTTCCAAACAACAACATATCAGGTACTCCTCTACAACTATATATAAGAATATTGTAGAATAAGAATAGTGTATGTTGTTTCTATCAGAATAGCGATTTTTGTTCCTCAAGTTGTTAGAGTGTAGCAACTATATTTGACCGGGTTGTCCACATGTGATTGGACCTCTTGGACAGATGCTGATATATATTGTGGTGGTTCTAATAGTAAGGTGTTACCTTCCAATCCCCAAAGGTTCTGAGGACAACGTAGAGTTGAGTACTAAGGATCATGGATGTAACGTCCCGGTTCCGGAAGCCACCCATAGGCACCACGTACCTGGTTGGTCACATGGCCTCAAGCACATTTCCCCAAATGCCAGAGGCTGCCGACTAGCAGCGAGGGCCTTGGGTGTGATAGTGGGGAAACTATGCCCTCATTGGCAGAGTACACAGTGGAAGAAGAATAGAATACAATAGCGGAAGTAGTAATAACCAACAATATAACAGCAGAAACAAAATCAGAAAACTAGAGCGCATATGTATATAAAAAATGATGCATGATACATAACTAGGAAATCATCCAAACAAGTCACAATACTAGAAAGCACTATAGTACCAAAAAAGTACAAAATAAAAGTAAACAGCTCCTCAGCATCGCAAGCCAAAGCTCGGTCCCATGCTCTCCCGCTCCAAGAAATCAAGTTCCAGAAGTCGAAGGGCGCTTTCCCTTGTCTATACTTGCGGCAACATAGTCTGCTTGGTCCCAAGAGAATGGCCCAAACAGGATGTGAGATAAAATCTCAGTAGGAATTCACCCGAAGATCTGTGCCTAACAGTCAGTGAGTATATGGTAGGTAAAAGTACAATAAGCAGTAAACAGCAAGCAATAGGCAGTAACAGTAAGCAGTAAGGCAGGATGATACAACAGCAATCAACCACAACCAACAACAGCAGTGAAGCACAAAGCTAACAACAGAAAACCATATGGGGAGTACTCGCAGCCATCTCCTCAGGTCCTAACCAAGAAGTACCACAACCCTCTAGGAAATGAACTCAACCTAACCCCTCTGTCTTGGTCATACACATTCATGAGACTCTATGGGGAATCTCACTCGGTCAATTCCCCTCATAGTCTAGGGTAGTCAGGGACTCTCTTGAGGAAGGTCACGCGGTCTAACCCTCTTAGCTCCATGGTCTAGAGACTCTATGAGGCAACTATCTCGGTCAATTCCTCCTATAGCCTCAAGTATACCACAGGCTCTCTGAGGAAGCTCACTCGGTCAATTCCCCCTCTATCCTGGGAAGGTTCTTAAAGAGATTCAAACAAGGTAAGTCTCTCTGAGGAAGCACACTCGGTCTACCCTCATGTAGTCTATAAAATCCAAGACTCTCTGGGAGCTCACTCAGTCCATCCCCTCTGTAGTCTGTAATGTCTATGACTCTCTTGGAAGCTCACTCGGTCTATCCCTTATAGTCTATAGCACCAGGTTCTCTCAGCCCCGTGCTGGTCAGTGCATAATAATGCTATAAGGCCAAAGTACACCTATAGAGCTACTTGGCTAACCAAAGTACACCTATATAGCTACTTGGCTAACCAAAGTACACCTATAGAGCTACTTAGCTAAACAGTCTACTAGGAAACAAACATGTCATGAAATCCACTTCAACCTATAATCGTAAGGCATGAAAATAGGTGTAGCAGCCAAAGGAAAATGAGACAAAAAGGTCACAAACTAAACTAAGCAAGGAAAAACACATCCAAGAACATAAAATTATCCCCTATCATGGTCAAATTACCTCTATAGAAGCATACAGGCAAGGAAGGAAAACAAAAAGGGCAAAAGGGTAAACATGTGATACCTCGTTCACAGTTATCGGTGGAATTTCACACATAAACTCAAGTAATTTGAACGGTAAGGCACAAACCACCTACCTCAATCCTAGGAGAACGATATAATTGAACCACGATGGCTGATTCTCCCTATAACATCGTAGATCTGAGAAAACGCACAAAACGTTCAACCTTATAAAACTCGAGAAGGAGGAAGAATTGGAAAGCAAGGTTCAAGAAGAAGAAAGAAATCACCGCTGTGCTTCCAATGAAATCAACCACACTCGAATTGGAGATCGGATGGAGAGGCGGGAGCTTGGGGAATATTCGGCCATACAGGTCGCTCTCGGGTGAACCAGACCTAGAAGAAGGCAAATAACGTGATGAGGTGTGACCCCGGTCCGTTTAGTGAAAAAAAGAAAAGTAAACGGCGTGTATTTTTAAAGAAAACAGCGTGTAGTGGGTTTTTCCATACTCCGCTAAAATCGGCCTCCATGTCGCCCCTACACACCGTGTGTGTGGCCCAGGCACATTCAGCACACGGCTTCGATTCGGAGAAGAGTACATGGCGTGTACTCAGAAAGTACACGGCGTGTACTTCGAAAATTTCCAGAAACTCCATTTTTCTTAAAAACACCAGAAAAAGGAAAAGCATACCGGAAACGAAGATCGGGGCTCTTAAAAACTTCCCCCCTTAAAGAAATTCATCCTCGAATTTCCCTAGGTGAGTGTAGAAGGAAGATCCTCGAACAGTTCTGGCCACTGTGATCGAACCTCGGCCTCCCTCTCCCAAGTCTCGTCCTGTACTCGCTCGTGCTGCCATAGTACTCGTACCAGAGGAACAGACCGGCCTCAGAGAGCCTTCGTACTGTGATCGAAAATCTGGATAGGATGCTCCTCAAATGACACACCAGATTAAAGCTCAACCTCCTCGGGTTAGAAAACATGAGACGGGTATGAAAAGTAACGTCGGAGCTGAGAGATGTGGAAGACGTCGTGCATAGCGCGGTATCTCTAAGGTAACTGCAACCAATAGGCGACTGGCCCGACTCTCTCCAACACCTCAAACGGTCCGACGTACCGTGGTGAAGGCTTACCCTGTCTCTGAATCCTCTTATGTCCCAACCTCGATGTGACACGTAGGAAAACCTGATCTCCGACCTCGAACTCCAGAGGTCATCTCCGCTGATCAGCATAAGACTTCTGTCGAGATTGTGTTGTAGCCATCCTCTTCTGAATCAACTCTATCTGCTCTGAGGTCTCCTGAACAAGATGAGGTCCTAGCAAAGCTGCCTCTCCTGCCTCCAGCCAGCATAAGGGTGATCGGCCTGGCCTACCATACAAGGCCTCGTATGGTGCCATCTGAATGGTTTCCTGAAAACTGTTGTTGTAGGCGAACTCCACAAGAGGTATATGCTTCTCCCAAGAACCGCCGAAGTCTAGAATGCAATCTCGGAGCATATCCTCAAGCACCTGGATCGTGCGCTCGGACTGGCCATCAGTCTGGAGATGGTATGCCGTACTCAGAAGCACCTATGTACCCAAAGTCTTCTGAAGTCCCTACTAGAACCGAGAGGTAAAGCACGCATCCCTGTCTGAAACAATGGAGTGTGAGAATCCATGTAGATGTACAATCTCTCAGATGTACAGTCATCCCAAATCATCAACACTGAAGGTTTCCTTAATCAGCAAGAAGTGTGAAACCTTCGTAATCCTGTCAACAACAACCCAAATAGCATCACTCCCCTGAGGTGACCTCGACAACTCAGTCACGAAGTCCATCGCGACATCATTCCACTTCCACTCCGGAATGGGTAACTACTATAAGAGACCTGCTGGTCACTGATTCTCTGCTTTCACCTGCTGACAATTAGAACATATCATGACAAAACTAGCAACATCTCTCTTCATACCTGGCCACCAATACTGGCGATGAAGATCCCGATACATCTTGGTGACGCCAGGATGAACTGCCCAAACTGAGGAATGAAAATCCCGCATCAGCTCCTCGCGTATGTTTGCTGGCACCCATACGCGTCCCTAGAAACGCAAGATCTCATCCTCGCTCACTGTCCATCCAGGAAGTGTGTCCCCTCCTAACACACTCTCCCGTAGGACCAAGGCCTCTGAGTCTGATAGCTGCCTCATTCGTACATGATCAAGAAGTGTAGAGGTAACATCCATAGATGAAAGAAAAGTTTGTCCCTACCTGTCATGCACCTCCAGATGCATCTCAGAGAATAGACTCATAAGCTGCCACTCACTACTGGCCTCCTGAACTGCCTGAATTTGATTTCATCTTCTCAACGCATCTTCCACTGCATTGCCCTTTCTCAGCATATAGGTGAGCTCGAAGTCAAAGGACTGAAGATACTCGACCCACCTGCGCTATCTCAGATTTAGATCACGCTGAGTGAAGATATACTTGAGACTCTTGTGGTCAGTAAAAACCAAAAAGTTCTCTCCCAGAAGATAGTGTCTCCAACAGCGTAAGTCATGAACAACTGATGCCAACTCTAGATCATGCTTCAAGTAGTTCTTCTCTTGTGGCCTCAACTGCCGATACCCATACGCAACGACTCCGTCTCCCTGCATAAGCACGACTCCTAGCCCAATACCCAAAGCATCACAGTAAACAGTGTAGTTCTTGCTCGAATCTGGCAAGACTAGTATCGGTGCTGACGTCAACCTCCCCATCAACTCCTGAAAGGATGACTCACAAGGATCTGACCATAAAAGCATTGTCCCCTTCTTGTCCAGACCTATCAACGGTGCTTCTAGGTGTGAGAAGTCCTGAATGAAGCGCTTGTAGTACCCTACTAGCCCTAGAAAACTCCGCACCTCGAAGACGTTCTTCGGCTGCTCCCAGGAAACTACAGCTCTCACTTTCTCTGGGTCCACTGACACTACTTTCTCCGAGATAACATGACCCAGGAAGTGAATCTGATCCATCCAAAAGTGGAACTTCGAGAGTTTAGCATACAGCCTATGCTCTCTCAGTGTACTCAGAATGATCTCAAGATGTGTGGCATGGTCGTGTCGAGTGTAAGAGTACACTAAGATATCTTCCACGAAGACCATGACAAAGGAGTCTAAGTATGGATGGAACACTTGGTTCATCAGTGCCATGAAAATTACAGGCACGTTCATAAGACCGAACGGCATGACTGTACATTCTTAAAGACCATACCTGCTCCTGAAAGCTGTTAGAGGTATATCTGATGGTCTAACGCGCAACTGATGATAACCGGACCTCAAGTCGATCTTTGAGAATACACGGGATCCTTGAAGCTGATCAAAGAGGTCATCGATCCTCGGAAAGGGATATCGGTTCTTGACCGTCAACTGGTTCAACTTCCAATAATCCACAAAAAGCAGAAGGGTACCATCTGCCTTCTTTGCAAACAGGACAGGTGAACCCCAAGGAGAAGTACTGGGTCGGATGAAACCCTTTGCCTGCAACTCCTCCAAATGCTTCTTGAACTCCTGCAACTCAGGTGCAGCCATCCTATAAGGAGGAATGGACACCAGTGCTGCTCCTGGCATGAGCTCAATCGAGAAGTCCACCTCACGCTCCGGAGGTAAACCTGAAAAGTCTTCTGGAAAGATATCCCGGAAACATTCCACCACTGGAGGAAAGTCCAACTGTGAAGTCCCCTGGTCATCCAGATAAAGACTGGCGATCTGGGCTCTAACTTCCCCTAGCCCATGATGCTCTGGTCTAGCTCCACCCGCCTAGACATCCCACTTGCCTATATGAAGGAAATATCTGCCCTCTGGTGATACAAAACTCACCCTGCAGAGATAGCAATCGACGACTTCCTGGAAACGAACTAACCAGTCCATCCTGAGAATGACGTCATAGCCCATCATCTCTAGGACATAGAGGTCCCATAAGAAATGACACCATGCAACCTAAAGAGGGAACTCTCTGCACTATCGTAGGCTAGATGTCCCCGTTCCCAACGGCGTGTCAAGAGTCAACAAATCGACAGACTAAAAGATACAGAGCCCAAGGCTCTCCACAACCACAACAGAGATAAAGCAATGGGAATCACCAGTATAGAAAAGAGATGACGATAAAAATGAGGCTACTAAGATTGTACCTCGAACCGTAGAAGGGTCAGGATCCTGCTCCTGATAGGTCTTCTCCACGACAAAAGACTGGCCTGCACCGCGACCCTACGCCCCTGGTTGACCACTCTGAGTTGATCCACTCTATTTTCCCTGATGACCTGGTGACTGACCACCACGGCTGCGACCTCTACCTCGGCCTGAATGGCCGGAAGAACTCCAGTTCCCTGACTAGAGGGAAACTGGTGAAGCATCTCCAGAATGTGGGGTCATAGATGAACCCCTACCACCAGCTAAAGGTGAGAAGATGTGACATAAAAACTGAAGATGGCCCATCTTGCTGCAAGATCGGCACTCTATAGGATCCCTCTGGCACTGAGGCCTAGTATTCCAACTTCTACCGCACTGGTATCATACGACCTGGCTTCCAGAAGATGCATCCTGTGATCCTCGATCTCCTCGAGAAGACTCTCTGCGACGCTTCCTACTGTCCGTAGGAGGAACACCAGCTCTGGATAACGAACCGTCCTAGCTCACTGCTCCAAAATCTCTCAGATTGCGCTCAGTGATCAATGCTTGGTTGACGATGGAGGATATAGAAGTCAACTGAAAGATATTAACCTGGGAACAGATCTCCTTCCTGAGACCGTCCTCGAACTTCCTCGCAAGGAACAACTCATCACCTATTGGGATCTGTGTGAAATGTTGCAGCTCAGTGAAACGAGACGATTACTCCATAACAGAGAGAGTACCCTAATGCAGACTCATAAACTCCCGAGCTCGATCGGCCCTCAGGGTCTCCGGATAGAATTAGTCATAGAAGGTGATTCAAAACTCATCCCAAGACATATCCTGCTGACGCCCTGACTGTGAGATCACCTCTCACCACCTCTTGGAGGTGTCTCGGAGCATATAAGTAGCCAGATTTACCCTTTTCTCTGGAGAGATCTCTAGGTGCTCAAATATAGTCAGTGTGGCCTCTATCCATGACTCTACAGCCTAAGGTCCCCCATCCCCTGAAAAAGTAGAAGGATGCTGATGTTGGAAAACCCACGTCAACTCAGCCATCGACGAGGCAGGATGCGGTGCTCCCTGGAAGGTCTGCATCATCCTCCATAAGTCCTCCCTAAATTGCGTATCATCACCTATGACAGGTATGACAACCGGTGCCAAGGCTGGCTCGACTGGAGGATCAGAAGGAAGTCCCTGATCAGCCATATCGACGTCCAATCACTGCCTGAGGACAGACATACAATCGGGGGACGTCTCGGAGGCATAGCTCTGAAAGATCAAAAGTAAACCTTAGATCAGAAAAACAAGGACAGAGAACACAAGAGTACAAAATAGGAACAGGGAAAGTAAACTATCAAGTTCTACAAAACCCGACTACACGACATGTATAAAAATTACACGACGTGTCTACTTAAGCCACCGATATGGGCGTGTACCCCTGCCCGACAGGTCGTGTAACACCACAACTATATGGCGTGTTGACCCAACACACAGCGTGTACTGGAAGACTATTCCCCTGCCCGAGTCTCTTTACATGGCTAACTCATACGGTCAAACAACCTCATACTACACGACATGTTCCCTAGGGACACGGCGTGTACTAGACACTAATTCGACGGCCCATGTTGTTAGTTACACGACCGTCTACATGGTTGGAATTTACATGGCGTGTTATGAACAAACATGGCGTGTATAGGTAAAGGTGACACCGTCCCGTATTTTTCATGACATGGCCGGGTACCTGGGCAAGACTACACGGCGTGTTCTGAAAGCAACATGGTGTGTCTACTCAAGCTTCCCTGACCCATGTTGTTGGTGACACGGTCGGGTACACGAATCTAACTACATGGCGTATACCTGTCGTACACGGCGTATACCTACTGTACACGGCGTGTTCCTGAAGTTATTTCTATAACACTGTGTTCCTGCACACATAGTCAGTAACACGGCCTGAAAACTACACGACATGTGACCAAAAAGTACACGCCGTGTATTCTGGGTTTTTCTGGGTAGTAGCTCAGAAACCGCATAGAATACCCAAAAACACAGAAAACCAAGAAAAGAGGTGCCAAATTCCAATTCATGAGGGCCCATACTCCCCGCGAATCAAAGTTTGTCATCTCCAACAGTCATGTACAAAAGAAAACAAGATCACGATCCACCAATTTCTGATTCAAGAGGGCCCATAACACCTCAAGAATCAAGATTTGACATTCATTTAAACAAAGTACAACACAAAAAATTCTCTAGAAAGTAGCAGAATTTCTATCAAGCATCTATCACAATAGCATGCATAATCTACACAACGTCTATCACAATAGCATGCAATCGCTAATGCACCCTAAATGGCATGGAAAGAATGCATGACATGTGATTTCTACAAGTGCCTATATGATTCATGAGACGACATACCCTCATCTCATCATGTTGCGACATAAAAAGAACCGTAATATCAAAACAATAATAGGAAAAAACATGTGAATCACTCTAGGTGAAATCGTATCAACCGTAAAATCTCAAAACCAGAACTGCAATAAACGAGGTAGTATGGATTTTCCCTGTACATGGGTTAGCTACTCCCGGGCACAGCTTATTACTAAGTACCAAATCTGTCCTATCCCTGACTAATGTCTCCAAATAGTAAATTAAGAGAAAAGAATTCCTCTGATACCACTTTGTAACGTCCTGATTCCGGAAGCCACCCAGAGGCTCCCCATACCCTGTTGGTCACATGGCCTCAAGCGCATTTCCCCAAACACTAGAGGCTGCCGACTAGCAGCGAGGGCCTTGGGTGTGATAGTGGGGAAACTATGCCCTCATTGGAAGAGTACAAAATGGAAGAATAATATCATACAATAGCGAAAGTAGTAATAACCAACAATATAACAGTGGAAACTAAATCATCAAACTAGAGCACATATGTATATAAGAAATGATGCATGATATATAACTAGGAAAGCATCCAAACAAGTCACAATGCTGGAAAGCACTACAGTATGAAAAAAAGTACAAAATAAAAGTAAACAGCTCCTCAGCATCGCGAGACAAAGCTCGGTCCCATGCTCTCCCACTCCAAGCAATCAAGTTCCAGAAGTCTAAGGGTGCTTTCCCTTGTCTATACCTGCAGCAACATAGTCTTCTTGGGCCCAAAAGCATGGCCCAAATAGAGTGTGAGATAAAATCCCAGTAGGCATTCACCCTAAGATCTGTGCCTAATAGTCAGTGAGTATATGGTAGGTAAAAGTACAATAAGTATTAAACAGCAACAGCAAGCAATAGGCAGTAACAGCAAGCAGTAAGGCAGGATGATACAACGACAATCAACCACAACCAACAACAGCAGTGAAGCACAAATCTAACAGCAGAAAACCCTATGTGGAGTACTCGCAGCCATCCCCTCTGGTCCTAACCAAGAAGTACCACAACCCTATGGGCAGTGCACTCAGCATAACCCCTCTGGCTTTGTCATACACATTCATGAGACTCTATGGGGAAGCTCACTCGGTCAATTCCCCTCATAGTCTAGGGTAGTCAGGTACTCTCTTGAGGAAGATCACGTGGTCTAACCCTCTTAGCCCCAAGGTCTAGAGACTCTCTGAGGAAGCTATCTTAGTCAATTCCTCCTATAGCCTCAAGTATACCACAGACTCTCTGAGGAAGCTCACTCGGTCAATTCCCCCTCTAGCCTGGGAAGGTTCATAAAGAGATTCAAACATAGTAAGACTATCTGAGGAAGCGCACTCGGTCCACTCTTATGTAGTCTATAAAATCCAAGACTCTATAGGAGCTCACTCGGTCCATCCACTTTGTAGTCTGTAATGTCTAAGACTCTCTGGGAATCACACTCGGTCTATTCCTTATAGTCTATAGCACCAGGTTCTCTCAGCCCCGTGCTGGTCAGTGCATAATAATTCTATAAGGCCAAAGTACACCTATAGAGCTACTTGGCTAACCAAAGTACACCTATAGAGCTACTTAGCTAAACATTCTACTAGGCAACAAACATGTCATGAAATCCACTTCAACCTATAATCGCAAGGCATGAAAACTAGTGTAGCAGCCAAAGGCAAACGAGACCAAAAGGTCGCAAACTGAACTAAGTAAGGGAAAACACATCCAAGAACAGAAAATTATCCCCTATCATGGTCAAATTACCTCTACACAAGCATACATTCAAGTCAGGAAAACAACAAGGGTAAAAAGGTAAACACGTGATACCCTGTTCACGGTTATCGGTGGAATTTTGCACATAAACTCAAGGACTTTGAATGGTAAGGCACAAACCACCTACCTCTATCCTAGGAGATCAATATAATTGAACCAAAATAGCTAATTCTACCTATAACGTTGTAGATCTGAGAAAACGCACAAAATGTTCAACCTTAGATAACTCGAGAAGGAGGAAGAATTGGAAAGCAAGGTTCAAGCAGAAGGAAGAACTCACCGCTGCACATCCAACGCAATCGACCGTGCTTGAATCAGAGATCGGACGGAGAGGCGGGAGCTCGGGGAATATTCGGTCATACAGGTCTCTCTCGGACGAATTGGACCTAGAAGAAGGCAAATAACGTGATGAGGCACGACCCCGGTCCATTTAGTGAAAAAAAAGTACACGGTGTGTATTTTTAAAGTACACAGCGTGTAGTGGGTTTTCCCGTACTCTTCCAAAATCGGCCTCCACGTCACCCCTACACACCGTGTGTGTGGCCCAGGCACGGCCAGCACACGGCTTCGAGCCAGAGAAGAGTACACGGTGTGTACTTAGAAATTACATGGCGTGTACTTCGAAAATTTCCAGAAACTCCATTTTTCTTAAAAACTCAAGAAAAAGGAAAAGCGTACCTGAAACGAAGATTCGGGTTCTTACAATGGACGTCTCATATTGGGCATACTAGGGAGGGATGCAATCACCGACTTCCTTATTCTTTTAAGGATAGAATTCCTAGAATTGGTTGGGGGTTCGATCTACCTAAAGTGAGGGACCCATTCTCTACTATTTAAAATGGCCCTTCACTAGCATTAGAAGAATAAGGAAGATGATCTAGAACTATGGAACGTTCACCACACTATTAGAGTAGAGTAGGGGGTTCGATCCACTCTTTTCTTATGGTATTTGTGGCTCAATGGCATAGTGATCCTACCACTGGTTTTAAATGAGCTATTGAGAGTCTTGGGGAACATATCAAATGGATCAAATAGGATGGGAAGTGATTTGACGACTCCTATGGGGGTATACAGTTGTGTCAATGTGGAACGCCAAGGCACAACAAAGGCATATGGGAGTGGATGGTAGTGAGTGGAATGGCTCAAGCCAGTGGTGTCCATTGATGTTTAGTTTTTAGTCATGATGCACATATATCTAAGGTCAGATGGTCCAACTCCAATTGTGTTTTCTCCTCCTTTCTTCCCTTTCGATTTCTAGTTGCGCGATATCACCCATACTAGTGCAATGGCTTGTCCGTAGAGATGTTATGAGTGGTTCAACCCTCTCCAATGGTTATGTTGTTTTGATTCCAATACCATCCTTTCTCTCATTATACACCTACCTGTCTTACAACCCCAATCACTTAGTAGAACTCCTCATTCGAGCAACATTTCCAATACGGCACACTCATTTCCTTTTCAGTGAAGGCGGTACTTATATATATAGGGTGGTACTTAAATATATTATGGTCATGGTCATGATCCTATAAATTGGTGCCACTGGGTACCTCTTTACACTTCGAGAAAGAACCCCCATGACATTCCAACCTATAAATAGTCCTCCTTTTGCCGTTGGGCTGATCATAGTTCCCATCGTTGCTCATTGCCAATGGTTCATTCTATGGTTTGACTGCTCCATTCTCTCTTCAGTGTGCGGTGTGATCAGGTTACAATGCTCCATGGATCTCACTACAATAGAACGATTGAGTTCCCAAGATCCACACCTACCTATTCAGGTTCGTAGTGAGCATCAAGAGGGTGTTTGTCCATTCCTTGAGATGGGAAAAAGTGTAACCTTTCAAGCGTGAGTTGGCCATCCAACCATCTTGTCAACTGGAAGCATAGACATTAAACCATGGGACTAAGATTGAATGGTGCGGTTTAGAGTTGATTTGGATAGAACTATTCTGAAGGAAGATTTCCAAGCTCTCATCAATCATTTGGGAGTTGTGATTTTGATATTGGGTGTTATGATATCGTTTTGAGCAGGATTTTTTGGTTCCCACCTATAGCCCAAGCCAATCCTCCTATGTTTTGAGATGGTGTTTCAATCCGTACTGGCTATTGCACCAATGAGAACAGTTTAAATTTGGAGTTTAGCCACCGCTATGAGTGGATCCAATTTCCCTCGGGAGTGGATGGTCATTAACGATCAACCTAGTTTTATAATTCCCCAGCTTCCTTTGTTTCATTAGAAAGAATGAACGATCGAAGTCAGTTAGTTCAGGTGCTCTTGGCTCGATATGGAAACAACTACAAGCCTCGGGAAGTGGGACATGCCCTTCAGACCAGTCAGCAACATTGGCCATGAATCTTGGTTATATATAGGTAGTAATACTATTAGATAGAGTATTGAGATGTATAATTGTAGATTCTAAGAAATAGTGGCACTGGTCACCTTTCAGGACCATTCACTATGGGTTGAGCTCAATCCAACTTGATCTGTTCACCAGTTCGACATTACAACATGGGCTACTGTAGTGTGCTCGGTAGCTGGTGTGCACAATCAAACTAGAAGGAAATATATATCAGTGTTAGGCTATGAGATGTTGTAGTTTATTTCTCAGGGCAATTGGAATGAAATGGTCAAGAAAGTCAACAACAAGCTGTTTGGGTGCTGGAATCTTAGAATA
The DNA here is from genome assembly GCA_963277665.1 of Viscum album. NCBI lineage: Eukaryota > Viridiplantae > Streptophyta > Magnoliopsida > Santalales > Viscaceae > Viscum > Viscum album. The sequence continues at coordinate 1,420,784,978 of OY728136.1, read as the reverse complement.
GATAAGTGCAGTTGTAGATAGCATTCGTACGACTGTCTTGCCTACCTACCGAGTGAATGGAGCTATATGATCTGTCTGTGGGATCACGTACAGTTATGGGGTGCTGATCCAAACCAATGTAAGACATATGATGGACTGGATTAGGGTTTTAACTGAACAACCAGCAGCTCGAGTGCCTTGTGGTTCTACAGTTGGGTTCCAAACTCGCTTGGGAGAACTATCATTGTTATATGAGAGGAAATTATTCATGAAATCATACATAGGCTCATTTAATTGGGTGTAAATCGATCGAATATTCTACCTTTGGTTTTCCAATGCAATAAACCAACTCATTGCCAAACAGAAGTGTCAGGAGCAGTAGTGGTGTCTTGCTAGTGCGGTGCGAAAATCATCGAATGGGCTATCGAGCTTGTTTACCATTGTTCCCAAAGACCAGATACAGTAGCTGGATGACGATTACGACTCACGTGGTGATACAAACAAATCCAATTAGTGATCGTTATGTGCCGATAGGTTCAAGAAGTAGGTGAATCATGATGATATCATTTATCTTGATGATTCAGGGAGGTCTACTCATGGCTGCTTCAGGGAGACAGTCGACTTGTTCAAAATCTAGAAGGGATGATTGGAGTTCAAATGATGGTGGTAATGCTTGATTGTCTAGATGGGTTTGGAAGTAATGGGTTTAGGGTGATTGGAGTGGATTATTTCATGATGCATTGGTGGTGGGATGATTGAGTCGAGCATATGAAGATGAATAGGGTGTGTTCGACCGATTGGAATAGGTAGTTTTCTCAACTATTAGAATACATTAGGTCTGAAAAACTTTAAACTTTCTTATTTGTGTTACCTCATGATATCATGAGCATAGTCAGGAAAAAAACTTCCGGGAGTGAAGAAGGATGTCATATGGGTTGGGTTGAGAATTGGAATTCACTCTATGAGATCCAATCTTCAATACCTCAATAGCTCAGTGATAGAGAATTGACGTTTCCTTTGGATAGTCAACTAAACAAGACAAATAGCCTTAAGGTTGATTGAATTTCTTTCTTCTCACTCAATTATCAGAAAGGACAACTCAAGTAGATTGTATTTCTCACTTTGATCTTGTACTCATTCTAACTGATATTTGTATTTGTCTTTCTCCTAAGGGAATTCAAAGACTCTCCCATCCTGCTATGACTCAAGGATGGTCCATCCTCATCTCAGAACAAAAAAAAGTTAGAGGTGAAGGTACGATCCATATAATATAGGTAGTATCCTAGTTGAGATTCAATGTGAGAAGGACTATGCTTCATCACCAGTGCACATGAGAAAAGGAAAGGCCAAGGAGAGAGGAATATATAGAATAAATTACTAAATTTTCTTTGTAGTAGTCAAGGGAATGGAGATTATAAAATTTAATAACTAGTTCTAACTATAACTAGAGATATATATAATAGAAAATGCTGAAGACATTATATTCTATAATACTTACTATCTCTTACTAAAGAAGTTGAATGGAGGTTCTTACCGCTTGGACACCTACCTTTCACTTTCCCATCATATCAAAAAACATTGAGTTAAGTGAAGACCAATAGAGATGATACCAAGGTTGAAAGGTACCTCCAGGTCTGGATCAGGAGATAGAGTTGGCCTACTACCTATATTATACTGACTCTACACACTATGAGCATCGGTCAGTACTCTACTCTAATAGTCTAAATCCATTTTATAAGTCCGTACTTCAACCTTATGGTCCTGATATTCCTTATCCCTCATTGGAACCTGAGTTGACCTGGCCTTGCCTTCCCAATTTCACTACCATTGCCTTGCTCTTATCCTCATTGTTATATTCTTTCATAACAAAGGCTTTTGTGAGTGACCTTCACTTAACTGAATGCACACACTCAGGTTGGTTTATTAGACCACTCACGCCAAGTGCTACCGCCTCATCCATCTTGTCACATTTGGATTTTTGCATCCTTCTGCCAGCTTCAATCAAGCATTAAATGACTACTAACCATAAATAGTAAGCAAGTAGGGGTTGAGAAGGGTCAGTAGTAGATTGAAAATGAAATTATGTGGGGTCTTCTTGGTGAATAAAATTCGATAGGTATCCCCTAGATATCGAACGAACTAGCCACTCGTTATTATAGAAAGGGTGGGTCTTGTGAGATTCTATGCGCATAAGAATCTCCTCAATTCCTCTAAATGTATGTAAGGTTATTTTATATCTGACTCTTTCTAAAGGGTTAGGAACCCTAAAATCGGAAAATATCAAATCCAAAATCGGTATAATATAGGTAGTAGAGGTCTTCGGACCGCCCTGGACTCTCCCAATAGTTTTTATCCTGAAAAAGGCTGAATCTTGAAGCTTGTGCTTCAATAAAAGATGGAAAAAGGGGCACATATAGAGAACCACTCTGAGTCTTGATTCCCCTTTATTTAGGGTCCCATGCATCACACTATTAGAAGAGTACTGAGAAGACATTTTTGAATTCACACTTTTGGGCTATGACACTCGGGACAGGACTAGTCAACTCAATCAAGTATTTGGAACGAGGATTATAATTACTCTACTATATGAAATGAATGATAAATGATTTCTACCAACCTCAACGGCCTATATGCTATGATTAGGACTTGCAGCTTGACCGACACTTCAAATTCTCCTTTCTCTTTCTTTTCCCCCTAAGGCTTCAGTACTCTATGCTATTAGTTCTCTACAACCACAGACTGAAGTTTAGTTCCTTATCCATATCAGTACTGGACTCATAGGGATAAAGAAATCACCTACCTTCAAGGGTCTCTCAACTGTATGAATACGAACCCAAGTTGGCCATTCACATTCAGAAGTAGTCATATTTCCTAGCTTCAGTTACTGATAGGGATAAGGTTCTAAACCCTTGATATATCATTAGCACCTTTATAAACCAAACCAAACCAAACAGAATAGGGTGAAGTAGTTGAGAATGAACCCTTTATTCTTTTGGTCATTTCCAAGTCTTGTGATGGTCAGTTACTCGGAATGTAAAGTAGGCCCACTTATAATGGAATCGCTCTTCTTAGGTATTTTCTGATCCCTATTTGTATTCTTATATCTTGGACTCTTAGCAGGAGGGAGATGTATCCATATGGGCTATGTTATTTTTTCACGATTTATTTACTTCTTGACTCGTTCAATATTTCTAGCACTTATGCCTATCTATTATAGAGGATAGAGGCCTCTATAGGGAAGGGAAACTACCCAGTAGATAGGGCGACACTTAGCTCAAGAAGGAACACTATACGAAACAGGAAACTAAAAACCCCTATTTAGTTTAGTATAATCTAGACAGGTGCTCTTCAATATAGTTTATAAGCATGTATTCTCTTAATATAGTCTCATATTGTACACAAAAGATTCTAGACTCAGATATGGTGCTACTATTTCTTTTAGGCTCAATAGCATTCTAGTTTGAGGGGGCATGCCTTATCTCTCTCTCGCTCTCCATTCAACTACCAGACACACAACGACATGTAGAGATAGAACATCAACAATATAAAACATTCCTCATTTGGTAAAGATCTCCAGAAGAGGTTAGTCGTAGTACATCTTATCATATCTGGTGCTTCTCTTTTACCCTAGCTCAGGAGAAAGAAGCAAGTTTCATTATCCATAAACTAAAGAGGAAATAAATGATTCCTCAATACTTTACTCTAATAGTCTCACTTTAAGAGCTATCAGTACTCTACTCTAACAGTCTTAAGATATCATGCTTATTCAAATCCAAAAACTCACTCTTATGGGGTGAACTGCCTCACATACAGGATTACGAAAGCACAGGGATAATAAAGAAGAAAATGGCACACATCTCGATAGCATGACCTTCTTTATTCTGTGAGTAAATCAATCATGACCCTGTCTAAAGGGATGCTACTGATATATAAGGGTTTAGAACTCATCTACTTAACTCTATTCAGTTACTTGCTACTTTTATCATAAAAGACATTTTCTCAGTATCTCCGAAAGAAAAAACGAAGATACTGCCATAGATACTGATCGGACATTATGCCCACTTCAGAAATGAATCTAATAATTCCTAAAGTTGAGTGACGAGTCCACTGGCAAGATAATTAAGCAAAGTAGCATGTCAGTAATCTTCTAATAGTGTCTATCAGTTGATCCAAATAATTTTAATGAAAAATTTCATTCCAGACGGAATTAAAGAGAAAAAAATAAATCCCTTTCTCTAGCCCTTAGAATACCATGAATCATGACCCTAGTGAAGGTAGTCGATGAAAGGAATAGGTGGTTTCCAAGTATAGAGTCATTATATATAATGATCTATATGTATTGGATGTATTCCTTAGTTGGGGATAATTTATTTGTATATGACACTCTATCCGTCTATTAGAATAGAAGAGTACCTATCTTTTATTTCCTAAGTCCTTGACTTGAACACTACGATGAAATCATGTAGAACCTCAGTGGAATGATTCAACCTTATATCATATCATTCATTCCCCATTCATGCCTTCCTTCAAGGCCTATTCTTTTCGATATCCTTGTTCCCCTCTTTCCAGAAACATCCTTTTCTTCAGATTTATGGGACTGATTTCTGAAATCCCTTGACCCCTTGCCACAACCAAGTCTTCCCCAACCTATTCTGATGTTCTTGGTGATCTAGCATGTCATCCACCACCCCAACTGTGATGGTACCCTTTGGATAGTTCTTTCACAAGTGACCCATCTTCTTCTTCTTCCAAATGGTTTTTTCCCCTCAAGTACACAACTCTATATAGAAGTGGTTCTGTCTTTCTTCTAGTAGGAACTCTCTAATTCTTCATCCCCATGTTCCACAGATGGGTATCCAACAATATATATCAGTATCATCTCATGATTCTACATTCATTTGGTTGATCCCTTGTCTTCTATGTATGGATGGCTCTTCTTGATCTTGAGGTCATGGGCTAACTCGACCATAAGGAGAGGGGATTAAGATGCCCTCATCTAAGTCTGTCTATTTCGTTCTTTGTTTTAGGAGCTCATAGGTATCAAGGGTTGTTTTGAAACACGACTGGAGGACTTGAGATGTCGTTAAGGTCTCAAAGAGGGAGGTGAAAAGAAGAAGTTGAGTATATCATAGCTGACTGTAGGTTGGAGAATCTCCTCTTTCCCTGTTTAAACCTCACCCTATGTTAGTCTTCCTCGTCGAAGACATAGAAATGAAACTTTGTAGATAGAGGTGAAGGTTACAAAATGGAAAACCTCATAGTCGAACCTTGTTATTGTACCTTGTCCCTGTATCATGAACACACTAAGGGTACGACATCGGGTCAAATAGGAAGAATTCTCCAAACACTCAAATGGACGAAAAAAGGAAGGCGAAAGCCTACCTATAACTAGGGACCACGAACCGTTCAACAATAGGACAAATGATGATTATGGTAGTTAAAAGTTAGTACTTCAACCTTATTATACCTAACTCACTATGCTTATAGCTTGGGACGATTATCAGTATAATATAGGTAGTATCTATTTGACCGAGATTTGAACCTCGCTGCCACCTTCCTTCTGATATTAGAATCTTGTACACTTTCATTATCTTTCTTTTATTGATCCAGCCTATACCTATTTCCTCTTACTTTGTGTGGCCTCTAGTACCTCTTAGTAATATTCTAAGAGTGAGAAATAATGTTTAGGAAGCTAGCATCCTGAAGGCGAGTCAATAAGGAATGAAGAGTTTACAATTCACAACCACACAAAAGATGATTTTAATTTGAAAGTAGACTTTGTTTTATGCCAAAGAGAGTTAGAATGTGCTTTGGTTCATAGGTGGTATATTCCTATATAGATATAGATAGGCTCTTTATTCGGGCTTAAGCCAGTTTCACTAAGGGTTTAAGTAGTGATTAGGTACGAGCAATAGTCTGATTAGGATTCTTCTAGAACAACGCCCTCTATTAAGAGAAAAAAATATTGATCACTAAAGAGATACAAAGTTGTGTAGTTCCTTTGTTCCTAGAGGAATTGAAATAGATTCCTTAGGATTTTACCTCAATTCAAATTTGTAATTCATTCACTTTCCTAGGGTTAAGGTAAGGGGATTGTTGGTCTTGGTTTCGATTCCAGAGATTGAGATTCGAATTATTATTTTTCTAACTAAAAATAAAGTGAGTTGAGTAAGAAAGAAACTAGATCAAAAATGGAAATAATTGTTCTTTCACTTCTGGGAATTCAATAGAGGATCCCGACTTCGCTATCTAATGATTAGGATGATTCCTAAACTGGAACTGATTCCTACTAGTCACCGATGTTGGTGCCTTTTCTGCTCTTGTCGGAGTAGCGACTCTTGGTACTTTTGGCTTAAGGTAGTCGGGTACGTTTCTTATATAGTTTAGATTAGAGTAATGACTATTAGAGTAGAGTACTTAGGTAAAATACTATATGCTGGTAATGTTCACATTCGGTCGGTCTTCAAGTGAGTGAGTAAGATGAGGAGTGAACAGATTCAGGTTAGCCAAGTACCATCCATTAATCTATTGGATGATGTGATCATCCACCCATTATTGATTCTTCACCCCACTTTTGGTCTTCCCAAATTCAACTGGTATGCGGTAAGAAAAGTCTTCATTATACATGGGTTAGAACCTTATGTTAGCAAGAAGGATTTGGAAGATCAGAAATTTAATACTCTACCCTAAAGGTACTCTTATATATAGTTATAAAAGAGTACCTGTTGAAAGTGAATCATATCATAATCTAGGTACACTTCTATAACTATATATAAGAGTACCATAGAATAATAATAGGTTAGTAAGAAAAAATGAACTTTACTTTTAATTTATGAGTAGGGAATAGGCCTTTTCTAGTGGGATCTCTGGGGTATTACAACCAAATACTAAATAACTTATGGTTATTTGGAATCTTAAAGCGAGTGAGTGGCCTTTAGAAGATGAGAAGGTTTATAATCCTATTTTTAAAATACCTATTTTTGTTGGAATATCTATTTCTTTTGTTACCGGTCTTCTTCTTTGGCTAACTGTTTCAATAAACATTGCCTATCTACTGTGATAGTTGTCTTTGTTGGCATAGAGGCTCTTCCTGTGATCCTAGAAGCTTCTATTTAATCATCAAACATTCATCTCCAGAGGATATTGTTCTATAATACCCTCTTACTGCAAGAAATTAATGGGTTTCTATTGAATCATCTATGAACGAATCTGCTACAAGAAGGGCCTCATCAAAGGAAACTGCCAATATATATTAGTACCAACATCTAGATGCTTCCTCAAGAAATCTACCCAGCTTATACCTTCCTCATTGGCTCGGTACTCTACTCTAATAGTTACATATTTCTACATAGTGTTCAAAAAGTCTTTCAAATGACTCACATGAAACTCGCAGGGACCCCATTCGATCATATGACATATTATATATTATCTAGAGAAGAAGTCAACTACAATATTCTAATAGTTGACCACCATGATTGGTATACATCTATGAATAGCAGTCCTGTGAGGCATGATTCGTTATACTCCTTAGATCATCTCATTTGGTAGGGGGTACAAGAGTTAGATCAGGGTGAACAAAAAAGGGAATGTCTGTTAGAGTAGATTCAGGTACTATGTCTATATAGTCGAGTAAGAAGATTCATTTATAGGCTTGAAACCTTACTTTTTTGGAGAGCGAAATGAACCAATCACACATTAATTAGTTAATGCTTAACAATACATCTAAGGGATTCATCCATACACTTAAAAAAGGAGGTGAATATTCTAATCATATATTTTTTGATAATAGAAAGCTAGCTTTAAAGATTCCAGTTTTCAAACATTCCTAAGCTCTCCATAGCTTTATGTCTATCCTGCCACTCTATCTCTAGCTTTATTATTCACTTAATCTAGAGCTCATAGGTTTCAAAATTAGAACTTACTTCCCCTCAAACTGACATGGGATTATCCTATCATTCAAATGAAATTTTATAGCATGCTAATAATACTTACAAAAGCACTCCAACAACTCCCTTGAACTTTAAGTCGGTATAATCTAGATAGTAGGATACTTATCCAAAAAAACAAGCAGCGACTAAATACAGTTCTTTATCCTTACCAGTCTATTTAATATTTAGTCGATGAATCTTATCATTAGCCTATAACACTATCTACCCTTAAGACCGACTTAAGGGATATAATAGAAGTCTCAAGAGAACTAGTAATCGATGGAATATAAGATAGATAGATAGAAGAGAAAATATAATTCCATCTATAATTTCCACTCCTTCTACCAAGTAAGACATTAGAAATTGAATATATTAGTTAGGATGGATGGAACTACCTCGAACTGGCTTGATAAAGTCAGGGAGATTAGCCAGGTTATATTCTTTTTAATGAAAATCCAGGTTGTTAAAAATATTGTGGGATATATTTCGACACCTTGGACTTCGGAATATTTATTTAGGGATTCCCTGGGTAAATCATCCAATATATATTAGTATCGGCCCTGCGAGAACATCTCTTCTTCAGCCACCTAGGTTTATCACTTTTGAATTAGGGTTCCCACCATATTGATGAGTGATACGTATTTTATGTCCTCATTAACCTTGGCCTCACCTAACTATAAAATGTAGCTAATCCACTAACTGCATTAAATAGAAAACAAAGGCTTTTAACAGCTTTTTACGAGCCTTGTTCTGACTTCTTCTCATTTTCCTGGTTTCTGGGTAAGTCATTGGTTTCCTTGGGACTGATTTTACAGTTAGTAAAGCCACTCATGGAACACTTGAAATATTTATGTGTGATGCCACAAGTACATTTTCTAAATGAATAAGGCTGAATAGGGAGCATATAAACTATCCTTAAAAAGGATACTGACATAGAGAACAAAGACAAGTGAGTGTTGATGGATGGTGAATTCCCCTTATTTATTAAGGCGTGGATGTTGATTTTAGTTGTTTTCTTTGTTGCTGCCAGAGTACTCACTATTAGAAGACTATGCTACATTCAATCCATATTTACCATCACCAGAGGCAGATATGTGCCTAGGAATCAGATTCCTTTTAGACCTGTAAGGGAAATCAGTCATAGGTAGGCCCCTAATACAGATGGAAGATCGGTCTCCATTCATCAGAAACTATCAATTATGAGTTCAAGGTAGGATAACCACCAACATCTTATCTATTTTCATCCTTTATAGTGGAACTAATAGAAATTAAGTACTCTCCAATGAACCTTGACTCTCAACTCTCTCCCAACGAATCAAAAAATCTAGCAATTTTACAGATGAAGAAGGTGTAGGTCAATACTCTTTTAATAGCGTGTTTCCCATTACTTTACCAACCACGAAGAAGCTCAAGATGATGAAACCAACATGAGAGGAACTTTTTATCTATGTCGGTCAAATAGGTACTCTTCTATATAGTCTCACGGAAGAAGAAAGGATCAGGGGAAGGTTATAAACCCTTATATATTCAGTAGCACCTTTAGGGAGGGTGAGGTCCTCTTTCCATATAATCTAGATAGTTAGATAATTCATGTATACCAGGTTCTAAACCATTATATATTTAGTATCACCTTTCTAACCCTTTCTTTATAAAGGGTAAGATCTAAAAAACCTTTAGAAAGGGTCAGGAACGAGCGATCTCTTTAGAACTAGAGACTATATAGAAGAGTATTTGTCTCTCTTAAAAGATCACCTTCACTAAAAGAAGGTTATCATATAAAACTTAAGACTATTTGATACCTACCAATTAGTAAATACATATAGGTATCAGGACCCCAACCTAGGAGACTATGCCACCTGGCCACTTGAGATGTCCTTAGGAAGAATAGATGAGTGTAGCTGCCTGTGGGGAAAGAGCGTATGTAAAGACCCGGAAATTTCAAGGATTTTTTTTCTTAATTTCTTTGGAATTTTAAGAGACTTTGGCTTCTGAAGGCACCTAATCCCGAGGCCTGGTGTGCCCGGAATCAAGTTCTGAAGTTTAGCTCGGGTACGTTCAGTGAACGAATGAGCGGGTTTTTCTAGCTTTTGAACCAGTGCTCGGAATCAAAATATGAGGGCACCGATGGAACCGCAGCGCCAAAAATTGCTTAAGAAGACCTTTTCCGAAGGTGCGTTTTCTCGGGAGGAGTTTTTTAAACTAAGAGGTGTATGTGAAGAATAAAATAAAATTTGTAATCCAATTTTATTTTTTTTCAAAGTAGATTTATCGTTTGTGTGGAAGTTGAGTTGGTAACTTCCCTTGGGAGAATAAAGGGGAGGTGGGGCCCACATGAGCCCCCACCTTTTTACATTCCCCATAACCCCTTGAAGCTCCTCCTTAATGTTGTGACTTTACCTCTTCTCTTTTAATGAATGCCAACACACTCTCTACTCAATTAATTGAACACATTAATTAATTGAATTAGTTTTGAATTTTAAAAGCGCTGGAATGTGTGAATAAATTAAGACAAAGTCTTAATTTATTTTGGTTGATGGGTTGTGTGGGGAAATGGAGGAGATAGAACTCGTCTTCTTTCTTGGAGAATGCGAATAACGTCAAGAACCCGACAAAGAACGCCGTCACCGTAAGGAGTGAATGACGTGCTATTCTTCTTCCCTCTCTGCAGCCGGTGAGAGATGACTTCGTCGAAGAACGATGACGCACCACATCCTTCATCGGGCGAATGCCGCCCACGCTTACGGAGCCTCGATCCACGACGTCGTCTTCCGCGACGCCGTCTTCCGCGACGTCCTTTCCCCGCGGAGACCATCATTTGATGACCTCATAGAGGTAGGGAATTAATTTGTGAATGTTAATGAACCCATGTTTATTTCCTTCTAAAACAAATAACGCGGATCAACTAAATATTAAGTTGATCCGTGAAAGAATATTTTTGCGGGTTGGGAATTATTTATTGCGGGGAAAACCGTAGGGGTTTTGTCATTACGTTCGGATTTTATTTGGACATTCTTCGATAATATCGGCCACCAGTTATCAAAATAATGGAGGGGGTAGGACCGCACAAACACGGCCGAACCTCCTCCCCTATTTTTTTATTTTGATGGTTATCTTCATGGTTTGAAATGGAAGCGATGTGGTGTCGTCACACCATGCGAAAACAAGGAGAAATGCGGTGAAGAAGAGCGGCGCCGTTGCGCTGCTCCATTGAGGCTGAACGAAACTGTGCCCTATTTGGACAGACCCGAACCCGGGTCGGATTGACTCGGTTCGAACCGACCCGGGGGGGGGGGGGGTATCGGGCCGGGTCGGATCGGGCCCGAACCCCCTAATTTTAGATAGATCCGTTCAAACATCCATAACATGGGATACGTACTTCCGATCAATGCACCATCAGTTGCGATGCAATCCTTTGATCGAGACGGTCATTTCGGTATATTACACTCAAGGTTTCGGAGAACTTTGGGTACGACCGAGTTGGTTCGAACACGAAACCAACCGGGCCCTCAGAGCGGAAACGCTTATAACTTGAGCTCCGGACGTTCGATTGACGTGCCGTCGACTTTGTTGGATTTCTCTTGATGAGATGGATCTTTTGGCATAAATCGACTAAGGATTGGACGTAGTTGGAAAGTGGCTGGGTTGGATTGAACCCGAAATCCAACCGGGCCCCTGGAACGGAAAAGCTGATAACTTTCAGACCGGACGTTCGTTTGACGAACCGTCAGCGGCGTTGGTGATGACATTGAGAAACGGTTCCTATGAGTATACCCTATGCGAGTTTGGGGTACAGTTGAGATATGGTCGGGTTGGTTCATACACGAAACCAACCGGGCCCCTAGGATGAAAATGCTAATAACTCACAGACCGGGCTTCCGATTGACGCGCCGTCTGTTGCGTTGAGACCCATATGACGAGACCGTCCTTTGAGATACTTCTTCGTGGGACTTTGCGATACTTGGAGTATCGACCAGTAGCTCGTGGAGCGGACCCTCCTGGATATGAGCGTACGGAGTACGGAGACCGTGTAGCTAGCTGAGACCTGACGACTGCTTGACCGACTCGACTTGGAGTGAGTCGACTAGCCTAGTGGACGGAGCACTACTGTGTTTGGGTGTAGACCCACGGCGGACAGAGCGCCTGGTAGCAGGCCGCAGACCCACAGTACTTGACAGGATAAGTACCTTTGTATGCTATTAGGGGGGATGCACTACTATGTTTGGGTGGCAGACCCCGGCGGGAAGCACTACTGTGTTTGGGTGGCTGACCCACAGTACTCGACAGGAGGAGTACCTCAGCAGTCTTAGGTTAGTTAGAAGTACCTCGGAGTCATGACAGGATCACTATACTCATCGAAGACGGGGCTCTTTAGCAGTTACGGTTTCGATAATGAAAATCTTGGTTTGAGCTGAGTCTATGACCTTTGTGTTTACCTCATTATTGATATGGGTCACTTGATAACTTAGGTATATGTATAGGAATATACCTAGGTAGTGGTTATCATTTGATTTCCTAACCTTAGTGTTTCCTCATGATTGAGATGAGTTACTTGGTAACTTAGGTATAAGTATGGGCTTATACCTAAGTAAGGGTTATCTGTTGAGATCCTTCTTTGTGGTTATCCTTGTTGGATTTAGTGAGACCTTGAGGGTCTTGGGGTCTCTAATGAGTATCGTATACTCACCCCTACACGGGCTATGCCCGCACCTTGTTGTGTTGGTTGCAGATGACAGGCAGCGCTGACAGAGGCCGAGTGTTCGAGGACTGGATGGTACCCGGAGGTGGTCCTCACAACGAGTCAGTATCCAGAGGTGGACTTCACGACGAGACGACACTCGGAGGAGGTTGATGGCTGAGAGCGTTGTGGAGGCTATCTGTACCTACCATTCAGGTAGGATCCGTGGTGGACGATCCAGGAGCTGTGCTATCTGTACCTACCCTTCAAGTAGGATCCGAGGAGGACGACCCAGGAGCTGCTTTTATTCTTCCAACTGTTTGTCTTTTCTGTTGTACTTTCGTTCAGTTGTAGATGTAATTTCAGTTGGGTTTGTATTCTGGCCCACTTACTTTTCAGCACTTTATTTTGTACTTAGTTTATTACTTCCTCTTAAACTCTATGATGTTTTGTTTACTTTTATAAAAGCAATGCCTTCCTAGTTATTAGTATTTATGCCTTTGGTGCTAGTCGCTAGCCCCTGGACTATGGAAGGCGGGCTTGGGGTAGTCATGGCATAGGCCCCGAGGATGGGTCATGACAAATTGGTACCAGAGGAGTCAGTTCTACCGCAGAACTTATAACTCTGATATTTTCTTTCTATGACGCAATAGTGTTAAGGGTACCGAGTGTGGTCTTCTGTTCAGGGAGTCCAGTGTTGGTGCGGTGGCCGACGTATCCGTACACTAGGACCCTGACTTCTGATTTCCGAATTTGTGCACAAAAACACTGATTGCGTGTGTGTTTCCAAAAGTTTTAATGTCAGATCAAACTAGGTCATCTCAGTAGGTATAAATCGTTGACCGTGTTGCATCTGTTCAGGATGTCTTCATGCAGACAGTCAGTTGGAGTTTCTGAGAGAGTACTCGATAACGGCTCACCGAGCGACGAGGCTCCGGTGCAGGGCCCTTTTTACTATGTTGGCACCCTCGGGTGGTGTAACAGCAACACCACCACCTATTAGGTAGCAGATGCCACCAGCCGTACTAGTGGACGGTGCATGCTGGCAGAGCGCATTGCACGAGTTCTAGCAGCAGAGGCCTCTGAGGTTACGAGGCGAGGCAGATTCTCAGACAGCAGAGGACTGGATGGAGGCGATTTCTAGAGTTTTCCGCCTAGCTGAGACACCAATAGAGTGGATGGTAGACTTGGATACTAGTGTTTTCTAGTGAGTGACCATGAGGATGGTCTGCATAGTGATGAGGCTTCGGTACGTGGACTGATGCTTGAGATAGTACCTTCAGGTAGTGTGTCAGCTATATCTCTACCTGTTGGTTAGTGGACACTACCGGCGGTACCGGTAGAGGAAACTTGTAGGCTTAGTGCCTTAAATGTTTCAGCACCAGATATCCCTCAAGTTTGAGGCAAGACCGACTCACAGGCGGTTGATGACTAGCTTGAGGAGGTTGCTAAGAGTTTTCTAGAGCTTATACAGCTTCGGCAGGACGACATGTCGATAGATGAGAATTCATCGGGGCGTACCAAACCATTCCTGGTACTCGATGAATGTGATGTGATCGGTGCTTCAGGGCTCGTACATCTGAGCCAACACCTTTTATCTATGCATTCCTACTTAGGCTAGGGTGCTAGAAAGAACCTTTTTGGTTGAGAATTCTTTGCTGAATGGATGCATTCAGTGAAGGTTAGTAGTGGGAAAGCTGGAAACTGGCACCAGTCTCGGAGACTTGGGCGTGTAAAATGTTTCAAGTAGAGGAAGTAAAAAGGACAGAAGAATCTACATGGCGGCACACATGGAAGCAGAGCTATGAGAGAAACATGGGGTGGTGAACATTTTGACATGTTGCAACCACCCGCCCTTGTAATTCCCACTAGGCTCAGGGAGTTGGGGGGGGGAAGAGTAGTTGCATACGGTCAAGGAGTGCGACCGAAAGGCTCTAAGAATGATTTGAAGTATGGACTGTGTCTTCTACTAGCTGTCGTAACAACAAGAAATTGAAACGAATCATCCCTTCCTTCCATGAATCTTGTCCTAGACCTAGAGATTCTGGTTAAGCCGTTGACTTGACCCTCACATAAGGAGATACCTCTAGGAGGAGACTCGATAATCACACTTATGCCAATGGCGTGATCTAACCCTTGAGGCAAGAGTTTTGGTTGGAACCTCTTGGTGGCAGCGTTGAGGCCTTACGATGTTAGTTTGAGTATGGACTGAGCAATTAAAGTTCGTACACAAATTGACGGTATTTGGTTAACGTCGGAATGGATTTTTCTTGCTCGGCGAAAAGGAAACCCCAGGAAGCACAGGTTTAACTCATGCTTAGGAGGGTGTAGCCGATCACTCGTAGGTTGGCCAACCTTACCCTTGTGGATGTAGGAGTTTTGTGTTTCAGTTCTAATCAGGAAATGGAGGCCTCTAGATTTCGAGGATGGTGATCACGTCCTTATACGGGTCTCACCTCGACGAGGTTTACGGAGATTTGGCCGAGGAGACAAGTTATATCCGAGGTTCAACGGACCTTTCTAGGTCCTCAGCAGGGTAGGCGAGGTGGTTTACCACTTGAACTTTCCACCTCAGTTGCACCAGGTGCATGATGTCATCCACGTATCTCAACTGAGGAGATACGTACATGATCCTTCACACATCATCGACCTCAGGAAGTAGGACGTCGCTAGCGGGGAGACATTCACAGAGGTTCTAGTGGGGATCGAGGATCGACAGGAGCAGATCCTACATAGATGGTCGATTCCTCAGGTGCGCTTTCACTGGCATCACGAGAACCTCCAGGAGAGCACATGGGAGCGGAAGTCTCAGATTCGTGCTCAGTACCACTTTTGTTTCCCTAGTTTGTGTTATAGCTTTACGGGGACGTAAAGCCCTGAGGTGGGAGTAATGTAATGACCCGGGAATTTCAAGGAAAATTCTTTCTTAATTTCTTTGGAATTTTACACGACTGCGTCTTCTGACGGCACCTGATTCCGAGGCCCGGTGTTCCTGGAATCATGTTCTGAAGTTTAGCTCGGGTATGTTCAGTGAACTAACGAGCGGGTTTTTCTAACTATTGAAATAGTGCTCGGAATCGAAATCCAAGGGCATCGATGGAACCGCAATGCTGGAAATTTCTTAAGAAGACCTTTCCCGAAGGTGCATTTTCTCGGGAGGAGTTGTTTAAACTTTGATGTGTAAGTGAAGAATAAAATAAAATTTGTAATCCAATTTTATTTTTCTTCAAAGTAGATTTATCCTTTGTGTGGAAGTTGAGTTGGTAACTTCCCTTGGGAGAATAAAGGAGAGGTGGGGCCCACACGATCCCCCACCTTTTCATATTCCCTGTAACCCCTTGAAACTCCTCCTTAATGTTGTGACTTTACCTCTTCTCTTTTAATGAATGACAACACACTCTTTACTCAATTAATTAAACACATTGATTAATTCAATTAGTTTTGAATTTTAGAAGTGTTGGCATGTGTGAATAAATTAAGGCAAATTCTTGATTTATTTTGGTTGATGGGTTATGTGGGGAAATGGAGGAGATAGAACTCATCTTCTTCGTTAGAGAACGCGAAGAATGTCAAGAACCCGACGAAGAACGCCGTCACCGCAAGGAGTGAATGACGTGCAGTTCTTCTTCCCTCTCCGCAGCTGGTGAGATACACCTTTTTCGAAGAACGATGATGCGCCACAACCTTCATCGGGCGAACGCTGACGATTCTTACAGAGCCTCGATCCACGACTCCGCCTTCCGCGACACCATCTTTCGCGACGTCCTTTCCTCGCGACAACCCTCGTTTGACGACCTCATCGAGGTAGGGAATTATTCTGTGAATGTTAATGAACCCATGTTTATTTCCTTCTAAAACAAAGAACATAGATCAACTAAATATTAAGTTGATCCGCGAAAGAATATGTTTGTGGGTTGCAAATTCTTGATTGTGGGGAAAGCCGTAGGGGTTTTGTCTTTACGTTCAGATTTTATTTGGACGTTCTTTGATAATATCGGCAACCTGTTATCAAAATAATGGAGGGGGTCGGACCACACAAACACGGACGAACCTCCTACCCTATTTTTTTATTTTGATGGTTATCTTCATGGTTTGAAATGGAAGCGACGTGGTGTCGTCGCACCACGAGGAAACAAGAAGAAATGCGGCGAAGAAGCGCGGCGCCGTTGCACCGCGCCGTTGAGGCCGAACGAAACCGCAGCTAGAGTCGGGGCTGCGTAGGCGATTCGAAGACTCCTCCGGTTGATCGTTGTGTGTGGATTGACGAGCGATGACAAACGGGGCCGCAAAGTAAATTTGAAGCCTCCGTAGTGAAGGTCGGGTCCCGAGAGGACCACTGGCGAAGGCGGCGAGCAAAACAGACCACCGGAGCGCGTCCGGTGGTCCGCGAAAAGTGGTGGCGGGCCAAACTGGAACGGCTTAGCCATTCCGGAGGCAGAGCGGCGCAGCTTAAAGTCGCGCTGGTTTCATCAACCGCGGTGGGGGGTGGGGGGGGGGGGTTGTAACCCCCCGATCCGCGCTGGCCATGCGGACCGGCCGCACCGGCCGGGCCGGACCGCCCAGGCCACGCCGCGCCGCACCGGCGGGGCCGGGCCTCGCCCTATTGGGCCGAACTCGGATCCGGGTTGGGTCGACCCGGTTCGGGCCGACCCGGGGGGGGGGGTATCAGGCCGGGTCAGATCGCTCCCGAACCCCCTAATTTTAGACATATCCGTTCAAACGTCCATAACTTGGGCTACAGACCTCTGATCAATGCACCATCAGTTGAGGTTAAATCCTTGGATTGAGGTGGTTGTTTTGGTATATTACACTCAAGTTTTAAGAGAACTTTGGGTACGACCGAGTTGGTTCGAACACGAAACCAACCGGGCCCTCGGAGCGGAAACGCTTATAACTTGAGCTCCGGGCGTCCTATTGACGTGCCGTCGACTTTGTTTGATTCCTCTTGATGAGACGGAACTTTTGGCATACTTCTCCTGAGGATTGGATGCAAATGGAAAGTGTCCAGGTTGGATTGAACCCGAAATCCAACCGGGACCCTGGAACGAAAAAGCTGATAACTTTCAAACCGGACGTCCGTTTGACGAACCGTCAGCGGCGTTGGTGATCACGTTGAGAAAAGGTCCCTATGATTATACCCTATGTGAGTTCGGGGTACAGTTTAGATACGGTCGGGTTGGTTCATACACGAAACCAACCGGGGCCCCTGGGACGAAACGGCTAATAACTCACAGACCGGGCGTCTGATTGACGTGCCGTCTGTTGCGTTGAGACCCCTATGACGAGGTGGTACTTTGAGATACTTCTTCATGGGACTTTGTGATACTTGGAGTATCGACCTGTAGTTCGTGGAGCAAACCCTCTCGGAGACGAGCGTATGGAGTACGGAGACCGTGTAGCCGGCTGAGACCTGACGACTGCTTGACCGACTCGACTTGGAGTGAGTCGACTAGCCTAGTGGACAGAGCACTACTGTGTTTGGGTGCAGACCCACGGCAAACGGAGCACTTGGTAGCAGGCAGCAGACCCGCGGTACTTGACAGGAGAAGTAACTCTACAGGCTATTAGGGGGGATGCACTACTATGTTTGGGTGGCAGACCCCGGTGGGAAGCACTACAGTGTTTGGGTGGCTGACCCGCGGTACTCGACAGGAGGAGTACCTCATCAGTCTTAGGTTAGTGAGTAGTACCTCGGAGTCGTGATAGGATCACTTTACTCGTCAGAGACGGGGCTCTTCAGCAGTTACGGTTTCGATAATGAAAATCCTGGTTTGAGCTGAGTCTATGACCTTTGTGTTTACCTCATGATTGAGATGGGTCACTTGATAAATTAGGTATATGTATGGTAATATACCTAGGTAGTGGTTATCCGTTGATTTCATAACCTTTGTGTTTCCTCATGATTGAGATGAGTTACTTGATAACTTAGGTACAAGTATGGGCTTATACCTAAGTAAGGGTTATCTATTGAGATCCTTCTTTGTGGTTATCCTTGTCGGATTCAGTGAGACCTTGAGGGTCTTGGGGTCCCTACTGAGTATCATATACTCACCCCTTCACGGTCTATGCCCGCACCTCGTTGTGTTGGTTGCAGACGACGGGCAGCGCTGACAGAGGCCGAGTGTTCGAGGACTGGACGGTACCCGGAGGTGGACCTCATGACGAGTCAGTATCCGCAGGTGGACTTCACGGCGAGACGACACTCGAAGGAGGTTGACGAGTGAGAGCGTTGTGGAGGCTATCTGTACCTACCCTTCAGGTAGGATCCGTGGTGGACGATCCAGGAGCTACGCTATCTGTACCTACCCTTCAGGTGGGATCCGAGGAGGACGACCCAGGAGCTGCTTCTATTCTTCCAGCTATTTTTCTTTTCTATTGTACTTTCGTTCAGTTGTAGCTGTACTTTCAGTTGGGTTTGTATTCTGGCCCACTTACTTTGCAGCACTTTCTTTTGTACTTAGTGTATTACTTCCGCTTGTACTCTGTGATGTTTTGTTTACTTTTATAAAGTAAATTCCTTCCCAATTATCGGTATTTACACCTTTGGTGCTAGTCGCCAGCCCCTGGCCTATGGAAGGCGGGCTTAAGGTAGTCAAGGCACGGGCCTTGAGGACGTGTCGTGACAGCGTACCTATAGTTCTTCAGTTTGACAACAACGATAAGACTGATTTGAATTGGAAATACTATGAAGATCTCTTAGACTCCAAGAAATAATTGTTTTTTCCTCCATCACAGTTGATACATTCAATATATATCAGTACCAGCAGCTTCACAGGTGATGAAAAAAGGAAAAGAGTTCCAGAGTAGGATTGTTCGGATGAATGGAAGGCAGGGCAGAGTGAAGTCGTTCAGGGTATCCCCTACTATTATTATTCTAATAGACTATATAGAAGATTACCTGATCAGAAAGAGATAATATTTTTTTATTGTTGTCATTGTGGAAGGGAATAACATTAGAAGATGATCAGATGATCAGACAATTCTTGATAAATCGTCTGATCGTCTGCTCCGTTGATCAAACAACACATTTCCTGATCATCATATTGCACATAAGGTATCATTGATATGTAGGAGTGTTGGTTTTTTACCTCACAATCATGGTTCTAAACCCTTATATATTCAGTAGAACCTTTTTGTTATAGAAAGCTTCTTTCATCGAATTCACCTCTCCCAAGCCAAATGTTTAGATTAGTGGATGGGAGAAGAGCAAGTCAAGTTATCCCAGTTCTATTTTCATATACCTAGACCTATAACCTATAGGTAATTGAATGAGCTATAAGAGAAGGTATAAATCCTATAAGTTGTTCATCCCTTGATTCATTCAGCCTTTCCTAACTTAAGGAGATAGAAGGCTCATCAATCAGTCATAGCCTAAACTAAGGCATTGGAGGGAAGTACGCATGATATTTTATAGTATAAAGAAGGTGTGCATTCTGATTTGGTCAATTTCAACCCTTTCTTCTCTAGTAAAAGCCTATAAGTGAAAATGAATTCAAGATTGAATTGGATTTGTTTTCCGGCATTATACCTTTTTTAGATCGAACTCCTAGGGTTTCTATTCTACTAAGTAATAAGAAATAGAAATCATGGGAAAATCTAAGTAGTAAGGGGTGCAACATTAAGTAATCTTGGTAAAAGACTTTCTTTGCCTAATTTTACAGTGCTTTCAAGAGGAATAGTAAATAGAAAGTACCTAGGATCAAATGATAAGGAAGGTATGACATTGTCAAAATGATTGAAAATATTCCACATTTTCCCTTCCTTAGTTGGTAATGATATATCTATGTCTAAAATAAAGGTATGTTGGCAATAAAGCATTCACTGAATGTTATAAAAGATCTTACACATTACTGAATAGGGTGAAATAGCTGAGTTATAAACCCTTGATATATCAGTATCACCTTTATAACCCTTAGATATAATGTAGCTGAGAAAAGAACATGTTTTTATTCTAGATATAGCCCATTATTGGCCCCCATAAGCCCCTTTCTTTTGGTAATTGACGAAACAAAACAATTCTCCGATCCTGACACATATGACCCTTTTAGTTTAGGACAGATAATTTCATTACCTATATCAATTTAAAGGCTAATGGAGGGTCTTAGATTACCCGTACTCTTTTTAGGAAGCAATGACTGACTTTGGAGCTCAACTGGGACTGGGAATGAACCTACTAGGAATGGGGAAGCTCAAAGTAGCACAAAAGAAATATGGCTATAGAATTGACACAGAATTGTCTTCACTAGTTATAACCCTGGTCAAATTCAATGATTGAAAAGTTCCCCAAGAAACTAAGTGAGAAGATGGGTATTAGCCTTGGAGCAGATCGAGGGCTATCAATTTGATGGCCAGTTTAGTGTAACAACAGAGATCCTTGTAATCATTTAATGTGATGGACCTTAATATTTCTCAAATTGACTAGCTAGAGTCTTAAGAATGGGGTCTAGGAAGATAGGTACTCTATCTATATAGTAAAGTGCACTATATAAAAGATTACTTGAGACTAGCCCGAGGTTGTGCTAATGAATTGAGCAAGATACCTTGAGATGATTGGAATGGTGGATTTTGATTGGGATTTGTTTTGTTCATTGGATTGGCTAGTTCGGCTTTCCACCTTTATTTTAGTTCATGTGTTGACCACCCTTCAACTTCCCCAATTCGTAATAGGTTCTAACCACTATATAAAGAAAGTGTGTGTATTTACTTGGCTTCCCCTACCCCCAGTTCGTGGTTTGGGAGTCAATGAAGACTTAGATCAAGAAGATGGAACAAATATCCACACTATTTGAAAAGCATAGAATCATTTAATTTCTCTGTATCAAAAGAGAGACATTAGCTCACTGAACTAATCCCTCCTTAGGGGTTTGATAAAACGGCTGAAAATGGGTACATAAACCACCTTCAATCCCTAGAGAATCCGGATGAACATCAGTGTTCTTCCACCCTTCAGCATCACAGTAAGACCACACATTCATAGTGTTTGAGTCAGTATAATATAGTTAGTATACATTCATTGGTATTTATCCCTAAACCCCAATACCATTTACATTACAGTGTCCAACATCGACTCATTAGTGAATCAATTGGTATTGCAATATAGCCAATAACCAGGTATTCTAGTATATAAAGTCCATCCCATCCGCCAAAAAACCCCAACACCACCAATTAAAAGTTGTACATTCTCACCTTCCATTCTCAAGTACTCAAATCTAATAGTCACCACCAACTCCATTCCAATAGATCCATTTTTTCCACCACCCATTGATCCATTGATGTCTTAGTCTTCCCTTGTACCACTTGTTCGTTCAGCAGCGAGAATTGCTAGTATTGATTTGATTGGTATTGGACTAGCAATATACTCTATAGTATAGGATAAGCCACTTGACCCCAAGTATGAACTCAATCTAGTCTCAACCCCCACTTTATGAGCTACCCAATTATCTCTTCAAAAAAGGAAGGAATCAATAGTCTTGTTTCTAGAACGAACAATAAAAAGGCAGTGCGGGAGGAAAGGGCAACATTCGACCAGATGTGATGGTTCATTAGTTCATGTATTACTGTACTAGAGCGGCTCAGTCTACCTGGTTGATGTGATGTATTCCACCAGTTGATGGAATAATTGAGTAATTGGAGATCGATCCTTCCATCCAGTAGTGAGAAAGGGCCTGGTGTGACAGGTAGCTTTTGAAGACATAGTGAACCCATGGCAATGAGGAATGAGTGAAAAACAGAGGTCATACGAGTATCCCAATTCTAATAGAAGCCATTCCATTTCAAAACCAACCCTAGAAACCAACCAGTAACTAGGGTAAACCCCGTTGACTAATCAACCAATTAAGTATTGGACTGAGTTGATACCAGAACCAAAATATGTTTTGTAACCACCAATAATAAAACTGAAGAGCCAGTCACGTAATAGACCCCTAGGCTTATCTAAATCGTGGGAACATGAACATATGGAAGATGAGAAAGTTCAACTTATTGAATATCGAGTGGTTCTCCCAAAAACCCAGTGATGATACATAAAGGAGTTCCGATGAGTACTAGAGCAAGCAATGTGGTGATGCTTGAGGCCGAAGGTGACATCACATAGATAGGTCGGAATGATTGGTGGATGATCATTGGTATCTAGGAAAAATGTACTAGGCTAGGAAGGTACGGGATGGATCGAATAGTTTTTGAGGTTCATTGGATATCACTATTATAAGAGTACTAAAATCAAGACGGATTTTTGACCATTTCGATTGCCATCGGTCTACTTTACTTCTTGGTACCGAGGTTTTTGGAAGACCGACTACTCTTATGCATAGCTAGTTGAGTTCTACATTCCATTGGATACAATACATTGACCACAACCATGAATTTTGAGTTGGTCCCATGTGTTATCCTAAATCAATCTCACTACGAAGTAATAGAGGATGGAGCAAGCTCGTTCCTCAAGTACGTATTGAAACAGATCTGATTTCATCCATTTCCAATGCTAAAAAATATTATATGAACTACGTAGAGAAAAAAGAGCCAGTCATGCCAGGAAGAGAGCGAGTGAGATTGACACAGGTATACTTATGAAAAACCAATTCATTTCATATAGAAATACTCATACTAGTTTATCTATATGCTACACACACGCAATTCTGAACTAGTTCGACTTAAGTCATTCTGTATCCGCTCTACAAAGGTTATAAAGATACAAGTTATAAACCCTTGATATATCCATCGAACCTTTAGGGTGAGTTTCTAATCCCTTGATATATCAGTATCACCTTTATAAAGGGTCAGGAAGCAATGATTTAAGAAAAGAGATTGAATCTGGACTTTCATCTTCAAGTTTTATTAAAAGGAAGATATGCTTTTAGGTTATAAAGATCCCAATATCATCTTTGCTTTTATAGGCATATCTACTAGTTCAATCACACTAGAGATAGAGGAGATATAACTATATAGGGTCAAGTACCATATATATAAACCTCCCTTTTAGGGAGGGTTAGGAAATAAGACTCTTATTTTAATCCCCATCAAGACTAATTGGCAGGGGGTATGTAATACCCTAACTCACTCATGCTCTGTTTTATCAAAGGAGTAGACAAACAAATAAGAATATGATTATTGGAAGATAGTATTATTGGATTATCATCTTGTATAGTATTTATAGGTGTAGAAAATAAGACAATAAATAATATATCATCTAATAGTGGTCGAAACTCGAGTGATCGACCATTAGTTTCCTTTGTCCACACAACTTATGTTCGAATTGCATAAATGTTATGGGGTGTATTTAGCATAAAAAGTCCACCCCAAATTTTTTTCCTCAACACAGATTCCACTCCTAGTAGTTCAATATGAAGTGTTCTCATTTAGGAAACCCCATCTTTTTTTCCTCAACTTCTAATAGATAGGAGATAAAGATTCCATTATCGATGGATACATCATGTCCAATATGTATATAAGTACCCAACACTCCTTTCTACTTTCAAAGATACACTTGATTCCTTCCTTCATAAGCTAATAAGATATTCTATTATTCTAAACTGCAATATGACTATATTTCTTGTATTTTTTCTCCTAGTTAGTTCTCTACTAGTTATGTATGAGATTTTTGCTAATCTCTTTATGAATGAAGTGAGACTATTACGGTCGGGTAGAAGAACTAACTTTCTGTCTATTGGCCCATTGAGGAGGTTAATGACTACAATGAGTGAGTAGCCTCCGCTAGGAAGAGAATCAGTGCTTCGTGTCATCCCTCATGGTTGAATTCTTGAATTCATGCTTTCATGCCTGATTGGAGCTCATTGAATCAGCATGAGGAGGAGCATCGAGAATATTAACTTACACAAAATTGTTGAAGAGCGAGGGGAGTCAACTATTAGAATATAATAGCTATCTATATTCATTTAGTCATGATACTTAGGATTATAACTTATTCATTAAGTTTGTGTGTCGGGGTAGGCAGAAAGACTTATCTTAGGTGCATCAAGATCGTTGCATATGAGAATAGTGTTGAATTTTCTGAAATATTAGTAAGGAGATTCACCCTTTGCCATGTATTGAAGTTGATTTATATTTTGATCTTAATTATTGCCTTTTGGTTCCTTCAAAGAATTATATCTCCAACCAATCCAATCCAATGATCCTAGATCACACAAGGTGTGAAGACTTTACTAATTCTATAACATTGGGGCAGAGTGGATTGACTATCGGGATAAATTTCAGGGCTAAGATGATTACAAAGGGCTACTAAAAGTGCTGTGATGAGATCTGTATTTCGTCTTGGTCGTTCAAAGAGTAATATTTAGATCTCCTATGTATCTAGTTAACTAAGCCTGATCCTACTTTGCAGGTGCAGTAGGTCTACAACTATATAGAAGAGTGCCTATTTTTCATCTAAGGGAACATGGTAGCCGCTAAGACTTTAGATACAATTGCATCTCATTCTGATCTAGTTATGAGTTAAATAGGTGAGGCGAGGCTAAGACAACATATGAGACTTCTTGAACTAAGTTGTTCCAATATATGTACTTTGTAACTGAACTTGGCAATACCGCTAGGAGCTATATTTTCACATACAAGGGTAACGAAGAGAACATGGCTACCTTTCCACTCAAAATCCTATACCAAAGTGACATTTGATCAGAGTGAGTTATAATTGAGCTTGATTTAGTTTCTCTTGTATTAAAATTATTTTTTTAAGTATGTGGGTGACTCATCGTCATGAGATCGGTTGGTAACCTCCATAAAATGGGTTGGTGAGGAGGATCATAGGTGTGTAATGTCAAAGGTTAGTTTCAATCTTGTATTGTAGGTGTAAAGAAAGTGAAAAGGAAAAAACAGAATAAATTTAGTAGATAATCAGACAAAAAGGCGATTATCGGAACATCATATGATCATATGATCATCTTGTATAGTCTTTATAGAGTATATATCTAGCATTCTAGGCACACTATATTAATTAGAAGAGTACCTAGGATTGACCGTGTGACTATTCGTAGACTAGAATCTTTTAGGGGTGATCTATCTCTATCTTAATTCAGTCATTTATACCAGCTCCGAGTAACTTCCTTTAGGAAGGAAAGTAAGTCCCATCAATTGAGTTGTTGATGGAATGAATGGAATAACAATATTTTGTAATGAGTACCAAATTTCAAACCAGAAAGAGGTCCACTATTAGGGTAGAGTACTGAGAATCGGGCTAGAAGCAGTTATTGAATTTGTTGATAGCGGTTGGATAATTCCAGTCGATGATGGGTGGAATAAGCCTCTGAATGAAGGGGTTTTTTATCTTAAAACCCATCAGTTGATTCACTATAATGGGTTTGGTCATCTACTCTATATTAATGAAATTGAAGGGGGGTCTAGGTATCTATGTGGTAGAGAAATCATGGGTCTTTTGGATCTAATCTGCACAAATCTCTAGACTCGGTAATGAAAATACCTAAATAACTTCTTTTTGTATGATTTTTCAGGTTGAGGATGTGTTGAAAAAGTCCACATGGGTATGCAACTCAGGTTGCTTCATGGGGTTGCGTACGGGCATCCATGGTTCGGTAGATGAGAGTACAGATTCTGCCATGGAAGTTTTGGAGTGACCGAAAATAATTACGATAGAGAAATTGACATTCTTAAAATATATATCAGTACTAGTGAACTTGATAAGATCATCCAAGATTTCAGTAACACTAGCCGATGTCAAGAAAGTCATTAGTTATTACGAGTGAGACCCGATTGATCAAAATTAGAGATCTTCTCAGAGTCATGATGACTCTCAAATCCTCAGTTCCTATGTCGACCATGGCTACCGCTATTTTATATTTCTTCAAGACTTTCAACCCCTGCAAAACAAGAAAGAGAAAAATATATGAAAAAATGCACTATTGCTTTCACGATAGTAGATGGCCTGCAAGAATATTAGAATATATAGAATAGACATTGAAAGAAAAGCACCAATATATATCAGCACCATCCCCTCTCGACAAGTTTAGGATGAGTTGGCAGGAAGTGAAAGAGGTTTCACATTGGTGATATGGGACCATAAGGTTGAAGTACCGTGTGCTGAAATCAATGAAAAATGTCATCATTGAAAGTCACATTGTCTGTAAAATAAGGTTGAAGTACTGAACATGGAATACACGATTCATAAACTTGGTAATTTCCTAGTGAATGGTTCTAATATATATTGACCGTAATGAACCAGAACCTGAAATAGTTCCTGATCCAATTCCAGTACATTATCTAGTGCATGGGGCTGATGTTTACAGTGATGTCGTCTACTTTTATACAAATGTACTATTGGGTATGGGAGGGAAGTGGTACTGGTACTGAAATATATTGACGGTCAGCATGATAGGCGGTATGTAACGCCAGCGATCAGGCACCACCGCCAATATACATCAGTATCAGCCCCAATACTATCTATGCACACCATGGAAAAGTCCTGGTACTAACATATATTATATGAATCAGCTGGTCAAGTTGAAGGTTGATGACGAATGGCTTATGTCTAGATGAAAGCTAGTGGTTGCTGAAACACTCTAATAAGTTGAGGTATAGTGCGGTGCAGAAAGAGCATGGGAAAGATTTTTTCATATCACTTTACCATCACATTGACTCTGCATAGGCATAAGAGGTGGCTGGAATGATATGTATTGGCCGTCATGCGGTACATTGGAAGGTCCATGGTGCCTTCAACCCAAGTTGAAAGTGTTGGTACTTAAAAAACCATGAAAGCCCCAAATAAAACCTTAAAAACATGAAAAAAAATTAAAACCCCTAAAAAGATAGTATATCTCAGAAAAAGGTAGTCTTATCTTATAGGAGAGTCATATCATCTAGTGACATCCAACTTACAGGCACCTGACCCTTATATTATAAGAATACCTAGATATCGCACCAGATCATGTTGTTTTTCCTGCCTTCTTGCTTTAATCCATCAGTAGAGTTAGTACACCTTCCAAAACACACGCTGATACTTCTTCTACAAGCGGAAACTCTCAAACTAAATTAGAGGAAAACTAGAGTTCTAGGTTTGAAGAAGTAAATAGAATATAACTCAAGGAAAAAATTGAATTGAGGGTGGTAGTTTGGATGGAGCTTACCACGACCATTATGGCTCTCACAAAGCATAAGGATTTTCATATTAAGGAGTTGAGTGATCTCCTAGTACAACTAGTGGTGGAATATATAAAGGTGCTCCATGATAGTATGTTGGCTCTAGAGGTGGAGACTCTATTGGCTGATGCGGGAAGGCTCTCTGTTGAGCAGGCATCCGAGTGTTAGAATATATAAGAAGAGTTGAGGTCTAATGTGGACAATATTACTAAACTGAAGAGATGCGAGATCTAGAGGGTGTCTTTGGTACATCCATCAATAACTGGAGGAACTCATGTAGTGCGCTTCTTCTCCATTACAGTGCTACTCTCACCACCACTTTTCTACATAGTCTATAAGGGTTTGGTTCCTACCCTACCACCTTACTTTCTCTCGGCCTATCCAAATAAATATCCTTATCAGACAAGGTTACTCTTTCACCCCACATCTCAAAGAGGTAATTTATGATATTGACATCAAGCTTTGTCTCATCTTCATGAGCAACCACCATAGGTATCATCTCTATATGGTCTTTGCCGAAAAACAGTCACTGAGAGATTCTTCTGTCAAATCACCAATATACTAATCAATGGGAAGTTCAAGGTCTTCAGTACTCTTCTAATAGTGTATCCCTGTGATGCATAAGGTTTGGGACCATCATTCTCTTTTAAAATATATATATGTTTTCCACAACGGTCAAACTACTTGTAATTGTGGAGTATGAAATCAACTTTATTTCTAAATCCCCAAGCAACCCCGTAATCTGACTGGTTCAAACCCTAGAAATTGATATCTAGGGGGAATATAAATAGAAACTTGGTTGAAGGTAATGAAGGATAGAGGGTGGTATCATTAAAGAGAAGGTTCCAATTGTTGAACACATAGGTTGAAAGGGTTGAATAAGTCGTAAAATAAGCTAATAGGTATCACAGGTTCCATTAAAAAGAAATGGTTTCTTAAAGAGGTCAAGTCATGAAGGATCATAGTAGTAAAATGAAAATGAGGTTCTCCTAAGATGAAAATGGGGATTCTACAATATGAATGAATGTTTTTGGGTGATGAAAGAGGTCTGGATAATCAATTGATCAAGAACAGGGTCCCACTGTACAACCATAAATCTTTCCCTTCCCCTTCATTCTCCCCTTCCAAAAGAAAGAGGAAATCAACTCCCGCTCCAGCTGGTGCTTTTTCCTCCATTTCACAAGCTTGGTTATCAAATCTCATTGGCCATCATCTAGGCCTCAATCTACAATATGGGAATTCTTCCCCATATCCCTTTTTCTTTAGTAGTACAAGGTCTTCCAAGGAAGAGGTTGATTTCCTCTGTTATTGATAATATATACGGATTTGTTTATTTCTATGAACTTGAGAAGCAGTATACCCACTATTATAAGAGTACTGAAGCCAAAAACTGGAGTTCTAGGTCTGAGAGAGGTCAATGTACTAGGGCTCATGCCCAAATAGGGCACACTATTAGAAGAGTACTTGTCTCTTGCATGAACCTTCATTCTTCATTAATTAAAATCAAAGGAAGCGACATAGGGAAGGGATAGGGACTCAAGTGGGGATGGAGAGCTGTTGCCCTTCCTTTATCTAGTTGGTAATTTGAATATAATAAGGAAAATATTTTTTTGAAAGTGGTGAATCTAATATACTAGTACTAGTTAGTAAATGAAATGGATATCAATTGTGGTGACCCAGAAGATAAATAATTCCAGTATGTGTCGTGCTTTGTCAGATATAAGAGCAGGTGGAAGATCTCCCCTTCCAATATGTTTTCACGACCTGATGGATTGCATCCATTTTCTTTAGAGATGCCACAAGTTCCAAGTGTATGAGAATTTGATCCCTTGCCATATTGATGAAGAAAGGTGGAGCTTCATAACCAAACCACACCATGGACCTCTGTAGTATATTTCTTAGATATCATAGGAAGGTGTTAACCCGAAGGTGTCCAATTGGACATGAATACATCTTAGTAGCTATCTATTATTTCACAAAGTGTGACCTATACCATGATCACAACGGCACACGTCAACATTATTTCTAAAGAAGAAGCTTCACACTCTTAAGATTAGGTTCTAAACCCTTATATATCAGTATCTGCTACTAATAGATAAGGGTTACATACCAAACCAAAAGAAACCAAACTGAATAGGGTGATGTATCTTAGTTATAAACCCTTATATATTCAGTAGCACCTCCCAGGGTCAGGAAAAATAGTACATTTGAGCCATTTTGAGGTCTAATAATAAAGGTGAAATAGAAAATTCTATTTATGAAGCATTGACAAAGAAAATTTATTTCCCCTCACTAGAGTAGAATATTTCTTCATAAGTCAGAAAGGTTCTTAGCCTAACCTTTCAAAAAGAACCTTTTTCCTTCTTATTAAAGGTTGGTTTCTCGATTAACTATCTTACTTGAATTCATAAATACACAACTCTTCTTGAAATTATATGTTATATATAAAATATTTCTCTAGATGTGATAGAGTACTCTCTTAATTGAAATCTAAGAATCCTCTTGAAAGCAACGTATCCATCCCTACCTATCCGCTATCTGATCTGGAAAAATTCCTTCGTTTGGTAGATGTGGAATAGTAACTAACCTAGGAGATTCTCTATCTCGACCAAAGTTTGAGATCGATAGTAACAACCTCTTTGTCGGCTCGATCTTCTCTTTTTCTAGTAGAGGAATGTGGAACAAGGATTCTCAAAAGTATAGAATGGAATGCCTCTGCTTGGTCTCTTCCTTTACACTCTCATTTCAATCCATGATCAATGTGGTGAGGTAATTTTATTTCCTTGCTCGGGATCAGTCATTGATCACTCTAAAGGGATGGAAGGCAGGATAAGAATGGTATTGTAAGACCCCTTCTGACTTAATAAAAAACACAAAGAATGCCTTCCTTTAGTGTAAGCCCTAAGTAACAAAACCTCGACCCACTAGGGCCCTGATTCCTTACCTATCTATCGTTAAGAAGATAACAGGACCCTGTCATCACAGCTAACCAAAATAAATATAACAACGATACACATCAACTAACAGGTCCTTCTATAGAAAAATTTCTATTTTTTTATGATTCCCATATTTCTTTCATCATGCACCTAAAAATAATATTTTAAGACCTTTTCACTTATGCATAAGACAGATGGAAGTCTTCCTTTCTCTTTTTTTATCTGTTTTAACCGGGATAGATTCTATCTCTCCCCTCTAACCAACGAAGGAATAAACCATTAGTTTGATCTATCTATATGCTTTAATGGGTATAGCCCATGTAGCCTATTTTACACACGAAGGGTTATAATCAATACCAATAAAACTAAACAAATGACAAGATATTCCCATTCTCATTCTATTACTTCTAGATGAAGCTACCACTGAACACAGAAAACCTAAAAGGGTCAAGAATCCTTTCCCCCAGCCTCCCCTATATAGGTATACTACTATCTCACTTTCCTTTTGGGTGACATTTTCCTTTTTCCCTTCTGACCATGCTTAAGAATAGGATGAATCCCATTGCATTGTGGGTATCATGAATTGTGGTTACTGTGAAAGAAAGAAGAGAATGAAAAAAACGAATGAGTTAATTAGGTTCTAAACCCTTATAGATCAGTATCTGCTAATGATATCTAAGGGTTCTAAAGGGTCAGGTAGGAAATTTTTTTCATGCAGAATATCTTCTTGGTAAGCGCTTCAATGTATCCAAGCTACATTCATACTGGTTCTCCAGACATGGGAATAGAAATGGGTACTTTTCCTATATAGAGAATACTTAACTATGTAGGTAATAGTAGGGGAGGAAGGGGTCTCAGTTTCTTGCTCATCAAGTGAGTGTGTGGATCTTACAATGACTATAGGTGACCGGAAATCAACAATAATTCACATTGGACCTATCTATATTGGACAAGGCAAGGAAATCCTAAACCACTTACTAAACACTATTTCATTGCCTATTTTCTACTAAAAGGGTGAGGAAAGATATGAAGAAAGAGGAGTGGTGGTGGCTGGCTTTTGATTTCCAACAAGGATGGGGATATGAAATAGAAGAGAGGGATAAGATCTACTCCATCAATGAAAGTGCTATAAATAGATCATGTTGGTGCTTGTATTCCCACTAGTGGATTAGCGAGAGTTCATCTATTGATAGAAGAGAGCTTGTTGCCTTTATTGGAGGCAATAGCGAACCAGAGGTGAGAGAAAACCATGGAAGACGAAATTGGGGAGTTTTACACCAGAGCATAGATTATACTCAGAATAACAAGGCTCAAGAGTCCACTTCTCAAGATACAGGAAAGCCATCTCAATCCTAATAAAGTTAGTACACACTCAATCCTAACTCTTATTAGAAATCTACCTAAAATGGATTAGAAGGATCTGAAAGGAGATGTGAATTGTGGCCTTTCTGAGCATCGAATCAACACACAATATAAGATTTCCTCACCCAGCCAGTTAAATAGATGTAGATACCGAGCGTATGAGGAAGAAGATGAATTAGGGGATTGAGATTAGATTGTTATGGATTATCAAAAATATTTCTAGTGTAACCTTTTCAATCCCCATGAAGTTAGATCAAACTTTCATATCCTAAAATGTATATATTAAATAATGCATGGCTCTCTCGCTGTGATCTATACATATAGAATAGGGGACCTCTTCATCTAATCAGCATGAGTACATGTGAGAGGTGTGTTCAGTGTTCATGTACTGGAGAATTCTCCTAAATGGAGGGCATGCATGGCCCCTGTTACATTGATTTATTCTTTTTGGCATGAGAGGTCAAGTTGGAATGGTTTTGATTATTCAACGATTATGTCACTCTCTTCGTGGGTCACTTTTCTTGAAATGTATCCAATCCGCATGGGTTTAAAGGGAGGTGCACTTATTTTGGAAGAGAAAAAGAAAATCACCAACCGATCAGTAAAGAGAAGCTTTTTGTTGATCTAATTTCAATGGTGCTTCCAGCTTCTGGGCCCCAGTGTGCCAACTTGAATCTCATGACTTGGGAGTAGGGCTAGACTTCATGTTCAATATATATATAAGTACTTGGATTTAATCTGACCCGATTACAGACAAAATATTGAGTATGTGTCTGTGGTTTCAGACTAACTTTAGGTGATGAGTTCACTCACCCCAGACATACAGATCCTAATCCCATGTGCAGAACCGGACAACCACGATTGAATAAGTGGAAGTTACCTAGAAATTAAAATCAATCTGAATGTAATGGTTCAAATCTAGTTCATGACAAGGGGATTCATAAATAGTATTGAGAAATATCGTAGTGTGATAAGAGAAAAGCGAGTGAGAGAGAGATAGCAAGAGCTCATATTTCCTCGAACGACGAAGGTACTGCAGATCATTCTGGATAGAAGACTCTCTCTTTTTTTAGCACCAGTTGATTGAATAAATTACTAGGAGAATCACTAGTTAATAAGATACTCTCCATGATGCGTCAGAGAAATATTGTCTCCGCTCAGTCTGTAAGGTATAATTGTAGGTAACTAGGTAGTTCTTTTTCTCCTTCGATATCAGATCTTTTTTTGGTGGGGAAAGAAGTAAACAAATGAGATGATATTTAATTCTCTGTTTCTAGAAGATTTTATACCCATGAAAAATATGAGTTAATGATAATATTTTTATTTCAGATTGAACCAGGTTCAAGAGCTCTTATCCGATTCTCTCTTCTAATAGATCAGAAACTATACCCTTTCTGTCAAAGTTCTAATGAATCTTAGATTTTTATAGGGACAGCTTCTTAGAGACATTGCTGGCCCTTCATCTCGTACTTATTGATCACTTACTCACATTGAAATGGTGCTTTTTTTCCATAATCCATCCATTTAAAAAGGGGATATGAGAAAAGAGAGGAGAGAATAAATTAGCTTCTTCCCTCCCTTAGGATTCAAATAGTGGATTTCTAAATTGCATAAGAGATGAGAGAAGGCCACTTATAATAGAAACTTCGTTGATCAATTTTTCTAGATTTTTATATCTCTAATGTGAATGAAGAATGAAAGAGAATAGAGTAGTCTCTAGCCAAAGGTGCCCTAGGTCACTGGGGATGAAGTCAACTTACTTTTGATTGAGCATGAGGCTACTTTTTAGATGAATGAGAGTTTTTTTATTCTCTAATGTGATATTATTAACACATTGAAGTTGTTTTCAGTATTATAGGTACTCTTCTATATAGTTATAATCTCAATCTATTACTACAATTGGGGTGAGTCTCACCTATTCATCATTGCTTGATGTATCGAATCGAGTACTTATAGTTCTATTTCTTTATATAGTTATGGAAGTCGATGTAATTGAAATCAACATATATATATATATATATTTATTTATTTTATATAGTTAAAACACTCTAATTCACTGGAAAATCATATGTTCACAGAGGTTTTTGTAGTTTTTTTTAGTTTCTTATAGACTCACTATTAGAATAGTACCTGTTTTCATCGAGATTGGGTTGGTGTTCAGTGTACCGTAGTACAAGATCGAAAAGAATTCTCTTCAGAGATATAATGCCCAAAAAATCACATTTTTTGTTTGTCAACAACCAAAACCAAAATTTATTCTTCCAAAAGTCCTTCTTCTGGAGAAGAGCAGTCAAAGAATGAACAAAACAAAATGATAGATCGATTTTTTCATTTTATTGAGAAGCACTGCAAATAATATATTTTTTATTATATTTTCTTTTAGAACCTCACCCTTTATAACAAAAGGGTAGTATCTTTTAGAACTAGGATACTTCACCCTATTTGGATTGGTTTGGTTTAGAAAGGTGATACTGATATATCAAGGGTTAGGAATTGAATGATTTTTTTATGACAAAGGGAAGGCCGAATATGGACATTCAATTGGATCTTTAGGATTTTTTTTCAAGAAATTAAGGGATGTAAGTGATTAGATTAGGCATCCAATAGTTCAAACACCCAGAAAGGGAAAAGCAACTGAAATTAGATCAATTGAAACTTACAGGGCAGTGGGAAATCTACTCCAAGTAAACTAACTAGCCTACAATAAATAACCTATTCACTTTTATTTGTTTGAGTCACTTTGTCCCTCTAAACAAGGTTTTAAACCCTTATATATTCAGTAGAAACATTAGGGTAAATGTTCTTTTAGATCTGACCATTTCTAAAGGGTAAGGGAATTTGAAAGCTTCCATGTGAAGAGTAAAGGTCAATATAGAAAGCCAACAATATATATAAGTAGCAACACCTATTGGGGGTTCTACATTAAAGTATAATCAAGTAAAGCAAGTGAGATACCATGATCTGACCACAACAACTAGTTCCATTCTATATCCAGCCCTCCCCTTCACATCTATTGATTGCTATCTGTTCTCCTTACATCCATCCTAGGAGTGGATCTATACCGAAAAAGATTGAGATTTCATACCAGTCTTCTATGTTCTCACCCTCCCTGTTCCGTTCCGATAGTGAGGTTTTGAGCCCTTATATACTTGAAGAATTGATCAAGCAATTGAGTCACATGACAAAAGATATAGTTAACATCAAAAAAACATTCTCCATGATGACTCTGACTTCTAATTGATTCATTCAAGCTCAACAAAGCACGTAAAGAAGTGAGTCAGTCCATTCGTCGAACTGAATTCGGATATCATCTCGTTTGGATCCGGAGAAAGCATCATTCTATATCGATCAATCCCTATCATGTAAGGGAAGTCTCCAGTATATAATATGAATTAAAAGTTCCATATCATGCTTCCTTGATCCTCTATCGGTTTGACTTAAAGTATAGTAGTGATAAATTCAAAGAGTCATCCTACAGTATAGCGAGACCCCACCCCTATCTCTCCAATTTCCTCTATAGTCAACTGAGAAACCATTATTCATATTGAAACTACTCTTAAATCTCTCCATACAATGAGACTTTAGCCTAGTTTCTGATAGACTGGGACCTTTGAGCTGCAAGAGCTTCCTTAGTTGGGTAACTGCATGTGGGATCCCAAACCCACATCAGTTCTACAGACTACTATCATGGATTCCCACAGGGTTTCCTAGAAGCCTCTGCCAATCATTCTAGTATTAGTCAGTCCTTAGACTCCCTCATTCACTTTTTATGGGTGTTGTTCCTCAGAATCCATGACCTGAACATCATATAAGGTCTCTTTCCTCTTATCGTTATCCAAAACCCTACGAGTCCCCTCTCTCTTCTGTATTATTCCCTGTGTATTGGTTCTATATGTGCATGTAATAGAGGATTGTGGTTGAGTTTAGGAAGAACATAGGCCTAAAATATCTTTTTTCAAACTATCCCCTTAGTCACACTATTATATTCTAATAGTTTACTGGGTCATTATCCCAACACTAAAATACTATTTTGGAAAAACAGACACTGCCCTGATTTCCGACGGTGAGTGAGCTATCACATATACATCTTTTTTTCCCTAATTTCTCCGTTAACACCACTTATCTCAATATTTCTCATCCCTTCCATAACTAACTCCACATGATATTCAGAGTTTGACAACTTTTGACCAACCCCAGATAATCTCCTTTCCTTTCATCCGGGAAGCTAAACCACTCATTCTAATTCCCAATACAGGCGAGGCGGGTATGACCTAGCTGTCCCAATAACGGATGGAAGGTGATACACTAGTTGGACATTCCCAAGTGAGTGAAGCATATGTGACTCTCCGTAGAGTGTATCCATAGAACTAGGACTGGATCTTCAACTCACGTCAAACCTTCAACCTATCCCTTCTGACTTAGTGCATTTTGTAGCTATCATCGTGGAGTCCATCAAATTCAGGCGGGTGGAAGCTTTTCGGTACATAGCCTTGAATTTTAGTTATCCATACACCGTTGATTGTGTCATCTATGAACAATCCGATGAAACTAGAAATTGATGAAAAGCTAGGTTTTCTTCACAGGAATTAGTAGCCACAAGGTCTCCTTCCTTTCATGACAGTATAGAATTTTGGTGAAATACGAGATGTTGGATTTGGGAATGATAATGGTGAGGCCATTTAATGAGAAAGAATTACCTTTATCTTATAGCTATAGTGTAAACTTGACACACTGAACGACTATGATCAGAATCGTTTCGGCATTGATATTTCTGCTAATTGGATCGTCTAGGGCTTGGGATTAGTACCATGAGTTTGAAATCGGGGCACCAAGTCCATTATGTAGTTTGGGAAGCCTCAAGGAGTGTACATGGCATAGAACATATTTGTTTTCCAATCATCTAATTGGAAGCAAGATCAGATGTGAGGAGTCAACTCAATCAATCAGATGTGGGGAATAGGGTTGGTAATGAACTTGAGTGGGCAAGGGAAATGTGTTGATATATGCTTGACCATCGATCCAGGATGAGGCGAAAGACCTAAGGGAGATACCTTTATTAGTATAAATAAGCTAAGATCATAGTAAAAAACAAAAACAAGTAGACATGCAGCTGTGCAAGACTAGTGCTTCTATCAAGTGTGAAGCAAATAGGTTCACTCCATAGGAATCAGTCCGAAGGGGGAAGTGGTTCAGATGGAAATCCACCCTCTCTTTCTCTAGATAGATCATTTCACTAAAGGGAAGGTTCCCATGCTTGGCCTCCCGGAAGTAGAAATTCTTTGGCGATTAGCAAGACATATCCGAGTATCGCTACCTGAATGAAGTGTGGGCATAAATCATCAAGTGGAGGAACTAAATCCTTGCAAGAGGGGGGGAAGAGTGGTCAAATCCAAGTCCATACGAGCTAGAAAAAAGGATAGGTCCATGGCTTGTAAAAAATTACTTATTATCATAAGGGGGTTTGAATATACTAACATCAAGGGAATGTTCCCTTTATCTTGATTCCTCTCTTTCTAAAACACTTTATTTCCAACCCACTACTCAGCCCCCTCTAAATTATGGGATCAAGGTAAGAAAACCCAAGGGTCGGGCCTCAACATAATAATGTAAGGCGATGGTACTGATAAATATTGGCTGAATAAAAAGGTCTATCCTATAAAGATGGGCTAGATTCAATTCCAAGCGCTGGACCATTAGTGGCATAAGGATGAAGACAGTTTGCCTATTAAGAAAGACTCTTATTTATAAAAAATTCGTGCCTTTCCGCTTCTATGGTTCTTCACTGATAGGGATAAGGAACTTGTTTATTGGTGGGGTTTGGATTTTAGAGTCTCTGTTTGATCATTTTTCTTCTAATAGTGACTTTATTATTAGAGTAGAGTACTCAGCGAATGAGCCCTTTCTTTCCTTATCATCAAGATGGGGTGTTCAGTAACTCTAGCCTTGGAAAATGTGAAATCCCTCCTAGAATCCTCCCTTAAATAATTATATGATAACTTTTCTGGCATAGATTCTCATTTTGAACAACGAAAACCTTAAACCGAGTCATCGTCGGGTGCAAGCTCCAAAGCCAACGTCAATCAACAGCCTCTAATTCCCCAGCTCCAAACCCTCCTACTCTTTGAAGACAACAACTCAACGATCGATTAGGAATCCAGGTTATAAATATAATGATGAATATTGGTACTCCTTTATTGATACCCAACTACAAATTGAAAAGCATATCGAGGTTTCCAATGGATATTCTTGTCAGTCTGTCCTTGAAAAAATCAATCAGATACGAGAGTATTTATTTTATCCAAGAGGAAAGGTGCTTTCAGAATCAACTTATCTGAACTGAACCATCTCAAAGAGATTCAGGATAATGCAATGTGGTAAAGTACTCAATATCTTTGGATTATTTCCACTACTATTATAGTAGACAAGTATGAGTGATTTTTAGAAAAAAACTAAATATATATGGAACATCTCCTAGTCTTTCACGATAGTTCAGGTTGACTTATTTTGTTAGGTCTAGAATTCTTCGCTATGATCTTCCTAGTAGTTCATATAAGAGCTATAGTTGTTTCATTCCTATTAATTTTTATGTTCTTTTTCTGTTACCTATCTCATTCGTGAAACTTACTAATCGAACTGGAGGAGCTTTCCAAGATGGCTTGGTAAGCAAGAAACGACTTATGTAGGCTCTAACTCCAAGTTCTTTATTTTCTTTCTTTTTGAAAGTCACGATCATAATGAAAGGGAGTTTGCTGGATATAAATTTTGATCCAAGGACCTTTATAGATGAATACGTGAGAGTCCATCTTGTGAAAAATCCCTTTTGGTCATATCTCTCGGCCTTGCTTCTTATTGTTATTTTCTGTTCCTTTTTTCGATTCACTTCTTTCTTCTTACCTAGTTAGTCCTTTTTCTATTTGAATTTGAGGATTCCCCTCACCAACTGTTAGGAAGAGATCAAGGGTTGAACCTGATTCCTTATTGAGACTACTAGTCCTCTTCAATGGATGCTTTTTCACTGGGTAGGACTACATGAAAGAGAGAACCAGTACCGAATTATAAAATAGTCTATCCGTCCAATAACAAAAAGAACTTTCCCATCCCCTAACCCTTTATAACCTTTAGATATTAGTAGTAGATACTTATATATAAGGGTTTAGAACCTACTCCTATTATAATTTCATACTTCTTATATGTCTTCCTCTTAGTATTTTTCCTATCTTCTATTCTATTCTATTCTAATAGTTATAGAATCTTCTTAGCTTAGAAAGAAGTGATAGAAGTTGATTCTATTACTATTGACTATTAGTATTATAAGGGTACAACTCAATTAAAATTAGCGAAAGGAGGGGAAAGTGAGTAATATTCCCTAATAGGACTTTACCTTTTCTTCTATAAGCATAGGAACTTGGCTACCCCAAGCTTTCTATGTACCCTTTTTCAAGGATCAATCCATTTCATATTTCTTGCACACTTTCCCGAAATATTTCTACTTTTGACCTAATATTCTTCCCCTACTTCTATGAAGAGTTCCACATCAACCTAATTAGCATTGTTTTTATTTAATAATATTGTATTTATATCACTTCCTTCGACTTATTTTTCGATTCTAGCCACTACCCATTGTGCTTTCTCACTATATCTCTTAATATATACCAATACATCTCATCAATATTATTTCTCTAATAAAGCTTAGTAGTTAGAATTTGGACTAATCCTCGATTCTGAATGCTTCTAAAGATTATGTGCCAAGGTTTATTTTTTAGTGCATTTCCGTCCCCCAAAGAGGAAATCCCACTTATTCTATGCATAGACATTTTTATCCCGCACTGGGTGATCTCAAGATCTACACTTTGTTATATACTTAACATTTTATGTTCAAATATCTCACTCAACTTTCAGTACTCTTATTATAGTTTCATTTCATTGATTAAGGCTGCTCTATTTTGCTTAAGCAGTGTGATATCTCTATCTCCTTCTATGCCAATGAAACTACTAAATGAGGATGATCCAGGTCCCCCTTTTGTACGTTCAACCAGGTTAAAAGGTTGAAGATAAATCCAAAGTTATGTTTAAGGATAAAGTGGGTGGGCGAGCAGATGGACTAACACATGGAAGAACACACATGTACACTCGACTTTTACTCCGAAGGAGAAATCTGACCATAAGTGATTGGAAGTAGCTTAGGCTGATAAGACCATTTGACTGATAGGGAGATATAGCTGGGGAGAGGAAGTGGGTCCACCTATTGATTCAAAGAACCGTAAGGATGGGAAAATCCTTCTGAATACATAATTACATAAAATAGGTATAGAAGAAATAGTTATAAAAGATAATATCTCCTTCTTTAATCAAATTTAATCACCCTTGGTCTGTATCCTAGATCTTACACCTTGTAAGATCCATATCCACAACCATATGATCTGGGATATTCCATCTACACCCTCGAATGTTATATTCAATAACTAATAGTTCTAGTAGGTTTATAACTTGATATCCTGGAGTTGGGATTCAGGCTAGACCCCCTTACCTTCCTTGGTAGGCTGGTACTGATATATATTGGAGGTTGTTTTCCTCTCTGCATAGAGCTTTCCCACCTTTCTTTTAGTTATGGATCACTAGGTGGTTGACCACCCCTATTCCATTAGTTCCAGATGAAGGCACATCACATGATTTCTATCCTTCCCGATTATTGGCTTGTTCTTTTGAATCATCATAATAGTAGTCATCCGTAGTTGTAGAAATCTAACAATAGTTCTATGTCAAATCATAATGAAGATCAGAGTCTAGGGAAGGTCCAAGAGACTGATTGAAAGTAATATATTTCATTGATAAGGATAAAGAACATATTGAATCTTACCATTCTCCCATGCAGGACAACTTCTTGAACCCATAGTTATTCTGACCTTTAGCTCAAGCAGAAAGAGACTAGAATGACTCGCTTTGCTTCCCTCTGCATGGATGGTGGCTACCAATTAAGCTTATTTATAATTCCCTTCATTATCTTTGGCTCACTTGGACATTTTTCCTTTTTCTTATGGACCTATGAATGCTCAGAAGAGAAATCGTACTCAGAAGATGAGGAAGCAGAGCTAAGGGAAAAAACGTAACCTTGTTTTGTAAGGGGTATGATTGTGCACTGTACTCAATTCCTTGATGGTCTATTACTATAATATCACTGGGGAAACATATCAATATTGGACCTAGCCTAGAATATAGGATTTTGGCCTTCAATATATATCAGTTCCAGTCTTTTTATTTTTAATTACGTTTCTCCGGGTGTGGATCATCCCCCAGCTATTCAGGAAGGATTCATTGCATTGATTTGGAAAACAGAAATGAGGCAACGTAAGGGAAGGTGCATTGGCCAGTTTATATAAATTCAAAATGAATTACATCTTTATGATTTTTTCATGAAACCTCCCACTCTTATGCATATGGGGTAGGCTACTTTTGTGCTTTGGAAGGAGGAAAACAGATGTGGGATCAACAATTAAGGTCTTTATTTCATACGTCCGGTAGAAACAAGGAACTAAAAGTGATTCCCATATTCCATAACTAGGGATTTGACCACCCTAAATTCTAAATCATATGGGTCCCATTATATTCTAATATTTTAGTTGGACAAGTTGTCTTTGGAAGATGTTTATGTCAGCTGGTGTAGTTGTTTAGACAACAGAACCCAAAGTGCAGGGGCCCGAAAGGGAGTCTCACAGAACCATTTACAATTCCTAGATTGATGATGACTTGGACTCAGAATAATAGAGGATTAGACGGTGGTATCCCCAATTAGGAGAAATCCAATTATATATAAAAAAATTATTGGGATTCATACTCAAAAGCCGAGGCAGGAAGTGATCCATTAGACTCTT
Source organism: Viscum album (assembly GCA_963277665.1). Taxonomy (NCBI): domain Eukaryota; kingdom Viridiplantae; phylum Streptophyta; class Magnoliopsida; order Santalales; family Viscaceae; genus Viscum; species Viscum album. The sequence goes on along the minus strand of OY728136.1, from coordinate 1,420,743,127 downwards.
AGTAAGAGGGAGAATGTATATCCTTTCTGGACAGAATCATACTAGTTGGAGTGGTTCCCTCCCACTTTCTCCCAGCCTCGACCCTTCTTCAATCTTATAGATAAACCCTTTTAGTGTGATATAAAGATGAAAGGCTGATCTCATCATTCATAGATAGGAGGGGGAAAATTTATCATCAGTAGCTCACAAACAGAGCTCATACATTCCCTTCTGTATTTAGGAATATGAGAAGGATTACCGTGTATTATTAGTATTTCCTAGGAAATACTCGGCATTCAGGAAGTGGTGTGGTATGGTGTCGTGAGGTCACAAGATATTGTGTAGGACTCATCACATCCTAGGGTTGGAAAAACCATGGAATAGGGTGCTGTCATGCTTTCCTAGACAAGACGACACAATCACTTTTTTATTTTTTTGGTCAAAAAGGTAGAACACTCAAAGTAGGATTGTGACAGCTTTTATAGGATAAAAAATGGGACTCTTGAATTTGGACTTCACAGTGATAGGCCTTGGAAGAATTTACTAGCTTGAATTCACTTTAGGAGCACTATATAGGAAGAGTACCTGTCTGACCTTCTGTTTCACTAGATTCAGAACCATCATATAAAGGAGAAAACTTGGAGTCGCCCCTCTCGTCAGGCTCTTATTCACTCTATGTTTAATCAAACAATGCCTCTTTATAGACTAGTTGGTAAGTTGACGGTTTATTCTTTTGATCTAAATTTGGCCATGTCCCCTCTTAGTTCTTCAAGAGATATCTAGACTTTATAGGTATTCTAGTATATAAAGTCTTATCGATGATGGTTTTGCTTGTGGGGCTATGGAAACTACCATTGATTGCACCATTTTTGAGGTCCCTTTTATTAAATAAAAAGATTGGGTATCATTCATGGCTGGTCAACCTCTGAGATATTATTCATCATGGCCTCTCTTTTTTCTATATCAGCACATCATGGTGTGATATTGCACTGAGCAAGTTCACCCTTGTGTTTTATTCAATGATTATTCCATTCTAGGTGATGATGTAATCATCACTAATGAGAAGGTGTCACACGTCTATTCTGATGTTTTTTCCAACTTAGGGGTCACTATATCAACCCAAAAGTCATTTATCTCTAAGACTGTGGATGGGGAGTTTGCAAAGAGTTTCTGGATTCGAGGGATGTTGGTGGACCTAAGTCCTGTGTATTCTCTTCTAAGGCTCTTGAGAATTTATATAACCCTTATGGCTTGATGGATATTCTTGATAAGTACTCTATTTAGATATTCTTTACAATATTTCAGGTTGGAGGGGCCGGTTACAAGTTACTCTCTAGGTTAGACCATTATAGGTAAAAACACTATGAAAGAGTTAGGTGGATGCATCTTGCTTCCTAATTCCCAAATATAGAATTTTTTTAGGGAGGGGAATACCTTTGAATCCCTATCTTCGAGGTTGAGGATGGTCATGAAACCCAAGGAGTGAGTCTTGACCCAAGAGGAATTTCACTTGATGAAGTCATCAAAAGACTTCCAGGAGTGCACCCTTATTCTAGTTTGGGTTATGTAGTGGTGAAGTTATACACATTGGTACTATAAGGTAGCTATGTCACCTGAGGTGACCCTAATAGAATTATTTGAAGCAGATGTCCTTCAAACAAGCTGGAATGATCGATGAATAATTGGTCTGATTTGGTTAACAGTGGATAAGAGGTGGCATATGCTTATGGTAGTGCTGCAGAAGGCTGAGCCATCAAGAGAACTGGAAAGTAAACTATTGTCTCAACCCTTGATCGTTATAGTACTGGAGATGTGACAAAATTTCCCAATGGGTAGATCACTCGGGGAGGTTATGCTAGGCGAGATGCTCATTGGGGATCCATCTGTGGAATGAACCCTACCATGGACACCATTGGTTCATCGGCGATGAAGTTATTAGCAACCCATATTTTGGTGATCTTGATGTGGGGGTCATCCAACATGCTTTCTGACCAAGACTGTATGGATGAAAGGATTCCCAGTGTAGTCTTCTTGGAAATATTGGGATAATGACCCGACTTTTCTTTCATGGCAATCATATCCTTGATTCAGGAACTAAATATAGTGGAGATTGTTCCTATCATTCATGGGTTGATCCATGGGGATATTTTGGATTTGAGAAGTTAGATCTTCATACTGATCTTCAGGAATATAGAATCATTCTTATTTTGAAAACTCATCGCCACATCCACTGACTGGGTAGGAAAGTCCCAGTATGGCTCTGAAGCACCCTACTTTCGGAAGTATCCATTCATTGATAAGTGAAAGGGTCGAGACCTTTGGAATTCTTCTTCATCCCAGGGATTATGTTGATACCCTATGCCAAATCAACAATCATTTTATGAGCTTTGACTAGCTCATAAATTCACTGTTGTTTCTTTCCCAAACCGGTGGAAGTCCATGTTTTTCATGTATTTCCTCAAAAGAGGGCTTCGCCAGATTTCCGACCTCGGGCCGGACTTGATTTCCCTCTTGGTCCACTATGACCATTACTACAATATCGGGAGGTCCAATAAAAGGAATAGGGTCTTGAATTTCCTCACCATCCGACTGGACATTCACTGCTTCATGATCTAGGGGTTGTAACAATAGGTTGTCCTGGTGGTGTCACCACTTCCTTCCCAACTCTTTGATAATCTAGCTAGTCCTAAGATGGACTTCAAAGAGTACATAGATTGAGTGAAAAACAAGATTAAATGTAATTTATTGGTTGTCAGTAATGATATGTACACTGTTGATCAGGATTGAAATTTCTGGGTAGCGGGTTTTTAATAGGTAGTACTGGAACTGGTGTAATCTTTCCCGCTTCCAGAAAATGTTTTTAATATTGTGAAATAGTAATGGCCAAAGGAGTGATGACTCTATTAATTTTGACATTCTGTCTCTGCTGATTGATTCGAGCCATTTCAGGTAGTGCAAGATCATTTTCCATAGGCTGTGATGGTTGTACTGGAGCTTGTTGAATAGGCGTTTGATTGTACAACAATGTGGGAAGGATAAAATCTGTTACTCCTTTTTCTTAGGCTTCTGTTTTATTGGATTTTTGTTGTAGTATGATGATTCCTCTCCACTTTGGATGAAGTTGCCTGATATGTGGTGTCACGAACCGAATCTGGTCGCCTTCAAACTCGGCACCCGACCCGGTCCATGGCAAGACCCGAAGGGCATTCCCGATCCCCATGGGATGGCACAAGTTCCTGGGTATCAAAAAATAAAAATTGGGAACGATTTACCCGAGTTTATAAACATAAAACAACAAAAGAATCCAATGAAACAAATCTGGATTTTTCAAACCAAACAATCTTTTACAAAAATTCAGAACTGAATTACATGGCTTAAAACAACTCAAAATGTCTATACCAAAGTTACAAATCCAAATAAGGACATCCCAAGAACCCTCATGGCAAGGGGCACCACCCACAAGCCACCTCCACAAGGCTTTACCACCAAGGACCTGCTAGAAACCCGAACCACTGGAACAAAAAAAACTATACCCAACCTGCGACAACAAAAACAACCATGTCTACTAACACCCAAGGGTGTAAGTAGGGTGTGATCCAATGCCCAGTAGGATACCACCACTAATATATTCCATGTGATAAACATTTAAAGACGAAAAGCATGAAAGTTTTCAAAAACATGAAAAGCTAGTTACAATTTCTAAAAGATGCTACTTTGAATAAAAACAGTTTTCAAGTGGGATATCATTAAGAATCAACACTTTTAAAAAAAATTCAACACTACTGAATTTTCCAGCCAACTATACCGTATGCCGACGGTAAGTACAAAGTAAATAATGAGCACAAGAAATAGGAAGTAACCCCTAGGCACTAGCTAGCTGTGGGTCCCAGATACCTCGTATCTCGGTGAGAGTAACCATCACAAATATCCATTCTCGTGCACGAGCCACTAGTAGGGAACATACCCATAACCTAGTGGTCCCCAATCATCATCATCATAGTTTAGTTAGAGTTGTAAGCGTCAATCTTGCTAAGTGAAACTAAGGCCAAACCCCACGGATTCACTAGCATACTAGTACACGTCCACCCACCTAGATACCCAGGTTTTCCTCTTGTGCTTAAACAAGTTCAACACATCAAGAAATGTACATTGAACATGAAAATAACATTTCCACATCACAAATTCACCAAACAACCCATATGTATACCACACAAGTCACAAAAATCCATTTTTCATTCAAAATGATTTTGAAATCCGAATCACACCAAAATAGCCCACAACACATTTCACATTTCTTCAACACTTCCACAAAACCATTAAACAATTTTATAAAACAATTATAAGATATTTAAACTCATATAACATCCCACACACATGGAATATAACCCTTCTTTTATATTCAAAAATTCAATTTTTCACATCACACTCACACAAAACACTCCACATCACTTTCACATCACTTTCACTCCAAAATATCTCCTTCAAACAATTTAATAAAATATTTCCAAGATGATACATATCACATAACAGCCTTTTCACAAATTAAATGGACCTTTTCAAAATATACTCCTACCAAAACAGTTTTCTAATATAGTTTCACCTATTACACAACCCAATAAAGCATTCAAAACTTTCATAAAACAATTATAAAGAGTATACCCAAACTTTGCACATAAAATCCATTTCAAAGATCTCTTTTTAAGCCAAAAGCACACCAAGACCCTACCAAAACAGAATTGGCAGCCCAATAGACATGAAATAATCCACATTCAAATGTTATATAATCACGTTGAATAATATCACAAAAGATACCCATGAGAACACACAAATCCATAAAACACTTTCAAGGAGTATAACAAGGTTATACAAATAAAACCATTCAAATACACCCCATTTTTAGTCCCACATGGAACTATATCATTACCTAACCATAATTGGCAGCCCCTTTCAACAACTAATAAATCACTTCCACATTTTACAAAACTACCACAAGATATAACACATGCAATACATTTGAAAAATACACACTTCAAGCAAAAATGTAACTTTAAAAACAAATGCTTTACTATTGAAACCAAAAATGGTTTTCTCATAATGCACAGCACATAAGGAACATGAAAAATTATTTAATCAAGCAAACTAACTCATCATTAAATGGTTACCCACGGAATCACCTACCGAATGTGTCGAAACCCTCAAATATTGGGACGAAACATCAACCGCATGACCGCCGCACCTCAAGGAAGTAAAAAGAAACCTAAAACCTCAATATTTCACCCAAAATACAGTAATTTAGAACCTATTAACGAACCCTAACTTCTGGAATTTTTTTATAATTCAAGAATTAGGGAAGAAACCCTAAGAAATTTGAATGAGGAAAGAAATAGACTCACCTACTTGAAGTATCCTGAATTAATCACTCCAAAAACAATAGTTTCTGAAATTGAAAACAGCCAAAATTTAGGGATTCTTCGAAAAAGATATAGGAGGTAATTTGGGAAGTGGAATGGAGGGGAAAAAGTAAGAATTGAGAGAGTTAAGAAGGGATGAAGTTACCTCTTCAATTCTGGCCGATTTGAGACACCCTATGAAGATCAGCCCTAATTCGCGATATCAAAGAGCTCCAAGGAGGGGGGGAAGGCAATGGGAGCGCGCCTGGGTTTCTTAGGGTCTAGTGGGAGGAGGAATCACCGAACAAACACAAATATTGAAGGAGATATAAAAAATTTAAAAATTATTTTTAATGCAGGAAATGGGCCTTCGGGTAGGCCTAATATCTTAAATAAAAACCCATATCCACCATGATTATGGATTTATAAAGGCTCCAAATTTATATTTTGGTGTTAATAGGTCAGAGGAGACCATTTAGGAATTTGAATGAAGTAAAAATATAAAAAAAATGAAAAAGTTATAAAGGAAACAAATTTTATTTTTAAATCTGGAATTGGGCTCGCGGTTTGGCCCAATTCATGAAAACTCATCTATTTGTCCATAAAACCTTTGGAAACCATCCAAAACAAAAAATGAAAGGAAAATAAATGAAATTTAACTTCAAAATAATTCATGTATGTGACAATTCTCCCCACCATGAAAACATTCCGTCCCCGGAAAGCTACAGAAAGGCCAGATACGAAAGCCAAACCTAACTGATAAACCAAGATGTACTCCCTTTCCAGGTTTCGCCCCCAAAGGCCAAAACACCTCCATTGATCAATTAAGGAAGGAATAATTCACAACAAAATCATACACGACTTTCCTGAAACAATCAATCACATTCAGGCTTTATCCCAAAGGAAAACACCTCAAACACTATCAGAACAAGACTCAAGCAATTCACTCAAACGAACAACAACATCGAACAAGGTTACACATACCTTGCTATAACTAAACCATTGGGCACTCTCCAATCTCAATGGTTAATCAAGGAAGATTTAGGTAGATTGATAGATCCAAATGAGACTACATACCACTAATCCTTGACCATGGATAAATCTAAGTTATCGGTACGGAAAAAAAAGGCTCCCCACCATAAGAACCAACAATCTTAATCGACCAGCATGGGCCGATACAGAAAGACCCCAAAATATAAAGTGTTGGGACGACCACATGGTTAGTTTCCATGGTTTGGGAAACCATGAACTAATAGTGGAGATTCTTCTATCTACATGGTTTTGGGGGGGGGGGTCATGGTCACTACTAACCAAGTGTAAACCGTGTGGTCAACCTGTCTAGCCAAACTTCATACCTTTCTCTAAAGACTCAATGGAAAACAAAGTGGGAGGGAATAACATTGTGTGATGACATGGGTACAAGACCCTCCACCTATTTCCACCGAACGGGAACAACTGAAGAAATATGATGACACCATATGTTTAAACTCTTATTATCTTTCTTATTGAGGATAGGACTTTGCACAAGGGTTTAAATGACACTGGGGTTTCCCCTGACTACGCGCCAGCTTCTCTCCGGGACCTATGGCTGGAGCTCAAAATATCGAAGCATCTTCGGCCTCGCAGTTAGGCTTTGGAAACCACCTGAATGAGAATTATTCTTTCATTGCAAACAACAACTACACCACAATCCCCCCGATAAGTTTTTTTCCAAGACATAACACATTCCAAACTCACTTTACCCTAACTCTATATTTCACTGAAACAAGGGATTAGAAGATGTACACACATCATACCTTGTTTGTTCAGGTGAGAAACAATAGAAGTAAAGAACACTTATACTCACCTTCCTCTAAAATGGAATATTTTTTTTTATGTTTTTTTTCAAGGGAGACATTCTCCCAACATAATAGAGACTCTCAGATGATCGCCCAACTTTCACCTTTACAGTCAATCAAGCACATTCCATCACAAGGAATCACCGAACATGACCATTGCGACTGATATAAACAATGAATAGAGAGGGAACTTGTACAACATCCCAAAACAACACACAATTCTAGAAAGTGGCCATAATATCCTCTCATGACCAGATTTCCCACAATGTTAGTTTAACATAAACTCCTTCTTTGAAGAGACTATGAAGGACCGAGAGTTCCTCTTAGACACTATCCAAATACTCATCCATGCTAACAAACCCAGAACACTTCCACCTTCGAAAAATTAGGAAACTTAAGAGGCTAAGGTCACTTTCAACCACCATAATCAATCTTCCACTACAAGAGGATACACAAAACCAATAAAGGAAAGGGTGTATACTCAATCTAAAAATCTCAAGAAATGGATTCCTTATATTGATCAACTGGAGGATTTTCCAATGGAGAAACAATCTGGGTTGCGCTTCAGTTATGCATTAACCTTTAATGGGGGTGTACCTTATCCAATGGGAGAACCCAAGGACCCAACCAAACTGGTCAATTGGTCAAAACAAGCCATAAACCAGATCTAAACACATGAAGGGAACTATCGTAAAGGCATCCCAAAACATTTTTCAAAAGAGACCACTAACCGTCCCTACAACACAGCTTACCGACCAAACACAAACCCAAAACACAGTTCAAACAGAAGGGGTTCTTGGAATCAAAACATCCCACAACATCAACATTTTCAAAAACCCATAATAAAAACCATACAAAAATATTCATCAAGACATCGTGTTTTTCTTTAAAAGTAATTCTTTGAGAACAACCAGTTTAGCAGTAAGCATATCCACCAATGGTATCCCATGGGCCTCACACATGCATGTTTTTGTGCCACACCAGACAACCTCCTCATATCCATCCCGAAACTCATCCAGTCGTGCCATCAACCATCCATCATCCCATATAACCCCATGCATGTGGTCGCTAATGGAAATACCAAAGGTTAAAACAAAAATTCTTTCCACTTTTCAAAACCAAAACGGTCAACCAACACATCCTTTTTTTCTCATAACTGCTAACTATGAGATCAAAATCCCAACTCACATCTTACAAAAAATTTCAAAAAGTCACAAACTATTAGAAAATAACTCACTTTCAAGATATTCACATCAATTTCAAAACATCTCATCCCATTAAAACACACTCTGATTGTTTAGAAAACTCTATTGGAAACACTTTTCAAAACCAACATCAATATAGTTCCTACTTTCAAAGAGGTGTAAGCACACCATTTTATATTTCAAAACAATTCTGAAAATTAAGTTCCTCCATTTCATAAACCAAACCATTCCCTCTTTATTTGAAAATCATTTCACAAAAACTTTACACTTCTTAAAACCAAAGTGCTACGGTTTCAAAACCTAAGCACAAAACAGTGCAAGAGGAAACTAGTTTCAGTTGGTGACTTGGAAATATGGTTGGCAGCCATATTCCAATCACCTCACTGTCACAGAGAGTGTTCTAGGGAATATCCTTGGCTCCACATGGCTTTCCAGACCTTGCGAGCTCACTAGGACCATTAACCCAACACTCTTTTCATTTCCCTTAATCATCATCGAACCAAGAAAACCGAAGGACTTAGATAAATACCGATTTCTCTTGGAAACTTGAATACCATTATGAGGTGTGGTGATCAGGAACACTACCCATAACTAGAATTCCATGTCCCAACAATCCTAACTCCATACTATCCTGACTCTTCCCCGAATAACATGACCCAAAGAGTTAACCTGAATCTCCTTTGATACCATTTTGTCACGAACCGAATCCGGTCGCCTTCAAACTCGGCACCCGATCCAGTCCATGGCAAGACCCGAAGGGCGTTCCCGATCCCCACGGGCTGGCACAAGTGCCCGGGTATCATAAAATAAAAATTGGGAACGATCTACCCGAGTTTATAAACATAAAACAACAAAAGAATCCAATGAAACAAATCTGGATTTTTCAAACCAAACAATCTTTTACAAAAATTTAGAACTGAATTACATGGCTTAAAACAACTCAAAAGGTCTATACCAAAGTTACAAATCCAAATAAGGACATCCCAAGAACCCTCATGGCAAGGGGCACCGCCCACAAGCCACCTCCACAAGACTTCACCACCAAGGACCTGCTAGAAACCCAAACCACTGGAACAAAAAAAAATTGTACCCAACCTACGACAACAAAAACAACCATGTATAATTACACCCAAGGGTGTAAGTAGGGTGTGAGCCAATGCCCAGTAGGATACCACCACTAATAGATTCCATGTGATAAACATTTAAAGACGAAAAGCATGCAAGTTTTCAAAAACATGAAAAGCTAGTTACAATTTCTAAAAGACGCTTCTTTGAATAAAAACAGTTTTTAAGTGGGATATCATTAAGAATCAACACTTTAAAAAAAAATCAACACTACTGAATTTTCCAGCCAACTATACCGTATGCCGATGGTAAGTACAAAGTAAATAATGAGCACAAGAAATAGGAAGTAACACCTAGGCACTAGCTAGTTGTGGGTCCCAGGTACCTCGTATCTCGGTGAGAGTAACCATCACAAATATCCATTCTCGTGCACGAGCCACTAGTATGGAACATACCCATAACCTAGTGGTCCCCAATCATCATCATCATAGTTTAGTTAGAGTTTTAAGCATCAATCTTGCTAAGTGAAACTGAGGCCAAACCCCACGGATTCACTAGCATACTAGTACACGTCCACCCACCTAGATACCCAGGTTTTCCCCTTGTGCTCAAACAAGTTCAAAACGTCAAGAAATGTACATTGAACATGAAAATAACATTTACACATCACAAATTCACCAAACAACCCATATTTATACCACACAAGTCACAAAAATCCATTTTTCATTCAAAATGATTTTGAAATCCGAATCACACCAAAATAGCCCACAACACATTTCACATTTCTTCAACACTTCCACAAAACCATTAAACAATTTTATAAAAAAATTATAAGATATTTAAACTCATATAACAGCCCACACACATGGAATATAACACTTCTTTCATATTCAAAAATTCAATTTTTCACATCACACTCACACAAAACACTCCACATCACTTTCACATCACTTTCACTCCAAAATATCTCCTTCAAACAATTTAATAAAATATTTCCAAGATGATACAGATCACATAACAGCCTTTTCACAAATTAAATGGACCTTTTCAAAATATACTCCTACAAAAACAGTTTGCTGATATAGTTTCACCTATTACACAACCCAATAAAGCATTCAAAACTTTCATAAAACAATTATAAAGAGTATACCCAAACTTTGCACATAAAATCCATTTCAAAGATCTCTTTTTAAGCCAAAAGCACACCAAGACCCTACCAAAACAGAATTGGAAGCCCAATAAACATTAAATAATCCACATTCAAATGTTATATAATCACTTTGAATAATATCACAAAAGATACCCATGAGAACACACAAATCCATAAAACACTTTCAAGGAGTATAACATGGTTATACAAATAAAACCATTCAAATACACCCCATTTTTAGGCCCACATGGAACTATATCATTACCTAACCATAATTGGAAGCCCCTTTCAACAACTAATAAATCACTTCCACATTTTACAAAACTACCACAAGATATAACACATGCAATACATTTGAAAAATACACACTTCAAGCAAAAATGTAACTTTAAAAACAAATGCTTTACTATTGCAACCAAAAATGGTTTTCTCATAATTCAAAACACATAAGAAACATGAAAAATTATTTAATCAAGCAAACTAACTCATCATTAAATGGTTACCCACTGAATCACCTACCGAATGTGTCGAAACCCTCAAATATTGGGACGAAACATCAACCGCATGACCGCCGCACCTCAAGGAAGTAAAAAGAAACCTAAAACCTCAATATTTCACCCAAAATACAGTAATTTAGAACCTATGAACGAACCCTAACTTCTGGAATTTTTTTATAATTCAAGAATTAGGGAAGAAACCCTAAGCAGTTTGAATGAGGAAAGAAATAGACTCACCTACTTGAAGTATCATGAATTAATCACTCCAAAAATAATAGTTTCTAAAATTGAAAACAGCCAAAATTTAGGGATTCTTCTAACAAGATATAGGAGGTAATTTGGGAAGTGGAATGGAGGGGAAAAAGTAAGAATTGAGAGAGTTAAGAAGGGATGAAGTTACCTCTTCAATTCTGGACGATTTGAGACACCCTATGAAGATCAGCCCTAATTCGCGATATCAAAGAGCTCCAAGGAGGGGGGGAAGGCAATGGGAGCGCGCCTGGGTTTCTTAGGGTCGAGTGGGAGGTAGAATCACCGAAACAACACAAATATTGAAGGAGATATAAAAAATTTAAAAATTATTTTTAAAGCAGGAAATGGGCCTTCGGGTAGGCCCAATATCTTAAATAAAAACCCATATCCACCATGATTATGGATTTATAAAGGCTCCAAATTTATATTTTGGTGTTAATAGGTAAGAGGAGACCATTTAGGAATTGGAATGAAGTAAAAATATAAAAAAATTAAAAAGTTATAAAGGAAACAAATTTTATTTTTAAATCTGGAATTGGGCTCACGGTTTGGCCCAATTCATGAAAACTCATCTATTTGTCCATAAAACCTTTGGAAACCATCCAAAACAAAAAAATGAAAGGAAAATAAATGAAATTTAACTTCAAAATAATTCATGTATGTGACATGTGGAATTTATTAATATTAGTCTCGACCCTGTTGGATGAGTTTGTAAAAGTTTCTGGTGACACTAGCACACATTTTATCAAAGTATACCCCCATGATAGTTTGTATGAATAGTTGGGGATATTCTGATGGGTGGATGTACATGAATTGAATAATATTTCCATATGAGAGCGCATTCCTAGAATTATTCCTTGGTCTTTTGGATCATTCCCAATAGGACACAATGACCCATAGTTAGTTCACAATTATATCGATATTGTTCAAGAAATACCCTAGATAATTCTGGCCAGGTGCAGATTTTCTGAATATTCAGATGGGAAAACCATTTCAAAGATCCTCTCTTGAGACTCCACAGAAAGAGTTGCGTTGCATGTAGAGCTTGATATTAGTAGTGTGTCCACAAATTTCCCCAGCATAAATCCGGAGATGCACAACTATGTGACCCATACCATTGAATTGTACAAACTCGTGGATTTTTCATTTCGATAGAAAGATAATTGCATGAAATTCATCATAAATTGAGAGTCCTTTTATGTTTTTAAGAGTCCTTCGAATGGTTGTGGAAAAAATCATCCTCTTTTTGTTTATAGGAGGTTACATGATCCTACCTTTCCTACACATTCTATAAAGTTCGACGTAGTTCTTCCCATTCTCATTCCCACTCTTGTTTCGTGCTTTCTTGATATAGTTATACTCCCTCTGAATTCTAATCTACCTCTATCCTTTCCATAGGAGAGAGAATTCCTTCATTTTTGGATGGATTTTAGCTTGCAGATCAAATAATACCAACTATATATCCATCCTTTACATAAAATGAGTATACGAAAAATAGGGAAGAATCCAAGTGATCTAATGACTATGAAAGATAGGGGAAAATCACAAATTCAATAATCGATATTAGAGAGATTCTCTATTGTTTAATGGGAACTTCATGGGAGAGTGGTACATGAAAGGTCTCACTCTTCTTTCTAGGTTTTCAATGTCCTGTTTTTTGGGGTATGCGATGCTCAATATCTAGATTCAGGGGCCTTTCCAATCAAATCTTATCTATGGGTCTGATATAAGTACTTTTCTCTTATTATTTTTCTTTCCATCATTCCTCTCTTATCACACTAAAAGTCACCCATTAATATATATCTGTACTAGTTCCTTTTGAACAATCATTTTAATATTTTTCTTCTAAGTTATCAGTACAGCCGGAACTACACCTAAAAAACCTAGGCCAAGAACAAGCAACCCGATGGAACTACATAATCAGACATAGAGTCTGATTTCCAGCAGCAAAATACTATGATTCGAGTCTTTCAGTCTTCAAGATCTGAAATTCCATTAAGTCGAGAAGACGATCATACCAACACTAACATTTTTTCTGCTTCATCATCTTTGAGTCTTATCTAGTATTTTAGTCTTCATTGACCTTGTCAGCTAGGTACAACTAGAATATGACCTCCATGCCTAAACCTATTTCCCTCTTTCATTCCTTTTCTGCTTTCTGGTTAGGAGAATGATTTAGCTCGAGATCGATTTGACCTCAAGTATGAATTACTCACTTACCCATTAAAATAGGAGCACGAACTAGCGACTTAAGCAAGTGGATAAGACTACCTGCCTTTATGCCCTTCTTTCAAGTAGTCTTTCATTCCCTCTAGATTGCATAATTCCTGCATCCAGCATTCCTACAAGCTTTCCTTCTCACCCATTAGCTAGACCTAGTTCAGATTTAAATTTCTATCCATGTATAATATCAATAAAAATATATATAAGTACCATAACTAGAACTGTAGATAAAGGAATAGTCTCTCTCTTGGTTTTGGGGTGGCTCTTAATAGGAACTATTTTCCCTACTGCTCTAGCTGGAGTTATAGGATTAATATCTGTTAATCATTCATTTCCTGCCCTCTTTCAAGTGTAAGGGATCAGATTGTCAAATGAGAAGTCCAATATTGCAGCAAGTATCATACTTGATCTTTGATTCCCCATTGCTTATTTTCATGTAGTGTAGTGACTGGGACAAGGGCATAGATCATACGAAGGGAGGAGAGGCGTTAGTATTATCTCTATATGGTTCCTTTTTCCTTGTTCATTGCTTTCTATTGGCCTTTCCCCACCCACCTACATATCAACGTGAAAACAGCTACGCTAACGCACAATGGTTGTCATAGATCAGGTAGAAAGCTCATCCATTGGATGATTGTTTAGTCCCCTTTAACAGCCTATCTAATTGGAATTGAGGGCAAACGGTATAGAATGGGGGGCTGGTGAGGCACGATCTGGGGACGAAACTAGCATTTGTAGTCCTTTAGCTTAATGTTCTAGTAGTATAGTAGTCAAATGTATCTATTGCAATGCATATTCAACTTCATTAAGTGCCTGTAGAGGAGACCACATTCTGTTAGGTGTAGAGGAGCATGGAAAGAAAACTGAGGTGCCAGAACAGAACTATCAAATGGAGTACCAAGTGCCTAAGATACTGGAAAAAAGAAGGTTGGAAGGTAAGTATACTACCTATATTATATCGATATTGATTTTCAAATAGAACTATAGATGTTGGGCCACGACCCTTTATCAACCACTCGAACCAGATCAGCAGATAAAGAAGTACGCTACATGTAAGACCAAGCCCATCTAGATTCAACTTGGTATTTAGCATATAATGTCATAGGATGCTAACATAGAGGGTGTTGAAGAATACACATCTTAGGGGTAGCAGAGTCATGATCTTGACTCTGTGACTATAAGAGTAGAGTACTGCTCTCCCCTTTCTTTTGAGAGGCTTGATTCCTTCCCTTTTCATTCCCAGGCATGGCAATCACATACTCAGTGGAACCGAGGCCAAAGGTGGATGATGTATTTTACTACTGTTGTGTTTCCTAGATGGATCAGTAAGACTAGTGAGGCATGTTAGAGAGTTTAAGGAAGATAACAGTTCTGTACAGGGCTACTTTTGACTAGTGGCCTCAGTCAGGTAACTTGTTAGGCCCATATAGCGAAGCTCGATTTGGGGACTATTAGATTAGAGTACTCATTATTAAAAGATTACTTGATTCCCACATAGTTTGATCCATAGTTAAATATCAAAGAATGTGGTCCTATAATACCTCTTCATTCAGGTCTATTCCTATGGAAAACATAATCTTTCACACCCAGACTCGAGGAAGTGCATCTCTGTTTATAGAGTACTTTTGATATTGGATGGTTGGTAGGTAAGGGAAGACGATTAGGAAAGGATAATAGGTGATGCAAGCTAGGGAGAGGGCACTCCAGCTTTCACTGTCAGCTAAGAGGCACCATTCAAGTAGGTATTTCATTTCAAATAGTCATTTGATTACTATAGGATCATATGAATTGAATGAAATAGTACCAAGCCTTCATAGGTAGGAAGAAACTCCTCCAGAGGGCACTTGACGCAATGAAAGGAAGGATAAAATTCATCTGGTTCTATATAGGAAGGTCCTAAGCTACTGGAAAAGAGATGGGGCGATCGACTTTGCTTTAAGCTTGAGCTTTGGAAATAGACTAGGAAATTGATTTAGAAAGAGATTAAAGGGAACTATCTTACAAGGTACTCTCTCACTTCTCTTTCTATTGATCAATCAGTGGCCCTGGGAACTGAGGACAAGAAAACAAGTTACTACCTATATTATAATGAGACTATGGGGAATCCATAGAAAGCGATACAGACAGCTCAACATTCATAGGGACTTTCCATATCGAGATCATGCTTGGTGAACTGGGCCCAAAGTGCTACTTCCTGAATGACTAAGTGAGAGTCATGAAGAGCAGGGATCCTCTTTGAAAATATCCCGAAAAGATAGATCGAGCTAACATAAGGTTATAAGCCCTTGATATATCAGTAGCACCTTTCTAAAGGGACAAGATTGTTGCTATATTATATACCAACGCATTCTCTCCATCAAAGAAGGAAAGTAGAATCGCAAGGGTATGAAACATAGCTATGAAAAGCAATCCCCCACATCAAAAATATTCTTCTTTTGATTCTTTCTTCTTTATATTTCTATTCACCTTCCTTACTTGATTTTTTTTCAAGCGGGAATGGAAGAAAAAAAATATCTTGAGTTTATAGATGGGTTCACAATTCTCATTGTTCATTCTACTCGATTGATACCCGAGAGTCACTAAACTTAGAATAGTGAATCCAGTTCCACACATAGAACAATTCATCCAGTCCTTAGAAGAATGAAGCCTTAGAATAAGAAATAGGAATAGTGAGACTTATTTACCCTTTAGAAAGGGTTAGATCTTTGAACCTCACCCTAAGGTATACTTAATCTATAAGGGTTTAGAACCTCATTTATATAAGGAATGAAATATTCTAAGTCTTCACTACTTTAAACTCACTAGCAGTTATATTAAGCGCATAGTGTAATTGTGCCACATATCAATGTGGTAACTTTAAGTACCACCTCATGGAGGCACCACGCATGGTTGGTAGTCTCATCCAATATGACAAACCAATCGATAGCACTTACACACTGGTACTGATATATATTTCCACCTGACATCTTTCCTAGTAGAACGTTGGCACCACCGAACTTCTAATAGGTCATCCAATGTGACCCAAGGGTCCATAGTTGTACTGCAGTACTAGTGTACAAAACATATCCCTTATTCCATCCATCTACATCATAGTGACCACTCATGGAGTTTGTTCAAAAAGGGGGTCACGAGGTCCGAAGAAATTGCACCAAGTCACCACTATATAGAGTAGAATTCTTGAAAGATTGAGAGTTCATCCTTGATTGTGCCACCAAAATCTTGGTAGGGTTGGTCATCACCACATCAACTCAGAAAAAGGTACTAAACCTTTGTACTTGATATTTAAACCTCATGGAATGAACACGTTCATATAAGGTAATGAACTGATATTGGACTTAAGTCTCTGGTCAAATCGTTAACCAAAAACCACTTGGCGAACTCTCCGCAACCAATACTAGAAATCCAGGATTTTGATGATGATATCGAAACATCGAGTGAGATGATATAGTATGGATGATTATGTCCACAATTTGAACATCATCACCCAATACATCATACTACTTCAGAAAGCATACACCCTCTTGGTATTTAGCATATAAATTCCACACACTGGTACCGATATATATTGGGTGATAGAATGTGAACCATTGATAACCAAGAGGAGTAGTACCCCAAAGGATGACCAGCCACAAAACATATTTTTTCCCATTTTATTTTGACAAAAGGAACAAGAAATATATGTCCGGGTTCAATAACTACACACACACATGTACACAGAACCCTCATCTGAATCCTACAGTTATGAGTTTCCAATGATGCAGTTATGAAATAATGGGACCCTCATCGGTACGCGCTATGGATATGATGCGAGTCATGGAACTTTATATATTTTATTCTAGATATAAAGTCCTAGAGTTGGGAACCATATCAAAAAAATAGACATACTTATAGAGATCTGATATTGGTCTGACACACCCAACTATCGATGAGTACAACTTATAGGGATAAGGAACTCATGGCATCTCTGTTTATGCTTAAGCCAAGGGAACCCGATATCAGGTTGATGGATAGCACAACACGTTGAATAGTCCACTTAGTATTCATTCAAGTACTGAATAGATAGGTCAACACAAACATACAACCATAGTTGAGCTATCTGTGTTGACCTATCCGTGTTGAGTTTCCAAACCTTCTAAATCATAGTGATATTGTCATTGAAATGGTTCTAGGTAGTTGATTGAGTGGATCTTCCAGTTCAAAAAGTCTGATTTCCTCTGGTAGCTATTCTCCTAGGAACTCTTGGGGTTGAGTAGCCTATCCTATACTATAGAGTAGAGTACTGGTTCAATAACAATAAAATAAATAGTAGTACTTCTCACTACCGAACGAACAAGTGGTACAGGGGGGGGGGACTACGACATCGATTGATCAATGGGTGGTGGAAAAAATGGATCTATTGGAATGGAGTTTGTGATGACTATTATAGTAGAGTACTTAATAATGGAAGGTGAGAAGGTACGACTTTGAATTGGTGGGGTTGGAGTTTTTTGGTGGATGGGATGGACTTTATATGCTAGAATACCTAGTTGTTGGCTACATTGCAATACCAATCGAGTCAATAATGAGTTTATGATAGACACTGGAATGTAAATGGTGTTGGGGTCCAAGATTGAATGTCAATGAACATATAATACCTATATTATACCAACTCAAACACTATGAATGGGTGGTCTTTCTATGATACTGAAGGGTGGAAGAACACTGATGTTCATCCAGATTCTCTGGGGATTGAAGGGGGTTGTTGTACCTGTTTTCATCCCTTTTATCAAACCCCTAAGTAGGGATTAGTTTGGTGTGCCAAAGTCTCTCTTTTGATATAGAGAAATTAAATGACACTATGATTTTATAATAGTGGGGATATTTATTCTATATTCTCAGTCTGAGTCTTCATTGACTCCCAAACCACGACTGGGGGCAGGGGAAGCTGAGGCAATACATGGACCTACTTTATCTAGTGGGATTCCCCTATTATGAATTAGGGGAATCAAAGGGTGGTCAACACACAAACTAAGTGAAAGAGGGAAATCCAGACTATCTAATCAAATGGAAAAAACAAATTCCGGTCAAAATCCACCATTCGAATCAGCTCAAGGTAGCTTGCTCAATTTGTTAGAACAACCTCAGGCTAGTCTCAGGTACTCTTCTATATAGTGTACTTTACTATATAGATAGAGTACCTATCTTCCTAGAACCATTTCTCGAGCCTCAAGCTAGTCTATTTGAGAATCATTAGGGTCCCTCACATGAGATGCTTTCAAGTATCTCTATTGTTACTTTGAGTTGGACATCAAATTGATAGTCTTCGATCTTCTCTGAGGATGCTTATCCATATTCTCGCTTATTTTCTTGGGAAACATTTCAATCATTTAATTTGATTAGGGTTATAACCAATGAAGACAATTTTATGTCAATTCTATATCCATATTTCTTCTATACTTCTTTGAGCTTCCCCATTCCTAGCGGGTTTATTCCCGGTCCCAACTGAGCTATGAAGTTGGTCATTTCTTCCTAAAAAGAATACTGGTAATCTACGACCCTTTATTATCATCTATATTGATATTGGAAATGAAATTATACTTTCTAAAACTAAAGGGGAATATGATTCAGGGGTGGAGTGTTGTTTTGTTTCATCCATTCCCCAACGAAAAGGGGCTTTGGGGGGTCAGTAATTGGCTATAGTTGGAATAAAAACCCATTCATTTCTCAGATACTTTATATTTAAGGGTTAGAAAGGTGATAATGATATATCAAGGGTTTATAACTCATATTATTAACTCTATTATGTATGGTGTATGATCTTTTAGAAACTTCACTAAATGATTTATTTCCAATATGCCTTCCTTTTAGACATAGATCTGTCATTACTGATTAAGGAAGGGAAAAAGTGGAATATTTCCAATCATTTTGACAATGTTGTACCTTAATTCTCATTTAAACCCAGGTAATTTCTATTTACTATTCCTCTTGAAAGTACTATGGAATTAGACAAAGAAAGTATTTTACCAAGATGACTGAATGTCATACCCCTTGCTACTTAGATTTTCCAGTGAGTTCGATTTATGGTTACTTAGTAGAATGGAAACCCTTGGTGCTCGATCAAAACAAAAGAAGAATGCTGAAAAGAAAATCCAAATCAATATTTACTTCCTTTTCACTTCTAAGATTTTACCAGGGAAGAAAGATACAAGGTTGAAAAAATCAGAATGCACACCTTCTTCCTACTGTAAATTATCATGCGTACTTCCCTCCAATGCCTCAGATTAGGCTATGATTGATTGAAGAGCCTTCTATGTCTTTCGGTCAATAAAGGCTGAATGAATCAAGGGAAGAACAACTTATAGACTTTCTTCCTTATCTTCTATATCATTTAATTCCCTATATGTTATAGGTCTAGGTCTATGTAAAGAGAACTAGGTTAACTTGACTTGCTCCCCTCCCATCCACTGATGTAAAGATTGGGCATGGGATAGGTGAATTTGACGAAAGAACCTTTCCATACCCAAAAGGTGATACCAAATATACAAGGGTTTATAACCATGATTTTGATGTAAAAAACCAAAACTCCTATGTATCAATGATTCCTTATGCGCAATAAGATGATCATACAATGTATTGTTTGATTAAAGGAGTAGACAATCAGACAATTTATCAAGAATTGTTTGATCATCTTATCGTCTTCTAATGCTATTCCCTTCCACAGTGAAAACAAGACAACAAATATTAGTTCTTCTTGATTAGGTACTATTCTATATATTCTATTAGAATAATAATAGCAGGTTATACCTTGAATGACTTCACTCTGCCTTGCCTTCCATTCATCCGAACAATCCTACTGTGGAACACTTTTCCTTTTTTCATAGCCTGCGAAGCTACTGGTACTGATATATATTGAATGTATCAACTGTGATGGAAGAACAACCAATTATTTCTTGGAGTCTAAGATCACTTCTTAGTATTTCCAATTCGAATCATTATTAACATTGTTGTCAAGATGAATAACTATAGGTACGCTCTTTCCCCACAGGAAGCTACTCTCATATATTCTTCCTAAGGACATCTCAAGTGTCTAGGTGGTGTAGTCCCCTAGTTTGGGGTCCTGATACCTATATATATTAACTAATTGGAAGGTATAAATTAGTCTAAAGTCCCGTATGAGCACCTTATCTGAGTGGAGGCACTCTTCTAAGAGAGATAGGTACTCTTCTATATAGTCTATAGTTCTAAAGAGATCACTCATTCTGGACCCTTTTTAGGAAGGTTATACTGAATATATAAGGGTTTAGAACCTAGGATACATGAATTATCTTACTATCTAGATTATACGGATGGAGGAACTCACCCTCCCTAAAGGTGATACTGAATATATAAGTGTTTAGAACCTTTCTATGAGCCTTTGTTCTTCTGGGAGACTATATAGAAGAGTACATGTTTGACCGACATGAATAAAATGTTCCTCTCCTATTGGTATATTCATCTTGAGCTTCTTCGTGATTGGTAAAGTAATGGGAAGCACAATATTAGAAGAGTACTGACCTACACCGTCTTTATATATCAAATTTCTAGATTTCTTGATTCTCTGGGAGAGAGCAGAGAGTCAAGGTTAATTGGAAAGTACTTTCATTCTATTAGTGCCACTAGAATGGATTAAAAGAGACAAGATGATGGTGTTTATCCTAACCTAGACTCGTAATTGATAGTTTCTTATGAATGGAGACCAATATTCTATCCGTATCAGGGGCCTACCTATGAATGATTTCCCTAACAGGTCTGAAAGGCATTTGATTCCTGGGCACATTATTGCCTCTGGTGATGGGACAGATGGATCAAATGTAGAATAGTCTTCTAATAGTGAGTACTCTGGCAGTAATAAAGAAAACAACTAAAATCATCGTCCGCACCCTAATAAATAATGGGAATTAAGCTTCCATCAATGCTCACTTGTCTATGTTCCCTATGTCAGTCACCTTTTTAAGGATCATTTATATTTTCCCTATTCAGTCTTATTCAATAATAAGACATACTCGTTGCATCACACATATATATTTCAAGTGTGTCGTGAATGGATTTACCAACCAAAAAATCAGTCCTAATGAAACCAACAACTTACCCGAAAACCAGGAAAACAAGAAGAAGTCAGAACAAGGCTCGTATAAAAGCTACTAAAAGCCTTTATTTTCTGTTTAATGCGGTCAGGGGATTAGTTAAATTTTATAGTCAGGTAAGGCTAGGGTTAATGGGGATGTGAAAGACATACCACTCATCAATATGGTGGGAACCCTAATTCAAAATATATGCACCTAGTTGGATGAAGAAGAGTTGTTCTCACAGGGATGGTACTAATATATATTGGATGATTTACCCAGGGAATCCTTAAGTAAAGATGTGAAATTCCAAGGTGTCAAAATATATCTGATAATCTTTTTAACAACCTGGATTTTCAGTAAAAAGAATATAACCTAGCTAATATCCTAGACTTTATCGAGCCAGTTTGAGGTAATTCCATCCATCCTAACTAAGATCTTCAGTTGCTAATGTCGTACTTGGTAGAAGGAGTGGAAATTCTAGATAGAGTTCTCTTTTCTCTTCTGTCTCTCGCCCTTCCAGTACATTAATTGTTAGTTCTCTTGAGACTTATATTACATCCCTTAAGTTTGTCTTAAGGGTAGATAGTGCTATAGGTTAACGATAAGATTCATCAACTAAATATTAAATATACTGATAAAGATAGAGAACAATATTTAGTCGATTCTTATTTTTCCAGATAAGTATCCTACTATCTAGATTATACCGAATTCAAGTTCAGGGGAGTTGTTGGAGTGCTTTTTTAAGTCTTGTTGGCATGCTATAAAATTTCATTTGAATGACAGGACAATCCCATGTCAGTTTGAGGGGATGTAATTTCTCATTTTGAGACCTGTGAGATCTAGAGAAAGCAAATAAGAAAACTAGAGATAGAGTGATAGGATATACATAAATCTATGGAGATCTTAGGCATGTTTGAAAACTATAATCTTAAAATCTAGCAGTATGTTATCAAAAAATATATGTTGAAAATATTCACATACTTTTTTAAGTGTATGGATGAACCCCTTAGCTTTAGTGTTAATCATTAACTAATTAATCTGTGATTGGTTCATTTCACTCTCTAGACAAGTGAGGTTTCAAGCCTATAAATGAATCTTCTTACTTGACTATATAGATAGAGTACCTGACTCTACTCAAATAGACATTCTTTTTTTAGTTCACTCTGATCTAACTCTTGTACCCCTACCAAATGAGCCGTGATAAGGAGCGTAACAAATCGTACCTCATAGGACTACTATTCATAGATGTATATCAGTCTTGGTGTTCAACTATTAGATTATAGTAGTTGTATCCTTGTTCAGATAATAAGTAATAGGCGATAATATTGAATGGGGTACCTACGAGTTCTATAAGAACCCAGACCTTCTTTTTAGGTATGTTTTTCCTTTTCTGGTTGTTTTTGAGAAAAAGGGAAAATCTGGAAATTTTTAGAGTACACTCGGTGTACTTTATGAGTACACGCCGTGTACTTTTCTTCCGTGTGAGGCCGTGTGCTGGCCGTGTCCGGGCCACACACACGACCGTGTGGGGTGATGTGGAGGCCGCTTAAAGCGGAGTATGGAAAACTGAAGTACACGCCGTGTACTATAAAAGTACACGCCATTTACTTTTCTTTTTTATTTCATTAATCAGATCAGGGTCGCGACTTAACCCTGTTTTTGTCTTCTTCTCTGCCTAATTCCACCCAGAGCATTTGAGGAGGAAAATCTTCATCGAGCCACCGATCCGTCACCAGCTATCCAAATCGAACACTTTCAGTTGCAATAGAATCTTAGCGGTGAGTTCTTGGTTCTTCTTTGGACTTGTTTCCTTATTATTCCTCTCATGTTAGTTATCTAAGGTTGAACATTTTAGAAATTTTTGAAAATATACTCTGTTCTAGGATGATTCACAGGCCGAGGTTCAAGTATATCAATCTACGAGGATCGAGGTAGGTGGTTTGTTTCCCTAAGTTGAATGTCTCTGAGTTTTTGGCGCAAAAGTACCGGGTACCCATGTATCGGGTATCTTGGGTTAGGGTTTTGATCCTATTTTGTTATTTTCCTTAGGTTTCATGTATTCTTGAAGTTATTAGATGATTAATAATTTCTTGTTATCATGTTTGAGGATCACCCCATGGGTGTTTCCCTTGTTTGGCTGTTTATCGCTGTTTGGCTTAGGTTGCCTGTGAGGCAGACCTCGATGCATTTATTGCTTTCCTTGGTATAATTGATTGCATGTTTTTACTACTCTTTATATGCTTTTGAAACATTGTAGCTATTAGCCAAGTATTTTTCTGTACATACTTAGGGCTTCTACGAATCGTTTACGTACGATTGCTTTTACTCAGGGCTGCGGGAACCTGGTGTAGTTAGACCAAATGGGGAATTGACGTTGAGTTCTTCCTCAGAGGGCCTGTTTAATTATTACCATTGTGAGAACATAAGGGGGATTGAATTTTTGCTCTCTCAGAGGATCTGATAGTTATCAAATCGAGACTAAAGGGGGAATTAGACGTAAGTGCTTCCTCAAAGAGTCTATAGTATCGCTTCAAGACCATAGGGGGAATTGATGTTGAGTGCTTCCTCAGAGTGTCTTTGCCTTTGTTTGAATACTTGACCATAAAGGCCTGCCCATTTGATCCACCCATAGGGTCAGTGTAAAAAATATTGTTGGTTGGTTTTGACAAGTCCACCAAGCCAAAGAACAAGCTTGGGTTTTTATTGTTTGTAGTTTAGGTAGTCTGCTGAGATACCTGTTGTGTTACTTGCTATATCTTTGGACTATAGAGATATTTGCTAGATTCTTTGGTTGATGGGTAAATGATTGAATTAAATTAATAAATAAATTTGAATGGAGAATTATAGGATTGTTTACTTTAGTGTACCCATGTTTCTCTGCTGCATTTATTTCCATGACTTTTTCTATATTTCTCACTGACAGTAGGGCACCGATCTTTTGGTGGTTGCCTATTGGGATTAGTCTCACACCCTGTTTGGGTCATGCTTTTCTGCCCAAATAGGTTAAATGGTTGCATGTGTGGATATGGATTTCATTCCTTCTACCTCAGGTGATTGATTGCTGGTTAGATCTGGAGAGCATGGGACCGAGCTTAGGCTCGCGATGCAGCTGGAGTTACTATTTACTTTTGCTACTTGGGTTTCAGTTGTATTTCAGCACATTGTTTTGTTTACTGCTTTCCATAGACACATGTGTCATGCTGCATCATTATTATATTATGCATTGCTTCCGCTGTTTAGTTTCAGTTGTCATGTGTTGTTTACTACTTCCGCTATTGTTTATGTTATTTTCCTTCCACTGTATACTTTACCAAATGAGGGAATAGTTTCCCCACTGACTCACCAAGGCCCTCGCTGCTAGTTGACATCCTCTGGCATTTTGGGAAATGCGCTTGAGGTCATGTGGCGAACCGAGTATGGGGCACCATTTGAGTGGCGCCGGATTCGGGTCTTTACAAAGTGGTATCAGAGCAGTTTTCTTTCTTTTCTATTTCCTTACTGTTTGGCATCAATAGACAGGGAGAGGAAGGAATGGGTAGTTGGTACTTAACTGTGCCTTGGATTAATTAACCCGTGTACAGGGAAAATCTATACTACCTCGTAATTGCCCTTTTTAGTTTTTTCAAGTGTTACAGTTGATTATATTTCACTGTTGGGTGATGCACTTGTTTTGTGCTTTTACAGTTTATATGATTGTGGTTATATTTTGTTGCAACCCGATGAGACGAGGGTTTTCCATCTCATTCATCATATGGGCACTGGTTAGAAAAATCACATGTCATACATTTTACTATTCCATCCATGGGGCATTAGAAATTACATGTTGTTATGATAGATGTCATGATAGATTATACATCCTGTTGTGATAGAAATACCCGCTATGTTGATAGGGTGTTGTTTATCTTACAACTTCTTTAGCATGGATGCCATGATTTGATCTTAGAGGTGTTATTGGCCCTCGAGGGTTGGAATTTGGTGGATCATGGAATTATCATACTGTTTACTTGTTATATGCATGGTTATGATGTCAATCTTTGATTCCCGAGGAGTATGGCCCCCCAAGGATCGGAATTTGACACATAGGTGCTAGTTTTAAGTGTTTTTTAGTGGTTTTAGAAAGTTTTGTATGCCAAATACCTAGAAACTTAGATAGCACGACGTGTGGAATTATGAACACATGCCATGTGTTCTTCTGTTCGGGAAGAACTACTTTCCACAGTTACACGCCGTGTACTTTGAAGTACACGCTGTGTACTATTATTCCATGTGATCTAGCCGTGTAGTTGAATACATGGTCTGGAAAATCTCAGTAACAACACGTCGTGTACCATGTTGACAAGACATGTAGTAATGGTCCGTATGACCCAACCGTGTAGTTAAATACATGGGTTGGAATGTCTTAAGGACAACACTCCATGTACGTTGTTGACACGCCGTGTAGTTTTGGTTCGTGTACCAGTCCGTGTGGCTAACAACACAGACAAGGGAGAAACCTTAAGGACATGCTGTGTAGTGGATAGGAATGCCGTGTAGTCTTAGGCCGGGACAGTCTGTGTGACTTAGTCGTGTAGGAGTAACCGGGAAGGAGGAAAAAGGACGTTACACGCCGTGTATATGTAAGAACACACCGTGTAGTTTGGGTTTACACAGCCAGCTTGCCCAGTGTACACGCCCAAGTAAAATATTTATAGAACACACCGTGTAAAGGGAATACACACTGTGTAACCATGTTTTTCCAGTTTAAGAGATTTTCCTTTTCTGTTCCTTTTTCACTCTCTTAAGTTGAAACTATGCTCGTTGTTAATAAGGGTGTGCTTTTGACCTTGTAGATTCATGCCGCCAAGACGTCCTCTCGTTGCACATCAAGGATATGACGATGATCGTACGTCGGATAGGGAACATGAAGTTATCTCGGATACTGGTGCATATGCACAGTTCCGCGAGGGATTCATGAGGTTCATACAGACCTTTCAGGGAGCTCAGTAACCTGCCCAGTCTATGGCAGAGCTTACGCGAGTCTTCCAGCAGCAGCATCCTCCCACGTTCTCAGGAGATGGAGGACCTAAGGCTACTGAATCTTGGTTTGAAGTGATGGTTTCTATCTTTGATCATCTCGAGTCACCCCCAGACAGAAGGGTGAATCTCACGACTTACATGATGCAGGATTCTTCCAAGAGATGGTGGGACATAGTTTCTTAGGAAGGGTGTCAACAGATAGTTGATTGGGACAAGTTTCAGCGTACGTTTTATGATTACTTCTACTCGGCGACGTTGAGGGCCAATAGAGCTAGAGATTTCATGAACCTGCAGCAGGGTACTCTATCAGTTATGGAGTATTCCTCCCATTTCACTTAGTTACAGTGTTTCACTCCCATTCTGGGGAATGACAAGCTATTCTTAGGGAGGAAGTTTGAGGAGGGCCTCAGACCAGAGATCAGATCATAGGTGAAAGTCTTCCAGTTGACTTCTATTTCTTTGATAGTTAACTAGGCATTGATCACGGAGAGGAATCTGAGGGATACTGGAGCAGTGAGCCAGGGTGATTCAGCATCCAGAGTTAGTACACTTCTTTCTGACAGCAGGAAGCGCCACTGAGAGTCTACACGAGGTGACTCGAGGAAGCGAGATGTTCCTTCAGGTAACAAAGTTGTGTATTACCAGTGTGGGAAGGATGGGCATAAGAAGCCACAGTTCCCGAGGGACCCAGTGGAGTGCTGAGCTTGTGGAAAGATGGGTCACCTACAACGGTTTTGTAAGGTTCTTCTTCCAGCGGCTAGCGAAGGAGGATCAGTTTCGACTCCGCGTACTAGAGCAGGTTTACTAGTTCTGTAGAAGACTGGGGGATGGAGTTCTACAGGCCGTTCATGCCTGGGTAGGGGCCTTGGACGCAGTGGTCAGGCTCAAGGAGGATCAGCTCATGGATCTCAAGCTACTACACAGGGATGTGGTACTGGCCAGACGTTTGCGGTAAATAAGATTCATCAGGAGCAGGATCCTAGACCTTCCACAGTGCGAGGTACAATCTTAGTAGCCTCGGTTTTATATTGTTAACTTTTTGATACAGGAGCTTCTCATAGCTTTATTTCTATGCAAACTATGGAGATCCTTAGAATTACTATCTTTACTTCTGAGGATATGATGACACTAGACACTCCCTTGGGACTTAGAACTGCTAGTGTGCATCAGTGCAAGGAGTGCCCCCTTGAGGTCAGTGGGTGTCACTTCTTGTGGGATCTTTATGTCCTAGAGATGACAGGTTATGATTTCATTCTCAGAATGGACTGTCTAGTTCCTTTTCAGGCCCTTGTCGGTTGCTATCACTACAGGGTGAGTTTCACATCACCAGAGGGAAGATCTTTTCTTCACAAGGGTGAATGGGATGTCCAGGCAAGCAGAGCTGGTCCAAAGCATCATGGGTTGGGTGATGTTAAAGCCCAGATTTCTAGTTTATATCTGGACGATCAGGGGACTTCTCATATGGGTTATCCTACAGTGGTTGATCGTTTTTCGTATGTCTTTCCAGAAGACTTTTCAGGGTTTCCTCTAGAGCGTGACGTAGAATTATCTATTGAGATTGTTCTAGGAGCATCACCGATATCCATACCTCCTTATAGGATGGCTATTCCTGAGTTGTAAGATCTCAAGAAGCAGTTGGAGGAGTTGCAGGCAAAGTGTTTTATCCAAACCAGTACTTCCCCTTGGGGTTCGCCTGTTTTGTTTGCAAAGAAGTCAGATGGTACTTTACAGATTTGTGTGGATTATCGAAAGCTGAACCAGTTAACGGTCAAGAACTGGTATCCCTTTTCTAGGATTGATGGTATTTTTGATCAGCTTCGAGGATCCAGGGTGTTCTCAAAGATCAACTTGATATCCGGCTATAATCAGTTGCATGTCAGACCATCAGATATACCTCTTACAGCCTTCAAGAGCAGGTATAGTCTGTATGAGTATTTGGTTATGCCGTTCGGTCTCACGAACGCGCTAGCAGTCTTCATGGAACTGATGAATAGATTTTTCCATCCTTACTTGGATTCCTTTGTGGTGGTTTTCATGGACAATATCTTGGCGTACTCTCACACTCGACACGACCATGCTACCCATCTTGAGATCGTATTGAGTACACTGAGAGAGGATCAGTTATATACTAATATCTCTAAGTTCCACTTCTGGATGGACAAGATTCACTTCTTGGGTCATGTCATCTCAGATCCAGGAGTATCAGTTGACCCAAAGAAGGTGAGAGCGGTAGTTACCTGGGAGAAACCGAATAATGTCTTTGAGGTACGTAGCTTCTTAGGACCAGCTGGTTACTACAGGTGGTTTATAAAAGACTTCTCACGCTTGGCAGCACCATTGACAAGATTGACTAAGAAAGGTGTAAAATATGTTTAGTCATAATCCTGCGATTCAACCTTTCAGGAGCTGAAGGAGAGATTGACTTCAGCACCGATTCTAGTTTTACCAAATCAAGGAAAGAGTTATTTAGTTTTCTGTGATTCTTCTGGAATCGGGCTTGGAGCAGTGCTTATGTAGGAGGACCGTGTTGTTACATATAGATCTCGGCAATTGAGGCCACATGAGAAGAACTATCCTACGAACGACCCGGAGTTGGCTGATGTTGTTCAGGATTTTTGTTGTTGGAGACACTATCTTCTGGGAGACCATTTTGTGGTATATATTGACAACAAGAGCCTCAATTATATCTTCAGGCAGTGTGACTTAAATCTGAGACAGCGGAGGTGGGTCGAGTACCTACAGTCTTTCGAATTCGAGCTTGCTTATACACCTGAGAAAGGAAATGATGTGGTAGATTCACTGAGCAGGAGAACTCAGTTACAGGTAGTTCGGGAGGCCAGCAGCGAGTGGAAGATTATGGATCTGTTCTCTGAGATGCATTTGGAGGTGCATGACAGGCATAGACAAACATTTCTTTCTTCTATATCTATTACCTCCACTCTTCTGTATCGAGTTTGAATGAGGCAGCTATCAGACCCAGAAGGCCTAGTCCTAGGGGAGGGTGTGTCAGATGGAGACCCTACTGCGGGGTGGACAGTGGGCGATGATGAGGTGTTACATTTTCATGGCCGCGTATGGGTTTCAATAGACATACGCAAGGAGATGATGCATGAGTTTCATGATTCGGCCTGGGAAGTTCATCCTACTGTCACAAAGATGTATCGAGACTTACGTCGTCAGTATTGGTGTCTAGGTATGAAGAAGTATGTGGCTGGTTTTGTTATGCAGTGCTCCACTTGTCAGCAGGTGAAGGCATAGAATCAGTGACCAGCAGGGATTCTACAGCAGTTACCCATTCCTGAGTGGAAATGGAATGATGTCACATTGGACTTCGTGACAGGGTTACTGAGATCGCCTTGAGGGAATGATGTAGCTTGGGTTGTAGTGGACAGGATCAGGAAGGCTTCACATTTCTTACCTATCAAGGAGACCTTCAGTGTGGATGAGCTTGGGAGGTTATACATTCATGAGGTGGTATGACTTCATGGGGTTCCAAACACTATCGTTTCTGATAGGGATGCCCACTCTACTTCTCATTTCTGGCAGGGGCTACAAAGGGATTTGGGTACACAGGTACTTCTGAGTACTAATTACCATCCTCAGACTGATGGCCAGTCGGAGCGCACGATTCAGGTGCTGGAGGACACGATACAAGCATGCGTCCTTGATTTTAGATGTTCTTGGGAGAAACATATACCTCTAGTGGAGTTTTCCTATAATAATAGTTTTCAAGCAACTATTTAGATATCACCTTACGAGGCTTTGTATGGTAGGTCGTGCCGATCACCCTTGTATTGGATGGAGGTGGGAGAGACAGTAGTCCTGGGACTCCATCTTGTTCAGGAGACCACAGAGCAGGTGGAATTGATTCGGAAGAGAATGGCTACTGCACAGTCTCGGCAGAAATCTTATGTTGATCAGTATAGATGACCTTTAGAGTTCAAAGTCAAAGATCAGTTTTTTTGTGTGTTACCCCAAGGTTGGGACATAAGCGGAATAGGAGACAATGAAATCTTTCACCGAGATACTTCGGGCTATTTGAGGTTCTGGAGAGAGTCAGGCTGGTTGATTACAGGTTGTAGTTACCTTAGAGGTACCAGGCTATGCACAACGACTTCCATGTTTCCCATCTTCAGTGGTATTTCTCAGACCCGTATCATGTTTTTGAACCTGATGAGGTTGAACTAGAGCAGGATGCATCGTTCGAGGAGTATCCTATCAGGTTTGTTGATCGTAGTGCAAAGGTACTATGTCGTCGGTCTGTTCTTCTGGTACGGGTGCTATGGCAACACAACTGTGTACTGGATGAGAGTTGGGAAAGGAAGGTCGACATGCGATCACAGTGGCCGGAGTTGTTCAAGGGTTATTCTTCTACGCCTCATTAGGAAATTTGGGGACGAATTTCTTTAAGGGGGGAAGTTTGTAAGAACCCATACCTTCTTTTCAGGTATGTTTTTCCTTTTATGGTCTTTTTTGAGAAAAATACAAAATCTGGAAATTTTTAGAGTACACACTGTGTAATTTATGAGTACACGCCGTGTACTTTTCTTCCGCGCGAGGCCATGTATGACCATGTCTGGGCCACACACACGGCCGTGTGGGGTGACGTGGAGGCCGCTTAAAGCGGAGTACAGAAAACTGAAGTACACGCCGTGTACTTTTTTTTATTTCATTAATCGGACCGGGGTTGCGACTTAATCCTTTTTTTCATCTTCTTCTCTGCCTAATTCTGACCAGAGCATCCGAGGAGGCCGAATCTTCTCCGAGCTACGGATATGTCACCGGCTATACGAATTGAACACCTTCAGTTGGAATAGAATCACATCGGTGAGTTCTTGGTTCTTCTTTGGCCTTGTTTCCCGATTCTTCCTCTCGTGTGAGTTATCTGAGGTCGAACGTTTTAGACTTTTTTGAAGATCTACTCCATTCTAGGCTGATTCACAGGTCAAGGATCAAGTATATCAATCTATGAGGATTGAGGTAGGTGGTTTGTTTCCCTATGTTGAATGACTCTGAGTTTTTGGTGCAAAAGTGTCGGGTACCCATGTATCAGGTATCTCGGATTAGGGTTTTGATCCTGTTTTGTTATCTTCCTTAGGTTGAATGTATGATTGAGGTTATTAGATGATTAATAATTGCTTGTTATCATGTTTGAGGATCACCCCATGGGTGTTTCCCTTGTTTGGCTATTTATCACCGTTTGGCTTAGGTTGCCTGTGAGGCATACCTTGTTGCATTGCTTGCTTGCCTTGATATAGTTGATTGCATGTTTTTGCTACTGGTTATATGCTTTTGATTCATTGTAGCTATTATCCAAGTAGTTTGATATAAATACTTAGGGCTGCTATGAATCGTTTACGTATGATTGCTTTTACTCAGGGCTGTGGGAACCTGGTGTAGTTAGACCAAAGGGGGAATTGACGTTGAGTGATTCCTCAGAGGGCCTGTTTAATTATTACCATTATGAGACCATAATGGGGATTGACTTTGTGCTCTCTCAGAGGGTCTGATAATTATCGAATCGAGACTAAAGGGGGGAATTAGATGTATGTGCTTCCTCATAGAGTCTTTAGTATCGCTGCAAGACCATAGGGGGAATTGACATTGAGTGCTTCCTCAGAGTGTCTTTGCCTTCATTCGAATACTTGACCATAAGGGCCTGCCCACGTGATCCACCTAGAGGGTCAGTGTAATAAATATTGTTGGTTGGTTGTGATGAGTCCACCACGCCAAATAACAATATTGGGTTTGTATTGCTTGTAGTTTAGGTAGTCTGCTGAGATACATGTTGTGTTACTTGCTGTGTATTTGGACTATAGAGCTATTTTATAGATTCTTTGGTTGATGGATAAATGATTGAATTAAATTAATAAATAAATGTGAATGAATAATTGTAGGATAGGTCAGTTGTTGTGTTACTTGCTGTGTATTTGGACTATAGAGCTAGTTTGATGTTTTCTATGATGCTTCACATCTGGGGCTAGCCTGTGTTCTCATGCAGCATAGGTCAGTTGTTTCTTATGGGTCTCGGCAGTTGCGTCCCCATGAACGCAACTATTCCACCCATGATCTTGAGTTGGAAGCCGTGGTGTTTGCTCTGAAGTTGTGGAGACATTACCTCATTGGTGAGCACTTTGTGGTTTTCACCGATCATAAAAGTTTGAGGTATGTTTTCTCCCAACGTGACTTGAACTTGAGGAAGTGTCGGTGGATGGAGTTATTGTAGGAATACAACTTTGAAATATCATATACACCTGGAAAAGGAAATGTTGTAGCTGATGCACTAAGCCGAAAGTCACATAATGATGTTGTGTGTGAATCTGGTGATTCCTAGAGAGTGATGGAAGAGCTATCAGCTTTGCATCTTGATATGGGAGAATTTGGGGGTAGAGGTTGTCTTTTCTAGATGATGGTGCAGTCATCCCTGATGCAGAAGGTGGAAGAGTCTTAGTTGGGTGATCTAGAGGTGGAAGTCTGGAGAGACAGAGTTGTTTGTGGTGAGGCCCCTGATGGTTGGTCGGAGGATGAACAACACTGAGTGTTGTATCATGGCAGGATATTTGTTCCCTGGGCGATGCATGAGATGGTTCTCCGAGAGTTCCATAGTTCTCCCTTGGAAGTACATCCTGGTGTGAAAAAGATGTACCGATCCTTGAAGAGTCAGTTTTGGTGGCCTGGGCTGAAGCATGCGGTTGCAGAGTGTCTGTCTCGATGTTTAGTCTGCCAGAAGGTGAAGGCCGAACACAGTGTTCCTGGTGGTCTTCTCCATCAATTAGAGATTCCTTAGTGGAAGTGGGAGGATATCTCAATGGACTTTGTTACAGTTTTACCTCGAGCTTCGGGAGGACATGATGTTATATGGGTGGTAGTGGATCGTTTAACAAAATCGGCCCACTTCATAGCAATCAAGGAGTCGAGCTCAGTGGAAGTTTTGTCGAGGCAGTATCTAGAGGAGGTGGTGATACTTCATGGAGTACCTAGGATGATTATTTCTGATCGATATCCTTGTTTTACCTCCAGGGTGTGGAGAGGTCTCCAGCATGCTTTTGGCTCTCAATTGTGCCTTAGCACTGCTTTTCATTCTCAAACGGATGGTCAGACAGAGCAAACCATCCAGACTCTTGAAGACATGTTCACTATTGTGTTCTTGATTTTGGAGGTTCATGGATGAAGCAATTACCCTTGGTAGAGTTTGTTTACAATAATAGTTTTCACCCTACCATCGGTATGGAGCCATTTGAATCCTTGTATGGCCGGCCATGCCATTCTCCGTTGTGTTGGACTGGGGTCAGAGAGTTAGCAATTCTCGGACCAGAACTAGTGAAGAATACAACAGAGATGGTTCAGGTGATTCATGAGAGGATGAAGACAGCGCAAGATCGTCAGAAATCATATGTTGATCAAAGAAGGAGACCCTTAGAGTTTAATGTTGGGGATCATGTGTTTCTGAAGGTGACTCCCCGTCGTGGGCAGCGAAGGTTTGGTCGTGGAATTAAGCCTTCTCCCCGATTTTTTGGGCCTTTCTAGGTGTTAGATCATGTTGGAGTTGTGGCATATCGAGTAGCACTTCCCCCTCAGATGAGTCAGATACATGATGTTTTCCCTGTATCACAGCTCCGTCATTATCTTCATGATGAATCTCATGTTATTGATTGGGGAGAGATCGATATTGATGATGATGCAACCTTTGAGGAGCGACCTGTGGAGATCCAAGACTGCAAGGAGAAGGTGTTGCGTGGGTGTTCTATCCCCTTAGTTCATGTCTTGTGGTGACATAGAGGAATGGAGGAGAGTACATGGGAGCGTGAGTCACAGATACATGCTCAGTACCCAGAGTTGTTTAATGTTTAACTCCTTTCATGTAATGATGTTTTCTTTGTGGTTAGACCTTTCATGTTTTATTTATGTACCTTTCATGTGATGTTATGTTTGAATTGTTTGGATATGGATTGTTTTTTCCCATACTCTCGAATGTCGTAGTTTTGTTCCAGCTTTCGAACAACTCATAGTGGTTTTTCCCCTGGGAGGTATCTTATGGGGTGGTTGTTCAGACCCCTCTTTTCTTCTGGGTTGGGTTTTAATTCTTGAGGACGATAATGTTGTGAGAGGTATCTAATGTAATGGCCCGGACCTCTCCCGTCCATTACTTTGTGAAAATATGGTGTTGGAGGTGTTCCAGGAGGTCAAGGTGACTTATCCCCAACACTTTTCCAAATTTCTAGTTCTGTGAACAGTGTTTCCAGTTTTATGAACAGTATCGATAGGTGAACAGTGTTTCTATCGGTGAGGTTCAATGAACAATGTTTCTATCGCTGAGGTTCTATCGTTGGACTTCTCTTGGTAGACTTGAACAATGTTTCCAGAACGATAACCTTATAATGGTGACCTTCTATCGGCAGGCTTACACAGTGTTTCCAGAACGGTAACCTTCTAACGGTGACCTTCTATCGGTAGGCTTGAACAGTGTTTCCAGAATGGTAACCTTCTAACGGTGACCTTCTATCGGTAGGATTGAACAGTGTTTCCAGAACGGTAACCTTCTAACGGTGACCTTCTAACGGTAGGCTTGAACAGTGTTTCCAGAATGGTGAGGTCTAACGGTGACCTTTTCTTTCCTTTTCCAAATTTTGAGTATGTGAACAGTGTTTCCAGCTTCCTATAGTTTTCCCCATTTGACGTTTCCTTTGATGTAAAATACATTTAGAGCCTTGTTTTAAGGACTCTTAAGGCCGATTCAAATTCCATAAATCCTATATTAATTATTCCTAAGGCTAGGATATATTTACTTGGTCAAACTGCGTGGGTTAATGCGATCCATTTTAATGGAGAATTAACTAGAACTTAAACCGTCGCCCCATTAAATCTTCAAAATGGGATGAGATATCATTCTACCATGTTCTTTCCCTTTGTTCTAAGCTAAGAGATTCTAGCACCTTTCAATCATTCCCGTATGAGTTGCACAATCAATCTTTACTCCTAGGAATGGTTCTGTTCTGTTTTGGATGCAACTGAGCTGTATCGGTCAATCTTCCCAAAAAGGTATGTTTTATCGTCGTTCTTTTGGGGATCATATTCTCTTGTTTCTCCCTTCCGTATTATACCATGTAATTTCCAAGATTCTAATGGGTTTTTCTAGGGGTTGGTTGGTACTGTCGTACCATGGCATCCTCTAGTGGATGCATTTGTCATGAGAGGAGGATTTTGACCTGTTGTGTGGATAAAGGACGTCAAGAACTCTTCCAAGTAGGGGACTCATGGCTTCTCTAATTGTATATGTTCAATCGTATCATTAGAATGATTTATCCCTTTGGATCACAATGAAATTTGCCTAATTAAATACTTGAACTGGATTAAAAGAATTGGTTGATCGCATGTTGATGCTTTATACCGTGATAACGGTTTTCCTCATGTTTTGCTAGATAGAGTGATATCTATGATTTCTTTGATTTGTTGTTCGTTCTTGATGGAAATTTATAATTAACGTAAAGCCAAAATTAATTTTTAATTAATTGGATAAAGATAAAGAGGCATGTAAATGATTCTGGTTGATGTCATAGTTGTTCTAATTTTATGTTAATCAAGTTAGGGAAGTAAGCACGGTTTTTTAATTGTGATAGCTTACTGATTAGGTCTTCCATAATTGGAACCTACGAATAAAAAATCTGCTAATTCAATATGGATTAAAGAACAGATTGTGTGAGAATTTCTAAAAGGGTTCTGAGTTACCCTCTTGTTTTTTTAAACGGTCAAGAGCCCATGGTTGTGATTGTTGTTTTCCTGCCGCTTGTGCTATGATGTGACCTTGAAGGGGTGTTGTGATATGTGGAGGCATGAAGGCCCTATGGTTGTGGCAACGGATGACGCCTAGAGTGGCGAGATGCATCAGTTTATGCATATGGGTGCCGGGGAGGACACCATGGGTAATGGAATGGGATGGATGTGGTTGCTGGATGTTTTTGGATTCATTGAATGTTTATCTGCTTTGCTTTACCCCACTGATCAAGGTAGCTAGTCTTGCTTACCCTTCTTCCGAAGGAGGCGAAGACGCGCGGGGTATGCCACGTGCTTTCCGTGTTTAGCCTCTCGAGGAAGAATGGGTCTATGCTCTTTCTATAGGCGGCAAAGACTCGATGGGTAGTATATCTACTCACCGTGTTGAGCCTCCTTTGTGTTTAGTAGCATAAGATGATTTTCTAGAATTCCTGGGAATATGGGAAAGTAATTATGTAATTAAAGTTTGATTAAATAGTGAAAATCCATGGGGATGGAGATGTTGGAATTTAAAGGTGATGTGAATCTTAAAGGGAGCAGT
The DNA here is from genome assembly GCA_963277665.1 of Viscum album. Lineage (NCBI taxonomy): Eukaryota > Viridiplantae > Streptophyta > Magnoliopsida > Santalales > Viscaceae > Viscum > Viscum album. The sequence continues at coordinate 1,420,706,116 of OY728136.1, read as the reverse complement.
TGATTTTGAATGTGATTCCAATTCAGTTTAATGTGTAATTTTTCATGGTTAATTAATTAATTGCGTACAATGGAACTGATAAAATGAGAATGGATTAATCTAATAAATCTCTTCAAATGATTGTGTGCTTATAGGATACCTAGTCTTAAAAGTAGCAGCCTGGAGTCTAAGAGACGTTAGCCTTAGTTGTATCTAAGACTAGGTAATGCCCATAGTGTGGATATGAGTTATACATATATTCTGTACCTTTTGTGTTTCTATACGCTGCTCCACCCTATCGGTAAGGGAAACTGACACCCCGTGGATTCTGAGCCCTGGGGGGTGTTTTCTCCAACATTCTGATGGGAGGTCGAATGGATGACTACCCCATTTGGCCCTGCTCTCTTATCTTGGTAGATACATGAGCCAACAGAAACAAAAGTTAATTTCCCCATATATGTGTGTAGAGGGCTGTAATGGCTTGTAGTTATTTCACACACATATATTCTAGATATAGTATCTTATGGACTACTATAGGTGTAACGTGTATAGGTTGTGATGGCTTGAGGATCCCTACTCGGTGTATGGGCTATAATGGCTTGAGGTATAACACCCGATGTATGATACACGTTATGCGGGCTGTGGTGGCTCCTAGAACTTACCTTGTTACTTTTGGTTGTGAGGATAGTGTGGTGCTTCGCCCAGGTGTTTTCGGGCAAGCCTTTGTGGTGCACGAGGTGCAGATTGTGGTACTTAGCCCAGGTGTCTGCGGGCAAGCCTTTGGAGAGAGATGCACAGGACGTATGTCGTTGGGGCAAAGCGGAAAACCAGTGGGGAAGTAGTAGCGGGGTATCCTTGATATTTTTCATTATATGCTATATTCTTGTATGCGTTACTTAGAGAGAGTGGCCATGGTGCGGTTGGGAACTTAGTATACCTGTTTAGGTGACGAGTCAGTTTCACTTGTTGTTCACTGGGCTTTAGCATGCTTTCTTTACTTTTGCACGAGAGGCTTGGGGAGGATCCTACTGAGTATACTGTTATAATCACCCTATGTATATATAAATTGTTTTTCATGTCACTTGGAGTAGGTTGGAGATCAAACTCGTTACTACTAGCTTGTGGTTGGAGGAGCTGTTCAGGCTTGTGGTCACTGCCGTTTTACTTTCTTTTGGGTACTTTTAGTTTTCCCTTTTAGTTGTAGTACTTTTTCATGACATTTCATATATGTACATGGGTTTCTTTTATATTTTAGTTCTGAGTTGGAGTTGATTGGTGTCTATCTTATCTCTCTCTTCTGCATGTGTTCTCTTAGACGGTAATGCCTCCCATTTGTGTGTTTATTATACCCTCGGTGCTAGTCGCCAACCTGAGGCCTACTGGAGGCTGGACTCAGGGGTCATTATCTTCCTTCTCACATTGCCAGCCCAGGAGGGGTACACTTTGTGGGGAGGGGGTCATGACAGAACCACTCGGAACATCTCTACGGACAAGACATTTCACTATTACATGTGTTGTCATGACACTAGAAATTGAAAGCGACGAAAGGAAGAGAAAACATAATTGGAGTTGGACCATCTGACCTTGAATATATGTCCATCATTGACTAGAAACTTAACAACAATGGAAACCACCAGATTGATCCATTCCACTCGCTACCATCCACTCCCATATGCCTTCGTTGTGCCTTGGCGTTCCACATTGCCGCACCGGGAGACCCCTATAGGAGTCATCAAATAACTTCCCATCCCATTTGATCCATATGATATGTTCCCTAGGACTCTCAATAGATCATTTAAAACCAGCGGTAGGATCGCTATGCCATCGAGCCACTAATAACAAGAGTGGGTAAAACCCCCTACTCTACTCTAATAGTGAGGTGATCGTTTTGTGGTTCCAGATCGGCTTCCTTATTCTTATAATTCTAGTGAATGACCATTTGAAAGAGTAGATCATGGGTCCCTTGATTTAGGAAGATCGACCCCCCACTAATTCTTTTTATTCTATCCTTAGAAGAATAAGTAAGTCGATGATTGCATCCCTCCTTGGTATTCCCAATATGAGGCATCCACGATCCTCAGTACTATAATCTAAGTTGTCCTCAGTACCTTTGTGAATTGTAAGGTACCACCTTGATATTCTAACCCACACAATATATATCAGTATCAGTCCAAGAGTCCCAATTTCATGTGGAAAACTTGGTCAAATAAAGTCGCTACACTCGGACGACTCGCGGAACATCAATCGCTATTCTTCTAGAAATGATAGACACTATTCTTATTCTATAGTACTCTTATATAAATTTATATAAGAGTACCTGATATGTTGTTGTTTGGCCACCAACAATAGAGGTAACATGATAGAGTGATAGATGTTTTCTCAGCTCGTGTGCGAACACCTGATATACAATATCACTAGTATGGTTTATAGTTCAAGAGTGCTGCCTGCCCTGCTCGAATAACTACCACAATATATATCTGTACTCTTCCAAGAGGCTAAGTGGCACTGTATTTTGATGCCCTTGGGACCCCCTTCCAATAGGTCCTAATCATGATACCATCCTTAGAAGAATAAATAAGCAAGGAAATAAAGAAAAAATACATGTCTCATACCTGAACACCCCTTCACCTTGCTATGCTACCACCACCATATGGAACCCCCTACCAATTCTAAATGGTGCTACCTATACTACCTATATTATATTGAATAGGACCATCTGTAGTTGAGTGGGTACTAAAAACTCATGCTCTTGGGCATATAACGGTTAGAGTAGAAGGTGTTCCGATCGAATTCCAATGCGCCCCATCTCAACACCACCAAGACCACAAAAAAAAACCCCACATGGGATTCCCAACCATCCTTGACCATGTCCCCCTAATAAGCATGGAACAATCGATAAACCAATAGAACTACCGATATCTGAACACAACCGAAACTATTGAAAAAAGAAAATTCCAGAGTAGAATGGCCTTACAACCCCATATGCTCAAGCTTGAGTTGGCCATACCCCAAACTGCTCGATCCACCCGTTGCTTCTACATTTTCTATTTCACCTGGGCATTCCCCATTCAAAGCAATGAACATCCTTCCCATCGATCACACTAGGATGTGGTATCCCAGTAATCTACTCTACGGTACTCTTATATATATTTATAGACAAAATACCTGAGCACCTGATTCGTATACCATTGCCAAATTCCAGACCCATCCATATCTGCACTATTCATTCACTCTATCTCGTACCCCACTTTGCACCCATGATCATTTCTAGGCCCTCACTTGGATAATTAATGTATCACTAGGATACATGATTCATGTATCCCATTCAATGACTAGGACATACCAGGGTAGCTTGGTATCATCCTATATCGGTGCTGCCAACCACACCATCCAATGATGTGATCAAGCGGGCGGTGGGCCCATGATAAAAGATTACAACCTCCCTCTTGATCCATGATCAAGGAGGGAGTAAATATATTTAAGAAAAAACCTGATCCAACAACGTCCCGAGTGACTGAAACATGTACTCTATCTATATAGTTTGTTGAATTGTTGCCTTAGTGGAAGACTTCAAGTCAACAGAATCGAATATCCCTGTCAGTCGCCCTTTCAACCCCATATTGAACGTACCACCTATTGAGACTATTAGAGTAGAGTACTGAGCCAAGGAGCTTCCCAGGTCTTCTCTGGGATACCTGATTTAAGTATCCAGGTATCCCAGTGAAGACCTAGGAGGACCAGGATAGGCTACTATCTTGATTATATGTTGGTATAATCTATCTAGGTACTCTTCTATATAATATATAAGAATGTATTCTCATAATATAGTCTGGTAGCATACTATCTAGATTATACCTAGAGGATATGTGATTCAATTATCCCAGTGAGTGCTTGGAATACATGAAGTATCCCTGAGAATGACTAGCGGCAAGTGGGTGAAACAGGTTGAAACACGAATGAGAGAAAAAACACCATCATTGAGGCAAAAGAGGCTATAGATTCGGTTAGAGAAAACAACAAAATCACATACCCAAATGATTATTACGGATTAAAAACCATGGATTGAATCATCGCACTGAACACATTGACAATTCCGATCACCGATCTAGCTAAAGCAATAGTAGCAGCACTAGCACCCATTGATTTTGCACCATCCACCATCTCATTCCTTGAAACGCTCAAATCACCCTGATACCGTCTTTTCATAGAATTGAACCTTGAAATCGGCTTTGGCCTACCTCTCCCCACCTCTACTACCAATATTATACCAATTAGAGCAATAGTTGAGTTGGGGTTGATGCCCTTTGGCCTACTATATGGTTTTTAATTGGGAGTGGTGGTTGAGCTACTTCCTTTCACGCCATGGGAGAACCAACAAGTTACTATAAAAAGTAGAGTACTTGATTTTGATTTATATATTGTATTTGAACACCAAGCTGGTGACTGGAAGATCCATACTATATAGTGTAGATTACTTGAGCTAGGCATCTTCTATTGCTCCTGGAAACACCACCTGGTCCATGTACTCCATTTCACAGTGTGTTCACTCACCAGGTCCAGAGGTGGTAGTTGACCTAGTCCAAGTACTTTATTTCATAGTGTGATCACTCACCAGGTCCTCACTGGGATACTTGAAGTATCCTAGGTATTCACTGGGATACCTGATTCAGGTATCCTAGTGAAGACCTGGGAGGACCAAGACAAGCTATTATCTAGATTATATGTCAGTATAATATAGCCAGGTACACTTCTATATAGTCTATAGGAATGTATTCTCATAATATATTATGGTAGAATATTATCTAGATTATACCCAGAGGATACATAATTCATGTATCCCTCAGGTAATCTTGATAGAATATATAGAAGAGTACCTGACAATATTATACTGAGGGTTTCACTGGAGTGGCAATGGGGAGCTCAGGTAGGCATCTCTGGGAAAGGAGCTGATGTTGATCTATTGGGGAAATGGTTCCTCATGCACACTATTTATATTACACTAAGAAATGGGTTGGCGTTGGTGGTGTCAATTCAGTATAATATAGGTAGTAGAGTTTGACCCCTAACCCCATGCCTATATATCCAGTGGTGAGAATCATGCTAGACTAGCACCAGCCTGTACCTAAGTTCAACTATGCTACCCGTTACTCAAGTCGAACCAGTAGCTCCAATCGATGACTAGACTATGGCCCTAGGTTTCATATCTGATCAAGTGATTCTATACCCCCAACCCAATACCTCTAAATGGAAAACCCATCTCTTGCCACACTATTAGAGTAGACTATATAGAAAAATGTAATGAACTTTACTCTATATAATTCAATGAATCCACAATCTAGAGAACCCATGTAATCTAATCTATATAGTATGGTCATCCATACCTCTTTACAAACCACCTCAACGCGTATGAGCAACATAGTAGGCCAGATTTGAGCCCCCAGACCTTGTAGTAAACCCATCACTTTGCTTTTTTCACTTTCTGTACAATTTAAACTAATTGATTGGAGTGTTTCTGAGAATACCACTACTATTAGAGTAGAGTAGTGACTCAGGTGGTTGAAAAAAAATAGATGTCCATAGGTTTCCAATCTCATCAAGAGTATTAGTATTGAGATGGTGTGGTGCATTGGATCAATCGTTGCCCCATTGGCCAGCAGTGCTTGTGGGATCACTTCCATTCCATCTTGGTATCATCTCTATTCCATCGGTATTGCTAATTTTGGTATACAATAGATAGTATACTACTTATATTATACTGAATACTCATTTCAGGTTGATATGTTGAGCCTAGAGTCCATCTACTATATATCGTATATGACACAGTCCACCCCAATTCCTCCGACCGAAATAGTTTTCATACCTCTACCACAACCCCCAATTCCCGCTTGCTCATATTTTCATGACTACTGGAACACCACTGATGCACAAATAATAGAATGACCACCTCTTGTGTGATATGAAACCTGTGGCTATTTCTTCAACCACCATTTCCTGGTACTGATATATATTTCGGTAGAAGAAAAGTACCCTCGAGTTCAGTTTTTTTCGCTTCCCATGTTGCAGTGTGAGATGAGTTTTTCTGGCTCTCGTGACAATCATTGGAAAGCTTCCTTGTTGGAGTTAAAATAGTCTTGATGGTCTTGTTCATTCCCCTAACTCAGTGTTGGGTCGTTTGACTTACTCCCATAGTACTGTCTGTAAAAAGAGTTGTCCTAGTGGAACCTGGTCTAGTTTATTACCTTGCAGCACTATTGGAGTACAGTATTAGCACGAATCACCATTTTCTATTGGAATTATTACATTATGGAATTTTGATTAGTTTCACACGATTTTCCCTTGGGTCAAGGTGGAAAATAGCAGGAAAGGGCCTTTCTGAGTGCATCCACGAGCACCTATTGACCAATGACAATGCCTTGTGCTATAGGGGCCATTGGATCAGCTCATATCCCAAACCAATCACAATGCTATGCTATGGGAATGCAATACCACCAATCACATGAGATTCATGTATGATGTCATAATAGTATTAGTAGGTATAGACCGACTACCCATGGCGTGACCTGCTACCTTGATCCAGTACTATATAGACATAGTACCTGACTCTACTATAATACTTCCCCTCCTTCGATATTAGACCTCACGAACTTTGGTGGTTTCATGGGCCAATAGTCCACTATATATATTATACCGATAGTTCTGGTCAATGGGTTCAGTCATGCAACTGATACCTTGCTTTAGTTGATTCGTACTCTACTATAATAGTACTATATAGACAGAGTACCTGAATCTACTCTAATAGTTGTTTCTTCCATGTATGCGGTGGTTGATGGAATTTATTATCTGCCATGCAATCGTATTCTCTAACTCCCTGGGATCCTACCTCATTTCATAGGAATATAGTTGCAATGCATTTTTCCACACTAGATAGCTACGAGAATACCCTATATCATGAATGTGGTGGTGACCGATGCAATTGAGTAGACCATTGGTTTTTCCAAGTGCAACTAGTGCTCGGAGGTCTTGAGACACTGTGGTCCATTCAGTACTCTTACGATACTCTTATATATAGTTATAGAGATGATACCAAGCTTTCGCAGTGCTTCTTGATGGTAGGTCCCCTTCGTCCTATAGGTTGGTCGAGCTACCACACTATAGTGACTGGGTGAGTGTTGGGATATCAACGATCGAAATAGAAGAGGTACTTGGTGTGAAACGTGGAACCAATCAACGTCAAATCATACCCGCTCTCTCCTCATTCACTTGCCTTTGGTTTGGGAAATTCACTAGGAGCCTGCCTTCTATCCCGAAAACCACTCGTAGAAAATCACTACTCTACTCTATATAGTTTGGTGGCCATATCAAACACTCAAATTCAATCATCCACCAAGCGGATCCATGGTGTGGTGTGGGATATGACTTGGTGTTCCATCCACGATACTCCTATGGGGACTACCGAGCTGCCAGGTAATCTTCTATATAGTCTATTTATAATATACCGAACCACTTGAGCATACTAGTGCATCATAAGGAGGTAATGACCCCTATCTGCACAAGACACTCGTCAGATGGGGGTTGGGTATAGTAGGAGTTGAACCTGTGACAATCGGGTTAAAATCCCAATGATCTAACGGCTGACCTATAAACCCACCTCACCTCAGGGAACCAGGCCTCTAGGTAGGATGGATCAGGTATACTACCTATATTATACTGAGTAACACCTATTATTATTATATGGTACTCTTATATATGGTTATAGAAGAGTACCTGATCCCATACAAACCCTTGGGAGTGTAGTGGCATATATGGGATGACCTCAAATAATTGAGTAGAGTACTGATGGCACCACTTGGACCATTTCCAGTTCAAAACCTCTTGTTATATCGATCACTCGTATCAATCATTGTTGATCAACAGTATGAAAATAGGACAATTCTGCTGGTGATTCCATATTCCCAGATGGCAGCCATGGTCCCTTCAAACGTAGTTGCCTTTTTTAGTAGCCCAATAGAACTATTCCTAAACCACCTTGATCCTCAGTACTCTACTCTGTGGTACTATTATATATAGTACCATTCATCAATGCTCACTACATGGTACGATGATCTGAATTCCCCATTCCCATAGCTACAGCTCACCGGCTCCAGGTCTCAATGCCATCGTTTCCGTTGCGTGGGCTCAAGCCAATTGATCATACTCCAACCTATCCACTCCACCAATACTGAAATACCCCCATAGGCTAGTAGAAGTTTAAATGGAAGTATCTTGTATGACAAAAACCATCATTTGGAGCCCCATCTTGTTCTTCATTGATGCGGGAGAAAAGTCAACCCGCTTGTTCGTTCCATTCACCTAATCAGACCAGTCAATATATATCAATACCTCGTTGGGGTACCCATTATGTGCTACTACTCTTATTGATTGGGACGACGGACCATATGATCCAAACAATATATATCAGCTGGAATGGAGTGGAACCATGTGAGGATAAAAACAATGTTCGATGAAACCCCCATATCTTCCAAACAACCACACCATGATGCATCACATGAATTCCAAAAATCACCTCCTCTTCTTGTAGTAGTTGGAAAAGGCCCATGAACCCCCGCCTCACCACTATACTAGACTAGTAGTAGACTAAAGGGAACACGAGTCAAAAACCTTTCACATCGTTCCCTATTTTCTACTACTAGTTTGGAGTTGAAGGAGATTTTGATCCCTGGTTAGTGAGTTCTTGGCCAAATCAATGCCAATGCCAAATGACCCATGTTTGCATATAGTATACAATGGTCAATCTATAGTAAATGACACATAGGGATGTTGGGGGGTTTCCAATTGCATTACGATCTCATCATATCATCATATACCATAAATCTATGAATGCACCTTGGGAACAACACTAGTGGGGGGGCATAGGTTTAAGGCCTTTATTTTGGAGGTTAGGTCTCTTTTTTGGAGGTGCTGTTGTTGACCATACTTAGAAGAATAAGGAAGCTGATGGTACCCAACTACTGGAAGATGTAACAACTCCATCTATTCAAGAATAAAGGCTCATCAACTTGGTTTTTTGGCATACTAAAAAAATCAGAATGTGATGCCTCAGTTGACTTGAATCAACACCTCGAGAACCATCAATGGGTTAAACCTCAGTATAATATAGGTAGTAGACATGACAAATAGGACCGAATAGCTAAGAGATATGAGGTCTTCTTGTGAGGAGGTAACTATATACGGAGGTCTTAGTGGTTTGATAGGGGATTCATCAATTCACCCCTTTCGATATACATTGGTAGAGTCTCAGTAATCTACTCTAAAAGTATTTCCCAAGGTGGTTGCTACTCTTGTTGATGAACACCTCCACCTTGATGTGGGTATTTTTCCATTTTAGTTCTGATTCTTGGGGTTGTGGGTTTCCTGAGTGACCCGGGTTATCCTCAAATTTAGTGTACGATGTCGACTATCACCATCAGTCCACGTTTGAATGGGACGACATATTAGATTTCTTGAATGATGGACATCTTTCATTGGGAATCGACCATTGGTGGATTTGGGGGGGATCCAACTCGAAGGGTACAATGCGTGATCGACATCTCTGATTCAAGCTAATCACAAGGGCTTCCAACGAGGCCAAGGTGGTGTCTGCTCACACCTTGCTGATGCCATCAGTACTCTACTCAAATAGTATTTCTCATGAAGCCAAACCGTACTATCCTGCAGGTGATTGATGTCTGGTCCGTATGCAGCCAAATAGAAATCAATCTCACCAAAGAGTTTGGGAAGGGATGGGGTGATTGCAATGCATAAGAAAGCCAATGGGGTCATTTGTTCTATTTCCACATACAGGTACTCAACATGTTGACATCCTATCCATCCGAGCAGCAAGTGATTTGAAAACAACAACCAAAATAGTCCTTGGGCTACAGGGAGAAAACTGGAACTACGTATAGCCATGGGACAAAAGTGAGTGAAAACAGAGGGAGAAACACAAGTGTGATTGTGTCCACACCACCAGATTTGGAAGGGATACTCACAACAGGGCATAAAGTGATAGGAAATACCATTTTGGAATAATATGGGTTGGGGTTGGAATCAGATTAGTAGTGATAGAATTTTCGGGATGCAATAAGAAATGGGGTCAAAAAACACTTCCAACACAAGCCCAAGGGAACAAGCAACCAATCCTACTAGATCCTTCACATTGAAACTGGGAAACGATTCTGTTTTATCCATCTCCAAATACACACCCAAGGGATTATTGGATCCAAATTGATGCAATGAGGCCAGATGGATCAGAGTGGATCCTACTCTCAGAAATGGCAGTACAAGTTGAAAACTATAAAAACGTGTTAAGGTTGGATTATCAACAGAGAACCCACCCCATATAAAAAAGACGATGGTGTTTCCCACAACTGGTATGGCACTCACGATGCTGGTTATGATAGTTTCTCCCCAAAATCTCATATGCCCCCAAGGAAGACCGTATCCTGGAAACGTTGTCCCAATCAATAAGAGTAGTAGCAGCACACAAAAACCCCAAACCCATTCGCAAGGACTACTAAAACTATCCTGATAGAGACCACGAAAGAGATTCAGGTGAATGGCTAAGAGAAACATACTCACCCCATTTGAATGCATATATGAGAGATACCATCCCCCAGCAACATCTCTCATTAAGGTTTCCACAAAAAATAATGTGAGATCGACATTTGATGTGTGATGCATCAATACTAAAATTCCAGAGACCAGCTACAATACTAAATAAAAATTAGCTAAAGGAACGAGTCCCCAAGAATATTATAGATTGATTGGGGTTGGATAAGAAATCAAGTGCTGATGGAGTGTTGATATGATAGGTTGGTTCAACATTGATAATTGATAGTGCATACTTCAGTCGTTGACATTTCTACTCCGCCTAAGAACTCAATCATGATCCACCACTCTTTCCACCCTTATATATGCCTGAACACCCAATAAAAACTGCCAGGATGTGTAATAGTGTACCGATATTTTATATGTGTGAATAAGGGCCATTGATCATGGAGTTCAGAGTGTACATGTTGGCCATTCCCAAGACCCTGCTAGTACATTCCTTGCGTTCTACCCCTACTCCGATATCGCTTTCCACCCTCCCCTCAAATTGTAGTACTTTTTCTTAAAGGTATCACTCATATGATGCATTTGAAAATTATATACAACCGTAGTGGAACAATGCATTCGAACCCCACACTCCACACTCAACCCATTTCCATCTCTGTATCATAGCTATCATGGCCAACATATCCCACTACTTGTTACTACTATACGTGATGCCAAGAAAACCGTTGCCCATGCTAGACCACTGGAATAATTCCAATAGTTGAAACTATTAGAGTAGATTACTAATGCAGTGACTAGCTAGAAACTATTAGAAGAGTACTGATAGAGTTGAAGGTGGAAACCCATCCCCCATTGTTAAATAACAGTAATGATTCTATACTTGGCAATGCATATCCATGATCATACTACCACCATGCACAACCTCCAATTCAATTACAATGATTTTCCAATGCCCCCACTCAATGACTCCACTATCTATATTATATCGAGCAACCACCAATATACCTTGATCTGCATGTCACCATAGGGCGGCTTGGGCAGTCGACCTAAACTATTAGATTAGAGTACTGACTATTAGAGTAGAGTACTGATCAAAATCGATGGATATTTGGAGCATCATTAAAGTAGATATATATTAAGATTGTAAAAACACGAGCTTATAAGATTTCTACCCTGAGTTCCAACCCATTTAACGCTAGCACCAACAACATAGTTCCCAAATCTCTAATCAAATATCATCGATCTTGCAGTAGGAGCATCATACATGATAAAACACTCAAGATCATGACTAAACTATTCTTGTCCCTCAGATTGGAAAATAAACGGATGCCTGAGATAGATGCACAAAAACAATGAGGGATGAGCTTGATTAGTATGAGTACTGGTGCTAATGTTAGGGGCACGCCTTCAGGTAAGTAGACGATTAAAAAAATGCAGCCCATATCTCTGAATTCCCAATAGCGCGATGCCAATGAACATCGAAAATGATAGTGACCACATATAGAGCTGGTGACTAGTGACAGTGAAGCTAAATGGAACTGGACCTAGGGAATTATGAAATAATGAGTAATTAAAAGTGACTGAGATGCGATGGGAAAAATGTTGTTGCACATTGATGCTCCTACCTCCTATATTATCGCTGATAGGCATGGGAAAAAAATCATAAACTAGCTCTAAAAATGAATGCACCACATTAGGTATTGAGGTTCCCCCCTTTCGAGAGACTAAGGAAGGAACCTGTACGACTACCAAAAGCAATAGTAGAAAAAACATGGTTGGATTTTTGAATGAGAGATACACATTTCTGAAACTCAAAGGAATTGTCGGGAAAATGGAAAATTGCTCTAATGGGCTGAGAATGATCCCTGCTCGAACAATAGCATCCTGAAAGGCTTCAACTCTTACTCTGCTTCCATTGATGTTCAAATCATCAATCAGGTGCTCAAGAAAAGGGATATCATGGCTTTCACCATGGGACTCTTCCAGAACATCTTGGGAACTCTTGTTATCCATCAACTCTGCCAATTTTTAGTGTATATCAGATGGAAGATCCACAATCCGTTCACTAGATGGGTGAAGACCAATGGGATGATCCTCAACCGTACCAGCAAAAATTGAAGATGCTCATCGTGAATCTTTGTAGTAGATTCATCTGTCTCATGAATCGTCATACAACTAGTTGAGTTCCGAATGGGTTCATCACAGTAGAAGCAGTATCACTGGTTCAAACTTTGTTCATCAAACGTTGAAAGTTGTGAACCATATTGCTTATTTATGGATTTATCTGAAACCTTGAAGACTATTGGTATATGCACATCCATAGGTGTCAATACGATGAGTGAACGAGGCAACCTTTCATTCGGGATATGGAGTGCAAGGGGTGGAAGCGACCTGAAGGCCATGCATCAGTAGTCTACATGTGAACCAATGTCGGATGGTTGTGCAGGTACGGTATTTCCATCCTTGCACCTGTGGATCTCTCGCTCCTAGAAACTCTTGGTTTCATCTCTATAACTATATATAAGAGTATTGTAGAAGAGTACTGACCTTCGAACTCATTCCCGACGATTCCCGCTTCGATCCGAGTACTATTCTACGGTGCTATTATATATAGGTACAGAGATGATACTAAGGAGGAGGTCTACCCAGGTGAAAGAGTATCATCAATAAGCTAGAAACCATATAGATATGATACCAAGACAATTTTGGAGTAGAGAGGTAGGTAGTTCACACTCGTACAAGCTGAGCCAGTGGTATCTCCAGATTCGTACGTACTTGCCGCTATGTTCCACACCGCACACACTAGTACCCGTATCACGCTAGGTGCAGTAGTTATCCCCACTCTAGTCCATCCATTTCATTCCATCGATACTCCCATAACGCAGCCAGTATACAATAGTTGAACAATAAAACCCTTCTGGTCGGTCTCATCATTCCGCCTCCCGAACCCCACAAGTCTAAGTCGAGTTTTCAGGTTCCGATCTAGCAAGTACCTATGAATAACACCCATTAACACTTCTATTCTCATCCCACATGTTCCTATCACTGTGAAAATCTTAGATATAGATATTTGGTGAGAATGATAACTCCCAACCTCGCCAAAGGTCGCGGAGATTTGGTTTTGAGGTGCTTTCACAGAGTTGAACTGGGATGATAACCTCTCGGTTCCTTCCCCTTAGTACACTAATCTAATAGTCACCATAGTCGATATTCCCACCCAACCACCTCCACTCCTCACCCCATTCCCAACATTCTGAACCGTGCTCAAGTACTCTTCTAATAGTGTCATGTACTCTAATCTACGGTACTCTTATATATAGTTATAGAAGAGTACCTGACCCACTAATACTCATCGTGATGCCCGAAACCATGTACCCCCATGGACATTCATTCCAAGTTCCTAGACCACACCATTCCGTGCTATATACGGTACCACCTATGGCTGGACCACTTGATTGCACCATACTATCAATATAATATAGTTAGTAGCATATCACCCCCCTCTCTGTTTCCTATCGGGCGATTCCTCTACTACCACCTCAGGTTGGGGAAGGACCCATGCCTCTACTACCTATATTATACTGAGTCTATTAGAGTAGAGTACTAACCTATATAGGGCAGAGTAATGATTGGGCACACTCATTGCTTGACTCACACTCGTAGGCATACCCTTGGCTCGGCTCGATCCTAGCTATAACAATATATATCAGTACCCGTGACTATAACAATATATATCAGTACTGTGGTAGGGGTTTGACTATGTTCTCGGGTCTCCATCGCCACTTTAGCCCCCTCTACCAGTTCTTACAGACCCATGTTAATACATCTTTTTTGATGCCTATGGTCATTTCATCAGTTTCCATTGGACATTGTGGTGTAGTGGTGTCATGGGATACAAACACCATCTATTCGGTATAATCTAGCCAGGTACTCGTCTATATAGTCTATAGGAACCACTATAGGTACCACTATAGTGGGATGATTGACAATATATATCAGTACCAGGTTCACAAAACGCCAACAAAAGTGAATTATCCAACTTTAAGAGTAGAGTACGACACCAATCCAGTATCGCTAGTCCTATGCATTGATGACCCCCATTCAGTACTCTACTCTAATAGTCCTCCATTTCAACTCAACTCCCACCACCTACCTTGATCAATCCCCAGACCTACCCACCTATACTCACCCAAGGACTAAGGACACCATCATCATAGTGCAGTGGCTGACCTTACATTCCATTGGCACTACATACCGACTTGTGCATTCCCCCATGGTCTCTCGAGTCCCTGACTCCATCTCAGTGCATCACCCATTTGGCCCCCCTTATTGCCCCCTTCCCAAAAGCCAGTGGTGATCGTTCCCATTTCATAGTATACCTGGATGTACCAAGCCAATCAACTATCTCCCCCACACTTGACTCACCAAACACACCCATATCCATTCCAATATGAACCCATGTGATGTAGTAATTGAACCTACAATCTTCAGGTTTTGGAGAACCACATTCTACCGATATTAAACTAAGAGCGCTGGCGAGCAACCTCATCGACACTGGTCACCAGGTTTTTTCTCAGTGCACCAGTGTCCACAATACCCAAAATGATTCAATCAATGGTATACCTATATTATACCTTCCACTACCTATATTATATTGTGGTTCATGAACTGACCCAATCTTGGTGGTCCTTGAACCAAATTGTCCAACAACTCCCAATACTTTATTAGTATTTAGCATATAAAGTCCACATATAAAGTCTACCTTTCACCCCCACACACACCATTCAACCCCATGATGGGCACTCTATTCAAATATTTGTATTTATTTATCCTTATCAGTGTATAATATAGGTAGTAGAGGCGGTATTGGCATCACAAGGCCATTTGGGCAGTACCATGTTCAAGGACTTGGAATTGAGGTTTGTGACACTATTAGAAGAGTACTGATCAACCACCAGTCCAACTGAACCCCCAAACACCACATATATGAGTTGGTGTGATATTCCAGCATCGTGGACATCCATTAGCAACCTAGGTGTGACAAAATTCCCATGGGTGCATTGGAATGGTGGTGGATGAGATGAAATTGGTTTCAAGGAGGTGGTCATTTGGGACCAGTGTCATTCCCGATACGCCATTGGAATGGAATCTTGGAAACCCAATTCTACTGTAGCCAGAGAATTGTTAAACCTTCTATGACAATAAAACAAATGCCAAGAAAACCTCATTGCCCCTTGTGATGGTTTCGATGCCAGTTCCGAAGTAGGGTTCCACACAACCACTTTCATTGGAGTAGTTGTATGGTCATTCTTCTGAATCACATAGTTGAAATTGCGTGTTCCCCAGTCACTCCCTCTTATAATCTACTATCATAGAGGGGGAGTAAGTGTACAATGAAAGAGGTGGAGATTCACACTTCTTAGTCATGCCCCAAACCCCTTCCAGTGCATTTCCCCTAGCTTTGAAAGAAAGATATGCGTAGACTCTAGTCTTTTCCCACTAACTGGCGTATAATAAGAAAATAGAATCGACCTAAATCCATGCCTTGTTCCAGGAACTAAAACCTACTCTGAACCCACATCCCTAAATAACCGATCTATTCGACCACAAACCTAAATGTGAACTAAGACGAAACCCAATACTCTTACCTTTTTTGAAAGCTCAGTCTCATTAAAAAAAATACTATTATAGCTTTTGAAAAAACGTTCCTAACCTATTAACACTATAAAAGATAGAACCATTGATAGGTACTCTTCTATATAGTCATAAAACACTGTCAACAGAGAAAAAATCTTGATTCAATTCAATAGACTAGCTAGGAACTCTTATGATTTCTGAGACCGGGGTAAGCCATTCAATCAGAGAGAGGGGACTAGAACCCATGGCTTCAAGCCACATTGGATCAGAAACACTGACTTTACTGATGTTGAATAAAAAACTCTCTAAAAAAATGATAAATCATGGATATGAAATCACCTCTAGTCTTGGTATGCTTAGTACTTGTAGAAGGTAGAATTGATCTCTTTACTATAGATCAATGAACCTACTATACAAAAGTCTTTGAAATATCTATCATCTTGCAGTGCCCGTGTCGATGTTTCAAAAGGTCAATATGCAAGCCTGCCACCTCCCAATTGGTATAATAGAGGTAGTAGATGTGGTCCAGTCAACAGTTGGCTTAACGCAATGACGACACAACTTTGGATAGGTTTCCAAGACACCACACTTACCTCAAGGACCCTACTAAAACTCTTGTTTTTAACATGACGTTGTTATCACTTGAATTCATCTGTTCAAGGTGAATCTACTATTTATACAACTACTTCGGCTTCTCCAGTTGAATCTATAGCTCTGGGTGAACCAAAATATTTTGTGGCAATTGAAGCAGTTCAAGCACAGGTACTCTATCTATATAGTAGTGAATCAAGATTCTTTTTGAAATCAATATTTTGTTGTTGTTTAGTCAATATATATAAGTACCGGCAATCATTTGAGTGTTCCATTGGAGGAAAACCAGAAGATGAAACAACAAAATCAGTAGAAGGATCAATCATTGCTGCTACGGGCATTCCTACTTAATCTAGCGGTTGTTTCTCTTCTTCTCTTTCCTTTGGAACTGAAATTTTGCATGCATTGAAAGAGTCTTCCTTCTCCCACTAACAAGATAAGACCCCTATTTTCTTTTTTTGATGGTTCATTATTGTCATACCTAGTTATTACTTCCTTAAAAAGTGGCTGTAATAGACTCACTCATTTGACCCATCCCCCACCATAATGGCACCACCTAACTTTAAATATGGACAATAAAAGAAAATATATGTATATAGTGATCGTTATATGCCATGAGAGAGTTTACCTAGCCTATCTCCCATGTATCCATTATCTCTAAAATGGTTATAATAGTATTCTATTAATATTGGTCTATTAATAAAGAAAGTGTCAGATATTTTAGAACTCGACTACTTCCCCCTATTCGGTTTCAAAAGGTGCTACTGATATATCAAGGGTTTAAAACCTTCTTTAGTAGCTCCCGAGTCTTTTTTAAGCCAGTTAGCTTCTTTGACCTAGTTTCTTCTTATTATAAGATATATTAGACTACTATTCTCATCATTTAGTGTTGTATTATCTCCAAATCTCTAATAAGATAATGCCTTTCATTGGATGCACTGTGATACCCACACTTTATTGAGAGATTTGTGATGGATCCCTTCATTATTCATCAATTGGTGTCATTTCCCGCTTCAGGGTACTTTTCTAATCAAGGGAAATCATTCTCATATTTAAAATGAAAGTCATTAAATCTTTTAAGAGACTTGATTTCATCCTTCCACTAGAAGAAGTAGACTTTATGTCTATGCCTTCTCCAATCAGGGGCCGTCACTATTAGATTAGATACTGAAGATTTTTCTGTTATTCGTAAGCTTCACTCAAATTACTAGAAATAGGGAAATGCTAGTACAAAACAGAACTAGTAGGAGAAGTCCTGACCAATCCACTGGAATTATCACAATTACTCAATTCTTCACAATCATCCCGAGAAACCTATACTAGCTTGGTCCGAGGATAGTGTTATCCCTAAAGGTCTTAATTAAGAGTGAGGGAATTAGTTTTCCCCTTTATATGCTATTCTATTTCTTGTTTTGTAAGGTGATACGTCAACTTTCTCACTCGTATGATCCTCTCTTTGTCGGCCAATACTTCAAGACCCTCACTATGCATTTGATGATCTTTTGGAGAGAAATCAAAGAGAACCTTGAGGCAGCAGAGGGGCTTCCAAAGCACAAGGACAAAATTCCCCATGTACGGGAAGGTTCCAAACATCCTACAACACACCGCAGATCTAATGAGAAAGATTCCCACTAGAAGTTCTTCTATATGGGACAAAGTCCATTCATGCTCGTCTTAGGGTAGGATATCCATAAACCATAAATCATGGGAACTTATTCTTTTTGGTTGACAATCACAGACTCAGTATAATCTAGCAAGGTACTCTTCTATATAGTCTATAGGCACCACTATAGTGGTACCTATAGTGGACCAACAAATAGGGTCCCATCTTGTGTTGGGTTAAGGATCCACATCATGTTGGGTTAAGGGCTTAGTTGAACCCAATTTTTTCACTTGTATTCTACTAAGAGTACTGATCTTGGCATTCTATTAGAGTAGATTACTTGAGATATAACTTGATTTCCTAGTCTTTGATTAAACCTATTATCTCCTAAATTAGTCTATATGCTTTGGTTAAGGTTTAATATTATAATTTTAGCTTATTTCCATCAATCAATCTCTCATAAACCCCTATACAGAATCTATATGGGGCCTTGTGTTAGGCCAATCTTGTGTCTGTAAGGTATAATAGTAGGCTTTCACCTATGGTTTCACCCATACTTTAAACTATTTTCATTAGGCCCTTGTAATGTTCTAACAGGTTAGTGAGGCTTAGATTACATAGAGTTCAACCTACATTCTATTAGAGTAGAGTACCAGAAGTGAAGCCTACAACCATTTTAGAATAGGATATTTTATGTATCTCAACTCATAGAGAGTTCTGTTACTTGTTCTGAACCCATTTCTTCTATTCCTATGATTCTATTAGAGTGGATTTAGGTACTCTGTCTATATAGAATTTTAGGATGAGCCTTAATATATATCAGTATCAGCCCATATCATGTTGTGATATGCTCATTTCTCTTATTAGGTTCGACCTTTTGTACTCTATGGACGTTCAACTAGTTCCTTATCCCTATCAGTCTTTTCATTTTCCCAACATATCAGACATATTTCATATATGATTATCATAGAAAGAACCTAAGTGTTGGACATTTTCATGATACAGGTAAACCATTTCCTTATCCCTATCAGTCAAAGAATCAAGAAAATCTCTCTAGGTTAAAACCTCAGAAAACAACTTTCAAAAACTATTACTATAGATTGATATTGGAGGTGGCCCAAACCTAGGCTGCGATGCTTCCTGTTGAGTACAAAATTTAGACTTGAAGTTCATTTAAATAGTATGAGAAAGACAATTATAAAGAATGGGACTAAGTCTTGAGATAATTTTTTAGATTGGATTCTTTAATATTGAATCAACATGAAAATAACATTAAAAAGTGATATAGGCATTTATCCCATCCATCAACCAAGAAAGAAACCTACATTACACTAAGATGAGCACACTTCTTTATTCAAAACAAAAATACATTATGAAATGAACCCACATATAAAAGTGGGTAGGTTTGATCATTATTTGTGTTTGTACATTTATTTATTATTTCAAAACAAATAACACCTCCACTATACTAGTTATAGAGGGGAGGATGGAACAAGTCATTTTTAACCATATACTACTGGAATGAAATGAATCCTCAGAACATAATTATGCTTCTTTCTCTATAGGTTGAAGTACCGAGATTTTAATGCCCTGACCCCAGAATCCTAGAGTTGGTGCATTATTTTAATACATTGGCATGATTACAAGGAATAAAGTCCCGAAAGATCGATCAGTTTAGCAGTCTTGAAAAATAGATTGCATACATGAAAATTACATTACACTTTCTAACATATAATACAAAAAAAAGTTCTTTTAGAACGCCATTATTCCCTTTAGCTTAACCCCGCATATCAATCATAATACACTTCTTGGAATCCTGGGAAAAATAAAACATAGAAATGGGTGAGATCAGATGCTCAGTAAGGATAACAATATAGCGGAAACTTTCATAAATAAGTATAAACATTTAAGGCAATGTATAAATAAAACAAAATCATTTTAAACTTGAACTTCATCATAACATGGAAAAAATAAAATGAAATAATTCCATTTACTTATTAACATGGATATTCTACTAGTCTAATAATCACATGAAATATCAATAACCACTTTTATAATGATGGAATGCATAATGACAGACTATCATAACCACATAGTCAAGGCCTTGTGCCAAGACTACAATTATGTTTTTGTCAAGGACTTGTGCCAAGACACTAGTTTGTCTCATGAGACCTACCGATGCATCGAGGAGCTATAGCGGGCTCCACCCATCACTTAATAAGTCCAATGAATTCTTCATGTGAACAGGTTTAAACATAACATAAACATTCATATTAAAACTAGCATATGAAATGTCAATACTTTCTCCATAAACCATGAATGGTATAAAAATAACACATCCACAGTCAAACATATCACAAAACCTTCAATACAATATGGAAGTTTTGTATCATAATAAATCAACTTCAAACAAGTTTAAAATCCATCAAAGGATGTTGACATAGATGAAAATGATTTGTAAAACTCTTTGAGAGAAATATGCCTTTTTCATGAAAACATTTAAAAGTCACACAATTTATAAAGGAAGACTTTTAAAGAAATTTTTGAAACAAAGTGTCCCATACCACTTTGAACTTTTTTAAAAGAATTATCATTTCAAAACATTCATGTCCATAAAAAATAAATCCTTAAAATCATTTTGAAAACATGGACATTAATTAAAAATAATTAGAAAGATAAATCTTTAAAATATTTAAAATTATGATCTTGATAAAGAGTACCTTTCACAAATCCTTAAAATATTCATTTTGAAATCATTTTTATGAAAAATGGACATGGATGATAAAAATTTCCTAGTAAATACTTACACATAAACAATCTCGGATAATAATGAGATTGAGGAATTGACCCTTACCTCGTTGTAATCAATCGAGTCGTATGAACAATAGTCAATAACCACCAAATGAATCACAGAATATCATGAATATAAAGAGAATCATTATAATATATATCAAATGGTAGTACACAATACACCACATGAAATAAATAAGTGGTGAACAATGGAAATATCACGGAATTAAAAGTGAGATAAGAAACCCCTTACCTCGTGTCCCACTTGACCCGTTCATTCTTTAATATCCTGAATAATAAACCAAAGTTAATTTCTACTTGCTTAAGAACCTTTTTCAAGTTTATTATTTCTTTTATATCACTTATTACCATGTTATAAACATTATGTAATCATTTAAGTTAATAGCATTCATTTTGTCTATATTTGGCACTTGAGTCAAAAATGAACACCTTATAGTTACAAGTTGTTCATATGGTCAAAATTTCATTATATACAGAATGATATTCAAGATTTAGATATCATATATATCATATATATCCAGTATATATATGTATTTATAACAGTACATATCATTTTGGGGTAAGAAATGAAATGCACCGTTCATGGAGACGGTAGGTCGTACATATGCATGAATGCTACTTTCATTTATATTTCTTATTTGAATGGACTTAAAACATAATTATACATAGCTATATTATAAATACATTATAATATCATATATAATATCATTAATTCCATCCGGTATATGTCCCACATATGGTATTAACGAGTCATATCACTTTGAGGGGGCGGTAGTCCGCACTTCCTCAAATGAAATTATCGTGCTTACCTATAATGGAAACCATTAAGGTATGCTATAAAAAAATACAGAAGTATGAAGAAAACATAAAAATAATATATATAATATATAAATACAGTTCCATCATAATGGCCACCATGAGAGGCAGTTGGAGGTAATTGAACAATCATCTTTTAGTGAGGCGTTAGTTTTCCATCCACAGAAACATTATGTTCTTCACCCATTAGATGGAGGTGTGTGTAAGTGTAATTCTAATCCTTCTCATAAAAACATCCTAGTATATTTAGGATACTGTTTTTGTTATAAAAGAAATGAATAAAAAGATTTTAGGTGTTGGGATTCAATCTAGACCCCCTAAACTTCCTTAGTAGGCTAGTATTGATATATATTGGAGGTTATTTTCCTCTATGCACAGAGATTTTAAACCTTTCTGTTAGTTACGGCTCACTGTGTGGTTGACCACCCCTATTCTAGTAGTTCCAGATGAAGGAACATCACAGGATTCCTATCCTTCCCGGCTGTTGGCCTATTCTTTTGAATCATTAGAATAGTATTCATCCGTAATTGTGGAAATCTAATAATAGTTCTATGTTTAATTGGAATAAAGATTAGAGACCAGGACAGGTCTAAGAGCCTGATTAAAAGAAATATATTTCACTGATATGGATAACAAACATAGTGAATCTTACCTTTCACCCCCACCGGAAAACTTCTTGAACCCATAGTTATTCTAACCTTTTATCTCAAGCAGAATAAGACTATAATGACTCACTTCACTTCCCTATGCATAAAGGGAGGATACTAATTAATCTTATTACTAATTCCATCTTTTCACTTTAGTTCAATCGACCATTTTTCCTTTTTATTATGAACCTATGACTACTCCGAAGAGAAAGAAGACTCATAAGATGTGGAAGCAGAGCTAAGGAAAAAACATAACTTTGCTTTGAAAGGAGGGGTGATCGTGCACTATACTCAATGACCTATTGATCTAATACTATCATATCACTGGGGAAATGTATCAATATTGGACCTATCTGGACTGATAGGATTTCAGCCTTAAATATATATTAGTGCCAGTCTTTTTATTAGTAATTAAATTTCTCCGGGTGTGGATCATCCCCCAGGACTTTGGGATGGCTTTATTGCATTGATCTGGAAAACAGACCCTTGGAAAGGCTACAACATAATGGAAGAAGAGTTGGAATATTTATATAAATTCAGAATGAAGCCCATATTTAGGATTTTTTCATGAAACCTCCCACTCTTATGCATATGTGGTAGGCTACATTCGCACTTTAGAAGGAGGAAAACAGAAGTGGGCTCAACTATTAAGGTCCATATTTCGTACATCTGGAAACAACAAGGCACTGAAAGTGATTACCACCTTCCCCAACTAGGGATTTGACCACCCTACTTTCTAAATCATATGGGGACTATTATATTATAATAGTTGAGTAAGATGATTTTCCTTCGGAAGATATTTATGTCTGGTGGTGTAGTGGTTTAGATAGCGGAACCAAAGGTGTATGGTCCCAGAAGGGAGACTCGCAGAACCGTTTACAATTCCTAGCTCGATGAAGACTTGGACTCGGAAGAATAAAGGATGAGATGGTGGGATCCCCACTTTGGATAAAGACAATTATATAGAAAATAAAGTGATTGGGATTCAGACTCATAAGTTGAGGAAGGATGTGATCCATTGGACTCTTAGTAGGTGGGAGAATGTATATCTTTTATGGACAGAAGCATACAAGTCGGAGTAGTTCCCACCCTTTCTACTAGAATGGGCCCTTATTCTATCTTATCTATAAACCCTTTTATCATGATACAAAGAATAAAGTCTTCTATCAACATTCATAGACATGAGTGACTGAATCAAGAATTAGTAGCTCATAGACAGAGCTCATACTTTGCCTCCTGTATTTGGTAATATGAGAAGGATTACCGTGTCTAATCGCTCTTTCCCAGGAAAGACTCAGCATTTAGGCAGTTGTGTGGTATGGTGGTGTGAGGTCACGAGAGCTTGTGTAGGACTCATCACATCCTGGGGTTGGAAAAACATGGAATAGGGGACTGTCCCACTTTTTTGGACAAGACGATACAATCAATTTTTTATTTGTTTGGTAAAAAAGATAGTGCACTCAAAGTAGGATTGTGACAACTTTTATTGGATACAAAATGGGACTCTTGAAAGTGGACTTCACAGTGACAGGCCTTGGAAGAATGTACCAGCTTGAATTCACTTTAGGAGCACTATATAGGAAGCATACCTGTCTGACCTCCTGTTTCAATGGATTTAAAACCAACCTATAAAGGGGAAAACTTGGAGTTTCCCTTCTCGTTAGGGTCTTATGCACTCCACATTTAATCAAAAACCGCCTCTAGATAGACTATTTTGCAAGATGAAAGTTTATTATCTTGATCTAAAGTCATCTACGACCCATCTTAGTTCTTTAAGATATAACCGTACTTTATAGGTATTCTAGCATATAACGTCCAATCGATGATGGTTTTACTTCTGGGGCTATGGAAACTACCCTTGCTAGCACCATGTTTGAGGTCCCTTTTATTAAATAAAAAGAATGAGTCTCATTCATGGTAGGTAAACCTCTCAGATACTATTCATAATAGCCTATATTCACTCTATCTCACCACATCTTGGTGTGGTATTACACCGAGCAAGTTCACCCCGATGTTTTATTCAATGATTATTCCATTCTAGGTGATGATGTAATCATCACTGTTGAGAAGGTGGTGCACGTCTATTATGATGTTTTTTTTCCAACATAGGGGTCACTATATCAACCCAAAAGTCATTGATCTCTAAGACTAGGGCTGGGGAGTTCGCAAAGCGTTTCTGGGTTCAAGGGATGTCGGTGGACCTAAGTCCTGTGTCTGCTCTACTAAGGATCAACAGAATTTATATAACGCCTATGTCCTAATAGATATCACTAAGAAGTATTCTATTCAAAGATTCTATACAATTTGTTGGGTTGGAGGGGCTGGTTATAAGTTACTCTCTAGGTTAAAACATTATATGTAAAAAAACTATGAAAGGGTTATAAGGATGCATCTTGCTTCCCAATTCCCAAATATAGAATTTTGGTTAGGGAGGGGAAGACCATTGAATCCATATCTCTGAGGTTGAAGATGATCATGAAACCCAAGGAGTGAGTCTTGAACCCAGAGGAATTCCACTTAACTAAGTCATTAAAATACTTTTAGGAGTGGACCCTTCTTCAGGTTTGGGTTAAGAAGTGGTAAATTTATACAAATTGGTACGAGAAGGTAGCTATGTAACCTGAGGTGACCCTAACAACATTCTTTGAAGCACATATCCTTAAAAAAGCTAGAAATATCGATGAATAATTGGTCTGATTTGGTTACTAGTGGATAAGTGGTGGAATTTACTTATAGTAGTGCTGCAGAAGGTTGGGCCATCGAGAGAACTGGAATTTAAACTATTAGCTCAACCCTTGATTATTCTAGGACTAAAAATGTGACAAAGTTTCCAGATGGGTAGATCACTCGAGGAGGTCATGGTAGGAGAGATAATCGTCGGGGATCCATCAATGGAATGAACTCTACCATGGAAACTATTGGTTCATCGGCGTTGAAGTTCTCAACATCCCAGATTTTGGTGATCTTGATGTGGGGGTCAGCCAACGTTCCTTCTGACCAAGATTGTATGTCTAAAAGGATTCCCGGTGTAGTCTACTTGTCAACCTTGGGATAATGCCTTGACTTTTCATTGATGACAATCATATCCTTGATTCAGGAACTGGAGGTAGTGGATATTGTTACGATCATGAATGGGTGGATCCATGGTGAGATTTTGGATTTGAGAAGTTAGATCTTCAAACTGATCTTTAGGAAGTTGGAATCCTTCTTCTTCTACAAAATCATCACCCACCCACTGATCAGGTAGGAAAGTCCCAGTATAGCTCTAAAGAACCCTCCTTTAGGAAGTATCCATTCATTTACAAGTGAAAGGGTCAAGACCTCAGGAATTCATCTTCGTCATAGTGCTTACATTGATACCCTATGCCAAACTGACAGTCATTTCGGTGAGCTTTGACTGGATCATAAATGCCATGTTGTTGCTTTCCCAAACTGGTTGAAGTCAATGTTTCTCATGTATTTCCTCACAAGAGGGATTTTCCATATTTCTAACCACGAGAAAGACTTTCTTTCCCTCTTGGTACACTGTGACCATTACTACTATGCTGGGAGGTCCAATAAAAGGACTGGGGTCTTGAATTTCCTCATCATCTGATAGGACATTCACTGCTCCATCATCTGGGGGTTGTAACATTAGGTTATCCTGGTGGTGTCACCAATTCATTCCCAACTCTTTGATAATCTAGAAAGTCCTGAAACGGACTTCAAAGAGTACATTGATTGAGTAAAAAACAAGATTCAATTTTATGCCTATGTTTTCTAGAATGATATGTACATCATTGATCATGATTGAAATTTTTGGGTGGTGAGTTTTGAATAGACAGTGCTAGAACTGGTGAAATCTTTCCCGCTTCTAGAAAATGTTTATATGCTTGTGCCATAGTAATGGAAAAAGTATAGAAGACTTGATTCTTTTTGACAATATGTCTCTGCTAATTGATTTGAGCCATTTTAGGCAACACATGAGTGTTTTCCACAAGATATGATAGTTGTACTGGAGCTTGATAAACATGCATTTGATTGTACGACAATGTGGGAAGGATGCAACCTAAGGCTCCTTTTTCTCAGGATTCTTTGTTACTGGATTTTTGGCATAGGATGATGATTCCCCTACACTTTGGATGAAGTTTCCTGATATGAGAAATTTCTTGACAGCATTCTCAACCCTATTGGATGAGTTGGGAAATGTTTCTGGTGACACTAGAACACATTTTATCAAAGTATATCCCCGTGAGAGTTTGTATGAATAGTTGGGAATATTCTTATGGGTGGGTGTACTTGAAATGCAAAATATTTCCATTTGGTATTGCATTACTGAAATGATTCCTCGAGATTACGACTCATTCCCAAGAGGACACATCGATCCACAGTTAGTTCACAATTATTTCGATATTGTTCAAGAAACTCCCTAGATAATTCCAGCCAGGTGTGGATATTCTGAATATTCAGATGGGCAAACCATTTTAAAGCTCCTCCCTTGAGACTTCACTAAAAGATTTTCGTTGCATGCAGAGCTTTCTATTAGTATCATGTCCACAAAGTTCCCTAGTATAATGCCGTAGATGCACAACTAGGTGACCCATACCGTCGAATTATGAAAAGTTAGGGATTTGTCATTTTTATAGAAAGGTAATTGCACGAAATTGATCATACATTGAGAGCCCTTTCATGTTTTGAATTCATATTTGAATGGTTGTGGGACAAATCATCCTATTTTTTTAGAGCTGGTTACATGCTCCCACCTTTCCTACACATTTGATCAAATTCTAAGTAGTTCTTCCCATTCTCATTCCCACTTCTGTTCTACACTTTCCTGATATAGTTCTCCACCCTCTGAATTCCAATCCGCCTCTCTCCTTTCTGTATCTGAGATAGTTCCTTCCTTTTTGGATGGATTTTAGCTTTCAGACCAAATTATACCAATTTTATATCCATCCTTTCATGTGACTGAGTATATGAACAAGAGAGAAGAATCAGAGTGATTGAATGACTATAAAAGACTGGGGAAAACCATGAATGCAACAATTGATATTAGATATATTCTCTATTGTTTAATGGGAACTGCGTGGGAGAGTGGTAGGTGAAAGGTCTTACTCTTCTTTCTAGGTTTTCAAAGTCCTATTTTTTGGGGTATGAGAAGCTCAATATCTATAGTCCGGGGCCTTTCTAATCAAATTTTATTTGTATGGCTGATATTAGTAATTTTTTGCTTATTATTTATCTTTCCAACTTTCCTCCCTTATCACACTAAAAGGAACCCCTAAATATATATCAGTACCAATTCCTTTTGAATAGTCAATTCAATATTTTTCTTCTAAGTTATCAGTCTAGAAGGATCTACACCTAGAAAACCTAGGCCCAGAACAAGCTGCCCGATGAAACAACATAATCAGACATGGAGTCGGCTTTCCAGCAACAAACTACTATGATTAGAGTCTTTCAGTCTGCAGGATCTGATATTCCCTTAAGCCAAGCAGATGATCATACCAACACTAAAATTTAGTCTGCTTCATCGTCTTTGAGTCTTATCTAGCATTTTAATCTTTATTGACCTTGTCAGCTAGGCACAACCTGACTATGACCTTCGTGCCTGACCCTCTTTCCCTCTTTCATTACTTTACTACTTTATGGCTAAGAGAAATGTTTAGCTCAAGATCGATTCGAATTAACATATGTATTCCCTGCTTACCCATTAAAATAGGAGCATGAACTAACAACTTAAGTAAGCGGATAAGTCTACCCACCTTTACACCCTTCATTCAAGTAGTCTTTCATTCCCTCTGGATTTCCTGCTTCCCGCATCCAACATTCCTATAAGCATTCCTTCGCCCCCGTTATCTAGGTATAGTTCATCATTATGTGTCTAGCCTAGTAAAATATGAATAACAGTATATATAAGTACCAGAACTAGAATCTTAGATAAAGTAATAGTCTCTATCTTGGTTTTGGGGTGGCTCTTGGCATGTACTTTTTTCCCTGCTGCTCTAGCTAGAGTTATAGGCTTAATAGCTATTAATCATTCTATTCCTTCCATCTTTCAATTTTGTGGGATCAGATTGTCAAACATGAAGTCCAATATAGTATCAAGAATCATACTTGATCTTTGATTCCCCTTTTATTCTTTCATGTAGCATAGTGACTGTGATGAGGGCATCGATTGTATGAAGAGAGGAGAGGAATCAGTATCATCTCTATATGGTGCCTTTTCCTTGTTCACTACTTTCTATTGGCCTTTTCCTACCTACGTACCTACCAACAAGAAAACGGCTACACTAACATGCAAAGGTGGTCATAGATCAGGTAGGGATCTCATCAGTTGGCTGCTCGTTTGGTCCCATTTAACCACCTATCTGATTGGGAAGATAATATAGAATGGGGGGATAGTGAGGCATGGTCCAGAGACAAAACTAGAATTCATAGTCCTTTAGCATAATGTTCCAGTAGTATAGTAATTGACTATATCTGTTGAAATTCCTATTCAACGTCATTAAGTACTTATGGAGGATACCACATTCTTTTAGGTGTAGAGGATCAAGGCAAACTAAATGAGATTCCAGAATGGAACTATCAAACGGAGGGCCAGGTGGCTAAGCTTATGGAAAAGAGAAGTTTGGAAGGTCAGTATACTACCTTTATTATACTGATATCAATTTTCGAATAGAACTACAGATGCTGGGACACACCCCTTCATCAACCACTCGAACCAGATCAGAAGATAAAGAAGTATGCTACATGTAAGACCAAGCCAATCCAGATTCAACTTAGTATTTAGAAAATAAATTAATAGGATGCTGATGTAGTAGGTTCCAAATAAGACACTTATTAGGGGTAGTGGAATCATAATCTTTCCTATGTGACTATTAGAGTAGAGTACTGCTCTCCCATTTCTTTTGAGAGGCTAGCTTCCATCACTTTTCATGCCCTGGCATGGAAATCCCATATTTAGTGGAATTGAGGTCAGAGACGGCTAATGTATCGTACTACTATTGTGTTTCCTAGATAGATCAGTAGGACTGGTGAGGCCTGTTTGTGAGATTAAAGAGGATACCAGTTATGTATAGGACTACTTTTGACTAGTGTCCCCAGTCATCCAACTTTTTATGCCCGGATAATGAAGATTGATTTGAAGACTATTAGATTAGAGTACTCATTATTAGAAGAGTACGATATGCCCGCATAGTTTGATCCATAGTTAAAGGTCAAGGAATGTGGTCCTATAATACCTCTTCCTCCAGGTATTCTCCTTTGTCAAATGGAATCTTTC
The DNA here is from genome assembly GCA_963277665.1 of Viscum album. Classification (NCBI taxonomy): domain Eukaryota; kingdom Viridiplantae; phylum Streptophyta; class Magnoliopsida; order Santalales; family Viscaceae; genus Viscum; species Viscum album. The sequence continues at coordinate 1,420,676,175 of OY728136.1, read as the reverse complement.
ATACGTGGAATCAAATAATTGCATCTTTGTTTATAGATTACTATTGTGATTGGATGGTTGGGAGGGAAGGGAAGGTGATTAGGAAAGGATAATAGGCAATTCAAGCTAGGGCGAGGGCACTCCATCTTTCATTGTCAGTTAAGCGGCACCAGTAAAGAAGGGATTTCTTTCTAAATAGTCATTTGATTACTATAGAATCATATGAATTGAATGAAATAGTAACAATCCTTGCAAATCTAGGAAGAAACTCCTCCAGAGGGTGCTTGACACAATGAAAGGAAGGAGACGGTTCACCTGGTTCTATAAAGTAAGAGCCTAATCTGCAAGAAAAGAGATGGGGCTATCGACTTTTCTTTTAGATTGATCTTGGAAAATAGATTAGGAACTCGATTCATAAAGAGCTTAAAGGAAACTAGCTTACAAGGTCCTCTCTCACTTCTCTTTTTGTTGGTCAAATGGAGGCCCTAGGAACTGAGGCCAAGAAAACAAGCTACTACCAATATTATACCGAAACTACAAAGAAAACGTAGCAAATGAGACAAACGATTTAGCATTCACAGACACTCTCCGCATCGAGATCGGGCTTGGTGAACTGAGCCCAAGGTGCTGCTTCTTGAATGACTAAGTGAGAGGCATGAAGAGTATGGATCCTCCTTGGAAGCAGCCCGAAAAGATAGATCGAGCTAACAGGAGGTTCTAAACCCTTGATATACCAGTGGAAACTTTCTAAAGGGTTAATATTGTTTCTAGATTCTATACCAATGAATTATTTCCATCAAAGAAGGAAAGTAGAATCACAAGGGTATGAAACATAGCTATGAAAAGAAATCACCCCACATTAAAAGTATTATTCTTTTGATTCTTTCTTCTTTATCTTTCTGTTCACCTACTTTACTTTTTTTTCGAGTGGGAATGGAATAAAAATAATAGCTTGAGTTTAGAGATGGGTTCACAATGCTCATGGTTATGTCTACTCGAATGATACCCGAGAGTCACTAAACTTAGAATAGTGAATCCAATTCCACACTTAGAATAGTTCATTTAGTCCTTAGAAGAATGAAGCCTTAGAATAGAACATAGGAATAGTGAGGCTTCCTTACCCTTTAGAAAGGGTCAGATCTTTGAACCTCACCCTAAGGTCTACTTAATCAATAAGGGTTTAGAACCTTATTCTTATAAGGATTGAACTATTCTACATCTTCACTACTTCAAAATTACTAGCTGTTCTAATAAGATCATAGTGTACATGCGCCACATATCAACGCTGTACCTTTCAGTACCACCTCATGGCGGCACTACACATGGTTGGTAGTCTCATACAAGATGACAAACCAATCAATATCACTTCCACATTGGTACTGATATATATTGCCACCTGACATCTCTCCTGGTAGAACGTTGGAACCATTGGACTTCCAATAGGTTGTCCAATGTGACCCAAGGGTCCATAACAGTACTGTAGTACTAGTGTACAAAATGTAGCACTTCTTCCATCCATCTCTGTTATAGTACCACTCAAGGAGATTGTTAAAAAAGGGGGTAATGAAGTCTGAAGAAAGTGAAACAATTCACCACTATATATATATATATATATTAGAGTACTTGATAGATTGATAGGTCATCCTTGACCGAGCCACCAATATCTTGGTAGGGTCAGTCGTCACCACATCAACCATCATCTTCATCATGAATGAGACTGTGGTTGAGAGGTGAGATGGCCAAGCGCTCTATAACCAATACCACTAACTCAGTAAAAGGTACTCAACCTTTGTACCTGATATTTGAACGTCATGGCATGAACACAGTCATATAAGGCAAACAACTGATATGGGACTTGAGTATCATGTAAAATCAATAAACAAGAACTGCCTGGTGAACTCTACGCTGCCAATACTAGAAATCAAGGATTTTGATGACGATATTGAAACACCGAGAGAGATGATCTAGTACGGATGATGATGTCCGCAAATAGTACATCATCGCCCAGTACCGCATACTTCATAAAGTTAACACCCTCTTGGTATTTAACATATAAAGTCCACACACTAGTACTGATATATATTGGGTGAGAGAATGCGAACCATGGCCAACCAAGAGGAGTAGTACCCCAAAGGCTGACCATCCACAAAATAGACTTGTTCCCATTTTCTTTTGACAAAAGGCACAAGAATGATATGATCGGGTTCGACAACCACACACACACACAAGTACCTGAAAATCTCATCTGAAGACTTCGGTTATGAGATGCCAATGATGCAGTTATGAAATTATGGGACTCTCAGCGGTACACGCTGTGGCTATGATGCAAATCATGGCACGTTATATGTGGTATTCTAGATATAAAGTCCTAGAGTTGGGAACCATATAAAAAATAGACATACATAGAGAGATCTGATATTTTCCTGACACACCCAACCATCGATGAGTACAACTTATAGGGATAAGGAACTTGGGGCATCTCCGTTTATTCTTAATCCAAAGGGCACCTGATAACAGGTTGATGGATAGCACGACACGTTGAATAGTCCACTTAGTAGTCACTGAAGTTCCAAATAGATAGGTCAATACAAATAGGCTAGCATTGTTGACCTATTTGTGTTGACCTATCTATGTTCAGTTTCCCAAACTTCTCAAGCATAGTGATATTATCATTGAAATGATTCTAGGTGGTTGATTGAGTGGATCTGCCAGTTCAAAAATTCCTAAAATTTTTAAAAACCATGAAATCCCAAAATAAAACCTTAAAAACATGAAAAAATTTAAACCTCTAAAAACCTAAAAAATGCTAAAACCCTTAAAACCCTAAAAACATTCAAAATCACTAAAAACATAAAAACCATAAAAACCCTAAAAAAATAACAAAACCCCTAAAAATGTAAAAAATCATAAAAACCATAAAATCTCTAAGAGAAACTTTAATGCATAAAAACACTAAAACACTTAAAAACCTAAAAAACTCTTAAAAAAATAAAATACATTGAAACCCCTAAAAACCAAAAAACCCCTAAAAAATTTAAAAACCCCTAAAAACCCATAATACCCTAGAAACATCCAAAAATTTTAAAAACAATTTAAACCCCAAAAAACATTAAAAAACCTAAAAAAAATTAAAAGCCTAAAAAACTAAAAAAACACCCCTACAAACCCCAAAAACCATAAACACCCTAAAACCTTAAAAACCCCAAAAAACCCACAAAAAACTTAAAAACCCTAAAAACAAAAAACCTTAAAAATCCATAAAATCCATAAAAACCCAAAAACCCCCTATGAAAACATTAAAAACCAAATAACACTTAAAACATCTAAAAAAACTAAAAACTCTAAAAAAAAATAAAAAACCCTAAAAAGTCCATAAAACCCTAAAACCCCCAAAAAACCATAAAATAATGAAAAACCTTAAAAACCAATAAAAACCCATAAGAACCATAAAACACACTAAAAATCTAAAAATCCTTTAAATCCCTAAACATGTTAAAAAACAAAAAACCCTGTAAAAACCCTAAAAAACTAAAAAACCCCAAAAACCCATAAAACCCAAAAACCCTAAAAAACACTAAAAACCCTTAAAATATCTAAAAACCCTAAAAAACCTAAAAAACATTAAAATCTAACAAATCTCTAAAAATCCAAAAAAAACATAAAAAACCATAAAAATCATAAAAATCCCTAAAAATTCATAAAAATATAAAAAAAACATTGAAATACAACTAGAAAACATTAAAACCTAACAACACTTAAAACCCCAAAAAATCCTAAAAACACTAAAACCCAAAAAAACAATAAAAGACCCTAAAAAACTCGAAAACCTAAAAAACCATAACACCCATAAAAACCATAGAAATAATAAAAACTTTAAAAACTCTTTAAACCTATAAAAATATTAAAAAAATATAAAAGACCTTAAATCCCTAAAAAATAAAAAACCCCTTAAAATCCATAAAAACACAAAAAATCCAGAAAATATCTAAAAAAAATTAAAAACCCATTCAAATCCATAAAAATATTAAAAATCATAAACCCCTAAAAATTATACAACCACTAAAACCCCTAAAAAGACTCTAAAACTCCTAAAGCCCTAAGAACCATAAACCTCATAAAAACCATTAAAATCCCTAAAAACATAATAAATAATAAAAATCCTAAAATCCCCTATGAAAACCATAAAATTCAAAAAATCATAAAATACTAAAAAACCTCATAAACGATAAACACCCTAAAAACCCTAAATACATAAAAACCTCTTAAAATCCCTCAAAACCCTGAAAAACCGTAAAAATCCCAAAAAATGCCTAAAAATGCCAAAAAACATAAAAAATACTAAAATCCCCCAAATCCGCTAAGAAAACCTTCAAAACTTAAAATAAATTAAAACCACTGAAAATACAAAAAATAAATTCCAAAAACCCTAAAAAACCCTAAAAGACCTTGAAGCCCCTAAAACCCCCTAAAACCCCTAAAACCCCTAAAAACACCTAAAAATCCCTAAACCCCCTAAAAACCCCTAAAAACCCTAAAACCAACTTAAAACTATAAAAATATTTTAAACCCCTAAAAACATTAAAATACTCTAAAAAACATAAAAAACCTAATTTTTTTAAAACCCCCTAAATCCCCCTCAAAAACAATAAAAACCATAAAAATCATAAAACCATAAAAATCAAGAAAATCCATATAAAAAAATAAAAAACCCAAAGAATCCCTAAAAATACCAAAAAAACATAAAAAAGCCTAAAAACCCATAGAAACTTGAAGAAAACCATAAATGCATAGAAACAGTTAAAACCATAAAAAAACAAAAAATGCTAAAAACCTTAAAAACCTCAAAATCCCCAAAACTATAAAAAATAATAAAAAACTAGAAAATCCCCAAAAATACCTTAAAATATAAAAGTCCCTAAAAACCATAAAACCCACAATAAAATCATAAACACCCAAAAAACACTAAAAACCACTGAAATGTTTAAAAAGAATAATATCCCAAAATCCTATAAGACCCTAAAAACCATAAAACTCCTAAAACCATAGAAATACTAAAAACTAATGAAAACCTAGAAAACCAGTCAAAACTCTAAAAACCCTTTAAAAACCTTTAAAACCCAAAAAATATTAAAAACTCAATAAAATTTTAAAAAAAAATAACTCAAAAAATCCCCCAAAATCCATAAAAAGCACAAAATCCTAGAAACCATTAAAACCATCAAAATCCCTAAAACCCTAAGAAAACATAAAAATTGTAAAAATCCCTCAAAATCCCTAAAAACATAAAAAACCCTAAAACCCTAAAAAACCCTAATAAAACTTTCAAAACCTAAAAACACTAAAAACACACAAAAACCTATAAAATGATAAAACCCTTAACAAACCATCAAACCTGAAAAACCCTCAAAACACAAAACATCACTAAAACACCTAGAAACCATAAAAATTATATAACATCCTAAAACCCCATAAAAAGTTAAAACCCATATAACCTTGAAAAATCAAAAGAAATCCTTAAAAGTCAAAAAACACTTAAAACCCCTAAAAATCATAAAAAATGATTAAAACAATGAATACTGTAAAAGACCCACAAAACCCCAAAACCACTTAAAATGATAAAACCAATAAAAACTATAAAATCCCAAAACCCCTAAAATTATAAACCACTAAAAACTCTAAAAACCCATTAAAACCCATAAAACATTAAAAAACACTCAAAAAACATTAAAACTCTAAATAACTCAATAAAACCCAAAAAACCCAACAAAACCATAAATAATCTAAATATCCTCAAACTCTAAAAAATAAAAAACCATAAAAATCTGAAAAAATCCCTAAAAAACCGAAAAAAACTAAAAACCCTAAAAAATCGAAAGAAAACCTTAAAAACCTAGAAACACTAAACCCCCTAAAAACCTAAAAAATTTAGAAAACCCTAAAAACCCTAAAAAACCATAAAAACCAAAAAACCATAAAATACCTAAAACCCCATCTAAATATTAAATATCCCTAAAATCCATAAAAGACTAAAAAACCCAAAAAACACAGAAAAACCCAATGAAATCCTTAAAAACCTAAAAAAGTTAAAACCCATAAAAATACCATAAACCCCCAAAACCATAAAACCCCCCAAAACATAAAAACCCCTAAAAACCAAAAGAAACCCTAAAAACCCACAAAAAAAAATCTAAAAACCGTTTCAAACCATAATAACATTAAAAAATACTAAAAAACATAAAATACCTAAAAAACCATTAAAATTCATAAAAAAACCTAAAATCAAAAAAAACCATAAAAACCTAAAAACACATAAATCATCAAAATCCCTAAAAACCCTAAAAAACCATAAAAATCCCTAAAAATCCCTAAAAATCCCTAAAAATCATAAGCTAAGATGGCGGCACACTCTCCAATTTCTCTCTCTCGCCCGACGCTTCCTCCCATGTTTTTTCCTCGGGTTTTTGGTGTTGGTATTCCTCAGCGGTGGTGTTCTCTGGGCGTGATTTTAGGATCCAAGACGACGGTGGATTATTGTCTTCAGAAGCTTCTTTTTTCCTCGCCCCATACTCTGGATCTCAGTTTTGGAAGGTTTTTTTGTGGGTGTGCTTGGGTTTTGTCGGGCTTAGAGCTTACGCAGGCTTCTCTGGTCTTAGATTGGTCGGATTTGGTCTACGGAGATGCTGATGACTCCATGGCGGTTGGAATAGTTGATGGGAATCCACTGTGGTTCAGGGTTGAATTTGTAGATCTGGGTTTACCATGGGAAGTCCAGAGCCGGGTGCCTCAACAACGATTCAGTCTTCGCGAGGAGGCACAATTGAGTTCGGTTTGGCAGCAGTTTGTGCAGATGATGCAGCTCGGGTCTTGGGTTGCTGATGGTTTATTGTTGGAGAATTGCGTCAATGACCTGCAACTTGGTGCCTTTCGATGGATCTTCTGGTTTTGTGATGGAATCATGAGCTTGGCCTAGGATGCTGTAGGGGATTCCGGTTCTTCACCGAGGTTACAGGAGGCACATTTGAACCTGTGGAGGGGGACACATCAGCAGTGTGGGCTCTGGATGTCGGTAAACTCTCCTGATTTGCTGCCTCGGTTCTGCTTCGTGGATACCTCCTCGATGCTGATTCAAATCTGGTATGTTTCCTCTTCCTTGGCGTTGTTTCTGCGAATTTTCTCTGGTTTTGGTGTGCCTTTGGATTATGGAATATTGCTCTGCGGGTTCAATCTGCTGCTATGGATCGCTTTGCTGGTGTCTTGGTTCGTTGGTTGCGTTCTGGTTGTGGTTTCGATTGAGCTGCTGGTCGAGATGGTTCTTTTTTTGATGGTTTTGACGCTGCTATGGGGTTTGGTGTGGGATGATGCTAGTAATACTTTCTGGAATTGGAGCTATTGGATGCTTGATGCGACTTGGATGAAAGTGGAATGGTTGGGAGTTTTTGATTTAAGTGATGAAAATGATGGTTGCTGGATTGGATGTGATGCTAGATGTGGCCGGATGTTTGGCTATGAGTTTATGATAGGGATGGCTTGCTGCGACTGGTTTGGTAGTGGGTATCCGCTAGTGCTGGCTGTTGGTAGGGAAGAAGAGTTTTTGGGGTCTGGAGGCTGGTTGGTGTTATGGGATGCTTGCTCTATTTGGCTGGGTGATTCTTGTTCTGTTTGGTTGGGTGAAGCTATTGGAGATGCTATTGGTGAGAAGGTGATGGATGCTAGTATATGTGCGGTTGGAAGCTGGTCTTTTCCTGGTAGTGGGCAGCTGGATGCTGGATACTGCTAGATGATGGTGATGGTTACTGCTTGGGCTTGGGTGTGCTTGTTTGGTTTTTTTCTTTTCTTTTTTTATTTTATTTTTTGGTGTGGGTTGTAAAGGGTTTTCGGGTGTAGGTCATTTGACCCATACCCTCCCTTGTCTGTTGTGTATCTTTTTTTTTCTTTATAATAAATTTTGGGGGGCCGATAATAGCCTGACCGTCGCATCTTCCTTGCCCTAAAATGATAAAAATCATTAGAAAACCTTAAAACCTTGAAGCCCCTAAAAAACCCTACAAACCCTAATAACCCTATAAAACCCTAAAACCCCAAAAGAAATCCCAAAAACCATAAAAATAATAAATATAATCAAAACTCCAAAAAACCTGAAAATCAGAAAAACCCTTAAAAATCCTGAAAGAACCTAAGAAAACCGTAAAAAAACTGAAATCTCTTAAAATCCCCCAAAAAAGACTAAAAACCCTAAAAGACCCTAAACCCACCAAAATCTCCTAAAACCCATAAAACCCCTAAGAAATGTAAAAATAACAAGAACCATAAAAAACCACAAAAATAAATAAAAACACATTAAACCTCTAAAAACAATAAAATCATAAAACCATAAAAACCCAAAAAAACCCTATAAACCCAAAAACAATAAAAACCCTAAACACCATCATACTCCCTAAAAACCCTAAAACCCATAAAAATTCTAAAAATACATAAAATCACTAGAATGTAATAAAATTTAAAAAGCACGAAAAACATAAAGAAAACATTAAAAACCTAAAAACACTTAAAACCCTTAAAAACTAAAAAAAGTCCTTAAAACCACTAAAAACCCAAAAAACCATCAAAATCCTTAAAACCCTAAAAACCATAAAAATCCTAAAAATGGAAAAAAACTCCCAATAAACATAAAAAACCTAAAACCCTAAAAACACTATTAAACCATTAGAAACCTAAAAACACTTTAAACTCCAGAAAATATAAATTTTTTAAAAAACATAAAAACCCTAAAAATCTTCAAAATACATAGAAACCTTTAAAAACCCAAAAAATAAAAAACCCAAAAAAAAAACTAAAAACATAAAAACCCCAAAAACATTGAAAACCCTAATAAAACCTTAAAAACCAAAAAACACATAAAACCCCTAAAATCCTTAAAAACTCTAAAAACCCTAATAACCCCAAAACCCTAAAAACCCCTTAAAATCCATAACCCCCTTTTTTTGAAAAACGATAAAACCCCACAAAAACCCTAAAAACCAATAGAAAAAATAAAAAACCTTTAGAAACCAAAAAATGTTAAAAAAATCTAAAAAACTAAGAAAACCTAAAAACTCAAAAACCCCTAAAATACCAAAAAACCAAAAAACCCCTAAATACTATAAAAAACTCTAAAAACACCCAAATAACTAAAAAACATATCAATACCAAAAAATCATAAAGAATCCCAAAAAAACATAAAAAACTATATGAACTAAAAAAACCCTATGAAAACACTTAAAACCAATAAAACCTAAAAAACTAAAAAACCTAGAATACCCTAAAAGTCACTAAAAACACTAAAACCCATTAAAAACCCCAAAACCATTAAAAACCATAAAAATCTATAAAAACAAAAGAAACCCACTAAAATGGTTAAAAACCCTTTAAACCAATAAAAATGATAAAAACCTCTAATACCCCTAAAAACTCAAAAAGACACTAAAATCCAAAAACCCATAAAAATCTAAAAAATATAAACCCCCTTAAAATCCCTAAAAACATAAAAAACATAAAAAACCACTAAAAATCTATGAAAATTTAAAAAACCCACGAATCCATGAAAAAACCTAATAAAAAATTATAACATAAAAAAAATTAACACCCTAAAAAACCTAAAAAATTATTAAAACTTTAAACCCCCTAAAACCCCAAGAAGACCTTAAAAATCCTAAAAATCTAGAAAAAGCCTTAAAACCCATGAATATACCAAAGAAACCCTAAAAATCATGAAAAATGTAAAAAAACCAAAAAACTCTAAAAAACATAAGAAAACATTATAAACCTAACAATACTTAAAATCTATAAATACTTATAAAACACTACAAACCCTAAGAGATCCTAAAAACCCAAAAACCTATAAAAAACATAAAAACCCTAAAATATTAAAGAACCATAAAACTAATAAATATCCTAAAAAATACATAATAATTATAAGACACCTTCAAACGACTAAAAAAATTAAAATCTATAAAAAATAAAAACACTAAATAATTTAAAAGAAACCATAAAAACTTAAAAACCCCTAGAAATCCAAAAAACCCTAAAAAATCATAAAAACCCTCAAAATCCCAAAAACCAAAGGAATATATAAATTTCTTAAATATCACTAAGAATCCATAAAATGTAAAAATCCATAAAATAACTGAATAAACTTACAAAAACCTTAAAAACATATAAACACTTAAAACCCATAAACACCCTAAAAACCATAAACCCCCTAAAAACATTAAAAATCCAAAAAACCCATAAAAACTTAAAAACCAAAAAAACAATTAAAATAATTTAAACCCCTAAATGTGTTAAAAAAACTCTAAAAATCCTATAAAGGCCTAGAAATCTCAATAAAAACCTAAAAACAAAAAAATGATAAAACCCTAAAAAACCATAGAATTATTCAAAATCCCTAAAAACCCCAAAAAAGTAAAAAACCTAAAAAAAGAACTAAAATTCCTTAAAATGTAAATAACCCTAGAAATCTAAAAGAAAACCTTACAAACAAAAAACACATAAAAATACTAAAAAACTAAAATACCTAAAAATCCAAAAAACACTAAAACCCAAAAAACCCCTAAAATCCCTTAAAATCCATAAAACTACTAAACCATAAAAATCCAAAAAAATCCCTTCAAATCCCTAAAAATGGAAAAACCCCTAAAAAATGAAAACTCATATGAAAAACTTAAAAAAATAAAAACACTTAAACTTCTAAAAAACTAAAAATTACTATAATGAATAGAAGATCCTAAAAATACTAAAAACCCATAAAAACCATAAATGCCTCTAAAATCCATAAAAAATCTAAAAATCTATCTAAACACAAAAAACCCACTAAAAACACTTCAAACCCCTAAAATATTATCAAACACTAAAAAATCACGCAACCATAAAAAAAATCTTAAAAAGAAAAAAAAAACAATAAAAAATCTAAAAACCCTATAAATCAAAAAAACAAAAAAACTCAAAAAAAATCTTAAAAAGCACTCAAAATCCCTAAAAATGTAAAAAACACTAAAAATACTGAAAGTCCAAAAGAAAAAAAATAAAACTTCAAATCAATAAAAACCCCTAAAAACATAAAAAATGCTAAAAAATGCTAAAAAGATAGAAACCCCAAAAACCCAAAAACCCCCAAAAACCCAAAGAAACCATTAAAAACCTTAAAACCCTGACATGATGGGTGCTACCCGCACACGAATGTACAAGTCCCCCCCTGTAATGTTTTGTACCTTTTATTTTTATTAATTGAGGCTCTAAGATTTCTGCTTGGCACGTGCCTTCTTTGCCCTAAAAATGATAAAAAAATAAATATAACCTTGAAATAAAAAAAAACTCAAAAAATCCTAAAAACCCTAAAAACCCTAAAAACTTTAAAAAGTATAAAACCCACAAAACCCTCCAAATCCCTAAAACCCTAAAAACCAAAAAATTATAAAAACACTAAATGAACCTAAAAATGTAAAACCACCTTAAAACCCTAAAAACCCAAATAAAACCTTAAAAAATAAAGACACTGAAAACCACCAAAAACCTAAAAACACTAAATACCCTAAAAACCCTAAAACCCCTCAAATTACCTAAAACACCTAAAACCCCATAAAAATCCTAAATAGGATCTAAAAATCCCTAAAAATGTAAAAACCCTAAAAAATCTGAAAAACCCTTAGAAAACCTTGAAAAACCATTAGAAAACCTAAAAAACCGAAAAACAATTTAAATCCAAAAAAACTTAAAAAATTTGAAAACCATAGAAGACCCTAAAAACCCTAAAACCCTAAAACCCACTAAAAACAATAAACCCCCTAAATAAATAAACACCCTAAGAACCCTAAGAACCTCTACAAACTCTAAAAACCCATTACAAAACTATAAATGTGAAAAAATATAGAAACCCTTAAGAACAAAACAAGATAAAAAAACCCTAAAACAAAAAAAACAATTAAAACCCCAAAAACCCTATAAAACCATAACCCCCAGAAAATCCCTACAGACCCTAAAAACCCATAAAAATCCCAAACAAATCCCTAAAAATCTGAAAAAAATGAAAAACCCTGAAACCCCCTATGAAATACTCAATAACAAAAAACAATTAAGGCACCTGAAAACCTAGAAAGCTCTAACAACTAAAAAAACACTAAAAAGACCCTAAAAAAATAAATTTCTCTAAAAACCAATAAAATCCATATAACCTTAAAAACCCCAAATCCAATAAAAACCATAAAAACCATTAAAAAAATTAAATCCCTTCAAAAACATAAAAATAGTTAAAAACTCTAAAAAAATTTAAAAACCCTAAAAAAACCCCAAAACCTAAAAAAACAATAAAACCCCTAAAGACCATCAAAATCTAAAAGACCCTAAAAACCATTAAAATCATATCAATGCTCTAAATTCTAAAAACCCCTTAAAAATGTACAAAATCCAAGAAAACCTGAAAACCCTAAGAAAAATCTAAAAACCTAAAAACCTAAAAACCCATAAAAACATAAAAACCCAAGAAACCAAAAAAATCCTAGAAACTCTAAAAAACCAAAAGACCCCCTAAAAATATCTATAAACCCTAAAACAAATATAAATCCAAAAAATCCATAAAAATACCAAAAAATATAGTCAATAGTAAAAACCTTGAAAATGCCAAGAAAACCTAAAAAACCTCAAAAAACCCCTTAAAACCCCTAAAAAATACTAAAACCTCCTAAAAATCATAAAACCTCCTAAAACCCATAATAAACCCATAAAATCCCATAAAAGCCGTAAAAACCACAAAAAACTACAAAAACCTTTTAGACACCAAAAAATGTTAAAAACTCTAAAAAACATAAAACCCATTAAAACTCAAAAAAACCCAGAGAAACCCAAAAAATTAAAAACCCAAAAAACCCAAAAACCCCTCAAAATCTTAAAAAACTATAAATACTATAAAAATCTTAAAAACCATAAAAATTCCTAAAAAAACAAAAACCAAAAAACCCCTAAAAAATTCTAAGAAAACCAAAGAATCCTAAAAATGCTTAAGACTCCTAAAAATCAAAAAATGGTAAATGCCATAAAACCCTAAAAACCCTAAAATGCTGAAAAACCAGAAACCCCTAAAAATATTTAAAAAATTATAAAAATTATAAAAATACATAAAAATACCTAAAAACCCCTAAAACTTTAAAAATCATTAAAAACCTCAAAACCCTAAATACATTTACAACCCATAAAAACTAAAAAACAGTTAAAATCAAAAAATATTGAAAAAAATAAAAATTGTAAAAAAACTCAAAATATCTAAAATCTCTAAAAACCCATAAAAATATTAAACATTCAATAAAATGCCTAAAAATATAAAAAGAACCTAAAACCCTTGAAAAACCATAAAAACCCTTAAGTAAACCTCAAACACCTAAAATCACATAAAAAACCAAAAAAACGTTAAAACCCTTAAAACACCTAAAAGACCCTAAAAGCTCATAAAATCCACAAAACCCATAAAATTATTAAAAATCCTAAAAAATCCCAAAAAACAACTAAAAACTCTAAAAACTGTTTAAACCCCTAAAAATTTAAAAAATCACTTAAAATAGTAAAACCCCAAAAAAGTCAAAAAACCCTAAAAAACTAAAGATACTATAAAATCCCTAAGAACCCTAAAAACCCTAAAGACCCGAAAAATACAAAAAAATCTAAAAAACCCTAAAAATCATAAAAAATCACTAGAAATTTCTAAAAACATAAAAATCCCTAAAAACATTTATAACCCCAAAGAAATCATTAAATGATGAAAACAATTAAAACCTCTAAAATCATGAAAATACTAAAAACCCCTAAAAGATGCTAAAACCCTCTAAAAACCATACAAAAATAAGAACTATAGAAACACTAAAAACCTTAAAATCTTTAAAACCACTAAAAGGTCTAAAACCATTTAATCCCCCAAATATGTTAAAAAACTTTAAAAACCATAAAAACCCAAAAAACTGCCCCCCCCCATAAAAACCCAAAAAAACAATAAAACCCATAATACCCAAAAAAACTCTAAAAATATTCAAAGTCCCTAAAAACCCAAAAAACCATGAAAATACTAAAAGACTCCTTTAAAGTCCCTAAAATGTAAAAACACTAAAAACCCAGAGAACCCATAGGAATCCATAAAAAAATTCTTAATCCTATAAAAATAGTAAAAATGATAAAATCCCTAAAAAAACATTAAAACCCTAAAACCCCATAAATCCCCTGAAAATACATACAAAACGCAAAACCATAAAAGTACTAAAAAAGACATAAAAAACCTGAAATTTTTTAAAAACTTTAAAAAATACTAAGAAGACCTTAAAACACTTTAAACCCCTAAAACCCTAAAAAATTAGAAAACGATAAAAATCGAAAAGCCGCAAAGCCCATAAAAACCATAAAAACACCTAAAACATTAAAAATACCTAAAAACCTCACAAACCCACTAAAAACACTAAAGTCCCTTTAAAACCATAAAAATGTTAAAAACTTTAAAAAACCATAAAAGCCATAAAAAGTCAAAAAATCCATAAAATCCCATAAAAACCATAATAACCCTAAAAACCCAGAAAAACATTCAAAATCCCTAAAAATAATAAAAATACCTAAAAATTGTAAAAATCCTTAAAAATCCTAAAATCCCTAAACATCCATTAAAACATAAAAACCCTAAAACCCTAAAAAGCACTAAGAAAATCGTAAAAACCAAAAAACACTTAAAAACCTTAAAACCCTAAAAAAATACTAAAAACCCTAAAAAAATAAAAATCCTAAAAACCCCGAAAATTACCAAGAAACAAAAAAACCCCAAAAAACACTGAAAATCCCAAGGAAAACCTTAAAAAACCGAATGCACTTTAAACCCCTAAAACCACTAAAAACACTAGAACCCCTAAAAGTCCATAAAACCCAAAACTCCTAAAAACCATAAAAACAATACAAACCCTATAATCCTAAAAAACCACTAAGAGCTATAAAAACACTTAAAAACCCTTAATTTGTTTTAAAAACTATAGAAATCATTAAACCCATAAAATATAGAAAAAACAAAAAACTCCAAAAAAACTGTAAAAACCCTAAAACCTGTAAAAACAATCCAAATTGCTAAAATCCCTAAAAAATAATAAAAATCCAAATGAATATGAAAAAATTTCAAAAAAATATGTCCTAAAAACCTTGAAAACCCATAATAATTCCTTAAATCCCTAGAATTACTTTAAACCCTTAAAAACCTGAAAACAATAAAAAAACTGAATTCCCTAATAACCCTAAAAACCCTAAAAAAATAAAAATCAAAAAATGAGTAAAAATATTAAAAATATTTGAAAATCCCTAAAAAGCTAAAACACTCTAAAAACATAGAAAATGACTAAGAAAACCTTAATAACCTAAAAACACTTAAAACACCTAAAACCTAAAAACATTAAAAACCAAAACTCCATGAAAACCTTAAAAAACACTAAAACCCTCAAAATACTTATAAATACCTAGAAAATCATAACAATCCTTAACAATCCATAAAAATCCCTAAAAATGTAAAAAACCATAAAAACTATGAAAAAACATAAACCCCCCTAAAATCATAAAAACCCCTAAAACCAATAAAAACCCTAAAAACATAGAAAAGAACACTAAATCCCTTTAAGCCCCTAAATTTTAAAAAACTATAAAAACCTTAAAAAACATAAAGAAACCCCAAAAACCCAGAAAACCATAAAATCAATAAAAACCCTAAAAATATCTAAAACCTTAGAAAACCCAAAAAAACCAAAAAGCACTAAATATCCAAAAAAACATAAAACAAACATGAAACCCCTGATAAAATCCTAAAAAATTAAAAAAAATTCAAACCCGCAAAAACCTACAGATCTCTGAAAACCCTAAAAGAAATAAAATCCCTAAAATCCTGCAAAATATTTAAAAACCCTAAAAACCATACAAATCCTTAAAATCCATAAAAATCGAAAAAAAGATAAAAACACTAAAAAATGAAAGCCCCTATCAAAAAATTAAAACCATAAAGAAACTTAAAACCCTTAAAACCTAAAAAATGTTAAAAACCATAAAATACCATAGAAACCCTAAATACCATAAAATACCTCAAAATCATAAAAACCATAAAACCACTAAAATGTTAAACCCCTTAAAACCCAATAAAAATTCAAAAAACTCTTGAAACCCTTTAAATTCTAAAATACCAAAAAATACACTAAAAAGAGAAAAAACCCTAAAAACCCTAAAAACTATCAAAACCTCAAAACCCCTAAAAACCATAAAAGCCTAAAAAATCATAAAAAATACCTAAAACTATAAAAACCCCTAAAAACCTTGAAAACCCCTAATAAAACCTTAAAAGATAAAAACACATTAAACCCAGAAAAATCATAAAAATGCCAAAAACCCTAAAAACCATAATAACCTTAAAAATATTCAAAATCGCTAAAAGCCCTAAAAAGTATAAAAATACAAAAAAAGCACTAAAATCCATAAAAACCTAAATAACTTTCAAAAGCATGACCCCCCTATGAAAACCTTAAAAAACCTAAAAAAACATGAGCACCAATAAAACCCTAAAAAAATTAAAATCCTCAAAATAAACTAAAACCCCTTAAAACACCTAAAAACCATAAAAACCCATAAAAATCCTAAAAACACAAGAAACCTATAAATCCCGTAAAAAATTCACTGAAAAATCTAATTTTTTATCCCCTAAATTTTTTATAAAACTCTAAAAAACCATAAAAACCCTAAAACCACCATAAAACCCTAAAGACCCAAAAAACCAAAAAACCTGTAAATCCCTTAAAAATCCTTAAAAACCCAAAACCCCTAAAAAAATCCCAAAAAATCAAAAAACCCAAAAAATACAAAAAATCCCTAAAATTTTAATAACATATAAAGACTCAGAAAATCCCTAAGATAATATTAAAACCCTCTAAACACATAAAACCCCTAAACAAACTAATAAAATGCTAAAACCCTATACACCATAAAAATACTAAAAAACCTGAAAATACCTAAAAACCAAAATCCAAAAAAATAATTAAAAGAAAAAAATACCTAAAAACATAAAAAAACATAAATACCCTAAATAAACCTAAGGAAACCTTAAAAACCTAAAAAATGTAAAACCCCAAAAAACCAAAAAAAATGCCTAAAACATTAAACACCCCAAAAAACCCCTAAACCCCCAAAAAACCATAAAAAACCATTAAAAGGTAAAATAACACTGAAAAAAATAGTAATAAAATAAAAAATTTAAAAAATTTAAATCCCTAACAATCATAAAGACCTTAAAAAATTAAAAAATTAAATAAAAACATTAAAACCAAAAAACCAAAAAACCAAAAAACCCTAAAATCCCTTAATATTCAGAAAACCATAAAAACCATAAAAATTAAAAAAAATCCCTAAGAATCCCTAATAATGTAAAAAACCCAAATATCCTTGAAAACCTAGAAGAAAACGTTAAAAACCTAAAAATAGTTAAAACCCCTTCAATATTAAACAATTCTAAAAACCCTTAAACCCCTAAAAACACTAAAAAATCCGAAAAACCGTAAAAAACCCTCAAAATCATAAAAAATCCCTAAAAATACCAAAAACATAAAAGACCCTAAAACCCTAAAAACCCCTATGAAAACATTAAATACTTAAAAACACCTAAAACATTGAAAAAATCTAAAAATTATTAAAACTCTAAAATACCCTAAAAATCTAAAAACCACTGAAACCAATAGAAATCATAAAACTCCTAAAACTATACAAATCCTAAACCATAAAAACTTTAAAAATACATTAAAAACTAAACAAACCCTTTAAACCTTTAAAATGCTAAAAAATTCTAAAAAAACACAATAAAAAATAAAAAATAAAAAATACCCTAAAATCCAAAAAACCGTATAAACCGATAAAACCCCCAAACCCTCTAAATCCCTAAAAACTATAAAAGTTCATTAAAATACTAAAAAATACAAAAAAATTCTCTAAAAAAAATAATGTCCCTAAAAATCATAAAACCAACGAGAAAACCTAAAAAACATAAAAAAAAATAAAACCCATCGAAAACCTAAAATTTCTAGAACTCCTAAAAAACCATAAAACCCCCAAAACCCCTCCAAAACCCTAAAAATAATAAAAAATCCATAAAATCCTAAAAGTCACTAAAAGTTTATAAAAATGTAAAAAATAATAAAAACCATGAAAACCTCTTTGATTACCATAAAATCATAAAAACACCTAAAACCCCTAAAACATAAAAACCCCCAAAACCCTAAAAAACCCTAAACCCCTAAGAATCATAAAAAGATCCAAAGTCCCTAAAAATTATAATATATATAAAAAACATAAAAAGGTTTAAAAATCCCTAAAAACATAAATAAGTATAAAACCCCTGAAACCCCCAATAAAAACCCCAGAACACTAAAAAATGTTAAACCCCTAAAAAACCCACAAATGCAAAAAACCCTAAAAGACCCAAAAATCCCCAAAACCCCAAAAACCCCAAAAACCTCTAAACCATCAAAAATCCCTAAAAATATTAAAAACCAATAAAAAGTATAAAAACTTTGTAATCCCCAAAGATATTTAGAAAATTTAAAAAATAGTAACATCCCTAAATACTCCAAAAATAAAAACAAAAACCTAAAACCCCAAAAAACTCCTAAAAAAATAAAAACACCTAAAACCTTTAAAATACATAAAAACCGTAAAAACCTAAAAAATCCTTAAAATCATAAAAAATATAAAAAACCCTAAAACATTGAAAAACTGTAAGAAAAACTTATAAACCTAAAAACTCTATAAAACCATAAAAGCATTAAAAGTGTTAAAAACCATAAAACCCTAAAATCCAAAAAACCTTCAAAATACCTAAAAATATAAATTCCATAAAAATCCAAAAAATCCCCAAACATTATGAAAAACATTAAAACCATGAAAACACTTATGAAAACCTTAAAAACCAAAAAACTATAAAAACCACTAAAAACTAAAAATCCTAAAAACCGTAAAAACCCTAAAACACTTAAAAATTAAAACCCATATGAAACTTAAAAACCCTAAAACACATAAAAACCCAAAAACCATTAAAACTCTAAAAACCCTATAATCCCCTAAAAATGTTAAAAAACTCTAAAAACTTTAAATTCTTAAAAAAATAAAAAAAACATAAAAACCCAAAATGTTGTATATTTAAAAAAACTCTAAAAAATCCTAAAAATACTAAGAAACACTAATAAACATCAAAAAAATATAAAATAATAAAGACCTCTAATAATCCCTAAAAACTAAAAAATCACAAAAAACGTGTAAATCCCTAAAAACCTTAAACACCTCCAAACATTTAAAACCCCTAAAAAACTAAAAACACAAATAATACTAAAAAATAATACAACCCATAAATAACCAAAAACCCCTCAAAATCCCAAAAAACCCAAGAAATTTTAAAAATACTAAAAAATACCTAAAAATTGCTAAAAATTTAAAAACCACTAAAAAGCCAGAAAATCCTTAAGAAAAACCTTAAGAAAAAAAATTAAAAACCTAAAAACACATAAAACAACTAAGAAACCTAAACAAATTTTAAAACAATAAGAGACCATAAAAACCATAGAAACCTCAAAAACCATAAACACCCCCTAAACACTGCCAAACCCTTAAGCCCCCCAAAAAACCCTTAATACCACTAAATAATCTAAAAACCATTTAAGCCCCTAAAATGATAAAAACTATAAAAAACCATAAAACACTAAAAAATGAAAAAAAAAATTAAAAAAACCATAAAACCCTAAAATTCATAAAACCCTGGAAACCCTTAAAACCCTAAAAAAATAAAATCCTTACAAATCCCTAAAAATACATTAAAATGTAAAAAAATAGAAAACCCGAAAAACTCAAATAAAACCATAAAAAACAAAAAACACTAAAATTCCATAAATATCCTAAAAAATTTTAAAATACCCCAAACCCCTCAAAATACTTAAAACCCAAAAAACTGAAAAAATAAAAAAACCCCTAAAAATTCCAAAAAATGTAAAAGGTCCTAAAGACCCTAAAAATTCCTAATAAAACCCAAAAAACCTATAAGAACTTATAAAAACTAAAATAAGAAAACCATGAAACCCCTAAAAACCCTCAAAATCTTGAAAATTTTAAAATCCATAAAAATAATTAAAAATCCCTGAAGATCCCTAAGACATAGAAAACCCTAAAAACCATGAAAAATGATAAAAACCCCTAAATAACTAAAAACCCTAAACACATAAAAACACTTAAAACCCATAAAAACTAAAACACTAAAAACCCTTAAAGAAAATTAATGTCCAAAAAAATCCCCCAAAAAGCATATAAAGTAAAAACCTTAAAAACCTAGAAAACCCTTAAGAAAACCTTAAAATACTAAAATTTTTTAATACGCATAAAAAACCAAAAATATGCTACAAACCCTAAAAGTTCCTAAAAACCCAAAAATTCCCTAAAAAACATAAAACTCCTAGACACCTAAAAATGCCCTAAAACCCCATAAAAATCCTGAAACCCACTAAAAAATATAAAAACCATTTAAACCTCTAGAACACTAAAAAATATAAAAACCCATAAATCCCTAAAAACTAAAAAACCCACATTAAATACCCAAACACACCATAAAGACCCTAAAAACCTTTAAACCCCTAAAACCCATAAAAATCTCTGAAACCCCTAAAAACCATAAAAAATCCTAAAAATCCCTAGAAATCCCTAAAAACTTAAAACCGCCTAAAATCTCGAAAAAAGAGCCTATAATACTCTTAATAACCTAAGAACACTTAAAACCCCTAAAAATCTAAAAACCTGTGAAAACTCTAAAAACCCTAAAAAACAAAAACCATAAAAACCATGAAAACCCATAAAGTTCTTAAGACCCTAAAATACCCAAAACCACTAAAAACTATAAAAAACCTTTAATCACCTAAAAACTCTAAAAAATTTAAAAACCAAAAAAATAAAAAAACCCTAAAACCCAAAAAAACAGAAAACCTCTAAAAACCATGAAAGGGCCTCAAAACCCTCAAAATCCATAAAACCCCCAAAAACTGTAAACATCCAAAAACATATCAAAAAATCCCTCAAAATGAAAAAACCATATAATAGTGAAAAACCCTAATAAAATTTTAAAAAATTAATAACAATAAAACCTCTAAAAAACCTAAGATTTCTAAAATGCATAAAACTATAAATTCCCCTAAAAAACTATCAAAATCCCTAAAACCCCTAAAACATAAAAAAATCATAAAATCCTCTAAAATCCCAAAAAATATAAAAATACCCAAAAAATCTGAAAAAAAATAAATCTTAAAAAACCAAAAAACTATTAAGACCCCTAAAAACAAAAACCAAAAGACAAAAAAACAAAAAGTCCCTAAAACCCTTTAAAACCCATAAAAAACCAAAGAAAATTAAACCCCAAAACACCCAGAAAACCCTACAAGAAAACTAAAAATAATAAAATCCATTTCAACCCCTAAAATATATAAACACCCTAAAAATATTTGAAACCCTAAAAAATTCAAAAACCCATAAAAGCACAAAAAATATAAAACAATAAAACCATAAAAAACCTTAAAAACCATAAAAATTCCTAAAACTCTAAATCCATAAAAATCATGAAATATTTGTAAACATGCCTAAAAACATAAAAAACCTAAAAACCCTAAGAAAACCTTAAAAACTAAAAACACTTAAATCCATTAAAAACCCAAAAAATTCTAAAAACCCTAAAAGCATAAAACCACCCAAAATCCCTCAAAATCCTTAAAACCCATAAAAACTATAAAAATACTTTTATCCTTTAGAATATACAAAAATTGAAAAACCCTAAAAACAATAAAAAACCATAGAAAAAACCTTATAACCTAAAACACGTACCCCCCAAACCTAGAAATTTTAATACCCCAAAAGACCCATCAGGTCTGGCCCGACCCATTGGGTGGGCCAGCCTGTTATGTTTGGCCCGGCCCACTGGGCCTCGCCGAGCAGGCTGCGTGACTGGTTCGGCCTGGGCTCGGGTCCGGTTCATCCCAGAGCGTCACGAGGGGACGACGCGACATCTCAACCTAAATGGCCGATACCGGTTCAGCCAGTGCTGCGAGGGGCATGGCTCAGGCGTCACGGGGTGCGCAGGGCATGTGGGCCGGCGTGGTTCGGCTGGGCGCACGGGAGGCGGTCGGGCAGGCCGGCGGGGTGCGACCGGGCCGGAAGGCAGAAAGAAAGGGTTCCAGGTGTGTCAGCGGGCAGCCGGGCTGTCCGGGTGGCACGACCAGGTGGTGGACTGGTAGGGAGCCCAGCGGGCCGGCGGGCGGCCTGGCAGGGTGCCAGGTGGGTGGCTGGGTAGGGCACCAGGCAGGCCGGAGGGCATCTTGGAGGCTGAGAGGCCAGTACGACGCAGTTCGGAGGGGCTCAGGCTGGCACAGGCTGGCAGGGTTTGGCCGGGGTGCGCGGGAGGCTGGCGAGGCTCGTGCCGGTGGTTGGCTCGGCGGACGGGCGGTGCGGTCGATGCAGCTCAAAAGCCGGTGGGCTGTGTTGTTCGGCCCGAGGTGGCAGAGCCCATTCGGTCGGAGCGTCGCGGGGTCAGCGCGGTTTGTGGAGGCCGTAGGTAGCATGACCTTTATCGTCGCTGCCTTCGTCATTCCGTCACCTCATCGCCATGCTGAAGATTATCACAAACAAGAACGACGGAGGGGTCGGGCCATGTTAGTTTGGCCCGCACCCTCCACATTTAGGGTGGTATCAAATGGCTCATCAAGAAGTAAGAGGATGAACAACAACTCACCCGCAAAAAAATTCCTTTCCAACTGTTGAAGAAGATTAAAGGAAAGAATTAACATGTAAAAACCCCCTACCTTTGTTCTCCATTCGTCATTCATTAACATAGTCATGGAATATAGACGAAGAAGATCATCGTTCGTCATGTCCGCTGCACGATTCCTATCTCGAGCTGCCTCGTCTTGTTGATGACGATGTGGAGGGTAGGGCGGTTGAAGATGTCCCACATTAGTAGAAGCGCTGAGGAAGAAGTTGAAGAAGGTCAGCGTTCTTAGTTCTTGGATGGGAGAGTTATTCCCTTTTCTCCCAATTTTCCACCAATATGCCAAAGAAAAATAATAATAGATAAGTTTATCTATTATTTCATTGGCTTAGAATTCAAAATAGTGAAATAAATTAATTGGCTCCACCGAATTAATGTCAAGGATTGCCACACGTTAATTAGGGGAGTTGGCGCAATTTAATTAAAGGGAAGGTGGCACCATAAAGGAGGTAAGGTGTGGAGAAACTATTCCTCATTAATGAGGGGAGTTGAGAGGATTTCTGATCCCTCCATTAATAGGGGAGTTTAGCCCCATGTGGTCCCCACGTCATAAACTCTTGCGGGAGGTTAGGTTCGGCTGGGCCCCACCATCACAACCTCTCATGAGAGGTTGAGGTGTGGTGGTCCCACCTACAACTTTCATGAGGATATTTTAACCATCAAATAAAAATAAATCCACACACTTTATTTTTATTTAATTCAATCCCTAAAAACCCCAAAAACTATCTTTTATTCTCGACCAATTGCCGTCAAGGTGAAAGTATCCTTAAGCGAATACCGGCGCTATGAGTTCAATGGTGCCCTCTAATTTCAATTTCGTGCACCGGTTAAAAATTTATAAAAACCTGCTCGTACATTTACTGAACGTACCCGAACAAATATTCAGAAATTGATTCTGGGCACACCGGGCCTCAGAATCACGCACCGTCAGTTTTCGTTGACTCATAAAATTCCCATGTATTTAAGAAAAAAAAATTCCATGTAATTTTCAGGTCTTTACATTCTCCCCACCTTAGGGATTTACATCCTCGTAAGCTACAACTAGAACTAAGGCAACAATTTGGGATACTGAGCATGTATCTGAGCCTCCTGCTCCCATGTTCTCTCCTGGAGGTTCCCATGCTGCCAGCGAACATGAACTAGAGGTATCGACTATTCACGTAGGACCCACTCCTGTTGATCCTCAATATCCACTGGAACCTCCGTGAAAGTCGCCCCATCATCGACATCCAACTCTCCATGGTTGATGATGTGATAAGGGTCATGCACGTATCTACTCAACTGGGATATGTGGAAGATGTCGTGAACCCAGTGCAACTGAGGTGTAAGAGCTAAGTGGTATGCCACCTCACCAACTCTACTGAGGACCTGGAAAGGTTCAATGAATCTCAGAGATAACTTTCCGTCTTGGCTAAATCTGCATAGACCTTGTCGAGGTGAGACCCGTAGAAAGACATGGTCGCCATCCTCAAACTCCAAAGGTCTCCATCTCTTATCGGCATACGACTTCTGCCTAATCTGTGTAGTCTTCATCCGATCCTAGATGATCTGCACCTTCTCTGTGGTATGCCATACCATCTTTGGGCCCACTAGTGCTAACTCCCTAGGGTCAGTCCAGAACAAAGGTGATATGAAAGGTCACCCATATAACGCCTCAAAAGGTGCCATCCCTATGGTGGAGTGATAGCTATTTTTGTATGAAAACTCCACCAAAGGTAATTGATCCTACCAGCTGCGACTGAAGTCAAGGACAAAAGAACGCAACATGTCCTCAAGGGTCTAAATGGTCCTCTCATTCTAGCCATCTGTCTGAGTATGGAAGGCGGTGCTCAGACGAAGCTGCATCCCGAAAGCCTCCTGCAACCCCTTCTATATTTGGCAAGTAAACCTTGCGTCATGATCGGAGACAATAGAAGAAGGTACTCCATGTAGCTGCACAATCTTTTTCACATAGAGGCGTCCCAAGATCTATACTGAACCATGCTCTCTGATTAGTAGGAAGTGGGCCGACTTGGTGAGTCGATCAACGATCACCCAAATCGAGTTGTGTCCCCTGGAAGTATGTGAATGTACTGTCATGAATTCCATGGATATCCCATCCCACTTCCACTCTGGGAACTCCAAAGGCTGAGCTATTCCTATTGGTACCTGGTGCTCTTCCTTCACTTGCTGACAAGTGAGGCATCGAGATTCAAACTCTACTACTACCTTCTTCATACCTGGACACCAGTGCTGTTGTATGAGGTCCTGATACATCTTCTCCACTTCTGGATGTACCTCTAGAGGGGAAATGTGGAACTCTCTAAAAACATCCTCCTGAAGTGACACTGAAACCATAGTACATCCTCTGAAGAGGATAACATACTCCCCACCTTCAGAAAATCCATTAGGTGCCTACCCTGTGGATATCTGAGCACGTAGTGTCTCACAGTTAGTGTCCCCATGCTGTGCCTCCCTGACTCACTGAAGAAGTGGAGGAGTGACTGTAAGTGACTGAAGGAAAAGGTTCTCCATCTCTATCTATAAAGGATATCTGAAAAGAGGTCAATTTCTCCATCGCCTCACCTAGAAATTGAATACTAGATCTCTTACTAAGTGAATATGAAACAACATTCCATTTTTCAAGAGTATAGACTATCTCGAAGTCATAGTCCTAGAGGAACTCAAGAAATCACCGCTGTATCAGGTTCAGGTCCTTATGAGAGAAGATATACTTGAGACTCGTGTGATCAGAGTACACAGTAAAACGTTCCCCCATCAGATAGTTCCACCACATCTTCAAGGTGAAGACCACTACTGCTAACTCCAGGTCACGGGTAGCATAGTTTTGCTCGTGTTGTCTCAGGTACCGAGAACCATACGCGATCACTGCTCGCTCTTCTATCAGGAGACACTCAAGTCTTGTCCCTGAGGCGTCGCAGTAGACTACGTACCCTACACCTTCCTCTAGAAGACTCATAGATGGGGGCACTAGTCAGCCTCTACCCGAGCTTATGAAATCTCTAATGGCATCTCTCCGAGCACACGAAGGGTTTAACCTTATTTTTCAAGGATGATAGTGGTGATGCAATGCTGGAGAAGTCTAGAATGAACCTCCAGTAGTATCCATCCAAACCCAGGAAACTCCATACTTCCGTCACACTCCTGGGTGGATCCCAAGAAAGTACCGCCTCAATCTTCATTGGATCCACTGCAACTCCAGCCTTTGAGATGACATGTCCCAAAATTGAACCTCTTAGATCTAAAACTGGCACTTTGATAGACTACCGTAAAGCTGTTGATCTCAGATTGTGACCATTAATACCTGAAAATGGTAGGCATGCTCCTCCTCCGTAGCCGAGTATATCAAAATGTCATCAATGAAGACTACGACAAAGCAATCGAGGTATGACTGGAATATCCTGTTCATTATTCACATGAAAACTAATGGATCGTTGGTTAAGCCTAATGGAATAACCAAGAACTTGTAGTGGTTATACTGACATCTGAAGGTCGTCTTCTGCGCATCCTCATCTCAAAATCTAAGCTGGTGATAGCCTAATCTAAGGTCTATGTTCAAGAACCACCGTTCTCCCTTCAGATGATCAAAGATTTCACAATCATCAGAAGTGGGTACTTGTTCTTCACATTCACCTAGTTTAGGAAATGGTAGTCAACAGAAATCCTCAAGCCTCCATCCACCGTCTTGAAGAACAGAATCGGGGATGCCCAGGGTGAAACACTGGGCCAGATAAATCCCTTCTCCTACATGTCCTCTAATTGTACCCACAGATTGCAAAGCTCCATGAGAGCCATCTGATATGCTGGTGTAGATATCATCACCGTCTCGGGGTACATGTCAATGTAGAAGTCCACCTCTCTATGAGGAGGTAGTCCTAGAACATCGTCTAGAAAAAATCCGTGTACTGGTCCACCACTACAGGATAGCTCAGACTCTCCACATTAACTACTCCGAGGGTAAGGCATGCCAACTTATGAGTGATCGACTGTAGCCTCCTCCAAGTAAGTATTTTCTATGCGGCAAAGTCTCCCTTCTCACTAGTGAAGGTAAACCTGGTCCCATCCGTGCAGACACACCGCACTTTGCGCCTAATATAGTCAATCTGAGCATGGACTGTAGATAACCAGTTCATACCCAAGATGACGTCGTAAGGCCTCGACGATGCTACGAGGAGATCCCAACCGAAGCTCTCGCCTCCTAGAGTAAGATCACACTACCAGCACCAATGCATAATCATTGAGTCTACTCCTTTAGGAGTCTCTAGCCATAAGTATCGACCCAAAAACTTCATCAGAATCTTCGAGCTCCAAACGAGGGTAGTGGAAATGAAAGAGTGACTGACACCTATGTCTATAAGTACTATAGCTATGGTGAACTAGACATAGTTCATACCTCGAATCATCTCAAAAGAACCATGGTCGTATGCTTCAGCTGCCTAAAGCTGAGCTCTCGCCTGTCCACCTGCTCCCTGTGGTTGGGGTGGACCTCCTGGTGGTGGTGGAGGTAACAACTCGAAACGTTGGCCACCGCCAGCTGCACGACCAGCTCCTATGCCATGTCCTCCTGCTCCCTACGGACCGCCTAGATCGAATCTATGTCTCTGCCTGGGTGGTCCTTCGACTGTCTGTTGATTGTCTGAATGGAAGGTCGGACAGTCACGAGCCATGTGACCCTACCCACCACATGAGAAACATTTCCCGCTCCAGGCATGTGTGTCTCTGCTCCGGGTTCCCCGCACAATAGATCCCGAGTCATGCAGTCGTCCACCTATAGGTTTGGTCCTATTGGACCTCTATGAAATCTATCTACTGCCAGCTATTGAAGACTCTGTTGCATGTCGACTAGTGGTGGGTCTCGCTACTAGAGACTACTCATCAAGGAAACTCTCCACTAGGAGGGCTCTCTCTAGCCCCCCCGCTTGCGTCGAGATGCTGAGTGAGATCATCGAAGCACTGATCTCTTGCACGAGTCCCTTCTCAAAGGTCCATGTCCTGAAAAATGGGTCCCGCACCATATTGGTGGAGTAGCGTGAGAGGTCGGTTAACCTCGTTGAGTACTGAGATACAGTCATGCTGCCCTTATATAGATGAAGTAGCTCTTGTATGCACACTACACGAAGAGTCACTGGGACAAACTCTGCCTGAAACAGGCTCTCTATGTTTTCCTCAAGAAGAGTCATCTCTTCATGGACCTAGAGCATCAAGATCCTCCATCTTCCCACTGCTACCTGTAGAAGGATAGTAGCAATAATCACCATGAAGTCGGCTGGTATCCCTACCAGTCGAAAAACTCTCACCACAGCCTCCAGCCAATCCTCAGACGCCTGCGAGTCCATCTCTCCCCTGAACCTGGGTGGCCTCTGGAGCTGGAACTCATGAAACACACTCAAGCGGCGTGCAACATTTGCTGCTGGGGCTGGTGGCATCGGTGGCCCAACGGGTGATGGTACTGCTGGTGCTTCTGCTAGAAAAGGGCCCTGCACCGAGGCCTCCTCGCTCGGTGGGCTATCTCTGCATACAACTCTCAGGACTCTAGCTGGTCATCCATGGGGAGGCATCCTGAAGGAAAAAAATGCGACATGGTCAAAATACTATACCTCGTGAGATGACCTAGTTGATCTGACTTGAAGAAAACTTTTGAAAACACACACATAATCAGTGTTTTTGTGCGCTGAGTTGGAAATCAGTAGTCAGGGTCCTGGTGTATGGATACGTCGGCCGCCACACCAATACTGGACTCCTTGAAATAAAAAACACACTTAGTACACTTAACACTATTGCTTCATAGAAAAGATCAGAGTCCTGAGTTCTGCGATAGAACCGAATCCTCTGATACCAATTTCTCATGACCCGTCCCCCGGGAACCGTGCCGTGACTACCCCAAGCTCGCCTTCCATAGGCCAGGGGCTGGAGACTAGCACCAAAGGCATAATTCTCTAAACTGGGAAGGCATTGCCTTTATAACTGTAAAAACACACAACAGAGTACAAGCTGGAAGAAAAAAACTATGTGAAATAGTATAATAAGAGGGTGTTGAAAAGTAAAAAGTGGCGGGAAATACAATCCCAACTGTAAAGTACAAGTACAAATGAAAATGAAAAAAAAACTCAAAGGTGAAAAGAATCTCCTGCATCGTCCACCACAGATCCTACCTAAAGGTTAGGTATAGATAGCCTCCTCAACACTCCACGTCTGTCGATCTCCCTCATGTACTGAAACGTTGTATGAACCACCGCCTGGTACCATCTAGTCCCAGTACACTCAGTCTCAGTCAGTGTTGTCCCTCGTCTGAAACTAACACAACGAGGTGCGGGAATAGCCCGTGCAGGGGTGAGTATAACGATACTCAATAGGGACCCTGAGACCCTCAAGGTCTCACAAAATCCAACAAGGATAAACCACAAAGTGTGAAATCAACAGATAACCCCACTTAGGTATACGCTCATACATATACCTAAGTTATCAAGTAATCCATCTCAATCACGAGGAAAACACAAAAGTTACTGACTCTGCTCAAACCAGGATTTTTATTATCGAAACCATGACTGCTGGAGAACTCCTGCTCAATCAAGTAAAATGGGCATTCCGTGACACAAAGGTGCTTCCCACTAAACTTGTACTGCTAAGGTACTCCTCCTATTGAGTACTGTGGGTCTGCCATGCTCACACAGAGGTGCACCCCACTGTGGGTCTGCCGCGTCACCAAGGCGCTCCCCCTAATAGCCTGCAGAGGTACTCCTCCTGTCAAGTACCACGAGTCTGCCGCCACAACCAGGCGCTCCTCCACCGTGGGTCTACTATGACACCAAGGCGCTCCCCACTGGGCTAGTCGAGTCACTATGAGTCGAATCAATTAGCAGTCGTCAGGTCTCAGCCAACTACAAGGTCTCCGCACTCTACTCGCTCGTCACCGGAAGGATGCCCTCCATAAGCTACTGGTAAAAACTCCAACTGTAAATAAGTCCCACATAGTAGTATCTCAAAGGTCCTTCACGTTACCGGGGTCTGAACGCAACAGAAAACGCATCAATCGAACGCTCAGTCTGTGAGTTATTACCTTTTAGTCCCGGGGGCCCGGTAGGATTCGTGCATGATCCAACCGGACCGTATCTCAACTATACCCCAAACACTAGTGAGTTATAATCCAAGGGACCATCATTCTCCAAGAATACCAATGTAACTGATGGGTAGTTAAACGGTAGTCTGGTGCCAAAGATATGGCCAAAGAAATAAAAGGGGTCGGTAGTGGGCCTGGGTCCAGTCCGACCCGGTCTGACCCAGTCTCGGCCAACCCGGTCTGGGTCGACCCGGTCTGGGTCGACCCGGTCTGGGTCGACCCGGTCCGGGTCGACCCGGTCAGACCTATTGGGTATGGCCCAGCCCGTTGGGCGGGCCATCCTGTTAGGTTTGGCCTGGCCCACTGGGCCCAACTCAGTAGGCCGCGTGGGCGTTTCAGCTCGGGCTCAGGGCCGGTTCGGCCCAGAGCGTCGTGAGGGCGCGGTTCGACGTCTCGGCTCGGATGGCTGAGACTGGTCCGACCAATAACGCGAGGGGCGCGACTCGGGGGGCACGGGGTGTGTGGGCCGCGTGGGCTGGCGCGGTTCGGTCGAGCGCACAGAAGGTGGCCGGGCAGGCCGACGGGGTGCGGCCTGGCCGGAAGGCAGCTGGGCAGGGCACTAGGCGGGCCGACAGACAGCCGAGTAGGCCAAGTGGCACGGCTGGGCGGCGGTCGGGCAGGGTTCCAGGTAGGCATCCCAGTAGGGCGTAGGTGGGTCGGCGGGCGGCCGAGCAGGGTGCCAGGTTGGCCAGCGGGCAGCCGAGAGGCCGGGCCGATGAGGTTTGGCGTGTCTCGAGACGATGCGGGCCGAAGGGGTTCGGCCGGGGCACACGGGAGGCCGGCGGGGGCCAAGAGGCCGGCACGGCTTGGGCCGGCTGTTGGCTCGACCGATGGGTGGCGTGGCTGGCGTGGCTCGGAAGCCGGCGAGTGTCGCAGTTCGGCCCGAGGTGGCAGAGCCGGTTCGGTCGGAGCGTCGTGGGGGTAGTACTGTTCACGGAGGCCACGGGTAGCGCGACCTTTGTCGTCACCACCTTCGTCGTTCCGTCACCTCATCACCATGCTGAATTTCATCACAAACAGGAATGGTGGAGGGGTCAGGCGATGTTGGTTTGGCCCACTACATGCTTCCAATCCGAGCTGTGTCAGCTTGTTGATGACGATGCAGAGGGTAGGTCGGTTGAAGACGTCCCAAGTCGGTAGAAGCTTTGAGGAAGAAGTCGAAGAAGGTTGGCGTTCTTCGTTCTTGGTTGGGAGAGTTCTTCTCTCTTCTCCCAAGTTTCCACCAAGATTCCAAATAAAAATTATAATAGATAGGTTTATCTATTATTTCGTTGGCATAGAATTCAAAATGGTGAAATAAATTAATTGGATCCACCTAATTAATGTGAAGGATTAACCCAAGTTAATTAGGGGAGTTGGCACAATTTAATTAAAGGGATGGTGGCACCATAAAGGAGGGAAGGTGTGGAGAAACTCTCCCTTATAAATGAGGGGAGTTGAGATGATTTCCGCTCCCGCCATTAATAGGGGAGTTTAGCCCCATGTGGTCCCCACATCATAACCTCTCACGGGAGGTTAGGTTTGGGTGGGACCCACCACTACAACCTCTCATGGGAGGTTGAGGTGTGGTGGTACCACCTCCAACTTTCATGAGGATACTTTAACTGTCAAATAAAAATAAAGCCACACACTTTATTTTTATTTAATTCAATCTCTAAAAACCCCAAAAACTATCTTTTATTCTCAACCAACTACAATCGAGGTGAAAGTCTCCTTAAGCGAATACTGGCGTTGCGAGTTCCACGGTGCCATCGAATTTCAATTCCATGCACCGGTTCAAATGTAATAAAAACCCACTCATACGTTTATAGAACATACCCGAACAATACTTTAGAAATTGATTCAGGGCACATCGAGCCTCGGAATCACGTGCCGTCAGTTTTCATAGACTCATAAAATACCCATGTATTTAAGAAAAAAAATTTCCATAGAATTTTCAAGTCATTACAAAAAAACAAAAAACCCTAAAAACCATCAAAATGCCCAGAAACCCTAAATAACTATAAAAATCCAAAAAACACTAAAAATGTTATAAAACCCAAAAAAACTTTTAAAAAACCCTAATAAACCCTTAGAAACCCTTAGAAAACTAAAATAACATAAAACCCCTAAAAACCTAAAAGACACTAAGAAACTTAAAATACACTAAAACCTAAAAATCCGACAAAAACATCAAAAACCAATAAAAACTATAAAACACATTAAATATCTAAAAACCCATAAAACCCTCTAAAAACTTAAAATCCCAAAAAAAAACTCAAAAATACACTAAAACCCCCAAAACCTTAAAACCCCTAAAACCCTAAAAAACTATAAAAACCTCCAGAATCCCAAAAAACCATAAAAACTCAAAAAGATACTATGAAATCTCTAAAAATACCAAAAAACATAAAAAACCATGAAATCCCCTAATAAAACCATAAAACATTTAAACAAATTAACCCCTAAAAACATAAAAAATGACAAAAAATCACTAAAAAACCCTAAAGGACCTAAAAACCATAAAATCCCTAAAAATATAAAAGCCCATAAAGACACTAAAAACCACAAAAAATTCAAAAAACCATTAAAACCTCCAAAAATGATAAAAAAACTCTAAAAAAACTTAAAACCTTAAAAAACTCAAACTAATTCAAAACCAAAAAAATAAAACCCTAAAGACCAAAAAATACTAAAACCCTCAAGAATCATAAAAACCCTAAAAACCATAAAAATACTAGATATTCCCAAAAACCAAAAAAGCACTAAAAACCCCTAAAGACATAAAAAACCTAAAAAACCTAAAAACCTTATGAAAACAATAAAACCCCTAAAAAACCAAAAAACTCTAAAACCCAAAAAAATACTAAAAACCCCTAAAACCCCTCAATTTCACCAAAATCCCAAAACCCCTAAATACATAAAAAAATCATAAAAAATTAATTAAAATAAGAAAACCCTAAAAACCCTAAAACCCCCTAAGAAAACCTTAAAACAAAAAAAAACACTAAAACCCCCTAAAAATAGAAAACTCTAAAAAACATAACAACCATTAAACCTTGAAAACCATAGAAGGACCTAAATACATTAAAATCCCTAAAAACCAATAAAAACTCCAAATAACTAAAAACTCTAAAAAAACTTTAAACCCCAAAAAATTGTTAAAAAAAATCTTAATAAACTTAAAACTATTGAAAATTCAAAAAACACCCTAAAACCTTGAAAACCTAAAATGCACTAAACCCCTAAAAAACTAAAAAATGAAAAAAATCCTAATACCCCCTAAAAACTCTAAAAAACCCATAAAATCCACCAAAATAAATATAAACCATAAAACCTTTAAAATCATAAAAATTCCAAAAAATAATAAAATATGTAAAAAACACTAAAAACCATGAAAAAACCGAAGAAATATATAATAACAAAAAACACATTAAACTCCTAAAACACATAATAACATCGAAAACCACAAAATAGCCTAGAGACCCAAAACACCCTAAAAATATAAAAACACTAAAAACCATAAAAATACATTAAACCCCAAAAAATTACTAACAATAAAAAAGAGGCTAAAACCCTAAAAAAATCTAAAAAAGATAAAAACATAAAAATATAAAAATCACATAAAAACACTAAAATACCTTAAAATTATAGAAAACCTAAAACCCTAAAAACAATCAAAATTCCTAAAAACCCTAAAAAATAAAAAATATCCAAAAAATATATAAAAATACTAAAAAACATAAAAAACAGTAAAAATACTGAAAAAAAACTAATAAAAACAAGAAAACACTATAAACAAACAAAAACCTAAAAATGATAGAAACCCTAAAAGACCCTAAAAACCCTAATAAACCCCAAAAAACCAAAAAACCCCTAAAACATGAAAATACCCTAAAACAAAAAAATCACTAAAACCACTAAGAAATCTAAAACCCTTTAAAAAACTACAAATTTTAAAAACTACCAAAACCCAAAAAAAAAACTAAAAAATTAAAAATAAAACACTAAAAATAAAAAAACCATAAAAACCCAACCCCCCTCAAAATCGTTAAATCCCCTAAAAACAAAAAAAAATCCCTAAAATATCTAAAAGTCCCTAAAAAATAAAAAACCCTAAAAACTTCTAAGATGTCCTCAAAATAATAAAATTAAATTAAACTTATAAAAAACAAAAAAAAATGATAGAAACAAAAAAACTGTAAAAGATCCTAAAAAACAGTAAAATCCTTCAAAATCCATAAAGGCCCTAAAATCCAATCACAAAAAATCTCCAAAATCCATAAAAATGAAAAAATATATGAAAAATATGAAGAAAAAAATAAAAAAATAAAAACGTTTTAAACTCCTAAAAACCTAAAAATAGTAATGACGCTAAAAACTATAAAACCCTAAAAACCATAAAACCACTAAAACCCGTAAGAACCATAAAAAATCCACTAAAACCATAAAAACCTCTAGAA
The DNA here is from genome assembly GCA_963277665.1 of Viscum album. NCBI lineage: Eukaryota > Viridiplantae > Streptophyta > Magnoliopsida > Santalales > Viscaceae > Viscum > Viscum album. Next base: position 1,420,641,779 of record OY728136.1, on the reverse strand, counting down.
AATACTAAAAACACTGAGAATTCCTTAAATCCCTAAAACATCAAAAAATTATAAAAAAATTCTGAACCCTAAAAACTAAAAAACCTGAAATAACCAAATAATATCATAAAATCCCAAAACCATAAAACCCTAAAACCCTAAAAACCCTAAAAACCATTGAATCCATAAGAACACTAAATTCGCCAAATATCCCTCAAAACATAAAAACTCTAAAATCCTCGAAAACCCTAAGGAAAACCTTAAACCCATAAAAATTATTATAACCACTTTAAAAACTAAAAAAATTAAGAAATCCGTAACCCCACCCCCAAAAAACCCAAAAAACACCTAAACCCCTCAAAATACTTAAAACCCAAAAAACCCACTAATCCAAAAAGGCCCTAAAAATATCTAAAAACATAAAAAACCCTAGAAAACCGAAAAACACATAAAACCCTAAGTCCACTAAAATCGCTAAAACCCATTGAACCCCTAAAAACATTAAAAAATATAAAAAATCTTTAAACCCTTTAAAACATTAAAAAATATCAAAAATATTTAAACCCCTAAAAAATCAAAAAACCCTAACACCAAAATAAAAAACAAACCCTAAAAATAAAAAAACCCTAAAACCCCTCAAATTCCCTAAAAAACCTAAAACAATAAAAATCCAAAAAATTCCCTAAAATCCATAAAAACATAAAAATCCATTAAAAGCCAAAAAAACCCTAAAAACCCTAAAAACCCTTAAAAAACCACAAATACTTAAAAATACATAGAACCACTAAAAACACTAAAAAATATAAGATTATAAAAACCCAAAAAACTCACAAACCCCCTAAAAACCCTAAAAGCACCTAAAAAATTTAAATACCCCGAAAACCCCGAAAACCCCCCTAAAATACTAAACCCAAATAAAAAATTAAAAATGTTAAAAACTATAAAATCCCATAAATACCCAAAAAACTAAATAAATCCATAAAACCCCAAAAAACCATAAAAAATATTAAATCCGCCTAAAACACTCAAAATATCTAAAACAACCTGAGAAATCCTAAAATCCTAAAAACCCAAAAAAATTATAAAAAACCCTAAATATACCTATAAACATGAAAAACCCTAAAATCATAAAAAATCCTTAGAAAACCTTAAAAACCAAAAGATTCTTAAAACCTCAAAAAACCCATAAAATGATAAAAACCTTAAAAATCACTAAAAATACCTATAAAACATTGAAAATCCTTAAAAACCCCAAAACCATAAAAATTATAAAAACCCGCTAAAATTCTCCAAAAACATAAAAATCCGAAAAAACACTTAAAATACCTAAGAAAACATTGATAACCTATACACTTAAAACCACCAAAAACCTCAAAAACACTACAAACCCTATAATCCCAATAAAACACACTAAGAACTTTAAAAACATTTTAAAATCTCCAAAAATGTTACAAAACTATAAAAAAACATAAAACCCTATACAATTTAAAAAACTAAAACACTAAACAATTGTAAAACCCTTAAAATCTGAAAAAATTATCAAAATCCATAAAATCCCTAAAAATTAATAAAAAACCTAAGTAATCCATAAAAATTCCTAAAACAAAGAAATCCTAAAAACCCTGAACACCCCTAAGAAATAATTAAAAACCCAGAATCACATAAAACCCTTAAAAACCTAAAAACACTAAAAACATAAAATCCTTAAAAACTATAAAAAAACCTAAATCCATTAAAATCAAAGAAACCTATAAAAATACTAAAAATCTATAAAAATCCTTAAAAACGTAAAAAACTCTAAAAACATTGAAAAATAATGAGAAATCTTTAAAAACCTAAAAACAAGTAAAAAAACTAAAAAACTAAAAATTCTAAAATCCCCAAAGACCCTAAAGACCCTAATAAATACTAAAAACCTAAATATATATACAAAACCCTAAAAAACCATAAAAATCATTGAAAATCCCTAAAAATCCCTAAAAATGTAAAAACCCTAAAAACTGCTAAAAATATAAAAATACCTAAAACCATAAAAACACATAAAAACCCTAAGAACCCAAAAAAATATATAGAATCCTTTTAAAACCCTAAATGTTAAAAAACTATAAAAACCTTAAAAAATATAAAAAATACTACAAACCCAAAAAAACCATAAAATTCATGAAAACCCAAAAAATCCCTAAAACCCCTAAAAACCCAAAAAAACCTAAAATTCACCAAACATCCCCAAAAACGTATAAAATATTGAAAACCCCAAGAAAAACTTTAAAACATAAAAACACTTAAAACCCCTGAAAACCTAAAGTGCTCTAAAAACCCTCAAAACCCATAAAATCCCTAAAAACTCTAGAACCCTTCAAAATATTTAAAAACCCAAAAAACTGTAAAGGGTTTTTGGGTGTGGGTCATTTGACCCCTACCCTCCCTTGTCTCTTGTGTATCTTCTTTTCATTCTAATAATTTTTTTTGGGTGGGGCAGGAATAGCTCGACCCTCGCATCGTCCTTGCCATAATTTTTTAAAAAAAACGTAAAAAAACCCTAAAAAACATGAAAACCCCTATGAAAACCTTGAGAACATAAAAACACTTAAACCCCCAAAACCTAAAAATACTAAATACCATAAAAGAACATAAAAGCCATAAAATCCCATAAATACCATAAAACCCTCAAAATCATAAAAACCCTTGATATCATAAAAACCCAAAAACCCAAAAACCCCAAAAACCACTAAAATGTTTTAAAACCTTCAAAACCCTAAAAAATTTAAAAAAAATCTAAAACCCCTTAAAACACCCTAAAAACTAAAAAATACACTGAAAAACCCCTTAAAAACTCTCAAAATCTCCAAAACCCCTAGGAACCATAAAACCTTAAAAAGTCTTAAAAGCTCTGAAAAACCCTAAAAACTTAAAGAACCCTAAAAAACATGAAACCCCATAATAAGAAATTAAAAACCTAAAAACACTTAAATCCCTTAAGAAAAATAAAGTGATAAAAACCTTGAAAACCATACAAACCATAAAAACCTTCAAAATCCCAAAGCACCCTAAAAATCCATAAAATACTAAAAAAGAACTAAAAATCCCTAAAAACCAAAAAAACACCTTCACAACCTTCAAAACCCAAAAGAAAACCTTTAAAATGTAAAAAAACATGAAAAACACAAAAACCTTAAAAACATTAAAATCCCTAAAAGGCACTAAAACCCCTAAAAACACTTACAAACCATACAAACCCATAGAAACCCTAAAACCCAAAAAACCTATAAAAACCCTAACAAGTTCCTTATAACTCTAAAAAAATATTTAAACCCCTAAAATTTTTAAGAAACTCTAAAAAACCATAAAACCCTTAAAAACACAACAAAACCCTAAAAACCCAAAAAACCAAAAAACCCTAAAGCCCTTAAAAATCCTAAAAAACCCAAAAAACCCCTAAAAATACCTAAACACTTAAAAAATTTATATAAATGCATAAAAATACCTAAGAACCCTAAATCTTGAAAAATCCTTAAAAACCCTAAAAAACCTAAGAAAATATTAAAAACCTATTAACACATAAAACCTCTAAAAAACACAAAAACACAAAAACCCTAAATGCCCTAAAAACCCTAAAACCCAGAAAACCCCAAAAAACCCTCAAACCATAAAAATCCTTAAAAATCAAAAAACAAAAAAAATGTTAAGACATAAACAAACATAAAAATACTAAAAAACCATAATAAAAACTTATAAACTGAAAAAAATAAAACCCCTAAAAACACCAAAAATGCCTAAAACCCAAAAAAACACCAAAAAATATAAAACCCCATAAAAACCGTAAAACCCCCTAAAAACCATAAGAACCCATAAAAACCTAAAAAACACTAAAAACAAAAGAAAACCCAAAATAACATCTAAAAATTCAAAAAAAAAAACATTAAAACCCATAAAAACCCTAAAAACCGTAAACCCTAGAAAATAAAAAAAAACATTAAAACCCAAAAATACCTAAACACCCAAAAATCCCTAAAACCCTCAAAATAAAATAAACCATAAAAACCAATTAAAACACTAAAAAATACCTACGAATCCCTAAAAATGTAAAAACCCCTGAAATCTTTAAAAACCCATAAGAAAATGTCAACAACATAAAGGCACTTAAAACACCTACAAACCAAAACAAGTCTAAAAACCCATAAACCCCCTAAAACCCCTAAAAGTTCATAAAAATCCATAAAACCCATAAAAAACCTAAAAAATCCCTAAAAATAAAAAAATTTAAAAGAATATAAAAACATTAAAAAACCCCTAGGAAACCCTTAAATACTTAAAACACTTAAAATTTCAAAGAATCCTAAAAAACTCTTAAAACCCTAAAATGCCCTAAAAACCCACACACCATTAAAACCACTAAAAACCATAAAACCCATAAAGCATAAAACCCCTAAAACCATAAAAACACAAAAAACCAGTAAAAACACCCCAAACCCTTTAAAAATCTAAAATTATAAAAAAATATAAAAACCATAAAACACCTAAAACACACAAAAATACCCTAAAATCCAAAAAAACCATACACACACTAAAAACCCAAAACCCTTCTAAATCCATAAAAACAATAAAAAGCATAAAAATACGAAACCATCAATAAAAATACCTAAAAAAATAAAAGTCTCTAAAAACCTAGAAAACCAATAAGAAATCCTAAAAAAACCTAAAAAACTTAAAACCCATTGAAAACCTTAAAATACTAGAAGCCCTAAAAAACCCTAAAAAAATAAAACCCCTAAAAAACCCTAATAATTCTTAAAACCCGTAAAAATACTAAAAACCCTAAAAATCAATAAAAAAGTAAATAACCTAAAACCCCCCCAAAACCCCTTTGAAAACCATAAAATACTAAGACACCAAAACCCCCTAAAAACATAAAAATTATATAGTCCCTAAAAAACCCTAAATCCCCTTTCATTGTTTTCCTTTTGGGGCTTGTTTTTTGGGTATGGGCCGATTGACCCTACCCCTCCCCAGTCTGTTGTGTTCTCTTTTTATTAATAAAATTGGGGGGGGGGGGAGGAATAGCCTGGTTCCCGCATCTTCCTTTCCCCTAAAAACCCTAAAAGGCTTGAAAGTCCCTAAAAATATTAAAATCCATAAAAATTTTAGAAAAGACATAAAAATCCTTAAAAACATAAAAATTCTAAAACCCCTAAAAAACTTTGAAAACCATAAAAACCGAAAACAAATGTACCTCAAAAAACCTAAAAATATAAAAAAACCTAAAGACCCTAAAATCCAAAGAAACCCCTTAAAACTTTAAGAACCCCTAAAACCATAAAAAATCCCTAAAAATCCTAAAAATCACTTAAAAATATAAAAACTTTTTGATCACCTATGAAGGTTAAAAAACGAAAAAAACTTAAAACCCCTTTAAATTAAAAAAAAACACTTGAAACCCCAAAACCCTAGAAAACCACTAAAAAAATAATAACACTTGCAAACATTAAAATACCTAAAACCCCGAAAAACCATACAAATCCTAAAAATCACTAAAATCATAAAAAGCACAAAAAATATAAAAAACATGAATAAACATAAGGAAACCTTATAACCCTAAAAAACCTTAAAACCCTAACAGTCTTAAAAGATTCAAAAAAAACCTAAAACCATAAAACCCCTAAAAACCCTCAAAATTCCTATTACTCTAAAAGCCATACAAATCCAAAAAATTCCAAAACATCCCCCAAAAAATAAAAAATACCTAAAAACCATGAAAACCCCTAAGAAAATCATAAAAACCAAAAAACACTAAAACCCCATAAAAAATTAGAAAATCCAAATAACCCTAAAATATCCTAAAAACACTAAAAAACATAAAACCCATAAAATCCTTAAAAACAAAAAAACACATAAAAACCATAAAACCACTAAAAACTCTAAAAACCATGTAAACACTTAAAAACATTAAAAAAATATACAAGCCAAAAAACCCTAAAAAACATAAAAAACCCTAAAAACAAAAAAAAAACCTAAATACCACTACAAAATCTAAAGACCATTTAAACCCTTAAAATGATAAAAACTCTAAGAAACCATTAACACTAAAAAATTAAAGAAAAAGACTAAAAAACAAAAAAACCATAAAACTGTGAAAACAATAAACCCTAAAAAACCCTAGAACCCTGAAAAAATAAAATCCTAATAAATCCCTAAAAATCCCTCAATACATAAAAAAACATAAAAAATGTGCAACCTACCAAGAAAATCACAAAAATCTAAAAACTCTTAAAGCCCCTAAAATATTAAAAAATGTTAAAAACCACACATCCCCTCAAAATACTTAAAAACCCAACAACCATAAAAATCCTAAAAACTCCTAAAAACCCTAAAAATGTAAAAGTCCCTAAAGAACTTGAAAACCCCTAGGAAAACCTTAAAACCCAAGAAACACTTAAAACACCTAAAAACCCTAAAAATGAAAAAACAAGAAAAAACAATAAAAAACCCTTAAACCCCTCAATGTAATGAAAAAACTTAAAAGACAAAAAAAATCCTAAAAAAATCCCTAAATATCCCTAAAACATAGAAAACCCTAAACTCACTAAAAATGCTATGAAACCCTAAACACCTAAAAACCCTTAAACCATATAAAAACATAAAAACATTAAAAACCCTAAAACCCCCAAATCCCTAAAAACCCTAAAAACACCAAAATACTATTAAAGTCCTAAAAAATCCCTAAATATACCTAAAAAGGAAAACCCCTAAAAACCTAGAAAAATCCCAAGAAAATATTAAAATACCTAAAAATCATAAAACCTATAAAAACAAAAAAAATATATAAACCATAAATTCACTTAAAACCCATAAAATCCTCTAAAATGAATAAAATAACAAGACACCTTAAAACCCCTAAAACCCTATAAATACCCTAAAACCCACTAAAAGTCTAAAAAACATTAAAATCTCCAAAATGATAAAATACATAAAAAACCCATAAAACCCTAAAAACTCAAAAAAACACTAAAACCCTAAAAACGCCATAAAAACCCTAAAATACCTAAAAACTCTAAAACCCAAAAAAATCCCTAAAACCCTTAATAACCATAAAAATCCAAAAAAATACCTTGAAATCCCAAAAAACAAAAAACCCCCTAAAAACCCAGAAAACCCCAAAGAAAGTCTTAATAACCTTAAAACTCTTTAAACCCCTAAAAACCTTAAAAACCCAAAAAAACCTATAAAACCCTAAAAGATCCTAAAACCCTAAAATCCATAAAAAACCATAAAGACCTTAAAACCCCCGAAAACCCAAAAAACCCAAAACAAACTAAAAAATATAAAAAATATTAAACCCATCAAACATTAAAAACTCTAAAACCCTTAACAATGAAAAAAAATAAAAACAATAAAACCCAAAAAAAATCATAAACCACCTAAAACCTCTAAAAGGCCTTAAAAACCCTCAAAATCCCTAAAACCCCAAAAAAACATAAACATCCAAAAATCCCTAAAAATGTAAGAAACTCTAAAAAAGGGATAAACCATAAGAAAACCATAAAAAAGTAAAAAAATATAAAACCTCTAAAAACTTAAGAATGAAAGAAAGGCTAAAACACTAAATCCCCCTAAAAGATCCTCAAAAACCAAAAAACTGATAAAAATCATAAAAATCCAAAAAAATCCCAAAAAATATAAAATTCCTTAAAAACTATCAAAACCCATAATAAAACCTTAAAAAATGATTAAAACCCCTAAAAAACAAAAAACATCCCTAGAAACCATAAAAGACCCTAAAAACCATAAAAACTCAAAAACCCTTAAGAATCCCAAGAACCCCACAAAAACATATAAGACCACTAAAAACACTAAAAACACTAAAACACTTTAAAACCAGAAGAACTATAAAACACCCTAAAAATCCTTGAAACCCCTAAAAAAAATAATAAAACCCAAAAAACACAAAAAACCATAAAACCAAAAAAAACAAAAAAACCAAAAAAAACCAAAAAAACCAAAAAAAACCTTCAAAATCCCGAAAACCACTAAAAACCATAAAAATCGTAAAAAATCCCTAAAAACACCTAAAAACATAAAAAACACTAAAAACCCTTAAAAACTCTAAGAAAACCTTAAAAACCTAAAAACAATTAAATCCATTAAAATCCAAAAAAATAAAAACCCAAAAAACCCCCAAAAAATCAATAAAACCTATAAAAACCATAAAAATCCTTAAATCCCTAAAAACCCTCAAAAATAAAAAAACCCTAAAAACCAAAAAAAACCTTATAAAAATACTACTAAAACCCCCCAAAACAAAAAAACATTAATATCCCAAAATACCCAAGAACCCCTATGAACTTTAAAAACCATATAAATAAATAAATACCTTAAAAAAACCATAAAACCCAAAAATCACTGAAAACTATAAAAACCCATTAAACCCCTCAAAAAGTTAAAAAAAATCTAAAAAACCATAAAAACCCTAAATCTAAAAAAATCATAAAAACCCTAAAAAACCTAAAGACAGCCTAGAAACCCTAAAACCCCTAAAATCCCTCAAAATACCTAAAAAACTAATAAACCATAAAAATTGTAAAGAGTCCCTAAATATCCCAAAAAATGTAAAAATCCCTAATAACACTAGAAAACCCTAAGAAAACCTCAAAAGGATAAAAAACATAAAACCCCTAAATTTCTAAAAATGCCAAAACCCATAAAAATCCAAATAACCCAATAAACCCCTCAAAATACCTAAATTCCTAAGAAACCATAAAATACTAAAAAATACCTAGAAATCCATAAAAAATTAAAAAACCCTAAAACTCTAAAAACCCCTATGAAAACAAAAAATACATAAAAACACTTAAAACCCATAAAAACCTAAAAAATGATAAAAACCCAAAATGAACCTAAATACCCTTAAACCCCTAAAACCAAAAAACCTCTAAAAACTAAACAATTCTAAAATCCCATAAAAACCCTATAAAAACCAATAAAATGATAAAATCCCTTTAAACCCATAAAACATTATTAAACTCTTATAAACCATAAAACCCATAGAAATTCCTAAAAAACATAAACCCCCCCCCCTAAAAAAAACCATAAAACCATAAAATCCCAAAAAACCTCAAAATCCCTAAAAACCATTAAATCCATAAAAATAATAAAATACCCCTAAAAATCAATAAAATGTAAAAAAACAAAAAATACTGAAAACACCTAAGAAAACCATAAAAACCTAGAAAAACTTAAAACACCAAAAAAACTAAAAAATGTGAAAAACACTAAAAACCATAAAGCACTAAAAAAACATAACCCCCCACCCAAATATTCAAAAAAACCTAAAAACACCTAAAAATCCAAAAATCACTAAAAGTCCCAAAAAACATAAAAAACAAAAAAAATCTTGAAAACCCTTTAGAAAACCATAATAACTGAAAAAATTAAAACCCTTAAAAATAAAAAAGGGTAAAAACCCAAAAATAAAATAAAACCCCCAAAACCTTAAAACACTAAAAACCCCATAAAATCCCAAAAAAAATAATAACTCTAAAAACATTTAACCCATAAAACTTTATAAAACAATAAAAAATATTAAAAACCCTATAAAACAAAAAAAATCTAAAAAAACCATAAAAACCAAAAATAGCTTAGGACCATAAAAATCCATAAAACCCTAAATATCATAAAAGACTTTATAACCCTTAAAAATCTATATAAACATAAAAAACACTAAAAACTTTAAAAACTCTAAGAAAAACATCAATATCTAAAAACACTTAAAATCCCTAAAAACCTAAAAAACACTAAAACCCTTAAAACCCTATAAACCATAAAACCCCTCAAAATCCCTCAAAACCCTGAAACCACATAAAAATCATTAAAACTTCTTAAAAATGCATAAAAATGAAAAAAAACCTACAACCATTGAAAACCCATAAAAAACCTTAAAAACCTAAAAATCCCCAAAAAACATAAAAATTCTAAAAACCCTAAAATAGAAGAAAAACTCTAAAAACCTCTAAAACACCTCAAATTCCAAAAAAACTATAAAAACCAAAAACAAAATCCTAAGAAATCCTTTAGAATCCCTAAAAAATTAAAAACCCAAATAAATCTGAAAAACCCTAAGAAAATAATTTAAAAGATGAATACACATAAAAACCATAAAAATGGTAAAACCACTAAAAGATCATAAAAAACCTTTAAACCATAAACCCCATAAAACTATAAAAACTCTAAAACCCTTAAAACCATAAAAATGAAACTAAAAAAAATCTAAAAGCCCTTTAAGCCGCTCAAACCATAAAATAACATTAAAAAACCTTAAATTACCTCAGAACTAAAAAAACCCTACAACCCCAACAAATCAAGCTAACACCTAAGAACTCTAAAAACCTTCAAAATCCCTAAAAAACCTAGATACCCATAAAAAAACTAAAAATCCCTAAAAACATAAAACCCCTAAAAACGTTTTAAACCCCCAAGAAAACCTTATAAAACTAAAATTAGTTAAAATCCCTTAAATTACTAAAAATGATAAAACCCATAAAAACCATAAACCCCTAAAAATCCCTAAAAAACCCAAATTACCCATAAAAATCCTAAAAATCCTAAAAATTTCAAGAAATATATAAAAACCTAAAAACAATGAAAACCCTTAAGAAAAACATAAAAATAAAAAACACTTAAATCCCCCCAAAAACCTAAAACTCTAAAAATACTATAAATCCTTAAAAACCGAAAAACCCATGAAATAAAAAAACACTCAAAATACCTAAAAACTATAAAAGATTATAAAAATTATAGAAAATCCCTAAAATCCCTAAAAATGTAAAAAACCTAAAAACCTTAAAAAATTAAGAAATATTTCAAAACCTAGAAATACTTTAACCCTCTAAAAAACCAAAAAACCCAAAAAATCCTGAAAAACCCTAAACCATAAAGAACCCTAAAAATGTAAAAAACATAAACACCCTAAAACCATAAGAAAATATTTAAAACCTAAAAACCCTTAAAACACCTAAAATCCTTAAAAACTCGAAAAACCCTAAAAGTACAAAAAACCCAAAACCCCCCAAAAACCATCAAAACCCATAAAACATTAAAAAATATCAAAACCCAAAAAACACCTATAAACCATAAAAAAATAAACATCTTTTAAACCTAAAAAATCATTAGAAAACTATAAAAGCACTTTTAAACCCAAAAAACTCAAAAACCCCCCTGAAAACCCAAAAATTCCCTAAGACCAAAAAAATGCAAAACCCCTAAAACCCCTAAAACCCCTAAAACCCATCAAAATCCCTAAAAACACTACAAAGAAGAACAAACCTACGAAATCTATACACATATCCTTAAAAATATAAAAAAAACTAAATCCCTAAAAAACTATAAGAAAACATTAAAAACCTAAAAACCCTTAAACCCCTAAAAATCATAAAATACCCTCCAATTCCATCAAACCCCTAAAAACCTATAAAAATCCATAAAAATACCTAAAAATCCTAAAAATTTAACAAAATCCATAAAAAATTAAAAAAACACTAAAAACTAAAAAAACACCAATGAAACCATAAAAACCTAGAAACACATAAAATCCCTAAAACCTAAAAAATAATAAAAACCATAAAATACCTTAAATCCCCTAAAATCCATATAAAACCCTTAAAAAATTAAATAATATAAAAACCTATAAAACACTTTAAAACCACTAAAAACTTTAAAGACCCTTTAAAAACCTAAAAACATAAAAAAACTCTGAAAGCACTGAAAAATCCTAAAAACTAAAAAACCATAAAATCCAATAAATTATAAAAACTATAAAACCCTAAAACCTCTCAAAATTCCTAAAAACCCTAAAAAACCAAAAAAATCTGAAAAAACATCTAAAAATACAAAAAATTTAAAAAACCCTAAAACCCTGAATAACCCTAAGAAAACATTAAAAACCATAAACACATAAAACCCTCAAAATCATAGAAAATATTAACCCCATGAAAACCCTAAGAACGCTTAAAAACCTAAAGATACCAAAAAAATATATAAAACCCTAAAATCTTTAAAAAACACCAAAATTATCTTAAAATGTAAAAAATACAAAAACCCCTAGAAAAACATAAGAAAACATTAAAAACCTAAACACACTTAAAACCCATAAACACCTAAAAACTTTAAAAACACTAAGACACCATAAAAGACCAAAATTACCAAAAAACACTATAAAACTGTAAAACCCATAAAACCCATTAAAACCCCTAAAACCCAAAAGAAACCCTTAAAAAATCAATAAAAACTCTAAAAACCCTTTAATCCCCTAAAATGTTAAAAAACTCGAAAAAACATTAAAAACTATAAAAAATCCCAAAAAACCCCAAAAACCTTAAACACCATAAAAACCTTCAAAAAACCTAAAAACCCTAAAAACCCATAAAAATCCTAAGAAACCCTAAAATCCATAATAATGTAAAACCCCCTAAAACCATAAGAATATCATAAAAACCTAAAACACATAAAACCCTTACAAAACTGAAAAACACTAAAACCCCTAAAAACGCTAAAATCCATAAATAACATAAAAACCATCAACCACATTGAATCCTTAAAACCCCAAAACCCCAAAAAAACAACAAAAACTCTAAAAACCCTTTAAATCCCTAAAAACAATAAAATAATATAGAAACCCTTTTAACCCTAAAAACTAAAAAAAATAAAAAACCCCAAAAATCTATAAAAACACTAAAACCCCTCAAAATTTTTGAAATCTAAAAATCCTTAAAAACCCTAAAAAATCTAAAAATCTCTAAAAAAATAAAATCCTTAAAAAACCTAAAAATCCCAAAAAACATATGTAGGGTCCTGAAAAATCCGAAAAGGATAATGATGACCCCCTTTAACTCAAGGGAGATTCTACTCAATTCCCCCTCAAAGGATTGGGGAAAATGTGGATAATAGTAAAGGATGGCGAATGACGAACCGGTCCGCGGACCGATCTATTGTTAACAACACACGGCCGGTTCCGCGAAGCGTCCCTCCTCTACGGACCGTCGTCACTCGCGAAACCGAGGCATAGACCCTCCGCGGTCGCGAGCCAGGACAAGCGCCAACCCGGTTCACCATTCCAGACCGCCCCAGCCACGAGCCGCATCAACCGGCTCGAACCGCCTCCGCTATCATTCGTGAAATGGAGGCGGAGATCCTCCGCGGGCACGAAGAAGGACATGAAGCAATCCCTTTCACCATCATGAACTGCCTGAACCGTGGACTGCATCGACTGGCCCGAGATGCATCTGCTGTCTTTCACGGAATAGAGGCGGAACCCTCCGCAGCTGCGAAGCACTCCCCTTGTTCGGTTCACGAGGGGAGAGCGCTCAGTTCCCACCGCGAGTCGCGGATTGACCAAGTCAGCTGTAAACTGGGTTTTCGGTCATGGGTCTCCACAAAAGGTGTCGCATGACCACATATACATCTCTTTCCACACACTATAAAAGGAGACTGAGGTGGGAAGAGGAAGAGGATTCAGAGGATTGGGGGAAAGAATTCTGAGGAGATTGATCAGATTCAGGTGGAAGGATTTCGAAGGAAGGCTTAGGATTTCACAAACAACGAAGTTCCAGTTCGAGAACCAGAGAAGGTATGAACCTGGGAACGAATTAATAAGGAACTAAAAACCCAAAATAAATTGGTGAACAACTAACTAAAAATAACATAAAAAGATAAGACTACAAGCCATGTCCCCTCCGCGGATGCACTCCCTGTGGACCAGGGTGTTTATGCCTCTTTTCCGATCCGCCGCACCACGTAGCACCCTCCTATGCAGGTGAAGCCCCTACTGACAAAACCCCGACCAGTGCCGCCCTTGGCCACCACTGCGTGCATGGAACCCTCCGCGTACCACCCTGGAACGTGGATCGAACCCGAAGCTAGGAACACTGCTGGTTCACGGGATGACAATCAGTCCATGGGCCCTCTTGGTTTGCGGATGGCCTCTCAGTTCGTGGACCCTCCTGGTTCGCGGAAAGACTCTCAATCCGTGGACCACCCTAGTTCGTGGATGGCCTCTCAGTTCGTAGACCACCCTGGTTCGCGGACGGCCTCTTATTCCACGGACCACCCTGGTTCGCGGATGACGTCTCAGTCTACGGACCACCCTAGTTCACGGGCGGCTTCTCCAGCCGCGTAGCACCTCCCTCCGCAAAGGGCGCCACCCCTCATACACCCGTGTTGCATTCCAAAGCCTTCGGAGTTCCCATTCCCCGAGCTAGATAAAATCCCTCCAATTACAATCCGACCTGATCCCCCATGACTCCCTCATTGGCCTACTCATCGGCCCCAAGCCGAGGCCTCCACCAGAGCCACCAGATCCGTATGATGTAACCTTTAGGCACACCAGTGCACCATTTTGAGTTCACATACCCACAGTAAGCAGGGGAAAGGGGGTTTCCCCGACCCTTGAGCAGATTCTTGAAGCATTCCTAGGTTCCCATTCCCACGGTAATGTGGAGTCTGAGCTCTTGAGTCCCCTTTCTTCCCCTCCACTTGTTGGGACTGGGGCACTTATCCCTTCTTTGGGGGGTAGTAAAATACCCATCTGAAGGAATCCCACATGCACATCTGTACTTCCACCAGAAAAAAGAGAGGTGACAGGCACAGGAGAACCTATTTCCCTCTCCCGCTGCGCTTTTTCTCCATGGGACTCCATCTTAGAGTAAGCCCCGAACTTATGGGCCGCTCTATGTGTAATCCCCACACCACTTCTCACGGACACAACTTTCCCGACGTGACCATCTGGTCCATTCTGCCTCTTGTTTCTCACACCAAGCATGACTCACGTGTGCTTAGAGTAGGCATCGACCATGAAATCCTCTTATGGGCCTCCTCAGAGTGTAAGCCCCAATCCATTACTATGGGCCTCCACAGAGTGTAATCCCCAATACATTACTTTGGGCTGCCTTAGAGTGTAAGCCCCAAGACTTTTCTAACTACGAGGACTTTGATTCCCCACTATAGGGATATGTATGAAGACTTCAAGAGGTTCAAGCCCGATCACCATCAGACCTCCAGCTCCACCTTCATGTCGGTTCTCCGACACCCCAATGTGAACTACATGGAAATTGATCCCTACTTCCTAGGAAGGGTACGTAGGAAGCCTCCAAGAGGTTCAATCCCAACAATCGGTCTATCCGACTATCTTCGCATCGGTTCACTGCACCACCCCTAGTGCCGCCTCAATGAGTCCCAACTCCACGAGGTCATTAATCCAATGAGGGATGGTAAACCTCGGGCATAAATGATTCTGAATCCCTGCATTCAGCTGACCATTCCCAACCAGGAAAAATCCATGGATATTATGTTTGGGTATAAACAAAAGATTTTCGAACATATGAATACGTCTTAACTCTATAATAGAGTCCCGAAACAGGAAATAATTCCACCCAAAAAGGGTGCCATGAGCCCGACTTCCCATCCTCTCGACCAATGTGAGTTCTTAAGCATCGCTGGACAAACCACCTGGCGGACGCCTGCCTTTGGAAAGCAGGTCCACGTATCATTGGATATGGAACCTTTGGGCGTTTCAAAACGAATACTGGTGTACTCGACTTTAGCAATCAAGCGGGGCTTAGCCATCTGTGAGATCGACTATCGGGCGCGTTGGTCCTCCATCTCCTTGAAGGGAAATAGATCGAAACAAAAAAATGGTGAACCTGATGTGAATCTTTAACCAAGCATGACAGATTTAACCTAATCCCACCCTGTTCCCCCTTATACTCCTAAGGAGGGACAAGAAAGGTCATTAGTTACGCATGGGATCATGAGATGCTGATTTGATGGGTTTTCTGTTTGTATTTGTTGAAATGTTTTAGAGGTACCTTCAGAACTCCCTTCGTTCCAATGGAATCACAAAGGAACTCACAAGCGCGCGCTTCCAACAACGCATGGATCAGACATCCTCACCTATGGAGGACCCCGTCACCCACCCAGCCACTTCAACACTGGGTCTCAAACGTGCTGATTCGAGAGTACCACCTAAATGGTACTCTCACAACGGTGGAGGCATCCATGCACACCCTCCAATCTGCCAGAACTCACCGATCGCCTGCCCAGAAGTAGCCATAGAAGAAGATCCAGACGACCCCGGTTTCTGTCTCAAACCGTTTTGGGAGTCTATCCCCGGAACGGGATAATGCGTACCTCCCTTATCTTAGGGAGGCGGATGAGTTCAGTGCTAAGGACTTCATCCCTGCCGAACGGGGGTTCCTCTCCAAGGTCCCCTTTGAAAGACATCATCGCGGTCATGCCATGACTCAACATCCTCACCTTGAGGAGGATTTCTCCCCGAGGAATCAGGCCCACGTTCCATGAGATCCGGCCCCTCGGACTGCCTGACGAGGGCGGTAGACGTACAATCAGGGACCAGTCGTCACCCTGGTCCCTAAGGAGGAGCTCTGTTGCCTAGCCACGAAGACGTATCGCAAAAAGGCACATACACCTGTTCGCTCCTTCCGAGCCCTCCATCCAGACATGGAGGCATCATAAAAGCTGACACGCATCCCCACCGAGCCCCATCAAGCCCGTCGCTCACACAGGACGACACTTACCCGGCATGCACCTCTCCTTGCCTAGGGTTGTGAAGCCCACCAGCTTGACGTGGTGGAGACACAACGCCTGCAGGAGCAGATCCTACTAGATGATTCTGACACCCGCCACCCTGACATGGTGGCGATCAGCAAAGCCCGCCACCCAGATGTGGCGGCAATTAATAGGCGGGCACATCTCCCAACCAACAAAGGCCACCGAATCGATACGGTGGGAAACCAATATATGCAGGGCCAGCTCCCTAAGGATGCAAGTAAAGTCTGCCATCCCGATGTGGCGGAAAATGGAGAGATAAACCGGCATATCCCGGTACAGGGGCGGATTCGTTCACCTTCCCCGATATAGGAGAATTTTCAGTACCCACTGGACACTGGAGGACCGAAGCAGGATATTCCTACTCTGATACCGGAATGGGACTTTATACCTATTACAGCCAAAGATGTCTCTATAAATATCTTGGAAATGATGGTGGATCAGGTATCGATCCCAGATCATATCTTACAGACTTTCCAGAATGTAATTGCATTAGCGGAAACAGCAAGGACTCGGGCCCGTGAGCCCGTCTCCCCAATTGAGGCGACTCATCTAAGAGACAAGGTATCTGCCTCAGAGAAGATATGCATCCCTGCTTCGGCCAGGAGGGTCGCTGTCCATATTCTGCGATGCAAGGGAAACCAGATCGAGCAGCTTCACTCATTCCAACTGGGGGACACCTGTCCATCACACTGGATTCTCTAGAGCAGGCATATATCTCTGATAAAATTCAATATGTTCATCAGCGTATCCCGAAAACATCATTGGACCCAATTAGATAGGGACCCAAAGGTGAAATCCATTATCAATAGCAGACGGTCCCAACTGCCCACAAGAAAGCATCCCGAACGCACCGAAGGCAGCCGAAAAATAAAGGGCGGGTTCATGAATCCGTTCTGTTGGAAGCTGGGGTTCCCAATGCCTCTAAGCACACGTCGAAGGCCTGGGACCCTGCCCACCCATTACCATATTATGGGTGTGGCAGTAGCAGTTGCGAAGGTCCTCCCTACAATGTCGCTACCACCAGCTCTGAAGGTCCTCCCCAAAGCACTCGTGGGGGCCTCCCCCACGGGCATATAACAATCAATCATGAGAGATCCTATTTTGATGCGAGTCATGGAAACCCTCCACGTGACCAGAAGATCAAGAAGCAATAAGGCCCTCCACTTGCTACGGTCTACCCTGAAGGTCCTACCAAGGGTGTACACCGTAATCACTCTCCATGCAGTGGGACCACAGATTATGATAGTAGTCCTCGTTATCATAGTCGCAACTTCGGAGGCCCTCCCCGCAGTGACGTCTCATCACGACAAGAAGGCCCAACCCTTTTCGTGACTTGCCCTGAAGGTCCTCCCCAGGGTTTACATTGAAATGACACTCCGCACAGCCGGGCATCAGATCATGGTGGTAGTCCTCACCACCCTAATAACAGAGGTCCTCCCCGTAGAGATGTTAAGCAACGAGAAGCCCCTCCCCTCATTGTGGTACATTATAGAGGCCCTCCCCAGGGTGTATCCCGCGAATATTCTCCTTGAGGAAGCTGTAATGGTAGTCCTCGCCATTGCCGCAGCTGTGATGGTAGTCCTCACCACCACGACCACCATTACGAAGGTCCTCCCCATAATGGCCATAAGAAACAAGAAGGTCCTCCCCTTGTCATAGTGTTTCCTGAAGGTCCTCCCCAGGATGCACATCGAACGTCAATCCATGATGGTCATCCTCACCATGATGGCAGTTGTTGTGAAGGCCCTCCCCGTAACAATGCTATGCACCTAGAAGGTCCTTCCCTTACTACGACACGCCTTGGAGGTCCTCCCCAGGGTGTGCACTGTAAATGTTTTCTATGCAGTAAAGAATCAAGCAGTAATGGTAGTCCTCACCATTATGGCCGCCATTGCAGAGGTCCTCCCCATGATGACATATCATATCGATAGGAAGGTCCTCCCCCTACCAAATCAACCACAGAAAAGCCCTCGTATGCTAAGGCACATAGAAGGATGGAATCAATCATGTCAGATTCCAAAATAGTCGCTAACGACTCCCTTCTTAGATCAGGAGACGATCCATGTCCGCATTCATCTTCTGAACCACCTCGGAATCGCCCACATGATGATTCATCACCTACCAGTCCCACTGCCTCTGACCACACTATCAGTGAGTGCCTCAGTTGGTCTGACTAGGTAGAGGAATCACTAGTGGAGGAGTATTCCGACATGTTGCACATGAGGAAACAACTGTCCATAAATGATATACTAGTCATGTTTTGGCTCACTACCACCTCTCAGTTCGACATACCCAGAGAGTTGTCGAAAGAATGAGTGCACAACATATGCTCCAATATATGGATGACACTCCACTGGCTGAAATCAAGATTTCTTCCCTACGATTGGTATGTAGACCATGTAAAGATGATAGGAGACCTCCTGCATCACATCGACATGGAGGCCCTTCCTTCGGCACAGCGACAACACCCCGAGAGACGTAAAGGAAACATGGAGATAGCCTGCCTCCATGCACTGCATGAGCTACGCCTCCTCATCGGTGACGCTCCAATGGGAGTCCATATAAGGGGATGGGGAAAACATGGAGCTCTATATTTCACTCCACTCCCCGCCCAGAAGAACCCGTTCGGCATGGTGTCTTGCAACGTCATCACGTCAAGACGGCAATTGAGTGGTCTCCCTATTCAGGAGAGGTGACACACCCAACAGAGACAGGCATTGAGTAAGTCCCAGAAGCGTCAGTCCCGACGGGAACAAGCCATTCAAGAACTCCTGAATCAGGCCACCGAGATCATAAAACATGCCTCTCACCTAAGAGTGGCCAATAAAAAATCTTTTCCTACCTCTCCAGAAGGGATTGAACCACAGAAGAACTCGACATCAAACCCAGTTCACCCCTGAATGGGGGCACACAAGATCAGGCATGCCGTGATAGCAGCAGCCACTACCGCCATCCAGGGTCAACCCCATCTAGTATGGGTGGGGGCATTTTTAACAACAAATGACCCCATAAGACCAATAAAAATGGGATGTGACTCAAAGTCCAAGGAACGGATCCAACCCCAGCCCTTAGGGATGGGGGCATTATTACCTCCTTAAAAAAAACCTCCCCCACGAGAATAAACATTCTCTCATCTAGGGAGGACAATCAGAAGAGGAGGTTACCATTCTATCCTGTCATTTGAATCATCATCCCCTCTGAGAGGAAGACATACCGTAAGGTCGCATCAAAGAACTCTCCGCATCACCCTTCGTCAAGAAGTCCGAAGGCAATCCCAGGTCATGAAAGGGAAGGCCAGCAGAAGACGTGGGAGATCCTCTTTCTATTTGGAAGATGAATTCCCCTCCACCCCACGATATGCATTCATAAATGCCATAGAGGCTAACCCCATGGGTGATGTCGGGGAAGATGAAAATCAGGATGGATCGAAAGACGATGGTTCCGGTCAGGCTATCACTCACAACGAACCACCAGGTGTGCACACCCGGAACCAGAGGGCCGCCCTAAATATGGACATCCATCCAACTAATCCTCCTCCGCATACTCAGTGAGCTTCTAATAAGGATAAGAATAAAGGACTGGTTACCCTTAACCCTGCTCCTTCTCTCGACAAAAACGATCCACTTACGATCGAAGAGAGATTCGCTTGACATGAAGATGAGATGAAAGAATTGAGGTGGATTAACGCCGAGCTACTCTAGAGGAACCACCTTATTGAAAGTGCATCCCAGGAGGAGCCACATCATACACCCCCAAAAAGTGCACCTCAAAGACTAGGGCTTTCCCCAGCAAACGAAGCACGGTCAGGGCTCCCATCCAATGAGGAGCCCAGCCCATCCAACTACCTAAACATAGATTCAGATGAATACCAAGACTTCCCTCCACTAAGGAAGGAACCGGAGAAAGTACGCTCGAACCCTCCAAGGGTGCCCCGAACGGAATATGCACCCTTGATGTTGACTGAGCCAGATCCTTGAGAAATTCCTCACGCTGCACCTGCCCAGGACCGGGCCCAACTGGATGTAAACCAGGGTCTCACAAACACCATTGAAGCACTGACAGCTCGATTAGAAGCAACGGAAGGTCGACGTGCTCCGATACAGCCAGAGCGGAAGCCTTACCCGGATTGGGTAAGAAACACACCTCCTCCACTCAATTTTGGGAGCCCTGTATTCCCTATCTTCAATGGGTCAAGCGATCCAGAACAGAATTTGATGCACTATGCATCCTATTGAGACCCAATTATTGGAACTCTGGAACAAGAAGAAGCATTGAAACTAAAATGCTTCGTACGGACCATGCAAGGATCTGCCTTCGTCTGGTATTCGAGTCTGCCAGCCCAGTCAATAAAAAGTTGGGAAGACCTTCGGCAGCAGTTCCTATTCCACTTCAACTCAACGTTACCTAAACCAACAGTCATCGACCTCAGGAACTGCAAGAAGAGGGAGAACGAGAGGGTCCCAGATTTCATCACCAGATGGAAAGGTCTGACCTATTCCCTAAACAGGCCAATGACTCAGGATGATATGCTAGCCATATGCATCAATAATCTTCGAGATGAGCTGCAAACACGACTCATACCAGTGGAGTGCACCACTAGCTTCTGCTATCTCTCGACCATTTCATAGAGAATTGAGGACTTCCTGCAGCGGACTAATTCGAAGTCCTGAATAGCCTCGCAGTCTCCTGCAAAAAGAGCCCCTAGAACTGAAGCATCTACTATCACACTCAAGCTGGCCCCTCTACCTGCTCCACCTCTCAGGCCTCCACCAACTCGTCAAGTTCCTCATGCATATCAGCGGCTGCCTCCACCTAAACGGGATGATCAGAGAGGACCGAAATGAAACCAGTTTGAGGAATGAAGACAAAAAGTATACACATTCAAAGATGATCGAGTCTGTGGATACTTCATTTCTGCCATGAATTGCAACTTGCTCCGCCTCCCAAATCCAAGGAAACCGGAAGAAGTCGGCCATGATGACAGGACATATTACTACCCCTACCATCGAACATTGGGGAACAATATTCGAGAATGCTTCGTCTTTAAACACCTCCTGCAGAGGATGGTAGACTCCGGAAAAGTCGAGCTGGGACCACCCCCAGCACATGTGGCATGTATCTCTACCACTGAATCTGAAAAAGAGGAGGGGTGGCAGAAAGTCACCAGAAAGCAGGGGCAGAAATTCGATGACTAGATGACATGGAAGACTATCAACCGAGACCAGGGCATACTTCGAGATTATCTACGGCAGCCAGTGTTGTTGCTAATAGCCCCTGAAGTCGCACAACCGACAGCATCGGCCTCATAATCCTCCACGAGCCGGTCATCCGGGCATAATAGAAGAATGAGGAAATAATTACAAGAGGAGCAGTCTACAACGGGGCCAAAGTTAGTCCCGACCTTGGAAGATTATATGCCCTCGAATTTGGCGCCACGGGCACCGACCCACAAACGACACCATCAGGAACAACCGACCAGGTTGAACTGTCAGAGGATGAAGAGCCAATCTTTAGTTCTATTAACGTTATACATATTATGGAATCATTCCCTGACGAAGGGTTTGGTTACGAACCCGAGTTCCCTGCACGATGAGCCGGGAGGAGGAATTGCAGAGGTAGAGGATACCAGGGGAGGCGCAGCTGTGGCCAAAACCAACCCTACGGTTGGACCCCAGACCAAACCGTTAATATCACAGAAACCTGTGTGAGAGACCTTCAATGGAATCATCATGAGAATGAATGCCCCTCCACCTCCACAAGCAGCCACCCTGGCTCTGTTTTTCTGTGATACCTACCAGAGGAGGAGCAAGTTTCTGGCCTCCTAGTGCGTACAAATAGACCGTCCGGGCCAAGTCCTCAAAACGCGGGAACACCATCGACATCTGACCCCGTGGCCGATCCCTCCTCGTCAAATGCTCCAGCCCCCAATGCACCCACTAAGACTCTCCCGCCAACGGAGAATCGTCGACCGCTGGAGCAGAAATACGATATCCTTAAGTAGCTGTCATCGGTACCTGTCGATCCTGGATGCTCTGAGTTTTTCAGCAGACCTCAGGGAGGCACTTATAGAAGCTTTGATCAGCCCCCATGAGTTTCAAGATGAGGTAGATACCGCTGAGATTTACCGGACGGAGACTGACCTGGCTGAATGCAATGCAGTGATTTCCTTCACTGATCAGGATGAAGATGCCATCATGCAAGGACACATCAGACCACTATATGTGCCCGACACACTAAATGGTATTGAGATCCGAAAATTCATTATAGACAATGGCTCTAGAGGTAACCTCCTTCCCCTACAGACACTCCTTAAGTTGGGATACAATGAGGATGATCTAATTCCCTCAGCCACAACTCTATTGGGTTAAGACAAGAACGAGCAGAAGACAATGGGACAAATTAAGCTAAGGACCCATTTGGCTGACCTAGTAGCCTACACGGAATTCCTGGTGGTCCATCAAAGCACAATATTCAATGCCCTGCTGGAAAGGCCATGGCTCCATAAGTACATGACTGTTACTTCATCCTACCACCATTGTATCAAGTACTACATCGATGGACAAAGTGGAACATTGCACGCTGACAAGGCCCATTTCGAGCTCTCCGAGTCACATTACATTGACGCCGGGTTCTATGAGCAAAAGAAAAAGAAGCCTTTGGTTGATGGTGTCGACTAGATCCCCGCTCCAAATGGCCTGGAGATGGTTCTTGATGACCCCCTCAGGAAGCTTGGCGGAGATTATGTCCTACCCATCAACCATGTTGAGAGTAGGAGTTCAGGTCCGGACATGCACTCGGATGTCCTCGTGACATCAGCCATAACGACTGAGTGTGAAAATGTGGGAACGTCCACTGACCCTCAATATGGGGATGAAAACTTGAGTAAAGATGCCCATGACACCTCACCTCTGGAATCCCAATAACCTGCACTGAGAGCTCTCCTCCCGTCAGATCAAGAAGATGGGGATTTGGAAGAATAAGAGGAGGAAGATATCAGGGATTCACCTCCTTCATTTTAGGAAGGTATCTCCACCACGGTGGACAAGCTTAGGGAAGTAAACCTAGGTACCAAGGAAGACACAAGGCCCACTCTCATTAGTGCATCCATGTCTCCCGAAGAGAACAAGGTATATACCACTTTCTTAAGTCAACATCGAGATGTGCTTTCCTGGAATTACACGGAAATTCCGGGACTTGATCCCAAAGTGGAAACACACCACCTTGGTCTTCCAGAAGACCAACGAGGCTATAAACAGGCTTCCATAAGGACACATCCCTCACATGCTTCAAAAATAGAGGCTGAAGTCGATAAGCTCATTAAAGCAGGCTTCATTCGGGAGGTCCAATACCCCATATGGTTGGCCAAAATTTTCCCTTTCAAGAAAAAGAATGGGCAAATCCACGTCTGCATCGATTTCCTAGATCTCAATCGGCATTGTCTGAAAGATGACTTCCTGGTCCCAATCACCGAGTTATTAATTGATGCAACAGCCGGGTATGAGGCTCTATCCTTCTTGGACGGATATTCTGGATATAACCAAATTCAGATGGCCTGAAAAGACGAAGAAGCCACTGCCTTTAGGTCCCCTCAAGGGGTATTTTGTTATAGGTTCACGTCCTTTGGTATCAAGAATGCTGGTGCCACATATCAGTGTGCCATGCATCAGATCTTTAAACCGTTCCTGGGGAAATTCATTGAATGTTACGTGGATGACCTGGTGGTCAAGTCCAGACAGTGCTCGGATCACCTATTGGACCTTGAGACCTTCTTCAAAAAACTCTGACAACATAGCTTGAAGATGAACCCCTTGAAATGCGCCTTCGGGGTTACCTCAGAGAAATTCCTTGGATTCGTTTTACACCACAGCGACATTGAAGTCGACCCTGAGAAGACAAAAGCTATCCTTGGGTTGCCACTACCCCAAAATCTCACCGAGTTGAGAGGATTCCAAGGACGCCTGGCCTATATTAGGCAGTTCAAATCCAACCTGGAAGGAAAGTGTTTACCCTTCACCAGGTTAATGAAGAAGGGGGTCATGTACTAATGGATAGATGGCTCCCAAGAGGTGTTCGACAGCTGGAAGAATTAACTCTTAATCCCACCAGTGCTCATGCCCCCGGTCGAAGGAAGGCCTCTCATCCTATATGTGACGGCCCTAGAATGGTCATTGGGAGCCTTCCTCGCACTAGAGAATGACGCCGACAATGAGAACAGTCTCTATTACCTCAGTCGAACCATGATTGATGCTGAGACTCGATACTAAAATATCGAGAAGAGCTGTTTGGCCTTGGTATTTACAGTTCAAAAGCTGCGGAATTATCTATAGTATCATGAAGTCCATTTGAACTCATGGAGTAACCCTCTCAAGTACATCATCAGCCGTCCGATGCTAACCGGGCGCCTATCCTGATGGGTCGTCATCCTGCAATAGTTTGACATCTGGTTTGTGCCTCAGAATGCCATCAAGGGCCAGGCATTAGCAGATTTCTTGGTAGAGAACCCTTCAACAGGGACCACTGCACCGGACGTTGAGCTACGTGATGATGACATCTTCTCAGTTCAAGAGGAGTTCCCAGCATGGGAAATGTACTTCGACGGCGCATCCTGAAGCCCAACCGAAAAGTGGATGGAGGATCCCAGATTCAAAAATGTGGGTTTGGGGAAAATACTCGTGTCCCCAGAAAAGTAAGTCCTTCCATATTCCTTCCTCCTGTCAGAGGGATGTAAAAATAATGAATAGGAATATCAAGCTCTCATTGCAAGCCTGGAGCTCGCACTACAGGCACAAGTACAACACCTTAAGGTAAAAGGTGACTCAGAGCTGGTCATCAAGCAAGTAAATGGTGACAATGCTATTAAAAAGAAGGAGTTGTTCCCCCTGTTTGAACATGTCTGAGGGTTAATGGAGGAATTATCCACAGAACCAACATTGACCTATATTCCCCGGTCTCAGAATGCTCAGGATGATGCATTAGCCAACATGGCCACAACCCTAGCTGACCCAGGCTGGGATGAAACTATTACCAGTATTGCTCACCATCGATTGGTATTGTTGTTTGTTCAAGCTAAGATGGAAGAAATCCATGAAGTCAGTCCTGTCCCCGAGCCATATGCTCCTGCCACCGGCTGGTTGATCCCCATTGCAAACTACCTTCAACAGGGAGAACTTCCATCAAACAGGGCTGAACGAGAGAAAATATAGAGGAGGGCAATCAACTTTTTCCTATATGGTGGTGTAGGTCAGCAATAGGTCCTCTACAAACGAGGCCTCGATGGAGTGATCCTCAGATGCATTGATGGAGAAGAAACTACTGCCGTAATGAATGAAGTACATGCCAGAATATGTGGAGCACATCAAACGGGGACCAATCTTTCCCATCAGGTTCGAAGGATTGCGTACTACTGGCCCACAATGGCACAAGACTGCGAACATTTTATGTGAAATGCCACTCATGCCAGATTGATGCAAACTTCATACACCAACTCCCAGAGTTACTTCATCAAGCCAAGTATTCCTGGCCATTTGCAGTCTGGGGGATGGATGTCGTGGGACCATATCCTCCCACCACGGCCAAACAACTGAAGTATATCCTCATAGAAAACAAATTCTTTTCCAATGGGGTAGAAGCCAAACCCTCTCAAGGAAGTCGAGGAAAGAAATATTGTCAGCTTTGTGAAGACCAATATCATCACTAGATTCAGTGTCCCTCATACAATACTGAAGGAAAACAACACCAACATATGCTCTGCGGAATTGGAGATACTATACCATGAGTATGGTATCAAGGCTAACCACTCATCCCGCTACCATGCAGCGGCCAATGGATAGATAGAGGCTTTCAACAAGACCCTGTCCAACAATCTCCAGAAAATGGTGGACAAAGACAACATGTCGTGGCCGGATAAACTCCTTCATGCATTGTGGGCTTATCAAACCACAATCTGCACTGGTACTCGGGCTACTCCGTACCCGTTAGTATACAGAACAGAAGCCGTCCTTCCCATTGAGATCCAATTTCCCTTGATCCGGGTTGCCGATTTTGATCAGTTATCTAATGATGAGAAATCAGAAAAGTGACTGGGTGAATTGGAACATCTAGACGAGAAGCGGTTTCACACTTTGCACCATCTGGAAATATACCAGAACCGAATCGCACGAGCCTTCAACAAAAAGGTTCATCTTCGATCCTTCTTGGAAGGAGAATTTGTGTTTGTCCTCCAGACCCCAATGACACCTAGAATGAATCCTCCAAAGCTAGAGCCCATGTGGGAAGGACCGTATGTTTTACACAAGGTCTACTCCAATGGAGTGTATGCCCTGGTCTCCATGGACAAACAATTTACAACATCACCTAAAAACTTCATATTCCGGAAGAAATATTTTGCATAGAAACCAGAAGGAGTACCTCGTCCAACCCGCACGATGATAAATTGGACGGGTAAGTAAAAAAAAGGATCGTCCGAGCTACATGACGTTAAACTACAAAGCGATCAATGGTCCAAACTCTATGACCTTAAACTAAGAGTATTTATTCCTCACCGCACGACGTTAAACTGCACATACAAGAAGTTTTAAAAATTCCCTCTCCCCCTGTGTACAGACTAGACCTACATGGGGTGTATCATCTTTCGGAGAACTACATGCTTCTTGATTCCTGCCCTTGTA
The DNA here is from genome assembly GCA_963277665.1 of Viscum album. Lineage (NCBI taxonomy): Eukaryota > Viridiplantae > Streptophyta > Magnoliopsida > Santalales > Viscaceae > Viscum > Viscum album. The sequence goes on along the minus strand of OY728136.1, from coordinate 1,420,614,519 downwards.
GGATACGTAGCGATGACAGGGTTCCCTATCCTGGCCAAGCCACTCCTGGACAAAAGATAACAATGCCCCTTCCCCCCGTGTATGGGCTAGACCTGCACGAGGTGTATTTTTTTATGTCCTCTCCACACGACGCTAAAATACATGAATAATGAAAGTTAAAAATACCCCCTTCCCCCCATGTATGGACTATCCCTTCACGGGGTGTATCACTCTTGCAGAGATCTATGTGCGGCTTGATTCCTGCCCTCACAGGATACGTAGCGACGCTGGGATCCTCTATCCTGGCCCAACCACTCCCAAATGAAAATAATGTTAAAAATGAACCTTTCCCCCGTGTACGGACCAGACCTGCACGGGGTGTATCATCTTTTGGAGAACTACGTAATGCTTGATTACTTCCCTTGCAGGATACGTAGCGACACCGGGATTCCCGATCCTGGCCCAACCATTCCCAAAAAAATTCCATTTTCCCCTGTGTATGGACCAGACCTACACGAGGTGTATCATCTTTCAGAGAACTACGTGAGGCTTGATTCCTGCCCTTTTAGGATACGTAGTGACGTCATAATTCTACACCCTAGCCCATCCACCTCAAATAAGAAAAACAAAAATACCCTTCCCCCCCTGTGTACGAACCAGACCTGCACGGGGTGTATACTTCATCCTCACCGCATGACGTTAAACTGCACAGACTTCATCCTCACCGCACGATGTTACACTGCACAGAATTCTTCACGACCCACCAAATACACACAGTGAAACGAGATGGAGATATTCCTTGCACATTTGAATGCATCCTCTCCATACATCAGACTCCATGACCCGGACAATTATGGATCTTCAAAACCATTCATGGCCATCAGAAGTGGAAAGTCATCGACCCGGGGACACCTTTGCATGACTATTCATACCATAACCTTAGTGTCTCTGCATATTGATAGCCCCTGACTTGTCTACCAAAGGAAAGATTTCCTCAGGTGATACTTCTCCTAGCTCTGTATGCTTACCAGACCTAGGGCCCCACATCACATCTCCCGATCCAAAAATTTATGGAGTAGTGGTTTACAAGTTCATTCCCCTTTTCACATCCAAATGTTGCCAGGGTACCCCCTACCCGGTTAGCCTATGTATCCGCCGGTGGTTCATATATCGACCTGCATCAATGAAAATCAAACCAGTGCTAGGCTACTTTGACTCGATGGAGAATTGTAGTGAAGATGTTTCTTGTATGCTCGAACACCATTATCCCCACATTCTGTACTCTGTATTGTGAGAAATAGTCGATTTTCATAATCATTCATGGCCATTGGACGTGGAAAGTCATCGACCCGGGGAAACCTTTGCATGACTATTCATACCATGCCCTCAGCGGCTCTGTATATTGATAACCCATGGCCCATCTACCAAAGGCAAGATTTCCTTGGGCGGTACTATTCCTAGCTCCGTAGGCTTACCAGCCTCAGAGCCCCCACACCATAACTCTTGATTTAGGAACCTTCCAGACAACCTTCCCTAGGATCCCATCAGGATAGTGTTTTACCCACATTTTTGCATACTCCAAGGAATGGCCGGCAGCCACCCCCATGAAAGGTACGAGAATGCTTGTGTCAGATCCCTTCCGCTTCAGCATCAACCACCATTGACGAAGTATGGTGGGTGTGGTCCTTGAGCCCGAGGAGGGGGAAGCGAAACTTGGACTTGCATGCACCCAAACTGGTGAGAAAAATGATACGAGACATACAACTCGCACAAATAAACCCCGTCGATCCACGCAGACAGAAATACGCCCCACAGAGAGATCATATAAGAACGCTCCTCCAGGTTCCCCCGATGGTTGTCAACTATGATGCTAGAAGAGGTGGGGTTGGGAGTGAAAGAAAACTGGGAGAAGTCACTCAGAAGCTCGAGGACTTCACTAGAACTGAGGGACTTCAAGCGAACTCCAGTTATATCCAGCAGGGTAGGACGAAAGGTAGGAAGCGGGATGGCCGTGTTGTGACGATACTCATAACAGTGACAATGATCACTTACCCAGCCATACAAAAATTGAAATGGCCCACTCAGACGGAAGGGTGACCCACCCTTCTACATGTGACCCAGTAGTTCATAAATACGAGCCAATGTGGGCAAAAAAAAATCACCAGGAGGCCTTATGCCAGCTCAACTACCATCATTAGGGTGCACGCCCTGATGCCAAGATTGATGTCCCGAGAAGGGAATAACCACCGGCTAAAAAACATAGCAAACATACCTGCCAACCTGAGCATGGGAGGCACACTGGGGTGCACCTTGTAACCCCATGAAAGGTAGTCGCCCCCTTCCAGAACTAACTAGTAGGAACCTAGGATGGTTCTTGACTGTTGAGAAGGATGAGTCCTGGGGCGCTTGATCTTCGGCATCGAACTGGTGGTGTTCAGAAATAACCCTATCGAGGTGCTATAGGGAATAAGAGAGAGAGCATGCAAGGCCTGACCCAGTGACTGCTCCGCCGTAACCAGCAGATCCCTCGGTAATGAAGGCACTTGTTCGACGTCGTCCCATGCTTCAGGAGTGGGCAGGAACTCGGCATACATCTCACTAATAATTGGGAGTCCTCCCGATTGGTAGATGTCCCACAGACTAATTCCAACTTCACCATGGTCAAGGTGGAAAGCATTAGTGCTTGAACACCAATGACTGAGCAGGTCAGGCAGGATCAAGGGTGGTGGTTAAATAGAAAATTGGGAAGCCCACACTACAGAGTAAAAATAAACTGCTTCCAGCGACTCGGGAGATTCCTGAAAATGATGATGAACGCAGAAGGCCAAGTCCCAGTCATTTGAGAAAATCCCACCAGACCGAAGATCCCACTTCGGAATCCACCCCGCATCGGGATCTACTCGAGCAAGGTTGATAATAGAAGGGTAACTCTTGAAGACAACTTCCTGATAAAAGTTTTGTGCGTGATGATAACATTGGGTCCAAAAAGTGCCTCTCAAAATGAAGGTGTCTTTCTGGTAAGAGTCAGAAACCATCTCCCCCGATTGGGTAAGGTTCTACTGAATGCACTTTGATGATTCTTCAAGGAAAGGAGAAGGAAGACCTGAGAAAGTGGGGGGAATAGAGACATAGTCTTGAAGACCGGATCCATAAAGCGGATGACGATTTGATAACTAATAGTCCAATAGCTCAGGAGGGAGAAAGTCTTTCAAAACACCATCATCAGGAGTAATGGATCGACTGGGGTCCTCTTTGATGCTCTCCACTCTACGAATCATAGCTGGACGTCTCCCTGAACCAATTGGGAGAGGCTCGACAGTAGGTCTGGGTGAAGGGCGAGGGGGAACCATGTTTTCTCCCTGCACCATGAAGACCAAGAAAATGGTTAGTTTAGAATAATAAAATCTGGAAACAATACCAGCTATATGGCTAAGGATCAGTTGAGGAGCCTTCAAAGAAAGTCCGCGAGTAGGCCTCGAAGGATGGTTCGTGATGACTGTATCCCGCGGACCAGCCGTTCGCGAAAGTAGTTCGCGACACTCTGGCCCGTGGAGCGTTGTCCAGAAAACCACAAACCAGGATGCTCCATGGAAATTCAATCTCAAATTTAAGTGGTTATGTTTGGAAGACTTAGAGGTTTTTAAATTCTAGAAGTTTTTAGTCCATGGAGCATCGAAATCGCGGAGCATCGAAACCGCAGAGCACCAAAACCGCGAAGCGAGTTCCTCTGCGGCCCGTCGTGACTTACTTTTTGATTAATTAAAAATGTTAGTTCGTGGCTGGGACATTGGTCCACGGATGAAGAACGATGCGAATGAGAAATGGTTTGCGGAAGTTGCATCTGGTTCGCGGAAGAAGCGTTTCACGAATGAACAAGCACGCAGAGGCAGAAAAGAGAAGGAGCATTGCTATTCACGAAGAATCTGGTAGAAGACAAATGAAGGGCCCTCCATATTTATAGGTGTGGTCCCCTACCAGGTAAACTTCCCTATCGCAACCCATCCGAGTTTCAGGACCACTCTGCATCGGAATAGTCTCCTCTTCGTTCTGATCGGACCCCATTCTGATGGGGGGCATTTGTAGGGTCCTGAAAAATCCGCAAAGGAGAATGATGATCCCATTTAACTCATGGAAGATTCTACCCAATTCCCCCTCAAAGGATTGGGTCAGATTTAGAGAATAATCAAGTATGGTGAAGGATAAACCAGTCCACGGACCGGTCTAATGTTAACAACGCACGACCGGTTCCGCGAAGTGTCCCTCCTCTGCGGACCGTTATCATTCCGAAACCGAGGCGGAGACCCTCCGCGGTCACGAGGTAGGACAGAAGCCAACCCGGTTCACCATTCAGGACCGCCCCAGCCGCGAGCTGCGTCAACCAGCCCGAACCGCCTCTGCTTTTGTTCGCTAAATGGAGGCAGAGATCCTCCGCGGGCGTGAAACATGACGGGAGCCAATCCGGCTCACTGTCATGAACTTCCCCAGCCGCGGACCGCGTCAACCGGCCCGAGCCGCATTCGCCGTCGTTCGCAGAATGGAGGTAGAACCCTCCGCGGCCGCGAAGCACTCCCCTTGTTTGGTTCGCGGGGGGGGGGGGGGGGGATGCTCAGTGCCCACCGCGAGTCGCGGATTGACCAAGTCAGCCGTAAACCGGGTTTTCGGTCATGGACCTCCACAAAAGGTGCCGCGTGACCATAGATACATCTCTTTCCCCACTCTATAAAAGGAGACCGGGGTGGGGGAGGAAGAGGAAGAGGATTCGGAGGATTGGGGGGAAGAATACGAAGGATATTGATCAGATTCGGGTGGAAGGATTTCGAAGGAAGGCTTAGGATTTCGCAAACAACGAAGTTCCAGTTCGCGAACCAGAGTAGGTATGAACCTGGGAAAGAATTAATAAGGAACCAAAAAATGCATAAAAACTTGGTGAACCACGAACCGAAAATAACATAAAAAGATAAAACCGAAAACCATGGCCCCTCCGCGGATGTACTCCCCGCGGACCAGGGTGTTTATGCCTCTTTTCCGATCCGCCACACTGCGTAGCACCCTCCTACGTGGGCGAAGCCCCGACCGACGAACCACCGACCGGTGCCGCCCTTGGCCACCGCTGCTCGCATGGAACCCTCCACGTACCGCCCTAGTACGCGGATCAAACCTGAAGCCATGAACCCTCCTGGTTCGTGGGATGCCAATCAGTCCGCAGACCCTCCTGGTTCGCTGATGGCTTCTCGGTCCGCGGACCCTCCTGGTTCGCATATGGCCTCTCAGTCCGTGGACCACCCTGGTTCACGGACGACCTCTCAGTCCACGGACCACCCTGGTTCGCGGATGACCTCTCAATCCGCGGACCACCCTGGTTCACAGACGACTTCTCCAGCCATGTAGCACCTCCCTACGTGATGGGCGCCACCCCTCATACACCCGTGTGGCCTGCCAAAACTTTCAGAGTTCCCATTCCCCGAGCCAGATAAAATCCTTCCAATTCCAATTTGGCCAGATCCTCTATGACTCCCTCATTGGCCTACTCATCGGACCCAAACCGAGGACTCCACCAGAGCCAATGGATCCGTATGATGTATCCTTTAGGCGCACCAGCGCGCCATTTTGAATTCACATACCCACGATATGAAGGGGTGAAGGGGTTTCCCCGACCCTTGAGCGGATTCCCAAAGCATTCCTGGGTTTGTATTCCAACAGTAATGTGAAGTCTAAGCTCGAGAGTCCCCTTTCTGCCCCTCCCCTTGTTGGGGATGGGGCACTTCTCCCTTCTTCGGGGGGGGGGGGGGGGTAGTAAAATACCCATATGAAGGAAGCCCCCATGTACTTCTGTACTTCCCTCAGGAACAAGAGAGGTGACGGGCACATGAGCACCTCTTTCCCTCTCCCGCTGCGCTTTGTCGCCATGGGCGTCCATCTCGAAGTATTCCCCGACCTTATGGGCCGCTCTATGCGTAAGCCCCACACCACTTCTCACGGACGCACCTTTCACGACGTGACCGTCTGGTCCATGCTGCCTTTTGTTTCTCACACTGAGCATGACTCACGTGGGATTAGAGTAGGCATAGACCATGACATCCCCTTATGGGCCTCCTCAGAGTGTAATCCCCAATCCATTACAATGGGCCTCCTCAGAGCGTAAGCCCCAATCCATTACTATGGGCCTCCGCAGAGTGTAAGGCCCAATCCATTACTCTGGGATGCCTCAGAGCACAAGCCCCATGCCTTTTCGAACTATGAGGACTTTGATTCCCCACTACAGGGATACGTAGGAAGCCTCCAAGAGGTTCAAGCCCGATCACCATCAGACCTCCGGGTCCACCTTCATGTCGGTTCTCCGACACCCCAATGCGAACTACGTGGACTTTGATCCCTGCTTCCTTGGTAGAGTACGTAGGAAGCCTCCAAGAGGTTCAATACCAACAACCGGTCGATCTGACTATCTTCGTGTCGGTTCACCGCACCACCCCTAGTGCCGCCTCAATGAGTCCCGACTCAACGGGTTCATTAATCCAACGAGGGATGGTAAACCTCAGGCATAAATGATTTTGAATCCCTACGTTCTGCTGACCATTGCCAACCAGGAAAAATCAGTGGATACTATGTTTGGGTATAAACCAAAGATTCATGAACATATGAATACATCTTAAATCTATAAGAGAGTCCCAGAACAGGCAATAATTCCCCCCAAAAAGGGTGCGATGAGCCCGAATTCCCATCCTCTTGACCAATGTGAATTCTTAAGCATCGCTGGCCAAACCACCTGGCAGACGCCTACCTTTAGAAAGCAGGTCCACACATCGTTGGATATGGAACAGTTGGGCGTTTTGAAACGAAGACCGGTGTACCCAACTTTAGCAATCAAGCAGGGATCAGCCATCTGTGAGATCGACAGTCGGGCGCGTTGGTCCTCCATCTCCTCGAAGGGAAATGGATCGAAACAACATAAAAGTCCCTAAAAACCTTCAAAACCCATAATAAAATCCTAAAAATGTAAAAAACACATAAAACCCCTTAAATCCTAAAAAACCGTAAAAAAGATAAAAACCCTAAAACCCTAAAACAACTTAAAATCCCTAAAAACCTGAAAAAATAAAAATCATAAAAAATTGTAAATTCCTAAAAACAAAAAAAACCCCTAAAAACATGAAAACCCCTATAAAAACCCTAAATCCTAAAATAATTAAAACCCATAAAAACCTAAAAACTGCTAAAAACCAGAAAAACCTTAAAAATACCATAAAATTCCTAAAGACCCATAAAAACCATGAAACCACTAAAAACATAAAACCCCTAAAAATATATAAAAATTATAAAAAACCACTAAAAAAATTGAAACACCTTAAATACCTAAAACATTAAAAGTAGTAAAAAAACCTTAAAAAAACTAAAAACTAAAAAAACCATAAAACCCAAAAAATTCATAAAAATCCTAAATAACATAAAATCCAAAATCTCCTGAAAATTCCTAAAAAATCCTAAAAAACCATAAAAATACTTAAAAAGAACATGAAATGTAAAAAATTCGAAAAAATTTCAAAAACTCTAAGAAATCCTAAAAACCTAAACACTTAAAACCCCTAGAAAATTAATAAAATCTAAAATACTTAGAAATAATAAAAACCCTAAAATCCTTAAGAACCCTAAAAAATCCCCAAAACCCCAAAAAATACATAAAAACCTAAAAAATACCTAATGCATAAAAACCCTACAACTCTAAAAACCCAAAAAACGCAACACACCCTAAACACCCTAAACACCCTAAAAACACTAAAACCCTAAAGTCCCATAATAACCCAAAAAACCCAAAAAACCCTAAAAATCCAAAAAATACCTAAATACCCTAAAAACTACAATAATCATAAAAATCCCCAAAAATACCTATAAACATAAAAAAACCTAAAAGCCTTGAAAATGAGAGAAAATTTAAAACATAAACACATGTAATATCACTAAAAAATATAAAAAATGCTAAAAACCTATACAACAATAAAAAACATAAAAAACCTAAAAACTATAGAAACCATAAAAACCTTAAAAACCCTTTAAAAAACAAAAAATCCATAAAAACCCCAAAACCCCACTGAAAACTCAAAAAACATTATAATCCCTTAAAAAGTTTAAAAACTAATTAAAAAGCTTAAAATCCATAAAAACATAAAAACAATAAAACCTAATATAACAAAAAAACCCTAAAACCCCTAAAAACCCTAAATCCCTCAAAATCCCAAAAATCCTTGAAAATAATAAAATTCATAAAAAGAACTAGAAATACCAAAAAACATAAAATATCATTAAAAACATAAAAACCCCTAAGAAAACCTACAAAACCTAAAAACAGTTAAAACTCCTACAAAATCTAAAAACAAGAAAACCCATAAAAATCTTAATACCCCAAAAAATCCCCAAAATCCCAAATCCCCCTAAAAACCATTAAATCATAAAAATCCATAAAAATACATAAAAAATAAAAACCTTGAAAACCACTATGAAAACCATAAAAACATAAAACACTTAAAAGTCATAAAAATCCTTAAATTTATAAAACCAAGAAATCCCTTAAACCCCTAAAAACCCAAAATTAAAAAATAACTCTATGATCCTTTTAAAACCCTAAAAACCAATAAAAACCAAAAAATTAACTATAAACTTTAAAAACCATTTAAATCCACAAAATGTTAAAAAAACTCAAAAAAAGTCATTAAACCCTTGAAAAACTCAAAAAAACCCCCAAAACCCTGAAAACTCAAAAACATAAAAAAACCCCAACACCTCTCAAGATAAAAAAATCGTAAAAGCTATAAAAAAATAAAAACCCCTAAAAATCCAATTAAATGAGAAATCACTAAAAACATTAAAAAGTACTGAAAATTCCTTAAAACCTAAAAACAATTAAAAACTCTATAATCCATAAAACCCTGTAAAACATTTAAAAACACAAAATCCAATAAAAAACCTAAAAAACTATAAACTATATAAACCCATTAGACCCTAAAAACATTAAAATACTATAAAAACCTTAAAACCCTAAAACACTTATAAAAACTATAAAACCCAAAACCCCTAAAAATATATAAAAAAACTAAAAACCATTAAAACACTAAAACACAAGAAACCATAAGAATCCTAAAAATCCATAAATTTATAGAAAAACATAAAACCCCTAAACCCATGAAAAACCCAAAGAAAACATTAAATACCTAAAAAACACTTAAAAACCCTAAAAACATTAAAAATTCTAAAATCGTTGGAAGACCGTAAAAACCCTAAAACCCCTAAATACCATAAAACCACTAAAACATTAAAAATCCCAACAACCCATAAAATACCTTAAAAATAATAAAAACATTAATATCCCTTAAAAGCTCTAAATACATTAAAAACTATAATAACCTTAAAATATTTAGTAAATAAAAAAACCCAAAAAACCCAAAAAAATTATAAAAACCATAAAAAAAACTCTAAAAAAATATATATCCTAAATATCCATAAAAATACCAAAAAATGTAAAAACCCATGAAAAACTTAAAAACACTATGAAAAATATAAAAACCTAAGGACACCTTAACCCGGAAAAAATCTAAAAAATGCTAAAAACCTTAAAACCCCCTAATAACCATAATAACCAATAAATTCCAAGAAACCTAAAAATCGACTAAAATATCTAAAAACCCTTTATACCCCTAAAACTGTTAGAAACTATAAAAAACCTTAAAACCCTAAAAAACTAAAACAAACCATAAAAACCCTAAAAATCATAAAAAACCGTTAAAAATATAAAAAACCTAAAAAACCTGAAAAACCCCTAAGAAAACCATAAAAACCTAAAACACTTAAATACCCTCAAAAAGAAAAAAAAATTTCTAAAAACCTAAAAATTCCCTAAAACCCTCAAAATCCCTATAAAACCTAAAAACTCTAAAGATAATAAAAATCCTACAAATCCAAAAAAATACCTAAAAACAAAAAAATTCCATAAACCCTAAAAAACCCTAAGAAGAACATAAAAAAACACTTAAAAACCCTAAAACCCCCAAAAAATCATAAAACCCAACTAAAATATATTAAAACCCTTTAAACTCCTAAAAACATTAAAAAACTCTAGAAAACCTTAAAAACCATATAAAACTCAAAAAACCCTAAATGACTTAAAACTACCTTAATATATATATAAAAACTAAAACCCATAAAAGCACTGCAAAAACCTTATAAATCTAAAAACACATAAGACCCATAATAACCTAAAAACACTAAAAATCCTACAACAAAAAAAATCAAGAAACCCCTAAAAACCCACAAAATCCATAGAAACCCTAAAAATCATAAAAAACCTAAAAAATCTTTAAAAATGTAAAAAAGCTCAAAAAATCATGAAAAACACTAGGAAAACCTTAAAAACCAAAAATCACACAAAAATATGAGAAATATAAAAGACACTAAGAACCCTAAAATAAACTAAAACCCCTAGACACCATAAAAATCCCTAAAACCCAAAATCCCATAAAAACATCAAAACACTCTAAAAACTCAAAAAAACCTTTAAATATATAAAAAAAACCTCTAAAAACCATAAAATACCTAAAAAAATAAAAAAAACATTAAAAACCAAAAAAACCATAAAACCCCTAAAACCCTAAAAATTATAAAAACCTCCAGAATCCCTAAAACGTCTAAACACACAAAAAATACCAACAATATCTCAAAATTTATAAAACTATAAAAAACAGTGAAAACCCCTAAGAGAACTTTAAAATATTAAAACTCATAAAACCTCTCAGAAACATAAAAAATGATAAAAAATAAAAAAAAACCCTAAAAAATCTAAAGACCCAAAAAACAAAAACACCTCTAAAAACTCTAAAAGACCCATAAAAACATTAAAAACAACTAAAAACTATAAAAACTATTCAAACCCCTTGAAATAACAAAAAACTGTAAAAAACCATAAAACCTAACAACTCAAAAAAAATTAAGAACCCAAAAAATAATAAAACCCAAAAAACTATTAAAAACCCTAAAACCCTTAAAAATCCTAAAAACCCTAAAACTCATAAAAATCCTTAATATACCTAAAAACCAAAAAAGCACTAAAATACCCGAAAAACATAAAATATACAAAAACCCTGATAACCCATATAAAAACCTTTAAACCAAAAATCACTTAAAACCCTTAAAAACCTAAAGATGCTAAAACCCCAGAAATCCAAAAAACCCCCAAAAACCCCTACACCCCCTCAAAATCACTAAAAACCCTAAAACCCATAAAATCATAAAAAATTCATTAAAAATCCCATAAAATAAAAAACCCTAAAAACAATGAAAATCCTTAAAAAACCTCATAACCCAAAAAACACTTAAAACCAATATATAAATCTAAAACCCTAAAACCCTAAAAACCATAATAACACATAAGGTCATTAAAATCCCTAAAAACCCATAAAACCCATAAAAACCCAAAAAACTCACTAAAATATCTAAAAACCCATTAAACCCCAAAAAAACGTTAAAAAAATCATAATAACCTTTAAACCCTAGAAACTCAAAAAACACCCTAAATAAAAAAAAACCCCTAAATCACGTAAAACACATAAAAACATTAAAATCACTGAAAATCCCTAAAAATCCTAAAACCAAAAAAATACTAAAAAATCCCTAATTATCCTTAAAAAACAAAAACCCTAGAAAAGTAGAAAAACTTAATAAAACCTTAAAAACTAGAATTCATTAAATCTCTAAAAACATAAAAACAAAAAAATACAAAAAAATCAAAAAACTATAAACAACATTAAAATCCATCAAAATACCTATAGTCCCTAAAAACCCATAAAATCCTAAAAAATCCATAAAAGTATCAAAAAATGTAAAAAACCTCCAAAACCTTGAAAAACTCTATGAAATAAATAAAAATATAAAAACAATGAAAAGAATAAAACACCTAAAAACTTTTTAAACCCAAAAAAACACTAAAAATTCCAAAATCCCTTAAAACCATAAAAAACCTAAAAACCATAAAATACCAAAATGACCATTAAAATCCAAAAAATACATAAAAACATAAAATAAGCTAAAAAAGAAAAAAAACCTCTAAGAAAACCTAAAATCCATAAAAACACATAAAACCCATAAAAACACTAAAAACGATTAAAAGTATATAAACCATAATAACCCTAAAAACTATCAAAATCCATAAAAATCCTAAAAATTTAAAAATATCTAAAAAATATATAAAAATACCTAAAATCATAAAAAACACAAAAAATACTAAAAATGAATAAGAAAATCATAAAAAAATAAAAACACTTAAAACCAATAAAAACCTAAAAACTATAAAACCACAAAAGGCCTAAAAACCCTAAAAACCCATATAAACCAAAAATCCCCAAAAACCTTAAAATACCCTAAAAATGTAAAAATCCCTAAAATCGCAAAAAATTCAAAGACCCTATAAACACGTACAAATGTTAAAAAGTCTAAAAAAACCATAAAAACACAAAAACTAAAAAGAAAACCCTAAAATAAAAAAAACAATAAAAACCCAAAACCCCTCAAAATCCTTAATTCTCCTAAAAACCAAAAAATTCCCCAAAAATCCTTAAAAAGCACTAAAAATGTAAAAAACCCTAAAACCATAAATAACCATAACTAATAATTTATAACTAAAAACACATTAAACTTCTAAAAAATAAAAAAAACGATAAATTCCTTAAAAATAGTAAAAGACCATAAAACCCACCGAAATCCATTTTCTGCTTTTGTTTTCTTTTAATAAATTTTGGGGGGCCAGGAATAGCCTAGCCTCGCACGTTCCTTGCCTTAAAACTAAAATAACCAAAAACCCCCAATAATACCACAAATCCTAAAAAAGATAAAAACCCAAAAAACCCTCAAAATCCCTAAAAACCATAAAACCCTAAAGAATCCCAAAAATCCATAAAAACATAAAAACAAGAAAATATTTGGAAACCCTAAATAAAACCTTAAAAATCTAAAGACAGTTAAAACCACTAAAAATCCTAAAAACACTAAAAATCCTAAAACCCCCTAAAACCCCAAAAACACCTTAACCCTCAAAATCCCTAATAACCAAAAAATCCACTAATCTTAAAAGGATCTAAAAATCCCTAAAAACATAAAACCCTAGAAACCCTAAAACTGGCTGGATGGAGATCATTTCAGGCTGTAACATTTGCTTGCGAGCGGAGGAAACTAGTAGTCATCTTTTCATACACTGTAGTATGGCTTCTGAGCTATGGATTTATATTCAGGATGTCTTTGGAATTCATCTTAATTTGAGTAGGCAACAGGAGCTGGAGATTATTCTTGGTGCAGTAACTGAGGTCGGTCTAAGCCCACAGCTTTACAATCTTTTTCTGGAAGCGGTGGCGGCACTGCTTTCCTATGTTTGGTTTTCCAGAAATGCGGTGGCACATCCGAATGAAACAGGTTCCTTCCATGAAGGGGTGGTAAGCATTTACAGGGATATCCATGCGGCGGCAGGTATCTAGGATGGGGAGATATATAATGATATGAATAACATCCTGGTCTTGCGCAGAATTGGAATTCCAGGGAGATGCAAAAGACCGAAGATGTTGAAATTTATTAGGTGGATCCCTCCGATTGCAGGTTTTCTCAAGGTCAACGTTGATGGCGCTGCCATGGGTGCGTCGAGTCCTTCAGGATGTGGCGGGGTATTTCGTACCTCTCAGGGCTTTGTAAAAGGATGCTTTTACCACTTCCTTGGGAGCAGTACTGCGTATGAGGCAAAACTTTGGGCCATCATAAAAGCGATTCAATATGCAACCCACTTCGGATGGAATAAGATCTGGATTGAATCTGATTCATCATTGGTGGTGGAGGCCTTCAGGAAGCAGTCACGACTTGTACCATGGAGGCTTCTCTAGCACTGGATCGAGTGCCTCGATGCTGCCAAGATGCTTACCTTGAGAATTTCACAAGCATATAGGGAGGCAAACTGGGTTGCAGATGCTCTTTCCAAGAGATCGATTGATGAAGGAACTTCGGTATGGTCTTTTAGGACTCCAGGCTTTTGTTTGTCTTCAGTTGACTCAGACATGAAGGGGACGACCCACACTATGATATGTAAGCTTCCTTTGTAATGCTTTGTACTTTACTTTTATTTTCTTTAATAAATCATGGGATCAGCTTTGTCTGACCCCACACCTTTTCTGCCAATAATATTATAAAAACACTAAAATCTAATGAAAACTCTAAAACCACTAAAAACACTAAAACAACTAAAAACACTAAAACCCCTTGAACCCCTAAAAACATTTAAAACTATAAAAAACCTTGAAACTCCTAAAAAGTAATAAAAACCCCTGAAACCAAAAAAACCATAAACACTAAAAATCCAACATTCCAGCAAAACCACTCAAATCCCAGGAAACCCAAAACCCATAAAATTCCTAATAAATCCATAAAAATCCCTAAAAACATAAAAAACATAAAAAACATAAAACCAAAAAAACCCCCTAAGAAAACCATAAAACCTAAAAGCATTTAATGCCCCCAAAACCCTAAAAACTAAAAACCATAAAAACTAAAAACCATAAAAACCCTAAAACCCCTAAAACTCTCAAAATCTCGAAAACACCTAAAAGAGAAAAAATACCTAAAAATCCATAAAAATCACTAAAATGTTTAAACCCAAAAAAACCCAGAAAATCCCTAAGAAACTATTAAAAAACCTGAAAACATTTAAAATTAATAAAAACCCTAAAAATGATAAAGCACCCAAAATTGTTAACCCACTAAAACCATAAAACCCCTCAGAATCCCTAAAAACTCTAAAAACCATAAAAATCCTAAAAATTCATTAATAATCTCTAAAAACATAAAAACCCTAAAAAACCCAAAATAACCTAGGGAGGTCTTAAAAACCATTAAACACTTAAAACCCATAAAAAATAAAAAAACCATAAAATCAATAAAATACCCTAACAACCCCTAAAAACCGTAAAACTCCTAAAAACTTTTGAAAAACATAATACCCATAAAAATTAAAAATCCTTAAAAAAGTAAAAACCCTAAAACCCTAAAGACTCTAATAAAACCTTAAAAACCTAAAAACACTTAAAACCCCTAAAAACCTAATAACTAAAAAAACCCTAAAAACACTAAAACTTTAAAAAACCATAAAACCATCAAAATCTCTAAAGTCCCAAAATTCCCCTAAAATCATAAAAATCCCTAAAAATCCAAAAAATCCCCCAAAACATTAAGAAAACCTTAAAAACCAAAAAAACACTTAAAATCTCAAAAAAACAAGAAAATTGTTAAAAACATTAAAAAAACACGACAAATTGTAAAGACCCCTAAAACCATAAAACCCACTGAAAACAATAAAAAACCCCCAAAAACCAAAAAACCCCGAAAAAACCACTAAAACAAATTAACAACTTTTAAAACACTAAAAAAAATTAAAAAAATAAATAAATATAAAAACCCTCAAAAAATCAGAAATAAAACACAAAAAACCCTAAAAACCAAACCCCCACACCCCCTCAAATTTCCTGATGGCCCTAAAAACCATAAAAATCATAAAAAGCCTAAAAAATAGAAAAAAAATGTTAAAAACCATAAAATACAAGAAAATTCTTATGAAAACATGAAAAACCTAAAAAACCTTAAAGCTCCTAAAAACTTAGAAACAATAAAAACCCTAAAAACTTCTAAAAACCATAAAAACCCCAAAATCTCTCAAAATCACAAAAAAAACTAAAAATCCCTAAAAATGTATAAACCCTAAAAACCCTAAGAAAACATAAATACTAAAAAAAATACTTAAAACCTCCTACAAACCTAAAAAACACTAAAAACCCTAAAAGACCCTAAAATCCATAAAATCTCATAAAAAAACATAAAAACCATAAAACCCATAAATACTGATAAATACCATAAAACCACTAAGAACTCTAAAAACACTTTAAAAATTAGGAAACATTAAAAAATCAAAAAAATCATTAAAAATGATTAAAAACTAAAAAAACAATAAGAACAATAAAAAACCAAAAAACTGTAAAAAATCCTGAAATCCATAAAAAACATAATAATCCTAAAAAATCCTTAAAACCCGTAAGAAATGTTGAGAAATATAAAAACCCCAAATACCCCTAAAAAACCTTAATTCCCTAAAAAATATAAAACTCAAAAAAACCTAAAAATGCTAAAAACCCTAAAAAAATACTAAATCCCCTAAAACCCCCTTAAACCCCTCAACATACCTAAAACCCCAAAACACTTAAAAATCCTAAAAAATACCTATAAATACATAAAAAATTAAAAAAATCATAAAATCCTAACAAACCCTAAAAAACCTAAAAACACATAAGACCCCAAAATGTTCTAAAAAATGGTAAAACCTTAAAAATGTCTAAAAAACCCTACAACCCATAAAAATCCCTATGAACCTTAAAACCCAATAAAAATAATAAAAACCATAAAACCCTCTACAAACTCTAATATCCCTTGAAAACTATAATAACATTAAGAAATTATAAAAAATATAAAATCCATAAAAACAAATAAAACCAAAAAATATAAAATATCCAAAAAACCCAAAAACCAATAAATTCACCTAAAACCCCATAAAATCCTTGAAAACGCTAAGATTAAAAAAAATCATTAAAAATACCTTAAAATACCTAAAACATAAAAATTAAAAAAACACTAAAAATACATGATAAAACCTTAAAAACATAAAAACACATAAAACACTAAAAACCCTAGAAATGATAAAAACTCAAAAAACCAAAAGACCCTCAAAATCCACAAAACCATAAAAATGACAATAATCCAAAAAATCCCTAAAATCCCTAAAAATATCAGAAACCCAAAAAACCATGAAAATACCTAAGAAATCCTTTAATCTCTAAAAAAAATAAAATCCCTAAAAACACTACAAACCCTAACATATGCTAAAAACCCTAAAACCCCTAAAACCTGTAAAAACCTCTAAAAACCTTAAAACCCCTAGAAACCATAAAAAAATATAAACCTACTAAAACTATAAAACCCTTTAAACATTTGAAAAACTTTAAAAACTCTAAAAACATAAAAAACCTAATTACTAAAAAATGCATAAAAACCGAAAAAAACAATAAAATCCAGAAAACCTTAAAACCCTCCAAAATCCCTAGAAACTGTAAAAACCCTAAAAAGCCATAAAAATCCTAAAAAAATCCCTAAAAATACTTAAAACAAAATAAACCATAAGAAACCTGAAAAACACTAATAAATACTTAAAAACATAAAAACACTTAAAACACATAAAAACCAAATAATTTCTAAAAACTCTAAAAACCTTAGAGACCCTAAAAACCCTAAAAACAATTAAAATACCTAAAAACCATAAAAAAACAAAAAAACAAAAAAACCCTATAAAATACAAAAAAATAATAACCCATTAAACCCATAATAATGATAAAAACTCTAAAAACTGCAGAAACAATTAAAACCCTTATAAACATTAAAAAATTCTAAAAAACCTAAAACCCCATAAACCCTAGAAACCATAAACCCCCAAAAAACCTTTAAAATCTAAAAAATACATGAATAACTTAAAATCCAATAAAAACTCTAAAACCCCCTTAAAACACTAAAAATGTTAAAAACTATAAAACCCCTTAAAACCCTAAAAACACTATAAACCCCAAGAGTCTCTAAAACCCCCCCAAAACCCTAAAAAATCTAAAAAATCCCAAAGTCCCTAAAACATTAAAAAATAAAAAAACCCAAAAAACCTAAAAATTCCTAATAAAACCTTGAAAACTAAAAACCCTAAAAACCCCTAAAAACCTAAAACACACTAAAACCTATAAAAATCCTATAAACCCCTAAAACCCAAAAAAAATCTATAGAAATATTAAATAACCATAAAAATTATTAATGGACCTAAAAATACACAAATATGTAAAAACCATAAAATAATTTAAAACAACTTAGAAAAACATAAATTTATAAAAAAACTAAACATCCCTTCAACCCGAAAAACACTAAAAACCGTAAAACACCCTAAAAAAAATCCTATATTCCATAAAAAACCTTAAAACAATGAAAACCCATAGACCCCCAAAAACCAATTAATACTCTAAAAACCCCTTAAACCCATAAAAATGTTAAGAAAATCTAAAAAACATTAAAAACCCTAAAAAACAAAACCCACAAAAAACCGTAAGAACCCTAAAAATCCTAAAAACCCTAATAACCCTAAAACATCTAAAAACCATAAAATCCTAAAAAGCACTAAAAATCCTAGCAAATTAAAAATAAAAACAATGAATACCCCTATGACAACATTAAATCGTGAAATCATATAAAACCCCTAAAAACTTAAAAAAAATATAAAAACCTAAAATAACCTCTAAAAACCCAAAAATTCCTAAAACTATAAAACCCCTAGAAACTGTAAAAACCCCTAAAACCTGTAAAAACCCAAAAAATAAGTATAATCTCAAAACATATTAAACTGATGAAAATGTAAAAAAACTCTAAGAAATATTAAAATCTTAAAAAATAAAAAATCCCAAAAACCAAAAAAACACTAAAAACCCTCAAAATCCCTTAAAAATCTAAAAACCCTAAAATCCAGAAAAATGTTTAAAAGATCTAAAAATATTTAAAATTGAAAAATAATTTAAAAACACTAAAAACACCTAGGAATACCTTATAAACAAAAAAAACACTTGAAAACCATAAAAAACCAAAAATGTTAAAAAACCTAAAATACCTAAAAACCTTAAAAAATATTTAAACCCTCAAAATTCATCAAAATCTTGAAAACCCATAAAATAATAAAAAATAACTAAAAATCTATAAAATTTTAAAAACCTCAAAAAACCATGAAAACCCCTAAGAAATTATTAAAATCCTAAAAACACTTAAAACCCCTAAAAATGAAAAAAATAAATACCCTAAAAACCCAAAAACCTTGCTAAAACCAATAAACACACTAAAAACCTCAAAGACAATAAAAACCCATAAAAACACTTAAAACCACAAAAAAAATTAAAAACCCCTTATACCCAAAAATAAAATAAAAAGTACTCTAAAAAAACATAAAATCCCTAAAAACTAAAAAAAACTAAAAAACCAAAAAAACCAAAAAAACCCCTAAAACCGCTAGAGATCCAAAAAAACCATCAAAATCCCTAAAAACCATAAAAATAAAAAAATCATTAAAATCACTAAAAACATAAAAAATACTAAAAACCATGAAAACCCCAAAGAAATCCTTAAAATCCTAAATCCAATTAAAACCCCTAATGTTCCTAAAATATACTAAAAATCATTAAAAACCCTAAAAACCTTAAAAACTGTAAAATCCTAGGAAAAAATTAAAAAATATTAAAACCTCATAAAACCCTAAAAACCACTTAAATATATAAAGACCCTTTAAACCATGAAAAATATTAGAAAACTCAAGAAAACCTAAAAACACTTAAATTCCATTAAAACATACAAAAATCTAAACACTCTAAAAACCCTAAAAAAACTAAAACCTAAAATACCAAAACAAAACTCCTAAAAACCTTAAAAATACTAAAAAACCATTAAACCCATAAAACCAATAAAAAATATACAAACCCTTTAAACACATCAAACCATTTAAAATCTCTAAAAAAATATAAAAACCATAAACCCTAGAAAATTCCAAAAAAAACCCCTCAAAACCATAAACATCCAAAAAAATCCAAAAAACCCATAAAAATGTAAAAAACCTAAAACCTTGAAAACTGATAAGAAATGTTAAGAACCTAAAAACACATAATACACTTAAAACCCATAAAAACCATAAAACACCTAGAAAACTCTTAAAACCCTCAAATCCCTAAGAACCATAATAACTCTAAAATTCTATAAAAAATCCCTAAGAATCCCTAAAAATGTAAAAACCTGAAAACCCCTAAAAATCCCTAAGGAAGCCTTAAAAACCTAAAAACACTTAAAATTTCTAAACAGGTAAAAATGGTAAAAACCTTAAAAGACCATAAAACCCCTTAAAATCATAAAACCCCTAAAAACTACAAAACCCTAAACACCACTAAAAAATCTAAAATCCCTTGAAACCCTTAAAATTAAAAAAAAACTAAAAATCCATAAAAACCAAGACAAATAAAAAAAATCATTTAAAAACTCATAAAAACCATAAAATCCTAAATACCCCAAAATGCCTAAAAATCCCTAAAAACCCTAAAAACCATAAAATACTTAAAAATACATAAAATACTCTCAAAAAATAAAAACAATTATATCCCTAAAAAACCCTAACAATACCTTAAAAACCTAAAAACTCTTAAAACTAAAAAAACCTAAAAATTTTAAAAACCCAAAAAACAAAAAAAATCCTAGAAATTATAAAAACCCCTAAGAATCATAAAAACCTATAAAAACCCAAAAAGCCACTAAAACACTAAAAACCATTTAAACCCCTAAAGAGACTAAAAAAATCTAAAAATCTATAAAAACCATAAAAACTCAAAAAAATCACCTAAACCAAAAACAACCATAAAAACCCTAAATCCAATAAAAACCCAAATAAACCTAAAAAACTATAGAAATTCAAAAACCATAAAACCCTAAAACTATGAAAAAAATGCTAAATCTGCCCCAAAACTCTAAAAACCCTAAAAACCCTGAAAATCAATACAAAACCTTAAAACCATAAAACATAATCCCTAAAAATCATTAAAATGTAAGAAACCATAAAAACCCTGACATACCCCAAGAAAACCTTAAAAACCTAAAAACACTTAAAACCCTTACAAAAACGGAAAACAAAAAAATCCCTAAATCCCTAAAACCCTAAAAACCATAAACCCCAAAAAACATTTAAATCCCCTTGATACCCACAAAACCCATAAAAATCCACTTAAAACCCTTTAAACCCCTAAAAATGTTAAAAACTAAAAAACAGTAAATACTAAAAAAAACGCAAAACCCCAAAAAACTATAAAAATCTCAAAAAATCTAAAAAACTGTAAAAACCCAAAAATACCTAAAAACCATAAAAACATTTTAAAACCCAAAAACCCATTCAATGCCTAAAAACATAAAAACTATAAAATACTTGAAAAATAATAAGAAAACCTTAAAAACCTAAAACTCATAAAATCTATAAAAACAAAAAAACACTAAAAACACTTAAAAATCATAAATCCCACAAAATCCTAAAAAAACCTAAATATCCATAAAAATCCTATAAAAAACCAAAAACCCGCTAAAAACATAAAAAATCCTAAAAATAAAAAAAAAACCTAAGACAACTATAAACACCTAATAATAGTTGAAACCCCTAAAAAACCTTAATAATTCTAAAAAACCTATAACAACCTAATGAACCCTACAAACAATAAAAAATAATAAAAATTTGAAACCCATAAAACCTTAAAAACTGCTAAAACTCAAAAAACCCCTAAAACCCAAAAAACCATAAAAATCGAAAAAACAAAAAAACACCTCAGAATCCTTAAAAACCATAAAAACCATAAAAAATCATAAAAATCCCTAAAAACCCCCTGAGAATGTAAAAACCCCTAAAAAGGCATATAATAGTTTAAAATCCAAAAAACACAAAAAACCCTATAAAACCAAAAAAAAAATGTTGAAACCCTTAACACCAAAAAACCCCAAAAAAGATAAAAAAACACTAAAAACATGTAAAACCATAGAAATATAAAAACCCTTTAGACCAATAAAAATGTTTAAAAAAACTCAAAAAATCCACAAAAAAACAAATAAAAAACACATCAAAAAAGAAAAATCCATAAAAATTCATAATCCCCTAAAAACCGTAAAAACCATAAAACTAATAAAAAATACAAACCATTCTATAAAAACATATAAACCCTAGAACCCATAAAAACCATAGGAAAACCTTAAAACCTTAAAAACACTAAAAACCCCTAAAAACCTAAAATTCTAAAAAAATTAAAAACCCTAAAAACTTAAATATCACTGAAAACCCTCGAAACCCATAAAATAGTAAAAATTCCTAAAACTCCCTAAAAACGTAAATCCCCCTAAAACCCTAAAAACCATAAGAAAATTTTATTAACCTAAATACACGTTAAACCCCTAAAAACCAAAAAAAATGTTAAAACACCTAAAAAGACTTCAAATAACCTAAAACACAAAAAAACCAAAAAAACTTTAAAATCCTAAAATATCCATAAAAATACTTAATAACATAAAATCCTCAAAACCCTAAAATCCTATAATAAAACCTTAAAACCCGAAAAACAATTAAAACCACCAAAAAAACTAAAAAAACCTAGGACCCTAACAACCTAAAGACCCTAAAACCCCCTAAAATCCATCAAAACACCCAAAAACCCAAAAACCATCAGTAATAAAAAAAATAGCCACAATACATAAAAACACTAAAACCATGAAAAACACTAAGAAAATCTAAAAACATAAAAAAAATTATGTCACAAAAAACCTAAAAAAAGCTAAAAACCATAAAAATCCCAAAACTCCTAAAAACCACAAACCCCATAATAACCTTAAAAACCAAAAAACCACTATAATTTTAAAAACAATTACAACCCCTAAAAACCCTAAAAATGATAAGAACCATAAAAACCATAAAAATTCCTAAAAACCATAAAAATCCTAAAATTATTTAAAAATCAATAATAATCCATAATACGTGAAAACGTCTAAAACCCCTAAAAACCCATAAAAACCCATAAAAACCTAAAAATACTGAAAACCCCTAAACAAACATAAAACAATAAAAACCCATAAAACTTTTAAAAGGACCATAAAACCTCTAAAACCATAAAAACCCCTAAAACCAAAAAAAACTATAAAAGCACTAAAAACTCAAAAATCCCATTAAACTCCTATAAATGTAATAAAAAACTCTAGAAAGAATAAAAACTCTAGAAAAACTCAAAAAACCACAAAGAACCATAAAACCATAAAAACCCAAAAAAATAAAAACCCTAAAAATCCATAAAAACTCTAAAAACACATTAAATTCGAAAAAAACCTAAAATAATTAAAAATGTAAAAACTTATAAAAAATTCAAAACCCCTAAAAACCTTCAAAACCCCAAAGATCTATTAAAAACCAAAATCACATAAAACCCCTAAAACCCAAAAAACCCTAATACCGCAAAAATATCCTAAAATCCATAACCACGACTAAAAACTTTAAAACCCTAAAAAAATCATAAAACACTAAAACCCCTAAATAACCCTAAAATCCTAAAAATCCCTAAAAATCTGAAAATTCAATAAAAACCCTAAAACCCCCTTAAAAATCCAAAAAATACATATAACCCCCTAAAACCCTAATAAAACTTTAAAAACATTTAAAAACCTAAAACCCCTAAAAACCATAAAAATTGTAAATACCTAAAAAATCATCAAAAACCTCAAAACCAGAAAAACAGAAAAAATAACCTTAAAAACCCAAAAAACCCAAAAAACCTGAAAACCCACTAAAAACATTTTAAACCCTTAAAACCACTAATTGTTTTTAAAAAAATATATCAAACAAAAAAATCCTAACAAACTCAAATAAACTTAAAAACTAAAAAAATAATAAAAACCCTAAAAATCCTTGAAACCCCTTAAAAACCCTAAAAACCCTAAAAACCATAAAAAACCTAAAAAACCCTAAAAAAATCCTAAAATCCAAAAAAATATAAATAACCTAAAAAAATGAAAACACCAAGAAAAAAATTTATAACTAAAACTACTTAATACCTATAAAAACCTAAGAAATTAAAAAACCATAAAAAACTAATACTGCATAAAAATCCTAAAAACCATAAAAACCCCAGAAAACCATAAAAACACTTAAAACACACAAAAACCCTAAAACCATTATAAAATATATAAACCATTTAGAACCCTAAATTGGTTAAAAACTATAACAATACATAAAAACACCAAAAACTAATAAAATCCTCAGAAACCCTAAAAACCCATTGAAAACTAAAAATCTTGAAAATGCCAAAAAATCCTCAAAATCTCTAAAAACCCTGAAATCCATCAAAATCCTAAAAAATCCTAAAATCATTAAAAATTTTAAAACTCTTAAAATCTTTGAAAACACAATGAAAACCATAAAATCCTAAAAACATATAAAAACCCTAAAAAACATAAAACCGCTAAAAACACTAAAAACCTTAAAATCCCTAAAAACTCAAAGAAGATGGATGATCCTCTCCGCTCCTGCGATGGCGCTCCTACTGCTTCATCGCTAGCTTGAAGATGATGACATGTATGTGCCCTGGATTCCACTCTCTGCGGGAGAGGTGCCACCTCTACTCCCAGTTAAAGACAGGTTCTCACCTTTCTCAGATCATGATTTGCTTCCTACTTTCCCGCGGATTGATCTCTTCCCTAAGGTGTCGTGCTTTCATGAAGGGATGTCAAAGCTTCCTCTATCGATTTCGGAGTTCAACAAGGCCTCTGACCTCCATATCCTGACCTTGGTATCCAAGTTCATGAACTGTAATCCATCGATTGATGTATTTGATAGGTTTGTGTTTGATAATTGGGATCTTAGGGACCCCGCCACAATTGTTTTTGTTGATTCCAGCCACATTTTCATTCGGTTCTTGTCAGAGGATGACCTTATCTGGGCCTGGTCAACAACTACATGTAGGTGTGATGCTGCTCTCTTCTCCATTTTCTGGTTGAACTTTGAATTCCATTTAAATTGTGACTCCCCACTGATGGAAATCTGGGTACGGTTCCCCCTAAATCCCCCTACCCTTTCAAAATTTTTCCATTATTAATATTCTGGGAAATTTGGTCGAACAGTTTCTGTGTGTGGAAAGTTGAACTAGGGCCCTTTTTCATCTAGTTTCCCCAAGGGTTTGTGTTGAAATTAATGTCTCGAAGGAACCAGTCAACTTCATCTGGATTGAAATTGGTGAAGAGCTTCGATGGAAGCAGCCAGTGGTTTTCGAATCATGGGAGAATTACTGTGCCTCGTTCTTTACTCTTGGTCATATGAAAAGGGATTGTAGACATAGGGATGGTGTGGCGGCTAGGTTTGTCAAGGATGCCATCTCCTCAACGGTAAGCTCTACAGGGGACCTAGAGGTGAGAAATGACGCCCCTCGGGATTCTCTGCTGGATGCTCAGAGGGGTGACAAGATGGAGGAAAGGGGATCATCCCCCCATCGGGGTGCTGAGGAGAAAATATTGGTCAAGGAAATATTTACGCGTATGAAGGGTGATTTGGGACTGGGGGGTGATGCCTCTTCCAAAGTGAGGGATGACACTCCTGGTGGAGTTGGGGCCACGGTCTTACAGTCTAATCCAGGAAGGGGCACGAGCATGGCACTAAATACAGCTTGTCATGGAATGGAGAGGTGTATTGGCCAAGCCCTCCAGTGGATGTTGGAAGTGGTTACGAGCTGATTTTATTCTCGAATCGGTTCAATAACCTGGACCCTCAGGACTTTGTGGGAACTGAGGAAGGGGGTTAGGGAGGACTGGAACTACAGGAGGCGGTGGCTACTGATGTCCTCCAAGATGCAATCCTGCATTCCTCTAATGATGGTTCATGGGCCTTGGGTGTGGAACTCCCCCTACCCACTATTCCCTCTCTGGAGCAAGTTCTGATGGACTCTACTATGCCTGGACTTGGTCTGAGTGATGCCCCTCAACCCATGCAGCGACCTGGTAGTCCTCATGCTGATAAGAGGAGAATCGAGCAGCCCGACAAGAACTCAACTCTTGTTCTGTTCAAAAAGTTTCCTCCCTGTGTTGAATTGTCTGACTTGATTATGTTGGACTGTTCGGAAATCCCTCTTGAGCATCATATATATGATATCTTTCATAAGGTGGACCTGCAGCCGATGATCTTTCTTAGGGATGAGAATGATGAACACATAAGGCTTAGAGAAATACATGGGGACCATGATGACCTTATGTATGCCAGATTGAATAGAATCAAGAGGGTGCAGGAAAAGATAGGCCTCTCTAACTCCTCTGGCAGTAATCAAAATAGAAGGTTGTCGTCTGATCCTGAATATAGCAAGAAGGGTGACATGGTTGCACCTACTGCCACTGCCCACAGGATGGCGAAGATGATGAGTGACCCTCCAATGAAACAGAGGTCTAGGAGGGACTACTCCTCCCTGCCTATGCCAATGGATTCTAGGGCTTCCTCCAAAGCCAGAAAAGGTAAAGGAGGGGCACATGGCAGGGAAGATCGAGCTACCAAAGTGAAACCAGATGTGAAACACAGGAAGTATTGTGCGTCCTTTCTCAAGCAATATGAATCTTCTGAATGGGAGTCGGTGGACTCGGATGCCTCCTCGGGCAATGGTCATGACAGGGACCCATATGGGGATGGTGAATTTGTTCCATAGTTGTCTCTCTTTTTTCATCTTGGGCTTTTTGGACTTTTTTTGTGGGGGTTTCTAGGGTTTTGGGTGTGGTTTGTTTGACCCCACCCCTTCATTGTCTGTCGTAGTTTTCTCTTCTTAATATATTGGGGGGGTCCGAAATAGCATGGCCTCGCACCTTCCTTTCCCCTAAAAACCCAAAAAACCCCTAAAAAATTCTATAAACCATAGAAAACCATAATAATAAAATCAAATCCTTAAAATCTTAAAAATGTAAAAATCCCTGAAAACAGAGAGAAATCTAGAAAACCCCTAAGGAAACCATAAAAACCTAAATCACCTAAAACCACTAAAAACTTAAAAATTCTAAAATCCATAAAACTCCCAAAAAAATACCCTAAAACCCCTAAAACCATAAAATCTATAAAAATCATAAAAACACATAAAAACCCTAAAAACCACTAAAACCCTTAAAACTAAAAGTAACACTAAAAACCTTTTAAAAACATAAAATCGTTAAGAACTCTAAAAGTAAAAAACCCCTAAAAACTAAAAAACCCCTAAATCGTAAAAAAGACCATAAAAACCACAAAACCCCTAAAAAATCTATAAATAGCATAAATAAATAAAAAACCAAAAAATGCCCAAAAAATCCCTATGAATATAAAAACCCTAAAACCCCTAAAAAATCTATAAAGAGAATAAAAAAAGAAAAATCCTAAAAATGCCCTAAAAATCCCTAAAAACAAAAAAAAACCTAAAACCCTAAAAGCCCCATGAAAACCTTTAAACCAAAAATATACTTAAAACCCTTAAAACACTAAATAAAACTAAACACCATAAAAACCATAAAATACACTAAAAAACTTTAAACCCCTAAAATTCAAAGAATCAATAAAAAAATAAAAACACTAAAAACCATTAAACCCTTAAAATTTTAAAAAACTCTTAATTCCTTTAAAAATCTAAAAAACTAAAAATATACCTAAAACCCAAAAACCATAAAAACTATAAAAACCCAAAAAATACTAAAACCCCTAAAAAAACCTCAAAATCCCAAAAAAACCCAAAAAAGAATAAAAATATCAAAAATTCCTAAACATACCCATAAAATTAAAAAACACTACAAACCATGAAAAAAACTAAGAAAAAAAACACTAAAACCGTTAAAAAACTAAAAAACACTGAAAACCATAAACACCCTAAAATCCCAAAAAACCATAAACCCCCTAAAAATATTAAAAAATCATAAAAACCCTAAAAACCCAAAAATAACTAGAAACTCTAAAATCACTTTCAACCCCTAATTATAATAAAAACATTAAAACCCTTAAAATCCAAAAAACCCAAAAAACCCTAAACGAAAAAACCATAAAAACACTAAGAACCCTAAAACCCAAACCCCCCTCAAAATCCCTAAATCCACAAAATAGATAAAAATCCTAAAAGATACCCAAAATATCTAAAATCCTAAAAAAGGATAAAATCTTTTAAAACGCTAAGAAATCCCTTAAAAACTAAAAAAACATATATCTCCTAAAACCCTTAAAAATAATAAAAATAGTAGAGACCCTAAAAACCGTAATATCCCTAAAAACTATAAAATCCCTAAGAACCCATGAAAATATTAAATATATTTAAAAACTATAACAACTCCAAATACCCTAAAAAAGTTAAAAAAAGTTAAATACCCTAAAAACCCCTAAAACCCCCCAAAACCCAAAAAACCCCAAACCCTAAAAACACTCAATAAAACCATAAAAAAACTCAAAAAATACTTATAAATTCCTAAAATTATAAAAGACCATAAAACCCTAAAAAAACCCAAAGAAAACCTTCAAAACCAAAAAAACACATAAAACTCCTAAAAACCTTAAAAATTGGTGAAAACCCTAGAACCCCTTGAAAACCCTAAAAACCTCTAACACCCCTAAAAATACACAGACACCTTAAAAATGCCTAAAAACATAAAAAACCCTAAAAAAATTGAAAACCCCTAAGAAACCCTTAAAATCCTAAAAACACTTAATCCCTATAAAAATTTAAAAATTATAAAAACTTTAAAAACCCAAAAAATTCCACAAAATCCACAATACCCTAAGACCATAAAAATTCTAAAAAATCCCTAAAAATAACTGGAAACATAAAAAATACTAAATATATTGAAACCCTATGAAAAAAATTAAAAACCTAAAATCCATTAAAATCTCTAAAGACATAAAAAATTTAATAAACCCTAAAACCATAAAACAACCTTAAAACCCTAAACCCCCGAAAAAATATAAAAAATCCTAAAAACCTAAAAACGCAATAATAACTACTAAAATCATATGCACAATTTAAACTCCGAAAATGGTTTTAGAACACTAAAACCCTTAAAACACTAAAACCCCAAAAAAAAAACAATAAAACCCCCAAACCTAAAAAACACTAATACCCTCAAAATCAATAAAAACTCAAAAAAATTAAAAATATAAAAAATCCCTAAATATTATTAAAAACATAAAAAATACCTAAAAACCATGAAAACCCCTAAGAAATCCTTAAAAATATGAAAACATTTAAAACCAAAAAAATCCTAAAAAATGCTAAAAAACATAAAAAACCTAAAAACACTTAAAAACCCAGAAAACTCAGAACAACCTCAAAATCTATAAAAACCTTAAAAATGATAAAAATATTAAAAAGACATAAAAATCCCTAAAAACATTATAAAATAATAAAAACCATTAAAACCCATAAGAAAACCTTATAAATATAAAAAAAATACGACACATAAAAGACCTGAAAATAGTATAATCCCAAAACCCCTAACAATCCCTAAAATCCTTTAAAAAGCTCAAAAATTCAAATAATCAATTAAAATACCGAAAAACATGAAAACCCTAGAATCCTTGAAAACATATAAGAAAAACTTTAAAACCTAAAATTTGTAAAAATACCTAAAAGCCTAAAAATGTTAAAACCCAAAAAACAATAAAAATCCCAAAAACCATAAAAAACATAAAATATCACTAAAAATCCCTAAAAATTAAAAACCCTAAAAACCCTAAGAAAATAATAAAAACCTAAAAACCCTTAAAACTCCTAAATTCAAAAAAAAACCTAAAAACTATAAAAACCATCCCTAAAACCCCTTAAAAATAATTTAACACCTAAAACCTATAATAACCTAAAAAATCACTTAAAACTCTATAATCCCTTTAAACCCCTAAAATATCAAAAAAATTTAAAATAGTAAAAACCCTAAAAAGGAAAAAACACAAAAACCACAAAAACCCTAAAATACCTTAAAAACACTAAAACCCCTCAAATTCAATAAAACCTCTAAAAAACCATAAAAATATCATAAAATCCCTAAAGATCCTTAAAAATACATAAAAAAATAAAAAAACTAAAAAT
Organism: Viscum album; assembly: GCA_963277665.1. NCBI lineage: Eukaryota > Viridiplantae > Streptophyta > Magnoliopsida > Santalales > Viscaceae > Viscum > Viscum album. Next base: position 1,420,584,796 of record OY728136.1, on the reverse strand, counting down.
AATGAAAATCCCTAAGAAAACATTAAAAACCTAAAAACACTTAGAACCCTTAAAAACCCTAATAAACATAGAAAACCCTAAAAACCTAAAATCCCTAAAAATAATATAAAACTCTGTTCTGCCTCCAAGGTGGACTGTTTAGAGGTAGTGCAGATATGAAATGACAAGGATCATCACCTGTCCCTTTTTCCATAGAGACATGCTCTCGTCGAATTTCCCATTCCTTTGTTTCAACTCGTTTAGCGTCATTATCTTTTAAAGAATGTTGAATAAAACCTACGGGAAACAGTTAGTCCTAGTGGGTGATTTCATGGGGGTCAAACACTCATGAAATCAATCCTTCTCAGATATAACTTCCTCAGATGGTCTGCAATGGGTTTATTCTTGGATCCAAGAAATCCCAAAAAACCTCTTATCCATGATTCATGGAATTGCTTTCCAAAGGCATACACTCATTGACTGGAAATTTGGTCAACAACACATAATGACTTCATTGGTCGAGAGGATGGGAGGTCAGGCTCATTTCACCCTTTCAGGGGAGGATTGATTCTTGTTCTAAGACTCTGTTATAGATTTAATTCGTGTTCGTATGTTCATGAATCATTGGTTCATTCCTGAAGAGTGTGTCCATGGGTTACCGTTGGTGTTCAAGACCATCGTGAGCATACATATGCACGATGCCACATAGGTTACGCTGACTTATCCATCTTGTAAGGTGCTCTGGAGTTTACCATCATCCAGGGGGGACAAAAGGTGACTTGATGATGGGATCGGGCCCAAAAAAAATGGCTTCCTATGTATCCTTGAGAGAGGAATCATGACCCACATAGTTTGGATTGTGTGAGGATTACACATGGAAGCTTTCCATTTGATAAACATGATTGGGTGTACCCTTTATGGATGGGCACCCATTTGAGCTCGGGACTTATGGAAGGAATCCTAAGTATCATGTTTTGGTCATGAATCAGAGTTCTCATATTTCAGAATATGTGTGTCTTATGCATAGAATCTTCCCATTTGAGGGGGAATGATTGGGTGGACGCTTTATGTGTGGGAACTCATTTAAGCTCGGGCCTTCTGGTAGGCATCCTACGTATCCTATTTTTTTCCGGAATCAGAGTTCTCATAGTTCAGATGGTGTGCTGATGTTGTAATACCCACAAACCTCTAATCCCATGTGAGTCATGATCAGTTTGAGAAACCAGAGGATTCAAAAGATTCAACAATGTACATGCCTCATCCCCTGTTGTTGGGGGAGGGAGATCCCACAATAGAAGATGTCGGGGAGACAATGCTCGAGGGTGCAGAGCGATGAAACATTCCATGTGAGATGGAATAAAAGGTCATGCGGTTTGGCATTGGAAGATTGGGGACTTACCTCCGTGGGATGGCCTTAGAGCATGTTCTTAGAAGGGGAAAAATTTCATCCTCATTAAATGGGGAAGCAAACATAACCCCTTCGACTGATCAGTGTTCCCCATTGAATTGAAAAGCAAGTGATCACCCATAATCCCGAAAATGGGGAGGTTCATGTCAACATCCCATGGATGGACTTTGGGTTATTGTGGGAATGTAGCCTTACATGCATTCCCAAATACCGTACCTTTGTTGGGAGGGACATCGTGACTCAACTTACCATGGGTATGTAGACTCAATGGGACATGTTGATGCACTTGATGGCATGATCATATGGGTTTGGTGGCTTTATAGGAGGCATTGGCCTAGTTCCAAAGGACTGGTTAGTGGAGGGATCATGGAAATGGAGGGGTGAGGTTGGAACCGGAAGGAACAATACCCAATACACCCCATTCTATGTAATGGTTTCTCATACGGGATGGGGAAGGCTCTGCATACCGTAGTGATATTCTTATAGAAGGGCCATCCGCGTACTGGTGTGGTACGCGGGTATGGGTATCGCCAACCACGTACCAATGTGGTACGTGGATTTCTATACTTATTTGGGTTATATCTACGTACATATTGGGTAAGCGGTGTTGGGTTCAGTCCACATAGTGGTATACTATGTGGAGCGCCATATTAAAGGTGGTTTGGAGGAATTATCATTCATGGGAAATTTATCTGCGAGAAGTCTTTAGTTCATGGTTTACCAGTTGGGTTTTTTGTTCCATTATTGTTATTCAATTTCACCATTTTTATAGTTCACGGATGGTTGTACCTACAGAGGAAGTGGTTCACAGTTAGTGCTTCAATGATGAAACAAGATGGAAGCTGGAGTGAAACCTATGAGTTTCCCTCAAGCTTTCGTCTCTATTCCTTCCCTCTATCCATATCCTTCCTCTATTTCATTCTTCTTCTATTGTGCTCCTTTTATAGAGCATTAGAACGATCATATCTTTTGGGCACACGACAACATTTTTGAAGGCCCATTGAAGTAAATTTCTAACCTGTGGAAAACTCAGTCAACTAGGGTTGGTGGAAACTTTGGTTCATGATAATGATTCGTGGAACCCTTCTCGTCCGCTTAATATGTGAACTGAGGGGTTCACAACACGGTACGCGAACGTTCTTCTAGACATAACTCCTTCGGTTGATGTGGTTCTTGGTTTTCACTACTCGCTGGCCATCATTTCGTAGGATAGTGGTTCATGGACCGTCCCATATACTTGGCGGTTCGTGATCCATCTTCTTTGTATACCTTTCCTGGTTATGGTATGTAGTCCATTTTAAAACTTTAATTCCTTCAAGTTCTTTCGAATAAATACAACTCAATTTGAGTCCCTTCTCCTTGATAAACTTATTGAAGTGCTTGATTCCTTTTGCAAACCAATTATGGGGGTATTTCTTCTCTTTGGAAGAATTTTTAGGACCCTACCAATTCCCTTGATCAGAATGGTGTTCATTTGGAATGAAAAGGGGACTATTTCGATGTAGAAGTGGTCTTGAGATGAAATGGTTTGCAATAGAATAGGTAGAAACAATATAAGGGGACCACACCTATATATATAGGGTCCTATGTCATTTATCTTTTTCTGTTTCTCATGGAGAAAAGTGCTCCTGATTTCTTGGCCTCCTTCTCTTTCATGTTCTGTGCTCCCTGCAAAAACCACGTTTTCAAACTTCTATGTACGTTTCACAAACTAATGTTCTCAGCATTTCCCCATCCGGGTTCCACATTTCAGTTTCCACAAACAGGACTGTAGAAATTTTAAAACATAAAATCCATATTTCGCATGAATGAATTTTACGCGGCTGACTTGTTTGTATACTGAACGTCGATCCGCGAACTGATCCTCAAAAACTATTATTATGGGATTAAATTTTAATCCACAACTTCTGAATGCAAACCAAACCGAAGTCTAGGTTCATGGTTTTTATATTCCGTGGACCTTTATGTTCGCTGGCCAACAGTTTGTGGGCATACGACTCACGGTTATTCCACATACCATGTTTGTACATGGTGGATATTATCCACATACCATAGTTATAGGTGGAGTAGCTTATGCGTGTTATACTGTAGGTGGAATACTCTTTCGCGTACCATTTTTATAAACAGTACATGGAGCCTTTTGCGGACATGTTTTAAGTCCTTTCTCAATTTTTTCCATACCCTTTTCCCAACAATTCTTATCGGACTAAATTCTCATTGGCTTCTGGATCTTCCTATATAGGTTTCAATCAATAATTCTCAGGCTGCTGACAAATCGATGAAGACGAGGGCCTCCATGGTAAGGAATATAGATGATAATCTTTAAACCCATATAATTTTCTATGAAAGATTTATGATGGTCTTCTTAATTCCAGAGCTTCTAGCTTATACGTTGTCCATTCAGTTTCCACTTTATGGATTTGGTCTCCCTACTGGCGTGACTATATCGTTTCTTGACCCTAACATCCCTTTCATCCTTTTAGAGGCACCACAAGATCATGATCATGCCAAAATTTCCCCAATTGGAGAAGTCATCGTTTCTCCTACTCAGTAATTGTTTTTCATATTACGAGGTTTGACATGGACTCAAGGAAACCGAAAGTTCCAAAATGGTGTCTCAAGATTAGACATCCAATAATACACATCCATTATGAGAATTTATTGAGAAAATCATAGTGGTGGGTGGAGAACCACATGGGATTTGCAGGTTAGAGGATGTTTCTCCGATGAGTGGGCCTAAGCATTCTGGATGCATCAGACATGTCTAGAGTCCCCCATTTAGTTGGAAGTGGTGGGCTTGCACCAGGCAGCATGGGTGTCTTAGTTTGCAAACTTCTCTCCAGGTGAAATCCTTCTGGAATTTCTGAGTCGCCGGTGTTCGAGCACCAACACCATTCATCTACTACATGGGGAATTTGGGATCAATATATGGGATATATACTAGATTGAAGGTCTCCCAATCCTCAGAAAGATGTATGATGAATTTCTCCCATTATTCGCCACCTGGAATGACACCGATCACGTGTCTCCTTTGACAAAGAGTTTACTAGTCATTGCAGCGGGATCACTAGATCATCCCCTCGAAGCCCATTCCCTCATCCCATTAGAAGTGCGTATAAGGTTATTCTTGTAGAAAAACGGGCCTAAGACGATGGAATTCCATATTAGAACTCACCCAACCCGCCAGTCCCGCCAAAATCTAGGGTCTTACTATGCTACCCTTGAAGCAGGGCAGTATTCCACATTGGGATGTGAGATTTGGCATGAAATTTTACTAGTTCTTAGGCTAGCATGTTTCTTCGCCATGTTCTTATGTGGTTGTATCCTCCCATCCCGTGACATATACAATGGGATTCAGGCCAACACCTTGATGATGGAGGCCATGCTGGAGGAGGGTCGACCCATTAATTTGGACCTAGCTACCCTTGCCTGACTTTATTAATTATTAATACATATTCCTAAAGGTAGGTCTCTACATCGTCTCAGTGGACCATTCCAATTACTATATGGTTGTATGGAGGAAAACTTCCCCTTTTATGAATATTAGAACACTACATGGGTTCCTCATTCTAACTTTCTTCCGGCTCTTCTCATCATTTCTGAAGTCCGTCCCCAGACTCTGGCTGTTACCGATGCAGTTTGGATGTTGAATGACGCCTCTCATTTCACATTTTTACTGCATCCTACCCCTCATAGATCATTGAGAGCTGATAGGGGTGGTTCCTTGGATTAATGTTCATACATCATCAATATTTGGGACAGGATGCTCACCGCCTGTGTAGTCTGAGTAGTTATTTGTGAACCATACCTCCCCCACCGGTTTTCTAGGCAGTTTGGATATCTTCAATGGACTGTGCTACTTTTGGTTGTTCAACTAAGGGGAGAATCTCATCCTATTGTTCTACGTCAATTGTGGCTTATGATGATGCATAAAGGTGATGCTAGAGAGATTATCATTCCTAACACAATGGGACCCACATTCCTCTCACTGGATTATTCCCAACTATGGGTCAATTATTTCCCCATGAGGATATTGAAAAAACCAGTTTTGTAGGTATAGAAACCCCTAACCATTTCCTATCCTGTTCCTACCCTAACAACAACACCACACATTCCATTTGTCACGAGAGGTGCAACCGCCACACCTTCTAATTCCGTCCCTTCATCATCCATGATGGATACACCTCCTGCTCTTGCTCTCGTAGTGAGAAGGCACTTGATTCGTCATCAATAGTTTCTAGGAGGGGTTTCATTAATACAACCAATTTTAGTGGGGAACGATTCATACTACCCCCCTTCAGTGGATATTTCCCAAGATCTTGATGTGACGAGCACCATCCAAGCATCCCCAATCATCCTAGAGATCGCAGTTCTTCCTCTGCATTCGGCTCCAGTGAATGGGACATTTGAGGGAAAAGAGAGTCTCCCACCTTGGGTGACTATATTTAGGTCCCTCGCCACTCCTATGATGATGCTTCCCACTTACAGACACATGAAATCAAGGGAAGATCGAAGTGACGGTGTCGTGGTGAGACACCATGTGGTATGCAAAGAGGTATGGAGTCAATTATGTTTTCTTTCCACAGAGACACCCTTAGACAGTTTGGCCAATGTATGTGACAATTTTTAGTTTTTATATAATGAGATGGGTTCTAGTGGATTTTATTATCAACACATTTACTTATTTATTTTCCAAATCATCATTTCCTGAGAAGACCTCACCTCCTACAAGGACAAGCTATCCATGATCAATTATTTTCATCACTAGGTGGAAGCCTTCTAAGATATTTCGGAAGAATTTTCCCATCAGACGACCGAGGAGGTGAAGGCCCATAATTTGGTGGCGGCTCGAGAGGAGGAGCTGTAGGAGTGTGAATCACAAGTAGCTAGGTGGAGGGAGCAACTAGGATCTTCATGCACCAATTATGAATTCGTCCAAAAGAAAGGTAAGGGCTTTAAATTTGTCCTGAAACATGTGCATCTAATGATCAAAGACGAAACAGAGGAAAGAACTTCTTTGGGAAAAACCGTCGACAGCCCACAACAATCACTTTCCATCCTTTTGAAAATGGGGAAGCAAGACCTATTGTAGTTTTTTCCCAAATTATGGAATTTACCCTCCCCCTTTTTTTACTCTAGAGAGACTCCAAATTAGGGATGTTCCTCCATTTTTGCTGAACCCGATGAAATAGATTTGGATTTTAAATATCTCTTCCTCGTCCCTTCCTATCAACATCATTTCAATAAAGTGATAATTTTAAACATGACTCGACATCAGTAAACTGAGATAATCGAATCGAGCTCTATTTTTTTCCTGAGATAAGGGGATCAACGAGTGTAGTTTGAATATTGTTGAGGTTGAATGGAATACCTCATGAACATTTATGTATTTTTCATTATTACCCTAATTTTTTCCAAAGAATTCTCGAAACGATCTTAGCGGCCATACCATGGATTTTTCTTTGGCCTCCCTTTGTGGGTTTCTGACCTAACAAGATTTCACCTTTTCTAATGGCTCAATGTGTTTTTTTATTGAACTGATACTCGAATTTTACATAGAGGTGCCTTCGGTGGATTTTACCTATAGAAAGAATAATGTCTCTTCCTTCTCTAGAAATCCACATTCCTTCTATTCAAACTTATTACTAATGTTTTAGGTCAAATAGCTGTGACCACATTTAATGGGGTAAGGCCTCTACTCGGGACCATTAGTCATGAATGTTCTAGTATCCTTAAATCATGGGTTATGGATTTTTCTTGACCCTAGATTTGAGGATTATGAATATTCTTGAGGCCCAAGAGCTACTTTAGGTATAAATAGGTAGTAAAGGACTATTCTAGAGAAGAATTCACCTTTGATTAACATCCATTTTTGTGGGCTACGTATGCAGAGCTGCTGGGGCATGATATGCATTGTTAATCAAAGGTGTCTATAGGGCATTGGCCTTCCATTACTAATGTCCTCATGGGATTTTAAGCATCTGGGATTCATCATGATGTTCGGAGCCATAATAGGTGGCTGGATTGAGTAGTGTTGTTTGAGAACATTAGGAACATTCACATTTTCCTTGAGTGGGAAATAATTCCAACACATTTCATACTTGTGTGAGGGATAGATGGAAAGTGGTAAGTTCAGTTAAGACTCTTTTCTATGTCAGGGGCACTTGGGAAAAAGGAGGTACATAATCCACCATCTGGGAGTTTTTTGAATCTTGGGGTGTGACAAGATGTGAAGTTCATTTGAGCATATAAAGGCTGGAAAGGACTCTCCCAGTGATGAATTTTCCTTTAATTCATGACCATTTTTGTGGGTGATGTATGCAGAACCACCGGGGCATGGTATTCATAGTCAAGAAAAGGTGTCACCATGAACACTAGCCTTCCATCTTCAATGGACTTTTGATGATTATGAATATTGGGAACTTCTTGAATATGGTGTGCGACCTTCAACTATGGGTTCCCCTGGTCAAAATAGGAGGCTTTTTAGCTGAACTTCTTTGAGGAAACCTAGAAATGGGTTGGGGAAATATTTATTTTCATGTGGATCAACTTCGTGCATGTAGATATGATATCTTTTAGAAACCTCAAAAGAGACCAATGATGAATCAGAACCATATGTTCCGATATATCCAGGATGTGTGAAAGGGGGAAAATGTAAACCACGACTTTGAGAGCCCTTGAATCAGGAGGGATGGAGTGAGGCTTGAAAGCCATTGGGCCTACTAAGATAGGAGAGGAATCTCATGGGGATGAATTTTCCTTTGATTGAATGACATTTTTAGGGTGATGTATGAAGAGCCATCGGGGCATGATATGCACGGCCAATCAAAGGTGTCCACAGGATAATGGCCTTCTATCCCTGATGGCCTTGGAGAGTTATGGGGACTCAAGATCACTCAGAGCATGGATTTTGGAATATGTAATGGGTATACCATGACATATTGGGGACATTTGGGATGTGATTTACTCATGTAATGGTGTCCCTTACGTAGATCTGACCCATACACAAGGTGAGGTATTCATTCTATCTTTGGGATACCCAGTCATTTAACACCACATGGCAAGGACACGGGGTTCCTCCCGAGGAAGAGAACCGTGAGATTCCTTTTATGGTCTTACTATTAGGACTGAATTCTTGGTCCATTTTTTCATAATGTCACGGAGGATCTCTTTCTATGATCCCTATTCCACGTGAGATATGCTCGGTGTGAGAAACAAGGGATCAAAAGGGTTTCATGTAACCATATATGAATAGTTAATTCAACATTAGGGGGAAATTTTAGGCTAAATACATTGCATTTTAGTTTTACGTCATGTGGTGAGGATGATTTTGGCCATGCAGTTTAGCATCGTGCGGTGAGGATGATTTTGGCCTTGTAGCTCCGCATCGTTCGGTGCAGACAACTTTTTCCTTGTATTTTAGCGTCATGCGGTGAGGATGATTTTTGCCTTGTAGTTTAGCATCATGTGGTGAGAATGATTTTGGCCTTGCAAAGGTCTTCAGAAGTTTTAGGTTAATCACAGTCGGGTTGTTCCAGCATTCCTTAGACGCGAGTGATGATAGAAGGTGTAAACCATTGTCTCGGGGGAGACTTGAATCAGAGAGGATGACATGGGGGTTGATAGCCATTGGGAGTACTAAGGTAGGATAAGACTCTCATGGGGACGGATTTTACTTTAATTGGAGGCCATTTTTGTGGGTGACGTATGTAGAGTCACTAAGACATGATATGAATAGTCAATCAAAGGTGTCTGTAGGACACTGGCCTTCCATCCCAGATATCCTTTGATGATTGTGCAGATCCATGTTTTCCCATGTTATGGAGTGTGAAAAATGGGAAATGTATTCCTGGGAATGTGAGAATACCCAGACCATGATTAACCACGATCTTATTAGAGCTTCTATATTACTCCGACCCACGGATGGGGGAAAGAGGCATATTTTATTGGTGGCTGGGCCAGGATGTTGAATCTGAGCCTCAATACGTATCCTACAAGATCTGGAATAAATCCACATGTAGTTCTAGATGTTACCTACAAAAATATGTTCGATGTTTTAGGGATTCTTGAGGGAATTTTGGTTTTACATGAGATGGGTCCCAGGCCTACCATACTTCTATATGGTTTACTTTCATAACAGAATCCATACCACTAGTCCTAAGATCACGTGAGTTATACTCGATGTGAGAAACAAGGAGTGGTTACTAAGTCTCCTCTATAAGTGTGAGGCGATAGATAATATGATGGGGGCCCTTTAATTTTTTTCCCAGTGGGGCTGGGCCAGGATCGAATATTGAGGCATCACTATATATCCTTCAAGGGAAAGAATCAAGCTGTACCTAGTTTTGTGTGTTTCTGTACCGGTTTTTCTTGGTCCAATGGGTAGTGGAATTTTCATTCTACCCATCACAATTGTTAGGTCATCCATGTTTCTCCATAATTGAACTTAGTAGGATAATCTCTATCACCATTCCTATGATCATGGGAGTTTTACTAGGTGTAAGAAACAAGGAGTGATAAGGGTATCCTTTATGAATATCGGTAGATAGGGGGCATGATAGAGGATTTTTTTTATTTATGGGGGCAAGGCCAGGATCGAAGATCGAGGCATCACTACGTATCACACAAGAGCATGAATCAATCCACACATAGTTCTATGAAATATTATACAATTCATTGTCATGAATTTAGTACATTTTATCTATGTAGTTTAACGTCTTATAGCGAGGACGTGTTCCTTATAGTTTAATGTCATGTGGAAAGGATGACGACTCATAGTTTAAGGTCATAGTGATTGGACCATAACATGGGAGTATTTTTTTATGACTCATATTTTAAGGTATTATTGTTTGGACTTATGATGTGAGATGGTATTTTTATGACTCATAGTTTAGGGTCATAGAGTATGGACCATGATATGGGGAGATTTTTATGACTCATAGTTTAGGATCTTAGAGTTTGGACCTATCATGGGGATTTTTGATTACTCATAGTTTAAGGTCTTAGAGTTTAGACCATCACATAGAGGAATTTTTTTATGATTCATTTTTTAACGTCGTAGATCTTGGACTTTGGCATTGGGGTGATATTTTTAACTCATAGTTTAAGGTCTTAGATTTTGTACCTTGGCATGGGGATATTTCTAACTCATAGTTTAAGGTCTTAGAGTTTGGACCTATCATGGGGATTTTTCATTACTCATAGTTTAAGGTCTTAGATTTTAGACCATCAAATAGGGGAATTTTTTTATGACTCATAGTTTAACATCGTAGAGCTTGGACTTTGGAATTGGGGTGATATTTTTAACCCATATTTTATGGTCTTAGAGTTTGAAACTATCATGGGGATTTATCGTTACTCATAGTTTAAGGACTTTGAGTTTGGACCATCACATAGGGGAATTTTGTATGCGATGTATTTCATCAAGAAATTTTCATTTGTGGGAGTTGTGATGAGATTTACATCCATTGATATCTAGGTGTATGCTCCACTAGAATAGACCCGTTGTATGACATATGGTCCTTCCAACATTGGTTCAAGATTTAGGGGATTCTTCCCTAGTATCATCAGGGTTCTAAGGACTAAAACCATTTCTCCTTCGAGGAAAGATCAAAGTTGAACCTTTTTGTTGAAGGATCATGCAATCTGGTTTTGGTATATTTCCAAATGGTGTAGAGTGTGTAACCTTTTTTCTTCTAACCACTCTAATTAATCAAACCGTCTCTGGGATTTCTTGTCCATGGAAATATGATATCAAATGGACACAAAAAGTTACAACACTTGGATCTCAATACGTAACACTACCTCTAACCCGTATACTAGTGAGTACAGGGTTTCCTGAGTGGCGGTGCAGGTCGTGGTTCGATAGGACCACAAAGCATGAAGGATATTGTCTAGATACAATTTCTTATCCTTGTCAACCATCTTTTGAAGTATGTTGGATATATTCTTGTTGAATGATTCTATTTTCCCATTGGCCGGCGTGTGGTAGTAGGATGACTACATAGACTTGATTCCATATTCCTTGTACAACTTATCCAGTTCAGTAGAGCAGAAGTTGGTGATGTTGTTCATCAGTATTGTATGAGGGACACCAAATCTGTTAATGATGTTGGCCATCACAAAGATGATGATGTTTTTCTCCATAACTTCCTTAAGGTGTATGAATTCATCCAATTTAGAAAATAATTCGGTTGCTATGAGTATAAACCTGAATTGCCTAGCTGTAGCAGGAGGATACAGTCCCACAACATCCATCCCCCAAGCAATGAATGGACAGGAGTATTTAGCCACATGAACTAACTCCAGGGGGTAGTGTATGAAATTATCATGAACTTGGTAAGAATTTCACTTCTGAGTGAATACGGTGCAATCATGTATCATGGTTGGATAGTAATACCCAAGCCTCTAGATTTGACGAGAGAGCTTGATTGCTGACTGTTGTGCTCCACAAGCTCTGACGTGTACTTATTTCATGACGGTCGTAGTTTCTTCTCCATCAATTCACCTAAGAAGGAATCCATCAAGGCTTCATTTGTAGGGGACCTTCTCTTGGTTCCTCCCATTTTATAGGGTAAAATTGACTTCCCGCCTTCGGTCCTGATCCCTTTTAGCCCTAACTGGTGGGAGTTCCTTGTTCCGAAGGTAATTTGTGACAGGTGTCATCCAATCGGTGGTATAACCATAAGGCTTAGTAATGGGGATAATTTCATCAATTTCCTATGTATTACTCTGGATGAATGACATGACCATCCGATGAAGAGCAATGATAATGACTGTTTTATCCCAGTTGGGATCATCCATGGTTGTGGCTGCATTTGCCAAAGCGTCAGCTTGAGAATTTTGTGACCAGGGGACATGACTCAATGTTGGTTCTGATGGGAATTCTACAATCAGTTCTCGAACATAGTTCATTAAGGCAACAAACACTTCTTTCTTGATTTCATAATCACCTTTGACCTATTTGATGACTAGCTCCAAATCACCCTTAATTTTTAGGTGTTTTTCTTACACCTGGAGTGACAATTCCAGGCCATCAATGAGGGCCTAATACTTTATTTCATTGTTCTTACACCCTTATGAAAGTAGGAATGATTAAGGAAAGATGTACTTTTCATGATACATGAGTACGAATCCTAGCCCCACTTTGTTGATCTTGGGATCCTCCATCCTTTTCCGTGTCAGGCTCTAGGAAGCACCGTCTAAGTATATTCCCGACATCTAGGGGTTCTCATGGATGGAAAACACTTCTTCATCTAGAATATCGGCATCAAATGGTGTTGTTTTTTCTGAGGGCTGCTCATCTAGGAAGTCTACTAAAGCCAGGCCTTTGATGGTCTTCTAGGGAACGTACCATATCTAAAACTGTTGTTGTATGTTCGCTCATCATTGTAGGTTCCCATTTAGAATGGAATTATTGAGGATATACTTGAGTGGGTTGCAGTAGGATACCAGGTGGACCGCATGGTGCTGCAGGAAATGCCTGAGCTTCTAAACTGTAAAGATTACGGACAAGCAGTTCAATCTTAGAATACTGAGTTTCAGCATCAATCATTGTCCGGCTGAGGTAGTAGAGGCTTTTCTCACTACCGACATCATTTTTCTATGCAAGGAAGGTGCCTAATGACTGTTTTAGGGTAGTTACATATAAAATAAGTGGTCTTCCCTCAACTGGAGGCATGATCACCATCAGGATTATGAGATATCTTTTGAGGTTGTCAAATTATTCTTAAAAATCATTATCCCATTCATACATAACTCCTTTATTTATGAGCTTGGTGAAAGGTAAACATTTACCTGCTAGGTTGTCTATGAAGCATAGAATGTAGGAAAGGTTCCCCTGGAGACCTCTCAGCTCGGTGAGGTTGCAAGGTGGTGGCATGCCATGAATGGATATCATCTTCTTAGGGTTGACTTCTATGCCAAGGTGGCATATGAAAATGTCGATAAATTTTCCATAGGTAAAACCAAAGGCATAGTTAATGGTATTCATCTTTAAATTGTGATTTCTCAATTTTTTGAAGAATGTTTCAAGGTCAACTAGGTGGTTCGAACGCTGTCGTAACTTAACCACCAGGTTGTCGACATAACACTCGACAAGTTTTCCCAAAACTGGCTTGAATATGTGATATATGGCATGCTAATATGTGGTGCCATCATTCTTTAGACCAAAGAACATCACGTTATAACAAAACACCCCTAAGGTGCCCTAAAAGCTGTAGCTTCTTCGTCTCCTTGGGCCATCCAGATTCAATCATATCTGGAATATCCATCCATTAAGGAGAGGGCTTTGTATTCGGCTGTCACATCAATCAAAAATTCTATGATCGGGACTGGGAAGTAATCTATTGGGAAATACTAATTAATGTACCTAAAGTCAATGCAGATTTTAATATGTCCATTCTTCTTTTTTGTAGGAACTATTTTGGCCAGCCAGATCATATATTGAACCTCCCGTATGAAGTTGGATTTGATCAGTTTTTCAACTTCAGCCTCTATTTTGGCAGAATGCATTAGGTGGGTCCTTATAGCTTCTTTTTTATAGCCTCGGTGATCTTCTGGTAAGCCTAGATGATGGGTGGAGACTTCAGGATTGAGGCCAGGCATCTCAGTTTAATTCAAGGAAAACACATCTCAATTATTCTTTAGGAAGTAGGTATATGCATCATGTTCCTCAATAGGGATGTACATACTGATTAAAGTGGGTCATGGGTCATTTTCAGTTCCCAGATTTATCTCCCTAATTTCATCGATGGTGGTGGAAACACCTTCTTCAAATGCAGGAGGAGAATCCTTGAGGTCTTCTTCCTCTTATTCCTTTTCATCTTGATCATATTCCCCTTCTAATGGAGAAAGGATTTTTGAGACAACTTCTTCAATATTGGGAAATAAATTTTCTTTTACCTTAGTGTGTGAGGAAAGGGCGGTTTGATGTCCCAAGGATGGGCCGAGAGCATCTTTAACAGGGATTTTCCTGATAACATGGGAGTCATCCAATTATTTTATGTCTTTGGACTTGGTAGTCATGGAAGAGACCGTGAAGACAACTTATTCTATATCTAGGCTTGTAATTATGCATTCAACTTGGCTGATGGGTACTACATACCCCTCCCTAAGCTGCTATAAGGGGTTGACGAAAGCCATATCTAATCCATTCAGGGCATTGATCCAGTCAATGTCATCTGTCAAAATGTGTTTTTATTTTGACTCATAGAACCCCACGTTGATGTAATGAGACTCACTGAACTCAAATGTGGATTTTTCAGTGTGAAATATCTCGTTTATCCCATTATTGAAATTTTTAATACACTGATGGTATGAGGACATAATTACAGAATTATGATGTAGCCAAGGCCTCCCTAATAGAACATTTAAGTTCGTACTTTGTCACACCACCAAGAATTTGGAATCTGATATGAGATCTTTGATCCATGTTTATACTGGATTCCTCCCAACAGTTTCTTATCACATTTTTCATATCTTAGCAGTGTTTTTGTGCATGGTGTCAAGATGTCTTCATCATATCCCAGTTGACGAAGTGTTCTCTGTGGGAGGAGGTTAACTCCAGAGCCATTGTCGATGAAGATCCTCTGAACATCAATTCCAATTATCTTTACAAACACCTATAAGGGTTTGATGTTCCCTTGCATGATGGCGTCTTCATCCCTATCTATGAAGGAGACGATGGCATGACATTCTTCGGGACTAGTCTCGGTTCAGTATACTTTATTCGTTGATCCTTCATCCTCGAACACCTTGGGACTTAGCAAGGCTTCGATGAGTTCCTCCATAAGATCTTCGAACAAACTCAATGCATCCAGGATTGAAAGATTTTCTGGTACTAATGATAGCTGCTTTAAAATGTCTTAATTATTATCTAAAGGTCAGTTCATCTTGGAATAGGGTAGCTCTTTTGCAAACACAGTAGGGGCTTGAGATTTGGAAGTTGATGTTTCAGCCTCTGTAGAAGGAGTCGGCGGTACTGCAGTCCTTTCCACATATGGCTGGACTGGTCTTCCTGTATACCTTAGGCAGTTTGATACTTGTTCTTCCCCTGATGGATATTCCAAGATTTTTGGGCTTTGGTTTTTCAAGTAGGGGATAAAGAGCATTCCAGTTCTGGTTTCATCTGCCAGAGGGTCCTTCCATGAGTTTCTACGATATTAATAGTTTGACTTGTGATGTGGCTAGGAATTTGACTCCTGCCATGATCATGCCTTCTGGGAAAACACCAGCCTCTGCGGCCTCTTCCTTTGGTTCTCCTGTTGGGCATGGGGAATTCAGGCTTGTGGGCATAGTCTTCATCAGAGAAGGGGTCCATCAATTGAATGACATTAATGGAGCCAAATATCAGTTCTTAATATGATACTATTCCCGTCTGACTGCCTCCTTCAAATGGTACCATTTGGAGAGGTGGTTCCCATTGTACCATTTGGTGGGGAAGTGCCTGTTGAACTGAGTCTATTGGCATGAAGTCCAAAAGTTTCAACACTGATATTTCCATTGGTACAATCTTATCTTCTTTCTCTTTCTTTATTCCCTTCTATCCTTTTAAGGGCCACGAGGTTGAGTAGGATTGTTGTACTAT
Organism: Viscum album; assembly: GCA_963277665.1. Lineage (NCBI taxonomy): Eukaryota > Viridiplantae > Streptophyta > Magnoliopsida > Santalales > Viscaceae > Viscum > Viscum album. The sequence goes on along the minus strand of OY728136.1, from coordinate 1,420,568,822 downwards.
TTTAGGAGATTTTGGGGGCATAGTAGGTTATTTCATCTATTCCTGGAGGATGTCGTGGACTCGGTTGATGGTCTTCTGGGTCATCCAGTTGTAAAACATTTTCTCCTTCTTTCCAGCGACTGTTTTACACTCCCCTTACTATCTTAAGTCTGAGGTGAAAACATACAACACTTGTGCTGGCGGCGGGACCAACTTTACTTTCCCAGAATCCACCATCTTTTATAGGAAATCCTTGAAAAAATATAATTCCTGGATGGTGTGTCCTAGTATCTGGTGATACAGACAATAATTTTGATGGTCATCAAGACCCACTTCATCATCTCACTTTAGCACTGGTAGTCGGAGCATATTGGAATTCATGGAGGTTATGAAATAGTCAAAGATCTGGTCATCTCGGAACAAATAAAATCTATTTATTCGTTCTTTTAACTAATTTATTTTAACACCTCATCGCTCATCCTGTTGAGGTGAGGGTGGCTGTTGGTGTCCAGGGGTCCTATATGGTTCAGTGGGGGCCTAGCAACTGGGGGTGGTGTTGGGGGAAGTTTAAGCATGACAGAAGCCACTTCAGCCTTTTTCTATTCCTTTCCTAGGGGTTGATGGGGCCACATGGGACTTAAGGTTAGCCCTTTTCAAGGAGTCTTCAATCCTTTGGGAAATGGTAGAGAAGTCTCGAAACTCATCGGTGTACTTCACTAGGATGAGCAGCGTTCACAATTCATCTCGAAGGTTATCGATGCACATGGTTATCATCTCATCTTGGGGGAGTGGCCAGTTCTAGGAATATGTTAGGACTTTCCATCTAGAAATGAACTTTGAGACTCTCTCGTTCTCTTTCTACTTGTAGTTCATGAGATCACTGACCGTCATCTTGGGTAGCATTGAACAGAAATGGAAGAGAAACTATCGCCAGAAATCCTCCCATCCTGTAATTGAATTATCTGGCAGGCTAGTATACTATACAATACCTGAGCTTTAGAGGGTTCGTATGAATAACCTGAATTTTACAGCTTCATTCTACTCTGGAGTTCCCATCATGGGGTCACAATAAGAGGAATAGTGCATCAAATGCTGTTCTGGGTCCCCTGAGCCATTGAATACTGGGAATACGGGGTTCCTAAAGTTTGGTGGTGGCAGAACATTGCTTACCCACTCAGGGTAGGGTTTTCACTCTAGTTGTATCAAATCGCGCCACCCCTACATGGATTCTAGTCAGGCTGTTAAAAACACGATGGTGTTTAAGATCCCTTGATGCATATCCTGTCAGGTTTGATCTTGATCTTTTGCAGTAGGGGACAAGATTGGGCATGCCAATATAACTAGAATTTGGGGTGGATGCTTAGTTGGGGGCATCATTTGTAGGTTTACCAGGGTATATTATAGTTTCCTTCCCAATGGGGGTAAGCCTTGATGTCCTTCTAGGGCATAGTTGAATGGCCTTCCGATCTTGGATTACTTAACTAGAATGAGTGCCTATTGTCTGGGAACTTCTATTAAGAGCACCTGCTGAGTTTCCATGGAGGGAACAAATCCAATGAGATAACTACCTCGACGTAGATCTACATTAATTCGTCTGAGCTTTTTCATTTCTTCCTCCTTCTTAGTCCTCAAGGGTGATGGATTCACTCTCATGAGGAGGAGAATGAATCTCATAGATGAACTTGGATTTATTTTTCTCTTTTTTGGAGTTTCGCGGGGGTGGTAATGTCGTATTGACTGAGGGGCACCCAGATTTAGAACCGCCCTCTGGTTCTAGGTAGGCACACCATCAGGGTCGGCATGGAATGCCTCTGGGAGGGAACCATATTACTTTGCATATTCTCCCCCTACGTCATTTCCTATGTGATTCTTGGGGTTGATGCTCACCACGTTAATTGAGGAGTGTTTCATTGAGGGTGGTGTACCTAGTTCTGAATGGTGGGACGGCTTTTTTCTCCCTTTATTGGACATTATCCTTCCATTGTGTGGTATTATCTAGGCTTCATGATGAAGATTGAATCGAAGGGAGCCATGGTCTGACCGCGTAACACGCCTTTCTCTCAAAGGGTACAAACCAAGATAAGGGGTAGAACATGTAACTCCTCTTTCTATAATTCATCCTAGAAGGTGGAAGACAGACTTCCTCCATGTGTGTATTTGAGGTAAAAATTCCCCAATCCATGTGGGCTGGGGTTGTTCCTGTTCTCCTGTCGCTACACTATGGCCTGGATTTGTTGGTCTTACAGGGGAATTTTTATTTAAAAATTCCCCCATCCCTATGGGGTGGGTTTGTTCCTATATCAAAGCTGTAGGAACCACTATTTCCACCCTTTGAATTTCACGTACTTATGAGAGGGTGTAATCAGAGTGTGGCATTGGGCCTACACGGGATCTATGGTCTTTCAAATACATGAGCACTACTTTCAATTTGGATTCCCTTTGGCAGAAATCCTTTTGGATGTTCCTGGCCGCCTGACTCACAATTTTTTCAATGGCCTGATCTCTTCATCCCTGATGTTTTTGAGACTTACTCTGAGATGGTTTTTTTGAGTATCCCATATTTCCTAAGAAGGGGTTTCATTTGACTATTTACTATGGGTAATGACATTACAGGATGTCATTTCCATTGGGGCATGTTGGATGAGTCATGGGGTGAATTGTAAAGATCCATGTTCTCCCCACCCCTGAATGTGAACTCTATCCAGGGTGTTTCCAATTAGGTGATGCAATTTATGCAGTTCATGGAGGCAATCCAGTTCACGGTTTTTCTTTATCCTTTTTTATTGTGTCTACCTTGTGGACGGGAGGGCTTCCAAGTCGATCATATGGCAACGCTCCCCTATTGTGCTGACATGGTCTATGTACCATTTTAAGGGTATGAATTTTTATTTCATATTTTGAAGATTTTTCCATAAATTGAGGTGAATGTCATGCATTCATTACCTGGAAAATTCCCCTGGTATCTCGAAGTGAGAAGTGTTCTTAGGCCAATAAATTACTGGTATACTATCCCTATCTAGTTATCATCTCACAAGCAACATATCATGATGTTGTTATTTTGGAGGCTCCTCTACTTGATGTTCCCAGCTTGACTTCTTCATGATGATTTTGTTCCAAGAAACTGGGCAGGTGGGGGCATTATCAATTTGCAGACGCCGTGGGGGTGGCTCTGAAGATGAGCATGGCCCTGGGTCATCTTCTGGTTGAGAAAAAATATTGCTCGTTATAGACGGAGTTCCTAATGTGTCTAACTATGTTCTGAGCACCTCATCATAGGAGGTCTTTCTCATATTTATTCCGGAAATGGGAGGAACTTCCTGCCATCATGTATTTTGGATGTGAGGAGGACCTTCACAAGTGGTGTTGCGATGGTGGGGACTACTGTGGAAACTTGATGTCCGACCGTGAGGATTTTCCGGAGAGAGTTCACCCTGGGGAGGAACTTTTTGTTGGGCTTTAGAAGGGGGGGGGGAATTTCTTGCTGCTTGATGTCATTATGGTGAGGGACATTATAACCACTATTATTATAGAGAGGACAACCATAATTACTTGATATCTGGCTGCAGAGAGAATTTATTCAGTGTACATCCTGGGGAGGACCTTCGTGATGTACTATAATGAGGGGAGGACCTTCCATTTCTTGGTGTCACTGTGGGGAGGGCCTTCAAAACAACTATAATTGTGGGGAGGGACTTCACAATGGCCTTCATCATGGTGAGGACTACCATCATGACTTGTTATATGATGACAGGGAGAAGCATATCTGCAATGTATACCATTGGGTGTACCATCAGGGTGGACAACAACTAAGGGAGGACCTTCTTGCTATATGGTCTTCTAGAAGAGGGGAGGGATACCCGACGTCCATCAGAAGATAGGCTCTCATGATCGATCATTCTTGAACCATGGAGTAAACCCCCATGGGTGCTCTATGGAGGACCTTCAGAGATGGTGGTAGCAACATCTCGAGGAGGATCTTATCAAATTATACTACCACTTCCATAATTTGGTAATATAATGACCGGGTCTTAAGCCTTTGTTAATATGTGTTGGATGGAATTGAGAACCCCTACATCCAATGAAGCAGGATCCTGTACATGCTCTTCATTTTACTATTTCTTTTGTCACTTTTCATTTTTAGGCACTCTCTTGAATGTAATCGGTGACATATTATATTTTTAATGGCTTCATATATGGGTTCCCATATTTTTGGGTCTAGTTATTTCGTCTAGATACACCATTGAGCATCCTGAGTTTTGGCAGGGATATATTCTGGCCTTGGAGTGGCCACGACATTGGACCAAAGTCCCCCACTCAGAACATGTATTTTTTCTCGATCCGGTTGTCCATATGTTGTGGGATATTTCCTTATACCCTCCTATACTGGAGCAGGGATGCATATCTACTCCAGAGTGACTAACTCATTTTGCAAGTGAGTCATTCCGTTCGAGAAAATCGAGTCATGGGCCCAATTTCTCACCTTTTCTACCGATGCAATGATATCTTGGCATGTTTGGAGGATACAGTATAAAATCAATGACTCATCTTCCATCATGGCCAGGATGTGCTAAGATACATATTTGGCTTGAACGGGTATGAAGGCCCATTCCGATGTTAGAGAAGGAGTTTGTGCCTTCTACGGTCCTTCATGAGTTTCCAGTAGATACTAGTCGTTCTCCTATTTCAGGATAGAAGAACGAGTATCTTTCTGGTTGTCTTTTCTGGTTTCCACCGTATTTGACTAGTGGTATTCATATTCATGAGTGGGGATTTCCATCTGCTCTCTTGCTACTGTATTTGTCTCATGGGATTTGTATGCATCTGTAGGAATTTGAATCTGCTCATATTTTATTGCTTCCCTATTTGGATGGCGGCCTTGATATGAATGAGTAGGTATTTGTGCCTGTGTATAGTTTTTTGTTTCCCTATTTTGATGGTAGGCTTGAAGTGAATCAGCAGGTGTTTGTGCCTTCGTGTAGCTGGTTGCCGCCCTATTTTTATGGGGGGCATGTTGTGCATCGGCAGATTTATGCATCTGCCTTTATCTAGTCATTCTGTCTACATGGAAGGACTGATGATCACTAATAGAAATGGGCATGTGCTCATATTGTTCCACCCTATTTCTGTGGTGGTCTTGAGTGGAGAGGGAAGAGTTGTGTGTCTTCCCGTTGAACTCCGCCGCTTTAGTATGACATAGCTGCTCTTTAGGAACTAGGGAGATAGTGTGTCCTTGGTTATATATTGTCCTCCCTTGGAGGGCATCTTGAGGGCCCCGGGTCTTCTGGACTTTGGTAGGTTCTATCGGCATAAGGTCCTCCTCGGTGGGAGGAGGTCTAGTCATCTGGTGTCGGTTGTGACAATCTCTGGTGGGGGCCCGTGGGAAGGCCCCCTATGCTATGGGGATGAAGTCATCAGTATTGAATTCATCTACCTCCTTAAGTTAATGGAGGTAGTCATTGTCATATTATGGGGATATGCTCTAGAAATGGTTTGAGACAACCAATGGGGACACCCTACGCTAAGGTGCCGGCAGCGGCTGAAGAGGCAGATAACGGACCGTCGCAGACTGGAGGGCATATCTTGTGGCCTCTAGTGTGGGGAGAGTATCATTTTAGTGGTACTCTTTGATCAGTGTATTGGATACCCATCATTGATGATGCTGGGTAGGCGAAGGGGTCCTACTCTTCGTAGAGGCCCAGGCCGCCCGCGAGATTGCAGATGCGTGCGTCTTCATGGATCATGCAGATGTCATTTGGATCGAAGGTAACTATGTGGTAACCTTTAATACATGTATGACATACAGAACACTAAACATCGTCAAAGTATCATTCCTTTAAACACATTCACATTTGGCGATTCATCTTGGCCCCCTTTCCCTTTTCTTTTTTTCTATGGGGAAAAGATGCCTGAGTGGGGTGAGACTGCCACCTTGGATAAGGATTCATGTCAGGTTCACTATTTTTGTTCCGCCTCCAAGGTGGCATGTTTACACGTACTAGGGTGGAAAAATGGTTTGTCGTGTAGTGTCCTTTTTTCTATTATCATTTGGGTAGAACCACCACCTTGGTTAAGGATTCACATCGGGTTCACCATTTTTGTTCAACCTATGAGGTGGCGCATTTACAAGCGGTGCAGATATGGCACGACAAGGATCATCACTTGTCCCTTTTTCCATAGAGACAAGCTCTCATCAAATTTTCCATTACATTGTTTCGACCCATTCAACATCATTATCCATTAAATAAGGTTGAATAAACCATATGGGGAACTGTTGGTCCCAACAGGTGATTGCATTGGGGTCAAGCACTCATGAAATCAGTCCTTATCAGATATAACCTCCTTGGATGGTCCCTAACGGGTTTATTCATGGATCCCGGAATTCCCAACGGCCCTAGAATCCATGATTCTTGTACCTACTTTCCAAAGGTAGGTGCTCATTGACTGGAGATTTGGCCAGCAACACTTAAGGACTCCATTGGTTGAGAGGATGGGAGGTCAGGCTCACCGCACCCTTCGAGGGGAGGATTGTTGCCTATTTAGGGACTCTCTTATAGATTTATGTCATGTTCATATATTCGTGAATCCTTGGTTCATTCTTTAAGAGTGTTTCCATGGGCTACCCTTGGTTTTTTAGATCATCGTGAGCATGCATATGCTTGATGCCATGGAGGTGATGCTGACTTAGCCATATTGTAAGTTGCTCTGGAGTTTATCATCATCCAGGGGGAACATAAGGTGACTTGATGTTAGGATTGGGCCCACAAGGAGGGATTCCTACGTATCCTTGAGAGAGGAATCACATCCCACGTATTTTGGATTGTGTGGGTCTTACACATGGAAGCTTCCCATTTGATAAACATGGTTCAATGAACCCTTTATGGATGGGCACCCATGTGAGATTGGGCCTTCTGGTAGGTGCCCTACGTGTCTTATTTTGGTCATGAATCATATTTCTCGTAGTTTAGAAGTTGTAAGGCTTACGCATGGAATTTTCCCATTTGAGGGGGCATGGTTGGGTGGACCCTTTATGGGTGGGAACCCATTTGAGATCAGGCCTTCTGGTAGGTGTCCTATGTATCCTGTTTTGGGAAGGAATCAGAGTTCCCGTAGTTCAGATTGTGTGACATTGTTGTGATCCTCACAAACCTCTAAGCCCACGTGAGTAATTCTAGGTGTGAGAAACAAGAGGATTTGAAATATTCAGCAATGCACATGCCTACTCCCCTATTGGTGGGGGAGGGAGATCCCACAACGGAAGAGGTTGGGGCGACAGTTCTCGAGGGCATGGATTGATGAAACTTTCCATGTGAGATGGTATAAAAGGTCATGCGGTCCAGCTTAGGATGATTGGGGACTTACCTTAGTGGGAGGGCCCTAGAGCATGTTCTGGGAAGGGGAGGAATTTCATCCCCATTAAAGGGGGCAGTGAACATAACCCCTTCGACTGATCATTGTTCTTCATTGAATGGAAATGAAAGTGATCACCCCTAATCCTTAGAAGGGGGGAGGTTCACATCGGCATCCCAGGGCTGGAATCCCGGTTACTGTGGGAATGTAGCCTTATAGGCATTCCCAAAGCCCACACCTTTGTTGCGGTGGCCTTCATGAATTCACTTACTATGGGTATGTAGACTCAATGGGGCACGCTGATGCTCCTGATGGCCTAATCATACGGGTCTAGTGGCTTTAGAGGATGATTTGGCCTGGTGTCGGAGGACTGGTTAGTAGAGGGACCATGGAGGACTGGACGGTAATGGAGGGATGAGGTTGGAACCAGAAGGAACAATACCCAAAATCACCCATTTATGAGTACTGGTTTCTCATACGAGATGGGGAAGGCTCTGCATACCGTAGTGATATGCGGGCAGGACAACCATCCGCGTACTAGTGTGGTACACGGGCATGGGTGTCGCCAACTTGTAAAAAAGTGGGTTGAGGATTTTCATGCCTCTTTGGGTTATATCCCTATACCGATTTGGTATGCAGTGCTAGGTTCATTCCACATAGTAGTATGTTACGTGGAGTGCCATTTTGAAGGAGGGTTGGGGGAATTACCATTCACAGGAAATTTATCAGAGAGACGTCTTTAGTTCTCGGTTTACCAGTTGTGTTTCATTTTCCATTATTATTATTCAATTCCCCTATTTTTATGGTTCGAGACTGTCTCTACCTATGGAGGAAGTGGTTCACAGTTCGTGCTTCACTGATGAAACAAGATGGAAGTCGGAGTGCAACCTATGAGTTTCCATCAAGCTTACATCGCCCGTACTTCCCTCTATCTGTATCCTTCCTTTGTTTCTTTCTTCTTCTAATATGTTTATTTTATAGAGCATTAGAGTGATCATATCTTCGAGGCACACGACATAATTTGCAGAGGCCCATTGAAGAAATTTTCTAACCCACAAAAGACTCTGTCAACCGAGGTTTGTGGAGACTTTAGTTCGTGATAATTGTTCGCAGAACCCTGCTTGTCCACTTAAACCATGAATTGAGGGGGTTTCAGCACAGTATGTGGACGATCTTCTGTGTAGAACTCCTTTGGTTGACGTGGTTTGTAGTTTTCCCTGCTTGCTGGCCATCGTTTTGCGGGTGTGGTTTGTGGATCATCCCGCATACTTAGCAGTTCTCGATCCATCTTCTTCGCATACCATTCCCAGTGATGGTACGCATGCCATTTTAAAACTTGAATTCCTTCAAATTCCTTCAAATAAATACAAATCCATTTGATTCCCTTCACCTTGAAAAACTTATTGAAGTACTTGATTCCTTCTGCAAACCAATTAAGGGGGTATTTCTTCTCCCGGGACAAAATTTTTTGGACCCTAAAAACACTAAAACCCCATAAAATTCATAACACATTACTAAAAACTCTAAACCCCTTTAATACCCTAAAAATTATAAAAAACCCTAAAAACCATAAAACCCTTATAAACTCAAAAAACACATCAAAACCCAAAAAACATAAAAATAAAAAAACTCTTAAAACCCTACAAATTCCAAAAATCCCTATAAACCATTAAAATCATAAAAATCCCTAAAATTACATAAAAACAAAAAAAAATTAAAAATCATGAAAAACCCTAAGAAAAAAAATTAAAAACGTAGAAACACTTAAAAATCCTAAAAACATAAAAAACTATGAAAACCCGAAAAATCTGAAAAATCACTAAAACCCATAAAAAATCCAAAAAACCCAATAAAACCCAAAAAACACTAAAAATTCTAAAAAACCTATTAAAACCCAAAAATGTTCAAAATACTATAAAAACCGTTAAAACATAAAAAACTAAAAAACCCCTGAAACACAAAAAACATATAACCCCTAAAACCCCTCCAAATCCCTAAAAAAGGCTAAAAACCATAAATATCCTTAAAAGAACTAAAAATAATAGAAAATATAAAAAAACCCTATATACCTTGAAAAACCCTAAGAAAACCTTAAAATCCTATAAAATAATTAAAACCCCCAAATCCCATTAAAACTCTAAAACCCCTCAAAATGTCCAAAATCCTTATAAACTCTACAAATCCTAAAAATATTACAAATTAAAAACCCCTAAAAACATAAAAAACCCTAAAAACATTGAAAACCTCAAAGAAAAACTTAATAACCTAAAAACACATAGAACCCCAAAAACATATAAAATTCTAAAAAACAAAAAAAAACTGAAAACCCCTAAAAACCCTAAAATTCCTTAAAAACCATAAAAACCCAAAAAAGCCATAAAATCCCTAAAAATGTAAATAAAAATAAAAACCCTAAAAACCCTAAGATTACCTTAAAAACATAAAAACACTATAACACCCTAAAACCTAGAAAATTATAGAAACACTAAAATTTATACAAGACCCCCTAAACCCCTATAAACCCCTAAAATCCTTAAAACCGCTAAAAACCTTAAAAATCCTAAAACCCATAAAAACCCTAAAAGGCACTAAAAACACTAAAACCCTTTAAACTGAAAAATAAATTAAAAAATATAAAAACCATAAACCCCATAAAACTAAAAACAAAACCTAAAAAACTAAAAAAATATAAAAACACATAACAACACTAAAAATACATAAAAACAATAAAAAACATAAAGTACCTAAAAATCCCTAAAATAAAAAAAACCCATAAAACCCTAAAATCCCCTATTAAATCCTTAAAACCCTAAAAACACATAAAACCCCTAAAAGCCTAAAAAATTCCAAAACCCCTAAAAAATCAAAAAAAGTGCTAAAAAACTCTTAAACCCCTGTAAAAACCATAAAATGCATAAAAACCCTAAATAACTAGTAAAAAATATAAAAAACCTTTAAATAGCTAAAATAGTTAAAAAAATTAAGAAACCTTAATACCCCTAAGAACTCTAAAAAAAACCTAAAACCCCCCAAAACCTTTAAAATCCCTAAAAACCCTCATAATAAAAACCATAAAAATGATAAAAATCCTAAAAATCCCTAAAAATACCTAAAACATAATAAACACTGAAAACCTAGAATTAATGTAAGAGAACATTGAAAAATAAAAAACACATAAAACCCATACAAACCTTATAAAATGCAAAAACCCAAAAAAACTAATAATATTTAATATAGTAAAAGCTCTCAAAATTAGTAAAACCCCTAAAATCCATAAAAATCCTTAAAATCCATAAAAACCTAAAAAAGGATAAAAACCCTAAAAAACATGAAGAAAATTTTAAAAACATAAAAACACTTAAAACTCATAAAACCTAAAAAACACTAAAAACCCTAAAAATGATAAAATACCCCCCAAAACATTAAAATCTTTAAAAAACCAAAAAACAAAAAAAAACCCCACAAAAATCTAAACAATCTTTAAACCCCAAAACATTAAAAACTCTAAAAAACTTAATAACCCTAAATAAATCAAAAAAAAAAAATCCCAAAACACCAAAAAATAAAAACCCTGAAAACACTAAAAAACCCTAAAAACTCTCAAAATCCTTAAAAATCTAGAAAATGATAAAAATCATAAAAAAGTATTAAAAATCCATAAAATGTAGAAAAACCTAAAAACCCTGAAGACGATGACGGAATTCATGCACCTCCCTCCCCCTACCGTGGGGGAGGGGCCTCTCGCGGATGATCATCCCTTTTTCCTGTTCACTTCCCCAGACTTGCTGCCCCCTTTTCCGTGGATTAAGATTTTCCCCAAGGTTCCTGACCTGTGTGATGGGCGTCCGTAGCTTCATCTTTCGATATCGGAGTTTAATGAAGCCTTTGGTTTGCATAATTTGACTTTGGATGCTCGATTCACGAAATGGCGGCCCCCGTTGGATGTTTTTCACAGATTTGTATTTGAATTTTGGGATCTACAGGATCGTTCTACGGTAGGTCTTATTGACAGCTTTCATATTCTGGTTCGTTTTGCGTCTAAGGAATATCTTATTAATGCCTGGTCTTTGTCCCCCCAGTTTTGTGATGGTGCCCGATTATCTTTATTTCTATGGAGTTTTGATATTAATTTGCAACATGATTTGCTGATGGTGGAAACCTGGGTGAGGTTCCCGGAGCTCCCTCTCCCCTTCCATAACTTGTATATTTTCTCTATGTTGGGGAACTTGGTGGGAATATTTCTTTGTGTTGATAGCAGGACTCGGGCTCTATGACACCCAGTGGCTCCGAGGGCTTTTATCGAGGTGGATGTTTCTAAAGCACCGATAGACATTGTTTGGATCGTTATTGGCGAGGAGCTCCGATGGAGGCAGCTGGTGATCATTGAATCCTGGGTTGATTTCTACTCCTCCTATCAGCATATCGACCATATTGATCAGGCCTGCAGGAAATTAATTAAGGGGTCTGATGGCTTGAAGTTCGCCCCAATGGGGAAAGGCATAAGACATCATACTTTGGTAGGGAAACATGATGCTAAGGCTTGCTTACCTCCTCCGCCAAAGGTCAGGGACATTTTTTCACGCCTGTGAGCCGACCTCAATTTTGGTGGTGATAAGGTGGAAATGACAGGTCCATGCACTTTGGGGTCGAAATCATTAAACGATAGTAGTGGAAAGGTCGATGAAAATGCAGTGGATGCGAATTCTGTGGATCGCTTCAACAGTGAACAGTTCAGAGGAAGGGAGGCGAGCCTATGTGGGACTTCCCTGCATAATCAGTTCGAGTGTCTAGTTTTTATTGCACAAGAGGGTGAAGCTACGACACAAGTGGTTCTGGAGGGGAAAGGGATGAGAAAGGATCAGGATAAGATGGATGGGATGGGGGAGGGATTCTTTTGTGTCCAGGAACAAAATGGGCTCTTAAGCTGTGAGGTGGTTGAACCTGAAATGCGGGATTTGAGTTGTGATGGATCGGGAGATTACGAGATGCAGGTTCTGGCAGTAGGGATTAATGTGGAGGTGGGGAAGGATGGTGTTGATGATGTTTCTGGACTGCAAAATCTTGAATTGGTTCTTGATAAAGATGCTTCTGGTGATTTCTGTTGTACAACCGGGCAGAAAAAGGTCGTTGAGCAGGGGGTGTTGGATCAGAGGCAAGTGGTGGCTGAGCAGGGGGGAGAGCTTGAGCAGGATGTGGCTCAACAGGAACTAAGGGAGGTGATCAAACCGCGGGAGTCATCTCAGCAAGGGGTCCTAGATATGTAGGGCTTGAGGGTATGTGCTGAGATAGAGGGGAAATATGCTGCACATGGGGATGTGGATGAGCAAAGGGTTTTGGCAGAGCAGAAAGAAGTATCCCTAGTGGTGACCAACGTGGTGGTGGGAGAGACTGGTCGCAAAGGTGTGGCTGGTGGAAGATTATCTGAAATGGTTTTACTTTCATCTGGTAATGAGGAGGCATCTATTGGTGGCTTTGATTATCAAGAAGGGCAGAATACCTGCCTTGAGAATCAAGAAGCTGCTTGTGAGAATATGGGCAAGGGGGTGCAGGTGGGGGAACCTCCTGTTGGGAATGAGAAGGCATTCACGGGCTCTGATGTGCAGTTCCACCTACTTAGCAATGTGGCCAGTGACAGTGTTGAGCTTTATGGACTTGCAGTGGCAGAAGGGGAGGTAGCAGCAAGGGGGGCGGTTGGGGAGGGGGCAGCTTCTCAAGAGGGCGCACCTGAAGCAGGGTTGGGGTGCGGGCAGAGGAAGGGACTTGGGATGGAGAATGCCCTCGAACACAGGGGTGCTGCTGCACAGGAGGCGGTTCCAAGAGAGGAGGGGCTTCTGCAACTGGCTGACAAGCCTGACTTCTTGGCCAGGCATGAAGATGAGGGGACGGTCCTACCTGGGGAGGATGGACAAAGGCCTCTAGTTGCTATCAATGGGAGTGCACAAATACCTACCTTAGTGGCTCTAAGTTTGCCTCAGGATGATGTTTTTGTTGAGTTCCCCCTTAATCAGGAAGCCTCCTCTATCCCGGATGAAGTGCATGGAATGGAAGCGGAGGAGCGCTCATTTGAGATTGAGAAGGTGAACCGGATGGATGATGATCCCACCTCGATCACCTCAAAGAGGAGGTGGAAGCGAGATTACTCCACTCTCCCCAGACCCATGGTTACTCGGGATTTTTCATAGTCGGTTAAGCTGAAATTCAAGGTTAATAACCAAGAGCAGCCGCATTCCATGGAACAAAAGAAACACAGTGAGAAGTTTCTGACGCTCCTCAATATCAATGAGGATTATGAGTCAGGATGGGATGACTCTGACTACTACTTTGATTATGTGACATCTGGATATGGTGTGAATGGTGACCCTTATGGTGTGGCTTCTATTTCAGATATTGGTGGTGATGTTGACTGATCTGTTTTCCTTTCCTTCTTTATTTTCCTTTTGATCTTTCTTTTTTGGGTCTTTGGGATGGGGTTGTAAAGGGTTTTTTGGGTGTGGGTCGTTTGACCCCTCCCCTCCCTTGTCTGTTGTGTCTTTTCTTTATAAATTTGGGGGGGTCGAGAACAACCTGACCCTTGAATCTTCCTTGCCCTATGACTACTAAAAACTCTAAAAACCCTTTAAAGCAATAAAATTATTATAAAACACTAAAAAACCTTTGATCCCCAAAAAACTCATAAAAGCTCTAAAACCAGAAAAAACCAGAAATACCCTAAAACCCATAAAAACCCTAAAAACAATAAAGTCCTAATAAGCAATAAAAATCCATAAAAATGTAAAAAACCCTAAAAACATAAAAATCCTTATTAAAACCTTTAAAAAATAAAGAACTAAAAAACTAAAAAACCCTAAAAACCTAAAAAATTCTAAAATACTGAAAAATCTAAAAAACCCTAAAAAACTAAAAACCATAAAATCCCCTAAACAAACCCTAAATACCCATAGAAACCCTAAAATCAAATAAAAACTCTAAAAATCATTTAAACCACAAAAAATGTTTAAAAACCATAAAAAACTAAAAACCTTAAAATACTAAAAAAACTCTAAAACCCCAAAACAACAATAAAAACCCATCAAACCTAAAAAAACAAAAAAAAACACTCAAAATCCCAAAAATCCCTATAAACCCATAAAAATCCTAGAAATCCGTAAAAATTAACAATAACATTAAAACCCTAAAAACCCAAATAAAATATTAAAAACCAATAAACACTTAAAACCCCTAAAAAACTAAAAATCAAAAAAATCCTAAAACCCCTAAAACTATAAAATCCCTAAAAAACCCCCAAAATCCTTGAAAACCCTAAAAAAATTTAAAAATCCCTAAAAATCCCTAAAAATGTAAAAAACTATAAAAACCCTAAAAAACCAAAGAGAACTTTAAGAACATAAAAAAACTTTTTCCAGAAACCTAAAAACACAACAAACCCTAAAATCCTTAGAAGACTTTTAAACCCCACAAAACCCATAAAAATACCTAATAACATAAAAAACCCTAAAACCCCATAAAAACACTAACAACTAACTAAAAACTATAAAACCCATCTAAACCCATAAAAACATTAAAAAAAAGAAACCCATAAAACCATAAAACCATAAAACCATAAAAACTCAAAAAAACACTAAAACCCCAAAAAACCATAAACAGCCCTAAAAATCCTAAAAATCCATAAAAACACTAAAAACCATAAAATAATAAAAAAAATCCTAAAAAAAATAAAATACCCTAAAACCCTAAAAAAACCTCAGAAAACCTGAAAAAAAAAACACATAAATCCCCTTGAAACCTAAAAACCACTAAAAACCTAAAAACCATTAAAAAGACCATGAAAACCCTAAAACCCCTAAAATCAATAAAAATACTTAAAAGACATAAAATTCTAGAAACCTATGAAAACCCTAAAAACCACTAAAAACTCAAAAACCCCTTTAAACCCCTAAAAATGTTAAAAAAGATCTAAAAACTGTAAAAATCTTAAAAAACTCAAAAAAACCCTAAAACCCCCAAAAACCACAAAAACCCAAAAACAACCCAATAAAAACTGTAAATCCCTCAAAACACTAAAAAATTTATAAAACCCTGAAAATTAATAAAATACCTAAAACCATAATGATTGTAAAAAATCCATGAAATTTCCTAAAAATGTGAAAACCATCAAAAAAACTAAGAAAACCTTAAAAAACTAAAAAAAATTAAAACCCTAAAAACCTAAAAAAAATTAAAATTCAAAAAACCAAAACAAAACAATAAAAATCCATCAAAACCATAAAAAACTGTTAAAATTCTAAAAAACCAGAAAAATTCCTAAAAATGTAAAAAATCCTAAAATACCTAAAAAACATAAAAATATGATACAATCAAAACCTCTAAAAACATGAAAATTTATAAATAACCATCAAAACACTAAATCACATTAAAAACCCTAAAAGATATTAAATAACCTAAAAATTCTAAAACCATAAAAAACCATTATAATGCCATAAAAATATTAAAAACCACTAAAAAAACTAAAACAACTTTAATTCCCTAAAAATGATAAAAACTCTAAAAATCCTTCAAACCCTAAAAACCCATAAAAACAAAAAAAATGAAAAAGAAACATAAAAAACCTCAAAATCCCTGAAACTTGTAAAAACCATAAACATCATAAAAGGCCCTAAAAATCCCTAAGACATAAAAACCCATAAAAAGGATGAAAAGCCCGATGAAAGCCTTCAAAAACATAAAAACACAAACCCCCCCCCAAACCAAAAAATTTCTAAAAAACCTAAAAATCCGAAAAAACCCCTCAAAATCCCCCAAAACACTAAAAGCACATAAAATAAAAACACCTAAAAATCAATAGAAAAATTAAAAACATAAAAACCCAAAAAAACCCAAAGAAAATCTTAAAAACATAGAATCAACTAAAATCCAAAAAACCGTGAAAAATCCAAATATCTTGAAAAAACATAAGAACCCAAAAAACCAAAGAACCTCTAAAAACCATAAAAACTTGTAAATACCCATAAATCAGTAAAACCACTAAAAACTATAAAAACCTTTCAAATCCCCAAAAATTTTAAAAACTCTAAAAATCCCAAGAAAACATAAAAACTCAAATTAAACCATATAAAAATACAAAAACCATAAAATCACTTAAACCCCCCAAAACCCAAAAACCTGCAAAATCCCTAAGAACCCTAAAACCCGTAAAAATCCTAAAAAATCCCTAAAAATCCATAAAAATAAAAAAAACCATTAAAACCATGAATAGCCATATGAAATACATAAAACCCTAGAAAACACTAAAAACCAAATAAAACATAAAAATGGTTGAAACCGTAAAAATGCTAAAAAACCCTAAAAACCTTCAAATTCCCTAAAAATACCAAAAATCCATAAAAATTTCATAACCTCTTTAAACCCTAAAAACCCATATGAAAAACATAAAAACTGATAAACACTTAAAACCCCTACGAACCAAAAAATGAGGAAAACACTAAAGACCCAAAAAACCCAAAAAACCACTAAAATCCATAAAAAACATAAAACCCATAAAACCAATAAAAACTCTAAACACCCATTAAACCACTAAACTGTCAAAAAACTAAAAGAAATAATAGAACCCCTAAAAAATAAGAAACCACAGAAAACACAAAAAAAACTATAAAATCATAACCAACCATAAAACCACTCAAGATCCGAAAAAACCCAACATGAATCTATATAAATCCTATAAATCCCTATAAAAAACTAAAAACATAAAAACCCTATAAAACCATCGGAAAACATTAAAAACCTAAAAACACTTAATGCCTTCAAAAACCTAAAAGCATTAAAAAAATAATACACCTAAAAACTATAAAAACCCATAAAAACCTTTAAAACCCCAAAACACAAAAAAAAATCCTTAAAACCACTAAAAACAAAAAACATCATTCAAACCATCAAAACATTAAAAAAACAATCAAAACCATGTAAACCCTAAAAAACTAAAAAAACCTAAAAACTAAAATAACCCAAAAATTCAAAAATAAAAACATTAAATTTTTTTAAAAAAAATAAAAAATCCTTAAAACCATAAAAATACCTTAAAACCCTAAAAAACCATAAAAATCTTAAAAACTCCCTAAAAATAAAAAAAACTAGAAACACAAAAAACTATTAAGAAAATATTAAAAACCAAAAAACACTTAAAATCCATAAAAACCTAAAAAAACACTAACAACCCAAGAAAACTCTAAACCCTAAAACCCAAAAAACCATAAAAATGCTAAAACCCCAAGAAAAACTTAAAATTCTATAAATTACCAGAATAAAATAAAAATAATAAAAACTATAAAAACCCATTAAACCACTAAAAAATTTAAAAAATATAAAAACCATAAAAACCTAGAAAACTAAATAAAATCTAAAAACAAAAAAAAAACCATAAAATAAAAAAAATAAAAAAAACTTAAACCCTAAAAATACCTAAAATCCCTAAAAATCATAAAAAGTACCTAAATATTCCTCAAAATGTACAAAATCCTAACACCATGAAAGGCCCTAATAAAATCATAAAAATTGAAAAACATTTAAACCCCTTTAAAACTTAAAAACACATAGAAACCTAAAAATAAAAAAGTAAAAAAACCCCAAAGATTCCTAAAAACTATAAAAACATAAAAAACCATAAAAAAATTAATAAAACCTTAAAAACATAAAATCCCTAAAAATTGAAAAACCATAAAAATCTCGAAAAATCCCTAAAAATACTTGAAAACATAAAAACCCCTAAAAATCCTAATAAAACCTTAAAAACCTAAAAACACTGAAAACCCCCAAAAACCAAAAAAATATAAGAATCCAAATGAAATTAAAAAAAGGACTCGAAAACACCTAAAAACTATAAAGCCCCATAAAAATATTAAAAACACAAAAAATACATAAAGTTATAAAAACCACTAAATACTATAAAAACCATTTAAGCCCCTAAAAACATTAAAAACTCAAAAAAACCTCAAAATCATTAAAAACATAAAAAAACCTAAAACTAAAAGAAACCAAATAAACCCCCAAATACCGTAAAACCCCTATAAATCTTAAAAAACCTTAAAAACAATAAATACCATAGAAAATAGCTGAAAGTACCAAAAGATATCAAAAACCCTAAAAACTAGGCAAAACCCAAAAAAAATTAAAAACCAAAAAAAAAATTAGACCCCTAAAAACCAAAAAAAATCTAAAAACCCTCAAACCCCTCAAAACACCCAAAAAACCCAAATCCCCTAAAATTGAAAAACCCAAAAAAACCGTAAAACACAAAAGATGATAAAAACCATAATAACCACTAAAACACTAAAAACAATTTAATCCCCTAAAAACATTTAAAAACAATGAAAACCCATCAAATCCCAAAAAACACAAAAATACATTTGAAACCATTAAAACTATAAAGAACATAAAACCCTAAAACCCCTTAAAATCCCTACAAACCTTAAGAAACCATAAAATTCATTAATAAAATATAAAAATACTTAAAAACATAAAAACACTAAAAAACCTAAAAAATCCTATGAAAACCTTACAAACCTAAAAACAGTTAAAACCCCTAAAAATCTAAAAAAACACTAAAAACCCCCAAAACTCAAAAAACCCTCAAATCACTAAAACCAAAAAAACCAAAAAACCCTAAAAATACATATAATTTATAAAAACCTAAAAACTACAAGAACTCTAAAAAACTCTAAGAAATACTTAAGAAAATATAAGAGAATGGCGACGCTCTCCCCTAGGTTTTCTCTCTTAATGCTGTGTTTTCCAGGGTTTCCTCCCCAGATCTTCCATGGAGGTTTCAATCTGGCGTTCTTCTGCTCCTCTTCAGTCGTCTCCCTCTCGAATGCTCTCCCTTGGTAGAAGATTGGTGCTTCGGTCACGGTGAGGACATTCATCTGTGGCGGAAAGAGCTAGGGTTTCGTTCAGGAAGATCCGTTCTCCGGCAAGATTTGGTGTCAATCCGAGCAGCGTGATGGACGATGGTGGCTACAGAGGGATCTGGGTCGATCTGTTGGTGGTGCTCTTGGTCTGATGGCGTATGCATTCAGATCTACTGGTCAACAACATGCGTTGAAGCTTCAGGTTTGGCCTTTTGATCCCTTGGATCTGTCTATTTTTCTCACTGTTGACATGGGGTGGCCAAGCTGTGCTGGGATCTGGATGTTTTGCTGGTCTACAGTTTGTTGGGGTACCAAAGCGGTTCCTTTGGTCCCCTGCATTATGCTGATAATCTTGTTTGGAGTCGGATTCTTGCAGATGATCTTAGTTGGTTTGCATTCTGCTGTGATTTGGTTGTGGTTTATGCCTTACTATGGTGCCAAAGTAGTTTTTTTGGTCCCCAGATACTGGTTTTGTTTGCTGACTGTGATATGAGGTGTTACGTTTTGGTCGTTCTTTGCGGACTTTGTGTTGATGGAAGGGCCTTTTGGGCTACAGATCTGGTGGTTCTTCACCCTTGGCTATGCTGCTGGGTGCGCTATGCTAGAATGTTGCTTGTAATATGGCGAGATCCATTGTAGATGATGTTTTTGCTGCTGGTGCTGGTGATTCTATTCTACTGGAAATGGACTTGTTTCAATTTTGGTTTCTGCTATACTTTTTTGTTTCTAGTGAGGTTATGATTCGATGTGGATGATGGCTTGTGGTTCTGTTGTGTGGTTCCAGATGTTGTTCTGCTTTTGGGTGTTGTGGTTTTGTTTCTGGGTGTGCTACTGGGTGTGAGTTACTGAAGGCAGATTGGTTTGAAGGTGATTGTTGCTGCTGGTGCTTGGTAAGGGGTGTTGCTTCACCCCTACGTGACGAAGGTGAGATTTGTGACTATGGTGCTAATGGTTCTATGTTGTTTTTTTGGGAACTGCAGAAGGGATGTGGCTCTATGACTCTGGTTGCTGGTTGCTGGTTGTTATTTGGCCAGGAGGTGTTGGATGCTGGTTTTTTTGTGTTTGGATGCTGGTCGTTTGTTAGCTGTGAGCTTCTGGATGCTGGTTGATGCTGGATGATGGTGGTGGCGAATTGGTTGTTTGTGTTTTCTTTTCTCTTGTTTTTCTTTTTTGATTTTCCTTTTTTGCGTGTGTTGTAAGGGGTTTCGGGTGTGGGTTGTTCGATCCCTCCCCTCCCTTGTCTGTTATGTCTCTTTTTTATTTGCTAATAAATTTGGGGTGGACGAGAATAGCCCGACCCTCGAATCTTACTTGCCCTAAGAAATACTTAAAGAGATAAAAGCCCCTAAAAACTGAAAAACCTAAAAATCCTTAAAATACCTAACAAACCTAAACATATAAAAAATCCCTAAAAAACCCTAAAAAACAAAAAATCCAAAAAATATCTAAAAATAAATAAAAATATAAAAACCCCTAAAAACTCTATGAAAACCTTAAAAACCTAAAAACATGTAAAACTACTAGAAACCTAAAAACCCTAAAAACCATTAAAACATTAAAAAAATATAAAAACCAATTAAATCCTAAAAACCCTTTAAAAACTCTAAAACCATTTAAACCCATAAAAACATTAAAACAAATCTAAAAACCCTAAAACTCACAAATAACTCATTAAATTTCTAAACCGCCCAAAAAACCCAAAAAACCCTAAAATACCGAAAACCCCTCGAAGTCCATAAAAACCCCAAAACCATAAAAATCCAAAAAAAGAACTATGAAAACCCTTATGAAATCCTTAAAACCATTAAAAAATTTAAAACCACTAAAAACCTAAAAAAATCTAAATTCTGTAAAACCCATAAAGAACCATAAAACCCATAAAAATCCCTCAAATACCAAAAATTGTAAAAAAACACTAACAACTTTGAAACCCCCTAATAAAAACTTAAAAACCTAGGACCACTTAAAACCCCAAATAAACCTAAAAATGACAAAACCCCTAAAGGCCTAAAAAATCTAAAAATCCCAAAAAAGGTTAAAACCCCTCTATACCCTTGAAAATGTTAAAAGCCACTAAAAATCATAAATACCCTAAAATCTCAAATAAACCCCTAAAACCCCAACAACTCCAAAAGCCATAAAATCCCTAAAAAAATAAAATCCCTAAAATCCCCTAAAATCCATTATATTATAAAAAAACTTAAAACCCTGAAAACCCCTAATTAAATCTTAAACAAATAAATATTATAAGAACCCCTAAAAACCTATAAAATTCTAAATACTACAAAACACCAAAAAACCTAAATCCTTAAAAACATTAAAACTATAAAACCCCTAAAAACATTAAAATAGAATTAAAATTACTAAAAAATAACTTAAAACTATAAACCCACTTTAAGCCCCTAAAAACATTAAAAACTATTAAAACCCATAAAAACCCTAAAAATCAAAATAACCCCTAAAAATCTAAAAAACAATAAAATCCCTAAAATCCCTAAAAACCCTAAAAATAGAAAAAATCCATAAAGCCTATAAATACCATAAAAATCCTAATAAATCCCTTAAATCATTAAGAACATAAAAATTATGAAAACCCTAAAAAACCAAGTAAACCATGAAAATCTAAAAACACTTAAAAATATAAAAAATAATAAATGCCTAAAAACCCTAAAAAATATAAAAAACCTTAAAACCCCCCAAAACTCATAAAAAATATAAAAACCCTAAAAACCATCAATATATATATAAAATACCTAAAACCCCCTAAAATCCACAAAAGTCCTAAAAATCCAGAAAAAAACATAAAAAACCCTAAAACCTTACAACCCAAAAAACCTCTAACAAAATTTTTAAAACCTAAAACACATAAAACCACTAAAAACATATAAAAAACTTAAACTACTAAGAAACCCTAAAAACAAAAACTCCCTAAGAATCGTAAACCCCCTAAAACCTTAAAAAACCTAAAACCTATTAAAATAGTAAAACAACTAAAAACTCTTAAAACCACTTAAACCCCTAATTTTTTTAAAACTCTAAAAACCCTTAAAATCACTACAACTCCAAATAAACCATAAAAACCATAAAAAAATAAAACACTAAAACCCCTTAAAACCCTAAAAACCCAATGAAATTCTAGAAAAACCTAAAAATATATAATGATATAAACAACCCTAAAAGCCCAAAAAACTCTAATAAAACTATAAAAACCTAAAATAATTAAAATTCCTAAAAATATAAAAAAATACTAAAAACCATAGAAACTCCTAAAACCCTTAAAAACCTATAAAATCACTAAAACAACTAAAAATCTATAAAACCTTAAAACTTGATAAAAATAAAAAAAATGTAAAAACCCCAAAAAATCAAAGAAAAACACAAAAAACTAAAAACACTTTAAACCCCTAAAAAATATAATAACACAAAATAACCTAAAAACCCTAAAAACCATAAAAACCCATTAAAATCCATAAAAACTTAAATAGAAACTAAAACTCTAAAAACCATTTAAACCCCTAAAAATGTTAAAAAATTCAAGATAACCTTTAAAACCTAAAATAAATAAAAAAACTCTAATAACCCAACAATAAAAACCTACAAACCTAAAAACCATAAAACCCTAAAAATCCCTAAAAACCTTAAAAATAGTAATAATATTTAAAAAATAACATAAAATGTAAAATATCTTAGAAAACATAAGAACAATAAGACAAACATAAAAACTAAAAAACAAAAAACATATAAAAAACTTAAAAAAAAATAAACCCCTTAAAAACCATAAAAAGTAAAATCCCAAAAAACACTTAAACCCCTAAAAACCATAAAAAATCCTAAAAACCAATAAAAACACTAAAATTCACTAAGAACTATAAACCCATTTTAACCAAGAAAAATGTTAAAAACTGTAAAAAACCTTAAAATCCAAAAAAAACTCAGAGAAAACTTAAATCCCCAAAAAACCAAAAAACCATAAAAACCCTGAAATTCTATCAAAACCCTAAAAATTCATAAAAATAATAAAATATCCCCAATAATCCCTAAAAACATAAAGATACCTAAAATCCATAAAAAACTGAAAGAAAACAATAAAACTTAAAAACACATAAAACCCTAACAAATATAAAAAATGCTAAAAACCCAAAAATCCGTAAAAATCCTTAAACCCATCAAAATACCTAAAACCCCTAAAATTCCATAAAATCCTTAAAAATAATAAAAATAAATAAAAAAATTAAAACCCTAAAAACTCTAAGAAAACATTAAACCCCTCAAAACATTTAAAACCCCTTAGAAACTGAAAAACTATAAAAAACCCTAAAAACCCAAAAATAACCTAAAATCGCAAAACCCCTAAAAACCATAAAAACAACTCAAAGACTTAATTTCCCTTAGAAACTAATAATAAACCTAGAACCCCTAAAAACTAGAAAAAACACTTTAAACCCCTAAAAATGTTACGAAAACTCTAAAAATCCTTTAAAATGAAAAAAATTCAATAAAACCCTAAGAACCCAAAAAATTATAAATGACCTAAAACCCTAAAAATCCTAAAACCCTAAAAATCTTAAAAAATCATAAAACCTTAAAAGTAAAAAAAAACCTTAAAATCCCTAAAATGGTAACAAACACTAAAAACCGCTATGAAAAACTTAAAACTAAAAAAAATACACAAAACCCTAAAAAACCTAAAAACCCAAAACCCCCAAAAATACTCGAAATACCTAGAAACCCTAAAACCAATAAAAATACAAAAGAATCCCTAGAAATTCCTAATAAAGTAAAAACCATAAAATCCCAAAAACCCCTCATAAAATCATAAAAAACTAAAAACACTTAAAAAAAGTAAAAAACTAAAAATGGTAAAGACCCTAAAAATAGTAAAAAGTCTCTAAAACCCATAAAATCCCAACAACCTAAAAAATCCCTAAAAAACACTGAAAACTCTAAGGGCCTTTTAAACCCATAAAAACTTTTAAAAACTCTAGAAAACATAAAAGAACTAAAAACTCCCAAAAAAACCCTTAAAAATAAAAAAACACATAAAAACCCTAAAACACTTAAAATCCATAAAATCACTAAAAACCATAAAAGTCCTAAAAATGAAGAAAAAATCCCTAAAATATAAAAACCCCAAAAAACCATGAAAAAACCTAAAAAAACCTTAAAAACCAAAAAACACATACAGCCCTGGGAAAACATAAAAAGTTCTAAAAACACTAAAAATCCATAAAATCGTCAAAAAACCATAAAATCCTTAGAAAACGATAAAATTCCTAAAAAATCTATAAATACCTAAAACATTAAAAAACCCAAGAAACATAAGAAAACATTAAATCCCTAAAAATAATAAAACCCCCTAAAAACCTAGAAAACTCCAAAAACCATAGAAATCTGATAAAAGACACCAAAAACCCAAACACCCCCTCAAAAACATAAAAACCCCTAAAAAAATTAAAAATCCTAAAAATTCATGAAAAAATACCACACACTTAAAACTATAAAACCCAAAAATACTAAAAAAACCCTAAAACCACAAAAAACCATTATAACCCTAAAAAGCCTAGAAACCATCAAATCCCTAAAAACTATAAAAACCATAAAATTATTAAAAATGTTATTCAAATACATAAAAACAAAAAAACTCTAAACACCATATGAAAACCTAGAAAATAAAAAAACACTTAAAACCCATCATTACTACAAAACTAGGCTATATTCATGGTTTGTAAATGTGGATATAAACATGAAAACTATGGATATATGTAATAGTCATGATTTACCTAGACTTAGATTCTATTGGAATGGATATAGGGAATGGTCTATAGCCAAGGTTTTTAGCCATGGAAGTATCCCTATTGGCATGGTTACAAGGCATGTATATAAAAACTTGCACCCAGTATTATAGAAACATTCTATAACTGTAGAAATACTCCAGTAGACATAGTTCAAACTATGTCAATAATCCTATTTATTTGGTTATAAACCCTTCATATAATCTCTACCGCATAGAATTATGGCCACAGTTTGTAACCACGGAAATATTACAATATAAATGGTTTAAAATGTGTCACTCAATATCCTTCCACGGTTTACAACTATGGGTATAACCAAAATAATCCTAAGAAACACCACCATGAAGCCTCATAAAATTCATATCCACCCCAATATCTACCATAAAAAAATAACATGCAACTTCCTTGATGAGTAGAACCAAAATAGTCTAATAGAACATAAAAAAACATTTCACAACCTAGATATCTTCAGAACAATCATTACTGAAAATAATATAGAAAACATTTTAACTAAAAACATATGATGATAGGTAGATGGTATAACACCATTACTAATTCAAATTTAATAAAGAAAGGTGGTGATCATTTTCTAGATTCACTATAGTCCATAACTAAAATTAATGAAAGAATATTTCACCACTGATTAAAAATAATGGAGGGAGGAATTCATTTTATAGATTTACTAGAGTCTATATGTGAAATTAATGTAATAAACACACCTTTTCTACAACCAAATCAAAAACAAAAAAAAATATAGATAATAATAACCAAGAAAGATCCTAGATCATAATAAATGTAAATTATTTATGCCAAGGATGATGAAGTGAATTAAAATTGAAATTCTATCACATGATAGAACTGTAAAAACAAACTGAAATGAGTTTTTGATTATATAAAATTAGAGATACTATATATATTAATAAAAATCTACAATGAAATTGTATATTATAATATATATTTTTAGATAAATTGTATAAATTATTAGTCAATTGACCTTTTTAATACACATTGTTTTAGAAGTTGTATAATGAAATAATGAATAATACATATTCTCATAAAAAAACTTTTTATTATCAATGAATTTGTACATAGTAACACTCAACATAATTTAAGACTAAACAAAATTTTATAATCAGTAGATTATTATATCAAATGTTGCATGATGATAATTATGAGAGAATTTGTATACATTAACA
Organism: Viscum album; assembly: GCA_963277665.1. Classification (NCBI taxonomy): domain Eukaryota; kingdom Viridiplantae; phylum Streptophyta; class Magnoliopsida; order Santalales; family Viscaceae; genus Viscum; species Viscum album. The sequence continues at coordinate 1,420,542,611 of OY728136.1, read as the reverse complement.
CACAATATAATTTAATACTATGTAGATTGATTATAAATAATTGTGATACATTTAATTATGGGAATTCTTACTATATGATCCATGTTATCAGAAAATTTTGATTATATTCTGTTATAATGTTATGTACATTGTAGTAATGAATCCTCAAAGTTGTGTGTTTGGTTATAAATTCAAAAACTTAGTTATGTATTCTATAATTTAGTTATGATCATTCATGTTAATAAATCAGTTTTGAATTCAATAATTCTATTAAATATTATTATACAATCATTTGTAAATTATGTGGTCCAGTTACACATTATAATATAAATAATTATAAAATCATGAAAATGATGAATCTAATTCAATCTATGTTTTTTTGAAAGCATCATAGTATATACAAAAGAAAGGTGAAAAATACACCCTTTTACTAATTAATATAATTTTTTTATTTTTAGGAAATCAATAAAGAAATATGATGTTGAAATAAGATTATAGCTATTGGAGTAAAATAATTTCATCTTCATATAAAACGTTAATGTTTTGGAATAGGAGTTCTCACAATTGTATGTATAGATGTTGGAGATGTTTCTTGGGAAGTTAAAATTTTTGTAATCTAATACAAGGAGATTCTACATTTATATGAAACATAACCTATATTAGTAAATGTCACATAAAATATATTTTTTTCATGGATCATTCAGGTTTCAATGTTAGGGATGTATCTTTGGATGTTTTGGGTTTTATAATCATATATAAGGAGATTTTGTATGAATATGACACATATAATATATTAGGAAAGATTTATTATATAAACAGAAAGAAAATATTTTATCAGGGAGCATAAAATATATGTATAACTATAAGTCATTGTCTGAGATTCACTATGATACATGAAAATGAGATTTTAACATAGAACTGCACCTATGAATGAAATATGTTATTCAATCTTCTATATAGAGTGAATGTTTTTGTGATGTGTTTCCACCTGAGATCTATAAATGAAAGAAATTATTTAGGGATACACATAAAAAAATGGGTAAATAATTCCCATTCCATTCAAACTAAATTTTTATTAAGGAGAAGAAGAAACCCAATACATCAGCTACGGGGGTCTGTAGTAATTAAAACCAAGGGAATACCCTATAATAAGATTGACTCATTATGAATTTATGCTACTAGTCTGGATAATACACACATTTATTGACCTATGGTCTTCCATGGAAGCCAAGAAATCAGCCACCTTGTTCCCCTCTCACCAGGTGTGAGATAGGATAGTGTTCTATCTAAGCATCACACAACATCTTCTGACGATATATTCAATGTTCCAAGGTGTGGGACGATTGAATTTCAACGCTTCAATAAGGACTAAAGAGTCCACCTCCACTTCAGATATATCAACCTTCTCTTTAGAGCATACAATGAGCCCTGGGTAAAGGGCACAGGCTTCTACCTGGATGGTCGTCCCTCTACCAAAGGAGCAGGAGAATACCAGCACCAATCCTCCCCTTGAATCTCCGACCACCCCCCTCCCGATATCATCCCCGTTTTGCAGGCTCTATCCCAGTTGAGATTGTTCCCAAGGACAGGAGGATCCCATCTGATCCACTTCCCAGTCACAAGGGGAGGGACAAGCTGAGCTGCCTGCTTGCATAGGAAGGGAGGATTCTTCTACCAGTAATTATTACAAGCGATCTGGTCCAGGAGCGCAAATCGAATACGAATGATGATGGATCTACCTGTTGGGATCTCTCCTTCAAACCTTGCTTGATTTCGGGCTTTTTAGATTCACTAGCACCCCATGCTGAAGGATGCGGCCCGGGCCAGATGAGCCTTCTCCGTGTCCAGTGAACCCTTGAACCACCTCTCCAGGAACAGAGACAGTGACTCCTCATTATTGCGATACTTTTCACCTCCAAGGAAAATCCAAACTGCATGAGCCCAGTCGCCACCAAAAAACAGACGCTCCGAGCTTTCCTCCCTTCGCCAGTTGCAACAGTGGCACCTTGAGGCAAATCTAATCCTGGGTTTCTTGATATTATCATCAGAGGCTATCGCAAGATTCCATATCCTCCAAGACAGGAAGTTCATATTCGTCGGGATCATAGGACACCAAACCACCTCATTCCATCGATCAACAGGTCTCGAGGAAGACCGAGACCTCCAACTTTGGAAGTCTTTGTTTCTGAATTCCCCTATGGACGAGAAGGTAAATATGCATTTTCCCTCTTAGAGTTCAGGTCAATGGAGTCGAAGGTCTCCGGTTGTTCCTCATTCCGAACCGCCTTGATGAAATAGGGGTGATCGCGAGCTTCCTTAAACGTGATCATGGGGGCCAGACAGCCTGGGAAGGCCAAAATAGAGCCTTCCTAGTTGGTGTTTCAGAAGGAGATATCACCTTCTCTCACAATCCATTGAGAACTAGGAGATAATGATCGGACCAAGGGAAGGACTTTAGACCAAAGAGGATAAACACTACTGGCCTCTTCATTACTTAGGAGATGTGACATATTTGTCCCCCATAGGGTGTGCTGATCCAGGATCTCCCAGATCAGCCTGGAATTTTCTCCCTCAATGGTGTTATGAAGACTCCTACATTTGATCCCCCCTTCAAGAATGGGTCTAGGCAATCTCTCCCACGAAGTAGAGTGCCGCTTCCATTCTGACTTGGCGTCCCAGATGAAGTTGCAAAGTAGAGAGTCCACTGCTTTGACCACACCCTTTGGAACGTTAGAGGAGTCTCTGGCATGGATGGGAATGCTGAAAGAACACTGTTGACCAGGGAGATATGGCCACCAAAGGAGAGGAGCTGGTTCTTCCAGTTGAGAACACGACCAACAATTTTGTTCATAATACCATCATATTCGCAGATCCTGAGCCTACCTGACGAAATTGGAGTGCCCAAATATTCCAAGGGGAGAGTCCCATGCTGCATGTTTAGCCTACTACTGAGGGAGGTCACTCGGCTGGTCGGGCTCCTTTTGGATGTAAAGAAGTGACTCTTCTCCATGCTCAGCACCTTCACACTCCAGAAGCAGTACTCATCCAGGATCACGTTGATTCTCTGATGATTTGATTTTTGGGGGTCAAAAACTATTTAATGTGATTAAGAAATAATTTAATAGGAAATGATATTAAATGAAATATCAAATTAAAAGAGTAAAAATGAGATATTTTTGAACATATAACGCCATATTTAGATGGGTTTTTTCAATCTGGATAAGGGAATATAACATTAGCATTGTGTCATTGAAAAATGAACACTATAATTGGTAGGGGATGTGTTGAGAAATAAAATCCATTCTCAGTAATATATTAAAAAATATTGTAAATCAATAAATAAATTAAACAAAGAAATTAGAAACCTAGTTATGATATCTAATAATGTAAACAGATAATATATTATGAAATTAAAAAATAATAAATCAATTTTAATATTAGTCTTAATAGTTGATGTTAAAATATAATATTGCTATGTTTGTTCCTGAAAAAACTCATTGAAAGTGAAAACGAAGGATTTGGTATCCGGTTTAATGAAATAAATAAATTCAAGTAGTGAATATATATTTGAATATAAAGAAAGAAAAATGAAAATGATTAGTTCTTAAAAATGTCTAATTCCTACCAAAATAATATGTTAACGACCAAAAAGGATTTGGTATTGTGTTTATGAGACGAGGTTTATGAAAGAAAATAATTCAATTCTATTTTATGTATTGTTCTTATTGTAGTTTAAATAATTCTAAAATTGGAACATTTAAACTAATCAAAATACAATATATAACAAGTGTTGATTATAAAATGAATTGAGAAACATGTAATTATTAATCAACTATTTGAATAGAGAGAAACACATGAAAAATTATCTTAATGTTTCAAAACATGTCTAAAAACATACATTTGAACTGTGTATCTCATGACAGGTAAATTGAAATTTTTAACTATACAATAAAAAAATGCATAGTGTATTGAATATAATATAATAAATGAAGGTCATTTTGGAATGATGTAAACTTTAAATGATAAATAAATAAATATAATATAATATATGAAATACAAAATTTTTAGGAAAGAAAAAAATTCATAATTTTTTTGTTGTAGTATTCATATGGATTGTGATTGGAAACAAACTTACATAAAAAAACCAGTCTAATTATAGATATTTAGTTGGTAAATGGAATAATATAACATGTAATTTACATAAGGTCCTCTTGAAAACACTATGGTAAATAGAATGTAGATAAAAGACTGAGAATCAGTAAGGGGATAAATTATAGGGAATGGATTAGAATTAATAGAGAAAACATAGAGAGATTAGTATTTCTCAACAATGATGTAAAAAATAGAAGGAGAAACATCATAGCTATGATGATGAAGAAGGATCAATATTGTAAATAAAAGTTAAAACATTATAAGTAAATATAAAAATTATAGTAAGTTAAGTCAAACCATTTTATATGTTTTTGTAAAAAAATAGATAGAAATTTATATTTTTTTAGATCAGATATTTGAAAGGAATTAATTAAATTTTTACCTCTTAGTGTGGAAAAAATAATTCTAAAATATAAACCTATAAAATAGTTTGAATACACTGTATAAAAATTAATGAATATACATTGAATTGTAAAACAAATATTTATTAATAAGTTATTTGAACTATGAAAACACATGAAAATATATCCAAATGTTTGTAAACATGTAAAAAAACATCTAGTTAAATAATAATAACATGGAATAAAATTACAATGATTGTTAACATGTACAATAAAATCAACTTTAATGTGTATCTCATGATAGAAAAATTAACATTTTTAATTGAAAAATAAAAAAAAATTATATTGTATATATAAAATGATAAATAAATTAATAAATATAATATATAAAATTAAATATTGTTAAGAAAGAATAGATTTCATAATTTCAAGGTTTCAGTATTCATATGGATGGTGATTGAAAGAAAACTTACCTCAGCAAGCCTAGTAAGCTTTCAATATTATTTTGTGAAATGAAATCAAAGAATATAGAATATATTAATGTTCTTTATGAAAAAAATAATACATTTTATGCTAAGGAAGACCCAATATTTTAAGGAAATTATGAAATATTATAAGTAATTCTAAAAATTATAGGAAGTTGAGTCGACCCATTTTATAAGATTTTATAACATTATCCCCATACATCAGGGAAAGCTATCAATGTCTCTATTTTTAAAAGTTACGGAATAATCCTCTTGTAACTATATGAAAAAAATACCAAAAAAATAGAAAGAAAATTTGCACATTATTTATCAAAACTCATAAACCATGATCATTTTCCATAAAAAATGCTATTTTTTAAAAATAAATAATATTTAATATTGTTGGATAACCACTATAAAACCAAGTTTTATCCTAGTTGATATATTTATGTTTTAGGTTAACTGAAGGGTTTATAATTTCAAGGAAAATTCATTATAAATATAATTGGAAGAAAAATCATACATTAAAAACAAAACTCATAAATTTTAGATAGTATAACAATAGAATTTAACATATACGCAACAAAAAGTAAATAATTACACAAATCAAGAAAAAAAGATCGAGTATATAAGATATTTGTTTGGGGTTCATGATAACTTATCCCTAATTCCATATAAATATTTTTATATAGAAGAAAATAAATAGATCTATTTTACCCTAATACTTATTCATTAGTATCACTGAATGGTAGGTCTAAATATTATCTCATAATTTGGTAGGTCCTAAACATAATGTGAGATCATTTTTACTCCATACAACAATCAAAAAATTTAAATAATAAATAATAACTTACTAAAAAAGGAAAAATAAAAAATTATTTCACAAACATAAGTTTACCCTCTAAAATGGAACTATGAAAAAAGATAAAACCAGACGATTTTATGTTGATGAACTGAAATGAAAATAAATTTTAAAACGAAAGTCCTTGTTTGTAAATTGATTCATCAATATACAAGTATGATCACATAATATTTACCTCTTAAAATTAGTGAACTAATGGATTGGTTAATGATTTATCATAGTTCCTTCAACACTTTTATGTTGGTATACTGATTAAATGATTATAAAAAAGTTTCTTAACTAGATGCAGTCAATCAAAAAATACATGATCTAGTTAATATGGTAAATAAAATTTATACTCTATAAAATGATTCTTCATATGTACATGACATATTGATTTATTCAATACATAGTAAATTTTACTAAAATATTGAGTATTTTTAGTCACCCATGAATGATATCATATGATGTAAAGTAATAGTTACCATATACAAATAAAAAATATATATATTATGATTTTCCTTCAACAAAAATGAGGAAGCTGCAACAAAATCACATGGAAGAAGGAAGGAGACTAACTATGAGAAGTAGGAGGAGTATGGATCATCGAAAAGGTTGGGGTCAGTCGACACAATTCCCGCATGTGGAAGGTCTCATATATAGAACTATTGAGCAGTCTACTCACTCAAAAAAAAGGTTAAGTCGACATGTCAAATGGATGAGGACTCGGTTGCAAAACACATGTGTGGTCAAATCATGGAAGGAATAGGGTTTGACTGACTTACACACTTAAGAGAGAAATAACGCGTTACGAAGGGGATATACATGGGGAAGAAAACGTGAAGATAGAATAGAGGAGACAATTATGATTAGGTATAGGTCAGGCAATGATCTAGAATAGAGAAAGGATTGGGGATAGTTAGATGATGATCAATAAGGTGGAAAAATATTGGAGAGGAGTGTCGTGTGGAATTCATAAATGGGGACCCTATTGGCATGGGATAGATTTCCGATGGCTTTTGGTAGCACATTACAACAATTTTATTAAACCATAGTTATTTGTTTATCTATAGCCATGGTCCTATTGAACATTGGCTATAATTCGGTGGTTATAGGTCATTTTTCTAGTAGTGACTAAAAAAAAATACTTAAAACCCTTAAAATCGTAGAAAACCCAAAAACTCTGAAATTCCACACATACTTTTAAAAACCATAAAAATCCTAAAAAATTCCTAAAACCCATAAAAATGTAAAAAACAATAAAAACCTGAAAACCCATAAGAATAATTTAAACACCTACAAACACTTAAAACCCCTAAAACCCCAAAAAACTTTTAAAACCCTAAAAACCATAAGAACTCTAAAACTCCTAAAACCCCCTAAGAATAATAAAAATAACAAAGAAAACTTAAAAACTCTAAAACCCCCAAAAAATAATAAAAACCACTAAAAACTATAAAAAACATCAAAAACTTAAAAACAATAAAAAAACTTAAAAAACTCTAAAACCCCTAAAAAATTTAAAAAAAATGCGACCCCCAAGTAGAAACCCTAAACACCCTAAAACCCCTAAAAATAAAAAAAAACCTAAAGATCCATAAAAATCTTAAAAAATACTAAACAATTCCTAAAAACTCAAGAAACCTTAGAAATCCTGAAAACCCTTAAGAAAACCATAGAAACCAACAAACATTAAAAAAACCTTAAAAAATAATAAACACCATAAAAATTATAAAAACCTAAAAACCACTAAAAACACTTTAAACCAATAAAATGTTAAAAAACTATAAAACCCCTTTAAAACCCTAAAAAATTAAACAAACGCCTCAAATCCAAAAAAAAAATAAAAAACACCTTAAACCCTAAAAACTAAAGAACCACTTAAAATCCCTAAAATCTCTAAAAATCCATAAATTCTAAAAGGCCTTATAAATCCCTAAAAATGTTAAAAACATTAAAAACCATAAAAACCCTTAAGAAAACATAAAAAACTAAAAACATTAAAACACCTAAAATCCTAAAAAACACTAAAACCCTAATAACCCTAAAATTCATAAAAAGCCCAAAAACCTAAAAATCTCTAAAACCCCTAAAACCTTAAAAAACCTTAAAACCTCTAAAAATACCTAAAAAATAAAAATACCATGAAAAAACCTAAGAAAACATTAAAAACCTAAAAACTCTTAAGACACTTAAAAAATCAAAAATTTCTAAAACCCCTAAAAATAATAAAATCCCTAAAACCATTAGAAACCCTATAACCCATTAAAACCCTAAAACCCACTAAAAACTCTAAAAACCCTTTAAATAAGTAAAAATATTAAAACCATTAGAAACCCTAAAATATAGAAAAAAACTAAAACCCCAAAAAACTATAAAGACCCTAAAACACCTAAAAGGCATTAAATATCCCTAAAAACACTAAAACCCATAAATTTTCTAAAAATCCCTAAAAATTCCTAAAAACATAATAACACATAATTTTTTTGAGAACCCCTAAGAAACATGTAAAAATGTAAAAACTCTTAAAGCCACTAAGAACTTAAATATGATACAAACACTTAAAAATCATAAAAACTCTAAAACTAGTCAAAATACTTAAAATCCATAAAACCCATAAAATTCCTAAAAATTTATAAAAATCCTTAATAACTTAAAAACCCCTTGAAACCCTAAGAACCCCTACAAAAATCATAAAATCATAAAAACACTTAAAAATGCTAAAAACCCAAAAAATGATAAAAACCTCTAAAAGACCCAAAAAACTCAAGAAAACCATAAAAACCCCAAAAAACCTTACAAAACTAAAAAATCCATAAAAACCAAAAACAACTAAAAACACTAAAAACCCTTTAATCCCCTAATTTTCTTTTAAAAACACTAAAAAACCTTAAAAACATTAAAAATATATAAAAACCCTAAAACCCCAAAAAACCATAAAAATGAAAAAACCCATAAAATCCTAAAAAGATCAAAATCCTTGAAAACCCTAAAAACCAATAAAATTCTAAAAATCCCAAAAAAAGTAAAACCCCTTGAAAACTGAAAAATACCAAATAAAACCACAGGAACCTAAAAATAATTAATAAGCATAAAAACATAAAAATGATAAAATTCCTAAAAAACCTAATACCCCAAAATTCTATAAAACCCCTAAAACCATAAAATCCCCTAAAAATGTATAAAATTCCTAAAACCCCTAAAAACTATAAAACCCCTTTAAACCCCTAAATAAATTAAAAAACTCTAGAAAAACACAAACCCTAGAAAAATAAAACACCCAATTAAAACTCAAAAAACCATAATACCCCCTAAAAACCCTAAAAACCTAAAACCCCTCAAAATCCCTAAAAACCCTAAAACACCGTAAAATTCTTAAAAGCCATAAAATCCTTAAAATTTCAAAAACCGTAAACCCCTAAAACCCCTAAGATAAAAATAAAACAAAAAAACACCTAAAAACCCTAAAAACCTAAAAATGGAAGAAGCTCTAAAACCCTAAAAAAATCATTTAAAAAACCCAAAATCCAATAAAAACCCTAAAACCTACGAAAAATATAAAAACCCTTTAAACCCCGAAATTTTTTTAAAATCATTAAAAAACATAAAACCCTAAAAAACTAAAAAATGTCCCTAAAATCTCAAAAAAACCATAAGAACCTAAAACCTAAAAATCCTTTAAAACCCTAAAAAAATTAAATCTTAAAATCCTTAAAAATCTCAAAAATCTAAAAAATCCAGAAATACCAAAATAAAACTTTAAAAATCTAAAAATGGTTAAAACACCTAAAATACCTAAGAGTGGTGAAAATATTGAAAACCCTAACAACCAATTTAAACCCTAAAACTATTGAAAACTATAAAAACCTTTTAAACACCTCAAAATGTTAAAAAATATAAAGAATTTAAAACCGTAAGAAACTCAAAAAAACCCTAAAAACACAAAAAAAGAAGAAAAACACTAAAACCATAAAAATCGAAAAACCCTAAAATATCAAAATAATCCAAAAAATGCCAAAAAACCCTAAAAAGTTAAAAATACTAAAATAATTGAAAACCCCAATAAAACCTAAAAAACCTAAAAGAGTTAAAAACCCAAAAAAAATAAACACTAAAAATCCTAAAAAACCTAAAAAGACCAAAACCCTCAAAATCCCTAAAACCCCTAAAAAACCATAAAGTCATAAAATTACCTAGAAACATAAAAAACTATAAAACCCTAGAAAAACCCGTAGAAAACAGTAAAAACATAAAAACACTTAAAACCCCTTAAAAACCTAAAATCACAAAAATCCCTAAAAACCCTAAAAACATTAAAAATCCTACACCTTTAGAACCCATAAGACTCATAAAAATTTACTACAAATTCTAAAAACCATTTTAACCCATAAATTTTTTATAAAAAAATAAAAATCTGTAAAACCCAAAAAGAACTCCAAAACCCTCAAAATTGCCAAAACCCTTAAAACCCAAAAGAATTATAAAAACATCCTAAAAATCCCTAAAAATGTACAAAACCCTAAAAACCCTAAATCACCTAGGAAAACCTAAAAAACCTAAAAACACTTAAAAATACATAATACATTAAAACGTTAAGCACCCTGAAAACCATAAAAACCTTAAACCCTAAGAATCATTAAAAACCATGAAAACATATAAAAATTTTAAAAAACCCTAACAATCCATAAAAAGAGAAAAATGCCTAAAAAATCTCAAAACCTAAAAACTCTTAAAACCACTAAAAACCTAATAAGATCTTAAAACCATAAAAAACACAAAATGGCCCTAAAACCCTAAAACTACTAAAAACCTTAAAACCCTAAAAACCCTAAAAAGCCCCTGAAAATCTTAAAAAACCTTTAAAACCAAAAAAACCATAAAAGACGCCTAAAAACTATGAAAACCCTTTAAAACCATAAAATATTAGAAAACTCAAAAAACTATTAAAAACACTAAAAAACTCAAAAAAACCCCTAAAAACTCAAAAAAATCCATAAATTCCCTAAAAATTCCTAAAACTCCTAAAACCCCATTTGTATCTTTAAAAATCCCTAAAAATATGAAATAACATAAAAATACCCTAAACACTCTGAAAAAACCTATAAAAACTATAGAAACCTAACAAAACATAAAAACCCTAAAAACATAAAAAAAAACAAAAACCGCTAAAAATTCCAAAACACCTAAAAATCCATTAAACCCCTCAAATTCACTAAATACCCTAAAACCCAAAAAACCCAAAAAACATTTAAAATACACAAAAACATAAAAAACTCTAAAAACCCATAAGAAAATATTAAAAAAATAAAAACCCATAAAACTTGTAAAAACCTAAAAACACTAAAAATCCTAAAAATACACTAAAAGACCCTAAATAACCTTAAAAACCCTAAAATCACCTAAAACCCATAAAACCCTTTAAACATTATAAACCATAAAAACCCAATAAAACCCTAAAACACCAATAAAAAATCTTAAAATCCTTTGAACCCCTAAAATCATTACATAAATCTAATAACCCTAAAACATCTAAAAAAACATTATGAAAAACAAAAAAATATAAAATTCCAAAAAAACGCTCATCCCCTAAAAATTCAAAAAACCCATAATTTTTTTAAAAATCACTTAAAATTCAAAAAAACATAAAAAACCCTAAAAACCCCCTAAGAAAACCTTAAAAAAATCATAATATACCTAAAAACATTGGAAGTGCTAAAACCCCTAAAAATGCTAAAAACCCTAAAAATAATAAAAATCCAAAAATACTATAGAAATGCCATAAAAATCAGAAAAAACCTTAAAATCCCTAAAATCATGAAACCCTAAAAACCTAGAAAAACAGTTAGAAAACAAATAAAAACTAAAGCACTTTAAAAACTAAAAGATGTTAAAAACCAAAAAAATACCCTAAAACCCTAAAACCCTAAAACCCACTAAAAACCACTAAAAACCATTAAAATCCTAAAAACAAAAAAAAATAAAAACTCTAAAAATACACTAAAAACTCTGAAAATTCTTCCAACCACTAAAAATGTTAAAAACCCTTAAAAACTTTAAAATGATAAAATCCCTAAAAATGATAATACCCCTAAAACCCCCTAAAAATCTAAAACCCCCTAAAAATTCCCAAAATCACTAAAACTATAAAAACCATAAAAATAATTTAAAATCCCTAAAAATTCTGAAAATTGTAAAAAATGATAAAAATTATAAAAACATTAAAGAAAACCCTATTAGAATAAAAATATGTAAAACCCCAAAAAACCTAAAAAGCACTTAAAACCATACAGATTATAAGAAGACCCTAAAACCCTTAAAAACACTAATGACCCATAGAAACACTAAAACCCAATAAAACTCTAAAATTCATTTAAACCCCTAAAACATTAAAAATCTAAAAAACATTAAGAACCCTAAATAACTCAAAAAAACCTGAGATCCCCAAAACTATAAAAACCATAAAAACCCTTAAAACCCTCGAAATCCCTAAAAACATATACACCATAAAAATACAAAAATCCCTTAAAATCCATAAAAACATAAAAATACCTAAAACCCCATAAAAGAAAAAAATAATAATAATCAAAAAATGCTTAAAACATCTAAGAACATAAAAATGATAAAAACTATAGAAACCCTAAAATCCATAAAAACCCAAAAGCCACCTAAAACCATAAAAACACTAGAATATGATAAAACACAAAAAACCCCTTAAAACCATAAAACCACTAAAAACTATCAATATCACTAAAACCGCTAAAAACCATAAAAAGCATTAAAAATACCTAACAACGTAAAAAATGCTAAAAAAAACTTATAAACACAAAGAAATCCTTAAAAACATGAAAGCACATAAAACCCCTAAAACCCCTAAAAAACACTTAAAACCCAAAAAACTCTAAAAAGATCCTAAAACCCTCCAAAACACCTAAAAAACTTAAAACCATAAAACCACATAGAAACCCTATAAAACCACTGAGAGCTCTAAAAATATTTTAAACCAAAAAAACTATAAAACCCTTAAGAACCATAAAAACCATAAAGACCTTAAAAATGATAGGACCCGTACTGACCCTAAAAACTCTAAAAATCACTAAAAACCCTAAAAACATAAAAAGACGTAAAAATCCCTAAGAATCCCTAAAAACGTAAAAACTCTAAAAACCCTAAAAACACAAAAGTAATCCTTAAAAACATAAAAACAATTAAACCCCCTAAACACCAAAAAAAATATAGAAAACCCTAAAAACTGATAAGATGGTTTCAAACCCCACTGCCCCAATCTCCAAAAAACCAAAAAACCCTAAAAAATAAGAGAAACCCTAAAAACCCACTAGAAACTCTAAAACCCCATTAAACCCAAAAGAAGCATAAAAAAACTAAAAACCATAAGAACTATAAATAATTCAAAAAAACCTAAAAATCCTGAAAACCAAAGTGACCCTAAAACCCCTAAAAAATCCTAAAACGCCTCAAAATCACTAAAAATAATAAAATCCATAAATTTCCTAAAAAGTAGTTAAATATCCATAAAAATTTAGAAATCCCTAAAATCCATAAAAAAAACCTAAGAAAAAAAATAAAAAACCTAAACACACTGAAAACACACAAAAAACCTAAAATCACAACAACCCCCCAAAAAATAAAACCATAAAACCCATAAAAACCATATAAAACCAAAAACCCACAGAACCCTAAAACCACTAAAACTCAAAAAACATTTTAAATGACTAAAATTTTAAAAAAAAACTATAAGAAACCTTAAAATTACTAAAAAACTCAAAAAAAAAATCCAATAAAACCCCACAAAAACCACAAAAACCTGAAACCCCTAAAACCCTTTAAACCACAAAAATCATAAAACCCCAATGAATATCTTAAAATTTAAAGAAACCTATAAACCTATAAAATCTATAAGGAATACTTAAAAACCTAAAAAACATAAAACCCCTAATACCCTAAAAAATGCAAAAGCCCAGAAAAGGTCCTAAAAAGCCTAAAAACCCTAAAAACCCTAAAAACCTGTAAAACATAAAAACCCCCATTAAAAAATATAAAAACCATTTAAAGCACTTAAAATGTTTAAAAAATATAAAAACATTACAAAATCAGAAAATACTCAAATAATCTAAAACTCAAAAAACCATAATGACCAAACCACCCTAAAAATCCTAAAACCCCTAAAAATCACAAACAAACCTATAAATCCATAAAAATCCTAAAAATAGATAAAAATAATTAATAACATAAAAACCCAAAAAACCCAATGATAAATTCAAAACTCAAAACCCCTAAAAAACCTAAAAATGCTAAAAATCCTAAAATCCCTAAACCACTAAAAACCCTAAAAACCCTAAAAATCCCTAAAAACCCTAACAAACTCAAATAAAACCTTAAAACCCTAAAAACCATTACAACCCTTAATAATATAAAAAATATATAGAAACCCTAAAAAACCTTAATAAGACCCTAAAATCCATAAAACTCTTAAAAATGAAAAAAACATATAAAAAACATAAAACCCTAAAAAACACATAAAAACCCTAAAAACTAACTAAAAACTATAAAAACCCATTAAAGGCTTAAAAAATTAAAAACTTAATAAAAAACCTAAAAACCCTAAAAAAAATAAAATCCCTAAAAAACCCTGATTTCTATAACAACCCTGAAAAACCATAAAAACCATAAAAATTCTAAAGATAACTTAAAATGTAAAAAATTATAAAAACCCTAAAAACCCTAAAAAACATTAAATCATATAAACAATTAGAACCCCTAAAAACCTAAAAATTGATAAAAACTTTAAAATCTCTAAAAAATCCATAAAAAATCTAAAACCCAAAAAAACCATAAAAATTATACAAAATGTTGAAAAACCCTAAAAACCCATAAAACCCCTAAAACCCACTAAAAAGTCTAAACATTATTTAAACCTCTAAAACGATTTAAAAACTTTAAAAATGTTAGAATCCCTAAAAACTCAAAAATCCTTAAAAAACCAAAAAAATAATAAAAACCTAAAAACCATAAAAACTCAAAAAAAAAACAATAGAACCTAAAACCCATAAAATCACTAAAACCCCAAAAAAATTAAAATTTCTAAAAAAATTATAACAACCTTAAAAACCATGAAAAAAACCAAAGAAAACCTTAATACCCAAAAAACCCCAAAACCCAAAAAAACCCTCAAAATCAGTAAAAACCTAGAAACTATTAAAATCCTTAAAAAACTAGTAAATCCCAAAAAATGTAGAAAACCCTAAAAAACCCCTAAGAAAACCTCAAAAACCTAAAAGCAATTAATACCCATAAAAACATAAAAAATGATAAAAACCTTAGAAACACTAAAACACCCAAAAAACCCAAAAAATCCAAAAAATCCTTAAAAACCTAAAAAACCTAAAAACCCAAAAAAACGTAAAAAATCTAAAAAACCCTTGAAACAAATTTTTTTAAAAACCATAAAACCTATAAAAACCCACTAAAAACACTAAAAACCCTTTAAACCCCTAAAAAGGTTGAAAACTAAAAAAAATCCTTTAAGCCCTAAAAACTTAAAAAGCCCTAAGACCCCAAAAAACCATAAAATCCTAATACCCTAAAGAACCCCAAAACCCAAAAATTCAATAAAAAACATAAAAAACCCATAAAATACTAAAAATCCATAAAATCCCAAAAAATGTAAAACCCCCTAAAAGACTGAAAAACCCGAAGAAAACCTTAAAAAAACCAAAAAACACTTTAAACCCATGAAAACACTAAAAATCGCTAAAAACCATGAAAACCCTCCAATCCCTAAAACCTAAAACCTATAAAAATCCTACAAAATCCCTAAAATGTATAAAATAATAAAAACACCAAAAATAATAAGAAATCCTGAAAAATAGAAAACACCTAAAATCCTCAAAAATATAAAAAAATACCAAAATCCCCAAAAAACTAAACACACTAAAGACCATAGAAAAACCTATAAACCTCAAAAACTATAAAAAAACACATTAAACCTCAAAAAACCAACTGAAATCTCTGAAAAACCATTAAACCAATACAAAATTAAAAACTCTAAAAATCCTTTTAAATCCTAAAACCTCAAAAAAGAAACCTTACCCCCCCCCATAACCATAAAAACCCTTAAAACCTTAAAATCCATATAAACCCAAAAAATCCAAAAAATCCTTAAAAATAATAAAAAACCTATCAAGCCCTAAAAATCCGTAAAAATGAAAACTACTTAAAAATACATAAAATTATTATGAAAACATTAAAAAACAATAAAACACTTAAAATATAAAAAAATTTAAAAACAAAAAAAAAACAAAAAAACGCTAAAACCCATCATATTTCCTTAAAACCAGAAAACCTATAAAAATTCTAAAAAGCTCCAAAAATTCCTAAAAAACTAAAAAAACCTAAAAACCAAAAATCATTACTAAGAAAACATTAAAATCTAAAAATAATTAAAACTTCTAAAAACCCTAAAAACTCTAAAATTCCTAAAAGACCCTAAAAACTCTAAAATTCCTAAAAGACCTTAAAAACCTAAAAAACCCATAAGAACCATAAAACCCCAAAAACCATAAAAACCCTTAAAACCCTTATTGTGATGAAGTTGTGGGTTCTAATTCGAGATGCTAGTGGCGCTGTGATATTTTCTGTTGTGCTATTGGTTGTACCTCTTCGTGTGACATGGTGGAGGCTGCAAGGTGTTGGATGCTGGATTTTACAAAATTTGATGATGGCTGCTGTATGGAAGTGCACTATGCTTGCTGGTTCTTGGTGAGGATGTGTGGCTGTTTGGTGTTTGCTGCTGCTGTGGATGAGTTTGTTGCTGTGCTGCTGGAGTGGAAGTGGGATGCTGGGAGATGCTTGGTGGTCGAAAGAGGTGCTGGCTGTTTGAAAATGAGGATGCTGGTTGCTGGTTTGTTGTGGATGCTAGTTGGCTGGTTGCTGCTGCTGGATGTTGTTTGTTTCAGTAGTCTGAATGCTGGTTGTTGGTTAGCTATGAGCTGCTGGATGCTGGTTAACACTGGATGTAGTGCGGTTGGATGCTGGTACTAGCTGGATGTGACGTGATGATGCTGCGGTTTTGTCTGTTTTTGTGTCTTTTTCTTTCTTTGTTTTTCTTTCTTTGGCGTGGGTTGTAAGGGTTTTTGGGTGTTCGACCCCTCCCCTCCCTTGTCTGCAGTGTTTGTGTCTTTTTGTTTAATAAATTTTGGGGGGTGCCAGGAATAGCCTGGACCCGAGCCTTATTTGCCTTAAAACCCTTAAAACCCCTAAAATAATTAAAAACTCTAGACAACCAAATTCAAAACTCAAAGTATACCTAAAATCTCTATAAAAATCAGAAAACAAAAAAATCCCAAATAATTCATAATAACACTAAAAACCATCAAGATACCAAAAAACCCAAAAAACAACCTATAAATCCCTAAAAATACCTAAAAACATAAAAACCGTAAAACCCTCTAAACCCCTCATAAATCTTTAAAAACTGAAAAACACTTAAAACCTCTATAAACCTAATTTTTTTAAAAACTCTAAGACACCTAAAACCCCCATAAAAACCCTAAAAACCAAAAAAATCATAAAAAACTTAAAAAAAATCCCTAAATCCCAATAAACACTATCGAAACCATTTAAACTATATAAATCTCTAAAAAACTCAAAAAACCCTAATAAACAATAAAAAATTCAAATACTCTAAAAACTAAAAAAAATCCAGTAACCCAAAAAATAACATAAAAAATAGAAAAACTAAAAATCCCTTAAAACTCTGACAATCTCAAAAGTCCCTAAAAATTCATAAAAATCTAAAAATTCCCAAGAAATACCTAAAAGAATAAACAAACTAAAAACCCCAAGAAACATAAATAAAACCATAAAAATATAGAAACAATTGAAATCCCTAAAAACCCTAAAAATGTTAGAAACCCTAGATAACCCTAAAAACCATAAAGCACAATAAAAATGCTAAAAATTGTAAAAACCCTAAAAACCTAATAATCCAAAATTCTCATAAATCATTTAAACCCCTAAAAACTCTATAAACACATTAAAACCATAAAAACATTATAAGCCTCGAAAAAATATTAAAATTCTAAAACATAAAAAAAACCAAAAAACCCAAAACAAACCATAAATACCCTAAAACCCGTAAAACCCTAAAAATCCCTAAAAACCGTAAGAAATTATTAAAAAGCCCTAAAAATCCCAAATAATAAATATATACTAAAAACCATGAAATACCAAAGAAATCATTAGAAACCTAAAATAGTTAACCCCTTTAAAAATTAAAGAAACTATAAAACCTAGAAAATACTAAATAGTCACCCTAAACCCAAAACCCCAAAAAATGTTAAAAATTATTTAAACCTCTAAAATTTTTAAAAAACATTCGAAAACCTTTATACCCCTTAAAACACTGAAAACCACTAAATCACAAAAAAACATAAATACCCAAAAAACCCTTAAAACCCCTCAAAAACAACAAAACACCTAAAACCCATAAAAACCATAAAAATCCTAAAAATCCCTAAAATTACGTAAAAATTTAAAACATCGAAAAAACCTAAAACCCCCTAAGAAACCATTAAAACCCTTAAAACCCCCAAAACCCATCCAACCCCCTAAAATCCCTAAAAACTGCAAAATATATAAAAATTCCCCCCAAATACCTAAATACATAAAACCCCCCAAAAAATTGAAAAACCCTAAGAAAAAAATAAAAACCTAAAAACTCTTATATCCACTAAAAAACTAAAAACCTAAAAAACCAAAAAAACAATAAAATACCCTAAAGCACCTAAAACCCATAAAACCCTATAAAAACATTGAAAATCCTAAAAAACATTAAAAACATAAAAAACACTAAAAACTCTAAAACCCCTTTATTACTCAAAATAATTAAAAAACTCTAAAAATCCTGAAAACCAAAAAAATAAAAACACCCTAAAATCAAAAGAAACCCTAAAAACCGTCAAAATCCATAAAAACCCTAAAAACCCATAAAAATCCTAAAAAATTCTTCAAACCATTGAAAAACTTAAAACCTTCTTAAAACCCTAAGAAATCCTTAGAAACCCTAAAAACACACAAACCCCCTAAATACCAAAATAAATGAATAAAACCCCTAGAAAACCATAAAAGACACCAAAAAACCTACATCCCCAGAAAATAAAAACCCCCAAAAATATAAAAACCCAAAACCCCATAAAAACCCTAAAACCATTAAAAACTCTAAAAAACCATTAAACCCATAAAAATGTATAATAATTATAAAAACCCTTATTACATTGAAAAACTCATAAAACCTTTAAAACAAAAAAACCTATAAAACTCTTAACACTCTAAAAACCCATAAACCACTCCAAAATCCCGAAATACCTAAAAACCCTTGAAAATACTAAAAAAGAACTAGAACTCATTTAAAATATAAAAATAGCTAAAACCCTGAAACACCCTAAGAAAAACAAAAAAAACCTAAAATAAACATAAAACCCAAAAAAATCAAAAAACCCCATAGAACCAAAAAAAACATAAAAACCATCAAAATCCCTAAAATCCCTAAAAACAATAAATATCATAAAAACTCCCTAAAATTCCTAAAAATGTAAAAACCCTAAAAAGTATGATAAACCCTAAGAAATACATAAAAAATATTAAAACACTTAAAACCCCTAAAAACATAAAAACACTAAAAACCTTAAAAATACCTAAAAACCAAAAAAACCTTAAATACCTAAAACCCTAAAAACCATAAAAATCCTAAAAAATACATCAAAATAAATAAAAATATAAAAACCCCTGAAAACCATAGGAAAACCTTAAAAACCTAAAAATACATAAAAACCCTAAAACCCTAAAAATGCTAAAACACTAAAACCCTAAAAACCCTTAAAACCATAAAACCCCTAAAAACCTTAAAAACAAAAAATAACTATAAAAACACACTAAAAAATCTGAAAACCATTTGAACCCATAAAAATGTTTAAAAACTCTAAAATTCATAAAAATCATGAAAAAAATAAAACAAACACTACCCCCACACCCACAAATATTAAAACCCTAAAACCCCCTAAAATCTTCAAAATACCTAAAAGCCCTAAAACCCCATAAAAATCCTAAAACATACCTAAAAATATCTAAAGATGTAAGAAACCCTAAAAACTTTAAAATCTATAAGTATACCTTAAAAACATAATAACACTTAAAACCCCAAAAAAACCAAATAAAACAATAAAAACCCTAAAAACCATAAAAATACTAAAATATCCCTAGAAACCTAAAAAACCCTTAAAATACGAAAAACCCCTAAGAAAACCTTTTAAACCATTAAATAATAAAAACCCATAATAAAAAAAAAATTGATAAAAACCCTAAAACCCTTAAAATACCATAAAATCCAAAAATCAAATACAAACCATAAAACCCCTAAAAACCTTTCAAAACCCTAAAACCCCATATAACCCATTAAAAAATCAAAAAACACTTTAAACCCCTTAAAAAGTTCATTTCAAATCATTTTTTTATTTTCAAAGTCCAGTTAATGGGAT
This sequence comes from Viscum album, assembly GCA_963277665.1. Lineage (NCBI taxonomy): Eukaryota > Viridiplantae > Streptophyta > Magnoliopsida > Santalales > Viscaceae > Viscum > Viscum album. Next base: position 1,420,522,282 of record OY728136.1, on the reverse strand, counting down.
TCCGGGGCCCAAACTTACAAACACAAACTCAAACAAGAGAAACACAAATGCAAACAGCACAAACAACACTGAATTACACATCATAAAAAACATACTCATCTCCACATCCCAAGACAGATTCATCTTCTCCGGTAGCCCTAGCCGATTCCCATTCTGGTGACCTCCAGTAGATTTCACTTTGAACCCGACTCCTAAGATGATCCAGTACTGGAATGTCTGGTGATGTCCTCTTGTCCACACTAGCCTTCTTAAAAGACAAAATCACCTCAATATCCCTCTTAGAGGCAGATCTAGTCCGCAGCAGCCTCAGAAGGCGTGAGTAATCTCTCTTTGGCCGTCTTCTTGGTGTAGCAGACAAAGTCCCTTCAACTGTTGCCGGTTTCTGATTCCCACTTTGAACAACATCGCTGAAAGAACGACCGACTGGGCCACTCAAATTTTCTTTTCCTCCCACAGAAAATTCCCTTATTTTACCGGCTTGCTCCCCCAAACCTGGAACCGGACTCCCAGTTTCTTAAAATAACATAATACTAAAAAAATATAAACTATAAAGCACTTAAAAACCATGACGACCCTCAAAATACCTAAAAAACCCAAAAAAACTAAAAATTTAAAAACAATACATTGAAATACCTAGAAAAATAAGACCTTAAAACCCCATAAAATCCCTAATAAAACCATAAAAATCCAAAAAAACCACTTATAATACCTAAAAACCTATTAAATGGTAAAGACTAAAACCTTAAAAAACCGTAAAAACACAAAAAACCATAAAACACTAGAAACCTACAAAAACCCTAAAAACCCATAAAAACCAACTAAAACGCTGAAAATTATTTAAACCCAAACCCTAAAAACACTAAAACATCAACCCCCTAAAAATAAAAAAAACCCAAAAACCCTAAAAAACATCAAAATTAGTAAAAACTATAAAGACCATAAAAATACTGAAAAATACCTAAAAACATTAAAACTTTAAAAAACCTAATAACCCTGAAAACCCCAAGAAAACCTTAAAACATAAAAACTCTTAGAACCCATAAAAATATTAAAAATTCTCATGACCTAAAAACCGTAAAACCCTAAAATCACAAAACCCCATAAAAATACATTCAACCCAAAATAACCATAATAAACCTCAAAATACCTAAAAAACCTAAAAACCCATAGAAATCCTATTAAAAACATAAAAACCCCAAAAAACATAAAAAATACTAGAAACCATGAAAAACCTAAAGAAAACCATAAAAACCTAAAAAACTTAAAAACCCTAGGACTAAAAAATAATAAAAACCCTAAGATACACAAAAAAACCCCAAACTCCCTAAAAACCATAAAAACCCTAAAATCTCTTAAACCCCATTAATACCCTAAATCCACTAAAAACTATAAAAACCCATTTGTAATGGACCACCCCTTTTCACTGGCATCGAAGGGTGGAAAGACATTACTTGGCCTTAAGAGACATTCCCAATGAGCCAAAGGCTGGAAATAAATACTGAGGGCTTCACAAGTCATTGGGTAATGATTTTCTCTTAAAATAAAAACAACAAACCACAACTATATGATGCATGTAAAACAATACCCCATATCACCAAATACTAACCAAACTTGACCATTTCACAAAAAATGTAAATGACCAATACAACTCAACCACAATATCGATAATCAAATTAACTAGTGGAAGACTCAACAACACAAACCAAAGGAAACCATGAATTGATCCATGGATCCACACCCAGATCTATGCTCCAAGCACCACAAGACCACCCAAAAATCACGATGAACCACTATCAAAATGAGATACCTTACTCTTACCTGTGTCCAAAAATACCACATCTAAAAAAGCAGTAAAGTGACAAAGTAGGGGGTGAGTATGAATACTCAGTAGTTTTTCCCAAAATTACAATCCCTATACATGACACTACGAAAGAACCGTTAGCACATTCATATAAAATAGTTTATATAAAAAATCAAATAGTGAAACAATTTCCAACAAGCCAAACAAACCCATACCAAGCCATTTCCAACCAATTACACCCAGTAAAAGGGAAATCGAAACCACCATGCCTTACCATTTTACCATCACACATTATCACCACAATTTCCAACTCATATAGTAACACAAAATAATGTATCTAAAATTTGGTTTCTCATACCCAACCACCTAAACAATCACAGTGGAACTTCCTATCTGAGCCTATTTATAACTTTCACAATATAACGGTACTTTCCACCCACATAACTTTGATGGTGGCGCTTCCATACACTATCCATCCCCTTTTTGTAGTGGAACTCCCCTACCACTTCACATCATTCCAACACAAGCATCAAATGAAGAATCCAATAACCAAGCACACCAAGGCCACAAAAACATGCAAACAACTCTTTCATCATCGAACAATCCCTTAAAGCATCATTCATTCCATGTCACATTTCAATAAATCAATACCTTTTATTGAAATTCATATTCTCTAACCATTTTCAAAAATCAACCCAAGCCACCGATTTTAAAATAAACATTTTAAAATCCAACAATGAAGAGAAACAACGGGAAATATAGCGGTAGCAGGTCACTGTAGCTATGACAGGATATTGTAGAAGTGGTTGGGTACTGTGTGGTAATGTAGCAAGTGGGTATTGTAGTAGTACTATTCACATAATGGGCTTTGGGACAAAAATATGGGTCTATGGGCCATGTAATGGCCTAAATTCCAATTAGTCCTTCGGGTTCTATAATGGGTCTCCCTCCACCCAGTTAAAAGAGGTATTTACTTTGATTTAATAATAAATGAGGCTTCGGCCCCAATCTTTTGAAAAAAATCCAACAATGAAGACCATTTTACCACAATGAACCATTTTACCCAATATCAACTAATACACCTGAAATGGATTTCCAACAGTTTTTTCACATCATATTTTCAATTAACTTCAAGAAAAATAATTAATTCAAAACCAATATTTTAATTCTAAAAAATTTGACCCCATAGATAAGCCACCTACCTTAGGGTTTCAGTGAAATTGGCCAACGCGAAACCACACCACAAATCTAGGTAAAAAACTCCATGAAACCACCTTAGATCCATTTCCATATCATAAAAAAGCCTAAATGTTATCATTTTAGGTTATAAAATTCCTAGATAAAAAACCAACGAATGTTGGTCATAAAAACCAAGATAGAGGGAAGAGTGGATCTAGAGAAAACCACAAAATATCTTGAGTGGAGACTTACCCAAGAAGAACCACCTTCAAACCACCAAGAAAAACCTTCAATTTTCTTCAAAAATTGGTGGGAGATCCCCTATAACCCTTGAGAACAAGGAATAATGTGTATGGTTTGTATGGAAGAAGAAATTATCATTTTAGAGAAAATACCGACTAACCCCATTCTTTAAAAAACTAATTTTAATGGGTCGCACGGCTAGCTCACATAGTTTGAAAAACTCTGCACTAACCATGCAGATGCTACTGTCTAAACCGTGAAAAATTGCATGATTACATGGGATTCTTTCACAATTTTCCCTAACCATGCTCAAGCCATGCAACCTTATAAAGGCTTTTGAACTTTTCCCAAATCCATCCAACCTCTCTCAAACACTCCCAAACCGTTCCTAACCACTTTAAACACATAAAAAGAAATAAATAAGGGTTACATAACTCAAACCTAGGGTACCAAATTCTCCCCATAATGTGACTTTACCTCATTTTTAAGTAGAGAACCATCACTTTTCCAAAATAGTTTGGACCATTGCTCATCCATCTTTTTCTCCCTCTCCCAAGTCTCCTTCTGAATCTGACCATGTTACCATGAAACCCAAATTCTACTATTTATTTTTCCACTCAAGAATCTATCCACTATCCACAATGGAACGTGCACTAAAGAAGCATCTGGATCTAGCTCAACATTATCCCAAAGAATCACATGATCATGATATGACTGATACTTTTTCAACTGCGACACATGAAACAATTTGTTCACTACACTAAACTATTTTGTAAAATCCAACTGATAAGACACCTATACAATCCTCTCATGTATCCCAAAAGACCCAATATACCTCAAAGAAAACTTTCCCTAATTTCCAAACTTATGATGTCTCAACCTCAAGGAGATCCTCAGGAACACATGATTTTCCACCATGAAGGACACTGACCTTCAATGATGATCCACATAGGATTTCTGATGACTTTGATCCCTATCCATTCTTTTCCTAATCAACATGATCTTTTCCATCATCTCTTGGTCCAAACATGGCCTAACCATCGAAATCTCACATGCTTCCACAAAATATAGTAGAGAATAACATAGATGCCCATATATTGATTTAAACAGATCCATGTGTATTTATGCCTAATAACTGTTATTATTAGAAAATTACCCTAAAGGAAAATGATCCTCCCACGAGACACCAAAATCCATCACACATGTCCTCCAATGTCTGTATCATTCTCTTAGATTTTCCATCCGTATGAGGGTCATACGTTGTACTCATCATCAACTGAGTCCCAAGGGCTTGCTGCAATGATTTACCGAAAGAGATGTGAACCCCAGATCTCTATCCGATACAATAGAAGCTTGAACAAAACGAATCTTTTCCACCCCATGGATATAGATTTTGGAATGATCCTCCATTGTATGGGATTCATGAATCAGGATGAAATGAGGCAAATTCGTGAGCCTATCCACAATAACCCATATGTAATCATGATTCCTATCTAATCTTAGAAAAACCATGAAAAATACATCACTATCTACTCCCGTTTCCACACTGGGATAGGTAAATACTGCAACATACCTACTGGTCACTGATGCACTTCCCTAACTTGATGACACATCAAACGTCTTGATATAAACTCAGCCACATTCCTTTTCATGCCTACCCACCAAAACTGGGCTTTGAATTCCATACACATTTTCTGAATTCCAGGATGAATAACCTATCTAGAATGATTATAAGCTCTCAAAATTTCCTCATGATAAGACAATAGTATAACCATCAGATTCATAAAACACAAAACCGAATGCCTTTTCAGTTCCCAACCCTTAAATTTCTCCCCATCATTCAGTTTCGAACTCATCACTATACACTCGGAATCAAACACCTATACAAATTTAACTAATATAACCAAGTTAGAAACCAATGATACTAGAAATAAAACTGTTGTATCACCCCGGTCCGTAGATTCTAACCACATGTCGGCTATAAATAACATCAATTGACACTAATCTGCTTCCTATTTCACCACATGAGCATATTAATTTCTAAATAATGAATTTGCCATCAAATTTCCCTTTCCCAGTGTGTACATCATGTCAAAATGAAACATCTGTAGACACTTCATCCATATCTTTTGCCACAAATTCAAATATCTTTGTGATAAAACAAGATTTAAACTCTTATGATTGGTATACACCATGAATTCTCACTAAAGAGATAATGTTTCCATGTTTTCAAAGCATAAACCACTACCGGCAATTCTAAGTCATGTGTTGGGTATTTCTTCTCATGAAACCCAAATTTCATGAGCTATATTCAACCACATTGTCCAATTTCATGATAAAACACCTAAACTATGACAACAATGCATCATAGTACATAAGGTACCCTTTTCCTGGTTTGGGAAAAACAAATATTCGTGATGATTTAAGATGATCCTTAAGCTCTTTAAATGATTTCTAAAACTACTAATTCCATTCAAATGGAACATTATTTATTTTAAATGTTATAATCAGTGAGGTTAATCATGAGAAGTCACAAATAAATTGTTGATAATACCCTAAAAACCCATGAAAACTCCATATCTCAAAAATATTCCTTGGATCCTTCTAAGATATAACTGCCTCTATATTTTTTGGATCCATTGAAACACCACTCACAGAAATTACATGGCCAAGGAAACGAACTTATTGAATCCAAAAAATCACACTTTGACAATTTTTCATACAACCGATCTCAAGACCCCCAACACTACTCCCAAGTGTTTCTCATTCTCCACCCTTGTCCTTGAATACACCAGAATATCATAAAAAAATTCCACCATGAAAGAATCCAGATATCTATGAAATATCTGATTCATCAATGCCATGAAAACCATTGGTGCATTTGTGAGATCAAATGGAATAACCACATACTCCTAATGGCTATATCTACTTCTGAAAGGTGTTTTGGGAATATCCCCCTTCTACACCCGCAACTGATGATATCCGGATCACAAGTAAATCTTAGAGAACCACTACCCTCCCCTCAACTGGTTGAATAAGTCATCAATGCAAATAAGTGGATATCTATTCTTTATAGTAACTTAGTTAATCTTCTGATAATCAAAAAATAGTCGTAAGCTTCCATTTGACTTCATCACAAACAAAACCGACACTACCCACAGAGATGTACTAGGCTAGATGAACCCTTGGTTTTCTAACTCCTCCAATTGCACTTTTAATTGCCTTAATTCTTCTAGTGCCATTCGGTAATATGGAAGTGAGATAGGACTTGTCCCCCGAAGGGGATCAATCATAAATTCCACTCCTCTCATTGGTAGAAACCCTAATAATTCTTCAGGAAATACATCAATAAACTAATCAACCACCACCGAAAAACTCTTCTACCAACCTATTCCATTGATGCCAACGAAAATGTCTCCAACTAATATGAGATTATCCTAACCATTAGTGCCAACAAATACATTTCACCCAACTTCCCATTATTCTCTTCTCTAAAGAGATTCCTAAAACCATCCTCTATTGTGAAACTAATTGTTCGCACATAATAGTCAATGTGGGCCTTAAACATTGTAAAAAAATCCATATCTAGGATTACATCATACACATCCATCTCAAGTACTGAGAAATCCCACATCAACTCAACCTCATCCATCACTACACAATATGTTATACATAGGAAGGCTCTAAAAATTTTCTCACCTAGAGGAGCTCAGATTTTTAAAATAGAATGCATAATTTCCAAACATAATGTAAGAAAATCAATGATACGAGAAGAAATAAAATAATGAGAAGCACATGTATCAAATAACACTTTCATAAAGGTAGAATTCACAAGAATCATACCTCTAACCATGGATGGTCTTGATTGATCATCTATCACCACCTTCTCAGCCCCAAATGGATGTTTTCCTACCACACCCTGCTCTTTATTTCCTTGCAGAAACTTTCCCTGTTGAGGAGTCATGGAATTCCTAGAATCACTGTGACTATCATGGATCTACTATTGGGGAGTATGTTTTTTCCCTCATCCCATTGAGCATAAGATTCCTATGACCCATGAGGAGTGTCCCAGACACCGACATCATAGCTTTACGAAAATATCACGTAATATTCCACATATTCTTATAGTTATGACCTGATCGAGGTTGTGACGTACAACACCACTTGATGTGGCTCGTCTAACCAAACTAAAAGCATCCCATCTTTCTCTGATGCTTCGAAGGAAGATTCACCGATACTGATATTGGATTCTGAATCATACTCCCACCATGGAAATAAGTGTCCCTCTTCCACTTAAACCCATTTTTATTGTTCTGACCAGTTCTTGTGGGTACCAACATACTTTCCCCACCTATATCCCCAAATAGATCCCTTTCATTCATTGAGTCACTATTCACCATTTTCATGTAATCACTTATACATAACACCGCTATTTTAGAATGAATTTCTTACCTCAACCCAGCTTTGAAGATATGTTCCTTCAATGATGTACTACCCACCACCTCGGGTGAAAACCACACAAAGTTCATAAAATTACCTGCATATTCTATTTCTGACATATTTTCCTATCTCAATATAACGAAATTTGTTTTCTGCTAAATTATAAACCTATGAGGGTAGAAATTTTTGTTAAATAATTCCTCAAAACCCTCCCATGTTATGCATTGGTCCGTCCCAGCCTGGACCATCAAATCCCACCAATGAAAGGAATGATCTTCCAGTATATATGTGGATAACTTCACTTTCAGCCCTATCAGTGTTCCCAAGAATTCAAATATCCTATTTATTATGTTCAACCACACTTCTTACCTTTATAGCTCAGAATCACCCCTAAATATGGGTCAATTCTACTTTTGATACTGAACCACATGATCCACATACTTTGTCCCATCCACATTATTACCACTTTTCACAACTTGGAAATCATGCACTATACTCAGCACTAGCTACTAGTTCACCAGTGGCTCAGGTGAAACTACATTTTCAGCAACTTCGTCTAATAGACTTCCACGATGTGCACCTAATACCAAATCTATCAACACAAGACATACCATAAGTCCCACTCCCTTAACAAGAAAAGGTGTTCAATTTAAATTTCAATTATATTAAAAATATCACAACCATCCTTTCCAAAATATCACATTTCCCATGTTGAACCATTTTTTAAAAATCCCCCATATTTTGAAAATTGACCCACATTCAAAATTTCACAACCATTCACATTTCAAATCCAAAGATTTGAAAACCAATTCATATTTTTAAAAATTCACACGTTCATATCACACCATAAATCATTATACCCCATTGAAATATGCGTCCTAATGGGAAGTCATTTCTACCATGCATGATGCTCATATCATTGGCAACACCCAAGATAATGAGATTTCGAATACCTATAAGTGTATCTAAAACACTCATGTACCCAAATCCCTGGAAAATTGAAGTTCATCATAAAAGGTTTAGCTACGTACTTTTATGATGTACATTATATGTTCTGAAAATCCTACTCCTAGCTACCATCCCGACTCAAGGAATAGAACAATAATGAATTCCATCACCAAGACCAAGAGAAAGAACCAATTCCTAAGGACTAAACAACTAATACTACTTGTAATGGACCACCCCTTATCAATGGTTTGGAAAGGTGGAAAGCCATTACACAGACTTAAACAACATTCCCAAGGTGTCAAAAGCTAGTAATAAATGTTGAGGGATACAAAAATCATCGGGGAATGATTTTACATTATAATGAGACCAACAAATCACAACTATATGATGCATGTAAATGAATATGACATATCATCAAATACCAACCAAACTTGAACATTTCACAATAAAGGTTAATGACCAATACAAATCAACCAAAAATATCGATAATCAAAGTACCCAGTAGAAGAATCAACAACACAACTCAATAGAAACCATAACATGTTATGTGGCTCCACACCAAGCTCCATGCTCCAAGAACCACAGGACCACCCAATCATCACAAAGAACTGCTAGGAAAATGAGATTCCTTACTCTTACTATTTCCTGGAATACCACTTCTAAAAAAGCACCGAGGTACTAAAGAAAGGGGTGAGTATAAATAATAAGTAGGTTTTCCCCAAATAACATCACTACACATGCCACTAGGAAAGAACCATTTGAAAATTTATATAAAATAGTTTATATAAAACATCAAATTGTGAAATAATTTTCAACAAGTGAAACACAACCTTAGTAAGACATTTCCATCCAATTCCACCCAAAACAAGGGAATGAAAAAAAACCATGCCTTAACATTTTACCATCACAAATTATCACCACAATTTCCAACTCACATATCAACACACAACAACACATAGAAAACAAGGTTTCTCATACCCAACCCAATAATCAATCATGGTGGAACTTCCCGTCTGAGCTCGTTTACAACTTTTCCAATCTAGTGGTACTTCCCAACCACTTAACATTGATGGTGTCCCTTATATACACAATCCATTACCTTTTTATAGTGGTACTCCCCACCCACTTAACATCATTCCAATATAAGCATAAATGCATAAGACAAAAACCAAGCATATAGTACACCAAGGCCATAACAACATGAAAAAAACTGTTTCATCATTAAAAAATCCCTTAAAGCATCATTTATGCGATATAAACATTCCAATAAATCAACCCATTTAATTGAAAACCATTTTTCAAACCATTTTCAAAAATCAAACCAAGCTACTGATTTTAAAATACCATAATGAATAACATTTCCCCGTAATGACCCATTTTCCACAAATTCCACAAATCCTCCTAAAATGGATTTCCAACAAGTTTCACACATCACATTTCTAAATAATCTCAAGAAAATATAATAATTGAAAACCAATATACTAGTTATGACAATGTCAAGTCGAGAGAGAAACCACCTACCTTAGGGTTTGGGTGTAATTAGTCAACACCCAACTGCACCACAAATCTGGGTGAAAAACTCCATTAACCCACCTTAGATCTCCTTCTCTACCATAAAGAAGCCTAAATACTATCATTTTAGGCCATAACAACCATATATATACATGAAATAGATGTATATATGAAAAAATGTGATAGGGGGAAAAGTGGATCAAGGGAAAACCACAAAACACCAAGAGGGGAGATTTACCTGAGAAAAACCGCCTTCAAACCACAAAGAAAACCCTTTGATTTGCTTCTAAAATGGCTGGTAGAGCTCCTCTAACCATTGAGAACAAGGAATCACAATTTTTTTTGTCTGGGAGAAGAAATGAGAAAGTTAAAAAAAATCCTAACTAAACCCATGCTTTTAAAAAATAAATTTTAATGGGCCACAGAATTAGCTCATACGGTTTGACAAACTGTGTGCTAACTGTGCAAATAATTCTATCCGAATAGTGAAAAATCACATGGTTACTTTGGATTCATTAACAGTTTCCCATAACCATGCTCAAACCTTGCATCCTTAGAAAGGCTTCCAAACCTCTCCAAAACTCATACAACCACTCAAAAACTCTCCCAAACCTTTACCAACCACTTTAAACACATAAAATAGAATAAATAAGGGTTATATACCTAAAACTGGGGGGCACTACACCCTTAAACACCTAAAAATGTTAAGTAAAATCTAAAAACATTAAAACCGCTAAAAGTTGAAAAAAACCCTAAAATTCTAAAAACACTAAAAACGCTCAAAAACCCTAAAAACTCTGAAAAATCCTAAAAGTACTTAAAAATCTATAAAAACATAAAAACACCTAAAACCATGAAAAAAATAATAAAACCATAATACCTAAAAACATGTAAAACTCCTAAAAACATAAAAATGCCAAAAAAATCCTAAAAACCCCTAAACACCATTAAAAACTCTAAAATCCCTCAACATCCCTAAAATCTATTAAAAACATAATTTTCCTAAAAAATCCCTAAAAAATATTAAAAATATAAAATTCCCTAAAACCATGAAAACACCTAAGAAAACAATAAAAAAAATTAGACCCCTAAAAAACCAAAAAAGTAATTATCCCCCCCCCAAAATAACCATAATCCCTTAAAACCTTAAAAAACCAAAAAACCCCATAAAAATACTTACAAAACACTAAAAACTTTAAAAACCCTTTAAATCACCTATAAATATTAAAGATGCAAAAAACTGTTAAAACCCTAACAAACTAAAAAAACCCTAAAAAAATGAAAAAAACGAAAAAACGAAAAAACCCTCAAACTCCCTAAAAATCATAAAAATCCTAAAAATAATAAAAAATACCTAAAATCCCTTAAAATATAAAAAACCATAAAAACCAATAAAAACACAAAAAAAAACGATAAAACCTAAAAAATATAAAACCCATAAAAACATAAAAACACTAAAACCCCAAAAAACCATAAAAACCTAAAATCCCTAAAACACTAAAATCCCTAAAAACCTTAAGACCCCTAAAAACCCATGAAAACCCTTAGAAAACTATGAAAACCCTTTAAACCCCTAAAAACCATAAAAAAACTATAACCATATAACACCAAAAAACATAAAAAAAGTCTTTAAACCCCCCAAAACCTTAAAACTCTTAAAAACCCCAAAACCCATAAAATCCCTAAATCCCTAAAAACCCATAAAATCCTAAAAACATAAAAATACATAAAAATCCATAAAATTTAAAATTAAACCATAAAAAGCAAAACAAATTACAATGACGCCTAAAAATATAAAAAATTAAAAGAAACTAAAAACACCCAAAACCGTAAAACCGAAAAACCCCCTCAAAATACCTAAAATGCCTAAAAATTGTAAAACAACAAAAAAACTGAAAACCTCTAAAAATCCATAAAAATTTAAAAATCCTAAAAAAACTAAGAATAACTTAAAACCCTAAAAACACTAAAAACCCATTAGAAACCTAAAATTTTAAAAAACCCTAAAATACCCTAAAAACCCTAAATATCACAAAAACCATAAAACCCCCTAAAAACCTAAAAACCCTAAAAGCCTATAAAGCCCCTAACAAACCAATAAAACTCTAAAAACACTTTAATCTATTGAAAAGTTAAAACTAAAAAAAATTATAAAACACTAAATAACTCAAAAAACCTATAACCCAAAAAAAATATAAAAACCCTAAAACCATAAAAAACCGAAAAAACACTAAAAATCCCTAAAAACCCTAAAAAGCCTAAAATTCATAAAATACATTGAAAACACTTAAAAAGGTAAAAAAACCCCTGAAAAATCATGAAACAACTTAAAAAAAGAAAAAATTCTTAAAACCCATAAAAGGATAAAATGATAAAAACCGAAAAAACAAAAATACCCTAAAACCATAAAAACCATAAAAAACCCATAAAAATCCTAAAACCCATAAAAGTATATGAAAATTCAAAAAAGTTTCTCAAAACATAAAAATCAACTTAGAATCCTAAAAACCTTAAGAAAAACTTAAAAATGAAAAATAATTAAAACATGTAAATACATAAAAATGTTAAAACCCTAAAAAGATGTTAAAACGCCACTAAAACCTCTAAAACCCTTAAAAACCGTAAAACTCATAAAAATCCTAAAAAATCCTAAAACTCAAAAAATCATTTAAACCCTTAAAAATGTTAAAAAAACTCAGAAAACCTTAAAACCCCAAAATATTAAAAAAACACTAAAACCCTAGAAAAACCATAAAACACATAAACCACTAAAAATCTATAAAACCTGAAAAATCCCAAAAAACCCTAAAATCCATAAAACCCTTAAAAATCTTGCAAAATCCAAAAAAACATAAAAAACCCTAAAACCTTAGAATGAACCTATGAAACCCTTAAATATAAAAAAACCATTAAAACCCCTTGAAAACCTAAACAATACTAAAAACCGGAAAAATCATAAAAATCCATAAAACCCCTCAAAATACCTGAATTCGATAGAAAAAAATAAAAACTATAAAAAATATATAAAATCCTAAGGAAGTTTAAAAACCTAAAAAACCCTAAGGAAAGCTTAAAAAAAATTAAAATACATAAAAACCTTAAAAAATCTAAAGCACTAGAAAATCTTAAAAAATCTAAAAACCAGAAAACCCCCTAAAAACCATAAAACCCCTAAAATTATTAAAAACCCTAACAAGTTATAAAAACCCTAAACCCACTAAAAACTCTAAAAACCCTAAAAACATAAAGAACCCCCCAATAACCAGAAAATAAAAAACTCCTAAAACCCTAAAAACTCTTAAAAACCTAGAAAACCATAAAAATCCTAAAAAATCCCTATAAATCCCTAAAAACATAAAAACACTAAAAACCCTAATAAAAAGTTAAAAAATACAAAAAACATTAAACCCCTCACTACTGAAGAACTAGGATATAACCATGGTTTGTAACCATATATATAAACACAAAAAATCTAGATATATGTAATAATCATAATTTACCCAGTTGTGGCTTCTAGATTCATAGTAGTCCAGAATTAAAATTTATAAAATATATACAACTTTACTATAACTAAAACAAAAAAACCAACAATAAAAAATTCTAGAAAATAGTAACCAAGGAAGATCCTATAACATAATAAATATAAATTCTTGATGCCAATGATGATGATGAAATTTGAAATCGAAATTTTATCACATGGAATAACTATTAAAATCAACTGAATTAAATGTATAAATCTAAAATATCAGAACTAATATAGACATTAATAAAAAATACAATGAAATGGTATATATTAATACAAATGGTTTGAGAATATGTAAAATAAAATAGTTAATGATACATATTCTCAGAAGAAAAAATATTTATATTATCAGAGAATATTTATATAGTAACACTCAATATAATTTAATACTCAACAAAAGTTTATTCACATTGGATTGTTATATCGAATGATGCATGATGAAAATTTTGAGAGAGATGTACACAAAAACACATAAGAGAATTTAATACTGAGCAGGTTCATTATAAATAGTTATGATGCATTTAATTATGGGAATTCCTATAATATGACCCACATTATCAGAAAAAGTGGAATTTATTATATTACTATGTCAATCACATTACAGTAATGAATTATCTATGTTGTGCATTTAGTTATAAATTCAATAACTCAGATATATATTCTATAAATCAGTTATGTACATTCATGTTAAGAAATCATTTATGAATTCAGTAATTCAATTATCTATAGTTATATTGTAATTTATGAAGTATGTGATTCAGTTACTCATTATTCAATATAATTATTGATTGTGAATAAGTTACACATTATTTAATATAATAGTTGATTTTAAATTCATGACAGTAATTGTGATAATTTTAAAATTGTGAAACAGATGAATATAATTCAATCTATAAAAAATTTCTAAAAGAATCACAGTATAAGAAACAACAATTGAAAAATAAACCCTTTTAGTAATTAAATATTTTTTTATTAATTGTAAGAAATACATAAATAATAAGATACTGATGGAAGGGTGTACTTAATAGAGTAAAATAATGTTGTCTGCATATGAAACGTTAAGGTGATAGAAGAGGATTTCTCACAATTGCAGTTATAGATTTTGGAGATGTTTCTTTGGAAGTTATGGATTTTAAAGTCTTATCCAAGGAGATTTTTCATGTATATGAAACATAACTTATATTAGGAAATTTCACATCATAGACAATGGTTTATAATGGTTTATATCCAATGAAAATTTTCATGAATTTGACACATAAAATATATTAAGAGAATATTGATTTTGTCACTTGAAAGGGAATGTTTTATCATAGATCATAAAATAGATGTATAATTGTATGTCAAGGTATGAGAATCACTATGACACCTAGAAAAGATATTTTAACATAGCACTGCACTTGGGAATTAAATATGGTGTTCAATTTCCTATACATATTGAATATTTTTAGGATGTGTCTCCTTTTATGATCTATATATGGGAGAAATTATTTAAGGATATGCATAAAAAATGAAAAAATTCGGTAAGTAAATAATTTATTTTTAAAAGAACACATCTAGAAAACATATAGGAATAAAAATTAATTGTTATAATACTAATGATAGCAGATAATATAATTATAAAAAACATACACAGAAAACTTCAGAAAAAATAAAAAGGTTTAGGGGGAAATAGAAAAATAATTAATATAAAATATATAGACATTTATTGACATTGAAGGATAATTTTTTTGACAAACATGTCACTCGTTAAATAAACTTCTTTATAATGAATGCTTAAAATTTTTTAGAAACATCATAATAAGAACCATATAAATCATATGATTTTTCATAGAATTCTATGATGTTTGGATATTTGGGAGTCAACAACTGCTTAATATGATTAAGAAATCATGTAATAGGGAATGAAATGAAAATAAATATCAAAAGGATAGAGTAAAATTCATAAAAATTTTAAGATATAGGACCACATTTAAAAGGTGTTTGTATTCATGATAATTTAATTTAATATAAGTATCGTTTCATCCAAAAATTAACACTACAATAAACAATGGATGTTGTAAGAAATAAAATCCATTCTCAGGATTTCATTAAAAAAATTTAAATGAATAAATACATGAAAAAAATACATTAGAAATGTATTTATGACATCCAAAAATGTAAATAGATAATATATTATGAAATTAAAAATTAACAAAACAATTATAATCTAAGTGTTATTAGTATAATTTAACATCGAATGTAGATATGTTTGTTCCAGAAAAAAATCTTGCCACATGACCAAAAATTATTTGTTATTAGGTTAATAAAATAAATAAGCGAAGGTAGTGAATATGGATTTTGATATAAAAGAAGTCAAATGAAAATGATTTTTGGTTAATCGTGTTCAATTCCTACCAAAAGAATATGTTAATGGCCAAAAAATGATTTGGTATGGTGTTTATGAGATGATGTTTTTGAAAGAAAATAATTAAATTAATTTTTTAGCTCTTATTGTGGTCTAAATAATTCTAAAATCAGAAAATTTAAACTCATAGTAATATACCATAGAAGAAATATTTATTATACAAAGAATTGAGAATCATTTAATTATTAATCAGCTTTTTGAATAGTGATAAACACATTATAGATTATATTAATGTTTCTAAACATGTAAAACAACATCCATATGTCTTGTGTATCTCATTCTAGGGAAATTGAAATTTTTAAATATATATTAAACACATGTATGGTGTACTGAATGAAATTCCACAAATGAAATTCCTGGTGGAAAGATCCAATTTTAAAAAGATAAATAAATTAATAAATATAATATATGCAATCCAACATTATTGTGAAAGAATATGTTTCATGTCTTCTATGTTATATTATTCATAGGGATATTGATTAGAATAAAACATACATCATAAAACATATCATGTTTTATATATTTAGTTTTTAAATTAAATTAGAGAACATGGAACTTATAGAAGGTCCCGATGAAAACACAATGGAATGTAGAATGTAGATAGATGATTGGAAATCAAGATGATGTTCATTGATTGGAAATGTATTGGAATTCAGATCGTTTACTTAAAGATATTTGTATAAAAAAACTAGGAAGTAAAAAAAATTAGAGAAATAATACCCATGATGTCATAGAAGGATCAATATTGTAAGGAAAATCAAAAGAATTATAAGGAATCCTATGAATTAAAGAAAGTTTTTTCAAACCAATTTATTAGATTTCATAAAACATAAACTAGAATTTATAATTTTTTTATGAGGTTTATAAAGGAAATAATTAAATTATTAACTCTTAGTGTAGTAAAAATAATTCTAAAATATGAACCACTAAACTAATTAGAATATACAATATAACAAATATTGAATGTACATTTAATTCGTAAACAAATACTTATTAATGAGTTCTTTAAACTATTATAAACACATGTAAGAACATCTTAATGGTTGTAAACATGTCCAACAACATCTAATTAAATGAGAAACACATGGAATAATATATTAATTTAAATAAAAACTTCCAATAACATCTACATAAAGGCGTATCTCATTATAGGGGAATTAAAATTCTTAACTAAAAAAATGTATAGTGTATACCTGAAATAATAAATAAATTAATAAATATAATATATGAAATAAAATACTATACCAAAGGAATAGATTTCATAATTTCGATGAGGGGGTATTCATATGGATGGTGATTGGAAGAAAAAATATCGTATCATGGCTACCACACTTTAGAGACTATTTTGTGAAATGAAATCAAAGAATATGGAATCTATTGAGGTTCTTGTTGAAACAAAGGAGTGACATACTACCTTTTTTGATATGGAAGACCTGGTATTGTAAGTGAAAGCTAAAATATTATAAGGAATTCTAAAAATTATAAAAATTTGAGTCAAGACATTTTATAACCATTCATAACATTATCCACTTACTTTAGATACATCCATCAATGTCTTTGTTTTTCAACCTTACTGCATAACCCACATGTAATGATATGAAAAACCCTTAATAAAAAATTTAGGAATAAAATAAAATGTGAATATTCTTCATCAAAACACACAAATCATGATCACTTTTACTGAAATGTGCTATGGTTTTTAAAATAAATATTATTCAATATAGTTCGATAAATAATATAAAACTAATTTTTATTTAAGTGGATATATTTATGTATTTAGTGAACTAAAGGGTTTATTTGTTCAAGAGAAACATCCATATAAATATAATTGGTAGATAACTCATACATTAAAAAAACATAAATTTTAGATCGTATAATAATAGAATTAAATATATGAAAAATAAAAGTAAATAATTACAAAAATTAATAAAAAATAACAATGATATAATATATTAGCACGGGGTTCATGATATATTATCACTAATTGCACTTAAATTTTTCTATATGGAAGGAAAAATATAGAAATATTTTACCTCAATACTTATTCATTATTATAACTAAATGGTATATATGAATATTATCCCCTAATATGATAGGTCCTCAACATTGGGTGAGATTAATTTTTACTCCATACAACCATAATAAAATTACAATAATCAATAATCCCTTATAAATGATGGGAAATAATAAATTCTATCCTAAAAACAAGTTCACCCTCTAAAAAGAACTATGAAAAAGGATAAACACAATAATGATATGTTGAATAACTAACAAGAAAATAATTTTTTAAATTAATGTTCTTATTTATAAAGTGATTTATCAAAATACATGTATGATCACTTAATATTTATCTCTTAGAATTAGTGAACTAATTAATTGGTTAATTATTTATCATATTTCCTTTAAATCTTTTATGTTGATCAATTGATTAATTGATTATAAAAAATCTACATGAGTAGCTACAGTCAATCAAAACTAATTGATATGGTTAATATGGTAAATAAATTTTATATCTCTATAAATTGATTCATCACATTCAATTTACAAATTTATTTATTCATTACATAGTAAATTTTGTTAATATATTGAGTATTTTCACTCACCCATGAATGAGAACATATATAGTAATGTAATTGCATCCATGAAAAAATCAAAAACAAATATAAATTATTATTATCCCTTAAAAAATGAGTACATTGCAACAAAATAAGGTGGATGAAGGAATAATACTGAAAAAAATGAGCAGGAGGAGTATGGTTCACAAAAAAGGTAGGGTTTGGTTGACACAGTTCTTACTCATGGATGGTATCAGCTATAGAAATCTTTTATGGTCCACTCACAGAAGGGAAAGGGTTTTGACAGATGCATTTAATAGAGAAGGACTCAACTACAAAACTCAATCCTGGTCCACTCATGGATGGAATATGGTTCGACTGACCAACACACTAAATGATGAAATAACATGTGATAAATGGGATGCATAAGGGTAGGAACACACAAGGAATAAATAGACGATTCTATGATGGTTGGGTATAGGTCGAGTGATGACACAAAAGGGAAAATGGATCGAGGATAGGTAGGGGATGATTGGAGAGGTGGAAAGATAGGGGAGAGGAGTTCCTCGTGGAGGTGGAAAATGGGGACCCTATTTCCATGGGATGATTTTCTTGTGGCTTTAGTTGGATTATAGCTACATTTTTTATTAAACAATGGTTATTTATTCATCTATATCCACATACCTAATAAACTACCACTATAGGTATGTGGATATATTTCATTTTTATTGTAGTGCATAAAAGCCTAAAAAAAATTAAAACTCCTAAAACCCCCCACCCAACCCTTGAATTCACTAAAAACCCAAAAAACCATAAAAATCCTCAGAATTCCTAAAAAACCACGAAAATGTTAAAAACCAAAAGATCATAGAAAACTCCTAAGAAAACCATAAAAACCTAAAAAAACATAAAACCCCTAAAAATCCAAAAAACATTGAAAACTCTTTAAATTATAAATGTCCAAAAAATCCCTAAAATAATAAAAACACCTAAAAACCTAAAAAACACTAAAACCCATAAAAACTAAAAAACAAAAAAAAACTACAAAACCCCTTTAAACCCTTAATAATGTTAATAAACTCCAAAAGACATTAAAACTAGTAAAAACTAAAAAATACACAAGAAAAGCATAAAACCCTTAAAATGCCTTAAAATCCCTAAAAAACCATAAAACATAAAAATCCTAAAAATCCCAAAAAATCCTTGAATCCATAAAATGTCCTAAAAACCCTAAGAAACCCTTAATAACCTAAAAACAATTAAAACTCATAAAAACAAAAAATACAATAAAAATCCCTAGAAACCTTAAAAAATTCTAAAAACCTATTACAACAACAAATCCCCTAAAACTTATTTAAAACCCTAAAAATTTAAAAGAATATAAAAACCCTTAAAAACTCAAAAAAATTCTTAAACCACAAAAAACAAAAACCCCCTAAAATTCTTTAAAAACCTAAAAACCCCTAAAAACAAGCCCCTAAAATATATAAAATCTAAAAAACAACAAAAAAAAACCAAAAGAAACCTTAAAAACCTAAAAAAAACTTAATACCCTTAAAACCTAAAAGAAATAAAACCCTTAAAATCCTAAAAAACCCATACAACCCCCAAAATCTCTAAAAACCCTAAAACCATTAAATCATTAAAAATCCCTAAAAATCCCAAAAAATGTAAAAACCTCTGAAAAAACCTAAGAAATCATTAAAATCCAAACAAAATCATAAAATCTCTAAAAACATAAAAAATGCAAAAAAACCTAAGGAACTCAAAGATACCCTAAAACCTCTAAATACAATAGATCCCCCTAAAACATTAAAAACCCTAAAAACCATAAAACCCCATAAAAACCCTTTAAAAACTCTAAAAACCCTTTAAACTACTAAAAATGTTACAAAACACTAAAAAAAATATAAAAAATAAAACATCCTAAAACCCATAAAATCCATAAAGACCCAAAAAACCCAAACAAACCTAAAAATTATTCAAAATCCCTAAAAACCCTAAAACCCCATAAAATCATTAAAAAAGCCTCAAAATTTGTGAAAACATAAAAACCCTAAAAAAATTTTAAAACCCAAAGAATCCTGTAAAAACAAAAAAAACACTTAATCCATCTAAAAAAATATTTAAAAACCAACAAATCCCTAAAACCGAAAAAAACCCTAAGAACTTTAAAAACACTGAAAACCCTAAATAGTGCTAAAAACCATAATAATACTCTAAATCCCTTAGTACCCATGAAATCCATAAAAATCTTAAAACCCTTTAAAACCCATAAAACAAATAAAAACCAAAAAAATCTCTAAAAACTCTAAAACCCTTTAAATCCCTTAAAATGTGAAAAAAAATCTAATAAACCTTAAAAACACTAAAAAACTCAGAAATACCCTTAAAACCTCCAAAACACTAAAAATCCTGAAAACCATAAAATCCCATAAAAATATCAAAATCCTTGAAAACACTAAAAACCATAAAAATAATAAAATTCCCTAAAAATATATAAAAACGTTAGAAACCCTAAAAAACTTAGAAAACCCTACGAAAACCTTAAATACCTAAAAACATTAAAAACCCTTAAAAACCTAAAAATCGTAAAACTATGAAAAATGTACAAAACCTAAAACCATAAAACCCATAAAACCTTAAAAACCCCTAAAAATTCATAAAAACACAAAAAACTATAAAAATATAAAAAACCATTAAACACCTAAAGATATTAAAAAAATATAAAAACAATAAAACCCCTAAAAGAGTAAAAGAAACCCTAAAACCCAAAAGGCCAAAAATCCTAAAAAACCTAAATAAAACCTTAAAACCCATATAATCCCAAAAAATAAACCCCCCAAAAAATTCTTAAAATATCCATAAATATCAATAATAATGTAAAAAATTTAAATCCCTGAAAACCCCCCAAAATCCATAAAAATATAAAAAAGTAAAAACCATAAAAACCTTAAAATTCTAGAAACCCAAATACAAAAATACCCATTAAAACCTTTAAAAACATAACATCCCATAAGGACCATAAAAATGAATAAATTCCCTAAAAACCATAAAAACAACAAAAATAATAAAAAACTCTAAAAAACCATAAAACCCCTAGAAACTAAAAAAGGGCCCTAAATTTACAAAAGAAACCACAAAACCCTAAAACTATGAAACCCTCAAAATCCTTAAAAACCAAAAAATAAAATAAAATCCTTAAAATACCTAAAACCTAAAATACCTTGAAAACCCCTAAGAATACTTTAAAATCTAAAACACTTAAAAGCCCTAAAAATATAAAAATGGTAAAAATCCTAAAACCCCTAAACCCCTAAACCCATAAAACCCCAAAAAAATCCATAAAAACCATAGAAAAATCTAAAAACCTTTAAAAACCACTAAGAACCTAAGAACCACGGAAAACTATAAAAACCATTTAAATCCATAAAAATTTTAAAAAAACTATTAAAAAACTTTAAACCCTCAAAAACTAAAATAACCATAAAAGACCAAAAAACCATAAAAAGCATAAAACCCCTAAAAATTATTAAATTCTATAAATCTCATAAAAATCCTAAAAAAATCCCTAAAATACAAACAAAATAAAAAAACTAGAAACCAAAAAAATTACCAAAGATAACCTTTAAAATCTAAGAAAACCCAAAAAACCCAAAAAATCCAAAAAACCTTAAAACCCTAAAAACCATTGAAATCGCTAAAAACTATAAAAATCCATAAAAATTATATAAAATCCGTCAAATTTGCTAAAAATGTAAAAAATATAAAATCCCTAAAAATATTATAAAAATAAAAACCTAAAAATAGTTAAAACCCCTAAAAACAAAAGAAATCAAAAATGGTAAAAAACCATAAAACCGCTAAAAACCCTAGAGACCATTAAAACGCTTAAAGAAATTTAAAACCAATAAAAACCATAAAATCCATAAAACCACTAAAAACAATGAGTACCCTTTAAATCCATAAACATGTTACAAAAATATACAAACCTTAAAACCTTATAAATTAAAAAAAACTGAAACCTATAAAATCCCTAAAACCCCTCAAAATCCCAAAAAACCATAAAAATCCTCAAAAATCCCCAAAAATCCCTAAAAATGTATAATAACCTAAAAACATTGAAATAACCGAAGAAAACATTAAAAAAATTAAAACCACATAAATCCCCTAAAAACACAAAAAACACAAAAACACTAAAAACCATAAAATCATTAAAAACCAGAAAACCCCTCAAAATCCCTAAAACCCCTAAAAATCCTAAAAATAATTAAAATTCCTAAATAAATATTAAAATGCAAAAAACCTGAAAACCATGAAAACCCCTTAGGAAACCATAAAATTCCTCAACTTTGTCTTCATTTAATGATTTTGATGTGGGATGGCTTATATTGTTTTCCGATCGGGTTAATTTGTTGGTTTGTGATTTCCTGGGGTGCCAAAGGGTATTTTTGGTTCTGTGTATGGATGTAATGGTGGTGAGCTTCTGCTAGTGATGGATGGTGGATTTTTTGTAAGGAGTAGGGTGCTGTCTGTACATGTTACAGGTCTTTGGAAGGTTTTTTGGGAGTCAGAAGCTGATTGGCAAGGAGGAGCTGATTGATGGGAATTGGGATGTTGGGTGATGGTCACTACTTGGAGGGGATTTGTTGATGGAGATTTTTGTTGTTGGTTGTGTGTTGCTGCTTGTACACGAGGTGTGAAAGGAATTTCCAGTTGTCAGGATCTATGGTGCTGGTTTCTATTCGATGTTGGGCTGATATGTGATGATGCTATTGGTTCTGGGCATGGGCGCTGGAGGTCCTGTGCTATTGGTTGTACTTCTAGGTGTGGAATGCTGGAAAATGTTAGGATAATAGGTTCTGAAGGCTATGAACTGTGATGCTGGTTAATGGATGATGCTTGGATTGGTATGGTTGAAGAGGGTGATGGCTTCTGTTTTGTGGCTATGGCTGGATTAGATGAGAACCACTTCTGGTGATGGTTCTTGAAATTGGGGCACTGGATGCTGTGGTTTGGTTTGGGAACTGACTGGTTTGCTTGTAGGAATTTGATCTTTCTGGCATTGGTTAATATTTTCGGGAGACTTGGCTGTTGGGGGATGGTTTCTTCTTGGCTAAGAATTGTTGAATGAGGAGAGAACAACTAGAATCTAAAAAATAGAATGGTATCTACTGCTTGGATGAGTGTTGATGAAGTGGGTGCCTACGAGTTGAAGGCATTGAATGTTGGGAAGCATGATGCAGGTATTGGTCCCTGCTTGGTAGGGGGATTGGAGCTGCTGAATGCTGGAGTTGGATGAGAGATGATTAAGCTGCTGTTGTGTGTGGTCTTTTGTGTCTTTTTATTTCTTAGGTTTCCTTTTAGGGATTGTATTTTGGGTATGGGTCGATTGAACCTGCCCTACCCCAGTCTATAGTGTCCATTTTTTCTTAATAAATTGGGTGGGGGACAGGAATAGCATGGTTCCTGCATCTTCCTTGACCTTGAAAACCCTAAAAAACTCAAAATCCCTTAAAAATCTATAAACCCATAACAATCCTACAAAATCCAGAAAAATATTTAAAAAAGTTAAAACACATAATAACCATAAAAACCCCTAACAAAACATTCAATACCTAAAATCACTTAAACCCCTTAAAAACATAAAAATTATAAAACCCTAAAAATAACTAAAAATAATGTAAAACCCTAAAACCCATAAAAACCTTAAAAACCATAAAACCCCAAAAACCATTAAAAATCCTAAAAACCATAAAACCCCTAAAAATCCAATAATAAATCTAAAATTACTTTCAACCCATAATAATATTAAAAAACTCTAAAAATCCTTAAAAGATAAAAAAACCTCCCAAAACCCTAAGAAACCATAAAAACCCTAAAAACCCAAAGACACCTCAAATCCCTAAATATCTTAAAAACCATAAAAATCCTAAAAAATTCCTAAAATTCACAAAAATTGTAAAAAACCCTAAAACCATTAAAAACCATTAAAAACCTTAATACCTAAAAACACTTAAAATCCCTAAAAATCAAAAAATTCTAAAATCCTAAAAATCACTAAATACCCTAAAAACCATAATAATAATAAAAAACTATAAAAATATCTAAAAATTTAATGAACCCAAAAAAATTAAAAAACCTAATAAACCCTTAAAAAATACACTTAAACCAACTAAAAACATAAACAAATAAAATCCCTATAATACCCAAAAACCCTTAAAACCCCCAAAACCCCTTAAAAACCGTAAAACCCTAAAACCATACAAACCCGTAAAAAACATTAGAAAAAACTTAAAACTCTAAAATCATTTATGTCCCTAAAAACACTAGAAAACTATAAGTACTTTATAAAATCTAAAAAACTCAAAAAACTACAAAAACCCCTAAAAATAATAAAAACCCTACAACCCTCAAAAATCCAAAAAAGCCAAAAAACCTATAAAATCCTAAAAAATCTATAAAATTCTTGAAATTCATAAAAAATCCTAAAAACCCTGAAATCCTAAAGGAAAACATTAAAAACCTAAAAACACCTAAAACCCAAAAAAACCCTAAAAATGCTAAAAACACTGAAACTGCTAAAAATCCTAGAAACCCCTCAAATCCCTAAAAATAAAAAAACAATAAATATAATAAAAAATATATAAATACCCTTAAAACATAAAAACACTAAATCTTTAAGAAAACCATAAAAACCTAAGAACACTTAAACCCATTAAAAACCTAAAAACGATAAAAAACCTTAAAAACCCTAAAAGAACCCAAAACCGTAAAAAAGCTAATATTATAAAAACCCTAAAACCCCATAAAAACATAAAAACCCACTAAAAACTATAAAAACCCATTAAAACCCTAAAAATGGTAAATAACTCTAAAACACCTTAAAACCCAAAAAACTCAAAAAACCCTAAAACCGCTCAAAAACCCCATAAATTTCCTAAAAAACCCTTAAAGCCTCTAAAAACATAAAATTATAAAGGACTATAAAAATAAAAAAAATACCTATAAAGTTAAAAAACTTTGAAAACCATGAAAAACCTTAGTAAGACCTTAAAAACCTAAAAACACATAAAACCCCAAAAAAATTAAAAATTCTAAAAACCCTAAATACCCTATGACCCATAAAAATACCTAAAATTTATAAAAATATCACTATTATAATCGTACCCTATACCCGTGGTTTAAAAGCTTTGGTATATCCCATAAAATAGTGGGTGATCAAGCCATCTATATAGAGATATACCTACAGTTTCCATGAAAACTGTGGGCACAATCTATAAGTATTTCTTAATACCCACTGTTCACTTGAAACCATGGGTATATGTATATACCCATTGATCCTGAAACCATGGGTATATATTGGTTTCTAGAATTCATGTATACCCACAATTTTTTGAATTGAGAGTATAGAGACCTACCCCCATTGGGCTGTAGTAGAACCATCCAGAACCTCTCATAGAACCTACAAATAAATTACAAACCATTGTAGACATTAAATGTTATATAGTTATTATATATATAGTATTAAACCTTCATGTTATAACTAGTTTTGAAACCACTTAAAATATTTTAACATAAATATAAAATCCACAACCTTAATAAGTCTTAGTCATCCAGTCAATTCTCTTTAAATAAAATAAAAAATGGAGGGGATCAATATCTCCCTCATCAACACCAGTGCCTTCATAATAGTCACCATCATCCGTTCTTAGTGATCCATCATCATCATCACCACCACCACCACCACCACCACCACTAACACTACCACCACCAGTACTCTCAGCTCGACTATTACTAGGAGACTCATTGACATCAGTCAGTGGAATCATATAAAGATCACATTGATGTTATACCTGAATAAAAAATAGTATAATCCTATAATATAAGTGATTAAAATATAACTAAAATGTTTTTTAAGAAGTGTTTGGTGACTATTTTACCTCTTTTACGCTCCTATATATCTATTTTTTGGCCTTGGATTCTTATGCATGACCATTTTTGTATCTCGGTGGTGTGATATGTTTGAGAGGTTCCTGATGAGGGCCAATACCAAGTGGGTATGATGTTTTTTTTTTCTGGTTTGACATTAGATTCTACCCTGGTGCTCCTAACATAATACCTATCTATAATGATCATTTAGACCAAAGTTGTCATCATCTATATCATTGATGGCCTCTAGGGAACACTATTGAAAATATAAACAAGATATTTAATAATGAATTTCATATAAAAATTTCAAATATCAATAAAAAGGAGTTACAATATTTTCCTGTGTTTTTCAATTTACAACACTTCCATCATTTTTATTACTACTTTAAAAAAATAATTTTACTCGAGGCACATGGCCTTCAATGCCCAATACCACTTTCACCAAATGAAATTGATTACTATAATAGTACATTATTGAATAATATAAAATTGAAAAACTAGACATGAATTAAAATTTTAGTAATTGAATAAATCCATAAAATGAAGAAGAATATAGATATAAATTGAATTATAAATTTAATAGTATTGTAATAACATAATCAATACATACTAATTAGCATTCTAAGAATGAGTATTATTTTATTACTCTTGTATGATAAATTTGTCCAATTATTCTTTTAAGTTATTTGGTAATTCAGTCACCTAGAAATTTTGATCATTTGGTCATTAGGTTCATTTTTTAGGTTGTTTAGTAATTTGGTCATTTGTTCATTTCACTATTTACACATTTGGATATTTGGACATTTGGGAATTTTAGTATTGCACCAATTATAATTTTCCATTTGGCTATTTTGGACATTCATCCAATTTATCAATTTTTCCATTTTTTTCATTTCTCCATTTGGACCTTTGGTAATTTGGACCTTTGGCTATTTTTCCCTTTAGAAAGTTAACCCCTTGGCTATATGGATGCTTTTCCACTTAGATCCTTGGCCACTTGGCCCCATGGACACATAGCCCCTTTGACACTTGGCCCCTTTGCCACATTTTTATTAGAAAATTCATGAAATTTCTCAAATTCCCAGTTTCCCAATTTCTCATTTTCTCAATATCCATTTTCCCATTTTCCCATTTTCCCATTTTACCATTTTACCATTTTACCATTTTTTCATTAAGACATTTGGCCACTTGGACATTGTTCCAACTGAGAATTTTGTCATTTGGACATTTGGAAATTTGTGAAATTGTTAATTTTCTTAATTGGCCAAATCATTTGTTTATTTGGTCATTTTTCCATTTGGTCATTTGTGAATTTTTGGATTTGGACATTTTTTCATTTGGTCTTTTTCCTATTTTTCAATTTGTTAAATTGGAGAATTGGGGAATTGGCCATTTTGACAATTAGTAAATTAATATATTGTAAATTTATTCATTTGTTCATTTTTCGATTTGGCCACTTTTCCATTTTGGAATTTAGTTATTTTTCCATTTGGGAATTTGGGCATTTGGTTATTTGGTCATTTTTCTACTTTTCCACTTGTCCAATTTTCCATGTAGTCATTTGCTTATATGTCCGTTTGGTCATTTTGAAATTTAGTCATTTGGTTGACTAGTTATTTTTCCATTTGGATAGTTTCCCATTTTTCCACTTGTCCATTTGGACACATTTCCATTTTTTGTTGGATATATGGCCAATTATCCCCTTGGCCACTTGGACCCTTGTATAGTTATCCATTTGTCCAGTTTTCCATTTGGCCACTTGAGCACTTTAAATATTCAAATATCTATTTGGAAATTTTGTCCTTTTTTATTTATATTCATATTAAAGTACATAGATCCTCTCATTCTTGTGCATTATAGAGCACCCAAAAGTGGGAAGATATATCATAATATCATTGTTATTTTTTTGAAGCATCCTAAAAAATCGATGAAATTAATAAGAATTGAAATTTCAATGTTAACCATCAGAGATTAGGAATGCCTTACACTCACTACTCTTCCAATATGTGATCATTTATTGATAATGTGTTGTTGGATAATTGGTTAATATTATTACATCCTCTAAATCAGAACTAAATCTACTCTTCCAACAAATATATAACCTATACTAATATGATCTCCAGAATTCCCCATGATTTATCAGCCATGCAACCTTAGTAGCTTCACTGTTGGTAAAGTTAAACTGACTCTATAATGAAAATGTTAATTCATACAAATTCAAAAATAATATATATATAAATATAATAAATTTTCTTACCCATATCTTGACCCATGATTTATACCTGATTTCATTACCGATATGCCACCATGATACTGGTTCCACCGGAATGATATCATTATACTTGGTTAAATTTCCCATAAAACTTCTACACTACCTGACATTTTTACTTTTCATATTATTCCATTCATTATAATCCATAATTATTTGTGTTAATAGATTCTAGGATTCAAGCATATGATTATATCCATTTCACCTATTAGAAGATCCCATTAAATAAGGTAAAATCTAAAAAAAATTAATTTGTAGTAAAAGTGGAAAAATGTTGTGATATAGTTTGACACAATTATAATAAAAAAACCTAATTCAGGCTACTCATTAAGAACTGATGGATATGTGAGATGTCTTGAATTAGTAGACTCTGAAAGATGTGCCTATTTTTTGACACTCCTTAAGAATACAACAAGATTATAAAGAAAAAAATTAGATATTGTAATGTATCAAAAAGAAACTAAAGAAAGTAAAAGACATAAAGTGAAAGGGACCAACGTGGGACACCTATTCCATGGACCTATAAAGAATACCTATCCTTCTAGAAAACCGGTGCATGTTCTGCTTATACAGCCCAGTGTGCAGCCCCTACGCAGTAGACCTATGCTGTAGAGCTATGTTGTAGAACTATGAGACAATATAATTTATGTACCCCTATGTGGAGGAGCTACGTGGCCGACCAATGTGGAAAAACTCCTTTCGAACAACCCCCTCCTTGCCTATAAATAGGACTCCTGTGATTCCCATTTGAGAACTGAAAAAAGTTGTAAGAACTCTTTAAGATCCTATTGCATAGCTCTTTTTCCCAAGTCCCCCATATTTTCTCTAGTAGCTCTCTAAAACATGAGATAAGGGAGAATGATATGTGATAGGTGTATTTGAAACACAAGACATCTAATTACAGACCCTTATTCCCTAAAAAAGAAGTTATCTATGCAAGGCCTATTCCTTAATGACTTATACGGGGCTCTTCAAAAGACACCAAAGGATACCTAGGGTTTTTATATTTAAATCTCACTCTAGTGTTGTCACCTTGGTATTCCTTTTATTAATCTTTCATAGGCTTAGTTCCCCTATGTTAAACTTTTTTAGTCATCTCTAGGATATGCATGACACACCTACATGGAATACCTTTGCGGCATACCTATGTGACATACCTACAAAGTAGAGTTATGCTTCATAGATACACCCAGGACCTACACATATCACCTTTTAAAACCTCTTCAAAGCCACTCATGGAAGGGTATATCCTTCCTTGGTTACCTTATCTAAAAGGGAGTAAGTTGAATCCTCCACCATAAACTCGTGACTTATCATACCATTGGAAAACGAACATCAACATGTGCCCCATTTGGGTTTGTATATATACAGTTAGAGGTTTCCCATAATTGTATTCTAATGGAGTTAGGATCCTTTGGATATTTTTAGGTTTTTTATATCTATAGTTACATGGATACTTACCCTAGAGACAATATTGGTAAGTGATAATTGTTGGATTCTGAGGATATAACTCTTTCAACCCCTTTTCATCTCTAAGATTTAAAGCCTCAGGTTCCCAATAGAGAGAGTGAGGATCACAATTGATTTTCCATTCAACCAAAGAAAAGCCTCCCTACTTTCTTGGGAACAATTCGAGGGAATCCCTTATAGACTATACCCATAGTATTTTGGGCCGTACCTAATGACCTTAACATTAATTTCACATTGAATGGTTGATTGCTCAACACCCTCATCCACCATCATCTTGACTTCTATCACCGTTGACACGGACTCTTCCACTAAAGGAAGAGAAATTGTGTGGTTTTTTGAATCTTTTACATAATATTATTTCTCATATTGAGCATGACTCATATGGGATTATATATTTTTGATGATCATAACATCCACACAATCAACCTCATATCTTGAATTATGAGAACTTTGATTCCCACCATAAATGGGATACGTAGGAACCCTTCACCCAGGACTCGAGCTCACTAGATATCCTCTTCAGGAATCCAACCTTAATTCCCTTAATCCTGACATCCTACTTAAGAGTAATCCCAGACCTATTTATATCAAAGGTTTATACACTCCTATGAGACTTACTGAACTACATGGTCTTTGATTCCTATCTGAGTGGGATACACAGGAAGCCTCCCTATAGTTCAAACCCAACAATCCAAATCAACCCTTTCCTTCCTGGTACATATTTCCAATAGGGTCTAATACAACTTGGAAACTCATATCCTTTCCAAGTTATCAAGGATGTTTAGGAATAATTCCCACACCACGATTTGACTAAGAACGTTCAACTTATATGTCCTTACCACATGAAATTAAACTGTATGGTTATGTCATATTCACATGACCTTAAAATTTTTGATGTGTCCCATTAAGCAGCACTAAACTACAAGGGTTATGATTCCTTTCACAAAGATATGTACGTAGCCCATTTATGGGTACAATCCCAATATCAAAGTAAACTTATGTATCCCTAATAATAATAAATTCCAGAGTTCCCCACTAAATTTCTTAAAAACCAAAATCATTATAACAATGAAAAAAGGATCTCCAAGTAGTATATGAGAGGATACCATTGATGGAGAACCTCAAATACATACAGATATCTCCATTAATAAAGAACCTCAAATACATATGGATGATTCTAAATTCCAAATATGCAAATAATTGATTGTAAATTTCAAGAGAAACCTATGTTATACTTGGTAAATTAATAAGGATTCATGAATATATCTTAAATATATAAGATGGTCCTAAAGTAGGAATTAATTTCCCCCAAAAGGGTGTGATAAACCCGACCTCCCATCCTCTTGACCAATGTGAGTTCTTAAGTATCATATGTCCAAACCTAATAGATGTATGCCTTTGAAAAGAATATCCCTTTGGATATAGAACCATTGGGTGTTTCTAGTTCCATAAATAAATCTGACGGAAACCGTACAGAAGTAGTGATTTCTAAGAAGGACCCACATTCCGAGGGGAAACAAAAAATGGTGAACGCAATGTGAATCCTTAACCAAGTTGATAGTGTTACCTATCTGTCAGGACCCTATCAATTGATAAATAAGGGATAGACAAGGGAATAAATCATGCATGTGTGCATCTAAAAAATGATTTTTAATGGAGTTTATTATTTTTATTTGTCAAATTTTTTCAGAACTCCCTTAATTCTAAATGGCTTCCTTCAAGTTTTCACCCTTAAATTCCCAGGTTGCTACTCAAGATGGATCCGGATACATTAGAAGGATGTCATCACCAACTCAGTGTCTTCAACACTGGGTCTAAAATGAATTGGTATGATAATACCATCAACATGATACTATACCAACCCTGGAGGCTTCCCGACATGCTCTCTAAGTTAACAACAACCCCCGATCGTCTTGTTAGCGATGACTGGTAGTCAAGAAGCAGATGGTTCCAACCACCATCTTCAACCATTTTGGGTTCTTATCCCTATAACTCAATAATCAGTCCCTCCCATACTATAGGAAGGTTGATCAGTAGGTCACTCATGGCCTCAAATAAAAAACATAGGGGTCCTTCCCAAAGGTTACCACCAACAATCATCGCAAACACCACATGGTAGAAAACCCTCAACATGATGAGGGTGTTATCTTTGGAAGTTAAGCCTAGGTACCTCAGACTCTAGCATGGAAGAAGAACATCTGATTACAATGACTGAGCAATAGGGATTAGGTTCCTACCATTTCCATCTTTGGAGAAGTCCATCAACCCAATTTGGTGGAAAATGAAGAAAATCTACATACACCTGTCAGACTTAATTCTTCCATCCAAAAAACTCTTCTGGCGGTGCCCAACCAATACCACCATTCAAATCCACTGGAGTATTGTGAGCAGTCACATACACCTACTTACAAACTATCATCTAGTCAGCAGACACATCTGAATGCATTCAAGGAAGTCCACTAATCAAATATGGTGGCAATTTGTACATAGTAACATAAACCTTTCTACACTTATAAATCATGACAACAGTCTCTTTTATCATAATTGAATGAATTATATCAACTATTATTGGTGAAAAATATCCAACAGGTAGATACACCTACCATCATCCATCAAGCCTGCCAATAGTCTCATTTGGAAGCACTGAGAGGGGTCAGTTGGAAAGATCTGATGAAAAACCTGGGGAAAAATCAACTCAATTCCCCTATACATGAGTATTGTCAGTATACATTGACTGGAAAGGGGGGAAAGTAGCAGGTACATACAAATAGTCCAAATTCCTAATGAATGTTTGTTCTCGTTTCGACCGCTGAAGTCACCAAACACATTTTAGAAATTGTGAAATGGCAGACACACATTCCTTCCCATATCCTGGAAGCCTTCCAGAATATCATAATAGAAACATCAGTGGTACCAGAGGGATGGAAACATAATTATGTCTCCATACCTAGGATGACTCATCATCATGCAATCCCGGAGCAGATACATACCTCTGTTCTAATCCAGGAGGGTTATGCGGCACACTCCACCATATCATACGGACAATCAGATCAGGAACATACAACCTTTCTAATTGGTGATAATTGGCCTATTCAGATGACCACTTCTCCCAACAAGTGGCCCCAACTACATGTAAAATAGCATCTAAGAAAAATTATCACCAAGGAAAACTGAAAATTCAAGAGTCAATCTGCGATCTGGCTCCTCTTAATGTTGTAGTTCTTGAATCCCTCTAGAATTTATCTATTTCAACTCAAGATCCTACCCTACCATTACCTAATTATGGGAGTAATATCAGTAATTCTGAAGTTCCTCATTGGACACTTCATCATGAAGGCCTGCTTCATGACAATTTGATCAATCCAAAGAATCTATCCCTGGATGAGAGCCGCGGAAACCCTCCATGTGGCCATAAGAACAAGGAGAAAGTGGATTTATCCCTTTCTATAATCCACCATGGTGATCATCCCCATGATGGAATTCTCTGTTAAAGTTATCTCTACATCAGTTTTTCGCATTTTCAATATAATTCTCCAATTGAAAATACAGTGATGAGAAATCCTTATTATCTAAAGGCACATTCCAATATAAGGCCAGTAATTTCTGATGCCTTATTACTAATAGGTGAAATACTTTCTCAACTAGAAGACATCCTAAGGTGATGTTCATTCTCTGAACCTCCCTTAGTTCATTTACCTTCTAATATGGAAAAGGAAAAAACAATTTATCCTATTGTTTGTGATAAAAAAATTATGAAGTGTCCTCTCTAGTTGAACCAAGTTGAGAAACCTCTAGAAAAAGGTGATGAGGATATGTTGAATACGATAAAACAACTGGCTAAGGGAGAAATACTTGTCATGTTCTGGCCTTTGGAAACCTATCAATACAACATTCCAGAATTGATGCCAGAAGATTGTATTAATGATATCTGCCTCAACTTATGAAAGAATCTTAATCATCTAAAATCTAAATTATTACCATATGATGAATATCAAATTCATTTTAAGGTAATAGTAGGGTTATAATTCCAAATTAACGTAAAATTTCTCCATGTTTCTCGACATTGAAAGGTCGCGAAGTAACAAGTAACTCTTCAAATTGAATGCCTTAATGTATTAAATAAGTTGAAACAATTGATTACGGAAACCCCATATAGTGTTCATATCAAAGGATGGGGTACACACATAGCATTTAATTTAAAAGCACTCCGAATTCAAATAATCCTGCTGAAATAGGTCTCATGAGATGTTATTTCCCCAGGCCGACTACAACAATGAAATTATGTTCATAACCGAAGAAATTCATAGTAATAACATTCCTTGATCAGGTTTCACCAATGTCAAGCTTAAAGAGCGTGAGTTTATGAGATAATTTTGCATAGAGCATCTAAGAATATATTAAGAAGGCCTCCTTCTTAGAACATGTTACCCATCGTATTGTACAAATGTCTAAAATATCACAATGGTCTTCCAAGACAAGAAATTTAAGTGGTTGTCTAATAATGTAACTAACCAATGTTCAGACTAGAATTTGTAAAATCAGAAGAGCATTTGCACTAATATCATCCATAACAGTTCAGTAGAAACCCCATACTGTAGGGATGGGGTATTTTTTAACCCAACCATTGAATTCAATAGACATAGTTCAATGGTCTGAAGAAGAAGAAAAAGAATAGCCCCATACTATAGGGATGGGGGATTTTCCCATCCAGAATCCCCTCCTCATTAGAAGTAATTTTTATATCAATTAGGGAAGAAGATACAAAATTAACACACAACTGAAAAATCCATGGATTATCTTTAGGTTACTATTTATCAAATAGTTTTCTCATTAATCAGCATATAGGAGAACAAAGTCTCATGGAGGGAACAAAAGGATATGGTCTTACAAAGATACTGATTGAATTCCTTCAATGTATTATGCATCGGTGAATTTCATTAATACCATTATGGAATATCCTATATAAAATGAGTCATGATCAGGGGAGTTGAAGGATGATGTTCTTATTCATAATACAATACACACCGAATTAAGTGAAGGAGGTTTTCGTACCCAGAATCAACGGCATAATCAGAATCTACGTATTCCCTCAAGTAACCAACTCCCACCTCTTCAGAAGGAATCTAATAGGGGAAAAGGTAAAGGTAATATCATGTATCACTTTTTTACTAGAGAAATCCAATATCTTTTTCTTGAATAAATATTTTCATAGCAAGAGGAGGATATGATGTAGTTTAAAAGACCCAATTTAGAGTTACTCTGAAGCAACATTCCTACCAAACATGCTCCATAAGTAGATCTTTAGCTTTCACATCCAGTAGGAGATCCACAAAAAAGAGGGTTTGTTGCAACTACATATGTAAATAATGATTTTCCTCCATTAGGTATATATCCAAAACATAATCAAACATATCTTTACAAGCCTATCCCTATGTGTTATTGAAGACAAATACCAGCATCTCCACCACCATTGGTTGTGCCAGTAGTCGTGCCAATTCAAGCTCTAGATTCTATACCTATACAGGTCCGAGCTCATATAGATATTACACAAATTCTTATGAATAAAACTGAGGCATTAACAACTTGATTGGAAGCTATAGAACAATGATGTGTACCGGCACAACCAGAAAAGAAAGATTACCCCAAATGTGTAGATCGGATCCCTCCCCCACCGAACATTATGAATAACACATTTCTAATATTTAATGGTTTGGGAGATCCGGATAATCATTTAAAACATTTCATTTTTTTTATCCCATGATGGGAACCCCTCAACAAAAATAAATAGTAAATATTAGGTGTTTTTTTCAATCATTACAGGGACCAACATTTGTCTAGTATACAAGTTTGCAGTCTTGATCAATTACTGGATGAGAAGACCTCCGTCATAAATTCCTTTTCCAATTCAGTTCAACACTATCGAATACAAAAGAAAATTGATATGATAAAGTGTAAACAATGTGAGAATGAAAGGGTTTCAGGTTTCATTGATCTAAGGAAAATATTAACATATTCATTAAAATTTAAACTCCCTCAAGAAGAGTTGCTGCCAATTTGTGTGGCAAATCTAAGTGATGAGTTATGGACACCACTAATCTGTATGAAATAAACAGGAGTTATTCGGGAGATTTCTTCAATCTCCGAAGAAGTGGAGAATTCCATTGCATAATCTAAAGATAAGTATCCTATAATCCCATCAGTTATAAGAAGGAGAATAGGGAAAGTAGAGGTTTCTATAGTTACACTAAAACATGTACTTGTACCTACTTCTACTTCAAAACCATCATCAAACTATAAGGATCCACCTTCCAAGTGTCATAATAAATGACCACCTCATCAAAAATATCAAAAATATCAAAGACAGAGCTGATTTCAGAAATTAAAGAACAAATTATATTCTTTTAGGAATGAACAGGTTCTCAATTACATCATTTTAGCTTTGGAAAACAATTTATTTTTGTTACCAAGGATGAAGAAATCGAATAAAGATGGAGATAAAGATCTCCGAAATTATTTCCTCTTTAATAAAATTTTGGGGAAGCCCATTCATGAGTGTTTTGTTTTCAAAGATCTCTTGAAAAAAATGGTAGACACTGGACAAGTGAAGCTAAAAAGTTCCCCAAACCTAATAGCATTTGTTACTAATACTGATCTAGAGAACAAAGGAATATGGAAGGAAGTCAAAAGAAAAAATATTAAGGACTGTGATGATTGTATGGTCAGGAAAATGATCAATCAAACTCATACCATTTTACAAACACAGTTGAAACAACAAACTGTGCTTCCTATCACTTCTTCTATAAAAAATCCATCTTCATCAAAAGATTAGTCCTCCAAAGGCCAATCCTGAAACAAAGATACATAGTCAGAAGGATAAAGAGAAATAAGGAGAAAATAAGCAAGGCTAAATTTTTCCTTGGCATTGGAAGTTTTTATTCCAACTATCTCAAAATCATGCGCACTGACTTGCCAAATTTCATAATAAGAACCGACCTATCAAGAAGAATATTCATCAGATGATGAATTGGTATTCAGTTCCATTAATGTTATCCACTTAACAGACCCCAATGAATATGATGATTTTTGTTATAAACCTGAATTCCTTATACCAGATTGGGGAACCAAGGGAATAAGTCAAAGTCAAGGATACAGGGTAAGACAAGGATATGTTATAATGCACTATTTTAACTACACCCCTACTTGAACCATTTATGAAACAAAAACTTATGGGCGATCCCTTTAGTGGGATTAGTAATAACAAGTGAACTCTCCCACACATGACATGGTCGGCCCCAAAATTATCATCCTGGAAGACCGATTAGAGGCTATACCACCACTCTCTCGGCAGGTAGATAGACACAATCAGTTTAATATACCAGGAGAAGAAGTATTTCAAGCTTCTGCCCCAATATATGATACATCTACATCAAGATAATCAACTTCCAAGACACCTGCAAAACCAAATCTTCATGCGGAAAATGAAATCCTTTAGACCAATAGTATGATATTTTTAAACAACTCTCCCAAGTATCGGCAATGTTATGAATCCTAGATTCTTTAAATCTGTCCAAATATCTTCAAGAAGCAGTTATTGAGGATTTTTATTTTCTTCAAGAGTTCGAAACCGAGATTGCTGCTACTTAGGATTACTATATAGAGAATGATATTGTAGAATGTCCTGAAGTTATATGTTTCACAGATCAAGATGAAAATGTTGTTTTACATGGACAAATCAGAACCTTGTATTTATCTAGAAAGGTTAATGATATATATATCTGATGATCCTTTATTGATAGTGGCTCAAGAGTCAACCCCATTCCCATCTATATACTTTTTCAATTGGTTCTCACTGAATCTGGATTTTCTTTTTCCATTACGATGTTGTAAGGTTATGAAAATAATGATCAAGAACCTATAGGCGAGATTACACATGAAACTTAGCTTGGGGATCTTGTATCTAATTCATATTTAATGGTTTTCCAACAAGATACAACTTTCAACATTATTCCTCGAACTCCTTGGCTACATCAACATTCTTCCATTCCATCATCATACCAACAATGTCTCATGTATTGCTTCAATGGTTAAATTGGGACATTTTATGGTGACAAGGCTCCATTAAAAACATGTGACTCTCAGTATATTGGGGAATAATTCTATCGCACAAAGTGAACAAGGTCCATAGAAAAATATTTAACAAGAATCAATTCTCTGAATGGTCTGGAAGGGATCCAATCCAACCCATTCAAACATCTTAATGTAGATTACACATTTTCTATAAATAAAAATGAAAAGATAGACCCAAATATAATCATTATTTCAGTGAATTCCATAATGTCAGTTGTGGTAAATGATCCTGACTGCTTGGGAGAAATTATTGATATACCAAGTGGTTGTGAAAGTTTAAACGGAGATGTCTTCATTTCAACCACTAAACTTTAGCAAGTATTTTCTTCATCAGTAAACCTAGAAGAAGTTGTCTCATTATTATATGAAGACAAGGATTTAGATTCCAAACCCATAATTTTATCTTCAATGATCCATGAAGACCCTTCATCACTAGTAGGGTCAGAAATGGTTGCCTCTTCTTTTGGATTTACAAATACTGACTCCTCCTCTAGATCTAAAATTATTGCTTCATCACCTACCATTCAAGAAGAAACAGAAAGGTTAACGCATGAGAAGAGGAAGAATAAGATCTCAAGGATTCCCTTATAGCATTTGAGGAAGGTGTCTCCACCATTGTAAATGAGCTTAGAGAAATTAATCTGGATACAGTAGAATATTCACTCCCCACTCTAATTATTATGACCATGACTTATGAATAGCAAGAGATATATAATTAATTTATAAATAAACATAATGATGTATTTTCTTGGAAATATACTTAAATTATAGGCCTTGACCCCTACATAGATACCTATCATTTGGGTTTTCCAAAATATCATTGAGGATTTAAGCAAATAGAAAGAAGAACACACCCAACTCACGCCTCTAAAATTGAAGATGATGTCAAAAATCTTATCAAAGATGAATTCATCAAAGAGGTAAAATATCCCAAATAACTAGCCAATATTTTCCCAGTGAAAAATAAGAATGAGAAAATTAGAGTTTTCATTGATTTTAGAGATCTTAACCAGCATTTTACCAAAGATGTCTTTTTGGTTCCAATCATTGAACTTTTGATTGATGAAATAGATAGTTACAAAGCTATGTCCTTCATGGATGGATAATCTAGGTATATAACAAAATTTTAATATCCCTAGAAGATAATGAATCTATATATTTTAGATTCCCTAAAGGCATATTTTTCTATCGGGTAATACCCTTTCTCTTGAAGAATGTTGGTGCAACATATCAACATGAAATGCACCATATTTTCAAACCTGTCATGGGGAAATTCATTGAATTCTATGTAGATGATCTAGTGGTTAATTATAGACAAATTTTTTATCACTTTTCTAATCTTGAGATCATATTTTGCAAGCTTCAACAACATAATTTGACTATTAACCCCTTTAAATGTGTTTTTGGGGTAACCTTAGGAGAATTTCTTGGTTTTGTTGTACGCCATCGTGGTATTGACATTGATCAAAAGAAGACTAAGTCCATCCATGGTATGTCACCTACATGAAACTTGAATGAATTGAGAGGAATTCAAGGAACCTTGGCCTATATCCAGTTATTCATAGCCAATTTGGAAATCAAGTGTTTACCCTTATCTAGATTAATAATGATGGGAGTCACTTATCAATGGAATGGAGACTTCCAAGAGGCATTTGATACCCTCAAGAAATATATCTTGGGACCACCTGTATTAATTCCCACTATTGAAGGAAAACCACTCATTCTCTCTATGTCAAATTTAGAGCAATCACTGGGTGCCTTCCTTGCACAAAAGAATGATGTCAGGAATTAAAACAACCTATATTATCATAGTGGAACAATGCTCGAGGAAGAAACTTGATATTCAAGTATCGAAAAGTTCTGCCTGACATTAATATTTGTTGTTCAGTTGCTAAGGAACTACCTAAAACATCTTGAAGTCCACTTGATATCCCACAATAGCCCGGTCAAATTTATCCTTAGTTTTCCAAAGATGACAGGATGTATTGGCACAATGTACGGTTATTTTGAAATAGTTTGATACCCAATTTATGCCTCAGAAAGTAGTAAATGGCCACGATTTAACAAATTTATTTTCTAAAAACCAATCTGTGGAATAGAAATATTTGAATACTAAACTTCCTAATGAAGAAATCTTATTTATTCAAGATAGTCCTCAAACATGGGAAATTTACTTTGATGGTGCTTCCAGAAGTCCAATGGGGAAGATAATGGAAAACACTAAACTCAATAATGTTGGGCTTGGAATTGTTATTATCTCCCCAAAAGAGGCAGTATTTCCATATTCATTTCTATTATTAGAAGGAGGTTCCTACAATGAAGCAGAACATCAAACTCTCATTGCACACCTAAAATTGGAACTCTAAGTATAAGTGAACCACCTGAATGTAAAATGAGATTTATAATTAATAGTTAAACAGATCAATGTGGATTAAAGTATCAGAAAATAATAATTAATCCTTCTGTGCAATTATGTATGAGGGTTAATGGTTCAATTTCCCTTAGATCCAACACTTTCTTATTTCCCGTGATCACAAAATTCCTAAGCTGATACATTGGATAATGCAAACACATCCCAAGAAGATCCAAATCAGGAGGAGATAATCATCATTATTTTCCATAATCATATGGTTTCACCTTTTTCTCAAATTAGAATAGAGGAAATTAATGAAATTTGACCTATCTATGATCTATATGGTCATACCATGGGATGGATGAAACATATCATGTAATATCTTCTGAATGGAATACTTCCACCATATAGAGCTGAAAAAGAAAAGGTATGGTGATGAGTGGACTATTTTAATCTTTATGATAGTCCAGATCACCAAAATATCTTTCATAAATGGCACTTTTAGGGAGACCTCTTTTGGTGTATTAATGGATAAGAACCCACAACCGTCATGAAAGAGTTACACGCATGAGTATGTGGTGATCACTATTCTTGGCATAGGCCCTCTGATCAAATATGATGGCTTGGATAATTTTGGCCATCAAGACACAAGATTTCATAGATTTCACTATGAAGTGTCATCCTTACCAAGTTCATTCCAACTTCATTCATCAACCCCCAAAGTTTCTATATATGGCTAAATAAATTTGGCCATTTTCCACATGGGGAATGGATGTAGTAGGACATTATCCTCCTGCTACGAATAAGTAGTTCAAGTATATTCTTAATACTACTCATTTATTCTCCAAATGGGCTGAGGCTATACCTCTAAAAGAATACAAGGACTAAATCATTATTATCTTGGTCAAAGCTAATATATTACCTGACTTTGTTTCACTCATACCATATTGACAGAAAACAACACCAATTTCTATTCTGTTGAGGTAAATAAGTTATATCAGGATCACAATATCAAACCCAATCATTCATATTTATTTCATGTAGTGGCCAATGAATAGATAAAAGATTTCAAAAAATCCCTATCAAATATACTCTAGAAAATGGTTGATAAAGATAAGAAATATTGGTCTGATAAACTTTTTCATGCTTTATGGGATTATCATACTACTAACTGTACTTTTACATGGTAAAATCCATACTCATTGGTGTATGGAACATAAATAGTTTTTTTCAATTAAAATTAAATTTAATTCATTTTGAGTCACCGTTTGTGATTAGTTATCTATAGATGAGTAGTCTCAGAAGCAATTCGATGAGATAAAAATGATTATATGAAAAGATATTTCATAATTTTCATCATTTGGACGTCTATCAGAATAGAATAGTGTGAGTGTTTAACAAGAGATTTCACCTTTGCTCATTTATTCAAAGAAAATTGGTATTAGTCTTCAGGAATCCAATGATAATTGAAAGAAGCCTCCAAATCTTGAGACAAAATGCGAAGGACCTTATTCCACATATTAGGTCCACTCTAA
Organism: Viscum album; assembly: GCA_963277665.1. Lineage (NCBI taxonomy): Eukaryota > Viridiplantae > Streptophyta > Magnoliopsida > Santalales > Viscaceae > Viscum > Viscum album. Next base: position 1,420,479,991 of record OY728136.1, on the reverse strand, counting down.
TGGATCTTATTCCTTAATCTCAATGGATGGAGAACTTATCATGACTGCAACCAATTAAATATTCTTGAAGAAGTACTTGGTGAAATCACACAGAGTAATGTCCTAGTTATAAGAAATTAAACTGCATAACAACTATATGCATCCATGTTATACGATGTTAAAATTCATAGCATCTTTGTCTTTGTTTCACGACGTTAAAATACATGAAATTATTTTTTTCTTTCTACACAATATTAAACTGTATAGTTGAAGTCTTCTTCAATTGACGTTAATAAATCCCTTATGATACCTCAAATTGACATTCCTTGTGGTTCTTAAAAAAAATGAGTATCTTCTATGTGAAAGAATTACTCACACCATTTATACTCCTTAGTGGCACATGAATTCCATTTCTCCTTAATTTTGAATCAGATCTACATAGAGACCTCATCTCAAGATCCATCTGTGGATAGATTCTTATTCCAATGGGATTCGTAGAGACACTTTGATCTCTAATATTGGGCCCAACCGCAACCATCAAAAAATTATTTCCCATTTTACTCCTGTATATGAACCAAAACTATATAGAGTACTCTTCCAGAATTCATGGTTGGATCTTCATAAAATATTTTGTCTTAAGTTTAACCCTTATTCCAGAATGTATTAAAATCCCCCGTCTATCATATCAAAGTGAATTGGTATAGAGAATTTTTTAATCAAGAACTTCATTTGGCTTGATTCTCATAACAATGAGATACATATAGGTGCTTAGATCTCCAATATTGGTCCCAAAAAAACCCTATTCCCTTTTTCAAAGCATGATTGATATGGGTAATAATATCAGGAACTAAGTGTTGCTTGATTCTTGATCCAGTAAGATATGTAGTGACACCTGGATCTTATCCCCTAATCCAGCTGCGATATTTATTTTCACGTTTGAATCATTTAATGTACTCACTGCATGACTCTAAACTACACAACATAATGTCCTCGCTACATGACTGTAAACTTGAAGGCATAATGTCCTAGCTGTATGACTCTAAACTACACATCATAATGTCCTCGCTGCATGACTTTAAACTGCACAACATAATTTCCTTACAGCATGACTCTAAACTACACATCATAATGACATCCCTGTATGAATCTAAAATATACATCATTATTTCCGCACTGCATGACTCTAAACTGTAGATAATAATGTCCTCACGGTATGAATCTAAACTGAAAATCATAATGTCATTGTTTCACGACATTAAATTGCAATGTAGCTAGAGAACTATGTATGGATTTATTCTTATACCATTGAGATACGTAATAAAGACTAAACCTTAGATCGTAGTCCCAGACAAAGGATAAAAGAATATCCCCCTATTCAACATAAAATTTACAATATATGTGGGAGTCTTCATTTTAGGTCCTCTCCTTAGAGAGCCAACAAAGGAAACAAGAAATGTCCTCAATGTATATATGATTCAGATCTATATAGGGGACTCCAAACTCATGGCCAATGTTGATTCAAATACATATCCTGTGTATTGAACATAACACCGTTCACATTTCAAACTCTTAATATTTATTACTTTTACATCCTTATGATCTTTCTTTAGTTTTTGGTGGATTTTTTTTATACATGATAATTATTTTTCCTGAAGATGTAGTACATGCACCTAGGTTTCCTTGCATAAGTCATGTATATAATCGGAATTTCACTCAAAGGATTCCACCTTTTGGAAATGAAATGCATGAAATAGTAGTCACTACATAATACAGTCCCCATAATAGGTTTTTCAAATAGTGGTAACTTCATTCTTAGTATAAGACTTCTCTCCCCCCTTCAATCATTGATGACAATATACTGGAACCCATATCTTAAAGTGGTCATTCGTTGTATATTTGTACCATTATATTTATGTATACCCGAAACCCCACAAGATCATGGTTTACACATTTAACCTGTCCATGTGTTCAAAGTATATTGAAATAACCATGGATCATTTGATCACATATCATTCATTGTTCCCATGATATTTTACTCCTAGTCATACGACCTAAAACTCAGGCACCGTACTTCCCATGTTCGGGCCAAACCTTCATAGAGAACCAATTCCAACATTCCTTTGGAATAACATGATTGGAAATACTATTTCTGTATTCTGAGATCTTTCTCTGTAAACCAATCTCTATGCTTTGGAAAATCTGAATCTCCATAAACTTTCTTCGGTTTTTATCAATATAATGTTTCATACAAAAAATCTCTATTGCTTGACAATGTAATACATGACCCTACCTGGCCTTGCATAAGTCACCTACATAACAGAGTTTTTAGTCTAAATATGACACTATTTGGCTATGCAACATATTCCATAGTTTGACCTATATAATAAATCCCTCATAATGGGTTTGTCAAATAATGGTAACTTCGTTCTTAGAAAATATTTCCTTTAATTCCATTATCCATTTTTCCATGCCATTATACTGATCCAAAAATTTCCAAATCATAGAATAAAATTATTCCTTTCCATAACTAAACATAGTAGTGTGTTTCCCAAAAAATTATCAAGAAATGGAAGACTCATAAACTGTTGGTCGAAGCTAATGAACTTAAATTAAATCCCTCCAATGTCCTTGATGCATGAATTGAAACTGCACAACATAATATCCTTGTTGCATGACTTGAAACTGCACAACATAATATCTAAAATCCCCCTTTTTAAATTTTTTTAATCATTCTTCATATATATATATAAACTTCATGTAGGAATGATTTTCCCCATTAATAGACTATGTTGGCACAAATGGCCCCTTTATATTCATGTATCTTTCAATGGGTAAGCCATCAACTGTGGCCTTGAGACATCGAAATCCTAAATTCCTTTATATATGAGCAATAAAATGTCACAATTCTTAAGATATTCTTTACCTAACTATATAGAACATGTGCCATTTGGCCTTGCATAAAATTCACCTATATAATGGTCCGGTCAGTCAAAGGATGACGTTTTTTTGGCTATGTAGTATATTCCCTAGTTGGAACTGCATAATATATCTGCCATAATGGGTCTATCAAATGGTGATAAATTCAGTCTTGGAAAAGAGATCCCTTATTCTAATAATTACTAATTTATATTTGGTGACCATAAAAATCATGACTCATGATTTCCCTTGGGAGTATTTGAAAAATATCGAGACCTTCCCAGTTATCAAAGCCTTTTTTGGGTTATAATCTCAAAATTCATGGTAAAAGATATTCAACTTAAATCATTAGCCTTATTATCCCAAAATGAATGACATTAATAATCCAATTAAAAGAGACATAGTACTCACTAGGTTGAAAAATATTAAAGGTAACATTAGAAACAAGTCATGTTTCAGCTCACTAGACCTTCATTTTATATGTATTATGCAATATTGACCAATAAAAAGTCAAAATATACAATTTTTGTGGGGTTTCCTATATAAACCTAGTAAAAATAAAACTATTCTCACTAGTCCCATTGGCTTAGGTAAAAATTTGAGCACCCCCATTCCTTTGATTATAATTATGATTATCTGATATAAAAGTTTGATGTTATAAAAATCACCTTTGATATTTCAGTTACATAAAGAAGGAAATAATTAGGACATATATGATTGAAGAAAAAACTATTTTCATTTATATGGTAAAAATTAGAGGAAAATATTGATAATGGAGCTACTATATCTTGTATTAAAATAATGTCTCAAAATTATTATTCATCTATTGAATGGATTCATAAGCTTTATTAGCCGCTTTCTGAAGATGAGACAAATGATAAAATTCAGCCTCCTCGACTTGACTAAGTGATTCTTTGGCAGTTGAAATGCCAGTTTCCCTTCCAACTAGGTTTCTACCAATGTTTAGTTCAATTGATCATGATTTTTGTGAACAAAATCCATCTGTTGTTTAATATGTATCATCTCATTCATTGCCTCCTTAAATTGTTGGCCAATTTTTATCGACCTCTTACTATGGTTGGCCTCTACCTCAGCAACTGCAGTATGGAAACACTCAACATGAATAGGTAGTTTGGTATTTTCAAGATATTTTCATACCTTATGTTCATTCTCCCATTGGAGAATGGTATATTTCATTACATTTTAAAATAGGAGATAATTAAATCCACTAAATCCTAATATAAAAAAGTGCATTGAGAGTTTTCCAGAATGGGAGGGAGGCTCATGCAAGGTATTCTTTGAAATTATGTTCCAAATTTGTTGACATGTCATTTTACACACCATGCCAAGAGTAACTTTCATCTCTAAATATGAATCTGAGTCACTACCATGGGGAAAATGTAATCTACAATCAAATAACTTAAAGAGGTTCCTTTATCTTCTTCTTTCAGAATAATGGATACTTCACCTTCCGTTGATGTTTGATCCAACACATAGGTTTCACCTTTAGATCTAGCAGTTGGAGCTGATATCCCTAAATGGTGAAATAGAATCATTTTTAGTATTCAAGTAATGGAGAAAATGGATCATGATCTAGACATTCAATAAAATTTACCTAATAATATGTTTTCTACATGATTATATTCATCCCCAGTTTTCTTAGCTTTAGTAGTTTGAAAAAGCGTTTCTTGGGGAGGGGCATTATTCTGAGTTTTCATGTCATAATCAAATTCACTAAAGTGTCTCCCAACACGAGAATCTTAGTTTTTATATCCCACCTAAACATAAGTATTATAAAGTGGAATGCCCCATTCTTGGAGGGCCTTCAAGACATTCTCTACAGACAAAGCTGCATAAGATGAACTTTGATGTGATGTACCAAGTAAAAGAAGAAAAATTATGTATGTAAAATAAAATAACGAGATCATAAGTCCTTGAAATTCATTGTGGATGTCCTCTAACTCCTTTAGGGAACATGGAATATCAATTTTAGATTAAGGGAGTACATCATTTCAATGTATACGGCTTGGAATGTTATAGAATTCTAACCATTTAAGGTATCTAAAAAGTGTTGGTTAATGCCCAAATTGGATCCACTAAAATTTTTTATATGAATTATTAAACCGGTGTAACATAATTTGATCTTTCTGAGTGAGGATTATAACATGTATCTACTTCAAATTTCCCTATATCCTCATTCCTTCCTTCTAGAGAAATTGTAATATCAACATTGATTATCAGAGGCTCCATCGGCATGAGAAACTGATCTGAGATATTATGGAGAAAGTAATGTTAGAAATAACATGTGATACCAAGATGAAATGCATTTTTTATTACCATGACCCTTCTTTTTATCTATATAAATAGAGATAGATGTAGTTATATCCCTTGGTACTTTTCCAATTAAGATAACAAATTCATCAAAAAGATTTTTTACTCCTCCGGGAGTTTCCTTCTTAGTCCTTGAAGGAATTATTTTTAATCCTTTGATAGAAGAGATATATGAAGATCCTGTGAAAAGATGAATGTGGTCACCAAGGTGTATTAAACAAGTCCAAATACTAGAGGACATCACAAATACTTACTTCTTTGACATACAATCCAGATAAATCTCAATTGTTTCTTAAGGATCTTTTCATAATCTTTTGGAGATATTGTACTACTCCTCTTGGTAGGAGAAAACTAAGGTAGTGGATGAGGATTTTCTATCGCCATTACCTCAATCATGATATTCACTCCTAGAGAAAGTCCTAGAGACTGGGTGAGATCATCTAACGTGTCAATGGGAGAACCTGTAGGTCCATTCCTTGGTGGCTTGAGAACCATTCCTAAGGTTCCTTCTCTAATTTCAAGCTGCTAAATGCAATATCATCAAGATTAATGATGGTGAATGATAAAGTATAATTGAAACAAAATAAAAGGGAAATATATTATCAGTATTAACATAAATGTCCCATTCCTATTCAAGGTGAACAATTACCCCATCATGTATCCCTCGATCCATCATATTAGATACTCATCTTGAGGCTAGGACGTGGTCATCAGTTTCACATACAAAGGTCTCCAGCTCTGGAATATGCTCCATTACTTGATCCAATTTACTATCCTGATGTAAATTAAAATGTTCTTTAATATCACCCACATCCGGTATCCAAAGACCAGTTTGGAATAATTCCCATGCATCCCTGAGTTCACGAGTTATGCCTTACCATTATTTAATAGCTAAAGGCTGCACTTAATTTAGTTTTAATGTGGTTGGATATAGAGAAAACTCAACACCCTTTGATTTGAAACACTCTTTTGGTCTCACTTATTCTACAGAAAAATTAGCAGATGGGACCATAATCTATTTCTAATGAAAAAAAATTTATCACCTCTGTACTGGAGGTATTGCTTCCTTAGCCTTAGTCTTGTTGGTGGATCTTGTGCAGAGATGTTTTTATGGTTATGAAGCTTCTGAATCCTTTGCATCATATTTGGATTTATATATTTTACTATATTTGCTACGAAAAATAGTTTTCATGGCCTCTACCAAATATATTCATTCAGTTAAAACCCCCGAGGATATGAAGAAGCCCATGCTTTGGAATATCTATACATTAATCCAATTGATGCATCTAATGGAGGTATCATAATTAATAATTTTTATGTTTATAAATCCATAAGAATCCACAATTTTCTAGATACCATTGGATATTTTTCATACCTAACATATGTGGGAGGAAAAGTGCTTGATTGTCGAATACATTTGAACTATCAAGAAAACATATAAGGTAAATAATCCTCATAGATAACTTCACTATAAATCTTGGTTGATAACACATTGTACCTGAATGCCATCATATAGACCCTCAGCTCATAATTTTCTTCATTACCATCATAAAAAAATGTGCCAGTAGGTGGGTTACCAAAAGAAAAGAAGTTGAATTCTCTCGATGCATTTAGTGTCGTCAACAGTACATCAAGTTTCAGGTTCGAAGGATGAATCTCAGAGACTTTCTATAAAAATTGGTTAAATCAACCATTGGGGACTATAACTAAATTCAACACCAAATATGATGAAGAGTGTGCCAAAATCCAGCCCCACAACACCTAAAATGGTATTGAAAGTCTAAATGGAAACTTCCAATTGTACAAATGTAGTAGGGAATGATATATTCTTACTAATATAGGGGTTTTGAACCCAATTTATTTCTCCTCTACCAATTTGGTTGCATTAAAAAAATCCCTTGTACTTACACTATCACTTGAATCACAGACTAGAAGCAGTTAAATGCTTAACCACATGGTAATGAAGTTGGATAAGCATTTATTTTCATCAATTTTAGACTTTACTTTATAACCCCAACATTTGTAGTCACTTCTCTCCAATGTGGTCCAGTATGTGCCTGAAATACCATGATTATCCGCAACTAGGAAAATGGTAGGACGTCTACAGGTGGGACCTTTATCATTCATTGGTTCTAAAAAATCTTCCATCCACACTCTTGTATGAATATATTTATTTTCTTTAGACAATTAATTTTATATTTTGAATAATTAATGATCTAATGGTGGTGTCTTTGTGACGTCACCCCATGTTGTTACTGGTGGAATAAATTCATCATAAATCCCCCTAAGAATAGGAATATCAGATATTTTGTAGATATCCCATAGAATTATGCCAACCTCACCATGTGTTAAGCAAAAAAAATTTAGGCTCCATCGACATAGAAAATTAGGAATGAAGTCGTTTTTGTAAACATAAGTTTGACTTATCTGGATAGATTCATAAATGTGAACATCTGATAGTTCTTTCCAGAATTCTTCACAAGTCTAGTGTGCCCTAAACACCCACATAAATTCAGGTTTAACTCCTCCTCTAGAATGAAGGTCACAGTCATTATTCCAATCATTAGACTGATTTGTTTGTGAAGCACGAAAGGATGAATCATAACAATGTGGTCATGGATCTAAAATATGATCTGTCATATCATGGTTATAACCACTATAGTATAGGATGAATCCAATAGGGATTTTTCCATAATTAACATGCATACCCTTTGTGGTGATATTCATGAAATGATAGTTAGATTATTGAAAAACCAAGTCTTTGTAAAATATCTCTTATATATTGGAATGTAGAAATCTTAAAAAAAATCCCATGTCCGTACCGAGGCAGATAGTGACTTCATGGATATTCACATTTGTTTAGAATCAACAAATTCAATAACCTAAGGAGGATGCTATAAAAAATGTCACAATAGTTCAGTCCAACAATTTTCATCATCTCATTTTGACAAAATTAAGCTTCCTCAGTTGCAGTCATTAAGTGATCCATTTCCTGCAAAATAATTACCAAATTTTCCCAATTAATTTGAAATTTTGAAATATGAAAGTTAATATTTTAACTTAAAAGTAATTTAATAATTTGGTAAAGAAAAATCTCTACGTAGTTATTTCGATGATGTCATCTATATAGGTCCTTTGAAAAGGATATGAGAGAAAGTCCTTTGATGAAATACTTCTGCATAGCTCTATCACTCAAATAGTTTTACATTGAGAAATATAAAGGGACCTATGTGAGTGCACAATGCCACAAAGGTGGAAGAGCGAGCTATGTAACGTGGAAAAAAATATGAGATTTCAGGTGAAGAAAATCACAAAGGAACATGGAAATTTTTAGACACCATCATCCAATACAAGAATATTTGTGCGACATAGCTCTGCTGTAAACCTATGTGACATAGATCCGCCCTAGACCAGCATGACATTACTCCACCGCAGACATGAACAATTCATAATTTACTCTCCATAAATTTTCCCCATAATCTTTCCTTAGGACTCAACCCACATTCCAATCAGATCCAATCCTGAGGGGGGGGGGATTTTGTTGACACACCTTAGAAAGACAATAAGATTATAAATAATTCATTTGGGTATTTCAAAGAATAAAAAAGAAGTTAAAGAAAGTAAAAGACATAATGTAAAAGGGACCTACGCAACATACCTCCACATCCAGAAAACTAGTGCATGTTATGCTCATACAGCCTGTTGCACAATCCCTACGTAGAAGGCCAACACTGTAGAGCTATGCCACAGAAATATGCATAAATCTAATTTATATACCCCTAGATAGAGGAACTATACTGAAGAGATACACAGCCAACATATTCCAACTAAAACCTTTGAACTAGCCCCCTCCTTGTCTATAAATAGGACCCTTGTGCACCCCATTTGAGAACCGAAAAAATTTGGAAGAACTCTTGAAGCTCCCATTGCGTATCTCTTTTAACTAGGTCCCCCAAATTTTCGTAGGTATCTCTCTAAAACATTAGAGAAGAGAGAATTAGAAGGGATAAACAACTGTAAAATCCTTTCAGAGTTTGAAACAAATAACATCTAATTAACGAACCTTTTTCTATAAAGAAGAAGCTTCTTATGCAAGGCCTATTCTTTAAGAACCTATGTGGGGATCTTCCAAAGACACCAAAAGAGACCCGTGGTGTTTAGATTTAATTCTAACTCAAGTGTTGTCTCCTTGGTAGTCCATTTTTTAAGAATTCATAGGCTTAGTTTCCTCATGTTAATCATTTTTAGTCATCGCTAGGATCTATACGACACACCTTCGTGGCATACCTGCAAGACATAGCTACACGACATACCTATATGGTAGAGTTATGCTGCATATCTTTACCTAGTACCTACACATATAACCTTTTAAAACCTCTTCAATGATGGGTATCTCCTCCCTTGGTTACCTTATCTAAAATTTACTAAGTTAAAGCCTCCACCAAAACCTCATGACCTATCAAACCTTTAGAAAAGTCACATCAGCGTGTCTCCCATTTGGGTTTGTATATCTACAGTCAGAGGATTCCCACATTTTTATTCTAAGGGAGTTAAGATCCTTGGGATGTTTGTAGGTTTTTATATCTACAGTCACATGGATCCTTACCCTAGAGACAGTGTTGGGAAGTTCCCAGTATTTGATTTTGAGGATAGGACTCTATCCTAGCCATTTCGTCTCTAATATTTAGAGCATCTAGTTCTCAATAGGGAGAGTAAGGGTAACCATTGATTTACCATTCAACAATGAAAAAGTATCGCTCCTTTCCTGGGACCCATTCGAGGGAATCCCTATAAGATTAAGCCCCTAGTCTTTCGGGCCGGACCCAATGACCTTCACTTTCATTTCACATTGAAGGGTTCATTGCTCCACACCCTAGTCCACTGTCGCCTCAGATTCATTCTCCACTAGACCAACCACTTACACCAGTGGAATAGAAAGTGTGTGGTTTGTTGAATCTTTTAAATCCTCTTGTTTCTCACACTAAGCATGACTCACATAGTCTTAGATATTTTTTATGATCACAACATCTGAAAAATCCACCTCATATCTTGAACTACCAGAAGTCTAATTCCCACCATAAATGGGATACATAAGAAGCCTTCATCCAGGGCCCGAGCTTAATGTATATTATCCTCAAGAATCTAATATTATATCCCTTAATCTAAGAATCTTCCATTGGAGTAAGCCCCAACCTATTTCTCTCAAAGGTTCACACACCCCTACGAGCCATACCGAAATCCGTGTGCTTTGATTCCCATTCGAGTGGGATATGCAGAAAGCCTCCCTGAGGTTCAAACTCAACACTCCAAATAAACCCTGTCCGTCCTGGGGAATATTACCAATGGTGACTAATATAACTTGGAAACCAATATAATTTCCAATTTTCTTGGTCTGTTTAGGCATAATTCCTACACCATGCTTTGACTAAGATCATTCGGCTCAGATGTCCTTACCATATGACATTAAACTATACGGTTATGTCCTTATCACATGACCTTAAAATATATGATGTGTCCCATTATGTGTCACTAAAATACGAGGGTTATAATTCCTTTCACAAGGATATATAGGTAGCCTATTTATGGGTATGATCCCAGCATCAATGAAGACTTATGTCCCCTAGATGAAAATAATTTCCTGAGTGCCCCACTGAGTGTCTTAAAAACCAACATCATCATAGCAATGATAGAAGGATCTATATGTAGTATATGAGAGGATAACATTGATGGAGAACCTCGAATACATATAGATATCTCCATCAATGAAGAACCTAAAATACATAGTAATGATTATAAATTCCACACATGCTAATAATTGATTGAAATTTTCAAGATAAACCTACTATATACTTGGTAAATTAATAAGGATTCATTAATATATTGTAAATACATAAGAGAGTCATGGAGTAGGTAATAATTCCCCCCAAAAATGTGTGATTATCCTGACCACCCATCCTTTCTACCAATGTGTGTTCTTAAGTATCATAGGTCCAAAACTAACAAACTACTACCTTTGGAAAGCATGTCCCTTTGGATATAGAACCCTTGGGTATTTTTGGTTCTATAAATAAATCCAATGGAAACCATCCAGAAGTAGTGATTCCTGGTGAGGACCCACATTCATAGGGGAAACACTATTCCAATGCATGAACTAGGTGATCTTCATGAACTAGAGTGGAAGCCGAAAGAACATAATCATCATAACATAGATGGATAATAGGAAATGGAGGTGTTGTAGACATGGTAGGATGTGGATAGAAGGGCTTGGGATACATCATAGAATATGAATATGGTATATGTGGGATCATCTATAGAGGTTACACATACATGGTATGAGAAGATGTGTCCAAATTACATGATGATGAAGACATGGGTAGGAACATCCATGGAGGCTAAATTTGAGGTTAAAAAGGTGTGGTATATGGGGTGCTCGCTAGCAGGTCAGGGTGTGAACAAGTATTATGAGTGCTCTTTCTAGCTCTAGGAGCACCCTGGCTCAGGCCATACAAGTAGGCTATTGATAAGTCAACTCTTGTTGAGATGAATTTCTCTATAAAATGATAAAAAAATAAGAACATGAAATTAAATGTAATATATAAGTAAATGATTACAATTATTAGACTCACAATGGCAACCATAGGAGGAAACCCTAGCTCACACATCTATTGATAATTATCAATTAATAACTTACTTAAAACTTCTTCAAAAAATTTCATAATAAGCATAAGAATGAAATGCTCATTTTTTAGAAATATTTTTGAAAAATTATGCATAAAACTTTGAAGTCAAATAAGTAAACAACAATGTCATAACATGTTTTAGCAACTATAATTTAAAACCAAGATATAATTTTTTAAAACCCATTTTAAACCCTATTTTTTTGGATTAGAGTAAATATAATTAAATGAAAAAAAAATAAACAATACTAAAAAATTATATCATTCTAAACAAAATTTAATTTAAAGTAATTACAACAGTTTCAACCAAATAAACCCATGTTAAGATAAACTGAAATAACTATGAACATATATGGTTTCTTCAATATATTAACCACCAATACTTTTGGTTGAACATCAATTCTAAAAATGGCACAATTTGAGTCAAAAAAATAAAATATTCTAGACAAAACCAATGTGGTCGTCAATGGTGTCAATTTCTTTCCCACCATAATGAAAAATACACATTGGTATTACTTTAATAATGACACTTTAATGAGGTCGTAGATGATCTTTAACAAAAAAATTATTTTTCCATTAATGCCAAAATATATGGTCCATTTATATCTAGGAATCAATAAATTTCAATAACTCATAATCAAAAATCATCAATAAATGTACCATGTCAAATCATTTAATCAAACCACTTTCATTTCATCATATTAAATCACCCATGAGAGTAGTAATCCATTAACAATATTTTCTAAAACAATTCAATAATAAGACACATTTTTATATCAATGACCACTTTCTGATGTAGTGTTATAACATTAAAGTGTCACAATTAACATAAATTTATCATGTTGTGTTCTCATTTTCACTACTTGATCATTTGTATCAAATTTATAACTATTGATTATTAACGATTTTCATTCACAAACCAATGAATTGGGACTCAAATCCAACACTCTTAATTCTTGAGATATTGATTCAAAAGGTAAAATCAATACCTGCAATATGTATGAATAATACAATTAAATGAAGATCTATATTTTAAATAAATTAATTTAGGGGTCATACATTTGATTTTAACCAAGTAGGAATTTTTTTAGGAAAATCCTCTATCATTCTCAAAGGAAAGCATCAATGAACTCTACATATAAATTTTTTATGTTCACTGAATAAAATGATAATAAAAGTTTAAGGTATATGTGAAATTTAATAGTATGATATAAAATATAAATATTAAAATTACTTACTTGTTATAGTCATAAAACAAATAACAATTAAACAAGACTACGTGATGTGACATATGTTACTCTTCAATGATCAATGCAGTAAATGTATTTTTCCTAGTAATTCCTCCTATTTGGGGAAGAGGTGGAAATGATGGCTCAATTTCCCCAGACATCCCATCTTTCTTTCTCACTGGACAGTTATTTCTTATTCTCGTATTAGAAAAATATATTTAAAAGAACATACATTATTGAGCTAGATAATCTCCCACAATATGTTCTTTAGGATAATTATTTTTTGAAAATAGTATTTCATTTTGAACATATTTATTTAAAAAAATTGGTCCCCAAAGAAGTGTTTTAGTTGGAAGATGAACTGTAAAAAATAGCATGAGAGTGAAAAACAATGTAAGATTTTTTCCAACTCACATAAAATTAATGGAACATCTTATTATATTTTTTATCAAAAAAATACTTAGATAACCTTTTAGTATAAAGGTATATAAAAATGGAATAATCAAATCACTACTACCCTTACATTATTTGATATTAAATGATTAATTTATATTGGAATAAAGTCACGATGGAGGATGTGACAATCATGAGTTTTTAGGGATTTTAGTTTCAATTTCCTTCTGTTGACTTGTTTAGATATATTTTTGGAATAGCCATAAGGAACCTTCATATTATAAAATAATTATATAAATTTATTTTTCTCTAAAGGCATCATCACATAATAAGCATAAGAACTTTCTATTTGTTTTCACTGATATATATAGGATGCAGTTCTGGTAAAATAACCCAATAAAACAAGTCTCGGTGTGATCCTAAGTCATATATAATCTTCCCATTGACATATAAACGAATTTTAAGAATCATTATATATATATGTTTATCAATTTGAATTATGTCTAAACGATGATGTAAAAAATTGGTAGACCAATATGGAAGCTCAAAAAATATACTTTTTTTCAATTGAACTTGGATTCAGTGTCAACATTCTTCATATTTTTAGATTTTATAAAACCTTTCCATAATAAAAAGTTGAAATATTTCATTTAATTAAGCACATCAGTTCCTAACATATGTTGAGGTTGTTTTTCAATGTCTACATTATTATCAAAACATTATTAAGACATCCATTATTGATGATTCAATGGAAATATTCATTGAATCCCCATGAAACTAAAAATATTATGATATTAAATTTATCTTGATCATGTATTCTTAAAAAAATAGGACATGAAATATTTCCCTTAATTCTCCAATAATACATCATTGAATAAGAAGTGACAAACATTATAGTCCATATAAGGGTAACACACATCTAAATTTTTTTTTTGAAGAAGCATTTAATTTTCACACATCAATATCCCAAAGTTGTTTCAACTCTCTTATAAAAGGTTGAAAGTAGACATCTACATCATTACCAAGATCAGATGTTTTGTATATTAGTATACTCAAGAAAGTGAATGGTTTTTCCTACAAATCAGTAGAGGAATATTATAAATTTGAATATAAATTGGCCACATGATATGGGTATTAATCATCTGACCAAGCGAATTAAAACCATCACAGGATGAACCAAACCTGACATTACGCACCTCAGGTGAGAAATTGGGATGTTATGCATCGAATGCTCACCATGCTAATCCATTCATAGGATTAAAAACTCATCATTATCTTTAATTATCTCAACATCATGCCATCACATAATTGTTGATATTTCTACATACATGAATAGATTTTGATGCCAGAGAATCAATGGAATGTGCAACATGAATTTTTGTGGCACACAATATGATGTTACATCTACATTGGCCTTCCATTGAGATGTAACACATTCTTTATAGTCATTAAGTTATACTGTTTCCTCCCAAAATTAAACTACAATATTTCAAACAAGCATGAATTTTATTAATAGAAAATCCAAGATGATTAATTAACTTCCTTTCCTTATAATCCTTTGAGGGAATATCTTCACCATTAGAAAGAAGTTCCTTAAACAAATGTAAGAATATAATCAAATGTGGTATTAGAAATTCCATACATGGTTTTCATGATATAATAATATTTAAATTTTTATATTTTTTAATTTTAGTACATTCATGATATATAGTAGTTTTGGCATTATCAATTAGTTTTTCCCCTCTCCCAATATAATCATATTTATTTTTTCCTCCTGTGTATTGATATCATTGTCTTATTTCATTGGCATACTACCTCTATCGTGATAATACACAAATTGAATCTAATAAAATATTAAATTAACCATACCACATATTTCATACCATTTATGAATAATAGAATATTGTACCATATCTCAATTTTGATTCCAAATATAATATTTTTGTGAAATCTATATTTTGTTACATGGTAGCTAACTTCTTCCCGAATTAACCATGGTATTCCAATACAATTATAACAAGCAAACTACATAAAACCTCCATCTAAAGCATTCTTAAATAAAAAATATAAAAAATATAAAAAAGATTTTGAAACTATATTGAAATATTATTGGTATGATACATCAATATTCTATCCATTCTATTAAAGGTAAAAATTTAAATTCAAATAAACAATGAAGGTAATAATTAAAAACTTCATTACAACCAATTTTAATATAAAATTAATCAAATAATGCTAGTATCTAGAAAAATAGATAATAAGAGAAACAATATATTCTATATGTGATGCCTGAAAATAACTAACTAGGCAAAGTATAATACATAGAAGGTGAAACAACTATTACACAATCTAATTAAATACATATGTCTTTATGAAATAATTAAATTTAAAACTTCCATGTTTGGAATATAAAATTATTCCAATTAAATGAACTTATATTTATGATGGAAAAAATTTACTCAAGAATAAATTTTTTTTTTCAAAAAACATCAAAACCACAAAAACATGGTATAATAATATCATGGGAATTATTTTTATAATTGATATAAATATAAATAATCATCAAATCTTAATATCATAGAAACTATGTTTTTTAATATAAAAAATATATCTAAAATGTTATAAAGGATAATGGAATCCCAAAGTTTAATGATATATGAAATGGGAAAGTGTATATGGATTTAAGACACCTTTAATCCGTTCGAATTGGGAAATGGGAAATTGGGCAGAGTCAAAGCCCCATGATCCGATCCCATATAGAGTTACTGTATCCAAATAATAATCCCTTCTTTCAAAACTTATTAATCAATGAATATGATACCATATTAGGGGATCTATCATAGAAATATATCCCCTTTTATATTCTTTATAATAATTAAAAACAGGAAAATGCATAGTACATTGACTATAATTCTATAATGATATCAAAATTCAACAGAAAATTAAAAGTTTGGTGTATATGAAATTAAGGAACACTAATAGGATACCAAATTGAATAAAATTCATGATACAAGTGACCAATATAAAATACCACTATCCATCCAAACAAATAACAAGGCATATCATTAGAAAAAACAAAGGCATACTCATAGAAATCCAAATAGGGATCATGTATTAGAATAAATAAAAACTAAGGAATACTAGTAAAAAAATGTGTATTTCCTATCCAGAGAGGTCTTATCATTTGAAAAAACAATCGAGGATAACATTTATTCATGAGAGGAATTTATTTTAGTTTAACATTACTTATAAAATTCAAACATAGGGAAAATGGATTTTACATGATGTTCTATTTAAATTTAATAAGTATTTAATTTTCAGGAAGATCCATCAAGACTAAATAATTAATCCATTCCATACCACTTTATGAAACCAATCCATTAATTCACCCCTGATGAAACCTTAAAATTTATGTAAAGTGCGGTTTGGTGTTTTTTAATTAATTTAACATGTAGGGGAAATAAATGGATAACTTGTCAATACAAGATAATTGAACTTAATAAGCATTCTTAACAAATAACTAAGTTATACTCAATAGTTAATCAAAATAGGTGAAACTAAGCTTTATACCATTAATGTTTTCTTAAAGAACTATATTAATATGTAAAACTTTATCAATGGAAATGATGTCTCATAAAATGAATATGATCCAACAAGCCTTCCATTCTAACTTATATAATTATTTCATGAAATTGACCAAGTATTATAAAAATATTTGTACATAATAAAGGTTTAAAAAATATTAAACATTTTAAATTTAATATTTATTTATTTAAAGGAATATTTTCTCACTCATTTTTGTCTAAATCATAAAAACGCATTCAAAGAAACATGTATGAAAAGTACTCTAAATACAATAGTAAATTCATAAAGAACTAACCTTCAAAGATAAATCAATATTCCAAATTTACATATAATATTATAATCATGTATATCATCATACAATTATTTATTTTTTGGGTTAAAAAACACATAAATAGTTTAACCATAGTTCATGATATAAGAAATTCATTTTAAATAATTATATTACATAACTAAAGGTTAATAAAAACAAAAATTAACCCATATATTTAAATTCAATATGATTCCCTATACTAAAAATATCTAAATATCTAAAAAAATTCTCGAAAAGAATCTCAAATTTAAGGTAAATTCATAAGAATTGCTAGGATATTATTTGAAAATGAATAAATTATACTTAAAACAATACTTGTAGGAATTTAATAGACTATATTTGATCTCTATTAAAGTATAAGTTTAAAAACATGATGATAGAACTAATTCCAAAATGATCCTGTAGAATCACATGCACAGATAAAAATGAAAATAATATCCAGCAAAAGAGAAGAAGGATTCAGAAATCACTAATCTGATGTTGAAAAAGATCAGAATCACAAAATCCTTGAATTAAGGGATAAGAATGGAGAACCCAACCAACCATCTCTTGGGTAAGGGAATAATAAAGAATATGAGGGAAGGAAAGCATACATCTCAAATAGCATAAGAAAAAAAAACTAGAAATGGAGGATGCAGAGATGACTGGTGGCGTAGCGTCACCTGAAGAGAGGAGGGGGATGACAAGGCTCATAGGAGTGGGGTGGGGGATATTCGGGATCACAGATAAGGATGGTAGGGGATCCAATTATGTTATGTAGATATACATATGATTTTTTAAAAGCCATTGATATAGCTCAAACCAAAAAAAAAGTTTTTTAAAATTATGGGTATAGCTTTTTCCACAACCTTTATACCCACAGTTTCCCTAAACAATTGGTATACATTCACGGGGATATCCCCATTTTCCAATTGTGAATAAAAAACCTAAAAAGTCTAAAAATCCCAAAAAACATATAATACCCTAAAAACCATGAAAACCGCTAAGAAAACCTTAAAAACCTAAAAACACTTAAAACCCCTAAAAACCTAAAAAGGGTTAAAAACCCTAAAAATACCATTAAAACCCAAATTCCTTTAAAACAATAAAACTCCAAAAAATAGTAAAAACCCTAAAACCCCATAAATCCCCCAAAAGCAAATAAAAACACTAAAAACCCTTTAAACTCGTAAAAACATCAAAACTCTAAAACCCTTTAAAACCCTTTAAAACCCTAAAAAACATCTAAAACCCAAAAAATACCCAAAAACACTAAAACTCTTAAAACCCCACTAAATAACTAAAAACTGCAAAAATATATATTAAAATATCCCTAAAAGACCTTAAAAAACTAAAAAACCTTAAAATCCCTAAAAAACCATAATAAACCCTAAAAAACCAAACAATTAAAACCCCTAAAGGCCTAATAACTGCTAAAAACCCATTAAAATCCAAAAACCAAAAAACCCCTAAAATCCTTAAAACCCTTAAAAACCACAAAAAATTCAAAAAAAATCGATAAAAATACCTAAGAACATAAAAAATACAAAAAACATTTTAAAACCCATAGAAAACCATAAAAACATAAAAAAAAACAATAAAACTTCTAAGAAACCAAAAGGTCGTAAAACCGCTTAAATACCCTAAAATCCCTAAAATCCCCAAACCATAAAAACAACTGACGACAATAAAATACCCTAAAAATGCATAATAACCCTAAAACCACTCAAAACTATAAAAAACATTTGATCCAATGAAAATGTAAAAAACACTAAAAACACTTAAAATCTCGAAAAAACTCAAAAAATACCAAAAAACAAAAAAAATCATAAAAACCCAAAAAGCTCAAAAGACCCTCAAAATCATTAAAACCCTAAAAACATAAAAATAAAAAAATCTCAAAAAAGAAAATAACCCTAAAAACCTAGAAAACCCATAAGAAAACCTCGAAAACCAAAATACACTAAAAACCCTTAAAAACCTATAAAAAGATAAAACTCTAAAAAACCTAAATTATAGAATAATGATTTACATCTCTAAAAACACTAAAAACCATAAAAATCTTTAAAAATTCCCCAAAAATCCATAAAAAATATAATAAACACCAAAACCCCTAAAAACGTTAAATTGCTTAAACCCCTAAAATACCCTAAAAGCACTAAAACAATTAAACCACATAAATGCCTAAAAACATTAAAAACCATAAAAACCAAAAACCCAACAAAAAACTCTAAAAACCCTTTAAACACCTAAAATTGTTAAAAATATATAAAAACCTTTAAACCCTTATAAAACTCAATAAAACCCAAAAAACAAGAAAACATTAAAAACCCTAAAAACCATAAAAATTCCTAAAAACCCTAAAAAAATTAAAAATAAAACCCCCCTAAAAATCCATAAAAACATAAAAATTTCAAAAAAATCTGGAAAAACCATTAAAGAACCCTAAAAAAATAAAAACACTAAAAACAAAAAAAACCAAAAAAAGATGAAAAATCTAAAAAACAAAAAAACCCCTAAAAATTCCTTAAAACCATAAATACTATAAAAATAATAAAAAATACCTAGAAATACCTACAAAAAAATCTAAAATCCCTGAAGACCCCAAAGAAAACCTTAAAAGCATTAAAAACCCTAAAAAACTATAAGATACCCTAAAACCCTAAAAGTTCATAAAAACCTTAAAAGATATAAAATCCATAAAATCACTAAAAAACTAAAAACTATAATAAAACCATTAAATCCCTAAAAACTCAAAAACCCGTAAAAACTGAAAAAACTATAAAAACCTAAACCCCCCAAACTCTCAAAATCCCTAAAAACACTAAAAACCTTAAAAATCCTAAAAAACAAGGAAGATACCTAAAAACATAAAAAACCCTAAAAACTATGAAAACCCTAAGAAATCTGTAAAAAATTATAAAACATTGAACCCCCTTAAAAAACATAAAAATGTGAAAAAAACTAAAACACTAAAACCCTTATAAAACCCTAAAATCCCTCAAAATAGTTAAAACCCATAAAACAACAAAATCATAAAAATCCCTAAAAAACCCAACAAAATGTAAAAAGCATAAGAAATCCATAAAACCTAAAAACACTAAAAACACCTAAAACATATGAAATGATAAAAACCCAAAAACCCCAAAAATAACCCTAAACCCCCCAAAACCCCCAAAACCCCAAAAAACCTAAAAAACACTAAAACCAATAAGAACCCTAAATAACATAAAATCCCTAAAAAAATTATATACAAACTATATAATCCCCTAAAAATGATAAAAAAATCCAATAAACATTAAAACCCATTTAAAACTAAAACAACCCCAAACCCCCAAAAAAATAATAAAAGCCCTAAAACAATAAGAAACACTTTAAACCCCTCAAAATCTATAGAAACCCTAGAACCGTAAATCCCAAGAAAACCCTAAAGGACCAAATATCCCTAAAAACGTAATAACCCCTAAATAATTTAAATTAATAAAGAAAACCATAAAAATCTAAAAACCCTTAGAAGTCCCAAAACCTGAAAACGATACATTCCTAAAAATCATAAAAACCCTAAAACTGTCATAAAAATCCTAAAAAACCACGAAAAACACTAAAAATTAAAAAACCCATAAAAAAAATAAAACCTCAAAAAAATATTAAAACCTAAAAAAATTAAATTCCCTAAAAAACCTTAAAACTCAATAAAAAAAATTAAAAAACCCTAAAAACACATAAAAACCTAAAAACAATTGAAAACTCTAAAAATACATTAAAATCATAATTTTGTTTTAAAAAAAAATCTAAAACCATTAAAAACCCTAATACACTAAAAAACCAAGAAAAATAACCATAAAAACTAGTGAACCGTAAAAAATATTAAAAACCTTCAAAATCCAAAACAACCTTATGAAACCATAAAAATCCTAAAAATCGACAAAATTCCCCAATGACATAAAATCCCTAAAACTCTTAAAAACCCATAGAAAACATTAAAAACATAAAAACACTTAAAACCATTAATAAACATAAAAAATGCTAAAAACCCTAAAAACCCACAAAATCACTAAAAACACTAAAACTATAAAAATCCTAAAAAATCACTAAAAATCCCTATTTTTTAAAAATACCATAAAAACCCAAATAAACTTGAGGAATTCATTAAAAACCATAAAAACTTGAAGCCCCCCAAAACCTAAAAACAATAGAACCCTAAAACCCCATAATGTACAAAAAATACATGAAACCCCTAAAAACAATAAAAACCCCATAAAACCTATAAATAACAAAAATCTAACTAAAAACTGTAAAACCTCATTAAACCCCTAAATCATTAAAAAAACAAAAAACAAAAAACTCCTAAAACTGAAAAAACCATAAAATCCAAAAAAAAACATAAAACCCCTAAAAATATAAAAATTCCAAAAAACTCTCGAAATCCTGAAACACCCTAAAACCCAATAAAAATCATAAAAAATTGCTAAAAATATAAACCCCCCAAAACCCTAAAGAAACTTTAAAAACCTAAAAACAATTTAAACCCATAAAATCCTAAAAACTGCTAAAAACCGTAAAAAGAACATTAAACCCCGAAAATCCATAAAAAAACCCCAAAACCATTAAAAACACTAAGTACCTATACAAACCCTAAAACCACTAAAAACTATAAAAACCCATTAGACCCATAAAACCATTAAAAAAATTTAAAACCTTAACAATACTAAATAAATCAAAAAACCCTAAAAACCCCAAAAACCCATAAAAACACTAAAACCCCAAAAAATCATAAAACCCCTAAAAAAATTAAAACCCTCAAAATCCATAAACACCTAAAATTAATAAAAATAATAAAAGACCTAGAAATTAAAAAAACCCTAAAAATAGTTAAGAAACACAAGAAAACTTTAAAACCCAAAACACTTTGAATCCCCAAAATGCTAAAAATTATAAAACCCGAAAAAACCAAAACAACCTTAAAATCCATCAAAATCTCTAAAACCCTAAAAAATATTAGAAACCTAAAAACACTTAAAACCCCTAAAAACAAAAAAAGGATAAAAACTCTAAAACACCCTAAATACGTTTAAAAACAATTAAATTCCCTAAAACCAAAAAAAACCTAAAACCCATAAAAAATTTAAAACCCCACTAAAACACTACAAACCCTTTAAACCACTAAGTAATCTAAATACTCAAAAAACCCATAAAACCCTAAAAACTCAAGAAAGCCTAAAATCCCAAAAAAACATGGAAGACCCAAAAACCCTTAAGGAACCCAAAAAATAGTCAAAATCCCAAACAACCCATAAATATCCTAAAAAGTCCAAAAAAATACATAAAATTTTAAAAACCCCTTGAAAACCTAGAAAACTCTAAAAAAATATTTAAAAATGTAAAAACACTTAAAATGCCTAAATGACATAAAATTCGCTAAAAACCACAAGAACCCTCAAAATCCCTAAAAACCCTAAAACCCATAAAAATATTAAAAATCCCTAAAATCATAGGAAAACCTAAAAACCCTAAAACCCCAAGAAATCTTTAAATACCTAAAAAAACATAATACCCCAAAAACCAAAGAAGCATAAAATCATAAAAATTCTTAAAACCATAAAAAACCATAAAAATATTAAAAACCCCCTAAAAGCCTTAATGCCCCACTTAAAACTTTAAAACCCTTTAAACCCCTAAAAATATTAAAAATTTCTTAAATCCTTAAAAACAGTAAAAACTCAAAAAAAGCACTAAAACCAAAATAAAACCATAAAAACCTTAAAACAATAAAAAACACATAAAACCACAAAAATTTTATTAAAAACCATAAAAATAAAAAAGAACCCCTAACAATCCATAAAAAATTAAAAAAACACTTAAAATCCTGAAAAACCATATGAAAACCTTAAGAACCTAGAAAATAGATAAAACCCCTTAAAAACATAAAAAACAAAAAATATATAAAAATATATAAAACCATAAAATTCACTAAAAACCCTAAAAAACATAAAAAACATAAAAAATCTATAAAAATCCCTAAAAATGGAAAAACCCCTAAAACCATAAAAACACCTAAGAAAACATTAAAAACCTGAAAACCCTAAAAACCTCTAAAAACCTAAAAATGATAAAAACCCTAAAACCCCCATTAAAAATCTAAAAATCATAAAAACACCTAAAAACAATTAAACGCTTAAAACCCCTAAATACTGTAAAAATCATAAAAAACCTATAATACCAAAAACTCTAAACACCTTTTAAAAAACTAAGAATTCAAAAAACTAAAAAAATTACAAAAAATCCCAAAAATCAATAAGACCACAAAAATCCCTAAAACCCTCATGATCCCAAAAAACCCAAAACACCATAATAATATAAATCCCTAAAAATCCCTTAAAACATAAAAAACTATAAAAACCATATAAACCACTAGGAAAACCATAAAAAACCATAAAAAACTAAAAAAACTAAAAAAACTTAAACCTCTAAAAACCAATAAAATTTTTAAATACCATAACACACCTAAAACCACCTAAAAACATTTAAAACCCTAAAAGCCCTAATATCCCAAAAAACCACTGAAAACCTTAAAAATCCTTTAAACCCTAAAAAACATACAAAAATAAAAAAACCTAATAACCCTAAAAAACTAAAACCCCCCTAACAACTCAAAAAACCCTAAAACCCAAAAAACTATAAAAAAAATTAAAACCATAAAAAACCTTAAAACCTTGAAAATCCCAAAACACCCTAAAAACCCATAAAATCATAAAAATCCCTAAAAATCCCTAAAATTTTTAAAAACCTATAACTCTGAAAACCCTAAAGAAAACCTTAAAAATAAAAAAAATGTGAAATACCTGAAAACCTAAAAAATGATAAAAAATCTTCAAAATCCAAAAAAAACTCAAACCGATAAAAACCCTAAAATAACAAAAGTCATAAAAACATAAAAACCCTAAATTACCGTAAAACCAAAATAAAAAATAAAAACTCTAAAACCACATTAAAACCATAAAAACATTAAAAACTCTAAAAAACATTAAAATCATAAAAAAATTAAAAAATAATAAATAACCAATAGTCCATAAAAACACTATAATCCATAAAACCCTTAAAACCCCTAAAAACCACTAAAAAACCTAAAAAATTATAAAAAATCACTAAAAATATCCAAAACCTAAAAAACCCCAAAACCCATGAAAGTATCCATCAAAAAATTAAACACATAAAAACTCTTAAAACCCCTACAACCATATAAATCACTAAAAACCCCAATAAATAGTAAAAAGTACCAAAAACCCAAAAACCCATAAAAACACAAAAAATCCTCAAAACCACAAAAAAATTCAAAAAAAAGTTTAAAAACCAAAAAACCCCTAAAAAACTCAATATTCCTTAAATGTAAAAGATATAAAATGATAAAAAAAATATAAACCCATCAAAATCCCAAAACACCCTACAACCCATAAAAGTCCTAAAAATATCTAAAAATATCCAAAAAATGTAAAAACCTTGAAAAACCCTAAGAAACCCTTAAAAGACTAAAAACTATAAAATCCACAAAAACACTCAAAACCACAAAAAACCAAAAAAACCCCAAAACCCTAAAAGTCCCTTATAAGGATAAACAACCAAAAAATACTAAAAAAATCCCAAAAAATTCCTAAAAATGTAAAAACCCTAAAAACCACCAAAAACCCCAATGTAATTTTTAAAAACAAAAAACCACTTAAAACTCCAAAAAACCTTAAAAAATCTAAAATCCATAAATAACGTAAAAATAAACTTAAAAAACTAAAAATGATGAAACCCCATAAAAATATAAGAAACCCTAATACCCATAAACACTATAAAACCCTCGAAAACCGTTTAAACCCCTAAAACCCTTAATAAAATCTAGATAACTTTAAAACCCATAAAACTCAAAAAAACATTAAAAACAAAAGAAACATAAAATCACTAAAAACCCTCAAAATCCCAAAAAAAATTCTAAATCCCCATAAAATTCCAAAAAAAGCCTTAAAACATCTAAATAAAAAAACCCTAAAAAGCATGTAAAACCCTTAGAAATCCTTAAAAACCCAAAAACACTTAAAACCCCTAAAAACCTAAAAAAATAAAAAAACAATAGAAAACTCTAAAAAGTACTTGACAACCCTAAAAACTATAAAAAATAAAACCCCCTAAAAAAATATAAATAACCACAATGGCCAAAAAACTACTAAACCCACTAGAAACACAAAAACACATTAAACAATAAAAAACGTTTAAAAACTATAAAAACCCGTAAAACCCCTAAAAATTAAAAAAACATTTAAACCCCATAAAACTCTAAAAACCCAACCCCCCCAATACCTAAACCCCCCCAAACCATAAAAATCATAAAAAACCTTAAAAACCCTTTAAAATATAAAAACACTAAAAACCATGAAAAACGCTAAGAAGACCTTAAAACCCTAAAAACACTTAAAACCCCTAAAAATATAAAAAACATTAAAATCCATAAAATCCTTGTAAAACTCCTAAAACCATCAAAATTCATAAAACCCTGAAAATATAAAAATCCTAAAAACAATAAAAAATCCTAAAAATGTAAAAACCCTAAAAACTATGAAATCCCCAAAGAAAACCTTAAAAATTTAAAAACAGTTAAAACCCATAAAAAACATAAAAACACTAAGAACCCTATAAAACCCTAAAACCCCCCAAAAAAACTCAGAATCCCTAAATACCATAAAAAAAAGTAAAAACCATAAAAATTCCATAAAATACTTAAAAATGTAAAACCCCTAAAAACCATATGAAAACCATAAAAACCTAAAAACACTTAATACCACTAAAAACCAAAAAATTGCTTATAACCCTAAAAAACCCTAAAACCCCCAAAACACATTAAACCTAACAACCACTAAAAACTTTAAAAACCCTAAAAACCCATAAAAAACCCTACACCCCCTAAAACTCTATAAAACCTCTAAACCCATTCAAAAATAAAAAAATATAAAAACATTAAAAACTGAAAAAACTCAAAATATTTCTAAAATCCCCAAAAAAATATAGAAACCCAAAAAACCCTAAAACCACTCCAAATCCCTAAAAACACTAACAAGCCATAAAATCCTAAAAAAGACCTAAAACATTTAATATGTAAAAAACCCTTAAAACCCTTAAAACTGCTAAGAAAAACCTAAAAATATAAAAACAGCCCCCCCCCCCCCCCCGAAAAAAACACAAAAACAATAAATACTCTAAAGATCCCTAAAAGCTCTCAAGATACCTAATTTCTTGAAAATGATAAAAATAATACAAAATCCAAAAAAATAAAAAATATGTAAAAACCCTACAAAACATGAAAAAACCAATGGAATACTTAATAACCAAAGAACCCTTAAAACCCATAATAAACCTAAAAATGATAAAAAATCAAAAACACTAAAAACAACCACAAACCCAAACAATAAAATAAAAACCATAAACCCATAATGATATTTAAAAACCCTAAAAAAAATTTCAACAACAAACTAAGAACTTTAACAACACCTTTAAACCACTTAAAATTTTTAAACCCCCTAAAACCCTTACAAACCATAAAGACTAAAAAAAAATCTAAAAAACAAAATATAAAAAAAACCTTAAAAACTTACAAAATCCCTAAAAACCCTAAAAACCATAAAAATCACAGGAATCCTGAATGAATCCCTAAAAATCCATAAAAGCAAAAAAACGTAAAAACATTGAAAATTCATAAGAAAATATTAAAATCCTAAAATAATAAAAATTCTTAAAAACCTAAACAATCATAAAACCCATAAAACTGTAATAAACTCCAAAAAACCCTATATGCCATAAAAAACACTAAAAACATTTAAAAAACTAAAAAAACAAAAACCATCTATAACCACTAAAAATAATTTAATCCCAAAAAACATAAAAATCTATAAAACCCCATAAAAAACAGAAAAACAGAAAAAACTCTAAAAATCCAAAAAACCATAAAACCCTAATACCCATAAAACCCCTAAAAATTTTCAAAATCCCCAAAAAACCAAAAAACCATAAAATTCCTAAATATCCCTAAAAACCTTCAAAATATAAAAAACCCAAATAAACCTGAAAAACCTAAGAAAACCTTAAAACACTAAAAATACTTTAAACCCCTAAAAATCTAAAAATTTATAAAGCCCTAACAATCCTAAACACCGCTATAACCCCTTAAAATCCCTAAAAACATAAAAACCCAAAAACAAATCCTAAAAGGACCAAAAATCCCTAAAAATGTTAAAAAACATAAAAACCCAAAAACATAGAAGAAAGCTTAAAAAAACTTAAAACCCCTAAAAACCTAAAAATGAATAAAACCCTAAGAGTCCTTAAAAAACCCCAAAACCTTGAATACCCCAAAAAACTATAAAAAACCCATTAGAACCCTAAAAACCACTAATAACTATAAAATCCTTTTAAAGACCTAAAAACCCAAAAAACCCCGTAAAATACAAAGAGCAATTAAAACACTCAAAACCATTAAAAACCCTTAAAGACCCTAAAAATCCCTAAAAATATCTAAAAATGTGAAAAAACCTAAAAAAATGAAAAACCCTAAGAAAACATTAAAACCTTAACACATTAAAAACCCAGAAAAATATTAAAAGTACTAAAATCCTTAAAACCCCTAAAAAACCTTAAAACCTAAAAGACCATCAACATCCCAAAAAAATCAATAAAACCATAGAAATCCTAAAAAATCATTAAAAATCCAAAAAACTTTAAAACCCCTAAAACCCCTTAAAACCCATAAGAAAACCCTACAAAAACAAAAACACTTTAAACCTCTAAAAACCTAAAAATCACTTTGAACCCAAAAAAACATTAAAAACATAAATACCCCTAAAATGTAAAAACCATAAACCCACATAAAAATTATAAAAAAACTGTAAAAAATACATATCCCTTTAAACCGAAAATTTTTTAAAAACATAAAAATACCATTTCAAACCCTAAGAAACTCAAAAAAAACCCTATAACCCAAAAAATATAAAAACCCCCCAAAACCCAAAAACCCTAAAAATCCATAAAAACCTTAAAAACCATAAAAAACAAAAAATAATACATTCAAAGGTAAAAACCATAAAAAACCCTGAAAAACACAATGAAAACCTTATAAATCTAAAATAACTTAAATCACCTAAAAACTAAAAAATGAAAAAACCCCTAAAAATCCTATAATACCTAAAAACCATAAAAATCATAAAATACCATAAAAACATTTAAAACCCTAAAACCATATAAAAATATTCTAAACACCCTAAAGGACTTTTAAACCCCTAAAAATGTTAAAGACATTCCAAAAACATAAAACCCTAAAAATTAAAAAAACCTTAAACCCCAAAAAACTGAAAAAACTA
This sequence comes from Viscum album, assembly GCA_963277665.1. Lineage (NCBI taxonomy): Eukaryota > Viridiplantae > Streptophyta > Magnoliopsida > Santalales > Viscaceae > Viscum > Viscum album. The sequence continues at coordinate 1,420,451,205 of OY728136.1, read as the reverse complement.
TAAAAAACCCCAAAAAACCATAAAAATAAATAAAAACTCTAAAAAACCATAAAATTTTTAAAAATCTAAAAATATTAGTATAATTGTAAACATCACTAAAAACCATGAAAATACCAAATTAAACCTTAAAAACAAAAAAAAACATAAAACCCCTAAAAAATATAAGTAATGATAAAAACCCAAAATAAACCCTAAACCACATAAAAACCCTAAAACCCCATAATCTCCCTAAAGACCCTAAATTTTAATTAAATTAATAAAAATCCTAAAAATCCATAAAAACATAATACCCCTAAAAACCCCCAGTAAACCCTTAAAACCCTAAAAACACTTAAAACACCTTAGAAACTTAAAAATGCTAAAATCCCTAAAATACCCTAAAAACCCCTAAAAACCATGAAAACCCCTAAAAACCGTAAAAACCTAAAAATTTATAAAACACCTAAAACGCACTAAAACTCTAAAAACATTTTGAACCAATAAAATGTTAAAAAGGTATAAAAAACCTTAAAACACATAAAAACTCACAAACCCCCTAATAACCCCAATAAACATAAAAACCAAAGAACCATAAAAACCCACAAAGACCCTAAAAACCATAAACCTCTAAAAACCCTAAAAACCTAAAAACCCTAAATGGGATAAAAATTATAAAATTCTTTAAAATACCTATAATGTTAAAAAAAACCCTGAAAACCATAAGAAAATTGTAAAAAATTAAAAATGTTTCACACACACACAATCACTATTTTTTATTGAATAGAGGTGGTTCCCCCACTATGATTTGGGATCCGAATACAAATGGGGATAAGAGAGACTAATGGAGTGAAAACCAAGTGTGTCCTCTATAACAATTATCATACCTTCAAAAGGAAAAGACCCTATGTTATCAAAATAGAACAGGATTTCATCTAAGGGAACTTTTGATGCAATATAGTCAGCTTCTCTATTTCCTTCTCGCCCAGTGTGGGAAACCTCCATGCCTTCATGAATAAAAATTTTACTCTTTTGAAAATGGTAGATAATTGACCATGGGGTAGAGTTATGTCCTGTAAGAGACTTAAAATAGCACCTAAGAATCCATTTATAGCACAATAATGGGTATGTTCCTCCTCTTTCGTTATTCATGTCTTGCAAATAATGCATTCAGTTCAGCCTGTAGAGAACACCCATTTCTGAAGTGGGCCAATAATGAAAAGATAGAATATCCTTTATTATCATGGACTAAACTACATCTCCACATTATGCCAGAGATACACGACCCATCAGTATTTAGTTTTATCCAATAAACAGGAGGATGCTGGTTGACCCATCAGCTAGTGAGGAGTTTGGGTGGAGGAGGAGTAAAAGGGTTGGTCCCCATGATTGATCTCGTAGATAAAGACTTCTCCTTGTTTTTGAAGATCAAATTAGGTAAATCATTATGCCTATAATTTTTGTAGATATGGCCCCCATAAGCATGAAAGTACCCTAAAATAGGCTCTATTTCATTCTTTCCAAATACACAAAAACCCTTCCTCAAAGAAACATGGTATGGATTTTCGTTCCATGTGATTATTCCACATTACTAGGAACTAAAGTTTTATAAAGTCATCGGCCAAAAAATATTGAGAGCCAGTACCAATGAAACTACCAAACACGTGACAAATGTAGCATTCCCATTATGCCTCAAAGAACCGATGCCAGATGGTTTCCCCCTTCGGATAGATACAACATGAGCACCAAGACATCAAATGTACACCAATTCTATTGATTTTTCATCCATGGATATTTTATTTTTCCTAACATTCCACACAAATAAAGCATATTTTTCTAGAATATCATTTCACCATAGCACCTCTCCCCACACATTAATTTCAATTAGTGATTCCACAACTCTATTGAAGTCCTTCACATAGAAAGTGTCTATTGTCAACCCAATGAAGACACAGGAGTCGAGGGCCACAGATAGCTTGATAAGATTGAGAGTTCTATACTGATTAGTGTTAATAATAGCTTGAGTAAATGTTGGGTTATGTATCTCTTTCCTGAAGGAGATGTATAGGGTTGGACACTTAGGTAGAAATAGTTTCTTACCTACCCAGTTTTGTTTTCAGAAGCTTATATCCCCATTATTACAATTCAACATACATGATTATTAATCTTTGTGATGATAGAATGAATTGTTCACCACATTATCAACCTACTTCCAATTGGATATCCTATAATATCACCGTATTTCATTATAAAAAATGCCCCCATAGATAATTCCCTTCCAACACTTCCCAAGTGATCTTACCATGCATTCCATGCATCACTTCTGAGATGTTTCTAATACCGATTTCTCCCCGACAAACAGGATTGGAAATTCAATCCCAGGAAGCCCAATGATGTCAACCATTAGTGTGAGCATCCCATATAAATTTTTTCATGATCTTTTACAATAATGATATAATTGAGTTATGATTATTTATGGAGGAAATTATATTAATTAGCATAGTGGATGAAACACTGTTAACAAGAGTTATTCTGTCACCAAAAGATAGAATGTAGCTCTTTAAATTAGAAATCCTAATGACCATTTTCTCAACCAAATCATAAAAATATTGCACAAGGATTCTACCTAAAGAAATTATAGAATTTCGGTAATCAATAGGAAAACCCCTTCTGTTGAATCCTATATTAGACTCAATGGCCTTAGCACTACACATTGGGCACCTGTCTAGAATATACAAACAACTCTTGTATTTGTTCACTAGATTTCCACTCCACTTAAAGTAGTTGTTCATCACATTCTTTATTCCACATAGAGATCATTTTCCACTATTGGTAATAATAATCATGTCGTCCGTGGACAAGAGGTGGGATACACCTTTTATATTTCCTCTTCAAGAAAAAAGAATAACACTACCCTCAAGAAGACTTCTATTGCGTAACATGCTCAAATCATTTTGCACCATGATAAAAATTCCTGCAGAAATAGGATCTTCTTGCTTAAGCCCCTAGGTGATTTGAAAAAATCACAAGTTTTCCCCATAATGATAATGGAACGCCAAATAGAACTGAAGCAATGGAATTAGATATCAATTGACACATCCAAGAATCCCTTTTTAGAAGAAACTTTTATGATAAAAGACTATTTGACCCTATCGTAAGCTTTGTACATGTCTAACTCAATTACGACATTGGACCCTATCGTTTTCTTATTAAGGTCACTAATAATTTTTTGAGCCAAGAATATTGTCACATGGATAGAGATACCTTTCACAAACCGAAGTTTCTTATCTTAAATCCATTTTTGATGATGTGGTGAGAGACTTCAATTGATAACTATGGACAAAATTTTATAGGGGAAGTTACACAAACTAATCAGTCTATACTACTTCAGGGAGGATTAATCTTTGTACTAGGGAATATGAATTAGAGATGTTGAACATACAGAACATGGTATGTTCCCTCCCATGAATAAATCTTGGATAGCCTCCACTATAAGATCTTTCACCTTGTTCGATGACATGACATAATACAAACGAGGCAGACAATCAGACCCAAGTGTTTTAGTAAATTTGAGGATAAGCACCACTTGCTGTATCTTCTGTTCATCTTTTATAGCTTCCAGTAATGAGTTAATAATTTGAGTCACAATTATGGGAATTGAATAAACAATATTTTCATGGCCTCCTAGATACCTGGCATGCATACGAGTCTTCATAATTATGAGTAGATTTTTTAAATGAGATTCCTCCATACCCACCACAACATCCCAGTCATTTGAGAAAGAACCATATTCCATATGAATATTAGGTCTAACAATCCTTCTTTTCTTCATGATAAAAGATTGTATGTAGGTGGTATTTCTGTCTCATTCATTACGACATTTGATTATCTACTTCTAGTGAAGAAAGCATTCAAGTTTCAGAAGTTTAAATAACAAATCATTCTTATTTTGAGCCAGATTATAGAAAAAAGGCTCCCCCAAATCCTCTTTATGTATTTCCTCTAGATTTTCAAATTCCTCACTATGGATGTCCATGTCATGGTAATTGGAAGGCTGACTTCGAAGCTAATCCTGGAGTTAAAATTGAAGATGGCATATCCTGTTGTAGAGACAGGTCCATAAGATGTTGCTGGAAGGTTTGTACCACAATGCTCCCATGGCTTTGTGATAACCAGGAATAGAATTCCATACCTGTTGAAAGAAGTGAGAACCATTTTCAGGTTTCGGAAATATATCCACTCAAAAAGGAGAGTGATCAAAAAGTGAACGAACAAGATGAGTAACCTTATTGTTTGGGAAGCATAAGATTCCATTAATGTTAAAAAGGCATCGATAAAGTATAAACTAGGTGATATCTATACCATTATTATTGTTACACCAAGTAAACGGATCCCTGTTATATCCTAGGTCTAAGAGCCCCTTGAAATATAAGATGCTATAGATGTATTGAATCACCTTCATTGGAATTTCCCCACCACCCTTATTCTCCTCATTATCCAAAACAATGTTGAAATCCCCTCCAAAAATAAAAGGTAGATCACCTCGATCAAAGGATAAAAAATCCTCCCACAGTGCCTCCCTATCATGAGAATCAAACATAGAATAAATGAAATTTAGTAGAATATCATGATCCCCTGAGGTTACTTTAGTCGTTATAAACTGGTTGGACGCCCCCATGAGAACAACTAAAATGATAGACTTCCAAAAAATCCAAATGTGAAGGTTCTGGGGGTCAACCATAAAAAAATTACTAACCCTAGGTCTGTGAGAAAAGGTTTCAATATTTGATGGATTCTATCTTGGTTAAAGGACCACCATAATCGATGAGCTACTTTGAGGAATTTCATGGGAAATGAGGTCTGTTTTTACCATTGCACCAAGGCTATGGGAATTTCATATCAGTAGGGTAGACATTAAAACAATGAGAATGGAGTATTGTCCTCCACTAATGTGATATAACTTGTTTTTGAGCTTATAGAATGGAGAAACTAGGATTGGGATCTGGTTATCCTTCCACTGGGGGAAGACTGGAAGGCCAATGATAGATCAAAGAATTTCTCCAATAGACGGTTGAAAAAGGAGGTTAGTGTCGAGAATCATATGGATAAATAAGAGTGAATTTGAAGGTCTAGGATCTTTCACTAGAAAGGATTCCAAAGAAACAAGCACTGATTTACCATTCTTAGAAATAAGAATAGGAGTTGTGTAGAGATGAGTAGTTGGAACTAACTAAAAATACTTAATACACATAAAGACCATAAAATTTTAAAAACACTAAAAATCCAAAACCCCCCAAAACCCAACCAAACCATAAAAATACTTAAATATCCCAAAAAATTACTAAAAATGTAAAACTCCTGAAATCCTTAAAACCCTAAGAAAACCCAAAAAAAAATAAAAACACATAAAAACCCTAAAAATACTAAAAAATCTAAAAACCCTAAAAAATTATAAAATACCCATAAAAACCCTAAAACACATAAAACCCTAAAAACCCCTAAAATCTCTAAAAACCATTTACACCCCTAAAAAAATTATAATACTTTAAATACCTTTAAACCCCTAAAATAAAAAAATAATCAACCAAAACAACGGAAAAAAGAACAACCCTAAGACCCTATAGAACCCCAAAACCCTCAAAATCTTTAAAATACTTAAAACCCATAAAAACATAAAAATCATAAAAAATACCAAAAAATACCTGAATAAATAAAAATCCCTAAAATCCCTAAAAACGCATAAAACCATTAAAAACCAAAAAAAACATAAAACCCCTAAAAATAAAAAATATAAAACCTAAGAAACCCTAAATACCCTCAAAATACCTAAAATAATTAGAAAACCATAAAATCCTAGAAAATCATGAAAAGTACCTAAAAATAATAAAAACCATAAAAACTATAAGAAACCCTTAAAAATCTAAAAACACTTAAATCCACAAACAACCTAAAAAACTTTATAAAGCATAGAAAACCTTAAAAGGTCCTAGATTCCTTAAAACCCCTAAACACCCCTAAAAACCCTAAAAACCCTAAAAACCATAAAAAACATAAAAACACTAAAAATTGATAAAAAAACTAAAACCCATAAAAAAACTAAGTACCCTAAAAGCTAACAAAATCCCTAGAAATGAAGAAAAACATAATCCTCTAAAACCATTCAAAATATCTAAAAATCATAAAAACCCAAAAAAATTCTAAAAAATCCATATAAATCAAAAAATATATAAAAACTATAAGAAAAGATAAAAAAATAAGAAACACTTAAGACCCATCACTACTAAAAAACTAGGCTATAGACCCAGTTTTTAATTGTTTATATAAACATGAAAACCATGGCTATATATAATAGTCACAATTTACCTAGCAATGGATTCTATTTTTATGGCTCTAAGTCAATGTCTATAGCCATAGTTTGTAATCTTGGTAGTAGCACAACTGGAACAGTTAAAAACTTTAGATATAAGAACTAGAACCCGGATATTTACCACTGTTTGTAACTATGGAAATAGCTCAGTAGCCATGGTTTGGACTATTAAAATAAGCTTATTTACATGGTTATAAACCATGAATATATCCTCCACATAAACTTATTTCCACAGTTTGTAACCATATAAATAATATAACAACTATGGTTTAAAAAATGGATCTCGATCCCCTACTATGGTTTACAACTATGGATATAGCCCTTATATTTCAGAAACAAACACCACCCTACAGCCTACTAAAACTCACATCCCCCTAGAAGCTACCATAAAAAAATAACATAAAGTTTCCTAGATGATTGGACCCAAAATAGTCTAATAGAACATAAAAAAACAAGGAACCACCTGGATATATACAAAATAATCATTTCTAAAAATCATATAAATAAAATTTGAACTAAAAAAAATATGATGTTATAAAGATAATAAAACACAATTTCTAAATAAAATTGATGTGGGAAATTATATTAAATTTGTTAGATTCACTATAGTTTACACTTGAAATTAATGCAATATGTTTTCACCTGTGAGTGAAAATAATGAAGGGTGGTGTTCCTTTTATAGATTCACTACATTCTAGACGTTAAATCAATGAAAGAAAGAAATATTTACTAAAACCAGAAATATAATAAAAAATGATAGAAAATATTAATCAAGGAAGATTATATTACATCAAAAATCTAAATTCTTGATTCCAAGGATATTGAGGAAAATTGAAATTGAAATGTTATCACATGGGTGAACTTTAAAACTAAATTAAATAAACTAATGAATATAAAATATCATAATTAATATATACATTAACAAACATCTTCAATGAAGATATATAAATTAATATAATTTTTTTAGAGAAAATTTATATTGTATTAGTCAATGGAAATTTTTAATACACATTGTTTGAAAATATGTATTATAAAATAATTAATGATACTGATTCTTCGAAAAAAATATTTATATTATCATAGTTTATGTATATAGTAACACTAATTATAATTTAATACTCAATAAATTTTATACTCATTATATTATTATATAAAATGATGCATGATGAAAATTATGAGAAAAACTGTATACATTAACACATAATGATTTTTATACCAAATAGATTCATTATAAATAACTATGATACATTTAATTATGGGAATTACTACTCTTGATCCAAATTATCAGAAAAAACTGAAATATATTCTATTACTATGTTATGAAAAATTTAGTAGTGAATTCACTATGTTTTTATTTTTTTTAAAATTCAATAACTTAGTTATGTATTATGTAACTCAGTTATACATATTCATGTTAAGAAATTAGTTATTAATTCAATAATTCCATTACATATTGTTAGATAGTAATTTATGAATTATGTGATTTAGTTACTAGTTATTCAATCTAATGGTTGATTGGGATTCAGTAACTCATTATTAAATCTAATATTTGATTTTAAATTAATGAAACTAATAGAAATAATTTGGAACTAATTAAATTGATGAATACAATTAAATATATAAATAATTATTTAATGCATCACGGTATAGTAAAAATTAGGTGAAAAATACTCCCTTATACAAATTATATAATATTTTAATTAATTTTATGAAATCCATAAAAATAAGATGCTCACATAAGTGTCTATATATAGAAATAAAATAATTTAGTCTTCATATGCAATGTTAAGGTTTAAGAAGAGGAGTTCTCGCAATTATAGCTATAGATGCTAGAGATGTTTCTTTGGATGTTTTGGATTTTATAATCTCATCCAAGGAGGTTGTACATGTATAAAAAACATAACCTATTTTATGAAATGTCACATCAAAGACAATTTTATATCATGGGGCATGAAGTTATATATTTTAGGGATGTTTTTATGGATCTTTTGGTCTATATAATAATATTGATGGAGTTTATACATGAATATGACACATAAACTATATTAGGAAAGATTGGTTTGGTCACATGAAAGAAATTATATTATCTTGGACTATGAAATAGATGTATAACCGTATGTCAAGGTATGAGATTTACAATGATACCTGGAAGGGGATTTTAACAAAGCAATGCACTTTTGAATGCAATATGGTCTTCAATTTCTAGAATATAGTGAAAATTTTTGTGATGTGTTTCCTCTAAAGATCTATACATGAGAGAAATTATTTAGTGATACACATAAAAATGAAAAAATGGGATAACAAAAAATTTATTTTCAAGTGAACATATCCATAAAACATATTGTTATATGAATAAATTGTTATAATATTGATTATAAAGGATAATCTAATTATAAAAAATATGCAACAGGCAACTGAAAAAAGGTTGAGGGAAAATAGAAAAATAATTAATATAAAATTTATAAAAATTTAAAATAATGGATAAATTTCTGACAAATATTCCACTCCATAGATCAAATTCTTTATAATGAGTTCTTATAAATATTTAGAATCATTATAATTGAAACCATATAAATCTTATGAGTTTTCATAGAATTTTATGATGTTTGGATGTTTGGGAATCACCAAATAATTAAGGTTATTAAGATATCATGTAATTGGAAATGAAATTAAATGAAATATTAAATGGAATGAGTAAAATTGAGATTAGTTTAAAGATATAGAACCCACATTCGAAGGTTTTTTCTATCTAGATAATTGAATTTAACCTTAACATCATGTCATTAAAAATTGAAAACAATAAAAAAAGGGATGTGGTAAGAAATAAAATCCATGATTGGGATTTGATTAATAAAATATTAAATTAATAATTACATGAAACAAAGAAATTAGAAATGTAGTTATGATATCCAAAAATGTAAAAATATAATATGTTAGGATATTTAAAAATAATAAAACAATTGCAATTTTACTCTTAATAGTTGAAAATAAATTTGAATGTATCTATGTTTGTTCTGAGAAAAAGTCATGTCACATTACTGAAGAGGATTTGTTATTGTATTTAATTAAATAAATAAATGTAGGTAGTGAATATGGATTTAGATATAAATGAAGAAAAAAGAAAATAATGGTCAATTAACAGAGTTCAATGACATCCAAAAAAACAAGTTAATGATGAAAAAAGATTTGGTATTATGCTTATGAGAAGGGGTTTATGAAAGGGAATAATTTAATTCCATTTTTAGATATTATTGGGGTATAAATAATTCTAAAATGAGAACCTTGAAACTCATCAAAATACACCATATAACAAATATTGATAATATAATGAATTGAGTAACATGTAATTATTGATCTATTATTTAAAAAATAATAATCACATAATAGATTATCTAAATGTTTCTAAACAAGTATAACGACATCCATCAACACTGTGTAACTCATTACATGGAAATTTACTTTTTTAACTTTACAGTTAATAAATGTAAGGTGTATTGAATATAATAATACAAATGAATTTCATGTTAAAATACTCCAAATTTGAGATGATAAACAAATTAATAAATATAATATATGAAATGAAAAATTATTATGAAAGAAAATGTTTCATAAATTTAGTTTTATTGTATTCATACAGATAGTGATAGGAAGAAAACTTACATAAAAACCTATCATTATATAGAGATTTAGTTGTTAAATGGAAATAAAGAACATTGAATTTACATAAGGTCCTATTGAAAACACTATGGGATATAAAATTTAGATAAACGACCAAGAATTATGAGGTGGTTCACAGATTAGGAATTAATTTAAATTCATAGATATGACATAGAGAGATTATTATTTCTCAACTATGAAGTAAGAAATAAAAGGAGATACATCATACATGTGATACTGATTAAGGATCAATATTTTAAAGAAAATATAAATCATTTTAGGGAATTATACGAAATATAGAATGTTCTAAAAAAACATTTTATAAGCTTTTATAAAATATAGACTTGAATTTATATTTTTTTAGATGGGGTATATAAAAGGAAATAATTAAATTTTTAGCTCTTAGTGTTGTAAAATAAATTCTAAAATCTGAACCTCTAAACTAATTAGAATACACCGTTGAACAAATATTAAATATAAATTAAAATTTTAAGCAAATAATTATTAATCAGTTCTTTAAATTATGATAATCACATTGAAGAATACACTAATTTTTGAAAACATGTTCCACAACATATACATAAATGAGAAAAACATAGAAGAATATCTTAATGTTTGTAAACATTTCCAATAACATCTCTTAAATGTGTATCTCATGGTACCGAAATTATCATTTTGAACTTAAAAATAAACAAATGTATAGTGTATATATGAAATTATAAATAAATTTATTTATATAATATATTAAATACAATATTGTAATGAAGGAATAGATTTCATAATTTTCATGTTGTGGTATTCATATGAATGATGATTGGAAGAAAACTTACATTAGCAGGACTACCTCACTTTACAGATTATGATGTGAAATGACATCAAAGAATATGGATTCTATTAATGGTATTGTTTAAAAAAAGGATTGAAATGTTAACATTGATTTTAAGGAAGACTCGGTATTGTTATGAAAAGATAAAATATTATAATTAATTCTAAAAATTATAGGAATTTGAGTCGAATCATTTTATAAGATTTAGTAACATTCTCCCCATACTTTAGGGAAAGCTATAAATATCTATATTTTCAAACATATTGAATAAAATTTATGTAATGAAATGGAAAAAAACTTAATAAAAAATTTATGAAGAAATTTAAACTTTCATATTCATAATCAAAACTCATAAATCAAGATCTTTTTATCTCAAACATTTTGTGTTTTTTAAAATAAATAATATTAAATATAGTTAGATAACCACTATAAAACCAGGTTTTATCCTAGTGTATATATTTAAGTAGTGGGTGAACTTAAGGATATATAAGTTCAGAGAAGATTACTTATAAATATATTTGGTATAAAATTTATACATTAAAAGTAAAATTCATAAATCTTATATTGTATAACAATGAATTTTAAAATTTACAAAACAAAAAGTAAATAATTATAGAAATTTAAAAAAGATCAATGATATAAGATATTAGCAGGGGTAAATGATATCTTATCCCTAATTACCTTTAAATGTTTTTATATGGAATAAAATATATAGAAATATTTTACCCCAAGACTTATTAATTATTATCACTAAATCTTAGTTAATAATATTTTTCTCATAATACACTAGGTCCTAAACATGTGATGATATAATTATTTTCTCCATACCACCATAAAAAATACAACAAACAATAATCCTTTAAAAGGGGGGGGGAGGTTAAATTATGTAAAAAAACATGTTTACCCTTTTAAAAATAACTGAGAAAACGAACAAACATAATGATTATTTTTTAAAGAAATGACATGAAAATAAATTTTAAAATGAATGTACTTGTTTATAATGTGATTTGTTAAAGTACATGTATGATCACTTAATATTTATCTCTTATAATTAGTGAACTAATTAATTGGTTATTGATTTATAATAGTTCATTTGACTCTTTTATATTTTTCTATTGATTAGTTGATTATAAAAAAGTTTCACAACTTTCTCTTGTCGAAAAAAACTTCTTGATCTAGTTAAGATGTTAAATAAATTTTATATTTATGTAAATTGATTCATAAAATTAACATTACACATTTATTTATTCATTACATAGTAAATTTTATTAACATATTTAGTATTTTTACTAACCCATGAATGAGAACATATGAAGTGATGTAATTTTTACAATAAAAAATAGAATATGAGTATAAATTTTGAGTATCCATCTATAAAAAATGAGTATACTGCAACTCAATCTCATGGATGAAGGAAGATGACTGACTGCGAGGAGTAGGTGGATTATGGTTCACAGAAATTGTAGGGGTGGGCTGAGATAGTTTCTTCTCATGGAAGGTCTCAGCTATATAAATCTTACATTATCCACTCACAGAAGGGAAAAGGCTTGGCTGATGCATCGAATAAAAGAGGTCTCAGCTACCCCACTAGTTCATAGTCAACTCACAGAAGAAATATGGTTCAATAGATTGACACACTGAATGGAGAAATATCATGCAATGAAGGGAAGGAACTCGTGAGGACTAAATTGAGGAGTCAAAAAGGATCAGGTATAGGTATGAAAATGATCTTAAAGGGAAAATGGATCATGGATAAGTAGGTTATGATTAGCGAGGAGGAAAAATATGGGAGAGGAGTGCCATGTTAGGGTGAAAAAAGGGGACTCTATTTCCATGGGATTCTTTTCCTCTGGCTTTAGGCAGTTTATAACAAAAAAATTTAAACCATGAGAATTTATTCATCTATATACACATTCCTATTAAACCGTGGCTATAGTTCCATGTATATGTCATTTTTATAGTAGTTCTTAAAAACATAAAAAATGCTAAAAACCTAAAAAGTCCTCAAAATCCTTAAAAACCCTAAAACCCCAAAAAAACCCTAATAACCTTAAAAACCATAAGAATCCTTAAAACCCCCCAAAAAGAACAAAAAAGATAAACAACCTGAAAAACCCTAAAAAATCCTTAAAAATCTAACAACACTTAAAACCCCTAAAAAAACATTGAAAACATAAAAAAACCCTAAAAGACAATAAAACACTATTATCCAATAAAAATAATTAAAACACCTAAAAACCATAAGAAAATAAATCCCATAAAAACACTAAAACACATAAAACACCAAAAATTATATAACCCCTTAAAAACATTAAAAAGCTCCAAAAACCCTTATAATCCCTAAAATACTAAAAAATCCTAAAACTCCCAAAAAACATTACAACCCCAAGACCCTCAAAACACTGAAAATCCCTAGAAACCCAAAAAAACATAAAAATATTTAAAAGCCTAAAATATCTCTAAAAACATAAATAAACTAAACACCCTAAAAACCCTAAGAAAAACATAAAAACATAAAAACCATAAAAAAATAAATTCCCCTAAAATCCTTAAGACACACAAAAAACCCTAAAACCCATAAAACCCACTAATACAAATTTAAACCCCAAAAAGTTTAAAAATATAAAAACCCTTGAAACCCAAAAAAATAAAAAAACCCATTAAAACCTAAAAAAAGATCTAAAACCCTAAAAAATTCATAAAACCCCCCCAAATCCCTAAAAACAATAGAAAACATGAAATTCCTAAAAGAACGTAAAAATCACTAAAATTTTAAAATCCCCTAAAATACCTAAAAACCCCTAAAAGAACCATAAAAACCTAAATACACTTAAAAACACTAAAAACCCTAAAAACTCTAAAAATCCTAAAAACATAAAAATCGTAAAACCCCCGAAAACACTAAAAATCACCAAAACCCATAAAAAATCATTAAAAATCATTACAAACCCTTAAAATGGTAAAAAACCCCTAAAAACCACAATTAAAAATTAAAACCCTAAAAACTCTTAAAACCCCAAAAAACATAAAAATGATAAGAACCCTAAGAACCCTGAAAAGTACCAAAACCCCAAAACCCATAAAAACACCTAAAAATATTAAAAATCCATAAAACTCATAAAACCACATAAAAATCCCAAAAACCAACTAAACAAATAAAAACAAAACACATTAAACCTATAAAAAATAATAAATATCTAAAAAAACCATTAAAACTATAAAAATTAAAAAACAAAAAAAAACCATAAATACCCTAAAATGCCAAAAGGCCCCAAAATCCCCAAAACCCTAAAAAACCATAAAATCCTAAAAAGTCATAAAAATCACTAAAAATTTTAAAAACCCTAAAAACATTGAAAAATCCAATAAAACCTGTAAAAAAATAAAAATTAGAAAACCGATAAAGAAATAAAAAATGCTAAAACCCTAAAAATTCTGATAACACCTTAAATTACATAATAAATTAACCCCCCTAAAATCCTTTAAAAAACTATAAATACCATAAAAAACTAAAAATAATTGAAAACCCAAAAATCCTAAACAACGCTAAAAACTATAAAAAGACACTAAAACCCTAAAAACCCATAAAAATCATAACACCCCTAAAAACTTTAAGAAACCTAAAAACCTATAAAAACACAAAAAAACCACTTTAAAATATAAAAACTCTTTAAACCCCTAAAAACCTTAAAAAACTTTATAAACTCAGAAAAAACCTTAAAACCCCAAAAAACTAAAAAACCCCCCCAAAACCCAAAAAATAACAAAAATGCATCAAAATCACTAAAAACCAATAAAAATAATAAAATTTTCCCAAAAATCCTTAAAACAAATAAAACACTAAAAACCTAAAAACTACTAATTAAAAATTAAAAACGTAAAAACACTTAAACCTCATAAAATCCTAAAAAATACTAAAATAAAAAAAAACCATAAAACTTGTAAAATATTAAAAATACAAAAAACCATAAAAAATAAAAACTCATAAAAACCCTAATAACCCTAAAAACTATTTAAACCCTCTAAAATCTAAAAAAATAAAAAAAAATATAAAAATCATTTAAACCCTTAAAAACTAAAAAAACCCCATAGACCACAAAAAACCATATAAACCCTAAAAGATCCAAGAAAACCCTCAACATCCCTAAAATCCCTAAAACCCCTAAAATTCATAAAAATCCATAAAATCACTAAAAACATAAAAAACCCTAAAACCTAGAAAAACCTTAAGAAGAATTTAAAAATATAAAACAATTAAAACACCTTAATACCTTAAAATGTTAAAAACCCTAAAATAATAAAAAAACTTAAAAACATTTAAAATTCCTAAAATATTATCAGGAGACCAAATAACAATAAAATTTATAAAAACCCTTTAAACCACTAAAAATTATAAAACAAATATAAACCTTAAAAACCTAAAAAAACTAAAATAAGACAATAAAAACCCAAAAAAAACCACCAAAACCCTAAAAAGCCACAAAATCCTTAAAAACCTAAAAACATAAAAATCCAAAAAAATCCCTAAAAATCACTTAAAACATAAGAAACCCTGAAAACCCATAAGAAAACATTAAAAACCAAAAAATCACTTACACCCCCTAAAAACCTAAAAATGGTAAAAACCCTAAAACCCATAAGAAAGATAATAAATAACAAAAACCATATAATCCCACTAAAAACCATAAAAACTACTAAAAAATATAAAAACCATTTAAACCCATTTAAAAGTTTTAAAAAATATATAAAAAACATAAAACTCGAAAAAACTCGAAAAAACTCAAAAAAACCCTAAAACCCTAAAAAACCAAAAAACCAAAACACTAAAAAGCCAAAAATTTCCTAAAACCCAGAAATTTCGTAGAAATACTAAAAAATCCCTAAAAATAGCTAAAAACTTAAAAACAGAAAAAACCCAAAAAACACATAGGAAACCATAAAAACCTAAAGAAACATAAATCCCCGTAGAAACTAAAAAATGCAAAAAACCCTAAAAAACCTAAAAACTCTAAAAACCCAAGAAATCCCTAAAAACTCGAAAAAACCATAAGAATTATAAAAATCCCTAAAATTCACTTGAAATATTAAAAACTCTAAAAACCTTGAAAACACATAAGAAAACATTGAAAACCTCGAAACCCAAAAAATCCCTAGAAACGTAAAAAACACAAAAACCCTAAAAACCATTAAAATCATAAAAAATCTAAATACCTTTAAAACCCCTTAAATCACATAAACCCATAAAACCCACTAAAACCCCCAAATATCCATTATACCCCTAAAAAATTTAAAATAAAAAACCATAAATTATTAAAATGTAAAAAAACCCCAAAACCAAAAAATAAACATAAAAATCATAAAAATACCTAAAAATGCCTAAAAATGTAGAATACCCTACAAACGCAGATAACCACTAAGAGAACCATAAAAACATGTGAACAACTTAAACCCCCTAAAAACATAACAATTAAAATATCCCAAAAAAATCTTGAGAACCCTCCAAATCCCTAAAATCTCTAAAAACCATAAAAATATTAGAAATCCCTAAATGTACATAAAAACATGATAACCCTAAAAACATTAAAAAAATCAAACAAAAACTTAAAAACCTAAAAACAATAAACCCATAAAAATATAAAAAGTTCTAAAAACCCTAAAAACCCTAAAATTACCCTAATGACCCTAAAACCCCCTAAAACCGTAAAATTACCCAAAACCCATAAAAAACCAATAACCGCCAAAAAAATATCCTGAAATCCCACTAAAAACAGTAAAATCCCTTTAAACCCCTAAAAACGTTAAAACTCTAAAAAACATTGAAAAAACTAAAAAACTTATTAGAAACCCTAAAAACCCAACAAACAATAATAACCCTAAAAACCCTAAAATCCCTAATAATTCTAAAATCACTACAATACCTAAAACCAAAAAAACCAATAAAAATTGGGCATGGGGGCTATGTAATGGGCTACAGGCCCACTGGGCATTTGGGCTATGTAATGGGTCACCCTTTACCTAGTTAAAAAAGGTATTTTCTTTGCTTTTATTAACAAAAATGAGGCATTGGACCCAACCTTTAATAGATAAATTGATAAAACATATGAAAACCTTAAATACCTAAAAACACATTAAACCCCTAAAACCCAAAAAAATACCAAAACCTAAAAAAGGTAGAAAACCCTAAAACCCTGAAATTCCATAAATTCCTTAAAAACCATAAAACACTAAAAACCCTAAAAATCCCTAAAAAATAAAAATAGTAAAAACCCTAAAAATCCAAAGAAAACCATTAAACCTAAAAACAACTAAAACCCCTAAAAACATAAAAATGATAATAACCCTAAAACCTTAAAAGACAGTAAAACCCCTAAAACCCCTAAACCCTTAAAACCTTAAAAAAAACCTTCAATCCCCAAAAAACCCTAAATCCCCATAAAAACCCTGACAGACCTCTAAAAACTCAAAATACCCTTTAAAATCATAAAAAGGTTAAAGAAACACAAAAAAATAAAAAAAAACTAGAAAAATCAACCCCCAATGTAAAAAACCAATAAACCCCAAAAACCCCAAAAACCCCTTAAAATTCATAATAACCCAAAAACCATAAAAATACATAAAAATAACTAAAAATCAATAAAAAATAAAAACCCGAAAAACCTAAAACCCCCTAAGAAAACCATAAAAACAATTAAAGACCCTAAAACCCAAAAATATGACATATCCCTAAACATTATAAATCCACAAAAAACATAACAACACTTAATATGCCTAAAAACTATAAAAAACCAAAAAAATCATAAGAAACACTTAAAAATACCTAAAAACGTATTAAACCCTAAAAGCCCTGAAAAATCTTTAAAATACCCAAAGAACTCCTTAAAACCATAAAAAAACTTTAAAACCTTAAAACCCATTGAAATAACAAAAAAACCATAAAACCATAAAACCCCAAAAATCATAAAAACCCTAAAACCATTAAAAACCCATAAACACCAAAAAATCCAATAAATTTTTGAAAAACAAATTCAACCAATAAATTTTTTAAAAAAATCTAAAAAACCTTAAAATCTAAAAAAAACCCAATAAACCCCAAAAACGATAAAAACCAAAAAAACCCCTAAAATCACCAAAACCCTAGAAACCCAAAATAACCCATAAAACCCTAAAACACCTAAAAATCCTTATAAATACCTTAAAAACCAAATAAAAACATAAATACCTAAAAAAACCTAAAAAACCTAAAAATCCTAAAGAAACTAAAAACCCTAAAAACCCTAAAAACCCACAATATCCCTAAAAACCATAATAACCAAAAAAATAAAAAATCCCTAAAAATTGAACAAACACTTAAGCCCATGAGAACACCTAATAAACCCTTAAAATAAAAAAACACTTAAAACCCAAAAAACCTAAAAATGATAAAACCCATAAAGATAGTAAATCCCAAAACCCCTTAGAAACCATAAACTAATAAACACCATAAAAACGTAAAACCTTACAGACCCATAAAAACAAGAAGAAGTCACTACAAACTATAAAATCCATTTAAATCGATAAAACACTAAAAAACTCTAAATACCTTAAAATTCATACAAACATTAAAAATCCTAAAAACCCAAAAAATAATAAAAACGTTTGAACCCCTCAAAATAACTAAAAACCAAAAAACCCTATAAAAATTCTAAAAATCACTAAAAGCATAAAATACCTAAAAATCCTAAAAAACCCTAAGAAAACCTTAAAAACCTAAAAACACATAAAACCATAAATAACTTAAAATGCTAAACCCCTAAAACCCAAGAATCCCTAAAAAACCAAAACCCTCGAAATACAAAAAAAATTTAAAAACTCATAAAATAATAAAAATTTTATAAAAATGCCTAAAAATAGAAAACACCATAATACCCTAAAAACCACAAGAAAACCATAAAAACATGAAAAAAATAAAACCTCTAAAAAACTAATAAAATGCAAAAAACCCTAAAAACCACAAAACCCTTGAAAACATAAAAAACCTAAAAACCCCATAAAAACTTATTAACCCTCTAAAAACCCTAAAATCCCTTTAAAACCTTAAAATTTCTAAAAACTGCTAAAAATTTTTAAAACCCAAAAAACTCAAAAAAAACCATGACCCCCCTAAAAAAACATAAAAACCTAAAACCTCATAAAACCCCTTAAAATATCTAAAAATACTAAAGAACCATAAAAATTAGAAAAATTCACTAAAAATTCATAAAATTCCCTAATAGTGTAAAAAACCTAAAACTATTGTAAAAACCAAAGAAAGCCTTAAAAAACTAGAAACACTTAAAACCCCTAAAAACCGACAAATGAAAAAACCCCTCAAAATCCATAAAAATCCTAAAAACTATAACTGTTAGAATATTATCCTATAACCACATTTCTAAATCGTGGGTATAGTCCATAAAACTGTGAGTAAAGTTTATGCCCACAGTTCATAGAACCATGGCAGATCTTACTTTCGATAGAGGGATATACTTATAGTTTTTTAGAAACAGTGGGTATATCCTATGAGGATTTATTAATACCAATGGTTCACTTGAAACCATTGGTATATGTTTATATCCACTGATCAAGAAACCATGGGTATAAATGGGTTTCTATAATTCATGTATACCCATAATTTTTTGAATCATGAGTATAGAGACCCACACCCTTTAGAAAACAGTAGCACCATAAATTACCTCTCACAGAACCTAAAAATAAATTTCAAACCATTCTATACATTAAATTCTATACATTTATTATATATTTAGCACTCAACAATAATGTTATTAATAATTTTGAAATAATTTACCATATTTTAATGTACATATACAATCCACACCTTCAATTATTTTTAGTCAACCTCACATATATCTTGACCTAAAACAAAAATTATAGGGGATCAATATCTTCCTCACTAACACAAGTTCCATCATAATCATTAATAACATCCTTTCTTGGAGAATCAGCACCACTATCATCATCATCACCACCACCACCACCATTACCACCACCCACACCACCAGCACTATAAACTCGACCGCCACTAGGAAACTCATTGGCATCACTCAAGGAATCATATATAGAGCCAATTGATGATATAACTGAATAAAAAATAGAATAATCCTCTGATGGAAGTGATGGACATATTACATAAATAGATTTTAGGAAGTGTTCAGTGACTAGATTACTTATTTCGTGCTTCTATATAACTATTTTTTGGCCTTGAGTGTTTTTTATTAAGAATTTTTCATCTCAATATTGTGAGAGGATTGAGAGGTTTCTAATGAGGTCCAATACCAATCGAGAATGATTTTTTTACTGGGTTGGCACCCAACTATCCCTGGGTGATCTTAAACTAATACCTATCTCAAATGATAATTTGGCCCAACTTTTTCATCTTTTATCTCATTGATGTCCTCCCGGGAAGACAGTTGAAAATATAAATAAGATATTTAATAATGATTTTCATATAAAATTGAAATATCAATAAAAAGACTTATAATATTTTCTTGGGTCTGTAAATTTATAACACTTCCATCCTTTTTATTTCTACTCAAGGATAATAATTTTACTCAAGGCACACAATTCGATTCCCAATGATGCTTGTGGGAAATAAAATTAATTCTTACAATAATAAATTATGAAATAATATAATTTTGATAAACTAAGAAATGAACTAAAATTTTACCCAATGAATAAATCCATAAAATAAATAAGCACAAAAATATACGTTCAATTGTAAATTTAATACTAGGGAATTGACATAATCAATACACATTAATTAGTATGGTAAACATGGATATATGTGGATTCTCCTTGTATGTTCATGTTAGTCCAATTATATTTGTCTTTCGTTATTTGGTTACTCTATCACTTGGTAATTTTGATTATTTGGTCATTTGGTTCATTTTTTGGTTCAGTTGTTTGGTCATTTGGTCATTTGTTCATTTCTCCATTTAGACATTTGGTTATGTATCCATTTGGGCATTAAACCAATTCTATTTGGCCATTTTTCTATTTTGTATATTTAGACCTTTGGAAATTTTCCCCAGCCACATCACCCCTAGAAACTTTCCCCCATGTCCGTGTGACCACTTGGACAATTGGCCACTAACACATTTTGGAAATTTCTCAATTTCACAAATGCCCAATTTCCAAATTTCCCAATTTTATAATTTCCCAATTTTTCATTTTTGCATTTTCCTATTTGACCATTTTTCCATTATCCCTTTTTCTCATTTATCCATTTATCAATTTTCCCATTTGGCCATTTGGCTATTTGGAAATTTTTACAATTGGGTATTTGGTCATTCGACCATTTGGCTATTTGGACATGTGGTAATTTTCTAATTTGAGCATTTTTTAAATAGGAAAAATGGCCAAATCTTTTTTTTTATTTCTTCTTTTGTTCATTTTATCATTTTTTCATTTGACCATTTTTAATTTTTTCAATTTTTATATTTGGGGAATTGGAGAATTGGTCATTTTTTCCATTTCGCTCATCACCCTTTAGTCTAATTGGGTAATTTGGGAATTGAGAATTTAGTCCTTTTTTTATTTATCCATTTTTCCATTTTTCCTTTTGGGAATTTGAGAACTATGTTTATTAGATATTTGGGTATTTGGGAATTTGGTTATTGGTACATTTGGAAATTTTTCCACTTGGCCACTTGGAGACTTGGTAAGTTGGTCATTTTCTCATTAGGCCATAAGGTATTTTTTCAATTGGTAATTTGGTCATTTTTCCATTTGGATAATTTTTGTATATAGTTAACTCGTTAATTTTCCATTTGGATAGTTGGTAATTTTACCACATGGACATTTGGCTAGTTGGCCCCATGGAAACTTGGCACATTGGAAACTTTTTATCTTGGCCACTTTAACCGATTTCTATATAGTCCCTTGGCCAATCTTACCCTTCGCCAATTGGCCACTTTTCCCCTTAAAATGGACAAATGGAAATTTGACCATTTTGTCATTTGGTTATTTCAATTCATATTAAAGTACATGGAAAAATTCATTCCCGTGAATTGTAGTGAACCCCAAATTGTGAAAATACATTATAGAATATTTGTTCTTTTTGTTTTTTCTGACACAACATTAAAAAATTTAATATAATTAATAATAATTAAAATTTCAATGAAACCTGTTAAATATTAGCAATAATTTAAATAATTAATATTTTAAAAAGAGATCATTTCTTGATAATGTGTTGTTGGATTGTCGAGGAATACTGGTACACCCTCTATTTTAGAATTGAATATACTCTTCCAACGAATATATAACTTTTACATATATGATTTCTATAACTCTCGATGATCCATGAATCATCTGTCCTTAACAACTTCATTGTTAGTAATGTTAAAGTGATGCTGCAATGAACATGTTAATTCACATAAATACTAGTTATAAATATAATTTTTTTACCCATATCTCCAGCCATGATTTCTATTTGATTTCATTACCAATATTCCTCCATAATTCTGGTTTCATCAGAATTATATCATTATACTTGGATAAAGTTCCCATAAAATATCTACACTACTTGGAATTTTTACACATCATTTGATTGTCTTCATTATAATCCACCATTATTTTTGGTTGGTGATTCAAGGATTCACACATATAGGTATGACCACATCACTTATTAGTAGATCCCACTTAATAATATAAAAGGTAAAAGTGAAGAAATATGTCCAAATATAACCGGAAAAAAATATTTGTAATAATTTGACTCATAATAAAAAAACATAATGCATAATACTTATTAGGAACTAATAGATCAATAGGATATCTTAAATCAATATCTTATGAAGGATGTTCCTTTTCTAATTATTCCACTAGGGGATCTTCATGAATTGGAGTGGAAGATGGAAGAATAGAATCATTAGATCCTAGATGGATAGTAGGAAATGGGGATGGTGTAGACATGGTAGGAAAAGGATTGAAGGTCTGGGGATAGATCATAGGATATAGACATGGTATAGGTGGGAATATCTCCAGAGGTGTTGTAAATACAGTATGGGAAGAAGTCACTAAATGAAATTATTATGGAGACATGGGTGGGAACATCCAGGGAGTGTCAATTGGAGGATGAAAAGGTGTGGAGGATGGGGTGCTCGCTGGCCGATCATAGTGTGAATGGGTATAATGAGAGCTCCAAATAGCTCTAGGAGCACCCCCACTCCGACCCATACTACTAGGATAATGATAATTTGACTCTAGTTGAGATGAATGAACTTATAATTATTTATAAATTAATAACAACATGAAATTAAAGGTAATAAAGAGGTAAAATATTATAATTATTATAATAACAAAAGGAACCAGAGGAGGGAACCCTAGATCACAAATCATATTATAATAATCAAATAATCACTTCCTTTGTACTTCTTAATTATCTTTCATAATATTCAAAATAATGAAATTGAAAAATTTTGTTTTTAAAAATTGTGCATGCATATTTGAAGTAAAAGTAGTCAAAAATGATTTCATAACATGTTTTAGAAACCATAATATAAAACCAGGTTTTACTTTTTTTAAAGCCCCATTTTAAAACTGATTTTATGAATTGAAATAAATATAATTAAATTAAATAAAAATAAATAATACTAACACAAAAATATCATTCCAAATAGAAACTAAATTAAAGTAATTATAGAAGTACCAACATGAGAAACCCACGTTAAGGTAAACTGAATGAACTGTGAACATATATGGTTTCTTTTATATATTACCCACCACTACTTTAGGTTTAAAATAAATTATCACAATGGGAAAATATGAGTCTTAAAATAAAATATTTTGGTCAAAATAAATGGGGGAATCAATGTTGTCATGTTATTCCCCACCATAATAAATAATATTTATTAGGATTTCTTCTATAATGAGACTGTAATCTGGTCACAAATTATTATTCACAAAAAATACTTCGTTTTTTCATTGATGCCAAAATATATTGTTAATAGGTATCCATGAATCATTTAATGTCAATAACAATGAATCCAAAGTCATTAATAAATATACCATGCCACATAATTGAATCAATCCATTTATATTTTATCATAGTGACTCAACCATGAGAGTAATAAACTAATAAAAATATTTTTTTCAACAATACAATAATAATTAAAATTTTCATATCAAGTCCTTCTATATGATGTAGCAGAATTATAGTCCAGTGTTTCAGTCCACATAACAACATCACATTGTGTTCTCATTTTCATCGCTCGATTAGTTATAAAAAATTTAGACACATTGATTATTAAAAAATTTCATTCATGAACCAAATAATTGGAACCAAAATCTAACACTCTTAACTTTTGAGAGGTAGTGTAAAAATACAAAATCAATACCTGAAATATATATGAATAATAAAATTAAATGAATATCTATATTTCAAATTAAATAATGTAATGGGCATACATTTGATTTCAACAAAGTAGGAAATTATTCATTATGAAAAGCCTCTCTTCTTCCCAAATGAAAAGATTGATTAACTCTATATATAATTTTTTTATTCTATACATAAAATGATATTAAAAGTTCAAGGTATTTGTGAAATGAAATATTATCATATAACATGTTAATATTAAAATTACTTAATTGAAATTTTCATCAATCAAACCACACTTAAACAAGATAATGCGATGTGTCATATCCATCTCTTCAAGGATCAATGTAGCCAATGTACTTAACCCAAAAATTCCTATTGTTTGAGAAATAAATGAAAATGGTGGTTAAATTTCCCCATAGTGCTTATATTCATTTATCTTTGGCCGATTATGTATTTATCTGACATCAAAAAAATACATTCTAAAAAAATATATACATTATTAAGCTATATAACCTCTAATAATATAATATTAAGGATACATATAGTACTAGACATAATATTTCAATATACTCTTATTTACTTCAATAGGATACCCCATAGAAAAGAAATGGGTCCCCCAAGAATATTTTTAGTTATAAGATGAATAGATAAATACATCATGCATGTGAAAATGATGGAGGAATTGTTTTCCAACACCCACAAAATTAATGGTGCTTGTGCCTAAATTTTTATGACGAATATCTTAGATAACATTTTATGATAACGTTCTCTAAAAAATGGATCAATCGAGCCACCGTCCCCCTTACATTATTAGATATTAAATGATGTATTACTATTATAATCAATTAATGGAGAGGTATATAATAATCACGAGTATTTAGGGATTTTAGTTTCAATTCCCTTCTTTTGAATTGTTTAAATATGTTGCTGAAATAGCCATCAGAATCATTCATTTTCTCCAATACATACAAAATTGATTTTTCACTAAATATTTCATCACATAAGAAGCATAAGAACTTCCCATTTGTTTTCACTGATACACAAAAGATGCAATTTTGGCCGAATACCCCGATACAACATGTCCTGGTGAGATCATAAGTCATATTTGGTCTTCCCCTTGATATTTAGAAGAATTGAATGAAACATTTCACACATATTTTTCTTAATTTTAATTATGAATAAAAATTGATGTAAAAAATTGGTAAAATAATATGGAAACTCAAAAAGATACTTTTTATGAATTGTAAGTTGATTCAGCGTTGACATTCATTCTATTTTTATATTTCATCTGAACATTCCTTACTGAAAAATAAAAATCTATGAATTCATTAGGCACATCAGTTATTAATATATTTTGATGTGGTTTTCAGTGTCAAAAATATTATAAAAACTTATATCATTCTTCTATAATTTATGATCCATTGGAAATAATCATTAATTCCCCATAAAACTGAATCTAGGAAGATATTTAAGTTTTATCGATCATGTATTCTTCATACAAATAATAAATTATAGGTTTCCCTTCATTACACAACAAAAAATCATTGAATAAGTTGAATATCATTTACAGTCCATATCTAGGTAAAACACACATGAAATATATTTATTGAAGAAGCATCGAATTTTGAAACACTCATATTCCAAAGTTGCTTCAACTCTCTAATTAAAGAATGCAAGTTGACTAATATCTAATTACCAAGATCAAATGTTCTGGATATTATTATAATAAATAAAGTGAAATGTTTTTTCATAAAAATCCATAGAGGATGATCAAAAAATGTGAATAAAAAATGGTCATGTGATATGAGTAGTAACCATCTGACCAAACAGATTACAACCATCATAAGATTGTCCCAACAAGACATTATGCACCACAAATGAAAAATTGTGGTGTTGGGAATCAAATAATCACCATGATAATCCATATTTACGATGAACCAACTCATCATTATATTTAATTCTATGAACATAATTCCATCACATATTGAATGATATTTATACAAACATGAATATATTTTTAATCATACGAGTTAATGGAACATGCCACATAACTTTCCATAGAACACAATATGGTGTTCCAATTTAATTATCCTTCCATCAAAATGTTCCACATTATTTATAGTCATTAAGGACTATTGTTTCCTCCAAAAAATAAACTTTAATATTTCAAATAATAATGAAATTTATTAGTAGAAAATTCAATCCAAATAATTAACTTTCATACCATTTATTATTTGAGTAAATATCAACACCACCAGGAAGATATTCTTTAAAAAATGTAAGAATATAATCAATGGGGGTATTTTAAATTCCATACATGGTTTTTCCATGATATAAACTCATTAAAAATATCAAACTTTTCATTT
This sequence comes from Viscum album, assembly GCA_963277665.1. Taxonomy (NCBI): domain Eukaryota; kingdom Viridiplantae; phylum Streptophyta; class Magnoliopsida; order Santalales; family Viscaceae; genus Viscum; species Viscum album. The sequence goes on along the minus strand of OY728136.1, from coordinate 1,420,424,665 downwards.
TAGTACATTCATGACATAAAAAAGTTCCGGTGTCATCCATTATATTTTTTAGTCCATCAAAATCATCATCTTCATTTTTTCCTCTAGTGTATTGATACCATTTTCTTCCTTCACCCGCATAATACATCTATTGTGATGATGCAAAAATGGAAATTGATAAAATATAAAATTCTCCATACCACATCTTTATTACCATTCAAGAATAGTAGAATATTTTCTCATCTCTCTATTGCGTTAACAAAAAGATAGTTTGCTTAAAATCAATATTTTTTTATATACTACATAAAATTTTCAAGAATTAAACATTGTACTCCAACAAAATTATAACATTCACAATGTTTAAAACCTCAATATGAATAATTTTTAAATGAAAAATCTAAAAAAACATCCAAATTATTTTAAAACTTGGTTGAAATTTGACCAGTATGATACATCCAGCTTCTATCCATTCTAACACAGGGGAAAAATTTATATTAAAATCAAAAATGTAAACCATAATTAAAAAATTAATTATAACAGTATTCAATATAATATTCATCAAATCATACTATTAGATAGTAAAATAGAGAAAAAGAGAAAAAAAATATTCTATTAGTGATTCTTATAAATAATGAACGAGAAAAATTATAAGACATGTAATGAGAAACAAATATTATATAATCCAATTAAATACATATGTATTAAGGAAAAAATATTTTAAAAACATCCATGTCTTCAATATAAAATTAATATAATTAAATTCACTTTTATTTATGATGGAAAAAATTTAATCAAGAATTAAAATAGTGTCACCCAAAATCATAATAGAAAAACATTTTTTAATAATATCATGGAAATTCTACCATAATTGATATAAATATAAATTACCATCCAATCATAATATCATAGAAACTAATATTTTTAAAATGAAAAATATATATATCTAAAAGGGAATAAATGAGAATAGAATCCTGATGTTTTATGACATAAGAAATGGGAAAGTGTATATGGATTTAAGACACCTTTAATCCCAACATATTGGGAAAGGGGAAATTGGCCAGAGTCAGATAACCATGATCATATACCATATAGAGTCAGCACATCCAAATACCAATCCATTCTTTCAAAACCAATTCATCAATGGAAATGATACCATATTATGGGATCTATCATAGAAATATATCCCATTTTAAATTATTAGTAATAGGTAAATAAACATGAAAATGTATACTTTACTGACTATAATTCTATAATGATATCTAAATTCAAAGACAAATTAAAATTATATTGTAGAGAAAATTAATGAACAATAATAAGAAACCAAATTGAATAAAATTAATGATGAAAGTGAAAAATATAGAATACTAATATCCATCCAAACTAAGAGAAATTTGTATCATTAGAAAACACTAAGGCATAATCTGAGAAATTCAAATATGGTGCATGTATTAGTATAAATAAAAACTAAGGAATAATAACAGAAAAATGTGTATTTCTTATCCACTGGGGTATTATTAATTTAGAATATAATTGAGGATAACATTTATTCATGAAAGGATTTTATTTAATAGTAACATTACATATATTATTTGAAAACAAGGAAATTTGATTTTATATGATGTTCTATTTCGATTTAAGAAGTAATTATTTTTTGAAATATCCATCAGGACTAAATAATTAATTTATTCTATCCCACTTTATGAAACCCTTCCATTACATCCCCACTAATTAAGCCTATAAATTGTGGTAAAGTGTGGTTATATAATTTTTAATTCATTTAATGTTTATTGGAACTAAATGGATAAATAATTAATACATAATAAATGAACTAAGGAATCATTTATACCAAAGAACTAATTTATAATCAATATTTAATCAAAATAGGTGTATTTAAGGTTTATACCATTAAAGTTTTCTTAAAGAGATAATTTTTAATGTAAATAATTATCAATGGAAACCATGTCTCATAAATTGAATATGATCCTACAAGATTTCCATTCATAATTATATAATTATTTAGCAACATTTACCAAAGGATTATATAAAAATTTCTTATAATAATGGTTTTTAAATTCTTAAACATTTTAAATAAAAATATTTATTTATTTGAAGTAATATTTTATTATTCATTTGATCCAAATCATGATAATGAATTTTATGAAACATGCTTAGCATTTAAAATAAATACAATAGTGAATTTATTAATAACTAACCTTCATATATAGAGTAATATTCCAAATTTACATATAATTTTAACATCATGTACACCATTTTACAGTTATTTCATCTTGGTTTAAAACAATACATAAATTGTTTATCAATGGATCATGATATAAATAAATTAAATATTAATAATTAAATAACATCTCTAAAGGGTAATACAAAATAATAATAATCCCTGTATTGAACTTCATTATGGTTCCTAACAACAAAAATATCTAAATCCATAAAATAGTCCCCCAAAAGAATGTAGAAATTAAGTTAAATTCATAAGAATCCCTAGGGTATTTTTCAAAATGAATAAATTTTAATTAAAAATATACTTATAAGAATTTAATAGGCTATATTTGATCCCTAGTAGACTATAAATTTAAAAACACAATGATAGAAACGATCCCAGCTTGCTCCAATAGAATCACATTCATATATAAAAATGAAAATAATAGCTAAAATAATAAAATGATTAAAAAATAACTAATAAGATATTGCAGAAGTTTAGAAACAAAAAATCCTTAAATTAGGGGAGAATGATGAAGAATACAACCGATCATTTCTCAGGTGAGGGGATATGAATGAAGTGTAGGGAAGTAAATATTACATATCAAAGATTATAGGAAAAAATATAAGAAATAGAGGAAGAAGAGTTGGTTGGTGGGGGTAGCATCGTCTGAAGATGGGATGGAGAAGATGAGGATCATATGGGGATATGGGAGATTAGTGTTCATAGATGAGGAGGGGAAGGGAAGCCTGGTATGTTAAGAAGATATTCTTATAGTTTTTGAAAGATTGTCAGCATAACTCAACCTGTACCGATTGTTTTTTAAACCGTGTGTATAGAGGTCCTAGAAAAAGATATACCCATTGTTTGAAAAAAAACTATCGTTATATGTTGATTTATGCCAACAAAGTTTTAAACATATTGGTATATATTCTTAAAATATCATTCTTCTCCTCCCCACATCATCGACGAACACTAATCTCCCCATCCTCATATGATCCTTGTCTTCCCCATCCCCTCTTTAGATGATGCTACCCCACCAACCAACTCTTCTTCCTCCATTTCTTATATTTTTCCCTTATAATAATTGATAAATAATATTTCCTTCCCTCCACTTCATTCATATCCCATCACCTAAGAAATGGTCGGTTGTGTTCTCCATCATTCTCTTCTAATTCAAGGATTTTTTAATTCTACGCTTCTTCAACATTGTATTAGTGATTTTTGAATCCTTCTCTTATGATAGCTATTATTTTTATTTTTATATATGAATATGATTCTACTTGAGAAATTTGGGATCACTTATATCATTTTGATTTTAAATTTATAGTATAATAGTGATCAAATATCGTCAATTAAATTCCTATAAGTACCGTTTTAATTAAAATTTATTCATTTTAAAAAATACCCCAGCGATTCTTATGAATTTTACATAAATTTTAGATTCTTTTGGTGGAATATTTTAGGGATTTAGATATTTTTGTTGTTGGGAACCATATTGAAGTTTACTACATGGGTTAATATTAGTTTTTAATACCCTTGAAATATGTAATCTAATTATTGAAATTTAATTTTTTTTATATCATGAACCATAGTCAAACTATTTATGTATTGTTTTAAACCAAAATAGAATAATTGTAAGATGATGTACATGATTATAATATTATTTGAAAATTTAGAATATTAATTTGTCTATGAAAAATGTCTCTTAATAAATTAACTATTGTATTTACTGTACTTGATAAACATGTTTCATAGAATTAATTATCATGACTAAGATATAATGAATAATAAGATATTACTTCAAATAAATAAATTTTTTTATTTAAATTTTTTATGAATTTTAAAACCATTATTATTAGAAATATTTATAGAATCCTTTGCTAAATGTCATGAAATAATTATATAACCCTGAATGGAAATCTTTGTTAATCATATTCATTTTATGAGACATGGTTTACATTGATAATGATTTACATAATAATTTATCTCTTTAAGAAATCTTTAATGGTATAAACCACAGATTCACCTATTTTGATTAACATTTGATTATAAATTATTTATTTAGTATGATTGATTCCTTAGTTCATTTATCATGTATTAATTATTTATCCATTTATTTCCAATACATAGTAAATTAATTAAAAACTATATAACCACACTTTACCTCAATTTATAGGCTTCATCAGTGGGGAAGTGATGGTAGGGTTTCATAATGTGGGATGGAATGGATTAATTATTTAGTCTTGATCAATCTTCTACAAAATAAATACTTCTTAAATTGAAATAGGACATCAGGTAAAATCTATTTTCCTTGTTTTAGAATAATATAAGTAATGTTAAGATTAAATAAAATTATTTCATGAATAAATGTTATCCTCATTTATATTTTAAAATAATAAGACCTCACTGGATAAGAAATACACATTTTTCTATTAGTATTCCTTAGTTATTTATTCCAATACACGCACCTTATTTGGATTTCTTAGAGTATGCCTTAGTTTTTTCTTATGATATGGATTTCTTTTCATTTGGATGGATAGTATTATTATATATTTTTCACAGTCATCATTAATTTTATTCAATTTGGTTTCTTATTAGTGTTATTTAATTTCCTCTACACTATACCTTGAATTTGTCTTTGAATTTAGATATCATTATAGAATCATATTCAGTAAATCATACATTTTCATGTTTATTTCCCTATTACTAAGAATATAAATGGTAATATATTTCTTTTATAGATCCCCTAATATGGTATAATTTCTTGTGATGAATTGGTTTTGGAAGAATAGATTGGTATTTGGATATGCTAACTCTATATGGGATACGATCATGGTTATCTAACTCTTCCTAATTTCCCCTTTCCCAATATGATGGGATTAAATGTGTTTTAAATCCATATACACTTTCCCATTTCATATATCATAAAACTTCAAGCATCCATTCAACTTTATTACCTTTTGTATATATATATTTTTATTTTAAAAATCATAGTTTCTATGATATTATGATTGGATGATTATGTAAATTTATATCAGTTATGGAAATATTTCCATGATATTATTACAAATTGTTTTTTTTGTTTTGATTTTGGGTGACACACAATTTTTATTCTTGAGTTAATAGTTTCCATCATAAATAATAATAAATTTAATTGGATTAATGTTATATTCAAGAGATTGATGTTTTAAAAATATTTTTTTCCATTAAGACATATATATTTAATTAGATTATGTAATATTTGTTTCTCATTACATGTCTTATATTTTTTATGGTTCATTATTTATTATAATCACTAATATAATATAATTTTTCTCTTACTCTCTCTTTTTTTATCTACTATTATTCTTTAAAGAATTTTATATTAAAATATTTTATAATTATTTTTTTTAATTATGGTTTACATTGTTGATTTGAATATAATTTTTTTCCCTCTAATAGAATGGTTAGAAGATGGATGTATCATACTGATCTAATTTCAACCATGTTTCAAAATAATTTGGATGCATTTTATATTTTTCATTTAAAAATAATTCATATGGAGGTTTTATATAGTGTTCATGTTATAATTATGTTGGAATACCATGGTTAATTCTGAAAAAATTTATCTACCTATAACAAAATCTGGATTTTAAGCAAACTATTATGTTTGTTATCGCAACAGAGATATGAGACAGTATTCTACTATTCATGAATGGTATGAAAAATGTTGTATAAATTTTTTTATATTTGATCAGTTTCCATTTTTGCATCATCACAATAGATGTAGTATGCCAGTGAAAGAATACAAGGTACCAATACACTTGAGGAAAAAAAATGAAGATGATGATTTTGATGGAGTGAAAAAATTAATTGATGATGCCAGAACTCTTGTATTCCATGAGTGTACTAAAATGAAATGGTTGATATTTTTATTGAGGTTATAACATGTAAAAACCATATATGGAATTTAAAATTCTCCCATTCATTATATTCTTACATTTTTAAGAAATATCTTCCTGGTGGTGTTGATATTTCCTTAAATAATAAAAGGTATGGAAGTTAATTATTCATATTTAATTTTCTACTTATAAATTTCATTCTTGTTTGAAATATTCAAGTTTATTTGGGGATGAAGCAGAAGAACTTAATGACTATAAATAATGTGGAACATCTTGATGTAAGGCCAATGAAATTGGAACACCATATCACGTTCCATAGAAATTCATGTAGCATATTCCATTGATTCGTATGATTCAAAATATATTCATGTCTATATAAATATCATTCAATATGTGATGGAATGATGTTGATATAACTAAATATAATGATGAGTTTTTTCATCATACAGATGGATTATCATGGCGATGATTTGATGCCCAACATCACGATTTTGCAGTTGTGGTGCATAATGTCAGGTTGGGACTATCCTGTGATGGTTGTAATCTGTTTGTTTAGTTGATTACTACTCATGGCACGTGAAAAATTTTTATTCACATTTATAATATTCCATTATGGATTTTTATGGAAAAAAATTTCAATTTCTTGAGTATAAAAATATCTAGAACATTTGATCTTGGTAATCAAATAGTCGTCAACTTGCATAATTTAATAATAGAGTTGAAGTAACTTTAGTATAGGAGTGTGTCAAAATTTTATGCCTCTTCAAAAAATATATTTCAGATGTGCGTTACCTATATATATACTATAATTGATTTCCCATCTTATTCAATGATTTTTTGTAATATAATGAAGGGAAACCTATAATGTCTTATATGTATGAAGAATACATGATCGATAAAGCTTAAATATCTTTATAGATTTAGTTTTATGGGGAATCGAAAATTATTTCCAATGGATCATCATCTATACTGGAAGAATCATATAATGTTTGATTATATTGTTTACATTTAACAAGCACCTCAAAATATGTTCTGAACTGATGTGCTAAATGAATTGAAAGATTTTTTTTTCAGTAGAGAATGGTCAGATAGAATATTAAAATAGAAATAAAGTCAACACTGAATCCACTTATAATTGGAAAAAAGTATCTTTTTGAGTTTCCATATTGCTCTACAAATTTGTTACATCAATTTTTAGTCGTAATTAACATTGAGAAAAATATGTGTGAAATACTTCATTAAATTATTCTAAATATCAAGGGGAATACCAAGTATGACTTATGAGCTCACTAGGACTTATTGTATCGGGGTATTTGACCAGAAATGCATCATTTGTGTATTAGTTAAAATATATAGATTGTTCTTGTTCTTCTTATGTGATGAAATATTTAGATAAAAATCTATTTTTGTAAGTATTGGAGAATATGAAGGTTCCTAATGGCTATTACATCGAAATATCTAAACAATTAAATAGAAGGGAATTGAAACTAAAATACCTAAAAAATCATGATTATAATATTCCTATACATTAATTGATTCTAATAGAAATCCATCATTTACAATCCAATAATTTATGGGAAATTATAGTTCAATTTTTCTATTTTTTTAGAGAACATTATTCTAAAATGTTATCTAAGATATTCATCATAAAAATTTATGCAGAGGTACCATTAATTTTTAATGAGTTGGAAAAAAATTACTCCATAATTTTTCACTTGCATGATGCCTTTATCTATCCATATTCCAAATAAAAAACTTCTAGGGGGACCCATTTCTTTTCGCTAGATGTATCCTATTGAAGTAAAAATGTGTATAATGAAATATTATTTCCAGAACAATATGTATCCTGAATATTCCATTATGAAAGGTTATCTAGCATAATAATGTATGGATTTCTATCTAATGTATTTTTATTATGTGATAAAAATAAATAATCATCCAAAGAGAAATTTATATGATCATTATGTAGAAATTGATCCCTCATTTCCATCTATTTCCCAAATAGTAGGAATTTTCGGGTCCTATACATTGTCTACATTGATCCTTGAAGAGATGGATATGACACATAACATTGTCTTTTTAAGTGTGGTTTAATTGATGAACATGTCATGTAAGTAATTTGAATAGTTACATGTTTTATTATACTATTTCATTTAAAAAATTCCTTAAAAATTTATTATCATTTTATGTTTGGAAGAAAAAAATTATATGAAGAGTTAATTGATCTTTTTCATTTGGGAAGAAGAGATGATTTTCATACTAAAGAATTTTATGCTTTGTTGAAATCAAATACATGCCCATTAAATTAATTAATTTAAAATATATACATTCATTTAATTTTATTTTTATATATATTTTAGGTATTGATTTTTCATATTTACTCCATCTCTCAAAAATTAAGAGTGTTGGATTTTGTTCCCAATTATTTGGTTCATGAATGAAATATTTTAATTATCAATGTGTCTAAATTAGTTATAACTGATCGAGCAGTGAAAATGAGAACACAATGTGATGGTGTTATATTGACTAAAACACCAGACTATTATTCTGCTACATCATATAGTAGGCCTTGATATGAAAATGTGTCTTATTATTGTCTTGTAGAAAATAATATTTTTATTGGTTTACTACTCTCATGGTCGAGTCACTATGATAAAATATAAATGGATTGATTCAATGATGCGAAATGGAACATTTATTAATGACCATGGATTCATAGTTATTAACATTTGTTTAGTTGGTTTTGGATTTCGCCCTCGAAACGCCCAACGAATCCGTATCCGATGTTGGACGGACCTTCTTTACAAAGGCATGCGTTCGCCGAATGGTCTGGCTTGCGACGATTAATAACTCACATTGGTCGATAGGATGGGAAGTCGGGCTAATCGCACCCTTTTGGGGGGTAAATTATTGCATGTTCCGGGACTCTCTTATAGATTTAAGACGTATTCATATTTTCGCAAATCTTTAGTTTATACCCAAACATAGTATCCACAGATTAACCTTGGTGGGCAATGGTCAAATGGATGTAGGGGATTCAGAATTTTTTAGGCATGAGGTTTACCATCCTTCATTGGATTAATGACCCCGTGGAGTCTGGACTCATTAAGACGGTGCTAGGAGTGGCGCGGTGAACCGATGTGAAGATAATCAGATCGACTAATTGTTGGGCTTGAACCTCAGGGAGTCTTCCTACGTACCCTGCCTAGGGGACAGGGATCAAAGTCCACATAGTTCGGATTGGTGTCGGGGAACCGACGTGATGATGGACCGGGTGGTCTGATGGGTAGTGGGCTAGAACCTCATGGAGGCTTCCTACGTACCCTGTCTAGGAGGCAGGGATCAAAGTCCACGTAGTTCACATATAGAGTTTAACGTCATGCTGGACAGGGGCATACAGTTTAACGTCATGCTGGACGAGGGTGGAACTCGACATGAAGAAATGACCGAGTGGTGGGCTTGAACCTCATGGTGGCTTCCTACGTACCACGCCTTGACATGGATCAAAGTCCCCGTAGTTCACTTTGGTGTGGGACTTTTGCTCTAGGGCATCCCGGAATGATGGATTGGGGATTACACTCTGAGGAGGCCCAGAGTTATGGATTGGGGCTTACACTCTGAGGAGTCCCAAAAGAGGATGTCATGGTCGATGCTTACTCTAAGCCCACGCGATTCATGCTCGGTGTGATAGACAAGAGGCAGCAGGGACCAGAGGATCACATCGCGAAAGGTGCGTCCGTGAGAAGTGGAGTGGGGATTATGTATGGAGTGGCCCATTAAGGTCGGGGCTTACTCCTAGGTGGATTCCCATAAAGATGGACTGGGGCTTACACTCTGAGGAGGCCCATAAGGTCGGGGCTTACTCTAAGATGGACGCCCGAGGCGATGGATTGGGGCATACACTCTGAGGAGGCCCAGAAGGTCAGGGCTTACTCCGAGATGGACGCCCGTGAAATATTCCTCATGTTTGGCCATGAGGTCACCCCAACTCATTATTGGGTTGAGGTATATAATGGGGGCCGATGCCTATGCACAAGCGGGATAACACCAAGGGCATTGGATTCAGTCCAAACAAAGGGAGATGGAAAGTGTGAATCACATGCCCGAAAATCGAAATGTAGTGAGGGTTGCATGGTGGTGGAGGATAAATGTTGACCATGTTCGAAACATAGCATCCATATCATGTTAGCCTGAAATGGGAGCAAACAAACGAGGGTCGACTACAGACCATGTTCTAAACACAGGAACTATCATGAAGTGTTGTCCAAAGTCTTCGGGGACGTTGGCCCAGGATGGTAGGTGAGCCGATGTGGCATGGGACCAGGCCATTAGGGGGTCCCTTCAGACATGAAAGAGTATAAAGATCTGAATGAAGGACATGAAAAGTGTGGGGTGGAGTGATGGAATGTTTGAATGGATTCCAACACTCTTGAAATTACGCCACTGTGATCATGGCATGAGGAATCTTATAAGGTTGGGGCTTACTCTGATATGGATGTCCATGTACTGCTAAGGAGCGGCCCTGGTGAATGGGGCTTATGTAAGGAAGCTTCCCAGGTTCCTTCCTCATGACTGACCATGAGGGCATCCCAACTCACTGGTGGGTTGAGGATTATAATTGAGGCATACACCTATGCGCAAGTGCACATGTGGGATAACACCAAGGGCATTAAATTCAGTCCAATCAAAGGGAGATGGAAGGTGTGAATTACATGCCCTAAATGCAGAACATAATTAGGGTGGCATGGTGATGGAGGATAATTGTTGACCATGTTCGAAACACAGCATCCATATCATGTTATCCTGAAATGGGAGAAAACAAACGAGGGTCGACTGCTGACCATGTTCGAAACACAGGACCTATCTCGAAGTGTTGTCCAAAGTCTTTTGGGGTGTTGGCCCAGGAAGGTAGGTGAGCAGATGTGGCATGATTCTAGGCCATTAGGGGGCCCCTTTAGACATGGAATAGTATGAAGATCTGAATGAAGGACACACAATGTGTGGGGTGGAGTGATGGAATGTTTGAATGGATTACAGTGCCCTTGAAATTATTCCACTGTAAACATGGCATGAGGTATATTATGCTTGTGGAATAAGGAATCTCTTGTCTAGAGCAAGAGTCGTACCATGTTGGGAACATAGGGAATGCTACAGTTTATAGTCATGTATAGAGGAATATTTCCATATAGTTTAACGTCATATGGATTGGACGAGGGCCAAGCAGTTTAACGTCATGTGGTCAGGACGAGGGCCATATAGTTTAATGTAATGTGGTCCGGACGAGGGTCGTACAGTTTAACGTAATGTGGTCAGGACGACTATGTAGGAGATACCTAGCAATGGTTGGTGTGGGACTTACGCAAGGGAGGCCCTTTCTGGATAAACCTAGAAAAAGGAGCTAGGTAATAGGGTTATAGGAGATTCATGAGGAATAGCTCAACTCATGACATGTATAGGATGAATGTTGGGGTGGCGTAAGGGTGCAATGTAAAATACTATTGACCCAGCCCGAAAAGTCCGCGGTGCGACTCTCCATTTTTCATGAGGGACAGTGACGGTAGTGAAGAGACCGGCCCAAAGGGCCGGGACCACAGCCCGACACTGATCCTAAGAAGGGGTGCGGGGGCGCAACCCCCATGGTATGGACCAGTGAGTGCATGGGTTATTCCACATGGGGTGGGCCACGTAAGAGCTGGCCGTGAATGAAATGATTGTGGCGAAGCTATCTGTGAGGGACTGGCCATGGAGGAGCTGTTCGTATGTGCTTCACAGTTTAGTTGTCCATGAAGGGTGTCCATGGAGGATCTGGTCACGGAGGAGATGAATATCCGTGAAGGATGCTATCTGAAAAGGATAGCCACGCAGGATGGCCATCCACGAAGGATGTCATCCGCGAAGGATGCTGTCCGCGAAGGATGGACATCCGCGAAGGGTGTCGTCTGCGAAGTATGGCCGTCCACAATGGGTTTCCGCCTCTAATTCGCGAATGAAACTGGTCCACAGAGGGGCTATCCGCGAAGGATATGGCCTCATGTACTGACCATGGAAGAGTTTTCTGCATGTGGTTCACGGAATGGTTTCTCCTCTTCGCGGAAGAGTGCATCCGCAAACGATATGTGGGCCGTGGATGGTCGCGGACCGCCGGGAGCGATTTCTCCAGCATCTCCCCACAGGTTTTCACCTGTCCTTCCTCACTTTCATAATTTGGTGCCCATCGGTGATTATTTATAGATTCGTGAAGATGCAGTATTGATGGGCAATCAGCATGATTTGTGGAGGCCCATCAAGGAATCCCCACCCGCAGATGACTATGTCAACTGGGGTTTTTTTTAATCTGAGATTCGCGGAATTGCTCCGTGGCCGTGCACCACTCCGCCTCTATTCCGAGAAGGATGAGGTATGTGGCTGCATATGTCTTCCACCTCAGTTTCTCAAGTGACGGCGTTCGCGGCCTCCTATGGTTGGCACAGTTCACGGTGGTTGATCGGCTTGGAGTTCGTCCTGCTTCGTGCCTGCGGAAGATCTCTGCCTCCATCTCGCGAATGAGGCTGGTCCATGGAGAGGGCGGCTCGTAGTGGTAGACCAGTCTGGTACCCATCCTGCTTCACGCCCATGGAGGGTCCCCGCCTCTATTTCGCAGATGACGCTGGTCCACGGAATTGCGGGAGGGCAGTCTGTCAAACCGGCCACGTGCTGTTGCTGAGAGCCAGTGCACAGACCGGTTCGTTCCTTTCCCAAGTCTTGCGGTAATTTGATTTTCCCCTTGTGGAATTTTCAGGACCCTACAACATTACATGATTCATGGCTACCTATGAACCATATATTCTGGCATCAATAAAAAAATAATGTATTTTTGTGAATGATAATTTATGACTAGATTACAATGTCAATATAAAAGTAATCCTAAGGAATATTTTTCATTATGGTGGGGAAGAAATTGACACTATTGATGCCCCCATTTATTTTGACCAAAATATTTTATTTGATGACTCAATTTTTCCCATTTTTATAGTTGATATTAAACTTAAAATACTAGTGGGTAATATATAAAAGATACCATATATGTTCACAGTTCATTCAATTTACCTTAACGTGGGTTTCTCAGGTTGTTACTAAGGTAATTACTTTAATTTAGTTTCAATTTGGAGTGATATTTTTGTGTTATTATTATTTAATTTTCTTTCATTTAATTATATTTATTTCAATTCATAATATAAGGTTAAAAATAGGGCTTTAAAAAAAGTATAACCTAGTTTTATATTATAATTTCTAAAACATGTTATGAAATCATTTTTGACTCATTTCACTTAAAATATGTATGTACAATTTTTAAAAACAAAATTGTTCAATTTCATTATTATGTATATTATGAAAGATATTGAAGAAGTACAAAGGACGAAATTATTCGATTATGATAAAAAGATCTATGATCTAGGGTTCCCTCTAGCTCCCTTAGTTAGTATACTAATTATAATATTTTACCTCTTCATGACATTTAATTTCATGGTCTTATTCATTTATAAAATTTTATTAAGATCATTCATCTCAACTAGAATCAAATTCTCATTATACTACTAGTATGGGTCTGAGTGGGGGTGCTCCTAGAGCTAGATAGATCACTCATTATACCCATTCACACCCTGAACCACCGGTGAGCACCCCATATAACACGCCTTTTCATCCTCCAATTGAGACTCCATGGATATACCCACCCATGTATCCATAATAATTTCATTTAGTGACTTATTCCCATACAGTATTTACAACAACTTCAGGTATATTCCCACCTATACCATATCTATATCCTATGATCTATCCTCAAACCTTATATCATTTTCCTACCATGTCTACGCCACCCCCATTTCTTACTATCCATCTTGGATCTAATGATTCTTTTCTTCCAAATTCTACTCCAGTGCATTAAGATCACCTAGTGAAAGCATTAGAAAAGGATCATCCTTCATAAGATACTGATTCAGATAGCCTATAGATCCATCAATTCCTAATAAGTAGTAAGCATCGGGTTTGTTAATTATAAGTATGTCAAATTATAACAAATAATTTTTTTCCTATTATATTATGACATATTTCATATTTTTTACCATTTATATTATTCTGTGGAATCTTCTAATAAGTGATGTGGTTATACCCATATGTATGAAGCCTCGAATCACAAAAAAATGACATATTACAATGAAAACAATCAAATGATAGGTAAAAATTACAGGTAGTGTAGATGTTTTATGGGAACTTTAGACAAGTAAAATGATATAATTATGATGAAACCAGTCTTTTGGAGGAATATCAATAATGAAATCAAGTATAAATCATGGGTGGAGATATGGGTATTTTTTTTAGATTTACATCTATATTATTTTGGTATTTATGTTAATTAACATGTTCATTGCAACATCATTTTTACTTTAATAACATTAAAGTTGTTATGGTCGCACGATTGATGGATATTTGGGAGTTATGGAAATCATATATGTACAATTTATATGTTGGTAGTAAGAGTAGATTTAGTTCTAATATAGAGGGTGTACCAGTATTCCCCGACTCTCGAACAACACATTATCAAGAAATGAGATCATTTTGAAATATTAATGATTTTATGTTATATCTAATATTTAATGGGATTCATTGAAATTTTAATTATTATTAATTATATTGAATTCTTTTATATTGTGTCCAAAAAAATAGAAAGAACAATGATTCTATAATGAATTTTCACACTTTGGGGTGCACTATAATTCATGAGAATGAGATTTTCAATATATTTTAACATGAATAGAAATAACCAAATGACCAAATGAAAAACTGGCTATTTGGACATCTGACGTGGACAAGTGGCCAATTGGAGAAGGGGAATATTATCCAAGGGGCCAAGTAGAAATGGGGTGATGTGTCCAAGAGTAAATTTTTTTAATGTGCTAAGTGGCCATGGAGCCGACTGGGAAAATGGCCAAGTGGTAAAATGACCAACTTTCCAAATAAAAAATTAACCAATTGGCCATATGGAAAATTTTCCAAATCGATAAATGAAAAAATTACCAAATGAAAAAATTAACATTTTTCCAAATGAGAAAATGAACAACTTACCAAGTATCCAAGTGGCTAATTAGAAAAATGTCCAAATGTACAAATATCCAAATGCCCCAATTCTCAAATATCCTAATAATATAATTCACAAATTCCACAAAGGACAAATGGCCAAATGGATAAATGAACAAAGTAATAAATGCCAAATTCCCTAATTACCCAATTAGACAAATGGGTGAAGGGAATAATGAAAAAATAACCAATTCTCCAATTCCCCAAATGGAAAAATTGAAAAAATGAAATAATGGTCAAATAGAAAAATGATCAAATGAACAAAGGAACAAATGACCAAAATATTTGTCCATTTGGAGAATTAAAAAATGACCAAATTAGAAAATTACCAGATGTAAAAATAGTGAAATGGCTGAATGACCAAAATACCCTATTGTACAAATGGCCAAATAGCCAAATAACCAAATGGGAAAATGGATAAATGGATAAATGAGAAAATGGTCAAATTGTAAAATGGAAAAAATAAAAAATTGGGAAATTATACAATTTTGAAATTAGAAATTTGGGAAATTTAGAAATTTACAAAATGTGTTAGTGGCTAATCGTCCAAGTGGACATGTGGCCATGGGGGCAGGTTACTAGGGGGCCAAGTGGCCAAGGGTCAAAGTGGCTGGGGGGGAAAGTGGTCAGGGGGAAAGTTTCCAAAGTTCCAAATAGTCAAAATAGAAAAATGGAAAAAATATAATTAGTTTAATTCACAAATGGATACATAGTGAAATTTTCAAAGGGAGAAATTAAAAAATTACTAAATAACCAAACAAAATAACAAAAAATGAACCAAATGACCAAATAATCAAAATTACTAAGTGACTAAATAACCAAATAATGTAACATAAATATAATTGGACAAAAAATAACATACAAGGGGAATCCATATATACCCATGTTACCCATTATAATTATTATGTATTAATTATGTCATTTCCCTTGTATTAAATTTGTAACTAAATTTATATTTTTATGCATCTTTATTTTTTTGATTTCTTCAATGGATAAAATTTTAGATAATGTCTAGTTTATCAACATTATATTATTTCATAATGTATTATTATAGTAATTAATTTCAATTTCCACCAGCATCATTGGGTATCAAAGACAGTGTGCCTCGATTAAAATTATTATCCTTGAGTAGAAAAAAATTGATGTAAGTGATGTAAATTTACAAACACAAGAAAATAGTATAAGTATTTTTGTTGATATTTCAAATTTTATATTAAAATCATTAATAATATCTTATTTATATTTTCAGTTGTGTTCCCTGGAGGCCATCAATGATATAGAAGATGAAATATTTGGGCCAAATTATCATTTGATATAGGTATTAGGTTAGGATCATCAGGAGAGATTCATATGCCTACCTAGTAAAAACATCATCCCCAGTAGGTATTGGCCCTGATCAATACCTCTCAATCCTCTCACAGTGTTGAGATAAAAAATTATTAAGATAAAGTATCCAAGGGCAAAAAAATAGTTATATAGAATCATGATAGCAGTAATCTAGTCACCAAACACTTTCAAAAATCTATGTCAGTTATATGTCCATCACTTCCATCAGAGGATTATTCAATTTTTAATTCAGTTATATCATCAATGAGATCTATATATAATTCCTTGAGTTATGTTAATGAGTTTCTTAGTGGCAGTCGAGTTTATGGTGCTGGTGGTTCCGATGGTGGTGGTGGTGGTTATGATGATGATGATGATGATGATAGTAGTGGTGGTGCTCTAATAAAGGATGTTGTTGATGATTATGATGGAACTGGTGTTGATGAGGGAGATATTGATCCCTCTATTTTTTATTTTAGGTAAAGAGACATATTAGGATGACTAAAACTAATCGATGGTGTGGATTGTATATGGATGTTACAATATTGTAAATTATTGGAAAATTATTTATAACATGATGGTTAAGTGTTAAATATATAATAACTGTGTAGAATTAAATGTGTAGAATGGTTTTTAATTTATTTGTAGGTTTTTTAAGAGGTGATGTATGGTGCTGCTATTTTCCAATGGGGGTGGGTCTCTATATTAATGATTCAAAAAATTATGGGTATACATGAATTATAGAAACCCATATATACCCATGGTTTCAAGATCGGTGGGTATGAAAATATACCCTTGTTTTCAAGTGAACCATGGGTAATAATAAATCTTCATAGGTTATACCCACAGTTTTAATAAAAACTATAAGTATAACCCTCTACCAACACCTTGATCACCCACAGTTCTATGAACCATGGGAATAACCTATACCAACAGTTTTATGGGCTATAACCATAATTTAGAAACATGGTTATAAGATAAGATTCCAACAATGATATTTTTTACGGCTTTTAGGGATTTTGAGGGGTTTTAGAAATTTTAGGTTTTTAGGGGTTTTAAGTGTTTCTAGGTTTTTAAGGTTTTCATTGGGGTTTGCATGATTTTTAGGGATTTGTACTTTTTTTGAGATTTTTAGGAATTTTTAGTGATTTTTTAGAATTTTTATTTTTCTTTAGGTTTTGTAGAGATTTTGAGGGGTTTATGGGGTTTAGGGTTTTTATGGTTTTTTATGGGGGGGGGGGGTCAGGCTTTTTTTTGAGTTTTTTTAAAGTTTATAGAGGTGTTTAACTTTTTTTTTGGTTTTAAAGGGTTGTTAGAGTTTTTAGTGGGATTATCAGTTTTTATGGGGTTTTCTGGTTTTTTATTATTTTAGGGGTTTTAGGGTTTTTAATGTTTTTAGTATTATTTTAGTTTTTTAGTGGTTTTAATTGTTTTCATGTTTTTATGGTTTTTTTAGGGTTTTTTATGGTTTCATGTTTTTTTTATATTTTTAGTTATTTTATTTGTTTTTTATTATTTTATGTGTTTTTTAGGATTTTTAGGGATTTTGAGGGATTTTAGGTTTTTTAGGGATTTTAGGGTTTTTATGGGATTAGTGTTTTTTGGTTTTTTGGGGTTTTAAGTGTTTTTAGGTTTTTAATTTTTTCTTAGGGGGTTTCAGGATTTTTAAGTATTTTACGTTTTTAGTGATTTTTAGGATTTTATAGTGTTTTTGCGTTTTTAGGATTTTGAGGGGTTTTAATTTTTTTATTGTTTTTTTGGTTTTTAGGGTTTTTTGAGTTTTTAGGGGTTTTAAGGTATTTAGAGTTTTTGGTGTATTTTTTGTTTTAAAGGGATTTTTATAGTTTTTAGTGGATTCTTTTAGATTTTATGGGTTTGTAAGGTGTTTCTGTTTTAATGGTGTTTATGGGTTTTATGGTTTTTAGGGGTTTTGGGTTTTACGATCTTTAGGGGGTTTATAATTTTTAGGTTTTTTGGGGTTTTAAGTGCGTTATTATTTTCAGGGTTTCTTAGGGGTTTTCAAGGGGTTACAAGTTTGTTAAATATTTTGGAAATTTTTTATTTTTATGGTTATTTGGGTTGTTAGAGATTTTGTGGTGTTTTAGGGGTTTTAGTGTTTTTCATATTTTTAGGGGTTTTAAGTGTTTTTTTGTTTTTATTTGGGTTTTTAAGTTATTTTTAAGGATTTTTAGGTATTTTTTAGGGTTTTATGGTTTTTTATGGGTTTCTACAGTTTTGAAGATTTTAGGGGTTTTGGGGTTTTTATGGTTTTTGGGGTTTATAGTGTTTTTTGGGATTTTAAGGTTTTTTAGAGTTTTATAAAAAATTTATTGGTTGAAAGGGTTTTTAAAAAAATTATTAGATTTTTTGGGGTTATATTATTTTTAATGGTTTCAGGGTTTTTATGATTTTTGGGGTTTTATGGTTTTAGAGTTTTTATTTTATTTCTAGGGATTTAAGTGTTTTTAGGGATTTAAGGTGTTCTTAGGGTATTTACAAGGCTTTTCAAGGTTTTTAGGGGTTTTTACGTTTTTCTGACTTTTAAGGTTTCTTAGGATTTTTTTGGGTTTGTATAGTTTTTAGAAATATTATGTGTTGTTATGTTTTTTAGGGATTTAGCATTTCTAGGGATTTATCATTTTTAGGGTTTCAGGGTCTTTAATTGTTTTTATGGTTTTCTTAAGGGTTTTTAGGGATTTTATTTTTTTTATTAATTTTTAGTGATTTGTAAGTATTTTTATGGTTGTTTGTGTTTTTATGAATTTTAAGGGTTTTATGGGGGTTTTTCAAGGTTTTATGGATTTTTCATTTTGGCGGGGGGGGGGGGGGGTTATGTTTTTTAGTGTTTTTATAGTTTTGTTTAATGTTTTTAGGGGTTTAAAAGGTTTTTTTATTTTTTTCGAGGTGTTTTATGATTTTTATGGGAATTTAGGGGTTTTATTGGGATTTAGGGGTTTTTAAGGTTTTACGGTTTTATTTATTTTAGGGGTTTTGGGGTCTTTTAGGGTGTTTATCATATTTTTTTAGGGGTTTTAATTGTTTTTAGGCTTAATGGTTTTCTTAGGAATTTTTAGGGTGTTTACTATTTTTAGGTTTTTAGGGTTTTTGGGTTTTTAGTGTTTTATGGTTTCAAAGTTATTTAGGGAATTAGTATGTTTTAGGGTTTTTTAGGTTTTTTATGTTTTTTATGTTTTTTATATTTTTTAGGTTTTAGAGGTTTAATGTTTTTTTTAGGTTTTGAAGGTTTTCTTATATTTTTTAATTTTTTTTGTTGTTTTTTTAATTTTTTTGGGATTTTAACAAATTTCAATGATTTTTATTGGGTTTTATTATTTTTTGGTATTTTAGTAATTATAGGGTTTTTAGGGTTTCCAATGAGTTATTTTTTTTAACATTTTTTAGAGTTTTTACATTTTTATGGGTTTAAAGGGATTTTAGTGTTTTTATTGGGTTTTACGATTTTTTGGGGGTTTAATGGTTTTTACGGTTTTTGGGTAATTTTATGGTTTTTAGGTGTTTTAAGGTCATTAGGGTCTTTTTAAGGTTTTTAGGGGTTTTATCTCTTTTTTGGTTTTTATGGTTTTAAGGTGTTTTTAGGTTTTAACGTTTTGTTAGTGTTTTTCAGGTTTTTAGGGGTTTTTATGTTTTTATGGTTTTTTTGGGCTTTCTAGGATTTTTAGGGTTTTTAGGGTTTTTAGGGATTTTGAGGGTTCTTATGATTTTTAGGGGGTATAGCATTTCTAGGTTTTTTGGGGTTTTAAGTGGTTTTTAGGGTTTTAAGGTTCTCTTAGTGGTTATCAGAGTTTTTAGGGTATTCTACATTTTTAGGTATTTTTTATGATTTTTATGATTGTTTTTTGATTTTGGGGGGTTTTTTAATTTTTATAATTTAATTTTTTTTTCAAAATGTTTTTTGGGGGTTTAAAGGATCATTGAGGTTTTTAGTGGGTTTTATGAGTTTATTGAGATATTAGGGGTTTTAAGGGTATTTAGAATTTTTATGATTTTAAGTGTTTTTAGGTTTTTGGTGTTTTTTAGGTTTTTAGGGGTTTTATCTGTTTCTTGGTTTTCACTGTTTTCTTATGTGTTTTTAGGGTTTCTATATTCTTTTATATTTATAGTGAATTTTATGGAATTTTTAGAATTCTTATGGGTTTTTAGAGTTTTTATGGACTTAATGGTTTTTAGGGTTTTTAGGTTTATATTATTTTTTGGTATTTTTAGTTTTTAGGGGATTTATGTTTCTTTAGGTTTTTAATGTTTTCTAATTGTTTTTTGGGTTTTTATTGTTTTTACGTATTTAGCTATTTTTAGTGATTTTTTAGTATTTATATGAGATTTTAGGGTTTTAGGAATTTTTTGGGTTTTTTGTGTTTATGGTTTTTTGGTTTTTTGGGGTTTTATGGGTTTTTTGAGTTTATTCTGGTTTTGTGGTTTTTATATGTTTTAAAAAAATTCATGGGTTTAAAGTGTTTTTATATTTTCTAGTGGTTTTTATGGGTTTTAGTGGGTTTCTAGGGATTTTATGAATTTTTATGTTTCTTATGGATTTTTTTGGATTTTTATGGGTATTAGGGGTTTTTTTATGGTTTTCACCATTTTTAGGATTTTAGGGGGTTTAAGTATAGTGTATGAAATCCAATATTTTTATGAAATAGAATGTTTCATAACTTTTTTGTTATAGTATTCATATGAATTGTTATTAAAAGAAAAATTACATTAGAAAAACTATCATGTTGTAGATATTTAGTTGTTAAATGGAATCAAAGAACGTGGAATTTATAGAAGGTCCTATTGAAAACACTATGCGATGTATAATTTAGACAAACAACCAAGAATTTGGAGGATGTTAATAGATTTGGAATTGATTCAAATTCATAGATATGACTTAGAGAGATTAGTATTTCTCATCTATAAAGTAAAAAATAAAAGGACATATATCATACATGTGATACCGATGAAAGATCAATATTTTAAATAAAATATAAAAACTTTTAATGGTCTAATTAATGAAAAGAGAGAAATGTTAACTTTTAATGAAGGAATAGATTTTATAATTTTCAGGTTGTGGTATTTATATGGATGAAGATTGGAAGAAAACATACCTTAGCAGGCTTGCCTCACTTTATAGATTATGATGTGAAGTGAAATCCAAGAATATGGAATCTATTAATTGTCTTGTTGAAAATGGAGAGAAATTTTATCTTTTATGCTAAGGAAGACTCAGTATTGTTTGGAAAAGATGAAATACTATAATTAATTCTAAAAATTATAGGAATTTGAGTCAAATAATTTTATAAGATTTTGTAACATTCTCCCCATGATTTAGGGAATGATATATATATATCTATAGTTTTCAAACTTATTGCACAATATTCATGTAATGAAATGGAAAAACACTTAATAAAAAATGTATGAAGAAATTCAAACTTTACCATTATTAATGAAAACTTATAAATCAAGATCTTTTCATCTCAATCCTGTTGTGAATTTTGAAATAAATAATATTCAATATAGTTAGATAAAAACTATAAAACCAGGTTTTATCCCTATGTATATATTTAAGTATTGGGTGAACTTAAGGGTTTATAAGTTCAAGTAAAAATACTTATAAACATAATTGGTATAAAATATCTACATTAAAAATAAAATCCATAAATGTTACATAGTATAACCATGAAATATAAAATTTACAAAACCAAAAGTAAATAATTACACAAATTAAAAAAGATCAACGATATATGATATTCGAATGGGGTTAATGATATATTATCCCTAATTCCCTTTAAATTTTTCTATATAGAATAAATGATATAGAAATATTTTACCCCAATACTTTTTCATTATTATCACTAGATGGTAGGTATGAATATTTTTCTCATAATCCACTAGGTCCTAAATATGGGATGATATCATTATTTTCTCTATACCACAATAAAAAATACAACAAAAAATAATACCTTAAAAATGGGGTGAAAGGATAAATTATGTCAAAAAAACAAGTTTACCCTCTTAAAAACAACTAAGAAAAGGAACAAACATAATGATTATTTATTGACGAACTGGCATGTAAATAAATTTTAATATAAATGTACTTGTTTATAGGGTGATTTATTAAAGTACATGTATGATCACTTAATTATTTGAATTACTGAACTAATTAATTGGTTAATGATTTATCATAGTTCATTCGACTCTTTTATATTGGTCTATTGATTAGTTGATTATAAAAAAGATTCAAAACATTCTCCAGTCGATCAAAACTACTTGATCGAGTTAAGATTGTAAATAAATTTTATATTTCAATAAATCAATTCATAAAATTAACATTAAACAATTATTTATTCATAATATATTAAATTTTATTAACATATTGAGTATTTTTACTCACCCATGAATGAGAACATATAAAATGATGTAATTTTACCATAAAGAAATAAAATATGAATAAAACTTAGGAGTATCCATAAAAAAAATGAGTATACTGCAACTCAATCTCGTGGATGAAGGAAGATGAATGACTATGAGGAGGGGGAGGATTATGGTTCGCATATTTGGTAGGGGTGGGCCGACATATTTTCTTCTCATGGAAGGTCTCAGCTATAAAACTCTTACACTATACACTCACAGAAGTTAACAGTTTTAGATAATGCATCAAATGGAGGAGGACTAAACTACAACACTAGGGAATAGTCAACTCATAGAAGAAATATGGTTCAACTGATAGACACCTCTAATTGGAAAATAACATGTAATGAAGGGAATGAACGCAAGAGGACAAAATGAAAGAGTCAGAAAGGATCGGTTATATTTATAACAATGATCCAAAAGGGATAATGTATCATGGATAGGTAGGTGATGGTTAGCGAGGAGGAAAGATATGAGAGATGAGTGCCATGTTGAGGTGAAAATAGGAACCCTATTGCCATTGGATTCTTTTCATATAGCTTTAGGCAGTATATAATCACATTTTTCTAAACCATGGAAATTTATTCATCAATATCCACAAGCCTATTAATTATTGGCTATAGTTCCATATATATAGGTAATTTTTCTAGTAGTTCCTAAGTAACCATAAAAATTCTAAAAACCTAAAAAGTACTAAAAATACTAAAAACCCCTAAAACCCCACAAAATATCAAATAATCATAATAACCATAATAATCCTTAAAAACCTCTTAAAAATAAAAAAAAATAGACAACCTAGAATCCCCCTACGAAATCCTTGAAAAACAAAAAACACTTAAAACCCCTAAAATCCAAAAAATGTTCAAAACTGTAAAAAAACATAAAAGACACTAAAACCCTAAGAACCACTAAAAATAATTAAAAAACCTAAAAACTATAAAAAACAATAAATCCCATAAAAACACTAAAACCCATAAAAACACCAAAAAATCATTTATCCTTTTAAAAACATTAAAAATATCCTAAAAACCTTAAACCACTAAAATTCTAGAAAATCCCAAAACCCCCAAAAAAAATTAAAATCCCAAGACCCTAAAAACACTAAAAATTCCTAGAAACCCTAAAAACCGTAAAAATCCTGAAAATCACAAAATATCTCAGAAAATCTAAAAAACCCAAAAACCCTAAAAACCTTAAGAAAAACATAAAAACCTAAATACAATTAAACCCCTAAAATCCCTAAAATTCTTAAAAGACCCTAAAAAACCCTAAAACCCATAAAACTATCAAAAAAACCTTTAAACCCCAAAATGTTTACATATATAAAAACCCTTAAAAAACCTAAAAAAATAAAATACATCCATTAAAACCAAAAAAACAAAAAATCTCTAAAAACCCAAAAAAATCATAAAAACCCTCAAAATATATAAAATTCTTATAAAACATAAAATTTATAAAATAACCAAAATTCACTAAAAATGTAAAATCCCCTAAAAACCTAAAAAACCCCTAAAAGAACCATAAAAACCAATAAAAAATAATACCCCTTAAAACCGTAAAAACTCTAAAAACCCTAAAAAATCCTAAAAATGTAACACCAAGACCCCAGTTACCTAGAGTGGGTGCATTATTTTAATAAATTAGCCTGATTACAAGGAATCAAGTCCCGAAGGACTGACCGGTTTTGTAGTCGTAGAAAATAGATTACATAAATGTCATTACATTACAAAATGAAAAACAACAAAAACATATATACCTCAGACTATCCCTATAGGTGATCCATAATATACTTCTGCACATCCTAGGAAAAATAAATCATAGAAATGGGTGAGCTCAAATGCTCATTAAGGATAACAATATAGCTGAAACTTTCATAAATATGTAAAAATATTTAAGGAAATATATAAAACCAAAAAAGCCTTTAATACATAAAATTCTGCATAATATGGAAAAGATAAATCAAATAATTCCATTATTTAGTCACATGAATATTATACTAGTTGAATAATCACATGTAATATCAATATCTAATTTCATAACGATAGAATTCATAATGTCGGACATCATAACCACATAGTCATGGCCTCGTGCCAAGACTAAAAATTATATTTTGTCAAGGCATTATGCCAAAACACTAGTTTGTCTCATGAGACCTACCAATGCATTGAAAATATATATTGGACTCCACCCCGCACTTACTAAGTCCAATGCATTCTTCATATGAAATGGTTGAAACATACCATAATCATTCATACTAAAACTAGCATGAAAAATGTTACTACATAAACCATAAACAATGAATGGTATAAAAATAACACATCCACAGTCAAACATATCCCAAAACCTTCTATAAAATATGGAATATTTGTTTCATAATAAATCATCTTCAAAAAAGTATAAAATTCATTAAAGGATATTTACATAGATGAAATCAAAACTATTTGAGAGAAATATATATTTCTATTTTGAAATCATTTAAAAGTCGTGTAATTATAAAAGAAAAAAAATATTTTGAAAATATTCTTGTAATATTGTAAGGGAAGCTTCAATGGTGTTATAATGGTGGAGAATAATCTCACCCACCATATAAGTTAAAAGACATTCTTACCTTAATTTTTTGAAAAGGTCATAAAGTACCTTATTTGGAAAATGATGGAAATATTCCTTTAAAACCATTTTTTAAAAAGTAAAAAAAGGGTATAAATGACTTGAAACCATATTATAGTAAATAGTAAAACATTTTGAAATAAATTTTTAAGGAACACAGATGTGGATGATAAATATGTCCCCAAATACACTTACATAAAAACAACCTCAGATAATAAAGAGACTGTGACATTAACCCTTACCTTGTACTTATCCTTGGTGAAGGGCACGTTAACCTCATGTGTGATAGTTAAATCATTGTTATTAAATTATAAAAGAACCAAATTCATAAATATGATATCATATATGATCTTCTAATATTTATTTGTTAACAATATTTTAGTAGTATCATTGTTTTGGATGTTAACTAATTCGATTTTCCTTTATAAGTTTTGTTACGTAATCCATGATTGTTATGGATAAGATGTATTTGATTCATATCCAGAATGATATTAAGTTTTAAAAATTATTTTTAATAATAAAATAAAAATTATTCTTGAATGGTTACGATGGGTGATGAATCTCATCGCGTTCGTGGAGATGGTAATCTGTACGTACGCACAAACACAACTTTCATTTTATTTTTTTATTCTAAAAGGAAAGAAAACCAAATGACACATATGTATATTATTATTATAGTATAATATAATATTTTATTTATGTTACATAAGTTTATTGACACCATTCTTTGTATGTTATATGTATGGTAAGAACGAGTCATATCACTTTGTGGGGGAGGTAGTCCGGACTTCCTCAAATAAAATTATCGTATATGTACAATATGAAAAAATAAAGATATAATATAAAAGAGAATTGCATAAGATTATAGATAAAATAAATATCATAAATGTCATATATAATTATATTTCCATCATAATGGCCACCATATGTGATGGTAGTAGAATATTGAACAATCATCGTTTCGGGAGGTAGTAGTTCGCCATCCACAGAAACATTATGTTCTAAACCCATTAGATAGAAGTTTGTGTAAGTGTTGTTAAAATAATTATCATAACAAAAACCTATTATATTTATGATTCTGGTGTCTTTATAAAATAAAGGAATAAAGAGAGTTTAGTGGGGTGGAGAAGTAAAAATAAACGAAAAGAACTTAAGAGGAGATGTTACCTTTAAATCAAGAAAGTCCATTTGGTTTGAACCAAAAGTCTTCCTTGAAGTACATTATTCCAAAGTTAATTATTATAAGAGGAAGAGAGGGATTTATGGAGCTAAATTGTGCAGAGTTTTAATTATCCAAGGGGCATGAGAGGTGTGAGAAATGGGTTAGAGGTGAGGGCTTTTTATAAGGGGGAGGAGGGGCTCTTTAGGAAAGTTTAAAATTATTATTTTATTATATAATGATTTTTGGCTTCTAAAAGTCCAAAAATAATTAAATTAGAAGATAAGATGCCTCATGTTCGAAATAAAATCATCCAATAATAATTGTAAAGGTTTTGCATATTATTTTAATTTTTATAATATCGTTTATTTAAATCATTTAGTAATGAGGTAAACACTGCATCACTATTGTGCCATAAATAATTTTATTTATTTTATGTCTATAAAATATAAACAAAATAACACGATCTAGGAAATATTTTTATCTTTAAAATGAATATTTATAATAAAAATGATAACTTATATAACCCATTGTAAAAATTGTTTTACAAAAAGATATATGTTTATGTCATTTTTGTCTTTACTTTAAATTAATTAATATAAAGTGTCATTATCACTATAATGTGGACATATGTGGTCCCAAAATTGACCAAAGGATGCCCATGGATGGATATTTATCCACCAATTGGAATAGGACACATGTTAAAGTAATTTAATAATATTATAATAATATTTTTTTACTCTTATTTACCAGATTTTATCCTTTAACTATGGTAAATAAAATACTTACTAAAGTAAATATTTATAATGTCTAAAAAATAAATTTACCTATTTACACAAATTGGACCTCTTGATTGAAAATATGGAATCCATTTTTGAAAATTCAGAATAGATAAGTGGTAGAAATTAATTTAAAATTAATTCATGTTTCAAAAAAATCGTTTTTAAGAAATAAAAACTATCAAAAGAGTGACACTTTTTTATGTCTAGTTTAAATGTAAAATTACAGAAAATGACATAAATTATATTAAATGATAAAAATATAATCTAATGATACTTTAAAACCACTCAAATTTATAATTTATCACTATAAATTATTTGGATTAAGAAAGTTTTTTTTAATTAAAATTTAGTATTTTTCACTACTCATCAAAATATGAAAGTTATAAGAAAAGTACCAAAAATGTATCCAAACTATACTTTTATGTCCCATTTCTAACGAATAATTTAATATCATTAAATTTAATATATAAAAGTGTCAAATATTGGTTTCAAAAAATGTTCTCCATTAAAAGGAGGTAAAATTACATTTTTTGAAAAATACTTCTTTTATCTGAAAATAATGAATTTGTTCTTATATTATGTCCAAGAAACACATAATATGGATTCTAAAATTATATGAAGTATATAAAACTCAAAATTCATTTAATACTATTAATAATCACTTTATGAACGGCTAGTTTGGTAAGTCATGGTTTGCTCGAACTCGGTGTTGTGTGTAGCACAAGTTATTGAATTTCATTGAAGAGATAACATACTATGAAATCTTACGGTGTAAAAAAAATCCAAAACACCCCAAAAAACACTAAAAATCACTAAAACCTCTAAAAACAAAAAAAACCTTAAAAATAACTAAAAATTACTAAACATGTAAAAAAACATTGAAAACCATAAAAAAAACCTTAAAACCCTAAAAAATATTAAAACCCATAAAAAAATAAAAATGATAAAAACCCTAAGAACCCTAAAAGTCCCAAAAACCCAATACCCATAAAACTCTTAAAAAACTTAAAAACCCATAAAAATCATAAAAGCCAATAAAAACCCCAGAAACCAACTAAAAATATCCAAAAACCCTTTAAACCTCTAAAAAGATTATAAATCTCTAAAAAAAATTTAATACCCTAAAAAATAAAAAACCCCAAAAAACCATAAAGACCCTAAAAATCCTAATGGACCTTAAAATTCCAAAAAAACCTAAAAAACCATAAAATCCAAAAAAGTCAAAAAAATCCCTAAAAAATTTATAGACCCTAAAAAAATTTAAAAAAACCAAATAAACCTATAAAAACCAAAAAATCATAAAACCCGTAAAAACCTAAAAAATTAAAAAAACCATAAAAATTTCTAAAACCCTAATGACCCTAAAATTTCCTAAAAACTATAAAATCCATAAAAATACAAAAAAAAAATACTTGAACTCCATAAAAAATGAAATACCCTATAAACTTTGAAAAAACAATAAATACCATAGAAAAATAAAAATAATTAAAAACCAAAAAAACCAAGACAACACTAAAAACTATAAAAATTCACTAAAACCCTAATAACCCAGAAAAACCGTAAAAACCTTAAAAATCCTAAAAACCATTAAAAATACAGAAAATGCACTATAAAATCTAAAAACCATTTAAACCCCAATAAACATTAAAAAACTATAAAAACCATTAAAACTCTAAAAACTCAGAAAAACCCATAAAATCCCAAAAAACCAAAAAACACCAAAAATTATAAAAAAACCAAAATTGCCTCAAAATCCCTAAAAACAAATTAAAATACTAAAATAGCCTTAAAATTCCCTAGAAAAATAAAGTCTCTAAAACCCTGAAAACCGTTAAGAAAAACTTAAAAACCTAAAAACACTTAAAACTCATAAAAACTGAAAAATACTAAATTAAAAAAAACCATAAAATATTTAAAATCATAAAAACCCAAAAAATCAAAAAAACCCTAAAAACTCATAAAAACTCTAATAACAGTAAAAACTCTTAAAACCCTCTTAAACCTAAAAAAATTAAAAAACTCTTAAAAACATTTGAACCCCTAAATGTTATAAAAAATCTATAGAACACAACAAACTATAAAAACCCTAAAAGAACCTAAAAACTATAAACATCCGTAAAATTTCTAAAACCCCTAAAATTCAAAAAAATATCCATAAAATCAAAAAAAATGTAAAAGACCCTAAAACCCTAAAAAACCAAAGAATAATTTAAAAATATAAAATAATTAAAAACCTTAAATACCTTAAAATGTTAAAAACCCAAAAATAATAAAAAAACCCAAAAAAACCATAAAAATACCTAAAATCCTATCAAGGGAAAAAAATAACACTAAAATTTATAAAAATACAAGGATGCGGTGGTTTCCTTCCTCTGGAGGCTTCGACTTTCCAGAGCACTGTTTTTTCTTGGGCTTTTGGCTTCCGATTCAATCTTCTCTCGGCTTTCTTACCCTTGTGTTCGGGCTTTGGTAGCTCTAGAGGTTGTGAATCTGCTTGTGGCATCAGATCAGATGTTCTCGGAAAGTGGTGAAGTGGTCAACTCTTGGGAATTTGGAAACCCTAGTGGTCTTCGATCGTAGTTCTAGATCTTGTTTGTGGAGATGGGGTCTACATGGATGGGTCTTTGGCTTCAAAGTCTTCATCGGTGTAGGGGGTTTCACTGGCGGCATGGGTCCTAGCCTGTTCGATGATGCAGTGTGGTGGTCGGGCTCTTTCAGTCATTGTTGTTGATCTCTTTCCATCTGCTTGAGGTAAGAATGGGAGATTTGTGGATCTTTTGGTGTCATGCTGATTCTTACTGGATGCGGAATAAATTTTAGGTTTGTGTCCTATCTTTGATTAATACTTTTTTTCTTTGTTTTTGTTGTTCTCTACGGCGATCTGGCTTCAGTCTTTACTTCCCAGTAGTGCCAAAGTGTTCTTTTTGGCCCCGCGTATATTGTTGAAACTTTTGGATGGTTCCTTCTGCTATGGATTTTCTATGGTGGTGGATGGTCTTACTATGGTTCGATGTTGGTGCTATTTTCTAGGTTTGATATGAGGTGATACTTTTTGGTTATGCATTGTGGTTCATGGGTTCCTGGAAGGGCTTTTTGGGCTGCACACTAGTTCTTGCTTTGGTTGCTGGTGGTTCTGTGCTCGTGGTTGTGCTGCTGGGGGAGTTATGCTGGAATACTGGCTATTACGTGAATGGGATGTGGGGAAGATGAGGCTTCTATTTCTGGTGATGGTGGTTTTGTGCGACTGTTCATGGATCTACCTTGTATGGTGGCACTGGCTAATGTGGAGGTTGGTGATTTTGGTGTTGGTGGTTCGATGCCTCTATAGTGCTGAAGTTGGTTTGATGAAACTTCTGAGGTTGATTTTGGTGTTGCTGGAGGATTTTTATGTTTGCTGGATTTCGTGCTGATGGTTTCTTGCTGCTGAGGGTTTTTATGCTAACGGATGCTGGTTGCTGATTGGATTGGTGTTATTTTTGGGGACTTTTTAGTTTTTTTTTGTTTGGTTTTGTGTGCTTTTGACTTCTCTTTTTTTGAGGTCCTTGGGTGTGTGTTTGTAAAGGGTTTTTGGGTGTGGTTCATTTGACCCCTCTCCTCCCTTGTCTGTTGTGTCTTTTTTTCTCTAATAAATTTTGATGGGGTCGAGAATAGCCTGACCCTCGCATCTTCCTTGCCCTAAAACCCTAAAAATGGTAAAAATCGTAAAAACCCTATTAAACCCCTAATAACAATAAAAACCCATAAGAAAAATAGAAAATCATAAAAACCATAGAAATCCACTAAAAACCATAAAAACCACTATAAACTATAAAAACCCTTTAAACCAACTTAAATGTTTTAAAAAATAAAAAAACCTTAAAACCCGAAAAACTAAAAAAACCATTAAAACCCCCCAAAAAGCCAAAAAACCCAAAACACTAAAAACCCAAAAATTCATAAAACCCTGAAATCACATAAAAATACTAAAAAATCCCTGAAAATAGCTAAAAAAACACAAAACCCCCCAAAAAACACTTGGAAAACTCTAAAATCTAAAGAAACATAAATCCCATAAAAAACTAAAAACTCAAGAAAAACAAAAAAAACATTAAACCCCTAAAAACCTTGGAAATCCAAAAAAACTATAAAATTCCATAAGAATTATAAAAACCCCATAAAATTCACTAGAAATATAAAAAACTCCAAAAATTCAGAAAACCACAATGGAAAATTGGAAACCTAGAAACAAAGGAAACCCCTAAACACCTAAAAAACAAAAAAAATCCAAAAAACCCTTAAAATAATAAAAAATAAAAATACCATTAAAACCCCTAAAACCCCTAAATCCATAAAAGTACTAAAAATCCAAAAGATTTTTTAAACACCTAATGAAATTTTAAAATAAAAAACCGTAAATTATAAAAAAGTAAAAAAAACCCCAAAAACCAAAAACCAAAACATAAAAATCATAAAAAATACATAAAAATACCTAAAAATGTAGAATACCCTAAAAGACCTGATAACCACTAATATAACCATACAAAAATGAAAACCACTTAAACCCTTATAATGTTAAACTCCGTAAAAATCTTATGAACCCTAAAAATCCCCAAAAACTCTAAAAACCCTAAAATCCTAGAAAGTCCTAAAAATCCTAAAGACAAAAAAACCCCTAAAAACTGGAAAAAAACTCTAACAAAACCATAAAAACCTAATAACACTTTAAACCCATAAATCCTAAAAAGCGCTAAAAACTCTAAAAGACTCCAATGACCCTAAAAACCCCTAAAAACCATAAATTTACACAAAAAACATAAAAACCATTAAACCCCACAAAAACCCAAAAAAACCCACTAAAAAATATAAAATCCATTTAAACCCCTAAAACATTAAAACTCTAAAAAATGTTAAAAAAACTAAAAAACTCATTGGAAACCCTAAAAACCCAACAAAAAATAAAACCCCTAAAATCCCTAAAATCCCTAAAAACCCTAAAATCACTAAAATACCTAAAACCATAAAAACCAATAAAAATCATTAAAAATTAAAAAATAATAAATAAATTGAAAAATATAAGAAAACCTTCAAAACCTGAAAACAAATTAAACCCCAAAAACCCAAAAAGTGAAAATACCTAAAAAATGTTAAAAACCCTAAAAACCCTCTAATTTTCTAAATGCTTTAAAAACCATAAGACACTAAAAACCCTAAATATCCCTAAAAACATAAAAATAGTAAAAACCCTAAAAATACTACGAAAACCTTTAAACATAAAAACATTTAAACCCTCTAAAAACATAAAAGGATAAAACCCTAAAATACCTTAAACCCAAAAAACCATAAACCCAAAAAACCTTAAAAAACCCTAAATCCACATAAAACCCTAAATCCACTTTAAAAACCTAAAACACCACTAAAAAACTAAAATACCCTATTAAACCCTTGAAAAGGTTAAATAAACTCAAAAAAACTATAAAAACACTACAAAAATCAACACCCCAAAAAAACATTTAAACCCCCATAAAACCCTAAAAAACACCTAAAACCCCTTAAAATTCACAAAAAACCCAAAACCACAAAAATACATATAAATAAATAAAAATAAATAAAAAATAAAAACTCTAAAAACCAAAAAACTCCTAATAAAACCTTTAAAATAATTAAATACCCTAAAACCCCAAAAAATTCTAAATCCTTAAAAATTCTAAATCCCTAAAAACACAAAAACATTTAATATCCCTAAAAACTATAAAAAACCCAAAAAATCCTAAGAAAGCCTGAAAACCCCTAAAAATGATAAAAAACCCTAAAAATCCTAAGAAACCCTAAAAATATCCTAAGAACACCCTAAACCCCTAAAACACATAAAATCCATAAAAACCCTAAAAATAATATAAAAACCTTAAAACCATAATACCCCAAAAAACATAAAAACCCTAAAACCTTTAACAACTCATTGACCCCAAAAAATCCAATAATATTTTTTAAAACCCTTTCAACTAGTAATTCTTTTTAATAAAACTCTAGAAAACCTTAAAATCTAAAAAAACCCAATAAACACGGAAAACCATAAAACCCAAAAACCCCTAAAATCTCCAAAACCCTAGAAACCCATAAAAACCCATAAAACAATAAAAATACCAAAACAACCTTAAAAATCCCTTAAAACCCAAAGAAAAACTAAAAACCTTAAAACACTAAAACCCCCCAAAAAACCCTGAAAACACTAAAAACCCTAAAACCTAAAAAATCATCAAAAACATAATAACCATAAAAATAAATAAACCCCTAAAAATTAATACACCCTTAACCCCTTGAAAAAACCTAAGAAACCCTTAAAATAAAAACACACTTAATACCCCAAAAACCTAAAAATGATAAAAACCATAAGGATCATAAAACCCAAAACCCCATAAAAACCCTAAATTCCATAAACACCATAAAAACAATAAAACCTTAAAAACCCATAAAAACTAGAAGAAACCACTAAAAACAATAAAATCCATTTAAATTCTGAAAAACACTAAAAAATATGAATTCTGTAAAAACCATAAATACTCAAAAAAACCTAAAGACCTAAAAAAACAATAAAAACTGAGAAACCCCACAAAATCCCTAAAAACCAAAAAACACCATAAAATCCTAAAAAACACTAAAAAAATAAATTGTATAAAGATTCTGAAAACCCCAAAGAAAACATTAAAAATCTAAAACCACATAAAACCCCAAAAACCTAAAAATTATAAGCCATTAAAAAACCCCAAAAATCTCTAAAAAACCTAAAAACCCTAAAAATCCCTAATAATTGTAAAAACCGATAAAATAAGAATATATATATATATAAATACCTAAAAATATAAAAAACCATAAAACCCTAAAAACCCTAAGAAACCCATAAAAACCTGAAAATAACTAAAAACTCAAAAAAACTAAAAAAATATTAAAAAACATTAAAACCCTAAAACCCCATAAAACATAAAAAAACTGAAAACCCCATAAAAACTAATAAACCCACTAAAAACTCTAAAAACCCATTGAAAGCATAAAAAAGTTAAAAACCTCTAAAAAACATTAAACCCAAAAAACTCAAAAAAACCCTGACCCCCACCCAAAAAAACAATAAATACTCTAAAACCCCCTATAAACCTCAAAATCTCTAAAAATCCTTAAGATCCATAAAAATTTAAAAAAAACTAAAAATTATTAAAAATACAAAAATAATGTAAAAAACTCTGAAAATACTGCAAAACCCAAAGAAAACCATAAAAACTTAGAAACAATTAAAACCCCTAAAAACCAAAAAATGCTAAAACCCCTCAAAATCCCTAAAAACCGTAAAAACTATCATTATTGGAACCTTATCATATAACCATGTTTCTAAATTGTGGGTATGGCCCATAAATCTGTGGGTACATATTATTCCCACGGATCATAGAATTGTGGATGATCCAACTGTCGGTAGAGGGTGATACTTATGGTTTGTATATAAACCATGGGTATATCTTATGAGGATTTATTGATACACATGGTTCACTTGAAACCATGGGTATATGTTTTTACCCACTGATCTTGAAGCCATGGGTATGGATGGGTTTCTAGAATTCATGTATATCCATAATTGTTTAAATCATGAGTATAGAGACCCACCCCCATTAGAAAAAAGCAGTACCATACATCACCTATCACATAACCTACAAATAAATTCCAAACCATTATACACATTTAATTCTATACAGTTATTAAATATTTAGCACTCAACTATCATGTTATAAATAATTTTCCAATAATTTAAAATATTGTAACATACATATACAATCCACACCATCGATTATTTTTATTCATCCCCACACGTGTCTTTACCTAAAATAAAAAATTGAGGGGATCAATATCTCCCTCAACAGTACCAGTGCCATCATAATCATCTAAACATCCTTCCTTGGAGCACCACCACCACTATCAGCATCATCATCACCACCACCACCACCACCACTACTGGAACAACCAGCACTATAAACTCAACCTCCATTAGGAAACTCATTAACATAATTGAAGGTATCATATATAGAGATCCTTGATGATATACCTGAATAAAAAATAGAACAATCCTCTGATGGAAGTGATGGACATATAACTGAAATAGATTTTAGGAAGTGTTCGGTGACTACATTACCTCTTTTATGATTTTATATAACTATTTTTTGGCCTTGTCTGCTTTGGCTTAAGAACTTTTCATCTCAATAGTGTGAGAGGATTGAAAGGTGTCCAATAATGGACAATACCAACTAGGGATGTTGTTTTTACTGGGTTGGCATCCCACTCTCCCTTGGTGATCCTAACCTCATACCTATCTCAATTGATAATTTGGCCAAAAGTTTTCATCTTCTAAATCATTGATGGTCTCCAGGGAACACATTTGAAAATATAAATAATATATTTAATAAATATTTTCATATAAAATTTTAAATATGAATAAAAAGAATTATAATATTTTCTTATGTATGTAAATTTATAGCACTTTGATCCTTTTAATTTCTACTCAAGGATAATAATTTTACTCGAGGCCCACAATATTTGATCCCCAATGATGCTTGCGGAAAATTAAATTAATTACTATAATAACACATTATGAAATAATATATTTTTGATAAAATATAAATGAACTAAAATTTTATCCGTTGAATAAATATATAAAATAAAAAAGTATAAAAATATAAATTTAGTTATAAATGTAATACTAGGATTATGACAGAATCAATACATACTAATTAGCTTGGTAAACATGGGTATATATGGATTCCACTTGTATGTTAATTTTGGTCCAATTATATTTGTGTTACATTATTTGGATATTCGGTCACTTTTTAATTTTGATTATTTGGTCATTTGGTTCATTTTGAGTTAGGTTGTTTGGTCATTATTTCATTTATCCATTTGGACATTTGGCTATTTATACATTTGTTCATTAAACCAATTCCCTTTGTTTATTTTTCTATTTTTGATATTTGGCCCTTCGGTAACTTTCCCTCGACCTCTTGGCCCTCGACCACTTGCCCCATGGACACTTGCCCCTACTAGAAACTTTCCCCCATGGCCACATGGCCACATGGACAATTGTCCACTAACACGTTTTAGAAATTTATCAATTGCCCAAATACCCAATTTCCAAATTTCAAAATTGTATAATTTCCCAATTTTTCATTTTTCCATTTTTCCATTTTCCCATTTTCCCATTTTCCCCATTTTCTCATTTAACTATTTAGCCATTTTCCAATTTGGCCATTTGGGTATTTGGACATTTTTACAATTGGGTATTTGGAAATTCATCCATTTGTCTATTTTACTTCTAGTAATTTTCTAATTTGGTAATTTTTGCAATTGGAGAAGTGGCCAAATCTTTGGGTCATTTGGTCCTTTGTTCATTTGATCATTTTTTTATTTGACCATTTGGCCTTTTTTCAATTTTTCCATTTAGGGAATTGGAGAATTTTACATTTATACATTTGTCCCTACACCCATTTTTCTAATTGTGTCATTGGGGAATTGGGTATTTATTCCATTGTTAATTTATCCATTTTTTCATTTTTCCTTTTGTTAATTTGGTAATTATGTTTTTTTGGATATTTGTGAATTTGTGAATTTTGTTATTTTTACATCAGGATATTTGTCCACCTAGCCACTTGGAGACTTGGTAACTTGGTAATTTTCTCATTTTTCCATATGGAAATTTTTTCATTTGGTAATTTATTCATTTTTTCTTTTTGGTCAATTTCCCATATAGCTAATTGGTTAATTTTTCATTTGGCTAGTTATTCATTTTACTAGTTGAATATTTGGCTATTCAGCCCTCTGGCCACTTGGCACATTGGACACTTTTACTCATGGACACTTAACCCCATTTTTACTTATCCCATTTTCCAATCAACCCCTTATCTAGTTGGCCACTTGTCAAATTCAAATGGTCAAATTTCCATTTGTTCATTTGGTCATTTTCTTATTTCAATTCATATTAAAGTACATGGAAACTCTCATTCTCATGAATTTTAGTGCACCCCAAAGTGTGAAAATACATCATAGAATATTTTTGTTTTTTGTTTTTTTATAAACCAAAATAAAAAAAATATATATATACTTAATAAGAATTAAAATTTCAATTAAACACGTTAAATATTAGAAATAACATAAAATTATTAATATTTAAAAATGAGATCATTTCTTGATAATGTGTTGTTAGATAGTCGAGAAATACTGGTACACCCTCATTATTAGAACTGAATCTACTCTTCCAACCAACATATAACTTGTACTTATATGATTTCCATAACTCTTGATGATCCATCAATCATGCAACCATAAAAACATTAAGGTCTGTAAAGTTAAACTGATGTTCCAATAAATATGTTAATTCACATAAATAGAAAAATAATATAGATATAAAGCTAAAAAAATTAACCATATCTCTGTCCATGATTTCTACCTGATTTCATTACTGATAATCCTCCACAAGACTGGTTTCATTGGAATTTTATCATTATAATTGGCTAATCTTCCCATAAAACATCTACACTACCTATAATTTTTGCCTATCATTTAATTGTCTTCATTGTATTCCACCATTATTTTTGTTTGGTTATTTGAGGCTTCACACATATGGGTACGACCACATCACTTATTAGATAATCCCAAGGAATAATATAAAAGGTAAAAAAGACGAAATATGATACAATATAATAGGGAAAAAAATTCATTGTTATAATTTGACTAACTTATAATAAAAAATATGATGCATACTACTTATCAGGAACTGATGGATCTATAGGATATCCTGAATCCATGTCTTATGAATGATGTGACTTATCTAATTCTTTCACAAGGTGATCTTCATGAACTAGAGTAGAAGAATGAAAAATAGAATCATCAGGTCCTAGTTGGATAGTAGTAAATGGGGGTGGTGTAGACATGGTAGGGAAAAGATAGAAGGGTTGGGAATAAATCATAAGATATAGATATGATATAGGTGGGAATATTCCCGGAGGTGTTATAAATACAGCGTAAGAAGAAGTCGTTAAATGAAATTGTTATGGAGATATGGGTGGGAACATCCATAGAGTCTCAATTGGAGGATGAAAATGTGTGGTAGATGGGGTGCTCATTGGCGGGTCAGGATGTGAATGGGTATAATGAGTGCTCCATCTAGCTCTCGGAGCACCCCCACTCAAACCCATACTAGTTAGATAATGAGAATTTGACTCTAGTTGAGATGGAATAACTTAAAAAAATTGATAAATTAATAATAACATGAAATTAAATATAATAAAGAAGTAAAATATTATAATTATTATACTAACTAAGGGAACTAGAGGAGGGAACCCAAGATCATGGATTTTTTTATCATAATGAAATAATATCTTCCTTTTTTACATCTTCAGTATCTTTCATAATTTTCATAATAATAAAATTAAACAATTTTGGTTTTAAAAATTATACATACATATTTTAAGTCAAAGTAGTCAAAAATGATTTCATAACATTTTTTAGAAACTATAATATAAAACCAATATATACTTTTTTTAAAGCCCCGTTTTAAACCTTATTTTAGGAATTGAAGTAAATATAATTAAATGAAATAAAAATAAATAATACTAACACACAAATATCATTCCCAATTCAATATAAATTAATGTATTTACAGTAGTACAAACATGAGAACCCCAAGTTATGGTAAACTGAATGAAAATGAACATATATGGTTTCTTTTATAAATTACCCACCACTACATCATGTTTAACATCAATTATCACAATGAAAAAAATTGAGCCATCAAATAAAATATTTTGGTCAAAATAAATTGGGGCATAAATGGGGTCAATTTCTTCCCCACTATAATGAAAAATATTTCTTAGGATTACTTCTATAATGACACTGTAATCTGGTCACAAATTATCCTTCAAAAAAACATCATTTTTCTATTGATGCCAAAATATATGGTTTATAGGTATCTAGGAATCATGTCATGTTAATAATTATGAATCTATAGTCATTAATAAATGTACCATTCCACATCATTGAATCAATCCATTTATATATTATCATAGTGACTTGACCATGAGAGTAGTAAACTAATTAACATATTTTTTTAACTAGCCAATAATAAGACACATTTTCATATCAAGGCCTACTATATGATACAATAGAATAATATAATGATGTTGAATTCAATATAACACCATAACATTATGTTCTCATTTTCACCTCTCAATCAGTTATAACAAATTTGGACACATTGATAATTAAAAAAAATCATTCATGAACCAAATAATTGGGACCAAAATCCAACACTCTTAATTTTTGAGAGATGAAGTAAATATGAAAAATAAATACCTAAAATATATATGAATAATAAAATGAAATGAATATTTATATTTGAAATTAAATAATTTAATGGTCATACATTTGATTTAAACCAATCATAAAATTATTCATTATGAAAGCCTCTCTTCTTCCCAAATGAAAAGATCAATTAACTCTACTTATAAATTTTTTCTTCTACAAATAAAATGATAATAAATGATTAATGTATTTGTGAAATGAAATATTATGATATAACAGGTAAATATTTAAATTACTTACTTAACATGGTCATCAGTTAAACCACACATAAACAAGACAATGTAATATGCCATATTCAACTCTTCAAGGATCAATGTAGCCAATGTATATGACCCGAAAATTCCTATAGTTTGAGGAAAATATTGAAATGAGGGATAAATTTCCCCATAGTGATCATATTTATTTCTCTTTGTCCTATTATGACTTTTTATCACATAAAAATATATATTAGGAAAAGATTCATACATTATTAATCTAGATAACCTCCTATAATGGAATCTTTAGGATACATGTTGTTCTAGACATAATATTTAATTATAATCATATTCACTTAAATAGGATACATCCATAAAAAAGAAACAAGTCTCCCAAGAAGTGTTTTAGTTGGAATATGACCATCTAAATGCATTATGTATGTGAAAAATGATGGGGGAATGTTTTTTCAACTCACACAAAATTAATGGTACCTCTGTAAAAAAGTTTATGACGAATATCTTAGATAACCTTTTAGAATAATGTTCTCTAAAAAATGGAACAATAGAACAAATTTAAACCTAATATTATTGGATAGTAAATGATTGATTTCTATTAGAATCAATTCATGAAGAGGTATATGATAATCATGAGTTTTATGGATTTTAGTTTCAATTACCTTCTGTTGAATTATTTATATATGTTGTTGTAATAGATATCAGGAACATTCATATTATCCAATACTTAGAGAAATTGATTTTTCTCTAAATATTTCATCACATAAGAAGCACACATGATACAATTTTGGTCGAATACCCCAATACAATAAGTCCTGGTGAGATCATAAGTCAAATATGGTATTCCCCTTGATATTTAGATGAATTGAATGAAATAGTTCACACATATTTTTATCAATGTTAATTATGAAAAAATATTGATGTAAAAAATTGGTAGAAAAATATAGAAACTCAAAAAAATAACTTTTTTTGAATTTCAAGTGGACTCAGTGTTAACATTATTTCCATTTTAATATTAAATATAACCATTCCACACTGAAAAACAATAATATTTCAATTCATTAAGCACACCAGTTCTTAACATATTTTGAGCTGGTTGTTCAGTGTTATCAATATTGTCAAACCTTATATTATTATTCTAGTATTGATGATCCATTTTAAATAATCGATGATACCACATGAAACTGAATATATGAAGATATTTAAGATTTATTGATCATGTATTATTCATACAAATAAGACATTATTGGTTTCCCATCATTCTACAACAAAAAAACATTTAATAAGCTGGGAAATCATTTATAGTCATATCTAGGTAACAAACATATGAAATATATTTTTTATTGAATCCTTGAATTTTGGAACACTCATATTCCAAAGTTTCATCAACTCTCTTATTAAATTATGCAAGTTGACGATTATCTGTTTCCAAGATCAAATGTTTTCGATATTATTATACTCAAGAAAGTGAAAGGTTTTTTCATAAAAATCAATATAGGAAGATTAAAAATTGGAATAAAAATTGGTCACATGATATGAGTAGTAATCATCTGACCCAAAATATTACAACCATCATAGTAGACAAGAATATATTTTGAATCATACGAATCAATATAATATGTCACATGACTTTCTATGTCACCTGATATGGTGTTTCATTTTCATTAGCCTTCCATCAAGATGTTCCATATTATTTACAGTCATTAAAGTCTTTGGATTCCTCCCAAAATAAACATCATTCTTTAGGACAAGAATGAAATTTATTAGTAGAAAATTCAAGCTGAATAATTATCTTCCATTACATTTATTATTTGAGGAAATATCAGAACCACCCAGAAGATATTATTAAAAAATGTAATAATATAATCAATGGGATTATTTTAAATTTCATACATTGTTTTTCCATGATATAACCTCATTAAAAATATCAACATTTTCATTTTATTACATTCCTGACATAAAGGAGTTATGTCGTCATCCATCAATTTTTTTCACTCCATCAAAATAATTATCTTCATTTTTTCCTCAAGTGCATTGATAACATTGTCTTATATTATTTTTAAAATAAATCTATTGTGATAATGAACAAATATAAATTGGTCAATTATAATATTCTCTATACCACATCTTTCTTACCATTCATGAATAGAAGAATATTTTCTCATATCTCTATTGTGATAAAAAAACATAATAGTTTTCTTAAATTCCATATTTTTTATATGCTATATAAATTTTTTCCAGAATTAACCGTGGTATTCCAACACAATTATAACATTCACATTGTATAGAACCTCTATATGAATAATTTTTAAAAGAAAAATCTATAAAAACATACAAATTATTTTGAAACTCAGTTGAAATTTGATCAATATGATACATCCAGCATCTATCCATTCTATTACCGGGGAAAAAATTATATTCAAATAAAAAATGTAAACCATAATTAGAAAATTAATTATAAAAATGTTTAACATAAAATTCATCAAATCATTTTAGTAGATATAAAAATAGAGAATAAGATAAAAAATATATTTTATTAGTGATTCTTATAAATAATTAACCAGATAAATTATAAGACATGTAATGAGAAACAAATATTACACAATAAAATTAAATACAAATGTATTAATGAAAAAAAATTTAAAACATACATGTCTTGAATATTACATTAATCCAATTAAATTCACTTGTATTTATGATGGAAAAAATTTACTCAATAATGAAAATAGTGTGTCACCCAAAATCACAAAAAAAACATGTTGTAATAATATCATGGAAATTCTATCGTAGTTGATATAAATATAAATAATCTTCTAATCATAATATCATAGAAAATAATATTTCTAAAATAATAAAATATATATCTAAAAGTTAATAAAGGCGAATGGAAGCTTGAATCTTTATGATATATTAAATGCGAAAGTGATTATGTATTTAAGACACCTTTAATCCTCTCATATTGGTAAAGGGGGGATTGGGCAGAGTTAGTTGACCATGATTATATCCTTTATAGAGTCAACACATTCAAATACCAATCCATTATTTAAAAACCAATTCATCACTGGAAATGATACCATATTTGGGGATCTATCACAGAAATATATCCCCTTTATATTCTTATTAATAGGGAAATAAACATGAAAATGTATACTTTACTGAATATAATTCTATAATGATTTCTAACTTCAAAGACAAATTAAAATTATAGTGTAGAGGATTATAAGGAACACTTATAGGAAACCAAATTGAATAAAATTAATGAATAAAGTGAAAAATATAGAATACTAATATCCATACAAATGAAGAGAAATCGGTATCATAAGAAAAAACTAAGGCATACTCCATGAAATCCAAATAAGGTGCATGTATTGGAATAAATAACAACTAAGGAATACTAATAGAAAATGCGTATTTCTTATCTAGTTAGGTCATATTATTTTAAAATATAATTGAATATAACATTTATTCTTTAAAGGATTTTATTTAATCTTAACATTACTTATATTATTCGATAAAAGGAAAATATATTTTACATGATGTTCTATTTTAATTTAAAAAGTATTTATTTTGTGGAAGATCCATCAGGACTAAATAATTAATCTATTCTATCCCACTTTATGAAACACTTCAATTACTTACCCACTAATGAAGCCTATAAATTTATGTAAAGTGTGGTTATATAGTTTTTTATTCATTTAATGTGTAGTGGAAATAAATGGATAACTAATTCAAACATGATAAATGAATTAAGTAATAATTTGTATTAAAAACTAATTTATAATCAATAGTTAATTAAAATAGGTGAATCTAAGGTTTATACTGTTAATGTTTTCTTAAATAGATAAATTCTTATGTAAAACATTATTAATGAAGACCATGTCACATAAAATTAATATGATCCAAGAAGATTTCCATTCATAATTATATAATTATTTCCTAACATTTAGTAAAGGATTATATAAATATTTCATATAATAAGGGTTTTAAATTTTTTCAACATTTTAAATAAAATTATTTATTTATTTTAAGTAATATCTAATTATTAATTCTATCTAAATCATGATAATTAATTCATTAAAACATTCTTAACAAGTACAATAAATACAATAGTGAATTTATTAAGAACCAACCATTATAGATAAAGTATTATTTCAAATTTATTTATAATATTATAATCATGTACATCATCTTATAATTATTCCATTTTGGTTTAAAACAATACATAAATAGTTTAATTATTGTTCATGGTATAAAAAAACTAAATTTCAATAATTAAATTATGCCTCTCAATTAT
Organism: Viscum album; assembly: GCA_963277665.1. NCBI lineage: Eukaryota > Viridiplantae > Streptophyta > Magnoliopsida > Santalales > Viscaceae > Viscum > Viscum album. The sequence goes on along the minus strand of OY728136.1, from coordinate 1,420,380,319 downwards.
AATAAAAACTAATAGTAACCCCTATAGTGAACTTAAATATGGTCACCAAAAACAAAAATATTTAAATTCATAAAATATTCTCCCAAAAAAATCTAATATTTATTTTAAATTCTTAAGAATCCATAGGGTATTTTTCAAAATGAATAATTTTTTTTGAAAAAGGTGGTGCCTGGCTAGGAAACCATGGCACAATTAATATAAAAAAGAGGTTACAAGGGTCTAAAATATGGAAACATATTACAATATTTGTTTTAAAAGGGAAGTATATCATTAGAAAGATCATAAAGCCATGTAATATCTTTATTAACTCTCTTATTCTCAAGGCCATCACCAACCATTTTAGATTCCCAATATATATGAGTGATGATGTAGTTTATGTCGAGAAGATTGTGGATGCATCCCGTCTAGTGTGTGGAGATCAGCCACACAAGATGCATCACACCATTCCAAATTGATTACACAATGGTGGTTGAGTCACTGTCAATCCAAAGGTTGATTTAACCATGTTTTTTGGACAAGAAATGTCAAGAATCATACAGATCATTTCATATTCCGGTAAAGAGGAATTTCCACAACTACCATAAAATCATCCAAGGATCTGACCAGAATGATTCATAAAAATTTTACCACAACTCGCAGGGCCCATATTTCCTTTGGAAGCACCATCCACATTAAATTTATCCCAACCAGAGAGAGGGGAGCACCAAAAGACTTAAAAATTATGGTGATACTGATAGTAATTTCCATCAATATAGAGTCATCACATAATGCCAAAGTCATGCACCATGTTGTTGTAATTTCCCTTTTGGATTGAAGGAGCTTCACGCATGAAAATGAGAATCCACACTCGTCCAACATTATGACTGAATGAGGATTTATTATTAATAAGAGAATTTATATCATACCAGATCACGTGGTGAAGCTCACCGATAACAGTAAGTAAAATTTTCTTAATCTTTTAAGAATTGTCCATATCCGCACATTTCATTAATTGAGATCTGACTGAGCCACGTGTAAACCACCAAGAGTCAAAAATGTCAAAAATATAATTCCAATGAGCAGAAGTAGTAGAAAAATAAAGAAAGAGATGATCGGAATCTTCTCTGTGTCGGTTGTAGATACTGCATTTAGAACAGAGATGAATTCCATACGATTGAATAGGATCATCTGTGGAGATCCTATTGTGATCAAGTCACCAGAATAGAGTAAATCATGAGGTTTTTATCCAAGGTTTTTCAAATAGAATTATCCACCCAAAATCACTTTCAGAGTTACAAAATAGTGGTTATTATAGTTTTTTGAATTATGCATACCATTGTGAGCTGGTTCCTAGACTATGAAGTCCTTGGTGATAGAGAAAGAATAGGTATCAATGATATCCATGATGGTGTTAGAAAGATGATAATTTTGGGATCATAGGACATCTCTGATAGATATTTTGGTGTTCTCAGGATGTTGGTCAAGAGAAAATTTTGATATTAAAGGAGTTCTATTCCAGTTATCCAACCAAAAAATTCATTTAGTCACTAGAGAATATCCACCTAGAATTATTTATAATGGAGGAAAAAATATTATTTTATACAAGGCCAGATAGATGAGGAAAGAAAATTTTAGGTTACATTCTTGAGTTTTTCATGAAATCTACTTCTAAGGAAGATGGTTGAATTAGATTTATTATTAAGAAGATCCCAAGTGATTCAAAATGAATAAATTTTTATTAAAAAAGTACTTATAGGAATTTAATAGAATATATTTGATCCTTATTAGACTATAAATTTAAAAACACAATGATAGAAGTGATTCCATATTTCTATAGTAGAATCACATTCTTATATAAAAATGAAAATAATAGCTAGCATAAGAGAATGATTCAAAAATCACTAATACGACGTTGAAGAAGTTTAGAATAAAAATATCCTTGAATTATGGGAGAATGATGAAGAACACAAATGACCATTGCTTAGTTTAGGGGATAAAAATGAAGTGGAGGGAAGGAAATATAACCTTCCAAATATTATAATGGAAAAAATATAAGAAATGGAGGAAGAATAGATTCATGGTGGGGTAGAATCATCTAAAGAGGGGGTGGGGAAGACGAGGATCATATGAGGATATGGGACATTAGTGTTCGTCGATGAGGAGGGGATGTAGATCCTGTTATGTTAAGGATATATACACATTTTTTATTGAAAAATTGTTGGCATAACTTAACCTATTCTAATGAATTTTTTAAACTGTAGGTATATCTTTTTATAGGACCTCTATACTGATGGTTTCTCTAAACCATGGGTTTAGATGCATTGGGAAAGCCCTATTTTCTAGTAGTTCATAAAAAACCTAAAAATATCTAAAGATCCTTAAAAACAAACAATACCCTAAAACCTTGAACACCCATAAGAAAACCTTAAAAACCTAAAAACACTTAAAACCCCTAAAAAACAAAAAGGGATAATAACCCTAAAAATAACTAAAATACCCCTAAAACCCCAAGACCCTTGAAAACCATAAAACCCTAAAAAACCTTACAAATCCCAAAAAATCCCCTAAATCCCCTAGAAGACACTAAAAACTATAAAAAACCCTTTAAACCCTTAAAAATGTCAAAAAACTCTAAAATAACATTAGAAACTAAAAAACTCAAAAAAAACCAAAAAAACTAAAAATAAAACTAAAAACCCTAAAACAATTCTAAAAACCCTCCAAATCCCTAAACACCCAAAAACCAATAAAAATTGTAAAAAATCCCAAAATGTCCCTAAAATGTAATAACCCTAATAACCCTAAAAAACCATAAGAAAACCATATAACCCAAAAAACATAAAACCCCTAAAGGCTTAAAAAATTCTAAAACACTAAAAAACACTTAAAAATCACCCCCTCAAAATCCCTAAAAACCCTAAAAAGAAATAAAAATCCTAAAAGTCCATAAAAATCTTCCAAAAAGGAAAAACTCCTAAAAACCTATGAAAATTCTAAGAAAATAGTAAAAATAAAAAATAATAAAACCCCCCAAAACCTAAAATGTGCTAAAAACCATAAAAATACACTAAAATACCTAAAACCCTAAAAACCACAAAAAAAAATAAAGACCATAAAATACATTAGAACTCCATAATAACCTTTAAACCACTAAAGAATAAAAAAATCTTTTCAACCTCTAAAGACGTTTAAAAACTACAAAAACCATTAAAACCCATAAAAACTCAAAAACTCTAAAAACAAAAATACCCATAAAAACCAAAAAAAAACTCCAAAAATCCACAATCCCCGTAAAAACCTTAAAAACCCTAAAATACCATAAAAATCCTTAAAAATGTAAAAAACCCTAAAAACCATGACAACTCATAATAAATCCTTAAATACCAGAAAACACTTAAAACCCTAAAAACCTAAAAAATGTTAAAACCCTAAAACCAATAAAGACCTTAAAAACACTCAAAATCACTAAAACCCTAAAAATCTTAAAAATCCAAAAAAATCCCTAAAAATCCATCAAAATTTAAAAAAACACTAGAACCCCTAAAAATCCAAAAGACAAAATTAAAACCCTAAAAAAACTTAAAACCTATAAAAAACATAAAAACTATAAAACCCTAAAACCTCTCAAATGACCCTAAATCCCTAAAATCTCTTGACACCCATAAAAATCCAAAAAAAAGATAAAAACCATAAAAACCAAATAAATATCTAAAAACCTCATAAAACCTAATTTTTTAAAAAAGATATAAAAAACTTTAAACCCTCTATAAAACTCTATAAAACCCTACAAACCCAAAAAACCATAAAAAAAATTAAAAATCCTCAAAATCCCTAAAATCCTTAAAAACCCATAAATATCCCCACCCACCTAAAATCACTAAAAAATAAAAAACAAAAAAACCTAAAATACACTAAGAAAACTATAAAATGAAAAAATACTTAAAACCCCAAAACCCTAAAAAAAACTAAAACCCCTGAAAATAATAAAACCCTAAAATCCCTAAAAAAACCCTAAAAACTCAAAACCACAAAAATCATAGAAACCCCCCAAAATCCTTAAGAAAATGCAGAAATTCATGAAATCACCAAAGAAAAAAAATAGAAAACTAAAATTTTTTTAATCCCCTAAAAGATGTAAAAAATGCTAAAAATCCCAAAAAACTCTAAACAGACCCTAAAAACTCTAAAACCCTAAAAACCCTAAAAACCATAGAAATCCAAAAAACATTAAAAACCCTAAAACCCATAAACCCACAAAAAAATCTAAAAAACATTTAAAATTCTAAATAACAGAAAAAAAAATCTAAAAACCTAAAAAACAAAAAGAGCTCTAAAATACCCCAAACCCCTCAAAATCCCTAAAATCCCTAAAAACCTTAAAATCCAAAAAAGCTCCAAAAATCCCCAAAAACATAATAAATCTTAATAAACCATAAAACCCCTAAGAAATTTATAATAACCTTAAAACATCGAAAACCCATTAAATTTTAAAAAAATGATAAAAACCATAAAACATCCTAAAATAATCTAAAACCCTAAAATCCATTAAAATCCATAAATCCCCTTAAACCATAAATATCCTAAAAAATACCTATAAATTCCTAAAAAACTAAAAAAACCTGAAAATCTCTATGAAATCCCTAAAAACCCAAAAAAACATAAGTCCCTTAAAAGAACCTAAAAACGCTAAAACCTAAAAAATCCCAAAAACTATTAAATCCCCCTAAAACCCAAATAAAATCCTAAAATAGGAAAAATTGTAAAAACCCATAAAACCCTGAAAACACTAATAATATAAAAACCCTTTAATCCTATAAATCATTAAAAAACTCTAATAATATTTAAAATCTAAAGAAACTCAAAAACACCCTAAAACCCCAAAACCCCATAAAACCCCTGAAACTACAAAACCCCCTAAAACCCCTAAAAAATCATAAAAAGCACAAAAATACTAAAACCCATAAAAAGCACAAAAATCCAAAAATTTCGTAAAAACATAAAAACCCCTAAAAACATTGAAAACCCTTAAGAAAACCTTAAAACCCTAAAAACCATAAAACTCATTAAAACCCCTTAAAACCCTAAAAAATAATAAAAACCATAAACACCCCCCAAACTATAAAAAACACCAAAAACTCGTAATCTTCATAATCCCTAAAACCCATAAAAGTCCTAAAAAATCCCTAAAAATACAAAAAATATAAAGAACTATAGAAACTTTTAAAACCCCAAATAAAACCTTAAATCCCTAAAAACACTTAAAAACACACAAAAAACCTAAAACACGAAAAAACCTAAAATATTCTAAAATTCATTAAAACATTAAAACACCTAAAATATAAAAACCCTAAAAAACCAAAAAAAACCCCTAAAAACTATAAAAACCATAAAAATCATAACCAACACTAAAACCCCTCAAAACCCTTAAAACGCCTAAGCCCCCTAAAAATCTAAAAAAATAAATAAAAATCCCTAAAAACCCTTAAAACCAAATGACATACATAAAAACCAAACAAACAATTAAAAAAACTAAAATACTTAAAATACAATAACAACACTAAAATCCCTAAAAACCATAAAAAACCTCAAAATCCCTAAAACTATAAAAATCATAATAATCTCTCAAAATCCATAAACACATAAATAATAACAAAAACCGTGAAAAACCCTATTAAAAAAATATAAAACCTAAAAACTCATAAAGACCTAAAAAAGACAAAAACTCCATTAAAGACCCTAAAACCACCTAAAAACTATTAAAAATTAAAATAACAAAAAAACCCAAATACCCATTAAAAACTCTAAAAACCAATTAAAACACTATGTAAAAATCCATTAAAATTTGAAAAAATGTATAAATACTAAAAAAATCTCTAAAACATAAAAATACCATAAATAACCTAAAGACACAAAAACCTCAAAATCCTTGAAAACCATAAAAACCATAAAAATATTTCAAAAAATAAGAAAATACCAAAAAATGTAAAAAAAAACCCTATAAACCCCCCAAACCCCTGAGAATACCTTAAAACTAAAAAAACACTAAAAACCTTTAAAAACCTAAAAACTCTAAAAACCCTAAAGCCCCTAAAAACAAAAAAAAAACCCAGAAAAGCCCTCAAAATCCCTAAAACCCCTCAAAATCATTAAAATCATAAAAGAACATAGAATCCCTAAAAATGTAAAAACCATTAAAAACTGTGAAAACCACTAATAAAACGTTAGAAAGAAAAAACACCTAAATCCCCTAAAAACTAAAACACTAAAACCCCTAAATACCCTAAAATTACCTAAAGACCTAAAAGACCCAAAAAACCCCCAAAAACCATTAAAAATATTTTAAAAAAAACTATAACCCCTAAAAACAACAAAAAACCCAAAACCCATTTAAACCCCTAAAAAGTTAATTAATTCTAAAACTATTAAAATCCTAAAAATTAATAGAAAAACCCAAATAACCCAAAAAATCTCAAAATCCAAAAAAACTTTAAAACCCAAAAAACTCTAAGAATCCGAAAAACCCCTCAAAGTCCCTAAAAACCATAAAACATAAAACTCATAAAAAACCACAAAAAATCATAAAAACCTCGAAAAAAACAAAGATAACCTTAAGAAATAAAAATAGTTAGAACCCCTAACAACCGAAAAATTGCAAAAAAGCCTAAACATCCCAAAAAACCCAAAATCCCTAAAACAGTAAAAACCATTAAAATTATAAAAAATCCCTAAAATCATTAAAATTGAAAACAAACTTAAAAAACATAAAAATAAAATAAAAACCTAAAAACACTAAAAACCCAAAAAAAGTTAAAACCCTTAGAAACACTAGAACACCATAAAACCCCTAAATACCCTAAAAACCCAAAAAACCCCTAAAACCATAAAAGTACTAAAAACCTATAAAACCCCCAAAAACCAAAAAAAAACCCTATAAACCCTTAGAAATGATGAAAAGCTCTAAAAAATGTAAAAACCATAAATTTGTCAAAAAACACCAAATGCCCAAAAAAGCCCCCCAAAACCCCTAAAAACCCTAAAACCCTAAAACACATCAAAATACCTTAAAACCATAAAAATATATAAAATAAATAAAATTCCAAAAAAACATAAAGAAACCTAAAAATCCAGAAAACCCCTACTAGTACCTTAAAACCGTAACAACACTTAATACCCCAAAAAATGTAAATGACTCAAAAAACCCAAAAACCCATAAATTTCCCAAAAAACCCAAAAAACTGTAAAAATCATAATTAATACCTAAAAATACATTAAAACACAAAAACCCATCAAAAATCTAAAAACTGATAGGAAAACTCTTAAAAACTAAAAACACTTTAACCCCCTAAAACCCTAAAAAGTCTAAAAACCCTAAAAATAACCTAAACACCATAAAACCTCTAAAATCCTAAAAACCCAAAAACCCCATTAAAATCTAAATCCCATTAAAAACTCTTTAAAAACATTAAAAGACATTACAGGACATTAAAAAAATAAAAAAAAATTTAGAAACCTTACAAACAATAAAAAATAAAAAACCCCCCAAAAACACAAAAACCCCCAAGAAACCCCTAAAAACCCTCCAAATCCTTAAGAACCCTAAATATCATAAAAATCCTAAAAAATCCATAAAAATTATTAAAAACATAACAAACTGAAAATCCTATAAAATACTTAAGAAAACCTTAAAAACCTAAAACATTTAAATCACATAAAATTTAAAACTCTAAAAACTGTAAAAAACCTAAAACCAAAAAAATCTTAAAAATCCCTAAAAACTCCTAAGAATTTAAATAAATATAAAACCATGAAAACCCATAAGAAACCCATATATTATTAAAAACACATTATACCCCCATAAAAATATAAAAAATGATAAAACTCCTAAAAACACTAAAAAGACCATAAACACCCTAAAACCCCTAAAAACCATAAAACCATAAAACCCATAAAAACTATAAAAACCCATAAAAACTCTAAAATCCTTTAAACCCCAAAAAATGTTAAAACACTCTAAAAACCTTAAAAAACAATTAAAATTCAAAAGACCATCAAAATCCCTAAAAACCCTAAAAAATTATAAAAATCCTAAAACCCCCTTAAAATACCGAAAAAATAAAATACCGTAAATCCCCTATAAAAAACATAAAAACCTAAAAACAATTAAAACCCCTAAAAACCAAAAAATGAAAAAAAAACCAAAACCCTAAAAACACTCAAAATCCTTAAAAATCTAAAAAATACATATAAATATAAAAAATCCCTAAAAATCACTAAAAATCTAAAAAACCCTAAAAACCTTGATTACACTATGAATTCCTTACAAAACTAAAAACACTTAAAACTATAAAAAATAGAAAAATGTTAAAACACCCCAAAAATCATAAATGTCTCTAAAATCTAATAGAGACCATTAAAATGATAAAACATTAAAAAACCACAAACCCCATAAAACCCCTAAAACCCCATAAAAAATTATAAAACAATTTTACTCCATAAAAATATAAAGAAAATCTAAAACACCTTAAAAAACTCAAAAATAAAAAAACAATAAAGACTGAAAAAATCCTAAAAACCCAAAAAACCCTCATAATCCCTAAAAACAATAAAAATCCTAAACAGTCCTAAAAATCCCTAGAAATATAAAAACCCTAAAAACTCTGAAAATTCCTAAGAAAACATTAAAAACCAAAAAAAATACTTAAAAAATATTAAAAAATGCGAAGAACCCTATAAAACACTAAAAACCAAAAAAAACTAAAATTCCTAAAGGACCTAAAAATCGAAAAGTCCAAAAAATACCTAAAATACCTAAAAATATAAAACCCCCAAATAACTCTTAAAACCCCCAAGAATGCCTTAAAATCTTAAAAACACTTACAACCCCTAAAAACCTAAAAATTGCTAAAAACCACCCACAAAGTCCTAAAAAGTTCCTAAAACCCCTTAAAATTCCAAAAACCCAAAAAAAACCCTAAATCCTTATAAAACCGAAACCCATAAATCCCTAAAAAATAGTAAAAATCTATAAAACCTTTTAAACCACAAAATGTAAAAAACTATAAAAACTCCTTAAAGTCCAAAAAAACTCAAAAAACACCTAAAATCCAAAAAACACACTAAGAAAACTAAAAATACATTAAAAATTACTAAAAATAATAAAAACCATAAAACCATGTAAAACCCAATGAAAACCTTAAAAACACTTAAAATACCTAAAACATTTTAAAACCTAAAAATGATAAAAACCCTAAAATCCCAAAAACCATTAAAATCCAAAAATTGCTAAAAAAATACTTCAAAATAACCTAAAATCATAAAAATTATAAGAAATACCTATAAATCCCAAAACACGTAAAAAACCATAAAACCCTGAAAAAACTCTAAGAAAATCTTAAAAAGTTAAGAACAAATAAAACTCCTAACAACATAAAAGATGATAATAACCCTAAAAACTTGTAAAAGACCCTAAAAATAATTAAAAAACCTTAAACCCATAAGAACCTTAAAAACCAGTAAAAATATAAAAACCATTCAAACACAAAAAAACACTAAAAATATAAAAAACATTAAAATTTATAAAATTTATAAAATACCCTAAAAACTAAATAAACTACTAAATCCCTAAAAACACTAAGATATCCCCAAAACCCTCAGAGTCCATAGAAACCCTAAAATCAATAAATATCCTATAAAATCTATAAAAATCCAAAAAAACATAAAAACCTACAAAACCATGGACAAACCAAAGAAAACATCAAAATCCTAAAAAAACTTCAATTCCCTAAAAACATAAAAACACCAGAAACCCTAAAACCCCTAAAATCCATCAAAATCTCTAAAAACCATAAAAATATTTAAAAACAATAAAAATACCTAGAAACTTAAAAAGCCATAAAACCCCTGAAAACCCCTAAGAAAACCTCAAAAACCAAAGAAAAACATAAAACCCCTAAAAAACTTAAACTCGGATAAAAACAGTTAAAACCCACTAAAAACTATAAATCCTTTTAAACTACAATAATGTTTAAAAAACCATAAAAACCCAAAAATCTTAAAAACCCCATATAAACAAAAAAACCAAAAAAACACTAAAAACCCTCCAAATACATAAAAACCATAAAAATCATAAAAATCTGTAAAAAATTAAAACCCCTAACAACCTAAAAACCCCTAAGAAAACTGTAAAAACATAAAAATAATTAAAACCCCTAAAAACCTAAAAATAATTAAAATCCTAAAAAAATAACTATAAATACTATAAAAACATTAAAAATCCCTAAAAACCCTATAAAACATAAAATTTCTAAAACGCACTGAAAATCCCTAAAAACGTAAAACCCCTAAACCCTATAAAACCCCCAAGAAAACCAAAAAAACTACAAACAATTAAAATCCCTAAAAACATAAAAAATTCTATAAACCCTAACAAATTATAAAAACCCTAAAATAATACCTAGAACCTTAACAACCCATAAAAACACATAGAATCCTAAAAACCACTAAAAACATTAAAAACCATTTAAAATACTAAAAAAGTTAAAATAAACTATAAAACCTTGAAACACACAAAAAACCCTAAAACCCAAATAAACCATAAGACCGTAAAAAACTAAATACCCTAAAAATCATCAAAATAACTAAAAACCGTAAAATTTATAAAAGAGCCTAACAAATCCATAAAAACATATAAAACCGTAAATACTTTAAATATCCTAATAAAACCTTAAAAACCTAAAAACACTTAAAAACCCTAAAACCTAAAACCGCTAAACACAAAAAATACCAAAAAATCATAAAAACCGTAAAAATATAAAAAACCATATAAACCATAACAATCCGAAAAAACCAGAAAATCCCTAAAAATCATAAGACACATAAAATTATTAAAAACCATAAGAAAATCTAAAAACTTAAAAATAAAACCCCCAAAACCCTAAAAATTTCTAAAAAACCCAAAGAAGTCCCTAAAACAATAAAACCTCTAAAAAAATATAACCCACTACAAAACTTCAAAAACCATAAAATCACATAAAACACCTAAAAAGCCTAAAACCCCTCAAAATCTTTTAAAACCCTAATCCCACATAAAAATAATAAAAAATCTATTTAAATTCTTTAAAAACCAAAAACCCAGAAAAATATAATGAGAACCTAAAAACATAAAAACAGTAAAAAGCCCTAAAACCCTAAAACATTTTACAAAACCAAGAACCCTAACATCCCAAAAAATACTAAAAATACCTAAAGATCATAAAAATTGAAAATTACTAATGAAACATAAAATGAATAAAAACATATAAAATCCTAAAAACCTGAAAAAATACTATAAAAACCTATAAACCCCTACAAATAGTTTGAACTGCAAAAGACCTAAAAAATACTAACAACCCTAAAATAACCATAGAACCCCTAAAATTCTCTAAAAAACACAAAACCACTAAAAATATAAAAAATCCTTTAAACTCACTAATTTCCTAAAAACCATTAAAATACTAAAAACCATTAAAATACTAAAAAACATTTAAACCTCTAAAAATGTTTAAAAACTCTATAAAACCATAAAACCCAAAAAAACTTAAAAACATAAAAATACCAAAGAACCTAAAAACCCTAAAATCCCTAAAATCCCTAAAATCCTAAAAATCCTTAAAAATCTGTAAAACATTAAAAAAACCTACAAACCCTGAAAACCCCTAAGAAATCCTTCAAAACCTAAAAACACTTAAAACCATTAAAAGCCAATGAATACTAACAACCCTAAAAAATCCTTAAAAACATAAAAAACCCAGAAAACCCATTATAATCTATAAAAACCCTAAAAAACATTAAAATACAAAAAAATCCCTAAAAACCCTTATAATGTTAAACACCTTAAAAACCTAAAAGACCAAAAAAATATAAAATAACAAATAAAAATAAGAAATGAAAAAACCCTAAAATCATTATAAAATCACTAACAAACATAAAGCCCCCCAAAACCATAAAACCCCCTAAAAACCAAAAACAACCCCATAAAAACCCAAAACCCCTTTAAAACTCAAAATAACCTTTCAACCCCTAAAAAAATCAAAAAACCCGAAAAAACGTCATAACCAAAAAAATATCAACCCCCACCCTAAATACTAAAAAAACCCATAAAACACTAAAACCCGTAAAAACCATAAAACCATAAAACCCCTCAAAACACTAAAAAACAAGGATTCCTAAAAATCATTAAAAATACTAAAAAATTTAAAAACCACTAAAAACCCTAAAAATACAAAATAAATATTTAAAAACATAAAAAGACTCTAAACCCATAAAGAAACTAAAAAAATTCTAAAAACCCTAAAACAATGAAATCCTTGAAAACCATAAAAATATTTAAAACCCCCTAAAATTTTTAAAAAATACCTAAAATCCCAAAAATGAAAAAGACTCAAAAACCCTAATAAAAACTGGAAAACAAAAAAACTCATTAAACTCTTAACATTAAAAAACCACTAAAACCCTAAAAGCCCAAAAATCCCCTAAAAAGATAAAAAAAACTAAAATCCCTAAAAACAACTAAAAATTATAGAAACCCTTTAAATCCAAAAAAAAAACATTAAAAAAACATAAGCTCCTAAAAATAAAAAAAACCCAAAAAACCTAAAAAAAACATAAACCCCTTAAACTCATTAAAATCCTAAAAAATCTCAAAAATCCCTAAAAACATTAAAAACCTAAAACAAATTGGAAACCCCTAATAAAACCTTAAAACACATAAAACACATCATAAACCCCATAAATTCTAAAAAACATAAAATACCCTAAAACCCATAAAAACCATAAAAAACCTTAAAACATTAAGAAACCTAGTGAACACCCTAAAAATTGAAATTTTAAAAAAAATTAAATCCCTAAAAAAATTAAAAAACTCTTAAAAACCATAAAAACCCAAAAAACCCAAAAACCACAAAACACCATAAAATTCGTAAAAAAGCTAAAAACAATAAAAACCCTATAAATTGCTAAAAACCCTAAAACTATAAAAATCCTAAAACAACCCTAACAATACCTAAAAACATAAAAAACTCTAAAAAGCCTAATAAAACATTAACTACTAATAATAATTAAAACCCCCTAAAACATAAAAGATGCTAAAACCACTAAAAAACCTTAAAAAACCAAAAAACCATAAACCCCTTTTAAAATCCATAAAAACCTTAAAAACAAATAAAAATAAAAAAACGCTAAAAATAGAAAAACCCCCAAAACCCATAAAAATCACTTAGAAAACCTTAAAAACCTAAAAACAACTTAAGGCCATTAAAAAAATAAAATACATAAAAACCCTAAAAACCATAAAAAAACAGTAAAACCGTTAAAAACCATAAAAATTCTAAAACCCCTAAAAATAATAAAAACCACTAAAAACAGTAAAAATCCATTAAATTCATAAAGATATAAAAAACTATAAAAAAACCTTGAAAACACTAAAAACAAAAAAATACTAAGAAACTAAAAAAAACCCCTTTAAAACCCATTAAAACCCTAAAAATTCTTAAAAGCCTGAAAATCCCTAAAAACACTAAAAACCATAAAAAACATAGAAATTCCCTAAAAATTATTAAAAACACAAAACCCCAAAAAACCCAAAACCCCCTAAGAAAACCATAAAATTCGTAAACATATATAAAACCCCAAAAACAGTAAAACATTTTAAAATCCTAAAAAACCTTAAAATCCTAAAAAAAGCTAAATATTTTAAAAATTCTTATAAACCTTACAAATATAAAATTCTTTTAGAACTCCTAAAATCCCTAGGAAGCCTAAAGACACTAAAAACCCAGAAAAAACATTCAAAAACCTTAAAACCTAAAAACACTTAAAACCCATAAAAACATAAAAAAATACAGAAACCCAAAAACCTTTGAAAAGACACTAAAAACCCCAAAAAAATTAAAACCACAAATAAATCCAAAAAACATAAAATGCACTAAAAACCTAAAAAACCAATAGAAAAAAATCCAAAAACCCATGTCACCCCTAAAACATTAAATAATTCTAAAAAAACTTTAGAACCCAAAAAGAGGGAAAAGCCATGAAAATCCATAAAGACACAAAGAAATTATAAAAAATAGTAAAAAATCCCTAAAATTCCTAGAATGTTAAAAAACCTAAGAAAACATTAAAAATCGAAAATCCATTAAAACCTCTAAAAACCTATGAAATTCTAAACCCTACAAACCCTAAAAATAGTATATAACCGTAAAACCTCAAATTCTCTAAAAACTTAATAAATAATAAAAATCATTACCAAGTTCAAAATTTACCAAAAAATATAAAAAACTATAGAAACCAATAATAACCCTAAGAAAATATTAAAAAACTAAAAAACATAAAACACTTAGAAACCCAAAAAACGTTAAAAACCCTAAAAAACACTGAAAATACCCTAATCCCCTAAAACCACTAAATTCCATAAAACCCCTTAAAACCTTATAAAAAATTAAAAAAATTTAAAACCATGATAACCATTAAAAATCTCAAACCCTTAAAACCAAATTTTTTTTTAAAAAAACTCTAAAAAACCAGTAAACCGAAAAAACCCTTTGAATCTTTAAAAACCCTAAAAAAGAATAAAAATACATACAGACATAATAACCCCAAAAAAATTGAATACCCATAATAAAAACATAAAATACTAAAAACATATAAAACAACTAAAAAACTAAAATTTATAAAATCTCTAAAATCCCTAAAACCCATCAAAATCATAAAAATCCCTAAAAACAATAAAAATCCATAAAAATCCATAAAAATCCAAAAAAATGGAAGGAAACTAAAAATGTTAAAAACCATAATAAAACATTAAAAACCTGAAAAAAAATTAAACCCTTAAAATCAAAAAGTCCCTAAAAACAAAAAAACTATAAAACCCTGAAAACCATAAAACCATAAACACCTAAAACCCGTATAAAACCCAAACTACCCATAAAAATCTAAAAAAATTTAATACCCTTAAAGCCCTTAAATATGTTAATAAAATCTAGAAAACCTTAAAATCCCAATAGAAAACTAACACCCACAAAAAACCATAAAACTACAAAACCCAAAAAAACCCAAAAACCCCTCAAAATCGCTAAAAACCGTAAAAACCAAAAAAAATTTATAATAATTCAAAAAAATACATAAAAATATATGAAACTATGACACACTAAAAACCCCAATGAAAAACATAAAAACCTAAAAACACATAATAACCCTAAAAAACCAAAATATTTAAATAATCCTCAAAATTCCTAAAACCCCTCAAAATCGCTAAGAACGCTAAAAACCATTAAATATTAAAAAATCCCCAATAGTATCTAAAAACATAAAAAAATATAAAATTATAAAAAACACAATGAAAGGCTAGGAACCTAAAAACACTTTATACTGCTGAAAACATAAAAATACAAAAAACTCTAAAAACCGTAAAGGTCCCTAAAAACTAAAAACTCCCTAAAAACCTTTAAACCCCTAGAAACATTAAAAAACTATGAAAATCCATAAAAAACATAAAATCCCACTAAAACTCTAAAAAACCCTTTAATCCCCTAAAAACATAAAAACCCTAAAAAATCGTAAAACCCCAAAAATTAAAAAAAAAATACATAAACACCCAAACAAAACAGAAGACCCCAAACCCTAAAAATAATAAAACCTTAAAATCCCTTAAAATATTAAGCACAAAAAATCCTAAAAAATCTTTAAAAATACCTAAAAATTAAAAATCTATTAAAACCCTAAAAACCATAAAAAAAATAAAAACCAAAAAGACTTAAAAACTTTAAAAAACCAAATAAAATGTTAAAAACCCAAAAAACCCTAAAAATCATAAATCCCTAAAACACTCTAAATCCATAAAACCCCAAATAACTATATAAAATCATAAATATTCCTATAAATCCCAAAAAAAACATAAAAAACCCTAAAACCGTAAAAAATCGTAAGAAAATATTAAAACCTAAAAACAATTAAAACACCTAAAACTCCTAGGAAATTCTAAAAACCCTAAAACCCCCCAGATGGACTTAAAACTCACAAACCCATAAAAACCCTAAAATCCTTAAAACATTAAAATCCTTAAATACCATAAGAATACCTAAAAACCCACTAAAAATCCAGAAACCCTTTGAACCCCTAAAAATATTAAAAATTTATAGAATACCCTAAAACCCCAAAAAAAACACCACAAAACCTAAAAACCAAAAAAACTCAAAAAACACTAAAAAATATATGATACCCTCAAACCATTAAAAACACTAAAAATCTATAAAAATCTACAAAAATTCCCAAAAATTCCACACAAACATAAAAAACACTTATAACCCAAATAAACCCAAATAAAATCTTAAAAACCTAAAACACATAAACCCCTAAAATAAAAAAATGATAACAACTCAAAAAGGACCTAAAAACACAAAAACTCCCTAAAAAACTCAAACCCCCCCCAAACACTAAAACCCCATAAAAATCCTAAAAAATCCCTAAAAATCTGTAAAAACACAAACCACCTAAAAACCCTGAAAAAAACCAAAGAAAACCTTAAAAACCTAAAAGCACTCAAAACCCCTAATACCATAAAAATGATAAAAACACTAAAACTCTCTAAATCCCTAAATGAACCTTAAACCCTAAAAACCGCTAAGAACAAAAAAAAAACATGAAAAATTTTATAATCCCTAAAAACACAAAACAAACCCAGTAAAAACACTAAAAACCCATTAAACGCCTAAAATTATAAAAAAAACTCAATAAAACCTAAAACCCCTAAAAACTAAAAAAAACTCTTAAAAGAAAAAAAATAATAGAAACAAGAAAT
The DNA here is from genome assembly GCA_963277665.1 of Viscum album. Classification (NCBI taxonomy): domain Eukaryota; kingdom Viridiplantae; phylum Streptophyta; class Magnoliopsida; order Santalales; family Viscaceae; genus Viscum; species Viscum album. The sequence continues at coordinate 1,420,363,509 of OY728136.1, read as the reverse complement.
CCCAAAAAAAAAACTCAAAATTTCTGAAAATGCAGAAAAACACTAAAAATTGCATAAAAATATATAAAAACATAAAACCCCTAAAAACACTTAATACCTTAATAACAAATTAAAACCTCAAAAAATGTAAAACCCCATAAAAATCTAAAAAACAATGAAAATAAAAAAAATTCCAAAAAAACCTTAATACCCCAAAAAATCCCTAAAAACCATATAAATCCTAAAAATCCATAAAAACATAAAAAAATCTAAAAACCCATAAGAAAAACATAAAAACCTAAAAACACTTAAAACCCATATAAATTAGAGAAACAAAATTGGTAAAACCCCTCAAAACCCCTAAAAGACCCAAAAATACCTAAACAACCTTTAAACCATAAAAACCACTAGAACTATAAAAAAAATACTGTCGTAAAAATGTAAAAAACTCTAAAAAACATTAAAAACCCTAAAACCCTAAAAAACCACAGAAACCCTCAAAATCACTAAAAATCCTAAAAAATATAAAAATTCTAAAAATAGTTAAAATACATTAGAATATAAAAATCTCTAAAAACCCATAAGCCGTTTAAGAAAACCTTAAAACCCTTAAAAACATTAAAACACTTAAAACCCCTAAAAACTAACAAATTATAACATTTCTAAAAAACCTCCAAAAGAACCTAAAAACACTAAAAATCATAAAAGCCCTAAAATACTTAAAACCCCTAAAATCCCATAAAATACCAAAAAGAAACTAAAACTATAAATATTATTTAAAATATCAAAACAATAAAAAATATAAAAAACTATAAACCACTAAAACCCCAGAAAAACCCAAAAAACAAAGAAAAAGACCATAAATACCCTAAAACTCTAAAAACACCTAAAACCCCTCAAAATCCCTAAAAACCATAAAACCCCATTAAACATAAAAAATACTTAAAAATTGTAAAACTATAAAAAACCATAAAAACCCTAAAACCCCTAAAAACCATGATGTTCTAAGAACACTTAAAACCCATAAAACCCTAAAAACCTAAAAAACCTAAAAACTAAGAAAACCCAAAAAGCCGAAGAAACCTTCAAAATAAATAAAAGCTATAAAAACCATATAAATCCTAAAAAACACCTAAAAATAAAAAAAACATAAAGAAAACTAAAAACCCTAAAAACCCTGAATAAAATTGTAACAACTTAAAATAATTTTAAACCCTGAAATAACCTAAAAATTCTAAATACCATAAAAATCCATAAACCCTAAAAAACTCTAAAACCCCTCATAATCCTTAAAATCCTAAAAACAGTAAAAATTCCAAAAAACCAAAAAATACCCCTAAAACGTAAAAAACCCAAAAAACCATGAGAACCCCTTGACAAAGTAAAAACCTAAAAAACATAAAACCCCAAAAAACCTAAAAAATGACAAAACCTCTAAAAACTCTTAAATGACCCTAGAATCCCCAAAACCAGTAAAAAATATAAAAACCCTTTAAACACCTACAAACATTAAAAACTCCAAAAGAGATTAAAAATTCTAAAAACTAAAATAAAACCTTAAAAACCTTAAAATCTTAAAACTAATAAAAACCTCAAAATTCTATAAAACATAAAACAACCTAAAAAATTCTTAAACCCTAAATAAATCCAAAAAAACCACAAGAAACTCTAAAACCCCCTTAAGCCCCTATGAACATTAAAATTTCTAAAAAACCTCAAAACCCCAAAATAACTGAAAAAAGCCTAAAAGGTACAAAAAACCTAAAATTCCTAAAAACCATAAAACCCCTCAAAATCCATAAAAACCCAAAAACCCAATAAAATCATTTAAATCAACAAAAAATGACTAAAAAAATAAAACCCCCTAAAAACCAAGAAAACGCTTAAGAAAAACTAAAAACCTAAACCACTTAAAAATCCAAAAAACCTAATAACAATAAAAACCCTAAAAACTGTAATACCCTTAAACAGCCTAAAAATCCCAAAAAAACATAAAAAACATGAAAATTCTATAGAATCTCTAAAAACTCATAAAGATGTAAAAAATCCTAAAAACCATCAAAACCCCTAATAAAACCTTAAAATCCACAAAACACATAAAACCGCTAAAAATCCATAAAAACTCTAGCAAACATAAAACTCTAAATGACCCTAAAGCCCTACAAATTTAAAACCCCTAAAAACAATAAAAAAACCCCTCAAAATTGATAAAAACACTAAAAAGCCACTAAAAACTCAAAAACACTTTATAACCGAAAGAACATTAAAATACACTAAAAAACATTAAAACCATAAAAAATCAAAATACTCATAAAAACTCAAAAATTCCCTAAAACCCTAAAAACCATAACATTCTATAAAAACCAAAAATGTCATATAAATCCTTAAAGATACCTTTAAAACCCAAAAAATTATTAAAACCCTAAACCCCCTGAAAAAACTAATACAACATAAAAAATCTAAAAATAATTAAAACCATAAAAAACTAAATGAAGGCTAAAAACAAAAAACCCCCAAAACATAAAAATCTTAAAAACATTATAATCCCAAAAAATCATAAAAATAAATAAATACTTAAAATCAATAAAAATGTAAAAAACCTTACATATCCTAAAAAATCTAAGAAAAACATAAAAAACAAAAAACAAATAAAATCCCTAAAAACCCAAAAAACACCAAAACCCTAAAAAAAACCCTAATACATCTTAATATCTCTATAAACAATAAAAAACATAAAAATTCTAAAAAATCCCCTAAAAATACACAAAATCATAAAATCCTTAAAAACCCTAAAAACCCCTAAGAAAACCGTGTAAATATGAAAACACTTAAAAAACCTAAAGACCTAAAAACTGTTAAATCCTTAAAAACCTTAAAAACCCTAAAAATTCATAAACCCCGCTAAATCCCTAAAAGCCCAAAATACCATAAAAGTACTTAAAAGTCCATAAACACCAATAAAAACATAAAATCACAAAAAACACTAAAACCCTTAAGAAAACCTTAAAAACCAAAAAAACACATAAAACCCCAAAAAATACAAATATGCTAAAACCCCTACAAACCCTAAATAACCCAAAAAACCATAATACCCATAATAATAATAAAAATAATAAAAAACCTAAAAACTCATAAAAACTCTAAAAACCACTAATAACCCTAAAAATCCATAAAATCCTTAAATATGTTAAAAACTATAAAAATATTAAAACCCATAAAAATAGAAAAACCCCAAAAAAGGAAAAACAACATTAAAACCATAAAACCCTCAAAATCAATAAAAACCCAAAAAAACCAAAAATAACCCAAAAAAATATAAAAATACCTTAACAGAAAAAAACAATAAAAATATTGAAAACATTAATAAAACCTTATAAACCCAAAAAACCACTTAAAAAACCTAAAAAACCTAGAAACTCTTAAAAACCTAAGAACCCTCAAAATCCTCAAATACTTTAAAAACCATAAACCATAAAAATATGTTAAAATCCCAAACAATTCCAAAACCCTAAAAACATAAAAATTCCTAAGAAAACCCTAAAAACCTAAAAACACTTAAAACCCCTAAAAAACTAAAAAATTATGAAACCCCAAAAAAATATAAACATATAAAAAACCCTATAATACCCTAAAAACCATAAAAATACATAAAAAATTTAAGAAACCCACAAAACCTATAAAATCATAAAAAACTAATAACTCTTAAAAACCATTGAACCCATAAAAAATAAAAACTCTGGAAAACCATAAAAAACTCAAAAAACCCCTAAAATCCCTAAAACCACTCAAAATACCTACAACCCTAAAAACCCATTAAAATCTAAAAAAGGTCATAAATATATTTCTGACATTAAAACGCCTAACAATACTGAAAACCCCAAATAAAACCAAAGAAACATAAAAACACTTAAAACCCCTAAAAAGGAAAAAAAATGTTTTAAACACTAAAAACCCTAAAACCCCTAAAACCATCAAAATCCCTAAAAACTATAAATATAATTGAAAATACAAAACACATAAAAAACCTTCAACACCCTAAAAATCCCAAATGAACCCTTAAAAACAAAAAAACACTTAATACCCAAAAAAACCTAAAGAACCCAAATAAATATATAACCCCAACATACACTAAAACAAGTAAGACCCCTAAATCGAATAAAAACCCCTAAATACCTTAAAAATATTAAAAAACATAAAAACCCTAAACCACTAAAAACATTAAAAAACCTTTTAACACCTAATTTCTTTTAAAAACTCTAAAAACCTTTAAACCCCTAAAAACAAATATCACTTAAAACTCTAAAAAACACTAAAACCCTTCAAAAACAATCAAAATCCATAAAAATCATAAAAATCCTAAAAACCCTAAAAATCACTAAAAATGTAAATATACCAAAAAAAATTGAAAACCCATAAGAAAAAATTAATACAAAAAAACATAAAACCACTTAGAAACCATAAATATGCTAAAAAATAAAAAAATTGTAAAAACCCTAAAAACCCCTAAAACCCCAAAAAATCCCTAAAACCACTAATGATCATAAAAATCCAAAACAAACCCAAAAAATACTTATATTGAAAACAAACCAAAAAACCAGAAGAAAATGTTGAAATCATAGAAACACTAAATCCCCTTAAAATCCTAAAAACTTCTAAAAACCCTTAAGAGATCCCAAAAACCCAAAAACAATCCCAGTAAAACACATTTATAAACTATAAAACCCTAAAACCCCACTCAAATATCAAAAAACAATTTACATACCTAAAAACATTAAAATGATATCAAAACCATAAACCTCATAAAAATAAAAATAAAACCCATAAACCCCAAAAAACCACAGACTTAAAACCCCTAAAACCCCTATAAACCTTCATAACTCCTTTAAACCCTAAAAAAAATAAGAATCCAAAAAAAATCCCTAAAAATACCTTAAAACATAAGACCCCCAAAACCCCTAATAAATCAGTAGAAACGTGAAAACTCTTAAAACCCTAAAAAACCAAAAAACATTAAAACCCCCAAAAATATGAAAAAATAAGACCCCCTCAAAATAACTAAAACCCATAAAATTCAGAAAAACAAAAAATATCTAAAAATGTAAAACTCCTAACACCATGAAAACCCATAAGAAAACTGGAAAAACCTAAAAACACATATAACACCTAAAAACCTAAAAATGCTAACAACCCTAAAAACCCAAAAAAGACCCTAAAACCCTAAAAGACCATAAAACGTTAAAAAACTTACCAACCCATAAAAATTCCACAAATCAATAAAATCACTAAAAACCCTTTAAACCCATAAAAATGATATAAAAAATTCAAAAAACATTAAGAACACTAAAAATATCAAAAAAGAACCCTAAAACCCCCCCCCCCCCCAAAAAAACACAAAAACCCTAAAAACCCTTAAAATGCCCAAAACCCTAATTTCCCATAAAAATATAAAAAAATCCCTAAAATCCATAGAAACATGAAAAGACATAAAAACAAGTAAAAAACCATTATAAAATATTAAAAATCAAATAACACTTAACACCCCTATATAACCTAAAAATTCTAAAAACCCTAAATCCCTCTAAAAACCCTAAAACCATTAAACCCATAAAAAAAACCAGAACACCATAAAATTCGTAAAAAAATCAAAACAACCTCTAAAACCCCAAAAACCAAAAAACCCCCAAAAATCTAAAAATACATAAAAATCAAAAAAAATCCCTAAACCGCGAAAAAATCCCCCAAAAATCCATAACAATCCCTAAAAACGTTAAATACCTTAAACCCCCTTGAAAAATCCTAATAAAACCTTCAAAAAAACACTTGAAACCCCTAAAAATGCTAAAACCCCTAAACACCCTAAAAACCCAAAAAAGCCCTAAATTCCCTAAAAATTCCCAAAACCATAAAAACTATTAAAATCCAAAATTATCCTAAAAAATCCCTAAAGTCATAATAATCCTAAAAATCTGGAAAAAACAAGAGAAAACGATATGAACCTAAAACACATAAAATCCCAAAAAAACAAAAAGAAAATGAAAAAAACATTAAAAAGACTTAAAAAGACACTAGACCCCCCCCCCAAACATAAAAATAATAAAACCCAAAAATAAAATTTAAACCCCATAAATCTATATAAAAAACATAAAAACTACTAAAAAACTTTAAAATCCCTTTAAACCCCTAAAAATTTTAAAATTCTCTAAAAACCTAAAAAAACCTAAAAACTCAAAAAAACCCTAAAAATACAATAAAATACCTAATAAACCAAAACCCCCTTAAAACCATAAAAATCCCTATAAATATTATAAAACAATGAAACTATTTAAAAACACTAAAAATATATAAATACATAAAAACCCTAAAAGCATTGAAAACCCTAAAAACCCAGAAAAACCAGAATGTAGTTAAATAACTTAAAAGCCTAAAAATTATAAAACCCCTAAAACCCTAGATATCAAAAATTCCATGAAACTCCTAAAAATCAATAAAAATATTTAAAAACATAAAAACCCTAAAAACCCTTAAACCCCTTAAGAAAACCGTGAAAATCAAAAAATACTTAAAAAAACAAAAAACATAAAAATGGTAAAAACCAAAAAACCAGAACAACACCTTAAATTCCCACAAAATCCCTAATAACCCTAAAAATCCAAAAAATCATAAAAAACCTTAAATTCCTTAAAAATACCAAAAAGGAAAAAAACCCTAAAAACCTAAAAAATCTTAAGAAAATATTAATAACTCGAAAACACTTGAAACCCTTAAAAACTATAAAAATGCAGAAAACCCTAAAAACCCTTAAAAGACCCCAAATACCATAAAACCAACTAAAAACCACAAAACCCACTAAACTCCATAAAACCCATAAAATCCAATAAAATATATAAAAATAATTTAAAATGCAATAAACATTAAAAACATCTAAAAACGTCAGAACTCAAACATATCTCAGAAAAACATAAAACCAACCCCCAAAAAAACAATAAAAATCCCATAAAATAATCAAAATCCATAAAACCCTAAAAAACCAATAAAAATAAAAATAAAATCCCTAACAATCCATAAAATCTTTATAAATTTTAAGAATACCTTAAAAACATAAAAACATTTAAAACCCCCAAATGAAAAAAACACAAAAAACCCTAAAAACATAAAGACCTTTAAAAACACTTTCAATCTTCAGAAACACTAATACCCATAAAAATTTATAAAAATTACCTAACATCCGAAAAATACACAAAACCCCTAAAAATATGAAAACCCCTTAGAAAACCTTAAAACATAAACAAAATTAAAAAAAACTAAAAATTATAAAACCCCTAAAACCCTAAAATATCCTAAAATACAATATATCCATCAAAATCCCTAAATACATTAGAAACCCATACAAACATGAAAATCCTTAAAAATACATAAAATGTAATGAAGCTTAAAAACCTTGAAAATCCCTAAGAAAACCATAGAATCCCAAAAATAATTAAAATGTCTAAAAAACCTAAATAATGATAAAAATCATAAAAACCCCTAAGAACCCTAAACAACCCAAAAACCATAAAACCCCAAAAAATATTAAATCCCTCAAAAACCATAGAAACACCAAACCACAAAAAACTCTGAAGACCCTATAAACCTTTAAAATCCATAAAAATCACTAAAACCCCTAAAATCCTATAAAAACAATAAAAACCCTAATAACCCTTGAATACCTTAAAAACCCTAAAAACTCAAAATACCCATAAACCACTAAAAAGTCCAAAAAATCTGTAAATACGTAAAAAATAAGAAAAGAACCATGAAACCCCAAAATACTGTAAAACCTCTGAAAAACCCAATACCCCTCAAAATCACTAAAAACTATAAAAATTTAAAAATCCAAAAAATTCATAAAACCCCTAAAAACATAACAAATCATAAAAAACCTAAAACCCCTTATGAAATCCATAAAAACATTTTAATATAGAAACCCCCTAAAATGATAAAAACCCTAAAAACCCAAAAATCCAAAAAATCCCTAAAACCCCTCAAAATACATAAAATCCCTTAAACCATAAAAATCCTAAAAAAAGGAAAAAATCCCAAAAAAACTAAAAAACCCCTAAGAAAACCTCAAAAAAACAAAAACAATTAAAACCCATAAAAACCATAAAAATGGTAAAAACCCAAAAAAAAAACCCTACTACCCCTAAAACATCCAAAAACCAAAAAACCTTTAACTAATAAATATATAAAAACCCTTTAATCCCCTAAAAACGATAAAAAACTATAATAACCCTTAACTACCATAAAAAACTCAAAAAACCCCCTAAAACCCTAAAACCCCATAAAAACCCAAAATCAACAAAAGGACTCCCAAACCAATAAAAATATGTAAAGAACCTAAGTCACTAAAACCCATAAAAATCTTAAAAAACCAAAAAATCCATAAAAATGTAAAAAACCTTAAAAACTTTGAAAACCACTAAAAACCTTAAAAACATATAAACCCTTAAATCACATAAAAACCCTATAAAATGCTAAAAACCCTTAAATACCAATAAAACCTGAAACACTAAAACCCCTAAAAATGACTATATTCCCAAAAACCACTTAAAAATCCTAAAAACCCTAAAAAATCCTAAAAAATATAAAAAACAGTAAAACCTTGAAAACACCTAATAAAACATTGAAACCCTAAAAATGCTTAAAACCAAAAAAAAACTGAAAACATGAAAAACCTAAAAAATATAAAAAAATACCCTAATACCTTAAAAACCACTAAATCATAAAACCCCCAGAAAACCATAAAAACCCCAAAAAACCAAAAAATAATAAAAAAACCTAAAAACCCTTGAAACACTAAAACCTCTCAAAATCCTTTAAAACCCCCCAAAAAAATCCCAAAAATAACAACAAAAATCCCTAAAAATTAAAATAAAGTTTAAAAATGCAGAAAATCCTATGGAAACCATGAAAATATAAAAGAAATTAATAACCATAAGGTACATAAAAAACACTAACAACACAAAAATCCCTACAAAACTTCAAATCCCTAAAAACCATAAAAAACCAAAAAATCCATCAAAATCCTTAAACATATAAAAACTCTAAAAATCCTATAAAACAATAACAAACCCTAAGAAAATTTAATGCACTTAAAACCATAAAAAACCTAAAAACATAAAACCCTAAAAAATTAAAATAACCCTAACACATAAAAAACCTTCAAAATATATAAAAACATAAAGACCATAAAAAACCTAAAAATCCCTAAAAAATAAAAACCCATAAATCCCAAACAATCATCATGAAAACCATTAAAACTAAAAACCACATAAAACACAAAAACCTAATAACACTAAAAACCCTAAAATCCAAAAATCCTGAAAAACCCCCTAAACCCCCAAAAATCCATAAAAAACCTAAAAGAACCTTAAAATCACAAAAATCCCAAAAAATCCATAAAAAATAAAAACCCAGAAAAAACCAAAAAAACCCAAAAGATAACTTTAAAATCCTTAAAACACATACAACCCTTGAAAAACCCTTGAAAAACCTAAAACCCAAAAAAAATATAAACACCCTCAAAATCCCTAAAAACCATATAAAACATAAAATTTCTAAAAATCTGTAAAAATATCTTGAAATATAAAAAAATCCAAAAACCCTGAAAAACTATAAGAAAACAATAAAAACATAAAACACATAAAACCCCTAAAAATACTAAAACTCAAAAACTCTAAAAACCGTTAAAAACCATGAAATCTCATAAACCACTTAAACTCTAAAAATGTTAAAAAACCCCTTAAAACCCTCAAAAACCCAAACAACCCTAAAAACCATAAATATCATAAAATATTTAAAATTCTTAAAACATAATATACCCTATAACCCCTAAGAAACCCTTAAAAAACTTAAACATTATTAATCCCCTATAAAACCTAAAAGAAATCTAAAACCCCTAAAAATTCAAAAAAATCCTATAAACTATTACAATCCAAAAAATCCCTACGAACCATAAAAATAATAAATATAATAAAAATCCATAAAAAATGAAAAACACAAAAAATCATGATAATTCCTAAGAAAACAATAAAATCATTAAAACACTTATAACCGCTAAAGTCCCTAAAAACCCAAAAACTCCTCAAAATTTCGAAAACCCCTAAAAATAGAAAAATACTAAAAAATCCATAAAAATGCCTAAAAATACATAAAACCCTAAGAAAACATGGAAATTATAAAAACACTTAAAACCCCTTAAAAACCAAAAAAATTATAAGACCCTTAGAAACCCTAACAAACCAAAAAAACCCCTAAAAAATACTAAAAATCCTAAAAACAATAAAAATCCTGAAAACCACTAAAATTCCCAAAAAATGTAAAAATAATAAAAAACCCTCAGATAACCATAAAAACCGAAAAACAATTAGAAACCCTAAAAAATTATACAAACCCTAGAAATACCTAAAAAGTCTCTATAAAACCTAAAACCCCCCAAAACATTAAATTTCCTAAAAACCCATAAAAACAATAAAACCTAATAAAAACATTAAAAAACTATATACCCATAAAAATAGATAAAAACTCTATTAAACATTAAAAACCATAAATTTTTAAATAAAACCCAAAAAACCCAAAAACTGTAAAAATAACCATTAACAATAAAAATTCAAAATAATCTGTAAAAATCCATAAAAACATAAATACCCTAAAAATCTAGAAAAAAAATTAAGAAAACCCTAAAAACATAAAAACTCTATAAACTATAAGAATCTAAAACAGCTAAAAACACTTTAAACCCCCAAAACCCTAAAAATGTGAATCCCTCAAAATCCCTAAAATCCTATAAAATCATAAAAATCCAAACAATCCTTAAAAATACCAAAAAATGTAAAAAAATCCAAAAAAACCCTAAAAACCTAAAAATACATAAAACCCCTAAAAACCAAAAAATTCTAAAAACCCAATAGACTCTAAAAACCCATGAAACCATAAAAACCCATAAAAACCCATAAAACCTTAAAATTCTTAAAAAATAATAAAAATCTGAAAAACCCACTAAAACTCTGAAACCCATATAAACTCCAAAAACATTAAAAACACTAAAACATCATAAAAACCTAAAAAAAACAAATCCTAAAACAAAAAAAAACATAAAAAACATTAAACCCTTAAAAACCTTAAAACCTGGAAATACATTAAAAATAAAAAAAATAAAAAAACTATAAATCCATAAAAATTTCCTACAAATGTAAAAAAAACCCTAAAACCCTGTAAACCCCTAATAAAACCTTAAAATCATAAAAAATATTAAAATCATAAAAAACATAAAACCCCTAAAAAACATAAAAAACTAAAAACTATAAAAACCCCTAAAACCATAAAACCCTAAAAATACCTAAAAACCTCTCAAAATCATAAACATCCTTAAAATCCTTTAAATAAATAAATACATAAAAACTCTTAGAAAACCATAAAAACGTAATACAAAAATAAAACCCCCAAAAAACCTAATAAACGGGAAAACCCATAAAATGTCCCTAAAAACCCTAAACCCCCTAAAAACATAAAAACCTCCAAAACCCATTAAACCAATAAAAACCCTAAAATAGAAAAAAAATTACCCTTTGAACCACTAGAAATGTTAAATTCTATAAAAACCATAAAACCCGAAATTACTCAAAAAAACAAATTCCATGAAAACCATAAATTGCCTAAATACCCTAAAAGATCTTAAAGACCCACAAAAACCCTAAAATCCTAAAAACCATAAAAATTACAAAAGCCTGAAAATTCCAAAAAAACATAAAAAACCCAGAAAACCTGAAAAACACCTAATTAAATATTAATATCATAAAAACAATTAACTCCTCTGAAAAAGAATAAAACACTAAAAACCCTAAAAACCCCTAAAAACCATAAAAACCCTAAAACACCACAATATCCCTAAAAATCATAAACAACATAAAAATACTAAAAACCTTAAATTCTTTAAAACGTAAAAAACCCCAAAAACCCTAAAAAAATCCTAAAAAACCCTAAGAAAACCTTAAAAACCTAAGAACAATTAAAATCCCTAAAAATCCTTAAAAACCATAAAAAACCAAAAAAAAATACATTAAATCACTAAAACCTAAAAAAACCATTAACCCCCTTAAAATCCTAAAAATAACCCCTAAACCCCATAAAACCCTAAAAACCTATAAAAACCTAAAATCCCTTTAAACCCTAAAGAGGGTAATAATTTATCAAATAATTATAGAACCCTAAAAACTAAAAAAACACATAAAACCATAAAACCCTAAAAACTCCAAAAAAACCCAAAAAATACTAAAAAACTATGAAAATACTTAAAACCCCTAAAACTACCTAAAAAACTAAAGAACCTAAAAACATAGAAAACCCATAAGAAATCCCTAAAAACCTTAAATCACTTAAAATCCCTAAAACCTAGAAAACACTAAAACCCCTAAAAACCCAAAAAATACACAATACCCTAAAAACAATTAAAATACAAAAAGAGAACTAATATCCATAAAAACATAAAAAACCCCTAAAGACCTAAAAACCCCTATGAAATCATTTAAAACCAAAAAAAACACATACAAACCCTAAAAACATAAAAATCCTAAAAATTCTAAAAATATTTAAAAGACCATAAAACCCTGAAAATCACTAAAACCATAAAACAACTATAAAAAATCATAAGCTTGTTTCTTATGTGGGAAGGCTGAGGAGCACTTCAATAATATCTATATACACTGCACCTTTGTTACAGAACATTGGGGGTTACCTATTATAGTGCTTTGGCCCGACCTGCAGTTTGCAAGGACTGATCTGCAATTTTTTGCCCGACCTGGTGGCGATGAACCAAAGTGACTAGGTCCATAATCTGCTTATTTTTGGTGCAGGGGTGATAGTTCACTATGTTTGGGTTTCTCTCAATGCTATTTCCTTCAATCGACAGTCCCTCTCACTACATGGGGGGTGAAGATCAATAAGATGATCAAGAATGCATCACGATTACAAAAAGGTTCGATGTGGAATGATGTTAATGACCTTACTTTATTGCGCTCACTCGGGGTTTCTAGAAGAAGCATAAAATCAATGGTCTTTAATTTTATTAGATGGATCCCCCCACGTCCATCATGGATAATGGTCAATGTGGATGGCACGACCCTAGGAGCTCCTGTACCCTCGGGCTATGGTGGTGTTTTTCGTACATCTAGAGGATTCATAAAGGGTTTCTTATTTAATTTTATTGGAGATGTATGGGATTATTAAGTGAATAATTGGGCTATCATAAAGGCTGTGAAATTTGCAAGTTAGTTTAATTGGACAAGGCTTTGGATTGAATCTGACTTGATGCTCGTGGTTGTTGCTCTAAAGGGATTTTCCAGGGATGTCCCTTGGAGACTTCTACTACATTAGATTGAGTGCATTAATATTTATACGACCTTGAGAATTAGTATTTCACATATATATAGGGAGGCCTACTTAGTTGTGGATTATCTCTCTAAAAGAGTGATTGATGAAAGATGTTCAATTTGGTTGCTGATGTTCCCTGCTCGTCTTCTTTACTGGCTGGAAGTGATTTAGAGGTTTCCCTGATGGTGTCGGGTGGCTTCATAGTTCGTCTGGATGGAGGTGCTTGTGTGTCGGGAGTTGCTGATGAGGAGTAAGTGCTACTTGCTGAGAGGGATTATCGAGTTTCTGCTGAAGGCGTTCACGGGTGTGGTGACTCCCCTAGGAGGCAGCCAGATTTAGGGAAGGCTACTGTGATGGGCATCTGGAAAGGAAATGTGGAGGATCCCTATGATCTGGAACTGGGATGAGATAATATATCTGGCTTGAAGGTTAATGAGAGAACCGATGGATCCTTTCTAGCAGTTAAGGTTGCTGTGACTGCTCCAAACAATTTCCAGGTTATAGCCCTGGATGAGCCCGTAGTGGTGGATGTGCTGGTGGAAGATTTCGTGAAGGAGACGGTGGTTGCTCAGGGCCCTAGGACTGGGGATGAGTGGATCTTGTCTTTAGATGAGGAAAGGTCTATGGTGGAAGAGGATACCTGAATTCCCAGGGTGCAATACATGAATTCGCATGATGCCCCTCTGGTTCTGTCCAGGTGTCTCGGCGTGGGGTGCCTGACATGGAACCTAGGTTACCTCCCTTAGATAGCACTAGCGGTGCTAAGGATCTTCCCAATGCCCAAGTTTTGAGCCCTCTGCCGAGGAATGTTGGTGACGCTGGCGATCCGTCCATGAACCTTCAGAGGGCTATGGTCCTCCATGGCGTTCCCTCCCTTAGACAACACTAGCGGTGCTAAGGATCTTCCCAATGCCCAAGTTTTGAGCCCTCTGCCGGGGAATGTTGGTGACGCTAGTGATCCGTCCATGAACCTTCAGAGGGCTATGGTCCCCCATGGCGTTCCCTCTGCTGAAGATCATTGTGTGGAGCTGCATGAGATGGTGTGGGTTGAATGGGAAAGGTTCCCACTGGAGGGTGAAGCTAAGAGTCTTGGGGAAAGTTTTGCTGAGGCTGATCGCTGGATAAACTCTGTTATGGTCTGGTCAAAGGAGGAAAGAAATAGGGGATGTGCCTAAACTCCTGGGTCAGAATGTAAGAAAGGGAAGGTGCCATCGGCTAACAGCGATGGTGTCACTTGTGTGATGTCAGGTGTTGAAGCAGGATACACTTCCACCCCTCCGAGGTGAAGACGGAGGAGGGATTATTCTACCCTCCAACATCCCATAGCGACTACGAACTATTCACGAGCTGTCAGACTTAATCTAAATGTTAATAAGCGAGAGAGGCTTTCAATTTCCACTGAGCAAGAGAAGTCTAGGATGAAGCTGTTATCCAGTCTTGGCATGCAAGAGGATTTTAAGTCTGGATGGGATTCAACGGATATGGGTGCTGAGTCAGATTTCAGTTTTTCTGATGTGGGTGACGGCTTTGGTGTGGGCATGGAGTATCATGGTGCAGAGCTGGATGATTTTGGTGGCGATGTTAACTGATCCTACCCTTATGTGCCTTCCCTTTTAGACTTTTTTGACGTGTTGTTCTTGGTTTTTGTTTTTTTATCTTTCCTTTCTTTTTGTGGCCTTCAGGCTGAGGTCGTAAGGGGTTTGGGTGTGGATCGGTTGATCCCACCCCTCCCATGTCTGCAGTGTCTATGTGTCTTTTTTAATAAATTTTGGGGGTGAAAAGAATATTCTGGACCCGAGCCTTCCTTGCCTTGTAAAAAACCTAAAAAATGCTAAAAATGCTAAAAACCCTAAAAACTCAAAGACACCAAAAAACCATAAAGACCCTTAAAAACTGTAAATGTCTCTAAAACACATAACAACCATAAAATCACTGAAAACTATGAAAACCATTTACACCCCAAAAAATCATTAAAGATATCTAAAATAATTTAAAACCCTAAAAATTAAAAAAAACAAAAAAACAAAAAAAAAACGCTAAAAATTTTAAATCCCTAAATACCGCTAAACCCCTAAAAATCCTTAAAATCCCTTAAAATATAAAAACTCTAAAAACCATGAAAACCCTAGGAAAACCGTAAAAACCAAAAAGCAGGTAAAACCCCTAAAACTGCTAAAAAACCTAAAGATCCCTAAAAATTCTAAAAAACCCCAAAGACCACTTAAAATAAATAAAAACACTAAAAACCGTAAAAATCCCAAAATATCCCTAATAAATCCATAAAAATGTAAAAAACATTAGAACCGATTAAACCCCTCAAAATCCCTAAAAACCAAAAAACCATAAAATCCTAAAAAACCAAAAAAACTCCCAAAAAACAAAAAAACCCTTGAAAATAATAGAAACCCCTAATTCAACCTTCATAACATAAAAAAAATTAAATAACATAAAATCTAAGAAGAGATGAAAAGACTAAAAAACCCTAAAACACTCTAAATCCATAAAATCCCTCAAAACCCTAAAAAACCATAAAATCTTAAAAAACCCAAAAAATCCCTAATAAAGTAAAAAACCAAAAACTGTTGAAAAACCTAAGAAAACCTTAAAATCATAAAAACATTTAAAACCCCTAAAACCCTGAAAATGATAAAAAAAATAATAACCACCAAAACCCTAAAGGCCCAAAAATCCCACCCCCCCCCAAAAAAAACCATAAAACCCATTAAAATTATTTAGACCTTAAAAACCAATAAAATCACTAAAAATCACTAAAAACATAAAACAAGAAAAACAATTTAATCCATAAAATTTTAAAAACTCTATAAATCATTAAAATCCCTAAAAAATTAAAAAACCCTAAAACTTTAAAAAAAATAAAACCCTAAATACCTCAAAATCACAACCCCCCCCCCTAAAACCATTACAATCCTAAAATAACCTTACAAAACCCCAAAACATAAAACCCTATAAACTCTATGAACCACTAAGAAAACATTAAAAAACTAAAAACATAGAAAACCCCTAAGAATATAAAAATCTAAATTTCCTAGAAACACTAAAAGACCCAAAAACACTAAAAATCATATAACCACTAAAAACTTTAAAAAAATCAATCCCTAAAAACCACTAAAACTCTGAAAATCCTTTAAACCATAAAAATGTATAAAAAATGTAAAATCCCTTTAAACCCATAAAACACTAAGAAAATACAGAAAAAATAAAAAAAACATAAAGACCTTAAAACCCCAAAACCCCTAAAAACCCCTTATAATCCCTAAAAACCATCAAAATACCTAAAAACTGTAAAACCCCATAAAAAACCTAAATACCCTAAAATCCCCCAAAAACTGTAAGAAGACCTTAATAACCTAATATAACTTAAATCCCAAAAAATTTAAAAAATCTATATACCCAAAATACCCCCAAAACACTAAAAAAACCTAAAACCACCCCAAATCCCTAAAAACCCTAAAAACATAAAAATACTTAAAAATACCTAAAATCATTAAAAACTTAAAAACCACTAAAAATTGTGAATAATATTAAGAAAACCATAAAAACTAAAAAACACTCAAACCCCTTAAAATCCTAAAAATGATAAAAACCAAAAAATCATAAATATGCTAAACATTAAAAAAATACCTAAAACCCTAAAAACTATATAATCCGAAAAAAATCCATAAAAATGTTAAAAAGTCTAAAAACCCAAAAAAAATCTTTAAAATTGAAAAAACCAAAAAATCATAAGAAAACATAAAAATGATAAAAAATATAAAATGCCTTAAATTCACCAAAACTATAAAATCATGAAAAACCCATAAAATCCCTAAAAACCAATAAAAACACTAAAAATATTTTAAAAACCTAAAATTTTAAAAATCTGTAAAAACCCATATAACCCCTCAAAAACTCAAAAACCCCTAAAACATTAAATACCCTAAAACCTAAATTTTTTCTCAAAGCCACAAAAACTATTGAAACCAAAAAATCCAAAAAATCCCGAAAAATGTTAAAATCCCTAAAAACCAAAAAACCCTATGAAAACACTAAAATCCTAAAAACCCTAAAACTCCCAAAAAATCTAACAAAGATAATACCAAAAAAACAAAAAGAACCCTAAAATCCATAAATACCCTTAATAACACTAAAATCATAAAAATCCTAAAAGTCTCTAAAATCTTTAAAAATTATGTCAACCCCTATAAAAGCAATGAAAACCTAAAAACACTACCCATAAAATGCCTAAAAAGGGATAAATACACAAAAACCCCAAAAATACCCTAAACCCCTCAAAATCCCTAAAGACCATAAGACCCCTTAAAAACCATAAGACCCTCTAAAGAACATAATACCCTAAAACCTATAAAAACCCTATGTCACGACCCGACCTAACGGGGCTCGAGCCGTGACTCCCCTATCCCACCTCCAATAGGCCAGAGACTAGAGACGAGCACCGAGTATTCTATCACACAAATGGGAGACCTTAGCCTATCATACCGATAGACATGCACCCACATACACCTCCATGAAACAGTGCATAGATATATAAAAACTGAAAGTAAAATGCAAGAATACATCTATCCCAATCTAGGGTGAAACCGAAGTATTAAAAGGGAAAATATAGGGCCCAGCAAAAGAGAACTACAAAGGCATCCAACCTGCTCAAAAGGAGGGGATCACTTTCAAAAGAACCCACCAGAAACCTTTTCAGCACAGCTCTGGTAAACACCCTGGTCAGTCAATTCCACTAAGCTTCGCCTGCTCCAGTTCCTCCTAGGACTCCGTCAAAAGTCATGTGGTCTGTCCAAGACACAAAAAATGTGCGGCCAAATACCGTGCAAGGGTGAGTATAAAAATACTCATTAGGAACCCCAAATACACTAAAATAAAAGAGAACAACTGAAAGGAAACAGTCCTCTCATCCCATCTATATTGAAACCAAACAGAAGATGAACTCAATCTTGAGACCATCCTCAGCTAAACATGACTATTCAACACAACACAGGTATATTCCCATAAATAAACCATGAACATTTAGATATAATCATATCAGGAACGAAGCCTCATGAGGTTCTGAACTCATAACTAGCAACATGTTCTACTCAATGCTCTAAGGCTTACACAAACAGGAGAAAAAACTCCATGAGTTCTATCATCCCAGATAACACTCATCGGAGAAACACACTCTATAGGGCCTCACACCACCACCCCAGATGGCCCGTCTAAGAGAACATTATCATCAAACATCATCACTAATAACACCACGCTGAAATAGCAGAAACACCAAACTCCTCAGATAAGGGATCACTCTTAGGGTCTTCTAGGGGATACATGAAGCAACTTCAATAACTCAAAGATCTCACAGATAGGGGATCACTCCTAGAATCCATTAGGGGATACCAGAACCTGATCTAATGGTATATAGAACACATCCCTCAGATATAGGATCTTTGCCCAAGTAAAGATGTTCATGACGATGTCAAAAACCCCATTTTGTATATCTTGTGAAGTAGGGGATCGAACTGATGATACCACAAAACCTACTGAAACCACAAACTGAGTAGGGGATCACATTACCAATGATACCCCAACCCTACGAAAAACCACCCACTGAGTAGGGGATCATATACCTAATGATACCGCAACCCTAATAATATGACATACTGCGTAGGTGTTTATATTCTCGATGGTGCCTCAAACCCTACGGGGCTGTCATAATAGATAGGGGATCGTCGCCTGTGGATAAATGGTCACATTGATACCAAGAACCTGATCTAGGGAATAAAAGATAAAGGATCCTACTCCAGACTCACTAGAGGGATACCACAACTCTATTTGAAAATCAACCTATCAGGGGGATCAAAAACCTGTAATGGGGTTGTAATTCCACAAAAACCATTATAGGATCAAACCATCGTAGTTCACTCAATCGATGTTGGTCCAAACATTTCTAATCTATGTAACCCACAATAGAACCACACTATACAACTTCTAGGCTCAGACCGAGGCCATAATCTTGTTCTACGCAGAAAAGCACACATGATAGACTAATTAATCGCCAAAAATGGTCAACTAGTGAAAGAGGTCCTATTAACCATAACAATTCCTAGAGGGTCCCACACCACGATTTCGAAACTCATCATGTATATCACACCATTGCGATCCCCTCGAAAAAATGCCCAATATCATCTACTCATTTTCCAAAAAACGGACACCAGATGGAAAAGTCATGTTTCTCCGTAAATTCCCAAAACCAGCCTCATGGGGCCCACACCTTGATCAAGGTCCCAATACATGAAAACCATACTTAAAAGTATGCCTTACTATCAGTATCACAACACCACTGACATTGTGTCAATCAGATGCTCTATGCAGAAGTAACGATGGGTTGAAGTTGAATAATAATAAAATATTATTATTATTTCAATGCTTTATATCCCTGATCCATGAACCCAACTCTTAAAATTTTTGAAGAAACCCCAAAAGTTCTGTCTCAATGCAAGAAACTTGTTCCTGTAAAAGGTTCGCAAATCAGAGTTACGGTTTGCGAGTAATGGGGGTTTAAAGAACCCCCATAAAATTCTAGCCGGACCACTGTATGTCTCGCCGGAAACGACCACCCCTCCGCCAGAAACTACCGTGCCAAAGTCAGAAACCACTATGTTGCCACCTCCCTCATCGTATTTCCCCCTGGCCACCACCAAAATCCATGTTTTCCATCGGAAAACATCCGAGAACCACCAGGATCACCCCAGTGCTGCAAATTCATATCTGAAACACGTTTCGGAAAGCTCAGGACCCGAACTACACAACCATTATGGAAATTTGAAGATAATAACACATAAATGAGATCCAGGATTTTAAATCTCAAAATACTACCTTTTAGAAGATCAAAGGTACTTTTCACGCTCTGTTGCTACTGCTGCATGATTTGGGAGCGTCCGTCATCATGATCCAAGTTCGACAACACCTTGTTCAATCGATTTCGGCCGTTCGTCATTGATGGATGGAGGAGGAAGGGAGGAGGAGATCCTAGAGGTGTCTTCCACTTGGTGTGCATACCAAAGGGGAGTTGAGGGGATTTAATTTTTTATAATTAAATCCTCTCCATCCAACTGTCCAGCTCCCGAGTCACCTCTGACCCCATGCCCCACACAGACAAAGTTTAGGGCACCCCTAAGGTAAATGCGGCATTCTGCACTCAACTGCAACATCATAATTTTTATCTAGGAGTCCATTCAGAAGTTATTATATATATGAAGTTAAAAATAAATTATACATTTATTTTTGAAAGTGCCACTGGTCTCCTTTTTCTACAGTAGGTCCACTCCCGCAATGGTTACACCCCACCTAGGGTAAATAGCACACTCCAGACATAGTCGTTCCCTCAGATTTCTGATCTGAGCTACCATTTAGGAGATAACTTGTTTCCGTCTCATGAAAAGTATAAAAATACATATTATTTTTTATAAAATCTATTCTTGGAACACTGGGGATCATAATAACACATCTTCTTCATGCCTAGCTCCGGAATTCTTCATAGGAATATTCCAAAGTCTAATAGGACCAAAATCATAGTTTCTACATCCTTCCCAACATAAGACTTTTCATCCCTAAAAATCCATTAACATGACGAAAATAAAATGAACTTTTAACTAGGTTTCCCACACTAGGTGGTTCACCAAAATCGAAACAAAACCATCAAGGGTTCCCATGTTTCCAACTAGCACAAACAATGGCGAACCCAAGCCCTTTCACACAAAATCTCCAACACACTACCTAGTCCAAACCCATAAGTCAGAGGGACTCATCCTCCACACCTCAATACTATAAGATTTGGGTAGAACTTACTCACCCATATTGTTTTAATTGCATCACAAAAATGCATCTCAGTGGGGGAAAGATCCCACTTCCTCATGCATTCAAAGCATGCTGAGAAACACCAACACCAACACAATGTCTTACCAAAGCCTTGAACAAACCTCGAGCAAGAAATTTAATGGAAAGAGTACCATCTAATAGTGCCTATCAAAACTACTACAGAAAGTAGCAAGGACACAAAGCTTACCTCTGTCCATCTATGGAGCCTCAGTGTCAATAACCTCTAAGGACTGTAGTTTTATTCTCACTCATCCTCCATGTAAAGAGTTGAAAATTCCGTGGAAATTTTTTTCTTAAATACATGGAAATTTTACAAGTCCGTGAAAATTTAGAGCACTTGATTCTGAGGCCCGGTGTGCCCGGAATCAATTTCTGAAGTTTTGTTCGGGTATGTTTAGTAAAAGTATGAGAGGGATTTTATAACTTTTGAACCGGTGCTCGGAATTGAAATATGAGGGCACCGTTGAACTCGTGATGCTGATATTCTTTTAAGAATACTTACACCTTGACGACAATTGGATGAGAATGAATGTTAGTTTTGGGGTATTCAAGAATAATTTTAATAAAAATAATGTGTGTAGATTATTTTTATTTGGTAGTAAAAATATCCAAGTGGAGGTTGGGGGTGGGGTCCACCACACCTTAACCTCCCATGAGAGGTTATGGTGGTGGGGCCCACCCATACATAACCTCCTTTGGGAGGATAAATTTTGGTGGGTACTACCTGATATTTTTAACCCCTTTAACTCCCATTAAAGTGGAGAAAACTATTGACCTTCCCAACTAATTATTTTAGGCAACTCCACCCCATTAATTAAGTGAGTTTTCTCATTTAATTAAACACCACATTTCTAATTCATTCCAACAATTAAAATAATAGACAATATATTATATCATTTGGTTGGAATCATTCTTTTGTTAGAAGGGATAATTGAGGAGCTCTGGGAGATAGAACACCATAGGAGAAAGAACTCTCAAATGAGGAACGACCACCGAAGAACAACAGACACCTTCTTCCTTCTTCAACCAGAACAAAGGAGGGAGCATCGTCCTTGAAAAACGCTGATGATGCCATCCTTGGATTCTTCATTTTTGACGTCAACGAATCGATGTCCGTCTTTCCAGAACATCATCAACGAACAACGATACGAGGTAGGGGATTTGAGTTTGAATTTTATTCCGTTCTAAATCGTTCAATATTGGGTAATGATTTTTCGATTGATATCATCATAATGTGGAAGGCTCGGGCCGCACAAACACAGCCCGACCCTCCCCCTTTTTTTCTCTCTTGGTGACAACGGTGACAGAACAACGTCGGTCGTGAAGGAAACCGGTGGCACAAGGCTGCCGGGTTGCCATGAGGGTGTGGCACCGTCACACCGCGTAGAAGAATAGGCCACAGTCCTTCGCCGCGTTGGTGTACATGGGCGGCCACCAGGCCGTAAGAGGGGCGTAGCGCCGTCTCACCATGTGGAGGAGAAGAAGCCGCAGCCAGGGCTAGCCATGGAGGAGGGGCACGGTGCCGTTGCGCTATGTGGAGGTGAAGAGGTCGTGTCCAGGGCGGGCTGCGGCGGAGGATCAGGGGAGGCCGGCGTCGGTCCGGCCGCCAGCGGAGCAAACTGGCTGGCCGCTCAGCCATCTAGACAAAAAGGGACCCTCCTGGGTCCCACAGCTTACCGAACCTGGGCCTAGCGCCGGTTCTGTTCGAGAGAACAGGGGCACAACACCCCCCTTACGCAGCTAGGGAGGGCCCCGCAGGGGGCCACTAGCCACTGGCCAGCCGGGCCATGCGAGCCGCCAGACGGGCCACGCGGGCTACCATCCAGGCCTTGTGGGCTGCCCTCAGGCCGGGCCGCCCCATCGAGCACGGCCGCCCTCGGGCTGGGCCGCCCTCTCTAACCGGGCCACCCTCAGGTCAGGCCACCCCCTTGGGACAAACTAGCCCCAAGCCCAGGCCAAACTGCCCCTGCAGTCCACTGGGCTGGGCCTAGTGGACCAGGTAGAACATAGTGGGCTAACCCACCCAACAACTCGGGTCAGATCGAACGGGTCAGTCCAGGATGACCGAGATAGGTTCGGCCGAGACCGGGTTGGTCTGAGTAGGTCCGACCGGGTCGGACCAGACCCGAGCCCACTACCGACCCTTTACCTCCATTGGCCATATCTTTGGCACCGGATGTTCGTTTGACGAACCGTCAGAAGCGCTGGTATTCCTGGAGAGAGTCCATCCCTATGATAATACCCAAATAATGTTCATGGTATTTTTGAGTTGTGTTCAGGATGGATCGTACATGAATCCAACCAGGCCCCAGGACTAAAGGCTAATAACTCACAGACCGGGCATCCGATTGACACACCATCTCTTGCTTTGAGACCCCTATGACGAAGAAGACCTTTGAGATAATTCTACATGGAACTTTGTGATAGTTGGAGTATTGGAAAGTAGCTTGTGGAGCATATCCTTCCTATGATGAGCAGACAGAGTGCAGAGACCTAGTAGCTGGAAGACCTGTCAACTTCTTGACCATTTCTACTCAGAGTGATTCGACTATCCCAGTGGAGAGCGCCTGGTAGCTAGTGGGAGACCCAAAATGGAGGAGCGCCTGGTAGTTTGTGGCAGACCCGCAGTACTCGACAGGAGGAGTACCTCTACAGGCTATTAGGGGGAGTGCCTGGTAGTTGGCGGCAGACCCATAACGGAGGAGCGTCTGGTAGTTGGCAGCAAACCCATGGTACTAGACAGAAGGAGTACCTCAGTAGTCCAAGGTTAGTGAGAAGCATTTTGGTGTTGCGGTAGGCCCACTGTACTCGATAGAGGAGGAGTTCTCTAGCAGCCGTGGTTTCATTAATGAAATTCATGGTATGCGCTGAGTCATTGACTATTTTGTTTCCCTCATTATTGAGATGGGTTACTAGATAACTTAGGTATATGTATGTGCATATACCTATGTAAGGGTTATCCGTTGATTTCATTCTTTGAGGTTTATCCTTGTTGGATTTTTTGAGACCATGAGGTCTCAGGGTCCCTACTGAATATCTTTATACTCCCCCCTGCACGGGCTATTACAGT
Source organism: Viscum album (assembly GCA_963277665.1). Classification (NCBI taxonomy): domain Eukaryota; kingdom Viridiplantae; phylum Streptophyta; class Magnoliopsida; order Santalales; family Viscaceae; genus Viscum; species Viscum album. Next base: position 1,420,339,172 of record OY728136.1, on the reverse strand, counting down.
ACCTCGTTGTGGTGGATGCAGACGACGGACAACGCTGACTGAGGTAGAGAGTAGAAAGACTGGACAGTACCCGGAGGTGGACCACTCAGCATGATGGTACACGGAGGAGACGGACATACGAGAGTGCTGAGGAGGCCATCTATACCTACCCTTCAGGTAGGAACCCCAGAGGATGGCCCAGTAGCAGATTTACTTTTCTTCATTTGTACTTGCTTTTAGTTGTACTTTTAATTTCTTGTTGGGATTGTATTTCCAACCACTTTAACTTTCCATCACTTCTTTTGTAAACAGTTTTACTAAGTGTTTTGCTTCCATTTTTGTACTCTGATGTGTTTGTTTACAGTTATAAAGGAAATTCCTTCGCATTTTAGGGATTTACGCATTTGGGGCTAATCGCCATCCCTTGGCCTATGGAAAGAGGGCTTGGGGTAGTCACAATATGGGCCCCGGGGGATGGGTCGTGACAATTGGTATCAAAATAGTTGGTTCTACAGCAGAACTTATAACTCTGATATTTCTTTTTTGTGAGGCAATAGTGTTAAGGGTACTAAGTGTGGTTTTCAGTTCAGGGAGTGCAGTGTTGGTTCGGGCAGCCGACGTGTCCATACACCAGGACCCTAACTTCTGATTTCCGACTCAGTGCACAAAAAAAATGATTGCGTGTGTGTTTTCAAAAGTTTTTCATTATGTTAGCTCAACCAGGTAAGCTCACCAGGTATAAAATCATTTGACCCTGTCACATTTGTTTCTTTCAGGATTCCTCCCCGTGGATGACCAGTTAGAGCCCCAAGAGTCATACGAACTGACAGCCCACCATGAGATGAGGCCTCAGTGTAGGTCCCTCTTCCAGTTTAGGTACCAGCAGAGGCACCAACGGTACTACTTCCTGTTGGTCCACCGATGCCACCAGCCCCAGAAGCAGATGATTCATGCCTCTTGAGCATGTTTCACGATTTCCAACACTAGAGTCCACTCATGTTTAGGGGAGAGACGAACCAACATGTGGCTGAGGATTGGCTGGAGGCTGTGGTGAGAGTCCTCAGGCTAGTAGGGACACCATCAGACTTCATGGTGATCCTTACTACCAGCCTCCTTCCGGCAGCAGCAGGCAGATGGTGGAGGATGATGCTCTAGGTACATGATGAGGTGACGCTACTGTGGACAGACATCGAGATACTGTTTCAGGCGGAGTTTTTCCTAGCCACTCTTTGAGCGGTGCAGATACAGGAGATACTGCATCTACAACTGGGTAGCATGAAAGTATCATAGTATTCAGAGAGGTTCACCGACCTCTCACGCTACTCCACTGATATGGTACGAGACCCTTTATTCAGGGCTCAGACCTTCGAGCATGGGTTCAAGAGAGAGATCAAAGGTTTGATGATATCACTTTGCATCCCGATGTAGGTGGGGGTGCTAGATAGAGCCCTCCTAGTGGAGAGTTTTCTTGCTGAGCAGTCTCCAGCAGCGAGACCCACCACTAGCCAACATGCAGTAGAGTCTTCTACAGGTGGCTATAGAAAAATGTCGCGTAGGTCCAAGATGACCAGACCTACAAGTGGACGACCGTATGACTCAGGATCGGTTGTGCGGGGCACCCAAAGTGGAGGCAGAGCAAGACATACCAGGAGCAGATAGTGTTACTCATGCGGCGGTCTTGGTCACATGGCTCGTGACTATCTGACCCTCTGTTCTGATGATCAGAAGACGGTTGAGGGACCTCCCAGGAGCTGGAAGAGGTTCGAACATGGTGGTCTGCAGGGAGGATGCAGACGTGGTAGAGGATTTGGACGTGCAGCTGGCGGTGGACGTTGTTTAGAGTTGTTGTCACCACCACCACTAGGAGGTCCACCCCGACTACAGGGAGTGAGTGGATAGGGGAGAGCTCAACTTCAGGCAGCTGAGGCCTGCGATCACAGTGCTCCGGAGATGATTCAAGGTATGATCTGTTTCTACTCAACCTTAGTTGCAGTTATTATAGACATAGGTGTCAGTCACTCTTTCATTTCCACTGCCCTCATTCGGAGCATGGAGATTCCGACAGATCTGTTGGATTGATACTTATGTCTAGAGACTCTTACAGGAGTATACTCGATGAATACGCACTGGTTCTGGTAGTGTGAGATTACTCTAGGAGGCAGAAGCTTTGGCTGGGATCTTCTCATAGCAGCGTCGATGCCTTACGACGTCATCTTGGGTATAGATTGGTTATCTACAGACCATGGTCATATCGACTGTATTAGTTGAAAAGTGCGGTTTGTTCGCACGGATGGGATCAAGTTCACCTTCAACGGTGAGAAGGGAACCTTTGCAGCACATGAAGGACTTACTTGGAGGAGGGTGAAACCGATCTCTCATCAGTTGTCCTGCCTTACCCTCAGAGCATTTGATGTGGAGAGTCTGAGTTATCCTGTAGTGGTGGAGCAGTACGCAGATGTTTTCCATGATGATGTTCCAGGACAACCTCCTCGTAGAGAGGTGGACTTCTACATTGACATGTACCCTGGGATGATACCGATATCTACTCCAGCATATCAGATGGATCCCACTGAAATTCATGATCTGCAGGTACAACTATAGGACTTATAGGGGAAGAGATTCATCTGGCCCAATGTTTCTCCTCGGGCAGCCCCGATTCTATTCTCCAAAACGCGGACGGGTGCTTGAGGCTTTGTGTTGATTACTTTCACCTAAACCAGGTGACCGTGAAGAACAAGTAACCACTCCCAAGGATTGTCAAACTCTTTGATCAGCTGAAGGGAGCATGGTGGTTCTCGAAGATAGACCTCAGATCAGGATATCACCAGCTCAGATTTCTTGATGGGGATGTGCAGAAGACAACCTTTAGATGTCGTTATGGCCACTACGAGTTCTTGGTTATGCCCCTCGGTGTAACCAATGCCCCAGGAGTGTTCATGAGTCTCATGAACAGGATCTTCCAGCCTTACCTCGATCTCGTTGTCGTAGTCTTCATTGATGACATTCTGATATACTCGACTACTGAGGAGGATCATGCCTACCATTTGTAGGTTGTACTAGACACACTCCGAGAGAACCATATTTATGGTAATCTTTCTATGATCCAGTTTTGGATTCGATAGTTTCACTTCTTGGGACACGTTATCTCAGAGGTTGTAGTTTCAGTGGATCCAAAGAAGATCGAGGCAGTACTTGCTTGGGAGACACCCAGGAGTGTGATGGAGGTTTGGAGTTTCTTGTGGTTGGCTAGATACTACCGGAGGTTCATTCCATACTTCTCCAGATTTTCAGCACCCCTATCATCCATGACGAAGAAGGGGAAACCCTTCATATGGTCGGAGAGATGCCATCAGAGCTTTGAGGAGCTGAGGCAGAGGCTGACTAGTGCCCCCATATTGAGGCTTCCAGAGGTGGGAGTAGGGTACGTAGTATTATGCAATGCATCAGGGACCAGACATGGGTGTGTCCTGATGCAATATTGAGCAGTGATAGCATATGGTTCTCGGCAATTGAGACATCATGAGAAGAACAATGCTACCCATGACCTGGAGTTAGCAGCAGTGGTCTTAGCCTTGAAGATGTCGAGACATTATATGATGGGTGAGCATTTTACAGTGTACTGTAATCACAACAGTCTCAGGTATATCTTCTCTCAGAAGGACCGGAATCTGAGACAATGTCGATGGCTTGACTTCCTCCAATAATATGACTTCGAGATAGTCTATACTCCTAGGAATGGGAACTTTGTTGCAGATGCACTCAGTAGGAGGTCTGCTATACAGCTGCTAGGAGAAGCGACGGAGCAGCTAACCGATTTGTAGATATCCTTTGTGGATAGAGATGGAGCATCTTATCTACATTCTCCTATGGTCACTCCCCCACTTCATCAGCGAGTCAGGGAGGAACAACATGGGGATGCTGACTACGAGACACGACGTGCCCAGATATCCACGGGGTGGACACCTGATTGATTTTCTGAAGGTGGGGAGAATGACATCCTCTTCAGAGGACATACCTTGGTACCAATGTAAATTCAGCAGGAAGTGTTAAGGTAGTTCCACACATCCCCTCTAGCGGTACATCCAGGAGTGGTGAATATGTACAAGGATCTTCGATGACAACACTGGTAGCCAAGTATGAAGAAGGTGGTAGTGGAGTTTTTCTCAGGGTGCCTCACTTTCCAGCAAGTGAAGGTAGAGCACCAGGTACCAGTAGGCTTGGTTCAGCCTTTAGAGGTCTGAGAGTGGAAGTGGGATGGGATTTACATGGACTTCATGATGGGTCTTCCACGTACATGCAGGGGTCACGACTCAATTTGGGTGATCTTAGACCGACTCACCAAGTCGGCCCACTTCCTACCGATCAGATATTATAGATCATCAAGGAGATTAGGACACCACTATGTGCAGGATATTGTGTGACTACAAGGAGTACCTTCCTCTATTGTCACCGAACATGATGCACGGTTTACTTCCCGGCTATGGAAGGGGTTGTAGGAGGATTTTGGGACATACCATTGCTTATGCACGGCCTTCCACCCTCCAATAGATGGTCAGACCAAAAGGACCATCCAGAACCTCAAGGACATGATGCATTCATGTTTCATCGAAATTGGTCACAGCTGGGAGGATCACTTGCCTTTGGTGGAGTTTTCTTACAACAATAGCTATCACTCAATCATAGGGATAGAACCTTTCGCGGCATTGTACAAGAGACCTTGCAGATCACCCTTGTGTTGGACTGACCCTGGGGAGTCAGCACTAGTGGGACCGTAGATGATACGAGCTACTATAGAGAAGGTGCAGATCATTCAGGAGCAGATGAATAATGCATAAAGCAGGAATAATTCGTATGCTGACTGAAGACGGAGACCTCTAGAGTTCAAGGATGGCGACCATGTATTTCTACGGGTCGCACATCGACGAGGTCTATGGAGATTTGGAAGAGGCGACAAGTTATATCTGAGGTTCATCAGACCTTTCTAGGTCCTCAGCAGAGTAGGCGAGGTGGCTTACCACTGATCTCTTCCACCTCAGTTGCACTGGGTGAATGACATCTTCCACGTATCTCAGCTGAGGAGAAACTTTCACGACCCTTCCCACATCATTGACCATGGAGAGCAGGATGTCGATGAAGGGGAGACCATCATGGATGTTCTAGTAGAGATTGATGATCAACAAGAGTGAGTCCTATATGGATGGTCGATACCTCTGGTGCGCATTCGCTGGTAGCATGAGAACCTCCAGGAGAGCACATGGGAGTGGGAAGCTTCGATGCGTTCTCAGTACCCCCATTTTTTCTCATAGATCGAGTTGTAGCTTATGGGGACGTAAATATCTGATGTGGGGAGAATGTAAAGACACTGAAATTCCTTGGGTATGTTTTTCTTAAATACATGGGAATTTTACGAGTCCGTGAAAATTTAAAGCGCTTGATTCCGAGGCCCAGTGTGCCCAGAATCAATTTCTGAAGTTTTGTTCGGGTACGTTCAGTAAACGTATGAGCGGGTTTTATAACTTTTGAACCGGTGCTCAGAATTGAAATATTAGGGAACAGTTGAACTCACAGCACTAGAATTCACTTAGGAAGACTTTTACCTCGATGGTAGTTGGCTGAGAATGAAAGTTAGTTTTGGTGTTTTCAAGAATAATTTAAATAAAAATAATGTGTGTAGCTTATTTTTATTTGGTGGTTAAAACCTCCAAGTGGAGGTTGGGGTTGGGGGCCACCACAACTTAACCTCCCATGAGAGGTTATGGTGGTGGGGACCACCTGAACATAACCTCCCTTGGGAGGATAAATATTGGTGGGGACCACCTGATCCTTTTAACCCCTTTAACTCCCTTTAATTTAGAGAAAACTTTTGACCTTCCCCACTAATTAATTGAGCCATCTCCACCCCATTAATTAAGTGAGTTATCTCATTTAATTAATCACCACATTTTGATTTCATGCCAACAATTTAAATAATAGACAATATATTATTTCATTTGGTTGGCATCATTCATTTGTTGGAAGGGAGAATTGAGTAGCTCTAGGACATAGAATACCAAGGGAGAAAGAACTCTCCAATGTGGAATGACCACCAAAGAACGACGTACACCTTATATCTTCTTCAACCTGAACAAAGGAGGGAGATACATCCTTGAAGAATGCCGACGATGCCATCCTCGGCTTCTTCATTTTCGACGTCCATGAATCGACGTCCTTGTTTCCGTGACATCATCAATGAACAACGATACGAGGTTGGGGATTTGAGTTTGAATTTGTTTCCGTTCTACGTCGTTCAATCTTGGTTAATGATTTTCCTATTGATATCACCATTACATTGAAGGCTCGGGCCGAACGAACACGGCCCGACCCTCTCCCTTTGTTTTTTCTCTCTTGTTGACAACAGTGGAAGAACAACGACGACCGTGAAGGAAACCAGCAGTGCAAGGACGCCGGGTTTCCGGAAGGGCAAGGCCTCGTCATGTCACGTGGAAGAATAGGCCATGGACCTTGGTCGCAGTGGTGTACACGAGCGGGCACCAGGCCGCCGGAGGGGCGTGGCGCCGTCGCGCCACGCCGCGCTGAGGAGAAGAAGTCGCAGCCAGGGCGGGCTGCGGCAGAGGGGAGCGGCGCCGTCACACCATGAAGAGGTGAAGAGGTTGTGTCCATGGTAGGTCGTGGCGGAGGAGCAATGGCGGTCGGCTTCAGGCCGGCCTCCAGTAGAGAAAACGGGCTAGCCGCTCAGCCAGCCGGACAAGGCGGGACCCTACCAGGTCCCACAGGTTACGAAACCGGTGCCTGGCACCAGTTCCACTCGGGAGATTGGGGGTGCGACACCCCCCTTACATGGCTAGGGCGGTCCGCTTAGGGAACCACAAGTCACTGGCCAGCCGGGCCACACGGGCACCTAGCCAGGCCAAGCGGGTTGCCAGCCAGGCCACGCGGGCCGCCAGCCAGGCCATGCGGGATGCCAGCCAGGCCACGTGGGTCTCCTCGGGCCGGGATGCCCTCTCAGGCCGGGCCACCCTCTGGCTGGGCCGCCCCTTCAGGCCGAACTGGCCCCAAGCCTAGGATGAACCACCCCTGCAGTCCGCTGGGCCGGGCAAAATGGACCGGGTCGAACATAGAGGGCTGACCCACCCAACGAGCCTGGTCAGACCCAATTGTTCAGTCTGGGTTGACCTAAACAGGGTCGGCCTAGATAGGTTTTGGCCGAGTCGGTCCGACCGGGTAGGACCGGACCCTGGCCCAATACTGACCCTTTACTTCCTTTGGTCATACCTTTGGCACCGGACGTCCGTTTAATGAACCATCAGTGGAGCAGATATTCCTGGAGCGAGGTCGTACCTATGAGAATACCCCACTGGAGTTCGGGGTATTTTTGAGTTATGGTCAGGTTGGATCGTACACGAATCCAACCAGTCCCTCGGGACTAAAAGTCAAATAACTCACAGACCGAGCGTTCGATTGACATGTCGTCTGTTGAGTTGAGACCCCTATGACGCGACAGACCTTTAGGATAATTCTTCATGGAACTTTCCTACAGTTGGAGTATTTCCTAGTAGATCGTGGAGAGGATCCATCCGGTGATGAGTAGACTAAGTGTGGATACCTAGTAGCTGGCAGACCTAACGACTGCTTGACCGTTTCAACTCGATGTGATTCGAATAGCCTATTAGGGAGCGCCTAGTAGTTGGAGGCAGACCCACAGTAGAGGAGAACCTGTTAGTTGGCGGAAGACCCATGGTACTCAACAGGAGGAGTACCTCTAAAAGCTATTAGGGGGAGCGCCTGGTTGTTGGTGGTAGACCCATAACAGAGGAGTTCCTAGTTGTTGGCAGCAAACCCACGATACTCGACAGGTGGAGTACTTCAGCATTCCATGGTTAGTGAGAATCACCTTGGTGTCACTGCAGGCCCATTGTACTCGAAAGAGGAGGAGTTATCCATCAGTCATGGTTTCGATAATGACAATCCTAGTTTGAGCTGAGTCATTGAATTTTGTGTTTTCCTCATGATTGAGATGGGTTACTAGATAACATAGGTAGATGTATGGGCGTATACCTATGTAATGGTTATCTGTTGATTTCATTCTTTGAGGTTTATCCTTATTGGATTTTTTGAGACCTTGAGGGCCTCGAGGTCCCTAATGAGTATCGTTATACTCACCCCTACATGGTCTAGGACCACACCTCATTATGCTAGATGCAGATGACATACATCGCTGACAGAGGCAGAGAGTAGAAGGACTGGATGGTACCCGGAGGTGGACCACTTGGCGTGACAGTACATGGAGGAGACAGATGGAAGGGAGTTCTATGGATACCATCTATACCTACCCTTCTGGTAGGAACCCCAGAGTATGGCCTAGTAACTTCTTTACTTTTCATCAGTTGTACTTGCTTTCAGTTGTACATGTACTTTCCTGTTGGGCTTGTATTTCCTACCCCTTTTACTTTCCAACACTTCTTTTGTATATAGTTTTACTTAGTGTTTTTCTTCTAGTTGTGTACTATGATGTGTTTGTTTATAGTTATAAAGGCAATGCCTTCCCAGTTTAGGGATTTACGCCTTTGGTGCTAGTCGCCAGCCCCTGGCCTATGGAGTCGGGATTGGGGTAGTCATAATACGGGCCCCAGGGGGACTGTTCATGACACTCCATATCCCTATGCTCAGTGTGGACCACCTGGGGGTGGTGGTGGAGGCAACTTGTATCGCCAGCCACCTCTAGCTGCTACACCAGCTCTGTCACTACGTCCTCTTCCCTACAGAAAACCATACTTGAGGTGCTGCCTCTTCCATGGTGGCATGTCGACCGGATCCCACTCAACAGTACAGAGGGTCAGAAAATCACTATATATATGTCCTCGATCATCAAAACCGTAACATCATCTCTCCTGCAACTGAGCAAGACTATTTTGAGATCCCTAAGAGCCCTGAGCCTCAAATCCTACATCCTGGGGTCATCTCCTGAAATGTCAGGCATGTTTGGACACCTGCGCCTTTTGCCGGCTACCAAATACCAAACCAGCTGCCGAGGAATCATCTCCAACGTGCCTAGCACTAACAAGTGGTATCTGATCATCCATAAATCTCTCTACCACTAAGGCTTGATTCAACACTCCAACATAGGCGGGGAAGCACAAGGAAACAACACATACCCTGATGTATCTACGTAGGACCTTCTTGATGGTCCAATCCCAAATGAACAGGTCTCGAACCATATCTGGGGGGTAGCACAACAGGTCTGTAATCCTCGCTGAGTACACTAACATAGTCCTAATCTCCTACCACAACTGCAGAAGCTCCTAGATCGGAACAGACCACATCATTACTGGATATAACTCTTCCCTAAAGAGTCGCTCAAACTATTCCCATGTGATCATCTTCTCATTGTGGTACTACATCACTAGACTCCACCATAGCTTGACCAAACCATGCAGAAGGATCGCCGCTAGGACCACCATCTGATCTGGAGATTTCCTCACCAGGAGAAAAACTCAAGTGACTACTTCGAGCCATTCATCAGCTACCTGGGGGTCTGGATCACCATGGTACCTCAGAGTTCACTTCCTATGGAACTCATGTAGCGCACTCAGCCAACGTGTATCCTCGTCCTGTACTGCTGACACAACCGGTTGCATGCCAGGTGGTGGCTCAACTAGAAGACCACCTGGACGTCCGGCCTCAAAACCTATCCCATTCTCCAAAGCCTATACTCGGGGAAAATCATCACCACAATCTCGCTAAATAACCCTTGTTGGTTGTCATCGTGGAGGCATCCTGAAATACAAACAAGACACACCATGTTCAAAGAGTATATCTGGGGAGCTGATGCAAGAAGGACAAGAAAAATCCAAAACCTTGTCATATATTATGCATGTACCATTATTCCCATGTGACCAGTTTCCTAATGTATCGAGTTGAATGTTAGGTTATAAGAGTCCTGGTGTTAGGATACGTTGGTCGCTGCACCAAAACTGGAGTCACTGGCGTGAAAGCTGAACTCAAAACATCCTAAAACTTTCATTATGTAATCCAAACCAATCTCACACATAAACCACATATTCTTAGAGATCCCATAGGTAGAATCTCCTCTAATACCACTCTATCAAATCCCAACCCAATGGGGCTCGAGCCGCAACTCCCCAAGCCCGCCTCCAATAGGCCAGGGACTAGCGACTAGCACTGAGTAGGCTATCACATGCATGGGAGGCCTTATCCTATCATACCTGTACACACGTACCCACATACACCTCCATGAAATAGCGCAAAGATATATAAAAATAGAAAGTAAAATTCTTGCATACATCTATCCCAAACCAGAGTGCAATAGAAGTAAAAAGGGAAAATAAACGGCCCACCAAAAGAAAACTAAAAAAGCGTCGAAATTTTTTAGAAGGAGGGGATCACTGTCAAAAGAACCCACCAGAAAGCTTCTTGGCATAGCTCTGGTAAACACACCAATTGATCAAGCCCACTAAGCTCCACCTGCTCCGGGTCCTCCTAGGACTCCGTCGAAAGGCATGTGGTCTGCATAAGACTAAAAACATGTGAGGGAAAAGACCATGTTGGGGTGAGGACACAAGTAATCAGTAAGCACCCAAAAACCCCAAAATAAAATAGAGAAACTGAAAGGAAACAGTCATCTCATCCCTACCAAAGGGAACCAAAACAAGAGATAAACTCCATCTTGAGATCATCCTCAGCTGAACTTGAATAGTCAACTTATCTCAGGTTTATGCCCATACATATACCATGAACATCTAGATATACTCAACTCAGGCACCAAGCCTCATGAGGTTCCGACCTCATAACCAGCGATAGGTTCTACTCAAATCTCTAAGGATTACACAAACCAGGAGAAAAGACTCCCAGAGCTCTATCATCCCAAATGACACTCATCCAAGAAATACACTCTATCGGGCCTCACACCACCATACTAAAAGTACCACATGAGAGAACATGCTCATCAGACATCATCACTAATAACACCACACTGAAATAGTGGAGACACCAAACTCCTTGGATAGGGTATCACTCCTAGGGTCCACTAGGGTATACAAAAACCCACTCTGATAACTCAAATATATCACGGATAAGGGATCACTACCAGGATCCACTAGGGGATACCACAACCTGATCTGACTGTTCATAGAACAGATCACTGAGAAAGAGGATCATCACTCATGTAAAGGTGGTCATAATGATGCCAAAAACCCCATATGGTATATCTTGTGAAGTAGGGGATCGAACTGACGATGCTACAAACCCTATCGAAACCATGCAATGAGTAGGGGATCACATTGCTGACGATATCACAAACCTATTGAAAACTACACGTTGAGTAAGGGATCATATACCTGACGATACTAAAACCCAACTAATATGACCCATCATGTAGGGGATAATATTCCTGATAATGCCTTAAATCCTACAGGGTTGTCCTGCTAGACAAGGGACCAACACCTGTGGATAAACGGTCAAAACGATACTAAGAACCTGGTCTAGGGAAGCAATGCTAGAGGATCCTTCTCTAGACTCGCGAGATGGATACCACAACTATTTTTTTTAAAATCAATCTAACAAGTGGATCACAAACCAGTACTGGGGTTGCAATGCCACAAAAACCCTCATAAGGACAAAACAAGGGATTTCACTCAACCGTTGTTGGTCCAAACATCTCTAACCTAAGAGACCTGCAATATCACCATCCTATGCACCTCCTAGTCTTAGACTGAGGCCACCATCACGTTCTACGTGGAAAAACACGCATGATAGACTAGTTACTCACCTGAAATGGATAACCAATGAAAAAAATATTTTTCACTGTAACAAGTCTGAGAGGGTCCCACAACACGATTCTAAAACTCATCATGTGGATCACACCATTATGATCCCCTCAAAAAGATGCATGAGATCATCTACACATTTTTCCAAAATAGACATCATACAGAAAAGTCACATTTTACAGGAAACGCCCAAAACTAGCATTGTAGGGCCCACACCCAGATCTTAGTCCCAGCACCCAGAAACAATCCTTAAAATTATTCCTTATTATCAGGATCACAACACCACTGACGGCGTTTCAAACAAACGCTCTATACAGAAGTTACAACAGGTCAAAGTTGAATAATAATAAAATATTATTATTATTTCAATGATTTGTAACCCCAGTCCACAAACCCGACTCATAAAATTCCTGAATCTTGTTCAAAAGTTCCATCTCGATGCAAGGAACACGTCTCTGTAAACATATCACATATCGGAGTTATGGGTTTCTAGTAACAAGGGTTAAAAGAACACTAAGAAAATTCTGGCCAGACCACCGCCTGTCTCGCCGAAAACCACCGCCCCACGGCCGGAAACTGTCGCGCCTGAGCCAGAAACCACTGTTCTGCTATCGTTCTACCACCTCCCTTGCTGGATTCCACCATGGATGCTGCAGAAATCTTGGTTTTTCATCGAAAAACGTTTTGGAACCACTGGGAGCACCATCAGTGCTCCAAATTCAGATCTGAAACATGTTTCGGATAACTCGGGACCCGAACTACGCAACCCTTATGACAATTAGAATAAAAACCACACCAAAACATGATCCAGGATTTTAAAACTCAACCTCCAATCATTTGGAGGACCATCGATGCTTTCCATGCTATACTGCTACTTCTGCACGATCCGGAGTGTCCACCATCAAGATTCGAGTCCAACGACACCTTGTTCGCTCGATTCCGGCCATTCATTGTTAATAGAAAGAGGAGAAAGGGGGAGGATCTCCTGGCAGTGGCTTCCTCCTAGCGTGTGAACCAAAGGGAGGGGAGGGGATATAATTTTTTTTTTAATTAAATCCTTTCCATCCAACTGTCCATCTTCAAACTCACCTCCAACCCCGCACCCGGCATGGACAATGCTTAGGGCGCCCCTAGGGTAAATGCATCATTTTGAACTCAACCACGAACTCATAAGTTTGATCCAAAACTCTATTCATAATTTATTCAAGATCCAAAATTTAAAATAAATTATTCATTTATTTACAAAAACACCACTTTCCACCTTTCTCTATTACAGGACCACGCCCGCAAAGGTTACACCCCACCTAGGGTGAACGACACACTCTAGATGTAGATGTGCCCTTAGATTTCTGATCTGAGATATCTTTTAGAATATAACTTATTCTCGCCTTGTGCACAATATAAAAATACTTAATATTTTTTATAAAATTTATTCCAGGAACACCAGGGGTCATAATCGCACGTCATCTTCATGCCTAGCTCTATAATTTATTCATAGAAATATTCCAAAGTCTAATAGGTCCAAAACCCGAGTCATTGCACCCTATAAACCACTAAAATCTCTAAAAACCCAATAAACCCCTAAAAAGGTATCCTGAAAACCCTAAAAATCTCAAAAAATACTAAAAATTAAAAACCCATAAGAACCTTAAAAACCTTAAAAAACATAAAAATTACCAAAAATCACTAGAATCATGAAAAACCTAAAAATTGAAAAACCTTAAGAAAAGCTCAAAAAACTAAAAAAAATTATTAAAATTGATAAAAAACCTAAAAACACTAAAAACCTAAAAATTATAAAAACCAAAAAATAATCCTCAAAATCCACAGAGACCAAAAAAACCATAAAAATCATAAAAATCCCTAAAAATCCCTAAAATTTAAAAAAACCCACCACACTTGAAAACCCCTAAGGAAACCTTAAGAACCTAAAAACACTTAACACCACTAGAAAACCAAATAAAATTTTAAAACACTGAAAACATTAAAAATACCCTAAACCTTTAAACCCCCTAAAAATGGTTAGAAAATCCTAAAAACCTTAAAAACCCTAAAACCCATGAAATCCCTAAAACCCACTAAAAACTTTAAGATCCACTTAAACCCCTAAAGACATTAAAAACTATAAAATTCATTTAAGCCCCTAAAAACTCAAAGAATCACCAAAAACCCCAAAAAAAATCAATAAAGTCCATGAAAATCAAAAAACCCATAAACCACTCAAATTACCTAAAAACCCTAAAACCATAAAAATCATTAAAATGCCCGAAAAGTGCATAAAATTTTAAAACCCCCTTAAGAATGCTGAAAACCCATAAGAAAACAATAAAAACCAAAAAAACATAAATCCCCTCAAAAAAATGCAAAAAACCCTAAAAAACCCTAAAAACCCTAAAACCCATCAAAATCCATATAAATCCTATGAAGAACAAAAAATACCAAAACAAATGTAAAAGACCCTAAAACCCTATAATTCCTAAAATGGAACAACAAATCCCTAAAAATGTAATTACCACAAGAAACCCTAAAAAACCCTATGAAAACCTAAAAAACATAAAACCACTGAAAAACCCAAAAGAACTCAAAAAACCCTAAACATCTCAATTGAGACCTTTAAACCCTACCTCCAAGAAAACCATAAAATCTATAAAACCCTTAAAAATAAAAAAACCATAAAAACCCTAAAACCATTGAAAATCGAAAAACCCTTTAGTCCACTAACAATGTTAAAAACTATAAAATCCATAAAAATCATAAAAAAACTCAAACCCCCCAAAAATCCAAAAAAAATCATAAAACCCCTAAAAATCCCTAAAAATCCTCGAAATCACAAAACCCATAAAACTCATTAAAATATATAAAAATACCAGAAAATGTAAAACAACGTAAATACCATAAAAACCATAAGTAACCATTAAAATCAAAAAACAATATATACCCATAAATACCTAAAATACTAAAACCCTAAAAAATATAAAAAATGATAAAAAACCATAAAAACCCTCAAAATCCTTAAAAATCATAAAAATAAAAGAAAAATCCTAAAAAACCCCAAATATCAAAAAAATTAGAATGTCCTGAAAAAACCTATGAAAACATTAAAATCACACAAACTTCTAAAACCCCTAAAAACCTAAAAACCCTAAAAAACATAAAAGGACCCTAAAAACCGCTAAAACCCTTAAAAACTGCTAAATACATTAAAAACCAATAAAAACCCTAAAAACATCTCAATGTTCTAAAAACTATTTAAACATCTAAAACAATAAAAAATCTCAAAAACCATAAACCCCATAAAAAATTCAAAATAATTCTAAAACCCAAAAAAACCCCATAAAATCCCTAAAACCCACAAAAACCCAATAAATCCCTTAAAACCCTAAAAAATCTAAAAAATATCAAAAATTCGTGAAAAAACTCATAAAATGTAAATGACCTTAAAAACAATGAGAAACCCAAAGAAATACTTAAAATCCAAAAATCACTTAAAACCCATAAAAAACCTAGAAAATACTAAAACCCATAAAACCCTAAAAACCCAAAGAGACGTTCTTAATCCCTAAAAACCCTAAAAAACCTATAAATTTCCAAAGCCCCTAAAAATCATAAAAACTTAAAAAAATAAATAAAAATTTTAAATTCACAATGAAAAACTAAAAAATCTTCAAACACCGAAAAAAATTAATATAATTAAAAAACACAAAATTCTAAAACCCCCCAAAACACCCTAAAAATAAAAAACCATAAAACCCCATAAAACCCCAAAAAATCTAAAAACTCTAAAAACACTTAAAATCACTTAAAATGTTAAAAACTATAAAATGACCATAAACCCCCAAAAAAATCAAAACCCCCTAAAACTATAAAAACCATAAACCCCTAAAAACTGTAAAAACAAAAAAATCACAAAAAAACAAAAAAATCCTAAAAATACCTAAATATTCAAAAAATATAAAAAACCCTAAAACCCTGGGAAACACTAAGACACCATTTAAACCTTAAAAACACTTAAAACTCACATCCAACCTCAAAAAACTAAACACCATACAAGACTAAACCATAAAAACCAAAAAAATACCAAAATTCCATAAACCCCCCCCCCCCCAAACACATAAAATCAGTTAAAGATATCAATAACTCTAAAATCATTTTAAACCCCTAAAAATGTTAAAAAACTATAAAAAACATAAAAAAATAAAACTACAAACACACTCAAAATCCCTAAAATTCCTAAAAATCATAAAGGTTCTAAAAATAACTAAAAATACCTAAAAATGTAAAAAACACTAAAACACCTAAAACCCCTAAGAAAACCATTAAAACCTAAAAACATATAACACCCCTAAAAACACTTAAATTCCTAAAAATCCTAAAAACTCTAGATACTCTTAAAATCCCTCAAAATTCGTAAAAAACTCTAAGAAACATAAAAATCCTATAAAGGCCTTAAAATCCCTAGAAACATAAAAAACCTAAAAACCATAAATTTTTTTTTTAAAACACCTTAAAAACCTAAAAACATTTAAAAACCCCAAAAAAAATAAAACACCTAGAAATATTATAAAACCATAAATCCCCTAAATACCATAAACCCATTCCCCCCCCCAAAACCTTAAAACCCCCCAAAACACTAAAAACACTACAACCCATTAAAATTCATAGAAATGTTAAAACAAAATCTAGGAACCTTAAAACCCTTAAAATATTCAAAAACAAACCATGTAATATTAACAAACTATAAAAACCTAATAACCCTAAAAACTATGAAACCCTCAAAATATCTGAAAAAAAAATAAGAAACCATAAAAATATTTTAAAAGCCCTAAAAACCTAAAAAATGTAAAAATTAAAAAAACCTTGAAAAATCCTATAAAAACCTTAAATATCTTAAAACACTTAAAACCCCTAAAAACCTTAAAATGATAGAAACCATAAAAACCCCAAGGAAACCAAGAATTCACCAAAAACCTTAAAAACCTATGAAAATACTAAAAAGGATAATACCCAAAAAAACATAAAAAACTCAAATCCATTAAAACCCTAATGAAATCCAAGAAAATCTAAAAAATGTAAAACCCAAAAAACCTAAAAAAAAACCTTAAAAAACAAAAAAATCCTAAAAATCCCTAAAATCCCAGAATACACTAAAAAACATAAAAAATTTCCAATAATCCACAAAAAATAGAAACCCATAAAACACAGAAAAATCATAAGAAAACCATAAAAACAATTAAAACCCCTAAAAATTTAAAATTGCTAATAAATATAAAAAACCATAAAAAGTCCCTAAATATGATAAAACCCATAAAAACCTTAAAACCCCTTAAAGCCCCATAAAAACATAAACACCAACTAAAAACTCTAAAATCCTTTAAAACCCAATAAATGATAAAACCCTTAAAAACCCTCAAAAAACCTAAAAACTCAAAAAAACTGAAAACCTAAAAATCCATAAAAACCTTAAAACCCATAAAAATCCATAAAATCCCTAAAAACCCCAAAAAAATTAAAACCCCTAAGAAAACCTCAAGAACCTAAAAACTATTAAAACCTATAAAAATACTAAAACACTAAAAACCCTAAAAAACCAAAAATATCCTAAATACTCTAAAACCTTCCAAAATAAAAAAAAATCCCGAAACATCCATAAAAATCTTAAAAAATCCCTAAAATCCCAAAAAACATAAAAACCACTAAACACTAAAAACCCATATCAACTCCTTAAAACAAAAAAAAACTAAAACCCCTTAAAAAACTAAAAATGTTAAAAACCCTAAAAACCATAAATACACGAAAATCCCTAAAACCCCACAAAATCCCTAAAATCCTTAGAAATTCATAAAAATCTCAAAATCCCTAGAAATACCTAAAAACATAAAACCCACCAAAACCCTGAAAACCCCTAGGGAATTCTTAAAATCCAAAAAACTCTTAAAACTAATAAAAACAAAAAAAAAATTGTGAAAACATTAAAAACCTAAAAAGTCCCTAAAACCCCAAGAAAACCCCAAAAACCATAAAATCCTAAAAAGATTAAAAATCCCTAGAAATCCCAAAAAAACTAAAAAACATTAAAAACACCAAAAATCCATTAAACCACTACGAAAGTAAAAAACTATAAAAACATTAAAAAAACATTATAAATACCCAAAACCACCCAAAAAACAATAAAAAAGAGAAAAACCCCTAAAAACCATAAAACCCTCAAAATCCCTTAATAGCATAACAACTTTAAAAATCATAAAAATCCCTCAAATTCAAAAAAAAAAGAAAAAATATAAAAACCATAAAAAACCCACAAACCTTAAAAACACAAAAAACACTTACACCCCCTAAAAACCTAAACACAACTCAAAGACCACAAAAATAAAAAATTTATAAAAACCCTAAAGAACATAAAAACCTAAAACATCCCTAAAAATACCTAAAAACATATAAAACACAAAAAACACCCATAAAAGCATTAAAAATCTTAAAAAACATAAAAACATCTTAAAAACCTCAATATTATAAAAACCATTAAAACCCCTAAAACGCTAAAAATCCCAAAAAAACCAAAAAACATTAAAATATCAATAAATCCATAAAAAAATTAATAAGTCTAAAAACCATGAAAAAATCTATCAAAACCTTAAAAACCTAAAAAAAATAAAATACCTAAAAACCTTAAAGCATAAAAAACCCTAAAAAACCTAAAATACCTAAATCCAAAAAACCACAAAAAACCATAAAAACCATAAAACCCCTAAAATCCACTAAAATATATAAAAACCATTATAACCCTTAAAAGTATTAAAAACTTATAATACACTTAAAAATGAAAAACCAATAGAAACCAATAAACCCCCTAAAATATTAGAAACCCCCAAACCCCAAAACACCCACAAAATCCCTAAAAACCATAAAAACCATAAAACCCTAGAATTTCCTTAAAAACGTAAAAAACATTAAAACCTCAAAAAATATTTAAGAAACCCATAAAACCCAAAACACTTAATAGCCCTAAAAACGTAGAAATGCTAAAACCCTAAAAATCCTAAAACACAAAAGACCCTCAAAATATATATAAACAATAAAAAAACCTAAATATCTAAAAAATGAATAGAAATACCTAAAACACAAGAAAACCCAAAAAAACATATAAAACACCTAAGAAAACATAGGGAACAAAAAAATCTTAAAATGCCAAAAAACTTAAAAATGCTAAAACCTCTCAAAACACTTAAAAGAACTTAAAGCCCTTAAAACCACTAAAAATATAAAACACCTAAAACATTAAAAACCCTAGACCCCCTAATAACATAATAACCCAATAAAAAAAATTGAAACCCCTAAAACGTTAATAAATATGAATCCCTAAAAAACTCAAATAACCCTAAAAACATGAAAAAATTATAAAAACCTCTTAAAATCCTCAAAATCCATAAAAACTCAAGAAACAATAAAAATTCTAAAATTCATTAAAAATACCCTTAAATATATTAAACTCTAAAACCCATAAAGAAACCGTAAAACACTAAAAACACTTAAAATCCCCAAAACCTAAAAAATGAGAAGAACCGTAAAACCATAAAACCCCTAAAACCCTTAAAATTACTCAAAATCCCTAAATTCCGAAAAAACCATAAAAATCCTAAAATTCCACTAGAATCCTTAGAAATTTAAAATTACCTAAAACCCTACAAATCCCTAAAAAAAACCATAAAAACATAAAAACACTTAAAACCCCATTAAACAATAAAATACCCTAAAAACCCAAAAAAACCTAAACAATCCAGAAAAATATTAATAACCATAAAAATCCAAAAAAATCCTTAAAAATCCATTAAAACATAAAAATTCCTAAAAACATTAAAAAACATTAAAAAACATAAAACACTTAAAACCCCTAATAAACCTAAAAGTGTAAAACCCCATAAAAACTTCAAAATCCACAAAAGCCCAAAAATCCCTAAAAATATTAGAAACCCATAAAAATCGTAAAATCCCTCTAAAAATACTTAAAATCTTAAAAATAATAAAAAATACAAAAAACCATAAGAAATCCATAAAACCCTAAAACACTTAAAAACCCTAAAAACTCTTAAAACTGTAAAAATACGAAAAACCCCTAAAAGGGCACTAAAACCAAAAAAACCTAAAAAAAGAAAAAATCCCTAAAACCTCTTAAAATAATTAAAAAATATTAAAAATCTAAAAATTTTATACCCAAAAAATTTTAAAAACTCTTAGAAACCTAAAAAACAACAAATACATAAAAATCCCTAAACACCAAAAAAACCAAAAAAGTACTAAAAACACTAAAATACCCTATAAACCCTAAAATTCCTAAAGACATAAAAAACACAAAAACCATGACCAACCCTTATATAATCTTAAAAACTTCAAACACTTAAAACCCATTAGAATCTAAAGAACACTAAAACTCTATAAAAACTCAAAAAATGCTAGAAAAACAATAAAACCCACAAAATCATTATAAAAATCTAAAAAACACTAAAAATCCCTAAAAATGTAAAAAAAACCCTACAACCCCTAAAAACATAAGAAAACATTAAGAAAATAAATACACATAAACCCCAAAAGATTCTAAAATACTAAAAACCCTAAAACACCCTTAAAAGCCCTGTAAACCATAAAACATCCAAAACCTTTAAAAAAATCTAAAAAACCATAAAAACCTAAAAAAAACTAAAAACTATAAAACCCATATAAAACCATAAAAATGATAAAAACAACAAAAAACCATAAAACCCATAAAAAATCCTAAAATCCTAAAAAACAATTAAATCCCTCAAAATACCTAAAAACTTAAAACAATAAAAATCCAAAGAATCACAGAAATATCTAAAAACGAAAAACCCTAAAAACCATAAAACCCCAAAGAAAACATTAAAAACCTAAAAACATTTAAAACCAATAAAAACATAAAATACGTTAAAAACATTAAATAAACCCCAAAACCCCCAAAAATTAGAAGAAAACCTTTAAATCCCTAAAATCCCTCAAAAACCACAAAATTCCTAAAAAATCCCTAAAAATACCTAAAAATGTTAAGACCCTAAAAACCTTAAACCCCCTAATAAAACCATAAAAATATAAAAATACTTAAAATCCCTAAAAACCCAAAAAGGAACCCCAAACCCCTAAAACCCCATAAAATCGTAAAAACAATAAAAACCTTAAATGACCATTAAAACCCCTATAAACCCATAAACATGAAAACTAATAAAAAGTATATAAATCCATCAGACCCCTAGAAAAATTAAATACACTTAAAAATCCTTAAAAACATTAAAACCCAAAACTCCCCCACTAAAATCCCATAAAAACCATAAAAACTATAAAACCCTATAAAACTATAAAACCCCACCAAATCACTAAAATCCCTAAAAACCCAAAAAATACTAAAAATCCCTAAAAATACCAAAACACATAAGTAACACTAAAAAACTTGAAAACAATAAGAAACCCATAATAACTAAAAACACTTTAAACCACTAAAAACCTAAAAACACTAAAACCCTAAATAACACTAAAACCCGTCAAAATTCCAAAAAACCCTAAAAACCATAAAAAACAAAAGGATCCCTAAAAATCCCTAAAATTTTAAAACCCCTCATACCCCCTCAAACCCATAAGGAACCTCTAGAAACATAAAAACATTTAAAACCCCAAAAAATCACTAATAATATAAAAACCCAAATAATACCATAAACCCCTAAAGACCCCAAAAAATCATAACAACCCCTAAAAACTTTAAGACCACTCAAATACAAAAAATCCCTAATATCCACAAAAAAATATAAAAACCCTTTCAACCCATAAAAACAAATAAAAACTATAAAAACTATAGAACCCTAAAAATATAAAAAACCCATAAAATAATAAAAACCTAGAAACCCAATAAAACCAAAAAAAACATCAAAACGCCTAAACTTAATAAATAAAAATTTAAATCCCCAATTAATACCTAAAAACATAAAAACCCTAAAACCCATGAAATATCATAAGAATAACCTAGAAACCCAAAAACACTTAAAACTACTAAAAAATCTAGAAAACACTAAAACAATAAAAACCCTAAAACCCTAGAAAATACCTAAAACAATTAAAATTCAAAAAGAGTCTGAAAAATACATAAAAATTTCAAAACTCTAAAAACCCTAAAAAACCTTAGGAAAACCTTAAATACAAAAAAACACATAATATCGATAAAAACCTAAACAAGTCTAAAAATCCAAAAAAGAACCTAAAAACAATTAAACCCTAAAATCCACTAAAAACCATAAAACACCTATAAAACATTAAAAACTCTAAAGCACACATAAAAAATAAAAGCCACTAAAAACTCTAAACACCCATTAAACCCCTAAAAATGTTAATAAACTAGAAAAATCCTTTAAAACCCTAAATTTCTTAAAAAAACCCCCTTAAACCATCAAAAAACTATAAGAACCCAAAAAACACAAAAAAACCCTAAATACCATAAAAATCCCTAAAAACAAATAATCCTAAAAATTCTTTAAAACACCGAATAATAACAAAAAAAATGTTAAAAACCATGAAAAAAAATGAAAACCACAAATTAAGCCATAAAACCGAAAACACATAAAACCTATTAAAACCTATTTTTTAAAAAGACCCTAAAAACCATAAAAACACCTAAAACACTAAAAGAACTCAAACCCATAAAACCAATGAAACCACAAAAAACTCTAAAACCCCATTGAACTCCTAAAAATGTTTCAAAATTGACATTAAAAGCTAAAAAAACAAAAAACCTAAAAAATCAAACAAACAAAAAAACTATTAATACCTAAAAAACCTCAAAATCCCTAAAAACAAAAAAAATAGAATTACAGGTAAACCAAAAAATATATAAAATTAAATGAACTCGAATAACTTTGAAACCCCCTATCAAAAACTTAAAAACCTAAAAACACTTGTAACCACTAAAAATGCTAAAAACCCTAAAAAACCATAAAACCCCAGAAAATCCATAAAAACCAAAACCGATAAAAATATCTAAAAACACAAAAACACTATATAAATCCTAAAAGATCCATAATAAATCCATAAAAATATAAAAACCCATAAAACCCTGAAAACCCATAAGTAAACCACAACGACCTAATAACCTAAAAACACATAAAACCCCGAAAAATGCTAAGAAATTATAAAAAAACATTAAACAATAAGATGACCCAAAACCCCTAAAGGCAATGAAAACCCCTAAAACCCTAGAAAAAATAAATACCCATAAAATGCCTAAATAATATAAAACCCCATTAAACCCATGAAAAGGATAAAAACTCTAAGAAACCTTAAAACATCAAAAAATTAAAAAAAAATAAAAAACCCAAAAACTCATAAAAGCCGTAAAAACTCTCAAAATCAATAAAAACAATAAAAAACCAAAAAAAATAAAAAATACCTAAAATTTAAAAAACAAAGAAGAAAAAACTGAAAACCTAAAAAAGACAAAAAAAACCTTCAAAAGACTCTAAAAACTCTCAAATCACAAAAAACCCTAAAATTCAAAAAAATATTTAAAATTATTTTAAAATAACTAAAAATGTAAAAAACCCTAAAAACCTGAAAGAAAAACGTAAAAACCTAAAAGCACTCAAAATTCCTAAAAACCTAAAAAATGATAAAAACTCTAAAAACTCTAAAAATGCTAAAAACCCACAAAACCCCTCAAAATCCATAAAAAACGCATAACAATACTCAAAAACACTAAAAATAACTAAAAACTTAAATAACCAAAAAAACATAGGAAGACTATAAAAACCTAAAAAAACTAGAAATCCCTAAAAACCTAAAAAACACTAAAACCCCTAAGAACAACAAAAAATACCTTAAAACACTTTAAATAGTAAAAATCCTTTAAAAACATAAAAGAATAAAACCCTAAAAAAACTCTAAATATGACTACAAACTCAAAAAATACTTTAAACCCCTAAAAATAAAAAAAAACATTAAACCTTAAAAAACCATAAAAACAAAAAAAATTGGTTAAAACACTAAAAACCGGAAAAACACTAAAACTCCTCAAAATCCCAAAAATCCATAAAAACATAAAAATTAAAAAAATCCTTAAATATCTCTAAAAAAGTAAAAAATCCTAGAAAACATGAAAACCATATGGAAACCATAAAATCCTAAAGACGATCAAAAAAACTAAAAACACTAAAAACCCTAAAAATTATAAAAACCTAAAAAACCCTAAAAACATTAAAAATCCTAAAAAATCCTTAAAAATCATTTAAACTGAAAAAATTATAAAACAAGATAAACCCCTAATAAAACCATAAAAACCTAAAAACCATTAAAAAACCTAAAAACCTAAAAATGGTAAAATCCCTAAAAAACCCTAAGACCCATTAAAACACATAAAGACCATAAAACCCCTAAAACTCCTAAAAACCCAAACACACATAAAAATCCTAAAAAAATACTAAAAACTATAAAAACCCTTTAAACTACTAAAAAAGTTTAAAAAACCTTAAAAACCAAACAAAACTCATCAAAAATATAAAAATCACAAACTACCCAAAAAACAATAAAAATCCTTACAAACCCAAAAAAACATAAAAATCCAAAAGCCGCAAAAAAATCCCCAAAAACCCAGAAAATCCCTTAGAAAATATTAAAAACCTAAAAACATTTAAAACCCCTATAAACCAAAAAATTACTAAAACCTATAAAAACCCTAAAAATCTTAAAAACTATAAAACTCTTAAAATTCATAAAAAGTAATACAATTATAAAAACCTAAAAACCATACGAAAACCATAAAAGGATAAAAAAACCATAAAACCCATAAAATAAAAAAACTCTAAAACCCTTGAATTCTTTAAACACCCTAAAAACCCTAAAAACACTCAAAATACCTAAATCTACTAAAAATCACCTAAATCATAAAAAATCACTAAAAACCCTAAAAACATAAATAACCTTAAAAAACTAAAAAATCACTAAAAACACGTTTTTTAAAAAGACCATTAAAACCCCAAACCCCATAAAAATCATAAATCCCCTAAAATCATGAAAAAATATAAAAACCATCAAAACCTAAAAAACCACTAAAAAATCATAAAATCCTATAAACCCTTAAATATGTTGAAAAATATAAAAAACCTTAAACACCCATAAAAAAATCCAAATAACTCTAAAACCCAAAAAATCCACAAAAACCATAAAATGAAAAAAAAAACTCAAAAAAACTCATAAAAATCGTAAAAAATCCATAAACTACCATAAGAACCTAAACTAACCTCCAAACATTGGAAAAACTATGATAAAATTAAAAAAAATAAACCGACATAAAACCTCTAAAACCTAAAAATGCTAAAAACTCTAAAAAAACTAAAAACCCAGAAAACCAGAGAACCCCTAAATCCAGTAAAAATCCTTTAAACCCATAAAAACATAAAAATTCTAAAAATACATAAACACTTAATATACCTTCAAAACCCCAAAACCCTCTAAGAAACCTTAAAACCAAAAAAATCTAAAAAACCAAAGATAATTAAAATGCTAAAGACCCTAAAACCCTAAAATACCTTAAAAGACCCTAAAACCCCTAAAAACAATAAAACACATATAACCAATAAAAAACCAAAAAACCCAATTATAACTCTATAAAACATTTAAGACCAAAAAAATGTTAAAAATATAAAAAAAACCATAAACCCCTAAAAATCCTAAATACCCTCAAAATCTCTAAAAACACTAAAAATAATAAAATCCTAAAAACCACTAAATACCTAAAATTATAAAAAGACACTAAAAAACCTAATAAAAACTAAAAGACCTAAAAAACTTAAAACCCTTAAAACCCTAATTTTTTTTAAAATAATAAAAACCCTAAAAACCTAAAAAACCAAACCCCCCTCAAAATCTCTAAAAACTCAAGAAACTATAAAAACATAAAAATACCTAAAATAACTAAAAACATAAAAATCCCTATAAACACTAAAACCACCAATTAGAATCTCAAAAAACTAAAAAAACATAAAACCCTTAAAAAAATAAAAATTATAAAAACCCTATAACCCCTAAATAGAACTTAAAAGAACTCAAAACACCTAAAAATATTTAAAACCCTAAAAAACCACAAAAACCTATAAAACCAATAAAAACTATAAAACTCATTTAAACCCCTAAAATGATAAAAAATTGAAAAGAACTTTAAAACTCTAAAAATTAAAAAACCCTAAAAACCCAAATTAACAATAAAACCCCATTACCCCTGCAAATCCCTAAAAGCCTAAAATACCCATAAAAATTAGAAGAAAAAAATCCGTATAAATGTAAAACCCCATAATAACATGAAAAAACCTGAAAAAAAACACATAAAACATTAAAACCCAAAAACAATTACAACCCCTAAAAAACCTAAAAACCCTAAAAACCATTAAACACCACAAAAACATCAAAATCTCAAAAAACCTTAAAGCCCAAAAAATCCAAAAAACCATAAACATCAGATAAATATTAAAAACCATAAAGCACTAAGAAAACCTTACAAACCTAAAAACACTTTAAACCCCTAAAAACAAAAAAAAATCTAAAATACCTCAAAATCCCTATAAACCTAAAAAAACCATAAAAAACCTAAAAATCCACAAAATCCATAAAATGAAAAAAATGATAAACCCTTAAAACACCTAATTAAACCTTAAAAAATCGAAAACACATTGAACCCCTTAAAACAAAAAAACCTAAATAACCCCTTAAAACCACAAAATCCCAAAACCATAAAAAGCTTCCAAACGTATGAAACACTAAAAAACCAATAAAATGTTGGAAACCCTTTTTAATGACAAAATCACTAAAAACTCTAAAAAATTTTAATCTTTTAATAAACTCAAAAAAACTATAAAAAAACATAATAACCCTAAAATCTCTAAAACCAAAAAAAACCCTTTAATCCCTAAAAACGCAATAAACCATAAAAATCATAAAATGTCAACAAAATACCTAAAAAGTAAAAAAAACAACAAAAAACCCTAAAAACCCTAATGAAACCCTTAAAAATCTAAAAACATATAAAACCACTAAAAACACTTGAATACCCTAAAAACCCTCAAAATCAATAAAAACACTAAAAACTATAAAAAACATAAAAATCACCAAAAATCTCTAAAAACAAATGAAATTATAAAAACCTAAAAAACCCTAAGAAAAACTTAAAACCCAAAAAGCAATTAAACCCCAAAAACCTAAAAAATTTAAAAATCCATAAAAATATATAAAAGACCCTAAAACCTGAAAAGTCCTAAAACCATAAAACCACAAAAAACCTTAAAACCCATAAAAAATTAAAAAAAAACAATAAAAATTATTTAGACCTATAAAAACATAATAAAAACACCAAAAATTTTTGAAACTCTAAAAAACTGAAAAAACTACTAAAAACCAAAAAATAAAAAAACCCTAAAAGATGCTAAAAACCATCAAAATACCTAAAAACCTAAAAAAATAAATAACTTAAAAAAGACATAAAAAACTATAAAATCACAAAAAAACTTCAACACATAATTTTTTTTTAAAACCTATAAATACCAAAAACCCTTAAAACCTAAAAAGTTTTAATAAACTTAAAAATTGTAAAAACCTCTAAAATCCATAAAAAAATAAAAACATATAAAATCCCTAAAAATAAATAGAAATATGGAAAATCCTAAAAACCATGAAAATATTTAATAAAAACTTGAAATAAAAAAAATTACACCTCTAATAAACAAAAAACCCCGAAAATCTAAAAACTCTAAAAATCAACAAAATCACTAAAACCCAAAAAAAACATAAAATCCTAAAAATGCTACAAAAAACCATAAAAAATAAAAAAACCTAAAACCATGAAACCCCTAAGAAAAATTTAAAAACCTAAAACACATAAAACCCCTAGAAACTCAACAAAATATAAAAACACAAAAAACATATAAACCCTCAAATTCCAAAAAAACATAAAAATTATTAAAAATTATAAAAATCAATAAAAATACCTAAAAATGTAAAATACCCTAGAAACCCTAAAAATTGATAAGAAAACCATAAAAACCTAAATACATATAAAACACCTAAAAACCAAAAAATGATAAAAAACTTGCAAATCCATAAGGAAACCTCAAGAATCTAAAAACATTCAAAACCACTAAAAACCCCTAAAACGCAACAAAAAATAAAAACCCAAAAAACTTAAAACCCCAAAAAACCATAAAAATGAATAAAGACATATAAAAAAAATGACTGTTAAAAATCCCTAAAACACCATAAAATGATACAAACCACTAAAAAATTATAAAAACCCTAAAAAACATTTAAATAATAAAAACCCTAAAAACATTGAAAATCATAAAAACCGAAGAGAACACTAAAAATGAAAAAAAAAGATACAAACCCTAAAACCCTAAAAAACTAAAACCTTCAAAATCTATATAAACCCTATAAACCAGATGTCCCAAAAAATTCCTAAAAATCACTAAAAAAATAAAATACCTCAAATCCATAAAAACCCTATGAAACCCTAAAAGAACTAGAAAAACGTAATATTCATAAAAAACCCAAAAATGATAAAACCCAAAAAAACTCCAAGAAACCTTAAACACACTAAAACCCCACAAAATCATTTAAAAAATAAAAACCATATAAATCCTAAAAAATCCCTAAAAATCCCAAAAAAATTTAAAATTAATAAAAACTCTAAATAAATCCCAAAAACTTTAAAATAATAAAAACCACTAAAAACCTAAAAACACTAAAACCCTACAAAAGTGTAAAACCCCTAAAAACCAACAAAATATCTTAAAATTTAAAACCCCCTAAAAATCATAAAATACCCTAAAATCCCATAAAACAGAAAACCATATAAAACTTGAAAACCCATAAGAAAACATAAGTTACCTAAAAATCATAAAACTCTAAAAAATCATAAAAATAATAAAAACCCAAAAGGCCCTAAAAATGATAAACCCCCCCTAGAACCTTAAATACCACTAAAGACCTAAAAACCCTAAAACCCCATAATAACCATAAAACCAGCAAAATACTCTAAAACCCCCATAAACCCCAAAAAAGTTTAAAAAATCTAAACCCCATAAAATCCTAAAAACTAAAAAAACTCTAAAACCCCAAAAAATTGTAAAGAACCAAAAAACTATGAATATTTTAAATGAACTAAAAATCAATAAAAATATCTTGAAACCATAAAAATCATAAAAACCCAAAAATCTCTAAGAAAACCTTAAAAAACCACTTAAAACCCTAAAAGAATAAAAAATACATAAAACTCTAAAAAACACTCAAAATCTATAAAAACTATATATACCCTAAAGAGACCATAAAACCCCTAAAAACCATAAAAAAATTAAAAACCATAAAAATCCCAAGAAAAAAAAGAACCACTAAAAACTCTTAAACCCTAAAATACTTTAAAAACATTTTAAATAATCTAAAAACCTTTAAAAACAAAAAAACTCAAAAAATTCATAAAAAACAAAAAAACAATAAAGACCCAAAACACTCTGAAAATCCCTATAAATCAAAAGAAATTAAAATTAATATAGAAATCTCTAAAATTTAACGAATACTAAAAATGATTAAAAACAATAAGAAAACCTTAAAATCCTAAAAATCATAAAACCCATAAAAACCTAAAAATTCTAAAAACACTAAAAACAAAAAAAAACCTCTGTAAATTCCTAAAAACCACAAAAACATACGAATCATTAATATTCCCCAAAAATCAAAAAAAATGTAAAAACACTGAAAAAAAGAAAAACATAATAAAACCATAATACCATAAAAACATATAAACCCTATAAACACCTTTGAAATGCTCAAAACCCTAAAAACTCAAAAAACCATAAACCCTAAAAATATAAAAAAATTAAAATCCAATAAAAACCGTAGAAACCTTATAACCATTAAAACTCCTAAAACCACTATAATATTTAAAACCAATTTAAACCCAAAAAACGTTAAAAATTATAATAGTCCTTAAAAACTCTAAATAATGAAAAAAAATCCCAAAAAACCACAAAAACTCTAAAAACCCTAAATGCCTCTAAGAATCATAAAAATCCTAAAAAATAAATAAGAATACCTTGAAATGTAAAAAAACTTAAACACCCCAAACACCCTAACAAAACCTTAAAACCCTAAAAAAGTAATTACCCATAAAACAACTAAAAATGCCTAAAATTCCTACAAATACCTAAAATCCTAGAAAAATATAAAAATCCAACAAATCCCAAAAAATCTGTAAAAACATAGAAACCCCAAAGACCTTGAAACCCCCTAAAAACATTTAAAACCTAAAACACCTAAAACCCCAAAAACCCCAAAATCCCTAAAAACACTAAAATCCCTAAAAATCCCCCAAAATCACTAAATTCCACAAAACACGTAAAATACTAAATAGGGCCATTAAATACTAAAAATGTAAAAACCCTAAAAAAACTGAAATACCTAGAGAAAACATTAAGAATCTAGAAAAACATAAATCCCCTTAAAACCTAAAAAATGTTAAAAACCACAAAAATCCCTTAGAAGACCCTAAAAACACTAGAATCCCCTAAACCCCTAAAAATCCATAAAAACAATAAAATCCATAAAAAGCCTAAAACAAGACTAAAAACTCCATAAACAGTTCAAAACCCCTAAAAAATATAAATAATAAAAAAACCATAAAACCCCTAAAATTGAAAAAGTATCTCAAATCACTAAAAAATAATAAAATTCCCAAAAACATATAAAAACCCTACTACCCCTCAAAATCCCAAAAACCGGTAAAACCCAAAAAAATCCAAAAGACCCCTAAAAATCTCTAAAAATTTAAAAAATCCTAGAAACCATGAAAAAATCTCTAAAGTCCATAAAAACCTAAAAAAACTTAAAACAACTAAGAACCAAAAAAAGGCTAAAACTGCTTAAAACCCTCAAAATATATAAATACACTTAACCCCATGAAAATGCTAGAAATTTCCTCAAAATACAGAAAACATAAAAACAATTAAAACCATAAAAAACATTATGAAAACCTTAAAAACCTAAAAACACTTAAAACCCTATAAACCCCTAAAAAGAACATAAAAACCCTAAAAGCTCCAAAAACCCATAAACTGCCACAAAAACATTAAAAAACATAAAAATCCCTAAAACCCACTAAAAACTCTAAAAACACTTTAAACCCTTTAAAAACTTTAAAAATTTAAAAAAACTATAAAAACATTAAAACCCATAAAAAGGTGAAAGAAAACCCTAAAACCCCTAAAAACCATAAAAACCCTAGAAGACCTAAAATTCCAATATCCATCAAATCCCTAAAAACCCTAAAAACCATTAAAATCCTTAAAAATCCATAAAAATCCCTAAAATTATAAAAAAACTCTAGAACCCAAGAAAACCACTATGAAAATATTAAAACATAAAAACACATAAACCCCTATAAACCTAAAAACTCAAAAAACATTATAAAACCCCCAAAACCCCCAACCCCTCAAAATACATAAAATGTTAAAGAACAAAAAAATCTAATATGCCTTCAAAATCCTTAAAAATGTAAAAACCAAAAAAAACATAAAAACCCCATATAAAACCATAAAAACCTTAAAATTAAATCCCTTAAATCCTAAAAAACACTAAAACCCTAAATCCCCGAAAAAGACGAGTAAAACACAAAACCCCCTAAAACCTCAAAAAATAGAAAAAATCCAAAAAAACCCTAGAAACCTTCTACAAAATATAAGGCCCATTAAACCCCTAAAAGTATCAACAACTCTAAACACACTTAATACCCTAAATAAATGTAAAAACCCCAAAAAATAAAAAAATGCAAAAAACACCTAAAAACTTCAAAAACCCATAAAAATACCTAACCATAAATAACCCTGAAACTCTATAAAACCCAAAGAAAACTTTAAGAACGTAAAAAAAATTAAAATCCCTAAAAATGTTGAAAATGGTAAAAACCCTAAAACACCCTAAAAACCATAAAATCCATAAAAACCATAAAAATAAAAATAATAAAAAATAATAAAAAATAATAATATTAAAAACCCCACTAAAACCCATGAAAAAACTTAGGAAAAAATAAAAAACCTAAAAAACACTTATCATCCCTAAAAAATGAAAAATTATAAAACCCCTAAAAACCCTAAAAAAAATTACCCTTAAAAACCATAAAAACAAAAAAATCCCAAAAAAACTCCTTTAGGCACCTAAAAATGCTAAAAACACAAAAAACATGAAAAAACATAAAAATAAAAAAAATCACAAAAAACCCCAAAATACTATAAAAATCGTAAAAACCCAATACCCCTAAAAATCTTCAAAATGCCCAAAAATTTTAAAATCCATTAAAATAAAACCCCCCCTAAAAATCCATAAAATCATAAAAAACCCTAAACCCGTAAAAATCCCTAAGAAAATAATTAAAAACCGTAAATACATTAAAATCCTAAAAACCCTAACAACCCATATAAACCCTATAAACCCCTCAAAATCACTAAAACCCATAAAAAATCATAAAAATCATAAAAATCATTAAAAATTCTTGAAAACGCAAACCCCCCCTACAATCACTTGAAACCCAAAGTAAAAACATAAAACATAAAAAAATAAAACCCCTAAAATCATAAAAATGGTTAAAGCCCCTAAAATACCTAAAAAGATCCTAAAAATATCATAAAACCCTGAAAACCATAAAACCCACTAAACACCTTAAAACCCATAAAATCTATTAAACTTTGAAAACCCACTAAAAACACTAAAAACCATTAAAATCCCTGAATAGTTCAAAAACACTAAAAACCCCTTAAAAACTAAAAATCCCAAAAAATTCCCTAAAAACCAATAAAAACCGTAAAACCCCTAAAACCCGTAAAAACCCTAAAGGACCAGAAAAATCCCTAAAACCCCTAAAGACCATAAAAATGATAAAGAATACCTAAAATCCCTATTTTTTTTAAAAAAACTTTAAGACTTTGAAAACCCTTAAAGAAACATAAAAACCCTAAAAATATTAAAACCCCCTAAAAACATAAAACAATCTAGAACCCTAAAAAATCTAAAAACCTCTAAACCCCTTCAAAATCCCCCAAACCCCCTAAAAACCATAAATGTCCTAAAAAAGTATAAAAACACCAAATAATTAAAAAAACACAATAACCCTAAAAATCCCTAAGAAAACCATAAAAAACTAAACACTTAAAAACCCATTAAAACATAAAAACCACTAAAAACCCAAAAAATCCCAAAAATGATTCAAATCCTCAAAATCCATAAAAACACTAAAAAACCTAAAAATACCTAAAAAATTGAAAACTCTAAAAACCTTAAAAACTCTATGAAATACATAAAAACCTAAAAAAACATAAACCCACTAAAATCCTAATTGTTTTTGAAATGCCGAAGAACAATTTAAACACTAAATATTATAAAATCCCCTAAAAACTCATAAATAACCTAAAAATGAAAAAAAAAATATTAAATCCCGTTAAACCCCTAAAAAAATTAAAATCCTTAAAAACCATGAAAATTAAACAACATTATCGTAAAACCCCAAAAGACCATACCCATAAAACCCACCAAAACCCCAAAAAAATCCTAAAACCCATAAACATTATAAAAATCATTAAAATTTTCTAAAAACATAAAAAAAACTTAAAACCCCTAAAATCCCTTAAGATAAACATAAAAACAAAAAAACACATAAAACCTAAAATCCCTAAAACCCCATAAAACCCTCAAAATCCCTAAAACTCTAAAATAACAAAAAAATCAAAAAATCATTATAGTCTCTAAAAACCTAAAAGTATAAAGACACTAAAAACACCTAATAAAACCTTAAAAACATAAAAATAGTTAAAACCCCAAAAATCCTAAAAACTCTAAAACCTTAAAAAATCTATAATAATCGAAAAACCATAAAAACCGTAAAAATCCATATCCCCCCTAAAACCATAAAAACAAATACAAACATAAAAACCACTAAAAATCTAGAAATGTGATAAACACTTAATAATATTAAAAACTCTAAAAATCTTTAGGACCCTAAAAAACTCAAAAAAACCCCTAAAATCCCAAAAAAACCAAAAACACCTCAAAAACACTAAAAATATCTATAATACCTAAAACCCCTAATAGTACACAAAATTCATAACCACCCTAAATAAATAAAAAACCAAAAAATTATGAAAAACCATAAGAAAATATTAAAAAACTAAATACAATTAAAACGCCTAAAAACCTAAAAAATACTAAAACCTCTAAAACCCTCAAAATTACTAAAAACCCAAAAAAACATAAAAAACTAAAAAAACTAATATTCCCTATAAAATATAAAAACCCCAAAAAACCCCTATGAAAACCATAAAATTCTATAACACATTAAAACCCTTAAAACCCAAAAAACACAAAAAACAACTAAAAATATTTAAAACCCCTAAAAACACATAAAAATATAAAAAACCACTAAGAACCATTAAACACCTAAAAAAATTAGAAAAATATAAAAACATTTATAAAATATAAAAAACATTAAAACCACTAAAACCTCAAAAAAACCATAAAACCCTATAACCCTAAAACCCTCAAAATATTTAAAAACCCTAAAAACTTATAAAAATACTAAGAAATCACTAATAATACCTTAAATTGAAGAAACACCTAAAAAATTGAAAAAACCATAAGAAAACATTAAAAAACTAAAAACATTTAAACAACAAGAAAAACCTAAAAAAATATAAAAACACTAAAAACCATAAAACCCTAAAAACCCATAAAAATCCTAAAAACCATTAAAAATCCCTACAAATTTAAAAAATCCTAAAACCCTAAAAAACCTAAAAACCACAAAAAAACATTGAACCCCTAAAAATCTAAAAATCTAAAACACCATAAATAACCCTAAAATACCCTGAAGACCCTAAAACCCTTAAAACCCGTAAAAACAATTAAAAACCTATAAAATTCCAAGAAAACCACTCAAAACTCTAAAAAATCATTAAACCCTGAAAAATATTCAAATACTATAAAAACCCATAATACTCTAAAAAACATAAAAACCCATAAAACCCCTACAACCCTTAAAATCCCAAAAAATATAAAAATAAAAAAATCTTAAAAAATAGAAAAACCCATAAAATTTAAAGAAGATGGCCGATCTGATCTCTCCTGCTCTGCTCCGTGATGGTGAATTTCCTCTTCCGGGTGAAAGATGACGACAACCTCTACGACTCCCCCCCCCCCCCGAGGGGGTGGGGTCCTCGTCGGTTCTTGATGAAAGTAGAGCCTCCATTCTGTTCTCAGATCCTGATTCACTCCCTTCTTTTCGGTGTATTAATCTCATCCCTAAGGTGCTGGGTCTATTTAAAGGGAATAAGATGCCGATGTTGTCAATTTCACAGTTCAACGAGGCTTCGCCATTGCATAATCGGACTCTAGTGGCTCGATTATCTAACAGGTTCCCTCCGGTGGATGTTTTTGATAGATTTGTGTTCGAACATTGGGATCTACAGGATAAGGCGACAGTGGGCTTGGTTGATGCCTGCCATATTTTGATCCGCTTTGCTTCTGAGGAGGACCTTATCTGGTCTTGGTCTACTACCCCTCACAGATGTGATTGTGCACGCTTTTCTCTCTTCTGATGGATCTTTGACCTTCATTTATGTCGAGACTCTCTTTTGGTTTCTATTTGGGTACGATTCCCAAAAATCCCTCTTCCCTTCCAAAATTTGTCAATTCTTACAATGTTGGGAAATATGGTTGGAAGATTTCTATGTGTGGATAGAGGAATGCAAGCCCTCTGCCATCTTGTTGTTTTGAGAGTCTGTATTGAGGTTGGTGTTTCTAAGAAACCAGTTGATTTTGTCTGGATTGATATTGGCAAAGATCTGCGGTGGATGTATACTATGGTTTACGAATCATGGGTGAATTACTGTGAATCTTGTATGACTCTTGGTCATGTAAAATGGGTGTGTTGTCGTGGGGGCAGTGATCGCTTGGTTTCTGAGAGTGATTTCTGTGCCACCCCCAAGGCAGGACCTGGGTTTTGACCGTGGGGATGGACCATGACCTGATAAAAATGAGGTGGAGCTTCACCTAGGGGTCTTGGTAAAGGAATTTTTCAATCGGTTTAAGGCTGATTTTGGACGGGCAGGTGCTGCCCCTTCGTCCAGTGGGGTGGTGGAGGTGGTTCCTGAGAAATATATGGCTGCTGATGACTGCTTGCAGATGGTTCTGAGTGGGGTTTGCAGTGACATTCCCAGTCTAGGATCTGAGGGGATGAGGATGGAGGGGTTTCTCAAGAATGATACTTCTGCTGAGGAAAATGGTCAGGAGTTAGAACAGGACCCTATTCTCACTTCGAATCCATTTTCCATGCTTGATCCAGAGGAGGGGGAGTTTTCGGAGTCACTGGCTGATGCTCAGGATGATGAGGAGTGGCAGTTCTCTTACATCCACTTAGAAGAGACGGCCTTAAATACCCTGGGTGATGATTTAGGTGGTGCTAAGGTCACCCCATCTGCTCATTTGCTGGAAGAGGAGATGTGTGATGTGGCCCCTTCTACTACTGAGCGGATTGTGGTGCAACATTGTTCGGGAATGGAGCTCATGATCTTTGAAAATCTTCCTCCTTATGTTGAACTCGATGATATGATTGTGCTGGATGGTTCTAAAATCTCCCTTGAGAAACACCGACATGAGATTCTGCAGCATCCCAAACTGAAGGTTATGTCTGACTGTGATAACATTGATGAGGATGTTAAATATGATTTTGTATTTGGGGACCGTAATGACTTCATTGATGCGAACATGCCCATGAATTAGAGGAGGAGGACCTTGATGGATTTCTCAGTTCATCCTGACTTGGATCCAAGTGGAGGGTCTGAGCCTGCTGCTGTTGATTCTAGGTAGGAGGGGAGCCCCAAGGTGGTGAGTGCTGATGATGTCCTTCACAAAAATAGGAGTGGGAGTGCATCCCCGGCCAAGAGGAGGGAAAGGAGAGACTATTCATCCCTTCAAAAACCAATGTCAACAAGGGCCTCCTCAAAGGCTTCCAAAGCTATAAAGGATGCTCTTTCCAAGGATTGAGCGGATAGGAAGCCGGAGAAGAAGTGACTCAGGAGGTATTGTACTAACTTCCTCAAGAAGTATGAGTCATCTGAATGGGAAACGATGGACTCTAATGCTTCCTCTGGGTATGGTCTTATGGATGGGAGGACGTGTGATGCAGTGCTGGGTTGTTCGGTCTACTGTGTCTTTTTCTGTACTGTTGTTTTCTTTGTTTTCTTCCTTTTTGGGTATTGTTTTTTGTTATGGGTCGATTGACCCGGCCCTCCCCTAGTTTTGTACTCATGTTTCCCTTTTTATTTAGGGGTCTAGGCTTGCCTAGTCTTGAACCTCCTCTTCCCTAAAATTTAAACAACCCCAAAAGCCTGAAAACCCTAAGAAAACTATAAAAACAAAAAAAAAACAATTAAAACCCACAGAAAACCTCAAAATGCTAAAACCCTAAAGACCCTAAAAACCGTCAAAATCCCTAAAGACCCTAAAAATAATTAAATTAATAAATATTCCTAAAACCCCTAAAAACCTAAAAACCTAAAAACCATCAAAACCCCGAAAAGACCATAAAACCATTAAAATCCATAAAAACATTAAAAACCATAAAATCTTAAGAATAATAAATACTCTAGAAACCCATTAAACCCATAAATAATTAAAAACTCTAAAAACCATAAAAATAATAAATAACTCAAAAAAACCCTAAAATCCAAAAAAAAACATTATAAATCCTAAATCCATGACAACCCCTCAAAATCTCTAAAACACCTAAAAACCATAAAAATTTAAAAAAATACCCCAAAATCTATAAGGATGGAAAAAATAAAAAAAGCCTAAAAATCCTTAAGAAAATATTAAAACCCTAAAAACACTTTAATCCTCTAAAAGCCAAAAAATGCTAAAAACCCAAAACCCCTCAAAATCCTTAAAAGCCTTTAACACCATAGAAATCCAAAAAAATCCCTAAAAATAGAAAAAACTCTAAAACCATGAAAAACCCTAAGAAAACATTAAAAACCTAAAAACACACAAAACACATAAAACCCTTAAAAACAAAGAACCCCAAAAAAACCATAAAATCCATAAAATCCACAAAAAACCCCCTAAAAACCATAAAAACCTGTAAATCCATGTAAACCAGAAAAATAAAATTAAAAAAAACCTTTAAAAACTCTAAAACCCTTTAAACCCCTAAAAAATATAGAAGACAATGAAAATGCTTTAAACCCCTTAAGACTCAAAAAAACCACTAAAAATCCAAATAAACCATAAAACCTCTTAACGGCCTAAAATTCCCTCAAAATCCCTAAAACCCCTAAAAACTATAAAAATCCCAAAAAACCATGAATATCATTATAAATGTAAAACCCCTAAAACCTTTGAAAACCCCTAAGAAAACCACAAACATAGAACACTAAAAACCCATAAAAGACAATATAATTCTAAAACCCCTAAAACCCCAACCCCCCCACTCAAAAAAAACCATAAACCCCCCAAACCATAAAACCAACTAGAAAACCCATACAAAAACTAAATCCTTCAAAAACTATAAAACCCCTTTAAACCCCTATGAAAGTTATTAATATTTAAAAACCATTAATACCCTACTAAATTCATTAAAACCATGAAAACCCAAAAAACCATAAAAATTTAAAAGCCCTAAAAATTCACAAAAACCCAAAACCCAAAAAACCCTAATAACATTAAAATATGAAAAATACCTCAACCCCTAATAAAACAATAAAAAAAATAAAAAAACATAAAACTACAAGAAAAACTAAAAATTATTAAAACCCTAACAAACCCTAAAAACTCAAAAAAACCCTTAAACTCGTAAAACATCCCAAAAATTATAAAAACTATTAAAAATACAAAAATTTACCCAAAACCCTAAAACTGTAAAAAATCCAAAAACCCCAATGAAACCCAAAGAAAAAATTAAAATCCAAAAAACACTTAAAATACCTAAAAACATTAAAAAACCTTAAAATCCCTAAAAACTATAAAAACCCCTCAAAACCAAAAAAAATCATAAAACCCAAGAATTCCTAACCCTACCCCCTCCCCCCCAAAAAAACCACAAATCGCAAGAAAACAAAAAATCTATAAAAATCTTGAAAACCCGAAAAATAACTAAAAATGTTAAAGACCCTACAAACTGTGAAAAATTATAAGAAAACCTTAAAATCCTAAAAAAACATAAAAACCCTAAAAGTGCAAAAAACCATTAAAAAACCTAAATACCCCTAAAACTAACCAAAATCCCTAAGAACCTAAAAAAATTGTAAAAATCCTAAAATGACTAAAAATTACCCCAAAACATAAAAAATAATATAAACCATGAAAAGCAATAAAAAAACATAAAAACCTAAAAACACTTAAATACACAAACAACCTGAAAAATGCTAAAAACCCTAAAAAATCATAAAAATACCGTAGAAACACTAAAAACCCCTAAAAACCCTAAAAAATAAAACCCTTAAAAACCAATAAAACTCAGAAAAGGCCACTAAATGCTCTAAAAACCCATCAAATGCTTGAAAACGTTAAAAAACTCTAAAAACCATAAAACCCAAAAAAACTCAAAAAACCCTAAAAACCAAAAACCAATAAAAATTCTAAAAATCGAAAAAACTATAACAACCCTAAAAAAACCTAAAAATCCTAAATAAAAACAAAAACCTCAAAAATCCATAAACATATAAAAAAATTAAAAAAACTAAAATCTTGAAAAAACCTAAGAAAACATAAAAAACCTGAAAATAATTCAAACCAATAAAAACAAAAAAAACACTTAAAACCTAAAAACACCTAAAAATCCAAAAAATAAAAATACCAAAAAAATTCCTAAAAACCCTAAAAACCATAATTAAGAAAAGAAGCCCTAAAAATACATGAAAAATAAAAAAACCCTAAAAACCCAGAAAACCATAAAAAACCATAAAAACCGAAAAAAACATTATAATCCCTAAACAACCAGGAAAATGATAAACACTTGAAACCCAAAAAAATACCTTCAAATCTCTAAAAACATTAAAACCCCTTAAAATCCATAAAAACCCTAAAAGACCTTAAAAATCAAAAGCAAGACCTAAGACTCCTAAAAATCATAAAAAACCGTGAAACCCCAAAAAATACTTAAAAAACTACATAAAACCCATAAAAACATAAAAACCACTAAAACCCCTAAAATGACCATAAAAACACTAAAACCCCCTAAATTCCATAAAACCCTTAAAAACCCAAAACCCCCAAATAAACCTTAAAAACAATAAAAACCCACTAAACACTTTATACCCTATTTAAAACTTGAAAAACATTAAAAAATCTAAATAAATCATAAATAGATAAAAACAATGAAAAGATCCCCTAATAATGTAAAAAACCATAAAATCCTAAAAATCACAAAACCCCTAAGAACCATTAAAATAGATAAAATTCATGGAAAACCAAAAAAATAAATAAAAATCCGTAAACACATGAAAAACACTAAAAACCCTTAAATACCATATAATCCAAAAAAAATCCCTTAAAACCCAGAAATAACTTAAAAATTCTAATCAACATGAATACCCACAAAAACTATTTAAAACCCCCAAAATACATAAAAAATAATAATCCATTAAAATCCCTAAAAATACCTGAAAAACAAAAAAATTTCTTACAACTCCTAAGAAAACCTTAAAAACATAAAAACACCTAAAGTGCCTAAAACCCTAAAAAACCCTTAAAGACCCTAAAATTCCTAAAAAAACTAAAAACCATAAAATTCATAAAAGACATTAAACCCATAAAAACCATAAAAATCCATTAAAATACTAAAAACACCTTAAGCATCTACAACATTTAAAAAAAATTAAAAACAATTATAACCCAAAAAAAATTCAAAGAAAACTTAAAACCCCAAAAAACCCATAATATCTCTAAAACCCCTCAAAATCCCTAAAAACCCTAAAATCCAATAATATTCATTAAAATCCCTAAAATTCACAAAAACCATAAATATCCTAAAACTCTATAATACCATTAGAAATTATTAAAACATAAAAAAAACTTGAAACTCCAAAAAACTAAGAAATTATAAAAACAACTCAAAACCCTAAAATCCCCAAAACCCCCACAAAATCGGTAAAACCCACAGATACCATAAAAACCCTAAAAATTCCTATAAATACCTAATAACATCAAAAAACCTAAAAACCTTGAAAACCATTAGGCAAATATTAAAAACATAAAAACACTTAATCCTATCAAAAATCTAAAAATAATAAAAACCATAAAAAACCATAAAAAACCCAAACCCTAAAACCCCAAAATAACTTAAAATCCCTACGACCCCATAAAACCCCTAAAAATTGGCTAAAGCTCTAAAAACCTTTTAAACACCTAAAATATGAAAAAAAATCTTAAAATCCTTAAAAATACTAAAAACAAAAAAAAACATTATAACCCCAAAACCCCAAAAACAATAAAACCCTTAAAAATTCCTACAATCTCTAAAAGACCATAAAAATTCTAATAATTTCCTAAAAATCCATAAAATTACAAAAACCCTAAAATCCTAAAGAAAAACATAAAAAACCTAAAACAATTAAAACCCTTAAAAACATAAATTTTTTAAAACCCTTAAATAATAAAAAAACCCTAAAAACCATCAAATCCCTAAAAACCCATAAAAATATAAAAGAGGGATAAAAATCCATAATGACACAAAATACCATAAAAACCGTAAAACCCCCAATGAAAAACATAAAAAACATAATTCATTTAAAACCCATAAAAATCCAAAAAAATGTTAAAACCAAAAAAATACTAAATTCCATAAAACCATAAAAAACACTAAAACCATAAAAATCCTAAAAACCAATAAAAACAAAAAAAACCAACTAAAACTATAAAAACCCTTTAAAAACATAAAAATAATAAAATAATCCTAAAAACATTAAAACCATAAAAAATAAAGAAATATCATAACTACCCAAATAACCATAAAACCATAGATACCCTTTAAACCCTTAAAATCCATAAAACCCTAAAAAGAATAAAAATCATAAAAATCCCAATAAATCCCTAAAAATATAAAATAATATAAAAACACTAAAATCCCCTATGAAAGCGAAAAAATACAAAAACACATAAAACAAATAAAAACCAAAAAAATGTCAAATCCATTAGTATCCTAAAAACCCTAATACTCCTAAAGCTATCAAAATCCGTAAAGCCCATTAAAATCCTAAAATCCCCTAAAAATCACAACAATGTAAAAAAACATTAAAAAACATAAAAAACAAATTAAAACCTTAAAAAACTAAAAAAATATTAAAACACATGAAAGCCTAAAAAATTTCTAAAAACCAAAAAACCCCAAAAGACTCTAAAACCCTAAAAACCCCTAAACACCATAATTGACTAAAAACCTTAAAAAACACTAAAAACCCAAAAAAATAGAAATTATAGAAACACTTTAAACAAATAAAAAATTAAAAAACTCTAAAACACATCCAAAACTCTAAAAAATCAAAAGAACCATAAAAATAGAAAACCCATAAGAGCTCTAAAAACCCCTGAAAACCCTCAAAATCCCTAAAAATTAAAAAACCACAAAAATCTTAAAAATACCTAAAATAAAAAGAACCCTAAAAAACCCTAAAAAACCATAAAAACCCTAAAAACACTAAATTACCATAAAAACATAAAAACAATAAAACCCTTAGAAACCCTAAAACCAAAAAATCCCCCCAAACCCCTAAAAACCGTAAAAACCCAAAAAATCCTAAAGAATATCTAAAATCCCTAAAGTTTCTAAAATCCCAAAAAACCCTAGAAAACCCTATGAAAACCATAAAATCCTAGAAACACTTTACATACCTAATAACCCTAAAAATGATAAAAACACTAACAAACCTAAAAGGCCCTAAATCCCCAAAAACCCACAAAATACGATAGAAACCCTTAACACCCTTAAAAACTCTAGAATCCCATAAAACTGCTAAAAAATCTAAAATCACTAAAAACTATAAAAAACCATTTAAACCTCTAATAATATTAAAACAGATAAAAACCCCTTAAAACCCATAGAAACACAAAAATAACTCTAATAAACCCAAAAAAACCATAAAACCCTAAACAACCCTAAAATCCCTCAAAATCCTTAAAAACCCTAAAAAAATAAAAAATCTCTAAAAATACCTAAAAATATAATAACCTTAAAAATGAAAAAACCCTTAAGATAAACATAAAAATATAAAAACACATGAAACACCTAAAAAGTTCTAAAAACCCCAAAAACCGTCCAAGAACCTATAAATGCTAAAGTTCACTCAAATCCATTAAAAAACCTAAGACAATTAAAAATTCCTAAAACCCAAAAAATAAAAAAAATCAAAAAAATTCATAAAAAACATAAAACCATAAAAATCATAAAGAAACCTGAAAATCCATAAAAATATATAAAACCTTGAAAACTCTTAAAATCAAATAAAAACTTATAAACACTAAATGACCCTAAAAACATAAACAATGTTAAAAACCCTAAATCCCCTATATTCCCCTAAAATCGATAAAAATGGTAAAACCAATAAAAATCATAAAAAGGCCTAAAAAATATTAAAAAACATAACAACCCTAAGAAATCCTTAAAAACTGAAAAAAAAAATCTTAAATCCACTAAAATACATAAAAAAATGCTAAAACCCCTAAAATAAACCTAAAAACCCTAAAACCCCTAAAAACCATAAAACCCCTAAAAATAATAAAAAACTTTAAACCCTGTAAAAACCAAAAAAACTACTAAAAAATATAAAAACAATTTAAAACCCTAAAAGAAACATCCAACCCAGACTCAGTCCCAAGGAGGGTTGTTGGTTCCATGATTGATAGTCACCCATGGTGCCACATAGAGGTTTATTCGGTTTTATTTCTTTTACACTATAGTTCATGATTATTAAATTATTTATTTATTTATTTATATATTGTTCATGGGATTAATCATACCCAAGTGAGTATTTTGGATTCCCAGCACTAGTTTCAGACCTGGGAGGATTGATAACGCCTATCGGGCCTTGTCGTGGGCTGTCTGAGGTGACCAGTTCTGTGTTGACACGAGTTGGTTTTATAAAAATGGTATAAAAGTAATTATACTTTATTATTTTAGGATTTTTGGTAGTTTATATATTTTATATTTACAATCCAAGTAGTTATTCGCAATTCATTGTACGAAAACTACCTTTTTAGAAGGACATTTGAATTTCCATTGTTGTATGGGATTGTTGTGCCTCAAAATATGAGCCACATCTTTGGGTGTTTTCGAGGTCCCTTGTTTTTATTTATGAATTTTTTTTTCCTTTTAGGATTTGGTTGTTATTATGGTAGGTATTTAGAGTGTTCGTGGTTTTAATGCATGATTTTGAAAACCATGCACGAGCGATGAAACTTCCTCTGACAACCATTGATGTGCTCACCTAGTTGGCACACGACCTACCAAGCCGTTCAACTAAGACATGTGTAGTGGTTGTTAAAATGATATTATGGGATTTTTCATCAAGTATGGGGTTTATTTTCTCATTTTTGATATTGTTTTGGGTTGATCAGGGAGTGTTTTTATCTGAAATTTAAAATGATTTTTGGATTGGAAAAATTGGGATTGGTTTATCAATAAATGGATTTTCAAAATGAACACATTGAATATTTTAGAATGTTAAATGATTTTTTTAAATGGGTGTCATTTTGGAATGTGATTTGGGATTTTAAATATTTTGTGGGATGTGGGATGTATGTTTCATGGGAATTTGGAAAAAAATCCTAAATATATAATGGGTGGTTTTGAAAATTTATTGGGAATGTTTTGAAGAGAGGTTTAGAAATATATTTTTTC
Source organism: Viscum album (assembly GCA_963277665.1). Lineage (NCBI taxonomy): Eukaryota > Viridiplantae > Streptophyta > Magnoliopsida > Santalales > Viscaceae > Viscum > Viscum album. The sequence continues at coordinate 1,420,294,454 of OY728136.1, read as the reverse complement.
TATTTGACCCTTGATTATTCATAAGGATTACAACATATATTTATTTATGTGGTTATTGGATATTTATTGGTACATGTGAATATGTTCTTGGGATAGCATGTGAAATATTATGTTTAGGGAATCATGGATTACCATATGTAGGTTCCGAACCGTTTATCTTGATTTTTGTGGTGGAATTGTATTTTAAGGGGGATTTCAATTTTTTATTAGTGGGTGAGTTGGAATTATTTTAGTCCAAGAGGAATTGAAATGGAAAATAGATTTTGAAATTATTTTTAATGTTCAAATGATTTTAAGTGGAATACAATTTTGAATTCAGAATGAAATTTTTGGTTTCAAAAATGGGATTTTGGTTTAGTTGTGTGGTTTTTGGTTTTTGAATTTGTTTTTTTGGGTTGAAATGTCATATCGGTTGATTTTTGGTTGATATGTGGTTTGATACTGACTTGAATGGGTATTTTTAATTTTTTAGAGTATTCCATCCCTAAAGGCCCTAAAGGTTTGTAGAGAGTTTCTTCTAGTTGTTGGTTTTTTCCAGACTCCCAATGGAGTGGGAGAGTCAGGTTCTTTTCTTATATTGAATTTTTTATGGTGGTTGAGGATTATTATAGGTTGATGGATATCATAGTTCATGGGTGTTCATGTGGGTCAATAGATAGATAAGGGTTGTTTTGACCATCTTGAATATGATATTTTATTTTTCTTAGAGTTATCTTCGAGTGATAACATGAAAGTTACATTATTCATGTGGGGTATCTATATAGAGATTAAGGATAGTTTTTTATTATCTAGGAAAATTCCTTTTGGAAATTTGGTGAATGAAGTTTTCTTAACAATGTTGGTTTACGAGGGAAGTCTGAGGCATTTGACTGTTGGTTTCTCAAAATGATCATGAAGGGTCCCCTCTTTAGTGAGGAGTGTGAAATATAGGATGCTATTATTGGGGTGTATACTTAATTAGTTCATTTTTCACATTCATCATACCAATTTATTGTTTTCCTCTAATTTATTTGATTTAGGCACTTTAATCCATTTTCCCTAATCTTTTGAAGGCTTTTTAATTATGTGGCCATAGAAACATTCTATAAGCTATGTTTCCTAGAGAAAAACCCTCAGTCAGAAGTTTTCAATTCCTGATTGTGGGGTATCACATGCATCATGTCATTAGAGATCCATCTGTAGGTCCTATAGTGAATATTTTTAGGTAGTCAAGGAATTTACATGTGTGGTAAGATATGTAGATCCAACTTGTGGTCTAAGATGTTAGAGAAGATGTTATTTGAGTTTTACCTTCCCATTGTTATCTATTTTGGAACACCCACCTTTATTTTAGTTACTCAAATGGATTTCTTTTGGAATGGTTTTAGTTTTTTAGTAGGCTATGTTGGAAACTTCTTATAGAAATAATGAATCTGTTCTTGGTCTGGTTTTTAATTTTATTCCCTCTCACTAGGTCCCCCTTGTGTTGGGGGTTCATCCATGCTAGTTAGTTTCGTAATGGTGGGGAGACACATTATGGGTCACATTGATTACTTCTTTTAAACAAATCTGGTTAAATCCATAAATTTAAGATGTCTCACTAATGTTATATGTTTTTCATCATGTTTGTGATTTTTTTAAATTTGGGGAAATCACAATTTTTTCAGATTCCAAATATGGTAGGGAATCACTATAGAATAATCTCATAGAGAAGTCGGGCATCAAGACATTCGTCATGAAGAAATTTCTTATTATTAAGGTACCCAAACCCAATCATGATAGTTAATATAACTTGGGAAGTAGGTCATATGATGAATAAATTTGGAATTATGGAACATACCATGATGGGTCTCTCTTTTTGATATTTTTTTTAGGTTTCTGGGTGTTCCTTGTTTTGTGGTTGCTTTTAGATATGTGAGTCCCCCAACTGTTGCCTTATCATTTTCTAGTACAAGTCCTTTATCTAATTCAGTTTTTTATTTGGATGATGATATTGTTCATTGATTATAGCCTTTCCAGCTTATTTTGGATCTCAATATTTAAGGTTTTCATTTGAAATTAACTTTTCAGTTCTTGATCTTGCATTGGTTGGGGTTATGTTTTGGTTTTTGGCTTGCTTGTATCTCAATTATTTAGGTATTTTGGGGATTTTTGGGGTTGAAAATGTCATGGTGAGGAGAATTATCACACCCAACACTGAAAAAATAATTATTTAATTATTTTTATCCTCACTTGTGAGTCTCAGGCTGGTTCAAGTTTAGATTTTCCAATTTTGGGATTTCAGCATAGGCATATGGTTGCCACACAGTTAGTATAAATCATGCGCAACCCATGAAAGTTGTCTGTAGTTTTTAAAGAGATAAATCACATGGATGAAGCATGGTTTTCCAAACTATGTGAGCTATCCAGTCTTTAAAAAAACATAAGAAGAATTTTTTTTTTTGATAATAATAATAAAAATATTACTATTATTAGTTTTATTATTATGATTAAGATTAAGATTATTATTATTAATATTATTATTAAATACTCAAATGGGTCTCCCTCACCCCATATCCACATGCAACACACCCCTCCTTCTGTTACTTGACAGACTGCCTAAGAGGGATCCCTCATGCGAATGACCTACCAATCCCACTCTCTTCAGTCACTGATTCTTCTTCTGATTTTGGGCGTGATAAACATCGATGAGTTTCTTCTCTCATTATCATTCCTTATTCTTCTAATTTTCATGGTTTTATTTTCCACTAGGTTATGTGCATGATTTATTCCAAACAATAACTCCCATTTTGTGTATTTATCTTGTTTCTCATTGATGTTAAGGGTCCGTGGGTCCCATGTGGATCAATTATAGACACTTCCATTAAATGAGGTAAATTAATTATGTGTTTCAGGTAGGTTTTGTTCCATTCATCAATCTCCACAATTTATAATTAGGGATTTTTTAGTTTTTGAGTTTTTTGTATTTTTATTATTTGTTTTGGAAGTCTACTTTTTAAGGTGTACTTCCCATATATTCATGGGTAAGTCATATATATATATTCAATATTTATATATATTCCCTCATAAAAAGATGAATATCTACATTACATCATGGGATATATATATATATATGTATGTATATGTGAATATTTGTTTAATCCTAAAAGGGGGGTCCCTTTTCTTTCATGGCCATTTTGGGATGGTTTAAGATTTCCATTGTAAAAAACAATGTGTTTTGAGGTAGTTTACCTATTCCCATACCTTTAATTTCTATTCAATTCTTTCTTGATTGTTTTAAAAAATGGGTTGTTATAATTATATAAAATTTATATGCTTAAACAAGTGTCTTTTAATTATTTTAAATTTATTTTAACTCATCTCCAATGTTTTACCTAATCTTAAAATAGAGGTTCCCTTTTTTATGCATGTTTTTCATATTTGTTACAATATTAGATCATTTTAAATGTTTAATTGGTTTTCAAAATTAATAACCTTTCTCAATTTTAAAGAGATAAACAATAATTGGAGCATTAAAATTTTTTAGGGATATAAACCCCCATTTTTATTAGTTTCCCATAATATTTAAATGTGTCACCTCTAAGGTGTGTCTGTAATGGAGTTGGTGATTTTTTTTGTGAATTTTAGAAAGGTGAAAGAGGTTGCACTTAAAAGGAGGGTTCATAGGTGAGATTGTGGATGGTGGTTTTTAGTAAAAGTATGTGAAATGTATTTATATTATATCCTGATAAATAATCACCTCTATCTTTTCATAGAACATGGGAATACTAGGTATCATGGATGGAGGACTTGGTTTAGTACACTAGGCGTGTCATCAGGGCTGTTGCCTAGTCTCCCTAGGAGGATTATGTTACAAAACTAACTCAACTATGGTGGTGTGGATTGGTTGTCTTTATCAGAATAACATACCTTTGTGTCTATTGAAAATCAGTGGGAGTTTGAGGATCCTAAGTACCCAACTAAACTTGTTTTTAAGGATTTCCCTTCGTTCTGGATATCATTTACTCCTATTTTTCTGTTATACTGCATTACTAAATGCTTTATGCTCAGTTTTCTACTCATTTCAAAAATAACGAAAAAATGTTTTACATTCCAATATTTTGTAGAACCTAATGAAATTATTCCTATACCTCATGATTATTTATGTAAATGGGTTTTTTCTAAAAAATATTCATTCACCTATTAAAAAGGTTTTCAAGGTAAAAGAGAAAAAATAGTTTTTATAATATATGCATTGCTACTTATTTTTAAATAGATAAAGCTTTTTTTAATTTTTATTTTCAAACTTTCTTGAGTTGGTTTTATTTTTAACTTTATCGAATAGGGAATAGTTTATTCAGTGACTTCTAATGAGTTTTAATAATCACACATATATATCTATCTTTTTTCAGCTTCTAATGATTCTTCCATCTCAGACTTGGTTACTAGGGAGTGATGTTGGTTCGGTGGTTGATGGTGTCATGTGATGTCACATGAAGGTATGTTCAGTTTTATTTCATTTATAATACTAGTTCAGTATTTATTGTTATGTTTTTATTTATTTACCTATTTATCAAGGGATTAATCATTCAAAATAATGTATTATTGATACCCAACACTAGTTTCCAGCCCATAAGGATTGGGAATTTATATCAGGCCATATCACATGCTGGATTGGGTGACTGGTTTTGGGGTTGACTAGGGTTGGGTTTGTGATAAGGAGATAAAGGTATCCTACATGACAAGTACATGGAATGTAATTTGAATACACAATCTGCATTCATTACACGACATGTAATGGTATGGGAAAGTAATTCATGTCGTGTAATGAGATTTATCCTGAATGGAAAGCTTGTGGATTACTTGACATGTATAGTATTTACACGCCATTTAAATTCCAGGGGTACGTTTTAAAATTAAATAGAAGGGACTCATTTTATATAGAATCATCTTCTATCTAACATGGAAGTTATGGGACAAGATTATTTGAGGCCTAATTATATGATTTGATGTAGTTTCTTCATCCATCATCTGATTTAAATTTTTCTTATCTCATTAGTTATCCATTAGAAATTTCTTAAATCATTATGATAATTTCATTGTATGTATTTATATTGATGATTATATTTTTTTTGGATCACTTATGCCTTATTTTTATGTTATTCTTCTATTCTTCAATTTTCTTTTGATCGAGAATGACTTAGGATCCAATACAGGTTGAATTTTATACCACGAGTATATGGTAGGTGGTCTATTCCTCTTCCCTTTGGGTTATTATATACCTAGTTGTAGTTAATCTACACACCATGCATTCTGGGAGTTTCCCTTAAACTGATTATGTTTTTGGAACTTGATTAGGTTACCTACTTAGTACCATTATATTGTTAGAGGTCATTCACATCAACTCATACCACCTGTGAGGTGTTTTTGAGTATCCTCTATCTGATATAATACCGCATGGGGTGTGTGTGAGCTCGCCTTTGGTAGAGGGAGCCTTGTTGACTTAAATGAGATATTAAGTGAGGGTTTGATTCCACCTTTTCCGTATGATTAAATGTTGTTAAAATTCATAAATGGATGAATTTAAATGTGAAATGGGTAATAAAATTATTACTAGAGTTTTTTAATATTGGAATGCTTTTAACATTTATACTCTCTGGATTAGGATGACTTGGATGTCGTGGACCTTTCTACTCCATGGATCCGAATTACTTTGGATTCCTAGGACATTTCTACACCTAATATCAGTCTTGGTTAGACCGCCTTTGACATTTATACACCTTGGTATCCACCGAAATCATTACTAACTCATTTATGGATACACTTTATGGACTCGAGGGGATTCCTTGGTCATAAAATTTGGATTCATCCCATGTAAGAATGACACTATATCACTCAAAATAGGCCAAAGTGGATTACTTGGACATTTATACTTCTTGGATTCATCTCATGGGGTCTGAAATTTGATTACATGGAATAATTCATTGTGGATGGGTTTCCCAGGATTTATAGCTATCATTTTTTAGGGTTACATGATTATAGTTGACCCTTGTTATTGTTATTTATTATTTTTGAAAGACTAGATGGTTTCACTTATGCATTTATCACATTATATCTGTAATATATTGTACACTACTTTAACTTATATACACACACTGGACTTGTCATAGACAACATTGGTTCTGGACTATTGATTGTTATCTCACAACCTCCTTAATCTACAGTTGGGAACCAGAAATACTTCAGGGATGCAGGTAAGGATCTAGGAAAGAACCATCTTTATGATGTTGGATTTTATCATTGTTTAGGAGTACGGGAGAATAGGACTTAGCTATGCTTTTGATACTATTTGTAGATAGTTCTTTTCAGTATTTTTTACTTTTGAAACCTGTATTTTATTTTATTCCCATTTCTATTTATGGCCTTCCATTTTTATAGAGATATGAAATGTTCATCATATTTCATGACACATTTTTTGTCCTTTTTTATTTATACTGTCAGGATTTTTTCTGTTGTTACTAGTTGGTATTATTGTTTCTGCAATTGACTATTGTTGTTATACCTATGTGCTAAGATTTGATCATGATGGAACAATATCCCCACTAATCCACCATATAACTTCATTGCAAGTCAGTATCCTCAAGTATATGGGGAGTTTCACTTGATTCCTTGGGGTCAAACGTCTTGGGGCACCGTTCCGTAGATCTCGGGTTGGGACATTACCCCCTAAAAACCATAAAACCACTAAAACCCTTAAAACCCCCAAATCATGTAGAAACACTCAAAAACCACTAAAACACTAAAATCCATTTAATCCCCTAAATATGTTGAAAACTCTAAAGAAACTAAAAAAACCTTAAGAACTAAAAACCCCCAAAAAATTCCCAAAATCACTAAAAAACACTAAAAACCTATAAAAATACTAAAAAATCCTAAAATGTTCCTCCAAACGTAAAAAACCTAAAACCACGAAATCCCATAGAAAACCATAAATACCTAAACATACATACAACCCCTAAAAACAAAAAAATCTAAAAATATAAAAAATATTAATAATAAATCAAAAATCCCTCAAAATCCATGAAAACCATAAAACCCCCTAAAAATCTTAAAATACCCCCCAAAAATCCTAAAAAATATAAAAAACCATAGATACCCTAAATATCATAATAAAACATTAAAAACCTAAATACACTTAAAACCCCAAAAAACCTAAAAACATTGAAAACCCAAAACCATCCTAAAAAGACACTAAAAACACTAAAAAACCTAAAACCCTAAAAAACGCATAAAAATTTAAAAACCCTAAATCCATAAAAACTCTAAAAAATTTGAAAACACTAAAAACATTTAACCCCTAAAAATGGTAAAAATGCAAATAAACAATAAAAACTCTAAATAACTCAAAAAATCCTAAAATACCGACAAAAAAATAAAAGCACTAAAAATCCTAAATCCCTAGAAACCCTCAAAATCCATAAAAACCTTAAAAAATTAACAAATTACAAAAATCCATTAAATTCCACAAAAAATAAAAAAACCCAAAAACCCTGAAAAAACCTAAGAGAATCTTCAAACCTAAAAATAATTAAAACCCCTGAAAACCAAAACAAATGATAGAAACTATAAAAGACCATAAAAAACCTAAAACCCTTAGAACCGATAAAAACCCGTAAAACTTTTAAACCCCTAAAAACCTATAAAAACCCTAAAAACACTAAAAACACTAAAAACCCTTAAAATCATTAAAACATACTAAGACTCCAAAAATCCATAAAAAACTAAAAACCTAAAAACCTAAAAAACATTAATAACCTAAAAACTATAAAACCTTTAAAACTACTAAAAACCCTAAAAACCCTAAAAACCCTAAAAATCTCCAAAAAATATAAAAAACCAAAAAAATTCATAAATCAATAAACCCGTAAAAAAACTATAAACCTGTGAAAAAAGATAAGAAAATCATAAAAAACTGAAAACACTTAAAACCCATAAGAACATAAAAATGATAAAAAACACTAAAAAATACTAATTCTCTTAAAAACATAAAAATCATAAAAACCATAAAACCCACTAAAGACAAAAAATCCTAAAAATCCGAAAAAAATCTCTAAAAACCCTAAAACCGTAAAAAACCCTAAAAACCTAGAAAATCTCCATGATGAACATAAAAAATAAAAAGGATTAAAACCCATAAAAACCCAAAAAAATGATAAAACCCTAAAAATTAATTAAGAAAAATGTATACTAAAAAATTAACCTAAAACCCTAAAACCCCTAAAAATCATAAGAAACCCTAAAACCATAAAAAATCCTAAAACCCTAAAAAAGCACTAAAACTCTAAATACCTTTAAATCCCTAAAAATGTTTAAAAAACTCTAAAAAATTAAAAAACCTCAATTGGTAAAAAATACCCTAAAACCCAAAAAAAAACTAAACCCTAAAAAACCATTAAAACCCTAAAAACCCTAAAACCCTAAAATCCCAAAAAATATTAAGAAAAATAAAATCCTATAAGAACCATAAAAATCCTTAAAAACAAAAAAAAACTCTCTGGAAAACACTACGAATAATTTTAAAACCTAAAACACTTAATGCCCTTAAAAACCTATAAAACAGTAAAAACTCTAATAACATTAAAATCCCTAAAAACCAAAAAAAATTAAAATCCCTAAAACCCTAAGAAACTATTAAAATCCTAAAAAATACCTAAAATGAAAAAAAACCCTAAAAACCATGAAAAATCATAAGAAAACCTTATAACCAAAAAAATTTGAAACCCCTCAAAACATAAAATAATATAAAAACCATAAAACCCTAAAAATCCCTTAAAACCCCTAAAACCACGAAATACCTTAAAATCCTTAAATCCCTTAACAACCCAATAAACCCACTAAAAACTATGAAAACCATTTAAATCCCAAAATACATAAAAACCCATGAAACCTTAAAAAACATAAAAAACCCTAAAAACATATAAAAACATAAAAATCCTAAAATCTTCAAAATCCTTAAAAACCCAAAAACCATAAAATCCTAATAAATCCATAAAAATCCACAAAAATGTAGAAAAAAACAAAAAATACAAAAAATCATTTAAAAACATTAAAAACAAAAATACACTTAAAATCCCTAAAAAACATTAAAATAATGTAAACCTTAAAAAACTAATAAATCTAAAAACCATAAAAACCATAAAACACCTAAAAACCTTTAAAACCCCAAGAACCCATAAAACACTAAAGACAAATAAAAAAATTAAAAAATCTTTTGAACCACTAAAAGTGTTAAAAACACTAAAATCCCTTAAAACCTAAAAAAATAAATAAAAATAAAACCCCAAAAAGACAATAAACCCTTAAAAACCAAAAAAACCCTAGAACCCCTGATAACCTAAAAATATGTAAAATCCGTAAAAACTAGAAAATTCTTAAAAATACCTAAAAATCCCTAAAAACCTAAAAACCCCTAAAAAGCTAGAAACCCCCTAAGAAAAAAGTAAAAAACTAAAAAACATAAAACCCCTAAAGCCCTAAAAACACCAGAAACCCTAAAAGTCCTTAAAGACCTAAAACTCCTAAAACACCTATAAAACCCTAAAAACATTAAGAACAATAAAAACCCTAAAACCCACTAAAAACTATAAAAACCTCTAAACCCATAAAAATGATAAAAAAACTCTAAAAAACACATACACACCCTAAAAACTCAAAAAAAAACAATAAAAACATAAAAAAAATATCAATACCCCTAAAAAACCATGAAACTCTCAAAATACCTAAAAAAATTAAAAACCATAAAAATCCTAAAAAATGAAAAAAACCAAAAAACATATGAATCCATAAACCTCTGAAAAAACACTAAGAAAAACCGAAAAACCTAAAAATATTTAAAAAACCTGAAAACCTAAAAACCCTAATAACAATAAAAAAAGTAAAATCCCTAAAACCCATTAAACACCTAAAAAAATAAAAACACTATAAACCAATAAAACACCTTAAAACCCATTAAAAACTCTAAAAACATATTAAACACCTAAAAATGTTAACAAAATTTAAAAACCCTTTAAAACCCTAAATAATATTAAAACCCATAAACACCAAAAAAACCCTAAAAACCCAAAACCCCTTAGAATTTATAAAAACCCTAAAAACCATAAAAATTTAAAAAAATAGCTAAAAATCCCTAAAACATAAAAACCCCTATAACCTTAAAATCACTATGAAACCCATAAAAACTTTAAAAAAAATTAAAACAATTAGGAAATTAAAAAACACTAAAAACCCAAAAACCCGAAAAGACCCTAAATACCCTAAAAAATTAAAACCCATAAACCTCCCTAAACACCTTAAGAAACCTTAAAAATCATAAAATTCCTAAAACCCCACTTAAAATTATAAAAACCATTAAAACCCCTAAAAATAAAATAAAAACTAAAATACCTTTATACCTCTAATAATCCCAAAAAAACAAAACGCAAATAACAATAAAAACCCTAAAACCTATAAACCCTCAAATTACCTAAAACCATTAAAAATATATAAAAATTCTAAAAATCCATAAATATCCCAAAAAACATTAACAATCTCTAAAAACCATGAAAAACCCACAGAAAACCTTTGAAACCTGAAAACACTTAAAACCCATAAAAATTTAAAAAATTCTAGAAACCCATAAAATTCAATAAAAATTATGGAAACAAAAAAAACGTAAAAACCCAAAAAAATCATTAAACCCCCTAAAACAATAATAAAAACTCAAAAACCAATTTAAACCCCTAAAAATGTTCAACAGTCCTAAAAACATAAAACCTTACAAAATGAAAAAACACACTAAAACCCCAATAAACCATAAAACCATAAACCCAAAAAAATCCCAAAAAACATTAAGAACCATAAAAAACATAAAAAATCCCTAAGAATCACCAAAAATGTAAATACCATAAAAACCATAAAACACCGAATAAATACCTAAAACCTAAAAAACACCTAAAAACTCTAAAAACCATAAAAACATCTAAAACCCTTAAAACCCTACAAACAAGTAAAAAACAAGAAAAAATAAAAACTCTAAAATCCCTTTAAAACCCTAAAACATTAAAAAATAATAAAACCCATTTAAGAGAAAAAAACGCCCCAAAACCCCAAAAAATCCCAAAACCATAAAACCCTAAAAACGATAAAATACCTAAAAACCCCTAAAAATCCATAAAAACCAAAAATCCAATAGAATCATAAATAGTACCTATAATACTGAAAAATGAAGAAACTAAAAAAACCCTAAAAATCCCTAATAAAAACTTAAAAACCATAAAACACATAAAACCTTTAAAAACCCTTAAAAACGGTAAAACCCTAAAAACCCTAAAAATAATTTAAAAACCCCAAAACCTTAAAAATAATAAAACCCTAAAAATCATATATAATCATAAAACCCATAAAAAAATAAAATCACTAAAAACTCAAAATAAATCTATAAACCACCCTAGAACATTAACAAACTCTAAAAAAACATAAAAACATTAAAAACCCCAAAAAAACACTACAATCCCGAAAAACCAAAAAACCCAAAAAACCCTAAATCCCATAAAAACCCTAAACAATACATAATAATCCCAAAAAAACATAAAAACCCTAAAACCCTAAAAAATCCTAAGAATACCATAAAAAACTAAAAATATTTAAAACCCCTAAAATACATAAAAACATAAAAAACGTATAAACCCCCTAAAAAATTAAAAACCCTAAAAATCCCTAAAACCTCAAAAAAAACTAAATACCAATAAAAACTCTAAAACCACTAAAAACAATAAAACCACATTGAACTCTTGAAAACTTTAAAAAACTCTAAATACCATAACAAACCTAGAAAAATAAAAAACCTCTAAAAACAAAAAAATAATAAAACCCTAAATTTCATAAAATAATAGAAACACTCAAACTCTCTAAAAACCCTAAAAATAATTAAAATCCTAAAAAAATACTAGAAAGTCCTAAAAACATAAAAAATCGAACACCCCAAATAAATCATTAAAAACCTAAACACACCCAAAATCCCTAAAACCTAAATTTTTTAAAAAACCTTTAAACCCCCTAAAAAGGCTCTAAAACCCCTTAAAACACCTAAACCCCAAAAAACCGTTAAATACCATGTAAAACATAAAATCCACTAAACCATTTGAACCTAAAAACCATTTACACACTCTATAAAACCTTTAAAACCCAAAAAAACAAAAAAAACTCAAAAAACACTAAAAACCCAAAAACCATAAAAACCCCAAAAGCCATAAATCCCTAAAAATACATTAAAACCCTAAAAAATCATAAAAAAAATAAAAAAAATCTCATAACATCCATAAAAACGAAAATAACCATAAAAACTATAAAAACCATAAAAAGAATAAGAAAAACGTAAAAAATAAGAACATTTAAAACCCCAAAAGACCTAAAAATTCTAAAAACACTAAAAGTCCCAAAAGACAATCAAAATCATAAAAACTACTGAAAACATTAAAAATATATGAAAACCAAAAAAAACAAAAAACACTAAGCCCATTAAACCCCTTAAAAATATAAATACTCAAATAAATATGGAAAACCCTAATAAATCAGAAAATAATCATAATACCCAAACAAATCATAAAACCCATAAAAACAAAAAAACACCCAAAATGCCAAAAAACCAAAATAATCCCCAAAATGATTTATTTTTAAAAAACCATAAAAAACAAGAAAAACCCAACAAAACCTAAAAACCTAAAATCACTTAAACCCCATAAAAAACCTAAAAATTCTAAAAGACTAAAAACTTGAAAACCCCTAAAAATCCTTAAAACCCCTAAAACTATATAAATAATAAAATATTCATGAAAATCCATAAAATTTAAAAAAACTAATATTCATATGAAAACCTTAAAAACATTAAAACACTTAGAACACAAAAAACCAAAAAACACTAAAAACCCAAATGACCCTAAAACCCTATTAAAACCAAAAAAATCCTAAAACTTTAAAAACCCAAAAACCCAATAAACCCCTAGGAACCATAAAAAAAATATAAAAACCCATTAAACCTATAAAAATGTTTAAGAAACTATTAAACTAAATAAAATCATTAAAAAGATAAAAAAATAAAAAAATGAAAAAAACAAAAAAAAACCTAAAATCCATAAAAACATAAAAAACCCATAAAATATTAAAACTATTCGAGATTCCTTGAAAACAAAAAAAAATTCCAAAATCCTGGAATATAATAAGAAAACCAAAAAAAATAAAAACTATTTAACCCTCTAAAACCCTAAAAGATGCTAAAAATGCATAAAGACCCCTAAAATCCTTGAAAACCCCTAAAACACAATAAAACCCTTAAAACCCACTAAAACTATAAAAACCCCTTTAAACTACCAAAAACATTTAATAATTATAAATAACCTTAAAACCCTTAAAAACTAAAAAACATAATAAAAAAACCATAAAACCCCCTTAAAAGCCTTAAAACCCCAAAAAACCTTAAAAACTTCATAAAAATAACTAAAATTCCATAAAAAAGTAAAAACCTATAAAAACCCTAAAAACCTTGAGAAATCCTTTAAAACATAAGAAAAAATAAAACTCATAAAAATATTTAAAATGATGCTTCAAAGTCCCCTGTGGACGCTGTCGATATTATTGTGGAGGAAGAGCTCAGATGGAGACAACATATCATCTTTGAGAAATGGCCGGTTTTCTGCTCTTCTTGTTGGAGTTTTGGGCATAGTGATCACACTGGAGGATGCTCTAGCTCTATCAGGGGTGGTGGTTCTCTAGATCGCATGTCCTATGGTGATATTATTCTCCCTTTGGTTGAGGTGAAGGGGACAATGGGGGTGGCTTCCTCCCCACCTCTGAATGATGATGTCCCTTGTTTTCCTGCTTTGCTGGCTGGAAGTGATTTAGAGGTGGCCTTGATGGATTCAGGTGGTTTCGTTGTGAGTCTGGCTGAAGGTGCTGGTGGATCCAAAAATGCTGACGAGGAGGAAGTTCTGCTGGCTGAGAGGGATAATCAGGTTTCTGCTGAAGGTGCTCACGGGTGTGGTGACTCCCCTAGGAGGCAGACAGATGAAGGGAAGGCTGCTATGATGGGCGTCTGGAATGAAAATGTGGAGGATCCCTGTGCTCTAGATCTGGAACAAGATGATATAGATGGCTTGAAGGTTAATGATATCACTGATGGATCCCTTCCAGCAATTGAGGGTCATGTGATTGCTCCAAACAACTCTTAGGTTGCAGGCTTGGCTGAGCCTATCTTGGTGGATGTGCTGGTGGCAAATGTCGTGAAGGAGGCAGTGGTTGCTCAGGGCCCGAAGACTGGGGATGAGTGGATCTTGTCTTCAAATGAGGAAAGGTCTATGGCGGATGACATGAACTGGCGTGATGCCCCTCTGGTTTTTTCCGGATGTCCAGGTGTGGGGGGACCTGACATGAGGCCTGGATCACCTCCTCCCTCTGACAGTACAAGCGGTGCTGAGGAACCTCCCAGTGACCTGTTCTTTAGCCCTCTGCCAGGAAATGCTGACGACGCCGGTGGTCCATCCATGGATCTGCAGAGGGATATGGTCATTCATGGTGTCCCCTCTTCTTATGATTTTTGTGTGCAGTTGCATGAGATGGTGTGGGTCGAACGGGAAAGGTTCCCTCTTGAGGATGAAGCTGAAAGGCTTGGGGAGAGGTTTGCTGAGGCTGATCGTCGGATTAATGCTGTTATGGCCAGGACAAAGGAGAAAAGAACTGGAGGAGGGTCTGAAACTTCTGGAATTTAATGTAAGAAATAGAAGGCACCATTGGTTATCAGTGATGGTGTCACTTGTGCGAAGGCGGGTGTTGCAGCTGGATCCACTTCAGCCCCCCCCCCCCCCCGAGACGAAGACAGAGGAGGGATTACTCTGCCCTTCCACGTCCCATGGAAACTAGGGCCTCTTCACGAGCTTTCAGACTTAATCTAAAGGTGAATAAGCGAGAGCAGATTTAATTTCCATAGAGCAATAGAAGGCTAGGATGAAGCTACTATCCAGGCTTGGGATGCAAGAGGATTTTGAGTCTAGATGGGACTCAACGGACATGGGTGCTGAATTAGACTTCATCTTGCTGATGTGGGCGACGGCTTTGGTGTGGGCATGGGGTTTTGAGGTGCGGAGCTGGAGGAATTTTGTGGCGATGTTGAATGATCCTCCCCTTGTGTGCTTTCCCTTTTTTACTTTTTGACTTGTTTTCTTTTGTTTTTTTCTTTTATTCCTTTCTTTTTGTGGCCTTCGGGCTGAGGTTGTAAGGGTTTTTGGGTGTGGATCAGTGGATCCCTCCCCTCCCATGTCTGCAGTATCTGTGTCTCTTCTTTTAATAAATTTTTCGGGGTTCCAGGAATATCCTGGACCTGATCCTTCCTTTTCCATATGAAAACCTTTAAAACCTAAAGACTCTTAAAACCACTTAAAACCCTAAAAATTCTATAAACCCTAAAACCCCTTGAATCCCTTGAAACTCTAAAAGCATAAAACCCCTAAAACCTAAAAAACACAAAATAACCACTATAATCTCTAAAAATCATTGGAACCCCTAAAAACATTAAAAAAATCTATAAACCCATAAAATCCCAAAATTAAAAAAAACACTGAAATCAATAAAAAACGTAAACCCCTAAAACCCCTAAAACCCCTAAAAACCCATAAAACCAATCTAAATTCCTAAAACCCAAATAAACCATAAAAATAATAAAAAATCCATAAAAATCCCAAAATATGTAAAAAACCTAAAACCATAAAACACTAATAAAACATTAAAAACCAAAATACCTCTTGAAACCCCCAAAATACCAAAAAAACTAAAAACTCTACACACCCTAAAAACCCTAAAATCTAAAAGAACCCATAAAAACCATAAAAACCTAAAAAAACAAATAAACCTAGAAAACCACAATAAAAATATAAAATCACTTTAAACCACTCAAAAACATTAAAAAATTCATTAATTCTTAAAATCCATAAAAACTAAAAACCATAAAAACCCAAAAAAAACTAAAAACCTTTAAAATCTAAAAAGTCAAAATATCCCTAAAAACCCAAAATCCTGTGAAAATACTAAAAAACACCTCAAAATACATAAAAACATAAAACATTTAATAAACATGAAAACATATAAGAAAACCACAAAAACATAAAAACTCTAAAAACCCTTAAAACACTAAAAAACTCTAAAAAACATCAAAATCCCTAAAAAAACCTAAAAAACAATAAAATTTCAAAATTCCCTAAAATTTATAATAACATAAAAATCCATAAAACTCCTCAAAACCCAAATAAAATCTTAAAGAACTATAACCACATAAAACCTCTAAAAAACTAGAAAAAATCTAAAAAGCCTAAAATATCCTAAAAGGACCGTAAAACCCCTAAAACCACCTAAAACTATAAGAATCCATAACAACCTTTATGAAATAATAAAAAATCATTAAAATATTAAAAAACAACAAAAAAAATATAAAACTCCTTTAAACCCAAAATAATAATAAAAAACACTAAAACCTGTAAAATCCATAAAAAATAAAAAAACCTAAAAGCCACAAAAAATACCATAATTTCCCTAAAAACTCAAAAAAAATCCGGAAAAACCCTAATAAGCCATTAAAATTATAAAAAACCATAGAAACCCCAAAAATGTAAAACAAACATAAAACCCTCAAAAACCCCCTTCAAATGTATGAAAAAATAAAAAATAATAAAACCCCAAAAAACCTAAAAAATGATAAAAAAACATAAATATCCTAAAAAACATTAAAAACCATAAAACCCTTAAAATTACCAAAAAGCCGTAAAAAATAACAATTTCCCAAAATCCAAAAAAATGTTAAAAAAATTAAAACCCATTAAAAACTCTATGAAAAAGCTTAAAAACTAAGAAAGATAAAACTATAAAAAATATATAGAATGTTTAAACCCTCTGAAACCCTAAACGACCCTAAATACCCTAAATACCATAAAAACTCTAAAAAAACTTAAAACCCCTAAAAACCTAAAAAATAACTAAAAATCTAAAAGCCCAACAAGTACCTAAAAATGATAGAATCCCATTAAAACATCAAAACCCAAAAAACTAAAAAACAAACTAAAAACCCAAAAAACCAAGAAATCCCTAGAATCCTTCAAATTCATTAAAAAACATAAAAACCACAAAAACAACAAAAAACCAAAGAAATCCCTAAAAGTCCCTAAAAGCATAATAATAATAATAAACCAGAATAACACTAAGAAAACCATAAAAAGGATAAAAACATTTACGAATGCTAAACACATAAAAATGATAAATCCCTAAAAACCTAAAACCCCTAAAACTATTTAAAATCCCTAAAGAAGGATAAAAATCCTAAAATATTCATTAAATTTTGAAGAATATAAAGACAAACAAAAAACCCTAAAAACACTTAGAATGTTTAAAATAAAAAAACAATTAAAACCCCTAAACACATAAAAATAGTAAAAACTCTAAAAACCCTAGAAACCGCTAAAACCCTAAAAACACAAAAAACACATTAAAATCATGATAATTTACAAAACCTTTAAAATAGATAAAAACCCCAAAAACCCACTAAAACTCTAAAACACCTTTAAACCACTAGAAATGTTAAAAAAACTATAAAACCCTTAAAAAACTGAAAAATTCCAAAAAAACCCCTTAAAATCCCAAAAAACCCTAAATCCATAAAAATCATAAAAAATCCCTAAACATCCCTAAAAACGTGAAAACCCCTAAAAATCCATGAAAAACTCTAAGAAAGTGGAAAAAACCCTAAAATAATTTAAAACCCCTAAAAAACTAAACAATTCTAAAAACTATAAAAATCATAAAACCCAAAAAATCCGAAAAACTCTCAAAAAAACCTAATAACCCTAAAAAAACATAAAATATCAACAAAATACCTAAAAACCCAAAAAAATATAAAAACCCTAAAAAAACAATAAAAACTAGTAACACATAAAAATTAAAAATAACAAAAAATTCTAAAAACCTTAAATACCCTGAAAAGACTCTACAAACCACAAAAAACCCCTAAAAACATTAAAAAAATTAAAAAAAATTAAAACACAAAAATCTATTAAGCTCACTAAAAACCCATTAAACCCTTAAAAACTTTTAAAAACTATGAAAATATTAAAAAACTAAAAAACCTAAAGAACACTAAAACCCCAAAAACCATAAAAATCCTAAAATCCCTAAAAATCCTTAGAACCCATAAAAATATCTAAATATTCTAAAAACCATACAACAACTAATAACCCCCTAAAAATAACTAAAAACATAATAAACCATAATAATCTAGAAAACCACTAAGAAAAAAAATAAAAACCTAAAAGCACATAAAACCCCAAAAATCCTTAAAACCCCTAAAAATGAAAAAAACTCAAAACCCCTAAAAACACAAAAACCATAAAAACTCTAAGAAGTCCTCGAAAAACTCTGAAAATCTATAAGAAAATCGTAAAAACATAAAAACAGTTAAAACCCTTAAAAACAAAAAAGTACTCAAAACCCCTACAAACTATAAAAAGACCCTAAAATCTCTAAACACCATTTAAATCCCAAAAAACAATAAAAATCCCAAATATCCCAAAATCCATAAACCATTAAAAATTTTAAAAATCGTTTAAATCCCAAAAAATGTTGTAAAACTCCAATAAACCTTTAAAACCCAAAAAAACTCATAAAATCCTTAAAACCAAAAAAATCATCAGAACCCTAAAAACACCTAAAATCCCTATAAATCCCTAAAAACCCTGAAACCTATAAAAACATTAAAAAATCCCAAAAATAATTAAAAATGCTTAAAATGAATAAAACCCTGAAAAACATTACAAAAAACTTAAAAAAATATTAAACCCTTAGAAATATAAAAATGAAAAAAACTATAAAAATCCTTAAAACCATCAAGATTAAGGAAGATATGGCACCGCTCTCCCCTGGGTTCTCCCTCTCAACGCTGTGATTTCAAGGGTTTCCTCCTCGGATCTTCCATGGAGGCTTTAATATGGCGTTCTTCTGCTCCTCTTCAGTCATCTCCCTCTCGACTTCTCTCCCTTGGTGGGAGATTTGCACTTCGATCGAGGTGAGGACTTGCGTCTGTGGCGGCAAGGGTTGAGGTTTCGTTTAGGCAGATCTTTTCTCCGGTGATCTTTGGTGTCTCTCTGAGCTACGTGATTGACGATGGTGGTTACAGAGAGCTCTAGGTCGATCTGTTGGTGGTGCTCTTGGTCTGATGGCCTGTGCGTTCAGATCTACTGGTCAACGACATCCATTGAAACTTCAGGTTTGGCCTTTTGGTCCCTTGGAGCTGTCTATTTTTCTCACTGTTGACATGGGGTGGCTCAAGCAGTGCTGGGATCTGGATGTTTTTCTGGTCTACGGTTTGTCGGGGTACCAAAGCGGTTCCTTTGATCCCCTGCATTATGCTGACAATCTTCATTGGAGCCGACATCTTGTGGATAATCTTGGTTGGTTCGCATTCTGCTGCGATTTGGTTTTGGTTTATTCTTTACTATGGTGCCAAAGTATTTTTTTGGTCCCAAGACACTGGTTTTTTTTGCTGACTATGATACGAGGTGCTGCGTTTTCGTCGTGCTTTGCGGACATTGTGTTGATGGAAGGGCCCTTTGGGATGCGAATCTGGCGGTTCTTCGCCCTTGGATATGCTGTTGGGTGCGCTATGCTGGAATGTTTCTTGTTTTCTGGCTGAGATTCTTTGCGGATTATGTTTTTGCTGCTGGTGTTGGTGATTTTGTTCTGCTGGAAATGGGCCTATTTTATTTTTGGTTTCTGCTATGATGTTTTGTTGCTAGTGTGGTTATGATTTTATGTGGACGATAGCTTGTGGTTCTGTTGTGTGGTTCCAGATGTTATTCTGCTTTTGGGTGCTGCGGTTTTGTTTCTGGGTGTGCTACTGGGTGTGAGTTGATGAAGGATGATTGGTTTGAAGGTGATTGTTGCTGCTGGTGCTTGGTAAGGGGTGTTTCTTCACCCCTACATGACGAAGGTGAGAATTGTGACTATGGTGATGATGGTTCTATGCTGTTTAGCTGGGAACTGCGGAAGGGATGTGGATCTATGACTCTGGTTTCTGGTTGCTGGTTGTTGTTTAACTGGGAGGTGCTGGATGCTGGTTTTTTTGAGTTTCGATACTGGTCATTTGTAAGTTGTGAGCTTATGGATGCTGGTTGATGCTGGATGATGGTGGTGGCTGCTTGGTTGTGTTCATTTTCTTCTCTCTTTCTTTTCCTTTTTGATTTTACTTTTTTTCATGTGTTGTAAGGGGTTTTGGGTGTGGGTCGTTTGACTCCTCCCCTCCCTTATCTGCTGTGTCTCTTTGTTCTTTTCTAATAAATTTGGGTGGGGGGGGGGATAGCCCGACCCTCAAATCTTCCTTGCCCTTAAAACCATCAAAATCCCTAAAATCCTTAAAAAACATGAAAAAACTAAAAATTCTCTAAAAACATTAAAAACAAAAAAAACCTTAAGAACCCTGAAAACCTCTAAGAAAACATTAGAAACCTACAAAAATATAAAATACCTACAAACAAAAAAAACATAAATAACCATAATACCCATAAAAGACCATAAAACCATTAAACACCAAAAAACCATACCCCCCCCCAATATAATAAAAACCCTTAAACCCATAGAAACCCCTTAAAACAGTAAAAACTATTCAAACCCTTTAAAATATTCAAAACTCTAAAAAAACATAAAAACCTAAAAAAATCAAAAAAACCCTGAAACCCACTCAAAATCCCTTAAAAACCTAATGAAACATAAATATCCTAAAAAACCTAAAGTCACTAAAAACTATAAAAACCTCTAAAACCCCTAAAAACCCAAATAACACCTTAAAAAAATAAAAACACATAAAAACCTAAAACCCCTAAAAACTATAAAAACACTAAAACCACTCAAAATCCCAAAAATCCATGAAAAACCATAAAAATATTTATAAATCCTAAAAAACCCCTAAAAACATAGAAAACCATAAAAACTAGAATAACCTTAAGAATTCAAAAAAAAAACTAAAAACTATAAAAATCATGTATTAATAAAAAACACTAAAACCCCTAAAATATTAAAATACCATAAAACCCTCCCCCCACCCAATTATAAACCCCCAAAAAACATTAAAGCCTCTAAAACCCCATAAAAACCATAAATGGCAAAAAAAATCTAAAAACACTTAAAGTCCCTAAAATAATTAAAAACGTTAAAAATACTTTACACCCCTAAAAACTCAGTGAAACCCCTAAAACCCCCCCAAAAAAACCATAAACACAAAAAACATAACCTACCCCCCCCCCACAAATCCATTAAAACCCCGAAAAACCCAAAAAATCTATTAAAATACCTAAAATGTTCTTAAAAAATCAAAATCTATAAAACCCTCAAAAACCCTAAGAAAACATCAAAATCCTAAAAACACAAAAATCCATAAAAAACTAAATACTGTAAAACCCTAAATACCATTAAAATACCTAAAATCAATTAAAACCATAAAATACCTAAAAATACCTAAATAAGTAAAAAACCTAAAAACCACGAAAAACCCTAAGAAAAACATAAAACCCTAAAAACAATTAAGACCCCTAAAACCTAAAGGCCCCTAAAGGCCCTTCAAAAGACCCTAAAACCCCTAAATACTACTATAACAGTAAAATTCCCTAAAACCTGTAAACCCCCTTAAAACCCTTAAAAACCTGAAAACCCCGATAAAAATTTAAAAACCCTTTAAACCCCTAAAATATCTAAAAACCTTTAAAAAATCTTAAAACCCCTAAAAACATAGAAAAACATAAACTACCAAAAAAACAAAAAAACCCCTAAAAACCATAAAAACACATACAATACCAAAAAACCCTTAAAATCCATAAAAACATATATATCCCCAAAAAAATAAAAATTAAAAACCCTAGAAAACTATATGAAAACCATAAAACACTAAAATCAATTAAAAGACCTAAAACCCTAAAATAAACCCAAAAACACAAAAAATACAAAAATTCATTAAAAACACTAAAAAACCTATAAAATCCCAAAAAAAGAAAATCCATAAAAATACTGAAAACCCTATTAAAAAATAAAAAA
Organism: Viscum album; assembly: GCA_963277665.1. Lineage (NCBI taxonomy): Eukaryota > Viridiplantae > Streptophyta > Magnoliopsida > Santalales > Viscaceae > Viscum > Viscum album. The sequence goes on along the minus strand of OY728136.1, from coordinate 1,420,272,350 downwards.
ATTAAAAACACTTAAAACCCCTAAAAACATAAAAATGAAAGAAACCCCAAAACCCCTAAAACCGTAAAACCACCTAAAACCTTAAAACCCCTAGAATTTATAAGAAACCCTATAATTCCACTAAATACACTAAAAACCCCTTTTAAACTCTAAAATCATTAATAAACTCTAAACATTATTAAAACCCCTAAAAACATAAAAAAACTCAAACCACAAAAACCATATAAACTCTAAAAACACTAAAACCCTCAATATAAAAAACCAAAAACCCCATAAAACCCTAAAAATACCTAAAGATCCCTGAAAACATAAAAAATCCCAAACCCCTAAGAAAATAATAAAAACCTAAAAAAGTTAAAACCCTTAAAAACATAAAAATAATTAAATCCCTAAAAATCCTATAAAAAAATCACTACTACAAAAATGGTCTATATCAGTGCTCAAAATGGGCTTTATCAGGGCTAAATACCGTTGTAAAGCTCAGCGCTCATAAAGGGGGGTACCCTTTATCAGCGCTTTTTTAGAGTTAATAAATGGATCTTTTATCAATGCTAAAAAGGAGCTGATAAACTACACCTTTATCAGTGCTAAAAAGGTACTGATAAAGGTGGCATTTATCAGTGCTAAACGAGCGCTAATAAAACAACCATTTATCAGCGCTAAAAGAGCGCTGATAAATGCGTGTTTTTGAGCGCTCTTTTAGCACTGATAAACTGATCCTTTATTAGTGCCTCTTTAGAACTGATAAATGCCATGTCTACTACTCCGAAAAACTCTGCAGCAGCACACCCGAACACTTGCAAAAAAAATCGGCATCTAAATAAGCTAATTAGAGCAATTATACCCATGCAACGAGTATACACGTACACCATTAACACATAATTCATATGTTAATTAAGTACATACAGAATTAAATTCCGAATTCAGGGGGTTAGGGGGTTGTTCAAGGGTTTGGGTTGGCTGTCCAAGGGGGGTTGGGGGTGTTCGGGGGGATGGGGGTGTCCGGGGGGCATTCTAGGGAGTGGGCTGGTGTCCTGGGTGTCGGGGGGGCTTTACAGTTGGTGGGGGTGTCAATAGGGGTGGGGGTGTCCAGGGGGTGGGTTGGTGTCCAGGGGGTGGGGCGGTCCAGGGGGTTGGTGGGGTTTACTCGTACAATTCACAAAAGACCCATGGATCGTTCTTATAAAATATCAACACAATCCGAATGCATTTGGTTGGATTTCTGTAGGTCAGTTGTTGTTTTCACTTAAAATTATGTCCATTTTAAACCAAAGAGAGACTCTTTGAGAGCTACCGACCACACCTTGCCTCAGATTGAAGTGGGGATGACTCGTACACGTCACAAAAGACCCTTGTATCGTTCTCCTAAAGGATCAATACAATCCAAATGTGTTTGGTCGGATTTCTGTAGGTCAGTTGTTGTTTTCACTGAAAATTTTGTCTATTTTAAACAAAACAGAGACCCTTTGAGTGATACCGGCCACACCGTGCCTCGTATTGAGGCAGGGTTAACTCTTACACGTCACAAAGAATCCATGGATCGTTATTATAAATGATCAAGACAATCCGAATGCGTTTGGTCAGATTTCTGTTGGCCAGTTGTTGTTTTCACTTAAAATTGAGTCCATTTTAAACCAAAGAGAGACTCTTTGAGTGCTACCAGCCACACCGTGCCTCAGATTGAAGCGGGTATGACTCATACACGTCACAAAGGACCTGTGGATCATTCTCCTAAAGGATCAATAAAATCCAAATGTGTTTGGTCGGATTTCAGTAGGTCATTTGTTGTTTTCACTTAAAATTGTGTACATTTTAAACAAAATAGAGACCCTTTGAGTGGTACCAGCCACACCGTGCCTCATATTGAGTCAGGTTTGACTCTTACATGTCGCCAAGGACCCTTGGATCATTATTATAAATGATTAAGGAAATACGAATGCATTTGGTCATATTTTCATAGGTCAGTTGTTGTTTTCAATTAAAATTGTGTCTATTTTAAACAAAAGAGAGACCCTTTGAGTGATAATGGTCACACCGTGCCTCGGATTGAGGCGGGGTTGACTCGTACACATCAAAAAGGACCCTTGGACCGTTCTTATAAATGATCAAGGCAATACGAATGAGTGTGGTTGGATTTTTATAGGTCAGTTGTTGTTTTCAATTAAAATTGTGTCCATTTTAAAAAAAGAGAGACCCTTTGAGTGATAGTGGTCACACCATGCCTCAGATTGAGGAAGGGTTGACTCCTACATGTCATAAAGGACATGTGGATCATTCTCCTAAAGTATCAACACTATCCTAATGTGTTTGGCCAAATTACCGTAAGTCAGTTGTTGTTTTGACTTAAAACTGTGTGCATTTTTAACAAAATAGATACCCTTTGAGATGTACCGGCCACACTGTGCCTCATATTTAGGAGATGTTGACTCTTACACGTCACCAAGGACCCTTGGATCGTTCTTATAAAATATAAAAGCAATACAAATTCATTTGGTCAGATTTTCATAAGTCAGATGTTTTTTTCAATTAAAATTGTGTCCATTTTAAACAAAAGAGAGACCCTTTGAGTGATAGCGGGCACACTGTGCCTCAGATTGAGGTAGGGTTGACTTTTAAACATCACAAAGGACCCGTGGATCATTCTCCTAAAGTATCAACACAGTCTGAATTTTTTTGGTTAGATTTCCATAGGCCAGTTGTTGTTTTCACTTAAAATTGTATCCATTTTAAACAAAATAGAGATCCTTTGAGTGATACTGGACACACCATGACTCTAATTGAGGCGGGGATGACTCTTACATGTCACAAAGGACCCGTGAATCATTCTCCTAAAGGATAAACACAATACGAATGGGTTTGCTCAGATTTTCATAGGTCAGTTGTTGTTTTAACTTAAAATTGTGTCCGTTTTAAACAAAATAGAGACCCTTTGAGTGATACCGGTCACACCGTGGCTCATATTGAGGCAGGGTTGACTCATACACATCAAAAATGACACGTGGATCTTTCTCCTAAAGGATTAACACAATCGTAATGCGTTTGGTAAGATTTCTGTAGGTCAGTTGTTGTTTTTACATAAAATTGTGTCCATTTTAAACAAAATAGAGACCCTTTGAGTGGTATCGTCCACACCGTGCCTCATATTGAGGTGGAGAAGACCCTTACACTTAAAAAAGGACACATGGATCATTCTCATAAAATATCAACACAATATGAATGGGTTTGGTCAGATTTCCGTAGGTCATTTGTTTTTTTCACGTAAAATTGGGTCCATTTTAAACAAAATAGAGACCCTTTGAGTGATACCGGCCACACCGTGCCTTGTATTGAGTTGGGGTTGACTATTTCATGTCAAAAATGACACATTTATTTTTATTATAAAATATCAAGACAATCCGAATGTGTTTGGTTGGATTTCCATAGGTCAGTTGTTGTTTTCACTTAAAATTATGTCCATTTTAAACCAAAAAGAGACTCCTTGAGGGATACCGGCCACACCGTGCCTCATATTGAAGTGGGGATGACTCATACATGTCAAAAAGGACCTTTGTATCGTTATCCTAATGTATCAATACAATCCAAATGTTTTTGGTCGGATTTCTGTAGGTCAATTGTTGTTTTCACTTAAAATTGTGTCTATTTTAAACAGAATAGAGACCCTTTGAGTGATACCGGTCACACCGTGCCTCGGATTGAGTAAGGTATTACTCTTAAATGTCAAAAAGGACTCGTGGATTTTTCTCCTAAAGGATAAATACAATAATAATGCATTTGTTCATATTTCTGTAGGTCAGTTGTTGTTTTCACTTAAAATTGTGTCCATTTAAAAAAAAATAGAGACCCTTTGAGTGGTATCGGCCACAAAGTGTCTCGAATTGAGGCGAGGATGACTAATACACGTCAAAAAGGACCCTTGTATTGTTATCCTAAAGAATCAACACAATCTTAATGGGTTGGTCAGATTTCCATAGGTCAGTTGTTGTTTTCACTTAAAATTGTGTCCATTTTAAACAAAATGGAGACCATTTGAGTGATACCGGCCACAATGTGCCTTGGATTGAGGCGAAGATGACTCATACACATCAAAAATGACCCATGGATAGTTATTATAAAATATCAAGACAATAAGAATTTGTTTGGTCAGATTTTCGTAGGTCAGTTGTTGTTTTCAATTAAAATTGATTCCATTTTAAACCAAAGAGAGACTCTTTGAGAGCTACCGGCCACACCGTGCCACAGATTGAGGTGGGGATGACTCTTAAAAATAAAAAATGACCCATGGATCATTATCCTAAAGGATCAATACAGTCCTAATGAGTTTGGTTTGATTTCTGTAGGTCAGTTGTTTTTTTCACTTAAAATTGCGTACATTTTTAACAAAATAGAGACCCTTTGAGTGGTATCGGCCACACTGTGCCTCAGATTGAGGCGAGGTTGACTCGTACATGTCACCAAGGACCCTTGGATCGTTCTTATAAAATATCAAGGAAATCCAAACGTTTTCGTTTATATTTTCATAGGTTAGTTGTTGTTTTCAATTAAAATTGTGTCCATTTTAAACAAAAGAGAGACCCTTTGAGTGATAGCGGTCACACCGTGACTCGGATTGAGGTAGGGTTGACTCATACACATCACAAAGGACCCTTGGAGCTTTCTCCTAAAGGATAAAAGCATTCTGAATGCATTTGGTCAGATTTCCATAGGTCATTTGTTGTTTTCACTTAAAATTGTGTACATTTTAAACAAAATAGAGACCCTGTGAGTGATACCGGCCACACCGTGACTCGGATTGAGGCAGGGATGACTCTTACTTGTTAAAAACAACCTGTTGATCGTTCTCATAAAGTATCAACATAATCTGAATGGGTTTTGTCAGATTTACGTAGGTCAGTTGTTGTTTTCCCTTAAAATTGTGTCCATTTTAAACAAAATAGATACCCTTTGATTGATACCGGCCACACCGTGACACAGATTGAGGCAGGGTAGACTCGTACATGTCAAAAATAACCCATGGATCATTCTTATAAAATATCAACACAATAATAATGCTTTTGGTCAGATTTCCGTAAGTGAGTTGTTCTTTTCACTTATAATTGTGTCCATTTTAAACCAAAGAGAGACTATTTGAGTGATACCGGCCACACCGTGCCTCAGATTGAAGGCAGGATTACTCTTAAACATTACAAAGGATGGAAGGATCATTCTCATAAAGGATAGAAAAATACTAATGTGTTTGGTCAGATTTCCGTAGGTTAGTTGTTGTTTTCACTTAAAATTGTGTACATTTTAAACAAAATAGAGACCCTTTGAGTGGTACCGACCACACCGTTCCTCGGATTGAGGTGGGGTTGACTTTTACAAGTCCAAAAGGACCCATGTATCATTATTATAAAAGATCAAGAGAATTTGAATGCATTTGGTCAGATTTACGTAGGTCAGTTGTTGTTTTCACTTAAAATTGTGTCCATTTTAAACAAAAGAGAGACCCTTTGGGTGATAGCAGTCACACTGTGCCTTGGATTGAGGAGAAGTTGACTCTAACACATCACAAAGGACCTGTTGATCGCGCTCCTAAAATATCAACACAATCTGAATGCATTTGGTTGGATTTCCATAGGTCAGTTTTTGTTTTCACTTAAAATTGTGAACATTTGAAACGAAATAGAGACCCTTTGAATCATTCCGGCCACACCGTGCCACGTATTGAGGCAAGGATGACTCATACACATCAAAAAGGACCCATGGATCATTCTCCTAAATTATCAACACAATCCGAATGGTTTTGGTTGGATATCTGTAGGCCAGTTGTTGTTTTAACTTAAACTTTTGTCCATTTTAAACCTAAGAGAGACTCTTTGAGTACTACCAGCCACACCGTGCCTCGGATTGAGGCGGGGATGACTCTTACACGTCACCACGGACCAATTTATAGTTCGTATAAAATATCAACATAATACGAATGTGTTTGGTCAGATTTATGTAGGTCATTTGTTGTTTTCACTTAAAATTGTGTCCATTTTAAACAAAAGAGAGACCCTTTGAGTGGTACCGTCCCCACCGTGCCTCGGATTGAGTCAGGGATGACTCATACATGTCCAAAAGGACCCATGGATAGTTATTATAAAATATCAAGTCAATCCGAATGCATTTGGTCGTATTTTCATAGGTAAGTTGTTGTTTTCACTTTAAATTGTGTCCATTTGAAACAAAATAGAGACCCTTTGAGTGGTTAAGTATTCTTTCATGTTACTGGTGAATATCATCTTCTAAAATGTGAAAATTACTCATTGTAGATAGGATGTTTTATTTAATAACAATTACAATTTTCCTACGAACATTTACATACAACAATGTTTCATCTTTTGATTCCCTTAACCCCTCTCAAAAATGAACACCAATTGTACATGTCCCCAAGTAAGATCTTCATTGTATTTGTGTACAATCTCCTATCAGGTATGCGGACCACTCATTTATGAAAACATCTTTATCATCTTGTGATTATGAGGCTTTTCTGCAGTCAGAGTAGTACTGAAAAATATAAAAATAAATAATTAATAAATAAATTAAACGAACTAGTAGTTGTTTTTGAAAATACCTCTTTCGGGATGCTAGTTTGTTGATGAAACATGATCTCTTTCATAAATTTACAAACATAATATCTGCAATCATTATCATTTTTTTGTTTTGGACACTGAAAAAAATTGATCATTTGGAGAATAATTGACTTGTGTTGAGATGTGTTTGGATAGTGAAATGTTATTATATATACCCTGATATTTGTTCAGACGTAGTACTTGCTCGCCTCCTTATGATTAGCCCCTGTCCTCATTCCATTTATTAGACGATTTTGATACACTTCCCTATCATAATATAATCCTCATTAAAAGATAATATAAATTATCTTACTTGATTTTTAGACCTAAAACCTAAGATATAGTGTCTTACAGATTCATAAACTCCATCATGTGTGGTTGGTTTGATGGATATCCTTGCTTTGAATCTAGAATATAAATCTTTGGAGTATCCATGTTCACTACAATTAGAAACCAATGTTTCCTATAAACACAAAAAGGAATAAGTAATAAAATAAGTGAAAATATAATTGATATGCTTTAATCGTAGAGTTTTACCCCAGCATGGTTGGTATTATGAAGAGTCTGTCATCTGTAATCTTGCTTTCAAATGTTTTCAACAATCCATTCACTATTACATCCCTTTTTTATGGCTCTAATTTTGTTAGGTGTGTTGATGTGCTATGAGGACTAACGATTCCAAATATTGGCTTATGGGATAATTCCTTCAATTTTTTTTCATAAATTCGTCTGTCAACAATATAAAATGCATTTAGTCATAATTTTCACATTAGATAAGCTTTTAGAAAATCAACTCATGGAAACATACCTTATATATACATTTACAACTATGATGCCTAGCCAACCTTTTTCAAGGATCTCATTTACATTTTCAGCTATAAAGAAATCTTGACATTCCTCTCCATATATATTCTCTTCGAAAACCACTATATGACTATTACCATCTTTTATCATCATACCCACATGAGTCTTCAATGATAGTAAATGTGGATAGAGAACAAGTGGTGTTATTGTGCTTTCAGTAGCTCCTTGGGATCGGTTGGTCGATCCTTTAGATGGTTTTAAGTTGACGTTTGTCACCCCCTTCTCTTTCTCCATCTATAACAACAATCATAGGTTCAGACCCTTTTTTCATTAATTTTTAAAGGTTTAGCTTGAAAAAAAGGAAATAAATACCTCTTTTTTCTGCATGTACTCTTTCAAGTTGTGACATCCATGCAATTAATGTCCCAATATCCTTTTCGACCATATGAATATCATCGTCAACAAGTGAAATAGGTAGCTCTACATTTGGCTCATGAGCTACAGTAATCATCACTTTCAGATGATCTTTCGGAAGTGGTGTATTATGCAGTGTGGAATCTGGGATATTGAACACTGTAGCCCTCGCTACATGGTGATAGGTGGGTGTTGATAGATATAAATCACAATCGTTATCACCCTATAGAAGATAAGTACAGAAAAATTATAGGTGTTTGTTTGATTCTCATTTCATGGGAACAATTATTAGAATATTGATTACCATGGCTTAGATTGTTCTTTTAGGGGAATGGCTCACCTCAAATCTGGTGGGGGGGTGGGGCAGGATGTCTACGCACTGGTTTTTCCTGACTTGGGTCTTCCCTTTTCTTCCCACCCATAAAAGTTGATAGCAACTCTCCCTGTCATTGCAATAATTCTTGAAGGGTTGCAATTTTTCCCTCATTTGTTTCAATTTTTCATCTATATCATCCGTTTTTTTCTTCTTCCAAAAATATACTCGGGGTGTCACCCCAAACCCCACCCCTCTGACAAGACCGTATTTTTCTGCCTGCTTCAAAGTCGTCGATAATTGGTCTGTATCCACTACAGGAGTAGCTGATTCCTATGACTGTCAGATACAGGATAATAACTAATTATTTTTATGTAATATCAATTTAAAACAAATCTTTTTTATCATTGTGTCATACATATACATATTTCCCACACTTTTTTTGTGTTCTCATCTACTAACTTCCCTTACTTACTCACACGTTCCTCCTTCCATAGCACATGACATGGGATGGAAGTGTATTTTGTTTTAGACTCATCAATCTACATATAAACATATAAAGATAATTATGATGTTGTTTATTGGAACCTAACAATATTACTGTAAATTTAAAATACGTACCATTTTCTTTTATAATGAAGTGTACCCCATCCTTGCTTTACGATAGGGGTATGCTTGTTTTGATGCACGTTCCTTATTTTCAGTATAGAGTTTCTATTTTATAAATAAAATATTGACAATCAAAGTGATGAATACAGGTATCCTCAAACAACGTATTATCACCCACAGTGTACCTAATACTTCTCATCCCCACGGTGTACAATAAATTCATCCCATGCTTCTTGGTATATCAGGTGAGCGTATAAAATGGGTGGGTGCGGGTTTATTTTACCTTTGGAATATTTCAGGTGACGTCTTGTTAAAATAGTGTGAAAACCTTGATGAATCCTTCCTCCAAGCCTTAATACATAATCCTTGTGTGAATCGTCTACTATAAATGTACTCTAAGAGAGATAGAGAAGAGTAATACATTGATTCATTATTTTATTTTCTAGTAAATTAAAGAAATAAATTCATAATGTTACCATAATTTCTTTCCAGATTACAGCCTTCATCCTAGACACAACATGGTGCAATGAATCTATGTCAATCGGCATGTGTTGCTGAGTGACAACTTTAATGTAGTTGTTAAACATATCCTTTTTGGGATTCACATGTTGGCCTCATTCATTCCATCCAAATTAAAATTTTATGCCTTTACTTTTCACTTTAAGTACTTTGGCTAACACCGTCAAACTACAACGCACCTGTGTTTTATGCGACATCGGTCCTTTATTCCCGACCATTTAATCGATATGAACATCATCTATATGTTCATTTGAAATGGTATCAACTACATGTACTGATGGTTGTTGGACCTCAACACTATGAGCAGCAGGAGCCACAATAGTAGGAGCAGCAGGAGAAGTTGGAGCTGCAGTAGGAGGAGCAGCAGGAGCTGCAGTAGGAGCAGTAGCAGCTGTAGGAGCAGTAGGAGCAGCAGCAGCCACAACAGCAGCATCTTGAGAGACTTGTTCAGCCTCAAGGTTGGGAACACCAGAATGTGCAGAATTCATTATCTGAAAAAGTGTTTTAACAGTTAATTTAGATTACATAAATTCAGTAATGATAAGATAATAACATGAGATAACAAGATCTATATTACAAACAAAATATAAAATTTTTAATGAAATCTCTTTCTTTTTTTCAAAGTTTTAAGGGATTTGACACCTCTATTGATTTTCCAAATCCCTTCATTGTGGTCTCCTCTAACATACAAAACAACACCTACATTGGGACCTCTCCAAAATGATTGTGACGTACCACTGAAAGGATCGTCCTCAACTGAATTTTCATTGGAACATTTAGTAGTTTTGAACGATAACAGAACAATCTACCACTTTCGTTTTGTGGGATCTGGAACATAAAAAACTTGTACCGCTTGTGATGCCACTATAAATATCTCTTCTTTGTACCCTTCTTTACTAAAATCAATTTTCACAAATCCCCATTCATCTATTTTAACACCACTATTTCTATCAACCCATTTGAATTGAAAAATTGGTAATTGGAATCTCATATAATCCAACCCCCATATTAGTTTGATGATGCCAAAGTATGAAATACTTGCATAAATTGGATTTATGTCCTTACTACCAGAAACATGCATCGCTTCAGCCACTGTTGTAACTCCACTATTTTGGATGGTATTATCTTCATCATTTTCATCTGTATAGAATGTATAACCATTAATTACATAACCACTGTATGATAATACATACAAACTTGGTCCAACAGCTATCCATCGAAGTCGTTCTAAAATTGAATTCAGATTTTCATCAAACTACTTAAAAATATGGTCCTGAAACTATCCTATAAAATGGTGATTATGGGTATTTGATAACCATTTTTCAGCCCTTGATGGATTCAACTGCCTAATAATTTCTTTGTAAGTTTCAATATATGGAGCAACCTCCCAACTGTTATGCAAAACATTAAAGATGGGCCTGCTCCCGATCTGTAATACAGATTGTCACAACTTCTCTTCCAGAAATTCCCTCACCCTCAATGCTTCCATTGTGACGAGATTTCGGGAGACTAATGCTTTCCACATCAGATAGGTATTCGGTACAAAACTCAATGTTTTCCTCAATAATATATCGCTCCACTATACAACCCTTTGACCGACTTTGATTTTTGACATACTCTTTCAAAATCTTCATATACCGTCCAACATGATACATCCATCTATCGTGCACAGGACCACAATGTCGAATCTCCCTCACCAAGTGAATCATCAAATGAACCATCATATCAAAGAATGTTGGCAGGAAGAAATTTTCTAATTCACATAATATGATGACAAATTCTTTTTCCATATCTGCCAATTTCACCGGGTCTAAAACTTTGCTACATATAGCTTTGAAAAAGAAACAAAGTTTGGTTAACGTATTATGGAAATTCTTAGGCAGGATGCAATTTAAAGCTATAGGAATTAGATCTTGCATCAAATCATGGAAATCATCTGATTTAAAACCTTTTAACTTCAAATCATTCATTGACACAATGTTCTTGATATTTGATGAAGACCCCTCTGGAACCTTTACATCATTGAAGAAGTTGCAAAACTGATATCTCTCCTCCCTAGAAAGAGTATAAGCAGCTGGAGGAAGAAAATTTTGATTTTCACCCTTCACGGAAGACAACTCTTCTCATATTCCCATGTCAACCATGTACAACATTACCTTAATTCCATCTTTTGTTTTTCCAGGGGAATTTAGAAACATTCCGATAACACTATCACATATATTTTTTTCACATACATTACCTCAAGAAAATGTCTGACATACAAACAATTCCATTATTGTAATTCAAAAAAAAACTGATCTATTTTTCCAGCAGATTTTCATATGGTTTTTCGAAAATGGTTTACCAAAAACAGTGTCAGATATTTAAGTTTCTCAATCATCTGATCACTTGTTAGTGGAGACAGTGCTACGTTTTGTTCTGAACATCCGTTGAATGATGTCGTCCAAGATCAGTACATATGCCGAAGAGGTAGAAATATACAATGTCCTAGAAACACAAATTTCAATGATTGTTTCAACATAATCGTTTTTGTATCTTCTTCGCACATGGGACACCCTTGAGATCCTTTAATGCTATATCCTGACAAATTTCCATAAGCAGGGAAATCATTTATTGTCCCATACAACATTTCTCTCAACGTGAATTATTCACTTTTATAAGCATCGTACAACATAACACCTAAATCCCACAATAACATCAAATCCTTGATCAAAAGAGCCAGATAAAAACCAATATCGTTACCTGGTTGTTTTTGTCCTGATATAAGCATAGATAACATGATGAATTTCTGCTTCATTCATAACTAGGGTGGCAAGTTATAATTTACCAACATAATAGTCCATGTATTATGAGTACTGGTTTGAAAACCAAAAGGATTCACTCCATCTGTAGATAATGTAAGACGAAGGATTCTCAACTCTTTTCCAAATTTAGGATACTCATGATCAATTTTCTTCCATTAAAGAGAGTCGGCCAGATGACATAATTTCCCATCTTTATTTCTTTTATCTGCATTCCATGACAATTTTCTTTCAGTTTCTTCACTTCCATATATACGCATAAACCTTGGAATGATTGGAAAGTACCATACAACTTTCACAGGATTGGATTTATCTTTCTTGTATCGAGAAGAACCACACTTTGGGCATTCTTTAAGTGATTTTTTCTCCTTGTAAAACAATGTACGGTCTTTCGAGTAGGCATGTATTCTTTCAGAAATCATATCCATCGAGCATAGCATTCGTCTAGATTCATATGTCCGACTTGGGAGCTCATTAACTTCCGGGAGCATGTCATTCAAGAGAGAAAGTAGTTCCGTAAAACTGACATCACTCCATTTGTTGCTTTCTTTCAATTTATACAACTTCAGTACAGCTAAAAATGTTGTATGCTTAGTGCAACCAGCATACAATGGCATCTTTGCACAACTCTTTGACTTCTCAAACAATTTTGGGAAATCAAGGAGTTCATCTTCAATTGTCTTTTTCATTTCCTCAATACAATCTTCATCATCATTGACATATGTAATCACATCCTCCATATGGTCTTCTTCATTATCCATATTCGTATTCATATATGATGATCCATAAAATGATGTTTTATCCCAGCCAGTAGATACCTTCTCTTTTTATCCATGTTTATTCCAACATTTATAAATCTGATCTATTCCGTGACATATAAAATGTTCTTCAAACTCCTCTGGAGTAAGTAGTCTAGAATAAAAACAACGTAAATAAGGAAAAAGGATTTGAGAAGGATCCTTTGTGTGATCCTTTTCAAACTTGATGAACTCTTTTACTCTGTTCTCGTACTCTATTGTCAAACCATTAGCATCCATACAATATTTATTCATCTTCATCCTATTTGAATCTCAAATATTAGTATTTATGGTTCAAGTACACAAAAAAAGACTTCAAAATACAGTATAAGAGAACCACTTTCTTATAAAAATAGTGATTAATAGAGCTTAACCCTTAGTATTTATTCATCTTCATTAAATATAATTACTTTATATTCATTATAGTTTCCTCAAATCACCCCATACCAAACACAGGAATAATCAAGAATGATACATCTACCACTCCTAGGTCTCTTCCCTACATTCAATATCATCATGCCTAAATACCCATATATCCACACATACACATGTCACAAACACATAAAAACCCATATCCACATCAGAACCAAAGTACCAATATGGATTTCAATCAGGTTAATCGACTCAAGTGGTGGTGTGTAAGAAATAATAAAAAAATTTAATAAGTATATAGTCACACATAATTCTCAAACTGGTGTTAAAAATTAAATAAACCAAAGGTATCATTCCATCTATCAGAATACTCTGAAGGAGCCCATATGTGACAGTAGTCCCAGTTGGTGAAGGTTTTTGAGGAGGAAGGGGAGAACACGCACCTATCGGGGTTTTAGGTTAGGTCACTGAGGTTGAAGGTGGCCCGATACCCTTACAAGGGTTCATTCCATATTTCACAAACCATGTCCTGGTACCCTAGGATGTTAACCCACTGCTGGTGGAAGTGAAACCATTCCTAATGATCATGACAAGAAGAAATGGAAACCATGAGGGGGGAGTGAATCAAAATACCTCAATCAAGATGAAAAAAATCGTATTTGAGAATAGGTTAGTGACTTTCATGTTGGCTAGACACATATCCAATAGACTCTACAAGCGGTGATGGCCCCTACAGTTATTGCACCAGGTGAAACTGTCACCTGAGAAGCTGAGATCAATGAGGCCCTTCCTAGCCATGAACTGAACAAACTCCATGATGGCCTTCCTCTGGAATGGGCTTCTACCTTTCCTTTCCTTTGGGCTGTAAATGAAATTAAATTCACCCCCAAGAAACAATGGATGGTGGCTGGGATCGAAGGTATTTTGTTCACTCCATATATATTCCGTTTGAAGAGGCTCATAGATTCCAAAAACAAAAGTTATAAGGAAGGAGGTGTCACCGTTGGACACCTTGGTAGTGATGAATTGATTTCAATATTGAATAGTCTCAACAACATATTTATTATTCCAAAATACCCATTTGTGTCTGTTGGAGGGTTCAGAGTGTAGAAATCCATGCAACTTAATCTTCTAGGAGAATTCTATGATTATTATAGAGTTTTTGTGTTATTTGACAACAACAACAATGACATTATGCTTTTTGATTTCAATAGTGAGGAATTATGATTTAACATGGGAACTAAGACCATTAGAATTACATATGAAGCTAATAATGATGGGTAGGACATGGATCTGGCATTGTATCTAGAGATAGTAGCCTTATTGAAGTGGGAGGATGATCTCTCATTGAGGTCCCTTGATTTTTAACACGTTCATAATCCCTTCTGGTTGGTAAGCTTCACGTGAGTGGGATATGAGGATCCAAAGGGGTAGGGGAAGGAATTGTAATGAAACTTGGGGGCTGGTGAGGGAGTTCTCTCTAGATCAATATGTATTTGGAGCTAGATGAGAGGCTTATAGCCAAGGGAGATAGAACAAACACTGCTAAGAAGGGGCCTGGCCACTACGGAGAAGCAGTTAGTAACCTCAGCGAGGGAGAAGGATAGATATGGAGGTAGGGGTGGCAAGTCTAGAAAGATTTGTGGTCTGGGCATCATGCTATACAAGTGCATTTCCATAAAAATCCACTTAGATATCATGAAGGAAGGAAGGGGGAGGACCCCTCGAAGAAAATAGGGTGCATGCATTGGATGACCTAGAAATGCATCAAAACCTGGTGGTGTTGTCCTTAAAGAAAAAGTTTATCCTTAATTCCTTACTTTATGGTGACATTGAGTTGGATCTAAGGGAATAGATGATACCTAGGAGGAATCTAGTGAAACTGGAATCCAAGTGTGAAGGACCTTAAATTTTTCCAAAACTTCACTCTGATAGAGTAAACTCATTGATCGCCATTGATGATGAGTATATAAATCTTCCAACCAATACTAGGTTTCTCAAGAGATATTTTACATTAATAAACCATCCCTTTTAAATAAAATCAATCCATTTCAAACATTCCCAAAAGATTCCACATTTTTATTTACAGTAAAAAAACTATACTAATAGAAAATCCTAGAATAATGGAGTAATGATAAAAGAAAAAATAAATATGTCATAGCCACATATGTTCATATAGTATGTGAAATTATAAAAATACCCCAAAAACACCAATAAATTAAAATTGAAAACAAAAATATACTATTGAATCATGCCTCAAATCATGATGATACCCATGCCTTTATACCCGCACCATGATGCGCCTGATCAGCATCATCATCAACAACTTCACTAACAAGATAAGAAACTAGAATTCATCACCTTAGGAACCTGATCACCCATTTCCAACCAAACATAACCTAATAATATAATTAAATCAAAGCATATATATTCTATAATTAAAACCACACCTTCTCATAAAGGTGATTTTTGGAAGAATTTATATAACATATCCAGCCATACCACCATCAAATTGAATGGTTTCTATGATCTAGAATAAACAAATACCAAATCACATAAAAACCCACCGTAGTCATTAGAAAAAAGGTTATACCTTAGGATTAATAGAAATATATTGGAAGATCACCCCCAAGAACCCCATCACAATATTTAGGAAGAACACTCATGAATCTACGATGAAGCAGAATCATCACCACCAGAGGAAATGAAACCTAAGGATGAAATAATTCGACACAAAATCGACTAGAACACCATTTATGGGAAAGCCTCACATCCCAAAACTCCAATTAAAAATGTTTTAATAGTGTGATATGATTTATAGAATAATAGTTCTAGAACCATTAGAAGAAGTTGGATCAAACTCGAGCTTCGACAGGGGGCATTACCCTAAAGACAAACATGAAGCAGAAAAGGATGAATCATGTAGCCTACAACCATCACAATCTCAAATATCCATTAAATATATCATGCCAAATCAACATATGGTTATGTGTGATGGGAGAGGAGAAAAATACTAAAAAAATGATGTGGAAAACATGCCTTAAAGGGAGGTCCAGCAAGGGGAAGCTCATCAGGTGGCGGAGGTCCGACAACACGAAGCTCGAGGGCATTGCGGGCGGCGGAGGTCTGGTAAAGCAAAGCTCGAGGGCGGCGGAGGTCCGACAACATGATGCTCAGCGGGCGGCGGAGGTCAGGAAAAAAGAAGTTCGAGGGCAGCAGAGGTCTGGCAACGCGAACTCATCGGGCGGCGCAGTGGAGTCACAGGGTTCAAATACCGCGATAGCTTTAGGTAGCGATAAAACGAGGGCACTGTGCGATCGAATTTATAAAAAATGGACTAAGGTTTTATCAGCGCTAACAAAGCACTGATAAAGACGACCTTTATCAGCGCAAAAAATTTAGCGCTGATAAAGGTATCATTTATCATCCCTTTTTTAGCGCTGATAATTGTCCTCTTTATCAGTGCTAAAAAGCGCTGATAAATCCATCCTGTATCAGTGCTAACATTTTAGCACTGATACGGGGTTTCTTTATCAGCGGTTTTTGCTTAGCGCTGAATAAGGTGGTGCTTCCATTGCCCGTTTTTGTAGTAGTGCCTAAAAACCCATAAAAATACAAAATTTGTAAAAAACCTAAAAAACCTATAAAATCACCAAAAATCCCAATAAATCTTAAAAAATCTAAAATCCTTGAAAAATCTTAAGAAAACCTAAATAATCTAAAAACACTTAAACCCCCTAAAACCCTTAAAATGAAAGAAACACTAAAATGTCCTAAAATTCCCTTAAAGATTCTAAATACCATAAAACCCCTTGAAACCATAAAAAGCACTAAAAACATAAGAAGGCACTAAAATCTCTAAAAACCCATTAAACCCCAAAAAAGTTTTAAAAACTCTAAAACCTTATGAAGCCTAAAAAACTCTAAAAACCTTAAAACCCAAAACACATCATAAAAAATGTAAAACACCTATAACACCTAAAATCTCTCAAAATTTATAAAAACAATAAAAAACATAAAATCCAAAAAGATCCCAAAAAAATGTAAAAACCATAAAAACTTTGAAATACTAAGAAAACATTAAAAAACTAAAAACACTTAAAACCCCTAAAATCCTTAAAAACACTAAAAACAAAAAATTCCTAAAAGGCTCTAAAATTACATAAAAATGTAGAAAATTATGACACCATTGAAAAAACATAAAAACCTTGAAAACCAAAAGAAACTCTTAAAAACCTAAAAAACATAAACCCACTAAAATACTAAAAAACACTAAAAACCCTAAAAGACCCAAAAACCCATAACACCAAAATGATTTTTTAGTATCATCATAATAAACCACTTTTAAGGGGTTAGTGGGAACCCACATGCCATTCCCACCGAATTGAAAAACCAGAAAACTGATTACATCAAAACCCCCATTAACCCACTTTCAAAATTCAAACATTCAAAATTCAAATCCAAAAGCATCATTGTCAGCTACTGCCGATTAGGTGCATCAAGCAAAGTGCAACCATTGATGTCACCGCCTTGGTCTAATCACCTGACCTCCATCACCACTATCACTGAAACCCATCAATACCGTCATTAGTATCCCAAAACCCCCTTAAAAGCCCAAAAAACTGTAAAACATCCAAAACCCATAAAACCCATAAAACTCCATTAAAAACTATAAAATTCCTTTAAACCCTAAAAAAATTAAAAACCATTAAAACACTAAAAAATTCAAAAAAATACCCTAAAAATATAAAAACACCATAAAAACCCTAAAAACCCTAATACCCCTAAAAGTCATCAAAATACAAAAAAACTGTAAATAACCATAAAAAACAAAAAAAAATCACTAAAAACACTGAAAACATAAAATTCTAAAACACTGAAAACCCCAATGAAAATAGTAAAAAAATTAAAAATAATTAAAACCCCTACAAAACTAAAAACTCCAAAACAATAAAAATCACTAAAAAAACCTAAATCCCTCAGAATTTATAGACACACATATATCCCCTAAAAACCATAAAACCCCCCAAAACCATAAAAAACCCTAAAAACCCATTAACAAAATAAAAAACACTAAAAACTCTAAAAATCCATTAAACCAATAACTTTTCTAAAAAAATCTAAATTTTTTTAATAACCTCAAAAACTCAAAAAAAACCTAAAACCACCAAAAAACAATAAAAACCTAAAAAACCTTTAAATAATTAATGAACCTAAAAACCATAAAAACCTAAAAAATCTAAAAAATGTCCATAAAAATTTAAATACCCATGAAAATCCCTAAGAAACCTTGAAAACCAAAAAAAACATAAAACCCACAAAGACACAAAAAAATGCTAAAACCCATAAAAATCCTAAAAACACCTAAAAACCAAAATACCATAAATACTTCAAAAAAAATTAAAACCCAATAAAATCCCTAAAACCACTAAAACTATGAAAAAACTTTAAACCCCTAAAAATTTTAAAGAACAATAAAAACAATAAAACACATAAAATACTAAAAAAACCATGAAAACCCCCCAAAAACCCTAAAATCCATAAAATGTAAAATACAATAAACACCCTCAAAATACATAAAAACCCTACAAACCATAAAATCCTAAAAATCCCTAAAAACATAAAAACCCTAAACCCCCTAAAACACTAAAAACCCTAAAACCCCCCCAAAAAAAAAGAAATAAACCCCTTAAAAACACATAAAAATCCTAAAACCCATGAAAACCCCTTTAAACCCCTATAAATATAAAAAACTCTTTAAAAATCATTAAAAACTGTAAAAACCAAAAAAACAACAAAAACCCTAAAAACCGTAAAACCGTAAAACCCCCAAAATCCCTAAAATCCATAAAAATCATACAAAATCGTCAAAAATCCCTAAAAAGCTATAAAAACCATTAAAACCCCATAAATACCATAAAACCACTAAATCTATAAAAACCCTTTAAACACATAAAAAGTTGAAAAAAAACTCTAACAAACATTAAAACCCATAAAAAATAAAAAAAATCCCAAGAAACACAAAAGAAACCATAAAAACCATAAATACCCTCATATCCCTAAAGAACCTAAAAAACTATAAAAAATTAAAAAATCTCAAGAAATCCATAAAACGTAAAAAAGAATAAAACCATGAAAAATCACAAGATTCCTATAAAAATAAAATAGTAAAATCCATAAAAAACACTAAAATCCTAAAACCTCTAAAAACCCTAAAAACCCACTAAAACCCATCAAAATCACTAAACACCCTAAAATTCAAAAAAAAATAAAAATACAAAAAACTCTCAAAATACCAATGAAAAATATAAAAACCTAAAACACTTAAATCATCTAAAGAAACATAAAATATGGTAAACAACCTGAAACCCAAAAACCCAAAACCCCCCAAACCCATCCAAAACACATAAAACCATAAAAACCGTAAAACCCATAAAAACCATAAAACCACTAAAAACTCTAAAGGCCCTTTAAACCCTTAAATTTTTTAAAAACATTAAAAAATCAAAAAAATAAAAAAACACTTAAAATCCATTAAATTTTAAAAAATAATAAAAACCTAAAATTCATTATTACCCTCAAAATCCCCAAAACCCTAAAAACCATAAAAATTCAAAAAAAATCCCATAAAATCCAAAAAAAATTAAAAAACCAAAAAACCCAGAAAAAACCTAAGAAAAACATAAAAATACAAAAGCACATAAAACCCATCAAAAACCTAAAAATGGGAATAGTTATAAATACCATAAAAACCATAAAACCCCTAAAAAACTAAAAACCCATGAAAACCCTAAATACATTAAAACCCCTTTATACCCCTAAAAATGATAGAACTCTAAAAACCCTAAAAAAGAAAAAACCATAAAACTAAAAAAATCAATTAAAACCCTGAATAACATAAAAACCCCAAATCCTCAAAATCCCTAAACACCTGAAAAAAATAATAAAAATCCTAAAAAATCACTAAAACACTAAATATGTAAATATCCCAAAAAACATAGAAATCCCCTAAGAAAAACCAAAATCCTAAAAATAGTTAAAACCCAAAAAACCTAAAAATTGGTAAAAACCATATGAAAACCCAAAAGTCGGTAAAACCCCTACAAGACCATTAAAGCCATAAAATCTATGAAAAAACATTAAAACCCTAAAAACCTATAAAACCCATAGAAACTAAAATCTACAAAAATATAATAAACCATAATTTTTTTTTAAAAAACTATATAAACATTTAAAAACCCAAAAAAAAACTCAAAAAACCCTAAAACCCAAAATAAAATAGAAACCCTAAAATCCCTTAAACCCTCAAAATACCTGCAAACCCTAGAAACCATAAAAATATTAAAATGCCTTAAAATTCGTAAAAACATATAAAACCCTAAAAACATGAAAACCCTCAAGAAACCCATAAAACCATGAAAACAATTAAACCACTAAATACTTAAAAAAACTAAAACACCTAAAAAGAATTAAATCCCAAAAAACGAAAAAATCTCAAAAATAAATATACCCCTAAAGCCATAAAAGCTATAAAACCCCACTAAAATTTATAAAAACCATTTAAACCCCAAAATACATTAAAAACTATAAAAACAATTACAAGCACTAAGAACACAGAAAACCCAACACACCCAAAAATCCATAAATACACAAAAAACCTAAAAAACCATAAAACCCCTAAAAACCCTAAAAATCCCAAGAAACCCAGAAAACTATAAAAATCCTAAAATAGCCCTGATGGTCTAAAAACACATAAAATCCCTAAAACCTTAAAAACACTAAAAAAATTAAAAACTTAAGAACACATAGAAAACTAAAAACATTAAAAACATTAAAAACCCTAAAAACCAAAAAAACACTAAAAACCATAAAATCCCCTAAGAACTTTTTACACCCCTAAAAACGCATTATAACCCTAAAGAACCACTAAGAACTCTAAAAGCATTTAAACCCCTAAAAATGTTTTAAAAAATCTAAAAAAACCTTTTCAACCCATAAAACTCATAAAAACCCAAAAAACACTAAAAAACCGTAAAACCCATCAAAATCCCTAAGAACCTAAAAATTATAAAAAATCTCAAAAATACATAAGAAATAAAAACCCTAAAACCCTAAAAACCCAAATAAGAGCATAAATCCCTAAAAACACTTAAAACCCCAAAAAACCTAAAAACGATAAAAACTGTACAAATCCCTAAAATCCCTAAAATCCATAAAAACATTAAAAACATATTTAAAACTAAAACCAATAAAAACTATAAAACCCCTTCAAGACAAATAAACCCTTTAAAATATATAAAAAACCTTAAAACCCGAAAAAATTGAAATACCCCAAACCCCTAAAAACCCCATGAAGACCCTAAATACCATAAAATACCTCAAAATCCTAAAAAACCCTAAAATCCTATAAATCTATATAAATTTGAATACCCACAAGACCCTTAATAAAATATCTAAAAATTTAAAACAAATAATACCTTGTGAAACCTAACAATGCTAAAAAAACATAAAACCAAAAAAACCTAAAAACCATAAAACATTGTTAAAAACCTCAAAAAACTCTAAAACAACATAAGAACCCTAAAACCACATAAGAACCCTAAAACCCACTAAAAAATAAAGTGAACTATTAAACCCCTAAAAACATTAAAAAACTATATAAACCATAAAACCCTAAAAACTCATAAAAAACCATAAAAACATTAAAAACCCTAAACCACCTAAAAACTGTAAAAACCATAAAAATCCCTAAAAACTCATAAAATACAAAAAATTTCTAAAAATACAAAAAATATAAAAAACCTAAAAAATTTGAAAAAACCGATGAAAATCTAAAAAACCTAAAAACACATATGACCCCAAGAATCTTTAAAAAATCTAAAATCCACTAAAAACACTCAAAAACACTAAAATCCATAGAAATACTAAATATCCTAAAAAATCCCAAAAAATCCCAAAAATAAAAAAAAACGTAAAATCCATTAACATTCTAAAGAAAACCTAAAAAACCTAAAAAAATTAAAACCCCTAAATAATCAAAAATTCAAAAATCCATGAATACCCATAAAAACCAATAAACCATAAAAATCTCTAAAACCCCTTAAACCCCCAAGAACCCCACTAAAAACAATAAAACCCCTTTAAAGCCCTATAAAAATTAAAAAACTATAAAAAACCTTAAAAATCCTAAAAAATTCAAAAAACCCAAAAATACCAAAACAACCATAAATACAATAAATACCCTAAAATCTATAAATCCCTTCAGAATCCCTAAAACCTCATAAAATGTCCAAATCCTAAAAATCCCTAAAAATCTTAAATAAGTAAAACTCTAAAAACACTAAACACCCTTTAGAAAACTGTAAAAACATAAAAAAAAGTAATTAAAATCCCTAAAAACCAAAAAATATCAATAAACACTAAAAAAACCTGGAAACTCAAATAACTCTAAAAATACCTAGAAACGATTAAAATCCATAAAACCCCCAAAAAACACTAAAAATTATATAAAATTTAAAAAACCCTAAAATCCATGATAAACATTAAGATATCCTTAAAAACGTAAAAACACTTAAAACCCCTAAAACCCCAAAAAAAACACTGAAACCCCCAAACAACAGTAAAAAGATCCTAAACCCCAAAAAACCTAAGAAACCCTAAAACCCTTAAATCCTTCTGAAACCCCTAAAAATCCCATAAAAACACTAAAAACCCTTTACAACCATAAAAACATTAAGAACGTATGAAAACCAAAAAAAACTCAAAAAATATAAAAAACTTTAAAACCATAAAACAACTAAAACCTCTAAAAATCCAAAAATTCCTAAATACCCTAAAAATATTCAAATCATAAAAGGGACTAAAAATACTTGAAAAAAAATTCAAAATTACTAAGAAATAATTAACAACATAAAATAACATAAAACTCCTAAAAACCCTAAAAATTCTAAAACCCCTAAAATCCTTAAAAAACCTAAAAACCATAAAAACCATAAAAACCTACTTAAAACACAAAAAACACTTTAAACCCCTAAAAACATTAAAAACTAAAAAAACCATAAAATCCCTAAAACACCTAAAACACTTAAAATATATAAAACCCCTAAAACCCCATAATATACTTAAAATCCCTAAAAACATGAAAAACCCTTAAAAACCTTAAAAATCATAAAGCCCCGAAAATCCTTAAAAACCGATAAAAACACTAAAACTCACTAAAAACTATAAATTCCCTTTAAACCCCTAAATATGTTAAAAAAATAAAAACCTAGACACTCAAAAAAAACCTAAACCCCCAAAACACCATAAAATCTTAAAACCCCTAAAAACACTAAAACCCATCAAAATCCCTTCAAAAATAAAATTCAAATTTTATAAAGCAGATTCTTAAATATCCCCAAAAATATAAATCCCTTAAACACCCTAAAAACCCAATGAAAAATTCAAAAAACTAAAAACACTTAAAACCCCTTAAAATGTAAAAATCACTCAAAACTCCAAAAAACCCTAAAAGACATAAAAGCACTAAAACCGATAAAAACCCCAAACCCCCATAAAAACATGAAAAAAACTAATTAATCTAAAACCCCTTTAAACCCCTAATTTTTTTTAAAAAGATCTAAAAAACATTAAAATCCTAAAAAACTCAAAAAAAAAACCATAAAAACCCAAAAAACAAAAAAACCCAAAATACACTAAAAACCCTAAAATGGCCAAAATCCCAAATAACCATAATAACCCAAAAAAATATTAAGAGATCCCAAAAAATATCAAAATAATTTTAAACACTCTATAAACGCTGAAAATCCTATAAAAACCAAAAAAACATTTAAACACTTAAAACCCCTAAAAACATAAAAAAACTAATAATCCAAAAAAACCCTAAAAAACCTAAAAACCATAAAACCCCCTAAACATAGTAAAACCCCATATAAACTCTAAATAATAACAAAAAACTATGAAATCTATTTATACCCCTAAAAATGTTAAAAAAAATATAAAAAACCCCTTAAAACTCTATAAAAAACAGAAGAACCCCTAAAAGGCCTAAAAACCCTAAAATCCATCAAACCCCTAAAACCCATAAAAATCCCAAAAATTGTATATATCACTAAAATTTTTGAAACCACAGAAAACGTTGAAAAAACCAAATAATACCTAAAAAACCTAATAACACTTAAGAACCCTATAATCCTAAAAAACACTAAAAACACTAAAAACGAAGAAAAACAAAAAAAACTGACTAAAAACCATAAAAACCCTAAAAACACAAGAAAAAAAAAACTAAAACTCTAATTATATTTAATCCATGAAATCATTAAAAAACTATTAGAAAACATAAAACCCTTAAAAACACAAAAAACCATAAAAAACCTAAAAACATAAAGCCCTAAAAACTGTAAAAATCCTATAAGATCTAAAAATACATAAAAACATAAAATCCCAAAAAAACCTAAAAAATGATAAAACCACTAAAAAATACAGAAATCCATAAAACCAACTAAAAATATTTAAATTCCCTAAAAACCTATAAAAAACCTAAAAACACAAAAACTAAAAAAACATTTTAAACACCCCAATACATTAATAAAATATAATAAACCCTAAAACCTCAAAAAACTGATAACCCAAAAAAAACTATTATACCCTAAAAACTATAGATACACTGAAGATCCCTAAAAACCCTAAAATCCATAATATCCATAAAAACCATAAGGATACCTATAAATTTAAAACACCCTAAAAATAATTAAAACTCAAAAGAAAACATTAAGAAATTAAAACCTCTTTAAACCCCTAAAAACCCAAATAAACCCCCAATACCCTAAAAACCTAAAATTCCAAAAAACCATAAAAATCTCTAATAACCGTAAAAAACTCTGAAACCCCCAAAACACTAAAAATCACTAAAAACTATAAAACTCTTTTAAAACCCTAAAACATTACAAAAATCTAAAAAAACATAAAACCATAAATTCCCAAAAAACCATAAAACCCTAATACCCTAAAAAACCCTAAAACCCACAATATCCTAAAAAAACTAAAAACCATAAAAACCCTAAAAAATCCATAAAAATGTAATAAACCCTAAAAAAATGAAACCCCTTAATAAAACCATAAACTCATAAAAACACTTAAAAACACTAAAAAAATAAAAACATTAAAACCCCAAATACCCTAAAAACCTCTAAAAACCCAAAAAACAATAAAAACCATTCAAATACATAAAATTACAAAAAACCCAAAAAAATAACTAAAAAAAGTCTACAAACTTTTCCATCCCATTAAACATTAAAAAACTATAAAAACCTTAATAATTCTTAAAAACTAAAAAAATTCAAAACTCCAAAAAACCATAAAGCCTTAAAACCTTGAAAATGCCCAAAGATAATAAAAACCATAAAAATAAAAAAAGCACTAAAACCCCTATATAAACATTAAAACCCATGAAAATCAGTAATAAAATCATAAAAAAACTAAAAACAATTAAAACCCCTAAAACATAAAAAATCGATAAAATCCCTGAAACCCATAAAAATGCTAAAAACATTGAAATCAATACAAAATATAAAATAATGTAAAAAACCTAAAAATAACCAAAAATGCATAAAAATTTAAAAACCATAATAAACATTAAAACCCATAATAAAACCTCACAAAACCTAAAAAAACTTTAAAACCCTTAAAATTTTAAAAACACGAAAATAAAAAAAAACTAAAAAGACCATGAAAACCCCAAACCCACAAAAAACCCAAAAATTATTAAAAACCTTAAAAACCTAAAAAAATAAAAAAATCTATAAAACTCCTTTAAACCCCTAAATATGTTAGAAATCACAAAAACCATAAAATCCATAGAAACATGAAAGATTACCCTAATTACCCAGAAGGTAATGAACCCCTAAAACCGATCAAAATCCTTAATAACCCTAAATGAAATGAAAATCCTACAAAAGTGAAAAAAATTTCTACAACCCCGTGAAAACCCCAAAGAATACCTTATATCCCTAAAAACACTTAAAAACCCTAAAAATATATAAATATCTAAAAACCCTAAGTAACCATAAAAACACTAAAAAACATATAAACCGCTGAAAACCATAAAAAATTAAAAAGCCACAAGAACCCTAAAAAACTAAAAACTCTAAAAATCTTCAGACCCTGAAAATTGTAAAAATATATAAATCCTCAAAATCCGTAAAAAAAAACTCAAAAAAAAACCTAAAAACCTCAACCCCCCTTAAGAACTCTATGTACCCTTAGAATCCCCAATAACCCTAAAACCCCATAAAGTCCCAAAACAATCCTAAAATCCATGAATACATAAAAAATCATAAAAACCCTAAAAACAACTAAGTAAAAAATTAAAAACCTAAAAACACTTTTAACCCCTAAAAACCTAAGAAATGTTAAAACCCTAAAAATCATAAAAAAATAAAAACCCCTAAACCCACCACCTACAAAACCCTATAAAAACCATAAAAATCCTAAAACATTCTAAAACTCCCTAAAAATGTAAAATCCCCTAAAATCCATCAAAACCCCATAGAAAACCATAAAAACAAAAAGACCCTTAAAACAAAGAAAAAACCAAAAAACTCTAAAATGCGATAAAAACCATAAAACCCAT
Organism: Viscum album; assembly: GCA_963277665.1. Taxonomy (NCBI): domain Eukaryota; kingdom Viridiplantae; phylum Streptophyta; class Magnoliopsida; order Santalales; family Viscaceae; genus Viscum; species Viscum album. The sequence continues at coordinate 1,420,245,498 of OY728136.1, read as the reverse complement.
AAATCCATAAAAATCATAAATACTATAAAAATCATAAAAATTCCATAATCATCCCTAAAAATGTAAAAACCCAAGAAAGCCTTAAAAATACTAGGAACTCTATAATAACCTTAAAACACTTATAAACCCTAAAAATATTTAGACACCAAAAACCCTAAAAACCTAAAAGTCCTAAAACCCTAAAAACCCTAAACCCCTAAAACCCCTAAAAAAAATTAAGAACACAAAAACCCAAAAAAACCCCAAAACCCACTAAAAACTCTAAAAACCATTTAAGACCATATCATGTTAAAAAATTATAAAAAACCATAAAACCCCAAAACCACAAAAAAAATCCAAAAATCCAAAAAACGCCCAAAAAACTCCTAAAACTCCAAAACCAATAAAAATAGAAAAAAACCCTAAAAACCCTAAAATTCATAAAGAGGTCATAAAATCCCTACAACCATAAAACCCCCAAAAACCCAGAAAAAAACTAAAAAAACCCTAAATACCTAAAAACATTTAAAGAACCTAAAAAATGAAAAAACCTTAAAATCTTTATTTCCTCTGGAAATGGGGATGACCTCATTTGTTTAAGGTTCAAACATTCCAATCAGTTTCTAACTGGTTTGTTCGTAGAACTATAAAAATACAATGATTCTATATCCATATGTACATACTTTCCAAAGGTAGGTGCTCCTTAGTTGTCAACCTATGAGGCTTAAGAATTTGCATTGGTCAATAGGATGGGAGGTCAGACTCAACAAACCTTTTTGGGGGGTATTACTGTCTACTCTGGGACTCTCTTTATAGATTTAAGTTATGTTCATGAATCCTTATTAAATTAACAATTATGAAAATGAGATTTCCTTTAGATCTGACAGTCAATGATTGATATTTATGAGATTTAGAGAGTGTTTTATATGTATTTTAGGTTCTTCGTCGATAGAGAATCATTTGTACTTGTTAGATATTCATAGTCAATGGTATCCTTCAATAAATTTTATAGAGATATCTTGTTCATTATGATAACCATACTGGTTTTAAAGACACTCAGTGAGGCACTTGAAGTTTATTGTCGTTCAGAAGGACATATATTATTTCAAAGTTGGGGTCGTACCCACAGATGGGCTACCTACGTATCCTTGTTTAGAAAAGGAATCAGAACCCACGTAGTTCGAGTAAAGAAGTATGAGGTTTATGCATGGTTGATGGATCAAAGAAATATTTCATAACTACTTTAACGCTCTAATCTCACATGGGTCATGCTTGATGTGAGAAACAAGAGGTATTGGTAAAACCTGACAATTGTGCCACTAATGATGTAATCATATGAAATAATGTGAGGCTTATATATGTATGACTGCCCAGATACATGAGGATTGAGATTTAATTTAGGGAAGAAACTCGGGAACAAGGTCCATAAATGTATATGTACTTTATGGAGATTTGGATACGTAACTTAGGGCTTACTCCTGAGAAGGATGGCCAAATTATAGGGGAATTATGATTGGGTTTTACTCCTGATAAGGAAACCCAAATCAAAAGTAAATTAAGATTGGTTAAGAGAAATTATGACTGGGGCTTACTCCTGAGGAGGATGCCCATATTTTGGAACTTGGGGCTTACTCCTGAGGAGGATTACCATATTAAAGAACTTGTACTGGGGATTACTCCTGAAAAGGAGGCCCAGGTTAGGGGACTTGATAACTGGGGCTTATTCCTGAGAAAGAGGCCCAAGTTAAGGGGATTTATGACTGGGGATTACTCTTGAGGAGGATGCCCAAATTAAATATCTTGGACTGGGGCTTAATCATGAAAAGGAATCCCAGGTTACGAGAACATGGACTGGGGATTACTCCTAAAAAGGAGGCCCAGGTTAGGGGACTTGGGGCTTACTCCTAACGAGGATTCCCAAATTAAATATCTTCTCATCTTAAAGGATGAGGTTGAATGAATGAAATCTCTAACCTTAGTGACATAAAAATATGTAAATCACTAGGCTTTATGATATGTTCCCCAGAATTCCTTTCAGATAAGAAAGACAAAAAAGGAACCATGCAAAAAATGGATTTGAAGAGGGTTTTGAAGGCTAATTCTTGAAGAGGGAGGTGGATTAGGAGAAAATAGTTGAATAGGTAGGAGGCGCACACAAAAAGAGGCAGTCGCATAGGATTTGTTTAGGCTTGCAGGTCCTGGTGGCGCAAGTGTACCTGCACAGCACAGGTGTACCTGCGTGTTGGTCGACCCATATGGTAATACTTGGGTGAGACTTGCCTCAAACCCTTAGTACTATCCCTAAAGGCTTTCAAAATAATGGTGTGCAGGTTCTATTGAATGGATAAGGTGGCGCGCAAGTGTGACCAATTCCCTTAAGGGTTAAAAACTTATGTGCACAAGTGTTGGTGAATTTCAACACTTAGGACTTGTTCCCCCTCTTTAGATCTTCCATTATAGGTAAGAAATTACCTTATAAGTGTTCAGAAGACTTCAAGAAGAGACTGGGGTACCAGGAGATCAAATCTGACTTTTGGAATTTTTCTATCCTCAAAATGGGGGGCCCACAAGGGATATTTTTAGGCTCCTAAAGTCCTTGGGTGAAAAGAAAATAGGGCGCGCAGGTCACCTGCAGGCCCAATATGTGGTGCGTATGTGTACCTGGGTGACCATCTTATATCTTGTGCAGCCCATGCTTAAGGAAATCCATGTTCATGCCATTGTCAATTTTTTATGTTTCTTCAAGGGATGAATCACTTTGTGTTTAAGGTATTTCTCTTTTCATTCGTTAGAATCTGTAACAGAAAAGAGCATCAACAAAAGTCCCCCCCTCATAGTTGTATCCGAAAGGAAGGAGGATGTGACTCTGACGTAAAGAAGAAAACCAAGGAAGGGTGGCACACAAGATTTAAGCACGCAGATAGCGACGCGTAGGTGAGAGGCGCGCAGGATTCGGCACACAGGGGTGAGGCATGGCCTATAAATATGTGCCTTATTCTCATGCAAATTACCTGGCTTTGAATGCTTCTGAGCTCTCACCGTGTAGGTTGCTCTCGTCGACCAGGTTGCTGATTTTCCTTGGTTTCATTGCTTTTGTTCTTGTCGCGCATCTATAGAAGTATTTTGACCTACATGGAGATACATGTGTGCCAAAAACTGCACGACACAGTTACACTTCCACGCCAACTTTGGACTTGAGCGTCTTAATTCCTTAGCCACTTTTTCGAATTTCTTCATTAATTTTATGAAAAATTAACTTAATTAAGAGTTAATTATTCGTCCTTTGTGCAGATTCAATGGCTACTAGAAGAATCGGAATGGCTGATGAACTGTCTAGAAAGCGGATTGATGACATGATGAATGTTGTTGGCCATGATTACTATGATATCTGCGACATCACTCTCCCAGATTTGGCCAATTACTTGAATAAGTATCATCATAATTTTACACAGAGCATATAATTGCCTCTATATGGGCATGGTCATCTACAAGAAGTTAATATTCCAGAGGAAAAGAATTATCTCCAACATTCTTGATTTCAGAATTACACCAATTTTTCTTCAGCAAATATCTCAATTGTAGGATCATTTGTTAATACTGGGACACTAGAGAAGGCCTACATAATGCATCATATCGCTTGTGCCCCAGATATTAAAACTCACAAGCCCATGCTGCAACCACATTTATATCCTTCAATATTCCAAAATTCTCAGATGGATCAATCCAAAGGCTGGAAGAAGAGTTGGTACTTCTGTCTTGGGGGAGGTTTGAAGCCAACCTGGATGTGGGAATATTGGGTGCAACAAACCTGTGCAGAGTTTGTCGAGGATTTGAACGGGGATGTAATATACGAAGCCATCTAGGATGGGAAGACATATGTCTATAGGAATGATAACTTTGCACCAGAGCTAATCTATCATTGGAGCACAGAAACCAATCCATTCCATCTGAATCATGGAGAAGTAGGAATCATTTTTTGGGATGTCTACGAGATATTAGGGGATCCAATTTTGGGCGACATGTATGATGAATTCATCCCTCCCAAGGAGATTTGGAATAATTCCGAGAAGACTCCAGCTTTGGCTCAGGAATTATTGAAAATATTCTACAAGATCAAGAATTCCAAGACCTCCAAAACTCATTCCAGAAAGAATATTCATCTAGAGGAGTGGATGGATATGTTTCTTACCAGGAAGGAGGGGGAGTGGCCCAGTTTTACTTGTCCTACTATTTTCCCCAAAATAGAGAACAGGGGTGTTTCTGGCACAATCTAGCCAACTCTATAAGGAAGAGAATTTGGTAAGTGTTGGTATGAAGTGGATCAGATAATCCCAAAAAAACACATCTGGCGGGCTTCTTAGCCTTGTGGCTCAGTGTTTATATATTTCCAGTTAGGGATTCGAAGGGAGGCGTCATGCCAGGGACCTTTGTTATGGAATCCAAGTTGGCTGAGAAGAAAATGGTTGGGATGGCCACCCCCATTTTGGTGAAGATTCACTGGATCTTACTCCATGTATTTATGGGTAAGTCTCCTTTGAGAATATTGGGATCATTCCAAGTTTTGTGGGGATGGATCTCCACTCATTTCAGGACCTATGCTATACCGAACGGAGTACAGGTTCCTGGAAGATCTTTCAGGCCATCAGTGTAGGCATTTTCTGGAGTTTCTCTATTATCTCTCAACATCTATGATATGAAGGTGATGATGATCATGTACAAGGAATTAAATTTCTTTCCCTATGGAAACCCTCCAACTGGTCGGTTTGTTGATGATGGAACAACCGGCCTGGAACTGAGGTCATACATGCGGGCTTTCAGAGATGGTGTACTGGCCACCAGGATTGACAGAGAGATTATATGTGAGGCCTATGCTCCATACAGATTTTCATGCCAATTCAAGTTTCTGCATAAGACTGTTGTATCCCCTCCTGTGCATGTCAGGTCAGAGCAGCATCTGATGGTTGCCCGAAAACTATGGTTGTTGACATCTATAGAGAAGACTGGGGCAGTGTTTGATCTACCAGTTGATAAAGCAGAGAGTAACCTGACTACATGGAATGCCGAGAACTGGATATCATCAGACCCTAAAGGGGTTTTGAATCATCCGATTTATTAGGTGGGGAAAAAGAAAAGAAATGTAGAGAGAGAAACCCTTCATCAGGAAGGTGACACTTCCCCGCCTGTAGTTGATTCACTAGGTTCCTCACCTAGGGACGACTCACCGGATTCCCAAGATAAGTATGATGAGGCACAACATGCGGCAAAGCGGCCTCGTGCCGGATATAATCCTCCTGTCAGAATCAAGAGACAAACTCCATCAACTCCTAGTGAGTTACTTCATTCGAGAAATTTGATCACCATTACTTTATAGAGCAACAAGGCTTATTTTCTTATCCTTTATCTATAGTTGTAGGAGTTGGGAATAAGCTGAAGTCTAATATTGTAGGACCCTCCTCACAGCCTTCTGGTACACACACTGAATATCTATAACCAGAGGTTGTCTATACATAGTGGAGTTTATATTGTGATGCTGAAACTGCCTGGATGGATTTGTGTGAGGGGATACACATCCCTATAATAGGGAATATTTGGGCCTTCACCAATATCTGTTTCGAGGATACCCCTGATGAAGTGCTGGCTTACATCAGAGAGCTGGAGATGCTCATATATGCCACCGATGATTCCATTCCTGTCACCAAGCGAGTGAAGGAAATGATAGATCATGGCACCACTGAGGGGAAATATGGTTCTGAAGATGAGGAGTGTCATGATTACGTGGCTCCTAAAGATGTAAGTCTCTTTCCTTATTTTCTTTGAAACTTGATTCCAATTAAATATTTGTTATTAAAGGAAATTACTTTCTTCATCTTGCAGCTTGTAAAGAAAGTAACTGATGAGGTTCTTTCACCATTGTATAGCCCTGGTGGTACTGCCATCATGGCTAATGAGTCTCCTCGCGAGTCGGGTGAGGTATCTCTAGGCCAGCAGGCCTTGGAAGAGGAGTTAGACATGGTTTTTCGTTCTCCAATTCCTGTATTTGGAGATGATGATGTTATTACTCCCAAAAGCTGAAGAAACAAAGACATCGAAGGAAGAAGTCCACAGCTCAATGCTTCATTATTAGTGGTAAGCCCTTGAGATAGTCATGAGTCTTAACCCATGAAAAGATTTCTCATACTTCATGGGATTGCACGGGCCTCTTCGATTTCCCCTTTGATGGAGAGGACTGACCCTCCTCTAAGAACAAAGGAGTGTGATGGTGAACAATCACAAGTTCATGTTGGTTTGGCTGCTTCTGAAGAGGAACCAACATCTGTTCCCAGTACCGCTCCTGCTACTGCTGAAAGAAGAGAATAGCCTGCTTCTGGTAAATTAACAATGCTTCATAAGATGTTGAATGAAAACATCAACTGACTTCCATTCTATGATACTTTAGGTTCAACCCTGGCACTGGAACATTTAGCAGTCACTACAAACGATGCTGCAATTTTATCCGAAGAAGCTGTCCGAGGTTAGAGGCCGCAGAATGAGGGTCGCCAAGAAGATGTATCGAATGCTCCCACTGGTAAGACTAACCAGGAATCTTAGATAACATTGGATGAAATGATGGAACTTGGCGTATATTTTTAAATTTTTTTATATCATGTAAAATTACCATGTAATTTAGAAGATTTTGGATGTGAGTGTTATCCTTCGTCCTATTAAAATAACTTCTTATTACATCTCTGACCATGATTGGTTAAAATGTACAGCTCCATCTGAGCCAGTTGATGAACTACCAATGCCTGAAGGGGGTACAGAATACCCTACTATTGCAGAGACATTAGCTCAAGTAGAGCTTAACCTGGTAGAGCTTCCTGAAATTCATCCTGAAAATCCTATTGAAGCTAGGAAAGATGGGGAGGATCCTTCTCATGTTGCTGATCTACCATTGGGTAAGAGATAACAATATCTGCAGCTGTACATAATTTGCAAGACATCCAATCAACTTTTGTTATCATTTGAAACTATCCAAATCTTTCAATTGATTATGTAGGGCCATCAATTTCAGTTGCTAGATCTAGAGGTGAAGCCTCGTCCTCCACCCCAATGGGAATAGAAAGTGATGTAACATGGGTTAGGGGGGAATGAGTAGAACAGGGAACTTCCCCAAGTGCATTAATCCCAGATTATATTCCCCCCTGTGATAGTGATGCTGAGTCAGGCACAGAGGTACAAAAGGCGCTCCAATTTTCACGATGCAAGGCATGGCATAAAATATGGAAGATCATATCTGAAGTGCCTATAGAAGAGCTATCTTCAAATATCTCACGACTGTCATCCTTGTTCTTCATGTTGGGACTTGAAGGTTTTGGATATCAAGAGATACATGTTGTGGTGAAACAAGTCATTTTAAGGAGGGAGTAGGAGCAGAGGTACCATCAAGACCTGACCAAGGTCAGGATGTCATCCAATATCAGCGAATTTGCGGCTGCGGTATCCCGAGCTGAGGCTGATCATGCTGCCAAGTTAAAGGAGCTGAAGCATAAGATCAAAGAGAATGTTGTCCAATAGATGCACCTTCAGCAATAGTTAGATGTTGTTACTGGGGAACTTGACCAACTTAATAATTCACTAGAAGGAGATTAAACGAATGGTATGAAAGTCATTGAAAATTCCAAGAAATCTCTCCATCATGCTGAAAAGAGTGAAGTTGGTCGGGTGCATGAGCTTCAAGTTGCTACTGATGAAGCTCGAGATGCTGTAAATCAAATGAAGAATTATGTTGAAAACCTTTTGTAATTCTTGGAAAAGATAAGAGACTCCAGTTTGTAGATTTCCTTCTAACTCTTGTGCATCAATAAAGAATACTTTCATCGTCAATCATTTGTGTCGGCATTCTTAGATACCTACATTAAATTTTTACATAAGACAATGGGCCTAGTAAGCATAGTTTGATTTTTTCTAGAATTATAAAAATAACCCTACAAAATTTAAATCTTTTAATTGCTCAATATAACCTAAATCATACAAAATGTATGTTTAGTGAGCTGGGACTTGACTTTTGTTCAGAGTTCCCTTGTCTTTTGTGGGAAGTTTAAAGTCATTCATGTCAGATATAAAAAAGGATAATGTTTAAGGTCAAAATAGCATTTACCTAATGGATTAAAATTGACTCAATTACATGATAATTTATCTGAAAACATATTACCACACTCAAGTATGGGAGAATACATGTAAACTATGACTTAAGAAATTTTGAATCTGTGAAATGATACGAAAAAGGGATAAAAAAGCATTAGAAGAAGTATTTCCCAAGAATGAAGTTACCACTATTTAACAAACCCATTAGGGGGTTGAATTATGCAGGGCCACTTAAGGGAATTGGCTACATAGTCAAATAATAGCATCTTTTGGCTGACAGGTCTGTTATGTAGACTACTTATGCAAGGCCGCCTAAGGGAACGTGCTGCATAGTCAAGAAAAAGAACTCTCATAAATTTACTTTTCTACTGCTAAAAAGCCAGTGGAAGTTTATGGAGATTCAATTTTTCCAAAGCATTGAGTTTTCTGTATTGAGAGAGGTACTTGAACATGGAGAGGATATTTCCAAACAAGATTGTCAAAGAATTGGATGAATGTCACTCCTGCGAAGGTCTGACCCAAACGTAGGGAAGGGAAATATAAACCGTAGATCTAAATACTTTTAGATCATGAAAGAGAGTATGGGACAAATATGTTAAGGATGGTTATTTTTGTGGATCCTTACATATTTTCATTAAGACAACTGAGGGCAAAATAGGGTTTTCTTACCAAGAATGATGTTACCACTTTTTGAAAACCCCATTAGGGGTTGAATTATGCAGGTCCACCTAAAACCATTAGATGCATAGTCAAATAATAGCATCTTTTGGCTGACAGGTCTATTATGTAGACTACTTATGTAAGGCCGCCTAAGGGCACGTGCTGCATAGTCAAACAAAAGAATTCCCGAGAATCAAACATTTTTTGACGAGAAGTCAAGAAAGGGGTTATGGAGATCTGTAAGTATTTAAGTTTAGGAGAATGACACATCAAAATGGGCATTGTTCAATGCATGTTGAGATACACAGACCAATTCTAACCATAATCATGTTGTGGATGGGTCCTGAATTGAGATGCTGGACATCACTACATATCTCATTAGAATGAGAATCAAGTCAAATGTAGTTATTGAAATACAGTTTAACATCATGTGAGACGAGATTATAAGAAATCATAGTTTAGGGTCATAAAGCTCGGACCATAATAATGAATACACAGAGTGTGTTTGTTATAAACTTGATGTGAATGAAGACCAGGGTTTTCATACCACATTCATGTTTTTACAAGGGGACTTTTCATCCATGGGACTGAAGGTGGAATTTGGGGTTTGGACAAAAGACTTGGGGCTGGATTCGAGGGATGATCAAACATTCCTATGTATCCCATAAGGATGGGAATCAAGCCTCGCGTAGTTCTTGAAATACCCTCTGTACAGATTTGGTTCGTACATATAAAGGGCAAAAGGGGACTTTAGTGTAATGATGGTTTGACCCAAGATAAAAGGTTCGGGCATTTCCATGTATGCACGTAGTCTTTAGAATATAACATGATTGGAGATCAATGTAAATAATGATTCCCTCTCAGGTGAGGGCGTCAAAGAATGTTGTAGTTTATTGTCGTACCGGACAAAATTTTTGTACAGTTTAACGTCATATAATAATAACAAAGGTGAACCAATGTGAAGAGATTGGTTTTGGGATTGAACCTCGAGAGGTTGCCTACGTACCAATCCTAGAAGGAAAGGATCAAAGTCTGCGTAGTTCAATTGAAGAATGAATTAGTGATCAATTTGTTTTTTAGAACAACGACCTAAAAAATGGTATTGGGACTTTGCATGGCTAGCGGCCTAGAGAGGGTGTTATGGTTAATGTTTACTCTAAGCTCACGTGAGTCATACTCGGTGTGAGAAACAATAGGTAGCAACAACCCTATCGATGCATAGTTTAATGTCATGATGGACGATAAGAAGGGACTGTGCAATTTAATGTCATGCTGTAAGGACAAAAAGAAGGGTTTTATAGTTTAATGTCTTATAGCAAGGATGAGTGTTGTACAGTTTAGTGTCATGTAGCTAGGACGTATGGCTATGCAGTTTAATGTATTGTAGTGAGGAAAATGGGGACACGGTTTGACGTCATGTTGGACGTATTAGGGACTTTGTTTCCACATTTTAACGTCATGTGGGACAAATAGGTGCATAGTTTAATGTCGTATGCCTAGGACGACACAGTTTAATGTCCTGATGGATGTTGGGGTGATGTATAGTTTAGCATCATGTAGCTTGGACGTATGAGGCAACAATATAGTTTAACGTCATGTTGGACGATGGTGCGAATAGTTTAAGGTAATATGCATAGACCGTAAGATGTATTTGTGTTATAAAAAAATACTTCTTCAGAAATATGGCATTGGTTGTAGTAGTGATGAGTTCTCCATCCATTGAGATTAAAGAGTAAGCTCTATTGGAGTAGACCTTATGTATTGAGTGAGGTCCTTCCCATTTAGTTCATGCTTGGGAGGTTTCTTTCCTGATATCATTGGAGTTTTGAGAACCAATACCAATTCACCATGAATGAATGAATGAAGACAAACGTTTTTGTTGAAAGCTCGTGCTATTCGATTCTGATAGACTTCCAAATGGTACAGGGTGCACAATCTTTTTTCATCTAATCCTTCCAATTCATCCAATAACTTTTGAGATTGTTTATCTGTAGATGATTGATCACAAATGGATACTTTGAGTAAGTGTAATTGAACTAAAATGGTCAAGACTGCTTCTGTTCCATATACCAATGAATATGGAGTTGACCGCGTTGCAGTGCGGGTGATGGTCTGATAATCCCATAAAGCATGAAAGAGTTTATCAAGATATGATTTCTTATCTTTATCCACCATCTTTTTCAGTATTTTTGAAAGAGTCTTATTGAAGGCTTCTATCTGGCCATTGGCCGCTGCATGATACCGAGATGAATGGTTGGATTTGATGTTGTATTCTTGATACAATTACCTTACCTCGGATGAACAGAAGTTGGTGCCATTGTCCGTCAATATGGTATGAGGTACACCAAATATGGTAATGATGTTAGACTTGATGAAGCTAACAATGCATTTAGAACTAACTTTTTTGAGAGGTATTTCCTCTGCCCATTTGGAAAAGAAGTCAACAGTAGTAAGAATATAATTAAACTGATTTGTTGTAGCTAAAGATTAAGGTCCCACTACATCCATTCCCCTTGTGGAAAATGACCATGAGTATTTAGCTATATGAAGAAACTATGGGGGTTGATGAATGATGTTGTCACATAATTGGAATGAATGACACTTCTTCGTGAAATCAACACATTCTTATATCATTTAAGGCCAAAAGTATCCAAGCCTTCGAATTTGATCAGATAGTTTATGTCCAGACTGATGGGTACCATAGAATCCTACATGCACTTCTTTCATGACAACCATTGTTTATTCACCATCAATGCATCTGAAGAGAACTCCATCAAAACCTCTCTTGTAGATAATTTCCTCTAGGTGATCTGGGCTATCATAAAGAGTAAAATTGACCACATGTCTCCGAACTTGTTCTTTCCCAGCTCTATCAGGTGAGAGTGTTCTATTTTGAATGTATTCCCTGATAGGTGTCATCCATCCTATAGAATGACCATATGGTTCAGGAATGGGAATAATTTCATTAATTTCCTCTGTTCCGATTTGAACATAAGGTGAAATTGTACGACGGTGGGAAATACTGATGATTGCATCATCCCGATTTGGATCTTCCAGAGATGTGGCTATATTAGCCAGTGCATCTGCTTTGGCATTTTGTGATCGCGGGACATAAGAAAATGTCAGTTCCGAATGAAATTCTGCCATTAAATCCCTGAATTAATCATACAAAAGTATTAACTCTACTTTTTTAATGGCATAATCCCCATTGACTTGTTTGATTACCGGGTCTGAATCACCTTTCACCTTTAAGTGATTCACTTGTTCCTGAAGCGCCAAATCCAATCCTACAATAGAGCTTGATATTCTGCTTCATTATTTGTACCGCCTTCTCAAAATAATAAGGAAAAGGGAAGCACTGCCTTTTCTGGGGAAATAAGTACAATTCCTAAACCAACTTTGTTGAATTTGGGATATTCCAATTTCTTCCTTGTTGGACTTCTAGAAGCACCATCAAAGAACATTTCCCATGTTTGAAGATTATCGTGAATAGAAAAGACTTATTCATCAAGAAGTTCAATATCTAAAGATGTATCTTCTACTGAAGGGTGTTCAGCTAGGAAATCATCCATAGCTTGGCCCTTTATTTCCTTTTGAGACACATATTTGATATCAAATTGCTGCAAAATAACTTCCCACCTTGCCAGACGTCCTATAAGCATTGGACGACTAAGGATAAAATTGAGTAGGTTATTGTGAGATAGCAATTGGACCTCGTGATGTTGCAGGTAGTGTCTCAACTTCTTAACTACAATGATTAATGCTAGGGAGCACATTTCAATACTTGAATATCGGGTTTCTGCTTCATGCATAGTCTGACTGAGATAGTGGAGGCTGTTTTCATTCACAACATCATTCTTTTGGTCATGGAAGGCACCCAATGATTGCTCTAAAGCTGTCACATAATGAATAAGTGGACTTCCTTTAATAGGTGGCATTAATACCAGTGGACTCAAGAGATATTTCTTGAGAATATTGAATTCTTCTTGACATTCTTTAATCCACTGTTTAGTGACTCTCTTCTTCATCAATTTGGTGAAGGGTAAACTTTTGCCTGCCAAATTGGCGATGAAATGCCGAATATAGGCTAAATGTACTTGAAGTCCTCTAAATTTCTTCAAATTTCGAGGAGGTGAGATACCAAGGATTGACTTTGTCTTCTCAGGATCGACTTCGATACCACGATGGCATACAACAAAGCTGAGAGATTTTCTTGAGGTTACCCCAAAAGCATATTTTAAGGGGTTCATCTTAAAATTATGTTGTCGATGTTTTTGAAATATGAATTCCAAATCAGCCAAGTGATTAGAACGTTGTCTAGATTTAACTACCAAATTGTCCGCATAACATTCAACAAACTTCCCTAAAAAGGGTTTGAAGATATTATGCATGGCACGCTGATATGTTGCGCCTACATTCTTCAGGCCAAAGGGCATTACCTGATTGCAAAACACACCCGGAGGGGCTCTGAAGGCTATAGATTCTTCATATTCTAGAGCTATTCAGATTTGATTATACCCGAAATATCCATCCATGAAAAAAAGTTCTTCAAAGCCAGTTGTTGCATAAATTAAGAGTTCTATGATCAGAACTAGAAAATCATCCTTGAGACAATGTTGATTAAGATCTCTGAAATCAATGAAAACTATAATTTGTCCATTCTTCTTTTTCATAGAGACAATATTAGCCAACCATTTGGTATATTGAACTTCTCTAATGAAGTAATATTTGATAATATTATCCACTTCAGCTTCGATTTTGGAAGAATAAGTTGGGTGTGTTCTTCTTGCGGCTTGATTAGATCCTCGATGTTCTTCTGGAAAACCCAAATGATAAGTATCAACATCAGGATCAAGCCCTGGAATTTCTATATAGTTCCAAGAAAATATATCTCGATTTTTCTTCCAAAATGATATATACATTTCCTGATCTTTAAGATTCATGGCCGCACAAATTAAAGTGGGACTTGGATCTTCTTTTGTACCTAGATTTATTTCTCTGAGTTCATCCACAGTGGTAGATATACCCTCTTCAAATACTAGAGGAGCATCCCTGAGATCTTCCTCTTCTTCTTCCACATGTGTTATTTCTTCTGTTTCTACTTGCATAGTAGATGATGAAGCAAAATTTCCAGGATCAAGAGAGATGTTAAAATTTTAACATCTTGAAGAAGAGGCTTCCATTTCTGAACCTATTGATGATGAAGGGTCTTTCTTGGGTAATAAAGAGGAGATGATGGATTGAGAATCGACATCATCATTCACCTATGACATTGCTATAACTTCTTATGGACTGGTTGGTGAAGTGCAGACTGGCTATATTTTAGCAGATGAAATGAAGACATCTCCATTTGAGCTTTCATCATTGCTTGGTGAATCACCAATTTCTCCCATGCTATCTGGCTTGATTGTCGTAATTGACAATATGGAAGTTTCTATAAGAGTATTTGGATTTGGGTCTATCCTGTCAATTTGAATGATAGGAAACACATAATCTGTACTCACATGTATGAATGGGTTTACTGGAATCTTTTCCAAACCATATGGAGCATTAACTTTGGTAACCTTCCTTATTGTGGATTTCTCCTTACCCTCCATGTGATAGAATTCCACCTCAATGTATTGATATTCACAAGTTTTGAATGGCTCTCTATCACCATACAATGTCCCAATTTGACCATTGAAACAATATTTGAGACATTGATGGTATGATGAGGGTATAGCTGCATGCTGATGTAGACAAGGTCTTCCAAGCAAAATATTGAAAGTTATGTCATGTCAAACAACCATGAAATCCGAATTAGATACAAGATCTCCAAACTGAGTTTTGAGTGTGATCTCACCCAGAGGTTCTTGTTCATTTTTATCATATCCTTGCAACATCAAAGTAGAAGTAGATAAATCAGATTCGGTGAGGCCCAATTGATGAAGTGTACGAATGGGGATGAGGTTGACTCCTGAACCATTAACAATGAAATCTCTTCAGATGTATACATAATTGACCTTTCCAGATAAGTACAAAGTTCTAATATGTCCATTCACAACATCATATTCATCTTCATCTGTAAAAAATATCACCACATAGAATTCTGTAGGATTATTCTCTATATGGTAGACTTCAGCCATAGCAATTTTAGTTTTGAATTCATGAGGAATTGAAAAATACTCAATGAGTGCCTCCCGAAGATCCTTTTATAGATTCAAGGCATCCAGAATTGATTACTTGGCCGGTACTTGGGCCAAATGTTTCAAGACATCATATTTTTGATCCAAAGGTCCGCGTTTCCCAGTAGGAACATGTGGTTTCACAGGTGCCTTGGATGTTGATGCTTTGTAAGTAGATGCTTCTTGTATCGGGGTAGGAGTTGGAAATACTCTTGAATTTGGAAAATTAGACTGACTAGGTCTATTTAGTTCCTGAGATGAAGAAGGTGTAACCTCCAACTGATCTTCTAGAATAATTATGCCAAGACTGAATCTTCCATGCATGGAAGGACATTCTTGTTCTTGTTGAGCTTGCTAAAGGGCTCTGCCACGAGTTTCTGCTGCATACACAGTTCTAGCAGGGGTAGAATTGGAATAGTGGCTTCTGGTATATCCATGTCTTCCTCTAAATCCCAGACCTCTGAAACTCCCTCTAATTCCTATGTTTGTTATAGGGAATTAAGGCTCATCGGGACTGAAACTATGACTGGAATAAGGATCTGTTAAGTGAATCATGTTAACAGAACCAAAGATCAACTCTTCGTCTGATAAAGACTCTGCCTGATTAGCCAGTTTAGGCTGTGCCTTTTGGTGGGACAGTGGTCGTGGCTTTGAAGTAGATGGCATAAAATCTGCCAGAGTCGAAGACAACTTAGGCTTTGAAATGATCTCATATTCTTCTGACTGCTCTTCTTTCTTCGAATTATGTCATTTCTTTGAATATTTTCCCTCTGATAAAGGGGGTTTTGTTGTGGCATTCATAGTAGAAGGCACAATTGGTTTCTTCAATTGCGTTCGTAAAAAGGTGTGAGTTTGGTTGATCGTTTTCTGACCATCCAATCATAATATTTCGGTGCATTTTTTCGTTTAACTTCTTGCCACTTGCCTTCTTCCTCTGGATCTGTATCAGTAACACATGCTACCTGAGCTGAAGAACCTTTTAATTCGACTTGTCTCGAGTCCACAATTTTTTGTAGGAGGTGTTTGAAGACAAAACACTCCTAAATGGGATGCCCCAACATCTGATGAAATGGGAAATAGTTGGGACGGTCTTCATCTCCTTCCTTGTTTGGCCTTTTGGGCCTTGGAAATTGAACCAAATTACTTTTCAGAGCCGAAATGAAGTAACCAGGAACCTATTCATTTCAGAAAGAGTAAAATTTTCTCTTCAAGTCCTCAAATTGTTTCTATCTTTATCTCTTTGATCATCTTGACGAAACAGCCTCTGTTGTTGACGTTCAAGAGTTGGAGCCCTTTGGAAAGATGAATGTTTTGATGTGGAAGCAGGTACAAGTGCTTGTTAATTCATAACTGTAGCAATCTCTGCTCTACCCATTATCCTTCCTAGAGTTGATGGAATTACACGAGTTTTATCCTTAGTCTTCATAAGAGAGTCTTCAATCTATTGACCGATCGAAGTAAGGTCTCGAAAAATCCTGTGTATTTCATAGGGATTAATGGTGTACATAACTCATCATGCAAATTTTCCACACAGATTGGAAAAAACTCTTATTGATGGAGTGCTAAGCATAGGGAATTTTTTAATACCTTCCAGTGAGTAATGAAATCTAAAACCATTTCATTCTCTGTTTGCTTACAATTTTTAAGATAAAAAACTATTGTCTTTGGCAACTTTGAGCTGAATTGAAGAAGGAATCTTTTGCGGAGATCCTCCCATCCGGTAATTCATAGGGATTGCAAGCTTGTATACCAGACAAAAGCAGGCCCTTGTAATGATTGTACAAAATATCTGAGCTTAACTGCTTCCTGTTGCTGAGGGGTTCCCATCATAGGATCACAATAAGAAACAAAATGTTTTATGTGTTGCTCTGGGTCTCCCGAACCATTAAATATTGGGAATATGGTACTTGCAAAATTTTATGGGGGACAAATTGCATCAAGCCATTCAGGGTAATCTCTCTTTTCTGGTTGAATTTGAGCACGTTTTCCATCCATAGATTCCAACTGAGCTGTTAGTGAATCAATAGTAGTTATTAACTTTTGAGAAACATTCGGATGATCTTGGACCTGAGCAGGTGCAATAACTAGAGTTTGGACATATGTGGTGGCTGGAACTGCAACTGAGGATAACACCACCGGTTGTTGTTGTACCTGACCCATAGGATTAGAACTATGAGGGTGTACTGATAAAGGAGGATATTCTCAATCCATATTAGTAGCCGCAACAAATTCCATTGGCTGCCTGATTCTAGAACGCTTAGGAGGAAGACTACCTTGAAGTAGTTCTGTATTCAACCTCCTTAATTCCTTCATTTCTTCCTCCTGTTGTGCAAATCTTTTCTCTAGTGAGAATGATTGGCATTCTCCGGAGGAAGGGTATGTAACCTGATTCTTTCCTTTCCCCTTGTTGGATACCTTTCGGAGAAGAGGAAGTTAGTTACTTGAAGGAATACCTAGATTCTGGGTAAGCCTTTGGTTTCATGTACGCACACCTTCTTCAATTGTGTCTATGTGTACAACTTCATGAGCAAAAACTTCTTCATCCAATCCATCTAAATGAGCCTTATCTGGGGGACCAACAACAATGATATTGATGACATTAATTGATGCATAACACATTTCATACCTTCTATCAGCATATCTGTGATATTGTCTTCTTCTATGTCCTTGGTGAGACATTGCCTTCTGTTGATTTGATCCCTTAAGAACTTCTTGATGAACCATAATTTGGAGGAAATATACTGATAATTAGGCTATTTGTTCCTCTTGTGGATTCTTCCCTAATCGAGATAATACTAACTTTCTATAAGGAAGAGATTGAGGATTTGAAAAGTCCCCAGTCCGGTGGACTGGGGCTGTTCCTACTATTTCTGCTCAACTCCTTGAATCCTATTTGTTGATTCTGAGGGTTGGGTTAAAAGAGTCCCCAGTCTGGCAATCTTGGGTGGTTCTTGAGCTGCTACATTTGAGACTTTCTTAAAATATCTCCTGATATTGTGGAAATTAGTCTGGAAATTGGCTGGACGCATCAACCTACATCTTCTCAAATCACCTGGCTCAAATGAACGCTGGATGATTTCTGACACTACTGTCACCTGTTGATGCACTCACTCTAAACGAGAGGCCTATTCGATATTCTCATTTTCTTGATGTAATAGTAATTTGATAACAGGTTCTTTGTATTCCTGACTTTGGGAAGAACTAGTTGAGGCCTTTTCCTAAGAAATTCTTTGATTACAAACAAAGCCAATTGGTTGTGGCTGGCCATTGGCATTAACATTGCATGAGACCATTTTTGGAGGGCTTTGTTGACTGGAGAGTACAGTGAAATGAAGTGCTCCATGAAAACCCCATCCCTTGATATGGATACCAGATGGGGCATTGGTAATTAAATGATGCAATATTTTTAGTGCGCCAAGGAATGAACATTGAAAGGCTCTATGCTGCTTTTCAGCCTTCAGATATCGAGAAACTGAGAGAGATGCCTAGTAAATTTGGCATCGTAACCGTTCTATTATCTTGACATGATTTTCGTATTCATCATAAGATAATATTTTCACTTTCAATTGACAAAGAGTTTTCCACATGTTGAGACGAATATCGTGAATACAATTTTCCATATACATCTCTAGAATGTCATAATAAGAGTCATCCAAAGGCCAAAACATTAATAGCACTTCACCTTTCGCCATTTGTTTTCTCATATTCAGCACTTCCTCTTTATCATTAAATTAAGATTCTTCTACCTGATTAGACCAAAGCTGGTGGTTCCTTGTTGCTTCATCAGATTCAACGAGCTTGGTAGAGAATTCGCTTATGAGACTAGAAGATGAATGACCGAGGGGTGGTTCATAGAATGACCTACACCCTGGGTTATCTTCTGATTGAGAAAGTATTTCACCTACTAGCGGTAAAGCGTCAGACATGACTGGCTTCACATTTGCAAGTGCCTCAAGATAAGAGGGCTTTCTCGTCACTACATTGTCCATTGGATCATTTTTTAGGTAATGTGAATTACTACTGTGGAGAGGGATTTCATATCTAAATTAATCTTCATGGGGAGGAACACCATGGTGGGTTATAGCAGAAGATGAAACATTTTGCTCCTTGGTCTTCTGGCCACATAGAGGGTTCTTGTGGATCTCATTTGAAGATGAAACTTCGAGATCAACCGAACTGTCAAGAAGAAATTCTTCATTAGAAAGTGTCTGATGAAGACCTTCAGAATTAATATTCTCCCTATTGGGAAATGAGAGAGTAGAATCATGAATTCCAACAGATAATTGTCTGAGGGATTCCAGAACACCAGCATCGAGCAAGGCCTTATTACAGATTGGCTCTTGATTTCTTGACTGTGCTAGACGGGTCTTCTTCTTAGACACCATATTAATCACTTTAGAAACCATTTGTAGACAAAAGTGGTTATTATGGGTAGCTGTATTTGCCTGCATAGGAGAAATAGTTAGGTTAGGCTAATTATCTCCACTCAAATCAGGTGTATGTGTCTGAATTGGTTGTTTGTATGACATGGGTGAGTATTCCCCACAACCCTCTTGGACTCTAACGGAGGTGTGTGTCTGTTTCGGAGTGATATGATGATGTGTCACTCCACTGGTAGAGATAAATTTTTATTTCTTTCCCTATGATGCTGCTGAAGTTGTTATAATATTCTGACAGGCATCCATAATATGAGTAGGGATTTGCTTCTTCTCTTTCACCATTGTCAAAATGTGTTTGGTGACTTCAGCTGCCAGAATGGGAATATACGTCCATTCTATGTCTGGAGTAGGTGTATGTGCCTGCTCCATTCCTCCTTTTCCTATCAATGGATTCTGACAGTACTCATGTGTGGGGGCAGAGAGTTGAGTCTGCCTCCTGTTTGTCATTGGGGCTTTCCAATTGACTTCTCTGAGTGCTAACAAACGAGACTGTTGGTAGACATGATCAATACTAGTAGTTGTATGTTCCTACTGAATGCACTCCACCAAAAGTGGTTGATTGACTTCCTTCAGTACTAGCAGACGAGGCTGTTGGTAGGATTGATGAGTGTAAGTAGGTGTATGTGCATGTTTACCAGTTTTCAACACATTGGGTTGGCAGGCTTCATTGTATATAGTCATATGAGCCTGCTGACTAGCTGAAGATTTATAAATAGGTGTATGTTCTTGTCTATAGTAATCCTCCATTATTTCCTAGCGGTAATGGCATGTTGCTTCCAGACGAGTCTATTGGACACCGGAATTAAAACAGACGGGTGTGTGTTCCCTCTCGTTTCTTTCCACCAAGTTAGGTTGGTGGACTTCTCCGAAAATGGAAGAGATAAGAACCTACTCACTGTTGACCGGACTTCACCTCCGGTGGTTCATCTTGCCTTCTCGGGTTCAAGGAACCTGAGCCGAACACCTAGAGATGACACACTCATCATGTTGAGCGCGCACTATCGCATGAGTCTGGCAGTGATTGTTGATGGAAGTCCTCGGGAAGGACTCCTATATCCGAGAATTAAAAACTTCAATGACCTTCTCATTCACCTCCACATAATTTGGGAGGGACTGGTGATTTAGTTCCAGAGAAAATGACCCGAAACGGTTGGAGATGGTTGTTGGTACCACATATTTCTTGATTGCTGGTCGTCGCTGTCCGGACAACCAGTGTGAATTATTGACTTGGAGGGCTTTTCGAGTGGCCTCCAAAGTCGGAATGGTATTGTGTTGACGATATTACTTAACAAGTGCATTTGATACCCAGCGTTGAAAATGATGAGTAGGTGATGTCTCCCTCAGAGCGGATGAAGATCCATCAGGAGTAGTGGAAAAAGCATTCATAGAAGAGGTATTCACAGGTGTGAATTTAAGAGAATCCATTTCTGTAACGCAGAAGATCTTGGAAAAGAGTGCTTGTTTCATATAACAGACATAATCAAGATAAGTTTGGCCACTAGATATTTTCTATGATCACATATGTTATTGATTATTTTGTTGGCCCTCTCATTGTGTTTAAATAAGGGCCTAAAAATAGGTAAAACATTATTTTAACATGGTTATGGAATCATGTCAGGTTCACCATTTTTTGTTTCCTCTGGAAATGGGAGTGACCTCATTTGTTTAAGGTTCAAACATTCCAATAGGTTTCTTAAAGGTTTGTTTGTAGAACCGGAAACATCCAATGATTCTATATCCATTTGGACCTACTTTACAAAGGTAGGTGCTCATTAGTTGTAAAACGATGAGGCTTAAGAATTTGCATTGGTTGACAGGATGGGAGGTCGGACTCATCACACCTTTGGGGGTAATTACTGTCTACTCCGGGCCACTCTTTATAGATTTAAGTTATGTTCTTGAATCCTTATTAAATTACCAAGTATGAAAATGAGATTTCCTTTAGATATAATAATCAATGATTGATATGTATGAGATTTAGAGAGTCTGTTATATGTATTTGAGGTTTTTCATCGATAGAGAATCATCTGTATATGTTAGAGATTATTAGTCAATGGTATCTTTTAATACATTGTATAGAGATATCTTGGTCATTATGATAACCATACTGGTTTTAAATCCACTCAATGAGGCACTTGAAGTTTATTGTCATTCAGAAGGACATAGATCATTTCAAGGTTGGGATTGTACCCGCATATGGGCTACCTACGTATCCTTGTTTAGAAAAGGAATCAGAACCCACGTAGTTCAAGTAAAGAAGTATGATGTTTATGAATGGTTGATGGCTCAAAAAAAATATGTCTTAATTACTTTTATGTTCTAAGCTCATGTGAGTCATTATGGATGTGAGAAACAAGAGGTATTGGTAAAACCTGACGATTGTGTCGTGAAAGAAGAAATCATAAGAAATAATGTGCGACTTATGTATGTATAACTACCCAGATAGATGAGGATTGGGATTTACTTCAGGGAAGAAACCCGAGAAAAATTTCCATAAAGGTATATGTACTTTATGGATATTTAGATACTTAACTTAGGGCTTACTCCTGAGATGGATGCCCAAATTATAGGGGACTTATGACTGGGTTTCAATCCTGATAAGTAATCCCAAATCAAAAGTAAATTAAGACTGGTTAAAAGAAATTATGACTGGGGTTTACTCCTGAGGAGGATGACCATATTTTGGAACATGGGGCTTACTCCGGAAGAGGATGCCCATATTAAAGAACTTGGAAAGGGGCTTACTCTTGAAAAGGAGGCCTAGGTTAGGGGACTTGAGAACTGGGGCTTATTCCTGAGAAGGAGGCCCAGGTTAAGGGGAATTATGACTGGGGTTACTTGTAACGGCCCAGACCCGGCCAGCCACCCGAACAGTGCCAAACGGGTAGGATGTCACTACCTTAGGCGCACCTACCCTAAACGCCAAAGGCTTCCGACTAGCAGCGAGGGTATGAATAGGTTTAGTGGGGAGGCTATACTCTCTCGGAGGAATAAAATGGTACTAGTCCATGTATAATACTAAAATTTTCAGAGAAAATAAATGACTCTGTAGACTCGAACCAGACCCACAGAGCGGAAGCATATCCATTATCAATAAACCAGTGGAAGCAATATAGAAACAACAGCAGCGGAAAGTAAACAGAACAACATGCTGAAGAATACATGAAACTACTACTATAACCAAACAAGGCATGCATCTAAAGCAAGTCATACAGATCAATATATAACGGTGCCAATGGATAACCAGTAGTAGCTACAAAATAAAGTCAGTATGTTGAAATGAAAAGGAAAAAAAACTAAACAAAGTAACTCCAGCAAGTCATGACTTCAAGGTCTATACCAGTCTCCATGCTAACAACACTAAATTCTATCTCCTGAGACTGACCACCTACCTACACACAATTTCATAAAGTATACACACGTCCCAAAGGGCCCGTATAGGGTGTGAGACATGTCCTAGTAGGATACCACACAAGGGTGCATACCTAATATAGGTTTTTAGGCAGACATGCTTATATAAGAAAAGAAGTAAATAGTATAATGCCCAAAAGTAAACACAAACTTCACTGGTGCTCAGCAGCCACCAGGAAGTGTCACCTGCTTCGGCCAATGCCAGAATCTTTGGTCTATAGCCCGACACCTCCTGCCACCTGACACCATGTGTCTCAAGTACCGATGTCGCGAAGGCATGACCAACAATCATACCCAGCTCAGAATCTCAACCTGCTCATGGCACAACATCTGGAGGAACAACGATACCTATCCTCAAATGATAACCGGAGGGACAGCGATATCTACCCTCAAATCACGGAGAGCCTCTTCCCCCAACCTGACCTCCTCAAAGCTGTCTCCTGAAGGCTCCTCACCATCCATGTGGCTTCCTATGGCTAGAACCCCCAAACCAAAAATACCTAACCTCATCTTCTGGGGGCCTCTACCCAGTGAGTGGTCGTACCACCTCATCTCAGAGTCTATCTGTGTGTACACTACTCAAAAGTACCCGGTGAGCGGTAATCACCTCAATAAGTTCCCAATCCACAACATCTCTAACACCTTGTGTCCTTGCGAACCTGTTTCTCAAGTCTGATAGCCTCACCATCCAAGTAACCCAGGCCAAGCCCAACCTGAAATTCCAACTGCCTCAACCGACATCCATGACGCCCAATCCTGTGATAGAAACCACCAAAAGTAAATCGGGCAAATCCCCAACCTGTGATTCCCATAACCCAACAATTTATCCGGGCGACGCCCAACACAACTCAATAGTTCAAAAAAATAACAATATCACACATTACATAACTATACTCAAAGAATCACTTTAAACAGGAAATTACTAAATAGTTAAATTTCACTAACTCATGTTGTCTGATACCAGCACCTAACTCATTCATAATTTAACATTTAAACTCAACAGTTTGACTCAAGATATTCAATAAGCAGTCTAAATACAATAGTTTAAACAATGGTCCAATTCATACACATTTCGGTACCCCCGGACAAATTTCCCCAAACGAACAACGACCTCTAACCCAGCCTCGCTCAATCAAAACAGGGTCAGGGAATACCCAGAGGCATCCAACAAAGCAGATAATTAATTAAAAACAAATAAACAGGGTTTTTCTCAACACCCGACATCGCTCCCGAAGGTCACAACCCCCAAAAGTCTACGAAAACACGAAAGAAGGTACGCACCATCCACCTCATACTCATATGATGACACTCCTTTGATATCAGCCACTGAATCGGTCTAAATCATGGTAGATCTGTGTTTCCGGAAAATACCTAAAATTCTATTCGGATGGAATCTGCGGAGAAACAAGAGATGAATCAAGGAAGAAGAATGGTGCGCGGGGTTAGCCTCTCTGATGCGGTCCCGCTTCCACCGACGGATCGAATAACGGAAAAAGTATGAAGATTCTAAGAGGGTTTGAGTTCGTCGGAGGTTTTCAGACGAACTGTTCATCCAGAGGAGAAGAAGAAGATGTTTTCAAAAATAAGATTTGACGGTGCCTCGGATGCTCAGATAAAAAAAGTACATGATGTGTATTTTACGACTACACATCGTGTAGATGAATTTTCCATACTCCGACTTAAGCGGAGTCCGACACATGGCTTGGAACGTGTACATGGTCAACACACGGCCAGGGACTAGGCCATTGCATGAAACAAAGAGTACACGACGTGTCAAGAAAGACTACATGCCGTGTAGATGGAAATTTATACCTGGGAACCAAACAACATGTACTTGGCCTCGCACGGCTAAGGGTACACGACATGTATATAACAATACACTATGTAGTAAGAAACTTCTACACAGTCATCACAAGTCATGTACTCTGTGAGCACATGTCCGGTCACTCGCTTAACATCTACATGGTGTGTACTTAAAGTACATGGCGTGTTGTCTGGAAATTTCCAGAAACTTCCCAGATTTTCCAGACCTCTCAAAAATCAGCCAAAAAGTTTTTTATAGAAAAGCGTAAAATTTAAACAGGGTTGGAATTTTAACCCATTTCAAAAACCTGGGTTCTTACAAACTCCTCACCTTAACATAGCTCATTCTCGAGCTACCAAAATAAACCTGGAGATGGTACTGAACATGCCTATTATGGTTTAACAACCTAGACTACCCAAGTCTCAATGTTCTGGCTAAATTCCTCTAGGGGATCCGCACCTTAGGAATTGCCTACTCGCACTCAACCCGAACAAAGCTCAAATAAATCAAAATAACAAACAAAGTTCAACGACCTATGTCATAGACCCATGGTCCTCCTGTGATGCATCGTCACCCCTACACCTCCTTGGTGCTCATGCGTCGCTTCTGACACCCAACGTAACCCTCACCGCATTGGTGTCCACCTCCAAGAGGTCATGCATCTCATAGATGCTCCAATCAAAGCCTGGTGCCTTGCACCTTGAGTAACCCGCATACACGATGCCCTGATTCCTATGACACCTCACATAACCTGCATCCTTGATGATCCTGATGCCACACATCTCAAATATATAATATATATATATATATATATATATATATATATATAACGCATCTGATATGATGCCAATCCCACTAAATAGAGTCTAGTCAGTCCAAAAGTGTCCTGTGCAGCCCGCACACTCAACCAGAAATGCCTTAAGAGGACATGAAAAAATAAAGCAAAGAAAAAATCAATGCCACATCCACGGTGTAACTGCCACCATCGTCAGCTCACCAGCCTGCTCAGTCCCTGGCAGCTCCACAGCGTGCACCTGGCCTAATGTACGACTGCCTGATCCTTGACCCCCCTGCGGTGCTGCTCCAATCACAGGCCACTGACTACTCAGTTGGGTCCCACCATCTCTGTCATGTTCTCCGCGCACAGCTGAACCTCGACTCCCCTCTCCTGGTAATGAACCTGAATGAACACCTAACTCCACAGTCTGTCCTTGTCCCTGCCTACCAGCTGTCTGAGAAACCTGCTTGAAAAACCTCTCCAGATGCCCGACCTATCCACACGCCCGTCACTCCTTTGAAGGCCTATCGCACTGATCCCGAACATGTCCCAGTTTTCCACACTGAAAGAAAACCACCGCTTAACTACCAAGAGGTGGCCAAGATGAGTCCTTGGCCTGCCCGCCCTGCTGGAACTCATCTCTCCCCCACTTCCTGCTGTCTGAACCATCACCTGAAGCTGTCACCCTGCCAATATAGGGCCTATCTCTCTGGTTTACCTCTGCTATAAGTGCCTGGTTCATTGCCTCGAAGAAAGAACCCATCATGAAGATGTTCACCTGGACCCTAACGGTGTGTCGTAAGCCATCCTCAAAGCGCCTCACCCTAGCTGCATCATTGCTCACTAGGTGAAAAATGAGACAACTCTATGAAGGTAGCTGCATAGTCCATACTGGACATATCTCCCTGTTGAAGACTCAAGAACTCTTGAGCTCTCTCTTCCCTTAGCGTCTCTGGATAAAGTTGCTCGAAGAAACTATCCTAGATGTCCTTCCATGCTAGTCCCTCGTTCCTACGGGCCTGAACCTGTATGTCCCACCAACGCTTCTCCGGTCCTCTCAGCATGTACATCGCCAACTTGAACCTCCTCCCTGGAGGCGTCTCGAGCTGCTCGAAGATCATCTGCATACTCTCTATCCAGTTCTCTACCACCTGTGGACCACCCTCACCCTGAAAAATTGGTGGGTTCTGCGACTAGAACTCCCACGTCAGATATCCCATAGAAGGATTTGTACCATGCGTGCCTCTGTCAATCCCCAACAAGACTCGTACTAGGCTAGCTCGGAGCTGCTCGTCAATCCACAGCCCGAATTATGCTAGACCCGGCTATTGTCCTGCCTGCACTGGATCCTGAACCTTCTCCTATCCCTGAGCCCGTACCTGCAGCTCATGCTCTGCCTGCACCAGATTCTGAACCTGATCCTGCGGCCCTACATCCTCTCTTGCCTGATACTCCATCGATTCATGAAGGAGTAACCCACTGAATACCATAAATGGTCAGACATACCACATATATATAACAATATATTATATGCAGATAAAGAAAGAAGTAAAGAGGCAGTGTATAACAACTACCCTTACTCTCCCTTATCGCAACCCATGACCTCGGCATCCCGACCTCATGGCCTCTTTACCAGCCCTCAACAGAGCCAAGTATCATTAGTACCTCAGGCCATGCCCATCCTGACAACCAAGTTGCCTCAAACCGATGACCAAGTTTCCCAATCCTGGCAGTTACACTGCCTCAAACCATAGTACATGTCTGCTCTCATAAGAGCTAGACCCAAATACCCTGCTACATGCACCTCTACAAATATACAATCATGTCATATCACATTGAAACTAACAAGGAAATTCTATTAGGAATTCCACCAATTCATATTTCATAAGCATACAAAGCATGGCAATTGATTATATTCACATGGTATTATCATTTCACAAAGCATACGTGTAGTTATGAAATTGAAATACCCTAAAATGTGCCTATCAAAATCCAAACAAACAAGCCTTTCCATACCAGCCAAGGTTTTCATATCATAATCAATAACATCACACAACAAGTGATCCACCGAGGTAGAAATCATATAAACCATAATTTGAGCAAAAAAACAAATAGAAATTCCCACCCATGACAACTCAATCCATCCCTCGTACATGGGGCTGCAGGAACCCAAACACAAGTTCAAAATCCAGTTCCAACAACCACCTATCTCCATTCTACCATATCCCAAATAGTAAAACCAACAGAAATAAAAAAGAGAAGTCTCAAACTCATTAGTATCCAGCAAATAAATGCTACTAAATCCTTGTCAAGAACTCCTCTGATACCACTTGTAATGACCCGGACCCGGCCAGCCACCCGAACAGTGCCAAACAGGTCGGGTGTCACTACCTTAGGCGCACCTCCCCTGAACTCCAAAGGCTTCCGACTAGCAATGAGGGTCTGAATAGGTATAGTGGGGAGGCTATACCCTCTCGGATGAAGAAAATGGTACTGGCCCGAGTATAATACTAAAATGTGAAG
The DNA here is from genome assembly GCA_963277665.1 of Viscum album. Classification (NCBI taxonomy): domain Eukaryota; kingdom Viridiplantae; phylum Streptophyta; class Magnoliopsida; order Santalales; family Viscaceae; genus Viscum; species Viscum album. The sequence goes on along the minus strand of OY728136.1, from coordinate 1,420,217,616 downwards.
CTGAAATAAATGACTCAGCAGACTCGAACCAGACCCACAGAGCAGAAGCATATCCAATATCAATAAACCAGCGAAAGCAATATAGAAACAACAGCAGTTTAAAGTAAACAGAAAAACATGCTAAAGAATACAAGAAACTACTACTATAACCAAACAAGGAATTCATCTAAAGCAAGTCATACAGATCAATATATAACGGTGCCAATGGCTAACCAGTAGTAGCTACAAAATAAAGTCACCATGCTGATACGAATGGAAAAAAAACTAAACAATGTAACTTCAGCAAGGCATGACCTCAAGGTCCATACCAGTCTCTATGCCAACAACACTAATGTCCATCTCATGAGGCTGACCCTCTACTTGCACAAAATTTCATAAAGTCTACACATGTCTCGAAGGGCCCGTGTAGGGTGTGAGACATGTCCCAGTAGGATACCACCCAAGGTGTGTACCTAGTATAAGTGTTTAGGCCGACATTATTATATAAGAAAATCAATAAAAATTACAATTCCCAAATGTAAACACAAAATTAACTGGTGCTCGGCAGCCACCAGGAAGTGTCACCTGCTTCGGTCAACACCAGAATCTCTGGTCTGTATCCCAGAACCTCGTGCCACCTAACACCATGTGTCTCAAGTACTGACATCCCGAAGGCATATCCAACAATCATAACCCAGCTCAGAAGCTCAACCTTCTCATGGCACAACATCCAAAGGAACAAAGATACCTGTCCTCAAATGATAACCGTAGGGACAATGATATCTTCCCTCAAACCACGGCGACCCTCTCCCCCAACCTGACCACCTCAAATTTGTCTCCCGATGGCTTCTCACCTTCCACGTGTCTTCCTATGGAAAGCACCCCCAAACCAAAAATACCTAACCACATCTACCAGGGGGCCTCTACCCAGCGATTGGTCATACCACCTCATCTCGGAGTCTATCTTTGTGCACACTACTCAAAAGTACTCGGTGAGTGGTAATCACCTCAATAATTTCTGAAGCCAAAACATCTCCGACAATCCAACTGCCTCAACCAACGTCCATAATGCCCAATCCCATGGTAGAAACCACCCAAAGTAAACCGATAAAATCCCCAACCTGTGATTCCCATCACCCAACAATATATCTGGGCCACGCCCAACACAACTCAACAATTCAAAAAAATAACAATATCACAAATTGCATAACTATACTCAAAGCATCACTTTAAACAGGAAATTACTAAATAGTTAAATTTCACTAACTTGTGTTGTCTCATACCATCACCTAACTCATTCATAATTTAACAATTAAACTCAACATTTTAACTCAAAATATTCAATAAGAAGTCTAATCAAAGCAGTATAAACACAACAGTTTAAACAATGTTCCAATTCATACGCATTTCGGAAACCCCAACCGAATTTCCCCAAATGAGTAACGACCTCTAACCCGACCTCGCTCAATAAAAATAGTGTTAGGGAATACCCAGAGGCATCCCACAAAGCTGATAATTAATTTAAAAAAATAAACAGGGTTTTTCTCAACACCCGCCATCGCGCCCGAAGGCCGCAACCCCCAAAAGTCAATGAAAACAAGAAAGAAGGTATGAACCACCCACCTCGTACTCATACGATGAAACTCCTTTGATATCAGACTCTGAACCAGTCTAAATCTTGGTAGATCTACATTTAGGTCAAATACTTGCAATTCTTTTCGGATGGAATCAAAGGAGAAATAGGCGAGGAATCAAGGACGAAGAAGGGTGCACGGTGTTAGCCTCTCTAATGCTGTCCCTATGCCACCGACAGATCGAATAACGGACAACGTATGAAGATTCTAGGAGGGTTTGAGTTCGTCGGAGGTTTTCGGATGAGTTGTTCGTCCAATGGAGATGAAGAAGAAGTTTTCGGAAATAAGATGCGATGGCACCTCGGATGCTCAAATAAAAAAAGTACACGACATGTATTTTAAGACTGCATGCCATGTAGATGACTTTTCTGTACTCTGACTTATGCGGATTCCGACACATGGCTTGGACCGTGTACAAGGTCAACACATGGCCAGGGACTCGGCCATTGCATAGAACGAAGATTACATGGCGTGTAAAGGAAGACTACATGTCGTGTAGATGGAAATTTATACCTGGGCACCACACGACATGTACTTGGCCTCGCACGGTTAAGGGTACACTGCATGTCTATAACTACACGTTGTGTAGTAAGAAACTTATACATGGTCCTCACATGGCATGTAATCGGTGAGCACACGACCGGTCACTCACTTAAAATCTACACGGTGTGTACTTAAAGTACATGGCGTGTAGTCTGGAAATTTCCAGAAACTTTCCAGATTTTCCAGACCTCTCAAAAATCAGCCAAAATATTTTTTTATAGAAAAGCGGAAAATTCAAAGAGGGTCAGAATTTTAACCCATTTGAAAAACCCAGGTTCTTACATTACTCCTTAGGAGGATGCACAAATTTTGGAACTTGGGGCTTACTCCTGAGGAGGATGCCAATATTAAATATCTTGGACTGGGGCTTACTTCTGAAAAGGAAGCCCAGGTTAAGAGAGATTGGACTGGGGATTACTCTTGAAAAGGAGGCCCAGGTTAGGGGACTTGGGGCTTACTCCTAAAGAGGATTCCCAAATTAAATATCTTCTCATATTAAAGGATGAGGTTGAATGAATTATATCTCTAACCTTAGTGACATAAAGATATGTAAATCACTAGGTTTTAAGAGATTTTCCTCAAAATTCCTTTCAGATAAGGAATCCAACAAAGGAATCATGCCAAAAATGTATTTGAAGAGTGTTTTTAAGGATAAGTGTTTAAGAGGAGAGGTGGATTTGAAGAAAATAGCTGAATAGGCAGGAGGGGGTGCAAAGGTTTTGTTTGGGCGTGCTGGTCTTGGTCCTGCAAGTGTACCTGTGTGGCACATGTGTACCTACGCTCTGGTCAACCCATAGGGTAATACTTGGGCGATACATGGCTCAAACCCTTAGTACTATCCCTAAAGGCTTACAAAATAGTGGCGTGTAGGTTCTGTTGAATGGATAAGGTGGCACACAGGTGTGACCACTTCCCTTAAGGGTTAGACACTTAGGCTCACAGGTATTGGTGAATTTCAACACTTAGGCCTTGTTCTCCCTCTTTAGATCTTCCATTATAGGTAAGAAATTACCTTAGAAGTGTTTGGAAGACTTCAAGAAGAGACTAGGGCATCGAGAGCTCAAATCTGACTTTTGGAATTTTTCTGTCCTCGAAATGGGGGGCCCACAAGGGATATTTATAGGCTCCTGAAGACCTTGTGCGAAAAACAAATAGAACGCATGGGTCACCTACGCGCCCAATATGTGGCGCGTAGGTGTACCGGCGCGACCATCTTGGAACATGCACGCCCATTCTAAAACAAATCCTTGTTCATGCCTTTATCGATTTTTGATGTTTCTTCAAAAGATCAATCACTTTGTGTTTAAGGTATTTCTCTTTTCATTCCTTAGACTCTGTGACGGAAAGGAGCATCAACAATCTTAAACAACCCTAAAAACCTTCAAAAACTCTAAAAACCTTCAAAGCCAAAAAAGTCCAAAAAATCCATAAATATCCTTAAAAATGTAAAAAAACATAGAAAAATCTAAGAAAACTATAAAAACCTAAAGCCATATAAAAAGAATAAAAAACCTAAAAACCTCTAAAAGACCCTAACAACACAAAAAACCCTAAACATCATAAAACCCTAAAACCCTTAAAAACCTTGAAAACCCCATAAACCTTAAACCCCATTAAAAAAATTTAAAAACCCATTAAACCCATAAATTTTTTAATGAACGATAAAAAGGATAAAAACCCTAAAACCGAAAAAATGTAAAAAATTAAAAAACAAAAAACCCTAAAACCCCTAAACACTAAAAAAACTCAAAATCCATACAAACCCTAAAACCCCATAGGAATACCCAAAAATTCATAAATATCCTGAAAAATGTGAAAATCCTAAAACCTATAAAAACCCCTAAGAATGACTTGAAAATTTAAAAACACTTAAAACCCCAAAAACCTAAAAAAAACCCTAATACCCCAAAACCCCTAAAATATCGTAAGAACCCTAAGACCCCTGAAAACCATAAAATCCCTAGAAAGACATTAAAAACACTAATACCCAATAAAAACCCTGAAAACACACTAAAACCCTTTCAACCCCTAATATTTTTATAAACTATTAAAAACATAAAAACATAAAAAACTAAAAAACCCTAATAAAAAACCTCTAAAAACATTCAAAATCTGAAAAAATCTGAAAAACAAATAAATCTTAAAATGGACCCAAGAATCCAAAAATACATAAAAACCCTAAAAACCATAAAAACCCTAAATATAACCTTAAAAAATAATAACAATAAATCCCCTAAAAACAAAAAAAAACATTAAAAACACTGAAACCCTAAAAACTCTAAAAACCCTAAAAACATACAAAATCCTTAAAAACCTAAAATGAATTAAAATACAAAACAATCCCCAAAAACCCTAAAAACATAAAAACTAATAAAACCCTTAAAACCCAAAAGAAAACAATAATTATCAAAGAACACTTAAAAAATGTAAAACCTAAAAATCATAAAACCCCAAACAAGACCCTAAGAGTCCAACAAAATCTTGAAAATAATAAAATCCCCTAAAAACATAAAAATTTGTGAAAACCTATAAAACCATAAAACAACTAAAAATTATAACACCAATTAAATCCCTAAAATTAATAAAAACATAAAATATGTAAAAAGTTCAAAAACCTCCTAAAACCCCTAAAAATCCCCTAAAACCCCTAAGTTCTTTAAAAACCCTAAGAACCTTAGAAGGAAGGATAGATGGTTGATCCAGAAGGGGGCTCGGGAGATTCTGTGGATCCTCGGCATACGCCGGCTCTTCTGAGTCGCAAAGTAGCTGAATCAGTGAAGAATCATGACTCTGAACATATCAGGCATAATGTCCTTTTTCATCTTTTCAATCCTCGTGTGGAAAAACCAGGTCAATCATCGGCTTCACCTCTAGATGCGTCGAAGAATAATTTTGGTGAGGTTGTCAAATATGCGGCTTCCTCTTCTTTCTCTGACTTCGGAACCCCCTCCCCTGGGTGTGTTATCAAGAAAGGGGAAAGAGCTCATGTTTCTGCCAACCGGGAAGCAATTGAGGAGAGAATTAACCTCTGTAAATTTTCGATCATTGCTCGCGTGGTCATACCTAAGGGTGAAAAACAATGGATATTTTCCGAGCTTGTCAAGCGAGTTGCAGAAATATGGGGTTTCTCAGACTGGAAAATGACAGCCATGGGTTGTGTCTTTTATCACATCATTTTTCCCTCTGATGAGCATAAACGACGTGCCTGGAGTTTTTGATCAATTTCTCTTAAGCCTGGTCTGTTACGGATTCAAGACTGGGTCCGAAATTTTGATCCAACAAGCGTCAAGAATAATTTTGCTCAGGTTTGGATTCGTATCTGAAAATTGAATTGGTTATATTGGAATCCTAGAATTCTATGGGACATTTCCTCCTCAGTTGGCTTTCCTATCCATATCGACAGTGAAACAAAAAAAACCAATATTTGGGAACTATGCTAGAGTTCTTGTTGAAATTGACATGGCCAACAATTTGGTTGAAGAAGTGATGCTGAACACACTGGATGACAATATCATGCTGGAAATATAGTATGAATGAATTCCCAAGTTCTGTAATAATTATCTCTTCCTTGGTCACTCTATCAGTGAAGGCAGGAGACTGAAGACCTGTATCACATGCATGGTCTGAGGTCATGAGGATGATTCATGTCAAGTTTCTAAAAAGAAATAAATGACCTAGAAGGATGAAGTTAATGCTGATACCCTCCCTCTGCAAGTTTGTACCCTCCCTCTGCAAGGTAATGGAAACAACAATGCGGGAACAAGAGGGGTCCCAGATCAATCTGTTGTCCCTGTGAAAGTTTTTGATCCCATTGCATTGGTCCTGGACAAGGATCCTAATGTTCATATTGTTGGGCAAGCTGCTCATGCAGTTTCTGCATCTCTTGGGGTCTCTCTAGTGATTGATGCGCCTCCTATTGAGCAAATTTCACTTGCCCAGCCTGTTTCACCTGTTATTACAACTGCTAGCAGTGATCATGATGCACCAACCCAGCCTTCTGATTCTCACAAATAAGTGGCTCCTTTTGAGCAAGTCAAGTATTCTATAAGTGATCCTCCTCTTGTGGCTCCTCTAGAGATTGTTCCCTTTCTTATGTGGCCTCTCTAGTGATTAATGGGCTTCCTATTGAACAAATTACAATTTCTTAGCCTGATACAACTGTCATTACAACTAACAGAAATGTTCATGATGCACCTACCCAGCCTCCAGATTCTCACAAAGCAGTGGCTCCTGTTGAGCAAGTTAATGACTCTACAGGTTCTCCTCTACTTGGGAATCCTCCGGTGATTGCTTCCCCATCTCTTGGGGACTCTCTAGTGATTAATGTGTATCTTTTTGAGGAAATTTTGTTTGTCCAGTCTAATGCAAATATCCATACAACTTCCAGCAGTGCACATGATGCACATGCTCAGCCTCTTCAACTCACTCTTGCAGTCATCAATGTGCACGATGCGGGAAGGACTCTGTCTCACCCTGATGCTCACAATGCAGATGATCCTGCTAAGCAAACTAAGGACACTACAAGTGCTCTTCCTCTTAGGGCCCCTCCAGATATTTATGCACTGTCAGATTTACAAAATGATACTGCTGAAGCTTTCACTCCAGTTCCTACAGGAATTGCTACCAAGGTCAAATTCACTGGAGTTCCTCATAATGAGGGGATTTGTGTCACAAATTCATTATCCCCACTATCTGGGAATCTCTGGGCAGATCAATCAGATGATAGTCAATATGTAGATGTAATCCCTGAAGTATCTCCTATGGCCTATATTCATGAGGTGCCAAGAGTTTAGAAAGTCACCAAGAAACCTCCTGGAAGACCTCCCAATGAGGGAGGAAAGAGTAAAGAATCCTCATCCAAGAATACACAAGGCCTGTCTCACTAGATAGGCAACACAAATCTCAATCAATGAAGCTGCTTTTCTGGAATTCTTAGGGGATTGGGAACTCTCCCACTGCAGTAGCCCTTCAACATTTTCTCATTTCCAATAAGCCTTCATTTGTGGCCATTGCTGAGCCTTTTATTAGGTTTGATAACTGGAAGGGTTTCAACTGGGAATCACTCGGATACTATTTTATTTCTCACAAAATAGGTGTGGCAACCTTGAAACATTATGGGTTTTTCGACATAATAACTTGAAAATTGAGTCTTTTGAGATTTGTCATCAATTTATTTCAGTTCACACTCGGATGCAAGATACTCTTTTCTCCTTCTCTTTTGTTTATGCCTCTTGCTCTTATATCAGAATAAGAGAGATTTGGGATGAATTATCTGCCCTCAGTGAGAATATGAACCTTAACTAGGTCATTACTGGTGACTTCAATGTTGTTCTATGTCCAGATGAAAAAATTGGTCCTCATTTTTCCTGTTCTTCTTCTCATGATTTTAAATGCTATGTGGATCAATGCGACCTCATTGAAGTTCCTCTGGTGGGCTCCAAATTCACTTGGGGAAGGTTCATTTTAAATGGGAGGCAAGCTAGTAAAATTGATAGGTTCTTCATGCACGTCAATGATACTGGGGCTCCACTGGACATCTTAGGATTTACTCTTCCCAAATTTAACTCTGATCATAATCCCATAGTTGTCTCCATTTGGGAGGACACCAGGAGACTCTCTCCCTTACCCTTCAAGTTCAACAATGCCTGGCTTTCAATTCCAGGTTGCAGGGAAGTTTTTCTTGATGGATGGAATTCCACCTTCCATGGTAGTCCTTATTTTGTGGTTGTCTCGAAGCTTAGGAGAATCAAAATCCTTATTAAATTTGTAGTAAGCTCTCCTTCTCCAAAATTGATGATGAGGTTAAGGATGTAGAACTTCAACTGGATTTTTTCCAAGAAGACAACCAACAGGGGGATGTTCCTACTCGTGAGGAACTTGAGTTTCACAAAAATCTTGATGATCTTCTTGATCTTAAAGAGAATTTGGAAAAAAAATCAATTCAATGTACGATAGCTCAAGGATGGTGACAGAAACTCAAAGTTCTTCCATCGCTTGCAATAGGAGAAAAGGGTTCATAAAGGACCTAATCATATGTGAATCAATAGAACAACCTTGGTTGAGGAGAAAGAGATCTCTGATGCTGTTGTTGATAATTTTAAAGTTCTATATAATGATGATAGTACTCCTCCTTCTACCGTGATTGATGATTATATTGAGAAGTGTGTGAATGACTCACAGAACAATGATCTGACCTCTCCTCCTCTTGAGGATGAAGTTAAATCTTGTCTTTTCTCAATTCTAAAAGCACCCCTAGACCGGATGGATTTACCAACAAATTCTTCATTTTCTATTGGGTTATCTTTCAGGCAGAAATTACCAATGATGTTAGGGAGTTCTTTCTCTCGAGATCAATTCCTTTTATAGAAAACTCGAATTTCATTGCTCTGCTTCCCAAAAAAGAATCTGCTATTGATATTGGTGACTTTCGTTCGATTGCCATTGGAAACACCATTCCAAAGATTATTAGTAAAATAATCATCACTAGGCTAGGGAAGTTTGTTGGAAACATCATCACACCCAATCAATTTGTCTTTGTTCCTGGGCGAAGAATTCAAAATTGTTTATATATGGCCTCTGAAGGAGTGAATATCATGAGAAAGGAATCCAAACATGGGACCTTTGCTTTAAAATTAGATATATCTGAAGCCTTTGATACCATTAAGTGGCACTTTCTGTTCAAGGTTTTGAGTATGTATGGATTCTCATCCAAATTTATCAGTATGATTTATTCTATTTTGGAGAGTGCCAGAATCTCTATTCTGGTTAATAGGGAACCAAAAGGTTTCTTTCAATGTTCATGAGGAGTCAGACAGGGAGACCCACTCACTGGGATTCTCTTTGCACTTGCAGAAGATTATCCGAGTCATATTGTTACTAATGCAATGATGGATGGATTTTATTATCCTATCAAAGATAACAAGGACTATTTTTTACCCTCACATCTTTTTTATGCTGACGATATCCTTCTCTTTAAGATGGCTAATATGAAAACTATATCATCTATCCAGAAAATATTTAATCATTATGAAGATGTTGCTGGACAGGAAATTAGCTGGAGTAAATCATCTATTATCTTTGGGAAAGGGAGCTCCTCTGTGAGGCAAAACAGAATCATTAGATGTCTTGGAATCAAAAAAGGATCTCTTCCATTAAATTACCATGGGGTTCCCCTATTTTGGGGAAAGGTAAAGCATTGCCACACTAGTGCAGAAAACATTTTTTACGTCGGTTATTTTTCATTATTTACGTCGGTTTTTAGGAGACGTTAATACGGGCGACGTTATAAATAACGTTTTTTAGGTCGGTTATTTAAAACCCGACGTAACATCCCTAACATCACGGTGTTTATCACGTCAGATATTTCTAAACCGACGTGATAAAACACCTGGGATATCGTTTATCACGTCGGTTTTTTCGAGAACCGACGTGATTAACCCTTCCCCGGGCCTATTATCACGTCGGCTTTTTAAATAACTGACGTGATAAAAAGGTCTGGGAAACGTTTTAGCACATCGGTTATCCAATAACCGACGTGGTAAATCGATTCCCAGGCCATTTAGCACGTCGGTTATATTAAGAACCGACGTTATAAAAGGCCCGGGAACGGTTTATCACGTCGGTTCTTGAAAAAACCGACGTGATAAACCCCTACCGATTTATTTACCACGTCGGTTATAAAATAACCGACGTGAAAGCGATATTTTTTTTAAATAATTGCACTGCTCTCACCAAAAAGCAACCAGAAACCAAACAACAAAAATAATCATGCCAGCCCTCCCCCAAGCCCCAACTGAACCCCACCCTCATCTATACCCACCTAACAACCTGGCCAGCCCTCCCCCACCACATTCGAGCCCCACCACAACCCTTGGACACCCCCCACCCCTTGGACAGCCCCCCACCCTCATTTACACCCCCACGACCCCTAGTACACCCTCAAACACCCATTGGACACCCCTCCCATATCCCTTGGACACCCCCCACCCCTTGGACACCCCCACCCCTTGGACAGCCCCCCACCCTCATTTACACCCCCAAGACCCCTAGTACAGCCTCAAACACCCATTGGACACCCCCCCCCCCACACCTTGACAGCCCTCCCAGACCCCTTGGACACCCCCCCGACCCCTGGACACCCCCCGAGCCCTTGGACAGCCCCAAACACCCCTTGGACACCCCTCCCATATCCCTTGGGCACCCCCACCCCTTGGACACCCCCCACCCCTTGGACAGCCCCCCTGCCCTCATTTACACCCAACCGGCCCCTTGGACAGAACTCCCAGACACCTTGGACACCACTCCCATATCCCTTGGACACCCCCACCCCTTGGACACCCCCCACCCCTTCGACAGCCCCCCACCCTCATTTACACCCCCCGAACACTAGGACAGCCCCAAACACCCCTTGGACACCCCTCCCATATCCCTTGGACACCCCCACCCCTTGGACACCCCCCGCCCCTTGGACAGCCCCCCCCCCCCACCCCCTGGACACCCCCCCGACCCCTTGGAACCCCCCCGACCCCTTGGAAACCCCCCCCCCCCCCCCATCCCCTTGGACAGCCCCAAACACCCCTTGGACACCCCTCCTATATCCCTTGGACACCCCCCCCACCACTTGGACACCCCCCACCCCTTGGACAGCCCCCCCCCACCCTCATTTACACCCAACCGACCCCTTGGACAGCCCCAAACACACCTTGGACACCCCTCCCATATCCCTTGGACACCCCCCACCCCTTGGACACCCCACCCTCATTTACACCCCCCCCCCCCCCCCGAACCCTAGGACATCCCCAAACACACCTTGGACACCCCTCCCATATCCCTTGGACACCCCCCAAACACCCACCCACCCCCTTGGAACCTCTCCCCCCATACCAAAATCCAGACCAGAAAAACCATCAACAGTAGACCAAAATAAGAAGTAGAGAAAAATTAAACATTCACTTATATAACATTAAAAACATACACTGTCAACTTCAAAAAAAACTAAATCCAACCTAAACGACTATGAAATACACAATTACATTGACAATATTCAAAATTACATTTTACATTACAAATAACTAAAAGTCAATCAAACCTGTAAAATAATTTGACCACTCCACTTGTAAGTGTTTGATATCTTCAGCAGTAAAGGGTTGAGGGTCATCAAAAAGCTACAAAGGAAAAGGATAGTAGTCAACGTGTATAATGAATAAATCAAATTGAAATATTATGAGAAAGAGGAAATCTTACCAAGTCAAAACTCAGAACTGTCCCAGTTGTTATTATTTCATACATAAATCTTAACATGTAATATCTGCATTCGATGATGCCTTGTTGCTCATGACATTTCTGTTTGAATGAGTGTAAATTCAATATATTATTTTTATGTAATAAATCAAAATGTACAAATTATAAATGGATATTTACCTTCGCATGTACATATTTGATCTTGAAATTCATTTTCTTTGCGCTTTTTCGAAAGTGGACCCATGCCCTGTTAGAAAATAATACGAATGGGGTAAATTTAAAATTCATTATAATATATAAAACTATTGTGAAATTGAAACTTACGTTTCCAATATATTCTTAAAACTTTCTCGCACATCATCATGGAGAGAGCATATCCAATAAAGTGCTTTCTCCCTAGGGAAAAACCCCTAACATCCAATGATCCCTGATAAAAGGAAATTTAACGTTAGTGGTTTTTTATGTTAAAAGATAATTAACTCTTTGAGAGGGATGTGTTTCATACCTCTCACAAAAAGGCATCATCCAACATTGTGTGATTACATTCTTTTCAAATCTATCAGCAATATAAATCATTCTTTGTTCCTCATCCAATACACATGCTTCAGGGGAAATCAATTGTGGGTCCACGAATCCATATACATCTGTCAGCTCATTCCTCTCACAAATTTTATACAGATACCTAATACAAAGCAGACATAAGTATACATTTTTAATAAATATAACGCAAGGAAAAGGTGTTAAGTCTTACATGATAAAAATTTGCACCACGTTGATGCCCAACTTATCTCCAGTGACAAACTCCATGATATCAGTTTTCATAATCCCCACACTTAGTTCACGTCCACAGACATGAGCTTCCATTGTAAAGTCATAATGATCCGCCAACAAATTTGAATATCTTGACAATTTGTCAAGACTGCTGGTATCTGCATCTGATGTCATAGCTATCTGTCTTTGTTGTTGTCTATACAGTATTTCTTTACCTTTGAAGTATTCCTGTATAAATAAATTGAAAAATATATTAGTTTTCAAATGATAAAACATTAATAAAAATATAAAATAAAAGATATAACATCCATACCTCTATGGTAATGAGTCGAAGAAGTCTGGATGGCCAAAGTAAAAAATGGCCGATACTATGTCCAACTGTCGTCACCTCATCTGTAGGTAATGGTATCCGAGCTGATCTATCTATAATATCCTGTACAGTGACCCTCTGATTCTCTACCTCCAACTGTTGATGATGAACTGTATCTCCTATACAATATACCATCCCATATGAAACTATATGATGTTGAGGATCATCAACATACAACTCACAATAAGTAGGTAGCTGCGGCGGAGGAGGAGGATCAAAAATGGGGTCCGCAGGCTGAGGTGGGGGAGTGGGAGCTACTGGGAGAGGTGGAGCGGGAGCTGCACCCTGAAATTGTCTTTGCAAGACTGCAAACATAAACTGCACCGATGCTCTAATCTTTTCCTCCATTGTCGCATTAATATTATGGACTTCAGCCTCCAAGGATTCTATTTTTTTTATAAACTCTCTCAATGTTAGAAGTTGAGGAACGTGGCAACACTTTTCTTACCGATACACCTGCCGGATATCCTCTTACACGACCAGGATGTTCGGGCTTTCCCAATGCCATAGATAAAATATCTTCCCTCCCAGATGGTGTAAATGTCCCCTGTGAACTCTGCTCCTCAAGAGAGTCCTGTAATAATTAATTGAACATTTCTATAATGATTGGAAATATATGACGAAAATAGTAAACTTAAATAAATAAAATATATATCTTACAATCCTCTCAACTACGAGTCTCGATTCTTCCGAAAGATATTGTCCTTTTTTTCCCTTCCGAGCTCTTTTCCATTTCTCATGTCTAGATGGAGGGGATGGAGGGGCCACCTCTCCAGAGCTTGAAGACTCAGCTCTTAGTTGTTGAAATTTTTCTGCCATCATTTGTTCTTCCAATAATGCATACCCTCTCCGAGATAAACTATGAGGGTATACATTTTTAGATTGGATCTCTTGATGAGCTTTCCTTGTTTTCTGTAAATTAAGAATAAGTAATCATTAACAAAAAAATAATAAGATCATTTATATAAGAAAGCTTATAAAAGTTTACATTGCCCTTACCAAAAATGATTCTTTTCTTCTACTTTCAAAAAATTGTCTCCATGTGTCTTCATCTATAAAAGGATATATACGACATGGATTCTCACGACTCCTATGACCGTAAATGAAATCAGATGAGAGGGTTGATTTGAAATCCCTCCATCTCCTAGCAGCCAATGATAAGCATTTCTTCCTGACTCCTCCAGTGTCAGGAATATCAAATGTCATCTGATAAAAAAGAGTTTAAAAATATTATATATACTAGAAACATTTAAAGAACAGTCAAACAATAGCAAAAGATCTTACCAAAATGGTCTCCCAGAGCTGAGAAATTATCGCCTTATCCACACTTCTCCAATCATCACAGAGAATGCTTACTTTGCTCTTAGCCTGAGTTGCTACAAAACCCTTAAAATCTTTAGCATTTGGACCTCTAGGAAGATCATCATCATCAAACTCCACGACTATCCTCTCCTCCTTCGTACGGGCAAGTGATAATTTTGGTAAACGTGTGCACCCACGCTTACCAACCTTTGAACTCTTTTTCGTAATAGGAGCATGTGAATGTTCCTACCGAGATGTATGACCAATATGCTCATCTCCAGAATCATGTGGCTGATCAACTGATTGATCTGTCATTTTCCTTCAAATCAAAAAAACAAACATTAGTTCACAAATATACAAATTCAAATATTGTAATACTACTTAATCATAAAATAGAAAAGTGTACTAAATTACATAATAGTAAACATTGGTAATATGGTAAGCATGTTAAACAATGATAAACATGGTAAACACAGTCTGTTGTACCCCTCTCTCTTGGATTTTAATGATCACAATCACTCTTATTATGTTCTAACTTGTTTTCAAGTGTTTTTATTGATAGGCAAATGGTTTCCAAGGAGTTGGCCCAAGAAAGCTGAAAAGTGGACTCACTGAGTCCACCGGTCAGCCGGTGTGAGCTCACCGGCCAGCCGGAGGACCCAGGCAGTAGACTTGCCCACTGCCTGGTGCCACCGGCCGGCCACTGGCTCACCACCGGCCGGCCGGTGGACCAGACAGAGAGCCTTCCTCTCTGTCTGGACCACCGGCCGGCCGCTGGATCACCACCGGCCGTCCGGTGGACCAGACAGAGAGCCTTCCTCTGTCTGGACCACCGGCCGGCCGCTGGCTCATCACCGGCCAACTGGTGATCCCCCACCGGCCCGCCGGTGCGCCCATGACTTCTCCTCTTTACGGTTTTTATTGTTTTATCATTTTGGTTTGATACATGTTTTAATAAGTAAAAAATTTACAATATCTAACATTATATGACAAAAATAAATGTAAACAAGAAATAAACATGTGTTACCTGTAATTTTAGGAATTTACAGTTGGATTGTTTTCCCAAATTCCTTCGTCGTGATCATTCCTTATGGCACAAACCATGTCTTCAACATACTCATCATTATGTTCTGTTAATCTTTCCATGGAAGTAGGGATCTCACATAAATCAGCATCTTCATCAAATTCATCCTCACCAACATATTGTTTTTTCCCTTGTAAAACAACATCCCACTGCATATCTGATTGATCTACTACATAGAAAATTTGTTTGGCATGTGTTGCCATTATAAAAGAATCAGCTGTGTCTTCCAATCTATTCAGATTAACAAGTGTCATTCCAAATTCATCGTGTCTGACACTGTTGTTACCGATAAACCATTTTCAGTTAAAAATAGGAACTTTAATTCTAAAGTAATCAGCCTCCCATATGTCTTCAATCACTCCATAATATGCACTTGATGCCGAAATTGGGTTTCTCTCCTTAGCACTCGAAAAATGCATTGCTTCTGCAAACACCAATACACCACTATTTTGAACTGCACTTCTATTTTCCTGAGCTTTCGTATGAAATGTATAGCCATTAATGTCATAAGCAGACCATGTTATCACATTTAAAGATGGACCACCCACTATCCATTTTAATGTCTCTGATACATCTGATCTACCAAGCAAGGTCTTTTTAAACCATGGCAAAAAAGTTTTGTTATGCTCATTCAAAATCTACATTTCTTTCTTCTTTGGATGACATTGTTTCAACTCATTAATATGCAATGTGATATACGGTTGAACATCAGCTATGTTATTCAAGATGTATGATTCTAACTTCTTCATCTGTTCAGCTGACAGTGATTTGACTTTCAAGCCACGAATCCCCTTTCCCTCATTATTAACCCGTTCATGGCGAGATGGAGGCAAACCTATGTGTTGTGCCGTAGCCAAGTAGCTCGTACAAAACTCTGCTACCTCCTCAGAAATATACTTTTCAATAATGGAGGCTTCAGGTCGATATGGATTTTTAACATATCCCTTTAATATTTTCATATACCTTTCAAAAGGATACATCCAACGAAGATATAAAGGTCCACAAAGCTTTATTTCTCGAACCAGATGAATCATTAAATGCACCATCATATCAAAAAAAGTTGGAGGAAAATACATTTCCAAATGACAAAGTATAAAAATTGCATCCTTTTCCAAAATGTTCAAAGCATTCACATCAATCGCCTTGTTACAAATTGAATTGAAAAAATAACACAACCTCATTATAGTCTTTCTGACACGGATGGGAAATATTCCACGCAGTGCAGCTGGTAGAATTTGTTGCATCAAGACTTGACAATCATGTGATTTCATACCTATCAACTTCAAGTCTTTCAATGAGACAAAATTTTTTACATTTGAAGAATAACCTTGAGGAACTTTGATATCATGAAGACACTGACAGAAGCTACTTTTCTCCCTCTTCGATAATGTATGACAAGCCGGGGGAATAAATGTTCGTCTTCCTTTAGGAGTGGGAGCTCCCATTGATAGTAGGTCTAACCTTGCATTCAACCCATCTTTTGTCTTTCCTTTAATATCTAGCAATGTTCCGATCAAAGAATCACAGATATTCTTCTCCACGTGCATGACATCAATATTATGTTTGACTTCATGATACCTCCAATATGGTAGCTCGAAAAATATTGACCTTTTCTTCCAAATATGTCTATCATTACCAGATTTCTGTGTCTTTCCCAATGTCACATCAAGGTTTTTCACCCTCTCAAAATAAAAATCCGGGGATAAAGGTTTTGGAGCAGTATCAAATTCTTGTGAGCCATTGAATGCCTTTTTTAGTCTTCTATAAGGGTGATCCATAGGCAAAAACTTTCGATGACCCATGTACACTGTTTTCCTCCCATGATGCAATTGAAAATATGACGTCTGTTGTTCGAAAATTGGACATGCTTTATGCCCTTTAAAACTGTATCCAGACAAATTTCCATATGCTGGGAAGTCATTTATAGTGAATAGAAGCACTGAATGCAGTTGAAAATATTCCATTTTATAAGAATCATACACCCTAATACCATCAGCCCATAACAGTTTCAAATCATCAATCAGCAGTGACAAGTATACATCAATATCATTGTCGGGTTGCTTTGGACCAGAGATCATGATACTCAACATGACATATTTGCGCTTCATACAAACTTCAGGAGAGAGGTTGTAAATTACCAATAAAACAGGCCATGAACTATGTGTGCTACAGAGGGTTCGGTATGGATTCATTCCATCTGTGCACAAGCCTAGTCTCAGATTTCTAATTTCATTTCCAAATGTAGGGTACTGGGCATCAATTTTCTTCCATTGTGGACAATCAGCTGGATGACGTATTTTTCCATCACATACCCGCTCATCAGCATGCCATCTTAACCTTTTTGCATCATGTGAATTAGAAAATAAACGTTTGAAACGAGGAATTATAGAAAGATACCAAAATACCTTTGAAGGGAGCTTTGTAATCTCTACATCAGCTTGTGATTTTTCTTTCACCTTATACCGTGATGTCCCACATTTAGGACACTCTTTCAGAAATTCATATTCCTTCCTATATATAATGCAGTCATTCGGACAGGCATGTATTTTCCTGTATCCCAATCCCATCGGGCATAATATTTTTTTGGCCTTATAATGTGAATCTGGAAGATCGTTATCTTTTGAAAGAATGTCTTTCATCAATTGTAACAGCTCTGTAAAACTTCTGTCACTCCATCCATGTTTTTCCTTCAGGTTAATCAATCTTAACACCGCCAACAAAACCGTAAAATCTGTACAACCAGGATATAATGGTTTTTCAGCATCACCATATAGACGTGCAACTGTCGGTTCTATCTCAATTTGTTCTGATACAATATCGCGAATCATTTCTTCAATTCCATCGGAGTTACCATCTTGCGATTCATTATCATCAGTGACATTCTGTCCAGTTTCGCCATGCCAAATCCAAGGGTTGTAACTCGGATTGAAACCATGAAAAATCAGATGATCTTTTATCTCTCTACTTTTCAACTTCTTCATATTCAGACATTTTAGGCATGGACAGAAAAAAATGTCACTACTTGGAACATTTCGTTTAGCAAATTCCAAAAAGGCATCAACACCTTCCTCATATTCATTGCTCATTCGATGTGCCATAATCCAACTTCGACTCATTATTACCTATAACAAATAGCAAAAATATATATATTTTTTAGATAAGACAAATATATGTTTATATGAAAAAAATCATAATTTGAATGTAAACAATTTTGAAATATAAAACAAATCGATGTGTATTTAAAAAAATATGCTTGAATATTATTTTTTTAAAAAAATATAGTAAGATATAACACCCCCCTGGACACCCCCCGACCCCTCTGGACAGCCCCCCGCCCCTCCTGGACACCACCCCCACCCCCTACCCCCTTGGACACCCCCCTGGACATCCCCCAACCCTCTGGACAGCCCCCCCACCCACCCGGACAACCCCAAATACCCTCTGGAGAGGCCGCCACCCACTTGGACAACCCCCCACACCCATCCACCCCCTTGGACACCCCCCTGGACACCCCACCGTCCCCTTTGGACAGGCCGCCACCCCCTTGGACAGCCCGCCACACCCACCCTTCCCCTTGGACACCACCCTGGACACCCCCGACCCCACTGGACAGCCCCCGACCCCTCTAGAAAGCACCCCCACCCCTCTTGGACACAACCCCCCACCCCCGACCTGCTTGGACACCCCCCTGGACACCCCCAACCCTCTGGACAGCCCCCCACCCCTCCTAAACACCACCCCCATCCCTACCCCCTTGGACACCCCCCTGGACACCCCCCAACACCCACCCACACCCTTGGACAGCCCCCCACACCCACCCACCCCCTTGTAAACCCCCCTGGACACCCCCGACCCCTCTGGACAGCCCCCCGCCCCTCCTGGACACCACCCCCCACCCCCTACCCCCTTGGACACCCCTTGGACATCCCCCAACCCTCTGGACAACCCCCCCACCCACCCGGACAACCCCAAATACCCTCTGGAGAGGCCGCCACCCACTTGGACAGCACCCCACACCCATCCAACCCCGTGGACACCCCCCTGGACACCCCACCGACCCCTCTGGACAGGCCGCCACCCCCCTTGGACAGCCCCCCACACCCACCCATCCCCTTGGACACCACCCTGGACACCCCCCGACCCCTCTGGACAGCCCCCGACCCCTCAAGAAAGCACCCCCACCCCTCCTGGACACAACCCCCCACCCCTGACCTGCTTGGACACCCCCTGGACACCCCCCAACCCTCTGGACAGCCCCCCACCCCTCCTAAACACCACCCCCACCCTCTACCCCCTTGGACACCCCCCTGGACACCCCCAACACCCACCCACACCCTTGGACAGCCCCCCACACCCACCCACCCCCTTGTAAACCCCCCTGGACACCCCCCGACCCCTCTGGATAGCCCCCCACCCCTCCTGGACACCACCCCCCACACCCTACCCCCTTGGACACCCCCCTGGACACCCCCCAACCCTCTTGATAGCCCTCCCACCCCCCTGGAATCACTGAAAATTTACCATAACAAGAAGTTGGGCCATTCAAAGAATGTTTTTAGGTGTGGAGGAAGAACTAAGTTTCAATAGATAGTGAAGGAACTCGACATTAGGTTGTCTATTCCAGGTGTGGATTTGAAGGAGTTAATGTTTTTTCAGTGACCCAAGAGATTGAATCAGAAATTCAGATGTTGTGCCATTTTCTCATGATGATGATGAATAATTGGTGGGGTTTGACTTTTAAATGGAGAGCTTAGCAGACCATCATATTTTCTATAGATCAGTAAAGGATGTTAGCATCGAACATAAGGCTTAAGGGATGCTTTCAGATCCAAATATGTATGTTGCTGGATGCAATGGATCTAGTAGAGGTTCTAGAAAGAATGGTGGTTTTATTTGTTTAGAATAAGTAGTGAAGAAAAAACTAGTTAATTTTTTACTTGCTGAAAAGAGGGTATCTAAAATTTTTAACATGCCGAGGGGAAATCTGGCGAGTCCTCCTCGTGAAACTTTGTTTGCAGGGGGTGAAAATGGTGATGTGATCCCAAATCCATGAACCTATGCCATGGTTGTGTGTGAATAAAGTAGTAACAACTGTAAAAAAGCAACCCATCCAAATGGACACGCCCCAACCCTCTCGGGGATTTATAGAAAACGATGAAAAATTAGTGAAATCATAAAATTAGTCAATATTGCAAGTCGAACTAATAGATCTAGGGATGATAAATAAGATTATGGTGCCAAAACGAGTTAAAAGGGTTCGCAATCGAAGAATCTTAGCTAGTTTCAACAAAAAAATCACAACACATATATATATACTATCCGCGAAAAAAAAACGAACGAGTGGGAGGATTACCTGAGTGCTGCGAGTTTAGATGATTGATCCGAGGAGATTAAATATGAGAAACAATGATCGCAAAATGAATCTAAACCAACGAAATGGACAAGCCGATTCGGGTTTACGCGCGAGAGAGACGAGTCGCGACTGTCGAAGGTAAACTCGCGAATGACAATCCACGGTCTGGGTAAAATTTTTAATGAGTTATCACGTCGGTTATTCAATAACCGACGTTATAATTTTTTTAAAAACATTTATAACGTCGGTTATTCAATAACCGACGTAAAAACCTTCCTCCGATTATTTTTTGACGTCGGTTATTTTATAACCGACGTTATAAAGGGCTCAAAATCCGTGTTTTTTTACGTCGGTTATTCCATAACCGACGTCAAAAACATTTGCGGATTCTTTTTTTTACGTCGGTTATAAAATAACCGACGTAAAAAGGCCTTCAAAAACCGCGTTTTTTACGTCGGTTATTGAATAACCGACGTAACAAACACCCCCCGCTTCTGTTTTTTACGGTGGTTAATGTATAACCGACGTAAAAAACGAAGCTGCACGATTAATAACGTCAGTTATAACAATAACCGACGTTAAAGGTGTACCGAACACAGGTTTTTACGTCGGTTATTTAATAGCCGACGTAAAAAACCTCGTTTTACATATTATGACGTCGGTTTTATATAACCGACGTAAAAAATGGTGACGTAAAAAACGTTTTCTGCACTAGTGCCACTTGGAAAGAATCTCTGTTAACATCACACAACAGCTGGCTAAATGGAAGGGAAAGTCCTTGTCCCAAGTAGGAAGAGTATGCCTTATCAACTCTGTCATCACCTCAATGTTTGTTCATGCCTTATCTATATATAGATGGAGATTAAGTCTGATCAAGTCTCTTCAAGCCAAGATTCAGAACTTCACATGGAAAAGATTAATTAATGAAAAAAATTGGTAACTATTGCATTGAAATATTGCATTAAAACCATTGAAATGGGTGGTCTTGGAATTAAAGATCTCAGGGTTTTCAATGAGACCTTGTTGGCCAAATTCACATGGAACCTCTTCGTACACAAGGAAGAGGAGTTGGATTTTCTGAAAGAAAGATTTACTGCTCACTTGTGCAATGGTTACACTGGGTATATGCGATTCTCTATCTGGACCACAATTAAATCCTCATACCAGGATATTATCTCTCAACCTATTTGGGATGTTTCAACTCACCCCAATTTGAACTATTGGCTCACTCCGTGGCTCGATCGCCCTCTACATGAAATCATGTAGGTACCTCAGGGTCTGAAACACATGTCTATCAATGATCTCAATGATAGGCTGATAGATTTGGATGGACTTCTACCACCACACATCATCTCCCAGATTCATCGTTACAACTACATTGATTCGGATACTCTCATATAGAAGCCGAATCTGATTGGTCAGCTCACTACAAGGGAGTTTTACAAGCATAAATGCCGGCAAGTCCTGGATCCCCCCTCATGGATTCTGAAATACTAGTGTCATTTCATTCCCCCTAGACACTTCCTTCTTCTTTGGAAGATTTGGAGAAACATGCTACCTATGCATGGTCAGCTGCAAAGAGCCGGATGTTAGATTGTTTCAGCCTACAACATTTTTTTGCGAGGTGCTAAAAGCACACACCACCTCTTTGTTGAATGCAATCTTGCACATAGACTATGGAATTACATGAAAGATGTCTTTGGCCTATGTTTACCCCTGGAACCTTTTCCCAAAGGATTCTCTTTATTACAAATTTCTGCTGTAGTGATCAGCTTCACAATCTCCTTCTTACTGCATCTGCAGCAATTGTTGTCTTCCTATGGGCTGCAAGAAATTTTGCTATGTTTTGGAATAAATCATGCTCCACACATGAGGGTATTATTGCCATGAACAGTGCTGTTCGAATGGCTGGGTATATTCAATCAGGTATGATGAACAATTGCTTCACTGATCTTGTTACACTCCGCACTCTTGGTGTTTCTGGAAGGTGAAAAAAACCGATGCTGATGAAGTACATTAGATGGATTCCACCAATCCCGTCATGGATCAATGTCAACGATGATGGTGCGGCAGCAGGCTCACCAGGCCCTTCAGGTTGTGGTGGTGTTTTATGTACTTATCGAGGTTTTGTCAAGGGTATCATCTATCATTTCATTGGGAATGGATGCTCTTATGAGACAGAGCTTTGGGCTATTATCAAGGCTGTTCGTTTTGCAAATCAATTTGGGTGGATGCATCTATGGATTGAATCAGATTCGATGCTTACATTGGAGGATCTTCACCAAAACTCAAGAAAGGTTCCATGGCGGCTTCTACCCCAATGGATTGAATGCCTTAGCCTATCCAAGAACCTGAGTATCAAGATCACTCATGCATATAGGGAAGTCAATATGGTTGTCGATGTTCTTTCCAAGATGGCTATTGAAGAATGCTGCTCACGATGGTCATTCATTGCTCCTTCTCTTTCCACGACTCATGTAGTCTCTAACATGAAGGGCACTATCCGCAACCAAATGTACAAGTCCCCCATGTAATGTTTTGTACTTTTTCTTTTTTATAAACTGAGGTGACAAGCTCTCTTCTTGGCCCGTGACTTCTTTCCCCTAAAAACCTTAGATCATAAAAATGACCTAAAAATCCCAAAAAATGTTAAAAACCCCCAAAACCATGGAAAAACATAGAAAATACTTAAAAACCTAAAAAAATTAAAACCCCTAAAAAACCTAAAAGATAGAAACCCTCTCAAAAACTAAAACCCCTCAAAATCCCAAAAACAATAAAAATCTATAAAATCCAAAAAAAACCCTAAAATACCTAAAACATAAAAAACCATGAATATTTTGAAAATCCCTAAGAAAACCATAAAAATATAAAAACACTTTGAACCCCTAAAACCCTAAATAATGCAAAAAAAACCCTTAAAATATAAAAAGACCTTAATACCCTTAAAACCTTCAAAACCAATAAAATCCCTAAAATCCTTAAAACCATAAAAACCAATAAAAACCTAAAAAGAAACAAAATACTCTAAAAACCATTTAAACTCAAAAAATGATATAAATAATAAAAAACATTAAACTCCAAAAAAATAATAAAACCTAAAATCCAAAAAATACCAAATAATACCTTTGAACCCCTAAAACCTCTAAAATCCCAAAAACCCATAAAAATCATAAAAAATATAAGAAAGATCTAGAAATTCCTAAAACGGAAAAAACCCAAAATCCCTGAAAACCCCTAAACGACCTTAAAACCTAAAAATTCTTAAAAACACTAAATGATCTATAAAAGGAAAAAACACATGAAAACCCTAAAACCTGAAAATCCTTAAAATGCTTAAAAACCATAATAACCATAAAAATCTTAAAGTAACCCTAAAATCCCAAAAAATGTAAAAAAATGTTAAAATCCATCAAAAAACAACTTCTAAATACCATAAAAACCTAAACACAATTTAAACCCCTCAAAACCATAAAAACCCTTGAAGACCTTAAAAACCTAAAAACAAATAAAACCTTAAAAACCCACTAAAAACTATAAAAAACTTTTGAACCCCCTTTAAACATTAAAAAATTATAAAATCCCATAAAAACTATAAAATTAATCAAAAAAAATTGCAAAAAGAGAAAAAAATTAAAATCCCTAAAAGCACAAAAAACCCTAAAAAACCATAAAAATCCAAATACCACAAAAAATTAAAAAATATCTAAAAAACTTAAACAAATAAAAAAACCTTTAAAACCCTAAAAAACAATAAAAACCTAATAAAACATAAAATCTATAAAAATCTGAAAACAAAAAAAACAATAAAATATAATAAAACCTCCAAAACCCCTAAAAACCATAAAAACCCCAAAAAATATTAAATACCCTAAAAACCAATAAAAAACTAAAAACAACTAAAAATTATAAAACACATTTAAAACAAAAAAACATAAAAAAAAGTCTATAAAACCTTAAAAACCCTAAAAAACTCAAAACAACCGAAAAACCAAAAAAAAAACAATAAAACCCCAATAACACTATAAAATACTTAAAAATCCTAAAAACCATAAAAATACTAAAATAACCCAAAAAACCTTAAAAATGTGAAAAACCACAAAAAACCTAAAAAAACCAAAGAAAACATTTAAATATAAAAAACAATTAAAACCCCTAAAATTTTAAAAAAATTCTAAAAACCTTAAAACCCACTAAAAACCATAAAAACCATAAAACCATAAAACCACTAAAAACATTAAAAACAATAAAAACCTATAAACCCATAAAAACACTAAAATATATAAAACAATTTTAATAAAATAATAACATTAAAAAATCAAAAACCATCAAAACCCTGAAAACTCAAAAAAAAAACCATACAACCAAAAAAAATCCATAAAAATCATAACACCCACCTAAAAATAAAAAAAATATAAAAAACCTAAAAAAATGCTAAAGACTCTAAAAAATATTAGAAACAATAGAATCTCATAAAAATACTAAAACATACCTATAATACATAAAAATGGAAAAACCCAAAAAACCATAAAAACTCTTAAAAAACATTAAATTCCAAATCACATGTAAAAACCATAAAACCTACAAAAATTAGAAGCATTAAAAACCCCTAAAATCCCTAAAACCTCTAAAAACCTTAAAACACCCAAAAATCCTTTAAAACCCAAAAACCCACTAAAAACTCTAAAAAACCTTTAAACACATAAAAACATTCAAAACAATAAAAACTATAAAACCCCAAAAAATCTCAAAAATACCCCAAAAACCTAAAAACACCATAAAACCCCTAAAAATGTCAACATCCCTAAAAACACTATAAAACAATAAAAATACTAAAAACGTTATAAAACCCCTAAAAATATAAAAGATCGTAAAACCTTTATAAACCGTAAGAAAACCATAAAAAACATAAAAAACGCAAAATCCCCCTAAAAACCTAAAAATGATAAAATCTATAAAATCCCTAAAAACCAAAAAAAATCTATAAAAATCCTCAAAATCCCAAAAAATCCCTAAAAATGGAAAAAAACCAAAAAATTCTTGAAACAACCTAAGAAAACCTTCAAAACCTAAATACATTAAAATCCCAGAAAAACCTAAAAAATGGTAAAACACCTAAAAGAACCCAAAATCTCAAAAACCCCAAAAAATAATGCAGGCCTGCAAAAACCATACAAAACACTAAAGTATAATAAAACCTCTAAAAAATATAAAACATAATAACGTTTCATTCTCTTAAAAGGTTGAAATACTATAAAAAACATTAAAACCCCTAAAAACACAAAAAAACCTACAATTCTTAAAAACCCAAAAACCCTCAAAATCTATAAAAATCCAAAAAACCTTAAAAACATAAAAAAATCCATAAAAATCCATAAAAACACAATATCCCTAAAATCCATGAAAATCCATAAGAAAACCATAATAACCCAAAAAATATAAATCCCTAAAAAAAGAAAAAAACACAAAAAACTATTAAAAATGTAAAACCCCACAAAATCCCTAAAACCCATAAAAATTATTAAAAATCCCCAAAAAATATATATGTTTAAAGAACCATAAATACCTAAAAATCAATAATAAATGATTAAAAACCTAAAATCATTTAAACACCATAAAAACATAAAAATTCTAAAAACCCTAATATACCTTAAATATATATGGAACCTCTGAACCGATAAAATCTCTAAAAAACAAAAAAATCCCCAAAAATCCCATTAAAACAACTAAAAACTCTAAAAACCCTTCAAAACCTTAAAAAAATTAAAAACTACAAAAAAACCTCAACACCTTAAAAACTTAAAGAAAAAATAAAAACAATAAAACACTCATAAAACCCCTAAAAATCTAAAAACCCCACAAAATCCATAAATTCCCAAAGAACCATAAAATAAAAAAACACTACAAATCCGTAGAAACATAAAAACCCTAAGAACCCTAAAAAATGATAATAAGATATTAAAAACCTAAAAAATCTTAAAACCCCCAAAAAAGAAAAAATAATAAAAAACCCCTAAAATGCCTAAAATCTTTAAAAATCCCGAAAACCCTAAAAATGAAAAAAATATATAAAAAATCCTTAAAAATCACTAAATACATGGAAACCCCCAAATACCCTGAAAACCCCTAAGAAACCTTTAAATAAACTAAAAACACACAAACTCCAAAAAACATAAAAACATTTAAAACCCCTAAAAACATTAAAACCCCTAAAAGG
This sequence comes from Viscum album, assembly GCA_963277665.1. Taxonomy (NCBI): domain Eukaryota; kingdom Viridiplantae; phylum Streptophyta; class Magnoliopsida; order Santalales; family Viscaceae; genus Viscum; species Viscum album. The sequence continues at coordinate 1,420,191,123 of OY728136.1, read as the reverse complement.
CCATAAAAACACTAAAAACCACAAAAAAACACAAAAAACCACTAAATGCCTTAAAATGTTAAAAATCATAATACCCTAAAAAACTAAAATGGAGACCCTAAAAACAAAAGAAACCATAAAACCCCCAAAACCCATCAAAATCTATAAAAATATTAATAACCATATAAATTATAAAAATACCTTAAAATACGTGAAAAATAAAAAAAACATTGAAAACACTAAAAATATATCGGTAAACCTTAAAAACCTAAAAAACATAAGCCCCTAAAAACCTAAAAGACACTAAAAAACATAAAAACACTAAAAAACTAGACAACGCAAAAATACCTCAGAATCCCTAAACCCATAAAATAATAAAAACTATAAAAATACATAAAAACCCCTAATAATAGAAAAATCTAAAAAACTAAAAACCATTAAGAAAACATAAAAACCATAAAAAAGAATTAAACCCCTAAAAACCAAACAAATGATAAATTACCTAAAACCCCATAATGACTCTAAAAACACTAAAACCCACTAAAAACCATAAAAACCCCAAAAACATTAAAACACCCAAAAATCCCATAAACCCCTAAAACCACTAAGAACTCAAAAAAAATCTTACAAACCATTAAAACATAAGAAAAACTCTAAAATCCTAAAAACCATAAAAAACATATAAACTCAAAAATTACCATATACCCAAAAAGACTATAAAATCCCTTAAAATTCTAAAAATCCCTAAAACCCTTGAAAATATAAAAAACCATTAAAAAAATAAAAAACATAAAACCCCTAAAACACTAAAAGTCTAAAATATCTAAACCCAAATAACTCTAAAAACTAACAATATCTCTAAAACCCAAAATATTGTATAAAAATTCCAAAAAACCCAAAAATACTAAAAATTAAAAACCCTTAAAAACCCTGAAAAACCCTAAGAAAACATTAAAAACCAAAAACACTTAAACCACTAGAAAACCTAAAAAAGAAAAAAATATAGAATGTCCCGAAAATAGCTAAAACCCAAAATACCCCTAAAAACATTATAACCCCTAAAAAACCAGAAACCTCAAAAACCCCACAAAAAATTATAAAACCCCTGTAATCCCCGAAAATTATAAAAAACACTAAAAGAAATTAAAACTCTTAAAAATAAAATAACCCTAAAATCCTAAAAAACCATAAAAACCTAAACAACCCTAAAAACCTTCAAAATTATAAAGTACCCTAAAAATAATAAGAATACTAAAAAAGAACTAAAAAATTATAAAACCCTAGAAAAACCTTATGAAAACATTAAAAACAAAAAAACACTTAAAATGCATAAATCCCTAAAAACACTAAAACCCGTAAAAACCCTAAATGACCCTAAAATCTCTAAAACCCAATAAAACCATAAAAACGTTAAAACCACCTAATAACATTAAAAAACCTAAAATTCCATTAAACCCTAAAATACAAAAAATAATAATAATCCTTTATAACCATAAAAATGTATAAAAAATTTAAAAACCATTAAAATCATAAAAAATTAATAATACCCAAAATACCCAAAATACCCATAAAAACCATAAGAACCCTAAACATCCATAAAAACCTTAAAAATCCATAAAATAACTAAAAACCATAAAAATCCTAAAGAATCCTTAAAAATCCAGGAATATGTAAAAAACACTAAACATCCTGAAAAACCGTTAAAAGACCTTAAACACCTAAATACACATTAAACCCATAAAAAGCTAAAAATAATATCAACTCTAAAAATCCATAAAACCCCTAAAAAAACCTAGAGACCCAAAGAACCATCAAACTCCAAAAACAATCCCAAAAAATGCCTAAAAATATTAAAAACTCTAAAAACTATGAAAAACCACAATAAATCCTTAAAAACATAAAATAATTAAAACCGTTAAAAAATACCAAAAACCCTAAAAACAATAAGAAACCCTAATACCCATTAAAATATTAAAACCCCTCAAAATACCAAATAAAACCTAAAAATCATAAAAATACATACATGCCCAAACAATACCATAAAATATAGAAAACCCTAAAATATCTGGACATACATTAAGAAAAAATTGAAAACTAAAAACACTTAAAACCTCCAAATACATGAAAAATGATAAAACCATAAAAACCCTAACAAGGCCCTAGAACCCTAAAATACAAAAAACGATAAAAACCCATAAAAACCATAATAAATCTTAAAAACTCAGAAAAATGTAAAATCCCCAATAAAAACTCTAAAACCCTTTTAGTAACTAAAATGGTAGAAAAATTTAGAAATCTATATAACACCTAAAAAATCAAATAACCAAAAATACCCAAAAAACCCAAAAATCCCTAAAAAACCTAAAACCCACAAAATACCAAAAATCCATAAAAATCCATGAAAGTCCCTAAATTTTTTTAAAATAATAAAAAACCCTAGAAACCTTAAATAAACATAAAACCATAAAATAATTAAAACCCTTAAAAACTCCACAAATTATAAAATCCCTAAAAACCCTAGAAAGGTTAAAACCCCAAATTAACCCAAAAATATATAAAACCATAAATATCTTAAAAAAACAACTAAAATGGATAATAATTATGAAAAACCTTATAAAAACCATAAAAACCCAAAAACTCCAAAAACTCTTAAAACAAAAAAAAATGCTAAAAACACTAATAAAATCCTAAAAACCCTAAAAACCCTAAAAACCCTAAACCCATAAAAAGTATAAAACCCCCTAAAAACCTTAAAAATAATGAAAACCATTATAAACACTAAAATCCTTAAAAAATAAGTAACCCTAAAAAACAATAAAAATCAAGAAAACCATGAAAACCAAAAAAATAAAAAAAAAACACTAAAATCCCAAAAAAAAACCCAAAAACCCTAAAATTCATAAAAACTCTAAAAACACTAAGAATCCCTAAAAACCCTAAAATGTCGTATTAATATTAAATAGCCAATTAAATCCATAAATATGTATAAACCTTTAAAAACAATAAAACCCCACAAAACCCCATAAAACCCTAAAACACTTACTTATAAAAACAGAAAAATGCTACAGACTCTAAAATACCAAAAAATACCAAAAAACACCTAAAATTTCTCAACATCCCTAAAAACCCTAAAAATAAATAAAAACATAAAAACCCATAATGACAAAAAAAATCCTATTAAATCCTTGGAAACCTAAAAACACTTAAAAACCCTAAGAAGATAAAAAACTAAAACCCTAAAAATACTAAAAATCGTCAAAATCAATAAAACCTCGAAAAACCCATAAAAAATCCCTAAAATACCTAAAACATAAAATACCATAAAAACTTTTAAAAACCTTAATAAATAACAAAAAACTAAAAAAACATTAAACCCCTAAAAACCTAAAAATGTTAAAAACCTTTAAAACCCATAAAAGACCCTCAAAACCAAAAAATCCATGAAAACCCCTAATAAAATTAAAAACCCAATAAATACCCTAAACCACCTAACAACTCTAAAACCAATTTAAACCTTTGAAAACACTAAAAATTTTAAAACCCAATAAAAATTCCAAAAAAACCCCTAAAAATCCAAAAACACTATAAAAACCATGAAAATCCCTAAAAACATTAAAAACCCATAAAAATAAAAATAAAAACATTAAAACGTAAAAAAACCATAAATACCCAAACCACCCATAATAAAACCCTAATATCAAAAAACACATAAAATTATTAAAAATACTAAATACATTAAAACCCCTAAAGACCCTAAAAACCCTACATCCCCTAAAACCCCTAAAGACCTCAAAAATATCTAAAAAACCTAATAACCAATAAAATCATAAAATTTCAATAAAATTTCAACAAAAGAAAAAAGCATAAAACCCCAAAGACCCTAAGAAAAATTTAAAGTCATAAGAAAACACAAAGCTTCTAAAACCCTTAAAATGCTAAAACACTAAAAATTCCTAAAAAGTCCCAAACTACCCCTACAAATGATTAATACCCGTAAAACCTTAAAATCCCTAAAAAACCTATAAAAACAAAAAAACCACTAAAACACTAAACCCCTATAAACCACTAAAAATGATAAAAACTTCAAAAACATTAAATACCATAAAAAAACTAAAAAACCCCTAAAAACCCAAAAAAACCCCGAAAAACCTAAAACACTTAAAAAACATAAAAACAATAAATACCATAGAAATATTTAAAAACCCTAAGAATACCAACAAATGTAAAAAACACAAAAACCTCTAAAAATCCTAAGAAAACATAAAAGACAAAAAAAACTTAACCCCCCCCCCCAAACATAAAAAATGAAAAACCCTAAAAACCAAAAAAACCTTTAAAAACATAAAACCCCCTAAAACTATATATAATTTAAAACCCAATAAAAACTAAAAAAACCCATTAAACCCATAAAAAATTTTAAAAACATCATAAAAATTAAAACCCTAAAAATTCAAAAAACCTAGAATAGAGATAAACCATAAAAATATGAAATACCCTTAAAATCCCTAAAAACCCTATTGAACTACAAAACAATAAAAATCCATAAAATTCACAAAAAAATTATAAAAATCATAAAATCTCTAAGGAAAACTTAAAAATATAAAAACAATTAAATTTTCAAAAAACATGAAATTTGATAAAAATCTAGAAAACCCAAAAAACCCTAAAACCATAAAATTACCTAAAAACATAAAAAACCATAAAATAATTAATAATCCCAAATAATCTATAAAAACATAAAAAACTTTGAAAAAAAGAAAAACCCTATGAAAACATAAAAAACTTGGAAATAGTTAAAATCTTGAAAAACACTAAAAACCCAAAAAACCTAAAAAGATCCCCCCAAGACCCCAAAAGGGAGTGTATATGTGCAATAACACCTTGGGGGGGTTTGAGAAAAAGATTCCATTTTCATTTCTTTTCAGAATTAGATCTAAATTATGGGGGTACGATTTGATTGATAAATTATGTTTAAATAAAGGATTTCACTTCTTCTGATTGTTTTCTTCTCGTGAAATTGTTCAAATTATTTCAATTGGCCCTTTGTTCTTTACATATAGATAAATGATTATAATATCATTTTATCTAAGTATTTCTATTTGCAATGAATAATTCTTTATTTTTCTTGTTTAAGTGAATTCATAGAAAGTTCCTTTTTAATCCTAGTCTACTAATGGTCTCAACAACTTTTCAAGTTATATCATCAAGCCTCTCTTCATCAAAAAATCCACATTTGATATCAACATGATTAATTTTTCACACATTTATGATGAAATATCATCCTAGAAAGATCGTTTATAGGAAATTACAATGTACCTTAGATTTGGATCTTCCACCATCATCAAAGTGTAGTACAGTTGCGTTGTAATAACTTGTTGATTTTTAAAAATATTTTGGAAGAATTTTAATTAGTGAAAAAAGTACCTGCCTCATTTTCTTCTTCTGATTCAAAGGAAGTTATTCATCATTCTCTTCATGTAATGAATATGCTGGGTACTAGGTTGTCTTCCACTTATAGTAAATATGATTCACTTCCCACTAGTAATTTAGGTTCTTCTATAGAGGATTGTTCATGTTCATTTTCCTGAAAAATTCCAATCCTGATAAAAATTGCATAATTATTTTATAGAATTCCTTTGATTGTCTGATAGAGGATCCTCATCAGAAGTCATTGGTTCTATTTCAACTTTTATTATTCCTACCCCTGTGTAACTGCATACCTCAAAGTAGTAGGGTCCTTCTTTTGGGTATGTTATTTGTATTTCTATATTGGGTTATGTTCCCAACTTTTCTTCCTCTCTTATTGTGTTGAAGGATTCTAGGAGTTTGAGGGATTTATCACCCACGTATAGGAATTCTTATTATGTTATTAATGTTTCTTCTTTTTCTTCTGATGGAAAGAAGGGTTCTAGAATAATGGAGTTAATAATTTTCATGTTTGAGTAATATGTTTTTCATTATATTATTTATTTATGTAATGTGGATGTTTGGGATTCCTCTCTATGTTTAGAACCCCCTGATCATGTTAGTCACACATCTTCTACCTTAAGTGATAATCCTCTTAGGGATAAATTGGTTGAGGTGAATAAATATTATTCATAGAGGGATCAAATCAGAATTAGACCTAAGATGGATTTTTTGATAACCCCTATGTTCGAATGATTAATTTTCGAGTATAAACTATTAGGGGCATAAACACCCATAGAAAACAAAGGGAATAACATGATCTCATTTTCTATAACAATTTGGTTTGTTTTGGATGTGTAATAACAAAGGTTAAAATGGATAATATTTTTTATGTGGTAGGGAATATTATTATAGGTTGGAAATATTGGAATTGGTGGCCTATAAACCAACTTCTTTATACTTTATGATAAACTTGAATTCATTGGATGAATATTAATAATCTCTTTATCACATCAGGACTATTCTTCTACGTGACATAGTATGTTATAATTTCTTAAGAATAGATATCACTCTAAATGGTCATAGCAGATCCCTGCTATGGTGAGAACCCAGAAGTTCCATGACCCTATTATTAAATATATGTTCTATGGTCGGATGATATAATTTTAAAGGACACATAAGATACAAGATATAAGTGGTTAAGACCCATGAAACTTTGAGGCACCTTATCATAGAGTGCACCCATGGTAATATCCAGGAGGATACTATGAGAACTTGACCTGCCGGTAGGAAATACACATTCATAAGTGTCATTAGATGTTCCTACCTGCAGACTTGTGTACAAGTCCTTAGGCTTTTTTATTATTATTAATGGGTATTATGACTCACATGCTTAGATGTATTAATGAAAACCATGATGAAATATGGTTGCGGCGAGGTAGGATATGTTGGGCGAATCACAAGTAATAATGCATTAATGAATAATGCTTCAGAAATTTTTCCACTTCTACGAAAGTAGATATATAAATCCCTTTGATGGAAATGATATAGTCTAAATAAATCCATTTCCACGGTGTTCTCTAGAAAAGTTCAATTCAGGGAATTCAAAAAATGAGAAATTGATCACATGGGTTGATGGCACTTGCATGCAACCCTCTTTATTAGAGATATTGGGACAAAGGGATTATATTGTACAGTAAGAATTCGTATGAGTTGACATTTTGTTGCAACATAATCTTGTTTCTCTTGGGTGCCTTAACCCATTAATAGAAAGTAATCTTGGACTTTAGGCAAACCCACCTAATGAAGTTGAGAAATAGGCCTAGAGGGTCACACACTAAGTGTAGAAAGTATCAATGTTAAATAATTTATTTTTTAACAAGTTGAAAAAATATTATTCCCAATTGTGTTTTAATAATTATTCAAGTATGTCTGATCCCATTTACTTAATCGCTATTTATTTGAGACAATATATTACGGAGGAAATATTTATTTATCAATAATAATGTAGTTATATTTATTTAATAAATAAAGTGTCATTATTCAAGGCCCAATTAATATTGAGGAGGATTGGTGGACCATGTTTATGGGTTCATGGAGAAATAATAATAAATATTATTTGGTTAAATGGTATTTAGATATAACATGCAAGTTATACGCATGTCATGGAAATAATAGCATTGTTATTATTATTTAAGATGGGGTTTCACATGGAATAATAAAATAATTAATGGCACTTGTGCTAATTATTTATTATTACCAGGTGAATAAAATTCTCTATTATGTTATAATTATCTAATTCGAAAAGGGGTCATTCCATCATCTTAACAATCATTGTGTGACCAACATCCTTGGAGAAAAGATATCGAGGCTATAGAACTCATCCCTCTCCAATAACGCTCTCAAGACTAAGAGAGATCCTTCTCTATCGGATCTAGGATAATGCTTTCGAACCAATTCTCAAGGAAATCAAAGGCAGAATCCAAAAGCACAAGGATCTTCCATGCCAGCACTTGGAGAATTTTTCATAGATTTCTAGAGATATGTGGAGCACACGTAGATCACTACTAGAGTATTCATATCCTTGGATTCTACATCAAAAATAAGCCACACCTCATACCCATGGTCGAACACATCAACAAATAAAGAATCACCTTGGAATAAATTCTTTAATTTATTTAAATTAATTATAAGAAAAATATGTCGATCCTCTCTTCTGGGTTCTAAGTTTTATCCTTTTTATTTTAACATTGATTCAATTACATAGATACTGTAATTTATCTTTGTATTGACCTAGGATTAATCATCAATTATGGAAATTTTTAAATTTTGTTACATTCCCATCCTATGCATCTGCTACACCCAAAAACTACAAGTGGTATCAGTGGGGTCATATTTTCATTTATAATTATATAAATAATTCATTGATGATTTATGCTTTAATAATTTAGTTTTTAAATTCATGTTCAATCATTTTTATAATCTGAATTTCTAGATCTATTCTTCCTATTTGGTTTCTCATAGATCTAATAGAAATGAATAATTTTTTGGATTAAAATTACATAGAGGATCTCATCAGGAGGTGCTGATGATTCTTTATTGGTAACATTACAGTGCACATTGTGTATTTAGAATTACACACTGTGTAATCTGACACACAGGTTGTGTAATCTATATTACACATTGTGTAGTTGTGTTCAAATGCACCTTGAGTAATTCAATAATTACTCAAGCTATATTAATTAATGACACACGATGTAGTAAATTTTTACACCGAGTTTTGACCAGGACAAACTGGTGCATGGTCAGCCGAACTATATGTCATGTGTCCCACTAGACATGGAATGTAGTCCCTTCAGGTCAGGGTCAAGTCATGTATCCCATACATGGCTTTCTTAGATGGTGATCATGTAATGCTAAGTCTATACGGCGTGTGTCCCACTAAACCTATAGTATACTCTGAATATTTCTGAAGTACACCTCACACACTGTTTCAGAAAGCATGTACTTTGGATGGATGGTGAGGAGGGTGCATGCCATGTAGTTAGATCTACATGTCGTGTAATATTTCTAGATTATGGAAATTTAAAAATTTATTATTATATTATGTAAACCCTTGAGACATGTATCTATGTGTGGGTATAAAGATGGGTCACAACATGTGATAGGTATCTGATATATATATATATATATATATATTATCATCTATATAATGTTCAAAGATTTTCACATCATGTATGAGTTGGATTATAATTATAATTCTACATGCATGTTACATATCAAAAATAAAAAAATGTATACAAGCATAATACATGCTGGGTAGTTTTGGATTGGTATTCACTAGGTTTCCTCCAAGGTATAAGTTATATACAAGATTATGGATTATAATCTCAAGGAAATTCAAAAAAGTATTAATATAAAAAGGATTGATTAATTAAAGATAATGATTAATCAATTCAATCATAATTTGTATTAATATAAACAATTAAATATTTTAATGCTAGTTTTATTAAATGCGTAATTTTTTTCATATATGTGGTTGATCATGAGTTAGACCCGACCTTTTTTTGTGATTAGTTCTCTTTTAATTAATTTATTAAATTAAAACCGTTGGTCTCTGTTACTTCTCCTCATTAATATGTAGGGCTTGTGTGCCCATGGTTTATTTTATGTAATACCCCTTTTATGCCTTACCTACATGTGAGTTAAAACATATGTAATGGATGGAGCCCCCATGATAGTTTATGTGGTTCATGTTAGGAGCCAAGGAGAAACCAATCCAAGAAAATACAAACGTGGACATGTGGAATGTTGTAAACACGAACGCTAAATAGTTCAAGGTGTTTCTCCCCTAGGTCAATGTTATTTTATCAACCAATAGATAAAATAACAAATAATAAATCTCTTGATCATACCCTTTATTTATTTCTGTCAGTTGTATAGTTATTCATTATGGATATTTGACGCAATCACAAAATTAATGAACTAACAAGCATACAATATGAAACTAAAATAAAATGGATTATGCGTAAATCTTATCTATACATGGTTAATCACTTAATTATATCCCACTTAATATTAACAAGCATGTGAAAAGATAATAAGTGACAATTTACACAAAAAGGATAAAATCCCTCAATTAAATATTAAGTTAGTAAAACATTCCATTACTTCAGTTAGAATCAGACCATAGTTCAAAGTTCTTGACCAACATTATTTGGGGTGCTTTCAATTATCGGGGAATTATAATTTGAGGTTTTGGGTTGAATTAAATTAGTTTACATCAAGGGTTAACTTCCCTAGTTGGACTTGGTGTAACTAAGAGGAAAATATTGAGGAAATAAAAAATTAAGGATTTTAGGATTGGGGAGTCCACTTAGTAGATCATGTGGTTGTGATTTAATGCAGTTGGAATTTGGAATGCCTACCAAAAACCATTTATATTTCTTGACCAACCCTAGTTAGGGTAATGAGAAGGGAAATATGGATCCTTAACACAAGAATTTCCAAGCAATAGGATATTTCGAAGCCAATGGGGAGGGATATTGGGTCTCAAAAAAATAGTGAGAGACTAATAAATATTAATTAATTAATTTGTTTAAATTTATCAAGATAAAGTACTAAAACTCTATTCATATTTATTTCTAGAAACATAAATAAAAATGACATCAAACATATCGTTATGATCCATACTCAAGAAGGAAAACATTTTCACCGGTATTAATTTCAAGGAGTGGCAATGGCATCTTCAGATTATCCTTCACCATGAGAGGAATCTTTATGTGTTGGAAGAGGCTTTACTAGTTGTTCCTGGGAATGAGGAATGTTATGAGGAACTCTCTATGTACAATAAAAATCTGGATGACACTATGGATGTTCAGTGCCACATGATATCATCCATGACCATTGAGATATTGACGCATTATGAGGAAATCAATGCTTATAGCATGATGTCTCCCCTTCAGGATCTCTATCAAGATAAGGAAAGACCGAAGAGGTATGAGATCTCCAATTCTTTGTTCACTATTAATCATGGAGAGTTCACACCATCCAACCAAGAATAATATGGTCCAAATTCAGGGAAAGGAAAAGGAGGTAATATGCTATTCATGTGTCAAGTCAGGTCACTAGAAGAGGAACTACACCTAGAGTCAAGGGGAATCTAAAGGTGCATTTTTTATCGAGTTCAATCTTTCCATTTCTACACATTGGGTATTAGATACAACGTGTGGTGATAACATCTACATTCAAATGTATAAACCGAGTATATTTTAGAAAAAATCCATATGAGAGGTGGATCTGCAAGCTGTCAATGGTTTGAGGCTAGATTCTCTTGACATTGGTGACTAACACCTTTCATTGCCAACTGGGATTATTTTTATTTTACCAGACTATTATTATATACCAAGTGACACTAAGAACCTAATTTCTCTATCGAGTTTATATAAATATGGATTTATTTTCATGTTCAGAAATAAATGTTTCTACTTTTACTAGGAAAACATATGTTATGGTATGGCTCATATAAATAATGGTTTTTATGTATTAAATTACAAGAACCAAGTGCTATAAATTGATAACAAACCAAGTTCACAAGATTCATACAACACTCAGTTGTGGCACCACTATTTTAGTCATGTAAATGAGAATCATTTGACAAAGATCTACCAAGATGATTATTTAGACTCTTCAGATCTATATCCACTTGATAGATTCTATGCTTGTTTATAATGGAAAATGACCAAAGAAATATTTGGTGGATAGGGTGATAAGGTCACAGAGATTCTGGGATTTGTAGACACTATTGTGTGTAGAACATTTCTAGTAGAAGCTATAGGTGGATATTCTTACTTCATTAATTTTATGAATTACTTGAGTAGATATGGCTATGTCTACTTAATGAGGTATAAGTTCAAGTCCTTTTGAAAATTCTAGGAGTTCAAGAATGAAGTAGAAAATTATCTTGGTAAGAAGATAAAGAAACTTTTATCAGATTGAGGTATATAATATCTAAACCAAGAGTTAATTTACCTTTTATAGGAGACTGGGATTATATCTCAACTAAATCCACCCTATACACCATAGTAGAATAGAGTTAGTGAAAGGAAGAACCATACCGTAATTGACATGGAAAGGATGATGATGAGTCATGAAAATATTCCATTATCCTATTTTGGATATGCATTCCAAACTATGACATACACATTAAACCATGTACCCAATATAGTGTAAAATGGTATTCCCTTTGAGAGATGGAGTGGAATGAAACCCATTCTGTCACATACATGTGTATGGGGATATACAAGAAGTTTGTTATGGATTTTTCATGCAACAAATTAGCACCTCGGGGTATGAAGTGTATCTTTATAGGGTATCCAAAGGAAAAAGGGATGCTACTTATAAAACCAATCATCAAATAATGTGATTGTTTCCAGACATGTCGTCTTTCCTAAGAGGGAGAACATCCTAAAAAAGGATAGTGGGAGAAAGACTAACTTCGATGAAGTTAATGCTCAAGATACACCAGAGTTGGTATAGGAACAAGTTCCATAGGTCCCCATTGAAGAGGTAGTTCTTGAAACACAAGTATTGTGTAAGATTACAAGAGAGGTAAGGGAACTTGAGAGATATGGTTTCCTTGTCACTAAGGATAGTGACTCGTTATTCTTGGATAATGATGAACCAATCTCTTATAAGAAAGTAATAGAGGTCATAGAATATCAAAGATGGATAGAATCTATGAATTCCGATATAGATTCCATGTATCTAAACCAATTTTGGGTTCTAGTCACTGTTCTAGTTGATGTAAATCCTATTTTGTGTAAATGGGTAATCAAGAAGAAAATAGACATGGAAGGTCAAGTTAGTACCTATAAATTAATGCTAGTGGATAACGGTTTTAAACAATGTCAAGGAATTGGTTGTGATGAAACCTTTTTTCTTGTTTCCATGTTTAAATCCATAAGAATCATACTTGTTATAGAAACTTTCCATCACAATGAGATTTGGCATATAGATGTCAAAACTGAATTCCCTATTGGGAACCTTCTGGAAGATGTCTATATTACACAACCAGAAGGGTTTGTGATACCAGGTGATGCTAAAAGGGTATTTAAGTTGTAGATATCCATTTTTGGATTAAATCAAATATCTAGGTCATATAACATTTGATTCGATGAAGCCATAAGATAATTTGTTTCATTAAGAATTAATGTGAGACATGTGTTTAAAAGTGTTTTAATGTTAATGTGGTCATTATCTTAGTAGTGTATGTTGACAACATATTACTTATTGGAAACAACATACCAGTCTTTTAGTTAGTCAATGAATGGTTGAAAAGTGCTTCTCCATAAAGGACTTAGGTGAAGAAGAATACATTATATAGATCAAGATCATTCGTGATAGATCCAAGAGGTTTCTTCGACTATGTAAATGTACATACATTGACTAGATACTAAAGATATTTAGTATGGAACAATCCAAGTGGGTATTTGTTCCAGTGTCACATGGTATACATCTTTACAAGAAAATGAGTCCCCAGACACAACATGAAAAAGAAAAAATGGGTAATATTCCATATTTTTTAATGATAGGATCTATCATGTATTTTATGTTATGTACCTAACTTGAGGTTTCCTATGCACTGATAATGGTAGGTAGATATTAAGAAGATCCAGGAGAACAACATTGGAATACTGTCAAGACTATCCTTATGTATCTGAGAAGAACTAAGGATATGTTCTTGGTGTATAGAGAAGATAAGTAGATTGTCATGAGAGGGTATGTTGATGCTAGTTTTAAAACAAATTAGAATAAATTGAAGTCACAATCGGGATATCTTTTTTGTCTCAACGGAGGATCTGTAAGCTGGAAGAGTTCAAATCATCCATTTGTCTTTGATTCTACAGTGGAGTCTAAATATACAGCGGCTTCTGATGCAACCAAGGAATACATCATGATTTGAAACCTTTTCAATTATCTTGATGTGGTACCTAGTAGTATGGATCCCATTATATTGTATTGTGATAATACTTCAAATATGGATCTTGAAAAGGATCCATGGTCACATCAAAAGAAAAATCACATAATCTGAAAGTATCACCTCTGGAGGGATTTATATCAAAGAGGTGAAGTTATTGTGAGAAGAGTTTCCATGGAAGAGAACAGGTGGACCCCATGGCTAAAAGCTTATATTATGAGAAGCATGAATATCAAATGAGAGCTAGCAGACAAAATCTTGTTAGCAGTTGGCTCTAGTGCATGTGGATGTTTCTTGGAGTTAGTGCCTTATTAACCATGTTATTTGTACTTTATGATAAACCTTTAGTCATTGGATGAATACTAATAAACATCTAATTGCATCATGACTATTACTCTATGTGACATAGTATGTGATAATGTCCTAATAATAGTTTTCGCACTAAAAGTTCATAGCGGATCCCTACAATGATGAGAACAAAAAATTTCCTTGACACTATTCTTGAATATATTTTCTATGAACAGATGATATAATTTGAAGGGACACATATGATACAGGCTATCAGGGGTGGGGATCATAAAACTTTGAGTCACCTTCTCATGGTGTACGCCCTTGGTAATTTCTAGGAGGATATTATGAGAATAAGACCTGCTAGTATGAAATCCACATTCATAAGTTTCATTGGATATTCCTATCTACGGATGTGTATATTAGACCTTATAATTTAATATTATTATTAATGGGTATTATAATTCATGGAAATATATGTGTTGAAAAAAAATGTGATGATAGGTGTTCGTAGCGAGGTAAGATATATTGGGTGCGTCATGAGTAATACACCATTAATGAATAATGTGAGAAAATATTTTTCACTTATTAAGAAGTATATATCTCAGGACCTTTGATTGAAATGATATATCCTAACTAAATCCATGGTCATGGTGTTCTCTTGGAAAGTCCAATTTTGAGAAGTGAATGAATGACAAATCAATCACATGGGATGATGGCACTTTCATGTAACCTACTTGATTGGAGATATCGGGATAAATGGATTATATGACATAATACAAGTTTGTATGAGGTGACATGTCGTCACGACATCAACTTATTTCTCTTGGGATCCCTGATCCATTACTAGACAATAATCTTGGGATTTATACAAGCCTACCTAATGACAATGAGAAAGAGTCCTGGAGGGTCACACACTAAGTGTATCCAGTATCTCAGTTAAATAATTTATTATTTAAAAAGTTGAATAAATATTATTCATGTTTAGGGTTTAATAATTATTCAAGTATGTATGATCGCATTTATTTTGTTTCCAGTTAATCATGAGACTATATTAAGGATGAAATATTTATTTATTAGTTAATAATGTATTTGTATTTATTTAATAAATAAAAATTCATTATTCAAGGCCTAGTAAATATTGAGAAGGATTTGAGGACCAAGTTATGAGCCTGATGAGAAATAATATTAAATATTATTTGGTTAAATAATATTTAATTATAACATTCATGTTAAGCACATGTCATGGAAATTATATAATTTCAATTATTATTTAACATGGGATTTCACATGGAATAATAAAATAAGTAACGAAAATTGTTCTAATTATTTATTATTACCTATTGAATTAAATTTTCCATTATGTTATTATTCTCTAATTACCCAGTGGGTCATTCCACCTGCTTACTAATTGTTATGGGAACAACATCCTTCAAGAAAATATCTCAAGCATAGAGAACTATTCCCTCTCTAAGAATGATCTCAAGAATGTGAGAGATCCTCCTCCACCATATCTAAGAGAAGGATTTGGAAGTGATTCTCAAGGTGTTCAAAGGAGTAATTTGGAAGCGTAAGGATATTTCACAGTAACACCCAGAGACTCCTTTGGCGACATTTGAAGATACATGGAGAACATGTGGATCACCAATAGAAGATGCCCATCGTTGGATTATATTACACAAAAAAGACACACCACAGACCCGTGGTCTAACGCATCAATGAAAAAAGAATCACCTTAGAGGAAATTATTTAATTTAATTAAATTAATTATAAACAAATATTTTGATACTCACTTCTCAGTTTCAGGTTCTCTCCTTTTTCTTTTATATTTGAATAAATTCCGTGGATACTAGAATTTCTTATTATATTGATCCTGGATTAATCATCGATCATGGAAATTTGTATAGTTGGATACACACCCATACCATGCTTCATCTACACCCAGAACCTATAGAAAATTCCTCTTTATGCACTCTTCTTCTCCTTCGTGGAATATTCTGGTTTTAAGGAATCCTCGACTATTAGTTATAGATCTTAAATTTGAATCTTCCCACCACTTGTAATGCTAAGTAATTTCTATTAAGGTGGACTTTCCTATGTGATTCACTATGTTTTTTATTCAAAATCTGTTGCTAAGAGTTGAAATGTTTGGGAGAATTTGGACATCTGTACAACTTCTAGTAATGATGACACTTGAATTTTCCTTGGGTATTTTAATGTGGTGATATTTCTATAGGAGATATCTAGTGGCTATTTATAGAAGATTTTTTCTATGTAGGACTGTAATTTAGGGATTATAAATTATAATTTGGTCGACCATTAATGATTGGGGATGAGGTTCTCTTAGATGAAGGTGAATTTTGGTGTTTAAGGAAGATGGATAGAACCTTAGATAACTGTTCTTAGTTGTCTAGATTACCCATTTAGAGTGAAAATTTTAAACCTTTTTGTATCTATGCTCATACTCCTATTTTTATTAGAGCTAGATATGGATTGTACACTGGAATGCTTCCATTTAAAATTTTTAATCATCAGGTTAATTATGATAGCTTTCTGATCTCAGTGTCCTAATCTTGGAATGATGGTTTCAAAGGCTGTAAAATGTTACATGTTTATCAGAAGATTAATAGGGTTGAAATTTATCTCCATGAATTGAATACTTAGGTTACTGACCAGAATAATTCATAAATTGCTTCATTCAGTCCAAATTTATCTAAATTGGAAAATGAATATCTCAAAAATGGCCCCTATAAAGTCCTTATTCTAAAAGAGGTTAGATGATAAGTGAGGTTAAAGTCCTTAAAACTGAAGGAATTACTCTTAAACAAACAAACTATAATGGTCCACTCTCTAAAGGTGTAATATCTCAATACTGCATTATTTTTTAATTCAGTTAAATCCCAATTTAATTCTTCCATGTTGGTCCTTATTTATAGTGTTGATATTTTGATTATCAGTAATCCTAGAATTATTATATATGATTTAGTTTATTTCTTCTAATACTTGATTGTCCCCCCTCATGTTATGTCTTACCATGGGAGATCTAGTTTTTAGTAATTTTTGGTTAACTCCATTGATAGGTTTAGTTGTTTTTTACTAGACAAGACTGTAGAGTTGGTGAAAGTCCATTGGGTCTTATTTTCCCGTTATCCTAATAAAGCACCGGTTGCAGATGGTTTTAATGCTTTTTTTCTTCTATAAGGCTTGGTCTGTGGTTTTCTTGGATGTGAATGAAGCTACATTGGAATTATTTAGAACTAGGAATATGTTTTAATAAGCTAATGGATCCATCATTTAAATGATTACTAAGGTGCCGCATGGTGGTTACCTTAGAGATTTTAGGCATATTTCTTACTACAAGACAACATAAACATGTATTTCTAAGGTCTTAGTAGCCAGATTAGGATTGGTTCTTCCTTCTTGAATCAAAAATGCTAATTAATACTCTTTTCAAGGATGGTGAATCTCTGATAACATTTTGATTTCCCAGGAATTGATTTGGGATTATCATCTTGATTATACAGTTCGAAGATATTCCTTTAAGATTGATTTTTTATAATGATTTTGATTCTGTCGTATGAGAGTTCATTTAGGATTCCATGGACCTTATTATATTTTTTTTTCTAGAATATCATATTGGATCAAAAGTTTTTTACCTTCCCCATTGTATACTATGAATATTAATGGAATCCTATATGGTTAATTTCTAGGGAATATAGGGTTGATTCAAGGGAACCTCTTTCCCCCATAGTTTTTGGGATTTTTAAGAGGTATATTATTTCATTCTAGATTATTTTATTTATTTTTTAATCTCTTAAAAGATTCATTATAATTATTATAAGACTTCTATATACAATATTTTCAAGGAGGATGATCTTTTATTATTATCGTTTGGAAATTTAGACTCAATTTTAGTCATGAAACATGATCTAGATCTTTTCTCTTCCTTGTCTAGTATTAATATTAACCTTTATAAATATCTAATGTTCTTGGCTATCAATTATTATGATGTTTGAGACAGTATGATTTAATTTATGGGTATAAGGGGAGGGTTCATTTCTATTTACAATCTCAAGGTTCCCCTTATTACTTCCAACCATAGAGTGATTGACTATGTGGATTTGGAGGAGAAAATTATTGGAAGAATTAATTTTATGAAAAATATTTTTATTTAGTTTTTAGTTCATTTTCCACTTGTTCAATCAATTTTATTTAGTATAAAATAATATTGGTAAAATCACTTTATTTTTCTTAAGAAAGTTGTTAAGTCGATTGACTCCCAAAATAAGACTTTTCCCTGGAAATGACCTTCACTTGCTACCTCTGAATATAAACTAGCTCTGGATTTTGTGGATTGGACTAAAAAATTGGGAGGATGATGGGTTAAATATATTGGGGACTAGAACAAAACAATTTGGATAAAAATTATTTGGATATTTTAAACCCATCCTTTTCTTCAATCTAGGAAGATTGGGCATGAATTTTCCTTCTTGGATGCTCTTAGTTTTGGGTGGCTAATGTTCTATGGAACTACTTATGGACCTGGAGGAAATTATTGGGTCCTCATGATTTTCATAAAGACCATATTCAATTTTCATTTGGGAATGGATTGAGAATCTTCTTATGGGTTGGTTCATGGCTTCCTAGAGGTCATATTTTATCTTCTATGGATGACCATATCATTTATGACACTGGGTTAACTATAATTGAATTTGTTCCTCCCTTAATTTTATATGGATCACAAAGTACCCCACTTACTGTCTCTACTGATAATTAGTATTTATTATAGGACATTATCTCATTCACTATGCCTAAAGGAGGTTATGATAGGGTTCTATGGAATGGTTAGGTCAGGTTATCTATTTTTAACTCATAAGATGAATTAAGAGTGAAATCTGCCAATTTTTCCTAGAATTCTCTTGTCTGGAGCTATCCTAACCCTACTAGATTTCCCTTATTATTATTTTTAGGGATCCTCAATCAATTGGTCACTCAATATAGGTTACATATTTGTGGTATGGATTTTCCTAACCATTTCCTTATTTAAGAGATGTATTTTGAAAGTATTGATCATCTTTTTTTCAATTATGAGTTCCCTAGGAAAATCTTGTCTTGTTTGTTAAACATGTTAAATGTTGATTACAATGTTGGACCCTTCTCTTCCATTATTGATTGGTTTAATTGTCTATTTACTGGGAATTTCTGGAGGAGTGTCTTGTGAATATTGGGGGTGGCCACCTTGGTGTATATTGTTTTGAAGGAAAGGAACTCTGAGTAGTATAAATCTTCTAGACACTATGGTTCTTATATCTATCTCATGTATAAATTGAACATCCACTCTAGTATTTATTCTTTCAATAAATTTTTTCAATTTCATGTTAAACTGAGATTTATTTTGAATATATAATTTTATATTTTTTTCTTTAGGGATGATTATTGATTTCATTTAGAGGCTTGGGTTGATAAATACACTGTATTTAAGTATGTTATGGTTTTTTTCTGTTGGGTTCAGCTATTGGAAAGGTATAAGTCTATAAAAATAATTTTTTGGCTATTTTCTTTCTTCTGTGGGTATTTTAGGCAATGTTCTTTTGTTTTTAGTAATTTTTTTGGTGTTGTGTTGGTGTAGGATGTTTGGTGAGCAAGGTGATGGTGTAGAGGATTTCTGGTTTTAGTGCATGGGGATATTACAGGAGTTGATTTATTTGTGGTGTATATAGAGGTTTATGATGTTCTTATAGGTATTTTTGTAGAGTTAAGGGTTCACAGTCCTGGTGCTTCAATCTAGGATTGCTATTTTCTAGTTTACTGAAATCTATTTGGGTTGTGGTCTTCTTGCTGCTTATATGTATGTGGGTTATTTGTTGTGGACAATTACCGATGGGTTTGTGGTTTACCATTTGGGTGTGTTGTTGGTGGATGGTATTTTTTAGTTGATTTTGTTGGGTTTCTATTTTCATCAGTCTTTGGGGGACTGCTTGTGGGAATTTGGTTCCTTGTTGTTGAATAATGTTTCCATGGATGATGGGTTGGTGATGAGGATGGTGGTTCGATCTATGCAGGGGTTATTTTGTGGTTCTTATAGGCATGTTTTCTTTTCTCATTGGGTGGTGTTGGCATCCTCTTTGGTTTCAGTTCTTGTGGTGGTGTGATCAGATAGGAGGGATGAGTTGGGTTTGGTTCTAGGTGGGATGATTGAAATTTCTGGTGTTCGGGGGAGTGGCTTTGTGGATGGGTGATAGGTTGATGGATTGTGGTTCGGTGAGGATGTTGGGAGGTAGGTTGGATCATTGGTGTTTTTTTTCATGTGAGTTTAGTTGTTTTCGGTATGTATTCTAAAATTCCATTGATATTTGAATATTTCTCTTCTTGGATGGCTACTTGTGGTGTGTTGGAGGTGATTCTCGTCAGATAATCAATTGTCTTGAATCAGGGCTTTTTGGGGCCTTCCTTAGCTTGGATGTTAAAGATTTTATGGATCTATTTGGCTTATGAGGGGATGTAAAAGCATCGATTCACAAGGATTATTTTCCATTGGGATTCTTGTGTTGTGTTGGTTATGGGTAGTTTCATAAAAGTGCTTAGGCATGAGAACTTTGGTTTGGGGAATGAGAGGGAGGCATCCTGAGTAATTTTTCTAAAAGTGGTATGTTGATACCAGTTTGGAGAATTTCTATGGTTACATTTCGATTTTTAGGTTGGTGTTTCCTTTTTTTGGATTGTGGTGATGTTTTGGTTGGTGGTGTTGTTAGGTCTATGTTCCTAAGTGCTGGTTATAATGTTTTGGAGGGTGTGTTCGGTTTTGTGTGTGTGTGCATGTGGTGGTGCATGCATGTGTTTTTTGTGGGTGGTGGTGCTTGGGTTCATGTCTGCTTTTTGTGGTGTGTGTGAGTCTATGAATTAGTTGGAGATTTATGATGTCTGTAGCTACACCTAGTTGGGTTCTATTGTTTCCGCCTTGGTTTTTTGTTGCCTTGATTGTGATTCTCTTCAATGTGCATGCTGGATTTGTGCTTGGGAGTAGTTGGGGTTCATTCTACTAGGTCATAAGGTGTACGTGTGATGGAATCCTATGAGGTTAGTGACTGGTCAGTGTGTTGTTGGTAGATTATTGGTGGTATTGGTTGCAGTATTCATTGCTACTGGCATCTCTCGAGTTCGGCTACTTGCTGGGATCGAGTGATGTTGGTCGATAATGATTTTTATGACTAGTCTATTCTTCTTTTTCTTCTTGGTGGGTTTTATGTTGTTCTAACATGGAGTTTTTTCTTTCCAACCATCTGTCTACTATCTAGAGGGGTATCATAAGATTCTTAAGTTATTTCAGTCGTCTTGTTCACTCAATCATTTTGGGTTCCTTATTTGGTACCCTTGTGTTTGGTGTAGTCTGTGAACAATTATTCTTGGAAGAAAAGTTGTTTCACCCTTAGGTGAATTTCTTATAATTCATCTTATATTATATAAATTACATACTTTTACCTTTCAAAAAACCATGAAAACCCAAAAAACCATTAGACCCAAAAAACCTCAAAATACCTAAAACCCTAAAATACCATAAAAATCTATAAAATTCCTAAAAATCCCTAAAAATGTAAAAAACCCAAAAAACCTAAAAACCAATAATATATCCCTAAAAACCTAAAAATACTGACCCCCCTAAAATACCTTATAAATCCTAAAACATTATGTCCATAAAAACCATAAAACCCCCTAAAACCATAAAAACCCTAAAAACCATAAAAACTCTAATAACAATAAACCCTTTAAACCCCTAAAAATATTAAAAATCTATAAAAACCATAAAAAGCCTAAAAATATCATAAAATCTTGAAACATCCCAAAAAACCATAAAAATAATAAAAATCCTAAAACCTCCTAAAAACCTTCAAAATCCCTAAAAAACCTAGAGAACAATAAAAATCCAAAAAATCTGAAAAAAATCCCCTTCAAACTTAATGACCCCTAATACCTTAAAAATGATAGGAAAATAATAAAACCCCTAAAAACTAAAAAATGATAGAAAAAAAATAAGAAACCCTAATACTCTTAAAAACCCTAAAACCACTAAAACCACTAAAAACACTAAATACCCTTTAAACCACTGAAATCCATAAAAAATATTAAAAAAATTGAAACTAAAAAAATATAAAAACCCAAAAAAACCAAACAAACCCAAAAAACATTAAAAACCCCCTAAAAACCTAAAAACCCATAAAAAGTAAAAACCCCATAAAAACCCTAAAAATCCATTAAATTCATTATAAAAATTTAAAAATAAAAACCTTGAATAACCTTTGAATAACCATAAAAACCTACATGCACATAATACAACTAAATCCCTAAAAACACTAAAAAATCCAAAACATGGCTTTTGTATCTACCCCTATTTGATTATTGGATTTACATGGTCTATATTCTCATATATTGTTGATTGTATTATTAATACATCTAGTTTCTTTAAATATTCTCAGATTTATGACATTGTTTCTAATGGGGGTTGGGATCCACTGATGGTAGTTTCTATTGAGTTGTGGGATTTTATAAGGGATATTCTATTACTTCCTCTACCTAGTAGTAATAATGATGAAATACTATGGAATTTGAAGCCATATTTTTACATTCACAGGGTTCTGGATGAGATAATACAAAATTTTAGCACTATTTATAGCATTATGTAGTCTAGAATCTAGTCAGCCTAGGTGGGTAATCCTTTATTCTATGGTGGGTGATCCTTGACCATTTTTTTAAAAAAGGATAGGTTTCAGCGTAGGGGGCTGGATTTTCCTAGTGATTATTTTATTTTTGTTAATTACCTTGAGAGTGTTGACCATTTTTTTCAATTTTGAGTTCTCCTGAGAAGATTTGGTCTTCCTTATTGTGCATGTTGACTATATATTATTTATATCATGATATTTCTAGTTTTTTTTGCTAGTGTTCTGATAGATTTACTGAGGATTACAAGCTGAATGTTTTGGGAAAACTCAATCTTTCCCCCATGGTGTGTCTTATCTATAAGGAATTTAATTATTTCCTTCATGGATCTTTCTTTAATTGTGGTAGTTATAGTTTGCTTAAACATGATATGGTTGTTTTTTCCAAACATATTTCTTATAAGAATTTTTCTAATATTAGGGCCAATCAGGAGTTGGTTCAGTGGTGGAACTTGAAAGGATCTCTTATCTAGGGTGGTTTATGTTCCCCAAGTTTCTTCTTCTTTGTGATTTGAGGTTTGTTTCTTGTGGATGGTGTAGTTGTTATGAGGATGGGTGGTGTGTTGGTTTTCATGGTCGTGAAGTGCCATTGTTGTGGAATTTTGGGTGTAATATTTTGTTTTTTGGGGATGTTTTGGGTATTGAAAATGAGTCTTTATAGTATAGTCTTATCATTGGTCATGTCTGTTGGATGTTTTTTGGTGTTGGACTTCTACTGTTTATCTCCTATTCAGAATGAGAGGGGGTGTTTTGTTTCTATGTGGTTGGTTTTTTGGGTGTGATGGTGGCACAGGATTTGGTTGTAAGTTAGTGGTTTTTCTGTTGTTTTCTTATTTTTGTTTCTCTATTGGTCCTTATTTTAGGGTTGGTTTCAATTTACGTTCGTTGGTGGGGAGCTAGATAGAGGGTGATGTCCCTATTATAGCTTAGTGTTCTACTTGGTTTTTTGATGGATGGTTTGGATACATCTTGGGTCCTTGGTAGGCGTAGATGTATAGTGGTGGTTGGATAGGGTTCTATTGATTCCACTATATCATGTGGATTCTTAAACTATTTATATGGTTCTGTTTTCAGAAGTCTATGTCTTCTATGAACCATGAGGGATTCTGGTCAATTGGTCTTTTTGTGTGTCAGTGGCTTCTACAAGCTTAGGGGTGTTAGGTTTTTGGTTGTTCTCATGTTTGGATGAATGGATGGAATGTTTGATCTATGTCTGGGTTCATTTTAGGATATTGGCGCATGGTGGTTTTCTATTTTTTAGCTCCTAGTTTGTGGTGGTTCTCTATTGGGATCATCTATGGTGGGCATTTGGTTATGGTGGTTGGATATAGTTTCAGGGTTTGATTCTTGGGGAGAAGCTATGATTTCCATATTTTGGATTCTAGATTTAGTTGGTTCTTATGGATTTGGTTTTTAGCTTCCTAGTTCCTCATATTTATGTTTGGAGGAGGCACTTTAAGGTCTTCGACTTGTGTAGTTGGTTTGGGGTGATGGTTTGTGGGGATTCCTAGTTTTTAATGGTGGGTTCCATGGATTGGGATGGATGTGGATTTTGTCCAGTTTTCTCTGTGCTTTGATGATATGCTTATAATTAAAAATTATGGATTTTTTATGGTGTGCTTTTTTGTCTGTGGGTGGGTGGGTGGTGGATGGTGCTTTCTTGAGGCTTGTGTGTGTGAATGGGTGGTTGGGAGGATGCGGGTGCATGCATGTGCTTGTGGGTGGTAGTGGTATGTGTGTGTGTGGGGGGGGGGGGGGGGGTCTTGTTGGTGGCTTTTTTGAACCTGCTTGGCTATTTTATATACTATGGGACTTCCTTTATTGTACTTATTATCAGAGTACTCACTATCTTGGTGTCTGCTGCTATTCTAGTTTTGTCTACTTGTTCAATGGGGATTTGTACTAGGATTCTTTGCTTTTGGATTTTGGCCGGTGCACATTCTAGTGTTATTAGTGGCTAGATAGAGTTACTAGTTGTGGTGTTTTTTTAATTCTAGCCTTGTGTGTGTGGAGGCTTCGGGAGGTTCTTGAGTCATTCTTTTGTTTTTTGTGGTCAATCACTTTGGGGGGCCTCCTTGTTGTAGTTAGTTTCTAGGTTTGGTTAGATTGGATTTGTAAGCTTCTTGGGCATGTTTTCCTAGTTTTGGTTTGGATTGGCTTCTTGAAATTTCTCAAGACTTTCATCTATGTGATTTCTTGAAGTTTCCTTGGCTTTGGGTCCGCTTCCATGTTACTGTTTCTTCTGGGCTCTTGGACATCATTTGGTTTACCTTTGGGGCATTTTCTTGTACACAAAATCCCTTTATTTTTGTATAATTCTTTTTTATTTGCCTCTCAAAAAACCCCTAAAAACCAAAAGAAACCATAAAAAGCATAAAAAAACTCAAAATCCCTAAAAACCCTAAAACCCATAAAAATCCTAAGAAACCCTAAAATACATAAAAATATAAAAACCATAAACACCCTGAAATACGTTAAGAATCTAGAAAACACTAAACCCCTAAAACCCTAAAAACCATAAAACCCCTCAAAATACCATAAAATCCAAAATCCCATCAAAATACTAAATAACCCGAAAATCCCGAAAATCTTAAAAAACCCTGAAACCCATAAAAAGCATTAAAAAAACCAAAGAAAACCTTAAAGACCTAAAAAATACCAAAACACCATAAACCCCCAAAAAAGACACTAGAACCCTTAAATCCCCTAAAGACCATAAAAACCCTAAAAACCAAAAAAAACACTAAAAACCCAAAAAACCCTAAAACCCCACTAAGAACTCTACAAACACTTTATACACCTAAAAATGTTAAAACCATTATAAAATATTAAAAACCCTAAAAAACAAAAAAACCCTAAAAACACCAAAAACCGTAAAACCCCCAAAGCACCTAAAACTTAAAAAATCCCTAAAACCCTAAAAACCATAAAAATCATAAAAAATCCCTAAAACTCTTAAAAGTATAAAAAACCAAAAAAACATAAAAACCCCTTATAAAACATTAAAAAAACTATAAACACTTAAACCCCCTAAAATCATAAAAATATGTAAAAAACATAAAACCCCTAAAACTCCAAAAAACCCTAAAAACCATATAAGCCCCAAAAAATCTTTAAGACCCCTAGATACCCTTAAAACATTAAAACCCACTAAAAACTATAAAAACTCTTTAAATCACTAAAAACATTAAAAAAAACTAAAAATCATAAATCCCTAATGAAATCAATAAAAAACCTAAAAAACCAAAAAAAACATGAAAACTCTCAATATTCCTAAAAAATCCTAAAACCCCTAAAAATCTGTAAAAACCCTAAAATCCCATAAAAATACTATAAAATCCATTTACATCCTTAAAAATTTGAAAACCCTAAAAACCCCATGAAACCCTTAAAAACCTAAAAATGAATATGACCCAAAAAAAATAAAAAAAACACTAAAACCCCCCAACAACCCTTGAAGACCCATAAAAACCCTAAAATCACTCATAATCCATAAATTCTATAAAAAGCATAGAAACCCTAAACAAAGCCTTAAAATCCTTAAAAATGAAAAATATTCTAAAAACCGAAAACCTTAGATAAACTTAGATACCTAAAGTTTTTTAAACCCCTAAAAACATAAAAAAACTCTAAATAACCAAAAAATACCCAAAAAACCAAAAAACCAAAAAAAAATTATAAAAAATAAATTATTCTTAAATTGATTAAAACCCAAAAAAATCAAAAAACTAAAAAATCTAAAAAACCATTAAACCCCTAAAAATGTTAGAAAAACTCTAAAAACCCATAAAATATTAAACTCAAAAAAAAAATCATAAAAGCCTAAAAAACATAAGAACCCACTAAATCCCTAAAAACCCAAAAAACTAGAAAAATCCTTAAAATCCATAAAAACCCCTATATTTGTAGAATCCTCTAGAAAACTAGAAATCCCCTAAGAAATATTAAAAACATAAAAAGTGATAAAACCCTTAAAAACATAAAAAATGATAAAACCCTAAAAAAATCTTAACAACCAAAAAAACTGCAAAAACCCTCAAAATCCCTAAAATCCATACAAACCAATAAAAATCATAAAAAAGCACTAAAAAGTACTAAAAACATAAAAGTACATAAATACACAGAAAAATGATAAGAAAACCTTTAAAAAACAAAAAACACATAATACTCCTAAAAACCAAAAAATGCTAAAATCCCTCAAAAAACCAAAAAATATCCTAAAAACCCCAATACCCCCTAAAAACCATAGAACCCCTAAAAACATTAAAAAACCCCAAAACACATAAATATCCTAAAAACACTAAAACTCTAAGAATTATTTAAACCCTTCAGAAACATTAAAAAATATCAAACAATAAATACCACAAAAAACACAAAAAACCCCTAAAAACCTATGAAAACCAAAAAACCCAAAAAACCCAAAAAAAACCATAAAAACTCTTAAAATCACTAAAACCACAAAAAATATCCATAAAACCCCAAACAATCCCTAAAATTGTAAATATACCTAAAACCATGAAAAACATGATTAAAAATTTAAAAAAAATAAAAACACAGAAAATCGCAAGAAACCTAAAAAATGTTAAAAATGTTAAAATCCCGAAAAACCCAAAAAACATTAAAAACCATAAAAACCCATAAAACATTAAATAACCATACTACAAATAACTAAAACTATAAAACCCATGAAACCCATAAAGATGTTATAAACACTAAAAAAATTTAACCCTATAAATCCAAAAACCCCTAATAAACAAAAAACCCATCAAAATCCCTAAAAACCCTAAAATCCCTAAAAATCAAAAATAAAAAATTAAAATCACTCAAAACTAAAAAAACTAAAAACACTAAAACTCACTAAGAAAACCATAAAAACATAAAAATCCTTAAAATCACTAAAACCACTAAATCCCCATAAAATCATAAAAAATCCCTGATAATCCCTACAAACCTAAAACCCCTAAAAATTAGAAAACCTATAATATAAACATATAATCCTAAAAAATATAAAACCCCAAAAAACATAAAAAATGCTTATGAAACCGTAGAAAAACTAAAATACCTTTCAAAACCCTAAAAACCATAAAAACCCATATTTAAATAAAAACACTAAAAACTACATAAAATCTACTAAAAACTCTCAAATCCCATTGAGCCCCAAAAAACATTAAAAAGCTCTAAAAACCATTAAAACCCCTTCAAAACTAAAAAATATCCTAACAACCCAAAGAAACATTAAAACCCTAAAAACCACACAAAACATATAATACCCTCAAAATCCATGTAAACCCTAAAAAACATAAAAATCCTAAAAAATCCCTAAAAAATGAATTCTTAAAAAACCCGAAAATCCCTAAAAACCCCCAAAAAATGAAAAACCTAAAAACACTTAAAACCCCTAAAAACCGAAAAAATGGTAAAAATCTATAAAACCCATAAAAACCTTCAAAATCCATGAATACCCTAAAAATAATAAAATTCCTAAAAAATTTATTAAAATGGAAAAAACCCTAAAATCCCTAAGAAAACTATAAAAACCAAAAACACATAAATCCAATAAAAATCTAAAAAACACTGAAAACCCCTTATAAACACTAAAATCCTTAAAAACCCATAAAAACCATAAATAGACTGAAAACATTAAAACACATAAACCCTATAAAAACATGAAAACACATTAAATACTCAAAAACTCTTTTAAATGGCTAAAAATGTTAAAAATATCTAATAACCTTAAAGACCTAAAGAAACTCAAAAAATTATATAATCTAAGAAAAGTATAAAAACCCAAAGAACCCTAAAATCCTATAAAAGTCCCTAAAACATAGAAACACAAAAACCCATAAAAACCTCTAAGAAATCCTTAAAAACCTAAAAACACATAAAACTGTAAAACCCTAAAATATGATAAAACACTAAAATCCCTAAAACCCTAAAAAAACTAAAAACCCTCAAATCCCTAAAAATACTAAAAAAACAATAAAAATCATAAAAAATCATAAAAATCCCTAAAACGTAAAAACCATAAAACCCTGAAAACTGTATGGATACCTTATAAACCTGAAAACACTTGAAACCCATACAATCATAAATAATGCTAAAAAACCTTAAAACCCATAAAAACCCTAAAAAAATTAAATAACCCCCAGAACCCCCACTAAAAACTATAACAACCCTTTAAACCCCAAAAACATTAAAAATATCTAAAAAACCTTAAATCCCTCAATAAACTAAGAAAATCACAAAAAGACTGTAAAAAACTTAAAATATTAGAGACCCTAAAAAACTATAAAAACCATCAAAATCCTTAACAACCCCAACACCATACAGACCCTAAAAGACCACAAATTCCTTAAAATGTAAAACCCTCTAAAACCACTAAAAATCCCAAACAAAACCTTTAAAAACTAAATAGGATTAAAACCCATAAAAATTACTTAAAAACACATAAAATCCTTAAAAACCCCTAAAATTACCTAAAAACCATTAAACCACATAAAAATCCCGAAACCCCCTAAAATTACCTAAAAACACAAAAAATCTTAAAAAACCAAAAAAAAACCCTGAAAATCCCTATGTAATCATTAGAAACCCAAAAACACTTAAACCCCATAAAAACCGAAAAACCTATAGAAACCATAAAAACCCTAAAATACCCAAAAAAATCATAAAAACTCCTAATTTCCATACGAACCCCCAATACCTTAAAAACCCTAAAACCCCATAAAACCCCAAAAAACTCAATAAAAACTATAAAACATTACACTGATAATTGTTTCTTAAAATATTAGAATATTTTAAAACCCTAAATAAATAAAAAACCCTAAAACACTAAAATGGGATAAAAACTATAAATCCATAAAAAACTATACAAACCCACATATACCTAAAAACTCTAAAAAGCATAAAAATCCTAAAATCCCTAAAAATCATTAAACAAGTCAAAACCCATAAAAACCATTAAAGGAACTAAGAATACCTTAAAAACTTTAAGACACTTAATCCCCATAAAAATCCTAAAAACACTAGAACCCTAAAACCCCTAATCAAATCTAAAAAACCTAAAAATAATAAAACAATAAAACCTTAAAAAACCCTAAAAACCACTAACATATCTAAAAACCCTTTAAACGCCAAAAATAATTAAAAACTATAAGAGACCAGAAAATCATTAAAAACTAAAAAACCCAGAAAACCAAAAAAATTATAAAACGTTAAATTCCTAAAAAACCATCAAACCACTCAAAAACCCTAAAAAACAGAAAACAATTAAAATAAAAATAAAAATTGTAAAAAACACTAAAAATATAAAAAACCCAAAAACCCATAAAAACTTTAAGGGAACCTAACAACACATAAAAAAACTAAAAACCGAAAAAAACAAAAATACTTTATAACCACTAAAACCCCTAAAACCCTCAAAATCCATGAAAACCCTAAAAATCATTGAAATCCTAAAAAATTCCCAAAGTCCCTAAATACATAAAAACCATAAAAACCATGAAAACCTTAAGAAAACCATAACAACCAAAAAACCAATAAAACTAATAAAAAATTATAAAAACTAAAAACCCTAAAAACACCTAAAAACATAAAACCCTCTAAAAAACATCAAAACACAAAAACAAAAAAAACCGATAAAAATATAAAGAGCCATTAAAAACTCTAAAAAACAATTAAAAGCTTAAAAATGTTAAAAAATTATAAAACCCTAAAAACTAATAAAAGATAAAAAAACACATAAAAACTCTAAAAAAAACCATAACCCTCAAAATACCTAAAAAGCCTAGAAGAGAATAAAATACTAAATCAAAAATAAAAATCCTTAAAATCATAAAATATCCAAAAAACCCTAAGAACCACAATAAAGACCATAAAAAACTAAAAAAAATCATAAAACCCCTAAAAACAAACAAATGTTAAAAACCCTAAAATAATAAGACCCTGAAAATCCTAAAACTCTAAAAACCACAAAAATCCTAAAAAAGACCCAAAAACCCAAAAAATCTAAAAACCCATAAATACTTAAAAAACCCAGAAGAAAACCTTAAAAACCAAAAAACAAGTAAAACACTAAAAAACCTAAAAGGTCATAAACCCCCCCTAAAAACCCCAAAATTCTAAATACCAAAAATATCTTTAAAACCCTAAAACCCTATAAAAACCCTAAAACCCACTAAATACTCTAAATACATTTTAACCTAAAAAAAGTATAAAAAACTCTAAAAAACCTCCAAAACATTAACAATACACAATGAAAACCAAAAAACTCAAAAAAAGATCATAAAACCCTACAAAATTTACAAACCCTAAAACCTCTAAAAATTCCAAAAAACACTAAAAACCATAAAAATCCTAAAAAACCCCTAAAATACCAAAAAATATAAAAACTACTAAAAACCATGAGAACCCCTAACAAAACCATAAAAATATAAAATACTGAAACCCCTAAAAAACCTTAAAATTCTAAAACCACCTAAAACCCTAAAACCCTAAAAACCCATAAAAACCCATAAAAATAAAAAATAATCCTTACAATCCCTAAAAATTTAAAAACATGTAAAAACCCAGAAAACCCTAAAAAACCATAAAAACCTAAAAAAATTAAAACTCCTACAAATATAAAAAAACATTGAAAACCATAAACTCCCAAAAATGACCTTAAAACCCTTTAAACCCCTAAAAATTTGTAAAAACCATAAAACCCCTAAAACCATAAAAACGAAAAAACCCTGAAAAATATTTAAAAACCCTTTAAACCCCTAAAAGCATTAAAAAATCTAAAAAACCTTAAAACCCAAAAAAACTCAAAAAACCCCTAAAAACCAAAAAAACATAAAACTTATAAAAACACTAAAAACCCTAGACCCCTAAAAATCCTTTAAAACTCTAAAACTATTAAAATACTAAAACCCCCTAAAAATCCTCGAAAATGTAAATATAACTAACAAACTAGAAAACCCCTATTAAAACCTAAAAACCTAAAAAAAAATTGAACTGTTAAAAAAATAAAAAAATTCAAAAAGTTTACAAAACCCAATAAACCCAAAAAACCCAACAAAACCAAAAAACCAAAAAAACCATAAAACCCATAAAACCATAAAACCCTAAAAACCACTAAAATATCTTTAAAGCTCTAAAAATATTTAAAAACTCTAAAAAAACTTTAAAGCACCTAAAATTTTAGAAAACCCCTAAAGCCTCAAAAAAACCATAAGAACCTTAAAAACCCTACAAAACCATAAAAACCCTCAAAATCCTTAAAAACACTAAAAACCCATAAATATCCTAAATATTACATAGAAAATCATAAAATTTAAAAAACATAAAAATCTTAAAAACCCCAAATAAAAACACAAACACATAAAAACACATAAAAACCACAAAATCCTGAAAATGATAGAAATCTTTAAACCACCTAAAAACACAAAATAACCCTCAAAATCCAAAAAACCCTAAATAACCATAAAAATATAAAAAATCCATAAAAATTCCAAAAAAAATTAACCACCAAAAAACCCTTGAAAAAACCTAAGAAAACCATAAAAAGAATTTAAACCCCAAAAAACCTAAAAATTTTAGGAATCCTAGAAAACCCTAAAAGACATTAAAAACATTGAAACCCCATAAAAACCATTAAAACCCATAGATTCCTTAAAAAACAATAAAACCCAAAAAACCCAAAAAAACTAAAAATATAAAACCCTATCAACGTTAAAAAATACTAAAAACCATAAAACCCTTAAAAACTCAAAAAATATCCCCAAAACCCTATAAAAACTCAAAATCCATTAAATCCTAAAAAAAATTAAAATCCTAAAAAACATAAAAAATATAAAAAGCATAAAAACATAAAAATCCCAAAAAACATTGAAACCACCAAATAAAATAAAAAAACCTAGAAAAACCCAAAACCCAAAAAAACTAAATATGATAAACCCCCAATAATCATATAAAGTCACTTAAAAAACATAAAACAATAAAAAACATAGATCTCTCTTAAAAACTCTAAATCCCAATAAAAACCGTAAAAACACTAAAACTATAAAAAACTTTTAAATCCCTATGATATGCAGAATTTATCCATTGCTACCCTCAATCAGAAGCAGAATGATGGGAACCTTGCTCCTGAGCAATATTGCTATGCAAATTCAGCGATATGCCTTTGCTGACATTGATACCCTCATATGGTGGCCCAGAATGGTGGGTAACTTCAATACCCGTGATTTTTACCATCTAAAGTGCCATCATGGGATGACTCCCCCATCGTGGCTGGACAAGTTTAGGACTCCTTTCATCCCCCCTTCACACTTTGATCTGATCTGGAAAATTTGCCGGAATCGGCTTACAACTCATGCTCAGCTGAAAGCAGCTGGTTGGAATCTTTCTTCTGCTTGTTTTTTAAGCATGATGGAAGAAGAGCACTGTGATCACATCTTCCTAAATTGTACCTTTGCCTCAGACCTTTGGCGCTATCTACTGCAATTCTTCCGCATGAACTGCTACCTACAAGGACCGATTTGTGATTTTTTGTGTGGCTTGTTAGAGAAAAAAAGAAGTGATCAGGTTCATAACCTGTTTCTTGCTGGTGCAGTGGAAATTATTCATTATGTTTGGGATGCTCGCAACACTTACGCCTTCAATTGGAAACCCCTTACACTTCATAGAGGCATGTTCTCCATTCACAAGATGATTTAGACTACTTCGCAAATTCAAATAGATTTGATGTGGAATGATGTTAATGATCTAATGTTATTGCGCTTCCTTGGGGTTTCTGGACAAAATAGGAAACCAATGGTCCTGAGGTTGGTTAGATGGATTCCACCAATTCCAACATGGTTGAGAGTCAATGTTGATGGTGCAGCACTCAGAGCTCCGGGGCCCTCGGGGTGTGGCGATGTCTTTCGTACTTCCAGAGGGTTCTTTAAGGGTTGCTTCTTTCATTTTATTGGGGATGGTTGTGCTTATGAAGCAGAGATTTGGGTCATTATAATGGATGTGAAATCTGCTAGCTGTTTTGGGTGGTAGAGGATTTGGATTGAGTCGGATTATATGCTTGCGGTTGCAGCTCTTAAGAATTTTTCTAGGGATGTCCCATGGTGACTACTCCCACATTGGATCGAGTGCCTTGAAATCTCCCAGTCCCTGAGCTTCAGTGTGCCTCATGTTTACAGGGAGGAAAACTCGGTGGTAGATGCTTTCTCGAAAATGGCGATTGATGAAAGGTGATCGATGTGGTCTTTTGTGTCCCCATATTTTTGTTCTCCATTGGTTGACACAGATATATAGGGTGAGATTCACTCTCGCCCTTTTCGACCCATCTTGTAATTTTCTCTTTATGTTTTATTGATTTTTTGGGGGCTAGGCCTGCCTAGCCATGAACCTCTTCCCCCCTAAAAAGGTTAAAAACTCTAAAAACCCATTACACCCTAAATAACTTTAAAAACCCCCAAAATTGAAAAAGCCATGAAAACCCTTGAAACCATCCAAATCAGTAAAAACGCCAAAAATAATATAAAATAAAAAAAATCCCTAAAAATATTAAAATGTAAAAGCCTTAGAAAACCTGAAAAACATAAGAAAAATTGAAAAACACCTAAAAACACTTAAAATCTCTAAAAGCCTAAAAATTAATAAAACCCCTAAAACCATAAAAAATAAAACCATAAAACTCAATGTAATCCTAAAAACCCTAACACCCATAAACACCCTAAAAAAACTAAAAACACTAAAAAAATTTCAAACCCGTGAAAATTTTAAAAACCTATAAAAAGATTAAAACACTAAAAAACTAAAAAACAAAAAAACCCAAAAAACCATAGAACCCCTATAAACCATAAAAATATAAAAATCCCTAAAAACACTAAAAAACTATAAAAATTATAATAAAATCCTTAAAAATGTGAAAAACCCTAAACCCTAAAAATCCCTGAGAAAACCTTAAAATCCTATAAACACTTAAAACCCCTAAAACCTATAGAACCCTAAAAAACTAAGAAATTATAAAAAAACTAAAACCCTAAAAAGAAACTTTAAAAATCCAAAAAACCGAAAAAACCATAAATCCATCTAAAAACCCTTTAAACCCCTAAAATGTTAAAAAACAATAAAAACCCAAAAAACCCAAAAAAAACTCAAAACAACCTAAAAATGAAATAGTCCATAAAAACAATGAATATGCTAAAAACCCCTACAATCCGTGAATACCCTTAAGAAACCCTTGAAAACCTAAAAACACTTTAAACCTTTACAAAACTAAATAACACTAAAAAACATAAATAACTCAAAACCTAAAGGCTATCAAAATACATAAAACCCTAAAAACCAGAAAAATCATAAAAATCATTAAAAATTACTCAAAATATAAAAAACTCTAATAACACTGAACAACCCGAAGAAAACACTAAAACTGATACACAAATAAAATTCCAAAAACCCTATAAAATGCTAAAATCCCTAAAAACCCAAGAATCCCTAAAAACACTCAAAATCCATAAAACCCTAAGAAAATGGTAAAAATAATAATAAATCCATAATATTCCCTAAAAATTAAAAAAACACATAAAACTCCTATCAAATCTTAAAAAATATGAAAATCCTTAAAACCCTTAAAACACTAAAAAATTATGAAAACAGTAAAAACCATAAAAACTTAAAAACCATAATATCCTCAAAATTTCTAAAAACCATAAAAACCATAAAAAATAAAAAAAAAACCTAAAAATGTTAAAAAAATATAAAAACCTTGAATCAAATAAGAAAACCGTAAAAACATAAATCACTTACAATCCCCAAACCCCCAAAAAACATGAATACCCCTAAAATCCATAAAAAACCCTGAAAACCCTGAAAACCCCCATAAAAACCATAAAACCATAATAATCATAAAAACATAGGTAAACCCTAAAAAACAGTATCTAAAATTCCTTTGAACCCCGAAAAACGTTTAAAAACTCTAAAAAATTCTTAAAAACCTAAAAAATCAAAACAACTCTAAAAACACATAGGGATCTTGATTGAGCTCTTAGAGCTCTTAGGATCCCCATGATAATAGTGGATTCACTGGCCTGTTTTAGTACCATGTTTCCTATTGGATTCAGTTTGCTTGCCTTTATTGAAGGGTTCTTAGATAGAGTGTTTTGGCCAAGTTGGTTTCAGTTCATGGACGGTTTGCAGTCAGTGGTGGGGATCGTGTTTTTCATTATTTATTGTAGGTGGCACCATCGGTGGTCCTGTTTTAATGATGGTTTTGGATCATTGGATGCGGATGTCTTGGGTTTGGATATATGTTGGTTATTTAGCCGCCATCATTCCCATAGTTTTGGGGGGGGGGGGTGGCTGACTTTCAGGTTTGTCAATGTTTTTTGGGGGGTTATGAGTTTTAAGATGCATTCTTATTTCTGATGGTTCATCAAGAACATGTGGATGTAATGGGTTTTGTTTCCATAAAAGGTCATAGGGGTTATTTTTTGATGCTCCATGTTCAGTCAGGGGCTAGTTTGAGGTTCTTCAACTGCTAGAAGTGCATTTATCGATCAATGCCTTCTTTGGTTTAATGGATATTTTAGCTGGGTGTGGGGATTTATGGTCAGTGTTAATCGATGGATCACAGGTTCATGGTTGGAATTTGAGGTTAGTTTTCTCTCGAGCTTCATCCCCATTATGGCGCTTGTGACAATTTCTTATCATATCGTGGGTTTGTGGTTTATGGTTGTGTGAACCGATTAGTCTCAACATTCTATCATGGGGGGTGAGACTCCCAACCATTTGTGTCTTATTCAATGACGTGATTATTATGGAATTTATTTATAAGCGTTAATCATAGGAGTTGTGCGATATTTTTCAGTGCATTGGGTTCATCGGTACTCCTGTTCAGTTTTTCTTATTGCCCATTTTGGTGGATTCCCAGGTTCTCATTCTATGGTGGTTCCATGTGAGTTCATCAGATTATTTTCAAAAATGGGTTCTTGATCGGTGTGCCTTCACCGTCTTATATGTCGTAGATTAGTGTTAGTGGTTATTTGTTTTAATGGATGAGCATTCATCGACTAACATCACTCCTATTTTTGGGTAACAGGTTGATGGTCCTTCAACTGGGGTTTTTGAGTTCATCAATTACTAGCTTTGGTTCCAAGGCCAGTGACACTCATTAGTCTTCTCGATTTTTTTATGGTCTCTTAATGTCAAGTGGTTGAATAAAAAGATGATTAAATCATTATACTAATTTATAAATGGAGTAACTACTAGGGTATTCTCTCTTGGAGGGTTACCTGGTTGGTGTTTGGGGCTGCTTCTACATGCTAGGGTATTTAGTTATCATGGGTTATTAGGGAGTTGTAGGCTACATTCTTTCAGGTGATGTCCAGTGGACTAGTTCTAGTGGTGGTGATATGTTGTCATAGGGTACAAGATAATGTTGGTTTCCTGTGTTGTTTGGATCTATCATAGATAGAGGGTTTTTGAATTCTTATTGGGATTTGGTTTTCAGATGATAGTGCTACGGGTTTTCTATGTTGTTGGATTTTAGGTTGTGGTCTGATACTAGTGCTAGGGTGTCTTGAGGATGCCTTATTGTGGGACTGAGGATGCTGGATTATGGGAGATTAAATCTGGGTGTTGGTGTTATGGATCTTTGGAGTTGGGAGTGATGATAGGGTTGAGCGGTGGATTGCTATTTTTCTTATTGGTTCATGGTACTATTGCTGGTGCAGGTTTGGTGTACTTCTTGGAGTAGGGTAAGAGGGGTGTTGGGTGATTCCTTGGAAACTATGAAGTGGTGTGGTATATGGTTGGTTTCAAGGATGGTGGGTGAAGATTTGGGGTGTTGGATCTTTTGGGAGATATTGTTGAGGGGTGATAAGAGCTACTAGAAGGGAACACGAAGAGGGTTGGTTAGTTATGGATAGGTACATGGGCTGCAGGTTTGGTTGGGTTGGGATTAGAGATGATAGAGGTCATGTTGTTATGGTATGGGTAGCTATTGGAGCCTAGTTGTTGATGGGGGCTATGAGTTAGTGCGGGTACTGTTGGATAGTTTTAATGGTGTGGCGCGAACTACATATTTGATGGGGTGTATTGTGGGATGACATAGGTTAGTTCTAGTGTCTTGTGTTGTTTTTTGGGGTCTATTAATATTGGATAGATACTGTTGGTGGCTATGAAGTGTTGGTGTTGTATCTATCGATTAGGATGTTGGTGATTCTATAGTGCTTGTATGTGTTTTCACCAGTACAAGTTTTATTGAGTGGTGTCGCTGGAGTGGAGAGAGCTGATTCTTGGTGAGGAGTGCAGCTAGTTTGGTGAGGGATTCTTCTATTAATGGTGAGATAGTTCTAATAAGAGTTGTATTTTTATTGAAAGTCGGTGGTTCATGGTTTAGTGGTGAGAGCATATTGTTTAATGGTGATAGGGATGGAGGGGTATACCAGTTTAATCATTGGATTCGGTCTATTCTCTTGGATTTCTGGAGGCTTACATGATGTTCTTTGTCTGCTTTGAGATTATTAGTTGGTGGCTCTAATTATTTTGGGGGAAGAGAGTGTTACCATCATGTATTTTTTTTTCTAATGTCTAAATGTGGAAAGGGGTGGTGGAGATAGATGATGGGGTTTTTTATTGCTGGTGTTGGGCGCTTGGGAGTTGAAATTAATGAAAGGTCTATTGTTTTCTATTGGAAGGTGTTTTGGATTTTGGATGTTGGTGCGGGGAGAGGGCACTAGATGCCAGGAGTTGGGTTTGGGTCCTGAGCTGGTGTAGGGGATGTGGTTCAGTGGTGCTGGTGGGTGTTGTTGGGCTCATTGGTGTGATTTTGTTGGATGGTTGAATGGAACTATAGAGTGTGATGAGGGATGGTTGGTGTTGGTGAGTTTCATGGGTGTATGGTGTTGATTGTGTTATCTAGGAAGTGATGGAGGTCGTGTTCCTTTAGAGTGGGTTTCTGCAGGAGCTTAGTTGTTGTTGGGGGTTATTAGTTGGTGCAGGGGATGTAGGTTGGTTATGTTTGAGTGTGGGCTTCTCCTTTGGTGGGGAGTGATACAAGAGTGGATTGGGTTGGTGTTGGTCGATGGAGTTACTTTTTTGGGTCCATTTCTGATGGGTGGAGAAGGAATCAGTTTTTCTGGTGGTATAGGATCTGTTTGGCTAGGAGGTATTGGAGTTTTTTCTCTAGATAGGGTTGCTTCTATAGTGTAGGTTGTCGTTGGTGACTGTTTATGGTGTAGGTGTTGTTGGCTAGTGATGTTGGAGTAAAGCGGACTACTGTGTCATGTGGAGTGATGCTGGGGTGGAGTAGGATACTGTTGGTCCTTAGGATGCAGGTGGCCAGGTACTGTTATTGAGTTCTAGTTGTTGTTTAGAAGCATAGAGCTGGAGTTTCTCTATTTTCTAAAGATATAGTTGGCTTGTGGGTTGTAGTGGTTTCTAGGAGCTGTCTACTAGAAGATGGTGTGGGGAGAGGGATTTTGGGCACTGGGAGCTAGGTGATTGGAGCTAGAGCTGGTGTGATGGATTTTGGGATTTTGGTTTTCACGAGTTTTCAGGGAATTTTCCAGGAACTGGTTTGGATATGATTCATGATTTTTCTCGATCCATTTTCAGAACATGGTTTTGATTGGATTCACGAGGGTTTTCAAGTCAAAATTTTAGGTCTTGGTTTGGATAAACATAATGAGGATTCGCATACCATTTTTTGGGTATTTTTGGGTTGGGATTCACGAGGGTTATCGATCCCATTTTTGATACATTTGTTTTTATAGGTTTTTTGATGTTTTGTGGGTCTTTCTTAGAGTTGCTTGACTGAGGTTTTTCTGGGCTTTGACTTCGTTTCACCATTGGTTGTTTTTTGTACTTCAATTCTCTATATTTTATATATAAATTTATATTTTCCTTGTACAATAGAATTTAAACAATCATAAAACCACTAAAAAACTCAACAAAACAAAAAAACCCTAAAAACATAAAAACTAAAAAAAAAAAATCATAAAATCATAAAATCCTCAACATCCCTAAAAACCCTAAAACCCAAAAAAAATCCAAAAAAATACTAAAAATAACTAAAAAATCAAATGCACTAAAACCCCTAAAAAACCATAACAAAACCATTAAAACCAAAAAACAATTAAAAACCCTATAAAACCAAAAACCCACTAAAATCCCTAAAACATAAAAACCCATAAAAACATTAAAAATTCTAAAAACCAAAAGAAACCCTAAAAATCCACCAAAAACTCTAAAAACCCTTCAAATACATAAAAAGGTTAAATAAACTCTAAAATCCCATAAAGAATAAAATAAAATCAAAAAAACCCCTAAAACCCCCAAAAAATCATAATAACTGTAAAACCCAAAAAACCCTGAATCCCCTAAAAATCCCAAAAAACACTAAAAACCATCAAATTCCTAAAAAAATCCATAAAAATACATAGAAACATAAACCTCTAAAATCCTTGAAAACATTTAATAAAACCTTAGAACCCTAAAAGACATAAAATCACTAAAAACATTAAACATGCTAAAAAACATAAAAACACTAAAATTCCAAGAAAACCCTCAAAATTCATAAAAAACCTAAAACCATTAAAATCCTAAAAATGTAAAAATCCCTAAAAAAATAAAAAGAATTAAAAAAAATTAAAATGCTATGAAAACCTTAAAAACACTTAAACCCCCTAAAAACTATAAAAAATGATAAAACCCCAAAAACCTCAAAATCCGTAAAAGCCAAAAAAACCTAAAAAATCCTAAAAAACAAATAATAACACTAATAACCACAAAACACTCTTAAGATATTTAAACCCCTAAAAATGATAAAAACTCTTGAAACCCATAAAACTATATAAACTATAAAAAACCCTTAAAACCCAAAAAACAACAACAAAAACCCAAAAACCCCTCAAAATCCCTAAAAGCTTTAAAACAGTAGGATTCCTAAAAACCTTAAAAATCCCTAATCATGTAAAAAATCGTAAAACCTTAAAAAACCCTAAGAAAACCTTAAAAAAAAAAATTCACTTAAACACATAAATAACCTAAAATTCCGAAAAACCCCAAAACCCATAAAAGCCCCAAAACATCCTAAAATCCATAAACCCCTAAAAAACTAAATAACCCATAAAATCCCTAAATCCCCATTTAAAACTCTAAAAAATCGTAATAACCATAAAAACTAAAAAACGCAAAAAACCCAAAAAGAATAAATAACCACTAGAACCCACCAAAATCCCTAATACCATAAAAATCATAAAAATACCTAAAAATTTTTAAAACTAAAAAAACATAAAAACCTTGAAACCCGTAAGAAAACCTCAAAAACTAAAAAATTCATAAAACCTATAAAAACTTAAAAAAATGAAAAATGTCATAAAAACACTAGAAATTATAAAAGTACATAAAACACTCAAATACCCTAAAAATTCATAAGGATCCTTTAAAATCCCTAAAAACCCCAAAAAATATTTTAAACCCCTTAAAACACTAAAAACTCTAAGAAATCCTTAAAAACCTAAAAACACTTAAAAAAAATAAAATACCTAATAAATGAAAACAACCCTAAAAGTCCATAAAAACCCTAAACCCCCTAAAAACCATAAAAAACCCTAAAAGATAATAAAAATCATAAAAATCACTAAAAAAAATAAATTCATCCAAAACCCTGAAAACATTAAAAAATTAAAAAAAACTATAAAAACCATAAAAAATGAAAAAAAAATTAAAAACCCAAAAACCCCTCAAATTCCCTAAAATCTCTAAAGACCATAAAAATCCAAAAAAAATAGCAAAATTTCATAAAAATGTAAAAATACCTAAAAAACATTAAAACCACTTACAAATCCTTAAAACCCAAAATACATTTAAAACCCAAAAAATCCTAAATACCCCTAAAAACAGTAAACCAATAAAAACCTTAAAAACCGAAAAAACCTCAAATTCCCTAAAAACCCAAAAATACTATAAAATCCTTAAAAGGATTAAAAATCCCTAAAATCATAAAAAATCGTCAAAATGCTGAGAACCCTTAGAAAAAATTTAAAACCTCAAAACACTTAAAACCCAAGATAACCTAAGAATTTCTAAGAAATATAAAATACCCTAAAAAACCTAAAACCCCCAAAAACCATAAAAACCAATAATACCATTCAAAACAGTCAGAATATCTGAAATCTCTAAAATCCATCAATACCGAAAAAATCCCTAAAAATATCTAACAATATAAATACCCTAAAAACCTGATAAACCCTAAGAAAACCTCAAATCCCTAAAAACACATAAAACCCCTAAAAACGTAAAATTATAAAAACCATAAAATCCCCAAAAACACAATAACCCCTGAAATCTTTAAAAACCCTAAAAACATAAAACCCCTAAAAATCTTAGAAACCCTAAAAAACTAAAAAAAACCCAATTAGAAACCACTAATAACTCTAAAAAACAATTAAATGCTAATAAATATTAAAAAATATAATAACCCTAAAAATAAAAAAAACCCTAAGAACTATACAAACCATAATACCCTAAAAACCCTAAAAACCCTAAACACCCTCAAAATCCCTAAAAATATAAAAAACGAAAAAATCAATAAAAATTACTTAAATGTAAAAAACACTAAAAACCTTGAAACCGCGAAAGAAATCCTTAAAAACCTAAAAACACTTAAAAACCCAAAAACCAAAAAAACTCTAAAAACCATAAAAACCCTTAAAATACCATAAAACTCTCAAATCCCTAAATACCCTAAAAGGTATAAAAATCCTAAAAAGCCCTAAAACCCCCTAAAAATGAAAAAAAATTGTAAAAACATTGAGAAACCCTAAAAAACCATAAAAACATTAAAACAAATTAAACCCTTAAAACATAAAAAAAACACTAAAATACCCTAAACCCCTAAAACTCATATAAACAATAAAACACTAAAAACCCACAAAACCCCTAAAAACCAATTTAGACCCCTAAAACCCTAAAACACATAAAACTAAAAAACTAAAAAACCCTAAAACCCCTAAAAACATTTGAAATGATTAAAAACCCTAAAAACTATTGAAATCCTAAAACCCCAAAAATACATAAAAATGCAAAAAACCCTAAAAACCGTAAAAACCATAAAACTATAAAAAATCATAAAAACCATAAAACCCAAAACACCACAAAACCATAAAACACCATAACCCCTAAAAATCAATAACCGCTAAATATATAATATTCATAAAACATTCTTTAAAATATATAAAAATGTCAAAAATCTAAAAACCCAAAAAAACCTAAAAACATTAAAAACCTAAAAACACTCAAACCGATTAAAAACATAAAAAATATAAAAATTGTAAAAACCCTCAACAACACAAAAAACCATAAATGCATAAAAACATTATAAAAATCTAAAAAACCAATGAAAACCCTAAAACCCCTAAAAACCACTAAAATATCTAAAACCCCTTTAATCCCTTAAGAACATTACAAAATTATAAAAAACAAAATCCATAAAAGATCAAAAATCACCCAAAATAACAGAAAAACGAAAAACATTAAAAATTCTAAAACCCCTTGAGGACCCTCAAAATTACTAAAATCCTAAAAAATAATAAAAATCCTAAAAAGAACATAAAAAACATAAAACACATAAAAAAATAAAACACATGAAACACAGAAACAAATCCTTTAAAAAATCACTTAAAACCTCTAAAATCCTAAAAAATGATAAAATTCATAAAAACCATAATCACAATAAAATCATTAAAACCCCTAAAATCAATAAAAACCATAAAACCACTAAAACACAAAAAAAGCCTTTTATAACCCAAAAAACATTTTAGAATTCTAAAAAAACTTAAAACCCCTAACAACTTAAAAAATAATAATAACCCAAAAAACTATAAAACCCCTAAAGATCGTAAAACTATAAAACCCTCAATATTCTTAAAAACCTAAAAAACTATAAAAGTAAAAATAATCCCAAAAAACCCCTAAAAACAAAAAATGTACACTAAAAAGCATGAAAACCCCTAAGAAAAACATTAAAACCAAAAATCACTTAAAACCCCAAAAAATTATAAAATCCTAATAACCCTAAAAGCAGAAAGACCCTAAAACCCCTAAAAACCATAAAACACCTAAAAAATTAAAAACCCTGAAAAACAAAAATAACCCTAGAAACCCGTTAAACCCCTAAAAACATTTAAAAACCCTAAAAAAAATTGAACCCCATAAAAATAAAAAAACCCTTAAAACACAAAAAACCACAAAACCCCTAAAAACTATAAAAACCCTCAAAGTTCCTAAAACCCTAAAACCCGTAAAAACCATTAAAATCCCAAAAATGTAAAAACATTGAACAACCAAAAAAACCCTCAAAAAACCTTACAACCCTAAAAACAATTTAAACCCACGAAAAACTAAAAAACAGTAAAAATCCTAAAACCTATAAAAATCCTAAAATCCCTCAACAACCCCTAAACCCCTAAAATCCATAAGAATATTTAAAAATCAGTACAAATTTCCTGAAATATAAAAACCCCAAAAATATTGAAAAAATACTTAAAAAATTAGAAAATCACAAAAACTATTAAGACCCCTAAAAACCTAAAAATGATAAAAACCCCAAAAGACCATAAAAGACATTAAACCCCCTAAAAACTAAAAAAATCCTTAAAACCTTAAAAAACCCTAAATCCCCAGAAAAACCCTAAAA
Organism: Viscum album; assembly: GCA_963277665.1. NCBI lineage: Eukaryota > Viridiplantae > Streptophyta > Magnoliopsida > Santalales > Viscaceae > Viscum > Viscum album. Next base: position 1,420,146,581 of record OY728136.1, on the reverse strand, counting down.
CTACTCAAACTTTAAAAACCCATTAAACCCATAAAAATGATAAAATACCCTAAAATACCTTTAAAATAGAAAAAAAATAAAAAAGTAAAAAATATATCCCTACAATAACCCTAAAAACCCTAAAAATCCTACAAACCAGAAAAAACCTAAAAATATTATAAAATCCCTAAAAATCTATAAATTGTAAAAAAACCTAAAAACACTAAAAAACTAAGAAACCCTTAAAAACCAAAAAATACTTTAAAAATCTCAAAAACCTCAAAAATGATAAAAACCCTAACAACCAAAATACCAAAAAAAAAACAAAAAAGAAAATCAAAATCCTTAAAAACACTAAAAATGCATAAAAATCATAAAAAAATTCTGAAAATCCAAAAAAATGTCAAAAACCCTAAAAAAAATGATAATCCATAAGAAAACATTAAAAACCTAAAAAAGTTAAAACCCATAGTAACATAAAATGCTAAAAATTATAAGAACCATAAAATTACTAAAACCCCCAAAACCATAAAACCCCCAAAAACCTTAAAAACCCAAAAGAATCTTAAAAACCCACTAAAAACTCTAAAAACTATTTAATCACCTAAAAGTGATAGAAAATATAAAAAATTGTTAAAACCCTAAAAAACTCCCAAAAAACCCTAAAAATATAAAAGACCCTAAAAACTCTAAAAACCCAAAAGATCTAAAACCCCTCAAAATACATGAATACCTTAAATCACATTAAAACCTATATATATATATATTAAAAAACATAAAAACCATAAAAATTACTAAGAATACCATAGAAACCTAAAAACACTTTAAACCACTAAAACCCTAAAAATGCTAAAACTCTAAAAAAACCAAAATACCCAAAAAACCCTAAAACCCCTCAATATCGCTAAAAACTCTAAAAACAATTAAAACCCAAAAATATCTATAAATCCATAAAAATATAAAGAACCCTGAAAACCATGAAAACCCTAAGAAAAACATAAAAACCATAAAACAATTAAAATAACTAAAAACCTAAAAAATGCTAAAAACCATAAAATGCCCTAAAACCCCTAAAAAATATTCATAACCTCCAAACCCCTTAAAACCATTAAAAAACCTAAAAACCCATAAGAACCCTAAAAACCACTAAAAACACTATAACCCCTTTAAAACCCTAAAAACATTAAAGAAGTCTAAAAACATTAATACCCCTAAAAACTCAAAAAACTATAATCCTAGAAAACCATAAAAACCCCAAAACACCTAAAAACCATAGAATCCCTAAAATCCTCAAAATCCCTAAAAACCATAAAAACTATTAAAAAGCATAAAATAACCCTAAAACTCACTAAAACATAAAAACCCTAAAACCCTGAAACCCCTAAAAAAACCTTAAAATCCAAAAAAATATAAAAACCCCTAAAAACCCTAAAAACCGTAAAAACCCCTAAAACTCATCAAAATCCCCCAAAACCATCACATATATAAATATACTAAAAACCCCTAAAATATTGAAAAAAGTAAAAATCCCCTAAAAACCAAGAAAATCCCTAAAAACCCATAAAAACATAAAAACACTTAAAATCCCTACAAAATAAAAAAGATGATAAAAACCCTGAAATCCCTAAAACCCATAAAATCTCCTAAAAAATTTAAATCCCCTAAACCCCATAACATCCCTAAAAACCAATAAGGAATATGAAAACCTTTTAACCACCTAAAGACATAAAAAACACTAAAACCTCTTGAAAACATTAAAAAACTGAAAAAACCCTAAAACCCCAAATACCTATAAAAACACTAAAACTCACTAAAAATCATTAAACACATCAAAATCCCAAATAATCACTAAAAACCTGATAAAATATAATAAAAACTAAAAATCTAGAAACACTTAAACCCCATAAAATCCTAAAGAATGCTAAAACCCCTAAAACCCCTAAAAACAAAAAATAAAAAAACCATCAAAATCCAAAAAATACATAAAAAAGTAAAAACCCATAAAATCCCTAAAAATAATAAAAATATTCAAACATAAAAACACTTAAAACCTCTAAAAACCCGAAATCTCTAAAACCCCTAAAAACCATAAACCCTTATAAATTTTAGAAAACACAAAAAACTAATAAAAAACTTAAACCCACTAAAAAATATAAGAATCATTGAAACCCATAAAAATGTTAAAAACTATAAACAATCTTAAAAACCCAAAAGAAAATTCAAACGCCCTAAATCCCAAATCAACATAATACCTTTAGAAACAATAAAAATCACTAAAAATCCCTAAAAATATAAAAAACCTGGAAAAGAACTAAGGAAACCTTTAAATCTAAAAACACTTTAATCCCCTTAAAACCTAAAAAACTACAAAAACCTTAAAAAACTCTGAAAACCCTAAAAACCATAATCCCCCCTAAAAAACAATAAAATCCCTAAAACCCCTAAAAATCACTAAGGAATATAAAAACCATTCATACCTGAAAAATTGTTAAAAATAACAAATACTTAAAAATCTCTAAAAAACTAAATTAAATAATAAAAACCCAAAAACCCTCTAAAATCCAAATAACCATAAAATCCCTAAATTCCTTAAAAATACCTAAAAACCTAAAAACCCAAAAACCCCCAAAAAATCAATAAAATCATAAAAACCTAAAAACATTGAGAACCCTTAAAAACACTAAACAAACATAAAACCCATAAAAACCCAAATAACTGTAAAAAATCATAAAACCCCTCAAAATCCCAAAAGACACAAAAAACCCAAATAAATCAAAAATAGTCTTAAAACCCCATAAAAATATAAAAACCCTAAAAAAACTCTGAAAACCACAAAGATAACCTTAAAACCAAAAAATACATAAAACACCAAAAACCTTAAAATTATTAAAACTATAAAAGATCCTAAAAATCATAAAATATCATAAAAACCATAAAACCCCTAAAACCCTTAAAAACCCAAAAAACTATTAAAATAATTAAAAACCCTTTAAACCCCAAAAAACATTAAAATACTCTAAAAAACCTTAAAACCCAATAATACTCGAAAACCCCATAAATACCAACATGAACAATAAAAAACCCAAAAAACCCAAAAACCCCAAAAAACCATCAAAATCTGTATACCCTAAAAACAAAAAAATCCTAAATTGCAAAAAAAAAATCCACAAAAATATAAAATACTCTAAAAATAGTAAAAAACGTTAAAAACCTGAAAACATGTAAAACCCCTTAAAAGAGCTAAAAACGAAAAAACGGTAAAAACCATAAAAACCCTAAAAACCATAAACCCCCTAAAAACCTTAAATAACACTAAAACCCCATAAAAACAAAAAAAAAACAACTAAAAACTCAAAAAACCCATAAATCCCTATAAAATCTAAAAACACTCAAATCTCTAAAAACAATAAAAATCCAAGAAAAACAATAAAAATCCCAAACAAATCCATAAAAATTCCTAAAACATAAAAAACCCAAGAACCCTGAAACAAATAAGAAAATATATATATATAAAAACACTTATATTCCTAAAAACTAATAACCGTTAAACCCTAAAAAAATCTAAAAGGCCCAAAAAACCATAAAACCCCCTAAAAACCATAAAAAAATAAAAAACCCATAAAAACCCTAAAATCCAAAAAAAATCTAAAAACCTTTTAAACCCCTTAAATTATTAGAAACTCTAAAAAATCATAAAAACCCTAAAAATTATAAAAATCCATATGAACAAAAATAATCGATAAAAACCATAATAACCCCAAAACACCCCAAATTCCAAAACCCCCCAAAAAATCATAAAAATACTAAAAATCCCTAAAACTACTTGAAAACATAAAAAAACTCTAAAAACCATTAAAATCCCTAAAAATCCTTAAAACCCTAAAAACACTTAAACCACTTAAAAACAAAATAACACTAAAACCCTAAAACCCTTAAAAAACCCTAAAACCCCCCTAAAAATAATAAAAATACTTAAATCCTAAAATCCCTAAAAATTAAAAACCCTAAACCCTTGAAAAACCCTAAGTAAACCATAAAAACCTTAGAAACACTTAAAACCCTTAAAACCACTAAAAACCTTAAGAACCCCTAAAAACGATAAAAACACAATAAAAATCCCAAAACCCACTATAAATTCTTGAAACCCTTTAAACCCCTAAAATGTCTAAAATGTATAAAAAATTTAAAACACTAAAAAATAAGAAAACATAACCCCCCAAAACCCATAAAACCCCAAAAAACCATAAAAATCAATAAAACCCTAAAAATCCCCCAAACACTAAAAACCATAAAAATAAAATAAAATCTCTTAAAATCAATAAAAAAACTAATCAATCCTAAGAACCCATAAGAAAAAATAAAAACATAAATAAGGTAAAACCCATAAAATTATTAAAAATGATAACAAACCAAAAGTAACCCAAAATCCCTAAAATTCCCTAAAAACCATAAAAACCCTTAAAACTGAAAAAAATTCTGAAAACCCATAAAGACCCTCAAAAGAACTAAAAACTCTAAAAACCCTTTAAACCCCTAAAATTCTTTAAAAACTCTTAGAAATTTTAAAAACCCTGAAAATATTTAAAAAAATAAAAAACCCAAAAAACAAAAAAATTCCAAAAAACCTAAAAAACATCAAAATATCTAAAATCCCTAAATACCCTAAAAACCATAAAAATCCTAAAACCCCAAAAAATCCAAAATAATTTCAAAATAAGAAAAATATTGAAAAAATTGAGAAAACTTTAAAAACCTAAAAATAATTTAAACCACTAAAACCCTAAAAAATGATAAACCCTAAAAAACTAAAAAACCATAAAAACCATAAAACACTGAAACACCTTAAGAAACCCATAAAAACCGATAAAAAACAAAGAAATATTAGAAAACTTTAAAAACCCTATAAAATACTAAAAACATTAAAAACTCAAAAAACCATTAAAACGCCTTAAAAACTTAAAAACCCAAAAACCCCAAAAAACCCTAAAAACTGTAAAAGTCTCTAAAAACTCTAAAAACCATAAAAATCCTTAAAAACCCTAAAACCACATAAAACCAAAAGAGCCTTAAAACCCAAAAACCCTCGAAATCTCTAAAAACCCAAAAAATACATAAATATCTAATAAAAATCCCTAAAAATGACTAAGTTTGTAAAAAACAATGAAAACCACTAGGAAAACCTTAAATACCATAAAACAATTAAAAACCATAAAAAACTAAAAACATTAAAACCTACTCTAAAAGCCATAATACCCAAAAAAAACCATAAAAACCATAAAAAATCGTAACAATCCTTAAAATCCCTAAAAATGTAAAAAACATACAACCTTGATAAACCATTAGAAAATATTAAAATCCTTGAAAACCGTTAAAACCCCAAAACATAAAAATTAATAAACCCTAAAAGACAAAAACACCCCTAGAAACACGTTTAAAACATAAAAACACCAAAAACCCTATAAAAATCCAAAAAACCCAAAAAACCCACTAAAAACTCTAAAAAATATTTAAACCCCTAATAAAATAAAAAACCCTAAAAAACCTCAAAACCCCAAAAAACTAAAAATCCCACTAAAACCTCAAAAAAATAATTAAAACAATGAAAAAAATAAAACACTAAAGCCCCTCAAAATCCTTAAAAATACCAAAAACAATAATATCCTAAAAAACCCCTTTAAATCCATAAAAACCTAAAAAACCTAAAAACCATGAAAAGTACTAAGAAAAACATAAAATCCTAAAACAAATTAAACCCCTAAAAACATAAAAAACACTAAACACCTAAAAACCCTAAAACCCCTAAAAACCCTAAAAACCCTTTAAATCATTAAAACCTCAAAAACACATAAAAATAAAAATAAAATTCCCATATAAACAAAAAAACAAAAAAAACCTAAAAAACTACATTAGAACCATAAAAAATCTAAAAACACTTAAAAATCCTAAAAAATAGAAAAAGTACAATACCATAAAAATCCTAAAACCCTAAACACTCTAAAACCCTAATATATATATATGATTGTAAAAACCCTAAAAAACAAAAAAACAATCAAAATCTTGAAAAAGGCTAAAAAATATAAAAATATCTAAAAATAGCTAAAAATATCTAAAAACATAAAAAAACACTAAAAACATAGAAAATCCCTAAGAAAACAATAAAAACAAAAGAAAAATAGATAACTCCCCTAAAATACCTAAAAACTCTAAAAACCTTAAAAGCCCCAAAAAACGGATAAAGCCCATAAAATTACTAAAAACCTTCAAAAACCATAAAAATCATAAAAAGGATAAAAACCCCAATAAAAAATTTTAAACCCATTTGACCCTATAATATTTTTAGAAACAATAAAAACACTTACAGCCCATAAAAGAAAAAAACCCATAAAAACCTAAAAAACCTAAAAACATTAAAACACTAAAATCCCTAAAACAATCAAAATCCTCAAAAACAATTAAAACCATACAAACCCAAAAAATCCCTAAAACCACTAAAAATGTATGACCCCTAAAATCTCACAAAAACAGTAAAATGCTAAAAAAACATATAATCCATAAAAAACATAAAATGATAAAAACCCTAAATAACCCTATTAACCCTCAAAAACCATAAAACTCATCAAAATTTATAAATACACTAAAAAATCATAAACCCTTTAAACCCATAACACACTAAATATAAGTAAAAACCATAATTACCCTTTAAATGCCAAAAAAACGTTAAGAAACTATAAAAACATTAACAACACAAAAAAAACATAAGAACACAACCCTAATAAATAAAAAAGTCATAAAATACATAAAAAATCTAAACCTCCTCAAAATAAAAAAAACACAAAATTAATAAAAATCTTAAAAGCCCAAAAAATTCCTATTTATGGACAAAACCTAAAAACCCTGAAAATCCTACGAAAACCTAAAAAACAAAAATATAATAATTAAAACACCAAAAAACCCAATAAACACTAAAAACCATTAAAAACCCTATATCCTAAAATCCATAAGACCCAAAAACCCTTAAAAACCCGAAAAACCTAAAAACCCCTAAATCCCACTAAAAACTCTAAAAACCTTTTAAAACACTAAAATCATTAAAAACACTAAAAACATTAATCCCCTAAAAATGTAAAAAAAAACTTTAAACCCCCCCCCCCAACCATAAAAATCCAAAAAACTCAAAAAACCAAAAACACTCAAAATACCAAAAAACCCAAAATACCATAAAAATCATAAAAAAAACTCTAAAAGTCCATGAAAATGTAAATAACCCTAAAATCAATGATTACCACTAAGAAAACCATAAAATTGAAAAACATGAAAAACACTAAAAAATATAAATAACAATAAAAACCCTAAAAACATTAAAACCCTATGAAAACCAAAAAATCCACAAAATTCATTAAAACCCATAATATTCCACAGAAAACCTAAAAACCACTAAAAATATAAACACCCTTTAAAACTAAAAAAAATAAAAAATCTAAAACAAGTTAAGAACTTTTAAAAATCAAAAAAAATCCCTAAAAACCCAAAATGCAGAAAAACACTAACAACTCTCAAAATCCATAAATATCCTAAAAAATATTTAATATTTCCTAAAACATAAAAACCCTAAGACCCAAAATACCCATGAAAACCATTAAAACATTACAACACATAAAACCCCTAATATACTAAAACCTCTAAAAAACCTATAAAACCCTAAAACCCATTAAAACCCCTGAGAACCAATAAAAACCTTGAAACAAGAACAAGAAATCTAAATGCATTTTTGGACCATAAAAATACTAAAAATTATAAACACCCTTAAAACCACTAAAACCCAAAAAAACCCAAAAATCCAAAAAACCATATCTAAAGCCCTAAAACCATAAAATTCATCAAAAACACTAAAAATCATAGACCAAATAAAATTCATAAAAAAACCTAAAATCCCTAAAAATATAGAAAAACATAAAAACCATGAAACCCCATTAGAAAACCATAATTACATAAAATCACATTAAACCACAAAAAACCATTAAAATTTATAAAAATCGTAAAAAACCTAAAAAGACATTAAAAACCCTCAAACCACTAAAATACATAAATCTCCTAAAAATATAAGAACAGTAGATGTCCATAAAAACCCTCAAAACCACTAAAAACTATAAAAACCCATTGAACCCCTAAAAATGTTAAAAAACTTAACAAACCTTAAAAACTCTAAAATACAAAAAAAACCTAAAATCAAAAGAACCCAAAAACCCCAAATATTCCTAAAAATTCTAAAAACCCATAAAAATAGCTTAAAATAACATAAAATCCCAAGAAACATAAAAACCACTAAAACCCCTAATAAAAACATAAAAGCATAAAACACATAAAACCTCTAAACAACATAAAAACACAAAATTCCTAAAAAACCATCAAACCATTACAACCATAAAACCCCTAAATTCTTCAAAAATGCATAAAAATCCAAAAACCATTCAAAACCCACTAAAATCTCTAAAACCCCTTTAAACCCCTAAAAATTTTAATGAACTCTCAAAACCATTGAACCTAAAAACTAAAAAAACACTACAAACCAAAAAGATCCAAAAACACTAAAAACCCAAAAAATCTATAAAGATCCTAAAAATCCCTAAAACCACTAAAAACCTTTAAAACCCTCAAAAGTCCTAAAAATCCCTAAAAATGTAAAAAAAGATAATAAACAAAAAATGCCCAAGAAAAACTAAAAACATAAAAAAATTAAACCCCTAAAAAAACTAAAAACACATAAAAACCAAACACCCCTAAAACCCTTAAAATTGATAAAACCATAAAAACCTCTAAAAACAATAAAAATTCCTAAAAACTCAAAATCACATAAAACATAAAAACACATAAATACCAAAAAAATACATGAAAATCCCTAAAATATAAAAAACCCAAAAAATACCTGAAAACTCATTTGTAGACCATAAAAACCTAAAAAGACTTAAAACCAAAATAAATTAAAAAAATTATTATAACCTAAAAGAACCTAAAAACCCAAATAATACCTAAAAACTAAAAAACCCTCAATTCAATAAAAACCCTTAAAACCCTAAAAAAACTTCAAACCCATAAAAACCCTAAAAACAATGAAAACATTAAAAAACCCTTAAGACACTATAAAATCCCAAAAACCATAAAAATCTTTAAATCCCCAAAAGTAAAAAAAATCCCAAATGTCCATAAAAACATAAAAAATCATAAAAGGACTAAAAATCCCAATGAAATTATTAAGAACCTAAAAACACTTTAAATCCCTAAAAATATTAAAAATGTTATAACCCCTAAAAGATCCTAAAATCCCTAAATACCCATAAAACCCACTAAAAAACATTAAAAACTCTAAAAATATATAAAACACATAAAACCCCATAAAACCCCAAAACCACTAAGAACTCTAAAAAACTTTAAATCCCTAAAAAGGTTAAAAACTCAAAAAACCCTTAAAAGACATAAAATATCAAAAAAAATCTTAAAACGCAAACTACTATAATATCCCTAAAAACCATAAAAACCATAATTCCCCTCAAAATACTCAAAAACCATAAAAACCAAAAAAATTTAAAAATGTTCTAAAAATACCTAAAAACATAAAAATCCTTAAAACCCCAAAAAACCACTAAAAAACCTTTAAAACCTAAAAATCCTAAAACCCCATAAAAAACATTAAAACACTAAAATCTTAAATAACCCTAATACCCTAAAAAACACTAAAACCCAAATAAATCCCTAAAACCCTAAAACCCATAAAAATCCTAAACACCTTCAAAATCCATAAAAAGGTAAAAATGACGAAAAACCATAATAAAACTTTAAAAATCAAAAATTAATCAAAAACTATAAAACCAAAAAGTTTCTAATACACAAAAATACCCTAAAAATCTAAATATTCCTTAAAAATCATAAAAATTATAAAAACATTAAAATCCCTAAAACCAATAAAAATCCAAAAAAAACACTCAAAATCTAAAACCATATAAAACCCTAAAAGCATTAAAATTCTCTAAAAACCTTATATTCCCTATAATACTCAAAAAAACCCTAAAACCCCAAAATATATTAAAAACCCTAATACCGGTAAAAACCCTAAAACCCGCAAAATCCCTAAAAACCCTAAAAAATCATAATAATTCTTAAAAATCCAAAAAAAAACCTAAAAAAATAAAAAATTGTAAAAAATATCCAACAAACCATAAAAATCGTAGAAAGATCTAAAATTCCCTAAAAATGTAAAAAACTAAAAAAACAATTAAACCGCATAAGAAAACCATAAAAACCTAAAAACACTCAAATCCCCCAAATTCAAAAAAGATACTAAAAATCACAAAACCCTAAAAACCCTAGAAAACCATAAAACCATAAAACCCCTAAAATACCACAAAACCATAGAAACCCCAAAAAATCCTAAAACCTGCTGAAAAATAAAAATACCCTTTAAACCCCTAAATACATTAAAAACATTAAAACCCGTAAAACACTAAAAAAACTCAAAAAAACCTAAAAGCCAACAAAAACATAAAACCCTCAAAACCCTCAAAATCTCCAAAACCCCAAAACTAAAGAAATACTAATAAATCATTAAAAATATATAAAAATGTACCCAACCCTAAAACCTTAAAAAACCCAAATAAAACATTAAAAATCTGAAAAATACTTAAAGTTGAGGAAAAACTAAATACGATAACAACCCTAAAAAGACATAAAAACCTGAAAACGCAATAAAAACTAAAAACCCCCCTAAAAACCTATAAAATCTATTAAAACACATAAAACCCGTAAAAACTATTAAAATCTATAAAAACCCTTCAAATCAATAAAAAGTTTAAAAACTATAAAATAACATTTAAACCCCTAAAACCTATAAATACCATAAACACCAAAAGAACCTCAAAATCCAAACAACATTAAAAACCCTATAAACATAAAAATCCTTAAAACCATAAAAATCATAAAAAACCCTAAATATCCCTAAAATCATAAAAACCCTTAAGAACCATGAAAACCCAAATAAAACCTTAAAAATGGAAAAACACTTAAAGAACATAAAAACCTTAAAATAGAAAAAACCATAAAAACCCTAAAACCCAAAAAATCCCAAAAACCCCTCAAAATCTGTATAAGACCAAAAAATTAAAGAAATCCTAAAAAGTTCTAAATATCCCTGAAAACATAAAGAAAAGCAAATCCTTGAAAACCCATAATAAAACCTTATAAACCTCAAAAAACTTAAAACCCCTAAATACCTAAAAATAATAAAAACCATAAATACCCAAAGAACCCTAGAAACTCATAAAAACAATTAATAACCCTAAAACCCATAAAAACGCACTAAATCTCTAAAATATCTTTAAATCCAAAAAAGGTTAAAAAACTCTAAAAACCCAAAAATCTAAAACCCAGAAACCCTAAAAACATATAAAACCATAAAACCCCTAAAAATAATAAAAACCATATAAATCCAAAAATATTTAAAAATCACAAGAAACATAAAAAACCATAAATCCCAGAAAACCCCAAAGAATACCTTAAAAGCGTAAATACATTTAAATACCAAAAAAACCAAAAAAATGATAAAACCCTAAAAACTATAGAAATACCCTAATAACCATAAAATATATACAACCCATAAAAAACTTAAAACCATAAAAAACAATAAAAACCTATAAACCACCAAAAACCTCTAAAAACTCCATTACCCTTTAAACATCTAAAAAATGGAAAAAATTTAAAATACCTTTATAACCATAAATACTAAAAAAACCCCAAAAACCCTTAAAACCAAAAAAAAATTATAAAAATCCAAAAAGGCTTAAAAATCCCTAGAAACATCAAAAACCATAAAAAATTGAAAACTCTATGAAAATCATTAAAACATTAAAGCACATAAAACACCTAAAAACCTAAAAAACCCTAAAAACCCATAAAAACCTAAACCCCCATAAAAATTATAAAAACATTTTAAATAATTGAAATCATTAAAAAATATGAATAACCTTAAAACCCCAAAAAAATAACAAAATCCTAAAACCCAAAAAAAATCCCAAAAAACCCTAAAAACCATAAAAATACTAAAAATGACCTAAAAATACAAAAAATTTAAAAAACCCAAAACCCTAAGAAATCCCTAAAAAAATATTAATAACCTAAAAACACTTCAAAACCTTATGAAACCTAAAAACTGTTCAAATTCTTAAAAACCCTTAAAACCCCTAAAAACATAAGAAACATGTAAACCGTAAAAAACCTAACACCCATAAATCTCCAAGAAACCACTAAAAACTCAACAAAAAAACATTAAACCCATAAAAAAATAAAAAACAGTAAAAAAACTTAAAACCCCTAAAAAAGAAAAAAACTGCCAAACATAAAATATCATATAAACCTTAAAAATGATAAAAATACCTAAAAACCTTCAAATTCAATAAAAACCATAAAAACCCATAAAATCCTAAAAAAATCCCTAAAAGTCCCTAAAAACATAGTAAACCCAACAACCCATGAAAACCTCTAAGAAAACCGTAAAATCATGATAACACTTAAAAAACCCAAAAAACATAAAATATTGCTAAAACACTAAAACCCCTAAAAGAACTTAGAATCCCTAAAACCCATAAAAACCATAGAAACTTCTAAATACCCAAAAATCCCTAAAAACCATAAAACCCTAAATAATATCTACACTTTACAAAAAAACATTAAACCCCTAAAATGTTAAAAAAATAACAAAACATAAAAACCCTAATCACCAAAAAACCCTAAACCAAAAATAACCACAAAAACAAAAAACTATAAAACCCCTCAAATTCCTTAAAACCCCATAAAACCATAAAAATCCAAATAAAGCCCTAAAAACGCTAAAAATGTATGAAGCTCTAAAAACCTTAAAATCCAAAGAAAACCAATAAAACCTAAAAAAATTAAAACCCATAAAAAACTAAGAAATGTTGAAAACCATAAAAACACTAAACCCCCTAAAAACCCTAAAAACTATAAAACACTTTAAAAACATTTAAAAAACATAAAAATCACTAAAACCAACTAAAACTCTAAAAACCCCTTTAAACCCCTAAAATCATTAAAAAACTATAAAAATACTTAAAAAATTAAAAAACCATAAAAAATAAAAAAATATAATCCTTAAAAGGCGTAAAAACCCCAAACACCTCAAAATCTCTAAATACACTACAAACCCTAAAAATCCCAAAATATCAATAAAAATCCCTAAAAACATAACAAAAATTAAAACCCTAAAAATACCTAACAAAACATTAAAAACCTAAACACATTAAAAACCCTTAAAATTCCTAAAAACACTAAAAACCCTAGAAATTTCTAAAACCCCTAAAATATTATAAACCCCTAAAACCCATAAATACCGTAAAAACACACTAAAATATCTGAAACCATTTTAAACCCCAAAAATATATTAAAAACTCTAAAAAAAATTAAAAACAAAAATCTCTAAAGACAAAAAAAATAAAAAATACAATAAAATGCGTGAAAACACTAAAAACCCCTAAAACCTTCAAATTCCATAAATAACCAAAAAAAACATAAAATTCCTAAAAACCGAAAAACATCCCAAAAAAATAAAAAACCATAAAACCTTGAAAACCCCAAAGAATATATTAAATACCTAAAACCATTTTACACCCTTCAAAAACCTAAAAACACTAAAAACTGTAAAACACCCTAAAAACCCATAAAAACCAAAATACCCCGAAAAACCTCAAAAACAATAAAATACCATCAAAAACTAAAACTACTTAAAACCATAAGACCCTTAAAAACCCTGTGAATCTTTAAAAACTCTAAAAAACATAAAAATCCCAAATAAATTAAAAAATAACCATAAAAATCCAAAAAATCATAAAAACCCTAATACCATAAAAAACACTAAAAACCTAAAAATCAATAAAACCCAAAAAAACTCATTCAAATCAGAAAAATAATAATAAACAAGAAAAACTATAAAAATACCTTTAAAACCCTAAAATCCATAAAATCCCTAAGTATCCCTAAAAACCCTAAAAACCAGAAAAAATCTAAAAAACCCATAAATACTGTAAAAACTACAAAAAACTATAAAAATCCTTTAAAACATTAAACCATTAGAAAAACTCTAAAAAACCTTAAAACACCTAAAAATATTAAAAAAACCCTAAAAAATAAAAAATCATAAAAATACAAAAAACCTAAAAAACCCTAAATCCCCCTAAATCCCAAATAACCGAAAAACCCCATTAAAATCGTAAAAACCCATAAAAATACATTAAAATGTTAAAAACAATAAAAATGATGAAAGAGCCAATGAAAACATAACAAACCTAAATACCCAAAACCCCTTAAAAACCAAAAAAATGCTAAAAACCTTAAAACCCCTAAAAGGCCCGAAAACACTAAAACCCATTAAAACCATAAAATTACTAAAACCATAAAAATCCACTAATACCATAAAAATACTAAAATCTAATAAAAACTATAAAAACACGTTAAACACCTATAAAAATTAAAAACACTTAGAACCCTTAAAAACCATAAAAACTTCCAAATACCTAAAATCCCCAAAACTTCCTAATAACTCCAATACCCCTAAAAAATCTCAAGCCCAAAAAATTCTAAACCCCCCAAAAAGCATAAAAGGCCTAAAATTCCTAAAAACATAAAAACCCCTAAAAACCCTAAAACCACTAAGAAATCAATAAAAACCTAAATTCACCTAAAATCCATTAAAAACCGAAAAATGTAAAATTACTAAAACCCTAAAAACCCGTAAAATAATAAAACCCCCAAAAACCTTAAAACAAATCCTAAAACCCAATAAAAACCTAAAAACACAGTAAAATGTCTGAAATACCTTTAATCCCATAAAAACGTTAAAAACTCAAAAATTTCATAAAATATCTTAAATACCAAAAAACACTAAAACCACTAAAACCTCAAAAATCCCAAAAAAAAACCCCAAAAAATTCCTAAAATAACTAAAAATCAAAACAATCCTACAAAATCCCTAAAATATCAAAAATGTAATAAGCACTAAAAACACCTCTATAAAGTCCATAAAAATTTAAAAACACCAAAACCCCCCTAAAAACCCCAAAAAACGATAAGAGCCCCAAAAATATCCTATAACTTTTAAACCCTTTAAAACCCACCCATAAAACCATATAAACCCTTAACCATTAAATCCCCACAAGCTAGTAAAATATCTTAAAACACTTTAAACCCCTAGAAAAATTTAAAAAACTATAAATCCCTGAAAAACATAAAAGATAAAAAATCCCCTAAAAACAAAAAAATGGACCATAAAACCATAAAAAACCAAAAAGACCATAAAAATCCATAAAAACCCTAAAAACCCAAAACCCCCTAAAAATACCTAAAATCAATAACAACATAAAAAACCCTTAAAACACAAAGAAACTCTATGAAAACAATAAAGAACCTAAAAAACATAAAACACTTAAAATCCTAAAAAAACACTAAAAAACTTATAAAACCCTAAAAATACCCTAAAATCCCTAAAAACAAAAAATATATATATAAACCCATAAAAACCCTAAACCTCCATAAAAATTATAAAGACCCTTCAAACCCTTAAAAAATAAAAAAACATTAAAATCTAAAAAATTCTAAAAAATATAAAAAACCTTTAAACCCCAAAAAATCATAAGAAACATAAAATATTAAAAACCCAAAAAAACCCTGAAAATCACCAATAACCCTAAAATGCTAAAAATACTAAAAAATATATAATGGTTCTTGAAAATGTAAAAAACCTAAAAACCATGAAAACCTTAACAAAACCTTAAAAACCTAAAAATAGTTAAAATTCCTTAAAACCTAAGGAAAACTAAAACCCTGAAAAAGAATAAAATCCCCAAACCCTTAAAATACATAAAAACCAAAAAAACCCCAAATAACCACTTAAAAATCCCAAAACCCTTTAACCCTTTAAAAAATTTAAACACCCTAAAAACCCATAAAACCCTAAAAATTTCAAGACAATCTAAAAAGGAAAAAAACCAAAATACACAAAAATGGTCAAATTCCCAAAAAACTATAAAAAATAAAATACCTAAAAAGGAAAAAGAATCCCAGAAAATAAAAAAAACCCATAAAACCTTGAAAACCCCATATAAAACCTTAACAACCTAAAAACGGTTAAACCCCCTAAAAAACTAAAAATTCTTATAACACTGAAACCCTGAAAACTCTAAAACCCACAAAACCCACAAAATCTCCAAAAACCAAAAAATCAAAAAATCATAATTCCCCCCTTAAAATCCCTTAAAATGGAAAAAACCAAAAATCTTTAAAACATAAAAACATTTAAAACCCATAAAAACAAAAAAAACACAAAAAAAATAAAAAAAATAAAAAAAAACCTAAAAACACTAAAACCCCTAAAAAACTAAAATCCCTAAAATCCATTAAAACACCCAAAACCATAAAAAACTTATAAACCACAAAAAATTATAAAACCCCTTTAAATTCAAATAAACTCTAAAAACTCCAAGAAACCGTAAAAATCCTAAAAAATAAAATAATCTGTTAAAACACCAATAAAAACCATAAATTCCATAAAAACCATCAAAATATCTAAAGACCCTGAAAACCCATAAAAATCACTAAAATACCTAAAATCATAAACACCTTTGAAAACCCTAAAACCCATATGAATAAAATAAAAACATAAAAACAATTAAAATCAATAAAAACCTAAAAAACACTAAATAACAAAAAAACCCTAAAACCCTAAAAAACCTAAAAAAATTAAAACCCCTAAAACCCCACAAATTCACTAAAAACCACTAAACCTCTAAAAACCATTTAAACTCCTAAAATGATAAAAAACATAAAAACCTCAAAACCCCTAAAAAACCAAAAACCTCTAAAAACGCTTATAACATTAAAAGCCATTAAAAACCCAAAAAAATATTAAAAACCATAAAAACCCTAAAAATCCCTCAAAAAGTGAAAAATCCCAAAAACCTTGAAAAGTATTTAGAAGACCATAAAAACCTAAAACCTTAATACCCCTAATATATAAAAATTATAAAACCCCTAAAATCTCTAAAACCCCAAAAATCTCTAAAAACACTCAAATCCCTCAAAATATATAAAACAAAAAAATATTTTAAATCCATAAAAGTACCTAAAAGCATAAAAAATCCTACAAATAGAGAAAACCCATTAAAAACCATAAAAACCTAAAACCGTAAAAACCCCTAAAATTAATAAAAATTTATAAAACCCAAAACGCCCTAAAATACCCTAAAAAGTTAAAACCACATTAAAACAAATAAACCCACTAAAAGCACTAAACCCCTAAAAACTCACTAAAAACACTAAAAACCCTCTAAACCACCAAAAACATTAAAAACTATAAAAAACCTCAAAAAACTTAAAACCTAAAAAAATCCCTAGAAACCCAAAAACATCATAAAAACCCTAAAACCCCCTAAAACCCCTAAAACCCTAAAAATACCTAAAAACACGAAAATACCATATATTTAACAAAAAAAATTAAAATATTTAAATACCTAAAATCCCCTAAAATAATGAAAAACCCTATGAAATCCCTAAAAACCTAAAAACACCTAAAACCACTAAAAACCTAAAAATGATGAAATCCATGAAAATCCCTGAAAAACTGAAAAAATCCTAAAACCCATAAAAACCCCTAAAACCATAAATAACCTAAAACCCCATAAAAACACTAAACACCAACGAAAACTCTAAAGTCCATTTAAAACCCCTAAAAACATTAAAACACTAAAAAATTTAAAAACCTCTAAAACTCAAAAACCTAAAAACCCACAAAATCCCTAATTTCCCTAAAAACCATAAAATATAAACAACATTAAAAACCTATTAAAATGTAAAAACCCTTATAATCCCTGAAAATTATTAAGAAAAACTCAAAACCAAAAAACGCGTTAAACCCATAAAATACCTAAAAAATGATAAAAAACCAAAAAAATCCTAAAAACACTAAAATCCTTAAAAATCTATAAAATCCCTAAAAAACTATAAAAATCCTAAAATGACCAACAATCTCAAAAAAAATGTTACAAACCCTAAAACCCTAACAAATGTAAAGTACCATAATAACCCTAAAAGTTCTCTAAAACCACTAAAACCCCATATAAACCATAAAAACTCATAAAAACCTAAAACCCCATAGAAAACCTAAAAAATTAAAAAATATTTAAATTATTTAAACCCCCAAATACATTAAAAAAACTAAATAAACCTAAAAACCCTAAAAAATAAAAAATAAATCCTAAAAAACATAAAACCCATGAAAATTCTAACCCCCCCCTAAACCCCTCAAAATCTCTAAAAACTATAAAAAACCCAATAAATACAAAAAAATTCATAAAGTTATAAATAGCCTAAAAACCCTGAAAATACCTAGAAAAACATTAAAAATCCAAAAACACATAAAACCCCAAAAACATTAACAACACTAAAGACCCTAAAATCCATAAAAGACCCTCGAAACACTAAAAACCACTAAAAATTATAAAACCCCTAAAACATTAAAACCGTAAAAAAATTCAAAACCCTAAAAATCATAAAAAACATCTAAAAACACTTAAAATCGATAAAAACATTAAAAACAATAAAAATCCTAAAAACACTAAAAAAAATAAAAAACCCCTAAAACCCCCCAAAAAACATAAAACCCTAATAACAATAAAAAACTTAAAACCATTAAAATCCCTAAAAACCATAAAATCACATATGAATCCAAAAAAGACCTAAAAATCCATAAAAACATAAAAAACAATGAAAACTCTGAAAACCCCTAATAAACCATAAATATAATAAAAAATCAAAATGAATAAAAACCCAAAAAAACATTAAATACCCTATAATCTATAAAAAAACCTCCAAATCCCTAAAAACCTTAAATTCATAAAAATCCCTTATAATATATTAGATGGAAGCGCACTCCCCTGGATCTCTCTCTCGCACGACGCTTCCTCCAGGTATTCCCTGAGATTCTTCTCAGTATCTTGGTGCTAGATTCTTGATTCCTCGGCGATGGGTCTCTCTGATTGCGCTCTTCGGTCTCAATATGGTGATGGTGTTCAGTCCTCGGCTGCTTCATTCTCCCCGTTCCTTGTTTTGGATCTCATATTTGGATGGACTTCTCGGCTGGCGTGCCTAGGTTTCGTCAGATTTGATGGTTTTGTGGGATGTTGTGGTTTCAGATCATTAAGATCTAGCTTGCAGTGAAGCAGACGTCTCCTTGGTGCTCGGATACCTCACTGGAAATCTACCACGGTGTTGGTTTGACTTTACAGATCTCGGTCATCAGGAGGACCAGCGGTGTCCGGGGCCTCATCGACGTTGTAGGTTCTAGAGTTATGGTTTCCGCCTTCTACGGGTGATTCATGGAGTCGTGGGTTTTGTGAGAAGTCATGGCAAGGAGGCTCAGTTGATCTCGAATCGGCAGCGGATTGTGCAGAAGATGCCGCCTAGTTTTTGTTCTGTACAGAGGATCCAGAGGGTTTGGCACCGATTAGCTGGTGGTGTGCATGGTCTTGTGGCTTGCACTTTCAAGATATGCTTGTCAATGACTCATGCATCGGGTTAAGGTTTGGTTTTCTTGTTCATTGGATTTGTCTAATTTTCACGCTGTTGTTGCAAGGTGGTTTAAGCGGCGCTGGGACCTGGTTGTTTTTCTGGTCTTTGGTTCATCGGGGTTCCAAAATTGCTTCTTTGGTCCCCGGTTTTCTACTGATATTCTTGGCTAGAGCCTACCCTTTGCTGGAAGGGATGTTTGGGTTGTGGAGCTAGCGATTCTTCACCCCTGTGATGGTGATTATGTGTTACCGGGAACATCTCTTCCTGGCGTCGTAGTGATGGATGATTTTGTTGGCCCTAGGTTGAAAGGCGAGGAAATTTTTGATATTATTTCTACTGGTGGTAGTTCTGTTATGGTGAAGATGGATCTGTCCTGCATGGTGGTGTGGTCTGAAGTGGGAGCTGGTAATTCTGGAGATGTTGCTGGATTGGTTGTGTTTGTTGGTAATGCTTCTCTGGGCTGGTTGCTGTTTGGCTGGAATGTGATAAAGTTTTCAGGTTGGAATTTGGTGCTATTGGTTCTATACTTCTTGCGGTGGACCTTCTTGGTGAGGAGGTTCTAGATGCTGGATTTTGTGAGAATGGATTATGGTTTTTGCATGGATGTGAGCTCTGGTTGCTGGTTTTTGTGTGTTTCTAGTGCTGATGGTTATGTACTGCTGTTGGTGGCTTGTTCTGGTTAGAAGTTGCTGGATGGTGGTATTTGTGAGGTTGGAAGCTAGTCATTACGTTGTAGCGAGCTACTGGAAGCCAGAGACTACTGGATGAGGTTGTTGGCTGCTGTTTGGACCTTGGTTTCTTTCATGGGTTTTCATTTCTGTTTTTGATTTTTCTTTTTTTGGAGTGGGTTGTAAGGGGTTTTTTGGTGTGGGTCGTTTGACCTAGCCCCTCCATTATCTACTGTGTCTTCGTGTCTTTTTCTAATAAATTTTGGGGGGTTGCTAGGAATAGCATGGCCCCGAGCCTTCCTTTCCCTTAAAATCTATAAAAATGTAAAGACCCCTTCCTCCTCCGGCGAGGTCCGACCTCGGTGCTTCCTGTCCCGCTTCGGCTCGGCAACCGCTGGTGTTGGATTTGCGTGTTCTGGTCGGTCCGGTGGTTGCTTGGTCGCGCCCATATTGCTCCAGATCTGATGCGTTGGGTCTTCGGATGGGGGGATCATTCCCGGCTTGCCCGATGCGCGTCCCACCTCCGGATCTTGCCTCTTGGTGCCTGGTTTCGGGTTCCAAAATGTTGTGAAGGTTCCCCTCTCGTTCCTCAGGTTCGTTTCAAACTTCTAGTGTGCCTTGTTTCGGGACCCGGTTTCATTGCTACGAAGGTTCCCCTCCTGGATCAAGGTCACCAGTCGGCCTCTGGCGTGCCTGGTTCGAGACCCGGCTTCGGTTGCTGCTCCCCCTTCCAGCTCCTGATCAGTTGCAGATCTGGTGGTACCGATGTCGGCATGTCTGCAGGGCTCCTCCATTTCGTTTGCCTTGCGCCAGATCTGGAGGGCGTGGTGTCAACCCCGGCATGCTCCCGAACCCTCAAATGTCTTCCTGGTTCGATGTCAGCTATAGGTATGGCTTGGTGGGCTCAAGTTTGGGTCCTGTTGCTTGGAGGAGGGAGGCTTTGGTTTCTTCTGATTCTCTGTCTCTTGCTGCTACTTATGTTCTTTGGTTGTGGTTCTATGCACTGGTTTTTGACATGCAATTGAGGATTTGATTTGATATGGTTGATGGCGAGTTGTTTTGATGGAATGGTTGTCTAGGGAGAGATTGATTGGATGGGATGGTTATGCTGCGTGGCAGTGATGTTTTGGTGTTGGTGCTGGATGCTGTTCTGGTGCTGGTTGGCTGGATGGTGTTGTGGTCTATTTTTCTGGTGGTGAATGGTTGTGGTGGTTTGAAATGGTGATGTTGGTGCTGATAGATATTTTCTATGGTGGTTATTGTTTTGCTAGGATGTGCTGGATGCTGGTTTTTTGAGTTTAGATGATGCGAGGTGCTGGATGCTGGGATGCTGGATGATGTCTAAATGCTGGTTGTTGGTTAGTTGTGAGCTGCTGGATGCTGGTTAACGCTGGATGTTGTGATGTTGGATGCTGGTACTGGTTGGATGTGATGTGAGGATGCTGCGGTTGTGTCTATTTTTGTGCCTTTTTCTTTCTTTGTTTTTCTTTCTTTGGCGTGGGTTGTAAGGGTTTTTTGGGTGTGGGTCGTTCGACCCCTCCCCTCCCTTGTCTGCAGTGTTTGTGTCTTTTTGTTTAATAAATTTTGGGGGGTGCCAGGAATAGCCTGGACCCGAGCCTTCTTTGCCCAAAAATACCTAAAAGCACTAAAAACCCTAAAAAACACCAAAAAACCTAAAAAAAATATAGCCCTAAAAATAACTAAAAATAAAAAACCATAAAAATCCAAAAGATATAACAAAAATATCTAAAAACATAAAAAACCAAAAACCCTAAAAACCCCTTAGAAAAATTTAAACACCAAAAAACACTTAATATCCCTAAAAAACCAAAATTACTAAAACCCCTAAAAACCAAAAAAAGACCCCAAAACCCCCTAAAAATCATAATACCGCTAAAATTATTAAAAAATATGAAAAACCGATAAGAAATCTAAAACACTTTTAAAATTATTAATATGCTAAAAATCTATAAAAACTATAAAAACCCAAAAAAAATCAACAAAACCCCAAATACACTAAAAACCCAAAAATCCAAAAAAACCATACAACTCTCAATATCTCAAAAGACCATAACAACAAAAAAACTCTTAAATATACCTAAAAACATTAAAAACATTAAAAAACTAAAAAACTTAAAACCCTTATGAAAACCTTAAAAATTACATAACAATTGAAACCCCTAAAAACATAAAAATGCTTAAAACTCTAAAACACCTTACACCCCTAAAAATCCCTAAACCCCCAAAAATCCCTAAAACCCCTTAAAACCAAAAACACTTTAAAAGCCCTAATATCCCTCAAAATCTCTAAAAGCATAAAAACCTAAATACCCCAAATCTAAAAAATAGTAAAAAATCATAAAATTTCCTTAAAAATTCCCAAAAAATGTAAAAACCATTAAAAACACTAAAAATTTCAATAGAAATCCTAAAAAATACATATAAAAAGCCTAAAAACATTAGAAATGCTAAAAAAACTAAAAATCCCTAAAACCCCAAAAAACCCGAAAAACCATAAAACCCCTAAAATTCATAAATACATGAAAATTTTATAAAAATCTCCAAAACCACTGAAAACACTTAAACCCTTCTAATACTCTAAAAACATTATAAACTCTAAAAACCCTAAAAACCCAAAAATCCCTAAAACCTGAAAAAACCATAAAATCCCTAAGAATCCTAAAAAACAAAAAACCATAAAAATACCTAAAAATAAAAAACAAATACCATAAAAATCCTAAAAATACCATAAATGTAAAAAACCTAAAATCCCTGAATACCCATAAGAAAATAGTAAAAACCTAAAAGCATATAAAAGCCCTAAAAATCCTAAAAACTCTAAAACCCCTAAAATTAAAAAAACCCTAAAAACCCACAAAATCCATAAAACCCATAAAATCTCTAAAAGCCATAAAACCTATCATAATACTTAAACCACTAAAAGACCATAAATCCTTAAAAATCCCTAAAAACACAAAAAATCCTAAAAGTCACAAAAAATTTAAAAACCATAAACCCCTAAAAAACCCTATGAATACTTTAAGTACCTAAAAACAAATAAATCCATTAAAACCCTAAAAAAACAAAATCCCTAAAAAACCATAAAACCCACTAAAAACCATAAAACCTTGAAATCCCAAAATAATTAAAAACCATAAAAACCAATAAAACCACTAAAAACACTAAAACCCCATTAAACCCTTAAAAGGTTAAAAAACTAAAAAACCCTATAAACTCAAAAAAAATCATAAAACTAAAAAAACCATACCACCCCTAAAATCCCTTAAAACCCCAAAACCCCTAAAAATCCTAAAACCCATAAAAATAATTCAAAACCACTAAAATCCATAAACAAGTAAAAAACCCCTAAAAACCATGACAACATTAAGAAAAACATATTAATATAAAAACACTTCACACACAAAAAACATTTAAAAGGCTAGAATCCACAAAAAATCATAAAACTCCTAAAAAACATCAAATTCCCTAAGACCATAAAAATTCATAAAAATCCAAAAAAGGCTTAAAATCTTTAAAATATAAAATTTATGAAAACCATGAAAAAATATAAGATAATTTTAAAAACCAAAAAACACATGAAACACCTAAGAAACCTAATAAACATAAAATACCCTAAAGACCTAAAAGGACTCTAAAGTGCTAAAATCGCTGAAACCCTTAAAACTCCAGAAAACCCAAATAACTTGCATAAACTCTAAAAACCCTTTAAACCCCTAAAAACATTAAAAACACTAAAAAATATTAAAACCCCTAAAAACTAAAAAAAGCCATAAAATTCCAAAAATTCCTTAAATTCCCTAAAACCCTAAAAAACTTCAAAATCCCTAAAAACTATGAAAATGATAAAAACCCTAAAAATATCAAAAAAACATAAAAACCCATAAAACTCACAATGAAAAAATTAAAAAATTGAAAACACTTAAAACCCTTAAAACATAAAAACTCTAGAAACTTGAAAGCCCCTAAAAAGACTCAAAAACACTAAAATCTCTAAAAACCATAAAACCCCAAGAAAAATAAAAGTCAATGAAAACCCAAAGAGACCCTAAAAACACTAAAACACCTAAAAACCATTAAAACCTATAAATTATTAAAAACTGTTAAAAAACATAAAAATCATAAAAAACTAAAAGAACCAAAAAACCAAAAAAACCCATAGAACCCTAACAACCAAAAAAGCCCAAATATCCTAAAAAACCATATAAACCATAAGAATCCATAAAAACCCTAAAAAAATTGAAAATGATCAAAAATCCTTAAAAATCTAAAAACACTTAAATCCCTGAAAAACCTAAAAACACTAAAAATCCTAAAAACCCAAAAAACCCTAAGAAACCATAAAAATTATGAAAATCTATAAAACCTTTAAAGCCATAAAATCCAAAAAATATCCCTACAAATCCTTAAAAAGTAAAAATTCCATGAAAACATTGTAAAACACATAGAAATCATTAGAAACCTTAAAACACTAAAGGCCCTTAAAAATTATTTTTTTTAAACCCCTAGAAAACCCTAAAATCTTTAAACCCTAAAAACCCTAAAAACCTAAAAGACAAAAAAACCAGAAAAAAATCTAAAAAATCCCGAAATATCTCTAAAACTGTGAAAACCCTAAAAACCAAGAAATCCATAAGAAAACCATAAAATCCTAAAATCTCTTAAAGTCTGTAAAAACCCAAAAAATCTTAAAACCCTTAAAAACCTGAAAAGACCCACCCCCTAAAATCCATAAATACCTTAAAAACCTTAAAACCAAATAAAACCCATAAAAACTCTACCAAACTATTAAATACCTAAATACATTACCAAACTATAGAAAACCATAAAACCCGAAAAAACTAAAAAAACACATAAAACCCCTGAAAACAAAAAAACCCTAAAGAACCCTAAAAACCCTCAAAATCTATAAAAATCCTAAAAACCATAACAAATATTAAAAATACCTAAAATAACTTAAAATGTAAAAAACTCTAAAAACCCTGAAGAACACTAAGAAAACCATAAAACCCTAAAAGAAATTAAAACCCCTAAAAACCTAAAAATTGTAAAATATCAAAATACCCAAAAAAAAACCCTAAAAACCTTCAGAATCCCTAAAACCCCTAAAACCATTAAAATCCTATAAAATCCCTTAAAATAATTTAAAACATAAAATCTCTCTAAAACCTATAGAAACCCAATTAAAACGTTTAAAACCTAAAAATTATCAAAACCCCTAAAAACTGAAAAAATGCTAAAAACCATAAATAAATGTAAAAAAGATTAAACAATAAAACACCTAAAAACAATACAAAATCCTAAAACCCATAAAAATCCTCACTAAAAAATAAACACCATTTAAACCACTAAAACAGTAAAAAAATATAAAAACATAGAAAGCCCAAAAAACTCAAAAAAACCATCATATTCTAGAAAAACCATAACAAACCATTAAACTCTATAACCCTCAAAATCCCTAAAAACACTAATAAATAATAAAAAAAATTAAGAAACCAATAAAAATACCGACAAACATAAAAACATAAAAAAACTGAGAACCCCAAAAAAACCTTAAAAACATAAAAATAATTAAAACCTCTAATGACCTAAAAAACACTAAAACTCTTAAAAACCATAAAATCTTTAAAAACCTCAAAATCCCAAAAATACCTAAAAATCATAAAAATCCAACAAAATTTGTAAAAATACCTAAAAATAGAAAGAACATAAAATATAGGAAAAACCAACAGAAAAACAAAAAAACCTACAAAATACTTAAAACCCCTAAAACCCCTAAAATTTATAAAAACCAAAAAAAGTCACCAAAAACCCTAAAAACTCATTAAAAATATAAGCACCCATAGAGACCATAAAAAATCCTAAAAACCAAAAAACCCTAAAAGGACTAAAAACATTAAAACCCCTTAAAACCCATATAAAGTATAAAAAACTCCCAAAAAAATAAAAAACCAAAGAAAATCAAAAAAACCCTAAGAATCTAAAAAAACCCAAAATATAGTAAAAACTATAAAACCCATCAAAATCTCTAAAAATCCTAAAACACGGGAAAATAAAAAAAAATCCTAAATATAAAAAAAAATGTTGAAACCATAAAAATTTTAAGAGCCGTAAGAAAACCTTAAAAATGTAAAAATAATTAATCCCCTAAAAAAATACAAAACCCTAAAATACCATAAAAACCCAAAACCCTTAAAACCTTATAACTCCTAAAAATCATAAAAACCATAAATACAATAAATAACTCAAAATACTTTTTAAACAACTAAAAATGTTAAAAAAAATCTAAAAAACTTGAAACCCCCTAAAAGCTTAAAAATTTAAAAAAACAAAAAAACATACAACCTCTAAAAACTATAAAAAACACTAAAAAAATTCCCCAAACCCTGGAAATCCATAAAAATCCTAAAAGCTAAAAAGTTCCTTAAAATGTTAAATAACCCTAAAAAATATGAAAACCCCAAAGAAAACCTTAAAAACCTTAATACAATTTAAATCCCCAAAAAACATAAGTAAAATAAAAAGCCAAAAAACATAAACCATAAAACCCCTCATTATACTAAGACCCTAAAAACCATAAAATTCCAAAGAAATCCCTAAAAAACATAAAAATTTAAAACATCTGAAAACCATGAAAAAACAATAAGAAAACCTTAAAATGCTAAATGCACTAAAAACCCTAAAAACACAATAATGGAAAAAACCCTAAAATACCCTAAAAACCATACAGACCACTAAAAAAAATAACCCCTCATTTTAAAACACTAAAAACACATAAATACCCCAGAATTTTTAAAAATATAAAAACCCTATAAAACTAAAAAAATTAAAACTATAAAGAATATTTAAAACACTAAAATACTTAAAAACCCCATAAAACTTAAAAAGAACATAAAAAATCTAAAAACCATAAAATTACTAAAAAGTACCTAAATATACATAAAAATATAAAACTCTAAAAACCCTAAGAAACCCATTGAAATCCTAAAAACCAAAAAGCACTTTAAACCTATAAAAACCCTAAAAACCATAAAAACCCAAAAAACATTAAAACCCTAAAAATAATTAAAACTCAAAAAACCATTAAAAACCAGCAAAACCCAAAAAAACACAAAAAACTTCTAAAACTCTAAAAAACCTTTAAACCTATAAAAATGTAAATAAAATATAAAGAATATAAAACACCTAAAAACTCAAAAAAATATTAAAAACCCAAAAAACACAAAAAAACCCAAAAAACCCACAAAATCCCTAAAAACACTAAAACTTCTAAAAATACTAATAACTTTAAAAACAATAATTTTTTTATAAAAACCCAGAAAACTATGAAAATCATTATGAAAAACATAAAATTAAAAACACACAAAACAACTAAAAACCCAAAAAAAATCTAAAAACACTACAAACCCTAAAACCCATCGATTTCCCTAAAACTGAATAAAAATCCTAAAAAACCCGATAAATCCCTAAGAATGTAAAACCCCTAAAAACCGTGAAAACAAAAAGAAAAAAAATAAAGACATAAAAACACTCAAAAACATTAAAATACTAAAAATATGCAGAAACCCCCTAAAAAGAACATAGAAACACTAAAAAACATAAAAAAACATAAAACCCCTAGAAACCATTAAACCACATAAAACCCCAAAAAAATTGTAAAAACTCTAAAACTCCTTTAAACTCCTAAAAATGTTAAAAAAATTCCAAAACACCTTAAAATCCCTAAAAAATCCCAAAAAACCAAAATAAAAAAAATCCATAGAACCCATAAAATAAATGAAAACATTTAAAAAATTAAAATTCAAAAAAGACCTAAAATCCATAAAAATGTAAAAACCACAAAAAACTGAAAAAACTAGGACAACATTGAAAACCTAAAATACTAGAGACCCTAAAAGCCAAAAAAATGTTAAAACCCCTAAAATATCTAAAAGTCCCTAAAAAACTAAAAACCATAAAAACATTAAAAACCAAAAAACCACTAAAAACCTTGAAAAACACTAAAAACTGTAAAAATATTAAAAAAAACTAAAAATTCTAAAACCCTTAATCCCCTAAAAATATAAAAGAGCTCTAAAAACCATAAACATCATTAAAACTAACGAAACTCTAAAACTCCCCAACTAACTTTAAAACCCTAAAACCCCCATAAAAATAAAATCTTTTAATATCCCAAAAGACAAAAAAATCATATAAAATCAATTAAGATCCCAAAATGTGTAAAAACCCTAAAAACATTGAAAAATATAGAAAAAATTTAAAAACCTAGAAACAATAACAACCCATAAAATCTTAAAAACCATAAAAATGAAAAACCCCAAAAAAATTCTAAACCCTAATAAAAACATCAAAATATATAAAAACCATCAAATCATAAAATGAATTTAAATTCCCTAAAATTTTTAAAAACCATAAAACCTCTAAAGACCCAATGGAACGCCTTAAAAACATAAAATACATAAAATCCCAATAAACCCAAAAAAATCTAAAAACATGAAAACCATAACAAACCTAAAAACCATTAAAACCCTTAAAGAAACCTAAACACCTATAAAACCCCTATAAAGCACTAAGAACTCTTAAAACCCTTTAAAATCCCAAAAAAAACATTAAAAAAACTATATAATCTAAGAACACCTAAAAACTCCAAAATATCCCTAAAAACCAAAAAAATCATGAAAACTATAAAAACCCTAAAAACCTCAAAATCTATAAAAACTCTAAAAAAATAAAATTCCTCAAAAAGCCCTAAATTCTATAAAACATTAAAAATACTAAAAAATGTGAAAAACTATAAGAAACACATAAAAACCAAAAAACACTTAAAACATAATACCACTAAAAACCAAAAAATTCTAAAATCCATAAAAACACTATAATACACCTAAAACCCATAAAAACATAAAAAATATAAAAAATCTTTAGAACCCTAAAACCTCTAAAAACTATAAAAACAAATTAATCCCTTAAAATGTTAAAAAAAACTCTAAAAACTTAAAGACACTAAAAAACCAAAAAAACTTATAAAATAAGAAACCATAAAACCACTAAAAATATCTAAAATGAAAAAAAGTCAATTAAAATCATGAAAATCATGAAAAATCAATATTACCAAAATAAACACTAAAAACATTGAAAAATAATAAGATTACCTTAAATCCTAAAATTCATTAATCCGACAAAACCTAAGAAGGCTAAAAACCCTACAAAGCCTTAAAAATACCCAAACACTCCCTAAAAACATAAAAACCCTATAAACTATAAGAACTATAAGAAACCACTAAAATATAGAATAAAACCATTTAAAATACTAAAATAATTAAAGGGCTCTATAATTCCTTTAAACCCATAAAAACTCCAGAAAAAAACAAAAAACACCAAAAACCCATTAAAACCCTAAAAAACCTAAAACCCACCTAAAATCCCTAAAAACCCTAAAAACCGCATAAATCCTAAAAAATCTCAAAATTATTTAAAAACATAATAACAAATAAAACCCTAAAAATCCCTAAGAAATCATAAAAAACCTAAATACATTTAAAACCCCTTAAAACCTAAAAAAATAATAGAAAGCCTAAAAGACCATAAATACCATAAAATCCCAATAGACCTTCAAAATCTCTAAAATCACTAAAAACCCTAAAAATACCAAAAAAAGTTAAAAACCAAAAAAACTTGAAAAATCCGAAGAAATCATAAAACCCAAAAAAACACTTAAAACCTATGACACCCTTAAATAATGCTAAAAATCATAAAACCATAAAAAACCTAAAACCCCATGAAAACCATAATTATTACTAAATAACTTAAAAACCCTAAAAAAAACTCTGAAATATCTAAAAACCCTTGAATCCCTTAAAAACATGTAAAAATATTAATAAATATTAAAACCCTAAAAACTCAAAAAAAAAAATCTAAGGAAACTAAAGAACCCATAAAAACCCAAAACCCCCACAAAATCCCTAAAAAACCTAAAATCCCATTAGAATCCTAAAAATCCTTAAAAATACCTAAAAATGTAAAAAACCTAAAACCCTGAAAAACCTAAGAAAATCA
Organism: Viscum album; assembly: GCA_963277665.1. NCBI lineage: Eukaryota > Viridiplantae > Streptophyta > Magnoliopsida > Santalales > Viscaceae > Viscum > Viscum album. The sequence goes on along the minus strand of OY728136.1, from coordinate 1,420,116,240 downwards.
TAAAAACCTAAAAACTCTTAAACCCCCTAAAAACCTAAAAAATTGTTAAAAACTGTAAAACCCCTAAAAATCCATAAAAACACTTAAACCCGATAAACATCCATGAAATCCCATAAAATCCCTAAAAACATAAAATATCCTAACAACCTAAAAAACCCTAAGAAAACCTTAAATACCTAAAATCGAATAAAACCCATAAAACTAAGAAAGATGTCACCGCTCTCTCCCGGGTTTCTCCCAATGTGGAGATCTCTAGGGTTCCATCTTGGAATCCTCTTCAACGGTTCCGTTGATCTCCCCCTCTTTAGGCTTTGCGATGCGGATGGTTTGTTGTTCGAGAGGCGTTCTCCCCTGGTGCGATGGTGGTTTTTGAGGCAGATGGTTGACGATACTGTGATCTGGTGGGTTGTTTCAGGTTGTGGTGGCGACAACTTGGTCTGGATTTTGCTTCGATCTGGATCGGCTTTGCTAGATCTGGATTCTACGCTCCTTGGGGGCAGTGGTGATGCCTTTCCAGTGATCTGGACAAAGTCGAAGAGGTTGATGGTGAATTCAATGCAGGCGCGATGGATGGTTCATCGAATGGACAGAGGTGTGCTCGGCCTGATGGATCCTTGGTGCGGCAAGACGCTCTGGCAGTTTTGTTGGGGGGGAGTTCTGGTTTCGCCTTGGTGAAAAGCCAGTTCGACAGGCTTTGTGTCTTCATCGCGCTGGCGTTTACGGCTCCGCACTCGGTTCTGCGCTGCTTCTTTGGACTCGAGGAGGGTATCGCTGGCTTCTCCGGCTTCTCAACGGGTCATGGTGGATGAATAGGGCGAGGATGCTGGTTTTCTCTTCTAGTTCTACGTTCTTGTTCTTCGATCTTTCTAGTGACGAAGGTATGGTCACACTGTGCTGTGTTCGCTTTGATTTTCCGGTCTGCGTGTTCTTGACCGGTGGATGGCTTGGTATTGAGTTGTTGTTTCTTCTGAATTTTGGTTGGTTTTTGAGTTGCTGGTCTCCCCCAAGCTGCTATTGGAGGGAAGGTTAGGTGCTGCTTTTTGGCTGCTATTTTGGTTTCGATGTGGATGTTGGATATCGGTTCTATTGGGTGGTGCTGAATCTTGTTCTATTGACGCTGTTGGTTCTATGCTGCTGGAGAGAGACGTTCTTGGTGACATGGTTCTGGGTGCTGGACCTTGTGAGATTAGATGCGGTTCATTGGTTGGTTGTGAGTTGTTGGTTGCTGGTGAATGCTGGATGATGTGTGGATGTTTGGTTTTTTCTGCTGCTACGGATGAGTTTGCGGTTGTACTGCTTGTTTCTTGTTGCTTTTTGTTGGAAGGTGATGATGGTTGCGTTTGGTTGTGGTGCTTGTGCTGTGGTTTGATGCTACTGGATGTGTTTGGCTGTGATGTCAGATTTGGTGCTATCGGTTGCTGGATCTGGTTGGTGTGGATGTGTTACTGCTGCTGGGTTGCTGGGATGATTGGATGTGGTGCTCCTGGATGCTGGTTTTGGCTGGATGTGACGTGATAATTCCGCTGTTGTGTCTGTTTTTGAGTCTTTTTCTTTCTTTGTTTTTCTTTTTTGGCGTGGGTTGTAAGGGATTTTTGGGTGTGGGTTGTTTGACCCCTCCCCTCCTTTGTCTGCAGTGTCTCCTTTTTTCTTTCTAATAAATATGGGGGGGGGAATAGCTCGACCCTCGCATCTTCCTTGCCATAAAACCCTAAAAAGGATAAAAACCCAAGAAACACATAAAAGGGTCCTAAAAACCCCAAAAATCTTAAATATGTTACATACCTTAAAACACTAAAATGCCTAAAAATCATGAAACCCCTAAAATCCTTAAAAACCAATTAAAATTCTTTAAACCCACTAAATACTCTAAATACACGTTAATCGTCCCCGTCAAATTAAAAACTATAAAATCCTTTAAAATCCTAAAAAACTAAAAAAATTATATTAACCTAAAATAACACCAAAACCCTAAAAACCCTGAAAACATAAAAAATTCTTAAAATCCTTAAGAACCCTAAATAATAATAAAAACCTATAAAGGCCATAAAAATTCCTATAAATATAAAAATCCTAAAAACTAAAAAAACTAAAAAACCAATCGAAAATTGAAAACACTTAAAACCCCTAAAAACAAAAAAATTTCCAAAACCCAAAAAACCCAAAAACCCATAAAAACCACTAAAAAATTTAAAACCCTTAAAACACATAAAAACCATAATAACCAACTAAAAATTATAAAAATACATTAAACCCCTAAATTTATTAAAAAACTATAAAACACCTTATAAAACCTAATATACTCATTAAAAACCCTAAAACCCCAAAAAAACATAAAAACACCAAAACCTGAAACAATAAAAATTCGTAAAAACCCTAAAAAACTATAAATATCATTATAACCCCTTAAACACCTAAAAATGCAAAAAAATAAACCCCCCTAAATACCCAATGAAAACATTAGATACCTAAAAAAACATTAAACCCCTAAAATCATAAAATTCAAAAAACTATTAAAACACACAAAAAAACCCTCGATTTCCCTAAAAACCCTAAGAACCCATAAAAACATTAAAATTACCTAAAAACCCCCTAATAGCCTAAAAACCACCAAAACCCCAAAAAATAATAAGAAAATACTAATTACCTAAAAACACATAAAACCTCTAAAAACCTAAAAAATGATAAAATCCTAAAAATCCCCTAAATACATAAAAACCACTAAAACCCATAAATCAACTAAAACCCTGAAAAACATAAAAACTAATAAAAACCTTGATGACAAAAGAAAAACTATAAAACCCTTTAACCCTCTAAAAATGTTAAAAACTAAAAAAAATGTTAAAAACTGAAAAAAAAAACAATGAACTCAAAAAACCATAAAAACCAAAAAAACCATAAAAACAATAAAAAACACTAAAACCCTCAATGTCTATAAGACAGTAAAAACCCATAAAAGTCGTAAAAATACTTAAAAATACCAAAAAAATATAAAACCCCTAAAAACCATAAAAATAAATAAGAAAACCATAAAAACCCAAAAAAACCTAAACCTCCAAAAACGTAAAATGATTAAAATCCTAAATGCCCAAAAAACCAGTAAAAACCATAAAAATCCCTAAAACCCTAAAAACCATAAAAATAAAAATAAATCCCTAAAAATCCCAACAAAAAAACCACAAAAAACCCCAAGAAAATAAAAAAACAACACTTTAAATACTATAAAAATCCAAAAAAATGCTAAAAACCATAGAAAACAAAAAAACAAAAAAACCCTTAAAAACCATAAGCACCCTAAAACTACTAAAACTATGAAAACCCTTTATACAACAATAAAATTTAAAATCTCTAAAAACCCTTAAAACCCCTTAAAAACTAAAAAAACCTCAAGCAACAAAAAACCAAAACACAAAGAAAACCTTAATAAACCCTTAAAATAAAAAAATAGAAATTTTTTAAAATTCATTAAAATCACAAAAAAAACCCTAAAAACCTAAAAACCCTAAAAACACATAAAAACCAAAAATCCCTGGAAAACCATAAAAAAATAAAAACAAAAAAACACTTAAAACCTCTAAAAAACGATAAATTGTAAAAAATCCTAAAAACCGTAAAACCCTAAAAACACTAAAAACCCTCAAAATACCTAAAAACCTTAAAAATTATTGAAATCCTAAAAAACCATAAAAACAATAAAAATGTAAAAAATGTTAAAAAACAAGGAAAACCTTAAAAACTAAAATCACATAAAACCTCTAAAAACCCTAGGAATGCTAAAAACCATAAACCCCTAAAATGATCCGGAGACCCTAGGACCCCATAAAACCATGAAAACCTAATGAAACCAAAAATCCATTAAAAAAATATAAAAACCCTTTAAACCTCTAAAAATGTTAAAAATCTCTAAAAACATTCAAACCCTAAAAAACTCAAAAAAAAAACCCCTTAAAACCAAAAAAACCAAAAAACCCTCAAAATCATTAAACACCCTATAAAACTAAATTTTTTGAAAAATACTAAATATCATAAAAATCATAAAAAATTCTAAAAACACTGAAAACCCTTAAGAAAATAATAAAACCCTAAAAACAATTAAAACCCATAAAAAATCTAGAAAACATTGAAAATCCTAAAAATCATCAAAAACCCTAAAACATAATAATAATCCTCAAAAATCCCTATAATCCCTAGAAACATAAAAACCATATAATCCCTAAATACCCTAAAAACCCAATAAAAAGGTAAAAACACTTAAAACCACTAACAACCTAAAAACACTATGAATCCAATACACCCCTAAAACCCTAATAACTATACAACCCCTAGAAAAAATAAACACGAAAAGAACAATAAAAACCCATTGAAAACTCTAAAAACCCATTGAAACCCGAATTTTTTTAAAAAAACTAAAATACTATTAAAACTATTTAAACTCTAACAAATCCTAAAAACCCATAAAAACCCTAAAAACACAAAAACACCTCAAAATCCCTAAAAACTCTAAAACACCAAAAAAAATCCTAAAATGAAATAGAAATCCCTAAAAATTTAAAATACCCAAAACCCCTTAAACCCCTAAGAAAATATTAAAAACCTAAAATAACATCAAGCCCCTAAAAGCCCAAAAAACCCAAAAAACCTTAAGAACCCAAGAAAATACTAATGAACCTAAAAATCCCTAAATTACATAAAAACCATAAAAATTATGAAAAATCCCTAAAAATACCTAAAAAATTAATCCCTTAAAACCACCAAAAACCCCCAAAAAATTTAAAACACACAAAACATTAAAACCCCTAAAAACATAAAAACACTAAAACCTTTAAAAAACCCTAAAACCATAAAAACTATTGGAAACCATAATAGCCCCCAAAACCTTTAAAAACCATAAAATATTAAAAAACACTAAAAACACTAAAAACCTTTTAAACCCCTAATAAATCAAAAATGTAGAAAAAAATAAAAACCCTTAGAAACTCAAAAAATATAAAAAACACGAAAAAATCATAAAACATTAAAAACCCATAAAATCCCTAAAAAGACTAAGATCCATAAAAATCTTTAAAAAGTCCTAGAAGTCCCAAAAAAAACCCCTGAAAACCTTGAATAACTCTACAAAAACCATAAAACTATAAAAACACATAAAACCCTTAAAAACATATAAAACACTAAGAATCATAATAAAACCTAAAAAAATTAAAAACTGTCAACCCCTAAAGACCTTGAAACCCCTATAAACTCCTTAAAACATTAAACCACTAAAAACTATAAAATACCTTTAAACACCTAAAAATAATAAACACTATAAAAACCTTTAAACCCCTAAAAACTAAAAAAACCCCCAAAAACCCATAAAAACCATAAAACCATAAAAAACCTAAAAACCCTTGAAATCCATTGAAATCCCAAAAAGCCCTAAAATCACATAAAAATCCTAAAAATCCCTAAAAACTATAAATATTTAAAAAACCCTAAGACAAACCTAAAAACCAGAAAAAATAATATCCCATAAAAACATAAAAAATTCTAACAATCCTAAAAACACTACAACCATAAAAACCTAAGATCCCTGAAAATCAAAAAAAACCATCAAAATCCATGAAATACCCAAAATACGAAAAAATATAAAAAATCGTAAAAACCCTAAAACCATTACAAAAGCATAAAACCTTAAAATCCCTTAAAACCCTATAAAAAACAAAAACCCCTAAAAGGACTGTGAGAACTCAGAAATCCCCCAAAAACTATAAAAACCTATAAAACTGTTTAAACCCCCTAAAACACCCTAAAATTCCTAAAAACAACTAAAAACTATGAAAACCATTTAGAAACCTAATAATGATGAAAACCCCCAAAAATCCTAAAAAATCCTAAAAAACTCAAGAAAAAACAAAAACCTCAGAAAACCCTAAAACCCCTAAAATCCCTCAAAATACCCTAAAACCATAATAAAAACATAACATCCTAAAAAACCCACTAAAGTCACTAAATATTTAAATAAGCCTGAAAACCCATAAGAAAATATTAAAAACCTAAAAATACTTAAACCCCATAAAATACCTAAAAACTCTAGAACCCCCCAAAACTTTTAAACAAACTATAAAACATAAAAAGCCAATAAAATTCATGAAAACCCCCAAAAACATAAAAAACCCTAAAACCCATAAAAACTCCCAAAACCAGTAAAAATTATAAAAACCCTTTTAAACCCCTAAAAACCTTTAAAATATAAAATAAATATCTAAATACTTGAAAACTAAAAAATAGGCTAACCCCCCCCCCCCAAACCTTAAAATCCCTCAAAATCCCTCAAAATTAAAAAACCATTAAAATACTAAAAGGCATAAAAATCTCTAAAAATGTAAAAAATCCTACAAACTCTAAAAACCCCTAAGAAAAGCTTAAAAACCTAAAGACAATTTAATTGCCTAAAAATATAATGTACCTAAAAACTATATGAACCTTAAAACCCTCAAAATCCATAAAATCCATAACAACCATAAAAATATTTAAAAATCCCTTAATATCACTAAAAACAAAAAAACCCTAAGAAATCGAAAAACCATAAGAAGACCTTAAAACCAAAAAACACTTAAATCCCTAAAAAACTAAAAAATTTAAAAAAAACAACAGTAAAACCTAAAAAAGAACAAAAAAATCCCTAAAACCATAAAAACCATAAAACCCACTAAAACTCTGAGAACCCTTATAAAACTAAAAATGTTAAAAAAGTTTTAAAACATTACAAACTAAAAAAACTAAAAAAACATAAACCCCCAAATCACCATAAATCCCAAAAACCCCAAAAATCCTCCAAAATTTATAAATACCCTAAAACCATAAAAATCTTAAAAAAACCCTAAAACCCCTAAAAATGTGAAAACCCCTAAAAACCATGAATACACCTATGAAAACCATAAAAATATAATGACACTTAAAACCCATGAAACCCCTAAGAACCATAGAAACCAAAAATAACCTAAAAACCTTACAACCCTAGACACGCGAAAATCCCATAAAGACATTAAAAACCCTTATAACCCCATAAAATCCCTAAAACTAGTAAAAACAATTAAAACACTTTAAACCCAAAGAAAAATTAAAAAATATATAAAAACCCTAAAAACACAAAAAAACCCCTAAAAGCCCAAAAAAACTCTTAAAACACAAAAAAACCATTAATATACCTTAAAACACCTCAAAATCCCTAAAACACTAAAAATAAAATAAACAATAAAAATGACATAAAATCCCTAAAATCATACAGCATCCTAAAACCCATAAAACAGTAAGAAAAACTTAAAAAATAAACACACATAAAACCCCTATAAACCTGAAATTTTTAAAAACCATAAAAATCCCTTAACCCTAGTAAAACCCTAAAACCCCTTAAAAATCTTATAAACCCAAAAAGAAACATAAAAACTCAAAAAAACACAAAAAATATAAAAACTCTTTAAACCCCTAAAACAATAAAAAATATAAAAAAAAATTAAATCCCAAAGAAAACTAAAAAACCCCTAAAACCACATAAAAACTATAAAAACCCTAAACCCTTTAAACCCCTCAAAATCCCTGAAATTCTTAAAAAACTAGAAAAATCATAAAAAATCTATAAAGACTATAAAAATGAAAAAAAACATTAAAAACATTATAAAAAATGTAAAAACCTAAAAAAACTTAAAACCCCTAAAAACCATAAAAACATAAAAATCCGTAAAACCCCTAAAACCCCCCAAAAACACTATAAATCCTAAAACCCATAAAATACCTCAAAAATCCTTAGAAATACCTAAAACCATACAACACTAAAAACCATGAAAATCTGAAAGAGAACATTAATAACCTAAAAAAATCATAAAACCACTAAAAAAATTATAAATACCCTAACTAACACAAAAAACCCTAAAACCCTATAAACCCTAAAAAACCCAAAAAAACCCAAAAAAACCCTTAAAAACTCCTATAATATAATAAAAATCATATAAATACACTGAAAACTCTAAAATACCTTGAGACCCCTAAAATTTTAACAATTCTAAAAAAACTATTCAACACTTAAAAACTCCAAAAAATCCCTAAAAACTCAAAAAACCCAAAAATCCCAAAAATCCCTAAAACCCTAAAAATCCCTAAAAACCTTAAAAACTCATAAAAATTCTTAAAAGTTGTAAAAATCCCTAAAAATTTAAACACACTAAAAAACATTGAAAATCCCCTAGGAAAACTACAAAAACCTAAAAAATCCTTAAAAATTGCTAAAAACCTAAAATGACCTTGTTTCTCCTTCAAGGTGGCGTGTTTGGGGTGATGAAGAAATGGTCTGACGAGAATCAACACCCGTATGTTTTTTTAATAGATGTGGTTTCAAATAAAATTCACCATTTCTTTTGTTTTAACTCATTCTACATTATTATCCTTTCAATGAGGGTTAGATTGACCCCATGGGGGCTGGGCGAGTTATATGTTCTGTGTTGTGAGGGAGACTCCACATTAAGGTAGTATTATCAGGAGATTGTGTGGTGGTCAAGTACTTGTGAAATCGATCCTCCTAGGATATAACTTCCACGGATGTTCTCCAACGGGTTTATTCCTAGAGCTGGAAACACCAAACAACCCTCGTTTCCATGATTCATGGACCTGCTTTCCAAAGGAAGGAACTTGTTAGACCATGATTTGGAAAACAACACTTAAGGACTCCATTGGTCTAGAGTATGAGAAGTTATGATCATCGCACCGTTTTTGTGGGAAATTATTTCCTATTATGGGACTCTCTTATAGATTTAAGTCATATTCATATGTTTGTGAATCCTTGGTTCATTCCCAAAGTGTGTGTCCATGAGCCACCCCTGGTTTCCAGTATCGTCATAGTTATGATTGGATTTGATTCTATGGAGGTAATGCTAACATGATCCATACAGTAAGGTGCTCTAAAGCTTAACATCATCTAGGGGATAGAAGGTAACTTGATTTCGAGGTTGGATCCATAAGATGGGATTCCTATGTATCATCAGAAGAGGAATCAAAACCCACATAGTTCCAAATTGCTGGGTCTTACCTATGGAAGCTACCCATTTGGGGGACATTATTTGGTGGACCCATTTCGGAAGGGCACCCTTTTTATATCGGGCTTTCAAGCAGGATCCTACGTATCTTGGTTTGATAAGGAATTGGATTTCTCATAGTTCAGAATTATTGTGGCTCATGCACGGAAGCTTCCCATTTGTGGGGAAATGATTGGGTGAACCCTCTTAAAATGACATCCATTTTGAGCTCGGGCCTTCAATCAGGAATCCTACACATCCAAGGCTGATCAGGAATCAGAGTTCTCATAGTTCAAAATTGTGTGGATGTTGTAATTCTCACAAGCCTCTAAGACCATGTGGTTCATGCTCGGTGTGAGAAACAAGAGGATGTGATAGATCCAATCAACCACACATATTCTCTCCTACTTGTTGGAGAGGGAGAGTCTACAGTAGAAGAGACCAGGGCGATGGTGCTCGAGGGCACGAAGCGATGAATCATTCAATGGGGGTTGACATTGTAGGTCATGCGGCTAGGACCTCAGATGATTGGGGACTTACCTCAGTGGGAGTGACCTTGAATACATTCTTGGAAAGGAGAGGAGTTTCGTCCTCATCATAAGGGGAAGAAAACACAACCCCTTTGACTGATCACCATTCCACATTGAATGGAAAAGAAAGTGATCCCCATTAATCCCAAGAATGGGGAGGTTCACATTAGCATTCCAAGGTTGGAATCTTAGTTACCATGGGAATGTAGACTTATAGACATCCCTGGAGTCCAACCCCTTGAGGGGAGAGCCTTTGTGACTCCACTTACCATGGGTATTTAGACTCAAAGGGGAACACTAATGTGCCCAATGATCTAATCATACTATTCTGATGGCATTGAAGGAGGCTTTGTCCTGATGTTGAGGGACTATTTCATGGAGGGGTTATGGAGGAATAGACATTAATGGAGGGGAAAGGTTGGAACCATAGGGAATAATACCCTACAACACCCCATTCTGAGTACTGTTTTCTTATGTAGGATGGGGGAAACTCTACATACCACTGAGGTTTGAAGAAATAGGGGTTGTCCATGCACTGAATCATTATGCAGGCATGGGCATGGAACATCATGAAATAAAAAGGTACGTGGTCCTAGGTACATTCCATCATGCTGCTTTGGGCTCCATCCACGTATGGATGCAGTACGCGGTGCCAGATTAAATCTGCATAGAAATACGCTATATAGGACACCATATCAAACGAGGGTCATGGGGACTTTCATTTGTGGGTAGTTCATCCGCAAGAAATATGCGGTTTACGATTTCATCAATTATGTTTGTGTTCCTCTTGTTCTTATTGAGTTCCTTAGTTTTTTATTGTTCGAAACTGAATGTACCTGTGGGAGTGTGGTTCGCAATTTGGGCTTTGCTGATGATTCTAGACTGAATCCAAAATCTTCTCTGAATTCCTTATTCAAACCTATGGGGTTCCCTTGGTGCTATTATCATCCATCCCCTCTCAATTCCATTTGTGCTCCTTTTATAGGGCAATCATATATATGGGCATGGGGCACCATTTTTAGAAGCCTGTGAATAAATATCTTGACCTGTGAAAGACTTGGTCAACTGGGGTTTGTTGAGTCTACGGTTCATGAATCATGATTCTCAAAACTCTGCCAATTCAGTCCATCCGTAAACTATTGTGTCTGTGGGATGGTACGTGGCCAACCTTTTCACGCTTGATTCATTCAGCGATGCAGTTCACGATCATCTGGATTCATTGGCCATCGCTCCACATGTCAGCACCTCAAAGGTCTCTTCATGTACTGGTGGGTCGCAGTTTATGAAATCTGGGAACCTTCCCTAGTGATGGTACATGGGCCACTTAAAATATTTGAAAATTTTAATTCTTTAACGTCTCTTCCAAAATTTGTAACTCAATGTAAGTCGATTTTCTTTGCTAGAATTTCGGGAATGCTTGTTTCCTTCTTCAAAGAGATTGTAGGAGCATTATCTTCACTTAGAGAAATTTTAAGACCCTAAAAATTATCCTCATTGGAATGGGGTCTAATCAGAATAAAGAGGAGACTATTCTATTGTATAACTGGTCTAGAAATGAAGTGGTTCATGGTATAATAGACTGGTCCAGTAAGAGAGGACCACACCTATATATAGGGGGCCGTACCCTTTGTCTTTTACTGTTTCTCATGGATAAAAGTGCTCTCGACTCCCTCTCGGATTCCTCTTCATTCATGCACCATTTCTTTTTGTGAAAGACATGTTCCCAAACCGCATCATATGCTTCATGAACCAACATTTCCACCATTTATCAGCCCACAAAACAAATTTTGGATTTCACAGATGGTGTTGTGGAATTTTTAAAACAAAAATCCAGATTCCTTGTAGGAAAATGCTATGTTGCCTATGTGTCATCACACCAGGCTTGAACCAGTGAACTGAAATTTAAGGCATAATAATCAGAACTTTAAACTTTTAAAGTGTAATTTTGAAAATGAACTTGACAAGGCCTTGGTTCATGGAATCCACCTTCTACGAATCATTTTGTTCACTCAAAAACACTCTACGGTCCAGTTCCTCATGGTCTATTCACATACCATGGCTATATATGGTGAAATCCTTCCATGTACTATAATAGTATGCACTGATTGATTCTAAACATCATGTAGTACTCGGGATATGCGTATCGCGTATCGTTTTTTGGAATAGTACACAGAGGCCTTATGAAGACATATTTATATGTTTTTTATCCATTCTTCCATAACCTTTATCCAACAGCTTTTGTTGGACTGAGTTTTTATGGGATTTTACATCTTCTTGTATAGGTTACAATGGCTCTTTCACAGTTTGTCGCTAACGTCGCCTCACTTTTTGAGGCCACTACTACTGCCCCTCTTTCTACTGCCGATGAAATATCAAAGAAAATGGTAGATTTGGTCAATGAAAAAATCCCAGTCACTCTATCTCTCCAATCTTTTTGTGAATCTACTTACTTTGATTCAATAGGAGTACCCTTCTTTAGACATGCTTCCTTCTTTTGGGTTTGGTCTATTTTCTAATACAATGATCCCAACGCCAAATCCAACTGATCAACCTTCTACCTGGATGATTAACACTTCTATCCCGAAGGCTTTAATTTCATCAATGGGGTAATACCTTCGGAGGGATATTGCCTCTAAGTCCTTGCTAAACTATGCACCTCGAACTTTATATGATGTGTAGCGGAAGCCCAAACAGATAGCCCACTGCTACTAGAGAATTGTACAAAAAGCCAAAGAGAATACACAACATGGTGATACATATATATGGGATGTTCACTCTGTAGTCTCTTTTGGATTAGACTGGGGTGGCCTTTTGTGTTCTCCAGATCTATGAATAATTTCGAACCGAATTATAGATCATGGGACTATATAAGGCTACTTGGATTTCTCAGACATACACTCACCATCCCACTGCCCTTATCTCACAGCTCCTGAGCAGGTGGATCCCTAACACCAATACCCTCCATTAAACCAATGGGGAGGTCGACATCAGTCTTTGGGACATCCAACTAATCATGGGAGTCCTTATCATTGGGGAAATGTATGATAAATTACTACCACACTCCTATGTTTGGGATGATGAAGAAAGAACCCCTCTTTTGGAAAAGAAACTCATCATTCAGGCATAGGAAATCTTGATGGAAACCAATCCTTGTCCAAATAAAGACCATCCTTTTGATGAGTGGTTTAGTTGTTTTTTTAAGCCTACTAGTCTAGAGCCCGATCTGTGGAGACCCAGGTCCTATCCCATAAAAGAAACCTGGGGCTGAGTAGGTTCCTATTATACCACTTTGGAAGAGGGGAAGTTTCATAAGTGGGGATTGGGGCTTTTCCCTAATGTTGATTGATAATTTTGAATAGCGGAATTCTTGGCCATGTTTCTCAGAAGGTGGATTTTACTGGTGTGGGAATATATTGGTGTAAGAGCCTCATGTTTTATCATTTCCGCTCAGTTGGCCACTGGTAGATGTATCAAATTAGTTATCCCAATGTTTTCCAAGATTTACCGCCTATTGATTCAGATCAGCGAGGGGGGTAGGGCACCTTACCATATGATTGGGGACTTCCATATTCTTTGGGGATGGATGGGATCCCACATAGAAGGTTATTCCTCCATTAATTCCTTATAGATTCCACATTTCACCCTCCAGCTGTATCTTCAAAGTACCAGCGAGGTTATGCCTATGGCTTGGGATTCACAGGATTAGTGAGAGGAGAAAACCAAAAACAACAAGCAATACTTAATGGATTATATCAAAATTATGAATGTTTCTCCTATCATCCTTATGACTCCCCTACTGGTACTATTATGAATAACGCATCTGAAAACATTATCAACCGTGGTTACTTATTTTCATTGAGAGAAGCCTTCCAGGTTTCTTGTATCAGAGGGGATCTTATTTTTGAGGGATATGCACCCGGCAGATTTAGACAACAATTCAACTACGTCCAGAATTTGTGTCCTTTGCTCTCAATAGCTCTTTTTAGGAGAATCAGCTAATGATATCTTGTCTATTAAGGCTAATGTTCACCCAGGAGGACACCCATTGTCAGTCCAAACATACCGATCTGGGGGATTTTGTACCGTTCCTTACCCAAAACTATGTCGAGGCTTGGGTTAAATCATATCCCGATGGCCAATTAGCCAACCTGGTTCCCATCATGAAAACTTCCAAGGCATCTAGGGTGAAGGGTATGGAGAATAAAAAGGGATTTGTTGAACACTCTTGAACGGGAAAAGTCCTTTGAAGGCCTCTTGGAACCCCTCTGAGTAAACTTTTGAATGATGGGGTTGTGACCTCATAGGTAGATGAGAGAGCTGTTCAAGTTACTTCCATGAACCCACAATCCATTCCCTCAAGGATGATTCCTAGTGTTCTGGAGGTAATGAGACCTTTTCAAAGGCTACTCATCTTCTAGTTATTGGTCCACTTGTGATTTATGGAAGCTTCACTGAACTAGATAAGTCGCTCTTATTAGCATTGGATATGTGTCAGGGCTTGCTAAAAATTCTTTTATGTAGGCTCCGGAGAGGGTGGGTCATTATCTTGAGGACCTTGAGACCCTCAATCATTCCTGAAGTGGCCGCCGTAAATACTCCCACTGGGTAATTTCCATGTTACGACCAAAAACCAACGATGAGGATGACGACGTTGTTGGATCACCTATTGCAGCTTCCATGGAAAAAGATTCTTACTTGCTTCTGAAGTCCTGTAAACATTCATCTTCTCAAGGCCCTAAGTTTGCAAGGACTCTTGAGAAACATTTGCGGTTGTCAAAACCTGCTCTGCTCCCCTGCACCAACCATCTGGAACTGGCCATCCCAGACACAGCTACATTTTTGGACACCTAGAGAGTCTAGGATGAACTGAGGGAGAGAACATCAAATGATGATATATTGAGGATTATTTAGAGGGAACACTTCAATATTCTTGGTTTTGGGGGATCCATTGCTCTTACCTGTATTTCAGCAGAAGAAGAACCTAATGAGGTGTCTACTTACATGATTAAAATGGAAAAGTATTTGTATGCTCCTGTAGACAGGCATTACTGGTCAGACCATGTGGCTTTGATGGAAGTACTCCCGCGGTTGAAGGTATAGGTTGTTCTGACTGCAACCTCTAGACTTAAATTATTTTTATTATAGATATGCTGAATGTTTCCCCCAACCATTTTATTTTACAGGGGCCGTTTAGGGTCTCATGAAACTTCTCTTTCCCTGATTTATTCTCCTGGAGGCACGTCAACTGGGGAGTGTGCCCCACCAATGGTAAGGGTTACTATGGGAGAATCCACTGGATCCTAAGAAAACATGGAAGTGGTAATTGTGGACCCCTCCATGGAATTTCCCCATCCATCTCCCATTGGTGCTCTTTTTCAGGATCCATCCCCACATCGAACAAAGAAACACATGAAGGCCTCTCAACTGTCAAAGCTCATTTTGAGGGGAATCACAAGTAAATGTATGTTCATCTAGTAGTTGAAACATGTACCCTTATCATATCGCATCACTGGTGCGTGTGTGTATTTTGATGCAAGAACAATCGGCAATCAGATAGCCACTGCTCAGGCATCTATGGATTATGTCCATTTTATGGAAGAATAAGGGTCGCCATCCTTTGCGGCTGATCGAAGCTGGGATGACCGAGGAGACCAAGGGTACATTTTACCCTTTATGTGTGCATGTTACCACTCAAACAATCTCCACCCTAATAATGGAAGGACATCTAGAAGTTTAGGGCTCACATGACCGTGTTGATCCGACTCTTACGAAGAGAGACGGTGTGGTCTTTATGGTAGGGGTTGAATCTAGTGGCGAGCCCGAAGCCCTACAAGATTTTTGAGGGACCTCAAATATTGAGGAAAAATCAATCTTGATTAGATGGTCATTTACCCTATAGAGGGAGTCACTTCAGAGGTGGATATTCCTCCTACTCATGTTGGCTCTGCAAAATCCACAATCCCTGGTGAGGCTGATGCTCCAAACCCAAAAATTTTGGAGCGAGCCATCGTACCCTTTATTTTAATTCAGAGAGAAGTTGTGTTTTTTCCCCTAGGACCATGAGACCAATAACCTTTTGGGATTTATTATCCCTAAAATCCATATATAAATAAGAATCTTTTTGATGTCTCCCTTGGGGGATACTATTTTGTCCGAGTATGGCCCTGGTCTTTAGTATTCCCAAGTATCCACAGAGCACAACTGATGATTGAAGATGTGGCACCACCTATTCTAGGTAGCAGTATTGCTGCAGAGGTGGGAGGTACTGAATTCATCTCCTCCTTATTCTCTAAATCGCAACCACAAGAATTAGTAATGGCTGCAGACTCTCCCACTCTTTCCTCCATTGAAACTACCAAAGATGAGTCTATTGTAAGGTCAAGCCGTACTGCGGTCACCGAATCAAGTCCCTCTCTTTTGAAGTTCATTATTTGTTATATTCTGTCATCAGGGAGTGACTCTAAGACCAAACAGAAGTCCCAATTGATCTTTGTCTCATCCTCCAAAAGGAATGGAAGAATATTTGGAGATTAATTTCTCAAACCCCATTGATTTAGATTCCATCGAAGATTCCAAAATTTCCCCTCCAGTTTGTGGTCTTGGGTTTTTATTTATTTTAATATCATTTTATTCATGATATAGTGAAGTTGGTAGTCACTACATGGGAAGAAACTAGTATGCTGGAGTCTTAACTTTTTGTGGCAGAGTCGACGACTTATCTTTCAGCTACATGGAAAATTCTTATTGACGAAGCTTAAAATCATGTTGGAATGGTTTCAAGGCTACAAGGAAAACTCATGAACAAAGACTCCATGGTAGAAAAACTCGACCAAGAAGTGGAGAAATATTTCTAGAAACTAGAACAGATTAAACAGGAGAGGGCCCGGACAGCGGCCGTCGTCGAGGAGGGGCAATGGAAAATGAAGGAGGGAGAAAGGATATGCCTCGAAGACATGAGAGACATGGAGGCACTATGTGAAATAGAGGAGGATAAGAATAAAAATTTATTAAAGATTCACCAATCCATTGAGGATTAGCATCAATCATTGATGCAGCTCTATGTCACTGGTGAACATATCTTGTAAGGATCATGTATTGCTTATGAAGAGAGGATCCAAGCTGTAGATTCCCACCATATATTTTTATGTAATATGATGGAACCAATTTTCATTAAAATTATTATTATTTTCCTTTTCATGTCATGTAAATTGATCAAAATCAATTATATATACATCATTTCGATCAAGTATTAATTTTAAAGCATGATTTGAAACCAGTAAATTGAAATAATTGAATCAGACTCTAATTTTTTCCTAATCCATGGGAATCAGTGAGCGTATTTAGACTATTAATGAGATTTTATGGAAAACCTCACAATATTTTGTGTCTTTTTCATTATTACACTTAATTGTTTCCTAAACCTTCTTGACACAGGCTTAGCAGGAATAAGTTGACTTTTTCTTAGGCATCTCTTTGCGGGTTTTCTATCCAACAATATTTTATGTCGCTTTTCATAGCTAAATAAATATTTTTCTTTTCAAAACCATACATGGTGTAGGTTTAACAAGTTTATACTTGACTTTTATCTATAGGTTCCCTTTTTATATTTTTACTCTGGTGAGTACGACGTCTTTGACACTAGCAATTTATAGTCCTGCCTATCATACTTATTACTGATGTCTCAGGTCGAACATCATTAACCATAAATGATGGGGAAGGGGACCCAATTTGGATTTTATTAGTCAATAATTTCCTAATATTTTTTATACATGGTTTAGGTATTTTTCTTGACCCTAAATTCATGAGTTTTTTGGACATGCATGAGGATCAATAGCCGTTTTAGGCATACAAAGGTGGGAGAGGACTCCCATAAGGACAAATTTGCCTATAATTGATGGTTGTTTTGTATGAAACATATGAAAAGACACTGGGGCATGATGTTCATAGTCAAACAAGGGTTTTCACGAGACACAGGCCTTCCATCATTGATGGCCTGAGAGGATTCTCAACATTTTGAATTTATTTTAATGATGGGAGGCACAGTGGGTGGCCTGTCTCGGTGATGATGTCTGAAAGTATTTAGGATATTCATATCAGCTATGAGTAGACATCTATCCCCACACTGTTCTTACTTGAGAAAGGGAGAGATAGTGAATATCTAGTTTTGTTAAAAATATCATGCCAGGGTATTTGAAAAGGTGAGGATATATAAGCCATTATCCAGAGGGGTTTTCCAAATCCGAGGGGTGAACTAGGTCATGAATGTCATATGAGTGTACATAAACTATAAAGGACTCCCCAAAGGAAGAATTTTTCTTTGATTTATGATCATCTTGTAGACATCATATGAAGATCCACCAGGGCATTATTTTCATTTTCAAACAAGGGTGTCCACAGAACATTGGCCTTCCATCTCTGATGGCTGTGAATGATTATGGATATTGGGACCTTTATAAAAAATACATATGACCTTTAACAAGGGGTGAACCTAAACACAAAAAGAAAAATATTAACTAAACTTCTCTGGGAAACCTGGAAATGAATTGGGGCATTTTTCTTTTGAATGTAGATCAACTTCACACATAAGGATGGTGTACTTTCTATTTCACAGAAACCTCAAGAGAGACCAGAGATAAATTGGGTCAGCATGTTCTGATATATCCAAGATGTGGGTAAGAAGGACAATATAAACCATGGATTTGAGTTCCCTTGAATCAGGATGGATTTTATGAGGCTTGGAAGCCATTGAGTGTGTTGAGACAAGATAAGACTCTCCTGAGGACGAATTTTACTTTGATTGATGGCCATTTTGTAGGTAACATATGTAGAGCCATCGGGTCATGATGTGAATATTCAAAAAAAAGTGTCCATAGAACACAGTCCTTCCATCTCATATGGCCATGGAAGATTATGGGAATTCAATATCACTCATAGCATGGGGTTTGAGGTATGGAAAGAGTGTATCCAGATATATTGGAGACATTCGGGTTGTGATTTACTCATGGAGTTAGGTATCACTTTCATAGATCTGACTCATACGCAGGGTGAGGCATTCATCCCATCATTAGGATGACTTGTAGATTAGTGTCGTATGGCTAAGACGTGGGGTTCTTTATGGGGAAGGAAACATTAAAATTCCTTTTAGGGTCATGCTTCTAGGACCAAACTCTTAGAATATTTTTCTATAATGTCATGGTGGATCTCTTACTAAGACCCTTAAGCTCACATTATATAAGCTCGGTGTGAGAAAGAAGGGACTAAGAGGATCCAGGTCATCACCTAAGAATAGAAAAATCAACATCGGGGAGCATTTTAGGCTTAAACCAATGCTATGAAGTTTAACGTCATACAACAAGGAAGATTTTGGCCTTACAGTTTAATGTAGTCTGGTAAGGACATTATGATTTCACAAATATCATTAATAGATTTGGGTTGATTTTGATCGAGGTGTCTTGGCATTCTTTAGATGTGAGTGATGATAGAAGGTGTAAACCATAGTTATGGGGGGGAATATGGATCTAAAGGAATGACATGGGGCTTAAAAGGCATTGGGAATACTAAGATAAAAGAGGAATATCATGGGGAAGAATTTGTCTTTGATTGAATGACGTTTTGTAGGAAACATATTCAGATCCACCGGGGCATGATATGCATAGTCAAAAAATGTGTCCACCTAACACTGGCATTACGTCCTAGATGGCCATGAATGTTTATGAGGATCCATGTTCTCCTAGAGTATAGAGTTTGAAAAATAGGAAAGATGTGTCTTAGAAACGTAAGAAACAACCAGACCATGATAATTCCATGAACCACTGGAGATTATATATATATTTGACTCATATGTTTAAGGGGAAGCATGATCTTTTGACTTCTTATGAGTGGGTAGCATGCACTGGATCTCATAACATTGAGTATCGGGCCACACGTGATTTTGAAGAATCTCACAGTTGATTGTCATGTGTTTAAGACCTTTCATGGATTCCCTAAACAATTTGTACCTTTGCATGATGTGAGGGGCATTTTTTCCTTTTTTGTACTGGTGGGTGGGCCAAGATTCCAGATCCAAGAATCACTATGTATACTGCAAGAGCAAGAATTAATCCATATATAGTTTTGAATTTCCACTACTAATGTTTGGTCCATGCGTTGGGACATGCGATGGAATATTCTTTTGGTGGTGGCTAGGACAAGATGCTAGATCCAGGCATCACTATGTATCATGCAAGGAAAGTAATCAATACATACATAATTTTTAATGTCCCCTTTACCGATCTGGCTGAGATATAGGGGTTGGGGAACTTTTTGTTTTATCCACCACAGATGCCAGGTCTATCATGTTACTATATAGTTTTCCTACGTAGGAGAATCCTTACCACTGGTCCTAAGTTCATGTGTGTTATAGTTGATTTGAGAAACAAGGAGTGATAGGGGATTCCCTCATAATTGCGGGGAGATAGAGGGTCTGGTAGAGGCATTTTTTTCTTTTTTTTATTGAGGGGTTTAGGCCAAGATCATGGATTGAAGTGTTTCTGATATCCCATTAATGAATGAGAGTCAAGATTTATATAGCTCTCTGAGGGATCATGTAGTTTATTATCATCTGATTTGGATGATTTATTCTATTCAGTTTAACATCTTGCAGCTTGGATGCTACATTGTGTAGTTTAGCGTCATGCAGGGAGGACATGAGTCACAGTTTAATGTCATGTTTAATGGTACGAGTTCCTTATAGTTTATTATCATGTGTATTAGACTGTAACTCATATTTTAGGGTCATATAGTTTGAACCATGACATCACAGTACTACGACTCATAGTTTAGGGTCATAGAGTTTAGACCATGACATCAAAGTGTTACGAATCATAGTATAGGGTCATAGAGTTTGGACCATGATGTCACAGAACTACAACTCGCAATTTAGGGTCATAGATTTTGGACCATGTAAGGGAATTGATGTTACGCGAAGTACTTCCTTAGAAATTTTGGAAAGAGTCTTGTTTAAAGCTTCTATCTACCCATTGGATGCTGCGTGGTAGTAGGATAAATAGTTGGCCTTGATTCCATACTCCTGGAATAACTTTTCCAACTCAGCATAGTAGAAATTGGTGTCATTTTTTGTTAGTATTGTATGAGGGTCACCAAATCTGGTAATTATGTTTACCTTCACAAAGCTAACGATTATTTTTCCCTGAATTATTTAACGGGTATGACTTCATCCCATTTGGAAAAAGAGTTGGTTGATGTGAGTATAAACGTGAATTGTCTGGATGTAGTGGGGGGTATAGTCCCACAACATCCATACCCCAAGAGGTAAATGGCCAGGAGTACTTAGCAGTATGAATTAAATCCAGGGGTCGGTGAATAAAATTGGCATGAACATGGTAGGAATGACACTTCTTAGTGAATATGGCACAATCCTATATCATAGTGGGCCAGTAATACCCAATCCTCTGTATTTGATCAGATAGCTTAGTCACTGATTGGTGAACCCAACAAGCTCCGGCATGTACTTCTTTCATGATGGTAGAAGTTTCTTCTCAATCAATGCACCTGAGAAGGACTCTAACATGGCCTCGTTTGTAGATGAAATTTTTTTGGTTTACCCCATTGTACAAGACAAAGTTGAATGCCCATATTCAGACATGTTCCCTTCCATCCCTTTCTGGTGGGAGTTCCCCTTTTCGAAGGTAATTTTAAATGGGTGTCATCTATCCAGGGGTGTGACCATAAGCCTCAGAAATAGTGATGATATTATTGATTTCATCCTCCATGATCTGTATAAATGGTAAGACCATCTGGTGGTTGGAAATACTAATAACCATTTCATCCCAATATTGATCGTCTAGGGTTGTGGCTACATTTTCCAAATCATCAACTTGAGTATTTTTTTATCGGGGGGCATAGGTCATCATTTGTTCTGATGGGAATTCTACTATCAGTTCTCAAACATGGTTCATCAAGGGGGCCAATACTGCCTTCTTAATGGCATAATCACCATTTACCTAATTCGTGACTAGATCTGAATCACTGTTTATCTTCATGTGTTTTTATTGTGCACGAAGTTCTAGTTCAAGGCCCATAATGAGGGCCTGGTATTCTGGTTCATTATTTATGCATCCCTCCAAATGCAGGAAAGCGTAAGGCAGGACACCCTTTTTAGGGTATACAAGTATAACTCCCAGCCCCACTTTGTTGAGCTTGGGATCCTCCATCCTTTTCCTTTTTTGGGATTATATAATCCCCATCTAAGTACATTTCCCCGGCCTGGGGGTCCTCTTGGACAGAGAAAACATCTTCATCTGGGAGTTTGGCATCTAACTGGGTTGTTTATTCTGAGGGGTGCTCTGCCAAGAAGTCTGCTAATGCCTGGACTTTGATGTAATTTTGGGGATTGTACTGGATATCAAACTATTATTGGATGACTAACCATTGGGATTGAAATCTAATTACCATGGGATGGTTGGAGATATATTTGAGAGGGTTGCGAGGGGAGATTAGGTGGACCTCATGGTGATGCATGTAATGACTGAGTTTTTGAACCATGAAGATTAAGGCTAGGAAGTTCTTTTCGATCCTTTAATACCGAGTTTTAGCATCAATCATTGTTCTTTTGAGGTAGTAGAGGCTAGTATCACTACCAGTATCATTCTTCTACGTGAGTAAGGCGCTGATGAACGTTCCAAGGTGATTACGTAAAAAATGAGTGGCCCCCATTCAACTGGCGGCATTAGCATCGGTGGGGTTAGGAGATATTTTTTGAGATAATCTAACACATCTTGACAATAATTATCCAAATCATGTGTAACCTATTTCTTCATTAACCTGGTGAAAGGTAAACATTTACCCGCCAGGTTAGCTATGAAGTGTCTGATGTAGGCTAGGTTCCCCTGGAGACCTCTCAAATCGGATAGGTTGTGAGGTGGGGACATGCCAAGAATGTATTTTGTCTTCTCAGGTTTGAATTCTATGTTGCGATGGCGTACAACAAATACGATTAATTTTTTAGATATAACCCCAAAGGTACACATTAGGGGACTCATCTTTAAAATGTGTTTTCATAATTTTTTGAAAACAATTTCATGATCGTCCATGTGGTTTGAGCGCTGTTGTGATTTAACCACCAGATCGTCAATATAAAACTCAATGATTTTTACCAAGAAGGGCTTGAATATTCTATGCATGAAGCAATTATATATAATGTCGAATTCTTTTTAGACCAAAGGGTATCACCTTATAATAGAACACTCCCTGAGGGGAACTAAAAGTGGTGTATTCTTTATCTCAACAGGCCATTCAGATTTGGTTGTATCAAGAATAGTTGTCCATGAAATATAGGGCCTCATATCTGGTGGTTTCATTTATAAAAAATTATGTGATCAGGAGTGGGAAAAAAATTGTCAGGTTGTGCCAGTTAAGGTCCCTGATGATGATAACAATCCTAATTAGTTCATCCTTCTTCTTGACAGGGACTATGTTTTCCAGTTAGATCAATTATTGAACTTATCGTATAAAGTTATCTTTGATAATATTTTAAGATTCAGCCTCTGTTTTGGCAGCATGCATCAGGTGGGTCCTTCTATCTTCCAGTTAGTAGCCCCAGGGATCTTCTGGAAAACCAAGATGATGAGTGGCGACCCCAGGTTTGAGGCCTGTAATTTCTATGTAATTCCTGTCAAACACATCTGATTCTTCTTTATAAAGGAGTTATATGTATCATGTTCCTTAGCAGGTATAGACACACTGATCAGAGAGGGTCGCAGTTCATCTTTGTTGCCCAGATTTATCTTCATAAGTTCATAGATGGTGGTGAAAACACCTTATTTGAATGCAGGAGGGGAATATTTGAGGTCTTCTTCTTCTACTACTGCTTCTTCTTCTTCTTCATCTTCCTCTTCCTCTTCTGATGGGGATCTGATTTTCAAGATGAACTCTCCAATGTTGGGAGAGAAATAAACTTTTGACGTAGTGAGTAAGGTGGGGCAGTTTGAGGTCCCGAGGAAGGGTCAGGAGCATTTTTTAGGACTTTTACTATCATTATTGGAGTCGTCATATTCTTTTGTGCCTCTGAACTTGGCAGTCATAATGGAAATCATGTAGAAAATGGATTCTATTTACAGACATGAACTTATGAATTCATCTTTGTTTATGGGTAGTACATACTCTTCCACAAGTTGTTAGAGGGGGTCGGTGGGAGATATTTCCAATCTATTCGGAGCTGTGATCCAATCAACATTGTTAGCCAAAGACTATTTCTCTTCCGATTCATAGAACCCTACATCTATGAAATTCAACTAACAAGACTCAAATGTAGATTTATCGGTGTATAATGTCTTATTTTTTCCATTAGTGTATTATTTGATGCACTGATGGTATTATGACAGAATTACAGTATGCTGATGTAGCCAGGGCCTCCCTAACAGGATGTTGAAGTTCATACTTTGTCTCATTACCACAAACTCAGAATATGACATGAGGTCTCCAATACAAGTTTTATGCTTGATTCATCCCAACATCTTCTGTTCACTTTGGTCATATCCCAGCAGCGTTTTGGTGTAGGGTGTCAAGCTATCCTCATCATAGCCTAGACTAAGAAGTGTTTTCAGTGGGAGGAGGTTGACTCCAGAGCCGTTGTTTCTGAAAATACTTCAAACATCAATACCAATTATCTTTCCAGACACATATTATGGTGTGATGTTCCCTTGCATGATGGCATCTTCATCTCTATTTGTGAAGGATTTTATGGCGTGAAATTCTTCAGGATTGGTCTCTATCTGATAGACTTCAGCCACAACTACTTCAGCCATGAATTCATGTGGAAATAGTAAGGCTTCAATGAGTACCTCCATAGGTTCTGTGAACAGACTCAAATCATATAGTTTTGAAATAATTTTTGGGACTGAAGCCAGCTGCTTTAAAATATCATACTTCTTATCTAATGTTCGGTGCTTCCCTGATTGAGGTTTCTATTTCATAGAAAATTTAGGGTCTTGAGCATTGGGCATAGATGGTCTGGCCTCATTGACAAGATATCGTGGTGTTGCGGTACTTTTTGGGTTAGGCCGTACTGGTTCACCCATGTTCCTTGGGTGATTTGATATTTTTCCTTCCTCCAATAGGTACTCCATGATAACTGGACTCTGAATTCTTCTGGAGATGGTGGATATCCCTTCTGGTTCTCCTTGTGCCTACTGTAGGGTCCTCCTGTTGGTTTCTGTGATGTTAACGATTTTATTTGAATTATGGACGGGACTTTGACTCTTTCCATGATCATTCCTTCCAGGAAACTCGTGGCCTTGGAGGCCTCTCCTCCAGCTATCCAGTTGGGCACAGGGAACTTGGGTTGATGGACATAGTCTTCACCAGAGAATGGGCCTATTAAGTGAATGTAATTAATAGAGCTAAAGGTCAATTCTTGATCAGACAATGTTTCTGTACGACTGCATACTTATGATGGGGTCATTTGGTGGGGTGGTTTCTGTTGTACCATTAGGTTTGGAGACACCCATTTTACCATTTGGCGGGGCGGTGACCATTGTACCATTTGGCAACGTAGCACTCATTGTACCAAGTCTGTTCATATGAAGTAGGAAAGTGTCATAACTGACTTTGGATTTGGTGCCATCTCATCTTCTTACTCATACATTCTTCCTTTCTGGCCCTTAGAGGGGTGCGGGGCTAAGGGTGAAGGCTATGTTGCATCAGGAGCTCTTGGGGGAACAATTGATTGTTTCAGTTACACCTAGAGGATGCCATAAACTCAGTTGAATATTTCTCAGGTCATCCAATTTTCGAATTTTTTCTCCTTCTTACTGGAAACTATTTTCCATTCATCTTCCACTCTTCAGTCTGATGTAGACACATACGTCACTTGTGCTGGAAGTGGGCCTAGTTTGACTTTCCCAGAATCCACTATCTTTTTTAGGAGGTCCTTAAAGAAGAATAATTTCTGAATGGTGTGTCATAGTATCGTATGATTGGAAAAATAATTTGGACGGTCTTCGAGACCCACTTAATCTGCTCTCTTTGGCTCTGTTATCCGAAGCAAGTTGCAATTCATGGCGGCTATGAAGTAACCACTGACCTGGTCATCTCGGAACGAGTATAAATTATTTCTTCGTTCATCGAAGTGATTTCTTTTCGCACCACTTCACTCATTATTCTAAGGTAGGGGTGGCTATTGGCGTCTAGGGAGTCTTACACGATTTGGTGGAGGCCTCGCAACTGGAGCCGCTTTTGGGGGTGGCATAAGCATGATAGAAGCCACATCAGCTTTCCCCGCTCTTTTTCCTTGGGCTGATGGGGACACTCGAGACTTAATATTGATCTGCTGCAAGGAATATTCTATCCTTCGGGAAATAGAAAGAAAATCTTGGAACCCACTTGTGTACTTCATTGGGATGAGTGGGGTTCATAATTCATCCCAAAGTTTATCGATGCACAAGGCGAGAATTTCATCTTGAGGAAGTGGTCGATTCAGGGAATAAGTCAGGCCTTTCCATCTGGTGATGAAGTCTAAGACTCTTTCATTCTCTCATTGCTTTCATTTCATGAGATCATGGACTATTGTCTTATGTAGCGTTGAACTGAACTGAAATAGAAACTATCACAGGAGGTCCTCCTATCTTGAGGTTGAGTTAGCTAGCAAGATAGTGTACCATACGAAGGTCAAGCCTTGCAGGGATCGCACAAAGCACCAGAGTTTTACTACTTCTTGTTGATCGAGAGTGCCCATAATGGGGTCACAGTAAGAGTCTTGATCCATTAAATGTTGTTCCAGGTCCCCTGATCCATTGAACATTGAGAACATGGGGTTTCCAAAGTTTAGCGGTGGAGGAAAATTACTCACACAATCTGGGTAGATTTTGTGCTCTGGATGTATCGCATCACACCATCCCTACATGGCTTCTAGTCGAGTAGTTAGTGGCTTGGTGGTATTCAAGATCCCTTGATGCATATCATGCCAGACTTGAGATTGGGTTGGTACGGCAGCGACCAAAGTTGGTAATGATGGTGATGCTGGAATTTGGCGTGGGTATCCAGCCATGGGTATCTTTTGTGGGTTTACCTAAATATATTCCGACTTTCCACGCAACATGGGGAAGTTTTGGTGTCCTTCCTATGCCAGGTTTAAGTAGTTTGACAGTCTCGGTGCTGGGTTGGACAGACCTCTGATCTTGACTTCATTTACTAGGACGAGTGCGTGTGGCAAGGGCACCTCTTCTGGGAGTACCTATTGGCATTCCACAGGAGGAACACATCCGGCAAGATAGCTCCCTCGACACAGCTCGACATTAATTCACCTGAGCTCTTTCATTTATTCTTCTAGTTTTGTGAATCATTCCTTGAGAGTGATGGAAACATTCTCAGGTGGAAGAGGAGGCAGGTTAAATATGACCTTGGATTTATTCTTTTCTTTGTTGAAGTTTTGTGATGGAGGTAATGACAGATTAACTGATGGGGTGCCCAAATTTAGGACTGCTCTCTGGTTCCATGTATGCACACCGTCAGTCCTGGTGTGGGATTCTTCTGGGAGGGATCCATCTTCCCCTGAATTGTCTCCCTCAATATCATTTCATGCGAGATTTGTGGGGCCACTATGAGAAAAATTGGTTTTTGCGGCGGGTTATTTGCGACGAAAATAAATCTCGTCGCAAATAGTCCATCGAAGAGGTTATTTGAGATGGGAAAATCAACCCGTCGCAAATAACTAATTATTGAAAAATACCTAGGCACCCCGTTGCAAAAAAATACGCGCGGTTTGGTGTGGTTTGCGCGCCAAATTGCGTGAATGGGTATTTGTGACGGGTAGGCACCGCCCATCACAAATACTGGGAGTCGGTAAACAGTTGTTGCAATGGGGGATCCCCCATCGCAACTAGTTTGACCCCCGGAGGGTATTTGCGACAGGACCCATCGCAAATAACCAGTGGTGGTAAAACCCTATTTGCGATAGGATGTTGTCCTGTCACAAATAGTGTGTCGGAAGGTTACTTTTACGATGAGACTCGTCGTAAATAACCTTTTAACCACCGATAGTAATTAATGCGGCTGAAGGTATTTGTGACGGGTCCCATCACAAAAAATACTATTTGCGATGGGAATCTCGTCAGAAATAGTCTCATCACGACTAATCTAACCTATATATACCCTTATCCATTTTTTCTTTCCTCCTGCTCAATTCCTTCTTTCTCCGCTTTTCTAAACTCTAATTTTAGAGTTTAAATTTTCCAGAGTTAGTATTTTTTATGAAAAGTTGTGAAGCCATCTACAATTATAAGAGATCAAGATTAAAGGTATTTATGTTTTATTTATTTTAGTATTTATTTCATTTCTTTATATTAATTTTAATTATTGTTGATTAGTTGTAATTAAGTTAGATTTAATTTTTTTTCCATTAATATTTATTTGTAATAATAAAATTAATTTCTTAGTACTAATTCTTAGTAATTAGTAATAATTAATAACTATTAACTATAATTAGTATTTTATATAAATAATTAACAGTAATTAGTAATTAGTAGTTGTATTATGCAGTAATTAAAAGTAATTAAGAAAAACTAGTAATAATTAGAAACAAATAGTAATAATTAACAAAAAATAGAAATAAATATTTACAATTAGTAATAAGTAATAAGAATTTGTTATAAATACTAAGAATTAGTAATAAATACTAATAATTAGTAATAAATAGTAATAAATAGTAATAAATACTAATAAATAGTAATAATTAGTAATAATTAGTAAAAATTAGTAACAATTAGTAATAATTAGTAATTAATACTAATAATTAGTAATAAATAGTAATAAATAGTAATAATTAGTAATAATTAGTTATAAATACTAATAATTAGTAATAAATACTAATAATTAGTAATAATTGGTAATAATTAGCAATAATTAGTAATAATTAGTAATAATTAGTAATAATTAGTAATAATTAGTTATAATTATTAATAATTCGTAATAATTAGTAATAAATACTCATAAATACTAATAAATATTAATAGATACTAATAAATACTAATAAATGGAAATAAATAGTAATAAATACTAATAAATAGTAATAAATAGTAATAAATAGTAATAATTAGTAATAAATAGTAATAATTAGTAATAATTAGCAATAATTAGCAGTAATTAGCAACCATTAGCATTAATTAGCAATAATTACCAATAATTACCAATAATTAGCAATAATTACCAGTAATTAGCAATAATTAGGAATAATTAGCAATAATTAAGAATAATTAGGTATAATTAGGAATAATTAGGAATAATTAAGAATAACTAGGAATAATTAAGAATAATTAGGAATAATTAGGAATAATTATGGTTAATTAGGAATAATTAGTAATAATAAGGTAAAATTAAGAATAATTAGGAATAATTAGTAATAATTAGTAATAATTAGTAATAATTAGTAATAATTAGTAATAATTAGTAATAATTAGTAATAATTAGTAAGAATTAGTAAGAATTAGTAAGAATTAGTAATAATTAGTAATAATTAGTAATAATTAGTAATAATTAGTAATAATTAGTAATAATTTGTAATAATTAGTAATAATTAGTAATAATTAGTAAGAATTAGTAATAATTAGTAATAATTAGTAATAATTAGTAATAATTTGTAATAATTAGTAATAATTTGTAATAACTTGTAATAATTAGTAATAATTATTAATAATTAGTAATAATTAGTAATAATTAGTAATAATTTGTAATAATTAGTAATAATTATTAATAATGAATAATTATTAGTAATAATTAGTAATAATGATAATTAATTAGTAATAATGAGTAATAATTAGAAATAATTATGAATAATTAGTAATAATTAGGTATAATTAACAATAATTATGAATAATTAGGAATAATTATTAATAATTAGGAATAATTAGGAATAATTAGGAATAATTAGGAATAATTAGGAATAATTAGGAATAATTAAGAATAATTAGGAATAATTAGAAATAAAATCAATTGTAATTAATCGTAAAAACTTGGCATAATTTCCAGTGGATTGACGACACTCTTTTTTCTCAATGACTCTTCTCCTTTTAACTCTCACCGACTCAAAACATTATGAAAATTATGCTTCTACATATGCATATCCAGTCTCATATGCATGAGTTGGAAGATGAATTCGTAGGACCACGTTTTTCATAATTGTTTAAGGCGGTGATAGTTGCAAGAAGATGATTCATCGATGAAAAGGTTTCTCATTTATCTGATGTCTCATTTACTTGCATCTTTATCACATTGAAATCACAATATAGAATCTGATCATAGGTATGCTTATAAATTCTCATTTGAATGAGAATTAATATGCGTACCTCCGAGCAGATTCTTCATTGTGATTTTAGTCTAAGAATGTTACAAGTAATTGAGCCATCAGACAAAAGTGTAGCTGTCAATCCACATAAAATTCTGTCGCTCATAATTAATGGTGATTATTAAAAAGTTGTAATTATTTATCTTCTTTTTTTAATAGTATTTTTTTTAAATTTCAAAGTATTCAAAAACAGTAATGATTTTATATTTTCAAGAAAAATATGGAACACGGAAGTCAAAAACAATCATTATTTGATGATCATGCTTAGATAAATCAGTGCTGAAATCCAAACAGTTCTAGTTTAAATCTTATATATATTGAGGGTGTTGAAGCTTTCTTATCATTTGCATCATCAAAACCAGAATTTGTTTCAGAAGGCACAATTAAGTGTCCTTGTAAAAAATGTGCTCTGAGAACTTTTAACCCATTTGAAAAGGTTGGGGGACATCTCTTGTGGTTTGGTTTTCCATTTGATTATGTTTTTTGGTATAGAAAAAGTGGACACAGTTCTAGAGAAGATACTAATAACTTGATTTTAGATATATCATGGTTTCAAAATTTATTACATGATGTTGCAGGACCATCTATTCGATAAATTAAAAGTCATGATGATATCGATTTAAATTTTGATTTGGAATCATCTAAATTTTATGAGTATTTGAGGTCTGCTGAGGATGCATTATATCCTGGTTGCAAGATAATCAAATTAGAAGAAGTTGCAAAATTGATGGATATTAAATCAGATAATGAGATTTCAAACAACTGTTTTGATCAGATATTTTCTTTGGTTAAAACATTATTACCTGAAAGAAATGTGTTTGCTGAAAATTACTATATGGGCAAAAGGATGGTTGGTAATTTGGGCCTTAGTTATCGGAAGATTCATGCATGTGAAAATGATTTCTTTGTATATTTTCATGAAAATGAGTCGTTTTATAGTTCTCATACATGTGTAAAATCAAGGTATAAAGATGCTCAATCGGGGAAGTCTGGATTGATTCTTGTAATACAGTTGAGATATTTCCCTCTTAGACACTAGTTGCAACATTTATTTATGTCTCAGAACACAATATCAATGATGTCATGGCACAAAACCAAGATTTCAGCCAATAAAAGTTTGAATCATCCATTTGATGGTGATTCATGGAAACATTTGGACCGACTTCTTCCATCTTTTTCTTCAGAAGACCAAAACATGTGATTGGGTCATTCTACTAATGGTTTCTATCTATTTGGTTCTTATGGTTGTCAATATTCATGTTGTCCTGTCTTTATAACTCTATACAATTTACCTACATAGATGTTGATGAATGTTCCCTATATCTTTTTGACATTATCAATCCCAGTACATCCAAAAAAGAATATTGATGTTTATTTGAAACCATTGACTGATGAGTTAAATCCATTGTGGAGTAATGGTGTCAGTATATATGATGTTGTTCCAAAACAAAATTTCATATTAAAAGCTGCATTAATGTGGACGATTAGTAACTTCTCGAAATACGGAAGGTTATCTGGATGGAGTACATATGGTCCAAAATCATGTCCTTTCTGTATGAAAGAACACAAAGCCTTTATGCTCATCAATGGAAAGAAAACATTCTATTTTGACTTTCATCGCAGATTGCTATCAACCGATCATCCTTTTCAAAGAAACAAATCTCTTTTCAAAAAAGGAACAGTTGAAGGGACAAACCTCCAAAAATGGTTTCATGTACAGTGTTAAAATAAGTTGTATTTTCATTACCTCCAATCACATTTGGTCCAACATTAAATCAATAGAAAATTAATGGCTTTGGGAAAGAACATAATTGGATAAAATGGAGAATTTTTGGGATCTTCCTTATTGGTCTAATTTGTTGGTCAACCATATGTTGGATGTCATGCATATTGAGAAGAATTATTTTTATAATTTATTACATACAGTTTTGGATACACTAGGTTAGAAAAATGATAATATAAATGAATTATTAGATATTGCCCAAATTTTTAGATGATCAGAACATGAATTGTTTCAAAATGTAAGATCACAATGGTTAATGAAGTCAATAGCAGTTTATACACATTCTAAAGGGAGTTGCTTATTATTTATTCAGTGGATTGTAGATTTGAGACTTTCATATGGCTATGCTTCCAATTTGGGTAGATGTGTTAATAATGGTCATATTACCATATTAAAAAGTCGTGATTGTCATGTTATAATGAAAATACTTATACCGATTAGATTTAGAGTTTTGTTGAATTATATGATTTGGGATTCAATTACAGACATATCATATTTTTTTTCGAGACATTTGTGTAGTGAAAATAGACTATGACGCACTAAGAAAACTGGAATAATATGTTGTTTTAATTATATGTAAACTGGAAAAAATCTTCATGTTGGATTTCTTTTAATCAATGGAAAATTTGATATTACATTTTCTACATGAAGCTAAATGTGGAGGTCCAATAAAATTTATATGGATGTACTCATCTTAGAGATCCATGAAAAATTTGAAGGAAAAAGTGTGTAACAAAGCATCAGTTGAAGGCTCAATTATTGAAGCTTATTTTCAAGAGGAAATTACTTTTTTCTGCTCTCATTATTTGGAATCTGAATATCCCTAAAAACAAAACTACATGGGATGGAACGAGGTTAATATTGATGATGAAATAGAAATCAATTATCAGTGTTTAATTAGCTAGAGCTTGGATTCAATGGAGTTCATGAATGATGGCTTTCAGATAATGAACATCAGAGAGATCATACATGTGTTCTGCTCAACTGTGAAGAAATGGAATCATTTATAATGTGAGTTCTTCTATCACTTATTATATAATTTATGTTACATTAAGTAAATTAATTTTATTTGTAGGTTATATTATAATCATATCAAGAAACAACTTCCACAAATTACAATAGCTGCTCTTGAAGAACGCCGACCAAAAAAATTCTCAATAGTTTCAAAAACAGGTAACATAAATTATTGATGGTTAAACATATAAATTCATTTTATTATTTATTATATTGATACTTTTTTTACAAATTTTTAGGTGCCTCAACATGCTCATAAAATTTATAAGTAATTTTTTATATTGAGTAACAACCTTCCAAACTGGTAAATCTTATAATACATATGTGGTGAATGGTTTTTGATTTCATACACATGCATATGGGGAATAAAAAACAATGAAAATTTGAGTTTTATTGAGAGGATTGAATCATAGAGAAACTGAAGTTTACTTTTATGACATGCTGGATGAAATTATTGAACTGTGTTATCTAGGGAAGAATTACATAACAACGTTTAAATGTTGGTGGTTTGATACTGAGATAGTATTTTGTGTTCATATAATTCATGGAATCGTAAATATTAAATTTAAAAGTCTTCTGGTAGTAAGTGAACCATTTTTACTTTCTCAACAGGCACATCAAATATATTACATAATGTATTGTGATACTTTAAGAGACTTGAGTGATTGGAGGAGCATAATAAAAATGAAATCTCAAGAAAATCAGTTTACTCAAAATGAATGTGGTTCTAATAAAGTACAATAAATTGAAATTTTTCAAGAGACTACTCAAAATCAATATTTTTCACGAAGAGACGTGAATATCGATGATGACACTCCATAATTAATGGTCAATGGTGACAATGATGTTAATGATGTTGCAAATGAATTTGAAATGTTAAGAGATGATGAAACGTAGAATCATATGAATATTGATGATGATGATGATGAATATGAAGACACTGACATCGTTTGATATGAAGATGATGATGAAGGTGAATATTGACACAATAAAATGATGGTTATAATCATAACTAATATATATCTATATATAATAGTTATTTTCAACTATCTGCTAACAATAATCATTTTGTGTTTTGGATTGAAACTGATATATTTTGTGAGTTGGAGGAGGCTGAGCTACCTTTCGATGAAGAGGATTTTGGATCATCTAACACTCAGCCTACTAGTGGTTTAGGGGTTATACGGAGGGGGCGTGGTCTTGCGTGACTGATGATCCTATCCATATCTCCAAGAAACCTCCTGGTCTTGGATTCGATCCACACACGCGGAGGTATGGTAACCTGTTTATTTTAGTTAAAATTCATTAAATTTTTTATATAAAAATTGTTTTATTATTTTTTCTTTTTTCACAGTTCTACACTTGTAGCTGTTGTAAAGGGGAGCGCTATCTTGAAAAATTATTTTTCTCATCCATTGATCACATGGGAATAGATTCCCATTGTTGTGAATCTTGTAATGTTCAATCATTGGCTAGTAGGTAAATAAATAATATTTATTTAGAAATTTATTTCAATAATAACTTGATATTATAAATTAATTTTAGGGATTATGGTATCCCATCATTGATAGCATGCGTGACGCCATCCACGAGGAATGAGAGGTGTCTATGCGTGAGCGTTTCTATCAGTTTTGCACAATTTGAGAAGGACAACCATTAAGAAAGTAGGAGTGATGATATTTGATGATTCATGTTGAGACAAACAAATAGAGTACATTTTATCTCACATTTGGGATGGATTATGTTCATACTGGTTGAGTAGTGAATTTCAGAGGAGATCTTCATTGGGTCAGCAGAACCAGGGGAGATAGGATGTGACACATCGAGCTGCTATACATACATTTAGTATGCATAGAGGGAATCTAGTAAGTATCTTTTTTAAATATTTTATATAATATTAAATATAAATAGATTATTTTATATTCATATAGGCAATCGAGCATCCCGATATTACGAAGTATGACCTTTATCAGAGAATGTAAAGTGATCCACCCACTAGAGAGATTAGAGGGGTTCACCAGTATCAGATTGTGGTTAGTATTTTTTCTTTTTTCTTTTGAAAATTAACTGCATATAGTATTTTTACTATTTTAATTTCAAATTGGAATTGAAAGAGTCATATGAGGATACGACCTCTCAGACATGGGCTGAGAGTCAGGTTGAGATGACTAATCATACTAGTGCCCACCATTTTGATGAGGTGACGTGGATGTCGGTGAACCAGTATGCCTTTGATAAGGGTTGAGTGGTTGGTATCGGCTCTCATTTGACTCATAGGACTTATTATGGTATTGTTATAATGTCAGCGTCCAGCTCGATAGGAGCTTGTGGAGATGAATCATCTTCTGGCTCACAGTATCAAGAGCAGTTGCGAGCTCAAACTGAGCTTATAGAGAGTTTGCAGAAGCAGTAGGAATAGATGTGTCAACAGCCATAGTAGCAACAACATCACGAGGAGGACATATGTCGATGGAATCAATAGTATCACAAGCATATGAAGTACATGCACCATCTGACTCTTAGTTTAGGGATGGAGTTTCCTCCACCATCTCCTCCAACTCCTCCAGCTCCTCGAGAAGACTATCCCCCAGTGATTGTTTTGTTCTCTTAAAAACATTTGAATTAAAAATTTTTTGTAATATAAACTATTTACAATTTTTTTTATTTTAGATTGTTTTGAATATTGTATAACTTATTTATTTTTTAATATTTTTAATATTTAAATATTTTATTATTTATTATTAGAATTATATTTTTTAATATTTGTTTATTTTACTAATAATAATAATAATAATAATATTTTACGATTATTTTATATTTTTTTGAAAATATTGGGATTTCTAATATATTTATTTTTTTTTATTTTAATAATCTTAATATTATATTTTCATTATTCATAATTTTTTTATTTTTTTATTTTATTAAGTATTTTTGATGGGGGATTTTGTGATGGAATCCCATTGAAAATATTATATATATATATTATAATACTTTTTTTCAATGGTTTACTTTATCAACGAAAATAATTTTTTGCGATGGGACCGTCGTAAAAGGTTTCGGTATGTATAACATATATAAATAGAGAACTATTGGCGACATGACGATGGCCCCATCGCAACTATGTTTTGTGATGGGCCCATCGCAATAGGCTCTTGTATATATAATGTATTTAATTGGAGATTTATTTGCAACGGAAAGAGTTACCATCGTAAAACATACTAGTTGCGATGTCGTTTTCTACAACAGGCTATTTTCGATGGGACCCCATCGCAAAAGAGTTTTTGTGATAGAATCCCTTCGAAAATAACCCATTATAAATAGCCAAAATTCCACATGTGGGATGGTGTTTACCACGTTCATTGATGCATACTAAATTGGGGGTGGTGTCCCCAGTACTAAATGGTAGGAAGGATTTATGATTCCTTTGTTGGACTTTATCCATCCATTCTGTGGGATTCTTTGGGTTTCATGGGGAATATTTACCCGAAGGGAGCACTAAACTGACCTAGTAATGAACCTTCATCTATGAGGGTATAAACCACGATATGAGGTAGAACATGTGACTTATATGGTCATCGTTCTTCCCATGCCGGAGAAGACAATGGTCCGTTGTGCGGGGACTTGAGGTAAAAATGCCCTAATACCTATGGGATAGGGGGTTTCCCAGTCTTCTGCTGATTCATTCTATCTTGGATTTGTTGGTCTTACACCCCAGTTATGCGGTATAGGGTTGTTCTCACATTGTGGTGGTAGCCGCCGCTATTTCCACCTCTTTGATTTAATATGATCCTATTCGGGTGTTAGCTGAGTATATCATTGGACCTGCACGAAGTCTATGGGATTTTGAATACATGAGAATTGCTTATTGGTTGGCTTTTCATAGGCGGTAATCTTACAGGATGTTCTATTCTTCCTAGCTCACAATCTTTTTGATGGCTTGATCTCTTCGGTTTTGACACTTTTGAGACTTACTCCGTGCTGGTTTTTGTTGAGTATTTCATCTTTCCTAAGCAGGAAATTCATTTTATTGCTGCCTTTAGTTAATGATGTTGAAAGATGTCATTTTTAAAGAGGTATGTTGGACGGGACACGTGGTGAAGTTTATATCTGTATATTCCTCACATCCCGGAATATAAACTCCAGTCGGGGAATCACGAATGAGGTGAAGCAACTTGTACAACCCATGAAGGAAAGCCAATTCAAGGGATTTCTATCACCTTTCAGATCATAGCTGTCATGCATATGGGATGGATTCCAAGTCAATTAGATGGAAAATCTCCCCCAATATTTTCACATGGTCCACATACCCTTCGTAGGGTAGGAACTTTTATTTTAGCTTGAGAAGAGTCATCCATATATTTTGGAGAATGTCATTCATAAATTCCCCAGACAACTCCCCTAGTATGTCAAAGTGAGAAGTGGTCGTAGGACAATACATCACTATTATATTATTCTTAACTAGTTGTCTTCTCATTAGAAAAATATCATACTGTTGTTCTTCCCAGGAATCCTCTACTTGATATGCCCAACATGACTGCTTCTTAATAATTTTGTTCTAAACTGTTGGGTTGGTTAGAGCCCCATCGATATGGGAATGGCACACACGTGGCTTAGAAGATGATCATGGCTTCAGTCTATTCTTCAGTTGAGAAAGTATATCACTTGTCATAAATAGAGTACCTAATATGTCTGACTCCATCATTCCATGAGCCTCAGCAAAGAAGGGCTTTCTCACATTTTTTCGAGCAAGGGGAGGGCCTTCTTGCCCGAATGAATTTTTATTGTGGGGAAGACCTCCACAAGTGGTGATGCAATGGAGAGGCCTACTATTGCAACTTGATTCCTGACCATGAGGGGTGTCCCTATGATGTATACCCTAGTGAGGACCTTTAGGGTGGGCTATAGAGAGAGGAGGACCTTCTCTCTTCATGGTGTCACTTAGGGGAGGACCTTCTCGATGACCAGTATGATGGTGAGGGATACCATCACTACTTGATACATGTATGAAGGGAGAATTTCTATTGTTTACCTCTTGGGGAGGGCCTTTAGGATGTACTACAATGAGGGTAGGACCATCTCATTACTTGTTGTTACTATCGGGGGGGCTTCATAGAAACCACCATTGTGGGGAGGTCCTTCTCAATGACTATCATCACTATGATCACTACCATCATGACTCATCATCCAATTGTATGGAGAAGCATATCTCCAGCATATATCCTAGAGAAGACAATCAGGGTATATGAAAACAAGGGGATGACCTTTTTTCTGTCTAATATTTAGGTCAAGGGGAGGGATACCCGAATGCGCATCATGAGATAGGCTCTTGTGATCGATCGTTCATGGCCCACTAAGTAAGCCTCTGTGGGTGCTCTGGGGAGGAACTTCAGAGCTACTAATAGTGACATTGTAAAGAGGGCCTTAACAACCGCTACTACCACTTCCATAATTTGATAATTTACTAATAGAGTCTTGAGACATTATATGTTTAAGGGCATTAAGAACCCTAGCTTCCAGCAGAGCAGGATCGTGTGTATGCTCTTCATTTTCTGGTTTCCTTTGGTGCATTTTATTTTTGAATGCTCTCTTCTGGGTAATCATGACTGACTAATGTTAGTAACAACCTTTATATATAGGTCCATGTCTCATTGGGTCCCGTGAGGCCTCTGGGATATTTCAATGAGAATATTGAGTTTTGTCATGGATATATGCCTACCCTAGAGAAGCCACCATGTTAGATCGACGTCCTATAGTTGGAACAAGAATTTGTTACCAATACGGTTGTTTGTGTATCATGGAATATTGTTGTCGACCCTCCTGGACTAGAGCAGGGATGCACAACTGCTCTGGAGTGACTGACCCATTTTTTAGTAAGTCATTTAGTTCGTGGAAACTGGGTCATGGGCTTGGTTTCTAACATTTTCTACAGATGCAATGATATCTTAGCATGTTTAGAGGATATGGACTGAAATCAGCATCTGATCATCCATCATTTATATAATGTGATGAGATACATTATTGGATGGAAT
This sequence comes from Viscum album, assembly GCA_963277665.1. Classification (NCBI taxonomy): domain Eukaryota; kingdom Viridiplantae; phylum Streptophyta; class Magnoliopsida; order Santalales; family Viscaceae; genus Viscum; species Viscum album. Next base: position 1,420,077,508 of record OY728136.1, on the reverse strand, counting down.
GGGTATAATGGACCATTTCGATGTCAGAGTAGGAGTTGGTGTCTGCTCCAGTCCTCCATGGGTTTCAAGTAGACACTAGCAGTTCTCATGTGACATGACAGAGGAATGAGTTGACCACCAGTTGTCTTCTCTTGTTTCCACTATATTTGACTAGTGGCCTTCATATTCCTGAGCAAGGATTTTTATCTACTTTCTTGACATAGTATTTGTCTCATGGGCATTGTATACATCCACATGAATTTGACTCTCCTCTTATTTTCATGCCTCCCTATTTAGATGACGAGATTGATTTGCATCAGCACGTATTTGTTACTGCGTGTAGCTAGTTTTTATATTATTTGGATGATAGACTTGATGTGAATCTAAAGATGTTTTCATCTACCTGTGATTTTATACTTTGTCTGCATTGCGGTACCAGTAAGCACTTGTAGGAATGTGCACATGCTCGTACTATGCCACCCTATTTCTGTGGTGGGATTGAGGGCGAGGGTAGAGTTATATGTCTTCCCATCAAATGACACCATGTTTGTATGGAGGAGTTGTTCCTCAGGCACCAGTGTGATATCATGTTTCTGATTATATATTCTCCACCCTTGGTAGACATATTTAGGGGCCTAGGTCTTCAGGACTTCAACATGTGCCCTCAAAAAAGGCCTTCTTCAGCACGAGGAGACTTGGTTGCCTAGTGTCAGCGGTCACACACTCTAGTAGGGGCCTGTGAGTAGGACTTCTGTGAAGTTGAGATGAAGTTGTCAGTTTTGAATTAATCTTCCTTCCTATGAAAATGAAGGTTCTCATTGTAACTTTATGAGGATACTATCCAGAAAAGGTTTGACATGACCATTAGGGTATCTTGGTGTTGGGGTGCCATCCGCGGCTAAGGAGGAGACTGGAGAGACTTCGCAGAGTAGAGGGTTTGTCTTGAAGCCTCCACCATAGGGAGAGTACCATTTCGGTGGTAATCTTTAATCAGTGCATTGCATACCTAGCATTGAAGATTCTGGGTAGGTGAGGAGGTCATGCTCTTTGTTGGGAGCCTAGCCACCTGTGGGATTGTCAATGCATCTGCCTGCATTGGTCTTTGGGATGTCATTTGGATTGAAGGTTTCTCTATGAGAACCTATGGTGTACACATGACTCAAAAACCACAAAACACTGGAAAATTATTATTCTTTTAAACATATGCAAATTTGATGATTCAGTGTGGCCTCCTCCATCCATTTTTTTGTGAGGTGATGGGGCTTGAGTGGTGTGAAATTTCTACCTTGGTTAAGGATTCATGTTGGGTTCATCATTTTTGTTTCACCTCCTAGGGGGCACATTCGGCGCTTGAAGGGAAAAAAGGTCCAACGTGCAACATAATTTTATATATTGTCATTGGGGTAGAACCTCTACCTTGGTTATGGATTCGCATTGGGTTTACCATTTTTTTTCGACTCCATGGTGGTGCATTCGGTGCATACAGAGGCAAAAAAAGTTCTGATGTGCAATATCCTTTTATCTATTATCATTTGGGTAGAACTGTCACCTTTGGTTAAGGATTCACATTGTGTTCACTATTTTTGTTTCACCTATGAGGTGGAATGTTCGGGATGATGATGAAATGATATGATGAGAATCAACACCTGTCTGTTTTTTATAGAGATGGTTTCATGTAAAATTCACTATTTCTTTTGTTTTGACATGTTCTGTGTTATTATCCATTAAAGGAGGGTTGGATTGATCCCATGGGGGCTAGTCGTTTTATCCCTTATATATTGTAAGGGAGATGCCACAGTCAGGTAGTCGAAGCAGTCGATTTCATGGGTTCAAGTACTTGTGAAATCAATCCTTCTTGGATATGACGTCCTCGGATGGTCTCCAATGGGTTTATTCATGGAGATAGAAACACCAAATTCCCTGGTATCTATGATTCATGGACCTGCATTCCAAGGGTAGGCTCTCATTAGACTATGATTCGGTCAATGACACTTAAGGACTCCATCCGTCAAGAGTATGGGAATTCGGGCTCATCGCACCATTTTTGGGGGAAATTATTTCCTATTCTGGGACTCTATTATAGATATAAGTTGTGTTCATATTTTTGTGAATCCTTGGTTCAATTACAAAGATTGAGTCCATGGACCACCCTTGGTTTTTAGGATCATCGTAGGTATGCATGGATTTGATGCTATGAAGGTAATGCTAACTAGATCCATACAGTAAGGTTCTCTGGAGTTTAACATCATTCAAGGGGGACAGAGGGTAACTTGATGTCTAGGTCAGACCCGTAAGATGGGCTTCCTACGTATCCCCGAGAGAGGAATCAGAGCCCACATAGTTCAAAATTGCTAGAAATTATGCATGGACGATGACCATTTAGGGGGACATTGTTGGGTGGACCCATTTTAAAAGGGAACCCTTTAGATCTCAGACCTTCAAGTAGGAATCCTATATATCTTGGTTTGATCAGGAATCATAGTTATCATAGTTTAGAATTATTGGGGCTTATGCATGGAAGCTTTCCATTTATGGGGACATGATTGGGTGAACCCTCTTAAAAGGGAACCCCTTTTGAGTTCGAGCCTTCAAGCAGGTGTCATACGTTTTCTGGATTGATCAGGAAATAGATTTCTCATAGTTCATAATTGTGCGGATGTTGTAATTATCACAGACCTCTATCCCCACATTAGTCATGCTCGGTGTGAGAAATAAGAAAATTTTAGAGATCCAACTAACCAATTGGATCTTCTCCTACTGGTGGGAGAGGGCGAGCCTATGGTGAAAGGGGTCGGGGCGACGATTCTCAAGGGTGCAGAGTGATGAACCTTTCAATGTGGGAAGACATTAGAGGTCATGAGGCCCATATCTGAGAGGATTAGAGACATAACTCAGTGGGAGTGCCCTAGAATGCATTCTATGAAAGGGAAGGAGTGTATTACTCATCATAAGGGGAATCTAACCCAACCCCTTTGACAGATCACCATTCATTATTGAATGGAGAAACAAGTGTTCACACTTAATCCCTAGAATGGGGATGTTTATGTTAGTGTCCCATGATTGGACTCTGGGTTACCATGGGAATGTAGACTTATAGACATCTATGGAGTCTAAACCGTTATGGGGAGAGCCTTTGTGAATCCACTTACCATGGGTATGTAGACTCAAAGGGGTACGCTGATGCGCCTGATGATCTGATCATACTAGTCTGGTGGCTCTGAAGAAGGCTTTGGCCTGATTTCGTGGGACTAGTTTCTGGATGGGTTATGGAGGACCTGATGACAATGGAGGGGAAAGGTTGAAATGGATGGAATAATACCAGACAACACCCTATTCCACATACTATTTTCATATGTGGGATGGGAGAAGCTCAGTATACCATAGTAGTATGTGGAAAGAGGGGTCATCTGTGCACTAAAGTAGTATGCGAGCATGGTCATGGACCAATTCTAATCAAAATGGTACATGGTCCTAATTACATTCCATCATGCTGATTTGGGCTCCATCCGCTTAGTGATTCAATAGGCAGTTCCAGATTAAATCTGCATAGGGATACGCTATGCTGGACACCATATTGAAGGAGGTTCTTGGGGACTGTCATTCTCGGGGAGTTGATCTGAGAGAAATATGTGGCTCACAATTTCATAAATTAGTTTTTCTGTCCACTTATTCTTATTGATTTCCTTTGTTTTGTTATGGTTTGCAGTTGATTGTACCTATAAGAGTGTGGTTCACAATTCGGGCTTCACTGATGATTCGAGACTGAAGTCAGAATCTTCTCCAAATTCCTTCTTCCAACCTATGGGGTCTCCTTGGTGTTTTCTCCATTTTTCCTCTCTCAATTCCTTTTGTGCTCCTTTTATATATCTTTAAAAGAAATTGTATCTATGGGAATGCGACACCATTTGCAGAACCCCATGAATAGATGTCTTTACCTGAAGAAGACTCGGTCAACCGAGGTTTGCAGAGGTTGCGGTTCGTGAGTCAGGATTTGCAGAACCCTACCAACTTACTTCTTCCCAAAACTGATGAGTTCATAGGATGGTACACAAAAAACCTTTATGCGCTTGATTCTTTCAGCGATGTGGTTCTCAGTCATCTGGATTCACTGGCCATCACTCCATGGGCCAGCGCCTCACAGGTCTCTTCGTGTACTGCTGGGTCGTCGTTCATGTGATCTATGAACCTTTCCTGGTGATGGTACATGGTCCACTTAAAATATTTGAAAGCTTGAATTCCTTTAAGTTTCTTTCGAAATTTGTAACTCAATTTTAATCCATTTTCTTTGCTAGACTTGCGAGAATTATTACTTCCTTCTACAATGTGATTTTGGGTGCATTTTCTTCCCTTAGTGGAATTTTTTAGACCCTACAGACCTAAAACCATAAAACCATAAAACCCCATAATACTCCGAAAAATATATAAAACCCCTAAAAACCATAAAAATATTAAAAATCACTAAAAATGTACAAACACCCAAAAAACCCTGAAAACCCCTAAAAAACCCTTAAAACTCTAAAAAGAATTAAATACCTTAAAAAATAACAAATGTTAAAAACCCTACCAAAACATAAAAATTCCATTATAACCCTAAAAATACTAAAACATCATAAAACCCCTAAAACCTTAAAAAACCTAAAACCACATAAAAAACTTAAAGAACCATTAAAACCCTAAGAACATCTAAAAACTAAAAAAAATACTTTAAATCCCTAATTTTTTTACAAACACTAAAAACCATAAAAGCATAAAAACCCTAGAAAACTCAAAAAATACCCTAAAAACCAAGAGAACCCATAAAAATTCTAATAACCCTAAAAACTATAAAAATCCCTAAAAACCCTAAAAACTATAAAATTCCTAAAAATCCCAAAAAATCCTTAAAAACATAAAAAATCTCCAAAACCCAAAAAACCACTCAAAAAACGATATAAACCTAAAAAAACTTAAAATCACTAAAACATAAAAAATGTAAAATCCCTAAAACTCCTAAAAATCCAAAAACCCTAAAATACTCTAAAAGCCCTAAAAAACCCATAAATATCCTTAAAAATCACAAAAAATATCAATAAATGTGAAAAACCCAAATAACTCTGGAAAAACTTAAGAAAACCATAAAATCTAAAAACACATAAAACACCTAAAAACCTAAAAATTGCTAAACCCTTCAAAAACTATAAAAGGAGCCTGAAACACTAATTTTTTTTAAAAAAAAAGAAAAACACATAAATTCATTAAAAAAGCCTAAAAACCCTTAAAACCACTAAAAAAATCTAAAACCCCTTTAAATCCATAAATCTTTTATAAAATATATAAATAATTTAAAACCTAAAAAACTCCAAAAAACTCTAAAAACAATAAAAACCCAAAATATACCTATTAATGTAAAAAACACTAATTACCTGAAAAAAACCCTAAGATTACCCTAGAATCATAAAAACGATTAAAACCCCTAAGAACCTAAATAATCCTGAAAAATTGAAAAACCACTAAAACCCCACAACATTCTTAAACAGCCTAATAAACTGTAATAATCCTAATTAATCCCTAAAAATCCCTCAAAACATAAAAAAACTAAAAACCATAAAATGAGCTAAGAATACCATAAAAACCTGCAAACCACAAAAAACCTAGAAATTGATAAAACCCATAAAAGTCTGTAAAAACTCCCAAAACCATAAAACCCATAAAAACCATAAAAACCCTCAAACCTCACTATAAACACTTAAAACCTTATACACCCATAAAAATGTTAAGGAACTCTGAAAAATGTTACAAACCCTAACAACTCAAAAAAAAACCCAGAAACCTCAAAAAACCTCAAAAAACTCTAAAATACTACCAACATCCCTAAAACCTTAAAAACCCTTAATAAATCCTAAATATCCCTAAAATCCATGAAAATATAAAATCCATGAACACCCCTATGAAAATCATAACAAACTAAAAAAACTATAAACCCCTAAAACCACTAAAAACACTAAAAACACTAAAAATCCTAAAAACCCTAAACCCCTAAAACCCCTAAAACCCCTTAAAACCCATAAAAATACATAAAAATCTCTAAAAACCTTAAAAATGAGAAAAACCCAAAAACCCCTAAAAATTCATATGAAAACCTTTCCAACATAAAAAAACTGAAACCCCCTAAAAAATCTAAAAACATAGAATCCCAAAAAACCCCTAATTTTTTTAAAAATCTATAAAACACCCCAAAAATTTTAAAATACCATAAAAATGAAAACCATAAATCCAATAAAAAATATAAATACCATTTAAACCCCTAAAAATGATAACAAACTCTAAAAACCCTTAAAAGCCTAAAAATTAAATAAAACTCCTAAACCCCAAAAAAACCCATAAAAAACCTAAATACCCTAAAAACCATCAAAATATTTACAAACCGTAAAAATCATAAAAATCATAAAAAATCCCTAAAATCCATTAAAACTTAACAAACCCTAAAACCCCTAATAAACATTAAGAAATAGTTAAAAAGACATATAAACCCCTAAAAACCGTAAAAACTCTAAATACCATTAAAACCTTAAAGCCCCATAAAACCCCTGAAAATCAGTAAAACCCATAAAGACCAAAAAAATACTAAACATCCACAAAAATCCCTAACAACACAAAAAAACAATAATATCCCTCAAAAATCCTAATAAACCCTTAATAACATAAAAACTAAAACCCCAAAAAATCTAAAAAACTCTAAAAACCCTAAAACCCTATAAATTATAAAGCCCCTAAAACGCTTTAAAAACAATTAATACACATTAATCCCCTAAAAAAAACTAAAAACACTAAAAACCCATTAAACCACTAAAAATGATAAATAACTCTAAAAAAATTAAACCACTAACTATAAAAACCCAAATACCCAAAAAAACATAAATTCCATAAAGCTCTAAATAATACTAAAACCATCAAATTTTCAGAATACCATAATAAACCATATAAATCACCAAAACCTCGAAAAATATAAAAAAAATTAAATCCCATAAAACACTTAAAACCCTTATAAAAAATTTTAAAAACTAAAAACACATAAAACCACTAAAAACCTAAAAAACACTAAAAACCCTAAAACTCTTAAAACCCCTAAAACACATCGAAAATACCTAAAACCCATAAAAACCCTAAAAAAAGATTGTAAAATACCTAAAAAATTAAAACCCTTAAAAACCTAAAAACCCCTATGAAAACCTTAAAAACTTAAAACACTTAAATCTTCTAAAAACCTACAAATTATAGAAACCCTAAAACTGAAAAATTGACCCTCAAACCCCCTCAAAACCCTAAAAACCACTAAAAACATTAGAAACCCCTAAAAACCTGAAAACCCAAAAAACCCATAGTACCCCTAAAAATCCACTGAAAACTCTAAAAACCCTATAATAACCTAAAAACAATAATAAAATCTAAAAAAATTAAAACCCCAACTGCATCAAACACCCTAATAATAAAAAAACCATAAAATCCATAAAAACCCTAAAAACCCTAAAACCCCAAAACCCATCAAAATTGCCAAAAAACCAAAAAACCCATAAAAATTATAAAAGGCCATAAAAATACCTAAAATGTAAAACACAAAAACATTGAAAAACATTATAAAACCTTAAAACATAAAAACACTTTAAACCCCTAAAAAGCTAAAAAAAATGCTAAAACCCATACAACCACCAAAAATCCTGAAAAACACTAAAACTCATCAAAATCCCTAAAAACCAAAAAAAATCCATAAAAATAAAAAAACTAAAAATCCAAAAAACATAAAAAATAATAAATATCATCATAAACCTTAAGAAATCCATAAAAAACTAAAAACATATAAAAACAAAAAAACACTTAAATTCTTAAAAATAATAAAAGACCCTAAAAAAATACAACCCTAAAACCCCTAAACACATTAAAACCCCTAAAACCCTTAAAAATCCTAAAATACCATAAAAAACCGAAAATCCCAAAAAAAATTATAAGAACCCTTTAGACCCCTAAAAACATGAAAAAAACGAAAAACATAAAAAACCCTAAAATCTCCAAAAAAATCATATAAAACCAAAAATAAAACCATAAACCCCTAAAAACATAAGACCTTCAAAATATCTAAGAACCCTAAAAACAAAACAAAATACAAAAAAAAATACCTAAAAACTAAAAAAATAGAAAAAACCATACAATACCTGAACACCCCTAAGAAAACATTCAAAACCTGAAAACACTTAAATCCCCTAAAACATTAAAAACATTAAAACCCTAAAACCCCCAAAATCCCTAAAACCCCAAAAATACCTAAAAATGAAAAAAACCATAAAACCCTAAAAATCCTATAAATATCTTAAAAATAAAAATACTTAAAACCCATAAAATCCTAAAAAACACAAAAAACCCTAAAAGACCCAAAATCAAAAAAGAACCCTAAAAACATAAAACCCCCCAAAACCTATAAAAATCCCTAAAACCCACTAAAAAGCATTAAACCCCAAAAAATGTTAAAAAAATCTAAAAACCATAAAATCTGAATTTTTTTAAAAAAACCCAAAAAACAATAAAAACCCTCAAAATCTCTAAAAACCAGAAAAACATAAAAAAACCAAAAAATCTATAAAAATCCTTAAAAATAGTAAGAAATGCAGAAAAACCCTATGAAAACCTTAAAAACCATAAAAACCTAAAAACACTTAAAACCCATCAAATATTTAATAAATTCTAAACACTATAAAATACCCTAAAACCCTAAATGTCCCTAAAATCCTAAAAACCCATAGATATCCAAAAAATACCTAAATACGTAAAAAAACCTAAAAACTGTGAAAATCCCTAAAAAACCTAATGAAACTAAAAATACTTAATCCACCTAAAAACTTAAAAATGTTAAAAGCTCTAATAAACTATTAGAACCCTAAAAACCAGAAAAATCCAAAAAAAATCATAGAAATGCATGAAAACCCTAAGAACCCACTCAAAACTCCCAAACCCCTTTAAACCTATAAACATGTTATCAAAGTTAAAAAATTTATAACAATTAAGAAAACCTTGAAAACCAAAAAATCCATAAAACCCTCAAAATGTGTAAAAACCATAAAAACCATAAAAATTATAAAAACTCCCTAAACCGCATTTGAAATCATATGAAACCATAAAAAGATAAAGAAACATAAAATTCATATAAAATTGAAAATTATAAAAATATTTAAAAACTCCAAAAACTTTCAAAATACCTAAAAATAATAAAAGTCCATAAAATTCTTAAAATCCCAAAAAAAAATCAATAAAAACATAAAAAACCATTGAAATCTAAAAAACATAACAAAACCTTAAAAAAATAAAAACACATAAACCCAATAAAAACATAAAAAAATATAAAATCCCTAAAAAGATCATAAAAACCCCAAAAACCCTTGAAAAAAATTAAAATCCCTGAAACCATAAAAACCCAAAAAACCCTAAATCCCCAGAAATCCATAAAACCATAAAAACTCATAAGATTGAAAAAATCCGTAAAATTCCATAAAAACTAAAAAATATTCAAAAAACATGAAAATCCAAAGAAAAGATAAAAATATATAAATCCCCAAAAAATCAAAAAAAGTAAAAAAAAACTAACCCCCCCATAAAACCCCGAAAACGCAAAAAAACCCTCAAAATAAAGAGAACACCTAAAACCCCTAAAAACCTAAAAAATCACTAAAAACCCTTGAAAATGTAAATAACCCTAAAACCATTAAACCGCAATCAAAAACATTAAAAACATTAAAACAATTTAAACTTGTAAAATAAAATAACTATAAATACCCAAAAAACCATTAAAAATACCCTTAAAACTGTAAACCCCTAAAAACCTTAAAAACTCCAAATCCAATAAAAACCTTAAAAAATAACTAAAAACTCTAAAAATCCTTTAAAAACCTAAAAATGTGAAAAACTATAAAAAAATATTAAAACCCCTAAAAAACTTAAAAAACTATCAAAACCCAAAAAAACCCCCCAAAAATCCCTAAAAATACCTTCAAACCCCCAAAACCAAAAAAACAATAAAAATCCGAAAAATCCCTAATAACCTAAAAATTCAAAAAATCCCTAAAAATCCCTAAGAAACCCGTAAAACCCTAAAAAAACTTAAAACCCTAAAAACCTAAAAACACCTAAATCTATAAAAATCCCTAAAATCCATCAAAATCACTAAAAACCATAAAACACATAAAATCCTTAAAAATACCTTCAAATCCCTAAAAAAATTCAAACCCAAAAAACCAAAAAAAAACCATAAATATCGTTAAAAATCATAAAAACAAAAAAAACCTAAATACCCTAAATACCACTGTTTCCCTCGGAATTCGGGGATGACCTCCTGGATGGGAGATTCAAATGTTCCGATCGGTTTCTAACGGGTTTGTTCGTAGAACCAGAAACATCCAATGATTCCACATCCATTTGGACCTACATTCCAAAGGTAGGCGCTCATTAGCTTGTGGACTGATGAGGCTTAAGAATTTTCATTGGTCGAGAGGATGGGAGGTCGGACTCATCACACCTTTTTGAGGGGAATTATTGTCTATTCTGGGACTCTCTTTATAGATTTAAGTTATGTTCATGAATACTTATTCCATTACCAAGTATAAAATGAGATCTTCCTTCAGTTTTGACAATCAATGATTAAATATGTAAAACATTTAGAGAATCTTTTATATGTATTCGAGGTTCTTCATCAATAGAGAATCATATATATCTATTTAGAGATTCTTGGTCAATGGTAACCTTCACAACATTTATATAAAATTCTCTTGGTCATTATAATGACCAGGCTGGTTTTAAAGCCACTCAGTGGGGCACTTGAAGTTTATTGTCATTCAGAAGGACATGAATTATTTCAGAGTTGGGATCGAACCCATAGATGGGCTACCTACGTATCCTTTGTTTTGGAAAAGGAATCAGAACCCACGTAGTTCGAATAAGGGAGTATAATGTTTATGATTGATGGCTCAAAAAAGGATGTCATAATTACTTTTACTCTCTAAGCTCACGTGAGTCATGCTCGGTGTGAGAAACAAGAGGTATTGGTAATAAAATAGACAATTGGGCCATGAAAAATGTAATCATAAGAAATGGTTTGGGGATTATGTATATATGACTGCCCAGATAAATGAAGGTTAGGATTTACTTTAGGGAGAAAATCCAGGAACAAGGTCCATAAAGGTATATGTGCTTCATGGAGATTTGAATACTCTAACTTGGGACTTATTCCTGAAAAGGAAACCCAAATTAGGAGAGGATTGATAACTGGGTTTTACTCCTGAGAAGGAATCCCAGATCAAACGTAAATTAGGACTGGTTAGAGAGAATTTAAGGGACTTGGGGCTTATTCATTAAAAGGAAGCCCAAATTAGAGGATCTGGGGCTTACTCCTAAGAAGGATGCCCAAAAATTACGGGACTTGGGGCTTACTCCTAAAGAGGATGCCCATAATTATGACTGGGACTTATTCCTGAAAAGGAGGCCAGGTTAGGGGATTTGGGGCTTACTCCTGAAAAGGAAGCCCAAGATTATGACTGTGACTTATTCCTGAAAAAGAGACCTAGGTTTAAGGGATTAAGGATTAGGGCTTACTCCTGAGGAGGATGCCCATATTTAAGACTTATGAATAGGGATTATTCCTGAAAAGGATACCCCGGTTAAGGATTATCTCATCTTAAAGGATGAGGTTGAATGAATGAACTCTTCATATTTGGTGACATAAAGATATTTAAATCACTAGGATTTGAGAGATATTCCACAGAATTCCTTTCAGATAAGGAAGTCAAATCAAGAAATCATGCCATAAATGGATTTGAAGAGTGTCTTGAAGACTGAATCTTTAAAAGGAGATGTGTAATGGCTTAAGAGGGGTGAAATGGGAAAGAAAGGCACCCAAAAAAAAGGGGTGCGCAAGTCTTGGAAGGCGCGCAGGTACTGCGGCGGCGCACAAGTATTGGTTGCGCAGGTATATCTGCACGACATGGTGGGTACTTGCACGATATTCAACCAGCATTTGAAACACTTGAGCGACTCTTCATCAAATCCTTTAGAATCCTCTGTAGGTTCTTCCAAAAAAGGGAAGCGCAAGTTCTATCGAAGGATTAAGGCGGCGTGCAAGTGTGACCACTTTCTTTAAGGGATGACCACTCAGGCGCGCATGTGTTGATGAGTTTCAACACTTAGGCCTTACTCCCTCTTTTTATATATTCCGTTCTAGGTAAGAAATTACCTTAGAAGTGTTCCAGAAGCTTTGAAAAGAGACTTGGGCATCGGGAGCTTCAATCCGAGTTTCTGAAAAAAAAGATCCTCTCGAATGGGGGTCCCACGGGGTCTATTTATAGGCAGGAGAAGACCCCGAGCGGTAATCAATTAGGTCTCGCAAGTCACTTGCGCGCCAAGTTGCGTCGCGCAAGTCCACTTGCACGACCATGAAGGAACTTGCGCGACCTATGGGAAAAGTTTTCCTTGTTCATCCCTTTGTCGATTTTTGATGTTTTATTCAAAGGTTGAATCACTTTGTGCTCATATATTCTCCTTTTCCGATATTTAGATTCTGCGACGAAAGGAGCGTCAACAAAAGTCCCCCCTCAGAGTTAGATCCGAAAGAAATGAGGATTTGACTCTGAGGGAATCACAGACATCCAAAGGAAATGATGGTGCACAAGTCTTCAGTGCGCAGAAGGCAGTGCGCAAGTGTGCTGGAACTTGACTTTTATTCAGAGTTCCTTTGCCTTTTGTGGACAGTTTAAAGTCATGCATGTCGGACATAAAGTGGCTAATGTTTAAGGTCGAAATAGCTTTGACCAAAATGGATTAGAATTGACACAATTCTTTGAAAATTAATCTGAAAACATACTACCATACTCAAGTATGAGGGAAAATATGTAAAATACGTCTTAAGAATATTTGAATCTGAGGAATGATATGAAAAAAGAGCTAAAAGGAATTATAAGAAGTAGTTTCCAAGAATGAAGTTACTATTATTTAACAAAACCCGTTATGGGGTTGAATTATGCAGGGCCACCTAAGGGCATTGGCTGCATAGTTAAATAAAATAGTATCTTTTGGCTAACAATTCTGTTATGTGGACTGTTTATGCAAGGCCACCTATGGGCACGTGCTGCATAGTCAGGAAAAAAGAACTCTCAGAAATTTACTTTCCTAGTGATAAAAGCCAGTGAAAGTTTATGGAGATTCAAATCTTCCAAAGTATAGAGTTTGTTGTATGGAAAGATGTATTTGAATATGGAGAAGATATTTCCAGACAAGATTATCGAAGAACTGGATGAATATCACTCCTACGAAGGTCTGACCCAAACGTAGGGAAGAAGAATAAACCATAGACTTGAATACATTCAGATCATGAAAAAGGATATGGAACAAATATGTTAAGGATGGCTATTTTTTTGCGGATCCCTACATACTATCGTTTAAGAAAAATAAGGACAAAAGAGGCATTCTTCCCAAGAATGAAGTTACCATCATTTAACAAACTCGTTAGGGGGTTGCATTATGTAGGGCCACCTAAGGGAATTGGCTGCATAGTTAAATAAAATAATATCTTTTGGCTAACAAGTCTGTTATGTGGACTGTTTATGCAAGGCCACCTATGGGCACGTACTGCATAGTTAGGAAAAAGAATTCTCTGAAGTTTGACATTTTTGTGACTAAAAGTCATGAAAAGGGTTATGAAGATCTGAAAATATTTAAGGTTAGGATTATAACACATAGAGATGGGTATTGTCCAATGTATATAGAGATACATAGGTTAATGATAACCATAATCATGTTGTGGCTAGGTCCTGAATTGAAATTTTGGACTTCACTACGTATCTCATAAGAATGAGAATCAAGCCATACGTAGTTCTTGAAATTCAGTTTAATGTCGTGCTGGACGAAATACAGTTTAACGTCATGCGGGACGGAATATAGTTTAATGTCATGCGGGACGAAATACAGTTTAACGTCATGCGGGACGAAATACAGTTTAACGTCATGCGGGACGAAATTATGAGAGATCATAGTTTAGGGTCATAGAGTTCGAACCATAATAATTAATAAACAGTGTGTGTTTTCATGAGGACTTTTTAGCCAAGGGACTGAAAGTGAAATTTGGGGTTAGGCCCAAAAGACTTTGGGCAGGATTCGAGGGATACTCAAACGTTCCTATGTATCCCATAAGGATGGAAATCAAGCCCACGTAGTTCTAGAACTACCCTTTGTACAAATTTGGTTCGTACATGTGAAGGGTAAAAGGGGACTTTAGTGCAATGATGGTTTAACCAGAGATAAAAAGTTTAGGCATTACCATGTATGCACGTAGTCTTTTGAAATAAAACATGATTGAAAAATCAATGTCAATAATAGTTCCCTCTCAAATGAGGAAATCAAAGAGTATTTTAGTATATTGTCGTACCGGACAAAAGTGTTGTATAGTTTAACGTCGTATAACAAGGACGAAAGTGAATCAAATGTAAATATATTTATTCTAAGGGTGGTTTCACAAATCACCATCGTATTAGATGAAGGTGAACCGAAGTGAAGAGATTGTTTTTAGGCTTGAACCTTGGGAGGTTGCCTATGTACCCAACCTGGAAGGCAAGGATCAAAGTCCTTGTAGTTCAATTAATGAATGAATTAATGATCAAGTTGTTCTTGGGGACAACGATCTAATAAAAAAATGTTGTTGGGTCTTATACATGGTTAGCGGCCCAAAGAGAGTGTTACGGTTGAGGTTTTCTCTAAGCTCACGTGAGACATACTCGGTGTGAGAAACAAGAGGTAACAACAACCTTAACGATGCATAGTTTAATGTCATGTCTGACATATAAAGGGACTATGTAGTTTAAAGTCATGCAGTTAGAACTATTGGTGTTGCGCAGTTTAGTGTCATGTAGCAGGGACAAAATACAGTTTAATGTCATGTAGGACATATAAAGGGACTATGCAGTTTAAAGTCTTGCAGTTAGGACTATTGATGCTGCGCAGTTTAGTGTCATGTAGCAGGGACAAAATACAGTTTAATGTCATGTAGGACGTATCATGAACTTTCTATACAGTTTAGCGTCATGTAGTTAGGACGATGGGAACAATAGAGTTTAACGTCATGTTGGATGAAAAGGGGGGAACTGTGTAGTTTAATGTCATGCAGTGAGGACAAAAGAGTGCACCATTTTAACGTCATGTTGGACGCATTGGGGATTTTTTTACAGTTTATGTAGTTTAACGTCTTTCCGGACGTAAGGGAATTTTATACAGTTTAGCATCATGTAGTTAGGACGTCACAGTTTAACGTCTTGCTAGACGTAAGGGACTTGCAAATACTTTAGGGTCATATGCATGGACCGTTGATGATGCAGTTTAAGGTCATACAGGACCTAGTTGCAGTCTAAGGTCATACTGGACCATTTAAGGAACTTTTTCACAGTTTAACGTCGTGTGGGCCGAAGTTTCAGTTTAAGGTCATACTGGACCATTGCTGTATAGTTTAACGTCATATAGAAAGGACGAACTGGTGCTGCACAGTTTAGTGTCATGTTGCAGGGACATCTTGTGAATACTTTGTATTTTATACAAAATATTTCTTCAAAAATCTGGCATTAGTTGGAGTAGTAATGAGTTATCCATCCATCGAGATTAATGAATAAGCTCCATTGGAGTAGACCCTATGTATTGAATAAGGTCCTTCCCATTTTGGCTCATGCTTGGGAGGTTTCTTTCCTGGTATCATTGGAGTTCTGAGAACTAATACCAATTCTCCCTGAATGAATGAACGAAGACAAAATTTTTTGTTAAAAGCTCGTGCTATTCGATTCTGATAGATTTCCAAGTGGTGCAAAGTGCACAATCTTTTCTCATCTAACCATTCCAATTCATTCAATCGCTTTTGGGATTGCTCATCTGTAGATAACTGATCACAAATGGCTACTCTGAGTGAGGGCAATTGAACTTCAATTGGCAAGACTGCTTCTGTTCCATATACCAACGAATATGGAGTTGACCGCGTTGCATTGCGGGTGGTAGTCCGATAAGCCCATAAAGAATGAAAATTTTATCAGGCCATGTCCTCTTATCTTTATCCTCCATTTTTTGCAGAATATTTGAAAGAGTCTTGTTAAAGGCTTCTATTTGGCCATTGGCTGCCGCATGATACCGAGATGAATGTTTGGATTTAATGTTGTATTCTTGATACAATTTCTTCACCTTAGAAGAACAGAAGTTGGTGCCATTGTCCATCAATATGGTATGAGGGATACCAAATCAAGTAATGATGTTAGACTTGATGAAGCTAAAAATGTATTTAGAACTGACTTCTTTGAGAGGTACTACCTCTTCCCATTTGGAAAAGAAATCAGTAGCAGTAAGAATGTACTTAAAATTCTTGGTCGTAGCTGAAGGGTAAGGTCCCACCACATCCATTCCCCATGTGGCAAATGCCCATGAGTATTTAGCTGTATGAAGCAACTCTAGAGGTTGATGAATGAAGTTGGCATGTACTTGACATGAATGACACTTCTTTGTGAAATCAACACAAACTTGTATCATTGAAGGCCAAAAGTATCCAAGCCTTCGAATTTGATCAGACAATCTATGTCCAGACTGGTGGGCACCACAGACTCCTGCATGCACTTCTTTCATAACAGCCATTGTCTCTTCACCATCAATGCATCTGAAGAGAACTCCATCAAAACCACGTTTGTAGAGAATTTTCTCTAGGTGGTTTGGGCCATCATAAAGAGTAAAATTGACCACACGTCGCCGTATTTGTTCTTTCTCGGCTCTATCAGGTGGAAGTGTTCCATTTTGAAGGTATTCTCTGATAGGTGACATCCATCCTGTAGTATGACCATACGGTTCAGGAATGGGACTAATTTCATTAATTTCCTCTGTTCTCGCTTGAACATAAGGTGAAATTGCACGACGGTGGGAAATACTGATGGTTGTCTCGTCCCGATTTGGATCCTCTAGAGCTGTGGCTATATTAGCCAGTGAATCAGCTTGAGCATTTTGTGATCTTGGGACATAAGAAAATGTCGGTTCTGAAGGGAATTCTGCCATTAACTTTCTGACGTAATCATACAAAGGGATTAACTCTTATTTTCTGATGGCATAATCCCCATTGACTTGTTTGATTACCAGGTCTGAATCACCTCTCACCTTTAATTGATTCACTTGTGCTTGAAGTGCTAACTCCAAGCCTGTGATAAGAGCTTGGTATTCGGCTTCATTATTGGTACCACCTTCCCACAATAAAAAGGAATAAGGTAACGATGCCTTATCTGGAGAAATGAGTACAATTCCTAAACCAACTTTGTTGAATTTAGGATTTTACATTTTCTTCCCTGTTGGACTTCTGGATGCACCATCAAAATACATTTCCCATGTTTGAGGAAACTCTTGAATAGAAAAAACTTCCTCATCAGGGAGTTCAATATCTGAAGATGTGTCTTCCACTGAAGGATGTTCAGCCAGGAAATCAGCCAGAGCTTGGCCATTTATTGCCTTTTGAGATACATACTAAATGTCTAACTGCTGTAAAATAACTACCCACCTTGCTAGATGACCTGTAAGCATTGGACGACTAAGGATGAATTTGAGCGTATTATTGCGAGATACCAATTGGACCTCGTGATGTTGCAGGTAGTGTCTCAGTTTCTGAACTGCAAAGATTAATGCCAGGCAGCACTTCTCAATACTTGAATACCGGGTTTCTGCTTCAAGCATAGTTCTACTGAGATAGTAGAGGCTATTTTCATTCCCAACATCATTCTTTTGAGAAAGAAAGGCACCCAATGATCGCTCTAGAGCTGTCACATAGAGGATAAGTGGTCTACCTTCAACAGGTGACATGATTACTGGTGGACTCAAGAGGTATTTCTTGAGAACATCAAACGCTTCTTGACATTCTTCAGTCCACTGGTAAGTGACTCCTTTTTTCAATAACATGGTAAAGGGTAAACTTTTTCCTGCCAAATTGGTGATGAAACGCCGAATATAGGCTAAGTGTCCTTGAAATCCTCTTAATTCTTTCAAATTCTGAGGAGGTGACATACCAAGGATTAATTTGGTCTTATCAGGATCGACTTCAATACCACGATGGCGTACAACAAAGCCGAGGAATTTTCCTGAGGTTACCCCAAAAGCACATTTTAAGGGGTTCATCTTCAAATTATGTTGTCAAAGCTTGTGGAATATGACTTCCAAATCAGACAAGTTATTAGAACGTTGTTTGGATTTAACCACCAAATCGTCTACATAGCATTCAACAAACTTCCCTAAGAAAGGTTTGAAGATACGATGCATGGCGCGTTGATATGTTGCACCTTCATTCTTTAAACCAAAGGGCATCACCCGATAACAAAACACACCTTGAGGGGCTCTGAAGGCTGTAGGTTCCTCATCTTTTGGGGCCATTCAGATCTGATTATATCCAGAATATCCATCCATGAAGGAAAGTACTTCATAGCCAGTCGTCATATCAATTAAGAGTTCTGTAATCGGAACTGGGAAATCATCTTTGGGACAATACCGATTAAGATCTATGAAATCGATGCAAACCCTAATTTGTCTGTTCTTCTTCTTTACAGGGACAATATTAAACAACCACTTGGGATAATAAACTTCTCTGATGAAGTTATCTTTGATCAGCTTATCCACTTCAGCTTCAATTTTGGAAGCATAAGTTGGGTGTGTTCTTATCGTGGCTTGCTTAAATCCTCGATGTTCTTTTGGTAAACCCAAATGATGAGTAGAAATATGAGGATCAAGCCCAAGCATTTCTGTATATTTACAAGCAAAAATATCTTTATTTTGCTTTAGAAAAGAAGTATCCATTTCTTGATCTTCAAGGGTCATGGCCGCACTAATTAAAGTGGGGCGTAGATCTTTCTCTGTACCCAGATTTATTTCTCTGAGTTCATCCACAGTGGTAGAGATACCCTCTTCAAATATTGGAGGAGCAACTCTAAGATCTTACTCTTCCTGTTCATCATGTTCTATTTCTTCTGTTTCTACTTGCATAGTAGATGACAAAATGAAATTTTCATGATCAGAAGAGATGTCAAAATTTGCACATTTTGAAGAAGAAGCTTCCATTTCTGACCCTATTGATGATAAAGGGCCTTCTTTGGGAAATAAAGAGGAGATGATGGATTGATAATTGACATCATTATTCACCTCCGATGTTTCTATAACTTCTTCTGGCCTGATTGGCGAATTATAGACCTATTGGATTTCAGCAGATGAAATGAAGACGTCACCACTTGTGCTTTCATCACTGTTTGGTAGGTTACCAATTTCTCCCATGTTGTCTGGCTCAATTGTCGTAATTGACATTATGGATCTTTCCATAAGAGTATTTTGATTTGGGCCTATTTTGTCAATTTGACTGATAGGTAACACATAATCTGTACTCACATGTGTAAATGGATTTATTTTAGTTTTCTCCAAACCATATGGAGCATTAAATTTGGTAATTTCCTTCATTGTAGATTTCTCTCTTCCCTTCATGTGATAAAATTCCGCCTCAATGTACTGAGATTCACATGTATTGAACGAGGTCTTATCACCATAAAATGTTGCAACTTGACCATTGAGACAGTATTTGAGACATTGATGGTATTATGAAGGGATAGCCGCATGCTGATGTAGCCAGGGTCTTCCAATAAAGATGTTGAAAGCTGAGTCTTGATCAACAATCATGAAATCCGAATTGGATACAAGATCTCCAAACTGAGTTCTGAGTGTAACTTTGCCCAGTGGTTCTTGTTCATTTTTATCATATCCTTGTAACATCGTGGTAGAAGGAGATAAATCTGATACCGTGAGGCCCAATCGACAAAGTGTACGAATGTGCATAAGGTTGACTCCTGAACCATTGTCAATGAAAGCTCTTCGGATATCTACACCATTGACTTTTCCAGATAAGTACAAAGGTTTTATGTGCCCATTCACAACATCATCTTCATCTTTATCAGTAAAAGATATCACTGCATGGAATTCTGTAGGATTATTCTTTATGTGATAGACTTCAGCTGCAGCAATTTCAGCTTCAAACTCCTGAGGACTTGAAAAAGATTCGATGAGTGATTCTCGAAGATCTTTTGACAGATTCAAAGCATCCAAAATTGATAACTTGTCTGGTACTTGGGCCAAGTGTTTCAATATATAATACTTTTGATCTAAAGGTTTGCATTTCCCAACAGGAATATGCGGTTTAGCAGGTACCTTGGAAGCAGATGCTTTGGAAGCTGATGCATCTTGTATTGGGATAGAAGTTGGAAAAATCCTTGGTTTTGGAAGATTAGACCAATTAGATCCATTTAATTGCTGAGATAAAGAAGATGGAACCTTCAATCGGTCTTCTAAAATAATTGTGCCAAGACTGAGTTGGCTATTAGCAGAAAAACCTGCTTGTTCTTTTTGAGCTTGCTGAAGGGCTCTACCACGAGTTTCTGCTGCATACACAGTGCTAGCAGGGGTAGAATAGGAGTAGTGGCTTCGGAAAGATCCACGTCTTCCCCTGTATCCTAAACCTCAAGAACTTCCTCGGATTCCCTTATTTGATACAGGGAATTTAGGCTCATAAAAATTGAAATTATGACTGGAATATGGATCTGTTAGTTGAATCATATTAACAGAACCGAAGATTAACTCTTCATCTATTAAAGACTCTGCCTGACTAGCCTGTTTAGGCTGTGCCGTTTGATGGGGCGGTTCCCGTGGTTTTGAAGTAGATGGAATAAAGTCTGCCAGAGTCAAAGACAATTTAGGCTTTGACACATACTCATCTTCTTCTGAATCTTTTTTCTTCTTTGAATCAAACCGTTTCTTTGAGGACTTTCCCTCTGATGAAGAGGGTTTTACCGCAATATTCATGGTAGAAGACACAATTGGTTTCTTTAATTGTGTTCTCAAAATGGCATGAGTCCGGTTGATTGTCTTTCTGACCATCCAATCATCATACTTCTGTGCATTTCTGCTTTTGACTTCTTGCCATTCACCTTCCTCCTCTGGAACTGTAGCAGTAACACATGCTACCTGAGTCGAAGAACCTTTCAACTTGACTTGTCCCAAGTTGATCATCTTTTGCAGGAGGTCTTTAAAGAAAAAACACTCCAGGATGGGATGCCCCAACATTTGATGAAAGGGATAATAATTGGGACGGTCTTCATCTCCTTCCTTGTTTGGCCTCTTGGGAACTGGTAATTGAACCAAATTATTTTCCATAGCTGAAATTAAGTAACCAGGAACTTGCTCATTTTGGAAAGAGTATGTTTTACTCTTCAAATCCTCAAATTGTTTTCGTCATTGATCTCTTTGATCAATTGGACGAAACGGCCTTTGTTGTTGGCGTTCAAGAGGTGGATCCCTTCGAGAAGATGAAGGTTTTGAAGTAGAAATAGGTATAGGCGCTTGTTTAAGAATAACTGTAGCAGTTTCTTCTTTACCCATTCTCCTTCCTGAAGCTGATGGAATTACACGAGATTTAACCTTAGCCTGTATAAGAGAATCTTCAATCTGCTGAGCGATTGAAGTAAGGTCTTGAAACCCTCCTATGTATTTCACAGGGTTTAATGGCGTGCATAATTCGTCACGCAAATTTGCCACACAGATTGGCAACAGCTCTTCCTGAGGGAGTGCTAAACTCAGGGAATATGTTAATCCCTTCCAGCGAGCAATTAAATCAGAGACTCTTTCATTCTCCCTTTGCTTGCAGTTTGTAAGATCGAAAACTGTTGTTTTTGGCAAAGTTGAGCTGAACTGAAGAAGGAATTTTTGACGAAGATCCCCCCATCCGATGATTGACCGGGATTGCAAGCTTGTATACCAGACAAAAGATGGTCCTTGCAAGGTTTGCACGAAGAATCTAAGTTTCACTACTTCTTGCTGCTCTAGAGTTCCCATCATAGGATCACAACAAGATACGTAATGCGTCAAATGTTGTTCAGGGTCGCCTGATCCATTAAAATTAGGGAAAACAGGGTTTCCAAAACTAGATGGAGGAGAAATTGAATCTACCCATTCAGGGTAAACTTTCTTTTCCGGTTGAACTTGCACCCGTTTCCCTTCCATAGTTTCTAACCGAGCTGTTAATGACTCAATAGTAGTTATAAACTTTTGAGAAACATCGGGTTGAATTTGGTCTTGGGTAGGTGAAATGAATGGAGCTTGGACAGACGTGGTGATTGGTGCTGCAACTGATGGTAGCACTGCCAACCGTTGTTGCGTTTGACCCATAGGATTAGACCTCTGAGCGTGTACTGATAAAGGAGGATATTCCAGATCCATCTCAGTAGCTACAAAAAATTCCTTCGGCTGTCGGACTTCAACATTCTTAAAAAGAAGACTACTCTGAAGTAGTTCTGCATTCAACCTTCTTAATTCTTTCATTTCTTCCTCTTGTTGTGCAAACCTTTTCTCTAACGAGAGAGATTGACCTTCTGTAGAGGAAGGATATGTAACATGATTCTTTCCCCTCCCTTTTTTGGATTCTTTTTGGAGAGAATGAAGTGGATTACCTAGGTTCTGAGTAATCCTTTGACTTCGTGTACGCACACCTTCTTCATTTGTATGAGCGCGTACATTTTCTTGAGCAGGACGCTCTTCATCTGAGTCCCCTGAGTGAGTCTCCTCTGGTGGATTAGCAATAACAGCATTGATGTCATTGATTGATGTATAATGCATCGCATCCCTTCTATCAACATTTCTGTGATATTTTCTTCTTTCATGTCTTTTATGAGACATTGCATTTTGTTGATATAATCTTTTAGGAACTTCTTGACGAGCTATAACTTGGAGGGAATCTCCTGATAATTTGGCTCTTCGTTCCTCTTGCGGCTTCTTCCCCAATCGAGAAAAGACTGATATTTTCTGAAAAGGGGATTGATGATTTGAAAGATTCCCCAGTATCGAGAACTGGGGATGTTCCTGCTGCTTCCGCTCAACTCCTCGAATCCCATTTGTTGACTCTAAGGGTTGGGTTAAAGGAGTCCCCAGTCTAAAAAGCTGGGGTGGCTCTTGGTATGCTATGTCTGAGACCTTCTAAAAAGCTCTCTTGATCTGGCGAATCTTAGTTCGGAAATTAGCTGGATGCATTAGCATGTATCCACTTTTATCACCCGGTTTAACAGACCGTTGGATGATTTCCGAAACTTCTGTCATTTGATGATGTGTTTTCTCCATACAAGAGGCTTGTCCAATATTCTCGCCTTCTTGATGTAGGATAAATTCAATAACTTTTTCTATATATGCTTGATTTTGAGAGGAACTAGTTGAAGCCTATTCTTGAGCAAGCTTTTGATTATGAACAAAGCCCATTGACTGTGGCCGGCCATGGGCAATTACATTGCATGAGACCATTTTCGGCGGGATTTTCTAACTGGAAAGCACTGTGAAATGTAGTGCTCCGTGAACACCCCATCCTCTAATATGAACACCAGATGGAGAATTGGAAATTAACTGACGCAATTTTCTTAGTGCGCCAAGGCATGAACGTTGAAGGGTTCTCTGTTGCTTTTCAGCCTTCGGATACTGAGAGACTGATAGAGATGCCAAATCAATCTGATGTTGTAGCCCTTCTATTATCTTAAGATGATTTTCATATTCATCATAAGATAATACCTTCTTCTTCAATTGACAGAGTTTTCCATATGTTGAGACGAATATCATGGACTCCATATTCCATCAACATCTTTGGAATGTCATACTGGGAGTCATCCAAAGGCCAAAACATGACTGGTACCTCACTTTTCTCCAGTTTTTTCCTCATGTTCAGCATTTCCTCTTCATCATTAAATGCAGATTCTTCTACCTGTTTTGACCAGAGTTGGTGTTTCCTTGTTGATTCATCGGATTCAACATGATTGGTAGAGAGATCATTGATAAAACTAGAAGATGCATGACTTAGGGGTGGTTCGGAGAATGACCTACACCATGGGATATCTTCTGATTGAGAAAGTATTTCACTTGCTAGCGATAAAGCATCAGAAATGACTGGTTTTGCATTTTCAAGTGCCTCAAGATAAGAGGGCTTTCTCGGCACTACATTGTCCACTGGAGTATTTTCTAGGCAATGTGAATCACTACTGCGGAGAGGACTTTTGTAGAGAAATTCATCATCATGGGGAGGACCACCATAATGGGTTACAGCAAAATATCGGATCTCTTGCTCCTTGGTCTTCTGACCACACAGAGGGTTCCTGTGGCTCTCATCTCAAGAAGAAACTTCAAGATTGACCGAATTTTCATAAATCAAGCCTTCATGAGGAAGTGTCTGTTGAAGACTTTCAGAATTAATGTTCCCGTTATTGGGAACTGAGGGAGTAGAATCTTGAATTCCAACAGATAAATGTCTGAGGGCTTCAAGAACTCCAGCATTGAGCGAGGCCTTGTTACAGATTAACCTTTGATCTCTTGACTGTGCTGGGCGGATATTTTTCTTAAATTCCTTCTTACTCACTTTGGAAACCACTTGTTGACGAAAGTGGTTACTCTGAGCAGGTGTATGTTCCTGATCAGGAATGATGGTCAGGTTAGGCTGACGATCTCCACTCAAATCAGGTGTATGTGCCTGACTTGGTTGTCCGTATGATATGGGGGAGTATGCACCATAACCCTCTTGGACTGGAACAGATGTGTGTGTCTGTTCCGGAGTGAATTGTTGATGTGTCACTCCACTTCTAGGGATAGATTTATGTGTCTTTCCATGAGATGATGCTGAAGCTGTTATGATATCCTGACAAGCATCCAGAATATGAGCATGAATTTGCTTCTTCTCTTTCACCATTGACAAAATATGTTTGGTGACTTCAGCTGCCGGAACGGGGATATACATCCATTCCGGGCTTGGATTAGGTGTATGTGCCTGCTCCTATCCTCCTTTTCTTGTTAGTGAATCCTGACAGTACTCAAGTGTGGAGGCAGAGAGTTGAGTCTGCCTCCTGTTTGTCATCGGAACTTTCCGACTAACTTCTCCGTGCGCTACCAAACGAGACTGTTGGTAGGATTCATTAGTACTAGCAGGTGTATGTGCCTGCTGATTACACTTCGCCAACCGCGGTTGACGAGATCCATCATATGTAGTTAGGCGAGCCAGCTGACTAACTGATGATGTATAAGCAGGTGTATGTTCCTGCCTATAGTACTCTGCCGGAATTGCCTGGCGGGATTGGCTTGATGCTGCCAGACGAGTCTACTGGACAGCAGAATTAAAACGGACAGGTGTGTGTGCCTGTTCGTTATTCGCCACCAAGTTAGGTTGGTGGACTTCTCCGGAGATGGAAGGGATGAAAACCTGCCCATTGTTAACCGGATTCCGTCTCTGGTGGTTCGTCTTGCCTGCTCGGGTTCGAGGAACCTGAGCTGGATGCATGGAGTCGGTACCCTCATCATGTTGAGGGCGCACTGCCGCACGAGTCTAGTGGTGATTGTTGATGGGAGCCCTCGGGAAGGACTCCTGTCTTTTTGAGTTAAGGCCCTGAGGGACCTGCTCATTCACTTCCTCAGAGTAAGGGAGTGAATGGAAATTTCATTCTGGGGATAACGACCCGAAACGGTTGGAGACGGTAGTCAGCACCACCTGCCTCTTGATCACTGGTCGTCGTTGTCCGGACGACCTGTGTGAGTTGTTCACATGGAGGGCCTTTCGGGCAGCCTCCAGAGTTGGGATGGTACCGTGTTGATGGTACTCCTTAACCAGCGCATTTGATACCCAGCGTTGAAGGCGCTGAGTAGGTGATGTCATCCTCAGAGCGGATGACGATCCAGTAGGAATAATAGCAGTGGTATTTGCAGTAGCAGTATTCACAGATGTGAATTTGAGAGCAGCCATTATGGAAATACAGAAGATCTTCAAAAAGAGTGCTTGTTTTATATAATAGACGTAATCAAGATAAAATTCAGCCACTTCATCCTTTGGATGAGCACACATTTCAATGATTATTTTTGTTAGCCCTCTTATTGATTTTTAAATAGGGGCTTAACAAAATAGGTAAAACATCATTTTAACTTTGGTTAAGGATTCACGTCAGGTTCACTATTTTTTTATTTCCATTGGAATTTTGGGATGACCTCCTGGATTAGAGATTCAAACGTTCCGATCAGTTTCTAATGGGTTTGTTCTTAGAACCGGAAACATCCAATGATTCCACATCCATTTGGACCTACTTTCCAAAGGTAGGCGCTCATTAGCTTGTGGACTAATGAGGATTAGGAATTTGCATTGGTCGAGAGGATGGGAGGTCGGACTCATTACATCTTTTTGAGGGGAATTATTTTCTATTCCGGGACTCTCTTTATAGATTTAAGTTATGTTCATGAATCCTTATTACATTACCAAGTATAAAATGAGCTTTTCCTTCAGTTTTGACAATCAATGATTAAATATGTAAGAAATTTAGAGAATCTTTTATATGTATTCGAGGTTCTTCATCAATAGAGAATCATCTATATCTATTTAGAGATTCTTGGTCAATGGTAACCTTCAAAACATTTATATAAAAGTCTCTTGGTCATTATGATGACTAGGCTGGTTTTAAAGCCACTCAGTGGGGCACTTGAAGTTTATTGTCATTCAGAAGGACATGAATTATTTCAGAGTTGGGATCGAACCCATAGATGGGCTACCTACGTATCCTTTGTTTTGGAAAAGGAATCAGAACCCACATAGTTCGAATAAGGGAGTATAATGTTTATGATTGATGGCTCAAAAAAGGATGTCATAATTACGTTTACTCTCTAAGCTCACGTGAGTCATGCTCGGTGTGAGAAACAAGAGGTTTTGGTAATAAAATAGACAATTGGGCCATGAAAAATGTAATCATAAGAAATGGTTTGGGGCTTATGTATATATGAATTCCCAGATAAATGAAGGTTAGGATTTACTTTAGGGAGAAAATCCAGGAACAGGGTCCATAAAGGTATATGTGCTACATGGGGATTTGAATACTCTAACTTGGGACTTATTCCTGAAAAGGAAACCCAAATTAGGAGAGGATTGATAACTGGGTTTTACTCCTGAGAAGGAACCCAGATCAAACGTAAATTAGGACTGGTTAAAGAGAATTTAAGGTACTTGGGGCTTATTCCTGAAAAGGAAGCCCAAATTAGAGGATCCGGGGCTTACTCCTAAGAAGGATGCTCAAACATTAAGGGACTTGGGGCTTACTCCTAAAGAGGATGCCCATAATTATGACTGGGACTTATTTTTGAAAAGGAGGCCCAGGTTAGGGGATTTGGGGCTTACTCCTGAAAAGGAAGACCAAGATTATGATTGGGAATTATTACTAAAAAGGAGACCCAAGTTTAAGGGATTAAGGTTTGGGGCTTACTCTCGAGGAGGATGCCCAGATTTGGGAATTTTAAGAATTTGGGGCTTACTCCGGAGGAGGATGCCCATATTTAAGACTTATGACTGGGGATTATTCCTGAAAAGGATACCCCGGTTAAGGATTCTATAATCTTAAAGGATGAGGTTGAATGAATGAACTCTCCATATTTGGTGACATAAATATATTTAAATCACTAGGTTTTGAGAGATATTCCACAGAATTCCTTTCAGATATGGAAGTCAAATCAAGAAATCATGCCATAAATGGATTTGAAGAGTGTCTTGAAGACTGAATCTTGAAAAGGAAAGGTGTAATGTCTTAAGAGGGGTGAAATGGGCAAGAAAGGCACCCAAAAATGAAGGGGTGCGCAAGTCTTGGAAGGCGCGCATGTACTGCGGTGGCGCGCAAGTATTGGTCGCACAGGTATATCTGCGCGACATGGTGGGTACTTGCGCGATATTCAACCAGCATTTGAAACACTTGAGCGACTCTTCATTAAAGCCTTTAGAATCTTCTTGAGATTCTTCCAAAAAAGGGATGCGCAAGTTCTATCGAAGGAGTAAGGTGGCGCGCAAGTGTGACCACTTCCCTTAAGGGCTGAACACTCAGGCGCGCATGTGTTGATGAGTTTCGACACTTAGGCCTTACTCCCTCTCTTTAGATCTTCTGTTCTAGGTAAGAAATTACCTTAGAAGTGTTCCGAAATCTTTGAAAAGAGACTTGGGCATCGGGAGCTTCAATCCGAGTTTCTGAAAAAAAGATCCTCTCGAATCGGGGTCCCACAGGGTCTATTTATAGGCAGGAGAAGAACCCGGGTGGTTACCGGACGGTTATCAATTAGGTCGCGCAAGTCACTTGTGCGCCATGTTGCGTCGCGCAAGTCCACTTGCGCGACCATGAAGGAACATGCGCGGCCTATGGGCCAAGTTTTCCTTGTTCATCCCTTTGTCGATTTTTGATGTTTTCTTCAAAGGTTGAATCACTTTGTGCTCATATATTCCCCTTTTCCAATCTTTAGATTCTGTGAAAAAAGGAGCGTCAACAACCACTAAAAAGTTTTAAAACAAGTTAAACCTCTAAAAATGATAATAAATCTAAAAAAATTAAAAATACTAAAAAGTTAAAGAAAAACCCAAAAACCCCCAAAAAACCATAAAAACCCTAAAAAAATTAAAAACATTAAACATCGATTAAAAAAATCCTAAAAATCCCCTAAAATGTAAAAACACCTAAAAACACTAAAACCCATAGGAAATCTTAAAAAACCTAAAACACTTAAAACCCCTTAAAATCCCTTAAACCCCTCAAAAATATTAAAACCCATAAAAATCCAAAAAAAAACTCAAATTTCCTAAGCTCTATAAAAAAAATAAAAAATTATAAATCCCTAAAAATCCCAAAGAACATAAAACCCCTTAAAGACCATAAAACCCTAAAAACCCTAAAACTCATAAAACCATAAAAATTATAAAACCCTCTAAAACCCATCAAACAAAAAGAAACCCCACTGAAATCTCTAAAACAACATTTTACCCAAAAATGATAAAGACTATAAAAATTCCTTAAAACACTAAAAAACGAAAAAAAAACTCTAAAATACAAAAAAACCATAAAACCCCCCAAAACCCAAAAACCCCTTAAAATTCCTTAAAACTCTAAAAACCAAAAAAAATGAAATTCCTTGATGATGCTAAAACATAAAAAACACATAAAACCCTGAAGAAAACCTGAATAACCTAAAAAAATATAAAACACCTAAAAACCTAAAAAATGTTAAAAATCCTAAAAAACACTAAAATATCCTAAAACTATGAAAACCTTAAAAACTATAAAAACACCTAAAAACTTAAAAAAAACATAAGAACAAAAATATTAAAGACACACTAAAGCTCTAAATACTTTTTAAAACCATAAGATATGATAAGAAATGCTAAAAACCTTAATATTCCTAAAAAATAA
Organism: Viscum album; assembly: GCA_963277665.1. Classification (NCBI taxonomy): domain Eukaryota; kingdom Viridiplantae; phylum Streptophyta; class Magnoliopsida; order Santalales; family Viscaceae; genus Viscum; species Viscum album. The sequence goes on along the minus strand of OY728136.1, from coordinate 1,420,048,223 downwards.
AAAATATATAAAATCACAGATACCATAAAATTCATAAAAACTCTAAAAACAATCAAAATCAATAAAACCCTAAAATCCATTACAGTCCAAAAAAATAAAGAAACATAACTAAAAATATAGAAAATGCTAAAAAACCAGAAAATCTTGAAGAAAACCATAAAAACCTAAAAACACATTAATCCCCTAAGAATATAAAAAATGATAAAAAACTAAAAACACCTAAAAACCCTTAAAACCCTAAAAATCCTCAAAATACCTAAAACCCCTAAAAATACTAAAAAATCCTAAAAACCCCAAAAAATACCAAAAAACATAAATATCATAAAATCCCTGAAAACTAATAAGAATACCATAAAAACCTAAAAAAACTCAAAACCCCTAAAAAAACCTCGATACACTGAAAACCCAAAACCCCATACAAGTCCCTAAAGACCCTACAACCCACCAAAAAACATTAAATTTCTAATAAAATTAAAAACAATAAAATCCTTGGAAAAACCTAAAACCTAACTAAAAACTCTAAAATCCCATCAAATCCCTAAAAATGTTAAAAACCCATAAAACCGTAAAACACTTAAAAACTTATAAAACCCTAAAAACCCAAAAAACCCTAAAAATTATAATGCCTATAAAAACCTAAAAATCCAAAAACCATAATACCAACAAAATCCATAATATCCATAAAATAATAAAAAATACAACAAATCCATAAAAATCCCTAAAAACATAAAAAATGAAAAAAAAACTAAGAAAAAATTTAATGCATTAAAACACTTAAAAACCCTAAAAATAGAGAAAAAAAATTATAAAGTCCCAAAAACCCAAAACCCCTAAAATTTATAAAACACTCAAAATACCTAAAAAAATCTAAAACTAAATAAAAATAATAAAAATACCTCAAATCCCCAAAATGTAAAAAACCATAAAAATCTTGAAAACCCATAAGAAAACATTCAAAACAAAAAAACTCTTAAAACACAAAAAAATCCAAAAAACTCTAAAAACACTAAAAACCATAAGGACCCTAAATCGCCTAAACCCCTAAACATCTTAAAAAACTCTATACCCTCTAAAACCCCATAAAAACACTAAAACCCACTAAAAACTCTAAAAACCCTATACACCCCTAACAATGTTAAAAAAACACTGAAACCAAATAAAAACTATAAAAATTTAGAAAACCCCTAAAAACCTAAAAAACATAAAAACCATAAAATACCCCAAAACCCTCAATATCACTAAAAACCCTAAAACCCAGAACAACCCATAAAAACACTTAATGCATAAAGAAATACTAAAAATAATAAAGACCCTAAAAACACTAAAAACACTTAAAATCATTAATACCCTTAAAACCCATAAAAATCCTTAAAAATTATTAAAAATTACTAAAAACATAGAATAAATTAAATAAATTAAAACCCCTAAGAAAACCATAAAAACCTAAAACACATAAAATCCATAAAAACCTAAAAAACACTAAACCCTAAAAGACCGTAAAAACCAAAATACCATAAATACTTAAATACCCCTAATAATATGAAAACCCCAAAAACCCCATTGAAACAGAAAAACCCACTAAAAGCTATAAAAACCATTTAAACTCATAAAAACATTAAAATACTCTAAAAACCTTTAAAACCATAAAAATTAAAAAAAACATAAAAATCCAAAAACCCCAAATCCCCAAAAAACCCTAAAACCCTAAAAATCCTTAAAGTCCCTAAAAAATATAAAAAACTATAAAAAGCCTAAAAAATATCTGAAAACATTAAAACACATAAAAACGATGATAATCCATAGGAAAACCTTAAAACCACTCAAAACCCCAAAAACATAAAAAATATTAAAAACCCTAAAACCCCTAAAATCCTCAAAACCCTTAAATCCCTAAAAAATGATAAAAACCCTAAAAATACCAAAAAATTTAAAAACACTAAAGACACTGAATAACTGAAATAAAACCATATAAACCTAAAAACACAAAAAAACACTAGAAAAATAAAACCCCAAAAAACACTAAACCATAAAACACCTAAAAACCATTAAAATCTCTAATAACCCCTAAAAACCATAAAAATACAATAACACCAATAAAATCCCTTTAAACCCCTAAAAAATTAAAAGATCTAAATAAATTAAAAACACTAAAAAACATTTAAAACACTAAAACCCCAAAAACAACAAAAACCTTACACCCCTCAAAATTCATAAAAATAAAAAACTATAAAAATCATAAAAAAGTCCACGAAATATCTAAAAAACCAAAAAACCCAAAAAACCCATAAAAACCCAAATAAAACTTTCCAACCCAAGAATACCTAAAACCCCTAAAAACATAAAAACAAAAAACACCCCTTAAAAAAATAAGACCTTATAAAATCCATAAAATCCAAAAAAAATTCCTGAAAACATAAACAAACCATAAAATTTTTAACAACCCCTATGAAAACCGAAAAAACCTAAAAACACTTAAAACCCATAAAAATACAAAAAAATACAAAAAACACTAAAATCACTAAAAGTCCCTAAAAATCCTTTTAAACCTTAGAAACCCATAAATTTCCTATTCAGACCTAAAAATCCATAGAAACACAGGCAATATTAGAAACCATAAAACCCTGAGAAATCATTGAAAACCTCCAAAAAACATAAAACCCCTAAAATCAAAAAAAACACTACAAAATCGTAAAGAACTATAAAAAGGACATAAAACCCCTAAAACCGCAAAAATTCCTAAAAACCATTCAAAATATTTAAAAACACGAACCTCCTATAAAGACCCTAAAACCCACTAAAAAAATCTAAAAACCCTTTAAACCCCTATAGATGATAAAAACTCTAAAACCCCCTAAAAACACTAAGAAATCAAAAACACAAAAATCTATATAACCCTAACATCCTAAAAACACATAAAACCCATCAAAATACCTAAAAGACATAAAAATCATAAGTTTTATAAAAAATAATAAAAATTCCCTAAAATATAAAATACCCTAAAAATATTAAAAAACACCTAAAAAACCTCAAAACCAAAAAACAATTAAAATTCCTTAAATAAAAAAATGCCAAAAAACATAAAAACCCTAAAATCCTTTAAAATCCATAAATGCTAAAAAATATAAAAATCCAAAAAAATCCCTAAAAATAACTAAAAACCTAAAAAACCATAAAATTGTTGAAAATTCATAAGAAAACCTTATAAAAAAAATTAAAATCCCCAAAAAATAATAAAATCCCTAAAATGACCCTAAAAACCCAAAAACACCTAAATACAATAATTCCCCTAAAAACCATAAAAACCCATAATATCCAAAAAACCACTATAAACTCTAAAAACAATTTAAATCCCTAAAAATGTTTAAAAAATCTAAAAAAAACTTACAACCAGAAAAAATTTGAAAACTCTAAAAACCCAAAAAACTTAAAAACCATTAAAAAAAAACTAAATCCCTCAAAACCCCTAAAAAAATAAAATCCCCAAAAAACACCGAAGTTACTTAAAAACATAAAAAATACTAAAGACCCAAAAAACACATAATAAAACCTTAAAACCCCTAAAATAAATAAAAAGACTAAAAACAATGAAAACCCCTAAAACCACTCAAATTTCATAAAAACCCCAAGAACGAAAAAAATAAAAAATTACAAAAAAATCCCTAAAATTGTAAAAAACCATAAAAACCCTAAAAACAAAAAAAACATAAAAACCAAAAAACACATAAAACCCCTAAAAACGTTAAAATCTCTAAAAACCCAAAATAACATTTGAACCATAGAAATCATAAATACCCAAAAAACATTTGGAGATCTCTAAAAACTCTCAAACACACTAAGAACTCTAAAAACCATTCAAACACCTAAAAACATTAAAAACTCAAAAAACCCCTTAAAACCTTAAGAAACAGAAAAAATTCTTAAAAACAGAAAAAACCATAAACACCTTAAAAATAAAAAAGCCCTCAAAATCAATAAAAACCCAAAACACTAAAAATATCCTAAAAATCCAAAAAATCCATAAAATTATAGAAACTTTTAAAAACACTGAAACCCCATATGAAAACATTAAAATCTAAGAACTATTTAATACCCTAAAATTTTAAAAAAATGATAAAACACCTAAAAACCATAGAAGACCTCAAAATACTGAAAACCAAAAAACCTTTAAAATTCGAAAACATCCCTAAAAATTATATAAAACATATAAATATCTAAAATCCATAAAAAATCCTTAGAAAAACATAACATCTTGAAACACTTGAAACCCTTGAAAACATAAAAAATCATTGAAAATAGTAAAAAAAGATAAAAACCCCTAAAAAGTCTCTAAAACTTTTAAACCCTCTAAAACCAATAAAAACCTATAATAATGTTAAAATATCAAAAAACCCATAAAAACCCTCAAAACCACAATGAACTATAAAAACCCTTTAAACACCAAATAATTATAAAAAAATCTAAAAAACATTAAAACCCCTGAAAAAATAAAAAATCCTAAAACAATCCAAAAAAATCATAATACTCCAAAAATCCTTTAAAACTATAAACCCCTTAAATTTCTAAATATCCTAATGCACATAAAATTAAAAAAAATCCACAAAACCCCAAAAATTTAAAAAATCCTAAAACCCATGAAAAACCCTAAAAATTTTCTAAAAACCCTATAACCCCTAAAAGCCCAAACACAACTAAAACCCCTAAAAATCTCTAAAATCCATAAAAATACAAATAAATCCCCAAAATCCTTAAAATTGTAAAAAACCTACAAATGTTGAAAACCACTAAGAAAACCTTTAAAACATAAAAAAACATAAAACCCGTAAAAACCTAAAAATGCTAGAAAACCTAAAAAACTTTAAAAGACCCTAATATCCATCAAACCCATAACCCCCCCCCCCCCAAACATTAAAATTATCTAAAACCTATAAAACCCCTAAAATCTACTAAAAACGGAAAAACCTTTAAACCCCTAAAATGTAAAAAAAATCTTGAAAACATAAAAAACCAAAAAAAAACACAAAAAAATGTAATACCCAAAAATACCATAAGAACCAAAAAAACATAAAACCCTAAATATCCGTAGAAACACTAAAAACACATAAAAATCCAAAAAATCCCTAAAATCCCTTAAAACATAAAAACCATGAAAAAAACTAAGAATACAATAAAAACCTAAAACACTTAAAACACCTAAAAATGGAAAAATCACTAAAAACCATAAAACCCCTCAAATCCCTAAATACCCAGAACCCTATTAAATTACTAAAAAAGAGCTAAAAATTTCTAAAAATTTAAAAAACCCAAAAAACCTAGAAAAATGTAAGAACACCTTAAAAACTAAAAAAGACTTAAATCCCAAGAATCCTAAAAATCTTAAAAACCAAAAAATGACCCTAAAACCCTAAAACCACTCAAAATATATAGAAATCTTAAAAACCATAAAAATATTAAAAACCTTAAAAATAACTATAAACATAAAACACTAAAACCCTTATGAAAACCATTAAAACCTAGAAATCATAAATTACCTAAAAACCTAAAAAATCAAAAAAACATTTCAAACCATCAAAATCCATAAAAATTGCAAAAATTAATAAAATAAAAATTATATAAAAATCCCAAAAAATTTAAAAAACAAAAAAAACCCCTATGAATACATAAAAAGAATATAACACTTAAAACCCATAAAAACTACAAAATGATAAAAACCTAAAAAGACCTAAAAACCCTAAAAACCCTAAAAACCCCAAAAAACAAAAAAAAAACCCTAAAACACATAACAACACTAAAAATCAAAAAAAAATACTAAAAACACTAAAAACACTAAAAACCCTTTAAACCCCCCCCCCCCAAGTTAAATAACTCAAAAACCATAAAAACTCTAAAAAAACTTAAATACCCATAAAAAACTAAAAAAACATTAAACCCCATAAGAACCCTAAAAATTTCTAAAAACCGTAAAACTACTTAAAAACCTAAAAACCATAAAAACTATAAAAATGTAAAAACACCTAAAAATCATAGAAAATCCTAAAAGGTCTGTAAAAATCTAAAAACTTTCAAAACCTCCAAAAAACCTAAACAAATATTTAGCCCCTAAAAAAATAAAAACACTCAAATCCTCAAAATCCTTAAAATCCATAAAACCATATTAATCCTTAGATATCTCTAAAAATCCCAAAAAATGTTAAAAACCATAAAAACCCAAAAAACCAGAAGAATACCTTAAAAAACGAAAAAAATAAAAACCCAAAAAAACTTAAAAAACCCTAAAATCCCTAGAAATCCTAAAATCCCTAGAAACCCTAAAAATATCCTAAAAAATATAAAAACATTAAAAACCTTAAAAAATCAATAAGAACCAAAAAAACCACAAAAACTCTAAAAACCTTATAAACTGATAAAACACTGAAAAAATATATAAAATACCTTAAAACTCTTAAAAATCTCTGAAAACCCATAAAACCAAACTAATCCATGAAACCCCTAAAAACCAATAAAACCCAAAAAATCCCAAAAATAATTAAAAACACATAAAAATCATAAAAATCCATAAAAATCCATAAAAACCAAAAAAACCCTGAAAATAAATAAGAAAACCTGAAAACCCTCAAAACAACATAATCCCCCCCAAAACCCTAAAACGGATAAAAATACTAAAAACCCATAAAAACCCTAAAACCCCTCAAAATACCTAAAAACCCTAAAAAACATAAAAATCCTAAAAAGTATATTAAAATACCTATAAACATAAAAATCCTTTAAATCCCTAAAATCCTATAAAAATCACATAAAAACCTAAAAACAACTAAAACTCATAAATAACCTAAAAATGCTAAAAATCTTAATAACACTAAAAATCCTTGAAAACCCTCAAAATCCCTAAAATCCTAAAAAAATAAAAAACCAAATGATTAATTTAAAATCCAAAAAAATGTAAAATCCCCTTAGTCCCTTGAAAACCCCTAAGAAATTATTAAAAACCTAAAAACATTAAATACTCAAAATACCTAAAAACACTAAAAAACATAAAACACTAAAAAATCTAAAAAAACCTAAAAACTATTAAAACCCTAAAAAATTTAAACCCCCTATAAACCTTATAAAACCAAAAACCCATAAAAACACAAAAAATATATAAAACTCTAATACCACTTTAAAACCATAAACTTTACAAAAGACTAAAAACATTAAGAAACAAAAAAAAACACAATGAAACCCTAGTTACCCAAAAAACTAAAAAAAATAAAAAACCCTCATAATCCCTAAAAACCAATGGAAATACTAAAGAATCCATAAAAAATCTAAAAACATAAAACCACTAAAAAACCACATGAAATTTAAGTGAAAACCTTAACAACCAAAAAACACTTAAACCCCATAAAAACCTAAGAATGTAAAAATCCTAAAGACCCAAAAAACCCTAAAATCCCTAATATCCCTAAATACTCTAAAAGACAATAAAAATCCTAAAAACTCCCTAAAATACATAAAAATGTAAGAAAACTCCAAACCCCTAGAAAAACCATAAAAATCCTCAAAAACCGCAAAACACATAAAACCCCTAATAAATTTAGAAATTCTAAAAATCCTAAAAAATAATTAAATGAAACAAAATTCCAGTAAAACTGCTAAAAACCATAAAAACCCTTAAAACCTAAAAAACCCTAAAACCCAATAAAAACCCTAAAACCCACTAAAAACTATAAATAACCATTTAAATCACCAAAACATTAAAACTATAAAAGCCCTTAAAAACAAAATAAAACATAAAAAAACCCAAAAATTACATAAAATCCTTAAAGTCCATAAAAACCGTAAAAACCCTTAAAACCACTCAAAATCCCTAAAAACCCTAAAAAACATAGAATTCCTCAAAATCCCGACATATCCTTAAAAACATAAAAACCCTGAAAACTCCAAGAAACCCTTAATAATCTTTAAAAACAAAAAAAACACTTAAAACCATCTAAAAACCAAAAAAATGATAAAACACTAAAAAAACCCTATAAACCCTATAAACCATAAAATCCATAAAAACCCTAAAACACAAAAAAAACATAAAAATTCTATAAAAATCCATGAAAATATCTAAAAAATTTAAAAAACATAAAACCCTAAAACACTAAGAAAACCTTAAAAACCTAAAAATAGTTAAAACCCCTAAAACCAAAAAATGACAAAAACCCTAAAACCCTGAAAAACTATGAAAACCCATCAAAATTTATAAAAACCCTAAAAACCCATAAAAATAATTAAAAATCCTAAAAATTCATAGAAACAGTAAAAACCCTAAAAAACATGAAAACGCATAAGAAAATGTTAAAAATCCAAAAACACTTAAAACCACTAGAAGCCTAAAAAAAGCTAAAATCCCTAAATACCCAAAATCCAAAAAAACCACTAAAAACATAAAAGTCGCTAAAAACCATTAAAAACTAATATACTATTAAAACTCTAAAAACCATTTAAACCACAAAAAATGTTAAAAAAATCTAAAATCCTTTGAAACCATAATACTCCCAAAACCCCCAAAACCCCAAAAAATCATAAAACCCAAAAGATCCTTAAAATACCATAAAATACCTCAAAATTCATAAAATCCCTAAAAACATAATAATCCTAAAACCCCCTAAAATACCTAAAAATATAAAATCTAAAAAAACCTTGAAAAATCCTAAGAAAATCAAAAAAACAAAAAAATATAATAAAACACATCAAACCCAAAATAAATGCCAAAAACCATAAAAACTGTAAAAATATTAAAATCCATAAAGCCCAAAAAATTATAAAAATACAAAAAAATCAATATAATTCCCTAAAAATATAAAAACCATAAAAACTATGAAGACACCTAAGAAAATCTTAAAAACCTAAAAATGCATAAAACCCCTAAAAACTATAAAAATATAAAAACCCTAAAACCCTAAAAAGTCCTTAAAAATTCAAAAACCTTAAAAACCCAAAAAATATAAATACCGTGATAAAACCAAAGAAAACATTAAAACCTAAAAAAAATTAAATTTGTTAAAAAACCTAAAAATGTCAAAATTTCTAAAAACCACAAACCCCCTGAAAACCCCTAAAACCCCTCAAAATCACAAATTCATCTAAAAACTATAAAATCCAAAAAAAATCTCTAAAATACCCTAAAAAAATAAAAACCCCAAAGACTACTAAAACCCCTAAAAAACCAAAAAAACCCAAAATAATTAAAAACACTAAAATCCAAAAAACACACCAAAAACTTATAAATCACAAAAAGTCCTAAAAACCCTAAAAACCATAAAACTCATAAAAGACTTCAAAAAAATAGAAAACCCCAATTAAAAACCGAAAACCCAATGAAAAATCTAAAAACCCTTTAAACCTATAATAAAAACTTTAAATACATTAAAACTCTAAAAAAATCAAAACCCCGTAAAATCCCAAAAACCTAAAAAATTCAAAAAATGATAAAGCCCCTCAAAATCCCTGAAAACCCTAACATAAAATCCTAAAAAACCGAAAAACCCCTAAAGATATAAATCACACAAAAAAACCAAACAAATCTCTAACAAAATCATAAAAACCTAAAACACATAAACCTCTAAAATCCTAATAAACAATAAAACCCCTAAAAATCCATAAAAACCATAAAAACCCATTGAAATTACAAAAAAAAATCTAAAAATACGAAAAACATAAAAAAAACACCTAAAACCCCCAAATAAAACCTTAAATAATGAAAAAATAGAACCTCAAAAAACCAAACAATGCTAAAACCCCTAACAGACCCCAAGAACCCCTAAAAACTATAAAATATCAAAAAAACACAAACATCCATAAAAACACATAGAAACAATTAAAACTCACTAAAAATATAAAAATCCTTTAAACCCACAAGAATGTTAAAAAACTCTAAAACCTTAAAATCCTAAAAAAAACACAAAAAAAACCTATCAAAAACCATAAAAACCATAAAACCCCTTAAAATCCATATAATTCCTAAAGAATATTAGTATCCTAAAAAGGTCAATAAAAATTACTAAAAATCCAAAAACCCCTAAAACCATAGAAAAACCCTAGAAAAACTTAAAATTATAAAGAATACATAGGACCCCTAAATACATAGATAATGATGGACACCCAAAAAACATTAAAAAACCAAAAAATCCATAACAACCCTAAAAAATTGTAAAATTACTAAAAATCCCTTAAAATCCATAAAATGAAAAAAAACCCTAAAAATCCCTAAGAAAACATAAATAACCTAAATAAATTTAAACCACTAAAACATAAAAAATATAAAAACCCTAAAAATCCCTAAAATGTCCCTTAAACCCCTAAACACCATAAAACCCTAAAAAATGTAAATAACCCTAAAACCCATAAAACGCCAAAAACCCTCCTTAAAACTCTAAAAACCATCAAAACCTCCAAAAACATTAAAAAACTATAAAAATCCTTCAAACCACAATGATCTAAAAAAACCTAAAATCAAAAAAAAACCAAAAAACCCTAAAATCCATTAAAATCCATAACAACCATAAAAAACCTGGAAGTCTTAAAAATCCCTAAAAATAAATAAAAACATAAAAAACAAAAAAAACCATGAAAAACCATAAAAAAATTAAAAACCATAAATAGTTTAATACATATATAAATCCAAAAAAAGTAAAAAACCATAAAAAAACCTAAAAACCATAAAAACACAAAACACCTTAATTACCATAAAAACCTATAAATAAATAAAATTCATTAAAAAACATAAAAAAATATATCAATGTAAAAAATCATGAAAACTCTAAGAAAAACATAAAAACCCAAAAAAAATTAAAACCCCTAAAAAATTTAAAATTAAAAAAAAACTTTAAACACCTTAAAAATACTCTAAAAACACTAAAAACCATGAAAAGCACTAAAAAATATAAAGACCCCTAAAAACCATTAGAACCATAAAACCCATTAAAACCTTAAAAACCACTAAAATCTCTACATACCCATTAAACCCCTAAGAATTTTAAAAACCACTAAATAACATAAAACATTTAAAAACTATAATACACCATATAACCCAAAAAACCATTAAAACACTAAAACCCTAGAAATGGTAAAATCCCTCTAAATACCTAAAAACCCATAAAAATCCTAAAAATCCCAAAAAATTTAAAAAACACTAAAAACCCTAAAATCTCATATGAAATCCTTATAAACTAAGAAAAACTTAAAACCCATAAAACCATAAAAATTATAAAACACTTAAAACACCCTAAAAACATAAAAAACCATAAAAACCTTCAAAATACATGAATCCTAAAAAACCTACAAAAACTAAAAATCTTTAAAATCCCAAAAAATAAAAACCACTAAAACCCTAAAACAACATAAGAAAACTGTAAAAACATAAAAAATATAAAACCCCCAAAAACATAAAAAAAATGTTTAAATTCATAAAAACAGTAAAAGACTTAAAAACCCTAATAACCCATAAAAACCATAAAATCCTTAAAAACACTAAAACCACATAAAAACTCACAAAAACTCAAAAAACCAATTATATGACATAAAAAGTAAATAAAATCTAAAAAATAAAACCCCTCAAAACACAAAAACAACCCTAAATACTCATAAAAATTATTACTACAATAAAATCCTTAAACACCATAAAACCATTTAAAATCCCTAAAAACCCTAAGAAAAACCCTAAGATGCCGCCACTCTTTCAGGGGTTATCCTTCCCGACACTGCGATCTCCATCATTCCCTCGTGGATTTCCCTATGTAAGCCTCATCTTCCGGATCACTCATGATGTGGATCAGTCGTGGTCTTTCTCACTAGTGCTGTGTTTTTGGCGACGAGGTGTCTACTTTGCGGTGATGGGAAGTTCTATCCCAGAAAGGGTAGTGCCAGCTTGGCCTGGTTTGGCATAGCTTTGGCAGTTCTGGAATCTGATCTTCTGCGACAGTTGAGGCTCTCACCCGTTTATGGAGTCCCCCATGTCAGCTATGACTTTATTTGGCGGTCCTCGGGGGTGGAGTTCCTTATTGGTGGTGTCTTTTGGTAGTTCTCGGTGGGGTCAGTCTTCGGTGGTGATGCGGTCCATGGAAACATGGGTTCTACTTCATGAATGGAAGTTGTGGATGCTTCTGTCTTGTCGATGGTGTTCTGTGCGGATAAAGTCAAATTCAAGCTTCTCCTTTTCAGATCTGCATGGCTTGAGAGGGAATCTGGTGAGGCATGGAGTTTTGGCGGTGGTGTGGAGCTCTGGTTCTGGCGATACAATGGTGATTGGTGGATGTGGAAGGAGTGGTTCCATTTTGGTGGTGCCGCACCAGTTCTGGTTTTTAGGTTTCCAGATCGTCTTGTTTTTTGTCTATGCAAAAGATTCAGGTTCTTTCCTTGCCCATGCCTTGGGTTCGTGATGATGATCCTAGTCTTTTTGCATTTGGATGTGATCTGGTTTCAGTATACACTGTCCAATGGTGCCAAAGTGCTCTATTTGGTCCCGTGTATCTTGATGAAGGGTTTGATTCGATTCATTTTCTTTTATGGATCTATTATGGTGGGGGTTATTTGGATATGAGCCGTCACTGGTGTGGGTTGCTGATTATGATTTGAGGCGCTGCATGCTGGTTATACTTTGTAGTTTCTGGGTTGCCAGAAGGGATTTTTGGGATATAGATTGGCTCTTATCTTCGATGCTAGAGGTTCTTTATCCCTGGTTATGCTGGGTGAGATATGTTAGGATGTTGGTTGTTACTTGTTTGAGATGTGATGAATTTGGTGCTTTCGTTTCGGGAGATGGTGGTTATGTAATGCTAAAGATAGGCCTTCTTGGCGTGGTGGCGCTGGGTGACGCGAAGGATGGTGACTTTGGTGCTGTTGGTTTTATGTTGCTGTTGGTGAGTATTTTTTATGAGAAGCTGTGGGCCACTAGAAGGTGTGTTGTGTTATGGTCTATGGTATTTTTTACTATAGCTGGTTTTGTTGTAAATCGGTGTGGATGCTGGATATTGGTTATGTTGAGTTGTGATGGATGTTGTCTTACCTTTGGGTGCTGCGGATGTGTTCCTGGATCTGCTACTAGGTGTGAATTTCTAGAAGCCGACTGGATTGAAGGTGAGGCTTATGATGTCGATTCAACTATGTGTCGGTGATGGAAATTCTTGGCAAGGAGGTGTGGGTCGATGAAAATGGTGCTGCGAGATGTTGGGTGTTGCTTGGCTATGAGATGTTATTGGTAATGTTTATGGTTTTCTACTTTTTATGGTTTTGTGTGTATTTTGGGTTTTTTGGGGACATTTGGGTTTTTTGGGGGTGTCCATGGTTTTTGGTTGTGGGTTGATTGACCCCACCCCTACCTTGTCTCCTGCATCATTTTCTTTAATAAATTGGGGAGGGGGGACAGGAATAGCCTAGCCCCAAACCTTCTTTGCCCTAAAAACCCTAAACCCCATAAAATTCATAAAAAACCATAAAAATATCTAAAGTCATAAAAAAACATTAAAACCTTGAAAAACACTAAGAAAACCTAAAAAACCTAAAAACACTTAAAACCCCTACAAAACCTAAAAACACTAAAACCCCTTAAAACAGAAAAAAGTCATTAAAACCCCTCAAACCCCAAAAATACCAAAAATACCTAAAAATATAAAAACCCATGAATACCCAAAAGAAAACCTCAAAACATAAAAACACTCAAAAACTGAAAAAACACGAAAAACCCAAAAATCCCAAAAATCCACCAAAACAATAAAATCCCTAAAAACCATAAAACCCTTAAAAACCCTAAAAACACATAAAACCCTAAAACATGTGAAAACTATTAAACCCCATTAAACCCCAGAAAACATTAAAAGTGTTTAAAAAAATATAAAAAAAATTAATAACATGCTAAAAAACTCAAAAAAACCATTAAAACCCAAAATAACCATAACACCCTAAAAAACATAAAACCTCAATCCCACTTAAAATCCTTAAAACCCTAAAAATAATAAAATCCAAAATAACCAAAAAAAAATCTCTAAAAACATAATAACCCTTAAAAATCTAAAAAAACCAAAGAAAACTGTAAGGACCCAAAATAGTTAAAACCCCTAAAAACTATAGACCTTAAAAACCTAAAACCCCTAAAAATACTCAAAATTCCTAAAAACCATAAAAACCATAAAAACCATAAAACCCCAAAATTCCTAAAAAATCCCTAACATCCCAAAAAATTAAAAAACCCTAAAAACCTAAAAACAATAAAAAAATTTAAAAAACTCGAAACACTTAAAACCCCTAAAACTTAAAAAACTCAAAAAATCCTAAAAATAGTAAAGACCTTAAAATCCCTAAAAATCAGAATCCCAAAACCATGAAAACCCTAAAACATAAAAAAAAATGTAAACCCCCACTAAAAACTATAAAACCCCTTAAACCCCTAAAAATGTTAAAAATATCTAAATTTTTTGAAAACCCTAAAAAACACAAAAAATATCACTAAAACCCCTAATAACCTTAAAAACCCTAAATCCCCTAAAAATACCAAAAAAATCCTAAAATCCATAATCAAAACTCCCTAAATATTCTTAAAAATGTTAAGACCCCTAAAAAATGAAACACTCAAATAAATCCTCAAAAACCTAAAATAATATAAACACCTAAAAGCTTAAAAATTCCTAAAAGCCCAAAGAACCCTAAAAACATTAAAAAGAAAGAAAATCCTTCAATGCACTCAGATAAATAAAAATCATAATAAATACCTAAAAAACGCATGAAACCCCTAAAACCTACATAAACCCATTAAAACTAATAAAAACCTTTAAAAACTCTATATACCCACTAAAAACTCTAAAATGTATTTAACTCCAAAGAAACATTAAAAACTATAAAAACTATAAAAACCATAAAGCCTAAAAAACCCTAAAAACCCTCAAAATCCATATAGAGCAAAAAAACCCAAAAAAACTAAAAAATTCCCTAAGAATATTTAAAAATATAAAAAACTAAAAGCCCTAAAAACCCTATGAAAACATTAAAAACCAAAGAAAACTTAATACCCCAGAAAAACCTAAAAAATTCAATAAACCCTAAAAACCCACAAAACCCTCAAAATCCATAAAAAAATAAAAAAACCATAAAAATATTAAGAATCAATAAAAATCCATAAAAATATAGAAAACCACAAAAAACCCTGAAATCCATAAGAAAACTATAAACACTAAAAAACACTTCAAAACCCTAAAGAATCTAAAAAACACTAAAACCATTAAAAACCCATAGAAACCCAAAATTCATAAAAAACCATAAAATCATTAAAAACCTTAAAAACCCTAAAAACTATAAAACCTTGAAACCCACTAAAAAATCTAAATACCCTTTAATCCCCAAAAAATTAAAAACTATAAAATCAATTTACCCAAAAAAACAAAAAAAAAAACGAAAAACCCAAAAAAACAAAAAAATCCAAAATAACTAAAAAACACTAAAACCCCTCAAAATCCCTAAAAACCCTAAAAACATAAAAATCCTAAAAAACACTAAAAATACGGAAAAATTAAAAAACCCTAAAAACGTAAAAAACACTAAGAAACCCGAAAAAATATAAAAACACTTAAGACCCCTAGAAACCTGAAAAATGATAAAACGCCCGAAAAAACTATAAAATCCCTAAAACCCCTAAAACCCCACCGGGTCCATAAAACCCAATTTTTTTTAAAAAAATACCAAAAAATACATAAAAACAATGAAATACCTAAAAACCCCAAAAACCATTAAGAATACCTAAAAAAACTGAAAAGACACATAAACCCCCTAAGAAACCTAAAATAATATATACCCTAAAAATTCCATAAAAATTCTAAATCCCTAAAAAACCATAAATCCCTTTAAAAACATTAAAAACCCTAAAAATCATAAAATGAAACAAAATTCCAGAAAAACTGCTAAAAACCATACAAACCCTTAAAACCTAAAGGCATCCCACATTATGTGGTGGTAGCAAAGCTCAAACGAATAAAGAGTCTTCTTAAGGAATGGAGTAAGATCTCTTTCTCCAAGCTTGACGATGACATCATGGCTGCTGAATCCCATCTTTCTCACTGCCAAATTGATGACCAGCAGCGACTTACCCCATCTAGCGAAGAAATGCACCTCCACATGAAGCTGAATGAGCTTTTGGCTCTTAAAGAGATGCTGGCTAAAAATCAATTTAGAGTGGATTGGCACAAGGAAGGAGATAGGAATTCCAAATTCCTTCATCATCTTCACAGGGAGAAAAAATCAAATAAAGCTCTGGATGTCATACGAGTTAATGGGGTCTCCTTTTCAACTGAGAATGAAATATCTGATGCTATGGTTGATCACTTTAAAGAACTTTATAATGATGGAGGGCATGAGCAGACACCCAGTCTCTTTGGCTCTATTGTTCCTTGTATTAATGAGATGTAGAATAAGCATCTTACTGATGCACCACTTGAGGAAGAAGTCAGATCTTCTCTCTTTTCTCTGAACATGGACAACACTCCCGGTCTGGATGGATTCACTAATATGTTCTTTATGTTCTATTGGGACATTATTCATGTGGAGATCACTAATGCTGTCAGGGAATTATTTATCTTCTACTCCATTCCCCATGGAACGAACTCCAACTTCCTGCTCTACTGCCAAAGAGAGAGAATGCCATGGACATTGGGGACTTTCGTCCGGTGGCGATTAGCAATACCATTCCTATGATAATAAGTAAAATTCTGGTGATCAGATTGGGGAAGATTGTTGGTGGGATAATCACGCCAAACCAATTCCGGTTTTTCCCAGGATGCAATATTTAGATTTTCCTTTACTCTGCATCGGAGGGTATTAACATAATGAGGAAAGACTCTAAACATGGAAGCTTTTCTATGAAGATGGAAATATCAAAGGCATTCGATACAATCAAATGGATCTTTATCTTTACTATTCTCAGTAGGTATGGCTTCTCCGCCTCTTTTATAAGGTTGATCCATACTATCCTATCCAGTGCCAGGATTTCTGTTCTTATTAATGGATCCCCTAAGGGGTTCTTTCAGTGCTCCCGTGGTGTCTGGCAGGGTGACCCAATTTCTGGACTTCTCTTCGCTCTAGTTGAGGATTACCTGAGCAGATGTATAATTGATCTAGTTCAGGCTGGTTACTATGCCCAGATTAAAGCTGGGAAAGAGCTCTATGTTCCAACTCATATTCTATATGCGGACGATATTCTCCTTTTTGGGAAGGATGATTGGAGTACAATATCTTCTATTAAGTCACTTCTACAACATTATGAGGAAGTTGCAGGGCAATCAATTAGTTGGAAAAAGTCATCTATCATTTTTGGCAATGGGATTTCAGCCCCCAAACAATGCAGAATTGTCATAAATCTTTGTATCATGAGGGGATCCCTCCCCCTCATGTACCTGGGGGTCCCCTTGTTCTGGGGGAGGGTGAAGAGTAGTTACCTGGAGGAAATTTCTCTCAAAATTACCCAGCAACTTGCAAACTGGAAAGGAAAATGCTTATCTCAGGCAGGCAGAATTTGCCTGATCATCTCTGTCATTACATCCGTGTTTGTGCATGTGTTCTCCATTTACAGATGGCCGACAAGTCTCATCAAGAGACTACAGGCAAAAATCAGAAACATTGCATGGACAGGATGCATAACCAAGAAGAAGCTTGTTTCTGTGGCATGGAAAGAATGCACAAATCCCATCGATATGGGTGGGATGGGCATCAAGGACCTCAGGAAATTCAATGATGCCTTAATTGGAAAATTCACATGGAATCTTTTCAACCCGACTGACATGAGTCCTGACTTCTTGAGGGAAAGATTCAACTCTAAGCTATGTGAGGACTTCCTGGGATTCATCCCCTCATCGGTTTGGACCACAATCAGGTCCTCATATAGGTGCATTATCTCGAATTTGAAATGGGTGGTCTCAAGGCACTCAACCTTGAATTGTTGGAAGACCACCTGGCTGGATAGGCCCATCAGTGAATCTGTCCAGCCACCTCAGGTTTTCAAGCACTGGTCCATTGCTGATCTCAAGGACAATATGAACGAGATTGAAGGTATCCTACCGCAGAATATTATCACAAAAATACAAAACTACAGTTTTATGGACATGGATTGCCTCATTTGGAAGCCAAATATGGTTGGGATGTTGAGTGTGAAGGAGTTTTACCGGTTTGAATGTGAGAAGGGAATTCAACCCCCTGCTTGGCTCTCTAAATTTCGGAGGCCCCTCATTCCCTCCTCTAGCCAACTGCTGTTGTGGAAAATTTGGAGAAATAGATTTCCAGTTCAAGAGAAATTGAAAAGAGCTGGGTGGTGTTTGGCATCTGCTTGTCCGATCTGTCTTCAGGATGAGGGAAATCCGCAGCACATTTTTCTTAAGTGCAGGTTGGCTGCAGGTCTTTGGGATCATTTGCAGGGCATGTTCCAGCTGAAAATCTACACGGACAGCACGATGTCTGCTATTTTCAGCAGTGTTGTTGGCATGCAATGTAGTCAACAAATTGCCAATCTGCTTCTTGCTGCCGCTGCGGCTCTTACTGCTTTTGTGTGGGCAGCTCGGAA
The DNA here is from genome assembly GCA_963277665.1 of Viscum album. NCBI lineage: Eukaryota > Viridiplantae > Streptophyta > Magnoliopsida > Santalales > Viscaceae > Viscum > Viscum album. The sequence continues at coordinate 1,420,029,664 of OY728136.1, read as the reverse complement.
TAAAGTGGTTTTTGATAATGACGCATGCTGCCTCCAAAATGGTGTGGTGGCAATTCATCAAGCAGTCCATGCGGCAGCTCATATCCAGGATGGTAAGATGGCTAATGATATTAAAGACCTTATTGTTTTGAGAACTCTCGGTATTTCTGGAAGATGTAGGAAACCAGAGGACTTTAAATTCATTCGGTGGATTCCACCAATCCCATAATGGATAAAAGTTAATGTGGATAGTGCAGCCCTAGGCGCGCCTGGTCTCTCTGGGTGTGGTGGTGTTTTCCGTACATATAGAGGTTTTGTTAAAGGTTGATTTTATCATTACATTGGGAATGGATGTGCTTATGAAGCAGAGTTATGGGCCATGATTAAGGCTGTACAGTTTGCGGTCCACTTCAAGTGGAAGCATCTTTGGATTGAATCTGACTCGATGTTGGCGGTGGAAGCCCTCAAAAGCAAAACAAGGACAATCCCATGGAGGCTCTTCCCACAATGGGTTAACTGTCTGAGAATCTCTCAGGGTATGAACATCATGGTCACACATATATACAGGGAAGTGAACAAGGTGGCGGACATACTCTCCAAGAAAGCAATTGAGGATGGATGTTCCATGTGGTCAGTTATTGCACTAGATTTCTGCAATCCTCTTGTGGACACAGAAATGAAGGGTGAATTGCACACTCGGCTATGCAAACCCTCCTTGTAATGCCTTGTACCTTTATTTTATGTTATTGAATATTGTGGTGCGGGGATCCTCCTGGCCCCAAACCTGTTTTTCCTTAAAACCTAAAAAACCTTAAAACCCAATAAAAACCCTAAAAACACACTAAAAAATCTAAATAACCTTTAAATCACCAAAAAATTAAGACTTTAAAATCCCTTAAAAACAATATAAAACTAAAAAAACCCCAAAAAATACATAAAATCCTTAAAATTCATAAAAACCGTAAAAACCCTTAAAACCCAGCAAAATCCCTAAAAACCCTAAAAACATAGAATTCCTCAAAATCCGTACAAATCCCTAAAAACATAAAAACCCTAAAAACTCTAAGAAACCCTTAGTAATCTTTAAAAACAAAAAAAAACACTTAAAACCACTTAAAAACCTAAAAATTGCTAAAACACTAAAAAAACACTATAAACTATAAAAACCCTAAAATCCATAAAAAAACCCTACAACCTAAAAAACCATAAAAATTCTATAAAAATCCATGAAAATCTATAAAAAATTTAAAAAACCTAAAACCCGAAGACATTAATAAAACCTAAAAAACCTAAAAATAGTTAAAACCCCTAAAACCAAAAAATGACAAAAACCTTAAAACCCTGAAAAACCCTGAAAACCCTTCAAAATATCTAAAAACCCTAAAAACCCATAAAAATAAATAAAAAACCTAAAATTTCATAGAAACATTAAAAACCCTAAAAACCATGAAAACACATAAGATAATGTTAAAAACCCAAAAACACTTAAAACCACTAGAAGCCTAAAAAAAGCTAAAATCCCAAAATACCCAAAAGCCAAAAAATCCACTAAAAACATAAAAGTCCCTAAAAACCATTAAAACCTAAAATACTATAAAAACTCTAAAAACCATTTAAACCACTAAAAATGTTAAAAAAAACTCTAAAATCCTTTAAACCCATAAAACTCAAAAAACCCATAAAACCCCAAAAAATCATAAAACCCAAAAGATTATTAAAATACCATAAAATACCTCAAAATTCGTAAAAGCCCTAAAAAACATAATAATTCTAAAAACCCCTAAAAATACCTAAAAATATAAAATCCAAAAAAACCCTGAAAACTCCTAAGAAAATCATAAAAACAAAAAAATTAATAAAACACAATAACACCAAAATAAATGCTAAAAACCCTAAAAAATGTAAAAATACTAAAATCCATAAAACCCAAAAAATTATAAAAATACCAAAAAATCAATATAAAAACCATAATAACTATGAAGACACCTAATAAAATCTTAAAAACCCAAAAATACATAAAACCCCTAAAAACTATAAAAATATAAAAACCCTAAAACCCTAAAAATTCCTTAAAAACACAAAAACCTTAAAAAACCCAAAAAATATAAATACCGTGATAAAACCAAAGAAAAAATTAAAAACCTAAAAAAATTAAATTCGTTAAAAAACCTAAAAATGTCAAAATTTCTAAAAACCCCAAACCCACCTAAAAACCCTGAAACCCCTAAAAAACTAAAAAAACCCAAAATAATTAAAAACACTAAAAACCAAAAGAAACAGCAAAAACTTATAAATCACAAAAATGCCTAAACCCTAAAAACCATAAAACCCATAAAAGACATAAAAAAAGAAAAAACCCAATAAAAATCTGAAAACCCAATGATAAATCTAAAAACCCTTTAAACCTATAAAAAAACTTTAAATACCTTAAAAACTCTAAAAAAAATCAAAACCCCCTAAAAATCCAAAAACCTAAAAAAATAAAAAAAATGATAAAGCCCCTCAAAATCCAAAAAAACCCTAAAACCCATAAAATCCTAAAAAAACCTAAAAAATCCTAAAGATATAAATCACACAAAAAACCCAAAAAACCTCTAACAAAATCTTAAAAACCTAAAACACATAAACCTCTAAAATCTTAATAAACAATAAAACCCCTCAAAATACATAAAAACCATAAAACCCCATAGAAATTACAAATAAAATTTTAAAAATAAAAAAAACATAAATAACCCCTAATAACCCCAAATAAAACCTTAAATACTGAAAAAAATAGAACCTCAAAAAAACCAAATAATGCTAAAACCCCTAACAGACCCCAAGAACCCCTAGAAAATATAAAAATATCAAAAAAACATAATCATCCATGAAAACACATATAAACAATTAAAACTCACTAAAAAATATAAAAACCTTTTAAACCAACAAGAATGTAAAAAAACTCTAAAACCTTAAAATCCTAAAAAAACACAAAAAAAACCTATAAAAAACCATAAAACCCCTAAAACCCCTAAAAATCCATAAAACCCCTAAAGAATATTAGAATCCTAAAAAGATCAATAAAAATTACTAAAAATCCAAAAACCCCTAAAACCACAGAAAAACCCTATAAAACCATAAAATTATAAAGAATACACAAGACCCCTCAATACATAGATAATGATGGAAACCCAAAAAACCTTAAAAACCAAAAAATCCATAAAAACCCTAAAAAACTGTAAAATTACAAAAAATCCCTTAAAATCCATAAAAAGGAAAAAACCCCTAAAAATCCCTAAGCAAACGTAAATAACCTAAAAAATTATAAACCACTAAAACATAAAACATTTAAAAACCCTAAAACCCCCTAAAAGGTCCCTTAAACCCCTAAACACCATAAAAACCCTAAAAATGAAAATAACCCTAAAACCCATAAAACAACTAAAACCCTCATTAAAACTCTAAAAACCATTAAAACCGCAAAAAACGTTAAAAAACTCTAAAAATCCTTTAAACCATAAAAATCTCAAAAAACCTAAAATCACCAAAAAAACCAAAATACCCTAAAATCCATAACAACCGTAAAACCATGGAAGTCATAAAAATACCTAAAAATAAATAAATAAATAAAAAACAAAAAAAAACCTTTAAAAACCATAAGAAAACATTAAAAACCATAAAAGATTTAAAACATCTAAAAATCCAAAAAAAAGTAAAAAACCGCAAACAAACCTAAAAAACGTAAAAACACCGAACACCTTAATTACCATTAAAACCTAAAAATAAATAAAATTCATTAAAAAAACATAAAAAACCTATCAATGTAAAAAATCATGAAAACTCTAAGAAAAACATAAAAATAAAAAAACTCTTAAAACCCCTAAAAATTTTAAAATTAAAAAAACCTTTAAACCCCTTAAAAATAGTCTAAAACACTAAAAACCATGAAAATCACTAAAAACTAGAAAGACCCCTAGAAACCATTAAAATCCATAAAACCCATTAAAACCCTAAAAACCACTAAAATCACTACAAACCCATTAACCCCCTAAGAATTTAAAAAACCACTATATAACATAAAACCATTGAAAACTATAAAACACCATATAATCCAAAAAACAATTAAAACACTAAAAACCTAGAAATGGTAAAATCCCTCGAAATCCCTAAAAACCCATAAAAATCCTAAAAATCTCAAAAAATTTAAGAAAACCCAAAAAACCCAAAAAACCCTAAAATCCCCTATGAAATCCTTAAGTACTAAAAAACACTTAAAACCCCTAAAACCATAAAAATGATAAAAACCTTAAAACACACTAAAAACATAAAAACCCATAAAACCCTTCAAAATACATGAATCCAAAAAAACCTACGAAAACTAAAAATCTTTAAAATCCCAAAAAATAAAAACCACTAAAACCCTAAAAGAACATATGAAAACCATAAAAACATAAAAAATATAAAACCCATAAAAACATAAAAAATGTTTAAATCCATAAAAACAGTAAAAGTCTTAAAAACCCCTAATAACCCACAAAAACCATAAAATCCTTAAAAACACTAAAGCCAAGTAAAAACTCACAAAAACTCTAAAAACCAATTATGTCACATAAAAATTAAATGAAATCTATAAAATAAAACACCTCAAAACACAAAAACAAAACTAAGTACTCATAAAAATTATTACTACCATAAAATCCATAAACACTATGAAACCCTTTAAAATCCCTAAAAACCCTAAGAAAAACCTTAAGATGCCGCCACTCTTTCATGGGTTCTTCTTCCCGAAGCTGCGATCTCCATCATTCCCTCGTGGATTTCCCCATGGAATCCTCATCTTCCGGCTCACTCGTGATGTAGATCAGCTATGGTCTTTCTCACTCGTGCTGCGTTTTTGGCGACGAGGCGTCTGCTTGGTGGTGATGGGAAGTTCTATCCGAGAAAGTGCAGTGCCTGCTTGGCCTGGTTTGGCCCAGTTTTGGCAGTTCTGGAATCTGATCTTCTGCGATGGATGAGGCTCTCTCCCATTCATGGAGTCCCCCATGTTGGCTATGACATTATTTGGCAGTCCTCGAGGGTGAAGTTCCTTATCGGTGGTGTCTTATGGTAGTTTTCAGTGGGGCCAGTCTTCAGTGGTGATGCGGTCCATGTCAACATGGGTTCTACTTCATGAATGGAATATGTGGATGCTTTTGTCTTTTGATGGTGTTTTGTACGGATAAAGTCAAATTCGAGCTTCTCCTTTTCAGATCTGCATCGCTTGAGAGTAAATCTGGTGAGGAATGGAGTTTTGGCAGTGCTGTGGAGCTCTGGTTATGGCGATACAATGGTGTTTGGTGGATGTGGAAGGAGTGGTGTCGTTTTGGTGGTGCCGCACCTGTTCTGGTTTTGTAGGTTTCCATATCGGCTTGTGTTTGGTCTATATAGAAGATCCAGTCCATTCCTTGGCCCTAACTTGGATTCATAATGATGATCCTAGTCTTTTTTGCATTTGGTTGTGATCTGGTTTCAGTCTACACTGTCCAATAGTGCCAAAGTGGACTATTTGGTCCCATGTATCTTGCTGAAGGGTTTGATTCGATTCGTTTTATTTTATGGATCTATTATGGTGGTGGATTGTTTGGATATGAGCTGTCACTGGTGTGTCTTGCTGATTCTGATTTGAGGTGCTGCATGCTAGTTATGCTTTGCAGTTTCAAGGTTACTGGATGGGCTATTTGGGCTACAGATTGGCTCCTATCTTGGATGCTAGCGGTTCTTTATCCCTAGTTATGATGGGTGTGATATATTAGGATGTTGGTTGTTACTTGGTTGAGATGTGATGAAGTTGATGCTTTCGTTTCTGGAGCTGGTGGTTCTGTAATGATGAAGATAGACCTTCCTGGCATGGTGGCGCTAGGTGATGCGAAGGCTGGTGACTTTGGTGCTGGTGGTTTGATGTTGCTGGTGGTGAGTTTTTTTGCTGAGAAGCCCTTGGCCGCTAGAAGGTGTGTTGTGTTATGGTCTGTGGTATTTTGTACTATAGCTAGTTTTGTTATAAATCAGTGTGGATGATGGATATTGGTTCTGTTGAGTTGTGATGGATGTTGTCTTTCCTTTGGGTGCTGCGGATGTGTTCCTGGATCTGCTACTAGGTGTGAATTGCTAGAAGCTGACTGGATTGAAGGTGAGGCTTATGATGACGATTCAACTATGTGCCGATGATGTAAATTCTTGGCAAGGAGTTGTGGGTGGACGAAAATGGTGCTGCGAGATGCTGGGTGTTTCTTGGCTATGAGATGCTATTGGTAATGTTTATGGTTTTCTACTTTTTCTGGTTTTGTGTGTATTTTGGGTTTTTTTGGGGGTGTCCAGGGTTTTTGGTTGTGGGTTGATTGACCCCGTCCCTACCTTGTCTCCTACGTCATTTTCATTAATAAATTTGGGGGGGGGGGCAGGAATTGTTTGGCCCCAAACCTTCCTTGCCCTAAAAACCCTAAAACCCATAAAAATCATAAAAACCAATAAAAATATATAAAATCATAAAAAATCATTAAAACCTTGAAAAACACTAAGAAAACCTAAAAAACCTAAAAACACTTAAAACCCCTACAAAACCAAAAAACCCTTAAAACACCAAAAAGTCATTAAAACCCCTCAAACCCCAAAAATACCATAAAATCCCTAAAAATATAAAAACCCCTGAATACCCAAAAGAAAACCTCAAAGCATAAAAACACCCAACAACTGAAAATACACGAAAAACCCAAAAATCCCAAAAATCCCAAAAATCCCCCAAAACAATAAAATCCCCAAAAACCCAAAAACCCTTAAAAATCCTAAAAACCCATAAAACCCTAAAAACATGTAAAAACTATTAAACCCTATTAAACCCCAAAAAACATTAAAATTATTAAAAAAATATAAAACAATTATTAACATGCTAAAAAACTCAAAAAAACCATTAAAACCCAAAATGACCATAACACCATAAAAAACATAAAACCCCAATCCCCCTAAAAATCCTTAAAACCCTAAAAATAAAAAAATCCAATATAACCAAATAAAATCCCTAAAAACATAAGAACCCTTAAAAATCTAAAAAAATGAAAGAAAAGTGTAAGGACCCAAAACACTTAAAACCCCTAAAAACTCTAAACCTTAAAAATCTAAAACCCCTAAAAATACTCAAAATTCCTAAAAACCATAAAAACCATAAAACCCCAAAATTCCGAAAAAATTCCTAACATCCCAAAAAATTAAAAAACCCTAAAAACCTAAAAACAATAAAAAAAATTAAAAAACTCGATACACTTAAAACCCCTAAAACTTAAAAAACACAAAAAATCCTAAAAACCAGTAAAGACCTTAAAAACCCTAAAATCTTTAAAAATCAGAACCCCGAAACCATGAAAACCCTAATACCTCAAAAAAATGTAAACACCACTAAAAAATCTAAAACCCCTTAAACCCCTAAAAATGTTAAAAATCTCTAAATTTTTTGAAAACCCTAAAAAACAGAAAAATGAAATAAAATCCCTAAAAACCCCTTAAGAACCTTAAAAACCCTAAATCCCTTAAAAATACCCAAAAAAATCCTAAAACCCATAAAAATCATCAAAACCCCCTAAAACTTCTTAAAAACGTTAATAACCCTAAAAAAATGAAACACTAAAATAAATCCTTAAAAACCTAAAAAAATATAAACACCTAAAAACTTAAAAAATCCAAAAAGCCCAAAGAACCCTAAAAACTTTAAAAAGAAACAAAATCCCTCAATGCACTCAGAAAAATAAAAATCATAATAAATACCTAAAAATACCTAAAAACATAAAAAACATTATAATTTTTAAAACACCTAATAAAAACATAAAAACTTAATATAGTTAAAAACATTAAAAACCAAAAAAAACACTAAAAATACTAAAAATCCCTAAAAATATCATGAAAACCCTAAAACCTACTTAAACCCATTAAAACTAATAAAAACATTTAAAAACTATATATACCCACTAAAAACTATAAAATACATTTAACCCCATATAAAAATTAAAAACTATAAAAACTATAAAAACCATAAACCCTAAAAAACCCTCAAAACCCTCAAAATCCATATAAACTAAAAAAACCCAAAAAAACTAAAAAATTCCCTAAGAATATTTAAAAATATAAAAAACTAAAAACCCTATGAAAACATTAAAAACCTAAAAACACTTAATACCCAAAAAACCTAAAAAATTATATAAACCATAAAAACCCACAAAACCCTCAAAATCCATAAAATCTATAAAAAGTATAAAAATACTAAGATTCCATAAAAATACATAAAAATATAGAAAACCACTAAAAACCCTGAAACCCATAAGAAAACTATAAACACTAAAAAACACTTCAAAACCCTAAAAAATCTAAAAAACACTAAAACCATTATAAACCCATAGAAACCCAAAAATCATAAAAAACCATAAAATCATTGAAAACCTTAAAAAACCTAAAAAACTGTAAATCCCTGAAACCCACTAAAAAATCTAAAAACCCTTTAATCCCCAAAAAATTAAAAACTATAAAAACCATTTACACTAAAAAACTAAAAAAACTAAAAACCCAAAAAAAAGCTAAAATAACTAAAAAACACTAAAACCCCTCAAAATCTCTAAAAACCCTAAAAACATAAAAATCCTAAAAAACTCTAAAAATATGAAAAAAATGAAAAAACCATAAAAACCTAAAAAACACTAAGAAACCCGAAAAAATATAAAAACACATAAGACCCAATGAAACCTAAAAAATGATAAAACCCCCAAAAAAAACTATAAAATCCCTAAAATCCCTAAAACCCCACCAGGTCCATAAAACCCAAAAAAAATTAAAAATACCAAAAAAATACATAAAAACAATCAAATACCTAAAAACCCATAAAACCCTTAAGAATACCTTAAAAAACTGAAAAGATGCATAAACCCCTTAAGAAACCTAAAATACTAAATACCCTAAATGGTCCATAAAAATCCTAAATCCCCTAAAAACCATAAATCCCCTTAAAAACATTAAAAACCATAAAAAAGAAAAATAACACTAAAAACCCATTAAACCCCTATAAATTATTAAAGCACTCTAAAAACCATAAAAACCATAAGAAACTCAAAAACCTCTAAAAACCCAAAACACCATAAATTACCTAAAAACCCTAAAACCCCTCAAAATTCCTAAACACACAAAAACCATAAAAACCATAAAAAACAACTAAAAATACCTAAATACATAATAACCCTTAAAACCTTGAAAAAAAATAAAATCCTAAAAACATATAAAACCCCATATACCTAAAAAACACTAAAACCCCCCAGAAAACAAAAACCTAACCTTAAATCCCAATAAAATACCAAAAACCCTAAAACCTATAAGAATATGAAAGTACCTAAAAACATAAAAACCCTAAAACCCTTAAAAATCTTAAGAAAATCTTAAAAACCTAAAAACACTAAAAAATACTAAAGAAATATATAAATGTTAGAAACCCTGAAAACCCTAAAAACTATAAAAATCCTAAAACCTATAAATACATAAAATCCAATTAATCAATGAAAACCCAAAAAAAACTCTTAAAACCATTAATCACCTAAAAAAAGTTAAAAATAGTAAAAATCATATAACCGTAAAAAATAAATAAAAAAGCCTCCAAAAACCCAAAATAACCATAATAACCCTAAATTCCCTAAAAACACATAGAACCCCTCAAAATCCAAAAACACTTAAATAAACCATGAAAATACATAAAAACACCAAAAAACCCTAAAAAGGAAAAAAAATTCTAAAACCCCCGAATAAAACCATAAAATTAAAAAAACACATAAATCCCTAAAAAACCTAAAAAATGCTAAAACCCTAAAAAACCTTCAAAACCCTAAAAATCAAAAAAAACTCTAAAAAAACATAAAAACACTAAAAACATAAAAAAACTTGAAAAGAACTAAATATACCTAAAAATTAAAACCCTATGCACCATGAAAATGAAAAGAAACCCTAAGAAAACCATAAAACCCGAAAAAAACAATTAATTTCTCCCAAAAACCTAAAAATCCTAAAAACCCCTAAAAACCTAAAAATCCCAAAAATCCTTAAAAACCATAAAACACATAAAACCATAAATCACCTAAAATAACTAAAAAAACTAAAAACACTTCAAACCCCTAAAAACATTAAAAACTCAAAAAACCCTTAAAACCTATAAGAAATAAAAAAAACTCAAACCCTAAAAACCCTAAAAACCAAAAAACCCTAAAAACCCTCAAAATCCCAAAAAACCCTAAAAAATAAAAAATCTTTACATCCCAATATATACCTAAAAATTTAAAATGCCCTAAAAACCATTAAAACCATTAAAACCCTCAAAATCACTAAAAACCTTAAAATCCCTAAATATCCCTAAAAATTTACAATTCCTTAAAAACAAAGAAACCCCTTTAAGAAACCTTAAAAATATATAAACACATAAAATCCCTAAAATCATAAAAAATGGAAAAATCCCTAAAAATACTAAAAACCCTCAAATTCCCCAAATACCATATCGTATCATAACAATCCTATGAAAGGCCAAAAAATCACTAAAAATTTAAAAACAGATAGAAACCTTGAAAACACCTATGAAAACACCTAATAAGGCCATAAAACAAAAAAACACACAAAACCCCTAAAGAACCTTAAAAAATCTAAAATAACTAAAAAACCCTAATAAGAAACTAAATACCCTAAAACCCCTAAAACACTTAAAACGCATAAAATCTTAAAATCCATAAAAAATAGAAAAAAAATATAAAGAAACTAAAAACCCAAAAAAATATTAAATAAACATGGAAAACACTAAAAACCCTAAATATTCAAAAAACTAGAAATCCTATAAAACACTAAAAACTAAAAAACACTAAAAACACAAAAAACCCCAAAAACCAAAATCCCCGATAAATCCAAAAAAATCCCAAAAAACACAATAAACAGCATAAAAATCATAAAAATACTTAAAAAACCCTAAAAACTCAAAAACCCCTAAAAACATTAAAACTACTAAGAAATACATAAAAACTTAAAAAGACTTTAGACCCATAAAAACATAAAAATCTTGAAAACAATTAAAACACAAAAAACAACAACAAACCCTAAAACCCTAAAAAACCATAAAAATTAATAAAAATCCATAAAAATCCCAAAAAATGTAAAAAAACCCAAATAAAATTGAACAAATATAAAAAAATTAAATACCTAAATACACTTAAAACCCCCAAAAACCTAAAAAACACTAAAAACCCTAAAAAACCCAAAGAACACCCTAAAAAAATCCAAAACCCCTAAAACCATAAAACCCACTAAAAAACATAAAAAATGAAAACCCTTTAAACACCATGTATGTCAGAAACTAAAAAAACCATTAAATACCCTAAAAATCAGGAAAAATCCTAAAAACCTAAAACACATAAAAACCCTAAAAATCCCAAAAACCCCTAAAAACCCTCAAAATCTATAAAACCCCTAAAAACAATAAATATCTCTAAAATTCCCAAAAAATTCCTAAAAATGTAAAAAATTCTGAAATCCCTGAAAAACCCTAACAAAACCATAAAAACCCAAAAAAAAACTCAAAACCTCTTAACAAACTAAAATTAGAAAAACACTAAAAACATGAAAAAACCATAAATAACATAATATCCCTAAAAATATCTAAAACATAAAACCCTTAAAAACACTGAAATCCCCTAAAAAATCCTTAAAATATCGAAAAAATTAAAACACCTAAAAACCTAAAATTTTTAAAACCCCTAAATCATATAAAACCCTAAAACCCCTTAAAATTTTTTAAATCCTAAAAAAACCTCTATAAACTTAAAAAACCCGAAAAAACCACTAAAAACTCTAAAACCTCTTTAAAACTATAAAAACATTTAAATAATCCAAAAAACAATAACCCCCCTAAAAAATCAAAAACCCCCAAAAATCAAAATAAAAAATAAAAAAACCGTAAAACCTATAAAAGCCTAAAAAACTGTAAAATCCCTAAAAACTATAAAAAGTATTAATATGCCGCAAAAATTTCTAAAAAATAAAAACCCCTAAAAACACTTAAAACATCTAATAATCCCATAAATCGCTTAAAAATTTAAAACCCCTAATAAAACAAAAAAAATTAGAAAACCCTCTAACCAGTAAAAATCATAAAAACCAATAAAAATATTAAAATTGTTTTTTTGAAAAATTTGAGACATGAGTTTGTCACCCAACCCATATATCTAAAAAAATTAATAAAGAAACCAAAATTTATAAGTAATACATGATGTGTAATGGGATTAAAAAGTCATGAAACTGAATTTGGTAAATATAAAAAAGATACATTTCTAAAAGAATGAAAACTAAAAAGGATTAGCATGTCCTCAAGAGTGTCCATTCCTTAGAACATAAAGATCCATACTCTATAAAGAATATTAATTTATGAATTACATATCAACAAGGAAAATAAAATTATATCTCTTACATAAAAAAATAAGAGATAAAACAATGAACCAAGATCATTCCAATTGACTGAAAATATCTTATCATGTATCAACTATCAGAAGAATAATAACTCACTGATAAGGAGATCATGAGATGTGACTGAGTGGAGACTAATATTCAAAGAACATAAATTTCACTTGATGCAATGATTTTGCCCTTCTCCTCTAAATAAGAACCAAGAATCACAAAACCAAGAAGGGGGAAATCCTAGCACCAGGTCCCCTTTTTGAATATCATCATTTGGGGTATCAAAATAAAATTCATTAGAGTGATGTACAAGATTCCAAAAATTGCTCAAAAAGATAAAATTTTCAAAAAAAAAATACCCTTTAGTTCCTAAAAAACACAGACATTCCTTCATAAGAAATTCAAAAATCACTTCAAAGATTAGAAAAAAACATATAAAAAAAGAAGCTAAGAAACACTACTGAAATTAAGATCTATACCAACGGTTTTGGGCAAACCGTTGGTATAGTTTACTTATATGGACCTATACCAACGGTTTGGCCAAAACTGTTGGTATAGGACACTAATTTAGACATATAGCAATGGTTTTGGACAAACCATTGGTATAGGGGGGACTTATGCCAATGGTTTTGGCCAAACAGTTGGTATAAGTCCATAATAGAGACCCTATACCAACGGTTTTCCCCAAACCTTTGATTTTAGTCCCCCCTATACCAACGGTTTGTTCAAAACCATTGGTTTAGGTCTCAAAAATCAAAGAATCTATACCAACGGTTCTCAAAACCATTGGTATAGGTCTATACCAATGGTTTTGAGAACCGTTGGTATAGTTACATATATTTTTTATGGAATCTTCTAACAAAGAACATTAAATAAATAAAAATTTAAAGTATTTTTGATAACACATATATATATATATTTATGAAATTATGTTTACAAAAGTCAAGTTAGGTTAGTAATTAGGTCTTTCAATAATAAACTGTAGGTACTGGGATCAAAACCAACCAAATTCTTCATTCTTGAATTACATATACCAATGGGTTTATGGAACCGTTCATATAGATTTTTCATAATACTTATACCAATGGTTATGAAAACCGTTGGTATAGGTCTATACCATCGGTTTTGAAAACCGTTGGTATAGGTCTATACCAACGCTTTTGGGAAAACCATTGGTATCGGCTTATCCCCACGGCTTACTTGGCTAGTATTCTTGAAACCGTTGGTATAGGATATACCAACGGTTTGGAGGCTTATACTAATGGTTTGAAACTGTTGGTATAGGGTATTTTTCTACTAGTGAAAAAAAACAATCAAAATACAACTTTAACTGTCGAAAAAACACTGAACAATCCACTACCTCTCATGAACCATTATATAATCATGATCCCAACATCATAATCATTAATTATGGATCACTAACATAAAAATAGAATTCCATAAATTTATATAGAAATAATAAAAAACCTCTAAAAATTGTCGAGAACCATATATTTAACAGAAATAAACCAACACAAATCAAGTAGCAGCAAATATAATGGATCAGAAAACAACTTCCTAACTAAAAAACCACCAGATAAAAAACATCAATGAAAATCTATGGATCCCATATTCAAGAAGGATTAAATTGGAAAGAATCTTTTACGAGGAAATTATTTGAAATTAAAATAAGAATTTTCCTTGTATTACTCCACCATATTAATAAATATTCATTTTCTAATTTAAAGGTAACTATCTATAGTAATTCCACCATCTTTATATCTATGATAAAATATAGTATTTTTTTCATATATCCAATATTACAATTTCCCCCCAAATCCACCTTGACCTGATGTGATTCCCTCGAAGTAGAAACAACTTAATCATCACAATTACTGCATTTCAAATCAATTAGAAACTCAACAGGAATGGGTTGTTGTATAATTACGGTATTTTCAATCCTAGAGGACCCTAAGGATCTAGTGAAAATTATTCTTTTCAGATTTGAGTAATCTTTATGCTTTTTTAGACTTTTTGGGATTTCGAGTAATAAAAAAATCTCAGTTAACTATTTATTTTTTCATTTACTCACACTCGGCACTAAGTATTCCCCCTCAAGTTGAAAAACATTCACAAAAAAACCATAATAACCCTAAAACCCCTAAAATTATAAAACTTCTCAAAATCACTAAAACCCTAAAAACATTAAAATTTTAAAACATCACTAAAATTTTAAAAACCATAAAACCCATGAAAACACTTCTAAAAACCTTAAAAACCTAAAAAAATGAAAACCCATAATAACCTAAAAATGATTAAAACCCTAAAACACTAAAAACAACTTAAACCTCCTAAAACCATAAAACCCCTAAAAACTAAAAACCATAAACCCCCCCAAAAAACCATAAAACCACTAAAAACCCTTTAACCCCTTAAATGTTAAAAAACTATAAAAAAGCACAAAACCCTAAAAAACTCAAAAAAACCATAAAAACTTAAAAACAAAACAATAAAACCATTGAAATCACAAAAACCCCTCAAAACCCTGAATGAACCTAAAAGGTATAAAAATTATCAGAGGCCTAAAAAATCCTAAAAACATAAAACCCCTAAAAAACATGAAAATGTTTAAGAGAGTCTTAAAATCCAAAAAGACTAAAAACCACTATAAGCCTAAAAACACTAAAACCCATAAATACCCTCAAGGACCCTAAATACCCTAAACCCACTAAAACCCTTAAAAACCCTAAAACCCCATAAAACCATAAAACCCACTAAAAAATATTATAATCTTTTAAAACCACTAAAAATGTCAAAAGAACTATAAAAACCATAATGCATTAAAAAACACAAAACCCCAAAAAACCCATAAAAACTCAAAAAAAACCCTAAAAACCCTCAAAATACCTCCAAACCAAAAAAAATCATAAAAAGATATAAAAATATTAAAAATTTTCAGAAACAAAAAAAATTCTGAAATCCCCTTGGAAAACCATAAAAATTGAAAAACACTTAAAACCAAACAAAAACCTAAAAACAATAGAAACCAAAAAAACCAAAAAAAACCCTTAAGAACCCTAAAAAATATAAAAATACCCTAAACACCTTAAAACCCCAAAACCCCCATAAAAACGCTAAAAACCCTTAAACCCCAACAAAAACTAAAAAGAACATTTAATTTTATAAAAAAATTAAAAACTTTAAATACCATAAAACCACTAAAAAACTCAAAAAACCCTGGAAACCCAAAAAAATATTAAATCCCCATAATTCTTAAAACAGTAAAAAACCCAAAAAAATCCAACAAAAAATCAGAAAACAATAAAAATGTTGAAAAACCCAAAAAATAAATAAAAATGTTAAAACCCCTAAAAACCCTGAAACAACTTATGAAAACATCATAAAAATAAAAAAATTTAAACCCCCTATAAACCTAAAAAATAATAAAAACCATAAAACCCCAAAAACCCATAAAACCCCTAAAGACCTTGAAACACCCTAAAACCCATAAAAACCACTGCAAATATTAAAACCCTTTAAACACTAAAACGTAAGAAAACCATATAAAGTATAAAAACCCTAAAACCACTTAAAATATTTTAAAATCCTAAAGTATCTTAAAAAAACTAAAAATCCATAAAAATGTAAGAAACCATGAAAAACCCAAAGAAAAACATAAAACCCTAAAACACTTAAACCCCTTAAAAACCTAAAAATACTAAAAACCCTAAAAAACATAAAAACCCAAAAAAACCTAAAATTTCATAAAAAGTCTGAAAACCCATAAAAATCTGAAAAAGTACCAAAATTCCCTAAAAACAAAAAAAATCATGAAAACCCCTATGAAAAAATTAAAAACATAAAAACACTTAAAACCCCTAAAAACCTAAAAACACTAAAAACCCCAAAAGATCCCCAAAACCCTAAAAACCACTAAAACCATAAAACACATAAAAACCGTAAAATAGATAAAAACACAAAAATCACTAAAAACATTAAAATATCATTAAACCCCTAAAAGAATAAAAAACATAAAAAACCACAAAAAAACTCAGAAAACCCAAAAATCCAAAAAAAACACAAAAGAACCCTAAAATACTTAAAACCACTAAAAACCCTCAAAATACCAAAAAAATAATAAAACCCCTTTAAAATACTAAAAAGGGTGAAAAAATATCAACAAATGAAAACCCCTAAAACCCTAAAACCCCTTAGAAAACCTAGAAAACCTAAACACTTAAAACACCTAAAAACCAAAAAATTCTAAACCCCATAAAAACCCATAACACCATAAAAACCATAAACACTGTATAACCCTAAAGACTTAAAAACCAATAAAACCCAAAAATACCCTAAAAATCTAAAAACCCTTCAAAACCTTAAAAACATTAAAAAATGAAAAAAACTATAAAACCCCTAAAACCCAAAAAGACCTAAAAATTATCAAAACCCCATAAAGCATGAAATCCTAATAACCTATGAAAAAGTTAAATAAATTAAAACACTAAAAACCATAAAAAACATTAAAATACCTAAATACCCTAAAAACATTAAAAAATCCTAAAACCCACAAAAACTAGAAGAAAAATTTAATAAAATAAAAACACTTAAACCCCATAAAAACTAATAATGCTAAAAACCCTAAAGGACCCCAAAAATCATAAAAAATCCTAAAAACCATAAAACCCCTAAAAACATTAAATATCATTAAAAACACAAAAAACCTCTAAAATTTATTGAATCCCCTAAAACGTTAAAACACTAAAAAACTAAAAACTCAAAAGAAAACTCTTAAACACCCAAAAAACCATATAACCATATAAAACCCAAACAACCCTAAAATTATTCAAACCCCCTATAAACCCAAAAACCCATAAAATCTAATAATACCCTTAAAAATTTATAAAAACATAAAAAACCCTAAAGACCTAAAAACCCCTTAGAAAACTGTAAAAATATAGAAACACAAAAAACTCCTCAAAAACATAAAAATGATACTTTTTTTAAAACCCTAAAAATACTAACCACCATACAACACATAAAAACTATAAAACCCCTAAAAACCCATAAGAACCTTAAAACCCCATTAAAAACTATAAAAACCCTTTAAAATTATAAAAATGATAAAAACACTGAAAACCAATAAAACCCAAAAAACTCAAAAATAAACCATAAAACCCAAAAAACCATAAAATCCAAAAAAACCTTAAAAACCATCAAAATCCATAAAATCGTTAAAAATCATAAAATTCCAAAAATAACCCAAGAAATCACTAAAAATGTAAAAAAACCTATAAATCTTGAAAACCCCTAAGAAAACCATTGAAACAAAAAAAGCTCTTGAAACCCCTTAGTAGCTGAAAAAACCATGAAAAACCCTAAAACCCATAAAACCCATAAAAACAATAAAAAACCCTAAAAACCTTAAAAACACTAAAACCCACTAAAAACTAAAAAACATTTGAACTCTTAAAAAAATTAAAAAAAGTAAAAAACCATAAAACCAATAAAAAACCCTTAAAACCCAAAAAAAACATAAAAACCCAAAAAACCATAAAGCCATAAAAATCTATATAATAGAAAAACACTAAAACCATTAGGAAAAATTTAAAAACCCATGAACAAATAAAACTCTTAAAAATATTAAAAACACTAAAACCCTAAAGATTAGTAAAAACCCTAAATATCATAAACCCATTAAACCCATAAAACCCATAAAACCCCATAAATACCTAAAACTCCCCTAAAAACTATAAAATAATTTTAAACCACTAAAACATTAAAAACTCTAAATAAAATTGAAAACCTTAAAACACTTTTAAACGCTTAAATCCACAGAAAAGATATAAAAAACCAAAAAACCCTTTAAACATCAATCTCTTTAATTATCATAAACCCCATTAAAATCATAAAAACCCATAAAAATCAGGTAAAAAGTAAAAACCTGCAAAACCCTAAGAAATCCATAAAATATTTAAAACACATAAATCCCCTAAAATCAAAATAATAATAATAAAAATCCTAAAAAACCATAAATTCCCCAAACCCACTAAAATCTCAAAAATAATTTAAAATAATAAAAAAATCTTAAAAATGATAAAAATTCACAAAAAACTATCAAAAAAATAAATAAAAATGACAAAAAACACTAGAAACACCCAAGAAAACCATAAAAACCTCTAAACACATAAAACAAATAAAAGTGCTAAAACACTGAATGACCTTAAAATCCCCTAAACCCACACAAACACATAAAATACTTTAAAACCCCTACAACCCTATAAAAACCAAAACTAATAAAATCTCAAAACACCAATTTAACCACTAAAAACGATAAAAAATATAAAAAACCATAAAACCCAAAAAAGATAAAAACCCTTACAACCCTAAAAATAATAAAAAACCTCAAATATCCCTAACAACCCTAAAAAATTAAAATCCTAAAAAATCAATAAATCCATAAAAAACATAAAGAACATAAAACCTTGAAAACTCTAATAAAAACTTAAAAATAAAAAAGCATTTAAAACCCCTAAATAACATAGCATGCTAAAACCCCAAAAAACCAAAAAAAATCACAAAAAACAGAAAAACCATAAATCCCATAAATACGTTAAAATTCATAAAAACCCTTAAAAATCTAAAAAATACACTAAAACTATAAATCCCCTTTAAACTCCTAAAAACTCTAAAAACCCTTAAAACTCCAAAAAATTAAAAATACCCCGTCAGACCAAAAAACTAAAAAAACCCTAAAAACACTCAAAATCATTAAAAACACTAATAATCACAAAAATCCTAATATAGCCTTAAATTCTTAAAAAAAGTAAAATCCATAAATCCCAAAAAACACAAAAGAAAACCTTAAAAACCAAAAAACACTTAAAACCCATAAAAAATTAAAAACCCAAATAAAACTTAAAAACACAAAAATATCCTAAAAAGAGAAAACCCCTCAAAATACAAAAAGAACTATATAAAACTATAAATCCTAAATTAGAACTAAATTTCACTAAAACCATAAAAATAATAAAAAACACTAAAAACCCATAGGAAAACCTTAAAAACCTAAAAACACTTAAAACCCATAATAACCAAAAACTAATAAAAATTCTAAAAACCCTAAACCCCTACAAACATTCAAACCCCATTAAAACCTAAAAAGAAGCACTAAAAATATAAAATACATTTAAACACATAAACATGTTAAAAAGATATAAAAAAACATAAAACTCCAAGAAATCAAAAAGCCCTTTAAAACCCCAATAAAACCAAAAAATCTTAAAACCCTAAAAATACTAAAAAATCATAATACCCCATAAAAATTATAAAAAATCCATATAAATAAATAAAAATGGAAATACCCCCTAATATCCCTGAAAATGACAAATATAAACTTACAAAAGTAAAAACATTTAAAACCTTAAAAACCCTAAAATAATTAAAAACCTTAAAAAACCGTAAAACCTGAAAAACCCTAAACACCCCTAAAAATCCAAAAAATCCTAAAAACCCATAGAAACAAAAAAAATACAATTAAAACCCTGAATAATATCTAAAATCCAAAAAATTATAAAAAACTCTAAAACCCTAAATCACAAAAAACTCAAAAAACCCCCCAAACCCAAAAACGCTATAAAAAACCCCCTAAAACCCTCAAATACCTGAATACCCTAATGAACTATAAAAAACTTAAGAAAGCACTAAAAATACCTCAATACATAAAAACCCTAAAACTATTAAAACCCTAAAAAAACCTTAAAAACCATAAAAAACATAACACCCCTAAAAATATACAAAATGTTAAAACCCCTAAAATAACTAGAAAATACCTAAAAGCCCTAGAAACCAACTAAAAAAATCTAAAAACCATTTAAACACCTAAAATGATAAAAAACTATAAAAATACCTTAAAAACCCTAAAAAACAAATATCCCTAAAAATTAGAAAAATAACTATAAAAACCAGGAAAACCATCAAAATACCTAAAACCCCTAAATACCCATAAAATCACAAAAGTACCAAAAGTATCATAAAATTACTAAAAGCCCCAAAAAATTTACAAACCCCTAATAACTATAAAAACCTCCAAGAAAACATTAAAAACATAAAAACACTTAAATCCCTTAAAATACTAAAAATACTTAAAACCAAAACAAACCTGAAAATCTCTAAAAACCATAAAACACCTAAAAACATTAAAAACCCTAAATCCCCATAAAAACCCTAAAAACCACTAAACTCCATAAAACCCTTAAGACCCCAAAAATGTTTAAAATCCCTAAAAAACCTCAAAACCTTAAAAAACATAGGAAACTCATAAAAACCATAAAACCCATAAAACCTAAAAAAATCCAAAAAACATAAAAAAATCCTAAAAATCCTAAAAATGCCTGAAAACATAAAAAATATAGAAAAAACCTAAGAAAACATAAAACCTAAATACACTTAAAACACATAAAAGAGCAAAGAAAAATAAAAAACCCCTTAGAACACTAAAAACAATAAAAAACACTAACAACCTATAAAACATTAAACCCTTAAAAACCCCTAAAACCCACTAAAACCCCTGAAACCCATTAAACCCATAAAAATATAAAAAATTAAAATCCATTAAAATTAAAAAAACCCCTTAAAAACACAAAACAAGCATGAAAAACCATAAAAACCAAAACACACTAAAATCCCTAAAAACTCTATAACCATAAAAACCTAAAAAAGTATTAAAACCTCTAAAAACATAAAAAAACTCTAAAACCCTAAAAACCCCTAGAAAACCTCAAACACCTAAAAACACTTAAAACCCTAAAAAACTAAATAATAATAATATCATAAAAACCAAAAAAAAACCTAAGAAATATTACATACCATAAAACCCCATAAAACCCCTAAAACCACTACGAACTCTAAAAACCTATTAAACCCCTCAAAATAATAAAAATGTTACAAAACCATACAACCCTTAAAAACTCAATAAAACATAACATTTACAAAAAACCCCATAAAAACACTAAAAACCACTAAAGACGAAGAAAAAACCCAGAAACCCATAAAAACACCAAACAATTAAAACCCTTTAAAACAAAAAAACACTGAAAATGCTAAAAACCTTAAAAACCCACAAAACCCTAAAAACTTCTAAAAAATAAATAAAACTATAAAACTTGTAAAATTATAAAAAAAATATAAAAACATTAAAAACCCTAAAAATCAACCAATCATAAAAACCCTAAAAACCCCTCAACCCCCTCAAAATCATCAAATAAGCTAAAACATATAAAAATCCATTAAAATCCATGAAAATCCCTGAAAAATTAAAACCCATAAAACCCCAATGAAATTATTAAAAATATAAAAACACATAAAACATCAAAAAACATAAAAAACGCTAAAAAATTAAAAAACCATAAAAACCTAAAAACCTAAAAAACCTTACAAACCCCAAAAATCACAAAAAATCCTAAAAACCATTAAAAACTATAAAATTCCTTTAAACCCATAAAAAAGTTAAAAATATATCAACACCCTTAAGGCCCATAAAAACTCAAAATACCCCTAAAAACCACAAAACCATAAAATCCCTTAAAATCATAAAACACCCCCAAAATCCCTAAATACACTAAAAACATAAAAAACCAAAAAAAGCACTAAAAATCAAAGAATTTTTAAAAACCCGTAAAAATGCTAAAAATATTAAAAAACCCTTATAAACATAAAAACACTTAAACCCCCTAAAATCCTACAAAGTGCAATAAACCCTAAAACCCTAAAAACCCTAAAACAGCCCAAAATCCCCAAAACCTATAAAACCAATAAAAATACTAAAAAATACCTTAAATCAATAAAAGTGTAAAAAACATAGAAAACATAAAAAACACTAAGAAAATCATTAAATCCTAAAACCCTTATAACCCCTAAAAATGATGAAGCCCTAAAAGCCCTAAAATACCCTAAATGTCCATTAAAATATTTGAAACCATAAAAAACAACTGAAAACATAAAAACATAGTAAAAACCATAAAAGCACAAAAACCATATAAAAACTCTAAAAACCCTTTAAAATACTAAATTTGTTTTAAAACCCGAAAACCCTTAAAACCCATAAAAACTAAGAAAACCATAAAAACCCAAAAAAACCCTTAAACCACTAAAAACTGTTAAAACTCATAAAAATCTAAAAAAAATTGCCCAAACCAATCAAAATATTAAAAAATCCCTCATACCCCTAAAAACATAAAAACCCTAAAAATTTTAAAAACCACAACAAATCGTAAAAACCTACAAACACATAAAACCCATAAAAATCCTAAAAACACAAAAACCCTAAAAACCATTAAAATCCCTAAAATCCCAAAAAACCAAAAAAAGTAAAACAAACCTAACAATCAGTAAAAATATAAATACCCCTAAAAGTACTGAAAACCCCTAATATACCCTTAAGAACCTAAAAATGCTTAAAACCCCTCAAAACCTAAAATTGAAAAAAATGATAAATGACTAAGAAAACCTTAAAACCACATAAAACCATAAAAACCACACAAAAACATAAAAACCCTAAAACCTGCAAAACCATTAAAACCCACTGAAAATCTTAGAAACCCTTAACCCCCTAAAAAATTAAAAAACCATTAAAACCCTAAGATGCTAAAAAATACTAAAGAAAACCCAAAACCCCTAAAAACCATAAAACCCCTAAAAACCATAAAATACCTAAAACCATAAAAATTCATAATAATATAAAAAATCTCTATAAATCCCTAAAAATTAAAAAATAGTAAAATCCGTGCAAAAACATTAACAACATATAAACTTTTAAAACCCCTGACCCCCCTCCCAAAAAAACCTCTAAAACCCTAGAAAAAATAAAAAAACTGAAAGGCAATAAAACCATAAGAACCCCTACAATCATTAAAAAACCATAAAACCCCATAAAAACCCTAACACCTACTAAAAATTTAAAATCCCTTTTAAACCAAAAAATTGTCAAAATATACTAAACACCGTAAAACCTAAAAACCCTACAAACCATAAAAACCCCTAAAATCCTTAAAATCTCTAAACATCTCTAAAAACCATAAAATCCTAAATAATCCTTAAAACCCCTAAAAATATAAAAAATCCCTAAAAATGCTAAAAAATGATAAAAACCCTAAAAGACCCTAAAAATGAATAAAACCATAAACCCTATAAGAAACCAATCAAACCCAAAAAACCCCAATAAAACATTAAAAATATTTTAAACCCCTAAAACTATTAAAAGTTATAAAACCCTTAAAAAATCTAAAAAATACAAAAACCCATAAAACCCTAAAAAACCCCAAAAATCCCTAAAACCCCAAAAAACCCTAAGAACCCTAAATACCTTAAAAAGTCTCAAAACCCCTATAACCCCTAAAAACCATAAAAATACTAAAAAATTCAAAAAAATCCCTAAAAACAAAACAAAACACTAAAATTTATGAAAAAAACTAAGAAAACAATAAAACCTAAAAATTATAAAAACCCCTAAAACCTTAAAAATGCTGATAACACTAAACACCCCTAAAAACCAAAAAAAACCTAAAAATTAAAAAACACATTAAACCCTAAAAACCTATAAAAATCTAAAAACCTTCAAACTGATAACAATGTTAAAAACTCTAAAAAATGTAAACAACATAAAAAAATAAAAATATACCCTAACACACAAAAAACCCTAAAACACCTGAAAGCCCTTAAAAATGCAAAAAATCATAAAATTCCTTAAAAGAACCTAAATGCCTAAAAATTAAAAAACCCTAGAAATCATGAAAAAACCTAAGAAAATATTAAATAACTAAACAAACTTAATACCCTAAGAACATAAAAAACACTTAACATAATAAAACCCCTAAAACACTAAAAACACTAAAACACTCAAAATCTAATAAAAACCAAAATCCCCATAAAATCATAAAAACCCTGAAAATATGTAAAAACATAAACAACACATATAAATCCTAAAGAAAAATGTTTACATTAAAAAACTAAAAATAATTAAATCCCCTAAAGAAACTAAAAACACTAAAAATCCTAAAAGTCCCTAAAAACACTAAAAAAACCAAAATTCCATAAAATCCCTTGAAACCTTTAAAACCCTAAAAACCTAAAAAATACTCAAAACCGACTAAAAAATCTACAATCCCTTTAAAATCCTAAAAAGATTAAAAATAATAAAACATTATAAATCCACTAACAATCAACCCCTTTTAAAAAACAGAAACCCTTAAAAACCCATAAAAATCCTAAAACACTCAAAATCCCTAAAAACCAAAAGAAAAAAATTTAAAAAATCACTTAAAACCCTGAAAAGCATAAAAACTCTAATAAATCTATAAACCCTAAGAAAACCATAAAAAGTAAAAAAAACCTAAAAACCCTAAGAAATGCTAATAAAGCTAAAAATCCTAAGAACCATACAACCCTAAAAACCTTAAAAACCCTACAAATCTTAAACCCACTAAAAAATCTAAACACCCTTTAAACCCCAAAAAACATTAAAATACATATAAAATGTAAAAAACCTAAAAAGCAAAAAAATGCAAAAAAATTCTAAACCATAAAAAACATAAAACCCCTCAAACTCCCAAAAAATAATAAAATATTTAAACATTCTAATAATCCCTAAAAATTCTTAAAATGTAAAAAAATAAAAAACATTGAAAACACAACAGAAACCCTTGACAACCAAAAGACACTTAAAAAATAAAAAACCCATTACTTATAAAAACCCTAAAAACCAAAAAAAAACCTCTAAAACTCTTAAAACCCCTAAAAACCAATGAAACTCCTAAAAACCACCAAAAATTCAAAAAACCCTTTAACCCCACTAAAAAATTAAAAAACTCTAAAAACCATAAAATCTATTAAAACCGTAAAAAACAATAAAATCCCAATATTACATCAAAACCCTAAAATCTTAAAAAGCACTAAAAACCATCCGAGTCAATAAAATCCCTAAAAACCAATACAAAACTCCTGAAATCACTAATAAGGTAAAAAAACCTAAAACCCTTTAGGAAAACCTTAATAAACTAAAAAAATATAAAGCCCTAGAAACCTAAACGATTCTAAAAACCCTTAAAGTCCCTAAAATCCCCAAAAAATCATAAAACCCTAAAAACATATAAAACCCTACACCCCTGAAAATCTATAAAAACAACTAAATCTCTAAAATCCATAAAAATTATAAAAACGTTAAAATCGAAAAAAAACATTAAAACCCTATGAAAATCATTAAAACCCCTAAAAACCCAACTTATTCATAAAATCCTGAAAAATTGAAAAAACCCTTGAAATCCCTAAAAACCCAAAAAACCAATAAATATCCAAAAAAATCCCTTAAAACCTAAAAAACCTAATAACACTTAGAACCCTATCAAATAATTAAAAACCTAGAAAGAATTAAAAACACTAAAAGACCTAAAAACCATAAGAAACATAATACTTATACAAATCACAAAAATCCCCATAAAATCACTAAAACTCCATAAAAAATCTAAAAAAGACATTAAATACCTAAAAATGTAAATATCACCTGTCAACCATGAAAAAAACTATGAAATCCTAAAAAACATAAACACACTTGAAACCCATAAAAACTGAAAAATGATAGAAACCCTAAATAACCCTCATTCCCACTAAAACCATAAAACCCCCTTAAAACCTTAAAAACCCTAAAACCACATAAAAACCCAAAACCCCCCAAAAAATCTAAAATCCATTTTAATAGATACAAACATTTAAAAAATTTCTATAAATCGTAAAAACATTAAAAACTCAAAATAACCAAAAACCCTAAATACCTTAAAATCCTAGAACCCCTAATATTCTCCAAACCCCCTCAAAATCCATAAAACCCCAAAAAACTGATAAAAATAACAATATACCTTAAAATCCCTAAAAATGTAAAAAACTTTAAAAACACTGAAAAATCATAAGAAAGCCTAGAAACACTTAAAATCACTAAAAACCAAAAAATCTCTAAAATCCCTAAAAACCATAAAAGTCCAAAAAAAACCTAAATCCCACAAAAACCACAAATACCCAAAAAAACATAAAAAAACCTAACAACCTATAAAAACCCTGAAACCACTAAAAACTAATAAAACACTTTAAACCCTGATAAAATGTTAAAAAATATAGAAACCTTTTATCCCCTAAAAAATCAAATTACCCTAAAAAACCAAAAAAAACCATAAAAAATTGAAACTCCTAAAAACCTACAACCCATGAAAATCCCTAAGGGCCCTAAAAATACATAAAAATCATAAAAACCCCCAAAACCCCATAAAAACATAGAAAACCCTAAAAACTGTGAAAAATCCTAATAAAACCTTAAAAATCAAAAACACTTTAATCCCATAAATAACTAAAAATATTAAAAAAATAGAAATCCTATAAAACCCATAGACCCATAAAACTCATAAAAACCTCTAAAAACCATAAAAACACTAACAACCAATCAAAACCCTAAAAATAATAAATTAATCTAAAAACCCTTTAAACCCCCAAAAAAATGAAAAAACCTAAAACCCATTAAAAACCGTAAGAACTCAAAAAATACATATAATCCCTAAAAACCCTAAAAACCCAGAGAACCCTCAAAATAATTAAAACCCTCAAAATCCAAAATTCCCTATAATTCCAAAAAAACATTAAAACCCGTAACAATCTTGAAAACCCCTAAGAAAACCTCAGAAACATGTAAACACTTAAAACCCCAACAACGCCTAAAAAAAATGCTAAAAACATTTAAAATCCTTAAAATTTATAAAAACAATAATAACCCCTAAAACCTTAAAGAGTCTAAGAACCCATAAATTCAAAAGAACCACTAAAAACTCTAAAACCCCTTTTAAACCCCTAAAACGTCCAATAACTCTAAAAACCCTTGAAAAATGCAAAAAACTCAAAAATACTTTAAAACCTAAAAACCCAAAAAAAAACCAAAAACCCCCTAAAACCCTAAAAATATATAAAACCCATAAAATTAGAAAAATAAATAAAAATAAAATAAACCTTAAAAGACTGAAAACCCCTAAAAAACCTTCATAACCAAAAAACACTAAAAACCCCAAAAAACCAAAAAAAAAATCTAAAAATACTAAACAACATAAACCCCTTAAAGACACTACAAACCATAAAAACTCATAAAAACCATAAAAATTCTATAACCCATAAAAATAAAAAAAACTATTAAAAAATTTAAAACCCATTTAATCCTATAAAAACTTTAGTAAAACTCTAAAAACCATTTAAAACACTAATAAACTCAAAAAACAAAAACAAAAACACCCTAAAACCCTAAAATCCCTAAAAACACTAAAAAACAACAAAATTGATAAAAACCATAAAACCCATAAATATTATAAAAAACCGTAAAAAAACATAAAAATTTAAAAAAACATTAAATACCTTGAAAACCCCTGAGAAAACCCAAAAAACCTAAAAATGCATAAAACCCCTTAAAACCTAAAAAATTCTAAAATCCATAAAAACCCTAAAACCCATAAAACAGTATATAAAACATTAAAAACCTAAAAAAACAATAAAAACCCTATAAAGAAAATAAAGATTCTAAAAACCCTCCAACCCCAAATAATGTTAAAATACCACAATCCACTAAAAAACTCAAAATTCCCCAAAAAACCCAAAAAACCCACAAAATTCGTAAAACCCATAAAAACATAAAAAATCCAAAAAAACCATGAAATATCCTAAAATATAAAAAACCATGAAAAACCCTAAGAAAACATTAAAACCAAAAAACACTAAAAAACCCAAAAACCAAAAAATAAAAAACCCCTAAATACCCTAAAATGCCTAAAACCAGTAAAAACCCTAAAATCCCCTAAATTGTTAAAAACCCTAAGAAAACCAAAAACCCAATAAAACCACTAAAACTCCTCTGAAACTCTAAAAACCCTTTAAACCATTAAAAACACTAAATAATATAAAGACCTTAACAACCCTAAAAGGTTATAAAAACCTTACATACCCCAAAACCTAAAAAACCCTAAAGATCATAAAAATCATGAAAATCCTTAAAATCCCTAAATATCCAAACAAATAAACCTAAAAATACCTAAACATCCCTCAAAATGTAAAAAAACTAAAAAACCCTAAAAACTGCTAAGAAAATCACAAAAACCTAAAAACAATTTGAACCATTAAAAACCTAAAAGAAGCTAAAATTCCTAAAAATCCATAAAACCCTAAAACCCTCAAGATCCCTAAAAAAATTAAAACCCATAAGAATAAAAAAAATCTATATAAACAACTAAAAATATAAAAATCCACAAAAACACTAACAAAAAATCTAAAAATATAAGAAAACATAAAACCACTAAAAACCCAAAAAACGCAAAAACCCTAAAAGAATTAAAAACCCCAAAAAACCCCCAAAGGTAATAAAAACTACTCAAACCATTAAAAAATAATAAAAACCCATAAAACCACTAAAAACTCTAAAAACACTTTAATCCACTAATAACGTTTAAAAACACTAAAAACCCTTAAACATTTAAAAACTCAAAAAAAAATCCAAAAACTGAATAAAAAACTAAAAAACGGTAAAAAACTATAAAAACTATAATACCATCAAGGACCCTAAAAACCATAAAAACTGATAAAAATGAACAAAAATCCCTAAATCTACAAATAAAGGTAAAACCATAAAACCCCTAGAAACCCTGATGAAAAATAAAAAACATAAAAACACTCGAAACACTTGAAAACTTAAAAATGCTAAAAACCCTAAAAACCCTAAAAAAACATAAAACATTAAAAACCCTAAAAACCAAAAAGAAAATTTAAACCATAATGATTCAAAAATATACTATAAAAACTCTAAAAACTCTTTAAACACGTTAAAATGTTAAAAACTATAAAAACCGTAAAAACTCAAAAAACCCCTAAACCCCCAAAAAACCCAAACACCAAAAAAAACCCTAAAACCCCTCAAAATCCCTTAAAACCCAAAAAAAACATAAAAACATTAAAAAAATACATAAGAATCCCTAAAAATATAAAAAACCCATAAAATTTGAAAAACAATAACAAAATTTGAAAAAAAACACTTCAGACCCCTAAAAAACTAAAAATCCCTAAAAACCTTAAACACCCTTTAAACCCATAATAATTAATTAAAAACCTAAAAACCAACTAAAAATATACAACCTTTTAAACCCATATAAAAATTAGAAAACTCTAAAAAATCATAAAAATCTTACAAAACTCACAAAAACCTAAGAACCACAAAAATCCCTAAAACCAATTAATATCCCTTAAACCCACCAATATCCCTAAAACCCAAAAAACCCCAAAAAACCCTATAAAAACCCAAACATCCATAAAATGTAAAAAACACCTAAGAAAAACATCAAAACCTTTAAACACTTAAAATCACAAAAAACCTAAATAATGCTAGAAACTCAAAAACAATTAAAACCCAAAAACCCCTAAAACTCCCATAACCATAAAAACTCCAAAACCCTCTAAAAACCTAAAAACCCCCAAAAAATATAAATAACCTTTAAACCCCTAAACATGTTTCAAAACTTTATAAAAACCATAAAAACCATAAATTCCCTAAAAAACCTAAAAGTCTGTAAAATCCCTTCAAAATCCTAAAAAAGTACTCAAAATCTATAAAAAACCATGAAAATCCCTTATAAAAACATATAAACCTAAAACACTTAAACACCCTAAAACCAATAAATCATAAAAACCCTAAAAACTCATAAAATCAAAACAAACCATAGATATCCTAAAAACTACCTAAAAACTCTAAAAACCCCTAACAAAATCTTGACAACCAATTATCACTTAAAACCCATAAAAATCTAAAAATAATAAGAAACCTAAAGAACCTAAAAACCCCCAAAACCACCTAAAACCCTTAAAACAAAAAAATTAACAAAAATCATAAAAACCCACTAAAACTTTTAAAAACATTTAAACCCCTAAAAATGTTAAAAAACTCTAAAATACCTTAAAGGCCTAAAAAACTAAAAAAAACCAAAAAACTAAGAAACTCTATAAGTCTATAAAAATTCCAAAACCCACAAAAATTCTAAAAAATAATTAAAATTAACCTTAAATCCCTATAAAACCCTAAGAAAGAATTAAAAACAAAAAAAAAATCATTTAAGAACTATAAAAAACTAAATACCCATGAAAGACCCTAAAAATCATAAGAAACACTACAAATAATAAAACCCAAAACGCCTTAAAATTCTATAGCCGATAAAATAACTAACAAAAACTCTAAAACCCTTTAAAACCCCTAAAAATGTAAAAACTTATAAATGCACTAAAAACCCTTCAATCTCAAAAAAACCCTATAAACCATAAACACCTAAAATCAATCAAAATCTCTAAAACCTTAAAACCCAAAAAACCCGAAAAACTCTAAACCCCTTTTAAACTCTATCAGTTTAAAAAACTCTAAAAAACATAATAAATAAACAAACCTAAAGACACAAAAAAATCTCAAAAAACCCTCAAAATCCCTAAAACACCTAAAAGCTATAAAAATATCCATAAAAATAAGAAAACCTAAAAAACATAGAAAATATCTAAAAATTTTAAATATAAAATATTATTTAAACCCATAAACACCAATAAAATACTACAACCCAAAAAAGCCAAAAAACCCTAAAACCGTAAAAACCATAAAACTCCTAAAAATAATAAAACCCCTTAAGAAACTTATAAAACCCCCAAAACCCATTTAACACTCTAAAAAAGCCTTTAAGCCTCCAAAAATGTTGAAAAATATTAATGAAATTAAAACACATTAAAAATGAAAAAACACTAAAACCATAAGAAACCATAAAACCCCTAAAAACCCAAAAACATCTTAAAACCCTCAAAACCAATAAAAAAACCAAAACACCATAAAACCCCTAAAAATAGATAATTTTTTTAAAACCCCTAGAACCATTTAAAAACCATAAGAAAACCTAAAAACACAAAACCACTTGATACCCTAAAAGATGAAAAAACCCCTAAATCCCTAAAATTCCTAAAAAACCCTAAAACATAAAACCCCCTAAAAAGCATAAAAAACCTTAAATTTACCACAAATTCCCTAAACCCACTAAAAACTCTAAAAACAATTTAAACCCTTAAAGCATTAAAAGCCAAGAAAAACA
The DNA here is from genome assembly GCA_963277665.1 of Viscum album. Classification (NCBI taxonomy): domain Eukaryota; kingdom Viridiplantae; phylum Streptophyta; class Magnoliopsida; order Santalales; family Viscaceae; genus Viscum; species Viscum album. The sequence continues at coordinate 1,419,998,063 of OY728136.1, read as the reverse complement.
TTAAAAACCCCAAAAAAATCAAAACCCCATATAATCCAAACAAATATAAAAACCCTAAAAACCCTAAAAACCCAAACTACCCTAAAAACTGATAAAAATCATTAAAAATACCTAAAATGTTAACATCCATAAAAACCAAGAAATAAATAAAAAACCTTTAAACCCTAAAAACACTAAAACCCCTAAAAACCACAAAAAACCCTAAAATCCCATAAAACCACTAAACCCACCAAACACTATAAAAATCATCTAAACCCCTACATTTTTTTTGGTGATGGCTCCCGCGTCTCCTAGCTCCTCTCGCATTTGGGTCTTCCATCAGCGTCAATGCTTCTTCGGAGTGGTTTGGGATCCTCATACAACATCTTTCTTTGTTCTCGAGGTGAGTTTTCCATGGATTGATGGTTCCCTCACAGGTCTTCTCTAGAAGCAGCTTTAGATGAAGGCTTCATCCAATTTCGACCAAGCCAGTTCTGGTCATTCTGGATTTCAGCATTATAGAGCTTTCATTGGGTGGACCGGACTTTTTTCTAGGCGATTCATGGAGGGGGTGGTCAAATTTGGACTTCCTAGTGTGCAACTGGTTTTTTGGGGTAGCTCTGGACCCTCCGGCGTGGGAAGATACAGTTCTTTCAAGGATACGGTGGGAGTTGGTCTCCCCTTCGTTCGGTGTTGTAGATCCATTGTTGAGTGGACAAGATACATTCTCCATGCTTTGCTTGGAGCTGGATCTGGTCGCAGTGTTTGCAGATCCGTGGTGGAACCACTTGGATCTGGAGTCTTCGATGTGCACCTCTACAGATCCAGGGATGAGCGGGTCAGATTTTGGTGTTCCAATTCATGGAGATGGGCTTCAGTTGTGTTTCTCAGACTCGCGGTAGAAGGAGCTCTTCAGTTTATTCCGAAAATCCGGTATGTTGTCTTTAGAGTGGGTTTGTTCCTGCTTTTTTCTCTTCTCTTGGTTTTATGATGGCTCGTGGTTTTAGTGCACTACTGCTTTGTGGGTGCATGATTGATCTGCTATTATGGTTCGCTTTGCTGGTGGACTGGTTCTCTAGTGGGGATCTTCATTTGGTTGGAGATACTCTGTTTGAATTTAAGGCTGAGGTGGTTCTGACTTTTTCGATTTTGTTTATGCTGTTGTGGCATTTGGTGTGTGTTGATGAGGTAAGTAGGCATTTTGCTGATGCTTGCTCATGAGGCCTTGAAGGAAATGTGGGCTGGCTGAAACTCTGTTGTTGGATGATGTTTGTGGCTGGACTGGTGGTTGCTGGATGGTGTGAGTCACTGAAGGCTGATTGGTTTGAAGATGATTGTTGTTTCTTGTGCTCGGTAAGGGGTTTTCCTTTGACCCAAAGTGATGAAGGTGAGATTTATTACTATGGTGTTGATGGTTCTATGCTGTTGGTGGTGGATCTTATTGGTGAGATGGTTCCAGATGATGGATTTTGTGAGCTTGGATGCTGGTCATTGGTTAACTATGAGCTGCTGGATGCTGGTTAATGATGGATGATGGTGGTGGCTTCTTGGTTTTGTGTGTTCTTTATTTTTCTTTTTTTTGATCTTTCTTTTTTGGGGTCTTTTGCATCTTCGGTTGTAAAGGGTTTTGGGTGTGGGTTGGTTGACCCCTCCCCGCCCTTGTCTGTTGTATCTCTTTTTTTCTTTCTAATAAATTTGGGGGGGGGGGCTGGGAATAGCCTGACCCTCACATTTTCCTTGCCCCTATAAATTTTGAAAATCTCCAAAATATTAGAAAAACCATAAAAACCCCAAAAAACCTAAAACCCCAAAAAACTATAAAACACTAAAAAAACCTTAAAAAAATAAAAAATCAATAAAAAATCTAGAAAAATAAAAATACTAAAAAATCATTAAAAAATACAAAAAACATAAAAACCCTTAAAATAGAAAAAGAACTCTATAAAAAGGATAAAAAACTAAAAACACAAAAAACCCCCTAAAAATAAAAAAACCCTAAAACTGTAAAAAAAACATAAAACCCCAAAAAAACATTTAAAACCCTAAAAGCACGTAAAACGCCTAAATCCCAATAAATAATCCAAAAAACCTTTAAAACCTAAAAATGTTAAACAAATATAAAAATATTAAAAACGAAAAACCCTAAAAATCTATAAAAATGTAAAAAAAGTAAAACCCCTAAAAATTCAATAAAATTTCTACAAAGTCACTAAAAATACCTACAAAAATTAAAAAACCCTAAAACTCAAAAAAACTAAAAAAAATAAAAAAATAAACCAATTAAACCCCTAAAAACCTAAAAATGAAAAAACCATATAAACCAATAAGTAAACCTAAATAACCTAAAACCCCTAAAAACACCAAAAACCTTAAAAAATAAAAAAACCCATAAAACTGCTAAAAACCCACTAAAATATTTAAACAATTTAAAGACATAAACATGTTAAGAAATACTAAAAACCAATAAAATCCCCAAAAAGTAAAAAATAACCCTGAAAATCCAAAAAACACAAAATCCATAATATCCCAAAAAACGAAAAAAAGGCCTCGAAATCCCTAAAAACCCAAGAAACCATAAAATATTAAAAAATAAATAAATTCCCTAAAAATTTAAAAAACCATAAAAACCCTAAAAATCGCTAAGAGAAGCTTAAAAACCTAAAAACACATGAAACCTCTAAAAACCTAAAACACAAAAAACCCTAACAAACCGTCAAAACCCTAAATACCATAAAACACAAAAAAAATTTAAAAAACCCCTAAAACTCCTAAAAATCCCTAAAACCCCTAAGAACCTGGAAACCCATACATCCCTTAAAAATACCTAAAAACCTTAAAAAAATTTATAAAAACAAACAAATACCAAAAAATCATAAAAGACAAAAACCCAAAAAACCTGAAAACCCCTATGAAACCCCAAAAAACTAAAAAAAGTTAAAACCACTAAATACCAAAAATTATAGAAACCATTAAAACCCCAAAACCCTGAAAATCCCTAACACTCTTAAAAATCCATAAAATTACCAAAAAAGCCCAAAAAATCGTAAAAAATTAAAAAAAACCATAAAACCCTGAAAAACCTTTAAAAACCATAAAACATGAAAACAGTTTAATCCCGTAAAAACCATAAAATAGTAAAATCCTAAAAAAGACATAAAAAAGGCCATAATACCATTAAAATCCCTAAAAACCCTAAAACCCCTAAAAACATTAAAAACCCTAAAAATACATAAAAACCATAAAAACACAAATACTCCTAAAACCCATAAAAACCATAAAATCCTTAAAACACTAAAAATCCCTAAAAAATCAAAAATCCATAAAAATACTAAAAAATACATAATAACCCCAAAAAACATAAAAAACCCTTAAACCTTGAAAAACTATAACAAAATTTAAAAAACACTTAAGATCCATAAAAAACATAAAAATCTCTAAAAACCATTAAACCCTATAATAATTCATTAAAACCCTAAAAACCCAGAACAACTATAAAACCATTTAAACCCATAAAAACATTAAAAAACTTATAAAAACCATAAAAATCCTACAAAACGCAAAAAAAAACCTAAGAACCAAAAAAAACCATAAAACCCATAAAAATCCCTTACAACCTCCAATATCCCTAAATCCCTAAAATCCAAAAAAATCCAATAAAACCCCAAACATCCTTAAAACGTAAAAAACCCTAAGAAAAAATTCAAAACAAAAACACACTTAAAACCCCTAAAAACCTAAATAAATCTAGAAACTCAAAAAAAATATTAAAACCCTAAAAACCAAAAAAAAACCCCAAAACCAAAAAAACTCTAAAACCCTCTAAAAAACTAAAAACCCAAAAATATATCAAAAAACTTTAAACCCCTAAACATGATTCGAAACACTACCAAAATCATAAAACCCATCAATTCACTAAAAAACCTAAATGTTCATAAACCCCTTCAAAATCCTAAAGAAGCACTCAAAATCCATAAAAAAGAGAAAACCCGTGAAAACCCCTTATAAAAACTTAAGAACCTAAATAAAACCCCTAAAACCTAAAAATAAAAAAAGCCTCAAAAGCTATAAAAAACCATATAAATCCTAAAAAATACCTATACACCCTGAAACCCCCTAATAAAATCTTAAAAACCAAAAAACACTTAAATCCCATAAAAATCTAAAAATACTAAAAACCCTAAAAGACCCTAAAGACCCTAAAAACCCTAAAACCCAAAAAATCCAAAAAAGTTATAAAAATATTAAAAATGGACTAAAAGTTTAAAAACCCTTTAAACACCTTAAAATGTTTAAAAAACTCTAAAAACCCTTAAAAGGCCAAAAAAACTCAACAAAAGCATCAAACCAAAAACCTAAAAATCCCTAAAAATCCCTAAAAACACTAAAAACCATAAAATTCTAAAAAATACCTAAAATTAAAAAACCCTAAAACCCTAAAAACCCAAATAAATAATTAAAAAACAAAAAAAACATTTAAGACCACTAAAAAACTAAAAACCCCTAAAAGACCTTAAAAAACTAAAAAACACTAAAAACATTAAACCCATAAAAGCCTTAAAAAATAAAAAATATCCATTGCCTATCTAAAAACATGCAAAATACTCTAAAACCCTTTGAAACCCCTAAAAATGTTAAAAATTATTAATGCACTAAAAAACCTAAAAACTCTAAACACCCTAAAAACCATAAACACCTAAAAATCCTCAAAATATATAAAACCACTAAAACCCTAAAAACACTAAAAACTCTAAAAACCCTTTAAAACTCTATCAATGTAAAAAAAGTCTAAACACATAAAAACTAAACAAACATAAAGACCAAAAAAACTCAAAAAACCCTCATATACCTAAAAATATTAAAAATACAAAATAATACAATAAAACATAAGAAAAACCTAAAAACATAAACAAAACCTCATCATAAATTAAAAATAAAAAATTCTTCAAACCCATAAAAAACTACTACCCAAAAATTGCAAAAAACCAAAAAACCATAAAAACCCCCAAAAACCATAAAATCCCTAAAAAACTCATAAAAACTCCAAAACCCACTAAACATTATAAAAACACAAAAACCCATAAAACCCATAAAAACTCAAAAACACCTTAAAAACTCTAAAAACCCAATAAAAACACAAAAACCCATAAAAATTCTAAAAATAACTCATATTTTTAAAACCCCTAGAACACATTAAAAACCAAAAGAAAACCTAAAAATATAAAACCAATTAATACCCTAAAAGATGCTAAAAACTCTAAATCCCTAAAAATCCTAAAAAACACAAAAACCATAAAAACATAAAAACCCCTAAAACCTTTAAAAACCCTAAAAGACATATAAATACCGTAAACCCACTAAAAACTCTAAAACCCTTTAAACCCCTAAAAACATTAAAATCTTAGAAAAACCTTAAAAACTAAAAAAAACTCAAAAACCCATATAATCCATATATATATATATATATATAACCCTATAGACCATAAAACCCTAAAAGCCATAAAAAGTAATAAAAATATTTAAAAGCCCTAAAAATCCCTAAAATGTTAACATCCATAAAAACCATTAATGCAATAAAAAAATTCGTAAAACCATAAAACCCCTAAAACCCTAAAAACCACAATAACCAAAAAACCCCTTAAAACCCTAAAACCCACTAAAAATTATAAAAAACCATCTAAAACCTTATAAATGATGAAAATATTCAAAAAATTATAAAATCCTATAAAATCCAAAAAACCATAAAACCCCAAAAAACCATAAATACCAAAAAACCCAAAGACCCCACAAAATCCATAAAAACTCTATAAATATAAAAATCTTAAAAAATCCCAAAAAATTCCAAAAAACATAAATACCCTTAAACATGGAAAAAATCTAAAAAATGATAAAAACCTAAAAACACAAAACCCTTAAAATCTAAAAAACCCAAAAACCAACAAAAACATTAATATATTTAATATCAAAAAAACCCTAAAATCCCACTAAATAATCTAAAAAAACATTAAAACCCTAAAAATGAGAAAAAACTGTAAAAACATTAAATCCCTAAAAACTCAAGAAATGCCCTTAAAACCCAAAAGGCCGTAAAAAACATAAAAAACTGTAAAACACCTCAAAATCTCTAAAAGCACTCAAAATCCATAAAAATCCTACAAAGTCCCTAAAAACACCTAAAAACATAAAAATCCATAAAACCCTAAAAAACACTAAAAACATTTTTAAAAAGAAAACAATTAAACCCCATAAAAACCTGAAAATGCTAAAAACCCTATAAACCACTAAGTATCCCTAAATGCCCTTAAATTCCTACAAACACACAAAACCTTAAAAAAATAAAAATATCCCATAAAACCACAAACACCCCACTAAAATATAAAAATAATTTAAATCCCTAAAATGTTAAAAAATCTAAAAACCCAAAAATTCCCAAAAAAGTCAAAAATAACCCTGAAAATACAAAAAACATAAAAACTATAATCTGAATAAAAAACCCAAAAGCCCTTGAAAACCCTAAAAACTCTAAAAAACCATCAAATCAAAAAAAATACATAAAATCCATAAAAATGTTAAAAAACTAAAAAACCTTGAAAAATCCGAAAGAAAATCTTGAAATCCTAAAAACACATGAAACCTCAAAAATCCTAAAACACCAAAAACCCTAATAAACCATCAAAATCCTAAAATCCATAAAACTCCTAAAAACTCATCAAAACCCCTAAAACCCCAAAAAATCCATAAAAACCATGAGACCCTAAAAATCATAAAACCCTTAAAAATCCCCAAAAACCTTTAAAAACCTTAAAAATCTAAAAAAATCCCTAAGAATTCCTAAAACATTAAAAACCCTAAAACCCTGAAAACCCCCAATAAAACCCGAAAAACCAAAGTACACTTAAAACCCCTAAAAACATAAAATTATAGAATCTCTAGAAACCGTTAAAACCCTAAAACCATAACACACTAAATCTTCTTAAAACCAATAAAAATCCATAAAAATACCAAAAATTTCAAAAAATTCCTTAAAACATAAAAAACCATAAAACCTTGATAACCCCTATAAAAACCATAAAATAAAGAAAATACTTTAAACCCCTAAAAACCCTAAAAATGGTAAAAACCTAAAAAAGAAAGTAAAAAGCCATATAAAACACTAAAAATACCTAAAAACGTAAAACACCTAAAAACATTAAAAATCCCTAAAAATACATAAAAACCCCACCCCCCCCCCCCAAAAAAACCCCATAAAACCCAAGAAAATCATAAAAACCATAAAAATTTTAAAACCCCTCAAAATCCCTAAAAACGAAAAAAACCATAAAAATCATAAAAATCCATAAGAATCCCTAAAAACATAAAAGCCCTAATATCTTAAATAACTATAACAATATTTAAAAAATCTCTTAAGACCCCTAAAAACCTAAGAATCCCTAAAAACCATAAAAACCCTTCAAACCCATAAAAATTCATTAAAACCCTAAAACCCCAATAAAAATAATAAAACCATTTAAACCCATAAAAACATTAGAAAAATCTAAAAAACCATAAAAACCCTACAAAACTAAAAAACCCTAATACCAATCAAAAATCATAGAACCCATAAAAATACCTTAAACCCCCCCCCCAAAAAAAATCCCAAAATCCTAAAACTCCCAAAAAACCTATAAAACCCCTAACATCCATAAGACATAAAAAATCCCAAAGAAAAACATCAAAACCTAAACACACTTAAAACCCATAAAAACCTAAATAATGTTAGAAACTCCAAAAAACATTAAAACCATAAAAACCCCCATAACCATAAAAAATCTAAAACCCTGTAAAAACCTAAAAACCCAAAAAAATATAAATAACCTTTAAACCCCCATACATGTTTCAAAACTCTATAAAAATCAAAAATTCCCTATAAACTCTAAATGTCCCTAAAACCCCCCATTAAAATACTAAAAAAGCATTCAAAATCCGAAAAAAGGAAAAAAAACTATGAAAACCCATTAGAAAAACTTAAAAACATAAAACACATAAAACCCCTAAAAGCTAAAAATCAAAAAAACCCTTAACATTTGTAAAAACAAAAAAACAATAGAAATCCCAAAAAATACCTAAAAATACCTAAAAACTCTGAAAACCCCTAAGAAAATCTTGAAAACCAAAAAACACTTAAAATCAATAAATATCTAAAAATGAAAAAAAAAACCCTAAAAAACCCTAAAAACCAAAAAACCCTTAAAACCCTTAAATTCCAAAAAAGTATTAAAAATCCTAAAAACCGACTAAAATATTAAAAAACATTTAAAACCCTAAAAATGTTAAAAAACTATAAAAACCTTTAAAATCATAAAAACTCAACCAATTCTTAAAATCCAAAAAACCAAAATACCCTAAAAATCTATAAAAACGCTAAAACCATAAATATTCTAACAAATTCATAAATTTAAAAAACCATAAATGTATTAAAATCCTTTATAAAGAATTAAAACAACATTTAAGACCTCTAAAAAACTAAAAAATCCCTAAAAGACCCTAAAAACCCTAAAAACACTAAAAACCATAAAAGTCATAAAGCCTTAAAAATTTCCATAGCCGATCTAAAAACATACAAAAAACTCTAAAAACCTTTAAAACCCCTAAAAATGTTAAAAATTATAAATGTAATAAAATCCCTATAAATTCATAAAACCCTAAATAAACATAAACCCCTAAAAACCCTCAAAATCTCTTAAACCCCAAAACCCTAAAAACCCTAAAAACTCTAAAATTCCTTTAAAACTATATCAATGTAAAATACTCCAAAGAACATAAAAATTAACAAACCTTAAGTCCCTAAAAAAACTCAAAAACCCCTAAAACCCTAAAACTATAAAAACCCCAAAAACCCAAAAACCATAAAACCCCTAAAAATCATAAAACCACTAAATAACACATAAAACCCCCCAAACCACTAAAAACTATAAAAACACTTTAAACCTCAAAAAATGTTTAAAAATATTATTGAAATTAAAACACATAAAATTTTAAAAAATACTAAATCCCTAAAAAATCATAAAACCCCTAAAAACCCAAAGACACCTTAAAACTCCTAAAAATCAATAAAAACCCTAAAAACCATAAAACCCCTAAAAATAGGTAAATTTTTAAAACCACTATAACCTTTTAAAAACCATAATAAAACATAATAGCATAAATCCACTTAATACCCTAAAATATGATAAAAACCCTAAATCCCTAAAAATCCTAAAAATCCCTAAAACCATAAAAACATAAAAGACCGTAAAAACCATAAAAACCCTAAACGACCCATAAATATTCTAAACCCACTAAAAACTGTAAATTCTCTTTAGACCCTTCAAAACATTAAAATCTTTTAAAAACCATAAAACCACAAAAAAACTCAAAAAATCATTTAATCCAAAAAATATATAAAAAACCTAAAAACCATAAAAACCCAAAAAACCCAAAAAACTGATAAAAATATTCAAAAATATCTAATAATCCCTAAAATGATAACGACCCTAAAAACCATAAAAGTATTAAAAAATACATAAAACCCTAAAAACCAAAAAACCCCAAAAAACCTCAAAAACCCTAAAAACCCATAAAACCCTAAAACCCAAAAAAACTATAATTTTCATCTAAACCCCAATAAAATGTCGAAAATCTCGAGAAAATTTATAAAAACCATAAAAACCCAAAAAACACAAAAACCATAAAAAACTATAAAAAGTCAAAAAACCGTAAAAACCCACAAAATCCATAAAAACTCTTGAAAATTAAAAATCTTAAAAAATCTCTAAAAATACCCAAAAACAAATAAACATTAAACTAGTAAAAACCCTAAGAATATGACAAAAAACTAAAAACACAAAAAATACCCAAAAATATAAAAAGCCTAAAAATCCAAACCACCGATAAAAACCTTAAAAACCATAAAAGGGCATAAAAACCTAAAACACCCACAAAATAATCCAAAAAACCTTTAAAACCCTAAAATGATAAATAAATATAAAAACACTAAAACCCTAAAAACTCAATAAAAACCTAGAAACCCAAAAAAATCCATAAATACACAAAAAACCGTAAAACCCCTCAATGTCCCTAAAACCCTCAAAATTCATAAAAATCCTAAAAATTCCCTAAAAATACCAAAAAACATAAAAAAACCCTAAACCCCCAAAAATACTTAAAAACAATAAAAACTAGAAAATAATTAAACCCCCAAAAAACCTAAAAATTCTAAAAACCCTATTAACCACTAAGTACCCCAAAAACCCCAAAACCCCCTAAGAACATTAAAAAATAAAAAACCACATAAAACTCTTAAAACCCCATTAAAATATAAAAACCATTTAAACCCATAAAATTGATAAAAAACTCTAAAACACCATAAAATCCCCCAAAAGTTAGAATAACCATGAAACTCCAAAAAACAAAAAACCCCTAATATCCCAAAAACCCCTAAATCCCTGGAAATCCGTAAAAAACCTAAAAAATAAAATCATAAAACAATCCATAAAATCCCTAAAAATGTAAAAATCATTAAATACCCTCAAAATCCTAAGAGATGATTTAAAACCTAAAAACACATAAAACCTCTAAAAACATCTAAAACCCTAAAACACTAAAGACTTCAACAAACCCTCAAAACCCTAAAATCTATAAAACCCCTAAAAAACATAGACAAACCCCAAAACCCCCCAAAACCCCTAAAAACCCTAAGATGCTAAAAAAACATAGAACCCCTCAAAATCCCTAAAAACTTTTAAAAACCATAACCCACCCCCCCCCCCAAACGCATATAATGTCCTAAAATAGGAAAAAAGTAAAACCCTGAGAACACCTAAGAAAACTCAAAAACCCAAAAATACTTAAAACCCATAAAAACATAAAATTATAGAAACCATAAAAACCATTAAACCCTAAGATCCTAAAAATCCATAAAAAAAATAAAAATCCATAAAAATACCAGAAAATCTCAAAAATTCCTAAAAACATAAAAAATGCATAAAACCCTGAAAAATTATATAAAACCATAAAAACATGAAAATTCCTTAAACCCCTAAAAAAATTAAAAGTGGTAAAAACCTAAAAATATATAGAAAAAGTCCATAAACCCCTAAAGATACTTAAAAAACATAAAACCCCTAGAAACGTTAAAAACCCAAAAAATACATAAAACCCTCAAAAAACCCCAAAACCCCCAACCCCCCCCCCCAAACCCCAAACAACCCAAACACCCCTGAAAACCCTGAAAACCCTCAAAATACATCAAAACCCAAAAAACCATCAAAATCCTAAAAAATTCATAAGAATCCCTAAAAACATAAATAAACCCTAAAACCCTGAAAAACTATAAAAAAATTAAAAAAACACTTAAGACCCCTAAAAACCTAAAAATACCTAAAAACCCTAAAAATCCTTAGAAAAATAAAAATTCATCAAATCCCTAAAAACAAACTAAAATCTATAAAACAATTTAAACCCATAAAAACATTAAAAACTCTAAACAACCATAAAAGTCCTACAAAACTCAAAAAAACCCTAAGAAAAACAAAAAAACATAAAACCCATAAAAATCCCTTAAAACCTCCAATATCCCAGAGACCCTAAATCTCCAAAAAAATATTATAAAAACTCAAACATCCATAAAACATAAAAAAGACCTAAGAAAAACATCAAAAATTACAAAAATTAAAACCTCTAAAAACCGAAATAATTATAGAAACTAAAAAAACATTAAAACCCTAAAAACCATAAAAACCCTATAACCATAAAAACTCTAAAAACCTCTAAAAACCTAATATCCAACAAAAAATATAAATAATATTTGAACCCCTAAACATGTTTCAAAACACTATAAAAACCGTAAAAACCATAAATTCTCGAAAAACCCTGAAAGTACCCAAAACCCCATAAAAATACTAGAAAAGGACTCCAAATCCCTAAAAATAAAATAAACGTCAAACCCCCTTTGAAAGATTGAATATAGATGATCTTCTCTCCTGCGATGGAGATTTTTCCCCTCCATTGCAGCCTTGAAGACATTGCTGATGTTTGTGCCTTGGCCTCCCCCCTCTACAAGGGAGGGACCTTCGCTGGTTCCTAATAAAGATAGAACCTTTACTCTTTTATTAGATCCTTACTCATTTCTAACTTTTTTGAAGATTGAGGTTTTCCCTAAGGTGTTGTTCTTACACGAAGGTCTTCTGAAGATTCCTCGGTCGATTGCAGAGTTTAAAAAGGCTTATGCCCTACATAATATGACCCTAGTAGCTTGGTTCTTGAATTGGTTCCCCATGGTTGATTTTTTTGATAGGTTTGTGTTGGAACACTAGGCTCTCCAGGATCATGACACTATTGGATTGGTCGATTCCGGACACATTATGATTCCGTTATTTTCTTAGGAGGATCTTATTCGGGTCTGGTCTGCGAATCCTCGAAGATGTGATGTTGCAGAATTTTCCATATTTTAGTAAATCATTGACTTTCATTAGTATCTTGATACCCCTTTGATGGAAATTTTGGTGAGGTCTCCTAAACTCCCCCTCCACTTAAAAACATGTCTATTATTTCAATGTCAGGAAATTTATATGGATGGTTTTTGTGCATGGATAACATAACTAAGGCCCTTTTCCACCCGGTTTCTTCCAGGGTCTCTGCTGAAATCGATGTTTCAAAATATCCAGTTGACTTTTTGGGATTGAAATTGGTGAGAGGCTTCGGTGTAAGCAACCAGTGGTGTTTGAATCTTGGGTGAGCTACTGTGAATCTTTCTCTATGCTTGGCCATGTGAAAAGGGATTACAGACATAGGGGTAGTGAGTGTCTTGTGGATGGGAGTGAACAATGAGTCATCTATCCGAGGTTGGGGTTGACAACTGAGCTTGAGGCAAGGAAGGGAACTCTGTGAGATACCCTACTGGATGGAGGGGGGGATACTAGGGTGGAAGAAGGGAGACCCTCCTCCCGGCAAGGTGCTGAGGGAAATCAATATGAAGTTATGGTAAAGTACATATTCAAGTGACTGAAGGGTGACATGGGACTTGTGGGTGATGCCCCTTTCTATAGTGAGGTGGGGGATGAGGCTTCTAATGAAGATGGGGTTGTGGCCTTTAATTTTATAGTTGATTCTATCACGGATGACAACAAGCATCCGAGCCACACTGATGAAGGGATGGAGAGGGATCCACCACCAAATCCTTCATCCGTTTTAGTGAAAGGACAGATCCTTGGACTATAGTTGGTCTTAAAATCTAATCGGTTCAAGGGTTTGGATACTATAGAATCTGTGGGCAATGAGGAGGGGATTCTTGTGAGCCAAGAATTGCAGGACTTGGTAGTTAAGGAGGATTCTAAACTCCCTACAGACCTATTTGAGATGTCCCTACTTCCCTTTTTATTAAAGGATGAGGCAAGGGGGAGTGGAGATTATTCCCATACTAACTATGAATGTTCCAGAGCAGGTGTTGGGTGATGCTTCTTAGTTTGGAGATGATCCTCTTGATGCCCCTCAGCCTGGGTAGCACAAGTCTGATAACCTTACCACAATTTGGAGTACAGTTGAACAATCTGATCTAAGCCTTTCCCTTGTTGTGTTTGGGACTCTACCCCCATTTGTTGAGTTTTCTGAAAAGATAAGGTCGGATTGGTCGGAAATCCCATTTGAACAACATCAAAAAGAAATCTTGCAGAAGCCAGACCTGCAACCTGATGTGATCTTTGTTTGGGATGAACATGATGAAAGTATAAGGCTGATGGACCTCTTTATGAATCGTGAGGACATCATAAATGCTAATATGGCTAAGATATGGAGGGAGAAGGCTTTGATGGGTCCCCCCCAGTTCTTCTGTCTTGGACTCATGCCCCCGGAAGAGGAAGCTGCGGTCTGACAATGATCTTATGCCTGGACCTGTTATTCAGAGAGATGGGGTTGAGCATTCCATTTTTGATCATACGAAGGATGGGAATCTCAATCCCTGGGCATCGAGTGCTGATGATGTGCAGTAAAACAAGAAGGCGGGGCTTGGAGTACCCCAGTGAAGAAGAGAACAAGGAGGGACTATTCTTCCCTTCATAGGCCAATTACTATGTGAGCCTCCTCCAAGGCCATCAAAGTTAAGGAAGATGCTCATGGAAGGGAAAGATGGTCTGGAAAGGTGTAGTAGAATGTGGTGTGATGACATCTCAAAGAGTATTACACACCCTTCCTTAAGCAATATGAATCTTATGAATGAGAGTCGGTAGAGTTAGATGCTTCCTCTGGTTATAGTGACGGCGATGATGCATTTGGGGATGGAGAAGTTGATTTGTTACTCCCGTTTCTTTCTCTTTGTCTTTTGGGTCTTTTGGGATTTGGTGTCTAAGGGGTTCAGGGCTTTTTGGTGTGGGTCGTTTGAGCTGAACCACCTTTATCTGCTTTGCTTTTCTTTTTAAAATGTTTGGGGGTCAGGAATATACAGGCCCTCAACCTTCCTTTCCCTTAGAAAAACTTAAAAACCCAAAACAATTTAAACCCCTAAAACTTAAAAATCATAAAATCCATCAAAATCCATAAAAAACCAAAGAATTCATAAAAAATACCTAAAAACCTAAAACCCTTGAAAACCGCAATGATAATCTTGAACACTAAAAAACACTTAAAACCCATAAAATTCTAAAAATTATAAACATCCTAAAAGACCCTAGAAAAAATAGAAAACCATAAAACCCTTAAAACCCAAAAAGTAATAAAAATCCTAAAAACCCACTAAAACATTAAAAACCCTTTAAACCCCTAAAAAACTCTAAAAAAACATAAAAAGCCAAAAAACTCACCTGAATCCTAAAAACCAAAAAACGAAAAAACCCTAAAAATCTATAAAATACTGAAAACCATAAAAAAATTAAAAATCTCTATAAGTAAAAAAACCTAAAACCTTGAAAACCCTAAGAAACAATTAAAAAACAAAAACATTTAAGATCTATAAAAAACTAAAAATACTTAAAAGAAACTAAAAATACTAAAAACACTAAAAACCATAAAACCCATAAAATCCTTAAAATTAAAAAATACATAGCAGATCTAAAAAATTTAAAAAAACTCAAAAACCCTATAAACCTCTCAAAATATTAAAAATTATAAATACACTAAAAAACCTACAAACTCAAAAAAACTTTAAAAACCAAAAACCCCTAAAAAACCATAAAATCTCTAAAAACCCTAAAACCCAAAAAAACACTAAAAACTCTAAAAACCCGTTAAAACTACATCCATATCAAAAAAACTCAAAAAAATATAAAAACTAAGCAAACCTGATGATCCTAAAAAACTAAAAAAACCATGAAAATCCCTAAAATTCATAAAAGGGCATAAAAATAACGAAAACCATAAGAAAACCATAAAAACGTAGAAAAAACCTAATAAAAAATTAAAAAAATTGTTTAAACCCATAAAAACTAAAAAAAATGCTACAAACCCAAAAAACCAAAAAAACCTAAAACCATAGAAACCACAAAACCCCTAAAAACAATCAAAACACCCAAAAAACTCCTAAAAACCCTAAAACCCAATGAAAACTCTAAAAAAACATTAATCCTCCAAAAATGTTAAAAAAATATTAAAGAAATTAAAACACATAAAATCTAAAAAAACAATGAAACCATAAAAAACCATAAAAACCTTAAAACCCCTCAAAACCAATAAAAAGCCTAAAAACTAAAAAACCCATAAAAATACCTAAAATTTTTAAAACCCCTATAACCCTTTAAAACCCATAAAAAACCTAAAAACATAAAACCACTAAATACCTTAAAAGATGCTAAAAATATTAAATCCCAAAAAATTATAAAAAACCTTAAAACCATAAAAACATAAACCCCCTAAAAATCTTAAAAACTCTAAAAGACCAATAAAGACCCTAAACCATCTGAAAAATCCAAAAAAAATTAAACCCCTAAAAACATTAATATCTTAAAAAAACTTTAAAAACCCAAAAAAAAGCTCAAAAACCCAAATATTCAAAAAAAAAATAACCCTAAAAACCATAAAAACACAAAAAACCCAAAAAAAACTGATAAAAAGCATTAAAATCCCTTAAAATCTTTAAATTTGTTGACAACCTTAAAAAACACGAAAGCAATAAAAAATCCTTAAACCCCAAAAAATCCCTAAAACCCTAAAAAACCATAAAAACATAAAACCCAATAAAAATATAATTTTCCATCTAAACCCCTATAAATGTTGAAAATGTAAAAAAATTATAAAATCCATAAAAACCCCAAAAACCCAAAAATCCCAAAAAATATTAAAAAACCAAAAAAACACTAATAACCCAAAAAATCCATAAAAACTCTAGAAAAATAAAAATATTAAAAAATGCCCAAAAATATGAAAAACATAAAAACCTTTTAAACCATGAAAAACACTAATCCGATTGATAGGGAAACTGATAATCCGAGAAAATGATATAACCCATTGAAATCTAAAATTGATAAAAACTCTAAAAGACCCTAGAAACCCCTAGAAACCCTTAAATCCTAAAAAAGAAATAAAAATCTTAAAAACCCACAAAAACATTAAAAACCCTTTAATCCCCTAATAATGTTAAAAAAACTATAAAACCTTAAAAATCTTAAAAAACTCAACCAAAGCCAAAAAATAAAAATAACCAAAAAAGCATAAAAATCTATAAAAACACAAAAAATCTTAAAATTCTAAAAAATTAGTAAAAGTAAAAAAACCTAAAACCATAAAAACCATAAGAAATAATTAAAAAATGGAAAACATTTAAGACCTCAAAAAAACTAAAATCCCCTAAAAGACCCTAAAAATACTAAAATCACTAAAAACCATAAAACCCATAGAAGTATTAAAAAATAATGAAATCCATAGCTAATCAAAAAAATTTCAAAAAAAACTTTAAACCCATTGAATCCCCTAAAAATGATAAAAATTATAAATACACTAAAACCCCAACAAACTCAAAAACCCTAAAAACCATAAACCCCTAAAAACCCTCAAAATTTCTAAAATCCCTAAAACCCTAAAAACACTAAAAACACTAAAAACCATTTATAACTCTATAAATTAAAAAAACAATAAGAAATATAAAAACTAAACAAACCTAAAGACCCCAAAAAACTCATAAAATCATAAAAATCCTAAAAATCTATAAAAATACCGAAAAACCTAAGAAAAACCTAAAAACATAGAAAAAACCTAATAAATAATTAAAAATAAAAAAATTAATACCCATAAAAACAAAAAAAATACTGCAATCCCAAAAACCCAAAAAAACCCTAAAACCGTTAAAACCATAAAACACCTAAAAACCAAAGAAAACCTTAAAAAACTCATAAAAACCCCAAAACCCACTAAAAACTCTAAAAACCCATTAAACCTCAAAAAAATGTTAAAAAATAATAAAGAAATCAAAACACATGAAATCTAAAAAACACTTAAACCATAAAAAACCATAAAACCCCTAAAAACCCAAGGAAAAGATGGCCAATCTGCTCTCTCCCTCTCCGCTCCGCGATGGTGACCTTCCTCTGCCAGAATGAGGACAACGATAATCTCCATGACTTGGCCTCACCCCTGAGGGGGAGGGGTCCTCGTCGGTTCTTGATGAAAGAAGAACCTTCATTCCGTTCTCAGTTCTAGATTCGCTCCCTTCTTTTCCACATATTAATCTCATCCCTAAGGTATCGGGTCTGTTTGAAGGTCATTCGAAGATGCAGTTTTAAATTTCAGAGTTCAATGAGGCTTCGGCTCTGTATAATCTAACTCTGGTGGCTCGATTCTCTAACAGGCGCCCCCTGGTGGATTTTTTTGATAGATTTGTGTTTAAACATTGGGATCTCCAGGATAGGGCGACGGTGGGCTTGGTTGATGCCTACCATATTTTGATCTGCTTTGATTCTGAGGAGGACCTTATCCAGTCCTGGTCTGTTGCCCCTCGCAGATGTGATAGTGCGCGCTTTTCTCTCTTAAGGTGGTGGTTTGATCTTCATTTATGTCGGGACTCTCCTTTGGTATCTATTTCGGTACGATTCCCTGAACTCCCTCTTCCCTTCCAAAATTTGTCAATTCTTACAATACTGGGAAATCTGGTTCGAAAATTTCTGTGTGTGGATAGCCAAAGGCGAGCCCTCTATCATCCAGTTTTTCCAAGAGTCTATATTGAGGTTGATGTCTCCAAGAAACCAGTTGATTTTTTTAGATTCAGATTGGTGAAGAGTTGGGGTGGATGTAACCTGTGGTTTTTGAATCCTCGGTGAATTACTGTGAATCTTGTCTGACTCTTGGTCACGGGAAATGGGTGTGTCATCATCGGGTCTGTGATCGCTTAGTTTCTGAGAGTGATGTCTGTGCAACCCCTCTATGGCTGGTCCTAACTTATGACCATGGGGATGGAATATGACCTAATAAAAATGAGGGGGAGCTTCACCCAGGGGTCTTTGTAAAGGACTATTTCAAGCGATTGAAGGATGATTTTGGATGGGCAGGTGCTACCCCTTCCTCCGTGGGGTGGTGGAGGTGGTTCCTAAGAAAGATATGGCAGATGATTACTGCTTTCAGATGGTTCCGAGTGGGGTGTGAAGTGTCATTCCTAGTCTAGGTTCTGAGGGGATGCAGATGGAGGGGTTGCTGATGAATGATGCTTCTGCTGAGGCAAATGTTCAAGAGTTAGAACGTGACTTGGTTCTCACTTCAAATCCATTTTTAGTGTTTGACCCAGAGGAGGGGGAGTGTTCGGAGTCACTGGTTGATGCTCAGGCTGAGGAGGAGAGGCAGGTCTCTGACATCAACTTAGAAGAGACGACCTTAAATACCCGGGGTGATGGTTTATGTGGTTCCAAGGCCACCCCATCTGATCATTTTCTAGAACAGGAGCTGCGTGATACGGCCACTTCTGCTGCTGGGTAGACTGTGGTGCACCAGAGTTCGGGAATTGAGATTGTGGCCTTTGAAAAGCTACCTCCCTGTGTTGAACTCACTGATATGATCATGCTGAATGGTTCTGAAATCCCCCTTGAGAAACATCAAATTGAGACTCTGCATCAGCCTAAGCTGAATGTGATGCTTGACTGGGATAACATTAATGAAGATGTAAAATATGATTTTGTCAATGGGGACCGTAATGACTTCATTAATGAGAACATGCCCAAGAATTTAAGGAGAAGGACCTTGATGGATGGCTCAATCCATCCTGACTCGGACTGCTGGAATCCAAGAGGAGGGTCTGAGCCTGCGGTTGTTGGTTCCAGGAAGGAGGGGAGACCCAAGGTGGTGAGTGATGATGATGTCCTTCACAGTAGGATGAGGGGGAGTGCTTCCCCTGTCAAGAGGAGGTCAGAGAGAGACTATACCTCCCTTCCAAAACCAAAGGCTAAAAGGGCCTCCTAGAAGGTTTCCAAAGCTATGGAGGATGATCTTGCCAAGGATCGATCAGATAGGAAGCTGGAGAAGAAGCGACTCAGGAGGTATTGTAATGACTTCCTCAAGCAGTATGAGTCATCTGAATGGGAGAAGGTGGAATCAGATGCCTCCTCTAGGAATGGTGCAGACGGGGATCCTATGGATATGAAGACGCGTGATGCGGTGTTGGGTTGTTCGGTCTGTTGTGTCTTTCTCTATTCCTTTGTTTTCTTTTTTGATTTCCTTTTGGGGATTTTTTTTGAGTATGGGTCGATTGACCTGGCCCCTCCCCTGGTCTTGAACTTGTTTCCTTTGATATTTTGGGGGTTAGGCTTTCCTAGTCCTGAACCTCTTCTTCTTTAAAAACCCAAAAGCACCTTAAAAACCCTCAAACCCAATAAAAACACTAAAAACCCTAAAACCCATAAAAATACCAATTTTTTTGAAAATCCCTAAATCCCTTTAAAACCCATAATAAAACATAAAAACACAAAACCACTTAATAACCTTAAATATGCTGAAACCCCTAAATACCTAAAAATCCTATGAAACATTAAAACCATAAAAACATAAAAACCATAAAATACCCTATATGACCAACATAGACCCTAAACCCACTAAAAATCTAAAATCTCTTTAAACCAATAAAAAATTAAA
This sequence comes from Viscum album, assembly GCA_963277665.1. Lineage (NCBI taxonomy): Eukaryota > Viridiplantae > Streptophyta > Magnoliopsida > Santalales > Viscaceae > Viscum > Viscum album. The sequence goes on along the minus strand of OY728136.1, from coordinate 1,419,978,035 downwards.
ACCTAAAAAACATTAAAACCCCAAAAAACCCAAAACCTCATATAATCCAAAAAAATACAAAAAACCAAAAACCATAAAAATGCAAAAAACCCTAAAAACTGATAAAAATATTTAAAAAGCCCTAAAAATCCCTAAAAATGTCGACAACCCTCAAAACCTTGAAAGCAATAAAAATTAATTAAAACCCTAAAACCATTAAAACCCTTAAAAACATCAAAAACCCTAAAACCCTAAAAAACCATAAAAACCCTAAAACCCACTAAAAGTATAAAATCCATATAAACCCTTGTAAATGTTGAAAATATCCAAAAAATTATGAAAACCATAAAAACCCAAAAAACCCTAAACCCCATAAAACCACAAAACCCCAAAAACCACAAAAAACCCAAAAAAATCATAAAACTCTATAAAATAAAAAATCATAAAAAATCCCAAAAAAATACCAAAAAAGCATAGAAACCCTTAAACCATGATAAAAATCTATAAAAATGATAAAAACCTAAAAACAAAAAAAACCCCTACAAATCTAAAAAATCCTAAAACCCTAAAAATCCATAAAAACCTTTTAAACCCTAAAAGTTCATAAAAACCCTAAAAACCCACTAAATAATCCAAAAAGCCTTTAAAACCCTAAAAATTTTACAAAAATATAAACAAAATAAAAACATAAAAACTCAAGAAAAACCCTAAAACCCAAAAAAAGCGGTAAAAAAACCTAAACACCTAAAAAATCCTCAAAATCTATAAAAACCCTAAAAATCCATAAAAAACCTACAAATTATTTAAAATTAGATAAAAACTTAAAAACTATAAAACCCCAAAAACACTAAAAACATTAGAAACCCAAAAACAATTAAACCCCTTAAAAACCTAAAAATGATAAAAACCCTATAAACCACTAAGTACTCCAAAATACCCTAAAACCCCAAAAAACATTAAAAAGAATACAAACAACCCAGAAAACCCCAGAAAACCCCTAAAAACCCACTAAAATCTAAAAACAATCTAAATCCAAAAAAAATGTTAAAAAACTAAAAAAACCCATAAAATCCCAAAAAACTCAAAAATAACCATGAAAATCCAAAAAATCTAATTACCATAATATCCCTAGGAAACCCAAAATCCCTCAAAATTCTGAACAAACATAAAAAACCATAAAATCACAAAGAATCCATAAAATCCCTAAAAAATGTAAAAACCCATAAAACCCTAAAAACCCCTAAGAGAGGCTTAAAACATAAAAAACACATGATCCCTCTAAAAACCAAAAACACCAAAACCCTAACAAACTCTCAAAAACCCTAAAATCCATAAACCCCTACAATCTCAAAAAAACACTAAAACAACTAAAATTCCCTAAAACCCAAAGACCCTAAAAAAATCATAAAACCCCTAAAAATAAAAAAAAACCATTACAAACATTAAAAACCTTTCCAAAAAATCCCTAAAAAGTCCTAAAATAGAAAAAACCATAAAACCCGAAAAACCCATAGGAAAATCCAAAAAAAATAAAAACATAGAACCCCTAAAAACCTAAAATTATAGAAACCTTATAAATCTTTAAAAAACCCGAAAAACCTAACACACTAAAAATCCATAAAAATCATAAAAATCCATTAAAATACTAAATAGACCAAAAATTCCTAAATACAAAAACAAACCATTAAACCTTGAAATACATATAAAAACCATAAAACATGATAACAATTTAAACCCCCAAAAACCCTAAAAGTGGTATAAACCCTAAAAATTCAGTAAAAAGACCATTATAATCATAAAAATACCTAAAAACAATAAAACCCCTAAAACATTAAAATACCATTAAAATACATAAAAACATAAAACCCTCCAAAAAAACCCCTAAAACCAAAAAACCATAAAAATCCTAAAATTATAAAACCCCTAAAAATACCTAAAACCCTAAAAACCATAAAATTCCTAAAAAATCGATAAGAATCCCTAAAAACATAAAAAAACTAAAATCCTAAATATATATAACAAAATTTAAAAAACACTTAAGACCCAAAAAAACCTAAAAATCCTTTAAACCCTTAAAAATCCTAAAAACCGTAAAACCCCATAAAAATTCATTAAAACCCAAAAAACACACTAAAAATTATAAAACCATTTAAATTCATAAAAACATTCAAAGACTCTAAACAACAATAAAACCCTTCAAAACTAAAAAAAACAATTAACCACAAGAAACCATAAAACCCATAAAATACCTTCAAAACCCCTATATTCCTAAAACCCTAAAACCACAAAAAATCCAATAAAATGACAAAAACCAATAAAATGTAAAAACCCTAAGATAAACAAAAAAACATTAACACACTTTAAACCCCTAAAAACCTTAAAAATTATAGAAAATAAAAAACATTAAAACCCTAAAAACCATAAAAAACCCCTAAATCCATAAAATCCTAAAACCCTCTAAAAATCTAAAAACCTATAAACCCAAAAAAATATATATATACTTTAAACCCCTAAACCTGTTTCAAAACTATATGAAAACCTTAAAACCATAAATTTCCTATAAAACCTAAAAGTCCCTAAAACCCCATCAAAATTGTAAAAATGCACTCAAAATCACTAAAAATTAAAAAAACCTTGGGAACCCCTTTGAAAAAAAAACCAAAAACTCTTGTAACCCCTAAAACCTAAAAATCCTATAAACCCTAAAAATCAATAAAAACAAAAAAACCTGTAGAAATCCTAAAAAACAAATAAAAATACCTAAAATCCCCGAAAACCCCAAATAAAATCATGAAAACAAAAAAACACTTAAACCCCATAAAAATCTAAATATGCTAAAAACCCAAAAAAAAACACTAAAATAAATAAAAACCCCTAAAACCCCCAAAATAAATAAAAATCCTAAAAACCCAGTGAAACATTAAAAATCCTTTAAGCACCTAAAAATGTTTAGAAACTCTAAATATCTTAAAAATCATAAAAAACTCAACAAAAGCCAAAAACCCAAAAAAACCCAAAAACCCTATAAATACATAAAAATACAAAAAACCATAAAAATTATAAAAAATACCTAAATTTATAAACCCTAAAAACATTAAAACCCCTAATAAATAATTAAAAAAAACATTTAAGACCTTTAAAAAACTAAAAAACCACTAAAAATCCCTAAAAATCCAAAAAATGATAAAAATCATAAAATCCATAAAAGCCTTAAAATTTAAAAAGATATGTAGACAATCTAAAAAATTACAAAAAACTATAAAACTAATTGAAACGCCTAAAAATGTTAATAATTACAAATGCACTAAAAACCCTAAAAAATCAATCAAAATCCTACAAACACAAAAAACCTGAAAAACATAAACCCCTAAAAACCCACAAAAATATCTACAAATATGTTGAAACTCCATTCTGTCAAAGATTATAAAAAATGAAAAAGTAAAATACTTTAGAAATAAAGAGGAGAAAACACATGAAGAAAATCAAGATTTTAAAAGGAATGAAATTTGGATTTCCCTAGCCATACTTAGGGGTCGTCAGTGCAAAACCTACTTGCGCACCCCTATCGGGCATGCATCCTACTTGCGCGCACCCAATTTCATTTTCTCCTAGGGTCCTATTTTTGGCTATAAATTTACCCTTTGGACTTAATTTGATAGATGAATTTCCCTAAAGCCCGATTGCTGCTTTGGTCTCCCTAGTGCATCGCTCTTTTATTTTGAAACTTCAAAGGTAGTTATTTAACATCTAAAGTGGATTAATTGAAGGAGGATCACAAGAATTCGGTACTTTTAGTGTTTAAAATCCATAACACTTGCACAGCTAAGTTCCCAATCTCCCTAAATCAGATACATGTGTGTGACACTTATTCCTTTCACTGGAACTTGAGTGCCCCACTTCTGGGATCACCTATGACTATTACTGAAGGCTTGAGCCAAGTCTCACCCAAGTTTTAACATACAGGTTGTTCGTCACTTAAGTGAACATCAGGTCGCCCAATTCTACTTGCGCACCTATACTTACATTCCAAAACCTACTAGGGCACCCCTCTTTGATCCAGCTAGTCTCTTCAGTATACAATCCATCAATCCCTCCTTAAATCCATTCTTTGCAAGGGTTCTTCATTGGATCCCTTGTCTGATAGGGATTCCTTAGACACCTCCACCAAAACATCCAAACTTATCCAACCTTTGGGAAATGAACATTTGTGTGACTTTTATTTGGGATTTTATATCCACATTCAGAGGTTTTCCACATTTTTTTCACAGTGGGGTTATGATTAATGAAGCATATGTGGGCTTGTATATCCGTAGTCACCTGGACCATTCACATATGAACAGTGTTGGGAAGTTCCTAGTTTAGAGGAGGGTTTGGGTCTTGACCTCTCCATTATGAAAGAGACCCAAAACCTCAGGTCTTCGGTAGGGAAGGTACGATTCAAAATTTTATTTCCATTCAAGGGAGTGAAATGTATCCCCCCTACTAGGATAAATTTTAGGGAATCCATCCTCGTGTAAAACCCAAATCTTTACCCCTTCTTCCTTTCATTGGACCCTTGTCCAATGTAAAGTGAATAGAGGGAGGGTTCATCACCTCACCCTATTCTCGGGTCCTCTCAACCTAGTGTGTGTCCCGTTTTTGAATCTTTTACATCCTCTTGTTTCTCTCACCAAGCATGACCCACGTGGTCTTAGAGATTATTCATAGACACAATAGTTTTCCAAAACTCTTGATCTATGAGAACTCTAATTTCTGTTCAAACTTGGATATGTAGGAATCATTCATTAAGGATCGAGCTCATTGGATATACACTTAAGGAATCCAACCCTAATTCCTTTATTCTGGTCATCCTCCTTAGGAATAAGACCTAAATTAAACCCCCCAATCCATCAAGGCATCCTTTTCAGGAAGTAATCCCAAACCCATTTCTCTCAAAGGACTATACTCTCTGATAAGACTTATCTAGTTATGTGGGCATTGATTTCCATCCACATGGGATATGTAGGAAGCCTCCTTGAGGTTCAAACCTAACACATCAAATAAAACATGTTCTCCTTGTTCTATATTCCTAACAGGGTCTAATATTACTTGGAAACCCATATCAATTCCAAGTTCCTTAGGCTGCTTAGGCATAAGTCCCACACCAAAACTTGAATAAGAACCTTTTTCTTATATTTCCATACTAAATGACATTAAACTGTACGACTAGGTCCTTATAACATGACCTTATAAGGTATGATGTGTTGCATTAAGAGACACCTAACTATGAGGGTTCTGATTCCTTTCACAAAGATACGTAGGTAGCCTATTTCATGGGTATGATCCTAATATAAAAAAAACCTCTGTCTCCCTGGATGAAAATAAATTCCAGAGTGCCCCACTAAGTGGATTAAAAACCAGTATCATCATAACGATGATTAAAGCAATCTATAAATAATGTATGAGAGGATACAATTGATGGAGAACCTCGAATAAATACAAATATCACCATTAATAAAGAACCTTTAACACATACAAATGATTCTAAATTTTACACATGTTAATAAGTGATTGAAAATACCAATTGAAACTTATGTTATACTTGGTAAATTAATAAGGATTCATGAAAATATCTTAAATTTATAAAGAGAGTCCCGGAGTAGACAATAATTCCCCCAAAAGGGTGTGATGAGTCCGACCTCCCATCCTCTTAACCAATGCACATTCTTAAGTATCTCAAACTTCAAACATAATGAATTACTACCTTTGGAAAGTAGGTCCCTTTTGGATGAAGAATTGTTGGGTGTTTCCTGTTCCATGAATAAATCCAATGGAAACTGCCTGGAAGTTGTGATTATTTAAATTAGATTACACATTTCAACGAACTATGAGACAAAAATGGTGAACCCGACGTGAATCCTTAACTAAGTTAATAATTTTACCCAAACTGTCAGTCCCCTATCAATTGATAAAGTAAGGATAGGAAAAGGAAACAATCATTCATGTATCCATTTAAAAGATGTCACTTTAATGATGTTTTTGGCTGTCTTCCATGTTTTTTTCTCAGAACTCTCTTTTGTCCAAAATGGCTTTATTCAAGAAGACATCTATGAACTTCATGACCGATACTCAGGCTGGATCCTCATCGACGGGAAGGACACCATCACCCATCCAGCATCTTCAAAGCTGGTTCTCCAATGTGTAGGTAAAGGAGTACATTCAAAATTGTACAATCCCAACATTTGAGGGTGCTGGATAGGCCCTCCAAGTCAATAAAAATCCTCGATCATATAGCCAATGACGACCGACGATCAAGAAGCAGACAGTTCCAACCACCGTCTTCAACCGTTTGTGGTCCTTATCCTCAGAACACAAAAACCAGTCCCTCCCTTACTACAGGGAGTTAGATCAATAGGTCACTCAGGGACTCAATTCAAGGATGTAGGGGGTTCTTCCTGAGGACTCCCACCAACAATCGCCACTAGCTGAATCACGCGGTAGTGAACCCCCATCATTATGGGGGTGTTACCTTTGGACATTTGGCCCAGGTATCTCATACTGGGGAATGAAAGAAGAACCACTGAGGACAACATCTGACCAATAGGGAGTAGGTTATTTCCTCTTCCCCATCAAAAGAAGTCCATCAACCTAAATTTATGGAAAATAATGAGCAGGAAAATACACCAATCCATCCTCATTTTTCTACCCAATAGACTGGTCTGGAAGTAACCCACAAATCCCGATAGAAAAATCCAATGGAGTACCATGAACATTCACATAAACCTATTTCAAAATTATCATTCACTCAGTAGGATAGTCTGACTTCTTTTAAATAATCCCACAAATCCAATGTGGTGGCAACTGGTCAACATGATCATACACCTGCTTAATTTAACCAATTCTTCCAGCAATATAATATTCTAGTAATGAAGGAATTCCATCAACCATACATTATGGGAAATAGATAGAAGTAACATACACCTTCCATCAGTCATCAAGCCTTCCAACAGTATCATTTAGAGGCCCCTAAAGAAGTCAGTCGGAAATCTCTAATGAGAAATCTGGGACAAACTCAACTCTCTACCCCCATACATGAGTACTGTCAATACCCATTGATAGGAAAAAAAGGACATGAGCAGGAACATGCACATACTCCCAATAAAAAATGGATGTATATTCACATTTTAGACTTTGAAATCACCAAACGCATCTTATCAATGGTGAAAGGGTAAACACAAATTCCTACCCATATTTTGGAAGCATGCCAGGATATTATAACAACTACTTCAACAGTACTAGGGGAACAAACACATAAATCTATCCCCACACCTCAGATGACACATCGGCATTCCATCCGATATAAGATACACAGCCCTATTCTAGTCCATGAAGGTCATGGGGCATACTCCCCCATATGATATGGACAACAGGATCATGAATATACACCCTTTTTTATTAGAGGTAATCGGTCCGTTCTAGTGACCAATCCAAGGCAGGAAGATACAACTTCCCATGATAACCACTTATCCAAGAAAGTGTCCCCAACTATGTGTTAGAGAACATCTAAGAAGAAGTCTTTCCGAAAAAGGTTGTAAAATTAAGAGTTAAACTGCAATCTGACTCCTCTTAATGTTGGAGTTCTTGAATCCCTCAGACAATAATCTTTTGCAGCTCAAGATCCAACCCTCTCATTACCAAATTATGGGAGTGGTAGTAGTAATTATAAATTTCTCCATCAGAAACTTTATCATGAAGTCTTACTTTATGAAAATTAGTTCAATCTATAGATTCTATATTTGGATGAGAGCCATGAAAACACTCCGTGTGGCCAGAAGATCAAAGAGCAAGAGGATTTCCCCTTACTATAATCCAGCATGGTGGTTCTCCTCATGATGGAATTTTCTAAGAAAGCCCTCTCTGTAGTAGTATTTCACATTGTCAAGATAATTCTATAATTGAAAATGTAGTGATGATAAATACAACTTATCTTTAGACACTTGCTAATACTAGGCCAGTCATTTCTGATGCCTTGTCCTTAACCGGTGAAATACTTTCTCAACCAGAAGACATAATAAGGGAACAATCATTCTCAGAACCTCCCTTGGGGTATTTTTATTCTAATATAGAGCATCCACTTTGGTCAGACCAATAGGAGAAACCTCTAGTGAAATATGATGAAGATATTTTGAACATGAGAAAAAAATTTGGATAAAGCAGAAATACCAGTCATGTTCTAGCCTTTGGAAAATTCTCAATACAACATTATAGAATTGATAGAAGAATATTTCATTCATGATATCCATCTCAAATTATGGAATACACTTCATCATTTGAAAACCATAGTATTACCTTATGATAAATATCAAAATCATGTAAAGGTAATAGAAGGGTTGGAACACCAAATTGACATGGCATATCTCTCAGTTTCCCAACATCCAAGGGTTGAAAAGAAGCATAGAACCCTTCATCCTGCATGCCTTAATGCTCTAAAGAGGCTATGCTAGTTAATTTCTAACACCCCATCTAGTGTTCATATTAGAGGATGGGGTGAACATGGAGAATTTAATTTCATTGGACTCTAGAATCAGCAAAACCCGCCAAAAGTAGTCTCATACAATGTTATTTCTCACAACAAACTACAATCAACAGATTTTGTATATAATAAAATGTATGATCAAGAACAGACCTCAAGTAGCTCTGATCAATGTCAGGCCTAATGAAAAAAAGTTGTTGAGTTACTTTTTCATCAAGCATATGAGAATCTCGAGCAGGCCTCCCACTTAGAGGATGTTAGCCATCAGATAATGAAAATTTCTGAAATAGAACAAAAATATTCTAAATTAGGTGATTTTAGTGGTTGTCGGATAATGCACACAGCTAATGTTTGAACCAAAATTCATAAAATCAGAAGAGCAACTACACGAATCTCTGCTATAGCAGTTCAAGAGCCATCCCAGCATGCAGGGTTGGGGGCTCATTTAATTCAACCTTTAAATTCATTAAACAAAGTTAAAGGCTTTTAAGAAGAAGAATAGTAACAACCCTAGCCTACAGTGCTAGGGGAATTTTCACGTCTACAATCCCCACCTCAACGGAAGTCAGTTTTCTCCCAATTAGGGAAGAACTCACAAAGAGATTGCACAATTAAACAATCTAAGGATTCCATATTGGTTACTGTCCGTCAAAAAACTCCAAAGAATCGATCATATATATGAGAAGAGTCTCACAGAAGATACAGAGAGAGAATATCTTACAAAGATACTAACAGAATTCAATCAATGCATTTTGTGTCAGTAAATGTCATTAACACCGTTGTAGATGATCCTCTAGAAAATGAATCCAGTTTAGGGGAATAAGAAGATGAAGTTTTTATCCATAATATGATACAAACATAAGAAAATGAAGAAGGTGTATATACCTGAAATCAATGGCTTACCCAGAATCTAGGTATGCCTTCAAATAACAAACTCCCACCCCTATAAAAGGCTTCTAATAAGGGGAATGGTAAAAGTCATATTACATCTCACTTTTCCACTAGAGAAGGTCAATATATTTCACCTCAATAGATATTTTCATAGCAAGATGAGGAGATGAAAAAGTTGAAAAAAATCAATACAGATCTACTTCGAAGCAGCATTTCTTCTAGACATACTCCTCAGGAAGATCCTCAACATTCACATCCATTAAAAAATCATCAGCAAAGATGATTTTTTGGTAACTACAGATGTGGATAATTAATTCCATTCATTGGGTATACAACCAATGAAGGATCAAACACATCCATATAGGCATGTTCTAGTGGGTTATTCAAGGAAAATATCAGCAGTATCACCAGTGGTTTTGCTGGTCATTGAACCAGTTCAAGATCGAGTTATTGTACCTGTACAAGTCCCATCTCATATATATATTCCCCAAATTCTTATGAACAAAATTGAGGAATTAATAACTCTATTGGAAGCTATGGAAGAATGTAGTGTTCCAGTTCATCCAGAAAAGAAAGATTACCCTGAATGGGTGGATTTGATTCCTCCCCCACCAATTTTTTTGAAAACCACATTCCCAATATTTAATGGTTCTGGCGATCCAGAACAATAATTAACGTATTTCATTTCCCATTATGATCCCATGATGGGGACTCCTCAACAAAAAGTAGTAAATATCAGGTGTTTTGTGCAGTCATTACATGGACCATCTTTTGTATGGTATACAATTTTACAATCTCGTTCAATTACTGATGGGTAGATCTCTGTTAGAAATTAATTCTTTAATTTAGCTCAAAACTACCTATGAAAATAGTTTTTGATCTCACAAATAGAAAACAAATGGAAAATGAAAGAGTTTTAGATTTCATTTCTTGATGGAAAGGACTAAATTATTATTTAAATCTGGAACTCCCACAAGAAGAGTTGCTTCCAATTTGTGTTGAAAATCTGCATGATGAGTTACGCACACCACTGAACCCTGTGAAATACATATGAGGGTTTTGAGACGTTTCTTCAATTTCTCAATAGATTAAAGATTCCATCATGGAAAATAAGGATAAAACTTGTTTAATTCCATCTACTCTAGGAAGGAGAAGAGGGGAATATAGGCTGCTACAGTTACACTTAAACAAGCACATGTACCTAGTTCTACATCAAAAACTTCATCATATTGAAGGGATCCGCCTCCCGAGCATTAGCAACAAATGACCGCCTCATAAATATGAGAAAAGAGACCAAGGGAGAAAATATTATGAGGAGTTGAATAAAAAAGTTTATTCTTTCCGGAATGAACAGGTTCCTGGTTACTTCATCTCATATTTGGAAAATAATTTGGTTCAGTTTGTAAGGCCAAAGAAACCAAAAAAAGAAGGATATAAAGATCATCCAAATTATTTTCCCTTTCACTGGATTTTGGGTCATCCCATTCAGGTGTATTTTGTTTTCAAATACCTCCTAAAAAAATGGTTGTCTATAGAGAATTAAAAGTGAAAAGTTTTTCAGCCCATGTATCTTGTGTTACTACTACTAATCCAAAATAAGAAGGTGAATGGTAGGAATTTATAAGTAAAAATGCATAGAAATATGATGAATGGATGATCATGAAAAAACATCAATTGAACTAATTCCATTCTAAGAACACAGTTAAATCAACCGATTGTGTCTCTTATTACTCCCGACACAAAAAAACATTTTCATCAAAAGATCATTCCTCTAAAGGTAAATCCTCAAATAAGTGACGTGATCTGAAGGTTAATGAGAAGTCAAAAGTATATGTTCTTGTGTTAATTATAAAGTTGTATTTGACTCTAGAATATTCCATTCCATCTACTTAAAATGCATTGGCCCTACCCCGCCAAACAACAAAACCAGAACTGACCTATCAAGCAGAATCTTCATCAGATGAAGAATTGATCTTTTGTTCCATTAATGTTATCCACTTAATGGATCCCTATTCCAATTGTGATTATGATTATAATGTGCCTAAGTTTCTTTTAACTAACTAGGTAACTAGAGGAAGAGGCCAAGGTCGAGAATATAGGGGAAGATGTAGTAATTATAGAAGCCATTATTTTAACTCTACCCCTGCTCAAACCGTATATGCGGGGGAAACTCGTGGGAGAGCCCTTCAGCGGCTCAACAAAGAACAAGGAGTTTCTTCCAAACATGATAGGTTCATTCCTAATATGATTATTTTGGATGGTCGATTAGAAGTCATTCCATATTCCTCTCAGTAAGTAGATAATTCTAGTCAGTTTAATATCCCAAAGCTAGGGGTATTTTCAGTTTCTGTTTCGACATAGGGTACATCTATATAAGAAGCATCAACTTCCAAGGCACCTGAAAAACCACATATCTATAATATAAAACACATACCTATGGACTAAATGTATGATGTTTTGAAATATCTGGCCTAAGTACCAGCCATTTTTTCAATTCTAGATGCCTTGAATCTGTTGAAAGATCTTCGAGAAGCACTTATTGAGGCTTTTTCATGTCCTCAAGATTTTGAAATAGAAGTTGCTGCTGTGGAGGTTTACCTTATAGATAATGATCTTACAGAATGTCATGTAGTCATATATTTTACAAGTTAAGATGAAGATGAGGTTGTAAATGGACATATAAGGCTCTTGTATCTATCTGGAAAAGGCAATGACATAGATATCTGAGGAGCCTTCATTGATAATGGATCAGGAGTCAACCTCATTCCCATTCGTACAATTCCTCGATTGTGCATCACTGAATCTAAATTATCATCATCTACTTTAATGTTGAAAGAGTATGATCATAATGATGAAGAACCTATAGGCGAGATTACTCTCAGAAATCAGTTTGGGGATCTTGTGTCTAATTCAGATTTCAAGGTTGTTCATCAGGACACAGTCTTCAACATTGTACTTGGAAGGAATTGGCTACATCAACATGTATCCATACCTTTTTCATACCATCAATGTTTCAAGTACTGTTTCAATGGTCAAATTGAAAAATTTTATGGTGATAAGGCTCGATTCAAAACATATGAATCTCAATACATTGTTGCAGGATTTTATCACACAGACGGAATGGGGTCTATGATGAAGGGGGTAACCAAAATCAATACTCTGAATGTCTTGGAGAATATCCCATCAAACACATTCATATATTTGAGTATATATTATGTTTTACCTATCAATAAAATTGATAAGGTAAACCCAAATCCATGAATTTGTCCAGTAACTTCCATAATGTCAATTGTGGAAATCGAGCCTGACATCATCAAAGAAATTGTTGATTCACCGAGAAGTGGAGAAATATTAAATGGAGATGTGTTCATTTCATCCATTGAACTTCATCATGCTTCTAATTCGTTAATTATATTAAAATAATTTTTAGCAATACTAGAGGAAGAAAAGGATGTTGATTCTCAATCCATCATCTCCTCATTATTACCCCATGAGGATTGTTCATCGTCAGTAGGGTCAGAAATGGTGGCCTCTTCTTCAAGATGTTCAGATACTGACTCATATCCTATCTCTGGAAGCTTTTTCTCATCATTTAATATGAAAGTAGAAACAGAATAAGTGCTGTGTAATGAAGATGAAGAAGAAGTGGAACATCTTAGGGATGCTCATCCAGTATTTGAGGAAGGTGTCTCTACCACTGTGTATGTATTTAGAGAAATAAATTAGGGTATAGAAGAAGATCAACGCCCCACTCTAATTAGTGTGACCATGACTTCTGAAGAGAAAGAGGTGTATACTTCATTTCTAATGTAACATTGAGATATATTTTCATGGAATTATTCAGAAATTCCTAGACTTAATCCCGATGTAGCCACTCATCATTTGGGTTTTCCAGAAGAACATCAAGGATTCAAGTAGATAGCAAGAAGAACACACCCAAGTCATGCATCTAAAATTGAAGTTGATGTTGATAAACTTATAATGGATGATTTTTTCTGGGAGGTTCAATATCCCAAATAGCTGGCCAAAATTGTCCTAGTGAGAAAGATTAATGGGAAAATCAGAGTTTTCCTTGATTTCAGAGATCTTAACCAGCATTTCCCTACAGATGACTTTCCAGTTCTGATCAAAGAGCTTTTAATCGATGCAAAAGCTGGGTATGAAACCCTTTCCTTCATGGATGGCTACTCTGGGTAGAATCAATTCCACATATCCATATGGTATGAAGAATCTAAAGTCTTTAGATCCCCTCAAGGTGTGTTTTGATATCGGGTAATTCCCTTTGTCTTAAATAATGCATGTGCAATGTATCAAAGTGACATGCACCATATCTTCAAACCCATATTAAGAAAAAAAATTAATGTTATTTTAATGATTTGGTGGTCAAATACAGACAATGTTCTAATCACTTTATTTATCAGGAAACCATATTCAACAAACTTAGGCAACATAGTTTGAAGATGAATCACTTGAAATGTGATTTCGTGGTAACCTCATGAAAGTTCCTTAGCTTTTTTGTACACCATCATGGTATCGAATTTTATCATGAGAAAACAAAATAAATCCTTATCATGTCACCTCCTCTAAATTTGAAAAAATTAAGAAGACTCTAAGGACACTAGGCCTATATTTGGTGCTTTATCACCAATTTGGTAGGCAGGTGTTTCCCTTCACTAGATTAATGAAAAATGGAGTCACCTATCAATGGATTAAAGATTTCCAAGAATCATTTTATACCGTCAAGAAATATCTCTTGAGTCCAATAGTATTAATGCCACATGTTGAAGGAAGACCACTTATTCTCTATGTGACAGCTTTAGAGCGATCACTAGGTACCTTCCTTTCCCATAAGAATGATATTCGGAATGAAAACAACATTTACTATCTCAGTCAAACTATGATTGATACAGAAACTCGATATTCCAGTATTGAAAATTGTTTCTTAGAATTAATCTTTGAAGTTCATAAATTGAGGCACTACTTGCAACACCAGGAAGTCTAATTGGTGTCTCGTAATAACCTACTAATGTTTATCCTCAGTCATTCTATTCTTATAGGGCTTCTGGCACGGTGGGTAGTTATTTTTCAAAAGTTTGATATCTATTTTGTGCCTGAAAATGAAATAAAGGTCCAAGATCTAGATGACTTCCTTGCTGAACACCCATCTGTGGAAGATACATCATTGAATACTAAACTTCTTGATGAATAGATCTTCTCTATTCAGGATAGTTCCCAGACATGGGAGATGTACTTTGATGGTGCCTCTAGAAGTCTAACAGGGAAGAGAATGGAAAACCATAAAGTCAAAAATGTTGGGTTATGAATTTTACTTATCTCCCAAAAAAATTATTGTCTTATTCCTTCCTATTGTTAGAAGGAGGTACCAACAATGAAGCATAATATCAAGATCTCATTGTAGGCTTGGAATTGGAACTTCAGGTGCATGTGAATCACATAAAAGTGAAAGGTGATTCAAAATTGGTAATCGAACAAATCAATGGGTAATATTATATAAGGAAAGAAGAGTTAATCCCTTTGTGTGATTACATCATACGGTTAATGGATGAATTTCCCCCAGATCTGACATTGTCTTATGTCCCACGATCACAAAATGCCCAAGCTGATGCACTGGCTAATGCAGCTATAGCCTTGAAAAATCCAAATCGGGATGAGACAATCATAAACATACCCCATCGTCGTGTGGTCTCACCTTTTTATCAAACCACAATGATGGAAATTAATGAAATTATCCCTATTTCTGATCCATATAGTCAAACTATGGGATGAAGAACACCCATCATGGAATATCTTCAAAATAGAATACTTCCTCTAGATTGAGCTGGAAAAGAACAGATATGACGAAGAGCGACCAATTTTAGTCTTTATGATTGTATATATCATCAGAAGATCCTGTAAAAATGAGGCTTTGATGGAATCCTCTTCAGGTGTATTTATGGAGAATAAACTACAAATATCATAAAAGAAGTACATTTAGGAGCTTGTTGTGCTCACTAGTCTGGGAATATGCTTTCATTTCAAATCTGAAGGATCAGATACTTTTGGACTTCAATGATATAGGATTTAACATATTTCCCCAAGAAATGTCATCTCTTACAAGTTCATGACAACTTGATTCTTCAACCCCCTAGAGTTTCTACATACAGATAAATAATCCTGGTCATTTTCCATATGGGGAATGGATGTAGTAGGGCCTTATCCTTCAGCCACGACTAAGTAGTTCAAAAATATCCTTACTGCTACTGACTTATTCTCCAAATGGGATGAGGAAATACCTCTCAAAGAAGTAATATCGAAATTCATTGTCAGTTTTGTTAAAATGAACATCATCACTAGATTTGGTGTCCCTAAAACTATATTGACGAACAATGGCACCAATTTCTTCTCTATTGAGACAATGAAGTTATATCAGGAACAAAATATCAAATCCAACCATTCATATCGTTATCACGAATCGACCAATGGATAGATAAAGGCTTTCAATAAGACCTTAACAAATATACTCCAGAAGACGGTGGATAAATATAAGAAATCATGTCCTGATAATCCTTTTCATGATTTATGGTATTATCAGACTACTACCCGTGCTGCCACCCATGCAACCGCTTATTCATTGTCGTATGGAACAAAAGCAGTTTTTTCAATAGATGTTCAATTACCTCCAATTAGAGTTGCAATATGTGATTAGTTTTTTATATATGAGAGGTCTCATAAATTCCTTGATGAGATAGAACAATTAGATGAAAAAATATTGTGTACTTTGCATCATTTAGAAGTCTATTATAATAGAATGGTGTGAGCATTTAACAAGAAATTTTCCTTTTCTCATTCCTTCAAGGAGAATTGGTATTGGTCCTCAGGACTACAATGATACTAGGAAAGAAACCTCCAAATATTGAGCAAAATTTTGAAGTACCTTATTCCATACATAAGGTTTTCTCAAATGGAGTTTATTCCTTAATCTCAATGGATGGATATATTATTACCACTCCAACCAATGTGAGATTATTGATGAAATAATTTTTGTAATTGTACATATCATCCTTACTACAAGAATGAAAAATTCACATCCCCTTATCCTTACTTCAAGACATTAAACTACACAACACAAAGTCCTAGTCGCAAGACATTAAACTGTATAACAATCATAAACGTCCATGATACCTAAAGATAAAATGCATTGCATCTTTGTCCTTATTGCACGACGTTAAAATGCATTACATCATTTTTCCTCGTTACATGATATTAAATTGTATGGATAATTTATTCTCTACTTGATGTTATGAGGTTCCATATGTAGGCATCATTGACATCATTGCAACTTTTTAGTGGCACATGATTCCCTTTCATCCCAATGTTTGAGTCAGATCTGCATAAAGACCTCATTTCAAGAACTATGCGTGTATTGATTATCATTCATATGAGATATGTAGAGACTCCTAGATCTCCAATCTTGGGCCCAACTGAAACCAACCAAAATATTTATTTCCCTTTTCTTCTCTTGTATATGATCAAAATCTATACATAGTGCTATTTTAAGATACATGGTTTGATTTTCATACCATCTTGGGTCTTAAATTTAATCATTATTCTAGTGTGTGTTAAATGCCCCCATATACCAGGTCAAACTCAATTGGTGTGGGAAATGAATGTTTCAATAACTATGTACGTATTGATTCTCATCTATATGAGATACGTGGAGATTCCCAGATCTCCAATCTTGGGCCCATCCATGATAAAAAAACCACAATTATTCCTTATATAAGAATCAAAACCTTTATAGGGAATGATTAAATAACTATGTATATATTTATTCTTTCCCCTAGTAAGACACATAGTGAAACTTGGGTTTTATTCCTTGGTATAAATATAACATGTCTTTCTTTTAATGTTAGTTCATCTTCATCCTTACCTCATGATGTTAAATTACACGTAAATCCAAGAACTACATTTTTCTTGATTCTTGTTTAATGAGATATGTTGTGAGCCTGGTTCCTATACCTAGACTTAGCCATCACTTAATCATAGTACCCATATTGTTCACTTGTATAACATTTTTGTTACCGAATAAGAATTTACTTATCCTTGTTTCTCATACCGATCATAGCTCAAGTGGTCTTAGGAATTGGGTAGAAGGATTCTCTGTATAAATAAGGTGTATCAATTTATTATGGGGATATCAATATACTCATTGCATGACTTAAAACTACACCATACAATGTCCTCGCTGTGTGACTCTAAACTGCCTAGCATAATGTTGATTCAATAGAAACAAATCCATTCTCCACTTTTACATATGAGTTGGATTCATGTAAAGGACTTCAAACTCATGGTCAATATTGATCCAAATATTTCTCATGTGCATTGAGTATAACCCCCTTCTATATTTCACACTCTTAAACTTGAATATTTCTAGATCATCATAATCTTTCTTACAGTTTCTGGTGACATTGTTTCTAATATCTAAGAACTCTATTTCCTGCCAATGCAGTACGTGCCCTTAGGTGGCCTTGCATAAAATTTTCCTACATAACATGCCCATCAATAAGAATATGACACTATTTGGTTATGTAGAATATTCCCCAGTTGGCCCTGCATAATACAACCCCCATAAAAGGTTTTTCAAGTGATGGTAATTTTTTTCTTGGTTATAGTGTCTTTGTCCCCTTCAAACATTGATGAAAATATACAAAAAGTTTTATTTTTTTAACAATAATTCATGTATATTTGTCTCATTATCTTTCTCTTGATCTGAAAGTCTTCAAGAACATGGTTTACACACCTATCTCTCTATGTGTTCAAAGTAATATGAAAAAACCATGAATCACTTGACCACATATCATATGCGATTTCCATTTCTAGTCCTAGTTGTATGATCTAAAACTACAACCACTATACTACCTACATTTGGGTCTGAACTTCGTAGAAATCATATTCCTATGATACTTTGGAAATAATGATTGGAAATACTCTCTTCATATTCAGGCACCTTTCTTCATAAACCAAACTCTGTGCTTTGGAAATTATGAATACCCATAAACATTCTTTGGATTTTAGCAATAAAATTTCAATCTTCTGAGATCTCTTTGTCCAGATTATGCATTACGTTCCCTTCGGTGGCCTTGCACAAAGTTTTCCTACATAATAGGCATGTTATTCAAAAGATTCCACTATTTGGATATGTCGAATATTCCCTAGTTGGCCCTACATAACACAACCCCCAGAACGGTTTTGTGAAATAATGGTAACTTTTTTCTTTAAAAATACTTCCTCTAATGCCTTTAGCCCTTTTCCCATATCACTATTCAGATCCAAAAATTCCCAAATCACCATTTACAATTTTCCCTTCCATTATTGAATATGGTAATATGCTTCCAAAAAAATTATCAAGAAATTGGGATAGTCTCATACATATGGTAATAGCTAAAGACCTTAATTTAAAGCCACACAATGTCCTCACTGCATTACTTAAAAATTCTTAGTACAATGTCCTCACTGTGTGACTTAAAACTGTACAGTACAATTTCCTCACTGCCTGACTTAAAACTGCATAGTTTGATATCATAAATTCCCCTTTATGATAAATTTTAACCGTTCCTTATACACAAAATCTATATAGAAATTGTTTTCCTATTCATGACATATGTCGGCATAGATTAATCTTTAATCTCAAAATTCATTTTCTTGGAAAAACCACCCATTATGTTCTTGAGTCAACTAAATTTTATTTTCCCTTATCTATCAGTAGTAAAATGTGAAATTCTTAAGATCTAATTTTCTTGACTATGTAGTACTTGCTCTTATGTGGCCTTGAATAAAATTTCCCTACATAACGGGCCTGTCAATCAAAAGATTCCACTATTTGTCTATGCATCATATTCCCTAGTTGGAGCTGCATAACACAAATCCTGTAATGAGTTTGTCAGATAATGGTTACTTTTTTCTTGGAAGAGACTCCCATTATATTGATAGAAGTTTTAAATTTGGTGACCATAAAAATCATGGCTCAATATTTTCCTTGGAAATAACTAAATAATATTAAAG
Organism: Viscum album; assembly: GCA_963277665.1. Lineage (NCBI taxonomy): Eukaryota > Viridiplantae > Streptophyta > Magnoliopsida > Santalales > Viscaceae > Viscum > Viscum album. The sequence goes on along the minus strand of OY728136.1, from coordinate 1,419,958,591 downwards.
TAATTCTTATCCAATGAGTATTTTTTGGAATCTAATTTCAAAATTTATGGTCAAAGATATTGGAACATAAACATTAGTCTTTTATAGACCAACATGCCTAACATTAAACATCAAACAATAAGAGATGTGGTACTTGTTATATTAAGAGCCCTCAAAGGGCACTCTAAATAAAAGTCAAGTCCCAACTCACTAAACATACATTTTGTATGATTTGGGTAATATTTAGAAATAAAAAGTGAAAAGATAAAAATTTTGTGGGGTTTTCCATATAACCCTAGCTAAAATAAAACTATGCTTACTAGTACCAATGGATTAGGTAAAACAAAAGCATCCAGTGAGAATGAAAACACAGATGATTGAAGACAAAATGATTTTTATTTATGAAAAAAATAACTTTTCACAGAGGAGAATCCAAAAATTAAAGTCTCTCTCTTATCAGAAATCACAAAAGGATTTCTACATAATTCATAATTTGGTTAACAGCCTCTTGATCCCCATCAGGTGCCTATTAAAACTCGTTTAGTTGAATAGCTCCACTCTCTTCAGCATGATGAAGTGATTATTTAGCATTTTCAATGTATTTTTCACCATCCTTATGGACTTATCCTAATGAGATATGAAGCTGGTCAAGATCCCCTATGATAATATCTAATTCCTATTGAAGATGCAGCCTCTAAACAGTCTTTTCTTTGATCTTCTGCTTACGTTCTTTAAAAATTTGATGTATTATTAGCCTCATATTGGGATAGTGTCTTTTTTAATTCTTTGGTGTTGATTAAAAGATTAGATTTTATCAAGTCTTCTTGAAGCATTTTCTCTTGCTCCATCATTTTAATAGTCTCTTCCACCATAGTATGAATTTCATAGTTTTCAAAAACACCATATTCTAGCTTGATAAACTAAGATGAGAGTCATGGAATTCTTGAAGGCGGTTCATCAAGGGGAATCTTAGATATTAGCTTCCATATATTCTTCCAAGATTTGGGATGTGTAAGATGAATAGACTTTAGCAGTTCTGGGTTTAATTCAGAATCAATGTCATAAGGATGGATGCATTCTAGGATTAATGCACTTAAAGAAGTTCCATGTTATAATCCTTCCTAAGAAATGGATGATTGACCATATAGTATAGTTGGGATAATGCAGAGGCTTCAACTCTAGACCTATCCATTGAAGTTTACAACCCTATATGGTAAAAAAATATGGTTGTGGTTAACTTCAAGGGATAACAAAAGTGAGTACAATCACAATATCGATATCTCTTACCTAACAGTAGTTCAGCAGCTTGAGAAGGATCCTCCCCAATATTCTCAGTTTCAACATTTTTTTTTGATGTCTTTGGGTGGGGAGTGCTATCTTAAATTGGCTTGGTATCCTCAGAATGAATCTCATGAAGATATGTTGTCTCAAGATTCACCTGATCCAATAACTCTGCAATGACGGAATTTACATTAATATCAATACTTCCTTCAAGCATCATCGTGATGGCAGTTTGTTTAGATGGAACTACATTTTTTAACCAAATATAGTTATAAATTTAATCATAATATGAATAATGAAAACTCCCAATCTGGTTGATTCTATACAAGGAAATAAAAAATATTCTAAATAATTTGGTATATTATCATGTTCTAATACTTATTCAAAAAACATGCCATCGTTCATCATATCATCCAATGATATCCTAGAACCCAAGTTAGTCTCACTCGTGGGAGAACTCGACATGTTTTCTTCGCAACCTTCGACCGAAAACCATTGACCCCGAATAGCTTCATTATCAATAGATGTGGGGTTAGCATCAGATGTTTTCGAATGTTCTGGTGCATGTTATGAACCTAAAGTATCACAATATAGAAACTAGTTACTATTAAATTTGACGTCTTATACATAATTGATTATTTACAAGAAGCCTCCTCTCCAATGATAGAAGGAATGTGAACAGTGATAGGAATAGAATTTGGTTCCTTTGTCCTCAATGCCTCTTTAGGAACCACCAGATTAGTAGAAATTTGTGACTATTCAACAGCTCCCTCCATAGTCCCTTGATTCTTATCAGTATTTTCTTTCAAAGATGAAATAGAAGAATCCCCTATAATCCTAAGAATTTTAAACACTTTTTCATGAATTAAGGTTAAAATTCATGATTATCAGGATAGATTACCACTACTACGAAAGTTTTCAACTATGGATTTATTTATTTGATGCATTTTTTTCCTTTCCTTCTTATGATTACTTGCATCATCATCTCCAAAGACAGGTATTGGAGATGACAACACCCTTTCAATCTCATCCTCAATGGCCTATTGGCCTGGAGATATTTCACTCAATTCACAGGGTGATCCAGTAACTCAAAGATAAATACCTCCAGGGATATAATATGGTGAGGTAACTACAATTGATTTTACCATAACCAACTACAAGTTAAAAATGATATTTTTCCTAAATAAAAACGCTTTGAGAAAAATTAAATTTCAAATGAAAAGACAATGTGAGAAAAAGGAAACATACATCTTCAGGATTGACAAAATCACACCATTATTCATCTAATCAAGGAACAATCCCTTTAGTGGTACCATTATCTATCATTTCATTCACTCGCTTAATGGTGGGAATTGATTTATTGGTTGAATATATGAGAATTTATAGATCTCGGATGTATGTTCTCACTTTATTGGGATTTTCCTTAAATAAGATGTCAGAAGAGGCCCGTAGAACCCCTACTACTGAAATATGAATCCCTTCATGTAGATCCATCCACATGGTTTCAGCATCACGATATAAACTTAGACATGTTTGAACAAATTTTGGTATTAAATATTCAGAGTACATGCCACAAGGGTTGTGAAGAGGATCGTATAGACTTGGATTTATGTTTCTTACAATCTCCGATATTCATGGATGGGGGAAGCGAAACTAGGACTCGTCGCTCTTTAGAATGATGGAAACTAGATCGCGTCAGCACAACTTCAGTATAGATCGATGGAGTGGCTCTCTTAACTCTGGCTGGTGGATTATATCGGGCATGAGGTCTATTCAGTGAATTTTGAGCCTCATATCCTCCACCCACTAACTATAATGAGTCAGCCCCTGATGATGAAGAGTTACCTTCTAAACGATGGGTTAACCTCCTAATAATTTTATTTACCCCCACTCGTGGGATAAAATGGTTCAAAACCAGAAACACTAAAAAATACCATAAACCCCCAAAACCCACCCAATCCCAAAAACCCCAAAAACCCATAAAAATGATAAAAAATATCTAAAAATACATAAAAATGTAAAAACCACAAAACCCCCTGAAAACCCATAATAATGCCTTAAAAACTGTAAAACACTTAAAAACCCTAAAAATAGTAAAAACCCAAAACACCATAAAACCCATAAAACTTCAAAAAACCACTCAAAACACAAAAACACCTTTAAACCTATAAAATGTTAAAAAAATATAAAGACCCTAAACACCTAAAAAACCCTGAAAACCCCCAAAAAAACCCAAAAACCATAAAAATATATAAAATCACATAATACATAAAAAAATAAAAACCATATGAATCCTAAAAAGAAAAAAATTCCTAAAAACATAAATTACCCAAAAAACCTGAAAACCCCTAAGAAACCTATAAAAAAATAAAAAAACAAAAAATCCCAAAAAACCACTAAAACACTACAGACCCTAAAAATCCTAAAATCCTTAAAAATGTAAAACACATAAAAACCATTTAAACACACCATACCCATAAAACATCAAAAAACACTAAAAAAACCATTCAACCACTAAAAATGTTAAAAACACTAAAAAACCTAAACACTAAAAAACTCCAAATAATCTTAAAACCCAAAAAATCCGAAAAAATAACATTAAAACCATAAAAAACCCTAAAAATCTATAAAAAACATAAAATTAAACAAAAATACCTAAAAATGTAAAAACCCCTAAAACCACCTAATAAATCCTTAAAACCTAAAACACATAAAATCTGTAAAAAACATAAAATTGATAAAACCCCTAAAAACCCTAAAAATCCCAAAAAATTCATAAAGGATAGCGGATGCACTCTCTCGCAATGACGATCCTCCTCTCCCTTGGAAATCATGAAGGCGACGAACATTTCTGTGCCTCGCCCTCCCCCCTCTACGGGGTAGGTCCCCCACTAGTTCTTGATTATGAGGGTGTGTTTCTTCCATTCTCTGTTCCAGATCTACTCCCCCCTTTTCCTCAGGATTAGATTTTCCCTATGGTTCTTGATCTACATGAATGAGCTCTGTAGGTCCAGTTATTGATGGAGGAGTTAAATGAGGCCTATTCCCTGCATAGGTTGACCTTGGTTGCTTATTTCTTGAATTGGTGACCTTCTGTGGATGTTTTTTACAGATTCATGTTTAAACATTGGGACCTCTAAGACTATGCCACAATAGGTCTTGTTGATAGCAGACACATCTTGATTCACTTTGCATTGGAGGAGGACTTGATTCTTGCCTGGTCTGTGGCTCCAAGAAGATGTAACGGTGATTGTTTCGCTCTTTCCGGGTGGTTCTTTGATCTGCATTTGAACCGTGACTCACTGATGGGAGCATCTTGGGTTATATTTCAGGAACTTCCACTTCCCTTCAAAATTTCTCCATTATCTCCATGGTGGGGAATCTGGTGGGAAGGTTCTTATGTGTTGACAGTAGAATGAGGGCCATTGTCACCTTGTATCACCAAGGGCCATTATTGAGATCGATGAATCGAAGGAACCAGTTGATTTTGTTTGGATTGTTGTTGGTGAGGAGATTCGGTGGAAGAAACCTGTGATTTTTGAGTTGTGGACTGATTTTTTCTCCTACGGTAGGAAACTAGGACATAGTGATTTGGCTTTCAGGTATGGCAGTAGAATGTTTGGTGCTTTGAATCGATCTTAGGAGGTGGCTGGAAAAGGGAGGAAAATCAGGGTGAGATACAGGTGGGGAACATAGTTCCTCATCTCTTGAGTGTGGTTCAGGTTGAGTCTCGTGAAGAGGGTCAGGCTCTCATGGGAGTGCTTGTCAAAGAGTTTGCAACAGTTGTTCCAAGCGGGAATGAAAGGATTAGCACTAAGGGAGTTGCATCTGCATTTGGTCCTAGTTCTGGTTCTGGATCGCTGAGCCTGAGTGCGCGGGTTGATCTTCTGGTTGCGCTAGGGGGCCATGGGTTTACATAGGTGGTCAAGGTTTAGGGAAAATGGTCGCACAGTGCCAATTGGATCCCAAGGTGAGTGACATCTTCAAGTGACTGAGGAGATACTTGCAGCTTTCAGATCCTGTTAGTTCATTATTCAAGGAGGTTGTGGTTGGTGGGATGATGATTTCTTCTGATAACAGTATGATGAGGAGGCTAGAAGCCTTTCCAACTTTCAATAACATTCAAGGGCTAGATACTGAGGAGGAAGTGAAAGGGTCTCCGCTTGCTAACTCTGGGAATGCGAGGTATGTTGTACATGGGAGTGAGGTGAAGGCTGTTGATGTTAGGATTGATGGAGGGAGTGAGGGCCAGAATTCTAATGAATCTATGCTATTTTTGGACACTACTATGCACTTGGATGGTGCAGTTGAGAAAGAGAAAAGGGACATGAAGATGCTTGGCCATAAATGTGGTGAGATTATTGTGTATGAGGAGAAAGTAAGCAATATTTTTAGGGAGGATGGGCTTGGGTCTCTGGTTGATGATGCTGGGAATGCGAGGTTGGACATTCAGATGCTGAGTGAGGTTCCGGTCATTGCTTCTAGGTGTGGTGGAGGGAGTGTGAGTTAGATCGAGACGATGTTGGACACCATTGGGCACTCGGTTGGTCCTGGTGAGCAGGGGAAAGGGAGATGTAGGATCTTGTGCCGATTATACCCTCCTGCCTGACGAAAGTTGGAAAGAAGCTTAGATAGTAGGAGAAGGTGTTGGAGCAGGGGACAGTGAATAAAGTGGCAGAGGTGGCTGATCAGGGGGGAGTGTCTCAGGAAGGGACTAGGCCGATGGAGGTGTTGGATAGTCTCGCTCCTGGGGTTCCTAATATGATCTCTAGCAATCTACATTGTGGGGTTCTTGTGGGCTGCTCACTAATCCAACAATCCTCCTTCATTCCTGACCAAGCCCAGGAGAATGGAAGAAAGGATAGGGTTGTTCTTGAGGAGGCCATTGGGAAGGAAGACAACCTTATAGGGGTCCATGTTGACTCACGAAGTAGGAAACCAAGGAAGGACTACTCTTCTTTTCCAAACACTGTGTCTACAAGAGCCTCCTTCAAGGCTAAGGAAAATGCCTCTATAAGGGGCGGAAGGGTTGTCAAGGTGTAGCGTAATGTGAATCAACAATAGCTTAGAGAGTACTACCCTAACCTTCTCGAGAAATATGAATCATCTGAATGGGAGATGATGGATTCTGATGATTCCTCTGGGTATGGTGCTGATGATGATCCATATGGAGATGATGCGGCTTATGGATATAATGCAGAGAGTGTACCCTATGGCACTACCGTTTATGACTTCAGTGGAGATTTTGACTGACTTGTTTTTCTCTTGGGTCTTTTCATTTTTCCTTCTTTTTTGGTTTTGGGGTGGTTAAGTGTTTTTAGGTGTTGTTTGATTGACCCCCCTCCCATGCCTGATGTGTCTCTTTTTTCAAATAAACATTGGGGGTTCAGGATTATCCTGGCCCTGCACCATCCTTTCCCTAAAAAACCCTAAAACCATAAAAGACCTAAAATCCATAAAAACTCATAAAATCCCTTAAAAACCCACTAAATCTCTAAAAACCCACTAAATATCTAAAAACTCATTAAACTCTAACAAAACATTAAAAAAATCTAAAAACCTTAAAAAACTAAAAAATTAAAAAATATATTAAAACTCCAAAGGCCAATAAAGACAGTAAAAAATATAAATACCTTTAAACCCCTCAAAACACATATAAATCCAAAAAATATAAAAATACATAAAATAACTATAACATGAAGGGCCCTAAAACCCCTAAAACCCCTCAAAACCCCTCAGAAAACCTTAAAAACCAAAAAACACTAAAATCCCCTAAAAAGGTAAAAATTCCAAAAACCTTAAAACCCTAAAAACTGTAAAACCCCTAAAACAAAAAAAATTCTAAAAACACTAAAATCCACTAGAAACCCCAAAAACCCTTTAAACTCCTAAAAATATTAAATACTCTAAAATAAAAAAAAATCTAAAAAAATAAAAAAACCACAATTTTTTTTTAAATTCGTCAAAATCCCTAAAAGCATAAAAACATAAAAACCCATAAAATTACCTAAAATTCCTAAAATGTTAAAAATAAAAAATTCCGAAACCCCCTAAAAAACCTTAAAAATTAAATAACGTTTAAAACCCAAAAAATTCTAAAAAACACTAAAAACCCTAAAAGACCCTAAAACCCAAAAAATCCATAAAACCCCTAAATACTTTGATGAATCCCTAAAAGCCCATAAAACCCATAAAAATCGGTAAAAATTTTATAACCCCTTTAAACCACTAAAAATGATAAAAAATATAAAAATAATTAAAACCACTAAAAACTCAAAAAAACCATAATTAACCAAAGAAAAACTAGAATGAAAAAAATCCCCAAAAACCACTATGACCCTAAAAACCATAAAAAACCTAAAAACAATAAAAATCCATGAAATTTCCTTAAAATCAATAAAAATGTAGAAGACCCTAAAAATCCTAAAAAAACCCTAGAAAGCATTATTAAATAAAAAAATTAAAAAAACCTAAAATAACTGTAAATTATTAATAAACCAAAAAACACTAAAAGAATATAAACCACTGAAAAAATGAATAACCCAAAATCTCTGGAACCACCTAAAAAGGATTAAAAGTCTAAAAACCATCCACACCCTAAAAAATTAAAAAATAAATCTCTAACAATCCAAAATTAGAATAAAAACCTAAGCACAATCAAAATAACTAAAAACCATAAAATCCATAACATTCGTAAAAACACCAAGAATATATAAAAATGATAGAAACCACCAAATATTTGTAAATCCCTAAGAAAAACTTCAAAACCAAAAAAACACTAAAAACCACTAAACAACGTAAAAACGCTAAAAACCCAAAAAACCCAAAAATGAGAACAACCCCAAAAAACGTTAAAAACCCAAAAATCCCAAAACCCCACTAAAAACAATAAAACCCTTTTAGTCAACCAAAAATTGTAAATGATCTAAAAACCCTTAAAACCCTAAATAACTAAAAAAACTAAAAACCCTGAAAAACCTTAAAAAACCCTCCAAATCCGTAGAAACACAAAAAACACCCAAAAAATCCAAAAAAATCATTAAAATGCCTAAATGCATAAAAAACCTAAAATCCTTGAAAATCCCTAAGGAAACCTCAAAAAGCAAAAATACTTAAAACCCCTAAAAACCTAAAAATCGCAAAACCCTTAAAACCCCACAACAACCTATAAAACAAATAAAAACTACTAAAACACTAAAACCCTTTAAACCGCTAAAAATGTTAAACACTCTAAAAAGCATTGAAATCCTTAAAAAACAAAAAGAAACATAAAAACCCAAAATATTCATAAAAATAATAAAATCCCTAAAAATAGCTAGAACATAAAAAACCTAAAATCCATAAACACCTGTAAGAAAACCTAAAAACCTAAAAACACTTAAACCCCTTAAAAATGATAAAAACCCTAAAAACTATAATAACCAAAAAAACCCCTATAACCTTAAAAACACTAGAACACAGTAAAAATATAAAAACCCTTTAAAACCATAATTTTTTTGATACTCTAAAAAATGATTAAAACCCTAAAAAATAAAAAATCCTAAAAACCCTCAAAATCCCCAAAAAGGATAAAAACCTATAAAAATCCTAAAAAATATATAAAAATTCCTAAAAACATAAAAAAATATGAAACCCCCATATAAAATATTAAAAAAAACACATAAAACCTCTAATAACCCTAAAAATGATAAAACCCTTGAAACCCTAAAAACTACAAATAAATATCAAAATTCCTATAACCCCAACAAACCATTAAAATCCTAAAAAAACATAAAAATCCTAAAAATTCCAAAGAAGACCTTAAAAACATGAAAACAATTAAAACACCTAAAAACCTTAAAAGATATAAAAAACCTAAAAACCAATAAAACCCATAAAAACCCAAGAAATTCAATGTAAATTTAAAAGCCATTTAAAACCTTAAAAATGGTAAAAAAACCCAAAAACCGTAAAACACTAAAATTTTAAAAAAAAATCTTAAAAACCAATAAACAAAAAAACCTCAAAAAGCACTTGAAATCCCTTAAAACCTTAAAAACCCTAGGAGCCATAAAAATTATAAAAAATCTCTAAAAAATCTCTAAAAATGTGAAAAACCAAAAAACCTTAAAAAAACCTAAGAGGGAATTAAAAAACTAACAACATTTAAAACTACTAAAAATTCTAAAAAATAAAAAACCCCTAAAAGCCCCTAAAAACCCTAAAAACTGCTAAAAACTATAAAACCCACTAAAACCCTTAAAATCCCAAAAATCCTTAAATACACTAAAAACCTAATAAAAACTATAAATACCCCGTAAACCCCTAAAAAAGTTTAAAACTATAAAATCACAACAAAATCCTAAAAAAATAAAATAAAACGTGAATGCCAAAAACCCGTAAAACCATAAAAACCTTAAAAGAGCAAAAAAATACAAAAAGCGCTAAAATTTTGAATAAAAATTTAAAACAATTAATAAACACGAAAAAATATAAGAAAACCATAAAAACCAACAAACAATAAAAACCCCAAGAAAATCTAAAAATGCTAAAACCCCAAAATAACCCTAAAATATCATAAAAACCCTTAAAACCCCTATAAACCATAAAACCCCTAAAAACCTATAAAAACTCTAAAACCCATTAAACTTTAAAAACCCATTAAAACTCTAACAATGTTAAAAAACTCAAAAAAACTTAATACCCCTTAATAATTTAAAAAAAACTATGATCCCAAATAAACCAAAACCCCCCTAAAATTCTCAAAATCCATAAAAAACTAAAAACCCTTAAAAATATTAAAATTCAATAAAAATACATAAAGCAAAAAAAATCATAAAACACCTCAGAACCCCTATGAAAACCTAAAAATAACCTAAACCAATTAATTCCCCTAGAAACCCATAAATGAAAAACCCTAAAAACACTAAAATCCCTAAAATCCATAAAACCTTAAAATCCTATAGAAACCCATAAAACTGTAAAAACCCAAAAAAAACTCTAAAACCCCTTGACACTAATAATAATGTTAAAAATCTATAAAAACCCTAAAAACTAAAAAACAAAAAATCCCCCTAAAAAATAAGACAACTTAAAATCCCCCCCCCCAATTCCTCTAAAACCCTAAAAATCAACAAAAATCCATAAAAATGTAAAAATTCATAGGAAAAAATTAAAAAGTAAAAAACACATAAACCCCTTAAAAGACTCTAAAACCCCTAAAAACTAGAAAAAAACATAAAAAACACAAAAATCCCATTGAAAATACTACAAATACTCATAAGTCACAAAACCACTAAAAACGATAAAAACCATTTAAATCCCTAAAAATGTTAAAAAACTAAAAAAACACTAAGAACCCTATGAAACTCAAAAAAACATAAAAAAACATAAATACCCTAAAAACCATAAAAACCCTAGAAACACTAAAAATTCCAAAAAACAATAAAAACATACAATTCATTAAAACATTAAAAATCCATTAAAAGGTAAAAAACCCTAAAACCCAGAAAAACACTAAAAAACCATGTGAACCTAAAAACCTCAAGAAAGACTAAAAAACTCTAAAAACATTAAAATTCCTAAAACCCATAAAATCCCTAAAAACTCAGTAAAAACTCTAAAACCCTTCAAAACCCTAAAAATCATGAAAAACACTTAAAATCATTAAAAAACAACCCCCCCAGAAAACCCAAAATATGAAAAATAACCATAACACCCTAAAATACCACAAAATCCATTAAACCTCTTGAAAAATAAAAATCCTAAAATGGCCCAAAAAATCATAAAATTGAAAAATACTAAAATCCCTAAAATCCATCAAAATCAATTAATATCCTAAAAAATTCCAAAAAATTAGTGAAAATGTAATAAAATCTTAATCCTCGATAAACCCTACTAAAACCATCAAGCCTAAAAATACATTAAAACCCTAAAAACCTAAAAAATTCTAAAATCCCAAAGAACCCAAAAAAACATAAAATCCCCAAAAAAGCATAAAAACAAAAAACAAATAAAAATCGTAAAGACCAACTAAAACTGAAAAACAATTTAATCCCATAAGAATATCTAAAAACTCAAAAAAAAAATGAAAACCCATAAAAACACAAAGAACCCCGAAATAAAAAAAAACAAAAATCCCAAAAATCCCTAAAAACCGTAAATCCCTCGAAATCCCTAAAAAATATTAAAAACTATAAAAATCATAAAAAATACCTAAAATCCATAAAAACATTAAAAACCCTAAAACTCTAAAAAAACATTAGAGAAGCTTAAAAACCTAAAAACACATGAAACCCCTAACAAGTAAAAAAAACACAAAAAAACCCCAAAAACCCTAAAAATACTAAAACCCATAAAAACCAATAAAAACCTTAAAAAATCTAGAAACCCATAAAAACCCCATAACCCACTAAAGACCCGAAAAACCCTTTAAACCCATAAAAAAATTATAAATTAAAAAAAACACCAAAATCACAAAAAAACCCTAAAACCCAAAAAAAAACATATAAAAACCAAAAAACCCAAAAAAACCCCCAAACCCCTAAAAACACCCAAAACCCCATAAAAATAAAAAAAATCCAAAAATACCTAAAACTTAACAAACCCTAAACCCCCAAAATACCCTAAGAAAACCATAAAAACCCAAAAACACATACAACCCCTAAGACACATAAAAACACTAAATATCATAAAAACCCTAAAACCCTAAAATCCTTAAAAACACTAAAAATCCACACAAATCACCAAGAACACCCATAAAATCCATAAAAACAAAAAAAACCTAAAATACTTAACACCCCTTAAAACCATAAAAACTTAAAAATAATTAAAATGCCTAAATTCCTAAAACCCTAAAAACCAAAAAATAATGAAAAGATATCCTCAACTCCCAAAAAAACACCTGAAACCCAGAAAAACACTAAAACATTACAAGCCCTAAAACCCCTAAAACCCCTAAAAACATATCAAAAACTCTAAATAATTTTAAACACATAAAATTATTTAATAAATCTAAAAACCCTTTAAAACCTTAAAAAAGTAAATAAAATCATAAAAAACTAAAAAATCACAAAAACCCTAATGACACCCAAAATCATAAAAAATATATAAACCGTAAAAATCATAAAACATCACTAAAAATCCCTAAAAACACCAAAACGCATAAATCTAAAAAAAAAACTATAAGGGAACCATATAAACATAAAAACACATCAAACCCCTAAAAACCTCAAAAATGCTAAAAATCATAAAAACCATAAAAACCCCTAAAAACCCAAAAACCCATAATAACCCTAAAACCCTTTATATCCCCTAAACACTAAAAACCATAAAAAACATAAAAATTACATAATAACCTCGTTGAAAGGTAAAAACCCCTAAAAACCTAAAAACCCCTATTAAAACCCAAAAAACCTAAAACTCTTAAAATCCCTAAAGATTAAAAAAATCTAAAAATCAAGAAATACACTAAAAACCATTAAAAACACATAAAACCCCACAAAATTTCTAAAACCCATAAATTAACTAAAAATCACAAAAAATGTAAAAAACCATAAAACCCCTAAAAACCCCAAAGAAAACCTAAAAAATCTAAAAACACTTAAAACCCCTAAAATGATAAAAAATATAAAAACTGTAAAACACCACAAAAAAATAAAAACACCTAAAAACAACTAAAAACCCTAAAACCCCATAAAAATGCTAAAACCAACAAAAAAATCCACAAACCCTTTAAACCCCTAATAATTTTTCAAAAAAAATAAAACCGCTTTAAAAGCCTAAAAACATAAAAAAAACTAATAAACGAAATACCCATAAAATCAATAATTACACAAAAAACCCATAAAAACCATAAAACCATACAAACCCATTAAATCCCTAAAATCCTAAAAACATAAAAAAAACTCTAGAATCCCTATGAAAATAGTAAAAAACTAAAAAAATCATAAAATCCCTAAAAACCTAAAATCCCTAAAAACTCTATATGATCTAAAAATCACGAAAACCCCTAAAACCATTAAAACCCACAAAACCCCATAAAACCCTAAAACCACCAAAAACACTAAAATCCATTTAAACCCCTAAAAATGTTTACAAACACTAAAAACCTTAAAACCCCTCAAAACAAAAAAAAACCAGGAAAACCCGAAAATACCCTAAACAATCACAAAACTACTAAAATCTCTAAAAACATAAAAATCCTAAAAAAATCATAAAATCCCTAAAAATGTAAAAGCCCATATTAACCCTGAACACCACTAAGAAAAACATAAAAAAATTGATCGAACATAAAACCCCTAAAACCTAAAAATGTAAAAAACACAAAAAAATACCTAAAAATCTTTAAAAACTTAAAAACCATAAAACCCCCTAAAACCTTACAAAACACCAAAACACCCTAAAAACCCAAAAAATCACTAAAACATATAAAAATTATTTAAACCTCAATGATGTTTAAAAATATCTAAAAACCATTAAATACATATAAACAAAAAAAATAATAACACCCCAAGAAAACCAAAAAACCCTAAAAAACAAAAAAAACACTAAAACACTAAAACCCTACAAACCCCTAAAAATCCCCAAAGAAATATAAAATCCATTAAAAACCTAAAAACACATAAAAATCACAGAAAAATTTAAAAAATACTAGAAACAGTGAAACCCCCTAAGCAAGCCTTAAAACACTAAAAACACTCAAAATAGTTAATTACCCATAAAAACCAGAAAAAACCCTAAATACCATAAATACCATAAAACCCATAAAAACCATAAAGACCCACTAAAAATTCTAAAATCCTTTTAAACCCCAAAAATGTTAAAATAATTTAAAAAACATAAAACTGTAAAAAATTAGAAAACCCCAAGAAAACCATAAAACTCAAAAACCGTAAAGACCCTCAACATCCCTAAAAATCATAAAAATCAGAAAAAATCCTAAAAATAACTAAAAATTCCTGAATACATAAAAACCCTAAAAAACAAAAAAAACTTATAAAACCATAAAAACTACACCCTTAAAACCCCAAAATCCACTATCCCCCTATACCCCTAAATGATTTAAAAACCATAAAACCTTAAACACCTAAAAACCTAAAAACCGCTAAAATAAAAGACCTCTAAAAACTATAAAAACCCTTTAAATCCCTAAAGATTTTAAAAAACTCTAAGAAACCTTAAAATCCTAAATAACTCAAAAAACTCTAAATGCCAAAAAAATAAAAATAAAAATATCCCTAAACCCCTTGAAACCCGTAAAAACACTGAAGACCCACAAATGTCTTAAATAGTTTTAAAAATACCCAATAATGTAAAATCCACTAATACCCTTGAAACCCCTAATAAAACCTTGAAAACCTAAAAACACAAAAAACCCCTAAAAACCCTAAAAAATCAAAACCCCTAAAAACCCTAAAACCCATAGAAACGTAAAAACCATTGTAGGGTCCTGAGAAATTCGCAAATGAAATTTTACCCAAATACCCTAATAATTGGGGAAAATAATCAAAGAAGAGACACAAAAAGGACCGGTCTGCGAACCGGTCCCATGGAAGTACAACGTGGCTAGGCACCGCGAGGAACCCCCTCCACAAACCATTGTCGTTCGCAAAATGGAGGCGGAGAGCCTCCGCGGTCATGAGGTAGGATGGGGGCATTCCGGTTCACCGTAATGAACTGCCCCCAACCGCGAACCGTGTCGACCGGTTCAAGCCGCACACGACATCGTACGCGGAATAGAGGTGGAACCCTCCACAGCCGTGGAGCACTCCCTATGTTCGCCTCACGGAGGGGGGGGGGAGCGTTCAATACCCACCGCAAATCGCGGATTGACCAAGTCAGCTGTGAACCGGGTATTTGGTTATGGGCCTCCGCAAAAGGTGTTGCATGGCCACAAATACATTCCTTTCCCCACTCTGTAAAAGGAGAACAAGGGGGAAAGATAAGAATATTTGAAAACTGGGATCAGATTCGAAGGGATTGGAGATTTGGAAGGAGATCGGTTGAAAGAAGGCTTTAGATTTTGCAAACAGCAAAATCCCCATCTGCGAACCACAGTAGGTATATGAATTAAGAAGGAATTGGAAAAAGCATAATAAATTGGTGAACCACGAACCAAAAATAACAAAAAAGGAGAACTACGAACCATACCCCCTCCGCGGATGACTTCCCCACAGACTATGGAGTTTATGCCTCTTTTCCCATCCATCGTACCATGTAGCACTCTCCTATGCCGGCGAAGCCCTGACCAACGAGCCTACGATCGGCACCGCCCTTGGCTTCCGCTGCCCACCTAGAACCATCCGTGAACCAACCTGGTTCGCGGATTGAACACGAAACTGCGAACCACCCTGGTTCGGGGATTGAACCCGAAGCCGCGAACCACCCTGGTTTGTGGGACACCAAGCAGTCCGCGAAACACCCTGGTTCGCGGATGGCTTCTCCAGCCACGTGTAACTTCCCCACACGAAGGGTTCCACTAGCCATACCTCTCAGTGGATCGCCAAATACTTTGGTGTTATCATTTACAGAGTCAGGTAAAATCCTTCCAATCCAGCCAAGTCCTCCACGACTCCCTCATTGGCCTATTCATCGGCCCCGAGCCGAGGCCTCTTCTAGAGCCACTGGATCCGTGTGGTGTAAATTTCAGGCACATGAGCGCGCCATTTTGAGTTCACATACCCACAGTAAACAGGGGAAAAGGGGTTACCCCGACCCTTGAGTAGATTCCCGAAGCATTACTGGGTTCACATTCCCACAGTAATGTGGAGTCTGAGCTCAGGAATCCCCTTTCTGCCCCTCCACTTGTGAGGGTTCCTCGAATATGGTAAAATAGCAATCATAAGGAAGCCCTTCTGCACTACAAGAGAGGAGATGTGCACAGAAGCATCCCCTTTCCCTCTCCCGCTGGGCTTTGTCACCCCGGGTGTCCATCTCGAAGTATGCCCCGACCTTTTGGGCCTCCTCAGAGTGTAATACCCAATCCATCATTCTGGGCCTCCTCAGAGTGTAATCCCCAATCCATCATTCCGGGCCTCCTCAGAGTGTAAGCCCCAATTCATCACCCAGGGCCACCCTCATGTGTAAGCCCCACTCCATTCCTCACGGATGCACCTTTCGCGACGTGATCCTCTGGTCCTTGCTGCCTCTTATTTCTCACACTGAGCATGACTCACATGGGCTTAGAGTAAGCATCGACCATGACATCCTCCTATGGGCCTCCTCAGAGTGTAATCCCAAATCCATCATTCCGGGCCTCCTCAGAGTGTAAGCCCCAATTCATCACCACGGGTCTCCTCGGAGTGTAAGCCCAAATTCATCACCATGGGCCTCCTCAGAGTGTATGCCCCAATCCATCATTCCAGGCTGCCCCATAGCGTAAGCCCCAAGCCATAAGATAACTACAGGGACTTTGATCCATGCCAAATCATGGTACGTAGGAAGCCTCCATGAGGTTCAAGCCCACTACTCGGTCGTTTCATCGCGTTGAGTTCCACCCCTGTCCAGCATGACGTTAAACTGTATGTGCGAACTATGTGGAATTTGATCCCTACATCCTAAGAAGGGTACATAGGAAGCCTCCCTGAGGTTCGATCCCAATAACCGGTCGATCCGATCATCTCCACATCGGTTCACCGCACCACTCCTAGTGCCGCTTCAAGCAAGTTCCAACCCTTCGGGGTCATTAATCCAACGAGGGATGGTAAACCTCGAGCATAAATGATTCTGAACCCCTATGTCCAGTTGACCATTTCCCACCATGGGTAAATCCATGGATACTATGTTTGGGTATAAACCAAAGATTCGCGAACATATGAATATGTCTTAAATCTATAAGAGAGTCTCGGAACAGGCAATGATTTCCCCCGAAAAGGGTGTGATGAGCCCAAATTCCCATCCTCTCGACCAATGAGAGTTTTTAAGAGTCTTTGGTTAGACCATCCGGTGAACGCCTGCCTTTGGAAAGCAGGTCCATCAATCATTGGATACAGAGCCATTGGGTGTTTCGTGGCCGAAAACCAGAACGAAAAAAAATGGTGAACCCGACGTGAATCTTTAACCAAACATGACGAGTTTTACCTAATCCCACCCTATGTCCCCATATGATCTAAAGGAGGGCCAAGTAAGGTCATTAACCACGCATGGGATTATGAGATACTGCTTTGACTGGTTTGATGCTTGTATTTGCTAAAACATTTTTTAGGTATCACTTTCAGAACTCCCTTCGATCCAATGGCATCATAAAGGAACTCACAAATGTGTGTTTCCAACAACTCAAGGATGTGTCTTACTTAACAACGGAGGAACCCGTCACCCACCCAGCATCTTCAACGCTGGGTTTCGGATGCACTGATCTGAGAGTACCACATGAATGGTACTCTCCCAACGGTGGAGGCGGCCATGAACACCCTCCAATCCGTCAAGATTCTCCGGTCACCTGCCCAGCAGCGGCTGCAAAGGCGGATCCAGACAGCCCGTGTCGCTGTCTCCAACCGTTTCAGGAGTCTGTCCCCGTAACGGGACAATGCGTACCTCCCTTATCTTAGGGAGGTGGATGAGGTCAATTTCGAGGACATCATCCCCACCGAACGGGGGTTCCCCTCTAAGGCCCCCTCTGGCAGACGTCATCGTGGTCACGCCGCGACCCAACATCTTCACGCCGAGGAGGATGTCTCCCCGAGGGTTCATGACCACGCTCCCTGATCTCCGGCCCCTCGGACCAGCCGATGAGGGAAGTAGACATACAATCAGGGACCGGTCATCACCCTAGTCCCTGAGGAGGAGCTCCGCTTCCCAGCCACAGAGACGTACCACGAACAAGAACCTACACCTGTTCGCTCCTGCCAGGCCCTCCATGCAGACATAGCGGCCTCATACGAGCCGGCGCGCATCCCTGCCGAGCTCCATCAAGCCCTTCGCTCACACAGGACGACACTTACCAGGCAGGCATCTCTCCCTATCTGGGGTCGCGAAGCTCCGCAACCTGACGTGGTGGCGACCTGGCACCTGCAGGACCAGCTCCTTGCAATGGCTTTTGACGCCCGCCATCCTGATATGGTGGCGATCAAGAAAACCCGACACCCAGATGTTGCGGAAAATCATAGGCGGGAACGTCTCCCAGCAAACAAAGGCCACCAACTTGATACGGTGGGAAACCAATATATACAGGGCCAACTCCCTACAGATGCAAGTAAATTCCACCACCCCAATGTGGCGGAAAATGGAGAGAGGAACTGGCATATCCCGGTACAGGGGAAGACTCGTTCACCTGCCCCAACATAGGAGAATTGTCAGTACCCACTGACCACTAGAGGACCGGATCAGGATATTCCTACTCTGATACCAGAATGGGCCTTCATACCCGTTCCAGCCATAGATGTCTCTTTACATATCCTAAAAATGATGGAGGAGCAGGTATCGATCCCAGATCATATCTTGCAGACTTGCCAGAATGTAATTGCATCGGCGGCAACAGCAAGGACTCGGGCCCGTGATCCTGTCTCCCTAATTGAGGCGACTCATCTAAGAGATTAGATAGCCGACTTGGAGCATATCTGCATCCCTACTTCTTCCCAGGAGGGTCGCTGGCTATATTCCGCGATGCAAGGGCAACCAGATTGAGCAGCTTCACTCGTTCCAACTGGGGGACACCCGTCCATCACAGTGGATGCTCCAGAGCCGGCATATATCCCTGCTAAAAGTCAAGATGTTCGTCGACATATCCCGACATCATCACGGGACCCAATTAGACAGGGACCCGAAGGTGAAGGCTATTGTCAATATTAGACGGTCCCCGCTACCCGCAAAAGAGTGCCCCGAATGCGCCGAAGGCAGCCGGAAAATAAAGAGTGGGTTCATGACTCCGCTCTGCTGGAATTTGGGGTTTCTGACGCCGCTAAGCACACATAAAAACCTTGAAACCCTGCCCACCAATTACCATATTATGGGATTGGTAGTAGTAGTTGTGAAGGTCCTCCCTGCAATATCTCCACGAGCAGCTCTGAAGGTCCTCCCCAGAGCACCTGTGGGGGCCTCCCCCGCGGGCATATAACGATCAGTCACAAGAGCTTCTCTCCTGATGTGAGTCACGGAAACCGTCCACGTGACCAGAAGGTTGAGAAGAAAGAAGGTCCTCCACTTTCTGCGGTCCACCCTAAAGGTCCTCCCTGGTGTATACACTGCAATCACTCTCCATGCAGTGGGACCACATATTATGATGGTAGTCCTCGCTATCATATTCACAGCTATGTATTTACTCCCCGTAGTGACATCTCATCATGAAAAGAAGGCCCTCCCCCTATCATGGCCTACCCTAAAGGCCCTCCACAAGGGTTACGCTACAACAGAACTCCACGCAACAAGGAATCAGGTCACGGTGGTAGTCCTCACCACCCTGATAATGGAGGTCCTCCCCATAGAGACGTCGAGTAACGAGAAGGCCCTCCCCACGTTGCGGTACATTCTGGAGGCCCTCCCTAGGATGTATCCCGCAGATATTCTCCCTGCGGTAGTAGTAATGGTAGTCCTTGCCATTGCCGCAGATGTGATGGTAGTCCTTTCCACCATGGCCTCCATTGAGAAGGTCCTCCCCAAAATGGCCCCAAGAAACAAGAAGGTCCTCCCCTTGTCGCGGCGTGTCCTGAAGGTCCTCCCCAGGATGTGTGTCGAACATCAAGCCATGATGGTCATCCTCACCATGATGGCATTTGTTACGAAGGTCCACCCTGTAACAACACTACACAGCCAGAAGGTCCTCCCCTTGCTGTAACATTCCTTGGACGTCCTTTCCAGGGTGTGCACTGCAAAATTCCTCTATGTAGTGAAGCATCAAGCAGTAATGGTAGTCCTCACCATTATGGCTGTCATTGCGAAGTTCCTCTGCGTGATGACAAACTATTTAGACAGGAAGGTCCTCCTCCTGCCAAGTCAAGAACAGAAAATCCCTCGTATGCCGAGGCACTCAGAAGGGCGGGATTGAGCATGTCAGATTCCCAGCTTGTCTGTAGAGACCCCCTTCTTCGATCAGGAGACGTTCCAGGGCCGCTTTCATTCTCTGAACCACCTCGGAATCGCCCACATAAGGACTCATCACCTACCGGTCCCACTGTATCTGACCCCATTGGTAGCGAGCGTCTCAGTTAGGTTGACCAGGTAGAGGAGTCACTGGTGGAGGAGTATGCCGATATGCTGAACCTGAGGAAAAGACATGCCAGGGATGAT
This sequence comes from Viscum album, assembly GCA_963277665.1. NCBI lineage: Eukaryota > Viridiplantae > Streptophyta > Magnoliopsida > Santalales > Viscaceae > Viscum > Viscum album. Next base: position 1,419,938,131 of record OY728136.1, on the reverse strand, counting down.
ATACCAGTTATGTTTTGGCCCACGACCACCTCTCAGTACGTCATAACCAGAGAGTTGTTGGAAGAATGCATGCACGACATGCGCCATAATATATCAAAGACCCTCCGCCGGCTGAAATCGAGCTTCCTGACCTATGATGGGTATGTAGACCATGCCAAGATTATAGGGGACCTCCTTCATAACATCGACCTGGAGGCCATTTCCTTGATGCGACAACAACGCCCCGAGAAGTGAAAAGGGAATATGGAGGCAGCCTACCTCCTTGCACTGCACGAACTGCACCGCCTCATCGATGATGCTCCGACGGGAGTCCATATTAGGGGATGTGGAGAATGTGGAGCTCTGCATTTCACTCTGCTTCCCACCCAGAAGAACCCGTTCAGCATGGTGTCTTGCAACGCCATCATATCAATACGACAATCGAGTGGACCCCCTGTTTAGGAAAGGCAACACACCCAACAGAGTCGGGCCTTGAGTAAGTCCTAGAAGCGTCAGGCCTGGTGGGAACAAGCCATCCAAGAACTCCAGAATCAGGCCACCGAGAGCATACAACATGCCTCTCTCCTAAGAAAGTCCAATTAACGATCTCTGCCTACCTCCCTAGAAGGGACAAATCCATAGGTGAATCCGGCACCAGATCTGGTTCACCCCTGGATGGGGGCACGCGAGATCATGCAGATCACGATAGCCATAGCCACTGCTGCAATCTAGGGTCAACCCCAGCCTGCAGGGCTGGGGGAATTTTTAACAACAAATGCCCTCGTAAGACCAATAAAACCGGGAAGAGACTCAATGTCTAGGGAACGGATCCAACCCCATCCCTCAGGGTTGGGGGCATTATTACCCCCTCAACAACAACCTCCCCCACGAGAATCAGTGTTCTCTCATCTAGGGAGGACGGTCAGAAGAGGATGTTCATGTCCTATCTTATCGTATGAATCATTATCCCCTCCGAGAGGAAGGCGTGCCATAAGGTTGCATCAAAGAACTCTTCGCATCACCCTTCAGCAAGAATTCAAGGGCAATCCCAGGTCATGAAGGGGAAGGCCAGCTGAAGACGCAGGAGATCCACTTCGTATTTGGAAGATGATGTTCCCTCCACCCCGCAATATGTGTTCATCAATGTCATAGAGGGTAACCTCGCAGGTGACACTGGGGAAAATGCACATCCGGACGGATTGGGAGATGACAGTTTTGGTCAGGATGTGACTCACAACGAACCCCCAGGGGTGCACACCCGAAACCAGAGGGCCTCTTTAAATATGTCCTCCCTTTCAGCTAACCTCCCTCCACCTGCCCTGCGAGCTTCTAACAAGGATAATAATAAAGGAACGGTTACCCTTAACCTGTATGCTTATATCGACAAAAATGAGCCACTCAGGCTTGAAGAGAGGTTCGTTCGACAGGAAGAAGAGATAAGAGAATTGAGGCAGATTAACGCTGAGCTGCTCCAGAGGAATCACCTTATTGAAAGTGTGTCCCAAGAAGAGCCACTTCATGCACTCCCAGCAAGTGCACCCCAAAGGATAAGACATTCCCTGAAAACGAAGCACGATCAGGGCTCCTTCACAATGAGGTGCCTGGTTCATCCAACTACCTAAACGTGGATGATGAATACCAGGATTTCTCTCCACTTAGGAGTAAACCGAAGGAAGTATGCCTGAACCCTCCGAGGGTACCCCAAACGGAATATTTACCCTTGGATCCGGCCAATCCGGATCCTCAGGCAATGCCTCGGGCTATGTCTGCCCAGGACCGAGCCCAACAGGATATAAACCAGGGACTCACCAACCCCATTGAGGCACTAATGACTCGATTGGAAGCGATGGAAGGTCGACGCACTCCGATATAGCCGGAGCAGAAACCCTACCCAGATTGGGTGACCAACACACCACCTCCACCCAATTTTGGAGCCCTGTATTCCCCATATTCAATGGATCAGGCGATCTGGAGTAGCATTTGATGCACTACGCATCCTATTGCGACCCTATGATGGGGACACCGGAACAAAAAGAAGCAGTGAAACTCAGATGCTTCATACGAACCTTCCAAGGATCCGCCTTCATCTGGTATACGAGTCTGTCGGCCCAGTCGATAAAGAGCTAGGAAGACCTCCGACAGTAGTTCTTGTTCCACTTCATCTCAACGTTGCCTAAAACAACAGTCATCAATCTCATGAACTGCAAGTAGAGGGAGAACGAGAGGGTCTTAGATTTCATCGTCAGATAGAAAGGTCTGAACTATTCTTTGAATAGGAAAATGCCTCAAGATGAGATGCTGGCCATATTTATCGATAATCTTAGAGATGAGCTGCGAACACTGCTCATACTGGTGGAGTGCACCACTGGATTCCGCCATCTCTCGGCCATTGCCCACAGAATTGATGACTCCCTACAGCGGACTAATTCAAAGTCTCGAATAGCCTCGCAGGCTTCAGTGAAAAGAAACCCTAGAGCTGAAGCGTCTGCTGTCACACTCAAGCCAGCCCCTTTGACCGCTCCACCGATCATGCCTCTACCAAATCATCATGGGCCCCTTGAATATCAGCAGCCTCCCCCGCCTAAACGGGACGATCAGAGAGCACCTAAGCAGAACCAATTTGAGGAACGAAGAAAAAAGTATACTCGTTCCAAGATGATCAAGTTTATGTCTACTTCATTGCTGATATGAATTGAAATTTTCTCTGCCTTACGGAGCCAAGGAGACCTGAAGAGGTCGGCCGCGATGATAAGCCAGATTATTTCCCCTACCACCAGATGTTAGGGCACAGTATCCAAGAATGCTTCATCTTCAAAGAACTTCTGCATAGGATGGTAGAATCTAGACAGGTCGAGCTGGGGCCACCCCCAGCACATGTGTCATGTATCTCTACCACCGACTTTGAAAAAGAGGAGGGGTGGGAAAGAGTCACCAGCAAGCAGGGGCAGAAATTTGACATTTGGATGACTCGTAAGACTATGAACCGAGCCTAGGGCATACTCTGAGATCAACTACAACAGCCGGTGTTACTGCCAGCAGCCCCTGGAGCCGTAGAGCCGATAGCATCAGCCTCACAACCCTCAAAAATCCGGTAATCCGGATGGAGCTGAAGGAGGAAACAATCACAAGAGGAGCATTCCGCGACGGGGCCAAAGTTAGTCCCGACCCTGGCAGATTTCATGCCCTCAAATTTGGCACCATGAGCACCGACCCACCAAACGACACCATCAGAGAAAACCGACCAGGTTGAATTGTCAGAGGATGAAGAGCCAATTTTTGGTTCTATTAACGTCATCCATCTCATGGAATCATTCCCTGACGAAGGGTATTATTACGAACCTGAGTTCCCTGCACGAGGAACTGGGAGGAGGAATCGCAGAGGCAGAGGATACCAGGGGAGGCGCATCCACGGCCAAAACCAACCCTACGGTTGGACCACGGCCCAGAACATCAACATTGTGGAAAACTGTGGGAGAGGCCTTCATGGGACTCAATGGGAGAGGGAATGCACCCACACTTACACAAAAATCCACTCTGGATCTGTTGTTCTGCAATACCCACAAGAGGAGGATAAAGTGTCTGGTCACCTAGGGCACAGAAATAGACCGGCCAGGACAAGTCCTCAAAACGCAGGAACACCATCGGTATCCATCCCCATGGCCAGTCCCTCCTCATCAAATGCTCCACCTCCCAAAGCACCCTCTAAGACTCTCCCGCCAACAGAGAAGCATCGACCGTTGGAGAAAAAATATGGCATCCTTAAGCAGCTGGCGTCAGTACCATCCAAGTTGTCAATCATGGATGTCGTGGGTTTTTCAACCAACCTTAGTTAGGCGCTTATCAAAGATTAGATCAACCCCCAGGAATTTCATGCCGAGGTAGCTGCCGTCGAGGTTTACCGGACGGAGACTGACCCTGCTGAATGCAATGCAGAAATTTCCTTCACCGATCAGGACAAAGATGTCATCATGCAAGGACACATCAGACCTCTATATGTGTCCGACACACTACATGGTATTGAGATCTGAAAATTCTTTATAGACAATGGCTCTTGAGTTAACCTCCTTCACCTACGGATACTCTGTAAGTTGGGCTATAGCGAGGACGACCTAATTCCCCCAGCCACGACCCCGTTGGGTTACGATAAGAGTGAGCAGAAACCGATGGGACAAGTAAAGCTGAAGACCCATTTTGGTGACCTAGTAGCCTACACGGAATTCCTAGTGGTCCGGCAGAGCACATCATTTGATGCCCTACTGGGAAGGCCATGGCTTCATAAGCACATGGTCGTTTCTTCATCCTACCACCAGTGTATCAAGTATTGCATAAATGGAAAAAGTGGGACATTTCACACCAACAAGGCCCCTTTTGAGCTCTCCGAGTCACATTACATCGACGCTGGGTTCTATGAGAAAAAGAAGAAGAAGCCTTTGGTCGACAGCGTCAATTGGATCCCTGCTCCAAATGGCCTAGAAATGCTCTCCGATGACCCCCTCAGGCAGCTTGGCATAGATTATGTCATTCCCATCAACCGTGTTGAGAGTAGGATTTCATGTCCAGACATGCATTCAGATTTCCTCATGACTTCAGCCACGATGGACGAACACGACAATGTGGGAACGTCTACCAACCCTCGATTTGGGGATGAATACTCCAGCAGGGATGCCCATGATGCCTCTCCCTCAAACCCTTGAAGGCTTAGAACGAAAACTCTCTTCTCGTCAAATCAAGAAGATGAGGACTTGGGAGAAGAAGAGGGGGGAAGATCTCAGGGATGCACCTCCCGCATTTGAGGAGGGTATCTCCACCACTGTAGGCGAGCTCAGGGAAATAATCCTGGGTACCAAAAAGAACCCGAGGCCCACTCTCATTTGTGCGGCCATGTCTCCCGAGGAACACGAGGTATATACCTCCTTCTTAAGGAAACATTAGGATTTATTTGCATGGAATTACACATAAATGCCAGGACTCGATCCTGAGGTAGCGACGCATCACCTGGGTCTTCCAGAAGACCACCGAGGCAACAAACAGGCCTCTAGAAGGACACACCCCTCACACGCCACCCAAATAGAGGTTGAAGTCGATATGCTCATTAAATTAGGCTTCATTCGAGAGTTCTAGTACCCCATTTGGTTAGCCAATATCGTCCTTTTCAAGAAAAATAACAGACAAATATGCATCTGCATTGACTTCAGAGATCTCAATTAGCGTTGTCCGAAAGATGACTTCCCGGTTCCGATCACCGAGTTGTTAATCGATGCGAAGGCTGGGTACGAGGCTATATCCTTCATGGATGGCTATTCTGGATATAATCAAATTAGGATGGCCTGGGGAGATGAAGAATATACTTCCTTCAGGGCCCCTCAAGGGGTATTCTATTACAGGGTCACGCCCATTGGTCTCAAGAATGCTGGAGCCACATATCAGGGTGCCATGCATCAGATCTTTAAACCATTCCTAGGGAAATTCGTTGAATGTTACGTGGATGGCCTATTGGTCAAGTCCAGACAGTGCTCGGACCACCTCTCAGACCTTGAGACCATCTTCAACAAGCTCCGATAGCATAGCTTGAAGATGAACCCCTTGAAATGCGCCATTGGGGTTACCTCAGGGAAATTCCTTGGCTTCGTCATACGCCATCGTGGCATCAAAGTCGACCCTGAGAAGACAAAGGCTATCCTAAGCCTTTCACCTTCCTGAAATCTCACTGATCTGAGGGGATTCCAAGGACACCCTGCCTATTTTAGGCGGTTCATAGCTGACTTGGCAGGAAAATGTTTTCATTTAAAAAGGTTAATGAAGAAGGGGGTCATGTACCAATGGACGGACGACTGCCAAGAGGCAGTCAAAAACTTGAAGAAGTACATCTTATGTCCACCGGTTCTCATGCCCCCGGTCGAAGAAAGACCTCTTATTCTATATGTGACGACCCTAGAACAGTCACTGGGAACCTTCCTCACACAAAAGAACAACACCAGTAATGAAAATAGTCTCTATCGCCTCAGTCGAACCATGATTGACGCTGAGACTCAATACTCAAATATCAAGAGTTGCTGTTTGGCCTTTGTCTACGTGGTTCAAAAGCTGTGACATTATTTGTAGCATCATGAAGTCCATTTGATCTCATGGAGTAACCGGCTCAAGTAAATCCTCAGTCGCCCGATGCTAACAGGACGCCTATCCCGATGGGCGGTCATCCTGCAACAATTCGTCATCCGGTTCATTCCTCAAAAAGCCATCAAATGCCAGGCTTTAGCAGACTTTCTGGCAGAGCACCTTTCAACATGGTCCATTGCAACGGACATCGAGCTACCTGATGAAGATATCTTCTTGGTTCAAGAGGAGTTCCCATCATGGGAAATGTACTTTGACGGCGCGTCCCGAAGCCCCACCTGGAAGAGGATAGAGGATCCCAGATTCAACAAAGTTGGTCTGGGGATAATACTCGTGTCCCCAGAAAAGGCAGCTTTTCCGTATTCCTTCCTCCTGTTAGAGGGATGTACAAACAATGAAGTAGAATATGAAGCCCTCATTGCAGGCCTGGAGCTCACACTCCAGGCACAAGTACAACACCTTAAGTTTAAAGGAGACTCGGAGATGGTCATCATGCAAGTCAATGGTGACTATGCTATTAAAAAAGAGGAGCTGATCCCCTTGTTTGACCACGTACGAGGGATAATGGCCGAGTACTCCATAGAACCAACATTGAATAATATTCCCCGATCCTAGAACGCTCAGGTTGATGCATTCGCCAACATGGCCACAGTCCTAGCCAATCCAGACTGGGATGAAATAATCATCAGCATTGCTCACCGTTGAATGGTATTACCATTTTTCAAGCTAAGACGGAAGAGATACAAGAAGTCAGTCATGTCCCTGATCCATATGATCCTACCACCGGCTCGATGATCCCCATCGAGAACTACCTTCAACGGGGAGAACTTCCATCAGACAGGGCAGAACGAGAGCAAGTACAGACAAGGGCAATCAATTTTGTCCTATATGGAGGTGCAGGTCAGCAAGAGGTCCTCTACAAACGAGGCCTTGATGGAGTGCTCCTCAGATTCATTGACAGAGAAGAAACCACTGCCGTCATGACTGAAGTACACGTAGGAGCATGTGGAGCACATCGACTGGGGACCAAGCTTTCCCATCATGTTCGAAGTCTTGGGTACTACTGGCCCACAGTGGCATGAGACTGCGAGAGTTTTACCGCAATATTCCACTCATGCCAGATTCATGCTGACTTCATACACCAGCCCCCAGAGCTACTTCATCAAGATAAGTACTCCTGGCCATTTTCCATCTGGGGGATGGACGTCGTGGGACCATATCCTCCTGCCACGACCAAATAGCTGAAGTATATCCTCACGGTGACCGACTTCTTTTCCAAATGGGTAGAAGCTGTACCCCTCAAGGAAGTCAGGGAAAGAAATATTGTCAGCTTCGTGAAGACCAATATCATCACCAGAGTTTTTGTCCCTCATACTATACTGACGGACAACGACACCAATTTCTGCTCTGCAAAGTTGGAAAAGCTATACCACGAGTATGGTATCAAGGCTAACCACTCATCCCGCTACCATGCAGCGGCCAACAGACAGATATAAGATTTCAACAAGACCCTGTCCAATATCCTCCAGAAAATTATGGATAAAGACAAGAAGTCATGGCCAGATAAACTCCTCCATGCATTGTGGGAGTATCGAACCACAATCCGCCCCACTACTCAGTCTACCCCGTACTCATTCGTGTACGGCACAGAGGCGGTCCTGCCCATTGAACTCCAACTTCCCTCACTCCGTGTTGCCATCTTTGATCAATTATCAGATGATGAGCAGTCAGAAAAGCGGCTAGGTGAATTGGAACAGCTAGACGAGAAGCGGCGGCACACTCTGCACCCCCTGGAAGTGTACCAGAACTGGATCGCACGAGCCTTCAACAAAAAGGCCCGCCTCTGGTCTTTCATGGAAGGAGAATTAGTGCTGGTCCTCCAGACCCCAATGATACCCAGAAAGAAGCCTCCAAAGCTAGATCCCAAGTGGGAGGGACCATATGTTGTATACAAGGTCTACCCCAACAGAGCATATGCCCAGTTCTCCATGGACGGGCAATTCACCATGACTCCTACCAATGCAAGATTCCTGAAGAAGTATTTCGCATAGAGACCAAGAAGTACTACGTCTTCACCGCATGATGTTAAACTACATGGAGTTCATCCTTACCATACAACAATAAACTACACGGATGAAAAAAAAATGAGATGTACTCATCGTCTGAGCTGCATGACATTAAAATGCCAAGAACCTAATGTTACAAACTCTATGACCTTAAAATAAAAGTATTACGTCCTCACCGCATGAATTTAAACTTCATGGATTCTGTCCTCACCACATGGCGTTAAACTGCATAGACAATGTGATTTAAAAAATCCCTCTTCCCCTGTGTATGGACCAGATCTGCATGGGGTGTATTGTCTTTCAGAGAACTACGTGAGGCTTGATTCCTGCCCTCTCAGGATATGTAGTGACGCCAGGATTCCACACCTTGGCCTAGCCACCTCAAAAACAAAAACAAAATGCCCATTCCCCCGTGTACAGACCAGACTTGAACAGGATGTATTCACGTCCGCACCACATGACGTTAAACTGCACGGAGTTCTCCTTACCGAACGATGATAAACTGCACAGATGAAGAAGAGTTAAGAATGAACCTCCCCCCATGTATGGACCAGACCTTCACGGGGTGTACTCATTGTCCTAACCACATGACGTTAAACTGTGTGGACTCTGTCCTCACCGCATGACGTTAAACTGCACGGATTCCAAAGAACTATGTACGACTTGATTACTGCCCTTGCAGGATATGTAGCGATGCCAGGATCCCCAGTCTTGACCCAACCCCATGAATAAAAGATAAAAAAATGTCTTTTTTCCCCCGTGTATGGACCAGACCTGCACGGGGTGTGATCATTCCAGAGAACTATGTACAACTTGATTTCTTCCCTCGTAGGATACGTAGCGACGCCTGGATCCCCAATCCTGGCCTAGCCCATTGAAAAAAAGATGCCCTTTCCCCCCATGTGTGAACCAGACCGATGCGAGGTGTACTTCTCGTCCTTACCGCACGACATTAGACTGCACAGACAATGATGCTAAAAATGCCCCATTCCCTCATGTATGGACCAGACCTGCACGAGGTGTATATCTTCGTCCTTACTGCATGAAGTTAAACTTCATGGAATTTTTCCCTACCGCATGACATTAAACTGCACATACCCCCTTTTTCTTTCACGATGGGTGTATATCTTCGTCCTTACCGCATGACGTTAAACTGCATGGATTTTTCCTCACTCCATGACGTTAAACTACATGGACTTCGTCGCGACCCACCTAGGACACGTGGATATATGAGATGGAGATACTCCTTACACATTTTGATACATCCTTTCCATACATCAGACTCCACGACCCGGATAATCAAGGATCTTGATAACCACTCATGGCCATCGGATGTGGAAAGTCATCGACCCGTGGACACCTTTGTATGACTATGAATACCATGCCTGTAACACCCGAGACTTTTATGTTATCATAAAAGGAATCTTTTTCAACACAACACTTGCTTGGCATGCTTTACACGAAATCGTGACCTTCCTCGATAGCTTGCGTCGTACGCAATACCGAGTTTCACTAAACAACGATATGCTATTAAAATAAAACTAGCCGTTATGAATAGTAAAAACCACTTTTTAAAATTTTATAAATTTTATTTTTCAAAATGGAATTCATTTTTGGATTCGGAATACCGAAATTAGCCTAGGGTGAAATTTTGGTATTTTTCTGAAAACTTTCAATTTTTGATGAATAGTGAAACCACTAAGTGGTAGGTTAAAAACTGAATTTTGCATAAAACTTAATTTTACTGCTTCTGTGAATGGAATTTCGAAAATACGACAGACACGGTTAATATCAAGGACTAAAATGTGGTTCAATGTGATGAAAATAATTTTTGGTGAATAGTAACTTTTTACTTTTTTTTACCACGATTAATAGTAAATAGGGTAACTAAGGGTAAATATGATATTACTATTACCCTAACACATGTCCTAATTCTATTGGATAAGTGTAATTCGACCAAAAACAGTCTTATGAATATAATATGACCATTTAGGTCCACTTAGATTAGATGATGACATTTAATATTATTTTATTTAATGAATAGTTAAAATAGTTAAAATCAAAGTTTAATAACTAAAACATTTTTAATATGGGGTTATACATAAGATAAATTCGACTATAAATATTCATTAGAAAGCTAAAAAGATATCCTACATAATGGAATTTTATTTGTAATTTTTAGACATTAAATAATTTAATTTATTTATGACACAATGATGATGCAGTAATTATCTTATTAATGAAATATTGACATAATTGATGTTATAAACACAAAAATAAATGTAATTTGAGCCTTTTTATGAATTAAACTAATTTTCTAGGTTACTATGATATATTAGTGTTGATTTAATCAACTTGGTTCGAAAATATAATTCTGTTATGACTTTCAAAAAAATCATATATCAAATAGTGTCAAAATTGACACAAAATTGTTTTTAAATCAAATATTATATTACTAATTGTTATTTTATTCCTAAAAATCTAAGGTTCGGACAAATGAATTAGATAAGGATATATATATTAATAATAGACAATTTGGGGTTCGTTTGGCATGTTATCGTAAGTGTATTAACCATATAGTGAAAGAAAATAAAAAGACACGGTAAAAGTTAAATTATTTAACTTAGAGTTAAATCTAATTGATAAGGTTAAAATAATACCCTAAACTTGCCTAAATCTTATTGGTTGATAGGATTTCGACCCCTACCCACTTTACCTTCGAAATAAGACCCTTTGGAACCATTATAAACCGATTTTGACTTTAATATAAAATAATATTTTGAGGTATTCCTAAGGTGCCCCTCTCCTCCCTTATAAAAGGGCACCTCCTCCCCCTCCTCCTCACACCAATTTGAGCACTCAATCTCGGACAACCCCTGCCATTTTCTCCTCTCCACTTCCCTAGAATAATCCTAAAGGTCCTGGTCTTCTTCAAAGACCAATCTTAGTTCCCTAAGTGGAGGATTCAAAGAGGCGTTCCAAAGAAGAGGTAATATCTGTTACCGATCTTTTCAATTTCTTTCTTCTTCAACTTCTTCTTCTTTAGTTATTTCATGATAAAGTAATAACATCAGTATTAATTACATACTGATATGTTATTATAAATATGAAACAACCCTAATTCACCTTCTATCCATCCTACGGAAAAATGAAATCACCGCGCGTGCGTACGTACGGAATACCGTCTCCACGCCGTGGTGTAATCTATTTTCCACCATAACTTTACAAGGATGGGTATAATGGTGTAATGAGTAACTATTTATGATTATTATTAAGAAACATTGATAATGAAATAATATATATATACTCCAATACAATTCCACGATCATAGGAACGATATCATCACTCGTGCGTACGTACGGAATACCGTCTCCACGATGTGATGTGACTCGTTCTATATGATCATCATTACATAGTAATTATATAAATGAATTGAATGAATAAATTTGATATATGTTACACTAATACCATTCTGGATATAAGGTATCTATAACCTTAAAAGAAGAATAAGAATTTATTCGGCAAAACACGCATAAGAACAAAAGGCAATAAAGACCCGAGTAACAAGTAACAATGAAATATTACTAACAAGAAGCTAAGAATATGACCATATATGATATGATATCAATATGTATGATTCTGGAATAAGTCAATAACATTATTTAAACCATTATACAGGAGCTTCGGACACGTACAAAGCAAATCAAACCTAAGGTAAGGGAAATATCACAATCTCATTTTTATCCGAGATTGTTTATTCGTAAGTATTTACTGGGGTGTATTTTATCATCCACATCAATGTTTCATCAATATGTAATATTATTTCCATTCACCTACAATTTTTTTAAATCCTATTTTACCCTTCGGTGAGTTTTTAGTAAAAGATATGAAAGGAATCTTTTGGCATTTTTCGTACGAGGTACTTTTTTGACTTTTCCGACAAAAGTACGAGAAAAATGTTTTTTTTAACTTATACGGCATGAATGGATTTATAAAACATTATTTCCAAGAAGTTTCCTTTACAAGTATTCAAGTTTATTTTTAATCAACTTCTTATCGTTTAAAATTGTATGACATGTTAAGAAAGGAAAAGTGTTTTTGAAGTAGAAAGGATATTTTCCTCAAGAATAGAGTTCAAATATTTTATCAAAATTATTTTCCATATAAGATAATAAAAGGGTTCTGTTTTTATCCATATTATTACATGGATTTGATTATGTTGTGATGGAAATATTTTTATGAATTCCTTTATCTTATATGAATTGTTTTATGATGTCATGTTGTTTAAGAATCCCATTTTTATTACGTGGGATACGCTATGATGTATGGTTTATGATTATGTGGCACACATAAGAAAGGATTCATTATAAGATGGGTGGGACCTATATCTCCCTCCAATGCATTGGGTAAAGATTTTATATCTCATGAGATAGACATGGCTGGAACGGTAGGTTATACCGGTTCAGTGAAACAGGACTGGAACGAGGGTGAGTTGGTTCGGAAAGGGACTTTGTCCACTAAGGTAGTCTTGGCAATGAGTCATGACTAACAAGAAATGATTTTCCATGATTATGTGTGCATGCCACAAAGTTTCAAGTTTCATGTTATGATTATGGGGATCTCATTTTCACTTCTATGATTTATTCCATGTTAAGATATTATGATCTCTTTTGCAGGTTATGATTTTCAAAAAGATATGATATGTTTTTTATTTCTTTTATTTGACCTTGATGAGCATTTGAGCTCACCCTTTTATGTTTTCTTTTCCCCAGGTCAGGAAGATGGATATTAAGTAGAATATTCTAAAAGGGACCCTAGATATGATGAAATAAATGGGATACACTACAGAAGATTTATGAACCAGTTGTTTATGTTTCCCAGTTTCTAGAGACACTATACCTATACGGTCCTTTCTGGTTTTGTCATATGTTGTAATAAGTGTTCTTCAATTTTGAAGTATTAACAATGTATGTAAAGTATGGGTCGTTATAGTTGGTATCAGAGGAAAGGTATAGTCAACCTTTGGAAACTAGGATGTGAAAGCCTTAGTAAGAACCCTAAGGATAAGTCTAAGCATAGAACACAATCTTAGTGTTTTAGAAATGGCCATGAATACCCTAGGATAAGACCTTAAGTGTGAAATTTTATCCTTGATTATGTGGTTTTCCTATTATAATTAGTGTTTCTCACACTATTCTTCTTGGTTTTAGTCAATGTCTGGAACCCGAAAGAACCGTGTTAATGCGGAATGCGATGGGCAATGCAATGATTGTCCCCCTGAGCAACCAAACGATATGGGAGATGGAATGAAAAATCTTGTATCCATGCTCACACAACTTTCTCAAGCTATGAATCATGAAGGACTTCCAAACGAGCAAAGGAAGGAGCAACATTCTGTTGAATCCTTCATGAGGCAACATCCACCTTCTTTCAGTGGGTCTACTGATCCATTAGTTGCTGAACAATGGATTAGTACTACTGAAAAGATATTTTCAGTTCTTCAATGTTCTGAACATGATAAATTCATCCTAGCAGTGTATCGTTTGGAAGGAGATGCTGATCAATGGTGGAATCTTATTAAGAATACGAGGCAAAGGGATGAAATTGAGTCTATGGAATGGGATGAGTTCAAGAACTTATTTTTCAATAAGTACTTCCCTCGTATTCTCCGAACAAAGATGGAGAAATAGTTTCTTTAACTGAAGCAAAGGGATGATGAATCTGTTGGTACCTATGAAGCAAATTTTACAAGACTTGCAAGGTACGCTTCTGGTATTATTATCCAACCTGAGAGTAAGATCGATCGATTCTTTAGTGTCTTAAAACCAAGTCTTCGGAGGGCGTTAGCCATAAGGGACTTCAATAGCTACAAGGAAATTGTTCGATGTGCTCTCAAAGTCGAGATGGAGATTGGAGTAACCCATCAGTCACATGGGTTTGATAAGAAGAGGAAGATGGAATTCAAAGGAAAATCTAAAGAGCACACTGAAAAGAAGATGAACTTTCCCTTATGCTCAAAGTGTGGAAAGAAACATGGAGGGAGTTGTCTTAAATGGACAAGTAAATGTTTTAAATGTGGAAAGGAAGGTCATTGGGCATTTGAATGTCGCGATAATGGGAAGAAGATGTCTAATGATGCAAACAAAGGAAGGGATACACAGAATGAACGTACTACACTTCAATGTTTCAAGTGAAAGGAGACGGGGCATTATGCCAATCAATGCCCAAATCGAAGGGTTGATGATGATGGTCGACGTCAACAAAATCTTAAGTCTAAAGACAAAGGAAAGTAACATGCAATTTCTATCATCGATGTGGAGTACGATAACGAAGTGGTGAAAGGTACACTTACCATCCATTCTAAAGTAGAAAATGTTTTATTTGATTCTGGATCCACCCACTCTTTTATTTCTAAAGAATTTTCTAAGGGTATCACCGTATTACCTCAACAATTAGATGTTGAGTTAGCTGTGACAACACCTAATGGCACAACAGTCACATCAAATGTTTATAATTCTTCTCCGATCGAAGTTTGTGGGAATGTGCTTCCTGCAAATCTTGTGATAATTTTTTTAGTGGAATTTGATGTGATTCTTGGCATGGATTGGCTTTCTCTACATGGAGCTCATATCAATTACCATAGAAGGGAAGTCACATTTCATATTCCAGATCAATCTAAGATCGTCTATCGATGCAAGGATGAATATAACCTTCCAGTGTAAATTTCTTCCATCTTATGGGTCTGGATTCCACTAAATGAAGGTTATTTATCTCAAATGGTTGGTGAGAAACTCACGATTAAGAATATGCCCATTGTACGGGATTTTGATAATGTCTTTCCGGAGGAATTACCGGGTCTTCCACCAAATCGTGAAGTTGAGTTTTCAATAGAACTCGTACCGGGCGCTTTTCCAATTTCAAATACACCTTATAGAATGGCCCCAATTCAGTTGAAGTAATTGAAGAAGCAACTCCAAGAGAATCTTGATAAGGGATTCATACGCCCTAGTGCGTCACCTTGGGGAGCACCTGTTTTATTTGTTAAGAAGAAAGATGGATCAATGAGAATCTGCATTGATTATCGAGAACTTACCAAGATCACTATCAAGAACAAATATCCTCTACCACGCATTGATGAATTATTTGAACAACTACGCGGAGCTCAATACTTTTCCAAGATTGATCTTCATTCAGGGTATCATCAATTAAGGTTCAAAAGGGAGGATATACCAAAGACGGCTTTCCGTACAAGGTATGGACACTATGAATTTATAGTGATGCCATTTGGTCTTACTAATGCCCCTGCTATCTTCATGGATCTAATGAATAGAGTTTTTAGAGACTATCTTGATCAATTTGTGGTAGTCTTTATAGACGATATTCTTGTCTATTCAAAGAGCAAGGAAGAGCATGAAGATCACTTGAGAATTATATTGAAGACCCTGAGAAAGGAGAAGCTTTATGCCAATTTTACCAAGTGTGAATTTTGGCTTCAAAAAGTTGCATTTTTGGGTCACATAATCTCAAAATAGGGGATATCTGTGGATCCAGCAAAAACAGAGGTTATCGAAAGATGGTCAAGACCAACAACAGTAACTGAGATCCGAAGTTTTCTTGGTTTGGCTGGATATTATCGACGTTTTGTAAAGGATTTTTCACGATTATCTAATCCACTCACCAAGTTGACTCGGAAAGAAGTTAAGTTTGTTTGGACAGAGGAATGTGAAGAGAATTTCAAGGAGTTGAAAAGAAGGTTATCCAGTGTACCTGTGCTCACACTGCCTTGTAGTGGAGAAAGGTTTGTGATATACAGTGATGCATCCAAGAAGGGATTGGGGTGTGTTCTTATGAAAAATGATATGGTGATAGCTTATGCCTCACGACAGTTGAAAATCCATGAGCAAAATTACCCAACACATGATTTGGAGTTGGCTGCGGTAATCTTTTCATTAAAGATTTGGAGGCATTACCTTTATGGTGAAAGGTGTGATATTTATACTGATCATAAAAGTTTAAAGTTTATTTTCACACAAAAGGAGCTGAATATGCGTCAAAGAAGATGGTTGGAGCTGATTAAGGATTATGACTGCTCAATCCATTACCACCCTGGGAAGGCAAACAAGGTGGCAGATGCATTAAGTCGACAAGACCATGCTAGTTTATCCATGATGAGGATCACAAAAGATCCAATATTTATGGATTTACAAAGGATGGATCTTGGAATTATAATGGAAGGGGAAAAATCTTATCTTTCTCAAACGAATGTTCAACTATCTATACATGTGAAGATTA
Source organism: Viscum album (assembly GCA_963277665.1). Classification (NCBI taxonomy): domain Eukaryota; kingdom Viridiplantae; phylum Streptophyta; class Magnoliopsida; order Santalales; family Viscaceae; genus Viscum; species Viscum album. Next base: position 1,419,921,680 of record OY728136.1, on the reverse strand, counting down.
AAGAGGCACAGAAAGAAGATGTCGAGTTACAAAAGAAGGTCAGAAATGTTCCTGAATTCAACCTTGATTGTGATGGGATAATAAAGTTCAGGAATCGGGTTTGTGTTCCTCCCATCCCCGAATTAAAGAAGGATCTGCTGGATGAGGCTCATAGTTCATCATTCTCTATTCATCCTGGAATCACGAAGATGTATAGGGACCTGAAAGAGTACTTCTGGTGGGATGGCATGAAAAGAGATGTTGCTGAATATGTCTCTCGATGCTTGGTTTGTCAACAAGTTAAAGCTGAGAGACAAAAGTCTAAGGGGATGTTACAACCATTACCCATACCCGAATGGAAATGGGAAAACATCACTATGGACTTTGTCACAGGACTTCCTAAAACTTCCAAAGGCAATAATGCTATTTGGGTCATAGTTGATCGCCTTACAAAGTCTGCACACTTCATTGCTATTAGAGAGGATTTCTCTCTGGATTAGCTTGCCAGGATATATGTAAAGGAAGTGGTAAGATTGCATGGAGTACCACTTTCTATTATATCTGATCGGGATCCGAGATTTACCTCGAAGTTCTGGAGAAGTCTTCAGCATACTCTGGATACAGAGTTGAGTTTCAGCACTGTTTATCATCCCCAGACAGACGGTCAGTCTGAAAGAACAATTCAAACCCTAGAAGATATGTTGAGAGCATGCTCTATGGATTCCAAAGGAGGTTGGGATCAACACCTACCTTTGGTGGAATTCTCTTATAATAATAGCTTTCACTCCAGTATTCAGATGGCTCCTTATGAAGCTCTCTATGGAAAGAAATGCAGGACTCCAACTTGCTGGGATGAAGTTGGGGAAAGAAATCTATTAGGACCTGATCTCGTTGATGAAATGGCAGAAAAGGTCAGATCTATTCAACAACACATAAGAGCAGCTCAGAGTCGACAGAAAAGTTGTGCCGACAACCGAAGAAAAGACCTAGAGTTTGAAGTGGGTGATAAAGTGTTCTTACGAATATCTCCCTGGAAGAGGGTTATGAGATTTGGAATGAAGGGGAAGTTGAGCCCTAGATATATCAATCCTTTCGAAATACTAGATTGTGTTGGGAAGGTAGCTTACCGATTGGCGCTTCCACCAAATCTCTCTCAAGTTCACGATGTGTTCCATGTATTCTCCTGAGAACGTACATACCAGATCCTTCACATGTACTCAGCTCAGAAGTTGTACCGCTGGAGCAAGATCTTTCTTATGAAGAACAACCGATAGAGATTCTGGATCGTAGCGAAAAAGTCCTACGAAACAAGACCACTCGCTTGGTGAAAGTTTTATGGAGGAACCACCAATTAGAATAAGCTACATGGGAGCTTGAGGATATGATGAGGGAGAATTATCCTCATCTGTTTGTTACAAAGTGACGAATTTCGAGGGCGAAATTCATTTTAAGGGGGGTAGAATGTAACACCCGAGACATTTATGTTATCATCAAAGGAATCTTTTTCTACACAACACTTGCTTGGCTTGCTTTACACGAAATCCTGACCTTCCTCGATAGCTTGCGTCGTACGCAATACCGAGTTTTACTAAACAACGATATGCTTTTAAAATAAAACTAGCCGTTATGAATAGTAAAAACCACTTTTTAAAATTTTATAAATTTTATTTTTCAAAATGGACTTCATTTTTGGATTCGGAATACCGAAATTTGCCTAGGGTGAAATTTTGGTATTTTTCTGAAAACTTACAATTTTTGATGAATAGTGAAACCACTAAGTGGTAGGTTAAAAACTGAATTTTTCATAAAACTTAATTTTACCGCTTCTGTGAATGGAATTTCGAAAATCCGACAGACACGGTTAATATCAAGGACTAAAATTTGGTTCAATGAGATGAAAATAATTTTTGGTGAATAGTAGTTTTTTACTTTTTTTTACCACGATTAATAGTAAATAGGGTAACTAAGGGTAAATATGATATTACTATTACCCTAACACATGTCCTAATTCTATTGGATAAGTGTAATTCGACCAAAAACAACCTTATTAATATAATATGACCATTTAGGTCCACTTAGATTAGATTATGACATTTAATATTATTTTATTTAATGAATAGTTAAAATAGTTAAAATCAAAGTTTAATAACTAAAACATTTTTAATATGGGGTTATACATAAGATAAATTCGACTATAAATATTCATTATAAAGCTAAACAGATTTCCTACATAATGGAATTTTATTTGTAATTTTTAGACATTAAATAATTTAATTTATTTATGCCACAATGATGATGCAGTAATTATCTTATTAATGAAATATTGACATAATTGATGTTATAAACACCAAAATAAATGTAATTTGAGACTTTTTATGAATTCCACTAATTTTATAGGTTACTATGATATATTAGTGTTGATTTAATAAACATGGTTCGAACATATAATTCTGTTATGACTTTCACAAAAATCATATATCAAATAGTGTCAAAATTGACACAAAATAGTTTTTAAATCAAATATTATATCTCTAATTGTTATTTTATTCCTAAAAATCTAAGGTTCTGCCAAATGACTTAGATAAGGATATATATATTAATAATAAACAATTTGGGGTTCTTTTGGCATGTTATAGTAAGTGTATTAACCATATAGTGAAAGAAAACAAAAAGACACGGTAAAAGTTAAATTATTTGACTTAGAGTTAAATCTAATTGATAAGGTTAAAATAATACCCTAAACTTGTCTAAATCTTATTGGTTGATAGGATTTCGACCCATACCCACTTTACCTTCGAAATAAGACCCTTTGGAACCATTATAAACCGATTTTTACTTTAATATAAAATAATATTTTGAGGTATTCCTAAGGTGCCCCTCTCCTCCCTTATAAAAGGGAACCTCCTCCCCCTCCTCCTCACACCAATTTGAGCACTCAAGCTCGGACAACCCCTGCCATTTTCTCATCTCCACTTCCCTAGAATAATCCTAGAGGTCATGGTCTTCTTCAAAGACCAATCTTAGTTCCCTAAGTGGAGGATTCAAAGAGGCGTTCCAAAGAAGAGGTAATATCCGTTACCGATCTTTTCAATTTCTTTCTTCTTCAACTTCTTCATCTTTAGTTGTTTCATGATAAAGTAATAACATCAATATTACTTACATACTGATATGTTATTATAAATATGAAACAACCCTAATTCACCTTCTATCCATCCTACGGAAAAATGAAATCACCGCGCGTGCGTACGTACGGAATACCGTCTCCACGCCGTGGTGTAATCTATTTTCCACCATCACTTTACAAGAATGGGTATAATGGTGTAATGAGTAACTATTTATGATTATTATTAAGTAATATTGATACTGAAATAATATATATATACTCCAATACAATTCCACGATCATAGGAACGATATCATCACTCGTGCGTACGTACGGAATACCGTCTCCACGATGTGATGCGACTCATTCTACATGATCATCATTACATAGTAATTATATAAATGAATTGAATGAATAAATATGATATATGTTACACTAATACCATTCTGGATATAAGGTATCTATAACCTTAAAAGAAGAATAAGAATTTATTCGGCAAAACACGCATAAGAACAAAAGGCAATAAAGACCCGAGTAACAAGTAACACTGAAATATTACTAACAAGAAGCTAAGAATTTGACCATATATGATATCATATAAATATGTATGATTCTGTAATAAGTCAATAACATTATTTAAACCATTATACAGGAGCTTCGGACACGTACAAAGCAAATCAGACCTAAGGTAAGGGAAATATCACAATCTCATTTTTATCCGAGATTGTCTATTCGTAAGTATTTACTGGGGTGTATTTTATCATACACATCCATGTTTCATCAATATGTAATATTATTTCCATTCACCTACAATTTTTTTAAATCCTATTTTACCCTTCGGTGATTTTTTAGTAAAAGATATGAAAGGAATCTTTTGTCATTTTTCGTACGAGGTACTTTTTTGACTTTTCCGACAAAAGTACGAGAAGAATGTTTTTTTTAACTTATAAGGCATGAATGTATTTATAAAACATTATTCCCAAGAAGTTTACTTTACAAGTATTCAAGTTTATTTTTAATCAAATTCTTTTAGTTTAAAATTATATGACATGTTAAGAAAGGAAAAGTTTTTTTGAAGTAGAAAGGATATTTTCCTCAAGAATAGAGTTCAAGTATTTTATCAAAATTATTTTCCATCTAAGATAATAAAAGGGTTCTGTTTTTATCCCTATTATTACATGGATTTGATTATGTTGTGATGGAAATATTTTTATGAATTCCTTTATCTTATATGAATTGTTTTATTATGTCATGTTGTTTAAGAATCCCATTTTTTTTACGTGGGTTACGCTATGATGTATGGTTTATGATTATGTGGCACACATAAGAAAGGATTCATTATAAGATGGATGGGACCTATATCTCCCTCCAATGCATTGGGTAAAGATTTTATATCTCATGAGATAGACATGGCTGGAACGGTAGGTTATACCAGTTCAGTGAAACAGGACTGGAATGAGGGTGACTCGGTTCAGAAAGGGACTTTGTCCACTAAGATAGTCTTGTCAATGAGTCATGACTAACAAGAAATGATTTTCCATGATTATGTGTGCATTCCACAAAGTTTCAAGTTTCATGTTATGATTTTGGGGATCCCATTTTCACTTTTATGATTTATTCCATATTAAGATATTATGATCTCTTTTGCAGGTTATGATTTTCAAAAAGATATGATATGATTTTTATTTCTTTTATTTGCCCTTGCTGAGCATTTGAGCTCACCCTTTTATGTTTTCTTTTCCCCAGGTCAGGAAGATGGATATTAAGTAGAATATGCTAAAAGGGACCCTAGATATGATGAAATAAATGGGAGACACTATAGAAGATTTATGAACCAGTTGTTTATGTTTCCCAGTTTATAAAGACACTATACCTATACGGTCCTTTCTGGTTTTGTCATATGTTGTAATAAGTGTGCTTCAATTTTGAAGTATTAACAATGTATGTAAAGTATGGGTCGTTATAATGCCCTCAGTGTCTCTTCATATTGATATCCCCTGGCCTGTCTACCAAAGGCTAGATTTCCACAGGTGACACTCTTCCTAGCTCCGTACGCTTACCGGCCTCAGAGCCCCCATACCACACCTCCTGATCCATAAGTTTATGGAAAAGTGGTTTACAAGTTCATTCCCCTTTTCACATACTGGTATTGCCAGGGCATCCTTATCTGGCTAGCCTATGTGTCTGTCAGTGGCTGACATAGCGACCGGTATCAACAAATATCAAGCCAAGACTAGGGTACTTTGACTCAACGGACGATTGCAATGAAGATGTTTCTTGTATACCTGGACACCATTATCCCCACGTGCCGAACTCTACCCTATGAGCAATCACGTATTTTCATAATAATTCATGGCCATCGTAAGTGGAAATTTATCGACCCGGTGACACCTTTTTACAACTATTCATACCATGCCCTCAGCGACTCTGCATATTGATAGCCCCTGGCCCGTCTACCAAAGGCAAGATTTCCACAGGAGACACTCTTCCTAGCTTCGTATGCTTACTGGCCTCGGAGCCCCCATACCATACCTCCTGATCCAGAAGTTTATTGCAAAGAGGTTTACAAGTTCATTACCCTTTTCACATCCAGGTATTGCCAGGGTATCCTTATCTGGCTAGGTTATGTGTCTGTCAGTGGCTCACATAGTGACCTGCCTCAACAAACATCAAGCCAGGACAAGGCTACTTTGACTCAACGGAAAATTGCGGTGAAGATGTTTCTTGTGTACCCGGTCACCATTATCCGCACATTCCGAACTCTGCACTGTGAGAAATCGCGGATTTTCATAATCATTCATGGCCATCGGATGTGGAATGTTATCGACTCGGGGACACCTTTGTATGATTATTCATACCATGACCTCAGCGGCTCTTCATAATGATAGCCCCTGGATCGTCCATCAAAGGCAGGATTTCCTCAGGCGGTACTCCTCCTAGCTCCGTACACCTACCGGCCTCATGGCCCCCACACCATACCTCCTGATTCGAGAATTCTCAAAGTTGCAGTTTACTACCTTCATCCCCCTCCATGTTCTAAGTATATCAGAACATGTTGAATCAGTTATCCTTCGAGTGATTGCAGCAATAGTCACCCAATGGTCTAAGCTCTAAGACCGATAAACTAGGAGTACCCCATCCTTACAGCATGACGTTAAACTGCATGGAATAAAGGCACACCCCGACGCAAAAAAAATAGAAAAGATCAGTGCAAGGGGATCTTTGAAACTCAACAAGAAACCAGGGACGGATATCCTCGACATGTCCAAACATTCTCCTACCAAATGACAGACTTCGTGGCCCGAATAATTACGGATCATCATAACCATTCATGGCCATCAGAAGTGGAAATTCATCGACCTGTGGAAACCTTTGTACGACTATGCATACCATGCCCTCAGCAGCTCTGCATAATGATAGCCCGTAGCTCGTCCATCAAAGACAATATTTCCACAGGCGATGCTCTTCCTAGCTTCGTACGCATACCAGCCTTAGAGCCCCCATATCACCTTTCCTCATCCAAGAAGCCCTGGAACCATGATTTACACCAATCAACCCCCCCCCCCCACGTCTGGGGCATGTTGAGGTATTCAAGCCCAGTTACATTATGAAGAAGAGAAACCTTTGCAAAAATGTCTTCATCCTCACTGCATGACGTTAAACTGCATATCAACCTTTAAAAATTCCCCCCATCCTCACTGCATGATGTAAAACTTCACAGCAACCTTTCAAAATATCATCGTCTTTACCGCATGATGTTAAACTGCATGGAAGCCGTCCTCGCTGTATGATGTTAAACTGCACAACAACCTTAAAAAATTCCTCTCGTCCTTTCCGCATGACGCCAAAATGCATGGATTATGTCCCAACCACATGACGATAAACTACACGGTCATACTCGTCATGGGTTCAATGAGAAACAGAGGGTTTTCTTTATCTTTCAATGCACAGGTCAGACCTGCACGAAACACCACCTCACACCAGCGTGAGAACGAATTACTTCACCCATTCTCAGGAAGTTTATTTTAGATATTTACCTCGTATTCAGGAACCCTCTCATCATAAACCATACTCTGTACTCAGAAAAAAAATCATAACTCTCATAAGCCACCCCTAGTGGTCGCAAATATCAACTTCCCTGAAGTTGCTCGGCTATCGGAAGTGGATAGTCTTTGACTTAATGAAACCTTTGTATGACTATGCATACCATGCCCTCAGCAGCTCTACATATTGATCACCCATGTCCCGTCTACCAAAGGCAATATTTCCTTAGGCAATGCTTGTCTATGTACGCCTCTTGGCCTCTAAGCCCCCATTTCTATCCCAGGATTAGGGAACCCTCTAAGCTATAGTTTACCAAACTCTTTCACAACCCTGCCTAAATATGGTGGAATGTCTCTGACAAGATTACCAAGGACCAGGAGAAGCCGTTCCATTCCAGAAGATGTCCCAGCTGCATGACTTTAAACTGCGCCAAGCTTCAACCATCCCTACACTAACTAAATGTGTAGGAAAGTGGTCTCCCGACCACACCACTGATTAATGCAGATGTTCTCAAAACCTTCCAGACATCACATATCCTTTCCAAGCCACCCCCGATGGTTTTCATTTTTTTTCCAAATCACCCATTGTGGTTTCCATGAGCTGGGCTTCCATGAAGTCCCATGGGAATCAGAAATGGATAACTCATTGAATTAAGGACACCTTTGTATGACTATGCATACCATGCCCTCAGAAGCTCTGCATATTGATCGCCCATGACCCGTCTACCAAAGGAAAGTTTTCCTTAGGAAATGCTCTTCCTACCTCGGTACGTCGACACAGCTTCCATGCCTTGAGACATGCCCTGCATACCGCTCAAATTTAAACATGTTTGCCCCTATGTGTATTTGAAGGGTATTGAGACATCTTTTAATCAGTTGAACCCCATTGGGGCCCTCTCCCCAACATATTTGGTCAAAGCTATTTGAACTAAAACATTAGTAGTGATAGTCTTGATGGCGGGACTTTAAACCGCTCACAAAAGAAAGAGGCACAAATCCTGTTAGGCTGAAAACCTGAAAAGGGCGACCTAAGCAAAAGCCGAGTTATACCTGTTGGGTCTATACCAAATGGGCCCAGGAAAAATCATGGCATTAAAAGAAAAATAAAAAAAGTTTGTGGGGTTTTCCTACAAAACCCTATGAATAGTCAGACTACGCTCGCTGAGTCCCTTGGTTAAGGCTAAATTTAGAGCAATGTCCAATCACTCATCGATTTTTAGGACCACTCTACATCAAAATGGCCTCCTCTTCATTACGATCAGACCCCATTCCGATGGGGGGCATTTGTAGGGTCCTGAAAAATTTTCAAAGGAAATTTTACCCAAATCCCCTTAGAATTGGGGCAAATAATCAAAGGAGAGAAACAAAAAGGACCGGTCCGTGAACCATTCCCATGGAAGCGCAACGTGGTCAGGCACCACGAGGAACCCCCTCCGCAAGCCATTGTCATTCGCAAAATGGAGGCAGAGAGCCTCTGCGGTCGCGAGGTAGGATGGGCGCCAGTCCGGTACACCATAACTAACTACCCCAACCGTGGACCGCGTCGACCAGTTCAAGCCGCACCCGACGTCATTCGCAGAATAGAGGCAGAACCCTCCGCAGTCGCGTAGCACTCCCTGAGTTTGCCTCACGGAGGGGGGGGGGGGGGAGCGTTCAATACCCACCTCGAATCGTGGATTGACCAAGTCATCTGTGAACCGGGTATTTGGTTATGGGCCTCCGAAAAAGGTGTCGTGTGGCCACATATACATTCCTTTCCCCACTCTATAAAAGGATACCAAGGGGGAAAGAGAAAAAGATCGGAAAACGGGGATCAGATTCAGAGGGATTAATGATTTGGAAGGAGATCGGTTGAAGGAAGGATTAAGATTTCTTAAACAGTGAAATCCACATCCACAAACCACAGTAGGTATATGAATTAAGAAGGAATTGGAAAACGCATAATAACTTGGTGAACCGCGAACCTAAAATAACAAAAAAGGAGAACCGCGAACCATACCCCTTCTACGGATGACTTCCCTGCAGACCAGGGAGTTTATGCCTCTTTTCTCATCTGTCGTACCGCGTAGCACTCTCCTACACTTGTGAAGCCCTAACCGATGAGCCTCTGATCGGCACCGCCCTTGGCCGCCGCTGCCCTCCTGGAACCATCCACGAACCACCCTGGTTCGAATATTAAACCCGAAACTGCAAACCACCTTGGTTCGCGGATTGAACCCGAAGCCACGAACCACCCTGGTCCGCGGGACGTCAATCAGTCCGCGGACAACACTGGTTCTAGGACGGCTTCTCCAGCCACATGGCACTTCCCCATGCGAATGGTTCCACCACCCATACCTCTCGGTGGCTTGCCAAATACTTCGGTGTCCTCATTTCCAAAGTCAGGTAAAATCCTTCCAATCCAGCCAAGTCCTCTGTGACTCCCTCATTGGCCTATTCATCGGCCCTGAGCCGGGGCCTCTGCCAGAGCCGCCGGATCTGTGTGGTGTAACTTTCAGGCGCATCAGCGCACCATTTTGAGTTCACATACCCACGGTAAACAGGGGAAAAGGGGTTTCCACGACCCTTGAGTAGATTCTCGAAGCATTCCTGGGTTCACATTCCCATGGTATTGTGGAGTCTGATCTCCGGAATCCCCTTTATGCCCCTCCACTTATGAGGGTTCCTCGAAGATGGTAAAATATCCATCAGAAGGAAGCCCCCGTGCACTGCGAGAGAGGAGATGGGCATAGGAGCATCCCCTTTCCCTCTCCCGCTGGGCTTTGTTTCCCTGGGCGTCCATCTCAGAGTAAGCCTCGACCTTCTGGGCCTCCTCAGAGTGTAAGCCCTAATCCATCATTCTGGACCTCCTTATAGTGTAAGCCCCAATTCATTATTCTGGGTCTCCTTAGAGTGTAATCCCTAATTCATCACCCTGGGCCAACCTGAGGCATAATCCCCACTCCATTCCTCACAGACGCACCTTTCGCGACGTGATCCTCTGGTCCCTGCTGCCTCTTGTTTCTCACACCAAGAATGACTCACGTGGGCTTAGAGTAAGTATCGACCATGACATCCTCTTACGGGAATCCCCAGAGTGTAAGCCCCAATCCATCATTCTGGGCCACCTCAGATTGTAAGCCCCAATCCATCACCATGGGCCTCCTCAGAGTGTAAGCCCCAATCCATCACCATGGGCCTCCTCAGAGTGTAAGCCTCAATCCATCATTCCGGGCCACCCCAGAGCGTAATCCCCAAGCCATAATCAAACTACGGGGACTTTTATCCATGCCAAATCATGGTACGTAAGAAGCCTCCACAAGGTTCAAGCCCACTACTCGGTCGTTTCCTCACGTCGAGTTCCACCCCCGTCCAGCATGATGTTAAACTGTATGTGCGAACTATGTGGACATTGATCCCTGATTCCTAAGCAGGGTACGTAGGAATCCCCCCTGAGGTTCAAGCCCAACAACCGGTCAATCCGATCATCTCCACATTGTTTCACCACGCCACTCCTATTGCCGCCTGAAGCGAATTCCAACCCTTCGGGGTCATTAATCCAACTAGGGATGGTAAACCTCGGGCATAAATGATTATGAACCCCTGCGTCCAGTTGATCGTTTCCCACCAAGGTTAAATCCGTGGATACTATGTTTGGGTATAAACTAAAGATTCGTGAACATATGAATACATCTCAAATCTATAATAGAGTCCCGGAATAGGCAATAATTCCCCCCCTAAAAGGGTGTGATGTGACCGACTTCCCATCCTCTCGACCAATGAGAGTTCTTAAGAGTCGTTGTTTAGACCATCTGGCGAACGTCTGCCTTTGGAAAGCAGGTCCATTAATCATTGGATACAGAGCTATTGGTCGTTTCGTGGCCAAAAACTAGAATGAAACAACCATAAAAAATTAACAAACATAAAATCCCTAAAAACACAAAAATGCACTGAAACTCTAAAAACCCATTAATCCCTTAAAAACATAAAAAATCTATAATCATTAAAACCATAAATGAATTAAATAATCCCTAGAACCCCCAGAACCCATAAAGACCCTAACAACCCTGAAAACCCTAAAAATACCTAAAAATTATAAAGAATCATAGAAATATTAAAAAATACCTAAAAACCAATAAAAACCCTTAAAACCCATAAGAAAACCTTAAACACTAAAAACACGTAAAATTCCTAAAATGCAAAAAACCATAAATACCATAAACATTAATATTATAAAACCCTTGAATTCCATAAAAAATCATAAAACACTATAAATTACAAAAAACAATAAAAACTATTAAACCCCTAAAATGTTAAAAATATCTATGAAAATTAAATATCTGAAGAACTAAAAAAAACATTCAAATAAAAAACCATAAGAACTCTAAAAACCCTAAAACTCCTAAAAATAAAATAAATCCCTAAAATATAAAAAATCATAATAATCATAAAAATACCCTAAAATCTTTAAATCTTTAAAAAACCAAAAAATCATAAAAACACCTAAGAAAACATTAATAACCTAAAAACAATTAAAACCCTAAAACTCCTAAAACCCATTAAAAACCCTATAATTGTAAAAAAAACATAAAACCCATAAAAATCATAAAACCCACTAAAAATATAAAAATACGTTAGAGATGTAAAAATGTTAAAAAACACTAAAAACCATAAAACCCTAAAAACTAAAAAAAACACTAAAAACCAAAAACATAATATAAAAACAATAAAATCCGTAAAAACCATAAAGACCCTCAAAAACCCTAAAACCCATAAATATATAAAAATGGCTAAAAAATCCATATAAATTTAAAAAGTCCTAAAAACCATAAAAACACAATTGAAAAAAATAAAACCCCAAAAATCCTAAACTATTACAAAACCAAAAAATTCTAAAAACCCAAAAAATATAAAAACCATGAAGGACAATAAAACCCCCCAAACCCATAAAATTATAAAACCAACACAAACTATAAATCCTATTTAACCCCTAAAAACATTAAAAAACTCTAAAAACTAAACAAACTCTGAAAAAAAACACAAAACCTTTAAAACACTAAAAATCACTAAAAACCCTAAAAACAGTAACAATCCTAAAAAATCACTTAAAATCCATAAAAATAAAAAACCCAAAACTCCATAAAACCCCCTAAGAAAAACTAAAAAACCTAAAAACTCTAAAGAACCCTAATAACCTAAAATTCTACAACCCATAAAAATGAAAAAACCCAAAAACCTAAAAAACCATACAATCCCCATAAAACAATAAAAACAATAAAATAATAAAACCAGAAAAACTATAAAAATACATTAAACCACTAAAAATGTTTAAAGTCTATTAAACACAATTAAAACCACAAAAAACCCAAAAAACCTTCAAAATCCCTAAAATCCCTAAAACACATAAAAATCAATATAAATCCTCACAAATACCTAAAATCATAAATAACCAAAAACAATAAGAAAACCTTAAAAAACTATTAACACTTGAAATCCCTAAAAACCTAAAAAGTGATAAAAACCCCAAAAAACCCTAATACCCCTAAAAACCATCAAATACCATAAAAATTCATTAATACCCTAAAAGCTATAAAAATACTAAAAAAATACCTAAAGTCCCTAAAATCCCTAAAATGGAAAATACCCTAAAAACCTTCAAAACCCCTAAGAAAACCTTAAAACATATAAACACTTTAAAACCCTAAAAACCTAAAAATTATAAACACATAGAACCCTTAAAAACCCAAAAACCATAAAATCCAATAAAAACCAGAAAAACCTAAAACCCTAAAAATAACTAAATAATCAAAAAACCCTTTAATCCCCTAAAAATGTTAAAAAACTCTAAAAATATAAAAACCAAAAATAACTCACAACCCCCTAAAACCCAAAAAAAACCTAAAACCCTAAAAATCCTCATAATACCTAATAACAATAAAACCCATAAAAATCCTTAAAAAGACATAAAAAGTAACTAAAAATGTAATAACCCCAAAACACCCTCAAAATCCCAACGAATGCATTAAATACCTAAAATATCTTTAAACCCCTAAAAATCCTAAAAACTCTAAAAACTGTAAAAAACCAAGAACACCCCTAAAACTATTAAAAAACCAAAAATATTAAATGCCGATAAGAACCCTAAAACCATAAAAAAACACTAAAAACTAAAAAAACCCTTTAGATCCCTGAAACATTAAAAAAATTAAAAACCCTAAAAAACATAAAAACCCACAAAATCTGTCAAAACCCTAAAAACCATAAAAATCCAAAAATTTCCCTATAATCCTTAAGAAAACCTTAAAAAACTAAAATAACATAAAAGCCCTAAAAATATTAAAAACCATTAAAACCTTAAAACCAATAAAACCCTTAAATCCCCTAAAAATATGAAGAACCCTATAAAAAAATTAAAACTCTAAAATACATTTAATCCAATAAAAATATTAAAAACTATAAAACCATACAAAAACATAAAAATCTCAAAAACTGTAAAAAACCAAAAAAAATCTCAAAATACCTTAAAAACATAAAAACCATTAAAATCCTAAAAATCATAAAAATATAAAAAAAAGATTAAAATTCCGAAAAACCATAAGAAATCCATAAAAATCTAAAAACACATAAAATCCCTTTAAAACCTAAAAACGATAAAACCCATAAAACCCATAAAACCCTAAATAAAGTAAAATCCCTCAAAATCCCAAAAGACCCTAAAACCCAGAACAAAAATCCTAAAAAATCGATAAGAATCTCTAAAAATGTAAAAAATAACAAAACCATTTAAAGAATTAAGTAAAAATTTAAAACATCAAACCATTTAAAAACCAAAAAACCAAAAAACCCCAAAAAAACAAAAAAAACCCAAAATCCATAAATCCCCTAAAAATATTAAAGACTAAAAAACCCTTAAAATACTTAAAACACCTAAAAAATCAAATTTTTTTAACTCATAAGTACATTAAAAAACCTTAATAACGAAAGAAACTAAAAAAATAAAAAAACACAAATAACATCAATAAGCCATAAAAATCTGAAATTTCCAAAAAATCCCTAAAACCCCCTCAAAACCCATAAAAATAATAACAAATCACTAACAATACTAAATTTTAAAAAATAGTAAAACCCCTAAGGAAACCATTAAAACAAAAAACACTTAAAACACCTAGAAACCTAAAAACTACAAAAGACAAAAAAAACCTTAAAATCCCTAAAACCCCTAATAACCTTAGAACCACTAAGAACACTAAAAAACCATAAAAATAATAAAGTACCCTAAAAACACTAAAACCAATTAAAAATCTCTAAACTCCTAAAAATAATAAAAAATATAAAAACCATAAAACCTCTAAATTCATAGAAAACCACTAAAACCTAAAAAAATCACATAAACCCAAAAAACTGAAAAATTCCCCACAAAATCCCTAAAAACTCTAAAAGTTCAAAAAAATCCTTAACATACCAAAGAATCCCTAAAATCAAACAGACTAATAAATCCCTGAACAACCCTAATAAAACCGTAAAAATATAAAAACACTTTACCCCACTATGAAACTTATAGAATGTTAAAAATACAAAAAAAATTAAAAACTATAAAACCCTTGAAAACAATAAACACCCCTAAATAACTAAAAAACCGAAAAACCATAAAAACCAAAAAAATTTAAGAACACTAAAAACCCTTTAATACCCTAAAATTTTTAAAACTCTTAAAACATTTTAAAAACCTAAAAAAATCAAAAAACCCTAAAAACCGAACAAACAAAAATCCCTAAAAACCCATCAACACTATAAAAATACTAAATATATTTAAAAATCCCTAAAAACATAAAAAACCCTAAAAACTCTATAAAAAATATAAAAACCTAAAAATAATTAAAATACCTAAAAATCCAATGAAACGCTAAAAACCCTAAAAACAATAAAACCCTAACAACAATAAAAACCCTTAAATCTAAAAAACCCTTAAATAATTTAGAACCTCATGAAAACACTAAAATCCATTAAAAATTATAAAAATAATTTAATCCCGAAAAAATTTTAAAAACTCTAAAAACATTAAAAACCCTAAAAAATTCAAATAAACACTAAAAACCCAAAAAAACTATAAAAGTTCATAAAACCCTCAAAATCGTTAAAAACCATAAAAAATCCAAAAAATCTATAAAAAAATCCTAAAAACATAAAACCCCTTAAAAACTATGAAAACGCCAAAGAAAACCTTACCAACCTAAAAACACATAAAACTCTAAAAAAATATAAATATATAAAATCCCAAAAAATCCATAAAAACATGAAAACCCTAAATACATTAAAAATCCTAAAAATCCATAAATACTTAAAAACCCCATAATAACTTTAAAAACACTTTAAACCGTTAAATACATAAATAAAAATAAAAAAGTTAAAACACCTAAAATATTAAAAAAAACACTAAAAACCCAAAAAACCAATAAAACCCCAAAACCCCTAAAAATCCCCAAAACCCCTAGAGATTATAGAATATGGTGGCACACTCCCCTGGATCTCCCTCTCATTTGATGCTTATCCTAGTTTTCCCCTAGATTATATTTGGGGATTCGGTCATGGATCCGCACTTCATCCTTGTTCTCAGCAAAGTTGTGCTCTGGAGGTGCATATCGGTCTCAAGGTAGTGGTGGCTTCCTATTTTCAGCGGCTTCGATTCCCCAAGGTGGCGACTTTGCTTGAGGTTTTGGCCTTAGATCTAGGCAGGGCTTGGTTTTTGTATGCTCGGGCTTCATCCTACTTGGAGACCACGCAATCTCTTGGGATCTCTATTCGGTCGTTTGACTTCGCAGATGGATCTCTAGCAGTTCGAAGCCCTTCTGATCTTCACCCATGGATCGTGGTCAAGCTTGCATATTTGGGGCTTCTATAGACGGTTCGATGACATTGAGGTCAAAGACGGAGAGGATTCCAGTGGTGGGATAGGATCTATCGATGGTTTTTCGTCCCTTCCAGTTTTCTATTGCAGGTTTCTTTTTCTCCTCCGAAGACGATCTGGTATATTGACTCTTCTGCAGTGTTGATCATGTGTTTCCTCACTTCTGGTGCACTGGTGACTCGTGGCTTCCTCCTGCTTAGTGGGTACTTTATTTATCTGCAATTTTTGATTGGTTTTTGGGTGATATGGAATTCTAGTTGGGCTATGATTTTTGTTAGGGGTATTCGATTTGATCTTCTAGTTGTGATGACTCTAGTTCATTCCGATTTTTTGTGGATTCTGCGGCATTTGGCATGTGTCGATGCGAGAATTTGGTTTTGTGTTTCTTATTGTCCTCAAGGCGTGGATGGATCTACTAGTTTTAAGAAACTATGGTGCTGGATTCTGCTTACTGCTAGGCAGGTATGTAATGAAGCTGCTGGTTCTGTCACTGCTGGTTTAGGAGGTGCAGAAGGAGATGTTGGCTTCGGTAAATGGTGTCGTTGGTTGCTGCTTGTTGTTGGGATGGGTTGTGATATAGATTATGTTTACATGTTTGGTTCTGGGGTCTCTGTACTTCTGGTTGTGAATCCTTTTGGTGAGGAGGTGTTGAAGGCTGGTGAGGCTAATGGTTATTTACTGTTTTCAGTTGATATTCTTGGCAAGGAGATGCTAGAGGATTGGTGTTGTCTGGTGTGGGAGGATTACCCTTGCCCTGGAAATTGATGTTTGAGATGTTGATGCTAAAGGTGATGGATGATGGAACATGTGTTGCGAGATGTTTGTTGTTGATTGGTTGGGAGGTGGTGATGAAGATGGTGGAGCTACCGAATGATGGAGTTAGATGAGAAGGTGTTGAAGCTGCTTTTTTGTTTGGTCTTTTGTGTCTTTTCCTTTGTTTTTCTTTTGGGGATTGTTTTTTGGGTTGGGGTCGATTGAAAATTAGGACTGGTTAAAGAGAAATTATGGGACTTGGGGATTACTCCTAAAAACGAATCCCATGATTATGACTGGGTCTTATTCCTGAAAAGGAGACCCAGGTTAGGGATTAAGGTTTGGGGCTTACTCCTGAGGAGGATGCCCATATTTGAGATTGGGGCTTACTCCTAAGAAGGATGCCCAAATTAAGGGACGCGGGGCTTACTCCTAAGAAGGATATGCCCATATTTGAGATTGGGGCTTACTCCTAAGAAGGATGCCCAAAATTAGAGGACTTGGGGCTTACTCCTGAGAAGGATGCCCAAAATTAGAGGACTTGGGGCTTACTCCTGAGAAGGATGCCCAGAGTTGGGAACTTTAAGAATTTGGGGTTTACTCCCGAGGAAGATGCCCAGATTAAAGGACTTATAACTGGGGATTATTCCTGAAAAGGAGACCCAGGTTACGGATTCTCTCATCTTAAAGGATGAGGTTGAATGAATGAACTCTCAATATTTGGTGACATAAAGATGTGTAAATCACTAGGTTTTGAGAGATATTCCACCGAATTCCTTTCAGATAAGGAAGTCAAATTAAGAAATCATGCCATAAATGGATTTAAAGAGTATCTTGAAGATAGAATCTTGAATAGGAAAGGTGAAATGGTTTAAGATGGGTGAAGTGGGCAGAAAAGGCACCCAAAAAATAAGGGGCACACAAGTCTTGGAAGGCGCACAGGTATTGCGGCGGCGCTAAAAGTATTGGTCTAGCAGGTATACTTGCGCGACATGTGGGGTACTTGCGCGATTTTCAACCAGCATTGAAATACTCGAGCGATTATTTATAAAAGCCTTTACAATCCTCTTGAGGTTCTCCCAGAAAAGGGACGCGCAATTTCTATCGAAGGAATAAGGCGGCACACAAGTGTGACCACTTCCCTTAAGGGCTGGCCACTCAGGCGCGCAAGTGTTGATGAGTTTCAACACTTAGGCCTTCCTCCCTCTCTTTAGATCTTCCGTTATAGGTAAGAAATTACCTTAGAAGTGTTCCGGAAGCTTTGAGAAGAGACTTGGGTGTCGGGAGCTTCAATCCGAGTTTCTAGAAAAAGGATCTCCCCGAATGGGGGGCCCACATGGTCTATTTATAGGCAGGAGAATACCCTAGGCGGTTACCGGGCGGTTATCACTTAGGTCGTGCAAGTCACATGGGCGACCATGAGGAGGCGCGCAAGTATACATGCACGACCACTAGGCAGCGCGCAAGTACTTGCACGACCACTAGGCGGCGCGCAAGTGTACTTGCGCGACCATGAAGGAACTTGCACGACCTATGGGAAATGTTCTCCTTGTTCATCCCTTTGTCGATTTTTTGATGTTTCTTCAAAGGATGAATCACTTTGGACTAAGGTATTTCCTTTTTTCAGTCATTAGACTCTGTGACGGAAAGGAGCATCAACAACATCTCATAAAATTTTTATAAAATAATTTAAAAACAATTTAAATCAGTTAATATCCAACCAAATGTGTTTTCCATGGAAAATAATTAAACAAAACTTCAAAACATTTTTTAAGGAATATATCAACAAATAACACAATAATTTTTCAAGGGACATGAGACAATCTTTTAAAAATTTGTTAATTTATGATTTTTTATAAACATTTCCATTTCTACACACATGCTTATCATAAATGCACACAAAATTTAGTTTTTTCCACTGATGGTGGAACTTCACGTCCATACTCTGTCCCTTTGATGGTGGTACTTCATGACCATTATCCATCCTATTCAATTCATGCCCAACATTTTCTCCCATATAATTTCAATTCATTTCAATAAAATAATTTCATAAAATAATTTACTTTAATCCAACAACCAAAATTTTAAAATCACCATTTTAAAATTATAAATAATGGCTTTCCAAAAAACCATCAAATTCCCATGATTTTCAAAACCATAATTAAAAAAAGAATTCCATAAAATTACACCATGATTTTAATGAAAATTAAATAAATTAAATCAATTTTTAATCAATCCATCAATTTATTTTTAAGAGGAATCGAGTGACAATCCAACCACCAGTCAAACATAGGTGATAACAAAGAACATCACACCAACATTAACAAACCAACATAAATCTTATAGATCCCATCTTAAATCTGGTTCCATTTAATCAAAACAATCATATTCCATTATAATTGACAAATAAAATATGGATATATCCACAAATAACAATATCCATGATTCCAAAAGTGTGAAGGATAAGATATCTGAGGAAAACTATAAAAAAAGACCACTTATCGATGAATCGGTGTCACCAATGCATTTGAATTCACCTCGGAATCACTCATAGTTCCAAATGAATTATATCCACCACTTTTGGAGGAAGATAAATTATTTTTATATATTTTTTTAGGGGTAAATGAGTGGTTTATGAGGTAAATAAAATTATATCCTCAAAATTTTTATCCAATTTTTCATGGTTCTCAATTAGGGTGCACAGTTAGGAAAATTGTGTGCTAACCATGCATAAGCCACTACCTCCAAACACACCTCACACAGTTGGATCACATGGTTAGAAAAATTGTTCACCAACCATTCAATACACCACTATCCGTAATTTCATGGTTTCTATTGGGCGTCCATATGGTTTGGCCAAACTACGCGCCTATCCAATGTCCATTGCTCTGTTTCCTGGTTTCATGGAGGTGTTTCACAGTTTATATAAACCATGTTCAAATCATGAACCTAAAGAAAAGACTAAAAATCTCGGAATGGCTCCTTTAAACCTCCCAAAACCTAAAACAATAAATTTATATACATAAAATAAATAAATAAAGGGTCATATACCTAAATCTAGTTGTAATACATGTGCTGTTTGAAAATTTCTTAATTTCCCACAGAATTTGAACCCGATGTATCTCATGATTTATAGGTTTGATTTAAAAGATTCTAGACGGAGAAGAAATATGAGCTTCTCAACTACATTTCTGGTATACTATAAATCAAAAAGGATTAAGAAATGATTTCCATAGGTGAACAAAAAAATGAGCTAAAATTTATGTTTGCGCGATTCAAAGAGAAAATAAAATGGAAGAAGGGATAATAATTGATGAACCGAATTTGATGCAACTGGAATATGATACGAAATGATATGAGATCCAAGAACCACTAGGAAGTATACTAGGAAACATTTTCAATGATTTCATGTTGATAACCTTGATCTCTATAATAAAACAAGTGATAATGGATTTGAAAGATTTAAATAAGGAATAAAGGAGAGAGATGGTCAAAGTAGAACCCAAAGATAACTTGTCTTTATGAACTCCTTCAACAAGATGCCACAAAGGATGACCAATTATTTGAAAAATCAATAATTAAGTAATAACACAAAGGTTTCAATTAGATTCACCATAATAACATTACCTTCATTCATGATGTTCAAAGAGTACAATCAGGTGTCTATTTATAGCCAATGAGTGATACAAAAGTGTAACATCAAGTTTACACTAATCAAACAGACTATATTGTGCTTACAAATATTTTTGCACATGCACATGATTTTATGGGACAATTATAACACACTTTTGGAAAATAATGACAACTAGACCACCACTTTTGACATTGAATATTCCATAGTGAGGTGGGCATGAAATTCATAGCACGCCATTGTATGGGTCTTAAAAAGAATGTTTGGGACTTAATTATTGTAAATATAGTCTCAGATGCTTCCCACAAGAAAGGTTATTTGGCCTCCCCTTGGAATTCCACGATAAACCCATTAAAGTCCTCCTTCATTCTCTTGGTCATATCCCTTGTATTTGGGCCAACAACTCCTCACAATGGGTATTATGAAATCATGGGCATTCTACCCTCTTCAACAAGTCCTCCTTCAACCCTCATTTTCCATATGTTTCATGATACTCATCAAAACCTAAGAAAACCTTAAAAGCCTAAAAAAAATCAAAATCCCTTAAAACCTAAAAATTCGAAAAACCCTAAAATCCCTCAAAATCCCTAAAAACTCTAAAAACCATAAAAATCCTAAGAAATCATAAAAATACCAAAAAAACATAAAAGACCACTAGAAATCTTGAAAACCCCTAATAAATCCTTTAAAACCTAAAAAAACATTTAAACCCCTAAAATACCTAAGAAAGCTAAAAACCCTAAGACCCTAAGAACATATAAAAACCCTAAAAACCATAAACCCCTAAAAACCATTAAAAACAATAAAATACCATAAAAAACTAAAAACCAAAAACCTCTATAAACCCCTAAAAATGATAAAAAACTATAAAAAAACATAAAACTCCTAAAAACAAAAAAAATCCTAAAGGCCAAAAAACCATAAAAATGCTAAAAATCCATAAAAAGACCTGAACTGTAAAAAAAATCATAAAATATAGAAGACCCATAATAAGTACTTAAAAACATAAAATAGCTTAAAACACATAAAAACACAAAACACTCTAAAAACCCTAAAAACCATAAAAACCAGAAAATGCCTAAAACTCATAAAACCCCTAAAAACACATAGAATTCCTAAAAACCACTAAAAATACAAAAACCCAGAAACCCCTATAATGTTAAAAAAACTCTAAATATCGAAAAAACACCCAAAACCCCTAAAATACTAAAGAAACCCTAAAAACCCCAAAACACCCTAAAAATCCAAAAAGGCCATAAAAACTATAAAAATATTAAAATTACATAAAAATCCCTAAAACATAAAAATCCAAAAAACATAAAAATCCCAAAAATATGTGAAAATAAATAAGAAAATATTACAAAAAAATACACTTTAAACCCTTAAAAATAAAAAAAACACTAAAAACTACAAAACACTAAAAATCCTAAAAACTATAAAAAACAAAAAAAACCAAAAAACTCGTAAAAATATATAAAAACCTTGAAAAACACTAAAAAATATGAAAACCCTTTTAACCCCTAAAAATAATAAAAAACTCAAAAAACCATTAAGAAACCTCAAACTCAAAAAGCCCCTAAAATGGACAAAAAACCAAAAACCCATGATAACCATCTAAATCCTGAAAATCCAAAAAAAATCCATAAAAACATTAAAATTTGTTAAAACCCAAAAATGTAAAAAACCATAAAGCCCTCAAAACCCAATAAAAACCTTAAAAACCTAAAAAAATTAAATCCCCAAAGAAACCTAAAATTTCTAAAAACCCTTAAACTCCATGCAAATCATAAAAAACCTAATAATCATAAAAACACCCTTAAACCCATAAAACCATAAAACCCACTAAAATATATAAAAACCATTTGAATCCCTAAAAAATTAAAAAAACTAAAAAAAACACCAAAACCCCAAAAAACTATAAACCCCAAAAAACCCTAAAAAAATATAAACCCCTAAAAATCCTTAAAACACTAAAAAACCATCAAATCATAAAAAACCCTATAAATCCCAAAAACATAAATACCTTAAAACACTAGAAAGACTATAAGAAATCCTAAATAACTAAAAAACACTTAAAACACATAAAACCCGAAACACCCAAAAAAACCCTGAAACCTCCGAAAATCCCTAAAAACCCTAAAAACCATAAAAATCCTATAAAAGCCCTCAAAATCGCTAAAATTGTAAAAAACCCTAAAAAACCTAAAATCCCTAAGAAAACCTTAAAAACCTAAAACAATTAAAACCCATAAAAACCTGTAAAATGATAAAAACCCAAAAGACCCTAAAAACTCCTAGAAATAATTAAAACCCCTAAAACCCATAAAAACACATAAAAACCCTATAACCCCATAAAACCCCAAAAAACCTAGTAAAACCTCTAAAAACACTTTAAAATCCTAAAAAATATTAAAAATATGTAATCCCTAAAAATAAAAAAAAACCTAAAGCCCAAGAAAACATAAAAATCTAAAAAACCCGAAAAAAAATTAACCCCCATCAAAATCCCTAAATTCCAAAAAAAAACAAAAATAGCACAAAAATATCTAAAAAATGAATAAAAAACCCTAATAACCTTGAAAATACCTTTGAAAAAAATTAAAAAAACAATATTTTAAAACCCCTAAAAACAAAAAAAAATCTAAAAACCCCAAAAACCAAAAAACCAAAAATCATAAAAACCCCTAAAAACCATAAAACCCCTAAAAATATAAGAACCATGTTAACACCTTAAAATATTAAAAAACCTCTAAAAATCATAAAAACCCTAAAATATCAAAAAAACACAAAACCCCCCAAACCCCCTAAAAATCCAAAAAACCTAAAAATCCTTAAAAACCATAAAACACATAAAAATCCTAAAATATCCTTAAAAATCCCTAAAAACATAAAAACCCTTAAAACCCTAGGTGGTTTCTTGGATCTACAGAGAAGACGTTGCGTGGATGGGTCGAGTTTGGTGCTGCGTTTCAGGCTGATTCTGCTGCTACTGTCTTTCCATAGCTACCAAGGATCAGATCTGGGAGGTTCTCATACTCATGTGATGGGGGAGTCATGGTTACAGGTTTTGGTCTACTCCTTCTTGTGTTTTTTTGAATGCTTCGGTTTGGTGTTCTTGGCCGAGTAGTGGCGGTGTTGGAATTGTGAGAGTCAGTAAAATGCAAGGTGGGAGGTGGTTTCTTAGAATAAGGTAGAATAAAGTGGATTCGAAGATGCAGATTCAACTTCGATTTGGCTCGGATCATATATGGTAGCAGGATCTCGATCTGCATGTTGTCAAATGGTTGTGAGTTTGGTGGATGGTTGGCTGGCTGCGGGCATGATTCTTGTGAGGCTGGAACAGAGGCTCTTGGTTGTTGATGCTTGTTTGGTGCTGAAGAATCATGATCCAGATGTATGGTGCTGAAGATTGTCGCTTGGTCCTTGTGTTTTTTACCTGTTTTCTATTTTGTTTTCTTGTTTTACCTCCTTGTTTTCCTTTTGGGGTTTGTTTTTGGGCATGGGTCGATTGGCCCTACCCCTCCCCCGACATGCTGTGTCTTTATATTAATAAAATTTGGGGGAATCATTAATATCTTGGTTCCCGTAGCTGCCTTCTCCATAAAAATGTTCAAAATCATTAAAACCATAAAAACAAAAAAATACCCAAAAACACATAAAACCCCTAAAAACTCTAAAAACCCTAAAAACGTAAAAATTCATAAAAACAGTAAAACCTTAAAAATCTAAAAAAAGTACTAAGAATCCTTAAAAATGTGAAAGACCCTAAAAACCTTGAAAACCCATATGAAAAACTAAAAACCTATAGACACATAAATCCCATAAAACCTAAAAATGTAAAAACCCAAAAATATAAAACCATAAAAACCATAAAACCCCTAAAACCTTAATAAACGCCAAACCCATAAAAACCCTAAAAACTACTAATACATAAAAAATCATTTAAACCTCTACAACACTAAACAACTCTAAAAAACCTTAGAATCACTAAAAACTCAAACAAACCTGAAAACCCACAAACCCCATAAAACCCTGAAACACCCTAAAACCCCTAAAACCCAAGAAAACCCAAAAAACATAAAAACTATAAAAAACATAAAAATTACCTAAAATCACTCAATACATAAAAAACATAATTATTTTTAAAGACCCTTAGAAATCCATTAAAAACTAAAAACACATTAAAACCCTAAAATCCTAAAAACTCAAAAACCCTTAAAACCATTAAAACGCCTCAAATCCATAATAATATTAAAACCCTAATAATCATAAAAATATCAAAAAAATGAAAAAAATGTAGAAAACCCTATAACCCCTAAAATCACTAAGAAACCATAGAAACAAAAAAACACTTAAAACTACTAAAACCCTAAAAAAGTCTAAAAACCCTAAAAGATCCAAAAAACCATAAAACCCATAAATCCCATAAAACCACAAAAAAATAAAATCTCAAAAACATCACTATCACCATAAAAACCATTTCAACCCATAACAACATTTAAAATATCTAAAACCCTCAAAACCCTTAAAAACACAAAAAAAAAATTAAAACCTGAAAAACCATAAAAGCCTAAAATCTCTCAAATTCCCTAAAACCCCTAAAAACATTAAAATCTTAAAAATACCTATAATTACTAAAAATATAAAAACACAAAAAAAATTTAAAAACCCCTTAGAAATACTTAAAAACATAAACATGCTTAAAACCACTTTAAATTCTAAAAATCCTGAAAACTTTAAACCATAAAAACCAAAAAATCCCCTAAAAACATTAAAACCCAAAAAACCAAAAAACCCTAAATATAACTCAAAATTATAAAAACCCAAAAAAACCCTAAAAACATTAAAAAAAATAATACCCTAAAACCCATTTAGACCCCTAAAAACCCTAAAACCCTTAAAATATCAAAATGTACTAAAATCCCCTCAAACCCTAAAAATATTAAAATCCCTAAAAAACTCAAAAAACATAGAAACCTTAAAACCCTAAAAACACTTAAATCCCCTAAAAACATAAAAACTATTAAAACCCCCAAAAAAGCCTAAAAACCCCTGAAACCCAAGTGTTGGGATTGGGTGTTCTATACATGATGAAACAAAGGGGGAAGGTTCTGCGCATGGGGATATGGCTGAGCAGAGGCTTTTGGATGAACACGAAGAGGTCTTCCTAGTGGTGTCCAAGGTGGCGGTGGGGGAGACTGGTCTCGAGGGTGTGGCTAGTTGCAGTTTGTCTTGAATGTGTTTACGTACGCTTGAGGTGGTGTTTGAGGGAACTACGGGTAGTGACTATCATATGACTATGCAAGAGAGGGTGGAGGAGCAAAGGAAAGTGGATAAGTTGGAGGAGGCATCTGTTTAGGGGGGAACATTGGTGGCATGGATGGTGTGTGGGCAGGGGGACGGACCTGGGACGGGGGATGTCCCCGAGCAGGGGGGTGATGTCGCACAAAAGATAGTTCCAAGGGATGAGGGGCACTTGCAGCTGGCCCTGTATAGCACAGTCCCTTTTTCTGAGGAACTTGTTCTTGCAGTCTATTCCCTGAATCAGGAAGCCTTTCTCATTCGTGACCAATATTTTTTCCTAGAAGACCATGGAAGGATGGCTCAAAAAAATAAATATGATCATTAAGGAGAGGGCCTTGCTGGAGGGGGATAATTAATGTGGTAAGGAAGAAAACATGCAGGGGACTCCTCGGATCCCCGAAAGAGGAAACCAAGGAAGGACTATTCGACTCTGCCAATAACAGTGACTACGAGAGCCTCTTGCAAAGAGAAAGAGGTAGCCTTTGGCAAGGGAGTTCGGTCTATCAAGATGCAGCTGAATGCGGAGCAGGAGCATCTCAGATAGTATTACACAGCCTAATTAAAGAGATATGAATCATCTGAATGGGAGTCGATGGAGTTGGATGCCTCTTCTTGCTATAGTGCTGATGGGGACCCATATGGGGATGGAGACATTGACCTATAGTTTCTGCTGTTCTCTTTTCTGTTTTTTTCGAGTTTTTTGGGGTTTTTTTGTCTCGGAAGGTCAAGGTCTTTTTGGGTGTGGGCTATTTGGCTCCGCCCCGCCCATGTCTACTTTATTTTACATTAATAAATTTTGGGAGGACCAGGAATAGCCTAGTCCTGCACCTCTTCTGCCCTAAAACCCTAAAAATCCCTAAAAACCTAAAAACCATAAAAACCAAAAGAAGACTAAAAAATCCTTTAAAAAGTAAAAAACCATTAAGACACCTAAAATACACTAAAAACCCCTAAGAAAACCATAAAAACCTAAAAACACATGATACCCCTAAAAACCATATAAGTGAAAATAGGTTAAAACTCTATAAAACCCTTATAAACTACAAAACCCATAAATACATTAAAAACAAAAAAGAACATAAAAAACCATAAAACTAAATAAAAACTCAAAAAACCCTCTAAACTCATTTTTTTTAAATCTCTAAAAACCTTAAATCCCAAAAAACTAAACTGAAATCCTAAAACCCCTAAAAAACTAGAAAATAATAAAAAACCCAAGAACCCCCCAAAAGTCCTAAAAAACCTAAAAACCACATAAAATTCCAAGAACATAAAATGAACCTAAAACCTTGAAAAACCCAACGAAAACATTAAAAACAAAAAAAACACTTAAAACCCCTACAAACCCAAAAAACGATATATATCCAAAAAACCATTTAAACCATTAAAACCACCAAAAACCATTAAAAACCCTAAAACCCACTATAAACACTGAGAAAACCCCTAAAAACATTTAAAATCCATAAAAAAACTTTAGAGCAAAAAAACCCCCTAAACCCCCTTAAAATCCCAAAAAAACCATAAAACCGTAAAACCCCTAAAAACCCTCAAAATCCATAAAAACTAGAAAAATCATAAAAAATACCTAAAATACACAAAAAACCTAAAAACCCTAAAAACGTTTAAAAACCCAAATAAAACCTAAAAACATTTAGAATCCCAAAAAATTTGAAAAACAATGCTAAAATCCTAATAAACAATAAAACCCCTAAAATCCCTAAAATTCCCTAAAAACCTTAAAATACTAAAAAATACCAAAACAAATACCTGAAAATGTATAAAATCCTAAAAACCATATGAAAACCATAAAACCCAAAAAACACATAAAACCACTAAAAATTAAATAAAACTCTAAAAACCCGAAAAACCCGAAAAATCAAAAAAACCCCTAAAAACCAAAAAAACCTAAGGACCTTAAAAAATAAAAAATGCATAAAAACCACTAATAACTAATAAAACATTAAAACCAATTCAAACCCCTAAAAAGTTAAAAAACTCAAAAAAACCCAATAACCAAAATCACCCATTAAAACATTAAAAACCTCAAAATCCCTAAAACCATAAAAAATAAATCATAAAAAGTACCTAAAAATCCCTAAAAATATAAGAAACTCTAAAAAAACTGAAAACCCCAAAGAAAACCTTAAAAACCTAAAAACACATAAATCCCCAAAAATATACACAACCCTAAAAAACCTAAAAACCCCTAAAAATGCCTCAAAACCCTAAAAACCCTCAACATCCCTAAAATACATAAAACCCCAAAACCACTAAAAAGAAATAAATGTCCCTAAAAACATAAAAACCCTAAATCCTTGAAAAAACATAAGAAAAAATTAAAACCCTCAAACACTTAAAACCCCTATAGAGCTAAAAAATATTAAAACACTAAAATACCCTAAAACAAAAAAACCCTAAAAACCATAAAAATCCCATGAAGCCATACAAATCCTAAAAATACATAAAAACCCTACAAATCACTAAAAAATCTAAAAACACTACAAACCCCTAAAAACATTAAAAACTCGAAAAAAATTAAAAACCTAAAAAAGAAATATAACCCAAATAAACCATAAAAACACTAAAAACTCTATAATCCCTCAAAATCTCAAAAACCCTAAAACATATAAATCCCAAGAAAGTACTAGAAATCCATAAAAACGTAAAAAACTCATAAAAACCCTGAAGACCTTTAAAAAATCTTAAAACCTAAAAACACATAAAACCTCTAAAAATGCAAAAAAAACATTAAAAACATAAAAACCCATAAAAACTATAAAAACCCTTAAACCCCCTAAAAAACCTAAAACCCACTAAAAAATTAAAAACAATTTAAAACCATAATTTTTTTTAAAAAAACTATAAAAACCATATGAACCCTAAAAATCTCAAAAACCTTAAAAACCCCAAAACAACCATAAAACCCGTAAAATGCCTAAAATCCTAAAAACCATAAGAATCCCTAAAACCCTAAAAGCCATAAAAATCCTAAAAATACATAAAAATGTAGAAAACCCAAAAAATCCTTAAAACCATAAGAAATCCAAAAAAATAATTAAGACCTAGAAAATAGAAAAAACCCTAAAAACACTAAAAACCCAAAAAACCCAAAAAACCCTCAAAATCACGAACTACCCTAAAACAATATAAATTTTAAAAAATCCCAAAACACTTTAATAATGTAATAAAATCCCAAAAATCTTGAAAACCCTATTAAAACATTAAAAACCTAAAAAAACATAAACCCTTAAAAACATAAAAATTGTTAATAACCCTTAAGGTCCATAAAAACCCTATGAAACCCTAAAACCCCTCAAAATTAGTAAACCACCTAAAAACCTAAAATTTTAAAAAAACCTCAAAACCCTAAAGAAAACCTTAAAACCGTATAAAACCTAAAATTACTAAAAAACCTAAAAAAGAAAAAAAAACCTAAAAACCATAAAAACTGTAAAAACTCCTAAAACCCTTAAAAACCATGAAACCCACCAGAAAAATAATTAAAACCCTTCAAATACCATTTTTTAAAAAAACTCTAAAATCATTAAAACCCCTAAAAACTCATGAAAACTCTAAAACCCCCCAAAAATCTATAAATCACCTAAAATCTGAAAAAAAAATCCCTAAGGACCCTTAAAAACCCTAAAAATCATAAATACCTAAAAAAATCCTAAAAATCCATAAAAACACCAAAAACCCTAAAAACAATAACAAACCATAATAAAATCATAAAAACCTAAAAACACTTAAAATCTCTAAAAATCTAAAATCCTCAAAAACTGTTAATAACCAAAACCGCAAAAATCCCCAAAAAAACCCTAGAACCCCTCAAAATCCCTAGAATCCCTATATTCAATAGAAATCTTAAAAAATACCTAAAATGTTAAAAAACCCAAAAACCGATAAGAAATCCATAAAAATATAAAAACAATTAAGACTCCTAAAAGTACTAACAAATGCTAAAACAACTAAAAACACATAAACCATAAAAACATGAAAAACGTAAAAACCTGTATCGGAGGCTGCTGCTGGATTCTTTGGCAGATGTGTTTGGCTTGGCATTCTAAGAAGGAGATGCATCTGTGCTGCATTTTGGCTGCTATCGGTGGTTTTCTGTCTACAATGGTACTGTTTGCTGGGATTGATATGAGGTGATACTTTCTGGTTCTTTGCCTGTGATTGTACTGCTGGGTTGGTGATTTGGCCGATGGCGGTTCCATGTTGCTTGTGGTGAGTCTTTTGGAGGAAAAGATGTTACTGCTGATGGGCGTGGTTATGTTGGTGGTTGACCCGGGGCTGATAGAGGTTGATGGTTGTGACTTTGTGGTGCTGATGAGTCTATGGTATTGGTGGTGGATCTTCTTGGTGAGAAGGTGCTGGATGCTGGATTTTGTGAGCTTGGATGCTGGTCATTGGTTAGCTGTGAGCTGTTGGATGCTGGATTATGGTGGATGATGGTGGTGGCTACTTGGCTTTGTTTGTCTTTTATTTTTTATTTTTTTATTTTCTTTTTTTTGGGGTCTTTTGCGTCTTGGGTTATTAAGGTTTTTTGGGTGTGGGTCATTTGACCCCTCCCCTCCCTTGTCTGTTGTGTCTCTTATTTTCATTCTAATAAATTTGGGGGGGGGGGGGGATAGCCCGACCCTCGCATCTTCCTTGCACTGATTTTGTTTTTAAAATCTAAAAGTCCTTAAAACCAATAAAATATGAAAAACCCTAAAACCAAAAAAAAACAAAAAACTAAACACCCTCTGAATCCCAAAAAAATAAAAAAACTACTATATAAATCCTAAAAAATCTAAAAACATTTAAATCTAGTAAAAACCAATACAACACTAGAAACCCTAAAAACCATAAAAACGTTAAAAACCTAAAAATTCATAAACCCCTAAAACCAAATAAAAACTCTGAAAACCATTTAAACGAAAAAAAACATTAAAAAATATAAAAATATTTAAACCATAAAACCCCTAAAACACCTAAAAACATTAAAAATCATTAAAAACCAAAAAAACCCTGAAAATCCTATAAAATTCCCAAATAAAATAAAAATCTATAAAACCCTAAAAACGCCACGAAAACCATAAAAAAAATAAAACACTTAAAACTCCAAAAAACCTTAAAATTCTAAAACCCCTAAGACCCATGAAAACCCCTAAAATACTCAAAAAAAACTAAAAACCCATAAAATACTAAAAACCCATTAAAATATTAAAAACCCAAAAAATCCCTAAAAATGTTAAAAACTTATAAAAAACATTAAATACCCTAAAAAAATTTAAAAACTCTAAAACCATTAAAAAAATAAAAAACCCCAAAACAACATTAAAACACTCAAAACCCCTAAAATCCTCAAAAAAACTAAAAAATCATAAAATTTATATAAAAGCTATAAAATCCATAATAACAATAAAAAACATAAAAACATTGAAAATACCTCAGAAATCCTTAAAAACCTAAACACATGTAAAACCCCATGAAACCTATAGAACACTAAAAACCTTGAAAACACTAAAATACCCTAAAAACTCACAAAATCCTAAAAACCCAAAAAACCGCATAAAAATACTAGAAAATAGAAAATAGAAAAAATATCCCTAATATTTTTAAAAAAACCCTTAAAACCCCTATTAAAACATAAAAAATTTAAAAACACATAAAACACCAGAAAATACTAGAAAATGACAAAAAATTCCAAAATGTCCATAAAAACCCAAAAACCCTTAAAAAATATAAAAGATCCTTAAAAATTGTAAAAACACTGAAAACACTATAAAACCCCTAAAAATCAATAAATATAATAAAACCCCTTCAATCCCATAAAAAACATTAAAATAACCTAAAAAAACATAAACCCCAAAAAACATAGAAAAATTCCTGAAAACCCAAAAAATCCCAAAAATTACTAATAACCCTAAAACCCCTCAAATTTTATAAAATCACTAAAACCCATTCAATTACTATAAAATATTAAAAATTTAAAGAACACCAAAAATCCCTGAAAACCCCTATGAAAACCTTTAAAATCTAAAAATAGTTAAAACCTTTAAATATATAAAACTGTTGAAACCCTAACAATACCTAAAAACCCTAAAAACCATAAAAAGACCTAAAAACATTAAAAACACCTAAACCCCATAAAAACCATAAAATCACTTAAAACCATTTAAACACTTAAAATAATTACAAATATATAAACCATAAAACCCTAAAAAACTCCCAAAAATCCTAAAACCCCAAAAATGATAAAACCATTAAAAAACTAAAATGCCTTAAAATACCTATAAACCCTAAAAACTATAAAAATACTAAAAGTTCGCTAAAAGTACCCCAAAATATAAAAACCCTAAAAACCCTGAAAACACTTAAGAAAATACTAAAACCTATAAACACTAAAAACCGTTAAAAATCTAAAAACACTAAAAACCCAAAAAACACACAAAATATGCTAATACCCTGAAAACCCTTAAAAATTGATGAAAGCATAAATAACCCTATAAACACTGAAAAACTATAATAAAACCTTAAAAACATAAAAATACTCAAAACCCCTAAAAACCCTAAAAAATTATAAAAACCTTAATAGTCTATGAAAACCCTAAAAACCTCAGAACACCATAAAAATCCTTAAAACCTTAAAACCCAATGAAAAAACATAAAAACCCTAAAAACCACTAAAAATCTAAAAACTATTTAAATCCCTTCTAAAAAAAATAAAAACCTTTAAACCCCTAAAAACTCAAGAAAAAAACCTAAACACCCAAAAAAACCATAAATTAATAAAAATCCTAAAACCCCTCAAAATCCCTTAAAAATTATAAATTTCCCAAAGAACCTAAAAATCCCAAGAATTTGTAAAAAACTGAAATATTCTTAAAAACCCTATGAAAAACATTATAATTTAAAAACACATAAAAACATTAAAAAATATAAAAATGATCAAATCACTAAAAACTCAAACAAACCTAAAAACCCAAGAAACCCCTAAAACGCATTAAAAAGACATAAAACCCAAAAAAATCATTGAATACCCATAAAACCTGTTAAACCCCTAAAAATGTTAAAAACTATAAAAAACATAAAATACCTAAAAATATAAAAAAATCATAAAAACCAAAAAATACCCTAAAATACCAAAAAACCTAAAATCCATAAAAATATTTAAAATCCCTATAAACCCTAAAAACAATAAAAACTAAATAATCCCTAAAATACCTAAAAATGTAAAAAACCCTAAAACCTTATGAAAACCTTAATAACCAAAAACCACTTAAAACCCCTAAAAATAGTAATGCTAAAAACAAAGAACACCCTAAAAACCTCAAAATACCTAAAAATACCTAAAAACCCTAAGCGCTCATAAAATCCAAAAATATGCTCAAAATCCCGTAATACAAAAAAACCCTAAAACCCTAGAAACCCACTATACAAATCTTTAAAAATAAAACACTTAAACCCCTAAATTAATTAAATAAGATAAAAATTCTAAAAACATTAAAACTATAAAAAATTAAAAACCTTAAAAACTATGAAACCCCATAAAAACATAAAAACGAACCAAAAATCACTAAAAACCATTTATGTCCAATCAAAAATAAAAAACACCAAATGTCCTTAAAATCCATAGAAAACTCAGAAAACATGACAAACTAAAAAAATGATAAAAACCCTAAAAATCCCAAGAAACACTAAAAACCCAAAAAATCCTAAAATAGTACTAAATATACCTAAAAATATGAAACACATAAAAATAATGAAAATCTAAAATAAAATCTTAAAAACCTAAAAACAGTTTAAAACCCTAAAAACAAAAAAAAATCCCAAACCCCTTAACAACGCTAAAAACCATAAAAACCCTAAAGAACCATACATAACCCAAAAAAATCATAAAAACCAATAGAGAATCTAATACCCTTTAAAGTACTAAAAATGTTAAAAACTCTAAAAACATTAAAACCCCTAAAAGTCAAAATAACCCTAAAATCAAATAAAACCATAAAACCCTTAAAAGCCTAAAAACCCTAAAACCATCAAAATCCAAAAAAAACACTAAAATCCATAAATATCCAAAACAATCCAAAAAATCCCCAAAAAATTAAAGAACCCCTAAAACCCATAAAAATTCCTTAAACCCCAAAAAACTTAAAAACCAAATAACCCCTAAAAACATTTAAAGACCCAAAAACCTATAAAAACACTTAAAACCCAATAAAAATTTTAAAAACCCTTTAGAAACATAAAAATGTTAAAAATATATAAAAAACATAATAAACCTAAAAATTAAAAAACACAAAAAAACATAAAATCCTAAAAAACAAAAAAAACCTCTAAAAACCCTTAAAACCATTAATGTCATAAAATTCATAAAAATTCCTAAAAATAACTTAACATATGAAAACCCAAAAAAAACTAAAAACTCAATTGAAATGATTTAACACATTAAAACAATTAAATCCCCAAAAAACATAAAACTACTAAAAATCATAAAAACCCTAAAATTCCTCAAAATCCTAAAAATTCATAAAAAACTGTAACAATTCTAAAAATATCTAAAATCCATAAAATTGAAAAAAAACCACTAAAACCCCTAAAAAACCCTAAGAAAACCTTTAAAACCTAAAAAAACATAAAATACCTAAAACCCCTAAAAATGCTAAAAACTATAAAATATACTAAAATATCTAAAACCCCCTAAAAACATTAAAATCCCTAAAAACCTTAAATAACCAAAAAACCCTCTAAAACTATAAAAACCCTCAAAAGAACTAAAAACATTTAAACATTATACAAACCATAAAATTCCATAAAAAATTAGGAACCCCTAAAAACCCAAAAAAAACCGTAAAACCCAGAAAAATATAAACCCCCACAAAATCCCAAAAAACTATAAAAAACAAAAAAAATAATAAAATCCCTAAAAATAACTAATAATTTTAAAAAATTTAAATCCTTGAACACCCCCATACAAGCCTTAGAAACCAAAAAAACCTAAAAAATGCAAAAACCCATAAAACTCCTTAAAATAATTAAAAACCATAAAACCTAGAAAAACCCTAAAACCTAACTAAAATATATAAAATTCTTAAAATCATTAAAACGTTAAAAAACTATAAAAAACCTTAGCACTCTAAAAACACAAAAAAAATCTAAAAATCCCAAAAAACCAAAAAACACTAAAAACCCTCAAAATATCAAATCGCTCGAATTAACCACAAAAAAACCTAAAAATGATCTCAAATCCCTAAAAATTTAATAAACACTAAAAACCCGAAAACCCAAAAAAACCATCAAAATCTAAAAACACTTAAAACCTTTAAAAACCTAAAAATGCTAAAAAACTTAAAAACCCTAAAACCCTAAGATACCCAAAAACCCTGAAAATCCATAAAAACATAAAACCCATATAAATCCTAGAAATCCTGAAAAATCTCTAGAACCCTAAAAAACCCTTAAAAGCATTAAAAACCATAAAAACTGTTAAAAATCATAAAAATCCTAAAACCACAAAATACACTTAAATCCTTTTAAACAAAAAGAACATTAAAAAACAATAAAAGTATTTAAAACACTAAAATATATAAAAAAATCATAGAACCCCAAAAATCTAAAAAACTCTAAACACATCAAAATCCCTAAAAACAATAAAAACCTAAAATTACCTAAAAATACCT
The DNA here is from genome assembly GCA_963277665.1 of Viscum album. Taxonomy (NCBI): domain Eukaryota; kingdom Viridiplantae; phylum Streptophyta; class Magnoliopsida; order Santalales; family Viscaceae; genus Viscum; species Viscum album. Next base: position 1,419,886,313 of record OY728136.1, on the reverse strand, counting down.
AAAAAACTAAAAAACCTGAAAAAACACTAATATAACCCTAAAAAACAAAATCCCCTAATAACCATAAAAAAAATCAAGAAAACCCTGAAACCCCATAAAACAACATAAAAACCCAAAAACCACTAAAAACTCTAAAACCCCTTCAAGCCCTAAAAATGTTAAAAAAACTCTAAAAATCATAAAAACCCTAAAAACTCATAAAACCACGAAAAAACCCAAAAACCATAAAAACCCAGAAAACCAAAAAAGCCTCAAAATCCCTAAAAAACCTAAAAACCCGGAAATAGAACTTTAAAATCCTAAACAAAATCAAAAATATTAAAAAAATAAAAATTTCTAAAAGAACTAAAAATGATATAAACTTCAAAAAACCCCTATAAAACCCTAAAAACACTCAAAATCCTAAAAAAACTAAAAACTATAAAAATCCTTAAAAATACCTAACAATAAAAAAATGTAAAAACCCATACAAACATTAAAAACATCAAAAAAACCTTAAAATCCTAAAAAACATTAATCCCCCCAAAAACCTACAAATTCTAAAAAACCCTAAAAACCCTAAAATCCCTAAAAACCATAAAAATGCATGTATAGGTTAAAAAACTCTAATCCCTTAATATCCTTAAAAATTAAAAAAAATCCTAAAAACAAGTAAAACTCCAAAAATATATAAAACCCTAAAAAATCCTTAAATCATTAAAATACATAAAAAACTAAAAGTCCACAAAAATCCAAAAATCCATAAAACTCCTAAAAATTTAAAAAACACAATACCCTTGAAAACCCCTAATAAAACCATAAAAACATAAAAACATTTAAAATCCATAAAAACTAAAAATATGCTAAAAACCCAAAAACCAAAAAACCCAAAAAATAGCAATATCCCCTAAAAACTATAAAAAAACCTAACATCGCCTAAAAACCCAAAGACATCGCTAATATTATAAAAACCCATTAATCCTCTAAAAATTTTAAATACTCTAAAAACCTGAATACATATAAAAATTTAAAAATATAAAACCGCAAAACACCATAAAATCACTCAAATATCTGACAATCCCATAAAACCTATAAAAACACTAAGAACCCTAAGGACAATAAAACTCCTAAAATCCCTAAAAATTTAAAAAATAAAAAATAAAAAACCGCCTTAAAAATGTGGAAACCCTAAAGAATCCTTAAAAATCTAAAAACACATAAAACCCCTAAAAATCACTAAAACCCATAAAATAGTAAAAACCCCCAAAATCCCTAAAAACCTAAAAAACCCTTAAAAATTCTACACAAATCCAAATAAGTCATTAAAAACATAAAAACCCCTAAAAACCCTAAAAAACCATGAGAAAAGATTAAAAACCTAAAAACACTTAAAACCCAAAAAACCATAAAAATGAAAAAACCCTAAAAATGATAAAAACAATATAACCCCTAAAAACCTCAAAAACCATAAAAATGCTAAAATCCCATAAAAACCATAAATGAAACTAAATATCTAAAAACCCATTAAACCCCTAAAACATTAAAAACATTAAAAACCCATAAAACCCTAAAAAACAGATAAAAAACCAAGAATCTATAAAACCCTAAAAAAATAAAAGCCTCAAAATCCTGAAAAATAATAAAAATCCAACAAAATGCATAAAAATATCAAAAAACATAAAACCCCCCAAAACCCTAAAAATGCCTAAGAAAACCAAAAAATATAAAATCAATTAAATACCCTAAAAACCTAAACAAATACCAAAATCCATAAGAACCCCTGAAACCCAAAAAACCAAAAAACCCGTAACACTCTTAAAACCACAAAAACCTCTAAAATCCCTAAAAACCTACTAAAAACTGTAAGTACACCTTAAAACCCTAAAAACATTTAAAATATTTAAGCCCATTAACAACACTAAAAAACTAAAAAACTCTCAAAACCCAACAAAACCATAAAGCCCGTAAAAACCCCAGAAACACTCAAAATCTATAAAAATCATAAAATTTTGAAAAAAATACAAAAAATCCCTAAAAACCCTAAATACATAAAAACCCCTAAAATCCATGAAGAAACCATAGAATACAATAATAAACTAATAATTTTTATAACCCAAAAAACCCTAAAAATGTTAAAAATCCTAAAAACCATAAAAATCCATAAAGTCCTTAAAAAACATTAAAAACACATAAAACATCTAAAAACCAACTAAAATCTCTAAAACCCCTTTAAGCCATTAAAATGTTTAAAAGAATCTTAAAATCTGTTACATCCCAAAAAAACTCAAAAAAACCCTGAAAACCCAACAAAACTTTAAAACTCCAAAAAAACTATAAACCCTTAAGAACCATTAAAATCTTACAAAATACTTAATATCGCTAAAAATATAAAAAAATGTAAAACCCTACGAGAAATTTAAAAACTAAAATAAAATTAAAACCCCAAAAAAACCTAAAATTACTAAAAAAACATAAAAGGCCTAAATTCCTTAAAATCCCCTAAAATCCATAAAAACCCTAAAAACGCATAAAAATCCTAGAAACCCAAAAAATTCCTAAAAAATTAAAATGGCTTAAAACCCAATAAAATCCTTAAAAACCTAAAAACATATAAAACCCCTAAAAAAAATAACCTTAAAAGACCCTAAAAACCTAAAAACCCCTAAAACCCACAAAACCCCTAAAACCCCACTAAAACCCCTTTAAACCCCAAAGAACAATAAAAAAACCTTAAAAACCATAGAAACTGAAAAAAACATTAATATCCTAAAAACATAAAAAACCCTAAAAACCGTCAAAATACCTAAAAACACTAGAAAACCATAAAAATTATAAAAATCTGTAAAAATACCACAAACATATATAAAAACATGAAAACCCTAACATGCCCAAAGAAAATCTTTAAAGCATAATAACTTAGAACTCATAAAAACCCTTAAAAATAACCAATACCCTAAAAACCTGAAAAACCATAGAAAACCAAAAACCCATAATGATTTTTAAAAACCCCTAAATACTCACAAAACTTCTGAAAACCACTAAAAATATAAAGACATTTTAAACACATTAAACCCCTAAAATGGTAAAAAAAAACTCTGAAAATCCCAAAAATCAATAAACAATAAAAAAACCCACAAAACCCAAAAAAAATCTATGGATACCTAAAACCCCAAAAAACTATTAAAGTTTCAAAGAGGCCCAAAATATCTCTTAAAAAAAATATTGAAATACCTAAAAACCCCTAAAAAACCTTAACACCCTAAAAAAATAAAACCCCTAAAAAACCAAAAAAAGGATAAAAATTCTAAAAACCAAAAAACCCCTAAAACCCAAAAAATCCCGAAAAATCCCTAAAAACCATAAAAACGCGAAAATCCCTATAAATGTAAAAAAACCCCATAAACCATGAAATATCCTAAGAAAACCATAAAACCAAAAAACACTTAAAACCTCTAAAAAACTAAAAATTATAAAAACCCTAAAGCCCCTAAAACCCTAAAAACCATAAAAACCATAAAAACCTATGAAATATTTATTAAAATATTAAAAACCAATTATAACCCTAAAATCACTAAAAACTATAAAAACTTTTTAAACCCCTAAATACATTAAGGATGATGGCTGCTAAGCTCTACTCTACTCCCATGATGGCACTTCTACCTCTATGTTTCTAGCTTGAAGATGTTTCTAATGTCTGTGCCTGCCCCCCCCCCCTGACGGGGGAGGGGACATCGCTGATTACTGAAAAAGACAAATTATTCCTTTTCTCGAATCCTGACTCAATTCCAACTTTAACGCGGATTGAGAATTTTCCTATGGTGTTTGGTTTTCATGAAGGTCTTGCAAAGATTCCACTATTAATTGTAGAGTTCTACAAGGATTATAACCTGAATAATCTGACCCTGGTAGCTTAGTTAGTGTCCCCCAATTGATTTTTTTGACAGGTTTTTGTTTTAAAACTGGGGTTTCCGGGATCATGACACTGTTTTTTTGATCGATTCCTAACACATTTTGATTCACTTATATTCTAAGGAGGATCTTATCCGGTCCTGGTCATTGGATCCTTGTAGATGTGATGCTATTCATTTTTTCATCTTCCGGTGGAACTTTGACTTCCATCTGCATCGTGATTCCCCATTTATGGTAATTTGGGCAAGGTTTCTTGAGCTCCCCCACCCCTTTAAAAACTGTTCGATTGTTAAAGTGATGGAAAATTTTGTTGGGAGGTTTTTGTGTGTGGATAGAAAAACTAGATCCCTCTGCCACCCAGTTTATCCAAGGTTTTATATTGAAATTGATGTTTTGAAAGAGCCAGTTGACTTTTTCTGGATTGAAATTTGTGAGGAGCTTCGGTGGATGAAACTAGTGTTGTTTGAATCATGGGTGAGCAGCTGTGAATCATTCTTTACTCTTTTATATTTGAAAATGGATTTTCAATGTAGGGGTAGTGAGCATCTTGTGGCTGGGAGTGAACAACATGCCATCTCTCCAAAGTCGTGGTTGACAACAGAGCATGAGGCGAGGAAAGAAACTATATGGGATAGCCTTCTAGATGTTGGGAGTGATGCGAGGGATACTAGGGTGGAAGAATGGAGACCCTCTTCATGGAAGGGTGTTGAGGGGAAATCCACGGTTAAGGTTATTTTCAAGAGACTGATGGGTGACCTGGGACTGGTGGGTGATGACCCTTCCTCTAATGAGGTGGGGGATGAAGCTCCTGATGAAGATAGTGTTGTGGCCTCTATTTTACAGGTTGATCCTGTCAGGGATGGAAGTGGGAATATGAGACTCATTGGTGAAGGCTTAGAGAGGGATCCACTTCCAAATCCTCCTATAGTTGTTGTGCAAGGAAAATTATGGGTACAAGAGTTGTTCTTAACCTCTAATCGGTTTGTAGACTTAGATCCTATGGATTCCATGGGAAATGGGGAGGGGGTCTTATGAGTCAGGAATTATAGGTTGTGGTGGCTAAGGATGATTCTGATGAACTATAGGATACGGCTATCCTTTCCTTTTGTGAAGGATTGAGAAAAATGGGAACAGAGCATCTCTTACCTTATGTGCGATTTCCAGTGAAGGTGCTAGTTGATGCTGCTGTGATTGGGAACGGTCTAGGTGATTCCCCTCAGCCTGGGAAGCAGTCTGATAACCTTCCTACAGATAGGAGGACTATTTAGAAAACCAATCTTAGCTCTGATCTTGTTCTGTATGAGACTCTACCGATGTGTATTGAGTTTTCTGAAAAAATAATGTTGAAATTTTCAGAGATCCCCTTTTAGTAGCATCAAAAAGAGATCTTGTAGAAGCCAGACCAACAATTGGTGTTCTTCCTTGTGGATGAGAATGATGAACATATAAGAATGTGGTAAATTTTATGGGATTCTGATGACATTATATGTGTTAATTTGGCTCGTATTAGGAGGGATTAGGCTTTGATGTGTCTCCCTTGTTCCTCAGGCTTGGACTTGTGCCACCGTAAGAGGAATTTGCGGTTTGTTCTAGGATTTGTTAGTTAGGGAGTTGTGGTTGAGTCTGCTGCAACTGATCATAGAATGGATGGAAATATTTATCTTAGGGTACTGAGTGCTGATAATGTGATGTAAATAAAAAAGGTGGGGTCCTGGTGCACCCCTAGTGAAGCGGATAACAATGAGGGATTATTCCTCCATTTATAGGACAATTTCTACCAGAGCTTCCTCTAAGGCAAGTAATGGTTATGGAAATTTCCAAGGTAGGGATGGGGGAGTATCCAAGGCGCAGCCGGATTTAGATCTCTGAAAGTATTATTCTGCCATCCTCAACAAATATGAATCTTCTAAATGGGAGTTAGCGGTGTTGAATGATTCCTTTTGTTATGGTGCTGATGGGTATCCTTATGGGGATGGAGAAGTTGATTTGTAGATGTCTCTTTCTTTTGTATTTTGGGTCTTTTAGACTTTTTTTGTGTGGGGATTTACATCTTTTTTCATGGGTTGTTTGACACCACCCACCCTTGTCTACTTTTCTTTTATTTTATAAATGTTGCGGGGTAGGGAATAGCTTGGCCTCACACCTTCCTTTCCCTAAAACATTAAAAACTATGAAAACCCTTAAAAATCATGGAAACATAAAAACACATAAAATCCAAAAATAACCATAAAATCCTAAAAAACTTTAAATACCTAAAAAATGCTAAACACTAATAGAAACCCTAAAATCACTAAAATCTCTACAAATCCTTTAAACCCCTATAAACATTAAATAATATGAAAACCCATAAAACCCTAAAAACATAAAAAGCCCATAAAAACCCAAAAAACCCATGAAAACCAAGAAAACCCCTAAAATTATAAAAACCCATGAAAACCTTAAAAAACACTAAAAACCAATAGCAACCATAAAATTACTAAAAACTATAAAAAACCTTTAAACCCATAAAACTTTTTGAAACTAATAAAATTTTTAAAACCCCTAAAAACATAAACACCGTTAAAAACCCAAAAAAAAAATAAAATTCCTGAACAATCCTAAAATCCCTAAAAATTTAAAAACTCGAAAAACATCGAAATACCATATAAAAACCATAAAAACATAAAAATAACTAAAACACCAAAAAATATATAAAATGATAAAAAACATAAAAAACCCTAAAAACATAAAAATTACTAAAACCCATAAAAATCATAAAAACCCATAAAAACCCTAAAAACCACTAAAAACTCTAAAACCCCTTTAAACCCCAAAAAACCTTAATTACTCAAAGTAACCATTGAAATCATACAAAACTCAAATAACCCAAAAAATCAAAAAACACCCTAAAAACTTAAAACCCCTCAAAACCTATAAAAATCCTATAAATGATAAAAATCATAAAAAATCCATAAAAATCATTAAAAATGTAAAAAACTATAAAATGTTGAAATGCTCTAAAAAAACATAAAATCAATTAAAACCATTTAAAAACTAAAAAAAACACTAAAAACAGAAAAACCCCAAAAAACCCTAAAATTATAAAACCCCTAAAATCCTATAAAAACCTTAAAACCCCATAAAACCCCTAAACCACTTAAAACTCAAAAAATTATTTAATACCATAAAAATGTTAAAAAAATAGAAAACTATAAAAAAACTAAAAAAATGAACCCCTCCCCCAAAAAAAAGATAAAAACCCAAAATCCCTTAAAATCTTAAAAACCATCAAAATCCCTAAAACCAAGAAAATCATAAAAAATCCCTAAAACCAAGAAAATCATAAAAAATCCCTAGATATTCCGTAAAATGTAAAAAAACCCTAAAACCCATAAAACCCCCAGGAAAACATTACAAAACTAAAAACAAATAAACCCATAAAAATTAAAAAAATGAAATATACTTTAAAATCCATAGAAACCCCTAAAAACATAAAAAAACCGAAAAACCCATAAAAACACATAAAAACAACTAGAAAATCTAAAAACCCTTTTTACCCCTAAAAAATAATCCTCCCCCCCAAAACTTAAAACCCCTAAAAAATTAAAAAAACAAACCCTAAAACCCCCCAATACCATAAAAACTCTAAAACACACAAAATCCCTCAAAATCCCTAAAAATCGTAAAAGAAAATAAAAATCCTATAAAATTCCCAAATATCTACAAAATGTAAAAAATACCAAAAACCCTAAAAACCCTAAAAAATATGAAATACATAAAAACACTAACAACAAACTAAAAACTCTAAAATCCCATTAAACCCAAAAATTGTTTTATAAACCTATAAAAACTAATAAAATAATAAATAATCAAAATTTCCCTCAAAACCTAGAAAACAATAAAATACCTAAAAAACCCTAAAAACTCTAAAATTCCCTAAGACCAAAAAAAGATTGAAATCCCGTAAAAACCCTAAAATAATTAAAAAACCTTAAATTCCCTAAAAAACCTTAAGAAAAACTTTATAAAAATAGCAACACTTATATCCTCTAAAAACCCAAAACCACTAAAAACCTTAAAAAGACCCTAAAAGGAAACTAAAAAACCTAAAACCATAAAACATTTAAAACCCATAAAAACACTAAAACCCCATAAAAACCATAAAAAATCACTAATAACAATAAAAATATTTAAACCCCTAAAAATAGTAAAAACTATAAAACCCTTAAAACCCCTAAAAACATAAAAACTCATAAAATCCTAAAAAACCAAAAAAACCCACTAAAACCCCTAAAACCCCACAATATCCCTAAAAAACTAAAAACCATTAAAATCCTAAAAAAAATCATAAAATCACTAAAAATATAAAAACCTTGAAAACCTTGAAAAACACTAATAAAACCTTGAAAATATAAAAACAATTAAAGCCCCTAAAAGCCTAAAAATGCTAGAAACCCTAAATACCAAAAAAATAAAAAAAACTGTAAAACCCATAAAGAGTCATAAAATAATAAAAACCCTAAAACCCCATAAAAAGTCAAAAAATAATAAAAAATCTAAACACAATTTATACGCCTAAAAACTTTAATAGAAAGATAATTTCTTCCTCCCGACACTCTCCCGAGGATGCCTTGATGGTGCGGGCCACTATGTCCCTTCCTCCCCCTTGCGGGGGAGGTATCTTTGCCTGATGGTGCTAAGGATTTGGTCTTTGTTTCACCCATTTTTCATGATCTTCTTTCTCCATACCTTAGAATTGAGCTTTGTTATAAGGTTCCTGAATTATATGAAGGTTAACTACAATTACCTATTTCGATCTCGCAGTTTCACGTGACTTCCACGCTTCATAGATTGATGTTGGTTACCCGATTCGTGAAGTGTCGACCCTTAGTGGACTCTTTTGTTAGATTCATCTTCAGATATTGGGACATATAGGATTGTGCGGCAGTAGGGTTCCTTGATGGCTAGAACATCCTGATTTTATTTTCAATATAGGATGATTTGATACGCACTTGGTCCTCAGCACCTCTAATCTTTTACGGAGGTAGATTATTTCTCTTTAGGTGGAGATTTGATCTTCACGTGAACCAAGACTCACCGATGATTATTTCGTGGGTTTGGTTTTCATAAATCTATCTTCGTTTCCAAAATCCTTCTATCTCCTATATGTTTGGGACCCTATTGGTTAGGTTTTTGTGCTCTTATAGCATAACTCGTGCAATTTTCCTTCATGTTTCTCCAAGGGTCTACGTTGAGGTAGACACATCCAAGGCACTGATTGAATTTGTTTGGATTATCTTTGGAAAGGAATTATGGTATAAAAAACCGGCCATCTATGAATCATTGGTGATCTTTTGTTCTACCTACAAGAAACTGGGTCATCTTAGTGTTGACTGTAGGCATGGGACTAGGAGTAGTGGATCTATTGGACTATGCCATAGAGTGCCTAATGCAGGTATGATGGTTGGGAAGACTGATGTGCCTCTGAAAGATGATTATGTTGTGGCTGTGGTTGATGACCAATATGTTGTAGAGGATGATCACACTACTGTGGTGACTGGAGATGTCTCACTGAAGAATTATCGGCAAGCATCACTTGAACCTAGGATCTCCACTGTGTTTGAAAGACTAAAATGTGACCTAATAATTATGTTTGATAAGGGGGTGATGAATTTTAAGGAATTGGGTAGTAGTATGGTTATGTACAAGGGAAGTTCCAATGTCACTTTGTGCAATCAGTTTGATGGTTTGGCTTCTGTGGAGATGGGCCACATGCAGCAGGATGTGCATCAAAAGCTGGCCGATGGTAGTGATGTTGTGAATGAAGTAGGGAAGATGAAACATAATGTTGGATGGAGGGTTGTTGTTAGTGGTGGAACTATTGAAGAGAAACATGGTCATGTTTCTTTCTCTGGGATTGAGGGTTCTGATTGTGAAGATATGGTCAGGGATCTTCCAGATGCATTGGTCTATGGGGTGGTTCTGCTAGCTACTGTAGGGGAGTTGTATGACTATATTAATGTGGATAATTTTACTATGAAAGATGCCGACGTTGATGATAATGGGTATCCTATTCAGATTGCAATGGAGAATCCAACTGTGCAGGTGCTTATGTCTAGAGGTGATGATCACTAGCGGAGTAATGCACATGATCTGCATACGGCTAAGGCCCTCAGTGATGGTTCTTGGAATAAGGAAGGACAATATATTGGCGATGGTTCATAGATCCCTACCTGTGATGTCTAGGGAGAGGTGTAGGCAAGCCGAGTTCAATGTTCTTATGTAGAAATTGAGGAGGATCTGGAACGTACTACAACGGTTGTGCATGAGGGAGGAAATTATGCTCAGTTTTCTTGTGATGAGGAGGTGGTTGGATAGTTGGGTGAACCATTTCCTTGGCTTTTAGGTAAGAGAAAAATGGATCTGAGGGATTTTCATGAGATAGAACAGGACCTGCAATCAGTTTTGGTGGGGAATGAGGAGCTTGTATCTGGGAACTCTAAATGTCTGGTCCTGAGGGACATGGTTTTGGAGAACAAAAACTTGATTCAGGCTCCAATGCAGATAGGTCTATTTTAGGAGGGATTGGACTCAATCGTTTTTACTATTGAGGGGTTGGTACTGATGATGATATCCGTATGAACACAACCATATCTCATATAATTAGGGAAATTGAATTGATATGGGATGCATGACTACATGGGAAAGAGAATATTTCTACAGGGTTTACTCGACTCCCTCAAAGAGGTGGTCGAGGAAGGATTACTAAAATCTACCAAAGGACATGTCTATCAGATAATCCTATAAGGTTCAATGGAAAAATGTCCCCAATTAGATAGGTTGACTTGATAAGAACTCATCTAAAGTGTTGCCAAATGTGGAGAGTTGAAGGATCATTGATATGTACATTTCAATCATCAAGCTGCATGAATCAGAGTGGGAGTCGGCGGATGCTGATGCACTTTCTGGATATAGTGCTAATGGTGACAGGTTCTTCTTCTAAATTATGAATTTATTGATGGTGGGTTTGTGGTTCCCTATGGCATGTTTCTTTTTTTGGTGTGGATTATTTGACTCTCCCCCTATCTTTTGTGTGAATTTTTTCCTTTTTAGGGTTTTTGTTTTTTTGGGGTGTTCATGGTTTTTGGGTGTGGGTCAATTGACTTCACCCCACCCCTATCTGTTGTGACGTTTTTCAAATAAATTGTGTTGGGGGGGGGGTCAGAAATAGCTTGTCCCTACATCTTCCATTCCCCTAAAACATTAAAAACACTAAAAACCTGAAAACCCCAAAAAACTCAAAAGAAAACACTAAAAACCCAAAAAAACCATAAATCGCTAAAACCACAAAATCCTCAAAATTCCTCGAAACTATAATACCATAAATATCCTAAAAATACATAAAGTACATTAAAATATAAAAAACCCTATAATCCTTGAAAACCCTTGTGAAAATCATAAAAAACAAAAAACACTTAAAACCTTAAAATTTGTAAAAATTATAAAAACCCTAAAGCCCCTTAAAACCCTAAAAATCCAAAATAACCTATAAAAAATATAAAAATCATAAAAAAGTCCCTAAAATCCCTAAAATCCCTATAAACATAAAAAAACCTAAAAACAATAAAAATCCCCTATGAAAATATAAAAAATAGGAAAAACATAAAACACCTAAAAACATAAAATATCTAAAAACCATAAAAGACCCAAAACCCCCTAAAACATAAAACACCTAAAACCCTTCAAAATCATAAAAACCCATAAAACCAATAAAAATTATAAAAACCCTTAAAATACTTAAAAACATTAAAATCAATAAAAACAGTTAAACTATAAAATCAAATAAAAATCCAAAAAACCCAAAAAACCATAGAACTCTAAAACCCCTAAAAACACTCAGGAAAGATAGCGCTGCTCCGTCTCTCTCTCTCTCTCATGATGGTGATTCTCAGCTCCCTTGAAGACGACGTCTCCATAATTGATGGATGCGGTGGTACCGGCCCACCCTGTGATTGGAGGGGTGTCAGATGGGCTTCCCCTGCAAGTAGAGCATGAGTTCCCCCCACCCACTTTTCCTGAGATAGCGCTTTTCCCAAAAGTCCCTTAGTGCCAGAATGGTGTGACCTTGGTTTCGATTTCTTCTTAAGAGATTTCTTTGGCCTCTGCTCTTCTGTATTTGATGTTGATGGTTCGGTTTGGGAGGACTCGACCTCTTATCGATGTTTTTGATAGGTTTGTTGCCTCTTCCTGGAATCTCCGTGAAAGTGCTATTGTAGGGTTACTTGATGCTCAACACTTTTTGGTTTGATTTGGAAATGAATATGATTTGATCTCGGATTGGGTTGTGGATCCACAGATTGTTTCTGGTTTTCGGTTCTACTTGTTCTGGTGGATCTTTGATTTCCACTAGAATCGTGATCCACCAAGCGTGGCTTTGTGGGTAACTCTTCCTGGACTTGCGCTCCCCTTACAGAATCCAGCTATCCTTCGCGTCATAGGTAATCTAATTGGACGATTTCTGTGTATGGATGCGTGGACGAGCACTGCATGTCATCCCTTTGCTCCACATATTTTCATAGAGGTGGATGTGTCCGAACCCTGGGTCAATTTGGTTTGTGTAAAGATATAAGATGAACTCCTGTGGCAGCAATAGATTTGTTTTGAATCCTAGGCCATCTTCTACTCGACTTGCTGTAGGTTAGGCCACACTACATCTATGTGCCAACGTGGAAGTCGCCCCTCTATGTCTGGGCCATCTTTTGTAACTCCATCATGGTTTGCTGAGATAGTGGTTGTGGGATCACACAATATGGGAGGTTTGGCTCCAGATACTAGTGTGGCTGAATACCCTACGAGCCATGCTGCTTCTGAGGAACATGAGGTTATCACGGTTGGGGATGTTTTGATGCAGGTTGATGGAGGGGGTCAGGCTCGGGTGGTGGTCTATGCCATGGAGGTTGCTGTGGATTTTTCAACTGGGAGTGAGAGGACTGTTGATGAGGGTGGTGGAATCCGCTCCTGGTCTGGGTTCTGGACCACTGAACTCATAGATTGTGCAGGCTAGTCCTCCGGTTGTTCTTGGGAAAATGGTCATCCAGTGTCAACCGGAACCCAAGGTACATGATATCTGTAAGCGCTTGAGAATTGATCTGCAGTTTATGGATGCTGAAAGTTCTATTGGAATGGAGGCCTCTGCTGGGCTGGAGCTTGAGGAGGAGGTGCAGGGTCCCCCGGACAATGAGGGAGGTGAGATGTCTGCTGAACAGATACAGAACAAGGTGCAAGCCGATGTTGCTGGGCACGGTGGAGGGAGCGTATCCCAAAACACTCTGGTGGCTGATGCTGGGAGCGGAAAGTCTCCTTCTCAGGTGTTGGCTAATGTTCCTGCTACTGGGCAGGGGGAGGGAGTGTGGAACACATTTCTAGTGAAGCCAAGATGATTTTGAGCACTTTTGGGATCTTTGATAATGCCGATGAATGGGAGCACAAGGCGAGGGCTGATCTGAGGACCGAGAATGGTGTGAATGCTGCCAAGGCTGAGGGTAATAGGGGTATCCTCACCAGGTCTTTGATGAATGCTTCTGAATCCTTTGAACCTATTCCACTCAAAGTGGATGCTTCAGAGGCGCTCATTTCCTTCAGAGAAAATGATGTTAATTTTGTTGAATATGGGATGATTAGGGATAGTGTGGATGAGAAATCCAAATGTTTGGTTCTGAAAGACCTTGATTTGTAGCTTTCTCTTTTGCAGGAGAGAATGGAATCCGAGTGCTCGATGCTTTGGGAGAGTGGCTCGGATGATGGCTCTAGGATGAAATCCAACATGGCCCAGATTTTAAAGGACAAGTCCATACTCGCTGGGAAACAGAATTTTGCTGGGGGCCTGTCTAGGGAGTGTTTTCCACCTCCCACCTCTTGTTTTCTCAACCAGGTGGACTCTGTTATACCTATCCAGTGGAATCCTAGTGATCTTGGCACTGTAGCCCTAAAAGTAAGGATGCCAAGGAAGGACTACTCCCCCTTTCTGAGAACGGTTTCTACGAGGGATTCTAGCAAGGCTTTGAAGAACTCCTTTGGTAAGGTGGGGCAGTCTGCTAAGAAGCAGTTGAATGTGAAGCAGGTGAAGTTAAGGGAGTACTACACCAACTTTTTGAAGCAGTATGATTCTTTGGAATGGGAGTTAGCAGACACTAATTCGGCCTCTGACTATGGTGTCGATGGAGACCCCCCTGGTGCAGACTATGATGATGATGGTGGGGATGGCTGGTAGACCCTGTGCTGGATGCTGGTTGCAGGTTGGCTGGGAGATGCTGTTAGTTTTTCTTTTGTTTTATATTTCTTTTCTCGTTTTGTGTGTCTTTTTGTGGTTTTGGGATTTTGGGTTTTGTCAGGGCGTCTAGGGTTTTTGGGTGTGGGTTGATTGACCCCGCCCCTACCTTGTCTGCAGTGTCCTTTTTCTAATAAATTTTGGAGGGTTATGAATAGCCTAGTCCCGAGCCTTCCTTCCCCTAAAAACACTCAAAATCCCTAAAACCCTAAAACCCATAAAAATCATAAAAAATACCTTAAATAACTAAAAAAAATTAAAAACCCTAAAAATACCTTAGAAAACCTTAAAAACCTAAAAATATTTAAAATCTCTAAAAACTAGAAAAACTATATAAACCCTAAACCCCTAAAAACCATAGAAAGACTTAATAACCTTTAAACCCCGCAAAACTGCCTAAAACCACTAAAAACTCAAAGAACATTTAATCTTTAAAAACATTACGAAAAAAAAACATTTAAACCTTTAACAACTCAAAAAACACTAAAAATCTAAAATAACCATAAAAACCTAAGAACCCTAAAACCCTAAAAACACTCAAAATCCCTAAAAACCCTAAAAAACCATAAAAATCCAAAAAAAATCCCTAAAAATACCTAGAAACATAAAAAACCCAAAAAATAATAAAAACCCCAAGGAAATCATTAAAAACCTAAAAACTCTTAAGACCCCTAAAAACCTAAAAACGTTTAAAACCCAAAAAATACCAGAATACCAAAAAAACCCATAAAACCCCCCAAAACCTTAAATATAAATAAAAAGCCATAAAAATATAAAACTTCACTAAAATAATCTAAAACCCTTGAAAACCCTAAAAATGTTAAAAAACTCTAAAAATCATATAAAACCCTATAAACTCAGAAAAACGCTAGAAACCCAAAAAACCATAAAAAACCTAAAAAATCCTTGAAATCCCTTAAAATACATAAAAACATAAAACCCCATAAAAGTTCTAAAAAATCTAAAAATATACCTAGAAAGATAAAACGCCTAAAGTTATTAAAAAACCTAAAAATGTAAAAACACTTAATCCCCCAGAAAACCAAAAAATATTAAAAATAATAAAAACCATAAAACCCATAGAGACATTAAAAAATCCTAAAACCCCGCAAAACCCTAAAACCACTAAAAACTAAGAAAACCCAATTAAACCCCTTCAAATGTAAAAACTCTTAAAAACATTAAAATCCATAAAATCTCAAAAAAATCTAAAACTCCAAAAAAGGTAAAAATAGAAAAAAAACCACTAAAGCCTAAAAAATCCATAAAACCCAAAAACTATAAAATTCCTTAAAAAAATCCCTAAATATCCCTAAAAACGAGATAAAATCTAAAAATACGGAATAAAACACTAAAAATCCTTAAAACCCTGAAACCACTTAAAAACCCTAAAATCATTAAAACCAAAAATACCCTAGAACCCCTAAAAACCAAAAAACCCCATAAAAACCTTTAAAACTATAAAACCTAGAAAAACCCTAAAATTAATCAAAACTGTAAAAACTTTTTGAATCACTTATAATGTTAAAAACTCTAAAAAACCTAAAAACGATAAAAAAACTCAAAAAACTTAAAGCCCCAAAAAACCATAAAATCCCTGAAATTCCTCAAAATCCCTAAAAACCATAAAAAATCCTAAAAAACTACAAAAAACCCTAAAACAAAGAAAACCCTAAAACCCCTGAAAAACCAAAAGAAAACCATAAAATCCAAAAAAAAAACTCATAAAACCCCTAGAAACCTAAAATTATTAAAAACCCTAAAACCTCAACAAACACTATAAACCCTAAAACCCATAAAACCCCTAAAAACCTTAAAACCCCCTAAAACCCTAGAACGCTAAAAATTTGAAAAACCTCTTAAACCCCTAAACACATTAAAAATTCTAAAATCCAATAAAAACCTAAAAACACAGAAAACCCTTAAAACACAAAAACCAATAAAAAGCCTAAAAATTATAGGGATCCCAAAATACCCAAAAGAAACATTAAAATCCTAAAAATCCATAAAACCCCTAACAACAGAAAAACCATAAAAACACGAAAAAACTAGAAGAAAATCATAAAAACCCAAAAACACTAAAAACCCAAAAAACCATAAAAAACACTAAAAACCGTAATTCCCTAAACCCATAATATAAATTAAAACCATAAAACTCCTAAAAAACATTAAAAGCCTAAAAACCCATTATAATCCTAAAAACCCAAAAACAATTAAAAACAATTAAAACCCCTAAAAACATTTAAAAAGTATAAAACCATATTCCCCTAAAAATATTAAAAACCCTAAGACCAAAAATCCAAAAAACCCTCAAAAACCCTAAAACCCCTCAAAAATCTTACAAAAGATTAAAAGAAATTAAAATTTAAAAAATCCAAAAAACCCCCAAAAATGTAGAACACCCTTAAAACCATGAAAATCCCAAATAAAACATTAAAACCCAGAAAAAACAAAATACCCCTAAAAACAAAAAACACTCAAACCCTTAAAAACTGTAAAAATTCTGAAAAGAACTAAAAAACCTCAAAAACCCTGAAAAACCTAAAATCCATAAAAATATTAAAAAATCCCTAAAATATGTAAAAACATAAATACCCCTAGAAACCCTTAAAAACCTAAAACACTTAAAACCAATAAAAAACATAAACCCCTAAATACCCTAAAACCATAAAAACCCAGACACCCCTAAAAACCCTTGAAAACATTTAAAAACCCAAAAACCCCACGAAACCCTGAAATAACTAAAAACTCTAAAACCCGTTAAAACTAACAAAACAATCAAACACTCTATGAAACCATAAAACACTTAGAAACTAAAAAAACTCTAAAACCGAAAAAAATGAAAACCCTAAAAACCGTAAAATGATCGAAATTTCTAAAACCATAGATTCCATAAAAATCCTAAAAATACCTAAAAATACCTAAAAACATAAAAACCCTATGAACCTAAATAAACATAAGAAAACCATAAAATCTAAAAACCAACTAAAACCCCTAAAAACAAAAAAAATGATTAATCCCCTAAAATCCTAAAATTCCATAAAACCACTAAAACATTATTAACATTAAAAATCCATAAACCCGCAAAAAACCACTAAAATATATTAAAAAACCTTTAAATACCCAAAGGAATTAAAAAAATACAAATACCATTAAATCCCTAAAAATGAAATAAATACCCTAAAAAACCACAAAAATCCCTAGAAACCCTAAAACCCTCAAAATCCCTAAAAACCATAAAAATCATAAAAATCCTAAAAATACCTTGAGAATACCAAAAAAATGTATAAAAACCAAAAAATGTTGAAAAAATAATAAAACCTTTAAAACCTAAGAACACATAAAACCAAGAAAAACATAAAAATGCTAAAACCCTAGAAAAACCTTAAAAATGCTCAAATCGTAAACCCCATAAAATAATAAAATACCCCTAAACACCTATCAAGACCATAAAAACAACTAAAAAAATCTAAAACCCCTTTAATCCCATAAATAACTAATAAAAACCTTAAGAGTCCCTAAAAATCTAAAAAATATCCTAAAAACCCAAATAGCCATCAAAATCCAAAAATATAAAAAAAAACCAAAAATCCCAAAAAATTAAAAAACCATAAAATCCAAGAATCCCCATAATAATTTATATAATACCTTCTAGTAAGTTTCCTAGGAACCTTGTTTAACGTTTGAGTATATAGAACCGATATCATTATAAGAAAACAAGTGATATGGTCTAGAAATGGTGGAAATAAGGAAGAATGGAGAGATTTGGTCAAGGTAGAACCCAAATAGAAATTTAATCTATGAAATAAAAACACAAGATACCACAAATGAATAATATTACTTTGATAAGATAATAATTTATCATGAAAATAGAGGTTGTATGAAAAATTCATCATAATAACATTACCTACACTCATGGTGTACTGAGATTATAAGGGGTGTATATTTATAGAAAAAGAGTGATACAAGAGTCTAAAACATATTTTACACAAGTATAAAATCCTAAATGATGATTTTAACCATTTAGAACATTCCTATGACTATAAAGTAAAAGTAGTACAACCATTTGGAAATTAAAGATGGTTATCCAACCACTTTTGACGTTGAAGATTCCATGGTGTGGTGGGATTGAAATTTGTATCACACCATGGTATGGGTCTTTAAAATAATGTTTTGGACTTAATTAATTTAAATATAGGTCCAAATTATTCCCTAATTCAAGGGTATTTAGTATCTCCTTTGAATTCCATGTTTAACCAATTTAAGGCCCCCTTCATTCTCTTGGTCTTTTCCCTTGTCATTGGGCCCCTGACTCCTCACAATGAGTCTTGTTCAATCATGTGCATTATTACCTCATCAAAAAGTATCCCTTTAACCCCTATATTCCAATGTTTACCATCATCCTCTTCATCCACTCCCTCCTCAAAATGATTCATTCTTGAGTCTGAAAATTAAAATGGAGAAATATAGTCAACATTAAAGGAAACAATAACATTTCCATACATGTTAGGTAACTCAATCTTGTAGAAATTATCATTGATATTATCTATTACAAGGAAAGGATCATATAATCATGGATTATGTTATTATTTTTTTTATAAAGAAACCTCCATTTTTTAGATTTTTTCAAACTAAAACACGTGGATAAGATGTTGATCATTTCTAAAATTCATTACTCGATTGGTATATTCCTAATAATAAATACACAACATATGAAATAATTGATGGTTTAAGAGAGTTAGTGGTAAAAAAATTCTCTATTTCTTAGAAGAATGAGAGTTTCATCACCCTTTAAAGATCTCTTTATCTCTCCATTTCCATTAAATAGACTAAAATTTCCCTAAAAATCATATTTTCACTCTTATTTTCACTCTTGTTTTCAACTATTTTCCTTCCCTCATTTATTTTGATGTCTATCATCACTCATATTTCAATATTTATTTTTTCCATTCTCTATTTTTTTCTCTATATTGTTTTTTCCCTTTTCATAATCTCTATAAATCATCACCCGATCATTATAATCATGAAATAACCTTAATAGTGTATGTAAAATCATCTTCTATTTGCACTCTAAATAATATTGGTTAGTGTATCAATTATGTGTAACCCTCTAATAAAATTTCTAAGCATACCCAATTTGATATTATAAGAATGAATGAGTCTAAGATTTAATGTCACCATATCTACTAACATCCCAATAGAAATTCTATATTTCTCTTTCATTGTCACTTTATCATCCTCAATATTATTTAACCATTACAATCTATAAGTCATAGGATGATTGGTCATATCTAAACCCAATTTAACAACCATCAAACCACATTCTATGTTTGTGAAATTTCCCCCATTAGTGATCATAAATACATACCATATTATTGATGAGTAATCTAGTATGAAATTGTTTCCATTTTCTCTTGATCATGTTCTCATTTGGGTTGAGCACTCAAAGAACGCCTTTCCATACACGTTTTTCTTGTAGAAGGCTCTCTATTTTCATATCCAAACACACCTCAAGTGGTAGAATTTTATCTTCACTTGAGATGTCAATAAGAACATATCCATCATAAAAAATAACCATTTTAATATTATTTGTTATTGTGAGGAAAATGTCTTAATCCTTGACATTTAAAACATATCACGTGATTTGGAAACAAACATACCCTCTGTTTTACCATTGAATTATGGAATTAATGGTTTTGGTTTATTTAGATCCATTGAATCCATTTTGTGTTCCCTTAAATTTTATTATGGTTTTGAAATATTAAACATGAAAAAAGATTTATAATTATTACCATAACATGTAGGGTGTGTACTTTATTACTTTACTTGCCTCCCAAATTTAGTACCCATGTGTATAAGATCCACTATATCCAAATAGTGGGCCATGTCCACTATATCCCGAATTCCATGGTTGAGTCCATTCACAAACCTTAACATTGTGACCTCTCAATCCTCATAAATATTGGCCAAAATAATGATGATATCCATATATTTATGATTCTCCTCTACACTCATAACTCCTTATTTTAATACCTAAAACTTAATGGACAAAATAGGATAATGTTGGCTAGAAATAAACCATTTATGCATTACCACTTTCTTCTCCTCTCATGTACGGATGAGTATTTCTCAAATTTTTAATAGACTCACCAGTAGTTGGACCCCCAAAATACATAGACGGTGAATTCCACATCCTCCACTTCATCTTATTTTCTATAGAATAGTTCTCATAACTAAAAACTTGCTCAACATTTTGTTACCATTCCAGGTATGTTTTAGAATCATTATTACCTTATAATGAAATAATCCTCAAATTTAATCCTCCAGTATTGTTGGTTTTCCACCATGGTTGTTGCTTTCTCTAAATTGGTGACTCATGAAAATTGGAGAACTCCTCTTCTTCAATGACCCTCCTCCTTAGTGGTGCTCTAAATTTACAAGGGGATATCAATTGATCCATCATCACTTTCAACCTTTGGATGGGATATTTTATATCCCTCATGAATGACTTAATGTTAATTTAATTGGTGTTACTTACCTACTCCATTTAATAATATTATATGAAAATTTTATGAAAATGTAATATAGAACTCACAAAATTCATAAAGTGTTTAAACTTAAAAATATCATGTTAACTTGTGTTTCACTCAATTAGTAATTTTTTAACAAAATTTAACTCTCTTATTTTTAAATACTCAACATGATTCATATATTATTATTTCCAATTTCCCACAAATCTAAAGGATTAATGGACTGTGGAAATCCTGTAAAATAATTAAAATATAATATTCGGAATGGATTGAAGAGGAAAACATTGGAAGGGCATGACAATAGATGAAGAAAAATATTAAATGCACTTAGAAATAAATATTTTTCATTTTCTAGCCCATAATGTTTTTGGGCTCTATTTTTGAATAAATTTAGTATCAAAAATATAAATTTGAAATATGTAAATATAGGATAATAAATAATTTAAAACATTAAATGGAATCAAAGTGAGTGTTTTTTTTGCAATATCTTGCCCCTCCTCATGGGCTTTAGAATTGGTGGGGGAGCTACTAGACCCTAGGTGACATCCCCAAGACAGAAAAGCCTAGAAATAAATTCCAAGGGCCTAATAAAAAATTGGGGAAAAATATTAACTTTTATGATAAAATGAACAATATAATGATAACCATTATAACCAAACTTTTTAACAATGAATGAGTACTGAAATTAAAGAAAATACAATACTAATACAAAATACAATATCAGATTATAAGTCGAATCAATGTGAGGTAGCCAATGAAACTAAATGATAACAAAACCAAAAGACACTAATGAACCGAATAACTACTTTCAATATTCTCCATGTTCCATATCCACATTCCCAACCTAAGGTATCAATAATCATAACTAAAGAAGCGTGATACCATGCCTTTTATGCATGTATCAATATATAACATCTACAAACACACCATTGTGCCCAAATAGGGGGTGAGTATAAAACTCAGTAGGATTTAACCAATAAATTCCCAACTCATTTCACTAGGATTGAACATGTAATTAAATTAATCTGAAATAGTTTAAAAAAACTAAATCAGTAAATATACAAACAAAATAATTTTCCAAACAAATAAATCAAAAAAGCCTTCAATACCATTTTTTTCAAGGAATAAATCAATAACAAACACATTTTTTATTCAAGGAAAATAAATAAAACTTATAAACATTTATCAATTTGTGATTTGAAAAAAAAATTCCATGTCCACACAAACACACACACATATGTTTTGTGTAACCATTGATTGTGGAACTTCACATCCATTCTTCATCTCTTTGATGGCGGTACTTCATGGACATTATACATCCCATTGAACTCATTCCCAATAATCTTTACCAATTTAAAACCATTTAAATAATACCATTTAAACAAATACTTTACTTGAATCACCTAAATTTAATTTTAAAATCATTATTTTAAAATTATAAACAACTATTTTCCAAAAAACACTTCTATTTCCCATGATTTCAAAAACTATAATTCAAATTTGAATTACGTCGAATCACACCATGATTTTCCCAAAAAATTCAAGAAATTAAATTATTTTGAAATCAAGAAATCAGGTTCTAATTAATATGAGTCAATAGAGAATCCACCTACCTCTCAAACATTAGTGAAAATGAAGAGAGACACAACAACTTTAACAAACCAGATTATATATTTATGATTTCAAATTATATCACTTTATATTCAATATAAATAATCATATCCCCTTAATATTGACCTAAAAAACACGGATCTAGAACCAATGAAATAGATACATGATCTAAAAGATGGAATGAGAATATTTATATGGAAAATAATTAAAATACAAGCACTTACCAATGAATCAAGGTCTCTAATGCACTTAGATTCGCTTAGGAATCACTTATGGGTTGAAAATAATTGTCTCCAATTATTCGAGAGGAAGATGAATTAATAATATGCCCTATTTGGGGAAAAAATTTGTGTTTTAGGAGGTGAATCAAATGAGGTCCATAATTTTGGGATGTAATTTTCCATGATTTATAGTTAGGGACCACAATTTGGCAAACCATGTGCTAACCATGCACAAGCCACTACCTTGAAATATACCTCACATGATTGGATCATACTATTAGAAAAACCATGTTCCGACAAACTTATACCCCACTATATATAATTTTATAATGTCTATAGGTAATTTTCATAGTTTGGCCAAATTGTGCGCCTTAGTGTGCACCTCCCCAGTTTCCAGTTTTTGAGTAGCTCAATTTCTTAAAGGTGTTACATGGTTTCTTATAAATGTTCTAAAACCATGTGCCCAAAAATTATGTCCAAATAATATCAAACCATTTTAATAAATTAATTTTAAAAAACATGTTTACTTTCATCAACAAGCCATAATTTTAAATTCTCCATTTTAAAATTATTAACAATGGTTTTCTAATATGCCATCCAATTCCCATGATTTCAAAACCCAAAATTAAAACAAGAATTCCATAAAATCACACCATGATTTCCACATCAATTTCAAGAAATTAATTCAATTTTAAATCAATACATTATGTTTTGATGAAGATCAGTTGATAGAGAATCCACATACCTCTCAAACTTAATCTAAAACAATGAACGGTACAACAAAATTAAAAACCGACTTAATTATTCAAGATTATAACATGGATCATGCACCATTCAATCAAAAAAATAATATCCCATAAATATTGAATCAAAAAAACATGTTTATTTATACAAAAAACAATTTACATAATTCCAAGAGTAAGGATACTATATCTAAAGAAAATGATGAAGAACGGGCACTTATCATTGAATCTAGATATCCATGGTACATAGATTCACCTAAAAATCTCTCCAGAATCAAAAGGAAATGTTTCCACCACCTTGGGAGGAAGGGAAATATTTGTTATGGAATTTTTAGAGGGAAATTGGTTTAGAAAATAATTTGGATTAGATCTATAATTTTTTGATCAAATATTCCACCGTTACTAGTTATGGTGAACAGTTAGGCAAATCGTGCGCTAACAGTGAATGAGCCACTGCCTCCAAACACACCATGAATGGTTTTATATCATAATTAATAAAATTGTTCACCAATTATGCTATACCCAACTATCCAGAATTTCCCAATTTCTACTGGAAGTCTACATAGTTTGGCCAAATCGTGCACCTCCTCAATGTCTATTGTTTAATTTTCATGGTTTCTTGGAGGTGTTGCATGATTTATACTAAACATGCACATACAAAAATGTAAGAAAACATAATAAATATCAATCTATCCTAAAAACACAACCAAATAATTTTATCTAAATAAAATAAACTCATAATAGTTCAAGCACCTAAAATCTGGGGTACTATATATGTGGTATTATAATTTCAAAACTTGTCCCAAAATTTTAACTTTTTTTATATCATGATTTATAGATTTGATTTCAATGATTCTAGATGGAGAATAAATATGAGATTATCAACTACATGATTGATATATTGTTTGTCAAAAATGAAAAAGAAATGATATCCATAGTCCTAGAAAAAATAGACTAGAATTGATGTCGGCCCGATTCAAAGAGAAAAGAACATGGAAGATGAGTTAAAAAAATGATGAACCTAATTTCTTGAAATTTGGATCTAATACAAAATTATACCTGATAAAATAAATTCTTGGATGTTTCCATGTAAATCAGTTCAGTTTTTTCATGTTGAACACCCGAACCTCCATAGTAAAACAAGTGAGAAGAGCTATAAATGGTGGAAGTAATGATGAAAGGATAGAGTTAGTCATTGTACCACCAAAAAAAAACTTGTATCTATGAACTCTAGACAAAATATTCTACAAAGGATGACCAATCCTTTTATAATCCATGAATTAAGAAACAAAAAAATGTTGAAACAAAAAATCACCCCAATAACATAAACCCTATTCATGATGTTCAATGAGTACACGGGGGGTGGTTATTTATAGTCCAAGAGAGATATAAAAAATCTAACACCAATTTTCCAAATGTAAGAAAATCTAAAATGGTGATTCTGATAATTTTAGAACATGCCCATGATTTTAAGGGACAAATAACACAACCATTTAAAATGTAAGGACAATTATCCCACCATTATTGACATTAAAGATTCCATGGTGGGGTGGGCTTGAAAGTCATAGACAACCATGGTATCAGTCATTAAAAGTATTTTGGGCCTTAATTAATGTTGATATAGTCCTGGATGCTTCCCCAAAGAAAGGGTGTTGGGCCTCCCCTTGAAATTCCATGATTAACCCATTTAATGTATCCTTCATTCTCTTGATATTTAATATAATCATTGGGCCACCAACTCCCTACAAAGGTATTTTGTAATCATGCACATTCTTCCCTCTTTATCAAGTCCACCTACAACCCCTCGATTCCCATGTGTCCCACGATCCACGTCAAACACTAAGAAGACCTTAAAAACTTAATAATAATTAAATCCCCTAAAACTAAAAAACATCTAAACACCCTAAAAACCTTAAAAACCTGAAAATCCCCTCAAAATCCCAAAAACACTAGAACCCACAAAAATCTCTAAAAATCCCAACAAAATCCAAAAAACAACTAAGAAAGCCATTGAAACATAAAAACACATAAAAAACATAAAACCCCAAAAAAATGATAATACCCCTAAGAAAACCATAATAGACCTTAAAACCCCCAGACACCCTAGAACCACCAAAAAACCTTTAAACCCTAAAAAATCATAAAAACTTTAAAAAACTAATAAATAAAAAATACGTATTTAACCCCTAAAACTCCAAAAAACTCTAAAACCCTAGAAATACTAAATATTCAAAAAATAAAATAAAAAACTAACAAAACTATAAAAAACTCTAAAAACATTAAAAACAATAAAACCCATCAAAATCCATTAAAACATAAAAATCCTAAAAATCTCTAAAATCCATGAAAATGTAGAAAACTCAAAAATCCATGAAATACCCGAAGAAACCCATAAATATATAAATCAATTAAAACCCCTAAAATACATAAAAAATTTAAACACCTAAAACTCCATAAAAATCCTATAAACCTAAAAATCATAAAACACCTAAAACATTAAAAACCCCTACGACATAAAACCCCCCCTAAAACCCTTGAAAACCCTAAAACACACTAAAAATATGTAAATAAATCAAAAACCTAATAACATTAAAAACTATAAAAACATTAAAAACCCTAAAAACTCAAAAAAACCTAAAAACCCTCAGAATCCTTGAAAAACAATAAAATACCATGAAAATCATAAAATCACTCAAAATATGTAAAATAGAAAACAAAACCTAAAAACCTCAAAAAACCATAAAACCCCAAAAAATATTAAAACAGATAAAAACCTAAAAATTTGAAAATCCATAATACCCCTAAAAACAATATTAATCCTAAAAACCATAAAACCCCTAAAACCTATAAAAATCCATAGATATTCCTAAAAATATAAAGAAATGTAAAAGAACCCTATGACCCTAAAAACAACTAAGAAAATATTAAAAACCTAAAACACATAAACCCCATAAAAAACCTAAACATGTGAAAACCCCTAAAAGTCCCTAAATCCTATAAAAACAATAAAACCCCCTAAAATCATTGAAAACACAAAAACTCCATAAATATATTAAAAATACACTAAAAACTATAAGAACCCTTTAAACCCCTAAAAATTTCAAAAAAATAAATACATTTAAAAACTAAAAAACTCAAAAATACCCCTAAAAACCCAAAATAAACCTTGAAAACCCTAAAAAACTGCAAAATCCCAAAAAACCCTAGAAACCCAGAAAAATCCTAAAAATCCATTGAAACCTAGAAAATCCCAAAAAATAAAAAATACCCTAAAACCCATAAGAAAACCTTAAAAACATAAAACACCAAAATCCAATAAAACCATAAAATATCTAAACCCCATAGAAACCCTTAAAACCCTTAAAACCCTATAAATGCTAAAAATCATAAAAAAATTCTAAAAAACATTAATAACCCTAGTGGCCCAAAAACCACAAGAAACACTAAAAACGTATCAAACCCCAAAAAACATTAAAAACTATAAAAACATTAAAAACCCAAAAAATAAAAAAAAACTCTAGAAACCGAAAAAACATAAAATTCCTAAAAATATTAAGATCCAAAAAATCCCCCAAAAGGATAAAACCCTAAAAATCCCTAAAAAATAAAAAACACTAAAAACCCTAAGGATAACTTTAAAACCTAGAAACACTCAACACCCTTAAAATATCTAAAAAATCCTAAAAATCCTTTAAAACCCTAAAAATCCATAAATGCCACCAAATATAAAAAACCTAAAAGGCCCTAAAATCAATAAAATTGTAAAAAAACCCTGGAAAAAACCTAAGCGAAAAATTAAAACCTAAAAACCCTAAACACACCTAAAAAACTAAATACAACTAAACCCCTAAAATCCTAAAAACCATAAAACCCACCAAAAACACTAAAAACCTATAAAACCCTAAAAACCTCAAAAAACTCTAAAACCCTTTAAACCCCTAAAAAATTAAAAACACTAAAAACCTTTAAAAACCTAAAAACTCAAAAAACTCAAAAACCCAAGAAACCAAAAAGCCCTTAAAACACCGAAAACCCAGAAAATACCAAAAAATCCAAAAAATCCTTAAAAATCACTAAAAATGTAAAAAACCATGAAAACCCTATAAACCCGTTGAAAACCATAAAAACAAAAAAAACTTGAATCCAGTAAAAAACATAAATCCCTAAAAACAAAAAAACCCTAAAACCCTAAAACCTCTACCCCCCCCCCCCAACAAAAACTCTCAAAATCCCTACAAACACTGGAAACCCATCAAAATCCTAAAAAAGCATTAAAATCTCTAAAAATATAAAAACCCTAAAAACAAAAAAAAACAGAAGAAAAACCTAAAACCCAAAAAGTGAATAAAACCCAAAAAACCAAAAAAATGATCAAAAACCAAAACACCCTAAAAATACGTAAAAATTACAAAACACCTAAAACCCATAAAACCCTAAAATCTTTAAGAAACCTATAAAAACCATAAAAATATACTAATGACGCTAAAAACCCATTAAAGCCATAACATTTTAAAAGAACTATAAATAAACATAAAACCCTATAAAACTCAAAAAAACTATAAACCCCCCCAAAGACCATAAAACTCCTAAAACGCAAAAAAAAAATCCCTAAAAGCCTAAAAAATATAAAAATACTAAAAAATCCTTAAAATATAAAAAACAATTAAAAAAATATTAGAAACCATGAAAACCCATAAGAAAACCTTAAAACCTGAATCACTTGAAACCCAAAAAAACCAAAAAATGAAATAAAAACTAAAACCCCTACAACCCGAAAAATCCATAAAAACAATAAAAACAATAAAAATCCTAAAAATAAAAAAATATAAAAACATAAAAAACCCTAAAACCCCTAAGAAAACATTAAAATGAATTAAAACACTTAAAACCCCTAAAAACAAAAGAATACCATAACCCTTGAAACCCCTAAAATTACCCCCCAAAATCATAAAAACCCTAAAACCCCTAAGAACCATAAAACCCATAAAAACCCATAAAAACCCCTAAAACCACTAAAATATATAAAAATCCTTTAAACCCTATAAAACCTTTAAAAACACTAAAAACCTTAACAACCCTAAAAACTGAAAGAATCTCTAAATCCTAATAAAACCCTAAAATCCCTTAAAATCTATAAACACCCTAAAACCCCATAAAACCCCTAAAACCCCTAAAAATACCTAAAAACATAAAAACTGTTAAAAACTCTAAAAACCATAAGAAATCCTTAAAAACCTAAAAACAACTAAAAACAGTAAAAACCCTAAAACCCATCAAAATCCCTAAACCCCATAAAAATACAAAAAAACAATAAAAATATAAAAAAACATAAAACCCAAAAGAACCATGAAAACCCAAAAGAATACCATAAAATCTTAGAATGAACTAAAACCCATAAAATAACTAAAAAGTGATAAAACCCCTAAAGACTCAGAAACCCCTAGAAACCCCAAAAAACCAACAAAAACTATAAAAACACATTATACCCCTAAAAATGTTAATGAATCTAAAAAACCATAGAAATCCAAAATAACTCAAAAAAACCCTAAAACCAAAAAATAATTAAAAACCTAAAAACACTAAAACCCTCAAAATTCCTAAATAACATAAACACCATAAAAATAAAAAATATAATAACTAAAAATTCATTAAAATGAAAAAATCCTATTACCTAGAAAAGCACTATGAAACCCTAAAACCCTAAAAAAAATAAAAACCCATAAAAAAATAAAAACCCTAGAAAATATAAAAACCCTAAAAACCCTAAAAATCCTTAAAAACTATAAAACCCATAAACATAATAAAAAACCCAAAAATAAATAGAAAAAATAAGACACTAAACACCCCAAAGATAATCTTAAAAATCTAAACACACTAAAAATTCCCAAAAATCTAAAACAAATGCTAAAAACCTTGAAACACTAAAAAGGCCATAAAATACAAAACCCCTAAAAACCATAAAAACAAAAAAAAATTAAAAAACCCTAAAAACCCTTAAAGACACTAAAATTCAACTAAAAAGTCAAAAAAACATTAAACAGCTAACAATGTTAAAAAACAATAGTAAACACTAATAACACTTGAAAACTCAAAAAACCCTACGAACCAAAAGGCCTTAAAAACATAAAAACCCTAAAACCTTCAAAATCCTTAAAAACTATAAAAACATAAAAATACTATAAAAATACGTATAAATATAAAAAACACTAAAAACCAAAAAAACCACTTATAAAATCTTAAAAACCTAAAAACACTTAAAACCCTTAAAAAATAAAATATTCTAAAAACTCTAAAAACCTGAAACACCCCCCCCCCCCCAAAATACCCTCAAAATCCCTAAAAACAATAAAAATATTCAAAATCATTAATAATTGATAAAAGTCCCGAAAAACATAAAAAACTTAAAAATCATGAGAATCCATAAGAAAACCTTAAAATCCTAAAAATACTTAGAACCCCCAAAACCCTAAAAAAACGCCAAAACCATAAAAAAGACCTAAAAAGAAAATAAAATCCCTAAAAACCATAAAAACCCATAAAAACATTAAATATTCACAAAAAAACCATAAAACCCCCAATTTTTTTTTAAATCCCTTTAAACCACTCAAAATGTTTAGAAACACTAAAAAACCTTAAAACTAAAAAACACAAAAAACCCCTAAAAACACAAAAAATACCATTAAACCCCTAAAAACTCTAAAAACTCTAAAAACCCCTACACCCCCTAAAATTCCCTATAAAACTAAAAACCCATAAAAATCATTACAAATACCTAAAAATATATAAAAATGTAAAAACCCTAAAAAACAACAAGAAAATCTTGAAAACACAACAATTTAAACAGATAAAAACATAGAAAAAGGGAAAACCCTAAATACCCTATGAAATCCTTAAAATACCTGAAGATCCTAAAAAATAGAAAAACCCTAAAATATCCAACAAAAGTATTTAAAAAAAAACTAAAAACTCTAAGAATACCGTAAAATCCTAGATACACATAGAACCCCTAAAAACCTAAAAATTGTTAAAACCCTAAATCTATTAAAACACCCTAAAACCCTAGAAACCATAAACCCCCTAAAAATTTAAAGACCCTAAAAACCCATACAACCCCAAAAAACCACTAAAAATTATAAAATAGTTTTAACCCACTAATAAAACTAAATAATTCTTGAAACCTTAAAAATCCTACAAACATAAAAGAAAAACCCTAAAAACCAAAAAAAACATAAGAACCCTAAAACCCAAAAAAACCACAAAAACCCTCAAAACCCTAAAAACACTAAAACCCCGTAAAAATCCAACAAAAATCTAAAAATCCCTAAAAATGTATAAACCCCTAAAACCCATTAATATTCCTATGAATACGTTTAATACCCCAAAACACTTGAAACAACAAAAATATTATTACACTAAAAATCCAAAAAATCATAAAATCCATAAAAATACCTAAAACCCCTAAAAAATAAAAACCATAAAAAATCCCAAAAAAATTAAAAACCCTGAAAACTCTAAAATCATAAGAAAACCTTTAAAACCTAAAAATTCATAAAACCCCTAAAAATTTAAAAAGTTTTTATAATCTCTAAAATCTCTAAAACCCCTCAAAATCAAAAAAACCAAAAAAAATAATCCAAAGAACCCTAAAAATATCAAAAAATTTAAAAACTCCTAAAAACCCTAAAAACCCTAATAAAAGATGAAAAAGGGAATTTAAAACCACTAAAAACCCTAAAAAATCAAAAAACCCTAGAACCCCAAAAAACCCTTAAAACCCTTAAAAAATAAAAATATCCATACAAATCCTAAAAAAACTAAAACCACCAAAACCCTTTTAGATCCCTTAAAATGTTAGAAACTATAAAATACCTTGGAAACCTTAAAAACTCAACAAACCCTAAATACCTAAAACCATAAAAACTCTCAAAATACCTAAAATCCATAAGAAATAATTAAAAAACATAAAAATCCATAAAAAATTCTTAAAAAAACCATAAAGCACGTAAAACATTAAAAACCATAAGAAAATTTCAAAAAAATAAAAACACATAAAACCCCCCCAAAATATTTATAATTCCATTAAAAACCTAAAAATCATAAAAACAAAAAAACCCTAAAACACGTAAGAAAACCCAAAAATCCAAAAAAAATAACAAGGTTCACAAAAAACATTGAAAACCCCTTATAATACTTTTAAAACCAAAAAAAGTTAAAACCCCTAAAAATCTAAAACAACTAAAAATCATAAAAACTCAAAAAATACCATAAACACCCTACAAACCCTTAAAAACCATAAAAAATCCTAAAAAAATAAAAACCCATAAATACCATATAACCCTGCTAAAAACTCTAAACCCCATTTAAACCCCTAAAATGTTAAAAAACTAAAAGAAACCTTAAAAACCTAAAAAATAAAAAATAAAACCCAAAAAAAAGACTATAAAAACCCTAAAAATAAAAAAAAACCCTAAAACCCTAAAAACCAATAAATTATAAAAACTCCCTAAAAGTCCCTGCAAACAAAAAAACTACTAAAACCTGAAAACCTCATAGAAACCCAAAAAATTTTAAAAACACTTAAAATACCAAAAATGTACTAAAAACCCTAAAATCCCTTGAACTCCCTAAAAACCCTATTGAAAACCTTAAGGATGTCGCCGCTCTATCCTGGGCTCTCCCGCTCAACGCGGCGTTTTCCATGGTTCCCTCTCAGAACCCTTCTCATCGGCTTTGTGGATCGCTTCCAGATCAATATTTGTGATGTGGATGGAGTTCAGAGGCTTTCTTCTTGGATGTGATGGTGGAAGATGAGGCAGATGCTTGATGGCGGTGGGATCTGGTGGGTTGTGATAGGGAAAGGTGATAGTGACTTGGTCTGGTTTTCTCAAGGTTTTGGACCGGCTTTAGTAGATCTGGACCTTCCTCTTCCTTAGACGCTATCTTTGCTGCTCCGTGGTGGCAGCGTTGATGGTTTCCCAGTGGTTTGGTTGAAGTCTACGAGGTCGACGACGAAGTCAACCATGGCTTCAGATCTGAAATTCCGGTGGCTTAGCTTTGATTTGCTACTTTGCTACATGGTTTCATCCCTCTTGGAACTTCGTATCTGGTATGTCATCTCCCCCGAGGATTGGTTTCTGATTTTTTCTGGAACGCTGGTGGCTTGTGTTTTCCAGTGGATACAGTTTGGTGGGTCGTTTGACCCCTCCCCTCCCTTGTCTATAGCGTCTTTGTGTCTTTTTTCTAATAAATGATGGGGGTGTCCGGAATAACCTGGCACTGAACCTTCCTTTCTCTAAAAACCCTATAAAACATTAATCCCCTAAAAATATTAAAACAATAAAAACCTATAAAAACACGAAAACACACTAAATCTTCTAAAACCCCTTTAAACACCAAAAAATGTGAAAGAAACTCTAAAAATCCTAAAATAGTAAAAACACCTAAGAACCATTAAAACGTTAAAATACCTAAAAACCCTAAACACCAAATAAAACATAAAAACCCCTAAAAACATTTAAAAACAAAAAAAACCATCGACATTCCTACAAAATCTATAAACCCCCTAAAAACATAAAAACCCCTAAAAACACAGAAAATCCTTAAATTTTTATAAAAACCAAAAAAACTCCTTATACACCTAAACCCCCAAAAATTATAAAAACACTAAAAAAATCTTAAAACATAAAAACCCTAAACCCCCTTAAAATACCTAAATCACCTTAAAATAACCAAAAACCATAAAACCCATAAAAATCTGAAAAATCTCTACAAATCCATAAAAACATTGAAACCTCTAAAAACATAAGAAAATTTTAAATACCTCAAAACACGTAACACCTCTAAAACCTAAAAATTTCTAAAAATACAAAAAGAACCAAAAATCCCTAAAACCCCCTAAAAACCATAAAAACACTAAAAATATAAAATACCATTAAATACCATAAATACCATAAACCCTAATAAAAACTCTAAAACCCCTTTTGATCCCAAAAAACGATAAAAACTCTAAAAAAACTTTAAAAACCTAAAAAAATAAAAATAAAAAGAAAACCATAAAACCCCTAAAGCACCTAAAAACATACAACCCCTCAAAATACCTATAACCCCTAAAAAATATTAAAAATTTAAAAGGAATAATATTCACTAAAACCTTAAAATACCATATATCCCTAAAAACCCCTATGAAAACTTCAAAAACCAAAAAACACTTAAAACCCATAAAAACTAGAAATCAGGGAAAACCTTGAAAACCCAAAAAACCACTAAAAATCCCAGGAACCATAAAAACCCATAAAAATCATAAAAATCCATAAATCCTATAAAAACAAAAAAAACCACTAAAAAATCTAAAACCTTTTTACACCCTTAAAAAAGTTAATGAAATCTAAAAAACATTAAAACCCCTAAAAAACAAAATAACCCATAAAACCTAAAAAACCAAAAAACCCCTAAAACCATAAAATACTTTAAAAACCCTAAAAAAATAAAAATATTTTAATATCCATAAAAATCCCTAAGAACATAAAAACCATAAAAACCCTGAAGACCCTAAAAAAATTAAAAACAAAAAAAATTAAAATCCCTAAAACACATAAAAACCATAAAACCCAAAAACCCCATAAAACCCTTGAAACCCTTAGAAACCCTAAAACCCCTCAAAATCCATAAAACTCTTAAAAAAGCATAAAAACCTAAAAAATCCCTAAAATTTAGTAAAATGTAAAAAACACTAAAAACACTCAAAAATAATTTGAAAACCTTAAAAACCTAAAAACACATTAACTGCCAAAAACCAAAAAAAAACAAAAAAATCTAAATGATAGAAAAAACCATAAAACCCAAAAATACAATAAAAACCCTAAAAACCATAAAAACCCTAAAACCCCTGAAAACACAAAAAACCTCTAAAATTATTAAAAACCCTTTAAACATGTAATTTTTTTTTAAAAAAAACTCAAACAACCTTCAAAACCCAAAAAAAAATCAGAAAGAACCTAAAACCTCTAAAAATGAAAAAACCCTTAAAAACCATGAAAACCACTAAACCCCTAAAAATCCAAAAAAAAACAAATATTCCTGAAACCCCCAAAAATTAATAAAAATATATAAATCCTTAAAACCCTTGAAAATACATAATAAAACTTTAAAAACAAAAAAACTCTTAAACCCCAAAAATCCTGATAATTCTAAAACACCTAAGAACCCCAAACCCCCCTAAAACATAAAAGAAATCCCTAAAACGCACAAACCCCATAAAAACATGAAAAAATATAACAAAATTTAAAAAAATAAACATGTTAAAAACACTAAAAACCATAACAACCACTAAATACTCAAAAAAACCCTAAAACACAAAAAAAATACCCAAAAAACATAAAACCCCCTAAAATCCTTACAAACCCTACCCCCCCCCCCCCCAAATCCCTAAAAACCAAAAAAATACTAAACATTCCCTAAAATCCTCAAAAATATAAAAAACCATGACAAACATAAGAAAACATTTTAAACCTATAAACACATAAAACAGTAAAAACCTAAAAATGATAAAATTCATAAAACACCCTAAAATACCTCAAAATCCCAAAAACCCATACAAAACCCTAAAACTCCTTATAAAATAAGAAACCCTAAAAACCCTGAAAACCCCTAATAAATACTTAAATACATAAAAACAATTAAAACCCAAAAACCCTAAAAAATTTTAAAACCCATAAAAACACATAAAACACTAAAAACCCTAAAAACCATAAAATCTCCTAAAAACATTAAAACCCCATAAATCCCATAAAAACCCTATAACCACAAAAAACTATAAAAATTCATTAAACACCTAAAACGAAAAAAATATAAAAAACACTAGAATACCTAAAAACAAAAAAAACCAAATAAACCCCCATAAAAACCTTCAAACCATTAAAAACCCTCAAAACCCTTAAAACTCAAAAAATCATAAAAAATCCTTAAAAATCCCATAAAATGAAAGAAACCCTAAAAACCATAATAAACACTTAGAAAACTCTAAAAACCTAAAAACAAACAAAACCCCAAAAAAATGATAAAGACCCAAAAAAATACTAAATACCTTAAAACCCCTCAAAATACGTAAAACCCTAAAAACCCTAAAAACCATACAAAACCCTGAAAACCTAAAAGAATATTATAAAAACGTAAATACACTAAAACCATAAAAACCCTAAAACTATTAAAACCTTAAAAGAATATAAAAACCATAAAAACAACTAATAACCATAAAAACCCTTAAAACCTTAAAATACGAAAAAACCATATAATCCCTAAAAACACTAATACGCTAAAACCCCTTTAAACACCTAAAATTTAAAAAAACTCTAAAAACTTTAAAAATTTAAAAAATAAAAAAACCCTAAAAACTAAAAACATCATAAATTCCCTAAAACCCATAAAAACCTTAAAACCCTCATAACACTAAATCACATAATAATCCAAAGAAAGGCCTAAAATCACCAAATCTTAAAAAACTCCAAAAAACACTGAAAACCCATATGAAAACCTCTAAAAAAAACAATTAAAAACCATAAAATCCTAAAAACATTGAAAACCTTAAAACACTTGGAATGAAACTAAATACACTAAAAACACCTAAAAACCATAAAACCCCCCCCAAAACCATAAAGCCCCCTAAAAACACTATTAACCCATAAAAAGCTAAAAAAATTAAAACACGAAAAACTCTTTAAACACATAGAAACAATAAAAACTCAAAAAATCATCAAAAC
Organism: Viscum album; assembly: GCA_963277665.1. Taxonomy (NCBI): domain Eukaryota; kingdom Viridiplantae; phylum Streptophyta; class Magnoliopsida; order Santalales; family Viscaceae; genus Viscum; species Viscum album. Next base: position 1,419,850,259 of record OY728136.1, on the reverse strand, counting down.
CCTAAAAAATAAAAAAGCACCTAAAACCCCAAAATACCATAAAACCCTAAAATTCATAAACACGCTAAAACCCCTAAAAATACAAAAAACCCATAAAAATCCAAATAATCACTAAAATCCCTTGAAACATAATAAACCCTAAAAACCATGAATAACACTAAGAAAACCTTCAAACCAAAAAAACTTAAAACCCCTAAAATACCTAAAATATTTTAAAAACCCATAAAAACCTAAAAACCATAAAAATCCATAAATTCCGTAAAACCCCATTGACGCCCTAAAAATCCAAAAAAATACCTAGTACCATAAAAAACCATAAAAACCTAAAAACCCCCTCCAAAATCCTTTAAAAAATTAAATTACATAAAACCTTAAATTTCTAAAAAAACCTAAAATACCATAAACCCCCCCAAACCATAAAAACCACTAAAATCCCATAAAAACCATAAAAACCCACTAAAAATTATAAAAACATTTAAATCCCTAAAATATTTAAAAATCACTAAAAACATAAAAACATTAAAAAACTAGAAAACCCCTAAAACCAAAAAAACTATAAAACCCCTAAAACCCATAAATTTCCTATAAAATAAGTTAACATCCCTAAAAATTTAAAACACAATAAAAACCATGAAAAGACCTATGAAAACACTTAAAACCACTAAAAAACTAAAAACAAAAAACCCTAAAAACTCTAAAAATACAAAAAACACCAAAAAACACTGAAAACCCAGGAAAACCCTAAAACCCATAATACCCATAAAAACACACTAAAACTCTAAAAATACTTTAAACCTATTAAAATTTTACAAACTCTGAAAAATTTAAAACCCCTAAAAAACTCTCAAAACTTCCTAAAACCCAAAAAACCCATAAAAACTCTAAGCACCCTCAAAATCCCCAAAATACCTAAAATGCCATAAAAGTCCTAAGAATGACCTAAAAATCCATAATATGTTTAAAACACAAAAATACCCTGAAAACCCCTAACAAAACCTTAAAAACCATAGAACACATAAAACCCTTAGAAACCTAAAAATCCAAAAGACACTAAAAACCCTAAATATCCCTAAAATACATAAAATCTATAAAAACCCCTAAAACATTAAAACCCCCTAAAAACCAATGAAATCCTAAAAATCCAATAAAAACTATATAATACTTTTAAACCCAAAAAATTTTTAATAACTATAAAATACATTAAAAACCCAAAAAACTCAAAAAACACCATAAAACCCCAAAAATTTATAAAAACCATAAAAACCCTAAAAATAGTTAAGAACCCTAAAACCCATAAAAATCATAAAAAATTCATAATAACCATAAAAGATAAAAACCCTAAAAACATTAAGAAAACTATAAAAACATAAAAACACTTAAAACCCCAAAACCCTAAAAATGATAAAAACCATCAAATCCAAAACCCCCCCAACCCCTCCCCCCAAATCCCAAAAATACCTAAAAACCCAAAAACCCATATGAAATCCATAAAATCCTTGAAAATATAAAAACCTTTAAAATCCTAAAAACACTAATAAATCCTTAAAAATATAAAAACACTGGAACCCCCTAATAACCCTAAATTTTGTTTAAACACCCTAAAAACAAAAAAAACCACAAAACCCGAATACCATAAATCCAATGAAAACCATAAAAATCCATAATATCACAAAAATACCATAAAAACCAATAAAAACTATAAAAAAACTTTAAACCCACAAAAAATGAAAAACATTAAAAACATTACAGTCTTATAAATTTGTCCCTTAGAAACCACCAAAAGTGGTCGCTAATGGGATTTATTAACTTCTATATGACCATGTTGGGTGTTCACAATTAGCTTCGCCCTAAAGGGAATTATAAACCACCAAAAGGTGGATTATATAAGAACTCTACTCGTGACAATGATAGTGGTCAATGGGAATAACATTAGGAACCACAAGGGTGGTTGATAATGCCCTTGAAAATTAAGAAGGTAGTGACCACCATATGTGGTCTCTAACCTGGAAGAATTTAAAAAACTACATTTTTATAGCCACAAATAAAAAAATTAAAGAAAGATATGGACACAAAATAAATAATAAAACCCTGTATCTTGAAAAAATAGAGAATTAAATAGCTACAGATCCCTTCCAATCCTTTATCCAAATCAACCTACAGATAAGATAGAAAAAAAATAAACAAAGAAAATAAAAGTTAATATATTTAAAATTAATCTTATTTATTCAGTTAATAAATAAATAAATATATATAATAAAAATATATTATATAGTGATACCTATATAAATAATCATAAATAAAAAAATGAGTCAATGTTGATCTAAAATATCTATTTACAACATTTATCAGTTAAAATGACTATTACAAGTAAAAAACCTAGTTTACTATACACTGATCAATTTGGGCATTGAATTGTGGCACAATTTATTCGAATAGATCAGACATGATTTGGGGAATTTTCTCCAAGAATTTAAATTCAATATGAAGTCATTTCATTATTTGAAACCCCACAAGGGAGATATATCATTTTGATTACAATAGACAATGCTACCCATCATTTTCTGTCATGATATGAGAAACAAGAATCTGATGGATGTAGCCTTGAATCTTACTTATCAAAAATGGATCTACGATCATTATATATAATTTCATGTTAATCGAAGTGTGTTTTTTTAGTACTGACAACTTTTACATGATTATTTAGTTAACTCTAAATCTGAGGGTGAAACATCACGTTTGTTCATACTGAGAAATTCAGGTGTCATATCCATGTGCCGATTATTCCTACATATTTTAAATGACATAAATAATGTTTTACTAAGATATAATGACAATCAGATCTCATTTGGGTAGTTTTGACCCTTTCACACTTGATTTTACCATTTTTACACAAATGATAATAAATGTGAACATAAACATCTAATTGAACCAACCAATCTAGACACCATAATGATGCATGGTTGGTTCCAATATATCACATATTATTTCAGAAGTTATCTTATATATTTTCACATAAATCATAAGAATATTTCCCATTTTGACCCCATAATGGTAGATATGTCATTTTAATATCATAAGAGAATGTTAACCATAATTTTCCAACAAATTAGGCGACATGATAATCTAATAGATACATTATTGATTCCCTCAAATAAAAAAATAGCTCAGTGATGTTTCTCCATGATTTTATGTCAATCCAAGTGTGTTTCCTTGTTACTTAACAATTTTAAATAAATTTTCACTTAACTCCAAATCTGAGAGACAAACCTCACTTTTGATAATACAAATAAATTCAGGTATTGGATCATGTGACTATGCTTCTTGAAGACATTTAATGACATAAAGATATTTTTATTAATATTTCAGGTTATTTGGGACTGATTTGGTTGTTTTTAACCTACACACACATGAATTTATCATTACTAAAAAATTGTCAATAAATGTGAAAATGAACTTTTAATTGTACTAACCAATATGGGAATTGATTTGACACATGGTGGACTCCAATAAATCAATATGATTTTTGGAATTTTATCCTTGATTTTTATTTCAAATAAAAGCTTTTTGCCCATTTTTTTCCCACTGATGGGAGATATGATATTTTAAAAACAAAATACAATGATACCCATCATTTTCCTTCATATTGGGTGCATCTAATAGATGCAGCGTGGATTCTTATAAATCAAAAATGGCTTGGTGATTATTATCCCCTGATTTAATTTCAATCCAAGTGTGTGTTGTTAGAATATTGACATGTTTTACATGCTTTTCACTTAACTCCAAATCTAAGGGATGAATGTCATTTTTGATCATATAACGAAATTCAGGTTTACAATCCATATATTAATGATTTCGATATATTTTAAATAACTTGTAAAATTTTTTCCCAATATTTAATGTCAATAAATGTTTGTTGGGGGGGGGGGGCACCCATACACACATGAGTTTCCCATTATTATAAAAAATGGTAATAAATATTAAAATGTAATTTTATTTATACCAACCAATACAGGATTCATATTGAATCATGGTTCATTCTATAGGACCCCGAGACACCCTGAGAGGGGTGGGGTGAATAAAGGTGTCATCTTTTTATTTTAAAACCAAGGATCTTGTTCCCATAGTGGTAGGAACTCATTAAAACTGTAAGAATGATGGAAATAGAAAGAAAATAACCACAAGAAAAGAGACCACACAACACTTTTACTTGGTTCACCACTAAGGGCTACGTCCAAAGAGTATACACTGACAGATTTTTGGTCGTAACTAATTCCACTAAACATCACTAGTTGTGGATTACAATGCTTAGGTATAGTCACTCTATCCCAGGCACACTGCATTTACAAATGTTCAGGGATAACTCACTGCGTCCCTCGGGTCACTCCCGTTGACTCCCCCTGTCTCACTACCTTTGCTGAAGTCACACTCAGTTTATTGACATGAAGGTCTCTTCAATAAATTTTCATTGAAGTCTTTGCCTCTTCTCAGAATTAAACTCTTCTTCCATATAAGTCCTCAATTGATGAAGTTTAATGCAATGAACCACTAAAATGGATATTCAAAACATGCAAACATGTTACACTGATGATTACGCACAACACCTACCCTGTGTGCGCAAGATCTCACTTTTTCATGCAATATTTTCTTTTCACACAGAGAATATTTTGTGCAACAAACCCCCTTTATGTGCAACATTTAATTTTATGAACAACCTCCACTTTTATATACAGCCTCCACTTTTACGCACAGCCTCAACATTTACGCGTAACTTTGACTTTTTCGCAGGACATCAACTTTTACATGCAACATATACGTTTTCGTGCAAATTAAACTTTTCTATGAAACTAACTTTTCACACAAGATTTTCATGCATCAAAACATGGATATTCTCTATGTCTTCAACTGCACCAAATTAAGGGTGTCACCTCTTTTTTATAGGCATTACAGACCCCCATGCACAAAACCCATCGTGTTGCACAAAACTATTATTCTGCAAGCAATCTTTTTCATGCAAGAACCATTTTTCATAAACATCTCCAGATATTTATTACACATCATGACTTTTCCATTTTTCATCATTCTAATCCTAAAACACCTTTTTTGTGAGAAAAACAACCTACTTTCACTATTGCATGCATAACCAATTTAGCGAGAAATCCAGTTTTTCCACGCACCACTCCAATATATTTCATAGCTCATGACTTTACCATTTTTTGGCGATCTAATCCCAAAACATGCCCTGTTCACATTTTTCAAAAAAACCTTCCCTTTTGCGCGTAATTTCGTTTTCCAAACACCCATTTTCTCATTTCCTGGTTTTTAGGCCCAAAAATTTGGTAGACACTGAGAAATGACACCACCTTCAATACTATTTTCTATTTGAACTATATGAACACTTTACAGGAAAACATTCTGAACATCCAATGAGGATTGAAAACAAACACAAACCATACTCCAATTATTGCATAGAACGTCCATGGTTCAAAAATATCCCCCTTTGGGATTTTTGGAAATCACCAAATAAATTAAATAGAGCATTATCCACATGCAAACCAAAAATTCAAGAATCAACTCAGCCAACACTAAGTCTATGTGAGCAATGCTCACTGTAGAAAACAATAGAGGAAGTGTGAATTGGGATCCTGTTTTTGGGAATTCTTATGGATACCCAAGCTATTCTATTATATTGTCATAGAATCATTACATTACCTGAATGAATTCATTCTCTTATTAATTCATTCTCCTCCTATCACTGAATTCTCATCGTTTCATAGAAGCATTAGAAGTCTATCACATGCCCTGGATTTATTTCTTCTCCCCCATTGAAAACAAATCCAAAGAAAGGTAATTGATCATTGAATAGCTAAAAACACCCCCTGGATAGAATCTCCTCCATAAACCTACATCACATCCATAAATAGATTAAAAACAATTAACATGACAGGGGATAAGAGAACTCTGAAACCTTCATATGCACTGGGAGGTGGCTAAACACCGAGGTTCAACTATTGTTTCTCAAACACAGAAACTAACATTAGATTGGTCAGGATATTTTCCACTTGCTCATCAGTTCCCACATGATCCATTTTAATCACGCCTTGTTCAACATTTTCATTGATAAAGTGATATCTGATTTCAATATGTTTTGTATGAGAGTGATGAAAATGGTTATTTGTAAGATCAATTGCTCTGTTGTTATCACAGCAAATCACCATTGGTTGTTTCACCACATCACCAATATCTATTAGTTGTTGCTTCATCCATAGAAGTTGAGTTCAGGCCTTTGTGGTAGAGATATACTCAGATTTAGAAGTACAATGTGAAGCACTTTATTATTTCTTGCTCAACCATCCAACACATTTATGGCCAATACAGAATGCTCCACCACTGGTAGAATTTCTATCTACTATATCGCTAGCCCAGTCATCATCAGAAAATTCTGATAATTCACTTTCCCATCCAGCAGCAAAGTATAACCCATAATTATGAGTACCGCAAATGTACCTCATGATTCATTTTACTTCTGTCACATGTTCTTCCTTCCGATTACTCTGAAATCGAGTAGCTAAACAAGTTGCAAAGACAATATCAGGTTATTTAACTGTTAGGTATAACTAGATTCTAATAATCATCATGTACATGGTGGTATCTATAGAGGTCACATCTACATGCTTTCCAAATTTAGTTCCAACTGAAATCAGAGTCGACATTAGTTTGGAGTCATGCATATTAAATTTCTTCAGTAGTTCTCTTTCATTATTTTCCTAAGATATTAAAGTGTAATCATTATTTTGATTCACCTGTAGCACCAAGAATCATGTGAACTCCCCAATCATGGACATTTCAAATTCTGATTTCATGTGATTGGGAAATTTTTCCACTGATTTCTGCCTACTGCCACCAAATATAATGTCATCAATGTAAACTAAAACCATGAACTAATCTTTCGGAGAATTCTTAAATAGAGTTTGTTATCTAATCCTTTTCTGAATTCCAGCTTCTTGAGATACGAATCTAGTTGGGAATACCAGGATCATGGTGTGTGCTCCATACCATAGAGGGACTTCTTTAGTTTACAAACCATTGTTTCATTATTACCAAGAAGAAAACCCACTGGTGGTTCAATGTAGACTTCTTATTCGAGTACAACAATCAAGAATTCTCTTCTGACATCCATTTGATATAATTTATATCCACTTTGGATTACCATAGAAATAAAAAACCTGATTGACTCCAGTCTAGCCACTGGTGAAAAGGATTCTTCAACATTGACACCTTAAATCTGTGAATGTCCTTTGCATACCAGTTTTTCCTTGTTTCTGATAACACTTCAATTATCATCAAGCTAGATTTTGAAAATCCACATTGTACCAATCACATTATGATCTTTGGGTCACTTGACTAGATCCTATGTCTGATTCTTTTCAATCTGATCTAATTATTCATTCATGGCTTTCACCAACAATTTATCCTTTGTAGCTTCTTCAAATAAGGATGGTTCCACCATAGATAAGAATATAGATTGTGCATTACTCCTCATTCTCCTCGTTTGTGTGGGTTTAGTCCCATCCTCAATGATGTTGGATTGATCAATTTCTTCTCTTTGATTACTCCTCTGAGGTTCAATTGAATTCTCTCCAAGTATGGTCTCAACCTCAGATTCCTCTTTTGAGTCAACATCACGATGTGACTCCTGGGTGTTTTGTACCCCTTCCTCTATTTCTGTACTTGCATTGATTCCATGTTCACATTCTTAAACTTCTTATATCTAATTAGTATATGAATTATTTAATTTATTTGGAGTTTTTTCTTCAATGATATTAACATCATTACTTTACACAATCCTCTCCAAGTTCTTATTAAAAAACATTTAAGCTTTGTTGTTTATTGGATATTGATGAAATATTCCTTCATCTGCATTTTCAAAAAACTTCCCTTGATTTCCTTCTTTATTTCTGATGAATCATTTTCTTCCAAAAACAAAAAGTTATTTCAAATAAGGATTCCATCCATGCAATAATTCATACGGTTTCTTCATCTCTCCCATATAATTCCCTGCTCAATTTAGAATGTGTACTGTTGCTTCAATAGCTTCTTTCCAATAATGACGAGAGATACGACTCTTAATCAGCATAGTCCTAGCCATGTTGTTAACATGTCGATTTTGATGCTCAACAACCCTTTTTTTAGAGTTCTAACAGAATCTACCTCATGCCGTATTCCATGTTTTTTTTAATTTAATTATCAAACTCAATGGATATGTATTCCCCTCCATTTTCAGATTGCAGGACTTTGATTGTTCTTCCAGTATCATTCTCGGTAATCTGGCGATAAGTTTACATCCAATCAAGTACTTTCCGCTTCCTATGAATAACCATTAAACAAGCCATTCTACTATAATCATAAATAAAATGAACAAAGTGCCTCTCTCTATATGTTCTTGAAACATTTATCTGGCCACATTTGTAGGTGTGGATGAGATCAGGAAGGTGTGATGCCCTTTTTTCATTGGTCGATATGAATTACAAACTATCTTCCCCCATATGTAAGCATCACCAATCTTTTCCCGTTCACGTTTCATAATGGGGATATCCATGAAAATATTCAACTTAGATATCGTTTCCATGTCTTATTGGTTAATGCCCCCCAGCCTTTGATGCCACAAGTTGTTTTCTTCTTCAATAGAAAAATAGCAAGAGTTCTCTTTAATGTCAACCTGATATAAGTTTCCATCTGTTCTGCAGTATTTCATAAGATAATTACTTGTTTTTTCTGTTATAGTGTAGCCTTTTTGAATGAAAGTTACTACGAGATCTGAGTCACAAAGATGAATCACACTGAAGAGATTAGGGTGTAGACCTTCCACATAAAGAACTTCAGTCTTCATTAGTTCTCCATTGGCCAGAGTAGTATTTCCACTACCTTTAGTCTTTAAATCACCATCATTACCAAACCTCACTGTTCTATCAACCTTCTTTTTAATGTTGTTCAAAAGGTCATCATTTATTATCATATGGGATGAGCATCCAATATCAAGAATCCACGTGTTACTGCTTTTTGTAGCTTTGAGGGATAATTATACAAGATTGTATTTCTCAATTTTCTTCTTCTATTTCCATGAGATATTAGATTGAGTGTAGGACACTAATGGCCTTATAATTCTTTCTTCCACATAATAAGATTCTTCATACCAATACTCTTCTTACAGAGGAGAAAAAACTATTTGTGAGAACAACATCATTGGGAGGGTGAGTATTGACCCATCTCTGAGAGTTGTACGAATAGATCCTATTGTACCTCAGCCTAAAATATGTAGCTTTATGGACAAAGTTAAAACAATGAAAACAGTATCCATAGAAATAGTTTCTTCTATAAGATGTAGGATATGAAATCAGTATCCTTTTTTGACTTCTTAGATCTTCCCCATTCAAGTATCTCCTTTCCTCTAAATAGTATGACATGGTATGGCCAAAATAGCCACAGAACTAACACTTCATGAGGGGAAATTTCTTCTCACTAATATTTCTCTCATGCCTTCTTCCATGGGAAAATGGTTGGACTACCTGTCATTTCTAAATGTTTGAGGATATTCTTCATTTATTATTTTAGTTAGGATCGAGGGGTTCTTTTTCAAAACTTCTGGAAACATTTCACCATGTTCAAATTTTATCTTGTATTTCTTTTGGATCTCTTCACTTCCAGCAGTTGATGTCTCAACTTCACAACCAATTCCACTCTTTCCTATACAAGAGGATCTTTGATAACACAAGAATTTTTCCAACCCCATATGAACCACACTTGTATCTTACCAGTAATTTTTCATCTTAGAATCTTCCAAAATGAATTTCTTTTCTTAACCTTATTTTTGGTTGATTAACATTCAAGTTTACTCTAAATATTAATAACTTCTTCCTAAAGACCCTCAATTGTCTTGGACTTCTCTTCCAGTCTGAATGTAAGGTAATTTATGAAATTTTCTTGTTCTTAAATTATATGATTTATTACCCCAATATCATCTATGATTTCAAGGATTGAAGACTAAACTCTCACTAGTTCTTCTAGTAATTAAATTTCAGCTTCAAGCTCATCAACATATTCGGATGATTCTTCCACCATTTCGATCCACTTATTACATCTCTTACATTTATTATCAATCTTGGAAAAGGAATCATTAATCTGAAACTTGGTATCACCGTTAGGATTAATCTAATTATCTCCACCTTTATTGATCAAGGGTGCTGATTTTTCAATGGTAGCCATCATGGAAGCATGGTTTCTAGTTTTAAATTCTGATTCTTCTTCTTCACAGAATTCAATATCATCATCATTTTCTTCACACAGAAAACTCTTCTTGTGTACTTTATTTCTATATTTGAATTATCCCATTTGGGAAAAACATTTTTGATGCTACTAAATGTATTCTGCTTCACTCTCTTCATCATTGATCTTTCTTTGTAACTAAGACGAAAAGTGCCCAACTCTTTCATAATGAAAACATGATAGAGGTAACTTAACATTAAATTTACCATTTTCCTTATTGAACTTCTTGGAAATGAGAGAAATAATTTCTTTTTCCTCATCATATTCACCACCACTATCTTCTTAAATTTTCAGTTTTCCATGTCGTTGAACACCATTTCCATGCTAACACGAGTTATAACATCTTTGGGTATGACTCTCTTCTCTTATGCCACTATACTACTTAGCATATCATCTAGAGATAGTTTAGATAGATCTATTTCTCCAAGGGTTGACACCTTTTCATTTTACATAGGAGGAAGTCTTCTCAAGATTATTTTTTCAATATCAATTTCTTTGATTTCCTCTCCCAGACCCTGAATTGCTCCCACTACTTTAGTGATTCGACTGAAGAATTAATCTGCATTCTCATCATGATTCATCTTTAGATCGTCAAACCTGTTGTGTATGACTTGAAGTTTTTCCTCCTTCCCTTTGTTGTCTCCTTCATAAATATTTTCATGTTTATCCCACAGAGACTTTGCTGATGTGAAACTCATCACCTTTAGATAGATCTGATCTAAAAGAGCCGCAAAGATAGCATTCTAAGATTTAGTTTCTACATCAAGAACTTTTCTTGTCTCTCTCAATCATAGCTAGCCCCGTTGGATCAGAAACTTGTATCCCTTGCACAGTAGAAAAGAGAACTTCCATTCCAATGAATATTAAATGAGATCACATTCTGTTCTTCAAAATTTGAAAAATATGTCCATCAAAGAGTGGGATTCCCATAGCATTGACTACATTCTCCATGATGGAAAAGGATAGATCTAACACCAACAATCTCCCTCTGATACCACTTATAGGACCCAAGGACACCGTGAGAGGGGAGGGTGAATCAAGGTGTCAAAATTTTCTTTTAAAACCACAGATCTTATTCCCATGGTGGTAGGAACTCGTTAAACCTGTAAGAATGATGGGAACAGAAAGAAAACAACCACAAGAAAAGAGACCACACAACAATTTAACTTAGTTCACCACTAAGGGCTGTATATAAGAAGCATATGCCGACAGGTTTCCAATCATACCTAATTCCAATAAACATCACTAGTTGTGGATTACAATGTTCAGGTATAGTCACTCTATCCCAAGCACACTGCCTTTACAAATGTTCATGGATGTCTCACTACGTCCCTCGGTTCACTTTCGTTGACTCCCCTGGCTCACTGCCTTTGGTGAAGTAACACTCAATTTATAGACGTAAATGTATATTCAATAGATTTGCATTGAAACCATTTCCTCTGCTCAGCATGAGACTCTACTAGAATTTAAGTCCTAAATTTATCCCCTTGAAAGCAATGAACCACTGAACTGAATATTCAGAACATGCAAACATGTTACACTGATGATTTCACAAAAAACATACCCTTTTCACGCAAGATCTCAATTTTGCGTGCAATATTTTCTTTTCAGGTGAAAAATATTTCGCGCACCCCCCCCCCTTTATATGCAACATTAAATTTTACGCATATCCTACACTTTTTCATATAGCCTCCACTTTTATGTGCAACCTCAACTTTTACGTGCAACTTCAACTTTTTTGCGCAACATCAACTTTTTGCGTAGCGCCTACATTTTTTCTCAACATAAACTTTTCTGTGCAACTCCATTTTCACGAAAGATTTACACGCATTAGAACTTGGATCATATCTAAGTCTTTAACCATACCAAATGAGGGGTTTCACCTCTTATTTATAGGCGTCACCGACACCCACATGCAAAACCCACCGTGTCGCAAAAAACACTCATTTAGAACGCAATATTTTTCGTGCAGGAACCATTTTTCATTCACATCTCCAAATTATTTGCACACTTCATGCCTTTTCCATTTTTCAATGTTCTGATCCCGAAACTCCTTTTTTGTGAGAAAACCATCCTACTTTCACTATTGTGTGCAAAACCAATTTAGCACGTAATCCAGGTTTTTCATGAACCACTCCAATATATCGCACAACTCATGCATTTGATATTTTTTGGTGATCTGATCCCAAATCCATCCTTGCATGAAATTTTCCAAAAAACCTACCCTTTTTCATTTAATTTCCTTTTCCAAACACTCATTTTCCCATTTACCAATTTTCAAGCCCCAAAATTTGGAAAACATTGGGAAATGACGCCACCTTTAATAATATTGTCTGCTTAAACTGTATAAACACTTTATAGGAAAAAATTATGAACTTCTAATGAGGATTGACAAAAAACAAAAACCATAATCTATTTCTTGCATAGAACATCCATGGTTTCAACACATTCCAATATATTAAATATGATTCAAGGAATGTTATCCACGATTTTCACTTTAATCAAAATTCATTTTCTCATTTTTGACCCTCTGACAAGAGATATGTCATTTTAAAAAATAGAGAATGCGACATGTTGTTTTCGATATTAATGGTAAAATAATATGGTCTAATTATATGTAAGTTAGTTCTTAGGTGTGTGGTCTGGTCCAATTGAATTTATGGTTGTCTATTAGTCAAGTCTCCGTAGCTGTTTTATAGTCTTCTGAGAAGGGAATTATTCCTCAGGTTCAATTTAAGGAAGAATTCAGTATGTATAATGCAGAGAAACATGTAGTTGATGTTAGAGTTAGGCCTTCTATTGTGAGATGTTATATTTTGGTGTCCTTTACTTCATCATGATATTTATTTTATTTAGATTCTTCTCATTCATTTATTTAAAATCTATTAGTATCACTTATTGATCATAATGTTGGTGCTTCATATTCATATATGACTTTTGATACTGCCTTTGGAAGAAGAATTGAGTGGACCTAAAAGTGTTCATATTATGCACTACTAGTGGGTTAAAGGGGGATGGGGTGGAAAATAGAGAGGATGGACTAAAACAATAAGAACACCAAACTAATCCAATTGAAAATTTTCATAAGTGGAAAAGAAGTAGTCAATATTGAGAACATAATGAAAAATGGGGAATTTATGGGTAAAATATTGAGTGATTTAGTTGATGAAGAATATATACCTCCAATGGAGGAGTCCCAAATCCCTTTAAAGACCATGGAGAATATTGAACACACTAATTCAAATGATATGGATACCTCTAAACGTATTGATTTTCAAGGGATAATTGTCTAAGTGATGGTACGTTGGACTATAGAGATAAATAAAGAGGCACATATTGTTTCAACAAGTTAGAAGATAATTTAAAATATCAGTATTAAGGGTAAAAGACCTCAAAGTGGTACCAAAGGGGTGACATACCTTTAACCCCAATAATTTAAAAAAATAGCAATATAAAGGGATCTATGGGTTGTAACAAGACACATTCATGTGAAAAGTTTCAAAATACTAACATAGTAAAAAATATTGTTATTTTATGTAATTTTAAGGGATTTTACAACTCAGTAACAACTTTTACTCTCAAAACCCTCACTACAAATAATAATACTCTAATTATAGGGATTATTGAGAGTATGGATTGGTTGAAATAATTCCAAGGATCGAATTTTAGGGAATTAGGTAATGTTATTATGGGGATAAATCAAAACTATACTTCGGTGAAAAATATGTAGGTTCCTGTATCTACTAAAGTGATTATCTTCACTATATTTTATATCAGTAAAAAAATTATATCTAGTAAATTCACTTTTAATGGTAACTCCTTTTATGAATGTTTAATTTATTTTTTGAATAATTATTAATTTAGGAGGTCAATTTGGTTAAAAATTAGGATTTTAAAACCCAACATATGTGAGTAAAGGTGGAGAAGGTGGAAAAAATCATGGTAAGTTATATATTAAAATAATATTCCCTGTAATATAAAATAAAGAATATGTATATCAATGCTAAATTAGTGCTAAAAAAGTGTGATCCTTCTTAATGCTTCTAAAAAGTTTTAATTAAGGGAAATGATTTCCCCAGATTTATTTTAGTGAAATCTATTCTCTATGAATTACTATTGATAAATGTATGGTTGGATATATGGTGATATAGTAATAATCAGGTTATTTTTAATTTAACATGTGATCCTATGTTGTTTTTTTGTTGAATATTCCCATATTGTGCCATCTCAGTCCTTGATGGCAATAGTTTACGTTCATTTTTTGACCAGTGATAATAGTGGGATGATTGGGAAAAGAGTGTGTTAATTGGGTTTTATTTACTAAAACTAATTAATATTTTGGGCCATTTATGTCATTGATTTTTTTGTAATGACCTGATTGTGTAGATATTTTTGTTTCTAAACTGATCCAATATTTTTGTAAGGACTTGATAACATATATTTTTGGCTGTGTCTTAGATACTCAATTTTTCTCTGTTTGGAATTAGAGTGGATGACCAATTGTTTCTAATTTTTATCTATGATGGTTTTCTTGTGTAATGGTTTCAAGGATCTTGGATTATCACTAGGGATTTCAAAGTGGCTAAGTGTTTGGATGAAATTAATAGTGAAATTTCTCTAGCTATTTCTATATGAGGATTCAAGGAGTGTATAGACTCTCATTATTTAGCGGAATTTTATTTTTATGGTTAAAAGTACACCAATAACTACTAAAAATAGAACCTATAATAATGGACCTATACAAATGGTTTCTAAAAAACTATTGGCATAGGTACCATATAGAGATCTATACCAACAGTTTTGAAGAAACTTTTTTATAGGTCTCTTGTAGCAACTCTATACCAACAATTTCATAAAACAATTTGGTATAGGACACTAATTAAGACAAGTACCAATGGGTTTGGACAAAAACATTTTTTAGGTCACTTATATGGAACTATACCAATATTTTTGTCCAAAAACATTTGTATAATTCCATTATAGAGGCCCTATAATAGAAATTTTGGAAAAACCATTGGGGTAGCACAAAAAATAAAAGAACCTATACCAATGGTTTTGAGAACCGTTGGTATAGGCATCCATAATTTTTAGGTAATATTTTGTCAAATATAATTAAATATAGTTAATGTTAATATATTTATGAATATATATATATATATATATATGAAATTATGTTCACAAAATCATGTTATGTTAGTGGTTATATTGTTAGATTATAACCAGGAGGTGATGGGATCAAAACCAAGCCGTGTTTTATTTTTTGAATTACCTATACCAATGGTTTTATGAAACCATTGGTATAGGTTTTTCATATTTCCTATACAAAAGGTTTCAAAAAGCGGTTGGTATAGATCTATCCCAACACCAAACTAGCCAATGATTCTTTAAACCATTGATATAGGGTATTTTTCTATTAGTTAAGTACATAAAATTATCTAATAATGTAGTGTCTATTAATATTGAAAGAATATTTTTCATGCATCATTTGTAAACCTCTAGGATTTGGTAGTTTGTAATAGGAATTATTTTGATGTTATTTAGGGAATAAACTAATTAATCTAGTATGATTCTTGTATTGAATTTTATAACAGTTGATTTCTATTTCATCACATGTTTGTTCCAGTTACCCATTCCATGGATATTGGGATTTCTATAATTCTAAACAAATCCTTGATTATGGAAAAGTAGGATCGATCATAATTGATTAGAATTTATCTGTTCTTGTAGCAGTTCATGCTAAAGATAAATATGTATTACGTACCATAGTAAAATTATATCCTTATATTCTCCCAGTTTATTTTTTAGTACTCCCTTCAAATACGAAATTGGAACATAAAGAGTATAATTTCTTATATCCCATGGTGGATGCTCCCATATCCCAACAGTTCTATATTAATTGTTTTGGTTTTTCTATACCAAATATATGTCTACTATGTTCCTTGATAACTATTCAATCATCTACCATAGTCTAATCAAAGATCCATGAGAATTAATGGGACTCTAACCTAGTGTAATATAACACTCTTGACTCTTAGAAGACTTCAAATCTTCAAAATTTACAAAAGATTTATTAATTAGTGGATTCTATCTTCAATAATAAACTTATTAATTGAAGTAGTCACCCTCCTAAAATGGTATTTCAAGATAAAACCAAGACCCACATTTCCAACTCTAAGAAATGTAGTGTCAGTATGTATTTAAATAAAATTCTTGGGTTGAAAACTAAAAAAAACTCAACACTTTCCCTTAAATTATTCCCACATATAGAAAAAATAATAATTCTAATATCCTAATGTTCCAAGAAATTATGGACCATTTGAATCCAAATTTCTTCAGGTAACATATTTTATTTAAAATTTAATTCATTATAGTGCATCCAAACCCTCCCTGACTTGGAACTAGCCTTAAAACACATCTTATGTTTGTGAGGCCACCCAATCCTTAAGAAAATCAATTTCCTTCAAGGAATGATGATTTAAAACAAGTGTAGTGGGATTCATCAATTCCTCCCATAATGACCACACAAAAGGGGAACATAAAAAATGAAATCACCACTAACTAAGACGTATCTTTTTATCACCAATTACACTCAATCGTTAGAGTACATCCAAAATAATTGTTTTCTAAATAGCCACATAAAAGAAGGAATTGGTGGAATAGTGTCCTAATATTGTTCAGTAAATAATTTATTCCCCATATCTAAGTTCCAAAATACAAAATTATGTATTAGTAGAACCCTAACAATGGCACCCTCTCAACCATTATTGATATTAGATGAAGAAAAACCATTAAAAACCCTAGAAAACTAAGGGTCCTAAATTGTTTTATCCCATTACTATAAGTAACTAACTGTCATCAATAAAATTTTATTTATATACCTAAAAATTCTAAATAAAGCTAGGGTGTGGGATAAGATGAGAATGTTGAAAATCATAAACTGAGAAATACTTGGCCTGAAACTCATTCAAACTTAAAAAATAAAAAAATTGAAAAATAACCCTTTATGGATTATATAAATAAATTAAATTTTATAGAGTCAACTAGGAAACATATTTTATCAGAATCTATTTTCTTATATTTAAAATATTTTTTCACGGTCCATGCCTGACTACTGAACTAAATATCCCATTATTGGATATACCAAAGATGGTGGAATGACACAAATAATTATTATACATTTCCCTAATTGGTAAAATTTAATTTTAAATAATATTTAAATGTGATTTGATATTTTTATAAAATATAAAAACAAAATGAAGTAGTCAATTTGAATGGGAAACTAGAATGATATAACAAAAAACACCTCTTGAATCTGATGCATCATGTGGGGCCATGAATGATATCTCTATCTGGTGATGTAGGGGCATAAAATAACACTAATTGTGAATATATTAATAATTAATTTAATAATAATAAATATATAAATTTAGTATATATCCCCATCATAGGATCCCCTGAACAATCACCTTAACACATATATTCTTGTAAATCTCTAACCTCAGCAAACAGCTGTGCATTTACCTCTTTAGAAGCACATATTCATGCCTCCAAATATGAAACCAAATATGTCATCCCAATAAAAATAGGAGACATATCCTAAACACATGAAACTATATAATGAGTATGTTTCATAAGTCAAGTTGTAGCCATGTCCATCATGCCCAATAATGCGATGGAATATCTCATCCCTTCACATGGAAAGATACCACTAGTCCTCTGGTATCTATGCCAAATCAGTCTCAAATTGAACCTATATAGTATATAAATATATATTTATATTTATATACATATTTATGTCAGTATTGATAATTAGCACAAGAACATACTATAAGAGTTTCATCCTTAGGATTATTTAGATCATGAGTCATCATCCACACCGCCATTTTCTCAGTAGGTGCACCTTATCCTATAACTGTATAGGAATAAGATATAAAAATAGAATAGAAAAATATATTAAATAATAACTTTAAAAAGTGAATAATAAATTCATCATGATGAATCCGGGACACAAAACGAGTCATAAGCCTATCAGGTGGTCCTTACAATGCATGATTTGTAGAATGACATGCTGTCACATTCTACATTCAATTAATTAAAATTTAAAAAAATGAGAAATTCTTAAAATTATTTGAAATATATAAACCAAAATAAATAAACTCTCCATTTCAACCTCAGTGTACCAATATACAACTAACTCATGCTCCTAAGACGAGAGAACTCCTCTTGGGACTTTGTCCAGAATGTCTAGGCACCCACATTTGGTACCCAATTCTCCATCTTGACTCTCCCTTTATGAAATTTCCACATTTTATGACATTTGGACATAAAAAATTCCTAAATATTTTTGGGGTTACACTCTCATATTATTCTATTTAAGAAAAAATTATCATAGATCCTAGTATTTTTTAAACATAGAAAAGAAAATAAAATTATCCTATTACCTAAAAGTAACTCCCTAGCTAATCCAAAATATCATGGGGGAATGATACCCAATCATGTGTATTAAATTAAAATCTATGTGGGTAATGTATGATATGAATCAACTTGTGAATAAATTCAGGGGCACTATCTTCCATAAGATGGAATTTCTTATAAAACGATATGTCATGGGTTCTGTTAGAATTACATGATGAAATACCGTGACCATATCCTCTATTATGAGAGGAATAAGAAGTCACATTTTATCCTATTGAATATAAATTTATGCACATTTAGATAGATATTAATATATATGTTTATCTCTTAATTTAAAAATAAAAAAACATTTACATTCATAAATACCTCAACCCGTAGGCTCTGATGGATCTACAAAATGATGTGGATTTGGTGCCTCTTCCCCTAGTAAGTATGTATTCATTGAATTAATTAGTAAGTAATGGACTCATTTCCTATTACAGTTCAATATAATTTGAATAGCCAAGTACTGTTGTACTTTTTATTTATTGAACACATATTTTATAAAATATAATGGAGTTGATGGATCAACAAACATGTCTAGGACAATATATGCAATTTCATTATTTCATAACCATGAAATCCTATAGAATGGATAAACATATAATACCAAATAATTTGATTTATAAATAATAATAAATTCATAAAGGTTGTTTTTCTCAACACCAAAAAATAAATGGTGTTGAATGTTTCTTTCAACTACAAATAATTAAATATCTTCATTATCACATATTGGACAACATTCATCTACATGAATGGAAAAAATATGATTTCATATATCATAGATAGTGGAATAAAACTTTTAATTGTACAATAATATTAGTCTAATTAAGAATAATGGGTTAAAAGTAAAATATGATTTCACTGTCCATTCACTATCCATTTATAAATAGATTAGTAAAGAGTGGCATATTATTACACTGTATATAAAGAGGGATTGAAAATAAAATAAAATACCATTTTCCATTCGCTATCCTTTCATAAAGAGTGGAATAAATAGAGGCATATTATTTCAATATCCATTAAATGTCCATTTATAAAGACAATCATAAAGAGAGTCATATGATTTAACTATCCATAAATAGAGGGATGAAAATAAAATATGATTTCACTGTACATTCATTCCACTACATCCATCTTCCATTGATCCATTTATCTAGGATGGTGTGCTTCCATGGATGGATATGTTATTTCATTCTTGATGGATATTTGTTTTAAATATTCAATGAGGACAACAATTTTGGAAATGTATGTTGTTGTTAGTGATCTATAAAAGAGGGCTAACCCTTTTTCATTTTGTCATGTACCTTCCAAATCAGATTCTTTTATAGAAAAATAACAACTACCTTATTTAAATAAGATTAGAGCTCCATTTTTAGTTTTTTACACAACCCATGACACTTATGATGGTATTAGTGATCTCTCTCAACAAATTGATATAAAGGTGACATTTAATGTCCCTATTGGTAATTTATTTGACATGATCATTCCAAAATCACTTGTTTGAATTAATATTATAGATTCTGAAAATTGTTATAATAATAACATTTTGGTGAAAGTGGATTCTGTCATTCAAGATTAATTTAAATAGGAAAACAAAAATGATCTATATAACTAGTGGAAACCTATTAAAACTTCTAGGAGAGGTCAATACACTTGTGTTTTGGGAGGACCTGTGGATAACCAAAAAATGATTCTTCACTCTTAGATTTGGTTTTAGTTTTTAATTATAATGAATGAAAGGATTTAGATTTTTGTGTTAATAATTTTTTTACTTGGGAGAATCTTTTTTCTATTTTATCGAGAGTTCGTGAAATTAAGTAATGAATATTAAGATTGGTTTTCATTTAAGGTCTACACAAGGTTATACTGAAGCCAAATATTTTTTGTTGTTGTTGAAAATATATTAGGGATAATTATTTTAATTTCACAGATGGGAGAGCTAATAGAAGAGAATTGGGATTTTTGACATATGCACTGATCTCTAGGAATGGTAGTCATTTTTTATTTCTTTGATTGTGTGGAGTACCACAACTTATTTTATTTAATTGGTTTTATTCTTAGGTGGAAATGAAGTCCGAAGAAGATGATCTAAGTGTTTTTTGTGTGTTTTTTGGAGTCCAACCTTCATCAGTTTCTAACCATGTTCACTGGTATATATAGGATCAAAGTGTATAGGTGGTTGTTTTATAATGTATCATTCGACATGATGGTGTGGTAGGGTTTCATAGCAGATATAACATTTCAAATTTAGATTTATCGGGTTATTAGCATGATGGGTTCTATATCACTATTTATATTAAAGTGTTGGATGTAGGTTACAATTTCTAATGGGTTTAATAGACTCTATAATTTTTATTTTTTAGTAGATTCAATGTTTAGTGATTTTTCAATACATGTGATTGACCAATCAATTAATAAAGCTATTTTTCCCTTATGAGGGATTTTATAACTTTTTATCATCTATGTAATGATATCTTGGATTTATTGATCTATAGTTTCACTGTCAATTTTTGGAATTTGATCTTGATATCAATAGTTACATGCTTATTGATCTTCAATTATACAGGGTTAGATATAATAGAAATAGTGCCCCAAGATAAAAAAAATAAAAGAGAAAAGTTTATTGTAACATTGGTACAATTATAATCAATGGTAGGACCCAAAAATAGGCCCGACATGAATACCAGACAGTGGAAACAACAGGAAATCAATGGCATAGAGATGAATAAACTGAATTTTTAAGATGGTATAGAGGAATATGGTCCAAAAAAAATTAAACAATGATTTAATGAATGATAAAAAATATATAATGAAATTTAAGAAAATAAACAACCTTCCATGGGAAGATATTTTAACAAATATAAGTATTCATTAAATGAAGGAAGAACATGAATGAATTGGAAAACATTTATTGACTATGGGATAGAAAAATATGGACATCTAGTACCATTAAAAAAAGGAGAATTGAAAATAAACTAATGATGGAACATAATTCTTAAAGTAAATGCTCTATTTCATTTTAGAAATTAGAAATTTAAATATATCATTAATATTTATTATGAAATAAGATTAAAAATTAGATAAAAATGAGAAAAATATTAAAATAATAAGAAACATTTAAAAAAATTAATAATTATTGAATAAAAATAATAATTATAAAAACAATTTTTTTCTTCACTATGATGCTTCCTATAAATAAAAGTTTTTATCATATATATATTGGTGAGAAAAAAGGGATTCACTAACACATTTAAAAACAATACTTAAAATGTGTTATCACATTAACATTAGGATTCGAATAATTCTTTCCGATTAACATTTAATGACCCAATCCTCTTATATTATATGAAATTAATACTTAGTGAAACTTTTTATTTCATTAATATACATGATGTGGATTAGAGTCTCAGTTGTGGGGGGTATAATTAACATATTTTTGTTATTATTTTCTTGTTATAGTTTACATATATTTTATGGTTTTATTTGTTTTATTATATAAATATTATAATACCTTTTTTATTTAGGTTTTTAGGAAAAATAATTCATTTAATTACTTGTAATCTAATTCATATCATTTTTTTGAATGTATATATCAAAGATAGAGACAATAAATACACAAAAATCAGTTAAAAACTAATAAAATTTTAAATAATTTGAAAATTATTTTAAGCTAAAGAGTGGGAAAATAATCATACCTTGAAATAAACATCCTAATCGGCCATTTCTCCTATAATGGTTTCTTTAAACTAGTGAATATCTTCTTCGTGTGGAGCTATGGTGTCTTGATCAAGTTATTGTGGAATAAAGGAAACAATCTCGAGAACATCTCATTCAATGAAAAACACTCCTCACCTTGAAATTTTTACAGAAAATTTTCAATTTGTATTAGATGGAAATTTAATAGAGAAGAATTGTTCTTTTTATGAGTTTAAAATGAAAGGTTCATTACTAACTCATTCATATCTATATGACATATTGTTAAAATTAACCATTGTAAACTAATATTGATCGGATTTACTTCCAAAAAATGGATTAACCCATTTACACTTTAACAGTATGTATTTCAACCTGTGCGCATATAAAACAACAATAATGTCTTCTAATGGACCCTAGTAATCACCAGAATCGACAGATAGAAAACCAATCTCACTGTTTTATGTTACTTGTTTTCAATCAACATCTATAATTCAAAACCGAGAGACATTATAATCTAAATCTCTGTAACGAAAATCTATTAAAGATGGACCCTTATCTACCTGGTTAAATTATTCAGTTTATGTAGGATCACCTAAGTCCTACAGGTTATGGACCCATATATTTCACAGAATTAAATAAAACATTATGCAAAAATAAATTAGTGTTATACTTCAATAATAATGAAAATCCATTTAGATGTACAAAATCCTTGAACCAATCAAGAAAAGATACATAATGGAACTATTGATTTTGATAATCACTAACCTGAGTATTATCTTATTTTAGATCATTAATGTGTTTCCTAAAAATGACAACACCATGTTTAAATGATCAATTTTATATATTAAATCATAAAATGTAAAATTTGAACAATGAATGTGATAAAAAACATACGATGTCAATGGATCAAATAATGGGGTATTTAACAAGATATATCGATGGTTTTATACACACTTGATGTTTTCCATATCATATAAATTTCCTTCTCTAATTGGATGATCGTGAATCTGAGAGGGATTTTCTAATTTCATTTAAAAATCATAAGATATTATTCAAAAAAATTTGAACCCTCATCCATCAAATAACCATTGGCTATTGATGCATCCACATGAGCTCTATTATGTATAAATCTTTTCATAATATTTGGATACCACTCAATAGGATACATCCACCTGAATTTCATTGGAAAATTAGTCATTTCTTCATCAATTAGGTGCACAATCAAGTGAAACATATAATCAAAAATTAATGTTGGAAATAGTTTCTACACCTAAAAAAGTATAAGTAAAATTTCATTACAATTTTTTTAAATCACCCATTTTTTGTTTTCTTGAAAAATGTTATCTAAAAAAATTACTCATCTTGATAAAATATTGAACAAAATTTGGTGATTAACAATCTTAAATTGTGATTAGAATCAACTACTGAAGTAGTATGTTATTTTCTTGATTTTTTAACCCTTGAAATTCCATACTAAAAACATCCACATACTTGTAAATATTTGTAGAGTAACCATCAGGAACCCTAATCATCTTCAAAATGGAATGAAATGTATCTTTCTCTTTTTTACTCATCATATAATGTGTAGAAAGCATGTATTCCTTTTTTCCCTCACCCAATTGTAGATGTAATTGTTTACTTAAACCCATTTCATTTATATCATGTCATGTAATAAAATAGTTCCTATATTTTCCACAAACACCTAAAATAATCAGTGATATATTGTCAAAAATATATTTTTTTCAACGTGAATGACATCCAGATAATTCGTTAGTATGTTAGTTTTCATGTAATTTAGATTAAAAAATACTTTTAATCATCCAATTGTGTTTTAACTATCTACCTGCACCATGCATATTAGGTAATGGATGATCCATTAAATAATTAAATTTATATACCATGTGGATGTTTTATTCCTCAATATGAAGTAATATTTATTATCTTTACATTTTCTTTAGTGATGGGTTAAATTGTATATAACCATTAAATGCCACCATGTCGTTTTTTAACCAGTACTGAAGGGAACAAAAATGTTTATAAACCATGTATGTCAATTTTTTATAATTTTTAATCCATGCAAATGTTTTACTTTAATTATAGAAACGGAAAGACAATTCCCTTTTTTTAATCCAACCTGAAAAATTCTCTTAAGTTAGGAATCCATTGATTGTATATAATTAACAAGCCTACAGTTTGAAAATTGTATTCATTTCAGAGTCATTATTCATCACACTATATCCCAATTTTTTTTTCAACTCATCAATCAGTAGATTAAGTTAAACATCAATATCATCCCACAGACTTCTAATTCCCTCAATAAGAGTGGAAAGTGATAGAAATTGTTTCATACACAACCATAATGTAAGATTATACAGAACGAACACCATGAGACATGTGCTATGAGTTTCACCAACTATATACCTGAAAGGACTGAAACCATATTATTCCAACACCAATTAGACATTAAAACTATCTTTAATAAATTCACGGTGTCTCTAATCAAAATATTTCCATGCATGGGAGTCTACTGGGTGGGTCATCATATCACATTTCTTATTTCATTTCAATTAAATCTCATTAATTTAGATACTTTAGATGAAATAAATAATCACTCATCAGCATATTCAGTGTAAATTAATGCATTAAATTTACAATAATCAATTTCCCATATTACACAGTCTGACTTTGATGAGTTTAATTTCCCCTATTATCTTTACACCATAAAGAGTCACATTCTATACATTTATCCAAATAGATATTTTCCTTTCTAAATATCATACAATAATTTTTCACATGCATATATGGTCTAATATGTAAAAGCTGAGTTTTCTGTCAACTTATGAGCATGGTAATATGACTCATGAATGTTAACGTCTCCCGAAAGTGCTTTTTTCAATAACACCAATAATATGTAAAATAATGTATCTGGCCACTGATTCAAAGTATTCAGGTGAAACAACTCCATGATAAATGAATATTTATTATAAGCAGTACACCAATAATATAATTTAGGTTGTGCATCATCACTTATTTCATATAATCTCAATGAATCATGATCTTCACTAGAGCATGGATTGATCTCACCAGTCTCATCATTACAGATGTCAATTCCATCAGGATTCATCCCACATACCATTTCAATAATCATTTCATGCATCAGATCAGTCATCCTCTCATCAACATCCATATAAACTATTTAAATATGATTAAAATGAATATATTATTCCCCATGATGAGTAAAACTCTTATAGTTTTTCAGAAACCCATTCAAGAATAGGTGCTCCCTCATGGTATCTCATAAGAATTAATATCTATTTTCACATTTTCAACAAGGAAACTAATATATTAACTTTGTAATCATATAGAGAAATTAATAAACTACACAATTCCTTAAAAATATTTTCCAGATGTTCTATTTTGAAGAGAAATTCAACTCGTATCCATATTCATATCTATACAACAAGAGAATAAATTTACACTAGACAGCATATTGCACGTATTTCTATACTTTAATATCAAAAAAATATATTTAAAATAAAGACTAACCAATTGAATAGAGAATTCAATTCAAACTCATCCTAAATAAGAAAACAACTCATAAATGGAATTATCATCACATTATTTTTAACTAGTTATACTTTTTATTTTTATAAAGACTTTAATAGAACATCACAAAATATTTTGAAGAGAGGAAATTATAAAACATGTCTGGATAAAAAAAAATTAAGTGAAAGAAAATATTGATCAAACAAATATATAAAATAAAACTCAATGAATACTTTCTTTTTAATAAAATGATAATTTTTATTATTAAAATTGTTCATAGATAATGAAATCAAAATAACCAGTTAATGGACCAGTAAATATAAAGGCAAAATTTAGTCTCAATTATAATATATGAATAAGTTCTAAAATTCAATATTTTTTTAGAAAAATAGAATAATTGAAAAATAAATTTATTTTGTCGAGGAATCCGTTTGGTCAAGATCATTAAATCTATCATCACAACCCAAACCTTAAACCCTTGATGGTCCATCCAAACAAATTCAAGGCATTGTCCCTGTAATACCACTACACATGATAAGATTATGGATAATTCATCGACTAAAATAAATGATTTAATCCATCACATATCATTAAAATCAAATCTACTATTTAATTTACATAAATGTGCACTATACGATGCATCAATGCATCAATCCATATGCGGATTTAACATTGATGCATTAAGGTGTAAAATTGATTCATTTAATTGATAAATTAAATTTTTTTATCCAATCAATCTAGAGGATGTATATGATTTCAAAATAACATTCCATACAAATCAAAGTGAATTTAATTTTATAAAATGATGTTTCTAATATTTTAGTTTAATGGAATGAATAATTGTGTATGTTTATTACTTAATTTTTTGTTTTAATCAAGTAAAACATAGAATCATGGGATATATGTGTATAATATCTATTCCCATGTAACTAACATCTTGAAATTTTCATTTTAAAAATGTAAATTGGCTTATATATAAGGAATTTTATTTTATAATTATAGAGTAAAACAAATCTTTAAGTAATAACTATCATTACCACACCTATCATATATAAGAAAGATCAATGAGCCTTTAAGTATGAAACATTAACCTATTTAAAAACTGATAACCTAAAAGATTAAAAACATATCACAATATAATAATTCTTTTTGGTAAATTAAAATTCAAATTTTAAAAATGTACTTGGACCATTCTATGTAAATCACATGTTGTATTTATATACATTTTACTCCCACAACTCAAAGATTAATAAATAGTTTTTGAATATAATTTTCCTAAAAATGAAATATTTTTTCTCTTGGTAAAGATTATATGATATGGGTTTAAAATTATCAATGATTGATAATTATGATAATTCATTTTGGATCATTTGAAAAAATTGCATGTCATGTTAATATATTCCTTATTTCTATAGGCCATAGATGAATCAATATTTTTCCATATATTTTGGTAATATTCCCATTCATGTACTCATTTTTTATTTTTGGAAGTTTTTTTATAGAAATTAATGGAATTTTAATTCTGAGAATGAATATTAAATCATTCTGGGAAAACTACTTTCTAATTTGATATATGGTTTCTCCCCACAAGTCAAAAATTAATCAATTAGTATTCCTAAAAAATTTTGTGATAATATGACTCGTTTTATTGGTTTCGATCATAAAAAAATGTTCTAAATGTTAAATTGACTTATAATCCAAAAAACCACTTTGGATCATTCCACGAAAATCATATATCATTTTAATGTATAATTTATTCCTAAGGTTTTCAAATGAACTAATAATATATGTATCCTTATAGCCATTAGTTAATAAAATAAGGTTGGGTTACCTAAAATACAACATGGATTGGTAGTGACCAACCAAATGTAGTATATGTTGTTATTTAAGAATGAAAAACATCATTATACGAAATTATAGTAAGAAAAATTTTTAAGACAACCGAATTATGATAAATGGATGTGAAGTTGTGAAATGATGCTCACCTAAACTATGGAAAACCTAGGCCACTACACAAAGATACGACAATAGAATATGTATTTGGAGAAAGGAATCTAGATGTTGTGGTAACCTAGGAAAAAATATAGAGAGACTCTAAAAAACAATAAAACCACTAAAAACTCTAATAATGCTTTAAACCCCAAAAAATATTAACAAAATATATAAAACCATAAAGACCTTAAAAACTAAAACAAACCCATAACACAAAAACCAAAAACCCCTAAAAAATCCTAAAACCCATCAAAATCCCAAAAAACTATAAAAACCCATAAAATCTTAAAAAACCCCTAAAATACTCAAAAAAACTCAAGAAATCCATAAAAAATTGATTAAAACCCCTAAAAACATAAAAATTCTAAAACCCCCAAAACCCTCAAATACCTAAAAACCCTAAAATACATCAAAATACTAAAATCCATAAAATACCTAAAATGTAAAAACCCTAAAAACCCCAAGGAAACCACAATAACCAAAAGACGGATAAAACCCCACGAAAATCAAAAAAAATCTAAAAAAATAAAAACCCTAAAAATACCCTACAAACCTTAAAACCCCATCAAAACCATAAAACCCCTAAAACCCATAAAACCCCTAAAAACTCATAACAAATTTAAAAACACAAAAACCCCTAAAAACAATAAAAACCATAAAAACACTTAAAACACACTAAATTCCCAAAAAATATCTCAAAACCAATAAAAACACAGAAATCCTAAAAAAACTAAAAATCCTAAAAAATGTAGAAACCCGTTAGTAACCCTAAAAACGTGAAGAACCTAAAAATTATTAAAACCTATAAAGACAAAAAAACAATAAAAACCTAAAACCATAAATCCCTAAAACCCCATAAAACTGTAAAAACCACTTAAAACCCTAAAAATCCTTTAAACCCCCTAAAACATTAAAAACCATTGAACCCTAAAAAAGTAAAAAAACATGAAAATACACCTAAAAACTCTAAAACCCCACCAAAACCCTCTAAAAACCATGGACAACTCGGAAAAACCTTAAAAACTCTAAAAATCATAAAAATCCTTTAAATCCATAAAAATTTTAAAAACACTAAAAACCACGAAAACCCCTATGAAACCCTTAAAAACCTCAAAACACATAAAACCCCTAAAAACATAGAAAGCATTAAAAAAATAAAAACACAAAAAACTATTTAACCCCCTAAAAACAAGAAAACCCCTAAAAATCTCTAAAGACCCTAAAAATGTAAAAAACCTTGAAAATACTAAGAAAACCATTAAAATATAAAAAAACATAAAATCCCTAAAAACCTAAAAATTTATATAAAAAAAACCCAAAATAGACCCTAAGAACCCATAAAACCCATAAAATCCTTAAAAACTTTAAAACCCATAAAAATCCTAAAGACACACTACAAACTCTAAAATCCCTTTTAACCCAAAAAATCCTTAAGAAACTCTAAAAACCCTAAAAAAACTAAAAAACAAAAAACCCTCAAAACCCTCAAAATCCGTAAAAATCCTAAAACCCCATAAAAATCCAAAAAATGCATTAAAATCCCTAAAACCATAAAACCCCTAAAAACTGAAAATCCCTAATTAAACCTTAAAAACAATTAAACCCCGCAAAACCCCTAAAAATTCTAAAACCCGAAAAACCCAAGAAACCCTAATATTTCTAAATCTCTCAAAAATCCTTGAAACAATAAAAACCATAAAAACCAAAAAAAATATAAAAACCCTAAAAAATGAGAATACCCATAAGAAGACCTCAAAAACCTAAAAAAACATAACACCACTAAAAATCATAAAAAAGATGAAAAAACTAAAAACCCTAAAAAGATCCAAGAAAACCACTAAAAACCATAAAATCCCTAAAAACATAAAGAGTCTTAAAAACCATAAAAACATAATAATCAATAAGTAATCAAAAAATCATTTAAACCCCTAAAAATGTTTAAAAAACTATAAAGAGCATTAAAACCTCAAAAAACTCAAAAATAGCCTAAAAACACAAAAAAAATACTAAAACCCTAAAAAATCCTAAAACCCCTCAAAATCACCAAAAAAAATAATTCATAAAAATTATAAAATTGCTAAAAAAACCTATAAAACCATTAGAAAACATTAAAACCATAAAAATGAAAAAACACTTACAAAACCTAAAAAAATGCTAAAAGCCCTAAAACCCCTAAAACCCCTTAAAATCCTGAACATCCTTAGAAACCATAAAAATTAAAAAAATAACAAAACATTCCAAAAAATCCATAAAAAAAACCACTAAAACAATAAAAAACATAAAAACCTAAAAACACTTAAAACCGATAAAACACTAAAAAAATAAAATATATAAGAAATCCTGAAAACCATAAAAACCCATAAATAACATAAATACCCTAAAAACCACTAAAAGCCCAAAAAAATTCTAAATACTCTAAAAATATTCTAAACCCCTATAAATATTAAAACTCACTAAAAATATTAAAACCCATAAATAACTCAAAAACCCCTTAAAACCCCAAAAAACCAAAAAACCCTTAAAGACCCTAAAACCCCCAAAATCATTAAAACCCATAAAAATCCTATAAAATCACTAAAAATCGTTAAAACATAACAAACCAAAAATCCCCATAAATTCGTAAGTAAAAAATAAAAACATAAAAACACATAAAACTCCTAAAAACCTAAAAAACAATAAAAACCCTAAAAATAAAAGAGATATTAAAATCCCTAGAATCACTAATACCCCAAAAAACCCAAATTATACTAAAAAATTCCTAAAAATACATTAAATATAAAAAACATTAAAAAACCCTCAAAACCCAAAGAAAACCTTAATAACCAAAAAACACATAAAACCTATAAAAAAAGAGTATGCTAAAAACCCTAAAAACACATAAAATAACTTAACACCCTAAAATCTATAAAAACCCCTCAAATAGATAAAAACCCTATAAATACCTAAAACACTAAAAAAATAAGAACTATTTAAACCCCTAAATCCCTAAAACACTAAAAACCATAAAAACCCAAAAAAAACTATAATAACAGTAAAACCCCTAAAAACTCTAAAACTACTCCAAATCCATAAAAAACCCAAGATTCCATAAAAATCCATAAAAACATAAAAAATAATAAAACCCCTAAAAACCATAAAAATGCTCATAAAACCTTTAGAACCTAAAAACACTTAAAACCCCTAATCATCCTAAAAACCCTAAAAATATTCAAAGTCCCTAAAAATCCTTAAAAATTTCTAAAAAACAATAAAAAAAGAAGAAAAAAAAATTATAAAACACCCTAATAAATCCTAAGAAACCAAAAACACATATAACTGTTAGTGACTTAAAAATTTCAAAAAACCCTAAACAGAGCCCAAAACCCTACAAACCCATAAAAACCATGAAACCCCACAAAACCTTTTAAACCCATATAACCCAAAAAAACCCAAAAAAACTAAAAATATAAAACCCCTTTCAACACATAAAAATGTTATGAAACTATAAAAAACTCAAAAAACCCTAACAACTCAAAAAACTCCAAAACCCTAAAAAACTATAAAAACCCTAAAATAACCCTAAAAACTCACAAAATCCCTAAAACACCTAAAACCCCTAAAACCTATAACGATGCTTGAAAATCACTAAAAATACAAAAAAAATGTAAATAACCCTAAAAACCATGAACCTTCATTTAAAAACATTAAAACACTGACAACCCCAAAAATATCCACAAAAACACCCAAATCCCTAACAACCTAAAAATCATAAAAAACATAAAAACACATAAAAATCCTAATAAATACCTAAAAATAAAAAAACACCTTAAACCCCTAAAAACCCCTAAGAAAGCTGTAAAGACCAAACAACAATTAAAACCCCTAAAAACCCAAAAAAATTATAAAAACACTGAAAACCCTAAAAGGGCTCTAAAACCCGAAGACTCATAAATTCATTCAAAAAACCCTAAAAATATATAAAAACCAAAAAAATAAAAAATATAAAAACCCCAATACACCTAAAAATATTAAAAATCTATAATAACCCTTAAAACCCATAAAAACTCAAAAAACCACATAAAAACCAAAAAAATCATAAAACCCTAAAATACCTCAAAATCCCTAACACCCATCAAAACCCATAAAACCCTTAAAAATCCCTAAAAACCATAAAAAATAAAATACCTAAAAACCTATAAAATCCCTAAGAAAATATTAATACTCCAAAAATACAAACAACCCCTAAAAACCTAAAAATTTTAAAAAACATAAAAATTATGAAAAGCACTAAAAAATCCCAAGAAACCCTAAAACCCCAAAAATCCTCAACAATAATTAAAACAAATTAACCCTAAACCCCATAAAAAATCCAAAAAAAACCATAAAACCATATAAAACAATTAAAACCACTATAAACCAAAAAATGCTAAAAATGCTAAAAAAACCTGAAACCATTAAAATCCATAAATATCATAAATACCCTTAAAACCCATAAAACCGATAAAATCCAATAAAAACTCTAAAACCATTTATTCCCCTAAAAATGTTAAAATGTTATAAAAACCCTATAAAACTCTGAAAACACAATAAAAAATCATTTAAACCTCCCAAAAAACCAAAAAATCCTAAAAATCCTAAAAAATCCTAAAAAACCCCTATAATTTTTAAAAAACCTTAAAACCCCTTTAAAACATGATAAAACATTAATTAAATAATAAATATAAACCCCAAAAAAACCTAAAAATAGTAAAACCCATAGAAAACCCAAATACAAATACTAAAAACCCCTTAAAATCCCTAAAACAATAAAAATCCATAAAAATATTTTAAAAATCCCTAAAATCAGTTGAAACTAAAATCCCTAAAAAACCATAAAAATTATATGAAAACATTAAAAACCTAAAAAACACAAAAAACCACAAAAATACCTAAAAATTCTAAAAACCCTAAAAACTCATAAAAGAATCTAAAAAAACCTAAAATCCTTAAGATAATAAAACCCCCTAAAAACCTTAAAAACCCTAAAACCCCATAAAACCCATAAAACCTCTAAAAACACTACAAACCCTTTAAAAACATAAATTTTTTAAAAAATACAAAAACATTAAAACCCAAAAAGACTCAAAGAAACCCTAAAACCCAAAAAAAACATAAAAACACTAAAAACCAACAAAATCCCAAAAAACCTTAAAAACCATAAATTTCCTAAAATAACCCTAAAATCCCTAAAATTGTAAACAACATAAAAACCTATAAAATCATAAGAAATCCTGAAAAGCATAAAAAATGTAAAACCCCTAAATCCCTAAAAAGGAGGAAAAAAATAAAATCCGTGAAACCATAAAAACTATAAAACCCCTAAAAATCCCTTAAACCCCAAAAAATCATAAAAATACAAAAAATCCCAAAATTTCCTAAAAATTCCTAAAAATGTGAATACCCTAAAAACCATGAAAACCTTGAGAAGAAAATAAAAAACAAAAAAACATAAAACCCCTAAAAACATAAAAAATGATAAAACCACTAAAAACTCTAAAGGACACTAAAACCCCTAAAAACATAAAAATACCTAAAACAAGTAAATGGAGGCTCTGGAAAAATAGGGGATGGTGGAGGATCAAGGGTATAAGACCAATATAGATGGAGGGACCCAGACTGACCCCTTCCTTGATTTGTGCTGCTCTAGTTCGGTGTTGTGGCTGCGGGATTTTGATGAGGGGCTAATGCAGTAGCATCTGGTAGAAATGTGTAGGTTGACGTAGAGGGTGGTTTGGTAGATGAGGGGCCTTTGGATAGGAAGGCTGGAACTGCTGGGGTTGTGCTTGTAGAATGGATGGTGTATGAATAGGGGGAGGGAGCTATTCAGCGAGATGTGGCCAACTTTAGTTAGGTACTGGGGGAGGAGGCTAAGCAAGGGGAGGTACAAGGGAAAGGGGAGTTGGCGGAGCAGTGTTTTATGATGATGGAGGGCTCCCCGTGGCATTGGAAGCATCCCTTGGCTTTGGTGGTGCATGAAGGGGTTTTTTCTAGGGAATCATTGTAGGGGGGTCTGGTTTGGTTAGCTCATGAGCAGGGAGAGGCTGCTGAACATAGGGAGGTGTGGAGCTGGTTGTGGAGGCCTTAAAGTTTCCTAGGGAGAAGGGGAGATTGCAGATGGCCCTGGCTAGTGTGGTGTCCCCTGGCCATGGGGATCTTTCTGACTACTCCCCGAATCTGGAATCCTCTTTAATCCCTGATCAAGATGTTTTCCAGTAGGATGCTCGACATAAGAATTATAATATGGATATGATCAGTAAAGAGTGGTCCATTCTCGAGGTATCCATTTCATATTGGAAGGAAAAAAATACTGCAATTGTCTCTCTAGACCCCCGAAAGAGAAATCCAAGGAAGGAATACTCCACTTTTCCAATGATAGTGTCCAAGAGATCCTCTTGCGAAGATATGTATGTTTCCTCTGATAGGGGAGGTCAGTCTTTCAAGGCATAGCTTAATGTGGAGCAACAACATCTCAGAGATCACTAAACTTCCTTCTTAAAGCAGTAAGAATAATTTGAATGGGAGTCGGTGGAGTCAGATGCATCCTCTGGTTATGGTGCTGATGGGGACCCTTATGGGGATGGAGATTTTTATTTATAGTTCCTACTTATTTATCTTCTACTCTTTGGGTCTTTTGGGCTTTTGCTGGTGGTGAGATTTTTTGGTGAGGAGTGGTCGGATGCTGGAAGGTGTGCTACTGGACCCTAGTTTGCTTATGTTGGTGCTTTAGATTCGCGGTCTCCTCCTCCTATCGCTGGCATTGGTTACTATTTGGCAGGGGTATTGGAGTGACCAAATGCTGGAGTTAGATGCGAGGTGATGATGCAGATTCTTTGTGTGGTCTTTTGTATCTTTTTATTTCTTTTTTTCCTTTGGGGGATTGTTTTTTGGGTATGGGTCATTTGACCTTGCCCCTCCCCATTCTGTAGTGTCCTATTTTTCTTAATAAATTGGGGGGGGGGCAAGAATAGCCTGGTTCCCGCATCTTCCTTGCCCTAAAACCATAAAAATCATAAAAATCCCAATACATAAAAATTTAAAAACCATTAAAATCCAGAAAAACCCTAAGATAACATTAAAATCCTAAGAACACTTAAAATCCCCAAAAAACCTAAAATATTCTAAAACCCATAAAAACCCTAAAAACCTTATAAACTACTTAAAACCATAAAAACACTATATCCCACAAAAATCTAAACAAACATAAAAATCAATAAAAATATTAAACCCCAAAAAAATTCTAAAAAAACCTACACCCCAAATAACCATAAAAACTCTTAATACCCAAAAAAACTGTTATAAACCCTCAAAACCCTGAAACACCAAAAAATTAAAAAAATACAAAAAACCCCAAAAAATTCTACAAATGTAAAAAAACTAAAAAAACCCTGAAAGCATTAAAAACCTATAAACACTTAAAACCCTATAAATATAAAAATTGTTAAAACCCTAAAATCCTAAAAACACTTTAAATCCCAAAAAATAGTACAATTATTAAAAATGATAATAAAACACTAAAAATACATAAAATATAAAAAACCCTAAAACCCATAAAAACCCTGAGATAACTTTAAAAACCTAAAATCACATAAAAAACTAAATAACATAATATAGAGAAAAACCTTGAAACATCAAAAAACCCCCTAAAAACTATAAAAACCATAAAACACTTAAAACCTTAAAAAATCTAAAAACCTATAAAAACGTAAAAACACATAAATCCCTAAAAACCTAATAAAATCAATAAAAACCACTTAAACACATATAACCCCTAAAAATATATAAAGTTTAAAAACCGTAAAAAAATAAAAAAACCCTTATAAACCCCAAAAAAACCCATAAACAACCTAAAACCCTATGAATCCCTAAAACCCTTCAAATCAGTAAAAACCCCAACAACCCAAAAATAGCTAAAACCCCCCCAAAAAGTTCCAAAAAAAAAATTTAAACCCTAAAACATTCTAAGGAACCCTTAAAATCCTAAAAACAATTAAAACCCCTAAAAACCAAAAAATAATCTAAAACCCTAAAAAAACTCAAATTTTTCATCATCTCTAAAAAACGTAAAACTTCCCAAAAAAATAAAACACTAAAAATCCATAAAAAAATTAAAACCCCTAAAAACATAAAAACCATAAAAACCACTCAAATGTTAAAAACTCTAAAATAACATAAAAACTCTAAAAACCAACTAAAACTATAAAAATCACTTAAAACCTAAAAACATTAACAAACTCTAAGAAACCTTCAACCCCTTAAAAATTCAAAAAATCCAAAAACTCCAAAAGAACCATAAAATCCATAAAACCCATAAAAATTTATAAAAATTCTCAAAATCCCTAAAAAACGAAAAATCCATAAAAATCCCAAAAAAACCCTAAAAAACATGAAAACCTTAAAGAAAACATTAAAATTCTAAAAACACTTAAAAACCCAAAACAACATAAAAAGATTGATAACATTAAAAAACCCAAAAAAATCTAAATACAATAAGAATCCCTAAAAATCTTAATAAAAACTAGAAACCCCCAAAACCCCCAAAACCCACTAAAAACACTAAAAACCTTTAAACCCATAAAAAATTAATAAAATAAAATAAAACCGTATAACCCCTAAAGACTCAAAAAAACCTAAAACCCCTAAAAACATAAAAACACTAAAACCCTAAAAAACCATAAAACCCTCAAAATTAAAAAAAATTATAAAAACCATAAAATTCCTAAAAAATCCTAAAAACACCTAGAGACATAAAAATCATAAAAATCATGAATTCTTTAAGGAAACCTTAAAAACCTAGAAACACTTTAAACCCCTAAAAATCCCAAAAATGTCAAAAACCATAAAAACCCAAAAAACTTACTAAAACACCTGAAAATCTTTAAAAAACTAAATAAACTATAAAAATCCAAATAAATCCCTAAAATTCCTAAAAATGTTACAAACCCTGAAATCCCCTTATAAAACCATAACAAACTAAAAATAAATAAAATACCTAATAACTCTAAAAACCATAAAACCCCCCCTAAAACCCCAAAAAAGCCCTAAAAACACTTAAACCCTTAAAACATAAAAAACACTTAAAACCCAAAAGACCCCCAAACCCCCAAAAACATAAAAATAATAAAAACTCCTAAATACATTAAAACCCCATAAACAATAAACACTATAAAACCATTTAAAACCATAAATAAATTAAAAATCTGTAAAACCCTTAAAAACCATAAAAACTCAGAAAACCCTAAAAACCCTAAAGAACCTTAAAACACCCTCAAAATCCATAAAACCATAAAAACTATAAAAACACTAAAAATACCTAAAAATACCTAAAAACATCCAAAACCCTAAAAACAATAAAAAACTAAAAAACACCTAAGAAGACATTAAAAACCTAAAAACACTTAAAACCCCTAGAAACCTATAAAAATGTAAAAACACTAAAAACCCCAAATAACCCAAACACCCCATAAAAACTCTCAAATTCCTTAAAATCCCAAAACACATTGAAAATCCTAAAAATTATGTCAACATCACGAAATACATAAAATATCCCTTGAAATCTATAAAATCCCTATGAAAACTGTATGAACATTAAAAACCTAAAAAACACATAAAACCCATAAAACCTAAAAAATGTGAAAAACCCAAAAATACTATAAAAACCCCAAATTCCCTAAAAATAATTATAACCACTAAAAACCCAAAAAACCATAAAATTCAACAAAAAATATATAAAACCTTCAAACACCTAAAAACTTTAATAACCTATTAAATCTAAAATAACTAAAAAACTCAAGAGAAACCCAAAAACCAAAAATAAACTATAAAACCCCTAAAAACTAGAAAAACCCTAAAAACTCGAAAAACCCAAAAAACCCAAATAATCCTTAAAACCCTAAAAATCCACAATAAACCAAAAACGCCATAAAAATCCTTAAAAATCTCTAAAACCCCTAATAAAACCATTTAAAAAAAATAAAACCCCTAAAAACAAAAAATGATAAAAAATCCCTAAAAACGATAACCCCCTAAAATCCTTAAGAACCCTAAAACCCCATGAAACCCTAAACCCACTAAAAACATTAAAATTTCCTTTTTAATCCTAAAAACCTTAAATAACTTAAAAAAACATAAAATCCCTAAAAACTTATAATAAACCCTAAACCCAATAAAAACTAAAAAAATCGTAAGAACCAAAAAAAAAATCATAATATCCCAATAAAAACCCTAAAAACCAAAAAAATCATACAAAATAACTAAATCCACTAAAAACATAACAACCAAAAAACCTTGAAAACCCTCTAAGTAAACCCTAAAAACCTAAAAACAATTAAAACCCCTAAAAACAAAAAAAAACTACAAATCCTAACAAATGAAAAAAACCACTAAAACGCTCAAAACCCCAAAAAACAAAAAAACCAAAAAAAATTAAGAAAATTCCCTAAAAATTTTAAAAACAATAAAAATTTGAAAAAAAATATAAGAAAACATTATAATCCTTAAAAAACATAAAAATCCAAAAATGACTAAAAACCCTTAAAAACCAAAAACCCAAAAACTGTAAATCCCCTAAAATATTAAAAGAACTAAATATTTATAAAATCCGTAAAACAACTAGAAACTCTAAAAATAATTCAAAATCCTAAACACATTAAGAAAATCTAAAAATCCTTCAAAGGTGTCAGGTACCCCTCTGCTTTGACATGCGATGACGTTGATTGGTGTGTCGGCAATGGTCTCGGCCCCTGCTCTTAGGGGGATATTTTGGTGAAAGCAATCTTCAACGGGTTTCTATGGCTCAAAGGCAGAAGGAAACGACGACTATTTCTTCTTTCACCTCTCCGATTACCAATCCCGTGTTGAAAAATGTTTTTTTCATATTCTGGTTTGATCCTCTCCTTGGTTTTTGAAGCAGATGCAGGTGCATGCTCTCCCTAATCTCTCGGCTTCGTCTTCACTCCATGCTGTTGATGCTAGATCCGGTCGGACCTCTTGGCATTCCATGTCCTCCTATTTCTTTTTTGTGATGTTGGTTATGAATCATTTGGTTTTGCTGAAATGGGATAGACAAGTTTTTTGCACACTTACTAGTGGTATGCGGTTATATTTTCTATGAGGTGTGGAATGCTGGATGTTGTTCGGTCCGATGAGCTTGATTGCTGGATGTTGAGCTGTGATTACTTGGGATATGATGAGTTCGGATGTGCTGGTTGCTGTTTATTGTGCTTTAAGTTGTTTGGAGCTGGCTATCTTGGAGGTGGGGATGTTTTAGTTATTAATGCTGGTGTTTTGGTGTCGTCATTTGTCAGAGGTTGATTCTTGTTTTCTGGGCAGATGAGTTTGGATTGGTTTTCAAAGGGGGAGTTGCTTCGATGTTGCGGTTTGCCTACTACATGTAGTTTTCTGTGCTATGGTTGGTTTGGTTGTGATTTGTTGCGGGAAATGGTCTATGGTTATGGATGTCGGTGTGTGGCGATGGTTGTTTTTTGGGTGGGTGGTGGCGAAGCTGTTCTGGATGTGGTTCGATATGGATGTTGGATATTGGTTCTGCTGAGTGGGGATGCACTTTGTACTACCTTTGGGTGCTGTGGAGATGCTGCTTCGTCCCAAAGTGATGAAGGAGAGATTTATGAATTCGGTGCGGATGGTTCTATGCTGATGGTGGTGGATCTTCTTGGTTAGAAGGTGCTGGATGCTAGTTTTTGTGGATTGGACGCTTCTCTTTGGGTAGTTGTGAGCTGCTGGTTGCTGGTGAATGGTGGATGATGGAGCTTCTTATGGGGGAGCTTCTTGGTGAGAAGGTGTTGCATGCTGGAACATGTGATATTGGACGTTGGTCGCTGGTTGGATACAGGTCTTGGATGCTGGTCTCTGCTTGGATGGAAAGTGATAAAGCGATGATGGAGCTACTGACTGCTGGAATTGGGTGAGAAGGTGGTGAAGCTGTTGTGAGTTTGGCATTTTGTCTTTTCTTTTTTTTCTTTTTTTTCGGTCTTTGGGTGTGTGTTTGTTAAGGTATTTTGGGTGTGGGTTGATTTACCCCACTCCTCCCTTGTCTGTTGTGTCTTTTTTATATAATAAATTTTGAGGGGTCGGGAATAGCCTGACACTCGCATCTTCCTTACCCAAAACACCTCAAATTCCGTAAAGCCCATAAAAGTCCATAAAGGACTTAAAAATCCTTTAAAACATAAAAAAACAAAAAACAAACCTAAAAAACCTATGAAGACCTTAAAAACCTAAAAATAACATAAAACCCATTAAAACCTAAAATCGCTAAAACCCTTAAAACCCTAAAAACCCTGAAACCCCCTAAAACCCTAAAATTAAACAAAGCCTAGAAAACTGTAAAATCAGGAAAAAAATGACAAAAAATACCAAAAACATAAAAACTATAAAACCCTTAAAAAACTCTAAGAAAACCTTAAAACTATAAAAAATATAAAACCCCTAAAAACCTAAAGAAAGGTAAAAACTCTAAAAACCCTTAAAGTCCCTAATAAAGGTAAAAACCCTATTAACCCATAAAAACAAAAAAGCCCATAAAAACACTAAAACCCCTAAAACATTAAAACCCATTAATAACTCTAAAACCACTTTAAACCTCATAAAACATTAAAAAACTCTAAAACCCATAAAATCACTAAAAATCAAAAAAACCCCAAAAACCCAAAAAAACACTAAAACCCTAAAATTCATAAAAAAAACTCTAAAACACCCAAATTTCTTATGAACCTTAAAAACAAAAAAGAAACTAAAAAATCAATAAAATTCACTAAAACATAAAAAAATCCGGAAAAAATAGAAAACCCCAAAGAAAACCATTAAAATTGAATAACGCATAAACCCCCTAAAAACAAATAATGCTAAAAACCCAAAAAAACCAAAAAAACCCCAAAAAACCATAAAAACACTAAAAAACACAAAAAACCCCAAAACCCCATAAATTACTAAAACCACTAAAAACTAAAAAATGATTTAAACTGCTAAAAATGACTAAAAAATGTAAAATCCATATAAAACACTAAAAAACCCCAAACAATCTTTAAAACACTCAAGACTGTTAAACTATAACAACCCTCAGAATATCTGAAAATCCCAAAAACCGTAAATATCATAAAAAATCCCTAAAAACATAAAAAACAAAAAAAACCATAAACCTTCTAAAAACCCTTAAAAAACAAAAAAACACTTAAAATAACTAAAATATCTTAAAAACAAAAAATTCCCATAAAAGCTTAAAAATCCATAAAAACAATATTAATTTAAAAACCCCTAAGACCAATAAAACCCCCAAATAAAATCTTAAAACCATAAAAATACTTAAATAGTGTAAAAATATAGAAAATTCTAAAAATAGTAAAATACCCTAAAACCCCTAAAAACCATTAAAACTATTAAAAAATTAAAAAAATTAAAAACTATAAAACCCCTAAAATGAAGTAAAAACACTAAAAACACTTCAATCC
Organism: Viscum album; assembly: GCA_963277665.1. Classification (NCBI taxonomy): domain Eukaryota; kingdom Viridiplantae; phylum Streptophyta; class Magnoliopsida; order Santalales; family Viscaceae; genus Viscum; species Viscum album. The sequence goes on along the minus strand of OY728136.1, from coordinate 1,419,808,767 downwards.
CTTAAAATCATAAAAAACTATAAGATAATTTAAAATAGTAAAAAAGGAAAAAAAATGAGAAACTCAAAAAAAAAACAAAACAAAAAACATAAAATCCCTAAAACTGCATAAAACCCTCAAAATTATTAAACCCCTAAGAAACCCTAAATCCCTTAAAATTCCCAAAAAAATTATGAAAACCTAAAAACCCATAAAATATTATAAATTCCCTATGAAAAAATTAAAACCCTAAAAATAATTAAAACCCCATAACGATAAAAACACTAAAAACTGTAAAAAACCCTAAAATCAATAAAAACATAAAACCATAAAGTCACATAAAACACTCAAACCAATATAAATTCGAAACACCGTTTAAACACATAAAAATGTTTAAAAACTCAAAAAAAATTAAAAAACCTACAAACCAAAAAAATACAAAATAACACAAAATAATACAAAAAAACACAAACACCATAAAACCCCTCAAAACCCCTAAAAATCCTAAAAACCCATCAATATCCTAAAAAATACCTAAAAATACCTAAAATTTTAAAAACCTTGAAAACCTCTAAAAAACCATAAAAACCTAAAAATGCTTAAAATAACTAAAAAACCTAAAAAATGGAAAATGGTTTAGAAACCCTAAAAACCATAAAAACATTAAAACCCTAAAAATACATAAAAATCCTAAAACCCATAAAAATTCTAAAAAGGCTATAAAAATAAAAAAAATACTTAAAAACCTATAAAACATGAAAAGCACCTTAGAAAACCATTAAAACTGAAAAACACTTAAAGCCCCTAAAAACCCTAAAAACACTTAATGCCCAAAAGACGCGAAAAACCCAAGATACCCTTAAAAACCATAAAACCACTAAAAACCTAAAAATATATAAAAAACCATAAATCCACTAAAATAACTAAAATCTCTAAAACCCATTTAAATAATAAAAAATTAAAAAAAACATTAAAAAAAAATAAAACCCTAAAAAACTAAAAAAAAACCAAAACGCAAAATACTATAAAACACCTAAAACCCATAAAAACTCTAAAATTCCATAAAAATCCTAAAAATCCAAAAAACCCACAAAAACACTAAACACCCTAAAAGACCCTAAAACCCTCAAAATCCCTAAAAACCATAAAAACCATAAAAATAATAAAAAATTCCTAAAAATTTATAAAACCTTAAAACCTTGAAAAAACTATAGAAAACCTAAAAAACATAAAAACACATTCAACTCCTAAAAACATTAAAAACAATAAAAACTCATAAATAACCGAATACCCCTAAAAACCTCAAAATCCCTAAATAAACTAAAACCCTGTAAAAATCTTAAAATCATTAAAAATGCTAAAAACATAAAAAACAATGAAAACCATTAGAAAACCATAAAATACTAAAAAAACTAAAAACCCCTAAAAACAGAAAAAATGCTAAAAACCCAAAAAAAATATTTACAAGTTCCTAAACACCCTAAAACACTTAAAAATCAAAAACAATCCCTTGAATCCATAAAAACCATTAAAATGGATAAAATCCCTAAAACCCGTAAAAAATATTAAAATATTCTAACACATTAAAACCATAAAAAATCAAAAAAACTAAAACCCAAAATTACATTAAAAACCGTAAAAACTCAAAAAAATGATGAAAACCATAAAAACCCCCCAAACCCTCAAAATCCATAAAACCCTAAAAATCATAAAAATCCTAAAAAATCATAAAATCCATAAAAACATAAAAACCAATAAGAAACCTTGAAACCCCCAAAAAACATTAAAACCAATAAATAATTAAATCCCCTAAAAATCTAAAAATGCTAAAACCCTAAAAACCCTAAAATCCTAAAAATCCATAAAACCCATTAAAACCCCTAAAAATCCTAAAAACCCACCAAAAATATAAAAACCCCTAAAACGCTAAAAAATATAAAAACCCTAAAAACAATAAAACCCTCAAATACCTAAAAACCCTAATAGACCATAAAATCCATAATACACCTGAAAATCCCTAAAAATACAAAACCCCCTAAAAACCCTAAAAACCCTATGAATTTCTTAAAAACCTAAAAACACTTAAAACCCCTAAAAAACTAAATACATAAAAAACGATAGAGACCCCCAAAACTAAAAAAAATTAAAATCTAAAAAAGCTGTAAAAATTACTAAAAACTCTAAAAACATTTTAAACCCTCTAAAAACATTAAAAAATTAAAAAAACATAAAATCCTAAAACCCCAAAAAACCCCAAAACCCTTCAAAATCCATAAAACCCCTAAAAACCAGAAAAATCCAAAAAACCACAAAAATTCCCAAAAATTTACAATCCCTAAAAAGTCTAAAACCCCTTAATAAAACCTTAAATTCTACCCATACATAAAATACCTATAAAAACCAAAAAAAATCTAAAAAACGTAAAAAAATCATAAAAACCCTTAAAAACTATAAGACCATAAAACCCCTAAAAATTATTAAAACCCAATAAATTCCCTAAAACCCAATAAAAACTCTTAAAACTATTTATACCACTAAAAACGTTTAGGAGATCTAAAAAACCATAAAACCCCAAAATCCTAAAAAACATTAATAACCCAAAAGTTCCATGAAAAGCCTAAAAATTTCTAAAAATCCTCAAAATCCCTAAGAACCCTAAAGACCATAAATATACTAAAAATCCCTTAAAATACCTAACAACGTAAAATACCCTAATAACCCCTAAAAAAACCCTATGAAACCCTTAAAACATAAAAATCATAAAACTATTAAAAACAAAAAAATTCTAGAAACCCTAAAAATAATAAAAACCACTAAAAACCATAAAAACCATAAAACACCATAAAAACTCAAAACCCCACTAAAAACTCTAAAAACCCTTTAAATACCTAAAAACATTTAAATCTCTAACTATGTGGTACTGGATGCTAGAATTTGAGCTGATGGATGCTTATAGTTCTTGGCTGGGAGGAATACCCTAGCCCTGGAAGGTGTTGAAGGAGATGTTGATGTTGAAGGTGATGGATGATGGACTATGTGCTGTGAGATTTAGGTTGATGATTGGATTGGAGGTGCTGAGGGAGATGATGGTGAATGTCCACTTTTTTGGCTTTTTTGTGTTTTTTGTGTTTTGGATATTTTTGGGTTTGGGGTTATTAAGGGTTTTTGGGTGTGTATCGTTTGACCCCACCCCTCCTTTGTCTGTTGTGTCTTTTTTCTAATAAATTTTGCGGTTCCCGGAATAGCTTGTCCTCACATCTTCCTTGACCTAAAACCCTAAAAACCATAAAATATCTAAACACCCTAAAAACCCATAAAACCCCACTAAAAAGGTAAAAACCCTCTAAACCCCTTAAAATATTAAAAAACTCTAAAAACCCATAAAAACATAAAAAAAATCAAAAAAACCCTAAGAACCCACAAAAAACCCATAAAAAACTAAAACCATCAAAATAATTAAAACCCTTAAAAACCATAAAAATCCTTAAAAAATCCATAAAAATCTCTTAAAATAAAAAACCCTGAATAATTCTATAAAAACCCTAAAAACATATAAAAACATAAAACCTTTAAACGACCTATAAAAACTAAAAACCCTAAATACCATAAAAACCCTAAACCCCTAAAAAACATAAAACATTAAAACCAATAAATACCCTTAAATCCCACTAAAGACATTAAAATCCCTTTAAAACCTTAAAAATGTTTTAAAATTCTAAAAAACTTGAAAACCCCTAAAAAACTCAAAAAAACCTAAAAACCCAAAACAACATAAAAACGCTAAAACCCTCAAAATCCCTAAAAACCATAAAAACCACAAAAATCCATAAAAAATACATTAAATCCCTAGAAACATAAAAAAACAAAAAACCCTAAAAAACAAATACACGGTCCATGATCTTCTAGGAAATGTCTTAGAAACCTTGTTTAACTTTTACATGTCGATCACCTGAATCTCTACAAAATAACAAGTGAGATGGGCTATAAATCGTGGAAATAAAGAAGAAAGGAGATATTTTGTCATGGTAGAACCCAAATAAAAAATTTATCTATGAAATATAGCCACAAGAATACACATTGTATGAAAAATTATTTGATAAGTCAATAATTAATCAAGAACACAAAGGTTACAATCAAAGCTCACCATAATAACATTACCTTCATTCATGATGTTAAAAGATTACAAGGGTTGTAATTTTATATCCATTGATTGATACAAAAGTTTAAGACCTTTTTTTCCAAATGTCAAAATTTCTAAATGATAATTTTGACCATTTGGGAACATGTCCATGACATTAAGGGGGATATAGGAAACCCTTTTGGAAGGTAAAAACAACTAGACAACCACTTCAAACTTGGAAGATTCCATGCTGGGGTGGGCGTGAAATTTGTAGAACTACATTTTATGGGACTTTAAAGTCATGTTTGGGCTTCAATTAAAGTATATATAGTCCCATATTATTCCCTCAGAAAAGGGTATTGAGCCAACCCTTGGAATTCCATGATTAATCCATTTAATGCCTCCTTCATTCTCATGGTTCACTCCCTTGTCATAGGGTCACGAACTCCTCACAACGGGTATTGTACAATCATGCACATTCCACCCTCCTCATCAACCTGCCTTCAATGCCTCGATGCCCATGTGTTCCATGATCTACATCACCCCCTCCATCCTTAAATGGATTCGTCCTAAAATCTGAAAATTTAAATGGGAGAAATATCAACAACATTATAGGTGAGAATATCATTTCCGTACCCGTAGGGTAACTCAATATTGTAGGAATTATCATTGATAATCTATAATACATGGAAAGGTCCATCTCATTATGGATGATTTTTTTAATTTCATTTCTCCAAGAACCTCCCTTTTAGCAGGTTTTTCTATACCAAACAACCTAGATCAAATGTAGCTCATTTCCAACACTTACTTTCTCAATCACCATATTCTTGTAATAAATAAACAACACAAAAAGGAATTTATGGGTGAAGAGATTCAGTGGTAAAAAATTCCACCTTTCAGATAATCATGAGAGTTCCCCCCCTATAAAGATATATTTATCTTCCCTTTTCCTAAAAATAAACTAACTTTTCCCTAAACACTCTTATTTTCACTATTATTTTCAATCTTGTTTTCAACTCTTTTCTTTCCCTATTTTATTTTTATGTCACACATCACTCCTTTTTCATTATTTTTTTTCATTCACATTATTTTTTTATATCATTTATTTTTCTCACTTTTAATAATCCTTTTAAATCACCGCTTGGACTTGATAAGATTATAAAACCCTTAATGATGTAAGTATAAAAATCATCCCATTAAACTCAAAAGAATATTGGTTGGTGTATCCATCATATGTGACCCCCTATCAAATTTTTAAGTCCATCCCAGTAAGATATGACTAGAATTCATGGGAAAACATGAAATATAACTTTTTATTCACACTTCCCAATATAAAATGGACCTTGTTATTGATTAGTCACTTTAACATCCCTTCTATTATTTAACCATTATAATCTATAAGGCTTATGATTCTTGGTCATAGCTAAACTCAATTTATCAACCACCAAACCACTTGATAATTTTTTGAAACTACCCATTAGTTATCATACTATTTTCCATTTCATTGATGCGTCATATTATGTAAAAAATGTTATCCCTTTGATCATGATCGTGTTATCCTTTGGGTTGATCATATAAAACACGCCTTTATATAAGAATTTCTCCATGTATGGGGATATATATTTCCATATCCAAACACTCCTCAAGTGGTGGAATTTCATATTCACTTAAGCTAGCACTAATAACATATCCATTATCCAAAATAATCATGGACCTATTTTTTAGGCATTGTATGGAAAAATTTACAAATCAATGAAATTTAATACATATCATAGGATTTGGAAAAATACTTACCCTCTATTTTACCTTTTTATTCTAGATATAATGGTTTTGGTTTAGTCACCTCCTTTGAATCAATTTTTTTCTTATATGTTCTTATTGTTTATAATCCTTATACATAAAATAAGATTTCATGTAGGTGTATACTTCTTTCCATTATTTTACTCTACACTTTAGTATCCATGTGATGAAGATCCTCCATATCCAAATAGTGGTGCATTTACACTATTTCATGAATATCATGGTTGTGGGCATTCACAAACCTTTCCAAGGTATAATATCACTACACATCAATAATTTATCAAATCCTGATGATATATATCCCTTTATAATACTCCTCAATAGTTATAGCTCATTGTTTCAAACCCAATAACTTGAGGAACAAATCACAATACTAGTGTCCAGAAACAAAACTCTTATATGTGACCACTTTTATCCCCTCCCATGTGTGGATGGGTCTCTCTGCACATTTTCATAAACTCACACATAGTTAGTCCCACCAAATATTTTCATAGTCAATTAATTCCATAGCCATAAATATCACCTTATTTTTCTTTGAATAGTTTTGATAAAAAATACACCCTACATTTTATTCCCATTCCATGTATGTTTTGGGATCAATATTACCTTAGAATTAAGGCATATTAAACAATAATCCTATAAGATAATTGATTTTCATCCATAGTGATTAATTTCTCTGAATTTTTGACTAATGAAAATTTAATTACTCATCATCTTCTTCAAAGACCCTTCTACTTAGTTGTTCTCTATAATTGGAAGGTGATTTCAATTCATTCATCCTCACATTCAACCACTGTAATTGTTCTTGTACATCCCACATGAACACCTTAATTTATGTTTAATTAGTTATAATCACCTCTACCATTTAATAATCTTGGAATAAAATTTTAAGATAAAGGAATATAAAACTCACATACTCCCTCACATGTGTACACTTTAAAATATCATTTTCACTCATATTTCACTCAATTTTGTCTTTTTAACAAAATATAACACTCTGTCTATTTACCACTTAACTTTTTTCCAATTTAATTTATACCCAATTATAATAAACCTAAAGTCTTTTTAGAGAGTTTCAATACCAAAATAGAATTAAATGATAAAATTCAAAATGAATTCAACAGGAAAGTGTTGAAGGTAATGATAATAGATGAAGGAAAATGATAAATTGACGTACTACACAAGATGTTGTAATTTTTTATCCTTAATTATTTTTTTTTATTTTTGGGATCTTTTTTTGAATAAATATAGTATTTATAGTATGAATTATAAATATGTAAATATAGAAGAATAAATAATTTAAAACATCAAATGGAATCAAATTCATAGATTCATTATAACATCATTCCCCTCCTTATTATATATAGAAGTGTGGGGGGAGCTATAAGGCCTTATATGACACCCCCAACACACCAATGGATGAAAATAAATTCCAAGTACCTTATAAATTGTTAGGGGATGATTTTACCTTTTAATATATAATGAAAAATCTAATTATAACAATAAAAAAACAACTTAATGATGGATGTGTATTAACATGAAAATCAATAAAAGACTCACCCAAAAGAAAATATAATAGTACAAGAGAAATAAATGTGACATAAACAATGGAACCAAATGATAAAAATACCCAAAGATCCCAAATACACCACTAAGAACTCCCAATCTGGTCCAAGCTCCAATCTACATGCCAAACCCATGTTACCAAGAAGAATCAATAAAGAATTGGGATACCTTGACATTAAATGTGTCTCGATATATAACATCTACAAAAACAACATAGTACCCAAGAAGGGGGTGATTATAAAACACATTAGGATCTCCCAAATGACTTATCAACTCATACCACTAGGATTTACCTTGTTCTAAAAAATTTTATGAAGAATTATTTAAAAAATAAATAATTTTATATGCAATTGAAACAATTCTATAATGAAAATAATCAATCAAACCTTCAAAACCATTTTTTCAAGGAATAAATCAACAAATAACACAATAATTTTTCAAATAACATGAAAAATGATTTTAACAATTTAAAAATTTATTATTTGGCATAAAAATTTCAATTTCCACACACATCCTCAAAACACACACACACAGGCATGGTATTACCGTTGATGGTTGAATTTAATATCCATACTATGTCTCTTTTATGGTGTACTTCATGACTATTATTCAAATAGTTCCCAAAAATTATTCCCAAATAATATAAACCCTTTTCAATAAAATCTTTTAAATAAATAAATTACATGCATCAACCAACCAATATTTTAAAATCACTATTTTAAAATTATAAATAATGGTTTTCCAAAAAGCTATCAAATTCCCATGATTTCCAAAACCATAATTGAAATGGGAATTGCATTAAATTTTACAATGATTTTTGCAACAATTTAGTAAAATCAAAGAAATTTTAAATCAATACTTCAGGTTTTAATCAAGATAATTTGAGAGAGAAGACACCTTCCTCTAAAAATTATAATAAAATGAGGAATGACATAACATCATTAACAAACATGATTAAATCCTAATGATTCCAACATAGATATACTTACCATAAATAAAAATAATCATATCCTATAATTATGAACATAAAAACATGAATCTATCACCAAAGAACTATATCCATTTTTCAAAAAGAGGGAAGAAGAATAGATCTATGGAAAATGATGATGAATGATCACTTATCGATGACTCTAGGTATCATACACACCAAGATGAACCTAGTAAATTCTCCAGGATTAGAATTATGTGTATACACTGCCTTGGGAAGAAGTGAAATAACTATGATATAATGTTTAAGGGAAAATGAGTGGTTTATAACGTAAATTGGATTTGATCCAAAATTTTTAGATCTAATTTTCCAAAGTGCATAGTTAGGGTGCACTGTTAGGAAAATCGTGCACTAACCATGCATGAACCACTACCTCCGAAAACACCTCACACGATTGGATAATTTTTTTAGACAAACCATGTTCCTACAATGTTATACCCCAATGTCCATCATTTTAGGATTTTTAATAGGAATATGGATGGTTTGTCCAGACATTGGACCAAATTGTGAACCTCCCCAATGTCTACTATTTTAGTTGCATGATTTCTTGGAGGTGTTGCATGATTTATACTAACTATTCACAAACAGTGAACCTCTAAAAAATAATAAAAAACTCCAAATATCATTTGAACCTATCAAAATGTAACAGGATTATCTTATAAAATTAAAATACATAAATAAAGGGTTATGTACCAAAAAATGGGGGCACTTAATTCTCACGACCATTGGTATTTAAATCCATAGAAATCTTAAACTCGAGCTTTCCATAAATATTTATAGACATTTGAACATAATTTTCTTTTCACAATCCCAAGTTTCCTCCTAAATATGACCATTTTTACAAATAACCCACAATAGACCAATGCTTTTCCCATTCAAGAAAATCTCTTTCTTATCTAGAATCTATATCGGATCATAACCCACTATAGAATCCAACTCTAGGTCAATATGATCCCACAAAATCATATATTCGGGTTTTGGATAATAATTCTTCAATTGAGTTACACGAAACACAAGATGCACTAAACTAAAAATTAATGTAAAACCAAACTGATATGACACCTCACCCACTGTTCAAGTATCTCAAAAGGGACTATGTATCAAGGAGATAACGTCCCATGCTTCCCCAAATGATGATTCCTAAAACATAGATAGATTCTTAATAACACATGATCACTCAAAACAAATGAAAAATGATTTTGATGATGATTCACAAACAATTTTTTATGACTCTATTCCACATCTATACTATCTATAATTATCTGAATATTATCCATCATCTCTTGCACAAGGCTTGGTCCAACTAGTGAAGTCACACCTATTTACACCAAATAAAGTAGATAAGTATAAGGAATCCCATACAATTCTTAAAAAGTATCCATACGTATGGAAGACTAAAAACATTAATTGCAAGAGAACTACACTAATGGTATGTGTTCCTCCCATGAACCACCAAAATCTAATACACATGATCTAATAATGTCCTCCAGTATATAGATCAACCATTCAGATTGTCCAACCAAATGAGGATGATATTCCATGCTCAGATTCAACTGATTCCCATGGGATTTCTGTAAATATTTCCAATAATGCGATAAAAACTAGGGGTCTCTATTATATACAATCGAGATTGGAACACTATGTCTCTTTATAACTTCTCAGATATATTTTTTGACAAGTCCTCCACCGTACTGGATTCCTGAATATGGATGAAATTGGATGGCATTTTGATATGATCTTCTATCACCCCTAAGGCATCGTGTTACCAAGAAATCCTTAGTAGACTTGATACAAAATAAATGGTCATTTGATCCAATTTTAACATGGGATTTGGTAAATACTACAACATACCTACTAGTCATTAGTTCTCTTCCTTAACATACTGACAGGTGAGGAATATCAACAAAAAATCATCCACCTTTCTGTTCATGTCATCCAACCAAAAATTTTATTTTAGTTCCTTGTATATATGTTTTTTCCAAGATGAATAGTCCACATCAAATAGTGATAATCATGAAGGATTTTTTCTTGACAAGCCAACGATACGACCGTCTAATCTCAAAATTACAACACTAATATTCTTTCATGTTTTCATCCCTCAATAGTATCCCCACCATTGAGTTTTTACCTCATATAAGCACATTTATAATCATATTAATGTGCCTATTTAACCATATTTACCGAATTAGGAACAAAATAAACCAAAAATAAAATATCAACACTACCTCAATATTCTTAATCCAAGTGCATGTTAGAAATCACCAACATTAGATTCCATTGATATGAACCCTCTTTCCCAAATTTACTCTATGATCTTTTGATTAACAAATCTTCCAAAGTGTTCCCTTTATTGGGTTTACACATTAAGTCAAATTAAAATATTTGAAGAGACTCAATCCAACTTCTTTGTCTCAGATTCAAATGACTTTGTGATAAAATGTTTTTCAAGTTCTATGGATCTTTAAACAACTTAAATTTCTCACAAAACATATAATTGTGCTATGTCTTCAAATAATGAACAATAGAAGATAATTCGAAATGAAGTGTTGGGTAGTTATTCTCATTAAACCTTAACTACCATGAGGCATAAGAAACAACGTGATCTATCTTCATGAGAACAAACCCCATCCCTGATCCCAAAGAATCACAATACCCCACATAACCTTATCCCGATTCTAGAAATATCAATATCTGTTTTGTTTTAAGGTGAACATGAATCGCTTGAAAAGTCTTTTGATAGTGATCATTCCATTATAATGGAATAAATTTCCTTTTCAAATATGTAATTGGTGAATCTAGCCATAAAAATCTAAGAACCAAATATCAGAAATAACCAACCAAACTAAGGAAATTGTGCATCTCAAAGACATTCTTTGGTATATTCCAAGATATCACATTCTATATTGTTTTTGGATCCATAGAATCAAATTTTCTAGAGATAACATGGCCAATAAAACATAACTCTTATATCCAAATGGTAATCTTCGAAGTTTGAGCATACATATTATGATCCCATAAGATACCCAAAATTATCACTATGTTTTTCTCATACACACCCTTTTTCCTAGAATACACTACTTTTTCAACCAAAAATACCACCAGAAAATAATCCATATACCTTCAAAATATGTGATTCATCAATGAAATAATGAAAATTGAGGCATTTTTATGAACAAAAGGCATAAACACAAACTTATAATGGCCATATATATTTCTAAAAGTTTCCTTCAGAATATACTCCTTTTGAACCGATAGTTTGTGATATCTTGAATACAAGTCAGTGATAGAGAAATACTAATATCCTATCAATTGATCAAAAATGTTATTAATGTGTAGAATAGGATATTGATTCCTTATCATAACTTGATTAAGTTTATTATAATCCACACAAAGTCTAAGAGTTTCATACTCATTTTTTACAAAACAGACGGTGTTTCCCATAGTTATTTACTAGGATGAATGATCCTTTTCTTTCCAAATCTTCTAAAAATCATTTAAATTCCATTAATTATGCAGGTTTCATATAATAAGATTTAATTGAGATAGGATTGGTACCTAGTAAGAGATCAATCGTAAACAGTACTTCTTTTTTTAGTGAAAACCTAGAGAATTTATCAGTAAAAACATCAGTAACTAATCCAAAATTGTTGGTAGACTAATATTAATGACATCATTTTTATATTAAAATGTCAAGGCTTCAATCTAGTATGAGGTAGTTCCATGTGTTGGTGCTAGAAAACCTACACCACTTACCTTTACATTTAGATTTCATCTAAAGATATGTTCGACACCATCACAAGTTGTAAAACCAACTATTCAGGTATAATAGTCAATGTGAGCTTTGAACAATTTCAAAAAATACATACCCATGATTATTCATAAACATCCATCTCAAGAAAAATTATGTCCCAAACCAATTCATCCCCATCAATGTTATAAGACAACCATTTCATAGAAAGGGATGGCATTCTTTTTTTCCAAGAGGAGTTTGATGTTTCAAAAAATAGGGCATCATCTCAACATGAGAACCCAGAAGATCAATATAACAATAATTATTAAATGAATTAAATTCACCCATATCAGAAAAAATCATAACGATATAACTCAAAAGAATCATACCTCTCGCCATTGATGTTCCTGATTATTAATCCATTATCACGTTATCAATTCTATACAACTTCTTACTCGATGTTCTTTTCTTATTTCTACCCTATTGAGATTTATTTGGTTGAGGAGTCATGGTATTTCTTGAATATCCATGGACTTTTGGGTTTTCTAATGAGATTTATTCTACATCACTCTTCCCATTGAAGTTTATAATTCATAATAAGTATAATAAATGTCCCCATCATTCGACCACAAAGCATTGCAACAATAACATTGTATTTGTCCCATCTTATTAAAATTGTGACATGATCTAGGTAGTGTTATAAAATCTCACATTATGTTATTGAGAGAACCGCATTAAAAATAATTAGGTGTACACTTTGTCTTAGGTGGAATATTCACTATTCCCATCATCTAATTCTGAGTCATACCACCACCTTGGAAATAAGTGTCCCACTTTTGCTTATTCCTAGTATTATATTTATCACCAGTTCACATTAGTATTAGAAAAATTCATCCAAATATATTTACTAATATATCCCTTTTCATAAATGTTCCTCTATTTACAATATATATATAATCCTACTAAAAAATCAAGAAAATATTTGATCAAATCTTTTCTCTCAGCCCCAATAAAAAAATGTGTTTTTCCAAGAATTCATTGTCAACAACATGATGTTAAAATAGAACAAATTCATTAATTTTGTCAAATAATCTATAAATATAAGGATATGTTTCTTTAAATGAAATAATTTTGTGGTTCTTTCAATCTTGAAAGTTTCAGGATAGAAATTATTATAAAAATTATTCAAAATCGTCCCATGTCATTCATTCGTTCAATTTAGTCGGAATTAATAAATCCCACCACTTCCATGAATGAGATTCCGACATGAATGATTAAAACTCTATCTTCATCTCAATTGGTGTGCCAAGAAAATTGGATATTTTATTCCTCCTATTTTCCAAACTTCTACTTTTTCTTATTCTGAATCAACCCAAAATATTGGTTGATTTATCTTTTGGAACTAAGTTGAATGATCCACTTTCCATGGTTCATTGTTTTTTTTCACTATTTCCATGACTTGAAATTCCTGGAAATACTCAAAACATTTGTTGGATCACCCAAGGATCAAGTGAAACCACATTATTATCATCCTCTTCTCGTTGGTTTCTAGTGGGCCTACCCAATTCCATTTGATATAACCAAAAGAAAATTCATTAAGTCTCACTCTATAGAAACTGAAGGCTTAGAAATTTCAAATTTACCACATCACATAAATCACAACCAGAATTTCAGAAATTCAGAAATTTCCACTTTCAAACCATTATTGAGAATTCCACCATTCTATTTAAAATCAAACCGTTTTCGAATTTTTTCAAAAATAAACACTTTTCACCAAATCACAAATCATTACTCAAAATAAATTATATAATCTTAGTGGGAATTCATTTATATAAATTCATTTCAATATCTTATCTCTAGATAAAACCATGATGATGAGGTGAAAACTTCTAGAAGTGTCTCGGAACACCCAATTAACCAACTCCATGGTAACTTGAGTTTCACTATAAAGAGGATGGATATACCTTTTTATAATTTACATTTTTTTCCATAAATCATATCTCTTTGATAACATCCTAAGAGATAGACAAATATGATTCAATGTTAATAACTGAACAATATGATATCATATGTAACATCCCACCCGACCCCATTATCTTGAGAAGTGACAGGGGAGAGACTCGGCCTTAGGTGGCAACCCCAAGACACTAAATACATAAAATAAATACCAAGGGCCTCATAAATAGTTGGGGGATGATTTTGGATTTTAATATAAAATGAAAAAACAATTTAAAAACATAATAAAAAAACTTGTTAATGATTTATGAGCACAAAAATTATAGCCAATACAAAGACTAAACCAAAATACAATATCAAAGTATAAGAAAAATTAATGTGACATAATAAATGAAACTAAATGATAAAAACCCTAAAGGCACCAGAGACCCCAAAAAAAACTCCCAATATACTCATAGTTCAAAATCCTCATTCTTAACCAATGTTAACAAGAATAATCACTTAATAGATTAGATACATTACCTTTACCTGTGTCTTGATATATTACATCAATAAATTTTCCAAAGTTCCCAATAAGGGGGTGAGTAAAAAACTCAGTAGGATTTCATCAATGACTTCCCAAATCACTCCACTAGAATTAAATTTTTATAACATTTATCTAAAATTGTTTAAAACAATTTAAAGCAGTTTATATCCAATTAAAATATTTTTCCATGGAAAACAATCAAATAAGCCTTTAAAACCATTTTTTTCTAGGAATACATCAATAACTAAAACAATTACTTTTCAAGAAACCTCAAAAAATATTTTAACCATTTATCATTTAATGATTTGGAATGATAATTTCCATTTACACACATATTCTCAACAAAAACACACGTAGAATATTGGTGTAACCATTGGCGGTGGAACATCACATCCATACCATGTCCCTTTGATGGTGGTACATCACGAAAAATATCCATATCACTAAACTCATTCACATACATTATGACCAAAACAGATAAATCCATTTCAATAAGATAATTTCAAAAAATAATTTACTCAAATAAACCTGAAATAATGTTAAAATGACCATTTTAAAATCATAAATAATGGTTTTCCAAAAAAAAATCTGATTCCCATGACTTTCATAACCATAAATTCAAATGAGAATTCCAAAAAATAACACCATGATTTTCAAAAAAAATGAATCAATTTAATTAATTTGAAATTGAGCCTTCATGTAATAATCAAGAGGAGTTTAGAGAGAATCCACCTACCACTCAAACATAATAAAAAATGAATAAATACACAAAAATTTTAACAAACTGACTTAAATATTCATGATTCCAATTTAGATCTCATTATGTTAGATAAAAAAATAATATCCCATAAATATTAACATCAAAAAATATGAATCAATCCCCAAAAAACTAGAACCATGAATAAAAAATTGGTATGGAGAATAGATCTAATTAAAACAATGATGAACGAGTACTACTGATGAATCTGGCCCTCCAATACACTTATATTCTCCTATGAATCATTTCGGGATTATAAGGAATTGTCTCTGCTACCATGGGAGGAGTAGGAATTAAGGTTATGTCCTTCCTAGGAAAAATGAGTTGTTTAGGTAGTAAATTTCATTAGATTCACAATTTTCAGATCTACTTTTTCAAGATGAACAGTTAGAGTGCATGGTTAGGAAAACAGTGTGCTAACTGTACGTGTTCCACTATCTCTAAATACACCTCGAATTATTTTCTCCCAAGGTTATACAAACCATAAAATAAATTTATACCAAAAAATCTAGAATTTCACAGTTTTGATTTGAATTTTCATGGTTTGGAAAAATCGTACACCACCCCATTGTCTACTATTTCAGTTTCATGGTTTCAGGGAGGTTTTTTATGGTTTCAATTCACCGTGTTCAAACTGTTAACTTCCAAGAGAGCCTAAAAAATATTCCAAATCTCCATCAATTATCACAAAACATAACCCCATAATTTTATACTCTAAAAATAAATAAATAAACATTCATTTACAAGAAATTAGGGTTTCTACATGTACAATACTGAAATTGTGGAATTCATTACAACATTTGAACCCACTGTATCTCATGATTTATAAATTTGATTTCAAAGATTCTAGATTGACAAGACATAATAGATTTTAAAAAATAGGATTGATATATTTTATATCAAAAATTATTAAGAAATTTTGTTCATAGGTTAAGAACAAAATGAACCATAATTTATGCTTTCCCAATTCACAGTGAAAATAAGACGGAAGAAGGGATAAAAAATGATGAACCTGATTTATTACAATAGAGATCTGATACCAAATGATATGTGATCCAAGAACCTCTCGGAAGTTTCCTAGGAACCTTTTCAATGTTCTCATGTTGAGAACCTGTATCTCTATAAGAAAACAAGTGATGAGGGCTATAAATGGTGGAAATAAATAATAAAGGATAGAGTTGATCAAGGTTCAACCCAAATATAACTTTTCATTAAGTAATATAGCCACAAGATACAAAATAGGATGAGTATTCTTTTGATAAGTCAACAATTACGCAAAAAAATGGTTTCAAGAGAAAACCACCATAATAATGTTTCCTTCATTAATTATGTTGAAAGGGTACAAGGGGTGTCTATTTATAGACAAAGAGTGATACAAATGTATAACACAAAGTTTTTACAAGTCAAAAATCCTAAATGATGCTTTTGAAAATTTTGGAATATACCCATGATTTTAAACAACAAGTAGGACACACTTTTGGAAAATAAATACAAATATCCCACCACTTTTGAATTTGATGTTTACATGGTGGTATGGGTTTTAAATGTGTATAACACGGTATGATGGGTCTTTAGAAGAGTTTTTGGGCCTTAATTATGGAAAATATTGGCTCAGATGCTTCCTCTAATCAAGGGTATTAGGACTCCACTTGAAATTGCATAATTAACCCATTTAAGACCTCCTTTATTATTTTGGTCTTCTCCCTTATCATCAGTCCACCAACTTCGCATAATGGGTCCAGTGAAATCATACGCATTATTCCCTCATCATCAAATCCTCCTTCATCCCCTCATTGCCCATGGGTGCCATGATCCTAAAAAAACACTAATAAAATATTAAAAACATAAAAACACTTAAATTCTATGAAAAGCATAAAAAATCCTAAAAATCCTAAAACCCCTATGATCCCTAAAACCCCTCTCAAAATACCAAAAAATCACAAAAAATCTAAAAAAATCCATCAAAATCCCTTAAAATCCAAAAAAAACTCTAAACACCCTGATAACCCCTAAGAAACCCATAAAAACCAAAAAAACACTTAAAACCCATAAAAAACTAGAAAATATTAAAAACATAAAAAAATTAAAAACCTCTAAAAACCCTAAAAATCATTAAACCACTTAAAACCTTATACCCCTAAAAACTCATAAAACCCCTAAAACCACTAAAATTATAAAAATCCTTTAAACACCTAAAACATTAAAAAAATATAACAAACTTAAAATCCCTAATAAACTCAAAAAATACCCTAAAACACCTCAAAAAATAAAAGAATGCCCTAAAACCCTAAAAATCAAAAAACCCCTTAAAATTATTCAAACCCACAAAAATCCTAAAAAATAGCTAAAATGTATACAAAAGTTAAATACCCTTCATTAAAAAAAACCCCTCATGAAAACCATGTATTACTAAAAACAATTAAACCACCTAATAAACTAAAAAATTCTAAATACCCTAAAAACCATAAAAAACATAATACCCATAAAAACATTAAAAATAGTAAAAACCAATAAAACCTAAAAAATCACTAAAAAATCTAAAAACACATTCAACCCCCTAAAATGTCAAAATTAATAAAAACCATTAAACCAAAATAATATAGAAAATAACCTAAAACCAAAAAAATAGAAAAATCCTAAAACACCTCAAAATCTATAAAAACCCTAAAAAAATAAAACAAATAAAAAATCCCTTGAAATCAAAAAAAACATAAAGACCTTCATAAAAAAATAAAAAAATTAAAAAAATTAAAAATCCTAAAAACCTAAAAATATAAAAAACCAAAAACCCCTAAAATTATTAAATACCCCTAAAAACCCTAAACACCAATAAAAAATATAAAAAAACTTTAAACCCCTAAAAATGTCAAACAACTATAACAATTCATAAATGCTCGAAAACCCATAAAAACAACCCCCCACCCAAAAAAAAACATAAAACCCTAAAAATACTAAAAACCTGTAATATATATAAAAACCCTAAGAACCCTAAAAATCCTAAAAATACCTATAAAACCTAAAAACATAAAAATACCTAAAATCACTATAAACCCTATGAAAACCTTAAAATAATAAAAAATATTAAAGCCCCTAAAAACTATAAATTTACTAAAAACTTAAATAACCATAAAAATAATAAAAAATATAAATACCATAAAAATTACTAAAATCCCTAAAAACAATACAAATCCAATAAAAATCCCTAAAACCCCTAAAAACATAAAAAGCGTAAAAAAATTGAAACCCCCTATGAAAACGTTTAAAACCTAAAAACCTTATAAACCCTAAAAAACACTACCTCAAAACTGGGTTCCCACAGATCCACCCTTAATCAGTGATAATAAAAGTGCTGAAAGGGGGGGGGGCTTTATCAGTGCTAAAAAAAGTGATGATAAAAGGCACATTTAACAGCACTAAAAAAGAATTGTTAAAAGTGATTTTTTATTAGCGATTTTTTATCACTGATAAAGACCCCCATGTTATTAGTGTGTTTTTAGTAGTGCTGATAAAGGGGGGATTTATCATCAATTTTTCCTAGAATTGATAAATTTCTAAAAAAATCATGAAAAATAATATATTGTTATATAAGTATATTTATATTGATATAAATATAATTTGTATTTTTTAATAAGTTTTAGATTAGTATAAATAGACTATTACATTTAATATATAAAAAATTGAGTGAAATTGGATTTAAAATATTTAAAAAATATATATATATTTAATTAAAACATTTCTAATTATAATAGATTAATAATCATTTAGTAACAATTTGAAGACACAAAAAATCAAAAATAAAATAAAAATAAAATATCTAAAATAAGTTTAAAATGTTAATCAAACTTCAAACAGCCATAACTTTTGATCCGGGTGTCTGTTTGAGCTCTATAACATATCAAATAAAATATTGAAACAATATCTACATTTTAGTCACCCAAGGGAACCTTATGTCACATTTTTCATAGCCCAAAAAAGGCACATAATTCCTCTAAAACTAAGTTTTTATTTAGGATACCCCAATTTTTTAACATTCAAACTGGTATAACTTCTGATCTGGATGTCCACTTGGAATGTACCACATATCATATAAGAGATTGTTTTATTTTCTTCAATTTTACTAGTTGTGGAGTTGAAACGGACTTCTGGATCAGATGTTATGGTCATTTTACAATAATATAGATTTTCATAGACCCATATATATGTATTTATTCGTAAATATATATATATATATGTGTGTGTGTGTGTGTGTGTGTCTTTGTGTGTGTGTATGTGTGTGTCTGTGTGTTGTATATATGTATGTATGTATGTATTTATTTATTTATTTATAAACACACATAAAAAACTTATTTTATAAATGTATTTAAAACTAATCTCATAAATATATATTAATATACAAATAAATATACTGATAAAACATTATAACTATATATATATATATATATATGAATAAATATATATGTATTAATATAACTACATATATTTATATAAATATGAATCTATATTAATATAAAAATAAAAATAACTATATATATAAATAGATATATCAATTAATAGAGAAAAAATCTAAATGAATTAGTGGAAAAGGTCAAGGCACACAAGGGTGGAGGTATCGAGTTCGATTTCCAGTGGAAGCAAGGGTCACAGGCGCAAGTGGGAGTGGGTTGCATGGGAAAAGGAAACGTGATGTGGGAGGTAGGGGCCTCTACCTAGCATTGATAGGGGGTCAAGCATTGTTAAAAGCCCCCCAGCATTATATATTCTTTTTATTTTTTTTGGATTTTATGAGTGCTTAAAAAAAGAACTCATAAAAGGTGTCCTTTATCAGTGCTAAATAAAAGCACTGATAAAGGAACTTTTTATCAGCGCTAAAAAAGCGCTGATAAGAGACACCTTTTATCAACGCTTTTTTTTAAGCATTGACAAAAGGGTCCTTTATCAGCGCTTTTAGGAGCACTGATAAAAGGGACCCATATCTTCGACTTGATTAATAGTTCTTTTTCTAGCACTGTTAATGCCCTTTTCTAGTGTTGATAAAGGCCATATTTACAGTACTGAACCAAACAAACACAAGAATCCATAAGAGCCTCAAAAAATTGAAAAAGCCCCTAAAAACCATAAAAACATCTAATAACTTTTAAAACCCATAAAAACCATAAAAAACATAAAAATCCACAAAAAGTCAAAAAAAATTTAAACCCTGAAAAAAATAATAAATTATAAAAAAATAAGTCCCTAAAAATCTCAAAAAACCCATAAAATTCCAAAAAAAACTGTTCAAACCCCAAAAACCCTCAAAATCCCTAAAAAACATGAAAACCATAAACACCCATAAAAACCCTAACAACCCACTAAAAACACTAAAAAACCATTATACCCCAAAAAATGTTAAAGAAATCAAAATACATAAAATCCCCTAATAAACTAAAATACCTTAAAACCCCAAAAAACCATAAAAACTCAAAAATCCCTCAAAATCCATGAAAACCCTCAAAAATAATAAAAAAACTAAAAATCCATAAAAATAATAAAAAGGTACAAAACCATAATACTCTAAAAAAACATTGGGGAAAACGTAAAATCCCAAAAACCTAAAAACACTTAATACCCCTAAAAAACTCAAAATCCATAAAAACCATTACAACCCCTAAAAATGATTAAAACCCCATGAAAATCCCTATAAACATAAAAACCCTAAAAAATGTAAAAATCACAAGAAAAACATAAAAACAAAAAATCTCTTTAAACCATAAGAGCCTAAAAATTCTAAAAACTTAAAAATACCCTAAAATGTTAAAACCCCCAAAAAACCTTAAAACTGTTAAAAACCCTAGAACCCTAAACCCCATTAAAACACTAAATAACCAATAAAAACACTAAAAACCCTTTGAACCCCTAAAAATTTAAAAAACCTTAGAATCCCAAAAAATATCAAAGAACCCTAAAATCCCAACAAAACCATAAAAACCTTTAAACCCATATAGATCCGAAGAATCCTAAAAAATTAATAAAAATTCTAAAAAATTCCTAAAAACATTGAAAACCCTAAAAAACCTTAAAACACCAAATAAAACCTTTAAAACCTAAAAAACCTTAAAACTCTTAAAATCATAAAAAACATTAAATACATAAAATACCTAGACCCTAAAATCCTAAATACCAAAAAACCGCTGAAAAACATTAAAATCCCTAAAACCCATTAAAACCCTAAAACCCCACTAAAAACTCTAAAAATCCTTTAAACCTATAAAAATGTTTACAAACCCTAAAAACCTAAAAACCCAAAAAATTAAAAAAATCTGAACAATCCAAAAAAGCCAGAAAAACTCCAGAAACCCTAAAAACTCTCAAAAAACCAAAAAACCCATAAAAATCCCAAAAAAGAAATAAAAACATAAAAATACTTGGAAAACCCTAAGAAAACCATCAAAAACTAAAATCAATTAAAACCCCTAAAAACCTATAAGACATAAAAAGACTAAAACATTAAAATGTTCTAATAATACCTAAAATCCCTAAAAAATCTAAAAACCCATAAAAACCCTAAAACCCCCTGAAATACCTAAAAACACAACAAAATCCTAAAAACATTGAAAAACCCTTTTAAAACCTTAAATACCTTAAAGAACATAAAACCCCTAAAACCCTAAAAAATACTAGAAACCCTAAACCCCTCAAAAAACCTAAAAAACACAAAAAAACACGAAAAACTCTAAAAATCCTTTAAAATAATCAAAATTATAAAAACTCCAAAAAAACATTAAAAACCCTAAAAAATTAAAACATAATAAAAAACATAATAAAAACCCTAAAACCCTTAAATCTACAAAAATCACTAAAAACCCTAAAAAATAAAATTCCTAAAAAATCCAAAAAAAAACAAAAAACTGTAAAAAACCTTAAAAACCCCTAAGAAAAAGTTAAAAACCTAAAAAAACATAAAACCCCTAAATCCCACTAAAAACTGTAAAAAGTTTCACACCTCTTAAACATTAAAAAACTATAAAAATCATTAAAACCCAAAAAACCTAAAAAAACAAGAAAAACCATAAAAACCCAAATAAACCCTCATAATTCCTAAAAACCCTAAAAAAATTAAAATCATAAAAATCCTTAAAAATTCCTAAAAATGTAAAAAACCCTAAAAACTAATAAAAAAAATGAAAATGATAATTACATAAAGACACTGAAAACCTCTAAAATCCCTAAAATGATAAAAAACCCATTAAACCATAAAAACATACCCTTCCTAAAACCCTTAAAAACCCAAAACCCCATAAAATATAAAAACCAATAAAACAATAAAAACACTATAATCCACTAAAATCATTGAAAACTATAAAAATCCTATATTCCTCAAAAACCTAAAAACCCCTAAAAACTCTAAAAAATATAGACTCCCTAAAAAGCATAAAAATCCTAAAAACACTAAAAATACCTAAAAATGAAAAAACTCGTAAAACCCATAAAGACCATAAGAAAACCACAAATAACTAAAAACACTTAAAACCCACAAAACCTGAAATAACAAAAAACTATAAAAACCCAAAAAACCTAATAACACTGAAAAACTCTAAAAACAAATACAGCTGAAAACTCAAAAAAACCCTAAAGACCCAAAAAACCAAAAAAAACACTAAAACCCTAAAAACATTAAAAACCTATAAAATACATAAAAAATAATTATATTTTAAAATCCATAAAAATACCTAAAAATATAAAAACCATGAAAAACCCTATGAAAAAAATTAAAACATAAAAACACTTAAAACCAATAAAAATGAATTTTTTTTGAAAATCCTAAAGAACTCAAATTCCCTAAAAACCCCAAAAAACCAAAAAAAACTAAAAAAGTCCATAAAATTCTCTAAAAACATAAAAAATGATTAAAACCAAAAGTAAACCTAAAAACACATAAAACCCATAAATCCATAAAAATACTAAAACCATAAAAGAACCTAAAAGGCCTTAAATACCATAATAAACCATAAAACCTTAAAAACACTAAAAACCATAAAACCACTAAGAACCAATAAAACCCCTAAAACCCACTTAAAACTCTAAAAACCATTTACATCTCTATAAATGTAAAAGAACTCAAAAAAACCTTTAAACCCCTAAGAACTAAAAAACCCTAAAACCCCAAAAAACCACCAAAATTTATAAAAAACTAAAAACACATAAAAATACTAAAAAATCCGTAAAAATACTTAGAAACAAAAAAACCCTCTAAAACCATAAGAAAACATAAAAAATTAAATCCCTTAAAACCACTAAAAATATAAATACAAAAAAACCCTTAAAACAATAAAACCCTCAAGAACCCTAAAATCCCCAAAAATCCTAAAACCACTAAAAATTAAAAATCCTTTAATCCTCTAAAAACATTAAAAAAATCCAAAAATTTTACACACCCCAAAAAACTCACAAGAACCCTTAAAACCCAAAATAACTATAAAAACCCTAAAAACCCAAAAACCCTGGAAAAACTATAAAAACAAAAATAACATAAAAAGCCTAAAATCCTAAAAAATCTCTAAAACCATAGGAGATGTTAAGGCTCTGAAAATCACTGAGAAATCCTTAAAATCCTAAAAACACTTAAAACCCCTAAAAATGTAAAACTAGTAAAAACGATAAAAATAATAAAAACACTAAAATACCTTTAAACCCCTCAAAATCCATATAAACCGTAAAACCCATTAGAACCCTAGAATTCCAATAAAAACCCTAAAAAGGAAAAAACCCTAAAACCTTGAAATTCCCTAAGAAAGTCATAAAAACCTAGAAACATTTAAAACCCCTAAAAAACTAGAAAATTATAAAAAACCCCTAAAAACTCTAAAACCCCATAAAAACCCAAAAACATTACATAACAGAAAAATCTATAAAAACCCCTATAAAATAACTTAAAACACTTAAAACACTTTAAACCCATAAAGATGTTAAAAACATTAAAAACATAAAAAACCTAAAAATCACAAGAAAACCCCAAAACACCAAAAAATATAAAAACACAGTAAACACAATAACATTTTCAAAAAAAACCCCAAAAATCAAGAAACCATAAAAACCATTAAAATCTAGAAAAATCCCTAAAATCCAAACAATGTTAAAACCCTAAACCACTGAAAAAATTCTAAGAAACCATAAATCCTTAAAACACATAAAACCCATAAAAATGATAAAAACCCAAAAACCCCCAGAAATTATTGAAGATCCCGAAAATCCCTCAAAATTCCTAAAAACCTTAAAATCCAAAATTCCCTAAAAATCCCTAAAAATGCAAAAAACCCCAAAAACATTGAAAAACATAAAGAAAACATTAAAAACCTAAATACACATACAACCCCTAAAAACATAAAACAATCTAAAAACCATAAAAGCTTATAAACCCTATATAACCTAAAAATCACAGAACCCATAAATCCATAAAAAACTATAAAAACAAAAAAAAAAACTTAACCCTCTAAAAATTTTAAAAACCCCTTAAACCCCAAAAAAATTAAAAACAAAAAAAATTAAAAAACCAAAATCAATCCAAAAAACCCCCAAAAAACCGTAGATACCCTAAAACCCAAAAAACATCAAAATCTATAGAAAATCTTTAAATAATTCATAAAAAACCCTAAAAATACCTAAAATATAAAAAACCATAAAATTCCCTTAGAAAAACTTAAAAACCAATGAAATCTTTAAACCCCAAAAGACCTAAAAACACTAAAAACACTTAAAAATTATAAAACCCCTAAAAGTATCAAAATCACTAACAAATCAAAACATACCCAAGAAACCCATAAAATTCATAAAAACCGCTAAAAACATTAAAATATACAACAAACTATAAAAATCTAAAAACCCAATGAAAACTATAAAAACCCTTCGAACCCTGAAACATTAAAAACCACTAAAAACTATAAAAAACATAAAAATCACAAAAAACCATAAAAGAAACAACCATGAAACCCCTAAAAATTGAAAAAACCCCTCATAATCTATAAAACCCAAAAAAACCCATGACGATCCTATAAAAATCCAAAAAAAATCTAAA
The DNA here is from genome assembly GCA_963277665.1 of Viscum album. Lineage (NCBI taxonomy): Eukaryota > Viridiplantae > Streptophyta > Magnoliopsida > Santalales > Viscaceae > Viscum > Viscum album. Next base: position 1,419,783,297 of record OY728136.1, on the reverse strand, counting down.
AATCTAAATATCCCTAAAACGTATAAAAATAATGAACCATAATAATATAAAAGAACTTAAAACCCCCCAAAAAATATAAAAAACCTTAAAAATACTAAAAACCCTAAAAACATGAAAATCCCTAAAACTCTAAAAAATCAAAAAAATATCCAAGAGATGCACTAAAAATCCATAAAAACATAGAAAACATAAGAACCCTAAAAACCTACGAAAGCCGTAAAAACCTAAAAACACTAAAAACCCCTAAAAACCTATAAAATACTAAAAACACTAAAAACAATAAAATATACTAAAAATCCTAAAACCCATCAAAAACATAAAAATTGTAAAAACTGTAGAAACCGAAAGAACCCAAAAAACCATTCAAAACTCTAGAAAACATAAAAATCCTAAAAAATTTCTACAAAATGCTAAAAAGATAAAAAACCTAAAAACCCAAAAAAATCCAAAAAATCCTTAAAACCCTAAAATAATTTAAAACCCCTAAAAACTAAAAATTACTAAAGACCTAAAAACCCAAAAGAAAAAAATAAAAACATAAAACCGCTAAAAACCTAAAGATTTCAAAAAACACACAAAACCCTAAAAATACAATAAAACCCACAAAAAACCCTAAAACCATAAAAACCTATATAAACAATAAAAACATCTAAACCCTTATAAAAACCCTTAAACCACTAAAAGATTGAAAAAAACATTAACCCCTAAAAATGTTAAAAAACTATAAAAGAACTTTAAAACCTTATAACATAGAATCCCCTAAAACCCATATAAACCCTTAAAACACTAAAAATCCAGAAAAACCATAAAAAAGCATAAAAATTCAAAAAAGGCCTAAAATCCCCAAAAAACGCAAAAACGCAAAAACCCCTCAAAAAACTTAAGAAAACCTTAAAACCCTAAAAACTCCTAAACCCCTAAAAATAAATAAAATTCTAAAAACCCTAAGAAAGATAAAACCCATCAAAATCCCTAAAAACCCTCAAAGACCATAAAAAGTATAAAAATTCATAGAAACACAAAAAAAACCCCAAAAACCTTAAAAAACCCTATGAAACCCTTAAAAGCCTAGAACCACATAAAACCCCCCCAAACAATAAAAACCCTAAAACCATAAAAAAAATAAACAGCCAACAAAAACCTAAAACTGTAAAAAAACTCTAAGACCCTTGAATCCCCTAAAAGTGTTAAAAATTCAAAAAATATGTCAAAACACTAGAAAACTAAAAAACCTAAAAAACAAAAAAAAATCGTAAAAACCCTAAAAAATATAAAAACCCTTCAAATCTATAAAAACAATAAAAACCCGAAAAATCATAAAAATTATAAAAAATCCCTAAAATATATAAAAATTTAAAAAACCATAAAAAACTAAAAAAAACCAGATAAAACCATAAAAATATTAAAACTTAAAAATACATAAACCCCTAAAACCCAAAACCCCCAAAAATATAAAAACAAAAAAACCCTAATAACCATTAAACCCCCTAACAATTAAGAAACCCAAATACCCTAAAAACAACTAAAAGCAATAAAACCCCTTTAAACCCCTATAAATGAAAAAAAAACTCTAAAAACCATAAATATCCTAAAAAACTAAAAAAACCTTAAAACCATAAAATACCATAAAAACCATAAAAAACCTCCAAACCTCAAAAATCCCAAAAAAACCTAACGAACCATAAAAATACAAAAAAAATAACTAAAAATATAAAAATATAAAAAACTCTAAAAACCCAGTTAAAACCATAAAAACATAAAAACCCTAAAACCCCTAAAAATATAAAAACCATAAAAAAATTTTAAAAACCCTAAAAACCGTAAAACCCCTAAAAACCTTAAATAAAATAAAAACCCATTAAAACCTTAAAAACTCTAAAATACCCTTTAAACCCCTAAAAACATTCAAAAACTCTAAAAATTCTTAAAACCCCTAAAAACACAAAATAACCCTTAAAAACAAAAACACATAAAATCCCAAAAAACCCTAAAACATAGAAAAACCCTAAAAAGTCATAAAAATCCAAAAAAATACCAAAACAATCTGAAAAAGTGTAAAAATTATAAATACCATAAAAAATCTAAGAAATAATTAGAAACATCAAGTCAATTTAAACCCCTAACAACCTAAAAATAGTGAAAACCCTAAAAAATATAAACCTAAAAAACACTAAAAACCCTTGTAATCACTAAAACACTAAAATGAATAAAAATACTAAAAACCCCTAAATATCTATATAAACATAAAAAACCATAAAAACTGAAATCCATAAAAACCTAAAAACACTAAAATCCTTAAAACACCCTAAAAACCATAAAAACCCCTAAAACCACAAAAACCATGAAATCATAAAACCCTCTAAAACCCTAAAAACCATTATGAACTATAAAAACCCTTTAAAACCATACAAATGTTAACAAACTCTAATAAATAATAAAATCCTTAAAAACTCAAAAAACACAAAACCCCAAAAAAACATAAAAACCTCAAAAACCGTAAAAACCCTAAAAACAATAAAAATTCACAGAAGGGGAAGTAGTGCATGAGTGATATAGGGATAAAGACCAGTGATGGAAGAGATTCAAATAAATGTTGTGATAGGATATCCTTTGTTAGAGGAAATATTGCGGTAATCCCCTGGGCCGAAGGTATCTCATTTATTTGAGAGACTGAAGTAGGACCCAGTGTTTGAGTGTGAGAAGGGAGGAATGGAGAATGATGAAGGATTGGGGTCCCCTAGGTTGTGCTGTGAAGTTTTACAGGAGTAGGGGCAGGATGGAAGAGTGGAGGAACATTCTTCGTGTGGGGAAGAAATGAAGGTGCAGGCCTCGGTGGGGGAGGTTGCTACACAGGGGCTGGTGAAACTGTCACGTTTCGCTAGTATGGAGGTGGCACAACTTCTGGTTAATCGGGGGGGGGGGTCACTACTGTCTTGGGAGGAGTGGATGAGAGACAAGAGGCCATGGTTTCGTATTTTGGGCATTCTAGACATAGGGAGGCATAGTCCTGGGATGGTGCCCCCTGAGTAACTGATTTTTTTGTCTTAATTCTGTGGAGTTAGAGGGTATAGATGATGCAGAAGGGGATGTGGAGGAGTAGGGGCGACAAAGGAAATGGGGTAGGTTTTTGATTTTAGGGTTGTGTCTTCTGCTAGGCTGTGTACCATTGTTGAAGAAAATGGTCCCGTAGTGGATCCTCTACTTGGTGATGTTTGTCATAGACACGATGTGATGGATTTTCCCCTGCTTATGGCTTATGATGATGGTGAGGGGGAGGAGGAAGGACAATGTGTTGCTTCAATGGTCCATAGAAGTGATATGCAGGATGGGGTTTTGGTATTGTGCGGTGGAGAAAGGGTGTCCTTGATGGGGGAGGATGCTATGCAGGGGGAAGTACCTGGGCAAGGGGAGATGATAGGGCATTGTTTTGTGGTGATAGAGGGCTCCCGAGGCATGGGTTGGGGAATTTGGCTATGTTGGTGCATGAGGGGGGCTCTATTGGTGATTCTTCTTTGCAGGGGGCTCTGGCATGGTTGGCTAGTGAACCTAGGGATGTGATAGAGTCTGTTTCGAAAGTCTTCAAGCTGACTAGGGAGGAGGGGTGATTGTAGCTTGCCCTCACTATTGTGGCGCCCAACTTACCGTAGTGTGGGGTTCCTGCCACCTGCTCCCAAAATTAGTAATCCTCCATCATCCCAGAGAATGTATTTTCCAGGGGGATGCTCGACGAATGAATTTTAATATGGCTGTGATCGGTAAGGAGAGGGCCTGGCTAGAGGTGGCAATTCCAGATGGGAAGGAAAACAAATCGAGAAGGGTCTCCTTAGACCCCCCAAAGCAAAAACCGAGGAAAAACTATTCCACTTTTCCAAATACAGTTTCCACATGAGCATCTTGAAAAGATAAGGAATTTGCATATAGCAGGGGTGGTCATCCTATTAGGGCGTAACTTAATGTGGAGCATCAACATCTTAGAGAGTACTACACTACCTTACTAAAGGATTATGAATCATCTAAATGGGATTTGGTGGAGTCAGATTCTTCCTCTTGTTTTGGTGCTGATGGGGACCCACTTGGAGATGGATACTTTGATTTGTAGATTCTGCTTTTTTCTCTTCTACTGCTGTGTTTGGTCTTTTGTGTCCTTTCATTTCTTCATTTTCCTTTCGGAGATTTTTTTTGGGTATGGGTTGATTGGACCTGCCCCTCCCTGGTTTTTAGTGTTCTCCCTTTTCTATTAACTTTGGGGGGGGGGGGCAGGAATAGCCTGGCTCCCACATCTACCTTTCCCAAAAAACAGTAATATCCCTAAAACCCCTAAAACCTCTCGGAATCCCTAAAAATCATAAAACCCATAAAAATTGTAAAAATTACCCAAAAATACCTATAAACATAAAACCCCCCCAAACCCGTAAAAATCATAAAAAACCTTAAACAATTAAAAGAAAATAAAACCATGAATGCCATAAAATACTAAAAAATACTAAAAAACCCTAAAACCTGTAAAAACCATACAACCCCTCAAAATACCTAAAACCATTAAAACCTATAAAAATACTAAAAATTCCTTAAAATTACTTAAAAATAGAAAAACCCTACAACTCTGAAAAATATAAAACCCTTAACAAAAATAAAAAACACTAAAAACCATTAAAACCCTTAAAATGACCAAAAATCTAAAAACCCTAAAAACCACTAAAAATGTCAAAAATATATAAAAAACCATAAAAGCCCCTATAGGACACAAAAAAAACATAAAATCCCACAAAAATATCCTTCAAACCCTAAAAAATTCTAAAAACTCCAAACCTCTATAAAAACACAAAAAACCCATACAAATCCTAAAAAATACCTAAAAATCCTTAAAAACGCAAAACCCTAAAAAATCAAAAAAATCCCTAAGAAAAACATAAAAACATAGAAACACATAAAACCCCTAGAAACTAAAAAAAACTAAAAAAATAAAACACATAAAACACATAAAACAACTAAAAACCCTAAAATCCCTCAAAATCCATAAAAACCCTAAAAACCCATAAAATTCCTAAAGCGATAAAAATACAAAAAAATGTAAAAAACCCAAAAACTGTGAAAAAAAACTCAGAAAATATTAAAACCTAAAAACTATTAAATCACCTAAAACACCATTAAAATGTGAAAAAACCTTAAAGAATTGAAAACCCCCAAAAACCCAAAAAACCATAAAATCCTTCAAAAATCATAAACACCATAAAAACGTAAAAAACTAAAAATGCATAAAACCCCTAAAAACAACTGAAAACTCTAAGAACCCTTTAAAAACATAAAACATTCAGAAAAAATATAAAAAACCATAAAAAGAAAAAAAACTAAAAAACTGAAAAACACCAAAAAAACCCTTAAAATAATAAAAAAATAAAAATACCGAAAAACACAAAAAAACCCTAAAAAACCTAAAAACTCTAAAAAGGCCCAAAAAACCTCAAAATCCATAAAAATATTAAAAATCAAAAATTCTAAAAAACCCCTAAAAATTACTATAAATGTAAAAAAAACCCTAAAAACTCTAAAACAACTAAGAAAACATTAAAAACCTAAAAACCCTAAAAATCCCTTAAAAACCTAAGAATGCTAAAAACCCTAAAAACCATAAAACCCACAAAATCCTTATAAAACCCCAAAATCCATTAAACTCATAAAATTACACTAAAAATATAAAAACCCCTTAAACCCCTAAAAATATTAAAGCTAAAGAAGACGGTCGATCTGCTCTCTCTTGCTCTGCTCTGTGATGGTGGCTTTCCTCTGCCGGATTCAAGACGACGGCGACCTCCGCGACTTGCCCCCCCCCCCTCCCGAGGGGGAGGGGTCCTCTCCGATTCTTGATGAAAGCAGAGCCTTCATTCCATTCTCGGATCCTGATTTTCCCCCTTATTTTCCGCGTATTAATATCATCCCTAAGGTGTCAGGTATGTTTGAAGGTCATCTGAAGCTGCAATTGTCAATTTCAGAGTTCAACGAGGATTTAGCGTTGCATAATCAGACTCTGGTGGCTTGATTCTATAACTGGCGCCCTCTGGTGGATGTTTTAGATAGATTTGTGTTCGATCATTGGGATCTCCAGGATAGGGTGACGATGGGCTTGGTTGATGCCTGCCATATTTTGATCCACTTTGCTTCTAAGGAGGACATTTTCAAGGCCTGGTCTACTGCCCCTCGTAGATATGACGGTGCATGCTTTTCTCTCTTCAGGTGGAGATTTGATCTTAATCTACGTCGTGACTCGCCTTTGGTTATCATTTGGGTATGATTTTCTGAACTCCCTCTTCCCTACCAAATTTTTTCAATTCTTACAATGATGGGAAATTTGGTTGGAATATTTCTATGTTTGCATTGCCGAATGTGATCCGTCTGTCATATGGTTTCTCCGAGAGTCTATATTGAGGTTGATTTTTCCAAGAAACCGGTTGATTTTTTATAGATTGATATTGGAGAAGAGCTGCGGTGAAAGATACCTGTGGTTTTTGAATCCTGGGTGAATTACTGTGAATTTTGTCCGACTCTTGGTCATGTGAAACAAGTGTGTTGTTGTGGGGGCAGTTATTTCTTGGTTTCTAAGAGTGATGTTTGTGCCACCCCCCAAGGTTGAACTTGGATTCTTACCATGGGGATCGACCATTCCCTGATAAAAATGAGTGGGAGCTTCACCCAAGGGTCTTGGTAAAGGATGCTTTCAATTGGTGGAAGGATGATTTAGGATGGGCAGGTGGTTCCCCTTCGTCCTGTGGGGTGGTGGAGGTGGTTCCGGAGAAAGATATGGTTGTTGATGACTGCTTGTAGATGGTTCAGATTGGGGTGTGCAGTGACATTCCGTGTCTAGGTTCTGAGGGGATGAGGATGGAGGGGTTGCTGATGAATACTGCTTATGCCGAGGAAAATGGTCAGGAGTTAGAACAGGACCCGGTTCTCACTTTGAATCCATTTGCAGTGCCTGATCCAGAGGAGGGGGAGTGTCCGGAGTCACTGGATGATTCTCAGGATGATGAGGAGCGGTAGGTCTCTGACATCCACTTAGAAGAGATGGTCTGAAATACCCCGGGTGATGATTTAGGTGGTGTTAAGGCCATACCATCTGTTCATTTTATAGAATAGGAGTTGCGTCATGCGGCCCCATCTGTGCTAAGCAGACTGTGGTCTAATAGAGTTCAGGAATGGAGCTTGTGGTCTTTGAAAAGCTACCTCCCAGTGTTGAACTCACTGATATGATTGTTCTGTATGGTTCCAAAATCCCCCTTGAGAAACACCGACGTGATATTCTACAGCAGCCCAATGTGGGCTTAGTTCATCTTGACATGGATCCAAGAGAATGTTCTAAGCCCGCGGTTGTTGATTCTAGTCCGGAGGGGAGCCCCAAGGTGGTGGGTGTTAATGATGTCCTTCACAGCAGGAGGGGGAGTGCTTCCCCTGTGAAGAGGAGGGAAATGAGAGACTATTCATCCCTTCCATAAGCAATGTCAAAAAGGGCCTCCTCGAAGGATTCCAAAGATATGGAGGATTCTCTTGCAAAAGATCGAGCGGATAAGAAGCTGGAGAAGAATCGACTTAGGAGGTACTGTATTGACTTCCTCAAGCAGTATGAGTCATCTGAATGGGAAACAGTGGACTCGGATGCCACCTCTGAGTATGGTGCAGACGGGGATCCCTATGGATGGGAGGACGCATGATGTGAGGCTGCGTTGTTTGGTCTACTGTGTCTTTTTCTGTTCCTTTGTTTTCTTTGTTCTTTTTCATTTTGGGGGTTTGTTTTTGGGTATCCACTAGTGTAGAAAACGTTTTTTACGTCAGTTATTTTTCATTTTTTACGTCGGGTTTTAGCCAACGTTAATACGGAAGACTTTATAAATAACGTTTTTTACATCGGTTATTTAAAAACCGATGTAACATACATAACATAGTGGTGTTTATCACGTCGGATATTTAATAACCGACATGAAAAAACCCAGGGGTGGCGGGGTTTATAATGTCGGTTATTATATAACCACTGTGATAAACTTGGGGGGCTTTATCACATTGGTTATACAATAACCAACGTCATAAACATGTGTGGGTGACTTTATCAAGTCAGTTATTTAATAACCGACGTGATAAACTCCTGGGCTATGGTTTATCACGTGAGTTATTAAATAATTGACGTGCTAAACCAGTCCCGGGAGGGGTTTATCGCGTCGGTTAATCAATAACCGACGTGATAAAAAGCCAGGGAAATGGTTCATCACGTCGGTTATTAAATAACCGACGTGATCAACCAGTCCCGGGAGGGTTTTATCACATCAGTTAATCAATAACCGAAGTGATAAAGCATTTCCCAGGTCATTTATCACGTCGGTTATTACATAACCGACGTGATAAAACATGCCACAGATGTTTATCACGTTGGTTATGAAAAAACTGACGTGATAAACACTTCTCGATTTCTTTATCACGTCGGTTATAAAATAACCGAGTGAAAATGAATTTTTTTTAAAAAAAATCCACTGTAGTCCTCTGCTCTCCCCCAAAATCAACCAGAAACCAAATCAATAATTCATACCACAAAAACAGAAGATCAAAACATGAACTAAAGAAAATTTAAGCATTTCCATTGATAACAGATAAAACTTAACCACTTGATATCCCCCACCCTCAGGTATACCCCCTTTACAGCCCTCCCCCACCCCATTGGAGCTCCCACCACACCCCTAGACTGCCCCGACCCCCTGGACAGCCCCAAACACCCCTCGAAAACCCCCCCACCCTTCTGAACAGCACCCCCTTACCCCCTCACCCCACTTGACAGCCCCCACCACACCCCTGGACTGCCCCCCGACCCCCTGAACAGCCCTCAACACCCCTCGACAACCCCCCCCCCCCCACCCTCCTGAACAGTACCCCATCACCCCACTTGACAGCCCCCACCACACCCCTGGACTGCCCCCGACCCCCTGGCCAGCTCCAAACACCCCGGGACAACCCCCCCACCCTCATGTTTACCCCCTATACCCTAGACAGCCCTCCCCCACCACAATGGAGCCCCACCACACCCCTGGACTGCCCCCACCCTCCTGAATAGCACCCCCTCACCCCTCACGTCACTTGACAGCCCCCACCCCATTGGAGCCCCCACCACACCCCTAGACTGCCCCGACCCCATGGATAGCCCCAAACACCCCTCTACAACCCCCCCCCCCCCCCCACCCTCCTGAATATCACCCCTCACCCCACTTGACAGCCCCCACCACACCCCCTGGACAGCTCCAAACACCCCGGGACAACCCCCCCCCCCCCCCCACCCTCATGTATACCCCCCACACCTCGAACATCCCTCCCCCACCCCAATTGAGCGCCCACCACACCCCTGGACTGCCCCAACCCCCTAGACAGCCCCAAACACCCCTCGACAACCCCCCCCCCCCACCCCATCCACCCCACCGGACAGCCCTCCCAGACCCCTGGACACCCACACCCTTGAAACCCCTCCCCCCCCAGACCAGAATCCATACCATAAAAACCATCCTAAGTAGACCAAAACAAGAAGTAGAGAAAAATTAAACATTCACATATATAACATTCAAAACATACACTTTCAACTTCAAAAAAAACTAAATCCAACCTAAACAACTACCAAATACACAATTACAATGACAATATTCAAAATTACATTTTACATTACAAACAACTAAAATTTAATCAAACCTGTAAAAGAATTTGACCACTCCACATGCAGTTGTTTGATGTCTTTAGCATTATAGGGTTGAGGGTCATCAAAAAGATACAAATGAAAAGGATAGTAGTTAACGTGTATAATGAGTAAATCAAATTGAAATATTATGGAAAAGTTTTAGAGGAAATCTTACCAAGTCAAAATTCACAACAGTCCCAATTGTTATTATTTCATACATAAATATTAACATATAATATCCGAATTCGATGACGCCTTGTTGTTCATGACAATTCTGTTTGAATGAGTGTAAATTCAATATATTATTTTAATGTAATAAATCAAAAAGTACAAATTATAAATGGATATTTACCTTCGCATTTACATATTTGATCTTTGCATTCCTTTTCTTTCCATTTTTTCGAAAGTAGACCCATGCACTGTTAGAAAATAATACTAATGGGTTAAATTTAAAATTCATTATAATATATAAAACTATTGAGAAATGGAAACTTACTTTTCCAATATATTCTTAAAACATTCCCGCATATTATCATGGATAGAGAATATCCAATAAAGTGCTTTCTCCCTTGGGAAAAAAACCCCTAACATCCAATGATCACTGATAAAAGGAAATTTAACGTTAGTGGTTTTTTATGTTAAAATATAATTAACTCTTTGAGAGAGATGTGTTTCATACCTCTCACAAAAAGGCATCATCCAACATTGTTTGACTATATTCTTTTCAAATCATTCAGCAATATAAAGCATTCTTTGTTCCTCATCCAATCCACATGCTTCAGGGGAAATCAATTGCGGGTCCATGAATCCATATACATCTCTCAGCTCATTCCTCTCACAAATTTTATAAAGATACCTAATAAAAAACAGACATAAGTATACATTTTTAATAAATATAACGCAGGGAAAATGTGTTAAGACTTACATGGAAAAAATTTGCACCATGTTGATGCCCAAATTATCTCCAGTAACAAGCTCCATGATATTAGTTTTCATAATCCCCACATTTATTTCATGTCCACAAACATGAGCTTCCATTGGAAACTCATAATGATCCGCCAACAAATATGAATATCTTGACAATCTGTCAAGACTACGGGATTCTGTATCTGATGTCATAACTATTTGTCTTTGTTGTTGTCTATACAGTATTTCATTACCGTTGAAGTATTCCTATAAAAATAAATTGAAAAATTATTAGTTTTCAAATGATAAAACAACTTTAATAAAAAAAATTAAAAGATATAACATTTATACCTCTATGGTAATGAGTCGAAGAGGTATGTATGGCCAAATTAAAAAATGGACGATACTATGTCAAACCGTCGCCACCTCATCTGTAGGTAATGGTACCCGAGCTGATCTATCTATAATATCATGTACAGTGACCCTCTGATTCTCTACCTCTAATTGTTGATGATGAACTATATCTCCTATACAATATACCAACCCATATGCTACTATATGCTATTGAGAATCATCAACATACAACTCGCAATAAGTAGGAAGCTGCGGCGGAGGAGTAGGATAAAAAATGGGGTTAGCAGGTTGAGGTGGGGGAGTGGGAGCTACTGGTGGAGGTGGAGGATAAATAATGGGGTCTTCAGGGGGAGGTGGAAGAGTGGGAGCTGTAGTATGAAATTGTCTTTTCATGTCTGCAAACATAGACTGCACTGACGCTCTAATCTTGTCCTCCATCGTCGTATTAATATTTTGAATTTCAGACTCCAAGGAATCAATTTTTTTTTTCTATAAACCCCCTCAATGTTTGAAGTTGAAGAATGTGGCAACACTTTTCTTACTGATACACCTGCCGGATATTCTATTACATGACCAGAATGTTCGGGCCTTCCCAGTGCTACAGATAAAATATCTTCCCTCCTAGTAGCTGTAAATTTCCCCTATCAACTCTGCTCCTCAAGAGAGTCCTGTATTAATTAATTGAAAATTTCTGTAATGATTGAAATTATATGAAGAAAATGGTTAAATTAAATAAATAAAATATATATCTTACAATCCTCTCATCTACGATTCTCGATTCATCCAAAAGATATTGCCCTTTTTCCCCTTCTGAGCTCTCTTCCATTTTTCATGTCTAGATGGAGGGGATGGAGGGGCCACCTCTCCAGAGCTTGACGACTCAACTCTTAGTTGTTGAAATTTTTATACCATAATTTGTTCTTCCAATAATGCATACCCTCCCCACGATAAACTATGAGGGTATACATTTTTAGATTGGATCTCTTGATGATCTTTCTATGATTGTTTTAAATTAAGAGTAAGAAATCATTAACTAAACTTTAATAAGACCATTTATATAAGAAATATTATAAAAGTTTACACTGCCCTTACCAAAAATGACTCTTTTCTTCTACTTTCAAAAAACGGTTTCCATGTGTCTCCATCTATAAAGGGATATATACAACATGGATTTTCATGACTCCTATGACCATAAATGAAATCAATTAAGAGGGTTGATTTGAAATCCCTCCATCTACTAGAAGACAACGATAAGCATTTCTTCATTACACCTCCAAGTTTCAGGAATATCAAATGTAATCTGATAAAGAAGAGGTTAAACATATTATATATACTAGAAAAACTTAAAGAATATTCAAACAATAGCAAAAGATCTTACCAAAATCGTCTCCCATAACTGAGAGATTATCGCTTTATCTACACTTCTCCATTCATCATACAGAATGCTTACTTTTCTCTTAGCCTGAGTTTCTAAAAAAATCTTAAAATCTTTTTCATTTGGACCTCTAGGAATATCATCATCATCAAACTCAATGACTATCCTCTGATCCTGCGTACAGTCAACTGATAATTTTGGTAAACGTGTGCACCCACGTTTACCAACCTTTGAACTCTTTGTTATAATAGGAGCATGTGAATGTTCCTCCCCAGAGGTATGGCCAATATTCTCATCTCCAGAATCATGTCGTTGATCAACTGAATGATCTTTCATTATCATTAAATTCAAAAAAACAAACGTTAGTTCAAAAATATACAAATTCAAATATTTTAATACTACTGTAATAAGAAAATAGAAAAGTGTACTAAGTTACGTAATAGTAAACATTGGTAATATGGTAATCATGTTAAACATTGGTAAAGATGGTAAAGATGGTAAAGATGATCAAGATGGTAAACATGGTAAACATGGTAAAGTAATCGTCACTGTACAAAAATAATAGATATATAATTCATGTAACGGTAAACATGATAAAGTAAACTAAACAAACTTAAAACAAACAAAAACTTATACTTATTTTGTTTTAAAACATGTTTTAATAATTAAAAAACTTACAAAATCTAACATTTATGAAAAAAATAAATGTAAACAAGAAATAAACATATGTTACCTGTAATTTTAGGAATGTACAAATGGATTGTTTTCCCAAATTCCTTCGTCGTGATCATTCCTTATGGCACAAACCATGTCTTCAACATGCTCATCATTATGTTATGTTAATCTTTCCATGGAAGTAGGGATCTCACATAAATCAGCATCTTCATCAACATTATCCTCACCAACATATTGTTTTTTCCCCTGTAAAACAACAGCCCACTGCATATCTGATTGATCTACTACATAGAAAATTTGTTTTTCATGTGTTTCCATTATAAAGGAATCAGTTGTGTCTTCCAATCTATTCAGATTAACAAGTGTCATTCCAAATTCATCGTGTCTGACACTGTTGTAACCGATAAACCATTTACAGTTAAAAACAGGAACTTTAATTTTAAATTAATAAACCTCCCATATGTCTTCAATCACTCCATAATATGCACTTGATGCAGAAATTGGGTTTTTGTCCTTAGCACTGAAAAATGCATTGCTTCTGCAAACACCAATACACCACTATTCTGAACTGCACTTTTTTTGTCCTGATCTTTTTTATGAAATGTATAGCCATTAATGTCATAACCGGACCATGTTATCCCATTTAAACATGGACCACCCACTGTCCATTTTAATGTATCTGGTACATTTGATCTACCAAGGAAAGTCTTTTTACTCCATTAAAAAGAAGTTTTGTTGTGCTCATTCAAAATCCACATTTCTTTCTTCTTTGGATGACATTGTTTCAACTCATTAATATGCAATGTGATATACGGTTGAGAATCAACTATGTTATTCAAGATGTATGATTCAAACTTCTTCATCTGTTCAGCTAACAATGATTTGAATTTCAATCCACGAATCCCCTTTCCCTCATTATTAACTCGTTCTTGGCGAGATGGAGGCAAACCTATGTGTTGCGCCGCAGCCATGTAGCTTGTACAAAACTCTGCTACCTCCTCAGAAATATACTTTTCAATAATGTAGGCTTCAGGTCGATATGTATTTTTAACATACCCCTTTAATATTTTCATATACCTTTCAAATGTATACATCCAATGAAGATATATAGGTCCACGAAGCATTATTTCTCGAACAAGATGAATCATTAAATGCACCATTATATCAAAAAAAAGTTGGAGGAAAATACATTTCCAATTGACAAAGTATAAAAATTGCATCCTTTTCCAAAAATTTTAAAGCATTCACATCAATCGCCTTGTTACAAATTGAATTGAAAAAATAACACAACTTTATCATAGTCTTTATGACATGAATGAGAAATATTCCACGCAATGCAACTGGTATAATTTGTTGCATCATGACGTGAAAATCATGTGATTTCATACCTATCAACTTCAAGTCTTTCAATGAGACAAAAAATTTTACATTTGAAGAATAACCTTGAGGCACTTTGATATCATTAAGACACTAACAAAAGATAATTTTCTCCCTCTTCGATAATTTCTGACAAGCCGGGGGAAGTAATGTTCGTCTTCCTTTAGGAGTGGGAGCTAACTCCAAACGTATTCCCATTGATAGTAAGTCTAATCTTGCATTTAACCCATCTTTAGTCTTTCCTTTAATATCTAACAATGTTCCAATCAAACAATCACATATATTCTTCTCCACGTGCATGACATCAATATTATGTTTAACTTCATGATACCTCCAATATGGTAGCGCAAAAAATATTGACCTTTTCTTCCAAATATGTCTATCATTACCAGATTTCTGTGTCTTTCCCACTGTCACATCAAGGTTTTTCACCCTCTCAAAATATAGATCTGGTGATAAAGGTTTTGGAGCAGTATCAAATTCTTGTGAGCCATTGAATGCCTTTTTTAGTCTTCTATAAGGGTGATGCATAGGCAAAAACATTCGATGACCCATGTACACTGTTTCCTCCCATGATGCAATTGACAATATGATGTCTGTTGTTCGCAAATTGGACATGATTTATTCCCTTTAACACTGTATCTAGACAAATTTCCATATGCTGGGAAGTCATTTATAGTGATCAGAAGCACTGCATGCAGTTGAAAATATTCCATTTTATAAGAATCATACACCCTAATACCATCAACCCCTAATAGTTTCAAATCATTAATCAACGGTGACAAGTAAACATCAATGCCATTGTCGGGTTGATTTGGACCAGAGATCATTATACTCAACATGACATATTTGCGATTCATACAAACTTCAGAAGATAGGTTGTAAATTACCAATAAAATAGGCCATGAACTATGTGTGCTACTGAGGGTTCGATATGGATTCATTCCATCTATGCACAACCCTAATCTGAGATTTCTTATTTCATTTCCAAATGTAGAATATTGCGCATCAATTTTCTTCCATTGTGGACAATCAGCTGGATGACGTATTTTTCCATCACATACCCGCTCATCAGCATGCCATCTTAACCTTTTCCCTCATGTGAATTAGAAAATAAAGGTTTGAAATGATGAATTATAGGAAGATACCAAAATACCTTTGAAGGGAGCTTTGTAATCTCTACATCATCCTGTGATTTCTCTTTCACCTTATACCGTGATGTCCCACATTTAGGACACTCTGACAGAAATTCATATTCCTTCCTACATATAATGCAGTCATTCGGACATGCATGTATTTTCTTGTATCCCAATCCCATCGGGCATAATATTTTC
Source organism: Viscum album (assembly GCA_963277665.1). NCBI lineage: Eukaryota > Viridiplantae > Streptophyta > Magnoliopsida > Santalales > Viscaceae > Viscum > Viscum album. Next base: position 1,419,767,579 of record OY728136.1, on the reverse strand, counting down.
TTGGCCTTGTAATTTGAATCTGGAATATCGTTATCTTTTGAAAGAATTTCTTTCATCAATTGTAGTAGCTCTGTAAAACTTCTGTCACTCTATCCATGTTTCGACTTCAGGTTAGTCAATCTTAACACCGCCGACAAAACCGTAAAATCTGTACAACCAGGATATAATGGTTTTTCAGCATCACCATATAGACGTGAAACTGCCGGTTCTATCTCAATTTGTTCTGCTACAATATCGCGAATCATTTCTTCAATTCCATCAGAGTTACCATCTTGTGAATCATCATCATCAGTGACATTTTGTCCAGTTTCACCATGACAAATCCAAGGGTTGTAACTCGGATTAAAACCATGACATATCAGATGATATTTTATCTCTCTACTTTTCAACTTCTTCATATTCAAACATTTCAGACACATACAGAAAAAAATTTCACTACATGGAACATTTCGTTTAGAAAATTCCAAAAAGGCATCCACACCTTCCTCATATTCATTGCTCATTCGATGTGCTGTAATCCAACTTCGACTCATTATTACCTTTACCAAATATAAAAAATATATATATTTTTAAGATAAGACAAATAAAAGTTTATATGAAAAAAATCATAATTTGAATGTAAAAAAATTTTGAAATATAAAACAAATTTATGCATATTTAAAAAAATATGCTTGAATATTATTATTAAAAGAAAATATAGTTAGATATAACAGTTTTAAATTACATTGAATAAAAGAAAACCATGGTGCCTACATGGTTGATAGAAAATTGGAGAGAATGGAGTAAACCTGAGAATCAAATCATATTTAAAATAAAAACTCAGATGGAGAAAATCACCCCTCCTGGACACCACCCCCACCCCCTACCCCCTTGGACACCCCCCCTCGACACCCCAACCCTCTGGACTTCCCCCACCCCCTGGAAAACCCCCTAAACCTTCTGGATAGGCCCACACCCCCTTGGACAGTGCCCCCCCCCCACACACACACCAACCCCCTTGGACACCCCCCTGGACACCCCCCAACCCTCTGGACAACCCCCACCCCCCGGCCAACCCCCAAAACCCTCTGGACAGGCCCCCACCCCCTTGGACAGCCCCCCACACCCTCCCACCCCCTTGGACACCCCCCAACCCTCTGGACAGCCCCCCCAACCCCCTGGACCGCCCCCACCCCTCCTAGACACCACCGCCACCCCCCTACCCCCTTGGACACCCCGCCAGACACCCCCCAACCCTTTGGACAACCCCCACCCCCACCCCCTGGACAACACCCCACCCCTCCAGACAGCACCACCCCCCACCCCTCCTGGACACCACCCCCACCCCAGACCCCCTTAGACACCCCCTGGACACCCCCAACCTCTGGACAGCCCCCACCCCCGGACAACCCCCAAAACCCTCTGGAGAGGCCTCCACCCCCTTGGACTGCCCCCACACCCACCCACCCCCTTGGACACCCCCCTGGACACCCCCCAACCCTCTGGAAAACCCCCACCCCCAGACAACCCCCCAAACAATGGTTTACATATAAAATCTAGGCATGGTGAAAAACTAAAAACACATGAATTTAATATATACTTCATCATGAAATAGATGGAATTAAATATTATTAAATATGGATAATTAAATGATCATATGATAATTAAAAATAACCATTGATATTCAACTAGTCAAATGATCACAAGTTTTCTCGATAAGAAATATCATAATAAGGTAATGGATAATTCTAGAAATCTTAAACATATTGTCGAGGCCTTGGACAAGGCCTTAAAAAATACTAGGGTATGCCCTCAGCAGAACCCATTTTTATTTGGAATCATGAGACATAGCGATGCATCGAAGGGCCATAGAGGTCAACAGACATTACATTATATGTCTAATAGATTCTCATATAAAAGAGGATAGACATAAGCAGCAACAACACATAAAATATCATTTCCAAATTCTTACATTTAATCAATAACCATTCTATGAAGTAATATAGGTGAATGAGATCATTACCTGTCAATGACAACAAAAATTACCATCAATGTTGGGCATTCGAGAAACAAAAATAAACTAAACAAAAGTAGTTGAGGCTTACATGAATATTGCAAAGATCTAATAGATCTAGGGATGATAAATAAGATGTTGATGGAAAAAAGAGGTAAGAGGGTTTGAAATCGAAGAATCTTACCTAGTTTAAACACAAAAATCGCAAAACAAAAATATAGACTATCCGGAAAAAAAAATGAACGAAATAAATTCGTGGAAGGCTTACTTGAGTGATGAGAGATGAGATGATAGATCCAAGGAGAGTAAATATGATAAACGATGAAGGCAAAATGAGTTTAACGCAGCGATATCGATGAGTTGATTAGGTTTTACCGCGCGAGAGAGACGTGTCGCTGGACTGTCGATCGAAAAAACTAAATGACAATCCACGGGGCATGGTAATTTTTTAAATGTTTTATAACGTCGGTTATTTAATAACCGACGTTATAAACTATTATTTTACATTTATAATGTCGGTTATTATAATAACCGATGTTATAAATGCATCAGATACTGCTTTTTTACGTCGGTTATTTTATAACTGACGTAAAAAAATCCGCATGTTGGTTTTTTATGTCGGTTATTCTATAACCAACGTAAAAAAGACATCAAAAATCATAGTTTTTTACATCGGTTATTGTATAACTAACGTAAAAAAACGTTTTGTGGGTTGTTTTGTTACGTCGGTTATAAAATAACCGACGTCAAAAAGGCCTCAAAAGCTGCGTTTTTTACGTCGGTTATCAAATAATCGACGTAAAAAACCCCCGCACTTTTGTTTTTTACGTCGGTTAATTTATAACCGATGTAAAAACCGAACACGCACGATTTGTAACATCGGTTATTCAAATAACCGATGTTAAAAAGCTACTCAACGCATTTTTTATGTCGGTTATAAAATATCCGATGTAAAAAACCACGTTTCATAGATTCTCTCGTCGGTTATATATAACCGACATAAAAAATGGTGACGTAAATAACGTTTTCTGCACTAGTGATGGGTCGATTGACCCGGTCCTCCACTGGTCTTGTACTATTATTTACCTTATTATTTTGTGGGCTAGGCATGCCTAGTCCTGAACCTCTTCTACCCTAAAAGTCGTAAAAACACTAAAAAACATTAAAAACCCTAAATAACTCTAAACACCCTAAAAGCACTAAATGCACTAAAAACACAAAAAACACAAAAATCCATCAAAATCCCTAAAACTCTGAACAATATAAAAATCTGAAAAAATTCCTAAATATCATAAAAATGTAAAAACCCTAAAAACTCAAAGAAAATATTATAAACATAAAAAACCTTAAAACGATAAAAAACCTAAAAAAACTAAAAACCAAAATACCCTCAAAACCATCCAAATCTCTAAAAACCAAAAAAAAACAATAAATATCCTATAAAATGCCAATAAATCCTTAAAACCATAGATAACCATAAAATATATAAAAAATCTTAAGAAACCCATAAAAACCCAAAAAATATAAACCCTTAAAAATCTAAAAATTATAAAAACACTAAGAAACCTATAAAACCTAAAAACACACCAAATCCCTAAACCCTAAAAACATTAAAAATCATATAAAATACATAAAAATATCTAAAAATGTAAAAAACCTTAAAGCGCTGAAAATCCCTAAGAAAACCATAAAAGGCTAAAAATACATAAAACCCCTAACAACCAAAAAAATCATTAAAACCCCTAAAACCCTAAAATAACCTAAATCCCAAGAACCCCTAAAAACCATGAGACCCCCAAAAAATGCAAAAACCCTAAAACCACTAAAAACTCTAAAATCCTATTAAACCACTAAAAATGTTAAAAAACTCTAAAAACATAAAAACTCTAAAAATCTCAAATAAAACCCTAAATACACAAAAACCAATTAATAGCCTAAATACCCTAAACCCATAAAATATCTATAACCCCTAAAAAATAATAAAGAACCAAAAAAACATTAGAAACCCTAAAAACATAAAAAACCCATATAATCAAGAAAAAAACCTACGAAAATCATAATAACCTATTTATAATTAAAACCCCCAAAAAACCTAAAAATGATAAAGAACATAAAATATTGTAAAACTTGAAAACTGCTAAAATCAAAATATCCCTAAAAATGATAAGACCCTATAAATCGATGAAAATCTCTAAAACCACTAAAAACTCAAAAAACCCTTTAAACCCCTAAAAATATTTAAAAACTATAAAAACCCTTAAAACCCTAAAAACTAAGAAACCCTAAAATCCCTAAAAAGCCTAAAACACCTAAATAACCATAAAAGTCCTCAAAATGCCTTAAAAATCCCCCAAAACATAAAAAACCAAAAAACACAGAAAACCCATATAGAAACCTTAAAAAAATTAAAAATTAAAGCCCCTAAAAATTTAAAAAATTATAAACCCCCAGAAAACCCCTAAACCCCCTAAAAACCATAAATACCCAGAAAAACCTTTGAACCATAAATAACCATTAAAATCATAAGAAACAACTAAAAACTATATGAACTGTTTACAACCCAAAAAATGTTTAAAAAACTCTAAAACCATTAAAAACCCTAAAAACACAATGAAACCCCAAAAACCCAAAAGAAAATATAAAAACCCTTAAAACCCTAAAAAACCAAAAAATCCTAAAAAACGCTAAAAATGTAAAAAACCCAAAAAACTATGAAAACCATAAGAAAACCTTGAAAACCTTGAAAGTGAAGGTGCAGGTTTGTGCTTCTGGTTCCATAGTTTCACCTTTGTCTTATGCTGCCGATGAAGTTCCGGTCAAGTTGAGCTGCGTCTTGGCTGCTATGCTGGAATGTGGTATTTTGAGCTGTTGCTGGTTTGGTTGTGAGTCGTTGCTGAAGCTGGATTTGAGGCAAGATGAGATGGAGGTTGATGGTTGTGGTGCTCGTTTGGTTTTGAATAGATATGGGTGCAGGATTTTTGTTCTGTTGAGTGTGCTGGATGCTGTCCTGTGTGTTTCTGGTTGTCGTTTTTTAGGAGGTGAAGATGGCTACGTCTCGTTGCGGTGCTTGTGCTGTGGTTTGATGCTGCTGGTTGTGATTGGATGTGATGAAGGATTTGGTGTTGTTGGTTGCTGGGGATGGTTGTTTTGGATGTACTGCTGCTGTGTTGCTGTGATGATTAGATGTGGTGATGCTGGATGCTGGTAATGGTTGGATGTGACGTGATGATGCCACCGTTGTGTCTATTTTTGAGTTTTTTCGTTATTGGTTTTTCTTTTTTTGGTGTGGGTTGTAAGGCGTTTTTTGGGTGTGGGTCGTTTGACCTCTCCCCTCCCTTGTCTGCTTTGTCTCATTTTTACTTTTTAATAAATTTGGGGGGGACAGGAATAGCCCGACCCTCTCATCTTCCTTTCCCTAAAAATGGTAAATAAATATAAAATCCATAAAAATCTTAAAAGAACTCAAAATAACCTAAACTTCTAAAACCCATAAAAATACTAAAAAACCAAAAAAATATATCTAAAAACGCCCAAAACCATAAAATCCTTGAAAAAACCTATGAAAACCTTAAAACCCTATTAACACTTAAACCCCATAAAAACCTAAAAATTCTAAAAACCCTTGAAAACCCTAAAAATCCATAAAAACCATAAAACCCCAAAAAACATGAAAAACACTAAAAACCCTTAAAAACCCGAAAACCACTAAAACACTAAAAACCCTATATAACCTTAAAAATGATAAAAAACCTTAAATTCCATATAAACTCCCAAAAACCCTAAAACTCCAATAAAACCCAGAAAACGAAAAACCCCTAAAATTCATCAAAATCTATAAAAACCCTAAAGACCAAAAAAGATCCAAAAAGGCCAGAAAAATCCCTAAAAACATTAAAAACACAGAAAAACACTTAAAACATGAAAGACCCTAAGAAAATATTAAAACCAAAAAATTCTTAAAAACACTAAAATCCGAAAAACACTAAAAAACCATTAAAACCCTAAAAACCATAGATACTCCTAAAAACCATTAAAACCACTAAATCCTATAAATACCATTAATAACTCTAGAAACCATTTGAACCCCTAATGAAAAAAAACACTAAAAAACCTTTAAACATCTGAAAATTAAAATAAAACCCTAAAACCCAAGAAGACCATTAAAAATACTAAAAAATCCCTAAAAACCCAAAAAAATATAAAAAGAACTAAAACCCCTAATATCACCTAAGAAGACCTCAAAAGCATAAAAAGTCTAAAAACCCCTAAGAAAAACTCCAAAACCATAAAATACTGAAAAACCCTAAAAACCTAAAAACTGTAAAATAATAAAAACCCATAAAACCCCAAAAATCCAAAAACCCATAAAACCACTAAAAACCCTAAAATCCCATTAAAACACCAAAACAACTAAAAAATATGTAAAACCATTAAACCCATAAAAAGATAAAAAAACTCTTAAAATCCTTAAATCTAAAAAATGCCCTAAAAACATAAAAAAAACCAAAAAACTCTCGAAAACCTAAAAAATCCTAAAATCACTAAAAATCCATAAAAATCCATAAAACCTTAAAAAGCTCAAAAATTAATATAATGAAAAAAAAAACATAAAACCCCAGATAAACCCAAATACAACCATTAAAACCAAAAAATAGTTTAAATCCCTGAAAACATAAAAATGCTAAAAACCCAAAAACCCATAAAAACCCAAATAACCCTAAAAACCATAAAAAACCCCAAAAAACCTGAAAAACCCTAAAACCTTGAAAATCCATAAAAAACACAAATAAGTCTAAAAACCCTTTAAACACCAAAAAATTGTTAAAAACACTAAAAAAATAGAAACTCTAAAAAACTGAAAAACACTAAAGACCCAAAAACCCATAAAAACAATAAAAACCCAAAAAATCCAAAAAAACCCTCGAAATCCCCGAAAACCCAAAAAATCCTAAAATTACTAAAATTACCTAAAAATGTAAAAACCATGAAAACCCTAAAAATCCTAAGAAAACCATAAAAACATAAAAATACCTAAAACCCAAAAAAACCTAAAAAACGAAAATCCCCTAAAAACCTAAAAACCATTAACCCCACAAAATCCAAAAACCCATAAAAATCCCAAAAAAGCCAATAAAATCACTAAAAACCTAATATAAATTAAAACACATGAAAAGCAATTATAAAATTTTAAAAAACCTAAAAGAAATTTAACTCTAAAAATAACCAAAAAATCCAAAAACCCTAAATTACCATAAAACCCTAAACCCCTCTAAAAGCCATAAAATCATGAAAAACCTTAAAAACCCTAAAAAAAACATAAAAACTCTATAAACCACTAAATACTCTAAAAATACTTCAAACCCATAAAAACATTAAAAACATTAAAAAACCATAAAACCCCTAATAACTCAAAAATCTCTAAAAACCCCAAAAAACAATAAAAACCAAAAAATCCCTAAAAACGATAAAGCCCCTAAAAATCCCTATTAACATCAAATTCAATAAAACTCCTATAAATTACAAAAAATCCAAAAAATCATAAAAAACCATAGAACCCTAAAAAAATTTTAACCACTAAAAACCTAAAAAATAGTAAACCCCTTAAAAATCTTAAAAGATTCTTAAAAATCATGAAAATTCATGAAAAACCCTAAAAAACATAGAAATGCAAAAAAACCCATAAAAACCCAAAAAAATCACTAAAAACTATAAAAATCCAAAAAATGTATAAAACCATAAAATCCGTAAAAATCATAAAAATCCCTAAAAATTTTAAAAAATAAAAAAACCTAAAAAAGTGTTAAAAATATAACAAAACGTAAATACCTTGAAAATCCGAAGGAAACCAAAAAAACCTAAAAAAATCAAACCCCTAAAAAACCAAAAATCCCTAAAACACTAAAAAATATAAAACCCTAAAAACAATAAAAACATTGACAATCCCTAAAAACCTAAAATCCAATTAAATCCCCAAAAAATCCAATAAATCCACAAAATTTTAAACAACCTAAAAACCCAAAAAACACAAAGAAAACCTTAAAATACTAAAAACACATAAAACCAGTAAAAACATAAATAATGATAAAGACCCTAAGAACAAGTAAAAAGACCATAAAAACCCTAAAACACCTAAAACCATAAACCCCTAGAAACTATAAATGCCCAATAAAAACCATAAAAATCACTAAACACTCGAAAAACCCTTTGAAACCCTAAAAAATTAGAAACACTAAAAAAACATAAAACCCCTAAAAACTCAAAAATAATCAAAATATGTAAAAACCCAAAAAAACCATTGAAATCATAAAAATTCCCTAAATATACCAAAATTATAATCCTAAAAACCCAAAAAAAACAAAATAAATTTTTAAAAACCTAAAAATATCTAAAACCCATAAAAACATAAAACATTCAACACCGCTAGAAAACCTTAAAACCCCTACAACTGTAAAAACCCTCTTATCCCTAAAAATCCTAAAAATCCATAAAATTTAAAAAAGTCCCAACAAATCCATAAAATATAAAAACACTAAAAACCCTAAAAACCCTATGAAAAACATATAAACACATTAAACCCCCAAAAACAAAAAAAATTAAAAAACATAAAACCCTAAAAGGCCCTAAAAACTCTAAGAACCCATAAAATCCATAAAACCCCTAAAAACCAAAAAACCCCTTAAAACCCTAAAAATCAAATAAACACTCTAAAAATCCATTAAACCCCGAAACATGTTAAAAACATAGAAACCCATTAGAAACCCTATAACATTAAAAATCTAAAAAACTCTCAATATCAGTAAAAACCCTAAAAATCCTAAAAACCCCAAAAAATTCCTAAAAATATAGAAACCCCTAAAAACCCTGATAAACCTTATGAAAACCATAAAAATATAATAAAATTAGAACCACTAAAATAATAATAAAATGATAAAATCCCTAAAAACACTGAAAAACCTAATGACAATAAAATCTCCCAAAATCCCTAAAAACCATAAAAATCAAAAAAATCCTAAAAAATCCCTAAAAACGTTGAAAACTTAAGAAACCTAAAAAAAATAGAAAAACCCTAAAACCCTAGAAAACCTAAAAATACTTAAAACCCCTAAAAACAAAAAATCATAAAACTCTAAAAACCCCAAAAGAAATTAAACACTCTAAAACTATACACACCCCTAAAAACTTTTGAAAACCCTAAAAACCAATAAAAATCCTAAAAATCCACTAAATTCTAAAACCCATTATGCCTCTAATAACGCTGAAAAACTAAAAAACCATTAAAAACCTAAAAAAATAAAAAACCAACCAAAACACAAAAAACCATAAAACTCTAATAACTCTAAGAACAAATAAAACCTCTCAAAATCACTAAAAAGCTTAAAAACCCATAGAAATCCAAAAAACCCCAAAAAATCCCAACAACATAAAAAACCATTAAAAATTGAAAGACCCTAAAAAGACCTCACATACATAAATTCACTTAAAACCCCAAAAAATTATAAGAAGCCTGAAAACACTAAAAAACCCTAGAACCCTAAAAATCAATAAAAACCGTAAAAAAACAATAAAAATCCTAAAAAACCTATAGAAATACCTAAAAACATAAAAAACCCAAAAAACTAAGAAAATCCCTAGGAAAACCTAAAAAACCTAAAAACACTTAAAATCACTAAAAAATCTAAAAAATCTAAAACTTCTAAAGAGACCATAAAAATTGTAAAACCACTAAAACCAGTAAAACATAAAAACCCTAAAAACCCCTAAAAATTATAAAAACAAACTAAAAAAATCTAAAAACCCTTTAAACCCCTAAAAATGATAAAAACTATAACATACCATAAAAACCAGAAAAATCAAAATACCCTAAAAAACAAAAAATTATAATAAACCCCTCAAATCCCAAAATCCATCAAAATCCCTAAAAACACAAAAACCCTAAAATCCCTAAAAAACTAATAAAACAATAAAACCTAAAAACAATTAGAACCCCAAAACCCCAAAAAATCCAAAAAACCCAAAAAACCCAAAAAAAAACCAAAAATCCCTAAAACCTTCAAAACCAAAAAAAGCCCTAAAAATGGAAAAACACCTAATTCCTGTAAAACCCTAAAAATATCTTAAAACCAGAAAACACTTAAAAACCTAAAAACCTACAAATGATAAAAACCCTAAACCCTAAAAGATCCTAAAAACCACAAAAATCCCTAAAAACCATAAAACCCCTAAAAACATTTCAAAACAATAAAAACCCATAAAAACACTATAAACCAACTAAAACTATAAAAACCCTTTAAACCCATCAAAACATTAAAAACTGTAAAAAACATTAAAACACTAAAAAACAAAAAAAATTCCTAAAAACTGAAAATCCATGAAATCCCTAAAAATCCTAAAACCCCTAAAATGACTAAAAACCCTAAATACCATAAAAGAAATAAAAATTCTAAAATGAAATAAAAATACCAAAAAACATATAAAACTCTAAAAACCCTAAAACCCCTAAGGAAACCTTAATTAAATAAAAAAAATTAAAACCCATAAAATCCTAGAAATTCTAAAAAACCTAAATACCCTAAACCCCCTTAAAATCATTAATAATCATTAAAACCATAGAAATCCATAAAAATTCCTAAAAATGAAAAACAATCCTAAAGACCCTGAAAACACCTAAGAAAATCTTTAAAACTTAATACACTAAAACCAGTAAAAAATATAAAAACTCTAAAAAACCTAAAAAACATAAATGACATTGAAAAACCAAAAAACCCTTAAAATCATGAAAACCATTAGAATCCATAAAAAATCCTAACACCCCTAGAGACACAAAAACCACTAAAACTCTAAAAAATATTTAAACCCCTAAATGTTTTAAGATAATCTAAAAATCTTAGATAAAAAACATTAAAAACCTTTAAAAACCCGAAAAACACCTAAAACCCCAAAAAAGATATAAGATTCTCAAAACCCCCTAGAAACCCTAAAGTCAATAAAAATTGTTATAAAGCACTAAAAATCCCTATAATGTTAGAAAAAGTAAAAATCTTGAAAAAACCCAACATAATCAAAAAATTCTAAAAATAATTAAATCCCCTAAAATTATACAAAAACGCTAAAAACCCTAAAAACCCTAACACCCCCCGAAAAAGCACTCAAAATCCCGAAAAATCATGAAAATCATAAAAATATTAAAAACTCACTAAAACCCAAAAAAGATTAAAAAACACTAAAACCATTGAGAACCCAAAATAAACATTAAAAACCTTAAAACACATAAGTCCCCTAAAATACCTAAAATACAGAAAATCGTAAAAACCCCTAAAAATCCTCAAAAAACCTAAAGTTTTTAAAAACCAAAAAAACTCTTAAAATCATCAATACCAATAAAAAAATATGAAAACCATTTAATCCCTTAAGAATGTTAAAAACTATATAAAACATTAAAATTCCTAAAATTAAAAAATACACTAAAAAACTCATAAAAACCCTAAAAACCAATTAAGATTCCTAAAAACACAAAAAAAACCATAAAAACATAACAAATCATTCAAAATACCTAAAAATATAAAAATCCAAAAAAAAACACTAAAAAACCATAGAAAACCCTTAAAACCCTAAAATAACTTAAAACCCTTAAAAACATAAAATGCTAAAAACAATAAAAATCCCTTAAACCCAAAATAATTCTTAAAACCTTATAAATCCCAAAAACCCAAAAACACATAAAAATTCTAAAAAACCAATAAAAACATAAAAACCCTAAAACACTAAAAACCCCAAAGAAAACATTGAAAACATAAAAACACATAAAACCCATAAAAACCAAAAAACACTCAAAACCATAAAAACCCATAAAACCCTTAAAAACCCAAAAAAACCCACAAAATCCCTAAAAACCCAAAAAATCATAAAAATACCAAAAACCCTAAAAATTAGTAAAAATGAAAAAAAACTAAAACCCATACAAACCTAATAAAAACATAACTACATAAAAATAAATAAATCCCCTAAAACATAAAAAATTTTAAATCACCTAAAACCACAAAAAATCTTTGAAACCCATAAAACCCAAAAAAAAAACCCTAAAACCTGATAAACCCGCAAATGCCCCAAAAAAACTCTTAAAACCAATCAACCCCCTAAAATTATTAAAAACTATAAAAACCATTTAAAAACATAAAAACTCAAAAAACACTTTAAAAACAAAAAAAACGATAAGACCTTAAAAACCCTAAAACACTCAAAAACCCTAATAACCCTAAAACCATAAAAATCCTTAAATATCCAAAAAACTCCCAAAAAATGTAAAAACCCTAAAATCCATAAAAAATAATATCATTAAATTTCTATAAAACCTATAAAAATTTAAAAACCCGAAAGAAACCTAAAACCCCAAAAACCCAAAAAAACCATCAAAACCCAAAAAATTAAATTAAAATCCAAATTCTTAAAAATCCCTAAAAACATAAAAATCCTAATAAACCCTTAAAAACTAAAATCACATAAAACTATTAAAAATACAACAAACTGTAAAAAACTTAAATACCTTAATAATACCCTTAAAATCATAAAACCCCTAAATAACAAAAAACCATAAAAGCCATGAAAAACCCCAAAGATAACTATAAATATCTAAACATACATATAACCCCTAAAAGATAAAAAATGTTGGAAACCCTGTAAACTCTAAAACCCTAAAACGACTAAAAACCTTTAAAACCCTTAAAAATCATAAAAACCATAAAAAACCACTAGAAACCCTAAAATCTCTTTAAACCCCTTAAATCATTAAAAACTATTAAAAACCATAAAACCCTAAAATAATTTAGAAGTCACCTAAAAACTCAAAACACCATTAAACCCTAAAATCCCTAAAAACCCTAAAAATCCTTAAAACCCATCATAAACACAATTCCTTAAAAATCCCTAAAAAATCCAAAATAAATTAATACCCTTAAAACCCAAAAAAACAACATAAAACCCTCAAAAACCCTAAAAACCTTAAACACCCTCAGAATCATTAAAACCCCTAAAAATCTATAAAATTCCTCAAAAATTCGTATAAATATCTAAAAATGTACAAAACCCAAAAAACCTAGAAAACCCCTAAGTAAAATTTAAAACCTAAATACTCATAAAATAACTAAAAAACATAAAAATCTCTAAAAACAAAAAAAACCTAAGAAGACACTAAACCCCCAAAACTCTAGAAATCATAAAAACCCCTAAAAATATAAAAAAACCTATAAACCCGTAAACACCCATTAAAATATCTAAAAATCCTTTAAACCCCTAAAATATCTATAAAAAATATAAAAAAATATAAAAACCCTAAAAACTAAAAAAACCTAAACACCAAAAAAACTATAGAAACCCGAAAAATCATAAAAACCCCTAAAAATCTACAAAAACCCAAAAAACCCATACAAATCCCTAAATTGGAAAAAGCTCCCAAAAACATATAAAACCATAAAACCTTGAAAAAACCTAAGAAAACCATAAAAACGTAAAAATTGATAAAAACCCCCAATAAACCTAAAAAATGCTAAAAACCCCTAAGAATCCCGAAAAACAAAAAATAAATAAAAAACTAAAAAATTATAAAACTAACTAAAAACATAAAATAACATAAAACTCAGAAAAAATAAGAAAACAATAAACCTAAAAACACGTTAAACACTGAAAAAACAGAGAAACCATAAAACCCCCTAAAAACCATAAATCCCTCAAAAACCATAAAAACTAGAAAACCCATAAAACAGATAAAAATAAACTAAAAATTTAAAGAATCTTCTAGGACCCTAAAAATGAAAAAAAAACTCCAAATACCCTTAAGACCCTAAAAAACTCAAAAAAATCCAAACCCCCCAAAAAAACCATAAATCCATTAAAACTTGAAAAATCCCTAAAACCCCTTAAAATACCTAAGATGTAAATCCCCAAAAAAAACCTAGAAACCATTGGAAAACCATAAAAACCTAAAACAATTAAAACCCCTAACAAACCAAAAAAAATTGTTAAAATCTAAAAAAACCCAAAAAAAACTCCTTAAAACCATAAAAACCCCTGAAAGTCATAAAAATATTAAAAATACTTAAAAAACACTAAAAACATGAAATCCATAAAACCCTTGAAAATCATAAGAAAATAATAAAACCTATTTTTTCAAAAACCTATAATAAAACTAGTAATGATGAAACCATAAAAATGCTAACAGATGCTAAAAACACTCAAAACCTTAAAAACCATAAAACCCCAAAGAAACATAAACCCCCCTAAAACCCATAAAATCCCTAGAACCCACTAATAACATTAAAAGGCCTTTAAACCCCCTAAAACCATAAAAAACACTAATAAATGTTATGTTGTCAACAAAAATAAAAAAACAGTAAAAAACCATAAAAACCATAAAAACCCAAAAAACCGTAAAACCCCTAAAAATCCATAAAAACCCTAAAAACCATAAAATCCCAAAAACTCTAAAAATCACAAAAAATAAAAAAGCTCTAAAAACTTGGAAAATTTAAAAACACTTAAAAACATAAAAACACTTAAAACCCCTAAAAAATTCTAAAACCCCTAAAACCCTTAAATTCCATAAAAACCACAAAATATTAAAAAATCCCAAAAAATACCTAATAATGTAAAAACCCTTGAAAAAACATAAGAAAACTATAAAAACCTAAAATAAATAAAATCTCCTACAAACCAAAAATAATAATAAAACCTTTAAAAAATCATAAAAATACCTTTGAAACCCATAAAAATAAAAAAATCCATAAAATCATTAAAAAATCCTAAATACCCAGAGAACCCCTAAAAATCAAAAAAAACTATAAAACCCCTTTAAAACTATAAAAACGTAAAAAAACTATAAAAACCTTAAAAACTAAAAAAAACCTAAAAAAACAAAACCAAAAAAACCCTAAAAAACCCTAGAATCCCGAAAAATCTCTAAAAATCCTAAAAACCATAAAATACCTTAAAAGTGATAAAAATATCTAAAAAAATAATAAACCATAAAAATCCTGGAAAAATATAATAAAACTACAAAAACATAAAACCAATTAAAACCTATAAAAACATAAAAACTATAAAAAAACCTAAAAACCTTTAAAATCGCAAAAAACCTAAAACCCATAAAAGTACCAAAAATCCCTAAAAATATCTAAAAATGTAAAAATCCATAAAAACCTAACATAAATCTATGAAAAACAAAAAAACCTAAGCAAAACTTAAAACAACTAAAAAACAGAAAAATGCTAAAAACTGTAAAAATCCCAAAAAAGACCCTAAAACCCAATAATACCATAAAAACAAAAAATACCATAAAAACATTAAAAACCCAAAAAAAACAAATAAAAAAAATATAAAATCCCTTTAGACACCTAAAAACCCTAAAGAACTCTAAAATACCACAAAAACCCCTAAATAATTAAAAATAACATGAAAACAACACAAACCCATGAAAATCCTAAAAACCCTGAAAACTCATAAACCCCTCAAATCCCTAAAAACTATAAAAATACTAAAAAACCCAAAAAAATACCTAATAAAATAAAAACACATAAACCAAAAAAATTCTAAGAAACTATTAAAAACCTAAAAAGACTTCAAACCCCTAGAATCCTAAAAAATGCTAAAAACCCTAAAACCCTAAAAACACTTAAAATCCCTAAAACCATAAATATCCTTAAAAGGCCACAAAAATCCCTAAAAACAAAAAAAGAACCTAAACACCCTAAAAACAATAAAATCACTTAAAACCTTAAGAAACTATAAAAATTTATAAAAAATCTAAAAAACCATGAAAAAGTCTTGGAACCCATAAAACCACTACAAAAATTATGAAAAAACCAGAAAAATTTTTAAACTGCAATTTTATTTAAAAAATAACTAAGAACCCTAACATTTGAAAAAATCCCAAAAGACCATAAAAATCGAAAAAAACGTACAATTTCCTAAAAATCATAAAAACCATAAAAATCCTATAGAATCGTTAAAATTCTTTAAAAATGTAAAAAATATTAAAAACATAGAAAACCCATATGAATGAATTATAAACTAGAAAACACCTAAAATCCCCTAAATCCCCTAAAAACACTTAAATCCCTAAAAATCCTAAAACCCCTAAAAAACATCAAAATCCCTAAAAACTATAGAAAACACAAAAATCATTAAACAGCCTTAAAAATACCTAAAAAATTAAAAACCCTAAATACCCAAAGAAAACCGCAATAACCCAAAAAAACTTAAAACCCCTTAAAAACCTAAAAAATATTGAAAATAAAAAAAAATGAAAAGAACCGAAATATCCTAAACCCCCTAAAATCCATAAATACTACATAAAACATTAAAACCTCATAAAAACCTTTAAACCACTAGAACCTATAAAAACCCTTTGAACCCCTAAATATTTTAGAAACTCTAAAAACATTAAAACCCCTAAAAACTAAAAAAGATCCCTAAAAACATCTGAAAAACTTGAAAACCAAAAAAAACATAAAATACCCTAAAAATCCTCAAAATCCATAAAACCCTAGAAAAAATATAAAAATAAAAAAATTTCCTAAAATCCATAAAAATTTAAAAACCCTAAAAACCTTGAAAAACACAAAGAAAACCATAAAAACCTAAATTAACAAATAACCCATAGATAATCTAAAGAAAATATGAAAAAACAAAAAACCATGAAAACCTTATAAACTTGAAAACCCTCCAAAATTACTAAAAACCATAAAAAATAAAAAAAATTTAAACAAATCTCAAAAAATCCATAAAAACCTAAAAACATTAGAAACCCTAAAAACCCATAAGAAAACAATTAAAATCCTTAAAACACCAAAGAAAACCTTAAAACCTAAAAACACTTAAAACCCCAAAAAAACAAAATAACACTAAAACTCCAAAAAAATCCAAAAAAGACCCAAGAACCACAAAACACCAAAAACCCATAAAACCCCTAAAAACAAAAATATCGGAAAAAATTACTTTAAATAATTACAAGCCTATAAAAACATAAAATACCCTTTAAACCCTTAAAAATGTAAAAAACACATAAATCCGTAAAAAAAATAATCCAAAACCATAAAACCCTAAAACCCAAATAACCATAAAACCCGTCAAAATCCCTAAAAAACCTAAAAGATAATAAAAATCCTAAAAAATCCCTAAAATTCCATAAATACTTAAAAATCCCTAAAAACCCTTAAAAACATAAGAAGACTTTAAAAACCTAAAAAACACATATCCATAAAAGACCTAAAAATAATAAAACCCTAAAACCCTAAAAAACCAAAAAACCATAAAAATTCGTAAAATCCTCAAAAAACTGTAAAGATTTTTAAAAACATAAAAAAAACCTTAAAACCCTGAAAACCCCATATGAAAACCTTAAAAGGCCAAAAACTCTAAAATCCCATAAAAACAAAAAAATAATAAAAACAATAAAAATACCCTAACAACACTGAAACCCCCTAAAAACATTGAAACCTCAAAAAACCATAGGAACCCATATAAATATAAAAAACCCTGAAACACCACTAAAAAAATTTAAACCTTTTAAATCCCTAAAAACATTAAAAACCTAAAAAAATCCTTAAAAACCCTAAAAATTCAAAAGAAGCCATAAAACCCCAAAAACAAATACATAAAATTTAAAAAAAACTTAAAAACCCTCAATATCCTAAAAACCAAAAAAACCATAAAAATCCAAAAAATACCTAAAATCCCTAAAAATTTATAAAAACGTATAAAATCATGAAAATTACAAAATAATAACTTTAAAACCTAAACCCTTAAAAAAATATCCTAAAAACCACTAAAACAATCAAAATCCCTAAAATCAATAAGAATCATAATCATCCTAAAGAATCCCTAAAATCCCTAAAAACGTAAAATACTCTAAAAGCCTAAAAACCATTAAGAAAATCTTAAAAACCACAAAACACTAAAAAACAAACAATATCTTGAAACAATAATCCTCAAAAGAACCAAAAACCCCTAAATACCCTAAAATCAATCAAAACCCCTAAAACCCTAAAACCTATAAAAACCTAAGAAGTCCCCTAAAATGCCTCAATGTGTAAAAAATATAGAAACCCTGAAAGCCCCTAATAAAAAACATCAAAACCCAAAAATACATAAAACACCTAAAGAACCTGAAAAATGCTAAAAAACATAAAAACCAATAAAACCCTAAAATACAAAAAAACCCTAAAATACATAAAAACCCTAAAAACCATAAAAATATTAAAAATCACTAAAAATCCCAAAAAATGTAAAAACACCTACAACTGTTAAAAAATGTAATAAATCATTGAAATCCAAAAACCCTAAAAACCCCTAAAACATAAAAAATGGAAAAAGCCCTAAAATCATTAAAAGTTCATAAAAACCCCAAAAAAAATTAAAAACACTAAACCAAAAAAAAACCATCACAATTCCTCAAAACCATATAAAACCATAAAAATCGTAAAAAATCCCTAAAAAAGTAAAAAACCCAAAAAACTCTAAAAAAACATTAAAAATCAAAAAACACATAAAAGACCTAAAAAATAAAAAATGATAAAAACTTATAAAAACAAAAAAAAACCCAAAATCCTAAAACCCCTCAAAAACCCTAAAAACTATAAAAATCCTAAAAAATCCATACAAATGTAAAACCCAAAAAAACTATGAGAACCCATAAGAAAACCTTAAAAACCAAAAAAAAATTAAACCCCTAAAAATCCTAATAATGCTAAAAACATTAAAACCCTAAAAGACCCTAAAATCCATAAAAACCATAAAAACCCTTTAATCCCCTAATAACATTAAAACACACATAAAAATACCAATACCCATAAAAACTCAAAAACTCAAATATAACAATAAAACCCATAAAAAATAAAAATCCATAAAACCCACAAAATCCCTAAAAACCCAAAAAAACCCACAAAAATATTAAAAAGACCTAAAATCCCTAATAATTTAAAAAACCCTAGAAACCCTGAAAAACCCTGATAAAACCTTAAAAACCTAAAAAGACATAAAACACTTAAAAACTAAAAACACCATAGAAACCTAAAATTCATAAAACACTTAATATCTATAAACCCTAAAAACCATAAAATAACAAAAAGCAAAAAAAAATCCCTAAAAACATAAGAACCTTGAAAAATAGTAAAAAAACAATAACAACCTAAAAAATATTAAAACCCCAAAAACCAAAAAAATGATAAAAACCTAAAAAATCCTAAAAAGACCAAAAAAATCATAAAAATCCCAAAAAACCAAAAACCCAAAACAACCCATAAAACCCATAAAAATGAGTAAAAACTCTAGAATCTGTTTAAATCCAAAAAATTAAAAAACACTAAAAACCATTAAAAACCCAAAAAAAACCCAAAAAACCCTTAAACTAACAAAAATCCAAAAAAACCATAACACTTTAGAAATATCCAGAAAACCCATCAAAAACCTAAAACCCTAAAAACCATTAATCCTAAAAAATCACTACAATCACTAAAAATGTAAAAAATCCAAAAAATCCTAAAAACAATTTAGAAAACATTAAAAATCTAAGATCACATAAAACCCCTTTAAAACAAATAAATGATAAAAACTGAAATAAATACTAAAGCCCTTATAAATCCCTAAAAACTATAAAACCATAAATTTTTTAAATATTCCCTACAAATATCTAAAAAATCCTAAAAATATAAAACCACCTAAGAACCCCGAAAAACCCTACGAAAACCTTAAAAACATGAAAAAACATAAAATCCATAAAAACCTAAAATTCTAAAACCCTTAAAAACCCTATAAAGTCCCTAAAAACCAGAAAACCCCTAAAAATTATAAAACCCCTAAAAACCATAAACACCACTAAAAATATATACAAAACCCAATACCCATGAAATCCCTAAAAATAGTATAAATTATAAATTCTCTTTAAAGCCCCAACCCACCCACCCCCCCCCCCCCAATTATATAAAGACACTAAAACCCATAAAAATATTTAAAAAGACCTAAAACCAATAAAAATGTAAAACCCCTAAATAATCCATAAAAAAATAAAAATACTAAAAACCCTAAAAACCCCTTAGAAAACCTCAAAAACCAAATACATTTAAAAACCCTAAAAACCAAAAAAATGAAAAAAGGCTAAAAAATAAAAATAACACCCTAAAACCCCTAAAAATATTAAAAAAACCTCAAAACCCACAAAAAACTCTATAGAGGATTTTAAAAACTAAAACTGTTAAAAATTATAAAAACTCAACCGCTCAAAAAAAAGATAAAAAAGCATAAATCATAAAAACCCAAAAAAACATAAAACACTTAAACCCTCAAATTCCATAAAAACAAAAAAAACTATAAAAATCATAAAAATCCAAAAAACTCCGTAAAAATGTAAAAAACTTTAAAAACCTTGACAAAAACTAATAAAACCTAAAAACACATAAAACGTCTAAAAAATTAAAATTAAAAACACCTAAAATACTATAAAACCCTACAAATCATACAATGTCTCAAAATCATGAAAAACTCAAAAAACCAAAAAAATCATAAAATACCTACAAATCCCTAGAGGCATAAAAAACCCAAAAACCCAATAAAAAATCTAAGAAAACCATTAAATTATAAAAACATATAAAACCCCTAAAAACCTTAAAAATCCTAAAAACATTAGAAACCCTAAAATCCCTAAAAACCATAAAATCTATAAGATCCTTATAAAACCCTAAAAACCATAAAACCCTAAAAACTGACTAAAAACTGTAAAAATGATTTGAACCCCATAAATTGTTAAAATCTCTAAAAAACATCAAAAACACTAAAATACTAAAAAAAACTCCAAAAACCCAAAAACCAAAAAAATACCTAAACCCCTAAAAAACATTAAAACCCTCAAAATCCCTAAAACCACTAAAAAAATTAAAATTATTTAAAACTCAAAAATAACTAAAAACATAAAGACCCCTCAAAACCCTGAAAATTGTAACGAAAACCTCAAAACCCTAAAAATATTTCAAACCCATAAAAAACTTTAAAAAACTAAAATCCCTAACAAACACTAAAATTCTTAAAGACTATTAGAATCGCTAAACCCATTAAAAAATTAAAATACCACAAAATTCATAATAAGGTAAAAATATCATAAAAAATCTCAAATCCCCTAAGAAAAATTAAAAATACCTAAAAGTAATTAAACCCCGTAAAATTTTTCAAAATCTCAAAAAAAACCTAAAACCCCAAAAAACCAAAAAAACTCTAAAACACATAAAAACCCTAAAAACCTAAAAACCCAAAAAACCCATAAAACGCACTAAAAATCAAAATATCCTTCAAAACCGTAAATTGTTAAAACTTTAAAAATCTTAAATCCCTAAAAACTCTAAAAAAACCTAAAACCCCCAAAAACAATCAAACCCTAAAAACCCTAAAACCCTCAAATCCCTAAAAACCCTAATAACTGAAAAAACCATAAAACCTTCAAAACACTCAAAATCCTTAAAAACCATAAACACCATAAAAATCCCTAAAAAACCTAATAATGTAAATTCCCCCCTAAATACCCTAAAAACTAAGAAAATCTTTAAAACCTAAGAAAACATAAAACCCCAACAAACCTAAAACCTCCCGAAAGCCTCAAAAACATAAAAACACTAAAAAAACCCTAAACCCCTCAAAATCCCTAAGAACTTTAAAAACCATAAATATCCTAAAAAATTTAAAAAACAATAAAACCAACAAAACCCTAATAAAAAAATAAAAATCTAAAAACACTTAAATCACCTAAAAGAACTAAAAACTCTAAAAACCCTAAAAACTCATAAAAACCACAAAAACCAATAAACACCTTAAAACCCACTAAAAACTATAAAATCCCTTTAAACCCTTAGAAACATTAAAATCTATAGAAAACCCTAAACACATTAGAAAACTCAAAAAACTATAAAAATGGAAAAAAAACCATAAAACATTTAAAACCCTAAAACTGCAAAATCGCTAAAAACCCTAAACCCACATAAGAATCAGAAAAACAATAAAAATCCCTATAAATGTAAAAAACTATAAAAATCCTTATAAAGTATACTAAAACCTTGAAAACATAAAAACAAATAAAAACCTAATGACATAAAAAATTCTAAAACCCTAAAACCCAAAAAAATCCATAAAGGCCCTAAAAACCCATAAAAATCATAAAAAATCCCTAAAAATGTAAAAAAATATAAAAAACCAAAAAACCAAATAAAAAATTAAAATCCTAAAAAAATTAATACCCCTAAAAACCTAAAAAATGATAAAACCCCTAAAAAACCCTAAAAATATGAAAAGCCAAAAAAATCTCTAAAATCCCTAAAAATAATAAAAAAACCTATAAAATACATAAAATTCCATAAAAAAGGTAAACATCTCTACAAGCCATGAAAACAACCTAATAAAACATTAAGAACCTAAAAACATTTAAAATGAATTGAAACATAAAAAACATTAAAACCCATAAAAGGCCATAAAAACACTAAGAACCCAAAAATTCATAAACACCCCCAAAAAACTTAAAAACCATAAAACCCATAATAGCCCTAAAACCACTAAAAAATATAACAACCCATTAAACCCCTAAAATATTAAAAATTCTAAATATCCTTAAAACACTAAAATACTCTAAAAACCCTTGAAACTAAAAAAACCCCAAAAAACACTCAAAATCCTTAAAAGCTTAAAATATCATAAAAATATGAAAAAACCCTAAAAATCAATCAATAATGAAAAAACCCTTAAAACCCCTAAAACCCATAAGAAGTACATAAAAACCAAAAAACACTCAAAAACCATAAAAACATAAAAAACTATAAAAAAACATGATAAAATGTCTGTAAAACCCGTAAATACCATAAAACACCTAAAACCTTAAAAAAACCACAAAAACTAAAAAAAATATTTAATGCCTTTAAACCCATGAAAAGATTTAAAAACACTAAAAAAACTTAAAACCCCTAAAAATTAATAAAACCCTAAATCCCAAAAATACTATAAAACCCCTAAAAATCCAAAAAAAATCCAAAAATCATAAAAATTCAAAAATCCCTGAAAATACCAAAAAACATAAAAAACTAAAAACCTTGAAAATCCATAAGAAAACCTAAAATAACTAAACACATTTAAAACCTGTAAGAACATAAATTTGTTTAAATCCTTAAATCCCAAAACATTACTAAAACCCTAAAAAACATAAAAATATTAAAAAATATCTAAAAATCAATAAAAATGTAAAAATCCATAAAAATAATTAAAAACCATAATAAACAATGAAATAATTATAAAAACTAAATTTTTTAAAAATATGTAAAAAACTTGAAAAATCCAAAAATACCCTAAAAACCCTAAATCCCCTAAAAACACTAGAAACCCCTAAAAACCTTCAAAACCATAAAATACAACTGAACACTCTAAAAACACTTTAAAATAGAAAAAATGTACAAAAATTATAAAAATCCTTAATACCCCTAAAAACTCAAAAACCCTAAATACTAAAAAACCAGATAATCCAAAAATACCCCTAGAATCCTTCAAAATCCCTAAAAACCCAAGAAACACAAAAAATCCGAAAAAATTCATAAAAACCAGTAAAAAAAATAAATATTATTAAAAACCGCAAGAAAACCCTTAGAAAATCTTAAAAACATAAAAAAGTTAAATCACCAATAAATATAAAAGATTCAAAAAACCCTAAAAACCATAAAAACATTAAATACCTCTAAAAACATTAAAATCCCATAAAACAACTTAAAACCCAAAAATCTATGAGAAACTCTCAAACCATTTAAACACCTAAAATAGTTAAAAATAATAAAACAAACCATAAAAACATAAAAATTAAAAAATAACTCCTAAAAATGAAGAAAATCCTTAAAACACTAAAAACCCGCAAAATCCAACAAAATCTATAAAACCCTAGAAACTTTAAAATTTTTAAAATGCCCTAAAACTCCTTAAAAGTATAAAAACACCTGAAAACCCAAAAAACCATAAGCAACACATAAAAATATAAAAACACATAAAATAATTACAGACCCTAAAAATCACTAAAAACCTTAAAAAACCCATATAGAACCCCAAAAACCTATGACCCCATAAAAATCATAAAAACCCTAAAAACCTTAAAAACCCTAAAAAAATTAAAAACCCTAAAACCCACTAAGAACTCAAAAAACACCTTAAATCCCTCAAAAGATTTAAAAAATATAACAATCATTTGAAACCAAATAAAACCCAAGAAAAACCTAGAAACCTAAAAACCCATAAAAACCTAGAACACCTTAATGAAACCTAAAAACCCTCAAAAACCCTAAAAACCTAAATACAATAAAAATCTAAAAAATCCATAACAATACCAAAAAAAAAAAACCTATAAAACCAGTAAAAACACTAAGAAAGCCTCAGAAACTTAAAAACACATAAAACCCCTAAAAACACTAAAAATATGAAAGAAATAAAAAACCCTAAACACTATAAAAACCATTAAAATCTGTAAAAACCTTTAAAAACCCTAAAAACCAATAAAAAATCCACCCCCCCTAAAATCTTTAATAAACCCCAAAACAACTAATATTTTTAAAAAAACTATAAAGAACCATAAAAACCATAAAAAATTCAAAAAATAAACCTACAAACCCAAAAATAAAAAATCCTAAAAAAAATATAAATACCCTCAAATTCGATAAAAACCATAAAAATCTTAAAAATCACTAAAAATCCATAAAAGGTAAAAAAGCCTAAAACTCCTGAAAACCCCAAACAAAACCATAAAAAACTAAAACAATTAAAACCCCTAAAAACATAAAAAATGTTAAAAATCCTAAGATACCCTAAAAAGAACCGAAAAACACTAAAATCCATAAAAATTAAAAAAACCTTAAAACCTATAAAACCATAAAACTACTAAAAACATATAAAATAGTTTAGACCCCTAAATATGTTCAAAAATCTAAAAAACCTTAATAACCCTAAAAAAATAAAAAACCTAAAAATCCAAACAAAAAATAAAAACCCTAAAACCCATAAAAAACTAAAACGCCTCAAAATCTCTAAACCCATCAAAATCGTCCAAAATATTTAAAAATCTCAAAAAATACATAAAATCCCAAAAAATCTTAAAAACATTTAAAAACCCCAAGTAAAACTTAAAAACCTAAACAAATAAAACCTTTAAAAAACCTATAAAATTCTAAAATCAATAAAAACACTAAAAAATCCCTAAAAACCATAAAATCCATAAAAATCCAAAAAACCTCTTCAAAATCGATAAAACTAAAAAGACCCCTAAAAAACAAAAAAACCCTAAAAAACATAAAAACCTAAAAAACATATAACCCCTAAAAAACATAAAAAAATGATAAAACACCTAAAAACTATAAAAGACTCTAAAAATCATAAAACCCCGAAAACCATATAAACCACCAAAAATCTTAAAAACCCATAATGAACCTAAAAACCACAAAAAACTCTAACAACCCTTTAAACCCCTAAAAACGTTAAAAACTCTAAGAAGGCTTAAAAACCCTAAAAATCATAAAAAAAATAAAAACACAAAGAAAACGAAATAAATCCTCAAAAATCCCTAAAACCATCAAAATATCTAAACCCCTAAAAACTATAAAAATCCATAAAATTCCCTAAATAACCCTAAAAATGTAAAAAACCCCAAAACCCCTGGAAAACACTACGAAAACATTTAAAACATAAAAAAATTAAACTCTTAAAATAGATAAAAAATAAAAAAAACCTATAAAATATCCTAAAAATCCTGAAAATCACTAAAGACCTTCAAAATCCATAAAAAACCTGAAACAATAAAAATACTATAAAATTCATAAAAATCACTATAAAGGTAAAAAACTTAAAAACCCTGTAAAAATTTAAGAAATGAATTAAAACCAAAAAAATCTTAAGACCCATAAACCTAAAAATGTTTAAACCCCTAAAAATGATAAAAGTCTTTTAAACACTAAATACGCTAAAAACCACTAAATACCCTAAAAAAACCATAAAAGCCCATAAAACACTAAAAACCACTATAATCACTAGAAACACATTAAACCCTCCAAAAAATTAAGAATTTATAAGATTACTAAAAACCCCTACAATACTAAAAATACATGAAAATACTTAAAAACCATAAAACTCCTCAAAATTCATAAAAAAATATAAAAACCCATAAAATCTTAAAAAAATAGCTAAAAATCCGTAAAAACATAAAAAAACGAGAAAAACCCTAAAAACCCTCCAAATTCCTAAAACACCTAAAAACCATAAATATCCATTGAAAGAAATAAAAAATCTAAAAAATACCATAAAAACCTTGAAAACCCTTAAGAAGAACTTAATAATCAAAAATTGATTAAGGTTGCTAAAAACCATAAAAATAATAAAGAACCATAAAAATACCATAAACACCCAAAAACCACATAAAAAATAAAAAAATAAAACATTAAAAAACATATAAAACCAATAAAAACACTAAAAACCCACAAAAACTCTAAAAAACATTTAAAAACAATAAAATTTTAGAAATATGAGAAATACTTTAAAATCCCTAAAAATTAAGAAAACCCTAAATCTCAAAAGAGAATAAAAACCCTAAAAACCCAAAAAATCCTTAAAAACCAAAAAATTAATAAAACCGCTAAAAATCCCTTAAGGCATAAAAAACTGTAAAAGCATTGGAAAATCAAAAGAAAACAATAAAAACCTAAACAATCTTAAAACCCCTAAATCAAATTAAATAACACTAAAACCCCTAAAACCCCTATAAACCCAAAAAAACCCTTAAATCCCAAAAAACCTTTAAAATCCATTAAAATCCTAAAAACCCCTAAAAATCCCTAAAAACGTAAAAAACCCTAAATCCCTGAAAACTTCCTAATAAATCCTTAAAAACCTAAAAATAATTTAAACTCCTATAAAACCTATAAATTCTAAAACCCCTAAAAATCATAAAAACCTTAAAAAACCTAAAATCTCATAGAAACCCTAAAAACCCTCTAAAACACTCCAAACCCTTTAAACCAAAAATTGTTAAAAACACTCTAAAACCCCTTAAAACATATAAAAATAAAAAAACCCAAAAAAGAACCACAAAAACCATAAAAATGATAAAACCCCCTAAAACACTAAAAAAAACTAAAACTCCTAAAAACATAAAAATACAAAAAATCCCCCAAAATCCAAAAAAATCTAAAAAACCCTAATTACCCGAATAAAGACATAAAAAAATAAAAAATATTAAAAACCCAATAAAAAACCTCAAAAAACTATAAAATCTAAAAAAACACACCAAAAAACCCCAAAACCCCACCAAAATAACTAAAACCCCTAAAATCCATAACAATTTAAAAAATCCTTAAAATTCTTAAAAATGTAAAAACACCTAAATCCTCAGAAAAATACTAATAAATCAATAAAAACCTAAAAAATATTAAGACGTTTAAAAAACTAAAAAAATGATAAAACACTAAAAGAACTGAAACCCCCCAACCCCCCCCCCCAAACCCATGAAACAAAAAAAGACATTAAAGAAAACCTAAAAACCCATAAAAATCTTAAAACCCACTAAGAACACTAAAAACCAATTAATCCCAAAAAATTGTTAAAATACTCTAAAAATATTTGAAACTACAAAATAATAAAAAATACATAGAAAACCAAAAAACCCATCAAAAGCCATAAAAACTATAAAAATCCAAAGAAACCCAAAAAAATCCTTAAAAATATTAAAACCCAAAAAACCTTGAAAATCCTAATAAAACGTTCAGAACATAAAAAACATAAAAATCCCCAAAAAACATTAAAATTCTAACAACCCTAAGACCCTTCAACCGTAAAAACTCTAAAAACACTCAAAATCCATAAAAATCCTAAAAATAAATAAAAATCATAAAAATTTCATAAAAATATTTGAAAAAAAACCCTAAAAACCTTGAAAACCATTATGAAGTACTTAAAAACCTAAAAACCCTAAACCCCCCAAATAACCTAAAAATATCTAAAAACCATAAAAACATAAAAGACCCTAAATACCACTAAAAACCATAAAACCCAAAAACCTTAAAAAACTAAACACCGATAAAACACTGAAAAATTAACTAAAAACGCAAAAAAAACTTTAATCCTCTAAAATTTTTGAAAAAATATAATAAACCATAAACCCTAAAAAATTAAAAAAATAATAAATACCCAAAATCAAAATAAAAACCATAAATACCTCAAAACCCACAAATTTCGTAAAATCACGAAAACCCAAAAAATGTTATAAAATTCCAAAAAATATATAAAAATTTAAAAAAATAACCATGAAACCCCTAAGAAATCCATAAATACCTAAAATAAATTTCATCCCCTAATTCACATAAAATATTGTAAAATCCAAAGGTCCCAAAAAACAAGAAGACCCCTCAAAATCCATAAAATCGCCAAAACCACATAAAAATTATAAAACCATAAATATCCTTAAAAACTTAAAAGCTTCTGAAAACCCTAAAAACCCCTATGAAAACCATAAAAACCTAAAAACAATTAAAACCCCTAAAAACCAAAAAATGCTAAAACCCCTAAAACCCTAAAAAGTTCCAAAAATCCATAAAAACCATAATGACCACCAAAACCCTTAAAACCCCCTAAAACCCTAGAACCAACTAAAATCTCTAAAAACCCTTTAAACCTTTAAAAATGATAAAAAAAACTCTAAAAACCTAAATTCACCTAAAAAATAAAAAAAACCTAAATCTCTAAAAGTTATAAAAACAATAAAAATGCAAAAAAACACTCAAATCCCTAAAAACACATAAATACCTTAAAATCATAAAAATTACCTAAAAATGAAAACACTAAAAACCTAAGAAAACCATTAAATCCTTAAAAAAATTAATCCCCATAAAAATCTAAAAAACAATAAAATATGTAAAAACCCTAGAAACCCTAAAGGATGTTAAAAACCCTCAAAATATATAAAAATCCTAAAACCCCATATAAATCCTATAAAATCCCAAAAAAACTCCCTAAAAACATGAAAACCCTAAAACCCCTAAAACCCCTAAGAAAATCATAAAAATATAAAAACTCTCATAACCCCAAAAAATATAAAATCACTAACCCTAAATCCTATAAAATTCCATAAAAACCTAAAACCCCAAGATACCATAAAACCCTTAAAAACATAAAAACCCTAAGACCCGAAAAACCATAAAAACCTAAAAATCCCAAAAAATCAACGAAAATCCTCAAATTCCATAAAAACCATAAAAACAATAAAAATCATAAGATATAAAATAAAAAAAAATCCCTAAACACCATGAAAACCTTAAGAAAACCATAAAACCCAAAAAAACAATTAAAACCCATAAGAAAATACTAAAAACCATAAAAACACTAAAAATTGTAAAAATCATAACAACCCTCAAAATCCCTAAAAACCAATAAAAATAATAAAAATAATAAAAAATCCCCTAAAGATAAATAAAAACATATTAAATTCTAAAAACACTAAAAAACCCTAAAAAACATAAAACACAAAAAAATAATTCAACACCCTAAAACCCTAAACAATGAGAAAACACCTAAAAACCAAAAAAAAAGGATCAAAAAACCCGAAAATACCATGGAACCTCTAAAAACCTCAAAACCCATAAAAACCAATAAAATCCTAGAACCGTTACAAACTCTAAATACCCGTTTTATCCCTAAAAACATTAAAAACACTAAAAACCAAAAATATAGTAAAAATAGAAAAAAACCGTAAAAACCCCTAAAATCAGAAAAATTTTATAGAAATCCATAAAAAACACAAAAAACCTTAAAACCCTAAAACCCCCTCAGAAAAATTTAAAAACATAAAACCCTTAAAATCATTAAAAATGAAAAAAAATAATAATACCCTAAAAATACAAAAAACCCTAAAAAAATCTAAAATCCATCAAAATCCCTGAAAACCTAAAATCCATAAAAGTATAAAAAATTGCTAAAATACCTAAAATTTAAAAAGGCATTTAAAAACATGAAAACCCATAAAAAACCTTAAAACCTGAATACCCCCAAAAAACCCTAAATCCCAAAAGATTCTAAAAACCCTAAAACCACTAAAAAACCAAACCCCATCCCTAAAACCATAAAAACCATGAAACCCTTAAAAACCCTAAACCCCATAAAAAAACTAAAACCCAGTAAAAACTCTAAAAACCCTTTAAAAAACCTAATAGCATTGAAAACTCTAAAAACATTAAAAAACCTCAAAACTATTAAAAATTTAAAAACCCAAAAAAACCAAAAAAAATCCTAAATACCTGAAAAACCTAAAAAACCAGAAAATCTATAAAACCATTAATGAAAATAACAATCCTTAAAAATCCATAAAAATAGAAAAAAAATTAAATCCCGAAAAACCCTAAAAACCCTAAAACCCATAAGAAACACATAAAACCTTAAAAGTCATAAAATCCCTAAAAAACTAAAAAATGATAAACCCATAAAAAAACCTAAAACCCTTAAAATCCCTTAAAAACCTAAAAACCATAAAAATCAAAAAAAGAAACCACTTAAAATCCCTTAAAATGTAAAAACCTAAAAACTATAAAACCCATATGAAAATCTCAAAAACTAATAATAATTAAAATGGTAAAAGTCTAAAAAACACTAAAATTATAGAAAAACCCTGAAAACATTAAAACCCCTTGAAATCTCAAAAGACTCTAAACAACCATAAAATTCCTAAAAAATACATAATAATCCCTAAATATGTAAAAAACCCTAAGACCCCTAAAAACCTAAAGAAAACCATAAAAACTAAAAAACACTTAAAACCCCTAGAAATCGTAAAATCCCAAAAGAATCCTAAAATGACTAAAAGGAACATAAACCCCAAATGAATTCCAAAAACCACAAAATCCCTAAAAACCTTAAAAAACCTAAAACATATAATACTTTAAAAACCCACAAAAACACTAAATAACCACTTAAACCACTAAAAACGTTAAAAAACTCTAAAAATCATAAAAATATATATAGAACCTAAAAAATTCTTAGAACCCAAAAAAATCCTAAAAATCCTAAAACCCTAAAACCCCTCAAAATCCTGAATACCTTAAAAACCCATAAAATAACCAAAAACCCTAAAAATCATTAAAAATGTAAAAACCATAAAAAACATTAAAAACCTGAAAAAACATTAAACCCCTAAAAATTATGAAAAACCTAAAAAACCCTATCACACTAAAAACCCTAAAACCCCTAGAAAGAAAAAAAATAGATCAAATTTATAAAATATACCTAAAAACATAAATACCATAAAAATCCTAAACAACAATAAGAAAACGATATAACCTTAAACACTTATATTCCCTAACAACTTTAAAATCCCAAAAACCATTAAAACCCTAAAACCCCAAAACCCCTCAACATCACTAAAAACCCAAAAACCATAAAAATCCAAAAAAATACATAAATATCCCTAAAATGTAAAAAACCCTAAAACCCAAAAAACCCTAACAAAACCTTAAAAAACACTTCATTCCAATTGTAATCCTAAAACCCTAAACCCTTAAAAAAATAGTAAAAATCATAAAAACCCCTAAAACACAAAAAAACTTAGAAACCCCAAAAACCTATAAAAACCATAAAACCCAATAATGGCTCTAAAAATATTTAAAACAACAAAACATTAAAACACACTAAAAAACCTTTAAAACCCTAAAAATACAATAAACCCTAAAACCCCCAAAAATCATTAAAAACCATTAAAACCCCTAAAGACCCTTAAAATCCCTAAAAACCATAAAAACCATAAAGAATTGAGAAAATATCTAAAAATCCATAAAATTGATAAATCCTTTAAAAACCATTTGAAAACCTAAAAAAACATAAAAACGTAAAACCACTAAAAACACTAAAAATTCAAAGAAATCCTTAAAACCATAAAACTATAAAATCCTGAAACCCCCTCAAAAAATTAAAAAAAACTATAAAATTCCTAAAAATTAAAAAAAATAAAATAAAAAAAAACCTTAAAACCCCCCATGAAAACCTTAAAAACAAAAAAACCACTAAAAACAAGAAAAACTATTAAAACTCTAAAAATTATAATAGACCCTAAAAATGGTAAAAAATCCTAAAAACACAAAACTTCTAGAAAGCATAAAAATCCTAAAATACCTAAAAATACTGTAAAAATCAATAAAAACTATAACAACCCATTAAATCCCTAAAATTTTAAAAAATTATAAAAATGTTAAAGACTATAAAAACTCAAAAAACAAAAACAATCCCCAAATCCTTAAAAATCCTAAAACCCTAAATCTCCCTAAATACCCAAAAAAAACTTAATACCCCATTATAATTCTAAAAAAAGTCCCTAAAATTCCTAAAAATGTATGAAACCAAGAAAAACCCCTAATTTTTTTTAAAAAACTAAAAACTAATAAATCCCCTAAAATCATAAAAAAAACATTGAGATCCTAAAAACACTGAATACCCTAAAAATACTAAAACCCCATAAAATCCCTAAAAATTGCAAAAACCCATAAAAATACTAAAAAACACTAAAAAACCTTAAAATTTTAAAATACACTAAAATCCTTAAAAAATATAAAGAAACCATTAAAAATAGGAAACAATTAAAACCCCTAAAAATATAAAAACACTGATAACCCTAAAAACCGTAAGAGACACTAAAAACCATAAATACCAATAAAACCATAAAATCCCTAAAAACATTAAAAAACCCCTAAAGCCCCATAAAACCATAAAACAACTAAAAAAATCTAAAAACCCTTTAAAACCATAAAAAGTTAAAAGGTCAATAAAATCTCAAAACACTAAAAAACTAAAAAAACAAAAAACCCCAAAACCACATAAAATTTTAAAATTCTAAAAAAGCTGAAAAATCTCAAAATATGTAAAAACTGTATAACTATAAAATTACTTAAAAATTCCTAAAAAGTTCCCAAAATGTATATACACCCCAAAAACCTGAAAAATATAATAAAACCTTAAAAAACAAAATACACTTAAAACCCCTAAAAATAATAAACTCTAAAAACCATAAAAACTCCTAAAACCCTATAAAAACCTTAAAACCCTCAAAATCACATAAATCCCTAAAAACTATAAAACTCTTGAAGAAGATCCAAAAATACCTAAAACAACTAAACACCCTAAAAATCCCTAAAAACCCTATAAAATCATAATAATCTGAGAAAATCCCTAAAAATACCTAAAAATATTAAAAACCCTTAAAACCCTATGGATGACTAAAAATTCTAAAAAAACAGAAGACCTTTAAAAATTATTAAAAATAAAAAAAACACTTAAAACCACAAAAGAATCTAAAGTACCTCAAAATCATGAAAAGACCCAAGAAAACATAAAATTTCTATAAAATTCAATAAAAATCAAAATATAAAAAATAAAACCCAAAAAATCATAAGACCCTCAAAGGAAACCTTAAAAATATAAAAACAATAATACCCCTAAAACAAGAAAGACATTTAAAACCAAAAAATTTTAAAGAAAAAAAATCAAAAAAAATCACAAAAACCTCAGAACACCTAAAAATCTTAAAGACTATAAACCCATAAAAAACCAGAAACCACTAAAAACTATGAAAACCATTTAAAGCCCTGAAATTTTCAAAAACTCTAAAAATTGTTACAAACCATAAAAAACTCAAACAAACCCCAAAAACAAAGAACCCCTAAAATCTTGAAAACCCTAATGCCCTAAAAATCCCGACCACCCCCCCCCCAAACCCTAAAACCCCGTTAAAATTATATATATTTCCGAAAAATTTCTAAAAATGTAAGAAATGTAGAAAACCCCTAAAAACCCATTTAAAAACTAAAAAAACAAAAAAAACCTCTAATAAATTAAAAATATTGAGACCCTAAAAACACAAAAAACCATAAAAATTCCTAAAGCCCCTTAAAATCCCTAAAAACTATTAAAACCCATAAAATCCTAAAAAGCACTAAAAATCCATAAAAATAAAAAAAATATCTAAAAACAATAAAAAAAATCTTAAAAACTAAAAAACACTTAAATCACCTAAAAATATAAAAACACGTAAAACCCTAAAAAACCCTATAAGATACTAAAAACCATAAATACCCCTAAAAACAATAACACCCCTAAAAACATTATAAAACACTAAAAACTCATAAATCCTTAAAACTACTAAAAAATATATAAAACTCTTTAAACATATAAAATTATAAAATCTAAAACAAATATCAAAACCTTAAAAACTCGAAAAGAAACCAAAAAAACTATAAAAATCCTAAAAATCCTAAAAACTCCAAAAAACCTCAAATTCCATAAAAAAACCCCTAAAACCAATAAAACTCAAAAAAATCACTAAAATTTAGAAAAAATAAAAAATAATAATACCCTAAAATCCCGAAGGAACCATTAAAAAACTAAAAATACTTAAAACCCCTAAAAACATAAAAATGATAAAAACTCTAAAAAACCTATAAAACCAAAAAACCTGAAAAATCCCTTAAAACCCTAAAATATATAAAAATAATTTAAAATATCTAAAAATACTCCAAAATCTAAAACCCCTAAATAACCTGAAATTCCTTAAGAAAACCATAAAAACCAAATAACACATTAAAGCCCTAAAACCTAAAAAATGCTAAAAACCCTAAAACACCCTAAAAACCAAAAAACTACTAAAATCCATAAAACCATAAATACTCTAAAAAAATTAAAAACCCCTAAGGACCCATAAAAACACTAAAGAACCAAAAAAAATAAAAAAATTGAAACCCAAAAAACAATAAAAAACTATAAAACCCCTTTAAAATTATACAAACTCAAAGAAACCTAAAAATCCAAAAACAAACATAAAAACCCTAAAATACCCCAAAATTCCCTACAACCCCGGAGAACCATAAAAATAAAAAAAGTCCTAAAAATCCCTAAAAATAACAAAAACCATATAAGAAAAACTTTTAAAACCTAAAAATACATAAAAACTATAAAAAACTAAAAACACTAAAAATGTTAAAAATAGTAAAAAAACATTTTAAACCCCTCAAAATCCCTAAAAACCCTATAAAACAAAAAAATCATAAAAAAAATAATAATACATAAATATTTAAAAACCCCTATGACCCCTAAAAACCAAAAGAAAACCATAAAAACCTAAAAACACCTTAAACCCCTAAAAAACCTCAAAATGAAAAAACCCTAAAAATCATAAAAGTCCCTAAAAACCTAAAAGAATGCCTAAAAACCAAAAAACCCCAAAAACCTTAAAAAACCCTAAAAAATTTAAAAACCCACTAAGAACTATGAAAACACCTTTAAACCCCTAAAAATATTAAAACACCAAATCCTTAAAACCGTAAAACCCGAAAAAATCTTAAAAACTAAAAAAAAAATTCAAAAAAAGCGAAAGACACTAATATTCCTTAAAAACATAAGAAAATCATAAAAATATAAAAACCCTAAGAAAATCTTAAAAGACTAAAAACACATAAAACCCATAAAAACTCTAAAAATACTAAAAACCCTAAAAACATAAAACTATCAAAATCCCTAAAAATCATAAAAATCTTTAAAAATGAAAAAAATCTAAAATATCCCAAAAACATAAAAATCCCTAAAATCCTCTAAATAACCAAATGAAAATAATAAAACCTATAATAATTAAAATCCCTAAAAACCCAAAAATGGTAAAAATCATAAAAACCAAAAGATCCCGAAAAACCCTAATCGCCAAAAGATCCCTAAAACCCCTAAAAACCATACAAATCCTAAAAGAATCCATAAAATGCATAAAACAAAGAAAACCATAAAACCCTAAAAACACTAAGAAAACCACAAAACCTAAAAACACAAAACCCCATAACAAACCTTCAAAAAAATGAAAACCATAAAGACACTAAAAATCCATAAAACACACAAAAAACCTAAAATCCAATAAAATCCTTAAAAATATAAAAAACTATAAAAATCATTTAAACCCAAAAATATATTAAATTGATTAAAAACCTTAAAAACAAAAAAAATAAAAAAACCCTAAAACCCTAAAAAGCTGTAAAACCCCTAAAATCTCTCAAAATCTCTAAAAATACTAAAAATCCATAATGATATTAGAAAATCCATAAAAATACATAAAAATTTCAAAACCCATAAAAGTACTCAAAAAAAACATTGAAAACCTAAAAAAAGTAAACAGCCATAAAAAAAATAAAAAACAAAAACCCCTAATAACCTAAAAAGAATAAAAACACTAAAATCCCTGAAAATACCCAAGAAAACCTCAAAAACATTAAAATAAATAACAACCCTAAAAAATAAAAATAATTAAAACCCTAAAAACACTGAAGACCTAAAAACCCAAAAAAGCACCTCAAAACTATAAAACTCCAAAAAAAATTAAAACATAAACCCCAAAAAACACTTAAAAGCCCAGTAAAAATTAGAAAAACAATTTAAACCCCAAAAAATGACAACAAAACTCTAAAAATCATAAAAAATAAAAGAAACAAAAAAAAACCAAAAAATCCAAAAAACCCTAAAAACCATGAAAATCCATAAAACCCCAAACCCTAAAAACCAATAAAAATTATAAAAAGGGAAAAAATTCATAAAAATACTAGAAACACATAAAATACCTAAAAACATTATAACATAAAAAAAGATAAAAACCTCAAAATCCTAAAAAAAACATTGAGACCTTAAAAACCATAATAAAATCCTTAAACCACTCAAAATCCTTTAAAAAGAAAAAAATATCTTAAAAATAAAAAAAACACTATAACCCATAAAATCATTAAAACCCCTAAAAAACCTAAAAAATAAAAAGAAAACCTTAAAACCCAAGAAGCATATAAATCCCCTAAAATGGAAAAAAACACTGAAAACCCTAAAAACCCTACAAGACCCTAAAATAATAAATACCGCTAAAAACCATAAAACTCCTAAAAACATTAAAAACCCTAAAAACCCATAACATACTAAAACATCTAAAAATTATAAAAACCATTTAAAACAATAAAATGTTAAAATATCTACAAAATCTTAAAACCCTAAAAAATCTAAAAAACCTTAAAAACCCAAAACACCATAAAAATACTAAAAATCCTAAAAAACCTCAAAGTCCATAAAACCCTAAAAACTATAAAAATAATAAAAAATCCCTATAAATCCATAAAAACATAAAAACCCCTAAAATCATAAAAAACCCCAAAGAAAACCTTAAAAACCGAAAAACACATAAAACCCATAAAACATAAAAATGTTAAAAACCTTTAAAACCCCTAAAACCCATATGAAACCCTCAAATCCCTATAAATAAATTAAAACCCTAAAAAACTATATATATCATAAAAAGGCACAAAAAATCCCAAAAAACGTAAAACCCCTAAACAACAAGAAAACCTTAAGGAAACCTAAAAACAATTTAAACCCCTAAAACCCTAAAAAAGTAAAACCCTAAAGTCTTAAAAGACTCTAAAACCCATGAATCCCCTAAAACTCCTAAAAACCATAAAAACTCTAAAGAAATTAAAAAACCCTAAAGACACAAAAAAACCCTATAAACCCACTGAAAAAAAATCTAAAAATCCATTAAACCCTTAAAAATGATAAAAAATATAAATTCCCTTTAAAACCCACAAAACTCAAAATAATAACCTGAAAATAAAAAAACCATAAAAACCCTTAAAACCCCCAAAATCACTAAAACCACTAAAAACATTAAAATCATAAAGGTCCTTAAAAACCTGACAAAAAAATGAAAATCATTAAAATAGAAAATACTTAAAACCCATAAAAACATAAAAACTATAAAACCCCTAAAAACACTAAAAATACCCCAAACTCTAAAAACAATAGAACCCCCTAAAACCTTAAAAACCATAAAACCCATAAAATCCAAAAAACCCACTAAAAAAATCTAAACAACCATCAAAACCCTTAAATGTTAATTAAATTTGAATTCCCTTTAAATTACTAAATAATTAAAAAACCCTAAAAACAAGAAAACCATAAATTTAATAAAAATACTATAACCCTTTAAAAACCCTCAAAATCCCTAAAACCCTACAAACCATAATATTCCAAAAAAACCCGAAAAATCCAGAGAGATTTTAAAAAACCCTAAAAACTCTGAAAAATGTAAGAAAACAATAAAATCCTAAGAACACATAAAACCCCTAAAATTTTTACAAACCATAAAATCTCAAAAAACCCCTTAAACCCAAAAAAAATTGAACACTTCAAAACCATTATAAACCCTAAAAACCCAAAAAAACCATAAAAATACACTAAAATATCTGATAACATTTAGACTTCAAAAAAACGTTAAAAACACTAAATTACCTAAAAAAACTAAAAAACCAAAAAATATCAAAAAAATAACTAAAACCCCTAAAATGTCTAAAACCCCAAATAGAAATAAAAAACCCCTAAAACCCCTAAAACCCCTAAAAATCCTAAAAACCATAAAAATCCAAAATAAGACATAAAAATCCCAAAAAAACATAAAACACACGAAAAATCCTTAAAACACCTAAGAAAGCTATAAAATATTAAAACACCTAAAAACCTAAAAAAACTAAAAAGAAATAAAAGCAATAAAAAACCCCAAAAAACCCAAAGAGCACTAAAATCACTCAAAATTCAAAACAACCCTAAAACCCATAAAAATTCTAATAACCCAAAAATCCCTAAAAATGTAAAGAACCAGAAAAATCCTGACAACCCTTATGTAATCCTTAAAATCCAAGAGAAAAACACCTAAAAACACTAAAAAACATAAAAAACCTTAAAAACACTAAATCCAATGAAACATTTAGAAACTCAAAAAAAATATCAAAAAACCATTTAGGCCCCTTATATTTTTAAAGAATATATAAAAAACCTTAAAACAATAAAAAAACAAAAACAACCGAAAAATAAAAACAAATCTTAAAACCCTAATGAGGACGATGTCGCCGCTCTCTCTCGGGTCTCTCCCGACGTGGCGATCTCTAGGGTTCCATCCTGGAACCCCCTTCAGCGGCTTCTTTGATCTCCTAAGTCTTTGTGATGTTGATGGATTGATGTTTGGGAAGTGTTATCTCCTGGTGCGATGGAGGTTTTCGCGAGGGATGGATGACGACGCTGAGATCTTGAGGGCTGTTTCAGGTTGTGGCGGTTTTTCGTTTCGATCTGGATCGGCGTTGCTAGATCTGGATTCTGCTCTCTCTGGTGGTAGCAGAGATGATTTTCCTGTGTGTTGGACGATTCTGAAGCTGTCGACGGTGAAGTCAACGCCAATGAGATGGTTGCTTTTCCGAATAGGAGGGTCGGCTTGCTGGTTTTTTGGTGCGATGAGAATTTCTGGTGTCGGGGGGAGGTATGGCCACGTCCTGGTGACAAACGGGTTCGTCGGGCTTTGCATATACTTCGCGCGAGCATTGGTGTTGCGCTTGGTTCGATGCGGTCTGTCCGGATCCGAAGGGGTGCAGGATTTTTCCTCATTGGTCTTGCTGCTGACGAAGGTATAGTCGCTATGTCCTGTGTCCGACTGATTTTTCTGTCTTGCGTGTTCTTGTTTGGTGGCTGGACTAGTTCTGTGTTGCTGCTTCGGCTAGACTTTGGCTGGATTTTTCATTCGTGGCCTCCCCCAAAGCTGTTGTTGGGGAGAAGGATTGGTGCTGCTTTTTGGCTGGTTTTTTGGCTTTGTTGTGGATGCTGGCTACCGGCTCTGTTGGGTGGCGATGATTCATGTTCTGTTGATGTTGTTTGTTCTATGGTGTTGGAAAGGGACCTTCTTGGTGAGAAGGTACTGGGTGCTGGATGTGGGTATTTTGTTGGTTTTGAGTGGATGGTGTATGGTAAATGCTGGATGACGTGTGGCTGTTTGGTATTTGCTGCTGTTGTGGATGAGTTTGTTGCTGTGCTGCTGGAGTGGAAATGGGATGCTGGGAGATGTTTGGTGGTCGAAAGAGGTGCTGGCTGTCTGAAAATGAGGATGCTGGTTGTTGGTTTGTTGTGGATGTTGGTTGGCTGGTTGCTGCTGCTGGATGTTGTTTGCTGCTGTAGTCTGAATGCTGGTTGTTGGTTAGCTGTGAGCTTCTGGATGCTGGTTAACGCTAGATGTAGTGCTGTTGGATGCTGGTACTGGCTGGATGTGACGTGATGATGCTGTGGTTTTGTCTGTTTTTGTGTCTTTTTCTTTCTTTGTTTTTCATTCTTTGGCGTGGGTTGTAAGGGGTTTTGGGTGTGGGTCATTCGACCCCTCCCCTCCCTTGTCTGCAGTGTTTGTGTCTTTTTGTTTAATAAATTTTGTGGGGTGCCAGGAATAGCCTGGACCCGAGCCTTCTTTTCCTAAAACCCTAATGAAATTAATAATCATAAAAACCAGAAAATCCCAAAAAAAACCTAAAGAACCATAAAAATTGTAAAAACCCCTAAAAATCAATAAAAATTCAAAATCCCTAGAAACCATGAAAATCCCAAAGAAAATTATAAAATCATAAATACACTTAAAACCCTTAAAAACCTAAAAATGTTAAATTTCTAAAAACCCTAAAAAAATTCAAAATACCCAAAACCCATAAAAACATAAAAATTCTAAAAATTCTCTAAAAACACCTAAAAACATAAAAAAACCAAAAAAACCTGAAAACCCTTAGAAAACCTCAAAAACCTAAAAAGAATAAAAACAATAAAAATAATAAAAACCATTAAATGACCCTAAAAACCAATAAAACCCATAAAAACATAAAACCTCAAAATACTTAAAAATATCTAAAAACCTTTTGAAACTATAAAAACCAAAAAACACTAAAACCCCCTTTTTCCCAACAAAATATTAAAAAATATGAAAACCCATAATAACCTAAAAAACCCTAAAATCCCTAAAACCCCTAAAAACCAAAAAAAACTATTCAAAATCCCTAAAAATCCAAAAAATATTAAAATATCTATAAACTTGAATAACCTAAAATATTTTTTAAAAATTAAAAAACCTAAAACTACAAAAAAACCGTAAAAAACCCCTAAACATCCCTAAAAAATCCATAAAAACCCTAAATACCATGAACCCCCTAAAACTATAAAAAATAAAAAACCCATAAACACTTTAAAATCTAATTGATAACTCTAAAAACTTTTAAACTCCTAAAAATTTTCTAAAATGTTAAAAAACAGTAAAACCCCTAAAAATTAATAAAATTCCCTACAACCCATGAAACCCATAAAAACCATAAAAACCATAAAAATAAAAAATAGGATAAAAAATCCACAAAAATTTTAAAAATTGTAAACACCTTGATAAATCCTAAGAAAACATTAAATACCTAAAATAACTTAACACACCTAAAAAGATAAAAATAATAAAAATCCTAAAAACCATAAAAAACCGAATGATCCCTAAACCCCTAAATCCCTTAGGTATCCAAAAAAAATCACGAAAAAATACCTAAAAATATAAAAAACCTTAAATAACCTAAAAAATCATTATAAAACCATAAAAACCTATAAATAATTAAAAACCCTTTAAAAACTAAAAATCACTAAAAACCTAAAATAACATAAAAATCCTAAAAACTGCGAAAAAACTATAAAAACTCCTAAAACCCTTGAAACACATAAACACCCTGAAAACACTATGAACTCTAAACCCCATTAAACCCCTAAAAATGTTAAAAAGATCTAAAAAACCATAGAACCCTAAAAAACGCAACAAAACCCTAAAACCCCAAAAAACCCCATAAAAACCCTAAAACCCCTAAAAACCCTCAAAATCACTGAAATCCATAAAAATTCATAAAAATACAAGAAAACCCCTAAAATCCAAAAAAAATCCTAAAATTCATAAAAACAATAAAAAACATTTAAAACCAAACATCACTTAATACTCATAAAAAACCTAGAAAATGATAAGAACCTAACAACCATTAAAAGAACATAAATAACCTAAAAACCCCTAAAAACCGTAAAACTCCTAAAAACCATAAAAACCAAAAAAATAAAAAACCCCATAAAAATACTAAAACACACTAAAAACACTAAAATCCAATTAAATCCCTAAAATTTTAATAAAATCTAAAAAACTAAAAATACCTTAGGAGACTCAAAAAAACCCTAGAAACCAAAAAATCATAAAATCACAAAACCTCTAAAAATCCATTAAACCCCTCAAAATCACTAACACACTAAAAAACTATAAAAATCATAAAAATTCAATAAATGCATAAAAATCACTAAAAACTTGAAAAGCACTAAGAAAACATTGAAAACATAATAACGTAAAACCCCTAAAAAATTCTAAAAAATGAAAAAAACACTAAAGTAACCCTAAATCCCCAAAAGACATTAAAAACTATAAAAACCCCAAAACACCATAAAAAACCCTAATAACACCACTAAAAATTCTGAAAAAGAATTAAACCCATAAAATTGATAAAAAAAATATTAAAAACCATAAAATCCATAAAAATATAAGAAAATAAAAAAATCCAAAATTCATAAAAACCCAAAAAATACACTAACAAACCCTCAAAACACTCATAATCCCTAAAACCCATAAAAATCATAAAAACCATAAAACTCCCTAAAAACATAAAAACCCTTAAAATAATGAAAACCACAAATAAAACTGAAAAACCTAAAAATAATTAAAAGCCCTAAAAACATAAAAACACTAAAAACCCTAAAATATATAAAAACCATCAAAATAATTAAAAATCCAACAAATCATAAAATTCCAAAAAAATCTCTTAAAATCCATAAAAATATAAAAACCCCACAA
Organism: Viscum album; assembly: GCA_963277665.1. Classification (NCBI taxonomy): domain Eukaryota; kingdom Viridiplantae; phylum Streptophyta; class Magnoliopsida; order Santalales; family Viscaceae; genus Viscum; species Viscum album. Next base: position 1,419,724,800 of record OY728136.1, on the reverse strand, counting down.
TACCTTGAAAATCCCTAATAAAACCTTAAAAATCTAAAACACTTTAAACCCCTAAAAACATAAAAACACTTAAATCCATAAAGACCCTAAAACCCCAAAAAACCCATAAATCTAATTAAACCCATAAAATGCATAAAAACCCCTAAAAACCCATAAAAACCCAAAAACACTAAATATTTCCATGAAAAAAACACTAAAACCACTAAAAAACATTCATATCCCTAAAAACTTTAAAGAACTCAAAAAACCTTAAAGACACTAAAAAACTCTAAAAACCCCTAAAACCCCAAAAAACTAAAAAAACTAAAAAAACACTTAAAGCCTAAATACTCTAAAACCCATTAAGATCATAAAAAAATCCAAAAAATTATGAAAAAACCAAAACCCCATAAAAACCATGAAAACCTGTAAGAAAACCTTAAAAAATAAAAAACTCTTAAAACCCATAAAAATAATAAAAATTATAAAAACCCTAAAAACCATAAAACCACAAAACACCCAAAAACCATTAAAACCCTAAAACCCAATAAAAAACCCAAAAACCCACTATAAACCCTAAAAAATTTAATCCCCTAAAAATGTTAACAAAAATTGAGAACCATAAACCCCAAAAAACTGAAAAAAAACTAATAACATAGAAAACCATAAAAATTGTAAAATCCCTAAATCTATAAAAATCTAATAACCCTAAAACCCCGAAATCACCTAAAAACCCTAAAAATACCAAGTAACTCCTAAAATCACGAAAATCCTTAAGAATCCCAAAAAATGATAAATAACTTCAAACTGTAAAAAACCAATAAAACTCTAAAAACATAAAAACACTTAAATCCCCTAAAATTGAAAAATGATAAAAAATTGGAAAAACTCTAAAACCCATAAATAACCAAAAAACCCTCAAAATACCCAAAAAACAAAAAAAAATTATAAAAATCGTAAAAAATACCTAAAATCCTTAATAGTGTAAACACCCTAAAAACTCTAAAGATCATAAGGAAACTTTAAAAACATAAAAACACTTAAAACCACTAAAAACTAAAAAAAATTCTAAATCCATAAAAGAATCTAAATAATAAAAAACCCAAAAACCCAAAAAACTCATAAATACCATAAAAAGCACTTGAAACCCATGAAACTCTAAATCCTACTAAAAACTATTAAAACCCTTTCAACCCCTAAAATGTTAAAAATCACTAAAAACTTAATGAACCCTAAAAGCTCAAACAAACCCTAAAGTCCCCAACAAAAAAAAAACCCTAAAATTCATAAAACCCCTCAAAATCCCCAAAAACCCTAACAGCAATAAAATTCCTAAAATCCATAAAACCAAAAAAACCCAAAAAACCTTGAAAAATCATAAGAAAACATTAAAAGTCTAAAATAACTTAAAACCATTGAAAAAAATAAAAATATAAAAACCATAAAAACCCTAAAAGAACCTAAAAATCCTATAAAAACCTAAAAAAAAATAAAAACCATAAAAATATCTTTCAAATATATAAAAACACTAAAACCCAACTAAAAACTCTAAAACCCCCATGAAAACCCTAAAAATATAAAACACACTATAAAACCATAAAAATGCTAAAAACTCAAAAAACCCTTAAAACAAAAAAAAACCTTAAAACCCCTAAAAATCACTAAAATCCTCAAAAACCACAAAAACAAAAACACAAAAATAAAAAATCCAAGAAAACTATAAAAATATCTAAAAATGTAAAGAACTATATAAAAACTGAAAAAACCTAAAAAACCTTATAATCCTAAAATCACATAAAACCCCTAAAAACCTAAAAATTATAAAAACTATAAAACACCTAAAACACTACAAACAATAAAAAACCCCTAAACACCTTAAAAATCCCTAAAAACCCACAAAAACTTTTAAACCCCTTTAAAAACTCAAAAAACCCTTTAAACACGTAAAATAGTTAAAACTATAAAAAATAATAAACCGCTAAAAACATAACAAACCCCCCCCCCCCAAAGAAAACCAAAAACTCCTAAAAAGCTAAAAAATATAAAATCTTTTAAAATCCAAAAAAAATCTTGAAAAAAATAAAAATACGAAAATGTCCCCAAAATCCGTAAAAATATAAAAACCCCTAACAACCATGAAAAACCATAAAAAAACTTAAAAACCTGAAAAAACGTAAAACCCCTAAAAACCTAAAAAATGATTAAAATTCTTTAAAAATCTGAAAACCATAAAAACCACCAAAAAAATTAAAAACCATAAACAAAAACTAAAAAAATCATAAAACCCTTTAAAACCATAAAAACATTAAAAAATATAAGGAAACATAAAAATCCTAGAAAACTATAAGAAACCCATAAACCCCAAAAAAACTACTAAAACCCTTAAAACCCATAAATTCCACAAAATCCCTTAAATTCATAAAAACAAAAGAAATCATAAAAAACCATAAAATCTGTTAATGTGTAAAAAACCCTGAAACCCCCTAAGAAAATCTCAAAAACCTAAAAATTCATAAAACCCCTAAAAAATATAAATACAATATAAACCCTAAAATAAATAAAACACCTAAAAACAATAAAATCACCTCAAAATATTATGAAAATCATAAAAAAATAAAAATCCTAAAAACCACTAAAATATCTAAAACCCCTTTAAAACCGAAAAAAAGTTAAAAAATATAAAAAACCTTTAATCCTATAAAAACACAATAAAAAAACCCAAAAACCATAAAAAACATAAAACCTAAAAAAACCCAAAAATCCCACAAAATACATAAAACCCTAAATACCCTAAAAATCCTAAAAAATATTAGCATACCTACAAACAAGAAAATGATACAAAACCATGAAAACCCATATGAAAACCTTAAAAACCAAAGAACACTCAAAACCAATAAAACCTAAAAAATGATAAAAACCCTAACAAACCTAAAACAATAAAAACTATAAAACCACTAGAAACATAAAAAACCTAAAAACCCATAAAAATCGTAAAAACACTAAAAACTCTAAAAACCCTTCATACTTATAAATAATTTTAAAAACTCTAAAAATCCATTAAAACCAAGAAAAACTCAAAAAAACCTAGTAACCCAAAAAACATTAAAACCTTAAAAACCATAAAAGACCCAAAACCCCTTAAACCCCTAAAACCCATAAAAATCCTAAAACCAAAAAATTCTATAAAAATACCTAAAAATACCTAAAAAAATAACCTAAAAATTATGAAGAAACACTTATAAAATCTAAAAAACCTAACGAAACTTCAAACATCTAAAAACATAAAAAATGATAAAAACCCTAAAATCCAAAAAAATACATTAAAACCCTAAAACCCCTAAATCCTTTAAGGTTATGTCTGTGTGCCTTGGTGTTGTCTAATGGGTTTGATTCAAGGGGTTGTTTGGATCTGGGTTTGCTTAAGGAAGTTTGGGTGCTTCGGATTGGTTTCAGGTGTGGGCGTTGGTGCTCCCGTGTTGCTTTTGTATGTCATATACATGACTATGGACGGTTAAAAGGTAGTAGTTTCTAGATATCAAAGAGATGGTTTCCCTTTTCTGTTTTGATGAGGATTGTTGGTTGCTGCTTGCATGTGATGTTTTTAGTTTGGTCCTACTTAGGTTTTTGCTACAAGAAGCTGACATTTTTGTCGTAGTGCTAATGCGCGGTTTTTGGATGATCTTATGGATGACTACTGGAACTGGATACTAGGGTGGAGCTACTCACTGTTGTAATTTCCCTTGACTCATGCACCCACCTCTTCTCTTTATGCCCTTCACATTACACTAGGCTCCATGTTGGTCAGGTATGATGGTGTATGTGATAGTGTTGGGAGGTGTTGGTGGTTCAGCTAGGTGTCTAGGGTGCGTCTCGGTGGGGCGGTATTGTCAAGTGTTGTAGGTTTCATAAGCATAGATTGGAGAATAGGTTAATGTTTTTCGATCTTGGTATGGTTCCGAAATAATGTGTTGCTGAGGATGGGTTTTATTGTGGTGCTTCTGATTTCAGGCTGATGAATGATGATTAAGTTGCTGCTTATGGTTATAGTGCTAATGAATGCTGGTATCTAATTGGATGGGAGGTGCTGAATGGAACAATTTAGATTTTCTGCTCTATTTGGATTTTGTGTGCTTTTTGGATTTTTGGGATTTTTTGGGTTTGGGCTTGTAAAGGGTTATTAGGTGTGGGTCGTTTGACCCCTCCCATCCCTTGTATGCTATGTATTTTTTCAAATAAATTGTATGGGGGTTGATAATAGCCTCACCCTTCACCGTCGTTTCCCTAAGAAAACCTTTAAAACCTAAAAACATTAGAAAACCCTAAAACTCTAAAAAGGATAAAACCCCTAAAACCCTAAAAACCCATAAAATCATTAAAAACTCAAAACCCCCTCAAAAAAGCATAAAACCCTAAAAAGCCATAAAAACTCTAAAAACCATTTTAACCCCTAAAAATGTTTAACACACTAAAAACCTGGAAAATCAAAAAAAAATTGAAACCCCTAAAACCCAAAAAAAACCATAAAACCCCCCAAAAAGACTCTAAAGCCCCCAAAATATCAAAACACAGTAAAAAATCATAAAAATACTAAAAAATAATTAAAAAACCCTAAAACCCTTTGAAAAAACATAAGAAAACCATAAAAACCTAAAACCACTTATAAACGAAAAAAAAACTAAAATTGTTAAAAACCCTAACGACCCTAAGAACCCCTAAAAACCCTAAAGACCATAAAAACACATAAATACCATTAAACACCATAAAACCCATAAAAACCCCAATAAAATTGAAAAATCTCTAAAAACCTTTTAATCCCTCAAAAATGTTAAGAAACTCTAAAAACTGAAGACTCCTAATAAACTCCAAAACCCCTAAAAACCATAAAAACCATAAAACCATAAATACCCAAACCCAACCAAACCCTCAAAATTACTAAAACCTATAAAACCATAAAAATATTAAAAATACCTAAAAACCCTAAAAACACAAAAATACCCTAAAAACCCAAAAAACCCATAAGAAAGCCATAGAACCCTAAAACACCCAAAACCCTCCAAAAACGTAAAAAAACCAAAAACCCTAAAAACCCTAATCCCTTGAAAACCTTAAAAACCATAGAAACCCCTAAAAATATGAAAAACCATAAAGTCTAATAAAAACAATAAAAAACCCACTAAAACAGAAAAACCCTTTAAACCCTTAAAAACATTAAACATTATTAAACCCCTAAAACCCTTGAAAAACTAAAAAAAGCCCCTAAGAACCCAAAAAATCATAAAAACCGCAATAAGCCTTAAAAACCATAAAAATCCCCAAAATCCATAAAAACACTAAAAACCATAAAAATACTATAAAGACATAAATATCCCAAAAATCATAAAAAACCAAAAAACCCTTAAAAACTAAATAAAACCTCAAAATCCTCAAATAACTAAAAAAACTAAGAACCTAAAAATGATAAATACCATAAAATATCTAAAAACCCAATAACCCATAAATACCCTACATAAATTTAAACCCCTTAAAAACTACAAAAACATAAAACCACTAAAAACTCAAAAATACCCCTTTAAAAACGTAAAAAAGATAAAAACATTCTATAAACCATACAACCCTAAAAAACCCCAAAATACATAAGAACTCTAAAAAACCTAAAAAACACTAATACCCATCAAAATTCCTAAAAAATTTAAAAAATTATAAAAAATCCATAAAATTACCTAAAAACATAAAAAACCTTAAAACCCCTGAAAACCCCTAAAAACCTTAACAACATTCAACACTTAAAATCCTTAAGAACAAAAAAATGCTACAATAACTAAAAACCCATAAAAACCATAAAACCCATAAAAACCATAAAACCCTAAAAACCATAATAACCTCTAAAATCCTTAAAAACCATAAAATCTTATAAAAACACTAAAAAAATCTAAAAACCCATTAAACCCCTAAAAATGTCACAAAACTATAAAAATATTAAAAAACCTAAAAAAATCAGAAAAACTCAAAAAACCCAAAAAACTAATATAGATTAGATTCAAACCACAAATTATAATATTGGGCTTGAAAAGAAATTCCAACCCTGATTTTATTCACATTTTACCGGCTCACACTTTTTGATATTAAACACTATAGTGGGCCACAACACACTTATTTGGTGCCAGAAATAAATTATACACATGTAAATGGAATAAAATTCATACTAAAACCTTAAATAAGAGGGAGAACCTCAAAAAGAATCATTAAGAACGAATTTTTCAATATTAGTTAGCGGGGTCATTAAATAGCAGGGTGAAGTATTTTGTATTCTTTTTTATGTTCATTTTGAGTGAAATATTACTTTTAATTTGATTTTTTTCATCTTACTCTATTAATTTATTCTTAATAATTTTTTTTCACTCTGTTGTAATGGGGGGACTTGAGTTTGATGAATTATTGAAACATGTTGTGAATCCTTGTTGCTTTAGCCTCTACCCTTTTCTCAGAATTGGTGGTACACCTTCATTGTTGGTTACTTTATCATTAATATTAGAGAAACCTTAGCATGTGGTGTTTCCTTTATTCCTTGGTCATTTTATTTTCATTTCTCCAGTTTCATATTCACTCACTCATTACATGCTTCCAACAATGAATTAGTTTGTTATTAGAGCAGCTAGATCAAATGAGTAAGTTCTATCAAATTATTATTATTACTTTCCACCATATCCCACAAAAGAGGATCTTCTACTCCTACTCAATGAGAAATTTTAAATGCACAACTACTATAAGAAAATAACCAAATTAATGAGAAACTCGATAAACTATTTAGAGCGTGATGATGTGATTCCCCTCTAATATATCAGTATCCCTAATGTACATTTATATATAATAGGCACAATACATCACCATTTTATAATGATAATACAAGTGATGTTGATTATATCAATTTAGAGATGGTAATAAAAAGAATATATGATGAAGATGTAGAGATATGATTGAAGATGGACATTCCAGATTTTTAATGGAGTATGAATCTGGATGATTTTCTATATTAGATTCCAGAAATCAAATGATTTTTTGAATTTAATAATTTTTTAATGAGAAGAATTGAAATATATATATTGTTAAATTTAATTATTATGCATCTCTTTAGTGGTAAAATATAAATAAATTGTGGTAGTGTGATGGGATATACAAAATATTTTCATGGTTGAAGATGAAAATTCTTTTGAGAAGATCATTTATTCTAGAGAATTATAAGTAAGATCATTATTTCTGAATACATAACTTATGACAAGGAGATAAATCCATTTAAGTGTATATTTGGGTGTTTGATCATTTATGATATGAAGTAATATTCCAGAGTACAAAGATGAAACAATTACATGGTTTTTGGGTGGATTAAATGGAGAATTTTCACATTCAGTGGAGTTACACAATACTTATCACTTGATGATGATTTCAAGATGGATATCAAAGTGGAAAATAAAAATCTAACCTTAAGTTCACCAACACTCTTGAACTACAATCAAGTTACATATTTTTATTAATCCATTTATTCTAATAAATATATTGTTAGTGAGATGGAATTTGGAAAGAGAAAGATACTTGATAAATGGAAAGATATGGAGATGAAACAACCAAAGGGATAACACAACTCCTTTGAACCTAGGAATCTAAAGTCCAAAAAAATTCATGGGTATGGTTATTTTCAGGCCAATTTCCCAAAAAATAAAATTATTACTATAAAAAGGATTGAATATTTTGAAAATTAAATCAAATAATATGTACATGGAGTATATGAATATGAAAATAAATATCATGTTGTGGAGGATTATAATGTGGGTAACATGCTAGGGATACTAATTTTTTTGCAAGATCAAATCTACCTAGAAGAATATAAATAGGAAAACATTCTCCAAAATCATTTCACCCTTAATCATTGAGTATTAATGGTGATTATTGTTATAAGGGGTTGTAAAAACGTTTAATTAACAATAATAGTTGAGAAATTGAATCATCCAACTTAGAATCATCCCCAATAATAGAAAATGAAATGGTTTAACAACGATATCACACTCCAAGTCAACGAATTGGTTATTATTTCATTTTCCATTGGTAAGAACAATGTTGATGTCATATTGTATGAGTTTATTTCAATGGATGTTTTCACTTGTTTTTTGGAAGGCCTTGTCTATTTGAAATTTAAGTGAAATATGATGGGGGGAAGACTATATATTCTTTCTGATCTGGCGAAAAAATATCATACTTTCTCCTTTGAAGCTATATCAAACTCATCAAGAAAAAAAATTCAAGAAGCACCAAAAAATAGCCTCTTTATCAATAAATCCAAATTATAGAAATAAATAACCAATAAAATATTGTTTTCTCATTATTAATGATGGAAAAATATTTCCATGAGGAAAAGATCCATCGCCACCCATTACCTCATTAATTGATTGAGGGAGATCAAGTTGTTTTTCCTAATGATCCTCTAGTAGAATTACCACAATTTAGAGGCATTGAACACCATATTGATATTTTTCTAGGTGTATGATTACCTATAATCCAATATATTATTGTAATAAAATAGAATAAAAGGAATTGTAATAGAAATTTGATGAATTTATGGATTAAGGATTTATAAATCTAACCAAGAGATCGTTTTCTGTTCCAGCATTTTTAGTGCCAACGAAAGACAGTACATATCACATATTTATTGATAATATATATAGGAATAATATTACCATAAAATATTTTTATCCCATTACATGACTCGATGATATGATAGATGAATTACATGGGTTTTAAATCTTTATAGAAGGTTGAACTTCAGAGTGGATACCACGAGATTCGAATGAAGGAAGAAGATGAGTGGAAAAACCATTAAAAACCAAACGTGGATTGTTTGAGTTGTTGTGCATTCCATTAGGCCTCTCAAATTCTCTTATTACATTCATGTTACTCAAAAATGAAGTTATAAAACCATTTTTTGTTAAAAAAAGTTATGTTTATCTATATGACATTTTGATTTACAATAAGGACGTGAAGATCCATGTAGATTATCTTCGATAGGTAATTGTATTTTTGTGGGAACAAAGGCTACATGGAATGTTGGAATTTCATGAGTTCTATTCAATGTAATTGGTGTTCTTGGTATATGGTATTCAAAGAAGGAATCATGGTGGATCAATCAAAAGTGGATGAAATCAGGTCCTGGAAATAACTATAATCCATCACAAAAGAAAGGGTTTTCATCGTTTGGAATCTTTTTATCATTTATTTGTTTCCAATTTAAGTACTAAAATGGAACCCATCATTGAAGGATTTAGAAAGGTGAAATTTTAGTGGTAAAATGCATGAAATTAACCATTTAAAATAATTAATAAAAAATTTTGTGGAGCAACAATTTTGGCATTACCATATTTTGATCAAGTATTTGAATTGGAGTGTAATGCAAGTGGAGTTGGGATGGAAACTATTATCATACAAATAAATCATACTATTAAATATTTCAATGAGAAATTGAATGTTTCAATGAGGAATTATAGCACCTATGATAATTAATTTTATGAAATTGTGAGATCCCTAGATAATTTGTCTCATTATTTTAGACCAAAACAGTTTATTCTTTATTCTAACCATAAGGCATTGAGATTTATCAATGGTAAATACTAGATGAGTTTGAGGAATAAAAATTAGGTTTAATTATTTCAATCATTATTATATGTATCAAAATACCATAAGGACAAATATAACATGGTGGTGGATGATTTATCTCGAAGGTATGTATTACATACCATTCCAGATTCTCGAATTCTTGGATTTTATATTATGAAAGACGATTATAAGAATAATATGGAGTTAAACTAAATTTTAATCCAATTTCAAAATGTATTTATGGATTATTATTCTATATATTATGGGTTTTTATTTAAGAGAAAAACGTTTTGTGTTTCAAATGGTAATTACAGGGAATTACTCATTCAAGGTGCACATGAACGGAGACTTGATTATCATTTTGGGAACCACAAAACCTTGGAAATACTAGAGGATAATTTATATTGGATGGATAGGAAATCAGATATCCAGAAAATTATTTTGAGATGAAGGACATGTCAAAGTTAAAAGATTCATTTCAATCCTGGTTTATACAACTTGTTACCTAGTCTGGGGAAGCCATGGGAAGATCTCCGGGTGGATATTATTATGGATTTTCCAAAGACTCAGCGAGGTAATGATTCAACAATTTTTTTTGATAGATTTTCTATGATGGATCATTCCATACTTTTCCATAAGACCAGAGATGTAGTGAATATGGAAAAATAGGTTTTTAGAGATATTTTTTACATTAATATAATTCCTCATAGTATTGATTCGGATAGAGATTAATTTTCTTAGCCATTATTGGAGGACATTATGTGGAGAATTCGGTACGAAGATTCATTTCAATACTTCCCATCATCCTAAAACTGATGGGAAAACAGATGTCACTAATCGTATATTGTGCACTATTCTGAGAGAATTGTTGAAAAATAATAAGATAGTTTGGGATTTATGGCATAGACATGTTGAATTTATATACAGTAGATCTCATTTTGCTACAACTCGGTATTCTCTTTTTGAAGTGGTTTATAGAGTCAATCCAGTCACTCCTTTAGAATTGTTCACTTTGCCTCTTGATTTTAAGGTGAATATTGATGCAGATCAAAAGGAAAAGTATATAAAAAAGCTTCATGAATATATTAATTATAAAAAATAGAGAATTATAATGAAGCATACAATATGTGAGATAACCGGAATCAAAATAAGTTCATTTTCCAACCCATAGACTAAGTGTGAATTCACCTTAATAAGAATAGATATCCATCTAAAAGGAAAATCAAGCAAGAAAAATGATTCGAACATCCATTAAAAGTTCATGAATGAGTGGGAAACAATTCCTACAAAATTTATTTTCCTGATGATTTTGGAAGAATTTATGAATTGTTCAAAATTGTGGACTTGTATTCATAAATTGAATAAGACAATGCTATGTATTTTAATATAAATTGTCTCCAACCAGGGGAATGATATTTATCGGATTCAACCCAAGGATAATAATTTTATGTTTGACAAAAAGTTTTATCCAATTGTTATTCAAACAAATACCAACCTACACTTTTCGACATCTAACACCATGGTGTGACAAAACAAACTTATTTGGGGCCCAAAATGAGTATCCACATGGAAATAGAAAGAAATTCATAGAAACACATTAAATAAGAGAGATACATTGAAAAGGATCACTAAGATGGAATTTAGATACTTTAGTTTTTGGGGTCATTAAATAGCATGTGGAAGTGTTTTTTATTCTTGTATGTCCCTATTCCCTGTAATTGAATTTAGGTAATTTTCTTCTATTTATTTTTTATTTATAATGTTTTCACTCTTTTTTTATAATGTAACTTGAATCTAATGAATTTTTTAATCTTTTGTCCATTCATTTTTCATTAGCCACTCCCCTTGGCCCAGAATTGGTGGTGTATCTCCATTGTTGGTGACGTTGTCTTTAATATTAGAGAAATCGTACAGTATATCATTGCCATTAAGCCTTTCTCATTTAGGATACATTTCACTCCTTCATCTTCACAAACTCATTTCTCACTTCTAACGACACATCAAAAGTATAAAAATCATAAAAAAACCTAAAATCCCTCAAAATCCCTAAGAACCCTATAAAACCCTAAAAACCCTATAAAATCCCTAAAAAACCTAAAAAATACTAAAACCTTTAAAAACCATAAAAAACCATAAAAACAAAAAAAACACTTAAAACCCTTAAAAACCTAAAAATTGAGAAAACCCTAAAAACCATAAAAAACCAAAAAACCAAAGAACCCCAAAAAACCATACTAAAGCTAAAAAACCCCAAAAAATACTAAAATCTCTCGAAACCCTTTAAAACCCTAAAAATAATAAAATAACTCTAAAAAACCTTGAAACCATAAAATACTAAAAATTCCCATAAAAATTCCAAAAAACATAAAAGTCCTAAAAACCCAAAAAATTCCTTATAACTCTGAATATACCAAAAAACCATAAAAACCCAAAATATCCTGAATAGCCCAAAAAATCCCTAAAAACCTAAAATCCTCAAAAAACAATGAAAAAACATAAAAAACCGAAACACCTCAAACCCAAAAAAATTGCAAGAACCCTAAAAATGATAAAACCATAAAAGACCCCTAAAACCACTAAAACACTAAAAAATGTTAAAAACTTTGTAGGGTCCTGAGAAATCCTCAATGGAGAATGATGACATCCTTTAACTCATGGGAGATTCTACCCAATTCCCCCTTAAAGGATTGGGCAAATGAGGCCAATACTCAAAATTGGCAAAGGACCAACCGGTCCGCGAACTGGCCCAAGTGTTACGCGGTCGGTTCAGCGAACGGCTCCCCTCTGTGGATCATCGTCGTTCATAAAACCAAGTCGGAGATCCTCTGCGAGTGTGAAGCAGGATGAGTGCCAATCCAGTTCACCATCATGAACCACCCCAGCCGCGAGCCGCGTCAGCCGGCCCAAGCCGCATCTGTCGTCATTCGCGGAATGGAGGCGGAACCCTCTGCGGCCGCGGAGCACTCCCCTCGTTCGGTTCGCAGGGGTGGGGGTGCACTCAGTTCCAACCACGAGTTACAGATTGACCAAGTCATCAGTAAACCAGGTTTTTGGTCATGGGCCTCCACAAAAGGTGTCACGTGACTATAGATACATCTCTTTCCCCACTTTATAAAAGGAGACCGAGGGGGGAAGAGGAGGGGGATTCGAAGGATTCGGAAGAATTCAGAGAAGATTGATCAGATTCGGGTGGAAGGATTTCAAAGGAAGGAGATTAGGATTTCAAAATGAGGGAAGTTCCAGTTCGCAAACAAGTGAAGGTATGAAGCTGAAAACTAATTAATAAGGAACTGAAAATTCATAACTTGGTGAAACGCAAACCAAAAATAACATAAAAAGAGAAGACCACGAACCATGGCCTCTCCTCAGATGCACTACCCACGGACCAGGGAGTTTATGCCCCTTTTCTGATCCATCACACCGCGTAGCACCCTCCTACGCGGGCGAAGCCCTGACCAACAAATCTCCAATCGGCACCACCATTGGCCATTGCTGCTCGTATGGAACCTTCCACGTATCACCCTGGAACGCGGATCGAACCCGAAGCCATGAATCCCCCTGGTTCGCGGGATGCCAATCAGTCCTCGGACCCTCCTGGTTCATGAATATCCTCTCAGTCCGCAGACTGCCCTGGTTCGTGAATGGCCTCTCAGTCCCTGGACCATCCTGGTTCTCAGACAGCCTCTTGACCTACGTAGCATCTCCCTACACGAAGGGCGCCACCCCTCACACACCCGTGTGTCCTTCCAAAACCTTCGATGTTCCCATTCTCTGAGATAGATAAAATCCTTCCAATTCCAATCCAGCCTGATCCTTCGCAACCTCCTCATTGGCCCATTCATCGGCCCTGAGTCGAGGCCTCCACCAGAGCCATCAGATTCGTATGATGTAACCTTTGGGAGTATCAGCGTGCCCTTTTGAGTTCACATACCCACGATAAACAGGGGGCGAAGGGGTTTCCCCGACCCTTGAGCAGGTTTCCAAAGCATTCCTGGGTTCACATTCCCTTGGTAATGTGGAGTCTGAGCTCGGGAGTCCCCTTTCTGCCCCTCCACTTGATGGGGCTGGGGCACTTCTCCCTTCTTTGGGGGTAGTAAAATACCCATCAGAACGAAGCCCCCATGCACTTCTGTGCTTCCCCCGGGAACAAGAGAGGGGACGGGCACATGATCACCTCTTCCCCTCCTCTGCTACACTTTTTCATCATGGGCGTCCATCTCGGAGTAAGCCCCAACCTTATGGGACACTCTATGCGTAATCCCAACTCCACTTCCCACAGACTCAACTTTCGCGATGTGATAATTTGGTCCTTACTGCCTCTTATTTCTCACACTGAGCATGACTCATGTGATCTTAGAGTAAGCATCGACCATGGCATACTCTTATGGGATGCCTCAGAGCATAAGCCCCACTCATGGGAACTACATAGACATTGATCCCTCCCTCCTAGGCAGAGTACGTAGGAAGCCTCCAAGTGGTTCAAGCCCAATCACCATCGGATCCCTGGGTCCACATTCACGTCGATTCTCTAACACTCCTATTCGAACTACATGGAATTTGATCCCTGTCTCCTAGGAAGGGTGCGTAGGAAGCCTCCCTGAGGTTCAAGCCCAACAACCGGCTGATCTGACTATCTTTATGTCGTATCACCACACCAACCCTAGTGTCGCCTCAATAAGTCCAGACTCCTTGGGGTCATTAATCCAATGAGGGATGGTAAACCTAGGGCATAAATGATTCTGGACCCCTACGTTCAGCTGACCATTTCCAACCAAGAGAAATCCATGGATACTATGCTTGGGTATAAACCAAAGATTTGCGAACATATAAATACGTCTTAAATCTATAAGAGAGTCCTAGAACATGCAATAATTCCCCCCAAAAGTGTGCGATGAGCCCAACTTCCCATCCTCTTGACCAATGTGAGTTCTTAAGCATCGCTGGCCAAACCACATAGTAGACGCCTTCCTTTGGAAGGTAGGTCCACATATCGTTGGATATGGAACCATTGGGCGTTTCAAAATGAAGATCGGTTTAACCGAGTTTAGCAATCGAGCGGGGCTCAGCCATTTATGAGATCGACAGTTAGGCATGTTGTTCCTCCATCTCCTCGAAGGGAAATGGATCGAAACAAAAAATGGTGAACCCGATGTGAATCATTAACTAAGAATGATGGATTTAACCTAATCCCAGCCTATGCCCACTTATACTCTCAATGAGGGCAAAGCAAGGTCATTAGTTATGCATGGGATCATGAGATGCTTCTTTGACGGGTTTGCTCTCTGTATTTGTTAAAATATTTTACAGGCTCCTTTATAACTCCCTTCAATCCAATGGCATCACAAATGAACTCACAAGAGCGTCCTTCCAACAACGCAAGGACCGGACATCCTCACCTATGGAGGACCCCATCACCCACCCACCCTCTTCAACTATGGGTCTCGGGCACGCTGATCTGAGAGTACCATGTGAACGGTACTCTCCCAACAGTGGAGGCGGCCATGCACGTCCTCCAAAACGTCAAGACTCGTCGGTCGCTTGCCCAGCAGTGGCCACAGAAGTAGATCCAGACGGCCCCTGTTGCCGTCTCAAACTGTTTTGGGAGTCTGTCCCCGAAACGACACAATGTGTACCTCCTTTATCTTAGGGAGGCAGATGAGGTCGATGCTGAGGACTTCATCCCTACCGAACGGGGGTTCTGCTCCATGTCCGCCGCCAGAAGGCGTCATCTCGGTCTTTCCATGACTCAACATCCTCACACCGAGGAGGATGTATCCCCGAGGATTTAGGCCCATGCTCCCCGAGCTCTGGCCCCTCAGACTTCCCGATGAGGGGGGAAAACGTACAAACAGGGACCGGTCATCACCCTGGTCCCTGAGGAGGAGCTCCGCTACCTAGCCGCAGAGACGTAACACGAATAGGCACCTACACTTGCTCTCTCCTCCTGAGCCCTCCATTCAGACATAGTGGCATCATACGAGCCGGCACGCATCCCCTCCGAGCTCCATCAGGCCCGTCACTCATGCAGGATGGCACTTACCCAGCAGACACCTCTCCCAGCTCAGGGTTGTGATGCCCACCAGCTTGACATGGTGGAGACCCAGCGCCTACAATACCAGCTCCTAGCAGATGCTTCTGACACCCGCCATCCTGACATGGTGGTGATCAGCAAATCCCTCCACCCAGATGTGGCAGCAATTAATAGGTGGGCACGTCTCCCTGCCAACAAAGGCCACCGAATCAATACGGTGGGAAACTAACAAATGCAGGGCCAGCTCCTGGTGGATTCATGTAAAGTCCACCATCCCGATGTGGCGGAAAACAGAGAGATAAACTGGCATATCCTGGTACAGGGGCAGATTCATTCACCTGCCCCAACATAGGAGAATTGTTAGTACCCACTGACCACCGGAGGACCAGAGAAGGATATTCCTACTCAGATACCTGAGTGGGCCTTCATACCCATTCCAGCCAAAGATGTCTCTATACATATTCCGGAAATGATGGAGGGGAAAGTATCGATCCCAGATCATATCTTGTAAACTTTCCAGAATGTAATTGCATCAGTGGAAACCGCAAGGACATGGGCTCGTGAGCCCGTCTCCCCAATTGAGGCGACTCATCTAAGAGATGAGATATCCTCCTCAAAGCATATCTATATCCTTGCTTCTTCCCAAGAGGGTCTCCGGCCATATTCCGCGATGCAAGGGCAACTAGATCAAGCATCTTCACTCATTCCAACTGGGGGACACCCGTCCATCACGGTGGATGCTCTAGAGCAGGCATACATCTCTGCTAAAAGTCAAGATGTTTTTCGGCGTATCTCGACAACATCACGAGACCCAATTAGACAGGGACCCAAAGGTGAAGGCTGTTATCAACAGAAGACGGTCCCGGCTACCCACAAGAAAGCACCTCAAACATTCCGAAGGCAGCCGGAAAATAAAGGGCGGGTTCATGACTCCGCTCTGCTGAAAGTTGGGGTTCTCAATACCGCCAAACACATGACAAAGGATCGGAACCCTTCTCTCCCATTACCATATTATGGGAGTGGCAGTAGCAGTTGCGAAGGTCCTCCCCGCAATGTCGCTTCCAGTAGCTCTGAAGGACCTCCCCAGAGCACCCATGGGTACTTCCCCCACGGGCATATAACGATCGATCATGAGAGATCCTCTTTTGATGCATGTCACGAAAACCCTCTACTTGACCAGAAGATCGAGCAGCAAGAACGCCCTCCACTTGCTGCGGTCCACCCTGAAGGTCCTCCCCAGGGTATGCACTGCAAACACTCTCCATGCAGTGGGACCACCGATTATGATAGTAGTCCTCACTATCATAGTCGCAACTGCGGAGGCCCTCCCCACAGTGATGTCTCATCAAGAATATAAGGCCCTCCCCTTGTTGTGGCCTGCCCTGAAGGTCCTCCCCAGGGGTTATGTTGTAACAACACTCTGCGCAGCCAGGCATTAGATCACAGTAGTAGTCCTCGCCACCATGATAACGAAGGTCCTACCTTTAGAGATGTCAACCAACGAGAAGGCCCTCCCCTCGTTGTGGTACATTCTAGAGCTCCTCCCCATTGTGTATCAAACAAATATTCTCCCTGAGGCAGCTGTAATGGTATTCCTCACCATTTTCGTAGCTGTGATGGTAGTCCTCTCCACCACGGTCACCATTGCGAAGGTCATCCTCGCATTGGCCCCAAGCAACAAGAAGGTCCTCCCCTTATCGCAGTGTGTCATGAAGGTCCTCCCCAGGATTCACATCGAACGTCAAGCCATGATGGTCATCCTCACCATGATGGTAGTTGTTGCGAAGGCCCTCCCTGTAACAATGCTACACAGCCAGAAGGTCCTCCCCTTGCTATGACACGCCTTGGAGGTCCTCCCCAGGGTGCGCACTGCAGAATTCCTCTATGCAGTGAACCATCAAGAAGTAATGGTATTCCTCGCCATTACGGCCGCCATTGTGAATGTCCTCCCTGCGATGACATATCATATCGACAGGATGGTCCTCCTCCTGCTGAATCAAGCACAGAAAATCCCTTGTATGTCGAGGCTCTCAGAAGGATGGGATCGAGCATGTCAGATTCCCAGCTAGTCGCTAACGACGCCCTTCTTCGATCAGAGGACGTTCTAGGGCCACGTTCATCTGCTGAACCACCTCGGAATCACCCACATGATGATTCAGCACCTACCAGTCCCACTACATCCGACCACACTATCAGTGAGCGCCTCAGTTGGGCTGACCAGGTAGAGGAATCACTAGCAGAGGAGTATGCCGATATGCTGCACCTAAGGAAACGACTGGCCTGGGATGATATGCCAATTATGTTTTGTCCCACGGACACCTCTTAGTTCGACATACCCAGAGAGTTTTCAGAAGAATTAGTGCACGACATCTGCCATAATATATGGACAAACCTCCACCGACTGAAATCAAGTTTTCTGCCCTATGAAGGGTATGTAGACCATGTCAAAAGTATATGAGACCTCCTTCGTCACATAGACCTAGAGGCCCTTCCTTCGGCGTGGTGACAACACCCCGAGAGACGTAAAGGAATCATGGAGATAGCCTGCCTTCGTGCACTAAACAAGTTTCACTGCCTCATCAGTGATTCTCCAACGAGAGTCCATGTCAGGGGATGGGGAAAACATGGACCTATGCACATCACTCCACTACCCTCCTAGAAGAACCCATTCGACATGGTGTCTTGCAATGTCATCACATCAAGACGGCAATCGAGTGGTCTCCCTTTTCAGGAGAGGCGAAACACCCAACAGAGACAGGCCTTGAGTATGTCCCAGAAGCGTCAGGCCCGATGGGAACAAGACATTCAAGAACTCCTGAATCAGGCCACCGAGAGCATACCACATGCCTCTCACTTACGAGAGGCCAATCAACAATCTTTGCCTACCTCTCCAAAAGGGATTTATCCACAGAAGAACTCAGCATCAAACCTACTTCACCACTGAATGGGGTCACGCGCGATCAGGCAGGTCGCGATAGTAGCAGCCACTACCGCCATCTAGGGTCAACCCCAGCCTACAGGGCTGAGGGCATTTTTAACAACAAATTCCTCCGTAAGACGAATAATAATAGGAAGAGACCCAATGTCCAAGGAACGAATCCAACCCCATCCCTTAGGCATGGGGGCATTATTACCCCCTCAACAACAACCTCCCCCACGAGAGTTAGTATTCTCTCGTCTAGGGGGGACAGTCAGAAGAGGAGGTTCCCGTCCTATCCCATCATTTGAATCAACATCCCCTCCGAGAAGAAGGCGCATCTTAAGGTCGCATCCAAGAACTCTCCGCATCACCCTTCATCAAGAAGTCTGAAGGCAAACCCAGGTCATGAAAGGGATGGCCAGTAGAAGATACGGGATTTCATCTTCCAGTTTGGAAGATGACATCTTCTCCGCCCCGCGATATGCATATATCAACGTCATAGAGGTTAACCCCATGGGTGACACTAGAGATGATGCAAATCAGGATGGATTGGGAGATAATAGTTCCAGTTAGGCTGTGACTCACAATGAACCACCAGGTGTGCACACCCAGAAATAGAGGGCCTCCCTAAATATGGATGTCCTTCCAGCCAACCCTTCTCCGCCTACCCAGCGATCTTCCAATAAGGATAAGAATAAAGGACTGGTTACCCTTAACCCACCTCCTTCTCTCAACAAAAATGAGCCACTCACACTCGAAGAGAGATTCACTCGACAAGAAGAGGAGATGAAAGAATTGAGACGGCTTAATGTCGAGCTACTCTAGAGGAACCGCCTTATTGAAAGTGCGTCTTAGGAGGTGCCACATCATGCAACCCCAACAAGTGCACCTCATAGACTAAGGTTTTCCCCGGAAAATGAAACACGGTCAGGGATCCCGTCCAACGAGGCGCCCGACCCGTCCAACTACCTAATCCTATATTTGGATTAATACCAAGACTTACCTCCACTCAGGAAGCAACCGGAGTGAGTACGCCTGAACCCTCCGAAGGTTCCACAAACAGCCCACGCACCCCTGGTGCCGGCCAATCCGGATCCTCAGGCAATGCCTCGGTCTATGCCTGCCCTAGACCGGGCCCAACAGGATGTATACCAGGGTCTCACCAACACCATCGAGGCACTAATAGCTCAATTGGAAGCGATGGAAGGTCGACATGCTCTGATACAGCCAGGGTAGAAACCCTACCCAGATTGGGTGACAAACACACCACCTCCACCCAATTTTGGGAGCCCTGTATTCCCTATTTTCAACGGGTCAGGTGATCCGGAACAACATTTGATGCACTATGCGTCTTATTGAGACCCTATTATGGGAACTCCGGAATAGCAAGAGGCAGTGAAACTAAAATTCTTCATATAGACCTTACAAGGATCCGCCTTCGTCTAGTATACGAGTCTTCCATCCCAATCAATAAAGAGTTGGGAGGACCTTCAGCAGCAGTTCCTATTCCACTTCAGCTCAACGTTTCCTAAAACAACGGTCATCGACCTCATGAACTCCAAGTAGAGGGAAAATGAGAGGGTCTCAGATTTCATCGCCAGATGGAAATGTCTGACCTATTCCCTGAACAGGCTAATGGATCATGATGAGATGTTATCCATATGCATTGATAATCTTGGAGATGAGCTTCGAACAACACTCATACCAATGGAGTGAAACACTTCCTTTCGCCATCTCTCGGCCATTGCCCAGAGAATTGAGGACTCCCTACAGTGGACTAATTCGAATTCCCGAATATCCTCACAGGCCCTTGCGAAAAGAGCCCCTAGAGCTAAAGCGTCCGCTATCACACTCAAGCCAGCCCTTATGCCCGCTCCACCGCTCAGGCCTCCACTAAATTGTCAAGGGCCCCTTGTGCATCAGCGGCCACCTCCGCCTAAACGGGGTAATCAGAGAGGACCGAAGCAGAACCAGTTTGAGGAACAAAGACAAAAATTATACCCGTACCGAGATGATCATGTCCACGACTACTTCATTGCCACCATGAATTGCAACTTGCTCGCCTCCCGGAGCCAAGGAAACCAAAAGTAGTCGGCCGCAATGACAAGCTAGATTACTACCCCTACCATCGAATGTTGGGGAACAATATCCGAGAATACTTCGTCTTCAAAGGCCTCCTGCAGAGGATGGTAGACTCCAGACAGGTCAAGCTGGGACCACCCCCAACACATGTGGCATGTATCTCTACCACCGACTCCAACAAAGAGGAGGGGTGGCAGAAGGTCACCAGCAAGCAGGGGAAGAAATTCGATGACTGGAAGACTCAGAAGACTATCAACCGAGCCTAGGGCATACTCTGAGCTCAGCTACGACAGCCAGCGTTGCCGCCAGCAGCCCCTGATGCCGCACAATTGACAGCATCGGCCTCACAATCCTCTACGAGCCGGTCATCCAGGCATAATCGAAGAAGGAAGAAACAATCTCAAGAGGAGGAGTCCGCAATGGGGCCAAAGTTAGTACCGACCCTTACAGATTGTATGCCCTCGAATTTAGCGCCATGGGAACTGACCGACCAAACATCATCATTAGGGACAACAGACCAGGTTGACCTGTCAGAGGATGAAGATCCAATATTTGGTTCCATTAACGTCATCTATCTTATGGAATCGGTCCCTGATGAAGGGTATGGTTACCAACCTGAGTTCCCTGCACGAGGATCCGGGAGGAGGACTTGCAGAGGTAGGGTATACTAGGGGAGGCGCATCCGTGACCGAAACCAACCCTATGGTTGGACCCCGACCCAAACCGTTAATATCGCAGAAACCTGTGGGAGAGCCCTTCAATGAACTCAGCAGGAGAAAGAATTCCCCTCCACCTCCACAAGTATCCACTCTGGACCTGTTGTTCTGCGATACCCGTCAGAGGATGAACAAGTGTCTGGCCGCCTAGTGTGCACAAACAGACTGGCTAGGCCAAGTCCTCAAAACGAGGGAACACCATCGACATCTGACCTCGGGTCCAATCCCTCCTCATCAAATGCTCCAACCCCCAAATCACCTACCAAGACTCTCCCACCAATGGAGAAGCGTTAGCTGCTGGAGCAGAAATACGACATCCTTAAGTAGCTGGCATCGATACCATCCAAGCTATCAATCCTTGATGCCCTGAGTTTGTCATCCGACCTCAGGGAGGCGCTTATAGAAGCTTTGATCATCCCCCAAGTGTTTCAAGGTGAGGTAGCTACCTCCTAGATTTACCGGACATAGACTGGCCCGGATGAATGCAATGTGGTGATTTCTTTCACCGATCAGGATGAAGATGCCATCATGAAAGGAAACATCAGACCGATATATGTGTCTGGCACAATGAATGATATTGAGATCTAGAAATTCATTATAGACAACAACTTTGTAGTTAACCTCCTTCCCCTATGGACACTCCATAAGTCGGGCTACAGTGAGGACAATCTAATTCCCTCAACCACAACTCTATTGGGTTACGAAAACATTGAGCAGAAGATAATTGGAAAAATTAAGCTAAGGACCCATTTTGGCGACCTGTTAGCCTACACGGAATTCCTGGTGGTCCGGTAGAGCCCAACATTCAATGCCTTGCTGGGAAGGTCATGGCTCCATAAGTACATGGTCATTAATTCATCCTACCACCAGTGTATCAAGTACTCCTTCAATGGACAAAGTGGAACATTGCACACCAACAAGGCCCCTTTCGAGCTCTCTGAGTCACATTACATTGACGTCGGGTTCTATGAGCAAAATAAAAAGAATCTTTTGGTCGATGGTGTCAACTGGATCCCCACTCCAAATGGCCTGGAAATGGTTACTGATGACCCCCTCAGGAATCTTGGCAGAGATTATGTCCTGCCCATCAACCATGTTGAGAGTAGGAGTTCAAGTCCAGAAACGCACTCAGATTTCCTCATGACTTCATCCATAACGATCGAGTGTGAAAATGTGGGAACGTCCACTGACCCTCAATTTGGGGACGAAAACTAGAGTATGGACGCCCAAGACACCTTTCCTATGGACTCCCAAGAGCCCCTGTCCGGAGATCTCTCCACATCAGATCAAGAAGATGAGGATTTGGGAGAAGAAGAAAGGGAAGATCTCGGGGATGCACCTCATGCATTTGAGGATGGTATCTCCACCACTGTGGACGAGCTCAGGGAAATAAACCTCGGTACTGAGGAAGACCCGAGGACCACTATCATTAGTGCAGCCATGAATCCCAAAGAGTATGAGGTGTATACCACCTTCTTAAAGAAAAATCGAGATGTGTTTTCCTGGAATTACATGGAAATGCTGGGACTCGATCCCGAAGTTGAAACACACCACCTAGGTCTTCCAGAAGACCACCGAGGCTATAAATAGGCTGCCAGAAGGACACACCCCTCACATGGTGCCAAAATAAAGGCTGAAGCCGATAATCTCATTAAAGCAGGCTTCATTCGGGAGGTCCAATACCCCATCTGGTTGGTCAATATCGTCACTGTCAAGAAAAAAAATAGACAAATCCATGTCTGCATTAATTTTAGAGATCTCAATCGGCATTGTCCGAAAGATGATTTCCCAGTCCCGGTCACCGAGTTTTTAATCGATGCAATGGCCGGATATGAGGCTCTATCCTTCATGGATGGATATTAAAGGTATAACCAAATCATGATGGATTGAGAAGACGAAGAATCCACTACCTTTAGGGCCCCTCAAGGGGTATTCTGTTACAGGGTCATGCCCTTTGGTATCAAGAACATTAGAACCATATATTAGTTTGCCATGCATCAGATATTTAAATTGTTCCTGGGGAAATTCGTTGAATGTTACGTAGATTACATGGTGGTCAAATAAAGATAGCATTCAGATCACCTGTCATACCTTGAGACCATCTTCAACAAACCTTGACAACATAGCCAGAATATGAACCCCTTGAAGTGCGCCTTCGGGGTTACCTCAGGTAAATTCCTTGGCTTCATTGTACGCCATCGCGACATCGAAGTCGACCCTGAAAAGACAAAGGATATCCTTGACCTACAAACTCCCTGCAATCTCACCGAGTTGAGGGGATTCAAAGGTCACCTGGCCTATATCAGGCGGTCCATAGCCAACTTGGCAGGCAAATGTTTCCCCTTTACCAGCTTAATGAAGAAGGGAGTCACGTACCAATGGACAGATGACTGTCAAGAGGCATTCAACAACTTGAAGAAGTACCTCTTAATCCCATCGGTGCTCATGCCCCTGGTTTAAGGAAGACCTCTCATCCTTTACATGACGGCCCTAGAATGGTCACTAGGATCCTTCTTTGCACAAAAGAATGACACAGGCAGTGAAAACAGTCTCTATTACCTTAGTCGAACCATGATTGATGCTGAGACTCGATACTCAAATATAGAGAAGAGTTGTTTGGCCTTGGTCTTCGCAGTTCAAATGCTAAAAAATTATCTGAAGCATCATGAACTACATTTGATCTCACGAAGTAACCCACTCAAGTACATCCTCAGCCGCCCGATGCTAACCTGATGCCTATCCTGATGGGAGGTCATCTTGCAATAGTTTGACATCTGGTTTCTGACTCAGAAAGCCATCAGGGGCCAGGCATTAGCAGAATTTCTGTCAGAGCACCCCTAGACAGGGACCACGGCACTGGACACCAAGCTACCTGATGTAGATATCTTTTCGGTTCGATAGGAGTTCCAATCATGGAAAATGTACTTCAACGGCGCATCCTGAAGCCCAACTAGGAAGGGGATAGAGGGTCTCAGATTCAAAAAAGTGGGTTTGGGGATAATACTCGTGTCCCCAGAAAAGGGAATCTTTCCATATTCCTTCCTCCTGTCAGAGGGATGTACAAACAATGAAGTGGAATATCAAGCTCTCATTACAGGCCTATAACTCGCACTCCAGGAACAAGTAAAACTCCTTAAGATAAATGGTGACTCGAAGCAGGTCATCAAGCAAGACAATGGTGACTATGCTATTAAAAAGGAGGATCTGATCCCCCTGTTTGACCATGTCTGAGAGTTAATGGCGGAATTCTCCACAGAACCAACATTGAACTATATTCCCCAGTCTCAGAATGCTCAGGCTGATGCATTAGCCAACGCTACCACAACCATAGCTCACCTAGAGTGGGATGAAACAGTTATCAATATTTCTCACCATCGAATGGTATTAAAGTTTGTTCAAGCTAAAACGAAATAAATCCACAAAGTCAGTCCTATCCCGGAGCCGTATGCACCTGCCACCAGATGGATGAACCCCATTGCAAACTACCTTAAATGGGGAGAAATTCCATCAGACAGGGCTGAATGAGAGAAAATATGCAGAAGGGCAATCAAATTTGTCCTATATGGCGGCGCAGTTCAGCAAGAGGTCCTCTACAATCAGGCCTCGATGGAGTGCTCCTCAGATGCATTGATGGAGAATAAATTTCTGCCGTAATGAATGAAGTACATGTTGGAGTATGTGGAGCACATCAATCAGGGACCAAGCTTTCCCATCAGGTTCGAAGGCTTAGGTACTACTGGCCCACATTGGCATGATACTACGAGCATTTTACCACAAACTGCCACTCAATCCAGATTCATTCCAGCTTCATACACCAACCCCCGAATTTACATCATCAAGCCATGTACTCCTTGCCATTTTCCGTCTGGGGGATGGAAATCGTGGGACCATATCCACCCGCCACAGCCAAACAGCTAAAGTATATCCTCACAGCAACTGACTTCTTTTCCAAATGGGTAGAAGCCATACCCCTCAAGGAAGCTGGGGCAGGAAATATTGTCATCTTTGTGAATACCAATATCATCACTAGATTTGGTGTCCCTCATACCATACCGACGGAAAACGATGCCTACTTCTACTCTATGGAATTGGAGAAACTATATCATGAGTATGGTATCAAGGCTAACCACTCATCCTGCTACCATGCAGCAACCAATGGACAGATAGAGGCTTTTAACAAGACCTTGTCCAACATTATCCAGAAAATGGTGGAAAAAGACAAGGAGTCGTGGCCGGATAAACTCTTTCATGTGTTGTGGGCTTATCGAACCACAATCATCACTGCTACTAGGGCTACTTCGTACTCATTAGTATACAGAACAGAAGAGGTTTTTCCCATTGAGCTCCAATTACCCTCGCTCCGTGTTGCCATTTGTGATCAATTATCCAACGATAAGCAATCAAAAAAGAGGCTATGTGAATTGGAACATCTAGATGAGAAGCGGTTGCACACTTTGCACCATCTGGAAGTATACCAGAACTGGATCGCATGTGCCTTCAACAAAAAGGTTCATCTTCGGTCTTTCTTGGATGGAGAATTAGTCTTGGTCCTCTGGACCCTAATGATACCCGACAAGAAGCCTCCAAAGCTGGAGCCCAAGTGGGAGGGACCGTATGTTGTACACAAGGTCTACTCCAACATAGAATATACCCTAATCTCCATGGATGGGAAATTCACCACGGATCCTACAAATGAGAGATTCTTTAAGAATTATTTCGCATGATAACTAAAAGAGCATTCTTCGTCTGAGCTTCATGATGTTAAACTGCCAAGCACCCAACGGTCCAAACTCTATGACCTTAAACTAAGAGTATCTCGTCCTTACCACACAATGTTAAACTACACGGATAATAAAAGTTAAGAATGCTCCCTCCCCCCGTGTATGGACCAGACCTGCACGGGGTGTATTCTTCGTTCGAGCTGCATGACATTAAACTACCAAGAACCCAGTGGTCCAAACTCTATGAACTTAAACTAAGTGTATCTCATACTTACCACACAATGTTAAACTGCACAGATAATAAAAGTAAAGAATGCTCCCTCCCCCCGTGTACGGACCATACCTGCAAGGGGTGTATTCTTCGTCCGAGCTGCATGACGTTAAACTGCCAAGAACCCAACAATCCAAACTCTTTGACCTTAAACTAAGAGTATTTCGTCCTCATTGCACGACGTTAAACTGCACAGACAAGATGTTTTAAAAATTCCCTCTCCCCCCGTGTACGGACCAGACCTGAATGAGGTGTATCATCTTTTAGAGAACTACGTGCGGCTTGATTTCTGTCCTTTCAGGATACGTAGCGATGCCAGGGTTCCCCATCCTAGCCCAGCCACTCCCGAACAAAAGATAAAAATGCCCCCTTTCCCCTGGGTATGGTCTAGACCTGCAGAAGGTGTATTTTTTACATCCTCTCCGCACGATGCTAAACTGCATGAATAATGAATGTTAAAAAATACCCCATTTCTCCCCCTTGTACAGACCAGCCCTACGCGGGGTGTATCACTCTTGAAGAGAACTACGTGCGGCTTGATTCCTGCCCTCACAGGATACATAGCGACGCTGAGATCCTCTATCCTGGCCCAGCCACTCCCAAATGAAAATAATGTTAAAAATGCCCTTTCCCTTATGTACGAACCAGACCTACACAGGGTGTACTACATACGGAGAACTACGTAAGGCATGATTCCTGCCCTTGCAGGATACGTAGCGATGCCAGGATCCCCTATCCTGGCCCAACCACCTCTAAAATAATTCCCCTTTCCCCCGTGTATGGACCAAACCTGAACGGGGTGTATCATCTTTCAGATAACTATGTGAGGTTTGATTCTTTCCCTCACAGGATACGTAGTGACACCATAATTCCACACCCTGGGCTAGCCACCTCAAACAAAAACAAAAATTCCCTTCCCCCATGTACGGACCAGACCTGCACGGGGTGTATTCTTTATCCTTTCTACATGACGTTAAACTGCACAGACTTCGTCCTCACTGCATGACGTTAAACTGCACGGACTTCGTCCTCACCACATGATGTTAAACTGCACGGACTTCGTCCTCACCGCTTGACGTTAAACTACACGGACTTCATCACGACCCACCCAAGACAAATAGAGAAACAAGATGGAGATACTCCTTGCACATTTGGGTGCATCCTCTTCATACATCAGACTCCACAACCTGGACAATTATGGGTCTTCATAACCGTTCATGGCCATCAGAAGTGGAAAGTCATCGACCTGGGGACACCTTTGCATGACTATTCATACCATGCCCTCAGC
Source organism: Viscum album (assembly GCA_963277665.1). Taxonomy (NCBI): domain Eukaryota; kingdom Viridiplantae; phylum Streptophyta; class Magnoliopsida; order Santalales; family Viscaceae; genus Viscum; species Viscum album. The sequence continues at coordinate 1,419,697,153 of OY728136.1, read as the reverse complement.
GGATCTACATATTTATATCCCATGGATCGTCTACCAAAGGCAATATTTCCTCGAGCGATTCTTCTCCTAGCTCCGTATGCTTACTGGCCTCCGAGCCCCCATATCATGTCTCCTGAGCCAAAATTGATGGAGTAGTGGTTTAGAAGTTCATTTCCCTTTTCAAATCCAAATGTTGTTAGGGTATCCCTACTTGGTTAGCCTATGTTTCTGCTGGTGGTTCACATAGAGACCTGCATCCACAAACAGAAAGCCAGTACTAGGCTACTTTGACTCGACGGACAATTGCGGAAGAGATGTTTCTTGAATGCTTGGACACCATTATCCCCCATATGCCAAACTCTGAGCTGTGAGATCTCTCGGATCTTCATAATCACTCACGACCATCAGAAGTGGAAATTTATCGACCCGGGGACACCTTTTCATGACTATTCATACCATGCCCTTAGTGGATATGCATATTGATAGCCCCTGGCCCGTCTACCAAAGGCAATATTTCCTTGGGCGACACTCTTCCTAGTTACATACGCTTACCGGCCTTAGAGCCCCCACACCACACCTCCTAATCCGGGAAAACTCAAAGTTACAGTTTACAACTTTCATTCCCCACCTCGTTCCAAGTATATGAGAGCATGTTGACCCATGTATCCTTCGTGTGACTGCGGCAATAGTCACCCAATGGTCCGATATCTATGACCGTTAAACTAGGAGTATATCATCCTTATCGCACTATGTTCAACTGCATGGAGTGAAGGTACACCCCCACGCGTAAATTAAATCAGCGCAGGGGGTTCTTTAAGCTTTAAACAGAAATCAGGGATGAATGTCCCCAACATGCCCAGATATTCCCTTACCCGATGACAGACTTTGTGGCCCAGATAATTGTGGATCTTCATAACCATTCATGGGCATCAGAACTGGAAATTCATCAACCTGTGGACACCTTTGCATGACTATTCATACCATGCCCTCAGCAGCTCTACATATTGATAGCCCCTATCTCATCTACCAAAGGAAAGATTTCCTCAGGCGACACTCTTCCTAGCTCTATATGCTTACAGGTCTCAGTGTCCCCATATCATCTCTCCTGATCCAAGAAGCCCCGAAACCACGATTTACACCATCAAACCCTCTCCATTTCTTAGACATGCTGATATGTTCAAGCCCAGTTGCATTCTGATCAAGAGCAGCCTTCACAACTACGTCCTTGCCTCATGACATCAAACAACATGGAGCAAATCTCGGCCGCTTGGCGTAAGGCTACAAAGACCAAGCATTAAACATCTAGGGGAATTCCACCAACAACAAGCATTTTCAATAGATTAATAATGCTCTTCATTCTTACCACACAACATTAAACTACACGGTCAATCGTCCTTGTTGCATGATGTTAAACTACACATCATTGGAAAAGGAATGAAAAATGACCCATATCCCTGCTGCATGACATTAAACTGCACAACATCCTTTAATAATGCTCCTAGTCCTTACCACATGATGTTAAACTGCACGGTCAAACCTGTCATGGGTTCAATAAGGAACATAGGCTTTTCTTTGTCCTTTAGTGCACGGGTTAGACCTGCACAAGCCGCTGTCTCACACCCACATGAGACAGGATTACATCACCCATTCTTGGGATGTTTAGTCTAGGTGTTTCTCCTGTATCCAGGCACCCTCTCATCATAAAACAAACTCTGTACTCAGAAAAAAAAATCCAAACTCTCATAAGCAACCCCTGGTGGTCCCAAATCTCAACTTCCCTAAAGTTTCTTGGCTATCGGGGAAATACAATCATTGACCTAAGGACAACATTTCATGACTATGCATACCATTACCTCAGCGGCTCTACATATTGATTTCCTCTGGCCCATCTACCAAAGGCAATATTTCCTTAGGCAATGCTTCTCTCCATACGCCTCTTGGCCTCTCAGCCCCCATGTCTATCCTGGGATTTGGAAACCCTCTGAGATATAGTTTACCAACCTCTTTCACAATCCTTCTTGAATATGGAGGAACCTCTTTGATGAGATTATTGAGCACCAGGAGAATTCTTCCCATTTTAAATGATTTCCCAGCTGCATGACTTTAAACTGCGCCAAACCTCAACCATCCCATACGCTAACTAAATGCATAGGAAAGTGGTCTCCCAACCATTCTCCTGATTAGTACATATGTTCCCAAAACCATTTCAGATGTCACATTCCCTTTCTGATCCACCCCTGGTGGTTTTCATAATTTTCCAAGCCACCCATGGTGGTTTCCATAATATGGACTTCCATCAAGTCCACGGGCCATCAGAAATGGACAGTCATTGACTTAAGGACACCTTTGTATGACTATGCATACCATGCCCTTAGCGGCTCTGCATATTGATCTCCCTTGTCCCATCTAACAAAGGAAAGATTTACTTAGGCAATGATCTTCCTACCTCTGTACGCTGACATGACTCCCTTGCATTGAGACATGCCTTGCATGTCATTCAGACATAAACATTTTCCCCCCCACGTGCGTCTGAAGAGTATTGAGACATTTTTTAATCAACCAAAACTCATTGGGGCCCTCGTCCCACCATATCTGGTCGAATCTGTTTGAGATAAAACATCAATAATGATATTATTGATAGTGGGACTTTAAACCTCTCGCAAAAGAGGCACAAAACCTGTTAAGTTGAAAACCTGGAAAGGGCGACCTATGAAAAATTCGGGCCATACCCTCTGGGTCCACAATAAATGGGCCTAGGAAAAATCTGGGCATTAACAAGAAAAGTCAAAAAGTTTGTGGGGCTTCTCTACAAAACCCCAGAAATAGTCAAACTTTGCTCGCTGGATCCCATGGTCCAGGAAAAAAAATTAGCCCTTATTACCATTTTCCTAAATTATGGTCAGTTCTGATTCAGTAGGTTGTTACTCATGCAACAATTTCTCCAGTAATAATCAAATAAAAAAATGGGAAGAAATTGACGTAGATTGTATTTCGCTGAACAAAAGAGGAGGGCATCCACAAGCTGGGGCCTCTCCCTCACAACAACATAAGATATAGAACAATGTGTCTAGGAATGGTTCCTAAAGTTACAAAAGAGCCTGGATTGATCTCTCCGTCAGAGCAGCAACCTAGAGGCAAATGTTATCGAAAGCCTGCTCCAGTACAACTTTCTCCTTCGCCTAAACTTTGGCCACTGAGCGAATATTCTTCACAGACATTTGGAGATCATTGATCCCTTTTTTGGTGGATTCATGGTTTCCATTCAGAGTCAACAACCAATTCCTCAGCATCACTGCTCGAGTCTCGCATTCATGCATCTCAGCAGACAGGGAGGCTGCCTGATCTCAAGAGCTCACCTCCTGTGTTACTAGCTGATGATGCTTCATCATGGTCTCCTCCATGGCTTGGGTCCCACAATGAGCGGCAGCAAGGTTAGAAAGATTGTTTTCACTAGTGGAAACTTCCTCACGGGCCATGACAACTTGGAAAGAAATAGAATGGAACTACTGATAGTCAAAGCCACCTGACCCCAAACACATGAAGAGCTATTGAAGAGATTCAGTTTTATTTTCTATATCAGTAAGAGGAGTTTTGGAAACAATCTCACAAATCCAAGGCCAGGCCCACCTCTGCACTGCTCTGTGGTCTGCCATCGCATGAGGATCTTTGGTGTCCTCACCTGGCAGCACAGAAACAGAGTCTAGCATTGCAACCAGTGCAAACATGTGCTCGCTAGAGGTTGGTTCCAAAGTTGGATAGTCTGGAACCTCTAACCCCAGTTCAGGCTTGGGGATCAAGTTTCTAAGCCCGGTATCGACTGGGAAAACTTCTGGGATTGTCTCGATGGGACACAGAACCACAGGGTCGTTGTCATCCATGTCCAAGAAGGATGAACGCGTCTGAACTTCAGCCACTGTAGGGCTGGGAGAGTAAAATCCCCTGAGTCTCTTTGATCAACGAGCCATTAGTCGATCTTTCCTTAGAGCTGATGAGGAAGGTGCGGTGGACGCAACAACCATAGTTCCTCCTGATTTGGGAACCTGCCGGACATCCTTTTCTAGGATCCCATCGGGATAGTGTGTTATCCACGTGTTTGAATACTCCAAGGAAAGGCTGGAAACCGCCACCATGACAATAAGGGGAATGCTTGTGTCAGATCCCCCCCACGTCAGTATCAGCCACCATTGACGAAGTATGTCCAGGTGCAGTGCTTAAGCCTGCAGAGGGGGAAGGGAAACTTGGACTTACATGCACCCAAAATGGCGAGAAAAATGATACGGAACATACAACTCGAACAGAGAAACCCTGTCGATCCACATAGACAGAAATCCGTCCCACGGAGAGATCATATAAGAATGCTCCTCCAGGCTCCCCCGACAGTTGTCAACTAAGACGCCAGAAGGGGTGGTGTAGGAGTGAAAGAAAACTGGGATAAGTCACTCATAAGCTCAAGGACTTCACCAGATCTAAGGTACTTTAAGCGAACTCTAGCTATATCCAGCAGGGTAGGCCGAAAGGTAGGAAGAAAGATGGATGTGTTGTGATGATACTCATAACAGTGACAATGATCCGCAACCCAGCAGTACAAAAATTGGAATGGCCCACTCAGATGGAAGGGTGAACCGCCCTTCTACATGTGACCCAACAGTTCATAAATACGAGCCAATGTGGGCATGGAAAAATTCACCGGGTGACCCTCTTCCAGCTCAACAACCATCATCAAGGTGCAAGCCCTGGCACTAGGATTGATGTCCCGAGAAGGGAATAACCACCTGCTACAAAACATAGAAAATAGACCTGCCAACCTAAGCATGGGAGGCACACTAGGGAGCACCTCGTAACCCCATGAAATGTAGTTGCGCGCCTCCAGAACCGCGCAGTAGGAACCTGGGATGGTTCGTGACTGTTGAGAATGATGAGTCCTGGGGTGCTTGATCTTCCGCACAGGACTAGTGGTGTTCAGAAATAACCCTATCCAGGTGCTATAGGGAATAAGAGAGCGGGCACGCAGGGCCTGACCCAGTGAATTCTCTTCCATAACTAGTAGATCACTTTCCAATGAAGGCACTTGTTGGAAGTCATCCCACACTTCAGGGATGGGTAAAAACTTGTCATAAATTGCACCAATGATTGGAAGCCCCCCTAATTGGTGGATGTCCAACAAACTAATACCAACTTCACTGTGGGAAAGGTAGAAAGTATTAGTTCTTAAGCACCAGCGACTGAGCAGGTCAGGCAGGATCAAGGATGGTGGGTAAATAGAAAATTGGGAAGCCCACACTGCAGAGTACAAATCGACTACTTCCAGTGACTCGAGAGATTCCCGAAAATGATAATGAACCCAGAAGGTCCAGGCCCAGTCATTTAAGAAAATCCCAGCAGACCGAAGATCCCACTTCGGAGTCCACCCCGCATTGGGATATACTCGAGCAAGGTTGATAATAGAAGGGTAACTCTTGAAGAAAAATTCTTGAAAAAGGTTTTGGGCATTCTGATCACTTTGGGTCCAAACAGAGCCTCTCAAAATGAAGATGTATTTCTGGTCAGAGTTGGAAACCATTTCCCCCGATTGGGTAAGGTTCTCCTGAATTCACTTTGATGACGCTTCCAGGAAAGGAGAATGAAGACATGATAATGTGGGGGGAATAGGGACGTCATCTCGAAGATTGAATCCATAAAGCGGAAGGCGATTTGATAATGGATAAATTAGGAGTGCATGAGAGAGAAATTCCTTTAAGACACCGTCATCAGGAATGATGGACCAACTAGGGTTCTCTTTGATGTTCTCTGCTCTACGAATCCTAGCTAGAAGTCTCCCTAAACCAATTGGGAGAGGCTCGGCAGCAGGTCTGGGTGCAGGGTGAGAAGGAACCATGTTTTCTACCTACATCATGAAGACCAGGAAAATGGTTATTCTATAATAATAAAATCTAGACAAAAATACCAGTTGTATGGAAAAGGCACCGAGAATCCTTCATAATGAAATCTGCACGGTGGCCTCATAAGCTGGTTCATGATGACAACATCCCGCAAATCGGACTTATGCAGAATGCATCCACGAAACCATGGCCTGTGGAGCATTGGACAGAAAACCATGAACCAGGCTGCCTCGTAGAACCTCAGCTCCGAGCATTAAGCATTTAAGTTAGGACATAAAGTTTTTTTCAATGTTTGGATCATTCTGGTCCATGGACCATTTGAAATCATGAAGTGAGTTCCTACGCGGCCCATCGTGACTTACTTTTTTTAATTAAAGGTGTTACTTTGTGGCTGGGACGTTGGTCCGTGGATGAAGAACGACGGGAATGAGAAATGTTTCGCAGAAGTAGCAACCGGTTCACGGACGAAGCATTTCATGAAGGAACATGCACACGGAGGCAGAAAACCAAAGGGGCACTAGTATTCATGAAGAATCTGGTAGATGAAAAATGAAGGGCCCTCCATATTTATAGGTGTTGTCCCCTACCGGGTCCACTTCCCTACCGCAACCCATCCGAGTTTCAGGACCACTCTACATCGGAATAGTCTTCTCTTCGTTCCGATCGGACCCCATTCCAATGTGGGGCATTTGTATGGTCTTGAAAAATCTGTAATGGAGAATGATGACCCCCTTTAACTCAAGGGAGATTCTACCCAATTCCCCTCAAAGGATTGGGCAGATCAGGCCAATACTCAAAATTGGCAAAGGACCAACTGGTCCGTGAACCGGCCCAAGTGTTATGCGGCCAATTCAGTGAACCGCTCCCCTACACTGACCGTCGTCTTTCACGAAACCGAGGCGGATATACTTCGCGGGCACGAAGTAGGACGGGCCCAAATTTGGTTCACCATCATGAACCGCCCCAGCCACGAGCCACGTCAACCGGCCCGAGCTGCATCCGTCATAATTTGTGGAATGGAGGCGGAACCCTCCACGACCACGAAGCACTCCCCTCATTCGGTTCGCGGGGGGGGGGGGGGGCTCAGTGCCTACCACGAGCCGCAGATTGACCAAGTTAGCCGTAAATCGGGTTTTCCATCATGGGCCTTCACAATAGGTGCCGCATGACCATAGATAAATCTCTTTCCCCACTCTATAAAAGGATACTGAGGGGGAAAGAGGAAAGAGATTCAGATGATTCAGAAGAATTCCGAGGAGATTGATCAGATTTAGGTGGAAGGATTTTGAAGGAAGGATCTTAGGATTTCACAAAGAGCGAAGTTCCAGTTCGCAAACCAGTGCTGGTAATAAGTTGGAAATGAATTAATAAGGAACTGAAAATGAATAACTTTGTGAACCTCGAACAAAAAATAACATAAAAAGAGAAGACCATGAACCATGGCCTCTCTGCGGATGCACTACCCACGGACCAGGGAGTTTTTGTCCCTTTTCTGATCTGTCGCACCACGTAGCACCCTCCTACGCGGGCGAAGCCCTGACCAACGAATCTTGAATCGATTCCGCCCTTGGTCACCACTGCTCGCATGGAACCCTCCGCGTACCACACTGGTACGTGAATCGAACCTGAAGCTGTGAACCCTCCTGGTTCGCAGGATGCCAATCAATCCACAGACCCTCTTGGTTCGCGGATGGCCTCTCAGTATGTGGAATACCCTGGTTTGCGGATGGCCTCTCAGTCCATGGACTATCCTGGTTTGCGGATGACCTCTCGAGCCGCGTAGCACCTCCCTACGCGAAGGGCGCCACCCCTCACACACCCATGTGGCCTGCCAAAACCTTCGGAGTTCCCATTCCCCGAGATAGATAAAATCCTTCCAATTCCAATCCAGCCTGATCCTTCGCAACCTCCTCATTGGCCCATTCATTGGCCCTAATTCAAGGCCTCCACCAAATCCACCAGATCAGTATGATGTAACCTTTGGGAATATCAGCATGCCCTTTTGAGATCATATACCACGGTAAGCAGGGGTGAAGGGGTTGTCCCGACCCTTGAGCAGGTTCCCGAAGCATTCCTGGGTTCACATTCCCATGGTAATGTTGAGTCTGATCTCAGGAGTCCCCTTTCTACCCCTCCACTTGTTGGGGATGGGGCACTTATCCCTTCTTTGGGGGGTAGTAAAATACCCATCAGAAGGAAGCCCCTATGCACTTCTGTGCTTCCCCCGGGAACAAGAGAGGTGACGGCCACAGGAGCACCTCTTCCCCTCTTCTGTTGTGCTTTGTCGCCATGGGCGTCCATCTCAGAGTAAGCCCCGACCTTATGGGCCGCTCTACGCATAAGCCCCACTCCACTTCCCACGGACGCACCTTTCGTGACGTGATCGTTTGGTCCTTGTTGCCTCTTGTTTCTCACACTGAGCATGACTTATGTGAGCTTAGAGTAAGTATCGACCATGAAATCCTCTTATGGGCTACCTCAGAGCATAAGCCCCACTCATGCAAACTACGTGGACTTTGATCCCTACCTCTTAGGCAGGGTATGTAGGAAGCCTTCATGAGGTTCAATCCCAATCACCATCGGACCCCCGGGTCCACATTCACGTCGGCTCTCCGACGCTCCTATTCAAACTACGTGGACTTTGATCCATGTCTCCTAGGCAGGGTATGTAGGAATCCTCCCTGAGGTTCAAGCCCAACAACCGGCTGGTCTAACTATCTTTACGTCGTTTCACCGCACCAACCCTAGTGCCGCCTCAATGAGTCCAGACTCCCCAGGGTCATTAATCCAACGAGGGATGGTAAACCTCAGGAATAAATGATTCTGAACCCCTGTGTTCAGCTGACCATTGCCAACCAGGAGAAATCTATGGATACTATGCTTAGGTATAAACCAATGATTCATGAACATATGAATACGTCTTAAATCTATAAGAGAGTTCCGGAACAGGCAATAATTCCCCCCAAAAGGGTGCGATGAGCCAGACTTCCCATCCTCTCGACCAATGTGAGTTATTAAGCATCGCTGGCCAACCCACCTAGCGGACTCCTGCCTTTGGAAAGAAGGTCCACGTATCGTTGGATATTGAACCGTTGGGCGTTTTGAAATGAATACCGGTGTACCCAACTTTAGCAATCGAGCGGGGCTCGACCATCCATGAGATCGACAGTCAGGCGCGTTGGTCCTCCATCTCCTCGAAGGGAAACGGATCGAAACAAACTCTAACAACTATTAATATCATAAAGTATTAAAAAAATATAAAAAACATTAAAACACCTAAAAACTAAAAACCCCCCCTAAAAACTAAAAAAACCTACGAACATTAAAATCTCTAAAAGCCCTCAAAATCTCTTAAAACCCAAAAAATCCATAAAAATCCTAAAACCCCCCAAAAAATATTAAATTTTAAAAACCCTATAAACCTTGAAAATCCCAAAGAAAAACTTAAATCCTAAAAAAAATTTAAACCCCTAAAAAACCTAAAAATGGTAAAAACATTATGAAACCTGAAAACCATATAAACCTATAAAAACAATAAAAACACAAAAACCCCATAAAAACCCCAAAACCCACTAAAAACTATAAAAACCTTAAAACTCAAAAAACTGTTAAAAACACTAAAAACCATAAACACTAAAAAATACAAAAACCCTTAAAAACAATAAAAAAATAACATAAATCTCTTAAATCCATAAAAAAAATAAAAAACATAAAAGCCTAAAAATACATAAAAACATATAAAAGTGTAAACCCCAAAGAAACCCATAAAAACCTAAAAACACTTTAAACCCCTAAAATCCCAAAAATACTAAAAACCATAAAAAACCTAAAAACCATAAAATCCCCAAAACCATAAAAAACAGAAAATCCCTAAAATCCTTAAATTAAAACTAAATACTCTTAAACCCATTTAAAACACAAAAATTATTAAATTATGTAAAAACTGTTAAAATCCTATAAGAATAAAAAAACAAAGAAACCCAAAACCCTAAAAACACTAAAAACTTCAAAACCCCTAAAAACTCTAAAACCCATAAAATACTAAAAGGGCATAAAAATCCATAAAAATGTAAAAAAACTATTTCCTAGAAAAACTATAAGAAAACCATAAAATCTTAAAATCAATTGAAAACCCTAACAACATAAAAAACCCAAAAAACCAAAAAACCATACAAACCTCTAAAAACCATAATAAATCCAAAAAACCATAAAAAACCTATAAACCACTAAAAACACTGAAAATCCTTTAAACCCCAAAAAATATTACAAAACACTAAAAAACCATAAAACCCCCCAAACCCAAAAAAAACCCCAAAACACTCTAAAACCCATCAAAATCACTAAAAACCCAAAAATCCTTAAAAATCCTAAAGAATCCATAAAATTACTCAAAAATATAAAATGACCAAAAACCTTGAAAAAGACTAAGAAAAAATTATAAAATTAAAATTACTTTTTTTAAAGGTTGGGTCCAAAGCCTTATTTTATTATTAAATCAAAGTAAAGTCCTCTTTTTACTAGGTAGAGGGAGACCCATTACTTAGCCTGAAGACCCCGTGGGCTTGTATCCCATTAAATAGCTCGTAGGCCCAAATTTTTGGCCCAATACCCATTTTATGAATAGTAACACGCCTGCTACAGTGCTCACACAGTACCGCCGCTGCTATAGTGCCCGCACAGTACCGCCTCTGCTACAGTGCGTTGCCGCCACTACAGTACCCGCCGATCTACAGTACCGTCGCTGCTATAGTACCGCTACATTACCTGTGCCCAATGGGTTTTGAACCCCCATTTTTCATGTAAGATTATAGGTTTCTTACCACTAAGCCAAACCCCAACTACTATAAAATTAAAATTACTTAAAACACATAAAGACATAAGAAATGGTAAGAACCCCAGAAAACACTAAAACCCTAAAAAACATAATACCCATAAAAACCATAATAAATCTATAAACCCATAAAACCCCTAAAAACCAAAAAAAATCTAAAACACCATTATATTTGTAAAAAGGATAACAATTAAGAAAAAAAATTAAACCCCCTAACAACTCAAAAAAACCATAAAAAACAAAAAAACCCAAAAACCTAGAAAACTCTAAACCCCTCAAAATCCCTTAGAACACTAAAAATCCTTGAAAATCCTAAAAAATACAAAAAAAAATACATAAACCATAAAAACCATAAAAACCATGAAAACACTAAGAAAATATTAAAAACCTACAAACACTTAAACCACTTTAAGAACCTAAAAATGCTAAAAATGTTAAAAAAAATAAAACCATAAATCGTTCTAAAAACCTTAAAACCCCATAAAATGCTAAAACCAACTAAAAACTCTAAAATCCTGTTAATCCCCTATAAACATTAAAAATATATAAAAACCCTTTAAATCCCTAAATAAAAAAAACTAAAAATAAAATAAACAAAAAAACCCAAAAAACTATACAAAACCCTCAAAATCCCTAATAACCCAAAAAACCAAATAAATACTAAAAATTCTTTAAAATTCCATAAAAATTAAAAAACACCAAAAAACCAAAAAAAAATCTAGGAAAACCTTAAAACCCATAAAAAAATTAAAATCTAAAAAAACTAAAAAATTATAAAACCATAAAAAAACTAAAAAATCCTAAAAACCCTAAAATCCATAAAAACCCGTAAAAACTATAAAACCCAAAAAAATCATAAAAATACGAATAAATCACTACAAACTATAATAACCATTTAAATCCCTAAATATGTTAAAAACTCTAAATAATATTAAAATCCCTAAAAAACTCAAAAAAATCCCAAAAACCCACTAAACCATAAAACCCCAATGAACCCTAAAAAACTAAACACCAACAAAATCCCAAAAACCCCTAAAAACCCTTATTTCCCCATCTTTTTGTAAGTCGCATGTGGAATCAGTTATGAAGGGTGAGATACACTCTCAGGTGTGTAAACCCTCCTCCTAACTTTGTTTTTGTTTTCTTTAAATTTTTGTGGCTCTACCAACCCCGAACCATTTTCACCCTAAAAACCCATAGAATACAAAAAACCTTAAAAATCCCTAAATACTTAAAAACACTAAAAACATATAAAACCCCTAAGAAAACATTAGACACTTAAAACCATAAAACCCCATAAAAACCTAAAACGTTAAAAACCCTAAAACCCCTAAAAATCATAAAAACCATAAAAACTCATAAAACCATAAAAACCCTAAAACCCCAATAAAGTTTTAAAAACCACTAAAAACTATAAAAACCCTTAAAACCCCTAAAAGCATTAAAAACTGTAAAACCTTAAATTCCCTAAAAAATAAAAATACACTAAAATCAAAAAACTAAAAAACCCAAAAAACACTAAAATCCATCAAAAACTATAAAACCCCTAAAAACCAAAAAAATCTATAAACCCCTAGAAATACACGAAAACATAAAAAAACCCTAAAAACCCTAAAACCCTTATAAAACCTCCAAAACCTAAAAACACTTAAAACCCCTAAGAACCCTAAAAGCTAAAAAAATACCTAAAAACCTAAGAAACATTAAATTACCAAAATCTATATAAACCCTAAATACTTTAAAACACATAAAACCCCCTAAAACCAATACAAACAACAAAACTCTACAAACCCTTTAAACCCCAGAAAATGTCAAAAACTCTATAAAAACATAAAAACCAAAAAAAATCCAGAAACCCTAAAACCCCAAAAAAAAACCCAAAAAGAACCCTAAAAACCCTAAAACCCCCAAAACCACTCAAAATCCTAAAAGACCATAACAATCCTAAAAATCCAAAAAAACCATCAAAACATAGAAAACTCTAAAACATTGAAAACCCATTAGAAAACATTAACAACTTTAAAACACTAAATCCCCCTAAAAATCCTAGAAAAAACTAAAAACCCTAAGAACCATTAAACCCCCAAAAAAATAAAAACCCAAAAGTCCATAGAAACCTTGAAAACCCACTAAAAACCATAAAAACCCAATAAACCACTAAAAAAATCCAAAAAACATAAAAACACTAAAAGCACGATAATACCATGAAACCCATGAAAATCCTTAATAACTATAAAAACCATAAATATCTGGAAAATCCTTGAAAACAGAAAACCATAAAAGCCTAAAAACCTTTAAAACACCTTAGAAAATCTTAAAAACCAAAAAACACATACAATGCCAAAAAACATAAAAAACATAAAATCCTAAAAACCATAAAAACCCCAAAAACCCTAAAAAACATAAAAGACCCTAAAACCCCATAGAACCATAAAGCCCCTAAAAACACTCAAATAACTTTAAACACTGAAAAACATTAAATATATAAAAACATAATAAACCCTGAAAATCCAAAAAACCCCAAAAAACATCCAAAAAACCATAAAAGCCTAAAACCCTAAAAACCCCTTACAACCCTCCAAATCCCTCAAAACCCTAAAAATCCATAAAATTTAAAAAAACCCAACAATCTATAAAAAATAAAATCCCTAAAATCCCTAAAAATTCCAAATAAAACCATAAAAACATAAAATAAATTTAAACCCTAAATATCTAAAAATGTTAAAAACAATAAAACCTTAAAAATGATAAAAACCATTTGAAACCTTAAAATACCATAAAAGTACAAAAAACCCTAAAAAAACTAAAAAATATAAAAACCCTTCAAATCCTAAAAACCATTAAATGCACTAAAAATCCTTTGAAACCATACAAAATCAGAATGAACCCTAAAAACCTATGAAATAGTAAATAACCAAATAACCCTAAAAACCATTAAAATTCCTAAAAATAATAAAAACCAGAAACATCATAAAAAGGCCCTACAAATCCATAAAAACATAATCATCCCAAAACCCCTGAAAAAACCTATGAAAACCCTAAAACCCAAAAAACAATTAAAACCACTAAAATCCTAAAAAACATAGAAAATGCTGAAAACCCTAAAAACACCTAAAACATTTAAAAACCCATAAAAATTTAAAAAACCACAAAAAGATATAAATACCCTTTAAACCCCTTAAAACGTTAAAAAACTATAAAAACCATAAAACACTAATTTTTTTTTAAAATACCCAAAAAACACAAAATACACAAAATACACTAAAAACAATAAAAACCACATTAAAATAAGTGAATATCATAAAAAACCTAAAAATAAAAAAACTCTTAAAAATCCCTAAAAATGAAAAAAACCCAAAAAACCATTAAGAAACCCTTAAAAACCTAAAATCACATAAATCGCCAAAAAAATGAAAACCCTAAGAACCCTAAAAATAGTAAAACACCTCAAAAATAGGAACCCCTAAAATTTTAAAAAACCATAAAACACAAAAAAAACTAAGAACCACTAAATAAATCTAAAATCCCTTTAAACCCCTAAAAAGATTAAAAACTCTAAAAAACGTATAAACATTAACAAATAAAATAAAAACCCGAAAACCCCCAAATCACTAAAATCCACTAAAAATTGTAAATATAATAAAAAATTCCTAAAAAACCTGGAAAATATAAAAAACATTAACATCCTATAAAAAACATATGAAAACCTTAAAAACCAAAAAACACTTAAATCTCCTAAAAACCTAAAAAGATCTAAAACACCTAAATATCCATTAAACCAATAAAGGTCATAAAAACTCATAAAAACCTTAAAACCCCATAAAATCCCATAAAATCCCTAAAAACCACTAAAAATTCTAAAAATTATTTAAAACCCTAAAACGTTAAAAACTACAAAAACACTAAATAATAAAAAACCATAAAAATGTTAAAAAACCCTAAAATCCCTAAAACCATAAAAACTCTCAAAATCCCACAAAACCCATAAAATTTTTAAAAAGGACAAAAAATACATAAAAAATTAAAAACCAAAAAAACTTGAAAACCACTTAGAAAAAATTAAAAAACTATAAACACTTTAAACTACTAAAAACATAAAAATAACTAAAACCTTTAAACCCCAAAAATGCTAAAATCCCTAAAATTTCATAAAAACATAAAAACCCTAAAATAAATGAGAAATTCTCAGAAAAAAATAAAAACCTAAAAACACTTAACACCCATAAAAACTAAAAAAACTAAAAACCTAAAACCCCCATAAAGGACACTAAAAAACCTTGACTCGTAAAACCCTTAAAACCCCCTAAAACCCCATAAAACCCATAAAAACCCACTAAAAATCTAAAAACTCTTTAACCCCCTAAAAATGATAAAAAGTGATAAAAGCATTAAAAATAATAAAATGTACAAAAACACTGAAAACAAAAAAACCATAATCCCTAAAACCCCTAAAAACACTAGACACTCTCAAAATCTCTAAAAATACTAAAAACCATAAAAATCAAAATAAATAGAAAAGAAATCTCAAAAAACAAAAAAACATTAAAAAAATACAAAAAGCCAAAAAAAACCATAAAAACCTAAAAACACTTAGGACCCCTAAAAAATATAAAAAACAAAAAAAGCCCTAAAAACCCTTAAAAACTATCAAAATCCATAAATCCATAAAAAACCAAAAAAAACGAAAAAAATCTATCAAAATACCTTATAATTTAAAAACCCCTAAAAATCTAAAAATCAATTAGAAAACCTAAAAAACATAAAGATAATTAAAACCACTAAAAAATTCTAAAAACCTGAAAACCCCTAAAAAACCATAAAACATTAACACTATAAAAACCTATAAAAACCTTAACCCCACTAAAAACACATAAAAACCCTAACCCCCCCCCCCCCAAATTATAAAAACCCTTTAAAACTGAAAAAGTTAAAAACTCTAAAAAAATTAATACCCTAGAAAAAATGGATAACTAAAAACACTAAAAACCCCTAAAAACCTAAAAACTGATAAAAATAATAAAAACCCTAAAAACCATAAAAACCATAAAAACCGTAAATCCCATAAAAATGAAAAGACCCACTAAAAACTCTTAAACCCCTTTAAAACCGTACATAAATTAAAAAAACTAAACATCCTTAAAAGCACTAATAAACTCGAAAAACCCTAAAAGTAAAAAAAATAAAAAAAATCCAAAAACAATAAAAAACCCTATGACCCTTAATAACCCTAAAAACCATAAAACCCATAAAATCCTTTAAACCCCCTAAAAATACCTTAAAGCATAAAAAAGAAGAAAATATACAGAAAATTATATGAAATCCACAAAAACATAAAAAAACATAAAACCCCCACAAAACTAAAAAAATCCTAAACACCCTAAAACACTCAAAAACTCCCTAGAAATATAAAAAATACATAAGAACTATAAAAACCCTAAAATTCCTGAAAATCCATAAAAATACAAAACACCCCTAAAAATCCTATAAAATCCAAAAAAATATCTAAAAAAATTAAAAACCCCTAATGAAAACTTTAAAAAACTAAAAACACCTAAATCCTTTAAAACCCTAAAAAACTCTTAACACCCTAAAATCCCCTAAAAACCATAAAATCCCTAAAAACCCTAAAACCTTGTAAAAATGATAAAACCCAAAAAAAATTAAATGACTTTAAACACTCTTTAAACCCCTAAAATTGAAAAGAAACTATAAAAACCATTAAACCGCTAAAAATCACAAAAAAACCATAAATCCCCTAAAACCCAAAAAATCCTCCAAATCCCTAAAATCCCTTAAAACAATAAAAATCATATAAATACACTAAAAATCAATAAAAATTTAAAGAATCAAAAAAATTCTTGAAAATACATAAGAAAACACTAAAAAAATTAAAACACCTAAAACCCCTAAAAACATAAAAATGCTAAAATCCCTAAAAACCCAAAAACTGTAAAACCCCCCTAAAAACCCTCAAAATCACTTAAGACCCTATAAATGATTCAAAATCCTAAAAAAATCCCAAAAATGTAATGAATCATAAAAAACATGAAAAAACCCTAATAAAATCATAAAAACCTAAATACACTAAAAACCCCTAAAATTCCTAAAAAACACTAAAAACTCAAAAACCCTTAAAAACCAAACATACCTTAAAAAACATAAAACCATAAAAGCCCATGAAACCCTATTAAAACCCTCAAATACCACTAATAACTTTAAAACCCTTTAAAAACCTAAAAATTTTATAAAACCCTAAAATACCTTAAAACTCCTAAAAACTAATAAACAACCAAAAAATATGAAAAAAATCTAAAACCCCCAAAAAACCCAAAAACACCCAAAACCCTAAAAACCTTAAAAACCATGAAAAAACCTAAAATTCCTAAAAATCCAAAAAAACATAAAAACCCTACAAACCTAGAAAACACATAATAAAATCTTCAAAACCTAAGACACCTAAATCCCTTAATAATATTAAAACCCCTAAAACATAAAAATCCTATAAACCTAAAAACTACTAAAACACTTAAAAAACTCTAAAACCCAAAAAACCGTAAAACCACTAAAACTATAAAACCTTATAAACCCCTAAAAATGTTAAAAATCCTACGAAATTTTAAATACTTTAAAAAAAATCTATAAAACACTATACAATTCTAAAACACTAAAACAATAAAAAAACCTAAAACCCCTAAAAACCCTAAAACCCATCCAAATCCCTAAAAACACTAAAAATCCTTAAAAATGGTAAAATATCACTAAAAATCATTAAAAAATAACAAACTGTAAAAGTATTAAAAACCCTAGGAAAACCATAAATACCAAAAAACACTTAAAACCCCTAAAAACCTAAAAAACAAAAAAATACAAAAAAATACCTAAAAACCATAAAATCACTAAAGATCATAAAAATATGAAAAAAACCCTAAAAATGATAAAAAAAATTAACCCATAAAAACACTAAAAATAAAAAAAAACCAAGAAACACAAAAACCCAAAGACAATAAAAAACCATAAAAACCCTAAAAATCGAAGAAACCCTAAAAATCCTAAGAAAGAAAAAAAATATAACGACCCTTCTCTCTCAATGGCTCCCTGACAACACCGGCAGTGATACTTCCTCCCCCCCCCTACGAGGGAGGGTTCTTCGCTTGATCACGATTAGGATCTTTCCTTCATTTCTCCTCATATTCCTCTTTCTCTCCCTCCCTTCCCTCAAATTCATTTTTTCCCAATGGTCCCTAACATATATGAACGATACCCTCACTTACCATTATCAGACTCGGAGTTCAATTCGGCCGTTGTGATTTATATCTTGACCTTAGTTGCTCGGTTTGTGAAGCATCAACCTTCGGTGGAGTCCTTTGACATATTTGTTTTTGGATGTTGGAACCGTCTAGATCAGGCGGTGATAGGGTTATTGGATGGCCGCCATTTCATGATCCGGTTCTCAACAGAGGGAGATCTAATTCATGCTTGGTATATGTCACCTTGAAGCCTTAATGGTGTCATATTATTCCTCTTCTAACAGAGCTTTGATCCGCACAAGAACATGGACTCGTCATTGATTGCTTCATGGGTAAGGTTCCCGGAACATCCTCTTCCTTTTCAGAATACATCCATTGTTTGTATGCTTGGGAATCTTCTGGGCCAGTATTTGTGTTCAGACAGTTGGACTCAAGCGATTTTCCAACCATTTGATCCAAGAGTTGGCGTTGAATTGAATGTCTCAAAACCACCGATTGACTTTGTATGGATCACTATTGGTAGGGAGTTTCGTTTCTAACAGTTGGTAGTTGTGGAGTCCTCTATTGTGTTCTGCTCTATATGCAGGCGTTTAGGTCATTCTATCATTGCTTGTAGATAAAGGGGTAGCAGTGCAGAAGTTATGGAGGGAGAATAGCCAGTGATGGCAGAGATTCAAAGAAATTTTGTGACAGGGTCTCCTATATTAAAGGAATTACCACGGAAATCAACTGGGCCGAAGGTATCTCATGTGTTTGAGAGACTGAAGCGGGATCATGTGATTGTGTGTGTTAAGGGAGGAATGGAGACTATGGAAGGCGTGAGGTCCCCTAGGTTGTGTTGTGATGTTTTGAAAGAGTAGGGTGGGATGGAAGAATGGAGGAACATGCTTTGGGTGGGCAGGAAATGAAGGTTTAGGCCTTATTGGGGGAGGTTGTAGCACAGGGGCTGGTGACAATGCTACCTTTCATTGGTCCGGAGGTGACAGAGCTTCTGGGGAATCGGGGAAATGCTGTTGTCTTAGGGGGAGTGGATGATAGCCAAGAGGTTGTGACTTTGTATTGTGAGCAAGCTGGACATTGGGGGTGCTAGACCTGGATGTCGCCCCCTGAGTAACAGATTTGATAGTCTTAATTTTATGGAGTCAGAGGGTATGGATGATATAAAAGGGGATGTAGAGGATCAGGGGGTTATAGAGGAAATAAGGGAGGTTGTTGACACTAGGGTCATGTTTACTTCTATACTTGGTGCATTTTTTGAAGAAAATGTACCCTTAGGGGATCCTCTGCCTGGTGATGTTTGTCATAGATAGGATATGCTGGAGTTTCCCCTCCTTATGGCTTTTGATGATAGTGTGGGGGCTGAGGAAGGCCAATGTGAGGCTTCAATAGTCCCTATAGGTGATATGCATGATGAGGTATTGGCATTGCGCGGTGGAGAGAGGGTGGACCAGATGGGGGAGGGGGCTAAGAAGGGGGAAGTCCCTGAGAAAGGGGAATTGGTGGAGCATTATTCTGTGGTGATGGAGGGATCCCTGAGGCATGGGCTGGGACCTTTGGCTTTTCTAGTGCATGAGGGGGGCTCTGTTGGTGAGTATACTTGGCAGGTGGCTCTGGCTCTGTTTTCTCATGAGCAGAGGGAGGCTACTGAACCTAGGGAGGTGATAAAACCAGTTGTGGATGTATGAAAGCTGACTAGGGAGGAGGGGCAATTGCAGCTATCCCTCACTAGTGTGGTGCCCAGTGTGCTGTAGTGTGGGGTTCCTGCCACCAGCTCCCTAAATCAGGAATCCTCCTTCACCCCGTAGCAGATTTTTTTTCCAGGAGGATGCTCGACGAAGGAATTATAATATGGCTATGGTCGAAAATTAGAGGGCCTTTCTTGACGTAGCCATTCCATATGGGAAGGAAAAAAAATTGACACGGGTCTCCTTAGACCCCCAAAATAGAAAATCGAGGAAGGAATACTCTACTATTCCAAAGATAGTGTCCACGAGAGCATCTTGCAAAGCTAGGGAAGTTGCATCTGACAGGGGTGGTCGGCCTGTCAAGGTGCAACATAATGTGGAGTAGCAACGTCTTAGAGAGTTCTACACTACCTTCCTAAAACATTATTAATCATCCGAATGGGAGTCGGTGGAATCAGATGCTTCCTCCGGTTATGGTGTTGATGGGGACCCCCTTGGGGGTGGAGACTTTGACATGTAGTTTCTGCTTTTTTCTCTCCTGCTTTTGTGTTTGGTCTTTGTGTCCTTTTCTTTCTTCATTTTCCTTTTGGGGACTGTTTTTTGGGTATGGGTCGATTGGCCCTACTCCTACCAGGTTTGTAGTTTTCTCTTTTTCCTAATATTTTTTTTGGGGGGGGGGCAGGAATAGCGTGGCTCCCGCATCTTCCTTGCCCTAAAAATCCAAAAAATCCCAAAAAATAAAATAAAATGTAAAAAACGTAAAAACCCTAAGAAAAACAAAAAAAAACAAAAAAAATTGACCCCCTAAAAACCTAAAAAATGATAAAAACCCTAAAAAACCTAAAAACCATAAAACCTATAAAAACCTTAAAAATAATAAAAACCCTTAAACCACTAAAAACTATAACATCCATTCAATCCCAAAAAAATTTTGAACAATAAAAAAACCTGGAAACCCTAAAAACTAAAAACCCCTAAAAACCCAAAAGATATCATAAAAACCCAAAAAATCTAAAAATCCCAAAAAATCTCTCAAAATCCCTAAAAACATTAAAAAAATACCAAAAATCCATAAAAATACCTAAAAAATTAAAAAACCCTAAAAGCAAAAATAACCATGAGACAACCATAAAAACTTAAAAACATATAAAACACCTAAAAACCTAAAAATTACTAAAACCCCTAAAACCTAAATAAATCCTAAAAATCAAACAAAAACCCATAAAACCTTAAAATCTCTAAAACAAATAAAAACCCTAAAAACCTATAAAAATCTAAAAACCCTTTATATCCATAATTTTTTTTAAAAACTCTAAAAAACAATAAAACCCTAAAAACACCATGAAACCATAAAAACCCAAAAAACATAAAAACCATAAAACCACTAAAAATAATCAAAACCCATAAAAACCCATTGAAAACCACAAAAATCCAAAAAATCCTAGAAAAAAATCCCTAAAAATATAAAAACCCTAAGAACCCTAAAAAATCATATGGAAACCTTAAAACCTAAAAACACATAAACCCCCTAAGACCATAAAAATACTAAAACCACCAAACCCCCTAAAATCATAAAATTTCTTAAAACCAAAAAACCCACAAAATCCCTAAAACTCATTAAAAACTATAAAAACCCTTTAAGACCATAAAACATTAAGAAGAATAAAAATACATAAATCCATAGAAAAAACCTTAACCCCCCCAAACAACAAAAACCTAAAAACCTTAAAAAACCATAAATACCCTTAAAATCCGTAATTAAAAAAACCCATAAAAATCCTAAAAATCCCTAAATCCCTAAAAATGTAAAAAAACTAAAAACCCTGAAAATCCCAAGTAAAACCCTAAATACATAAAAAACATAAAATCAATTAAAATCCTAAAAAACCTAAAATCAAATAAATTCTATACCCCCTCAAAACCATAAAAAACCATGAATACCCAAAAACCCATAAACACTACCAAAAACTCAAAAATCCTTTTAAACCCATAAAAATGGTAAAAACTCTTAAAACCCTTAAATCCCATAAAAAATAATAAAACCCTACAAACCGTCAAACCCTAAAAATCATTTAAATCCATTAAAATCTAAAAATACTGAAAAAATCACAAAAAACATAAAAAAATCAAAAACCCATGAAAACCCATATGAAAACCTTACAATTATAAAAACACATAAAATCTGAAAAAAAAATAATAAAAATCCTAAAAATCCTAAAAATCCTAAAATCCATAAAAACCATAAAACCCCCAAAACCCCAAAAAATACATAAATCCCTAAAAGACACTACAAACTCTAAAAACCCCTTTAACCTCTAGAGACATTAAAAAACTCTAAAAAACATTAAAAACCTTGAAAAAATAAAAAAAATCGTAAAAACCCAAAAAAATATAAAACCTCAAAATCCATAAAAAACTAAAAACCCATAAAAATTATAAAAAAGTCCCAAAAAATCCAAAAAAAACATAAAAAACATAAAAACCCAAAAAAAATTAGAAAACATGAAAAACCAAAAACCATATAAAACCCCAAAAAACCTAAAAATCACTATACACCTAAATCTATAAAATCCCTAAAACCCAAAAACACAAAAGAACACATTAAAAACCTAAAAGATCATAAAAACCCTAAAACCCACTAAAAACTCTAACAACCCTTTAGTCCCCTAAAAATGTAAAAAAACTCTAAAAAAACTTAAATCCCCTAAAAACCCCAAGAAAACCATGAAAACCCTAAAACCCCTAAAAATACTAAATCCCCTCAAAGTCCTTAAAATCCCCATAAAACCATAAATTTTTTAAAAAGTCCCACAAAATAGCTAAAATCAGATATACCCTTAAAAACACTGAAAACTATATGAAGGTAATAAGAACATAAAAACACATAAAACACCTAAAAACCAAAAAATGTAAAAAAAACCCCAAAACCATTAAAACCCCTAAAATGAAAAAATAATAAAAACCATTAAAACCCTTAAAACCCAAAAAACAAAAAATATATAAAAACACTTTAATCCCCTAAACCATAAAGAAACTCTAAGAACCTTTAAAACCCTAAAAACTAAAAAAACAAAAAATAAACCAAAATAACCATAATACCTTAAAAACCCTAAAAACAGTAAAACTCCTAAAAATCCATGAAAACCTTAAAAAAATAAAAATATTAAAAAATACCTAAAAATACCAATAAAAATAAGAAACCCATAAAAATAGATACACTCTAAGAAAACCATAGAAACCTAAAAACAATTAAAATTCCTAAAATGATCAAAAACACTAAAAACCCTAAAAACATAAAAACCATAAAAACACCTAAACCCTAAAAAATTAAAAACCATAAAAATTATAAAAAACCTTAAAGACTCTATAAACACATTAGAACCTTAAAATTGTTTAGAATCTCTAAAAAACATTAAAAATAAAAATAAAAATACCCAAAAAACCTTAAAAAAATAAAAAAACTAAAAACCCTCAAAATCTATAAAAACCCTAAAACCCATAAATCTCATAAAAAATAAGTAAAAATACAAAAAATATAAACATCCCTTAAAACACTTAAAACCCCTAACAAAACCATAAAAACCAAAAAACACTTAAAACCTCTAAAAACATAAAAACACTAAAAACACTAAAAACTCAAAAAAAGAATAAAAGAACCAAAAAATTCAAAACAATTGTAAAAAAATAAAAATCTCCTAAAACCCCTCAAAATCCCTAAATATTTTAAAAACCATAAATATCATAAAAATCCCTAAAAATATAAAAATCACTATAAACATTGAAAACCCCTATGAAAACTATAAAAACCTATAAAATTTTTAAAACACTGAAATACAAATAACTCTAGAATAAAAAACCCCAAAATCCATAAAATCCCCAAAAACCTTCAAAACCTAGAAAAACTGAATAAAAACTTGAAAAAACATAAAAAACCTAAAAATCTGAAAAAACCCATAAAGCCCCACCCCTAATCCTTAAAATAACTAAAAAAAATATAAAAAACATTAAATTTCCTCAAACCCTCTAAAGAATAAAAATCCTAAAAAAGACATAAAAATCCATAAAAACATGAAATACCCTTAAAAACATGAAAAATACTAAAAATCCATAAAATACTAAAAGACATTAAAACCTCAAAAAAATAAAAAAAACTAAAACATTTTAAAACCATAAAAACATCAAAAACACTAAAACCACATAAAACACTAAGAAACCAATAAAAACTATAAAATCCCATTAAATCCCCAAATACATTAAAAAACTATAAAATTATTAAAAAATTTAAAAACTCAAAAACCCCCAAGAATCTGAAAAACCCCTGAAAACCATTAAAATAATTAAATACCATAAAATATTCAAAAGCCTAAAAATCCCTAATAATGTAAAAACCAAAAAAACATTGAAATCCCCCTATGAAAAAATAAAAAATAAAAAACCATTTAAAACACTTACAAACAAAAAAATGAAAACAAAAGATACTAGAAAACCCTAAAACCCCACAACAACATTAAAAACTGAAAATCCCATAAAAACCCTAAATGCCACTAAAATATATAAATATAATCCAATAAACTAAAACATTAAAAAACTATAAAAACCCCTAAAATCCCAAAAAAACAAAAAAATCCCTAAAACCCCCCCAAAAAATTATAAAAAACCCAAAAAACCCTCAAAATAACTAAAACCCCTGAAAACCATAAAAATCATAAAAAATCCATAAAAGTCGTAAATATTTATAATCCTAAAATCCCTAAAATACCCTGGGAAAATCTTAAAACCCTAAAAATACAAAAAACCCATAAAAACCTCAAATATGCAAAAACCACTAAAACACACAAAACCCTAAATTCCTTAAAACCAAAAAACACAAAAACCCTTAAAAAATATCCCAAAAACCTCAAAAATATACTAAAAAATATAATTACCCTTAGAACCCCTAAAGAAGTTAAAAACTGCTAAAAACCATAAAATCCCTAAAAACTCAAAAAAACTCAAAAAACCAAAAACCTCCCAAAAACCATAAAAATATTAAAACCCTTAAAATAACTAAAAACCCAAACAAATCATAAAAAAAACCCAAAAAATCACTAAAAATATAAAACCATGAAAACCCCTAAGAAAACCCAAAAAATAAAAACACATAAACCCCTAAAAATCCAAATAACACTAAATACCCAAAAAACCTAAAATCCATAAAAAACAAAAAAATCCATAACAACCATGAAAACAATAAAAACCCTAAAAATAACTAAAAATCACTAGGAACATATAAAACAATAAAACCCTGAAAACCCATAAGAAAAAAATAAACCCCTAAAAACCTAAAAAATTATAAAAGCTTAAAACAATTCCTAAAAACCAAACAAAAATACCTAAAATCAAATAAAATTATAAAACACCAAAAAAACACTCAAACCAAATAAAAAATATAAAACCCTTTAAATCCCTAAAAACATTAAAAAATCTAAATCCCTTTAAAACCCTTCAAAGATATAAAATATCCTAAAACCCCCAAAACCTATAAAATCCCTAAAAACCCAAAACCCCTCAGAGCTCAAAAAATGATGGCAGCTCTGGTGACTCTGGCGATTCAGCTCCTTTGAAATGGTGTCTTCCTCCCAGGTTGAAGACAATAGAAAACGACGCACCTCCCCTCCTCTATGTGGGGGAGGATCCTCCCTCAAAAGACTGTTCTTCTTCGTCACTCTCTTCTCTTGATTTGTTGCCCTCCTTTCCGAAAACGGTGCTCTGCCTGAAGGTTCCGGAGTTCATCAATGGTCATCCACAACTTCCCCTCTCGATTCGGGAGTTCACTAAGGCTTCAGATCTGCACCTTCTGACTCTGGTTGCAAGTTTCCCGATGCGGTAACCCCCAGTAGTCACTTTTGACAGGTTCGTATTGGCTTTCTGGAAACTTAGGGATCGAGCGACTGTGGTTCTGATCGATAGCTCCCACATCATGATTCGCATTGCCTCAGAGGAGGACCTAGTCCTTTCCTTGTCTGAGGCTCCTCGTTCATGCAATGGCACTCGTTTCACCCTTTTAAGTGGAGCTTTGATTTTCATCCGAAGCAGAGTTCCCCGATTGTAGCTACCAGGGTTAAATTTCCTGAACTACACCTTCCCTTTAAAAATTTCTCTATTATTTCAATGCCTGGGAATTTGGTGGGGAGGTTCCTTTGTGTGGATAGTAGGACTAGGTCCCTTTTTCATCCGGTTTCCCCAAGGGCCTTTGTTGAAGTTGATGCTTTGAAGGCTCCAGTGGATGTTGTCTGGATTGCAGTGGGGGAAGAACTCAGGTGGAGACAGCCTGTTATCTTTGAGCCATGTCTGGTGTTATGCTCTTCTTGTTGGAGATTTGGGCACAGTGATCAATCTGGAGGATGTTCTGGCCCCGGCAGGGGTGATGGTTTTTTGCCTCACATGTCTTCTGGTGAGATCATCCTTCCTATAGTGGAGGTTAAGGGGACAATTGGGGTGGATGAGCCATTATCCTCCCAACCATTGGTTTCTGATGTTACCAGCTCGTTTGTTTTGATGGCTGGAAGTGATCTAGAGGTTTCTCTAATGGATTCAGGTGGCTTTAAATTAAGTCTAGATGTAGGTTTTTGTGTTTCGGGAGATGCTATTGAGGAGGAACTACTACTGGTTGATATGGATAATCGGGTTTCTGCTGAAGGAGTTCACGGATGTGGTGACTTCCCTAGGAGGCAGTCAAAAATTGGGAAGGCTGATGTGATGAGCATCTGGAAAGGGAATAATTAGATGGAGGCTCCCTGTGCACTGGAACTGGGATGAGATGATATAGTTGTCTTGAAGGATAATGAGAGTACCGATGGATCCTCTTCAGCAGTTAAGGTTGTTGTGCCTGCTGCAAACAATTTCTAGGTTGCAGCCCTGGCTGAGCCCACAGTGGTGGATGTGATAGTGGGAGTTGTTTTGAAGGAGGGAGTGGTTGTTCAGGGCACAAGGACTAGGGATGAGTGGATTATGTCTTCGGCTGAGGAGGAAAGGTCTGTGGTAGAAGAGGAGCCCTGGATCCCAAGGGTACAATACACTAATTGGCGTGATTACCCTCGGGTACTCTCCAGGTGTGCCGGCGTGGGCGGACTTGACATGGAGCCTGGGTTATCTCCTCTCACAGACAGCACTACCGGTGCTGAGGATCTCCCCAGTGTTCTGGTTTTGAATCCTCTTCCGGGTAATGTTGGGGATGCTGGTGATCTGTCCATGAACCTGCAGAGGGATACGGTCCTCCGTGGTGTTTCCTCTGCTGAAGATCATTGTGTGCAGTTGCATGAGATGGTGTGGGTTGAACGGGAAAGGTTTCCACTTGAGGGTGAAGCTAAGAGGCTTGGGGATAGGTTTGCTAAGGCTGATCACCAGATAAATGATGCTATGGTCAGGTCAAAGGAGGAAAGGAACAAAAGAGGTGCAGAAAGTCCTGGGTCAGAAGGTAAGAAAGGAAAGGCACCATCTGCTGTCAGCGATGGAGTTACTTGTGCAAAATCAGGTTATGAAGCCGGATCCACCTCCGCCCCCCTGAGGCGAAGACGTAGGAAGGATTATTCTACCATCCCATATCCTATGGCAACCCGAGCCTCATCAAGGGATGTCTGACTTAATCTAAAAGTTAATAAGCAAGAGCGGCCTTCAATTTCCTCTAAGCAAGAGAAGGATAGGATGAAGCTGCTATCTAGGCTTGGCATGCAAGAGGATTATGAGTCTTCATGGGATTCAATGGACATAGGTGTTGAGTCATATTACAGTTTAGCTGATGTGGGTGATGGATTTGGTGTGGGCATTGGGTATCGTGGTGTGGAGCTGGATGATTTTGGTGGCGACATTGATTGATCCTCCCCATGTGTGCCTTTCCATTTGGACTCTTTTGGCGTGTCTTTTTTGCTTTTTTGTTCTTTCTTCCTTTCCTTTTGGGGCCTTCGTGCTGCGGTCGTAAGGGGTTTTGGGTGTGGGTCATTTGATCCCTCCACTCCCTCGTCTGCATTGTCTTTGTGTATTTTTATAATAATTTTTTTCAGGGGGGGGGGGGGGGTGCCAGGAATAACCTGGACCTGATCCTTCCTTGCCCAAAATCCCTCAAAATCCTAAAAAAACCCTAAAAACCATAAAAATCCTAAAAACCCCTAAAAATCACTAAGATCATAAAAAATCCTATAACACTAGAAAAAACCTAAGTAATCCTCAAAATCCTAAAACACTTATAACCCCCAAAAACCTAAAATATGCAAAAAACCCCAAAACCCTAAAAACCCAAAAAGTTTTCAAAATCCATAAAAACCCTAAAAACCATAAAAATTCAAAAAAAAAAAAATAAGTCAAGAATACCTAAAAATGTAAAAAAATATAAACCCTAAAAACCCCAATGAAATCCTTAAAGACCTAAAAACAATTAAAACCCTTAAAAACATAAAAAAACTAATGCCCCTAAAACTCCTTAAAACACCTAAAACCCCTAAAAAGCATAAAAACCAACAAATCCTTAGAAAACCGTAAAAACCCATAAAACCCACTAAAACACTAAAAACCCTTTAAATACCAAGAAAAATGAAAAAACTATAAAAAAATTAAAACCATAAAAACTCAAAAAACCATAAAAAACCATAAAAACACTATTACTAATACCATAAACCCTCAAAATTCTTAAAGACCCACAAAACCATGAAAATCCTTTAAAATCGGAAATAATACCTTAAAATGTAAAAACAATAAAACCTTGAAAACCACTTTGAAAATGTTAAGAACCTATAAAATATTAAAACCCCTAACAAAAGCTAAAAAACAAAAAACAAGATAAAATTATATAAAACCATAAAACCATACAAACCATAAAAGCCCATTAAAACCTTAAAACCCTAAAACCCTCAAAATCCCTTAAACCCTAAAAATCCATAAAAATCCAAAAAAATCCCCAAAATCAATAAAAATGTTAAAAGACTAAAATCCCTGAAAACCCACAAGAAAACCTTTAAAACCTAAAAAAATCAAACCACCAAAAACCTATAAATTTCTATAAACCAAAAATACCCTAATTACCCAAAAACACTAAAAACCATAAAACCCCTAAAACCATAAAACCCTTAAAAACCCATTAATCCACTAAAAACAAATAAAAACTCTAAACAAAATTAATTCCATAAAAACGTTTCAAAATGATAAAAATCCTTAAACCTTAAAAAACTAAAAAATTCAAAAAAACCCCAAAAAAATATACAAACCCTCAAATCCCTAAAACCCTCAATATCTATTAAAACCAAAAAACCATAAAAATCATTAAAATTCATAAAAATACCTAAAAAAGAAAAAACCCTAAAACCCTAAGAGATCCTTAAAACCATAAAAACTATTAATGCCACCAAAAATAGAAAATGGAAAAAACCATAAAATTCCCTTAAAGGCCCTTAAACCCTGCAAACCCTGCAAACCCTTTAAACCATAAAAACTAATAAAAACATAAAAAAACCTAAAACCCAAAAAACACCTAATAAACACTAAATAATCTAAAAACCCTCCAGACCCCGAAAATCGTTAAAAACTATAAAAGTCCTTAAAACCCAAAAATCTCCAAGAATCCAATAAAACCCAAAACCATAAAACCCTAAAAACCATAAACTTCCGCAAAGTTCCAAAAAAACCCTAAAAAACCTTAAAAATATTAAAAAATAAAGAAATTCCCTAAAACATAAAAAACTCTAAAGCATTAAAAAAACCTAATAAAACTCTAAAACCGTAAAAAAATTAAAATCCCTAAAAACCTAACAGCGCTAGAAACCCTAAAAACCCAAAACACCATAAAACCCATAAAATCCCCTAAAAACATTAAAACCCCATAAAAATAATAAAACCCAACCAAAGACTCTAAAAACACTTTAATCCCCTTAAAATTTTTATGAACTGTGAAAAATCCTGAAAAAACTAAAAAAATAAAAAATACCATGAATAACCAGTAAAACCAAAAAAAACCTATTTCCCTAAAAAAACCTAAAACCCCTCAAAATCCCTAAAAACCCTAAAAACCATAAATATCATCAAAACCCCTTAAAATAAAAATAACATAAAAGACCATAGAAACCCTAAAAACCCCTAAGAAAACCATAAAAATCATGAAACACATAAAACACCAAGAAAACCTAAAAATGCTAAAAACTCAAAGAAACCCTAAAAGACCGTTAAAACCCCAAAAAAACCATAACCCCCTATAATTTTAAAAAAATTGCTAAAACCCTAAAAACCTATTAAAATATAAAAACCATTTAAAACCCTAAAAATGTAAAAATCCACTACTGGAATGTGGGTTTTTCCCCACAGTTACATACCAACGGTTTGATAGAACCGTTGGTAAATGATTAAAATAGAGGTTTGTCCCAACGGTTTCTTAGAACCGTTGGGATAGCATGGTTTGGGGGAGTTTTTCCCAACGGTTCCTTAGAACCGTTGGGGTAGGCCTTACTTTGGGGAGTTTTTCCCAACGGTTCTAAGGAACCGTTGGGATAGACCTTGTTTTGGGGAGTGTTTCCCAACGGTTCTAAAGAACCGTTGGGATAGGCCTTGTTTCGGGGAGATATGCCAACGGTTTTAAAAAACCGTTGGCAAAGGTTTTCCCCAAATCCCCAGCAGCCCGTTCTCTCCCCCATTCGCGTTACAGAGCCCTAACGGGAGCAGCAGCAGGCGATTTTGGAGTACTGCCGGCCGGACCTTGAAGCTCTTCTTCAGGTTCTTCTTCTTCTTTATCTCAAAAGGTATTCAAATGTTTGGATAGTATTGAAACTTATTTTTATTTTTCCCTTCAGTTTAGACGATTTTGGAGCTACTGCCGGCGCCTAAGGGTGAGTTTTCTTGAAAATTCCTTTTTGGATTTTACCCTTTGAACATGGGATGTCATTTGTGAAAGGTTATATAAATCGAATTGATTGTTCGATTTATGAATTGAATTGTAAATTAAATTAATTAAGGGTATTTTATGGTTTGCATTCCCCTTTAACACTTATATTTTATGCTACCATGTTAGATATATTATAACTAATGCATGTGATATCTTTATAGTCTTGTTAGGAGTGTTATATTAAAAATTCCCATGTGAGTGCTTGAATTTTCATTGAATTTCTAGCCATTATGAGTTATGTTGAGACCATGATATGGAATTGATTGATTAAGCAAGAGAATCTCATTATCTTGTCATTACAACATGAGTAAATGAAGCTTCATTGTTTTCAGGTTATTATTTGATTGAGTCGCCATTTTGAGGTGAGTTGTATTAAATACCTTTGTTTTTGACCTTGGTATGTTTAATGAATTGTTTAAATGAAATGAAATTCATTAAATGATTAATAGTAAATAGTGATACATGGATTCTATTAGGATGTCAGGTATATAATCTGGTTTCTATTAACTTATATGCTTTATGTGATAAATGGATTCACAGTGGAATTCCACGGATAGACTCATTTCTTTGAATATTGATTAAGCCATTGGTGATACATGGATCCAAGGGAGGGATTCCATAGATAGACTTATTGAATGTAGAATTATATTCCAATTGATACATGGATTCTTATGATAATTCCATAGATAGACTTATTGAATGTAGAATTATATTCCAATGATATGCGTCTTGTGTGGTGGTGGTGTGGTTTATGTGTTTTATGGTAGTAGTGAAGTGTGTGATTATGTAGTTAATGTGAACCCATAGGTTGAGTATTTTGTGCTATCTATATATCATGTATTTTTATGTTATTTCTACGCATTCCCAACCAGAGTTGGATAAACTTACAAACGATCAGAGGTTTTGAGTTATGGGTATTTTTTCTAATATCTAGGATGGTGGTTATATGTTTGGATAGCTACCATGTCTTCCCTACTCTTCCTTCAAAAGTGATTGACCATGTGTTTTTAGGCAAGATGCGATGTGATTGTCCATGTGTCTTCAGGTGAGATGTACTATGATTTCCCTAGTGTTTTTCGGTGAGGTGTGATGTGATAAGGCTATAATAAGATGTGGCATGTGGTTGGGGTCATGTAGGGTAGGAGGATGGCACAAGGTTGATGTTATTCATGTTCATGATACCCTACTAATATGGTTATGGGATGAGTCATGCTGTTATGTGATATAACACATTAAGTTCTTGTTGGTTTTACATTTTTTCAATAACACATTTGTATGTTTTTTTGACATGTGTAGTTGATACCTTGATTATTTTCTTCCTTTATCGTTTACTTAAATGTATATTCTATTATAGTTAATGCCTATTGAATTGTTTATGACAAAATGACTTATATAAATTCTTTTTACAGAATGGACAGAAGTTGGATGTATGAAACCGATCGGATCTCAGATGATTTTCAAAACAATTTGGAGAGCTTTATAGATTTTGCATTTCACAATGCTTCAGATACTGGTCGCATACACTGCCCATGTTCCAATTGTGTTGGTAGACCTTGGTTGAGCCGTGAAGAAGTCAGCTACCACATAACCAAAAATGGGTTTCAAGCAAACTACTTTCTGTGGTATCACAATGGGTAGAAAACGAAATCTCAAATTGGTGATGATCGAAATGAAAAGACTGGAATGGAGAATTTGTTAGATGATCGGTTTCCGTTTATTCGTCATCATGAAAAAGAAAGGATTTCGACTCAAGAAGACTTCGATATGAGGACAGCTGATGCATCTAGTGAAAATGATGATATTGATAGGGTGAAAAAATTGAATGATGCTGCCACGACTCCAGTATATCGGCAATGCGATAAAATGAAAAAACTGGAATTTTTAATCCGATTATTTCATGGGAAAACTATGTATGGGATTTCTAATACAGCAATCGATTACATTCTTACCCTCTTGAAGGATTTACTTCCAGATGATGCAGATATTCCCTCAAACCACTATATGGCATGGAAGTTAGTTGAGGAACTTGGATTTTCAAGAAACAAAATTCATGCTTGCCCGAAAGATTGCAGTTTATTCTGGGAGGAAACCGCTGAACGAAATGATTGTATAAAATGTGGCACATCCCGCTGGAAGTCAAAATCTGATGGAACACCATCCCGCGTTCCACAGAAAGTAATGTGGCACTTTCCATTGATCCCCAGACTCCAGAATCTTTTTTTTTTCTGATGACATATCAATAAAAATGAGATGGCATGATACCGAGAGAAAGAAGACTGATGATGAGTTGGTTCATCCTGCAGATGGATTTGCATGGAAGATATTTGATGCTCGACATCCTGATTTTGCAGCTGACGTGCGTAATGTGAGGCTGGGTCTTTCATGCGACGGTTTTAATCCGTTTGGGCAGATGCTTACTTCGCACAGTACATGGCCAGTTTTTATACACATTTATAATCTTCCCCCATGGTTGTGTATGAAAAAACCTTTCACTTTCATGAGTATACTCATATCTGGTCCTTCTGATCCTAGCATTGATATTGATGTATACATGCAACCTTTAATAAAAGAGTTGAAGCTTCTTTGGGATGTGGGTGTGCGCACATACGATGCATGTTCGAAAGACATATTTCAGATGCGCGCTGCGCTTATGTGGACAATAAATGATTTTCCGGCTTATGCAATGATGTCTGGATGGAGCACGAAGGGGAAACTGTCATGTCCAGTTTGTATGAAGAATACACGATCCAGAAGACTGAAACATCGTTGTAGTTTCAGTTTTATGGGACATCGACGATTTTTGCCAAAGGATCATCCATATAGAATGAATCATCGAAGATTTGATAATACTATAGAGACCGATGATCCACCTCAGCGTATGTCTGGAACTGATGTGCTTAATGAATTGAAAGATTTCAGTTTTTCGTTCGGGAAGGGTCAAATGAAATCTGGAAAGAGAAAGAATGTTTCCACAGAAACCTGTTACAATTGGAGGAAGAGGAGTATCTTTTTTGATTTGCCTTATTGGTCAACCAATTTGCTACGTCATTGATTAGACGTAATGCATATTGAAAAGAATATATGTGAAATGTTGCTTTCAGTTCTTCTAAATGTCAAGGGGAAGACAAAAGATGATTTACGATCTCGACGTGACTTGGTGGATTGGGGCATCAGACCAGAATTGCATCCTGTGCGTATCAGTGAAAATAAATGGAAACTTCCATGTGCTTCTTATGTGATGACACCTACTGAAAAAAAAAATTGGAAGTATTAGAGACTATTAGAGTTCCTGATGGCTATTCAAGCAACATATCTAAACGGGTCAACAGAAGAGAGTTGAAGCTAAAATCTTTGAAGACTCATGATTATCACGTTCTACTGCATGAGTTGCTTCCAATAGCAATCCGTCATATTTTGTCCAATAATGTAAGGGTGGGTGTTATTCGGTTGTGCCATTTGTTTAGAGATCTTTGTGCTAAGAAGTTGTCCAAGTCTTTCTTGAAAAAAATGTTGACAGATGCCCCATTAATTTTGTGTGAGTTGGAGAAAATATTTCCCCCATCATTTTTCACATGCATGCTGCATCTGACTGTCCATATTCCAACTGAAATACTTCTCGGAGGACCTGTTTCTTTTCGTTGGATGTATCCAACTGAAAGAAATATGTTCACATTAAAGTCTTATGTTCGAAACAAGAATCATCCCGAAGGTTCTATCGTGAACGGTTACTTAGCTCAAGAATGTATGGATTTCTGTTCAATGTATTTGTCTGATCTTACTACAAGAATGAACAGACCAATGAGAAATGAAGAAGAACAATATGAGCTAATTGAACCCAGTTTTCCATCACTTCCTCAAACAGGAGGAATTCCTGGATCATATACATTGAAGACATTAAGCCATGAAGAGCGGGAGATGGCACATCGCACAGTTTTGTTCAACTGTGATTTGTTCGATGACTATATCAGGTAACAAAATTGAATATGTATATCTTACATATATATCTGTTAAACTATTCATATTTTTTTATCTACAGGGAACATAAAACAATGATAAATAGGAAGCATCGTTCTTTATCTTTGAGAAGGAGAGAGACTTTGCATAGCAAAGAGTTTTCTGCTTGGTTAAAATTGAAGGTAAAAATATTACTGTTTAAATTAATTATTTCAATATTTACTTAAGTTTAACTGTCATTTATATTGCAGGTATTGAGTTTGTCTGCTGACTCTGTCTCTGAGGAAATAAGAGCTTTGGCTTTTGGTCCTAATACCGTGGTTCGTGACTGTAAATCAATTGTTATCAATGGGTACAGATTTATTGTCACTGAACGAGCCAAAAACATGAGAACACAACATGATGGTATTATGGTTACTGCCACAACAGATTGTTATGCCAGCGCATCAGATAGTAGACCGCGACTTGAAAATGTGGGTTATTATGGAGTCGTTGAGAAAATAATAATATTGGATTATTACTCTCATGGACGATTCATAATGATGAAATTCCATTGGTTTGATTCGATGACGAGACATGGCACATTTATTGATGATTGTGGATTTCGAGTAATTAATATGACCCGCACTCTTGCAACCGAAGAACCATATGTGTTGGCATCAATGGCTAAACTAGTTTTTTATGTCAAAGATCAACTTCAACCTGAATTTGGTGTCGTAGTTGAAGTAATTCCAAGACATATTTTTGATGATGCTGATGATGGAATTGACACTGTCCCTATTGCCATTGGAACCAATCCATTTATTTCTTTTGATGACTCCAATAGCTCAATTGTCAGAGTTGATTGTGAACCTGAAGTTGTGGTTGGAAATATATAGAATCATTCATCCATGTTCTCAATTCTTTTGGTTTACCTCGAGTTGGGTTGTTAAGGTTGGTAATATTCATATTTATTTAGTATTGATCACAAATATGTTTTAGCTGACTTGACCGTTATGTGAATTTTCAATGTTTATTGGTTGCTGTTTTATTTGAATTGCATTTTCTAATTTGGAATTGAACTGTATTCAAACCAAATCAAACAATATTTCTAACTTGGTGAACATTACAACTTGTATGTTTTATTAAATTCATTCAAGCTCTTCTAAAACAATTGATAGCTAAATTACCAATGAATCCCCTCATTCTCTCATATATTTAGTTTTTTGGTTTACACATTAATTTTCTTTTTCTAATTAATTACATATTTGTTTTCCAATGCATGAAATGAAGCCAATTGAAGAGAGACGAAGAAAAAAAATAACGGAGAACAATCGTCGGATGGAGGAGATGGGCATTCCACCATTAGTGCCTACAGTGAGTACTTTATTTCAAATATATATATATATATTTACAGAATATATAATGTCATGTGATTAATTTTTTTTGTAAACTTTTTTGTAGGATCCACCATTACGTCGACAGTTATTCGACGAGGAGCCTAGTACTGGTCCTAGTACCCAGGCCGGTGGTACGAGGAGGGTTCGTACCAGAGGTGGACATAGAGCTGCGCGTGCCCGACTAGACCCTGCCCCTCCCACTGACATTTCAGCCTTCCCACATTCTGATCCCGGTGTGTCGTTAGGGACACACGGGATATTTAGACCTCCCATGTTTTCGCTACCTTCTGCATCTTCTGCCCCATCATTTTCACATCCCATGATGATTCCCACTCCCCAGTCAGCATCAGGTCATACAGTTGTTCCATCTTCTTTTCCTTCTACTTCTGTCTCTCCGAGATTTTATATTCCATCGTCTTCGACTCCTGTTCCACCAGAGGGTGTTCCATCAGGTTCTGTGGATCCGGCGCCACTCATTGATCAGACTAGCACAGGTATATTTATAAAACCCTATCAAATTTTTATAGCAATATTTATTTTCATTATAACATGTTTTGATAAAATATTTGTTTTTCTTTCATGACAGATACATCTACTGAAAGGAGGCGGGGGCGGGGCCGTACACGCATGCGTTCGGTGTGGAACCGTCGCACACAGGTTATGGTGGAATATAATGAAGACAATCAGATGGTTGAGAAAATAGGGCAGCAATGTCGGAGTTTTATGGCGACGCTTGCCAAATACTCCGACATCATTCCCGTCAGCCCGCTGTCGTGGAGACATTTGCCACATGAGGTCAAAGATAGAGCTTGGGCAGAGATATGGGTAAAAAAATCTGTTGTATTTAATTCCATGAATTTTTTTTGTATTTATATAAATTAATATTTTCATTTCAGCTTCGATTTAATTTTCCTGATGGTGAGGGTGCACGAATGGAACGTCTAAAGGATTTAGGCGAGCTTTGGAGAGCCTACAAGCATGATCTGTATATTGGCTGGCGTGCTAGAGTTGGCACTGAGTTAGAGGCGGTACCAGTCGTGGATGATTGTCCTATAGAGCAGTATCGTCAGATGATTACTCATTGGACGAGTACCTAGTTTAAGGTATGAATTACATTTGAGGTATTTAAATAATAACTTTCAAGTTTTGCATTAATATTATCCTTTGCATTATCGAATTTTATTTAGGAATCATCTGGAAAAAATAAAAAAAACATTGATGCAAAATAATACCTCCATACACTAGGACGCACGACGATGCCGGATCATGAGAGGCAGCAGGTATGACAATTGTTTATAAGTTTTCTTTACGACTTACATTTTCTTTTGTTTCCTCAATTATTTAATTATTTGCTGAAGTCTTTATATAAATTTTGTTTTCAATTTCATTGTAGAGGCAAGTACAAAATATTGAAGGACGTGTGCCTCGAGCAAAACTGTTTTGCTCGAGTAGACGAAAAAAGGATGGACGTGCTGTCAACGAAGCGACTCAGCAGCAGATTGTAAGTTTTAATCTGTTGATTTTATATTTTAATATCTATTTCGTAACTTAACAATATATTTATATTTTTAACAGGATGCTTTAGAGGCCCTCGATGCCCAAGAAGCAGACAATTTTGGGCCATCTGATCACTTACATCAGGTGTTGGGAGATGATCATTCTGGCAGAGTACGCTGCCGACCTAGGATAGCCCCGACGAGGTATTGTCCTGCCTCAGGTACGAGTTGTAGTGCCACCGAGCTGCAGCAAGTTAGGGCACAGGCAGAACAGGCTGAGAAAAGGGCCACAGAGACGGCAGAACAGTCTGCAAGGGAAAACAGTGCATTTATGAAATTTATTGAAGTTCTACATCCAACACTTCCAGCAGAGGCCAGCCCAGCGATTGATGAATACATGTCGTCGATACATTCTATATATGGTGCACCAGGTGGCAGTTCCAGTGGTGGTCAGGCCGATGTCGAGCTTGAAGATGATGATGG
Organism: Viscum album; assembly: GCA_963277665.1. Taxonomy (NCBI): domain Eukaryota; kingdom Viridiplantae; phylum Streptophyta; class Magnoliopsida; order Santalales; family Viscaceae; genus Viscum; species Viscum album. Next base: position 1,419,659,320 of record OY728136.1, on the reverse strand, counting down.
CGAGCAGTCTGATGCGGAAGAGGAGGGAGATGAGGAGGGCGAGGAGGAGGGCGAAGGCGAGGAGGAAGGCATTGTGGAGGGTGATGACGATGAGGAGGACGATGACGAGGGCGATGATGATGATGATGATGGAGATGGTGATGCTGATGTGGGACATATTGATCCGTTACATTTTTGACTTGAGATTTGATGTTTAATCTATTCTAGTTGTTGGTTTTATCTAGACTCGTAGTATAGTATTGGAGTTGAGTTATTTTTATATATTGTCTGTTTTTATGGATGTTGTTGTCTTTTAGTGGTTGTGTGTTTGAGAACTCCCTGGACAACCCCCCTCATTCTTGGACCCTGGACAACCCCCCCTCCCCCTTGGACCCCGAACACCCACCAAACACCCCCCGGACAGCCCCGCGGACAGCCCCCTGGACAGCCCCCTGGACAGCCCCCCGTACAGCCCCCAACCCTCCACCCTGGACCCCGGACAGCCCCTCCGGACATACCCCGCACAGCCCCCCCACCCTCATCCTTGGTCCCCGGACAGCCCCCCGGACACCCACCGGACAACCCCCTGAACAACCCCGGACAACCCCCTGAACAACCACCGGACAGCCCCCTAAACAACCCCGGACAACCCCCTGAAGAACCCTCAAACACCCTCCGGACAGACCCCGCACAGCCCCCCCACCCTCATCCTTGGTCCCCGGACAGCCCCCCGGACACCCACCGGACAGCCCCCTCGGACAGCCCCCGTGGACAGCCCCCTGGACAGCCCCCCGTACAGCCCCCAACCCTCCACCCTGGACCCCGGATATCCCCCCAGACAGCCCCCCGGACAACCCCCCACCCACCCCCCCCCCCTTGGACCCCGGACAACCCCCCCACCCCCCCCCCTTGGACCCCGGACAATCCCCCAAACACCCCCCGGACAGCCCCCTGAACACCCCCGGACAACCCCCTGAACAACCCCTTGAACAACCCCCGGACAGCCCCCTGAACAACCCCGGACAACCCCCTGAACAACCCCCCAAAACCCCCCGGACAGACCCCGCACAGCCCCCCCACCCTCCTCCTTGGTCCCCGGACAGCCCCCCGGACACCCACCGGACAGCCCCCCCGGACATCCCCCCGGACATCCCCTCCACCTTCCTTAATTTCATTAGCTCTGAAATGTTTCATAGCACGATCAACTAAAATCTAATCCATACTAAATATGATATAAAAATATTCTATATGAATTTCCATAAGATTTTAAGTGAAAACAAAAAGTGACATACGAAAAACTGACCAAACACATTCGAAATGTGTTGATGCTTTAGGACAACGATCCATGGGTCATATGTGACGTGTACGAGTCATCCCCGCCTCAATCCGAGGCGCGGTGTGGTCGGAACAACTCAAAGTGTATGTCTTTTGTCTCAAAAGGACATCATTTTAAGTGAAAAACATCAACTGGCATCGTTCGGCCCGTTTGGACCCCCCTCACGCGCGTTTACGAAGCGCGCACATCACTTAAAACACGAATATTGAGCCGTACCACGCAAACCGCACGTCTGATTGAGGTTCCGTCTGCGCGTACACGTCACGAATAATAATTAGAATGTTCCACGGTGGTTTCAGCTCAATCTGAGGCCGTCCGCTATGAATTTGACCGTTGGACGCCCGTTCTGGCCGTTTATGACACCATAACTGCGTTGTCGGTCACCGCGGGCACAAGACAAGTCCGATTGACGTGCCGTCTGCTCGACCACTTCAGAAATCAGTCACCCGTATTTGTCGTCTGATTTCAGGCCATTCCTACATCGTTCGGCCCATTTGGACCCCCCTCACGCACGTTTACGAAGCGCGCGCATCACTTAAAACACTAATATTGAGCCGTACCGCGCAAACCGCACGTCCGATTGAGGTTCCGTCTGCGCGTACACATCACGAATAATAATTAGAATGTTTCACGGTGGTTTCAGCTCAATCCGAGGTCGTACGCTATGAATTTGACCGTTGGACGCCCGTTCTGGCCGTTTATGACACCAGAACTGCGTTGTCGGTCACCGCGGGCACACGGCATGTCCGATTGACGTGCCGTCTGCTCGACCACTTCAGAAATCAGTCACCCGTATTTTTCGTCTGATTTCAGGCCATTCCGACATCGTTCGGCCCGTTTGGACCCCCCTCACGCGCGTTTACGAAGCGCGCGCATCACTTAAAACACGAATATTGAGCCGTACCGCGCAAACCGCACGTCCGATTGACGTGCCGTCTATGTGTACACGTCACGAATAATAATTAGAATGTTCCACGATGGTTTCAGCTCAATCCGAGGCCGTCCTCTATGAATTTGACCGTTGGACGCCCGTTCTGGCCGTTTATGACACCATAACTGCGTTGTCGGTCACCGCGGGCACACGACAAGTCCGATTGACGTGCCGTCTGCTCGACCACTTCAGAAATCAGTCACCCGTATTTGTCGTCTGATTTAAGGCCATTCCGACATCGTTCGGCCCGTTTGGACCCCCCTCACACGCGTTTACGAAGCGCGCGCATCACTTAAAACATAAATATTGAGCCGTACCGCGCAAACCGCACGTCCGATTGACGTGACGTCTGCGCGTACACGTCACGAATAATAATTAGAATGTTCCATGATGGTTTCAGCTCAATCCGAGGCCGTCCTCTATGAATTTGACCGTTGGATGCCCGTTCTGCCGTTTATGACACCATAACTGCGTTGTCGGTCACCGCGGGCACACGACAAGTCCGATTGACGTGCCGTCTGCTCGACCACTTCATAAATAACTCACCCGTATTTGTCGTCTGATTTCAGGCCATTCCAACATCGTTCGGCCCGTTTGGACCCCCCTCACGCGCGTTTACGAAGCGCGCGCATCACTTAAAACACTAATATTGGGCCGTACCGCGCAAACCGCACGTCCGATTGACGTGCCGTCTGCGCGTACACGTCAAGAATAATAATTAGAATGTTCCACGGTGGTTTCAGCTCAATCCGAGGCCGTCCGCTATGAATTTGACCATTGGACTCCCGTTCTGGCCGTTTATGACACCATAACTGCGTTGTCGGTCACCGCGGGCACAAGACAAGTCCGATTGACGTGCCGTCTGCTCAACCACTTCAGAAATCACTCACCCGTATTTGTCGTCTGATTTCAGGCCATTCCGACATCGTTCGGCCCCGTTTGGACCCCCCTCACGCGCGTTTACGAAGCCCGCGCATCACTTAAAACACTAATATTGAGCCGTACCGCGCAAACCGCATGTCCGATTGACGTGCCGTCTGTGCGTACACATCACGAATAATAATTATAATGTTTCACGGTGGTTTCAGCTCAATCCGAGGTCGTACGCTATGAATTTGACCATTGGACGCCCGTTCTGGCCGTTTATGACACCAGAACTGCGTTGTCGGTCACCGCGGGCACACGGCACGTCCGATTGACGTGCCGTCTGCTTGACCACTTCAGAAATCAGTCACCCGTATTTTTCGTCAGATTTCAGGCCATTCCGACATCGTTCGGCCCGTTTGGACCCCCCTCACGCGCGTTTACGAAGCGCGCGCATCACTTAAAACACGAATATTGAGCCGTACCGCGCAAACCGCACGTCCGATTGACGTGCCGTCTGCGCGTACACGTCACGAATAATAATTAGAATGTTCCATGATGGTTTCAGCTCAATCCGAGGCCGTCCGCTATGAATTTGACCGTTGAACGCCCGTTCTGGCCGTTTATGACACCATAACTGCGTTGTCGGTCACCGCGGGCACACGACAAGTCCGATTGACGTGCCGTCTGCTCGAACACTTCAGAAATCAGTCACCCGTATTTGTCGTCTGATTTCAGGCCATTCCGACATCGTTCGGCCCGTTTGGACCCCCCTCACGCGCGTTTACGAAGTGCGCGCATCACTTAAAACACGAATATTGAGCCGTACCGCGCAAACCGCACGTCCGATTGACGTGCCGTCTGCGCGTACACGTCACGAATAATAATTATAATGTCCCGCGATGGTTTCAGCTCAATCCAAGGCCGTACGCTATGAATTTGACCGTTGGACGCCCGTTCTGGCCGTTTATGACACCATAACTGCGTTGTCGGTCACCGCGGGCACACGACAAGTCCGATTGAAGTGCCGTCTGCTCGACCACTTCAGAAATAAATCACCCGTATTTGTCGTCTGATTTTAGGCCATTCCGACATCGTTCGGCCCGTTTGGACCCCCCTCACGCGCGTTTACGAGGAGCGCGCATCACTTAAAACACTAATATTGAGCCGTACTGCACAAACCGCACGTCCGATTGACGTGCCGTCTGCGCGTACACGTCACGAATAATAATTATAATGTTTCACGGTGATTTCAGCTCAATCCGAGGTCGTACGCTATGAATTTGACCGTTGGACGCCCGTTCTGGCCGTTTATGACACCATAACTGCGTTCTCGGTCACCGCGGCCACACGACAAGTCCGATTGACGTGCCGTCTGCTCGAACACTTCATAAATAACTCACCCGTATTTGTCGTCTGATTTCAGGCCATTCTGACATCGTTCGGCCCGTTTGGACCCCCCTCACGCGCGTTTACGAAGCGCGCGCATCACTTAAAACACTAATATTGAGCCGTACCGCGCAAACCGCACGTCCGATTGACGTGCAGTCTGCGCGTACACGTCACGAATAATAATTAGAATGTTTCACGGTGGTTTCGGGTGAATCCGTTGTCGTCCGCTATGAATTTGACCGTTGGACGCCCGTTTTGGCCGTTTATGACACCATAACTGCGTTGTCGGTCACCGCGGGCACACGGCACGTCCGATTGACGTGCGGTCTGCTCGACCACTTCATAAATCACTCACCCGTATTTATCGTCTGATTTCAGGCCATTCCGACATCGTTCGGCCCGTTTGGACCCCCTCACGCGCGTTTCGAAGCACGCGCATCACTTAAAACATGAATATTGATCCGTACCGGGCAAACCGCACGTCCGATTGACGTGCCGTCTGCGCATACACGTCACGAATAATAATTAGAATGTTTCACGGTGGTGTCAGCTCAATCCGGAGACGCGGTGTGGCCGACACCACTCAAAGTGTCCGTCTTTTGTTTCAAAAGGACGTCATTTTAAGTGAAAAGCATCAACTGGCTTACGGAAAACCGACAAAACGCATTTCGAATCTGTTGATAATTTATCCCAACAATCCATGGGTCATATGTGACGTGTACGAGCCAACCCGGGATGAATCCGAGTCGCGGTGTGGCCGAGATAAGTTTAAGTGCCTCTCTTTTGTTTAAAATGAACACCATTTTAAGTACATACGGAAAAACGACCAAACGGATTCGGTTTCCATTGAAACTTTAGGAGAACGATCCATGGGTCATATGTGACGTGTACGAATCAACCCCGCCACAATCGGAGACGCGGTGTGGCCGACACCACTAAAAAAGTGTCGGTCTTTTGTTTCAAAAAGACGTCATTTTAAGTGAAAATCATCAAGTGACATACGAAAAACCGACCAAAGGCATTCGGACTGTGTCAACACTTTAGCACAAGGATCCATGGGTCATATGTGACGTGTACGAGTCAATCCTGCCTCAATCCGAGGTGCGGTGTGACCGACACCGTTCTAACTGTCTATCTTTTGTTTAAAATGGACAGGATACGCAAAACCGACCAAACGCAAAACCGACCAAACGCATTCTGAATCTGTTGATAATTTATCACAACGATCCATCAGTCATATGTGACATGTACGAGCCCACTCGGGCTCAATCCGAGTCGCGGTGTGGCCGGGATCAGTCTAAGTGGCTCTCTTTTGTTTAAAATGGACATCATTTTAAGTACATACGGAAAACCGACCAAACGCATTCGGTTTCCATTGAATCTTTAGGAGAACGATTCATGGGTCATATGTGAGGTGTACGAATCATCCCCGCCACAATCCGAGGTGCGGTGTGGTCAACACTGCTCTAACTGTGTCTGTTTTGTTTAAAATGGGTAGGATTATAAGTGAAAAGAACTGGCATACGCAAAACCGACCAAACGCATTCGGTTTCCATTGAAACTTTAGGAGAACGATCCATGGGTCATATGTGACGTGTACCAATCATCCCCGTCTCAATCCGAGACGCGGTGTGGCCGACACCGCTCTAACTATGTCTCTTCTGTTTAAAATGGGCATGATTATAAGTGAAAAAGAACAACTGGCATACGCAAAACCGACCAAACGCATTCCGAATCTTTTGATCATTTATCACAACAATCCATGGGTCATATGTGACCTGTACGAGGAAACCAGGGTTCAATCCGAGTCGCTGTGTGGCCGAGATCAGTCTAAGTGGCTCTCTTTTGTTTAAAATGGACACCATTTTAAGTACATACGGAAAACCGACCAAACGCATTCGGTTTCCATTGAAACTTTAGGAGAACGATCCATGAGTCATATGTGACGTGTACGAATCATCCCCGCCTCAATCCGAGCCGCGGTGTGGCCGACACCGCTCTAACTGTGTCTGTTTTGTTTAAAATGGACAGGATTATAAGTGAAAAGAACAACTGGCATACACAAAACCGACCAAACGCATTCAGAATCTTTTGATAATTTATCACAACGATACATGGGTCATATGTGACGTGTACGAGCCAACCCGGGTCAATCCGAGTCGCGGTGTGACCGGGATCAGTCTAAATGGCTCTCTTTTGTTTAAAATGTACACCATTTTAAGTACATACGGAAAACTGACCAAACGCATTCGGTTTCCATTGTAACTTTAGGAGAACGATCCATGGGTCCTATGTGACGTGTACGAATCATCCCGCCTCAATCCGACATGCGGTGCGGCTGACACCACTCAAAGTGTCCGTCTTTTGTTTCAAAAGGACGTCAGTTTAAGTGAAAAACATCAACTGACATACGGAAGACCGACCAAACGCATTCGGATTCTATCGATACTTTAGCACAACGATCCATGGGTCATATGTGACGTGTACAAGTCAACCCCCTCTTAATATGAGATGTGGTGTGGCCGACACCGCTCTAACTATGTCTCTTTTGTTTAAAATGGACATGATTATAAATGAAAAGAACAACTGGCATACGCAAAACCAACCAAACGCATTCAGAATCTTTTGATAATTTATCACAATGATCCATGGGTCATATGTGACATGTACGAGCCAACTCGGGATGAATCTGAGTCGCAGTGTGGTCGGGATGAGTCTATGTGTCACTCTTTTGTTTAAAATGGACAACATTTTAAGTACATACGGAAAACCGACAAAACGCATTCGGTTTCCATTTAAACTTTAGGAGAACGATCCATGAGTCATATGTGACGTGTACGAATCAACCCCGCCTCAATTGGAGACGCGGTGTGGTCGGCAACACTCATAGTGTCCGTCTTTTGTTTCAAAAGGACGCCATTTTAAGTGAAAAACATCAACTGGCATACGGAAAACCGACCAAACGCATTAGGATTCTGTTGATACTTTAGCACAATGATCCATGAGTCAAATGTGACGTGTACGAGTTAACCCCGCCTCAATCTGAGGTGCGGTGTGGCCGGTATCACTTCAGGTGTATGTATTTTGTTTAAAATGGACATCATTTGAGGTAAAAATATATGGTATAGAAAAAACCGATCATATTATGAATTGAATTTCAGATTCCACGTATAATTGTCATCTAAATTTTAAATTGAATTCTATATGAATTATGTATGTTTATGAATTGTAATTTAATTATGGATTTGTATAGTTTCAGGATCCATTATATGTTAAATGTGTATGAATTTTTTCGTAATTGAATATGTATGTTTTATTTTTATTACTGGTACAATATTTGGATTGAAAATGAGGTGAAAATGAGGTGAAAATGAGGTGAAAATGAGCCCTGATGACTGGTGGTGATGGACAGGGGACAGGGGCTGTGCAAATTGCAGGGTGCTGCAATTTGCAGCATAGGGTATGCCAACGGTTTCAAACCGTTGGCATATAAGTTTTTAGCATGTCTTTTCCCAACGGTTCTAAACCGTTGGGAAAGACTTCACCAATTCCCAACGGTTTGGAACCGTTGGGAAAATGTTCCATGGTATTTGGTTTTCCCAACGGTTTGGGAGAACCGTTGGGAAAAACTATCCCAACGGTTCACCCAAACCGTTGGGGTAGGGTAACTTCTATGGGCCTATTGCAACGGTTGCCAGTAAACCGTTGGGAAAACCTTTCCCAACGGCTTACTTCCCAACGGTTATCAGAACCGTTGGGAAAACCATTCCCAACGGTTTCAGGGGCTTTCCCAACGGTTCTGAACCGTTGGGAAATAGTGTATTTCCAGTAGTGATCTATAAAAACCTATAAATCCCGAGAAACACAAAAACCCCCCCAAAACCTATAAAACCCTCGAAACACAAAAATCCCCAAAAACCTAAAAACCCTTAAAAACCTTAGAAACCCTAAAACCCCAAAAAAAAATCGGCAAAATATATAAAACCATAAAAATATTAAAAATCCATTAAAATTCCTAAAAAAATAAAAATAACTAAAAACCCAAAAAACCCCTAAGAAAACCTTCAAACCCTAAAATATTTAAAACCCAACAAAATCCTAAAAATTTCTAAATACCCTAAAAACCCAATAAAATTCTAAAAAAAGTTAAAACCATAAAATTCCATAAAGCATTAAAAAATCATAAACCCATAAAAACCCATAAAGTCACTAAAATATCTAAAAACCCGTTAAACTCCAAAATTTGTTTAGAAATTCCAAAAACCATAAATGTTTTAAAAAAATTAAATAAAACCATAAAACCCCCAAAAACTATAAAAACCAAAAAAAGCCTAAAAGCCTTAAAAAATCTCAAAATACCTAAACACCCTAAAAACCTATAAATTTTGTAAAAATATATAAAAGTACCTCAAAACATAAAAACTCCTAAAAACCCTGAAAAAATATAAGAAAAATTCAAAAACAAAAAAATACATAAAACACAAAAAAAACAAAAAACACTAAAAACCAAAAAAACTTTTAAAAACCCCAAAAAACCCTAAAATCCCTAAAAACCTATAAAACCCTAAAATTCATAAACATTTTAAAAATCCAAAAAAGTACCAAAAAATATAAAAACTCTGATAACCATATGAAAACCTTGAAACCCTAAAAAACATAAAACCCCTAAAAAAACCCCAAAAGACCCTAAAACCTTAAACCCCCGTAAAAACTATTACAACCAGTTAAACCCAAAAAATGATAAAAACTCTAAAAAACTTAAAACACTTAAAATATAAAAAACTCTAACACCCTCAAAACTCGTAAAACCCTCAATCGAGTTTATAGATCTAGAGTGTCCACAGTCAAGTCAACAGGGTCGAAGGACTCTTTGGCAAGGAAGGTTGAAACAACGGCACGGTCGACGGTCGACTGCCTTCCAAAGGATTTCTCCATGGATGGTTCCTCAAATCTAGGGCTACGGATCTGAGGCAGCGGTGGTTTCTTTCTATTGGCGGCTTCAAATTTCCAGATCGATGGTTTTTTGTCGGTCTACGACTTCGGTTTTGATCATAGCTCGGCCTCGTGCTCGGGTTTCAGTGTATATGGTGGTTGTGGGGCTCGTTGTGGCTATGGATCCGATGGCCGGTGATGAAGCGGACGTCACATTGAAGATTGGAAAGCCCAATGGACTCTGGAAGTAGACCAGGATCATGTTTAAAGCGATAGGGCTTACAAGGATGGGTCAACAGCTTCGATTTCTGCAATCGTGGGGGACTCAAAGGTGGCATGGCCTCCGGACTCATCGACAGTCGACTTCTATTTTGCTGCCTCAATCCTGATCCGTGGCTGTTTCATCGATTTTGATTCAAATATATGTCTTTTAATGGATTGATAAGTAATCTGGTGAGGCGTGGAGATCTGACGGTGATGTTCTCCGGATCGGTCTCACAGGGTGGTCTTGGTGATGGATTGGGATGACTCCAGGCGTGGCAGCACTGCTCTTGGCTGACAGCATCACAAATGTTGTTTTCCAAGCTGTGGGTTCTTGTCTTTGGTGGAATGTCTTGGCTCTGGCGGTTCTAGATGATGCGCGGGATTCCTTTGCCTCAGATTGGCTCGGCTCGTCAGGAGATGCTTGTTGGATCATGGCACCGATGCAGGTTCGTTTCTGGGTATTCTCTTTTTTGTTCGAGGTTGATCCGAGTTTGGATGGGTGCTAGTTTCTGGATCTTAGTGCTTATGCTTCTAGTGCCGGTGGCTCTATGTTTCTGGTGATAAACTTGCTTGGAGAGATGGTGATGGCTGCTAGTATTTGTGATTTTGAATGTGGGTTACTGCTTAGCTGGGAGGTGCTAAAGTTATGGATCTTGGTATTGCTATTTAGCTGGTGGCTCTATGACTGCCTGGAAAATTGTGAGGTTGATGTCTACGATTCTAGTGCTGGTGGTTCTGTGTTCTTGGTGGTGATTTCGCATGGAGTGAAGCCGTTGGATCCTAGAATTGGTGATGCTGGATGCAGGGTGCTGCTCAGTTGGGAAGTAAGGAAGTTGTAGTTCATGGTTTTTCTACTGTTGGATGTTGATTGTTGCTTGGTTGGGACTGTTGCTGGTTGTTGTTTGCTGGGAGGTGATGATGGTCGTGTTTGGTTGCGGTGTTTGTGATTTGGTTTGATGTTGTTGGTTGTGATTGTCTGTGATGTCGGATTTGGTGTTGTTGGTTGCTGGGGTTGGTTGGTTTGGATGTGTTGCTGCTACTGTGTAGCTGTGATGATTGGATGTGGTGCTGCTGGATGCTGGTATTGGCTGGATGTGACATGGTGATGCCGTTGTTGTGTCTAGTTTGAGTCTTTTTCTTTCTTTGCATTTCTTTTTTTGGAGTCCTTGTGTGTGTGTTTGTTAAGGGTTTTGGGTGTGGGTTGTTTGACCCTGCCCCTCCCTTCTCTGCAGTGTCTTCGTGTATTTTTATAATAAATTCTTGGGGAGGTCAGGAATATCCTAGCCCCGAGCCTTCGTTGCCACAAAACCCAAAAAACCCTAAAAAACATCAAAATCCATAAAAATAAAAAAATATATAAAAAATCCAAAAAAATTACATAAAATGTAAAAATATATAAAACCTCGAAATACCCTAAGAAAATCGTAAAAATTGAAAAAAAACATAAAACCTCTAAGAAACCAAAAAAGTCCCAAAAATATTAAAAAAACCATAAACCCTACAAACCCAACAAACTATAAAACCCCTAAAACCCTAAAAACCGTTAAACCCATAAACCCCTAAAAACTATAAAAACTATAAAAACTATAAAAACACTCATAATCCTTAAAAATACATAAAAATCCCAAGAAAGACCTAAAATCCCTAAAAATGTAAAAAACCACTAAAAACTCGTAATAAAACATTCAAAACCTAAAAGCACTAAAATCCCATAAATCCTAAAAATAATAAAAAGCCTAAAGTAACCTAAAATTATAAAAACTCTAATAACATAGAAACCCCTAAAAACCATAGATCCCTCAAAACCCATAATCCCCTAAAAACCACTAAAATATCTCAAAACTGTTATTCCCTAAAAATGTTTAAAGACTCTAAAATTCTAAAAAAACACTAAAACTCTAAAAAACCCTAAAACACTGAGAAAATAACACCAAAAAACCCTCAATATCACTAAAAGCCTAAAAACCCATGAAAATCCTTAAAAATCCATAAAAATCGTGAAGAATGAAAAAACTATAAAACCCCCAAAAAACATTAAGAAAACCTCAAAAACATAAAATCACTTAAACCCTCCAAAAAACCTAAAAAACAATTAAAACCCAAAAACAACCAGAATGACCCTAAAACCCCTAAAAACAATAAAACCACTAAAAACCATAAAAAACCTAAAAACCAATAAAAATCCACTAAATAGGCTAAAAACCCTTTAAACCCATAAAAATGTTAAAACCCTAAAATGCCTTCAAAACCCAAAAAACTCAAAAAACCATCACACCCCAAAAAAACCTGAAAAATCCTAAAAACCCTCAAAAAATTATAACCTCAAAATCCCTAAAAACCCTAAACAACCATAAAATGCAAATAATATCCCAAAAAATCCTTAAAAATTTTATAAACCCTAAAAACCCAAAATAATCCTAAGAAAACATTAACAACCAAAATAAAATTAAAACTCCTAAAAACCAAAAATTGTTAGAATCCCTAAAACCCCTAAAAAACATAAACCCCATAAATACATGAAAATCCCTAAAGACACTCAAAATCCCTAAAAACCCATAAATATCATGAAAAATCCCTAAAAATCCCTAAATATAAAAAAACCCTAAAAACCAAAAAAACCCCTAAAAAACCTTAAAAACCTAAAAACATCTACAAAAAGATAAAACATTAAACTAAAAAAACTTTAAAAACCATAAAAACCATAAAACCACTAAGAACCATGAAAAAAACTAAAATATTAAAATCCCCAAAACCCCATAAAAACCCTAAAAACCATTAAAAACTATAAAAACACTTCAAACCCATAAAAAGTTTAAAAATAGACAAAACATTAAAAAACCTAAAAAACACAAAAACCATAAAAGTCCAAAAAAAACCATAAATAACCCCAAATAACCCTAAAACCCCTAGAACCACACAAATTTCCTAAAACCTTAAAAACCATAAAAATCCTAAAAATGATCTAAAAATAACTAAAACATAAAAACTCCTTAAAACCATAAAAAATACTCGGAAAACATTAAAACCATAAATACACTATAAGCCCCAAAAATATAAAAACGCTGAAAAACCTAAAAACTCAATACCCCTAACAACCTAAAAAACACTAAAAATCATAAAAAACCCTAAAAATATTTAAAAATCAAAAACCCCTTTAAAAACCTAAATTGTTAAAAACACTAAAAATATTAAAAACCTAAAAAAATAAAAAATAATCTTGAAACCCAAAGAATCATAAAAACCATAAAAACACTAACCCCCCTAAAACCCATCAAAAACCATAAAAACACTTAAAAATCCTATGAAATCCTCAAAATTCCTAACAATGTAAAATACCCTAAAAACATTGAAAACCCCTAATAAAATAGTAAAACCCTAAAAACACATAACACACATAAAATCTTAAAAACTCTAAAAACCCTAAAAAAACCCAATAACCCTAAAAACACTAAAAATCACAAAACCAAAAAACATAAAAAATCCAAAACCCCCTAAAAACCACTAAAAACTCTAAAAACCATTTAAACCTCTAAAAACATTAAAAACCCTAAAAACCCCCAAAATAACCTAAAAACTAAAAGAACCATAAAACCCCAAAAAACCCCATAACAAACCTAGAACCCTAAAAAAACTCAAAACCAGTAAAAACCTTGAATCCCAAAAAAATCCTAAAAATGCCTAAAAATCCATAAAAAATTAAAAAACACTAAAAACTCATAAAAAGAACTTAAAAACATACAAGTAATTAATACCCTAAAAAATCCTAAAAAATCTAAAATACTTAAACACCCTAAATACCATAAAACCCTAAAAAAGTAAAATCCTTTAAACCCATATAAACCCACAAAACCCATAAAAACTATAAAACCCAATAAAAAAACTAAAACCTTTCAAGTCCCGGGAAATGTTAAAAAATGTAAAAAACCACAAGAACCCTAAAACATCAAAAACCAATAAAATCCCAAAAACCCAAAAAACCAAAAACCCCCCTGAATCCCTAAAACCCAAAAACCCTTAAAACCCCATAAAAAAGCTAAAAAATACCTAAAAATACAAAAAAAATGTTAAAAACTATAAAACACCATAAGAACCCAAAAACACAATAAAAACTCTAAAACCCGAAAAAACCATAAAAACCAAAAATCCCAACCCCCTCAAAATCCCTAAAAAGCATAAAAATACAAAAAAATACTGAAAACACATTAAAACTACTTAAAAATATAGAAAACCCCTAAAAACTAGAAAACCCATAATAAAAAATTAAAACCCTCAACCATTTAAACCCTTTAAAAACCTAAAATTTTTACACACCATAAAAACCAAAAATCCTCTATGAAAAACATAAAAACCTAAAATCTATTGAAACCAATAAAAACCAAAAAAATTAAAAATCCTAAAAAACCATGCAACACTAAAAACCATAAAACCCAAAAACCCATAAAATCATAAAAACACACTAAAAAATATAAAAGTCCCTTTAAACCCCTAAAAATATTAAAACCCTCATAAACTAAAAAACTAAAAAAACTAACAAAACCTTAATAACCCTAACACCCCTAAAAACCATAAAACACCTTAGAATCCTTAAAAACTATAAAAAATAATAAAAATCCCTAAAATACCTAAAATACCTAAAAACCTAAAAGACTATAAATACTGAAAACCATGTAATAAAACTTATTAAAAATAAAAACACTTTAAACCTCTAAATACCTAAAATGAAATAAACCCTAAAAACCATAAAACCCCTAAAAATAATAAAAATGCCTAAACCACTAAAAATAAAAAAACCAAAAAAACACTAAAAACTCTAAAAACAATTTAAACCCTAAATTACCATAAAAACTCTTATTAAACTTTAAAACCCAAAAAAAAAATCAAAAAATCCATAAAAAACAAAAAAAACATAAAAACCCTTAAAAATATTAAAAACCCACAAAGTCACAAAAAACCATTAAGAATCATAAAAATCCTTATAAAGTGCTTAAAATTTCTAAAAACATGAAAACCCCTAGAAAATCCTAAAAACGCATAAGAAAACCTTAAAACCCAAAAAACACTTAAAAATCATAAAAACCTAATAACAACTATATAAACCCAAAAAAACTGAAAAAAACCCTTAAAACATTAAAAGACCCAAAATACCCATAACAACCATAATAAACACTAAAACCGATTAAAAACCTAAAACTTTTATAACACTCTAAAAACATTTAAAACCCTTAAAAAATTCAGAAATCTCTAGAAATCGAAAAAAACCAAAGAAACCCTAAAAGCACTAAAAATCCCTTAAAATCCTAAAATCCATAAAAATTCTAAAAAACCCCAAGAATCCATTAAAATGATAAAACCCATAAAATCTTTGACCAACCTAAATAAAAATTTAAAAACCTAAAAATAGTTAAAACCCTCAAAACTCCAAAAACCCAAAAACCCAAAACCCCCTAAAAATACCTAAAAATGTAAAAAAATCCTAAAATATAACAACCTATCTCCCAAGACATGTGCCCTGACTACACCAAGCCTGCCTTCCGAAGGCCAGGGGCTGGTGACTAGTGCTGAAGGTGTCAACCTATAAGTGGGAGACATTTTACTGAGTACCTGTAAGCACACACATACCCAACCACATACCACAAACTAACAGGGGAAAATAAGTGTACTAAAACAAGTTCTAAGTAGAAGTAAAATTGAAATCAAGTTGGCCAGAATACAAACCCAACAAAAAGAATTGAAAAATAGAAATGTATAAAGGGGCTCAGGTAGCCATCCACTGAAAACCCCACCTTATGGATAGAGTATTGTAGCTACTAGAAGATGAAGTAGAATATCATGACCGCCTAATCTCACTGTGACCTGCCTAGTCCTAGACCACCAAGTTCTACATAGAAGAATCTATCATCTGCACTAGACCCAATATGTGCGGGCGAAGCCTGTGAAAGGGTGAGTAACAAAACACTCAGTAGGGGACTCGAAAACACAAAGGAAACACCACAAAGCAATCCTCAAATAAAATCATGAAGCAATATCATGAAGTACAAGAACAATGCATAAGCATGAAGAACCCGCATTAAGAACAAGAAATCTCAATCAAGGTATATTCTACAAAAGTGATAGAAGAATCATTAGTCACATCAAATAACACCTCGGCTGCTGGAGAACTCCTCCACTATGAGTATCATGGCATACTGAGTCACACAGAAGCTTCTTCCCACTAACCTTTCACTGTTGCGGTACTCATCGCTGATGACTACTATGGGTATAACGAGTCACAAAATATAGCTCCCACCTTGGTCCTGCAATGTCATAAAGAGGTGCTTCCCATGTTGGCCAACTAAGGTAATTATCCCCATCGGATATTGTGGGTCTGTCGAGTCACAGAGTCTCACTCCCACCATTGGCCAGAGAATTCACACATAGGTACTTCCCACTGTGCAATAGACAAGTCACACAGAGTTTCTTGTCAGTAGTGTTCAGATCTCAGTCAACTACAGAGTTCCATACGTAACATGGTTGGAAGAATTGCTCCTCAATCCATTCATCACATATCAACATCCATTAATGTTTCCTTAGAGTAGACCAAAATATCCTCTTCATCGATAGGGTCCCAATGTTTCAAAATGATCTTAAATATGATGCCCAGTTTGTAAGTTATTTGCATTTTAATAAATAGAGATTGATTGCATTTGGGCCTAGTCTAACCTAGTTGGACTGACCCGACCAACCAAGCCTGGGGGGTCCTACATACCCTGGTTTAATTTGATGGACACGACATGGCCTGGTTCGGGTCTAGGTTGGTCCAGTCTCACCTGGTTAGTAGGCTAGGCCAAATGGGCATTGCTGGACTCGGCATGGCTTGGCTGAGGGTCCAACCTACCATGTCACCCAGCAACCTGGTCTCGTTCGGCATGGCCCGAAGGGCACGAGGCCAACCTATCATCATGGGTCGGACCCACTGGAAGTGGGACGGGCCTATTGGAAAGTGGTTAAAACCTTCCAATGTGGGTTCGGCCCGCGGGGTATGGGACCGGCCCAGCTCACTAGCTGGGGCTGTGCCCCGCCAGTTGAATCATGGCTACAGGTGCGGTTGGTGGTGTGTAATCGAGATACGGTAGCCATCGTCGCATCCCCTCCTCTATCCAAATTCAGTCCTAAAGGAGAAGGTTGCTCCTCCTATGTGGCACCCCCCTTGAATAGTGTCCAACACCTTCCGTAGCCTCCCCTCCACCATGGTCGAGCGACCGCGGCTCACCAGGTTTCCCAGGAAGACTGAATATGGGCCACCACCTACCAAGTGTTGTTGGTCGACACTGATCCTTTATGTCGTCACAAAGAGCTGGTCAGGGACTCCTACCAGCATGGGGCGCCAATAGGCGCACCACCTTCCTCCGCCCACAACCAGCACCGACGCACCGACAGTTTCATCTGCGGGCCACCAGAGTTGCTTCAGTGGTCCGTTTCTCGATCTGCTTATGCCTATGGGCTCCGTAAGGTTTCACCTCCACCATGATGGTCTCATATGTGCCTTGCCTCCATATTAGACAATCTATTCACAATGAGCACAAATGCAGAGGAGCACAGACCTTGTTTGTATCGGCCTGCACACTTCACGTTATAAGATTTAAAACTAGAGGGATGTTCAGGGAAGATGTTCAATCCATGATAATTCAGTCCCGATGTTGAACCCCAAAAAGTGTACCCACCCACAAGAACAAGTGACCCCTAGATCATCCTATTCATGGGTTGATCCATTTTCATCATTTAAAAATATAGGATGGGTAAGACTTTAATAGATAACCTATACCTCATTGACATTCACATCCATGGAGCTTCTTCCTTGAGTGTCCAAGAGTTCGATGACATTCGTCATTCTTTGAGGTACATCGATGTCGATGAAGTCCTACCAACGCTTTTCATTCTTTTTTGGGGAGGAAATATGTCATAGGTTCATTATAGAAACCTCACCATTTAATACTCATTCCACTAACATATCTAACTATTAAAAATAAAACATGTATCAGTGTTTCTATTATGCTTCGAAATCACATCATTACGCTATTGCATTTATGAAACAAAATTGCTATTACACATCATTAAAGCATCATTATGATGTGTGTGAATGATCCATTAATAATATAAATTAATGAACCTCATTGCTGCCTCATCACTGCATTGCAATGTCTTTGTGTTTCTTCTTGTCGGTGAGAAAAGAAATAAAATAACTTTTTAATGTTATTTTATTTTTTACCGAAAGGTCTAAAAATTAAATTTTCCATTCGACACTTTCTGACTGATGTTAAGACCTTTCTAGTCAAATCTACGAATTCTGAGTTCAATAGTGCTCTTATATTTTTGATCTGAGCACCGGTTCAAAAGTTAGAAAACCCCACTCACACTTTTACTAAACGTACCTTAAAAAAGTTCAAAATTCCATTCTAGGCTCACCGTTCCTTGGAATCACGTGCCATAAGAGCATGTAGTCTCAAAATAATTCAATATAATTTGAAAAAAATACAAAGAAATTCTGATACATTACATTCTCCCCACCATAGGTATTTACATCCCCGAAATCCAAAACAAGAGGTAATCAACGAAATGGGGTACTAAGATTGAATCTGAGCCTCCTGGTCCCATTAGATCTCCGGGAGATTCCCATGCTACCACCAAACATGAACTAGAGGAATCAACCACCCACGTATGACCTGCTCCTGTCAATCCTCTATCTCTATCGGGAATTCTAAAAACATCAACCCATTTTCAATATCCGGCTCGCCCCAGTCGAAGACGTGTGATGGATGCTGCATGTATCTCCTCAACTGTGACATGTGGAAAACATCATGCTCCTGGTGCATCTGTGGGGGAAGATCTAGATGGTACGCCACCTTGTCAACTCTACTTAGGATCTGAAATGGTCTGATGAACCGTGGAGAAATCTTTCTGCTCCGACCAAATCTCCACAATCCTCATCAAGGTGAGACCCGAAGGAACACATGGTCTCCCTCCTCAAAATACAAGGGTCTCTATTTCCTGTCAGCATAAGACTTATGACTACTCTTTATAGTTCACATTTTTTCCTTGATAATATGAACCTTCTCAATTGTATCACATACCAACTTTGGACCCATGAGTGTCAACTCCCCTAGGTCTGACCAACATATAGGTGATTTTCAAGGCCTCCCATACAATGTCTCGAATGGTGTCAAGCCAATGATGGAGTGATATATTTTATTTTATGAAAACTCCACCAGTGGTTGGTGGTCCTCCCAAATACGACCAAAATCAAGGATGAAAGCACAAATAATGTCCCCCAGGGTATGTACGGTTTGCTCTGTTTGACCATCCGTTTGAGGATGAGAAGTTGTGATAAAGCAAAAATGAGTTCCAAATTCCTCCTATAACCCCTTCCAAAACTGGGATGTAAAGCATGCATCGTAGTCTAAGACGATCAATGAAGGAACCCCATGAATACTCACTATCTCTTAGATTCATAGGTGTCTCATTATCTATATTGTTCCCTGATCACGAATGGGAAGGAAAATAGTCAACATGGTAAGTTGGTCAGCAGTCACCCAGATAGAATCATGGACTCTAGATGTACATGGTAACCCCATCAGGAACTCCATCAAGATACAGTCACATTTCCTCTCTGGTACATCAAGTGGCAGATCCATGTCTCTCGGAACCTGATGTTCGGCCTTCACTTTCTAACAAGAGAGGCATCGTGAGACAAACTCGACCATTGATTTCTTCATTCCAGGCCACCATAACTGAGGTCAGATGTTCTGGTATATAATTTCAACTCCAAGATGTACTTAGAAAGGGGGTGTATAGAAATCCCTCAACACCTCCTCCCTCAATTCCATTGGTACTATGGTGCGCCCTTTGAAAAGGATGACATGCTACCCTCCTATCAAAAATTCATCAAGAGCATATCCTAAGGATAACCGAGCACGCCGGGCCTCACAGTCAAAATCCACAAGTTGTACCACCCTGAATCACTGTAAGAGTGAGGGAGTAATAGTCATCAAGTGAAGGTAAGATTCTACATCATCATCCACGAAGGATATCAGAATCGCGACTAGCTGCTCTTCTGCCTCACTCAGTAGCATCAAACCATTCATCCAACTAAGTGCATATGCAACCACATTCCCCTTCCAAAAAGTATAAACTATATCAAAATCATTGTCTTGGAGGAACTTTATCCATCGCTATTGTCTCAGGTTCAGGTCCTTCTAGGAGAAGATACACATGAGCCTCTTGTGGTCGGATTGAACTATAAATTGTTCACCCATCATGTATTGCTACCACATATTCAAGGAAAAGACCGCTACTATTAACTCCAGGTCATGGGTCACATATTTCTTCCCATTCTACCTCTGCTACCATGAGATGTTGGTGACCACATATCACTCCTGCATCAGGGCTACATCAGGACACGACCTAGACCGGTCCATGATGCATCATAGAAAACTACATACAAAACTCCCTCCTTTGTTAGTCTCAAGATGGGGGCACTAGTCAGTCTCTGCCTCAACTCCTGGAAAATCTATTGTAATTTCTCTATATACACAAATAGATGTCCCTTCAATGTTAAAGATGATAAGGGTTCTTCCACTCTAGAAAATCTGAGCATGAATCATTGATACTAACCACCCAACCCCAATAAGCTCTTCACCTCAATCACGCTCCTAGCTGCCTCCCAAGAGAGCACTTCCTCTATCTTCTCCAAATCCACTGCAACTCCAAACTTCAAGATTACATATCCTAGAAAGTGGACCTACCAAATCCAAAACTAGAACTTCAAGAGATAACCATAAATCTAATTCTCTCAGAGTATATATAAGACTATCCATAGGTGTGTAGAGTATTCCTCCTCTAACGCTGACTACACCAAGATTTCATCAATAAAGACCACGACAAACTGGTCAAGGTAAGGCTAGAAAATCCTATTCATGGGTCCCATGAACACTACTGGGGTGTTGTTCATTCTAAAAGGAATCATCAAGAACTCATAGTGTCCATATCGGCATTTGAAATCTGTCTTCGGTATGTCCTCATCCTATACCTGAATCAGATTAAAGCCTGGTCTATGGTCTATCATTGAGAACTAATTCACTCCCTTCAGTTGATTGAAGAGGTCATCAATTCATGGTAGTAAATATTTGTTCTTCATGGTTACCAGGTTCATGAACTAGTAGTCCATGAACAACCACAAACTCTCATCTTCTTTCATGGAAAAAAACATTGGGGCAGCCCATGGGGAAACAATGGGCCTTACAAACCCCTTATTCTTCAAGTCATAGACCTATACCATCAGCTCGTGATGCTCCACGAGACCCATCTGAAATCCCGGTGTGGATATCAGTGTCATCCTAGGGTATAGTTGGATAAAAAAGTCTACCTATCTGCAAGGAGGTTGTCCCAGAACATCCTCAGGAAAAACATCCTCATACTCGTCTATCAATACAAGAAATATTGGACTCCTCTCATTCACTACACTAAGGGTAAGCCTAGAAAATTGGTGAGTGATCGGCGGAAACCTCCTCTAGGAAATTATGTCCTATGCTGTAAGGGTTTGTTTCTCACCGGTGAAGGAAAATCTAGTCCCATATTCATGGACACACTGTATTTCATGCCTAAAAATTGATCTAAGCATGGACCGTGGATAACATTCCATACCCAAGATGACATCGTAAGGCTTAAATACTGCTACTAGGAGATCACATCCAAAGATCTCACCTCCAAGATTAATATCACACTGCCATAACCATTATGTAATCGTTGAATCCCCTCCCATTGTAGTTTTTATCCATAAGAATCGACCCAACGGCTCCACCAGAATCTCCAAGCTCTGAACGA
This sequence comes from Viscum album, assembly GCA_963277665.1. NCBI lineage: Eukaryota > Viridiplantae > Streptophyta > Magnoliopsida > Santalales > Viscaceae > Viscum > Viscum album. The sequence goes on along the minus strand of OY728136.1, from coordinate 1,419,637,766 downwards.
GAGCAGTGTTAAGAAAAGAGTGACTGGAACCAATTTGTATAAGAACTCCAAATAGGGTGGAGAAGACACAGATAATACCTTGGATCATCTCTGGAGCACCGTGGTCATAAGCCTCCACTTCCTATAGCTTAGCTCTCCCTTGTCTGCCTATCCCATGAGGTCGGGGTGGTCTACCTTGGGTGGTGGTGGTAGTACCTCAAACCATAACCCAAAACCTGTTGCTTGTCCTACTCCCCTGCCACATCTTCCGCCATGCAGACCTTCTCACATGAACATCTACCTCTATCTTAGTGGTCCCTTGACCTTCTGCTAGTCATCTATATGGCGGGATGGGCAGTCATATTCCATGTGTCCCTTCCCAACGCATGTGAAGCAATGAATGGCTCCTGACTAACTCCCTCTGTTCTTGGAGCCCTGAACTACGGACCCTATGTCCTGGGGTCATTCCTTGAAAGACCTAGCCAGTTTGGGCCCTCGTGTCAGATGTCTCCTGCTACCTAAAGACTCCTCCACCTGGGGTCTACTTGGGGTTCTGGATATCGATTCCTACTCTTCAAAGATTCACTCCATAAGAAGGGGTCACTCCAGCACCCCAACCTAGGTAGGGATGATGAGAGACACCATTGATTCCCCAATCTCCCACATGAGTCCCTGCTCAAGGGCTTGATCCCTGAAGAAAGGGTCTCGAAACATGTATGTGGAGTAGTGTGAAAGCTCCATGAACCTTGAGAAGTACTCATCCCCCATCATATTTCCACCTAAAGGTGAAGTTTCTCCTGAATGTGCCCAGAGTTCAAGGTCACAAGGAAAAACTACTCCTGGAAGAGCCACTCGATGTCTATCCACACTACCAAAAAACTGGGTTTCCACAGCGCCACCCTTTATCAGAGCAAAAAAAGTGCTGATAAAGGCACCCCCTTTTTGAACAATTTTTTTAGTATTGTTAAAGAGTACCACTTTCTTTGCGATTTTTTAGTAGCGTTGATAAAGGGGGGGATTTATCAGTTCTTTTTCCTAGTGCTGATAAAGTGTGTATTTCAAAAAACAATTCATGAAAAATAATATATTGATATATAACTATATTTATATTGATATCAATATAATATTTATTTTTTAAATTTGTTTTAGATAACTATAAATAGAATATTGAATTTAATATATAATAATTTTAGTGAAATTGGTTTTAAAATATTTTAAAAAATATTATTATTTATTAATTTTCTAATTATCATCGAGTAATAACCATTTAATAAAAATTTGAAGACCAAAAAATTAAAAAAATAAATTAAAAAATGATCTAAAAGAAGTTGAAAATGTAACTCAAACATAAAATGGAAATAACTATTGGTCTGGGTTTCCGTTTGATCTCTACAACATATCAAATCGAATTCTACGGTGATCCCTACACGCTAGTGACCGAAGGGAACCTTATTTCAAATTTTTCGAGCACAAAAAGGTCCATAAGGACTCCAAAACTGAGTTTTTAGTTAGGATACCCCGATTTGTTTACATTCAAACAACTATAACTTCTGGTCCGAATGTCCTCTATGATTGTGCCACATATCATATAGAATATTTTTTCATTTTCATCAATTTTACTAGTTGTGGAGTTGAAATGGACTACTGGATTAGAAGTTATGATAGTTTTAACATTCTATGTCCTTTTAGATACACGTATATATGTATTTATTTGTAAATATATATATATATGTGTGTGTGTGTGTGTGTCTATGTGTGTGTGTGTTGTATATATGTATGTATTTATTTATTTATAAACACACACACAAAAATTTATAAATGAATTTAAAACTAATCTTGTAAATATATATTAATATACACATAAATATATGGATTAAAAATTATAACTAATATATATATAAATAGATACAAATATATTTTAATTTCTGAATAAATAAATATATATATTAATATATGAATAAATATATATATATATATATATTAATATAACTAAATATATTTATATTAATATGAATCTATATTAATATATGAATCAATATAATTATATATTTATATAATTAGATATATCATTAAATGGAAAAAATTAAATTTCATAGTGGTAAAGGTGCAGGTGAGAAAGGGGGGAGGTTTCAGGTTTGAGATCTGGTGGAATCATGGGGGTGCAGGCAAGTGGGAGGGGTTGCACGAGAAAGTGCATCATTCGGCGAGAGGGAGGGGGCTCCGCCTAGCGCTGATAACAGGGGGGGAGGGTCAAGCACTATTAAAATATCCCCACATTATAAATTCTTTTTAAATTTTTTTAGTTTTTTTTACTTTTATCAGTGCTTAAAAAAGCACTCATAAAAGGGGTCTTTTATCGGTGAAAAAAAGCACTGATAAAGGACGTTGTTCTCTACACTTTATTTAGCGCTAATAAAATACCCCTTTTATCAGTTCTTTTTTAGCGCTAATAAAAGGTTCCATTATCATCTCTTTTCTGAGCACTGATAAAAGTGACCCCTATCCTTTCCTTGATTAACAATGCTTTTCTAGCACTATGAATTCCCTTTCTAGTGATGATAAAGGAAATATTTGCAGTAGTGCCAAGTGAGGGTCGCCTCATCATTCGTCTAGATGGCCAAAATCCACCATATCCTGGATGATCCCTGTAGAAGGATCACTTCCAAGATCACCATCTGGTCAAGTGGTGTCCTCATTAAGTAGAAAACCCATATCACTACCTCCAACCAGTCCTTAGTGACCTGAGCATCTGTCTATGAAACTCGTGCAATAAACTGAGTCTACATACGTCCTCTACCTGTAACACTGGTAGTAACCACTGATCAGTGGGTGGTGGCAACACCAGTGCACCACCTGGTGGGGGGAATATCTAGCACTAGTCCCTGAAATGACACCTCATCACTAGGCGGGATTTCCACGTGATCACGTATCGAGATCATGGTTGGCCATCCACATGGAGGCATGATGAGATAGACCAAGATGTACCACGGTCAAAAGTTTATACCTAGTGAGCTGAATATTTTTCAAAAATAACATAAGGGGACACTTATGCGAACAATGTTTTCATTTTTAGATCCGAAAAGCAGGATTCAAGGTCCTGGTGTATGGATATACCGATCATTTCACTAACACTGGACACCCTGAATCTAAAATTCAGACTCGAAACACTTATCACTATTGCCCCAAAAACAAAACAATAGACTCCCAATCTTAGAGGTGGAACCGACCTTCCTCTGATAACACTTTTTTAGGACTCATCCCCCCTAGAACCATGTCGTGACTACCCCAATCCCGGATCTCAAAGGCTAGGGGTTGAGTACTACTGTTGAATTCTTCAACTTACAAGTGGGGTTCATTTTTCTGAGTACCTACATGCACACACATGACCAACCACATCCCACAAACTGAAAGTGGAAAACAATTATACTTAAACAAGTGATGATGAAAACTGAAACTGAAATCAAGTGGGCCAAAATACAAACCCAACAAAATGAAATGAAAAACAACAAATTAAAAAGGGACTCGGGAAGCCATCTGCTAAAAACCCCAATTTATGGCAAGAGTAGCGTAGCTAATAGAAGCCTAAGTAGAATGTCCTGCCCGCCTGATCTCACTAGGATACACCTGGTCTGAGGATACCAAGTACTCCCTCGAAACGTTTGTTTTCTACACTAGACACAACACGTGCAGTTGAAACCCATGTTGGGGTGAGTAATAAAGTACTCAGTAGGGGACCTGTAAATACAAAGGAAAGAGCACAAAGCAATCTTCAAAGCAAATAACCAAGCAAGATAATGAAGCACAAGCACGAAGCAAAAGAACGAAGCACAAGAACGAATCATAAGACAACTCACTATTGGTATACTCTAGGGTATTGATAGATGGATCATCAGTCACATCATCAAACACCTGAGCTATTGTAGAACTCCTCCACTATGTGTACAGTGGCCTGCCGGGTCACACAGAAGCCACTTCCCACTAACCATGGACTGTTGTGGTAATCATCCATGATGAGTACCAAGGGTATGTTGAGTCACATAGTCTCACTCCCACTTTGGGCCTGCAATGTCACACAAAGGTGATTCTCACATTGGCCAACTTGGGTACTCCTTCCCATCATGCACCGTAGGTCTTCCAAGTCACACTATCTTGCTCTGACTGTGGGCCTGTAAATTCACACATATGTAATTCCTACTAATCCATATTTGAGTCACAAAAAGTCTCTTTTCAGCAGTCTTTAGGTCTCATCCAACAACAGGGTTCTATATGTAGTGCGTTTGGGAGAACTAAACCTCAAGTCATTCATCAAATCTCAACTCCCATGAAAGTATCCTTAGAGAATACCTAAAGATACTCCACATAGAGAGTGTCCCAACAATGAAAATAGATCATCAATAGAATGTCTGGTATACATGTTATTAGTGTTTTAGTAAATTGGGGCTGGTTTCATCTGGGCCGAGTCTGACCCAGTTCGACCGAGACAACCAACAAGAACTGGGGGTCCCACATACCTCGAATTAATTTGATTTACTTGACCTAGCCGGGTTCATGTATTGGTTGGTCCGGTTTTCTTAACTAGTGGGTCAGGCCCAATGGGCCTCGCTGGAATCAGCCTGGTTTGGCTGAGGGTCGAGTCTTTCAACCCACTGGCTGGGGGCACGACTTGCTGGTTGGGAACGCGGCCCACGAGCTATAGCGTGGCTGCATGTAAGGCTAGAGGTGTGCACTCGGGATGTGGTTTCCACCGCCGCATACCCTTCTCTATCCGAAACGTGGACCTCAAGAAGAGTTCCACTCCTCATATGCGGCACCCGCCTGGCACCGCTTCCATCAGTTGACATGGCCGACAGGCCGCAGCCTCCCCTCTACCATGGTCAGAAGACCGCAACTTACCAGGTTGCTTGGTCGACCTTGATGTGGGCTGATGCCTCTATGTCGTGTTTCTCATTTATGCCACTACAGTGCACTAACAGGCATGCCGGTACTAAACGCCATAGTCGGTGCACCATAGGTTCTTTCTGTGGGACACCAGAGTTGTTTCGGTGGTCTGTTTATTGATCTGCCTATGCCTACGGGCTTTGTAGGGTGTCACCGCCACCACAATGGTCTCAGATGTGCCTTATCTCCATCTTGAAAATTTTGTTTTTAATGAGTACACATGTGGAGGGGATCTAGCCTTGTTACAATCGGCCCGTTCCCTCCGCGTTAGATGTTTTAAAACTGAGGGGGAGGTTCGAAGAATATGTTCAATCCATGATAATTCAGTCCTGATGTTGAAACCCCTTAAAGTGTACCCTCATATAAAATGAGTGACCCATGGATCAACTTATTTGTGGTTTGATCCGCATTCGCCATTTAGAAATAAAGGATGGGGAAGAATTCAAAATAAAACCCCTACCTTGTTGACGTTCGTTTCCATAACACTTCATCCTCGAGGGTCCAAGAGTTCGATGGTGTTCATCATTCTTTGAGGTACGTCAAATTCGATGACGTCTCCTGGAGATCATTGTTCTTTATTGGCGAGGAAATCCATCGGAGGTTCATCAGAGAAACCTAAATGTTTAATCCTCGTTCCACCAACATGTAAAACAATTAAAAAGAAAACACAACGCAACATTTTTGTTATGATGTTTTATTTATGAAACAAAATCTCTATTACATGTCATTAAAGAATAGTTACGTTGTGTTTTAACGATCCATAAATGATATCCATTAATGCACATCGTCGTTGTCTCATCGCTGCACCACAGCGTCATCTTGTCGTCACTCTTCAGTGAGAAAAGAAATAAAATAATTTTTAATGTTATTTTTTTCTAAAAGGTCTGAAAATTAACTTTTCTGTTCAGCCATTACTTGTTGAAGTTATGTCCTTTATAAGAAAATCCCATTGTTCTATGTTCCACGATGCCCTCATATTTTTGATCCAACCACCGGTTCAAAAGTTAGAAAACCCCACTCGCACATTTACTGAACATACCTTAACAAAATTTCAAAATTCTGCTCTGGACCTCAGAATCATGTGCCGTCAGAAAGTATATTCTCGAAATAATTCCATATAATCTAAAATAAATATATGGAAATTCATATACATGACATAAAAACCCTATCAAACCCCTAAAAAATTAAAAACCCTAAAAACACTTAAAACCCCTAAAAACATGAAAATGCTAAACACCATAAAAACCCTAAATGAACATTAAAACTTCAAAATCCTCTAAAAACCATAAAACCCTTTAGAATATAAAACCATAAAATCCTATAAAAATAGTAAGAACCCCCTAAAAATCAATAAACCAATTAAACCTATATAAATTTAAAAAAAACTCTAAAAACCCATAAAATACAAAAAACTAAAACAACATTAAAATCCTAAAAAATATAAAATCCCTAAAAAAGCCTAAAAACCGTGATAATCCCTAAAACCGCTAAAAACCATAAAATTCATAAGAAATCCCTTAAAATCCCCAAAAATATAAAAATACCTAAAAACCCAAACAAACCGTTAGGAATCCTTGAAAAACTAATAACACTTAAAACACTTAAAAACCTTAAAACACTAAAAATCCTAAAAATCCCCAAAACCCTTAAAAATCGTAAAGACCCATAAAAACATTAAAAACATGTAAAAACTCTAAAAACCCTTTAAACCCCTAAATAGGTTATATATCCAAAAAAACCTTAAAACCACTAAAAACTTAAAATGAAACCCAAAAAAACCAAAAAAACCCTAAAACCTCTAAAACCCTTAAAAACACTAAAAACCATCAAAATCCCTAAAAACCCTAAAAACCCATAAAAATCCAATGAATTCCTAAAAAATAAATAAAACTAAAAAACCTAAAACCCATGAAAACCCTAAGAAACAAAAAAACCAAAAAAACACTAAAAACCCCTAAAACCTAAAATATGTTAAAACTCCTAAAAAACCTAGAAAACACTAAAACCCCTAAAGACTATGAAAACCCCTAAAAACCTTAAAACCCCATAAAAGCTCTAAAAACCCCTAAAGCCTCTAAAAATATTTTAACCCCTAAAAATGTTAAAAAAGTCTACAAACCTTTGGAAATCCAAATTAGTAAAAAAACAATAAAACCTATAAAAATCATAAAACCCCTAAAAAACCTAAAAGACCAAAAACACCTCAAATTCCAAAAAAACCCCTAAAACCTATAAAAATAAAAAAAACCTAAAAATACCTAAAAATATAAAAACATAAAAACCCATAAAATTACTAAAAATATTTAAGAAAACCTTAAAAAAATAAAAACACATAAAACCCATAAAAACTAAAAAAATGCTAAAAACTCTTAAATTCCTAAATCCTAAAAAACCATAACACCACTTGGAACCTAGAAAAAGCCCAAAAACCCATAAAATCCAAAAAAACACTAAAAACTCTAAAAACCCTTTAAACCCAAAATAACCCTTATAAAAAACTAAAAAACCTTAAAACCCTAATAAACTCCACAAACCCCTAAAGACAAAAAAACATAAAATCCATAAAAAACCTAAAAACCACAAAAATCCTATAAATCCCTAAAAAAATCCAAAAAATACTAAATATCCCTAAATATCCCTAAATATCCATAAAATGTAAATAACCTAAAAACCCCTATGAAAACCTTAAAAACACATAAACCACTAAAATACCTAACAATGCTAGGAACCTCAAAAATCTCTAAAACCAGAAACACCATAAAAAACCCTAAAAATATTAAAAACCATACAACCCCTAAAAACCCAAAAACCCTAATAAAAACTCTAAAAATCCATTAAAATCCTAAAAATGTTAAAAAAACACTAAACAACTATGAAACCATTAAAACTAAAAAAGATCCCATAAACCCCATACAACTATAAAAACCCAAAAAACTATAAAAAACCTCAAATCCCTAAAACCTATAAAATACCATGAAAATCATAAAAATCCATAAAAATCACTATAAACATAAAAAACCCTAAAAACCCGGAAACCCTAACAAAACCATAATAAACTAAATACACTTAAAACCTTTAAAAACCCAAAAAATCAATAATAAATTTAAATTCCTTAAATAACACTAAAACCCCCTAAAATTATTAAAACCCATTAAACACATAGAAACCCTAAATCCCACTAAAAAATATAAAACCCTTTAAAACCATAAAAATGATAAAAAAAATATATAAAACCTTAAATCCATTAGAAACTAATAAAAATCCTAAAACCCCAAAAAACCATAAAAATCATAAAAACCCTAAAAATCCAAAAAAATATCAAAATACCTGAAGACACAAAACCCCTATAAAAATTGTAATGAAACCCAAGAAATCACTAAAAAGGTAAAAAATTCTAAAAACCCTAAAACCCGTAAGAAAACCTTAAAAACCTAAGAGAACTTAAAAACCCCAAAAAACCTAAAAATGATAAAAACCTTAAACCCAAAAACTATAAAATTCATAACACCCCTAAAAATATCAAAAACCCTAAAAACCAAAAAAACCCCGTAAAACCCACTAAAAACTCAAAAACCCATTAAACCCCTAAAACATTAGAAAACTCTAAAAAACCTAAAAACACATGGAAACTCAAAAATGTCTTAAAAACCCAAAAAAACCATAAAACCCTAAAAACCATAAAAATTAAAAATACCTAAAAAACTCCAAATTCCATAAAAATAATAAAAATCTATAAAATTTCTTAAAAACATAAAAACCCTAAAACCAATAAAAGCCCTAGGAAAACCTTAAAAACCAAAAAACACTTAAACCCCTAAAAATATAAAAAAAACCTAACACCCTAGAAACCCCTAAAATCCCTAAAACCATTAAAACCATAAAAACCTTTAAAAACCGTAAACACACTAAAAACCCATCATAACCAAAAAAAAACTAAAAACACAAAAACACCTTTTAACCCCTAAAATATTAAAAAAAAACTAAAAACCCATAAAACCCTAAATACCCCAGAAATACTAAAATCACAAAAACCCCATAAAACCCTAAAACCCCCATAACCATAAAAATCACTAAAAACCCAAAACCCAAAAATACCTAAAACTGATAGAAAATACCTAAAACTAAAAAAACCCTAAAAACCCTAAAATAAATTAAATATCTAAAAACACGTTAAAATATAAGGAAACCTAAAAAAAATTTAAACCCCCCAAAGAAACATAAAAATCCAAAAACCCGCAAAAAATCATCGAAACTCCTAGAATACCTTATGAAAAATAAAATCCTAAAAATACCTATAAATGTTTGAAATGATAAAATTCTTGAAAATGCCTCAAAACCTTTAAAAACCTAAAAATTGATAAACCCTTTAAAATTCTAAAACCCCTCAAAACGCTAAACCCCATCAAATACTTAAAAACCATAAAAATACTAATAAAGGAACTAAAACCTCTAAAAACCCTTTAAACCCCTAAAACCTTATAAACTATAAAAACATTAAATCCCCTAAAAACAAAACTAAACCCAAAACCCCCCAAGATACCATAAAAACCATAAAACCCCAAAACACTAAAAATCACAAGAATATTAAACTATAAAATTCCTAAAACCCATTACAATCCCTAAAAATGTAAAAACATTTAAATTACCTTAGAAAATCGAAAAACCCAAAAAACAATTAAAACCCTTCAAAACCTAGAAAATGGTAAAAACATAAAAAACCCCTAAAAACCATAAAATGCCTAAAAACCAGGTAAACCCTAAAAACATACTAAAAACTCTAAAAACCCTTTAAAAACCCAAAAATGTTAAAAAATCTAAAAACCAAAAAAAAAACCCATGAAAACCAAAATAAACACAATAGCCTTAAACACCCTAAAACCCCTCAAAATCCCTAAAATCCCTAAAAGCCATAAATATCCTAAAGAATCCCTAAAAACATAAAATCACCTAATAAAGATTGAAAACACCAAGGAAAATCTTATAACCCATAAAACAAAAAAAAAATTAAAAAACCCTAATAAACTCTAAAATTCCTAAAATGGTAAAACACCAATAAATACCTAAAGAACCTAAAACCCAAAAAATTACTAAAGATACCTAAAAATATATAAAAATGCAAAAAATATAAAAACTCAGAAATCCCAAATAAACCATAAAAAAACAAAAAAACATAAAACCTCTAAAAACCTAAATAATGCTAAAATCCCTAAAAGACCCTAAAAACACTAAAAACCCCTAAAACCACAAAACCCCATAAACACATAAAAGCTGAAAAACCACTAAAAACTCTAAAACCATTTGAACTAATAAAACCCTTAAAAGACTCTGAAACACCTTAAAACTCCAAAAAACCCCAAAAAAGCTATAAATACCATAAACAACCTAAAACCCTAAAAACACCTAAAAACCATAACAAACATAAAAATCCTCAAACCCATCCAAATCCCAAAAAACATAAAAACCCAAAACCCCTGAAAATCCCTAAGAAAATCATATAAATCTCAAAAACCCATAAACCCCCTAAAACATAAAAAACACTAAAAACCCTAAAATTCCTAAAGAAAATAAAACCCATAAACCCTTAAAACATATAAAAACCCATAAAAACCCTAAAAACAAAAAAACATAAAAAACCATTTAAAATCCAAAAATGCTAAAAAATTCTAAAACACCGTTAAAACCACTAAAAAATGAAAAAAAACTAACACCCCAAAAAAACCCAAAAACCCCCCCAAAACACTCAAAATCTCTAAAAATCCTAACAAATCAAAAAATATCATAAAAATAAATAAAAATAAAAAAAGCATAAAACCCCCTAAAACCCATAAAAATGATTAAGAAAATATTTATAACCTGAAAACACTTAAAATCCTAGAAACGCCAAAAACCCTAAAACCCCATAAAATCCTAAAAACCCTCAAAATCTAGGTCTCTATAGATCCGGCCTTCAACGGGTTGTTGTTTTGTGTGACGGCATGCCTGCGCGGAATGGTGGGGTTTTCGGTTGCAGCTTGGAGGTGTTGAGGTGTGGCATGAAGGTTTGGAGGCTTTCGTTTGATTTGGCGAGGCGGCCATCGAAGCGGGATCCAGATCTATTTTCTAGGGATTTTGGGGATGCTGCTTCGTGTGACGGTGGATGGTTGTTCACGCGGACGGGTGGAGTTTCTGGTAGCGGCTTGGTGGTGATGAGGTGTGGCAGGATGTTTTGGCAGATTTGGTGCGAAATGGAGATGTGGTCATCATTGTGAGATCCAGATATGTTTTCTATGGGCTTTGAGGAAGAGAAGACTTTCTGCAAAATCTTAGTTCTGTTTTCGGATGGGGATGACCCTGAGGCACAGCCTACTAGAAATGTCTCCCAGATCTGTGTTTGGGTTTGTACAGATGATGCAGGTTCGTCTCGTTTTGGTTCTTCAGATTCGCCTTTTCATGCCTCTATTGCATGTCTGTGGAAGTTGTGCTGTGTTGCGGTTCTGCTGGTTTTTGGTCTTACGTATTTTAGTTTCCTCGATGGTTATTTCTGGTTTGGTCATGAGTTGGTGCTGGTGTTGGTTGATGGAACTTATGTGAGGATATCCTCTGGTATTTTGGCCGTTGGGATCCCTTGCAAGACCTAGTGGCTGCAGATGCTGTTTCGTGAGGTTTGTTTGAAGCTATTTTGGACTTGGTTTTGGCCGGTTGTGTTGATTACTGGTGGTGGAGGATGTTGGTGGCTGCTACATATGTGGTGAGATTGTCTTAATTTAAGAGTGGATTTGCTGGAGTTTCCCATTGGTTTTGGATGGACTGGTGCCGATTTGTGGGTGATGGCTGAAGGTGATGAATTGGATTATGGATGCTGGTGGTCTGGTTTTACTGCGGGTGCTACTGGACCGGGGCTTTGGTTGACCCCTCCATTGAAGGTGAAATTTATGCTGGATGGGGAATGGCTTGAAGGTCCCCTGGTGATGTTCCAAATACAGCTGAAGTGCTGCATGCTAGATGTGGACTTGCTGAATGCTGGTATTGGTTCTGAGGTGATGATGTTGCGGTGGTGTCGGGTCATACTTGTCTTTTCTGTTTTTGCTTTTGTTTCTTTGTTTTATTTTTTGGGGTCCGTCTGGGGTTTTTGGGTGTGGGTTTATTGAACCCATCCCTCCCCTTTTCTGTTTGCTACATCTACTATGTCTTTTTTCTCTTAATAAATTTTGGGGAGTGTCCGGAATAGCCTGGCACTCGAACCTCTTGTAGCCTAATACCCATAAATTCCTATAAAACAAACAAACCATAAAAATCCATAAAATATAATAAAAATACTATAAGCCCCAAAAAACACAAGAATCCCTTTAAACCTGTAAAATCATTAAACAAATCCAAAATACCTTAAAACCCCTAAAAATATAAAAACCCCTAAAACCCAAAAAAAACCTTCAAAATCATATAAACCCCAAAACCTACACAGAATCCCAAAAAACAAAAAAAATCCATAAAATCTATAAAAAACCTAAAAAATTAAACAACTAAAAGACCCTGAAAATCCAAAGAAAACATTAAAAACCAAAAAACACTTAACCCCCCAAAAAACCTAAAAAAGAAATAAACCCTAAAAACCAAAATACATAAAAAATACTAAAAACTATAAAAATATCCTAAAAATCCATAAAAACCATAAAAATCACCAAAAGCTCTAAAGCCCCCTTAAACCACTAAAAACCTTAAAACCCCACAAAACCCTCAAAATCCCTAAAAACCCTAAAAATGATAAAAACCCAAAAACAATCCATAAAAATACATAATAATGTAAAAAAACACTAAAACCCCCTTAGAAAACCTTAAAAACCTCAAAACACATAAAACACATAATAACCTTAAAATGCTAAAAACCGCAAAACCCCCAAAACTCTAAAAACCATGAAATACATAATAAAATGTAAGAACCCATAAAAACCCTAAAAAATTAAAAACTACAAATATCATTAAATCCCTAAAAAATTAAAAAACTCTAAAAATATTAAAAATAAAAAAAACACAAAAAACCCTAAAAACATAAAAATTGTAAAAAAAACTAAAAACCCTAAGATCCCTAAAGAGGATGATGACGCTGGTTTCGGCTGCTCTCCTCTCGCGATGGAGTTCTTCGTCTTCCCTCAAGAGGCCACCAGCATAGCTGATGGTGCTGGCGTTACCGCCCCTCCCTAGGTCGCGGCCAGGGGGCAGTGGATGGTGCTTCTTCGCTGTTTTCTTTCTGTCCCTTTACAGACCCCACACTCCTTCCAGGCTTTCTAGAGGTGGATTTTTACCCTAAAGTTACAGGCCTTGTCAAGGGAGTGTCGTCGGTTCTGATTTCGAATCACGAGTTCTTCCTGGCTTGTGTACTCCTAGATTTTACGCTGGTGGTTCGGTTTGGGAAGTCTCGACCTCCGGTAGATGTCTTTGACAGGTTTTTTTCCTCTGTGTGGAAGCTCTGTGAAAAGGCAGTCGTTGTTCTTCTCGATCATCGACATTTTCAGATCCGTTTTACGAATGAAGAAGACTTGATCACGGCTTGGATGTTCACTCCAAGGAAAGTGGATGGGTTTCGCTTTTCTTTGTTTCATTGGTCCTTTGATTTCCATCTGCTGTGTGATCCTTCAATCACGGAAATTTGGGTCACCCTTCCTGGGCTGGACCTCCCTTTCTAGAATCCTACTTTTCTTGGTATCATCGGAAATCTGATTGGTAGGTTCCTTTACTCAGACTCCTGTACTCGTGGGATTTTTCACCCCATCGCCCCAAGGATTTGTGTGGAGGTTGATATCTCCAAGGACCCGGTTTATTCGGTTTTCATAGAGGTTGAAAGGGAGCTCCTATGGCATCAAAATGTTTGTTTCGAATCTTGGTTTATGTTCTGTTCGATCTTTCGGAGAACAGGTCACTCGACTGCTCAGTGTCTTGGTGGTGCTAGCAGTGTTAGACCTATCTTGCAGCAACCTTTTGCTCAAGCATTTGATCTAGGATCTATTAGAGGTGATGGTTTGGTTCATGTTACTACTATTGTCCACTCCTTAGAGGAATCGTTGCTGGAGAATTCCCTAGACAAGGATCCAAACCCTTCCACTAAGGATGTTTTTGATAGGAGGAGGATGGATCTTCTTGGTAAGGAAGCTGTTGGTGAGGAGGGGTTGGATGGAAGCATGGGTGGCAGCTGCAACAAGGAGGTGTTGAAATATTTTATTGGGAGAGATAAGGAGGTGGTGAGTCTGGATACTGATCTTGAAGCTGTTGGGCAGGGTGGTAGGGTCTTAACACCTGCTGAAGGGGTGTCCTTTGGGACCCTAGGTAAAAATGGGACCCTAGGTGAAAATGGGAGAATTGCTGCCGACCTCCACAAGTTTTCTGGAGGAAAAAATGAATGTCACCTGTGGGATATCCCTGAGAAACCGGTTTGAGGGCCTGGGGCATTTGGAAATCCATGGAGATGATGATCGCAATGATGGGCAGCAGGATAATCAGCATGGTGCTCTGCCTCTGGGTATTGGTGGTAGTCAGGGCCTCTGTCTTGAGCTGCTGCAGTCCACCCTGGAGGCTTTTGACAGTCTCGAGGTGGCTGGCCATGTTGACTACGGAAGGCAGAACGCTGGTGTTTCTGAAGGGGATCACGCCGCACGACCTACTTCTGATGGAGCTTTTGTGACGTGATCCCTCCTTGAAATCATATCCCCGGATGATAGGAAGCCGGTCCCAACTGTGGGGGATGTTTCAGATGTGTGTGTTCCTGAAGGGGATCTCATGACCAAGACTGATGAGGGTGGTACGGGGGTTGATGATATCGTTGTACCTGGTGCCAGTGCTGTAGTGGATGAATCTGATGGGCTTGATGGTGTGCACACTACATGTCCTGCTTGTGCTGAGGATCTGACATGTGTTGTTGTGGTGTGCTCTGATCTACATGAATCAAGTTATGATGATAATGGGAATCTTGTCCCGGTCACAGTGGATTTTTCAAATGTTCATGTGCCCAAAGGGATACTCAATGCCCAGATTGATGAGGATGGACAAACATGGGCAGTTTTTATGTCCAAGATACTAAAGGACATGACCTTGGAGGTCTCCAATGTGATTCCAACAGCAGTGCATAAAATACATCTTACAAAACAAAATGGATTTACATGGCGCAATGGCTTGGGGGAGGGTTCTGATGACGAATCAAGAATGAACTTCAACATGCAACAGATAATAAAGGAGGTGGCTATGCTTGGGAATGAACACCCTATCGGGAAAGATAACCTTACAGGTGGTTCATCTGGGGAGGGGGCTATTGAGGGGTCAATCCCCACTATTTGCTATATGAATAAAGAGGACACTATTATCCCCGTTCAGGATAAATTTTCCGCTAGTGTCACATCTTACCCATGTAGGAAGAAGCCGAGGAAGGACTATTCCTCTCTGCCAAAGATAGTGGCTACTAGGGCATCCAGTAAAGCAGTGATGAACTCCTCTAGCATGGTGGGGCGGTCTGCTAAGAAGCAGCTGAATGTGGAGTAGGTGTAGCTTGATGTGAAGCAGAAACGCCTCAGAGATTCCTACACCACCTTCCTTAAACAATATGAATCATCTGAATGGGAGTCAGTGGAGTCAGATGCTTCCACTGGATATGGTGCTGATGGGGACCCGTATGGAGATGGAGACTTCTGACATCTAAATTGATGTTCCTGCCTCTCTCTCTTCTGCTCTCTGTGTGGTTTTCCTTTTTGACTTTTCTCCTTTTTTTGGCGTGGGTTGTAAGGGATTTTTGGGTGTGGGTCGTTTGACCCCTCCCCTCCCTTGTCTGATGTGTCTCTTTTTCTTTCTAATAAATTGGGGGGGGGGGGATAGCCCGACCTTCGCATCTTCTTTTCCCTAAGATCCCTAAAAATTACTAAAACCCTAAAAACAATAAAAATCCTAATAACTCCCTAAAAATCCCAAGACACATAAAAACCCTAAAAACCTTAGAAAATGATAACAAAACCTTACAAACATAAAAACACTTAAAACCCCTAAAAACCCAAAAACCCCAAAAACACCCAAAAAACCCTAAAACCCAAAAAAACCCTAAAAACACTAAAAACCCAAAACACCATAAAATCCCAAAAACCCAAAAAAAACCTAAATATAAAAAAACCCTAAATACCCATAAAAATACTTAAAGACCACTAAAAACTCTAAAAACCATAAAAATATTAAAATAACTCTAAAAACCCATACAAAACCTAAAAACTAAAAAAACTAAACACCCAAAAAAAATCATAAAAACACTAAAGATCCCTAATAATCCTAAAAATACCAAAAATCCCTAATAAAGTTAAAATTCCTAAAATATCCCAAAAAATCCCTTAAATGTTAAAACGCATAAAACCCTAAAAACCTATGGAAGCATTAAAAAACTAAAAAAACATAAATCCCTAAATCTCCAAAAAACCATGAAATACCTAAAACCAAAAAAATATAATAAAATAAAAACCCTCCAAATATATAAAAACATTTAAACCCAGATAATCCTAAAGAAAATCGTAAAAAACCCTAAAAACCCTAAAACCTAAAAATCCATAAAACCCTGAAAACCACTTAGAAAATCGTAAAACTCTAAAAACTCTTAAAACCCCATAAAAAACCTAAAAAATGATAAAATATTTAAAAACCAAAAAAATATCCTAAAAATCACAAAACCCCCAAAAACCCTAAAAACCCATAAAACCCTTAAAAACTGCTAAAAACTCTAAAAACCCCTTTAAAACCCTAAAAATGTTAACAAAACTCAAAGAACCTTAAAAACCGTAGATAACTAAAAATAAACATTAAAACCGCAAAGGGATATTTATTGTGCCCTCACACTCTCTGGAGACCTATTGACACATTAGATTCACTACCGTGTTTTGTTACTAGGTTTCCTAGTGGCTTTGGCTTGCCTTCATTAATTGAAGAGTTATTTAATGTTATCTTAGATGGAATATTTAGGTCAATATTGTTTCAGTGCATGGATGGATATCGATCATTAGCGGGGTTCATGTTTTTTCCTTCATCTTCATCTGTGGATCCATTTACAATACAGGTTTTGTGCTATTTTCGGCTCATCAATTGGGGTCATCTTAGGTTCAGATGGCTATTGGTTCATTAGCCACTATCGTTCCTTTGGGTTTGGGGGGTGGTGGAAGATTTTGTAGGTTCACTGATGGTTTATTGGGGTTTGTGGTTTTTGGGCTGCATTCTCCTTCCTAGTGTTTTTCCGGAAGTTGTGGGCTTATTGGGTTTCATTCTAGTGTCAGGTCCTAGGTATTGTTCGACAATGCTCCATGTTCACTCATCGACTAGTTTGAGGTTTAATAGTTTCTTTAAGAGGATTCATCCACCATCACCTTTATTGGATCAATTTATTTTTTCATATTATTGTGGGGATTTAAGATCATTTTTCATCAGAAGTGTGGGGATTCACTATTGGCATGTGAAGTTGGTTTTTGTGTTGGTGCTGTCTTATTCCCCATACTGGCACATGTGATGGGATCTTATCCCATTGGGGTTTCATGGTTTGAGGTCATGTGCACCAAGGAATAACAATTTTATGTCATGGGGGTTGGAAAACTAGCATGTTGTGTCTTATTTGGAAATGTGAGGTTGAAGATATTCATTGGTGTGCCTTTTTTGATAGTGTTTCTAAAGTTTCATAGGCACTTCAGGTTTATCAGTGCTCTTGTTTAGCGGTCCTCATCACCCAGGGTGGTGGTTTATCATCTTACCATTATGAACTGGTTCCATATGTGTTTTTTGGATTCTATTAAGTACTGGATTCATGATCGGTTTTCATTCATCATCTAATATGTCAAAGCTCAGTGTTTTTGGTTTTTCAGTTTGATGGCTGAGGGTTCATCACCTGAAATCAGTCCTATTTTGAGTTTTTAGGTTGATGGTACACTGGCTGGTGTTTCCGGGTTTTTCGGTTGATAGATTTGGTTTATAGGTCCCCAATTATAATTTTTTTCTCAATTAGTTTATCATATATTCCTATTGGGTGGTTAAAGACGTGGGTGATCCAATATTTTTGCTGCTTTTGCAATTACGGCTTGGCTGGGGGTTTCACACTTGGAGGGTTTCTGTTATGGTGTTCTCTTCTACTTATACAAGCTAGGGTCCTTAGTAGTCATTGTTCTTTGTAGAGTTACAAGCCGCATTATGTTGGGTAATTTTTTGGGGCCTTTTTTCAGTGGCGGAGATCCTTTGTGGTTGGTTGGGGGTTGCTACTGGTTTCTTGTGTGGATTGGAGCTAACATAGATGGAGTGGTCAAGACTTCTTGCTAGGAGTTTTATTGGAGATGGTGGTGCTACATGGTGTCTATTACAATGTAATTGAGGGTGTGGACTTATGATGGAGTCGTGGTAGCTTATGGTTTCCTGATTGTGGGGATAGGATGTAGGATACAAGGATTCAAAATCTCGATGTTGTTGTTGTGGCCCTTGGGTATTGGTAGTGATACTGGTGTTGATGGGGTGGTTACTATTTTTTTAATATTGGATCGTGATGCTGGTGCAGGGTCTGTGTGTTACGTGGAACTGGAGAAGTATAGTTTTGGGTGATGTTACTAGTGTTCAGAGATGAGGTAGCTGTTAGGGGTTTTTCTGGATGTTGGGTGATGATTTGTAGTGTTGGAGTTTCTAGGAGACGTTGTTGATGGGTGTTGGGAGCTGCTGAAAGGGAATCTGGATAGGGATGGTTGGTTCTAGTTGTGTGTAGGGTTTGTAAGTGTATATAGTTTTGGAAAGTAGGTGTTTAAGGTCTTGTTTCTATGGATTGGGTTACTACTTGAGCCTAGTTTTTGTTAGGTGTTTTGAGCCGGTATGGGGAATTTTTTCTAGTTTTGTTTGTGTAGTGTGAGATTTTTAATTGATGGGGTCTGTTGTTGGAGTGGCATGTGTTGGTGAAGGTGGACGATGTTGTTGGTTTGGGTCCATTGTTAGTAGGTGGATGTTGTTGTTGGTTTGGAGATATTAGTGAAGTTACTATTGAGTGGGTAACTATTCGAGCACTAGTTGTTGTAGGGGTTTTCACTGGTGCAGGTGTTGTTGGCTGGTTCAATTGAAGTGGAGCATGATGCTTCCAGGTGGAGAGTGATACTAGTGTGGGGTGGGCTGTTATTGTTGTGAGTGAGACAATTCTACTAAGTACTGGTATGTGAGGTTTTTGTGGTGATAGCTTCGGGTTTAGTGGGGATAGGATTGGAGGTTTCTTCTTGTTTTCTCAGTAGATTTGCCTTACATGAGGCATTCTTATTGTGCTCTAGATGCTTTGGGATTTCTGGTTGGGGGAACCATCTATTTTCTAGTAAGTTTTGCTTCTAAAATTTGATTTTTTGATGATTCTTGCATGTGGATAGGGGTGGTGGAGTGCAGAATGGTGGCGTGAGCCTAGATTTTTCTTCATTTTTTCTATCATCACTGGCCTTCCAGCTAGGTATTTCACCCATTGGGTGATCCATTTGTACTTCAATTCACTTTTCCTTTTCTATATACTCATTTTATTTTTCTTACAAAAAACCCCCCAAAAATCAAAAAACTATAAAAACCCTTATAAACCATAAAAAATCACAAAACCCCTAAAAAGAATATAAAATATAAAATCAACAAAAATACAAGAAATCCCTAAAAATCTAAAAAAACCCTAAAAATATTGAAACCCCTATGAAAACCTTAAAACTCTAAAAAACATAAAACTCCTAAAAACATAAAAATGATAAAAATGGTAAAAACTCTTAAAACCAAAAAAACCCTAAAAACCACAAACCCCATAAAACCCCTAAAAACCAATTAAAAATTCAAAAAAAATATTTAAACTCCTCAAAACATTAAAAACTATAAAAAACCAAAAAAACACCAAAAAAATAAAAAAACCCTAAAAACCCAAAAAAGTTAAAAACCCCTAAAAACCATCAAAATTTCTAAAAAACCTAAAAACACATAAAAATATTAAAAATCCCTAAAAATAATGAAGAATATAAAAAATAATAATAACCTTTAAAAACACAATAAAAACCTTAAAAACCTAAAAACACATAAAATCATTAAAAACTCTAAAAATACTAAAAACCCTAAAACCCCCTAAAATCAATAAAAACCATAAAACACCTTAAAACAATAAATACCCTAAAACCCAAAAAATACCAAAAAGAACTTAAAATATAAAAATACTTAAAAAACATAACGTTAAAAAACTCTTAAAAACCTTAAAACCCTAAAAAATCCAAAAAAGTCCTGAAAAAAATGAAAAAACCCATAAAACCCATTAAAAACCAAGGAAATCATTAAAAACCTAAGAACAATTAAAACCCCTAGAAAGCTAAGAAATACTAGAACCCTAAAAAACCTAAAAACCATAAAAACCCTAAAACCCATAAAAACCCTAAATCCCACTAAAAACTCTAAAAACACTTTAAATCACTAAAAATGTTAAAAAAAACTAAAAATACTTAAAATGGTTAAACACTAAAAAACCTTAAAACCAAAAAACCAATAAAAATACTATATCTCTAAAAACAATAAAACCCCTCAAAATCATTAGAACACTAAAACAATAAAAATCCTAAAAATCCCTAAAGACATAAAAACACACAAAAAACAACGATAAAACTAAGAAACCCTTAAAAAATAATAAAAATTAAATCCCCTAAAATCCTAGAAAAATGATAAAACCATAATAACCCCAAAACCCTATGAAATCCTAAAAACCATCAAAATACTTAAATCCGCTAAAAACCCTAAAATACAAAAAATCCCTAAAAATCCCTAAAAATTAAAAAAAACACAAAAAACTATGAAAACCCTTTTAAAACACTTAAAAACCTTAAAACACTAAATAACCTTAAAATCCTAAAAATGCAAAAAAACATAAAAATCGTAAATACCCTAAAACACCTAAACCCCTTAAATGTCTAAAAAACCAAAAACCCCTAAAAATCCTTAACACCCCTAAGAACCCATAAAAACCATAAACCATCTAAAAATGCTAAAAACCCTTTAAACCCCCCAAAATATTAGGGAAATCTAAAAAACCTTAAATATCATAACAAGCTCAAAACCTCGCAAGAACCCATAAAACCCTAAAAATCCAAAAGCACCTAAACCTCTCAAAATCCCCAAAAACCATAAAAACCATAAAAATCCTAAAAAATACATGAAAACAATGAAAACCCTAATACCCCTTCAAAACCCTAAGAAAATATTTATAACCTAAAAACACAGAAAACCCCTAAAAACCTCAAAAATGCTAAAAACCTTCAAAACCCTAAAGTAGCCCTAAAAATACTAAAAATCCCCAAAATCACTGAAAACACAAAAAACCATGAAAAAATCGAAGAAAACCTTAAAAAACTAAAAAATCATAAACCCACTAAAGAACATAATAATTCTAAAAACCATAAAAACCATAAAAACTATAAAACCCATATAAAATAAAATAAACAATGAAAACCTAAAAAAACCCAAAAAACCATTAAAAACCTAAAAAACCCAAGAACCCATCAAAATCTTTAAGACCCCTAAAACCCATAAAAATTCTCAAAATCACTAAAAATTCCTAAAAAAAATTCCTTTAAACCATAATAACCCTTAAGAAAAATATAAAACCCTAAAAACACATAAAACCCCTAAAAATGAAAAAAATCCCAAAATCCTTTAAAATAATAAATTGTAAAAACCCCAAAATCCTAAAAAACCCCATAAAACCCTAAAAACTCAGTAAAAAATCTAAAAACCCTAAAAACCCCTTAAACTGTTAAAAATTTATAAAAACCATAAAAATGCTAAAAATTAACTAAAATCCTTAAAATCCAAAAAAAAACTTACAACACTAAAAACCCTAAAACACCTCCAAATCCTTAGAAACCCATACCCATAAAATGTAAAAACCACTAAAATATGGGAAACCCTAAAAAAACCTCAAAAACATAAAAACACTTAAAACCCAAAAAAACCAAAAAATATATAAAAATCCCTAAAAAACCTAGAATCCATAAAAATCCATAAATCCTTTAAACCCCTTAAAAACTGCATAAAATATTAAAACACATTTAAATCAATAAACTTGATTAAAAAAACTTTTAAAAACCTTAATACCCTTAAAATTTTAGACAAATCATAAAATCGCAAAATAAACCCTAAAAATCCAAAAATCATAAAACCCTAAAACTTCATAAAAATACTAGAAATGATAAAAACCATAAAACCCTAAAAAAATCCCTAAAAATTCCTTAAAATTTAAAAAACCAAAAAAAAAACATAAAAAATCCTAATAAAATCTTAAAAACCTAAAAACATTTATATCCACATAGAATCTTAGAAAATGTTAAAATCTTAAAAACCCTAAAAAATCAAAAAAAAAATCCGTCAAGATCCCTAAAAACCCTAAAAATCCATAAAACTAAAAATCCAAAAAAATCAATAAAAAAAATTAAAACCTAAAATCTCTAAAATCTCCATAGAAAACTTTAGTTATTGAAAAACACTCAAAATAAATAAAAAACCAGAAAAATGAAAAAAACTCAAAAAACCCTGACACCCCTAAAAACCATAAAGAACTGAAAACCACTAAAACTAATTAAAACATTTAAAATATTAAATTACACTTAAGTAATTTAAAAACCCCAAAAATTTAAAAAAATCAAAAATAAAAAAGACCCATAAAAACCCTAAAACCCTTAGAAACCCTAAAACCACTTAAAATCCCTAAAACACTAAAATATCATAAAAATACTAAAAACCATAAAAATATCAAAAATATAAAAAGACAAAAAAACATTAAAACCCCCAAAAAACAATACAAACTTAAACTTACTCAAAACACTAAAACATAATAAATCTAGAAACCTTAAACCCCTAAACACTAAAAACCATAAAATAAAATAAAAACATAAAAATACCTAAAAACCCAGAACCACCCTAAAAACCACTAAAAACTCAAAAAAACCCTTTAAACACATAAAAATGTTGACAAAATAAAAAAAAACATAAAACTTGTAAATAATAAAAAACCCTAAAACCCAAAAAAACAAAAACACTAAAAAACCTAAAACGATAAAAACCATCAAAATCCATAAAACCCATGAAAACCATGAAAAATATCTTTTGGGTTAGATGGTGTTGTGGTATTTTGGAGAGGTAGAGGGTCTATGGCTTGTTCTGTTTGGGGTGTTGCTGGTGGGTTGTTAGTTCACTTATGGGACGTTTTGGTGGTGGGATGGGGTAGGCTATAGTGGTACAAGAGTGGTTTTTGGTTGATCTTATTTTTTTAAGACGTTGAAGGGTGGACCTGGCTTAGGAAGGTGTGGATGGTGGGCTGGGAAATGTATGGTGTTAGTGTGTAGCTAAACAAGTTTGTCTATGAAGGATATAAGGGTTTGGTTGAGAGGGATGTGCGTCAAGTAGCATGTGATGTGGATGAGAGGCTGGTGAATGTGGAGGTTATTGTCAATGGGTGGTATGGGATGGTGTGATGGATTGTTGTGGATTTTGTGGTTATTATATTTTGTGAAAGCATGGGTGTGATAGGATGTGCATGTATACATGCTATTGGTGGTGTATAGGTGTTTATTTGTGTGTACTGTTGTTTCCAAATTATGATATCTTGAGATATTTCTGGTGGTATCTCTTAGATCACTTTATGGTTTGGTGGTTAGAGCTACAATGTTTCCATCTGCTGGTTTGGGGGGGGGCTCATCTGATTAGCTTGTGTGCTGTTGATTGTGGATTGATGTTCTTGCTAGCTCGTATTCACATGGTGGGTGAAATGTGGCATTAGTAGGAAAGTTAGTTGATGTTGTATTTTTTTGGGGTCATATTTTGTTGGTTTATCTTTGTTTCCTTGGTGGGTGTGTTGTTGTGATTTCATGTGGGTGGTTTGTGCTTGGTTGATCGATTCATTTAGGTGCCTTACTTGGTGCCTTGGTTCGTGGTTGATCATTGAGCATTAAATTCTTAGTTCAATGGTCATTTCAACTTTTGGGGATTATATTTTTAATACATATTCTTCTTATTTAAAACATACTTTAATCTTTCAAAAATATAGAAAAAACCAAAAATCCAGAATTTTTTTTTAAAAATGTAAAAAACCAAAAACAAATACCTGAAAAAACCCAAATAAATCCTTAAAAACTAAAAACCACTTAAAACCCCAAAGAATCCTAAAAATTATAAAAACCCTAAAAACCCACAACCTTCCTAAAACCCATAAAATCCTATAAAATACTAAAAAACAATTAAAATGACTAAAAACATAAAAACCCTAAAAACAAGGAAGAACCATATGAAAACCTTAAAAACCTAAAAACACATAAAACCCCTAAAACCCCTAAAAGATCTAAAACCCCTAAAAATCCATAAAACCACCAAAATCCCGAAAAAATATGAATCCCAAAAAATCCATAAAAAAATCTAAAAATGAAAAAAATTAGAAGACCTCCAAAAAAACGAAAGAAAACCAAAAAAACCTAAAAACACATATAACACCTAAAAAACATAAACAAATATAAAAATCCTAAGAACCCTAAAAAGACAATAAAACCCTTAAATCCCAACAAAACCCTAAGGACATTAAAAAACCTAAAACCCTAAAACCCTAAAAACCACTAAAAATACTAAAATCCATTTAAACCCCTCAAGATGTAAATTTTTTTTTATAACACTTAAAAACCTAAAAACTCAAAAAACATAACAAAAAACTCAAATATATATTAATTGAGATCTCATAGTTATTGGAATCCCCATGACCACGGTGGATTCACTACCTTGTTTTAGAAGTAAGTTTTCTAGTGGATTTGGCTTGCTTGACTTTGTTAAAGGGTTCTTTTATGGTCTCTTAGATAGAGGTTTTTGGTCTATCTAGTTTTAGTTTGAGTTTGGTTTATAATCAGTAATAAGGTGTAACACCCCAAGATTTCATAGTACGTTATCTCATTAATGTAATTCAATAGCTTGGTTTACACGCAACACTGAGTTCGAGTGCACCACATCTTATTAAACTAACTGTTCAAAAAGTGTTTATGAATAGTATTAACTAAATTTTGAATCTTATATACTATATATAATTTTAACATCCATATTTTGTGTTTCAAAGACATAATATAACAACAAATTCATTTTGTGGGATAAAACAAGTATTTTTCAAAAAATGCAATTTTACCACCTTTTAATGGTGAACCCTTATTAAAACCAATATTTGACAATGTTATATATTAAATTTAATGAAATTTAATTATTATTTAGAATAAGTAAATAAAAATTTAGTTTGGATAAATGTTCGGTACTTTACTTATAACTTTCATATTTTTATGAATAGTGAAATTACTAAATTTTAATTAAAAACAACTTTTTTTAATTGAAATAACTAATAGTGATAAATTATGCATTTGAATGGTTTATAAGTATAATTAGATTTTATTTTTATCATTTAAAACAATGTAGGTCATTATAAGTAATTTTACATTTAAATTTGACATAAACACATGTCAATCTTTTGATAGTTTTTAATTTTTGAAAACCCGCTTTTTGGTTTTGACAACAGGAATTAATTTTAAATTAATAAATTCAACATCTGTGATTTAAATTTGGTAAAATAGACTTCATTTTTTAATTTTGAATATCAAAATTATCTTAGGGTGATTTTTTGGTATTTTTTTCAAATCTTTCAATTTTTTTATGAACATTGAAAAAAACACTACGTTATTGGTTAAAACTGACATTTTATTTAAATAAATATTTATTTTATTTTAATTTATTTTAGATCAAAATAGATACATAATAACTATATATGTTCATTATAATTTATTTGATTCATTTTATAATATTTTTAGATATATAAAATTTTATCGAACTTTTTAACGTTTTTTCCCACCTTCTAGGAGCATTTTCAAATTTTTATAAAACATAATTTTATAGCTTCTGTGAGTTGAATTTAAAAAATACGAGAGACATGGTTGACATCAATAAGTAAAATTTGGTTCAATAAGATGAAAATAATTTTTGGTAAATAGTAACTTTTGACTTTTAATTACCACAGTTAAAAGTAAATAGGGTAATTAAGGTTAAAAATGGTATTATTATTACCCTAACACATGTCCTAATTCTATTGGATAAGTATAATTCGACCCAAGAAAACCTTAGGAGTAAAATATGATTCTATTTGATCTACTTGGATTAGATTCGGACATTTATTATTATTTTATTTAAAGAAGAAATAAAAGAGTTAAATTCAAAGTTTAATAACTAAACCGTTTTTAATATAGGGTTATACATAATATAAATTAGAATATAAATAGTCATTAGAAATATAAAAAGGTTTAATATATAATTATATTTTCTTTATAATTTATAGATATTAAATAATTTAATTTATTTATGACATAGTGATGAAGCAGTAATTACCTTAATAATGAAATATTAAAATAATTGATATTATAAATATCCAAATAAAGGTAATTTGATACTTTTTATGAATTACAATAATTTTCTAAGTTAATATTACATGTTAGGATTAAAAAAAATAAATTATTTTTAAGTAATAAAGTTTTTGGAATTTAAAAAAATTATTTAATAAATAATGTCAAAATTGACATAATTGAGTTTTTAAAACAAATACTATATTATTGGTTGATATAATTTTCATAAAAATATAAGGTTCAAAAAAAGGGATTAAATAATATTATATATGTCATTAATTAATAACTTTAGGTTCTCTTGGAAATTTAGAATAAGTTTATTAACCATATATTGTAAGAATATAAGAAGACACGGTAAAATATAAACTATTTAACTAAGAGTTAAATCGAAAAGATAAGGTTAAAATGGTAACCTAAACTTGTATAAAACCAATTTTTTGGGATTTTTCAACCCATTACCACCTATGTCTTTAAATAAATTCATTTTAATCCATTATAAACCGAATATTATTGTATAATAAATTAATATTTTAATCTTTCCCTAAAGTGACCCTCACCCCTCTTGTAAAAGGGCACTACCCCTTCTCTTAAATTCACACCTCCAAAGCCTTTTGGAACTGAAAAACCTTACCCAAATATCTTCCCAACTTTCCTCACTTCATAATAGAGGCCTTTCCTTGGTCATATAGCCAATTTAAGGTGCCCTTTTGATCAAATTAAAAAGAAGAACCTAAAGAAGAGGTAAATATTTCATCACCTCTTTCAAGTTCTTTTCTTCATCCACTTCCTCTTTATTTGTTGTTTCTTTTATAAAATAATAAATCCATTATATTCTATATAATGTGATGTTATTATAAAAATTGTACTACCATATTCATTATTCTAACCATCCTATAAATTTCAAAGTCACCATACGTGTGTACGTACGAATTACCATCTCCACGTCGTGGGGTAGTTTGTTATTCAAACACTTCATTATTCGGATGGGTATAATAATGAGTATATGTAATGTAAATAATAAATATAACATGTTAATTATTCTATATATATGATATAACATTAAATTACATACAATTTCTCCGTCAATATAATGATATTTTTTCTCGTGCGTACGTACGGATTACCATGTCCACGACATGATGAGATTCATTTCTACGTTCACCATTCAATGATGATTATAAAATATATATCATTAATAAGTATGTAATATATGAAATAATAATGATACTGGAGATATATATATATATATATATGTGTGTGTGTGTGTGTGTTCTTACATATAGCTTATTCACTTAGTTCCGTTCGATACGATATGAAAACAAAAATAGTGTTTATGCGTACATACGGCCGACCATATATATAAACGGTGTTTCCCATTTCACATATATTCACATCTATTATACATATTTATATTCTAAATAAATATTATATATAAATAATTTTTTATATTCTTTAATTATTTAAATAATTATCTACGTGATACAATCAAGAGTAACAAGTTAAAACACGTACGATAAATAAAGCGATTATTACCCGAAATGTTAATTTAACATGGAAATTAATATTTAATGGGTAGTATAGAGTCATAAATAAATCATGTATGATATCATAAATTTTAATATCATTCTGTTATAATTAAATAACATACTACGTTCTTTATACCAGAGGTTAAAAATACCCTCGACTAAAGGAAAGTGCAAGGTAAGAGTTAATTTTACAATCTCTTTGTTATTCGAGGTTGTTTTTATGTAAGTATCTACTGGGACATATTTATTATCCATGCCCATGTTTCATTAAATAGTTTTCAAAGGGATTATTTTAAGGGACATTTTTTACTAAAACATCATTTTAAATGTTTTAAATATTTATTCTTCTAAATCATTCTCATTAATGTACATGTTTTCAAAATTGTTTTTAAGGATTTATCTATATGAACATGAATGTTTTTAAAAAGTTAATTAATTTCAGAAGTTTCAAAGTGGTATGTGAAACTTTTATTCAAAAATGTATTTAAATATCTTCCTTTCTAAATCATGTGACTTATAAATTTTTTCATGAAAAAGATATATTTCCCTCAAAGAGTTTTACAATTCATTTTCATCTATGTCAAAATCCATTGATTGATTGTAAACCTGTTTGAAGTTGATTTATTATGATTCAATTCTTCCATATTTTATTGAAGGTTTTGTGATATTTTTGACTTTGGATGTGTTATTTTTATACCATTCATGGTTAATGTATAAAGTATTGACATTTCTTATGATAGTTTTAATATGAATTTTTATGTTATGTTTAAAATTTTTCATATAAGGAATTCATTGTACTTAGTAAGTGATGGTTGGAGCCCGATATAGCTCCTCGATGCATCGATAGGTCTCATGAGACAAACTAGTGTCTTGGCATAAGGCCTTGACAAAATCTTTTTTGAAGTCTTGGCACAAGTCCTTGACTATGTGGTTATGAAGTATGGAATTATGCATTCCATCATTGTGAAAGTGGCTATAGATATAGCATGTGATTATTCGACTAGTAGAATATCCATGTGAATAAGTAAATGACATTAAATTAATGTATCTTTGACATATTATGCTGAAGTTTAAGTTTAAAAGGCTTTTGTTTTAGTCTTATACATTGCCTTAAATGTTTATGCTTATTTATGAAAGTTTCCACTATATGGTAATCCTTACTGAGCATCTGAGCTCTCCCCTTTATATGTTTTAATTTTCCTAGGATTCCAAGAAATGTATTATGATTGATAAGAAGGGTTATGCTAGTGAATTAATGGCATTTTCAAAGTATAATTTATGTTGTGTTTTATTTTATAATGTGTAATGTAACGTTCATGTATGTAATCTATTTTCCAAGACTGCTAAACTGATCAATAAATTGGGACTTCATTCCTTGTAATCATGACAATGTATTAAAATAATGCAATGACTCAGGGATTATGGGGTCAGGGAATTACATAAGTCTTGTAGTTTGGCATCATCATCCCTAGTGGTTCTATTTCTATTCCAAGTTTCTAGTTGATTTTGGCTCATGAGAAGGTGTTATCTCAAGTTGGGTTGGATTTTATTTTGTCATATGTCGTATTTTCTTTAGTTTTCGAGGCAGTGTCCAATTTTACTGGTTTTCTGATCATTTTAGGGGTGGTGATTTTTAGGATATGATCTTCTTCCTAGTAGTTATTTATGAGCTTCTGGGCATAATTGTTTTCATGATTGTGTCTAGTCAGAAGTGTTAATCATCGGTGCCCCGTGTTTACCTGATGACTGGTATGAGGTTCATTGGTTGTTGGGTATGGATTCTTGAGCAAACAACTTTCTTTGATTGATGTATTTTTTCAGATTACTGTGGGGATTTATGGTCAGTTTTTCTAAGAGTTTAATGGTTTTATATTTGTTGTGTGATGTTGGTGTGGGTTATAACTTCTTCCATACACTGGCACACATGAGGGGTTCTTATCTTATTAGGTTTTCATGCTTCGAGATCATGTGGCCCAAGGAATCTCGTTTTTCTATCATGGGGGGTGGGACTACCAGCCTTATGTGTCTTCTTCAGTGATGCAAGGTTAGTGGTGTTTTTCGATCTGACTTCATCCACTATGTTGCTGATGTTTTATCAGATCTATAGGTTCATTGGGATCATATTCAGTAGTCCTCATCGACCATGTTAGTTTTTTCCTAACTTCCAACTCTATAGTGGTTCCATGCGTGTTCATCATATTTTTTTCGGTGTAGGGACCGTTATTGGTGTGGTTTCATAGTTATATCTATTAGAGATAGAAATATGTGATTATTTATTTTATGGTCTTATGGTTCATAATTCAGTGTTGCTTCTATTTTTTTGTAGGTTGATTGTCTATTGGTCGATGTTTCTTTGTTTCTCGGTTTCTAGATTTAGTTCAAAGTCCAGTGGATCTCTTCGGTCTACATGATTAGTTTGTCATATCTTCCTCACAAGTAGTTTTTGAAATGGTTTCACCTATCTTTATACTTCTTTGGAAGTGGTGGAAAATATAGGGGCTCTTATATTGGTGGATTTCCTAGCATGTGTCCTCTATAAATTCTTCATGTCGGGGT
Source organism: Viscum album (assembly GCA_963277665.1). Classification (NCBI taxonomy): domain Eukaryota; kingdom Viridiplantae; phylum Streptophyta; class Magnoliopsida; order Santalales; family Viscaceae; genus Viscum; species Viscum album. The sequence continues at coordinate 1,419,607,354 of OY728136.1, read as the reverse complement.
CCTTAGTTATCATGGGTTGTTGTGGAGTTACATGATGTATTATGATGTGTGATATATGGGGACCTTTTTTATAGCGACCCGACCTTTTCTTACTTTACTATTACATAATTTCAAAGATAAACAACATAATAGTATTACACATGGAGGATCCAGAGGTTTAGTGTCTTGGGAAAACTAGGACTACACATAACAAGTACAACATCAAGCATAAAAAAATTCATTTAATCTCTTCTTCTATAGCTTCTTAGTAGCACTTTTCCTCTCCTTAGTACATGTATCCACCTGAGGATATAAATCAAAAGGGGTGAGCTAAATTCCCAGTAAGAGGATAGATAAGAACAATATAGCATGGGGTGAGCATAATCATGACATAGGAAGAAGATCTTGAACATGAGAGGATCATAAACAATAAAATTGAAATGTGGCAAAGAAAAAAAATGAAACATCATGTCTTAGTGGCTAACTACCACACATACTTGTGAAAAAATCTAGCATCATGTTCACGCATCATTTCAAATTTACTCATGAGATTAATCACTTTACCCAATGCATTGGAGCGCTATATAATTCTGGGCGCACCCGTCACATTTAAACATTCATATTGCGCTATATAATTCCGGGCGCACCCGTCTCATCATAACATTATCATTATCATGCTTTCCACATAGAACACATATCAAACATGTACATAAATAACCCATGGAAAGGAATGGGTTTCATCTCATAATAACACATTCATAAGCTTTGGGTTCCCAAAAGAAAGAGGGAACAACATACTTGATATAAGTACCATCAACCTTGGATGAGAGGTAAAAGGCGAGATCTTGAAAGAATAGTTCTTTTGGAAAACATTTTTATGGACATAAAAACCAGTGAAAAACATGTATATCCCATAAAATTCAAGTAAATTATGAAAAAATGTTCTTTGAAGAGTAACCACATCAAAAATTGAGTGAAAGCGGGAGAACCCGAAAGAAGAAAATTGGGTTCGAGATTTCCCCTTACCTTGTACTCGAATGCCTCCTTCTCTTTAATGTCCTGTATAATGACATTATATTCATTAATTAGATATTACAGAACCTTTTATACATTAACAGGGTTCATTATGGTTTCATTATTTCATATTATGTTCCTTTGAATGACTTATAGAGTTTAAAAACATTGATCGGGGATGTTCTTTTTCATGGTTTTCTTGAGCGGTCCACTTGTATTCTTAATTTGATGTTTGGGTAGATCATGGGTAAACATCCAAAAAATGATATTACATGTAATTAATGATATTAAAGAAGCTTGAATGATTTTATAATGAGTTATATTAGATCCATGTGGTCGAATCATTAGATAAGAATTAAATGAAGATTATTTGGTCTAATTTGAGCGATTTTTGGATCACAACCAACTCATTTTAACTTTTCACTTAGTAGTATGGCCATAGGTTATTTACAGAATTTAAAATAGAATATAATACATATAAAACATTCTGTTTCAACCATAAAAATGGTTTCATGACCAGATTGAAGGTATAAATGGAAGAAGAGAGCATGTTGTTTTTGAAGGTGACAAATTATCACCACATGAACAACGTTCTCTTTAATAAAATAAAAGGAAGTGGGAAAGGGTGTGGGGTGATATAATATAACATTATAATCATAATATTACAGTATATATAAATACTATATTTATAGAACAATTTGGATGAAGATAGATAGAGAGAGATCAAGAAAGGAACTTGAGCTTGAAAGGAAATTAAAGGAGAAGAGAGAGAGAAATTACCTTTAGAATCCTCCTCTTGAGATCCTCTTTAAGGAAGCTAGGCTTGGTCTTTTGATGATACCAGAAAATTTTGGACGTGGGGGATGAGCTAGGGAAGGTGTTTTTGCAGAATTTAGAGATGTCTTGGAGCTTGAGAGGTGTGAGGAAAAGAGGGAGTGAAGGGTGACTTTTATAGTGGAGGGGAGAGGGGTTTCCTTAATATAAAATTGATTAGTTTATTAATTTCATCTAAGACAAGGAATAGTGAGTCTTGGATGACTAAGAATAGTAAATAAGACTTTTGAATTAGGGATTTGGGTGCTTACATCACTTGTGATGTCAGAAATAGTGGGATTTAATTAAAATGTATTTATATGATAAATTAATGTATTCTACTATTCATCAAAAATTCAAGTATCTCAGAAAAATCCCAAAATTTTACCCCAACCATTTTTCGACGTGTAGAATCCAAAAATGAATCCATTTTTCAAAAATAATTTTCTAAATATTATTAATTTAATATTTAATTAAAATCATAATTTACTTAAAAAAATAGTTTTTGAAATTAAAAATGATTTTTCAGTTCATTGAAAAATTACTTAGGGTCTTATAAAATTATCTAAAAACTATTAGACATTGATTTAATACTTTATGAATACATTCCTGGGGAATAAATATTCTTTTAAATTAATTAATTAATTAAAATAAATTATTTATGACTTATATAATACCAAAAACGTTTACTAAGGTCAAATTATCACTTTCTATGATGTCTAAATTTTATTTTATTATAGGTAATGTTACTCTTATTTACTATTCATAAGGTTCATATTACTATTCATAAGGGTAGGTTACTATTCATAAGGGTAGGTTATTATTCACCAAAAATTATTTTTGTTTCATTAGACTCCAAAAACTATCCTGAACACAACCGTGATTGTTGGATTTTTAAAATTCCAAACATAGGGGTGAAAAAATTATGTTTAAAAGTCACTTATCACTGATTAGTTCATTATTTTGTATTTTTATGACATAGATATAAGAAGGGAATTTTCCATTGAAAAACTTTGGGTCGTTACATTATTCCCCCCATAAGAAATTTCACCCCTGAAATTTCACTTTACACAAACAAGTGAGGGTACTTATCCTTAATTGCCTCTTCCGGTTCCCAAGTTGCTTCCTCAATCTTTTGGTTACTCCACAACACTTTGACAAGGCAGGTTGTCTTGTTGCGTAGAACCTTATCACTTCAGTCTAGAATTTTTACCGGCTGCTCCTCATATGAGAGACCATCTTCCAACTGTACCACCTCTGAGTTTAGTACATGTGAGGGGTCTGGAATGTACTTCCTCAATAGTGATACATGAAACACATCATGAACTTGAGCCATATTCGGTGGAAGTGCCAGATGATAGGCCACAGCTCCTATACAATCAAGGATCTCAAAGGGGCCAATGTAGCTTGGGCTTAGCTTTCCTTTCTTCCCGAATCACATGACTCTCTTCCATGGAGATATTCAAAGGAAGACTTTATCTCCAACGTCGAACTCCAAGTCCCTTCGACGATTGTCAGCATAGCTCTTTTGCCGACTTTGAGCAGCTTTGATGTGTTTCTGAATGACTTGATCCTTCTCTGTCTTCTCTTGAACAAGATCAGGAACAAGTAGTTTTCGTTATCCAACTTCATCCCAACAGGTTGGAGTTCTACATCGCTTCCCATAAAGAGCTTCATACGGAGCCATCTGAATACTCGAGTGGAAGCTATTGTTGTATGAGAACTCAACCAATGGGAGATGATGATCCCATCCACCTTTGAATTCAAGAGAGCAGGATCTTAGCATATCTTCAAGTGTCTGAATAGTCCTTTCAGACTGGCCATCAGTTTGGGGTGATAGGCCGTGCTGAAATTTAATTCAGTACTCAAAGCATGTTGAAGGCTCCTCCAGAATTTAGAAGTGAACCTTGGATCACGGTCAGAGACAATCGAGAGCGGAACACCGTGCATTCTCACTAATTCCTTCACATATATCCTTGCAAGTTGTTCAAGTGAGAGGTCTTCCTGAATAGTGATAAAATGGGCAGTCTTGGTGAGTCGGTCAACCACAACCCATATCGAATTATTTCCTCTTGACATCTTCGGGAGGCCCGTGACAAAGTCCATAGTAACATTTTCCCATTTCCACATGGGTATAGGCAATGGATGCATCATACCTTTGGACTTTTGCCGCTGAGCTTTAACTTGCTGACATACCAAGAACCTTGATATATATTCCACAATCTCCTTATTCATGTTATCCCACCAGAAGTGTTCTCGGAGATCACGATACATCTTGGTACTTCCAGGATGAATAGAGAAAGATGACCTATGTGCATTATCCAATAGCTCCTTCTTTATTCCGGGTGATGAAGGCACACAAAGCCGCGTTCCAAACCGAATCACACCATCATCGTCGATATGGAACTCTTGTAGCTTCATTTCCTTTACTACATTCACCCACTTTTGTATCTCTACATCATCCCTTTGTACTTCCTTAATCTTCTGTTGGATGGATGGTTGTGAAATCATTTGGGCATGGTAGGATGTATCCCCTGCCCTTACGATTCCCGAATCCATCCTTTGCATATCCAAGAAGATAGGGTATCTCTCAATCCTCAACATGGATAGAGTAGCAGGTTCTTTCCTTCTTAGAGCATCAGCTAACTTGTTCGCCTTTCCAGGATGATTGTGAATAGAGCAATCATAATCCTTGATTAGCTCTAACCATATCCTTTGATGCATGTTGAGCTCCTTTTGTGTGAATATATACTTTAGGCTCTTGTGGTCGGTGTATATGTCACACATCTCACCATAAAGGTAATGCCGCCAGATTTTCAAGGCAAAAATCACGGCTGCCAGCTCTAGATCATACGTCGGGTAGTTCTGCTCATGGATCTTCAATTTTCACGAGGCGTAGGCTATCACATTATCATTTTGCATGAGTACACAACCCAAGCCTTTCATTGAATCATCACTGTATATCACAAAACATTCTCCACTTTTCGGTAGTGTGAGTACAGGTGTAGTGATCAGCCTTCTCTTTAGCTCCTTGAAGCTTCCCTCACATTCTTCCATCCATACATACTTTACCCCTTTCCTTGTTAACTATGTTATCGGGCTTGACAATCGTGGAAGTTTCTCACAAAACATCGATAGTAACCAGCTATTCCAAGAAAACTATGGATTTCTGTGACACTAGAGGGCCTGGGCCATTCTTCAATCGCCTTTGTCTTTGAAGGGTCCACAGAAATTTCCTCGCTTGTGATCACATGTCCCAAGAACGTGACTTGATTAATCCAAAAGTCACACTTTCTGAACTTGGTGTACAACTTCTCCTTTCTCAATGTCGCCAACACAAGTCTTAGATGTTCTTCATGTTCCTCCTTACTCTTGGAGTAAATGAGAATATCATCAATAAACACTACCAAAAATTTGTCGAGGTAATGTCTAAAGACTCTATTCATAAAATCCATGAAGATTGCAGGGGAATTAGTAAGTCCGAAGGGCATCACCAAAAACTCATAGTGCCCATACCTTGTACGGAAGGCAGTCTTCTGAATATCTTCCTTCTTCACCTTTACTTGATGATATCCAAAACAAAGATCCACCTTTGAGAAATATTGAGCTCCTATTAACTGATCGAACAAGTCATCAATTCTTGGGAGAGGGTACTTTTTCTTTATGGTTATCTTGTTGAGTTCCCGATAATCAATACACAGCCGCATGGTACCATCCTTCTTCTTCACAAAGAGCACTGGCGCACCCCAAGGTGATGCACTATGGCGTATGAACCCTTTGTCCAGATGCTCTTGCAGCTGCTTCTTTAACCCCTCCAGTTCGATAGGAGCCATCCTATAGGGGCACTTTGAGATAGGAGTATCTCCGGTTATGAGTTCAATTGAGAACTCTACCTCATGATCTGGGGGAATTCTGGGTAACTCTTCAGGAAATACATCGTCGTATTCCCTTACGATGGGAATTTCCTCAAGGTTGGAACTTTCCTTCGACTCAAACATTTGGGCGAGGTATGCTTCTTCATAGGGAATCATCACCCAAACCATTGAAGGATTTCTAAAAGGAGATTCATGATCTTCCTTGCATTTGTAGAGGAGCATGGGATGGTTCGGAATATGAAAATATATTTCCTTTTCCCAACAGTTGATATGTGCTCTATATAACGAGAGCCAATCCATTCCCATTATAGCATCAAATTCCACCAAGGGAAGTATTACGAGATTTTCCGGAAGAATCTTTCCACATACGTCAATAGGAGAAGAATCAAACACTTGGGTTGCAATGATTGCACCACTTAGTGTTTTTATAGATATCTCTACTTCAAGGTTTTGGGGCTTCGATTCTATAGTTCTAGCAAACTTGCAAGATATAAAGGAATGCGTAGACCCAGAATCAAATAAGACTTTTGCCATTCTTGAGTGAATAGGAAGTGTACCTTGTATGACTTCATTATCATGTTCCACCTCCGTAATAGTGATGGAATAAGCCTTCCCTTATTCCTTTGGCTTTGGTGGTTGTTGGCGCTGATTACCCTCGAGAGCTCAAGGTTTAGTGCACTGGTTTGAATAGTACCCTAGCTCTTTACAGTTGTAGCATTGAACCACGAGTGGTTCTCTCCTTTCATTGGCTACATTATCCTTCCTTTTCATGTCTCTTCGACACTCATGATCTAGGTGTCCTTCTTTCCCACACTTGAAGCATTTCCCCATCCCTTTGAGGCAGTTCCCATTGTGTAACTTTCCACATTTTTGGCAAGTGGGTCGTTGTGTTTTCTTCCCATCTTTATCACTAGATCCACCAACTTGAAACTCCATCTTTCTTTTCTTATCACCATAGCCATGGGACCATTCTCCAAACTCCATCTCCACCTTGAGAGCACACCGAACAACTTCTTCATAACTCCCAAAGTCTCGAATTGCAAGAGATTTTCGAAGATGTGGTTTTAATCCACTAAAGAATCTATCAATTTTGCTATCATTGTTGATAACAAAACTCGAAGCAAACCTTGCGAGCCTTTTGAAATTTGGTTCATAGGTTGTGACAGATTCTCCTTATTTTTGCTTGAGCTCTATGAATTCTCTCTCTATCATTGTGCTAAGAGTTCATGGGAAGTACTTATTAAGAAACATTATCTTAAAGTCTTCCCATTCCATCTCTTCAATTTCATCCCTTGGCTTGGTGTTCTTAATCAAAGCCCACCATTGATCAGCTTCTCCATCTAGAAGATAAACGGCTAGAGTCACCTTCTCTATCTCGGAACACTGAAGAACAGAAAATATCTTCTCCATGGAGTTGACCCACTGTTCCTCAACTAGTGGATCATAAGATCCACAAAATGTCGGTGGTCGTTGCCGCATAAAACATTCGATAGCTAGCTGCTCCCTCTTTGGTGAAGGAGGATGTTCCCCATTATTATAGTTATTATTCATAACCTGGGATAATTGGGTAAGAATCTACATGAAGTTTTGAACTCCACCTCCAAAATCATTGGGGATGTCGTTCGGGAAATTGTTGCATTGGCCTTCGCAAGAGTTGTTGGCCTGATTTCTCCTGGTTCCCACCATTTTCTAAAATAGATAAGGTTAGAACAAAACATAAGTAAAAAAGTCATGAATAACTTATCTTTTTAAACAATTATACCAAAAACATAACATATGGGATCCCTAGGTAAATATCCTTGTGTGCATATTTGTACTTAGTCTCATGCTAGAGGTTTTCTTTAGGGTTCACTAATCCTAATTCCCAAATTAACTACACATTTCCTCTGACACCAACTACAGCGACCCGGCCTTTTCTTACTTTACTATTACATCATTTCAAAGATAAAAAACATAATAGTATTACACATGGAGGATCCAGAGGTTTAGTGTCTTGGGAAAACTAGGACTACACATAACAAGTACAACATCAAGCATAAAAAAATTCATTTAATCTCTTCTTCTATAGCTTCTTAGTAGCACTTGTCCTCTCCTTAGTAAATGTAGCCACCTGAGGATATACATAAAAAGGGGTGAGCTAAATTCCCAGTAAGAGGATAGATAAGAACAATATAGCATGTGGTGAGCATAATCATGACATAGGAAGAAGATCTTGAACATGAGAGGAGCATAAACAATAAACTTGAAATGTGGCAAAGCAAAAAAATGAAACATCATGTCTTAGTGGTTAACTACCACACATACTTGTGAAAAAAGCTAGCATCATGTTCACGCATCATTTCACATTTAATCATGATATTCATCACTTTACCCAATACATTGGAGCGCTATATAATTCCGGGCGCACCCGTCACATTTAAACATTCATATTGCGCTATATAATTCCGGGCGCACCTGTCACATCATAACATTATCATTATCATGCTTTCCACATAGAACACATATCAAACATGTACATAAATAACCCATGGAAAGGAATGGGTTTCATCTCATAATAACACATTCATAAGCTTTGGGTTCCCAAAAGAAAGAGGGAACAACATACTTGATATAAGAACCATCAACCTTGAATGAGAGGTAAAAGGTGAGATCTTGAAAGAAGAGTTCTTTTGGAAAACATTTTTATGGACATAAAAACCAGTGACAAATATGTATATCCCAGAAAAGTCAAGTAAATTATGAACAAATGTTCTTTTAAGAGTAAACACATCAAAAATGGAGTGAAAGAGGGAGAACCCGAAGGAAGAAAATTGGGTTCGAGATTTCCCCTTACCTTGTACTCGAATGCTTACTTCTCTTTAATGTCCTGTATAATGACATTATATTCATTAATTAGAAATTCCAGAAACTTTTATACATTAATAGGGTTAATTATGGTTTCATTATTTCATATTATGTTCCTTTGGATGACTTATAGAATTTAAAAACATTGATCAGGGATGTTCTTTTTCATGGTTTTCCTGAGCGGTCCACCTGTATTCATAATTTTCTGTTTGGGTAGATCATGGGTAAACATCCAGAACTGATATTACATCTAATTAATGATATTACAGAAGCTTTAATGATTTTATAATGAGTTATATTAGATCCATGTGTCCGAATCATTAGATAAGAATTAAATGAAGATTATTTGGGCTAATTTGAGCAGTTTTTGGATCACAACCAACTCATTTTAACTTTTCACATAGTAGTATGGCCATAGGTTATTTACAGAACTTAAAATAGAACATAATACATATAAAACCTTCTGGTGCAACCATAAAAATGGTTTCATGGCCATATTGAAGGTTTAAATGGAAGAAGAGAGCATGTTGTTTTTGAAGGTGATAAATTATCACCACCTGAACAACGTTATCTTTAATAAAATAAAAGGAAGTGGGAAATGGTGAGGGGTGATATAATATAACATTAGAATCGTAATATTACAATATATATAAGATACTGGATTTACAGAACAATTTGGATGAAGATATATAGAGAGATATCAAGAAAGGAACTTGAGCTTGAAAGGAAATTAAAGGAGAAGAGAGAGAGAAATTACCTTTAGAATCCTCCTCTTGCGATCCTCTTTAAGGAAGCTATTATTGGTCTTTTGATGAGACCAAAAGCTTTTGGACGTGGGGGATGAGCTAGGGAAGGTGTTTGGGCAGAATTTAGAGAATTCTTGGAGCTTGAGAGGTGTGAGGAAAAGAGGGAGTGAAGGGTGGCTTTTATAGTGGAGGGGAGAGGGGTTTCCTTAATATAAAATTGATTAGTTTATTAATTTCACCTAAGACAAGGAATAGTGAGTCTTGGATGACTAATAATAGTAAATAAGACTTTTTAATTCTGGATTTTGGTGCTTACATCACTTTTGATGTCAGGAATAGTGGGTTTTAATTAAAATGTATTTATATGATAAATTAATGTATTCTACTATTCATAAAAAATTCAAGTATCTCAGAAAAATCCCAAAATTTTACCCCAACCATTTTTCGACGTGTAGAATCTAAAAATGAAGTCCATTTTTTAAAAATAATATTCTAAATATTATTAATTTAATATTTAATTAAAATCATAATTTACTTAAAAAACAGTTTTTAAAATTAAAACTGATTTTGCAGTTATTTCAAAAATTAATTAGGTTCTTATGAAATTATCTAAAAACTATTAGACATTGATTTAATAATTTATGAATACATTCCAGGGGAATAAATATTCTTTTAAATTAATTAATTAATTAAAATTAATTATTTATGACTTATAAAATACCAAAAACGTTTACTAAGGTCAAATTATCACTTTCTATGATGTCTAAATTTTATTTTATTATAGGTAATGTTACTCTTATTTACTATTCATAAGGTTCATATTACTATTCATAAGGGTAGGTTACTATTCATAAGGGTAGGTTACTATTCATCAAAAATTATTTTTGTTTCATTAGACTCCAAAAACTATCTTGAACACAACCGTGAATGTTGGATTTTTAAAATTCCAAACATAGGGGTGAAAAAATTATGTTTAAAGGTCACTTATCACTTAGTAGTTCATTATTTTGTGTTTTTATGACATAGATATAAGAAGGGAATTTTCCATTGAAAAACATTAGGTCGTTACATTGTTCTAATGGATGTAATTTTGTGTGGTGGGGTTTCGGTTACTTCTAGTTTCTTACATGGGTTGGATCTGCTTCATATAGAGGCGTATGGACTACTTATTGGGAGATGGTTTTGAGATTTTTGTGCTACAGGGGTTTATGTTAGTGGATTTGAGGGAGAGGTCTGATGTAAGTGCTGGGGTGTCTTGATACTTATTCATTATGGAGAAAGGATGATAGTTGTTGGGTGTTGGTGTTGTGGCTCTCGAGTGTTGGGAGTGATACTGGTGTGTAATGGGAAACTGTTGTTTTTTTGGTTATGGGTCCTAATGATGGTTTAGGGATAGTGTGCTACATGGAGCTAGTGTAGTGGGGTTTTGGTTAATGTCTCGCATTCTATGAGGTAGTTCCAATGCTATGGGTATTTATGTATGTAGAGTGATGATTTAGGGTGATGGAGCTGCATTGAGATGTTGTTAATGGGTGTTGGGAGATTCTTGGAGGGAATAAGAAGAAGACTGGTTAGTGCTAGCCATGTGTATGGGCTACAAGTGTGTCTAGTCTTATCTACGAGGTGTTGGAGGTCATTTTATGGTGGAATAGGTTATTACTGGATCCTGATTTATTTTGGGGGCTGTGAGATAGACTGAGGGTTGTAGTCGGGTTTTGTTGGTGTTGTGCGGGCTGCTACTCTGATGGGGTGTGTTATGGGGTAGAATAGGTTGGTGTTGGTGGATGGTGTTATTATTTTGGGTCCATTACCAGTGGATAGATGTTGTTTTTGGCTAGGAGACGTTGGTCATATTTTTTTAGAGGGTTTCTTCTAGTGAACTGAATGTTATAGGGGTTTTCTCTGGTACTGGTTTTGTTGGATGGTGTTTTTGGAGTGAAACGAGATACTACTTGGTGGGGAGTACCGCTGGCATGGAGCTGGCAGCTTCATTTTCTAGTGATATAGTTCTACTAAGGTATGGTTGTATATTGAAAGCTTGGATATCTGAGTTTAGTGGTGAGAGCTCTACATTTAGTTATAGGGGTGCTAGAGGGGTCCTCTAGTTTACTAAATCGATTTTTCATATTCTCATATCTTGTTTAAGTATTTCCTTTTGTTCTCGGGCTACTTTGGGATTGATTTTTTGTAGAAATATCTATTTGGTTTTGGGGAGTTTTTATGGCCTTTTATGTTTTCGAACATTTGCACGTGGACAGGGGTGGTGGAGTATGAAATGATGGATTGGGCCTACGTTTGACTTCCTTATTCTTTTGTTGTTTTTGGCCTTCAAGCGAGGAATTTCACCATTTGGGTCATCATCTTGTACTTCAATTCCTTTTTCCTTTTTATATACTCATTCTATTTTCCTTTAAAAGAAACCCTAATTCCCAACAAAACAATAAAAAACCTAAATCTCATAACACCCCTGAAAAACCTCAACACCCCTAAAAACCTAAATGTAAGAGTTGGTGTCCTAGAACCAATGGGTTTTACTTTTATTACATGTATATTTAAAGTATTACTACATATTGTTCATTTTTCTACATGACTATGATGTAATAATGTCCTAGAGTATTTGTTGCATTGATAAGGTCATGGCAGTTCCCCGTTATGATGAGAACTTTGAAATGCTATAACAATATTCTTAATTATATTTCTACGATGGGATGACATACTATGATGGGACACATAGCATACATACCATCAGGTGCGAATACTCGTAAGCATATGAGACTTCCATTCATGAAGTTTGCACTTAGTAATCTCCAAGATATGAGATTATAAGAACAGACCCACTAGTAGGAATTCCCCATGTTTTGGTGTCATCAGATATTTCTATCTATGAGCATGTGTAATGATCCTTAGACTTTAAGATTATCATTAATATGTTTCCTGACTCGGGCACTTTTATTTACTTATGAAAACCATCATGCAGATAGTTGGAGGGAAGTAGGGTACATTGGGTGTGTCACGAGTGGCATGTTATTAATGGATTAGTCGATGAAGGATTTGTCCCTTCCATTTATAGAAGTTGATATTTCATCCCTTTGATTGAAATAGAACCGTCATGTGAAATCCCATGGCCATGGTGTAACGATGAGTTTATTATAGGTAGTCTAAGAACGACGTATCAAGCATAAAATTTTATGACACTATCATGAAACATGCTTGATGAGATATTGCGACAAAGGGATTATATTACGCAGTGAGAATTCATATGTGGATGTCATTGTTGTGACTTTATGTTTTTTCTCTTGGGTTCCTAGACCCATTTCTAGACAGTACTCTTGGACATTAGGCAAACTCGCCTAATGCCAATGAGAAAGAATCTTAGAGGGTAACACACTATGTGTTTTTGGTGGTCTCTATTAAATTCTATTTTAATTTAATTAATGAAATAAATATTATTCTCAAGACAGTGGATTAATTTTATTCAAGTTAAAATGATAGCATAAATTAAATAAAATATATTAATTTATTTTATCGAACATTTGATGAATATTTATTTACTATTTTTTTAATAAAATATTTATGTAAGAAAATAATTTATTTATTTATTTATTTGGGTGTTCAATAAATGGAAATGTAGTTCGAGTGGACCAAGGCCGATCTAGTAGTAAAATAATTATTTGAAATATTTTAAATAATTATTTAACTAGTTGGAACAAGATAAAATAATAATGATGCTGCTATTATTTTGTGATGTGGAATTTTATTTATAATTCTGTTTTGCGCAAGTTGGCGCACCATAAAAAATGATGTGGTATTATTATTATGATCATGGGGTTTCTCTAAGTTCATTAATGTATTTAATTTCTATTATACAATTAAATATTTTAACTGAAGTTCCATGCATATAAATAAAAAATTACGCATATTGTGCCAGATACCACACAACACCATATGCCTGGTGAATTAAGAATTGTTGTGCCAAACAATTTTTTCTCTTGAATCCTTCTATCTCGCCTCTCAATAACAAAGAGATGTTCTTCAAGACCAAAGAAAAAGTAATCAAGAACAACCGACACAATACACTCGCTTCACCATACTAGCACCCGAGAAATAGCGGTGTCGATCGGAGGATATTAGATCACCTGTGGATCACCGCTAGAGGGATTCTAGTTTGGATCCTTGAAAGCGAAACAAGATAATCTGGAAGTGTAATTCTAAATGATCAACATCATCAATGAAGAAAATACTGAAGATCCATGTATTATTTTCTTTATGAAATTAATTTAATTAATTATAAACATGATGTGCAAGATCCTCTCTAAATATTTCAGGACTTTTCCTTCCATATCTAAATCATTGATTATATTCTGTTGTGACTGGAATTCATCGCTATATTGATCCCAGAATAATCATTGATCCTGGTAAAAATCAAAGTTGGGTGTTGTCCCAACCACTCTTCCGCTACGCTCGGAACCTTAATGTGGTATTAGAGATGTTACATCATAGTTTATAACTATTTAAATATTTCATTGATGATTTATGAAATTAATAATTTAGTTGTTTCAATTCAAGTTAATCGTTATGAAAATATGAATATCAAGTATTGTTCCTCCTCTTTCATTTGTCTTTCACCTTACAGAAACAATATTTTCTTATAATTTTGATTAAAATAAAATAGAGGATCTCAAATGGAGTTACCAAATGTTCCTGGACATAAAACCCAAGAACACGCGATGTGTATTCTTTAGTACACACCTTGTAGCCAAGGTTTAATGCACCGTATTTGGTCTGCCAACCCAAGTCGTGTCATTGGAGTTTGTCTAAGTCTTAATGACTCTGTGTGTTCACTAGGAATAGGTGGCACACGGTTTCTAGATTACATGTAGTATGGCCCATTGGACATGACATGTAGTCCCTTTAGGATATGGTTGGACTGTGTACCCCATACATGGCTTGCCCGGTTGGAGACCGTGTAACGAGGAACTACACGGCGTGTGGCCTACTGGACATGTTGTGTACTCCAAAGATTTTCGAAGTACACTCACACGTCGTTTCCTTAGACCTGTACTTTAGATAGACAGTAAAAAATATTATATGCCATGTAGTTGGAACTACATGTCATGTACTCATGCAAATTACACAGATTTATTAAAATTTATTATTATATTATAAAAACCCTTGAGACGTGTACTATCATACAAGAATAAAGCTAAGGCGCAACACGTGATAGATTTTTTATGTATATGTGTCTAATTTCACATCTGCATAATGTTCATTTCTACTAATTGGGTAGTTATGAATAAGAATTCAGCGTGTTTACTCCAAGGTACAAGTTACGTAAAAAGATAATTTTAAATGAATTTATTTTTTTAGAATTATTATTTATGAGAATATCATGGAAATTCAGAAAAGGGTTTAAGATAAAATGATTGATTAATTAAATATGGCAATTAATTGATTTGAGCGTGATTTATCTTAAACAAGAATGATTAATGAATTGAATGCTAGTTTTATTTATGCGTAAATATCATTGCATGTATGGATGATCATGAAGAAGAACAAGACCTTTGTATGTGGATGGTTTCTTTTAATTAATTTATTTAAATTTAATTTGTTGGTCTGTGAGACTTCTAATCATTAATATGTAGGGCATGCATTCCCAAGGTTTATTTTATCTAAAACCACTTTTTACCCCTCACCTGCTTGTGATTTAAAAAATACATATTCAATGGATGAAATTACCCTGATAGTGGAGGAAATTCAAGCTGGATCCATGACTAAACCAATCCCAGGAGATATAGAGGTGGACAGGTGGAAAGATGTAAAAATGAACCCAAAAGGTTCAAGATGTTTCTCCCCTAGGTCAGAGATATTTTGTCAAACACTAGATAAAATAACCATTAGAAAATCTCATGATCATTATCTTTATTTTATTTATGTCATTTTCATGGTTTGTCAATATGGATGTATTGCCACGATCACCTAATTAATGAATTAAACAAGCTTGCAAGATAGAACTAAAATAAACCAGACTTATGCGTAAATATTATCAAGACATGTTTAATCACTTAAGTAAGTTCCACTTAATAATAAAAATAATGTGATAATGATAATAAGAAATTCACGTATAAGATATAAAAATACCTCAAATAAAATATTAATCCAGACCAAGACTTTCATTACTTGATTAAGGGAAAAACTCAATAAAACTATGCGTTTGACCAACCCTTGCTCGAACACTTACTTTTATACAGGAATCCCTTATGAAATGAATCAGGTTTACTTAACCATATTACATCAAGAGTATTAGCCCTTGCTAGAAATGGTGTACTATTGGAGGCAAGAGTTGATGAAATCCAAAAGTCATGATTTCAGGAATGGGGAGTCCACTTAACATATCAAGGTGCTGCAAGCCCACATTTGGCAAAGATCTTCTTACGTAAATACCTTCTAATAGACTGAACAACCCTTGATGGTGTTATGAAAATGGAAATATGTATCCTTTCCACTAGAATGTCATGGAAACTAGACATTTTGAGTTCAATGGTGAGGGCCTTTGGGACTTGATAAAATAGTGAGAGACTTAATAAAATTTATTTTTTTCTCATAAAGTACTAATGATCTGATCATTTAAATTGTAGAATAAAAATGACAATATCTTCAACCACACTATCCCTGCAATAAATTCTGGATAAAGACAACATCCTCACCAATAGTAACTTCTAGGAATGGTTTAGATGACTTTGGTTTATCCAAATCCATGAACAAAAGTCCTACGTGTTTGATTCAGCATTACCTAATCCACCTTCCAAAGAGGTGTGTGATGAGGATTTCCTAGTCTATGAGAAACATATAAAAGACACAATCAACAATAAATTTTTGATTTTATCATTAATTTCTAATGATCTCATGAAGTATCATGAAAAAATGGATGCTTATAGAATTCTTGAGAAACTCTGTGGTCTTTACCTGGAGAGAGAAAGATATGAAAGGTTTGAGATCTCTAAGGGACTCTTTCATAGTAATCTTGGAGAAGCTTCCCCAGTTGGGCCTCATGTATTCAAGCTCATTAGAAATACTGAGCACCTGGAGGTTCTAGGGTCTAAAATCCCATAAAACTGGGCATCGATCTCATTATTTCATCACTCCCTCAGAGCTTCTCTATCTTTATTGTCAATTTCAATATGAAAAACATTGATAAGTCTCTATCAAATATTCTTATCCTCATTCGCCAAGTGGAAAAAGATATGAAGCAAAAAAAGTCTTCTGTTCTTAAGGTGAATAAGAGGAAATGGAAGGCGAAGAGCTTTAAGCCCAAAGCTTCTTCACGAACTTCCAAGAAAAGGGAGATGAAAGGAAAGGAAAGGGAACATGAGGCTATTTGTTTCTCATGTGGCATGAAGGTCCACTGGAATAAGAACTGCACCCAGCCTAAGAAGTAAGGGGAAGCTTCAGGTGAATTTGTTATCGAATGCAATCTATATGTTTCTAATAATTGGGTATTAGATAAAGTTTGTGGTGCCTACATATGTATCCAAATATAGGAACCATGTAGATTAGGTATGATTGATTGAGGGGAGGTAGATCTATGAGTAGCCAACGGAGCCAGACTTGTTGTTGTAGCTGTCGGGGACTGCCACCTCAAGTTGCCAACTGAGATGATATTTGTGTTAAAGGGTTTTTTATGTTCATTTTGTAACCAATAACCTATTTTTTGTATCTAGGCTAGATATAGATGGATTTTATTTTCACTTTTGGAAATGGATGTTGCTTATTTTATAAAGATCACATTTTTTTGGTAAGGCGCATTTATACAACGGTCTTTATGTGTTGGATTACACAAACCATGTAATGGAAATCGATGACAAAGATACTTCGCATGAATAATACCACACCCAACTTTGGCATCACCAGATTGGTAATGTAAATGAGAAATTCTTGACAAAGTTACATAAAGATGGATATTTATATTCTTTGGAACTAAAACCACTTGGCGTATGTCATGCATGTTTGTAAGGAAAAATTGTCAAAACATGATTTGGTGGGAAATGTGAAAGGTCTAAAGAGCTTCTTGAATTGGTTCATATCGATGTGTGTGGACCATTTCCAGTTGAATCGAGGGGTGGGTACTCATATATCATAACTTTTACTGATGATTTTAGTAGATATTTATATATCTACTTAATTAGGTATAAGTCGGATTCCTTGGACAAGTTCAAGGAATACAAGAATGAAGTTGAGAACCAGCTTGGTAAGATGATTAAGAAACTCCACTCAAATCGAGGTGGGGAATATCTTAATCCGGACTTCATTGATTACTTACGGGAGTTTGGGATCCTATCCCAAATCACTCCTCCTTAGACACCTCAATGGAATGGTGTAAGAGAAAGGATGAACCACACATTTTTGGACATGGTGAGATAAATGATGAGTCATGCAGGTCTTCCATTATCCTTTTGGGGGTATGCGTTACAAACAACAACACACATACTAAAACCAGTACCAACTAAATTGATAAATGGTCTTCCATACTAGTTCTGGAGTGTATGAAAATCCATGTTATCAAATTTACATGTGTTGGGTAGCGAATCATTTGTTAAGGCCTCTTCAGGTGACAAACTTGCAACCCGAGGCAAAAAAGTGTGCCTTTATAGGATACCCTAAGGAAACAAGGGGATATTACCTATTCAACCCCTCATACTAAAAAGTTATATTGGAAATACATTCCATATTCCTTGAGAGGGATCACATCTCCCAAAGAGATAGTGGGAGAAAGATAGACTTCAATGAAGTCAAGGCTCAATGTACACAAGAGTTGGTACATGAATAGATTCCACAAAGACCCATGGAAGAAAATATATTCCCGAGAAACAAGTACTACGTAGGATTACAAAGAGATGTTATAGAACCGAAATGGTATGATTTTATAGTTACTAAGGATCGTAAATCATTATTAGTTGATAATAATGATCCTCTAACCTACAAGGAAGCAGTAAGTGGAACAGACATTGCCAAGTGGCAAAAAGCCATGAATTTTAAAATGGATTCCACGTACCAAAACCAAGTCTGGATTTTGGTAGATCCTCCAATTGATGTAAATAATGTTGGTTGAAAATGGCTATTCAAGAAGAAAATGGACATAGAAGGACAATTTAGTACCTATAAGGAATGACGGGTTACAAAAGGGTTTAAACCGCATTAAGAAATTGATTATGATGAAATGTTTTCACCAATCACAATGATGAAATCCATCATAATTATACTTGTCATTGCAGATTACCATGACTATGAGATTTGGAAAATTGATTTCAAAATAGCATTCCATAACGGGATCCTTCAGGTAGATGTCTACATAACGCAAAATGAAGGGTTTGGGACTCCAAAGGATGCCGATAAGGTATAAACGTTGAATAAATCCATTTATGGATTAAAGTAAGAATCCAGATCATGGAACATTCGTTTTGATGAATCCATACCTGAATTTGGTTTTATCAAAAATGAATATTGGCCTTGTGTCTACAAACAGTTTAGTGGGAGTACAGTCGTTTTCCTAATAGTATATATTGATAACATATTACTTATTGGAAACGAGATACGAGTATTATAGTCTGTTATGGCATGGTTGAATTGATGCTTCTCCATGAAGGACTAGGGATAGGCAGCATATATTCTTGGGATCAAGATCCATCATGATAGATCCAAGAGATTTTTGGGCCTAATTGAAAGTACATTCATTGATAAGATACTAAAGAGATTTAGTATGGAACATTCCCAGAGGTGATTGTTTCCAACATCACATGGCATTCATATTTCCAAGAAAATGTGTTATAAAAGACATGAGTAAAGAATGATAATGTCAAGGACTCTATACACATCAATGATTGGGTTAGTCATGTATGAAATTCTATATACTAGGCCGGATGTTTCCTACGCATTGAGTGCGGTAGGAAAATTTCATGATGACCCAGGTGATGGCCATTGGATGGCCATCAAGACTATCCTAAAGTATCTGAGGCATACTAAGGATATGATCCTGGTTTATGGAGGAGATGAGGAACTAGTCATTAGAGGATATGGAGATGCTAGTTTCTAAACTGATCAAGATGTCATGAAGTCGCAAAATGGATACATATTCACATTAAATGGAGGTGATGTGAGTTGTAAGAGCTCAAAGAAGAGTGTGGTCACAAATTCTACAGTAGATTCCAAGTATATCATAGCTTCTATGGTAGATAAAGAATCATTTGGGATGTAAAGCTTCGTCCATGAGCTAGATGTGATACCTAGAAGTTAAGATCCCATCACACTATACTGTGATAATACTATAGCGGTGGATCTCAAAAAAGAGCCAAGGTCGAATTAGAGGAAGAAGCACATAATTCATAAGTATCATCTCTTGAGGTATTTTTCTCAGAGAGGTGAAGTTGCAGTGAGTAGTATTTCCCCAGAAGACAACGTGGCGGACCCCTTGACTAAATCCTTGACTCGGCAGAAACATGATCGTCATGTGAGGTCTAGCCAGCTGAAACTCGTAGGAAGTTGGCTCTAGTCCAAGTTGGAGTTTGTGAGATATGGTGTCCTAGAACCAAGTGTTTTTAGTTTGATTACATGGATATTTAATTTATTATTACATATTGTTCATTGTTCTACATGACTATGATGTAATAATGTCCTAGAGTATTTGTTGCATTGATTAGGTCATGGAAGTTACCTGCTATGATGGGAACCTTGAAATGTTATAACAATATTCTTAAATATAATTCTGTGGTTGGATGAAATACTATGATGGGATACATATCATGAAGACCGTTAGGTGCGAATACTCGTAATTAGATGAGACTTCCTCTCATGAATTTCACACTTGGTAATCTCAAAGATAGAAGATTTTGAGAACAAACCCGTTAGTAGGAATTCCACATGTTTTGGTGTCATCAAATATTTCTATCTGTGAGTGTGTGTAATGATCCATATACTTTACGATTATCATTAATATGTGTCATGACTAACGTACTTTGATTTAATGACAAAAACCGTCATGTAGACAATTGGTGGGAAGTACGGAATGTTGGGTGTGTCATGAGTGACATGTTATTAATGGATAAGTTGAGAAGTATATGTACCTTTAATTTATGGAATGTTGATATCTCGGCCATTTGATTGAAATAGAACCATCACGTGAAATTCCCTGGCCATGGTGTATCTATGAGTTTATTTTCAGTTGTCAAAGAATGATGTATCAAGCATAAAAGTTGATGACACTATCATGAAACCTTTTTGATGAGATATTGTGACAAAGGGGTTATATTAAACAGTGAGCATTCGTATGGGGATGTCATTTTGAGACTTTATGTTCTTCCTCTTAGGCTCCTTAACCCTTTTCTAGATAGTACTCTTAAATTTTAGGCAAACCCTCTTAATGCCAACGAGAAAGAATCCAAGAGGGCCACACACTATGTGTTTTTTGTGGTCTCGGTTAAATTATATTTGATTTTAATTAATGAAATAAATAGTATTATCAAGACTATGGAATAATTTTATTCAAGTTAAAATGATCGCATAAATTTAATAAAATATATTTATTTATTTTATTGAATATTTAATAAATATTTATTTACTAGTTTGTAAGTAAAATATTTATTTAGGAGAATAATTTATTTATTTGGGAGTTAAATAAATGTAAGTGGAGTTCAAGTGGACCAAGGCCGGTTTGGTAGTAAAATAATTATTTGCAAGAAGGTGAATAATAATTTAACTAGTTGTCAAAAGTTAAAATAATAATGGCATTTCTATTATTTTGTGACGTAGAATTTTATTTGTAATTCCATTTTGCGCATGATGGCGCACAATAAATAATGATGTGGTATTATTATTATGATCATGGGGTTTATATATGTTCATGAATGTTTTTAATTTATGGTATGCAATTAAATATTGTAACTGAAGTTCCATGAATATTAATAGATAAGTACGCCTATTGTTCCAGACACCACACGACACCATATGCCTGGTGAATTTAGAATTGTTCAGCCAAAAAATTTCTCTCTCGAATCCTCCTATCTCACCTCTCAAGAATGAGAGATGTTCTTCAAGACTGAAGAACAAGCGATCAAGAATGACCGACACAAGACACTTTCTTCGCCGCACTAGCACCCAGATGACAAGAGGTGTCGATCGAAGGCTATCGAACCATGTGTGGATCACCACTAGAGAAATTGTAGTTTGGATCCTTGCAAGCGCAACAAGATAATGTTGAATGGTAATTATGAATGATCAAAATCATCAATGATGAAAATAACAAAGATTCAGGTATTATTTTCTTTATGAAATTAATTGAATTATTTACAAACATGATTTGCAAGATCCTCTCTAAAGGTTTCAGGCCTTTTACTTCTTTATCTAAATCATTGATTATATTCCGTGGAGACTGGCGTTCATTGTCATATTGATACTAGAATAATCATTCGTCCTGTTAAAAATCATAGATGGGTGTCGTCCCAACAATGCTTCCGCTGCGCCTGGAACCTTCACTAAAAACCCATATAATTCCTAAAAAATACCTGAAAACATAAAAACCCAAAAAACCCAAAGAAAACCTTAAAAACCTAAAAACACTTAAAACCCCTAAAAACCTAAAAACAATAAAACACCTAAGAAACCATAAAAACTGTAAAAACCTCAAAACCATATAAATCACTAAAAACCCATAAAAACCTAAAAAATACTAAAAACTATAAAACCCCTGTAAACCCCATAAAACATTTAACAACATTATAAACATCAAAAAAATTTCAAACCCAAAAAACAATAAAAATCTCAAAAAATCCTAATAAATCCCTCAAAGAGAAAAAAACCCTACAAACCCTAAAAACAATAAAAAACCTCAAAAACACAAAAAAACCCAAAAACATTAAAATCCAAAAAAATCATTAAAATCCCTTAAAACATAAAAAACCCTAATACACTAGAAATACAATGGAAATGATAAAAACCTAAAAACACATAAAACCACTAAATACCTAAAAAATTGATATAAACCCTAAAAAGCCCCAAAAGACTGAAAAAACGCTAATTACCATAAAAACCCCCAAAACCATAAAAAACGTAAAACCCCCAAACCCTCAAATATTCCAAATATCCCACTAAAACACTAAAAACCGTTTTAACCCCAAAAATGTTAAAGATCTCAAAAAAAACTCTAAAACACTAAATAACTCAGAAAATAGACAAAACTAAAAGAAACATAAAACCCAAAAAAATCATAAATCCCCTAAAAACCCTAAAAATCTCTAAAACAAATAAAAACTATAAAAATCCTTAAAATCCTTAAAAATTCTTAAAAAGCCATAAAAATGTAAAAACCCCTAAAACACCAAAAACCCTAAGAAAATCACAAAAACCGAAAAACAATTAAAACCAAAAAGATATAAAATATTAAAAACCCTAAAAACAATAAAAAACCCTAAAACGCTTAAAAAATCATAAAAAGCCATAAAAACCTAAAACCCCCTAAAAACTCTAAAACCCATTTAAACCCATAAAAACCTCAAACACTATTAAAAGTATTAATAACCAAAAAATCTCAAAACCCTTAAAAACCATAAAAAACACTAAAAAATGAAAACCCCCTAAAATGCTATAACCCCTAAAAATGCTAAAACCCCTACAAACCCACGAAATCATAAAAACCCTAAAACCCCATAAAAACCTAAAAGTTCACTAAAATCCACTAAAAACATAAAAAAACATAAAAAAACATTTAAACCCTAAAATCGATAAGAAAACATTAAAACTCTGAATATATATTAAACCCCTAAAACCCTAAAAATGCTAAAACCATAAAAACCCCTAAAAACCATAATACCCATAAAAAATTAAATACCCTAAACCCATAAAATCCCTAAAAATGAAAAAAATATCTAAAAACTCTTTAAACACATTAAAAATTTTAAATCTCAAAAAACATTAAAAACCTTAAAAATCCAACAATCCCCTAGAAACCCAAAAAACAAAAAACCCCTAAAAACCCTCAATATACCTTAATCCCTTAAAAACAAGATATATCCTAAAAATCAATACAAATCTCTAAAAACATAAAAGACCAAAAAAAATATAAAACCCCCTAACAAAACCTTAAAATCCTAAAAAACTGAAACCCTCGAAAAAAACTAAAAAATACCTAAAACCCTAAAAACAATAAAACCCCCAAAATATTCAAAACCCTAAAATCCATGAAACCAAAAACTCAATAAAAACTCTAAAAAAACATTAAACCCTAAAAAATTAAAAACTAAAAAAAACATTAACCCCCAAAACTAATAAAAAAAGCCAAAAATCCCTAAAAACCATAAATACCCTAGAATCCCTAAAACCCCTAAAAATCCTAAAAATCCATATAAAATTTTAAAACCCCCAAATAATCCTAAAAATTATTAAATATGAAAACCCCCTAAAAATCATGAAAACCCCTAAGAAAACTTTAACAACAAAAAACCCTTAAAATGCCTGAAAACTAAAAAACACTAAAAACCCCTTAAACCAATGAAAACCCCTAAAAACCTAAAAATCCACAAAAAATATTAAAAACCCTTTAAATCCCTATATACGATAAAAAACTCTAAAAAATTATAAACCTCTAAAAAAACCCAAGAAACCCCATAAAACCCAAGAAAACCATAAAACCCCTAAAAACCCAAAACAAAACAAAAATCCTAATTTTTTTTCTAAATTTCCCAAAAAACATAAAAATAGTAAAAAAATTGAAAAACCAAAAGAAAACCATAAAAAACTAAAAAAACTTCAACCCATAAAATCCAAAAAATGTTAAAACCCCTAAAACCCATAAAACCTCCAGAAAACAATATGAACTATTAAAACCATAAAAACCCTAAAAACCTAGAAAACTAAAAAACCCCAATAAAAACTCTAGAAACTATTTCACCACCTATAAACATTAAAAACCCTAAAAATCTTGAGTACCCCAAAAAACCAAAAAACCCTAAAATCACAAAAACCAAATAACCTCAAGAAATACTGAACCCCTTAAAATACCTAAAACCCTAAAAACCATAGAATTCATATAAACCAATAAAAATCATTAAAAACTAAAAAAACATAAAACACTTAAAAATACTAAAGAAATCCTTAAATACTAAAAACACTTAAAACTGTTAAAACGCTAAAAACCCTAAAAACCCTAAAAATCACTCAAATCACTAAAAACCATAAAATCCTAAAATCCTAAAATAAGTATTAAAATCCATAAAATATAAAAAACCATATAAACCCTGAGAAAACCAAAGAAAATCTTAAAAACCTAAAAACACTAAAAAACCTTAAAACCTAAAAATTGGTAAAAACGGAAAAAGCCCCTAAAAGACAACAAAAACCCTAAACCACCTGAAAACCATAAAACCCCCTGAAATCCATTAAAAACCCCAAAATCCAATGAAACCCAAAAAATCCAATAAAAATTATAATTATATTTAAACCCCTAAAATCGTGAAAAAACTCTAAAAACCAAATACCCAAAAACTCAAAAAAAATCCCAAAAACCGAAAAAACCAAAAACCCTAAAAAACAAGAAAAAACCGTAAAACCTATCAAAGTCCATGAAAACCCTAAAAAAAATAAAAATGCTAAAAAATAACTAATAATCCATAGAAAACTAGAAAACCCTAAAATTTATAAAAAACTTTAGGAGAACCATAAAATCATAAAAAAAATTTAAAACCCCTAAAAACTGCAAAATGATAAAAACAATAGACCCCTTAAAAAAGTAAAAACCCTTAAAATCCCAAAAAAACCCGAAAAGTTGTAAAAACCCTAAATAATTTCTTAAAAATCCATAAAAACATAAAATCGCAAAAAAATCCATAAAAAATCTAAATAAATCCTTAAAATAATAAAAAACATAATACCTGTAAAAACCATAAAATTTTTTAAAACCTCTAAAACTTCTAGAAAGACCCTAAAACCTCCAAAACCCCAAAAAACCTTAAAAACACACAAAAATATTTTAAAAATCCTAAAACCCACTAGAGAAATCTAAAACCCATTTAAAATTAAAAAACTTTAAAAACTCTAAAACCCCTTTAAATTATAAAAAACTCAAAAAACCCTAAAACGCCAAAATACCAAAAGAACAAAAAACCCTAAAAACCTAAAAACCCTAGACATCATAAAAATTATTAAATCCTTAAAAAAATTAAAATTATAAAAAATCCCCCAAAATCGCTAAAAAAATAAAAAAACCCTAACAACGTATAAACAATAAGAAAACCTTAAAATCAGAAATAAACTAAAATCTCATGAAAACATAAAAAATTATAAGACACCTAAAAAATATGAAAAACCATTAAAACCCAAAAAACACTGAAAATACCTAAAACCCTTAAACAAAAAATCCCAAATATCCTTCAAAAATCTAAAGAAAAAATAAAAACCCTAAAACCTTTTAAAACCCTCAAAAAACCTAAAAAATTAAAACCCCTAAATACCCCAAAAATACCCTAACAATCCTTAAACACTCTTAAAAACATGAAACCTTAAAAAAATTAAAACCCTAAAAATGGATTAAAACAAAAAAAACCAGAAAAACAAAAAAAACCTTTTAATACCCTAAAAATGATAAAATCACAAAAAAACCATTAATCAACATAAAAACTAAAAAAAAGAAACCCCAAGAAAATCATAAAAACCCTCAAAAACCCTAAAAACCCTCAAAATCCCTAAAATCCAAAAAATTCCTAAAAAATACTAAAAACTCCTAAAAACATAAAAATCATTAAAACCCTAAGAAAACCTTAAAAAATTTTAAATCACATTAAATCCCAATTAATCATAAAAATCTTAAAATCCCAATAAACTCTAAAAACCATATAACCCCTCAAAATCTCTAAAACCACTAAAAACTATAAAAATACTAAAAAATCCATAAAAATTCCAAAAAACATAAAATCCCTTAAAACCCCTGAAAACCCTTAAGAAAACCTTAAAAAAATAAAAATACTTAAAATCCATTAAAGACATAAAAATTATAAAAAACATAAAAGTTCTTAATAACCCTAAAATCTCCTAAAACCATAAACCCCTTAAAACCCTAAAAAACCGTAAAGTCCCATGAAAACACTAAATATCCAAAAACCCTTTAATCCCTAAAAACATTAAAAAACACTAAAAAACTTTAAAACTCTTAAAATTTAGACAAACACTAAAAATGAAAAGAAAACCATAAAACCCCTCAATACCCTAAACACCGTAAAACCATCAAAATCCCTAAAACCATAAAAATCTATAAAAACACTAAAAATATAAAAAATCCCTAAAAATGTTAAGTCCCATAAAAAACCTAAAAAATAAAACTAAAACCTTACAAGCCTAAAAAAACATAAAACCCCTAAAACCAAAAAATAATAAAACGTAAAAAAACTCTAAAATCGATAAAACCGTCAGAATCATTATAGGCCATTAAAACCCATAAAAATAATAAATAAAACATTAAAATCACAAAAAACATAAAAAAACTTAAAAACCATGAAAAATAAAAATAAAACCTTAAAAGACCAAAAATATATAAAACCCTTAAAAACCAAAAAATTCTAAAAAACCTAAAAGACCCTAAAAACCCTAAAAACCCAAAAAACCCAAAAAACCAAAAAACCCCAAAAAACCATTAAAAACCCTTATAAAACACTAAAAAATCTAAAAACCCTTTAAAACCCTAAAAATGTTAAAAAATCTAAAAACCCTTCACAATCAAAACAAACTAAAAAACCAAAAAACTAAAACCCCCTAAAACTCCCAAAAGTAATAAAATACCTAAATCCATAAAAACCTTGAAAACCACTCAAAATCCTTAAAAACCCTCAAAAATAATAAAATATTTAAAAGGTCATAAAAATAATAAAAATTTAAAAATCTCTAGCACCGTAAGAAAACATTAAAAACATTAAAAAAACATAATACCCCTAAAAACCTAAAAATACTTAAAATCCTCAAAATCCCAAATTACCATAAAAACAATTGAAATACATAAAAATACCTAAACACATATAAAACCCTAAATCTCTAAAAACCTCTTAGAAAACCTTATGAACCTAAAAACACTTAAAATTCTAAAAACCTAAAAAATATTAAAAATATTAAAAGTTCCTAAAATGAAAATAAAACCCTAAAACCCCTATAAACCATAAAACCTCTAAAAACATGAAAACCCCAAAAAACCCTAAAAAGGACTAAAAACTCTCAAAACCCATTAAAACCATAAAAATTATAATAAATTATAAAAAAACCTTGAAGATAATAAAAAATTTAAAAAAAACCCCTATAACCTCAAAAAACCATATAAACCCTAAAACCCCTAAAACCCCATAAAAACCTCAAAATCCCTGAAAATCCTAAAAACCATAACAATCACAAAAAATTTCCTAAAAATACCTAAAACAAGGACAACCATTATAGCCATTAGATAGCCTAAAAAACCTATGAAAACTTAAAATCCCAGAAAAATTCTAAAAACCCTAAAACCCCTCAAAATACCTAAAAACCCTAAAACCCTTAAAAAATTTAAAAATCCCTAAAACCCATAAAAAATAAAAATCCATAAAAACCTGAAAACTTGAAGAAAACCATAAAACATAAAAACACTTAAAACCACTAAAAATTATAAAAACATTAAAATCCCCATAGAAATCCAATAAAGCATTAAAAATCCCTAAAATGTAGAAATGCCTAAAAACCATGAAAAACCCCTTAGATAACCTTGAAATCCGAAAAACAATTGAAACCCCTAAAAACCTAAAAATGATAAAAATATCCTAAGACCCATAGAAAACCCTAAATAGCCTCAAAATCCATAAAAATATTAAGAACCAGAAAAATCCAAAAAAATCCCTACAATTACCCCAAAACATATAAAACTCTAAAAATCATGAAAACCCATAATAAAAAAATATAAACCTAATAATACTTTAAACCCCAGAAACATAGAAAATATTAAAAAATAAAAACCTGTAAAAGACCCTAAAGATGACTAGAAAACATAAAATCCCCAAAAAATAAAAAAAACACTAAAATACATAAAATCATTAAAAACCAATAAAAATTCAAAAAACCATTTAAACCTCTAAAACACTTTAAAACTCTAAAAACCCATAAAAAATAATAATAACCCAAAAAATTCCCTAAAACCCTAAAAAATAAAAAACCTAAAATATCAGAAAATAATACCTTGGAAATAAAAAACATTACAAACCTTGAAAAACCTTGAGAAAACATTAGAAACGTAAAAATACTTAAAACCCTTAAAAACCTCAAAAATGATAAAACCCCTAAAACATCGTAAAAACCCTAAAACCCCCTAAAACCCCTCAAAATCTATAAAAAACCTAAAAACCATAAAAATCCTAAAAAACACTAAAAATCCCTGAAATCATAAAAACCCTAAAAAACCCTAAAACCCCCTATGAAAACATTAAAATAAGAAACAAATAAAACCCCTAAAAACTAAAAAAATGATAAATACTCTAAAACCCCTAATACTCCAAAAAACTCTAAACCCTGCAAAAACATAAAATACATTAAACCATTAAAACCCCTAAAAACTATAAATATCCTTTAAACCCCTAAAAACATTAAAAAACTATAAAAAAACATAAAATAATAAAACTTAAAAAAACCTAAAAATACAAAAAGAAACCATGAATACCCAAAATAACCACCTCAAAATCCCTAAAAACCCAAAAAACAAAAAATTAAAAAATAATTCATAAAAATGTAAAAAACCTTTAAAATCCCAGAAAACCACTAAGAAAAACTTAAAAACAAAAAAATACAAAAAACCCCTAAAAAAGCTAAAAACTGTTAAAAAACCTAAAAAATCAAAATCTCTAAAACCCTCAATATCCCAAAAAATATAAAAGACAATAAAAAAACTAAAAAATTCCAAAATATTGATAAACATATAAAAAACCTTAAAACCCTAAAATACCTATGAAAACCATAAAATCCAAAAAAACACTCAAAACCTAAAAAAATTCTAGAAACCCTAAAAACCTAATAGACCCCTAAAAACCCTAGAAACCATAAAACCCCCAAAAACATTAAAAACCCTAAATCCCATAAAACCCTAAAGCCACTTAAAACTCTAAAAATCATTTAAACCCATAAAAACATTAAATAATATATGAACCCTTAAAAATCTAATAAACTCAAAACCCCATAAAACCAAAAAAAACATAAAAATTCAAAAATACTAAAAACATCAATATACCTAAAAGAAAAAATCCAAAAAACCCTAACAAATCAATATAAATTTAAAAACCCCTAAAAACCTGAAAATCACTAAGAAACCCATAAATTACTAAAACAATCAAACTCCTTAAAAAAATAAAAAAATTTAAAAACCCAAAAAACTATAAAACCCCAAAAAACTTTAAATACTCATAAAATCCCAAAAAAATCCAAAAAACACATAAAAAACCATAAAACCCTGAAAAACCATAAGAAAACCATAACATCCAAAAAATAAATAAACACCCCTAAAAACCTAAAAATGAAAAACCCCGAAAAAACCTAAAAATCATAATAACTGTAAAAATCATAAAATCCATAAAAACATTTAAACCCCTAAAACCTATAAAACCCCTACAAAAAACCATAAAAACCATAAAAACCATAAAAACCATAAAAACAGTAAAAACCTCAAAAACCCCCAAATCGTTAAAAACACAAAAAAACCATAAAAATCCTAAATACCCTAAAAAAATAAAAAACCCTAAAAACCCAATAAATTCATATAAAACCTAAAAACATGTGAAGCCCTAATAACCTTAAAAACCCAAAATACCCCAAAACACTATAATCTCTAAAACCAAAAAAACCCATAAAAATCCCTAACCCCTAAAAACATAAAAGACATTAAAAAATTGAAATACCCTAAGAAAAAAGTGAAACACTAAAAACAATTAAAAACTCTAAAAACCTAAAAATATTAAAAACCTAAAAAACCCAAAAAACCAAAAAACCCTAAAATCCTTAAAACCCCTAAAATCCCATAAAAACCCAATAAACCACTAAAAACTCTAAAAAAACTTAAAATCCATAAAAACTAAAAAATACTAAAATCTGAAGAAAACCGCAAAAAACCCTAAAAACCCAGAAAAACCCTAAAAATCTATAAAAAACCTAAAAACCATAACAATACAAAAAATACCTAAAAATACCCATAAATTTAAAACACCCTAAAAACCTTGAAACCCAAAGGAATGCGTTAAAAACATAAAAATACATAAAACCCCAAAAAACAAAAAAATCCTAAAAATACTAAAAAACGATAAAACCCTAAAAAACTCTAAAAACCCAATAAAGTCCCTAAGACCCTGAAAACATAAAAATCCTAAAAATGATCTAGAAATACCCCAAAATGTAAAAAACACTAAATTCTATAGAAAATCCTAAAAAACCTTAAAAAACAAAAAACACTTAAAACCCCTAAAACCATAAAAAAAACAACAAAAACCCTAAAAAGCCTAAATGGCCCTAAAAACTATAAAACCCATAAAAACCATAAAACATCATTAGAATCATAAAAACCCTAAACCCCATAAAATTTATTTAAAACAAGTAAAAACTAAAAAACCATTAAACCTCTAAAAATATCAAAATACTCTAAAAATTGTTGAAATCCTAAAAAAATGAAAAAAACTAAAACCCCCCAAAACCTTAAAAATCCTAAAAACCCTATGAAACCCTCGAAATCATAAAAATCCCTAAAAGCCCTTAAAAATATTAAAAATAATTAAAATCCATAAAAATTTGTAAAAAATAAAAAAACACTAAAACACCTGAAAAACCAATGAAAAACATAAAAACACTTAAAACTCCTAGAAAACCTAAAAATTCTACAAACTCCAAAACCTCTAAAAACTCTAAAACCACTCAACATCACTAAAAACCTAAAAATCCTATAAATTAATTATATTCCCTAAAAAATTTAAAAAAACCTAAAACCCCTAAAAACCCTCGAATCAAAACCTAAAAACACCTAAACCCCATAAACCCCCTAAAACAATAAAAAAAACCCATTAAAAACCATGGAATCCCTAAAAACCACTAAAAACTGTAAAAACAGTTTAAAACCATAAAAAATTATAAACATATAGAAAACCCAAAAACCCCAAAAACCCGTAAAAAGCATAAAAATCCCCCAAACCCATAAGAACCATAAAAATCCTAAAACCGCCAAAAAAACTAGAAGTATAAAAAATCCTAAAAACCTATGAAAACATTAAAAAACTAAAAAAAATTATAACCCAAAGGACACTAAAAATATAAAAACCCTAAAAAAACTAAAGGACCCTAAAACCCATTAAAACACCTAATGACTATAAAACCCATAAAACTAGTAAAACCCTTTAAAGAAATAAAAACCTTAAAACCCACTAAAAACTCTAAAAACCCTTTAAAACCATAAAAAAGTTTAACAACACCAAAAAACCATGAAACCACTAAATACAAAAAAACCCTAAACCACCAAAAAACAATAAAGCCCTAAAAACCTTACAAAACCCAAAACCCCTGAATATCCATAAAAACCCTAATAACCATACAAATCCTTAAAATTATTAAAAATACATCAAAATATAAAACCCCAAAAACACTTAAAACACCTACGAAAACCATAAAATCTAAAAAAAACATAAAACCTCTAAAAACCTAAAAAGTGATAAAAATCCTACAATCCCCTAAAAACCTAAAAACAAAAAAAACCTAAAAACCATAAAACCATAAAAATCATATAAGATCCCTAAAAATACATAAAAAACATAAAAAACCCGTAAAACCCTGAAACCCCCTAAGAAATCCTTAAAACCCTAAATATAATTAAAAACCCTCTGAAGCCTAAAACCCACTAAAAACCTTAAATGACATTAAAACCCCTAAAACCGCATAAGATCCATAAAAACACCTAAAAAACATAAAAACCCTAAACAACCATAAAATCCCTAAAACCCACTAAAAACTCTAAATTCCTTTTAAACCCTTAAAATGTTAAACAACTATAAAAAACCATTAAAACCCTATTAACTCAAAAAAACACATAAAGCACAAAAAATCCCTAAAAACCCTAAAAACTCAAAAACTACCTAAATCCCTAATTCCTATAAAAATGATAAAAAATTCCTAAAAATCACTAAAAACATAAAACCTAAAAAAATGAAAAAACCCATAAGAAAATATTAAAAAACTAAAATCAATTAAATCAAGTGAAAACCTAAAAACAAAAAAACCTTAAAAATCCATAAAAATCCTAAAAAAACCAAAACCCCTCAAAATCCCTAAAAACATTAAAAAATCCAAAAATACTAAATTAATAAAAACCAATCCCAAATAAAACCATAAAAACCAAAAAAATGAAAACCCCTAAAAACCTTAAAATGATAAAAACACTGAAATTCCCTAAACCCAAAAATATCCATAAAAACCAGCAAAATCATTAAAAATCATTAAAACTCAAAAACCCTAATATAAATCCTAAAAACCCACCAAAAACTCTAAATACCCTTTAAATCCCTAAAACCGTTAAAAAAATCTAAAACACCCTAAAAAACTAAAAAACCTAAAAAACCAAAAAAACCAAAAAAACTAAACCCTAACAACCCTCAGAACACATTAAAACTCCCAAAACCATAGAAATTCTAAAAATGCTATTAAAACCCAAGAAATTTAAAAAACTCAAAACCCCTAAAAACCCTTATAGAAACCTTGAAAAAAACACTTAAACCCCCTAAGAAATGTTGAAATTCTATAAACCTAAAACCCATAAAAATAAATAAAATCTTTAAACACCTCAAAATCCCTAAAACCCTAAAAACTATAAAAAACTAAAAACATACATAAAAATATCAAAAAATGTAAAAAACCCTAAAACCCCTCAAAAAAACAAAGAAAACATAAAAACCTAAAAACACTTAAACCCATTAAAAACATAAAAAATAAAAAAAACATAAAAGTCCCTAAAACATAAAAAACACCTAAACCCCAAAAAACTGTAAAACACAAAAAAAAATCTATTAAACCCCTAAAACCCCACTAAAAACTCTAAAAACCATTTAAACCCCTAAAATAAAAAAACTCTAAAAAGCATAATAACCCTTAAAACTCAAAAAATAACCTAAAACACTAAAAAACAATAAAAAACCTAAAAACATATATAATCCCTAAAAATCATTAAAAACATCAAAACTAAGAAAACACTCAAAACCCCCAAGAGAACATTAAATACCTAAAAACACTTAAAACCCTAGAAAACTCAAAAAATAAAAAATCCAAAAAATGAACCTAAAAATTCCCAATAAACCTAAAAACCCTCAAAATACCAAAATATCAAAAAACAAATAAAAGGCCCTAAATATCTCTAAATACATTGAGAATCACTAAGAAACCCATAAAAACATAGAAAATTAAAACCCCTAAAAATGTAAAAAAAGTAAAAACCCTTACATGCCCAAAAAACCATAAAAACCCCACAAACCCATAAATACTAATAAAATCCATAAAAATAGATAAAAACTCTAAAACCACTTGAAAAACCTAAAAATATTAAAATCTCTAAAAAGCATAAAAACCTAAAAAACTAAAAAAATCCCCCAAAAACTCAAAAAAACCATAATAACCCTAAAAATCCCTAAAAACCATAAAAATCCTAAAAATCCCCCAAAAACTAAGAAGCCGTAATTTTTTTTAAAACCCCTAAGAGAACCATATAATCATAAAAATACTTAGATCACCTAAAAACCTAAAAAATTAAAAAAACCCTAAGAACATAAAAGACCCTAAAACACCTAAAAATCCTAAAAATCCCAAAACTCCTAAAAACAATAAAAATACAAAAAATATCCATCCAAATCCTTAGAAATTTAAAAACCCAAAAAACCTTATAAAATCCTAATAAAAACATAAAAGCATAAAAAAATAAAAAAATGCTAAAAACTTTCAAAGATCATGAAAAACTAGAACACCCTAAAAGCTATAAAATCCCTAAAACAAAAGAAAACCACAGAAAACAATAAAAACTATAAAAAACTAAAAAAACATAATAACTCATTAAACCTATAAAAATATTTAAAAACTATAAAAAACATAAAATCCATAAAAACTAAAAACACCATATAAACAAAAAATCATAAAACCCCTAAAAACAGAAAAAACCCCTAAAACTCTTAAAATTCTTAAAAACCCGTAAAACCCTAAAAATCATAAAAATACATAAAACTACCTAAAATAAAAAAAAATTAAAACCCCTAAAACCCCCTAAGAAATCCTTTTAAAATAAAAAACACATAAAACTCATAAAAACCCTAAAAACATGAAAATCCATAAAAACAATAGAAGATCATAATCTCCATAAAACCTTCAAAAACCCTAAAATCTCAAAAAACCATAAAACCCCTAAATAGTCCTAAAACCCCTAAA
Organism: Viscum album; assembly: GCA_963277665.1. Taxonomy (NCBI): domain Eukaryota; kingdom Viridiplantae; phylum Streptophyta; class Magnoliopsida; order Santalales; family Viscaceae; genus Viscum; species Viscum album. The sequence continues at coordinate 1,419,572,616 of OY728136.1, read as the reverse complement.
AGAAAAAAAAACATGAAAACCCCAAACACCCATAATAAAACATTTTTAACCAAAAAAACTAAAACCACTTAAAACCCTAACGATGATATAAATATTAATACATGCTAAAATCCCTAAAACCCCTAAAAACCATAAAACCCCTAAAAATGTTAAAAGCCTCTAAAAACCAAAATAAACAATAAAAAACACTAAAAACTCCAAAAATCATTTAATCTTCAAAAAATGTAAATGGACTATAAAACACCTTTAAAAAACTAAAAAAACACTAAAAATAAAAAAACCCCTAAAACTAATAAAAACCCTAAAAATCCCAAAAAAGCTATAAAAATCCAAAAAAACCCTAAAAATCCATAAACACAGAAAATTCCCTAAAAACCTGAAATACCATAAGAAATCATTAAAATCCATGAAAAAATTAGAACCCCTAAGAACCAAAAAAACACTAAAAATCAAAAAACATTAAAAACCGTAAAAACCCAAGAAACCTTAAAAATCCCTAAAAACCTGAAAACCCCATTAAAATCCTTAAAAATCAATAAAAATCCCTAAAACTATGAAAAACTCAAAAAACCCTAAGAAAACCATAAAAACCTAAAAACAGTAATACCCCTAAAAACCAAAAAACACTAAAAACACTAAAATAACCTAAAACCCATTAAAACCCAAAACCCCTAAAAACCATAAAACCGCTAAATCAATAAAAACCCATAAAACACTAAAAACCACAAAATTTTCAAAAATCACTTTAAACCCCTAAAAACTCTAAAAACTCCATTAATCCATAAAAACTCTAAATAGGTCAAGAAACCCAAGAAACCCACAAATTTTCTAAAAATCCTAATATCCCATAAAAATAAAAAAAAACCCAAAATTCCCTTAAAACATAAAACCCATTAACTCGAAATTAAAACATTAAAAACCTAAATACATTTAAACCCCTTAAAATCTTAAAAAATGATGATACATCTAAAGAGACCCTAAAAATCCTAAAAATCATAAACCACATAAAAATCATTAAAATCCCTAATAATCCCTAAAAACCATAAAATTCAAAAACATTAGAAAACCCCTTGGAAATTCTTAAAATCCAACAAACACATAAAACCCCCCAAAACCCTTAAAAATTTTAAAACCCTAAAAGTCCCTAAAACCACCTAAAACCATAAAAACCACTAAAACCCCTTAAAAAATACCACAAAACCACTAAAAACATTAAAATACCATTAAACCCATAAAAATGTTAAATAGTCTGAAAATATTAAAATACCAAATAAATTAAAAAAATCAAAAAATTCAAAAAACCATAAAAACCCAAAAATACCTAAAACCCCTCAAAATCCTTAGAATCCCTTAAAACATAACAATCCTAAAAAATCCAGAAAAGTTGTAAAAATGTAAAAAAAATATAAAAATCATGAACAACCTAAGAATACTTTTAAAACCAATATACACCAAAATCCTCTAAAAACCATAATGGAAAAACCCCTATAAAATATAAAAATACCATGAAAAAACTTAAACCTTCTAAAAACCACAAAACCCCTAAAAACATAAAAAACTCCAGTAACCCTAGAAACCCCTAAAATTTCACTAAAAGTCTAAAAACCATTTAAACTGATAAAAATTTTAAAAAAATTAAAAACACTAAAAATCTTAAAAAAAACCCAAAACCACAATAAATGATAAAAAAACATGAAAATTATAAAACCCATCAAAATCCAAACAACCTAAAAAACTATAAAAATCCAAAAAATCCAAAAAATTTCCTAAAAATGTAAAAAACACTAAATATCCTAAATAGCCACTAAATAAACATTAAAAACATAAAAACACTTAGAACCCCTAAAAACATAAAAAATAATAAATACAGAAAAAACCCAAAAACCCTAAAAGCACTAAAAATCCAAACAAATCCTAAAAAACCATAAAATTCCAACAAATCCCTAAAAGTCCCCAAAAATTAAAAAAACATAAAAACCCAAAAAACCCCAATGAAAACCTTAAAAATATAAAAATGCATAAAATCTTTATAAAAACTAAAAAATTGATAAAATGCCTATAACCCAAAAATGACCATAAAACCACTAAAAACCACTAGAAACTATAAAAACCCCTAAAACCTAAAACCCCCTAAAAATTATAAAAATCTGAAACCTAGTAGAAACTCTAAATCCCTTAAAACCCCTAAAAATTTTACAAACACCAAAAAACCATTAAAATCCTAAAAAACTAAAAAATCCTAAAACCCAAAAAATCTTAAAAACCCAGAACCCCTAAAAACCCTCTAAATCCCTAAAAACACTAAAAACCATAAAAACCATTAAAACCTAAAAAATATTTAAAAATCCTTAAAAATGTAAAAAACCATAAAAACCCTGAAAATCCCTAAGAAAACTTAAAAAACCTAAAAACACATAAACATTTAAAAACCTAAAAATGAAAAAAACCCTAAAAATTCTAAAGACACTAAAAATTCTAAAAAAGGCAAAAGAACTATGAAAACATTAAAAATCCCTAAAAACATAAAAAAAATCTTAAAAAAAATCATAACAAAGCCTTAAAAACCTAAAAACATTTATAACTCCTAAAAACCTAAAAAAGAGAAAAACCATAAAAGACCCTAAAAACCTTAGAAACCCCAGAAAACAATAAAATCTCTAAAAACCCTAAAAACCAATAAAAAATCTAAAAATTCCTTGAACACCAAGAAAAAATAAAAAAACTAAAAAATAGTAAAAACACAAAAAACACAAAACCCAAAACACTCTAAAAAACCATAAACACCCTAACAACCCTCAATATCCATAAAATCCCTAAAAACTATAAAAATTATAAAAATTCAAAAAATACATAAAAAATAAAAACCACTCCAAACCCCAAAAAAACCAAAGAAACCAATAAAAACCAAGAAACACTTGAAACACCTAAAACTCAAGAAATTTTAAAAACCTAAAAAACCCAAAAAATACACTAAAAATTTAAGAATCCCAAAAAACCCTAAAATCATAAAAAATATATAAAGATACCTAAAAATATAGAAAACCCTAAAAACCTTGAAAATTAATAAGGTAACCATAAAAACCAAAAAACAATTAAAACCCCTAAAAAGCTAAAAAATTCTAAAAACCCTAAAAGTCCCAAAACAAACACCAACACTCCCCAAAACCATAAAAACGCCTAAAAATATAAAAAACCATAAATGAACCTAAAAACCATATGACCCAATAAAAACACGAAAAATACATTATACGTCAAAAAATGTTAAAATACCTAAAAAAATAATAAAACCATAAAAACACAAAAAAAACCCTAAAATCCCTAAAATCCCTAAAACCATCAAATATATAAAAACCCTAAAAACCATAAAAACACAAAAAATACCAATAAATATATCTAATAACATAAAAAACCAGAGAAACCCAATAAAAACTTAAGAAAACCAGAAAAAAAACTTATAACCCCTAAAAACCTAAAAATGCTAAAAATGAAAATAAAACATTAAAAGTCCCAAAAATTCCTAAAAACCATAAAACCCATAAAACCACAAAATCCATAAAAAACAATAAAAACCCTAAAAAACTAAAAAATATAATACCCAATTAATTCCATAAACACATTAAAATACTCTAAAAACTATAAAACTCCTAAAATCCAAAAAATCCCAAAAAACCTTAAAACCCCTAAAAATCTATAAAAACCATAAAATTCCTAAAAAATCCCTAAAAACACAAAAAACCTAAAAAAGCTTTAAAACCACAAAGAAACCTTAAAAACCCAAAAACTCTTCAAACCCAAAAAACAATAAACTCTAAAAAATTTAAAAACCCTAAAAACCCTATAAATTCCTAAAAACTATCAAAATCCATAAAAACCCTAAAAAAATGAAAAATATAAGATGACGTAAAAATACATAAAAAAATAAAAACCCTAAAACCCTGAAAAAACATAAGATAACATTAAAAAGGAAATAAAACTAAAAACTCGTAAAAAAAATAAAGAAATCATAGAAACCCTTAGAAGACACGTAAACCCAAAATTCCACAAAACCTCCAAAAACCATTAAAAACCCTGAAACCCATAAAATCCCAAATACCCCATTAAAAACTCCAAATAGAATTTAAAACCACTAAAATTTTTATAAACTATAGAAACCATTATAAAAATAAAAAAAACACCAAAACCAAAAAAAAACAATAAAATCCCTAAAACCAAAAAACCCCTAAAAACCCTGCAATCCCTAAAAACCATAAAAACCATATAAACCATAAAACCATAAAAATCCTTAAAAAATCATAAAAATAATTAAAAATGTAAAAGCCCATAAAAAACCTAAAACCCTTAATAAAATCAGAAATACTTAAAAACACTTAAAACCCTTAAGAACCATAAAACCATAAAGATCCTAAAAACCCCTAACAACCCTCCAAATTCTAAAAAACCATAAAATCCCTAAAAATGCAAAAAAACCCTAAAAAATATGGAAAAACATAAAAACACCTAAAAATTCTGAAAACCCCTACAAAAACCATGAAAAAAAAACATTTCATACCCACAAAAAACCTAAAAATGATAAAAACCCCAAAACCCCCAAAAAACCATTAAAATCCCTAAAAACCTTAAAAGTGCATGAAATAAATAAATATCCAAAAAACAACTAAAAACTATAAACACTATTTAAAATCCAATATATGACAAAAAAATTAAAAACCTTAAAAACACTAAAATTTTAAAAACACTAAAAAATCTCAAAAAACCATAAAAACCCTAAAAGTCCTCAATATCACTTAATAACCTAAAAAGGTTCAAAATCCTTAGAAATCGTTAAAAATTTAATATATACATAAAACATATATATACATTAAAATAATGTGAAATCCTAAAAAAAATAAAACCCCTAAAATAATAAAAAGCTAGAAAACCCCCTTAAAAGACCCTTAAAAGACCAAACCCCCTAAACATGATAAAAAACCCTAAACAAATTAAACCCCTAAACACCCATAAAAATCCTAAAAACAACTATAATTTTAAAAAACCCAACAAACCCCTAAAGATGTAATAAACTCTAAAAAAACGTTAAAACCATAGAAAACTCTAAAAAACTAAAAATTCCAAAAATACTAAAACCCTCTAAAACCCACCAAAATCTATAAAAATCCTAAAAACCCATTAAAATCATAAAAACCCAAAAATTCCAATAAAATAAGAAACCATAAAAACCCAAAATACCAATAAGGAAACCTTAAAATCCTAAAAACATTAAACCCCTACAAACTAAAGAAATGATAGAAACCCAAAAAAAACCCTAAAATAAAAAAACCAATAAATCCCCCAAAACTCTATAAAAACCTTAGTAACCCATACAAATCCTAAAAAATCTTTAAAATCCCAAAAATAATAAAAAACCATATAAACCTGAAAACCCTCTAAAAACATAAAACCCGTAAAAATATTAAAAACATTAAAAACCCTTGAAAACCCTAAAATCTCTAAAAAACACTAAAACCCCCAAAAACCCCTAAAAATGCTGAAAACCAAAAATAATAATAATAACCCTAAAAATTACTAAAAATGTAAAAATCCATAAAATTTTTAAAAACCCTAAGAAAACATTAAAAACATAACAAAATGTAAAATCCCTAAAAACCTAAAAGGGTAAAAACCCTAAAAGAGCCTCAAGACCCTAAAACCCCTAAAAACCCATTAGACCCTTTAAAAACCTAAAAACCCATAAAACCCCAAAAACCCCACTAAAAACCTAAAACCCTTTTCACAAATAAAAAAATTAAAAAACATAAGAATCTTAAAAAACCTAAAATACTCGAAAAACACTAAAACCCCCAAAATTCATAAAAACTATCAAAATCCCAAAAATCCCTAAAAACCATAAAAATATTAAAATTGCCCTAAAAATCCCTAAAATATTAAAAATCCCTTAAAACCCTAAAAACCCCTATAAAAACCATAAAAACCTATAGACACATAAAACCACCAAAAATCTAAAAATGATAAGAACCATAAAAAACACTAAAAGACCCCAAAGCCTCTAAAATCAATAAAAACCCTAAGAACCACTAAAAACACTAAAGTCCTTTTAAACCCCTAAACATATTTAAAACCAATAAAAACCATAAATCCCATATAAACATAAAGAAACCATAAAATCCCCAAAAAACTATAAAAGTCCTAAATACATAAAAACCATAAAACTATCAAAATACCTCAAAAATAAAAAAACCCCAAAAAATACATAAAAATCCCTAAAAACATAAAAACCCTAAAAACACTGAGAACCTCCAACAAAACCTTATAACCCTAAAAATATTTTACACCCCTAAAAACCTAAAAATGATAGATAACCAGAAAAACCCTAAAAACCCTAAACCCCTCCATCCTCAAAATAACTAAAAACCATAAAACTAAAAACAATACTAGAAATCCCTAAAAATGTAAAAAAACCCCTTAAAACCCCTATGAAAACCATAAAAATAAAAAAACACAAAAAATCCCTAAAAACATAAAAAATGATAAAACCCCTAAAAACACTAAAAAGACCCTAAAACCCCTGAAAACCACAAATACCCTAAAAAGTCTTCAAACATTAAAAACTGAAAACCCATAAAAACCCTAAAACGACAGAACCTCTAAAAACATTTTAAACCACTAAAATTGTTGAAAAAAAATCTAAAAACCCTTTAATAAATAAAATAACTTAAGAAACTATAAAAACAATACCCCCCTAAAAAATCATAAAACCCCTAAATACACAAAAAAAATCAGAAAACCCCCAAAAATGCCTAAAAACCCTAAGAACTAGAAAAATACTAAAAAATCACTAAATATCCCTAAAAACAAAAAAATCTTAAAAACCATAATACACAAAAAACCCATAAGAAAACCCAAAAAAAATAAAATATAATTAACCCATAAAAACTGAAAAATGGTAAAAACCAAATAAAACATTAAAAACTCCTAATTTTTTAAAAAAACCCATAAAAATAAATAAAACAATAAAAAAAATAAAATCAATTTAAACAAAAAATATTTAAAAAAAACTATAAAACCCCTAAAACCCATAAAAACATAAAAAATAAAAAATAAAATAAAACCAAAAAACCTAAAAACATTGAAAATCCTAAAAACCCTAAAAAATATAAAACACACTAAAAACCATAATTACAGATAAAAATCCTAACAAATACCTTAAAATCCAAAAAATGTACAAAACCCTAAAAAACCTGAAAATCCCCAGGAAGACCTTAGAAACAAAATTCAATTTAAACCCCCCAAAAAACATAAAAACCCTAAAAATACTAAAATTTTAAAAACCCAACTCACCCTACAAACCCAAAACAACCCAAAAACCCGTAAAAATCCAAAAATCCCTAAAAATCATTGAAGTCTTAAAAGGAAATAAAAATCTCTAAAACTGTAAAAAATGCAGAAATCGAAACAACCCTAAGAAAACCGTAAAAACCATATAAAACATAAAACCACTCAAAACCTAAAAACATGAAAATTGCAAAAGACCATAAAAACCCATAAAATCATAACAACCATAAATAACCCAACAAACCAAAAACCCCCTAAAAATACCTAAAACACTATAAAACTAAATACTCTAAAAAACATTTATACCACAAAAATTGTTAAAAATATTTAAAAATATTAGAAACCATAAAAATATAAAAAAAACAATAAAACACCTAAAAACCTCATAATAAAACCATAACAACAATAAAACACATAAAACCCCTAAAAAATCACTAAAAATAATAAAAACCACAAAAGGACCCTAAAAACCAAAAAACTCCAAAAACCATAAAACACCAAAAACCCTTTAAACCCCCTAAAATGCCATAAAACACAAAAAAACCAATAAAACTATAAAAACCATTTAAACCCATAAAGAAATTTAAAATATCTAAAAACCATTTAAACCCTTAAAAAAGTATAAAAATACCCCCAACCCCCCTAAAAAGCCTAAAGATCTTAAAAATCCTAAAAAACACAAAAAACCCTCAAATCACTAAAATCATTAAAAACAATAAAAATCATTAAAAAATCCCTAAGAATGTAAAAAACTTTGAAAAACATTAAGAAGACCTTAAAAACCTAAAAACACTAAAAACACCTAAAAACCTAAAAAACCCATAAAATCCCTAAAACGCTTAAAAACTATTAAAATACCTAAAAACGTGAAAAAAAATTAGAATCCAAAGAATCCCTAAAACACCTTAAAAAAATAAAAACCATGAAACCTTGAAAATAAATATCAAGGCCTTAAAAACTCAAAAAAAAACATAAAAACCACTACAAATCCTAAAAATAAAAAAAACCCTAAAAACCCTAAAAGACCCCATAAACCATTAAAACCCAGAAAACCCTCAAAAACTTGAAAAATATTTATAAAACCATAAAAACCCCTAGAAATCTTGAAAACCACTAAAATCTATAAACACCCTTTATGCCTCTAAAAATGTTAAGAAAATACTAAAAACCCTTACAAACCCTTAAAACACAAAAAAACCTAAAATCCCAGAAAAAACCATAAGAACCTTAAAACCACTAAAAAAACTCAAAATCCCTAAATCTCTAGGAAAATAAACAGCCATAAAAATCCATAAAAACTTATAAAAAATTAAAATTCCCAAAATACCTAAAAACCCATAAGAAAACCTTAAAATCTGAAAAACACTTAAAACTCATAAAAACCTTATAAACACTAAAAACAATAAAAAAATACATAAAAATACTATAAAACATTAAAATCCCTAGAAACCATAAAATCCTAAAAAAGGATAAAAACCCTAAAAACCCATGAAAACCCTAAGAATCCACTAAAAACTCTAAAAATATTTTAAGGCCAAAGGACATTAAAAACTCTAAAAACCCTTAAAAACCATAAAACCCTAAGAAATCCCTAAAACCCCAAAAAATGATAAGAATCCAATAAAATATAAAATCTCTCAAAATCATTAAAAACCCTAAAAATAGATAAAAATCACAAAATATCCCTAAATATCCCTAAATATATAAAAACACATAAAAATCCCTAAAACACTAAAACCCTCAAAAATCCCTAAAATTACTAAAAAAATAGAAATCATACAAAATTACTAAAAATCACTAAAAACATTATAAAACCCCTAAAAACAATTAGTAAAAAATAACAAGCTAAAAACACATTAAACCCCTAAAAACCGTAAAACCCCTAAAATATTAAAAACCCTAAAACCCATAAAATTATAAAAAAACCACTAAAAACTCTAAAATCACTTTAAACACCAAAAAATATTAATAAACTCTAAAAAACCATTAAAAAATTAAGAACTCAAAAAAAACCCCCAGAAACCCATAAAAACCCTAAAACCCTTACAGATTATACAAACCATGAAAATCCATAAAAACTCTAAAAACCATAAAAATCCAAAGAAAAATCTAAAAAACCCTAAAAATGTAAAAAACCAAGAAACCCTTATAAATCCAAAAGACTGTATCAAACCCATTAACATGGGTGGTCTTGGAATTAAAGATCTCAGGGTTTTCAATGAGGCCTTGTTGGCTAAATTCACCTGGAATCTCTTCGTGCACAAGGAAGGTGAGCTGGATTTTCTTAAAGAACGATTCACTGCCCACTTGTGTAATGGCTACACTGGGTATATGCTCTCTTCGGTATAGACCACAATTAAATCCTCATTTCAGAATATTATCTCTCAATCTAACTCGACAGTTTCAAGAAAATACAATCTGAACTGCTGGCTCACCCCTTGGCTCGATTGTCCTCTGCATGAACTTATGCAAGTTCCACAAGGTCTGAAAAACATGACTATCAGTGAGCTCAACGCCAGGCTGATGGAGATGGATGGAATTCTGCCATCACACAGCATCTCCCAGATCTGTTGTTACAACTACGTTGATTCGAACACTCTCCTATGAAATCCGGATCTGATTAGCCAGCTCACGACAAGGGGTTTCTATGAGCATGAATGCCGGAAAGGTTCTGACCCCCCCCCCTCATGGCTTCTGAAATATAAGTGTCAGTTCATTCCCCCTAGACACTTTCTTCTTCTTTGGAAAATTTGGATGCGTATGTTGCCTATGCATGGTCAGCTTCAAAAAACTGGGTTGCAGATTGCCTCGGTCTACAACATCTGTTTGCGAGGTGCTGAAAGCATACATCACCTCTTTATTGATTGCAATCTTGCACACAGATTATGGAGCTACATGCAGGATGTTTTTGGTCTCTGCTTACCTCCTGGAACTTTTTCTCAACGGATGCTTTTTATCAATGATTTTAGCTGCAGTGAGCATCTTCATAACCTTCTTCTTGCAGCATCGGCAACCATTGTCTCTTTCCTATGGGCTGCAAGAAATTATGCTATGTTTCGGAACAAATAATGCTCCACGCATGAGGGTATTATTTCCATGCATAGTGCTGTTCGGCTGGCTGGGAGTCTCCAATCAGGTACGATGAACAACTGATTCAATGATCTTGTTACACTCCGCACCCTTGGTGTCCCTGGTAGGTGCAAAAAACCAATGTTGATGAAGTACATTAGATGGATTCCACCTATCCCATCATGGATCAATGTTAATGTTGATGGTGCGGCGGCAGGCTCATCAGGCCCTTCAGGTTGTGGTGGTGTCTTCCGTACTTGTCGAGGATTTGTCAAGGGTATTTTCTATCACTACATTAGGAATGGATGTTCTTATGAGCCAGAGCTTTGGGCTATTATCAAGGCTGTTCATTTTGCAATTCAATTTGGGTGGTTGCATCTATGGATCGAATCGAACTCAATGCTTGCAGTGGAGGCGCTTCGCCAAAACTCAAGGAAGGTTCCATGGCGCCTTCTTCCTTAGTGGATTGAATGCCTTAGCCTATCCAAGAACCTAACTCTCAGGATCTCTCATGCATATAGGGAAGTCAATATGGTGGTCGATGCTCTCTCCAAGATGGCTATTGAAGAATGCTACTCACGGTGGTCATTCATTGCTCCTTCCTTTTGCACGTCTCATGTAGCCTCTGACATGATGGGTGCTACCCGCACATGAATGTACAAGTCCCCCCTGTAATGTTTTGTACCTTTTCTTTTTATTAATTGAGGCGCCAAGCTTTCTGCTTGGCACGCGCCTTCTTTGCCTTATAAACCCAAAGAAAATAATACAAACCTAAAAATACATAAACCCCTAAAAACTAAAAAACTCTAAAAACAATAAAAACCCCAAAACCCCATAAACCCCATAAAAATCATGAAGCCCCTAAAAACAAAACAAAAACATAAAACCCATAAAACCCCTAAAAACCACTAAAAGCATTAAAATCACTTTTAATCACTAATTTTTTTCAAAAAATATAAAAAACTTAAGAAAACTAAAAATCTTAAAAAAACTCTAAAACCCAAAAAAACCATAAAAACATAAAAACCTTCAAAATTAATAAAAGTCTAAAAACCCCAAAAAAATTCTTAAAAATCCCTAAAAATTACTAAAAACATAAAAAACCCTAAAACACTAAAAATGTAATGAAAAAATTAAAAACCTAAAATCACTTTATACCCCTAAAACCTTAAAAAAGGATAAAAATCCTAAATACCCTAAATAACCATAAAAATACTAAAAACCTATAAAAATAGTAAAAAATCAAAAAAATACCAATGATTGTAAAAAACCCTAAAAACCCTAAAAACCCCAAAAAACCATTAAAACATAAAAACAATTACAATACAAAAAACATAAAAAATATAACAACCCAAAAGGCCCTAAAAATCCTAAAACCCTAAAAACATAAAGCCCATAAATACTCTAAAACCCCTAAAAACCCAAAAGAATCCTAAAAATCACTAAAAAATTTAAAAATACTTTAAAACCCTAAAATAACATAAAAACCATAAAAACTAAAAAATGGAAAAACCCTAAAAACACCAAAAAACTGAAAAATTCAGAAAAAACCCTAAAAATTCTAAAAAAGTCCCTAAAAATTATATATACCCCCAAAACCTATAGAAACCCTTAAAAACCCTTAAAACCCCTATAACGGCATAATACCCCCCAAAACCACTAAAACTATAAAAACCCTTTAAACCCCTAAAATAGTTAAAAATATATAAAAACCCATAAAAAACTAAACGACTCAAGAAATCCCTAAATACCCTAAAAACCCATAAACAGTAAATATCCATAAAAACGATAAAAACATAAAGATCCAAGGAAGGCCATAAAAATCTCTAAAAACATAGACAACCTTGAAAACCCATAAGAAACCCTTAGAAACATAAAATCACTTAAAAAACATAAAAAACTACAAACCTTACATACCATAAATACCCTAAATACATGAAAAATCCTCACATCCCTAAACCCAATAAACATGATAACAATATTTAAAAATAATAAAAATACATAAAAATATAAAATACCTTAAAAAACTAGAAAAACATAAGAAAAAAATGAAAACCTAAAACCACTTAAAACCTCAAACAAAACAAAAAAAACACTAAAATCCCTAAAAATTATAAAAGCCCTAAAACCATAAAAATATATGAAAACCATAAAAAACCCTTAAACCCCATCAAAATCCAAAAAAAACACTAAAAACTAAAACACCAATTTAAAACCCCAAAAATATTAAAAGGCTCCGAAAAACATTATAAACCCTAAAACACATTTGAAACCCTAAAAACACCAAAAACCCTAAAAACCAGAAAACCATAAAAACCCTAAAATCCCCAAAATTCCTAAAAACGATAAAATCCTAAAAAATCCAGAAAAATCCCTAAAAACTAAAAATCTGAAAAACCTTAAGAAAACTTGAAAATGCTAAAAAATATAAAACCCCCAATAAAACTAAAAAAGTTAAAAACCCTGTAAAACCCTAAAACCCCCAAAAACCATAAATCCCTAAAAACATTAAAATACCATAAATCCCCATAAATCCCTAAATCTCCACTAAAACCCCTTTAATCCCCTTAAAATACTAACAATCTCTAAAAAACCTCAAAATCACAAAATACTCAAAGAAACACCCAAAATTCATAAAAACCAAAAAACCCCTAAAAACCCTCAAAATTAGTAAAAACCCCTAAAAATCCATAAAACTCCAAAAAATACCTAAAAATTATAAAACCAAGAAAACTGCACGAAATCCCTAAAACCTAAAAACACATAAACAACTCGAAAACCCGCAAAATCCCTAAAAACCACCCAAAACCATAAAAATCCGAAAAAATCCCTAAAAACCTAAAAAACGTCAAAACCATAAAAACCATAAAAACCATGAAAACTCAAATGAAACCATAAAAACATAAAAACAAATAAAACCCCTAAAAACACAAAAACTCATAAAACCCCTAAAAACTGAAAAACTCTTAAAATAGTGAAAAACTTAAAAATTTCAAAAAAATATATAAAAAACCTTAAAAGGCCATAAAACACTAAAATACCTAAAAACCATAAAACCAACTAAAATAATAAAACCCCTAAAGAGCCATGAAAAAAAATCTAAAAACTCTTTAAACCCCTAAAAAAGTTAAAAAATAAAAAAAATAAAACCCCTAAAAACAAAAAATAAATCCAAAACCCAAAAAAAACCCCAAAAAATATTATCAACCCTAAAAAACCATAAAACCCTCAAAATTCCTAAAAAACATAAAAACTGTAAATTTCCTAAATAACCGTAAAAATAAAAAAAACATAAAAACCCTAAAAAGTGGAAACCCCTAAGAGAACCTTGAAAACCAAAAAAAAAATAAAACACCTAAAAACCTAAAAAACTCTTAAAACCCTAAAAACCATAAAATTCCATAAAATACCTCAAAACATTAAAAACACCTAAAAACCTTAAAATCCCAAAAAATTCTAAAAACCACTAAAAATTTAAAAACCCTTTAAACCACTAACAAGTTAAAAATTATCTAAAAAAATTAAGATGCCTAGAAACTCAAAAAATACCCTAAAGAAACAAAAAACCATAAAAACCATAAAAACATGAATAACCCTTAAAATCCTAAAACCCATAAAAATCCTAAAACCCCCTCAAAATCATTAACATGTAAAAACCCTGAACAACCCTAAGAAACCCCTAAAAACCTAACAACACTTAAAATTCCTAAAGGCATAAAAAATAAAAATATCCATAAAACCCCCTAAAACTAATAAAGCCATAAAAACAATGAACGCCCTCAAAATCCCTAATCCCTGAAAAAACATAAAATTCCTAAAAAAATATCAAAAAAACCCTTTGAATGTAAAGCCCTAAAAACATTGAAAAAAATAAAAACCTTGAAAACATAAAAATACATAAAACCCCTAGAAAACATAAAAAATAAAAAAACCCTAAAAGATCCTAAAAACTCTAAAAACCCATCCTAAAAATAACAATCACTAAAAATATAAATACCCTAAAACCAAGAAAAACCTAAAATCACCAAAAAACTCTAAAATTATTAAAAACCATGAAAAACTAAGAAAAAACTAAAACCGAGTAAAACCATAAAAAACCATAAAACCCCAAAAAGCCCTCAAAATCCCTAAAAACCTTAAAACCCATAAATATCCTAAAAATAACTAAAAATCCATAAAAATATAAAAAACCATTAAAATCCTAAAAATCCTATGAAAACCTTAAAATTCTAAAAATAATTAAAACCCCTAAAAACCAAAGAATTCTAAAAACTCTAAAAGTTACTAAAACCCCTAAAAACAACAAAACACCCAAAAACCTTTAAAACCCTATAAACCCATAAGATCGTAAAAAAATAAAAACTATAAAAACACTATAAACCTTTAAAGAACCTTAAACACTATAAAAAAAATCAAACCCATAGAAAACCCAAAAAATCCAAAAAATCCATAAAAACCCTACAGACCCTAAAAACCCCAAGAAACCATAAATATCCTTATAAACCCTAAAATCCCTTAAATTCATAATGAATACCTAAAATTCCCTAAAATGTAAAAAAAACTGGAAAAACATTACAAAACCTGAAAAACTTAAAACTCTTAAAACCCCTTAAAATATATAAAAAGATAAAAACCTTAAAAACATTACAAACCCTGAAAACCATTAAAACTGTAAAAGTAATAAAATCGTAAAAAACACATAAAAATCCCTAAAAATATAAAAAAACTCCTAATAACCATAAAACACTAAGAAAACATGAAAACACTTAAAACCCTAAAAAATCCAAAAAACAATAAGACCCCTAAAATACAATAGAACCCAAAAAATACATAAAAACCATAAACCCGTAAAAATCATTAAAAACCACTAAAACCATAAAAACCTCTAAAAACTCTTTAAACCATTTATACCCCTAAAACTCATTAAACCCATTAAACAACTAAAATCAATAAAAAATTATAAAAACCTTCAAATAACTAAAATAAAAAAAACCGTATAAAAACAAAAACAACCATAAAAATGCTAAAACCCCTAAATCCAGAAACACCTTAAAATTTGAAAAACCCCAATAATCCATAAAAATACCTAAAACCCTAAAAATGTAAAACCATTAAAACCCCATAAGAAAAACTTAAAAACCTTGAAACACTAAAAACACCTAAAGAAACTGTGAAATTCTAAAAAACCCTAAAAGAACCTACAATAGTAAAACCCTCCAAAAAGCAAAAAAACCTTTAAAAACCTTAAAACCCCATAAAACCACTAAAAATAATTAAAAACTATAAAATAATTTGATACTTCCAAAATTTAAAAAACCTCAAAAAATTTCATAAAAATCTAAAAAATACATAACACCCACCATTAACCATAAAACCCCTAGAAACCCTAAAACCCTCAAAAACCTAAAAACCCAAAAAACCCTAAAAAACCCTAAAAAACCCAAACATTTCACAAAACCCCCAAAAATTTGTAAAAATATAAAAAACCCTGAAAGACAAAAGAAATGTTAAAAAACCTAAAAACACATAAAACCCCTAAAAAACGTAACATTCTAAAACACTAACACCCCTAAAATCCTCGAAAAACCCTAAAACCTCAAAATCCCTAAAAGTCCATAAAACAATAAAAAAACTAAATATTCCCTATAAATCACTAAAAAAGTAAAAAAACTCTAAAATCCTGAAAAAATATTAAGAATCCCCTAATAACAAAATAAAACCTAAAACCCTAAATACCCTAAAAACATTAAATGCCTTAAAAGACCCTAAAACCCCTCAAAACCCTAAAACCCCTAAAAACAATAAAACATCTAAAAAACTAAAAAAACCCTAGAACCCATAAAAAAATAAAAAACTCAAAAATTGCTATAAACCCTTTAAACCACTAAAAATGTTAAAAAATCTCTAAAAACCATAAAACCACTAAAAACTCCAAAATCCCTAAAAACCCATAAAATCCATAAAAACTGATAAGATACTAAAACGACCTAAAAACACTCTAGACCCTTAAAAACCCAAAAATTACTGAAAATGTCCCTAAAATACCAAAAAAATAAAAAAATATAAAAAACCTTTAAAGTCCAAATAAAATAAAAAATCCAAAAAAACTCTTAAAACCCATAAAAAATAAAAATACTAAAAACCTTAAAAACCCAAAAAATGAAATAAAAAACCCTAAAACCCCTAAATACATAAAAAAATTATAAAAACATTAAAACCCCTAAAACCCCACTAAAACTCTAAAAACCCTTCAAACCCCTAAAAATTTTAGACAACTCTAAAACCCTTAAAATCTATAGAAACCCATAAAACCCAAAAAACAAAAACAAACATAAAACCCTAAAAAATATAAAAAGAAACCCTAGAACACTCAAAATATTTAAAAACCCATACAAAACAATATAAATCCCTAAAATTCCATAAAAATCCAAAAAGAACTTAAAAAACCCAGAAAACCATAAAAACCCTAAGAAAACGTTAAAAATAAAAAAAATCCTAAAACCCCTAAAAACAAATAATGCAATAATAACCCTAAAAATGATAACAACCCTAAACCCCCAAAAAACCATTAAAACCAAAAAAAACAATAATTTCCCTAGAAACTAATAAAATAGGTAAAACCCCTTAATAAAAATCAAAAAATCAAAAAACCTTAAAACCCCTAAAAACTCAATATACCCTAAAACCCAAGAAAAACCCTAAACACCCAAAAAACTCTAAAATCCCTCACAATCCATAAGAACCCTAAAAACCATCAAAAACATTAAAATCCAAAAATCACTAGAAATCCGAAAAAATAATAAAAAACATTAAAACCCAAAATAACCCCCAAGAAAACCTTAAAAGTCAAAAAAATACTTAAAACCCCAAAAAACTTAAAAAATGTGAAAAAACCTAAAAACCATAAAACTCCTAAAACTCATAAAAACCCATAAAAACCCTAAAAGCCCATAAAAATACATTAAACCCCTAAAAATCTTAAATTCTGAAGAAACCCTTAAAACCCCAAAATCTCAAAAAAAAACTTCAAAAAATCAAAAACAAATCATGAAAACCCAGAAAATCCAAAAAAAACCTAAAAACCCAAAAAATCCCAAAATCCCATAAAAACCATAAAAAAAATGGATCACATAAAATATATAAAAACTAAAAAGCCTTAAAAACCCGTATTAAAAAATTAAGAGCCTAAAAATACATAAAATCCCTAAAAAGCTAAAAATTAAGAAACACTAAAAATTTCTAAACACTTTAAAAAAGATAAAAACTTTAAAAAATCAAAAAACCCATAAAATCCCTAAAAAACTAAAAACTATAAAAATCCATTAAATCTAAAAAAATTATAAAAATATCTAAAACTCATTAAAATCCCTAAAAATAAAAAACACCTAAAATCCACAAAAATATATATAAAAACCCTAGAAATCCATTAAAAACCCCTAAAACCCTCAAATACTTATAAAACCTAAAAAAACCTAAAAAATCCTTAAGAATCCCTAGAAACATAAAAAACACAAAAAACATGGAAACCATAGGACAAAATTAAAAATCTAATAACACTTAAAACCCATAAAACCAAAAAAAATGCTAAAAACACTAAAACACCCTAAAAACCATAAACACCCTAAAACCCCTCAAAATATCTAAAAAACAAAAAACCCAATAAAAATATTAAAAATCCCTTAAAATCCCTAAAAATGTAAAAATCCCTAAAATCCCTGAAAACCAATTAGAAATCCATAAAAACCTAAAACTAAAAAAACCCCAAAAAACCTAAAAAATGATAAAAAAATAAAAACCATATAATGACCCAAAAATACCCCATAAACCCTAAAAAATAGTAAAAATCCATAATCCTCTTAAAAACAAAAGAAACACAACAAAACTTAAAAATGTACTGGAAACTCTAAAAACCATTTAAATGAATAATAATGTTAAAACGATAAAAATACATAAAACCTATAAAAACTAACAAACTCCTGATACACAAAAAACCACAAAAACAAAAAAATAACCCTTCAAAACCCTAAAATCTATTAAATCCATAAAAACCCTAAACCACAATAAAAATCCTTAAAAATATCAAAAAAATTACTAAAAATGAAAAACCACTAAAAACCCTAAAAAACAAAGAAAACCATAAAAACTAAAAACACGTAATACCTATAAAAAACATAAAATTTTAAAAAAATATATAAAAATATAAAAAACCCTATTATACATAAAACCCAAAAAACATTAAATATCCCTAAAACCCCATAAAAACCGTACAAACCAAAAAAAACTCTAAGAACCCTTTAAACCCCTAAAAATGCTAAATGATCCAAAGAACATAAAATCACCTAAAAACTAAAAAAAAACACCAGAACCCCAAAAAAACACCTAAAATCCCTGAATAACCCTAAAAGCCTCAAAATTGATATAAACTCATAAAATACTAAACAATCAATAAAAATCCATAAAAATGTAAAAAATTATAAAACCCTAAAAAACTGTAGGAAAGCCTTAAAACCCTAAATACACTTTAAACCCATAAAAACATAAAAATGATAAAAACTCAATATACCCTAAAATACAAAAATAAAATAAAAACTTCAATATCCCTAAAGAATTTTAAAACCATAACAATCCTAAAAAAATCCATAAAAACTCAATAAATGTAAAAACCCTAAAAACCTAGAAAAAACCTTTAAAACCTAGAAACACATAAAACCCCTAAAAACATAAAATATTGTAAAAAACATAAAAGACCCAAAAGCCCCAAAATAACCCAGAAAACACTAAAATACCACTAATAGTAGTAAAAATCCATTAAAATTCTAAAAACATTAAAAAACTCTACAAACACATAAAACACTAAAAAACTAAAAAAAACCCTCAAAACCATAAAAACTATCAAAATCCCTAAAATTATAAAAGCCAAAAAAATTCTAAAAAATATATAAAAATCCATAAAAACAAAAGAAAACCATTAAAACCCATTAAAAGAAAAATAAAAACACAAAAACTGAAAAACATAAAACCCCTAAATGCCTAAAAAATGCTAAAAAAACCCAAAGACACTAAAAATCCTTAAAAAGCAAAAAAAATCAAAAACATAAAAAATCCAAAAACCCCATGAAAACCCAAAAACCCCTAAATGATCTAAAAATATATAACTCCTTAGTATAAAACTAAAAACTCTAAATCCATAACAAACCCTCAAAACCATAAAATCCTTAAAAACCTAAAAGCTAAAAAAATCCTAAAAAATAACTAAACTACCAAGAAATCTAAAAACCCCTTAAAAACATATAAAAATCCTATGAAAACTTTCAAAACCTAAAAAAATTAAAACCTAAAACCCTAAAAAAC
The DNA here is from genome assembly GCA_963277665.1 of Viscum album. NCBI lineage: Eukaryota > Viridiplantae > Streptophyta > Magnoliopsida > Santalales > Viscaceae > Viscum > Viscum album. The sequence continues at coordinate 1,419,552,867 of OY728136.1, read as the reverse complement.
AATAAAAACCATAAAACCCATAAAAATCCTATAAACCCTAAAACCCATAAAACCCATTAAAACTCTTACAAACCAATATAATTCTATAAACCACTAAAAACTAAATAACCCATTAAATGAATAAAATACCTAAATATCCTAAAAATAATAAAAATTCTAAAAAACCCAAAAACATAAAACCCCTAAAATGAATGAATCTGAAATGTGATATGAGACCCACTAGAAAATGTTTTATGAACCCTCTTCGATGTTAATGAGTTGAGCACGTAGATCTCTATAATAAAATAGGTGAGAATGGATATAAATGGTGTAAATAAGGAATAATGGAGAGATTTGGTCAAGTTAGAACCTAAAGGGAACTTGTCTTTAAGAACTATAGACACAAGATACTGTAAAAGAAGACCAATCCTTTGATAAGTAAAGAATTAAATAAGAACACAATGGTTGTAAGAAAAACTCATCAAAATAACATTTCCTTCATTTATGATGGTCAAAGAGAACATGGTGGAGGATATTTATATCCAAATAGTGATAATAAAGTATAACACCTAGTTTCCACATGTAAAAATTCCAAAATAATGCTTTTGAAAATTTTGGCACATGTTCATGAATTTAAGGGACAAGTATAACACCCTTTTGGAAAGTAAATTCAACTATCACAATAATTTATATATTATGGATTCCATGGTGGGTTGGGCTTAAAAATCATCGCAAACTATGGTATCGGTCTACAAAATCATTTTTGGGCCTTAATTAATGTAAATATAGGTTTGTATGATTCCCACAAGCAAGGATACTAGGCCTAAAGTTGGAATTCCATAATTAACCCATTTAAGGCCTCCTTCTTTCTCTTAGTCTACACCCATGTCATTGGGCCACCAAATACTCACAATGAGTATTGTGAAATAACAAACATTACTCCCTCCACATCAAGTCCATTTTCAACCTCTTGATGCCTATGCGTTCCATGATCTTCATTATCCCCTCCATCATCGAAACGATTTGTCTAGAATCTGAAAATTAAAAGGGAGAAAGATCAATAATATTAATTTTTAAACTAACATTTCCATACCTATCATAACACTCAATATTTAAGGCATTATCATTTATATTTTCTAAGAATTAGAATGATCCATCTCATTGTGGATGGAATTTTAATTTTCATAACTCCACAAACATCCCTTTTATAGGGTGTTTCCATAACAAACTACCTGGATAAAATATAACTTTCTTCCAACAATTCCTTTCTCTATCACCATATTCTAGTAATAAAGACACAAATCACTAAGGTATTTATGTTTTAATATAGTTAGTGGAAAAAAATAACCTTTTCATAAAATCTTGATTGATTCCTCTACCTCTAAATCTCTCTTTTCCTCTCTTTTATATAAAAATAAAATCGCTTTTCCCTAAAAAAATATTATTTTCATTCTTTTTTTCCACTCTTTTCATTACCTAGTTTATTTTGATGTCACTCATCAAACATTGTTCACTATTTATTTTCCATTATATATACATTTTCTCTATTTTCTTGTTCTCTCTTTTAATAATCTCTCTCAATCCTCACTTATTCTTGATATACCTGAAATAGCCTCAAGGGTGTAAGTATAACATTCCTCATGTTGTACTCAAATGAATAAATATTGGTGTATCCATCATGTGTTACCCTCCTATCAAATTTCCAAGTCCATTCCAATAATATATGACTATCATGAATTATAACAACATCACATATCTCCTTGTCTTCAGAAAACCCAATTGAAAATGGAACATGTGCAAGTTTAGTCCCTTAACATACCCAATATTATTTAACCATTAAAATAGATGATTCCTATGATTCTTGGTTGTAGCTAAACCCAATATGTCGACCATTAAACCACTTTATACATTTTTAAACTACCCCACTTTGTGATCGTACTACATACCTTATCTTTGATGAGGCATCTAGTATGAAAAATTTGATCCCTTTTATATTGATCATGTTATACTTTGGGTTTAGAACACAAATAACACCTTACCACAAATATTTCTCATGTACATGGATCAATATTTCAACATTAAAAAACTCATCAAGTGGTGGAATTTTATCTCATCTTGAACTAGCACTAAGAAAATCTCCATCATCGAAAATATTCTTGGTCCTATTATTTGAGAATTGTGAGGAAAAATTTCCTAATCATTTACATTAAAAACATTTGATATCACGTGATTTGTAAGCAAACATACCATCCATTTTTCCTTTGCATTCTGGAAAGAAATGTTTTTGGTTTGGTCACCTCCTTTGAATCTATTTTGTATTCCTGTATATTTTCTTGTTGTTTGAAATTATTGAACTTTAAAGAATATTTAGAACCCTTACTATAAGATAAAGGACGAATCCTTCTTTTCTTTACATTCTTATCTAATTTAGTATCCATGAAAATAAAATCCTCTATATCCAAATAGTGTTTCAAGTCCACTATGTCCCAAATGTCATATTTGAGGTCATTCACAATCCATGACATGGTGTCCTCTCTCTCTACATAAATATTTCCCTTAATTATGTTTATCTCTATCTCCTTTTGTTACTCCACAATACTCATATCTCCCTATTTCAAAACATATAACTTGGGGATCAAATTGTGATAATAGTGGCTCTAAATAAAACCCATACACATAAGCACTTTTATAACCTCCAAAGTGAGCATGGGTGTTTCTCAAATTTCCCATCAACTTTCTTGTAGTTGGTACCACCAAAAACATGAATATTCAGTGAAATCCAAATCTCCCAAATTCAACTTATTTTCCTCTGAATAAATTTGACAAGAAATAACAATATATACCTTTCTTTCCATTCCATGTATGTTTCAGGATTATTATTACCTTGGAATGAAGGGATCATCGACCTTAATCATACAAGATCATTGTTTTTCCTACATGGTGGTTGATTTCTATGAATTAGTGTCTCTTTAGAAATTTGGAAATCTTTATCTTCTTAAAATAACCTCCACCTTGTTGGTGCTCTATAATTGGAAGGGGATTTCAATTCATCCATCCTTATATTCAACCTTTTTAATTGTTCTTTTACATACCTCATAAAAAACATATTGTATATTTAATTGGTGTTACTCACTTTGTAAAGACCCAGAATTTCCATGGTAATTTTTTTTCTTAAATACATGGGAATTTTTCAAGTCTGCGAAAATTGATGGAGCATGATTCCAAGGCCCGATGTGCCCAGAATCAATTTGTGAAGTTTTGTTCAGGTAAGTTCAGTAAACATACGAGCGTGTTTTTATAGCTTTTGAACCAGTGCTTGGAATTGAAATATGAGGGCATCGTTGAACTCGAAGCGCCGGTATCCGCTTAAGGATACTTTCACTTCGACAGAAGTGGATCGAGAATAAAATTTAGTTTTTGGGTTTTCGTGGGAAATAATAAAATAAAATGAGTTTCATTTGATTTTTATTTGATCCACCATGTGGGTGTTTGGAGGTGGGTCCCATTGGATCTATAACCTACTTGTGGGGGTTGGAAGTGGGGACCACCAAGACATAACCTCCAATGAGAGGTTATAGTGGTGGGGACCACCACACCTCAACATCCCACATGGGGTTAATGTGGGGGGGGACCACCCGAGACCACATAAACTCCAAATTTGAATAATAGGGGTGGGGACCACCTGACCCCTTTTAATGGGAGGAGAGGAAAACCTCTCAACTCCCCTCATTAATGAGGGAGAGCCTCTTGAACTCCTCTAACTTTAATGTTGCCAATGCACCACCCTTAATACGCCAACCTACATAATTAATTTCCCCAATTTAAATATTGTTCCAACAATTAAATTGGGGAAATCATTTCACTTTTGGTTTTGGGTGGAATATTGGGAAAGGAGATCTTGGGAGAAATATAGTTCTCCAATGAAGAACCTCATCTCCCAATGAAGAACAAATAATGAATAACTAAGAACGCCAGTGAGGATCATCTTCTAATTCCTTCTTCGGAACCACCTTCGACGTAGGAAATGTTCGTCTACAATGAATTGACGTCCTCCCTCTCACTACAACATTGATGATCAATGAACAAAGATAGGTGTGTGTTTGTTTTTATCAACATTATTATTGTTCTTTATAAGTTGTTTGTATTCCTCTTGAACCGCTTCCTATCAAACTAATGCGGAGGGACCAGGCCAAACTAACATGGATCGATTCCTCCTCCGTTTTCCTTGTGGTGTGTTCTTCGCATTCTTCTTGGGTGAGGAACTATGGAATATTGCAGGTTCGTTGTGTGATGAAATGATTCTAAATTGATGACACAACATCACGACGGCCTAGTGGACTTGTAGAGACAATAGCGGTCGACGGATCCGACCGAATCAGGATGACCATTTTTTTACCGTTCATCAAGCACGTTAATCAAAACATTTTTTCAGAACATATTGGAGGCCCAAAAATTCTAGTAATGTTTGCGGAACATCGGGGTGACCTAGAGTCTGCAGTTTCATTGTGATCTGAGTGTCAGAACGAAGAACGGGCTTTGCGGGAGGTGTGCTGGCCAGGAGCGTTGTTTCTGGGAAATTCTAGAATACACAGGATGTACTTCTGAAGAACAAACCATGTATTACGGGCGTACTGCGGATGGGGTTTCAGGTGTCAGATGCGTATCACATTGTATGTGACCTGGTCACATGGCGTGTACTCTCTACGTAGCTTGGCATAGGAAGCTTCGCAAGACTTGGCGTGTATTTTGAGAAATACACGGATGGGGGAAGAATTACACGGCTTAACGACATGGCCTGTACTCTTCACACAGCTTGGCAGAGGAAGCTACGTGAGACTCGGCATGTATCCTAGGAATACACGGACACAGGGTGATGTACACAGGCATGTAATCCACCACACGGCCAGGTAAGGCCAGTGACACGGGCTACCCCGTGTACTAGTTACACGGGTTGGAGAACACTGGTTGAGGTTGTGTACGGGCACATGGCCAACGTACACGGAGTCAAACTCAGTTTCTTGGACATGGCATGTAACTATACCACACACTGTGTAGTTGATTTTCTACACGAACAGATTATCGACATGGGACATTGCACACAAACAGTACCCAAGGTCTGACTACACGACATATACCTTATTCCAACAAGCTGTGTACTTTTTGGTAAATTTCTTGGTCACCTCGTCCTTTGTGTCTTGGACACGAATTGTTTGGTATTCCCCCCTATTATGTGGCCGACCTTTGAGATACTTCTATGTGTGACTTCATGATAGTTGGAGTATCGACCTTTAGCTGGTGGAGCGGATCCTCCCAGAGATGAGCGAACTTAGTTCGAAGACCTAGTAGCTGGCTGAGACCTAATGACTGATGACCGATTCGACTCAGAGTGATTCGACTAGAATACTGGGGAGCACCTTGGAGTCGCGGGATACCCACAGTGGGGAGTTCCTTGGTGTCTCGGAAGACCCACAGTACTCGACAGTAGGAGTACCTCAGCAGGCTACGAGGGGGAGCGCCTTGGTGACACGGCAGACCCACGGTGGGGAGCTCCTTGGTGACGCAGCAGACCCACGGTACTCGATAGGAGGAGTACCTCCACAGTACAAGGTTAGTGGGAAGCGCCTTGGTGACGCGGTAGGCCCACTGTACTCAATAGAGGATGATTTCTCAAGTAGCTGAGTTTTCGACATTGTGACTGAGGATGTTACTTGATACTACCCCTAGAATAAAATCCTAGTTTGAGCTGAGTCAGTAAATTTTGTTTTTACCTCATGATTGAGATGGATTACTTGAAAACTTAGGTATATGTATGGGCATTTACCTAAGGGGGGATATCTGTTGATTTCATACTTTGTGGGTTATCCTTGTTGGTTTTGTGAGACCTTGAGGGTCTTAGGGTCACTACTAGGTATCGTTATACTCACAAATGCATGGGATATTCCCACACCTCATTGTGTTGGATGCAGACGATGGACAGTGCTGACTGAGGCTGAGTGTACCAGGACTGGACGGTACCCGGAGGTGGACCACACGACACGGCGGTGCACAGAGGAGATGGATGGATGTGAAGTGTTTTGGAGGCTATCTATACCTACCCTTCATGTGGGATTTCCCAGTGGACGATCCAAGAGCCGTTTTCCATTTTTCCAGTACTTTTACTTTTAGTTTCCTTGTAATTTACAGTTGGGCTTGTATTTTTGTCCCCCCTTTTACTTTTCATCACTCCTTTTGTACACATTTTTATTTAGTGTATTGCTTCAAAGTCATACTTTATTGTGTGCATTTTCATGTTATAAAGGAAATTCCTTCCCTGTTTAGGGATTTACGCCTTTGGTGCTAGTCGCTAGCCCCTGGCCTATGGAAGGCGGGCTTGGGATAGTCATGGCACGGGCCTCGGGGGACGGGTCATGACAAATGGGTATCAAAGGGGTCAGTTATACCACATAACGTAGGTCTCTGATCTTTTCTATGAAGAAATGGTGTTAATGGTACTAAGTGTGGTTTTCAGTTCAGGGAGTCCAGTGTTGGTGCAGCGGCCAATATATCCATACACCAGGATCCTAACTTCTGATTTCCTACTCAGTAAAAGAAAAAACTGATTATGGGTGTGTTTTAAAATGTTTTCTTTAAGTTAGCTCAACCAGGTCAGCTCACAAGGTTTAATCTTTGACTGTGTTGCATCTGTTTCTTTTAGGATGCCTCCTGTAGACAACCAGCTAGATCCCCAAGAGTTGTACGTGCAGATATCCCACCGAGCGAAGAGGCCTTTATGTGGGGCCCTCTTCTAGTGGAGGCACCAGAGGTACCACTACCCGTTGGTCCACCAATGCCACCAGCCCCAGAAGAAGACGATGCATGCCACTTGAGCACGTTTCATGAGTTCCAGCGCCAAAGGCCGCCCAGGTTCACGGGAGAGACAGAATTGTAGGCAGCTGTGGATTGGCTAGAGGCTTTGGTGAGAGTCTTCAGACTAGTAGGGTCACCATCCGTCCTTATGGTGATCCTTGACGCGAGTCTCCTTCAGGAAGCAGCAGGCAGATGGTGGAGCCTGATGCTCTAGGTTCATGACGAGGCAACACTTCTCTGGGCATACTTCAAGAGCCTGTTTTGGGCGGAATTTGTACCAACCACCCTATGTGCCATGAGAATATAGTACGAACTTTTTCTGTAGCAGGTCAGTATGATGGTGGCACAGTACTCAGTGAGGTTCACTAACCTCTCGTGTTACTCCATAGATATGGAGTAGGACCCATTCTTCAGGGCTCAGACCTTCGAGCAGGGGATCGGGCGAGAGATCAGGGCATCGATGATCTCACTCATCATCCCGACGTTGGCGGGGGTGTTAGAGAGAGCCCTCATAGTGGAGATTTTCCTTGTTGATCAGTCTCCAACAGTGAGATCCACCACCAGTCGGCACGTAGTGGATTCTTCTGTTGTAGGAAGTATATAGATTGCATTGAGGTCCAAGAGGACTAGACCCACTGAGGGGTGACCTCAAGACTCAGGGCCAATTGTGTGGGGGAGAGGAGATAGAGCTAGACATTCAAGGAGCGGGTATTGTTGGTTATGCGATGGGCAGGGTCACATGGCTCATGATTGTCTAACCCGCCGTTCATATGATCAGCCGGTAGTTGAGGGACCTCCCAGGAATAGGTCGAGGTTTGATCAAGGCGTTTCATAGGGCACATGCGTATGTGGCAGAGGAGTTGGTTGTGCAGCTAGCGGTGGATGACATTTTGAGGTGTTACTGCCACCATCAGGAGGTCCACCCTGACCACAAGGAGCAGGTGGACAGGTGAGAGCTCAGCTCTAGGAAGCTGAGGCTTACGATCATGGTGCTCTGGAGTTGATTTGAGGGACGGTCTATGTCTACTCCATCTTAGCTACAGTTCTTATAGACACAGGTCACATACACTCTTTCATTTCCACTACCCTCATTCGGAGTTCGGAGATTGCGATAGAGACGTTGGCTCGATCCTTACGGCTAGAGACTCCAACGGGAGCAGATTCGACGATTACACACTGGTGCCGGCAGTGTGAGCTTACTCTAGGAGGTGAGAGCTTTGGCTGTGATCTTCTAGTAGAGGCGTTGAGGCCTTAAGAAATCTTCTTGGGGATGGAATGATTACCTACAGTCCATGCTCAGATCGTCTGTATTGGGTGCAAAGTGTTGTGTGTTCGCATGGATTGGACCAGGTTCACCTTCACCGGCGAGAAGGGAGCCTTTGCAGTATAGGATGGACTTTCCTGGAGGAGAGTACATCCAATCACTCATCATTTGGCCTTCCATACCCTCAGTGTAGTTTATGTGGAGATTCCGACTTATCCCTTAGTGGTGGACCAGTATGCGAATGTTTTCCCTGATGATGTTCTAGGTCTACCTCCTCGCATAGAGGTGGACTTCTACATTGACCTGTACCCCGGGGAAGCACCAATATCTACACCAGCATATCGGATGGCTCCCGCTAAGCTTTTTGGGCTATGGCTACAGTTGGAGGACTTGCAGGGGAAGGGGTTCCTCCGGCCTAGTGTTTCCCTCTGTGCAGCCCCGATTCTGTTCATCAAGAAGGAGGATGGATTCTTGATATTTTGTGTCGACTACCGTCACCTGAAATAGGTGACCGTGAAGAACAAGTACCCACTCCCATGGATTGACGACCTCTTTGATCAGCTGAAGGAAGCACAGTGGTTCTTTAAGATAGTCCTCAGATCAGGCTATCACCAGCCTAGAGTTCGAGATGAGGATGTGAAGAATATGACCTCCAGATGTCGGTATGGCCACAGTGAGTTCTTGGTTATGCCTTTCGGTGTAACCAACACTCTAGAAGAATTCATGGGACTCACGAACAAGATCTTCCAGCCATACCTTGATCAGTTTTTCATATTTTTCATCGAAGACATTCTGATCTACTCAACTACTAAGGAGGAGCATGCCTACCATTTGTAGGTAGTACCAGACACACTCTGAGAGCACCAGATTTATAGTAAGATCTCGAAGTGCCAGTTTTAGATCAGAGAGGTTCACTTTCTCGGACATGTCATCTTGGAGGCTGGAGTTTCTGTAGATCCAGCGAATGTTGAGGTGGTACTTTCCTGGGATCCACCCAGGAGTGTGATGGAGGTACAGAGTTTCTTGGGTTTGGATGGTTACATCGGAGGTTTGTATCAAACTTCTCCAGAGTTGTAGCACCACTAGCAGCCTTAAAAAAGAAGGGGAAACCCTTCATGTGGTCGGAGAGATGCCAGAATAGCTTTCAAGAGCTGAGGCAGAGGCTGAATAGTGCCTCCATCTTCAGGCTTCTAGAGGAAGGCGTAGGGTACGTAGTCTACTGTGACACATCAGGGTACAAAATCGGGAGTGTCCTGATTCAGGAGCGAGAAATGATTGTGTATGGTTCTAGGCAACTGAGATAGCATGAGCAAAACAATGCTACCCATGACCTGGAGTTAGCAGCAGTGGTCTTCGCCTTGAAGATGTGGTGACACTATCTGATGGCTGAACATTTTATCGTGTACTATGATCAAAAGACTCTGAGGTATATCTTCTCTCATAAGGACTTGAACCTGAGACATCGTTGATGGCTTGAGTTCCTCCAGGATTATGACTTCGAGATAGTATATACACCTAGAAAGCGGAATGTTGTAGTAGATTCACTCAATAGGAGATCTGTTATACAACTTCTTGGTGAGGAGAGAGAGTAGCTAGTCTCTTTGAAAATATCCTTTGTGGATAGAGATGGAGCAGCTTTACTACAGTCTCTTGCATTCACACCCTCACTCCTTTAGTGAGTCAGGTAGGCGCAGCGTGGGGATGATAACTATGAGACATGACGTCCTCAGATATCCATAGGGCAGGCAGCTGATGGATTTTATGAAGGTGGGGAGCACTTCTTCCTCTTTAGAGGATGTACTATGGTGCCAGTGTCACTTCAGGAAGATGTTTTGAGGGAGTTCCACACATCCCCTCAAGCGGTACATCTAGGAGTAGTGAAGATATACTAGGATCTCCGGCGACATCACTGGTGGTCAGGGATGAAGAAGGCAGTTGTAGAGTTTGTCTCTTGGTGCCTCACTTGTTAATAAGTGAAGGCAGAGCACCGGGTACTAGAAGCCTAGGTTCAACCATTAGAGGCCCCACATTGGAAGTGGGATGGGATATCCTTAGACATCGTGACGGGTCTTCCACGAACAACCATGGGTCATGACATGATTTGGGTGATCATCAACCGAATCACAAAATCATCCCACTTCCTACTGATTAGAGAGCAGGGTTCAGTAGAGATCTTGGGACACCTCTACATGCAAGATATTGTGCGGATTCATGGAGTACCTTATTCTATTATCTCTGATCATGATGCACGATTTATTTCCCGGCTATAGAAGGGGTTGCATGAGGCTTTCAGGATGCAGCTTCATCTAAGGACCACCTTCCATCCTTAGACGGATGTCCAGACTGAGCAGACCATTCAGACCCTTGAGGACATGTTGTGTGCTTGTTTCCTTGACTTCGGTCCCAGCTATGAAGATCACTTACCTTTGGTGGAGTTTTCATACAACAACAACTCTCACTCCACCATTGGGATGGCACATTTTGAGTCGTTATACGTGAGACCTTGAAGATAACCCTTGTGTCGGAATGACTCTAGGGAGTCAGCACTAGTCGGACCAGAGATGTTACGGGCTACCACAGAGAAGGTGTAGATCATCTAGGTGCGGATGAAGACTAAACAGAGCAGGCAGAAGTCGTATGCTGACAGGAGATGGAGGCATCTGGAGTTCAAGGATGGTGACCACGTCTTTCTATGGGTCTCACCTTGACGAGGTATACATATATTTGGATGAGGCGGAAAGTTATCTTCGAGATTCATAGGACCTTTTCAGGTCCTCGATAGGGTTGGCGAGGTGGCATACCGCTTAGCTCTTCCCCCTCAGTTGCACCGAGTGCACGACATCTTCCACGTATCTCTGCTGAGGAGATACGTGCATGACCCTTCTCACATCATCGACCATGGAGAGATGGATGTCGATGATGGGGAAACATTTACGGAGGTTCTAGTGGATATTGAGTATCGACAGGAGTGAGTCCTTAATGGATTGTCGATACCTCTAGTGCGCATTCGCTGGCGGCACAGGAACCTCCAGGAGAGCACATGGGAGTGGGAGGATCAGATGAGTGCTCATTACCCCCACTTGTTCCCTTAGTTATGAGTTGTGTCTTACAAGGACGTAGATCCCTGAGCTGGGGAGAATGTAAAGACTATGAATTTCCATGGATTTTTTTTCCTGAATACATGGGAATTTTACGAGTCCACAAAAATTTACGGTACGTGATTCTGAGGCCTGGTGTGCCTGGAATCATTTTATGATGTTTTTTTCGGGTACGTTTAGTAAACCTACGAGTGGGTTTTTATAACTTTTGATCCATTTCTTGAAATTTAAATCTGAGGGCACTGTTGAACTCACTGCGCCGGTATTCGCTTAAGGAGACTTTCACTTCAACGACAGTGGATTGAGAATAAAAGATAGTTTTTGGGACTTCGTGGGAAATAATAAAATAAAGCGAGCTTCAATTTATTTTTATTTGAGCCTCCATGTGGGTGTTTGGAGGTGGGTCCCACTAGTTGTATAACCTCATTCTGGAGGTTGGAAGTGGGGGACACCGGGCTATAACCTCCCATGAGAGGTTATGGTGGTGGGGACAACCACACCTCAACCTCTCATGTGGGATTAATGTGGTGGGGACCACCCGAGACCACATAACCTCCCAATTTGAATAATAGGGGTGGGGATCACCCGACCCCTATTAATGGGAGGAGAGGAAAACCTCTCAACTCCCCTCATTAATGAGGGAGAGCCTCTTGACCTCCTCTAACATTAATGTTGCCAACGCACCACCCTTAATACACCAACCTATGTAATTAATTTCCCTAATTTGAATATTGTGCCAACAATTAAATAGGGGAAATCATATCACTTTCGGTTTTGGGTGGAATATTGGGAGAGGAGAGCTTGGGATAAATAGAGTTCTCTAATGAGGAACCTCATCTCCCAATGAATAATGAAGAATGAAGATTGAAGAACAAAGAACTATGAACGCCAACGAGGATCATCATAGATTTCCTTCTTCGAAACTACCTTCGACGTAGGGTGTGTTCGTCTACAACAAATCAACGTCCGCCCTCTCGAACCAATGTCAATGATCAATGAACAAAGGTAGGGGTGTGTTTTTTTATCAATGTTATTCTTGTTCCTCATATTTTGTTTTTATTCCTCCTGAACCGATTGTTATAAAATTAATGTGGAGGAACTGGGCCAAACTAACACGGCTCGATTCCTCCAATGTTTTTCTTATGGTGTGTTTTTAGTGTTCTTCTTGGGTGAGGAACTATAGAATGTTTTCGGTTCATTGTGCGATGCAATGATTTCAAATTGAAGACCCAACATCACGACGACCTAGAGGAGGTGCGGCGACGATAGCAGGCGACGGATCGGACCCGATCTGGACGACCGCTCTTCGACTGTTCATTGAGTGGGTGAATTAAAACGTGTTTTCAGAGCTGATTGGAGGCCCAAAAACACCAATAATGTTTTCGGAACATTGGGGTGACCTAGAGTCTGCAGTTTGGTGGTGATCGGTCCATCAGAATAAAGAACGAGCATCAGGGGAGGCATGCTGGCCAGAAGCATCGTTTTTGGAAAATTTCAGAATACACGGTGTGTACTTCTGAAGAACACGCCGTGTAGTATGGGCATAATGTGGCTGGGGTTTCGGGTGTAAAATGCGTATCACACGACATGTGACCCAGGTCACACGTCATGTACTCTCTACGTAGCTTGGTAGAGGAGGCTTCATGAGACTTGGCGTGTATTCTGAGAAATACACGGACATGGGAAGAATTACACGGCCTAGCGATACGGCATGTACTCTTCACACAACTTGGCAGAGGTAGCTACGTGAGACACGACATGTATCTCGGCGATACATGGACATAGGGTGAAGTACACAGGAATGTAATCTACCACACGGCCTAGTAAGGCCAGTGACACGGGCTACCTCGTGTACCAGTTACACGGGTTGGAGAACATGGGTTGAGGCCGTGTACGGACACATGGACATTATACACAGAGTTGACCCCAGTTTCTTGGACACTATGTGTAACCATACAACACGTTGGGTACTTAATTTTCTACATGACCAGGCTTTGAACATGGGTCGTTGCACACAGGAAGTACCTAAGGTCTGACTACACAGTGCGTACCTTATTCTAACACATCGTGTACTTTTTGGTAAATGCATTGGTCATCTCGTTCTCTGTGTCATGGACACCAATTGTTTGGTTTTTACCCCTATGACATAGAGGAACTTTTAGATACTTCTACGTGGGACTTAATGACAATTAGAGTATCGACCTATAGCTCATGGAGAAAATCCTCCTTAAGATGAGAGAACTTAGTGTGGATACCTAGTAGATGGCTTAGACCAGACTACTGCTGGCCGATTCAACTCGGAGTGATTTGAATAGCCCAGTGGGGAGCACCTTGGAGTCGCGGAAGGCCAACAGTGGGGAGCACCTTGGTGTCGTGGAAGACCCATGGTACTCGACTAGAGGAGTACCTCCGCAGGCTATGAGGGGGAGTGCCTTGGTGATGTGGCAGACCCACAGTGGGGAGCGCCTTGGTGATGCTGTAGACCCACGGTACTCAATAGGAAGAGTACCTAAACAGTCCAAGGTTAGTGGGAAGTGCCTTGGTGATGTGGCATGCCCACTGTACTCGATAGAGGAAGAGTTATCCAGTAGCCGAGGTTTCGATAGTGTGACTGGGGATGTTACTTGATACTACCCATAGAATAAAATCCTGGTTTGAGCTGAGTTAGTAGCTTTTGTGTTTACCTCATTATTGAGATGGATTACTTGATAACTTTGGTATATGTATGGGAAAATACCTAAGTGGGGATATCTATTGATTTCATACTTTGTGGTTTATCCTTGTTGGTTTTCTGAGACCATGAGGGTCTCAGGGTCCCTACTGAGTGTCGTTATACTCACCCCTACATGGGCTATGCTCGCACCTCGTTGTGTTGGATGCAGATTACGGACATCGCTGACTAGGGTTGAGTGTACCAGGACTGGATAATACCCAGAGGTGGACCACATGGTTTGACAGTACACGGAGGAGAAGGACAGATGTAGAGTGCTTTGGAGGCTATTTGTACCTACCATTCAGGTAGGATTTCCTAGTGGAAAATCCAGGAGCCGTTTTCCCTTTTTCCAGTACTTGTACTTTTAGTTTCCTTTTACATTATAGTTGGGATTGTATTTCTGGACCCCCTTTTACTTTTCAGAACTCTTTTTGTAGACAGTTTTATTAAGTGTTTTTTTTCCATCTCGTACTCTGTTGTTTTCATTTTCAAGTTATAAAGTCAATTCCTTCCCAATTTAGGGATTCATGCCTTTGGTTCTAGTCGCCAGCCCCTAGAATATGGAAGGCGGGCATGGGGTAGTCACGACACGAGCCTTGGGGGATGGGTCATGACACACTTCCAATATTTAGGAATACTTAAATAAAATACCAAGAGAAATGAATATGTCTCGCACACACTCCATCCCATATTTACACTTAAAAATTTTATGTTCTATTGTATTTCAATCAATTTTGGAATTTTTTTACAAAATGTAACATGCTTTCCTTTTACCACTAAACTCACCTCATTTATTGTCCTTACCCAATTCCAAAATAAAAATAAAAAATATTTGGTGTGTGGGAATACTAAAATATAATTCAAATATAAAATTCAAAATGGTCTCAAGAGGAAAATGTGGGAAGGGGGGATAGTGGATGAAGAAAAATAATAAACAGACATAGGACTCAAGATATTGCAATTTGTTTAGCCTTTAATTTTTTTGAGCACTTTTGTTTTAATAAATGTTGTATAAAAAATATGACATTCTAGTACGTAAATATATTAGAATCAATAATTTGAAACATAAAATGGAATAAAAGTTATATTTCCATTGTAACATACCACCCATTCTCATTAGCTTCATAAGTGATGGGGGAGATAATAGGACTTAAGTGACATCCCCAATATACCAGAGGATGTAAATAAATGAAAAGGGACTCATAAAAAGATGGGGGATGATTTTATATTTTAATATAAAAAGAAAAAACCAATGATTACCATTACAACCAATCTTCTTAATGATTCATGTGTACCAAAACACAATCCAATACAAGATTAATCTAAAACACAATAACATAGTACAAGATGAATCAATATGACATAACTAATAGAGTTAGATGATAAAAAAACCAAATATGCCAAAGAAACCAAAATACAAACCAAATTTATATAAAATAGTTTAAAAACAATTTAAATCAGTTTATATCAAACCAATATAGTTTCTAAGGAAAAAATAATACAATCCTTCAAACCAAATTTTTTTTCAGGGAATAAATCAATTACTAACATAATAATTTTTCAAGGATCATCAAGAAATATTTAAACCATTTATAAATGTATGATTTTGAATAAAAATTCCACGTCCAAACACATCCTAAACACCAATAAACACACACAATGTTGGTGTCACTGTTGATGGTGGAACTCCACGTCCATACTCCATCCATTTGATGGTGGTACTTTATGACCATTATATATAACATTTAACTCATTTCCAACCATTATTCATGAATCATATGAACTCATTTCAAGAAAATACTTTCATGAAATACTTTACTTTTATCAACCAACAATTATTTTAAAATCACTATTTTTAAATTATAATCAATTGTTTTCCAATAATCCATCCAATTCTGAGGATTTCTAAAACCATAATTCAAAAGAGAATTGCATCAAATACAACAATGATTTTAACATAAATTCAGAGAAATTAAATCAAATTGAAATAAATCCTTCATGTTCTAATTAAAGGGATTTGAGATAGAATCCACATACCAATCAAAATTAGGTGAAAATGAAGAATGACACAACAACTTTAACAAACCAGATTAAATATTCAAGTTTCCAACTTAGACCTCATTACCTCAAATCCAAATAATAATATCCTCTAAATATTTATATCACAAAATATGGATCAATCACCAATGAAATCGATCCATGATTTCAAAAGATGGAAGGATAAGTGATCTAAGGAAAATGATGAAGAACAAGCACTTACCAATGAATTCAGGTCTCCAACCCACTTCAATTCACCCAAGAATATCTCCTGGAACAAAAGGAATTGTATCCTATACATTGAGGGGAAAGTGAATTGATTTTATGTCTTGTTTAGGAAAAGAACATGAGGTTAGGGGAGTAAATATAATTAGATCCAAAAAAATTGGATCTAATTTTCTACAGTGCATGGTTAGGGTGTATAGTTAGAAAAATCATGTGCTAACCATTCATGAGTCACTACCTCCAAAAACACTTCACATCGTTGGCTTACCTTGTTAGAAAATCTATTTACCAACCATGATATACCACACTATCTGGAATTTCACAATTTCTACTAGAAATCAACTTGATTTGGGTAAATTGTATGCCTTACTGTATGCCTCCCCAGTGATAATTGATTTAGTATCATGGTTTCTTGCAGGTGTTTCTTGATTTCTACTAACCATTCTCAAACTATTATCCTCCATAAAATCATAAAAAACATTAAAAATATCCTCGGAACCTTTTTCTACATAACATTATCACATTATATACTTAACATACATGAATAATGGTCGACTACCTAAAACAAGAGTGCAAAAAACTCCCCACCATTGGTATTTAAATCCTAGAAAAGTAAGAAACTATAGTTGTCCCTAAAGAGTTATGGACATTATTTCTTCATTTCATTTTCATTATTTAAGGTTTCCTCTTGAATCAGATCATGTTTCCATAAAACCCATACAATACTGATGCTTTTCCCTTGAAATAATTTCTCTTGCTTATCCAGAATCTGTATCGGCACATGAACCACTATAGAGTATGGATGTTGGTCAACATGATCACATCATATCACATGGAAGGTTGATACTTCTTCAAATGAGATACATGAATGATATTATGCATCGAACCAGACATTTTTGGAAAATAAAATAGATATACTACCTCACCCATTTGTTTAAGTATCTCAAAAGGGACTATGTATCAGGGAGATAACTTGAACTGATTCCTAAAATTTTTATTCCTAGTCATTGGAGACATTATAAATAAAACAATATCAATAACCTCAAAAGAAAACAGCCATTGTAGATTATCTACATATGATTTATTATGAATCTATTCCATATCAATTCTCTTTCAGATTAACTGAATATTCTTCATTTCCTCTTACACAATGCTTGGTCTGAATAGTTTATATCACCATCTTCCAAAAAAAGTGGATAAAGATAATGACTCTCATACATTACTCAAAAATGAGCCATACATATCAAGGCTTGATAGATGTTGTTTTTTTATAAAACCACTAATGGTATGTGGTCTTTCAATGAGCCACCAAAATCCATTACACAATCCCAAATAATACTCTCCAATGTTTGGATCAGGCTTCTAGATTGTCCATCAATTTGAGGATGATATTCCATGATCATATTCAACTGAGTCCCAAGGGATTACTGTAAACTTTTTAAAAAACAAGACATAAACCTAGGTCTCTATTCGATTCAATCGATACTGGAACACCATGTCGCATTACAAATTATCAGATATAGATTTTTGACAAGTACTGTACCATATTAGATTCACAGATAGGGATGAAATGGGATTCTATGCTAAGTTGATCCACTATCACTAATATGTAATCACGTTTCTGAACCATACTTGATAGACTAGTTACAAAATCTATATCTATCTACTCTCATTTTAAAAATGGGAATCACTAAGTACTCCATTATACCCACTAGCTTCTTGTGATCTACCTTAACCTACTAATAGTTTAGGCATCTGAAAACAAACTAAGAGACATAAATATCCATGCCATCCAACCAAAATTGTGCTTTCAGTTTCTTATATATCTTTTTTAATCTAGGATGAATAGATCATCTCGAATATGGATAATCATGAAGGATTGTTTCCTAAAAAGATAAAGGTATGACCATCAAATCTCAAAACCATAACACTGATATTCTATTAAGCTTCCATCCATCAATAGTCTCCCCACCATTAAGTTTTTACCTTATAAAACACATTTAGAATCATATTTTTGGGCCTCTTTAACCATTTCTACCAAATTAAGAACAAAAGAAACTAGAAATAAAATATAAACACTACCTTTATCTTTACAATCCAAACGTATATAGGCAATCACCTATATTAGCAACGAATGATTTGAAGCCACTTTCACCAAATGACCATATGAATTTCTTCTTAATGAAACCACCTCAATTTTCCCTTTTACTGATTTATAGTTTATGTAAAAGTTAAAAAATTTAATATACTTCATCCATATTTTTTTCTTAAATTCAAATATCTTTATGATAAAATTTGTTTCAAGCTCTTATTACCCGTAAACACCATGTATTTCTCACAAAAAATATAATGATTACATTTCTTAAAAGCATGGACCAGATTAGTTAATTGTGAATCTTGTGTGGGTTGTTATTCTAATGGAACAACAACTGTTGTGATCCATAAGAAACAAAATGATCTCACTTTATAAGAACACACCCCAACCTAGACCTTGAAGCATCATAATACACCACATAAACTTGTCCTGATTTTAGAAATATAAGGATCAGTTCTGATGTATAGAAAACTTTATTCTCTTGAAAATAAATTTTACATTGATTATTATATTGAAATGAAAAAAATTTCCTTTTAAAATATATAATTTTTTAAGCTAGTCATTACAATTCCTGAATAAAATATCGATAATAGCTATCTAGACTAAGGAAACTACATATCTCAAAGGTATTATTTTGTGGTCATCAAAAGATCATAGACTCTATCTTTTCTGGATCCGTGAAACACCTTTTTTCAAAGATAACATGGCCAATTAAATATACCTCTTTTATCCAAAAATAATTCTTTGAATGTTTGGCATAGATATGATGACCCCACAAGATACCAAACACTATCACCAAGTGTTGATCACACTCAACCTTTGTCATAAAATACACAAATATATCATCCAAAAATACCACCATAAAATAATCTATATACCTTTCAAATATCTGATTTATCATTTCTATAAAGATATATTTTTCATTCATAAAACTAATATGTATAACCACATACTCAAACTGGCCATATATACTTTTGAAATATGTCTTTATAACATCCTCCTTCCAAACCCGCAGTTGGGGATATCCTGAATACAATTCAATTTTATAGAATCACTATGATTTCCTCAATTGATAAAACATGTCATCAATGTGTGGAAGAGGATACCAATTCTTAATCATAACATTATTATTCTTATGATAATCCACACAATGTATAATATTTTTATCCACCTTTTTAAAAAAAGAACTGGGGCTACCCATGACGAAATACTAGACTAAATGAACAATTTTCATTCCAACTCATACAACTAGACATTCAATTACATTAATTTGGTTGGTTCTATTTGATAATATGGAAGTGGTATATAATTATTCCCTAGTAAGAGATCGATCGTAAACTTTAATTATCTTGTGGGTGGAAACCATGAGACATTATTTAAAAAAAACATCAGGAACCTAATCAATAATTGTTTGAAAACCATTATTCTTGATCTCATCCACATATTCCAAGGTCAATGCCATAAAGTGATTTGAGATATTTCCAATACTAGTTCCAAAAATCATGCTCCACATGACTTTACATTCTTATTTCCTCTAAAAATATACTCTACGCCATCATCAATTGTAAAACTAACCATTATGATCTAATAATCGATGTGATATTTGAACATTTTCAACCAATCCATACCCTGGATTAAGTCATAGACATCCATATCAATAATTGAGAAGTCCCAAATCAAATCATCCCCATAGATAGTTAAAGTTATTTACATTATGTTTTGCGAAAGATAAGTTTGAAGGTAAAAAAACAGAGGGCATTATCACAACATGAAAACCCAAAATATCAAAAAAATGATAATAAATAAAAGCATTCAAAGCACCCATATCAAAAAAACATAAGGGTATAATTAAAAAGAATCATATCTATCACCATTGAAGGTCCTGATTGATCATCCATGATAACTTTCTTTTGTCCTTAAAATTTCTTACTTTCTATGATTTTCTCTTCATTACCCTATTGAGATTGCTCTAGTTGAGAATTCCTGGTTTTCTAAGAATCTCCATGGATTTCTCGAGTTTGTTAATAAGATTTAATCTATTTCACTCATCCCATAAAATCATATTATGCTTGAGAAGCATTAGTTGTGTCCCTAGAACCCTTTCTTGGAGAATTATGAAAATAATGTTGTAGATGTCCCATATTATTGCAACTATTACATGCTCTAATTTTTTATATAAAATATCTCTTTATGTAATCAGGAGGACCACATTGAAAACAATCGGGTCTACCCTTTGGTTTAAGAGTAAGATTTACTGATCACTTCATTTAATTATACTTCATAGAACCATCTTTGAAATATGTGTCACTCTTCCTTTTATTCCCAACATTATTGTTATCATAGGTTTTAACATGCTTCCTCCAAACATATTTCATGAGATATCGCTTTCTTCCATTATTTCTCTATTGTTTATCTTTGTATAATTTGATGTACAAAGAATGAAAATATTTGAGAGAATCTTTTTCCTCAACCTTAATTCAAAAATGCATGCCTTAAAGGATGTATTTGAAGAAACATTAGGTGAAAGTGGAATAAATTGATAAATCCAGATTCATACTCTATCAGTATGAGGTTCTCATACTTCAATATAATGAATAATGTTATTGTTTCAATCCATAAAGTACGATGATAGAATTACTTGTTAAAAAATTATTTAAAATATTCTTATGCCATGCCTTGGTCCAATTTAGCTAATAATTATAAATCCCACAATTAGCATGAAAGTTCTTATACAATGTTCATTTCCATCTTCAGCTTCATCTTAGTTCATGTACTAAGGAAATTGAAGATTTGATTCATCCTATTTAGTAACACTTCCACTTTTTTATGTTCTTAATCAGCCTGAAATATGGGTGGATTCTGATTTTGGAACTGAAATTAATGTTCCACTTACCTTGGTTCATTGTTTGTGTTCCCTCTATCCATGGATTTAAATGCCTCTAAAATACTATTCACTAACTATTGGTTCACCTGTGGCTCTGGTACAACCACATTCTCAGTAGGCTATTTTAGGTGGTTTTTAAGGTGCTGACCTAGTTCCATTTTCTATAACAAAAATGAAAACTCCATTTAGTCTCTCTCTTTAGCAACTAATGGCCTAGAAATTTCAAATTTACCACATCACACATATCACAACATGGCTTTCCAAAATTCAATAATTTCTAATTCTAAACCATTTTTAAAAATTCCACCTTAATTTTAGAAATCAAAACATGTTCCACTATTTTCATAAATAAATTTTTTTCACTAAACATTAAATAATTACACAAAATCAATTTTGTATTCTTAGTGGGAATTAATTTATATCAATGAATTTCATGCTCTTCTCATCTTCTAAACTTGTGACGGTGAGTTTGAAATTCCTAAAAGTGTCTCAAAACCATCATGTACCCAACTCTATGGTAACTTGATTTACAACATAAAGAGATTAGCTACACCTTATTATGATTTACATTTAATGTTTTGATAATCCTATCTCCTTGCTATCATCCAAATAGATTAACCAATATTATTTGAAATACAAGGTCTGAACAAGATGATACCATTTGTGACATCCCTTCCCTCCTCATTGGCTTGAGACGTGATGGGTGGCTACAAGGCCTTTGGTGACATCCCCATGGCACCAAAAGATGAAAATAAATTCCAAGGGAATCATAAAGAGTAGGGGGATGATTTTACCTTTTAATATAAAATGAAAAAACTAATGATAACCATAAAAAAAAGAAAATTTAACGATGAATGAGTACCAAAATGGAGGCAAATACAAGACTAAACCAAAATAAAATATCAGAGTATAATAAGAATCAATGTGACATAAACTATAAAACCAAATGATTATAAAAACAGAAGACACCAAAGAAACCAAAAACAACTCCCAATATTTTCAAAGTTCCAAATCCACATGCCCAATAGAAGGTACCAAGAAACATCACTAACAAAGTGGGATACCTTTCCTAAACCTGTTTCTTGATATATAACATCCAAAAATGCATTATAGTTCCCAAGAAGGGGGTGAGTACAAAACTTAGTAGGATATTCTCAATGAAATCTCAAATAATTCCATTATTATTGAAAATTTTATAACATTTATATGAAATATTTTAACAACGATTTAAATCTATTTATATCAAACTAAAATAGTTTTCCAAGGAAAAAAATAAAACAGGCCTTCAAAACCATTTTTTTCATGGAATACATAAACAACTAACACAATAAATTTTTAAGGAACATCAAAAAATATTATAACCATTTATCTATTTATGTTTTTATATAAACATTTCTATGTCCCAAAACATCCTCAACACAAACACACACAAAATCATGGTGTTACAATTGACGGTTGAACTTTACGTCCATACTCTGTCCCTTTGATGGTGGTGCTTCACAACCATTATCCATCCTGCTCAAATCAATCCCAACCATTATGACTAAATAATACAAACCCATTTCAATAAAATCATGTCCATAGATACTTCAATTAAATTAACCAAACACAATTTTAAAAGATCCATTTTAAAATTATAAACAACTATTTTCCAAAAAACAATCCAATTCCCATGATTTCGAAACCTATATTTGAAATGACAATTACATAAAATAACAACAATATTTTCACAAAAAAAATCAATAAATTAAATGATTTTTAAATCTATCCTCTAATTTAAAATCAATAGTAGTTGAGAGAGAATCCACCTACCTCTCAAACATAGCTAAAAACAAAAAATGACACGAAAACTTTAACTAATTGGTTTAAATATTCAAGATTCCAACATAGATCTCATTCAATTTAATAAAAATAATCATATCCCATCAATATTAACATCACAAAACATGTATATATCCCCAATGAACTAGTTCCATGATTCCAAAAGAGGGAAGAATAAGTTATCTAAAGGAAAAATTGATGAATTAGAACTTAATGAAAAGTATGGGTCTCCAACAGTCTTGGATTCACCTTGGAATAACTCCCAGATAGAAACAAATTGTACCCACCACCTTGGGAGGAAGAGGAATTATTCTTATGGTCTATTTATGAAAAAAAAGAGGTTAAGTAGGTAAATTTGATTAAATACACAATTTTTTGTTCCATTTTTCCAAAATTCATGGTTAGGTCACATAGTCAAAATGTGGGCTAACTATTCATGAGACATTGCATCCAAACACACCTCGTATGATTGGCTCACAGGGTTAAATAAACCATGTGGTAACCATGAAATACCACACATTCAATAATTTCACTATTTTTATGGATCATCCACATGATTTAGGAAAACTGTATGCCTAAATTTGTACCTCCCATGTTTCTGCTATTTTAGTTTCACAATTTTCTGGAGGTGTTGCATGCTTTCTACTAACCGTGCTCAAAATTGTGAACCTCCATAAAAGCCTAAAAACATTAAAAATATCTTATGGACCTCATAAAACATAACCTAATCATTTTATATACTTAAAATAAATAAATTAAGAATAAGGTACCTGATACTGGGGGTGCTACATGTGCAGTTTTAAATTTTAGAATTCATCAATAAAATTTAAACCAACTGTATGTCACAATTTATTGTTTTGACTTTAATGATTATATATGGATAAGAAAGGTGATATTATAAACTACATGATTGATATATTTTACATAAAAATGAATAAGAAATGATGTTCATAGTTGACGAACAAAATAGACTAGAATTAATTTCAGCTCGATTCAAAGAGAAATGAAGATGGAAGAAGGGATAAAAATATGATGAACCTGGTTTCTATTAATTGGAATCTAATACCAAATGATACACGATATAAGAACTATTAAGAAGTTTCCTAGGAACATTTTTCAATATTTCCATGTTTAGAAGATGTATCACCATAATAATACATGTTAAAAGTTCTATAAATGGTTGAAATAAGGATGCAAGTAAAGATTTGGTCAAGGTATAACCCAAAGATGAATTTTCTATAAGAACTCTATCAAAAAAATGCCCCAAAGGATGAAAAATATATTGATAAGTTAATAATTAAGAAGGAACACAAATGTTGCAAGAAAAAGACAGCATGATAACATTTCCTTCATTCATGGTGTTCAAATAATACAAGGGGGTATCTATTTATAGAAAAATATTGATAAAAAATTCTAACACCTAGTTTCCACATGTCAAAAACCATAAATGATGCTTCTGATGATTTTCAAACATGTCTATGAATTTGAGGGGTAAGTGGAACAGTCTTTTTGATGCTAAATAAAACAAGACCACTACTTTTTAATTTGGATATTCCATAGTGGGGTGGGGTGGACATTTTTTTGCATATTATGGGATGGGTCTTTAAAAGAATGTTTGTGCCAATATTAGTGTAAATATAGGCCCAAATGATTCCACAAAGCAGGGGAATTAGGCCTCCCACATGAATTCTAGGATTAAACCATTTAAGGTCTCATTGATTCTCTTATTCCACTCTCTTTTCATTGGGTCACCAACACCTCGTAATGAGTGTTATGCAATTATGCACATTCCTTTCTCCTCATCAAGTTCTACTTCAACCATTTGATACCCATGTGTTCTGTGATCCTAATGAAAAAATAATAAAACCTTAAAAAACAAAAAAAACACTGAAATCCCCTAAAAAACCTAAAAACACTAAAAACCCTAAAAAACCAGAAAGTCCCTAAAAACCTAAAACCCCTCAAAATCCATAAAAACCTTAAAAACCATAAATATCCTAAAAAATCATTAAAAATTCCTAAAACGTAAAAAAACAATAAAAACACTAAAAACAATAAAAATACTTACAACCCCAAAAAACATAAAATGCTAAAAACCCTGAAAACCCCAAAACAACTAAAAACCATAAAACCATTAAACAACTAAAAAAATGATGAGACCCCATAAAAACCCTACAAACCGAATGAAAACTCTAAAACCCCTCAAAACAATGAAAATGTAAAAAAACTCTAAAAACATTTAAAACCCCCAAAACAAAAAAAAACTGCAAAAAAACCATAAAACCCTAAAACCTAAAAATCCCTCAAAAAAGTAAAAATCATAAAGGCCTAAAAATTCCTCAAAATAGAAAAACCACTAAAAAGATATGAAATTATTAAAACCTAAATACACTAAACCCACTAAAAACATTGAAACACAACAAACCCAAAAAAACCCTAAAAACACATAAAAACATTAAAAAATCCCAAAAACCTATAATACCTCTGAAAAAAATAGAAACTCTAAAAACCCATTAAATCCATAAATAAATTAAAAATTATAAAAAAATTAAAACCCACAAAACCACAAAAAATCCTAAAACGCAAAAAACCATAAAATCCTAAAAACAATAAAAATAACTAAAAACCCAAAAATAATATAAATCCAAAAAAAAATCACTAAAAACCCACTAAATTTTTTAAAAAAACCTACAATCCCTAAATCACACTATGAAAGCTGTAAAAAAATAAATAAAACCCATAAAAACAAAAAAAAAATGATAAAAACCCTAGAAAACCCTAAAAACCAAAAAAACCCTAAAGAAATTAAAAAGCTAAAAATTAATAAAAACCCTTAAAATCCACTGAAAACTCTAAAAACAGTTTAAAACCCTAAATACATTAAAAAAATTCTTAAAACCAATAAAACTCTAAAATACTCAAAAAACAATATAACCTCCAAAACCAAAAAAACCCTAAAACCACAAAATTTCTAAACCATCAAAATCACTAGAACCCCATAAACTGTAAAAATCTTAAAAATAACTAAAAATCCCAAAAAACATAAAAAACCCTAACAATACTAAAAAAATCCTTAGAAAACCATAAAGACAAATAACAATTAAAACCCTTAAAAAACCAAAAAGATTCTAAAAATCCTAAAAACCATAGAAAACATAAAAAACCCAAAAGAAAACTCTAAAACCATAAAAAATTATAAAACCCCTAAAAACTACTAAAAAAATTTTAAACCCTAAAAACATTAAGTACTCTAATAATCTGTAAAAACCCTTAAAAATAAAAAAACCCATAACAAATTAACTATAAAATACAAAAAAAACTAGAAAAACCTCAAAATCCCTAAAAACCATAAATATCCTAAAAAATCCATCAAAATCCCAAAAACCTAAAATCCCTAATAACCTTAAAAACCCCTAAAAACCATAAAACCATAAAAACACTTAAAATCCCTGAAAACCTAAAAATGATAAAAATCCTAAAAACCCTAAAACACTCAAAATTCCTAAAACCCCCAAAAATCCAAAAAAAATCTTAAAAATCCCTAAAAATACATAAAAAACCCCTCAAACCCCCTAATGAAACCGTAAAACCCTAAAAACCATCAAAGACTCTAAAAAACCCAAAACCCCGCTAAAAACCATAAAACACTTAAAACCCTATAAAACCAAACCAACCCCTTAGAGATACTAAAAACATTAATAACCCTTTGAATACCTAATATTTTTAAAAATACCTTAAAACTCTAAAAACTCAGAAAAACCCTAAAACCCCAAAAAACGCAAAAAACAATAAAAACCATAAAAAACCCCTAAATCCCAAAAAACCATGAAAAAAATTAAAATCCAAAAAAAACACCTAAAATTCCCTAAAAACATAAAAAAAACTAAAACCCTAAACCATAAGAAATCATTAAAAACCGAACAAAACCTAAAAAAACCTCAATAATCATAAAAATTATAAAAACCATAAACCACCAAAAAAATATTAAAAAACTATTAAACCCATAAAAACCCTAAAAACATACTAAAAATCAAAAAAATCTTTAAACAACTAAGAATGTTAAAAAATCTAAAAATATTAAAACCCCTAAAAACTCAAAAAACCAAAAAACCCCTTAAAACCCCTAAAACACTAAAAACAATAAAAATACTAAAAAACAGTGAAAATACCTAAAAACATAAAAATCCCTAAAACACATGAAACCCCCTAAGAAAACCTTATAAACCTAAATAAACATTAGAGCACTAAAAAATCTAAAAACACTAAAAACTAATAAAACCCAGAAAATCATAAAAACAGTCAAAATCCAAAAAACCCAAAAAAGAATAAAAATCATAAAAAATACCTACGAATACCTGGTAATGAAAAAAAACATGAAAAATCCTAAAAAAACATTAAAGAACTAAAAACACTTTAAACCATAAAACCTAAATACCTTAAAAACCCTAAATAACCATAAAATCCCTAAAAACCATAAAACCCCATAACAACCTTAAAACCCTTAAAACCCCATAAAAACTCCAAAACCCATTAAAATACAAAAAATCACTACAAACAAAAAATACCCTTTAAACCACTGATAATGTTAACAAGCTCTAAAAACATTTAAAATCCTAAAAACTAAAAAAACCCAAACACCCCAAAAAACCATAAAAGCATAAACCCCAAAAAACACTAAAAAAAATCAAAATCCCCAAAATCCCAAAAACCCATAAAAATACAAAAAATCTCTAAAAATAAATAAAAACATAAAAAAAATATAACCCCATAATAAATCCTTAAAAACCTAAAAACACTTCCAACCTGTAAAAAACCTATGAATTTCTAAAACCCCTAAAACCCCTAAAAACAACAAAAACCCTTAATACATTAAAAACAATAAAACAACTATAAAAACTAAAAAAACTAAAACTATAAAATAAATTTAAAACCGTAAAACCGTTAAAAACATAAAAAACTCACTAAATGCAAAAAAACCCAATAAAACAAATAAAATCATAAGAAAACGTAAAAAATCCATTAGGTCGTAAAAACCCCAAAAAATGATAAAAAGAACTAAAAAAACATAAAAACATAAAAAACACATAAAACCCCTATAAAAACTAAAAAATGTTAGAGACCATAAAAACCATAAAACCCATAAGATGAAAAAATCCTAAAATCCCTAAAAACTGAAAAACAATAAAAGCCCAAAAAACCCAAAAACCGTAAAACACAAATAAAACTCTAAAACAAATTAAACACCCAAAAATGTTAATAAACTCTGAAAACCTTAAATAAAACATAAAAACTCAATAAAATACTAAAACCCTAAAACCCAAAAGACCAAAATACCATAAAACCCCCTCAAAAACGCTAAAAACCCTAAAAACCCTAAAAAACATAAAAATCCTAAAAGGACCTAAAAATACCGTAAATTGTAAAAATCCCTACAAAAGTGAATCCCCATAATAAAACATTTAAAAAATTAAATCTAATAAAACCCCGAAATATTTAAAGACACTAACAACCTAAAACCCCTAAAATCCCTAAAGATTCCTAAAACACTCGGAATCTCAAAAAAACCCTAAAAACTGTAATGTCCTAGAAAATACCTAAAATCACTAAAAATTAAAAAACCCTAAAATCCTAAAAACCCTATGGAAACCATAAAATCATAAAAACACTTAAAATCCCTAAAATTACTCAAAAATGCAAAGAACCCTAAAAGACCCTAAAACACCTAAAAATAAAAAAACACTAAAATCCTTAAAACCCCAAAAACCCTATAAAAACCAAAAACCACCACCAAACACTCTAAGAATATCATAAAACCCAAAAAATAATAAAAAAATACAAAAAAAAGTAAAAACCCAAACAAACTAACCCCCACCCCCAAATTGAAACCCTAAAACCCCGAAAAAACCCTCCAAATCCCTAAAATCCAAAAAAAAATCCGTAAAATGTAAAAAATCCCTAAGACCATAAAATCCCTAATAAAACCATAAAAACCAAAGATCACTTAAAATCCCTAAAACCCTAAAAAATTATAAAAACCCAAAAAATCTTAAAAACCCTAAAACACTCAAAATGCCTAAAATCCCTAAGAACTATAAAAATCCTAAAAAATACATCAATATTTAAAAGCTCAAAAACCCTTGGAAACCCCTATGAAAAGCTTAGAAACCTAAAAAAACTTAAAACCCAGAAAATATCTAAAAATTATAAAATACTTAATGGTCCAAAAAACCGGAAGAAACCCCCAAAAATCCATTAAACCCCCTAAAAACCCTAAAAAATTAAAACCTCTAAGAAACCATAAAAACACTAAAAACAAACAAAAAATATAAAAATAATTTAAACCCCTGAATTCGTTATAAAAACTACAAAAAATTTAAAACCCTAAAAACTTAAGAAAATCAATAAAACACCAAAAAACCATAAAATCCAAATAACCGAAAAAATTCTAAAAACACTCAAAATCCCTTAAACACCTAAAAACCCATAATAATCCTAAATGATCCTTAAAAATATATAAAAACATAAAAATACCTAAAAACCCATAAAAAACTATGAAAACTTTAAAAATTGAAAAACACTTAAAATCCCTAAAAACTTATAATGTGATAATACCCATAAAACCCAAAAAAATGTAAAACCCCCTAAAAATAATAAAAACCACTTAATGCCCATAAAAACCACTTAATACTTTATAAATCCATTTATACCCCAAAAAATTATTAGAAAACTCTAAAATACATAAAACCCCTAAAAAAATCCAAAAACCCCCAAAAAATTAAAAAATCCCTTAAAAACCATAAAACCCATAAAATACCCAAAAAGCCCTCAAAATCACAAAAATTATAAAAAACCAAAACAATCATTAAAGGCCCTCAAATCAAAAAAATGTAAAAAACACTAAATACCAAACAAAACACTAATAAAACCCTAAAAATCCAAAAGACACTTAAAAATCCTAAAACCCTCGAAACACTAGAAAACCTGACAACCATAACAACCCCTAAAAACCTTAAAAACATAAAAACCCATAAATTCCATAAAAAACCACTAAAACCTAAAAAACAAATTTAAATCCCTAAACATTGAAAAACTCTAAAAAACATTAAAAACACTAAAAAACTCAAAAATTTTGAAATATAGAAAAAACTATAAAAACCCTGAAACCCCTCAAAATCTCTAAAAACCATAAAACAATAAAAATCATAAAAATCCATAAAAATCCCTAAAAATATAAAAACCCCTTAAAACCCAAAAAACCCATAATAAAACCATAAAAACCTAAAACACACTTAAAAACCCTAAAAAACTAAAACTGACAAAACCCTAAAAAACTCTTAAAACCCTAAAAACATCTAAAAACCATTAAAACTATAAAACCCATAATAACCCTAAAAAGAACTGAAAACTCTAAAATAGTTTAACCCACTAAATTTAAAAAAAAACTCTTAAAAAAACATTAAACCCCTAAAAACTCAAAAAGAACCTAAAACCCCTAAAAATCCTTAAAACCCTCAAAATCCCTAAAAACTATAAAACCCATAAAAATCATAAAATAATACTAAAAGTACCTTAAAATGTAAAAAAACCTAAAAACCCATAAATAAACCTAAGAAAACCATAAAAACCCAAAACATGTAAAACTCCAAAAACCTTAAAAACTCTAAAACCCCTATTAAATTTAAAAACACTAAAAACCGTAAAAACCCTAAAAAACCATAAACCCATAAAAACCCCTAAAACCTTAACAAACTCATAAAAACAAAAATACCCACTAAAACTCTAAAAACCCATTATAACATAAAAAAATAGAAAAAAAATATATTAAAAACCCAAAAAAATCAAAAAAAACCTTAAAACTCCCAAAAAACTCATAAAAACACTAAAACCATAAATAACAATAAAACCCCTCAAAATACCTAAACCCCAATGAACCATAAAATTCCTAAAACAGCTCTAAAAATCAATAAAAATGTATAAAATTCTAAAAATACTGAAAACCCTTAAGAAGGTCTTAAAAACCTAAAAACACTTAAAACCCCTAAAAAACTAAAAATTCTAAAAATCCTATAAGACCCTGAAAACTCTAAAAACCATAAAAACCATAAAAACGATAAAAACCCATAAAAACCATTAAAACCGTCATAAAATCTTGAAAACCACTAAAACTATAAAAAAAATCATTGAACCCCTAAAAACATTAAAAAAATTTAAAATGTTAAAAACTCAAAAAAAAACACTAAAACCCCCAAAAAACCATTAAAACCCTAAAAACAATTAAAACCCTAAAAATCAAAAAAAAACCGTAAAATACATAAAAAACATAAAAATATCCTAAAAATCCCACAAAACATAAAAAACAAGAAAAACCCTATGAAAACCTTAAAAACTAAAAACAATTTGAACCCAAAAAATGCTATAAACAATAAAAATACTAAAAATCCCTAAAAATTCTAACAACCATAAAAATAGTAAAAAATAAAAACCCAAAAAACCCAAAAAACCCCATAAAAACACAAAAACAACTAAAACTCTAAAAACCCTTTAAACCAATAAAAATGTTTAAAAAAATCTAAAAACATTAAAAACCCTATAAAATAAAAAAACTCTAAAAACCCAAACACCCAAAGAAACTCTAAAAACCCTAAAATCCCCCATAAACCTTAAAAACCATAAAAATCCTAAAAACCCCTAAAAATTACTAAAAATGATAAAAACCCTAAAACCCTAAAAACCCCTAATACAACGTTAAAAACCTAAATACACTTAAACCATTTAAAACATAAGAAATGATAAAAAACCTAAAAAAACCTAAAAACCCTCAAAATTCCTAAAAAAATAAAAACTATAAAAATCCTAAAAAGTCCCTAAAATCCCAAAAAAAAATAAATAAAACTCTAAAACAAAAAAAAACCCCTATGAAAACCTTAAAAATATAAAGACTCTTAAAAACCATTAAAACCTAATAGCATAAAACACCTAAAAGTCCATTAAAACCCATATCACTCAACCCTAAAAACTATAAAAACCCAAAAACAACTAAGACATCAATAACTATTTAAACCCATAAAAACATAAAAAGACCCTAAAAAACAAAAACAAACAAAACCCCAAAAAACCCAAAAAATCCAAAACCAAAAAACACTATGAATCCTAAAAACCCTTAAAAACACTCAAATCCCTAAAACCTTAAAAACCATAAAAATCCATAAAAATTCCTAATAATGTAAAAAACCCCTAAAGCCTTGATACACCTAATAAAACATTAAAAACCATAAAACACATAAACCATAGATAACCTAAAAAACTAATAACCCTGATAAACATAAAAACCATAAAAAAAATAAAAATCCATAAAAACCATAAAAACACTAAAACCCATAAAAAACTAAAAAACTGACCAAAAAATAGAGAAAACCCCTTTAAACTCGTAAAAATGTTTAAAAATCTAAAAACGTTAAAAACAATAAAAAAAATTAAAATTCCTCAATCCCCAAAAAACCATAAAAATTCTAAATCCCTAAAAACCCTAAAAACACTCAAAATCCATAAAAACACTAAATATATAGAAAAAGTATAAAAATATCTAAAAACTTAAAAACCCCTAAAACCCTGAGAATCCAAATGAAAACCTTAAATACCTAAAAACACTTAAAACCACAAAAACCCCAAAAAAATTTAAAACCCATAAAAACCCTAAAAAATATAAAAAGACCAGAAAACCTTAAAAAACCCATAAACCCTTAAAAACATTAAAATATGTTAAAACACTTTAAACTCCTAAAATGTTAAAAAACTCAAAAAAACATAAAACCCATAAAATAAAAAAATACCAAAAGACCACTAAAAATAAAACCATAATACCATAAAAACATTCAATGTCCCTAAAAACCTAAATATAATAAAAATCATTAATATCCCAAAAAATATAACCCCCCCCCCACACACACACATTGAAATATCTAATATGTGATTCATGACCCACTTGGAAGTGTCCTAGGAACCTTTCTCAATGTTTCTATGTTGAGCACCCCAACCTCTATAAGAAAATAAGTGGGAAGATCTATAAATGGGGAAAATAATTAAGAAAAGAGAGAAATGGTCCACATAAAACCCAAAGAGAACTTGTTTCTAAGAACTATACACACAATAGTCCACAAAGGATGACCAATCCTTTGATAAGTTAAAATTTAAGTAAGAACACAAAGGTTTCTAGCCCAAATCACCATAATAACATTACCTTTATTCATGATGTTCAAAGTGTTCAAGGGGGTGTCTATTTAAATCCAAATATTGATACAAAAGTCTATCACCCAGTTTCCAAAAGTCAAAAAATCTATGTGATTCTTTTAAAAAAATTTGAACATTCCCATGACTTTAAGGGAAAATTATAACACCATTTTTGAAAGTAAATAAAACTACCCCACCACTTTTGACTTTACGATTCCATGGTAGGGTGGGATTGAAATTCGTATTACACCATGGGATAGGTCTTTAAAAGCACATTTGGTCTTTAATTAATTTAAATATATCCCCAGATGCTTCCCCAAAGAAAGGGTATTGGGTCTCCCCTTGTAATTCTATTATTCAACCATTTAAGGCCTCTTTAACTCTCTTGGTCCACTCCCTTGTCATTGGGCCACCAACTACTCCTAATGGGTCTTGTGAAATCATGCACATTCCTCCCTCCACATCAGGCCCGACATCAACCCATCGACTCCCAAGTGTTTCATGATCCTCCTCATCCCCTCTCCCCTCTAATGTATTCATCTTTGAATCAGAAAATTTAAAGGGAGAAAGATCATCAACATTAAATTTTACACTATCATTTCTATACCTTTTAGGTAATTAAATCTTTTAAGAATTATCATTGATATTCTCTAATACTTTTAAAGATACATATTATCATGAATGATGTTTTGATTTTTGTTTCTCTAGGAACCTTCATTTTAGATGTTTTTTCAATACCAAACCACCTAGATCAAATATATCTCACTGCCAATACTTCCTTGATTGATCACCATATTCTAATAATAAAGACACAAAATAATAATGCATTGACAGGTTAAGAGATTTAGTGGTAAAATATTATCCCTTACATAAAATCATGATAGTTTCCACCCCTATAAATATCTCTTTATCTCTATTTTTTCTAAAAATAAAATCACTTTTCCCTAAATACTCTTGTTTTCCCTCTTATTTTCACACTTTTATGCAACTATTTTCTTTTCCACATTTATTTTGATGTCACTCATCACTCCTTTTTCACTATTTATTTTTTTATTTTCTCTATTTTTCTCTCTTTTTTATCAATTTTTATAATATCTCTCACTCCACACTTGGTCTTGATAAGCTTACAACATCCTCATGTGTGTATGTATAAACATCCCCCTATTGTATTCAAAATAATACCGACTGGCTTATTCATCATGGACTACAAAAAATCTGATTAGAAGGGTTTATAACCCCCTCAAAACACATTAGCAGAGGTAATTAGGAATCACTGCTAATGTGCTCGCTTACTCTAGTTAGAGGGGGTTTTGTGGCACCCCTGGTAAAGTGATGTAAAATTTAGTGACGATTAATTTAGAGGCGGTTAAACCCCCCTCTAATTTCACTACATAACTTCCGCTAGTTGATTTTGATTGTGCCATAATAGAGGTGGTTCTTAAACTGCCTCAATTTAATACTCATTTAGAAGGGCTAAAACCCCCTATAAATGAACCATATTAGAGGAGGTTCTAAGATAGCCTCTAAAAACATTATTTTTTGTTTTATAAATCCTAATCCCTTTACCCACCTTACACCCTCACTCCCAGTCACTCCACTCTATATCTTGTTCGTCCTCAGTTGGGTCACTCCACCCTCTCTCTCTCTCCCATTCATCCCCTAGTTTGGTCACTTCCGGTCAACTCCACCATCTCTCTCTCATTCATCCCCAGTCACCCCCTCTCTCCTATTCCCCCATGCGAACCCAGGAAGCCTTCCATGATATTATGTTGTAAAATTTATGTCTATCAAGAATCAAAGCCTATACCGCCACCTTAAATTCGCAGCACCAAAACCTCCACTGCAAATGAATTTCGTTTATATATTGACAAATATCATTATATTTATATTTATTAAAGAACTTATTAAAAAATATATTATTTGAATAAATCATTATATACATATATAATTATTTTAATTAATATATGCAATTTTATATTATAAATTTATGTAAATATATTATATTAAATTTATACATTTATATAAAATATATATTTTATATGTATATTTACATTCATTTGAGTATATATTTTATAGTTATATTCATGTTATGTATATACACATATATTTGTATATTTATAAATATATTTATATAAATTATTTATATACTTAAATACATATTTATATATTATCTACACGTTTATTAATAATATATATGTAAGTATTTATTTAATATATTTATATAATGTTATTAAAAATATATTTATATAATGTATTTCAATACATATATTATTTTTATGTAAATAAATATAATTTTAATTGTATAAATTTTATTATGTTATATATAATTAATATTACCTTAAAAACAATTTAGAAAAATATTATATATAAAATAAAATTTATAAATATATTCATATAATGATATATGAAATATAATTAATTCAAATATAATAAATATTACATTAAATACAAATTATACAAATATTTATATAATTTATTTCAATACATATATTTATTATTATGCACATTTATATATATGTATTTCAATAAATATAATTGTATAATATTATGTACATTAATATATATGTATTTCAATAAATGTAGTTGTATAATGTTGTCTGCATTAATATATATATTTATTTTTATAAATTGTATATCATATAATATAAATTATAGATAATATAATATTATAAACATATTATTTAAAACTATATTTATTATTATTGTAATATAAATTATAAAAACCACAAGCTTGGGTTTTTATATGATATATTTTATAAATAAATTATATTTATATATATATTTATATAATATTTTTATGTTTTTATGTTATATATAATTAATATTATATAAAATACAATTTATACAAATAAATATATGTAAATGTACATAAAATTATAAAATTTTATTTATGTATACAAGTAAATGCAATTAAATACAATCATATAATTGGAAATATATAATATAATTAAATGATATATATATATATATACTAAATAAATTTATAATTAATATGGTATAATGAAATATATATAAAATAAACATATAATATATATAAATTTATATATAATAAAATTTTAAAAATATATAATATATATTTATATTTATATTAAATTTTGTATATATTATATTTATTTGTAAACCTAAAATAATATAAATGCATTTATACATAAATATACAATACAAATGTATTTAATATAATATTTGAATAATATAAATCATAATATAATGTCATGGTATTTATAAAACCGTATATAAATGTTAAATATTTGAATAAATATATTTATAATTACATTTATATTATGTATGCCTATATTTATATAGGAATACATTTTTGTTTATATATATAAGTATTTATTTTTAAAGTATTTATATAATGTATTTATATATTTTTGTTTATAATCTATTTAAATACATTTATATAATGTTTTTATGTAACATATATATGTTTGTGTGTACACATACGCATGCACACCCATATATATATTATAAAATTTGAATTTATATGAGGTTTATTTTAAAAAATAAAAAAAATAAGAGGGGGTTAAAAACCCTCTAATCTGAGGGATTAATGGAGATTCATGAACCTCCACTAATTTCATGAATAAGTGGGGGTTGAAACCCCCCTCTAATGTCATAAATTAGAGGCGGTTCAAAACCCCCTTAATATATTAAATTATTTGGGGTTCACAACCCCCTCTAATTTCTTAAATTAGAAGTGGTTCAAAACCCCCTCTAATCTAAGGGATTAACGATAGTTCATGAACCCCATCTAATTTAAGAGATTAGCGGGGGTTTTGAATGCACACTATTTCCTTTAAAAAATTACTTGTTATATATATAGACTCTAATATATATCCAAACGAATAATATATATATATAATGCCTCTAAAATTCAACTGAACATATAGAGCCACTAATTATTAAGTATTTAGTGGTTTTGACACAACTACCTCTAAAATAAAACCTAATATTAAAAATCAAATTTTCTAAAAATTTATAGGGGTTGTGAACCCCCTATAAATTTGATGATTATAGGGGGTTGTTCATGACCCACTATAAAATTAATTTAGAGGGGGCTGTGCATAACCCCTTCTAAAAAAGCATCACCAATCTACTATTTTTGTAGTGATGTGTGACCCTCATATCAAGTTTCCAAGGCCTTCCCAATAATATATGACTAGAGTGGATCAGAATAAAATCACATATCACCTTATCATCACACTTCGCAATGGAAAATGAAACTTTTTCTTGCTTATTCACTTTTACATACCCACTATTATTTAACTATTACAATCTATAAGGCCTAGGATGCTTGGTTATAGCTAACCCCAATTAACAAACCCTAAAAACACCTAATACATATGCGAAATTTCCCCCATCAGTGATCATACTACATACATTATCATTAATAAGGTATCTAATATGAAACATATTCTTTTATTTCTCTTGATCATGTTCTTCTTCAGGTTGATCACTCAATGTATGCCTTACTACAAGTATTTATCCATGTTTGGGGCTCACCATTTCCCCATCTGAGCACTCATCAAGCTGTGTCATTTCATATTCACTAGATCTAGTACTAATAACATATCCTTTATCCAAAATAATAATGGTTCTATTATTTTAGAATCATGAGTAAAAATTTAAAAATAATTTACATTTAAAACATTTGATATCACGTGATTTGGGAAAAACCTTACCCTCTATTTTATATTTGGAGTCCAAAAATAATGGTTTTGGATTGGTCACCTCCTTTGAATCCATATTGTTCCCTTAAATTTTCCTCCGGTATGGAATCCTTAACCATGAAAAAATATTTGTAATCCTACTATAAGATGTATGGTGCATACTTATTTCTTTTACTCACATCTCTTATTTATTATCCATGTGAATAAGATTCTATATAACCAAATAGTGGTGCATGACCACTATGCCCCGAATGTCATGGTTGATTCCATAAAAAAACCATGCCATGTTGGCCTCTCCCTCCTCATTAATATTGGCCTAGATCATGCTGGTATTCATCTCTTTATGATACTCCTCTACACTCATAGCTCATTGTTTCAAACCCTGTAACTTGAGAAACAAATCACAATAATAGTGGCTAGAAATAAAACTCTTACAAAATACCACTTTCATATCCTCCCAAGAGAGGATGAGTCTTTCTCCACTCTGTCACAAACTCACTTTTAGTTAGTCCTACCAAGTATAAGAATAGTTGTGGAATTCCAGAGTCTCCAAATTCATCTTATTTTCTTTTGAATATTTCTGAAAACAAAAAATATGATCTAACTTTCATTCCCATTCCAAGTATGTTTTGGGATCATTGTTACCTAGTAATGAAGTTATCCACAACATTAATCATCCAATATCATTGGTTTTCATCCATGTTGGTTGCTTTATCTGAATTGTAAGGTCATGAAAATTTATGGACTCCTCTTCTTCTTCAACATCCCTCCCCCTTGGAAGCACTCTAAAATTTGAAGGGGTTGAAATTCATCCATATTTCCATTGAACCTTTGGAATTGTTCTTATAAATCCCCCATAAACAACTTAATTTACATTTAATTTTTGTTACTCACCTCTTACATTTAATAATATTGAAATAAAAATTAAATATAAAGGAATATGGACCTTACGCACTCCCTCTTGTGTTTACACTCAAAAATATTATGTTCACTCATGTCTCACTCAATTTGGGATTTTTTAAACAAAATATAATAATCTTCCCTTTTAGCAATCAACAGGATTCCTATAGTGTTCATACCAAATTCTAACAAATATAAAGGACCATTATAGTGTGTAAATCATGAACTAGAATTAAAAGATAAAATTAAAAATTGATTCAAGAGGAAAATGATTAAAAGAATAGATATTTTCTGAAGAAAAATGACAAATTGGTGTAGGAAACAAGATGATTCATATTTTTTAGGCTTTTTTTTATTTTTGGGATTATTTTTTTGAATAAATGCATGAGAAACAAGATGAAGTTTCAATATTTAAATGTATTATAAGAAATAATTAGAAATATAAAATGGGATTAAAGTGAGAGTTTCACTGTAACTTCCCGCACCTCCTCATTAGATTGAGAAATGACATGGGAGATACTAATCCTTAGGTGACATCCCCAAGACACAAAGGGCTGGAAATAAATTCTAAGGGATTCATAAATAGTTGGGGGTGATTTTACATTTTAAGAAAAAATTACCAAACCAATGATAACCATAATGACCAAAGATCTTAATGATGTATGAGTACCAAAATATAGTCCAATACAAGACTAAACCAATAAAAAATATCATTGTTCAAGAATAATAAATATGATATAACCAATTGTACTAAATGATAAAAAAACCAAAAGACACTAAAGACACAAAAACAAAACAACTCCTAATCTGATACAAGCTTCAAATCCACATGCTCATCCTAAGGTATCAAGAAGAATCACTAAAGAACTGGGATAATTTTCCTTTACAAATGTCTTGAGAAATAACATCTATAAATTCACCATAGTGGCCAAGAAAGGGGTGAGTATAAAACTCAATATGATTTATTCAATGATTTCCCAACTCATTCAACTACTATTGAATGAGAGATGGAAGAGAAGGATAGGAATCCTCCGTCGCCACACCCCGTAGCTTCGTCTTCGCTATCTCACCCACGCAGCCTCAACCTTCACTCATTTGATGTGTTTAGACTCGCAAATCAAATTTTTCTGGATCTAGAGGAAAAGAATAAGGAACATGAAGCTCTGAATAACCTTTCCTCCTTCAAGGGTTTCTTGTGGGGATAATTCATTCCTCTTTCAAATCGCGTTCCCCATTGAATAATTCAGAAAGGGTCAACAACACATGTTTCAGCTTTGGAGGATGCAATAGTGTCTAAGATTGATATGTGGAAACATTCATTTATCGCTCGCATCTCCTTAATGAAAGGTATGAAACCCTGGTGGACTTCAAATCTCATCTCTCGGTTGGCTGATATTTGGGGATTCAATGAATTCAAATGTGTGTCCCTCGGTCGAGGACTCTTTCATATCTTGTTTGCTTCGGTGAAGATCAAAAGTAGTGCTTGGAGTATCAGCACCATCAATCTCAGACCAAGCGCACTTAGACATCATGAATATAAATTGAACTTCAATTTTCTTGATTTTAAGGATAGTTGTGTGCAAGTATGGATAAAAATACGCGGTCTCGACTGGGTATTGTGGAATGCTTAGATTTTGTTCGATATTACATCTTCTATTGGGATTCCGATTAGAATGGATTATGTTACAGAATCAGTATGTTATAGTCATTTTTCTCGGGTCCTAGAAGAGGGTTACCTTAGTATTAATTTAATAGATAAGGTGATTTTATCTACTCAATAGGATGATATTTGTCTTTGGATTGAATATTAAAGCATTCTTCCTTTCTTTGTTTCTTGTCAAATTATTGGGCATGAAGAAACTACATGTATAAGAAATGTTATTTGTGAAAACTATCAAATTAAAGGGCATGACCTAAAACACTATAGGAAGCCACATAAACAACGTATGGCACAAAGAAATAAGAAGAATAAGACAACTACTGTTATTGGTCATGATCTCATAAAGGACTCTGATGGAGAGACTGGTGTGTCTGCTAAAAATTCTCAAAGGTATCTTTATGAAGAACCCAAAAAGGGATGTTATGAAGAACCTATCAAGGTAATCACTTCATCACAAAAAAACAACATAGTTATCTTATCCTAGGGAGATCTTGCTGACGATATCCATCTATCCATAGATGAAAATTCCGGTATGGATGTTATGAATGGAGACTCATTCAAAGAAATATTGACAAGGGATCTCAAAGATGATGAAGATGATGAATCAATTGATAGCCTTGATGGTTTGGAAAATTCTGCTCAAGAAGATTCCTACTCTTGCCTAAGACAAGAACAGATTTTGGTCAATTCCAAAAGCAGAAGAGGCAAGGAAAAGATGGATCTTCCTATATCAAGGAAATCTAAAGAAAGGAAATAGGTGACTGAGGTTTGTAACCATACTTTTGCAAAACAAAATAAAAAGGTAA
This sequence comes from Viscum album, assembly GCA_963277665.1. Taxonomy (NCBI): domain Eukaryota; kingdom Viridiplantae; phylum Streptophyta; class Magnoliopsida; order Santalales; family Viscaceae; genus Viscum; species Viscum album. Next base: position 1,419,511,642 of record OY728136.1, on the reverse strand, counting down.
AACCCTATGGTCAATATCTTTCCTCAAATGGAAGACTTTTTTTTATTCACAGAAGATTGAGAAACAACCACTGTTTCTACAATTCCTCATGACACTAATATAGAGGTCTCCCCTCCGAAATTTTCTGTTCCAGACTCCGTACCTCTTAAAAAGAATAATGCTCAGGATGCCATGAATACCCATAGAATGTGCCATAAATCCACTCTAACTGGCCAACATAAATGGAAAAGTACTTTGAAGGAATCTATCCAAGACTCCTCTCATGAAGTGCATGCGGACCTTCCCAGTTTGGAGGGAAAAAAATGACAAAGTGTCAAGATCAGGAACTTTTCCTGTACAAGAAATATTAATGAAAGGAAACTTGTTACCATTTCATTGAAAGACTGCACCAAACTAATTGACATTGGTGGACTGGGTATCAAGGATATCAAGAAATTTAATGTTGTTGTTCTTGGCAAATTCACCTAGAACAAGATCATTTATCAAAATGAAGGCTTCAAATTTTTACATGATAGATTAAATCAAATGCACCACAGTGGATTATCATGGTATATCCCATATTAAACAAGGTCTGATATTAGAGACTCTTTTAAAGACATTATGTCCTGCTCAAAATGGGTATTCTATAAACATTCTAGTTTGAATAGCTGAAAAAAAATTGGTTAGATAGTCCTCTAGTTGGTTAAGTGATGCCTCCTCCCAATTGACATCACATGACTATTGTAGACATATATTAGAGGATTTGGGATCTCTTTGATATCCTGCTTCTCATATTATTCTATAAGTTTTGAGATATAATTTCATTGATGGTAACACCCTCATGTAGAAGTTGAATCTATTTGGGATGCTCAACACTATAGATTTCTATCAATACAAGCTTTGGTAGGGAAATAATGCTCTAGCCTGTCTATCAAAATTTCTAAATCCCATCATTCCTCCTTCTAAGAACCTTCTCCCATTGAAACATTGGATGGATATATTACCTTAGGAGGATTATCTGAAAAAAAAATTATAGCTTGCCTCATCTTTCCATCTCTGCATGGGGGCTGAGGAGGGTTCACTACTCATCTTTGTTCAGTGCAAATATATATCTTGCCACTGGTCCTATATTCCAGACATGTTTGGATTTAAGATCTCCTTATAATTCCATTTAATGGACCTTCTTTTCAATATTAATGTTCTGAATTTTAGTGTTCATGTTTACAGTCTACTGCTCATTGTGGATTCTACCTTAATATCCCATGTCCAGGCATCCCAAAACACAGCTGCATTTGAACTTAAAAGGAGCTCCTTTAATGGTGCAGTTGTGTACACTCACAAGGCTTTCCACGTAGTGTCATGAATACAAATAGGTTCTAAGGATAATTATGGCAATAATTTAATTACTCTGCATATAATTAGAGTGTCAGGTAAGAGAAAAAAACCATAGGTGCTAAAGTTTATTTGATGGATCCCTATGATTCCATCATGGATTAAGGTGAATGTGGACGGTGCTGCCTTAGGTTCCCAGGACCCCTCGGGTGTGGTGGTGAATTTCACACACATTAAGGATTTGTAAATGAATTAATTTTTCACTTCATCGAAAATGAATGTATATATGAGGCTAAACATTGGGATATGGTGAAGGTAGTCAATTTTGCAGTCCAATTCAGAGGTAAGTTTCTCTATATTGAATCAGACTCGATGCTTACGGTGGTGGACCTGATGTGAAAATCTAGGAGAGTCCATTGGAGAATTATCCCACATAGGATTTAGTGCCTCAAGGACTCCCATGAACTCACTCAAAATGTCACACATGCATATATGGAGGAGAACATGGTGCAGATGTGCTCTCCAAGGAATCACTTGTTGAAAGAAGCTTTATGTTTTCCTACATTATCCCACATTATTGTGCATCCTATGTGGAATTAGATATAAAGGGTGAAATTCACACTGGTTTCTGTAAGCCTTCCTTGTAACACTATGTATGTACTTCTTATTAATTAATTTGAGGGACCAGGATCACTTGGTCCCGCATATTCATTTCCTTAAAAAATAAATAAATACCCTAAAAACCCAAGACATCCATAAAAACTCTAAATCCCATAAAAATCCATAAAACCCCCAAAACACCACAAATATCCTAAAAATCCATAATATTTCCAAAAAAACAAAAGATCCATAAAAGTAAGGAGAATACCTCCAAAAACCTTTAAACCCTCAAAACAATTAAAATCTCTAAAATCCTAAAAAATGATAAAAACCTGAAAATCCTCGAAACCATAAAAACACCTAAAAACCACAAATGAACCTAAAACTATAAAAACCCAAAAAACCCAAAAAAAACTCGAAATCCTATTTAAACCCCTAAAAATGTTTAAAAAACTATAAAATCATTTAAATCCATAAAAAATCAGAAACCCCAAAACCCTAAAAAAACCATAAATCCCTTAAATCCCAAATGACCCTAAAATTCATAAAAACCCTAAAAACCTCAAAAAACGATAAAAATAAAAAAATTCAGAAAATACGTAAAAATGTAAAAATTCCAAAGAACCTTGAAAACCCATAAAACCCTAAAAAACATAAAACCCCTAAAAACCTAAAAAATTATAAATATCCAAAAAACTAATAAAACCCCTCAAAATATGTAGAAACCCAAAAAACCATAAAAAATCCTTAAAAAACCCAAGAAATCTCAGAAAACCTAAAAAAACCCTCAAACCCAGAAAAGACCAAAAAAACCTTAAAAACATAAAAACACTTTAAACCCATAAAAACAAAAAAAAGCTAAAAACCCTAAAAAACCAAAAAATCAAAAATAATGAAAAAACTCCTAAAAACCATAAAACCCCTAAAAAAGCATAAAAACACAAAAACCAACTTAAAAAATCTAAATCCCATTTATTCCCTAAAATCATTTAAAAACATTAAAAAACCTAAAATCACTAAAAACAAAAAAAATCAAAATACACCAAAGAACCCCAAAACCTAATAAACCCTCAAAACCCTCAAAATCCCTAAAAACGATAATAATATTAACAAATATCTAAAATTCCATAAAAATAATAAAACCCTGAAATACCCAATGAAAACCTTAAAAACCTATAAATACTTAAAATCCATAAAAATCCTAAAAACACAAGAAACCATAAAAAACATAAAACCCTCAAAATCCTAAAAAATATTAAAAACCAAGAAGATCATAATAAAGTCCAACAATTCATTAAAAATGTACAAAATACTAACATCCCTGAAAACCCTAAGAAAACCTTAAAAACCTAAAAATACTTAAAACCCCTAAAACCTAAAAATATTAAAAACCCTAACAAAAAAACACAAAACCCCTTAAATAAAAAACCTTTAAAAAACATAAAAACATAGGAAACCATAAAGACCCTGAACCCATTACAAACCCTAAAACTCTTTAAACCCCTAAAAATCTTAAAAACACAAAAAAAACATTTAAAACCCTAAAAACTCCAAAACCCTAAAAACTAAAAATACCATATTACCCTTAAAACCCCTAAAAAATATTAAACACTCTAAGAATCCCTAAAAAATCTAGAAAATAATAAGAAAGCCTAAAAACCAAAAAAACCATGAGAATAAAAAAACTAAACACCCTAAAAACCCATAACAAAACCTTCAAAACCTAAAAATAATTAAAACCTATAATAACCCTAAAAATCCTAAAAACATAAAAACACATAAAACCTTAAAAACCATAAACTCCTATTAAGATCCTAAAAACCACTAAAAACTATAAAACCCCATTAAACCCCTAAAAAATTAAAATTATCTAAAAACACTTACGAAACCTAAAAACCCTAAAAAATTCCAAAAAACTCAAAAACCCACAAAGGAGTGAAGTGTTTGATAGGCTGAATAATGATATAGGAATACTTTTTGGAAAAGGGGTGAATGATTCTGAAGCTGGAAGTAGCAGTCTTGAATCTATCTGAGACTCTCGAGATGACCTGACTGTGACTATACAAGCGACACAGGAGAGGGATGGGGTGTTGGGAAAATGTGCAGGTGGGCATGGCATGGATGTTCCTGTGAACAACCGATTTGATAGGTTGGCTGAGGAATTGGGCTCAGGGCAGGGATTCCTAGGGTTATAGTGACTCGATCTGCTGAGTAGGGTAACACTGCTCGGGTGGATTGGAAGGAGGGTGATGATGCACTGGCAGTGGTGGCCTGCCCTGTTTCGCATGATGATTGTTATCTTGAAATGGGGTCCCAGGTCCCAATTGCGATAGACATGTCAGGCACATGCGCTCCTGGAAGGGCGCATGATGGTAAGATAAATTAGTCTAGGCAGATGGGAGATGAAGAAAAAGGGAAGTCAATATACCTGGTTCTGAAAGATAGGATTTTGGAGAACCCCAATGTGATGAAGGCACTAGTGCAGGATGCTTTTTTGTAGGAGGAATTGAATTCCCATGATCATTTGTTATGGGAGGACGAATCAAATGATTGTTTTAGGATGATATCAAATATGGCTCAGATTTTGAAAGAAAGGGCCCTACTTGGGGAACCTTTTGGGAAATATAACTATGCAGGTGGCTTCCCCGGGGAGAGGGTTTTTGTAGGGCCATCATTTACTATTTTCTCTCTCAATCTGGAAGACAGTTCCAATATGCCCCAGTTCAAAAGTATGAGGCGTGAAATTTATACTTCTTCCTTGAACCAAGAGGTCATGGAGATTCTTATACAGGAGCAGGACCAGGAGGACATGGAAATACCTTCTCAGGGGACACATAGCTCGTCTCGGACTCAGAAAAGAAGTGAAAAGAAGGATTATTCTACGCTACCCAGGACGGTTTAAACCAGGGCCCCGTACAGGGAGAAGGAGAGGCAAAGGGATTATTATGCTACGACACCATATGAATCTTCTGAGTGGGACTCGGCAGATCCTGGTGCTGCTGACGGCTATGGTGTAGATGGAGGCCCCTTTGCAGCTGGGCATGAGTATGATGACTTTATTACTTGACTTTTTCGCTGTTTATTTCTTTTGTGTCTTTCTTTCCTTTCTTTCTCCTCTCTTAGTACTCCTTTGGGACTTGATTCCTTTTATTTAATAAATTTTAGCGGGCCAGGAAAATCCTGGTCCTCGCATCTACCTTCACCCTAACACCCTCAAAATACCAAAAACTTCTAAAACCCCAAAAAATATTAAAAATCCTAAAAAAATCCTTAAAAACTAGAAAAACACTAATAACCATGAAAACCCCTAAGAAACCAACAAAAAACTAAAAACATTCAAAATCCATAAGCACATAAAAACACTAAAAACACTAGAAACCCTAGAAAAACTGAAAAACCTCCAAATCCATTAAAACCCTAAAAACTATTAAAACCCTTAAAATGAAAAAAAAACATAAAACCCCTAAACACATTAAGAAAACATTAAAATCGTCAAAAAATGTAAAAAACATAAAAAAATAAAAACCCAAAATGGCCACAAAAACCAGAAAACCCCTAAAAACCATAAAACCCCTAAAAACCTTAAAAATCTTAAACCCCATTTAAACTATAAAAACCACTAAAAACTATAAATACCCTTTAAACTCACAAAACAATAAAAATTTCTAAAAAACCATAATAATTCTAAAAACTCCAAAAACCATAAAAAACCCAAAAAAACGCATAAAACCATAAAAACCAAAAACACTCAAAATCTCTAAAAATATCAAAAACTAAAAAATCATAAAAAGGACTAAATATCCCTAAAGATTTGACAATTCCCCAAAAAACTAAAAGCACTAATAAAACATTAAAAACATAAATACACTTCAAACCCCTAAAAACCTAAAAAACGCTTACAACCCTTGAAAACCATAAAACCTTTAAAAACCCTTAAAACCCATTAAAATACCAAAAAAACATAAAAACACCAAAAATACAACTAAAAACTATAAAAAACCTTTAAACCCTAATATTTTTAAAAAGGTAATAAAAAACATTTAGACACAAAAAAACAGAAAAAAAAAATCCAACAAAGCCATACAAAATTTTAAAACAATAAAAACTATAGAAACCCTAAAAAACCCCAGAAAACTAAAGACCATAAAAATCCTAAAAATTCCAAAAATCATAAAAAACCCCAAACCCACTGAAAAAAAAGCAAGAAAACTAAGAAAATCTAAAAACATGTAAAACTCTAAGAAACCAAAAAAAAACTCTAGAATCTCTAGCAACCCCGATATCCCTAAAAACCACAAAACCACTCAAAATCCATAAAAACATAAAAAACCCTAAAAATTCAAAAAAGTACTAAAATCCCTAAAAATGTAAAAAACACTAAAAACTCTAAAACCTCAAAGAAAACCTTAAAACCTAAAAAACATTAAACCCTTAAAACCCTAAAAACCCTATAGAAACCAAAAACCCTAAAAACATTCAGCCCCCCTAAAAACCTCAAGAAACCAAAAAATTCATAAAAATCCTAAACACCACTAAAAACTATAAAAACCCATTAAACCCAAAAAAAATGTTTTAAAAATATAAAAACCTTTAAAAATCAAGAAAACTCTGAAAAAAGTAACAACCCTAAAATCCCTAAAAACTCTAAAATAAATCAGAATCCCTAAAAATCCTAAAATACATAAATTTCTAAAAGCCTTAAAAATCCCTAGAAACCAAAAAACACTAAAAAGTATGAAAAATCATAAGAAAAACTAAAAAGAAAAAAAATACACTAAATCACTAGAAACCTAAAAAAATTATAAAAACAATAAAATCCCTTAAAAAAATAAAATCCTAAAAATCCTTAAAAACCTTAAAAGACCATAAAAATCCAAAAAAACATTCTAAAATCCATAAAAACATAAAACCCCCTAAAACCATAAAAAACCCATTAGAAAACATTAAAATCCTATAAACACATAAAACCCTTAAAAATGATTAAAAACCTAAAACAACATAAAAATGATAAATATCCCTAAAACCATAAAATCCCTAAAACCCACAAGAAAACTAAAAACATGTAAAAACTGAAAATACCACTAAAAAATATAAAAACCCTTTAACCCCCTAAAAATTTAAAAACACTAAAAAACAATAAAAATATTTAAAACCACAAAACCCCCTAAAACCAAAAAAACCATAACCCCTAAAAATCCCTTAGAAACATATAAACCTAAAAAACCTAGTGATACATAAAAATCCAATAAAATTAAAAACCATAAAAACCATAAAACTCTAAGAAAACCATAAAATCCTAGAATTATTTAAAAACCCTAAAAACGGAAAAAATCATAAAATAAGTAAAAACATAAAAAACCCTAAAAAATAATAAAAACACTAAAACCCACTAAAAACTATAAAAACCCTTTAAACCCCAAAAACGTTAGAAAACTCTAAAAACCATTAAAACCCTAAAAAACTCAAAAAACCCTAAAAACTAAAAAACCATAAACCCCTAAAAACCATAATCACCTCAAAATCCCTAAAAATCATAAAATTACTATGAAATCCATAAAAATACAAAAAATATAAAGAAAACTATTAGAACCTTGAAAAAAGAAGAGAAGCTTTAAAACCAAAAAACATTTTAGACCCCTAAAAACCTAAAAAATCTAAAAACCCCTAAAACACTAAATAACCCAAAAATTCATTAAATAAAAAATCCCTAAAAACATAAAAAACCCAAAAACCCGAAAAACCCCAAGGAAGACGTTAAATCCTAAAAAAAATTTAAACCCTTAAAATACCTAAAAATTATAAAATTCCTAAAATTCCCTAAAATCCTAGAAACCCCTAAAAACCAAAAAACCAATAAATTCCTTAAACACCCAAAACCCCATCAAAACCTTGAAAACACATCAAAAATATAAAAAACATTTAAACCCTAAAAAATAGTAAAAAAATTCAAAAACCCTTTAAAATCCTAAATAAATATTTAAATCCCAAAACAACCAAAAAAACCCTAAACACTAGAAATATAAAACCCCTCAAATACCTAAAATACCTAAAAACCATAGAAATCCTTAAATATCCCTAAAAATCCCTAAAATCATAAAAAAGGTAACACAAGTAAAAACATTAAAAAAATTAAAAATCTAATAACAATTAAAACACCTAAAACACCTAAAACCCACTAAAACCATAAATAACCCTAAAAACCTTAAAAACATGAAAATGCCTCAAAATCCCAAAAAACACGAAACAATATAAAAATATGTAAAAAATGTTTAAATACCTAAAAATCCCTAAGAAAAACATAAAAATCATAAAACAATAAAAACACCTAAAAACCTTAAAACAATATAAGCCCTAAAAAACCGTAAAACACTATAATCCCTAAAAACCTTAAAACTATAACCATAGAACCCCTAAAAACCTTAAAAACCAATACAACCCCCTAAAAACCATAAGGCGTTTTTGTTATCCATTTTCCCTCTAGATCCTTTTCCCAAAGGATGCTTTTTTATTACAGAATTCAGTTGCAGTGAGCAGCTTCATAATCTTCTTCTTACTGCATCTGCATCAATTGATGCCTTCCTATGGGCTTCGAGGAATTATGCTATGTTTTAGAATAAATCATGCTACATAAATGAGGATATTATTTCCAAGAATAGTGCTATTCGAATGGCTGGGAGTATCAAATCAGGCACTATGACCAAATGTTTCAATGACCTTGTCACACTCCGCACTCTTTGTGTCTCTGGTAGGTGTAAAAAGCCAATGTTGATGAAGTTCATTCGATGGATTCCACTAATCTCGTCATGGATAAAAGTTAATGTTGATGGTGAGGAAGCAGGTTCACCCGGTTCTTCAGGTTGTGATGGTGTTTTCCGTACCTATCGAGGTTTTGTCAAGGTCATTTTCTATAATTTCATTGGGAATGGTTGCACCTATGAGGTAGAGCTTTAGGCTATTATCAAGGCTGTACGTTTTACAAATCAATTCAGGTGGATGAATCTCTGGATTGAATCCGACTCGATGCTTGCGATGGAGGCCCCTCTTAAAAACTCAAGAAATGTTCCATGGCGGCTCCTACCCCAATGGATTGAATGCCTTAGCTTATCCAAGAACCTGAGTCTCAAGATCACTCATGCATACAGGGAAGTCAATATGGTGGATGATGTTCTTTCCAAGATGGTTATTGAAGGATGTTGCTCAGGGTGGTCTTTTATTGATCCTTTTTTTGTGCATCTCATGTAGACTCTAATATGAAGGGTACTACCTGCAACCGATTGTACAAATCCCCCCTGTAATGCCTTGTACATTTCTTTATTTATAAATTGAGGCACCAGGATCCCCGCTTGGTCTACTTTCTTTGTCCCTTAAAAAACAAAAAACCTCTAAAAACTCAAACACCCCTTTAAACCCCTAAAAACATTAAAAACACTAAAAACCTTAAAAGAAAAAAATAACACCCAAAAATACCTAGATAAAAAATATTAATGACCCAAAAAACCCCAAAACCCCTAAAAAGCATAAGTCTAAAAAAATATGTAAAAATAATTAAAAAAGTTAAAAACCCTAAAAACATGAAAACCCCTTAGAAAACAATAAAAACCTAAAACCAAATTAAATCCTAAAAAACATAAAAAATCCTAAAACACTAAAAACCTCCAAAACACTAAAAAATATCTCAAAATCCCAAAAAACCCTAAAAACATAAAATCCAGAATTTTCCCTAAAAATACCTAAAATTATAAACCCCTAAATCCTAGAAAACCCATAAAGAAACCATAAAAACACATAAAATCACTAAAAACCAAAAATACTAAAAACCCTAAATACCCAAAAAACCCTAAAATCCATAGAAAACATAAAAACCCTTAAAAATATTAAATTTTTTAAACCCCTATAAAACCCCTAAAAATTCACTAAAAACTCAAAAACACCGTTAAACACCTAAAATGTTAAAAAAATCATAAAAATCCTAAAAAAGTAAAAGAACCCTAAAACAAAAAAACCAAAAGGAACCAACAAACCCTAAATAACCCAAAAGAGACTCAAAATACCTAACCTCCTAAAAACCATAAAAACCATAAAATTCACTTGAAAATTCCTCTAAAAAACCCTAAAACCCTAAAACCCTGTATAAAAACCTTAAAAACCTAAAAACACTTAGATTACCAAAAACATAAAAACACAAAAACCCTAAATAAAACCCTTAAAACATATAAGGACCTTCAAAATTCCAGAAAACCTAAAAAAATAAAAATAATTAAAAATTCCAAAAAATTCCTAAAAACATTAAAAACATTAAAAACCAAAAAACCCCCTAAGAAAACCATAAAAAAATAAAAAAAAACATAAAAACCCAGAAAAAATGCTAAAATCCCTAAAAGACCCATAAAACCCATAAGACTCTTAAAAACCATAAAAACCTTAAAACCATATAAAACCCCTAAAAACACTAAAAACTATAAAAGCACTTTGAAACTGTAAAAATGTTAAAACCTCTAAAAATACTAAAAGAACTCAAAACCCCTAAAAAACTAAAAAAACCAAAAACCAAAAAACACCAAAAAACACTCAAAATTCTTAAATCCCAGAAAAACTCTAAAAATCATAGAAGGCCTAAAAATCACTAAAACATAAAATACCCTACGAAAACCTAAAAACCCTAAAAATAGTTTAAAACCCTTAAAAACGTAAAATATGCTAAAAACCTGAAAATGTCATAAAAACCATAAAAACCCTAAAAACCATAAAAAATATTAAAAATTCTCAAAAACCTCTAAAAACCACTAAATTCCCTATTATATTTTTAAACCCCAAAAATTGTTAGAAAACTCTAAAAAATATAAAAACCCCTAAAAAGTAAAAAAAACCCTAAAACCCCTAAAACTCATAAAAACACTAATAACCCTATAACCCCTAAAACAATAAAAATTAAAAAACCCATAAAAACACAAGAGCACTAAAAACTCTAAAAACCCTTTAAACCCATAAAAACCTTTAAATCCATAAAAACCAGATAAACCCTCAAAACCCTAAAAACCGTAAAATAACAAAAACAATAATCCCCAATAAACGCTAAAAATGTAAAAAACCCCTAAAACCCCTAATTAAAACTTAAAATCATAAAAACAATCAAAACCCATAAAAAATTATAAAACTGTAAAAAACCCTAAATACCCTAAACCCCCTAAAAAGTCTCAAAATCCCTAAAAACTCTAAAAAGCATTAAAACACCAAAAATCCCTAAAAATAACTAAAAATATTAAAAAACCATAAAACTCTAAAAAACCCTAATAATGACATAAAATCATAAAAATACTTAAAAACCATAAAAACTAAAAAATGATAAAAAACCCTAAAAGACCCTAAAACCCTAAAAACCAACAAAAACCCATACAAACATTAAAACCCCATAAAACCGAAAAAAACCTAAAAAACACTAAAAAAATATAAAAACCTTTAAAACCCATAAACATGTTAAGAGACACTAAAAACCATAAAACCCCTAAAAAATCCAAAAACACTTAAAACCCAAAATTCTTAATATATCTAAAACCACTCAAAATCCCTAAAACCCTAAAAATCATAAAAGTATGAAAAATCCCTAAAATTACCTAATAATTTTGAAAACCATAAAATCCATGAAAACATAAAAAACCCTTAAAAACCAAAAAAAATTAAAACCCATAAAATCTTCAATACACTAAAACCCTTAAAAACCTGAAAAAATGCCAAAACCCTAAAACCCATAAAAATCATAAAAACCCTAAGAACTAATAAATACCCCAAACCAATAAAAACATTAAATACCCTTTAAATCCCTAAAAATGTCAAAAAACTCTAAAAACCCTGTTAAAACCCTAAAAATTAAAAATAACTAAAGACCCAAAAAACCCATTAAAATCCTAAAAACCTATATAACCCTAAAATCCATAAAAACAATAAATATATTATATAATCCCTAAAAATCATGAAAAAACATAAAAACATATAAAAAATAAGAAATCCCCTAAGAAAATCATAAAAACCTAAAAACACACAAAACTGTTAAAAAAGAAAAAAATGCTAAAAACTCTAAAAAACATAAACAGCAAAAACCCTACAAATAATAAAAATCACAAAAAATCTCTAAAAATATAAAAAACCTTAAATCCCTTAAAATACCATAATAAAACCTTAAAAATATAAAAACACTTTCAACCTCAAAAAACCTATGAAATTCCAAAAACCCTATAAATTCTATAAACCATGAAAACCATAAAACCTGTAAAAACCCATAAAACCATAATAAACCTTAAACCCCATATAAACCTCAAAAAACAGTAAAAAACTCTAAAAACCTTTTGAAACCAAAAAAGGGTAAAAATATATATAATTTTATAAAAACCATAAAATCACAAAAAATGCCCTAAAAATCCAAAAAATTCTTAAAAATCATAAAGTTCCTAAAACCCCATATAACCCCTCAAAATCCCTAAGAATTGCCCAAAAATCCTAAAAAGAATAAAAATTACTTATAAATGTACAAAATTGTAAAAAATATGGAAAAAATAAATTAAACCCTAAATACCAAAAAAAATTAAATACCCTAAAAACTAAAAAATGATAAAAACTCTAATAATCCAAAAACCCTGAAATACCCTAAAATCCTAAATACACCAAAAACCCCATAAAAGTACTAAAAAACCCAAAAACATAAAAAACGATAAAACCCCATAAAATACCAAAGAAAAACATAAAAACTGAAGAAACATTTCAAAGCCCTAAAAAACACTAAAAACCCATAAAAACTCTAAAAACTCAAAAAACACTTTAAACTATTAAAATCATTAAAACCCTAAAAACCCAAAAAAAAACCCAAAACCCCCCATAAAAACAAAAAAAACTCAAACTATCTAAAAACCATATAAAACAATAAAAATCCTAAATAATCCCTAAAAAATTAAAAAATACCCTCTAAAACCCTAGGAAACCCTTAAAACCTAAAAACACTTAAAACACCTAAAACCTAGAAACACTAAAAACATTAAAAACCACTAAAAACCATAAAAATGTAAAAACAAATTACCACACAACCACTAATACTTCATAAAAACCTTATTACCCACTAAAAAGTCCAAAAACCCTTTAAATCCCACAAATCATTAAAAACTCTAAAAATAATAAAAAACTAAAAAACTAAAAATACCCTTTAAAACCCAAAAAAAACCATAAAAATATTAAAAACCTAACAAGCCTAACTAACCCCAAAAAAACTAAAAATAATAAAAATCCTAAAACCCCACAAAAATATCTAAAAACATTAAACACCTAAAAACCTAGAAAAACCAAAAGGAAACCTTAAAAACCTTAAAACACTTAAGACCCTAAAAACCTAAAAGGGTAAAAACACTTACAAACATAAAATCCCTAAAACCCCTCAAAATCCCTAAAAACCCTAAAAATCCATAAAAACGCTAAAAAATCCCTCATAGCATAAAAAACCCAAAAAACCCTAATAAAACCTAAAAATACATAAAACCCCTAAAAACCCAAAAAAAATTATAAAAACACTAATAAAACCCTTAAAACCATAGAAACCCCTAAAACCCCTAAAAACCATGAAGACCCTTGAAAACCATAAAAATCATAAAAATCCATAAAAATATAAAAAACCGCAAATCCCTAAAAATTTCTAGGGAAGTATTAAAAAACTAAAAATACTTAAAACCCTTAATTGAATTAAAACTCTAAAATCCATAAAAACTGTAAAACAGAACAAAATTCTCTAAAACAGATTAAAACCCTATAAATCAGTAAATATTCTAAAAACCCTTTAAAACTGTAAAAATGTTAAAAATCCTAAAAATGTTAAAAAAAGAAAAAAAAACTTTCAAAATCTATAAATACACTAAAAACCATGAAAATCATAAAATTCCCAAAAATTCCGAAAATTGTAAAAAAATCATAAAAACCTCAAAACCATTAAGAAAACCTTCTAAATTTAGAAATACTAAAACCCAAAAAAAACTAAAAATGATAAAAACCCTAAAATGACCCTAAAACCATACAAACCCCAAAAAACCAAAAAAATTACTAAAAACAAAAAACCCTAATATCCCATAAAACCATAAAACCCTCAAAAAATATTAAAAAACATTTAAAACACTAAAAATTCTTAAAAAACCTAAAAACACATAAAAACCACAAAAAACCACACAAAAAATCTAAAAACTGTTTAAAAACCTAAAAACATTAAAAAATATAAAAACTCTAAAAAACATGAAAAAATATAAAAACCCAAAAAACCCTAGAACAATTAAAAAACATAAAAATACTCGAAAACCCTAAAAACCATAAAATTCCTTAATAATCCTTAAAAATACCAAAAATATGTAAAAACACTAAAAACCCTTAAAACACCTAAGAAAACCAAAAAACCAATAAAACAATTAAAACCCCTAAAACCTAAAATATGCTAAAAATCATGAAAAACCATAAAAACCCTCAAAAACCAAAAAACCCATAAAAACTCTAATACCCATAAAACCCTAAAAACCCTAAACACCACCCAAAACCCTAAAAACCGTTTAAACCCCTAAAAATGTTTGAAAAGTATAAAAAGCAGGAAGACCCCTAAAAATTCAAAAAAAAAACATTAAAATCCTTTGAACTATGAAAAAATTTAAAAACTATAAAAAAAATATTTAAAACCCTAAAACCCCAAAAAACACTGGATATGATAAAAACCATAAAAATGTCAAGACATTCATAAAAGTCCCTAAAAATATAAAAACCCCAAAAAAACCATAATGAATCCTCAAAAACCATAAAAAACGTAAAACCTCTTAAAATCAAAAAAATTATAAAAACCCAGAAAACCTTAAAACCCCTTAAAAACCTTCAAAATCCCTAATACCTTAAAAAATAATAAATACACTGGATAATCATAAAAATAACTTAAAACTTAAAAGAAAAAAAACCATAAATCCCCCTAAGAAAACCTTAAAACCCAAAAAAACTTTTAACCCAAAAAAATCCTAAATATGATAATAATCGCAAATGCCTTAAACCCCTAAAAACACCTAGAAACCACTAAAAACTTTAAAAACCACTAAAAACACATAAAAGCCACAAAATAAAGCTAAAACTGTAAAAACCATTTAAACCCATAAAAATGTTAAAAACTCTAAAAACCATAAAATCCCTAAAAACTCTCAAAACCATGAAAATCCCTAAAACCAAAAAAACATAATAATTAGAAAAATCCCTAAAAATCCAAAAAAAACGTAAAAAACCTAAAAAAATATTGAAAACCACAATGAAAACCATAAAACCCCAAAATAACTCATAAAACCATAAAACACTTTAAAAACTAAAAACTATAAAAACACTAGAACCTATAAATCCCCTAAAAACCTTAAAAACCCCTAAAATCCCATAAATATCCTAAAAAGTCACTAAAAATCCAAAATCCATTAAGCTTCCTCAAATTTTAACAAAATCTAAAAAACCTTTAAACCCTTAAAAATATAAAAAAAATCCTAAAACCCCAATACAAACCATAAAAAACCTAAAAACCCTAAAAACCTACAAAAATATTAAAAACCAAAAAAACTATAAAAATCCATAAAATCCGTAGAAATTTCTAAAAACATAAAAATCCCTAAAATTTTTTGAAAAACCCAAAAAACCATGAAAACTGATAACACTTAAAACCCCTAAAACACTAATAAATTCTAAAAACTATAAACACCCCTAAAACTCTCAAAATCCCTAAAAACACTAAAAACCATTAAAATACTAAAAAATCCCTAATATTCTCAAATAAAATGTAAAAAACCCAAAAAACCCGGATAAACCATAAGAATATCTTAAAACCCTAAAAACTTTTAAAACCCCAAAAAACAAAAAAAATGCTAAAAACCCTAAAACCAATTAAATCCCTAAAAACAATAAAAATTTTAAAACCACAAAAATACCCTAAAAACAACTAAAAAATCTAATGACCATTTAAACTTGTAAAAATGATAAAAACTCTAAGAAACCATAAAACCCCCAAAAAAAGTCAAAAAATCCTAAAAACCTAAAAAATCATTAAAACCATGAAAACCCTAAAAACCAATAAAACCACTTATAAATCCCTAAAAACCCTAAAACCCAAAAAAATCCTAATAAATCCATAAAAACATTAAAAAAAAATAAAACCTCAAAAAGCCTAAAAACCCTAAAAACCCAAAACACACTAAAAATCTAAAAACCCCTTAAAACCCTCAAAATCCCAAGTAAACCCAAACTCAAATAAATCCCTAAAATTATCTAAAAATCCAAAAAACTACTAAAAACCCTAAAATCCTCTAAGAAAACCTTAAAAAACAAACAACACATAAACCCCCTAAAAACCAAAAAATTCTAAAAACCCTAAGAGACCCAAAAACCCTAAATACCCCTGAAAAACATAATGCACCTAAAAAATTAGAAAACCCTAAAATCCCATAAAAAAATATGAAACAACTAAAACCAATAAAAACCCTTTTAACCGCAAAAAATGTTAAAAAAATTCTAAATACCTTATGAACCCTAAAAACATAAAAAACCCTCAAAACCCCAAAAAAAGAAAAATTCCCAAAAATCTTAAAAAAAGTCAAAATCCATAAAAACCCAAAAAAAAAAAAAAAATCCCAAAAATTCCATAAAAATAGTTAAAAACGTAAAAACCTTATAAAAGGTGAAAAAACAAAAGGAAAACCTAAAATCATAAAAAAAAATTAAAACACCAAAAAATCGTAAAAACACTAAAACCCGTAAGAATCATAAAACCATAAAAACCTTAAAACCCCTAAAACTCCATAGAAACCCTTAATCCATAAAAACTTCTAAAACCCTTTAAACCCCTAAAATTTTAAAAACCAGAAAAAAACAATTAAAAACTAAAAACCAAAAAAAAACCCTATTAACCCCAAAAACCATAAAACATGAAAACACAACCCCCCCCAACTCTTAAAAAACCTAAAACACCTAAAACCCCTTAAAAATTCTAAAAACTCTGAAAATCCATTAAAACATAAAAACCCTAAGAACCCTATAAAATCCTAAGAAAACCTTTAAAACCCAAAAAACACTTAAAATCCATAAAAATATAAAAATGATAAGACCCCTAAAAACCTAAAACCCCTCAAAATTGCTAAAAATCATAAAATATTAAAAAACCCAAAAACCCATTAAAATCCCTAAAATCAAAAAAATCTAAAAATCCTAAAAACCTCTATGAAAACCATAAAAACCTTAAAACAATTAGAAATCCTAAAAAACCTATATTTTTTAAAAAACCCTTAAACCCCATAAAACCATAAAACCCCCAAAACTCATTAAAACCCCTAAAACCCCATAAATACCATAAACCACTATAAAATATTAAAAATAATTAAACCCCCAAAGGATAAAAACTCTAAAACCCCATAAAATCATAAAAAACTCAAAAAACCCCGTTAATAACCTAAAAAACAAAGAAACCAAAAAAACCAAAAAACCTTAAAAATCCCTAAAAATCCTAAAATCCGTAAAACCCCAAAAAAATTTAAAAACCCAAAAAACCCAAATATCCCTAAAATACTGAAAAATATAAAACCCCTAAAAACCCTTAAACACCATAAGAAAAGTATTAAACTGGAAAGCACATACACCCTTAAAAAACCTAAAAATTGATAAAAAAAACCCTAAAACAGTAAAAACCCCAAAACCCTTAAAATACCTAAAATCCCAAAAACCATAATATCCCTAAAAAATCATTAAAACCCCCTAAAAATGTAAAAAAACACTAAAATCACTGGGAAACTCTTATAAAACCCTAAAAATCTAAAAACACATAAAACACCTAAAAACCTAAAAATGCTAAAAACCTTAAGAGACCCTAGAAACCCTAAAATCCCTAAAACCATATATCCCCTAAAAACCATAAAACCATAAAAACACATAAAAATCCTAAAAAACTAGAAACTTTAAAAACCCTTTAAAAATCTAAAATGTAAAAATCATTAAAAAACAAAAAAAACCCTAAAAACCCAAAAATAGCATTAAAAAACTAAAACCCTAAAAATCATTTAAAACCTAAAAATCCCTACAAAAAAATACCCATAAAAATTATAAAAAATAACTATAAATCCATGAAAACATGAAAAATATTTTAAACCAAAAAAACCCTTAGAAAACCTTAAAACCAAAAAACCCTTAAAACCCTAAAAATATCTATAAAACCTCGAAAACAGTAAAAAATCAAAATAACCATAAAATCTCTAAAAACATTAAAAACAAAAAAACCCTTAAAAACCATTAAAAACAATAAAATCCCTTTAAAATACTACAAACATTAAAAATATATAAAAATCATGAAACCCATAAAAAATTAAGAAAACATAAAAGCCATAAAAACCAATAAACCTCTAAAAACCCTAAAACCTCTCAAAATCCTTAAAAACCTAATCCCTTATTTTTATTTTTGGGGTTAATGAGGTTTCTCAGAATTATTTATAATAAATGGTTTGGATTGGATTTATATATTTTCTCAATACCGATTTCTAAGGGTCGGTTACTTGGGCTTAATGAGGTTTCTCATGCTTGTTTGCATTTTTGTTGTTGGTGTGGTACTTTAGTCCATTTGGTTTCATACTATGGATGATATTGTTTTACTTTAATTCCTTTACATTTTTTATATATATTACATTCTATTTTCCTTTTAAAAACCCTTAAAACACAAAACATCAAAATAAACCCAAACCCACCCCCCGAAAAAACCATAATAACCATCAAAATCCGTAAAAACACTTAAAACCCATAAAAATATTAAAAAATACCAAAAAATCCCTCTAAACATAAAAAATAATAAAAAACCCTTAAAACCACTAAAAAATCATAAAAATATAAAAATACTTAAAACCCCTAAATTCCTAAATAACTCTAAAAACCTTAAGAACCCCTAAAAACCCCAAAAACCATAAAAATCCCAAAAAACCATAAAAATGCAATACCACAAAAAACATAAAAAACTACTAAAATTTTGAAAACCCATTAAACCCCTAAAATGTAAAAAAATTAAAAACCATCAAATCTCGATAAAACTCAAAATACCCATAAAACTAAAAAAAATCCTAAAAAACCTAAAACCCCTAAAAACCATAAAATCCTCAAATCCTTATAAAACCTAAAAACCACAAAAAATTATTAAAAAATACATAAAAATCCAAAAAAAATATAAAAACTCTAAAACCCCTAAAAACCACAAGAAATTCATAAAAACATATAAAAAAATTAAAACCCCTAAAAACATACAAAAATGATAAAAACACTAAAAACCTTAAAACCCCCAACACCCATCCAAATCCCTAAAATCCTAAAAATCATAAAAATAATAAAAAGTTCCTAAAAGTCCCTAAAAACATAAAAAAACACAAAAAACCCTAAAAACCCTAAGAAAACAATAGAACCCTAAAAACACATAAAACATCTAAAAACTAACAAATACCAAAACCCTAAAAACCCATAAAATCCACGAAACACCTAAAACCTTAAAAACTTTATGAATACTTAAAAACCCTAAAAACCCATTAAAAACTCTAACAACAATTTAAAACCTTAAAAATGTTAAAAACATTAAAAAACATAAAACCCTAAAAATTTCAAAAAGACACTAAAAACCTAAAAAAATCCATACAAACCCAAAAAAACACTAAAATCCCTCAAAATCCTTAATAACCCTAAAAACCATTAAAATCCTAAAAATAAATAAAAATATCAAAAATTGTAAAAACCCTATAATCCTAAAAATCCCTAAGATAACCATAATAATCTTAAAACACTAAAAACCACTAAAAACTATAAATGATAAAAAAAATATAAAAGACATAAAAGCCCTAAAAACCACTGAAATCTATAAAACCATAAAAAAAATAAAAACCAATAAAAACCTTATACCACTAAAAATACTAAAAACCCTTTAAACTCCAAAAAACATTAAAAAGTCTCTTAAAATACATGAAACATTAAGAAACTAAAGAAACATATAAAATAAAAATAAAATCCTAATAACCCTAAAAGCCTAAAAACCCACAAAATACCTAAAAATCATAAAAACCAAAAAAACAAAATAATACCTAAAAACAAAAAAATCCCTAAAACTGAGAAAACCCACAAGAAAACCATAAAAACCTAAAAACACATAAAAGCCCAAAAAACCTAAAATACGTTAAAACCCCTAAACGACTCTAAAACCCCTAAATAACCTTTAAATATATAAATCCCATAAAACCATAAAAACCATAAAAACCAAATAAGGCCACTAAAAGCCTAAAAACCCTTTAAACCCATAGAAAAGTTATAAAACTCAAAAAAACCATAAAACCCCAAAAAAACTAGAAAACCCATAAAAACTAAAAAAAATAAATAAAACCACAAAAAATTCATAAAACCACAAAAAATCTGTAAAAACCAAAAAACCCATAAAAATCCAAAAAAAATCCCTAAAAATCCCTAAACACATAAAAGACCCTAAAAATCCAAAAACCCCTCTAAGAAACTCTAAAGATTATAAGAACACATAAAACCCTTAAAAACATAAAAAAAAACTAAAAGAATAAAAACCCTTAAAACCATAAAACTATAAAAACCTAAAGAACCATAAAAAACATGAAAGCCCATAAAAACATTTAAAAACACTAAAAATTATAAAAGCCATTTAAACCTATAAAAAGGTTAAAAATAGCAAAAAACCTATAAAACCCCCAAAAACGCTCAAAAAGCCAAAAATATCTTGAAAAAACAAAAATCCTAAAAAACCCTAAGAAAACCTAAAAACACTAAAAACTATAAAAATCCTAAAAACAATAACAAACCTAAAAAATCCCTAAAAACTGAAAAAATAAAAAACCCCTAAAAACCATGAAAACCCATTAGAAAACCTTAAAACCTTAAAACACTAAAAAACCCATAATAAAGCTAAAAAATGATAAGACCCCTAAAAACACAAAAAAAACCATAAAACCCCCAAAAAACCAAAAAACCCCTTAAAACCCTCAAAATCTATAAAAACCCTAAAAAAAGTAAAAATTATAAAAAAATCCCAAAAATCCATGAAAAAAAAATATTAACACCTTGAGAACCCCTAAGAGAACTTTAAAAACACTTAAACACCTAAAAAAATAAAACCTCCAAGAAACCCTAAAACCCGAAAAACACTAAAACCCCTAAAAACCATAAAAAACTAAAAAACAATAAAAACCCTAAAAACCCATAAAAACCCTAAATCCCTCAAAATCCCTAAAATCCCTAAATAACAAAAAACATCATAAAAAAGTCCTAAAAATATATAAATATGTAAAAAATACTAAAAAAACTGAAAACACTTAATAAAACCTTAAAAACTAAAAACACTTAAAACCCCTAAAAATATAAAAATCCCTATAAACCTAACCCCCCCCCCCCCCCCCGAAAATCTAAAAACCTCAAATCTATAAAAACCATAAATCCTAAAAAAATATGTAAAATCTATAAAACCCTAAGAAAACCTAAGAAAGACACTAATAGCAAGATATACTTAAAACCCTTAAAAACCTAAAATTGATAAACACCTCAAAAGACCCTAAAAATACCTAAAAACCATAAAACCCCTAAAAACCATAAAAAACATAAAATCCTAAATCCTCATCAAAACTCTAAAAAAATTACTAGACTATAAAAACCCTTTAAACCTAGAAAAAATTTTAAATCTCTATAAAAAATTAAAAACCCTTAGAAACTCAAAAAAATTACTATAATCCCAAAAAACATAAAAACCATAAAACCCAAAAAAACCCAAAATCCCCCCAAAACTCTTAAAAACTATAAAATACAATAAAAAACCTAAAAAATCGCTAAAATTCATAAAAATGTAGAAAAACCTAAAAACCCAGAAAAATTATAAGAAAACCTTAATATACTAAGAACATTTAAAACCCCTAAAAACCTAAAAAATACTAAAAAGCCTAAAACTCCCAAGAAACCCTAAAAATCTAAAAACTATAAAAATATTAAAACACTAAAATCCCTAGAACCCCATAAAAATTCTAAACTAACTTAATACTCAAGAAACCCTTTAATCCATAAAAAACCTTAAAATTTTAAAAACCCTTAAATCCCTAAAAAACTCAAAAAAACCCAAAAAACCAAAAAACCCCAAAAAAATAATAAAAATATTAAAAAGGAAAAAAATCCTAAAAACCCATAAAAATACATAAACATGTACGAAACCCTAAAAACCCTGAGAAATGCTTAAAAGCATAAAAACAATTAAATCCCCTATAACCCTAAAAATGATAGAACCACTAAAATCCCCTAAAATCTCCTATAATCCCCTAAAATCCCTAAAATCCCTAAAAACTCTAAAAATATTCAAAAATAATAAAAATCCATAAAAATACTAAAAATGCCTAAAAATACCTATAATTGAATAAATCCTAAAAACCCCAAAAATTCCCTAAGTAATCCATAGTAATTAAAAATTACTAAAACCCCCTAAAAACATAAAAAAAATAACCTAAAACCCCTAAAAGACTCTAAAACCCATAAACACATAGAAACCCTAAAACCCCATAGTACCATAAAACCCATAAAACGAAAAAGAGCCCTAAAACAAACAAAAAATTATAAAAACCATTTAAACCCATTAAAAAATTAAAAACCATGAAAATTAAAAAAAATGAAAAAATCCATAAATCCCCAAAATAACCATAAAAATCCAAATAAAAAACGAAAAAAATGAAAAAACCCACAAAATTTCTAAAAACCTGAAGAAACCCATAAAAATATTAAAGAGTCAATAAAAATATATAAAATGTAAAAATACCTAAAAACCCCTAAAGAACCCAAAGAAAAACATAAAAACCAAAAAATAATTTAAACCCTTGAAAACCAAAAAATTTTCTAAAAACCAAAAAAACAATAAATAACCTAAAATCATAAAAACATGTAAAATCATAAACCCCTAAAAATATAAAAACATCTAAAATATCATAAAAACTCTAAAACCCAACTTAAATATAATAAAACAATTTAAACCTATAAAAACTAAAAGAAACGCAAAAAACCCTTAATAACCATCAAAAACTCAAAAAAACCTAAAAACCCAAAATAAAGATAAAACCCCTAAAATCCTCAAATCCATAAAGACTATAAAAATCATAAAAATTATAAGAAATCCCTAAAAATCCAAAAAAACATAAAACCCCCTAAATATAAGAAAACCCCTAAGAAAACCATAAAAACAAAAAAAAATATATCAAAACAAAAAAATCCCTAGAAATATAATAAAATCCATAAAAACCATAAAAAAATAAAACCTCATAAAAACCATAAAATCCATAAAACACCATAAAAAACATAAAATCCCTAAAAACTATAAATAACCTAAAAATCAAAAAAAAAACCTACATACATAAAAAACCCAAAAATACCCTGAAAACCCCAAATAAAACAAAAAAACCCTACAAACACAAAAAACCCCTAAAAACCTAAAAAATGTTAAAACCTCTTTAGATCCTAAAAATCTATAAAAACCCAAAAAACAATAAAAATCCTAAGATCCCTAAAAATAATTAAAATATAATAACCCTAAAACAATAAAAAACTAAGAAAAAATTAAAACATAAAACACTTAAAACCCCTAAAAACTAAAAAACACCAAAAACCATAAAAAATAAAAAAATTATAAAAAACTTATCAGGTCTTGAAAATTTCTTATAAAAGAAGAAGAAATTTTGTTCAATTTTACAAAAAAATGAAAATTAAATAAAAGAAAACTGTAAAGGAAAAATGCTCAAAGAAGATGAAAATTACAAAGAGAAGAAATGGTGTTGCAAAGCAAGGGTTTGTTTGCAGACCACCGGTCCACATGGAAGACTACCACTCCACATGGAAAACTACCTCTTTTTGAAAGCCTTGTGAATGAGAATAGTCTATAGAAGGTGAGGATCTAATAGATCCTGTGAAAAATGAAAATTTGTTTGTGAAAAAGATAAGCGATATCCACTCCAACAAATGATCGACCCCTCACCCCAACCAGAACAAAATTATTTGTTGGGAAAGGTGGTGTTGATGTCTCCCATGGATGAAATGAAGTCGCCTATGGAGAAAGGAGTGTATTTTTTATTCAAAAAATCCCCCACTAACCAAGTCCTTCATGGGATTCTAAAAAAGACACCCACAGATCACTATGAATGACCAGATGCACCAGTATCTAGTTCCTTTGTTTTTTTTATAAATTGAACCTGAGTTAAACCAATAAAGGTATTGAAAAATTCAGAGATGAGGCATGAAGAGATCTATATCTCTATGTAGTTGGGTTTTGTCTTAGTGGTAAGCACCCTGTAATCCTACATTAAAATTGGGGGTTCAAAACCCATTGGGTGCAGGGTACTATAGTAGTACTGTAGCATACTATAGCATCAACGACATTGTAGCAACAGCGGGCACTGTAGCAGTGGCAGGTTACTATAGTGGAGGTAGGGTATTGTAGTAGTGGTTGTACTATGAAATATTGTAGAAGAAGGGTATTATAGCAGTACTATTCAAAAAATGGGTCATTGGCCAAAAAATTGGGCCTACGGGCCATGTATTGGGCTAAATGCCCACTAGGACTTTGGGATATGTAGTTGGTCTCCCTCTACCTAGTTAAAATAGGTCTTTTCTTTGGTTTAATAATAAATGAGGCTTCATCCCCAAACATTAAAAAAATCTATAGCTCCGTAAAAGATGGACCCCTTAGATGATTCTCTATAGGTAAAACCCCGCCGCATATAATTAAGGAGGGAAAACTAAAATCCATTAGTAGTTTGTGAACCCAATATACTTTGAGGTAATACTCCCCAAAGGAGTATAACTAATGAAACTTTTTCAATCAGGAATCCCATATAGAAAAATGCTATATGGGAGGAACCCTAACCCACATAGAAAATCACCAAATGGGAGGAAATCAATCCAGTGTAGCACCACGCTTTGCGGTGGAACCCAGTTGTATGGAGAAAAGCACTATGTAGCTCAAACCCAGCTTCACATACCATAATGGTATGTGGAAATATCCCTTACACATGAAGCAGTATGCTACATGGAGGGAACCCCATCCTGCATTAGAGTATTCTACATGGAATGGTTCATCCTAGGGTGTTCCACTATACAGATCAAATTATGCCCTTTTTTCATATCATCACCCATGAACCCTCTGCGAACTAGCCAAATGACATTAGATCAAGGCCTATTCCAAATCCACTGGAAAAGTATGATAAGATCATCAGGCACATCAACATTCCCTTTTTAGCCTATATACCCATGGTAAGAAAAGTCGCATGGGTTACTCTAGCAATAAGGCGGGCCCATAGAATAACCATTAGTATACATTTCCATGGTAATAAGGGTTCCAACCATTGGGGGTTAATTTGAACCTCCCCATTATGAAGATTAATTGGAATTTATGTCATTTCCCTTCGATGAGGTTCATTGATGAGAAATCATCCTTTTTTACCAAGAACCGAACTCTGGGAAATTCTTCTAAGGTAAGACCCTATACTTTCTTATGGGAGGTCGTGCTATTTCTCCTCTTCACAACATCCTGGGACATTCCTTGATATATTTCCAAATGTGAAAATCATAGAGATGAAAACCAGGTAGGAGACAGAAAAACTCAAATCCTCCTACTCTCTCACACACATTAGGCTCTATCACCATCCATCAGTGGAAGAGGATGGTTATCTGATCATCTGATCTACTGCTTCCTATTGTTTCTCACACTAGGCATAACACAAATGGGAATAGATATTAGTGGTAACCATGACATCCAGACAACTCAATATCACAAATGGGCCTTCAATATCATGTAATCCCCAAACACAAATCAAATGGGAGTCCTATATGGTATAAGCCCCAGAAATCATTCCACAACCATCAATGGGACATATTCTCAATGATGTAGCCAATTTGGCCTCCTCTAAATATAATCCCCAATAAAATTATGTCCAAGTGGGAAGATCCCATGTGTACGACCCTAATCAACCAACATGGCCCCTTTAATGGGTGTATCCTATGTTTTAAGTCCCAATCCAACCGAACTATGTGGGATTTGATTACCTGCTAACTGGGATAAATAGAAATCTTTCATAAGGTCCAAATCTAACACTCAAATTTGTCCTTATTGGGCCATATTCCTAAGAAGATCATGCCCCTACTAGGGAGACCACATCACTTCTAGGTCCCTTAGACCGCCTTGGTATAAGTCCCACACTATCGTTGACTAGGTAATCATTCTCCTAGATGTTCTTGTTGCACAACGTTAAAATTCATGGTTGGGTCCTCACCACATGACCTGAAAAATTGATTTGTCCAATTGAGATACATAATTCTAAATGGATCATAATTCCTCTTGTGAAGATATGTAGGAAGACCATATCATGGGTTTGTTCTTAACATCAGAACAAATCACATCCCCCTGGATGATGATAAACTCCAGAGTGCCATCCCATGTGGCATAAAGTCAGCGTTGTCTGAATGAATGACCAAATAATCTCTGATCTATCAATAAAAGGGTTACATTGATGGGGAACTGCAGATATATTTAGATCCTCCCATCAACAGAGAACCTTGGATACAAGCCGATGATTTCAAAGCTATGCATATTTATCATTGATTGCGACCTTGGGGTAATCCATAGACACATTCTTGGGAATGAACCAAGGATTCATGAACATATAAAAATGAATTAAATCAATTAGGGAGTCCTAGAATAGGTAAAATGGGGAGATGTCCACGAGTTCCTATCCTCTTGACCAATAAGAGTTCTTAAGTGTTGTAAGCCAAATCATCCAACAAATGCATGCCTTTGGGAAGAAGGTCCATGAATCATGGATGTGAGAGTCGTTTAATGTTTATAGATTTGTGAACAGACCTGTTGGAGACCATTCAAAGATAGTATACCTGGTGTAGATAGATTGCATGAAACTCAATCCCTATAATCTATTATCAGGCACAACGTTTTCTTGGAAAAAAAAATTTTGAACCTGATGTGAATCATTAACCAAGGTGGAAGTGTTACCCCATTCTAAGACCCCCTCACATCCAAAAGGGAATATGTCCAACCAATATCATCAATTAAGTATGTGTCCATTAGATGCTAATTTTCTAGGGTTTTGTTGTATGTACTTGTGATATATATATTGCATTAATTCTTAAGTGCTTCCTTTTATCCAATGGCATCCCAAATAATCTCACAGACACATAGGTCAAACACCACACTGTTCGGGCCCTCCATGAAGTGTAAGACTTCATTGCCTACCGAGTATCTCCAACACTGGGTCTCAAATGATATAATTTAGGAGTACTATCAGAATGGTACTCTCCCAACACGGGAGGCTATAAGACATGCCCTACAGTCGATGAATTCCCATTAGACACCCACCCAATAGTGGCTGGCGGCCCAACATCAGGTCGCTCTACTATCCAAAACCAATTGTTTCAGGAGCATGTCCTCAAAACACAATAATGAGTACCGCCCTTATATTATGGAGGTAGATGAAGTCATCACAAATGAATTCATCTCTACAGAAAAGGGGTTCTGATCAAGGGTCTCTATAGGAATATGTCTCAACCAAATCCATGCATCCTTGTACCCTCACTCTGAAGAGGACACCACCGTGAGGGTCCCTAATGAAGTCCAATAGACCCATATTACTCAACAAACCTACCATGGGTGATTATTAGGTAACGAAGAATAGGTCATTACCCTTGTTCCTACTAATGAATACCACCAGGAAAATATGGTGTCATGATACCTGAATGCAAAAATTCCGACTAATGCTCGCCAATCCAAATTTCAAACAGGGCACCAAATTAAAGGAAGATAAAAATTCATTCTCATGAATATAATGAACACCAGTCAAATATGGTGGTGACCAAATATAATCAGATTCAAATTACTATTGATGCATACCATGCCTATAAGAAAAATATAGTGTCAAACAATCATAAACAAATCCCTACTCATGAATATGAATCCCACTAGTAAAATGTTGTGGAAACTAGAGAAAACATATGGCGTATCCTAGATATAAATCCGGGGTAGACTCATTTCTATACCCCTAAATGGGAGAACTTTCAGTATTTACTTATAGACAATAGAGGACCAGACTAGGCCCAAACTCATGCTCCGACATCGGAATGGGAATATATTCCCATTCCAATAACAGACATCTCTCAATGGGTATTGGTAATGATGGAGGACCATACATCAATTCTTGACCATATCCTACAGACTTGTCAAGATGTAATCATGTCCATAGAAATATCAAGGATCTAGGCCCACAATCCTGCCTCCCCAATTGGGTTTATCCATCCAAAAAAAATTTTGGTCAATCCGGAGTCAACATGCATCCATGCTCTCATCCCTAAGAGTCGTCATCTATATTCTACAACAAATGGATGACCGGATCGGGCACAAATACTCATTCCAACTAGGGGACACCAGTCCACCATGGTGGCCACACTAATGTCGGCACATATCCTTTCCATAACTCAGGATGTTTTCTGAAATATCTCGGTATCACCATTTGAGCCACATGAATAGACACCAATATATGAAGGTTGTCATCCATAGAAAGTGGCCTTAGTTTCCCGAAATAGAGTGCCAAAAAATAAATTATGCCAAACGAAACTAGAAAATGAAGAGCATATTCATGACCCTACTCTACTAAAAGCTGTAGTTCTTGATACTCTCAAGAACTTATCTTTGGTAGCTTAGGATCCTTTAAATCCATTACCTACTTATGGGAGTGGAAGTAGCAGTTGCGAAGGACCTCCCCATAGTATTGTCACTAGGAACTCTGAAGTTCCTACTCATAGAACCCATGAAGGATTACATTGGGGGAAAGAAATTAACTATCATGAGATCCCTTCTCCAAAATATTTCCATGGTAGCCCTCCACATGGACAGAATATCAAATGGAAAGTAGGTCATCCCCTTGCTATCATCCTCTATGATGGTCAAATCCAGGGTATACACTCCATATATTCTCCCTTTAGTCGTACATCAAACTATGATGGCAGTCCTATCCATTATAGATTCAATTTTGAAGTTCCTCCCCACAGTGACGTCTCAGAATAGCAAGAAGGTCCTCCCCTTGCTACAATCCTCCCTGAAAGTCCTCCCCAGTGTATTTTCTACAAAACCTTTCCCAATATTTAGACATAAATATTTGATGGTAGTCAAAATCATGAAATCATCAACTGTGAAGGTACTCCCTATTGTAACATTTAATATCAACAAGTAGGTCCTCCCCTTATCAATTCAAATACAAGAAAGACCTCATATGTTGAGGCACAGGGAATGGTGTGGTCAAACATGTTAGATACCCTGCTAATGATAAAATACATCCCTTACCATCCAGAGGAATTCCTAGAACAATTGTTGTCATCTGAGAAACCCCCAGACCATTCACATATTAGTGAGACCCCTACAAGTCCTGCTTCTTAAGACCATGTCCTTAAGAAGTATCCAAATTTGTTAGATCTGGTGGATGAGTCCCTATAGGATGAATAATAAGATATGTTTCTCAGGAGAATATAATTATCTAGGGATGACAGACTACTTATGTATTGGCCCACAACCACTTCTTAGTTCAATATACCAAGATGGTTTTTAGGTGAATTCACTACAACAAATGCTGGTCCTAGCGGCGGTTTTTTTCCCATTTAGCGGCGGTTTAAACCGCCGCTATATTGTGTGGCGGCGGTTTACAAAAACCGCCGCTAAGTTTGGCGTCGGCAATCTATTAGAGGCGGTTTTTTCGATTCCGCGGCGGTTTTAGAAATGTATCGTAGGTCCTTCATTTAGCGGCGGTTTCTCTTCATTTAGCGGCGGTTATATGGGCAGCTTATTCGCGGCGGTTTTAACCGCTGCTAAATTCAGGCGTTTGATGCTCCTATTCTGCGGCGGTGAATACCGCCGCGAAATATCAGCATAATAAATTTAGCGGCGGTTAAAACCGCCGCTAAATGTTCACAGGTATGGCACTTAGCGGCGTTTAAAACCGCCGCTAAATGTTGAACTGGAAAAAAAAATATGTTGGATCTGCTCCACCACTGCCCTAAATTTTCCAAAACTACAGCCACATCTCACCCATCAGCCCCACATAATATCACATCCACACATATTTGTAATGTACAACAGCTTACAACATTATTACATCATCACCATTTCATATTCCATCACTAAAAGAATACTACCACAAACCACTACACACAAAAACCAACATCCTCATAATAGTGACCATAACATCTCTTACCATAATAAAAACCAACATTAAAAACACCATCCCTCATAGACAAAACCACACCATAACAAGAAACATGTATCTCACTAACTGAACAAATACATTGATTGAACTACCACATGACTAATAGAAGTGATTGTTTTTATTCAAAACCATCCTCAAAAACCAACTAATTGATATCATAACCAACCCATGTAAACTAATGAAGGAACATGTGACCCAAGATTTAGATCATGAAATCTCATGATGGAATAATTGACTATACAACCAACATGATAAAATTAATAATGGAACACAAGGCTTCATGACCAACTCGACTGAATACGTGAATGAATGAGAAACCACAATATGAAAACAAGAAACATAATGATGTAACAAACAAAAAATGACCAATTTAAAAGACGACATGATCAAACTAGTGGTCGAATGAATAAATAGGGAATCTATGAGAAAACCCATGAATGTTTCAATGTGAAATGACTCATAAAACCATATTGAAATATCCAAAATCCAATAAAACAAGTAGGTGGGTTTTATTAAAACTGGATATATTACCTAGGATACCACTAAAACAGTTATCATCCTCATGTTCCAATGAATATAAATGGTTCCAAAATAGAACCCTTGTGGGAAACCTCTCAAGGATAATATAATAATTTGATCAAAACTAATCATTAAATAAATAAACACATAACCATGTGTCATAACCAACCAATTAAAGGGACCATATTCATATTATGACAAACAATAAAATAGATTTACACAGTTACATTGAAAAAAATGAATGAATTAAAACACTTTATGACATTATTCATTCATCTTTGAATATGTACCAAAAAATATCTCCTCCAAACCACTATTCCACCATAGAAAATGATAAAATGGATTAACATTCCCATGAAGAGTAATCTACAAATGATCCATGATTTCCATTGGGTTCACCAAATCATTACCTCATCCTCATCATCCAACTCTCTATATTTGAATATAAGGGATGAATCATGATTATTTCATTAATGTTGGGATACATGGATGATATTGTGAATTATTTTTATCAGTGGTTAGAGCTCCAACTGATATAACACCTCACCAATGTTCACCAAAACCTAAAACATCCAGAACAACCTAGGAGAATCCACACTCCCTCACACAAAATATGCCTACACCATCATGGAAACAACCTCAAGAACACATGATCTTTGAAATATAACTACATGGTTCTACATCTATATTATACAGTGGTATTAAAATGATCCTGATCTTCTTTTATATTTTCTATAACTATTAGGATATTTTAAGTCATGCATTACACCACACTAGAAAAATATTTTATTATTCCCTTACATAGACACATCACAATGTAAAAGTATACAACATCCAACACAACTCATAGAATATATACACAAAAACAGATGAATGATGTATATTTTTATCGGAAAACAAAAAAAAATTGGTGTTTTATTCACCCATAATGCAACTAGGTCAAAATTAATGTTCCCAAAAATTCCCACAACTTATGGAAATTCAATTCCAGATTTCCATCGATTAGGGGATTGAAAGTCATTTTAAAGAGAGTTTAGGTAATGGATGGATTCCATATTCCTCCCAATAATGATGATATGAAATAGGAATTACATTCTAAACAATTAATTATGGTATCATGGGGAGTCCTAAAACCTCATCCATGTACAATCATTCTTAATAATGTATTTAACTGGACTCCTTGATTTCTATATAATGTTATGAAATCATTACTCAATATATGATCACATATCCTCCCTAATATTGGGGATACATTGTGACCATCACAATATTTGACCCTCCACCAAAAGGATTTAAGGATTGTATACATAAGGAAACATGAGAAATCAAGAAAATGTTAGGACATGGAAATGTTTGGTAGCAACTATGTGTCATAAATGTTACATATACAAACCAAATGTTATCATACTTGTTCAACACATCAACAATACTACTAATCATCATCTGATGCTGCATCGTCACCCTCTCCACCTTCATCTCCACCACCTGCTGCCACCTGTAAGAACATTATATTGAAAATTAAATATTGTTGCATATTTATAATAAAAATTAAAACCAATAAAAGTTTGAAAACTAAATGATTTTGATTTTTTTGTGATTTACCTGCTCACCACTACCCGATGCACTACCACCGGGGGCATATCTGCTCATATGCTAATGTATTTCAAGCAACTCTTTCTGCAAATCAGATATCTGATTCCCCTGCTGGTGAACTGTGTTTCGTAGAGCAGACATCTCCCTCTGAGCATCTTCAGGTATGAAATGACTATAACCAGGAGTAGATGAGGCCGAAATCCCAGATGTCATGCGAAAGACCTCAGATGGTACGGGTCCCAAACCCATCCCACGCACTCTACCAGGATGCTCCTTCCCAAGGACTTGACCAATCGGGTCATCCTGGGAGACTGAGTAGGATTGCCCAGGATTGGCATCCCATATTTCTTTAATTTTTACCTATAAATCAAATATCAATATATATTAACACAGTAAAAACTGATATTAAGTTATTATAATAAATAATTGACTTCATACCCCAACTTCTCTGGCAGGTTCATTAACAAAACTTCCATCTGTTTTTTATGAACATCTAGCCACAGTTCTGTTCGGGATGCTTCATGCCCTAAACTCTGTGACTGCATTAAACAAAGATAAATCATCAATCAAATATGTTAAATAGATAATATTATCTTATAAATATTTAAACTAATTAAAAGATTACCAATGACATTCGGCTTCTTGAAAAGCTTTTTGAACCCGCAGTGTGCGGGATTACCTGCTTCGCCCGGTTTGAAGAATTCTTTCTTGAGAGATCCTGAAATAAATAAAATTCAATTTAACAGTATTGTATTCAATGTCTATCTCCTCTTAATGTACATGTATAAATGTAAAATGAGGATAATATTATAATATATATTTCAATACCATCCGCTTCTCATCACGATGTCTATCGACAAAAACCTTCCACTGTTCTTTCGGTACCCCACTGGGTATCTTCTCATACATCTGCTGCACGGTCAACGAAGAATCGTTGACATCACACCACAACCTCCATTTGAAATCTTTCCATTTTTTTCCAAGATTTTTCAATGTCCACTTTCGTGCTATCACATCAGCAACAGTAAAGTGGAAGAACATCTGTATACAGAAATTCATTTTGAATATATTAGTAAAATGACATTCAATTAAACCATAAAGGAATAAAATTACCTTTATCTGAGAATCATAAACTTCATTTTTCCAGTTTGGAGGCATATGCCTCCAATCATCATATGAAATAGGCAGGGAAACGGGCACCGCTGCCAGCTGACCTATAATCTGACCAAGTAAACATGCGGCGTCATCCGTCGGGACCCCATAAGAATCAAATGGCACCACTATCTTCTTGCCATGCATGTTCCAAACATCAGAACTTTTTATGTCTCTTTCCACGGTTTCATTGCCTTCATCTGCAATGAGAAAACAATTACTATAAACAAAATGCAATAAATTTATTTAATTAAAATTTGTACCTATGACTGCGACCCTCCAGAATGTCCGTGATGAACTAGAGGGGGCGTGTCGCTGCCCCGCTGCTGAAGCTCCTATAGGGGGAGGCGATGAATCATCCTCTAATGAGGGATCCACTGATGGTGTCAGAGATGGTGCAGGGGGAGATGATTCCGTGGGGACAGGCGGATCGTCATCTGTCGCAGAAGAAGAAGGAATAGTGTACCGCTTCTTCCTTGGCATTCCTGTCATTTAATCAAATAAAATTAAGTTCAGAATATATATTTCAAAAAATTTATGCAGAAATAAAATTAAAAATGATAATAGATGCCCAGTATTAACAAAAAAAATATATATAACAATGATAATGAATGACTACAGAAATAAAACAAGTAGTTGCTGAATGAATAAATAATTGTACATACAATCATTTTCCCCTTCAATCATGTCGGTTTCCTACTCCATTGCTTCATCCACTTCATTCATCCTTGCTAGACCAATATTTTCAATATCATGATGGAAAAATAATTCTGCTTCCTGTTGTTGATGAAATTCAGTTGCAGAGGCCAAATCTTCCACTTCATCACCCATATCATACAAATCTCTTTGTATTACGTGAGTAACTACACTCCACCCTTCATCCACAACATCATTCACATAATATACCATTTTTGCCTGTGATGCTAAGATATATGGATCATGCAGTTCACGATCACCAACATCCATCAAGCGAGAGAAGTTTACAGAAGTAAATTTCAATGAATCTCTTTTAACACCTCTGATAAAATCGACCCATTTGCATTTGAATAAAACAACAGAAAAATGCCCGTGGTAGTTTAATTCAATAATATCATGCAGCTTTCCATAGTATTCCACTTCAGCAAATGTAAAAATACCACTATTCTGTGTTTTCAAACCCACTTCTCGATCGACTGTACGAAATCTAAAACCATTCACATTATAAGCATTGAACTTTCTAACTTGTTTTATAGGACCTCTAGCAAGAAACTTCAAATATTCTGAAAAGTCAGCTCGAGTATCAGTATTCATGATCTGAAAAAAAATATAATTTAATAGATTTTCAAATTGTATGTGTCAAAGTAATATTCGTATTTATTGCAATATTTATAAACTTACACGTCGTGCAAACCATTCTACCAGCTCTTTATTCACAGCTTTCGTTATATCTTTTTCATTTCGTATTCGGCTTCTCATTCGTCTCTTTGTTTGTATCCTCAACTCTTCAATAAATGGATCTGCAATTTCACTATTCAGCAGCACATATCTATGTGCCTGTAATAATTCCAATTCTGTTAGTGTCGCGTATGAGGTCCTCCCAACTGATCGGCCAATAGCAGGAAATATTTTTGATTTCTGATGCATTTGAGATTGAGTTGATGTGTCGTCAACACGTCCAACTCGAGTAAATCTTGTCTCAATATCATCCAAATATCTGGAACAAAAGGTGAGACACTCCTCGGCCAAATAGCCTTCAGTAATAGATCCTTCTGGTTGAGCTTTATTTCTCATGTATGCTTTCAAATGCCCAAGATATCTGTGAAAAAAAATAATAATATTATGAATTTATTTAAATGCCAAAAAATGTTTACTTAACTGGAAACATATAAATAAAATACCTCTCAATTGGATACATCCATCGATAATGAACGGGTCCTCCTAATTTAGCTTCGTCAACCAAATGCACAGTAAAATGCATCATGACAGTAAAAAACGATGGAGGGAAGATCATCTCCATTGCACAAAGGGTCAATACAAACCTCTCCTGTAGGTTGTCAAGCTGAAAGGGATGTAGAGCTTTCTCACATAACTGTCTGAAAAATGTGCAGAAATGGAGTACAACAGCAGTAACTTTTTCAGGTAATAATGTACGCAATGCCAATGGTAGTAACTGTTGTAACAGAACATGTGAATCGTGACTTTTCAATCCATATAACTTACGATTCTTCAAGTCAACACACCTCGAGATGTTACTCGAATACCCATCAGATACCTTCACATTCTTTAAAATTTGAAGGAACGTATCTTTATCCCTATTTTTCAATGAAAAAATGGTCGGAGCATACTTTTCATTCTCATCTGGCCAGAGATCACGTTTTATGTTCATTACTTGTAAGTCTTTGCGAGCATTGAGATGATCCTTCGACTTTCCATGCTCATTAAGTAATGTGAAAATAAAATTATCACATACATTCTTCTCAATATGCATCACATCATGATTGTGGCGCAAAGAATTAAATTCCCAATACGGAAGTTTGAAGAATATACTTTTTTTCTTCCATTGTTGCGTTCTGATTTCACTTGACGATGCACTTCGCACTCGTTTTCCGCTATCATTCAAATGATGAACCTTCCCAAATTCTGTTTTAACATTTTCAAGCTGTGTTAATATTTCAGAACCGGATAACAACTTTGGAGGTGGTCTACGATCAATGCAACCATTAAATTTTGATTTGTTCAGCCGAAATCTATGAGATGCATCAAGAAATCTTCGATGGCACAAGAAGCACCATTTTCTACTGTGAGGTAGCCGTTTGGGCTCGAAATCAAAGTTACAAACGGGACAAGCCAAACCCGTATAAGTGTTCCAACCAGATAAATTCCCAAGCCCAGGGAAGTCACTAATGGTCCACATTAAAGCAGCATGCATTTTAAACATTGTTTTAGAAGAAACATCAAATGTCTCAACACCGTTGCTCCATAACTCCTGCAATTCTTCAATCAAAGGTTGCAGGTATACATCAATATCATTTCCAGGCATTTGTTTTCCAGGAATAATCATCGAAATGATAAAAGATGTTTGTTGCATACACATCCACGGAGGCAGATTATAAGGGATCAAAACAACTGGCCAAATGCTATAACTCGTACTCAAAGTCCCAAATGGGTTGAATCCATCGACAGCCAATCCCAATCGAACATTCCTAGGATCAGCTGAGAAATCTGGATGTAATGAATCAAATGTCTTCCACGATTGGGAATCTCGTGGATGTCTCATTAACCCATCATTGTTATTATCTACAGCATGCCACTTCATGTGTTCGGCGGTTTTTGATTACATGAATAATCTTTGCAATCAAGGATTCAAAGGAAAGTAACGCAAAACTTTTGCAGGTGTGTTCCTTTTCTTCTTCTCCGTGAAATTATGTTCAGTCATACTTCCAACATCACCCTTTGACTGCCATCTAGAAGAAGAACATTTCTTACAATTATGTCTACTTTAATCCTCTCCCCAGTAAAGCATACAATCATTGGGACACGCATGTATTTTTGTATAATTCAGACCAAGCTTGAAAACAACTTTTTTCATATCATAAAATGATTCTGGGATTTTTGCTTCAGGAAATGCATCACGAATCAATTCCAATAACATGGACATTGCCTTATTTGTAATTCCACATAGACATTTGATATGGTACAACTTCAGTAGAAATGAAAGCTTTGAATATTTCAAACACCCACTATACAACTCTTGATTTCCATCGTCAACTAAATCATGAAATGCATTTTCCTCACTGAAGTTTTCCCTTACATTTGGCTCCACAGAATAAAGAGGATCCAATGATATGTTACAATCTTGATCTGCTTGTGTTACAGTCTCAGAAACATCACTTGTCACGTTGAAATTTGTAGCACCCTCTTCTGGTTGTTCTGATATGTTTTGATGCTCATAGTGGTGTCTTGCAGTGCCGAATGCATCATTTATGAGGTTTTTCATTTCATTTTCCATTGTCGAAGAACTTGGGACCTCATTCTGTGGATTAACATCAGTCCTCAATCTTTCTGTATTGTTTGATTCTCCATGCCAAATCCAACAAAAATATTGCTCAGGGAATTGCTTCAGTATTAAATGTTCATAAACTTCATCTCTCTTCAACCATGTTCTAAATTTACATTTAGGACATGGACATCTTATTCTCCCTTCAACGGATCGATTAGAAATTGAAAAATCTAAAGCCCATTCAAACCCTTAACATATTGAGATGTGTTCCTCGGTAATGTGATCCAGCTTTTATCCATGTATATCACAATGTGCCTACACAAAATATACGATAGTGTAAGATTACAGAAACATAATATAATAAAGATGAACCATTGACCATAAAGTATGCATAATATAATAAAGATGATTCATTGACCACATTTACCATTTCAGACCAACTGAACAAGTCTGGTCCATAGGAGACAACATCAACACCTCATTGAGGAGCAATAAGAATATCGGGATACACACTTATCATAACACCATCGATGACACATTTATGTTGCCTCAAACAACACCCCTTTGATGTGTGATCGAAACTGATCATAATGCATTTTAAATCAAGTTAACTACATTCACTGAAACCATTTTCACAATGGGTAATGTTTGTTTTATTGTTCTAGGGAAATATAAATGGCCACATTTAAGTTTTGGGGTTCATCTTGTGATGGAAGCATGAGACATGGTGTTTGAATTTCTTGAATAAATTAGTGATAATGACCCTCCTAAGGTGGAGAGAATTATGTTAGTCATGGAAATGTGGAGAAAACTGTAGAGTGGATGTGGAGGAATCAAGGTTCCAAATAGAAACCTATAAGGGACATGTTTGGGGGTTCTTAGGGAAGGCCAGGTGGAACTTCGATATGGTGTGTGAGGTAAATTAAGTAGGCCACCACTAATGGTTTCTAATGCATAATCTAGTCCATGAATATAAAACAAACAATAGTTGTTGTACCCCTCTCTCTTGGATTTTAATGATCACAATCACTCTATTTGTGTTCTAACTTGTTTTCAAGTGTTTTTGATGTTAGGAAAAAGATTTCCTAGGAGCTCGCCCAAGAAAGCTGAAAATGGATTGACTAAGTCTACCGGCCAACCGGTGGATTTCCACCGGCCAGCCGGTTCCTACCCACCGGCCAGCCGGAGGAGCCAGGTAGTAGGCCTTCCCATTGCCTAGTGTCACCGGCCATCCGGTGGATGACCACCGGCCAGCTGGTGAGACACCACCGGCCAGCCGGTGTGCCCAGTCAATCCTTCTGGTGGATCCTAAACTGCGGAAAGTACTAATTATGGATGCCATTTTTCATTGCTACGATCCTGTGCTTACCACTGTGGTCGGACGTAGTGTCATGGATACTTTAGTTCTTCCTCAAGATAAAAAGCGCTTTAGCTGTAATGGTAAAATCTAGATTTTCTGCAAAGGATTACAGTGATTGTTTGGCACTTCATCTGATTTATGAGAGATGGAATGAAGTTGAAAAGAAAGGATCAGTGTATGAGTATTGCTGGGAAAAAGTTCATCATGTGGAAACTTTAAAGACAATTCATGGTATTCAAAAGTAATATTTTAGAAATGTTGGACTATTGGATAGAAATGCGGGCTAGTCACATGATCTTCGATAAAGCCTGTATGGTTTGTTAAGTCATGCTATAACCATGAGGAATGGGTTATCCATTTCCACTTGGTTTATTCTCCCCCTTTCCTTATTTTTTCATTGAATTTACCCCACCTCTTGTAAATCATGGTTAGGGAACACAATAACTACTAACTGGGCTCTGATCGTATTACTTGAGCTGGATAGGCACTTTTTCAACCTTTTGTGTCCTAAAAACCCTGGACACCCCAAAAACTGTTCATACATCCAGTAAACATTTTGATATCCCAAAATTATCTATTTAAAGTAAAATTGAAATGAGAACGTACCTGAAAAAATCATAGAATATCATACCCTCCCTAACATGAAATGTCTTAGCTTTGAGCCACATTTCAAAGTATCACTAAGCTTTGTCAGAAAAGAGATTGAACCACTATGCCTACATATTCATATCCCCTCCCATGTCTCTTCTTTAATGGTACTATATAGTAATAAAAGCTTTGTTAAAAAATAGATTGGACCACTATGCCTACATATTCATCTCCCCTCCCATGTATCTTCTTTAATGGTACTATGTAGTAATAAAACTAGAACAAAAGGTACAATACTAGCTTGCAAAACCATCCCATTGTGATCCATAAAATGAACTAGATTCTCTTAAAGGATGATTCGGCCTCCAATAAAAATTCAGCCACATGGACTCTATAGAGAAGTCTAGGAAACATCACCTAAAATGAAACATAAAGAAATAATTCACATAAAGTCATACCATCATGGAATATCCAATATATTCCCCATCGGCCTGATCCTCTTCACAACACATTACTCAAAACGCTTGACACCATCTTACCATTTTTTCAAAACATTATCTCTAAAAAAAATCACATGATAGAAAACTCACTTTGAAATCATGCTTT
The DNA here is from genome assembly GCA_963277665.1 of Viscum album. NCBI lineage: Eukaryota > Viridiplantae > Streptophyta > Magnoliopsida > Santalales > Viscaceae > Viscum > Viscum album. Next base: position 1,419,471,597 of record OY728136.1, on the reverse strand, counting down.
ACACCTTAAAACACATTTTAAATGTTTTGGATAATTTCTATCAACCACATTGGGAGATACATTCCGAGAAATAAAACCAATAATATATATAAAAATATATACAATATTCAATTGATAAAATAATGAATAACAGATTAAAAAACATCCATGCTATCATGGAATTCAAATAATGGTAACATGAATATGGAAACTACCTAAAACTCAAGCCATGCTAAAATAGATGATGGAATCTCAAATTTTAATATTTTCAAATGCACACATATTCACCTTAACTTATATGTAATGATACCTAGTCCATATATACATATTAAGGTGTACAAATATGTATAAGGGATCTATACATATTTGACTATACTTTCATATACCCCTTTTCAATGATACACATATTCATTTTCATATACACATATAAGCACATATAGCCCCATGATATATATTAATACTTTCAAGGTTGAATATATATAAATGGAGAACTTATATATAGATTCTTAATTATGAATACACATGTAATCCTTTGATGATGACAGCTCAAACCTGCCAAAATGAAGACCAAAACACACTACAACGATATTTGGAATATAAAAATCACAATATCCCTAATTAAAATGTGGAAAAAATAAAAAAAATATATAAATAAACCTGAAAATTATGGTGGGAGGACTGAAATTATGGTGCGGGGTTGCCGGAGGCCGCGGGGGGTGTGGCGGTCGCCGGAGGGCGCGGGGGGCGCGGGGGCGCGGGGGTCACCGGCGGTCGAGGGGGGGTGCAGGGTTCGCCAGGGGGCTCGGGGGCCGCGGCGGCCACCAGAGGGCGCGGGTTTCGTCAGAGGGAACGGGTGTCGCCGGAGGGCGCAGGTGTCGCCGGAGGTAGCAGGACGGGGATCGGGGAAGAGGGGAGGGTTTGTGAGGGGGATCGGGGAAGACGGGTATGCGATAGGGGAGGGGAAAGCGTCGCGGCTTTTCAAAATAGATTGGGTTTCGCGGCGGTTTTTAACAAACCGCCGCGAAATCTTTCACGGATAACGTTTAGCGGCGGTTTTGTGAACCGCCGCCACAAAACCGCCGCTAAACACTGTTTATGTTGTAGTTATTCATATATACCATTCATCAAAATATCTGGACTACTCTTCGACAGTTTGAAACCAAATTATTTCCCTATGAAGGGTATACAAACATTGTCAAAGTATTGGGGGACCCTTTTCATCAAATGGACTTATAATATCTTCCATGTGCATGGTGACCATAGTCAAAGAGGTGAAAGAAATATCTTAAACTGACCTATCTCCATGCGGTTCATAAGTTATGTTGTCTTATTAGTGATTCCCCTCTGGGTTTTCACATCCAAAGATGGGGAGAGCATCGATATTTTTACTTCAAACTATGTCCCATCTAGAAAAAACCATTGAAAATGAATTCATTTAATTTCATTATCCCTAGAAGGTAATCAAATGTAATTCTTGCTCAGGAAGGTGAAAATATTGAAAAATATCGACTCTGAGTAAGTCTTAAAATCATTATACCCAATAGGAGAAATACATTGACTCGATTTTGATCTAGGAAACTGAGGACATTCAACATGATTCTAACCTAAGGGAAGTCAATCAATAAGACATAATAATTTCCTTAGAGAAAAATAATGCACATGAGGACCTGACACTATATCTAGCTCACACTCAAATAGGGATGAGTTAGATCAAGAAAGAGTAAATGGTAGTAGCAACCATCTCAATATGAGATCTACCCCAACTCATATAACTAGAGTAATTATTAACACAAAATTCCCTTGTATGATCAGAAAATTTGGGCCAAGACATTATACCTAGAGAAAAAGATCAACCCCATACCACACGGCTTGGGGCAATTTTACCTCAAACACACACCCAGTTGGAATCCATATTTTATCATTAAGGGAGGATAGAAAATAGAAAGTCATCCCACTCTATCCCATGTCGGGACTCATTCCCTTTAAGAGAGAGGTGTGTGATAAGGTCGCAAAGAGGTTCCCTTGATGTTACCATTATCCAAGAAGTTTGATAAGGATCCCCGAATGGTGGGATATGATCCATAAAAGGACACAAGAAATCAAACATTTATCTCAGTAGATAGTATGCTACCCATGATGTGTTATGCATCATTGAACATTGTGGAAATCAATCATACAAGCCACATTGAATGTGATGAAAATATAAAAGAACATGGAGATTATGGTTCCACACAGAATCTAATCCACACTGATCCTAAATGTGTGGTTACTAAGAACCATAAGGTTACCTTATATTTGGGAACTCCCTCATCCAAACTATCATTACCTCCACTGTGAATTCATAACCATAAAAAAACAAGGTCTCATATGACCCGTATCCTATCAATGAGATAGTATCCCTAATTCTAGAGGAGATATTCTATCAACAGGAGGAAGAAATGAAGGAATTGAGGTGAATAAATACTTAGTTTCTCTGAGGTATGCCTCAGCCACATGGAATTATCCAGATCAATTAAAAAATTCCAAAACATTCTCTTAATATAGAGCCTAAACCATCAACCTAATTGGGCCCAGTTATATATGGATAATAAGACTTCCCCCCGTTAAGGAAAAAAACAAAACTAGTGTAGTTAGATCCTCCAATGATGACCCAGACTGAATATCCACTATGAGTACTGGTAGAACCATCCCATCAAATATATCCTCCTGCTATGCCTTCCCAAGCTCAGGTTTAACAGGACACACATCAAGTGATGATGAATACCATTGAGGCATTAACAGATCTATTGGAATCCATGGAGGAGTGGCAGCCATTGGTAAAACCAGAATGGAAACATTAACCTGATTGGGTGAGAAACACTCTGCGTTCACCAAATTTCATGCCTCCAATCTTCCTGATATTTGATGGCTTAGGTGACCCGGTGAAACATTTGATCCACTATGCATATTTTAGTGATCCCATGATGGAAAACATAGAGAAAAAAGAAATAGTGAAACTCAGATTCCTCAACGATGCTAAATAAAATATTCAGTGACCTCCGAAACTACAAAAATTGGGAGAACGAGAGTGTCTCGGATTTTATTTCTAGTTGGGAAGGGCTAACCTACTCTTTGAACTGACCACCCCCCAAGATGATATGCTTGCTATGTGTATCGATAAACTCTATGAAGGGTTGCGAATGAAACTAATCCTTGTGAAATATACAAGTGGGTATCAGGATTTATCTTCCATTTCCCAAAGAGTAGAATAATTTATACTACAGACCAAAATCAACTCCCGGATAGCTCCACCAGACCCAGGAAAAATTGTTGGAAAATATGAAGCACCCTATGTCATGCTCAATCCAATCCTCTATGCCAAATTCACACCCAATGCATGAACCATATCATGTATTACCCACAGGGTGTCAACAATAGCCTCTAAATCAATATGAAAATAGAATGGGACCTAAGAAAAATAAATAAGAGGAATGAAGGAATATAGTTTACTCGTTCTAAGATGATCAATTCCATATCTATTTTATTAATGATATGAATTGAAATGTTCTCCATCTACCATAATCGAATCGGGATAATGAGGTAGGTCTTGAATATCATTGATATTATTTTCCCTTAAATAGGATACTAGTACATACCATCAAAGAATTATTTATCTTTTAAGACATCCTTCAAAGACTGATATTCTTTGAGCAAGTCAAACTAGGACCACCATTGGCACAAGTGGTGTACGTTTCCACCATTGAACTTGATGATGGAGAAGAGTGTAAAAAAGTTTTTAGTATAATGAATCTTAATTTCAATAGTTTGATGACTCGAAAAATGGTTTACCAAGCCCATGACATACTCCAAGTGTAGTAAAATCAACCGACTGTACCCCCAGCTATTCCCACTGAAAAAACAACCAATATCCTTGGCCCCACAATCCTCCAAAAGTCCTTTGTACAAGATGAATATTGAAAAAAAAATTTATAGAGATAAATTGAAATTGGGAGAAACTTTATCAAGTATAAAATAAGTCTTTACACTCTCAGATTTTATGCCATCACATATGAAAGCACGAGCACTGCCCTTCCGAATGACACCACCAAAAATAGTCAGCTAAACAGATCCATCATCAGAAGAGGAGTTGATCATTGTCTCCATTAATTCCATTCATGTAATGGATCCCTTATCCTATGAAGAGTATAGATATGAACCCGAGTTTCATGCACCCAGGGAACTAGAGTAATATATCATAGGGTCTAAGGGTAGCAGGGGAGACACAGTCTCGGTAGGAGTCAAGATTCAAGTGATGCCTCTACCTGAACAATCAATGTTATAGAAACTCATGGATGATCCTTTCCACAAACCAAAAAATAATAGGAAAATTATCTTACCCCTTCAAAAAGTCACTATTTCTTTATCATTCTCGAATATCCATCATAAGAAGAACAAGTACCTAACTACCCTTGGCATATATGAAGACCTTCTTGGCCCAATCCTCAAAGAATGTAAGCACCGCTAACTCCTATCTTGAGGTCCGGTTTTCCCACATCCAATGAAAAAGATTATAAATAACCTATGAAAGAGAATCCCTACATTGGGAAGAGTCAGCCTTTAGACCAGAAGTATGATAGTCAGAAGTAATTGGCTTCATTACAAGATAAAATATCAGTCCTCAATGCCCTGAGATTGTCTTGTGACCTCTTGTAAGGGCTTATAGAATCCTTTCCTAGCCCCCATGAGTTTGAAACCGAAGTGTCCACCACTAAGGTCTATCATAGAGAGACCATTTTTTGTATAATTTCATGCAATTATCTCCTTAATGGATCAAGATGAAGATGCCATTATGCAGGGACACATCAAATAGTTATAAGTGTTTGGAATAATAAATTGTATTGATGTTCAAAAAGTACTCATTTCTAAAGGATTTGGTGTCAATATCCTCCCATCATGAACACTTCATCAACTTGGATGTAATGAGTATAACCATAAACCCTCTACCACTACCATGTGCAGCTATGCAAAAAGTGAGAAGAATCTATTAGGCCAAAGCAAACTCAGAACTCAGTTTGGGGACCACATAGCTAACTTACAATTTCTAGAGGTTCTTTAAAACACGGACTTCAATGTGCTGTTAGAAAGTCCTTGGCTGCATCAACATGTAGCAATTCCCTCATCATACCATTAGTGCATCAAATATAGATTTAATGTACAAAATGAGATATTACATGTTGATAAGGCCCCATTTGAATCTGGTGAGTCACATTAAATCAATGCAGGATTGAATGAGTAGAAAGGGAATTGATCTCAGTCGATGGTATTGATTGGGTTACCTCCCCCAAATTACATTGAAATGGTCATTGTTTACTTCTTCGAGAAGTTCTATGAAGAATACACACTGATAATCAATTAGGTTGATTTAATGAGTCCAAATTCAAAGGCATATATAGTTGTCATCATATTTTAGTCATGGCCAATGAGCCTAATAGTGATTAAAAATCTATCATCCCCCAAAATAATGGTAAATTATCAAATGAAAATGCCTTCAATCCACCCTTATAGCTCCATATAATCCCTACCTCATATGCTAAAGAAAAAAGAGAAATAAGACACACTTCATTCCCTCACTCCACCCTCTCTAGAAAAATCCCCATTGTTAGCCACCTCAAAATAAGTTGCCCAATCTTTCAAGTACTAGTATTACGACTCTTCCCTTAACTCTGAAGATCTTATCTCAATAATTGTTTCTCCATTATAAGAAAAGGAATAAGGTGAGGAAGAGAAAGAGGAAGAATAAATTAGGTATTCCCCTCCAATATTCGAGGATGGTGTCTCGACCACCATTGAAGAACTCAGTGAAATAAACATGGGAATAAAAGAAGATCTATGACCCACCCTGATTAGTGAGACTATGTATTATGAACAATTATGGGTATATAATTACATCATAAGGAAACCTAGATATGTAATTTCTTAGAACTAAAAATAAATTCTAGGCCTTGATCTTGAGGTGGCTACTCACCACCTACGCATTCTAGAAGATCATAGAGACGATAACCATTTGTCTATAAGGACGCGTCCGACATTTGATTCCAAGATAGAGGATGAATTTGAAAAGATAATCTGAGATATCTTCATTTGGGAGGTCTAATATCCCATATGGTTGTCCAATATAGTCCTTATCAAAATAAAGAATGAAAAAATAAGAGTTTTAATCAATTTTAGTTATCTCAATTGATATTTTCCAAAGGTTTATTTCCTAGTCCTGATCACAAAATCTATGATCTATTCAAATTCTAGATATCATGATCTCTCCTTCATGGATGTCTATTTATGATACAACCAAATATGAATGGCCAGAGAAGATGAAGAAGATACCATCTTCTGGGCTCTTGAAAGACTATTTTTCTTCAAGGTAATTCCCAACGATCTAAATAATTCTAGTACCAGATATTAGCAAGCCATGTATCTTTATAGAATACTATGTTGTTGACTTGGTGGTTAAATCCTGACAACACTCAGACCACCTGTCAGATCTTGAGGTCATATTCAATGAACTGAGACCACATAGTCTGAAAATGAACCCCTTAAAATGTGTGTTTGGTGTTACTTTATAGAAGTTTCATGGGTTCATCAGACTCTATCATGGCATTGAATTTGACCTTGAGAATACAATGGCAATCCTTATCATGTCATGTTCTCACAACATCACTGATTTGAGAGGGATTCAAGGACACAAGTCCTATATGCGGTACTTCATATCCAACATTACAGGAAAATGTTTTCCCTACACTAGGTGATTAAAAATGGGGTTGCGTATCAACGTACTGATGACTATCAGAAAGCATTCAAAAGTATTATTAAATTTCTCTTAATTCCACTAGTTCTAAGGCCTCGTGTCAAAGAAAGAGCAATAATATTTTATGTGAGATCCCTTTAGCGATCACTAAGATCATTCCTTTGATAGAAGAATGATTCTAGTAGTGGAAAAAAACTTTATTACCTTAGTTGAACTATGGTTTATGTTGAGGCATGGTACACAGATATCGAGAAACGTTTTCTTGTACTACTATTTGTGGTTCAGAAGATGAGGCACTATCTGCAACCCCACGAGGACCATTTGGTCTCATGCCAAACCCGCTCCAGTATATTCTTATCCATTCAATGTTGACTTGAATCCTATCATAGTGGGAGGTCATATTGCAGATGTTTTACATATGGTTAGTGCCTCAAAAATACATCAAAAGTCTAGGAATTAGAGTATTTATTGGAAGAACAACCCTTAGTAGAATTGAATCCATTGGCTGTTGAATTTCCCGATGAATAGGATTTATCAATTCAAGGGGACTCCAAAACACGGGAGATGCATTTTGATAGTGCATCCAAATGCCTAACAGAAGAAAGGATGGAAGACCTCAAGATCAAAAAAGTGGGGTTGTGAGTCATACTCATATCTCTAAAAAATAATTCCTTTCTTACTCCATCCTACTATCAGAGGGGTGCACAAACAATGAAGAAGAATACCAGGATCTCATTATAGGACTGGAGCTATCACTATAATCACAAGTAGAACAATTGATGATAACAGGTGAATCAGAACTATTCGTCAAGAAAGTTAAAGGTGATTATGCTTTAAAAAGGAAGAGTTAATCCCATTGTTTGACCACGTTCAAGAATTAACGGTGGAATTCTTTTCAGATCCAACATTAACTCTTAGCCCCCGGTTAAAAAATGCATAGGTCGATGCACTAGAAAATGCAACCATAGCTCTGGATGGTCTAGATTTGGATGAAATGATCATTAGAATTGTCCACTTTCAAATGGCGTCACCATTCGTTTATGACAACACAAAAGAAATAGATGAGATTAGTCTTATACCTGAGCCATATGGTTCAACCACCAATTGGATGACACCCATTGTATAATATCTCAAAATGGGAGATCTCCCACTAGAGAGGGCCAGAAAGGAGAACATTTGGATATGAACAATTAATTTTGTTATGTGTGATGGAATATGTTAACAAAATGTCCTATATAAGTGGTCCCTTAATGGGTCCAACTTAGTTGAATTGATGGAGAAGATAACACCACCGTTATGAAAGAAGTTCACATTATTGCTTGTGATGAACAACAATCAGGATCCATGCTCTCTCATCAAATTCAAATGCTTGGATACTATTATCCCACTATGATTCATGATTAAAATAAATCCCCTAAGAAGTTCCCTTCACATCATGTTCATGAAAATTTCATCAACCAACACCCAGAGTAACTTCACACAACCTAGTACCCCTAGCAATTTTCCATATGGGGAATGGATTTAATGGGAGAATACACTCTTGCTAAAACCAAGTAATTCAAGTATTTTCTCACAAAAACTGTCTTCTTTTCCAAGTGGGCAGAAGTTGTACCCCTCAAAGAGTTTGAGGAAATAAGAGTTTTCAGTATTGTGAAATCTAGCATCATCACTATATTTGACGTCTCTAATAAAATACTAATAGACAACGACACCAATTTACTCTCTACATAATTAGAATTATTATATCATGAGTAAGGTATCAAGACCATATATTCATCACACTATCATGTAGTAGCCAATGGAAAAAAGAGAGGACTTCAAGAAGACCCTATCCAATATACCCCAAAATATGATAGATAATGATAAGAAATCATGACCATACAAGATTCTCCAAGAACTGTGGGCTTACCGAACCACGACCCACACTGCCACATAGGAAACCTCGTACTCATTTTTATATGGAATAATGTTGGTCCAAAACATCAATGTTTCGTTTCCCTTGCTCTGTTTTTTCATATGCGATCAATTATCCACCAACGACCAATCTCAGAAATTTCTCGATGGATTTTAGTGTTTCAATGAAAAGATATTGCATAACATGAAAAATTTAAAGGTTTAACAAAACTGTATTGCATGATCCTTCGACAAAAAGGTTCACCTTTGTTCTTTCCTCAATGGAGAAATGGTTCTAGTTCTCAGAACATTGATGATACTCAGAATGAATCCTCTAAAATTAGATCTAAAATAGGAAGGATAATATGTCATACACAAATTCTACTTCAGTGGATTAATTTCAATGTATGTAAACTCATTATATCTTCTACAGATGTGATATTCTTAACAAAATATTTCATATAGAAAAAGGAGTCTCTGTCCTGATTTCATGATGATAAAATGCAGGATAAACATCCTTATTACATGATGTTAAACTGCATGGATGAATTTTCTTAGATGTATGATGTTAAACTACATGACAAATGTCCTCACTACCTGATGTTAAACTACATAACACAATAGTGTTATTACCTTAAAGGAAATTGCCTCCAACATTGGTCACCCACCATATCATGTTACATAACTATATATGGATTACTTCATATCTACATAGGATATGTTGGGATTCTGAGATTTACCATATGGTTTTATCCACCTCACCCAACAAAAATAATTCCCCTTCCTTGTGTATGGGTCATAATAGTGTAGGGAACTTCAAGATTTAACTGTGTATTGATTCTTATTCCAACAAGATACGTAGTAAAACTTAGGCATCACATCCTAGCCCCATCCATGGGTAAAAACCCGATGTCCCCATCTGTTGTATGAAAATGTATGTTTATACAGGAGATCTCATGTTTGGGATTCTTGTTTAGAGATACAAAAATGGAGTCAAAATTTCTCTATATATGACCGATATCTATGTAGGGAAACTCTCATCCCCACGACATGTCATTAAAATGTTCTGAAAAAATCCTCATAGCATGGTGTTAAACAACATAACACTATGGTGTTCTTACTTGAAAGGACATTGCCTCTGATATTGGTCACCCACCATTTTATTTTATAGAACTACTTACTTCTTGATTCATGTCTACATAGGATACATAGAGATAACTATATTTTACATCATAATGCAGCCACCCCAAAAAAGAATGGTTAAACATGCCTCTTTTTCCTGATTGAAAGTCATATTTGCCTAAGTATATGTCTTAGAGATATGTCTGGCTAGATTTCTGGGCACACATGATATGTAGTGATTCCCAGACATTCACCCTGGTCCAGTCACCCCAAAAGTGAAATATTACCCCCTACACATGGACTAAACCTATGAATGGCGATTTATATATAGAAATATGTGTGATTTGATTTTCATCCCATGATATACGTAGCGATTCCCAGATCTTATGACCTGGTCCAAACCATGTAACACATAAAAAAAATCACCTCCTCTACATGTAAACTAAGTCAAAGCAAGGGACACCCAAATAGGCCTTATGTGTAGAACCATTTCAATAATAATCACATTCCCCCTCTCTCATTCCAGGTCATATACATCCTCACCACATGATGATAAACCGCATGGAATATATATCCTCACTACACAATGATAAACTTCATGGAATCTACATCCTGACCCCAGGAAGATAAGATGCATGATATCTATTTCCTAACCACACAATGATAAACTGCATGGAATATACATTCTCACCACATAAAGATAAACTACATGACATATACGTCTATTCCATATAATGCTAAATTGTACTAAAATTGTCCTGATCGTATGACATTAAATTGTTTGATAAAATTCACTTTCTATACATTGTTAAATATTACAACATCTCTGTGTTCTCCGTAACACCCCAAGATTTTATGAGATATATTATTTTTAATTTCTTTGATGTATTCTATTATACACTACACCTAGATTAGCTTGTACTATACGCAACACTGTATTAGCTTACAATATACACAACACTATTCTTGGCTCGTGTTACACACAATTTCAAGTTCGTTTTGTGGAAATTATTCTACACAACATTAAGTATAGATTTTGTATAATGTATAAATGAAATAAGTTTTGATTATGTTATATGCAACACCAAACAGAGCTTTCACTATATGCAGCCCTAACTTGTCTTGCATTACACGGAATCAAGACCTTCTTCGATAGCGTGTGTATCACGCAATACCAAGTATCACTAAATGAGATACTATTATAATATTATTATGAACTAGCCGTTATGAATAGTAATACCCACTTTTTGAAATTTTATAAATTTTATCTTTCAAAATATACTTCATTTTTGGATTCAAAATATCGAAATTAGCCCAGGGTGAATTTTTGGTATTTTTCTGAAAACTTTCAATTTTTTATGAATAGTGAAAACACTAGGTTACTATTTAAAAACCGACTTTTTATTTAAATAATTATTTATTTTATTTAAATTTATTTTAGGTAAAACATGATACATAATACCTATATAAGTTCAATTTAATCCATTTAAGTCATTTTATAATAATTTTAGATATATAAAAATTTTATCGAACTTTTCACCGTCTTTTACCTGACTCCTAGGAGCTTTTTCAAACTTACATAAAAATTAATTTTACCTCTTCTGTGAGTGGAATTTTGAAAATCCGAGAGACATGGTTAATATCAAGGAATAAAATGTGGTTCAATAAGATAAAAATATTTTTTGGTGAATAGTAACTTTTTACTTTTATTTACCACGGTTAAATGTAAATAAGACAATTAAGAGTAAAAATGAAATTATTATCATCCTAACATGTGTCCTAATTATATTGGATAAGTGTAATTCGACCGAAAACAACCTTAGGAATAAAATATTTCCTTTTAGGTCCACTTGGATTAGATTAGGACATTTATTATTATTTTATTTAAAAAATAGTTAAAATAGTTAAAATTAATGTTTAATAACTAATTTTTTTTAATATAGGGTTATACAAAAGATAGATTTGACTATAAATATTAATTAGAAAGATAAAAATATTTCCTACCTAATGTTATTTTATTTATAATTTTTAGACATTAAATAATTTAAGTTATTTATGACACAATGGTGATGCAGTAATTACCTAAATAATGAAATATTAAAATAATTAATATTATAAATACCCAAATAAATGTAATTAGAGACTTTTTAGGAATTCCACTAATTTTATATGTTAATATGACATGTTAGTATTGATTTAATTAACATTTTTTGAACTAATAATGCTATTATGATTTTCACAAAAATCAATTACCAAATAGTGTCAAAATTGACATAAAATAGTTTTTAAAACAAATAATATATTATTAATTGTTATTATATTCCTAAAAATATAAGGATAGTCCAAATGACTTATATAAGGTTATATATATTAATAATGAACCACTTGGGGTTCTTTTGTCTGGTTATAGTAAGTTTATTAACCATATTGTGTAAGAAAACAAGAAGACACGGTAAAAGTTAAATTATTTAACTTAGAATTAAATCTCAAAGATAAGGTTAAAATAGTAACCTAAAATTTCCTAAAACCTATTGGTTGAGAGTATTTCGACCAATACCCACTTTATCTTCGAAATAAATCAATTTTGAGCTATTATATACCGAATAGAACTTTATTATAAAATAATATTTTAAGTTTTTTCAAAGGTGCCCCTCTCCTCCCTTATAAAAAGGGCACCCCTTCCCTCTCTATTCACACCCTTTTGAGCCTTTATGCTCGTCAAAACCCTAAAAATTACTCTTCTAAACCTAAATAGTTATATAATAGAGGTTCTGGTCTTCTCAAAAGACCAACTCTAGTTCCCTAAGAAGAAGTTTAAAGGAGGTGCATCGAAGAAGAGGTGATCTCTTCTTCCGATTCTGTCAAATTTCTTTCTTCTTCCACTTATTATTCTTTATTTGTCTCATTATAAAGTAATAAAATAAGTATTACTTATATACTGATATGATATTATAAATATTAATCAACCCTACTTCAACTTCTATCCATCCTACGGAAAATGAAATCACCGCGTGTGCATACGTACAGAATACCGTATCCACACCGTGGTGTAATCTGTTTTCGACCACCACCTTACTTGGATGGGTATAATGGTATAAATAAATAACTATATATAATTATTATAAAGTGATATTTATTCTAAAATATTATACATACACTTCAATACAATTCCACGATCATGGGAATGGTATCATCGCTCGTGCGTACGTACAGACTACCGTCTCCACGACGCGATGAGATTCATTCTCCATGTTAACCATTCATGAATGATTATAAAGTATATATAATAAGTAATCATGAAATATATGAAATAATAATGATACTGGATTTATTTATATATATATGTATGTCATCTACTTAATTACATTCAATTCAATAAGGAAACGAAAATAGCGTGCATGCGTACGTACGACCTACCGTCACCATGAACGGTGTATTTCATTCCATTTATCGATCTATCATATATATATGTATATGATGATTATATATTATATATAAATAATTTTTTACATTATGTAATTAATTAAATCAGGATATAAGTAATAATATCAAGAACAACAATTCGAAACACGTACAATAAATGAAACGATTTTACCCAAATCGCTGCTTTTACATCGAATTTACAAAAGAACGGGTAATATAAATTCATAAGTAAACCATATATGATATCATAACAATGAATATGATTCTTTAATAAGTAAATGAAATTATTTAAATCATTATATAGTAGGTTCGGATACATACGGATCATATCGAACATAAGGTAAGGGATAATTATTCCAATCTCATTCTTATCCGAGATTGTTTATTAATAAGTATTTACTGGGGTTATGTTTATTATCCATGTCCATATATTTTCAAAATGTTTTCATAAAATGTTTACTTTTCTTCCATGTATGTTTAAATACATTTTTACCCCTTTTTTTACTTTTACCACGCATATGGAAGGAGTCTTTCTTTTGTTAACCATATGAGGTACTTTTTGACTTTTCCGAAAAAAGTACGAGGAGAATGTTTTTTAACTTATACGACATGAACGGATTTTTACGGTTTCCCAATGCCTCATTTTCATGAAGCTTCATCTAAAATATTGCATGATTATTTTCAAAAAAACCCTTTTATTTTAAAATTTCATGGCATTTTGTGAAAAGAAAATGATTTTGAAGAAGAAATGATATTTTCCTCAAGAATTCATTTCAAGTGTTTTATCAAAACTATTTTCCATCTAAAATGAAATTATTTAATATGTTTGTGTTTAAAGTATATTGTCTATATTATTTACATGGTTTTATTCTTCTTATAATGAAATGATATCGATTTTTTTATATGGATTATGTTATGATGGGACGATGTTTATGAAACCCATTTTATTCTTTGGGTTATGATAAATGATTTATGTTTATTTTGTGGCACAAGTAAGAATGATTTCATTATGATATGGGTGGGACCTATATATCACTCTAATGAATTGGGTAAAGATTTATATCTCATGAGATAGACATGGCTGGAATGGTAGGTTAATCCGGTTTAGTGATACAAGACTGGAACGAGGAGTGAACTCAATTCAGAAAGGGACTTTGTCCATTAAGATGGTCTTGGAAGCAATGCCTTGGATACTATGGAAATAATATCATGTTCTTAATGGTTTTCCACAATTACATGTTTTATTCCCATTCTATTTTATCATTATTGATGTTCCTTTATGATATATTCCTTACATACTTCTATGATTTATGTCCTTGCTCAAGATTTTGATGTTTAGATTTTATGTTCCAGTTTTTTCATTCCAATATTTATGGATTGTTTTATGTTATATATGATTTCCCTTACTGAGCATTTGATCTCACCCTTTTTATATTTTCTTTTCCCCTGGATATAAAGAAAGGTTTTAGGAAATAAAAAAAAGGGGAATATCTTTATGGGAGACGTTGAAGATCTTTCACCAGGATTAGAAGATTATGTTCTGAGTTTCCAAAGACACTAAACTAATACGGTCTTTTGGAGTCTATTTTTGTCATGTAATAAGTATTCCGCAAAAGTAATTTAATGTCCATGTACATCAAGATTTGGGTCTCTACATTCTCCCTCAATAGAGCATTACTCTTGACATCAGTCACCTACTATGTTTTGTTATAGGACTATGTAAAGAATGATTCCTCTCTACATAGGATACGTAGAGATGTTCTGATTTTCCTCAAGGCCAAGTCTCCCTGAATATAAAATGATCCTATCAATGGTTATGTCGTCCCCAGGTAGTGGAGTAAACTTTTTTCTCCCCTTGTTTCTCACACCAAGAATAACTCACATGGGCTTAGGGACCTCATCAGGGGATTCCCCACATATAGATGGTAATTCAATCCATAATAGCTGGTCCTGGTGGCATGACCTTAAAAGGCACGTTAGGGTTTTCCTCTTCACTTTGGGGACCAAAATTCATTACTTCATGATGTTAAACTTCATGGGATATCATGAACTATGCATTGATTGATTCTCATTCCAATGAGATACATAGGGAAACCTAATCCCCTTTGTCCCACTCCTAGCCATAGAATAAATAAACTAAAAATGTCCCTACAACTGTATGTAATATTATGCATGAGATTAGAAATTCATGTCCCTTATCCAGGGATCTATCAAGAAAAAGAAATCTCCCCTACATGTGAGAAAAATATATGTTGGGGATATCACATTCTATGGCCAATCATGATATGGAAATTTCTTACGTACCAATACATACCCTTTCCATTTATCAATCTCTATGCCTTGGGTAACTTCAAATCCCCATAAACCTCCCTGGACATCGGAAATGGGGAGTCCATGTCTTGAGAACACATTTGGTTGACTATGCACAATATTCCTCGATGGATAAGCATAAGTTTCCTTCAAAAAATTCCAATTAACAAAATAAAAAATCATCTTTAATATAGGATTTTCTTACATATTTACACCCCAATGGATTCCATGCCCCATGTCATTTCTTCCAATTTATGAACCCCTAGAACCATGGTTTACGCTCTCCTTACCCATCACATCTGGAGCATCTCAAATTTTCCTCAAAAAATTTTCCACTACTCACTCATGAATTTTTTTCTTATCCCCGTAACATGATACTAAAATATGATTCCATTTTCCTCACCACATGACATTAAACTACATGTCCCAATGTCCTAATCGCATGACACTAAGACTGCAAGGTACCCTAATAACTATGTCGGGCTTGATTCAATTACATACAGGATATGTATTGACATTTAAATGATATATATTAGGCCCATCCATACCCAAATGAAACAAATGCAGAAAGAATTACCCTCTCTCTTTTTATGGAACAATCCTATGCAGAGAGTATAATTAAAAGAAATATATCCAGCCTGATTCCTATTATCATAGGATATATAGTGACACCTGAATCTCATATCATAGGTCCATCCAAGAAACAAAATTATCCCATCCTTTCATGTGTATGGGTTATACCTACATAGAGAATCTCCCCACACCTATATGGGGAGAATTCCTATACCTATTATAAGGATCCTTCAGCTTGAAATTTCCCATTTAGGTTTACTAAATCCCTTTTTGAAAACCATACTATATGTATTGAATGGTATGAATCCCCATAACCATCTCTGGCTATTATAAAGGGAATGTCAGTGTCTTGAGGAAACCTTTGTTTGACTATTCATAATATGCTCTGGTGGCTGTGCATAAGTTGCACAAAAAAGAAAAGGAATGTCAACCAAACAAAAATTCGTCCTTGGGAGAGGCTTTTCATACCTCAATACACCCATCTGACATCTATGTCCCACCTCACTCCCTAGATTCAGAAACCCCTCAGATTATAGTTCAAACCTTTTCTCCCCTTTCATTCATGAATATGATAGAACATTCCTTGTTAGACTACCCTAAAAATGGAAAATCATTTATCCCCATGGTTAGATTAAAAAGACTTTAAATCGTAAGTCTCAAATTTCATAATTGCATAATGTTATGATGGAAAATTATTCAAACCTCTTTTACAAAATCCAAATACCTAGAGTAGTGGTCTCTCATTCAGGATCACAATTGATACAAATTCCCTCATAATTTTCAGACACCACTCTTTTGATAATTCATACATTTTGGTCTTGAGAAATATAAATTTTTATAAAATTACCTATCTATATGAATTGTAGTTATAGTGTCCTAAGGACACATTAGCTTTACTATTCACAGTATGCGCTAGTGATTCTGCATAAATTTCCCACAAAAAAGAAGGATATTTAACCAATGGAAAATTTTTCCTTGAGAGGGGATTTTCATACTTCTGTATTCCCCAATGGCTCCCATGCCCCATATCATGTCCCTTATATTTAAATCATAAATCAAGGTCATGAAAAATCCCCCATACATTTCGAAAAAACAATGGGACATTCTTAGCTAATAAACCCTATTGGGGCCCTTGCCCCATAAATAATGGTTAAAGTTGTTTAACCAAAAAAATCTATGATGATCACGTTTATTCAACCTAAAACATCAGTTATATTATTATTGGTTCACAAGACTCTAAACTACCCACAAAAATATACAAAAAACTATTCAGGAAGAAAACATACAAAGGGAACCCTATAAAGAATTCATGTACTAGCTCACCAAACATATGATTTTCATGGATAAGGAAACATATCGAGAAATTTTCGAAATTAAGAAAATGCCATAAAACCTTTTTAAGTCAAAACCCCATAAAGGGAGGCTTAGGAAAAATTCAAGTTATACCTATTAAAACCACATCAAATTGGGTTTAGGAAAAAATATTGGTAACAATGGAAAAGGAACAAAGTTTGTAGAGTTTTCCAAGAAACCCTATCAACAATAAAACTATGCTCGCTGAGTCCCTCATCTTGGGAAAAAATTAGAGAATTATTTGATAAATTTAATTTAGTTATCTTGGATCATGATTCAAACTGATATCTGGTGGGAGTTATCACTTCTATAAGATCATCTATAATTGATTGAAATACCTAGAAAAGATAAAATGATAGATATAGAGAGAAACCAATGTTTTATTCTGTGATGTAAGAATGGAGGAGAATCCAAATCCTAGAGAATCTCTCTAATGTTAGAAAAGTATGGGCATTATAATATATTAAAATAGTTACAATAAATCTTAGATCACTAGATCCAGTGAATTGATCACCGTTTTTCATGGGCCATCAAGGTATTATTCTATAGAACCCCTCTATTTAGCGTTATCCCTAACTACTGGATGAACTTGTTTAATAGTGACCCTAATATCTCATCTGTTCTGTTTAATAGAATCAAAATTGGTACTTTTTGATGAAAGTTGTACCTTCAGCTTGTCCACATGAGTATCTCAATCATATATATCTTCTATTTTTGAAACCATTTGGTTGTAATAATTTTATTCCTTAGCCACTAGGTGGTGAAACTCCTTGGAAATGTCCCCAAAGGCCTTTTCTTAATTATGATACGTATTGAAATGAACAATGTCTCCTTCATGAGTCACTAGATCCTCTCAAGATATGATGACTTGGTATATGAGAAGTTTCATGTGATCGATATTAGAAGCCACCGGAGCCCAAATCAATGAACAATTTCTGAAGGGTGTCCTCCTCATCCAAAAATTCTTCCAGGGGAGTTTCTTTGATGATAGTATAGATTTGTTTCCATTCTTGTCTCTGCACAGCCTGGTGTTCCCCAACAGCATTGTGAACTATCACTTTCTCCTCCATCACAAAGGGTATATAATCTTTGAGTTAAATTATGGTAGTTGGAGGCACACTAAATTGAGTTACCCAAGCATGGAAGTCTTCCATATCTATGGGTTGTTCAATTTCAGAGGCTAAGAACTTGGGGTGGGCTACATATTCAGGGATTCCATGTGTTGTTTAACTTAGCTTGACCTCAGTAGGATTTCCAACAATGTCATCCAAAGATAGAGAGGTTTATTCACTTAACAAAAATATAGGATGTGTATATGAATTCCCCTATGAACACATGTGACGGTGAACAGAAATCATCCTTATAGAAGGAATGGAAAAGGATGGCGTAGCTGGAATAATACTGGAAGCTTCTAATGGTCTCTAAACTCATCAAACTAAACTTTCCAATACTCTATTGGGATAAAAATCGACCCACATTTGAGTGTACTCCCATAATAAGTAAGTTGAAGACGTTGTGGGGGGTAATAAGTACTTGCATACCTGAGTCTTCATGCATCATCATCAGCTAAAATTGGTCAAGGATTATGGGGTGAGATTCCCTCTTAACCTGAGTAACTTCGAAAAATGTGATTTTCTACAGTGATTCACATTTCCTAGAAAACCTATATGTAGTATAAGGTTCACAAATGGTTATTCTATCTATAAGGGTAGTCAAGATTCCATCTCATAGTGCAATGATATAGGAATATTCTTTTGAAGATCCTTATCAATCATCTAACACTTCTCCCTGAGGTGTGAGGTGAGGCACAAAAGGAAAATGAGAAAAGAAACTAAAAAATTATATTATGTTTTAGAAACTAAAATATTTGTAATGAAAAATGAAAATTTTGAGTATGAATGGGATGAAATTAGAATGAGGAACCTTTACAGTATGATGATACTCATAGCAAAGTCAATACTCTACCATCTAGCCATACAAAAATTAAAATGCCCCACTAAGACGATGGGGAGATCTACCTTTTTTTATCTTCCCGGGTAATTCATAAATTTAGTCATGGTTGGGGATGACTAAATTGATAGGATATGCATCTACTAACTTACCCACCATTGTCAAGGTAAAAATTATAACACCGATATAGACATCATGGGAGGGGAAAAATCATCTGCTCAGGAACATGGAAAAGAAACCTGCTAGCCTAAGATCAAATGATATGTCTGGTTAAACTTCAGAGCCCCATGACATGTATTGTCCTGCCTTAACGGTAGAAAAGTATGAGCATGGAAGGCATCATTATTGTTGGGTTGGATTCATCCCACTACAAAAAACATTCAGTCATGGTCCATTCACCTATTAATACTACTTTATCCAATCTTTAAATGGAATAAGGGAGTGAGCATGGAGAGGTTGACCAAGCAGTCCCACTTCCATGAAAAAAACCCCTCGCTGATGGAGATAATTTCTCAACATTCTCCAAAGTTTTGTCCGCTGGTAAGAATTCATTGTACATACTTCCAAGGAAATGAATTCTCCCTATCTAAGAGACAACCCAAAAACTAATTCCCACTACACCATGAGATAAGTGGAAGGTATTAGTGCTTCAACACCAATGACTAAGGAGTTCGGGAAGCATCTCAGCCTATGAATAAATTGAAAATCGAGAAACCAACACCGCCTAGTAAAAATTAACAAACTCCAACTAATTTTGGAATTATAAGTAGTTTTTATTTACTCAGAATGCCTAAACCCATTCATTAGAGAAACACCCTCCAGATCTTAGATCTCATTTAGATCTCCGCCCCCATTGGGATTACCTTGTGAAAGTTTGAAAATTTATGCATAATCATGAGTGATATATTCCAAGGATGTATTATGGATATAACAATTTGTTTTCATCCAAATTGAGATATTTAGTATGAAAACTTATCTTGGCCTGGATTAGATACAAGACCCTAAGTGAGAGAAACTTTTTCTTGATTACACCCTCGAGACATCTTGAGATGAATAGTATAGATGTTCTGGTCAAATTGTGGTAGAGGAGCATCATCATGGACTCCAAAGCTGTACAATGGAAATCGACTAGATAGTGGGTAGTTCATATGTTTTGGTGGAATGAGATATTTTAGAATACTCTCCTGAGGAATAAAATAAGACTGGATATTGCCTTCAATATTCTCAACCATATCCACTCTTCTTCTGGCCACATTCATTAAAGTTAGAGGGAGATCCATTATCATTCCTATAATGGATCGGCCGAAAAAGATACTTTCTATCAAAATCATCCAAGGACTAGAATATTGGTCTGTGTACTGATGGTTCGTAGAAACCATCATCCTGCGAACCATCGGTCTGTGAAATATTGGCATGCAAAAGCATTGTCCAGTGAAGCAAAGATTCATATAGTCATCATCCATGAATTATTTTACTCTATTCAGAATATGGATATCGCCATTTAATGTTGAATTCATTACGTTCATAGGTATAATGTCCTAGTTCTCAGGCGAAGGCGTCCACACAAGAGGTCATATGTGGAAATATTATGTGGTAATAGATTTTCAGAAGCATGGAATTATATTAAATAAATAGTGAAAAAAATAAGTCAGGGCCCCTATATGTTGGTGTGGTCCCCTCCTATGAGTCCACCAGTGTACTGAAAACTATTTCAGGCCAGGATTTCTATCTACATTGTAATATCCCCCTCTTTATCTCGGTCAGAACCCATTCCAATGGGGATAATTTTTTGGGTCCTGAAAATTCCTTGGAATATAATAAGACACTTTTGTCAATTTGACAGAGAAAGAAAAATAAATAGATGTAAAATTTGAAGGAAATTGATCAAGGAAGGTATAAACTACAAAATAAAGGAAAGACTCCATGAAGAAAGGGTCCCTTTGTGGACTGCCACTCTACATAGTGATTTGTTCCTTTGAGAAAGCCCAAAAAATGGAAATAGTTTGTGGAAGGGGAGGACTCAGCAGCTCCCAAAAATGATGAAAAGTCATTTTCCAAAAGGAGAATTGATATCAACTCCAAAAAATAATCCCCTCCCCCTTAGTGAAACCGTTCACGAAGAATGGTAGTGTCATTAACTCCCACAGATGAAACAAAGTTGTCCACAGAGAAAGGCCAGGGTTTTAGATTTTCCAAAGGTCCCCTCTGACCATTTTTTTCATGGGATTCATCCGAAGACATCCTTGGGTCACCAAAAATGACCGAATACACCGGTATCTAGTTCCTCTATCTTTCAATAAATAGAACCTAGGGGAACTGATAAAGGGAACAACAAATTGAGATACTAAGGCATGGAGAGATCAATATCTCCACAAAAGATGGAACACTTTGACGATCCCTTGTAAATAAAACCTCACTGCATTGCATTAAAAAGGGAAATCTAAAATGAATTTGTAGTTTGTGAACCCAATATCCATTATGGGCATACTCCTTTGTAAGTTGTAGAAAAAATTCCCCTTTTTCAATCAGGCATCCCATATAGTAAAATGCTATGCAGGCGGAACACTACCCCACGTATCAAATCACTATGTGGGAGAAACTTGATCCCACGTGGCACCACACAATGAGAATGTAAAGTAGATCCATGGAGAAGATCACTACACATACCGAAACTAGGTTCGCATACCACAAATGAATGTGGATGGATCCCTTACCCGTGAAGCATCATGATACATGGAGGGAAGCCCATACCACATCAGAACATTCTATGTGGTATGGGTCATCCTAGTGTGTTCTACTCCCCATTTCATGTTATTACCATTGTCGTATCATCACCCCTGACCCTTCTCTGAAGTAGTCTAATATCATCAGATCAAGGCCTCTTTCAAAGGCACCAAAAATTTATGATAATATCATTAGACACATCAGCGTTCCCTTTTGAGTCTATATACCCATGTTATTCAGAGTCATGTGGGTTACACCAGAAATAAGGAAAACCCTTAGAATAACCTTGAGTATAAATTCCCAAGGTAACAAGGGTTTTGAACTTGGGGGATAATGTGAACTTCCCCATTTTGAGGACTAAGGGTAATTGGTGGCCTTTCCATTCAATGAGGGTTAGTAATGAACATTCTTCCCTTTTTCTGGAACCGAACTTAGGGCACTCCTCCTGAGGTAAGCACATGGAAGTTCTTATGGGATGGGGTTATCTTTCTCCTCTTATCCTCCTCCTGGAACATGTTTAGATAGATCGCTAAAAGTTACTATCCAATATATGACAACCTTAGTGGAAATAGGAACACTCAAATCCCCCTATCTCCTTTTTTGGGTTCTAGCACCATCCATCAATGGATGTGGAGGGTTGTGAGATCATCAGTTCTACCACTTCCTATTGTTACTCACACCGAGAATGAGTCATGTGGTCTTAGAGATTACTGGATTTCAAGACATCCTCCCAACCCCAAATCACATATGGGACTTCTCTATGGTGTAAGACCCAACCACAGATCAAATAGGGCTCTTATAAGGTATATGCCCCTAAAATCCTACCACAACCTTTAACGGGCCATATTCCCAATGGAGCATCCAAATCGGCCTCTACTATGGTATATTCCCCTATCATATTATGTCCAAGTGGGAAGATACCATGCGTAATCCCCTAATCAGTAAACATGCCCACTTTAATGGGCCTCCCCTAGGGTTTAAGTCCCAATCCAACCAAACAACGTTGGATTTTATTCCTATCTTACTAGGATATATAGGAAGACTTCATAAGGTCTAAACCAAACATTCAAATTCATCCTTATTAGGCCATATTCACATTAATATATTTTCCCCGCCAGGGAGACCATGTCTCTACTATGTCCCCTTGGCCACCTTGGCATATGTCCAATACTATCCTTGACTATGAAATATTCCTCTTGGATGTCCTTTCCATTTGACATTAAAATGCATGGTTGGGTCCTCGTCATACGACCCTAAAAATGGATGTGTCAAATTGAGTGACATCGATATACGTGGGTTCAAATTCCACTCATGAGAATACATATGAAGCCCATATCATGGGTTCGATCATGATAATGTTACAACTCCCACCCCCCTGGATGACGATAGAGAACCATCCCATGTGGATTAAAGCCCGTGTTGTCTAAATGATCTACCAAATAATCCATGATATATCCATAAAATTGGTTGCATTATTGGAGAACCTCAGATATATGCATATAATTTCATTGATGGAGAACCTTTGACACATAAAGATTATTCTAAACCCAAGCGTATTTATCGTTGATTACGACCTTAGGATAATCCACAAACACAAGATTTGGAATGAACCAAGGATTCATGAACATATTAACATGAATTAAATCTATAAGAGAGTCCTAGAATAGGGAATAGTTCCTCCAAAAGGGTGAGATGATCCCAAGTTCCCATTCTCTCAACTAATTTGAGTTCTTAGGTATTGTTGGAAAAATCATCCAACGAACATCTGCCTTTGGAAAGCAGGTCTATGCATCATGGATGAGAGATACGTTGGGTGTTTCTGGATCCATGAACAAACCTTTTGGTGTCCGTTCGATGATGTTGTACCTGATGTAGATCAATTACACAAAACACAATCCCTATAATTGATCATCAAGGACAACATTTTCGTCAAAAACAATATTAAAATCCCATTAAACTAGAAAACACTAAAACCTATAAAACCCCTAAAAACAACTAAAATTTATAAAAATAGTTTAAACTCCAATTTTTTTAAAAAAACTCTAAAAAATCAAAAACCCAAAAATCCCCCAAAAATATAAAAACTATAAAGACCTTCGAAACCTCTAAAACCCCTAAAAATCAATAAATATCCATAAAAGACCTAAAAATCTCTAAAAACATAAAACCCATAAAACCCTGAAAATACCGTATAAATCCTTAAAATCCTTAAAACACTTCAAAACCTAAAAAAACTAAAAAACCTAAAAATCCAAAAAATCTATAAAAACCCTAAAACCATAAATTCCAAAAAAATCCCTAAAATTCCAAAAATACATAAAAACTCTAAAAACCCAAAAAAAACACTATGAAAACCATAAAAATCTTAAGCACATAAAACCCCTACAATGAAAATAAATTCTAAAACCCTAAAAAACACAAAAAATACCCTTAAAACCCTAAAAACCTTAAAACTACAAAACCTCTAAAAACAATGCCTAAAACCCCATAAAAACCCTAAAAACTACTAAAAACTATAAAAACCATTTAAACCCCAAAAAATTCAAAAAAAACTCTAAAAATTATTAAAAACACTAAAAAACTTAAAAAATACCCCCAAACCAAAAAATGATAAAAACCAAAAAATGCTAAAAATTTGAAAAAACCACAAAACCAATAAAATTCTTAATGACATAAAAAATATAAAATATACCTAAAACCCCTAAAAATTTGGAAACCCTAAAACCTAGAAAACCCTTATGAAAACGTTAAAATATAAAAACACATAAAACACCATAAAAACCTAAAAAGTTCTTAAACCACTAAAAACCCCCAGAAACCCTAAAAATGCCTAAAAACCCTCAAATTCATAAAAATTTATAAAAATACTAAAAATACATAAAAATCCATAGAAATTAAAAAACCCTTAAAAAAATTTAAAACCCATAAGAAAACCATTAAAACCATTAAAACCATTAAAACCTAAAAACACACCCAACACCAAAAAATTATAAATAACTCTAAAAATCCTAACATCCCAAAAAGACATTTAAAACCATAGAATGCCCTAAAACACATAAAAACCCTAAAAACCAAAAAAACATAAAAACTATAAAAACACTTAAAACATACTCAATACTCTAAAACAATATTAAACCTCTAAAATTTTAAGAAATTCTAGAAACCCAAAAAAACCCTAAAAACCTCCCAAAAACACTAAAACCCTAAAAAACGATAAAAACCATAAAATCCTAAAAACCCTAAAACCCTTACAAACCCTTTAAACCTTAAGAAATAAAAAATCCAAATATATTCTTAAAAACATAAAGAACCCTAAAAACACTGAATAGCCTAAGAAAACCCTAAAAACCCAGAAACACTCAAAATCCTTAAATAAGTTAAACATAAAAAAACTCTAAAAATGCCTAAAAACCCTAACAAAACACAAAATCCATAAAAAACCAAAAAAACATAGAAATAATAAAAAAAACTAAAAACATTAACCATCAAAACTCTAAAAACTCCAAAGAAACCTACAAAAACCTAAAAAAACATAAAACCCATAAAAACCTAAATAACACTAAAAATATTAAATCCCTAAAAGACCATAATACCATAAACCCCCAAAAGACCATAAAACCCCTCAAAAAACCATAAAAATCCTAAATAACCAAAAAAACCCAAAAAAACCTTTTAAAATAGAAAAACAATTTTAAACCACTAAAAATGGTAAAATATATAAAAACCATAAAACCATAAATACTAAAAAAACATAACGCCCCCCCCCCCCCACCCAAAAAAAACAAAAAAAAACACTACAAACCCTAAAAATCCATAAATGTCCTAAAAAATCACAAAAAATACCTCAAAAAATAAAAAACCCTAAAAACATGAGAAAACATAAAAACCTAAAAACACATAAACACTTAAAAACCTAAAAAATGCTAAAACCCCAAAAAACCCCAAAACCCCTCAAAACACTAAAAACCCATAAAACCCCTAAAAATCACTAAAGATTCAAAAAACCCATTTACACTCCTATTAAAATTAAAAAAATCAAAAAAACCTTAAAGCCAATAAAAACAAAAAAGAATCCCAAAATACCCAAAAACCCAAAAAAACCCTAAAGCCCTAAAAACTCTAAAAAACCATAAAAAATCTAAAAAACCATAAAAATTGCTAAAATTGTTAAAAACCAAAAAAACTGAAAAAAACTATAGAAAAACCATAAAAATCAAAAAACATTAATACCCATAAAAATAGTAAAAACACTAAAAACACATAAAAATCCATAAAAACAGTAGAAAACCCAAAAACCCTCAAAATCCCAAAAATACCTAAAAACCCTAAAAACAGAAATATTCCTAAAATTCCCAAATAATCCATAAAAATTTTAAAACCCTAAAGTCCTTGAAAGCACAAAAGCAAACCTTAAAAATATAGAAACATTTAAAACCCCCTAAAACCCACACTAAACCTTAAAAACTGAAAACCCTAAAGACCCTAATTCCTCTAAAACCCCAAAAAACAAAAAAACCTCTAGAAACCATAAACACCCTAAAAACCCATAAATCCAGAAAACCACTAAAAAATCTAAAAACCTTTTAGACCACTAAAAATGTTAAAAAAATTTAAAATACCTCAAAACCCTAAAAACTCAACCTCCCAACCCAAAAATCCATAGAAACCCTAAAAATCCTAAAAAACCTAAAATCCATCAAAATTAATAAAAACCCTAAAAACCATAAAAGTCCTAAAAACCCTAAAATTATCTACAAATTTAAAAACCTCTAAAAACCATGAAACCCCCTAACGAAAACCGCAAAAAACAAAAAAATACTTTAAACCCAAAAAAAGCCTTAAAATTTTAAAAACCATAATAAAACCCTAAAACCCTAAAAACCCTAAAACCCCTCAAAATCCCTAAAAACACTAAAACCCCCTAAAAAACCTAAAAATCCTAAAAAATCGATAACAACATAAAAACCCTAAAATCCATGAAAACCCCTATGAATAGTAAAAAAACATAAAAACACTTAAAATCCATAAAAAGAAAAAAAGGATAAAACCCTAAAACCCCCTATAACCATTAAATCCCCGAAAAACCCATAGTAACCCTAAAAAGCTAAAAAAATTCAAAAAACCCTTTAAACACCTTAAAATATTAAAAACTATAAAAAACCCTAAATACCATAAAACTCAAAAACACAATAAAAACCCACCAAAAACCTTTAAAATCCTAAAAGCCCTAAAAATCCCTAAGAACCATAACAATTAAAAATATATATTGACGAATCCCTAAAAACCTTTAAAAACATAAAAACCCCCAAGAAAACCTTTAAAACATAACAAAATTAAAACCCCTAAAAAACCTGAAAAATTAGAAAAACCTTAAAAAACCCTAAAAACCCCAAAACCCTAAAAACCCATTATAATTTATAAAGAAATTAAAAAACAATATAAATATTAAAAAATCCTTATAAACATAAAAACCCTAAAAACTCAAAAAACAATAACAAAACAAAAAAAGAACTCTTTAAACACCTAAAAAATCTAAAAGACATAAAAACTACAAAAAACATGAAAATTTATAAAATTACTATAAATTCTAATTATGCCATAAAACCCTAAAACCCCTAAAACCATAAAACCCATAAAAACAAAAAAATCCATAAAAAACCTAAAAATCAATAAACACCCTTGAAACCATTAAAATTAAAAAAATACTAAAAACTAAAAATACCCTAACCCCCCCCCCCATAAAAACATATACACCAAAAAATCCATAACACACAAAAAACCAATAAAAATACAAAAAAAGAAATAAAAATTCCCAAAAATTTAATAAACACTAAAACCCATTTAAAGGCCTAGGAAAACCAAAAAACCTAAAAACAATTAAAACCCCTAAATACCAAAAAAACCCTAAAAATCATAAAAACTATTAAACCATAAAAATCCCTAAAAATATTAAGTATTGATAAAAACCCCTAAAAACCCTAAAAACTACTAAATATTCCAAAACCCCTTTATACCCATATAAATGTTAAAAAAAATTATAAAACCTTAAACCCTAAAAAATCAAAATAAACCCTGAAACCACCAAAACTATTTATAAAAAACCTGAAAACCCTAAAAAATACCTAAAACCCGTAAAAAACCAAAAAAATCATAAATATCCCCTAAATATACCTAAAAATATAAAAAATCCTAAAACCCTTAAAGACCAAAAGAAAACAGTAATAACCCAAAATCACTAAAAACCCCTAAAACCAAAAAATTTTAAAAACCCTTAAAACCCTAAAAAAATCTAAAATCCATGAAAATCCTCAAAAACCCTAAAATGGATAAAAATGTTAAAATGGCCAAAAATTCCTAAAAACATAAAAAATGTGAAAAAAAAACTTTAAAACCCCTAACAAAACGTTAAAAACTTAATAACACTTAAAACTCCTAAATACCCAAAAAATGCTAAAACCCTAAAAAACTAAAAAGAAAAGAAAAACCCAAAAAAACCCAAAAATAATATGGAAAACCCTAAAACCCCATAAAAACCCTAAAACCCACTAAATGCTCTAAAAACCCAATGTACCCCAAAAATGTTAAAAAAAATTAAAAACATTTAATCCATAAAAAACTAAAAAAAACCATAAAAAACCAAGAATCCATAAATCCCCTAAAACAACAGAAACAACTAAATACATCAAAATATCTAAAAACGGTAAAAAATTATAAAAATAAAAAATCCCTAAAATTTCCTAAAAACATGAAAACCCTAAAACCCCTAGGAAAGCTATAAAATCCATATAAAAATCTAAACCCCCCAAAAAACCTATATACTCAAAAAATCCTAAAAACCCTTAAAACACCTAAAACCCTCAAAATCTCTAAAAAACCTAAAAACCCCATAAAAACCATAAAAAATACAAAAAATATAAAAAACCCTAAAAAACTCAAAGAAAACCTTAAAACTCAAAAACACTTAAAAACCCAAAAAACCTAAAAAATGTTAAAAACCTTAAAAGATACCAAAAACCATAAAAATCTCTAAAAATAATAAAACCCCATAAAACCATAAAAACACATAAATTCTCAAATAAACCACTAAAACCCCAAAATACCTTATAATCCCCTGAAAACACTAAAAACTTTTAAAAACCATAAAATCCTAAAAAACTAAAAAAACCCTAAACCCCCCAAAACCCAAATTACCCTAAAAATTCTAAAACCCCCAAAATCAAAAAACCCTAAAAACCATAACAATTCTAAAATATCCAGAAAATTTCCTAAAAACATAAATAACCCAAAAAATCCAAAAAATACCTAGGAATTACTTAAAAACATAAAAAAAGATAAAACCCTAAATACACAAAAAAACATAAATAACCTCGAAAACCCCTTAAACACCCAAAACCCCCAAAACCCCCCAAAACCTTTCAAATCATAAAAACCCATAAAACCACTAAAACCACTAAAAAATCTAAAAAACTCTTTAAACCCCTTAAAACATCAAAAATATCTAAAAAAACTTAAAACCCCAAACCACTCAACCCCCATGAAAAACTAAAAAAATCCAAAAAACCCACAAAACTGTAACCCTCCCCCAATCCCTAAAACCCTAAAAACCATAAAAATCCTAAAAAATCACTAAAAATACATAAAATAACAAAAAACCCTAAAACCCCTAAGAAAATTGTAGAATCCTAAAAACACTTAAAACACATAAAAACCTAAAAAAACTAAAAACCCAAAAATCCCTAAAAACCATTCAAAATCCTAAAACACAACAAAAAATCATTAAAACCCCCAAAAAAATTAGAAAACACTAAAAACACATAAAAACATTAAGAAAACCTAAAAAAAGTAGGCACTTAAAATCCATAATAACCTAAAGAATGATAAAAATATTTAAAAATTCTAAAGAGGCCCTAAAAACACCATAAAACCCTAAAATCTATAAAAACCCATAAAAACATAGAAACCCCATAAGACCCACTAAACACTCTAAAAACCCTTTAAACCCATAAAAATTCATAAAAAAGTATAAAAAAAATTTTATCACTAAAAAACATCGACAAACCGCCTAAAAATCCAAAAAATCATAAAAAAACTAAAAACCACAAAAACCCCTCAAAATCCGTAAAAATCCTAAAAACCCTAAAAATACTAAAAAATACCTAAAATTGAATAAAATAAAAAATATAAAACCTGAAAAACATGAATAAATCCTTAAAAACATAAAAATACTCAAAACCCCTAAAAACCCAACATAAAATAAAAACACCAAAAACACTAAAACCCACAATATCCTTAAAACCCTTAAACCCCATAAAAATCCTAAAAATACATAAAATCCTAAAAATGTAAAAAACCATAAAATACCTGAAAGCACCAAAGAAAACCTTAAAACCCTAGAAAACTTATAACCCTTAAGAAAACTAAAAAATATAACCCTAAAAACACATAAAAACTATAAAAACCCCAAAACATAAACACACTAAAAGACAATAAAAACCCTGAAAGCCACTTGAAACTCTAAAAACCCTTTAAACCCATTTTTTTTAAAAACTCTAAAAACCATAAAACCGTAATAAGTAAAAAGATACATTTATACAATAATCCATAAAACCCAAGAAACCCAACATAATCCTTAAAAACACTAAAACCCCAAAAAAGTCCTAAAAATCCTAAAAATCTTTAAAAATGTTAAAACCCTTAAATATTCTAAAAGACTATAAGAACAAATTAAAAAAATAAGAACACTTAAATCCCTAAAAACTCTAAAATCCCTAAAAACCCCTAAAACCCCTAAAAACCTAAAAAACTGTTAAAAACCTCAAAATCTCTAAAAACCTAAAAAAACATAAAAAAACATAAAAAAACTAAAAAATTAATAAAATCTATAAAAAGATGAAAAACCCAAAAAAACTAGAAAAACCATTCAAAAACCATAAAAACCTAAAAACACTTAAATCCCATAAAAATATAAAGACACTCAAATTCATAAAAAAATAAAAATACACTTAGCACCCAAAACACCTAAAAACCATAAAACCCCTATAATATTAAAAATATACAAAAAACCAATAAAAACCCTAAATATAATTAAAACCAATAAAAAAAATTTAAAAACCTAATAAATTAAAAAACAATAAAAAATCGTAGAAACCCAAAAAATAAATAAAAAACATAAAAACCCAAAATACCCTCAAAATCCTTTAAAATTGTAAAAAAAATCATTAAAATACTTATAGATCTGTTAAAAACCCAAAAATATTAAAAAAAATACAAAAACCAAGGATTTACCTAAGAAAAACATAAAAACCTAAAGACACATAAAACCCATAAAAACAAAAAAACACTAAAAACACTAAAAACCTCCAAAACCCATCCAAACCTATAAAAACCATTAAAATCCATAAAAATATAAAAAATACTTAAAAATCCATAAAAACATAAAAACCCATAAAAACCCAAAAAACCCCTAAGAAAACTATTAAAAAAACTTAAAACACATAAAACCCCTAAAAACCTAAAAAACACTGAAAACCGTAAAAAATCCAAAAAATTCCCTAGAAGCCTAAAAACACCTAAAGACCATAAAAACTGCAAAAAAAATCATAAAACCCCTAAAAACCACTAAACATTAAAAAAACTATTTAAACCATAAAAATGTTAAAAACAAAAAACCCTTAAAACCATAAAAAATAAAAAAAACCCTAAAAAAACAAAAAAACTCATAAAACCCTAAAAACCCAAAATCCATAAAAAATAATCCAAAAATCTTAAAAAATCTCTAAATATTCCTAAAAACATAAAAAACCCTAAAAATTCTAAACAACCTTAAGAAAACCTTAAAATCCTAAAAATATTAAAACCCCTAAAAACCTAAAATACTTCAGAAGCACCAAAAAATCCAAAAAACCCAAAATATCCCAAAAAACAACCAAAATCATGAAAAAAGTAAGAACAAATTAGAATCCTAAAAAATTGGAAAATCTATGAAACATTAAAACCCCAAAAAACCAGAAAACCTTACGAAAACCTTAAAAACCAAAAAACACTTTAAACCCTTAAAAACCTAACACACTAAAAATACTGAAAAACTTAAAAAATCATAAAAACCGTAAACCCCCTAAAAACCATAAAACCCCCTGAACACTATAAAAAATAATAAAATCACAAAAAAACTTTAAAAACCCCCTAAACACTCTAAAAATAATTTAATACCTAAAATGTTCAAAAACACAAAATAATTCTAAAAACTCAAAAAAACTCCTAAATTCCATAAAAACACACAAAAACTACAAAACCCCTAAAACCCTAAAAATCAATAAAAACCCAAAAAACATTAAATTAAAAAAATCTATAAAAATTTCTAAAAAAATAAAGAACACTAAAATCCCTGAAACCCCCTAAGAAAACCTTAAAAAGAAAAAAACACTTAAAACCTCTAAAAACAAAAAAAACAAAAAAATATAGATTAAAACCCTAAAATACCCTAAAAATAATAATAACCTCTAAAATTCATAAAATCATAAAAAGCTCTAAAACCATAAAAATCCTAAATCCCCAAAATTCCCAAAAATCTACTAAAAACTCTAAATACAAATTAAAAAACTCAAAATGCTAAAAACTCATAAAACCCTCAAAATCCAAATAAAATAAAAAACCCCTAAAACCCCAAAAAACCGTAAAAACATCTGAAACCCAAAAATTCCTCAAATTCCTCAAAACCATAAACCATAAAAACACAAAGAATCTATAAAAATCCATTAAAACTTGAAAAGGCCTAAAAACTACGAAATACCTAAAAACCAATAAAAACATCTAAAAACCTTTTAAACCTCTAAAAATTTTAAAAAACCTTAAAAACCAAAATGAAACAAAAAAAGTCCTAAAAATAAAAAAAACTATAAAAACCCAATAATCCTAAAACCCTAAAAAAACCCTAAAACCACTAAAAACCCCAAAACCCCCAAAACCCCTAAAAATTATAAGAATCCATAAATATTTATAAAAATATAAAAATTCTATAAAAACCACAAAAACCATTAGAACCCCCTAAAATACTAAAAACACCTAAGACCCCTCAAATTCCAAAATAAAAAAATCCTAAAATACTCTAAAACCCCTAAAAACCCTAAAATCTCAAAAAAAATCCCTAAAACACAAAAAATACTAACAAATCCCTAAAAATCCATAGAAAGAATAAAAATAATTAGAAACCCTTAAACCCCAAAGAAAATGTTAAAAACATAAAACACTTAAATCCATAAAACCATCTAAAACATTTAAAAAATTAGAAACCCTAAAAGAGCCTAAATACATGAAAACCCCTAAAATCCATAAACCCCCTAAAAAATATAAAACTCATAAAACCAATAAAAACCTTATAAGCCCACTAAAAACTATAAAAACACTTTAGTCCCTCAAAAAGTTAAAAATCCCTAAAAAATCTTTAAAACACTAAAAAAATAAAAAAAAATCCCTTTTAAAAAAATACCATAATAACACTAAAAACCCTAGAAAATACTAAAAACCCTCAATATCCCTAAATTTATAACACCCCACAAAAATCTGAAAAAATCCATAAAAACATCAAGAAACATAAAAAATAATTAAACCACTAAGACCCCTATGAAAACCATAAAAACCAAGAAAAAATAAACCCCTAAAAAACCTAAAAACTGATAAAAACCCAAAAAAACCCTAAGACCACTAAAGCCCCTAAAATGGTAAAATCCCTAAAAGGCACAAAAAATCCTATGAAACCCAAAAACCTATAAAAACCATAAAACCCCAAAACCCTTTAAAACCCTAAGAAAAGATATAAATCTAAAAACCTTTTCAAACCATAAAAACATTAGAAAATGTAAATAATCAAAAAATTCATAGCAAATAAAACACCACAAAAAGCCATAAATACCCTAAAAATCATAAAAAGTATCAAAATTACTAAAATTATTAAAACATCCTAAAAATTATAAAAAATCCATAAAATCCCAAAAAATGAAAAAAATAAAAAAAACCCAAAAAAACCAAGAAAAAATCAAAACCCTAAAAACACTTAATACACCTGAAAACACTAAAAAATGATAAAACCCTAAAATAACAATAAAACCATAAAAATCTGAAAAAAAAATCCCAAAACCGCTAAAAGACAACACAAATATTAAAAAAATACTTACAACCATAAAAATGTAAAAAATTCTAAACAAACTAAAAATCTATAAGAAAACATTAAAAACCCAAAAACAATAAACCCCATAAAACCCCAAAAAATGCAAAAAACCTAAAAGATCCTAAACCCTAAAAATATGACACCTCTAAAATCCTAAAAAAAACCCCTATAGCCCATAAAAACCATTAAAACCCAATAAAAACTCTAAAACCCCATTAAACCCCTAAAAATAAAATAAAATATAGAAACATAAAACCCTAAAATTCTCAAAAAGACCTTAAAAACCTAAAAAACCATAAATACCCTAAAACCCTAAAAATCATAAAAATCCTCATATTCCTTAAAACCCAAAAAAAATAGTAAAATTCCTAAAAACCCCTTAAAAATTCCACATAAAGTAAAAAAGACCTAAAAAACCCAAAAAACCCCTATGAAACTATTAAAAACCTAAAAACAAAAAAACCCTAAAACCCCTAAAAATTATCAAAACCATAAAAACCCGAAAACAATAAAACCCACAAAATAATTAAAAACCCTAAAAACAATAAAAATATTAAAAGATCCCTAAAATCCCAAAAAATAAAAAAACAAAAAACCCTGAAAACCCTTATGAAAACCTTAAAAAGAAAAAAACACTTATAACCCTTAAAAACCTAAAAATGAAAAAACCTCTTAAAACCATAAACACCATTAGAACCACTAAAATCCAAAAAACCCCTAAGATCATTAAAAACCCTTAAATACCTTAAATATCCATAAAAATCCTAAAAACCCATTATAAACTCTTAAAACACTTTAACCCCTAAAAGTAATAAAAAACTATAAAAAATTATTAAACCCCTAAAAACTCAAAAATACCTAAAACCCAAAAAAACAAAGAAACATTAAAAACACTAATACAATAAAAAACCCTAAAAACACTATAAACCATCAAAATTCCTAAAAACCCTAAAAAAATAAAATATCCAAAAAGTCCCTAAAAATCCATAAAATTGAATCAAATGCTAAATACCTCGAAAAACCCTAAAAAACTGTAAAAAACTAAAAACACTTAAAACCCCTAAAAACCTAAAAACCTTAATACACCTCAAAATCCCTAAAACCCCAAAAAACTGATAAATCCTTAAAAAACCTAAAAAACACTAAAAAGGTAAAAAACCTCAAAAACCCAGAAAACCGAGAAGAAAATTTTAAAACCTAAAAACATGTAAACCCCCTAAAAACATAAAAAAATTAAAACACAAAAATACCCTATAAACCCTAAACCCCTAAAAAAATTAAAACCCCTAAAACCCACAAAAACCCTAAATAACCACCAAAAACTCTAAAAACCTTTTAAAACCACCAAAACAATAAAAAAATATAAAAAAAAACATAAAATCCCTAAAAAACTTTAGAAACCCTAAAAACCCTAAAACCATTTGAACCCCTAAAAACAAAAAACATCATAATAGTTCTTTAAAATTCATAAAAACATAAAAAACCCTAAAAATCCAAAGAAAACCTTAACAACCAAGGAACAATTAAACCCCATAAAAATACTGAAAAATAAAAAAACCCTAAAAACTCTAAAAACACTAAAAATCATAAAATAAATAAAATCCATCAAAACCCTAATATCCAATAAATCTATAAAAACAAATAAAACACTTAAATCATTTAAAACACTAAAATAATAAAAAACTTGAGGAAACCATAAAATCCCTAAAAAATAAAAAAACTTAAAATAGAAAAACCAAAATCACCCTAAAAATCCATATAACACATAAAAACACAAAAATCTCCCAAAAAACCTAAAAACATTAAAATACCCAAAAACATGACAACCTAATGCAAATATTAAAGACCTAAAAGCACCTAAAACCCTTTAAAACCCTAAAAAGGTAAAAACCCCTAAAAACTCTTAAATACCCTAAAACCCCCAAAACCCTCAAAGTTCATAAAACCCTATAAAACTATTAAAATCCTAAAAATCCCTAAAAATACCTTAAAACCCAAAAAACCCCAAAACCCTAAAAAATTCCTAAGAAAAACATTAAAACCTAAAAACACTTAAAACCCCTGAAACATAAAAAAAACTATAAAACCCTAAAAAGACTATGAAAATCCTAGATCCCCTCAAATACATAAATCCACTAAAAAAATTTTAAAATCAAAAACCCCATAAACACCATAAAAACCTTTAAAACTCTTAAAACACATTATATACGTGATTACATTAAAAAATCTAAATAGAATAATTCCCTAAAAAATCAAAAAACCCCTAAAGGCCCAAAAACAAATAAAAATATTACAAACCATAACAACCCTCGAAATCCCCAAAAACCCTAAAAAATAACAAAAAACCGTAAAATCACTAAAAATTCCTAGAAACATATAAACACTAAAAATCTTGAAAAAACCTAAGAAAATGTTAAAAACCTTAAAACACTTAAATCCCTGAAATAACCTTGAAAACAAAAAATCCCCAAAAAATAATAAAACACTAAAAACATAAAAACCCTAAAAATAAAAAAATTATAAAAAACCATAAAAATCATGAAAATTCATAAAAATTCATAAAAACGTAAAAAATGATAAAAACCATGGAAACTGTTAATAAATCCTTAAAAACTAAAAACCATTAAAGACCCTAAAAACTCTAAAAACCAATAAAAACCATAAAAACACAAAAAAATATTAAAACCCCCAAAACCCCACTACAAACTATAAAAACCCTTTAACCCCCTGAAAATATTTAAAAACTCTAAAACACTTTAAACCCTAAAAATGCAAAAAGAAATCCTAAATCCCCAAAAAACATAAAATCCTAAAAACCCATAATACCATAAATCCCCTTAAAACCCCTAAAAACCATAAAACCCTAAAAAATATAAAAACCATAAAACCATAAAAAACGAAAAACTGAAAAATCCCTAAATACCCTAAAAACCATAAAATTTCCAATAAATCCCTAAAATCACTACGAATATTTGAAACCCTAAAAGCCCAGTAAAAACTTAATGAAAACATATAAACCTAAAAACACATAAAATACCTAAAAACATAAAAAATTACTCAAACCCAAATAAACTATAAAATCCAAAAAAATACAAAAACCCCTCAAAATCCCCCAAAAATCCTACTGACCATAAAATTCCTACGAAATCCCTAAAAATGTAAAAACCCTAACAATGTAGAAAGACCCTAAGAAAACCTTAAAAATATAAAAACTCATAAAACCTCCACAAAACCTAAAAAAATTCTAAACACCCCAAAATCCCCTAAAACACCCTAAATTCCCTATAAAACCCTAAAAACCATAAAACCCTAAAAACCTAAAAACCTAAAATCTATAAAAAAATCTAAAAATTATACAATCCCATTAAGCCCCTAAAAACATTAAAAACTCTAAAAATACTTAAAAACCCTAAAAATAAAAAACAATCCCTAAACCCCCAAAAAAACATAAGATCCATAAAAATTAAAAAAACATATAACCCACAAAAATCTATAAAAACCCTATGAAACCTTAAAAATCCTAAAAAATCCCTAAAAATACCTAAAAAGATAAAATACACTAAATACCTTGGAAAAGCCTAATAAAACCTTAAAAAAATAAAAAAACACATAAAACCTCAAAAAACAAATCTTGAAACCAAGAAACTCCCAAAAAACCAATGAAAAATTAGAAAAAACCAAAAAATCATACAATCCGTAAAAACCCTTAAAACCCCCAAAATCCTAAAAATCTTTAAAAATACATTAAAACATAAAAAACCCTTAAAATCAATAAGAAAACCTTCTGAACATAAAAATATCTAGAACCCCTAAAAACCCAAAAAATGATAAAACTCTAAAGGCACTATAAACAATCTAAAACCCCTAAAAACTATAAGAACACCTAAAAAACATAAAACCCCATAAAACCTTTAAGTATGAAAAAAAAAAGAAATATTCTAAAAATCCATTATACTTCAAAAAATGTTTAAAATTTTTAAACAACCTTAAAATACCTAAAATCTCAAAAAATCCCATAAACCCTTGAAACCATAAAAATCCTAAAACCATAAAAACCCAATTACCCAAAAAACCCATCAAAATACCTATAAACTAAAAAAACCATAAAATCCTAAATATCACAAAAAATCTATAAAAACCAATAAAACCCTAAAAATCCTAAAAATTAATATGTAAATGTAAAACCCCTAAAAAGCACAAAATCCCTAAAAAAATAAAAACACTAAAAACCCAAAAAACCATAAAATTTCACTAAAATACTAAAACCCAATAAAAACCATAAAACCCATAAAACCATTAAAAACATAAAACCCCCAAAACTACAAAAAAACTCTAAAAACCCTTTAAAACCCTAAAAATGATAAAAAAACCTAAAAACAATAAAAATTATAAACAAATATAAAAAACTTAAACCCCCCAAAATCCATAAAACCATAAAACCCTAAAACCCCTAGAAAACCAAAAAAATCCATAAAAATGCTAAAAATCCTAAAGAACATAGAAATACAAAACAAGATGTAATAATCCAAAACATTATAAAAAACCTAAAAAAACTGAAAACCCCTTAGAAAAACGTAAAAACCTAAAAACACTTAAAACCCCCAAAATGTAAAAAATGATAAAAACCCTAAAACCCTAACAACCATCAAAATCCAAAAACCGTAAAAATCATACAATTCCAAAAACCACCTAAAAACCTAAAAATATAAAAAACCAAAAATCCATAAAAAACCATAAGAAAACAATAAAAAACAAAAAATATTAAACCCCTAAAAACCTAAAAAAACACTAAAAACTAAAAAAAATAGTATAAAGACCCTAAAAACCCTAAAACCCCAAAAAATAATAGAAAATATTGAAAAACATAAAAAATCCTAAAAACTTATAATACCCCTAAAATCCCTGTAAAACTCAAGAAACCCTTTATACCCCAAAATACATTGAAAACACTAAAAAACATTAAAACCTCTAATACCCCCAAAAAAAACATAAAACCCAAAAAACCCCTAAAACCACTAAAAACCTATACATGCCCAAAATACATAAAAACCACTGAAACAAGAAAAATACTAAAAATAAACAATAATCCCTAAAGGATAATCACCCCAAAAAACCCTGAACACCCCTAAAAAAACCTTAAAAACCAAAAAAACAGTTAACCCCCCTAAAATCCTAAAAATTTCAAAAAAACCCTAATAAATTTTAAATCCCCTAAAACAATAAACCCCCTAAAATTTTATAAAGACCCAACAACCATAAAAATCATAAAAAATTCCTAAAAATTCTGAAAATTTTAAAAACTCTAAAAACCCAGAAAAAAACTAATAATACCATTAAATCCAAAAAACTATTAAAACCCCTAAAAATTTAAAATGTTAAAAACCCTAAAACCACAAAAGAGACAACAAAATCGCAAAAAAAATTGTAAAA
Organism: Viscum album; assembly: GCA_963277665.1. Lineage (NCBI taxonomy): Eukaryota > Viridiplantae > Streptophyta > Magnoliopsida > Santalales > Viscaceae > Viscum > Viscum album. Next base: position 1,419,431,896 of record OY728136.1, on the reverse strand, counting down.
CCGATAAAAACCCCTAAAAATCTTAAAAACCCATAAAAACACTTAGAAACTCTAAAAACACAAAAATCTTGAAAAATTATTTAAAACATTAAAAATGTTAAATACTCTAAAAATATTAAAAGAACTAAAAAACTCAAAAATCCACATAAAACCAAAAACACAAAAAACCCATTAAAACCCTTAAACCCTAAAAATCCTTGAAACCCCTTAAAATCCACAAGACCCCTAAAAACCATAAAAATCCAAAAATAATCCTTAAAAATTCCTAACTACATAAAAATTATTAATAACTTGAAAACCCCTAAGAAAACCATAAAACACTAAAAACACTTAAAACCCATAAAAACATAAAACTTTTTAAAAACCCTAAATTACCCTAAAACCCCTATAAATAATAAAAACTCCTAAAACATTAAAAATTCCTAAAACACATAAATAACCTAAAAACAATTAAAAACTCTAAAACCCCTTTAAACTCCTAAAAATATTAAATAACTCTAAAAACATAAAACCCATAAAAAACCCTAAAACCCAAAAAAAGACATAAAAACCCAAAAACCATGAAAACACCTTAAAACCCTCAAAATCCTTAAAAACCCTAAAATGCCTAAAAATTATAAAAATCCATAAAAATGATAAAAATTTATAAACCACTAGAAAATCAAAAAAAACCCCCCTTAGAAACCCTTAAAAACCAAAGAACACATTGAAATAGTAGAAAACCTTAAAATGATAAAAACAATAAAGAATCCTTATACCCCTAAAAACTATAAAAATCCTAAAAACACTAAATGAAAATAGAAATACTTAAAAATACCTAAAAATTATAAAACCAATAAAATTATTTAAAACCTTAAAACCCCTAACAACCATTGTAGTGTCCTGAAAATTTTATCAAGGGAAGAAAATACCCCCCCCCCCCCCAAAATAACATTTCAGAAAGAAGAAAGTACCCCTACATGTCTAGAAAGGTTAATGGACTCAAACTGAGTTGAAACTTTTAGGAGAAACTTGAATGAAATTAGGTTTTCAAATAATTTCATGTGCCACGCGTACCATCACCCAGAAAGGTTCGCGGACCACTTAGATCATAAAGAACTAGGTATGCAGAATGATCCGAGAGGAGCTTTCCCGTAGGGTGATAGCCAGTGAACCTAGATGACCGTGAACCATGTCACGGAAGGACTCATGTGCGTAAAGGCCATCCATGTACCATTCCATGAACACATTAGTTTTTGAACAAAGAGAATTAGAAGGTTTTTGCAAACCATGATAGCGAAATGTAGCCTCTAAAAACCCCAGATTAGATGAGTCTTTTGCATGTCATAATATCTCTGCATGGACCTCCGTAAATGGTGTTGCATGCCCAATAGATACGATTTCCTCAATTCTCTATAAAAGGAGCACAAAATGAATTGAAAGGGATGAAGAAGAGGGGACATATGATGACTTAGATTTTAGAAGAAAGAGTTCAGAGAAGATTATGGCTTCAGTCTTGAATCATTGACGAAGCCCGAATCATGAACCTCATTCTCTATAGGTAAAGCCAGCCGCGAATCATAAAATGGAAGATGTAAATAATAATAATAGAACTGGGAACCTAATTGGTGAATCGAGAACTTCATAATTATCGTGGATGAATTCCCTATGAACGATAATCCCTCAGACCCTCCTACAATACGGTGCTTCGTGTAGTGTACCACTACATGGACAGATCCTAACACTGTGTAATGCATCAGTATGTGGATGGAACCAAAAGTGGCATGATGAGCCACATACCACTATGGTATGTGGTCATCTAAACCCATGACCACTTATTACATCAGTACGAAGATGACCCCTATACCCGCATACCGCTACAGTATGCGGAGCCTCCCCCATCCCGCATGAGAATCCAATACGTGGAATTGGATGTTTTAAGGTATTCTTTCCTCTGGTTACAACCTCACCACTCTAATACTGTCCAGTCCTCCATAATCCATTTGAAAACCAATCCTCCTGCATCATGCCAAATCCTCCTCAAATACCCTTAACCCATATGATCAGACCATCGGTTTCTTCAACTCACCCCTTTAAGTCATCATACCTATGGTAAATGGATTCATGGAGGCTCTCCCCATAATGATTCGGGATTTGAGAATGCCTATAGGTCTACGTTACCATGGAAACCTAGAGTCCAACCATGAGATGCCGACATGAACCTCCCTGTTCTAGGGATCATGGGTGATCACATTATTTTCTATTCAATGAAAAATAGTTATCATTTGATGGAGTTACTTTCACTTCTCATATGGTGGGGATTGAACTCCTCCCCTTTCCCAGAACGTATTCTATGGCCCTCTTACTATGGTAAGTCCCCAATCTTCTAAGCCCGATATGCATGAACTTTAATGTCATTTCACATTTAAAGGTTCATCTCTCTTTTCCCTCTCCCATGGTATCCCTAGCCTCGCCCACCAGAGGCTCTCCCTCTCCGACCAATAGAAGAGGAAGCATGTGGTTGGTTGGATCTCTCTCATCCTCTTGTTTCTCACACTGAGCATTACTCGCGTGGTATTAGTGATTTTTGATGATTACAACATCCAAACAATATAAACTATGAGAACTCTGATTCCTGGTCAAGCCAGGATACATAGGATGCCTACTTGAAGGCCCTAGATCAAAAGGGTGACAATCCAAAAGGGTTCACCCAACCATACCCCCTCAAATGGGAAGCTTCCATGTGTAAGCCCCAGTCAATCAGAACTATGTGGGTTATGGTTCCTCTCTCAAGGATACATAATAAACCCATCTTATGGGTCCTATCCCAAAATAAAATCACCTTTCACCCCCCTAGATGAACATAATCTCTAGAGCACCTTATTGTATGGCTCAAGTCATTAGTACCTCTATACCATCAAATATATGCATGCCTATAATGATTTTGCGAAACAAGGGTAACCCGTGGACATAATCTTCGGGAATGAACCAAGGATTCATGAACATATGAACACAACATAAATCTATAAGAGAATTCTAGAATAGAAAGTAATACTCCCTCATAAGGTTGTAGTGAGCCTGACTTCCCATTCTCACAACAAATGGAGTCATCAAGTGTCATTGGTTGAATCATCAATCAACGAGTGCCTACCTTTGGAAAGAAGTTCCATGAATCAGGGATACTACGGTTGTTTGTTGTTATTGTCTCCACAAATAAACCCTTAGGAGACCATCCGTGGAAGTTATATCTGAGGAGGACTGATTTCACAAGCACCTGACCCCACGTAATCGCCCGCTGGGAATAACTGACTGTGGCATCTCATTCTCAATGTGAAAAGTGTGAATTGCTCAGTCCCCGTAAGGTTAATCCATCCTTCTTCTAATGGATAATTACACAGAACATGTCAAAAAAATTAAATGGTTAATTTGATAGGAAACCATCTTCAAAAAGAGGGATGGGTGATGGTCCTCATCGAACCATTTCACCATCACCCAAAATGTGCCACCTCAGAGACGTAACAAAAAAGGTATACCAAACATGAATCTTTATAAAAGGTTTTAGTTCTACCCCAATGATAATAGAAAAAAAGGATATAGCACATTGATCCATTTTGTTCGCCCCGGTATACGTGAAACTCACCACCTCTTAGGAAGAATAAAAATGGTGAACCTGATGTGAATCCTTAACCATGGTGGCAGTTATACCCCACTCAAGCTCGTTCACCCCATAACATAAAAAAAGAGGGAAGGGGGCCAAACCAAATCACTATATATGAGAATGATTAAATGAAATATAATTTGATGAGTTTTTGTGTTATTAATGTCATATATGTATATTGAGGGTTCCCATGGAGCAACCTTTGATCCAAATGACATTCCAACGACCAATGAAAACACACACATCAGCGACCCCTCAGGCGGTCGGGGCCTTGATGAAGAGTAGGACCCGGTCGCCTACCCATCATCTTCAACACTAGGTATCTAACACACTGATCAAAGAGTGCCATCGAAATTGTACTCTCCCCATGCCGAAGTCCTTGAGACAATCCCTACAACATGAAAATGTTTTCCAGCCGCCTCCTAAGATGTGACTGGCACCCCAGCAGAAGGTATCCCTGGTGGTCATCTTAAACCATTTCATGGGTCTATCCCTGAAACATGACAATGAGTACCTCCATTACCTTAGGGAGGTAGATGAAGTCGATGCTGACAACTTTATCTCAATTGCACAGTGGTCCTACTTACGGTCCCCCTCTAGAGAACGTCTCCACTGACACTGGACGACAAGACCTCCTCCCAACAAATGGGACCTTATACCTAGGGAACCTGCTATAGTCCAAGAGACCTAGGCCCATCGCGCTTCCCTCTAAGGGAAGTGAATATATAATCAATAACACGCTATCACCTTGTTCTCTATGGAGAAAATCCACCATACTAACATGAAAAAATTCAACAGAAATACATACAACTCTGAACCCTCCACTAAAGCCCACCACAGAAATAGGGTGGCACAATTCAAGCACATGAAAATTTCTGCTAGTGCTCCTCAGTCCCACTATGCAGATAGAGTGGAAAATTATAGGAAGATGTAGATATCTGATGAGGAACAAAAATCCCTCCATAGAAATAGGGAAAAAACTGGCTACACATAGGCACAAATACCTGCTGATGCATATCAAGCCTATGATCTAAATAGGTCAGCACCTGGCTGCACGTAGGCACAAATACCTCCTAATTCATATCAAGCATGTCATATAAATATGGTAGCAAATGGAAACACATAGGCACCAATACCTGCTGATGTGTATCATTCTCACTATCCAAATAGGGTGGAAATAAAATATGAGTAGAATCAAATTTCTACAGATACATACAAATCCTATAATAAAAATATATTAGAAATCTAGCAGATGAAAATCCTCTCTCATGAATATAAAGACCACCAGTCAAATATGGTGGAAACCGAAGAAGAAGACCGGTGGATCACTCGTTCCTCTTTCCCAGAATAGAATAACTACCATTATCTATTGGAAACTCACGGAGGACCGAAGTAGGCATAAATCCCTGCTCTGACTTCGGAATAAGCCTTTACACCCATTCCAACCAAAGATGTATCTTATCACATCCTGGTAATGATGGATGATGAGATGTCTATCCCAGACCATATCATCCAAACAAGCCAATACATTATTGCATCAGTGGAAAAATAGATAAATCAAGCCCAAGACCCGATTTACTCAAACATAATGACTCACTTGAAAAATAAGTTGGCCACTCTAGAGAAATTGTGCATCCTTACTCTAGTCTAGGAGGGTTGATGAAAATATCTTGCGATACACGAAAAACCAGATCAGAAACAAATATTTCTTTCAACTAAGGGATGTCAGTCTAATGTGGTGGCTACTCCAAGGTAGGCATATATCCCCACCAAAACTCAAGATGTCTGTCGGTGTATCCCAACAACATAATGGGACCCAAAAATATTGGTATCTATATAAGAATTCCATTACCAACTGCAAATGTCCTCAGTTACTCACAATAGAGCACTCAAAAATGAAATGCGCCAAAGGCAATCATAAAATGAAGATCACATACATGATACTGATCTGTTAGAATATGGGGATATAGATTCCCTAAAACATATATCAATAATGGATCAAGACCGTATTAGTCCATTACCAAATTATGGAAGTGGTATTATTAGTTGTGATGCCCTCCCCACAATATCACTATTAGCCACTCTGAAGGTTCTCCACAGAGCAGCCACAGGGGATCACTCCATGGGAAATGAATGATCAATCACGAGATCCTATCTCCAAATGCACATAGAGGTAGAACTCCCATCAACATGAAGATCAGACAGCAAGGAGGTCTTCCCCTTTCTATCATCCACCCTGATGGTCCTCCCCAGGGTATATGTTGTAGATAAGCTTCTCCCTACAGTCAGACGTCGAGTCGTGATGGTAGTCCTCACTGTGATGATAACCATTGTGAAGGCCCTCCCCACAATGGATATTATTATGAAGGTCCTCCCCATAGTTATTTCGTGCAATGAGATGGTCCTCCCCTCATTACAGTGCATCCTGGAGGCCCTCCCCAGGATGTGTACTACCAAAATCTCCCTGCAGATAGGTATCAATCCATGAGAGTAGTCCTCGCCATCATAGCAATCATTGAGATGGTCTTCCCCTCGTTTTAGCCTGTCCTGAAGGTATCCCGATGATATATGAAATAAAATCATTTCCCATGGTCAGTCATCAAGTTGAAATAGTATCCCTCACCATTGCAGCACCAATTGAGAAGGTCCTCCCCACAACTAAAATTCATACTAGTAAGAAGGTCCTCCCCTTTATAGAAAAAATATGATAAATCCTTGCTATGATAAGGTGCTCGTAAATATGGATTCGGACATATTGGGCACACTGTCTATAACGTGTGATATTCTTTCTCAATCAGAGTATGTTCTGGGGCCCCTCTCATATTTTGAGCCACCCCTGCACCGTTCACATATTGATGAGGCTCCCACAAGCCCAATTTCTCAGGAAAAAATTATTAAGAAGCAGTCGAGCTGGGCATATCAAGTAGAGGATCCTTCGAAAGAACAACAACGGGATATGTTGTTTGTGAGAAGAAAACTAGATAAGGATAATATACTGGTGATGTATTGGCCTATGAACACTTCTCATTTCGACATACCGGTAGTGTTGTCTGGGGATGCAGTCATGAAATTCACCTCAATATATGGATTCCCCATAGCCAGCTGAAAGAAAAATTCTTGCCCGAGGAAGGGTATGTTGACCATGTCAACATGTTAGGGGAGCTTCGTCGTCTAATTGACTTGGAATCCCTCTCATCCGCATGATATCCATAATTATAAAGACAAAAGGAAAACCATGAACTTTATTGCCTCTATGCACTGACTAAGTTGTGTCACCTCATCGGCGACGCCCCGACTGGAGTTCACATTTGGGGATGGGGAGAACATGGAGTTCTACACTTCACCCCTCATCCTATCTAGTAGGCCCCATTGGAAATGACATCTTGAAATTTTATCACCCGGAGGTAGAAATAATGTAAAAATCCTACTCAGGAAAATGGGATACTCAACAAAAATAGGACCTAAGCAATTCTCCAATGCATCAGGGCCGAAGAGATCAAGCCATCGAAAATCATCTGAGTCAGGCAACCAAGAACATACAACAGACTTCCAGCCTATGAGAATCAAACCAGTAAGAATTGTTCATGTATTCAAAATACCATAGGCTTTGTACATGCTCAATTCCATACTCATATCACACCCATTCATGAGTACATGAAATTGAAAACGTTGAAATAGCAGTGGCTTCTACCGCAATGTGGGAACAACCCTAGCCTATAAGGTTGGGGACATTTTTAAATTAAATTTCACCATGTAAGAACAAAAAATACAGGCCATTGCACATCGAACAAAGAACAGAAACTACCCCAACCTATAGTTCTAGGGGAAGTTTTACCTTAAGTCCCCACACAAAAGACATATGTGTTCTACTGTCTGGGAAGAATGATAGGCAGAAGAGTCACCCGTTCCACCCCTTCCCATGGTTCACACACTCTGAGACAGAGGTGCGTTATGAGGTCAGACCAGGGACCCCTTCAGTTCAATATTCGCTATGAATATCATAAAATACCACAGAATGGAAGGTGAAAGTCTAAAAAAGGACCCCATGAGCCTTCATACTATTTTACACTAGGTACACCACCCCCAATGTGGTATTCCACAATGAACGTGGTAAATGTAAACTCCACAGATATCACAGGAAATGACACAGAGGAAAAGGATGAAAAGGAATATGGTTCCCTCCTAGAGGCATCCCACACCAAGACTGATGGTGTGTATACCCAGAACCATAGGGAAACCCTAAATCTAGGCTCCCCTTAGTCAATCTGACATTACCTCCCACACGAAACCCAAAAAATGAGAAGAATAAATACAAGGTCATCCATGAACCGCCTTCTCCTCCCCTGGAAATGTGTCCCTAACTCTCTAGGAATGTTTTTCCAAGAAGGAGGATGAAATGAAAGATCTTAGGTGAATTAATGCTAGGCTACATTGAGGTAGATACCTTACTAGATGTGTTTCCCCTAGGGAATGTTATTAGGGGCTCCCAAAAGGGGTTCCCTTGCCACATGCACTCATCCCAGTGAATGAATCCAAGCTCATAGGCTTATCCTATCCAGCATCGGGACTGGAAATCTACTTAAACCTAGCCCTGATAGGATATCAAGACTTGATCCCACTAGTAAGGTATCTAGATTATATTCAGGTAAACCCACAACCGATACCCCTAACTAGGTATCCACTCCAAATTCCAGCAACGTCGCCATGCCCAGTCTAGGTAAATACCATGCCAGACCAAGATCAAGACCAATAGGAAATTCATCAAGGGATCTTGAATATCATCAAGAAACTAACGACCAGGCTAGAATCCATAGAGGGGCGGCATGATTTGATACATCTAGAGTGAAAACTCTACCTTGAATGGGTGAACAATTTTTCACCACCACAAAACTTCAGAAACCCCATATTTCTAGAATTAAATTGCTTGGGGGACCCGAAAAAACATTTAATGAACTACGCCTCTTATTGTAACCCCATTATGTGTACGCCTGAGTTAAAATATGCAGTAAAATTCAGGTTCTTCATATGAACTCTGTAGGGATCGGCCTTCGTATGGTATACTATTTTTCTAGACAATTCAATCATAGACTGAGAGGACCTCCGATGATAGTTTCTCTTGCTGTTTAGTTTGACGCTGCCTAAGATGATGGTTAGTGATCACATGAACTGCAAGTAGTGAGATAATGAAATAGTCTCAGACTTCATTGCTAGATAGAATGGATTGAATTGTTCCCTCATTCAGCGACTTCCCCAGGATTAAATGCTCTCTATGTGCATCGACAACCTCCGTGATGAATTTTGAACACCGCTCTTCTCGGTGAAGTATACATGTGGGTTTAGATATTTTTCCTCTATTACCCAAATAATATAATATTACTTGAAAAGGACCAATCTAAAGTACAATGTGGCTCCATAATCCACTGGGAAAAGAATAGGAAAAGATGATGAAACTCCTATCATGCTTAATCCACTCCCAACACCAGATCCAGTTGTGAGGCCCCCACCGAACTGTACAGGACCCCCTAGACACCAACAGCCACCCCCACCTCGACAAGATGAGCAAAGAGGTGCTAAAAAATAATTTCAAAGAATGAGGAAATAATGTTTACTCATTTTGAGATGACCAGGTCCGCTGCTATTTCATAGCTGTTATGAATTGAAATTTTCTCTGGCTACTGGATCCAAAGTGAGCCAATGAAGTGGTTCTCGACGACCATCCAAATTATTGTCCCTACCACTAAATACTAGGACATGCCATCCAAGAATTATTTGTTTTTATGGATCTCCTAGAAAATATGGTGGATTCCAGGTAAGTGAAGTTGGGCCCACCTCCAGCATAAGTGGCATATGTTGCCACCTTAGAACCAAGAGAGGAAAAGGAATTGAAAATAGTTTCCAATAAGAAGGAGGAAAAGTTTGAAAATTGGATTACCCGGAAGGCCATAAATCGAGTCTATGTAATACCTTAGGAGAAGTTGAAACAACCAAATGTGCCCCCAAAAGATCTTAATTCAACACAACTATCCTCCTCATCCCCACAACCCTCTAAAGGTCAAAATGGAATAAACAAGGCTAAACAAGATGGGCTGACACCAAATGTGAAGTCAGTGTTTACACTTTCAGAAATCATACCAGCAGACATGGCACAATGGGCAACGCCCCGCCAAATGGGACAACAGGCACTGCCCCACCCAATGGAAAAATGGGAACCACCCCACCAAATGGAACAAAGTCCACCACCCTTCCAAAGCGTACAATGGGAACCACCCCACCAAACAAAACAATGGGAACTACCCCACCAAACAGTACTATGGGAACCGCCCTGCCAAACAGCACCATTAGAATGAGAGAGTCAGACTGAAACAATGTCAGATCAAGAACTGATCTTCAGCTTAATTAATGTCATTCACTTGATGGAACCCTTCTTGGATGGACACTATGTCCACCAACCCAAATTCCTTAAACCCAACCTATGAGCCTGAGGAAGAGGCCATAGAGTCCAGATTTTTTCAAGAAGGCATGATTGTGGAAGGAGTCAGATTCCTAGCCATGCCATAATTCAAACCATTAACATCACGGAATATCACAGAAGGACCCTTCAATAAACACCATAAGAAATAGAATTCCCCTACTCCACCATCAGATGAAATAAAGTCCAATTATCTTGGAATATCGATCTGGGGAAGAACAAATATCAAATCTTCCAAGGCATATATGTAGACCAGTTAGGCCAAACCCAAAAAGAACTGCAACACCACCAACCTTGGTAATAGAGTCTTAACCATCCACATCTAAATCCCAAACCCCTAAAGTGTCTATGAAAGAGAAACCATGATTCAGGAAGCGCCGACCTTTAGATTAGAAGTATGATATTATAAAGTAGCTAGATTTTGTACTAGAAAACCTATCGATCCTTGATGTATTAATCCTATCCAAAGATCTTAGGGAGGCACTCATTACTATGTCCCTAGGATTTTGAGGCTGATGTAGCAATAGCTGAATTCTATCGGACATAGACCAATCCCAAAGAATTTCATGACGTTATCTCCTTCACAGACATGGATGAAGACACCGTTATGAAAGGGCACATCAAACCCTTATATGTGTCCGAACAGATAAATGGAATTGATTTATATAGGATCTTCATCAACAAACTCTCTAGAGTTAAACTCCTCTCACTTTGAATTCTTTATCATATGAGCTATGATAAAGACAGCTTGACACAATGCAACAAATCTACTAGGGTATAACAAAAGCGAGTAGAAACCGTTGGGATGAATCAAGCATAAAACTCTACTCAGAGACCTCATATAGGATTTTGAGTTTCTAGTAGTATGGAAAAAGTACGACCTTGAAAATCCTGTTAGGGAGTCCTTGGCTACATCATCTTGCTGGAATTATGTCATCTTACCATCAGTGCATCAAATATTTCACTAATGGGACAAACTAGAAATTTCACATCGATAAATCCCTATTTGATTCCTATGAGTCACATTAATAGGCATAGGGTTCTATGAATCCAAATAAAAATAGTTTTTCTAATGACATTGATTGGATTAATATCCTAAATGGATTGGAAATGGTTCCCACCAACCCCCTCCAGCAGCTTTGGGAAGAGTATGTATTACCCATCAACCAAGTAGAATGCATAAGAGCAAGTCTGGATGCAAACTCAATTGTCTTCATGGTCCCTATTATGGACACCAAGTCCAAAGACATCGAACAGTGGGCTAACTCCCATGAAGTTAGGAAAATCCCTATCAATTATGCTCCCAGCTCGATCACGGGACCTCAAACTACTCCCACCTCACTCACTAAGGCAAAAGATGATTTCTCTCCCAAAATTAGAGAGTTCGTATCAAAAATCCTCTCCCATATGAAGATATAGAAGAGGAATAATATGACGATGATGAATAAGAAGAAGAAGAGGGAGACCTCAGATATTCCCCTCTTACATTCGAAGTAGGTGTCTCCACCATAATCGAAAGAGTGGGTTGTCTCCTTTGATGTTAGGAAAAGCCCTATAAAAGATGCTCCTAGCTCGATCACGGGACCTCAAACTACCCCAACCTCACTCACTAAGGAAAAAGATCATTTCTCTCCCAAAATTAGAGAGTTAATATAAAAAATCCTCTATCCATCAGAAGGGGTTGAAGAGGAAGAAGACAATGATGATGGAGAAGAAGAAGAAGAGGAAGACCTTAGTGATTCCCCACCTGCATTCAAAGAAGGTGTCTCCACCACAATTGATGAACTTAAGGAGATAAACCTGGTTACAAAAAACAACCTGTGACCCACTCTCATCAGTGTGGGTATGTCTGTCAAGGAGATAGAGGCATATACCTCCTTCTTAAAGACGAATTGGAATGTGTTTTCCTGAAACTACACTAAAATTCTAGGACTTGATCTTGAGTTTTCCATTCATCATCTAGGTTTACCATAAGATCACCGAGTCTATTGAAAGGTAACCAGAAGGACCCACCTGAAGTATACTAACAAAATAGAGGTTACAGTTGACAAGATGATCAACGACAACTTCATATGGGTGGTCCAGTATCTGATTTGCCTGCCGAACATAGTCTCTGTCAAAAAGAAGAATAAACATATTGGAATCTTCATTGACATTAGGGACCTTAATTGGAATTTCCAAAAAGAATATTTTTTGATCTTGATCATAGAATTATTGATCGATGTAACAACTGGATATGAATCCCTCTCTTTCATGGACGGATATTCTAGATAAAACCAGATCCAGATGTCTATTGGAGATGAAGAAGCTACCACTTTTTGTGCCCGTCATGGAGTGTTCTGTTATAATTTGATGCCCTTTGGTATAAATAATGTCAGTGCCACATAACAATGCACCATTCCCCACATCTTCAATCCCTTATTGGGAAAATGTGTCGAGTGTTATGTCGATGAACTGGTGGTTAGTGACCGTACTCAAACCAGCTAGCTGATCTTGAAACTATCTTCTATAAATTGCGGCATCACAGTTTAAAGATGAATCTCCTAAAATTATCCTTTGGAATTACCTATGGAAAATTCCTCAGCTTCTTTGTATGCCATTGCAGCATCAAATTCAACCCCTAGAAGACAAAAGTCCATCTTTGGAATGTCCCCACCTCACAACATCACTAAGTTGAGAGGTCTGCAGGGGCACCTCGCCTACATTCCGCACTTCATATCCAAGTTGGAGGGTAAATGTTTAACATTCAATAGGCTCATGATGAATGGAGTTATGTATGAGTGGGATAATGATTTAAAATAAGTGTTAGAAAATCTCAAAAGATATCTCCTAATCCCACCAATGCTGATGCCACTAGTTGATGGGAGACCGCTCATTTTGTATGTAACCACCCTAAACGATCATTAGGCACCTTCCTCATCCAGAAGAATGGCGACAGTCCTGAGAACCACCTTTATTATCTCAGCCAAACAATTATTGATACTAAAACATGGTATTCAAAAATTGAATAGAAATGCTTAGCCCTAATCTACCCAGTTCAGAAACTCAAGCATTACCTGCAGCACCATGAGGTCCAACTGGTCTCCTGCTACAACCCGCGCCAATATATCCTTAAATGTCCCATGTTAAATGGACACCTATCATGATGGGAGTTCGTCCAATAATAGTTTTACATATGGTATGTACCCCATAAGGCCATAAAAGGCCATGCATTAGCATAATTCTTAGAAGAGCATCCCTCAAATTAAAAAAAAATCCGTTGGATGCCGATCTTCCAGATGAAGAATTGTTTTCCATCCAGGAGGACCCCCATATCTGGGAAATGTACTTAGATGGTTCTTCATGAATCCCTAAAGGAAAAAGGATGGAAGATCCCAAGCTCAAAAAAGTGGGTGTGGGAATTATACTTGTATCCCCTAAAAATTCCATCCTTCTATACTCTTTCCTTCAATCAAAAGGGTGTACAAATACTGAAGCATAATGTCATTCTTTCATTGCAGGCCCAGAAATATCACTTCATGTGCAATACAAAAACCTAAAAATAAAGTCTGATTTAGATCTAGTCATAAAATAGGTCAGTGATGAATATGACGTCCTGAAATAAGTATTGATCCCTTTGAAGAAACTTGTTTGAGAACTAATTCCATAATTCCCATCATAACCAACATTGACTTATGTCCCTCGATCACAAAATGACCAATTCACTGCTTTAGAAAATATAGCCACATCCTTTGATAATCTAGAATAGGATGAAATATTCATTAGAATTCCCCACCACCAGATGGGTTTTCCATTTATCCAGAGAAATATGGAAGAGATCAATAAAATCAGTCCTATTTATAAGCCTTATAGTCACAGCAATAGCTTGATGAAGCCCATTGAAAATTAACTTCAGAATGAGAAATTCCAACTAGATAGGGCTAGAAGGGAGTAGGTCCGAAGATGGACAATCAATTTTGTCTTGTACGATGGGGTAAACGAAGAAAAGTTTCTCTAAAAATGAGGACTTGATAGAGTCCTTCTCAGGTGCATTGATGGAGAAGAGATTGCTACCATCATAAAATAAGTGCATTCCATAGCTTGTGGGGCACACCAATTAGAAACCAAACTCCCTCACCAAATTTGAAGGCTTCTGTATTACTGCCCCACTAAGATACAAGATTGTGACATATTTTCTAATAAGTGAAATTCCTGCCAAGTTCATGGTAATTTCATACACCGACCCCTAGAGTTACTTCATACAACTAATGTAACGACCCAAAGTTTTTCAATGGAAAATTACCTTCTTATATCTATGTCATAAAAACACCAAATAATGAACTACTAAGTGATAAGTGACCTTTAAACATAATTTTTTCACCCCTATGTTTGGAATTTTCAAAATCCAACATTCACGGTTGTGTTCAAGATAGTTTTTGGAGTCCAATGAAACAAAAATAATTTTTAGTGAATAGTAACCTACCCTTATGAATAGTAACCTACCCTTATGAATAGTAATATGACCCTTATGAATAGTAAATAGGTGTAACATTACATATGAATAATAAAATAAAATATAGACATCATAGAAAGTGATAATTTGACCTTAGTAAACATTTTTGGTATTTTATAAGTCATAAATATTTAATTATAATTAATTAATTAATTTAAAAGAATATTTATTCTCCTAAAATATATTCATAAATTATTTAATCAATGTCTAATAGTTTTTAGATAATTTTATAAGACCCTAAGTAATTTTTGAAAGAACTGCAAAATCAGTTTTAATTTTAAAAACTGTTTTTTTAAGTAAATTATGATTTTAATTAAATATTAAAGTAATAATATTTAAAAAATTATTTTTGAAAAATGGACTTCATTTTTGGGTTCTATAAGTCGAAAAATGGTTGGGGTAAATTTTTGGGATTTTTCTGAGATACTTGAATTTTTTATGAATAGTGGAATCCGATAATTCACAATAAAAGCTAAATAATGTATTAATTGATTCATTGCTGATGTTCTGCTGATGTTAGCCCACATGGTTCGGGATTAAATTATAAAATTATTATTATTAGTCATCCAAGACTCACTATTCCTTGTCATTTGTGGAATTAATAAACTAATCAATTTTATATTAAGGAAACCTCTCTCCCCTCCACTATAAAAGCCACCCTTCACTCCCTCATTTCCTCACACCTCTCAAGCTCCAAGACTTCTCTAAATTCTTCCCAAACACCTTCCCTAGCTCATCCCCCACGTCCAAAAGCTGCTGGTCTCATCAAAAGACCAAGCCTAGCTTCCTTAAAGAGGATCTCAAGAGAAGGATTCTAAAGGTAATTTCTCTCTCTCTTCTCCTTTAATTTCCTCTCAAGTTCAAGTTCCTTTCTTGATCTATCCCTACTTATCTTCATCCAAATTGTTTTGTAAATCCAGTATTATACATATACTGTAATCTTATGATTCTAATGGTATATTATATCACCCCACACCCTTTCCCTCTTCCTTTTATTTTATTAAAGAGAATGTTGTTCATGTGGTGATAATTTATCACCTTCAAAAAACAACATGCTCTTCTTCCATTTCTACCTTCAATATGGTCATGAAACCATTTTTATGGTTGCACCAGAATATTTTATATGTATTATTTTCTTTTTTAAGTTCTGGAAATAACCTATGGCCTTATTACTAAGATAAATGTTAAAACAAGATCGTTGTAATCCAAAAACCGCTCAAATTAACCCAAATAACCATCATTAAATTTTTATCTAATGATTCGTCCACTTGGATCTAATATAACTCATTATAAAATCATTCAAGCTTCTGTAATATCATTAATAACATGTGATATCAGTTCTGGATGTTTACCCATGATCTACCCAAGCATCAATATAAGAATACAAGTGGACCGCTCAAGAAAACAATAAAAACGAACATCCCCGATCAATGTTTTTAAACTCTATAAGTCATCCAAAGGAAAATAATATGAAATAATGAAACCAGAATGAACCCTATTAATGTATAAAAGGTTCTTTAATTTATAATTAATGAATATAATGTCATTATACAGGACATTAAAGAGAAGTAGGCATTCGAGTACAAGGTAAGGGGAAATCTCGAACCCAATTTTTCTTCCTTCGGGTTCTCCCTCTTTCACTCCATTTTTGATATGGTTACTCCTCAAAGATCATTTGTTCATATTTTCCTTTACTTTTCTGGGATATACATGTTTTTCACTGGTTTTTATGTCCATTAAATGTTTTCCAAAAGAACTCTTCTTTCAAGATCTCACCTTTTACCTCTCATTCATGGTTGATGGTTCTTATATCAAGTATGTTGATCCCTCTTTCTTTTGGGAACCCAAAGCTTATGAATGTGTTATTATGAGATGAAACCCATTCCTTTCCATGGTTTATTTATGTACATGTTTGATATGTCTTCTATGTGTCAAGCATGATAATGATAATGTTATGATATGACGGGTGCGCCTGGAATTATATAGCGCAATATGAATGTTTAAATGTGACGGGTGCACCCGGAATTATATAGAGCTCCAATGCATTGGGTAAAGTGATTAATCTCATGAGTAAATGTGAAATTATGCGTGAACATGATGCTAGCTTTGTTCACAAGTATGTGTGGTAGTTAACCACTAAGACATGATGTTTCATTTTTATGCTTTGCCACATTTCAAGTTTATTGTTTATGCTCCTCTCATGTTCAAGGTCTTCTTCCTATGTCATGATTATGCTCACCCCATGATATATTGTTCTTATCTATCATCTTACTGGGATTTTAGATCACCCCTTTTGATGTATATCATCAGGTGGCTACATGTACTAAGGATAGGACAAGTGCCAATAAGAATCTAGAGAAGATGAAATTAAATAAATGTTTATGGTTTATGTTGTATTTGTTATGTGTTGTCCTAGTTTTCCCAAGACACTAAACCTATGGATCCTCCATGTGTAATACTATTATGTTGTTTATCTTTGAAATGATGTAATAGTAATGTATGAAAATACTGGGTCTCTATAGTTGGTATCAAAGGAATGGTTTAGTTAATTTGGGAATTAGGATTAGTGAACCCTAAAGAAAACCTCTAGCATGAGACTAAGTAAAAATATGCACACAAGGATATTTACCTAGGGATCCCATATGTTATGTTTTTGGTATAATTGTTTAAAAGGATATGTTATTCATGACTTGTTTACTTATGTTTTGTTCTAACCTTTTCTATTTTAGAAAATGGTGGGAACCAGGAGAAATCAGGCCAACAACTCTTGCGAAGGCCAATGCAACAAATGCCCGAACGACATCCCCAATGATTTTGGAGGTGGAGTTCAAAACTTCATGGCGGTGCTTACCCAATTATCTCGGGTTATGAATAATAACCATAATAATGGGGAACGTCCTCCTTCACCAAAGAGGGAGCAACTAGCTATCGAAAGTTTTATGTGGCAACGACCACCGACGTTTTGTGGATCTTTCGATCCACTAGTTGCGGAACAGTGGGTCAACTCCATGGAGAAGATATTTTCTGTTCTTCACTGTTCTGAGACAGAGAAGGTGACTCTAGCCGTTTATCATCTAGATGGAGAAGCTGATCAATGGTGGGATTTGATTAAGAACACCAAGCCAAGGAATGAAATTGAAGAGATGGAATGGGAAGACTTTAAGATAATGTTTCTTAATAAGTACTTCCCACGAACTCTTCGCACAAATATGGAGAGAGAATTCATAGAGCTCAAGCAAAAAGAAGGAGAATCTGTCACAACCTATGAAGCAAATTTCACAAGGCTCGCAAGGTATGCTTCGGGTTTTGTTATCAACAATGATAGAAAAATTGATAGATTCTTTAGTGGATTAAAACCACATCTTCGAAAAGCTCTTACAATTAGAGACTTTGGAAGTTATGAAGAAGTTGTTCGGTGTGATCTCAAAGTGGAGATGGAGTTTGGAGAATGGTCCCATGGCTATGGTGATAAGAAAAGAAAGATGGAGTTTCAAACTGGTGGATCTAGTGATAAAGATGGGAAGAAAACACAACGACCCACTTGCCAAAAATGTGGGAAGTTGCACAGTGGGAACTGCCTCAAAGGGACGGGTAAATGCTTAAAGTGTGGGAAAGAAGGACACCTAGCTCACGAGTGTCGAAGAGACATGAAAAGGAAGGATAATGTAGCCGATGAAAGGATAGAACCACTCGTGGTTCAATGGTACAACTGTAAGGAGCTAGGGCACTATTCAAACCAATGCACTAAACCTAGAGATCTCGAGGGTAATCAGCGCCAACAACCACCAAAGCCAAAGGAACAAGGGAAGGCTTATGCCATCACTACTGCGGAGGTGGAACATGATAATGAAGTCGTACAAGGTACACAACCTATTCACTCAAGAATGGCAAAAGTCTTATTTGATTCCGGTTCTACGCATTCCTTTATATCTTGCAAGTTTGCTAGAACTATAGAATCGAATCCCCGAAACCTTGAAGTAGAGATATCTGTAAAAACACCAAGTGGTGCAATCATTGCAACCCAAGTGTTTGATTCTTCTCATGTTGATGTATGTGGGAAGATTCTTCCGGCAAATCACGTAATACTTCCCTTGGTGGAATTCGACGCTATAACGGGAATGGATTGGCTCTCGTTATATAGAGCACATATCAACTGTTGGGAAAAGGAAATATATTTTCATATTCCGAACCATCCCATGCTCCTCTACAAATGCAAGTAATATCATGAATCTCCTTTAAGGAATCATTCAATGGTGTGGGTGATGATTCCCTATGAAGAAGCATACCTCGCCCAAATGTTTGAGTCGAAGGAATGTTCCAACCTTGAGGAAATTTCCATCGTAAGGGAATACGGTGATGTATTTCCCGAAGAGTTACCTGGAATTCCCCCGGATCGTGAGGTAGAGTTCTCAATTGAACTCATACCCGGAGCTACTCCTATCTCGAAGTGCCCCTACAGGATGGCTCCTATCGAACTGGAGGAGTTAAAGAAGCAGCTGCAAGAGCATTTGGAAAAAGGGTTCATACGCCCTAGTGCATCACCTTGGGGTGCGCCAGTGCTCTTTGTGAAGAAGAAGGATGGTACCATGCGGCTGTGTATCGATTATCGGGAACTCAACAAGATCACTATAAAGAACAAGTATCCTCTCCCAAGGATTGATGACTTGTTCGACCAATTAAGAGTAGCTCAATACTTCTCAAAGGTGGATCTTCATTCTGGATATCATCAAGTAAAGGTGAAGAAGGAAGATATTTAGAAGACTGCATTCCGTACAAGGTATGGGCACTATGAGTTTTTGGTGATGCCCTTTGGACTTACTAATGCCCCTGCAATCTTCATGGATTTGATGAATAGAGTCTTTAGACATTACCTCGACAAATTTGTGGTAGTGTTTATCGATGATATTCTCATCTACTCCAAGAGCAAGGAGGAGCATGAAGAACATCTAAGACTTGTGTTGGCGACATTGAGAAAGGAGAAGTTGTACGCCAAGTTCAGCAAGTGCGACTTTTGGATGAATCAAGTCACGTTCTTGGGACATGTGATCACAAGCGAGGGAATTCTTGTGGACCATTCAAAGACAACGGCGATTGAAGAATGGCCCAGGCCCTCTAGTGTCACAGAAATCCATAGTTTTCTTGGATTAGCTAGGTACTACCGACGTTTTGTGAGAAACATCTCACGATTGTCAAGCCTGCTAACTAAGTTAACAAGGAAAGGGGTAAAGTATGTATGGATAGAAGAATGTGAGGGAAGCTTCAAGGAGCTAAAGAGAAGGCTGATCACTGCACCTGTACTCACACTACCGAAAAGTGGAGAAAGTTTTGTGATATACAGTGATGCTTCAAAGAAAGGCTTGGGTTGTGTACTCATGAAAAATGATAATGTGATAGCCTACGCCTAACGACAGTTGAAGATCCATGAGCAGAACTACCCGACGCATGATCTAGAGTTGGCAGCCGTGATTTTTGCCTTGAAAATCTGGCGGCACTACCTTTATGGTGAGAAGTGTGACATATACACCGACCACAAGAGCCTAAAGTATATATTCACACAAAAGGAGCTCCACATGCGTCAAAGGAGATGGTTAGAGATAATCAAGGATTACGATTGCTGTATTCACAATCATCCTGGAAAGGTGAACAAGGTAGCTGATGCTCTAAGCAGGAAAGAACCTTCTACTCTATCCATGTTGAGGATTGAGAAATACCCTATCTTCTTGGATATGCAAAGGATGGATTTGGGAATCGTAAGGGCAGGGGATACATCCTACCTTGCCCAAATGATTGTGCAACCATCCATCCAACAGAAGATTAAGGAAGCACAAAGGGATGATGTGGAGATACAAAAGAGGGTGAATGCAGTAAAGGAAGGGAAGCTGCAAGAGTTCCATATCGACGATGATGGTGTGATTCGGTTTGGAACGCGGATTTGTGTGCCTTCATCACCCGGAATAAAGAAGGAGCTATTGGATAATGCACATAGCTCAACTTTATCTATTCATCCTGGAAGTACCAAGATGTATCGTGATCTCCGAGAACACTTCTGGTGGGATAACATGAAGAAGGAGATTACGTAATATATATCAAGGTGCTTGGTATGTCAGCAAGTTAAAGTTGAGCGGAAAAAGTCCAAAGGTATGATGCAGCCTTTGCCTATACCCATGTGGAAATGGGAAAATGTTACTATGGACTTTGTCATGGGTCTCCCGAAAACGTCAATAGGAAATAATGCGATATGGGTTGTGGTTGACCGACTCACCAAGACTGCCCATTTTATCGCTATTCGGGAAGACCTCTCACTTGAAAAACATGCAAGGATATATGTGAAGGAAGTAGTGAGATTTCACGGTGTTCCGCTCTCGATTGTCTCTGACCGTGATCCAAGGTTCACTTCTAAATTCTGGAGGAGCCTTCAACATGCTTTGAGTACTGAATTAAATTTCAGCACGGCCTATCACCCCCAAACTGATGGCCAGTCTGAAATGACTATTCAGACACTTGAAGATATGCTAAGATCCTGCTCTCTTGAATTCAAAGGTGGTTGGGATCAGCATCTCCCATTGGTTGAGTTCTCATACAGTAACAGCTTCCACTCGAGTATTCAGATGGCTCCGTATGAAGCTCTTTATGGGAAGCGATGTAGAACTCCAACCTGTTGGGATGAAGTTGGAGAACGAAAGTTACTTGGTTCCGATCTTGTTCAAGAGATGACAGAGAAGGTTCAAGTCATCTAGAAACACATCAAAGCTGCTCAAAGTCGGAAAAAGAGGTATGCTGACAATCATCGAAGGGACTTGGAGTTCGACGTTGGAGATAAAGTCTTCCTTCTAATATCTCCATGGAAGAGAGTCATGTGATTCAGGAAGAAAGGGAATCTAAGCCCAAGGTACATTGGCCCCTTTGAGATCCTTGATCGTATAGGAGCCGTGGCCTATCGTCTGGCACTTCCACCGAATATGGCTCAAGTTCATGATGTGTTTCACGTATCACTACTGAGGAAGTACATTCCAGACCCCTCACATGTACTAAACTCAGAGGTGGTACTGTTGGAAGATGATCTCTCATATGAGGAGCAGCCGGTAAAAATTCTGGACCGAAGTGATAAGGTTCTACGCAACAAGACAACCCGCCTTGTCAAAGTGTTGTGGAGGAACCAAAAGTTTGAAGAAGCAACTTGGGAACTGGAAGAGGCAATGAAGGAGAAGTACCCTCACCTGTATGTGTAAAGTGAAATTTCAGGGGCGAAATTTCTTAAGGGGGGAAGAATGTAACGACCCAAAGTTTTTCAATGAAAAATTACCTTCTTATATCTATGTCATAAAAACACCAAATAATGAACTACTAAGTGATAAGTGACCTTGAAACATAATTTTTTTCACCCCTATGTTTGGAATTTTAAAAATCCAACATTCACGGTTGTGTTCAAGATAGTTTTTGGAGTCCAATTTTGGTGAATAGTAACCTACCCTTATGAATAGTAACCTACCCTTATGAATAGTAATATGACCCTTATGAATAGTAAATAGGAGTAACATTACCTATAAATAATAAAATAAAATTTAGACATCATAGAAAGTGATAATTTGACCTCTGTAAACATTTTTGGAATTTTATAAGTCTTAAATAATTAATTATAATTAATTAATTAATTTAAAAGAATATTTATTCTCCTGAAATATATTCATAAATTATTGAATCAATGTATAATAGTTTTTAGATAATTTTATAAGACCCTAAGTAATTTTTGAAAGAACTGCAAAATCAGTTTTAATTTTAAAAACTGTTTTTTAAGTAAATTATGTTTTTAATTAAATATTAAATTAATAATATTTAGAAAATTATTTTTGAAAAATGGAATTCATTTTTGGGTTCTACATGTCGAATAATGGTTGGGGTAAATTTTTTGGATTTTTCTGAGATACTTGAATTTTTGATGAATAGTGGAATCCGATAATTCACAATAAAAGCTAAATAATGTATTAATTGAGTCATTGCTGATGTTCTGCTGATGTAAGCCCACTTGGTTCGGGATTACATTATAAAATTAATATTCTTAGTCATCCAAGACTCACTATTCCTTGTCATTGGTGGAATTAATAAACTAATCAATTTTATATTAAGGAAACCCCTCTCCCCTCCACTATAAAAGCCACCCTTCACTCCCTCTTTTCCTTACACCTCTCAAGCTCCAAGCCTTCTCTAAATTCTGCCCAAACACCTTCCCTAGATCATCCCCCACGTCCAAAATCTGCTGGTCTCATCAAAAGACCAAGCCTAGCTTTCTTAAAGAGGATCTCAAGAGAAGGATTCTAAAGGTAATTTCTCTCTCTCTTCTCCTTTAATTTCCTCTCAAGTTCAAGTTCCTTTTTTGATCTATCCCTACATATCATCATCCAAATTGTTTTGTAAATCCAGTATTATACATATAATGTAATCTTATGATTCTAATGGTATATTATATCACCCCACAGCCTTTCCCTCTTCCTTTTATTTTATTAAAGAGAACGTTGTTCATGTGGTGATAATTTATCACCTTCAAAAAACAACATGCTCTTCTTCCATTTCTACCTTCAATCTGGTCATGAAACCATTTTTATGGTTGAACCGGAATATTTTATATGTATTATGTTCTATTTTATGTTCTGGAAATAACCTATGGCCTTATTACTAAGATAAATGTTAAAACAAGATCGTTGTGATCCAAAAACCGCTCAAATTAACCCAAATAACCATCATTAAATTTTTATCTAATGATTCGTCCACTTGGATCTAATATAACTCATTATAAAATCATTCAAGCTTCTGTAATATCATTAATAACATGTAATATCAGTTCTGGATGTTTACCCATGATCTACCCAAGCATCAATTTAAGAATACAAGTGGACCGCTCAAGAAAACCATAAAAACAAACATCCCCGATCAATGTTTTTAAACTCTATAAGTCATCCAAAGGAACATAATATGAAATAATGAAACCAGAATGAACCATATTAATGTATAAAAGTTTATGTAATTTCTAATTAATGAATATAATGTCATTATACAGGACATTAAAGAGAAGGAGGCATTCGAGTACAAGGTAAGGGGAAATCTCGAACCCAATTTTTCTTCCTTCGGGTTCTCCCTCTTTCACTCCATTTTTGATATGGTTACTCCTCAAATATCATTTTTTCATCTTTTCCTTTACTTTTCTGGGATATAAATATTTGTCACTGGTTTTTATGTCCATTAAAATGTTTTCCAAAAGAACTCTTCTTTCAAGATCTCGCCTTTTACCTCTCATCCAAGGTTGATGGTTCTTATATCAAGTATGTTGATCCCTCTTTCTTTTGGGAACCCAAAGCTTATGAATGTGTTATTATGAGATGAAACCCATTCCTTTACATGGGTTATTTATGTACATGTTTGATATTTCTTCTATGTGGCAAGCATGATTATGATAATGTTATGATGTGACGGGTGCGCCCGGAATTATATAGCGCAATATGAATGTTTAAATGTGACGGCTGCGCCCGGAATTATATAGCGCTCCAATGCATTGGGTAAAGTGATGAATCTCATGATTAAATGTGAAATTATGCGTGAACATGATGCTAGCATTGTTCACAACTATGTGTGGTAGTTAACCACTAAGACATGATGTTTCATTTTTATGCTTTTCCACATTTCAAGTTTATTGTTTATGATCCTCTCATGTTCAAGGTCTTCTTCCTATGTCATGATTATGCTCACCCCATGATATATTGTTCATATCTATCCTATTACTGGGCTTTTAGATCACCCCTTTGGATGTATATCCTCAGGTGGCTACATGTACTAACGAGAGGACAAGTGCCAATAAGAAGCTAGAGAAGATGAAATTAAATAAAAGTTTATGGTTGATGTTGTATTTGTTATGTGTTGTCCTAGTTTTCCCAAGACACTAATCCTCTGGATCCTCCATGTGTAATACTATTATGTTGTTTATCTTTGAAATGATGTAATAGTAATGTATGAAAATGTCGGGTCGCTATAACTAAGTACTCTGGGCCATTCTTCACCTGGTGGATGGACGTTGTGGGACCATATCCTCCCACTACATCCTAATAGTTCAAGTTTATACTCACAATGACCAAATTGTTTTTCAAATGGGCTGAATCCACACCCCTTAAATAAGTTGGGGAAAAAATCATTATCTTTGTAAAGTCCAACATCATTACCAGATTTGGTGTCCCTCTTCAATACTCATGGAAAATGGCATTGACTTCTGCTCTACTGAGTTGGAAAAGCTACACCAGGAGTATGAAGTCAAAGAAAACCATTCATCCTGCTACCACGCAGTGGATAATGGGTAGATATAGTCTTACAGCAAGGCTCTATACAACATACTCTAAGATATCGTTGATAAGGATAACAAATCATGGCCATAAAAGATCCTTCATGCATTGTTGGCTTACAAGACCATGACCCGCACTGCCACCCAGGCAACCCTATACTCACTAGTATATGAGGAAGGGCAGTTTTGCCTATCTAAATCCAAGTTCCAAAACTTCATGTTACCATTTGTATTCAACTATCCATGGATGAGAAATCCCAGAGATGGTTTGATGAGTAGGATCAGTTAGAAGGAAAAAGGATGCACATTTTACACCGTTTGGAAATCTACCAAAATCGGGCTGCATGAGCCTTCAACAAAAAGGTTTTCATTTTCTCTTTCCTTGAAGGAGAAATGGTTTTAGTCCTTAGAACCCAGATAATACTATGAAAGAATCCCCCAAAGCTTGAAACAATGTGGGAAGGACCATATTTTATATATAGGATCTATTCCAATGGATCATATTCCCTAATATCAATGGACATATATCTCATCACGGATCCCACAAATGAGAATATCTTAAATAATTACTTCACGTAATGGAAATTCCCATGCCATGATCCAAACTTTATGAACCTAAGTTATGAGTTATAATACCCCATTCCATGGTCCAAACTCTATTACCTTAAACTATGAGTTATAATACCCCCATGCCATGGCTAAAACTCTATGACCCTAAAATATGAGTTATAATACTCCCATGCCATGGTCCAAACACTATGACCCTAAAACTATGAGTTATAGTACCCCCATGTCATGGTCCAAACTCTATGACCCTAAACTATGAGTTTTTTTCTTGACCAACATGATGATAAAATGTATGGTATTATCTAGGGTACAAACTTTAAGACCTTATGCTATGAGTAGTAATACCATGAATCCATTTCCCAAACTCTATGACCTTAAACTATGAGTCATAGTCCATTACACATGACGTTAAACTATAAGGAACTCATCCCTAAAATATGACATTAAACTGTGACTCGTGTCCTCGCTGTAAGACGTTAATCTACATGGAACAAATCATCCTAATCACATGATAATAAACTCCATGATCTATCATATAACTATGCACATCTTGATTACTTCCCTCATAGGATACATAGAGACACCTCAATCCTCAATATTGACCCATCCCCCACAAAAAAAAATTCCTCATCATATCCTCTACTTCCCAACACTTGCGAAGGAAACCCTATGTCCACTCCTTTTTTATCACATCAAGTATAACTCAAGTGAGCTTAGGATTAGTGGTAAGGATTTTCTTATGAAAAAAAGTTATAGAGAAGTATGAAAGACCTGGAAACTATGATGGATAGAACAAAAATTCCCCTACCCCTATGACCGAGCTAGATCAGTACAGAGAACGTTCAGAACTACATATAGATTGAGTTCTTCCCTTAAAGGATATGTAGTTACATATGGATTTCGTCTCTCAGCCAAGCCATCATAAAAAAATCCATCACATGTCCTTACACATGGACTGAGCTAGATCAGTACAAGGATCATGCATAACTATGTGCAGATTTATTGCTTCTCTTATAGGATACATAGTAAGCCCGGATTTGGCATACCGGACCAGCCACCACAAAAAAAATAATTTACATGTGTGTAGGTCAGACTTGTATGGGGAGTTCATGAAAGGTCCTAATCACATGACAATAAACTGGTAAATTCATCAAGTGTTATGTGGGGCCAAATCCTCGGTGTTACAAGATCCCGCACATGCCCCCCACTCATGAGATGTCAAAAGATCATGCATCCCCCTATACATATGAGTCAGACCCATGTGGAAGCTTTAGTAGTTCACAGTTAATCGTGTTCTAGGTATTCTTTATGTTCCCAGACACATCTTTCCCATTTTTCAAACTTCATACCCCAGGAAAAAATAAATCCCTATAATCCCCCAAGGCCATCTGAGATGGAGGCCAGTGTCCTGCAGACACCTTTTTTTTGGCTATCCACATCATTCCCTAGTGGCTCAGCAAATGTTTCCAAAAAAAAATAGCCATAAAATAAAAGAAAATTCATCCCCATGAGAGTCCCCTCCCATCTCAGTACCCCTAATGTCTTCCAAGATCCATGTCATTCCTCCTAATTCCTGTTTTCCCTAGGACTATAGTTTACACCTTCTATCATCACTCACATCGATGGAATGTCAGAACATCCTGATTTCTACTAACTCAAAACTATTAAAGATCTTTATGACAACATAATATTCCTTACTTCATGACTCTAAACTAAACATCATCATGTCCTCACCACATGAAATTAAACTACAGGGAAATAATTGTCCTTGTTGTATGATGTTAAACTGCATAGCATTGTATTAAGCCTAATGTTCCCTCTAATGTTGATTTTGATGTTCTTAGGTAATGACCCGGAATCCTCATAATCCCTTGTTTCTCACACCGATCATAGCTTGTGTGATCTTAGGGATCTTAGAGATAGATCCACCATGACATTATGGAAAAATAGCCTAGTAATTTGGTCCTATCATCTTGACCCTAAAAGGCATGTAATGGTTCCCTCCCCGGATAGGAACCCAACGTCCTGACCATGTGACGTTAAATGACCAGGTACCCCAAAGATGGGATGAACACCTCACCCTACATATGAGTCAGATAGACGTACGGGACACTTGATTCCATGAGTATATCACAGCCCAAATGTTTCCAATATGTCTAGATACACTCCTGAAATACCTCATACTTCATGCTCTGAGTATTCTTGAATCCCCATAATCCTCCAATTCCATCTAACATGGAAGGCCATTGTCCTGCAAACACCTTTGGTTGACTATGCACATCATGCCCCAGAGGCTCTGCATATGTTTCCCACCAAATGGCTATCAATCAAAGACAAATTCATCCCTAGGAGATTCCTCTCCTGTCTCATTATGCACAGGGGCTTCCCAGCCTCATTCTATCCCTCCCGATTCAAGGGTCCTCAAAGTCATGGTTTACATTTTTCTCCCTACACACATCCAAGATATATCATAA
Source organism: Viscum album (assembly GCA_963277665.1). NCBI lineage: Eukaryota > Viridiplantae > Streptophyta > Magnoliopsida > Santalales > Viscaceae > Viscum > Viscum album. The sequence goes on along the minus strand of OY728136.1, from coordinate 1,419,403,936 downwards.
CATACGATCCCGATTCATCTATAGTCCTTTTTGATGTTTCTAAAGATACCCCATCCATATGAATGTATTTCATCATCATAAAAAAGAAGAGTGCCCTGACTCATTTCCATGTTTCCACCGAAGAAGTTTAGTTAAGATTCCCCTTTTTAGGTTTAGGTGAACCCTTTTTTGAAGGTCACATACCGTATTCAAAAAGTTACCAATATCTATAATCATTCATAGCCATCAGAGACTGAAGGCCAGTGTCCTGTAGAAACCTTTGTTTCACTATGCACATCATGCCCGGGAGGCTCTTCATATATCACCTAAAAAACAACTATCAATCAAAGGAAAATTCATTATTAGGAGAGTATTTCTTAGTCTTTGTATGCTCATGTTATATTCACGTACTGTTGCACCGCTAGATTTGGAAAACTTATGGAAAATGGATTTCATGTCTTCCTCTTTCTAAATTACCCTGACATAAGAAAAATCTAACTGAACTGACCATTCAACAGCTCTCCCTCATGCAAGTAAGAACTATATGGGAATGATTTCCCACTCAAAGCCGATATGAATGTCCCTATTATTTTTAGACACCACTAATCAGGACATCCACCCAATGAGGCTCCCAACATCAAAATAAATTCAAAAAGTTCCATAAACCCACTGGTCCATAGGAGATGGAAGGCCATTGTCCTGCGGTGTCACGACCCGTCCTCGGGGCCCGTATCGTGACTACCCCAAGCCCGCCTTCCATAGGCCAGGGGCTGGCGACTAGCACCAAGGCGTAAATCCCAACAAAAGGGAAGGCATTGCCTTTGAAAAGTAAACAAGCACCACAGAGTAATCAAGAGGAAAAGTAAACACTAAGTAAAAACTGTAACAAGTTATGCTGAAAGTCAAAGGGGCCGGAAATACAAGCCCAACTGTAAAGTACAACTGAAAGGGGAAAACATCAACTGAAAGGAAAAGTCACAGCGTCGATCCGTCCTCTAGAAATCCCACCTGAAGGGTGGGTACAGATAGCCTCCACTGCTCCTCGGGTCCACCTGACCGCTCCGAGTACGTCCCGCCCAGTGGTCCACCTCCAGGTACCCTCCTGCTCCGCACACCTCCACCACGATTAGCGCTGTCCGTCGTCTGCAACCAACACAACGTAGTGCGGGCAAAGCCCGTGCATGGGTGAGTATAAGCTACTCAGTAGGGACCCTGAGACCCCAGAAGATCTCCCGAAATCCACAAAGGATAAACCACAAAGGAAAGATACAATCACGAAGTAACAACTGACACTGCTTAGGTATATGCCCATACATATACATAAGTCATCAATTCCCGTTCGGCTCCAACGTCCGAGCCCAAGCACAACCCAGTGCACATAGGAAAGCAAACAGTAATCCACATAGGATGGCTCAACATAATCCTCAAAGGAGAGTAAACAGTAAATCCACACAGGATAGCTCAACACAATCCACAAAGGAGAGTAAACAGTAAATCCACACAGGATAGCTCAACACAATCCACAAAGGAGAGTAACACATGATTCAGCTCACACAGGTATACTTCTTGTATGACGATAAAGATGATCACTGATCCATCTAAGTCGTCGGACCCACAAAGGATCGAAAGGTACTAACCCCCGCAAAGACCCACATAGGATCGGGCCCACAAAGGACCTGTAGGTGCTGGCTCACACAAAACCGCTGAGCGCTGACCCACACAGGATCGGACCCACACAGGATCGGGCCCACACAGGACCTGTAGCACTGATCCACGTTGGATCGCTGAGTGCAGTAGTCATCGTAGTCCAATGAGGATCTCTGCACTGTCGTCGTCGCAGTCTACTGAGGATCTCTGCACGGTTGTCGCTGTTGAAGTAGCAGTCGCAGCCAGCTCTAGGGTTCCCACACACAGCAAGCTCGTTCGGGAGGGTCCGCTCCACGAGCCGAGAGGCTGATACATCAACTGACACAAAGTCCGAATTAGATGTATCCAAAAGTTCTGTATCGTCAACAGGAACTCAACGTCGCAGACGGCGCGTCAATCGGACGCCCGGTCTGTGAGTTACAGGCTTTTTCGTCCCAGGGTCCCGATTGATTTTTAAGGAAAAACCAACCCGACCGTACTCCACCTGCGTACAAACCTCGAGCGGAGTGAGCCAAATGATCCGTCTCACTTAGAGGAATCCACCAAAGCTGACGAAACGTCAATCAGACGTCCGTAGCTCAAGATATGAGTGTTTCCGCTCCGAAGGCCCGGTTGGTTTCGTGTACGAACCAACCCGGCCGAACTCAAAGTATTCCGAAACCTTGAAAGAGATATACCGAAATGACCGTCTCGATCCAAGGATCGCGTTTCCGCTGACGGCGCATGGTTCGGAGGCCCGTAGATCATGTTACAGGCAAAAGACCTAAAAAGGTCCGATGACGGGGGGTCTGGGCCCGGGCCGACCCGGCCAGACCCCCCTGGGTCGGCCTAACCGGGTTGACCCGATCCGGCCCGGCTCGGCCTGGGCGCGGCCCGGCCAGTCGGACCGGCCTGGCTCGGCTCGGCCGAGCGCTCGGGTGCCGCGGGGCACTGCCCCCGCGGGTTGGAGGTGCCACGGCCCCGCGTGGGGCCGCGCTGGTTCAGCGGACGCAGCATGTCACCGCGTCCCGTGTGTGAGGGCTAGACCGGCACAGCCGTGGGTCCACTGGCCGCCGCCGCCGCGGCTGAAGCCGCGGCGGCCCTGTCTGGCAGCGCGCCGGGGCGCCGCCGGCATCTTCCGCGGGCCACCGGAGTTGCTCCGGTGGTCCGTTTTCATTACCGTCTGCGCCATTGTCCCTCACGGGTTCTGATCTTCACTGCGGGATCCTCAAATTGCCCTTGCGTCACGTTTTTTCATCACCTGCCAAATCCGCACAACCACGAAGAACGGCAGAGGGTTGTCGGGCCGTGTTTGTTTGACCCGCACCCTCCACGTTAGTTAATAACAACGAGAGAATTATTCAACACATGAAACAACAATTTTAATAAATTAAAATTGTTCATATGAATCCGGTTCTTTAATTTTTAAGAAACGTTCATGGGAATATAAAATATTCACAACAACCCCTACCTCGTCATGTCGCCGCCCGCGGGTTCTTCGCAGAATTGGTCGCCGCGGAAGGAGGCGATCATCGTGTCGCGGAAGGCATCACGTCATCATGGAAGGGCGTCACGTCGTCGCGGAATACGGTGCACGTCAACGAACTCAACAGAAGATTGAAGGTTTTTGTAGCGGATTAAGGAACGTCGCCGAAGAACATCGCGGGAGAGGAAACGTCGGCGTCGCGGCACACGGCGTCGCGACGTCGATTTCTGCGGGTTCGGCATTCTTCGTCAGAGGCCGGCGTTCTTCGTGTTCTTCATGTTCTTCGTGTTCTTCGTGAAGAAGGGTGAAGTCACAAGAACTTCTGTCAGAAGCCTCTCAACGTGTAATCCTCCAAATGTCGGTGTTGGTCTTATTTTATTATTACGCCAACAAACGAAAAAGAGGAAGTAACGACCCATTAATTCGTAGAATTAATTCAATGAAAGAAACTTCCCATTTAATTCACGAATAAAACCGCCCAATTAAATGGTGCGTTAAGAATTTAAGAAAACGTGTCAGTTGACTTTCATAATGACCTGTTTTCGCGGGTGCGTTACTTAGCGGAAAAGAAACGACGGGGCTCATACGGGCCCCACCTCACAAATATCCAACCAAAAGGGTAGGATATTTTCGGATAGCACCCTATCCGCATCAACTCAGCTTAAGCCGCTTTAAGTGGCTTCCAAGTGGCTTAAGAGAAATATAATAAAGTTTGTCGAACAATTTATTTTATTTCTTAACTTTAAGCCCAAAAATTAAAAACCACCACCGAGCAAACGCAACTCTGGAAGATGCATTTCTAAGAAAAAAACGGCGCTACGATTTCATCGGTGCCCTCAGAATTTGATTCCGGGCACCGGTTCAAATGTTAGAAAAATCCGCTCATCCATTCGCTGAACGCACCCGAGCCAAACTTCGGAAAATGATTCCGAGCACACCAGGCCTCAGAATCAGGTGCCGTCAGAAACTGCGTTCTTGTAAAATTCCATAGAAAATTTAGAAAAAAAAATTTCATTGAAATTTATGGGTCTTTACATTACTCCCACCTCAGGGCTTTACGTCCCCGTAAAGATACATCAAAAACTAGGGAAACAAATGTGGGTACTGAGCATGCATCTGAGCCTCCCGCTCCCATGTGCTCTCCTGGAGGTTCCCGTTCTTCCATATGATGCGCACTAGAGGAATAAATCGTCCACGTAGGACCCGCTCCTGTCGATCCTCGATCTCCACTGGGACCTCCGTAAAAGTCTCTCTATCATCCACGTCCATCTCCCCATAGTCAATGATATGTGTCGGGTTGTTCACGTATCTCCTCAGCTGAGATACGTGGAAGACGTCGTGCACCCGGTGCAACTGAGTTGGTAGAGCTAGGCGATAAGCCACCTCGCCAACCCTGCTGAGGACCTGGAAAGGTCCGATGAAGCGTGGAGACAACTTGCCGCCTTGGCCAAATCTCCGTAAACCACGTCAAGGTGAGACCCACAAGAAGACGTGGTCGCCATCCTCAAACTCTAGTGGCCTCCGCCTCCTGTCAGCATAAGACTTCTACCGGCTCTGAGCTATCCTCATATGCTCCTAGATGACCTGGACCTTCTCTGTCGTGGCCCGGACCATCTCTGGTCCCACAAGTACTGACTCCCCAGGGTCTGTCCAGAACAAAGGAGATCTGCAAGGTCTTTCGTACAATGCCTCGTATGGTGCCATCCCAATAGTGGAGTGGTAGCTGTTGTTGTACGCGAACTCCACCAAGGGTTGTTGGTCCTCCCAACTGCGACCAAAGTCGAAGACACATGTGCGGAGCATGTCCTCGAGAGTCTGAATGGTCCTCTCTGTTTGACCATCCGTCTGAGGGTGAAAGGCGGTGCTCAGACGTAGCCGCGTCCCGAACGCCTCCTACAACCCCTTCCAAAGCCGGGAAGTAAAGCGGGCGTCCCAATCAGTGACGATAGACGATGGCACACCGTGAAGCCGTACAATATCCTGAACGTAGAGACGCCCCAAGCACTCCACTAAGCCCTGCTCTCGGATGGGTAAGAAGTGTGCCGACATGGTGAGTCGGTCGAAAATCACCCAAATGGAGTCCTGACCTCTGAAAATGTGTGGAAGTCCAGTCACGAAGTCCATAGATATGCCGTCCCACTTCCACTCCGGGACGTCCAAGGGTTGTACCAAGCCTACTGGTACCTGATTCTCTGCCTTCACCTTCTGGCAGGTGAGGCATCGTGAAACAAACTCTGCCACAACCTTCTTCATGCCCGGCCACCAGTGCTGTCGTCTGAGATCCTGGTACATCTTTGCCAGTCCAGGATGTACCACCAAAGGAGAAGTGTGAAACTCTCTCAGCACCTCCTCTCGTAAAGCGACTTGTACCAAGGTACGTCCTATGAAAATGATTTTGTGCCCTGATCCAAAGGAGAAGCCACCAGGTGCCTGTCCTGAAGATATCTGTGCACGCCGCGTCTCACAGTCGGCATCCCCACGTTGTGCATCTCTGACCCGCTGTAGTAGTGGAGGGGTGACTATGAGTGACTGAAGGAAGGCTGCTCCATCCCTATCCATGAAGGATATCTTCAAGGCGGCTAGCTGCTCTATCGCCTCCTCAAGTAGTTGAATGCCCGTCTTCCTACTGAGGGCATCGGCTACTACGTTCCCCTTTCTAGGAGTATAGACTATCTCAAAGTCATAGTCCTGGAGGAACTTGAGCCATCGTCGCTGTCTCAGGTTCGGGTCCTTCTGCGAGAAGATGTACCTGAGACTCTGGTGGTCAGAAAAGACTGTAAAGCGCTCGCCCATCAGATAGTGCCGCCATGTCTTCAGAGCGAAGACCACTGCTGCTAACTCCAGGTCATGATTGGCGTAGTTCTGCTCATGCAGCCTCAACTGACGTGATCCATAGGCAATCACGGCCCGCTCCTGCATCAGGACACATCCGAGTCCAGTCCCTGATACATCGCAGTAGACTACGTATCCAACTCCCTTCTCAGGCAACCTCAAGATAGGTGTGCTGGTCAATCTCTGCCTCAGCTCCTGAAAGCTCTGCTGACATCTGTCTGACCACACAAAGGGTTTCCCCTTTTTCTTCAAAGATGAGAGTGGCGCCGCAACTCTGGAGAATTCCGGCACAAATCTCTGATAGTATCCAGCTAGACCCAAGAAACTCCGCACCTCCGTCACGCTCCTGGGTGGCTCCCAAGCTAACACTGCCTCGATCTTCGCGGGATCCACTGCAACTCCCACCTCAGAAATGACGTGCCCTAAGAAGTGGACCTCACGTAACCAGAATTGGAACTTTTAGAGTTTTCCATAAATCTGGTGCTCTCAGAGTGTGTCTAGTACAACCCACAAGTGGTAGGCGTGCTCCTCCTCCGTGGTCAAGTACACCAAAATGTTGTCAATGAAGACCACGACAAATCGATCGAGGTATGGCTGGAAGATCCTATTCATGAGGCTCATGAACACTGCTAGAGCATTGGTTATGCCGAAAGGAATAACCAAGAACTCATAGTGGCCATACCGACACCTGAAGGCCGTCTTCTGCACGTCCTCATCTCGAACTCTGAGCTGATGATAGCTTGACCTGAGGTCTATCTTCGAGAACCATCGTTCTCCCTTGAGCTGATCGAAGAGGTCATCAATATTCGGTAGCAGATACTTTTTCCTCACTTTCACCTGGTTTAGGCGACGATAGTCGACACACAGTCGCAAGCTCCCGTCCACCTTCTTGGAGAACAAAATCGGGGAAGCCCAGGGTGAAACACTGGGTTGGATGAACCCCTTGCCCTACAAGTCCTCCAACTGTACCCATAGCTCTCGAAGCTCAATGGGGGGCCATCCGATACGCTGGAGTGGATATCGGGGCTATCCCGGGGTACAAATCAATATAAAAGTCTACCTCTCTGCGAGGAGGTAGTCCTAGAACGTCGTCGGGGAAGACGTCCGCATACTGATCCAACACTGCAGGAAAACTAGGACTCCGCACGTCAACTTCTCCATGGATGAGGCTAGCCAACTGATGAGTGATGGACTATCCCCTCCTCTACGAGAGTCCCTCCTGTGCTACAAAGGATCCCTTCTCGCCGGTGAAGGTGAACCTGCTCCCGTCGGTGCGCACACATCGCACCATGTGCCTAAAACAATCAATCTGAGCATGGACTGTAGATAACCAATCCATGCCCAAGATGACGTCTTAAGGACTCGACGCCGCTAAAAGAAGATCCCAGCCGAAGATCTCGCCTCCTAGAGTAAGATCACACTGCTGCAACCAGTGCGTAATCGTCGAGTCTACTCCCGTAGGGGTCTCTATCCGTAAGGATCGAGCCAACGGCTCTGTCGGAATCTCTGAGCTCCGAACAAGGGCAGCGGCTATGAAAGAGTGACTCACTCCTGTGTCTATAAGAACTGCAGCAAGGGTGGAATAGACACAGATCATACCTCGAATAATCTCTGGCGCGCCGTGGTCGTAGGCCTCCACTGCCTGGAGCTGTGCCTGTCTCTGCCCGCCAGCTCCCTGTGGTCGGGGCGGGCCTCCTGGTGGTGGTGGTGGCAGAGCCTCAAAGCGTCGCCCACCACCTGTTGCTTGGCCATCTCCTCTGCCTCGTCCTCATCCTCCCTGCGGACTACCACGGTCGACCCTCTGCCTCTGCCTGGGTCGCCCCTCCACCGTCTGCTGCTCCTCGGTACAGCGGGTCGGGCAGTCACGAGCCATGTGGCCCTACCCGCCGCACGAGTAGCACTGCCTGCCTCTCGGAAGACTGGCTCCACGCTGTGTGCCCCGCACTGCTGAGCTAGTGTCCTGAGGTCGTCTACGAGAGGTTCTGGTCTGCCTAGAACCCTGATTCATCCGTCGGCTACCAGCTGCCGAAGACTCTGCTACCTGCCGCCCTGCGGTAGGTCTCGCTGTGGACTCATACAGAAAGATCTCGATCAGAAGGGCTCGCTCTAGCACTCCTGCCTGGGTCAGGATGCTGAGGGAGATCAGTGATGCCATGATCTCGTGTCTCAATCCATGCTCGAAGGTCTGGGCCCGGAAGAAGGGGTCCCGTACCATGTCGGTCGAGTAGTGAGAAAGATCGGTGAACCTCGCTGCGTACTGGGAGACCGTCAAGCTGCCCTGCTGCAGCTGAAGAAGCTCCTGAATGCGCACTGCACGGAGGGTGACCGGGACGAACTCTGAGCGGAAGAGGCTCTCGAAGTCCTTCCAGATGAGAGAGGACTTATCGTGCACCTGGAGAATCAGGCTCCACCATTGTCCTGCTGGTGAGTGCAGTAGGCTCGCCGCGAGGATCACCATGAGGTCTGCTGGTGTCCTCACTAGCCTGAAAACTCCTACGACCGCCTCCATCCAATCCTCGGCTGCCTGGGGGTCCATCTCCCCACGAAACCTGGGTGGTCGCTGGCACTGGAACTCTTGCAGAGCTCCGAGGCGACGTGCATCGTCAGCGGTCAGTGCTGGAAGCATCGGGGGCTCAGCGGGTAAAGGTACCGCTGGTGCCTCTGCTGTCAACGGGCCCTGTACCGAGGCCTTCTCGCTCGGCGGGCTGTCGTCGCGCTCTACTCTCGGAACCCTAGCTGGCTGCCATCGTGGGGCCATCCTGAAAAGGAAACAAGTGCGCCATGGTCAGAACAGTATACCTGGTGAGCTTATACAAAGTAATCACGAAGAAAACTTGAAACACAATGCAATCAATGTTTTCGTGCATTAAGTCGGAAATCAGAAGTCCGGGTCCAGGTGTACGGATACATCGGCCGCCGCACCAACACTGGACTCCCCGAACTGATAACCACACCCAATACACTAAACACTATTGATTCTCATAGAGGAAAGATCAGAGTCTACGGTAGAACCGACCGCCACTGATACCAATTTGTCACGACCCGTCCTCGGGGCCCGTGCCGTGACTACCCCAAGCCCGCCTTCCATAGGCCAGGGGCTGGCGACTAGCACCAAGGCGTAAATCCCAACAAAAGGTAAGGCATTGCCTTTGAAAATTAAACAAGCACCACAGAGTAAGTAAGCGGAAAAGTAAACACTGAGTAAAAACTGTAACAAGCTGTGCTGAAAGTAAAAGGGGCCGGAAATACAAGCCCAACTGTAAAGTACAATTGAAAGGGGAAAACAACAACTGAAAGGAAAAGCCGCAGCGTCGAGCCGTCCTCTGGAAGTCCCACCTAAAGGGTGGGTATAGATAGCCTCCACTGCTCCTCGGGTCCACCTGACCGCTCCGAGTACGTCCCGCCCAGTGGTCCACCTCCAGGTACCCTCCTGCTCCGCACGCCTCCACCACGATCAGCGCTGTCCGTCGTCTGCAACCAACACAACGTCGTGCGGGAAAAGCCCGTGCAGGGGTGAGTATAAGCTACTCAGTAGGGACCCCGAGACCCCCGAAGGTCTCTCGAAATCCACAAAGGATAATCCACAAAGGAAAGATACAATCACGAAGTAACAACCGACAGTGCTTAGGTATATGCCCATACATATACCTAAGTCATCAATTCTCGTTCGGCTCCAACGTCTGAGCCCAAGCACAACCCAGTCCACACAGGAAAGAAAACAGTAATCCACATAGGATGGCTCAACACAATCCAAAAAAGAGAGTAAACAGTAAATCCACACAGGATAGCTCAACACAATCCACAAAGGAGAGTAAACAGTAAATCCACACAGGATAGCTCAACACAATCCACAAAGGAGAGTAACACAGGATTCAGCTCACATAGGTATACTTCTTGTATGGCGATAAAGATGATCATTGATCCATCTAAGTCGTCGGACCCACAAAGGATCGAAAGGTACTAACCCCTGCAAAGACCCACACAGGATCGGGCCCACACAGGACCTGTAGGCGCTGGCTCACACAGAACCGCTGAGTGCTGACCCACACAGGATCAGACCCACACATGATCAGGCCCACACAAGACCTGTAGCACTAATCCACATAGGATCGCTGAGTGCAGTAGTCGTCACAGTCCGCTGAGGATCTCTGCACTGTTGTCGTCGCAGTCCACTGAGGATCTCTGCACGGTCGTCGCTGTCGAAGTAGCAGTCGCAGCCAGCTCTAGGGTTCCCGCACACAGCAAGCTCATTCGGGAGGGTCTGCTCCACGAGCCGAGAGGCTGATACATCAACTGACAAAAAGTCCGAAGTTGATGTATCCAAAAGTTCCGTATCGTCAACAGGAACTCAACGTCGCAGACGGCGCGTCAATCGGACACCCGGTCTGGGAGTTATTGGCTTTTTCGCCCCAGGGGCCCGGTTGGTTTTTAAGGAAAAACCAACCCGACCGTACTCCACCTACATGAAAACCTCGGGCGGAGTGAGCCAAAATATCCGTCTCATTTAGAGGAATCCACCAAAGCTAATGGCATGTCAATCGGACGTCCGTAGCTCAAGATATGAGCGTTTCCGCTCCGAAGGCCCGGTTGGTTTCGTGTACAAACCAACCGACCGAACTCAAAGTATTCTGAAACCTTGAGTGCGATATACCGAAACGACCGTATCGATCCAAGGATCGTGTTGCCGCTAATGGCGCGTCATTCGGAGGCCCGTATCTCAAGTTAGAGGCAAAAGACCGAAAAGGTCCGAAGACGGGGGGTCTGAGCCCGGGCCGACCCGGCCAAACCCCCCCTGGGTCGGCCGAACCGGGTCGACCCGACCCGGTCCGACCCGTTCCGGCTCGGCCAGGGCTCGGCCCGGCCAGTCTGACCAGCCTGGCTTGGCTCGGCCGACTGCTCGGGTGCCGCGAGGCACTACCCCCGCGGGTTGGAGGTGCCGCGGCCCCGCGTGGGGCCGCGCTGGTTCAGCGGACGCGGCATGTCGCTGCATCCCGTGTGTGAGGGCTGGACCCGTGCGGCCGTGGGTGCACTGGCCGCCGCAGCCGCGGCTTCAGCCGCGACGGCACTGTCCGGCGGCGCGCCGGGGCGCCACCGCCTCGGGCCGCCGGCAGCTTCCACGGGCCACCGGAGTTTCTCTGGTGGTCCGTTTTCCTTCCCGTCTGCGCCGTTGTCCCTCTCGGGTTCCGATCTTCATTGCAGGATCATCAAATTTCCCTTGCGTCACGTTTTGTCGTCGCCCTCCAAATCCGCATAACCACGAAGAACGGCGGAGGGTTTTCGGCCCGTGTTCGTTTGGCCCGCACCCTCCGCGTTAGTTAATAACAACGGGAGAATTATTCAACACATGAAACAACAATTTTAATAAATTAAAATTGTTCATATGAATCCGGTTCTTTAATTTTTAAGAAACGTTCACGGGAATATAAAATATTCACAACAACCCCTACCTCGTCAAGTCGCCGCCCGCGGGTTCTTCGCGGAATTGGTCGCCGCGGAAGGAGGCGATCGTCGCGTCGCGGAAGGCGTCGCATCGTTGTGGAAGGGCATCACGTCTTCGTGGAATACGGTGCGCGTCGACGAACTCAACAGAAGATTGAAGGTTTTTGTTGCGGATTAAGGAACGTCACTGAAGAACGTCGCGGGAGAGGAAACGTCGGCGTCGCGTCGTCAATTTCCGCGGGTTCGGCATTCTTTTTCGGAGGCTGGCGTTCTTCGTGTTATTCACGTTCTTCGTGTTATTCGCGAAGAAGGGTGAAGGCACATGAACTTCTGTCAAAATCCTCTCAACGTGTAGTCCTCCAAATGTCGGTGTTGGTCTTATTTTATTATTACGCCAACAAACGAAAAAGAGGAAGTAACGACCCATTAATTCGTAGAATTAATTCAATGAAAGAAACTGCCCATTTAATTCAAGAATAAAACCGCCCAATTAAATGGTGCGTTAAGAATTTAAAAAAACGCGTCAGTTGACTTTCATAATGATGGGTTTTCGCGGGTGCGTTACTTAGCGGAAAAGAAACGGCGGGGCTCATGTGGGCCCCACCTCACAAATATCCTACCAAGAGGGTAGGATATTTTCGGATAGCACCCTATCCGCATCAATCATCTTAAGCTGCTTTAAGTGGCTTTAAGTGGCTTCCAACTGGCTTAAGAGAAATAAAATAAAGTTTGTCGAACAATTTATTTTATTTCTTAACTTTAAGCCCAAAAATTAAAAACCACCACCGAGGAAACGCAACTCTGGAAGAGGCGTTTCTAAGAAAAAACTGGTGCTGCGATTTCATCGGTGCCCTCGGAATTAGATTCCGGGCACCATTTCAAAAGTTAGAAAAATCCGCTCATCCGTTCACTAAACGTACCCGAGCCAAACTTTGGAAAATGATTCCGGGCACACTGGGCCTCGGAATCAGGTGCCGTCAGAAACTGCGTTCTTGTAAAATTCCAAAGAAAATTAAGAAAAAAAAATTCATTGAAATTTACGGGTCTTTACATGCGGACACCTATAATTGACTATGAACATCTTGCCCCGGTGGCTATACATATTGTTCCTACAAAAAATTTCCATTAATCAAAGTAAAAAATATTCCCTAGCAGAGTCCTTTACTACCTCAATACACCTTAAATGGCTCCCAAGCCTCATGAATGTCCAAACTCATTTTTTTGGGTCAAGAAAAATCCCTAATACATGTTTGAAGAATATTGGAACATTCCCAGTTGACGATCCTGAATTGGGGTTCTGCCCTATTATGTTTTGCCAAAAATGCTTGACCTAAAAAATTAGTAATAAGTTTGATCGGCATGACTGTGAACGTCCAGAAAAAAAAGAATCCATACTCTCCAGAGGGAAAATCTACAGAAGGCACCTATGGGTAAAAGTTGAGTATCAGTTCATTAAAAAACGTTGATCCATCAAAAGAGATGTAAAGCTTGTTAGGTTCAAAACCTGCAAAGGGCGGCCTAAAAAAGTCAAGTTATGCCTGTTAATCCCATTCCAAGAATTATTAGGCAAAAATTAGGTTAATAATTAAAAATACATAAAATTTTGTGGGGTGTTACATAATACCCCAAAAATATTCAAACTACGCTCGCTGAGTCCCGTGACTCAGGAAAAAATAAGATCCTAAGTCGATTATTTCAGTTTAATGGTCATGGTTTAAAATTAATACCTGACCAAAATGATGTTTATATGATTGATTATGATTAATTTACATGAAAGTAAAATTCAAAGAAAAATAATTTAAATGAAAATTAGTTTTTTTGATTTCAACAAAAATGGAGGAGCATCCCCAGTTCAGAGTCTCTCCAAATTATCAAAAAAGTGGGTAGAGTACATAACAATATTTGGGATAGAACTAAAACAAGTCTTGGTTCTCCCTTTCTATATGTATGGGAAGTTATTATCATAAGACATCAATATTTTTCTCTAAAGAATATCTCTCCTCCATTTCGGTCGTGATCGTCAGGCACACCCACTCTAGAACGACTTTAAGGTCCCACCCTTTCTACTGGATGGATTTATAATTGTCACAAAAATAGCCCAGTTGATCCCTAAACCTTGCTACAAAAGAATTTAACTCCCCAAAATCTTCCATTTACATGTCCACCAAATCACAAGCCTTCATCTTCTCAGCCATTAGATGGTCAAAATCCTCCGAAACATCTCAGAGGGTCACCGCCTGGTGATGGGAGGAGTTAAACAAAGCTAGATTGTCCTCACAAGAAAAATGGTATTCTTAGGATATGATGATTTGGTATATAAGGAGGTGTATGTGCCAATAATCAATGCCACCATAACCCAGTTTGGTGAATAATTGCTGAGAACTGTCAGTCTGGTCAATAAAATTGGCCATAGGTGTCTACGTGGAAAGAGCACATAACTGGCTCCATGCCTACTTTCACAATGTCTAGTGCTTCAATATGTAACAATTAACTTGATCCTCCCCTATCTCCACATGTCTATAAAGATTAAGTGTTGTCACATGAGTGGTAAGGGACTTAAGAAAGGTCACCCAAGATGAGGGACTCTCTTTTCCCTCAGACGGCTCAACCGCTAGAGCCGGATGCGGAGGACTATTTGTGGATTTTGGGGTAATTAGTGATACTCTGTTGGTGCTAGCCTCATTAAGGTCTTTCTAAGTATCTATAGGAGTGGAGCAATCTAAATCACTCCCCACTTAAATAGGTTGTATTGATGAAGCCCCTACCAGATGCTTCTGACCGTGAACCGAGCGTCTTCTTACCACAAGGGTAGAAATAGGTGGTGTATCCATCATAGCTACTGCAGGGATAGAGGTAGAAGGCATAGATATCATAATATTCATAGTATAAGGAATTTTTGTAATTGTCTCTAGGCTAAGAACGGGGCAGGTAATGGTAAAATGTTTCTACATCCATTGAACTAGTTCTCTTATCATCTTGTTGGGGTAATGGTCTACCCCCAGTTAGGTATATTCTAATGAAAGGAATGTGGATTCTATTGTACTAGGGATGATAACATCCATAGCAGCACCTTCATGCATCATCATGATCCATAATTGGTGAACAACTATGAGATGATACTCTCCCCTTAACTGATAAATAGGATGAAGTGTAGCTTATTGAAGGCATCTAAATTGCCAGGAAAACCGGTATGACAGGTATGGCTCATAAATGACTACTCGATCTATATGAGAAGTAAGAATCCCATACTGAAGTGCAATGAGAAATGAAAATTACTCTAATGAACAGTCCATGTCACCTCTTAACGACCCATATGGGGTAAGATGCAGTGCAAATGAGAAACGAGAAGCATCATTCAGCAACCCAACCGCATCAATAACGCTTAGAGTCTTAGGATGAACATCAGAAATATTAAGAAGGGAGGGTTGAATTTCAGAATAAGGAACCTTTAAAATATGCCAGTATTAATAATAGGGTAAGTGTTCTACCATCCACCCATACAGAAATTGAAATGGTCCGATGAGACGATATAGGGGCCTACCTTCCTGTATTTGTCCGAACAACTCATAAAGTTTAGAGAGAGTGGGAAAGTACAAATTAATGGGTCATCCCTCTGCCATCATGGTCACCATCATAAAAATACAGGCGTGAACCCTAGAATAGACGTCGCAGGATGGGAAGATCCTTCTACTCAAAAACATTCCAAAGAAACTTGGTAATATAGGAACGAGTGATATGTGTAGACGAATCTCATATCCCAATGTTTTATAGAATCCCGCTTCAAGGGTAGCACAATATAACCCTGGAGTCTGGTGAGACGGATAGGATGGATGAGTTCGGCTGTAGTAGGCCCTCAACTTGGGTCTGTTCTCCTGTAAGAATAACCCTATCCATTCCTCAAATGGGACAAACAAGAGATCCTAGAGGGGATGATCATGGAATCCCTCTACCATGACCAGTAGACTCCTTGTCAAAGGGTACATGTGTTAAGTTTCATTCCATGTGGCGGATGCTGGGAGAATCTCATCATACATCTCTCCAGGGATCTGGAGTCCTCCAAGCTAGTGGATATCCTAAAAGCTGATTACAACCTTCCCATGAAATAAATTGAAGGTACTGGTTCTTTAACTCCAGCAGATCAGCATTTAAGGAAATAATTTTCTTGGGGAGAAGACTGCAAACTGAGAATCCCAGGCTTCCTAATACAATCCCCACACCCCCAACTGGTTGGGGTACTCTAAATAGGTCTAATGTACCTAGAATACCTAGGCCCATTCATCAGAGAAACATCCTCTGGCACACAGTTCCCACTTAGTGCTCCACCCACTTTTGTATTTTCTTTGGAGATGTTTATAATGGATGGGTACTCTCAGGCGCCTAGTCTTAGGACACCATAGCGACACCCACGGTTTCCATGGGTCCATGCTGAGCCTCCTAGTATGAAGAAATTCTCTTGAATTGGAGTGTCGATGACTTCTCCTACTAGGGAAATGTTCGCATGATCCTATCCTTGCGGTGCCTCTAAGAAGTTGAAAGGGGTATCAGGGTTGTCCAATAGTAGAGGAACTTTATCAGGGAGACCAAAGCTGTAAAGTGACAACTGTACAGATAGAAGATAGGATAGGAGGTCTGGCATCAGGAAATCCTTTAAGAAGCTATCACGAGGAATAACATAGGCTTGAAGATAATCCTCACTATTCCCCACCATAGCCTCCCTTATCTTCATCAATTTTATCATAGCCTGTGTAGTAGCCACTATAACCTACATATGAAGATCCAAAAGATGGTAAAAAGTTAGTCTAATAAATATTATTCGATAAAGCCTACAAAAGAATGGATAAAAGACTAAAATATGTCCTCCTAAGGATCCAAATACTGTTTCTAGAAATGTTATGTGGTAGGAACATTCACCATAATGCATGATATGTGGAAGCAACCCCGCCTACGACTATGGTACATGGATGCATTTCACCACGTACATATATGGTATACAAACCATCTGTGAGGTGTTGGCTTTTGGATCATTGGACAGTGAACTGGAAGGTTCGCGGGAGGTGGATACCGCAAACCTAGGCCTCAATAAGTTCATGTTCAGAAGTTTAAATTAAAGCTTAAAATTGAATTATTAGTTCATAAAGTTCAGTTCTCCAATTCCATCTTGGTATGTGGACACACAATAAGCATAGAGTTATCCAACATGGAATCCAGAGTTTAGTCTGAAAATGTCACAATTTCGTTCACAAAACTCAAAATTCAGTATGTGTACTGTGAAATGGATAAATGTTTGGTTTGTGGTACATAGGAAGCGGTTTGAGAATTGTATTTTTACAATAAGTACGATACTCAAATGCAAAGGAATTTGGAGGTGTTGAGATAATTTTTCACTGTGAGAAATGTGAAATAAAAATGACATGGGTCCTTATATATAGGTGTGGTCCCCTCCCACCGGGCCCATAGGTTCTACCATGAACCATTTCAGTTCATGACCACTTTTACATCGAAATAGTTCCCTATTCATTCCAAATGGACCCCATTTTGATAGGGGCATTTGTAGGGACCTAAAAATTCCACCAATGGAAGAAAATACCCCCCAAAATCACTTTGCAGAAGTAAGTAAGTACACAAACAAGTCTACCAAGTTGAATGGACTCAAATTGAGTTTCAAATTTCAAGAGAAACTTGAAGGAATTCAGGTTTGAAAATAATTTCATGTGGCCCACATACCATCACCATGAAAGGGTCGCAGACTACCTAGATCCCAAAACACCTGGTACGTGGAATGATTCGTGAGGCGCTTTCCTACGGAGCAGTGGCCAGCGAACCTAGATAACTGTGAACACCATTGCCGAATGACTCGTGCACGTGAAGGCCAACCACATACCATTCCACAAACTCATTAGTTCATGAAAAAAGTGAACGGACATGCTTTTGCGAACCATGATATTGAACTATAGCCTCTACAAACCCCGGATTGACTGGGTCTTCCGTGGGTCATAATATCTCTACATGGGCCTCCTCAAGTGGTGTCACATGCCCAATAGATACGATTTCCCTAATTCTCTATAAAAGGTGCATAAAATTAATTGAGGGGGACAATGATGATGGGACATACAAACCGAATATTGAAGGGGACTCAAAGGTTGGAAGAAAGAGTTCATAGAATATTTTGGCTTCAGTATTCAATCATCGACAAATCCCGAATCGTGAACCACATTCTCCATAGGTACAGCAAGCAGAGAACCATAAAACTGGGGAAGTAAATAATAAAAATAGAACTATGAACCTAATTGGTGAGTCGAGAACCACATAATTCTCATGGATAAATTCATCACGAATGATAATCCCCCAAACCCTCATTCATTATGGTGCTCCGCGTAGTGTACCACTACGCGTAATGAACCTGACAACGTGTACTGCATCAGTACGCAGATGAAACCCAAAGCGGCAGGATGGGAAACGTGCCACTATGGTATGATTTCATCTATAACCATGCCTGTGTATCACATCGATATGTGGATGACCCCTCTTCCCATATAACACTATGATATGTCGAGCCTCTTCCATCCCACATGAGAAACTAGTACATAGAATAGGGTGTTTTGGGGTATTATTTCCTCCAGTTCCAACCTCACACCTATACTGCCATCTAGTCCTTTGTAATCCCTATGCAAACCACTCCTATGGAATTAGGGAAAAGCTTCTTCCAAAGCCACTGGACCAGTATGATCAGACTATCAGGTACATGAGCATGCCCCTTTGAGTCTATATACCCATGGTAAGCGAAGTCATGAAGGCTCTCCCCATAACGGTTTGGGATTTGGGAATTCCTATGGGTCTACATTCCCATGGTAACCTGGATTCCAATCTTGGGATGCCGACGTGAATCTTCCCATTCTAGGGATTAAAGGTGATCACTTTCTTTTCTATTCAATTAAGAATAGTGATTTTTCAAAAGATTTATGTTTGCTTCTCCTTTAATGAGGATGAAACTCCTCCCCTTTCCCAGAATGTATTATGGGGTCCTCCCACTAAGGTAATTCCCCAATATTCTGAGGTCGAGCCATATGACCTTTAATGTCATTTTAAATTGAAGGGTTCATCGCTTCACGCCCTCACCCTTGGTCTCCCAGGCCTCATATGTCCTAGGCTCTTTCTCTCCCACCAATAAGAGAGGAAGCATGGGTTTGGTTGGATCTCTAACATCCTCTTGTTTCTCACACCAAGCATGACTCAAGTGGCCTTAATGGTTTGTGATGATTACAACATCTACAAAATCAGAACTACAAAAACCCTGATTCCTGGTTAATCCAAGATACGTAGGATTCCTACTCGAAGGCCCGAGCTCAAAAGGGTTCCCATCCAAAAGGGTTCATGCAACCAAGCCCCCTAAAATGGTAAGCTTCCATGCATAAGCCCCAGTCAATCCGAACTACGTGAGTTATGATTCCTATCTTGGGGATACATTGGATACCCACCTTATGGGTATGATCCCAACATCAAATTACCTAATGTCCACCCTGGATTACAATAAACTCTAGAGTTCCTTATTGTATGGTTTAAGTCAGTAGTACCTCCATAGCATCAAATATATGCATTCCTATGATGATCTTACAAACCAAGGGTATCCCATGGATTTACTCTTTGGGAATGAACCAATGATTCAAGAACATTTGAACACGACATAAATCTACAAGAGAGTCCCAGAATAAGAAATAATCCTCCCCTAGAAGGGTGCAGTAAGCCAAAATTCCCATCCTCTCGACCAATGGAGTCCTCAAGTGTCATTGGATGAATCATGAATCAACGAGCGCCTGCCTTTGGAAAGAAGGTCCATGAATCATGGATACCCGGGTTGTTGGGTGTTTCTATCTCCATGAATAAACCCGTTAGAGACCATACGTGGAATTCATATCAAAAAAGGATAGATTGCACAAGCACTTGACCCCACGCAATCGTCCAGTGGGACCAACTAACTGGGACCAAATGACGGGGTTAATCTGACCTTCTTCTAAAGGATAATGTTGCAGAATAGCTCAAAACTAAAGAAATGGTGTATTTGACATGAAACTGTCTCCAAAAAGATGGATGGGTGACGATCCTCGTCATACCATTTCACAATCACCCAAAATGACCCACCTGAGAGGTAGAACAACTATAAAACCAATAAAAACCATAAAAAACCTAAAACCCTTGAAATCCCTTAAAAGCCACAAAATAGTATAAAAAATCATTAAACCATAAAAATGTAAAAAATATGTAAAAAACCATTAATACACTAAAAAACATAAAAAATAAATAAAACCCCGAATAAACCATAAAACCCTAGAAACCATAAAAATACCTAAAAACCCAAAAAAATCCATTAAAACCTAAAGACTATAAAATCCTAAAAATCCCAAATAATCCCTAAAACAAAAAAACCCTGAAATCCCTGAAACCCACTAATAAAACCTTAAAAACATAAAAACAATCAAAAACCCTAAAAATTAAAAAAACATTGAAAGTCCAAAAAAACCCTAAAAGACCATAAAATCCTTAAAAATCCCTACAACCATAAAACCCCCTAAAAATACCTCAAAACCCTATAATGCATAAAAACATTTAGAACCAATAAAATCACTAAAAACATTAAAACATTTAAAATATTAAAAAAATATAAAAAATATTAAAACACCGATAAATCTAAAAAAACCATATAAACCCTAAAAATAGTAAGAATAAATTTCAATACGATCGAGACTTTAGTGGCTCAGCTCCCTCACAATGGTGGCTTTCCATACCTCCCAGGTTGAAGATGAGGGCAGACTAAGCACCTCCCCCCCCCTCACTCTCTGCGGGGGAGGGTCCTCCATCTGAGGACCACACTTTCTCTCCTTTCTCTTCCCCTGAATCACTACCACCCTTTTCCGTGAACAGTTCTTGACCCGAAGGTTCCGATGCTCTTAAAAGTCCATCCATAGTTTCCCCTTTAGCTTCAGGAGTTCAACAAATCTTCGGATTTTCACTGCTTGACTCTCGTTGCATGGTTCCTGAGGTGGCGCCCCCCGGTGGACACTTTTGATAGGTTTATCTCTAAACTTCGGAATCTACAAGATCGGGAAATGGTGGATCTAGTTGATGCCTCCCACATCATGATTCATTTTTCATCTGAGGAATACCCGATCCTTGCCTAGTTTGTGGCACCCCAAAGATGTTATGGCACTCGTTTCTCCCTCTTTCGGTGGAGTTTCGACTTTCACATGAAGGTTAACTCCGCGATGGTTGCGAATTGGGTTAGATTTTTTGAACTCCCCCTTCCCATAAAAAATTTATCTATTATTTCTATGCATTGGAATCTGGTGGGGAGGTTCCTATGTGTAGATAGTAGGACTTGGGCCCTCTGTCACCCTGTTGCCACAAGGTCTTTCATTGAGGTTAATGTTTCAAAGGATCCGGTGGGTGCTGTCTAGATTGCTGTGGGGGAGGAGCTCTGTTGGAAATAGCCAATAATTTTGGAATCTTGGACAGTATTTTTCTCTAGCTGTTGGAGCTTCGGGAATAGTTCCTAGTCTGGAAGATGTGCTGGACCTGGTGGGAATGGCTTAAACCTAGTTCAATTGAGTCCTGGGGAGAACAACTATGCCCTGGTAGAGGTATAGGGGGTCCAGAGGGTGTCTGAGCCTTTGCCCTACCAACCACTTATTTTTGTGGTTCCTATTCCTCTCATGACATACTTGATGTAAGGGAGAAATCTTGAAGTAGCTTTTATAAACTCGAGTGGTTTCAGATTAATTTTGTCTGGAAATGTATGTGAATATGGAGTTTCTGTCCCTAAAGTAGTGCTCATGGGTGAAGGGAGAACTTGGTCTTGCACTGATGAGTATTGTAGAGGTGGTAATTTTGAATATAGAAAATTGGAAAAGGGGAAGGCTCTTGTGCTGGAATCTAGGCTCTGGAGTGAGTATCTGGTGGCTCCCCTAATGTTTCCCCTGGAAGTAGAGGCTATGGTCTGCAAGAAGAATAGTGGGGGTTCCAGTAGTAGCCTACTTCAGGAGGCAAATTCAGTGACTCTGCAAAACAGGTTATAAGACTTAGAATCGACTGAGTCGGTTGATACTGATGCACTGGTGGGTGAGCTTGTGGAGGAAGATGTGGCTGCGCAGGGTATGAGCGATGGGGATGAGTGGAAACTGCATGGATGACAATAAACTTTAGAGTACTGTTGGTTCCTTGTTGCACGACCTTAAAAGGTGATGTGTCCCGTCAAGTGGCACCGAAGTACAAGGATTTTGATTCCTCTCATGAGGATACGTAAGAAGCCTGTATCACGGGTTCGATCCAAATGATCAAGTCATTATCTCTCCCCCTAGATGACAATAAACTCCAGAGTGCCCAGTTATGAGGCTTTAAACCAGTGTCATCTCAATGAGTCCAAACTGCTCGGAGTCATTAATCAAATGAGGGATGGTAAACCGTGGGCCTAAATGATTCTGAATCCCTGCGTTCAGCTGACCATTGCCAACCAGGAGTAATCCATGGAGTCTATGCTTGGGCATAATCCAAAGATTCACGAACATATAAATATGTCTTAAATCTATAAGAGAGTCCCGGAATAGGAAATAATTCCTCCCAAAAGGGTGCGATGAGGCCGACTTCCTATCCTCTCGACCAATATGAGTTCTTAAGTACCACTGGCCAAATCACCCAGCAAATGCCTGTCTTTAAGAAGCAGGTCTACATATCATTGGATATGGAACCGATGAGCGTTTTGAAATGAAAACGGTGCACCTGATTTGAGTGATTAAGCAGAACCCAACCTTCTCTAATCAACCGTCGGGTTCCCTCGATCGAAATAATCCCTAAAAACACTAAAAACGTAAAAAAACCATAATACCCCTTAAAAACCATAAGAAAATAAAAAAAACATAAAATCACTAAAAACTTTAAAAAACCTAAAAAGTATAAAAAATATGAAAGACCCTAAAAGCACTAAAACCCCTTAAAAACTAGAAAAATCGATAAAACATAAAAACCATATAAAAATTAAAACCCTAAAAACCACTAAAACACTAAAAACCCTTTAAACACCTTAAAATGATAAAAAACTCTAAAAAACCATAAAAACAAAAAAACCCCAAAAAACCATAAAAATTGTAAAACCACTAAAAACCATATAAATCCATAAAAACCCAAGAAAACATAAAAAATACTAAAAAACCATAAAATCCCTAAAAATGTAAAAAACCATAAAAAACCTAAACACCCCTAAGAATTACTTAAATAACTAAAAATACATAAAACCATTAAAAAAATAAAAACTAATAAAACCCCCAAAAAACCCCCAAAAAACCCTTAAAAACACCACAGACATTCAAAATCCATAAAACTATAAAAATTCAAAAAAATCCTTAAAAACGTAAAAATCCCTAAAAATGTAGACAAACCAAAAAAGTTATATAAATGGAAATTAAACCATAAAAAACACTTAATGATTGAAATGAGAGTGGCTTGGATACTTTATGGGTCTTAAAACATGATGATGTCCAGGCACTGTCATTTGAGGAGAGTCCTCAGGTCATTACCTTGGGGATCGGCCTTAATAATTCTCCTTTATCTCTATCCTTTGTGTATGATTCCTGCTCACACACCAATAGAAGAGTCCTGCAAAGGAAGTTAGCCAAGATAAATGAGTGCATTGATAATAACTTGATTATTATTGGTGACTTTAACATTGTCGTGAGGCCAGATTAGAAGATTGGCTCCAACTTCTCCTATTTGGCTACTGAGGATTTCTTTTACCGCCATGACTCTTGTGATCTTACTAAAGATACCATTGTTGGAGCCTCCATCACATGGGGAAGATTAACAATTAATGAAAGAAAATAAAGTAAGATGCATAGGTGTTTCTAACAGATCAGTGATAATAGTGTTCTATCTGATATCTCTGGGTTCACCCTCCCCAAATTCATCTCAGACCATAACCCCATTATTATTGATTTCTATGAGAACTCTCCAAGATTATCATCTATGCATTTCAAATTTAATAATGTCTGGATCACAATTCTAGGCTGTATAGAAATTGTTACTAATGGGTTGAATGAACTTTTCCATTGAAGCTAGTATTTTATTATGGTCTCCAAACTGAAGAAAGTTAAATTTCTTCTTAAGGAGGGGAGTAGGAAATTGTTTTCTAGGTTGGATGAGGACATCAAGGCTGGTGAACTCTAGCTTACCACCCTCCAATCCTCCAACCAGTAGATATCCATGCCCTCTCTAGAGGAGTTTCTTGATCATGCGAAACTTGATGATCTTTTGGCTCCTATGGAGAAGCTAGCCAAGAAGCAGGTCAACATCAGACGGCTCAAAAATGGAGATCAAAATTCAATGTTTTTTCAACATCTACATAAAGAGAAGAAGGCTAAGGAAATATTTAATTCTATATTTATTCATGGGTCTACCCTCACCTATGAGGTAGAGATCTCCTCCGCTATGGTGGACTATTTTCAGGGGATGTATATTAATAAGGGTGGGGTGTATTCCCTCCCTTTTGACGGGTTCCATTTTACCTTGTGTTGATGATCAGAAAAATAATGAATTAATGAGAATTACCTCAAAGAAGGAAGTAAGATCTGATTTTTTTTCTCAGAACAATGAAAGTGCAGCGGGTATGGATGTGTTTAGCAAAAAGTTCTTCATGTTCTACTAAGACATAATGCATGTGAAAATTTATAATGTATTCAGGGGAGTTTTCCGTTCCTACTATTTCCTACATGGAAAAAATTCTAACTTCATTACTATAATTACCAAGACGAAAATTGATCTTGACATTGGATACTTTCGACCAGTTTCTATTGGTAATGCCATCCCAAAAATTATTAGCAAAATTCTGGTCAAGAGGATGGGGAGTTTTATGGGTGCGCTTGTTACCCCTAACCAATTTGGGTTTGTCCTAGGGAGGAACATTTAGAACTGCTTATTTACAACCTCAGAGGGAATCAATATCATGAGGAAATGCTCGAGGCATGGTAATTTTTCTTTAAAACTTGACATCCCCAATGATTTTGACACTATTAAGTGGATATTCCTCTTCCATGTTCTCTCTAAATATGGTTTCTCATAAATATTCATAATAATGGTGGAATCAATCTTAAGTAGTGTTAGAGTTTCGGTGCTTATTAATGGCTCCCCTAAGAGAGTTTTATAGTGCTCCCATGGAGTCAGGCAGGGGGATCTAATCTCTGGTATCATCATTGCGATTGTTGAATATAATTTGAGAATATGTCTCACTGATCTCATACAAGATGGTCATTTTAACTCAATTATAGAAAGAAGGTACCTTTGGGAGCCATCCCATCTTTTCTATTTTGATGATATCCTTCTCTTTGGATACACTGACAAGAGGACCTTGTCCTCAATTCGAATGATCTTTATTCACTATAAATGTGTGGTGGGAAAATCCATTAGATTGAGTAAATCCTCCATCATCTTCAGAGAGGGAGTATCTAACTCTCAACAGCTTCTCATTGCCTAATCCCTTGGGGTCAGGAGGCGATCAGTTCCCTTTGTCTATCTGGGTGTTCCTATTTTCTGGGGGAGGGTAAAGAGAGGCTACCTTGATAGTACTGTGAGTAGAATCATCCAGAAAATTTCTAAATGGAATGGGAAGTGTTTATCACAATCCAAGAGAATTTTTCTAATCAACTATTTTATTACCTCTATGTTCACCTATGCCTTTTCCATTTATAGATGGCTGGTTTACCTCATCAAAGATCAACAGGAAAGAATAAAAAACTTTTCTTGGACGTGTTTCATCAGTGAATGGAAACTAGTTTTAGTGGATTGGAAGGACATCACAAAACCAATTGAGTTGGGAGGGTTTGGAATAAAAGATCTGAGGAGATTTAATGATGTCCTTCTTATCAAGTTCACCGGGGGATTTTTCAATTCTAATGATGATGTCCTGGTCTTTTTTCGGGAGAGGTGTACACTGAAACTCTGTGATGGGTTTAAAGGATACTTCCTATCATTGGTATAGCTAGAAATCCAAGTCTCATACAAGGGAATTATGGATCACTTGAAATGGATTGTCTCAAACCAGTCAGATCTGAATGTTTGGTCCACCACTTGGCTCGATAGACCCCTAATGAATCATGTGGAGCCCCTACTGCTTCAAGAACCATGTTTATTGCTGGATTCATTCATGTTATGAGTGAGTTTGAAGCACTCATTCTAGATGACACTCTCATGCAGATTCAATTGTACCCCTCTATTGATAAGGATGTCCTTGTTCTGGAAACCCAACCTTGTTGGCTAGATCAATGTAAATGACATCTATCGGTTTAAGTGTGCTCGGGGCACAACTCCCCCAAACTGGCTCTGATGCTTTAAGAGACCCTTCATCCCCCCGGCATACCATATGCTACTCTAGAAACTCAGTAAAAATTGGCTACCGCTTCAAGGTCAACTGAAAAGGGCTGGTTACAGCTTTTCCTTGGTCTGTTTTATTTGTTTTTGTGATGAATAATCCCTCCAACATACCTTTCTTTAGTACAGGTTTGCTACGGCACATTGGGACTATGTGTAGAAATTGTTTGGGTTCCAACCCTTTTTAAACAGGTCATTCTTTGAGATGATGGGTTGTCTTGTTAATTGTCCTTGCAACAAGAAGGTGTATCAGATCTTTCTTGTTGTTGCTACCACCCATACTTCTTACATATTGGATGCCCAGAATGCAGTTGATTTTGACAAGAAGCGATGCTCCTTCCATGGTGGGGTTGTCAAATTTCATAGGACAACTGATGTGGCTCTCACATTCAGACAGGTTCAATAGAAAATTATGTCAATGATATTATTCTCTTATGGACACTTGGGTTTCTGGCAGGACAAAAAACCCAAGATTATTAAGCACATTTGTTGGATCCCCCATATCTCCTCTTGGATCAAGGTCAATGTGAATGGTGCTGCGTTGGGAGCACCAGGCCCCTCAGGGTGTGGGAGGGGTTTCCTCACCCGTCAAGGATTTGTTAAAGGCTGATTTCAACACTTTATTGGTAATGGATTTCCTCTTGATGCTTAATTATGGGCCATGATAAAGGCATTTTAGTTTTCTTGATAGTATGGATGGTGCCAACTTTGGCTTGAATCTTACTCAATGCTTGTAGTGGTGGCCCTCCAGAACTGGTCTATGAGAGTCCCCTGGAGGATCCTTCCCTAGTGGATGGAATGCCTCACCATTTTTCAAATGTTGAACCTCCATATCACACATGCTTATCGAGAAGTGAACTCGGTAGCTGATGCCCTGTCCAAGTAGGCCACTGTAGAGAGGGACTTGAAGTGGACCTTTTCTTCCCCACCTTGCTGTTAACAGTCTATGGAGTCCGATATAAGGGTGAGCTACACACCTGGGTTTGTAATCCCTACTTGTATCATCTTTTTTGGTTTCTTCTTTTTTAATAAATTTTTTGGGGACCAGGTTCACCTTTTCTTGAGCGTTCTTTTCCCCAAGAAAACAAAAAATGCTAAAATCCCTAAAAACCCTAAAGACCCTAAAAATCCCTAAAAACCCTAAAACCAGAAAACCACTAAAAACATTAAAAAACTTAAAACCCATAAAAACCCTTAAAAAATAAATTCCCTTTAAACCCTAATTTTTATTAAAAAAAAATAAATAAACCCTCAAAACCGCTAAAAATGAAATTTAAAACCCTAAAAATTAAAAAACCCATAAAAACAGGAAACCTAGAAAAAACCCTAAAAACCCTTTCAATCCCTAAAACCATACTAAAAAATAAAAATCCTAAAAATCCATAAATATCCCTAAAAAATGAAAAACATAAAAACATTGAAAAACCATATGAAAACCATAAAAACCTAAAAACACTTAAAACCCCCAAGAAACCAAAAATGATGAAAACCATAAAAACCCATAAAACTCGTAAAAACATAAAAAACCTAAAAATTCTAAGAACCCTTAAAACCTATAAAACATAGGAAACTCTAAAAACCATTAATCCCAAAAAAACTCAAAAAAACCAAAGAACCCCAAAAACCATAAAAACCATAAAACCCTCAAAATCCATAAAATCCATAAAACCCAAACAAAATCCTTAAAAGCCCCCAAAAATCCCTAAAAACATAAAACCCCAAACCCATGAAAAACCCAAAAAACCCTAAAAACATAAAAATAGTTATAACCCAACAAATAATTAAAAACAATAAAAACCCTAGGGCCCATAAAAACCATAAAACCCCTCAAAATCCTTAAAAAACATGAAAATACAAAAAATATCACAATAAATTCATAAATACATAAAAATTTAAAAACCCTGAAACCCCAAAGAAATTATTAAAACCCTAAAAAAAATTAAACCCCTAAAATACCATAAAAACCACAAAAACCTTAAAAACCCTAAAAGACCCTAAAAATAATAAACACCCAAAAAACATTAAAACATAAAAAAACCGTAAAAACTCATAAAGACCGTAAAACCCACTAAAAACTATAAATCCCTTTTAAACACCAAAAAATGTAACAAACATCTAAAAAACATAAAACCCTAAAAAAACAAAAAAAAACTAAAAAGCCAAAAAAACCAAAAAAAACCAATAATACATAAAAAATTCTAAAATCCCTCAAAATCCTAAAAAATCCATTAAAATCTCTAAGAATGTGAAAACCCCTAAAACCACTGAAAAAACCAAAGGAAACCATAAAAACCAAAAAACTCTAAAAAATGAAAAAAACCTAAAAAATGAAAAAAACCTAAAAAATGAAAAAAACCTAAAAACCCATAAATCCCATAAAACCCCAATACTGTCAAAATAACCAAAAACCATAAATATTCAAAAAAAAACCCTTGAAATCACTAAAAAAATTAAAACACCCTAAAAAGCTTGAAAACCCCTAAGATAACTAAATATACCAAAAAACACATAAAACATCTAAAAAAACACTAAAACCCTAAAAATAATAAAAAATCCAAAAAACCCAAAAAACCCCTAAAATAATAAAAACATCTAAAAAACTAAAAAAACCCTAAACCCCTCTAATAACTCTAAAAACTCTTTAAACCACTAAAATATTAAAAACTCAAAAAATACCTAAAAACCCCCAAAACTCATAAAACCCAAAAAACCCAAAAAACCAAAAAACCAAAAAATGATTAAAATTCCCAAAAAATCTAAAAAACAAAAATAGTCATAAAAAACCTCTAAAAACCCATAAAAAAAATAAAAAACCCTAAAAACCATATGAAAAACATAAAACCTAAATACAGTTGAAACCCCTAAAATCTAAAATAACAAAAAAATCCCATAAATACCATAAGACCCTAAAAACCCTAAAAACCATCAAATACCTAAAAACACAAAAAACCATCAAAATATAAAATCCGTAAAAATGAGAAAACCCCCCAAATCTCTGAAAAACTCTAAGAAAACATTAAAATCCCAAAACAATAAATCCTCTAAAAATCTTAAAAAATGCTAAAATCCTAAAAACCCTAAAAAACCCTAAAAATTTTACAAACCCCTTAAAACACTAATACACCCTAAAAGCCATAAAAACCCTAAAACCCATAAAACTCTATATAAACACTAAAAACTGAAAAAACCCTTTGATACATTAAAAATGTTAAAAAAAATTTGAAAACAAACACTAAAATACTGAAAAAACCCTAAATACCAAAAAAACCCTAAAAACCATAAAAATACATAAAAACCCTAAAAACTAAAAAATAGTTGAAAATACATAAAAATTTGAAAAAATGGAAACACCCTAAAATTTCTATAAACCCTAAGAAAACCATAAAAATATAGAAAAATTTTAACCACTAAAAACCAAAAAAATGGAAAAAACCCTAAGAACCCTAAATCCCCAAAAAACATTAAATCCCATAAAACCCTAGAATCCCTAAAAATGATAAAATTTGTCAAATCCCTAAAAATATTTAAAAACATAAAAACCATAAAAAACTTAACAAAACCTTAAAAATCTAAATAAACATAAAACCACAAAAACATTGAAATGATAAAAATTCAAAAAACCATAAAATGACCATAAAACCCCTAAACCCCTCGGAAACCATAAAATCCCCTAAAAACCATAAAAATCATAAAAACCAACCAAAACCCTAAAACACTCTAAAAACATTAAAATCACTTTAATCCCATAAAAATGATATAAACTCTAAAAAATTTAAAACCCAAAAATTAATCAAAAATGCTAAAAATCCAAGGAAACAATAAAACCCCTAAAATCTCTAAAAAAACCCTAAAACTCTAAAAATCCCTAAAACACTAAAAATCCATAAAGTCGTTAATAATCCCTAAAATACCAAAAAAGTAAAAAACCCTAAAAACCCTAAAACCATAAGAAAACCTTAAAAACCTAAAAAACACCTAAAAAACCAAAAAAAATTTAAAAAAAACTAAAAGACAATAAAAACCCTAAAAACCCTAAAACCCTCAAAATCACTAAAATCTCTAAAAAATCCAATAATCCAAAAAAATCCATAAAATTCCAAAAAAATCCATAAAATTCCAAAAAAAACATAAAAAAACACAAAAAAACCCCATAAAAACAATAAGAAAATCATAAAATCCAAAAAAACTCTTTAAAACCTAAAAATACCTAAAAAACACTATAAACTGTGAAAATACAAAAAAAATACCCTAAAACCCCTAGAACCCACAAAACCCCTAAAAACAACATAAAACCATAAAAACTCCTAAAAACCGTAAAACCAACTAAACAATTAAGATACCCTTTAATCCTCTAAAACATTTAAAAATCTATAAAACCTTAAAAAAATTATAAAACTAAAAAAAACAAAAAAAAACATAAAAACCCATAAACACCCTTAAAGATCTTATAACCCCTCAAAATCCATAAACTCTTAAAAACATCATGAAAATGCCAAAAAATTAAAAAACCATAAAAACCATAAAAACCCAAAAGAAAACCATAAAAAACTAGAACCCATAAAAAACTTAAAACCCGATAAAAACCCCAAAATCCCGAAAACCCTAAAAAACATAAGAATCTTCAAATATTTAAAAACAATAAAACTTGTAAAAACCCTAAAAATATATAAAAATTCTCTAAATAATCCTAAAAATTTAAAAACCAAAAAATAACTGAAATACCTTAAAAATAAATAGAACCCTAAAACAAATAAAGCCCCCAAAAAACCAAAAAACACTAAAAGACTAATAATTCCTAAAATCCCCTCCCCCAAGCCTTAAAACCCACTGTAAACCATAAAACCCCTTAAATGTTAAAAACCCTAAAAACTCATAAGACCCCTAAAAACCTCTAAAAATAATAAAATCCCTTTAATCCCTTAAAAACACTAAAGAATAATAAAAACCTTAAGAACCCTAAAAAAATATAGAAACCCCTAAAATCCCAAAACCCCATAAAACCCTAAAAACCCCTAAAAGGCATCAAAATCCTTAAAAATCCATAAAAAAGTAAAAAATCCCAAAACCCAAAAAAACATTAAAAACCTAAAAACTCTTAAAACACATATAATAACTAAAAACACGTAAAACCCATAAAAAACTAAAAAATAAAAAAATCTCTAAAACCCCTCAAAATCCATAAAATCTATAAAAACTGTAGAAATCTTAAAAAATCCCTATGTATCCCTAAAAACATAAAAAACCTTAAAAACCTGAAAAAACCAAAAGAAAAACATTAAAACATAAAATCACTTAAAACCCCTAAAACCCTAAAAAATTATAAAAACCCTTAAAAACACCTAAAATCCCCAAAAACCATAAGATCTCCCAAAAAATAAACACTAAAAAACCCATAAACCATAAAAACCACTAAAAGTAAAAAAACCAGAAAAACCCTAAAAATTGTAAAAAAAAATCTAAAAACATTAAAACCCATAAAAGGACCACATAACCCCTAAACCCCTAAACCCCTAAAAACATTATGAACCCTCAAAATCCTCAAAAACCTTAAAAATGATAAAAATAATAAAAAATATCAAAAAAATAAATAAAAACATTAGAAAACCTAAGAAACCTAATAAAACCTTAATAAACATAAAACTCTTAAAACCCCTAAAAAATAAAAACCCAAAAACCCTAAAAATAACTAAAAACCATAATAATATTTAAAAACACTAAAAACCTATAAAAACTATAAAATTAATTTGAAGCCTTAAAATAAAAAAAAACCATAAAAAACATTTAAAACCCTAAAAACTCAAAATATCCCTTAAAACACTAGGAAACCATAAAACCCTAAAAATCCATAAAACTAAAAAATCCTATAAAATACCTAAAAGTAAAAAAATGTAAAATACCCTTAAAACCCCATAAAACCTTAAGAAAATCCTTAAAAACCTATAAATAACTTAAAACTCTTACTAAAACCAAAAAAATTCTTAAAACCCCTAAAACCCATCCAAATCCCTAAAAACTCTAAAACCAATAAAAATCCTAAAAAATACCTAAAATCCTTAAAATGAATAAAACCCTAAAAACTCTAAAAACCCCTATGAAAACCTTAGAACACAAAAATACGATTAATCCCCAAAAAACCTAAAAATGCTAAAAATCCTAAAAAACATTCAAATGACCCCAAAATCCGAAAACCGCATATAAAATAAACCCCCTAAAAACATAAAAAACTTTAAAAAACCATAAAAAGATTAAAAAAACTCTAAAAACAATGACAACCCTTAAAAGTAAAAAAGAATTAAAAAACTATAAAAACCATAAAAAACTGCAATAAACTAAAAAGGCCCAAAAAACACACAAGAACCATAAAAATGCTATAAACCCAGAAAATAAAATAAAACCATAAAAATACTAAAAACACCCTAAAAATCCCTAAAAATGTAAAACCCGAAAAAAACCCTAAAAAACATAATAATGCTTAAAAAACTAAAAGCACTTAAAACCCCTAAAAACCTAAAAAGCACTAAAAACCAAAAAAACACTAAAAACCAAAAAAAATGGAAATCCCGCAAAACAAATAAATACCAAAAAACCATAAAAGGCCTAAGAAATCCCCCAAAATCTATAAATATAAAAAAAAAACAAAACCCATGAAAAAACCTATGTAAACCATAAAAACATAAAAAATATAAAAAAAAAATACTAAAAAATACTAAAAACCCTAAAATCCCTAAAGAAACCCTAAAAACCCTAAACCCCCTATGAACTATAAAAAACACGAAAACCTTAAAAAACATGTAAAATCCATAAAAACCCTAAAAAACCACTAAAAACTCTTAAAACCTTTTAAACCCATAAAAACAGTAAAAATACTGAAATACTTAATAACCATAAAAATCTAAAAGAAACCCATAAAATCCCAAAAAACCATACATACCCAAAAAAAACCTAAAACACCCTAAAAATTATCAA
Source organism: Viscum album (assembly GCA_963277665.1). Taxonomy (NCBI): domain Eukaryota; kingdom Viridiplantae; phylum Streptophyta; class Magnoliopsida; order Santalales; family Viscaceae; genus Viscum; species Viscum album. Next base: position 1,419,371,205 of record OY728136.1, on the reverse strand, counting down.
ATTCCCTAAAAACTGCAAAATCATGAAAAACTCTAAAAATACATAAAAATTTTAAAATCCTAAAAAACATAGAAAATCACAAAAAAACCATAAAAACCTAAAACACTTAAAATACCATAAAACCTAAAAAAGATAAAACCCATAAAAACACAAAAATCCAAAAAACTCCATTGATGTTCCAAGGAACCTTAAAACCCCTAAAACCACATAATAATTCTAAAAAATCCTTAAAATACTTAAAAACATAAAAATTCCTAAAACCCTTAAAATACATCATTAAACATTAAAAACCTAAAAACACTTTAAACTTTTAAAAGCCTAGAAAATTAAAAAAAAAACCAAACATCCTTAAAAACTCTAAAATCCAAAAAAATCGTAAAAACCCATAAAAACCTAAATAAACCCTAAAACCCAAAAAAACTAAAATCCTAATAAAAATTCAAAAAACACTTTAAACCCCTAAAAGTTTTAAAAACTATAAAAAAGTAGTAAAACACTTAAAAAAAATTAGAAAAACACAAAAAACCAAATAAATAAATAAATAAATAAAACTCCTTAAAACGCAAACCCCCCTAAAAAGATATAAAAACACTAAAATATCATTACAACCATACAAAATTCCAAAAAAAATAAAATAAAATAAAAACCCTAAAAATAATTAAAAATACTAAGAAAACCTTAAAAATATAAAACACATAAAACCCTTAAAAACCTAAAAATGGTAAAAACACTAAAAAATCTTAAAAACCATAAACCCCTAAAAATCTTTATATCACCTAAACCCCATAAAAACCCTAAGAAACAACTTAAAACTATAAAAACTCTTTAAACCCAAAAAAAATTATTAAAAACATTAAAATTTTTAAAAACCCGAAAAACATTAAAAACCCCCAAATCCAACAAAAATTCATAAAAACCATAAAAACCCATTAAAATTGTAAAAAATCATTAAATATACCTAAATACATAAAAAAAACTTAATGAACCATAAGAAATGTTAAAAATATGAAATCACTTAAATCCCAAAAAAACACTTAAAAATATAAGAACCCAAAAACCCCAAAAAACTCTAATACCCCTAAAACCCTCCAAAACCCTAAAAACACTAAAAAATCATAAAAATCATAATAGTCCCTAAAAATAACTATAATCATAAAAAACCCTAAAACCCTAAAAACCCTAAAAACTGTAAAATCATGAAAATAGTAGAAACCCATAAATACCCAAAAAATGCTAAAAACCCTAACAAACTAAAACCCCAATAACCCTAAAAACCATAAAACCATAAAAATTCCCTAAATAAATAAAAAACCCATAAAAATAAAAAAACTCCAACAAATCCTTTTAAAAGTAGAAAACCCTAAAATCTAGGAAAACCCCTTAGAAACGTGAAAATTCTAAAAACACTTAAAACCACAAATATACTAAAAATCCTATTAACCTTCAAAATCTCTCAGAATCCAAAAAACCATAAAAATACTTAAAAATCATTAAAATCCCAAAAATGTAAAACCCCTAAAAATCAAAAAGAAGACATTAGAATCCCGAAACCACATAAAACCCGTAAAAATGTAAAAAGAAATAAATACCATAAAAAACATAAAAAACCAATTTAAACGCTACAAAACCCTAAAAACCTTAAAAACCCCAAAACCTAACAAAACCATTAAAAACTAATAAATCCCTATGAAAACCTAAAAACACTAAAATCCCTTTCAACCCCCAAAAAATGTGATGAAACCCTAAAAAACATTGAATAACCCAAAGAACTAAAAAACCCCCTAAAATCCAAATAATCAAAAAAACTTCAAAATCCATAAACCCCTCAAAATCTTAGAAACCCATTAAAACTAAAAATCCAAAAAATCCAAAAAAATATTTATAAGTTAAAAAACCCCTAAAAATTTGGAAACCAATTTGATAACATTAAAAATCTAAAACACTTAAAAACCTTTAAAACCCTTAAAAATTCTAAAAACCAAAAATACCCTAAAAACCGTAAAACCCCTAAAAACCACTAAACCCATAAGAATCATAAAAACCCTAAAAATCCATAAAAAAACTAAAACCGCTAAGAACTATAAAAACAATTTATACCTATAAAATTTTAAAATATTCTAAAACCCATTAAACCATAAAAAACTCAAAAAACTCTGAAACCCAAAAAACCAAGAAAATCCCAAAAAAATCCAAAAAAAAATCATGAAAATATCTAAGAACCCTAAAATAGTAATATCCTAAAAAACGCCTAAAATTCCTTAAAAAAAACCATAATTTTTTTTGATAAAATCAATGAAAAACTTAAAAACCTAACACATAGAACCCCTAAAAACATAAAAATGCCAAAATCACTAAAAACCATAAAACCATAAAAACCCTAAAAATATTAAAAAACCATAAAAACTCTTAAAAATCCTAAAAACAACTAAAAACCCTTTAAACCAATTAAAATGTTAAAAATGCTAAAAACCATAAAAACCCTAAAAAACTCCAAAAACTATAAAAACCTGAAAAAACCTAAAAAACCGTAAAAACACAAAGAACCATAAAAATACAAAAAAACCATAACAACTAATAAAAAGAAAAAAATGAAACTAAAAAACCCTAAAAAGTCTATAAACCATAAAAACATTAAAAATCCTATGAAAACCATAAAATCTTAAAATCTCTTAAAACCCCTAAAAACCTCAAAAACATTAAAAACCCTAAAAACATTTAACACCCTAAAACCTTAACATCATCTAAATCACTAAAAACCCTAAAAACCCATAAAATCCTAAAAAGAGACCTAAATTCCCAAAAAAACACAAAAACCCTATAAATTGAAGGAAACTAAGAAATCATTAAAAAACTAAAAAAATAAACCCCTAAAAGACCTAAAAACACTAATACCTCAAAAGGAATTAAAACCATTGAAATCCGAAAAACCTTAAAAACATTAAAAAACCTAAATACCATAAAACACCTAACACCCATAAAAAAATATAAAAAATATTTAAAAAAATAAAAAACTAAAATACTCTAAATTACATTAAAAACCTAAAAAGCTCAAAATAAAACCCCCAAACCCAAAAAATCCATTTTAATACTAAAATCCACAAACCCTCATAATCCTTAAAAACCATTAAAATTATAAATATAAAAAAAAACCCTAAATTCCCAAAAAACAGAAGAAACCCAAAAAACAAAAAAACCCTAAAAAACCATAAAACCTAAATACACTTTAAACCCCAAAAACCTAAAAACGCTTTAAACCATAAAAACTATAAAAACACTAAAAATCCTTAAAACCACAAAAAACCTTGAAGATCCCTAAAAACTTATAAAATATTAAATATAACTAAAAACTCAAAAAATTCATTAAACCACTCAATTTTTTAAGAAAATTTAAAAAACATAATCCCCTAAAAACTAAAAAACCTAAAAACCCAAAAAACCACATTAAAACCAATGAATCCTAAAAAATAATTACAACCCTTAAAAAATATAAAACCCTAAAAACCATAATGCCTATAAAATCCCTAAAAACCCAAAAAAAGTAAAAAAACCAAAAAATCTATGAAAACCCATAAGAAATCTGTAAAACCAAATAAATTAAAACCCCTAAAATCCCTAAAACAAATAAAAAACCACTAAAAACCCCCTAAAAAAACAACGCCTCATAGTACCTAAAAACTTAAATAAAATAAAAAAACATAGAAATCACTGAAAATCCCAAAATTCATAAAATCCAAAAAAACCCTAAGAAATCCTTGAAAATCTAAAAGACACATAAAACCCCTAAACACAAAAAAACACTCAAAGCAAAAAAACCATAAACCATGAAAACCATAAAACACCTAAATCCTTAATAACCCTAAATACAAACAAAACCCCTTAAACCCACTAAAACTCTAAACACCATTTAAAGACCTAAGAACATTAAAAACACCAAAATACCATAAATCCCCAAAAATGCCATCCAATCCAATCCATTTTGTTTAATTTTTTTAGAGAATCAACTTTAAGTTAATTGGGAACCGATATAAAAGCCTCCAAAAAATTACAGATTTCAAAATTCAAATATCAAATATAACCATCAGACCTCACCATTATCCTTCAAAACACAACATAATTCAGAATTAAAATTATTCAACGGAAGCCATCATCACCACCTAGCTATGAAAAACATGACATATCACCTATTTTAAATTTCAAAAGGGACCACCCTCACCACCTCGAGCCAACAGCCTCACGATGAATTCCCTGACACAAACCAACCCTCACCCAAACCTACATGCTGGAAACAACATGCCAAAAACTATCATCATCACTAAAATATTTCACCATGCCATCAGATACCACCATTAAATAATAACACCATCATAGACTATCAAAGACACAATTCGAAGATGTATCATGGACCCAACACCTTCAAATATGAAATTGGTCATCATCGATATCATCACATCATCTTTAACATCACCATGTTGGAGTCAACATCATTATCCAATAAAAGTCAAATCCCATCAACTGAGAGTAATAATTGCGACTTCTCTCAACAATAATCTAGCACTAGAAAATGAGACAATTGTTTAAAATTAACCTCCATTGAGAAATAAGACCAAATATTGAAATGTGAAACTGGGGAAAATGCAAAAGATGGTCAGGAATGAGACCCTAAAGAAGGTCGAGGAAGAAACCCAAAAAATATCCTCGACAACCAGAAAATATATGGACCAAAAACCCATGTACACATCCCACCACCAATGGCCTGGAGAGGAGCGGTGTAACCCTAGGTCAAAGAATGTTTGGATGGATGATGATGAAATACCGACTCTAGTAGCACCTGGAAACCCAACGTCCACCGAACCACAATCACAAAGTCTCTAGGTTAAATCCATACCATCCATGACCTATAGAGGCATGAATGAATTTGAGGCCATAGTATGCTAAGGTGACAGAGGGAGTCCAAATCACATACCTTCACCAAAAACTAGAGAACTATGGTATAAATCCCAAAGTGGCTTTCCCCAGAGGAGAGGGAATACCAAGAATGATGGGGAGAAGCCGAGAGTCAACTGGAGGGAATGAGAGTGAAGGGGAGAAGCTGAGGATGGACTCTGAAACCATAGAGGAAATGAGAAGCAGAGATTGGAGAGTGATCTCCTTTGAGAGATCAGATAGCACCCCTGATAGTTCCCAAAAAACCCCCAGGAACCTTAAAAAAATAAATATTATAAAAAATCCATAAAACCCATAATGTGTAAAAAAATACATTTCTTAAAACCCTTAGAAAACCATAAAAACATAAAAACAAATAAACTCCCTAAAAACCATAAAAACCCTAAAAACCCCAAAATAATTCCAAATCCTTGAAAACCATAAAAAATATAGGAAACCCAAAAGTTCCCTAAAATACAAAAAACAAAAAAAAAACCTAAAAACCCTAGAAAAACAAAAAAAAAAACAATAAAAACCTAAAAACACATAGAACCCCTAAAAAAATCTAAAATGCTAAAAACTCTAATGCCCCTAATACCCATAAACACCCCTAAAAACCCCAAAACCCCAAATATCCTTAAAACCCCTGAAAACCAATAAAAACCATAAAACCCCTAAAAACACTAAGAGCTATAAAAACCATTTAAACCTCAAAAAGCTTTAAAAAATCTAAAAAATCATAAAACGACCAAAATACTCAACCCCCCCCCCCACCATAAAATCCCCAAAAATCCCTAAAAAACCTCAATAACATAAAAAATATAAAACCCTCAAAACAACTAAAAAACATAAAAACCAAAAAAATCGAAAAAAACCATAAAAATACTAAAAATAAAAAAAACCCTGAAAACCATTTCAAAAACCAGAAAACACTATAATCAAATAAAACCCCCAAACCCCCTAAAAACCGTAAAAACCCAAAAAACCGAAAAAACCATAAAACCATAAACCCTTAAAATCCTTTAAAAACCATAAAACCAATAAAAATCATAAAATTACAAAAAAAATATAAAACCCTTTAAACCCCTAAGATTGTTAAAACTCTATAAAAACATTAAAATACAAAAATAATTAAAACCATAAAAACCCAAAAAATCTAAAAAACCCTAAAAACCATAAAAAATCTCAAAATCCATGAAACCCTATAAAAAGAAAAAACCTTAAAAACCATAAAATTTAATAAAAACCTAAAAACCATAAAACCCATGAAAAATCTATGAAAATATTAAAAACTATAATAAATTATAACCCATAAAGGATCAAAATCGCTAAAAAAACTAAAAACCCTTAGAAACCCTAAAAAACTATTAAACCCTCAAAATTGAAAAAAACCCTAAAACTCCATAAAAATCTTAAACATCAATAAAAATACCAAAAAGCATGAAAAAAAATAACTCCCTAAAAAACCTATGAAAATCATAAAAACCAATAAAAATTTAAAACACCAAAAAACATAAAAACTCGTAAAGAATCTAAAAAACCCTAAAATAAATAAAAATTCTAAAAAAATCTAAATAAACCATAAAACCAAAAAAAATAATAAAAATCATAAATGCCCTAAAAATGCAGAAATAGGTAAAAATACTAAAACCCTAAAAAAATATAAAAACCCTAAAAAATATAAAATTGATTAAAAAACCTATGAATACCTAAAAGTATCTAAAATCTCTAAAACACCTAAAACCCAAAAACCCAAAAAGTCATAAAAATTTTGAAATACCAAAAAAAATTATAGAACCACTAAAATCTATAAATAACCTATAAACCCGTAAAAGAATTAGAAAATTAGAAAATCCTTAAAATATAAAAAAATCAAGAAAAACCCCCCTAAACAAAAAACCCCCCCACAAAACCCTAAAAACCCTAGAAACCCTGAAAATCTTTAAACACCATAAAAAACCATAAATCCTAATATTCCCTAAAAATTCCTAAAAATGAAACCCCCCCTAAAACTATGAAGAACCATCAGAAAAGCATAAAAACCTAAAAATACTTAAAACTACTAAAAAATAAAAAACTATAAATGACCATAAAAATCCTAAAAACCCATAAAACCCCTCTTAATCCATAAAACCCCTAAAAACATAAAAATCCCAAAAAATAATTTTAAACCCCTCAAAAATCTAAAATGTGCAAAAACACTAAAAACCCTAAAATACCCATCAAAGACCCTAAAATATCTAAAAAATATGAACACACCTAAAATCATAAAAAACACAAAAATCCTAAAAGGAACTAAAAATTATAAAAAACCCATTAAATCCCTAAAATGTTAAAAAATATAAAAAGAACATAAAATCTCTAGAAACTCAAGAAACCCCCCATAAAAATCCAGAAAACCATAAAAACCCTTAAATCTAAGAAAAACCAAACCCCACCCAAAAAACCCCAAAAACATAAAAATTTTATCGTAGCCTTAAAAATCCCTAAAAAAGTAAAAAACCATAAAACCCCTGAAGAACCTTAACAAACCCATAAAAACAAAAATACACTTAAAACCCCCCAAAGAAATGTAAAAACACACTGAAAACATAAAAACCCTGAAATCCATACAAACTATAAAAATATATAAAAATCCAAAAAATACCATAAATTACTGAACACATAAAAAAGACTAAAAAACCTAAAAAACCATAAGAAAACCATAAAAACATAAGTACACTTAAAACCCTTAAAAAAGAAAAAATTATGAAAACACTAAAAGATCCTAAAACCACTAGTAATCTCTAAAAACCATAAAACCCCTAAAAAATAAAAACCATAAAACCTCCTAAAAACCCTAAAACACTAAAAATTATTAAACCCTTTAAACCACAAAAAAGTGTTAGAATATTCTTAAAAAACTAAAAATCTTAACAACTCAAAAAAACTCCTAAAAACCATTAAAACCTAAAAATATATAAATCCCAAAAAAACTAAAAAAATACAAAACCTATAAAAACTCCAAAACCCCTTATATCTTTAAAAACATAAATATCCCTAAATTCTTTAAAAAAACATAAAACCCCATAAAAACTATACAAAACACTAAAAACTCTAAAAATCATTTAAACCCCTTAAAATGCTAAAAACTCTAAAAACCATTAAAAACACTAAAAAAATAAACAAATACCTTAAAACCCAAAAAACCATAAAAGCCATAAAAACTAAGCTCACCCTAAAACTCCTAAAATCCATAAATATCCTAAAAATCATAACATCCTAAAAAATCTCTAAATATTCCTAAAAAGTAAAAATCCCTAAAAATGTGAAATAAAATTAGAAAAATTTAAAAACATAAAAAAAATCAATCCCCTAAATATCTTATAATTCTAAAAATCCAAAAAACCATAAAAACTAGAAAAACCCAAAAACCCTCAAAATCAACCACAAACCCTTAAAAATCCACAAATATCACAAAAAACTCCTTAATAAAGTAAAAAATCCTTAAACCCAATAAAACCCGTAAAAAAATATAAAAAACCTAAAAGTATTAAAACCCTAAAAATGCCCAAAAAAATTCTAAAAACTCTAAAAACCCTAAAAGGACATAAACACCCGTAAAATCCCCAAAAACCATATAACCCCTAAAAACAGAAAAAACCCCATTAAAAACCTAAACACCAATAAAAAATCTAAAAAAAATATTCCCCATAGAACATTTAAAAACTCTAAAAAACCTTAAAACCCTAAAAAATCAAAACCCCCCTCTTAAAACCACAAAAAACATAAAAAGAACAAAAACCATCAGAACCTCAAAATAGACTAAAAAACCAGAAAACATAAAAAGTATTAAATATCCATAAAACACAAAAACCCTTAAAAAACATGAAAACCCCTTAGTGAACAATATAAATCTACAAACATTAAAAACCCATAAAAACCAAAAAAAATGGTAAAACCCTAAAAACTGAAAAAATATTCCTAAAACCTCTAAAATCCATAAAACACTTGAAAAATCATAAAATCACTAAAAAAATCATAAATACTCTCAAAACACTTTAAACCCCTAAAAAATTGAAAAACTATAAAAACCCTTAAAACCCCAAAAAACAAGAAAAAAACCCTAAAACAATAAAACCATAAAAACATAAAAACCTTCAAAATATTTAAAAAACAAAAAATATACTAAAACACCTCCTTAAATTTCCCAAAATAATACATAAACTTTAAAAACATTGAAAACCCCTAAAAAACCCTAAAAACCCAAAAACACTTTAAACCCCTAAAAACCTAATAAATTATAAATACCCAAAAAATTCTAAAAACCTAAAAATACTCTAAAAATACTAAAGATCCCTAAAAACAAAAAAACCTAAAACCTCTAAGAAGTCCTTACAAAATATAAAACCATTAAAACCCTAAAAACCAATAATGTTGAAAAAAACTTTATAATACCCTAAAACCCATAAAACCCATAAAACCCCTTAATTCTAAACCCCCCAAAAAACAATTAAAACCCTAAAACCCCATAAAACCCAAAAAAATCACTATAAATTCTAGAAACCCTTATACCCCTAAAAACACTAGAAAACTCTGAAAAACCTTAAAAACCTTCAAAATTCAAAAATAAACCGTATAACCCAAAAAAACCAAGAAACCCCAAAAAACGATAAAAACCCACATAAACCCTAAAAATAAATAAAACCCTGAAAAAATCCTAAAAATATCTAAAAAAACTAAAAACATAAAAATAATAAAACCCTAAAAACCACTAAGAAAACCTTAAAAATATAAATTTCTTTAAAACCCATAAAAATACCAAAATCATTAAAAACACTAAAAATGCCTAAAATCAGCTGAATACAAAAAAATCATAAAACCATAAAAACCTTCTAAAACCACTAAAATGCTTAAAAACCATAAAAACACTAAATACTCTAAAAACACTTTAAACTTCTAATTTTTTTAAAAAAAATAAATAAAACATAAAAAACCCTTGAATAACTATATCAAAACCCTAAAAAGCCAAAGAACCATAAAAACTGTAGAAACCCGAAAAAACATCAAAATCCCTAAAAACCCTAAAAACATTATTTTTAAATCACTAAAATCCATAAAAACATAATGAAAATTAAAAACCATGAAAATCATAGTAATATTTAAAAAACCTAAAACACACAAACCCCTTAAAAAACCTAAATACAATAAAAATAACAAAAATGCCTAAAAAACTTATAAATCTCTTAAGCCCTCAAAATCCCTAAAAACTGAAAAACCCATAAAAATACAAAAGATCCTTAAAAATATCATAAAATTTAAAAAAACCTAAAATCCTTGAAAACAACTAATAAAACCATAAAAACATAAAAATACTTAAAACTCAAAAAAACTAAAAAACCATATAAACCCAAAAATTCATAAAAAACCCTAAAAATCATAAAAAACTCTAAAAAACCATAAAAACACTAAAAACCCATGAAACCCCTAAATACACTAATAATTTTAAAACCACATAAAACTATAAAAAAGCGTTAAAAATTCATAAAAACCTTAAAACCCCTAAAAACTCATAAAACCCAAAAAAAACAAAAAAAAAATCATAGAATCCCTAAAAACCATAAAACACATTAAATCCCTAAAACCTAAAAACATAAAAAACCTAAAAAATCCTTAAAATTGACTAAAAACATAAAAAATGTTTAAAACCCAGAAAACCCTAATAATACCTTAAAAACCTAAAAATAATTAAAACCCATAAAAACTCAACAATTACTACAAACCCAAAAGAACCCTAAAACCCCTCAAAATCACTAAAAACATTAAAAATACTAAAAAACAATAAAAATCTTAAAAAATTCCTAAAATCCCTAAAACCATAAAAAACTTTATAACCCTGGAAAACACTAAGTAAACCTTAAAACACTAAAAATACATTAAAACTCCAAAAGATCTAGAAATATTAAGAACATAAAAAGCCCCTAAAAACCCTAAAAATACTCTACAATCATAAAACCCCCAAAAACCATAAAATTCCTGAAACACAATAAAAACACTAAAATCACTAAATAATATGAAACCTTTTAAACACCTAAAGATTTTTAAAAACTCTAAATTTTTTGAAAACACTAAAAAACTAAAAAAACTCTAAAAACACTAAAAATAATAAAATCTATTAAAACAAAAAAACCATAGAACCCTAAATAACCAATAAAACCCTCAAAATCCCTAAAACGCTTAAAAACATAAAAATCCTAAAAACCCTTAAAAATTCATAAACCGTAAAAAATATAAGTCACAAAAAAATACTAATAAAAACTTAAAAACTTAAAAACACTTAAAACGCATAAAAACCCTTAAAATGATAAAAATAATAAATGAACCTAAATCCCCATAAAACCATAAGAGCCCTATAAACCTTGATAATTATAAAGACCCATAAACACAATAAAAAAACTCTACGAAATCATTTGAAACTCTAAAAATCCTTAAAAATATTAAAAATCCTTAAAACCCTAAAACAGATAAAAATCCTAAAACCCCTTAAATTCAAAAAAAATGTAAAAAACCGTAAAAACCTAAAAAATCCTATGAAAATAATAAAAAATTAAAAACAATTGAAAACCCCCAAAAACCTAATAAAACACTAAAAACCCTAAAAACCATAAAAACCAAAAAATCCATGGAAAACCATAAATATTTTAAAAAACCAAAATACCCATTAAAACCCTCAAATCACTAAAACTATAAAAACCCTTTAAACTCCTAAAAATGATAAAAACAATAAAATTCATTAAAAACCTAAAAAATGAAATAAAAAACCTAAAAGCTCATAAAAACCCTAAAGAACCTAATAAAACTCAAAACCCCTAAAAATACTAAATATCAAAAAAAAACCTAAAATACCCAAAAATCCATAAAAACCCTAAAACCCCTCAAGATCCCTAAAAATTTTAAAAACAATAAAAATAAAAAAACCTATAAAAATAATTAAAATGTTACACCCCATAACCACTTTGAAAAATTCTAAGAAAACCATAATAACCTAAAACACATAAAAACACTAAAACCACTAAAAATTCTAAAAACCAAAAAATCCCAAGAAAAACCTTAAAATCTTAAAACCCCTAAAAATAACAAATCCCCCCCCAGTCTTAAAAAATCATAAAACACATAATAACCCAAAAAACCAGTAACGACTATAAAACCCCCTTAAAACCTTAAAAACATTAATGAACTATAAAAAATTAAAACCCCTAACATCTCAAAAAACCCAAAAAACCCAAGAAAATCATAAAACGCCTAAAACCCTAAAAAACCCCAAAACAGTAAAAATCCCTAAAAACTAAAAAAAAGATAAATTCCAAAATATACCTAAATATTTCTATAAATGTAAAACACCCTAGAATCCCTAAAAACATCTATGAAAAGAATATGAATGCAAAAACACGTTAAACCCTTATAAAACCTAAAAATGCTAAAACCATTAAAACCCTAAAACCACTCAAAATCCATAAAACCCAAAAAGCCATTGAAATCCTAAAAAATCCTGAAAAATCCCTACAAGAAAAAAATCACTAAAAACCCAGAAAAAATCTATGAAAAAAAATTAAAAAACTAAAAATAATTAAAACCACTAGTAACCTAAACAAACCTAAAAACCCTAAAAGACGCTAAAAAATAACCCCTAGAACCAAAAAAACCCAAAAAAATTAAAAAACCCTAAAACACAATGAATACCTTAAAAACCCACTAAAATATATAAAAACCATTTAAATCTTGAAAAATTATAAAAAAATATAAAAACATTTCAAAACCTAAAAATACAACAAAATCTATAAAAACCTAAAAAGCCTGGAATACCCAAAAATTCCATAAAAAATAAATAATCCTATATAATCCTAAATAATCTTAAAAAATTCCTAAAAACACATTAAAATGGAAAAAATCCTAAAAACCCCTACAAAAACCATAAAAACCAAGAAAAACATAAAACCACTAAAAATCTCATAACACTAAAAACCCTAAAATACATTAAAATTCAAAAAAACCTAAAACACAAGAAAATAACTAAAAAACCTAAAACCCAAAAAATTGAGGAAACCATAAAAATATAACAACTCTTAATATCCCAAAAAAAATAAAAAATGTTAAAACCCTTAAAAACCCTTTAAAGACCTTAAAACCCCTAAACACCTAAAAACCCATAAAAACCCACAAAAACCCCCAAAACACATTAAAATTTAAAAAAAACAACTAAATACTCTTAAAAACTTTTAAACCCCTAATAACATGAAGAAATATCTAAAACCCATTGAAAATGTAAAAAATTCAAAAAAACCCAAAAAAGTTTAAAAACTGTAAAACACTCAAAATCCCTACAAGTCCAAAAACCCATAATAATTCAAAAAATTCCAAATATATAAAAATTCATAAAAACCTTGAAAACCCTTAAATAAACATTTAAAACCCAAAAATGCATAGACCCTAAAAAACTATAAAATGATGAAAAACCCAAAAACCCCCAAAATCAAAACACCATAAAACCCCTAAAAACATAAAAACTTGAAAACCCATAAAACACAAAAACACCACTAAAAACAATAAAAACACTTTAAATCTGGAAAAATGTTAAAAACTCTAAAAAACCATAAAATACATAAAAACCTAAAAACCCTAAAACCAATCAAAATCCTTAAAAATCCTTACAACACATAATAGTCCAAAAAATCCAAAAATCACCCAAAATATTAAAACCCTTAATAACCCTAAAAAATATTATGAAAACCTTAAAAACCTAGAAACACATACAATCACTAGAAACCTAAAAATGATAAAAACCATAGAAAACCAAAAAAACCCTAAAACCTTCAAAATCCCTAAAACCCCCCATAACTATAAAAATCCTAAAAATGTCTTAAAAATCATTAAAAGTTTAAAAACCCTTGAAATCCTAAGAATCCATAAGAAAACCTTTAAAACCGAAAAACACTAAAAACTAGTTAAAAACATATAAAATGCTAAAAACCCTAAAAACCCTTAAAAAGATCATAAAACCCCTTAAACCCCTAAAAACATAAAATCCCGTAAAACCAGAGAACCCTAAAACCCCATAAAATCTCTAAAAAAACAAAAAATAAAAAAACATTTAAACCCCTAAAAGTTAAAATACTCTAAAAAACATAAGAACCCTAAAAAAATTCAAAATCCACCTAAAAATGATAAAACACTCAAAATCCCTAAAATACCTATAATCCTAGAAAAATCATAAAAATTATCTAAAGCCCTAAAAACATAAAAAACCCTAAAATTCCTAAAAACCCCAATGAAAACCTTAAAGACATAAAAACACTCGAATGCCTAAAGAACATTAAAACAATAAAAACACCCAGAAATCAAGAAAATATTAAAAACCTAAAATCCATATACCCCCTAAAATCATTAAAGAACACTAAAAACCCATAAAACACAAAACCACTAAATTTATAAAAACACATTAAACCTCTAAAGAAATTAAAAAAATCTAAAAACATAAAAAACCCTAAAAATTAAAAAGCCCTAAAACCAAAAAAACATACAAACCATAAATACCTTAAAAACACAAAAAACCCTAAAAAACCTAAAAACCCTTAAAACCGAAAAAGACATACAAATCCTAAAAAAATACCTACAAATGTAAAAATCCCTAAAAACCTGGGAAAACCATATAAAAACTATAAAAACCTAAAAACACTTAAAATACAAAAAACCTAAAATGGATAAAACCCTTAAAAATCCATAAAATCCCCTAAAAACCAAAAAACACATGAGAATCCCTAAAAACCATAAAAACTATAAAAAATGAATAAAATACATAAAATACCCAAAAACATAAAAAACCCTAAGAACCGAAATAACACTAAGAAATATTTAAAAACATAAAAAATTAAAAACATAGAAAACTTTAAAGGCACTAAAAACCAAAAAAACCAAAAAATACACAAAAACCCCTAAGAGACCTCTAAAACCCATAAAAACCCCTAAATCCCTTTAAACCATAAAAACCTTAACAACCCTTAAAAAAACTAAAAACCCTAAAACCCAAAAAAACAATAAAATTCCTAAAACCCATTAAACCCCTCAAAATCCCTAAAAAATCTAAAACTCCATAAAAATCCTGAACAATACATTAAAATTCCAAAATTGTAAAAACCCCAAAAAATCCTAAAAACTTTTAAAAAATCATTAAAAACCTAAAATCATTTAAAACACCTCTGAAAACTAAAAAACGCTAAAAGACCTAAAAACCCCTAAAACCCATAAAACCATAAAACCATAAAACCATAAAATCTTAAGAATCCCTAAAACCCCTAAAAATCCAAAAAATTCCTAAAAAAACCCAAAATCCCGAAAAACATAAAAAATACTAAAAAACTAAAATACCATATTAAAACCATACAAAATAAAAAACACTTAAAATCGCTAAAAATGATAAAAAATTATGATCGATAGATCCCACATCATGATTCGATTTTCCACGGAGGAAGATCTGGTCCTTGACTGGTCAGTGGCTCCTCGGTCATGCAATGGCGCTCGCTTGTCCCTCTTTCGGTGGAGCTTTGACTTTCATCTGAAGCATAGATCCCTGATTTTTGCTATCTGGGTGAAATTTACTGAGCTTCCCATTCCCTTTAAATATATATATATATATATATATTATTTCGATGCTTGGGAATTTGGTGGGGAGGTTTCTTTATGTGGATAGTAGGACTAGGGCCCTTTATCACCCGGTTTCACTAAGGGATTTTGTTGAAATCGATGCTTCTAAGTATCCTATGAATGCTTTCTGGATTGCGGTGGGGGAAGAACTCAGGTGGAGATAGCCTGTCATCTTTGAGCAATGTCCAGTTTTCTGCTCTTCTTGTTGGAGTTTTGGGCACAGTGATCACTCTGGAGGCTGCTCTGGCACTGTCAGGGAGGGGTGGTGGTTCTCTAGATCGCATGTCTTCTGGTGAGATTATCCTTCCTCTGGCAGAGGTGAAGGGGAAAAAGGGGGTGGATTCCTCCCAAACTCTGAATGTTGATGTTCCCTGCTCATCTGCATTGCGGGATGGAATTGATTTAGAGGTGGCCCTGATGGATTCGGGTGGTTTCATTGTGAGTCTGACTGGAGGTGCTGGTGTTTTGGGAAATGCTGATGAGGAGGAAGCACTGCTGGCTAAGAGGGATAATCAGGTTTCGAATGAAGGTGTTCACGGGTGTGGTGACTCCCCTAGGAGGCAGACCAATTTAGGGAAGGCTGCTGTGATGGGTGTCTGGAAAGAAAATGTGGAGGATCCCTGTGCTCTAGATCCATAATGAGATGATATATCTGGCTTGAAGGTGAATAAGATCACTGATGGATCCTTTCCAGCAATTGTGGGTGCTATGATTGCTCCAAACAACATTCAGGTTGCAGCCTTGGCTGAGCCTGTCATGTTGGATATGCTGGTGGCAGATGTCATGAAGGAGGTAGTGGTTGCTCAAGGCCCGAAGACTGGGGATGAATGGATCTTGTCTTGAGCTGAGGAAAGGTCTATGGAAGATTAAGAGACATGGATCCCCAAGGTGCCATACATGAACTGGCGTGATGACCCTCTAGTTCTGTCAGGTGTCCAGGTGTTGTGGGACCTGACATGGGGCATGTACCCTCTAACAGCACAAGCGGTGCTGAGGATCCTCGCAGTGGCTAGTTCTTTAGCTCTCTGCCGGGAAATGCTGGTATGCCGGTTGTTCGTCCCTGGACCTGCAGAGGGCTATGGTCCTTCATGGTGTCCCCTCTACTGAATAATTTTGTGTGCAGTTGCATGAGATGGTGTGGGTTGAACGGGAAAGGTTCCTGCTTGAGGATGAAGCTGGGAGGCTCGGGGAGAGGTTTGCTGAGGCTGATCGCCAGATAAACGCTACTATGGCCAAGTCAAAGGAGAAAAGAACCGGAGGATGTGCTGAAACTCCCTGTTCAAAATGTAAGAAAGGGAAGGTACCATTGGCTGTCAGTGATGGTGTCACTTGTGCAAAGGCGGGTGTTGTAGCTGGATCCACTTCCGCCCCCCCCCCCCCGAGACGAAGATGGAGGAGGGATTACTCTGCCCTCCCACATCCCATGGCAACTAGGGCCTCTTCATGAGCAGTCAGAATTAATCTAAAGGTGAATAAGCAAGAGAGGATTTCAATTTCCACAGAGCAAGAGAAGGCTAGGATGAAGCTGCTATCCAGGCTTGGCATGCAAGAGGACTTTGAGTCTGGATGGGACTCAACGAACATGGGTGCTGAGTCAGATTTCAGTTTTGCGGATGTGGCCAATGGATTTGGTGCCAGCATGGGGTTTCGAGGTGCGGAGCTAGAGGATTTTTATGGCGATGTTGACTGATCCTCCCCTTGCGTGCTCTCCGTTTTGAACTTTTGGACTTGTTTGTTTTTTCTTTTTTCTTTTCTTGTTTTCTTTCTATGGCCTTCGGGCTGAGGTCGTAAGGGGTTTTCGGGTGTGGATCGGTGGATCCCTCCCCTCCCTTGTCTGTAGTGTCTGTGTCTTTTCTTTTAATAAATTAGGGGGGGGGGGGGGGGGTGGTTCCAGGAATATCCTGGACCTGAGCCTTCATTTCCCTAAAGAAATAAAACACATTAAAACCCTAAAAGTCCCTAAACCCTAAAACCACCCAAAACCCTCAAAATCCCCTCCAAACCATAAAAATCCATAAAAATCTTAAAAAATCATTAAAATACCTTAAAATGGGAAAAATGATTAAAAAAATTAAAATACTAAGAAAAAAATTAAAAAATTAAAAACACATAAAACCATTAAAAACCTAAAATGCTAATAACCCTAAAAACCATAAAAGGCCCTAAAAACCCTAAACCCCCCTAAAAATATAAAACCAATAAAAACCATAAAAATCAAAAAAATCCTTAAAATCACTAAAAACTCTAAAAAGCCTTTAAAAACCTAAAATGTTTTAAATCTTTAATAAACCTTAAAACCTTCCAAAACTAAAAAACACCCTAAAACCCTAAAAATTTATAAATACCAGAAAAGACAAAAAAACAAAAAAACAATTTAAACCCTAAAATCCTTAAAAACAAAAAACCCAAAAAATCCAAAAATCCATAAAAATCCCGAAAAACATTATTAAACACCAAAAAACCAAAACAAAAATAAGAAAACCTTAAAAAAATAAAAACACTAAAACAACTTGAAATGAAAAAGTCTCTAAAAAACCTAAAACACCTAAAAACCATTAAATAACTAAAATCTAACTAAAAACTCTAAAAACTCATTTCTCTTGTAAAAATTCTAAAAACAATAAAAACCTTAAAACTTTCAAAAAATAAAAAACCCTAAAAATCTATAAAAACCCCAAAAACACTAAAATCCCTAAAACTATAACAACCGTCAAAATATAAAAAAACTAACCATAAAAATAATAAAATCTCTAAAAATCCATCAATATTTAAAAAAACCAAAAAAATTGAAAAATAGTAAGAAAACCATAATAACCTCAAAATACTTAAAACAATTAAGAATATAAAAAATGAAAAAAAATAATAAAATACCTTAAAAACCCAAAATCTAAAAATCCCATCAAAATAAATGAAACCATAAAACCATAAAAAACATAAAAATCTCTCAAAATACTTATAAACATAAAAAACTACAATACAACTACAAAATTGGAAAACCCATTAGAAGACATTAAAATACTAAAAAATTATAAAAACCCTAAAACCCCCTAAAAGACTCTAAAAATCATAAAAACCATAAAACTGAAGAAAAAACATTAGGTGACCCTAGAAACCATTAATAAACCTAAGAACCACTACAAACTCTAAAAAAAAATTAAACCCCTAAAAATGATTAAAAAAAATTAAAAATCCTATCAAACCCAAAAAACTCAAAAAACCCCTAAACATTTAAAAGACCATGAAAACCCATAAGAAAACATTAATAACCTAAAACACATAAAACCCAAAAAAATTCTAAAAAAAATCAATAAAAACTATAAAAACACCTAAAACTCTCAAAATCAAAAAAAAATCCCAAAAAAATTAAATCCAAAAAAATATCAAAAATTTACTAAAAATGTAAAAAACCCTAAAGAATCTGAATAACCCCAAGAAAACTATTAAAAACTGACAACAATTAAAACCCCTAAGAAACCTAAAAACCTAAAAAACTTAAAAATTCAATGTCCCGGATTTTTATATAATGTTTTATAATTATATGAAATTATTTCAAGACCACGAAATTTGACGGCGCGTGATTCCAAGCCCCGGAGTGCCCGAAATGATCCGTCAAAGTTTTGTTAAACTTTAAATAGCACGTGTAAGTAGTTTTCTAGAAAAAGTGTAATAACTATTAAATTTTTTCCTAGATCAGAAATATGAGGGCACTGTTGCACTCAAGATTGTGGTTTTACCCGAGGTGCGACTTAAGTTTAGTCGGCGCGGGCCTCTAATGAGAAAACCTAAAAATGGAATAACTGTAAATAAAATAATTAATTGAAATTATTTTATTTTTCAAATTATTATAACTCATGAATGTTAACTCAGATTAAAAATATGAGAACACCGTTGAACTTGTGGGGGTATGCTCTTTTTAGGACGTTACTAACATTGGCCGGTAAGAGCCACCCACGAAAGTTAGTTTTTGGCCTTAAATAAAACAATTAAGTGACACTTATTTTATTGTAAAAATACATACCTTTTTAAGGGTAACTCGAATTAGAAATATGAGAGTACCTTTGGGTTCTTTGGGGCATGTTTCACTTAGGCATATTCTAACCTCGACCGGCATGGGTCGAGGGTGACTATTAACAATTTACTGAAATTTTTTTCGAGTGCGTTCAGTAGACACGCGAGCAACGTTTTCTAACATTGGAACTATTGCTCAGATTAAAAATCTGATGGAACTGTGGAATCCATATCATTAGGATTTACAAAAGGGGGGATTCACAATGACCGAATTAGGTCTAGAGAAAAAGTTTGTTTTTGGAACTTTAAATAGAATAAACAAAATAAATAAATTATGTTATTTTTATTCTATTCCTCAACGGGCAAGCAGTAAGGTGGGATCAGTGACGTTTCATGCTAGTAAATGTCTTGACCCTCCAATATATGTAACAAAAACGTTGGTGGAAATTAGGAACCTTCCTATTAATGAGCCCCATTAACTCCCCACATCGTTACTTACTCTCCCCCTCTCCTATAAATATATAGCTTAGTGGAGGGGAATTAGAACAGATTTGACAAGAAACAATGTTTTGTTGGAGTGCCATAACGTCGAGCCCTTAGTGGACAGAGTTGACCACATCAGGAGGTGATACGTGACACCGATGCCCCGAGCCGGAGTTTGACGTTCGAGCAGCAGTGAGGATAGCTTGTTGTGCGGATGGAGAACAATGAGACTCCCTTAACCATGAGTGCTCCAAACGTTTCATGGTAGGGGTAATTTTTTATTTGTTTGTTTTTGATTACCTCTTCCCCGTTCATGAAATTATACATAGAACGCGGGTCAACTGACTAAAGGGTTGACCTGTGATTCATTTTTCATTGCTGTAGATTGTTGTAGGGAGTCTTGTAGGGTTTAACTTATTGTTTAATTCAATTGCTCATTCAACCACTTTAAATTTATCCCCCTTGTATAAGAGATAATGCATAGGGAACATGCCTAATGAACATGGCCTGAACCCTCCGCCACTTTGCTACATCCTTGTGCCTCCACGGAATACCGACATCGCGACAAATCTGACCGACTATGTGGTGGGTCATGCGTCGACGCACACGGAAAGAGGAGGCCATGAAAAAAATCCATGGTGGTAATCAGAGTAGTTGGCCCCAGCCGACCGCAGAGGAGGTGTGACACTCCATCGCACGCCACTGGCGGGCTAAGAGGCTACCCCTCATCAGCCGCGACAGTCAGAGAAGGCTCATTAGCCATCTGCAGAAGGGAAGGGAAGCGTTCCGTCACGCACCGCCGGAGAGCAGGAAACCACAGTGGGGGAGGCAGAACCCATGAATTCAGCTAGTTCTGCGGTGACTGGGTAGAACCCATGTGGTTCCACCGCTTCAATGTCTGAATTTCCTTTGGCCATTCAGAATATTGGGGGAACGGCTCCCCCGAGTCGCTGGGCGGATGCACCGTGGGCCGCACCCTTCGCAGCCAGACTGCCCTCTAGAGGGCCGCCGCCAGCCCAACGGACCGCCGCCCAGCAGGACGGGCCTCACCCCCCCACCCCGCGGGTTAGACTGCCACTTTGTGGGGCCCAACCTATAAGGCATGGGCCGTCCATTTTTTCAGGTTGGGCTGGACCTCGGCCAAGCGGGCTAAGTCCGCCGCGGCCCATCCCAGACCGGGTCGGACCGAACCCAGACCCATAAACAATTAAAGGGCCTTATCATTAGAACCAGATGTCTGTTTGGAGAACCGTCTACGGTATTGGGATCCTGGGAGTGAGATAGTTATTTTTACCTAGTCCAAGATATTTTTTAAGAAACATGGAGTACGGTCAGGTAGGATCACACCCAAATCCAACCGGGCCCTCGGCACTGAAATGCCAATAATACACAGATCGAGCGTCTGATTGACGCGTCGTCTATTGCATTGAAACCCTTATGAAATGTAGGATCATTGGGATACTTCCTTTTGAGACTTTTAACCAGTTGTAATACGACTAATTTCTTGAGGAGCCGTTATTCCAAGCACTCTGCGTACAGAGACCTACAACTGGCTGAGACTTGAAAACTGCTTGACGATGGACACAGTGGGAAGTGCCTCTGTGTGACCCAACAATCCCATGGTGGGAAGAGACACTGTGTTACTCATCATGCCCATGATACCCATTAGGGACGAGTACCATAGCGATACATGGTTAGTAGGAAGCAGCTCTATGTGACCCGGTAGGTCCATTGTACTCTATAGAGGAAGAGTTCTCCAGCAGCTGAGGAGTTCTAGTTTTGTGATTGACGATTCTACAATTACTAACCTAGAATATACACTGTAGTGACTTCCATGGATATCAAGATGCAGTGAGTTTCTTGAGGAACAGTTCTCCCAAGAAGACTACGTATGGAACCATGTAGTTGACTTATACCTGAATACTACTTAACGATTGGACTAGTGGGAAGAGGCTATGTGTGACCCAGTAGGCCCATGATGAGGAGTGGCTCTGTGTGACCTGGAAGACCCACGATACTCAACAAGAGGAGTACCCCAGTTCAACCAAGGTGGGAAGTGGCTCTCTGTTACCCGACATGCCCATGGTGAAATGTGTCTCTGTGTGACCCAGCATTACCACGGCACCCATCAGGGATGGGTAACCCAGCAGTTGAAGGTTAGTGGGAAGAGTCTCTTTATTAATCGGTTGTCACACTATACTCGATAGAGGAGGATTTCTCTAGTAGCTGAGGAGTTTGATGATGTGATAACCATTTTACCCTTGACCAAAAGTGATACCTGATGTGATATGAGTTGTTTTGTGTACTTTTGCTTCATGATTTGTGGTTTTTACTTTGTGGAACTATAGGAGACCTATGGGGGTCTCAGGGTCTCTACTGAGTATCATTGTACTCACCCTTTTAGGGGATTCGCCCGCACCTTTTTGTGTCTAGTGCATATGACGCATAACATTGATTGAGGCTGAGGGAGCTACGACTGGGCGGTGCTTGGAGATGGACGTTTTTGGCATGACTGGATGTAGGGACTTCAAATCATGAGATGTTCCTACCCTTTAGGTAGAATCCATGGTGGACTATCCAGAGTTTCCTTTCACTTTTTCAGTTGTACTATTACATTTCTAGTTGGGTTTTATTCTGGTCCCCTTTACTTTCATCACTCATTACTACAATAGTTTACATCAGATTTTCTTTTTTTGTGTTATAGTCTATGTGGTTTCCCCTAATTGTGTTCTACTCTCTAAGATTGTACATGTTTAAAGGTAATTATTTCCTATTTTAGGGATATACCTTTCTGGTGCCAGTCGCCAGCCCCTAGACTTTGGAAGGTGGGATTTGGATAGTTACGACATTGCCTTGGGGGACGAGTTGTGACAATGTGGTATCAGAGGAGTTCGGTTCTGCTGAATAACTAGATCTTTGATCTTTTCTATGTGGCAATATTGTTAAGTGTTATGAGTGTGGTTTTTATTTTTGGGAGTCCGGTGTTGGTGCGGCGGCCGACATATCCATACACTAGGACCCAGAGTTCTGATTTCCGACTCAGCGCATGAAAACACAAATTTAATGTGTTTTTTAAAATTTTTATTTTGAATTCTTTAGAGTCAGCTCAACACGTATAACTTAATGACTATGTCACACCTATTCCTTATCAGTATTTTACTGCTTAGACTGACACCCAGGTTTCCTAAGAGAGTACGCGATGACGGCCCACCAAGCGATGAGGCCTCGGTGTAGGTCCCCCTTACATCATTGTCACCTTTGGTTGGTGTACCAGCAACACCACTACCCATTGGAAAGTCATTTCCACTAGCACCACAAATAGAGGGTGCACACCGATTGAGCATGTTTCATGAGTTCTAGCAGTAGAGGCCTATGAGGTTTTGAGGAAAGATGGACCTGTAGGTGGCTGAGGACTGTCTAGAGGCTATGGCCACAGTTTTTCACCTATTAGAGACACCAGTATAGTAGATGGTGATCTTAGATTATAGTCTTTTCTAGTGAGTTACTATGAGGATGGTCTGCATAACGATGATCCTTTGGTATGTGGACCATTTCCTGAGATAGTACCTTTGGGTAGTGTGTCATCTATATCACTAACTGTTGGTCTGCAGTTACAACCAGCAGTACCAGTAGAGGAAACATGTAGGATTAGAGCCTTACAAGTGTTTTAGCATCAGATGAACCTCAATTTTCAAGGTGAGTCTGACTCACAGGAGGCTAAGGAATGGCTTGATGAGGTGGCTGAGAGTTCCCTAGAGACTCTACAGCTTTGTCATGATGATGTGTTGGTAGCTGAAAATTCATCAAGGTGTACCGACCATCCTTGGTACTCTATGAATATAGTACGATCAGTGCTTCAGGGCTCAGACCTCCAAGCGAGGTGTGTTTGGGGACATCCAAGCCAACACTAACCTTCTATGCATTCCTACTTATGATAGGGTTCTAGAGATAACCGTTGTTGTTGAATGTTTTTTAGTTGATATAATAAATCTAGTGAATGTTAGCTATATGAAAGCAATAAACTGATGCCAGTCTTGAAGACTTGTGTAAGTAAACTTTTTCGGGATGAGGATGTGATAGGGACATATGAATCAATAGGGTAGTAGAAATTGAAGTGGAAATAGGAGAGCAACATGAGGTGGTATACATTTCAACATTTTACAACCACCACCTCAATGTGGTCCCCACTAGGCTCAGGGAGCTGGAGGACCGGGGAAGAGAGTAGCTGCATGTGGTTAAGAAGTGTGACCCAAGGAATCTAGGAATAATTAGAGGTACAGTCTGTGTCTACTAATAAATATCATATCAATATACACAGGTACCAATCATTCATTCATTCCACGAATCTTGTCCAATCCCTAGAGTTTCATGTTAAACCGTTGAATTGACGCTCATGTCTGGTGATAACTTTAGGAGGAGACTCGATAATCACACTTATGTCGACGGTGTGATCTGACCCTTAAGGTGAGAGTTTTGTTTGGAGCCTTTCGGTGGTAGCATCGATTCCTTACAACGTTAGTTTGGGTATAGACTTGGAATCCACAGTTCATAATCATATTGACTATATTAGGAAAAAATATTTTAGTTTATCTACAATGTGGAAATGGGGTTTTTCTTTGGTTGGCGAAAAAAAATGAAACCTAGGAAGCACAGGATAAACTCATGCATAGTAGGGTGAAACCAGTCATTCTTTAGTCGAATAGAATTACCCTCGTGACAGCATGAGTTTTCAGTTTTTAGTTCCAAAAAAGAGTGGTTGATCATGGGGACATCTTTTCAGAAGATATTTCCAGGATTACCTCCCCAAAGGGAGCAGGACGTCTGCTTTGGCTAGGTACTACCGAAGATTTGTACCCGACTTCTCCAGGGAAGCAGAACCCTTATCAGCTTTGACGAAAAAGGGGGAGCCTTTCCTGTTAATAGAGAAGTATCAACAAATCTTTCAGGAGCTGTGACAGAGACTGAAATGTAGAACTACACTGCCCATGACCTAGAGTTAGCAACAATGGTATTTGCACTGAAGATGTGGTGACACTACTTGATGTGTGGACGATTTACTATTTACTTTGATCACAAGAGTCTCAGGTGTATCTTCTCATAGAAGGACCGGAACATGAGACAATGGCGATGGATAGAGTTCCTCCAGGACTATGACTTTGAGATAGTCTATAATCATGGGTAGGGGAACATGGTAGTAGATGCACTCAGTAGGAGGTATGGTCTGCAGTTGTTGAGTGTGGCGATAGAGTAGATAGCTGCGTTACAGGTATCCTTTGTGGATGGAGATTGAGCAGCATACCATCAGTCTAAGACAGTCACACCCCCACTTCTTCAGCAAATTCAGGGGGGGCATAGCTTGAGATGTTTGCTGTGGGTCCCAACATGCTCAGATATCCTCAGGATGGTCTTCAGAAAGATTTTTGAAGGTGGGTAGCACATCATCCTCTTTAGAGGATGCACCATGGTACTGTTGATTCTTCATAAGAAGGTGTCGAGGGAGATCCATATATCCCCTTTAACGGTACATCTTGGAGTGGAGATGATGTACTAGGACCTCCGACTTTAGTGATGATGGCTCGGGATGAAAATATTAGTGGCAGAATTTGTATCATGATGCCTTAGTTATTAGCAAGTGAAAACTGTTTAGAGACGGCAGAAGTCTTATGCCGACAGGAGGATGGGTACCATGTCTTCTTATGGGTTTCATCTCGATGAGGTTTTTGGAGATATAGTCGGGGTGATAATTTATCTCTGAGGTTCATTGGATGCTTTCTAGATTCTCAATAGGGTGGTCAAGGTGGAGTACCGTCTATCTCATTCCCTATATATGCACCGGGTGCATAATATTTTCCTTGTCTCACAGCTGAGGAGATGCGTACATGATCAATCACACATTATCAACTAGGTAGAGTTATTCTTTGACGACGAGGTTACATTTACAGAGTTCTCGGTGGAGTTTGAGGATTGACTGGACTTGGTCCTTCGTGGGTCGTCGATAGCTCTGG
Source organism: Viscum album (assembly GCA_963277665.1). Lineage (NCBI taxonomy): Eukaryota > Viridiplantae > Streptophyta > Magnoliopsida > Santalales > Viscaceae > Viscum > Viscum album. Next base: position 1,419,345,109 of record OY728136.1, on the reverse strand, counting down.
TTCGCATTTGCTGGTAGTACGGGAACCTCCAGGAGAGCACATGGGAGAGGGAGGCTCAAATTCGTGCCCAGTGCATCCATTTGTTTTCTTAGTATATGTTTCAGAATTCAGGGGTGTAAATACCTAAGGTGGGAAGAATTTAATGTCCCAGAATATCCATATAATTTTTTTAATTATATGGAATTATTTCGAGACCGCGAAATCTAACGGTGTGTGATTCTGAGGCCCAGAGTGCCCGGAATGATCTGTCAAAGTTTTTTTAAACATTAAATAGTGCATGTAAGTAATTTTCTTGAAAATGTTGAATAACTCTAAAACAGTTTCCCAGATCAGAAACCTGAGGGAACTATTGCGCTCAGGATGGTGGGTTTACCCTAGGTGCCACTTAAGTTTAATCTGCGTATGCCTCTTATGAGAAAACCCAAAAATGGCATAACATTAAACAAATAATTAATTAAAATTATTTTATTTTCCAAATGCTTATAACTCACGAATGGTAACTTAGATTAAAAATAAGAGATCGTCGCTGAAATCATTATGGTATTCTATCTTTTTGAAGATACTAACATTGGCCGGTATGGGACACTAGTGAAAGTTAGTTTTTGGCGATAAATAAAATAATTAAGTGACAATTACTTTATTGTAAAAATCCATTACATTTAAACGGTAACTTGGATTGGAAATCTGAGAGTACAGTTGGGTTAATTGGGGAATGTTTCACTTAAAGGAGATCCTAACCTCAACTGGCGCATGTCGAGGGTGACTGTTAATAATTTACTGATCTTTTTTTCGGGTACATTTAGTCAACGCGTGAGTGGAATTTTCTAAATTTTGAACTGTTTAATGGATTAAAAATATTAGGGAACCATTGAATCTGTATCATTTAGATTCTCTAAAAGGGGGATTCACTATGACCATATTAGGTCCGGAGAAAAAGTCTGTCTTTTGAACTTCTAATAGAATAAATAAAAAAACGTCATTATTTTATTTTTATTCTATTCTTCCGACGGACAAGCAATAAGGTGGGACCGGCAACGTGTCAACAAAATAAATGGATCAAACCTTAAATCTAAGTAAAATCAATGTTGGGGGAAATTTGGAATCTTCCTATTAATGATCCCCATTAACTCCTCACATTGTTATTTACTCTCCCCCTCTCCTATAAATATAGAGCTTGGCGGAGGGGTATCAAAAAAGATTTTCCAAGCAACGAAGTTCTGTTGGAGTGCCATAACGCCAACCCCTTATAGGAGAGTGACACCCCCAGTAAGAGGTGTCGTGCGACACCGAAACCCCGAACCAGAGATTGACGTTCGAGTGGCGGTGAGGACAGCTTGTTGCGGGGACGGAGAACAACGAGACTCCCTCAACCGTGAGAGCTCTCCAACGTTTCAAGGTAGGGGTTATTTTTCATTTATGTGTTTTGATTCCCTATTCCACGTTAATTAAATTATATGAAGAACGTGGGTCAAACGACTAATGGGTTGACATGCGATTCATTCGACTTTTTGGGAGGTTGTTGTGGGGAGTCTTGTGGGGTTTATCTTATTGTTTAATTCAGTTTCTTATTCAACCCCTTTAAATTTATCCCCCTTGTTTATGAGATAACATAGAGGGTGCCTACCAAATGAACATGGCCGAAACCCTCTACCACTTTTCTACATCCTTGTGCCTCCACGTAAGACTGACATTGTGATGAAACTGACCGGCTACATGGTGGGTAGCGCATCAACGCACTCCGCAAGACGAGGCCGCGATAGAAAGTCACGACAGTCATCAGAGCAGCTGGCATCGGCCAGCTATGGAGGTGGTGGGGAACACCGCCGTGCACCACCTATGTGAAAATTATCCGCCACTCCTCAGCCGTGGCAGTTGGAGAAGGCGGCTGGCTCGTTAGCCAGCCACAGAAGGGAAGGGCGGTGCGCCATTGCGCACCGTCGGAGAGTAGGAAACCGTAGTCGAAGCCACGATGGAGGAGGTGGAACCCATGAATCCGTCCGATTCCATGGTTACCGAGTGGCTCCCACATGGAATTGCTGCTTCAAAGAGTGAACAACCTTTGGTCGTTCGGGGTATCGAGGGAGAGGATCCCCCGAGTCGTTGGGCGAAAGCACCTCGGGCCACACCCTTCGCGGCCGGACAACCCGCCAGAGGGTTGCCGCCAGCGGTCCAGGTCGCGCCCCCCCCCCACGGGTCGGGCCACCCCTTTGTGGGCCTCAACCTATATGACCCAGGCTTCCCTTGTGGGACATCCCTTTTTTCAGGCTGGGCCGGACCTCGGCCCCGCCCAGACTGGGTCGGGCCGGGTCGGTCGGACCGGGTCGGACCGGAACCGAGCCCAGATACACTTAAAGGGCCTTATCTTGAGAACCAGATGTTTGTTTGTTGAAAATTCTATGGAGTTGGGATCCTTGGAGTGAGATACTTCTTTTGACATACTCCATGAGAGTTTTGGGGAAACTTGGAGTACGGCCGGGTTGGATTGCACCCAAATCCAACCGGGCCCTCAGTACTGAAATGCCAATAACACACAGACCGAGTGTCCGATTGACGCGCTGTCTGTTGCGTTGGAACCTTTATGACATGGAAGATCATCGTGTTACTTCCTTGTGATAATTTGTACTAGTTTTAGTATGACCGATGTCTTGAGGAGCGGTTCTCCAAAGCGCGCTACGTACGGAACCCTGTAGCTGGCTGAGACCTGAAGACTTATTGACGATGGACAAGGTGGGAAGCGGCTCTGTGTGACCCAGCATGCCCATAGTAGTAAGCGGATCTGTGTGACCCAGCATTCCCAGGACACCCATCAGGGATGAGTACCACATAAGATCAAGTTTAGTGGGAAGTAGCTTTGTGTGACCCAGCAGACCCACAGTACTGGATAAAGGAGGAGTTCTCTAGCAGCTGAGGAGTTTGAGGTTTTTTACTGATGATGCTATAGCTACTACCCTAGAATATACATTGTGGTGACTTCTATGGATATCTAGATGAAGTGAGTGTATTGATGATGGGTTCTCCCAAGCAGACTATATATGGAACTCCGCGGTTGGCAGATACCTAAAGAGTGTTTGGCGATTGGCCCAGTGGAAAGCGGCTCTGTGTGTCCTAGCAGGCCCACAGTGGGGAGCAGCTCTATGTGACTCGGCAGACCCATGGTACTCTACAGGAGGAGTACCTCAGTTCGACCAAGGTGGGAAGAGACTTTGTGTGACCCGGCATGCCCACAGTGGGAAGCGGCTCTGTGTGACCCAGCATGCCCACGGTACCCATCAGGGATGGGTACCACAGCAGTTCATGGTTAGTGGGAAGGGACTCTGTGTGACCCAGCAGGCCCACTATACTCAATAGATGAGGATTTCTCCAACAGCCGAGGAGTTCAATGTTGTGATAACCCTTCTACACTTCACCTAATGTGATACCTGGTGTGAGCTGACTTATGTTGTGTACTTTTTCTTCATGCTTTATGGTTTTTCCTTTGTGGAACTCTAGGAGACCTACAGGGGTCTCAAGGTCCTTACTAAGTATTGTTATACTCACCCCTTCACGTGCTTGGCCCGCAACTTGTTGTGTCTGGTGCAGATGACGTACAACATTGATTGAGGTCGAGGGAGATAAGACTAGGCAGTGCTTGGTGATGGACCTTGTTGGCGTGATGTGACACATGGATTTCAGATCGTGAGCTGTACATACCCTTAAGGTAGTATCAGTGTGTATGATATGGAGAAACATTTCACTTTTTTAGTTGTATTTATACTTTTCTAGTTGGACATGTATTCCGCTCCCCCCCCTTTTACTTCCAGCACCCATTACTACATTATTTTACTTCACAGTTGCTTTTGTTGCATTCTTGTTTATGTGGTTTCCCCTTATTGTGTTCATCTCTGTGAGTTTGTATAGGTTTAAAGGCAATGCCTTCCCATTTTAGGGATATGCCTTTCCAGTGTTAGTCGCCATCCCCTGGCCTATGGAAGGCGAGCTTGGGTTAGTCACAACACGGGCCCCGGAGGACGAGTCGTGAAAAAAACCCCTAAAAGCCCCTAAAACGCCAAACCCTTTTAAATATATACCCCCCAAAAAAACCATAAAATCCTTAAGAACCGATAAAACACCGAAAACTACTAAAAAAATATACATATCAATTTAAACCCCTAAAAATATTAAGAGTTTCTAAAAAACATTAAACCCCTAAAACATAAAAACCAATAAAACTCCAAAAAAAATATAAAAAAACCTATAAACCTTCAAAATCTTTAAAAATTTCAAATAACATAAAAGTTCTGAAAGGCGTAAATATCCCTAAAAACATAAAAAACCAAAAAAACCTAATAAACCATTAAAAAATATTAATAACCTAAAACACTTAAATCTCCTAAAATACTTAAAAATTGATAAAACCCCTAAAATACCTAAAAATACTATAAACCCAAAAAAAGTTAAAACCATAGAAAACCCTAAAAACCCATAAAATCCCATAAACACCTAAAAATCCACTAAAACTATAAAAACCATTTAAACCCCCAAAAATGTTAATGAAAATGAAAAACCCTAAAACTCTAAAAAATCACATAATCTTAAACACCTTAAAGACCATAAATCCCCTCAAAATCCCTAAAAACCCTAAAAACATAAATACCATAAATTTTTTCTAAAAACATAAAAACTGTAAAAATTGTGAAAACCCTAAGAAAAAATATAAAAACATAAAAACACTTTAAACCCCTAAAAACCTAAAAAATGATAAAAACACTAAAAAATATAAAAACCCCAAAAAATATATAAATCCCTAAAAAACCTCAAAATATCTAGAAACCCTAAAACCATAAAAATACTCAAAAATACTTAAAATCAATAAAAACATAAAAAACACTTAAAACTAATGAAAACCCTAATAAATGGTAAAAACCCTAAAACTACTAAAAATGCCCAAACATTCCAAAAATTCTCTAAACCCCAAAGAAATCTCATAAAAACCATAAAAACCCAGAAAAATCGAAAAAACCCCAAAATAATTAAAAACTCTAAAAATCATTTTAAACCCCTAAAAACATTAAAAAACTCTAAAAAACCTTAAAACCCATAAAAAAATTAAAAAACCTTCAAAAACATTTTAAAAAATCCGAAAATATACCTAAAATTTACTAAAACATAAAAACCTTTTAAAATCTAAATAACCATAAGCAAAAGTTAAAATGATAAAAATATTTTAAACCCCTAAAAATGATAAAAACCCTAAAAATCCCTAAAAACCCAAAAAATCCCAAAAAACCTAAAAAATAACTAAAAAATAATAAAAATACTAAAAACTCTGAAATTTCCACAAAAATAAAAAACCATAAAAAACATGAAAATCTCTAAAAAACCTTTAAAACCTAAAAACACTTAAAACAACTGAAAAACCTAAAAATGTTAAAAACCCAAATTTTCACTAAAACCCCTAAAAATAAATATAAACCATAATAATGCTTAAAAATCTTTAAAACACAAAAAACCCATAAATACTAAAAAATTCCTTAAAACTAGAAAACCCCTTTAAACCCCTAAAAATACAAAAATAATATAGAAACCTTCAAAACACTAAAAACCCAAAAAACCCTAAAACTCTAAAAAACAATAAAAAACAAAAAAACCTAACAACCCTCAAAATCTCTAAAAACCATAAATTAAAAAAAAAATCCAAAAATGCCCTAAAATATCTAAAAACATAAAAACCCAAAAAAACATAGAAAAAACATTGGAAAATTTTAAAAACACAAAACAAAAAAACCCTAAAAAACTAAGAAATTATAATACTATAGATAACCTTTAAACCCTCAAAATCCTTAAAAACATAATAAGCTATTTTTTTTAAAAAAACAATAAAAATCCCCAAAAATGTAAAAACCCTTAAAATACCATAGAATATTTTAAAAACATAAATCACCAAACACCCTTAAAAAACTAAAAAGAACTATAAACAAAAAAAACAAAAAAATACAATAAAAACCTAACCCCCCCCCCCCTAAATCCATAAAACACCCTAAAACCATAAAAAACATGAAAACCCATAAAAACCATCAAACCACAAAGAACTATAAAAACCCATTATACGCCTAAAACATTAAAAAACTCTAAAAAAACCCTATAAATAAATAAGGATAAAACCATAAAAAATACCCTTTAAACCCTGAAAACCATCAAAGTTCATAAAAATCCTAAAAACCATTGAATCTTAAAAAATCCCTAAAAATAAATAAAAAACCTAAAATCCCAAAAAACCCTGAAAACACAATGAAATATATAAAACCCTAAAAATAAATGCAATAATAAGAACCTAAAAAATGATAAAAACTCTAAAAACCCTAAAACCCTAAAAACACAAATAAACTCTGAAAATCACAAAAACCCCTAAAACCATACTAATCCTAAAAAATCCATAAAAACAATATAAACATAAATTCCCCTAAAACCCATTGAAAATCCAACGAAAAACATAAAAACCTAAAAAAATTGATACCCTTACAATCCTAAAAAATACTAAGAACCGTAAAAGGACCAAAAAACTCTAAAACCCCTAAATCCCTTTAAAACCCCTAAATACCTTGAAAACCAAAAAATCCCCCAAAACACTCTAAAAACACTAAAAACTATTAAAACCCTAAAATAATTTAAAAAACATGAAAATTCATAAAAATCATAAAAAACTAAAAAAACATAAACCACAAAAAACCATAAAAACTCTCAAAATGCTAAAAAAACGTAAAAACCCCTCAAAATCCCTAAAACCCTTAAAAATTAATAAAAAAATAATAATCCCTAAAAACAAGAAAAACATAAAACACCCTAAAATCATTGAAAACACCTATATAAACATTAAAAACCTAAAAACACCAAAAACACTTAAAATACTATAAAATACAAAAAACCCTAAAATCCCTAAAATAACCATAAGAATCATAAAAATCATAAAACCCATATAAAACAAAAAAAAACCAAAAAACACATAAAAATCTCTATAAAATCTAAAAACCTTTAAAATATCCAAAAAAAATTAAACACTCTAAAAAACCGTTAAAACCTAAAAACTCAAAAAAAACTAAAACCCAAAAAAAACATAAAAACAGTTAAAACACTAAAAATCCCTAAAGCCCTTCAACACCCCCCAAAACCATAAAAAACCATAAAAATTCATAAAAATAAATAAAAAGATAAAAATCCTAAAATTCTTGAAATATAATAAGAAAACATTAAAAACCTAAAAACACATAAACACCCACAAAACATGAAAAATGATAAAAACATATTGTTCGCTTTGGGTCTGCGCTGATGTTCCAGGTTTGTTCCTTGGCTCCTACTTTGATTCTTGCTGATATCTCTGGTTGGTCTGTGCTTTGCTACAATCTGGTTGTTTTCCTGTGGTTCCAAAGCGGTCTGTTTGGTCCCGTGATGCTGGTATTTTTTTTGGTCCTCATGTGAGGTGCTACATGCTGGTTGTGCTTTGCGTTTTCTGGGTCGCTGGATGGGCGATTTGGGCTGTGGATTGATTATTGGCAGCTTTTTTCCCTTGGTTGGGCTTCTGGGTGCGTATGATGGTGAGCATTTCTACTGAGATGACGTTTGCTTCTGGGAGGTGTGCTGTGGTTTGGTTTGTGGTCCTTTGTGCTGTTGATGGTTTGGTTGTGTTTTGGCATGGATTCTGGTCATTGGTTCTATTGAGTGGTGAGGGGTATTGTATGGATTTTGGGTGTGTTTCTTGTTTTAAGCTGGAGAGCTGGTGGCTGGTTACTGATTGGCTGGGATGTGATGCTGGGTTGACTAATGGCTTTGGTGATGGTGGTCTGATGCTGCTGGTGGTGAATCTCCTTGGTGAGAAGTTGCTGGATGTTAAATGGTGTGTTGCTGAACATTGGTTACTGCTTAGCTGGGAAGTACTGAAGGAAATTTGTGGTTGCGATGATTGGAAGTGGTTCTGGATGCTGGTGCTAGCTGGATGTGCTGTTATGATGCTACTGTTGTGCCTGGTTTTCGAGTCTTTTTCTTTTTTTCTTTTCTTCTTATGGGATTATCTTAGGGTAAGGGTCGATTGACCCTGCCCCGCCCGGTCTGCATTGCTTAGTTTTTTTCTTAATAAATTTTAGGGGGGGGGGGGGCGGTCAGGAATAGCCTGATCCTAAACCGACCTTTACCCTAAAAAACAATGAAAATGCTAAAAACCCAAAAAAGTCCCTAAAAACCCAAACAATCACTAAAAAATAAAACCTCTTAAAATCTTAGAAAAATCATAAAACTTATAAAATACCAAAATAACAACTAAAAACTTTTTAAAACCAATTAAAACCCAATTTTTTTATGAAATAGTGAAACACCTTGAAACCCTAAAAAACTCAAAAAAAAATCTAGACCACCAACTATAAGAACCCTAAAAATCACAGAACCATTAAAACCCCAAAAAATTCCAAAAAATTATAAAAACCCAAAAAAAATCTCTAAAAATCTCTAAAAATGTAAGAAACTATAAAAACATCAAAACTACTAGGAAAACCTTAAAAACCTAAAAACACATAAAACCCCTTAAAAACAAAATAACGCTAAAACCCCTAATACCCTAAAAACCTTCAAAACCCCAAAAACTATCAAAATAAAAAAAAATCTTAAAAACCCATCAAAATCCATAAATTCCATAAAAAGACCTAAAACATAGAAACCCAAAAAACCACGAAAACCCTAAGAAAACCAAAAAAACCAAAAAACACATTAATCCCTGAAAAAAATGCTAAAAACCCTAAAAACATAAAAAAAACAAAAACCCCTAAAAACCATAACAACCTCTAAAAAATTATAAAATAGAAAAATAAAATAAAAAACATTAAATACCCTTTAATCCCCTTAAAATTTTAAAAACACTAAAAAACTATTAAAACCCAAAAAAGTCCAAAAAAACCCCAAAAACCCAAAAAACAATAAAAACACTAAAACCCCTATAAAGTTTAAAATTCCTAAAAACTCCTTAAAATATTTGGAAACATAAAAACCCCTAAAACCCCTATAAAGAATATAAATCATAGAAAACCCTATAAATAAGTGGAAAAAATAAAAAAATAAAAACCATAAGAAAATCATAAAACCCTAAAAACAAATTAATCCCCTAAGAAACCTAATAACCACAAACCCCTAGAAAAACCTAAAAACCCTACAAAAACATAAAACCCCTAAAAAACCTAAAAACCCCACAAAATAACTTAAAAGACCATAAAACCCCTAAAACCACTGAAAACCATAAAAAAATACCAGAACAATAAAAAACCCTAGAAACCCTAAAAATCACAAAAAACTCTAAAATCCATTTAAACTTTAAAAAACTCTAAAAACCTTCAAACCCCTAAAAAACTAAATGAAAACCCCCTAACAAAAAAAAACCATAAAACCCTAAAAAATCACAAAACCATAATAAACCATTAAAAACCTTAAAACCCATAAAAATCTATAAACACTATAAAAATCCTAAAAATCCTAAAAAATCTCTAAAAATTCAAATAAATGTTAAAAACCTTAAAACACATTTAAACACTAAGAAAACCATAAAAACCTAAAAACACTAAAAAACCCTAATAAAAAAATCAAACTTAAAAAACCTCTAATACTCATAAAAACCCCTCAAAATTTGTAAAACCCTAAAAACAAAAAATATCCTAAAAAATAAAAAAATGTAAAAAACCCCAAAACCCCTAAAAACCCCAATAAAACATAAAAAATCACAAAAAAAACATGAACCCCCTAGAAAACCATAAAAACACAGAAAAATATTAAAAATGATAAAAACATATAAAAACACTAAAAACCACTAAAAATAAAAAAACCCTTTAAACACGGACAAATTATAGAAAACTCTAGAAAAACATAAAAGACTAAAAACTCCAAAACACTAAAAAAATCCAAAAACATTTAAAAACTCCAAAAACACCCCTAAAATTTTAAAAACTATAAAAACCCTAAAACCTTAAGAAACCATCAAAGTATATAAAATACCTAAATATCCATAAAATCCAAAAAATTTCCTAAAAAACCTTAAAAATGTAAAAACTCTGAAAAAACCTAAAAAATATAAAAACCTAAAAACAATAAAAAAACTAAAGGCTTAAAAACCACTAAAACCTAAACACCCCTAAAAACATTAAAAATCTCAATAAACTCTCAAAAACCATAAATTCCCAAAAAATCATAAAAATCCAAAAAATCCCTTTAAATCTATAAAAACCAAAAATATCTTGAAAACTCTAAAGGATACCATAAAAACCTAAAAAACATAAAACCCCTAAAATCCAAAAAAATAGTAAAACCATATAACCAAAAAAAACACTAGAATCACTAGAAACACCTAAAACCATAAAAACCCTACAAACCATAAAACAAAAAGAACTAAAAAAATAACTAAAACCACTAAAAACTATAAAAATTATTCAAATACCACAAATGTTAAAAAAACATTAAAAATATTTAAAAAAGATTTAAAACAAAAAAACCTAAAAAAAATACAGAAACCCCTAAATAACCTTAATAATCCTTAAAATATATAAAAACCGTAAAAACCATAAATATCCAAAATAATGCTTAAAAACTCTAAAAATATGAAAAAACATGAAAAAACAAGATAATCCTAAGAAAACATGAAAAAACTACAAAAAATTAAAACCCCTAAAAGCACGACAAATTTTAAAAACCATAAAAAACCCAAAATACCCTACAACCCCCTAAAAACTATAAAACCCCTAAAACATTAAAAAACATAAATACCCAAAACACCTAAATAAACACTAAAAAATCTAAAAACCCATTAAACCCATAAAAATTCGAATAACTCTAAAAACATTTAAAACCTATAATATAACAAACCATTTAAAACCCAATAAAACCATAAAAAAAATATTAAACTAAAAAAACACTAAATACCCTCAAAATCCCTACAACACTAAAGACCATAAAAATTATATAAAGGAATAAAATCCTAAAAACATAAAAACCCTTAAAACATTGAAGAAAATATTAAAAACATATAACCACTTGCAACCCATAAACAATATAAAAAAAATACTAAAATAACTAAAAATAAAAAAAACCCATCAAAACCCATAAAACATAAAAAACACTAAAAACACTAAAAACCTCCTATTAACACATAAATACCGTAAAATCCCCCTAAAAACTCTAAAAACCGATTAGAAAAAGATACATTAATAAATATAAATAAATTATAAATACTAAAAACTAAAAAAACCTAAAAAATAAAAAAAACATAAAACCCCTAAAAAGCACTAAAAATAATAAAATACCCTAAAAACCCTTTTTTCATAGTTCCTTGAAACGTGTGTTCTAGTTTAAGAATCATTGATTTTTCGCAGTTTCCATTGGATTTATTCACGGAACTGGAAACATCCAATAGTTCTTTATCCAAAAAGGTACATGCTTTCCAAAGGTAGGTGTTCGTTAAGTTTGAACTTTACGATACTTAAGAACATGCATTGGTCGAGAGGATGAGTGTTTGGAAACATCACAACATTTTGGGGGGAATTATTTTCTACTTCAGGACACTATTTTAAAATTTATGATATTTTTATGAATCCTAATTAATTCACCATGTATAACATAGGTTTCCCTTGTAATTTGAAATCACTTCCTAACATGGGTAAAATTTATAATCATTTGTATATATCAGAGGTTCTTTATTATTAGAGATATCTATATGTATTCTAGGTTCTCCCTCAATAGTATCCTCTCATATACTATTTAGTGATTCATTTAATCATCACTATGATAATACTGGTTTTTAATCCACTCAGTGGGGTACTTTGGAGTTTATTGTCATCCAGGGAGATGAAGGTTTCTTTTGATATTGGGATTGTACACATAAAATGGGATACCTGCATATCCTTGTGAAAGGAATCAGAACCCTCATAGTTCGGTGCTGCTTAATGGGACACATCATACCTTTTCAGGTCATGTGATATGAACCAATCCATACAGTTTAATGTTATGTGGTAAGGACATGTAAGTGAAAGGTGATTAGTCAATGTTTGGCATGGGAATTATGACAAAGTAGCCCAAGGAACATGGAAATGATATGAGTTTCCAAGTAATATTAGACCCTATTTAGAATATGGACTTGGAAGAATAAGGTTGACTTGAAGTGATAGGTTTGAACCTCAAGGAGGCTTCATACGTATCCCATTTGGATGGGAATAAAATCCCACAGAGTTTGATAAGTATCGTAGGAGAGTATAGTTCTTAGAGAGAAATGAGTTTGGGATTAATTCCTAAAAAGGATGAATTGATGATTTGGGGGTTTAATTTGGGTATTATTCTTAAGGATGATGCCAAGATTAAGGAAATTAGGGTTGAATTCCCAAAGAGGATATCCAATGAGCTCAGACCCTGAGAAAGATTCATATGTATCCCAATTATGGTTCTAATTAGAGTTATCATAGTTCAATTATTGTGTTGGGGTTTATGCATAAGAGATTCCCATTGGAGGGGACATGATTGGGAAAACCCTTTTGGAAGGGCATCCTTTTGATTTCAGGCCTTCAAGATGGTGTCATACATATCCTGGTTTGAACAAGAATCAGAGTTCTCGTAGTACAAGATTGTGTTGTGCATTATGCATAAGAGATTCCCATTGGAGGGGACATGATTGGGTAAACCCTTTTGGAAGGTCACCCTTTTGAGATCGGGCCTCTGAGCAGTCATCCTATATATCCTAGTTTGAATAGGAATCAGAGTTCTCACAGTAAAAGATTTTGTCGGGGCTTCTTCATAAGAGATTCCCATTGGTGGGGACATGATTGGGTAAACCCTTTTAAAAGGGAACCATTTTGAGCTTGGGACTTCAAACTCACATCCTACATATCCTAGTTTTAACAGCAATCAGATTTCTCATTGTTCAAGATTTTGTGAAAATGTTGTGATCATGACAACTCTCTAAGACCATCTGAGTCATGCCCAGTGTGAGAAACAAGTGGATGTCCAATATTCAACAAAGGCACCGACACTTTTCCTCCTCCGCTGGTGGAAGAGGGAGCATGCCTATGGCGGCGAGGGTGGACGACGTCGAGTCGACACAAGAAGAGGGAGAGGATACCCATGAAGAGGGAAAGGGGATGAGCTATACCTCGATTCTATTTACATTAGAATATGGTCCAATTTAAGGAAGGAGTGAAGGTGAAGGATGTAGAGAGGAGAAAGACTGCAACCACCATCTTAAAAGGTTAGGGTCTTACATTAGGATGGCTGCCCTAGTGGATCTCGGTAGGGTAGGGAGAATTTTCATTTTCTTTTGTAGAAAATAAAGTTTGAATAGTACCTTACCTACTAGAGTCTTGTGGTTCTGGGTCTTAGAGGTGAAAAGGGGAGGAAAGAACCCAAACCATAATCCTCAAAACCGGGAACATCCCAAAACTGTTCCAGGGATAATGGTCTATGTGACTGCAGATAAACAAACCCAAATAGGAGACATGCTGATGTGACTTTACCAAAGGTTTGATATGTCAGGAGGTTTTGTTTGAGGTCTCAACAGAATCCCTTTCATACAAGGGAGCTAATAAAGAAGAAGCATTTCCATGAATGGATTTGAAGAGGGCTTAATAGATTGTAGTCTAAGGAGAGTAGTTGAATCAAAGAGGGGCACCCAAGTAGGTAGTGGCATGCAAGTATGGGCATGAAAGTAGGCTTAAGCGAGCTGATATTCACTTGAGTGATGAAAAAACTAGATTCTAGTACTTGGGAGAGACCAGAATCAAGCCATCAAGAGTATTCACAGGTATTCTAAGAAGTGGGACTCTCAAGTTACTATGAGATAAATAGGTGGCTCACAAGTATTTATGATTTAGGGATGTTAGGTTCCTTAGGCGTGAAAGTGTTATTTATTTCAAACACTAAAAGGACATAATTACTATGATCCTCTTTCAATTCCTCTGTTTTTTGTGTTAAAGAACTACCTTGAATGTTTCAGAAGATGTAGGCGAAGCACTAGGGTGACCAGAGTTGCAATTAGGTTTCAGGGAAATTCGTCCGTACAAATGAAGGCCCCAATGTTCTATTTATAGTAAAAAATAAGATCCTAGGAGAAAGGAGTTTTGTCACATAAGTGGGTTGTGCGTCATCTTTGTGCCGCGCAAGTGGTTGTGCGCCGGATGGGTGGTGCTCAAGTAGACATGCATTCCGTTGGTGATTTGGCCTAACTGGGGCTCCCCTTTGAGGATATATCCCAAATAATAGCATCATTCATCTCCATCATGGTGGCACACTTGTGTTTCCACGCGGGTACATTCGGGCCAATGTCTTTACAACCGTCACTGACCCCCAAGGAAAATGCAGAGTTGCACCGTGAACTTTTCGAGCCTGATTTAGGTTATTTTGATTCGCGACACTTGAAATGCATCTTCCAATTACAGAGAAGGGTATGGAACACATTTCATTGTGTCTATAACCCTAAATATCCATAAAAATCCTAAAAAATCCTAAAAAATCCTGAAAATACATAAATAGTAAAAAAACAAAAAAACAAAAAACTCTATATGAAACGATTAAAAACATAAAACACTTAAAACCCATAAACCCTAAAAAAATAAGAACATTAAAAACCAAAAAAACCCAAAACCCCGAAAATCTATCCAAATCACTAAAAAACATAACAAAGAATAAAAAACTTAAAAAATTCCTCAAAACCACTAAAACAATAAAAAAACATGAAAAATCATAACAAAAACATTAAAGAACTAAAAATACTTAAAACCCCTAAATATGTAAAACCCATAAAAGACTTTAAAAACCATAAAACGCTAAAAACATTATAAAGCATAATAACTTATAAAATAATAAAACCCAATAAAACCCTTTAACCCAAAAAATATTAATGACGTTAAAAAAATTAAAACCCTAAAACACACAAAAAAACCCTAAAACCCAAATAACCATAGAATCCCTAAAAACACTAAAAACCTCTAAAACCCCTAAAAATACCTACAAACAGTAAAAATCCATAAAAATCCTAAAAAATCCTAAAAATAAATAAAATGTAAAATACCCTAAAAACGTGAAAACACCTAAGAAAACCATAAATACATGAATGCCCTTGAAACCCCTAAAAACCGAAAAAATGCTAGAAATCCTAAAAACATAAAAAAACCCTTAAAACCCTCAAAATCCTAAAGCACCTAAAAACCCTAACAAACATTAAAATCCATAAAACACTCTATTATAAAAATACCCCTAAACACCCTACAAGCCACTAAGAAAACCATAAAAATATAAAAACAATTTAATCCCCTAAAATACTAAAAATACTAAACACCCTAAAAAACACTAAAACATATAAAATCCTCAAAATAAAAAAAAATCTCTTATAACACCATAAAAATCCTTAACAATCCCAAAAATTCAATAAAAACATCTAAAAACCCTATAAAACCCGATAAATAACATAAAAATATAAAAAACACTTAAAACCTCTAAAAATAAAAAATAAAACTAAAACCCATAAAAATATAATAATCCTGAAATCCAAAAAAACCCAATAAAACCTTAAAAATACTAATAACCCATAAAAATTATAAAAACCAATAAAAGACTAAAAACTATTTAAACCCCTAAAAAAATTAAAAAATTAAAAAACCCTTAAACCCTTAAAAACTCAAAATAACACCTAAAACCCCAAATAAACATAAAACCCAAAAAACCCAAAAAACCATAAAAACTAGAAAAGTAATAAAACAAAAATAAATTTTTAAAAAAACATAAAAAACATAAGAAAACACTGAATACAAAAAACAATTTAAACCCCTAAAACTCTAAAATCCTTAAAAATAGTAGAATCCATAAAAATATAAAAATTTATATAAAACTCCCTATAAACACAGGAAACATAAAAAAAAAACAACACATAAACATTAAAAACCTAAAAACAAATAAAAAAACTAAACATCATAAAAAACAACTAAACACCCTAAAAACACTAAAAACTCTAAAAAACCCTAAAAGACCATGAAACCCCTCAAACCTCTAAAAACTATAAAAACCTAAAAATATTAAATTCTCATAAAAATCCTAAAAAACCACAAAAAACTATAAAAACCCATTAAAATTATAAGAACAATGAAAAACTATAAAAGCCTAAAAAAACCTAAAAAAACCCAAAAAGCCCTTAAAACCAAAATTTCTAAAAAAACCCCTAAAACCCCTCAAAATCCCTAAAAAAATCCATTAAAATACTAAAATGGAATTAAAAATCCCTAGAAACATAAAAAATGAAAAACACTATAAACTCCTCAGAAAACCAAAAAAACCAAAAAATACTTAAAACGTAGAAAAAAAATCCAAATTGCAAAAAACCATATAAACCACATAAACACTAAAACCATAAAACCCTAAAAACCCATGAAAAACTCTAAAATCCAATATGAACCCTAAAATACACTAAAATCTCTAAAAACCATTCAAACCCTTAAAAATGCTAAAAATGAAGGGGAAGAAATTATGGAAATTTGATAATATTGAAAGTCGTATCTCTGAAGTTTGGGGGTTCAATGGCTGAAAGATGACTGCAATGGGGCGTGGATTCTACCATGTGGTGTTCCCCATGGATAAAATGAAATAGAAAGCTTGGAGTTTTGGCTCAATTTCCCTTAATCCAGGGCTCCTCAGAATACAGAAATGTGACAAAATCTTTGATCCATCAAATGTGAAAAATACCTTTATGCAAGTTTGTATTAACATATTCAAATTGAATTGGCTTTATTGGCATCCCAGGATTTTATGGGATATTGAATTTGCGGTTGGATTATGCATTCATGTTGAATAAGAGACTGATAATCCACGGTACGAGCACTATGCAAGGGTTCTTTTTGAGATTGACTTGGCGAGTACCCTCGTTGAAGAGGTGGTCCTCACCACAATTGATGATACCTTGAATCTATAAATACAGTACGAGAGGAGGCCCATGTTTTGCTCAAATTTTAGCTTCATCGGCCACTCGTTCGCTGAGTGTCGAAGGTCCGGAATTTGTGGCTTTTGTAATCAGCGAGGGCATGAGGACTCTGACTGTCAGAGCAAGCGGGTGAAGGGAAAAGTGATGGTCTCTGAATCAATGAAGCAACCTCCAATAATGCCAATTAACACAGAAACATGGCATATCTTACCTATGGGAAACAATTTGGGGGCCAAATTTCCAGTTGGGATGGCCCATGGAGTAGTGGAATATGTAGAGGCAGTGGGGGATGATAGGGCGTCTACCTCCAAGGATGTCACTTCCCATCTAGAGCCTGAAACTACTATCCCCCCATAGGATCATCTCAGGCCAAGGGTCCATCAAATCATCTTATGGTTGATAAGGAGTCACATATCTGTTCAGATCCCAGTAAGGATGTGGAGAGTGGGGATGTTCCCGCTGATGGTGGTTCTGTTCAGTCATAACCACCCCCTGCACCGATGGGATTAGACATCATTGATACCTCTGCAAGGATTCCACCTTGACCAAACTGCTTGGAAAGCATACGGGAATCCAGTGTTCCTATGGGGACTATCGTAGTCCCACATGCATCTAAGGATGTGGAGGCTGCAGCCACTGGGCAACAGTCCGCCTCTAGGCCGGGTGATAATTTTTCTCAGGATCCAGGACAAGCAGAGTTATTGGTTGCCCACATTAGCGATACTGTCATCCCTAGTAATATTGCATCACCCTATCCTTCTCTTCCTCTATTGATGGTGGATGGAAGTCCTATAGATTCAGCAACACTGGATCAGGAGGATGGAATCATGCAGGATGGTAGTGTGTCCACTGATATTGTTGGGGTGCTGGAGCATTCTGGTGGTGCTCTGCAGGATATGAGTGGGGCGTTCACTCTGGTCGTCTCATGTAAGGTTGCAAGAAGGATTTCTACTGGTGTAGAGCCTCCTGAAGGGATTTTGACACCAACAGGTTCACCCCACTCTCTGGTAGCTTCTAGGATGATTTTGGGGGGCAATGATCTAGGTCATTAAGAGGGGGACTATGGGTCTGCTAACAGTGGCACCCCTGATGAGGATCAGGTGGTTGGGAATGTGTTCGAACCCACGAAGAAGCCTGTTGGCAGGCCTCCTAAGAATAAGGTCAGGAAAGGCAAAGGGAAAGACATCGATACCCCATCCAAGAATAAGCAACCTCCTGCTAGGGGTAAGAAAATCTCTTCTTAATGAAGATCATTTTCTGGAACTGCAGAGGGCTGAGAAATTTACCAACGACCCGTGCCCTTAAGCATTTAATTTCAGCCAACAAGCCAATGCTTCTTGGGATTGCAGAACCTATGAATAGATATGATAGCTGGAAGGGCTTTAATTGGCAGAAGTTTGGATATTCTCTTATTTCTCATAATAACAATGAGAGTGTTATGGAGACTCTTTGAGTTCTCAAGGATGATAATATTCAATTTTTATCCTTTGAGAGAAGAACTCAAATCATCTCACTATGGATCCATAATTATGAATCCATAAATAGAATTTTTTTTGTATATGCCTCATGTGTTAAAACTAAGAGAAGGCCACTATGGAGTGATATGATGAGCATCAGTGAGCACACTCATTACAAATGGATTGTAGTTGGTGATTTCAATATGGTGTTGAGGCCAGATGAAAGGATTGGATCATCATTCTCACGCATCGCTGTAGAGGAATTATCTTGTTGTATTGACTAGTGTAATCTAGTGGAACTCCTTATTGTGGGTGATCGCTTCTCATGGGGAAGGTACACTATCAATGGGAGGAAATCAAGTAAATTAGATAGACGTTTCTTCCCAATCAATGATAGTAGTTCTTCAAGTGTGATATCTACAACTACTCTCCCTAAGTTCAATTCGGATGACAACCCCTTGATGATTGAAATCAACGATAATAACCGCAGGTCATCTCCTTTACCTTTCAAATTCAACAATTCCTGGCTCACCATCCTTGGAAGTATGGAGGGGGTTTTTAATGGGTGTAGTAGCACTTTTTATGGTAGCCCACACTTGGATATGGGGGCAAATCTCAAATGAATAAAGAGTATTCTTAGGGAATGGAGTAAGATCTCTTTCTCCAAACTCGATGATGACATCATGGCTGCTGAATCCTAGCTTGCTCACTATCAAATAAATAATCAGCAGTAACTCACCCCCTCTAGGGAGGAAATGCAGCTTCACTCTAAGCTGGATGAGATTTTGGATCTAAAAGAGAAGATGGTTAGAAATCAATTTAGCCTGGCCTGGCTAAAGGAAGGGGATAGGAATTCCAAATTATTTCATCATCTTCACAGGGAGAAAAAATCCAAGAAAGTTCTGAATGTCATACGGATTAATAGGGCCTCTTTTTCATCTGAACATGAAATCTCCAATGCTACGGTTGATCAATTCAAGGCACTTTACAATGATGGCATGCATGAGCAGACCCCTAGACTTTTTGGATCTATTGATACTTGCATTAATGATCAGCAGAATTAGTGTCTTACTGATGCCCCGTTTGAGGAGGAATTCAGGTCTGCTCTTTTTTCTCTGAATATGGACAGCACTCCCAGACTAGATAGATTCAGTAATAAGTTATTTATGTTCTATTGGGATATTTTACTTATGGAGGTCACTAATATTGTCGGAGAATTTTTTATCTCCTACTCCATCCCTCATGGCACGAATTCCAACTTCATTGATTTACTGAAAAAGAAAGAGAATGCCATGGATATTGGGGAATTTCATCCAGTGGTGATTGGAAACACTATTCCTAAGATAATAAGTAAAATTCTGGTGATTAGGCTGGGGAAGATTGCTGGTGGGATAATCACCACAACCCAATTTGGGTTCATCCCAGGACGTAATATTCAGAACTGCCTATATTCTGCATTGGAGGGTATCAACATCATGAGGAAAGACTCTAATTATGGAAGATTTTCTATGAAGCTGGACATCTCAAAGGAATTTTATACGATCAAATAGAGCTTCATCTTTACTGTTCTCAGCAGGTATGGCTTCTCCACCTCTTTTATAGAGATGATCTATACTATCTTGTCCAGTTCTATGATCTCTGTTCTTGTTAATGGATCCCCTAAGGGATTCTTTCATTTCTCACACGACGTCAGGTAAGGTGACCCGATTTCTGGCCTCCTCTTTGCTCTGGTTGAGGATTACCTTAGCAGATGCATAATTGATCTCATTTATGCTGGTTTCTATGCACTAATAAAAGCTGGGAAAGATATTTATGTGCCAACTCATCTTTTATATGCATATGACATTCTTCTTTTTGGGAAGGATGATAGGCATACACTATCCTCAATTAAATCTCTTCTACAACATTATGAAGAGGTTGTGGGGCAAGCGATTGGTTGGAAAAAGTCCTCTATTATTTTTGGCAACAGGATTTCAGCCTCCAACCAACGTATAATTGTTAGAAATATTGGTGTCATGAGGGGTTCCCTCCCTTTCATGTACCTGGGGGTTCCCTTGTTCTGTGGGACGGTGAAAAGTGGATACCATGAGGGAATTTCACTCAAAATCACTCAGCAACTTGTGAGATGGAAACGAAAATACTTATCTCAGGCGGGAATAATTTTCCTGATCAACTCTGTTATTACATCCATGATTGTGCATGTGTTCTCCATTTATAGATGGCAGACAAGTCTCATCAAGATCTTGCAAGCAAAAATCCGAAACTTTGCATGGATGGGCTGCATAAATGAGAAGAATATTGTATCTGTGGCATGGAAAGAATGTACAAAGCCCATCAAAATGGGTGGGATGGGCATCAAGGACCTCAGGAAAATTCAATGATTCCTTAATTGGTAAATTTACATAGAATCTTTTCAACCCGCAAGACAAGTGTCTTGACTTCTTGAGGGAAAGGTTCACTTCCAAACTATGTGAGGAATTCCCTGGCGTCATCCCTTCTTTGGTCCGGACCACAATCAGGTCCTCCTATAAAAGAATTATTTCTAACTCTAAATGGGCGGTCTCAAGGCATTTGGCTTTGAATTGTTGGAAGACCACCTAGCTTGATCGGCCCATCTGTGAATATGTCCAGCCCCCTCAGAATTTTAAGCATTGGTCCATTGCTGATCTCAATAATAACCAGAGAAAGATTGAAAGCATCCTGCTGTAGAATATTATAGAAAAAATACAAAGTTACAGCTTCATGGATATGGACTATCTTATTTGGAAGCCCAATATGGTTGGGTTGTTGAGTGTGAAGGAGTTTTACCGATTGGAATGTGATCAGGGAATTCAACACCCTTCTTGGCTCTCCAAATTTCGGAGGCCCTTCATTCCCCATTCTAGCCACCTTCTACTGTGGAAAATTTGGAGAAATAGATTGCCAGTTCAAGAGAAGTTGAAAAGAGCTGGGTGGTGCTTGGCCTCTTCTTGTCTGATCTGTCTTCGGGATGAGGAAAATCTGCAGCATATTTTTCTTAATTGTCTATTGGCTGGTGGTCTTTGGGAGTATTTATAGGGAATTTTCTAGCTGAAAATCTGCATGGACAGTACACAGTCTTCTTTTTTCAGAAGTGTTGTCGTTGTGCAATGCAGTCAACAGGTTTCCAACCTTCTTCTTGCTGTAGATACGGCCCTTTCCACTTTTTTGTGGGCAGCCCGGAATAAAGTGGTTTTTGATAATGCTCCACGCTGCCTCCGCACTGGTGTGGTGGTGATCCACAAATCCGTCTTCATGGTGTCTCATATCCAAGATGGTACGATGGCTAATGATGTTAATGATCTTATTGTGTTGAGAACTCTCGGAGTTTCTGGAAGATGAAGGAAACCAAAGGACTTTAAATTCATTCGGTGGATTCCACCAATCCCAGAATGGATAAAAGTCAATGTGGATGGTGCTACCCTGGGTGCGCCTGGTCTCTCCAGTTGTGGTGGTATTTTCTAGATGTACAGTGGCTTTGTTAAAGGATTCTTTTATCACCTCATTGGGAATGGGTGTGCATATGAAGCAGAGTTTTGGGCCATGATTAAGGTTGTCCAGTTTGCAGTTCACATTAGGTGGATGTAGCTATGGATTGAATCTGACTCGATGTTGGCAGTGGAAGCCCTCAAAATCAAAACAAGGACAATCCCATGGAAGCTCCTCCCACAATGGGTTGAGTGTCTGAGGATTTATCAGGGTATGAACATTATGGTCACACATGCATACATGGAAGAGAACAAGGTGGTGGACATGCTCTCCAAGAAAGTAATTGAGAATGGATGTTCCATGTGGTCAATTGTAGTACATGATTTTTGTACTCCCCTTGTGGACTCGGACATGAAGGGTGATTTTCACACTTAGTTGTGCAGACCCTCCCGGTAAATCCTTATACTTACATATTTTTAATAAATTTTGTGGGGCCTGGATACGCCTGGCCCCTAACCTACTTTGCCTAAATCCCCTGAGAACCCTAAAGAAAACCTAAATAACCTAAACACTAAAAAACCCTTAAAAACACTTAAAATTCTAAAATCCCAAAAAACCACAGAAATTATAAAAACACTCAAAATCCAAAAAACACATTAAAATAATAAAAAACCCAAAAAATCACAAAATTTTTAAAAAACATGAAAAAATTTGAAAATACATATGAAAACCTTAAAAACATAAAAATATTTAAAGCCCCTAAAAAAGGTAATAATCTAAAAATCCTAAAAAGACACTAAAACCATAAAACCCCAGAAAACCCTAAAAAAATATAATCCCCTAAAACCCATTAAAAATGAAAAAAATGTACAAACCCTTTAAAACCATAAAAATGTAAAAACCAATGAAAAACCATAAAAATTTTATAAATATTAAAAAACCCTAAAACCCAAAAACCCCTTAACACCCTAAAAACCCTAAAAATTCCTAATATCCAAAAAATACATAAGAATATATAAAAATAGAGAATCCCCTAAAAACATGCAATAAAACAAAATAACCTAAACACACTGAAACCCCCAAAAAACCAAAAAACCATAAAAATCATAAAAACCCTAAAACCCATAAAAATCATAAAAACCCTAAAACCCATAAAAAACTCAAAATCTATAAAAAAATTAAAAAACATAAATGTCTTAAAATCCATAAAGATTCGTAAAATGTAAAAAACACTAAACAACAGTAAGAAAAAATTTAAAACCTAAAACATTTTAAACCCCTAAAAACATAAAAATGATAAAAACCCTAAAAAGAACCTAAATCCATAAAAACTATAAAACCCCTAAAAAATTAAAAACTAAAAAGTAAAAAAATGCCTTTAAATCCCTGAAAATGTTAAAAAAACATTGAAATGCATAAATCTCCTAAAAACAAAAGAATACACCTAAACCCAAAAAACCATAAAATCCATAAAAACCCTAAAAACCCACAAACCCATCAAAATAACAAAAAATATTAAAAACCCATTAAAATAAAAAAAATCTATAAAAATCCCTAAAGAAATGAAAAACCCTAAACACCATGAAAAATCCTAAGAAAACCATAAAACCTAAAAAAACATAAAACTACTAAATAACATAAAAACATTAAAAATGAAAAATAAAAATCCATAAAACCCTAAAAACCCTAAAATTCCTTAAAACCATAAAAACAATAAAAATCAAAAAAATTATTTTAAAAACCCTAATTACTAAAAAATCATAAAACCCTAAAAACACATAAGAAAACTCTAAAATATGAAAAAAATACCTTATACCCCTAAAAACAAAACAAAAATGATAAAAACTATAAAAACCATAAAACCATGAAAATATATAAAAACACAAAAATACTATAAAAATTCTAAAAAATATCTAAAAATAACTATAACATAAATATACATATAAACCCAAAAAGCCATAATAATCCCTTAAAAAATAAGATAACATAAAATAATTAGAAACCAAAAAAATGATACAACCCTTGAAAAATCTAAAAAATAATTAAAAACCATAAAAAACCCATAAAAACCGTAGAAAAACCTAATAACCCATAAAAACATTAAAACCTACTAAAAAATATAAAAACCCATCAAATAAATAAAGGTTTTTAAAAGCTAAAAATAACTTTTTAAATCATAAAAAAACTCTATAAACATTAAATATAAAAAAACCAAAAACCAAAAAATACCCAAAAAACCAAAAAACCCCTCAAAATCCTAAAAAACCCCAAAACCCAATAAATATCCTAAAATAATCCTTAAAATTTTAAAAAGCACAAACAATCATGAAAAACCCCTAAGAAAATCTTAAAAAACCTAAAAACACTTAATACCCCTAAAAACCATAAAAACGTGAAAAAACCACAAAACCACCAAAAATCCAAAAAAATACTGAAAACTCTCAAATCCCTAAAAACTCTAAAAACCCATAAAATTACTAAAAAGCCTCTAAAAACTTTAAAATGTAAAATACAATCCTAAAAAACTAGAAAACCCATTAGAATTCATTAAAAACCTAAAAATTAAAAAAACCACTAAAGAACCTAAAAAGTCTAAAACCCCTAAAAACCTTAAAAAGAACCTAAATATTCTAAACCCCTAAATACTATAAAAACTCTAAAACCATTAAAACCCTAACAACCCATAAAAACCGTAAAAACTTTAAAAACGACTAATAATATAAAAATGATTTAAAAGTTTAATAACATTAAAAATAGTAAAAACTATAAAACATTTATAAACTCAATAACCGTTAGAACTGAAAAACACTCTAAAACCCCTAAAAATCCCTAATACATTAAAAACCATAAAAATACTAGAAATCCATAAAAATCCATAGAAATGTAAAAAAAACATAAAACCCTTGAAAACCCTAAGAAAAACATAAAAACAATTAAAATGCCAAAATACTGAAAAACTATAATAACCAAAAAAACTAAGAAATACCCTAAAAACCAAGAAAACCATATAAACCCTTCAAAACCAGTAAACCCCCTAAAAACTCATAAAAACCCTAAAACCATTTAAAAATCTAAAAATTAAACACCTAAATTTTTTTAAAAACTCTAATAATCCCTAAAAACCCTAAGAACTCCTAAAAACACTAAAAACCCTAGAGTCCCTAAAAAACCCAAAAAACTCTAAACACTGACAAAATCCATAAAAAATACTAAAATACATAATAAATTCCTAAAAATAACTACACACATAAAAATACCTAAAATACCCAAAAACCACTAAGAAAACCATAAAAAACTAAAAACACTTAATACCCTTAAAATTGTTAAAAACCCTCAAAACCCTCAAAATCCATTAAACCCCTAAAACACCATAAAAACCTAA
This sequence comes from Viscum album, assembly GCA_963277665.1. Classification (NCBI taxonomy): domain Eukaryota; kingdom Viridiplantae; phylum Streptophyta; class Magnoliopsida; order Santalales; family Viscaceae; genus Viscum; species Viscum album. Next base: position 1,419,319,872 of record OY728136.1, on the reverse strand, counting down.
ATATAACTAACAAATCCCAAAAATGTAAAAAACAAGTAAAACATAGAAAAAACAAAATAAAATCATAAAAATATAAAAACACATAAAATACTTAAAAACACTAAATAAAAAAACACCTTAAAACCCAAAAAGACACTAATAACCCTTAAAATCAGAAAATCCATATAAACCCCAAAAAATCATTAGAAAACATAAAACACCTCCGAACAACTAAAACTCTAAAAAAATAAACCCCCCAAACCATTAAAAACATTAAGAAAACATAAAAAACAAAGAACAAAAAATACTATATAGGAGTGAAAAATATTAAAACCCTAAAACCCCTAAAAACCCACAAAATTCCAAAAAACCTAAAAACCATTAAAAGTTAAAAAAAATTATTTACATCCCAAAAAACAAAACAAAAATCCAAAACAAACTTGAAAAACCATAAGAAAAACATAAAAAATTAAAAATAAAAAACACCAAAAACTAAAAAAAAAGGTAAAAAATCAAAAAATACCTGAAAAACCCCTAAAAACCTTAAATATCCCTAAAACACATAAAATACCCTAAAATCCCTTAAAAACCTCAATCCACTAAAAACCACAAAAACCATTAAAACTTATAAGAATATTAAAAACTATAAAAACATTTAGAAACTCTAAAACACTAAAAAACACCAAAAACCCTAAAAAATTAAACCCATAAAACCCATTCAAATTTCTAAAACACCTAAAACCCCAAAAAATCACTAAAACTTCCTAAAAAGTATAAAAAACAAAAAACCTTGAAATCCTTTAATATAACCTTAAAAAACTAAATTACATAAAATCCTTAATATCTAAAAAACCCTAAAAAACCTAAATAACCCAAAAAGATGAATACACATCAAAATCCCTAAAAACACTAACATATAAAAATCCTATAAAATCACTAAAATCACTAAAAATATAAAAACCCTAAGAAACCCAAAAATGAAATATTAAAAATCAAAAAAAAACTTAGAACCCCCAAAAAACCTAAAAACACTAAAATCCCTAAACATCCCTAAAACCCTAAAAAACATAAAAATAAGAAAACCCCCTATAACCCTTCAAAATCCTAAAAATATAAAACCCTAAACCCCACTAAAATCTCTAAAACCCATCTGAGCCCATAAAAATGTTAAAAAAAATCTATTTTTTTTAAAATCCATAAAAACTCAAAAAAATACCATAAAAACTCAAAAAACAATAAAATCTTATAAACCCAAAACCCTACAAAACCATCAAAAATCCCTAAACACCCTAAACCCCATTAAAACATAAAAAATACAAAAAAATAAAAAAAACATAAAAAACACTAAAAATTCTAAAAAACCCAAAGAAAACCATAAAAACCTAAAAAATATAAAACCTCTAAAAATCATAAAAATGGTAAAAATTTTAAAACATCTAAAACTCTAAAAACCCATAAAACCCAAAAAATAACTAAAATTTATGAAAGACATAAAATTCATAAAATAGTCTAAAAAATACCATAAAACATAGAAACCCAAAGAACATTAAAAAACCTAACAAAATTTTAAAAACCAAAATTCACATAAAAACCATAAAAATATAAAAAAAGCTAATTACCCTAAAATCAAAATATACCCTAGAAACCTTAAAAACCATAAAAATCATAAAATCACTAAGAAACATAAAAAAATAATAACCCAAATACCACTAAATACTATAAAAACCCTTTAAGTCACTAAATAAATTTAAAAATCTAAAACACATAAACACCCTGAAAAGATACAAAAATATTAAAATCAAAAAAATATATAAAAACAATAAAATTGAAAAAACCCGAAAGTCACTCAAAATCAAAAAATCCCTAAAAACTATAAAAATCATAAAAAATCCCAAAAAATCACTAAAAATGAAAAAAAATGAAAACCATAAAAAACATAAAAAATATTAAAGACATAGAAATAGTTAAAACCCCTAAAAATCGAAAATACTAAAAACCAAAACCAACCCTAAAAACAGAAAAAACCAAAAAAAACCCCTAAAACACATAAAAAGCCTAAAAACCACTAAAAACACAAAAAACCCTTCAAATAAAATAAAACATTAAAAAATATATAAACCATATCAATTATAAAAAACTAAAAAAATGTAGTAAAACATGAAAAATATAAACCCTCTAAATCCCTTAAAGACAAATAAACCCCCCAAAAATCAGGAATACCCATAAAAACTATAAAAATCCAAAAATTCCAAAAAATCCCAAAAAACAAAAAAGCACTATAAACCATTAAATTCCCTAAGAAAACCTTAAAACCTAAAAACACTTAGAACTCATAAAAACCTAATAAGAAAAAAACCCTAAAACCCCTTAAAAATGTTGAAAACCACTAAAAACACTAAAATCACTAAAACCAATAAAATCCAACAAAAATCCAAAAATATCACTAAAAATACCTAAAACATAAAACCCCATTGAACCCTGAAAACCCCTTATGAAACCTTAAAAACCAAAAAATACTTAAAAACCGAAAAAATCCAAAAAACCAACCTTAAAAACATAAAAAACATAAAAATTCTAACAAATCCTCAAAACCATAAGACCACTAAAAACATAAAAAACCCCAAAACCCATAAAACCCTAAAAGATCACTAAAAACTCTAAAAAAATATAAACCCTATAAAAACATTGTAAATGTTTAAAACCCTAAAACTAAAAATCCCTAAATCTAAAAAAAACAATAAAACCCTATAAAACCTGAAAACCCCATAAATCCCTCAAAATCCCAAGAAAACCTAAAAATTATAAAAATACAAAAAAATCCGTAAGAATCTATAATAATATAAAAATCCATAAAACCATGAAAATCCAAATTAATTAATTAAAAACCTAAAAACACATGAAACCCCTAAACACATAAAAACTCTATGAACCCTAAAAACATAAAACCACTTAAAATCCCTCCATATCGCTAAATAATCAGAAAAAGATCAAAAACCATAAAAAATACCTAAAAAGACATAAAAACATAAAAATCCATAATACCCATGAAAACCTATAACAATACCATAAAAACCAAAAAAAACATAGAACCCATAAAAAACCTAAAAATTCTAAAAACACTAAAAAACCTAAGAACCATTAAAACCATAAAAACCATAAAACCCATAAAAACTCATAAAACCATAAAACCTCTAAAAGAAATAAAAATCCTTTAAACCCCAAAAACATTAAAAACACTAAATTTTTTTTAAAAACCTAAAATCTAAAGAAAAATTAAAAAATAAAAAAAACCATAAAACCCTATAACCCAAAAAACCCAAAAAATCTCAAAATAACTAAAAAACCAAAAAACCATAAAAATACTAAAAAATTATTAGTAATCCCTATAAAGGTAAAAACCACAAAAAACATTAAAAACCCTAGGAAAACCTTAAAAACCTAAAAACACTTAAAACCAAGAAAAAAGTAAAAACCCTAAAATCTCTAGAAAAACCTAAATACCCAAAAATCCCCAAAACCCCTCAAATCAGTAAAAACTATAAAAATCCATAAAAAACTAAAAAAGAACAAAAAATCTACAAAAAAACCCCAAAACCATAAAAATGATTAAGAAAACCGTCAAATATTAAAAACACTTAAAACCCCTAAAATCCTACTAAATGTCAAAAAACCTAAAAATCCTTAAAACCCATAAAGTCCACCAAAGACCTTAAAACCTTTAATGCCATAATTCCAATAAAATTACTAAAAATTACAAAAACTCTGAAAGCCTTTAAACCCCTAAAAACATTAAATGACAATAGAAAACCATAAAACCCCAAAAACTCAAAAAACAGTTCAAAACCACTAAAACCCCTAAAAACCCAACAACAACAACGAAAATCCCAAAACCACTAAAAAACTAAAAAACCTAAACAATTCATAAAAATTAAAAAAATTTAAATAACACAAAAAACCCTCATAAACCCTAAAAACTGAAAAATCCTAAAAACACATAAACCCGTAAAAAATATGAAAAATTATAAAACCCTAAAAATTCGACAAACCCTAAAATACATAAAACCTCTAAAAACCCAAAACCCCTAAAAACCAAAAAAACACTAAAACCCCACTAAAATCTATAAAAAAAATTCGACCCATAAAAAGGTTAAAAATCTATAAAAAATATTAAAACCATAAAATACTCAAAAACCCTAAAAACAAAAAAACAAAAATTACCGTAAAACCCCTCAATATTCCTAAAAACTAAAAAATCAAAAAAAAAATAAAAATCCATAAAAATCCAAAAACAATACTAAAAAAAATAAATACCCTGAAAACCCTATGAAAATGATAAAAAACACATAAAACCTCTAAAACATATAAAATTAAAAAAAAAACAAAAAAACGTCTACAAATCCATTAAAATTATGAACAATCACTAAAAATACATAAAATCTTAAAAAAAACCTTAAAAACATTGAAAAATACTATGAAAAACTTTAAAACCTAAAATCAACGAAAACAAATAAAAAACATAAAAATGATAAAAAAATTTAAAACCCTAAAAACCCAAAACCCTTAAAATCAATAAAATCCCCCAGATCCTAAAAAACACTAAAAAACCATAAAAACCCCAAAATCACAATAAATCTCTAAAAATCATTTAAACCCCTAAACCTTAAAAAACACCAAAAAACATTAAAAATCCTAAAAAAACTCAAAACACCCATAAAATACCCAAAAGATCATAAAAATACTAAAACCCCTAAAAAACCTAAAAAAACCCTAAAAATACTTAAACTTCATAAAATTTTGTAAAAATAATTAAAAATAGTAAAAAACAATAAAATCGTAAAAAAAACTAAGCACCATGAAAACCCATAAAAGTACCTTAATAACCCAATAATTTAACCCTTAAAAACCTAAAAAGCAATAAAAACTCAAAACCCACTAAAACACAAAAGCTATAAACACCATTTAAACCCCTAGAAGGTTAAAAACTATAAAAACCATAAAATCCAAAAAAAATTAAAAACCCCTAAAAAGACAAAAAAAAATCATAAAACCTTAAATACCATAAAACTTTAAAAATTCTCAAAATCCCAAAAAATGCTAAAAACGCATGAAAATCCAAAAAATTTCTAAAATCCTTAGAAATGTAAAAAACCCTAAAAAAATAGAAAACCCCTAAGAAACCCATAAAAATATAAAATTTAAATCCCTTAAAAAAACTACATATTGCTAAAAACCCTAAAACAGGAAAAATAAAAAAAACCCTTAAAATCCCAAAAAACCCTAAAACACTTAAAAATCCTCCAAAATCCTTACAAATTGAAAAAAAATTAAAATACCTAAAATACCTGGAAAACTCTAAGAAAACCATAAATACCAAAGAATAGTTACAACCACAAAAAACCACAAAAAACTTAAACACCTCAAAACCCAAAAGATTCCAAAACCCTAAAAACATATAAAAGGCATAAAAACCTTTAAAAATGTTATAAATTTCTAAAAAACACAGAAAAAAACAAAAAAAAACCATTAACCACTAATAACATGAAAATATCTAAAAAACACAATTCCCATAAAAACACAATAAAAATCCCAAAAACCAAAAAAACTACAAAACCCTAAAACCCTAAAACCCTAATCCCATAAAATCTCTCAAATCCCTAGAATTCATATCAACCATAAAAATATTAATAAGTACATAAAAATCCTTAAAAAATTAAAACCGCACAAAAACATAAAATCCCAAGGATAATTTTAAAAACCATGAAACACTCAAAACCCCTTAAATACCGAAATAATTCTAAAACACTAATGAACCTAAAACACATAAAACCCTAAAAATACATAAAAACTCTAAAACCCACCGGAATCCTAAAAAACCTCTAAATCTGTAAAATGATATATAACCATAAAAATCCTAAAAAGATCTAGGAAAATAATAAAAACACAAAAAACATAAAACTCCTAAAAAGCTAAAAACGCTAAAAAACTTGAAAAAATCAAAAAACCTTAAAACCAAAAGAACCTCTAAATACCTTAAAATTCAAAAATACCATAAAACCTGAAAAATCCATTAAAAAATCTAAAGACGTGTTGAAATTATAATAATTTTTGGAAACTCTCAAAAACATAAAACCCTAAAAAAATAAATGAACCCTAAAAACCCAGAAGAACCTTTAAAAACATTGAAAACCATAAACCATGAAAATGCCTAAAACCGTTAAAAACTTTAAAAATCCTATAAAATCCCAAAAAAATCCCAGAAAATGAAAAACTATAAAAACATATAAAAACTATATGAAAACATTAAAAAAATAAAAAAAAATTAAACCCTAAAAAACCTAGAAAGCCTAGAAAACACTAAAAACATTAAAAAATCAAATAACCGTAAATACCCTAAAATCCTTCAAAATCAATAAAAACCCTAAAAATCCATAAAATCCTTAAAAATTCATAAAAATACTTAAAAACATTAGAACCCATAAAAATACTAAAAAACCGAAAGAGAACCCTAAAATAATAAAAATACATAAAAAACCAAAAAACATTATAAATGAAAAAAATCCTGAAAGACCATAAAAACTGTAAAAATCAATAGGACCCATAAAACCCATAAAAACCCTAAAAACCTTTTGAGACACATAAAAACATATAAGACCAATAAAAACTCATAAAACCCTTAAATCCCATAAATATGTTAAATAAAAATAAAAATCCCTTAAACCCCTAAAAACTCAAAAAAAACCTAAAATCCCTAATAACCATAAAACCCTAAAACCCTAAAATCCCAAAACCCATCAAAACCCCTAAAAATAGTAAAACCCATAAAATATAAAAAATCCATAAAATCTCTAAAATCGTAATAAACCCTAAAAAACCTAAAAAACACAAGGAAAACCTTAAAAACAAAAAAACACACATAAAACCCCTAAAAACCATAAAAATACTAAAAACCCTAAAAAATCCTAAAAAGATATAAAAATCATAAAAATCATAAAACCCTTATAAATAATAAATTCTTGAAAAACCAAAAAATTGAGAAAAAAGTTACTAAAAACTCTAGAAACCCTTTAAACCCATAAAAATGAAAAAAAACTAAAAAACTTTAAACCCCCAAAAAACTCAAACAAGTCCCTAAAACCCAAAAAAACACTAAAACCACTAAAATCCCTTAAATCCTTCAAAATCCCTAAAAATTATAAAAGTATATAAAAACACTAAAAAATCCCTAAAAATCCCTAAAATAAAAAAACCCTGAAAACTCGGATAACCCCAAATAAAACCATAATGATATAAAAACACTCAAAACCACCATCATCCTAAAAATTCTTGAAAACCCTAAAACCCCCTAAAAATAGTAAAATCTCTCAAAATCCTTAAAACCACTAAAAAACCTAAAAAACCAAAAAATCATTAAATACCCCAAAAAATAAATAACCCTAAAATCCCAAGAATACCTTAAAAACCTAAAACACATAAAAAACCTAAAACACATAAAAAACCTAAAAACACAAATTATTTAAATACCCTAAAACCCTAAAATGACCCTAAAATCACCTCAAAACTATAAAATCCCTTATCAACAATAAAAAACCTAAAACACCAAAAAACATGAAGAAATATAAAGCACCATTAAAGCACTAAAAATGTTAGAAGAACATCAAAAACTTTAAAAGACTTAATAAAAAACCAAAAAAAGAACCCCTAAAATAGTAAAAAATCTTAAACACTTGAAAATCCACAAAAAACCCAAAAAGCATAAAAATTCTAAAAAAGACCTAAAACACACTCAAAGAGTAAAAAATCCAAAAAAACCAAAAAAAATACTTAAGAAAAAATTAAATTACTGAAAACACTTAAACCCTTAAAACCTATAAATTTTAAAAACCCTAAAAACCCATAAAAACCCTAAAAGTAAACAAATACTCAAAAATCCATTTAAACCCCAATTTGTTTTTAAAAAAATTCCAAAAAGTTGAAAAAAACAAAAAAACATAAAAAAGCATAAAAACCAAAACAAATAACCACCCTAAAAATACTAAAAAACCCTAAACCCCCCCCAAAATTCAAAAAAATATGAAATAACCATAAAATCCTAAAAAATTCCTAAGGATCCCTAAGAACATAAAAAAACCTAGAAACCCTAAATAACCTTAAGAATATATTATAATCCCAAAAAAATTAAATCCCTAAAAACATAAAACATGTTAGAAACCCTAAAAACCACTAAAAACCCCTAAAAACCCAAAAAACCCCCCTAAAATCCCTTAAAATCCATTAAATAAAAAAAACCATGAATATCATAAAAAATCTTTAAAAATCCCGAAAACCCAACAAAATCGTAAAAATCCTAAAAAAATGAAGAAATACCAAAAAACATTATAAACCCATAAAAACCTAAAGAACCCTAAAAACCATAAAAAATCATTAAATAAATAAATAAAATTAAAACCCCAAAAAACCTAAAAAACCTAAAAAACACAAAAATCCATAAAAATCATAAAAATGACCTAAAAACACTAGAAATGTAAAAAAAACTATAAATACCCCAATAAAAACATTAAAATAATAAACAAATTTAAAACCCCAAAAAAGTATAAAATCCTTAAACCCCTAAAAAATCATAATAAATCCTAAAAACCCGCAAACCCATAAAAAAATTTAAAAATCTTAAAAACCAATAAAACCATAAAACCCACTAAAAAACATAAAATCGATTAAACCCATAATTTTTTTAAAAAAATTATCAAAAAACCATATAAAATCTAAAACATTAAAAAACCTAGTAAACCCAAATAACCCAAAATCCCTTTAATCCCTAAAAATCCTTGAAAACCCAAAAAACCATAAAAAACTTATAAAATCACTAAAAATCCATTAAAACCTAAGCCCCCCCTTAAAAACTTCAATACCACAAATAAAAACATAAAAACATAAAAACACTTAAAACACCTAAAAACATAAAAATGCTAAAAAATCATATTATTCACTAAAAACTCTAAAACCCTAAGAATAGATAAAAAATAAAAACCCACTAAAATACTAAAAATTCCTAAAATAATAAAAATCCACAAAAATTCTAAAACCCCTAAAATCCATAAAAATCGTAGACATTAAAAACCCTATAAACTATAAAACCCTAAAACACACTAAAAACTACAAAAATACTTTAAACCCTTAAAAATTCTAAAACTATAAAAAACATAAAAACATAAAAAAACATAAAAAAAATTAGAACCAAAAAAATCATAATAACCATAAACACCCACAAACCCTATAAATCATTAAAAACCACGAAATCAAAAAAAAATTCATAAAAATTAATTAACATACCAAAAAACATAAAATCCTCTAAAAAACTAAAAAACCCATAATTAAATAGAAAAAACATAAACACTTAAAACCACTAAAACCCTAAAAAACTAAAAAAACTAAAAAAACCCAAAAAATTCCATAATATTCCTAAACACCCAAAAAAAAATCCATAAAACCGTAAAGACCCTAAAACCCAATGAGAGAACTAAATAATAAATAAACTCTAAAATGACTTTAAACGCCAATAAACATTAAAAGGCACTAAAAAACCTAAAACCCTTAAAAACTAATAAAACCCTAAATCTGGAAGATTCATAAAAACCCTATAACCTCAAAAACCCTATAACTCTTCAAAATTCACAAAAGCCCAAAAAAATCATAAATTTTTTTAAAATTCCAAAAAATACCAAAAAACATATAAAACATAAACAAAATTTAAAAAACCCTAAGAAAACATAAAAAAATAATAGACACATCAACCCATAAGAACCTAAAAATGATAATATCCAAAAAAACCTTAAAACCTTAAAACCCCCTTAAATCCTTAAAAATCATTAAAATAATAAAAAATCACTAAAAATACCTAAAAATGAAAAAAAAACCCTAACAGACCATATGAAAACATTAAAAAACTAAAAACATTAAAACCCCTACAAAATACCTAAAAAATGCTAAAACCCCTAAAATCCTAAGAAAATCAGAAAACCCTAAAAACCATAAAAACCCCAAAAAAGATTAAAACCCCTAAAACCCTAAATACCACTAAAAAGTTTAAATCCACATTAAACACTTAAATTTTTTAAAATAAACTAAAATCCTTAAAAATCCTAAAAAAAACCAAAAAACCAAGTAAAACATAAAACCCTAAAGACCCTAAAACACCTAAAAATTACTAATTACCTAAAAATCATAAAAATCTAAAAAAAACACTAAATATCCCTAAAAAAATAAAAACCATTATAATCTATGGAAATCTATAAGAAAACATCAAAATCCAAAAAAATCCCTAAAAATCCTAAAAACATTGAAAACCTTGAAAATCCCTAAATATATAAAAAATCAAAAAAAAATCCTAAAAATTCATAAAATTTTAAAAAAAATAAAAAACATGAAAAAATCCTAAGAAAAATTAAAAACCAAAATAAACATAAAACCCTTAAAGACCTAAAAAAACTAAAAACTACAAAAAACCAAAAAATGACTATAAAAACCCAAAAATCCCAAAAAACTATACAACCCCCCAAAAAACATTAAAACCCCTAAAACCCCATAAAACCCCTAAAGAACTAAAAACAATAAATTCCCAACAAACCCCCAAAACATTAAAAAATATTAAAAACCATAAAAACCTAAAAAGACTGTACAAAACCATAAAAACCCCATAAAATGATAAAACCCCTAAAAACAATAAAAACATTTTAAACAATCAAAATAAATTGAAACCATGAAACCCATAAAAAACCTAAAAACCCAAAAAAATACCTTAAAACCCTTAAAACCCGTAAGAAATCCTTAAAACAAAAAAAACACTTAAAACCCATAAAAACCTAAAAAATTAGAAAAAACATTAAACCTCAAAAAAACCATAAACATTATAAAACAATAAAAACCCATAAAACCCCTAAGAATCCACTAAAAAAACTAAAAAACCTTTAAACCCCTAAAACCATTAAAAACTAAAAAACCCTAAAACCCACTTAAAAACTAAAAAACCCTCTAAAACATAAAAAAATAATGAAAACTCGGAAGTCCCTCAAAATCCCTAAACCCTTAAATATCAAAAAAAATCCATTAAATTCCCCAAAATTATCTTAAAATTTGAAAACCTTAACACCGCTAAAACCCCTAATAAAACATTAAAACCCTAAAAACACTTTAAACCCCTAAAACACTAAAAACTATAAAAATCCTAAAAAAACCAAAAACCCTTAAAACCAAAAAGACCCTCAAAATTCAAAAAAACCCAAAGGACAATAAAAATATAAATAAAACCCATAAAATGTATAAAATCACAAAAAACCCCTAAATACCCAAAAAACTATTAGATGACCTTAAAAACCTAAAAACACTTAAAAACCCTAACACACCGAAGAAGACCATAAAATACCTAAAAATCCCTAAAAACCAAAAACCCCTAGAAATTTTAAAAACCCCATAAAACACATAATAACCCTAAAACCTCTAAAAATTGTAAAAGACATTTAAAAATGCAAAAATTTTAAAAAATTTAAAAAAACATTAAAACCATAAAAACTCCAAAATACCCCTAAAAACCCAAAAAACTATAAAAAAACTAAAAATACAAAAGAATTAATAAAACCAAAAAAAGTCCATAAAACAATAAAAACCATATAAATACAAAAAAATCTTAATAAATCCCAAAAAAATAAATGAACATAAATTCGTTTAAAAACATAAGAAAACCTTAAAAATATAATAACCAATAAAACTACTAAAAATTATAAATAAACTTAAAAAACAATGAAGACAATAAAAACAAAAAAATTACCATTAAAAACCGTAAAATACTATAATACCACTAGAAAACACTAATCTCTAGAAACTATTTTAACCTTTAAAATTTTCAAAATATTTTAAAGAACCTGAAAACCCCTAAAAATACAAAAAACCCTAAAACACTAAGAAATAAAAAAAGAATGAAATACCCTCAAAATCCTGAAGACCCCTAAAAATCATAAAAAAAACAAAAAGAATCCAAAAAAATCCTAAAAACACAAAAAAGACTAAAAACCATGAAAAACCCTAAGAAAAACTTAAAAACCTAAAACCACTTAAAAACCCTAAAAACATAAAAAATGATAAAAACTGTAAAAATCCCTAAATACCATAAAATCGCTCAAAATCCATAAAACCCTAAAAATTTAAAACATCATAAGAAATCCCTATAAATACGAAAAAATGTAAAAACCCATAAAATCCCAAGGAAAACCTTCAAAACCTAAAATAATAAAAACCTCATAAAAACCTAGATAATACAAAAATACCAAAAACCCTAAAAAGACACGAAAAACCATAAAATCACCTAAAAACATTAAAAGCTTAAAAATTAATAACAACAAAAACCTACCAAAAACTATAAAAATCCTTTAAACCCATAAAATTTTAAAAATAATTTAACCCCCAAAAAACATTAAAAATATGTAAAAACTCTTAAAACCCCCCAAAAAACAAAACACCCAAAAAATAAGAAAAAACATAAAAACTCTTAAACACCATAAATCCTGTAAAATCCCTAAAAACCATAAAAATAAGAAATCCAAAAAATACCTAAAAATGTAAAACCATGTAAAAACATTGAAATACCCTAAGAAAACCTTAAAATACATAAAACCCATAAAAACTCTAAAAACCTAAAAAACGATGAAAAACCTAAAAACCCTAAAAACCATAAAAACCATAAAAACATAAAACCTTAAAAAAACTCTAAAATCCAAAAAAACTCCTAAAACCCACTAAAAATCTTAAAAACCCATGAGACACTAAAAAATAAAAAAATACTCTAGAAACCCTAAAAATCCAAAAGACTCAAAACCCCCAAAACTCAAAAAACCAATAAAAACCTAAAAACCCACAAATTTTTTAAATATGATAAATTTATTTATAAGCCCAAAAATTGACTAAAAATATAGGAATAAAAAACCCTGAAAATCCCTATGAAAATCATCAATACCTAAAAAATTTAAAACCCCAAAAAAATATAAAATTCAAAAAACCCTAAAATCCTATAAAAAAATAAAACTCTTAAAAACCCCTAAAAACCCCCAAATCCCTAAACAAATAGAAAAAAATAAAAATAATAAAAATCCATAAAAATATAAAAAACTCTAAAAACCCAAAAAACCCAAAATAAAACATTGAAAACCATAAGACACTTCAAACCCCTAAAAATAAAAAAAATGTTAAAAACCATAAACCCCCTAAAACCCCAAAGAAACATAAACCCCCAAAAGCCACTAAAAACTCTAAAACCCACTAAACCCATAATTGTGTTAAAAAATATGAAAAACCAAAAAACCCTAAAAACTCAAAAGACCCCTAAAATACTAAAAAACCAAAAATCCAAAAAAAAAACATAAGATAACCTAAGAACCCTCAAAATACCGAAAAACCTTGAAAGACAAAAAATGATCCCAAAAATTACATGATTTTTTTAAAAAACATAATAACCCATTAACACGTGAATAAACCATAATAAAAACATTGAATAAAAAAACAATCACAATCCCAAAAAAAATTCTAAAAATTTAAAAGCCCTAAAAAACCATAAACACATAAAAAAAACACTACAAATAACTAAAACCCTAAAAATAATGAAAATCATAAGAACCCGTAAAAATACCTAAAAATAGTAAACCATTAAAACACTAAAAAAATTAGAAAAACATAAAAACATAAAAACACTTAACACCCCTAAACACCTAAAAACATTAAAAACACTAAAACACTAAAAAGAAACTTAAAACCCTAAAACACCTAAAAACCATTAAACCCCTAAAAACCCTAAAAACCCAAAAACCCGTAGAAAATAAAAAAAATCCATAAAACCCCCAAAAAACCCAGTAAAACTATAAAATCATTTTATACCCCTAAAAACGTTAAGATAACTAAAACCATTAAAAATCATAAAAAATTCAAAAAAAAAACCGTAAAACCCCCCAAAAAACCATATAAACCTAATAACCCTAAGAAACCCTAAAACCCCTCCAAATCCATAAAAACAGTAAATTAAATTAAAAATTATAAAATTACCCTGAAATTCCTAAAAATGTAAAAAAAACTGTAAAACCATCAAAGACCCCAATAAAACCATAAAAATCTAAAAGTAATTAAAATGCCTAAAAATCATAACAAATGTCAATAACCATAAAAACCAATAAAAAGACACTAGAAACCCTAAAACCCCTAAAACCATAAAATCCCTAAAAATATTAAAAAACATGAAACTCATAAAAACCATAAAAACTATAAAAATATTTTAAACACCTAAAAACAATAAAAAACTAAAAAAACATGAAACCCCTAAAAAAATAAAAAATTGCAAAAATACCCCCAAAATCATAAAATCCTTTAAAACCCTAAAAACTACAAACCTGTAAAAAATCACAAAAAACAATAAAAATCCAAAAAATCCCTAAAACTAAAAAGAAAAATTAAAAACCCTAAAAAACCTAAAAAACATTGACGACCTTAAAATCCCAAAAACAATTAAAATAACTAAAAACATAAAACATGAGAAACTCGTAAAAACAAAAAATATATATACAAAAAACCACAAGAAACATAAAAAATCCATAAAAAACCCTAATATCCCACATAAAACTATAATTTCCCTTTAAACCACTAAAACATAATAATATATAAAAAATCTTAAAACCCATTAAAAACCAAAAAATGACTCAAAAACCGTTAAACCCATAAAAATGATAAAAATTCACTAATAACATAAAAAACCCTAAAAATAATGAAAACCCTAAGAAACCCTTAAAACCAAAAGACTTTTAAAACCCCTAAAAAACTAAAAATGTTAAAAACCCTGAAAATACTATAACACTAAAAATCCCCAAATCATTCAAAATCCCTAAAATCCATAAAACCAAAAAAATACTAAAATAATCCCTGAAAAAAATTAAAAAACAATAAAAACCCAAAAAACATCAAATAAAATCTTAAGAACCTAAAAATACTAAAAAAACCTAATAAACCTAAAAAACATAAAATCACTAAAAATCCCAGATAATAGTAAAAACACGAAAATATCCCTAAAAACCCCCAAAACCCCAAAAAATACTAAAATTTCCTAAAAATCCCAAAAAATGTAAAAAATAAAAAAATAAAAATTCTAATGATGATAAAAAAATCATAAGATGACCATAAAAACCTAAAAACCCATAAAACAGATAAAAAACTAAATATCACTAATAGAATAAAAACTGTAAAAACCCTAAAACCCCCTAAAACATTTAAAACTCCTAAAAACCAAAAAAACCCTAAAAACGCACTAAAAATGATTTAATCCCTTTAAATCGCTAAAAACGTTAAAAACTCAAAAAAACCATAAAATCCTAAAAAAATAAAAAAAAACTTTTAAACCTTACGAAATCCACAAAAACCATAAAAACCCAAAAACCCAAAAACCCTAAAAAATCCTTGAAAACCCTAATGATTGTAAAAAATATTAAAATATTAATAAAAATCCATAGAAATGTAAAAACCCCTAAAAACCCTAAAAACACTAAGAAAACCTTAACAACCTTAAAACAATTAAACCCCCTAAAAACAAAAAAAAATTAAAAACCCCTAAAAACTATATATCCCCTAAGAACATTAAAAACCCTAAACCCCAGGAAAATCAAACAGAAACAACTATAACTTTAAAAACTCTTTAAACCCCTAAAATTGTTTAAAATATATAATAGAATTAAAACACATAATAACTAAAAAACACCTAAAACACCTAAAACCCATAAAAACCCAAAAAAATACCTAAAATCCCTCAGAATCCCTAAAAACCATAAAAATACTAAGAAATCCATAAAAATCTCTAAAAACGTATAAAAAACCTAAAAACCCTAAAAACCCATAAGAAAAATGTAAAAACATAACAACACAGAAAAATCTAAAAAATGAAAATGGATAAAACCTTAAACACCCAAAAATCCATAAAACCCCAAAATTCCCTCAAAATTTCTAATACCCATAAAAAACTATAATAACCATAAAAATACCTAAAACCATGAATATATAAAAACCCATAAAACCCTGAAAAACCCTATAAAAAAAATAAAAAACCTAAAAACACATAAAACCTTTAAAATTTTAAAATATATATAAGACCCAAAAAACCATAAAAGACCCTAAACGCCATAAAAATCCTAAAAACCATAAACAACTAAAAACCATAAAAAATACGTGAAAATCCAAAAAAAACCTTAAAACCACAGAAAGTAATAAAACCATTTAAACCCTTGAAAATGATAAAAAATAAAATAAAAACTATAAAACCCCTAAAAATAAAAAAAACTAAAAACCAAAAAAAAACCATAAAAACCAAAAATAAAATCCATAAAAACCCAAACAAACCATAATAACCAAAAGAGAATAAAAAATATTAACCACCTAAAAAACATAAAACCTCTAAAAAACCAAAAAATATATAAAAACCTTAAAATCCCATAAAAACCCTATAACCTTCAAAAACCATAAAAACACTAAAAACCCATAAAAATCCTAAAGATTTTTAAAAATACCTAATAACATAAAAAACCCTAAGAACCCTAAACACCTCTAAGAAAACATTAAAAACACAAAAACACTAAAAACCCTTAAGAATCCTAAAAAAACTCTAATAACCCTAAAAACCGAAAAAATACTAAAAACCCTAAAACCCTTAAAAAACATAAAAAGCGTAAAACCCTAAAAAACCCATAAAAATCTATAGACCAATAAAAACACTAAAAATTATTTAAACACCTAAAAAAATTAAAAATAGGTAAAACATTAAAACCCTTAAAAAACTCAAACAACAATAAAACCCAAATAAACAATAAAAAATCCTCTAAGTCCCAAAACACACTAAAAACCATAAAAATATAAAAATATATAATATCCCAAAAAATATAAAAACCCCTAAAAACCCTGAAAACCCATATGGAGAACATAAAAACCTAAATTTACTTAAAACACATTAAAACCGTAAAATCCCTAAAAACACATAACAACCCAAAAATCACTAAAAATTATAAAACCATTAAACCCCTTAAAAGGAAAAAACACTAGAAAACCTTAAAAGGGTTAAAAACACAAAAAACGCCTTAAAATCCAAAAAACCCCCAAAAATCCCCCCTAAAACCCTCAAAATTTATTAAAATATACAAACCCCATAAAACCCTAAAAATTCCCTAAAAATCACTGAAAACCCCACAACATCCCTAAAACCCTAAAAACAAATGAAAATCATAAAAAATCTAAAAACTACATAAAAACATAGCAACCCTAAAAACACGAAAAATTGCTAATAAAATATTAAAAACCTAAAAACACTAATGCCCTTAAATCCTTGGAAACCCTAAGAACCCTAAAAAGACTCAGACACCCCTAAAACTATAAAAACCAGAAAACTACCAAAACCATACAAAAATACAGAAAAACCATAAAAATACAAAAACCAGCTAAAAAATCTGAAAACTCATTAAACCTAAAAAAAGTTAAAAACACTAAAAAATGTCAAAACCATAAAAAAACTCAAAAAACTCTAAAACCCTAAAAAACAATATACCCTAAATTCCCAAAAAAAGTAAAAATTCATAAAAACCGTAGAAAAAATCTTAAAAATCCTTTAAATCCCTAAAGATATAAAAAACTCATAAAAATATTAAAACACTGTAAAATCCTCTTAAAAATACACATAAAACACATAAAAAACATCATAATGCTAAAAATCCAAAAAAACCTAAAAGGCCCTAAAAAATATAAAACCCTAAAACCACAAAAATATTTGAGAATCTTAAAACCCCATACAACCCCTAAAAATCACTAAATACTCTAAAAATGATTTAAACTCCTGAAAACACTAAAAAAATATAAAAAATTTAGAATCCCTAAAAAACTCAAAAAACACAAAAAAAAAACCCATAAAAACCCCAAAAAACCTATAAAATATAAAAACCCTAAAACCCTCAAAATCCATAAAACCATAAAAAATCATAAAACTCTTAATTATTCTATTAAAAATATTTAAAGACAAATAAACCATAAATACCCTGAAAACCGATAAGAAAACCTTAAAATCATTAAAACACTTAAAACCCCTAAAACATAAAAAATGTTAAAATCCCAAAAAAACTAAAAACCCATAAATCCCCCAAAACCCGCAAAATCCATAAAACCCTAAAAATGATATAAATCCTAAAAATCCCTAAAAATATATTAAACTCTAAAAACACTTACAAACCATTGAAATCCTTAATAAAACCTAAAAAATAAAAAAACACATTAAACCACTAAAAACTAAAAGATGCTAATAACCCTGAAAACCATTAAGAATACCCTAAAAACCCATAAAAACTCCAAAAACACTTTAAACCCATAAAAATGTTAAGAAACACTAAAAATGATAACAACTCTAAAAATACCCTAAACCAAATAAAAAACATAAAAACCTTAAAAAACCTAAAAAACCTCAAAATCCCTAACTACAATAGAAGACCATGAAAATACTAAAAAAAATACCTAAAAATACCTAAAAACATAATAATCCCCAAAACCCCAAAAATCTCAAAGAAAACCTTAGAAACATAAAAACACTTAAAACCCTTAAAAACCTAAAAATAATAAAAAAACATAAAAATATAAAAACCAAAAAAGCCTAAAACACTTCAAAATCCATATAAACCCCCAAAACTATAAAAACCTTAAAATGAATAAAAATAATTAAAACATAAAAAACCTTAAATAACACGAAAACCCATATGAAAACCTTAAAACCCTAAAAACACTTTAAACCCATAGAAACCCAAAAATTATAAAAAATCTAAAACCATTATAAAGAACCTAAAAACCCTTATAAAGAACTTGAAAACCCTAAAACCCATAAAAACCACAAAAATCCTTAAAACCCTAAAATTAATAAAAACCCTTAAGCCACTAAAACTCTAGAAACCCTTTAAACCCCTAAAACCCCATAAAACCATAAAAAGTAAAAAACCCCTTAAAACCTAAAAACCATAAAAACCATAAAAACAATAAAAATCCTTAAAGAACCTAAAAACCCATAAAAACCCTAAAATTCCCTATAAATACCAAAAAACATAAAAAACATAAAAACATGAAATATGATAAGAAAATATTAAAAACCTATAAATACAGAACACCCCTAATAACCAAAAAAAAGATAAAACCCATAAAAACACTAAATGACCCTAAAAACCAAAAAACCTCAAAAAAGAATAAAAACCCTTAAAACATTTCAAAAAATCTAGAAAACTTTAAGAACTTAAAAATACTAAAAAAACCCCACTAAAAACCATAAAAACCCAAAAAACCCACTAATCCCAAAAACCATCAAAAACCATAAAAACCATAAAAATTCTTACAAATTAATTATTATATCTAAAAACATAAAAACCGAAAAAAACCAAAAAAACACAAGGAATACTTTAAAAACATAAAAACACTTAAAACCCCTAAAAACCAAAAAATTTCCAAAACTCTCAAAGTCTGTAAAAAGCCAAAAAAAACATAAAAAAAATACTAAAAATCCCTAAAAACATAAAAATACTAAAAACCTGAAAACACTTAAATCCATAAAACCCATAAAACTATAAACCCCAAAAAACCTATAAAAACTGTAAATACCACTAAAAAATCTAAAAACCCATTAATATGCTAAAAACGCAAAGAAAATATGAAAAACCATTAAAAATTAAAAAACTCAACCCCCACCCCAAACCCGAAAATATAATTAAGTCCCAAAAAAAATATAAAACTTAAAACCCCTAAAAATATATAAAAATAATAGAAACCATAATCCCATAAAAATCCCTAAAACTATTTTAAACCATAATTATCGTAAAAATTCCATAAAATTCCATTAAAATGTAAAAAACAGTAAAAACCTGATAAACCCAATGAAACCTATTAAAACCTAAAAACACTTTAAACCCCTAAAAAATTTGAAAATAGTAAAAACCCATAAAAACCAAAAATCAAAAAAAAACTAGAAAAACCTAAAAAATCTAAAAACCATAAAAAACCAAAAAAACTACAAAACCCTAAAAATACTAAAAATAAAAAAACCCTTTAAACCCATAAAGACACTAAAAAACTCTAAAAACCTTAAAAACCATAAGAATCTTAAAAAACTCCAAAAACCCAAAAACCCCAAAAGAAAGTATAAAAAACTAAAAACCTTTAAAACAAGACCCCCCCCCCCCCAAATATCTAAAAACCCTAAAAAACTATAAAACTACTAAAAATACCAAGAACTCTTTAAAAATAGGAAAAAAATGCTAAATCCATCAAAAACCATAAGAAAACATTAAATCCCTAAAAAAATTAATAACCCTAACAAAGATAAAAAATGATAAAAACACTAAAAACCATAAAACCCTAAAAATATCTAAGAACCCAAAAAACCATAAAAACCTAAAAAAACCCCTAAAAATACATAAAAATTAACCCCCTAAACAAAATCTAATAATACCTTAAAAACCAAAAACATTTAAAACCCCTAAAAACCCAAAAAATTCTAGAAAACATAAACACCCCTAAAAAACCCTAAAACCCCTAGAAAAACATAGAACCCATTAAACCCCTTAAAATTTTAAAAACACTAAGAACCCATAAAACCCTCAAAACCACTTAAACTCTAAAATCACTATAAACCCATAAAAATGTAAATTTTTTTTATAAAATCCTAAAAAGTCGTAAAAATACAAAAAAAAATCCCTACAAACACTCAAAATCCATAAAACCCAAACAACATAAATTCGTAGAAAAAGACAAAAAATACAAAAAAATGTAAGAAACCCTAAAATCCATGAAATACCAAAGAAAAATTAAAAACATAAAAACCCTTAATACCCAAAAAACCTAAAAAAGTGATAAAAACCATAAAAAACATTAAAACCAAACAAACCCAAAAAAATATTAAAAACCCTAAGACTCCATAAAAACATTAAAAACACACAAATCCTAAAAAAATCCGAAAAACTCAAAACCCCTGAAAAACCCACAAAATCCTAAAACCCTAAAAAAAGAAAAAGTAAAAAAAGAAAATAATATCCAAAAAATCTGAAAACCCCCAAAAAAACACTGAAAACTCCTATGAAAACCATAAAAACTTAAAAACACATAAAAACCCTAAAAAATAAAAAAAATAAAACCATAAAAACCTTAGATTCCCTAAAAATAAAAATAACCCTAAAACCCTCTAAAATATTAAAAAACCCTAACTTCAAAAATAACTATTAAACGCTCTAAAACATTAAAAACCCTAAAAACACATAAAAACCATAATACCCCAAAAAATCACTAAAAACCCTAGAAAACCACTAAAACACCAAAAACCCTTTAAAACCAAAAAATGTTAAAAACTCTAAAAATCATAAAAACCCTAAAAAACTAAATATACTCCCTAAAACCGCAAAAAACAAAAAAACAAAAAACCCCAAACCCCTAAAAATACATAACAACCATAAAAACCATTAAATCCATTAAGATACTAAAGAATCCTTGATAATACCTAAAATGTAATAAAGCCTAAATACCGATAAAACCACTAAGAGAATTTTAAAAACCTAAAAACAGATAAAACCACTAAAAACATTAAAACTCCAAAACCCCTCAAAATGATTAAAAACCCTAAAAAATATTCCTAGAAAATAATAAAAAATTTGTAAAAATGTAAAAAAAACCCTGAAAACACCTATGAAAAATCTTAAAAACCTAAAGAAACATAAGACCCCTAAAAACATAAAAAATGCTAAAAAACCTAAAAAATCATAAAATTCAATAGAACCCATAAAACTCATAAAACCTCTAAAAATAATTAATGTCCCTAAAAACACATAACAACTCAAAAACCACTAAAAATCTAAAAAAACCTTTCAACCCCTAATTTTTTTTAAAATACTTTAAAATCCTAAAAAAACCCTAAAAACACAAAAAAACATATAAAACCTAAAAGACCTCAAAACACCTAAAACCCATTAAAACCCATAAAAATCATTAAAAATATAAAAAACCATGATGAAAACATAAAAAATCTAAAACCATGATGAAAACAATGAAAATTTTATAAACCTAAAAAAACAAAACACTTAAATAACGTAAAAACTATAAAAATCATAAAATATTTCATAAAACCAAAACAACCTTAAAACCCTTAAAAATTAATAAAACCATAATAAAATAATAAATATTCCTCAGAAAATCCCATAAAACCCTAAAAATCATAAAAACTATGAAAACCCAAAAAAACATAAAAACCTAAAAAGAATTAAAGACCCTAAAAACAAAAAAAAACACTAAAAACACTATAAAACCATTAAAGACCCTAAAACCCCCATAAACCAAAAAAGAACCCCTAAAACCCATAATAAAACCTATAATCCCATAAAAACTCTAAAATCACCTAAAAAGTCATAAAATCCTTTAAACCCCATGATACATCAAAAAATGTAAAAAAGATTAAAACCCTAAAAAACTAAAAATCACGTAAATTCAAAAAAACCCCCTAAAATACAAAAAAACCCCATAAAACCCAAAGAACCCTCAAAATCCCTAAAACCCTAAAAAATTTAAAAATCCAAAAAATCTATAAAAATGAATAGAAACATAAAAACCCCGATACCCCTATGAAAACCTTTAAAACCCCAAAACACATAAAACCCCTAAAAATCCAAAAAATGCTAAAATCCTAAAAATTCTAACACCCTTAAAACCC
Source organism: Viscum album (assembly GCA_963277665.1). Classification (NCBI taxonomy): domain Eukaryota; kingdom Viridiplantae; phylum Streptophyta; class Magnoliopsida; order Santalales; family Viscaceae; genus Viscum; species Viscum album. The sequence goes on along the minus strand of OY728136.1, from coordinate 1,419,297,119 downwards.
CCTAAAAATTTTTAAAAACCCAAAAAACGTTAAAAACCATAAAACCAATAAAAAAAATAAAAAAACCACTAATAAATCTAAAAACACATTTTATCCCTAAAAACATTAAAAAACTCTAAAAATACATAAAACCCCTAAAATATATAAACCTCTAAAAACCCAAAAAAAAACATAAAAAACCTTAAACCCCTTAAAAACCAAAAACACTAAAAAAATCCCAAAAACCGAATACCCATTATAATCCAATAAATCACTGAAAATACCTAATACGTAATCATAAAATATGTTAAAACCATAAAAAACCAAAAATAACTATAAAAAACTAAAATCCATAATCCCCCAAAAAATAAAAAAACCTAAAAACCCATAAACCCCTAAAAACCCACAAAAACATAAAATCATTTAAACCCATAAAAATGTTGAAAACTCTAAAAACCCAAAAAACCTGAAAATATCAAAAAACCCATAAAAACCCAAAAAAACCTAAAACCACTAAAACATTGAAAAACCACTAAAACCATAGAAATCTATAAAAAACACAGAACACTTCTAAAAAACTCTAAAAATTTATAAAAATGTACAAACGTCTATGAACCCTGAGAAAACCCCCAAGAAAACCTTAAAACCCTAAAAAATAGTTAAAACCCCTAAAAAACCTAAAATACGTTAAAAACCCAAAAACCCCCCAAAAAACATTTAAAACCTTATAAAACCCAAAAACACCAAAAAAATCAATAAAACTATAAAATACCATTAAGCCTTTAAAAACTTTAAGAAACTCTAAAAAACAATTGATATTGTAAAAACTTATAAAACACAAAAAAACCAAAAAACCAAAGTCCCAAAAAACCCTAAAGACCCTCAAAATACTTAAAATCATAAAACCCCCTAAAATCCATAAAAATGTAAAAACCCATCAAAACCATGAAAAAATAGGAAAATATTAATAACCTTAAACAACTCAAAACCCCTAAAATCCTAAAATACACTAAAAACCCTAGGAAATATTAAAAACCATTAAAAATTAACCCCATAAATCTTTAAAAACCATAAACCCCCCCCCCCCCAAATCCTAGAATATCCCTAAATATCCATAAAAACAAATTAAAATAAAAAAAACGTTAAAACCCCTAATAAGTCCTTAAAACCCTTAAAATACTTATATCCCTAGAAAACATAAAAACCTTAAAAATGCTAAAACACCCAATCCCCTAAAAGATGCTAAAAACACCAAACCTTCTAAAACCCTAGAAAACCATGAAAACATTAAAAGAACACTAAATCCCCACCAAACCCTAAAATCCATGTGAAACTCCAAAAATAATTTAAACCCCTAAATATGTTCAAAACTTTAAAAAACCATAAAATCCCTAAAAAATCAAAAACCTCTAAAAACCCTTAAAATCTAGAAAAAACCCTAAAACCCCAAAAAATTCCATAAAACCATAAAAACCATCAAAAACCTATAAACTCTAAAAATACATTAGAATCCTATAAGATCCCTAAAACCCCTAAAAACATAAAAGACTCTAAAACCCCTGAAAACTATTATGGAACCTTTAAAACCAAAAATAAATTAGAACCATTAAAAAACCTAAAAAACTCAAATTAATTTGATATATTTTTCATTTTTCCTTGCAGAAAACCTAAAAATGATAAAAACCCTAAAATAACCTAAAACATATAAACATCATAAAATCCCCAAAAAGCTTATAATACCCATAAAACCCCTTTAAACCCACTAAAAACTCTAAAAACCCTTTAAAAAAATAAAACCATTAAAAAACTATACACAACATAAAAACCCTAAAAATATAAAAAAAAACACCGAAAACCCCCAAAAAACCTAAAATCCGTAAAAACCAAAAAGAACACTAAAAACACTAAAATTTCTAAAAACCTTGAAAATCATTAATAAAACATTGAAAACCTAAAAAAAAATAAAACACCTAAAAACCAAAAAATGAAAAAAACCCCTAAAACACTATAAAAGACCATAAACACTTAAAAACCATGAGAACCTTAAGAAAACCATGAAAACATAAAAAAACTTGAAAATCATAAAACCCTAAAAACACTAAAGACCCTAAAAACATTAAAAAGTCGGTAAAATCTTTAAAACCACCTAAATCCTATAAAAATATCTAAAAACCATAAAAATATTAAAAACTAATAAAACCAGAAAAGCCCACTAAAAACTCCAAACAAACCTTTAAACCCTAAAAAACAAGAAAAAAATCTAAAAAACCCTAAAAACTCAAATAAACATAAAATAATAAAATAACCATAAAACCCATAAAAACCATGAAATACCTAAAACCCTAAAAAACATAAAAACTCTAAGAACTATAAAAACCTGAAAAGTCCTCTAAAAATCCCTAAAAACATAAAATCAACTAATTACACTGAAACCTACTAAAAACATTAAAAATAGAAAAATCACATTAAACCCCTAAAATCCTATGATATGATAACAAACTAATAATACCTAAAAACCTAAAAACTCTAAATCCATAAAAATCCCTAAAAACCCATAAAATTCCAAAAGAATCTCTAAAATACCTAAAAACATTAAAGACCCCAAAAACCCAAAAAACCCAAAAGAACCATAAAAACCTAACAACACTTGAAACCCCTAAAACCTAAAAACACAAAAAACCCTAAAAAATTCTATAGATGTCCATAACACCAAAAAATCCTAAGAACCAGAAAAAACATTAAAATTCTTAACCCCCCACCCATAAACCCACTAAAAACTATAAAAACCCTTTAAACCCCAAAAAATGTTTAAAAAATCTAAAAAAAATAAAAACCCTAAAAAATAATAAAATCTAAAACCAAAAAACATACCGAAAAATTTATAAAAAACCCTAAAACCTTAAAAATAACTAAAAACTATAAAACAGACAAAAATCCTAAAAAATCCTAAAAACTATAAAAATGAAAAAAAAACCTACAAAAACCATTAAAACCAAAAAACTCTTAACCCCCCCCCCCCCAAAAAAAATAAAAACTATAAACACCATAAACCCCCCAAAACATTAATAGTCCTAAAATATTCTAAAAATTAAAAAATTACTAAAAAAACAAAACACATAAAAACCTTTAAAACCACTAAGAAACCCCTTAAAACCTAAAATCTTTTAAAAAACATAAAAACCTAAAACTACTAAAAGATCCTAAAACCCCATAAAACCCAGAAAACCCATCAAAACCCTATGAACCCATAAAACTCCTTAAAATTACAAAAACCTCTAAAACCCCTTTTAAACTATTAAAATGATTAAAAAAACTCTAAAACCCCTTAAAACGCTAAAAACAAAAAAACCCTAAAGACCAAAAAATCCACAAAACCCTTAAAACGCCTCAAAATCTCTAAACCCCCTATAAAACCAAAAAAATCCCAAAACCCCCAAAAAATCCCTAAAATAATAAAACACCTAAACCCCATGGAAAACACTTAGAAATCCTTAAAACATAAAAACTCTTAGAACCAATAAAAAACCAAAAAAATTGCAAGAAACAAAAAAAACAAAAAATATAAAAATCCTTTCAACCCCTAAAAACATAAAAAACTCCAAACACAATAATATCCCAGAAAAATCAACAAAACCTTATAAACCCAAAAAAACCAATAAAAACCCTAAAATCCCACAAAATTCATAAAACCAATAAAAACAATAAAAATACTAAACACCATAAAACTCCTAAAAAATAACCATAAACCTTTGAAAACTCCTAAGAAAACCATAAAAACCTAAAAAAAATCAAAACACCTAAAATCTTAAAAATGATAAAAATCTAAAAATACCTTTAAAACCCTAAAAATCATAAAACACTTGAAAATCCCAAAAATAATAAAAAAATCATAAAAACCATAAAAATCCCAAAAAATCTTTAAAAAAGTAAAAAAGTCAAGAAAACCACAAATAAACCCTTAAGATCTTAAAAAAACATTAAACCCCTGAAATTCGAAAACAATCCAAAAACACTAAAGACCCTAAAGGACCCTAAAACCCTAAAACCCCCAGAAAGCCATAAAAACCCCTAAAACCAAAAAACCCCCAAAAAATCCAAAATCTCCTAAAACAACTAAAACTAAAAAAAACCATTAAACCACTAAATCGCAAAAAACTATAAAAAAATTTAAAACCCCTCAAAACTCAAAAAAACTAAAAACAATAAAAATCCTAAAAAAATACATTATAATCCATAAAAACATAAAAACCCATTAAAACCTTTAATCCCTCTAATAAAAACATAAAAACACAAAAACACATAAAATACCTAAAAAAATAAAACACTAAAAATCCCAAAACCCCTAAAACGCAAAAAAACTCTAAAACCCATCAAAATACCTAAAAACCCTAAAAATGATAAAAAATTATAAAAAATACATAAAACCCCCTAAAAACATAAAAAACCATAAAATCCCTAAAATCCACAATTAAAACATTAGAAACCTAAAAACACTTAAATCTCATGAAAACCTTAAAAGGCTAAAGCCCCTAAAACCCTAAAAATCCCTATAGACAATAAAACCATTAAAAACATTAAAAATCTATAAAACTCATAAAAATAATAACCCATTAAAAATGAAAAAAAACCCTTTAAAACATAATAAACAATAAGAAACTCTAAAACCCCTTAAAATAGTATAAAATAAAAAAAACTACAAAAACCATTAAAATATTCTAAAACAATAAAAAACCCTAAAACAGTAAAGACCATAAAGTTATCAAAACCCAAAAAGAACACTAAAATTTTAAAAACACATAAAGACTAAAAATCCCTCAAAAAACCTTAAAAAACCTAAAACCCCTGAAATCCACTAAAAACCTAAAAACCACTAAAAACCCTTAAAAAACATAAAAGACATAAAAACCAATAAAACCATCAAAATTTCAAAATAATTTAAAAATCCATTAAAATCCCAAGAGTAGTAAATTCTCTAAAATCATAAAAAACCCTAAAAACACCTAAGAAAACTTTAAAAACCAAATAAAAATGTAAAACCCCCAAAAAACCTATAGAATTATAAAAATCCAAATGACCATAAAACACCTAGGAACATAATACCCCTAAAGCATGTAAAATTCCTAAAAATCTATAAAAATACTAAAAGCCATTAATAACTCTAAAACCACATTAAACATAAAAAAATGTTAAAAACCCTTAAAACTGCTACAAAACTAAAAAACATGAAAATTAAAAATAACCATGAAAACCTTAAAAACCAAAATAATGTAAATAAAACCTCCCTAAAAATCCTAAAATCGCCATAAAAACCCTAAAAATGTTAAAAAAACACAAAACACCCCTTAAAACCTTAATAAAACCTTAAAAACAAAAAATATTAAAAAATCTAAAAACCTAAAAAACAAAAAAATCAAAATATCCCATCGACCCCACAAAATTCATAAAAACCCTAAATCCCAATTAAAATCATAAAATACCTCCAAAAGTCCTAAAACATGAAAAATCAAAAAACCATAACAAAACCTTAAGAAACTAAAAACATGTAAAACCCCAAAATAAAATTAAAACTCTAAAAAACCTAAAACCCCTAAAATATCCTTAAACCTTAAAAAACCCCAAAACCACATAAAAACTCTAAAAACTCTAAATAAAATTAAACCCCTTTAAATCGCAAAAGATGCTAAAAATTCTAAACACCCTAAATTACCTAAAACCTAAAAAACCATCAAAACTCTAAAAAACGAAATTACCCAAAAAAATCCCCAAAAACCATAAAAACCATAAAAATACTAAAAAAATCCCTAAAACCCCTAAAAATGTGAAAACCACTAAAATTCCCCAAGAAAACCTTAAAACCATAAAAAGCATAAAATCCCCTAAAAACCTAAAAACGTTAAAAACCTAAAAAAACACTAAAACCCTTAAAACCCTAAAACCATAAAACAATAAAAACCTTAAATAACATAAAAACATAAAAACCCTGAAAACCATAAAACACAAAAAAACCAAAAAACCCAAAAATCTATAAAAAACACTAGAATCAATCAACATCCCTAATACCCAAAAGAATCTCAATGAAGCTAATAAACCCCAAATATGCCTTAAAAAATAAAAACCTTAAAAATTATATACGTCCCTAAAATCCCTCAATATCCCTAAAATCCTAAAACCCAGAAAAAAAATCCCTAAAATCTCAAAAAACCAAAAAAACCCTAAGCACCTTGAATACATAATGAAATCCATAAAAACAAAATAAAACATAGAAACCATAAAAAATTAAAAAATACTAAAAATACTAAACAGACTAAAACCCTAAAAACCCATAAAAACTTTAAAAATCTTAAAAACCAATAAAAACTAAAAAACCCCAAAAAAAATAACAACCCAAAGACCTATAAAACCCCTAAAAATCCCTAAAAATCCCAAAAACCCATAAAAACCCATAAAATTCCTAAAAAATCCTAAAACCTATATAAATGCCTAAATAATGATAAAAATTCTAAACCCACAAAATCCTTAAAAAAATAAAAACCCATTAAAATCCTTAAAAAATATAAAAAAATCCAAAATACACAAAAAGCCCTAAACCCCCTCAGATACCCTAAGAAATACTTGATAACCACAAAAACAATTTATCCCCCAAAAAAACTAAAAATGATAAAACACCCAAAAACGATCAAAAAAACACCATTCCCCCCAAAACCCCCAAAACCCCCTAAAACCCTTAAAAACCCTAAACACCCTAAACCCTATAAAAATACAAAAAAAACCATTAAAAACTATATAATCATCTCAAAACCCTAAAAACAACAAAAAAAACACTAAATACCATTAAACCGCTAAGAAATCAATGAAAACCCTAAAACCCAGAAAAACCATAAAATCCATAAAACCCATAAAAACTCTAAAAAACCCTAAAACTATAAAAATACCTAAAACCACTAAAAACCAATTAAGATTTTAAAAAATACCTTAAATCCTAAAAAACATATGATAAACTGAAAAATAAAAAAACCCTAAAAACCCTAAAAACCAAAAAACACTAAAACCCCTAAAAACCATAAAAATCCAAAAAACATTTTAAACCCTTAAAATCCCTAATACCCTAAAACCAAAAAATCCTAAAAATACATAAAAAACCTAGAAACATAAAAATCCTAAAACCCATGAAAATCCATAAGATATCCTTAAAATCTTAAAAAAATGTAAAACCCCCCAAAACATAAAAATCGCTAAACACCATAAAAATCATTAAAGAGACCCTAAAACCCCTAAAACACAAAAAAAACATAAAATCCCTGAACAACCATAAAATACAATATAGCTCATCAAAACCCTAAAACCAACTAAAAACTATAAAAACTCGTTAAAATCCTAACAAATTTAAACTCTAAAAACCCATAAAACCCATAAAATCCCTAAAACCCCTCAAAATCCCTACATATCCTAAAAAAACATAATAAACCTAACCCCACCCCTAAGATATATAAAAAAACCCCATAAATACCTTATGAAAACCTTAAAAACATAAAAACAATAAAAACCCTTAAATAACCTGAAACCACTAAAACCCCATTAAAACACTCAAAATCCCTAAAAACCGTAAAACCTATTAAAAACAAAAAGATTACTAAATCCAATAAACTATGAAAACCCTAAGAAACCATAAACCCCCCAAAAGCCTAAAAACATAAAATCCTTAAAATCTCATAAAAACAACAAAAAGTCCCAAAAAAAACTATTAAAATCATTTAAATACATAAAAATTTTAAAAACACTAAAAACCTTACAACTCTTAAATACCAAAAAAGAAAACCTTAAAACCCCACTATAACCTACTAAACCCCCAAAAATCCAACAAAGGAAAAAACTATAAAACCATAAAAAACTCTAAAAACCCTAAAAACCATAACAACCCTAGAAATCCTATAAAACCCCAAAATTCCTAAAAATATTAAAACCATAAAAATTCTAAAATCCATAAAAATTTTAAAAATACCAAAAACCACAAAAACCTAAGAAAACTTTAAATTCCTAAAAAAAATAATACCCCAAAAAAAAAACAAAAATAGCTGAAAAACCTAAAAAACCCTAAAAGCCATAAAAACACAAAAAAACCAAAAAACCCAAAAAAACTAAAAACTTTAAAAACCTACTAAACCCGTAAAATCTTTAAAGAAATCCAAAAAACCAAAAAACCATAAAAAACTCAAAAAAACACGAAAAGGAAAAAAATCCTTAAAAACGTTAATAACGAAAAACCCAAAAATTCACTAAAACCATAAAAGACATAAAAATCCAAAAAATCCTTAAAACCATTAAAATGTAAAAAATAGTAAAAATCATACAAAAAACCATGAAAAATAAAAACACCTAAATCCCCTGAAAAAAAATAAAAAAATGCTAAAAACCCTAAAAACCATTAAAACACTAAAAATTAAAAAACCCCTTAAATTCCCTAAAAGACTTGAAAATCCATAAAAATACTAAAAATGCAATAAAACCCCATAAAAACATAAAACCTTTAAAATCCATAAGAAACTCTATAAAACTTAAAATCACATGAAACATTTAAAAAACCTAAAGAGTGCTTGAACCTCTAAAACCCCTAGAAAACCCATAAAACCCTAAAACCACTAAAAACCATAAAACCCCTAAAAGCCATAATAACTAGGATACTAATAAAAAAACAAAACTAACTAAAAACATGAAAGGAACATTAAAAACATAAAAATTTTAAAAACACTAAAAAACATCTAAACCCTAAAAAACTCAAAAAACTAAAAACTCAAAATTCCATAATGACCTAAAAACCCTAAATGCACTCAACATCCCTAATACCCAGAAAGACCCTAAAAAACCTAAAAATCCATAAAATCATAGAGACCCAAAACAAATTGATATCCCTTAAGAAGAGTATAAAAACACAAAACACATAAAAACCAAAAAACACCTAAAAACCCTAGAAAACCTAAAAATGATAAAAAACCATAATAAACCTAAAAAATATAAAAACCATAAAAAACCCTAAAATCATAAATAAAATTCTAGAACCCATAAAGCCCATAAAACCCACTAAAACTCTAAAAACACTTGAAATTCCTAAAATGTAAAAACTCTAAAAAAACCATAAATCCATAAAAAACTCTAAAAAATCCCCTAAAACGCCAAAAGATCATAAAACCACTAAAAACCAAAAAACCCAAAAGAAATCTATAACCTCTCAAAATCCCTAAAATCCTTATTATCCTAAAACTCATTAAAAATCCCTAAAAATAATGAAAAATCTAAAAACCTTGAAAATAACTAAGAAAACATTAAAAACATTAAACCATTAAAAAAACCTAAAAACCCTATGAAAATGAAAAAACCCTAATAACCATGAAGCATAAAAAAACCTAAACCCCCCAAAATCCCATGAATCATTAAAAACTAGAAAAATCACAAAAAATCACAAAACAATCCCTAAAAACGTAAAAAATCATAAAAACCCAGAAAAAAAATATGGACACCATAAAAACATAAAAACATGTAAAACCACGAGAAGACTTAAAAATGATAAAAACCCTAAAACCCCTAAAACACCAAAAGTACCTTGAAACCCCTTAAAACCATAAAAATCCAAAAAAACCATTAAATCCCTAAAACCCATGAAAACCCTAAAAACCAAAAAAACTTTAAAAAACCATTTGAACCCCTAAAAGCTTAAAAAAACATTAAGAAACCATTAAACCACGTAAAAATGAAAAGAAACCACAAACCCCCCAAAATTTATAAATGCTCTAAAACCCCTAAAACCGAAAAAAACCAAAATATCTCCAAAACGCTAAAAACATAAAAATTGTAAAAACAATCACAAAAAAACTAAAATTAACAAAACCCTAAAAACCATAAAAAATAAAAAAAACATAAAAACATAAAACCCAAACAAAACCAAAAAATTTAAAAAAACCCCTAAAACATTAAAACACTAAAAAATCGTAAATGCCATCAAAATCCCTAAATACCAAAAAATGATAAAAAAATTATAATAATAGACCTAAAAATTTATAAAAACATAAATTGACCTAAAAACGTAAGAAATGCTAAAACCCCTAAAATAAATTAAAAAGGAAATAAAAACCTTAAAACCCCCCAAAAAAATAAATACCTAAAACCTTAAAATAAAAAATCGCACAATAACTATGATAACCCAATAAAAACTCTAAGACCCCTTTAAACCCTTAAAACATGACAAAACACTAAATAATATTAAACCCACCAAACAGGTAAAAACCCCTAAAACTGAAAAAGAAGCATAAAAACCCTAAAAACCTAAAAACTCTAACAATCCCAAAAAACCATCAAAATACTAAAAATTCAGTAAATACCAAAAAGTATAATAAGCCCTAAAACCTAGAAAACCGAAAGAAAACCTTAAAACCATATAACAATAAAAACCCCTAAAATCCTAAGAAACACTAAAACCAATAAAAACCCTAAAATCATTAAAAACTCTAAACCCATAAAAATCCAAAAAACCCTAAACCCCATAAAAAACCAAAAAAATCCCTAAAATCCTAAAAAAAGAAAAAAACGCTAAAATTCTTGAAAAACCTATGATATCCTTAAAAACCTTAATACACTTAAGACCTGTAAATTCCTAATTTCTATAAGACACCCTAAAAAACAAAAATCCCGAAAACCCATAAAAAACAAAAATCTTTTATAACAATTAAAACCCTAAAAATATCATAAAAACCCTAAAAACTTTTAAAAGCTCTTAAAACCATAAAAAACCTAAAAAATCAAAAAACAAACCCCTAAAAATAAAAAAAACTATAAAAACCTCAAACCCCATAAAATCCATCTAATTCCCTAAAACACCCTAAATGTAATAAAAATTCCTAAATTTCTCTAAAAACATAAGAACCCATAAAAATTGAAAAAACCACTAAAAACCCTAAAAACTGTTTAAATCCCTAAAAATGTTTAAAAATATAAAAACCCTTAAAACCCCTGAAAGATAAAAAACCCACAAAGAAAAAAATACATAAAACCCAAAAAACCCTAGAAAACCTTCAAAATCACTAAAACCCCTAAAACACATAAAAATCCTAAAAAATCCCCAAAATAACTACAAACATAAAAACCCAAAAATGCATGATAAAGCCTAATAAAACATTGAAAACAAAAAAAAACTAACAAAACCCCCTAACATACCTAAAAAACATAAAACCCCAAAAAATAATTATAAAAATATTAAAACCACAAAATTCAAAAAAATAATAAAAACCACTAAAAACTCTAAAAATCTTTAATCCCCTAAAACAATAAAAACTCTTAAAACCATAAAAAACTAAAAAACAAAAAAAAATCCAAAAAAATATAAAAGAAAACATTGAACCCTAAAATCCTTAAAACCACTCAAAATCTCTAAAAATAATAAAAATTTTGAAAACCCCTGTAAATCCATAAACTATAAAAACCCGAAAAACCCTATGAAAACCCAAAAAAACCAAAAAACACTTAAACCCCTAAAACCCCTAAAAATCTATAAAACCCCTAAACCCGATAAAAATTGTAAAAGAATCGCTAAAAATCATAGAAAATGTAAAACCACAAACCCCCTAAAATACCCTATGAAAATATTTAATACAAAGAAAAATTAAAACACCTTAAAACCAAAAAATCTAAAAACCTTAAGAGCCCAAAAAACCAAAAAACCAAAAAAACCCCTAAAACCATAAAACCCCTAAAACCATTAAAACCCAAAAAATCCTTAAAAACCACTAAACACTTAAAATAATAAAATCTATAAAAACATTAACAAACGAAGAAACTCAAAAAACCCAAAACCCCATAAAACTCCTAAAAACCATAAAAAACCAAAAATATCACAAAAAAATCCATGAAAACATAAAAATCCATAAAAACCCTAAAAATCCCATGAAAAACCATAAAAACCTAAAAACAAAAAAAAACCTTAATACCTAAAAATTTTATAAACCTTAAATGCCCAAAACACAGAAAACTCTAAAAACCCTCAAAATAATAAATATTCTAAAAAATACAAAAAATTAAGAAACCACAAAACCCAAAAAACCCTAAGATAATATTAATAATCGAAATACACTTAAAATCACGAAGAATCCATAAAATATTAAAAACCCTAAAAGGCCAAATATACCCTAAAATCCTCTAAAAACCATAAAACCCCGAAAAATCATTAAACACCCTAAAACCCCATAAAAACCTTAAATAATTTTAAAAACTCTATAAACCATTTCAAACCCTATAAGCATTAAAAACCCTAAAAATAATTAAAAACCCTAAAAAATCTAAAAACCCTAAAACCCCAAAAAATCCCTAAAATCCCTTAAAACCCCTAAAAAATATAAAAACCATAAAAATCCTTAAACCCCCCAAAAAATCCCTACAATATAAAAAACTCTAAAAAATCATGGAAACCCCTAAGAAAAAACATAAACACATAAAACACATAAAACCCCAAAATGCCTAAAAGTATGAATACCCTAAAACCCTAAAAACCCTAAAATTCCCTAAAACCCTTCAAAATCCCTAAATGCCCTAAAAACCATAAAATCAGTCAAAAGCACTAAGAATTCCTAAAAAACAGAAGAAACGCTAAGATCCATTAAAACCCCTAAGAAAACCTTAATACCCAAAACAGAATTAAAACCTACAAAAAACTTAAATAATGATAAAAATCATAAAAATCCTTAAAAAGACAGCAAAAACAAAAAAACCTCTAAAAGTAGTTAGAACGCCATGAATATTAAAAACCATAAAAAACTGAAAAATCCTAAACCACCATTAAAATCCCAAAATACCCTTTAAATCACTAAAACTGTTTAAAACTCTAAAAAACAATAAAACCCCTATTAAATTAAAAAAACCTAATTACCCAAAAATAATCATAAATCCCTAAATACCCTAAACCCCATCAGAAAACCTAAAAACCCTAAAAAACATAATAATCCTTAAAACCCTTAATCTTCAAAAAACAACTAAAAACCCTAAAAACCCTAGGAAAAACAAAAAAAATATAAAAACACTTAAAACACCCAAAAACATAAAAATGCTAGAACCCTGAATTTCTTTTAAAACCGAAAAAAAACTCTAAAACACCTCAATGTCTTAAAAGACCAAAACCCCCATAAAAATCCTATAAAATCTTTAAAAAATTATAATACCCTATAAAACCCTAAAAAAGGTATGAAATACTTTGAAAAATTCTTAAAATACTTAAAAACCTAAGAATGTTGAAATCCCTGAAAACCATAAAATCATTAAAGAACAATACATAAAAAATCCTAAAATCCATAAAAACCAAAAAATAAAAAAAAACTAAAAACATTAAAAAACCCAAAAATCCATTAAAATATCCAAAAAAACTAAAAAACCATAAAAATACCAAAAAAATACAAAAAGAAAAATAAAATCCCAAAAAAACGTTAAAATCCATAAAACCTTTAAAACCATCAAAAACCTATAAATCCCTCAAAACACTAAAAAAAATATAATAATAAAATACCTAAATATCCCAAAAAATAAAAAAAAACTCTAAAACCAAGAGAAAACCCTAAAACCCTGAAAAAACAACAAAATCCAAAAAACGATAAAAAACAAATAAATTCCTAAAACTAACAAAAATCCCTTTAACCATAAAAATCATAAAAATACCAAGAAATTCCTAAAATTGTAAAAATACCTAAAAACAATGAAAACCCCCTTTAAAATTGTTAAAACCTAAGAAAACTAAAAATCCAATAATCCTAAAATTGCTAAAAATCATAAAAAATATAAAAACTCTCAAAATACATAAAAATTACAAAAACCCATCAAAATCCTAAAAACCCCTAAAGTCCCAAAAATTAAAAAAATCTATGAGAAACCTTATGGTAACCTTAAAATTATAAAAAAAATTATACTTCTAAAAATGACAGAAACATTAAAAACCCAAAAAGATAGTAAAAACCCCAAAAAACCAAAATACTGCTAAAAACGTTAAAAACCCTAACAACTTATAAAAACCGTAAAACCACTAAAAACTCTAAAACCTATACAAAAAACTAAAAATAATAAAAATATATAAATAAAAATTAAAAATCTAAAAACTAAAAACACAAAAATACCCAAAAAATACAAATTCCCTAAAAAACATAAAAATCATAAAAATCTCTAAAACCCTAAAAACCAATAAAAATCCTAAAAATTAACTAAAAATAACTAAAAACATAAAGACCAATAAAAACCATGAAAACCCCTAAGAAAAACCATAAAAACCTAAAAAAACTTAATACCCATAAAAAATGAAAAACACTAAAAACCATAAAGCCCTAAAAACCCTAAAAACACTCAAAACCCATAAAATAACTAAAAATACTAAAAATCATAAAAATGACTTAAAATAATTAAAACGTAAATATCCCTAAAACAATAATAACATAAAAAACCTTTAAAAAATATAAAACAAGAATCCAATGTAACCTATAAAACATTTAAAACCCTGAAAACCCTTAAAAAGTTACAATTTTATTAAATCCCAAAAAACATAAAAAACCTAAAAATCATTAAAATCCGAAAAAAACATTAAAAACCATAAAACAATTGAAAAATCTTTAAAAAACTAAAAACACGTAAAACCTCAAATAAACATAAAAATTGATAAAGCTTTAAAAAAACTAAAAAGGTCATAATGCCCTAAAACCCCTAAAACCCATAAAACCAAAAAAACCTTTATAAAACCATAAAAACCAATAAAAATCCTAAAAACAACTAAAAAATATGAACACTTTGTACCCATAAAATAGAAAAAATTATAAAAAAACCTTTAAAACCTAAATACTAAAAAGAATCATTGAAACCCCAAAATCCCATAAAAACACTGGAAACCCTAAATGGCCTAAAATCCCTCAAAATATCTAAAAATCCAAGAAAGCCATAAAAATCCTAAAAATACCTATTAATACCTAAAAATGTTAAAACCCTAAAAACACTGAAAAAGACTAAGAAAACCTTGAATTACTTAAAACATTTAAACCTCTAAAAACCTAAAAAATTCTAAAACCCATAAAAATCCTAAAACCCTAAAAACCCTAAAACCCTTAAAAGCCCTAAAAGCATTAAAAACCATAAATATCCAAAAAAATATAAAAATAAATAAATTCATAAAAACCATAAAAACATGAAAAATTGAAATAAATCTTTAAAAACATAAAAACATTGAAAACCCTGAGAAACCTACAAAACCATAAAAACCCTAAATCCCCTAAAAACCCTAAAAATCCTCAAAACCCTAATAACATAAAAATGTCAAAAACCCCTAAAATACCTATAAATATAAAAAACCATAAAAACCTGAAAATCACAAAGAAAACCATAAAGCCTAAAAACTCGTACAACCCCTAAAAAACTAAAAACACTAAAACCCTAAAAAACCATAAAACCCCTAAAACCATTAAAACCCTAAAATTGTTTAATATCCCTAAAACCCATAGAAACACTAAAAACCACTAAAAAATATAAAATCCCATTAAACCCAAGAAAAACTTTAAAAACACAAAAAAACATAAAACTGAAAAAACTATAAACACGCCAAAAAATCAAGAAATCCTTAAAACCCAACAAAATACCTGAAAACAGAAGAAACCGTAATAATCCTAAACAATACTCCCTTGTCTTTTGGGTTTGGGGTTTGGGTCATTTGGGTTTGAGGTTGTAAAGGGTTTTTGGGTGTGGGTTGTTTGACCCCTTCCCTTCCTTGTCTCGTGCATCTTTTTTCTAATAATTTTTTTATGGGGGGGGGGGGGGTCGGGAATATCCTGACCTTGCATCTTTTTTCCCTTATATACCCTCAAAATATATAAAACCCTAAAACCATAAAAATCTGAAAAATCGAAAAAAAATAAAAAAACATAAAAACTTTGAAAACCCCGATGAAAACCATAAAAATATACAGATTCTTAAATCCCCTAAAACCCTAAGATACCCTATAATTCTTAATACCCTAAAAATCATAAATACTATAAACCCCTCAAATTCACTAAAAACCTAAAAACCATAAAAATCCTAAAAAATTCCTAAAAGTCCATAAAAATGTAAAACCCCTAAATACCTAAGAAAACCATTAAAACCAAAATGAACATAAAACCCCAAAAACCTAAAAATTATTGAAATAATAAAATAAACTTAAAATATACAAAAACCCAAAAAACACCTAAAATCCATAGAAAACAAAAACCCCATAAAAAACCTAAAACCCACCAAAAACCTTTAAACCGCTAAAACTCTAAAATCACTTTAAACCTCTAAAAACATTAAAAATCTAATAGAAAGCTCCAATCCCTTAAAAAAACATAAAGGGCCAAAAGAAATTAAAAGAAAAAAACCCCTAAAACCCCTCAAAATCCAAAAACCCCTTGAAAAACATAAAAATTATAAAAATACCTAAGAATCCCAAAAAGCATAAAAACCCCTAAAACCCTGAAAAGATTTAAGTAAAATTTAAAACCTTAAAAACATAAAAACCATTAAAACCTAAAAAAATATAACACTTAAAAAGGCTAAAATAAATAAAAACCCAAAAAAATATCAAAATCCCTAAAACCAATAAAACCCCATAAAACTCCAAAAAATCCCTAAAACCCTAAAATAAAAATTAACCTAAAAAATTACCAAAAACATTAAAATAGAAACACTTTTAAAGCACTTACAAAAACAAAAAACAAAAAATATTTTAAAAACCCTAAAATACACAAAAACTCCTAGAACCCATAAAACCCAAAAAAACAATAACAAATCCTAAAACTAATAAAACCCTCTGAAGACCGCTAAAACCTCTAAAAACCATTGTATCCCCAAAAAATGATAAAAACACTAAAATGCCTTAAAACCCATAAAAACTAAACAAACCTAAAAAATAAAAAAAATAAAAAAACACTAAAATCCCTAAAATTTCCTAAAATCCTCAAATCCATAAGAACCCAAAAATCCAATAAACCCCTAAAATCACTAAAAACTCTAAAAAATAAAAAAACCAAAAAACCCTAAAAAATCCAAAGAAATTTTTAAAACCTGAAAACCATTAAAATATTTGAAAATGAAAAAAATACTAAAACCCAGAAACCTATAAAACCTAAAAAACTAAAAACCCTAAAAATCTCAAAAACCCTGAAAACCATAAAAAATAAAAAAATCCCTAAAAATTCCTCAAAATTTAAAACCCTCCAATAACCATGAAATTTCAAAGAAAAAAAATAAAAGCCTAAAATTAATTTAAAACGCTAAAAAAATTAAAAATCTTATCTCAGAAAACACCCTAATTCCAGCTTAATTAATTAAAATCCCTACAAACCCACAAAAGCCCATAAAATCCTAGAAAATCTCTAAAAAACCATAAAAAAAATAGAAAACCCATAAACCCATAAAACCTAAAAGGAAAAATTAGATTCCAAAATAAACATAAAAAAAATAAAAAAATAAAAATATTTAAAAGGCTAAATAATCTTTAAAATGCATTAAAACCCCTAAAACACCTAAAAACCGTAAAATCCTTTAAAAATTTAAACCCCCCAAAAAACCTAAAAACCACTAAAAAAATTAAAACCCATATAAACCCCCATAAATTTGAGAAAATCTAAAAACCATTAAAATTCAAGAATAACCCTTAAACGCAAAAAAAAAAACAATAAAACCCAAAAAAAACCTTAAAACCTAAAAAACCCAAAAAAATCCAAAAAAACATAAAAAGTAAAACACTTGAAAATCCTATAGAAAAATATAAAAACCATAAAACACTTAAAATACATTAAACCCAAAAAACACTAAAACAACTAAGATACCCGAAAAGTCTTAAAACATTAAAACCAAAAAAATCCAAAAAACTATAAAAACTATTAAAATCCTAAAATAAAATTAAAATTCCAAAAATAGAAAATACCCAAAAACCCATAAGAGTCCCTAAAAACCCTAAGACCCCTAAAAACCATAAAAACCTAAAAACAATAAAATCCCTAAAACACCATAAAAACCTTAAAACCCTAAAATACAAATAAAAACCACATCAAGACCCCAAAAAATTAAAAAAAATCGGAAAAACAATTAAAAAAACACCATAAAACATCAAAAACTAATAAAACTAGTAATACCCCTTAAAACCCCTAAAAAAATAAAAAACTCTAAAAACCATAAAACTGAGAAAATATGAAAAAACTAAAAACTGAATAAAAAATCATAAAAATCCTGAGAACTCTAAAAAACAAAAAAAAACCTCAAAATCCATAATCCCATAAAAATAATAAAATTCATAAAAGACATAAAAATCCCTAAAAATGTAAAAATCATTAAAAACCCTTAGAAAAAATTAAAAACAAAAAAGAACTTAAATCCTAAAAACCAAAAAAAAACCAACATAAACACTAAAACATAAAACTAATAATCCCTCAAAATACCTAAAAATCATAAAAACCAAAAAATTCCTAAAAACTGAAAAAAAATGTAAAAAAATTAAAAATCTAAGAAAACCCTAAGATAACCTTAAAAACCAAAAAAATGATTAAACCCTTAAAAAATACAAAACAAAAAAACCCTAAATACCTTAAAATACCTTAAGAACCCTAAGAACATCGAAACCACAATAAAACACCTAAAACACAAAATACTCTAAAACCCATTTATACCTTTAAAAACATTAAAAAATATGGGACACATTAAACCCTAAAAACTAAACCCCCCAACCCCCTAAAAATGAAAAAAAACATAAAACAGTAAAACCCATCAAAATCCCTAAAAAACACTGAAATACCATAAAAATCCTAAAAAAGTCATAGAAATCCTTAAAATGTAAAAAGCCCTAAAAACCACGAGAAACTCTAAGGAAGGATTAAAAAGAAAAGATCAATTTCAACCCCAAAAAGACCTTAAAGTGTTTAAAATGTTGTAAAACCTTAAAACCTCTAAAACCCCATAAAAGCCTCAAAATGACTAATAACCATAAAACCCCATAAAAATAAAAAAAGACCTAAAATTCCTTCAAAACATAAAAATCTAATAAAAACTCTTAAAACCCAGAAAAAACCTAAGAAAACCTTAAAAACCTAAAATCAATTAAAAACCCTAAAAAATGAAAGAATGTTAACAACCCTAAAAAACACTAAAAGTACCTTAAAACCCTAAAACCCCAAAAAAAACCCTAAGACCCCAAAAAATACATAAAACTCAAAAAATCCAAAATACCCTCAAAATCCCTAAAAACAGTAGAAATACTAAAATGATCATAATCTAAAAAAAATTAAAACACTAAAACCCTTGAAAACCATAAGAAACCCATAAAACCATAAAAAAGTTTAAGCTCTAAAAACACTTTAAAATCATAAAAACCTAAAATGTGCACAGACACTAAAAAACATGAAAACCCATAAGAACCCTCAAAATTTCTAAAAACCCCAAAAATAATAGAAATCCTAAAAAATCCCTTAAAATACCTAAAAATGAAAAAACCCCTAAAACACTAAAAACCCTAATAACACCTTAAAACCTAAAAAAAGACTTAGAACCCTTAAAATTATAAAAATCATAAAAGCCTAAAATTTTCTAAAGCCCTAAAACCCCTAAATAACATAAAAACAACTAAAACCATAAAACCCATAAAAACTATAAAATGCCATTAAAAACTTTAAATGCATTTTAAAACAATAATAACATTAGAAACCTCTTAAAACCCATAAAAATCAACAAAAAACTGAAAAAAACCCCAAAACCCCCAAATATACCTAAAATTCCTAAAAACCCTCAAATACACTAAAAACCTTCAAAACCCCTCAAACCCAAATAACATTAAATATAAAAAATTACCAAAAAATCCCTAAAAACAAAAATAACCTAAAACCCTATGAAAAAAATAAAAATATAAAAACATTCAGAACCCCTAAATAACCAAAAAAAATGCAACAAACCCTAAAAACATAAAACACTAAAAAAACCCTAAAAACCCTCAAAATACCTAAAGAACCGCAAAACATAAAATAACCTAAAACATGAAAAATGTAAACACTCACTAAACACAAAAAAACTCTATAAAATCCTTAAAAATGAAAAATACAAAAAACCACTAAGAAAATCTAAAAATTCTAACAACCATAAAAACATCCTCAAACCCTTAAAACCTTGAAACCCCTAAAACCCAACAAAAACAGTAAAAAATTTGGAAAACTCTAAAACCCATTTAAACGCATAATAAAATTGAAAAACACCAAATAAATATTAAACCTCCTAAAAACTAAAAAAAACCCTAAAAACCAATAAATCTATAATGACCCTAAATAAACCTAAAACCCCCTAAAAATGATCAAAATCCCTAAAACCCTAAAACCCAAAGCCCATAATGATCTGAAAAAACCCAAAAAATAATTAGATATGTAAAAAAATAGAAACCCCAAAAACCTCTAAGATATCCTTAAAAATAAAAAATACATAAAATCCCAAAATAATGTGAAAACCCGAAAAAAACCCATAAATCCTTAAAACCATAAAAACCCCCTAAACACCATAAAAACAAAAAAACAAACTAAAAAAATAAAACCCCAATAAATAAATATAATAACACATTAAACCCACAAAACTGTTAAAAAAATTCTAAAAACCATAATAAAAATAAAACACAAAAAACCCTAAAATCCCTAAAAACCATAAAGACCCCAAAAAACATTAAACCCCACCCCAAATCCAAAAAATCCTTAAAAACCAGAAAAATCCTTAAAATTAATAAAAAAACAAAAAATTATAAAACCCATAAACCCCTAAAAACCCATAAAAACTATATACAATTAAAACCCCTAAAAACACTAAAGCACCTAAAACCCATAAAAACCCTAAAATCCATGAAAATACCTAAAAATATATAAAAAAAATAAAAAAAATAAAAATCAATCAAAATTAATAAAAACCTAAAAAATTCGAAAAACCCTAAAAAATCCAAAGAAATGTTTAAAAACCCTAAAAATTAAAAAATCGTTAAATACCCCTAAAAAGACTGTAAAACCCTTTAAACCACTAAAAAACATGAAACCCATAAAACACTTAAGACCAAAAAAACATTAAAAAAATATTGAAATCCTATAATCCTATAAAAATGTTGAAAAAACAATAAAACCCATTAAAACCATAAAAAATAAAAAAACCCAAAAAACCCCAAAAAACCCTCAAAATCTCTAAAAACACTAAAAACCCCTAAAAATAATATAAAATCCCAAAAAATCTATAGAAGTTGAAAACATAAAAACCCTATAAAAACCTTAAGAAACTAAAAACACTAACAATCACTAAAAATATAAAAATTATAACAACATTAAAAATCCATATAAACCCTAAAAACAATAAAAATTTCAAAATCCCTGAAAACCAACAAAAAGTTAAAACCTAAATAATTCCAAAGAAATCCCTAGAAACGTAATTTTTTATAAAAACACTAACAAAACATTAAAAAACTAGAAAATATTAAAACCCCTCAAAAACCTAAAAAATCTAAAAACCCTAAATCTGCTAAAAATCCCAAAATATCATAAAACCCACTAAAATCCATAAAAACCAAAAAATTCCATAAAAACCTAAAAACTCACTAAAATACTAAAAACCATTTAAAACAATAAAAATGCAAAAAACTAAAAAAATAATAAAACATTAAAAAATTCAAAGAAAACCATAAAAACCATCAAATCCATAGATCATCTAAAAAAAACCTAAAATCCCTAAAAACATAAAAAACCTAACAAAACATTAATCCCCAAAAATGTATTAAAACACCTAAAAAGACAAAAACACTAAAAACACTAAATAATATTAAAACCCTAAATGACTATAAAAACACTAAAAATCCCTAAATAATTAAAAAGAATAAAAATAAAAAAAATCGTAAAAATACCAAAACACATAAAAAATCTATAAAACTAGAAAACATAATAATATAACCTTAAAAACATAAAACACTCAAACCCCCTAAAAACATAAAAATATTAAAAACCATAAAACCCCTAGAAACCATCAAAATCCATAAAATATTAAAAAATAAATAAAAAACTAAAAAATATCTAAAATCCATGAAAACCTAAAAACCCTAAAAATCCTGAAAACCTGTAAGAAATAAATAAAAACCTAAAACCACTTAAAACCCAAAAAATCCTAAAAACGTTAAAACCCGTGTAAACCCAAAAAGACAATAAAAACCCCCAAAAAATTCAAAATACCCCTCAAAACCATACAAAACCCATAAAACACTAAAAACCACTAAATAATCTAAAAAAATCAAAACCCTAATAATTTAATGACTCTAAAAAACCTTAACAACCATAAAAAACTTTTAAAATCAATAAAACCCAGAAATACCATAAAAAACATGAAAAATCTCTAAAAATCCTAAAAGCCTCAAAATCCATAAAACTTCTAGAAAACCCATTAGAATAATAAAAATCAATAAAAACATAAAAAACCATAAAACAACTGAAACCCAGAAGAAAACCATGAGAACCTAAAAAATCATAAAACCCCTAAAAACCTAAAAATAATAAAAACCCTAAAACCCTAAAACCCCAAAAAAAACTCTGAAAACCCTCAAAATCCCAAAAGACTCAAAAACCCCATAAAATTACTTAATACCCTAAAATATCTATAAAACCATAGAAAACATTAAGAACCTATAAAACCCTATGTAAAAATTAAAAAGAAGAAAAAAAACCTAATACCCGTAAGAAACATAAAAATGCTAAAAATCCTAAGAAATATTAAAACCCCTAAAACCCACACTAAACACTCAACATCTCTAAAAACACTAAAAATAATAGAAGGACTAAAACATATCTACAAATTTGAAAACCACTAAAACTATGTAAACAACAAGAATCTATAAGAAATAAAAAAAATTAAACCCTTAAAAACATAAAAAATACTAAAAATATTATAAACCCATAAAACTCCCAAAATCCCTAAAACCCCTATAACATTAAAAATACCTAAACCCTTACAAAACCCTAAAAACCCAAAAACCAATAAAAAAAATAAAACCATTTAGATCCATAAAAATGTTTAAAAACACTAAAAACTATAAAAACCCCTAGAATGAAAAAAATAACCCAAAAAACATTTAAAGCACTAAAAACCCAAAAAACCGAGAAACCCCAACATCCAAAAAACCCCTAAAACCATAACAACCCAAAAAATCTATAAATTTAATTAAAAATGTAAAAATCATTTAAAAACTTTCGAAAAAACATAAAAACTTAAAAAAACATAAAACCCCTAGAAACTAAAAAATATTAAAAACACATAAATTTTTAAAACCATAGATACCCCAACACCCCTCAAAAATTCCCAAAAAAAATTAAAAACTATAAATAGTATAAATATTCCCTAAAAGTCACTAAAACAAAAAAATACAAAAAAAAACAAAAAAACACATAATAAAACATTAATAACCTAAAATACTTAAACCCCAAAAAAATAAAAATTTGCTAAAAATATTAAAAACCCTAAAAGAGCCTAAAACCCACTAAAAAACCTAAAACCACTAAGACCCACAAAGTAAATTAAACCCCATAAAAATCTAAAAACCACTAAAATCTCTAAAAACCCTTTAAACACATAAAAACATTTAAAACACTAAAAATCATTAAATCCCCGAAAAACACAAAAAAATATAAAATCAAAAAAATAAGATAAAAATCATAAAATGCCATAAGAACCTCAACATCCTTAAAACCCATAAAAATAAATAAATATTTTAAAAATCCCTAAAAATCCCTTAAAATGTAATAAACTGTAAAAATCAAAATAAAACCCAAAAAAACCTAAAAAAAATTAAATCCCTCAATAAAACCTAAAAAATGATAGAACCCCTAAAACCCCCAAAACCTATAAAAACCCAAAAAAATCTATAAAAACAATAAAAAGTATAAAAATACTAAAAAATAAAAATCCCTAAAAATATAAATTACCCTAAACCCCTAGGAAACTCTAAGAAATCCTTAAAGACAAAAAATCCTTCAAACCCCTGAAAAACTAAAAAAATTATAAAAAACAAAAATACTATAAAACCTATAAACCTTCAAAATCCAAAAAAATCATTAATTTTCAAAAAAACCCTTCAAAACAAAAAAAACTATAAAAACCCATACAACCCCTAAGAAAACCATAATACCCTGAAATGACTTAAAACCCCTAAATCCTTAAAAACACTAAAAACCCCAAAGCACACCAAAACCCCTAAAACCATAAAAACCATAAGAAGATAAAAAACCGTAAAATCGAAAAAAACTACTAAAAATATATATACAATTTAAACCCATACAAACGTTAAAAACAAAATAATACATAAAATCCACAAAACCTAAAAAACCCATACAAAACCTAAATGAAATAAAAAACCCTAAAAACCCTCAAAATCACAAAAAAATGTAAAAACCCATTAAAATCCTTAAAAATCAATAAAAATCCCCGCAAAAAATTAAAAACCCTGAAAATCCAGAAAAACCTGAATAAAACCATAAAATTATAAAAATAGTTAAAACCCCTAAAAACGAAAAACTCTAAAAACCCTTAAATACCCTAAAACTCTAAAACCCCCTAAAAACCCCATAGACTATAATTATCCAAAAAACACTAAAAATTCCTAAAAACATAAAAAACACTAAAACCCGTAAAAAACTTTGAAATCCTCAAATTCAAAATATACACTTAAAACCCCAAGAAAACCAAAAATATACTATAAATTTATAAAAACACCCAAAAAGCCCCTAAAACCCCTAAAACCCCTAAAATCCATAAAACCATAAAAACCCCTAGAAAGCTCTCAAAAAATAAAAAACTCTAAAGACTATAAAAACCATTTAAACCCCAAAAATAATAAAAAACTCAAAAAGCCTTAAAAACCCAACAATATAAAAAAATCCCAAAAATCAAAAAAAATCCTATAAAACCCAAAAAAGAGATAAAAATCCCTTATACCCCGAATTATCTCAAAAATCTTTAAAAACATTAAAAAATATGGGACACATTAAACCCTAAAAACTAAACCCCCCAACCCCCTAAAAATGAAAAAAAAACATAAAACACTAAAACCCATCAAAATCCCTAAAAAACACTGAAATACCATAAAAATCCAAAAAATGTCATAGAAATCGTTAAAATGTAAAAAGCCCTAAAAACCATGAGAAACTCTAAGGAAGGATTAAAAAGAAAAGATCACTTTCAACCCCAAAAAGACCTTAAAGTGTTTAAAATGTTGTAAAACCTTAAAACCTCTAAAACCCCATAAAAGCCTCAAAATGACTAATAACCATAAAACCACATATAAATAAAAAAAAGACCTAAAATTCCTTCAAAACATAAAAATCTAATAAAAACTCTTAAAACCCAGAAAAAACCTAAGAAAACCTTAAAAACCTAAAATCAATTAAAAACCCTAAAAACCGAAAGAATGTTAACAACCCTAAAAAACACTAAAAATACCTTAAAACCCTAAAACCCCAAAAAAACCCTAAGACCCCAAAAAATACATAAAACTCAAAAAATCCAAAAACCCCTCAAAATCCCTAAAAACAGTAGAAATACTAAAATGATCATAATATAAAAAAAATTAAAACACTAAAACCCTTGAAAACCATAAGAAACCCATAAAACCATAAAAAAAGTTTAAGCTCTAAAAACACTTTAACATCATAAAAACCTAAAATGTGCACAGACACTAAAAAACATGAAAACCCATAAGAACCCTCAAAATTTCTAAAAACCCCAAAAATAATAGAAATCCTTAAAAATCCCTTAAAATACCTAAAAATGAAAAAACCCCTAAAACACTAAAAACCCTAATAACACCTTAAAACCTAAAAAAGTCTTAGAACGCTTAAAATTATAAAGATTATAAAAGCCTAAATATTTTCTAAAGCCCAAAAACCCCTAAATAACATAAAAACAACTAAAACCATAAAACCCATAAAAACTATAAAATGCCATTAAAAACTTTAAATGCATTTTAAAACAATAATAACATTAGAAAACCCTTAAAAACCATAAAAATCAAAAAAAAAACTGAAAAAAACCCCAAAACCCCCAAATATACCTAAATTTCCTAAAAACCCTCAAATACACTAAAAACTTTCAAAACCCCTCAAACCCAAATAACATTAAATATAAAAAATCACCAAAAAATCCCTAAAAACAAAAAAAACCTAAAACCCTATGAAAAACATAAAAATATAAAAACATTTAGAGCCCCTAAATAACCAAAAAAATGCAACAAACCCTAAAAACATAAAACACTAAAAAAACCCCTAAAAACCCTCAAAATACCTAAAGACCCGCAAAACATAAAATAACCTAAAACATGAAAAATGAAAACACTCACTAAACACAAAAAAACTCTATAAAATACTTAAAAACGAAAAATACAAAAAACCACTAAGAAAATCTAAAAATGCTAACAACCATAAAAACATCCTCAAACCGTTAAAACCTTGAAACCCCTAAAACCCAACAAAAATAGTAAAACATTTGGAAAACTCTAAAACCCATTTAAACGTATAATAAAATTGAAAAACACCAAATAAATATTAAACCCCCTAAAAACTAAAAAAACCCTAAAAACCAATAAATCTATAATGACCCTAAATAACCCTAAAACCCCCTAAAAACCATCAAAATCCTTAAAACCCTAAAACCCTAAAACCCATAATGATCTGAAAAAACCCAAAAAATAATTAGATATGTAAAAAAATAGAAACCCCAAAAACCTCTAAGATATCCTTAAAAATAAAAAATACATAAAATCCCAAAATAATGTGAAAATCCGAAAAAACCAATAAATCCTTAAAACCATAAAAACCCCCTAAACACCATAAAAACAAAAAAACAAACTAAAAAATTAAAACCCCAATAAATAAATATAATAACCCATTAAACCCACAAAAGTTTAAAAAAAATTCTAAAAACCATAATAAAAATAAAACACAAAAAACCCTAAAATCCCTAAAAACCATAAAGACCCTAAAAAACCTTAAACCCCCCCCCCAAATCCATAAAATCCTTAAAAACCAGAAAAATACTTAAATTTTAATAAAAAAAACAAAAAATTATAAAACCCATAAACCCCTAAAAACCCATAAAAACTATATACAATTAAAACCCCTAAAAACACTAAAGCACCTAAAACCCATAAAAACCCTAAAATCCATAAAAATACCTAAAAATATATAAAAAAAATAAAAAACATAAAAATCAATCAAAATTAATAAAAACCTAAAAAATTCAAAAAACCCTAAAAAATCCAAAGAAATGTTTAAAACCCCTAAAAATTAAAAAATCGTTAAATACCCCTAAAAGGACTGTAAAACCCTTTAAACCACTAAAAACATGAAATCCATAAAACCCTTAAGACCACAAAACATTAAAAAAATCTTGAAATCCTATAATCCTATAAAAATGTTGAAGAAACAATAAAACCCATTAAAACCATAAAAAATAAAAAAACAACCCAAAAAACCCCAAAAAACCCTCAAAATCTCTAAAAACACTAAAAACCCCTAAAAATAATATAAAATACCAAAAAATCTATAGAAGATGAAAACAAAAAACCCCTATAAAAACCTTAAGAAACTAAAAACACTAACAATCACTAAAAATATAAAAATTATAACAACATTAAAAATCCATATAAACCTTAAAAACAATAAAAATTTCAAAATCCCTAAAAACCAAAAAAAAGTTAAAACCTAAATAATTCCAAATAAATCCCTAGAAACGTAATTTTTTTTGAAAACACTAACAAAACATTTAAAAACTAGAAAATATTAAAACCCCTCAAAAACCTAAAAAATCTAAAAACCCTAAATCCGCTAAAAATCCCAAAATATCATAAAACCCACTAAAATCCATAAAAACCAAAAAATACCATAAAAACCTAAAAACTCACTAAAATACTAAAAACCCTTTAAAACAATAAAAATGCAAAAAACTAAAAAAATAATAAAACATTAAAAAATTCAAAGAAAACCATAAAAACCATCAAAACCATAAATCATCTAAAAACAAAAAAAAACCTAAAATCCCTAAAAACATAAAAAACCTAACAAAACATTAATCGCCAAAAATGTATTAAAACCCCTAAAAAGACAAAAACACTAAAAACACTAAATAATATTAAAACCCTAAATGACTATAAAAACAATAAAAATCCCTAAATAATTAAAAAGTATAAAAATAAAAAAAAATCGTAAAAACACCAAAACACATAAAAAATCTATAAAACTAGAAAACATAATAATATAACCTTAAAAACATAAAACACTCAAACCCCCTAAAAACATAAAAATATTAAAAACCTTAAAACCCCTAGAAACCATCAAAATCCATAAAATATTAAAAAATAAATAAAAAACTAAAAAATATCTAAAATCCATGAAAACCTAAAAAACCCTAAAAATCCTGAAAACCTGTAAGAAATAAATAAAAACCTAAAACCACTTAAAACCCAAAAAAATCCTAAAAACGTTAAAACCCCTGTAAACCCAAAAAGACAATAAAAACCCCCAAAAAATTCAAAAAACCCCTCAAAACCATAAAAAACCCATAAAAACCTAAAAACCACTAAATAATCTAAAAAAATCAAAACCCTAAAAATTTAATGACTCTAAAAAACCTTAACAACCATAAAAAACTTTTAAAATCAATAAAACCCAGAAATACCATAAAAAACATGAAAAATCTCAAAAAATCCTAAAAGCCTCAAAATACATAAAACTTTTAGAAAACCCATTAGAATAATAAAAATCAATAAAAACATAAAAACCATAAAACAACTGAAACCCAAAAGAAAACCATGAGAACCTAAAAAATCATAAAACCCCTAAAAACCTAAAAATAATAAAAACCTTAAAACCCTAAAACCCCAAAAAAAACTCTGAAAACCCTCAAAATCCCAAAAGACTCAAAAAACCCATAAAATTACTTAATACCCGAAAATATCTATAAAACCATAGAAAACATTAAGAACCTATAAAACCCTATGTAAAAATTAAAAAGAAGAAAAAAACCTAATACCTGTAAGAAACATAAAAATGATGAAAATCCTAAGAAATATTAAAACCCCTAAAAACCACACTAAACACTCAACATCTCTAAAAAAACTAAAAACAATCGAAGGACTAAAACATATCAACAAATTTTAAAACCACTAAAACTATGTAAACAACAAGAATCTATAAGAAATAAAAAAAATTAAACCCTTAAAAACCTAAAAAATACTAAAAATCTTATAAACCCATAAAACTCCCAAAATCCCTAAAACCCCTATAACCTTAAAAATACCAAAACCCTTACAAAACCCTAAAAACCCAAAAACCAATAAAAAATATAAAACCATTTAGATCCATAAAAACGTTTAAAAACACTAAAAACTATAAAAACCCTCAGAATGAAAAAAATAACCCAAAAAACATTTAAAGCACTAAAAACCCAAAAAACCGAGAAACCCCAACATCCAAAAAACCCCTAAAAACCATAAAAACCCAAAAAATCTATAAATTTAATTAAAAATGTAAAAAACATTTAAAAACTTTCAAAAAAACTTAAAAACATAAAAAAACATAAAACCCCTAGAAACTAAAAAATATTAAAAACACATAAATTTTTAAAACCATAGATACCGCAACACCCCTGAAAAATTCCAAAAAAAAAATTAAAAACTATAAATAGTATAAATATTCCTTAAAAGTAACTAAAACCAAAAAATACAAAAAAACAAAAAAACACATAATAAAACATTAATAACCTAAAACATATAAACCCCATAAAAATAAATTTTTTAAAAAAATATTAAAAACCCTAAAAGAGCCTAAAACCCACTAAAAAACCTAAAACCACTAAGACCCACAAAGTAAATTAAACCCCATAAAAATCTAAAAACCACTAAAATCTCTAAAAACCCTTTAAACACTTAAAAAAATTTAAAACACTAAAAATCATTAAATCCCATAAAAACACAAAAAAATATAAAATCAAAAAAATAAGATAAAAATCATAAAATGCCATAAGAACCTTAAAATCCTTAAAACCCATAAAAATAAATAAATATTTTAAAAATCCCTAAAAATCCCTTAAAATGTAATAAACTGTAAAAATCATAATAAAACCCAAAAAAACCTAAAAAAATTAAATCCCTCAATAAAACCTAAAAAATGATAGAACCCCTAAAACCCCTAAAACCTATAAAAACCCAAAAAATCCATAAAGACAATAAAAAGTATAAAAATACCAAACAATAAAACTCCCTAAAAATATAAATTACCCTAAACCCCTAGGAAACTCTAAGAAATCCTTAAAGACAAAAAAACCTTCAAACCCCTGAAAACCTAAAAAAAATATAAAAAACAAAAATACTATAAAACCTATAAACCTTTAAAATCCAAAAAAAAATCATTAATTTTCAAAAAAATCCTTCAAAAAAAACTATAAAAACCCATACAACCCCTAAGAAAACCATAATACCCTGAAATGACTTAAAACCCCTAAATCCTTAAAAACACTAAAAACCCCAAAGCACACCAAAACCCCTAAAACCATAAAAACCATAAGAACATAAAAAACCGTAAAATCGAAAAAAACTACTAAAAATATATATACAATTTAAACCCATACAAACGTTAAAAACAAAATAATACATAAAATTCACAAAACCTTAAAAACCCATACAAAACCTAAATGAAATAAAAAACCCTTAAAACCCTCAAAATCACAAAAAAATGTAAAAACCCATTAAAATCCTTAAAAATCAATAAAAATCCCCGCAAAAAATTAAAAACACTGAAAATCCAGAAAAACCTGAATAAAACCATAAAATTATAAAAATAGTTAAAACCCCTAAAAACGAAAAACTCTAAAAACCCTTAAATACCCTAAAACTCTAAAACCCCCTAAAAACCCCATAGACTATAATTATCCAAAAAAACACTAAACATTCCTAAAAACATAAAAAACACTAAAACCCGTAAAAACCTTTGAAATCCTCAAAAAAAAATACACTTAAAACCCCAAGAAAACCAAAAATATACTATAAATTTATAAAAACACCCAAAAAGCCCCTAAAACCCCTAAAACCCCTAAATTCCATAAAACCATAAAAACCCCTAGAAAACTCTCAAAAAACAAAAAACTCTAAAGACTATAAAAACCATTTAAACCCCAAAAATAATAAAAAAGTCAAAAAGCCTTAAAAACCCAACAATACAAAAAAATCCCAAAAATCAAAAAAATTCTATAAAACCCAAAAAAGAGATAAAAATCCCTTATACCCCGAATTATCTCTAAAAAAAATCCGAAAACCCATATAAGTCCTAAAAAATCCCTCAAATCTCTTACAAAGTAATATACACAAAAAAATTAATAAAACCTTATAAAAATAAAAACACATAAAAATCATATGAAACCTGTAAAATTCTAAATACCATTAAAACCCTAAAAACCTAAACAACCTTAAAAACCCTCAAAATATATAGAAACTCTAAAAGCCATAAAAATATAAAAAACAAAAAAAACATAAAATAACCTAAGCCCCAAAGAAACCCTAAATATTTAGTAAAACCCAAAACCCCTAAAAACTATAAAACACATAAAAACATTTAAAACCCCTAAACACCAATAAAACCCTAAAAAAACTAAGAACTATAAACCCATAGAGCATGGGGGAGTTGATTAAAGGCGGTGGTGTCCTAACCCCAAGGTTCCGGGATCGAGTCCTCGTAAGGAAACACACACTATTTTATAACAAACCTCTTGTGGGCCCCTCTACCCCTTTAGAAACTAGCCTAAGCCCAAGGGTTTTCCACCTTGGGCCTCACTAGGGCCGTGCGGCATGTAAGTGGGGAGGCCACCCCAATACCTCATTACCCATCAACACGTTCACCCATGGGGAACGGCTGAGTTGGTTAAAGGTAGTGGAATCCTAACCCTGAGGTTCCGGGTTCGAATCCTTACAAGGAAAACACACACAATATGCTAACAAACCTCTCATGGGACTCTCTACCCCGTTGGGAACTGGACTAAGCCCACGGGTTGGCCACCTTGGGCCTCGCAGGGGATGTGCGGCATGTAGGTGGGGAGGCCACACCAATACATCAAAACCCAACAACACATTTTCCCACAGGGCACAAGTGAGTTTGTTATATTTGGTGGAGTCCTGACCCCAAGGTTACAGGTTCAGTTCCTCGCAAGGCAACGTGCACTATATGCTAACAAACCTCTCGTGGGCCCTTCTACCTTATTGGGAACTGGTCTAAGCCAGAGGGTTGGCCACCTTGGGCCTTGCTATGGACGTGTGGCACGTAGGGGGGAGGACACCCCAATACCTCATTACCACACAACACATTTTTAAAATGTCGCCGTTCTCTCCTGGGATTTCCCTCCCAATAGGGCATTCTCTAGGGTTTACTCATGGAACCCTCTTCGGAGGATTTGTTGTTCTCTTCCAGTTAGGTCCTTTTGATGGAGATGGAGTTCTATTTGGGAGGTCTTCTTCCCTGGTGCTATTGTGGGAGATGAGGTAGGTGCTTGATGGAGACGGGATCTAGAGGTTTTGTTCAGGCATGGGCAGTGACGATTTGGCCTAGATTATGCTGCGATTTGGCTTGGCTATGGAAGATCAAGATTATGCTCTTCCTCGGGCATCGTCTCACTTGTGGAGGCACCTACTTAATCATGGCAGAATCCTTGGTCAACTCTTCGAGTGGCGGGGCTTCTCATTAGAAGGTCTCGTCCTTGATTTCCCATTTGATGGAGAGGCTAGATCTGGTCATCATGTGGTGTCACGTATACTTGCTATGTTTGGATCCAGGCGGTTTTGGACGAGTCATGATTAGTTGTGGTCTCACGACAAGGATCTAGGGACGTGTGTTTCTTGGTGTATGTTCTGGTTTTATCATGGTATAAGGTGAATGGTGCTTGAAATTTCTATGAGGGCTTATGTTTCTGCTCAAAGGTTATAGGAGGTGCAGATGAGATCTGCTTGGCATCAGATTGTTTAGAATTTGCAGGTTCATATTTCTAGTTTTTCAAATCTTCTTAATGATATAGATGAAGGGATTGCTAAGTTGTGTTGCATTATGGATTTTATTCTGGATTATGGTCTTCTTTGTTATGGTTGGTTTTGTTTTGAATTGCTGAGGGTGCAGGATTTTGGTAACATTGAGTGGATTTTGAAGTTTCCATGCCTTTGGGTGTTGCAGATGGGTTCTAGGCATGGGTGCTGGTTTCCCTGTGCTCTGGTTTGTTTGATTTTTGTTGTTGTGGCATTTGGAATATTATGATGTGAGAGATGTTTTGTGTGTATCTGCTTGTTTACGAGGCATGAATGGTCATAGTGTTTTTTGGAAACTATGGTGATGGATACTGCTTGCTGCTGAGTTAGGATGTGATGAAATTGGTGATTCTGGGCATGGGTGCTGGTGGTTCTATGTTTTTTGTTGTACTTCTAGGTGTGTCTTGGTGGAAGAAGTCAGGATAAGAGGTTCCAGATGCTGGAAACTAAGCTGTTGGTTGATGGATGCTTCTTGGTTGGTTACAGTTGAAGAGGGTGATAGCTTTTGGAACCTGAGGTGTTGGATTTTGGATGATGCTTGGTTGGAAAATGGTGAAGATGATGTTGATGATTCTCGTGTTGGTGGTTCTGTGTTGCTGGAAGTTTCTCTAGATGATGAAAAATGTGTTGTGGGATGTCGGTTGCTGGATGGCAGGGAGATGCTGATGGAGATGATTTTTTAATTCTACTTTGTCTGGTCTTGTGAGTCTTTTGGGTTTTTTGGGGACTTTTGGGTTTTGTGTGGGTGTCTAGGGTTTTGGGATGTGGGTTGATTGATGCTTCCCCTCCCTTGTCTACCGGTACTTTTTTTTAACAAATTATGGGGGGCTGGGAATAGACTGGCCTTGCACCTACTTTTCCCTAAAAACTATAAAACCCCTAAAAACCCTAAAAACCCAAAAATTATCCAAAACTAAAAATAAGAAAAAAATTATTAAAAACTCATAAAATGTAAAAAACCTTAAAAAAACCTCATAATCCTTTAAAAGCCTAAAAAAATAAAACGCCAATATATATAAAAACACTAAAACCATAAAAAACACTTAAAACCCTAAAACCCTCAAAATCCATAAAAATTCTAAAAAATTATAAAACCCTAAAAATAATAAAAACCCTAAAACCCAAAAAATTAAAAGTAAAAATTAAAAAAAACATAAAACCCCAAAAATTACTAAAAACTCTAAAAAGACTAATCCTTTTAAAAGACTTGAAAACCCCTAAAAACCCTAAAAAATAATACCATTAAAACCACTAAAAATTCTAAAATTCATTTAATACCATCGAAATTTTAGAAAAAACTCTTAAACCCCTTAAAACCCCTAAAAACCAAAAAAACCCTTAAACCCTAGAAAACCATAAAAACTGTAAAAACCATGAATAAACAAAAAAAACACCTCAAAATCCCTAAAACCCAAAAAAATCCTAAAAACTACATAAAAATACTTAATTTTTTAAAAAACACTAAGACCCTGAAAACCAATATAAAACCTTAAAAACCTAAAACACTTAAATCCCCTAAATATTAAAAAACACTAGAAACCCAAAAAAAAACCCATGAACCCCTCAAAATCCCTGAATCCCATAAACATTGTAAAAAATCTAAAAAATTCCTAGAAATACCTAAACCCATAAACAACCTAAAAACCATGAAACCCCCAGATAAAAACTAAAAACCATAAAACACTTAAAACCCCTATAAAATTAAAAAACATTTAAACCCCTAAAACCCCTAAAAAGATCTGAACACACCTAAAACCATAAGAACCCCTAAAAACCAAAAAAAACATGAAAACCCCTAAAAAACCTAAAACCCCCAAAAAACTAAAGAAATCTTTTAAACCACTATAATTATTTGAAAACCCTACAAAACATAGATACTTTATAAAACTAAAAAACCCATAAAACCCCAAAAACAATAAAACCAAAAAAACCATTAAAATCACTAAAAATCCTAAAAAACATAAAAATCATTAAAAAATCACTAAAAATACTTAAAAACATAAATAAACTACAAAATGCCCAAAAAATATTTAGATAATATTAAAAACACAAAAACATTTAAAACCCCTAAAACCTTTAAAATGATAAAAACCCTTAAAAACCCTAAAACCCTTAAAACCCAAAAAACCCAAAAAAATCTTAAAAACAACACAAATCCTAAAAAAATCACTAAAAATACCTAAAAGATAAAAAATCCTAAAAACACAAAAACTAATAAAAATCCTTAAAAATTCATGAAATCTATAGAAATTTAAATAACTAGATATACCCTGAAAAACCATTAGAAATCTGTAAAACCCTAAAAACACTTAAAACCCTTAAAATAACAAAAAAAATTCAATCACCTAGAAACCCCTAAAGACCCTAAATACCCTAAACACCAAAAATTCAATAACAACTCCTGCCACATTAAAATCCATAAAACCCCCTAAAACCCCTAAAAACATACTAAAAACTCTAAAAACCCTATAAAACACAAAAAACGTTAAAACACTAAAAACCATACAGACCCTAAAAATATAAAATAACCCTAAACCCCAAAAAAACAAAAAAATAACTACAATTGTTAAAATCTCTAAAAACTGTGAAAACCCCTTAGAAAATCTAAATACCTAAAGGAAAAAAAACTCAAAAACACCTAAATATTTTGAAAAATATAAAACCATAAAAACCATAAAAAACAATAAAACTGAATAAATACCTAGAACCACTAAAACGTATTAAAATCAGAAAATCGCACTAAAAATACCAAAAAAGTAAAAAATCATTAAAATGCATGAAACCACCTATAAATTTTTCTAAAACCACTTAATACTTAAAACCCCCAAAAATACTAAAAATGCTAAAAAACCTTCAAAAAAATAAATCCACAAAAACCCATAAAACCATAAAAATGAATAAAAAATATAAAACCCCATAAACCTATTAAGAAATCCAAAAAATCACATAAATGAAAAAAACCATAAAAACTCTAAATACCTATAATAAAACCTTAAAAACAAAAAAACACTTAAATCCCCAATAAACCTAAAAACTAGTAAAAACCCTAAAACCCCTCAAAAAATATAATAAAAACTCTAAACCCCATATGAATAATAAAAACCACTAAAACCCTTATAAAATGTAAAAACAATAAAAGCATTAAAAATCATAAAAAACAACCAAAACCCCAAATAATCATTAAAATCATAAAAACCCTAAAACCTCTAAAGGCCCTAAAAATCAATAACAACCCTAAAAACCATAAAAATCTAAAAAAATAGATAAAAATCAATAAAAATATAAAACACCCCAAAACACTTAAAACCCATAATTAAATCTAAAAAAACCTAAAAACACATAAATCCTGTAAAAACTTAAAATTCTATAAACGCTAAAAATAAAAAAACCATAAACACCCTCAAATTTTCTAAAAATCATATAAAATCATAAAAATCCCCAAAAATCACTAAAATCCCTAAAAAAATAAAAAACCCAAAAAAAAACTATGAAAACCCAAAAGAAAATATTAAAAACCCTAAAAAGATACTAAAAACCCCAAACCCCCTTAAAACCATAAAAACTCTTAAAGAACATTAAAACACCTAAAACACAACTAAAAACTCTAAAACCCCTTAAAACCCTTTAAAGCGTTAAAAATATTTAAAAACCATTATACCCCTAACAAACTCCAAAAAACACTTAAAACCCCTAAAACCCATAAAACCGTTAAAAACGCTCAAAATCCCTAAAAACCTTAAAAACCATAAAAACCATAAAAACCATAAAAAATCGTAAATATTATAAAATATCCCTAAAAACATAAAAAACATTCCAACTGACTAAAAAAAGATAAAAAACTAAAAACAGTTAAAACCCATAAAAACCTAAAAATCTAAATACCCAAAAAATCCAAAAAACCAAAAAAAACCTAAAAAACACCCCATCAAAATCCCAAAAACCACCAAAAAAATATAAACAAACCTAAAAATATGGAAAAATAGCTAAAAACATAAAAAATTATAAAAGATAGAAAAAACCCTAAGAAAAACATAAAATCCTAAAACACTTAAAAGACTAAAAACATAAAGAATACTAAAACCCCTAAATACCCTAAATACCATAAAAATCATAAAACCCATAAATAACCATAAAAACTCATAAAAACAATGAATACCTAAAACCATAAAAACCAGTAAAAACACAAAAACCCCATTAAACCCTTAAAAACATTAGAAAACCTAAACAATAAAAACCCTAAAAACTCAAAAAGATCCATTGAAACCCTTTAAACTAGAAAAAACCCTCAAAATCCCAAAAAACACTAAAAACATAAAAAACCTCTAAAACCCGTAAAAAGTATAAAACACCATATAAAAACTGAAAAAGCCTAAGAAACCCATAAAAACCTAAAAACATTTCAGACCCCTAAAACCCATAAAAAAACTAAAAACCCCTAAAACTCAAAAACCCACAAAATTACTAATAAAAATAAAAATAGTAATAATACAAAAATTCCCTAAAAGTACCTCAAACAAAAAAGACCATAAAAACATGGAAAAAACTGAGAAAACATTTAAAACCTAAAAATAACTAAAATCAACAGAAAATCTAAAGAGTGATAAAAACCTGAAAACCATTCAAAGACCCTAAAACCCCATAAAACCATAAAAACATAGAGGACAAATAAAAGTAATAAACCCCTAAACAACTAAAAACTATAAAAACCCATTCAACCCCTAAAAGTTATAAAAACTCTATAAAAAATTAAAACACTAAAAAATAAACAATTCTAAAAACCAAAAAAAATAAAAACCCTGAAAACACTAAGAAAATAAAAACCCCAAATTTCCTTAAAAACCTAAAAACCGATAAATTTTTTAAAAAATTAAAACAATCCCTAAAAATGTAAAAAACGTGAAAACTATAAGACAACCAAAAAAGTAAAATATCATAAAACTCTTAAATATCCAAAAAAATGTTTCAACCCCTAAAAACCCATAAAAACTTCTCAACCCCTAAAAACACTCAAAATACAAAAAAACCCCTAAAAACCCTTAAAAATCCTAAAAAGTCTTCTAAAATCCATAAAAATGTAAAAACCCATAAAACAAGTAGAAAACCTATGAATACCATAAAACGAAAAAACACTAAAAACTAATAAAAACCACTAAAAACCTAAAAATTTCTAAATACCTTAAAACACCAAAAAACCCCAAACACCATAAAAATCCATAAAACCCATAAAAACCTTTAAAACCCTAAAAAACCACAAAGCCCTAAAATCCCACTAAAAATTAGAAACCCTTTAAACCAAAAAAAAAGTATTAATAACACTAAAAAATATTAAAACTCCTAAAAACTAAAAAACAGGAAAACCCAAAAAACCATAAAAAATCAAAAACCCTACAAACCCTAAAAATATGAACACCCCCTAAAAATCTGTAAAACCCCAAAAAAATTAATAACCCTAAAAACCCTAAAAATCCATAATAAAATCTTAAAAACATAAAAACACTTAAAACCGATAAAAACCAAATAAACTAAAAACCCAAAAAAACATAAAAGCCCTAAAACCCTAAAACCCTTAAAATTTCTAAAAAACCTAAAAGCCATAAAAATGAAAAAAAATCCAAAAAAAATACTAAATATACTGAATATCCCTTAGAAAATCATAAAAACCTCAAAATTATTAATACCCCAAAAAACAGAAAAAAATCTAAAAACACTGAAAAAACACGAAAACCCGAAAAATGTTAGAAAAAATATAAAAACACATACAACCCGTTAGATTCAAAAAAAAAGACTAATACTAAGAAAAAATAAAAACCCTAATTCATTTGGAAAACCCTAAAAACCCTCAAAATCCTTAAAAACCATAAAACCCATAAAATTCCAAAAATATCGCAAAAATCCATAAAAACATAAAAATCCTAAATAACCTGAAAACCAATAAGAAAACCATAAAAACCTAATGACTCATAATATCCCTAAAATCCAAATAAAAATTAAAAGTCATGAAACCTCTAAGCACTATTGAAATCCTTAAAAATATAAAAATACCAAATAACCATTAAATACTCTAAAAACCCACTAAAAACTCCAGAAAACCTAAAACCCCAAAAAATAATAAAAACCCTAAAATTCCATAAAAACTGAAAAAATGCATAATGTTCCGAAAAAATTCCTAAAAATAAAAAAACATAAAAACCCTAAAAACCCTGAAAAAACATAAGAAAACATTACAAGACTAAAAATATTTCAAAACCCCTAAAATTTCTAAAAACCATAAAGCCTAAAAAGCATCAAAATCCTTTAAACCCCTAAAAACCTTAAAAATAATTATAAATTCCTAAAAATCTCTAGAAATTTTATATACCCTAAAAACCCTGAAAAACTTGAATATAACCTTTAAGAGCTCAAAACACTTAAAACCCCTTAAAACATTAAAATTCTCAAAACACAAAGATCAAAAAAAGGACCATAAACCCAAAAAAACAATAAAAACCACTAAGACCCTTAAAAATGCTAAAAACCAATAAAAACCATAAAACCCACTAAAAACTATAAATATCATTTAAACCCACTAAAATGTTAAAAACCCTAAAAAACTCAATATACCATAAAATCCCCTAAAAACATAAAAATATTAAAAAACCCTTAAACCCATAAAAATATTAAAAAAATACCAAAAATCCAAAAACAAACATAAAAAATCATTAAGATGCTGAAAAAATCTAAGAAACCCATAAAAATAAAAAAACACTTAAATCCCATAAAAATATAAAAATACCTAAACCACTAAAAACCTTAAAACCCCGAAAAGTATTTAAAAACATAAAAACCCAAAAAACCCATAATGAAAGCTAAAAATCCCTAAAAATAGTAAAACCCATTAAAAACCCAATGAAATCCTTAAGAACCTGAAATTTCTTGAAACACCTTAATCCTAAAAACATTAAAAATTCTAAAAACACAAAAAGATAATAAAACACCAAAAAACACCAAAAAACCAAAAAACCCCATAAAACCATAAAACACCCTTAAAACCCATAAAACCATAAAAACCACTAAGAACACTAAAACCCATTTAAATCACTAAATTTTTTAAAAGACTATAAAAATATTAAAACCCGTAAAACTCAAAAAACACCAAAAAACTAAACAAACCCATACAAACCTTAAAAACCCTCAAAATCCCAAAAAACCCATAAAAATCATAAAAATCCCTAAAAACCATAAAAATATATAAAAACCCTAATAAATCATTAATATAAAAAAACACATAACATAAATAAAAACATAATAAACACTAAAACCCTAAAAATGCTAAAATCCTAAAAACCCTAAAAATCTCAAAATCCCAAAAAACCCAAAAAACAATTATAATCCCAAAAAAATCTCTAAAAATCAAAAAAATGTAAAAACCTCTAAAAACATTGAAAAATCCTAAAAAACTAAAAAATTAGAAACACTAAAAAACCTTTGAAAACCCTAAAAACCCTAAAACCCTATAAACCAAAAAACACTAAAAAGCACTAAAAACCGTGAAAATCTGTAAAACCCTTGAAAACATAATAATACTGAAAAGGAAAGAAATCCTTAAAATGTAAAAAAAATAAAAAAACCTTGTAAAATCCTAGGAAAAACATAAAATCATAAAAACACTTAAAACTCTTAAAAACATAAAACCCCTATAAGCCTAAAATATCACAAACCTATAAAAACCATAAAACCCCCATGAACCTTAAAAACCATAAAAGCCAATAAATCCCCTAAAAACTAAAAACTATGAAAACCCTTCAGACCACTAAAAAGATAAAAATATCTAAAAATAATAAAACCCTAAAAAACTTAAACAAAGCCCAAAAAACATAAGGAAACGATAAGACCCTGAAAAAACCCTAAAACCACTAAAAGCACTAAAAATCCCTTAAAATGATAAAAACCATAAAAATATTACAGAATCCTTAAAATACCTAAAATCATAAAAAAACCCTAAAACCATTAAAAAATATAAGAAATCATTAAAACCCATAAAACACTTTGAACCCCAAATATTCTAATAATGCAAAAAAACCAAAAAAATGCAACAAACCCTAAAAATGATCAGGATCATTAAAATCCCTAGAAACCAAAAAAATCCAAAACCACCCTAAAAACACTAAAAACCCTTAAAACCCCATAAAACCCTAGGAAATCCCTAACAACCCTAAAAACTATAAATTTCCTAAAAATTCAATACAAATGTAAGAAACCCATAAAAAATGAAAAACCTTATGAAAACCCTAAAAAAATAAAAACACAGAAAAACCCTAAAAATCTAAAAATAATAAAAACTATGAAAACCATAAAATCCCAAAGAAACCCTAAAAACCCTCAAAATCCGTAAAAACCCAAAAAACCATAAAAATACTAAAAAAACTTTAATTCATTAAAAATGTAAAAAAACCCTAAAACCCCTAAAAGTCCAAAAGAAAACTTTAGAAACCTAAGAACACATAAAACTCGTAAAAAATGTAAAAAACCCAAAAAAGAAACTAAAACCCCTAAAACCCCTAAAAACCATAAAAACCCCTAAATCCTTAAAAACCCAATAACCTATAAAAATAATAGAAACACAATAAAACTCTAAAAACCAATAGTAAAACAAAAAAAACTCCTAAAAACCCATATTAAACAATAAAACCCCTAAAAAACAAAAAACACCTCCAAATCCATAAAAACCCAAAAAATGATAAAAATCCCAAAACCCCTAAAATCCCTAAAAACATAAAAACCATAAAAACCTGGTAACCAATATGAAAAACATAAAATTTTAAAACACATAAAACCCTTAAAAGCGCAAAAAACCTAAAATCCCTCAGAATCCCTAAAATCCAAAAAACCCATAAAAATCCAAAAAAAATCCCTAAAATCCCTAAAATCATAAAACAAAACCTAAAAAAC
The DNA here is from genome assembly GCA_963277665.1 of Viscum album. Taxonomy (NCBI): domain Eukaryota; kingdom Viridiplantae; phylum Streptophyta; class Magnoliopsida; order Santalales; family Viscaceae; genus Viscum; species Viscum album. The sequence continues at coordinate 1,419,255,097 of OY728136.1, read as the reverse complement.
TGAAAACCCTAAATAAATCTTTAAAAACCTATAACACATAAAACACCTAAAAACATAAAAATGAAAAAACCCTAAAAACCTTATGATCCCTAAACATCCCTAAAACCCATATAAACCCTAAAAACCACAAAAAACAATAAAAACCCTTTAAAACCAAAAAATGTCAAAAATCTAATAATCCATAAAACCCTAAAAAATTCAAAAAAATATAACACCCCCCCAAACCATGAAACCCTTAAAAATCCTAAAAATCACTAGAAATGAAAAAAACCATAAAAATACATAAAAATCCCTAAAAACATAAAAACACTATTAACCTTGAAAACACCAAGGAAAAACTTAAAATCCTAAAAACCCCTAAAAAGATAAAAAACACAGAAAACCCTAAAAATATAATAGACACTAAACACCTTAAAATCCATTAAACCATAGAAACCCATCAAAATCATTAAAATTCCCAAAAAAAAATACCTTAAATGTAAAATACAAACAAAATCATAAAAACCCCTTATAGGAACCTAAAATCCTAAAAACACATAAAACACATAAAAACTTAAAAAATGATAAAAATCCTAAAAAGACACTGAAATCCCAAAAAAAACCTAAAAACAATAAAACCCCAAAAATACATAAAAACCTTAAAAACCAATAAAAACCATAATACCACTTGAAACACTGAAAACCCTTTAAATTCCTAGAAATTTTAAAAACTCTAAATACATTGAAAACCCAAAAAACATAAAACCCAAAAAACCAAAAAACCAAAAAATATAAAAAAACCCCCTAAAACCCATAAAAATACCTAAAAACCCATTGAATCTATAAAAATATTATAAAATCTCTAAAATCCCTAAAAACATAAAAAACCATAAAACCCCTTAGAAAACCTAAAAATCCACTAAAACACTTAAGGAACCTAAAATCTATAAAAACCCTTTGAACTTCTATAAACATTAAAATACACTAAAAACTATAAAAAACATATAAAAATAAAAAAAACCAGAAAACCCAAAAAACCAAGAAACCCCTCAAAATCCATAAAAATACTAAAAACCCATAACATCCTAAAAAATTCAATGAATCCATAAAAATGTAAGAAACCTTAAAACCCCCAAAAATAATAGGGAAACTATAAAAACACAAAAAATCCTATAATCCTAAAAAAAGATAAAACCCTTCAAAATTACTATAATCCCAAAAAACCATAAAATAATGAAAAATCCCTAAAAATATCCAAAACTATAAAAACACTCAAATACTAAAATATCATAAGAAAATATGAAAAACAATAAAACACTTAAAACTAATAAAAACTAAAAAATTATAAAACCCTTAAAAACCATAAAAGGCACCAAAATCCCAAAAACTCCTAAAAACAAAAAATGACCCTACAATAAATAAAAATAAGAAAACCATTAAAAACTATAAAACCCCCTTTAGTGGGAAAAAAGAAGTCTGTTGAGAAGTCTATTGAAAATTTGACTCAGGTCGTTGCCAATGAGGAGAGTGGTTCTCAGGCTGAGATTGTTAATTTTTTCTCAGGTTTTGGTGATACTATTCAAACTGCTTTGAGTTATCCCACTGTTCCCCCCCCCCCCATATTAGAGAGGGATAAAGATTATCCCAGTCACTCCTCTAAATCCTTGAAGGATGTACATGATAATGCGCATCTAGATGAAGTGGCTTTTTTCTGGTCATGTGCTATAAAAGGAAAGAAATCGGTGGTGGATTCATATGGGTTTATTACCCCTCATTCTAAGAAAATAATTAAGCACATAAATTATTCCAAGTTGAAGAAAACCATTGTTACCAGATAATTGGGACTACACACTGAAGTGAATATGGGCCTCTCACAATCTAAATACAATGAATCGGTTCCATTTATTGATGAAGAGAATTTGGATGAGATGCGTAAGCATAAAAATCATCTTTGGACTTCCAAGGATGGTCTCAATAGAGAGATTTACTCATGGATTGAAGATAATGATTCCTTGGTGTTTCAACGGTATCAAAAAGTGTATATTAACTTCCATGAATATTCTAAAATTAGGGAGGACATGCTCTCTAAAATTCAATTGAATTTTGAGTGGAATCCCAAATTTGATGATGGGACACAAAGATTGCTTTTGGATGCCATGTGCTGGGAATAAAGATGAGTGCTGGGATTGTGGATACAATCTCTCTCTCTGCCTTGGTCTTCTGGTTTAGTTTTGTGGGATAACTTCTTGGTTGCATGCTCTTTGGGATGCCTTCTTGTTTTCTATTGGATCTTTGGACCTTTGGCACCACAACCATTTCCGAAGTCTCTTCACTGAGTACAAAAATTTCTGCTAAAATTCCGGGAAAAAAATGTTTTATTTAGGACATGGATCCCTCATTCTCAAAAATTTCCTGTTAATAGAACCTATGTAGAATCTTTTATGGCCTAGGCTTGCAATGTTGATGTTTCTCATCAGGTTGCATGACTGTTTGTTGTCAAAGTGTTGTGCCCATCCTATCTCCTTCTTTCTTTGAGTACACATCACACTAAGATAGATTATTATTGCATGGTGGCACTGTGATTTTCATGAAATTTGTAGTTTTTTTGTTTGGATATCATGGGGGTCTTGTAGGGTCCACTGTTATCTGTGACTGGAAAGATTTCATCGGATGAATCAGGACAAGAAAACACAACAACAAGGAAGGCGCAAGATGTAATCCAGTGAGATGTTTCGGTCTTTCACTGCCCGGATGATGAACCAGATGCTCTTCATTTTTTCCCTCCCATCTTTTATCCTTTTTAACCTATTGACTTCAGCTGGTGAAAATACTTTTCACCTCATGTAATCACATTATTACTTATTTTCATTAATAAATTTTTGGGGTATGAGTTGGTCCCAATTCATACACAGATCTTTTTTGGTATAAAAAACCCCTCTGGACAACTAAAAACATAAAAGAAATTAAAAACCCATAAAAAAATAAAAAAATAAAAAAATCACTATATATATATACACACCAAAACTATAAAAACCCTAGAACTCTCAAAATCTGTAAAACACTAAAAACCATTAAATCCCAAAAAATCCTTCAAAATCACATAAAATAAAAATAAAAAATCTCTAAAAACCATGAAAATCACTAATAGAAAACTAATAATCTACAAACACATAAACCCCAAAAAACCTAAATATACTAAAAACTCTAAAAAGATCCTAAAACCCATAAAACCCTCTAAACCAACAACATGTTTGAAGATGACTCAAGGAAGGGGACCTGACGGTGATGGTGATCATGTCCACACCTTGAATGCTCCACCCCCTGCCGGCAAGGAGGTTCCTGCTCCGGCGTTGCTAGTGGTCTGTGGCCATAATGAGCTTTTCCAGCTTTGTAACCGGAATTTCCATGGGTCTGGTGTTGGTGCACCGAAGGCCCTGAGATTGAAGGTCAACATTGCGGAGGAAGAAAAAGCCGAGATATTACCTTCCTTCTCCGATTTTGACCCCCTTTCCCCTAGTTGTGTCATTCGAAAAGGGTGGTTGGCCCATGTCTCGGCGAATCGAAAAGCTGTGGAGGAGAGGCTCAATTTTTGTCATTTCTCCATTATTGCTCAGGTGTTGACCCTTAAGGGTGAGCAGCCCTAGAAGTTCTCTGATCTTGCCAATCAGATCAAGGAAATCTGGGGTTTCTCGGAGTGGCATATGACTGCCATGGGGAACGGGTATTATAATATCGTCTTTCCCCCAGATGAGTGCAAAAGACGTGCCTGGATCTTTGGCTCTCTCAATTTGAGGCCCGGTCTCCTAGGGATTCAAGAATGGGATCAGAATTTCGACCTGTTGAATGTCAAGAACACTTCTGTGCAGATATGGATCCACATCTATAAGCTTAGCAGGCTTTATTGGCATCCCCAGATCCATTGGGGAATTTCCTCCGCAGTAGGCTATTCCATTCGCATTTACAAGGAGACTGAAAATCCAAAGTATGGGCATTTTTCCAGTTTCCTTGTTGAGGTGGAATTGGTCTACACTTTGATTGAAGAATTTTTTCTCAACACTGATGAAGACAGCTTCAAGTTGGAGATCCTTTATGAGCGAAAACCTCAGTTTTGTCTTCACTGTCATCCCTTTGGCCACCTCATCTCTAATTTTCGTCGTTTGAAAGTGTGCTCCAAGTGTAATCTTAAAGGACACTCCGCTGAGTCCTGTACCAGGAAGCTGGACGCTGGAGCGGGGGTGAAGGCTCACACACCTGCTCCCTCCCAGCATGTCCCTGAGACAGTTCGGTGTCCTGTGGAACTACCTTCACCAAGGAGGGTGTTGGAGGCTGATGACACCCTCTTTCAAGAGACCCCCTCCCGCTTACAGGGAGTTGCCTCTGGGTCCAAATCCCCATATGAATGACTGGCATTCGCGGACTCTGCTGTCGCTTCTCCCAGCCTGTAGACAGTCTTGATTGAGCCTGGCCAATCCTCTATGCCTATTGATGGTAAGGTTATGGCTGAGTCTGGCCAGCCCATCCCTGATTCTTCTATGGTGGCGGATATTTCCTGCTATCAGGAGATGTCCCCTCCATTGCAGGTGTTGGATTATGGGCTGGTCTCTGCAGGGTCCCATGTCCCTTATGGGCCTGATAAGGTCTCCACACCCCTGGCTCACCCAGTGCTGTCTGGTGATCCTTTCATTGTTTCGTCCCCCAGCAGAGCTGCATGACGAGACATAGTTAAAGATGCCTCCTCGATGCCTCTCTGTCATACTAACAGATTTACCCCTATCAGCGGTAGTTTCGGGGCTGATCAGGTCGAGCAGAATGATGAGGAGGAAGAAGGATCCTCCAAGCTGGCTCACCTGGCCTCACCACATGAGTCTATTTCTCAACCTTCTGATTATCTGGGACTCAAATACTGGTCTGATAAGGTTGATCTTTCACCTATGAAGAACCATGTGGGCAGGCCCAAGAATAAAGTGAAGAAATACAAGGTGAAGGCCGGATCCTTAAATGTTTGCATCACCCCGGTGAATGGGGAGCCCTTGACCTAATTTAATGCGGAAACTCTTCTGGAACTTCCAGGGGATCAGTAACCCTCCCATTGTCTCATCCCTTAGGCATTTCCTCACCACCCAGAGGCCGTTGGTTCTTAGTATTGCTGAACCAATGATCATGTTTGAAAACTAGACGGGTTTCAAATGGCGCAACCTTGGTTATTCCTGTGTTGCAAAGACTGCTAATGATAGTGGCCTTGACAGCATTTGGGTGCTTAAGCATGATGAAATTCAGTTGACATCGTTTGAAGTGTGTGATCAAGTCATCACCTTATCTGTCATGCGCAATTCCCCCCCCCCCCGCTCTATCTTTTGTGTATGCCTCCTACTCTTACTTGAGGAGATGGGTCTTATGGGATCATTTGACTATGCTCCATGGGCTCATTGAGAACAGCTGGATTGTAGTTGGGGATTTGAACACTATCTTGCATCCGAATGAGAGGATTGTCTCCAACTTCACTCGCTCAGATTCTGTGGAGTTTTCCTCTTGTCTTGATTCTTGTAACTTCTTGGAGGTCCATGTTTCTAGAGCCTCCTTTACTTGGGGAAGTTCTACTGTGAATGGGATGCAGGCCAGCAGGCTAGACAGGTGTTTCTATAGAATCAATGATGTGTCTTTTCCCTTTGATGTCTTGGGCTTTACACTTCCCAAGTTCCACTCATATTACAATACTTTGATCATTGACAGCTCCATAGGTTCTTCATGGTCTTCACCTCCACCTTTTAGGTTCAATAATGCATGTCTTATGATTCCTGGTTTTAGGGAAATTGTTCTCAATGGCTGGGATGAAGAATTTTTGGGCAGTCATTTCCATAGTTTGGTTCTCAGGCTCAATAAAATCAAAGCTTTGCTTAAAGACTGTAGCAAGGGTTGTTTTCCCTGTCATGACAATGACATCCGAGATGCTGAGCATAAAATTGCTGTCCACCAGGAAGCCATTTCTCTTCTTCCCCTTCCCTCTCATGAGGAGCTGCAACTTCATTCCAAAAATGACGATCCTCTGGTTCTTAAGGAAAATATGGACAAGAACCAATTCAATGTGAGATGGCTCAAGTACGGGGATTGCAATTCGAAATTCTTCCATCGGTTTCACAGGGATAAAAAATCCAAAATCTGTCTTAAGGCAGTTCGCATTTCAGGTTCTACCTTTACTTCGGAGGATGAAATCTCCTCAGCTATTATTAATAATTTTCGAGGGATTTATTTGTATGATGGCAGGGACTACACCCTCCCCTTGATGTAATCAATTCTTCCATGTGTTGATGAGCATCAGAACTGAGCTCTAATGATCCCGACCCTTGCAGAGGAGGTTAGGGATGCTCTGTTCTCTTTGAACATTGATAGCATAGTGGGACCGGATGGCTTCACCAACAAATTATTCATGTTCTACTGGGACATCCTGCATGAAGGCATCGTCAGTGCTATGTGGGAATTTTTTCTCACTAGCATTTTTCCATGTGGGGTCAACTCCAACTTCATTACTCTGATTCCTAAAAGGGACAATGCCATTGATATTGGTGATTTTCGATGGGTGTCCATTGGAAACACTATCCACAAAATTATCAGCAAGATTCTGGTCATGTGACTTGGGAAGTTCCTGGGGGATATTCTCACCCCTTATCAGTTTGGGTTTGTCCCGGACAGGAGCATCCAGGACTGCCTGTTCACGGTCTTGGAGAGCATCAACGTCATGCGGAAGCCATCCAAGCATGGAAACTTTTCACTTAAGGTTGACATCTCTAAGGCTGTTGACACTATCAAGTGGAGCTTTATTTCTCAGGTCCGGAATAAGTATGGATTCTCTGGTAATTTTATTAAGATCATCATTTACATTCTTAGCAGTGGGTGGGCCTCTATTATTTTAAATGGCTCTCCTAAGGGGTTTTTTCCCTGCTCCTGTGGAGTCAGACAGGGTGATCCTCCTTCAAGAATCCTTTTGGAGATCGCATAAGACTATCTTAGCAGGTGCCTCATTGATCTTTGTCAGGATGGCCTCTTAAGTCCTATTCGGGCATGGAGGGACCTCCATGTGCCATCCCATCTACTGTATGCAGATGATATTCTCCTGTTCGGGTAGGCTAATAAACGTACTCTTGATTCTATCCAGATGATCTTCCGGCTTTATGAACATGTTGCAGGACAATCCATCAGCTAGAGTAAGTCTTTGATTGTCTTTGGTGAGGGGATTTCACGGTCTGGGCGGATCTCCATTTCCATGTCCCTTGGTGTAAAGAGAGGGTCATTACCTTTCTATTACCTAGGTGTTCCCATCTTTTGGGGATGTGTCCAGCGGTATTACCTTGAGAACATTGTCTCTAAAATCACTCAACAGCTGGCGAAATGGAAAGGGGAGTCCCTCTCGAAAGATGGAAGGGTCTGCCTTATAAACTCGGTGATTACCTCTATGTTCACTTACGCTTTCTCCATTTGTAAGTGTACGGTTAATCTCATCAAGGACCTACAGACAAGGACCAGAAATTTTTTCTGGACGGGGTGCATAACTCAAATGAAACTGGTCACCGTGTCCTAGAAGGAATGCACCAAGACAATTGAGTTGGGTGGGCTTGGTATCAAAGACCTCAGACGCTACAATGATGCCCTCCATGCTAAGTATACTTGGGGGATGCTAAGTATACTTGGGGGATGCTAAGTCCTATGGCTTCAAGTTTGGATTTCACTCGGGGAAGATTTTTGCTCATGCTATGTGATGGATATGAAGGGTATTTCCCTCCTCTGTTTGGCCACCAATTTGGGACTCGTACAAGGCCATTTTCCCTCTTTCTAAATGGTTTGTCTCCAAGCACTCCGCCTTGAATGCTTGGTCTACACCTTGTATTGATAGGCCCCTGCAAGATTTCATCATCCCTCCTCCTGGATTGAAGCAACTGTTTATTGCGGAGTTCATCCCGAGGCTGGAACAGTTCGAGGCCCTACCGTCTGTTGTCTTACTCCAAATTCAGCCCTATCACTTCATACATTCTGATATTCTGATCTGGAAGCCCAATCTGGTTGGGCGACTCACTGATAAGGAATAATATCGGTATAATTGTGCCAGGGGATCCCTTCCACCGACCTAGATTTCTATGATCAAGTGGAATTTCATTCACCCTTAAAATCATCTTCTTATCTGGAAAATATGGAAAAATCAGTTCCCCATGCAGAGTCAATTGTAGAGAGCAGGCCTCAACCTTGCCTCTGTATGTTTCCTTTACCTCAGTGCAGAAGAAAATGTCCAGCACACCTTCCTGCAGTGCAGATTCAACGCTGATATTTGGGGTTATTTACAACGGACTTTTGGGTTCTCATCTAGCCTTGAAAGGCCTTTTCTTGAGCTCATGGCGGACCTGTCTAACTGGGACTACAGTGAGCAGGTCCGTAATTGTTTGTTGGCTGCAGTTTCAGCCACCATCTCCTTTATTTGGACCGCTCGTAATGCGGTTTCCTACAGTAAGAAACGAATTTCCTTTCATGATGGAGTTTTGGCGATTCACAGGGTTGTTTATGTGGCCTCCTGGATTCAGACAGAAAATATGGCGAATGACATTTGTGAACTGATCATCCTTCAATTTCTTAGTGTGTCTGGTAGGGAAAAAAACCCATGGTCCCCAGGTTTATTCACTGGATTCCTCCACTCCCCTCCTGGATCAAGGTCAATGTGGATGGTGCGGCCCTTGGTGCCCCGGGCCCTGCTGGATGTGGTGGAGTCTTCTGCACTTATCGGGGTTTTGTCAAGGGATTTTTTCAACACATTATCGGTGATGGGTGTGCTCTTGAAGCTGAGTTATGGGCCATTATAAAGGCGATTGAGTATGTTGTCAGGTTCGTGTGGATTTTATTGTGGCTTGAGTCTGACTCCATGTTTGCTGTGAGTGCTATTAAAAGCAGATCTAGGTGAGTCCCCTGGAGGCTCCTTACCCTGTGGATGGACTGCCTTACCATGTGCCAAAGGCTGCATCTTACTGTGACACATGTCTACCAGGAGGCCAACGTGGTTGCGAATTCTCTCTCCAAGCAGGCTATTGTGGAACATTGTTCTTTGTGGTCCTTTGTTGCCACACCTCCCTGCTCCTCCTTTGTTGTGTCTGATTTGAAGGGTGAGGTGCACACCCGGTTATGTAATCCCCCCTTGTAGCACTCTGTTTGTCCCTTTATTTTTGTTTAAATTTGGGGGGGCCACTTTTGCCTGGCCTCGATCCTTCCCTGCCCTTAAAAATGTAAAAAATAATAAAAACCATGACCACCCATGGAAAAACATAAAAACCTAAAAACACTTAAAACCCCTAAAAACCATAAAACCATAAAAACCCAAAACACCCTAAAAACCATAAAAGCACCTAAAATACAATAAAACCATAAAACTAATAAAATCCCTTTAACCCCTAAAAATAGTAAAAAAAGTGGAAAAAACATTAAACCCTTAAAAACATAAAAATATTAAAAACAAAAAAAATTATAAATACCCTAGAAACCTAAAAGATCCTTAAAAACCAACAGAATCATTAAAAACCCAAAAAAACATAAAAATCCTAAAAATCACCAAAAAACCCCAATAATATAAAAAACACTAAAGGATATGAAAAATCCTAAGAAAACCGTAAAACCCTAAAATCACTTAAAACCAATAAAAACCTAAAAACACTAAAAATTATATAACCCTAAAAATCTCTAAAACCCCTAAAAATCCATTAAACCCTAAAATCCCATTAAAGTCATAGAAATTACATAAAAATCCCTAAAAACATTAAAAAACCTAATAACCATTAAACCCATAAAAACCTAAACACTATTGAAACCCCTAAAAAAATAAAAAGGTATCAAACCCAAAAAAATCATAAAAAGATACTAAAAACCCTCAAAACCATAAAAATCCATAAAACTATAAAATATCTTAAAACAACATAAAAAACCTAGAAACCACTAAAAACTCAAAAAACCCTTTATATGTTTGAAACTACAAAAAACTATAATAAACCATAAAATCCATAAAACCAATTAAAATTTAAGAAAATCCCAAAAAACTATAAAAAAACCTAAAAAGAAAAAAACATTAAAACCCCTAAAAATCCCAATAAACCCTTAAAAACATAAAAATCCTAAAAAACCCAAAAAATCCATAAAATGTAAAACCCCATAAAATCCCAAAAAACCCCTAATAAAACCTTAAAAGCATAAAAACACATAAAGCCCCTAAAACCCTAAAAATGATAAAAACCATAAAGAGTCCAAAACACCATAAACACTTAAAAACCATTCAAACAATAAAAATATTTAAAAACCTCAAACTAATAAAAACCACTAAAAATTTAAAAACCCTTTATACCACTAAAAATAATAAAAAACAGTCAAAAATATTTAAGAAACCCTAAACAGAAAAAACCTAAAATCCTAATAACTTATGAAAACCATAAAACCCCTTAAAGACATCAAAATCACTAAAAATCCTAAAAACCATAAAAATCCTAAAAAACCCCTAAAAATATCTAAAAACAAAAAACCTTGAAAACCCTAAAAACCCTAAAGAAAACCTTCAAAACCTAAAAAACCCTTAAAACCCCATAAAACCTTAAAAACAGGGGGGAAATCCTAAAAATCCTAAAAACCCCATAAAACCACCAAACCTTGAAAATCCCTAAAACCCATAAAATTTAGAAAAATCTCAAAAAACTGTAAAAAAAGAAAAAAAATTCAAAAAACCACATGAATACCATACAAACCTAAAAATAATTAAAACCCCTAAACACCGAAAAAATTGAAACCCAATAAAACCCCAAAAAATACTAAAACCCATAAAACTCCTAAAAACCATAAAAAAAACCTTAAAAACAAATACAACCCTAAAATTACTAAAAACTATAAAACCCAATGAAAGCCTACAAAACATTAAAAACATAAAAAAAATATAAAAAACCTAAAGAAATAAAACAATAGTCTAAAAACCCCAAAAAAACAAAAAAAAAACATAAAACCATAAGAAACACTAAAACCCTAAAAATCTCTAACCCCCCCCCCCCAAACATAAAATTCCATAAAGCAATAAAAATCCCAAAAATAATAATAAACTCTAAAATCATAAAATCCCAAAAATATCCTAATAAAACTAAAAACCATTAAAACCCTAAAACCCAAAAAACCCCAATAACCCTAAAAATCCCAAAAACCTAAAAATAATCCTAAAAATTAAAATCATAAAAAGACTAAAAAACCCTAAAATGTAAAAACTCTTAAAATTATAACAAACAATATGAAAATATTAAAAAAACTAAAAATCATAAAACCCATAAAACCTAAAAATGATAAAACACCTAAAAACCCAAAAAACCGATGAAATCGCTAAAACCCCCTAAAATCCTCAAAAGCCCAAAATTTATTAAAAACTTATAAATCTCTAAAACACGGAAAAACCCTTAAGAAGACCATAAATAGCTAAAAAATATTAAACCCCCTAAAAAAGCTAAAAATGAAAAAAAAAACTCGAAAAATACCACAAAAACACTAAAAACCTTAAAAACATCTAAACCCCTAATAACTAATAAAAATCATAAAAACCTATCAAATCAATAAAAACCCATTAAGACCCACAAACATTAAATCACATTAGAAAAACATGAAACCCTAAACAAACTCAAAAAAATTGGAAAAACCCATAAAACCCATAAAACCCCAAAAAACCCCAAAAACCCATAAAAGCCATAAAAACAATAAAAATGCACTAAAAATCCCTAAAAGTAAAAAAACCATAAAAACTATGAAATCCCATAAAAAACCATAAAAAATAAAAACATATAGAACCCCTAGAAACCTAAAAACACTAAAAACCCTTCAAACGCATAAAAACAAACTCTAAAATCCATAAAAACACTAGAAACCAAAAAAGTCCTAAAAATACCAAAATATGTAAAAATGTAAAAAACTCTAAAAATCATAAAAATCCTTATAAAACCTAAAAACACTTAAAACCTCTAGAAAGCTAAAAAATTCTATAAACCCTAAAACCCTCTTAAAATTCCCTAAAAACCCTAAAAACCCTAATATCCCCCAAAACACCTAAAATCCCCTAAAAACCCTAAAAACCCTTAAAACCCCATAAAAACCCTAAAAACCCAATAAAAATCCAAAAAACCTTTACACCCCTAAAATCCTTAAAAACAATAAGAAGCATAAAACACTAAAACACTTAAAAACCCTAAAACCCAAAGAACCATAAAAACCCTAAAACAATTTTAAACATATAAAACCCCGCAAAATCCCTTAAACCCTCCAAATATATCATAAACAAGTCCTAAAAATAACTAAAAGCATACAAAACCATAAAAACGCCTAAAAACGCCTAAAAACTTAAAAACATAAAAACACTTAAACACCCTAAAATCCTAAAAAACAATAAAAACCCAAAAAAACAAGCAATCGTTAAAATCCTAAAACCCTAAATATTCCCTAAAAACCCTAAAAACATAATTTTTTTAAAAAAGACATAAGAATACAACCAAATCTAAAAACCCCTAAAAACCATGAAATCCTCTAAGAAAACATTAAAAACCTAAAAACACATTGAAACCCTAAAATCCAAAAAAATGCTAAAAATCCTAAAAGATCCTAAAACCCCTAAAAAGAATAAAACCCATAAAAACCATAAAAACCCTAAAACCCTTACAAACCCTAAAAACTACTAAAATATCTAAAAACCCTTTAAACCCCTAGAAAAATTAAAAAAGTATAATTACACTTAAAAAGATAAAATTTCTAAAAACTGAAAAAACCATAAAACCCTAAAAACCCTAAAACCCCTCAAAAGATGTAAATATCTCTAAAAAAATAATAAAATGAAGTTCCCTATGAAAATATGAAAAACCTAAATAAAAATCCATTAATAAATAAAAATGTTAAAAACCCAAAAAAAATTGCTATAACTCTCACAATCTCTGAAAACCTTAAAAACCCATAAAAGTCCTATGAAATCCCTAAAAATCTCTAAACACATAAAATACCTTAAAACCCATGAAAAAATTTATGAAATCATTAAAACCTAAAAACCTTCAACACCCCTATAAATCTAAACATTCCAAAAAACCCCTAAAATTAATAAAGCACCAGAAAACATTAAAGAACCCTACAAACCATAAAAAACATAAAAATCACTAAAACACTAAAAAAACAATAAAAACATAAAATTATAAAAACCTCTAAAACCCTTAAAACCCCTAAAAACTCAGAAAAAATCCTAAAATACAAAAAACAATAGAAAACCTAAAAAACCCTCAAAATACTTAAAAACACTAAAAACCATAAATATCCTAAAAATCCCTAAAATTGTAAAAACCCTAAAAACATTGTAAAAGCCTATAAAAATGATGGAAAACTAAAGAATATTAAAATAATAAAAACATAAAAACGTTAAAAACCCTAAAAAATCCTAAAAACATTTAAAAATCCTTAAAAACACTAAAAATCATTAAAATCCATAAAAGGCCTGAAATCAATAAAATTTTAAAGACATATGAAAACCATGAAATTCCCTTAGAAATACTTAATCTCCTAAAATCACAAAAAACCCCTAAAAACCTAAAAATATATAGAAAACCTAAAAATCAAAAAAATCTAAATATACCCTAATACCCCTAAAAACTACTAAAAAATATATATATCCAATAAAAACTTTAAAAAATCCTTAAAACCAATTAAAACATAAAGAACCCTTGAAAAATTCTAAAAACCCTTTAACCCAAAAAAATGTTAAAAAACTTTAAAAACCTTAAATACTATAAAAAACTAAAAAAATCATAAAAATCAAAAAAAAAATAGAAAACACCTAAAATCACTAAAACCCCTTCAAAACCATCAAAATCCCTAAAAACATAAAAACCATAAAAATACTAAAAAGATTGACCATCCTTAAAAACATTAAAATAAAATAAAAACCTTTAAAACACCAAAGGAAACCGTAATAACCTAAAAGCACTAAACACCCCTAAAAATTATAAAAAAAAGATAAAACCATAAAATCCCCTAAAAATCCTAAAACCCCTCAAAAGCCCAAAGAACCCTAAAAATCGTAAAATACTAGAAAACCCAAAATAATATAAAATCATAAAAAACACCATAAAAAACCCTAAAAACATAAAAAAACTAAAAAAATTTAAAACCCCTAAAATACCTAAAATCCCTAAAAGCACTAAAAACACCAGAACCCCTAAAAACTATCAAAATCCCGAAAACTGCTAAAAACACATAAAAATCCTAAAAATTCGCTAAAAATTTCTAAATACATAAAAAAAGAACTAGGAAAACCCATACAAAAAATATAATCCCTAAAAACATTTAAAATCCCCAAAAAGCCAAAAAAAATTATAGAAATATAAAAACCACTAAAAAGTATAAAAAGCACTAGAAACTCCTAAATGCTTTTAAACCCCAATAAATTAAAAAAATCTCTAAAATCCTCTAAAATCCCTAAAACTAAAAAACCCTAAAAAAACTAAAAACCATAAAATCCGTAAAAAACCAAAAAGCCCCTAAAAACCTTAAAATCCATAAAACCCTAAAAATCCAGAAAAATACTAAAAATTCACTAAAATCTCTAAAAAAAGTAAAAAACCGCAAAAAAATTGAAAAATCATAAGAAAAAAATAAAATAGAAAAACACTTTAAACACCAAAAAACCTAAAAATCTTAAAAACCATTAAACTCATTAAGACCATCAAAATAACTAAAAAACATAATGCCCCTAAAAATCCTAAAAATGCCCTAAAAATCGATTAAAAATAAGAAACCCTAAAAACCCTGAAAAAATCCTATAAAAAATCTAATAACCTAAAAATAATTAAAATCCCTAAAAACAAAAAAAAATTAAAACCCAACTAGACCCTAAAACCCCATAAGAATCATAAAACCCCTAAAATTCTTAAAAACCCTAAAAATAATAAAAAACTAAAAAAACAAACTAAAACTCTGAAGACCATTTAACCACTTAAAATGATAAAAAACTCCAAAAATCCATAAAAACCATAAAAACATAAAAATTCCAAAAATTCCAAAAAACAAAAAAACCCCTAAAAACTCAAAAAAAACATCAAAATCCTTGAAAAACTAAAAACCGTAAAATCTTAAAAACTCCTAAAAGTCTCCAATAATTTTAAAACCCTAAAAAAAATAAAACCCCTTAAAACCATAAAAACATAGAAAACCATAAAACCCATAAAAACCTAAAAAATGATAAAAACCCTAAAGACCCTAAAATCCCTAAAAACCCAAAACCCCCCTCATAATTCATAACAACTCTATCAAAACATAAAAATCAAAACAATCTCTCTAAAATACTTGAAAAAATAAAAAAATTCTTAAAACCCTAAAAACACTAAGAAAACTATAAAAACATACAAACACTTAAACCCCATTAAAAACTAAAAAAATGAAAGAATCCATGAATCCCTTAAAATCCCTCATAATCCGTAAAAACCATAAAATCCATAAAACTCCTAAAATTTCATAAAAATCCATAAAATCATACAAAATGACAAAACCCAAAAAACCCGTAAGAATATTTTAAAATCCAAAGAACAATTAAATCCCCAAAAAACCAAAAAAATATTAAAACCTTAATAACACAAAAAATAACCTAAAATACTAAAACTCTTAAAACCATAAAAAACCTACATACATAAAAACCCCAAAAAACCCTAAAATCCACTGAAAAGTATAAAACCCTTTAAACCCATAAAATGTTAAAAACATAAAAAAACCTTAAAAACTCTAAAAATTAAAAAACCCTAAAAATCCAAAAAGGCATAAGAACCATAAAACCTCCCAAAATCTATAAAAATCATAAAAAACGATAAAAAACTAAAAAATCAAAAAAATAACCCAAAAATTTAAAAACCCCTGAAAACACCTAATAAAACATTAAAAACCTAAAAACAATTAAATCCCCAAAAACCATTAAAACACTAAAAATTATGAAACCCTCCAAAAACCCTCAAAATCCCTAAAACCCCTAAAAACCATAAGAATCCTGAAAATCAATAAAATCCCTAAAAATGAGAAAAATCCTAAAAATCAGAAGAATACCTTAAAACCTAAAAATACCTAAAACCCCTAAAAACCCAAAAAAACAATATACCCCTAAAAAGGCAGAAAAACACTAAAACCCCTAAAAACTAAAAAACCCCATAAAAACTCTAAAAAACACTAAATTCTATAGACCCCTTTAAATCATTAAAAATATTAAAAACACTAAAAAACCTTTGAAACCATAAAAAACTAAAAAACCCATAAAAACACAAAAAAACCATAAAAGACATAAAATTCATAAAACTCATCAAAACTCATTTAAAATCCCAAATAACCTAGAAACATTAGGAATCCTAAAAAATTGCTAAAAAAACTAAAAAATAAAAAACCCAAAGACACTGAAATGCCCTAATAAATCCATAAAACATAAAAATACTTAAAAACCCTAAACACCAAAAAATGCTAAAAACCTAAAAAACTATGAAAACCCTAAAACCCCTCAAAATCCCTAAAAACACGAAAAATAATAAAAACCCTAAAAATCCATTAAAATCCTTTAGAATAAAAAAAACCTAAAAACCTTTACAACCCCTGAGAAATCCTTAAAACCTAGAAATGTTTAAAACCTGCAAAAATATATAAACACTAAAAACCCAAAAAAACCATAAAATTGCTATGAAAAAACCCACTAAAACACTTAAAACCCTGAAAAATCCATAAACCCCTAAAAACCACTAAATGCACTAAAAACCCTTTAAGCCCCCAAAAAAATCAAAAACTCTAAAAACCCTAAAAACCCCAAAAAACTCAATAAAACCCTAAAACCCCAATAAAAATCCCTAAAAAACCAAAAAACCCTCAAATACCTAAAAACCCAAAAAAAATAAAATTTTAAAAAATCCCTAAAACCAAAAAAACCAAAAACCCTAAAATATTAGAAAACCCTTATAAAAACATTAAAAAATAAAGTCGCATAGAACCCTAAAACCCTAAAATCACTAAAATCCATAAAAACTCTAAAACCCATCAAAATCCATAGAAACCTATAAAACCATTAAATTGTAAGACAGTTATAAAAAGTCATAAAAACCTAAATAACCATAAAAACCTAGAAATCCCATAACAAATCCTTACAAACCTAAAAACACTTAAATCCATAATAACCCTAAAATTTGGTAAAAACCCTAAAAGCCCTAAAATCCCTAAAGTCCCCTAAATACAATAAAACCCCTAAAACCCTTCAAAACCCAAAAACCAATAAAAAACTAAAAATTCGCTATAAAAAATAAAACCCATTTAAACCCATAAAAATTTTAAAAACAATAAAAAATCATTGAATCCCTAAAAACTCAAAAAAACCCAAAACCCCCAAAAAAGCCATAAAAACCCTAAAAATCCTAAAAACCATCAAAATACCTAAAACTACAAAAAACAATACATATACTGAAAATTCCTAAAATAATAAAAACCCTAAAAATGGTGACAACCCCTATGAAAACCTTGAAACACCTAACACCCCTAAAAACATAAAAATCCTAAAAATCCTAAAAATCCTAAAAATCGTAAAGACCTAAAAAACCCTAAAAACCCCAAAAAAATAATAAAATCCATAAAAATACAGAACAATACATAAAGAATTAAAAAACATTAAATACCCTAAATCCCCCTAAGAAACCTTAAAACCCTAAAAACCCATAAAACCCCTAAAAACCTAAAAACATTATAAATCACAAAACTATAAAAACCCTTATAACCCATAAAAACCTCTCCAAATCCCTAAAAATCCTACAAAAATATCAATCCAAAAAATACCTAAAAATCCCTATAAATTAAAATAACCCTAAAAATAGAAAAAAAATCCTAAAAATCCCTTAAAATTCGAAAAACAATTAAAACACCTAAAAACCAAAAAAACACTAAAAACCTAAAACCCACTATATAATATCTAAATTTTTTATGTGGTGAAAATCCATTTAATTCTTAGTTAAAACCATTTTTTCTGTTCTCTTTTTGGAATATACCATGGGGTTGACCCTATGGGATAGTTTGGTGTTATTGAAACATGGAATCTACGGGGTTGATGGTAGCCTATTGGTCAAGTACAATGCCCGAGATCAGTTTTTAAAATAAAAAATAAGGCCTTATTTTTTAAAGAAGTCTTCATATGTTTCAAACATGAGCTTTGGGATAAGATCCAATGAGTCCAAAACCTGGGCTTTGATGTCGTTTCTTCATTTGATATCTGATTTGACTTCCAATCATTTCATTGAATTTCCTTCAGTAAGTTCTTCACTCTTTAGGCTTGTTTTGTTGTTTTCTTTTCTATTAATGATGCTATTTCAGTGTGAGAACTTATGATCTATTTTTAGGTCATTAATCTATTCTTCCATTTTATTTATGCAATGGTTGAGTTAGGATACAATACTAGATGATTTTTAACTATGGGAATATGATATGTGGTCAATACCTTTTCACCTAAATACTACTTATTTTATTGCTAATTGTTGTCGTTCTATACATTATACTTTTTAGGTTTTTCTATTAAATTGATTAAATTCCTTGATGAAATTTTTTGTAATAATATTAGGATACCCACTTAGTACAATTATACAGTTTGAGGCCATTCACCTCAATCCAGACCACCTGTGAAGTGTGTTTTAATATCTTTCCTATGATATACTAGCTCGTTGGTTGTTTGTGATCTTTCCATTGGTAGGAGAGACTTGTTTAATTGAATGGGATATTTGGAGATAGTTTTATGGCTCCTTTTTTATGTAAATAAATTTTTTTTAAAATGGTTGAATGGTTTTAATGGAAATTTTAAATGGGTTATGAAATGATTAATGAATTGTTTTATGATTCAAATTACGTGGACATTTCTACTTCTTGGATTTGAAAAACTTAGATTCCATAGGCATTTTGACTTTACGGATCTATATTACATTGGATTAATAGGAAATTTATACTCTTGGAATCCAGTATGATTAGAACTCCTTGGAAATTTCTACTCCTTTGGATCCTCCCAAGTATTTATCGACTCTGATATGTATGTGCTCCATCAACTTGAGGGGATGCCTTGGTCTTTGAAAATGGATTCGTCCCATGTAGTCCTGACACTAGATTACTAGATATTGGAAGAAGGGAATTCCATTGAAATTTATAATCTTTGTATCCAACCCATGGGGTCAAAAACTTTATTACACGATATATGACATTGTGTATGGGTTTTCCATGATTTATATCTTTCCCATACTTATGGTTTTTTTATTATAGTTCACCATTGTTATAGTGCTTTATTATTTTTGATTGGATGGATACATTAATTTATGCATTTAATATTTTATATCTATTGTATATTTCACACTACTTTAGATTATATACATAGAATGTAATTGTGATAGACATTGTTAGTGGTGGCCTATTGAGTGTTATCTCACACACTATTTGGGCCACCGTTGGGTACTCGTATAAAATTTGTGGATATAGGTAGTGATGGAGGAAATAATTTTCATTATTTTGTTTGACATTTTCAATGTTTAGGAGTATAGGATCACATATACATGCTTTTATAATGATTCTATCTAGAGATAGTTATTTTTTGTCTTTTTTACTTTTGATAATTGTATTGTATTGGATTTCTGTTTCTATGTATTAACTTCCATTTTTTATAAAGACATGATGTGTTCAATATATTCTATATGAAGAAGCTTTTGTACTTGTTTATTTATAATGTCTATATGTTATCTTCTATTCTTTCTTATTGGTATTATTGATTCCACTATTGACTATTTTTTATACCACTCTTCTACATATTGATCATGAGGATATAGTCTCCCCACTACTCAAATATAGACTATCACTAGTAATCAATATACTCCAGTATTTGAGAAGTCACACTTGATGCCATGTGACCCACCAGCTCGGGGCCCCATTCAGTGGATCTAGGGTCAAAATGTTACAAATTTGTATCACAAGAATGTTCCTTTTCAGGCCATACTATTTAGAGACAATATATAGGGTATCAAGAACATATTAGAATGTGGTTATAATCCCTTCCTAGGATTATATAACACATGTTCAGAGAAATTACTAGGTATCCTAAATAAAAATTGTTGTTCTATATTAGGCTGTTATAGTTAACTTGACTTGAATGTTGGGTGAAACACTTGATGTTTGACATTCCTTGTGATTTTGGATTTGTACACAGCCTAATGAGATGAGGGCATGCCATATTATGAATCATTTTAGTCATGTAGGGAATTGAAATTCTATTCATTATGCCATTCCATATGGGATGCATTGCCCAACTACATGAAATTTATTCGATGTTCCATGTGTGATATAATTTTTTTCCGCTAATGTTTCATGTAGGGGATTGAGAAACATAATTGGTACTTAAAGTGAATTTATTTTCTTATTATTGTTTTCCTGCATAGGATAATTCATACACCTTAATAAGTAAATTATAGAATGATAATCCATGGACCATTAGTCGTATAGGCTGGACTGTGTTATGGTTGGGATTAAATGGATACCATATTTTAATTTATATGGTGTATGGGACCTAACAAATTAGATATGGTGGTATATGTAACTTTTCCATATAAGGGGAATTATTATATAAATATGAACATAAGTGACATTAATTTTTGAAACAGAGAGCTTGACCTGGACATGAATTTAAGAGTGATTGTAGTCAGTGTCTCTAGTGTTCCTTATAATTATACCCATTACCTAGTTCTATATTTTAGAGCCTGAATTGGGGTGTTTCTTTTTTATAGGAAGGCTTCAAACTATCCAATGATTATATTTGTGATATTATTATTATTAAATATTTTTTGGGTTGTGTGATTGAAATTTGTAGATAAATTCCACCAAAATATTTTCAAGTCGTGTTCTAAGAGGGTGGAGAATACTATTCTCCATAGGTTGTGAGCTTTATGCCACTGGTAGGATCTCAATAAGTGCAACTTACAGTACTTCCATTTGAACCAAATACATGTTCCAGTTTCTAGTTTAATGATGGATTCCAATGATTTATGAAGACCATTCAGGGAACCCCATGAACAACCTCATATTTGGAAGAGCCAACACATGTGTTCCAACAAAAGTATCTTCCCACTTTCTTAGGGGATAGTGGTTCACATGCTGTTGAGATGTTGATGGAGTCTATTTTATCAATATCTATCATTTAAAAACACCTCATAACAGGAGATTTAATCTCATAAAATATATAATTTGGGTTATATCTAATAATTGGTAAGATTTTTTGAACCAAGATAATACACTTTGGGATATGTTTTGGTGGGATTTTAAATTTAGGTCTTACAACTAATTTTTTCATGAGACGTTGATGGTTTACAGGATAGTTATTTTATGTGTCTCGAGTAGAGTGAGATGACCGTTATGGATTATTTGGCACACTTATTGATTTTTAGTGCTTTTTTCCTATCTATATAGTTAATGATCTGTCTAGTGATAGATGCTTCAAAGAAGGTATCAATCATGTTCTCCAATAATAGGTCAACATGTTTCAGTTGCATAATATAACTGAGAGAGTAAATCAGGAACTAATTGTTGAATGTAACCTGAGAGAAGTTGGGGGGCCCATATCATGGTAATGTAGCTCCTATACCAATTGGTTCAATGTAAGGTGGATGGAAATGGCGTTTCACGAATTCTCATGAGGATAATTCCAACCAGAGTACAGGTGAAGGTAGTTTTATCTTCTATCATCAGTGTGGGAAACTAGGACATTTGAGGAGCCAGTGAGATAGAGACCCAATTGTGTTATGTTCTTGCATCAAGATATGCCATATATATACGTCTTATGGGACCTTCCATACAGTTTTCAATATAAAGGGGTAAAATATGAATCTAGGTCTAAGGGTGGGATTTATATCTCCATGTTAGGTTTGGATCTCGATTACAATAAGTGTTCAGGATAAGGGGGTGGTCATGGAAAAGGGATCTACATTATCTTTGTACCTCGACAGAAGAGTGGGCCCACTCTGGGAAGTCATGGTGTTTCAGAGGGGTGTGATTCCTACCATATATATTCTATATTGATGATACCTGTGGACTATAATTTTTATCCATATGTGGTGAGAGATTAAATCATATTAGACTCTACTATAATATCATCTATTTTCAATATAGGTGCTTCACTTTATTTCATATCTCTGCATGTTGGGGAGATACTTGGGCTCATTTTATTGTTTTATGGTTTTGTTATGAAACTCAATACTCTATTGGGGATTACATCAGAGAGTATATTCCAGTTCAGGGTGTTTTCCTTTGAGGTAGGTTAGTGTCACTTTGTATGGGACCTCTTTTTCTTCAATATGACATGGTTTAACATAATTCTCCAGATGGACTAGTTAGTCCTCAATCATTCTTGCATCAATTACTCTCACTGAAGGTTGATCTTTACATCACTATAGGTTAGGGTGTTTATTAAAAAAGGTTAATGGGATGTCCAGGATGTTAGATTTTGACCATATCATCATTGTCCAGAACTTTTAACAACCCAAATTGCTAGCTTATATTTTTATGATTAGGAAACATGTCAGGAAGACATGCCTCTAGTGGTTGATAATTTCAGGGACATTTTCTAGGATAAATGTTCTAGTTTAACTCCTAAGTGATAGGTGTATTTATCTATTGAGATAGTTCTAGGAGATGCACCAATACCCATAATTCTTTGTAGGATTGATATTATAGAGTTTTCAAAAGATTAAGAGACAACTACAGGACATGGAGACAAAGGGGTTTAGAAGAAATAATACTTATCCCTGTGGTTTGTGAGAACTTTTTCAAAAAATGAATATAGAAACCACATGCTATTTGTGGATAATTAGAAATTCAATCTGTTGAAGGTTAAGTTTTGGTATACCATTCCACAGATAAATTATCTTTTTTACCTACTCTAAGGTGTGCTGGATTTATCGAAAATTAATTTGAGAACGTGATATCACCATGTGTATTTCAGGCCCAAAAAGACACCTCGTACAATGTTCCATAGCAGGTATTACCTTTATGAGTATTTGGTTATGTTGTTCGATCTCATGAATGCAGCCAAAGTTTGTATAGCCTTTATGAATCATGTTTTCCATCCATTTTTAAATTATTTCATGGTAGTTTTTGTGTATGACATCTTGGAGTATTCTTAGACTCAAAATTATAATAGAAAACACCATGAAATTATTATGAATACATTATAAAAACTTAGGTTTTATTCCATGTTTTCCAAATTTCAGTTCTGGATAGATGAGGTTCACTTACTAGGTCACATCATCTCATAGACAATAGTTTCTATGGATACATAGTATTTGAATACTATATTTTCTTGGGAGAAGCCAAATAATTTCTTTGATATCCAGAGATTATTAAGATATTCTAGTTATTACAAGATCTACATCTAATACTTTTCACTTTTGGATGTGCCTTTCATGGGATTGACCATGAAAGGGGTCAAATTTATATGGTTTGAAGATTGGGAAAATTAATTTTAGGATCTTAAGAGAATGTTGTATTTAGCCCCGATTCTGATTCTTTTAGAGCTCGAAAGAAGTTATTTGGTTTACTATGATGCATCGGGTATCACACTAGGATATATCCTAATGCATGGGGTACAATTCATGGAAAATGATTACTTACAATTAATACCTCATGAGTGTAATTACCATGAAAACAAAATCGTGTAAGCTAAAGTTGTTCTTAAATTTCATTATTAGAGGAACTTCTTTCTTGGAGATTTTTATGGTCTTTATAGACCAAACATTATCAAGAATATATTCACATAGAATGACTTGAACCTTCATTGGAAAAGGTGGGTTGAGTATCTTTAGTACATTAATTTTGAGATATCTGATATGCTTGGTAAATAAAATGTTGTAGAAGGAACTCTGAGCTTGAATCCTCAGACATAGGTGGTTTAGAAGGCCAGTAGTGAGTAGAAGCTCATGTCCTTGTTTTTAGAGATGAAATTAGTGGTGTAATATTGTCATGGCCATAAATTCCTATTATCCTTGCATGTGAAATCTACTATTATGGATAGGGTGAGGATGAGAAGAAACTAGATTCTGAGGACTTGGTCCTATCGGATATCCTAGAAAGTGAGGACCCGCCTCCTGGTTGGATAATTGACGAAGATGAAATTCTATGTATTTATGGTCATTTTTGATTCTAGATGACATATGTGAGGAGGTAATGATACAATTACATTCCTCATCTTGAAAATAACTTCCCAATATCACCAATATTTATCGATACATATTCCATCAATACTCGTGGATATGGATAAAATGAGAGTTAGCTAGTTTTTTTCTTAGGTGTTCTACCTATCAATAGGTGAAGGTACAATAATAGTGACCATATGGGATTTTACAGAAATTTTACATTCATGAGTGGAATTGGGATGATGTTATGATAAATTTCATGACTGGGTTACCAAGGTGACCCCAAAGTAGTAATGTCATTTGGTTCATTATGGAATGTCTCACAAAATTCCCTCAATTCTGGATTATTTGGGAGACCTTCTTAGTTGATGATATTTAGAGAATTTACATCCAATCTATTGGGTGCCTTCATGGTATTCCTCATACCATTGTATCAGACAGGGACACCTAGTTCATAGCTCAGTTTTCACAAGGTGCACAGAGGGTTCTAGGTACATTGGTATTTTTAGCACAGAATACCAACCAAAAACTGATGGGAAGTCAGAGCATACTATATAGGTTTTAGAGGATACGGTCCATAAATGTGTCCTTTATTTTTGTGGCCATCAGGAAAGGTATATACCCTTGGTTGAGATCACCTATGATAATATGTATCAGACGACTATATAGGTGGAACTTTATGAGTATTTGTATGCTAGGACATGCCGATCAAATCAATTCTAGTTAGACGCGGGAGAGGCGGCGTTACTCAAACATCACCTAATTTAGGAGACTACAAAGAAGATCTAGTTGAAATGAATGCAGATGGATATTGCACAGTATAGAAAAAATATTTTATCAATCATTGTGAATGACCTCTAACATTTTAGGTTAGAGATAAAGGCTTTTCATGCATCGTTGTGGTTGGGGCATAGACAGATTTAGTGATATGGTATGCTTTAACCAAGATATGTTGGGTCATTCTAGATTTTGGAGTGAGTTGAGCTGGTAGTCTTTCAGTTGTAGTTACCTCACACTTTTCGGGCAATGCATGACATCTTCCATGTATCTTATATATTCCATTAACACTCAAACACATCTGTATTATTCATCCTTAGGATGTTGATGTGTTTTTAGATTTGTCCTTTGAGGATTATGCTATATGTATTATTGATCTGAGCACGAAGGATCTCCAAGGCTGGTTTGTTCCCCTAGTATTAGTTCTTTAGTCGTACGATTATGTACCAGATGATACTTGGGTGTTTTTGTAATAAGTAATCATGGATGGTTGGGTGTTTTTTAAACAAGGAAGTAGGTATATCATGCCCCAACCCTAACATATTAATTATTTTAATTTTTTTAGACTCTATTTTGATTTTCATACTGGTCCAGGTTTAGAGTTAATATTTTTGGGTTTTTAGTATATAATCCTAGTTGGTGTATAGTTATTAAAAATCTTGTGCAACCCATGTGAGTTTTAGTTTCGTAGTTCCTTGAAATGTGTGTTCTAGTTTTACGAATCATGGATTCTAGGTAGTTTCCAATGGATTTATTCATGGAACTGGAAAATTTTAATAGTTTTTTATCCAGGGGGATCTAATTTCCAAAGGCAGGTGTTTTCTATGTTTGAAATATTACAATACATAGGAACATGCATTGGTCGAGAGGATGGGAGGTAAGAATCATCACACACTTTTAGGGGAAATTATTGTCTACTTTGGGACTCCATGTAAATTTTAGATATTTTCATGAATCCTTATTAATTTACCAATTATAACATAAGTTTCCCTTGAAATTTTCAATCATATATTAACATGGGTAAAATTTAGAATCATAAGTATTCATTCAAGGGTCTTCATTAATGAATATATCCATATGCATTCAAGATTCTCCATCAATGGTATCCTCTAATAATCTATTTAAATATTCTTTTAAAAACCATTGTTACGATGATGCTGGTTTTTTATGCCACTAAGTGAGGTGCTCGAGAATTTACAGTCATCCAGGGAGACGAATGTTTGTTTGGATCTTGGAATTGTTCAGATAAGATGGACTCCCTACGTATCCTTGTGAAAGGAATCAAAAACCTTGTTGTTCGGTGTCTCTTAATGGGAAACATCATACCTTTTAATGTCATGTGATAAGGACCTCTAAGAATAAGGTTCTTAGTCAAAATTAGTGTGGGACTAATGCTAAAGTAGCCCAAAGAACTTGGAAAGGATATGGGTTTCCATGTAAGATCAGACCCTGTTGAGAATATAGACCAAGGTGAAAATAGTTGATTTGATGTGTTGGGTTTGATCCTCAATGAGGCTTCCTACATATCTGAGATGGATGGGAATCAAAGCCTATGTAGTTCGATAAGTCTCATAGGATAGTACAGTCTTTTGAGTGAAAAAATGAGTTTGGACTTACTTCTTTAAAAGGATTCCTTGGTGATTTGGGGGTTTAATTTTGGGATTATTACTAAGGACGATTTTCAGATTTAAGGAAATTAGGGTTGGATTCTAGAGGAGGATATCCAGTGAGCTCGGGCCCTGAGAAGGCTTCCAAGTTATCCCGATTATGATGTGAATCAGATTTATCATAGTTCATTCCAGTGATTGTTTGTGAATATTTTGTAATCACCAAAAATCTCTAATCCCATGTGAGTCATGCTCGGTGTCAGAAACAAGAGGATGTGAAATATTAAACAATGACACATGCACTTTTCCTCCTCCACTGATGGAAGTGGGCACACCTATGGCGGTGAGAGTGGATGAGGGTGAGGCGATGGGCCTTCCTTTTATTCTCTTCACATTAGATAAGGGTCCAAAAAAAGGAACAAGGGATGAAGGTTGGGGGATTAAAACAGGATGGTTTCCCATATGAGGTTTGGTTGGGGCTTACTACTAAGGAGGATTCCGATTTCATAATTGGTTGGGGATTACTCCAAAGTAGGATGCCCAGTGTGTTTTAACCTAGAATATGAGTCAGGTGATGAGGTTTCAAGAGTTTCTTGATGAGTGTATCTACTCAAGGTACTCAATAAATCCATAAGGAGAGTCCAAACTCGTAACATGATAAAGGAACCGGGAGGAGTAATTCGACACAAGGAACTTCATTGAGTGTGATGGAGTGTCTCAAATTATGGTATTCCAAGGTAGGTAGTTAGGAGACATAAAGGTCCCAATGTAAAATGTTGTTGACCCAGCCTGAAAAGTTCATGGTGCGACTCTCCATTTTTCATGGGGGTCCGTGAAGGAAGCGATGGGACCGACCTAGAGGGTTAGGACCGCAACCCAACACTAACCTCGAGCAGGGGTGCAGGGGCGCATCCCCCATGGTATGGACTATTAGGGCGCGCAGGTGCTTCATGAAGGTGCTCTGCGCAGGTGCGTCACGCAGGTGCTCTGCAAAGGTGTGTTGTGAAGGTGCATCGCGCAGGTGCAGTGCGCATCTCCATGTGTTCTAAACCATGAAGGGAAATTGTGTAGGTCCCAAGCGCAGCGGAAGCTCATTGGTGGATGTGCCCACTTGATTTTTTGTCATTAGTAATGATCAATCTGGGATCAATAGAACAATAAATTCTAGAATCCATGGATCAAATCACAGAAATGGTCTAAGAAGAATAATAGTCCCGAAACAACAATGTAGGATCATCACATGTTGATTATAATTAATTTAATTAATTTACAAGAAGTACCTTTTAGGGAATTATTTCTTCATTGATATTTCTGATCATGTTCCGATGTGATTCATCGTTGTGTCACAGAAGACAAGTGTAGAATTCCTCTAGCGGTGATCCAAATGTGCACCACATATCTCTGGACATTTCTAGAGGAATCTCTGGGTGCTAGCGTGGAGAAGCCTTTGCTTGCATTGTCTGTGTTAGATCGCCTTGATCTGATGGAGGAGGATCTATCCCAGTCTTGAGAGTTTTCTTCGAGGAAGGAGTTATTTCAGACATGAAAGAATACTCTAGAATAGTTGTGCACAACTATTAGGGAATAGTTTTGGGGTTGTGAGGATATTTATAATTAGGTTTGAGGTTATAGAGTTATGAAAATAAATAAACGTGTTACACATTTTATTTATTTCATTAACTCTTATTGAAAACCCCATGTAGAATCATTAATTCCTTGACATGCACCCACACTGATTATAACAAATATCATTTAATAAAATGATATTATTTCCTCAAAATTCTGATGGGAAAAACTACAGGGCGTGTAATCATTAATACACAATGTGTACTCATTTTTCATTTCCATTCCAAAATTAAAACTACACAGTGTGTACATTCAATGTAAACGACGTGTATATATTATTTTCAATTTATTCTTCCTCCAACATTAAAATGATTTATTCTTCCTTGAATAACTATTAAACCATATACGAGAATAACCGTTATTCTACTTGAGATACTTCGATACACTTAGTGTGTGACCATCTATGCCTCTTTCTCATTGGCATTTGGCAGGATTGACTGAAGTCCAAGATTACTGTCTAGAAACAGGTCAAGGCACCCAATAGAAAGAAGTTGATGCCGAATTGACATGTCACCTCATACAAATGCTTACTGTGTAATTTAATCCCGTTGTCTCAATATCTCATCAAGAAGGTTTCATGGCAGAGTCAAAAACCTATATGCTTGATCTGCCATTATTTGAATTCTAGAAATAAACTCATCGTGACACCATGGCCATGGAATTTGGGAGAAAGTTCTATTTTAGTCAAAGGCCCTAAGGTATCTACTTCTATAAATATGTAAGGGACAAATCCTTCCTCAACTTATCCATTAACAACATGTCATTCGTGATGCACCCAACGTACCCTACTTCCCACCAACTGTCTTCGTGATGGTTTTCATCAGCAAATCTAAGTGTGAGAGTCATGAAATGAGTTAATGATAATCTTCTAGTCTAAGGACCATTACACATGCTCATATATAACAATGTTTGATGACACCAAGACATGCATAATTACTACTGGCGGGTTTGTTCTCATAATCTCCCATCTTGGAGATTACTAAGTGTGAACTCCATGAGAGAGAGTCTCATATTTTTACAAGTACTCACACATGACGGTCTGTATACTATGTGTCCTATTAGAGTATGTCATCATACTGTAGAACTTTCTTTAAGAATATTGTAATATAATTTCATGGTTCTCATCATAGAATGGATCTTCCATGACCTTATTAATGAAAAAAATATTACATGACATTATTATATATAGTCATGCAGAGAAATGAAAAATATATAATAAGTGTAGATTCATGTAATAAAATTATAAACAGTTGGTTCTCAGGAAACATACTCTAACAAACTCCCACTTGGAATAGAGCCAACTGCCTACGATTTTTAGTCTCTTAGACCTCACATGTTGATCATGTTTCTTCTAAGTCAATGATTTAGTCAAGGGGTCTACCACATTGTCTTCTATGGAAATAATGCTCACTGAAACTTCACCACTCCAAGAAAAATCCCTCAAGAGATGATACCTCAGAAGTATGTGCTTGGTCCACTGATGTGACCCAGACACGTTTTCAAGTTCCACCACTGCAGTATTATCACAATAGAGTGTGATAAGATCTTTACTGCTAGGTACTACATCCAAATCATGGATAAAGCTTCGCACCCATACTGCTTCTTTATCTTCCTCAAAAGCTACGATATACTCAGATTCTTCTGTAGAATCTGCGACCACACCTTTCATTGACCTCTTCTAGCTCACTGCACCTCCATTCAAACTGAAGATGTATTAAGTATGTGACTTCATGTCATCTTGATCAGTCTGGAAACTAACATCTACATGTCCTCTGTTGACTAGTTCCTCAACTCTTCCATAAACCAGGAACATATCCTTTTTACACCTCAGATACTTAAGGATAGTCTTGACTGCCATCCAATGGTGGTCTCCTGGATCAGCTTGATATATGCCTACCGCACTTAATGTGTAAGCAACATCTAGCCTTGTACATATCATAACATATATGACTAACCCAATCACAGATGTGTAAGGGATCCTTTCCATTTTATTTCTTTCCTCATGTGTCTAAGGACACATTTTCTTGGAAAGATGAATGCCATGTGACACTGGAAACAATCCCCTATTGTACAGTTCCATACTAAATCTCTTCAGTATCTTGTCAATGTATGTACTTTGACTCAGGCCCAGCATTATCTTAGTTCTATCATGATGGATCTTGATCCTGATAATATATGTTTTCTCACCCAAGTCTTTCATATAGAAGCATTTATCCAACCATGCCTTAACTGACTATAAGATAGGTACTTTGTTTCTAATTATTAATATTTCATCAACATATACTATTAGGAAAATGACCACACTTCCTCTAAACCTTTTGTAGACATAAGGCTCAAACTCATTCTTAACAAATAAAAATTCTATTATTGATTCATCAAAATGAATGTTCCATGACCTTTATGCTTTCTTTAATCCATAAATGGATTTCTGTAACTTGCATACCTTGTTGGCATCTTTTGGAGTCACAAACCCTTCAGGTTGTGTCATGTAGACATCTTCCTAGAGGATCCCATTAAGGAATGCTATTTTGACCTCCATTTTCCAAATTTCATATTCATGGTAAGCAGTAATGGCCAATAGGATTTTGATGGATTTCAGCATTGCAGCCGGTGACAAGTTTCGTCATAGTCAATTACATGATGCTTTCTAAAACCTTTTGCTACCAGTCATCCCTTATAGCTGCTAACTTGTCACTCTTTTTCCAGTTTCTTCTTGAATACCCATTTATAACCAATAGGCTTTACATCAACTTGTGGATCTACCAAAATCCATACTTGGTTTTGGTACATGGAATCCATTTTAGAATTCATGGCTTCTTACCAATTGGCAACGTCTGTCCCTTCAACTGATTCCTTATAGGTAAGAGAATCATCATTTTCAACCAATAATGAGTCACCATCCTCGGTGACAAGAAAATCATATCATTTTGGTTCTCTCACCTCTCTCATGCTCCTACACAGTTCTTGTGTCTTTGGAACAGATTGTTCTTCCACCGAGCTTTGCGGAGTTTATTCTTGTACCAACTCTTGTGTATCTGGAGCCGTGACATCATCGAAGTCTATCTCGCTCCCAAAATCTCTTTTAAATATGGTCTCCCTCTCAAGGAATATGGCATGTCTTTCCATTGTAACCTTTTTATCTGAAGGGTTGTATTGGTAGTATCCCCTTGTTTCCTTGGGATATCCTATAAAGGTACACTTTGTGACTCAGGGTGCTAGTTTGTTACCTAAAGGGGCCTTAACAAATTTTTCTCTACCCCACACATGTAAATTTGATAACATGGCTTTGCATCCACTACATAACTCATATGGAATACCATTTATCGATTTAGCTGGTACTTGGTTTAATATGTGTGCTACTATTTGTAATGCATATCCCCAAAAGGATAATGAAAGACGCACATGACTCATCATTGATCTCACCATATCCAATAGGGTGTGGTTCCTCCTTTCACTTATACCATTCCACTGAGGCATATAAGGAGGAGTGAGTTGAGATAGAATCCCAAAATCCCATAAGAAATCAATTATGTATTGATTAAGATATTCTCCTCCTCTTTCCGAGTGGAGTTTCTTAATCTTCTTACCAAGATGGTTCTCAACTTCATTCTTGTATTCTTTGAACCGATCAAAAGAATATGACTTGTACCTAATTAAGTAAATATATCAATATATACTAAAATAATCAGTAAAATTTATGAAGTACAAGAACCCACCCCTTGATTCAACTAGAAATGGTCCACACACATCTGTGTGAACTAATTCTAGAAGCTCTTTTCCCTTTAACCTTTCCCACAAAATGGTTCTTTGGTCATTTTTCCTTGTAGACGCGCATGACATACACCGCGTGATTTTAGTTCGAAAGAATCTAAATACCCTTCTTGATGTAATATTTTCAAACATTTCTCATTGAAATGACCTAGCTGGTGATACCAAAGTTGGGTGTGGTATGAGTCATTTGAATTATCTTTGTAATCTATTTCCATTACTTGGTTTGTGTAGTCTAACGAATAAAGGCCGTTATATAAATGTGCCCTACCAAAACAAATGATATCATTATAAAAGTAGAAACATTAATTTCCAAACATGAAGATGAATCCATCAGTATCTAATATGGATATTGAAATAATGTTTTCGATTACACAAGTTACATAATGACTTCCTTTTAATACCTAGACCATCCCAGTAGTCAATGTAAGGTGGCTACAGTAGTGAGTCTGGCTCTGTTGGCTGCTCGCAGATCCACCTCACCTCGATAAATCTTTCTAAATCTACTTGGTTCTTGTATTTGGATATAGATGTGAGCATCACATGAAGTATATAATACCCAATTAGTAGAAATAGATAGATTGAATTTGATAACAAATGCACCTGAAGCTTCCCCTTACTTCCTTGGCTGGGAGCAGTTTTCCATCCAGTGGCCCTTCTTGCCACATGTGAAACAAACAACCTCTGGTTCTCTTGCCCCCCCCCCTTTGATATTCCTTTTCTTAGAAGGCCTTGAAGAAGATTTAGGCTTAAATATATTATCATTCCCTTTCCTTTTATTCCCCATAAGGACAGAAGGATTTTCACACTTCATATCATTGTCCACATGGAGAATGAGGATAAGAATATCAGATAAAGACTTATCAATGTTGTTCATGTTGAAAGTTACAACAAAGTTAGATAATCTCTGGGGGAGTGATGCAATAATGAGATCGGTACCCAGATCTTTGGGGAGTTTAAACCCTAGAACCTCCAAGAACTCAATGTTTCCAATGAGCTTGACTACATGAATCCCAGCTAGGGCACCCTCTCCAAGCTTTCTCTAAAATAGAGCCTTGGAGATCTCAAACCTTTCCTATCTTTCTCACTCCAGGTATAGAACATGGAGGTGATTGAGAATGATATAGGCATCCATGTCTTCAAGAGACTTCATGATCTCACTAGACATTGATCACAGAATCAAACATTGAACATCGAGTGCATCAATAAAATGTTGATCATAGAACAAAAAATCTTGATCACTTTCCCCTTGGGTAGGAGAATCAGGAAGTGACGACTCCAGCATGTAAAAATTCCATTCATGGCATTGGATAATACAAAGGGGCCTACACCATTCTTGAAAGATACTATTGGTGAGGATATTGTATTTATCTAGAATTGATCGTAGAGAAAATGTGGTTGACGAGTTTTTCATATTGATTCTACAAATTAAAAGAGTACATTTATCAGTACCTTTTGATTACATTTAATGAAAAATAATAAATTAATTTATTAATTCTCCCATTATTTTATCAAGTCCCAACGACCCCACCATTAAACTTGGAATGCCTAGTTGATATGAAATTCTAGTTTCAGGGATCCATATTCCCCTTCACATAACCCCAACCAGGGTTGGTCAAGATATTTAATGGTATTTAGGTAGGCAGGTCTTTGCCAACTGTGAGCTTACGGTTCCTTGATCTGTTGAGTGGACTCCCCAATCCTGAAATACTAACTTGGATTTCCTCAACAATTGCCTCCATTTTACAACAACTCTTGAAAGGGCTACTTCTCTTGATGTAAAATGTTTATGTCAACCCGAAACATTCGTAAGATATTTATTTATAAAAGTAAGTGTCCCAACAAGGGTTAGTCAAACACATAGTTGTATTGAGTCTTTCCCTTAATCAAGTAATGGAAGGCTTGGTATGACTTCATATTGTATTTGAGGGATTTCAATCCTTTATGCATAGTTTCTCATTATCACATGATTTTTAATATTAAGTGATTATTTATTAAGTGATTAACCATGTTCAGATAATGTTTACGCATAGTACGGTTTTTTATTTTATTCCATATTTTCATTCTTGTTTATTTCATTAACTATGTGATTGCGACAAAACATACATAATAAATAAACCATTCAATCAGACAGAAATAAAATAATATGGCATGATCATGAGCTTCTATTGGATAGCTTATCTGGAAGTTTTGATAGGCTGACCTTGTCCTAGGAGAAAACACCCTGAACCCGATAGTTCATGTTTTGCAGCTACCACCTGTCCACCTTTGTATCTTCTTGGATTGGTTTCGCCCCAGCTTCAGTTTTTGAACCATCTCCACTAGCTTGGGAGATCCACCATTAAATGGAGTTTACATTAAAGAAACCATGGGCATGAAAGCCCTATATTTTGTTAGAAGAAGGCTCATAGGCCAACAAATTTAAATTAAATAAATTTAAATGAATCCATACACACACAGTGGGTATTTGTTCTAGCTCAAGATCATCCATAGCATGAAACAACCTTTATGCATATTTAATATTCAAATTATTTTAATCATTATATTATTCCAGATAAGACACACTTTAATTCAATTAATTATGATCTTATAATTAATCAATTATTTATCTTAAATTCCTTTCTGAATTTCCATGAGATTCTTCTCATCAATATTCCTTGTACGAGTCTTTTTACTTTGGAGAAAACCTGGTGAAATTCCATTTCTAGAAAGTACACGGTGTGTAGGTTATATTACACTACATGTATTTGTTTTCACCTTTTATCCAAAGTACACTCCGGGGGATTTGTTATGATTTTTTGTACTTTGTAAATTTTTTGGGTACACTCTGTGTAGATTAATCTAACATGGAATGTATTTCCTTTTTATGTTGTTATCGGCCTGGGAATCCCATGTACACGGTTACACCTAGGTCAGATCGGACTACACGACGTTTTGATTCAATATACATGTTGTTTATTCCAGTTTCCATGCGCCATTTAGTTCTGGTCAACACGGTGTATTAAAAAACTTAGGTATGCTCAATTCACACGTCGTGGTTTGGCGGACCAGTACCAGTTCATTGAACCTATGTTCACGATGTGTAGATTTCACTACACGCCGTGTATTCCTGTGTTGTACAAACAGAATGAGCGGCTCCTCCAGATGAGTTCCTCATTTTTATTTGAATCAAAATTAAAATGAAAAGGTCATTTCTGTGATATGAATCTAGAAACAAATGAGGATGAACAGATCTCACTCATTCAGTTTTATAGAACAATTTATCTTTAATTGAATCAAATATAAATACGTAAATTATCAATGAAAACTAAATAACTATAATCAAAGTTGTGACCCCTTTGATACCACTTGTAGGTCTCGGGCGTAGTGGAATCTCATGGGTGGATGCTCCCACTAGATTTTTTGTCATTAGAAATGATCAAACCAGGATCAATACGATGATAAATGCCAGACTCCATGGATCAAATCATAGAAATAGACTAAAAAGAAGAATAGTCCTGGAACCATAAAGGAGGATCATCACAGGTTGATTATAAATAATTTAATTAATTGAAAGGAAGTACTTTTTAGGGAGTTCTTTCTTCATTGATATTTTTGATCACGTTTGGATGTGATTCTTCATTGCGTCACAGAAGCTAAGTGTAGACTTCCTCTAATGGTGATCCACACATGCACCATGTATCTCAGGATGTTGCCAAAGGAATCTTTGGGTGATAGAGAGGATAATCCTTTGCTTGCATTTTCTATGTAAGATCGTCTTGATCCGATGGAGGAGGATCTCTCTCAGTCTTGAGAGAGTTCTTGGTGGAAGGTGTTCTTTCATCCTTGAGAGAGTTCTCTAGAATTTTTGTGCATAATAAGTAGGGAAAAGTGTTGGGGTTGTGAGGATATTTATAATTGGGTATGAGGTTATAGAGTTATGACAATAAATAAATGCATTATGTGTTTTATTTATTTCATTATCTCTTATTGAAAACCCCATGTAAAATCATTAATTCCTTGACATGCGCTCACACTGATTATAAATAATTTAATTTAATAAAATGATATTAATTCCTCAGAATATCAACTGAAAAAACAACATGGCGTGTAATCATTAATAAATGATGTGTACTCATTTTTCGTTTCCTTTCCAAAATTAAAATTACACGGCATGTACATTCAATGTACATGGTATGTATATCTTATTTTTATTTTAGTCTTCCTCCAACATTAAAACAATTTAGGATTCCTTTAATAATTATTAAACCACATACGAGAATAATCTTTATTCTACATGAGATACTTGGATAATCTTAGTGTGTGACCCTCTAGGCCTCTTTCTCATTGGCATTAGGCGGGCTTTCCTAAAGTCCAAGATTACTGTCTAGCAATGGGTTAAGGCACCCAAGAGAAATAAGTTGATGCTGCATTGACACGTCACCTCATACGAACACTTACCATGTAATTTAATCCCTTTTGATCAATATCTCATCAATCAAGTTTCATGGTAGTGTCATAAACCTATATGCTAGATCCGTCATTATTTGACTTTCAGAAATAAACTCGTTGTGACACCATGGCCATGGAATTTGGGCGACAGTTATATTTCAATCAAAGGGCCCGAGATATCTACTTCCTTAAATATGGAAGGGACAAATCCTTCCTCAACTTATCCATTAACAACATGTCATTTGTGATTCACCCAACGTACCCTACTTTCTGCCAACTGTCTTCGTGACGGTTTTTGTCAGCAAATCTAAGTGCATGAGTCATGGAATTAATTATTCATAATCTTCCTGTATAAGGACCATTACACACACTCGTAGATAGAAATGTAGTATGACACCAATACTTAAAGAATTACTACTGGCATGTCTGTTATCATAATCTCCCATCTTAGAGATTACCAATTGCCAACTCCATGAGAGAGATTCTTGTCTTATTACGAGTACTTGCACATGAAGGTTTGTATACTATTTGTCATATCATAGTATGTCATCCAACCACAGAACTTTATTTAAGAATATTTTTATAGCATTCCAAGGTTCTCATCGTAGCAGGGATCTTCCATGACCTTATTAATGCAACAAATATTCTAGTTCATTATAATATAATAATCATGCAGAAAAATGAACAATATATAATAAGTGTACATTCATGTAATCAAATTATAAACAGTTGGTTCTCAGGACACCTACTCTAACAATTTTAACCATGATTCCCCATTTAATTCTCTCTTCTCTCATGTTTTAGAGAGCTACCTGAGAAAATTTGGGGGATCTTAGAAAAAGTTCTATGCATTGGGAGCTTCGGGACGTCTTCTATCCTTGAAATAGGGAGCCCAAGGGTCCTATTTATACGAATAGAGGGGACCTGGTCGAAGGGAAGTTTTCCACATAGGTCCTCTGCATAATTCCTTCACATAGGTCTTCCGCAAAGGGTTGTAAAAATTCATGTGCTGCGTAGGTCCTCCGTGTAGGTCCTCTACGTGGGTCTTCCGCGTAGGGGTATTGAAATTATATTGTCATGTAGGTCCTTTGAAATGGTCCTCCATGTTGGTATTCCATGTAGTTCCTCCATGTAGGTCCTCTATATAGGTCTTCGGCATAGGTCCTTCACGTAGGTCCCTTTGTGAAATTTATCCATCTTCCGGGTGCCATAACTTTTGATCAGTATGTCTGTTTGGGCACTGGGACCCATCAAATCAAAGGACATGAAAAGATATAAAATTATTGAAATGGTAAATACTCCTTGTATTATCAGAAGAAAATCTTATATTGAATTTAATGTGTTGACACCTTTTCATCATCGATCTTGGAAATACATTGCCTACGCCTAGATGGGGGAATCATTCCACTTATCCATCAGTATGGGGTAGTATTTTGGAACATAGAAATCCAAACTACACCTTCTTCATTTACGGTGAAAAAATTCTTACTCATACTTTACATTTGTTTTCTATGTGAGAATCATATCTTCACTCTATGGAAAAGTGCATGGAACCCATTTCATAGTGTCTACAGCTGTCAATATTTTTTGATAGTCCCAAATCACAAGGTCAGTGCATGTTTTTCCAACCCATTTGTCTTTCCCATGTGTGGTTCTCTAAGGGCCCAATGAGGGGTTCACAGTTGGTGTACGGTTTGGTAAACCATGCGGCCAAACCATGCATAGTGAATAACCATTAAAAATTGATTTAATAGTAATAATAATAATAATAATAATAATAATAATAATATTATTATTATTAAACACTATAATGTGTCTCCCAAACCCCTGATCCACGTGTGAAAACACCCACCCTCACACTCACCCAACCACCTGGGAGGTATCCCTTACATGAATTGCACGACCAACCCCTCCCACTCCATTTGGTCATAGATTTTATCTTTGATTTTGGGTGAGATAAACTTTGGTGAGTTTCTCCTCTCATTCTCCTTCCTTACTATTCTCTTTTATTGGTTTTATTTTCTCTTTAGTAGTGTACATGATATATTATAAACCCTAAAACCCCTTTTTGGGTACTTCTCTTGTTACTCCTTGATTTTTAGAGTTCGTGGGTCCAATAGAGAATGATTCTATCCATGTATATTTAAAGTAGTGGATTCTTAATGGTTTTAGGTAGGTTTTGTTCCTTTCTATAACTTTTCATGTTATTTGCAAGGGATTTTTTAATTATTGAGTTTATTCTATTTTTATAGTGCATTTTGGACTTTAGTTTATGAAGGGTACTTACACCCATATACATGGGTAAGGAACACA
The DNA here is from genome assembly GCA_963277665.1 of Viscum album. NCBI lineage: Eukaryota > Viridiplantae > Streptophyta > Magnoliopsida > Santalales > Viscaceae > Viscum > Viscum album. Next base: position 1,419,216,369 of record OY728136.1, on the reverse strand, counting down.
CACACACACACACATATCTTCTCTTTACAAATTCCCTCATGGTGAGGATAATATCAACATTTTATCTAGGCTTATATATATATATGCATATATGTATTTTTTTTAAGCATAAACGGGGGGTCACTTTTCTTCCATGTCACTTTATTGGGTGGTTTCATATTTCCTTCATAAAAAACAACATGTTTTGAAGTACTTTTCCAATTACCATTCCTTTAATTTTAATTCGAGGTTTGGTTGGTTGTTTTAAAAAATTTGTTTTTACAATCATATGAAATTTTTATTCTTTGTAAAATGGATTTTATTTCTTGAAAATGAATTTTTATTCACTTTCCATGATTTACCTAAGCTTATAATAGAGGTTCCCTTTTTTAGGCATGTTTTTTATTTTGTTTGAAGAACGGTGCATTTAAATTGTTTAATTAGTTTTCCAAATATAAAGAGTTTCTCGATTTTAAAGAGATAAGGCCTGGTTGGTACCTTAAATTGTTTTATAGAAATAAAAACCTACTTTTAAGACATTATCCTCATATTTTAAATGTGATGCGTGTTAAATATGTGACATATAAGGTATGATAGTAATTGATCTTGTGATTTGTTTTGCGTTTTGGAAAGGTAAAAGTGGATTCACATAAAAAGGGATATTGGAGCTCAGATAATTGATACTTATTTTTATTAAAGGTATGTGACATGTGTGTATATGATATCTTGATAAAAATTCACCTCCATTTGGTCATGGAACATGGGAATCATGGATATCTAGGTAAGAAAACTGGGTCCTGTATACTAGTAAAGTCAATAAGGCAGAGCCTTGGTCTCCCTATTAGTATTACATTACAATACAAACTAAACTATAGTGGTGTGGATTTATTGGCTCAAGAAAGATAATGGACCTTCATGTACATGGTCGATCACTAAGAGTACAAGTATCTTAGGATCCAAACTAACCTAGTTTCATATGGAGTTTACTGGTTTTCTCTATCATCTACCCTAATTTGTATATGGTACTAAATTAATAAATTCTTTGTTCTCAGGATTCCTTTCATTTGAGAAATAATAAAAAAACATGTTTTACATTCCACTATTGTGTAGCATCTAATGAAATTATTCCTTTACTGCATGATCCTTTTTGTGAATGGGTTTTTTGAAAAAATTATTCCCCTATTACAAATGATTTCAAGAAAAAAGGGGTGGAAATTGTTTTCAGAAGATCAAGAATTCTAATTGTTTTGAAATGGATAAAAACCTCTTTTTCATTATTTATACTTTCAAACTGGCAAGAATTGGTTTTCTTTTTAAATTTAAGGAATAATGAATAGTTTATTTGGGCATGACTACCAAATTTTAATACTCACACCTATATATATATATATATATATATTTATTTTTAGATTTTGGAGTAACTTCCAACTCAACCATGGTCATGGTGGATCGAAATTAATTGAGTAGTTGTTGGTGACATGAGTGGTCACACAGAGGTATATTCAGATTTAATTATTTTCTGCTACCTATTTAGTCTTACTTGATCTTTATTTATTTATTTACCTATTATTGATGGGATTAATTATTCCAAAATAAGTATTATTGATGCCCGACACTAGTTTCTAGCTCATGAGGATTATGAATACCTCTCCAACCTTATCGAGGGCTGACTTGGGTGACCAGTTTGGGGTTGACCTGAGATGTCTTGGGGAAAAATTGTATTAAAGGAATTATTCATTGTTATTTAGGGATTTTTGGTAGTTTAAAGCTTGGATATTTAGAATTCAAGTATCTAGTACTAGGTAAGTTCATGATCACCACCAATCAGGAAGGACTCTTGAATTTCTAGGGTAGTTTGGGATGGTTGTGCCTCTAAATCCGATCTTGACCATCATGTATTTCTGATGTCCTTGGTTTTTAAGTGTTTTTTGTTGTTTTTTTTTGATTTTGTGGTCATTATTGTAGAGATTCATAGGGTACATGGTTATTTTTCATGGTCTAGAAAACCATGTATAGGCCATGAAATTTCCTCTGACGACTATCGATGTGCTCACCCAGTTAGAACAAGATCTACCAAACCATGTGTCCATGTCACTTTTAGAATTTGTTCCTATGAGATTTTGGTATTTTTGATCAATTATGGGGTTTATATTATTTGTTTTTGGTATTTTTTTAGTTGATTATAGGGTTTTCTTGTTTATATTTTCTAACAATATTAGGTTTGGAAAAGGTTGGTTGGTTTATCAAAAATGGGATTTTCATAATGAAAAAATTGCATCTTTTTTGAATTTAAATGGGTTGTTTTGAAATGGGAGTCATTTTGAAAATTGATTTAGGATTTTTGATATTGTTTTGAAAATTTGGATGGATTTTTCTTTTCAATTTTCAATTTTTATGTATGAAATGATAATGGTTTATTTTTGGAAATTGATTTAGCACATTTTAATGAGTCATTTAGAAAGAGTTTTTTTTCTATTTAACCCTTGGAATTTTTTTAGATTCTCAAATGTATGTATCTATGTGGTGAGTGTATATTTATTGGAACTTTTTGATGTGTGATTGAGATTTCAAGGGAAATTTTATTGTGGTGCTTCTTGGAATACCATTAGTAAGTGACCAAATATTTTATCTGGTTTTTCTTGGTGGAGATGTTTTAAAAAAGTTGAGTGAGATGATTTGATATGTGGAAGAATTGGAATTATTTTAGTATAAGAGGAAATGAATTGGTAATTGTATTTTTAAATGGTTTTGATGATCAAATGATTTTGAAGTGTAAAATGGTTTTTGAATTTGGAATGAAGGTGGTGGTTTCAAAATGAATATTTTGGTTCCGTTGTATGGTGTTTTGGTATTTCAATTAGTGTTTTTTTGGGTTGAAATGTTATATCAGTTGAGTTTAATCTGATATATATTTTCATATTTAATTGGTTGGGTACTTTTTTATTGTTTAGAGTATGTTTCCTAGAATGGCCTTGATGGTTTCAAGGTAGTTTCTTCTAATTATTGGATTTTCCCAAACTCCCAGTAGAGTGGGTGGATTCAGGTTCTTTTCATATATTGCCTATTTTTTTCTTGGTGGTTAAGGATCATTAGAGGTTAAAGTATAGTATATATATTTGGTGTCAAACATTTTCAATAGTCAATTAAGGGTTTCTTTGACCATCTTGAATAGGGTAGTTTATTTTCTCTAGATTTAGAGTTGAGTGATTAGTTGAAAGCTCCTCTCTTGATGTGGGGTCTTTGTCCATATATTAAGGATATTTTTCTATTATATGGGAAGTTATATTCCAGAATTTAGAGAATGATGTGTCCCTAAATAATTTTGTTTTCATAGTTTATTCTATTTAAGTTGGTATTCTTGTTTCTCAAAATTATCATGAATGATTCCCCTTTCTTTGAGGAGTGTGAACTAGAGAAGCCTATTGTTGGGGTGTCTAATTTGTTAGTTATTACTTGTTATTCTTCAGACCACCCACTATTTTTCCTTCAGTGTAGTTAATTCCGACACTTTATGTTTTTTTTCATAATCCTTTTATGCCTTGTTGACAGTGTGGTCAGGGAAATTCTCTGTAGGATGTGTTTCTTGGAGTGGAAGCCTTTTCCAGAAGTTATAAATTCCCGATTGTGGGGTATTAGATGCTTAAAGACATCATGAATCTAGATGCAGTTCCCAGAGTGACTATTTTTACACAGTCCGGGAAAATCTGAGTGCAAGGAACAATTTAGATCCCACTTTCTGTCTCTGACATTGGAGAAGAAGCCTTTTTAATTTTAACTTCTTATGGTTGTCTATATTATAACTCCCCTGATTTTGTTTTATGGTTTTAGTGGATTTTTTATGGAAATTATGAATATTTTCACGGTATTGTGCTTAATTTTAGTATTTTTCATTAGGTACTCCTTTTTGGGGGTTCTTCTATACTATTCAGTTCCATAATGGTGGGGAAACCCACTATAGGTCACTTTAATGACTTCTCTTAAATTAAGTAGGTGTAATTTAGGAAGTTTAGTGGTCTCACCAGTTTAAGAGTTTTTATTTTGATTTTTGAGTTGTTTATATTTTTGGAAATAACTATTTAGATAGATTCATAATATTTTGTGGAAACCATAATAGGATGATCTAATGGAAAAATTAGTCTTTAAGGCATTCATAATGGGATGATTTCTCATTACCATCCTGACTGACCCTGATCATGGTAGTTTGTATAAATTTGGTAGTGGATCATGTGAAAAATTATTATAAAAATCATTAACATATCATTATGTTTTTCCCTTTGAGATAATTATTTTAGGGTTTGGTATGTTCTTTAATTTGAGGTTATGTTTAGAGATATGAGTCCCTTAGCCTCCATCCCTTCATTTTCTAGTTTGAGTCCTTTCACCTCATTAGTTGCTTTATTGGATGATTTATAGGTTCATTGAGTGCAAACTTGTTAGATTATTTTGGATCTTAAAGTTTCAAATTTGGGGTGGAAAGTAAGTTTTCAGTTCCTATTCCTCTAGTGTTTTGGGTTTTGTTTTAGGTTTTATCATATTTGCATCTCGATTAGTTAAGTATTTTGGGACTTTCTGGGGGAAGAACATGTCATAGTTGATAAAATTATCACCCCAACCCTAAAATACTATTAATTTTAATTATTTAATTATTTTTATCCATAAATTTGATTTTTGGGACAATATGGAACTGTATTTTAATATTTTGGTTTTTTATCATAGGCCCAAACTTTTCGAAAAGTTAGTAAAAATCATGGGCAACCCGTACGAGTTGTCTGTAGTTTTTGATAGATCCAAATTTAAGATATGGTCAATAGTTTTCCAAACCATGTGGCCTACCCATGTATGTTATTATAGGGGCCTAGTGAAGGGTGCACAGTGGGAACACAGTTTGGCCAACCGTGCGGCCAAACCATCCAGAGTGTCTAACCATTAAGAAAAGGAAATTTTTTAATAATAATAATAATATTATTATTATTATTATTAAGATTATTAAGATTATTATTATTATTATTTAACACAAAAATGGGTCTCCCCCACCCCCTATCCACACATGATACCCCCTCCTTCTCACACTCGACTAGCCACTCGAGAGGATACCCACATGCACATGGCCTCCCACTCCTACTCCCTTCGTTCGTCGATTATCATTTCAATTTTAGGTGAAATCAAATCTGGTGATTTTCTTATATCTCTATCCACCCTTATTCTTCTCATTTTCATTATTCTATTTTCTTACATGTGGTGGATGTGATTTGTTATGCACCCTAACCCCTATATTTTGGGTATTTCCCTTGTAAATCTAAAATTTCTAGGGTCCTTAGATCCCACAAGGACAAATTATAGCCACAAACAATGAAATTAGGGGATTAAAAAAGGGTTTCAGGTTATTCTTCTACTGTTCTTTTCATTTTAAACTATTTTTACTTAGGAATTTTTTAATTTTGTAATTTCATTTATTTTTATTGAGTTTTGTACTTTCATTTGTAAAGGAAACTTACACCCATATTCATGGGTAAATAATATATATATATATACCTTCTTTGTGTATATTTCCTCATGGTTAGTGAAAAATCTACATCCATATAGTGGGATATATATATATATATATATATTTGTTTCTGTGTGTGGATATGCGTGTGGGCCTAAAATGAGGGTCTCTTTTCTTCTGTGGCATTTTTGGGCTGGTTTCAGACTACCATTGTTGAAAAAAACATGTTTTGAGGTAGGTTCTCAATACCCATACCATTAATTTAATTTACATTCCTGATTTATTTTTTTATGAATTTTTTTTACTATTATATGAAATTTATAGGCAATGAAAATGTTCTTTTAATTATTATAAATGCATATTCACTTTCTACACATGTTTTACCTAAACATGTAATACAGGTTCCCTCTCGTTTAGGAATGTTTTTTTATCTTGTTTCAAGATTAGTTCATTTTAAATGTTTAATTAGTTTTCCAAATAAAAATAATTTATCAATTTTTAAGTGATATGGCCTGATTGGAACCGTTAATTGTTTTATTAAAATGAAAACCTTGTTTTAAGACAATACCCTCGTATTTGAAATGGGATGTATGTTGAATGTAAAATAGGTTAGGTATTCTGGTATGGAGCTTGGGATTTTGTGTGTATTTTGGAAAGGTAAAAGTGGTTATTCTTAAAAAGGGAGTTCATAGGTGAGATAGTGGATGGTGGTTTTTAGTAAAATTATGTGAAATTTATGTATTTGATATCTTAATAAAATCTCACCTCTATTTTGGAAGGGAACATGGGAATCTTGGGTATCTAGGTGGGTAGAATAGGTATAGTAAGCTAGCTGTGTTGGTAGGGTTGTGGCCTGGTCTCCCTAGTAGAATTATATTACAACACTAACAAAACTATGGTCGTGGGAATTGGATGTCTCAAGTAGGATAACAAACCTTTGTGTCCATGTTTGATCACTGAGAGTACAAGGATCCAAAGAACCCAAATAAACTAGTTGATAAGGGATTTCCCATGGTTCTTGATATTTTTACACCTATTTTTATGGTATTGCATTACTAAATGCTTTATGCTCAGTTATCCTTTCATTTTAGATATAATGAAAATCATGTTTTACTTTCCACTATTGTGTGGAACCTAATGGAATTCTTCCTTTAACTCATGCTCCATTATGTAAATGGATTTTTGAAAACATTCAATCCCCTTTTAAAAAGGTTTTCGACATGAATGGGAAAAATGGTTTTCAGAAGGTCTAGCCTATTAATTGTTTTTAAAAGGATAAAAACCCACTTTTTTATTTATATTTTCAAACTAGAATAAATTGGTTTTATTTTTAAAGGTAATATATAGGGAATATTTTATTTGGGCATGAATAGTGAGATTTAATACTCACACATATAAATTTGTATTTATTTTTAGCTTCAGGTGCTACATCCATATCAGACTCGATCACCATGGAGCGACATTGGTTTAGTTGTTGATGGTGACCTACAAGGTCACAAGGAGGTGTGGTTGCTTTTATTTATTTCCCTCTATTAGTTCAATATTACTTGTTATATTATTTATTTATTTATTTGTTTGTTTTTCATTGGATAAATCATTCCAACTAAGTATTCTTGATTTCTAACACTATTTTTTAGCATGGGAGGACTGGGAACACCCCTTGGGCCTTTTTGCAGGCCAGCTTGGTTGATCGGTTTGGGGTTGACCTAGGTTGGTTTGTGATTGGAGGGTTTAAGGAAGCCTACAATCCATATACATGGAATGTACATGGAATTTAGAGCGGGAATTCATTAAATTATGTGTAATGGCTAGTCAAGTAAATTCATGGGGCATAATGAGCTTTATCTATGAATAAAATATTGAAAATTACATGTTGTGTAAATAATTTACATTCCATGTAAATGCCCGTAGTCAGTTTTGGAAATAAGATGTTGGGCCTAATTTTTTGCTTAATTTTGTTTCCCTCTCATGCAGTAGCATTGGGAGAAGAACCTTTGAGGGATAAAACAAGGCTTTGATGTTATTTTTTCATGTGACCACTAATTCAACTTTTGATTATCTGATTGGATATTCATTGGTATGTTCTTCACTCTGTAGGTCCATATCATTATTTTCCTTTCTATTAATGATACTATTTTGGTGCAATCACTTATTCCGTATTTTAAGGGTGTTATTTTATTATTCCATTTTCATATGATTGGGAATGATTTTGGATCCAATACTAGATGTGTTTTCTTCCACGAGTACATGGTATGTGGTCTATACCTTTCCTCTTTTGGTAGTTTTATTGAAAGTTTTCGTCATTCTACAGACAAAAATTTATAGGCATTTATCTTAAGTTTATTAAATGTGTTGATTAGGTTGTTTCAACATAATTAGGTTACCCACTTAGTACCATTATATGGTTTTAGGATGTTTACCTGAACCCGGACGACCCATGAGGTGTGTTAGAGTATCTTCCCTATGATGTACCACCTCATTGGGTGTGTGTGAGATCACCTTTGGTAGAAAGAGCCTTGCTGTATTAAATGAGATATTATGAGAGGTCTTTAGAACTCCCTTTACGTGTGATTACATGATGTTAAAATTCAAGAATTGGTTGAATTGAAATGTGAAATGGGTTATTGAATGATTAATGATTTTTTATGACATGAATGCCTTTGAAATGTCTACTCTTTGGATTCAAATGAATTTGATGCTATAGAAATTTATACTCAATGTATCTGGATTACTTTGGATTCCATGTACATTTCTACTCCGAGGATCCATCCTACTTGGACTGCCAAGGGAATTTATACTCTGTAATATCCACTAAAATCTTTACTGAATCTATTATGGATAAGCTCCATGGACTAGAGGGGATGACTTGGTCATGGACCTTGGATCCGACCAATGTATTTATGACACTGGATTACTCAGTAAAGGCCAAAGGGGATTCCTTGTAAATTTTTACTCCTTGGATCTTACTGATGGGGTCTGACACTTGATTACATATCATAGGTCATTGTGGATTATTTTTTATATTCTTTATGGATATCTCATATTTATGGTTACTTGATTACAATTGACCCTTGTTATGGGTTCTTGATTATAATTGACAGGTTGGAGAGTCTCACTTATTAATTTATCACATTATATCTGTTATATATTTTACACTACTTTATCTTATATACATAGACTGGACTTGTTATAAAAAAACATTGGTGGTGGACTACTGAGTATTATCTCACAACCTATTCAGAACATTTTTGGGTACCCTGGCAGACTTCATGGATGCAGGTAGGGAATTGGGAAATCACCCACTTTATGATTCTTTATTATATTATTTCTTATGGGAAGGGGAGAATATGACCAATCTTTGCATGTGATGATATATGGGGATAGTTATTTTTTATATTTTTGTAGTTTTTATACTTTTATTATTTTGGATGCATGTTTCCTGTTAATTCCTTCCATTTTGTACTGAAATATGACATTTTCATCATATTGTATATGACATGGCTTTTAGAATTTTTTGTTTATACTGACTGGATGTTATAATCTAATTTTAATTCTTTTTATTATTACTTCCTCTATTGACTGATTTTTTATATCATTTTTCTATACTTTTATCTTGAGGGTATAGTCTCCCCACTATTCCACCATAGACCCCCACTGCTAGTCTCCACACTCTAGTGTACGAGGAGGATATCTTGAGTATATTTGACCCAATTTCTTGGGGAACCATTCAATGAAAACTGGGGCATAATTTTAGACCCTAAAAACTATAAAAATCCCTAAAAAGTGTAAACATCCAAAAACTCATAAAAACCCTAAAAACCCACTAAAAATCAAAAAATCTATTTAAACCCCTTAAGTAATTATAAAACTCTTTCAATCCAAAAAAATACTTACAAGCTAAAAAACCCCTCAAAACACAAAAAAACAATAAACACCTTCAAAATCTTTTGAAACCATAAAAATCCAAAAAAACACATAATAATACCAAAAAATGTAAAAAACCATAAAAACCTAAAAGCCCCTAAGAAAGCCTTAAAAACGTAAAAACACTTGAATCCTCTAAAAACCTAATAATTATAAAAACCATAAAAAGACTAAAAACCATAAAATCCTAAAAACCTTAAAACCCTTCAAAATCCCTAAAAACCCTAAATAAGATAAAAATCCTAAAAATCCTAAAATATCCCTAAAAACATAAAAACCCCTAAAAACCATGAAAAATATTAATAAAACCTTAATAACCTAAAAAATTTAAAACCCCTAAAAACCTAAAAACATGTAAAACCATAAAAAAACTCTAAAAGAACCTAATTCCCTAAAACCATAAAAACCATAAAACCCCTAAAAACCATTAAAATTTTAAAAACCTATGAAAACCCTAAAAACAACTAAAACTCTAAAAACCCTTTAAAACCCTAAAACTGCTAAAAAAATCTAAAAACCTTAAAATTTTTAAAACACTAAAACAAACCCAAAAAACCCAAAAAACCCTAAAAATCCCTTGAAAACCAAAAACCTATAAAAATACTAAAAAATCCATTGAAATCTGAAAAAAACTTAAAAATTAAAAAAACCGTAAAAAACCTAAAGGAAAACCTTAAAAAACCTAAAAACACTTAAACCCCTAAAAACCCAAAAACACAAAAAACTCTAAAGAGACCCTAAAATAAATAGAAACCCTAGAAACCATGAAAACCCATAAAAAATGTAAAACCCATTAATACCGATAAAAAAACAAAAAACCACTAAATACTCTAAAAACCCCTCAAACACCTAAAAATGATAAAAACTATAAAAACCTTAAAAACCATAAAAAATAAAAAATAAAATATAAAAACACAATAAACAAAAATAAACCCTAAAAACCCATAAAATCCTTAAAATCCTTAAAACCCATAAAAATCCTAAAACACCCTAAAATACCTAAAAACGTAAACAATCTTAAAAAACTAAAAACCCCTAAGAAAATATTAAAAATGAAAAACACTAAATACACCTAAAAACCTAAAAATGATAAAAAATCTAAAAAATATTAAAACCCTAAAGAAGAATAAAAATCCAAAAAAACATTAAAAACAACAAAATATGTAAAAACCCGAAACCCCTTAGAATCCTTAAAAACCCTAAAAACCCCAAATTCACTTTAAACACCTAAAAAATAAAAAATAATAAAAACACTAAAAAATCCATAAAATATCCAAAAAACACTTTATCCTAAAAAATTCCCTAAACCCCTAAAAATCCCTAAAAATCATAAATCCCCTAAAAATCGTTAAAACCCCTAAAAACCCATAATAACCCTAATAACCCCCTAAAAACTCTAAAATCACTACTGGAAACTAAGGCATTACCAATGGTTTCAAACCGTTGGTAAAGGATTCCAAACTGTTGGTATACTATATACCAATGGTTTTTAAAACCATTGGAAAGTAAGGCGTTGGGATAACCCATTACCAACGGTTTTAGTACAGCCGTTGGGAAAGGTAGTGTAATCCTAGAGTTTCCCAACAGTTATTTGAACCATTGGTATATAAAAGTACTCCCTACAGTTTAATAACTGTTGGAAATACTGGATACTGGCAGTGTGAAATAAGAGTATTCTCAGCGGTTTGAAAACCTTTGGCAATTCTGGCTGTTGGCGGTGTGAAATAGGAGTTTTCCCAATGGTTTGAAAAGAGTTGGCAACACTGGCTGCTGGCGGTGTGAAATGGGAGTATTCCCAACAGTTTGGAAACCATTGGAAATACTCATTTTTATGTTTTATCACTATACCTACTGTTTTATTAAACCGTTGGTATAGTGTTATACCAGAATTTGGCAGACCATCCACCTAGAATCTCCTCCACTCTTGCACACTCAACAAAACCATGGAATATAAAACCATGGAATATAGAACAAACACCACTTTTGCACACTCAACAGAACCATAGAATACAGAACAAGCACCTGAATACACCAAAAAAACACCTCATACACTCAACGCCTACAAAACCACCTGCACACTCAACTACATACACCAAAAAAACCACTGCAAACTCAACTACATAAACCTGAATACACTCTTAACAGCAAAAAACACCTGCTATAGCACAAAAAAGCACATAAAATGAGGATACTCTTATTACCATGGAATGTACAAAAATTATAATCATGTCTATGAACCCAATTACCCTATGCAATACAGAATTCATAATTGAATTCTCAATTGAATACATGAAGAATTAATTATTTAATGAATTCTAAATTATGAATCAATAACATTGTTGTCAAAGGCATGTGACGTAATAAGGCACAAAGACAGTTTGGGGATGTGGCGTGAGGCGTAACTAAGGTGCATGCGCACATAATTAATTATATACAGTTTTGAACAATATTTTAAATTTTAAAAAACATAAATTCAATTAAAAATCCAAATTAAAATACATACTGATATTTTTTAAGAGGTTCCGTTGTGAGTGATGTCACAACAATGTTTTTATAGTCTGCTATGTTTTTACTTGCAAAAAAAATTAGCCTACTATGTTTTTTTATTAATATATTAAATATTATATTTATTTGAAATTAGGATTGCCCCAATTTCCATCATGGTGCACCGTGATTTCCGCCTCATACCCTGATCTCCGCCTTTCCCGCCGTTCTGCCTCCTACCCCGATCTATGTTACATTGATTCATCTGTCGTGCACTCAAAACCCCAGCCATTGCCGACATCATCCTCTTCTCCTCCTACCAGCACTGTCGCCTCCAACAAGGCAGATGAGAGTGAGGAACGCCTTTATAGAGCATGGCGCCCAAGCGCCTCAAGGAATGGCAGGTGAGGCGCGCGCCTTTGGCATGCCTCAGTGAAGTCGCCTCGCCTAGTAGGTGGTGAGGCGCTCCAGCCTCACCTCGCCACGCCCCGTGCCAATGTGCGCGCCTCAGCGCACCTTTGAAAAAAATGATCAATAACACATACAAAATGAATTATGTTGCATACATAATTCCGAATACGCTTGCTCGGTTTTCCATATACCGGTTTTTTTCTTAAAGTGATGTCCATTTAAAAAAAGACATACACTTGGAGTGATACCGGCCACACCGTACCCCAGATTCAGGCGGGGTTGACTCTTACACGTCAAAGATGACTCATTAATCATTTTCATAAAGTATCAATAGAATATGAATGTGTTTGGTTGGTTATCCGTATGCTAGTTGTTGTTTTCACTTAAAATGTTTTCCATTTCAATGAAAGGTGAGACACTTAGAGTGGTTTCAGCCACACCGCGCCTCAGATTGAGGTAGGGTTGACTCGTACACGTCACATAAGACCCATGGATCGTTGTGCTAATGTATCAATAAGATCTAAATACGTATGGCCAGTTTTCTATATTCCAATTGCTTTTACTTAAAATGATGTCCATTTTAAACAAAAGAGATGCAGTTTGTGTGATATAGGCCACACCACACCTTAGATTGAGGCAGGGTTGACTCGTATACATCAAATATGACCCATTGATCATTTTCCTAATGTTTTAATAGAATATGAATGCATTTTCTCTTTTTTCCGTATGTCAGTTGTTGTTTTCACTTATAATGTTGTCCATTTTAAACAAAAGAGAGACACTTCGAGTGGTGTCGGCCACACCGTACTTCAGATTGAGGCGGGGTTGACTCTTACACGTCACATATGACCCATGGATCATTGTCTTAAATTTTCATTTGAATCCGAATGCATTTGTTCGGTTTTTCGTATGCCATTTGTTGTTTTCACATAAAATGATGTTCATTTTAATTAAAAGAGAAACACTTTGAGTGGTTTCGGCCACACCGTGCTTTTCATTGAGGCGGGGTTGACTCATACACGTCACATATGACCCATGGATAATGTTACTAAGGTTTCAACAGAATCTGAATGTGTTTAATCGGTTTTCCGTAAGTCAGTTGTCATTTTCACTTAAAGTGATGTCCATATTAAACAAAAGACATGCACTTGGAGTGATACTGGACTCACTGTGCCCCGGATTGAGGCGGGGTAGACTTGTACACATCATAGATGACTCATGAATCATTTTCATAAAGTATCAACAGAATCTAAAAGCGTTTGGTCAGTTTTCTGTATGTCAATTGTTGTTTTCACTTAAAATGTTTTCCATTTAAAAGATAGGTGAGATACTTTGAGTGGTGTTAGGCACACCATGCCTCATATTGAGGTGGGGTTGACTCTTAAATGTCACATACAACCCAAGTATCGTTGTGCTAAAGCATCAACACAATCCGAATACGTTTGGTTGATTTTCCGTATGCCAATTGTTTTTACTTAAAATGATGTCCATTTTAAACAAAAGAGAGAAAGTTAGAGTGATACCGGCCACACCGCACCTCAGATTGAGGAAGGGTTTACTTGTACACATCAAATATGACCCATTTATCATTTTCCTAAAGTTTCAACAGAATAAAAATGCATTTGTTCAGTTTTCCATATGTCAGTTGTTGTTTTCACTTAAAATGTTTTCCATTTTAAACAAAAGAGAGACACTTTGAGTGGTGTTAGCCACACTGCACCTTGTATTGAAGCGGGGATGAATATTATACGTCACATATGACCAATTTATCATTGTCCTAAATTTTCAATAGAATACGAATGCATTTGGTCAGTTTTCCTTATTTCATATGTTGTTTTCACTTAAAATGATGTTCATTTTAAACAAAAGAGAGACACTTTGATTGGTTCTGGACACAAAACACTTTTTATTGAGGTGGGGTTGACTCGTACATGTCACAAATGACCCATGGATTGTTTTCCTAATGTTTAAACATAATTATAATGTGTTTGGTTAGTTTTCCTTTTGTTAGTTGTTATTTTCTCTTAAAATGATGTCCATTTTAAATAAAAGACATACACTTGGAGTTATACCGGCCACACCGAGCCCCAGATTGAAGATGTGTTGAATCGTACACATCACAGATGACTCATGAATAGTTTTAATAAAGTATTAACTGAATTTGAATGCGTTTGGTTGGTTTTCCGTATGCAAGTTGTTGTTTTCACTTAAAATGTTTTCCATTTCAAATAAAGGTGAGACACTTTGAGTGGTGTTGACTGTAGAACGCCTTGGATTGAAGCGAGGTTGACTTATAAACGTCACACACGACCCATGGATCATTTTTATAAAGTATAAAATCAATCTGAATATGTTTGGCCGGTTTTCCATATGCCAGTTGTTTTTACTTAAAATGATGTCCATTTTAAACAAAAGAGATACCGTTATAGTTATTCCTGCCACACCGCGCCTCAGATTGAGGTGGGGTTGACTCCTACATGTTACATATGACCCATGGACCGTTTTCCTAATGTTTCAACATAATCTGAATGCGTTTGGTTAGTTTCCTGTGTGTCAATTGTTGTTTTCACTTAAAATGTTTTCCATTTTTAACAAAAGAGAGACCCTTTGAGTGGTGTTGGACACACTATGCCTCATATTGAGGCCGAGTTGACTCGTACATGTCACATATAACCCATGGATCCTTTTCCTAATGTATCAACAAAATCCAAATGCATTTGTTTGGTTTTTCATATGTCAGTTGTTGTTTTCACTTAAAATGATGTCCATTTTAAACAAAAGAGACACACATTGAGTGGTGTCGGCCACACCACACCTCAGATTGAGGCGAGGTTGATCTTTACAAATCACATATGACTCATGGATTGTTGTCCAAAATTTTCAATTGAATCTGAATGCGTTTGGTCAGTTTTTGTATGGTAGTTGTTGTTTTCACTTAAAATGATGTTCATTTTAAACAAAAGAGAGACACATTGAGTGGTGCCGGCCACACTGCACTTCGTATTGAAGCAGGGTTGACTCTTACACGTCAAATATGACCCATGGATCATTTTCCTAATGTTTCAACAAACTCTGAATGCGTTTGGTTGGTTTTCCATATGTCAGTTGTTGTTTTCATTTAAAATGATGTCCATTTTAAACAAAATACATGCACTTGGAGAGATACTGGCCACACCACACCCCAGATTGAGGCAGGGTTGACTCGTACATGTCACAAATGACCCATGGATCATTTTCCTAAAGTATCAATACAATAAGAATGCATTTGGCCAGTTTTCCGTATGCTAGTTGTTGTTTTCACTTAAAATCATGTCCATTTCAAATAAAAGTGAGACAGTTTTGAGTGGTGTCAGCCACACCGGCCCTCAGATTGAGCCGAGGTTGACTCGTACATAACACATATGACCCATGGATCGTTTTCCTAATGTTTCAATAGAATACTAATGTCTTTGGTTGGTTTTCTTTATGTCATTTGTGGTATTCACTCAAAATGATGTCCTTTTGAAATAAAATAGAGACACTTTGAGTGGTGCCGACCACACCACACAACGGATTGAGGCAGGGTTGACTCGTACACATCACAAATGACCCATTGACAGTTTTCCTAAAGTATCAACACAATCTGAATTCGTTTTTTCAGTTTTCCGTATGCCATTTGTTTTTACATAAAAGTGTATCCATTTTAAACAAAAGAAGGAAATGTTGAGTGGTACCAGCCACACCGTTCCTCAGATTGAGGCGTGGTTGACTCATACACATAAAAAATGACCAATGGATTCTTTTCCTAAAGTATCAATAGAATCTGAATGTATTTTGTCGGTTTTTTGTATGTCAGTTGTTGTTTTCACTTAAAAAGACATTCATTTAAAATAAAAGAGAGACACTTTGAGTGGTGCCGGACACACCACACTTCAGATTGAGATGGGTTTGACTCATACAAGTCAAAAATGACCCACAAATTGTTTTCCTAATGTTTCAACAGAATCAAAAATGTGTTTTGGTCGGTTTTCCATATGTCAGTTGTTGTTTTCACGTAAAATGATGTCCAATTCAAATAAAGGTGAAACACTTTGAGTGTTTTCAGCTACACCACGCCTCAGATTGAGGTGGGGTTAACTCGTACACGTCTTATACGACCCATGGATCATTTTTCTAAAGTATCAACAGAATCCAAATGTGTTTGGTCAGTTTTCTGTATGTCAGTAATTGTTTTCACATAAAATGATGTCCATTTTAAACAAAAGACATACACTTGGAGTGATACCAGCCACACTGTGCCCCAGATTGGGGCGGGGTTGACTCGTACATGTCAAAAACTACCCATGGATTGTTTTTCTAAATTATCAATACAATATGAATGCGTTTGGTTGGCTTTCCGTATGCCAGTTGTTGTTTTCACTTAAAATCCTTCAAATAAAAGTGAGACATTTTGAGTCGTGTCAGCCACATCGCGCCTCGGATTGATATGGGGTTGACTCATACACGTCACAAATGAACCATGGATCATTTTCCTAAAGTTGCAACAAAATATGAATGCCTTTGGTTGGTTTTTCGTATGTCAGTTGTTGTATTCACATAAAATGATGTCCTTTTGAAACAAAAGAGAGACACTTTGAGTGGTGTCGGCCACATCGCGCCTCAGTTTGATGTGGGGTTGACTCGTACATGTCACTTGGGTGTTTGGAGTGTCGTCATGTGTGGATTGAAGATTTGGGTGATTCTAATCCTCTACTTGCTTCCTCTTTTCGATTAGGGTTTGCACTGTTCTCTCATCTTATTCCGAAGCTCTAAAACCCTCTTTTCCATTGGGATTTAGGGTGGATCTTGAAGAGAGATTAGATTGGGATTTAGGGTCTAGGGAGGAGGGTTTTGGGGCTGTCTGAGGGGCTATCCGGGGTCCAGGGAGGATGGTGTGGGGGCTGTCCGGGGTCCAGGAAGGAAGGTGGGGGGGGTGTCCGGGGGCTGTCCAGGGTCCAGCGAGGAGGGTGGGGGCTGTCCGGGGTCCAGTGAGGAGGGTGGGGGGGATTTCCAGGGTCCAGTAAGGAGGGTGGGTCATGTATCTAAAACTCTATCTAGGTATCATACATCGAATTCCGACAGGACTGCAAACCGCAGTGGGGTGTCATCCTGGAGCAGGTCCAAATCACGGCATTACCGCGGTGTGACCGCGGCGTGTTGGCCTGGTCCAGCGACATTCGTAGGGAAGCATATTTCGGCCAGGAGTGAAGGGAGGGGGAGGCGGTGGGGAAACATTCTAGCCATCGCCTCCCTCCTCATTAACTATGGGTGGGTAATGTATCTAAAACTCTATCTAGATATCATACATAAAATTCTGACAGGACTGCGAACCACTGTGGGATGTCGTTCTGCAGCAGAGAAAAATCACGGCGTGACCGCGGCGTGAACGCAGCGTGACCACGGCGTGACTGCGACATGTTGGCCTAGTCCAGAGACATCCATAAGGGAGAATCTTCCGGCCAGGAGCGAAGGGAGCAGGAGGAAGCGGGGGAATCATCCGGTCGTCGCCTCCCTCCCCATTAACTATGGATGGGTAATGTATCTAAAACTCTATCTAGGTATCATACATAAAATTCCGACAAGACATTGAACCACTACGAGGTGTCATCCTGGAGTAGGGAAAAATCACGGCATTACCACGGCGTGACCATGGCGTGACTGCGGCGAGACCGTGGCGTGTTGGACCGGTCCATCGACATCTGTGGGGCAGTATCTTCCGGCCAGGAGTGAAGGGAGAGGGAGGAAGCGGGGAAACATTCCAGTCGTCACCTCCCTCCCCATTAACTATGGATGGGTAATGTATCAAGAGCTCTATCTAGGTATCATACATCGAATTCTGACGGGACTGCGAACCGCTGAGGGGTGTCATCCTAGAGCAGGGCCAAATCACGGCGTAACCGCGGCGTGACAGCAGCGTGACCACGGTGTGACCGCGGCGTGACCGCGGCGTGACCGCGGGGTGACCGTGGCGTGACCAAGGCGTGACCGCAGCGTGACCGCGGCAAGACAGCGGCATGACCGCAGCGTGTTGGCCCGGTCCAACGACATCCGCGGGGCATCATCTTTCGGCCGGGAGCGAAGGGAGCGGGAGGAAGTGGGGTAACATTCCGGCCGTCACCTCCCTCCCCATTAACTATGGATGGGTAATGTATCTAAAACTCTATCTATGTATCATATATCGAATTCTAACAGGACTGCGAACCGCCACGGGGTGTCGTTCTTGAGCAGGGAAAAATCACGGCATTATCGCGGTGTGACCGCGGCGTGACCGCGGCGTGACCGCAACGAGACCGCACTATGTTGGTCCGATCCAGCGACATCCTCGGGGCAGCATCTTCTGGCTAGGATTCCAAATAAATCATGTGTTGTGGTCCTCCACATTATAGAAACTGATCTTATGTTATAAAAATAGACTCTTGAAACACATGAAGGATGAGTCACCCTTGACTTGGAGACTTGAAACCAACGAGCAGGGATCAACTCACTACACAAAGGATATTAATAACATTAAAACACATGAATGACTCTACATAGCCAGTGAGAAACCAACCAATGGCATTAAATCCTTACCAAGATTGGCAGCGGAGAACCAAATCCACCCGAACCAACACAAAATGATCCAATGCCCTACCGAAAACATAATATGGAGTAAAAAACACAAAATACCCAAATACATGAAATGTGAGACAAGTATTAACCGTAGAATATTACCTTGGATCAAAGCCGGTGGACTAAATCAATCTGAAATCCTTCTGGCACCCTTCGTAGAATATAACTACCCTCTGTCCATAGAAAGCAGTCAAAGATCAAAGTGACCAATGCGATAAAGAAAATAAAATAAAAAATAAAATAAAACATACATGTCTCTTGTGACTATACCTATCACCTCCCAACATATAAGTACCACAACACCCCATCGGTCAAATCATGTTCCTGCAAGCAAAGAGGAAACAGATCAATGTTTCAAAATGATACTATCAAATAGTACATTCCTATTAATTAACAATTACTCTTCCTATTAATGGTATATAATCAATTTTGAATGAGTATCAACTTAGTTTGGTTTTGATTGATACAAGGGATAAGGTCTTATTATTCTTGGTTTCTATGTTTACACTTGAGATATTTATTTAAAAATGATGCATGTATTTGGATATTTATTTATGGTTTTAGTTTTTAGCCTGTTGTTATGGGGCCTATCCACATGAATAATTCTTGGAATGTAGTGTTCATTTGACATTTATTTGTTTTAATGTTATTGATGTCACCAACGTTGAGGATTTATATCAAGTAAAATATTCCTAAAAGGATTGTGCCTTGTAGTGATAGGTGTGGAAATTGTACATCTAGCATTTGATGAGGAAATACTTATGAGGATGGATAGGAATCTTGGTAGGTTCTTAGAGTGGGATGGTCCCTTTGAGTATATAAAATGTATTATGAAAGGTTTTACTCCATTTAATGATTCAATATTTCAACTAATGAGATGAAGGATGAGATGATAGTGTGGGTATTGGGTATTGTCGGACAGATTAGCATTATAATAACAAGAGGCTTGGTGTGATTTAGCTTAGGATGGAACCTGGTTAGTGGGTATGGGTTATAATACATGATTTTGATGAGGTTATTGACTAGATTATTGAGAATATAATGTAGATGGGTTCGACATGGTGTGATTTTTTGACTAGGACAATCATAAGGTGAATAATTCTCTTTGTCTAGTTGGATGATGAGATGTGCATCGAGGCATGGGATAATCATCAAGAGATGAGTCTAGACTATGTGACTAAGAGGATAGACTAGAATAGGTTTGATAGGATTGGGTGAGTGGCCAACCCAAGCGAGGATGATACGATGTATGGAGACACTTGGAGACACTTGGGGTTATTTATGTTATCTCATAGAGACACTTGGGGTTATTTCATGACTCCAACATACTCCAGAAATGATCCAACACAATGTTTTAGAAAAACAATTCCATATAATAGAAGACCCCAAGGCTCCTCTATCTTCAAATGTTTCCTCACACTCACACCTCATGGTATTAAAGCATACAAGTGATCTATGTCATCTAGTCAGGATAGCATCACTACCCTCCATTCATAGAAAGAAGTAAAATACATAAGTGGACAATGCAATAAAGAAAATAAAATAAAAACTAAACAAAAACATACCTGTATCCTGTGACTATACATGTCACCACCCAATATATAAGAACCACACCACCCCATGGGTCAAATAATGTTCCTTCAAGCAAGGGGGAAACAGTTCCATTTAATAATCTCTTCATTTTCAATATGTTCATTATATAGCACAATGTTGGAAACACCATACTAGTACACTTAGCCGTTGAATATGCACCTATGATACATTAGATGAGTTGAATATTGTGCACATAACCCTTATTAAACTCCATCGCATCACACCGTAATCTGAGATTGACTACTATAGTGAATAATAACCGATGCATCATAAAATGAAATTCGGCATAGATTTCCCTTGTGTCTTAAATACCTCTCCTGCCAGCATCCCCCATTCCCCGATCCATTGTGAACTCGGTCTATATTGAATTCAAACAAAATTAATAAATATATCAATTCAAGAATTATCACTCCCAATACCCCATCTTACTAGCATGTTGAGTGGTTATAATGTAAAATAATTGCAGAGAAAGTGGTTGCCATGTTGGGGATTGGAAAAATTGTAACATCGCAATGTTTATTTAAGTAAAAGTTCTATTTAAAGTAACATGAATGTAATAACGAAATTCTTAGAGTCCAAAAATAATCTTGAATGTAAAAAACAATAACATAACAACTTAGTTGTTAAACTCAATAGGGGTGTAAAAATGGCCTGATGCCTCGCGTGGACCTGGATAGTCTGTGAGACATATTTCTTACAATGGGCCCAGCCCAAGTAGTGTTTAGGGCAGGACTCGAACTAGTGAAGGCCCAACAATGCCAGACCAAACCCAAGCCCAGACCAAGCCTGGCCCATCCCAATTGATAATTTCATTCAATATTATTTTAGTTTGATGAATTGTAAGTTTACTATATTTATTATTGTTAATTTATGTTATTTTTTACATTTTACATTTTTTAAAAGACTTGGACCAGGACCCGGCCCAAACTATTGATATGTACCATGCCTCATTACATACCTATTCAGCAATTTGTATAACACCAGACGTCACAACTGACCCCTTTCCATTTATGTCTGCAATTGGGTTGAAGTCATTGGCATTTCATCCCCACCCTCCCACCACACCAAACTGTCTAATTTCATACTTATGCCCTTTAATGAGTGAGAATGATTTGTTTTCCACGCCTTTGGACTTCTGATCAATAAAATATAAACACACTACTAAAATTTTCATTTTTTATAACCAATAGACTCTTGAAAACAGGCTAATCAGAACTCATTATGTTTATTTTCAAACAAAATTTTTGCACATTTCCAAATACCTACTGAACATAAAAAGACATTTTTTCCATTTACAATCCAATAGATTCCCCTACTCCTATACCTCTCATCACATGAAGTATCCATGATCCAACTATTTCAACTAAAAGCATCGTGGGAACAACTAAACCATTAATTTCACATTTGAACGAACAAAAAAATAACATGGTTGAGCTAGACCGGTGAAGAATTAACAGATGGAAAATTTTGGCCATCCGGACTGTACAAACAAATCGAAAAATTGAAAATTTGGATTACACCTAAAAAATTAGAAAATCATCAACTAAATATCCACAAATACAGAAACCAGGATATTGGAAAATATTTATGTCTCTTGGGGGGTAGGGGTCGGCCCTGACAATATTATTTCCCAGGTGGGAGCAGAGGGATCCAAGAGAGGGGGATGTCTCGCGGGGTGTTTGGCCATGAAGGGTCTCGCGCGCGATTGGAGATGGGACCGGGGGATGTCATAGGAGGAAATTGAGCTCGGATGTCACCAAGAGAGGGAGACGAGAGGGGAGGGGGGAACTTCACCGTGAGCCGAGAGGGAAGGGGGACTTCATTGTCGGAGAAGGAGCCGATAGGGGAAGGGGAACGTCACCGGAGGAGAGGGAGGGGGCCGGGAGGTGGAGGCGGAAGTGGAGTCTGGGAGGAGGTCGAGGTCGGGGAGGGGACGAGTGCGTGGGATGAAATGTCATGAGGGATGGAGCCCTAAATTGTGCGTAATTGTTCCCAATAGTTAATAGAAATCATTGGTAAACTTTTCTTTTCCAACGGTTTAAAAACCGTTGGAAAAAACCCAAAATTAAATAGAATATGCCAACAGTTCTCGTAAATCGTTGGAATAGGTTCTATTTCCCAATGGGTTTTTTGAACCGTTGGGAACAAAGTGTTGGTATAGAGTCTGTTTCCAGTAGTGAATCTCTTTAAACCCAAAAAACATTAAAAACTATAAAAATCCTTAAAAATTCTAAACAACTAAAAAAACCCTAAAACCAAAAAATCCCTAAAAACCATAAAAAACTAAAAAACCACAAAATACTAAAAACCCAAAAAACTATAAAAATCCTAAAAATCCCTAAAAATCCCTCAAAATGTAAAAAAACCCTAAAATCCATGAAACCCCATAATAAAACCTTAAAACATAAAAAGAAATAAAACCCATACAACTTAAAATAAAACCCCAAAAGACCCCTAAAACCTAACCCCCCCTCAAAATCCCTAAAACAATATAAAACCATAAAAATCCTAAAAACACAAAAAAAACACAAAGATCCCTAAAAACCCTAAAATCTCCTAAGAAACCTTAAAAACCAAAAAACAATTAAATCCTTTAATTTACTGAAAAACTATAAAACAAAAAAGTAGTAAAACAACCCTAAAAACCACTAAAATCCATTAAACCACTAAAAACCTAAAAACCCCATAAAACATTAAGAATCCTAAAAACAAACTAAAACTCACTAAACACTTTAAACCCATAAAAATGTTTATAAAAAACTCTAAAAATCATAAAAACACTAAAAATGAAAAAAAAACCTAAAAACACAAAATCCCATGAAACCCTATGACCATAAAAATCCCTAAAAACCATAAAAACATAATAATAATAACAATATATCCCTAAAACTTCTAAAAATATAAAAATACATGAAAACCCTAAGAAAACATTAAAAATATAAAAACACATAAAACCACTAAAAACATAAAAACAGTAAAAATCTTAAATACCCTAAGACATAAAAACCCCTAAAAACAATAAAACCCACAAAAACCACAAAAACCCTAAAATTGATAAAAATCTTAAAAACCACTAAAAATAGTAAAAACCCTATAAACCCCTAAAAATGTTAAAAACTATAAAATAGTAAATACCCTAAAAACTATAAAAAGAACCATAAAACACCTAAAAACATTCAAACCCTATAAACTCTAAAACCCAAAAAACCAAAAAATCGCTAAATACCATAAAATTCTCTAAAAACAATAAAAATCCTCAAAAATCCAAAAAACCCCCCCTAAAAACCCTTAAAAGCCATAAGAAAACCTTAAAAACAAAAAATCACTCAAAACCATAAATACCATTAAGGATTATAAAAACCATAACACCCCTAACACCCCTAAAACCCATAAAAACCCCAAAACCATAAAAACCATAATAACTATAAAAACCATAATAATCATAAAAACCCAAAAAACCACTAAAACTATAAAACCCCTTTAAGCCCCTAAAATATTTTAGAAACATGAAAAACCATAAAACTCTAAAAACTCAGAAAAAACCCTTAAATTCCCATAAAAACTCATATTTATTTATTCTACTGATGAAGGGATGGTTATGTTCTACTAAATTATGGCTGCTATATTGGACTATAGTCTTCTCTGTTGTGTCTTTTGTGGTTGTGAATCATTGCCGGTGCTGGATATTGGTTTTGTTTAGTGGTGTTGGATGTTGTCTAGCTTTTGGGTGTTGTAGATGGGTTCTAGGCATGGGTGCTGGTGGCATCATGTTTCTGGATGTGCTACTAGGTGTGAAATGCTAGTAGTTTCTTGAATGGGAGGTAATGGTTGGTAGAAGATAAGTTGTTGGGTGATGGTTTCTGCATGACTAGGATGTGCCGAAAGATGCTCATTGCTAATTGGTTGGGAGGTGCTAATAAAATTGATCCTGATTTTCTCTTTTTTTGGATTTTGTGTTTTTTTTCTTAGTGATGGTTACTTCTTGGCTATGATGTGATAAAGATGATACTTATGACTTTGAATCTGGTGGTTCTGTGATGCTAGCGGTGGATATTCTTGGCAAGGAGGTGGTGGATGATGAAAATGGTGTTGCAGGATGCTGGTTTTTGTTTGTCAGGGAGATGATGTTGTATATGCTTTTTATTTTCTTCTTTGTCTGGTTTTTTGTGACTTTTGGGGTTTTGGGAGTGTCCAGAGATTTTGGGTGTGGGTTGATTGACCCCACCCCTCCCTTGCCTACTGTATCTTTTTTTTTTCTAATAAATTGTGGGGGGGGGGGGGGGTATGAATAGCTTGGCCCTGCACCTTCCTTAACCTAAAAAATATAAAAAAATAAAATCACTAAAAACCAAAAAAAAAATAAGAAAACCATTAAACATTAAAAACACTTAAAACCCAAAAAAGCATAAAAAACACAAAAAACACAAAAAACACTAATATGGATCTAAAAACTCCAAAACCCCTAAAAACCATAAATCCCTAAAACCTTAAAAATCCTAAAATCCCAAAAAAATCCCTAAAACCCCACTAAAATATCTAAAAACCATATAAACCCTAAAAAATATTAAAAACTACGGAAACCATAAAAACCGTAAAAACAAAAAAAAACAAAAATATCCAAGAAAACCAAAAAAACTAAAACCCCAAAAAACAATCAATATCTTATAAACCAATAAAAACCATAAAAACTTAAAAAATCCCTCAAAACATAAAAATCCTAAAAACCCTGAAAAGCCCAAAGACAATCCTAAAAACCAAAAAACACATAAATCCCCTAAAATAGATAAAAATGCGAAAAACCATAAAACCATAAAACATCCTAAAACTCTAAAAACTATAAAAACCCAAAAAAACTATAATAACACTGAAAAACCGTAAAACACTAAAAAACTAGAAAAACCTAAAATGAACTAAAAAATAAAACACTATTTAAACCCCTAAAAACATAAAAAATAGTAAATGTAAATACCCTAAAAAAAATAAACACCCCTAAAAACCCTAAAACACCATAAAACCCTCAAAATAATAAAAATCTAAATAAATCCTTACAAATATCTAAAAATATAAAAAATCTAAATACCTTGAAAATCCCTAAAAACCTTGAAAAAACAATAAAAACCCCTAAAACATAAAAAATTATAAATATCCGAAAATTCCTAAAAAAACTCTCAAACCCCTAAAACCATAAAACCCATAAAACCTATAAAACAATAAAACCCTAAAACCAATAAAAACCTAAAACTACTGAAAACTCTAAAAACCCCTTTAAATCCCTAAAAACATTAAAAAGATAAAAAAACATAAATCTCCTAAAACCCCATAAAATAACCCCAAAACCCAAAAAAACAAAAATAACCTAAAACCCATAAAACCCACAAAATCCCTAAAAACCCTAAAAACCCATAAAAATCATTAAAATCCCTAAAAATACATTAAAACCTAAAAATCCTAAAAATCCTCGTAAAACCCTATGAAAACATTAAAAACCCAAAACACACTTAAAACACCTAAACAATCTAGAAAACTCTAGAACCCTAAAAAACCCTAAAACCCAAAAAACCAGAAAAAACGACTAAAACCTTAAAAAACCATAAAAGCCCATAAAAACCGTAAAAACCCACAAAATCATAAAAACCCTTTATACCCCTAAAAATATTTAAAAAAATATATAAACCTTAAATCCCATAAAAATTGAAAAAATACACCAAACCCCCAAAAAATCATGAAAACACTAAAAACACAGAAAAACCATAAAACCATTACTAGCTTCAAAATCCCAAAAAACCCAAAAAACCATAAAAAACATTATAAAAACTAAAAATCCATAGAATCATAAAAAAATCCATCTAACACTTTTAAAACCTAAGTGAACATTAAAAACATAAAAACACATAAAACAAATAAAAATTGATGAAATCCCTAAAAAACATCAAAAAACCCAAAAAAAATTAGAAATCATAAGAACCCCTAAAACCATAAAAAACCTAAAAATCCATTAAAATCCTAAAAACCACTAAAAATATAAAAACACTTTAAAAACTTAAGAATGTTTAAGAAATATAGAAAATCATGAAACCCCAAAAAACTTAAAAAACCCTGAACACTAAAAATAAACATTAAAACTTGAAAACACTTATAAAATATTAAAATCCCTAAAAAATCTAGTGACCCTAAAAACCATAAAAATCCTAAAAAGGAAAAAAATCCCAAACAACTTTAAAAAAACCTTAAAAACCTTATAAAAATATTAAAAACCAAAATGCACTTAAAACCCATAAAAACCTAAAAAAATATAAAAACCGTCAAAACTCTAAAAACCCCTAGAAACCATAAAAACCACTAAAATCCTTTAAATCTCCAAAAATTCGTAAAAACCCAAAAAAACACTAAAAAATGATTTTAAACTATAAAAATGTTAAAAACTCTAAAAAACATTCAAAATCTTAAAAGACTAAAAAACCCTAAGAACCCCTTAAAAATCATAAAAATCAAAAAACACTAAAATCCGCATAAAATCTCAAAATCCCTAAAATCCTAAAAAACAATAAAAATCCCAGAAAATCCATAAAAATAGCTAAATATATAAAAACCCCTAAAAATCCTAAGACCCAAAAGGAACCCTAAATAAACTTAAAAAAATAAATAAAAAACTTAAAAAATATTACAAACCCTAAAAATCCTAAAACCATATAAATTACAAAACCCCTAACCACCTTTGAAAACCCTAAAACCCCATAAAAACCCCAAAATAAAAAAAAAAATACCCAAAAATTTAAACACCAAAACCCTAAAATCTCTAAAAACCCAACCCCCCCCCCCCCCAAAAAAAACTTTAAATGCATAAAAACAGAGAAAACCATAAAAACCCTAAAATCACTAAAAGCCTTCAAAATCCCTAAACACCCTAAAAACCATAAAAATACTAAAGAACCCCTAAAATACCGAAAACCATAAAGACCCTAAAATACCTGAAAAACTCTAATAAAACCCTAAAATATAAATAAAATTAAAACCCCTGAAAACATAAAAATACTAAAACCACACAAACCCTAAAAACCCTAAAAATGTATAACCCCTAAAAATCAAAAAACACCTAGAAACCCATAAAATACCTAAAAACAATAAAAACAATAAAAAACACTTTGAACAACTAAAAATGTAAAAAATATATATAAATCCTTTAAAACCCTAAAACCCCAAATAAACCACAAAACACGACAAACCCTAAAAACACCAAAAACCAAAAAAATATTAAAAAATCCCTAAAAATTTAAAAACCCTTAAAACACTGAAAAATGATAAGAAAAAAATTAGAAACCTATAAATACTTGAAACCCCTATAATCCTAAATAGTCTATAATAACATGGAATATCCCTCAAAACCCTAAAACCCATAAAACCCACTATTAACCATAAAATACCAAAAAAATCCATAAAAACCTAGAAAAACCCTTAAAACAAAAAAACACCAAACACCCTTCAAATCTATAAAAATGATAAAAAACACTAAAACCCAGAAAAAACCTAAAATCATTAAAAATAACATTAAAACCCAAAAAATGAAAAAACCCCTAAAAATACCTAAAGACCCTCAAAATCCCAAAAACCCTAAAAAACTATAAAATTTTTAAGCATCCCTAAAAGTACATAAAAACATAAAATCCCTTAAAAAACAAAAAAAACCCTAATAAAATCATAAAAAACAAAATCACTTAAAACCCATAAAAAACCAAAAAAAATATAAAACCCCTTAAAACCATAAAACCCCTAAAATCCAACAAACCCCCTAAAATATTAAAAAAAGCATAAAACACCAAAAAAACCCTAAAACCCATATCAAACCCTAAAAACCTTCAAAATACAAAAAATACCACTAAAACCATAACAATACAAAAAAAATACAAATCACTAAAAACATAATAATACAAACATACCCTTAAAAACACTAAGGAAAACATAAAAACCAATAAACACTTAAAACCCCTACAAATCCTAAAAAACACTAAAAACCAATAAAATTGCATTAAAAACTCAAAAACCCCTAATACCAATTAAAACCCCAGATACCTTTATGCCCCAAAACATCTATAATAACTCTAAAAATGCTAAAAAATCTAAAACCCCTTTAAACCACAGAAAATTATAAAAAAACCCTAAAAATCCATAAATACCCTAAAAACTCAACCCCCCTAAAAACCATAAAAACCCTTAAAACCCTAAAAACCCTAAAAATCCCTAAAAACAATAAGAAAAAAATAAAAATCCTAAACTCCAGAAAAATCCCTAAGAAAAAAACTAAAAAAAATACAAAACACAGAAAACACCAAAAAACAGAAAAAAATTCTAAAAATCATAAAAAAACACATAATAACATTAAAACCCTTAAAAATATTTAAATCCACTAAACCCCATTAAAACCCATAGAACCTCTTTAAACAGATAAAACATTAAAAAACTCTAAAAACCCTTAAACACCCTAAAAAACTCCAAAACCCTAAAAACCCTAAGAACAATAAAAACCCTAAATCCCAATAAAAATACTAAAAAATCCATAAAAGAATAAAAACCCATAAAACTCTTAAATAACACTATGAAAACCATAAAAATATAAAAAAAAATTTGAAACATGGAAAAAACATAAAAATAAATAAAAACCAGAAAACCCCAAAAAACCTTAAAACCATAAAAACAAAAAAAAAACCTTAAAACGCCTAAAACCCCAAAAAAATAAAAAACACCCTAGAAATCCCTAAACTTAATAGTATACATAAAAATACTCTAAAATCCCTAAGAGTATAAAATCCCCTAAAAACCATGAAACCCCCCAAGAAAATATTAATAACCTAGAAAACATTAAAACCCTTAAAAACATAAAATGATAAAAAAACCCAAAAAACCATAAAAAACATGAAAACTATAAAAACCCATAAAATTTGTAAACATACTAGAACCCATTAAAACATAAAAACCCTTTAAAAATTTTAAAAATTCTTTAAACACCTAAAAAGGATTAAAAAATCTAAAAAACATTAAAAACCCTAAAAAAATCAAAAAAAACATAAAACCCCAAAAAACTATAAAAAACCTAAAAACCCTTAAAACTATAAAAATCCTACAAATCCCTAAAAATCATTAAATAGTAATAAAACCATAAAATTCATGAAAACCCTTATTAAAACCATAAAATTTTGAAAACACTTAAAAACTGTAAAAAAAAATAAAAACTCGTAGTGACCTTAAAAACCCCTTAAACCCCAGAAAAAACCCTAAGAACTACTAAAAACTATGAAAACACTTTAAAAACATAATAATGTTAAAAACTATAAAAAAAAACCCTAAAAACTAAAAAACCCTAAAACCTCATTAAATAATAAAACCCAAAAAACCACTAAAAACCCAAAACACTCAAGATCCCTAAATTCCCTAAAAACCTCAAAATCCCTAAAAACCCAAAAACCTTAAGAAACACATAAAAACATATAAAAATTAAAACTACTAAACACCTAAAAACATTTATAACTCAAAAAACCCCCAAAACCGGTAAAATCACCTAAAAACCTTAAAATCTCAAAAGACACATAAACCCCCTAAAACCCCTAAAAACACTAAAAACACTTTAAAATCCTAAAAATGTTAAAAGAATCAAAAAATAATTTAAACACTAAAACATTGAAAACACTCAAAATCTCAAAAAACACTAAAAACCCATTAAAATACAAAAAATACCAAAAAATACCTAAACATGTAGAAACACTTAAAACCATTAAAACCCCAAAACAACCTAAAAAAAACCTCTAAATAACAATAAAAATAATGAAAAAACTAAAAACCAAAAAAGTACATAAAAACCTAAAATACCCTTAAAACATACACCCCCTACAAATCTTAAAAACCATAGATACCCATAAAAACCCGAAAAACCATACACTCTAAAATACCATTTAACCCCTAAAATGTAAAAAACAATCTACAAAACATTGAAACCCTAAAAAACAAAAAACCCCCTAAGAACATAAAAAACCATAAAACACTAAAAAACAAAAAAACCCTCAAAATCCATAAAAAACAAAGACCCATAAAAACCTAAAAAAGCCATGAAAATACATAAAAATGTAAAAAACTCTAAAAACAATGACTGATCTTAAGAAATCATTAAAAACATAAAAACACATAAAACCCAAAACAACCTAAAAATTGATAAATACCCAAAAAAACACTAAAACAATAAAAACTCCTAAATCCTTGAAAATCCCTAAAACCCCATAAAATCCTAAAACCCCACAAAAGACACTAAAACCTTTTAATCGCCTAAAAATATTAAAAAACCGATAAAAACCATCTATACATTAAAAAACTCAAGAACTAAACCATAAAATCCTAAAAAACTTAAAATCTTAGAAAACCGAAAAAACTCTCAATCTACAAAAAACCATAAAATCCATAAAAATCATAAATAACTATAAAAATCATAAAAACATAAAAAATAATGAAAACCCTAAAAACCCCTATGAAAACCATGAAAACCTAAAAACACATAAAACCCCAAGAAAAAAATAAAAAATGATAAAAATCATAAAATATCATACATAACCCTAAAAACACTAAAAACTTTAGAAACCATAAACCCCCTAAAAACATAAAAAAGCCTAAAACACCATAAAAACACAAAAAACTCTAAAATCCCCTTACACCCCTAAAACATTAAAATTTATGAAAACATAAAAACTTAAAAAATCAAAAAAAATATTAAAAACCCATAAAAACCAAAAAATCATTAAAAATCCTAAAATCCCTATACCCCTCAAAATCATTAGAAACCCTAAAAAACCCAAAATTTCCCTAAACAACCCTAAAAATCATTAAAAATGTCAAAATCCTAAAAACCTGGAACAACCCTATGAAAATATATAAAAACTAAAAAACTTATATCCCCTAAAAACCATAAAAATACTAAAAACCTGAAAAAACATAAAAACCTAAAACCCTTAAAAAACACTAAAACCCATTAAAACCTAAAATTTCACTCCAAACTCTAAAAAAAATTAAACCCATAAAAATGTTAAAAAACTAAAAAACTAGAAAAAATACTAAAACCTGATTAAAACCATTAAAACCTAAAAACCCCCAAAATCCCTAAAACCCTAAAAACCCATAAAAAATAAATAAAAAATGAAAAAACCCCTCAAACCATGATGGGTACTAAGTATACCTTAAAAATATAAAACACCTCAAAAACGTAAAAAAATAAAAATGATAAAAACCCATAAATACCCAAAAACACCTAAAACCATAGAAAACCCCTAAAACCATAGAAAAACCTAAAAACACATAAAACCCCCAAAACTACTAAATAAACTATAAAACCTTTAGACCCATAAAATCATTAAGAAAATCTAAAAAACCATGTAAACACTAAAATAATAATAATAACCCTAAAAATAAAAAAAACCAAAACCCATGAAAATCCTCAAAATCTATAAAACCATAAAAACCCATAAAAATCCTTAAAATTCCCTAAAATTCATGTGGATCTTTGATCTACATTTTAACCGTGACTCACCGATGGTGGCATCTTTGGTTAGATTTCCGAAACTCCCCCCCCCCCCCAGTCAAAATTTCTCCATTATCTCTATGTTGGGGAATTTTGGGGGAAGGTAATTATTTGTGGAAAGTAGAACGAGGGCCATTTGTCACCCAGTATCCCAAAGTGCATTTATTGAGACTTATTCTTTGAAAGCAGTTAATTTTGTTTGGATTGTTGTTGGTGAGGAGCTTCGGTGGAAGAAACCTGTGATTTTTGAGTTGTGGAATGATTTTTTCTCATCATGTTGGAAACTGGGGAATATTGATTAGGCTTGCAGGTGTGGAAGTAGAATTTGTGGTGCTTTGAATCAAGCTCAGGAGATGGCTGGCGAAGGGAGGAAGAATTAGGGTGAGATGCAGGAGGCTATGCACACAGATCCTCATCAATTGAGTGTGGTTCGGGTTCAGTCTAGTGAAGAGGGTGAGGCTCGAGTGTCGGTGAATTTTATGGAGGCTGCAGTGGGTGTTCCAAGTGGCCATGGAAGGACTGGCGCTAAGGGGGTGGAATCTGCATTTGGTCCTAGTACTGGATCACTGAGCCTGAGTGTGCGGGCTGGTCTTTCGGTTTCACTGGGGGGCCATGGGTCTGCAATAGGTGATCAAGGTTTCTGTAAAATGGTTGTTCAATGCCAACCGGAGCCCAAGGTGAGTGACATCTTCAAGAGACTGAGGATAGACTTGCAGGTTTCAGATATAATAAGTTCTTTATATAGGTAGGTTATTTCTGGCGGGATAATGATTTCCTCTTATCATAGTATGATGAGGAGATTGGAAGCCCTTCCAAATTTCAATCACTTTCAAGGGTTGGATACCGAGGAGGAGGTGAAAGGGTATCCGATTTATAACTATGGGAGTGCAAGGTATTATGTACAGGGGAGTGAGGTGAAGGTCGTTGATGCTGGGCATGATGGAGGGAGTGTGGTCTAGAATACTAATGAAGCTAAGATACTTTTGGACACCACTAAGAACTTGGATGGTGATGTTGAGAAGGAGAAAAGGGATGTGTATGTGGGTGGCCATAACTATGATGAGATTGTTGAGGATGAGGAGAAATTAAGCAAGATTCCTTGGTAAGAGGGGCTCGGGTCTCTGGTTGCTGATGTTGGGAACGTGAGGTTGGATATACAGATGATGAGTGAGGTACAGGTCATTGGTGTTAGGTGTGGTGGGGGGAGTGTGTCCCAGAATGATAGTGAGATCGAGCCGATGTTAGACACCATTGGGCACTCGGTTGGTCTTGTGAGCAGGGGAAACGGGTGATGTAGGGGCTTTTGCCGAGCCAGGGGGAAGTAACCAAGCAGCCTAGGGAGCAGGGGGAACTACAGCTGGCCCTTGCTTGTATGCCATAGGGCGGGGTTCTTGCTGACGTCTCCCTCAATTAGGAAGCCCCCTTCATCCATGACCAGGCGGATGATGGAAGGATGTATCAAAATATGGATATGATCATCAAGGAGAGGGATTTCCTATAGGTGGCTACATCTGATGGGAAGGAAAACAAACCTACATCACTCTCTCCAGACCCCCGAAACCGGAAGCCGAAGAAGGAGTATTCATCTTTGCCAAAGGCAGTGTCCACGAGAGCCTCTTGCAAAGCTGAAGAAGTTTCCTCTGGCAGGGGCCGGTCTGTCAAGGCATAGCTGAATGTGGAGCAGAAGCACCTAAGAGAGTATTACATTGCCTTCCTAAAGGAATATGAATCATCTGAATAGGATTCGATGGAGTCATATGCTTCCTATGGTTATAGTACATATGGGGACCCATATTGGGATGGAGACGTTGATTTGTAGCTCCTATTTTTTTCTCTCTGGATTTTGGGGTCTTTTGGGTTTTTGGTGTCTTGGGTCCAATGTTTTTTGGTGTTTGTTGTTTTCACCCCGCCCTTGTATGCTTTCTTTTATTTTAATAAATTTGGGGGGGGGTAGTAATAGCCTGGCCTCGCACCTTTCTTTCACTGAAATACCCTAAAACCATAAAAACTAATAAAAACCATAAAACCCATAAAAACTATAAAATCCACTAAAAATATTAAATACCCCATAAAACCTATAAAAACCCTAAAACCATTGAAAATGCTAAAAAAATATAACTCCTATAAAAGGTAAAAAATCTAAAAACCCTAAAAACACAAAATAAACAATAAAAACTCCAAAAAACTAGAAAACACTAAAAAACCTAAAACCACAAAATCCCTAAAATTCCTCAAAATAGTAAAAAAATCTAAGAAACAATAAAATCCCAAAAAGTTAAACATCCTAAAACCCTAAAACAATAAGAAAACCTTAAAAAATAAAAAACACATAGAAACCCTAAGAACCTAAAAGCGACTAAATTCCTAAAAAATCCAAAAAACCCTAAGACCCATAAAAACACCTGAAAACCTTAATTAACCTAAAAACCTAAAAAACCATAAACCAATAAAAATTATAAAAACACTTTAAACCAATAAAAATGATAAAAATTTTAAATAACCTTTGAAAACCTAAAAAACTCAAAAATCCCAAAAACACCAAAAAACCCCATAAAATCACCAAGACCATAAAGCCCTTAAAATTTCATTAAAAAACTTAAAAACCATAAAAAAAGGAAAAATTGCTAAAATTGTAAAACCCTTAAAAACCAAGTAAAAAAATAATGAAACCTTAAAACTCTAAAAAGACTTAAAACCTATAAAAATTTAAAAAAACCCTAAAGTCCCTAAAACCCCTAAAAACCATAAAACCCCTAAAAATATTAAAATCCCCTAAAAACTCAAAAAAACTCCAAAAATCTAAAATACATTTGAAGCGCTAAAATTTTGAAAAACTCAAAAAACCATAAACACACCAATAACTAGAAAAAATCCTAAAAACCCAAAAAACATAAAAACCCAAAGACCCCCTCAAAACCCATAAAAACCATTAAAATCCCAAAAACCATAAAAAATCCATAAAAAGTAAAAAAAACATAAAAACCCTAGATACCTATAAGAAAGCCTTAAAAACATAAAAAACATAAAACCCCTAAAAACCTAAAGAACCAAATAAGCCTAAAAATCCTTAAAAACACCCAAAAATGCACTAATACCCAAAAAACAACAAAAAAACGAGAAACCTTAAAATACAAAAAAAACCAAAAAACCTTTAAAACCCACAAAAAACACGAAAAACCCTTGAACTACTAAAAATGATAAAATACTATAAAAACAATTAAAACTATAAAAACAATTAAAACTATAAAAACATTAAAAAACCAAAAACCCAAAAAACTGAAAACCCAAAAACCATTAAAAACCCTCAAAATGCATAAAAACCAAAAAAACAAAAAAACCTACAAATATACTCAAAATCCATAAAAATGAAAAAGCCCCTAAAATTCCTTAAAAACCCAATGAAAACCTGAAAAAACAAAAAACTTAAAACCCCTAAAAAACTAAAAAAATCTAAAAACCCTTAAAACCCTAAAAATCCCTAAAAACACTAAAAAACATAAAACCCATAGAAAGCATAAAATCCAATAAAAACCCATACAAACCAGAAAAACCCTTTAAACCCCTAAATTTTTTAAAAATCTCTAAAAACTATTAATCCCCAAAAAAACACAAAATCCCCTAAAATCCCAAAAAACCGAAAAAAAAACTATAAAAACCCTAAAAACCTTGAAAGTACATAAAACCCAAAAAGTCATAAAAATATTTATAAATCACTAAAAATCCCTAAAAATGTAAAAAAACCTTAAAAACCCAAAAAAACAACATAAAAAACTTAAAAACCTAAAAAATATAAAATCCCTAAAAAACTAAAAATTTATAAAACCCAAAAAACCCTAAAAAGCTTAAAACCCCTAAATATCATAAAATCCATAAAACCTCCTAAAAATATAAAAACCCACTAAAAAGTATAAAAACACATTAATGTTCTAAAAATGTTATAAAAATTGAAAAAACATAAAACCCCTACAAAACTTAAAAATGCCCTAATTCCCAAAAAACCATAAAAACTATAAAAACAATAAAACCCCTCAATACCAAAAAATATAAAATTCCTAAATATCCCAATGAATCCCTAAAAATATAAATAATCTTAAGAACCCAAAAAACGCATAAGAAAACCTTCAAAACATAAAAAAACATAAAACCCTAAAAGAACCTAAAAATGCTAAAAACCCTAAAAACCCCAAAAACCCAGAAAACACTAAAAACCATAAAAAATGTTAAAACCCCTAAAAAACTAATAAATAGAGAAAAGAATTTAATCCACTAAAAAAGTTAAAGACTATTAAAAACCCTTAAAATCCATAAAAACTGAATAAAACGATTAAAACCCCAAATAGAACTTAAAACCCCTAAAACCCCTAAAAACCATAAAAATAATTAAAATTCCCTAAAAATCCCTAAAAATAATAATATACACTAAAACCCCTAAAAAAATTTATAAAATGATAAAAACCATAAATTGATAAAACCCCCAGAATACCCTAAAAACCATAAACCCCTCAAAATCCCCAAAATCCCAAAAAACCTTTAAAAACCAAAAAATCCCTAAAATCCCCAAAAATGGAAAATCCCTTAAAAACGGTGAAAACCCCTAAAAACATTAAAAACATAAAAACACATAAATAACCTAAAAAAGTAAAACAAAATCACTAAAACCCCTAAAATGATTACAAAAGCCTAAATCCCATTAATATAATAAAACCACTATCAAAATTTAAAACACCTATAAATTTATATAATCACCTATAAATTTATAAAATCACCAAAAACCTATAAAAACCCTTAAAACCCCTAAAAACACAAAAAATCTTAAAAATTAAAAAAAACCAATAAAAACCTAAAAACCTTATGAACTCTAAAAATCCCTAAAAACCCGAAAAACCATAAAAATCATAAAAAGCAAAAAAATTCACTAAAAATATAAAATACCCAAAATCAAAAAACAACCATAAAAATATAAAAACACTTAAAACCCCTAAAAACTAAAAGATGATAAATTTTCAAAAAATCCCTAAACACCATAAAACCCCCCTTAAATTATAATAACCAAAAAACCCAACTAAAAACACTAAAATCCCTAAAAACATGCAAAATCACAAAAAACCCTAAAAAATAATAATAATTTGAAAAAATATCAAAAAATATTAAAAGGATAAAAATCCTAAAACCCCTATGAAATCTTTAAAAATGAAAAAACTATTAAAAGATAAAAAATATAAAATTGATAGAAACCATAAAAAAACCTTAAAAAATACAACTCTAAAAATTATTATGGCCATAATACCCCATAAAAAACTAGTACCACTAAAAATACTAATACTATTTGAACCCTAAAAAATGTTACTAACTCTTAAAACACTTAAAACCCTAAAAAAATAATACACCCCTGAAAAACAAAAAAATACATAAAACCCCTAAAAACCCTAAAAACCTCAATATCACTAAAAACCCTAAAACCCATAACAATCCTAAATATCCCTTGAAATCAAAAAAAAATTAAAACCCATAAAAACCTTGAAACCCAATAATGAATCCCTAGTATCCTAAAAACACTAAAAACATAAAAAACTCTAAAAACCCCCAAAAACCCTAATTGTCTTAAAAATCATAAAACTCCAAAATACCTTAATAACCCTTTAGGACCCATTAAACCCTTAAAACTAAAAAAATTAAAAAAACATTAAGCACATAAATTTTTTTAAAAACCCTAAAATACATTAAAAAAATCCAAAAATAAATAAATAAAACACCTTTAAAACCCCATTAAATGATCAAATTCTCCAAAAAACCTAAATGAAATTAAAAACCTAAAAATCCCTAAAAATCCATAAAATGTAAAGCTTCCCTAAAAATTAAAAAAAACCAGAATAAAACAATAGAAACATAAAAATAGTTAAAACACCTAAAAACTGGAAAAAAGTTATAACCCAAAAAACCCTAAAAATCATAAAAATCATAAAAACCCTTTAAAACCATCAAAACCCTAAAAACCCCAAAAAACCATAAAACCACTAAAAATTATAAAAACCCTTTAGTACCTTAAAAATGTTAAAAACTCGAAAAATATTAAAATCTTAAAAAAATTAAACACCCTTAAAAAAACATAAAAACCCTAAGTAAACCATAAAATCCCCGAAACCCCCTAAAAATCAGAATAAAAATATCATAAAAAATAACTAAATATATTGAAAAACATAAAAAAACTAAAACCTATAGAAAAATCATAAAAAAATAAATCTTTAAAAAGACCTAAATATCTACAAAAATAGAAAAACCCCTAAAAACCTAGAAAAAAAATATGAAAACATAAAAAAGATAAAAACACTGACAATCCCAAAAATTGATGAACACCGTAAAAAATATTAAAAACCATAAAACCCATAAAAATATCTAAAAGCATTTTAAAACCCCATAAAACCATAAAATAGCTAAAAACACAAAAAATCATTTAAACCTCTAAAAATATCAAAAACTATAAAAACTCTTACGAACCCTAAACAACTAAAAAACCCCTAATAACCAAAAATATATTAACCCTAAAAATCCTAAAAAACCCTAAAATCAATCAAAATCCCTAAAACCCCTAAATCTAAAATAAAATTTTTAAATACACTAAAATACATAAAAAATGTAAAAAACCCTAAAAGACATAAAATCCATAAAAAATATTAACAACCAAAAAACACTTAAAACCCCTAAAAATCAAGAAAATGCTGAATACTCGAAACCCCCTAAAAACTCAAAAAACCAAAACCCCCATAAAATTCCATTAAACCCATAAAAACCATAAACACTTATAAAAACCCTAAAAACACTAAAGAATATATAAACTCCTAAAAAGTTAAAAAAATCATAAAAACCATAAAAAACCTACTAATCTAAAAAACCCTAAAACCCAAAATACCATAAAAAACCATAAAACCCTAAAAATCCTTAAAACCCCTTAGAATCCCTATAAAACATAAAAACCCATAAAAATCCTAAAAGAGATCTAAAAATCCCAAAAGGCATAAAAACCCCTCAAAACATTTAAAGCTGTTATGAAAACAAAAAAAACAGAAGAGAAAAAATTATAACTTTAAAAACACCTAAAAAATTCTAAAAACACAAAAAACATAAAAGAAATTAAATCTATAAAAACTATAAAATTTTAGAAAATTTAAAAATCTATAAAACCCCTAAAAACCACTGAAAATCCAAAACCTAATTAAAATCCTTAAATTGTTATAAAACAAAAAAAATAATAAACCTAGAAAACTATAAAAACCAAAATCCCCATAAAAACCCTAAGTCTCAAAAAAACCCTAAAACCCATCAAAATCAATAAAAAACACATAAATAAAAAACCATAAAAATACCTAATAATTTAAAAAACCCCTTAAACCCTAAAAAACCCTAAGAAAATATTTAAAACCTGAAAACTCATAAAAACAAAAAAAAAAACCTAATAACACAAGAAACTCTCAAAACCCTAAAAACCCTAAAACTACTAAAACTCTTCAAAATCCGTAAAACACCAAAAAACATAAAAAATAAAAAACTCTGAAAAATCCCTAAAAATGAAAACGCCCTAAAACTCTGAATGACCCTAATAAAACCGTAATACCCTAAAAACCCATAATACCCCTCAAAACCAAAAAACTCTAAAAACCATAAAATTATCCAAAAATACCAAAACTCCTAAGTACCATAATACCTCTCCCCTAAAACATCAAAATCACCTAAAACCCATTAAAATCCCTAAAACCATGAAAAAAATATAAATACACTTTAAACATCTAAAAATTTAAAAACCCAAAAACCATAAAAACACTAAAATCCATTAAACCACCTAAAAACCCTAAATATTTCTAAAAACATAAAAAATCATAAAAAACCTAAGAAATCATACAAATTTATAAAAAAAATAAAAAAAATAAAGGACCTTAATTTCTCTAAGAAAACCTTAAAATCTAAAATCACTTTAAACCCATAAAACACAAACAAGGCTAAAAAGACTAAAAATGCTAAATGCCCCTAAAAACCCAAAAAATTATAAAAACCCCACAATTTATTAACAAACCCTAAACAAAAAAAAAACCCTAAATCCACAACAAACTCTAAAAATATATAATCCAAAAAATATTAAAAACTCTAAAAACCTTAAAAACCGCAAAAAATCCAAAAAGCACCTAAAAACTGTAAAACCCCAAAAAACCCCAGAAAAATTCCTAAAACCCTCAAAATACCTAAAACCCCTAAAAACCAAAAAAATAATAAAATATCCATAAAATCCATAAATATGTAAAAAAAACCATAAAGCCACTAAAAACAGTTGGAAAACCTTAAAAACCTAAAAACTATTGAAATTAGTAAAATCCTAAAAATGATAAAATCCCTAAAAACCAAAAAATCCCAACAAACAATAAAAACCTATAAAAACCATAAACCCCTAAAACCCTGTAAAAATATAAGAGAACAATATAAACTATAAAACCCTTTAAACAACTAAAACCGTTAAAAATGCTAAAATCCATAAAAACCCTAAAAAATGAAAAAAAACCATAAAAACCCAAAAAAACAGAAAACACTAAAATCCTAAAAATCCCTATAGTCCCTCAATGTAATGTCCCAGACCCGGGTGCCAATCAATGGGTGCCCTGAGCCCGGTTCTCCACGTGACCTCAACCGCATTTCCCCAAACGCCAGAGGCTGCCGACTAGCAGCGAGGGCCCAGGTCTGATAGTGGGGAAACTATGCCCTCATTTGTCAAAGTGTAGCGTAGCAGAATTTAAATAAATCACACAATGACAGTGGAAGCAGTAAACATACACAACTGAAATAAACTACAGCAGTGGATATAACCAACAGTATATAAAATATGATGCTACATGTTTTATGTTCTAAGAAGACAGAAAGAACATGTTATACATCAATACAGTACAACAAAATACAAAGTACAATAAAACAAGAAAAACAGCTGACAGCGGCATCGCGAGCCTAGGCTCGGTCCCATGCCCTCCTACTCGACAGCAACAGTCAAGTACCTATATAGGGACTCTTTCCCCTATCTACACCAGCAACAATGTAATCTGTTTCGGTCGAAAAGCATGACCCAAACAGGGTGTGAGAAATATATCTCAGTAGGCACCCACCAAAGGCTCGTGCCCAAATGCGTGTAAGCATGCAACAACAGTGTGAAACAGAAAAATGCAATAAAGTAAGCAGTACTCCAAAGTAACTAACTTAACAGTTTAATTTCCATTTTATTATTCATTTAATTCCTTTAATTTAGTAACATTTTTGTGCTCAACAGCACCAAGCCCTCAGGCCAACCAGAACCGTGCCCTCAGGCTAAAATAGTAACCACACCCTCAGGCTTTCCCTCAGGCCATACAGAATCCAACCCACAGGTATTTCCCTCAGGCGTAATGAAAATTTCCCTCAAGCATAGGAAGTGTCACCCTCAGGAATAGAATTCAAGCCCTTAGGCACGAAATGTTTCCCTTAGGCAAAATACGACAGCCCTCGGGCTAAAACAGTCATGCCCTCAGGCCAATCAAAACAACGTCCTCAGGCTAAACAGGTAAAAGGGTCATGCCCATCATATCAAAATGTAGTAAACAAACAATTCCTCTCAAGGAAATTCTATAATTCGTTCATTTAAGGCATACCCTCGCGTATCCTGGCCAAATGGCTAAACAGAGGAACACACCCCTCGGGATGGTCATGGATCCAAGTAACGATCCCAAAAAACATTTTTACAACTTTATTTAATTACCTATACAGTTATAGGTAGTTAAATTAGCCACGAACATAGCCTCACGACACCCCAATATGGGTTCGTAGCTCAAAAACGCACAAAAACGCACGACAGTTAGAAAAATAATACCAAGCCACCTACCTTATACGCCAACGAGCGTTTTACACGAATGTCGGTTCCCGAAACGCCGAAGAACGGAATAGATCTGACAAAGAACAAAACCCATTCAAACGTAAATAACTTACGTTTGGAGAAGAATTGGTAAGAACGGTGCCACGAGAGGAGAGGGCTTACCCGTGCAGTTCCGACGAGATCGTTCGAAGACGAATCAGATTCCAGATGAACTCCCGGCGGATCGTCAATGATCTGAACACCTCATTTGGCTCCAAAATGGTTCAAACACTTCCTCTGCCAAATGAGGAGGCTACTACCTGTTTTAAGCTGAAAAAACAAAGTACAAGGCATGTACTTCTGAGTACATGATGTGTAATTCTTTCATTTAACTGTTCATTTGGCGGCACCGCCACACTGTTCACCCATCGACCTGAGTACATGGAATGTACTCCTGAGTACATGGCGTGTACTGTCGCCCAGCTTGCGGCAACTCCACCGCCATACTGTTCAAGCCTGCCGACTGACTACACCGCGTGTAAGGTACCACTACACGGTGTGTAGTCGGTTTCTACACCCCTAATTGCCGGAAATCCCACACGCCCTGTGTACTCATCCCAACATGGCCAAAAGTACACGGCGTGTGGAAAAAGTACACGACGTGTAGTTTTGAAATATTTTATTTTTCCCTATTTTCCATATTTTCTCAAAAACACATAAGGAAAAGGAAAAAGTAGAAGCTCGTACCTCAAAATAAGAACCGAGTTCTTACAAACTTCCCCCCTTATAGCAATTCGTCCCTAAATTTCCCTTCCAAGGGTGGTGAAAAATAAGTTCAAAACAGCTCTGTCCACTGAGCACGTACATCGGCCTCCCGCTCCCAGGTCTTGTCCTACACTCGGCCATGCTTCCATAGCACCCGTACGAGAGGAACTGACCAGCCTCAGTGAACCTTCATGCTCCGGTCAATGATATGGATCAGAAGCTCCTCAAAGGACGCATCATGCTAAAGCTCAACCACCTGTGGCTGAAATGTGTGAGACAGGTCTGGATGGTATCGACGCAACTGAGACACGTGGAAGACTTCATGCATGGCTCTGTACCGCTGCGGTAACTGAAACTGATTGGAAACCAAACCGACTCCCTCCAGAATCTCGAATGGCCCCACATACCTCGTTGAAATCTTACCCTATCTCCTGATCCGCTTGTGTCCCAGCCTCAGCGAAACACGTTGAAAAACCTGATCCCCGACCATGAAATCCAAATTTCATTTGCGGTGATCATCATAAGACTTCTGATGAGACTGCGCGGTAGTCATCCGCTTCCGAATCAACTGGAACTGCTCAGATGTCTCCTTCACCAGCTGTGGCCCTAGTAAAGCTGCCTCACCTGCCTCTAACCAACACGAAGGTGATCAGCATGGCCTAACATATAAAGCCTTGTATAGTTCCATCTCAATAGTCGCCTAAAAACTATTGTTATAGGCAAACTCGACTAAGGGTATATGATTCTCCCAAGAGCCCCCAAAGTCTAGGACGCATGCGCGCATCATGTCCTCTAGCACCTGTATTGTCCTCTCTGACTGGCCATCTGTCTGGGGGTGGTATGCTGTGCTCAGAAGCACCTGTGTACCCAGAGACCTCTGAAAAATCTACCAGAAATGAGACATAAAGCGGGCGTCCCTATCTGGAATGATAGAATGAGGGACCCCATGAAGACGTACGACCTCTCGGATATACATCCTTCCAAGCTCGTCCACACGGAAGGTCTCCTTGATCGGCAAGAAGTGGGCTACCTTTGTGAGTCTGTCCACAACAACCCACACAACGTCATTTCCTCGAGGTGACCACAACAATCCCGTCACGAAATCAATCGTGAAATCATCCCATTTCCACTCTGGAATGGGTAACTGCTGTAACAACCTAGCTGGCCTCTGGTGCTCTACCTTCACCTACTGATAGGTGGAACACCTTGTAACAAAATCAGCTATCTCTCTCTTCATACCCAGCCACCAGTACTGACACCTCATGTCACAGTACATTTGGGTAACCCTGGGATGAACTGCTCAAGCTGAAGCATGAAACTCCCGCATCATCTCCTCGCGTATATACCCTAGAACACATACTTGTCCAT
This sequence comes from Viscum album, assembly GCA_963277665.1. Lineage (NCBI taxonomy): Eukaryota > Viridiplantae > Streptophyta > Magnoliopsida > Santalales > Viscaceae > Viscum > Viscum album. The sequence goes on along the minus strand of OY728136.1, from coordinate 1,419,172,326 downwards.
GGAAATGCAAAACATCATCATCGCCTATCGTCCAATAGGAAGGAGGGTCCCCACTTTCCACCGACTCCTGTAGAACTCGGCCTTCTGAAACCGATAGCTGCCTCATCCTCAATCTGTCCAGGAGGGTTGAAGTCACAGCTAACGAGGAAAGGTAAGTCTGCCCCTGACTGTCATGCACCTCCAAATGCATCTCAGAGAACAAAGCCATGAGCTCCCACTCACCACTGGCCTCTTGCACTGCTTGTATCTGAGTCTTCCTACTCAGTGCATCAGCTACTTCATTACATTTACCAGGTGTATAGGAAAGCTCAAAATCAAAAGACTGTAGGTACTCAGCCCACCTTCTCTTCCTCAGATTCAGGTCACGCTGAGTAAAGATATACTTGAGGCTTTTGTGGTCGGTGAAAACCACAAAATGCTCTCCCAATAGATAGTGTCTCCAACAGCGCAACGCATGAACAACTGCAGCCAACTCGAGATCCTGCATCGGGTAATTCCTCTCATGTGGCCTCAAATGCCGACACCCGTACACAACAACTCGGTCGCCCTGTATCAAAACGGCTCCCAGCCCAATCCCTGATGAATCACAGTAAACTGTATACCTCTTCCCCTTCTATGGGAGTATCGGGATTGGTGCTGATGTCAACCTTCCCTTCAGGTCCTGAAAAGATGTCTTGCAAGCTTCTAACCAAACGAACATCATACCCTTCTTTGTCAGACCTCTCAATGGTACTGCTAAGAAGGATAAGTCATATATGAAGCGTCTGTAGTAACTAGCCAGCACTAAGAAACTCTGTATCTCAAACACGTTCTTAGGCTTCTCCTAGGAAACTACTGCTCTTACCTTCTCTGGGTCTACTGCAACTCCTGCCTCTGAGATGATATGACACAGGAAGTGAATCTAGTCCATCCAAAAGTGGCACTTTGAGAGCTTAGCATATAGCTGATTCTCTCTCAGTGTACTCAATACGATCTCAAGATGTGTGGCATGGTTGTGTCGAGTGTGAGAGTACACCAAGATGTCGTCCACGAATACTACCAAAAATGAATCAAGATATGGATGAAACACATGATTCATAAGAGCCATGAAAACTGATGGCGCATTCGTCAGTCCGAATGGCATAACCGTATACTCATATAGACCATACCAACTCTTGAAAGTTATGAGAGGTATATCGGATGGTCTAACTCACAACTGATGATATCTGGATCTCAAGTCAATCTTCGAGAACACTCGTGCTCTATGAAGCTGATCAAACAAATCATCTATCCTCGGAAAGGGATATCAGTTCTTAATCGTCAACTGGTTCAGCTTCTGATAATCCACGCAATGTCTGAGGGTATCATCCGCCTTCTTCGCAAAAAGGACCGGCGAACCCCAAAGATAAGTACTGGGTCGGATAAAACCCTTCGCCTGTAGCTCCTCTAACTGCCTATTGAGCTCATAAACTCAGGCGTGGCCATCCTATAAGGAGGAATGGACACCGGTGCTACTCCTGGAACAAGATCGATAGAGAAATCCATCTCACGCACTAGAGGTAGAACTGAAAAGTCGTTCGGGAAGACATCCCTGAAATGATCAACAACTGGAGGGAAATCCGTCTGACAAGTCCCATGGTCATCCAGATATAAGCTCGCAATCTGGGTTGTGACTCTACCTCGCCCAAGATGCTCTGGTCCAGCTCGACTCACCTGAACATCCCATTCACCCTTGCATAGAAACTCTCTTCCCTCTAGTAACGTGAAATGCACCCTATGACGATAGCAGTCTACAAAAGATCGATAGGGAACCAACCAGTCCATCCCGAGAATGACGACATAACTTGTCATCTCCAAGACATAGAGGTCCCAAAGGAAGTGAAACCCACCATCCTGAAGGGGGCACTCCTTGCACTGACGCACACCAGCCATTATAGTCCCCAACGGAGTATCTAGTGTCATGATATCCGAAGAAGAAACACCAAGACCAAGGCTCACCAGAACGGGTACAGATATAAAACTATGTGTAGCACCCATATCAAAAATTACTGAAGACAAGACAAAAGCTACTAGAATAGTACCTCTGACTGTAGAAGGTCTGAGATCCTGCTCTTGCTGGGTCTGTTGCATTGCATATGCCTACCCAGTGTCACGGCCCTACGACACAGCCTGGATACCCTGAGCTGTCCTTCCCTGCTGCCTCTGCGATCCTGGTGTTTGGCTACCACGGCCACAACCACCATCTCTGCCTGCACGACCTGAAATATTTAAGTTTTCAGACTAGTAAGAAGCCACTGGTCCTGCTCCTGCATGCGGAGTCTGCACAGAACCCCTCTCACTAGACACTAGTAGAAACGCCCTGAAAAAGCACTACAGATGACCCATCTTGCCGCATGGTCACCACTCCACTCGGTCTCGTGGAAAGTACGGCCTCTTGTGCCCCTCTCTGCCACACTGGTAGCACCTGATCGAGCCACCTGAAGAAGTTGTCTGGCTGGTACTGCCACCCTGAGAGAAGTCCATATGTCTCTTCCTCTTGCCAACAGAAGTAGTACCAGTAACTAGTGCTGAACCACCCTGGACCACACCACTTGATTCCCACAGGTTCCTCTCTATAATCAGCGCCTAGTTCTAATCGTGTGTACAGTAGTCAACCTAAAAATATTCACCAACGCTCGGATGTCATACTGAATTCCATCCTCAAAACATCTGGCTCTCAACGTCTCATCACCCACCAGCATGGGTGCAAAACGCTGAAGCTCCGTAAAATGAGCAGAATAGTCCATCACTGACATAGTGCCCTGCTGCAGATTCATGAACTCTCGAGCTCTATCTGCCCTCAGTGCCTCGGGAAAGAAGAAGTCATAGAAGACTGCCTGAAAATCTTCCTACGCCATGTCCCTATGATGCTCTGACTGGGTTGTAACATCCCACCACCTCTTGGCACAATCACGCAGCATGTAAGTAGCGAGCTTCACCCTCCGCCCAGGAGGTGTATCTAAGTGCTCTAAAATAGTCTTCATCGATCCTAGCCCAGACTCTGCAGCCTGTGGTCCGCCATCCCTTAAAAACGTAGGTGGATGCTGCTGCTGAAAGATACATGTCAGCTCGTCCATAGATGTGGTGGCCTGCAGTGCTCCCAAAAAGGTCTGCATGAACCGCAATAAGCCTTCACGGAACTACGCCTCCGTGCCTATGTATGGTATAACAGCTGGTGCCACATCTGGCTCTGCTGGGGGATCAATTGGTAACCCATGGCCCACCATCTCCGGAGTATAATCATCGCCTCTCTCCTGGCGAACAACTCGCGGTCGTCTTGGTGGCATGACACTACAAGGTCAAAAGCACGCCTCATATTCAAGATTATTAAGATAGGAAAGCGAAGGAACCTGAATGTAAACAAGAGGAAGAAGGCATTTAAAATTTTCAAAACAAGACTACACGGCGTGTACAATGACTACACGACATGTACTTGACTTTCCTTCCCCTGCTCGGGTCCTTTTACACGGCTAATCCCCACGGCTTCCATTGAACAAAACTACATGGTGGGTATAATATCTACACAGCATGTATGGTGTTATTTTTCCAACTACCCGTGTCGTCTGTGACACGGCCGACTACTCGGCTTACAACTACATGGCATGTTACACCCGCACACGGCGTGTACACCTTCCCGTTTCCCTGCCACACGGCTAACTCCAAAAGGTCTGTCTTCAGACAAGACTACATGGCATGTCTCACAGGTACACGGCGTGTTCAGGGAAAGGTGGCATCGACCCGTGATGTTAGTTACATGGCCGAGTCCCTAGGTTATACTACACGGCGTGTCTATAATTGACATGGCGTGTTCTGTCAAGGAGTTCACCGACCCGTGTTGTTAGTTACACGACTAGACTCTGGGTCACACTACACGACGTGTCCAAAACTATATGGCGTGTTTTACCAAAGGCCTTCCCTACCCCATGTCGTCACCCACACGGTTTGTGATACGCGATGACACTACACGGCGTGTACTCAGGGTACACGGTGTGTACTCAAAAAGATCATTTTTTCCCGAACAGAAGAGCATACACGGCGTGTATACTGGTTTTCTTGACAGTATGCCTCAAAAACTTCTCCGGAACCCAAAAAATACCGAAAAACGACACCTAAGTGTCAAACTCTGACCCATGGGGGCCCATACTCCCCACGAATCAAAGTTTGACATCTTATATGTGTCATAACCAACAAACAGTCAATGATCCACCAAATTCCGGTCAATGGGGGCCCATAATCCCCAAAAACCAAATTTTGGAATCCATTCTATAAACAAGATTAAACAAAAACATACCATATCACAAGGCAGGTATTTATCAAGCAGCTATCACAACAGCATGCTTTTCTAGCACAACTATCACAACAACATGTGAATTTCTAATGCACCTGCATGGCATGGAAACTATGCATGGAATGTGATATCTAGCATGTGACTACATGATGCATGAGATGGAATACCCTCATCTCATCAGGTTGCAACTAAATAGAACCCACAGATAAAATATAAATAGCACAATCCAAGTGCATCACCCAATGGTGAAAACAAATCCACTGTAAATTGCAAAATCAGTAAAATTGCAGTACGAGGTAAATTGGATTTTCCCTTTACATGGGTTAGCTACGCCAGGGCACAGCTTATTACCAACTACCGTTACGTCCTATCCCTGACTACGACTCCAAATAGTAAGTCAAAGAAAATAACTCCTCTAATACAAATTTGTAACGTCTCGGACCCGGGTGCCACTCAACAGGTGCCCTGAGCCCGGTTCACCATGTGACCTCAAGTGCATTTCCCCAAATTCTAGAGGCTACCGACTAGCAGCGAGGGCCCAGGTCTGATAGTGGGGAAACTATGCCCTCATTTGTCAAAGTGTAGCGCAGCGGAATTTAAATAAATCATACAGTGACAGCAGAAGCAGTTAACATACACAACTGAAATAAACTACAGCAGTGGATATAAACAACAGTATATAAAATCTGATGCTACATGTTTCAAGTTCTATGAAAACAGTCAGAAGATGTTATACATCAGGAAAGTACAACAAAATACAAAGTACATCAAAACAAGCAAAATAGATGGCAGTAGCATCGCGAGCCTAGGCTCGGTCCTGTGCCCTTATACTCGAAAGCAGTAGTCAAGTACCTGTATAGGGACTCTTGATCCTATCTACACCTGCAGCAACGTAATCTGTTTGGGCCGAAAAGCGTGACCCAAACATGGTGTGAGAAATATATCACAGTAGGCACCCACCAAAGGCTCATGCCCAACTGCGTGTAAGCATGCAACAACAGTGTGAAACAGCAAAATGTAATAAAGTAAGTATTACTCAAAAGTAACTAACTTAACAGTTTTATTTCAATTTTATTATTCATTTAATTCCTTTAATTTAGTAACATTTTTGTGCTCAACAGCACCAAGCCCTCAGGCCAACCAGAACCGTGCCCTCAGGCTAAAATAGTAATCATGCCCTCAGGCTTGCCCTCAGGCCATACAGAATCCGACCTGCAGGTATTTCCCTCAGGTGTAACAAAAATTGCCCTCCGTCATAGGAAGTGTCACCCTCAGGCACATAAGTCAAGCCCTCAGGCACGAAAGGTTTCCCTCAGGCGAAATACGATAGCCCTCGGGCTAAAACAGTCACGCCCTCAGGCCAATCACAACAACGCCCTCAGGCTAAATAGGTAACTGGGCCATGCCCAACATATCAAAATGCAGTAAACAAGAAATTACTCTCAAGGCAATTCTACAGTTACTACATTTAAGGCATACCCTCAGGTATCCTGGACAAATAGCTAAACAGAGGAACACACCCCTCAGGATGGTCCTGGATCCAAGCAACGATCCCAAACAACATTTTTACAACTTTATTTAATTACCTATACAGTTCTAGGTAGTTAAATTAGCCACGACCTCAGCCTAAAGACACCCCAATATGGGTTCGTAGCTCAAAAACACACAAAAATGAACGACAGTTGGAAAAATAACACCAAGCCACCTACCTTATATGCCAACAAGCATTATACACAAACGTCGGTTCCCGAAACGCCCAAGAACGGCGTAGATCTGACGAAGAACAAAACCCATTAAAACATAATTAACTTACGCTAGGAGAATAATTGGTAAGAACGATACCAGGAAAAGAGAGGGCTTACCCGTGCGGTTCCAACGAGATCGTCCGAAGCCGAATCGGATTCCAGAAGAACTCCTAGCGGATCTTCAAAGATCTGACCTCCTCCTTTGGCTCCAAAATGGCTCAAACGCCTCCTCTACCAAATGAGGAGGCTACTGCCTGTTTTAAGCCAAAAAAACAAAGTACACGGCGTGTACATCTGAGTACACGATGTGTACTTCTTTCATTTAATCGTTCTTTTGGCGGCACCGCTACACTGTTCACCTGTCGACCTGAGTACACGACATGTACTCCTGAGTACACGGCGTGTACTGTCGCCCAGCTGGCGGCGACTCCACCACCTTACTATTCAAGCCTGTTGACTGACTACATGGCCTTTGAGGTACCACTACACGACGTGTAGTCGGTTCCTATACCCCTCGTTGCTGGCAAGGCCACACGCCCCATGTACTCATCCCAATACGACCAAAAGTACATGGCGTGTGGAAAAAGTACACAGCGTATAGTTTCAAAATTTAGGATTTTTCCCCATTTTCCATATTTTCTCAAAAACACTTAAGGAAAAGGAAAAAAGAATAAGCCCGTACCTCAAAATAAGAACCGTCTTCTTACACTAAATATCCCTAAAAAAACAAAAAAAATGGACAGAAATCCTAAAAAATACCAAAAAAATCCTTAAAACGGAAAAACCCTAAAAACTCATAAAAACCTTAATGAAACCATTAAAACCTAAATTTTATTAAAACCCATAAAAACATAAAAATGATAAAAAACCAACACCGCTAAAACCATAAAAAATCCTAAAACCCCTCAGTATCCCTTAAAACCCTAAAATACCATAAAAATCCTAAAAAGTCCATTAAAATACCTAAAAATGAAAAAAAACCCTATAGAACATGAAAACCCCTTAGAAAACCATAACACATAAAAAAATTCTAAACCCCTAAAAACAAAGAATAATAAAAAATCCAAAAACCATAAAAAAACAAAAAAAACACCTAAACCCCCTAAAAACAATAAACCCCCCTAAAAACCTCAAATACCCTAAAAACCATAAAACCCGTAATGACAATCTAAAAACTCTAAAAACCCTTTAAACCCTTTAGAACCTTTAAAAATCTACTAAATCCTAAAAACCACAAAAAAAATCTAAAAAGAAACATTAAAAACATAGAAACAGTAAAAACACTCAAAGTACCAAAAACCCTTAAAAACCATAAAAATCCAGAAAATCTTAAAAATTACAAAAAACATAAAAAACCCTAAGAATCTAAAAATATGTAAGAAAACAATAAAAACCTAAAAACACTTTAAACCCCCAAAATCCTAAAAAATATTAAAAACCCTTAAAGCATTAAAAAACAAAAAACCCTTAAAAATATAAATCCCCTTTATAAACCATAAAATCCATAAACCTTATAAGAAACTTAAAAAGCACTAATTTTTTTAAAAACCCTTTAATCCCTTAAAAAGGGAAAAAAATATAAAAAAACATAAAAACATTAAAATATCCAAAAAAACCCAAACAACCAAAATAACAATATAAATACTAAAAATCATAAATAAATGCTAAACCCCCTGAAAATCCCTAAAACCATTGAAAACCCTTAAAAAATATTAAAAATACCTAAAATGTAAAAACCCTCAAACCTTGAAAACCCCTATAAAATCCCTAAAAATTAAAAAAACTTAAAACCTATTAAAAATATAAAAACACTAAAACCCTAAAACCCCTAAAACAAAAAAAACATAAAAGACCCTAAAAACATAAAAAACACTAAAAAACCATAACCTCATAAAAACCAATAAAAATTATAAAAACCCTTTAAACAACAATAAACTTTAAAAAACACTAAAACCTTTAAAATACTAATAAAAAATTAAAACTGTTAAAACAAAAAAATGCCACAAAAACCATAAAACACCTAAAACCTTAAAATCCCTAAAAATCCTAACAACCATAAAAATTGTTAAAAAACCCATAAAACGTTAAAAATGTAAAAAAACTTAAAATACTATTGAATCCTCGAAGAAAACCTTAAAACATAAAAAAAATAAAATACCTAAAAAGAAAAAAAAAAATAGAAACTGAGAAAACCCCTAAAAACCTTAAAACCCCCTAAAAACCATCAAAAACCCTAAAAAGCCATGAAAACCCTAAAAACCACTAAAATATCTAAAACCATTTAATCCACTAAAAATGTTACAAAAATTTAAAAACTTGTAAGAACCCTCAAAAAGAAAAACATAATCCTAAAAAAATAAAAAATCCTAGAAAAACCATAAAACACCTAAAACACCTAAAACCCCTAAAATTTAATAAAACCCTAAAAACCATAAAAATAACAAAAAATTTCCTAAAATCCATAAAAACATAAAAACCTTACAAACACTAAAAACCATAAGAAACCCTTACAAACCTAAAAACAATTAAAAACCCCAAAATAATGCGCAAACGATAAAAACCAAAAAAATACTAAAAACCCTAAATATCATAAATACCCCCCAAACCTTAAAACATCCTCAAAACCCATAAAAACCAGAAAAAACACACTAAAATCTCTAAAAATTCTTTAAAGGATTTTTTTTAATATAACTCCAAAAAACCTTATAACCCCTAAAAAATCAAAAAACCCCTAAAACCCAAAAAACCATTAAAACCCAAAAAAACCTAAAAACACTTAAAAACCCCCAAAACACCCAAAAAATATAAAACCCTAAAAACAATAATAATTCTATAAAAAACCCAAAAAATGTAAAAATCCATAATATCCTAAAAAATTGCAAGAAAATCTTAAAAACCTAAGAATACTTAAAACCCCTATGAACATAGAAAACTCTAAAGACCTTAAAACCCAAAAGACCCAAAGAATAAAAAAACTTTTAATCCTTAAAAAACCCCCACAAAACCCAAAAAACTTATAAAGCCTTAAAAAGACATAAAAAACTAAAAAAACATAAAAATTCTAAAAAATTCGTTAAAATCCATAAAAAATAAAAAAATTAAAACTCTGAAAACCCAACAAAAACCATAAAAACCTAAAACACATGAAACCCTTAAAAACTTATTTTTTTTAAAACCTAAAAAACCCTAAAAACCTCAAAACCCCTATACACTGTAGAAAACATGAAAACTCTAAAAACACACTAAAACTATAAAACCCTTATACACACCTAAAACATTAAACAAATATAAAAACTATAAAATCCAAAAATAACTCAAGAAACACAAAAAACCATACAAAAATGTACAAAAATAAAAAACCCTAAACCCCTCGAGATACCTGAAAACCCTAAAATCCCATAAAAATTCCAAAATACAAAAACATCCCAAAAAATGTAAAAACCTTTAACATCCCTGAAAAACATAATAATAACTTGAAAAACTAGAAAATTTTAAAACCTAAAAAAATCATAAAATCACTAAAAATAATTAAAAACATAAAAAACCTTAAAAACCGTAAAATCATAAAAAACCCATAAAAACCCTAAAACAAGTAAAAAATATAAAAACCAATTTGAACCCTAAAAAAATCTAAAAACATTTAAATAACTAAAATACTCACAAAAAATATAAATTCTTAAAAAACAATAAAAAAATAAAAAATCCTAAAACCCGCAAAACCATCAAAATCCCTAAAACCCTGAAAATCCTAAATAATATATAAAAATACCTGAAAATGTAAAAAAACCTAAAATCACAGAAAATCATAATAAAACATTAAAAACATAAAATAATTAAAACCTACATATTCTAAAAGACTAAAAACACTAAAACCCCTTAAATCCATAAAACTCCTAAAAATCATATAATAATAGAAAACCCCAAATATCCCTTAAATGATAAAACAATAAAAACCCCTAAGAAAATGTTCAAAAATTAAAAAGACATAAAACCCAAAAATGTCTAAAAAACACTACAAAAATAAAAATATCATAAATCACAACTACTGAAAAACTAACCTATACCAACGGTTTGTAACTGTTGGTATAGGCCTCCATATCGTTGGTATACCCTATACCAACAGTTTGGAGAACCGTTGCCAAGTAAGCCGTTGGGATAGGTCTATACCAATGGTTTTCCCAAAATCGTTGGCATAGACCTATCCCAACGGTTTTGGAAACCGTTGGTATAATTAATATGAAAATCTATACCAAAGGTTTTCAAAACCGTTGGTATATGTATTTCAAAAAAAACATTCACTGGGATTTGATCCCAGGACCCCTAGTTTATTATTTTAAATTTTGATTTATATAATGTTTTGGGTAAGAAGAAATGATAAAAAATCAAAGGATATATACCAACGGTTGTCAAAACCGTTGGTATAGGGGAAAGGTTGATTTGTGGGGGACCTTTCCCAATGGTTTGGCCAATCCCTTGGGAAATATGTCCACAATGTGGACTTTTCCCAACAGTTTTGCCAAACCGTTGGGAAAGGGTATACCTATCCCAACGGTTTTCCAAAACTGTTGGGAAAGGTGGCCACAATGTGGGCTTTCCCAACGGTTTGGCCAAACCATTGGGAAAGGGAACCTATACCAACGGTTTTTATGAACCGTTGGTATAGAAGCGTTGGGAAAGGTCAGATTTCTAGTAGTGTACTAAATCCCCATAAAACCATAAGACCCCAAAAAATACACTAAGAACTCTAAAAATCATTTAAGCCAGAAATTTTTCAAAAAACACTAAAAACACTTAAAAACCTAAAAAACTAAAAAACCCTAAACAACAAAAAAACCCCAAACCCCCACAAATAACATAAAAATACTAAAACCTATAAAAATAATAAAATACATCCAAAAATCCATGAAAAAGTTATCATTGTAAAGACCCCCCAAACCCCCTAAGAATACGTTAAAAACCTAAAAATACTTAAAACCACTAAATACCTAAAAACGCTATAAACCCTAAATACACCAAAACCCCCTAAAAACTATAAAAAACCTATGATAATAAAACACATAAAAATAATAAAAACCACTAAAAAGTTTAAAAACCAATTAAACCGATAAAATGTGAAAAAAACTCAAAACACATAAAGAAACCAAAAACAAAAAAAACACATAAAGACAAAATAAACCCTAAAACCTCAATAACCCTAAAAACCCTAAAATCCATAAAAATTATAAAATATCACTAAAATCACTAAAAAATGAAAAAACACTAAAAACCTGAAAACCCCTAATAAAAACTTCAAACCAAATAACACATAAAACCCCTAAAACCCTAAAAATTGCTAAAAACCATAGAAAACTCTAAAATCAATAAAATCCCAAAAAACCATCAAAATCCCTAAAACCCATAAAAATACAAAAAAACCATAAAAAATACCTAAATACATAAAAAAACATAAAATAGAGATCAGTCTTAAGAAATCCTTAAAATCCTAAAAACATAAAAACCCATAAAACCCCAAAAAATTGATAAAACCCCTAAAATACCTTAAAACCCTAAACCCCTAAAAATAATAAAACCTATAAAAACCATTAAAACCATAAAATGCATAACAAAAAAACACTAAAAAATTTAGGAACCCATTGAACCCCTAAAACATTAAAAAATTCTAAAAAACCAAAAACCCCAAAAAACATAAAAAAACCATAAACCCCATGAAAACTGTAAAAAGCATAAAAATCATAAAAAAATAAAAACCATTGAAATCCCTAAAAACATAAAAATGCTTAATGACCTGAAAGAAACCTAAAAAATCATAAAAATATAAAATCCTAAAACTCCTTTAAAACCCCTAAGAAAACCTTAAAACCCTAAAAACAATTAGAATTCCTGAAAACCTAAAAAACCCTAAAAACTCTAAAAACCCCTAAAAACCTAAATAACCAAAAAATCCACTAAACCCAAAAAACCATAAAAATCCAAAAATACCTAATAACCCATTGAAAACTATAATATAACTTTAACCTTCTAAAAACATAAAAAATTATAAAAAAAATATAAAATCATAAACAATAAGAAAACCCTAAAAACCATAAAAAAATATGAAAACCATAAAACCCAAAAAAAACTCCAGAAAACCTAAAAATCCCCATAAACATAAAATACCATGAAAATAATAAAAAAATACCAAAGAATCCATAAAAACATAAAAAAATTATAAAACCCTGAAAACCCTAAGTAAACATCAATAACCTAAAAATACTTAAACCCTCAATACCTAAAAAATTCTAAACACCCTAGAAACCAAAAAAATATAAAAACCCATAAATAATCCAAAACCATAAAACACTAACTTTATAATCCCGAAAAACCAACCACCCCCCCCCCCCAAAATCCAAATAATACATAAAAACCATAAAACCCCCTAAAACCATCATGATCCCTAAAGATCATAGAAACCATAAAAATAATAAAAAACACTTATATCACTAAAAACAATAAAACCCCTAAAAACATGAAAAAACATAAGAAAAAAATAAAATCATAAAATCACATAAAACCCCTAAAAACCAGAAAATAAAATAAAACCCTAACAATTGTAAAATCCCAAAACCCTTGAAGACCCTAACAACCCTAAAAAACACTTTTAGCCCTAAAACCATAAATATTGTAAAAAATTCATAAAAATTCTTATAAAAGTTGAAAACCATGAAAACCCATAAGAAAACCATAAAACCCTATAAACAGTTAAAACCACCAAAATCTAAAAAATGGGGAAATGGCAAAAAATACCTAAAAGACCCAAAAAAGAAATGAAAAACCCAAAAACACATAAAAACCATAAAAACCTCTAACCCCCCCCACCCAAGTACTAAAAACCACTAAAAACTCTAAAAACCCTTTAAACACTTAAAAACATTAAAAAATATATAAAAATCTATAAAACCCCTAAAAACTCAAAAGACCCCTAAGACCCCAAACAAAAACTATAAACACCCTAAAATACTCAAAATACCAAAAACCCTAGAAACCCACAAAAAATCATAAAAACCCATAAAAATACCTAAAAATTTAGAAACCCCTAAAACGCCTGAAAACACTAAGGAAACATTAAAAACCTAAAAACTATTAAAACCCATTAAAACCTAAAAATGCTAAAAACCCTAAAAAACCCTAAAACTATACAAAATATAAAAACCATTAAAACTCCTAAAACCTTAAAATACCTACAAGACTATAAAAATACAAAAATATAATAAAAGTCTAAAAACCCATTAAACCCTAAAAAAATTAAACAAATTCAAAAATACCAAAAAACACTCAAAAAGACAAAAATAACCCTGAAAACCCAAAAAACCAAAAAAAACCCCAAAACCCTAAAAATCCATAATAAACCCAAAAAATCATAAAAATCTATAATAAACACAAAAAATCATAAAAATTCTATAAAATTTGAAAACAAAATTAGAAATATAAAAACCCAAAACCCTTAAAACCCTAAATGAAAATAATAAAAAAACATCCTAGAATCCAAAAAAATCTAAAAACCTTAAAAACCCTAGAAACCCTAAAAAACCATAAAACCCCTAAAATTTTCTGAAAACCCTAAAACCCCATAAAATTCCAAAAAAGGGATAAAATCAATCAAAAATAGAAATACACAAAAAAACATAAAAAATCTAAATAAAATATTAAAAATCTAAAAAGAAAAAACCCTTAAAAACGCTAAAAAGACTAAAAACCCTAAAAAGTACCTAAAAACACAAAACCTCCCAAAAAACCCTAAACCCCCTAAAATCATTACAAACCCTAAAACCCCTTAACAACCCTAAACATAGAAAAAATTGAAAATCCATTTAAACACCTTTAAATATTAAAAAATTCTAAAAACCCATTAAACCCAAAAAACTAAAAAAACTCAAAAATCCAAAAAACTAAAAAACCCATAATAACCCTCAAAGTCTCCAAAAAACATAAAACCCAAAAAAAATCCTAAAAAACATCTAAAATCTATAAAAACATATAAAATCCTAAAAACCCCAAAGAAAACCTAAAACCCTAAAAAACTTAAAACCCCTAAGAAATGTAAAAAATGGTAAAAACCTTAAAAATCTTAACAACCCAGAAACCCTAATACTTTAAAACCCAAAATAAACATAGAAACCAAAAAAACATAAAAACTCTAAACCTACTAAAAACTCTGAAAAACACTTTAAATTCCTAATAATTTTATAAACTCTAACAAACCATTAAAACCTGAAAAAAATTCAAAAAAACACAAAGATAAAAAACCATAAAACCCTAAAAATCCTAATAATCCTAAAAAAACTCAAAATCCCTAAAAAACACAAAAAAACATAAGAATCCTAAAAAGACCTAATAACCATAAAAACATAAAACCCCTAAACTCCTTAAAAATCCGTGGAAAACCATAAAAATCTAAAAACACATAATACCCCTAATAACATAAAAACCCTAAAAAACCTAAAAAAATATAAAACCCCCAAAAACCAAAACACTATAAAATCCCTTAAAAGCTAAAAAACCCATAAAAACAATAAAAAACCTAAAAACTCTAAAAAACATTTAATTCGCTAATAAATTAAAAAATATAAAACCGTAAAACCCCAAAAAACAAAAAAACTAAAACTATGGTAATAACCCATAAAACACTAAAAACCCTAAAAATCTATAAAAATCTTAAAAGAAGAATTAAAAATCACTAATAAAAATAAAAAACTCGTAAGAAAATGAACAACTCCAAGAAAACCTTAAATCCTAAAGAAAACCAAAAAGATAAAAAAACCTAAAAAAACTCTACAGACCAAAAACCCCAAAAACCCCCTAAAAACATGGAAAACCAAAAGAACCAAAAAAACCTAAAAATATTAAAAAACAAAAAAATATATATAAACCATAATAAACACTAAAAATCATAAAAATAACTAAATATCCCAAAAAAAATAAAAAACCTAAAATAAGTGAAAAACTCCAAGAAACCCCTAAAAACCTAAGAACACCTAAAATCCATAAAAACCCTAAAAATTCTACAAAGTAAAAAACCCAAAAAATCAAAAAAACCCTAGAAAAAAAAAACCAAAAATCTTTAAAAAAAACTAAAAACCTATAGAAACCCAAGAAACCATTTAACCCATTAAAATGCTAAAAATCTATAAAAACCCAAATAACTCATAAAAACATAAAATTACCTAATACCCCAAAAAACAATAAAAACCCTAAAAACCTTGAAAATCCCTACAAACCGTGAAAACATAAAAACCATAAAAAATCCATCAAAATCACTAAAATTTTAAAAAACACTAAAAACCTTGTAACCCCCTCAGAAAACCATAAAAAACTAAAAACACTCCATACCCTTAAATACATTAAATTGCTAAAACCCATAAAACCACCTATGAACCCTTAAAACCCATAAAACCCTCTAAGAAACCTAAAAACCCATAAAAACCTAAAAACACGTTAAAAACTCTAAAGAACTTCAAACCCCTAAAAATGTTAAAAAACACAAAATACAATTAAAAGCCCTAAATTTTTTAAACCCCCCGTAAAACCCCCAAAATACCCTAAAAACCCTAAAACCCCAAAAAACCGAAACACCCTTAAAAAGGTAAAAAAATCTAAAAACCCAAAAAACATAAAAACCCTAAATAACCTAAAAATTTCTAAAAACCATAAAAAACCCTGAAAACCTAAAAACTATAAAAATCCGTAAAAACCCATTAAAATATCTAAAAATTTAAAATGCCCTATAAATATTGAAAACCCCTTATGAAAACCTAAAAGTCAAAAAAACACATAAAACCTCTAAAACCTAAAAATCCCTAATAACATTAAAAATAAACTAAAACCACTAAAACCCTAAAAACCATAAAACAACTAAAAACCAAAAAAACATAAAACATATAAAAAACCTAAAAACCAATAAAAAATCTAAAACCTATTAAACCCCTTAAAACATTGAAAAATCTAAAAACCCATAAAACCCATAAAAGCTCAGGAAAAAAAACAAATATCCCAAAGAAACCATAAAAACCCTAAAAACCCTAAAACCCTTAAAAATCGACAAAAACCCTAAAAACCCTAAAAATCCTAATAAATAATTAAATATTCCTAAAAATATAAAACCCATAAAACCCTGAAAACAGTGAAGAAACCATTAAAAACAAAAAAACATGTTACCCATAAAAACCTAAAAGACCCTTAAACCCCAAAAATTGTAAAAAAAACATTGAAATCCCAAAAACCCAAAAAACATAAAATTCCCTAAAAATCCTTTAAAAACTACAAAAACCCTAAAAATAACCAATAACATAACAAAAACTAATACTAAAAATCCATAAGAAACCCATAAAAACCTAAAAACACATAAAACTCCCAAAAACCAAAAAATATAAAAAAACCATTAAATCCATAAAAACACTAAAAATAATAAAACCTTTAAAAACCATAAAAAATTATAAGACCCATAAAAACCCTAAAAACCAATAAAAACTAAAAAACCCTTTAAACTGCTAAAAATGTTATTAAACATTAAAAAAACATAAAAACCCTAAAAAATAAAAAATCTTCTAAACCAGCCCCAAAACCCATAAATACAATAATAACCTAAAACCCCTAAAAAACCTAAAAATCCCTAAAACCCCCAAAAACCATAAAATCATAAAAACCCTAAAAATTCATAAAAAGGTATAATGATCTAAAAACTACAAATATCCCTTAAGGAAACCTTAAAACCTAAAAGCACTAAAAACCCCTTAAACCCTTTAAAACAATAAAACCCCTAAAAACATAAAAAATACAAAAAACCTTAAAAAACCCTAACCTCCCCAACCCCAAAACCCCTTTTAAAAATAAAAAACCCATTTAAATAACTAAATACATTAAAAAAATAAGAAAATAATAGAACCTTAAAAATAAAAAACCCTTAAAACCCAAAAAACCAAAAAAACAATAGACACTATAAAACCCCTAAAGACACTCAATATCCATAAAATACCAAAAACCCATATAATTACTAAAAAATTCATAAAAATACCTAAAAAACCCATTAAAACCTAAAAATCCCTAAGAAAACCTTAAAAATGTAAAAACACATAAAATAACTAAAAAACTAAAAATAAATAAAAACTCTAAATACCGTAAAAACCATAAAACCTCTAAAAACCATTAAAAACACTAAAAACCCATAAACCACCTAAAAACAAAAAAAACTATAAAAACCCCAAAAACCCAAAAACCCTTTAAAACCCTCAAAATCCCTAAATCCCCAAAGAAACCATAAAAATATATAAAATCCATAAAAATACATAAAAACCCTAAAAAACCTAAACATTCCTAAAAACTGAAAACACCATAAAAACGCACAAAAAAACATAAAAACCCCTTAAAACCCTTAAAAACCTAAAACCCACTAAAATCAATTTATACCCAAAAAAACTGAAACCATTAAAATCATTACAAATTAAAAAAAACTAAAAATTTAAAAATACCAGAAAATCCCAAAGATATTATAAAAAACATAAAACCCTCAAAATACCTAATAGCCTTAAACCCATAAAAATCCTAAAACCACTAAAAATCCTAAAAAACATAATATTCTATAAAACCCTGAAAACCCCTAACAAAACCTTCAAACCCAACAAACACTTAAAACCCCTAAAAACCTAAAAAACCTCAATGTCTAAAAATCCCTAAGAGCCCTATAAACCATAAAACACCTCAAAATATGAAAAAATGCTAATAAGCATAAAAATACTAAAAAACAGTAAAAATTCCTAAAGACATAAAAACCCTAAGAAATAATAAAAACTACATGGAAAACCATAAATACCTAAATACACTTGAAACCACCAAATAACATAAAATACTAAAAACCCTAAAACCCAGAAAAATTCACAAAGACACATAAAATCCCTTAAAACGCATAAAAAAACATTAAACCCCTAAAAACCAATAAAAACTATTAAATCAATTTAAACCCCTAAAACATTAAAGAATTACAAAACCATAAAACCATAAAACACTCATAAAAACCTAAAACCCCACCAAAAGAAATAAAAAAACCCTACAAACCTTAAAAACCATAAAACCCCTCAAAATCCTTAAATATACTAAAAACCATACAAATCCTATTTAAAAAAATTATAAACATAAAAAACCCTAATAATCCTAAAAAACTATAAGAAAACAATAAAAACATTAAAACACTTAAAACCCCTAAAAACCCTAAAAACCCTTAAAACACTACAAACCATAAAAAATCTTATAAGCCTTAAAAATAAAGAAATCCCCTAAAACCTTATGAAAACTTTAAAAAACACTTAAAACACTAAATAATTTTTATAAACAAGAAAACATAAAAATCCTAAAAAACTCAATAAAAGCCTAAAAACCCAAAATACATAAAAAGCTAAACACCCCAAAAAACCCAAAAAAGTCTCAAAATCTCTAAAAACAAAAAAACCATAAAATTAAAAGAAATTTTATAAAGATCCCTAAAAACATAAAAAAATTTCAAACCCAATAAAAACTATTACAAAAATAAAAAAAAAACAAAAAAATATACTTCAAAACCATTAAAACCAAAAAACACTTAAAACACAAATAGACAAAAAAACCCTAAAAACCTTGAAAACTATAAAAAAAAATTGAAACCCTAAAAATTACTAAAAACTAAAAAAACCCATTTAACACCTATAAACATTTTAAAACTATAAGAACCCATTAAATCCCTAAAACCCCCAAAACCCCAAAAAAACTATAAAAATTTCTAAAAACCCTAACAACCATAGAAATACCTAAATACCCAAAACCCATACCAAATTTAAAAATTTCTAAAAAATTCCAAGAAATGCAAAACAATGAAAACACTAAAAATCCTAATAAATTACTTATATCCGAAAAACATTTATAACCCCTAAAAATCCTAAAAAACACTAAAACCCCAAGACACCATAAAAACCACTAAAAACCCTAATATCTGTAAAAACAACAAAAAACTTGAAAAACATTTAAAAATCCTAAAAACCCATAACAAACCTAAAAGACACTAAAAAATATAAAAATAAATTTAACCCCTAAAAATGCTAAAAAATCTAAAGGACATTAAAAACCCTAAATACTCAAAAACTCTAAATATCCAAAAATAATAGTAATAACCCTAAAAACACTAAAACAACCATAAAACCCATCAATATACCTAAAAACATTAGGAACAAAAAATTAATAAAAAATCATGAAAAATCCCTATTGATGTAAAAAAACTCTACAACCCTAGAAAACCTCTAAAAAACCTTAAAAACCAAAAAACACTTAAAAAACCTAAAAATATAAAATACTATAAAAACCCTTAAAATATTAAAACCCCTAAAAATCACTAAAACATTGAGATCCCTTGAAATCTCTAAAAAATTATACAACTCTAAAAAACTGTAAAAACCCTAAAAGACTCAAAAAACACAAAAACCCCATTAAACCATAAAACCCTAAAAAACCTAAAAACCCAAAAAAATCATTAAAAACCCTAAAAAATGTAAAAGTTCCCTAAAAACGTAAAAAAAATACAAACCCATAAATCCAATAAGAATCTTGTAAAAACCTAATAACACTAAAACCCATTAAAAAACTAAAAATAAATCTAAAAACACTAAAAATCAACTAAAAACATAGAAAATCATAAAATCCATTAAAAACCATAAAAACCTCAATTCCATAAAAACACAAAACACCTTAAAACCCCTAAAATCGTTAAAAAATTTCTAAAAACCATAAATTCCCTAGGGAACATAAAAAAACTAAAAATAAAAAAATCCACAAAACCCTAAAAACCCACAAAATCGCTAAAAACCCTAAAAACCATAATAATCACAAAGACCCCCCAAAATCCCTAAAAACATAAATCCCTAAAAACTCTAATAAAAAACATAAAATAATTAAACAATTAAACCCACTTAAAAACCTAGAAACTATAAAAAAGTTGAAAATCCCAAAAAATCCCCAAAAACCCATAAAAATTGTTAAAAACTTTAAAACCCTTAAAACCTACAAAACCCTCAAAACCCACTAAAAAATCAAAAAACCTTTAAACCCTAAAAATTTTCAATAACTCAAAAAACCATAAAAACTCAAAAAACCTCAATAGTCCCAAAAAATTATATGAACCCTAAAAACAATCAAAATTCTAAAAAACGCTAAAAACCCAAAAAATACCTAAAAATACCTAAATATCAATAAAATTTTAAAAATTCCAAAAAACCCTCAAAACCTTAAGAAAACCATAAAAAATACTTAAAAACAATAAAAATGGTAAAAAACCAAAAAACCCTAAAATTGGAAAAACTCTAAAAACCATCAAATTCCCTAAAACCCCTAAAAACTCTAAAAATCCTAAAAAATCCTAAAAAATAAAAAAATTCTAAAAACCCTAAAAACACTTAAAATTCCAAACAACATAAAAATCTAACACATAAAAAATCCATATAAAGAATGTAAATGCCTAAAAAATCCTTAATACCCAAAAACCCTAACAGCCCTAAAACCCCTAAAACCCCCTAAAAACACTAAAAAACATTTAATCCCCAAAAAACCTAAAAAACCTTAAAAAACTCAAAAAAATCAACAAAAACCCATAAAATTCACAAAAATCATAAAACCATGAAAATTACTAAAACTTTAAAAACTATAAAATTCCTAAAAAATCCCTAAAATCCCTAAAAAATAAAAATCATAAAACCCCTAAAAAACACTAAGAAAACATTTAAAATTAAAAAACCCTTAAAACCCCAAAAAACATAAAAACTCTAAGAACCCTAAAAAACCCAAAAAACCCAAAAAACTGAAAAACCACAAAAAACATTTAAGGGCCACAAAATCAAATTAGAACCCAAAAAACCACTAAAAATTTATAAAAATACATTAAACCCCAAAAAACATTAAAAAATTTAAAAAAAACGTTAAACCCACTAAATAACTAGAAGTCACTAAAACCCTAAAACCCAATAAAAATCGTAAAATAGTAAAAATCTCTAAAACCCCTCAATATTCATACAAAATTTTAAAATATTAAAAAAATCCTTACAAATATAAAAACCTCTAATAACCCAAAAAACACCAAATAAAACCTTAAAAAATAATAAAATCTTAAAACACCTCAAACCCCTAAAAAACCAAAACCATAAAAGTGCCTAAAACCCCTAAAACCCCATAAAACACTTAAAAAGCATAAAAATCCTGAAAGATCTCTTAAAATACATATTAATATAAAAAACCCAATTAACCAAATAAACTCTAAGATACCCTTTAAAACCTAAAAAACATAAAACCTCAATAAACATAAAAAACACCGAGGACCTAAAATCTCTAAAACCCCCTAAGCCCTATAAAAACACTTAAAACATTAAAATCCCTAAATCCATAAAATCTAGTTAAAAAACTAAAAACCCTTTCAAAAATTAAAAACATTAAAAACTCTAAAAAACATAAAACCTGAAAAAATGAAAAAAAACACTAAAATCCCAAGAAACCCACAAAACCCCTAAAACCCTAAAAACCCTCAAATCCCAAAAAAACCATGAAAACCCATAAAATCATATAAAATACCAAAAAATTCTATTAAAAGATAAAAACACATAAAAATGAAAAATCCTAAAATCCATAAAACCATGAAACCCATAGAACCCAATAAAAACATTAAAGAATCCTAAAACCCCTTAAAAAGAATAAAAACCCACTGGAAACTCAAACAACCCATTAAACCCATAAAACATTATAAAAATCTAAAAAACATTTAACCCACGAAAAAATAAAAAAAAACATAATACTTCAAAAAACCATAAGAACCATAAAACCCCTAAAAACCTTAACAACCCTCAAAATCCCTAAAAACCTAAAAACATTAAAAGTCTTAAAAGTCCCTAAATGTCATTAAAAATGTAAAAACCCATAAAAAACAGGAAAACCAAAAAACCATAAACACATAAATACCCTATAAACCCCTAAAAACCATAAATAAACTAAAAAAATGAAACCCTAAAAAACATAAAAACCCTAAAACTATAGAACATCCAAAAACCATACAAACCCCAAAAAAACAAAAAAAAAACCCAAAAAACCCACTAAAAACTCTAAAAACCCTTTAAACCCCTAAAAATGTTGAAAAACTCAAAAAACCTTAGAAACCCTACAAAACTGAAAAAAACCATAAAACCCAAAAAACTATAAAAAAACTAAAACCTAAAAACTCTAAAAACTCTCAAAATCCCTAAAAACCATTAAACCCATACAAATAATAAGAAAAAGTCCTAAAAATGCCTAAAAACATAAAAACCCCTTAAAACCTAAAAAACCCTATGAAAACGTTAAAATATTAAAACAAAAAAACCCCCAAACAACCCTAAAAACACTAGAAACCATAAAACATTAAAAAACTTAAAACCCCGGATAATCCATAAAAACCCTAAAAACCATAATTTTTTTAAAAAAAATCCCTAAAAATCCCAAAAAAACTGTAAAAACCCCAAAAACCATGAAAACTACTTAGAAAACATCATAAACCTGAAAACACTTAAAACTTTTAAAAATCCTAAAAAATTCTAATACCATTAAAAAGAACCTAAAAACCCTAATATTTGTCAAAACCAAAAAACCCAATAAAACCCAAAAAACCAATATAACCCTAAAAAACCTACAAACTCTAAAACACTTTAAACCCCAAAATATGTTAAAAACACAAAAAAACTATAAAAGTTACAAATGTTTTAAAATAACCAATAGAACCCTAAAAGAAAATAAAAAAAGCTAAAACCCCTAAAACCCCTAAATACCTTCAAAATCCCTAAAACACTAAAAAACATCAAAATCCATAAAATCCTGAATGACCTAAAAATAACTAAAATAAAAAACCATTAACCTTAAAAACTATAAAAAATCATCAAATACTTTAGACACTTAAAATCCCAACTAATCCTAAAAAATGCTAAAAACCATAAAAAACCCAAAACCCTAAAAACATAAAAATCTAGAAAAACATTAAAAAATCCTAAAAACCAATAAAAACCTAAAAACTCCTAAAAACACTAAACCCCTTTAAAATACAAAAAAACCTTAAAAATAAGGAACCCAAAAAATCCCTAAAAACCCAAAATATCCCAAAATATCCCTAAAAATCTATAGGAACATAAAAAAACTGTTAAATCCCTAAAAAAACACTAACAAAACTTTAAAAACCAAAAAACCCTTAATACCCCAAAAAATTAAAAATTATAAAAACCCAAAAAACAAGGAAAACTCTAAAAAACCCTAAAAACATTAAAAATACTTAAAACTATTAAAAACCACAAAAATAATAAAAAAATACCTATAGAGTTAAAAAACTATAAAAATAAAAAAAGACCATAAAACCCCAAAAAACTAAAAAATACCTAAAACTCCATAAAAACCCTATAAACCAAAAAAAATATAAAACCCCTATAAACACCTAAGAACTTTAAAAATCTCTAAAAAAATCTTAAAACCCAAAAAACTCAAATAAAACCCTCAAGCCCATACAAATATTAAATCCCTAAAAATGATAAAAACCCTAAAGACCCTCAAATACCAAAAAACCTCTAAAATACAATGGAAATCCTAAAAAAACCCCTAAAATTATAAAATATGGATATAACCCTCAAAACAATGAAAAACCCTAAGAAAACCTAAAAAACATAAAAAAACTTAAAACCCATAAAAAATCTAAAAAACAGACAACTTCAAAAACCCCTAAAAACACCAAAAAACCCTAAAAACCAAAAAACGCCTAAAAACCTGAAAAACACTAAAAACTGTAAAAACCCACTAAAAACTATAGAACCCATTTAAACTCTTGAAAACATTAAAATATCCAACCTAAATACCCTAAAAATAAAACAATAACCAAAAACACCAAAAAACCATCAAAACCCTAAAAACATTAAAAATCCCTTAAAATCTTATAAACCCATAAAAATCCAAATATATCCCTAAAAATACCTAAAAACCCATAAAATTCAAAAATACATTAATAAAACAAAAAAAACATAAAAACAATCAACACCCCTAAAAAACCAAAAACAACTAAAAACCAAAAAACACAAAAACCATAAAAATTATAACAAACAATTAAACCTTAAAAAACCCTAAAACTGATAAAACCCCTAAAAACACTAAAAAATATTAAATCCATTTTTACCCCTAAAAATATTAAAAAATCTAAAAAACTTTACAACCCTTAAAAAATAAAAAAAAATAATAATAAAACCCCAAAAAACAATAGAAACCATAAAACCCCTAAAAACACTAAAAAACCTAAAAATTCCTAAAAACCATTAAAATCCATAAAAATTTTAAAAACCCATAAAACATAAAATCCCTTAAGAAATCTGTAAAAACCTAAAATCACATAAAACCATTGACAATCCAAAAAAGGATAAAAACCATAAAAATCCTCAAACCCCTAAAAACGGTGAAAACCATAAAAACCTTAGAAACCATTAAAAACCCCATGAAAATCCAAAATCCCACATAAAAATCTAAAATTCTTTTAGTCCCCTAATAATGTTAAAAACCCCTTAGAAAACATTAAACCCCCAAAAACCAAAAACCCAAAAAATCTAAATCACTAAAAACCCCAAAGTGAATAAAAATTCAAAAAATCCCTAACATTCTATAAAAATGTAAAAAACACTAAAACCCATAAAACCCAACGAAAAGATTAAAAACATAAAAAAACATAGAACCCCTAAAACATAAAAAAATATAATATCCTAAAAAACCAAAAACCTTTAAAAACCAAAAAACCCCTAAAAATCTAAAAAACCCAAAACCCATAAAAACCCAAAAAAAATTAAAAAATATATATAATCCTATAAACTCCTAAAATATAAAAAAATACAAGAACACTTAAAAAATAAAAACTCAAAAAACCCAAAAAAATGTAAACAAAAATTAAACCCATAAATCCCTCAAAATCCTTAAAACCCTAAAAACCCATAAAAACTTAAACAAATCCCTAAAAACCGAAAAATCCCGAGAACCCTAAAAATCCCAAAGAAAACCATCAAAATCTAAAAACACTTAATATTCCAAAAACCCTAAAAAGTCAAAAAAACACTACAAAACCCAAAAAATCATAAAACCACAAACCCCCTAAAACATTAAAAAACTAATTAAATCCATAAAACCCAAAAACCCACTGGAAACTATAAAAATAGTTCAAACCCCTAAAAATGTCAAAAAAGATTTTAAAAAACTTAATAACCCTAAAAACTAAAGATATAACATGAAAAAAACTACAAATACCATAAAATCCATAATTACCCTAAAAATCCAAAAACCCATCAAAATCCTAAAAACCCTAAAAACCATAAAAATCTTTAAAATCCCTATACACCCTTTAAAAACCCAAAAAACTATGAAAAACCATAAAAACATAAAAACACTTAAAACAAATAAAAAACATAAAAAATAATAAAAAATCTACAAAAACCCTACAAACCCTAAAAAATATAAAACCATAAAAACAATTGTAACCTTATAAACCCTAAAAATCCATAAAAACCATAAAAACCACTAAACAAATAAATACACTATTCAAACCCATAAAAAAGTTAAGAACTTCAAAAAACCTTTAAATAATTAAAAACATAGAAAAACTAAAACCCAAAAAACAAAAAGGAACCCTAAAACCAAAAAAAAATTTAGAACCCTCTAAAACCATAAAAAGTTTAAAAATATTAATATTCATAAAAAACCGTAAAAATCAGTAAAACATAGAAAACCCATACATCCTTGGAAATCCCCTAAGAAAACCTTAAAAACCTTAAAACTCTTATAAATCCTATAAAAAATCTAAAATCCCTAAAATACCTAAAAATCCATAAATCCATAAAAACCCCTAAAAACCCTAGAAACTCCTAAAACCATAAAAAAACTAAAAAAAATCTAAAAACCCAATAAACCACTAAAAGAATTGAAAAAATAAAAAAACATTAAGAACCTAGAAAATTCAAAAAATAAAAAATAAAAACCCAAAAAATAACATAAAAAACCTAAAACCCCTGAAATGCCTTAAAATCCATAAAACCCTAAAAAACATAAAAATACTAAAAGTAACTTAAAATCCCTAAATGCAGACAAAAATAATGAAATCCCTAAAACCCTTAATAAAACCATAAAAACATAAAAACACATAAAACCCATGGAAACCAAAAAAATTAAAATACCTTAAAAATAATAAAACCAATTAATTCTATGATTAACAAATCAATAGAATCTTTCATTCACTTGGACCGCTCCCTTATCATTGGTCCACCAACTCCCCACAATGAGTCTTGTGAAATCAGGCGCATTCCTCCATCCTTATCAAGTTATCCTTCAACCCCTAGATTCCCATGTGTTCCCTGATCATCATCATCCCCTCCCCCCTCAGAAGGATCTATCCAAAAATATGAAAATTTAGTGGGAGATAGATCTGTAACATTAATGGTGACACTTATATTTCCATATCAATCAGGTAACTCAATCTTTTAGAAAATATCATTGATCTTCTCTATGACGGGGAAAGGTCCATATTCTTAAGGATAATGTTTTTATTTTCAATGCTTTAGGAACCTCCCCTTAGCATGTTTTTATATAACAAACCACTTGGATCAAATGTAACTCATTTCTAACACTTCCTTGATCAATTACCATATTCTTGTAATATAAATAGAAAATAAGATAGAATTTATGGGTTAGCAGAGTTAGTGGAAAAACATTTTCCCTTTAATAGAATAATGATGGTTTCATACCCCTATAAATATCTTTTTTTCACTCTTTTTCCTAAAAATAGCTTAACTTTTTCCCTCAATACACTTGTTTTTACTCATTTTTTAACTCTTTTTTTCCATCCCTTCTCTTTCCCTCATTTATTTTTGTGTCCCTCGTCACTCATTTTTCACTCTTTTTTTCATTCTCTATATTCTATTTATCTATTTTATTTTCATATCTTTTCATAATATCTCTCAATCCTCACCAAGTATTGATAATATTTCAACAGTATCAAGAGTGTATATATAATAATCCCCCAATTATACTCAATTGAATAGATGTTAGTGTATCCATCATGTGTGACCCTCCTATCAAATTTCCAGCCTCTTCCCAAAAAAATATGACTAGTATTTATACGAACAACATCACATATCACCTTGTCTTCATACTTCCCAAATGAAATTGGAACTTTCACTTGCTTAGTGACTTTTACATCCCAACTATGATTTAACCATTTCAATCTATAAGTTCTAGGATACTTGTTCCTAACTAAACCCAATTTATCAACAATCAACCAACTTGCTACATTTGTGAAACTAGAACCATCAGTGATTATATTATATAATTTATTATTGATGAGGAAAATAGTATGAAAAATTTAATCTAATTTCTCTTGATCATTTTATCCTTCGGGTTGATCATTCAAAGAAAATATTACCATAAGAATTTCTCTATATACGGTGATCTCTATTTCCATATATGAACAATACTAATGTGGTGGAATTATATCATTTCTTGAGGTAGTACTAAGAAAACCTCCATCATCCAAAAGAATCATGGTCCTCTTATTTGGGCATTTCATGAAAAAATTCCTAAATCCTGGAATTTTAAAAAAATTGATATCACATTGTTTAGAAACAAACTTACCTATTGTTTTAACTTTTTATCCCAAAAATAAATTTTTTTTTGTTATGAAATTTGAATTCATTGTGTGTAACCATACTTTTTATTGTCGTTTGGAATCCATGAACATGAAATAATATTTATAATCCTTACCATAATATATATGGCACATTCTTCTTTAATTTACTTTCTTCTCTACTTTAATATCCATGTAAAGAAGATCATCTATATCCAAATAGTGGTTCATTTCCATTATATCTTAAATGCCATGGTTTAGGCCATTCACAAACCATTCCATGGTGTCCTCTCACTCCACATCAATATTTTCCAAAATCATGGTGATATATATGTCTTTATAATAATCCTAAACACTCATAGATCCTTGTATTAATCATTAGAATTTTAGGAAAAATCATGAATATTATGTCTAGAAATAAACATATTATGCATTACCACTTTCATCTCCCCATCCCTAGTGCTTTATAATTAGAAAGGTATTTCAATTCATCCATCCTTGTATTCAAAATTTGGAATTTTTCTTGTTAAAATTTCATTGAAAACATAGTATATGCTTCATTTTTGTTACTCACCATTTCTATTTATGAATCCATTAAGAAACTTTTGATTGAAATTATAATATACCTCAAATAATCCCTCATGTTTTTATTCTTGAAAATATTATGTTTTCTTGTGTTTCACTCAATTATATTTTTTTACCAAATGTAACACTATTTACTTTAACCACTCAATTTTATACCTATATAATTATCACCCAATTCCAAAAAAAAATCAAATGGATTAATGGAGTGTGGAAATACTAAACTAAATTTCAAAGATAAAATAAAAAAATGGATTCAAGAAGAAAATGTAGTAATAAGAACATAGTTTATTAAGAAAAATGATAAATGAATGTAGGACTCCAAAAATTGAACTTTTTGACCATCCCAATTTATTTAATTTTTGGAACTTTTTTTGGAATAAATTTAGTTTCAATAAGTTTAATTTTCAATATGTAAATGCAGGAGATGTAAAAAAATTTAAAACAAAAAGATTAATTGAACTGAGAGTTGCGTTGTAACACCCCGACCCACCTCATTTTCATGAGTAGTGGTGGCGGAGCTGCTATGAATTAGGTGACATCCCCAAGACACCAATGGTTGTTAATAAATTTCAAGGGCCTCATAAATAGTTATGGGATTATTTTCCCTTTCAATATAAAACTACCAAATCAATGATAACCATAAAAACTAAACTTCTTAATGATACATGAGTACATAAATGTAAGACAATACAAGCCTAAACAAAAATAAAATATGAGAGTACAAGTGTAATCAATGTGACATAAAAAGTGGAATCAAATTATAATAAAACCAAAAGACTCCAAATATACCAAATAGTATCCCAATCCTCTCCATTCTCTAAAACTACATGCCTAAACCAAGGTACCAGGTAGAATAAATAAATAACTAGGATACCTATCCTTTACTTGTGTCTTGATATATAACATATGAAAATGTTCCATAGTGCCCAAGTTTGAGGTGAGTGTAAAAACTAGTAGGATTACCAAGATGTCTTCCCAACTCATTCAACAAGGATTTAACATGTTATAAAATTTATATAAAATAGTTTAAAAAAATAAAGCATTTTATATTCAATAAAAATAGTTTCCAAGGAAAACAATAAAACTATCATTCAAAACCATTTTTTTCAAGGAAATCATCAGAAACTAACACAATAATTTTTAAAGAACATCAAAAAATCTTTTATCCAATTCTCATTTTGTGTTTTTTCATTAAACTTTCCATGTCCACACACATTCTTATCACAAATTCACACAATGTCTTGGTGTTACCATTGACGGTGGCAATTCATGTCCATAATCAATCCCTTTCATGATGGTACTTCATGACCATAATATATCCCATTAAAATCATTCCCAAGTATTATTACCAAATAATATCAATTATTTTAAATAAAATAGTTTAGAAAAATAATTTACATTCATCAACTGGCTATAATTTTAAAACCACTATTTTAAATTTATAAAAAATGATTTTCCAAAAAGCCTTACAATTCTAATGATTTCCCAAACCACGATTCAAACTAGAATTCCATAAAATCGCACACTTATTTTTAAAAAAAATTTCAAGAAATTAAGTCAATTTTATATCAAGAATTCATGTTCTAATCAATAGGAGTTGATAAAGATCCACCAACATCTTAAACATAGGATAAAATGAAAAATTGAATAATAACTAAAACAAAACGGATTTAAATATTCAATATTCCAATAAAGATCATGTTTTGTTCAATAAAAACAATCATATCCCATCATTATTGACATCAAACTATATAGATTTATCCCCAATGAACTAGATGCGTGATTCCAAAATAGGTAAGGAGAAGAGATCTATGGAAAATGATGAAGAATGGTCACTTACCAATGAATCAAGGTATCCAACGCACTTGGATTTTTCTAAGAATCCCTCTAAGATCAAAAGGAATTTTATACACCTCCTTGGAAGGAAGATGAATTTTTATTATGGCCTATTTAGGTAAAAAACTAAGATTTTTTGGATGTAAATCGAATTAGATCTTTAATTTCTGAATCTAATTTTCCATGGTGCATGGTTAGGGCACACAATTCGGAAAACCTTGAACTAACTATTCATGATACACTACCTCAAAAAATAGCTCACATGGTTGGACCACACAATTATAAAACCTGTGTGAGAACCTTTATCAACCCCACTGTCCAGCAATGCATGCTTTTTATTGGGCATCCACATGGTTTGGCCAAAATATGTGACTAAATGTGCACCACCCGAGTGTCAACTATTTCAGTTTCATGGTTTATTGGAGGTGTTTCATTGTTTATAATAATCATTCTCAAACCATTAACCTCTATAAAATCCGAAAAACATTCCAAATATCTTTAAAAACTCCCAATACATAATCTAATCATTTTATAAACTTAAACTAAATAAATAAAGGGTCATTTACTAGAAATAATGGGTGATATATTATCCCATACATTGAAATTCCATCAAATATGAGTATAAATATATAGTTTTACTGAAGAGTACTATCAATTTCCTCATTATTTACACTTAATGCTTTAATGCTTCCTCCAAAATCTAACCATGATTCCATAAAATACACACTAGACCAATGCTTTTAACATACATTACTTTCTCTTACCTATCCAGAATCTATACCAGCTCATGAAACACTATAGCATTCTGATCTAGATCAATGTGATCCCATCGAATTATATGGTATGGTTCAGGATGATACTACATCAATTGAGATACATGATACACATTATGTATTGAACTAAACCTTGACAGAATAGATAACATATATTCCACCCAACTTACCCATTAAAGTAAATCAAATGGGCTTATGTATCATGGATATAACTTTCTATACTTTACAAAATGATGATTCCCAAGCCTTGGAGAAATTCTCCAGAACACATGATCAATCATATAAAATGACAATGGTTATCGATGATGATATTCATATGATTTATAAAAACTCAATGAGGTATTTATCTTTGTTCCAATTAACTAAATCTTTGTCACTGTATCTTTCACAAGGCATGGTCTAACAAGTGATGTCTTTCCTGTTTCCGCCCAAAATTGTGGAGAATGATAAAGGATCCCCATACAATAACTCAAAAGAAGATATATGTATGGAGTCCTGATAACTATTATTATAATATAAATCCAATAATGTTATTTGATCCTCCCATGATTAAGTAAAATCCATTATAGAATTCCAAATCATGTCCTCCAATTTTGGATCATCCTTTCAGATTGTCCAAACATTTGAGGATGATACATAGTACTCATAGTCAATTGAGTCCTATGGGTTTTCTGTATATATTTACAAAAATGAGACAGAATTTTGGGGTATCTTTCAGATAAAATATAGATTGTAACACCATTCTTCTTTACCACATCTCATATATATATTTTTGAAGTGTCCTCCACCATATTGGATTCACAAATACAGATGAAATGAGCCGAATTTGTGATATGATCCACTATCAACCATATGAAATCATGTTTCTAAGACTTCCTTGGTTGAACTCTTAGAAAATACATAGATATCTACTTCTATATCCATATAAGAATCGATAAAGACTATAGTATACCCCCTGGCCATTGGTGCTCTACCATAACCTGTTGACAGGTGAGGCATATCAAAACAAACTCAGCCACCTTTATTTTTATTCCAGTATATAATTTTTTTATTTCAGTCCCTTATACATAATGTTTTTTCTAGGATTAAAAACCCATATCAAATGGTGATAATAATGAAGGTGTTGTTACAGATAATCCAAAGGTACGACCAGCTGATCTTAAAACCAAAAAATGATCTTCTTTCAAGATTCTATCCCTCAATGGTATTTCCACCGTTATGCTTTTGCCTTATAGAAATAAATTTAAAAATGGATGTATGTTACACTTTAAACTTCTTTACCAAATCAGGGAAAAAAATCCAGAAAGAAAATATCAACACTACCATGATCTTCAAAATCCAAGTACATGTCAAAAATCACTAATGTTTGATGCTATTGATCTGAAGCCTCTTTCATTGGAAAACTATATGAATTTATCCTCAATGAATCTTCAACAAAGTTATATTTACCTAGTGTATACATTAATTCAATGTTAACCATTTTGAAGATACTCCATCCCCCATCATTGTCTTAGATTCAAATATCATTATGATAAAACAATTCAGGCTCTTATGATATGTAAACATTAATAATTTATCAACAAAAATATAATGAATTTGGGTTTTCAAATCATAGACAACATAATATAATTACATATCATATTTTGGGAAGTTCTTCTCATGAAATCATAATTGTCGTGAGACATAAGAAACATCATGATCTCTCATCATGTGAACTCACCCCAACCAAGATCCCAGAGCATCAAAATAAAACCCAAAGGCTTTTCATGATTCTGTAAATATGATGATCAATGATGATGTAAGTAAAACTTTAAGATCTTTAAAATACTTTTTATATTTTTTTTGTACATTGGAATTAAACACATTTCCTTCTCAAGCATGTCATTGGTGGTATTAGTCATGAAAAATGACAAAGAAAATGTTAGTAATAACCATCCAGCCTAAAGAAACTACCTATCTCAAAGGAATTCTTTAGTGGTTTCCAAGAGAAAAAAACCACTATATTATTTGGATCAATATAAACCTTTTTTAGAAATAACATATCAAGAGAAATGTACCTCTTGTTTATGATAATCATACTTTGAAATTTTGGAATACAGGCTATGATACTACAAGATACCCAACAATATCACTAATCTATGCTCATTCTAAACCTTTTTCCTAGAATACACTATTATATCGTCCATAAATACAAAAAAAATAAACCAGTTAAATTTTGAATTCCCGATTCATCAATTCCATATGTATAGATGGTGATTTTGAAATACCAAAAGGCATAATCACAAACTCTTAATGGAAATATCTACTTCAAAATTATATCTTCAGAATATC
This sequence comes from Viscum album, assembly GCA_963277665.1. Classification (NCBI taxonomy): domain Eukaryota; kingdom Viridiplantae; phylum Streptophyta; class Magnoliopsida; order Santalales; family Viscaceae; genus Viscum; species Viscum album. The sequence goes on along the minus strand of OY728136.1, from coordinate 1,419,139,059 downwards.
CTTCTTCTGAACCTGTATATGGTGATATCCAAAATTCAATTCAATTTTAGGGAACCAACAGGATCCCCTCAATTGATCAAATAGCTCATCAAATCATTGAATATGATACCAATTATTTATCAAAACTTGATTAAGCTTATGATAACCCACACAATGTCTAAGAGTTACATCATCCTTTAAATAAAAAAACCATAGTTTCTCATGGATACATACTTGCCCAAATGAACGCTTTTCTTTCGAACTCTTTCAACTAGACATAAAATTCCCTTAATTATGTTGGTGACATTCAATATGATGAAATTGATATAAGAATGCTTCCTAGTACGAGAAAAACCTTAAAGTCAACTTCTATTATGGGTCAAAACCTTGAGATATTATCTAGAATAACATCATGGAACTAATAAAAAATTGTTCGAAAACCACTACTCTCAATTTCATCCACAAATTCCAATTTCTAGGCTACCAACAGAAATAATATAGTTTTAAATTCTAGTTCCAACAATCCTACTGTAGTTGCATCTATATTTTTTTCATCTAAATAGATTATCAATCAGATCATTAGTTGTAAAACTAAATATATTGGTTTAAAATTCAATTTAAGATTTCAAAATTTTCAACCAATCCATACCCATAATTAAGTCATAGAAATCCATCTCAAGTAAAGAGAAGTCCCTACTCAATTCATCATCATCCATAGTTATAGAACATGATTTTCACATAACATCTTGACATTATTTTTTTTACTATATGAGTTTGAAGATTAAATATAGAGGGAATCATCTCATCATGAAAACCCATAAGTGTAACAACACGAGAAGTAATAAATGAATGTCACAAGCCCATAACAAACAAATCATATATGTGTGTATAATTAAAAATAAATTAACCTCAAAAAATCAGAGGTCTATATTGATAATCATTGATCACTTTATCAGACCCATAAAATTTCTTACTCATTGTGCTTTTCTATTTTTTACCCTATTGTGATTTCCCAAGTTGAGGAGTCATAGTTATCCTAGAATCTCCATGGATTGGTCAGTTTTTTTAAGATAGCTATTCTGCCTCACTAATCCTATCGAATCATACGATGTATTAGAAGAATGATATGTGTCCCTAAATCCTCACATTAGAGAACTATGAAAATAATGTTGTAGATGTCCCATACAATAGAAATTGTGACATGCTATATGTGATGTTGTAAAATATATCTCTATGTGATCAAGAGAACCACATTAAAAACAATTGGGTGTACCCTTTTGTTTAGGAGTAAGATTCAATGATCCCACCATCTAATTCTGAGTCATACTAACACCTTATAAATAGGTTTCCCTCTTCCACTTATTCTTAGAATTATAGTTCCCACCAGTTTTCATAGGTATTAGCTTGCTTCCTCCAAACATATTACATGAGATATCCCATTTAGAAATTGTTTCTCAATTGGACATCTCTATATAATATGATATAAAAAGCATGAAAATATTTGAGATAATCCCTATCCTCAACCAATATCCAAAAACATGTTCCTTTAAGGATGCACTTCCAAAAACTTCGGGTTAAAAGTATACTAAATTCATAAATTTTTTCTACATACTCTATCACTGTGATATTAACTTTCTTCAAACTGAAGAATCATGTTGGTATTGCAATTTGGAAAGTATGAGGATTGATTTATTTGTTTTTTTGTCAAAATTTTCTATTGTAATGACTTATTAGAACATTATCTACTTTATCCCACCACTGGCATGAATTATCTTTCTACATGTACATTTCCAACTATAGATTTAGCTCATCTAGTGCACCAACAAAAATCAAAGATTCAATTCATCCTATTTAGAAACACTTGTTAATTTTTGAGTTTTGAATCACTCTGAAAGATGGGTTGCTCTACATTTTTAACTAAACTAAATGATCCACCATTTTTTACATTCCCTCTATCCACATCCTAAAATTTCTGGACAATACTCTGAACAATATATTGGTTCACCTGTGGTTCAGGTACTACCACATTCTCACCAGACTCTTTTGAATTGTTTATATGGAACCTACTCATTTCCATTCACTATAATAAAAAGAAAATTCCATTTATTATCACTATATAGAAACTAAAGGATTAGAACTCTCAAGATTAATAAACCATAGATATCACATTATGGATTTCCAAAATTCCAAAAATTCCACTTTCAAACCATTTTTTAAAATTCCACCATGCTTTTGAAATTAATACTATTTTGAACTATTTTAAAAAATCAACACATTTTCACCCAATCATAAATCATTAATCAAAATGAATTATATTCTTTTAGTTGGAATTAATTTCTATCAATGCATGTAATGATCTTCTCATCGACTAAACCCATGCCATTGATGCGACAACTCCTAGAATTGTCTCAAAACACTCATATATTCAACTCCCTAGTAACATGAGTTTTAGCATAAATAGGTTAGTTATGCCTTTTTATGATTTATATTTCAAATTAAAAAATACGATCTCCTTTCTACCATCACAAATGATATACAAATATGATTTCAAATCCCAGGGCCGAATAAGCTGATACGATTTGTAATATCCCGACCCTCTCTATTGGTTTGAGAAGTTATGGGGTAGCTACAAGGCCTTTTGTGACATCCCCAAGACAAAAAAGGATGAAAATAAATACCAAGGTCCTCATAAAAATTTGGGGGTCTATTTCCCATTTTAATATAAAAAACCAATCCAATGATATATGTAATAACCCACTTTCTAAATGATGCATGAGTAACAAAATACAATCCAATACCCAAAAAAACAATTGAAAATATGAAATTATAAAAGGAATAAATGTGACATTACATATTGAACCAAATTATAACAAAACCAAAAGAACCAAGGAAAACTACAACAAATCAAAATATTTTCCAATATCAAAATCCAATTCCCAACCCAAGGTATCAAGAAGTTCTGCTAATAAACATGGATACATTTCCTTTACTTATTTTTTGGTATATAACATCTATAAAAAACCCCAATGTGCCGAAGATAGGGGTGAGTATAAAACTCCATAATATTTCCTCAATGAATTCCAAACTCAATCTACTAGTACTAAACATGTTATCACTTCTAGATACAATATTTTTAATAAAATTAAAAGATTTTATATCAAACAAAAATTGTTTCCATGGAAAAAATCAAAGAACACTTCAAAACCATTTTTTTAGGGAATAAAACTACAACTAACATAATAATTTTTAAATGAATATTAAAAAATATTTTAACCATTTCTCAATTTACGATTTGGCATAAAAAATTTCATGTCCACACAAATTATCAACACACAAACACACACAAGCTAGATGTTACCATTGATGGTGGAACTTCACATCCATTCTCCGTCCCTTTGGTGGTGGTGCATCATGACCATTATCCATCCCATTAAAATCATTCCCAACCATTATGCCAAAATCATATTAACCCATTTCAATAACATAATTTTAAAAAATAATTTATTTTCATCAACCAACTATAATTTTAAAATCAAAAAATTAAAATTATAAACAACTATTTTCCAAATATCCATCCAATTCCCATGATTTTCAAAACTATATTTCAAAAGAGAGTTCCATAAAATCATACCATGAATTTCACAAAAAAATTATTAAATTAAATCAATTTTAAATAAATTGTTATTGTCTTATATATATATATATTAGGTTCTTGGGGTATAATTAAATTAAACACACAAACACAACACACATATACTGGAAGGGTATAACATAGGGTTGGCTCACACTATTAGACAAACCATGCACCAACCAAGATATACCACACTATCCAGCATTGCACGGCTTCTATTGGGCATCGGTACAGTTTTCCAAAACTGTACACCAAACTATGCACCTCCCTAGTGTCCACTATTTTAGTTGTATGGTTTCCGGGAGGTGTTGTACAGCTTCTACTAACCAGACTCAAACTGTGCACCTCAAAAAAAATCCTAAAAACATTCCTAATAAATCTTAAATTTCAAAAAATCTAAACCCATTGATTTTATATAATTAAAATACATGTCATGTACCTGAAATAGGTGATGCTACATGAATAGTTTTAAAATTGATGATTTTTTTCACAAAATTTGAACCTGGTGTATCTCTTGATTTACAGCTTTGATTTCAATAATTATAGATGGAGAATAAATATGATCTCCCAAACTATATGATTGATATATTGTGTGTGAAAAATGATAATGAAATTATTTCCATAGGTGAATAAAAAATGGACCAGAATCAATGTCGACTAGATTCAAAGAGAAAATAAAATGGAATAAGGGATACAAAAAATTATAAAATTGATTTATTTAAATTGTGATCTCATACCAAATGATATAATATACAATAACTTCTAGGATGTTTCCTAATAACCCTGTTCAACCTTAACATGTTGATCACCCGAATCTCTATAAGAAAACAAGTGAGAAGGGATATCAATGGTGGAAATAAGGAAGAAAGGAGACAGTTGGTCAAGGTAGAACCTAAAGAGAACTTTTATCTAATAAATCTACCAAAAATATTCCACAAAGGATGAACAATTCATTTATAAGACAATAATTAATAAAGGACAAAAAATTTTCAAGAGAAACTCACCATACTAACATTACCTTCATTCAGAATGTTCAAAGAGTACAAGGGGTGGTTATTTATAGCCAAAGAGTGATACAAAAGTCTAACACATACTTTCCACAAGTTAAAAATACTAAATGATGATTTATGAAATTTTAGAACATGATCATAAGGACAAGTATCACACCTTTTAGGATAGTAAAGAAAACTAGCAAACAACTTTTGACATTGAAGATCACATGGTGGGGATGGGATTGAAATTCATAGCACAACATGGGATGGGTCTTTAAAAGCATGTTTGGGCCTTAATTAATGTAAATATAGTCTAGAATACTTCCCCCATGAATGGGTATCGATCCCCCACTTGGAATTCCTTTATTAACCCATTCATGGACTACTTCATTATCTTGGACCACTCCCTTGTTATTAGGCCACCAACTCCGTGCAATGGGTCTTGTGTAATCATGTTCATTCCTCCCTCCTAATCAACTCCACCTATAATCTCCTGATGACCATGTGTTCCATGATCCTCATAAAACCCTAATAAAACCTTAAAAACCTAAAAAATAATTAAACCCCATAAAAAATTAAAATAATATGAAAACCCCTCAAAATCCCTAAAAAACCCCAAAACCCCATAAAAAATACTAATAAATCCCTAAAAATCCATAAAACATAGAAAAATCCTAAAAACATTGAAAACCCCTAAGAAAACCTTAACAAAATAAAAACATTACACCCCAAAAAACCTAAAAACCCTAAAACCCCTAAAACTCCTAAAAACCCTAAAATCCATAAAACCCCTAAAAACATAAAATACCCTAAAATTCCATAAAAACCCCAAAACACACAAAAAACACTAAAAACCATTTACATCCCTAAATGTGTTAAAAACTCCAAAAACCTTAAAACACCTATTAACAACCCTAAAAACACAAAAACCTATAAGAATCCTAAAAAATCAATAAAAATACATACAAAAATAAAAATCCTAAAAACACTGAAACCACCAAGAAAACCCTAAAAACCTAAAAACACTAAAAACACATTAAAATCATAAAGACCTTAAAAACCATAAAAAACATAAAACCATAAAATCCTTAAAACCTCATAAAACCCCTAATGTAATTAAAAATATCAAAACCATTTAAACACATAAAACATTAAAAACTCCAAAAACCCTTAAAACCCACAAAAACTCAAAAAAACAAAAAACCCAGAAAACCATAAAAACAATACAAACCATAAAAACCATCAAAATCTATACAACCCATAAAAATATAAATTTCCCAAAAAATTCCAAAATATCACTAAAATTTAAAAAACCTAAAAACCATGAAACCCCCTAATAATACCTAAAAAATATAAAAAACTATAAAATCAAAAAAAACCAAAAAATGCTAAAAACCAAAAAACCCAAAAAACTATAAAAACCCCTCAACATCTTAAAAACCCCATAAAAAACATGAAACCCTAGTAAATACTCTAGAAAAAAAATTAAAACTCTAAAAACATTAAAACTCTAAAAAAATATTGAAACCCAAAAAACTCAATAAAAACCCTAAAATCCCAAAAACCCATAAAAATACTAAAACCTCATAAAATACCTAATACCTCTCAAAATCACTAAAATCACTAAAATCTATAAACTCATAAAAAATCCCTAAAAATCCCAAAAAACATAAACCCCTCTAAAAATTAGGAATACCCCTACGAAAATCATAAAACCCTAAAAATACATAAAATCCCTAAAAATTCTAAAAATTCTAAAATGTATATAAACCCTAAAAACCCTTAAAAAACAAAAAATCCTAAATCCCCTGAAAACTTTAAAAACCCTAAAAACCAATAATACCACTAAAAACACTAAAACCCAATTAAAACCCTAAAAATGTTAATAAAACACTAAAAAAATTAAAACCATAGAAACTCAAAAAAAAATCCTAAAAACCACAAAAAACCATAAAACCCTAAATCCCTAAAAATTAAAAAAAACCTAAAAACAATAAAAAAACATTAAAATAAAAGAAATTAAATTTATAAATCCCCTAATAAAACCTTAAAAATATAAAAACAATAGAAACCCTAAAAAACTAAAAAATGATAAAAACCCTAAAAACCCTGAAAACCCTAAATATCATGAAAACCATAAAACCATTCAAAAATAATAAAAACCATTAAAATAATTAAACATAAAAAACCACTAAAAACATTAATTCCCTAAAATATTAAAAATAATTAAAAACCTTGAATCCCTTAAAACTAAAAAAACCATAAAAACAAAAAAACCCCAAAAACCTAATAAAAATCCTAAAAACCTTAAAACCCTCCAAACACCTAAAACCATAAAATACCATAAAAATCAATAAATATCCCAAGAAATGTAAAAAATCTTAAAAAACTTGAAATCCCTATGAAATCCCTAAAAACTTGAAACACTTAAAACCCCTAAAAACCTAAAAACGACAAAACACAAAAAAAAACCCTAAAACCCTACAACCCAAAACCCAAAAAATCTCTAAAAACCATCAAAACCATAAATTACAAAAAAATATTAGTAAAAATGATTAAAAACATAAAATATCCAATCTCGTGAAAAATTCTTAGAGTACCTTAAAAACCTAAAAACACTTAAAACCCCTAAAAACCAAAAAATGCTAAAACCCCTGAAAAACCATAAAAACCCTCAAAACCATAATATTCTTAAGTGCCTTTAAAACCCCAAAAAATACATAAAAACCATAAAACTATTAAAAAAACTAAAATAACTTTAATCCCATAAAACGATATAGAAATATAAAAACCCATAAAACACCTAGGAACTCAAAAAATTGTAATAAACTAAAAAATCCAAAAAATCCCTAAAACCCCAAAAAACATAAAAAACCGTAAAAACCCTGAAAACCCCTAAGAAAAATATAAAATCCTTAAAAAATGAAAATCCACTAAAACCTAAATAAAAATAAAAAAACTAAAAACCATAAAAATCTATAAAACCCTAAAAACCATAATAATTGTAAAGATCCCTCAAAATACCAAAAAATGTAAAAACCTCTGAAAATCCCTAAGAAAACCTAACACCGTAAGAAAACATAAAACGATTAATAATTCTAAAAAAAATTAAAAAACCTATAAACACTAAAATCCCTAAAAAATATAAAACCCCTAAAAACAATATAAAACCTAAAACTCAAAAAATCCCTAAAACAACTAAAAACTATAAAACCCTTTAACCCCTAATTTGTTTTTTTTTGAAAACACTAAAAATATTTTAAAATCAAAAAATACTCAAAAAACTCTAAAACCCTAAAAATCATAAAAAACATAAAACTATTCAAAATCTCAAAAACCCTAAAAATCCATAAAAATTATAATGAGTTCATAAAAATTTCCAAAAACACAAAAACCCCAAAAAACCCCTAAAACATAAAAACCTATAAAATTTAAAACCCCTAAAAAACTAAAAACGATAAAAACCATAAAAAACCATTAAAATCATCAAAATACCAATAACACTAAAAACCCCTAAAAAATAAAAACCCCTAAAAATCCATTAAACATTAAAAATCTTGAAAAAATAACTGTAAAATCACAGAAACCTAAAAACACTTAAACCCATCAAAACCAAAAAAATTTAAAAATCATAAAACACCATAAAAAACTAAAAACCATAAAAACACTAAAAACCTTAATAGCACGTAAAACCCATAAAAAACTAAAAACTCTCACAACACAGTAACCCCCTAAAAACATTAAAAACTATTAAAAACCATTACAACCATAAAAATTCAAAAATCCCTAAAAACATTAATAAACCTTAAAACCCTAAAATCCCTCAACATCTATAAAGACCATAAAAACAATAAAAAACATTAAAATCGCTAAAATACTTAAACCATACAAACCCAAAAATCCTTGAAAACCCCTAAGAAAAACATAAAATCCTAAAAACACTAAAGACACATAAAAACCTAAAACATTTAAAAACCATAAAGAACAGTAAAAATTAAAAATAAAAAAACCCCTAAAACCTCATATTAACCAAAAAAATCACTAAACACTCTCAAAACCCTTTAAATCCATAAAAATGTTAAGTAACACTAAAAAACTTAAATCCACTATAAACATCAAAAACCCGAACAACCCAAAAACCCCTAAAGACCTAAAACTCTCAAAATTCATAAAACCACTAAAAACAATAAAAAACGCTTAAATTTACGAAAAATCCCTAAAAACATAAACACCCATAAAAACCCATTTAACCCCAAGGAAAATCATAGAAACCAAAAAACAATTAATACCTCTAAAAAACATAATAATGCTAAAAACCCATAAAAACCATTAAAACCCCCTAAAATCCTTTAAAATAACTAATATACAAGAAAACCATAAATATCCTAAAGAAGACCCAAAATTTCATAAAAATAATAAAAGACCTAAAAACTTCAATACAATTTTAAAACCCTAAATATATTTAATTCTTCAAAAACCCAATAAAAAATCATAAAAATCCTAAAAACCCCTAAAGGCCTGAAAATTATAAAAACCATAAAAATATTAAAAAATCCATAGAAACCCATAGAAACCACTAAGAACACTAAAAAAATTTAATCCCCTTAAAATGTAAAAAATCCTAAAAATCATTAAAACCCCTAAAAAAATAAAAAAACCCTAAAACCTAAGAAACCCATAAAAACCCTAAAAAATAAAAAACCCCTAAAACCTCTAAGAAACCATAAAACTTCTAAAAAATCCATAAAATATTGTAAAACATAAAAAATCCTTCAAACCTTGAAATCTCGTATGAAAACATTAAAAACCTAAAAATACTTAAAAACCCTAAAAACCTGAAAAACATTAAAAACCATAAAAACCGTAAAACCCCAAAAAACCTACAAACTCCTCAAAATCCCTAAAAACACTAACATCCCACAAAAATCATAAGAAGTCCAAAAAATCCATAAAACTGTAAAAAACCCAAATAAGTATTAAAACCCAAAAGAAACCCTTAAATACCTAAAAAACACTCAAAATCCCTAAAAACCTAAAAGATGCCAATACCCCCAAGAAACCCTAAAACCCCATAACAACCTAAAAAATAACTAAAAACTCAAAAATAATGTTGAAGCCCCAAAAAAATAAAAAATAGAAAAAAAATTAAAAACCATAAAAAACTCAAAAAAACCATTAAACCCCAAAAAAACCATAAAACCCCTAAAACCCTAAAAAATAAAAACCCAAAAATACCAAAACACCATAAAAAATCCTAATATATATCTAAAATCCCTAAAATCATAAAAACCCTAAAACCCTTGAATACCCTAAGTACCTAAAAACCCAAAAACATTTACAACCCCTAAAAAACATAATAATTATAAAAACCCAAAAAATCCTAAAAACCTTATAAAACACTATCAAACCTCAAAAACCATGGAAACCCTAAGAACCAATAAAAATCATAAATAAACTAAAAATCTCTAAAAACAAAAAAAACATAATAACCCTTAATACCCATAAGAAAACCATAGAAACCTTAAAAAATTAAAACCCCAAAAAACCTAAAAATTAATAAAAACTATAAAAATGATAAAAACCCCAAAACTATAAATCATAAAAAACCATAAAACCCCAAAAAGAATCCTTAAAACTGATAAAACCTAGAAAAACCACCAAAAATTCTAAAAAACCCTTAATCCCCTAGATACATCAAAAAACCCTAAAAACATTAAAAACATATATAACTCAAAAACCCATAAAGATCCATAAAATTCTTAAAACCCCTAAAAATCCATATAACCCCCAAAAACCTGAATAACCCAAAAAATGAAAAAAAACATAGGAAATCCCTAAAAATATGTAAAAAGTAAAAAACCTAAAACACAATAAAACCCAAAGGGAACCAAAAATTCCGAAAAAACATATAAAATCCCTAAAAACATAAAAATTCTAAAAACCCTGAAAAACTCAAAAAACCCTAAGAATCCCTAAAAACCTTAAGAAGCATAAAAATACTAAAAATAAATAAAATCCTTAAAATAAAAAAAAACCTAAAAATTCTGAAAATCCCTATGAAAACATTAAAAAACTAAAAAAACATAAAATCCTTAAAAACCCTAACATTGTTTAAAATCATAAAATCCATATAACCCTTAAAGAAATAAAACCCATAAAAACATTAAATATCCAAATACCCCTAAAAACTATAAACACTAAATACCATTTAAAACTTAAAAAATGTAAAAATTTCTAAAAATGTTAAAAAAACCTAAAAACTAAAAAAACCCAAATACCAAAAAAACTATAAAAACCATAAAAATCATAAAACCCCTGGAAACCCAAAAAAATCCTAAAAAAACTCTAAAAATAACTAAAAACAGAAAAAATCTAGAAAACCTCTTAACTATTTTTAAAGACATAAATGATTTTTAAAACCCTAAAAACCCAAAAAAAAATTAAAACCATAAAAAACTCAAAAAATCCTAAAATTCCCAAAAAAGCCCAAAATATAAAAAAAACGTAAAAACCTTAGGAAAACCTTAATAACTAAAAACTTTTAAAACCACTAGAAAACTAGAAAACAAAACAAACACAAAAACCCTAAAAACAAACAAACCCAAAATCCTTAAAAACCCAAAAATCCTATAAAACCCCTAAAAAAACTAAAAAAATAAAGACCCCTTAAACCACTAAAAAAGTTAACATATATTAAAAAATCATAAAACCCTTAAAAACCATAAAAAACCCCATTAGAAACCCTAAAAACAATAAAATACGGAAAAATAAATAATATTTTAAAAGACCTAAAAACACTTAAAACACCAATAAAATCCAATAAAAACAAATAACATAAAATACCCCAAAAAACCTAATAATCCTAAAACCCTCAAAACACTAAAAATCAATAAAAATCTAAAGAACCATAAAAACTATAGAAATCATTAATAACCTAAAACCCATGAAAAACACTATGAAAACATTAATAACCTAAAAAACAAAAAAGATTCTAAAAATTCTAAAAACCATAAAAGATCCAAAAACCTAAAAAACAACTAAAACCACAAAAACCCCTAATATTCATAAAATCCTTAAAACCCCATAAATTCCTAAAACAAACTAAAAACTATAAAACCCTTTAAATTCCAAAACATTAAAAAATCTAAAAACCCTTGAAACCCATAAAAAATCAAAAAACCCTAAATCAATAAAAAAACCATAAAAATCCACAGAGTCCCAAAAAAACCCAAAAAACCATAAAAATCATAAAAAATCCCTAAAAATTCCTAAAAACTTAATAAATCCAAAAAACTATGAAAAACTTGAAAATTTGAAAACCCTAAAATCCATACAAAAATCTAAAAAACTAAAAACCCTAAAAACCATCAAAATATAAAAACCATAAAAATTCTAAAATATCCCCAAAAATCATTCAAAATGTAAAACATTTTAAATACTATGAAAAACCAAATGAAAAGTTAAAAAAATAAAATCACTTTAAACTCCTAAAAACCTAAAATTTCCAAAAACCCTAAAAATCAAAAACGGCTCTAAAAACCATAAAAAATGCTAAACCACCTAAAAATACTACAAAACACCAAATTCTCAAAAAATCCATTAAACCCCTCAGAATGTAAAAAAATCTGAACACCTTAAAGGCCTAAAAAATCAAAAACCCCTAAAATCTAAAAAAATACATAAAAGCACTACAAACACTAAAAATCCAAATAATCCTCAAAAACACCAAATAACCTAAAAACCATAAATATCCTAAAACCCACTTAAAATACCTAAAAAATAAACCCATTAAAACCATAAAAACTATAGAAAAACCTCAAAACCTAAAAACACATAGAATCCCTAAAAACCTAAAAAATGAAAAAACCTCAAAAAACACAAAAAAATAAATTAAAACCATAAAAATAATTAGATCCCTAAAAACCATAAAAATACAATAAAATCCATAAAAACCCAAAGAAATATAAAAACCCCTAAAAAACATGAAAACACCTAAGAAAACAGTAAATACCTAAAAATACTTCAAAGCCATAAAAAACTAAAAAAATGCCAAATTTCCTAAAAACCATAAAAACCACTAAAAACCTTACAACCCCAAAAAAACCCATAAAACCATAATCCCAAAAAAGAATTATAAAAACCCATTAAACCTTTAAAATTGGTAGTAAACTCTAAAAACCCATAAAAAATTAAAAAACTCAAAAGAATGATAAAAACCCAAGAAAACATAAAAACCATAAATCCCTAAAAACCATAAACCCCTCAAAAATACCAAAAATGATAATTTTCATAAAAATCGAAAAAAACCCTATAAAGTTAGAAACCCCAGATCTTAGGTAACCCCTCATAAAACCATGAAAACAAATAAACATTTAAAACCCCTAAGAAACCAAAAAAATGTGAAAACCCCTAAAACTCTGTAAATCCTTGAAAAATACAAAAACCATAAAAACAACAAAAAATCCATAAAATCACTAAAACATAAAAAATTCAAGAAAACCCCTAACAAAACATTAATATATAAGAAAAATAGAGCCCAAAAAACCAAAAAATTATTTATAACACTAGACCATTCAAAAATCCCTAAAACCCCTAATAATCGGTAATACCATAAATATGATAAAAATCCTAAAAATGACCTAGAAATTTCTAAAAAGCTAAAAACACAAAATATCTTTAAAATCCCTGAGAAAATCTAAAAAACAAAAAAAAAATGCTTAAAGCCCCAAAAAAAGAAAATAACCCTAAAAACAATTAAAAACATGAAAAATCCTAAAACAATAAAATCCTAAAAACCTATAAACACCCTAAAAGCACTAAAAATCAAAATACCCTAAAAACTCAAAAAACCCCCAAAAAACTAAAAAACCACTTAAGACCCCTTGAAACCCAAAAAATTCCAAAAACCCTCGAAATCATGAAAATTCTAAAACCAATAAAATCCATCAAAATACTATAAAAGTCCTATACATCTTTAAAATCATAATAAACTAAAAAAACTAAAAAACCATAGGAAAACCTAATAAACCTAAGGAAACATAGAAATAATAAAAAACCCTAAAACAATAACAACCCTAAAACTACTAAAACCCCTAAAACCACTAAAAACCTAAAACTATAAAAACCGCTCAAAATCCATAAAAGCAATATACAAATGAAAATCCCAAAAAATCCTTAAAAATCCATAAAACCCTAAAAATATAAAAAACCTAAAAACCTAAAAAACCCTAAAAATCATGAAAGCCCCTAAGAAATATATTAAAAATAAAAAACACTTAAACCCCCTAAAAATAAATAAGTTAAACCTAAGAAGACTCTAAAAATCCCTAAAGAAAATTAAAATCACAAAAACCATAAACACCCTAAATCCCATAAAACCCTAAAAACAATAAAAACTATAAAAACCCGTTAAACCCTAAGAAACATTAAAATATCCAAAAAACCATAAAACACATAAAAAATAAAAAACAATAAACCCCTAAGGAACCATAAAAACGCATAAATCCCAAAAACTAATAAAAATACATAAAACCCTAAAACCTATAAAATTTCTAAAAATTCCCAAAAGGGCCTTCAAAATTTAAAAAGCCATAAAAAATCTAAAAAGAACTATGAAAACATTAAAAACCTAAAAACACTTAAATCCCTAAAACATCTAAAGATGCAAAAAAACCTAAAACCCAAAAAACCCAAAAAATCAAAAAACCCAAAAAATCAAAAAACCTCCAAAAAACCATAAAAACCATAAAAACCCAATAATACTACCAAAAACTGTAAACACCCTTTAAACTAATAAAAATGATAAAAAAACTCTAAAATCGTTAAAACCCCTAATATATTAAAAAAAATAATAAAAACCCCAAATAAAAAAAAACCTAGAAACCCCAAAGAAACACTAAACCCATTTAAAACCCCTAAAATACTTGAAAACCATAAATATCATAAAATCCATAAAAATCCCCGAAAATAAAAAAACCCATAAAAACAGAAAAAGCTCCTAAGAAAACCTTAACAACCTAGAAACACTTAAAACAACAAAAAACCTAAAAAATCCAAAAAACCCTAATAACACTAAAACAATAAAAACCATAAAAACCCACAAACCCATCAAAACACTAAAAACCAAGAAATTCCTAAAAAATACCTAAAATCCCTAAAAACATAATAAACTTCAAAACCCAGAAAAACACTAAGAATCCTAAAAATGAAAAGTCCATAAAAACCATAAAACTCCCCCAAAAAATATTTTAACCCCATAATAACCAATAAAAATCCAAAAAACCCACTAAAACACTAAAAATATTTTAAACCCCTAAAAACATTTAAAAACTCTAAAAAAATTAAAAACTCAAAAAAAATTAAAAACTGAAAAGTACAAAAAACCTAAAAACACAGAAAAACTATAAAATCTCTTAAAAATAAAACTATAATAACCCTAAAATACTGAATACTATAAAAATCCTAAAAAAGTTCTAAATAACCCAAAGAACTAAAAAACAATGAAAACTAAAAAATACTAAGAAATCATTAAAAACCTAAAGACACTTAAACCCAAAAAAACATAAAAATACTAAAAAACCAAAAAAACCCCATAAAACTAAAAAAACCCTCAAATCCCTAAAAACCATAAAACCAATAAAAATCCTAAAAATTCATAAAAACCATCAAAAACCATTAAAACCACTAATAAAACCATAAAAACATTAAAAAAACATAGAAAACCTAAACAACCCTAAAAACCCTTAAACCCAAAAACACTAAAAACCAATAAAAACCATAAAACCGCAAAAAAATAAAAACCCTAAACCACTAAATACTCTTAAAAACAATTAGACCATGAAAAATGTTAAAAAAATTCTAGAAATATTTAGAAGCCTTAAGAAGCTAAAAAATGATAAAAACAAAAAAACCATAAAAAACCCAAAAATCCCTAAAAATTCTAAAACCCTAAAAAACCCTAAAAACCCTAAAACACCAAAAAAATCCTTAAAACCCATAAATTCCCTAAATTTTAAAACCCCTAAAAATCCAGAAAAAACACAAATACAATTTTTAAAAACTAAAACACTTAACACCCACAAAAACCTAGAAACACTAAACCATAAAATCCCTAAAAAACTTTATAACCCCTTAACACCTTAAAAGATAATAAAAATATTAAAATCCCAAAAATACCTCAAAACGTAAAAAAACCCAAAAACATGAAAAACCCTAAGAAATCCTTAAATACCTAACAACATTTCAAACCACTAAAAACTTAAAAACATCAGAAACCCTAAAAAAGAATAAGAATCCAAAAACCCATAAAAACCATAAAACACCTAAAAACATTAACCACCACCATATAAACCTAAAACCCAGTGAAAACTCCAAAAACCATTTAAGGCCCTAAAAACATTTAAAAACTCTAAATATACTTTCAACAATAAAAAACATACAACCCTAAGGACTCAAATACCCAAAAAAACCATAAAAACCCCTAAAGAAAAATAAAAACTCTAAAAACCTCAAAAAAAAATTAACAAAAAATTATAAGAACCATAATAAACAATAAAAACTCTAAAAACCTTAATAAAAACATAAAAATATTATAACACTTAAAGCCCTTGAAAAACATAAAAAATAATAAAAATGCTACAAAATTGTAACAACAAAAAACCCCTAAAATCCCTAAAACCCTTAAAAATGATAAAAATCCAAAAAAGGTAATAACTTAATAACCCTAAAAACCTTGAAAACCCCTATGAAAACCTTAAAACATAAAAACACTTAAAACTCTTAAATATATTAAAAACCCTAAAGGTATAAAAACTATCAAAACCCCTAAAAACCATAAGAAACCCTAAAAAACTGATAAAAACATAAAAAGAACTAAAAACTCTAAAAACCATATAAACCAATAAAAATGTTGAAAAACTTCAAAAAACCTTGAAAACCATAAAATACTCAAAGATTCCTTTAAAAAATAAAAACCATAAAACCACTTAAAAACCAAAAAACTCTTAATACCCTAAAAACTCAAAAATAATATAAAAATCCTCAAAGGTCTCTATGAACCCTAAAATTGTAAAACCCATAAAAACCAATGAAAACTAAAAAACCATAAAAACCTCAAACCACTTAAATCTCTTAAAAACCTAAATAACAAACAAATCTTAAAAAATACGAAAACATCTAAAACCCCTCAAAATATCAAAATATTAAGAAATCCATTTAAATCCATAAAAATCCTTTAAAATATTTAAAAACCTTAAAAATAATAAAAGCCAAAAAAATCGAAGAAAACAATAAAACCCTGAAAACACTTAACACCCCCTAAAAACCTCAAAAACAAAGAAAACCCTAAAACACCCTTAAATTCCTAAAAACATTAAATACACTAAGAAATATGAACAGAAAACCCTAAAAACCCTATAAACCATAAAAGTAAAAAAATCCTTAAAAATTCCCAAAAATCCCCAAAAACACAAAAAAAAACCAATGACCCTGAAAATTATAAGAAAACATTAAAAACCTAAAAACAGCTTAAACCTCCAAAGACCTAAAAAACACTAAAAACTCTAAAAACCCTAAACACCCTAAAACCCCTAAAAACTATAAAACCCCTAAAAAACCTAAAAACACTAAAAATCTATAAAACCCTAAAAATTCACTAAAAACACAAGATATCCTTTAAAACCTAAAAGCATTAAAAAACTATAAAACCCAAAAAACATAAAAAACATAAAAACCCAATAGATTTATAAAAAAACTAAAACCCCTAAAAATCATAAAAACATAAAAACTCCCCAATATCCAATAAAATCCTAAAAAACCCATAAAAATCCTAGAAACATAAAAATACCTTAAAAATCAGGAAAAACTCTAAGAAAACATTAAAAACCTAAAAAACATAAAGCCAATAAAAACCTAAAAAATCCTAAAAACACATCAAACCTTTCAAAAAATCACTAAAAACATAAAATAGATAAAAAGACTTAAAAATCCCTAAAATCCATAAAAAATAAAAAAATCAAAAAAAAACATTGAACACCCCTATGAAGTCAATAAGAACTTAAAAAAACCTAAAACACATAAAACCAAAGAAATTTATAAAAACCCTAAAACCCACAAAAAACATAAACCCATAAAAAACCCACAAAACCATAAAAACACTAGAAACCCAAAAAACAAAAAAAAATCTTAAAAAAATAAAAAAACGTAATAAAATCCTAAAACCCTGAAAAAACCTAAGAAAACCACTAATACCAAAACCACTGAAATCCCATAAAAATATAAAAATTATAAAAATCTCTAAAACATTACATTCCCAAAATACATCCAAATCCATAAAAACACTAAAAATCTATAAAAATTCTAAAAAAACTAAAAATCCATAAATATGTAAAAAACACTAAAACCCTAAAATACCATAAGAAAACCGTAAAACCCTAAAATAATTAAATCCCCTAAAAATAAAAAAATTCAAAAAACTCTAAAAAACATAATTATCATAAAAACCCATAAGAACCTTAAAAACACTCAAAATCCATAAAAACACTAAAACCCCAATAAATACTCTAGAAACCCATTAAAAACTAAAAAACATTAAAAACTATATAAAAAATTAAAACCCATAAAAACTCAAAAAACCCAAAACCCCCAAAATAAACATAAAACCCTAAAAAGGCTAAAACATTAGAAAACATAAAAGTCCCTAAAAACCTAAAAACCCATTAAATTCCTAAAATAACTCTGAATCAAAAAAAAATTGAAAACCCCCAATATCCCTAAAAACCCCTAATAAAACCTTAAAAAAATAAAAACACACAAAACTCCTTAAATCTAAATCATGTTAAAAACCATAAAAAACCTTAAAACCCTTAAAAAACTAAAACCCTTAAAAAAATAAAAAAACCCCAAAAATAGTAAAAATCCTAAGAGCCCTAGAATTCGGAGAAAAATATAAAAAACACGAAACACCTTATGAAATCCCTAAAAACCTAAAAACACTTAAACCCATTAAAAACATAAAAAATGATAAAAAAGGAAAAAAAATTTAAACCCCATAAATCCCTAAAAACATTATAAATCCATAAAAAACAATACCACCCTAAAAACCTTAAAAATAGTACAAACCCACTAAAAACTATAAAACCACTTCAAACTTACAAAAAATAAAAACCATAGAAACCATAAAACCCCCCAAAAAATCCTAAAACCCCTAAAAAATCATATGAAAACAATAAATACCTAAACACCTAAAACCCCTAAAATCCAAAAAAAAATGATAAAACCCCAATAAATTCCAAAAACCCTCAAAATCTCTAAAAACCCAAAAATCCAATTTTAATCCTAAAACCCATAAAAATACTAAAAAGATATTAAGACCCTAAAAACATATAAAAACTTTAAGAATCCCTTAAAACATAAAAAATCATAAACCCCTAAGAAAACTAAAAAGACTCTAAAAACATTAGAACAAAGAATATCCATAAAAATACCTAAAAACCTAAAAATCCCTAAAAACCATTAAAACCACTTAAGCACTAAAAGAACATTAAACACCTAAATATATTAATAAACTCTAAAACCCCTTTAAACCATAAAAACTAAAAAACCCCTATAACCCAAAAATACCAAAAAAACCCCTAAATATCCCATAAAACCCTAAAACCCTTAAAACATTACAAACCTAAAAAATCACTAAAAATCACTAAAAACATAAAAAATCCTAATAACCATAAAAACCCTTAAGAAAAACTTATAAACCCAAAAAAACTTAAAACCTCTAAAAAAATAAAACAATATTAAAAACCCTAAAAACCATAAAACAGTTAAAAACATTAAAAACCCATAAAACACCAAATAACCTAATACAACCAAAACATTAAAAACTCTTAAAATTTATAAAAAATTTAAAAAACACAAAACCCCCAAAAAATCCATAAAACCCTAAAAATACTAAAACCCATAAAACACCCAAAAAACCTTAAAACCCTAAAAACATTAAAAACCATAAAAATAATTAAAAATCCCTTAAAATCCCAAAAAACTTAAAACACTAAAAACTAAAAAAACACTAAGAAAACCATAAATACCAAAAAACACATAAAACCCATAAAAAACTAAAAACAGTAAAACCCAAAAACCCCCCAAAACCCTAAAAATTTTCAAAGAACCAATAAACCATAAAAACCATAAAAATCCTAAAAAAACGTAAAACCGTAAAAAATTATAAAAACCTGGAAAAGCCATAAAAACGATGAAAACTTAATAACACTTCAAACCCATGAAAAACATTAAAAAATGATAAAAAACATAATAATATTAAAACCCCTAAACCCCTAAAAATTCATAATAACTCTAAAAACAATAAAAATTCAAAAAAATGAACTAAAAATTGCTGAAAATAGAAAAAATTCCTAAAACCCTAAGAAAACCATAAAAACTATAAAACACGTAAAACCCCTAAAAAATTATGAAATGATAAAAAAAACCCTAAACCACCAAAAAACTCATAAATAAATTAAAAACCCTAAAACCCAAAAAAGCCCCCAAAACACTAAATCCACTAAATACTCTTTAAACCCATAAAAACATTAAAAACTATAAAACATTAAAAGCATAAAAAACTAAAAAACACAAAAACCAAAAAAAATAAGAATATTGAAAACCCCTAGAAAAACCTAAAAAATGATAAACCCCTAAAATCTAGAAAACACCTATTTTTTTAAAAAAACCTAAAAACACTTAAAACCCCTAACAAATTTAAGAAAATGCTAAAAAGCATATAAATAATAATAAACATAAAAATACTAAAACCCTGAAAATCCCTAACAACCAAAAAAAATCTAAAAATCCTAATAAATCGTTAAAAAATCATAAAAACATAAAAAATAGTAAAACCATGAAAACCTCTAAGAAAACATTAAAAACATAAAATATTAAAACCCCTAAAAACATAAAAAAAACAAAAAATCATAAAAATCATAAACTCCTCAAACACCTTAAAAACCCTAAAACCCCATAAAAACATAAAGAACCACTAAAAATTATAAAAACCCATTAAAAACTATTAAAAACTCTAAAAAACATTAAAAAATATAAAAAATTCAAAAAACCCTAGAATTTCCCAAAAATCCATACGAACCGTAAAAACCCTAAAAACCCTAAAAACAAATAAAATATATAAAACACCCTAATAACCAAAACAAATTAAAAAAACCTTAAATATTACTAAAAATAAAAAAAAGACTAAAAAGCCTAAAAACCTATAAGAAAACCTTATAAACCTTACAATACATAAAACCCCTAAAAACATAAAAGATTCTAAGAACCCAAAAAACCCTATAAATTCCAAAAAAAATATAAAAATCCTAAAAAGGAACAAAATATCCCTAAAAACATAAAAAACATTAAACCCTAAGAAGAGTGGAAAGACTATAAAACTTCAAAAAACATAAAACCCCCAAAAACCTACAAATGCTAAAAACCTTAAAATACCTTAAAACCCTAAAGACTTATAAATACAATAAAACCCTGCAGAATATTAAAAAAAATACCATAAAAACCTAAATATAAAATAAAGAAAATCCAAAACCATTTAAACCCCTAAAAATGTTAAAAACCCATAAACAAATAAAAACCCCCAAAACCATAAAAATAATCAATACACTAAAACCCTTAAAATACCAAAAAATCCCAAGAAACGTAAAAAACCCTAAAACACTAAAATTAATAGAGAACCTATAAATCCTAAAAAACATAAAACCCCTGAAAACCTAAAAAGGAAAAAAACCATAAGAGACCCTAAAACCCCCCAAAACCCCATAAAAACAATAAAACCCCTTAAGATATTAAAAAACATAAAACCCATAAAAACTCTAAAATGAAAATAAAAAAATCCCAAAACCTTTTTAACCCTAAAATGTTAAAAAACACTAAAAAACAATAATACCCATTAAAAATAAAAAACTCAAAATATCATAAAAAACATAAATACAATAAAACCCCTAAAAACCCTAAAAACACTCAAAATATATAAAAACCCTAAAACATAAAAATTCTAAAAAGTCCAAAAAAAATCCCTAGAAACATAAATTATCCTAAACCCTTGAAAACCCCTTAAAAACCATAAAAACTAAAAATCCATCCAACCCTTAAAACCCTAAAAATTTTTAGGTCCCCTAAAAACCCAAAAAAAACATAAAAACTGTAAAAAACCATCAAACCATAAAACCCCTAAAACCACTAAAAACTCTAAAAACCATTAATCCCCTAAAAATATTAAATATCTCTTAAAATTATAAAAACCCTAAAAAACACCGAAAACCCCTAAAAATAAAAATAAAAATTCTATTAAACCCTAAAAACCCTCAAAATCTCTAAAAATTCACAAAATCCATAAAATTCCACAAAAACCCTAAAAACAAAAAAAATAAAAACCCCTAAAACCCCTAAAACCCTTAAAACCTATAAAACCCTAAAATCAATTTAAACACCTAAAACATAAAATTCAAAAAACCCTAAAAATCATAAAAACCCTTAATGACCCCCAAACCCCTCAAAATCCCTAAAACCCTGAAAACCCCAGTAAAATTAAAAAAAATGGCATAAAAACCCTAAAACAATAAAAAACAATTAAAACTCTGAAATAACTTAATAAATCCTAATAAAAATAAGAACAAAAACAAAACACAAAAAACCCTAAAACCCTAAAGAATACTAAAAACCCAAAAAACCAAAAAACCCCTAAAAATTAAAAAAAACCTAAGAACCCATAAAATCCATAAAATATCACTATGAACTATAAAAACCAATTAAAAACATAAAAACATTAAAAAAAATATAAAGAACCTTAAAGACCCTGAAAAACTCAAAAAGAACCCAACAAACCCAAAAAAAACTATAAAACAAAAAAAACACCATAAAAACCCTGAAAACACTCAAAATCCAAAAAACACTAAAAATCATAAAATCCTTAAAAACCCTAAGATTCCATAAAAATGTAAAAAACCTAAAACCTTGAGAAACCATAAGAAAACCATTAAACATTAATAAAATTAAAAAATATAGAACAAAAAAATACTAAAAACCCAAAAAGACTATAAAAACACTAAAAACCACTAAAAACCATAAAACTCTCAAAAAACTCTAAAAAACATAAATTTCTATAAAACCATTAAAACACTAAAAATTATATAAACCCCTTAAACCCCTAAAAAGGTTAAAAATCTACAAATCCTTAGAAACCCAAAAACATGAAAACTCCCCTAAAAACCCAAAGAATACTATAAAAATCCTAAACTCCTAAAAAACACAAAAAACCCTCATAAAACCTAAAAATCCTAAAAAAGCATAATATTACTAAAAAATCCCTAAATATGAGTAAAAGGTAAAATACCCAAAAAATCCTGAAAACCCATAAAAGCCTTAAAAACAAAAAACACCTAAAATCCATAAAACACTAAAAGATGATAAAAACCCTAAAAACACTAAAAACCATAAAATCCATAAAACCCCTAAAAACCATAAAAAACCACAAAATCCCAAGGAAACCCCATAAAACACTAAAACACACTAAAAACTCTAAGAACCTTCTAAATGCTTAAAAATGTTAAAAAAAACTCTAAAATCTCATTAAAATCCAAAAGAATATAAAAGCACTAAAAACCCAAAAAATCATAAAAACACTTAAAAACCATAAAAACCATAAACCCCCCTAAAACCATAAAAAACACAAAAACCCCATAAAAACACTAAAACCACTAAACACTCTAAAAACCATTTAAAATAATAAAATGTTAAAAAACTCTATAAAAACCTTAAAGACCATAAAAACCACAAAAAACCCTAAAAACCCAAAAAAAGAAAAAAAATCCAAAACCGTAAATTTTTTAAAACACCATAAAATCACTAATAACACTAAAAACATTGGGAAACATTAACTAAATAGTAAAAACCCATGAATACTTAAAAATCCTAAAAATGGTAAAAAACCATAAGAACCCTAAAAACCTTAAAAAACATCAAAATCCCTAAAAACCATAATAAAACACAAAAAACAAAAAAAATACAAAAAAATACCTAAAAAACCATGAAAACCATGAAAACCCCTTATAAATCCATAAAAACATAAAATCACTTAAACCCATAAAAACATAAAAATTTCAAAAACCCCAAAAAATATAAATAGACACTAAAAATCCAAAAAAAATAAAACCCCTTAAAACATTCGAAAACCCAAAAATTATACAAAATACACAAAACACACTCAAAACTATAAAAATAATTTAAACCCCTAAAAAAATTAAAAAACCTAAAACATTAAAAACATTAAAAAGTAAAAATAAAACCCTAAAACCCAAAAAAACACAAAAACCCATAAAATAATAAAAAACCCTAAAATCCCTAAAAACACAAAAAAAACATAAAAATCCTAAAACCTCATAATATAGGTAAAAATTTCATAACCCCATAAAAACCTGAAAAATTCTAAGAAAACCTTAAAAATCTAAAAACACAGAAAATCCCAAAAAATACAAAATAAAAAAACACTAAAAAAACATAAAAACCTAAATACCCAAAAACCACTCAAAAAAACTAAGAACCCTAAAAACCATAAAAATCATAAAAAATCCCAAAAAATATCTAAAAGAATAACAACCCCTAAAAAACTAAAAAATATAAGAAATACTTAAAACCTAAAGAACATGAAACCTAAAAAAACACTAAAAACCCTAAAAGACCCTAAGAACCCTAAAAACCTTAAGAACCATAAGAACACCGAAAAACATAAAAATCACTAAAAACCCATGTTGGGTCCTGAAAATTCCACCAATGGAAGAAAATTCCCCCACAATAGCTTTGTAGAAGGAAGCAAGTACTTCTACAAGTTTATAAAGGTAAATGAACTCAAATTGATTTGCAATATCAGGAATAAAATTGTAGGAATTGAATTTTTCAAGGAATTTCAAGTGGCCCACATACCATCACTGGGAAAGGTATGTAGACCATCTAGATCGCAAACCAACAAGGTATATAGAATGATCTGCAAACCACTGGCCCGTGAGGCGATGGCCAGTGAGAAAGGTGGACCGTGAACCGTGTTGCTGAAGAAATTGTGAGCGCAAAGTCAATCTACGAACCATAAAACAAACTCATCAGTTCACGGTGGAAGTGAACTAACAGGGTTTCATTAACCATCATCGAAAACCGATGCTCCCTCAAACCCCAGTTGAGAAAGTCTTTCACGGGTTAGGATATCTGTATGGGCCTCCGAAATGGTGTCCTATACCCAATAGATACAGGTGTCACGGTGCTCAATAAAAGGGAGCATAGTATAAGGAAAATGGGCAGATGATGAAGGCTTGAAGGGGACTCATAGGTTGAAAGAAAGAGTTCGTAGAAGAATTTGGATTCCGTTTTAATTCATCAGTGAATCCCAAATCATGAACCACTCCCTCCGCAGGTACAACCGTCCGCATACCTTAAAATAGGGGAATTGAATAAAAATAATTGAACTATCATCCTGACTGGTGAACCGTGAACCATGTACTTATCACGGATGAATTCACTCCTAATGATAATCCCCCATACCCACCTTAAATATGGTGCTCTTCGTAGTGCACCGCTATGCAGACTGAACCTAGCATCGCATACTACATCAGTGCGTGGAAGGAACCCCAAGCAGAATGGAGATCCATGTACCCCTATTGTATGTGGTTGTCTATACCCATGCTCGTGTAATGCATCGGTACATGGAAAACTCCTACACCCACATACCACTATGGTATGCATATCCTCCCCCATCCCGAATAAGAAATTAGTACACGTAATGGGGTGTTTTGGGTATTATTTCCTCCGGCCCCAACCTCACCCTTCCAATACCATCCAGACCACCTTGATTACATCACTAACCAGTCCTCCGGAAACTGGCCAAATCCTCCTATAAAGCCACTAGACCTGTTTGATTAGGTAATCAGGTGCATCAGCGTGCCCCTTTTGAGTCTACATACCCATAGTAAGCAAAGTCCTGAAGGCTCTCCCCAAAATGGTTTTGGATTTGGGAATGCATGTGGGTATACATTCCCATGGTAACCCAGAGTCAAACTTTAGGATGCTGACTTGAACCTCCCCATTCTATGGATTAAGGGTGATCAGTTGCTTTTTTATTCAGTTAGGAATAGTGATAAATTGGAGGGGTTATATTTTCTCCCCTCTTTTATGAGGATGAAACTCCACCCCTTCCCAGAACGTGGTGTGGGGCCCTCCCAATGAGGTAAGTCCCCAATATTATGAGGTAGGACCATGTGACCTTAAATTTCATTTAACATTGAAGGGTTCATTGCTCTGCACCCTTTCCCACTGTCTCCCCAACCTCTTCCACCATGGGTTTTCCCTCCCCCACCAATAGAGGAGGGGGGCATGTGCATTGTTGAATCTTTCACATCCTCTAATTTCTCACATCGATCATAACTCACGTGGGCTTAAAGGTATGTGATTATTACAACATCTGGACAATCTGGACTATGATAACTTTGATTCTTGATAAAACTAGGATATGTTGGACACCTACCTGAAGGCCCAAGCTCAAAAGGGTTCCCTCCCATAAAAGTATCCACCCAATCATGAATCATCAAATAGGCAGTTTCCACTCGTAAGCCCCACACAATATAAACTATTAGGACTTTAATTCCTATTAAAACTAGGATACATAGGATTCCTACCTGAAGTCAAAATCTCAAGAGGGTTTCCTCCCATTAAGGGTACACCCAATCATGTCCCCTCAAATGGGAAGCTTCTATGCATAAGCCCCAACACAAATCCGAACTACGTGGGGTCTTATTCCTCTCCTGTGGATACATAGGAAGCCTTTCTTACTGGATTTATCTCGACATAAAGTCACCTTCTGTCCCCCCTAAATGATGATAAAATCCATGGAACCTTATAATATTTCTCAAGTCAGCATCACCTCCGTAGAATCAAATATATACATGCCAATGACCATCTTAAAAACCAAAGTTAGCCCATGGAAACACTCTTCAGGAATGAAAAAAGGATTCAAAAACATATAAACATGACTTAAATCTATAAGAGTGTCCTAAAACAGGAAACAATCCTCACCTAGAAGGGTGTGGTGAGCCTGAAATCCCATTCTATTGACCAATGGAGTCCTTAAGTGTTGTTGGCCAAATCTTCAGCCAACGAGCGCCTGCCTTTGGAAAGTAGGTCAATGAATCATGGATACTAGGGTCATTGGGAATTATTGGATCCATGAATAAACCCATTGGAGGAGATCTGAAGAAGTTATATCTGAGAAGGACCAATTGCACGAGTGCTTGACCCCCACGTAATCGCTTGTTGGGACCAATAGTTCCCACAGGGTTAATTCAACCTTCTTTAAAGGATAATGACGCCAAACGGGTCGAAAAAAGGAATGCTGAATTCGAAGAGAACTTGTCTCTATAGAAAATGGGATAGGTGAAGATCCTCTTCGTTTCATCTCCACACCACCCAAAAATGTGCCACCTCGGAGGCGGAACAAAAATGGTGAACCAAACGCGAATCCTTAACCAAGGTGGTGGTTCGACCCCACTCAGGACCCTTCACCCCACAGCAAATGAAAAGGGGAAGGGGGCCAAACTGAATCACCAAATATTAATATGTTTAAAAAAATCTACTTTGATGAGTTTTTGTGGTATGTAGGACATATATGGATATTTCAGGTTCCCATAGAGAAACCTTTGATCCAAATGACATCCCAATAACCCATTCAGACATGCACATCAGTGATCCCACAGGTAGATGGGGCCATAATGAAGAGCAGGACCCCCTCTCCTACCTAGTGTCTTCAATGATGGGTATCCAAAATGCTGATCAGAGAGTACCCCCAAAATGGGACTCTCCCCATGCTGGAGGCTATGAGACAAGACCTCCAGTATGCAAAGGTATGTCAGACTCCTCCTTAGCCACTCCCAGCACTCTAGTACAAGGTGTCCTCGATGGTAATCTCAAACCATTTCTGGATATTGTCCCTGTAACATGACAATGATAACCTCTGTTACATTAGGGAGGTAGATGAAGTTGAAGCTGATGACTTAATCTCAGCTGCACAGGGTTCCTACTCACCAGCCCCCACTAGAGAGTGTCATCGCCAACACCAGAGGACCAAGACTCCTAACTTAGAAGATGAACTTGTGCCAAGGGAAACTGTCAATGTCTAGAAGACCCGGGCCCCTCGGGCTGCCTTCCATGGGTGAAAAATATATAATGATTAACACACTATCACCCATGTTCCTGAGGAGCAGCTCTGCCATACTAATGTGATGGAGATCAACAGACAGACATACGAATCTGCCCTCTCCACTCAAGCCCACCACATAAATAGGGTGGAACAATAATAGAACATGCACGTTCCGGCTAATGCTTACTAGTCCCTCCCTGCAGACAGATTGGAAACCAACAGACGAATACAGATATCTTCCAATACATAAAAAGACGTTCAACCAAATAGGGTTGAACTCAGCTAGACGCAGGAAAAAATACCTATTGATGCACTACATGAACACCATCCAAATAGGATGGAAACTAACTATACGCAGGCACAAACACATGATGATGCATTTCAATCCCACCATCTAAATAGGGTGGCATCCAAATAAGAGTAGATTCAAATTCCAATGGATTCATACCAAGCCTATGAGACAAATACAGCTGCAAGAGAGTGGATAAAAATCCCCATTCGTGAATATGAAGACCAACCATAAAATACGATGGCAAACGGAGAAGACAACCGGTGATAGACTCATTTATCTATCCTGGTATAAGAGAACTACCAATATCTACTGGAAACTCATGGAGGACCGGAGCAGGAACAAACATATATTCCTATATTAGAATGGGCCTTCATACCCATTTACATCCAAATATGTATCTAAAAACATCCTAGAAATGATGGAAGATCAAACATCGATTCCATATCATATCCTCCAAACATGCCAAAATATCATTTCATCAGCAGCAAAGGTGATACATTGGGCCCATGACCCGGTTTCCTCAAATAGAATAACTTACTCGCAAAATGTGCTAGTCACTACAAATTGAGTTAGGCATCCCTAATCTAGTCCAGGAGGGTCAATGGCAATATATCATGATACACAGACAACCAGATCAGGAATAAATACTCATTCCAACTAGGGGACCTCGGTCCAACGTGGTGGCTGATCTCGGGAAGGCATATATCCCAACTAAAACTCACGATTATCATTGGAATATCCTGACTAAATCATAGGACACCACAAGATAGGGACCCATATATTAAGGCCATCAGCAACATCAGATGGCCCCAGTTACCCACAAGAGAGAACCCAATAATGAAAAGGTCCAAAGGAAACCAGAAAATGAAGATAACGTACACAATCCTTCTCTGCTGGAAGCTGGGGTTCTTAACACCCTCATGAATATATCAATAAAGGCTCAAGGTCATTCCATTACCAAATTATGAAAGTTTTAGCACTAGTTTTGAAGGTCCTCCCTGCAACATCGCTATTAGTATCTCTGAATGTCCTCCATAGAGCACCCACAGGGGCTCACTCTGTGGGCCAGGAATGATCAATCATGAGAGCTTATCTCATGATGCGCATTAGGGTAGCCCTCCCCTAGACCTAAATATCAGAAATAAAAAAGGTCCATCCCCTTGTTGTGGTCCTCCCTAATGGTCCTCCCCAGGGTATATGATATAGATATGATTCTCCTTATAGTCATATATCATGTCATAATAGTAGTCCTCACCATGATGAAATTCATTTTAAAGGCCCTCCCTACAATGACAGTTACTATGAAGGTCCTCCCCATAGTAACTACAAGCAACAAAAAGGTCCTCCCATCATTATAGTACATCCTGAAGTCCCTCCCCATGATGTTCACTGTAGAAATTTTCCTTACAGCCAGGTATGATGTCATGATGGAAGTCCTCTCTATGATAATAGTCTTTGCAAAATCCCTCCCTGTAAGGACAGTTGATGTGAAGGTATTACCCATGGTGACATAAAGTAATAATAAGGTCCTCCCCTTGTTGTATCCCACCCTGTAGGTCCCCTATAGGGTATACTCCGTATGGATATCTCTCGCTGTCAGCCATGAAGATGCAATAGTATCCCTCACCATTAAAACATCAATTGAGAATGTCCTCCCCACAATCAAAATTCATACTAGCAAGAAGTTCCTCCCCTTACTGGAAGAAATGTGAGAAATCTCTCCTATATTGAGCCACTCAGAAAAATGGAGTTAGACACATCGGGTACTCCATCTATAATGAGTGATATTATTTCTCAACAAGAGGATGGACCAAAGCCACACTCATATTCTGAGCCACCCCTGTGTCGTCTGCAAATCAATAAGGGTCCCACTAGCCCAATTTATTGGAATGAAATTATTAAGAAGTAGTAGAGTTGGGAATATCAAGTATTGGAGCCTCCATAATAACAGCAACATGATATGTTGCCTGTGAGAAGACAAATAGATAGGGATAATTTACCGGTGATGTATTGGACTAAGGCCACATATCACTTTGACATACTAGGAGAGTTTTAGGCGGAATACATGCATGACATTATCCTTAACATATGAATGACACATCATAATTTGAAAGAAAAATTACTACCCTTTGAAGGGTATGCGGACCATGTCATGATGATAGATGAGCTTCTTTGTCTAATCGACTTTGAAACCCTCTCATCTGTGAGGCAGCTACAATCAGAAAGGTGAAGGAAAAACCCTTGAACTGGATTGCCTCTACGCACTGCGTAAGTGGTGATGCCTCGTCGAAAATGACCTAGATGAAGTTCACATTTGGAAATGGGGAGAACATGGAGCTTTGCACTTTACCCCATGTCTCATCCTGCATGTCACATTGGAAATGACATCCTGCAACATCATTGCCCAGAGGAAGAAATCAAGTGAAACCCTAGCTCAGAAAAGATGGGATACTCAACAAAAATTGACCCGGAGTAAGTCTCAAAAGCATCAGGGCTGAAGGGATCAGTCCCAAAAAAACCTTCTGAGACAAGAAACCAGGAACATCAATTAGGCTTCTTGCCTAATGGAATCCAACCAACAAGATGTGCCGAAATCTTCCAAAGACCATAGACTCCATGCATGTCCAATTCCATACTCGGCTTACACCCATGCAAGAGTACATGAATTTTAAAATGTGGCAACAACAACAACTACCACCAAAATATGGGAACAACCCCATCCCATAGGTAAGGGGAAATTTTTAAATAAAAATTCCCGTAGAAGAACAAAAAATCCAAGACATAGTGTATCAACAAGATAACAGGAACAACCCCAGCCCGCATGGTTGGGGGAATTTTTACCTCAAATAATCCCATAGCGAATGTCTATCTTCCACCATCTGGGAAGAATGATGGACAAAGGAGTCACCCATTCCACCCTTTCTCATGGATCACACCCTCAGAGAAAAAGGTACATCATGAGGAAAGATCTAAGCTCCCTTTGGGTCAATATTCGCCAACAAAACATGAAGAATACTGTAGAATGGAAGGATAATGTCCAATAAAGGATGCAAAAAGCCTTCATACCATTCAACACTAGGTACACCACCCCCAATACAGTATGACTCCATGATCATGGTAAACGTAAACCCCACAGATATCATAGGAAATAACATAGGGGATAGGATGTGAAGAAAGTCATTTCCCTCCCAGAGGCATCTGACACTGATCCTGATGGTGTGAATACTCGAAACCTGATTGAGATCCTAAATTTGCATGCCCCCTCGGTTAATTATTCACTACCTCCACTGAAAAACTCCAACAAGTAGAAAAATAAATTAAAGGTCATCTATGACCTGCCTCATTCTCCCATTGAGAATGTATCCCTCACTCTTGAAGAGAGGTTCTCCAAGCAGGATGAAGAAATGAAAGATCTCAGAAGAATTAATACTGAGCTACGTCGAGGGAGTTACCTCGCCGGATGTGTTCCCCCCATGGAATGTCATCAGGTTATCTTAGAAGAGGTGCACATACCATAGGCACGTATTCTACTGAATGAAGCCAAACTTGGTGGACCATTCAACCCGGCCCCGAAAGGACATCACGACTTCCCCCACATGGAAGGAAACTATATTATATTCATATAAACCCACAAATGATACCCTTGGCTGGGTATCCACCCCAAAAACTTGCAGTGTCAACACGCCCAGTCTTGGAACCTACCGAACTATCCCAAGCTCAAGCCTGACAGGATATGCATAAAGGGATCTTAAACACCATCAATCAAATTACTTCTTCACTAGAAGCCATGGAGGAGTGGCATGATCTAATAAAACTAGAGTGAAAATCCTACCCTAAGTGGGTGAGTAATGTTCTGCCACCTCTATACTTCCAAAACCCAGTATTCTCAGTATTCAATGGATCGGGGGACCCGAAACAACATTTAATGTACTATGACTCTTATTGTGATCCCATGATAGGCACTCCAGAACATAAAGAAGTAGTAAAACTCAGGTGCTTTGTGTGAACCATGTAGGGCTCGGCCTTTGTATGGTATACTATCCTACCAGCCAATTTAGTAACAGGATGGGAGGACATCCAACGATAGTTTCTCTTCCATTTCAGTTCAACACTGCATATGATGACATTCAGTGACCTCATGAAATGTAATAAGCAGGAGAAAGAAAGAGTCTTAGACTTCATTTACAGATGTAAAGTCCTAGAATATTTCTTAAACATGCTACTCTCCATGATGAGATGGCCTCCATGTGCATCAATAACCTTTGGGGTGAATTTTGAACGCCTCTCCTCTCAGTGAAGTACAACACTGGGTTTAGAGACTTCTCTATCATTGCTCAAAGTATATAAGACTCCTTGAAATGAACCAAACTCAAGTCTCGAATGGCCCTATTAACCCCAGGGAAAAGAGTGAGAAAAGATAGAGCAGATTCTATCATTCTTAAGCAACCCCCTGTACCAGCTCTAGTTGCGAGGTCCCCAGTAAACTGTGTAGAACCCCTTGGACGCCAGAAACCACCCCCACCTTGAAAAGATGATTGAAATGGTGCTAAAATAAATTAATTTAAAAAACTAAGAAATAATTTTTACTTGTTCCGAGACAACCAGTTCCATGGCTATTTCATAGGCTCCATGAATTGCAATTTTCTATGATTACCAGAGCCAAAGAAATCCAATGATGTGGGTCTTAATGACAATCCAAATTATTTTTCCCTCTCACCGAATATGGGGACACACCATCCAGAAATGATTTGTTTTCATGGATCTCCTACAAAAGATGGTGTATTTTGTGCAATTCAAGTTGGTGCCACCACCAGCACAAGTGGTGTATGTTTCCACCTCAGACTCAAGACAAAAAGAGGAGTGGAAAACATTCACCAATAAAAAGGAGAAAAAGTTTGAAAATTGGATGACCTGGAAAACTATCAACCAAGTCCATTGAATCTTCCAGGAACAGTTGAAACAACCAAATATGCCCCCAAAATATCCTGATACAACACAACCATCCTCCTCGGCCCGAAGTCCCTCTAAAGGCCATAAGGGAAGAAAGAAAGAGCAAGAAGATGAGATGACACCAATGGTGAAGTCATTGTTGACACATTCGAAATTCATGCCAAAAGACTTGGTAAAATGGGAACCTCCCTAGAAAATGGTACAATGGGCACCGTCCTTCCAAATGGTACCATCAGAAGTAGACAGTCTGACAGAAATAGTGTTGGATCAAGAACTGATCTTCAGTTCAATCGATTTCATTTGCTTGATAGACCCATTTTCTGATGAAGACTATATCTATGAACCTGAATTCCCCACACCCAACTAGAGTTCCAGATGAATAGGTCGTAGAGTTCAGAGGTTTCTTGGAAGGCATGATCATGGCTGGAGTCAAATTCTCAACCACACCACAAGTCAAACAGTTAAAATTACGGAACCATGCAGATGGACCCTATGATAGAAAAAACATGAATGAGAATTCTCCTCCACCCCCATTGTATGAAATCCAATCCTAATTATCTTGAAATATCCATTAATGGAAGAACAAATACCAAATATCCCAAGGTATATAGGTGGACTTGTTCGGCCAAACGTGGAAAGGACCACAACACCACTGGCCCCTATTACAAAGGTCGAGAAATCTATGTCCAAAGATCAAACCACTAACATTTCTATGAAGGAGGGACCCTGAGCTAGGAAGCAACGATCTTTAGAGAAGAAGTATGATATTCTAAAGTAGTTGGATTTAGTGCCAGAAAAGCTATCAATCCTGGATTTATTAATCCTATCTGCAGATCTTAGGGAGGCACACATCGAAGCCTTACTATGTCCCCCAGATTTTAAGGCTGAAGGAGCAGCATTCGAAGTCAATTAGATGGAGAAAAGTACCGAATAATGTCATGTTGTCACCTCCTTCATAGACAGGGATGAAGAATCTATCATGCAAGGGCATATAAAACCCTTATATGTATCTGGAAAGATAAATGGAATTGATGTCTGGTGGATCTTCATCGACAATGGATCTGGAGTTAACCTCGTCCCACTCTGAATGCTTTGTCGACTGGCATATAATGAATACATATTGAAACCTTGCACTACAACTCTACTGGGATACGACAAGAGAGAGCAGAAACCATTGGGATGTATCAAGAATCTCATGTTGGATTCTGCGTTCCTAGTTGAACAGAAAAAAATGGACTTCAATGTCCTGTAATGGGATTCCATGGCTGCATCAACATGCTAAAATTACATCATCATACCATCAGTGCATCAAATATTGCACAAATAGAAAAAACTGGGATGGTATATGCTGATAAATCCCTGTTTGAGTCCTATGAGTCACACTATATCGATCCAGGGTTCTATGAATCTAATGAAAAAAATCTTTTGGCTGAAAACATTGATTGGATCAGTGCCTCGAATGGATTGGAAATGTCTCTTACAGACCCCCTCCAGAATCTTGGGGAAGAGTATATACTACCCATCAACCATGTTGAATGCATAGGTGAAAATCCATATACAAACTCAATTGTCTTCGTGGTATCCTCTACGTCTTCCAAGTCCAATGACATAGAAGAGTGGGAAAACTCCCACAATGTCAGGAAAAGACCTATAAAAGATGCTCACATCCCATCTTCAGGACTTCAAACTGCCCTTGCCTCACACACTAAGTCAAAAGAGGATCCCTCTCCAAATATTGGAGAGTTCATCATGAAAATAATCTCCCCATCAGAAGAGGAAGAAGAGTATATATGAAGAATAAGAAAAATAGAAGAATAGGAAGATGACCTAAACTATTCCCCTCCTTCATTTGAAGAAGGTGTCTCCGCCATAATTAATGAACTTAGGGAGATAAATATGGGCACCGAAAACGACCCGTGACCCACTCTGATCAGTGTAGTTATGCATGTTGAAGAACAAGAGGCATACACCTCCTTACCAAAGAATAATCAAGTGTATTAATCTATAATTATAAAGAAATTATAGGCCTCATTCCTACAGTTTCTACTAATCATCTGGGATTACAAGAATATCACTAGGGCTATAAGTAAGTTTCAATAAGGACTCACCAGACACATGGTTCCAAAATAGAGGCTGAAGTTGATTAGATGATCAAAGACAAATTCATATGGGAGGTCCAGTATCCAATCTGGTTGGAAAACATAGTTCCTATCAAAAAGAAGGATGTAAATATTCGAATTTACATTGACTTCAGAGACCGTAATTGGAATTTCTCAAAAGATGATTTCCCCATCTCGATCATAAAATTATTGATCAATGTAACAGCCGGATACGAAGCCCTCTATTTCATGGAAGGCTATTCTAGATACAATCAAATTTGGATCGACCGAGTAGATGAAGAAGCTACCTCTTTTATGCCCCCTCAGGGAGTGTTCCGTTATAAAGTGAGGCATTTTGTTCTAAAGAATTATGGTTCTACATATCATCATGCCATGTATCTCATCTTCAAGCCCTTCTTAGGAAAGTTCATCGAGTGTTATGTCAATGATCTGGTGGTTAAATCATGACCACAATCGAACCACCTGGCTGATCATGAAACTATCTTCAACAAATTTCTACATCCCAGTTTAAAGATGAATCCCCTAAAATGCGCCTTTGGGGTTACGTTGGGAAAATTCCTCGGCTTCGTTGTATGTCATCGTGGCATCAAAGTTGACCCTGAGAATATAAAAACTGTCCTTGGCATGTCCTCACCATGAAACCTTAGTGAGTTGAGAGGTCTCCAAGGGCACCTCACCTACATTATATGCTTCATAGCCAACCTAGTAGGTAAATGTTTACTATTCAACGAGCTTATGAAGAAAGGTGTTACGTACGAGTGGGATAATGATTTCCAAGAAGAATATGACAATATCAAAAGATATATCTTAATCCCGCTAGTGTTAATGCCACTAGTTGAGAGGATTCCCCTCATTTTGTACATAACCACCCTAGAAAGGTCATTAGGCACCTTCCTCGCATAAAAGAATGATGTTGGCAGTGAGAAAAGTCTCTACTACCTCAGTTGGAAAATGATCGATGTTGAACTCAGTATTCAAAATTCAAGAAGAAATGCCTAGACTTAATCGTTGTGGTTTAGAAGCTCAATAATTACATGCAGTACTAGGAGGTCCAACCGGTCTCCTACTACAACCCTCTCAAATATATCATCAACTATATCATGCTAAATGGCCACCTATCATGATGGGAGGTCATTATACAACAGTTAGACATACGGTACATGCCCCAGAAGTCCATTAAAGGCCATGCATTAGAATAATTCTTGTACAAGCACCCCTCATAAGAAACAAAACTATTGTATGTCAAACATCAAAATAAAGAAGTGTTTTTCGTTCCGAAGGACCCCAAGACATGAGAAATGTACTTCGATGGTGCTTCCTGAACCCCGGTAGGGAAAATGATGGAGGATCCCAAACTAAAAAAAGTGGCTCTCTGAGTTATACTCATTTCTCTCAAAAGGGCCATCTTTTCTTACTCTTTCCTACTTTCTGAAGGGCTTACAAACAATGAAGTGGAGTATCATTCCCTCATTGCTGACTTGGAACTGGCACTTTAGGTGCAATCCAAACACCTAAAAATAAAGTGTGATTTAGTGTTATCCATCAAATATGTCAATAGTGGCTATGCTTATAAGAAAGAAGTATTGGTCCCCTTGATGAACCATGTTCAAGGACTGATGGAAGAATTCCCATCAGAACCAATATTGACCAATGTTCCCCAGTTACATAATGCCCAAGCTGACACTTTATTAAATGTAGCCACAACCTTGGATGATCAAGACTGGGATGAAACAATCAATATCATTTCTCACCACCATATGGTCTTGCCATGTATCTTGAGCAATATGGAGGTAATTGATGAAATTATCCCCACATATAAGCATTACGGCCACACCACCAGTTGGATGATGGCCATTAAAAATTATCTTCGGAATGGGAACTCCCACCAGATAAGGATGTAAGGGAGCATGTTCAAAGATGGGTGGTAAATTTTGTCATGTACGATGGAGTAAACCAAGAAAATATTCCCTACAAATGAGGCCTTTACGAGGTCCTTCTCAGGTGCATTAATAGAGAAGATACTGCTACCATCGTGAATGAAGTGCACCCCAGAGCTTGTGAAGAACATCAATCAGCAACCAAGATCTCTCACAAAATCTAAAAAACTTGGGTATTACTATCCCACTATAATACAAGATTATTCCATATTCAGAAAGAAGTTCCATTCCTACCAAGTTCATACCAAGCTCATACACCGACCCCCAGAGTTACTTCATGCAGCCAAGTACACCTGGACATTCTCTTCCTAGAGGATGGATGTTGTGGGACCATATCCTCCTTCCACAGTTAGAAAATTCAAGTTCATACTCACAACGAACATATTCTTTTCCAAATGGTGTAAATCCACACCCCTTAAAGAAGTCAAGGAGAAAAACATCGTCAACTTTATGAAGGCCATCATCATTTCTAGATTTGGTGTCCCTCATTCCATCCTAATGGAAAACGACACCAACGTTTGCTCTATGGAGTTGGAAAAGTTATATCAAGAGTATGGAATCAAAGCCAATCGATCATACCACTACCACGCGGTGACCAACGTGAAAATAGAGGCTTTCAACAAGGTTCTATACAATATACTCTAAAAAATGGTTAATAAGGATAATAAATCGTGGCTAGACAAGCTTCTTCATGCTTTGTGGGATTATCGGACCACGACCCACACTGCCACTCATGCAACCTTGTACTCACTAGTATATGGGGAAGAGGTTGTGTTGCCTATAAAAATCAAAGTACCATCACTTCGTGTATCCATTTGAGATCATCTGTCTATGGAATAGCAATCCAAAATATGGTTTGATGAGTTGGAACATATAGATGAAAAAACTCTGCACACGTTGTACCATTTAGAAATCTACCAAAACTGGATTGCACAAGCCTTCAACAAAAAGGATCTCCTTCGATCTTTCCTCGAAGGAGAAATGGTGTTATTCCTCAAAACCCCGATGATACGCGAGAAGAAGCCCCCAAATATTGAACCAAATTGGGAAGGACAATATGTCATAAATAGGGTCTATTCCAATAGAGCATACCCCCTAATATCAATGGAAGGACATCTCATCATGACTCCCACAAATGCAAAGTTCATGAAGAATTATTTTGCGTAGTAATACACCATGAAAGTGGTCCAAGCTCTGAAACATTAAACTATATGTCATTGTCCAAACCACATGACATTAAACTGTATGGTATTAGTCCATCCAACATGAAATTAAACCATGAAGCCATGTTCCAAACTCTAAGACCTTAAAATTTGAGAAATATCCTCCCAATGTTAAGGTCCAAGCTCTAAGACCCTAAACTATGAGATATAACATCCCAAATGATAATGGTCCAAACTCTATGACCTTAATCTATGAGTCAGTGTCCTTTCCACATGGAGTTAAACTATAAGGAACTCATCCCTAAAACATGAAATAAATCTATAACTCATGTCCTCATTGTAATATGTTAAACTACATGGAACAAAGAGTCCTAATCACATGAAAATAAACTGCATGATCTCTTATAGAACTAAGTATATCTTGATTCCTACCTTAGTAGGATACATAGCGATTCCTCGATCCTCGATCTTGGACCAGGGTCATAAAAACAAATTCCTCCATCATTCCCCCTATCTACCAATATTCATCAAAGAAAAAATTATTTCTCATTTTTTCTCACATCGAGTATAACTCACGAGAGCTTATGATAAGTGGTAAGGATTCCCTCACAAAAAACTATAGAGTAACATGGTATACCTAGAAACCCTGATGGATTAAACAAAGATACCCATAACCCTATGATTGAGAAGATTTGGTACAAGGAACATACAGAACTACGAATGGCTTGATTCCTGCCCATGGAGGATATGTATAGATTCCTTGATCCTTGATCTTGACCCATCCCCCACACACAAAAAATCCCCCATTATATTTTCTACTTCCCAAAACTTGAAAAGTAGGCCCTATGTCCACTCCTTGTTTCTCACATCAAGTATTACTCACATGAAATTAAGATTAGTGGTAATTATTCTCTTACGCAAACATATCGTAAGGGAGTATGGTAGCCTTGAAACCCATATGAAGTGAATAAAAAATTCCATCACATGACCTGGCACATGGACCAAGACAAATCAATATAGGGAACTTTTAGAACTATGTGTGGCTTGATTTCTGCCCTTGCAGGATAATTAGTGATGCCCAGATTTGGCATCCTGACCCAACCATTATCATAAAAAAATTCCCTCAAGTGTCCCTACACATCGAGAAAACGTTTGTATAGAATATTTAGAACTATGTGTGGCTTGATTCCCACCCTTGTAGGATATGAAGTGATGCCCGAATTTGGAATCCTGACCTTTCCAATCTACACCATAAAGAAAATAAATTAAAAATATATAAAAATTCCCTCAAATGTCCCTACATATCGAGAAAACAACTATATGAAACATTCAGAACTATGTATGGCTTGATTCCTTCGCTAGTAGGATACGTAGTGACATCCGGATTTAGAAACCAAGCCCTACCACATATATATGAAAAAAAATCCCTCACATGATTGTACACATGGACCAAGCTAGATCGGTGTAGGGAATGTTTAGAACTATGTCTGACTAGATTCCTACCACAGGATATGTAGTGATGTCCGGATTTGGCATCCTAGACTTGCCACAATAAAAAAATTCCCCTTCATCCCCATACATAGGCTAGACTTGTATGGGGAGCCCATGAAAGGTCCTAATCACATGAAAATAAACTGCAAAATTCTTAAATAGTTACGCGTGGCCCAGTCCTCAGTTTTTTTGAGATCCCGCACGTGCCCCCACTCATGAGAAGTCAAAAGATCATGCCTCCCCCTATACATGTGAGTCAGATCTATGTGGAAGTTCCAATAGTTCATGGGTAATCACGATTTGGATATTCCCTCTATTCCCAGAATCATATTTCATGTTTTTCACACTCTGTACATTGGGAAAACATTGATCCCCATAACCCTCTAAGGCCATCTGAGATGGAAGGCCAGTGTATTATGGACACCTTTTCTTGACTATGCACATCATGCCCAAGTGGATCTGCATATGTTTCCCACAAAATCAACCATCAATCAAAGGAAAATTAGTCCCCAGGAGATTCTTACCCTATCTCAGTATGCCTAATGGCTTCTAAGACCCATGTCATCCCTCTCGATTCAAGTGTCCCTCAAGATTATGGTTTCCACCTTCTATCATCACTCACATCTAAGGAATTCCAGAACGTTCAGATTGTTATTAACACAAAACTATTAAATATCTTTATGATAGAATGATATTCCTCACTTCATGACTCTAAACTACATAGTTTCATGTCCTCACTGCAAGACACTAAACTACATGGCCAAAATCACCCTTTTTGTATGATGTTAAACTGCATAACATTGGTTTAATCCTAAAGTACCCTATAATGTTGATTTTTCTATTCTTAAGAAATGAAAAAAAATCTTCGTAATCCCTTATTTCTCACACCAAGCATGGATCACATGAGATTAGGGGTCTTAACAAGAGATACAATGTGACATTATGAAAAAACAGTCTAAGAATATGGTCCTGGAAGCATGACCCTAAAAGGTATGTCACGGTTCCATCCCTTGAGAAGAACCCCATGTTGTGGCCATGTGAAGTTAAATTACCAAGTACTCCAAAGATAGAATGAATGATTCACCCTATATACGAGTTAGATATATGTAAAGGAAACCTGATTCCATGAGTAAATTACGGTCCAAATGTCCCCAATATGTCCGTATAAACTAATACCATACCCCAAAATCCATGCTCTGAGTAATATTGAATCTCCATAATCCTACAAGGTTATCTGAGTCTGAAGTCCAGTGTCCTATAGACACCTTTTCTTGACTATGCACATCATGCCTTGGTTGCTCTGCATATGTTTCCCACAAAAAATGGTCATCAATCAAAGAAAAATTCTTCCCCAGGAGATTCTTCTCCCATATCAATACTCCAAATAGATTAAAAGCCTCATTACATCCATCCTGATTCAAGGGACCTCAAAGTCATGGTTTATAGTTTCCGCCTTATACACATCTTGGATATATCAGAACATATAAGATCGATTCAACTCTGTTCTTTTTTGAGGATTTTAAGGATAACCCATCCATATGTGTGAAGTTGATCTGCATTCAAAAAAAGATTTACTCCACTTATTTCTATTTTTCCCCCAAAGAAGTTTAGTTAGAATTCCCCTTTCTGTGATCAGGTGCACCCCTGGTCGAAGGTCACATCCCATATTCAGAAAGTTCCCAATATCCATAATCTTTCATAGCCATCCGAGATATAAGGATAGTGTCCTACGGAAACCTTTGTTTAACTATGAGCATCATGCCCCGATGGCTATTCATATGTTGCCCACAAAAACGACTGTCAATCAAAGGAAAATTTGTCTTTAGGAGATCCCCTTCAAAATTTCATACACTTAAATGACATTCATGTCCTATCACACCATGTTTTTGGAAAACTCCTAGATAATGAATTACATACCTTTTTCATTACAAATACCACTGACATAGAAATTTATCCTAAATTAACTAACCATTCAATAGCTCTCTCTCACACAAGTAAGAACCATGCTAGAATAGTTGCTCACTCAAAGCCGACATGAATGTTTCTAATGATTTCAGACACCACTACTCAGGCCATCCACCCACTGTGGCCCCTAACTTCAAAATAAATTTAAAATTATACAAATCCCACAAATCCATTGAAAATGAATTCCAGGGTCCTATAGACACCATTGATTTACTATGCACATCATTCACCTATGGATCTTCATATGTCACCTACAAAAAATGGTCGTCGATCAAAGGAAAATTTATCCTCAAGAGAGTCCTCTCCTACCTTTGTATGTCTAAAACGGCTCTTGAGCCTCATGCATGTTTAAAATTCAAAAGTCCAGGGTCATGAAAAATACTTAATCCATGTCTAAAAGTTATTATAACATTCCCCGCTAATGTTCCCAAATTGGGGCCATTGCCCCATTATGTTTGGTCAAAGATGTTCGAACTAGAACACCGGTAATATGATTTATTGGTAGGATTGTGAACTTCCAGTGAAAAAGATGCCATACTTTCCAGAGGTAAAATATGAAAAGGGGACCTCTGGGTAAAATTCAAGTATTGTTTCATTAAAGATAAATAAACAAAACATTGAGCCATCAGAAAATGCATAAATATTGTTAGGTCAGAAACCTGCAAAGGGTGGCCTAAGAAAATGTCAAGTGATACCCTCTAACCGCATGTCAAGTAGGCTTTTAAAAAAAATTGGGTAATAATTAAAAATACATAAATGTTTGTGGGCTGTTCCATGAAACCCCAGCAATAGTCAAACTACGCTCATTGATTTCCGTGGATCAGGAAAAAATTATAGCCCGATTCAATTATTTTAGTTTACTGGTTTCAAGTCATTATTTAAAATTAATAACTTTTTGAGATAATGTTTATATGATTGATTTACCAATCATCATAATAGGAAAAGTAAAAGAAATATAATTGAGAGGAAAATTAGTTCCATTATATTCCATAAAAATATATAGTGGGAATCCACAGCCTAGTGACTCCCCTTATGAGAAAGACAAAAACTTTATAGGAGACGTTCAACAGAGTCGCAAAGTTGCATCAATGATTTGTGAGACTCCTCAAAATCTTGGTGAAGTTTCAATAAATTCCCAGTCCTGGCTTCTTTACATTCCCACAACACCTCCATTTCCTTCATTTCATGGAGGATGGTTCTCTCTCCCTTTTATATTTTCCATAGCCCCTCCTTAACAGCGGCTGTTGATCATGCCCACTCCTGTTTGAGGTGCTCTAACTTTTGGCTTTTCTTATACACATCCTAGTCAAGTTGTTCCATCAAAGACTCTTTCTTCATGAGTTATTTTTATAAATTATCAACTGTTCTATCATGATTTACAGCTTTGTCAATGAGATTTTGTTATGTAATTGCTAGATAATCTGTCGACTCTGCCCCGGAGAGTCAAGATTCAAGTGCACCAGTTGCTACCCGATCATCAATTACCTATCTTACTATATCATAAATTCAATTATAGTTGAATCCATTGAATCCCAGGACCAAAAACAGGTGGTGTAACATTGAAAACTTCACTGGAATCTCATCCAATGGAGTCTGGGAGATTAATCTTCAAATGATCCTCCATGTGTTTTGCTGAGTGGGATGGAGATCGACTAGGATTCCTCAATTGGTCTCAGAATCACTCCCGGATGATAAAATATAGTTAGAAATGAATGTCACCAGATAGGTACATGACTCGGTAGATACAACATGTCTTGACCCTACAACAGCCTCATATTTGTTAATGCTAATAGATGACAAGGTAGGGGCGTCCGCTGCCATTGTTAAGGCTTGTGGTTGTGATTTTGGGGATGGAGGGGAGACGACTTCAATACCTCCCACCATCGAAATGGTAACAATATCTAAAATAGGTAACGATTCATCTTAAATAATCAGTTTATATCCTTGGATATGTGAGAACACTAATAACCCAGGTCTATGCTCGACCGAAACAGTATCCCTCATGGTGGCCCTCAAAAGGTTGTCAGTTAATATACGGTATGTAAGGATGGTCAGTCCAAATAAGGATACTGGTCTCAGAATACTAGGGGAAGAAAACATAACCCCTCTCACAACTAGGAAAAAGGGCATGATATCTTTCTCTAAATTTTCTGGGTATAGAACATTATCCCCCTTGATTATGACTTCATCGGAGACACTATGTGCAGACGAAACAGTATTCTCTGAAGTGACTCCCTCTATAGGGGAAAATTATGCTCGATCTAGATTGATTGGATCCATGATATTTAAAGCCCCTCCAAGATCCAGTAAGGCCTGGGGATCATCATTGGACTCATCCCCTACCATAAATACTACCCTATCTCTCTCCATGAGATTCATCTCAGCATAGTCAGGTGAGCCCGCAACTTTTGGATATATTTCCATTGTTGGGGAAAAGATTGTTCGAGTAGGAGCAGGAACACCTGAGGGGTCAAAAAGACCCATGGTCTCTTCAAATGGTCTTGCTTCCCTATTTCTATTAGCCATGATAGATGGTGATCATTCCTCTACCCTAAAAGGGGCAGGACATATAGATGCTTGAGCGGTCATCGTCTGGTCACCAATAGGCCCTACTTCAAAGTATATATATGTACCAGTAAGCCAAAAAGATAATATTACTTGGTTTAATCACTATATAAACAAACAATTACTTATGATCCCCCATTGAATAATCTTGGACAACTAAGAGGCTTGCTTGCGTTTCCTTGAATTTTGGGGGGATGGATCTAGAATAAGATTCCTAAGAGGAGATGGAGTGGGAAACTCCCAGGAAGGGTCTTTG
The DNA here is from genome assembly GCA_963277665.1 of Viscum album. Classification (NCBI taxonomy): domain Eukaryota; kingdom Viridiplantae; phylum Streptophyta; class Magnoliopsida; order Santalales; family Viscaceae; genus Viscum; species Viscum album. The sequence continues at coordinate 1,419,094,491 of OY728136.1, read as the reverse complement.
ATAACTACTTACATATGTTCTTGGGCTCAATGGGATCCATCCGTTGTACCCCTACCATCGATGAGGCATACTCCCCAGCTACAATAACTCTGGGAGAATAATTCAGGGAAAAGGCTATTTCTCGAGATTTTTCAAGTCCTTGAAGAATCAAATTGAAGGGGGAAACATTCATCATATTTGTAATAAAATAATTTAAGGCCAAATGTTGTAGATAATACCTTTCCCATCATCCATGGGAATACCACCGTCAGCGTCACGCAGTCCGACCAGTAACACATGTCCGCAGGAGCATAAAGACACATATTCATTTCAGTCAAGTAAGCTACCACCTCATCAGGCTCTTCGTTGGTTAAAATACTGGTAAGAGAAATGGACCCCCTAATTCCTGAAAGATCAAATCATTCCATCTGAAGAATACTCCATATATCTTCATCTGAGGTTCTCACCCTCAATTCATCCCAGACACTCCAAGATTCTAGAAATACGGTCGTAATTGGGATGGCCAACACTGGAAGGATGGTACAGGGGAATGAAGCTGTTTTTTACATCCAAAAATGTTTCCCAGGTGTCCCTGCAAACTCGGGATCTCCAGAATAGAAATGTTTATGAGATTATGAGAGAAAGTAAGATACTTTTTACATGGAATCCAAAGTAGTAATGCCAACTATGTCTTCATCCTGATCAATAGTTTCTAGTCGCATCATGGAAAATACCCGATGTGATTACATATAATGACCACTTTGAGAGTGAATGAGGGTCTCAAGGTCCTTAAGATAACAACTCACCCTATCTAGATCCTCATAAAAAGAAATTTTAGATAGTGATGACACTTATCCAATGCCAGTAAGGGCCAATTCCCTATTCTAGAGGAGTTTCCATAAATCACGAGGGGACTGTTCATGGGTAGATGAATGACCTTTCAAAAGTTCGCATTGCCTCCAGGACACTTGAAAATCATCCTCGTAAAGAATGGATGATGGACTCCTGAAAATAGCTCCAACAAATTGTTTGGCCGCTCGTGAGGTCAAAACCCTATCTTTCACATCTTTCCTGGGGAGGCAAACATACCTTCATGGGACTTTTTCAGGTCAATATTATTCTGTAAATCCCTTTTTATTCCCCTTTCTTTTCACCTTGGATTCCTTGGAATTTATTACAATAGGCACAAGTTTAGATAATTGGCCATCAGAATATGACTTAACCCAGGCCTCAACATAGTTCTTGGGAAGTAAGGGCACATAATACCCAGAATCCAGAAGTCTTTCATGGCTCTAGGTGTCCTCCAGAGTGAACATTATCCATAATTAGTGAGCTATCATCAGATGCTTCTCCTGGAAAGTGTTGTTATGACAAGGAAGGGACAACTTATGAAAGAAATAGATTTTTTTTCTAAATATACAGGGTTCATAGACCTTGAAAATAAGTTCCCCTCTGATACGAGCAACCAGTATGCCTTTTCGTAGAGAAAAAAAGTACCCTTAGTTGTTAAAGTCCTAAAATGAATTATTTGTAGTAGTACCAGCGAGGGAATCATAAGGGTGGTAATAGAAACATTCATAAACATTGAGAAAATCCATGAATTCAAGCTCGTTCTTTTTATTTTTCTCGTCTTTCTTATCCTGTGAAGCCCAAGCCATTGGCATGACCCTACTGCTGCTCTGAATGTACAGTCGAAGGGTGGAATGTGGAATTTGTAGGGAATTGATGAAGTAATAACCCCCTATGTGGTCTCCCATCTATCCCCAAATAATTTAAAAAGGGCCAGTCATTTTATAGAGTGACCCCCCTTCGTTGATTCGGCCAACTAGGTGATATATGTTGGACAACACTGGGATAGCAAATTTGATGCATTTTCCAGTGGCCAACTGAGTGGCCATGGTAATGAATGAGGCTCTTACACCTCCAGATTATTGCATTAGTAGAAGCCACCATCTTAGGAACATGGCCAAGAAATCCTCCAATTTAAATAACTGATCGACTTTAGGGATGATACCCCATCCACATTTCAAAAAATCCACCTCTTCCAAGGTGGGACAGTAAGTACCCGCTCTCCTCCGGGTGGATTTGGAGGGAAAAGTCCTAGTTCTCTACGGATCGGGATTGAGACCATTATTCTTAACAAAAGTGTCAAACCATTCGTCAAATGCAACGACCTTCTTCAGACCGAGATCACTTTCCTCCAGAAGCACCTTCACTTGGATGATTAGTTTCCTGACTGGGGGGTGTATTTCCTTGTCATCCCAAATAGTGGAAAGAGGAAGAAATTCATCATACATGTACCCAATGATAGGGACTCCCAAAATCATTTGGATGTCCCAAAGGATGATGCTAACCTCCCCATGGGTCAAATGGAATGTGTTGGTATCTGGAATCTACATGCTTAAGAGATATGAAATCAGGGAAACAGGATGATGGGTGTATGTCTGAGAAACCCAAGTGGCCTCGTACTGTCCCACCATCTATAGCTTGGATAAAAATTATCCACAATTCTAGCGAACCCAAAAGGGCCACCCCTTGTCAAAGACCAGCGAGCCTCTAGGGTGAAGGTCCAGTCGAGGTGACCAATTGTGCTACTCATTCACTGTAGCCTTCCTCACAATGATCTGGTAATAGTGGGCCATCTAATTGGGATTCCATTTCACCCCCTCTAAGGTTCAAGGTGCATAGTGTAACAAAGACCCGGTGGTAAGATGATCAATTGGGTTTTCCACTGGGATCACTGTGCCAGAAAAAGGATAAACCCATAAGAAAGAAGCCTATCTGAGACTGGGTTTCCTTGTTGAACCACTGTGAGAAGATTCGGAATAGTTTGTTGAAATAGAATAACCAGAGTTTTGTCGTCAACCAAAGTCGCCATGTCCTTTGATCTTTCATTAGAATCAGAAAGAGGGGCAGCAATAGTAGCCTCAAAAGAGGCAACAAAATAAATAGTGGCCGGTGGAACAGCCATTGTAGCCTGCATAGAAAGATATAGAAGACAAAAAAAGTCATTCCAATAAATTTTTTTGGATATATGGATATGGAAGAATGGCTAAAGTACTCAAAATATGTTCACAAAGGGTTCTGTGTACTATTCCTAGAAACGGTATGTTGTAGCCACATCCCGCATACTGCATGATATGCGGAGGTAACCCCATCTACATCTACAGTACGCAGATTCCTATCACCGCATACAACCCTGGTACGAAAACCATCTGCAAGGGTTTAACCCATAGATCGTTGGCTAGAAAATAGAAAGGATCGTGGAAAGTGGATACCGTGAACCTAGGCCTTGATCAAATTCATATTCATAAATTCTAGATTAATGTTCAAAGTTTAGATTATTAGTTCTTAAAGCTTGGATCACCAATTCAAGCTTGGTATGCAGAAACGTCAGCTGCGTAGCGTCTTCCTACATGTAATCCTGATTTTAAGTCTTAAAATTCCACAAACTGTTCATAAAATCCAAAACATGGTACTTATATGAAAAAATGGAGAGGAGATTGGTTCATGGTATATACGAAGCAGTTCTTGAACAAGATTTTCACAAGAAGCATGGTACGTGAGAGAAGAGGACATATGGGAAATTGAGATCACTTTTCACTATGAGAAATAGACAAAGAGAAATGACACGGACCCTTATATATAGGTGTGGTCCCCTCCTACCGGATTTATCTATTCTACCATGAACCAATTCAGTTTAGAACCTCTTCTACATCAGAATAGTCCCCTTTTCATTCCAAATGGACACCATTCCGATGGGGGTATTTTTAAGGTCCTAAAAATTTACTCCAAGGAAAGAAATTACACCCAAAATTGCTTTGAAAAAGGAATCAAGTACTTCTACATGTCTATAAAGGTGAATGGACTCAAATTTAGTTGCAATATTCTGGCGAAACATGAAGGAATTCATGTTTTTAAGGCATCTCAACTTGTTCACATACCATAATTGGGAAAGGTATGCAGAATAACTGGATCACGGACCAACAAGGTACACGGAATGATCCGCGAACCACTGGCCCGCGAGGCGATGGCCAGTGAGTAAGGAAGACTGTGAACCATGTCGCTTAAGAAATTTTTCATGCAGAGTCAATCTGCATACCATACTGCAAATTCATCATTTTTTGGAGGAAGTGAACCATTAGGGTTCCATGAATCATCATCATGAACCGAATCCCCTCAAACCCCGGTTGGCCGAGTCTTCTGTGGGTTAGGATATCTACATGGGCCTCCACAAATGGTGTCGTGTGACCAACAGATAAAATTTTTCTAATGATCTATGAAAGGGAGCACTGTAGAAGGGAGAGGGATGGATGCCGAAGGCTTGAAGGGGACTCAGAGGTTTGAAGAAATAGTTCAGAGAAGACTCCAGCTTCTGTATTGATTCATCAGTATGGCCTAAATCATGAACCACTCCTTCTGTAGATACAGCAGGCCACAGACCATAAAACGAGGGAATTGAATAATAATAAAAGAACTGAGAACCTGACTGGTGAACCAAAAACCATGTACTTCTCGCAGATGAATTCCCTGCGAATGATAATCCCCCAGAACCAGCTTCAATATGGTGCTACCCATAGTGCACCACTATGCAGACTGAACCCAGTGTTGTGTACTGCATAAGTACGTGGAAAGACCCCAAGCAGTGTGGTGAGATGCCTACCACTATGGTACTTGGTTGTCTATACCCATGCCTACATACTGCATCGATATGCAGATGACTCCTCTGCCCACATACCACTATGGTATGCAGACCCCCCCCCAATCCCGCATAATAAACCAGTACGCGGAATGGGGTGTTTTCAGGTATTATTTCCTCCAACCCCAACCTCACTCTTCTGTTACCGTCTAGTCTTCAATGATTTATACTCTAACCAGTCCTCCAGTATCAGGCCAAAGCCTCATCCAAATCCACTGGACCTATATGATCTGGACATTAGGTGTGTTAGCGTTCCCCTTTGAGTCTACATACCCATGGTAAGTGGAGTCATGAAGGCTCTCCCCACAATGGTTCGTGCTTCAGGAATGATTTTGGGTCTACATTCCCATGGTAACCTGGATTACAACCTTGGGACATTGAGCTGAACCTCCCCATTCTAGGGATTAAGGTGATCACTTTCTTTTCCATTCAATGTGGAATAGTGATCAGTCAGATGGGTTATGTTTTCTCCCCCCTTTGATGAGGATGACTCTCCTCCCCTTCCCAGAACGTGCTCTAGGGCCCTCCCACTGAGGTACGTCCCCAATCTTCCGAGGTAAGGCCACATGACCTTTAATTTCATTTAATATTGAAGGGTTCATTACTTCGTGACCTCACCCACAGTCGCCCCAGCCTCTTCCATCGTTGGCTCTCCCTCCCCCACCAACAGGGTAGGGGGAATATTCACTGTTGAATATTTCACATTCACTTGTTTTTCACACCGACCATAACTCACGTGGGCTTATAGGTTTGTGATGATTACAAAATCTGTACAATCTGAACTATAAGAACTTTGATTCCTGATAAAACCAGGATATGTAGGATGCCTACCTAAAGGCCCAAGCTCAAAAGGGTGCCCTCCCATAAAGGCTCCACCCAATCATGTCTCATCAAACAGGAAGCTTCCACGTGTAAGCCCCACACAATATGAACTATGAGAAATCTGATTCCTGATAAAACCATGATACATAGGACGCCTACCTAAAGGCCCATGATCAAAAGGGTTCCCTCCCATAAAGGGTCCACCCAATCATTTCCCCTCAAATCAGCAGCTTCTATGCATAATCCCCAACACAAATCTGTACTATGTTGGTTCTGATTCCTCTCCCAAGGATACATAGGAATCCCTTATTACAAGACTGATCCCAACATCAAGTAACATTTCGTCCCCCTAGATAATGATAAACTCCAGAGTGCCTTATAATATGGCTCAAGTCAACATCACCTTCATAACATCAAATATATGCATGCCTACGACGATCCTGCATACTAAGGGCAGCCCGTGGACACACTCTTTGGGAATGAACCAAGGATTCATGAACATATGAATAAAAATTAAATCTATAAGAGAGTCCTGGATCATTAAACAATCATCTGTTAGAAGTGTGCAGTGAGCCTGACCTCCTATCCTATAGACCAATGGATTCATTAAGTGTCATTGGCCAAATCGTCAGCCGAAGAGAGCCTGTATTTAGAAATCAGGTCAACGAATCATGGATACTAGGGCCATTTGTCATTCTTGGAACCATGAATAAACCTGTTGGAGACCATCTGAGGAAGTTATTTCAGAGAAGTATTGATTGTACAAGTGTTTGACCCCCACACAATCATCAGCTGGGACCAATAGTTTCCACAGGGTTAATTCATCCTTATTTAAAGGTTAAAGATGTCAAATTGGTTAAAACAAATGGAATGGTGAAATCGACAAGAACCCTTCTCTATAGAAAAAAGGGATGGGTGATGATCCTCATCATGCCATTTTCACACCACCTAGAAATGTGCCCCCTCAGAGGCGAAACACCCCATAAACCCCCAAATACACACTAAAAATCTAATAAACCTTTAAACTCCAATAAACATTTAAAAACTAAAAAAAACCTTAAACCACTAAAAGAATAAAAAAACCAAAAAACACAAAAATAAATTTAAACCTATCAAATCCCTATAATCTATAAAACCATAAATTACCAAAAAAACTAAAAATCCCAAAAAATTTAAAAAAAACCATGAAAACCCTAAAAACCCAATTAAAACATTTAAAACCTAAAATAACATAAAAACTAGAAAAAAATAAAAAATTCTAAACCTCTAAAAACCCTAAAGACCCTAATAACCATAAAACCCCTCAAAATCCCTAAAAATTCAAAATAACCATAAAATTTTTAAAAATAGCTCGAAATCCAAAAAAGACATAAAAACCTAAAAAAAACTACAAAAACCCCTAAGAAAAACTTTAAAAACTAAAAACACTAAAACCCCCTAAAACACTAAAATGGCTAAAAACACTAAAATGGCTAAAAAACTAAAATTTCTAAAAGATCCTAAAATCCCATTAAAACTATTACCCCCAAAAATCCATAATCCTACTAAAACCCCATAAAATCCCTAAAAACCCACTAAAATTGTAAAACCATTTAAACCCATAAAACATTAAAAACTAAGAAATGCCAAAATAACCTTTAAAACTACAAAACCCCCAAAAACCGTAAAAATTATAAAACCCAAAAAACCCTTCAAAACCCCTAAAACACTAAAAAACATAAAAATAAAAAAAATACTTAAAAATTCCTAAAAATATAAAAAATCCTAAAACCCCTGAAAAATCCTAAGAAAACCATAAAAACCTAAAAAAAATTAAAATCCATTAAAAAAATAAAAACTTTAAAATCCTAAATAACCCTAATATGCTTGAAAACCACAAACACCCTCAATATCCAAAGAACCCTAAAAACAAAACAGAAATCTAAAAATACCAAAAAATGCCTACAAACATAAATTTCATGACCCGTCCCCCAGGGCCTACCGTGACTACCCCCACGCCATCCTCACGAAGGCCAGGGGCTGGAGACTAGCTCCGAAGGTGTCAACCTGAAAGTGGGAGGCATTTTCCTATGTACCCATATGCACACACACACACCCAACCACATCCAAACACTCTAAAAAGGGGAAACAAGTACCACTAAAAAATGTTGAGTGCAATTACAATTGGGAGTAAGTGGTCAAGAATACAAACTCAACATGGAACTTAAAATAACAAGTACCAAAAGGAAACTCTAGTGGATATCTGTAGAAAACTCCACCTGATCATGAGAGAAGAGAAGCTACTAGAATCCGAAGTTGTACGTCATGTCTGCCCAGTTCTACTAGGCCCCTCCTAGTCCTAGGCCATCTAGTCTGCTATTTTAGCATCCGTCGGTCTCGTCTCCCTGAGCACCCATGTTGAAACGTCAGTCGTCTGCACCAGACACAACATGTGCGGGTGAAGTCCATGCAGGGGTGAGTAACACAATACTTAGTAGGGACCCCAAAACAAAATAGGAAAGACTACACCAAAATTCTCAATGTAAATAACAAAACACAAGACAACTCACACCAACTATATTCTAGGGTAGTAACAGTAGCATCGTCACTCACAAATGTCGAACTCCTTGGCCGCTTGAGAAATCCTCCTCTATTGAGTACAATGGGTTTGCTTGGTCACACTGAGCCACTTACCACTAACCTTGGAATGCTTTGGAATTCACCTCTAATTAGTTCTGTGGGTATGATGGGTCACACAGAGGCTCTCCCCACTGTGGGCCATCCGCGTCACATAGAGAAACATCCACCTTGTCCAAACTATGTTAATCCTCTTATCGAGTACTGTGAGTTTTCCGGGTCACACAGAGCTTCTCCCCACCATGGGCTTGCTGGGTTACACAGATCTATTTCCCACTGGGCCATCCTCAAGCAGTCCTCAGGTATTAGGAAGCCATAGGAATATTTACATAGCGTGATTGATAGAACCTCTCCTCAAGCCATTAGTCACATCTTGGTGTCCATTAAAGTCATCAAAAAATTATTCCAAAAAATCCACCTCCTCGAGAGGGTCCCAACACTGAAAACAGCCCATAAATCAGACCTATGGTTTGTAAGATATAGGTTTTTTAGTAACCAAGGGTCGGTTGTGATGGGGCCTAGTCCGACCTAGTTGGACCGACCCGACCAATCCGGCTCGGGGGTTACACATACCCAGTTTCATTTTAACGGACCCGACTTGACCTGGTGTCAGTCGGGGACATTCTTGTCCAACCTGAATAGTATGTCAGGCCCAATTGGCCTCACTGGACTCGGCCTGGTTGGCTGATGGTCCAGCCCATCGGGTCGCCTGACCACCAAGTCTTGTCCAGCCCAACCTGAAGAGGTGCGGGTCCGGCCCGCCACTACAGGTCCAGCACACCGAGCAGCAAAACCGGTCCAACTCACTAAGGGCTTGGCCCTCCAGCAAGGGGACCAGCCAAAAGTTGTGGCCGGTGTGAGCCCCTAGGACACGACATCTAGCCACATCCATTCTGGTCTGAATGCAGCCCGCAAAGTCGGGCCACACCTCCTACACGACACCCTCCTAGCGCCGCATTTGTATCCTACCATATCCGATGGGCTGCGGCTCCTCCAGTCTTCTAGGTGGCCTGGACGTAGGCCACCCCTCCACAGGACACCAACCTGGCACCGTGTCCTCCCACGCACTGTCGCAGCTGATGAGCCGCAGCCTCCAGGTCAACGTGACCCACCAGTGCGGGTTGCTTCCTCCACATAGCTGGTGAGGCTGGTTACCAATACTGTTGCTATCGTCTCTAGTGCACTAGTTGAATCTTCATCAGTCCACCAAATGTTCTCCAGTGGTTCATTCCTTATGCCGCTTGCACCAACAGTCTCCAGGTGAGGATGTCTTTATCGTGAAGCCTTCAAACCATCCTTGTCGTCACTTTGTGAATTCAGCCACCAAGAACACATGATCGGAGGTTCTTGGGACTTGTTTGTGTTGGCTCGGGCCCTCCGCGTTATAGTTTTTAACAAGGGGGAGTCTCAGGGAGGTTTGCATTCAATCATTCATGCCAAGGTTTAATCTTGAATAATCATCCAAAAAAAAGTCACCCTCCTGTTAGAATGAAAGATACACAGATTAACCTGTTCATGTGTTAATCCATGTTATTCGTTTAGAAAAGGACTATAAAGAACAACAAGTCAAAAACCCCTAACTCTTATGACATTCATTTCAGCACATTAATTCCCAAGGGGTTAAGATATCGGTGTCGCTTCTTAGCTCCGATCTTCAAAAGGTATGATGAAGAAGATGAATTTATGACGATGTTTTTCATTGTTTTTTGAGGTGGAAGTCTGTCAGAGGTTCACCAGAGAATCCTCTATATTTTTAATCCATATTTACCAGAGTGTCGAACTATAAATAGGATCACATCGTAACATTCCCATTATGGTGCTACGTTGCATCATTACCCTGTTTTCTTTAAGAAATAGAATCGTTGTTAAGCGTCATTAAAGTGTTGTTACACTATGAGTCCATCATGTCATTAACGATCCACATTGATGTGTATCGTCTCTACCCAATAACCACCGAAGAACGTCGTTGTCGGCCACACAAAAGTGATAATGAAAATAAAATAATTATTTTAAATTCGTTTATTATTTTTCTCGAAAAGGACCAAAATAAATAAATTTTCTGCTTTGCCTTTTTTGGCTGAAGTTAAGTCATTTATAGAAGAATCCTGGAGTTCTGAATTCAACAGTTCCCTCAGATTTTTGATATTATCAATGGTTCAAATGATAGAAAATCTCACTCTCACGTTTACTGAATATACCTTAAAAAAGTTCAAAATTCAGTTCTGGGGTCTCTAGACATCAGAATCATGTGCCGTCGAATTTCGAAGTGATGAAATAATTAAATATAAATAGAAAATGATTATATGGAAATTACAAGATGTTACATTCTCCTCGCCTTAGGTATTTAAATCCCCAAAATCCTAAACAACAACTAAAAAAAGATGGGGTTACTGAGAATGAATCTAAGCCTTCCACTCCCATGTGCTCTCCAAGAGATTCCCAAGCCGCCATCAGACGTGCACAAGAGGAATAGACTATCTGCATAGGACCTACTCATGTCAATACTCTATCTCCACTGGGAACTCTGCAAACATTGAGACATCATCAATGTCCCGCTCGCCCCAGTCAATGATGTGCGATGAATCATGCACATACCTGCTCAGCTATGACAAATTGAAAACATCATGCACCCGATGGATCTAAGGGGGAAGAGCTAGGCCGTATGCCACCTTTTCAACTCTGTTTGGGATCTAAAATGGACTGATGATCCTCAGAGACAGCTTACCACCCCAACCAAATATCCACAATCCTCATCAGGGTGAGACCTAAAGGACCACATGATCTCCCTCCTCAAACTCCATGGTTCTCCGTCTCCTATCGGTATAAGACTTTTGCCTGCTCTATGCAATCCTAATCCACTCCTGGATGATCTTCACTTTCTCGGTGGTAGCCCCTACCAACATTGGACCCATGAGTGCTGACTCCCCTAGGACTATCCAGCTTATGGGTGATCTTCAAGGCTGCCCATATGAGACCTCAAATGGTTCCATGAGAATGGTAGAGTGATATCTATTATTGTATGAAAACTCCAGCAGTGGTAGGTGGTCTTCCCAACTATGACCAAAGTCAAGGACACAAGCATGATGCATGTCCTCCAAGGTATGTATGGTCTGATCTGTCTGACCATGTGACTAGGGATGAAAGTTGTGCTCAAATGAAGTTGTGTCCCGAACATTTCATGTAATCCCTTCCACAACTGGGATGTAAAGCGAGCGTCCTGATCTGAGATGATTGTCGAAGGCACTCAGTGATGCCAAATGATCTTCTAGATGTAGATGCATCCCATTCCCTCTACTGTTCCCTACTCTCGAATGGGGAGGAAGTGAGTTGACTTGGTGAGTTGGTAAATGATAACCCAAATAGAGTCATGACCTCTAGATGTACGTTGTAACCCCATCACGAAGTCCATCAAGATCCCATCCCATTTCCTATCCGGTACTTCGAGTGTCTAAGTCAAGCCTGTTGGAACCTAGTACTGGACCTTCACTTGATGTCAAGTGAGGCATCATGAAAGAAACTAGACTACTGATTTCTTCATCTGTGGCCACCAGTACTGATGCCAGAGGTCCTGGTATATCTTTCCCACTCCATAATGTACTACCATAGGGGAAGTATGGGACTCCCTCAAAACCTCCTTCTACAAATCCTCTGGTACTAATTTTTTCCTTCTAAAAAGGATGAAGTGCTCCCCACCTATCAAAAATCCATCAGGATCCTATCCTATGGGTATTTTAGCATGCCGGGCATCACAGTCAATATCCCCCAGTTAAGCCTCCCTAACTCACTGTACGAGTTGGGGAGTAACAACTGTCGAATGGAGATAAATAGCTTCACCATCCTTCATGAGGGATATCTACATCACGGATAACTGCTCTATTGCCTCACTCAGCATCTGTAAGCCGGTCCTCCTGCTGAGCACATCTGCCACAACATTCCCATTTCCAGAAGTATAAAATATCTTAAAATCATAGTCCGGTAGGAACTCTAGCCATCACAGCTATCTCATGTCCATGTAATTATGGGAGAAGATATACTTGAGACTCTTGTGGTTGGAGTAAATGGTGAAATTCTCACCCATCAAGTAGTTCCTCCATGACTTCAAGGAAAAGACCAATACTGCTAACTCCAGGTCATGGGTCTTGTAGTTCTGATAATTATGCCTCAACTTTTATGATCCATAGGTGATCACTACTCTCTCCTGCATCAGGAAACAACCCAGTCAAGTACCTAATGCATCATAGTAAACTAAATACCCCACGCCCTCCTTGGGTAGTCTCAGGATGGGGGAACTAGTTAGTCTCCATCTCAGCTCCTGGAAACTCTGCTAGAATTTCTCTATCCATAAGAAGGGATGTCCCTTCTAAGTCAAAGCTGACAAGGGTGATGATAATCCGGAGAAGTAGGGCACGAACCTCCGATAGTAACTAGCCAGCCCCAAGAATATTCTTACCTTAGTAACACTCTTAGGCATATCCCAAGCAAGAACTACCTCTATCTTCACCGGATCTACAGGAACTCCAGCCTCCGAGATGGCATGTCCCAGAAAGTAGACCACCTGTATCCAGAACTGACACTATTAGAGCTTACCATAACGTAGGTTCTCTTGGAGTGTATCCATGACTATCCATAAGTGTGTAGCATGATGCTCATTTGACGTTGTATACACTAAGATATCATCTACGAATACCACAAAGAACTGGTTGAGGTAGGGTTGGAAGATTTTGTTCATGAGGCCCGTGAATACTACTGGGGCATTTTTCCCGCCGATAGGCATCACAAGGAACTCATTGTGGCCATAATGGAACTTTAAGGCTATCTTTGGTACATCCTCATCCCATACCCAAAGCTGGTGGTAGCCTGATCTGAGGTCTATCTTTGAGAACCACTTCTCCCCCATCATCTAGTCAAAGAGGTCATCAATTACTGGATGTGGGTACTTGTTCTTCATGGTCACCTGGTTTTGGCACCAAAAATAAACACGCAACCTAAAACTCCCATATTCCTTTTAGGAAAAAAACATCGGGCCTACCCAAGGTGAAACATTGGGCTTTTGAAACCCCTTATTTTGAAATTCTTCCAGCTGTACCCTCAGCTTGCGATGCTCTGCGAGAGCCATCCCATATGCAGGTGTGGATATCAGTGTCGTCCCAAGATATATGTTGATATAGAAGTTTACCTCTCTATGAGGAGGTAGTCCTAGAACCACATTAGGAAAATAATCCTCATACTTATCCACCACTACATGAATGTTTGAACTCCTCTCATACACTGCACTAAGGGTGAGTCTAGCCAACTAGTGAGTGATCGGCTGCACCCTTCTTCGAGAGAGTCCGTCTTGCACCGCAAGGGTTTCCTTCTCATCGGTAAAGGAAAACCTGGTCCCATCTCCACGGACACACTGAAATGTAAACCTAGAACAGTTTATCTGAGCATGGATTGTGGATAACTAGTCCATACCCAAGATAACGTCGTAAGGCCTCGAAACTGCTACTAGGAGATCCCAGCCGAAGCTCTCACCTCATAGAGTATGCTCACATGGCCAGAACCAGTGTGTAATCATCGAATCCTCTCTCGTATGATTTTCTAGCCATAAATATCGAGCCAATGTATCCAATTGAATATTTGACATCTGAACGGGAGTCAGGACAAGGAAGGAGTGACTAGTACCTTTGTCTATAAGTACTAAAGCTAGGGTGGAGAAGATAGAGATTTTACCGCAGATCATCTATGGAGCACCGTGGTCATAAGCCTCTATTGCATGGATCTGATCTCTCCACAGTCTGTATAATCCCTAAGGTCGGGGGTGGACCACCTGGGGGTGGTGGTGGTAACATCTCAAACCATCGCTCACCGCCTGCCACTCGGCTAACTCCCCTTCCAGATCCGCCTCCCTTTGGACCTCCTCAATTGAACCGCTGCAACTAACTTGGCGGCCCCTCGACCATCTTCCTGTCATCTGTATGGTGGGTTGGGAATTCACGTGCCATGTGTCTCTGCCCACCGCACACATAGCAATTACAGGCACCCTACATACTCCCTCTGGACAAGGAGCCGTGCACCACCGACCCTAAGTCCTGGGGTCGTCCTCTGAATGACCTGGCTCACTTGGGCCCACACGTCTGTTGTCTACTACCCACTGAAGACTCTATCACCAGGGGTCTACTGGAAACTCTAGTCATCAACACCTACTTTTCCAAGAATATCTCTACAAGAAGGGATCGCTCCAGCACCCTAGCCTGGGTAGGGATGCTCAGAGACAACATTGAATCCCTGATCTCCCGCCTGAGTCCCTACTCGAAGGCACAATCCCTTAAGAATTGGTCTCATACCATGTCGGTGGAGTAGCAAGAATGCTCCCTGAACCTTTCCAAGTACTCAACCACTATCACGCTACCCTGTTGTAGGTGAATCAGCTCTTGGATGCACACAAAACACAACATCACGGGGAAAAACTCATCCTAGAAAAGCCTCTCAATGTCAAACCAAGTGAGGGTCACCTCATTGTGAGTCTGGATGGTCAAAATGCACAATCATTCTACCAATCCCCATAGAAGGCTCTCCAGCATGATCACCATCTGGTCGGGTGTTGTCCTCACTAAGTGGAAGACCCACATCACAGTCTCCAGCCAGTCCTCAGCGACATGAGGATCTGTATCTTCATTAAAGCTTGGAGGTATCTATCTCTAAAAATCATGCAGGGAAATGAAACTAAGAATTTACTCTATCAGAACCACCGAAAGTAGATACTGACCATAGAGTGGTGGTAGGACTAGTACATCACCTCGTGGGGACATCTACAGAATTGTCCCCTGAACGGATGCCTCATCGCTAGGTGGGTTTTCCTCATGACATCGTATTGGGATCCTGGCTTGTCATCTATATGGAGGCATCCTGAGATAGATCAAGATGTACCACAGTTATAAGGTTATACCTGATGAGCTAAATTTTATTCAAAAATAAGGAGACATTTATATAACCATTTTTTTCATATATTGAGCCGAAAAAAGAATTCAATGTCTTGGTGTTTGGATACATGGGCCACCACACCAACACTGGACACCATGAATCTGAAATTTGAACTCACAAAATTGAAAAATGTTACCCCAAAACAAAACATCTGACTCCTGGTCTTTGATGTGGAATTGACCGCCCTTTGATACCACTTTTTCACAACCCATCCCCCAGGGCCCGTGCTGTGACTACCCCAAGGCCACCTCCCGAAGGCCAGGGGCTGGCGACTAGTGTTGAAGGCATCAACCTGTAAGTGGGAGGCATTTTCATAAGCACCTGTAATCACATGCACAAACCCAACCACATCCTAACACACTAAAAAGGAGAAATGAGTGCCACTAAAACAAATCAGAGTGTAAGTACAACTGGTAGTAAGTGGGGAAGAATACTAACCCAACAAGGAACTGAAAACAGCAAGTACAAAAAGAAAAATCCAAAGTCCATCCACAAAAACCCCACCTGGTCCTGCGAGTAGTGAAGCTATTGGAAGCAGAAGTATTATGTCATGTCCGCCCAGTTCTATTGCGCCCCACCTGGTCCTAGGCCACCAAGTCCACTTTCATAGAATCTGGTAGCCCCATCTCCCTGAGCACCCCTATCAAAACGTCGATCGTCTGCACAAGACATAACACATGTAGGCAAAGCCCATGCAGGGGTGAGTAACATAATAATCAGTAGGGACCCCAAAACAAAAGAGGAAAAACCACACAACAATTATCAAAGTAAAGCACAAAACACAAGATAACTAACACCGAGTATATTGTAAGGTAGTAACAGTAGAATCATCAGTCACTGACGTTGAACTCCTCGGCTGTTAGAGAACTCCTTCTCTATCGAGTAACGTGGGCCTATCAGGTCACACAAAGCCTCTTCCCACTAACTTTGGACAGATGTGGTACTCATCACAGATTAGTACCATGGTTATTCTAGGTCACACAGAGCCGCTCTCCACTATAGGCCTACTGGGTCACACAGAGCCGCTTCCCACCTTGTCTGAACTACGGTACTCCTCCTGTCGAGTACCATGGGTCTTATGGGTCACACAAAGACGCTCCCCACCATTGTCCTACTGGGTCACATAGAGCCACTTCCCACTGGGCTATCCTTGAGTAGTCTTCAGGTATCTGCCAACCACAGGGTTCCATACATAGCAAACTTAGGAGAACCACCCCTCAAGCCATTAGTCACATATCAACGTCCATGAAAGTCACCACAATGAATTCCAAAAGATCCTCATCCTAGAGAGGGTCCAAACTCTATAAACGATCTGACAATCAGACCGTGATATATGCATTTTAGTAACTAGGGGACTGGTTGTGATGGGATCTTGTCCGACCCAATCAGATCGACCTGACCAACCCGACTCGGGGGTTCCACATACCCTGATTAATTTTGACAGATCTAATCTGACCGGTTGTGGGTTGGGGTCGGTCAGTGGGCCAGGCCCGATAGGCCATGCTAGACCCGGATTGGTTGGCTGAGGGTCCAACCCACTAGGTTTCCAGATGACCTGGTCTTATCCCGCTTGACCCAAAGAGGCACGAGTCTGGCCTGCTAGGTAGTGGGACCATCCTAGCCCATTGAGGGCTTAGCCCACCAGAAAGGGGACTGACTGCACAGTGTGGCCGGTGTGAGCCCCTGGGACGCGACAACCAGCCGCATCCCCTCCTGTCTGAATGTGGCCCGCAAGGGTAGGCCTCACCTCCTACGAGGCACCCTCCTGGCACCTCGTCTGACTCCTTCCACGACCAACGGGCCGCGGTGCCTCTGTCCAATCGGTTGGACCAGACGCAGGAAACCCCGCCACGTGGTGCCCAACTGGCCCCGCATCCTCCCATGTGTTGTGGCGGCTGATGAGTCACGACCTCCTGGTCAATGCAGCTCACCGGTATGGGCCACTGCCTCCACACAGTTGGTGAGGTCGGCCGCTACTGCTTCTGCTGGCGCCGATGTGCCAGAAGAATCTTATGCGGGCCACCAGACGTGCTCTGGTGGTCCGTTCCTTATGCCGCTTGCGACAACGGTCTTCGAGCCAGGATGTCTTTATCGTGAAGCCTTCAACCCAACCCTTCCGTCACTTTGAGAATGCGGCCACCAAGAACACACGAGAAGAGGTGCCCAGACCTTGTTGTAGTTGGCCTGGGCCCTCCGCGTTAGAGGTTTTAACAAGGGGGAGGCTCATGGAGGTTTTTGTTCCATCATTCATGCCAATGTTTAATCCCAAATAATCACCCCAAAAGAAAATTCACCCTACTGTTAGAATGTACAGTATGTAGATTAACCTATTCATGGGTTAATCTACGTTCATCAGTTAGAAAAGGACAGGGATGAACAATGAATCAAAAACCCTACCTCTTATGAAGTTCATTGTTGCACATTCATCCTCAAGGAGTTATGATGTCGGCATCACTTATGGGCTCTAATCTTCGAAAGGCGTGACGAAGAAGGTGAAGTTCCACCGGTGTTCTTCATTCTTCACAGGGGTGGAAGTTAGTCAGAGGCTTTCCAGTAAATCCTATGAATTTTTAATCCATAGTTTCCTAGCATTTCTATCCATAAATAGAAGCACGTCACGACATTACCATTATGATGCGACGTCACATCATTTCACTGTTTTATTTAAGAAACAACATTATTGTTATGTTTCATTAAAGCGTCGTTACACTGCGAGTTTAACGATCCATTAATATGCCCCATTGATGCGCATTGTTGCCACCCTGTCACCACCCCACAACATCACCGTCCAGCACTCAAAAGTGAGAAAGAAAATAAAGAAAATAAATTATTTTTTTATTTTTCTCAAAAAGTCGGAAAAATAACTTTTCCTCTCGGCCCTTGTCAGTCGAAGATAATTAATTTCTAGGCAAATCCCGGCATTCTGAATTCAACAGTGCCCTTTTATTTTTGATGTGGGGGACTGTTCAAAAGATAGAAAATCCCGCTGACATTTTTATTGAATGTACTTTAAAAAAGTTCAAAATTCCATTTCGAGATCTCTGGTCCTCAGAGTCACGCGCTGTCGAATTTCGTAGTCTCAAAATAATTCCATATAAATAAAAAAATTACACGGGAATTCAGAGAAGTTACAATAAAAAACCCTAACAACCCAGAAAAAAACATTTAAAACCTAAAAACACATAAAATCCATAAAAGAATTCTAATAACCTTAAATCCCATAAAGACCCTAAAAACCATAAAACCATCTAAAAACATTAAAATCACCAAAACCCCATAAAACCCCTAAAAACACTGAAACCTCTATAAACCCTTTAAACTCTAAAATACTTTTAAATTATCTAAAAAGCATAAAACCAAAAAAAACTCAAAAAGCACCAAAAAACCCAAAAAACTATAAAACCCTAACCCCCCAATCCTTAAAACCCCTATAAAATCATAAAAAGTCAAAAAATTCATAAAAACTTAAAAACCATTATGACCATGAAAACATCTATGAAAAACATAATACCCTAAAAACATTTTAAACCCCTAAAAACCTAAAAAATGATAAAAACCCAAATAACCATAAAAACCCAAAAAAAATCCCTAAAAACACTCAAAATAGAATAAATCCAAAAAACCATGAAAATACTAGAATAGACTAAATAATCCCTAAAATGTAAATACTTAAAAAACCCATGAAACTCCCTAAGAAAACCCTAAAACAAACAAAAAACACTTAAAACCCATATAACAATAATAATTCTAAATACCCAAAAGAACCTAAAAAGTGTAAAAACCACTAAAACCTATAAACCCCCAACCTTAAAAACCCTTAAACACTCATAGAAACCCTAGAAACTACAAAAAACTATTAGACCATTTAAACCCCTAAAAATGTCGAAAACCCCATAAAAACCTAAAAAACATTTAAAAACTCAAAATAATTCTAAAATCCCAAAAAAATATAAAACCCTTAAAACCTTAAAACCCAAAAAATCCCTAAAAATACTAAAAATAATAAAAATATGAAAAAATAACTTAAATTCCCTAAAAACGTAAAAAACCCTAAAACCCTAAAACCCTTGGAAAACCATAAAAACATAAAAACACTTAAAACCCCTAAAAACCTAAAAATGAAAAAAAATTAAAAAACATAAATAACCCTCAAAACCTTAAAGAACCTAAAACCCATTAAAAACCTTAAAACCCCAAAAACCCGAAAACCCACTAGAAACTCAAAAGTAATTTTAAACACCTATAATCATTAAAATCTCTAAAAACCCATAAAACCCCTAAAAACCCAAAAAGAAACCCTAAAAACCCTAAAAACCACAAATACCCTAAAATCCTAAAAACCCTCAAAATCCTTAAAAACCCCCAAAACAAATAAAAACCCTAAAATTCCCAAAAATTTCTAAAAACAAAAACCTAAAAACACTGAAAACCCATAAGAAAATATTAAAAAACCAAAATACTCTTAGAACCCCCAAAAATCCAAAAAAATGCTAAGAACTTTCAAAAACCCAACCCCCCCCCCAAACCCATTAAATTCCATAAAACCCTAAAAATTCATAAAAAGACAAAAATGATATAATATCCCTAAAAACATTAAAAACCCTAAGAATTTGAAAAACCCTAACAAAAGCTTGAAGACGAAAAAAACATAAATCCCTTAAAAACCTAAAAAATGATAAAAACCCAAAACCCAAAAAATGTTCAAAAAACCTAAAATACTTAAAAACACTAAAACCTCATAAAAACCCTAAAACAACAAAAAATATAAAAACCTTTAAAGACCTAAAAATATTAAAAAACAAAAAAACCATAAAACCCTAAAAACTCAAAAATCCCCTAGAAAACCAAAAAACCAAAAAACCAAAAAACACTAAAAGCCCTCTAAATCCCTAGAAACACTAAAAACCAATAAAAACCCTAAAAATCCCTAAAAACATATAAAATCCTAAAATCAAACCCCAAAGAATACATTAAAAAACCTAAAAACACTTTAAAAACCGAAAAACCTAAAAAATTCTAAAAACCCTAAAAGAACTATAAAAACATAAAAATACTTAAAAAACATAAAAATCCAAAAATATATAAAAACAAATAAAAATCCTAAAACCCCTAAAATCACTTAAATAATAAAATAATTTTAAAAAACACTAAACCCCTAAAAAATCATAAACCCAAAAAATCACTTTAAACACCTAAAAATCCAAAAAACACTAAAAGATTGAAAAAACCCCACAAAACCATAAAAACTACTAAAATTTTAATAACCCTAACAACCATAAAACCCATATAACCCAATAAATACTCTAAAACCCCATTAAACCCCAAAAAATGTTTAAAAACTATAAAAACCATAAAAAATTTTAAAACTCAAAAAACCCTAAAAACACAAAAAATAATAAAAAATTTAAAATCCTAAAAAATAATAAAAGCTAAAAAATTAATAGAAACCACAAGATCACAAAAATCATAAAAAACCCTAAAACACTATAAAAAACACTAATAACCCACTAAAAACTCAAAAAACCCATAAACCCATAAAAATTTAAAAAACATTAAAAACCCTCCAAACCCTAAAACATCAAAAACCAAAAAACCACAAATACCCCTCAAAATAAAAATAAAATAAAATTATTAATAAATTGCTATAAATCCCAAAAAACATAAAAAAACTACCAACATTCAGAAAATCACTAAGTAACCTTAACAAACAATAAACACTTATATCCACTAAAAATGCTAAAAACTCTAAACTCCCTAAAACCCAAAAAAATTAAAACCCCCTTAAATACCTAAAAATATTATATACGCTAACAACCATAAGAATCCTAAAATTCGATAAAAATCCCTAAAAATGTAAAAACCCTAAAAAACTGAAAACCAAAAGAAAATCTCAAAAACTTAAATTCACTTATACCCCTAAAAACATAAAAAATGATAAAACCCAAAAAGATCCTAAAAACCTAAAACCTACTAAAACCATACAAACTTATAAAACCCCTAAAAAACACTAAAAAATATACAAACCCTTTATACCTCAAAAAATGTTAAAAAAATTAATTCCTAAAAAAACACTAGAAAATACAAGAAACCCCTAAAAATCCAAAAATTCATAAAAACCGAAAAAAAACTCAAAAAACCCCAAAATCTTCCCAAAACCAAAAAAAACCATAAAATATGAAACAAAAAATCCCTAAAAACAATAAAAATATAAAACACATAAAAACCTATAAAAACCCAATGAAACCGTAAAAAACCTAAAAAAAACTAAAACCACTAAAAACCTAAAAAATATAAAAACCCAAACAACCACTAAAAACTATAAAATTCATTAAAACCCTATAAACATTAAAAAAATATAAAAAAACCTAAAAACGCAAAAAATAAAAATTTTAAAAACATCCAAAAACACATAAAAGCCCTATAAAAACTGAAAAACACTCAAAATCACTAAAAATAGTAAAAAGATCATAAAAATCCTAAAAAATGGCCCAAAATCCCAAAAAATGTAAAAAATATTAAAACCCTGAAAAACCCTAAGAAAAGTTCAAAAACATAAAACACTTAATGCATATAAAAAGATATAAATGATAAATACCCTAACAAACATAAAAACCCCTAAAAAGGCTAATGACCATAAAACCCCTAAACATCATAAAAACCGTTAAAAACAAAAAAACACAAAAAACCACTCAAAACACCAAAAACTCATTAAATCACTAAAATGATAAAAATTATAAAACACCTTAAAACCCATAAAAAACTCGAAATGAAAACTAAAATCCCAATAAACCCCAAACCCCTAAAATCCCTAAAAACCCTAAAAACCATCAGAATCCTAAAAGATCCCAAAAATATCTAAAAATCATAATTCCCTAAAAAAATATGAATGGACCCTAAGAAATACATAAAAATGTAATGACACTTAAAACCCCAAAAAAATCTAAAATCCCTTAAACCCTAAAAACCCCTGAAAAACCCTCAAAATCCCTAAAACCCATAAAAACCAAAAGATATTAAAAATCCCTAAAAATACCTACAAACATAAAAACCCCTATAATTAATAAAAACACCTTATAAATCCTTAAAATCCAAAAAATAACTTAAACTCTTAAAATATAAAAAAAATTGAAACTGTAAACCCCCAACCATAAAAACCACTAAAACCATTAAAAACATTAATACATATAAAAAAGTAAAAACCATAAAAACCTTCAAAATAACTGAAGACTCTAAAATACTAAAATAAAACCCTAAAACCAAAATAAAACCATAAAATCCATAAAACCCTTAAAACTCCAAAAAATACTCAAAATCACCAAAAAACCCTAAATACCCATAAAAATACAAAAAAACCATAAAAATCCCTAAAAATGTAGAAAACCCTAAAATCATTAAAACCATAAGAAAATCATAAAAATATAAAAACATTTAAAAACCCTACAAACCTAAAAATCCTAAAGAAACCCTAAAACCCTTAAAATTACCTACACCCCCTAAAAACCCCGAATAACCTAAAAACCAAGTAAAATTCTAAACACTCTAAAAATACCTTAAAACATAAAGAACACTAAAACCCCTAAGAAAACCTTAAAACCATTAAACACTTAAAAACATTAAAACCACTAAAAATAAAAAATCCCTTAAAACCCTTAAAAATCATAAACACCCCTAAAACCATTAAAAATTCAAAAAACTCTTAAAAACACTAAAAACCCAAAAAAAAATTACACAATTGAAAAATTAAAATCTCTAAAAAACATTAAAAACCCAAAAATCTCAAATAAACTAACAAATATAAAACCTCTATGAACTTTTAGAATCTCTTAAAGCCCTAAAAACCCTAAAAGTCTTACAACACCTCTACAAACCCCTAAAAAACTAAAAAAAACCCCCAAAACCCCAAAACCCCTATGTAAACCATAGAAAACTAAAAATAATTAACACTCTAAAAAAACCTAAATGTTATATAAACACTAAAAATCCTAAAACCCATCCAAATCCCTAAAAACCATAAAAATCCTAAAAAATACCTAAAAATCCCTAAAAATGTAAAAACCCTAAAAACTATGAAAACCCCTTCAAAAACCTAAAACACTTTAAACACCTAAAAACCTAAAAATACTAAACACATAAAAACCCCTAAAAGACACCAGAAACAATAAACTCCACTAAAAAAATAAAACCCCGAAAACATAAAAAATCCTTGAAACCCATAAAATCCTAAAACCCAACTAAAAACTCTAAAAACACTTTAAAACCCTAGTAACGTTAAAAACTCTAAAAAACACCAAAATGGTAAAAAATTAAAAGAACATAAAAACTCAAAACCCATAAACCCTAAAAACCCCCAATATTCCTTAAAAACCCCAAAGATAAATAAAATAAAAATACCTCAAAAATGATAAAAACATAAAAAAGCATAAAATCAAGAAATCTTTAAGAAAACATTAAAAACCTAAAAATACATAAAACCCCTAAAAACATAAGAAAACACTAAAACACAAGAAAATAAATAACCTAAATCCCACAAAATCTCTAAAAATCATGAAAACCATATAAATATTTAGAAAATAGTAAAAATCCCAATAAAACATTTAAAACATTTAAAATAATGAAAAATAATTAGAAAACCCTAAAAACTAAAAAAACATAAAACTCCAAAAACCTAAATATGATAAAAACCCTAAGAACCATAGAAACCATAAACACCTAAACACCTAACATACACAAAAACCCATATATACCCTAAAAATACAAAAAATACTCTAAAACCTCATTAAACCACTAAAAATTGTAAAAAATATCTAAAAATATTAAAAACCCTCAAAAACACAAAAAACCGTAAACAACATAAAAACCCTAAAGAACCATAAAACCCAAGAAAATCACTAAAAACATAAAAAACATTAAAATCATAAAAAATACATAGGAGTACCAAAAAACATATAAAATTAATAAAAAACCAAAACACATTAAAAGCCAAAAAAATGTTTAAACCCCCAAAAAGTCATAAAAGATGCTAAAACTATAAAAACATCAAAATCCCTAAAAAATCTAAAAAAAAATTAAATCCTAAAAATCAATAAAAATCCCTTAAAAACTATAAAACCATAAAAATATGAAAAAAACTAAGAAAACCTTAAAACCTTAAATACACTTAAAACTAAGAAATATGATAATAATCTATAAAAATTATAAAAACGATGATGAAAAAAATCTGAAAACACTTGAAACCCCAAAAAATGTTAAAAAATCCAAAAAACAGAGATACCCTTAAATTTCATAAATCCAAAAAAACTAGAAAAACAATAAAAACACTAAAACCCTAAAATCCCCCTAAAAACAGTAAAAATCAGAAAAAACACTAAATAACCATAAAAAATAATAAAATTCCTAAAATTCCCAAAAAAAATTCCACTAAAAACACTAAAAACCCCATAGAAAACATTAAAAACCTAAAGTCACATAAGACCGATAAAAACACTAAAAAAATAAAACAACGCTAGAAACCCAAAGAACCCTCAAACACCTTAAAAATCCCAAAAACCCATAAAAATCTAAAAAATACCCCTAAAAATCCCTAAAAACGTAAAACTGCTTAAAATGAGAAAAAAATAATAAAAATATAACATCCTAAAAAAATTATACCCCATGAAAAACCAAATGAATTTTAGAAACCCTAAATGTCAATAGAACCCTAAAAACCCCAAAAGACTATAAAACCAATTCAAACATTTAAAAACCATAAAAATTTAAAACCCACCAAAAACTCTAAAAACTTTTTTAAAACCTTAAAATCATTAAAGGACACTAAAAATTATTAAAAACCCTAAAAATATTAAAAAACATGAAAACCCCAAAAAACCATACAAACTCAAAAATCCCCAAATACACCTAAAAACTTTAATAATCCTTAAAAACCCTAAAACAATAAAATCCATAAAAGCACTAAAAATCTGTAAAAACATAAAAACCCTAAAAACTAGAAAACCCCTTAAAAATCCTTAAAACCATAAACATTTAAAACCCATAACAAACAAGAAAGCACTTAAAACCTTAAAAAACCCAATAACCAAACTAAAAACCCAAAAAATCCAAAAAAATCCCTAAAACCCATTAAAATATCGAAAAATCCCTAAAAATCACTAAAAACAAAAATAACCCTAAGAACCCTAAATAATCCTACTAAATCCTTAAAAAACTAAAAATACTAAATACCCATAAAATTAAAAAAATGATAAACACCTTAAAAAACCCCTAAAATTCCCTTAAAACCCCATAAATCCTGAAAACCCATAAAACCCCCAAAAACCCAAAAACCCAAAAACCCCATAAAACCTTGAAAACCCACTACAAACTCTAAAACACTAAAAACACCTACATATTTTAAAAACTCTAAAAAACAAAAAATATAAAAAGAAACACAAAAAAACAATAAAAAAACCAAAAAAACCCTAAAACCCCACAACCCTAAAAAATCATAGAAATCCAAAATACCATATAATTTCTAAAAAACCCAAAAAAAATCACTAAAATCCCTAAAAATATTTAAAACCTTGAAAACCTATAAAATACTTAAAAACCTAAAAACACTTAAAATCCCTAAAAACCTAAAAAAGATAAAACCCCAAAAAACCCTAAAAACCCCTAAAACTATAAATACCCTAAAACCCATAAAAACCAAAAAAAAACACTAAAAAATCTAAAAACACTTGAAACATGTAAAAATGAAAAAAAATATAAAACAACTCTAAACTCGTATAAATTAAAAAAAATCCAAAAACCCAAAAATACTATATAAAATCCTAAAAACCCATAAAACACCTGACAAATAGAAAAATACTAAAAAATCATTCTGAATCCCTAAAAATTTAAAAAAACACTTAAGTAAAAAAAACTCCTAAAAAACCTTAAAAACATAAGACTCCTAAAAACCTAAAAAACTCAAAAAACTATAAAAACCATAAAACCCCTAAAAACCCCATGAACACTGAAAACCACTAAATATCCTAAAAGACCATAAAATTTCTTAAAAATCTCTAAGAATCCATAAAAACACAAAAAGAACATAAATCCCCTAAGAAACCCAAAAAAATAAAAAAAATGCCTAAAAATTCATAAAACCCTAAAAACATTAAAAGACCCTAAAACCCATAAAACCACCTAAAAACCATAAAACCCCTAAAAACCTAATAACATATAAAATCCCCGAAAACACCACAAACTCTAAAAACCCTTAAAACCCCTAAAATGTAAAAAAAATTAAAAAAACAAAAACCCTAAAAACCCAAAAATTAACTAAAACCACAAAAAAATATAAAACCCATAAAAATTCCTAAAAATAACTAAAAATACATTAAAATGTAAAACACCTAAAAACCCCAAAATTCATTAAAAACCCTTAAAAACCTAAAAACTTCTAAAACCCAAAAATCCTAAAAAAACACTAAGAACCCTAGAAAACACTACAAACCTTAAAAACCCAAAAAATATCTATAAAATAAAATTCCTAAAAAATCACTAAAAATAATTAAAATGTTAAAAAATTAAAGAACCTTAAAAACTCGCAGGAAACATAAAATCCAAATTACACTTAAAACACATAAATAACCAAAAAAATGCTAAAATACCTAAAAGTCTTCAAAAACCCATAAAAACATAAAAACCCATAAAAACAAATAAAATCCCATAAAAAATTATACAAACCCATTAAACCCCTAAATTGATAAATGACTAAAAAAACTATATAACCCAAAAATATCAAAAAACAAAAAACCCTAAAAATATGGAAAAAAAACCTAAATCCCTTAAAATCCCTAATACCCCTAAAAACCCAAAAAATGTAAAAACCCCAAAAAATCACTAAAACGAAAAATACTTTCAAATGTATAAAAAACATAAAAAACCCAAGGATGGTAAAAACAAAAAACCCCATAAAAACATAAAAACCATGAAAACCCCTAAGAAAACCTTAAAAAAACAAAAAAAAACAAAGACCATAAAACTGCTAAAAACCTTTAAAACCCCTAAAGGTTAATAAAAACGTACAAATCCATAAATAACATAAAAAATTACCAAAAAATACATAAAATTGTAATAAAACCAAAAAACCAAAAAAAACCTAAAACCAAAAAAACACCTCAAACCCATAAAAAATATAGAAAAATGCTAAAAATCATAAAAATGAAAAAACCCCTAAAACCCATAAAACCCACTAAAAACCTTAAAACCCATGAAAACCAATAAAATCCCACCAAAAACTCTAAAAATTACTTAAACTGAGATCATGTTAAAAAATTCTAAAAAACATTAAAAACCCTAAAAATCAAGAAAAAAAAAATTAAAAACCATAAAAACCTAAAAACCCTAAAACCCACAAAATCCCTAAAAACCTAAAAACAATAAATCCCAAAAAAGACCTAAAAATAAATTTTTTTAAAAAACCCTAAAACCACTAGAATACCCAAATAATACCTTTAAAACCTAAAAAGAATAAACCCTTAAAACCCTAAAAATTGATAAAAACCCTAAATATACTAAAATACCTTAAAATCGCTGAAGACCCTAAAATTCATAAAAGATGTAAAAAATACAAAAAAATCAGAAAAAACCTAATAAAACCATAAAAAACACAAAAGACATAAAACACATAAAATAAAAAAAAATACAAAAGACCCTAATATTCTTAAAAATATCTAAAAACCATAAAACACCTAAAAGTATTAAAAACCCTAAAAACTATAAAATCCTTAAAAGCCACCAAATAATCTAAAAACCCATTAAACGCCAAAAAAAATTATGAAACTATCAAAACCATTAAAAACTAAAAACTTATAAAACCCCTTAAAGCACACAGAAAAATCATAAACCCCTAAAACTCCACAAAATCACTAAAAACCCATAAAAATATTAAAAGAGCCCTAAAATCCATAAACGTAAAAAACCCTAAAAACCCAAAAAATCTATGATAACATTAAAAACCTAAACACATATAAAACCCTCTAAAAATAATAAAAATACTAAAAACCCTAAAAGAACCTAAAAATCATAAAAACATAAAAACCTCTAAAAACCATAACTACATATAAAAACACATAAAAACCCTAAAACACACTAAAAACTCTAAAAAAAATTGAAACCACTAAAATGATAAAAAATATATAAAAACACGTAAAACCTTAAATCACAAAAAAAAGTTTTAAAACCCCAATATGACCATAAAATCCCGAAAAACTCTTAAAAGTCTTACAAAAATCAAAATCACTGAAAACCCTAAAACCCAAAAAAAATCATTGAAAATCCATAAAAATTCAAAAATAAATAAAGAACCCTAAAAACCCTAAAAACACTAAGGAAACCATAAAAATCTAAAAACAACTAAAACCCCAAAAAACCTAAAAATTGATAAAATTTTTAAATAAAAATTTAAATACACTAAAAACAATAAAAACCATAAAACCCCTAAGAACATTAAAAACACATAAAACCTTAATAACCCAATAAAAACTATAAAATAAATTTTATCACCTAAAAATGATAAAACACTCTAAAAATATTTAATACCCCAACAAACTCAAAAAATTCAAAAAAAAAACTCGAAAAAACATAAAACCCATTGAAATCCAAAAACCCTAAGATCTATAACCCCCAGAAAACCATAATAATAAAAAATACCTAAAAATACCTAAAAACATAAAATACCCTAAATGCCCTAAATCCCCTAAGATAACCATAAAACCTTACTAAACATAAAAACCCTAAAAAACAAAAAAAAATGCTAAAACCCTAAACACCAAAAAAACCTAAAAACCCTCATAATCCCTAGAAACCCTACAAAGAAAAAAAACCTAAAAATCACTATAATTAAAAAAACCCCTAAAACCCTGGTAACACTTAGAAATCCATAGAAACCCAAATATAGAAAAAAACCCTAAGAAACATAAAAACACAAAAAACCCTAAAAACACTAAATGAACCAAAAAACCCAAAAAACCAAAAAAACCCACACAAAAATAGAAAACCTAATACCCATAAATACCACAAAACCCACTAAATACACTAAAACCCTTTTAAACCCCTAAAACAATTAAAAACTATAAAAACCTCTATGAACCCTTAAAACCCTATAACCCTTAAAAATCCTCGAAAACCATAAAAACAATAATAATACTAAGAAACCCATAAAAATCCCTAAAAATGTAAAAAACTATAAAAATCATAAAAAACCATAAGAAAATTTTAAAAATATAAAAACACATAAAACCCCCAAAAATGGTAAAAACCCTAAAAACTATAATATCCATAAAAATAAAAAAACACTATAAATACAAAAAAATGTTGAAAAACCTTAAAAACCCGAAAAATAAGAAAATATGAAAAACCAAAACACACTTAAACCCCCAAAAAACACTAAAAACCCATAAACACCATAAAACCCTTAAATTGAAAACATTAAAATTTCTTCAAACCCATAAAAACCCTACAAACCAATAAAAACTCTAAAAACAATTTAAACCCATAAAATGATAAAAAAACTTCAGAAAACCTAAAAACCCTAAAAAACTAAAAAAAACCCTACCCCCCAAAATCCATAAAACCATAAAAACACTAAAACCCATAAAACCCCTCAAAATCCACGAAACCCTAAAAAGTATATAAATCCTTAAAAAACCAAAATATCCATAGAATTGTATGAAACCATAAAAAATAAAAAAAATCCAAGAAAACATAAAAAAAATATAAAAATTAAAACTACTAAAAAATTTAGAAAATACTAAAAACCATAAACACCTCTTAAAACATTACAATACCTAAATATTATAAACACCCCAAAAAACATAAAAACATATAAAAACTCATAAAAACCTAACAACAAACTAAAACCAATTAAACCCATATAAATGTGAGAAATATCTAAAAAAACATAAAATCCTAAAAAATTAAAAAAACTTAAAACCCTAGAAAAACCATATAAACCCTCAAAATCCCTATAAATTGTAAAAAATCTTAAAAATCCAAAAAACCCTAAAAATATTTAAAAGTGTTAAAAAGAAAAAAAAACTTGAAAACCCCAAGAAAACCGTTAATCCCTTAAAACACATAAAACCCCTAAAAACAAAAAAAACACTAAAAACACTGAAATCATAAAAACCCTAAAAAATCATACAAATCCTTAAAAACCCAAAAAAACAAAAAATACCCCTATAACCACAAAAAAACCAAAATCCCATTAAAAACACTAAAACCAGTAAAAACTCAAATGACCCTTTAAGCCCCTAAAATGTAAAAAATAATCTAAAAAATGTTAAAAACCATAAAAACCCAAAAATGAAAAAATCCAAAGAAAAAAACAAAACCCCATTAAAATTTAAAACCCTAAAAATCACTAAAGACCCTAAAACCATAAAAATCCAAGAAGAGCCCAAAAATACCCAAATACATAAAAATTTTGATAAAATTTGAGAAACCATAATTAAACCTTAAAAACCTAAGAACACTTAAACCCCCTAAAAATGCTAAAATCTCTTAAGAACCCTAAAAACCCTAAAACCCATACAAAACCATAAAACCAATAAAAACCCAAAAAAAACATAAAAATTCCAATAAAAATACCTAAAAACAAAAAAAATTGAAAACCATGAAAAAACCTTAGAAATCATTAAAAACATAAAAACACATAAACCCCTAAAAACATAAAAATTTATAAAAACCTAAAAAAATATAAATAGAACATTAAAACAGAAAAAACCATAAATCCCTATTAACATTAGAAAACATAAAAATCATATAAAAACCCAAAATCCCACTCAAGACACTTAAAATATACTAAACCCCCAAAAAATGTAAAAAACTCAAAAAAACCCTTAAAAACACTAAAATGTAAAAAAAAATCCAAAAACTCAAAAAACCAAAGAACAAAAAACCGTAAAGTCTTAAAAAACACCTAAAATTTCATAAAACACTAAAAACCATTAAAGTCCTAAAAACCATAAAAATACATAAAAAACATAAAAAAATAATAAAAACCTTGAAAAACTCTAAGAAAACCAAAATAATCTAAAAACATTTAAAATAACAAAAAAGATAAAAATTATAAAAACACTAACAAACCCATAAAAATCCAACAAACCCAAAAACCAATCAAAACACCTAAGAACCCTAAAACCCATAAAAATCCAAAAAAATCAAAAAATCCCTAAAAACATACAACCCATAAAAACACTAAAAGCTCTAATAAATACTTAAAAACTAATGAACATGAAACCTAGAAAAACATTAAAAACCCAAAATATCCTAAAAGACCCTAAAAAACCTAAAAATCATAAAAACCATAAAAACTAAGAAAACAAATAAAAACTTTAAAATCCCTAAAAAACCAAAACTAACCACTAAAAACTCTAAAAAAATATTAAACTACCAAAAAAATTAAAAAAAACATTAAACCAACTATAAAACTCAAAAAACCCTAAAAACCCAAAAAATTAAGAACACCATAAAAATCCCTAAAAACCCTAAGACGAAAAAATCCAATAAAAATAAAAATTCCCTAAAATCATAAAAACCTTGGAAACCTTGAAAACCCTAAGAAAAAATTGAAACCCTAAAAAATAAAAAATCTAAAACACCAAAAAACCTGAGAAATCCTAAAAACGCAAAACCCCCCTCAAAATATATCAAAATTCCAAAAACCGAAAAAATTTCAAAAAATTACCATAAAATCCAAAAGGACATAAAAACCTATAAAAACTCAACAAACAATAAGAAAACATTAAAAAAAATAAAAAAACATAAAACTGAAAAAACACTAAAAATGATAAAAACACTAGAATCACTAAAAGATCCTAATATCCCTAAAAACCCACTAAAACCATAAACCCCCTATATGTCTTAAAAACACTAAAACCCATAAAACCATAAAAACCTAGTAAAACTATAAATCCCTTTAAATCCCAAATTTTTTTAAAAAATAATAAATTCCATAAAAACATTAAAACTCCAAAACCCCAAACCCCCCCCCCCCAAACCATAAAACTAGTTAAAACCAACAAACCATTCAAAATACCTAAATCACCAAAAAACCATAAAAAAACAGAACAAAAAATTCCTAAAAGATAAAAAAATGTAAAACCCCTAATAAATCCTTAAAAACCTAAAAATAGTTAAAACCCATTAAAAACCTAAAAACATTAAAACCCTAAAAAACCCTAATACCCTTAAAACCCATAGAAACACTCACAATCTAAAAAAACACTAAAAACACTAAAAATCCAAAAAAAACACCCTAAATATCCGGAAAAACATAAAAATCCTAACAACATAGAAAAACCATAATAAGGCCTAAAATATCAAAAGACACTTAAAATTCATGAAAAATAAATAAAAAATTATAATAACCATAAAACAACTAAAAAACCCTCAAAACCGTAAAAAAAATAAAACCCCCTAAAGAAATTAAAACTTCCAAAATCCCATAAAACCCCTAAAAACACTAAAAACAATATAAACCCTTTAAAATCCTAAAAACAATAAAAAAAGTCAAAAATTATATAACCCACCAGACACGAAAAACCCAATAAAAATAAGACCGTAGAACCCCTCAAAATCCTTACAAACTCTAAAAAACAAAAAATTCTAAAAAATTCCTATAATAAAAAAACCCATAAACCCCTATGAAAACCATAAAAACCTAAAAACACTTAAAACCCATAAAAACCTAAAAATTATAAAAAAACCTAAAAACCCTAAAAATTCCATAAAACCCCTCAATATACAAAATCATCATTACAATGATAAAATCCTTTAAAACACCAAATAATACCTAAAAGTGTAAAAACTGTTAAAACCCTTGAAAACCCAAAAAAACCTTAAAACCCAAAAAACAATTAAAACCCCTAAGAAATATAAATAATATTAAAAACCCAAAAGACCAAAAAACTGTAAAAACCACTAAAATACAACCCCCTTATATATTATAAAACCCCTAAACACGCATAAAAACCCTAAAACAACTAAAAACTATAAAACCCTTTAAACCCCTTAAAACATTGAAAACTCAAAAAACCCATAAAATCAATTAAAAACAAAAAAACACTAAAAAACAATAAAAACCCTTCAAACCTTAAATACCCAAAAAATAACAAAAAACCATTAATGTAATAAAAATATAATAAGATTACTGAAAATACATAAAAGCATAAAAAACCCTAAAACCCTAAAAACACCTAGGAAAACATTAAAACCCTAAACCCCCTAAAAACCAAAAAATTATAAAAAACCTAAAAAACCTAAAAAAAATTTTAAACCCTAAAGAACATAAAAACCCATAAAACCTTAAAAACCCATAAAATCCCTAAAAACACACTTGAAAGTATAAAAAACCTTTAAACACATAAAATTGTTAAAAACTCTAAAAAACCATAAAAACTCAAAAAACCCAGAAATAAACACTAAAACCCCAAAAAACTACAAATACCATAAAACCCTAAAAAACTTCAAAATCCCTGAAAACCCCAAAACCCAAAAAAAATTTAAAAAATCTATAAAATTGATAAAAACATAAAAATGCCTAAAAATAGTTAAAAAACATAAGAAAATACTAAAAACCTAAATATAATCAAAACACCTAAAAACCTAAAAATACTTAAAGAACCTTAAAAACACACAAAACATAAACCCTAAAAAACCCAAAAATCCCTAAAAACATAATTATCTTAAAAAATACCTAAAAATTTATAAAAACATAAGAAACCTAAAAAAATGAATATACCTTAGAAAACCTTGAAAACAAAAAAACACTTAAAACTCCTAAAAACCTAAAAAACCTAAAAACACATATAAATACCTAAAATCCTTTACAAATACCATAAACCCATAAAAAACCTAAAACCACTAAAAATATAAAAAACATTTATGCCCTTATTTTTTATTAAAAAAACAAAAAATTTCAAACCTCTAAAAACTCAATAAACCCTAAAAACCAAGAAGGTAAAAAAACCCCATAAACTCAAAAAAAAACCCTAAAACACCTTAAAATCCCTAAAAACCCATATAACCCATAAAAATAAAAAAATAATAAAACCAGCTAAAAAATATAAAACCCAAAAAACCATGAAAATCGAAAGGAAAACATTAAAAACCTAAATACACTTTAAACTCTTCATAACAAAAAAAAACAGAAAAAACCCTAGAAACGATAAAAACATAAAAATATCTAATAACCAAAAACCCCTAAAAATATAAAAACACATAAATAACCAAAAAACCCCTAAAATACCTAAAAACATAAAAACCCTAAAACCATTACAACCCGATATAAACCATAAAACCCAAAAAAACTTTAAACCCCTAAATATTATAAAAACCTTAAAGAAAAAATAACCCAAAACTATTGAACCCGCTAAAAACCTTAAAAACCCTAACAACCAAAAAACCCAATAAATACTCTATTACCCAATTAAACCCCTAAAAATGTTAAAAAACTATAAAAACCTAAAAACCTAAAAACCTAGAAGAACACAAAAACCCTAGAAACCCAAAAAATCATAATAAAGTTAAAACCCCTAAAAACTGCTAAAACCGTTCAGAATCCTAAAAACCCTAAAAATCTATTAAAATACAAAAAATTACTAACAATAATTAAAAACATATAGATCCCTAAAAACCATAAAACCCCCAAACAAAAAATTCAAATCCTAAAGACACTTAAAACCCCTAAAAACCCCTAAAAACCTAAAAAAATGTTTAAAACCCTTAAAATCCCTAAAAACCTAAAAATCCCTAAAAAACCTAAAAATCTCTAAAAAACTGAAATTCCATAAAAATATAAAAACCCCTAAAAATCCTAAAAACACTAAAAACCCTTAAAAACATGAATACCTCTAAAACCTCTTAAAACCCAAAAAAAAACCTTAAACCCAAAAAATACATAAAACCCCTAAAAATCCTAAAATTGCTAAAAACCCTAAAAGACTGAGAAAAACCCCAAAAACATAAAACCACTAAAAACATTAGAAATTTTAAATAAACATAAAAACAATAAAACCAAAAAATACTCTAAAACCCCATTAAATTCCTAAAAAATAATAAAAACTATAAAAAACTTCAAACCCCTAAAAACTCAAAAACCCTAAAAACCCAGAAAATCATAAAAAACTAAAACCTCTAAAAACTACTTAAAAACCCCCAAAAATTATAAAAACCCTAAACAAAGAGAACACAAAATTCATCACTAAAAACACTAAAAAACCTACAAAAAATTAGAAAACTAAAAACACATAAAACCATTAAAACCTTAAAATACCTAAAAACCAAAGAAATCTCTAAAAATACTTAGAAATCATTAAAAAACCTAAAAACCCATAAAAACCCTAAAACCCAACTAAAAATTACAAAAACATTTTAAAACCCTAAAAATTATAAAAACTCTAAAAACCCTAAAAACCCTAAAAACTAAATAACCCCCCTAAAACTCCAAAACAACAATAAAACCCTAAAAATCCATAAAACCCCATAAAATCCCTAAAAAACCAAAAAACCATTAAAATCCCAAATAAAAATCCCTAAAATTTTCAATAACATAAAAAAACCTAAAAAAATTAAACACTATGAGAACCATAAAAAAATAAAAACACATAAAATACATAAAAAACTAAAAAAACACTAATAACATTAAAAAATCCCAAAACTCGAAAAACCCTAAAGAACCATCAAAATACATTAAAATTAATAAAAGTTATTAAAATCCTCAAAAATCCCTAAAAGTAAGTGAAATAAAAAAACCATAAAAACCTTTAAAACCCATAGGGAACATTAAAACCCTAAAATAGTTATAACCCCAAAAAACCTGGAAACATTAAACACCATAAAAACATGAAAATCCCCTAAAACCCCCTGAAACCCCTAAAAACCCCTTACAAACATAAAATCTGTATATACCCTAAAACCCCTAAAAACCTCTAAAAACTTATTGTACCATAATCAAAGTCAAAAAACTCTAAAATACCTCAATACCACTAAAAATCCAAAAAACTGCAATAAAAACTAAAAAAACAAAAGAACCCTAAAATCCTTAAAAACCACCAAAATCTAGAAAACATCTACAAATCCTAAAAAATCCCTAGAAATACCTAATAATGTAAAAACCCCTAAAACCCTGAACACCCCTAAGAAAATTTAAAAGCTAAAAAACACTTAAAAGGCATAAAAACCAAAAAACACTGAAAAGAAAAAACCCTAAACATCCCTAAAAACATAATAACCAAAAAACCCCTAAAACCATAAAAAATCCAAAATCACCAAAAAACCCATAAAATGCACAAAAAAACTCTAAAAACCCTTTAAACTCCATAAATTATTTAAAAAATCCAGAATCCAATAAAAACATAAAAAACCAAAAAAACCCAAAAAGTCCCAAAAAATCATTAAAAACCCAAAAAACCATAAAAATCCTAAAAAACCCTAAATCCCTGAAAAACACTAAGAAACCCTTAAAACCAAAAAACACATAAAACCCGTAAAAACCTAAAAACACTAAAAACCAGAAAACCCCTAAAAGACCCTAAAACAACTAAAAACAAAAAACACTAAAACCATAAGGAAAAATTAAAACCCATAAATACCCATAAATACCCTAAAAAAAATAAAATTCCAAAATTGGTTTAAACCACTAAAAACCCCAAAAACCCATTAACGACTCAAAAAGACATTTAAAATAATAAAAATTTCAATAAACTCTATAAAACATTGAACCCCAAAAAATAAAAAAAATCCTAGTAACCAAAATAGCTAAAAAAACCAAAACACAAACAAAAAAATCCTAGAAACCCCTAAAAACTCTCAAATCACTAAAAACCCTAAACCCCATATAAATACCAATAAATCCCAATAAATCCATAAAATGTAAAAAAACACTTAATACCCTTAAAACCCCTCAATATCAATAATACCATTAAAACCTATAAAATTCCTACAAATCTATTAAAATATATGAAACGTTAAACACCCTGAAACCTATAAGAAAATCATAAAAATAAAATAACACATAAAAACCAAAATAACTATAAATAACATAGAACACTAAAAAACTATAAATAGGGGATAAAACCCTAAAAACATTTCCAAACAGTAAAAACCCTTGAAACACATAAAAATACCTAAAAACCCATAAAACCCTAAAAATGACTAAAAACACTAAAACCATTTAAACCCCAAAAATGTAAAAAAAATCTAAAAATCCATGAAACCCCTTAATACTCAAAAAAAACCTAAAAACACAAGAACCCTAAAACCCAAACCCCCCCAAACCCCTTAAAACCCATATGAGAAAGAGA
Organism: Viscum album; assembly: GCA_963277665.1. Classification (NCBI taxonomy): domain Eukaryota; kingdom Viridiplantae; phylum Streptophyta; class Magnoliopsida; order Santalales; family Viscaceae; genus Viscum; species Viscum album. The sequence goes on along the minus strand of OY728136.1, from coordinate 1,419,057,081 downwards.
TGGTGGTTGAGTCTCTGGGTGCTCACCCTTCGTGTTATCCTTCATCGTCACCCCTCCCAGATGGATTGTTGCTCCTTGGCGGAATTGTTGATCTCTTGGGGGCTTGGATGCCATCTTGGCAGATCGGCTGGTCCGGGGCTAGATGTGGTCGCTCACGCTGGCGAGTTGGTGGAATGATTTGGTGTTCTTGGTTCGCCCCTTCCTGGTCAACGACTAAGAAAATCTCAACAACCACTTCAGATATGAATTCACACAGGTATTTTTGGTTCCGTAATGGTGTTTAGAAGGTGCGGCGATTGTTTAAAAGAGTGGGTAGAGGAGTGCATGGCTCGATTTTCAGGCATGCTTTCCAGATCTGGTTTCAGGATAGGCTGTCTCTTAGTGTTCAGTTCTTTGGATCTTATCGCTGGTGTGGCAAGATGATCTGGTGGCTTCATCTGAATGAGTTCTGGTTTTTCCCTGGTGAATGGAGACCATGACGGGCTATGCTATTTCTTGGTGGTGGTGTTCATGGTCCTGCACTCACACCTACGCTTCTCGTTTGGACCTGAGGAGGGTATCACTGGGTTTTCATATTTTGCAACAGGTCATGAAGTATTATTAGGGAAGAATCGCAGGTTCTCTTTTCTGATTCTTCTTCCTTGCAATTGGGTTTTTCTACTTAGGTGGGTCTGGTCTTTTTAGGCTATGCTTCTTTTGTTTTGCTAGGCTGCGGGTTTTTGATTTGTGGCTGGTTCAATTGTGAGTTGCTGATATTGCTGAATGATGTATAAAAGGATTTCTGGATAGTGTGGAATGGTTTTAATCATGGATGCTGGGGGTTTTTTGTGTTTGGATATGGTGAGTTTCTAGAGCTCACCTGGCCAGGAGGAGATGGTTGCTGTTTTTTGAGCTGCTTTATGAGTTTTGATGTTGGTTGTTGGTTTTTTCTTGAGTTTTTGCTAATTTTTGTATGGATCTTGAGTTGTTGAACATTGATTTTCTGGACTTCGGTTTCCCTCTAGGAATGGAGGTGGTGGGTACTAGAATTTTGATATGGTGAGGTTGAGAAGAAATGGTGCTGCTGGTTGCTGAGGTGGAAGCGGGCTGCTGGGAGATGTTTGTTTAAAATAGGAGCTGGTTGTCTGCAAATGGGGTGCTGGATGTTGGTTGGCGTTTGGTTTGGTTGTGATAAAGCTGTTGTGTATGACTCTGGTGTTGGTCATGTGATGTTGGCGGTGGTTATGATTGGCGAGGAGGTGATGGAGGCTAGAGACAATGAAGCTGGGGCCCCGTTGTTGCTTGGATGGGAGGTGTTGAAGTTGTTGCGTATGGTGATAGTGATGTTGCTGCTGGATGTTGGTTGCTGCTTGGTTGGGACTACTGCTGGATCTTTCTTGCTTAGATTTTTGTGTTTTTTCTATTTTTGATCTTTCTTTTTTTGGGTCTTTTGGGTCTTGGGATTGTAAGGGGTTTTTGGGTGAGGGTCGTTTGACCCCTCCCCTCACTTGTCTACTGCGTCTTTTTTTCATAAAAATTTGGGGGGGGGGGGGGTCGGGGCTACCTCGATCCTCGCATCTTCCTTGCCCTTAAAACCCCTCAAAATATGTAAAAACCATAAAAACCCAAAAAATCCCTAAAAATATCAAAAAATATAAAAATATTTAAAAACCCTAAGAAAATATTTAAAACATAAAAAACATAAAACTCTTAAAAACCTTAAAAATTGGTAAACACCGAAAAAACCCAAAAAAACCTCAAAATCAACAAATATCCCAAACCATAGAAAACCTAGATATTCCCTAAGAATCCTTAAAAATGAAATAATCTATAAAAACCCTAAAATACATAAGAATATATTAAAAAACTAAAAATACATAACACATCTAAAAATCATAAAAAATGATAAAAACCTAAAAAATGATAAAAACCAAAAAATTCACAAAAACCATATAACCCTTAAAATCATAAAACCCCTATGAACTATAAAGACCCAAAAATTATTAAAACCCCGTCAAAAAACATAAAAACCCTTTAAACCACCCAAAATAATAAAAAATACTAATAACCCATTAAAAAACTGAAAATCCTAAATAACCATAAAAACCCAAAACAACCATAAAACCCTAAAATCCTAAAAACAATAAAAACCATTAAAATTTAGAAAAACATATATAACATAAAAACAATAAAAAAATCCAAAAAAAATTAAAACGTAAAAAACACTAAAACCCTAAAAATACCTAACAAAACCATTAAAAAATAAACACTTAAAACCCCCAAAACCCAAAAAAATACTAAAAACCCTAAAAACACCAAAACCCCTAAAAACACTAAAACCCAAAACTCCCTCAAAATCTCTAAAATTCATAAAAACCATAAAATACTAAAAAACAATAAAAATACTAAAAAAATCCTAAAAATAAAAAAAACAAAAAAACTCGTTAGATCCATGAAAATTCCTAATAAAAATAATAATAAAATAAAATCAATTAAACCCCCTAAAAATCCAAAAAATCCTAAAACACTATAAAACTCTAAAATACCCTAAAAACACTTAAAAAAATAAAAACCCATAAAAATAAAAAAACCATAAACCCGCTAAAAACACTATAAAACCATTAAACCCCTAAAAATTATAGAAAATTCTAAAAAACCATAGAAAATAAAAAAACCAAAAAAACCCATAAAATAAAAAAAAGCATAAAAAATACCAAATAAAAACCTAAAGACCTAAAAATACCTAATAAAAAAAATCCTAAAAATCCTAAAAATCATAAGAATCACTACAATCATAAAAAACCATAAAACCCTAAAAGAACATCAAAACACCTTAAAAACATAAAAAATTTAAAATCCTTAAAAATCCAAAAAAATGATAAAACCCTAAAACCCTTAAAAACCATAAAACGCTTCAAAATACCTAAAATAAAAAAAATAAAAAAAATTTAAAAATTACCTAAAAAATATAAAACATTAAATCCATAAATCCCCAAAAAATGTAGAAAAACGTTTAAAACTTAAAAACACTATAATTCCATAAAAACTAAAAAAGTGATAAAAATCATAAAAATAGTAAAAAGACCGTCAAACCATAAAAGTGCCTAAAAACCATAAAAACACCCAAAAACCTAAAAACCCAAAAAACCCAAAAACCCACTAAAAACTATAAAAACCTTTTGCACCCATAAAAATGTTTAAAAACTCTAAAAAACTATAAAACCCCTAAGAAACTCAAAAAACCCTTAAACCCTGAAAAAACTATAAAACCCTAAGAATTCTAAGAACCCCATAAAACCCTTAAAAATACATAACAACCATAAAAACTCATAAAAATCATAAAAATTATAAAATTATTGAAATCATAAAAAACCTAAGAACCCTATGAAAACTATATAAACCTAAAAACACTTAAAAACCCTAAAACCCCTAAAATGATAAAAACCCTAAAATCCAAAAAAAAACCCGTAAAACCCACGAAAATACCAAAAACCCATAAATGTTATAAAAACCCAAAACAATCCTTAATAAAAATAAAACCTCTAAAACCCCTAAAAAATACTTAAAAATCATAAAAACCTAAAAGCACTTAATACCCTAAAAACTCTAAAATCCTAAAAAACATTAAAATACCCTAAAACCCCTAAAACCATAAAAACCGATAAAAAATTAAAAACCCTAAAAACACATAAGAACCCTTAAAACCACTAAAAACTCTAAAACCCTTTTAAACACCTAAAAATGTTTAAAAACTCTAAAAACCATAAAATACCTAAATAAATCATGAAATCCCTTAAAAAACAAACCCCCCAAAACCATAAAAAACCCCTAAATACCTTCAAAATCCCTAAAACCACAAATATCCTATAAAGGTGGTTTCAGTGTGTACTGAGTTTGCAGGTTCATTTTTCTGGTCTCATTGATCTACCTCATGCTTTTGATGTTGGGCTTGCTATGTTTACGGCGACTGATCTGGTCTATGGTTTCCTATGTTTTGGCTGGCTTGGTTGTGATCTTTTGATGGTCCTAGATGATTTGTTCCTATTTTTCTCAATTTGGTTGATGCTGCTTTGGCCTTCGGTGTGTGATGGGAGGAGAGATAGGTTGTTATTTGATGCTTTTTTACAAGGTGTAGAAGGAGTTTCTAGTAGTTGGACTTTTTGGTGCTGGATGGAGCCTAGAGCTGATGGTTTTGCTTCTATGGCAATGGATCTCCCTGTGGGGGAGGTGCTGGAAGTTGAAAATGGTTTGAATTGATGTTGCTTGATTTTTGGCTGTGTTTTGGACCTGGATGCTGGTCCGGGTGGTAGTGCTGATGCGCAGTGTTTGGATGATCTACTGGGTGAATGATGTAATTGGTTGCTAGTGTGTGGATGCTCACCGGTGTTGTTCCCCTTGACTCGTGCACCCACCTCTGCTCCTACTACCCTTCCCAACACACTGGACCCCATTTTGGTCTGGTTTGAAGGTGTATGGGTCAGTTTTGGGATGGTGTTGGTGGTCCAGCTCGGTGTCAAGGGTGCATCTCGGTGGGGTTTTATGTTTAAGTGGTGCAGGTTTGATAAACTTATGTTGGAGTATAGGCTGATGGTTGCTGATCTTGGTACGATGCCGAAATAAGGTGCCGTTGTGGCTGGGATTTTCTCTGGGCCTTCTGATATTGCGCTAATGGATGCCGATGAAGCTACTGCTATGGTTATAGTGATGATGAATGATGGTTGCTGATTGGCTGGGAGGGGATATGGAGCTGTCGGATGCTGGAGTTGGATGAGAAGGTGCTGAAGCTGCTGTTTTTTTGGCTTTGTGTGTTTTTTCTTTTTGATTTTTATTTTTTTGGGTCTTTAGTGTCTTGGGTTGTAAGGGTTTTTGGGTGTGGGTTGATTGACCCCTCCCCTCCCTTGTCCACTTTGTCTCTTTTTTTCTTTCTAATAAATTTGTGGGGTCCGGAATAGCCCGACCCTCGCATCTTCCTTGCCCTAAAAACCAAAAAAATGCTAAAAACCCAAAAAAACTGTCAAAAACCTTAAAAACCTTAAAATCTGAATAAAAAACCCAAAAATCCCTAAAACTAAAAAAATGTAAATAATTTAGTAAAACCAAAAAATAATATGAAAACATTAAAAAAACTAAAACATTTAAAACCCCAAAAAACCTAAAATCTCAGAAACACTAAAAAATAATAAAAGGCCCTAAAACCACTAAAAATAATAAAACCCCTAAATACCATAAAAATTTATAAAAATATTAAAAACCCTAAAAACCCATAAAAACATCGAAAACAACTAAAAACTCATAAAATATTCTAAACCCCTTGAAACATTAAAAACCCTCAATAAAATATTAAAAACACTAGAAAACTCAGAAAAACCATAGAATCCCAAAAAACCACAAAAACACAAAAACCCCTAAAAACATTAAATACTATCAAATTCTTTAATACCCTAAAGACCATGAAAATCCTAAAATATCTTTAAAAATTCATAAAAACGTAAACAAACCTCAAAAACTTAAAAAAAAAATTTAAAAACCAAAAAATACTTAAACCTATAAAAGGCTAAAAAACACTAAAAACCCTAACATCCATAAAAACCCAAAAAAACGTCAAAACCCCTATAAACCCTAAAAACTAAAAAAATCAAAAAAATCACTAACAAACCCAAAAACATAATAAACCCTAAGGAATTATTAATAACTAAAACACATAAAACCCCTAAAAACCTAAAAATTCAACAAATTAAAAAATAACATAAAAACCCTAAAAACAAAAAAACCCCTAAAAACCCTAAAAATAAAAAAACCCAAAAAACGAAAATAATATAAACAATTCTTAAAATACATAATATGTAAAATCCTTTAAACCCATAAAAACACTATGAAATCCTTAAAAACCTAAAAACACATAAAAACCTAAAAAAACAAAAACATTCTAATACCTTGAAAGTCTATAAAAAGTCTAAAAATAGGTAAAAATTCCAAAAAACCATAAAAACCTAAAAAACCATAAAAAACTTGAACGAACCACTAAATTTTTAAAATACACATTAATCCCAAAAAATTAAAAAAAAAGTATAAAACTTAAAAATCATAAAAGCACAAAAAACCATTAAAACTCAAAAAAACAATAGAAACATTTATAACCCCTCAAACCACTCAAAATCCCTAAAAACCCTAAAAACCAAAAAACCATATGAAATACCTAAAAATATCTAAAAATGTAAAAAACCATAAAAACCTTAAATACCTCTAATAAAACATTAAATACCTAAAAATAACTTAAAACCCTTAAAAACTGAAAAATCTTAACACCATAAGAAACTCTAGAACTTTAAACACCATATATACCCCTAAAACATTAAAAAACCCTAAAACCTAAAAAAAGAAATAAATAACAACTAAAAACTATAAAACCCTCTAAATATATAAAAATGAGAAAAAATCTCTAAAAACCTTTAAAACCCTAAAAAATAAAAAACCCTAAACCCCCCCCCCCCCCAAAAAAAAAACCAAAAATGAACCCTATAAACACTAAAAAACCCCAAGACCTCCAAAATCCATAAAAACACTAAAAACCACAAAAACTCTAAAATAGCGCTAGAAATATCTAAAAACATAAAACCCATAAAAACCTTGAAAAAACATTAGAAATCCTTAAAAACTAAAAACCCTTTAAACCACTAAAAATCTAAAAATGAAAAACATTAAAAAACCCTAAAACCCAAAAAGTCCCTAAAATCCCGAAAGACCCCATTACCATCCTAAAAGCCCTAAAAATCTCTAAAAATTTAAAACCCAAAAAATCTATAAAAATCACAAGAAAACCTTAAATACCTAAAACACTTAAAACCCCTTTAAAAACCTAAAAAAACACTAAAAAACCTAAAATAAACAGTTGTTGGCTATCAGATTATTTGGTGCTAGCTGATGTACTCCGCCGGTCTGGGATGTATGGATTCCCCTGAATGGGTGCTGCTGAGTGCGAACTTGATATTGCTGGATGTTTTTTGTGTGGATGTGATGGTTGTGGATGTTGAGCTACTGGTTAGGGGGTGCCGCTTCTCTTGAGGACCAGAGGTGGCGGGTGCTGGAAGAAGGTTATGGTTGTGAGGATTGGAATGGGTTATAATGGTTTCTATAACTGAAGTGGGATGCTGGGAGATTAGTGTCTGAAAGAGGTGCTGGTTTTTTGGACATAAGGTACTGGATCCTAGTAGCTGTATGGATAGGATTTGATAAAGTTTCTAGTAATGATGTAATTTCTAGTGGTTTTGTGTTTTCAGCGATGATTATGCTTGGATAGAAGGTGATGGATGAAGAGATATGTGTTGTGGGATGCTGGTTACTGGTTGGATGGGTGCTGCTGATGGAGATGTCATTATTTTTATGCTTTGTCTGGTTTTGTTTGTTTTTTGGGTTTTTGGGGACTTTTGGATTCTGTGGGGGGGTGTCTAGGGTTTTTGGGTGTAGGTTGATTGACCCCACCCCTCCCTTGTATTTTGTGTCATTTTTGTTGCGTCTTTTTTCTTTAATAAATTTGGGGGGTTGGGATCATCCTGGCCTCCGCATCTTCCTTGACCAAAAAATAATTAAGACCCTGAAAACCCTAAAAACCCTAATAACCCTAATAACCCTCAAAATCCCGAAAAATCCTAAAACCCCATAAAAATCATAAAAGTCCAATAAATCTCAAAAAATTTAAAAACCCCTAAAAAACCTGATAAACCCTAAAAATAATTTAAAACCCTAAAAACATAAAATTCCTTAAATTCTTAATAAGGCTAAAGACCCGTGAAATCTTTAAAAGCCCTAACATCCCCAAAAAACCTGAAAACCCATCAAAATCTCTAAAAACCCTATAAATAAATAAAAATCCTATAAAATCATTTAAATCCCCAAAAACTGTAAAAACCCTAAAAACAATGATAACCCATAAGAAAAACTAAAAAACACTAAAACACTAAAAGACTATAGAACCCATATAATCCATATACCCACAAAATACTTTAATAACCCCTAAAATTCCATAAAACCCAAAAGATCACTAAGAAATATAAAAAACCTTTAAACCACTAAAAATATAAAATAAATATACAAAACCTTAATCCTAAAAAAACTCAAAAAAGACTAAAAATCCAAAAAACCACAAAAACCACCAAAAACCTAAAAATCCTAAAAATCCCTAAAACCACTTAAATAACTAAAAACCCAAAAAACCCATAAAAATCACAAAAATAACATAAAAACATTAAAAAACATAAAAATTATAAAACCCTTAAAAACCTTATTAAAATCATAAAAAACGAAAAACACAAAACCCCAAAATCCCATAAAAATGAAAAAAACAATGAAAATGACATAAAATTCCTTAAAAACATAAAAACCCTAAAACCCTAAAAACCATAATGAAAACCTTATAAACCTAAAAACACTTAAATCAAGTAAAAACCTAAAAACGCTAAAACCCTAAATGTCCCTAAAAAACCAAAAAAAACCCCTAAAAACAAAAAACCATAAAATAGTTAAAAACCATAAAAACCTATAAAATTATTTAAAATATAGAAAAACTAAAATCCATATAAAACCCAAATCATGAAAAAACTCTAAGAAACAATAAAATCATTTAATACTCAAAAACGTCCTACAACCCCCTAAAAATCATAAAACCACTAAAACACACAAAATCCAAGAAAACCCTAAAAACCAATAAACATCCTTCAAAAAGCGATAAAAATACCATAAAACATAAATAAATCCTAAAAACCCCAAAAAATATTAATAAAACATTAAAAAACTAAAATACATAAAACACCTGAAACCCTAAAAGACACTAAAAAACATAAAAAACATCTCAAAACCCTGAAATCACTTAAAAACATTTAAAACCAATAAAAACACTAAAATACACTAAAAAACTAAAAACCCTATAAACCCCTAAAATTTTAAAAACTCTCAATATAAAAATAATACGAAAACTCCAAAAAACCCTAAAACACCACAAAAAAAATTTAAATACTATAAAACCCCTAATACCCCTAAAAATCTATAAAAAAGAAAACAACCATAAAATTAATAATGGATCCCTAAATATCACTAATAAAATAAATAACCATGAAAGACTTGAAAAAACACCTAATAAAAACATAAAAACCAAAAAACACTAAAACACTGAAACTCAAGAAACCCGAAAACCATAAAAAACACTGAAAACCTCAATACCCCTAAAAACCATAAAACTATAAATTTCAATGAAAGTCTCTAAAAATAATAAAAATTTAAAAAACCCTTGAAACATTAAAAACTCTTAATAAAGCCTAAAAAACAAAGAATAATAAATCCCCCAAAGAAAATTAAAAATGACAAAAAACCCAAAAAACTCCAAAAAATGAAAACAAATCTAAAAAAAATAAAACCTCTAAGAATAATAAAAATCCAAAAAACCCATAAAAACTCTAAAGACACTAAAAACTATAAAAAACCTTTAAACCCTTAAAAATGATAAAAAAAACTCTAAAAATCCTTTAAATCATAAAAAATAAAATAAAACCTATAAACCTAAAAACACCATAAAACCCCAAAACCCAAAAAACCCACAAAATCCCTAAAAATTATAAAAACCATAATAATCTTAAAAACCCAAAAAATAATTAAAAAAACTAAAAACCCTAAGAAAACGTTAAAAATAAAGAAACACATAAAACCTCTAGAAACCTAAAATGTTAAAAACCCTAAATCCCCTAAAAACCCTAAAAAGTATAAAATCATAAATTAGTTGGTGTTTGGCTTAGTGGTACGAACCTCGTAATCTTGCATAAAAAATGGGGGGTCAAAACCCATTGGGCACAGGTTACTATACTAGTAGTGTAGCAGTACTGAAGTAGTGGATGCACTGTAGCAACAATGACAATGTTGTAGTGGTGGGCACTATAGCCGCAGTAGTGGAAGGAGCTGTGCAGTTACTGTAGAAGGTGGGTAATATAGAAGTAATATTCACATAATGGGCCATGGGACAAAACAAATTCAGGCCTACCGACCATGTAATGGGATACATGCCCACTCGGCCTTTGGGCCAATTATATGATGTAACAAAGTGGGTAGTTTGATGGATTATCCCTTGGGGGTCTATGACATTCATTTCAGGAATGTGTGTGTGTGGTCTATATGGGTTTTATTTAATTATACCCCAATAATATAATATAATATAAACACCATAAAACCCTCAAAACCTTAAAAACAAAAAAACCCACATAAAAACCCTAAAACCAATAAAAAATCTAAAGCCATTTTAAACCCCTAAAAACATTACAAAACTATAAAAATATTTTAAAACATTAAAAAACTAAATAGAATCCTAAATAAAAAAATATATAAAACCCAAAAAACCAAAAAAACCCCCCACAATCATTAAAAGCACTAAAACCATATAAAAATTATGAAAAATCCATAAAACTCCTTAAAAATATAAAAACCCTAAAATTCTAATAAACCCTAAGAAAACCTTAAAAACTTAAAAACAATTTAAACCCCTAAAAACCTAAAAATGTTAAAACCTCTAAAAATCATAAAAACACAAAAAATCCATAAAACCACTCAAAATCCCTAAAGGGATTAAAAACCAAAAAAATCCAAAAAAATCCTTAAAAATCCCTAAACACCTAAAGTACCATAAAAACCCAAAATACCCCTCTAAAAAGCTTAAAAACCTAAATACATAGAAAACCCCAAAAACTCTAACACCCATAAGAAACCCTAAATGTCCATAAAACCCATAAAATCCCAACAAACCATAAAAACCCTAAAATCATTAAAAAGCCCTAAAACCCCTCAAAATCAATAAAAACTCAGAAAACCCATTAAAACCACTAAAATCATTAAAAAATCTAAAAAAACTAAAAAAACACTTCAAAAAACCCTAACAAACACAAGAACCCTATGAAACCATAAAAAACCTCAAAATCCCTTAAAACCCTAAAACCCATAAAAATCCTAAAACCCCAATAAAAATACCTAAAAATATGAAAAAAGCCTAAAACCCTAAAAACACAAAATTAAACACTAAAATTCAAAAAACATTAATATCCCTAAAAAACCTAAAAACAATAAAATCACTGAAAACCCAAAAACAACCCAAAATCACAAAAAAACATAAAAACCCATAAAATTCATAAAAATATGTAAAAATCCCTTAAACACCAAAACCCTAAAGCTCCCATAAAATTAAGAAAACCATAAAAACCTAAAAACACTTAAAACCCCTAAAACCTTAAAAAACCCTAAAAATACCCAAATAACACTAAAACCCTCTAAAAACCATTGAACCCCTAAAATCCTTTTAAACCCAAAAACCCCTTAAAATCCAAAAAACCCACTAAAAACTCAAAAACACATTAACCCCTAAAAGGGATAAAATACTCTTAAAAAGTATAAAAAACGAAAATTTCAATAAAAACCACAATAATACAAAACCTATAAGTCCCTAAAACCCGAAAAATTACAAAAAAAACGTAGACCATTAAAATCCTAAAAAAAACTATAAAACCCAAAACAAATAAAAACCACCTTTAAATTTTGAAACATATAAGAAAACCTTAAAAACATAAAAAATCATAAAACCCTTGAAAACATAAAAAACACTAAAACACATAAAAACCCTAAAACCCCTATGAAAATAATGAAAACACTCAAAACCTATAAACACCATTAAAACCATAAAAATTCTAAAATATCATTAAAAACCTAAAAACATAAAAAATATTAAAACCCCTGAAACCCTGAAGAAAATATTAAATACCTAAAAATTCTTAAAACCCAAAAAAGTCATAAAAATTATAAAATCCATTAAAACCCTAAAATACCCTAAAATTCATAAAATCCCTAAAAACCTTATTACCCAAAACCCCCAGAAAAACTATCAAAACTGACAAAAAACTCTTATAACCTTATAGACATAAAGAATCATAAAAAACACTAAAAAACTATGAAACCCTAAACAATTCAAAAAAAAACGAAAAACCTAAAAACCATAAAAACTCAAAAATAACCTAAAACACCACAAGATTCTTAAAAACCTAGATACCAATAAAAATCCTTAAAATGACCTAAAAATCCTTAAAAAACTAAAAATCCCTAAAAATATTAAAAAACCTAAAAAAAAAAATTATAAACCAAAGGATACATAAAACCCCTAAAATCATAAAAATTTCTATAACCCAAAATAAAATTAAAACCCCTCAAAATCCCTAAAAACCCTAAAACGCAATAAAATCCAAAAAGGCCTTAAAATACCTAAAAACAACACCCTAAGCGACATAAAAATCATAAAAAACAAAAAAACCTAAAAACTCTTAAAACCCTAAAAATGTGCTAAAAATCTTAAAAGACACTAAAAGACCCTAAAACCAATAAAACCCCTAAAAGCCATAAAACACCCTAAAAATCTTGAGAAAACCCTTAAAACCCATAAAAAATCTAAAAACTACTTAAAACTATATAATCCCTTTAAAACCCAAAAAAATTAAAAACAATAAAAAACCTTTTATCCCCAAAAAACTCAAAAGGACCCTCTATTTCTTCTAGAAATGGGGATGACCTTGTTTGTTTAAGATTCAAACATTCTAATCGGTTTCTAGTGGGTTTATTCGTAGAACCGGAAATATCTAATGATACTATATCTATTTGGACCTACTTTCAAAAGGTAGGTGCTCATCAATCATGGACCGATGAGGCTTATGAATTTTCATTGGTCGAGAGGATGGGTGGCCAGACTCATTACACCTTTTTGGGGGGAATTATTGTCTACTCTGGGACTCTCTTATAGATTTGAGTTATGTTCGTGAATCCTTATTAAATTATCAGCTATGAAAATGATCTTTACTTTTGATCTTATAATTAATGATTAATATGTATGAAATTTAGAGAATATTTTATATGTATTTGAGGTTCTTCATCGATGGAGAATCATCTGTATTTGTTAGAAATTCATAGTCAATGGTATCCTTCAACACATTCTATAGAAATCTCTTGGTCATTATGATAACCACACTGGTTTCAAAGCCACTCAATGGGGCACTTGAAGTTTATTGTCGTATTGAAGGACATGGATTATTTCAGAGTTGGGATCATACCCACAGATGGGCTACCTAGGTATCCTTATTTGAAAATGAATCGGAACCCATGTAGTTAGAGTGAAAAAAATATAGAGTTTATGCATGATTTATGGCCCAAATAAATATTTCATAATTACTTTTATGTTCTAAACCCACATGAGTCATGCTCAATGTGAGAAACAAGAGGTATCAGTAAAACCTAACGATTGTTACACAAAATATGCATCCTAAGAAATAATATGGGGCTTTTGTATGTATGACTGCCCAATATAGATAAGGATTGGGATTTACTTCAGGGAAGAAACCTGGGAACAAGGTCTATAGAGGCATGTGTGCTTTATAGAGATTTGGATACTTGACTTCGAGCTTAATCCTGAGAAGGATTCCCAAATTAGAGGATACTTATGATTGGGTTTTATTCCTGAGAAAGAAGCCCAAATCAAAAGGAATTAAGACTAGGGCTTACTCCGGAAAAGGATGCCCAGGTTAAGGGAATTTAGAATTTGGGGCTTACTCCTAAGGAGGATGCCCAAATTAGGGAACTTAGGGCTTACTTCTAAAGAGGATTCCCAGATTAAAGATATTCTCATCTTAAAGAATGAGGTTGAAAATGAATGAAATCTCTAACCTTAGTGACATTAAATATATGTAAATCACTAGGTTTTGAGAGATGTTCCATATAATTCCATTCAGATAAGGAATCCAACAAAGGAACCATGCCAAAAAAATTCCTTTTAAGAGGGGTTTAAAGGATAAATATTGAAGAGGAGAGGTGGATTTGAAGGAAAGAGTTGAATAGGTAGGAGAGGCACCCAAAAATAGGCCGACGTGCATGTCTTGTCTGAGCGCGCAAGTCCTGGTCGCGCAAGTATACTTGCGTGACACATGTGTACTTGGGATATGGTTAACCCATAAGGTAATACTTGGGCGGGGCATGACTCAATCCTTTAGTATTATCCCTAGAGGCATACAAAAGGGTGGCATGCAAGTTCTATTGAAAGGATAAGGTGATACACAAGTGTCTTCATTTCACTTAAGGGTTAGAGACTTAGGCGTGAAAGTGTTGATGAATTTCAACACTTAGGCCTTGTTCCCCCTATTTAGATCTTCCATTCTAGGTAAGAAATTACCTTATAATTTTTTGGGAGACTTCAAGTAGAGACTAGGGTGCCGAGAGCTTAAATCTGGATTTTGGATTTTATGTCTTCGAAATGGGGGGCCCACAAGGGGTATTTATAGGCCACTGAGGACCTTGGGTGAAAATTGAATAGGGCGTGCAAGTCACCTGTGCGAACCATATGTGGTGCGCAAGTATACTTGCATGACCATGGTGAAACCTGCTCAACCCATGCTTAAAGAAATACTTGTTCATGCCTTTGTCAATTTTTGATGTTCTTCAAAGGATGAATCTCTTTGTGTTTAAGGTATTCCCCTTTTTCATTCGTTAGACTCTATGACAGAAAGAAACATCAAGAAAAGTCCCTCCCTTAGATTTGGATCCGAAAAAGGAGGGAGGATTTGACTCTGAGGTAAAGGAGAAAAACCAAGGAATTTTGGGTGCTTAGGTTTTGAGCGCGTAGGTAGTGGCGCGCAGGTGCGAGATGCGCAAGGTTCGACGCACAGAGGTACGACCTTGCCTATAAATACGGGTGCCACTCTCACCCAATGCACCCAACATTCAAAGCACTTCAATCTCATCATGCAAGTGGGCTCTCGTTCACGCAGGTGCTACTATCCACGGTTCATTGCTTCTTTGTGTCGTGCTTCTTCATAGGTATTTGGACTTGTGCGGTGATACATGTGTGCCCATACTTGTGCGACCGAATTAGACTTGCGCAGCAACATTGGACTTGCGCTCCTTAATGCCTTATCCATTTTCTTGAATTTCTTCACAAATTTCATGAAAAATCAACTTACTTAAGAGTTAATTATTCGTTCTTTTTGCAGATTCAATGGCTCCTATAAGAATTGGATCGGCTAATGATATGGCTAGCAAGTGGATTGATGACATGATGAGCATAGTTGGCCATGATTGCTACAATATCTACGACATCACTCTCCCATATTTGTCCAAGTACTTGAAGAAGTATCATCTAAATTTCCCACAAAGTATTTACCTACCTCTGTATGGGCATGGTCATCCACAAGAAGTCAACATTCCAGAGCCAAAGAACTATCTCCCACATTCTTGGTTTCAGACTTACACCAATTTTTATTCAGAAAATGTATCAGTTGGAGGATAATTTGAAAATACTGGAACAGTAGAGAAGGCCTACATAATGCATCATAGCGCTTGTGCCCCAGATCTGAAACCTCACAAGCCTGAGCTGAAACCACATTGTTATTCCTCAATCTTTAGAAATTCTCAGATGGATCAATACAAAGTCTAGAAGAAGAGTTGGGACTTCTGTCCTGGAGGAGGTGTGAAGCCAACTTGGATGTGGGAATATTGGGTGCGAAAACCCTATGCAGAGTTTTTCGAGGATCTGAAAGGAGCTGCAATATATGAAGTTGTATGGAATGGGAAGACATATGTCTTTAGGAATGATGACTTTTTGCCAGAGCTGATCAGCCGCTAGAGCCCAAAAACCAATTCTTTCCATCTGACTCATGGAGAAGTAGGAATCAGTTTGTGGGATGCCTACAAGATCTCAGGGGATCCAATTTTAGGTGATATGTATGATGAATTCATCCCTACCAAGGAGACTTGGAATGATTCAAAGAAGAATCGGGCTTTGTCTCGGGAATTATTGAAACTTTTCTACAAGCTCAAGAACTCAAAGACATCCAAAACTCATTCTAGAAAGGATATTCATCCAGAGGAGTGGATGAATATGTTTCTTACTAAGAAGAAGAAGAAGAGGCCCACCTGTACTTATCCTACTACCTGCCCAGAATAGATAAGAGGCGTGATTTTGGCACATTCTTGCCGACTCTAGAAGTGGGAGAATTTGAGAAGTGGGGGTACGAAGTGGATCAGATATTCCCAGAAAAGACCTGTCTAGTGGGTTTCTTAGCCTTGTGGTTCAGTGTTTATCTTCTGCCAGTTAGGGATTCGATGGGAGGAATCTGGGAAGGGACCTTCATTGTTGTAGCTAAGTTGGATGAGAGGAAAATGGTTGGGTTGGCCACCCACATTTTGGAAAATATTCACAGGAGCTTACTCCATGTCTTTTTGGGTATGTCTCCATTGAAAATAGGGGGATCATTACAAGTTTTTTGGGGATGGATTGCTACTAATTTCAGGACATATGTTGTACAGAGCGGAGTACAGGTTCCTGGGAGTTCCTTCAGGGCATCAGTACAGGCATTTTCTGGAATTTTTCCATTATACCTCAACCCCAATGATATGAAGGCGAGGCTTAGCATGTTCGAGGAATTCCATTTATTTCATTATGGAAACCCGCCAACCGGGCGGTTTGTTGATGTAGGAATAGCTGTCCTAGAATTGAGGTCATACATGCTAGCTTGCAGAGATGGTGTATTGGCCACCAGGATTTACATAGAGATTATATGCGAGGCCTATGCTCTATACATATTTGCACGCCAATTCAAGTGACTACAGTAGACTTTTGTATCCCCTTCTATGCATGTCAGGTCATAGCAGCATCTGATGGTTTCCGGACAGCTATGGTTGCTGACATCTATATAGAAGACCATGTCAATGTTTTATCTACTAGTTTCTAGAGCGATAAGTAACTTTACTACATGGTATGACGAGAATTGGGTAGCATCATACCTTGAAGGGGTACTGAATCATCCGGTTCATCAGGTGGGGAAAACGAAAAGAATTGTAGAGAAAGAAACCCTTCATCTAGAACGTGACTCTTCTACACCCAGAGCGGATTCAACGGGTTCCTCACATAGGGCCGACTCTCCGGATTCTGTGGATGGATGGGGATGATGAGGCACGACATGTGTCAAAGTGGCCTCATGTTAGATATAATCCTCCTGTCAGTATCAAGAGACCTGCTCCATCGACTCCTGGTGAGTTATATCATTGAGGAAACTTAATCTCCATTACTTTATAGAGCTAAAAGTTTTATTTTCTTATCCTTTATCTATAGTTGCAGAATCTGGGAAGAAGTTGAAGTCCAAGATTGTAGGACCCTCCCCATAGTCTTCTAGTACACACGCTGAATATCTACGACTAGAGGCTGTCCAAACATAGAGGAGTTTATATTGCAATGCTGAAACCTCTTGGTTGGACTTATGTGAAGGGATACACATCCCTGGATTAGGAAATCTTCAGGCTTCGTCCAATGTCTGTTTTGAGGATAACCCCGATGAAGTGTGGGCCTACATCAGAGAGATGAAGATGAATATATATGACACCGATAATTCCATTCCCGTCACTAAGCGGGTGAAGGAAATGATAGATCGTGGAACCAATGAGGGGACTGGTTCTTTTGGAGATGAGAAGTGGCACGATAACATGGATCCTGAATATTTAAGTCTCTTTCCTTATTGGTATTACAACTCAATTTCAGCTAAAGCATTGTTACTCAAGGAAATTACTTTCTTCATCCTATAGCTTGAAATGAAAGGAGCTGCTGAGGTTCCTTCACCACAGTATAGCCCTGGTGGTACTGCCATCGGAGCTGATGAATCTCCTTGTGAGCCAGGCAAGGTATCTCCAGGCCCGCAAGCCATGGGAAAGGAGTTAGATGTGACTTTTCATTCTCCAATTCCTGTATTTGGAGATGATGATGTCAACACTCTCAAAAAGATAAAGAAGCAAAGGCATCGAAGGAAGAAGTCCACAGCTAAACACTTCATCAGTAGTGGTAAGTCCTTAGGATAGTCATGAGTCTTAAATCATTAAAATATTTATCATATTTCATGGGATTGCAGGGGCTTCTTCAATTTCTCCTCTGATGGAGAGGACTGACCCTCCTCTGAGGACGACAGAGGGTGCTGGTGAATAGTAGAAAATTCATACTGACATGGCTACTCCTAAAAAAGAGCCAGCGTCTATTCCCAGTATTTCTCCTACAGCTACTGCAAGGAGAGAAGGTCCTTCTTCTGGTAATTTAACAATACTTCATAGAATGTTGATTGAAAACATCAACTGACTTCCATTCTGTGATAATTTTAGCTTCAAAACTTTCACTAGATCATTTGGCTTCCACTGCAACTGATGCCGTAATTTTCTCTGAAGAAACTGTCCAGGGTCAGAGGCTGCAGGATGAGGTTTTCCAATAAGATACATCGAATGCTCCCACTGGTGAGACTAACCAGGAATTTGAGATATCATTGGATGAAATGATGAAACTTGGTGCATCTTTTGAAGACATTTTAGATTAGGTTAAATTACCGTGTAATTTAGAAGATTCTGGATGTGAGTGTTATCATTCGTCCTGTTAAAAATTTCTTATTACATCTCTGACCATGATTGGTTGAAATGTGTAGTTCCATCTGAGCATGATGCTAATCTTCCAATTCCTGAAGGGGGTATAGACAACCCTACTATTTTAGAGACACTACATCAAGTGGAGCTTAGCCTAGAAGATCTTCCTGAAACCCATCCTGAAAATCCTGTTGAAGCTAGGAAAGATGGGGAGGAGCATTCTCATGTTGGTGATCTACCGTTGGGTAAGAGATAATAATATTTGTGGCTACAGTTAATTTTCAAGACAACTTAATCAAATTTTGTTAAATTTTGAAACTAACCAAAACAATCAATTGACTATGAAGGGCAATCAATTTCAATGGCTAGATCTGGAGGTGAAGTCTCAGCCTCTTCCCCAATTATAATATAAAGTGAAATAACAAGGTTCAGGGGGGAAGGAGTAGAACAGGGCACTTCTTTAAGTGCATTAATTTCAGATTATATTCCCCCCTGTGATAGTGATGCTGAATCAGACATGGATGTACAAAAGGTGCTCCAGTTTTCACGACGCAAGGCATGGAAAAACATATGGAAGATCATATTTGAAGTGCCTCTAGAAGAGCTATCTTCGAAGATCCCATGACTGTCATCCATGTTCATCAGGTTGGGACTTGGAAGGTTTGTATATCAAGAGTTCCATGTCGCAGTGAAACAAGTCATTTTAAAGAGGGAGCAGGAGCAAAGGTACCGTCAAGACCTGAACAGAGTGATGCTATTGGCCAATATCATCAAATTTGAGGCTGCGATGTCCCGAGATGAGGCTAATAATGTTACCAAGTTGAAGGATATGAAGGATAAGATCATGGAGAAAGTTGTCCAGTAGATACACCTTTAGCAACAGTTAGATGTTGTTACTGGGGAACATGACCAACTTAACAATTCACTGGAAGGAGTTCAAACAAATGGTATGAAATCCATTACAGATGCCAAGGAAGCACTCCATCAAGCTGAAACGAATGAAGCTGGTCGAGTGCATGAACTTCAAGTGGCTGCTGATGAAGTTAGGGATGTCGTAAATCAAATGAAGAGTTATGTTGAAAGCCTCTTGTAATTCTTGAAAAAGAGAAGAGATTCCAGTCTATGGATGTCCTTCTAAATCTTGTGCATCAATGAAAAACACTATCATCTTCAATCATTTGTGCCTACATTCTTTTTCTACCTGCTTAAAATTTTTACCTAATCCAATGGTCCTAGTAAACATAGTTTGATTTTGGCTAGGATTATAAAAATAACCCTACAAACATTGAATCATTTTATTTCTCAATATTACCTAAATCATACCAAATGTATGTTCAGTGAGATGGGACTTGAATTTTGTTCAGATTTCCCCTGTCTTTTATTGGTAGTTTAATGTCACACACGTCAGACATAAAAAAGATAATGTTTAAGGTTGAAACAACTTTTACCGAATGGATTAAAAATAGACTCAATTCCTTGATAATTTATCTGAAAACATATTACCATATT
The DNA here is from genome assembly GCA_963277665.1 of Viscum album. NCBI lineage: Eukaryota > Viridiplantae > Streptophyta > Magnoliopsida > Santalales > Viscaceae > Viscum > Viscum album. The sequence continues at coordinate 1,419,037,143 of OY728136.1, read as the reverse complement.
CAAGAATGGGGAAAAATGTAAACTATGACTTAAAAATTTATGAATCTGGGGAATGATATGAAAAAGGGCTAAAAGGCATTAAAAGAAGTATTTCTTAAGAGTGAAGTTACCATTATTTAAAAAACCCATTAGGGGGTTGAATTATGCAGGGACACTTAAGGGAATTGGATGCATAGTCAAATAATAGCATCTTTTGGCTGAAAGGTTCGTTATGTAGACTACTTATGAAAGGCCACCTAAGGGAACGTGTTGCATAGTCAGGCAAAAGAACTCTCAGAAATTTTACTTTTATATTGCTGAAATGCCAGTGAAAGTTTATGGAGATTCAAATTTTCCAAATAATAGAGTCTACTGTATGGAGAACGGTACTTGAATATGGAGAGGATATTTCCAATTAAGATTGTCAAAGAATTGGATGAATGTCACTCATGTGAAGGTCTGACCCAAACATAGTGAAGGGAAATATAAACCATATACTTGAATACTTTAAATCATGAAAAAGTGTATTGGAAAAATATGTTAAGGATGGATATTTTTACGGATCCCTACATATTGTCATTAAAAAAAATAAGGAAAAAAGAGGTTTTCCTCCCAAGAATAAAGTTACCACTATTTGACAAACCTGTTAGGGGGTTGAATTATGCAGGGCCACCTAAGGGAATTGGTTGCATAGTCAAATTATAGTATCATTTGGTTGACGGGTCCATTATGTAGACTATTTATGCAAGGCCTTCTAAGGGCACGTGTTTCATAGTCAAGAAAAATAATTCATGGGTATTAGACATTTTGTGACCAAAAGTCAAGAAAAAGGTTGTGTAGATCTGTAAATATTTAAGGTTAGGAGTATGACACATGAAAAAGGGTATTGCCCGATGCATGTAAGAGATACACAGACCAATGATAACCATAATCATGTTGCGGCAAGGTCCTGAATTGAGGCACTGTACTTCACTACGTATCCCATAAGGATGGGAATCAAGCCATACATAGTTCTTGAAATACAGTTTAATTTCATGTGGGATGCGAGTGTAGGAGATATTATTTTTCTGTCATGGAGCTCAGACCATAATGTGGTATACACATTGTGTGTTCGTTAAACCTGATGTGAATGAACACCAGAGTTTTCATACCACATTCATGTTTTCACAGGGGGAATTTTCAGCCGACGGACTGAAAGTGGAATTTGGGGTTAGGCCCAAAGACATGGGGCTGGATTCGAGGGATGCTCAAATGTTCCTACGTATCCCATAAGGATGGGAATCATTCCACATGTTGTTATTGAAATACCCATCGTACAAATTTAGTTTTTACAAGTGAAGGGTGAAAGGGGACTTTAATGTAATGATGGTTTGACCCAAGATTATGATTCAGGCATTTCTATGTATGCACATAGTCTTTGGAATATAACATGATTGGAGATCAAGGTAAATAATGTTTCCCTCTCAGGTGAGGGTGTCAAAGAATGTTGTAGTTTATTGTCGTACAGGACAGAAGTGCGAATAGTTTAAGGTCATATGCATGGACTTTGGTGAACCAATGTAAAAATATTGGTTTTGGGGGATGCTTCACGGATCAACATCATATGAGACGGAGGTGAACTAATGTGAAGAGATTGGTTTTGGGTTTGAACCTTGGGAGGTTTCCTACATACCCAGCCTAGAAGGCAAGGATCAAAGTCCGTGTAGTTCAATTATGAATAAATTGGTGATCAAGTTTTACTAATGGACAATGACCTAAAATGGTGTTGGGACTTACGCATGATTCGTGGCATATAGAGGGTGTTATGATTAAAGTTTACTCTAAGATCACATGATTCATACTCAGTGTGAGAAACAAGATGTAGAAACAACCCTAATGATGCACAGTTTAATGTCCGGTTGGACATAAGGGACATGACACAGTTTAACGTCATGTTGGATGAATGAGGGGCCATGCAGTTTAAAGTCTTGCAGCAAGGACTATGGGGGACTGTGTAGTTTAAAGTCTTGCAGTGAAGACTAAATACAATTTAACTTCATGTGGAACGTATTAGGGACTTTTTCACAGTTTAACGTCATGTGGGACGAAAGAGTGTTGTACAGTTTAGCGTCATGTAGCTAGGACATTGGTTATGAAGTTTAACGTCTTTTTGAACGTAAGAGGGGACTGTGCAGTTTAATTTCATGCAGTAAGGACAAAATAATGTTGTACAGTTTAGCATAATCTAGCTAGGATGTTGGTTATGCAGTTTAACATCTTTCTGGATGTAAGAGGGGACTGTGCAGTTTAATGTCATGCAGTAAGGACAAAATAATGCTGTACAGTTTAGCATCATGTAGCTAGGATGTCACAGTTTAACATCATGTTGGACATCAGAATGTTATACAGTTTAGCGTCATGAATCTAGGATGCATTGTATTTGTGTTACACAAAATACTTCTTCAAGAATCTTGCATTGTTTGGAGTCGTGATGAGTACTCCATCCAATGAGATTAAAGAATAAGCTCAATTGGAGTAGACCTTATGCATTGAAAAAGGTCCTTCCCACTTTGGTTCAAGTTTGGGAGGTTTCTTTCCTGGTATCATTGGAGTTCTGAGAACCAATACCAATTATCCTCGAATGAATGAATGAAGATGTACTTTTTTGTTGAAAGCTCGTGCTATTCAATTCTGATAGACTTCCAAGTGGTGCAGGGTGCACAATCTTTTTTCATCTAATTGTTCCAATTCATCCAATCGATTTTGAGATTGTTAATCTATAGATGACTGATCACAAATTGGCACTCTGAGCGAAGGTAATTGAACCTCAATGAAAAAGACTAATTCTGTTCCATATACCAATGAATATGGAGTTGACCGCGTAGCAGTGGTGGTTTGATAAGCCCATAAAGAATGAAAATTTTTATGATGCCATGATTTATTATCTATATCCTCCATCTTTTGTAGTATGTTTGAAAGATTCTTATTGAAGGATTCTATTTGGTCATTGTCTGCTGCATGATACCAAGATGAATGGTTGGATTTGATGTTCTATTCTTGATACAACTTTTTTACCTCAGATGAATAGAAGTTGGTGCCATTGTCTGTTAATATGGTATGAGGGACATCAAATCTGGTAATGATGTTAGACTTTATGAAGCTAACAATGCTTTTAGAACTAACTTCTTTGAGAGGTATTGCCTTTTCCCATTTATAAAAGACGTCAATAGTAGTAAGAATATACTTAAACTGCTTGGATGTATCCGAAGGGTAAGGTCCTACTACACCTATTTCCCATGTGGAAAATGGACATGAGTATTTATCTTTATGAAGCAACTATGGGGGTTGATGAATGAAGTTGGCACATACTTGGAAAGAATGACACTTCTTAGTTAAGTCAACACAATCTTGTATCATTAAAGGCCAAAAGTATCCAAGCCTTTGAATTTGATCAGACAGTCTATGTCCAGACTGGTGGGCACCTCAGACTCCTGTATGTACTTCTTTCATGATAGCCACTGTCTCTTCACCATCAATGCATCTGAATAGAATTCCATCAAAACCTCTTTTGTAGAGAATCTTTTCTAGGTAATCTTGGATATAATAAAGATTAAAATTGACCACAAGTCACCAGACTTGTTATTTCCCGTCTCTATCAGGTGGGAGTGTTCCATTTTGAAGGTATTCCCTGATAGGTGTCATCCATCATGTAGTATGGCCATATGGTTTAGAAATGGGACTAATTTCATTGATTTCCTCTGTTCTGATTTGAACATAAGGTGAAATTATACGATGGTGGGAAACACTGATGATTGTATCGTCTTGATTTGGATCTTCCAGAGCTGTGGCTATATTAGCCAGTGCATTGGCTTGGGCATTTTGTGATCACGGGACATAAGAAAATTTTTCTTCCAAAGGAAATTCCACTATTAACTCTCTGACGTAATCATACAAAGGGATTAACTCTTCTTTTATGATGGCATAATCATCATTGACTTGTTTGATTACCAGATCTGAATCACCTTTCACCTTTAAGTGATTCACTTGTGCCTGAAGCGCCAACACCAATCCAGTGATGAGAGCTTGATATTCTGCTTCATTATTTGTACTGCCTTCCCACAATAAGAAGGAATAGGGTAACATTGCCTTTTCCATGGAAATAAGCACAATTCCTAACCCAAATTTTTTGAATTTAGGATCTTCCATTTTCTTAATTGTTAGGCTTCTGGAAGCACTGTCAAAGTACATTTACGATGTTTGAAGATTATCTTGAATAGAAAAGACTTCCTCATCAGGAAGTCCAATATATAAAGATGTATCTTCCACTGAAGGATGTTCAACGAGACAATAAGATAGAGCTTGGCCCTTTATTTCCTTTTGAGACACATACTTGATATCAAATTGCTACAAAATAACTACCAACCTTGCCAGACGTCCTATAAGCATTGGACGACTAATGATGAATTAGAGCGGGTTATTGAGAGATATCAATTGGACCTCATGATGTTGCAGGTAGTGTCTCAATTTCTTAACTACAAAGATTAATGCTAGGCAGCACTTTTCAATACTTGAATATCGGGTTTATGCTTCAAGAATAGTCCGAATGAGATAGTAAAGACTGTTTTCATTCCCAACATTATTCTTTTGGGCAAAGAAGACACCCAATTATCGCTCTAAAGTTGTCACATAATGAATAAGTGGTCTTCCTGCAACAGGTGGCATTAATACCGGTGGACACAAGAGATATTTTTTGAGAATATTGAATGCTTATTGACATTCTTCAGTCCACTGGAAAGTGACTCCCTTCTTCATCAATTTGGTGAAGGGTAAACTTTTTCCTTTCAGATTGGCAATGAAACTCCTAATATTGTCCAAGTCTCCTTGAAGTCCTCTTAATTCATTCAAATTTTGAGGAGGTGACATACCATGGATTGACTTTGTCTTCTCAAGACCGACTTCGATACCACGATGGAATAAAACAAAGCCGATAAATTTTCCTGAGGTTACCCCAAAAGCACATTTCAAGGGGTTCATCTTCAAATTGTGTTGTCGAAGTTTGTGGAATATGATTTCCAAATCAGCCAAGTGATTAGAAAATTGAATGGATTTAACCACCAAATCGTCCACATAACATTCAAAAAACATCCCTAAGAAGGGTTTGTAGATACGGTGCATGACATGTTGATATGTTGCACCTGCATTCTTCAGGACAAAGGGCATTACTCGATAGAAAAACACACCCTGAGGGGATCTGAAGGCTGTAGATTCATCATCTTCTGGAGCCATTCAGATTTTATTATACCCAAAATATCCATCCATGAAGGAAAGTGCTTCATAGCCAGTTGTTGCATCAATTAAGAGTTATGTGACCAAAACTAGAAAATCATCCTTAGGACAATGCCGATTAAGATCTATGAAATCAATGAAAACTCTAATTTTTCCACTCTTATTTTTCACACAGACAATATTAGCCAACCATTTGGGATATTGAACTTATTTGATGAAGCTATCTTTGATAAGATTATCCACTTTAGCTTCAATTTTGGAAGCATAAGTTGGGTGTGTTCTTCTTGGGGCTTGATTAATCCTCGATGTTCTTCTGGAAAACCCAAACGATGAGTAGAAACATCAGGATCAAGCCCTGGAATTTCTGTATAGTTCCAAGAAAATATATCTCGATTTTTCTTTAAAAATGAAATATACATTTCCTTCTCTTCAAGAGTCATGGACGCATTAATTAATGTGGGGCTTGGATCTTATTTTGTACCCATATTTATTTTTCTGAGTTCATCTGCAATGGTAGAGATACCCTCTTCAAATGCAGGAGGAGCATCCATGAGATCTTCCTCTTCTTGTTCAACACGTGTTATTTCTTCTGTTTCTACTTTCATAGTAGATGATGAAGAAAAATTTCCATAACCAAGAGCGATGTTAAAATTTGAACATCTTGAAGAAGAGGATACCATTTCTGACCCTATTGACGATGAAGGGTCTTCCTTGGGTAATAAAGAGGAGATGATGGATTGAGAATCGACATCATCATTCATCTCTGACATTTATATAACTTCTTCTAGCCTTGTTAATGAAATATAGAATTTCTGGATTTCAGTGGACAAAATGAAGACATCTCCATTTGAGCTTCCGTCATTTCTTGGTGAATCACCAATTTCTCCCATGCTATCTGGATTGATTGTCGTAATTGACATTACAGAAGTTTCTATACGAGTATTTGGATTTGGGTATATCCTGTCAATTTGACTGATAGACAACACATAATTTGTACTCACATAATGAATGGGTTTACTAGAATATTTTCCAAGCCATATGGAGCATTAATTTTGGTATCCTACTTTGCCATAGATACCTCCTTTCCCTCCTTGTGATAGAATTCTACCTCAATGTATTGAGATTCACATGTTTTGAATGAGGCTTTATCACCATAAAATGTCCCAATTTGACCATTGAAATAATATTTGAGAAATTTATGGCATGATGAAGGTATAGTTGTATGTTGATGTAGCCAAGGTCTTCTAAGAAAAATGTTGAAAGATGGGTCCTGACGAACAACCATGAAATTAGAATTGGATACAAGATCCCCAAAATGAGTTCTAAGTGTGATATCACCCAGAGGTTCTTGTTAATTTTAATCATATCCTTGCAACATCAATGTAGAAAGAGATAAATTAGATTATTAAGGCCCAATCGATGAAGTGTATGAATAGGGATGAGGTTGACTCCTGAACCATTATTAATGAAAGCTCGTCGGATGTCTACATCATTGATCTTTCCAGATAAATACAAAGGTATAATATATCCATGCACAACATAATCTCCATATTCCTATGTAAAAGATATCCCTGTATAGAATTCTACAGGATCATTCTCTACATGATATATTTCAGCTACAACAATTTCAGTTTCAAATTCCCGAGGACTTGACAAAGCCTCAATAAGTGCCTCGCGAAGATCCTTTGATAGATTCAAGGCATCCAGAATTGATAAATTGAACGGTACTTGGGCCAAATGTTTCAGGACATCGTACTTTTGGTCCAGAGATCTGTGTTTCTCAACAGGAACATGTGGTTTAATAGGTGCCTTAGAAGTTGATGCTTTGGAAGCAGATGCATCTTGTATCGGGGAAGGAGTTAGAAATACTCCTGGATTTGGAAGATTATACCGACTAGTTCTATTTATTTTCTGAGAGGAAGAAGGTGTATCCTCCAACCGATCTTCCAAAATAACTGTGCTAGGACTGAATCTGCTATGTGTGGAAGAACTTTCTTGTTATTGTTGATCCCACTGAAGGGCTTTTCCCTGAGTTTCTATAGCATAAACAGTTCTAGTAGGGGTAGGATTGAAATAGTGGCTTCTGGAATTTCCACGTCTTCTTCTATATCCTAGACCTCTGGAACTCCCTCTAATTCCTCTATTTGATATAGAGAATTATTGCTCATGAAGATCGAAACTATGATTGGCATAAGGATATGTTAAGTGAATCACGTTAACAGAACCAAAGATCAACTATTCATCTGATGAAGACTCTGCATGATTAGCAAGTTTAGGTTGTGCCATTTGGTGGGGCGGTGCCTGTGGCATTGAAGTAGATGTCATAAAATCTTCCAGAGTCAAAGACAAATTGGGCTTTGACATGATCTCATCTTCTTCTGATTGCTCTTATTTCATTTAATTATGCCGCTTCATTGAGTATTTTCTTTCTGATGAAGGGGTTTTTGCTGTGGAATTCATAGTAGAATACACAATTGGTTTCTTTAATTGCATTCGTAAAATCGAATGAGTTCGATTGATCGTTTTCCTGACCATCCAATCATCATATTTCTGCACATTTTTGTTTTTGACTTCTTTCCACTCACCTTCTTACTCTAGATCTACAACAGTAACACATGATACCTGGGTTGAAGAAACATTCAGTTTTACCTATCCTGAGTCCACCATATTTTGCAGGAGGTCTTTCAAGAAAAAACACTTCTGAATGGGATGTCCCAACATCTGATGAAATGGGATATATTTGGGACGATCTTCATCTCCTTCCTTGTTCGGCCTTTTAGGCCTTGGAAATTAAACCAAATTATTTTCCAGAGCCGAAATGAAGTAACCAGGAACTTTTTCATTTCGGAAAGAATAAACTTTTCTCTTTAACTCCTCAAATTGTTTTCGTCTTTGATCTATTTGATCATCTTGATGAAACGGCCTCTGTTGTTGACCCCCAGGAGGTGGAGCCCTTTGATAATATGAAGGTTTTAATGTAAAAGCAGGTACATGCACTTTTTAAGTGTGACTATAGGAGTCTCTGCTTTACCCATTCTACTTCCTGAAACTGATGGAATTACACGAGTTTTATCCTTAGTCTTTGTAAGAGAGTCTTCAATTGATTGATCAATCGAAGTAAGGTCTCAAAAACCTCCTGTGTATTTCACATAGATCAACGGTGTGCGTAATTCATCACGCAAATTTTCCACACAGATTGGCAACAATTTTTCTTGAAGGAGTGCTAAGATTAAGGAAAATGTTAATCCCTTCCAGCAAGTAATGAAATCAGAAACTCCTTCATTATCCCTTTACTTACAATTTTTAAGATAAAAAACTATTGTCTTTGTAAATGTTGAGATGAATCGAAGAAGGAATCGTTGATAGAGATCTTCCCACCCAGTAATTGACCAGGATTGGAAGCTTGTATACCAGACAAAGGCAGGCCCTTGTAATGATTGTACAAAACAACTGATCTTAACTGCCTCTTGTTGTTGAGGATTTCCCATCATAGGATCACAACAAGAAAAAAATGTATTAAGTGTTGCTATGGATCTCCCTAACCATTAAAAATTGGGAATGTGGTACTTGGAAAATTTGATGGGGTAGGAATTGCATCAACCCATTCAGATAAGCTCTCTTTTCTGGTTGAATTTTTTCACTCTTTTCCTCCATAGCTTCCAACTGAGCTGCTAATGACTCAATGGTAGTTATTAACTTTTGAGAAACATTTGGTTGAGTGTGGGCCTGAGCATGTGCAATAACTGGAGCTTGGACAGGTGTGGTGAGTGGTACTGCAACTGATGGTAGCACCACCGGTTGTTGTTGTGCATGACCCATAGGATTAGACCTATGAGGGTGTACTGGTAATGGAGGATATTCTTGATCCATCTTAGTAGCTGCAACAAATTCCCTTGACTGACTGGATCCAGCACGCTTAGGAGGAAGACTACCTTGAAGTAATTCTACATTCAACTTCCTTATTTCCTTCATTTATTCCTCTTGTTGTGTGAACCTTTGATCTAGTGAGAGTGATTGGCCTTCTCTAGAGGAAGGGTGTAATGTAACCTGATTATTTCCTTTCCCCTTGTTGGACACCTTTCGAAGTGGGGGAAGTTGGTTATTTGAATGAATACCTAGATTCTGGGTAAGCCTTTGATTTTGTGTATGCACTCTTTCTTCATTTACCTATGTGTGCACAACCTCTTGAGCAGTAACTTGTTCATCTAATCCCTCTGAGTGAGCCTCATGTTCTGGAGGATTAGAAATGAAGGCATTGATGGCATTTATCGAAGCATAACGCATGGAATATCTTCTATCATCATTTCTGTGACACTTTCTTCATCCATGTCCTTTATGAGACATTGCCTTTTGTTGAGTTGAACCCTCAGGAAATTATTGATGAACCGTAACATAGAGGGAATCTCTTGATAATTCGGCTCTGTGTTCCTCTTGTGTCTTCTTCCCTAATCGAGAGAAGATTGACTTTATCTAAGGAAGAGATTGAGAATTTGAAAAGGTCACCAGTCTAGTGGACTGGGGATATTTCTGTTGTTCCTTCTCAACTCCTCAAATATTATTTGTTGATTCCAAGTGTTGGGTTAAAAGAGTCCCCATTATGGAAATCTAGGGTGGTTCTTGAGCTGATACATCTGAAACTTTCTTAAAATATCTCCTGATCTTGCATACTTTAGTCCATAAATTGGTTGGATTCATCAACCTACATCCACTCAAATAACCTGGCTCAAATGACTGTTGGATGATTTCTGACACATCTGTCACCTGATGATGCACCCGCTCTAAATGAGAATCATGTTCGATATTCTCATTTGCCTGATGCAAGAGTAATTCAACAACTTGTTCATTGTATTCCTGACTTTGGGAAGAACTAGTTAAAGCATGTTCTTGAGCAAGCCTTTGATTACAAACAAAACCAATTGGTTGTGGCTTACCATGGGCAATGATATTGCATGAGACCATTTTTGGTGGGATTTATTGACTGGAGAGTACAGTAAAATTCAGTGCTCTATGAACACCCCATCCCCTAATATGAATACCAGATGGGTCATTGGAAATTAACTGGAGCAATATTTTTATTGCGCCAAGGCATGAACACTGAAGGTCTCTCTGCTTCTTTTTAGCCTTTGGATATCGGGAAATTGAAAGTGATGCCAAATCAATTTGGCGTTGTAACCCTTCTATTATCATGACATGATTTTCATATTCATCATTAGATAATATTTTCTTTTTTAATTGAAAAATATTTTTCCACATGTTGAGATGAATATCGTGAATAAAATCTTCTGTCAACATTTTTGGATATCATACTGAGAGTCAGCCAAAGGCCAAAACATGACTAGTACTTCACATTTCTCCATTTGTATTCTCATATTCAGCATTTCCTCCTTATCATTCGATGAAGATTATTCTACCTGATTAGACCAAAGTTGGTACTTCTTTTTTGATTCATCAGATTCAACAACATTGGTAGAGAATTAATTTATCAAACTAGAAGATGAATGACCCAGGGGTGGTTTGGAGACTGACCTACACCCTGGGCTATCTTAAGATTGAGTTAGTATTTCACCTGCTAGTGGTAAAGCATCAGACATGACTGGCTTCACATTTGCAAGTGCCTCAAGATAAGATGGCTTTCTCGTTACTACATTATCCTTTGATGAATTTTCTAGGCAATGTGAATTACTACTGTGGAGAGGAATTTCACAACTAAATTCATCATCATGGGGAGGACCACCATGGTGGGTTAGACAAAAAGATGAAACCTTTTTCTCTATGATCTTCTGGCCACGTAGAGGGTTCTCATGGCTCTCATCTGAAGATGATACTTCAAGATCGACCGAACTGTCATGAAGCAAGCCTTCGTGAGGAAGTGTCTGATGAATACCTTGGGAATTATTGTTCCCATTATTGGGAAATGAGAGAGTAGAATCTTGAATTGCAACATACAATTGTCTGAGGGCTTCAAGAACTCCAACATTGATCAAGGCCTTATTACAGATTGGCTCTTGATTTCTTAACTGTGCTGAATGGGTCTTTTTATTAGAAACCTTCTTACTCATATTGGGAACCACTTGTTGACAAAAGTGGTTATTATGGACAGGTGTGTGTTCCGGCTCTGTAGAAATAGTCAGGTTAGGCTGATTATCTCCATTCAAATCACGTTTATGTGACTGCCTTGACTGTCCGTATGACATGGGGGAGTATGACCTACAACCCTCTTGGACTAGAACAGAGGTGTGTATCTATTTCGGAGTGATGTGTTGATGTGTCACTCCATTGGTAGGGATAGATTTGTATTTCTTTCCCTGTGATGCTGCTGAATTTGTTATAATATTCTGACAAGCATCCAGAATATGAGTAGGGATTTGATTCTACTCTTTCACCATTTTCAAAAAGTGCTTGGTGCCTTCAACTGCCAGAACAGGAATTTACTTCCATTCCGTGCTTGGAGTAGGTGCGTATTCCTGCTCCTGTACTCCTTTTCCTATCAGTCAATTCTGACAGTACTCATGTGTGGGGAGAGAGAGTTGAGTCTACTCCAAATTTGTCATCGGAGCTTTCTGAATGAATTCTCCGAGTGCTACCAAACGAGACTGTTGGCAGGCTTGATGAACATTGGAAGGTGTATGTGCCTGCTGTGTATTCCTCATCAATTATGGTTAATGATTTTTCTTCAATACTGGTAGACGAGACTGCTGAATGAATTATTGATCATAAAAAGGTATATATCCCTGCTTATCAGTTGCCACCATATTAGATTGGTGAGCTTCTTTGGTTGTATTCAGACGAGCCTGCTAACTAGCTGATGAGTTATAAACATGTGTATATTCCTGCCTATAATACTCCACCAGAATTTCCTTGCGGGATTGGTGTGTTACTTATATATGAGTCTGCTGTGAAGTAATATCAGGATGGACGGGTGTATATGCCCACTCGTTGATTTCCATCAACTTGGCTTGATTGACTTCTCCGGAAGGAGAATAAGTAAGAACCTGCTCCCTGTTGACCAGATTTTTCCTCTGGAGGTTTGTCTTGAGGACTCAGGTGTGAGGAACATGAGACAAACCCCTAAAGGTGATACCCTCATCATGTTGAGGGCACACTTCCGCACGAGTCTGGAAGCGATTGTTTATGGGAGCCCTTAGAAAGGACTCTTGTTTCCTTGAATTAAGGCCTTGAGTGACATTATCATTCACCTCCCCATAATATGGGAGGGACTGGTGATTGTGTTCTGGGGATAACAACCTAAAACGGTAGGAAATGGTGGTTGGCACCACCTGCTTCTTGATCATTGGTCATCGCTGTCCGGACAACCAGGGTGAATTATTGACTTGGAGGGCTTGTCGAGTGGCCTCCAAAGTCGGAATGGTACCGTGTTGATGGTATTCCTTAACCAATGCATTTGAGACCCAGCGTTGAAGACACTGAGTAGGTGATCTCATCCTCAGAGTGGACGAAGATCCAGTAGGAGTAGCGGCAGATGCATTGACAGGTGTGAACTTTTGAGAAGCCATTTCTGTAACGCAGAGAGATCTTGGAAACGAGTGCCTATTTGATATAACAGACATTATCATGATAAGTTCGGCCACTACATATTTTGGATGAGCGCATATGTTATTGATTGTTTTATTGGCCGTCACATTGAATTAAATAGGGGCCTAAAAAATAATTAAAACATTATTTAACTTGGTTAAGGATTCACGTCAGGTTCACCATTTTTGTTTCTTCTGGAAATGGGGATGACCTTGTTTTTTTAAGATTCAAACATTCCAATCAGTTTCTAATGGGTTTATTCGTAGAACCGGAAACATCCAATGATTCTATATCCATTTAGACCTACTTTTTAATGGTAGGTGCTCATCAGTCGTGGACCGATGAGTCTTAAGAATTTTCATTTGTTGAGAGGATGGGAGGTCGGACTCATCAAACCTTTTTGGGGGGAATTATTGTCTACTCTAGGAATCTCTTATAGATTTGAGTTATGTTCATGAAACCTTATTAAATTACCAGGTATGAAAATGAACTTTCCTTTAGATCTTACAATCTATGATTAATATGTATAAAATTTAGAGAATCTTTTATATGTATTTGAGGTTCTTCATCGATAGAGAATAATATGTATTTGTTGGAGATTTTTAGTCAATGGTCTCCTTCAACACATTATATAGAAATCTCTTGGCCATTATGATAACCATACTAGTTTTAAAGCCACTCAGTGGGGCACTTGAAGTTTATTGTCATTCAGAAGGACATGGATTGTTTCAGAGTTGGGATCGTACCCGCATATGGGCTACCTACGTATCCTTATTAGAGAAGGAATCAGAACCCATGTAGTTCGAGTGAAGAAATATAGAGTTTATGCATGATTGATGGCCCAAAGAAAGATCTCATAATTACTTTTATGCTCTAAGCCCATGTGAGTAATGCTCGGTGTGAGAAACAAGAGGTGTCAGTAGAACCTGAAGATTGTGCCACGAAAGATGCAATCATAAGAAATAATGTGGGGCTTATGTATGTATGACTGCCCAAGATAGATGAGGATTGGGATTTACTTCAGGGAAGAAACCCGGGAACAAGGTTCATAAAGTCATATGTGCTTTATGGAGATTTGGATACTTAACTTAGGGCTTACTTCTATGAAGGATCCCAAAATAAGAGGGGACTTATGATTGGGTTTTATTCCTGATAAAGAAGCCCAAATAAAAAAGAAATTAAGACAAGGGCTTACTCTTAAAAAGGAGGCCCAGGTTAATGGAATTTATAATTTGGGGCTTACACCTAAGGAGGATGCCCGGATTATGGAACTTGGGGCCTACTCCTAAGGAGGATGCCCAGATTAAAGATCTACTCATCTTAAAGACTGTGGTTGAAAATGAATGAAATCTCTAACCTTAGTGACATAAAGATATGTAAATCACTAGGTTTTGAGAGATGTTCCACATAATTACTTTCAGATAAGGAAGCCAACAAAGGAACCATGCCAAAAATGGATTTTAAGAGGGTTTTGAAGGCTAAATCTTGAAGAGAAGAGGTGGATTTGAAGGAAAGAGTTGAATAGGCAGGAAGGGAACCCAAAAAGAGGCAGGCACACAAGTCTTGTTTGGGCGCGCAAGTCCTGGTCACTCAAGTATACTTGCGCCGAACATGTGTACTTGGGCGACGGTTAACCCATATGGTAATACTTGGGTGAGGCTTGGCTCAATCCCTTAGTATTATCCCTAGAGGGTTCCAAAAGGGCGGGACACAAGTTCTATTGAAGGGATAAGGTGGCACGTAAGTGTCTAATTTTCCCTTAAGGGATAGACACTTAGGTGCGCAAGTGTTGATGAATTTCAACACTTAGTCCTTGTTCCCCCTCTTTAGATCTTCCATTCTGGGTAAGAAATTATCTTTGAATTCTTCGAAAGACTTCAAGTATAGACTAGGGCGCCGAGAGCTTAAATCTAAATTTGGGATTTTTCGTCTTCGAAATGGGGGCCCACAAGGGGTATTTATATGCCACTGAGGACCTTGGGTGAAAATAGAATAGGGCACGCAAGTCACCTGTGCGACCAATATGTGGCCAGCAAGTATACTTGCGCGACCATGGTGAAACTTCCGTGACCCATGCTTAAAGAAATCCTTATTAATGCCTTTGTAAATTTTTGATATTCTTCAAAGGATGAATCTCTTTGGGCTTAAGGTATTCCCCTTTTTCAGTCGTTAGACTCTGTGACGGAAAGGAGAATCAACACCCTCAAAACCCGAAAAAACATAAAAACACTAAAAACCATAAAAACCTGAAAAACCCAAAAAATCAATAAAATTCTCAAATAACTATAAAATTCCTCAAAATCCATAAAAATTACAAAAAAAAAGAAGAAAACCCTGAAAACCCCGAAGAACTCTAAGAAAACCCTAAAACCCTAAAAACACATAATAACCCTAAAAACCTGAAAACACTAAACTATTATAAAGACCGTAAAAACCAACCCCTCCCCCAAATCCCTAAAAATCCTAAATAATCCCTCTAAATGTAAAAACTTTTAAAAAAACTGAAAAAACACTAAGAAACCTTAAAAAACCTAAAAACACTAAAATCCCCTAAAAAATTGAAGAATACTAAAAACCCTAAAAGGACCTAAAAACCCCTAAAACCATAAAACAATAAATAACTACAAGAACACTTTAAACCCATAAAAACGTTAAAAACCCTAAAAAATCTAAAAAACTCAAAAAACCCTATAACCCAACAAACCAATAAAAAACCTAAAATCCCCAAAAACTCCAAAAACCCCTCAAAATACCTAAACACCCTAAAAACCCACAAAAACCAAAAAAATCCCTAAAAATATAAAAAAACCCTAAAAACCCAGAAACCCTCTATGAAATCCGTAAAAACCCAAAAAATATAAAACAATTAAAATACATATGAATGCTAAAAACCATACAAACTCCTTAAATCCATATTAAAACAAATAAAAACAAATAATCCCTAAAAACCTAAAAACCCTTAAAATCCTAAATAATACATAAAAATCACTAAAAATGTAAAAAATTCTAAGAAAACCCAAAAACCCAAAAATCACATAAAACAACTAAAAAACATAAAAAATACTAAAAACCCTAAAAACCCTAAAAGACCATACAAACCTAAAAATTCATAAAAAACATAACAACATAAAAAACTCGTAAAAACCCATAATAACCATAAAAACCCCAAAAAACACTAAAACACTTAAAACCCCTAAAAATGTTAAAAAATCCAAAAACCCATTAAATATCCAAAAAACCCAAACAAACCTTTAAAAAAACCATAACACCCTAAAAACCCTAAAACCCCTCAAAATCCATATATATATATATAAAACCACAATATACTAAAAAACTCAATTGTCCTTAAAAACCCCTTAAAACCGTATGGAATCCTTAAAAATCTAAAAAAATAAAAAACACTAAAAGCCTAAAAAACAAAAAAAAACTGTAAAAATACCCTAAAAATACTAAAAACACTAAAAACCTTAAGAGCCCTAAAACCCCTAAAAACCATAAAAAACCAAAAAGCCATAAAAACCCTAAAACCCATGGAAAAATTTAAGAACTATTAAAATACCTAAACTAGTTAAATAAATCTAAAAAACCTTAAAAACCCTAAAACCAAAAAAAACCTAAACAAACCCAAAAAACACTAAAAGATCCCAAAAACCCTCAAAATATCTAAAAACCATCAAAATGTAGAGAAATAAAATAACAGTAAAAATCACTACAAATGTTAAAATCCTAAAAACCCTAAAAAACCCATATGAAATCCTTCAAACCTGAAAAAAATTTAAAACTCTTAAAAAACATAAAAACTATAAAACACCTAAAAACACTAAAACCCTAAAAATAATAAAATACCTCAAATTTGTTTAAAATACTAAAAAAGGATAAAAATCATAAAAAATACCCCAAAATAACTAAAAATGTAAAAAAACTCTAACAAACCCTTTGAAATTGTTAAAACATTAAAATGCCTAAAAATTATAATATCCATAAAAAACTAAAAAGTCCCTAAACCACTAAAAATCCCTAAAAGAAATAAAAACCGTAAAATCCAAAAATACCCTAAAAACCCACTAAAAACTCTAAAAACCCTTTTAAACCCTAAAAAATTAAAAAAAAATAAAAAACATAAAACCATAAAAACAAAAAACACCATAAAAAAATATAAAAAAATCAATAAAATCCCTAAAAACACTAAAACCCCACAAAATCCCTAAAAACCACAAAAACATAATATCATAAAAATTGCTAAAAATATCTAAAAAATGAAAAAAACCCAAAAACCATGAATCCCCTAAGAAAAAATTTAAAAAAATATAAAAAATAAAACCCCAAAAAACCTAAAAACTCTAAGAACCATAAAACTGTAAAAAATTCCTAAATACCCTAAAAATCGATAAAAAGCCTGAAAAACAAAAAAATCATAAAAAATCCTTAAAAATCAATATAATGTAAAAAAACTCTAAAAACCCCGAGAAACCTACAAAAAAATCTTAATAATATAAATACACATAAAACCACTAAAAACAAAAAAACGCTAAAATCCCTAAAAAAAGTAAAAACACATCAAGAAAATTAGAAACCCAAAAAACATTAAAACGAATAAAAACCCATAAAAACCCTAAAATCCCACTAATAACTATACAACCACTTTAACTCCAAAAAAATGTTAAAAGACTCAAAAAATCCTTAAAACTCAAAAAACAAAAAAAACCCGAAAACCGTAAATGTCTAAAAAACCGTAAAACACTAAAAACCCTTTAAACCCACAAGAGTCCCTAAAAACCCGAAAACCCATAAAAACATTAAAAATTATTAAAATTAAAAATAATGTAAAATACCCTAAAAACCCTAAAAACCCTAAGAAAACTTGAAGAACCTAAAACCAATTAAAACACCTAAATCCTAAAAAACGCTAACAAACATAAAAACCCCCAGAAAACATAAAACCATAAAACCCCTAAAAACCATAAAAAACCTTGAAACCCCATAAAACGCTAAATTCTACTAAAACCATAAAAACCATTTAAATCCCTATTTTTTAAAACTCTAAAAACCATAAAACTCATAAAAACTCAAGGAAACCCATAAAACCCGCCCCAAAAAAAATAAACACCATAAAAACACAAAAACCCTAGCAACCCTCAAAATTTCTAAAAACCCTAGAAACTATAAAAATCATTAAAACCCAATGAAAACCCTTAAAATGTAAAAAATCCTAAAAACATAGAAAACCCACAAGAAAACCATAAAAAAATAATAATTTAAAGGCACTAAAAACCCTAAAAACCCTAAAAACCCAAAAAACCCCTAAGAAACATAAAAAACCGAAAAACACAACAAACTATAAAAATACAAAAAATGAAAAAAATACCAAAAAAATAAAAAATCCAAAAATACCTAATAAAAAAATAATAACCGAAAAACACTTTAAAATAGTAATAATCCTAAAATATGATAAAAACCATAAAAAACACACAGAAAAATCCATAAGTCTCCCAAAACATCCCAAAAAACCATAAACATCCCTAAAAACCTTAAAAACTATAATCTTTAAAAACGAATCAAAAACGCTAAAAATCCATTAACCCCTAAAAACATTAAAAAATGATAAAAACTATTTAAAACCCTAAAATAAAAAATTAAAAAATTAAAAAACCTCCAATAACAAAACAAAAACCTAAAAACATTCAAAATCACTAAAAACCCCAGAAACCATAAAAATCCAAAAGAAGTCCTAAAAATTCATAAAACATAAAAACCCCTAAAAACCTAGAATACCACAATAAAACATTAAAAACTAAAACCATAAACCCTTAAAAATCATTAAAATGATTAAATCCCTCATCCCAAAAAAACCCTCAAAACCCTAAGTATTCCTAAATTCCCTAAAAACCAAAAGAAATATAAAAAAATCCCTAATAATCCTAAAAATGTAGACAACCCTAAAAATACAGAAGAACTATAGGAAATACTTTAAAACCAAAAAAATAGAAAAATCAATAAAAAACCTAAAAAAACCGTAAAAGACCCAAAAATACCTAAACTCCTGAAAAAACATAAAGCCCATAAAATGATTAAAAACACCATAAACCCTATAAAAACAGAAAAAACCAATAAAAATTATAACAACCCTTTAAAAGCCTATAAAAATTTAAAAAACTATAAACCTTAAAAACACTTAAACTCCAAAAACCCTAGTAACACAAAAAACCAAAACAAACTCTAGAAACCTGAAAAATATTTAAAACCCCTAAAACCCATAAAAATCCTAACAGATCCATAAAAATACTTAAAAACATAATAAACTCTTAAAACCCTGAAAAACTTAAGAAAACACTAAAAAAATAGAAACACTTTAAACCCCTAAAAATCATTAAAAACCTTAAAACCCTTAAAAACCTAAAAACCTAAAAACCAAAAAAACCATAAATCCCCTAAACAACATAAATTTTCATAAAACATATAAAACCCCTAAAAACCTAATAAAAACTAAAAAACCCATTTAAAACCAAAAATATGTTACAAAAATCTAAAAAACCTTAAACCCCTAAAAAACTCAAATAAAATCATAAAACCCTAAAATAACCATAACATCACTAAAATCCCAAAAAAAATCCGTAAAAACCCCTAAAACCCCCAAAATGCATAAAAATTCATAAAATTCATACAAAATCCATAAAAACATTAAATACCATAAAAACACTAAAAAAATCATAGGACCATAAAAATCTAAAAATACTTAAAACCCCCAAAACACTAAAATATGTTAGAATCCATAAAACACCTTAAAATAATCTAAAAACCATAAAACCCATAAAACCCCCACAAACTATAAAAACACATAAAACCCTTAAAACCCAAAAAAACCTGTTAAAAACATAATTTTTTCTAAAAAAATTAAAACCCCTAAAAAACTCAAAATACCCATCAAAACCCAAAAAACCATAAAAACCATAGAAACCCAAAACACCAAAAAACCTAAATTAATAAAAATACATAATTTTTTTAAAAAAACCCGCAAAATCCCTAAAACGTAAAAAACCCTATCAACCCTAGGAAACCCTAAGAATAAAAATAATACCTAAAAAACATAAAAACCCTAAAAAACTAAAAACACTAATAAACCAAAAAACCATAAAAACCCTAAAACCCTTAAAATCTATTAAAACCCTAAGTACCAACAAAAATCCTAAAAAATCCAAAAAAATCCCAAAAAAATAAAAGACCTTAAAAACCCTAAAATTCCTAAGAAACCATTAAAATTATAAAAACACTTATTGCCACTAAAAACCCCAAAAAACATTCAAAATAATAAAAAACCATAAATACCATAAAAACCATTAAAGCCACTAAAAACCCATAAAACACTTATAATCAATAATAAAAAATTTGATGAATAACAAGGTAAAAACACTTTCAACCCATAACAACATCAAAAAACCATAAAAAACCATAAAACCCAACAAAACTAAAAAACCCCCTAAAACCACAAAAAAACTAAAACCCCTAAAAACCATCAAATTCTCAAAAACCTTAAAAAAATGAAAATTTAAAAATTCCATAAAAATCCATAAAAATGTAATAACCCTTAAATACCCTATGAAAACCTTAAGACACTAAAAACACATAGTACCCATATAAAACCAAAAATCAATAAAAATAGAAAAAACTTAAAAATACTAAAAACCTAAAAAACCCTAAAAACCCAAAAAAATGTAAAAAATCATAGAAATGATTAAAAACACCTTAAAACATAATAGACGCTAAAAACCCTTAAAACCCAAATGAAAACCGAAAATACCATGAAACACCTAAAACCCCTAAAAATTTAAAAAATCACAAAAAAAAAACAATCGAACACCCTATGAATGCAGAAAACCCCTGAAAACCAAAAAAACCCCAAAAATTTGACAAACCTAAAAAACCATAAAAATCCTTAAACCACTAAAAACACTAGAAAACCTTTAAACGCCAAAAAATATAAAATAAAACTCTAAAAAACAATAAAACACCTAAAAACTCAAAAACACCCCCTAAGAACCCAAAAAAAACATAAAATCCCTAAAAATTAAACCCCCCCCAAACCAAAACTCACAAATTCCCTAAAATCCTTAAAAAACCATTAAAATAATAAAAAACCTTAGAACCCCTAAATCCCCTAAAAAACCCAAAAACCAAAAAAAATATTAAAAACCCATAATACAAAATAACAACCTTAAAACCCACTAAAAATATAAATAAAATTTTAAACCATTAAACATAAAAAAGTTCTAAAAACCAAAAATCCTTGAAAATTCCTAAAAACCCTAAAATAAAAAAAACTCCTAAAACTCCCAAACAAACCCTCAAAATACCTACAGCCACTTAAAATCCAAAAAACACTAAATAACCTAAAACCCCATAAAAATTCCATGAAACACAAAAAACTTCTAAGAAAAACCAAAAAACACACAAACCACCAAAAAATAGAAAAACAATAAAACCCTAAAAAACAATAATCACCCCCAATCCCTAAAAACCATAAAAACCATAAAAATACTAAGAATCCATAAAAATATCTAAAAATATAAAACCCTCTAAAACCCTAAAAATACATAAGAAAACCTTAAAAAACATAAAACAACTACACCCTGGAAATACATAAAAAAATGATAGAACCCTAAAACTCTAACACTTGTGAAGCAAAAAACCCCTTAAAAACATTAAAAACCCCTAAAAACTGATAAAAATCCTAAATACCACTAAATAATATAAATAAATTTTATACCCCAAAAAACACTAAAATCCCAAAAAAAATTAAAAATTAAAAAAACACTAAGAACCATAAAAACCCTCATAACTCTGAAAGACCCTAAAATAACTCAAAATCCTTAAAAACATTAAAAATCCACAAAAATCCATAAAATCCCTGAATATATAAAAAACCATAAATTATTTAAATAAACCTAATAAATCCTTAAAACCCAAAAAAATTAAAATCCATAAAAACGTAACGACGCTAAAACCCATAAAAATCCTAAAAAAGCTAAAACACCCAAAATGCCTAATACCCTTAAAACAGAAAAAACATAAAAATCCCTAAAAATTACAGAGACATAAAAACCCAAATATCCAAAAGAAAACAAAAATACATGAAAATGATTAAAACCCTTAAATCCTAAAAATGATAAAACCCCTAAAATACCATCAAAACCCTAAAACACCCAAAAAACCAAAAAACCCCTAAAACATTAAAAACCCTAAAACTCATAAAAACCTAAAAACCTAATGAAAACTATAAAAAACAATTGAAACCCCCCAAAATGATAAAAAAAATATTTAGAACCCTAAAAACTAAAAAAATCTGAAAGACCCTAAAGACCCTAAAAACACAAAAAAATACCCCCCTAAAAACCCTCAAAATCAATAAAACCCTAAAATGCTAGGAAACACATCAAAGAATCCCAAAAAATCCTTAAGAAACCCTTAAAAACCATGAAAACCCTTGGAAAACCATAAATAACTAAAAATATTTAAGTCCCTTTAAAAATACTTAAATCGTTTAAAATCACACAAAAAAAACACTAAAACCCCTAAAACACTAAAAACCCAAAAAATACTAAAAAACTGTAAAAACCCTATAACACCATAAAAAATACAAAAAATAGCCATAAAATCACCTAAAAATGTAATAATATCCAAATAGACCTAAAAAATAATGAGAAAACATTATAAACCAAAACACCATTAAAACCCCTAAAAACCCTAAATATGATAAAAAAACCTAAAAACCCTAAAAGACCCAAAACCCCCTAAAAAAATTAAACCCTGTAAATATGATAAAAACCCATAAAATCCCCAAAATAAATTTTAAAAATCTAAAACCCCTTTAAAATCCTTAAAAAGTTAAAAAACTCTAAAAGTTCTTTAAAACCCTAAAAACTCAAAAAAAAAAAGCATAAAAACACCAAAACCCATAAAAACCCTAAAATCCTAATAAATACCTCAAAAACCTAAAAACAAATAAAAATACTAAAAAATATTAATAAATCCTTAAATATTTAAAAATACCTAAAAATCCTGAAAAACCCTAAGAAAACCTTAAAATCCAAAAAATCACATACAACTCTAAAAAGCTATAAAACACTAAAAACCCTAAACACCCTTAAAACAATTCAAATCCCTAGATTCCTAAAAGGCCAAAAAATTCAAAAAGTTTTCTAAAAAACCATTAAAACATAAATAATCTTAAAAACCCAGAAAACCCCTATGAAAATATAAAAAAAACAAAAAACACATAAACCACCTAAAAACCCTAAATTTTTTTAAAAACCCTAAAACCCCTTAAAAGATCCTAACAACACCAAAAACCGTTAATTCTATAAATCCCTTAAAAATCATAAAATCCCATAAAAACCCTAAAGAATTCTAAAATCTCTAAAAACCCTTTAAACCCCTAAAAAAATTTAAAAAATATAAATAACCTTCAGACACTATAATTATGTAAAAGAACAAAAACCCAATAAATTGTCCTAGACACCCCAAAAATTATAGAAAAATAAAAAAATCCAAAAAAATGTAAACGAATCTAAATACCCTAAAAACCCTAAGAAAAATATAAAAACCTATAATACTTAAAATAAAAAATAAAAAATCTAAAAATCTAAAAATACTAGAAAACCCTAAAAACAATAAAAATAATAAAAACACATAAAAATATTAAAAATAAAAAAAAACAAAAAACCCAAAAAATCAACTAAAAACTCTTAATAAACTTTAAAACCCTAAAAAATTTTAAAACACTAAAAAAATTATGAAACCCTTAAAAACACAAAAAATACCCTAAAACCAAGAAACCCCGAAAAACCTTTTTTCACATTAATTTTTTATTATTAAAACAATTTTAGGGGAAAAGTGGGAACCCACACAACTTAAACAGATTATGCACCACAAGAAACTATAGAATTATCAAAGATAACTTTATGTCATCTTGAATCATTATCCCTATAAAATTTCTATAGAATAGAATCTACCTATGTTCCTAGATCATCCTTTAAGAAGTATTAAAAATGATATGATAGATAATTTAAGATTGCATATATTCCTCTTTGTTGATCTTTCCTAGGTCGAATCCTCTTATTAAAATACGGTTTTTCTTGTCAATCCATGGACATTGATCAATAGTAGTGTCCAACCAGAGTGTTCTTCCCATCATTTTTTCAGCATCCTCCTATGTGTATTTAATCGTTTGAATGTTCTCCAACATTTATTCACTTGAATACATTAGCAGCTATATATTATTTTCCATGACTGTGACTACCTCTTACTGAGGACAATTAATTACCCATTTGAATGAAAATACCTCAAATATTGTATCCTCCACCCAATCAGTGGAACTAAAAAATATGGGAATATAAACAATCTTATTGGTTTCCATTAATTTAGCTGATCTCATCTCCATTGGATGGGGAAAATAGGAATAGTATTTATGAACCTTCTTTTTGCCTCTCTGGCCCTTCCTCCTCCTTAGATTAAGTATATTTTCACCTTGAAGATATTTGTTAATATCTCTCAAGAGTTGTAAAGATTGATCATCACTGGTTACATCTATAAAGTCTCTCTAGTATTCATTTGGATAATCTAGATGGGATTCTTCCACCTCTTGTTCCATCCTATCAGGAGCCAGACCCTCAAAGATGTTTTCAAGATTTGTGATAGGGGAGTCCCTTCTTGGACTTAACCCCCTTACTTCATTTGGATCATTTTTAAGTAACTTTGGTTATTGGGATCCATTTATTTATAAAGAACCTCAACTTGAACATACTACATCCTCATAGGATGCAGCCTTAGGCATCTTTTCCCCTACATCATTAGCCACATTGAACTTGTCCCAATCAGAACTCAAACCCCTCTATGAGTGTCATCTTTTTATTTACTAGGAGAAAAAGCCAGGGATATGTATATAATAACCTCATCCATGCATGAAGGTCCCTAAAGTACACCTTTAGATTACATGGGTTAAATTAGGTCCTTCTACAACCACTTAAAAATATCAGAAACCAATGGATTTCCCTTGTGACTCATAATGCATAGTATTAACATTGTCTGGGTTAAAAGAAGTGTCTAACTGACTCTTCCCCATCATCCCATCACCAACATCCAACCCTGTACCCTTTCCATTATCCCTTGAGATGACATTCAGCTATTTATCATAGTTTATAGACCCTTGTCGACAAACAGATGTAGAGTGACCCAGTTTCCTACATGAAGAGAAAAATAAAACCCTCGATTCAAAAATTACAAAATGCATGTTTCTTAATTATTCTTCCACTACAACCCAAATGAACTTATTAGGTAGCTTCGATATGTTATCTTACATGCAAATGTGAGGATAAACAAGGTGCGAAACTGACCTAATCCTACTATCGCTGCATAAGTATTGACCAACCAGGTTCCCAAGCATGCGTATAATCACTGTATTTTGAAAAGGTAAAGGTATATCGAGGAAACTAACCCCAATATTCATCTAAGGGATTCTGTGCTTCATATTATAGTCATAATACCTTCTGAACAGGTAGAACCAAAAGTTTTTGCAGCTACGAGGGGCACTGGACTAGGCCATGATCAGATAGACCTCTGAAGAAAACCAGATCCTGAAGTGTCTCTTGTCAAGAAATCCTACCATTTATTGGTCTTACAAACCCTAAAAATCCAATATAAATCTATCGAAAGAGTTGACTGATTGGCGACACTTCTTAAATCGCATAATCAAGAAGAGATTTTGAAGATCCGAGGTGGTGATGAATTCCGATGTCGAGATCGTAAGTTGCGGGCCATTAAATATATCTGGGACATTAGGGTTGAACGAGAGATTTGATGAAAATTTGGGAGATTGTCATGGTTTGATAAAGGGGAGAAAAAGCGAGTGGTTCCCTAATTTGATGATAGAGGTCCCTCCCCCAATGATGGAGGAGGAAGCGGTTCTTCGACCATCACTTCCATTAGGAATGGGCCACCATCACAGAAACCCTATGTCTTGATAAATTACCACTATGGCTCATACGTACAAGAATACCACAAAAAACCCAAAAACCCTCAAAAACGTTACAAACCATAAAAAGCATAAAAACAAAAAAATCCAAAAAATACCTAAAAATACCAAAAAAAAACCCAAAATATCCCTAAAAACATAAAAACCGAAAAAATCATGAAAACCCATAAGAAACCCATCAAAACATAAAAACACTTGAAACTCTGAACAAAAAAAATTATAAAATATATAAAAACCCTAAAATCTAGAAAAAGAACTACAAATCCTAAAAACCCACAAAATCTCTAAAACCCCCAAAAAATAATAAAAATACTAAAAAACCAAAAAAACCCAAAAAAGTAAATACCCAAAAATAGGTGAAAACCATGAAGAAAAAAGTAAAAACCTAAAAACACATAAACCCCCATAAACATACAAAATGATAAAACCCCTAAAATACAATAAATCTATAAAAACCCCAATACCATAAAAATATTGAAAATAATTAAAAAAATAACAAACCAATAAAACCCAACAAAACTAAAAAATCTAAAAACCCTTTAAACCTTAAATATCATTAGAAAAATATCAAAAAATTTAAAACCCTAAAATACCAAAACCCCTAAAAACTATCAAACTTATTAAACCATATAGACCCTCAAAATCCCAAAAAACAATAAAAATTCGAAAAAATACCAAAAAATACCTAACAATATAAAAACCATAAAACCCTAAAAACCTTAATAAATCCATAAAAATATAAAAAATATTAATTCCCTAAAAATAAAAAAAAATTCTAAAAACCATAATAAACCCTAGAACCCAAAAAACAATAAAAATCACTTAAAACCATAAAACCCATAAAAACCCTGGTGCTTGTGGGGTGTGATGATGTGGGGAGTACTCTTTTAGAGGTTGGATCACCTCCTATTGTGGAAGGGACCAGTGGAGTGGAGGACCTGCCGTGTGATTCTGTTGTAGACCCGACTAGGTTTTCTCCACCGCGACTCACTACTGTTTTAGGAGATATGGACCCAAACCTACAAAGGTTCAAGGTTGTTTTTGGTGTCCCAACTGTTGATCATCATTGTGTGATGCTGCATGATTTGATGATGGTTGAATGGGAACGGTTTTCCCTTGAGGGGGAAGCTAAGAGACTCAGTGAGAGATTTTATGAGGATGACCACAGGATAAATGCTGCTATGGCCATGTCGAATGACGAAAAGAATAAGTTGTTAGAAGGGGGTGCTGAAAATTATGGGTCTAGAAGAAAAAAAGGGCGCAAAAAGGCCTCAAGTGCAGCTAGTGATGGAGCCATTCGTGAGGAGGCAGTGCATGAAGATGGTTCTATCTCTGCTCCACTGAAGCGTAGGCTGCGAAAGGATTAATCTGCCCTCCCACGACCTATGGAGACCCGGGCCACCTCCAAGAAGGACAAGCTAAATCTCAAAGTCAATTCGCGGGAGCGGCCTTCACAAACTGCTGAATAGGAGAGGTCTAGAGAGAAGCATTTGTTGATGCTCAGAATGTAG
This sequence comes from Viscum album, assembly GCA_963277665.1. Taxonomy (NCBI): domain Eukaryota; kingdom Viridiplantae; phylum Streptophyta; class Magnoliopsida; order Santalales; family Viscaceae; genus Viscum; species Viscum album. Next base: position 1,419,009,831 of record OY728136.1, on the reverse strand, counting down.
AAGGAGTACGAGTCAGGATGAGATTCTATAGATACGGGTGCTGAATCAGACTTCTACTTTACAGGTGTGGGAACTGGCCTGGGTGCGAGCTTCGGTTGCCATGGTGTGGAGCTGAATGACTTTCGTGGTTATATTGACTGACACTCTTTTTTGTGAGTGACTTTTCTTTTGGACCTTTTCTCTTTGTTTTTTCTTGATCTTTCTTTTTTTGGGGGTTTTTGTGTCTAGGGTTGTTAAGGGTTTTTGGGTGCGGGCCGTTTGACCCCTCCCCTCCCTTGTCTGCTGTTTCTTTTTTTTTTTCATAATAAATTCTGAGGGGGTCGGGAATAGCTTGGCCACACACCTCTTCTGCCTTAAAAACCCTAAAACCCACTAAAAACTCTTAAACCCTTTAACCCCTAAAAATTCTTAGAAAACACTAAAACCCTTAACACACTAAAAAAATCAAAAAACCAAATAAATAAAACAACAATAAAGACATAAAACCATAAAACACTAACAATCAAAAGAAATACTCATAATCCAAAAAACCCAAAAAATCTAAAAACCCTAAAATCCCCTTAAAACGCTAAAAAACCCTAAACACATAAACAAAAATAAAATTCCTAAAATTCCTAAAATATGCTAAAAACCCTAAAAAACCTAGACCCTAAAATGCCCTAAAACCATCAAAATCGATAAAAACATAAAAAATCATAAAAATCCTAAAGAGTCTATAAAAATCCCTATAAACATAAAAAACCTAAGAACCATGTAAACCCTAAAAAACCTTAAAAACAAAAAAAATAAAACCACAAAAACCTAAAAATGATTAAAGACCTAAAAATTGTAAAAAAATCCTAAAACCCTAATAAACAATAAAAAAATATAAAACCGTTAAAAACCCATAAAGTCCCCAAAAACCCACAAAAACTCAAAAAACCCTTAAAAATGTTTAAAAAACTCTAAAATAATTAAAAATACTAAAAACTCAAACCCCCCTAAAATCCCCAAAAACCACAGAAACCCTAAAAGCCATAAAAAGCTATATAAAATATTAAAATTCCGAAAAACACTAAATATCCATAAAGCTCATAAAATCCTAAAAATCCATAAAAACATAAAAAACCCTAAAATACCTAAAAACCCTAAGAAAATATTAAAAACCGAAAAACACTTAAACCCATAGAAAACATAAAAATGCTAAAAACCCTAAAAACCCAAAAAAATCCTGAAAACCATACAAATAGTTAAAACACTTAAAATACCCTAAAACCGTAAAAACTCATTAAAACTCTAAAAAAACATTCAAACACCTGTTTTTAAATAAAACTAAAAAACACTTAAAACTCTTAAGAAAAAAATCCCTAAAAATCTAAAAACCCATTAAAATCCTAAAAATCCCTAAGAGTAGCTAAAAACATAAAAATCCTATTAATCCTAAAAACCCATCATAAAACATTAAAAAACCAAAAACAATTAAATCCCTAAAAACCTAGAAAATTATAAAAACCCTAAAACCCATCAAAATCCATAAAAACCCTAAATACATCAAAAATCCTACAAAATCCATAAAAATATAAAAAAGAAAAAATCTATAATTACATATAAAAACCCAGAAAACCCTTAAAACTCTAAATAATGTTAAACCCCGAAAATCCTAAAGGACGCTAAAACCGTAAAAATACCCATAAAATTTTTAAACACATAAAACACCTAAAAATCTAAAAAACACATAAAACCCCAAAAAATATAAAAACATTAAAACCTCTTCAAACCCCTAAAAACATTAAAAATTTAAAAAAACCGAAAAAACTCCAAATCCCTTAAAAATCCTAAAAACTCTAAAAACCCTAAAACCTTTGAAAACTGTAAACATCCATAAAAAACGTAAAAAATCATAAAAATCTAAAAAATTTCTTTAAAAACTATAAAAAATTAAAAAAAAATCCCTAATAACCTTGAAAACACATAAGACCACATAATATACTAGAAAGAGATAAAAAATGCTAAATATCTAAAAAATACTAACATCCTCAAAAACCCATAAAAACCTAAAAACCACTCAAAATACCAAAAAACCCTAAAAACCATGAAAACCCTAAAATATTCGTTAAAAGAACTAAAAAAGTAAAAACCCTAAAAACCTGAAAACCCCAAGGAAAACCTTAAAATCATAACAACAATTAAAACCCTATAAACTAAAAATACACTTAAAACCCTAAAAACCCTTAATAGACCCAAAATACCATAAAACCCCTAAAAACCTCAAAAACCCTAAAACCCAATAAAAACCCAAAAAACACTTAATAATTTAAAAACCCTTCAAACCCCTAAAAATGATAAAAAATATAAAATACCTAAAATCCCTAAAAAACTAAAAAAACACTAAAAATCCAAAAAAATCAATAAAAACATAAAAACCATAAAAAATTCCTAAAAATATTATAAAACACCTAAAAATACCTAAAAACATAAAAAAACTAAAAAACTCATAATGAAACCTTTAAAAACTAAAATCACTAAAATCAACTAAATCCTAAAATATTCTAAAAACCGCAAAATCCACAAAACTCCTAAAAACCCTAAAAATCCTCAAAATACTTAAAAACCATAAAAATTATAAAAATCCTTAAAAATACCTAAAAAAATAGAAACTAAGAACCATGAAAACCCTAATAAAAAGTTAAAAACCTTAAAACCCTTAAAAACCCGAAAAACCTTAACAATGTTAAAAACCCTACAAAACCCTAAAAGAGACTAAACCCATTAAAAACCACTAAATTCCCCGGAAATAGCTAAAACATTTAAAACCCCCAAAAATCTCTAGAAACACTAATACCAACAAAAAAATATAAAAACCCTTAAAACACATAAAAACATTAAAAAACACTAAAAAAATTAAAAAACTATAAAAACAATAAAAACCCTAAAAACTAAAATAACCGTAAAAACAAAAAAAACCCTGAAGACCATGAAAATACTAAAAAATGTAAAATTACCAAAAATAATAAGACCCTAAAAAAGCGTAAAAAACCATAAGAGAATCTTAAAAACATAAATACATATAAAACCCATAAAAATATAAAAAAATGCTAAAAACCCTAAAAACCCATATAAACCTGCAAAATCCCTAAAAACCCAAAAAACCATAAAAATCCTAAAACAATCAATAAAAGTCCATATAAATATAAAAACCCCTAAATTCCATAAAATAATATAAGGAATCCTTAAAACCCAAAAATTAATTAAAACCTCTAAAAATGTAAAAACACTAAAAACCCTGGAAACCCCAAACACTCAAAACACTAAAAACACTAAAAAACATCAAAGTCCCTAAAACGATAAAAATTATTAAAATCCTAAAAATCCCTAAAATCGCTAAAAATGTAAAAAACTATGGAAACCATGAAAAAACCCTAAGAAATCCATAAAATTTTAAAACACTTAAAACCCCTAAAACACCAAAAAATTTCTAATACCCCAAAAAATACCCAAAACGAAACTAAAATCCTTAAAACCCCTAAAACTATGAAACCAATTAAAACCTATAAAACCAAAATGAACTATAAAAACCATTTAAAGCCCAAAAAAGCAATAATAAACTATAAAATACGTTCAAAATCCAAAAAACTAAAAACACCGAAAACCAAAATAAGTCCTAAAAATAGTAAAAATATTAAAATCCATAAAAGTAACCAAAAAACTAAATACTATAAAAAACCTAAAAATCATTAAAAATAACTAAAAACATAAAAAACCGCAAAACCCACTAAAAACCTTTAATACCTAAAAACACTTAAAACCCCTAAAAACCTAAAAATTACGAAAAACCTAAAATCCATAAAAGTATTAAAAAATTAAAAAGACCCAAAAAATAATTAAAATCCATAAAGCCCGAAAATCCCATAAGAATCCGAGCAAAGATGCAAAAAAAACCTAAGAATGTAAAAAAGCCTAATAACCTTAAAAACTGGAAAAAATGTAAACCCTAAAACCCTAAAACCCTAAAAAACAATATAACCCATAAATAATATAAAATTACCAAGAACCCATAAAAATAATAAACCCACTAAAAATATTAAAAACCATTCAAACCCTATATTGATAAAAAAACTATAAAAAACTGTAAAACCCAAAAAAACATAGAAAAATCATAAATAACTAAAAACCCTAAAACCTTCAATATCCCTAAAATCCAAAAAATACCATAAAAGTCGTAAAAAATCCTAAATAAATAAAAAAACTAAAAGGCCAAAAAAAAGAAGAAAACATTAAAATCATAAAAACAAATAAAACACCCAAAAACCTAAAGAACCCAAAGAATTTTAAAACCCTAAAACCCCTAAAAACATCTAAGAAACCATAAAACACCTCAAATCTATAAAAATCATTGAAAAAAAACTAAAAATACTAAAAACACTTGAAATTTTCTAAAACCATAAAAACCAAAAAAATCCTAAAAACCCGAAGAAAACCATGAAGACCTAAAATCACTTAAAACAATAAAAAAATCTAAAAATGATAAAAATCATATAAACCCTAAAAATATCATAAAACCATAAAACCCCTAAAATCCATAAACCCTAAAAATCCATAAAACCCTAAAACACTAAAAACTCCAGAAACCCTAAAAACCCCTAAAAATGAAAAAAAACTAGAAAAATACCTTTAAAACCCAAAGAAACTAAAAAAATCTAAAATCCCAAAATAACATTAAAAAACCTAAACCCCCTAAATACGATAAAATCACACTAAATCCATAAAACCCTAAAAACCCTAAAAACCCAAAAAATACCCGAAAAAATACCTACAAACATAAAATACAGAAAAAATCCTAAAAAACCCATAGAAAACCATAAAAATCTTAAAACAATTAAAACCCCAAAGAAACCAAAATATTTTAAAAACCATAAAAACCCATAAAACCCCTAGAAAGAACCGCAAAATCCCTACAAATATAAAATCATAAAAACTAAAAAATTAAATAAAACCCACTAAAATAAAAAAAACACTAAAAACTCTTGAAAATAATTATAAACCCATAAAAAAATAAAAACACATAACAACCCTAAAACCTAAAAAACCATAAAACCCCTAAAAAACCTAAATGAACCCAAACCCCTTAAAACCCATAAAACAAAAAAATCCCCTAAAACACTTAAAAACCCTAAAACCCCATAAAAATCCTATCCACCCACTAAAAACTCTACCAAAAATTAAACCCCTAAAATCATTAAAAACACTAAAAACTTGTAAAACCCTAGAAAGCTCAAAAAAACCATAAAACCCCAAAAAATAAAAACCATAAAATCCCTAAATCCCCTATAAAATTAAAATATTCATAAAACCCAAAAAACCATTAAAATGACCTAAAACCAATAAAAAATTTCAAAAAAAATTAAAACCATAATATACCCTAATAAAATCATAAAAATCTAAAAACACACAAAACCCCTAAAAACCTAAAAATGACCAAAACAATAAAACCATAATTTTTTTAAAATATAAAACTCCGTAAAAACCCTAAAACCATAAAAAACTAAAAGTCACTAAAAATCCATAAAAATATAAAAACCCTAAAAGCCCATAAAACAGTAAGAAAACCATAAAACCTAAAAACACTTTAAACCACTTAAATCCTAGAAAATTATAAAAGTCATAAAAACCCAAGAAAAGACCCAAATACCTCAAAACACTACAAAACATTAGAAATCCTATAAAACATTAAAAATCCATAATGATTTAAAAAAACCATAAAAACCATTAAAAACGTAAGACAACCATGAAAACCTAAAAATAGTTAAAACCCCAAAAAATCTAAAAAATGATAAAACCCCTAAAAACCAATTAAAAATATAAAAATCCTGAAAAACCTAAGACCAAAAAAAACTATCAAAACCCTAAAACACTATAAATTCTAAAAATTCTTTAAACCCCTAAAAACATAGCAAAAAATTTTAAAACAAGAAAAAATTTAAAAAAACCTAAAACCCCTAAAAAACTATAAAAACCTAATAACTCCTAAAAACCATCAAAAAAATTAAATCCCCAAGAAAAAATAAAAATCATAAAAATTATTAAAATTAAAAAAACCACAAAACCCTAGAAAGCCCTAAGAAATCCTTAAAAACCAAAAAAAACTTAAAACCCCTAAAAATCCAAAAAAATGATAAAAACCCAAAAATTCCCAAAAATCCCCAAAAACTAAAACCCCCTCAAACCCTAAAAACCCTAAAAACAATAAAATTCTTTAAAACCACTAAAAATTCTAAAAAAACATAAAAATCTAAAACCCTGAAAAACCCTATGAAAACTGTAAAAACCCAAATTCACAAAAATCCCACAAAAACCTAAAAATTCATAAAAGCCATAACGACCCAAAAACCATAAAAGATCCAAAAAACATAAAACCCTTAAAAATATTAAAAACCTTAAAACCTATAAATACCTATAAAATCTCTAAAAAAATTTAATAAACCATGAAACCCATAAAATCATTTAAAACATTAATAAATCATAAAAAATGAAAAACATTAAAAACCCTAAAAACCCAAAAAATACATAAATCCTAAGAAACCATTAAAACCCATAAAATCCACAAAATCCCTACCACCCATAAAAATCCATAAAATTTTAATAAACTCCCTAAAAACCCTAAAAACATAAAAACCCTAAAACCCCTAAGAAAACCATGAAAACCACAAAACACTGAAAACCTATCAAAAACAAAAAAACTCTAAAACCACTAAAAATGATAAAAACCTAAAAACCATAAAAACCTTGAATAACTTTTAAAACCAATAAAGACTTAGAAAAAACCTAAAAACCCACCAAAAACACTAAATACCATTAAAACCCCAAAAATAATTAAAACCTCTCAAAAACATTAAAACTCTCAAAAACTCAAGGAAAACCCTAAAACCCACAAAACCCCTGAATCCATCAAACCCGGCATGCTTCCAGCCCATCACATGTCTTCCTGGTTTGGGTCGGCTACAAGTGTGGCTTGGTGCACTCAAGTTCGGGTCCTGTTACATGGAGGAGGGAGGCTTTGGTTCATCTTTTTATTCTTTATCTCTTGCTGCTGCTTATGGTCTTTGGTTGTGGTGCTACGTGCTATCTTTTGACATGCTATGGAGGATTTTGTTTTGATGTGGGTGCTGGTGTGTTGGTTTGATAGAATTGTTGTTTTGGGCGAGTTGGATTGGATGGGATGTTACTACTGCGTGGTTGTGATGTTTTGGTGTTGGTGTTGGATGCTGTTGTTGGATGTTGGTGTTGGTTGGATGGATGGTACTGTAGTCTATTTTTGCTGGTGGTGAATGGCTTTGGTGGTTTTAAATGGTGTTGTTGGTGCTGATGGATGTCTACTGCTGATCAGTTGGGAGGTGATTGTTGTTGTAGGTTCTTGATGCTGGATGCTGGATTTTGTGAGTTTGGATGATGGTCGTTGGTTAGCTGTGAGCTGCTGGATGCTGGTTGATGCTGGATGGTGGTGGTGGCTGCTTGGATGTGTTTGTTTTTTCTCTTTTTTTTCATTTTCCTTTGTTTTTTGTTTTTCTTTCTTGCGTGAGTTGTAATGGGTTTTCGGGTGTGGGTCGTTTGACCCCTCCCCTCCCTCGCCTTCTGTGTCTCTTTTTTCATGCTAATAAATTTGGTGGGGCCGAGAATATCCTGACCCTCACATCTTCCTTTCCCTAATAAATACCTAAAAAACCCTAATAATGTAAAACACCAAAAAACCCCAAATGAATCCTAATAATGTCTTAAAACAAAAAAAACACTTTAAACCCCCGATAACCTAAAAATGATAAAAACCCTAAAAATCACAAACAAACCTTTAAAACCCCTTAAAACGTAAAAACCCATAAAAACCAAAATAAAATCCCCAAAATATATGAAAACCAAACAAACCCTCTAAATATACCAAAAATACTTTAAAATCCTTAAAATGTTTAAGTACAAAAAAACATAAAACCCCTAGAAACTCAAAAAACCCTAAAAACTAAAAAAACATAAATGACACTAAAATCATCAAAATCCCTAAAACCCATAAAAACCAATTAAAAACCTAAATAATCCAGAAAAATCAGTAAGAAGGTAAAAAACCCTAAGAAAACCTTAAAAACCAAAAACCACTTAAAACCCTAAAAACCCAAAAAAATGATAAAACTCAAAAAACATAAAAACCATTAGAAACACTAAAAACCCTTAAAATCAATAAAAACGATTAGTAATAGATAAATATCATAAAAACACTTAAAAATATAAAAAAATTTAAAATATGCTAAAAACTCTGAAAACCCGTTACAAAACCTTAAAATAAAAAAAACACAAAACCCATAAAAATAAAAAACCGCTAAACTCCCCAAACCCTAAAAGATCCTAAAAACCCAAAAAAACCTCTAAAAACCATAAAAACCAATAAAAACATTAAAATTTTATAAAATCCAATAAAATCCTTAAAACCACTAAAAATATAAAACCACTTTAAGCCCCTAAAATTTTAAATAAATATAAAAACCTTAAACACCCTAAAAACATAAAAAACACATGAAAAACCTAAAAACAACCAAAAACTCTAAAAATACTCAAAATACCTAAAACCCCCAAAATCCATAAAAATAATAAAAATCCAAAAGATACCTAAAATCATAAAAAATAATTAAAAACCTAAAAATCCCAAAGATAACCTTAAAAACCTAAAAAAACTTAATAAACAAGAAACCTAAAATTTCTAAAAACCCTACAACCCTAAAAACCCAAAAAATTATTAAAAATCATATAAAAATAAACAAATCAGAAACAACACTTAATATTACTAAAAACCTAAAAAACATAATGTCCATGAAAAAAATAAAGTCTTAAAAACCAAAAAAACACTTAAAACCCCAAATGCATAAAAAATTTTAAAACCGTCAAAAATGATCAAACAACCCCAAGCATATAAAAATAGATAATAACCATAAAACCATTAAAAACTGTAAAAACCCCAAAACCGCATAAAAACCCTAAAAAACTACTGAAAAGCCTTAAAACGTTAAAAAAATATGAAAACCCTTAGAACTGTAAAAAAACTCTAAAAAAACTCTAAATCCCGCCAAAAAAACTATAAAATAATTAAAAATCCTAACGTGACATAAAACACCTCAAAATCCATAAAAATCCATAAAATGAAAAAAATCCTAAAAACCCCGAAAGGTCCATAAAATGTAAAAAATCTGAAAACCCTAAAAAACCCGAAGAAAACCTAAAAAACAATAAAAACACCTAAAAACACCTAAAAACCTAAAAAACAAAAAACAAAAGAAATTATGAAGTCCCTAAAAAACACTAAAAAACTTAAATCCCCTTAAAATCCCAAAATACCTTAAAAATCCTAAAAATCCCTAAAAATGTAAAACCCCTAAAACCATCAAAAAACCATAACAACACCACAAATACTAAAAACACATAAAACCCAAAAAAACCCCAAAATATATTAAAACCAAAAAAACACCTAAAATCCATAAAAATACCAAATACCTTAAAAATCCTACAAACCCTCAAAACCCCAAAACACACTAAAAACTCTAAGAAAACAATAAAACCCTAAAAATGTTAAAATTTCTAAAAATCTTTAAAGGCTTAAAAACTAGAAAACCTCTAAGAACCCAAAAAACCAAAAAACCCTTAACACCCCTAAATATCCCTAAAAATATAAAAAACCATTAAAATAGAGGAAACCCCTAAGGAAACCTTAAAAAAATAAAAAAAAAATAAAACCCCTAAAATCCTAAAATAAATCTTAAATCCAAAGAACCTAAAACCCCTAAAAACATTTAAAATTTATAAACACACTAAAAACCAAAAAAATATATATTAAAAAGCCCTAAAATTTTAAAAAAATATAAACAAAACCTAAAAACTGAGAAAATTCCTAAGAAAATATTTGAAATAAAAAATACATAAAACCCCTAAAATATTAAAAAATTATAAAAACCCAAAAACATATCCTAAAAGAACCTAACCCGCCATAACCCACGAAAAACCTAAATGTAAACCTAAAAATTTAAAACGCCTCAAATTCCATAAAACCCACAAAACACTTAAAAACATTAAAATTATTTTAATCCCCTGAAAAAATTAAAACATTACAGTAACCTTATAAACCCTAAAAACTCAAAAAACACTAAAACCCAAGAAAAAAACATTAAAACCCCAAAAAACTCCCAAAACTAAAAACCAACTAAAAACCTGAAAATCGATAATAAACCTAATATCACTAAAAATATGTAAACAGTAAAAACTCAAAACTCACTAAGAAAACCTCAAAACCCCCAAAATAACCTCTAAAATTCTAAAGACCCAAAAAACACTTAAAAACATAAAAAACGTAAAAATACCTAAAACCTTAAAAAATATCCTAAAATCCCTAAAATACCATGAAAATGTAAAAATACCTTAGAATCCTGAAAATACCTATGAAAATAATAAAAAACTAAAACCCTTTAAACCCCTAAGAATCCTAAAAACCACTAAAAACACTAAAACCCCTAAAAAGAACTAAAAACCCAAAAACCCCAAAAAACCCATAGAAACCAACAAAACCTAGAAAAATCCTAAATAACTAAAAACTATAAAACACCTATAAACCCATAAATACATTAAAAACTATAAACTCCTTAAAAAATAAAAAAAATAAAAAAAACCCCTAAAAACATAAGAACTCTAAAACCCTAAAAATCCTAAAAACCATAAATATTGCAAGAAAACCAAAAACCATAAAAATTATAAAAAAGACTTAAAAATTATTATAAAGAGAAAAAAGCACTGAAAAACCTTAAAAACCCTAATAAACCATTAAAAACTTATAAAGAATTAATACACCTAAAAAACCTAAAAATTATAAAAACCCTAAAACTCATAAAAACGTAAAAACCTTAAAACCCTCAAAATCCCTAAAACCCATAAAAATCCTAAAAATCCTAAAAAATCCTATAAATCCCAAAAAATGTAAAATCCCCGAAAACCTTGGAAACCCCTGATAAAACCTTAGAAACCAAAAATCAATTAAAACTCTAAAAAACAAAACAAAATGTTGAAAATACTAAAAACCCATAAAAAGAAGTAAAAAACCACAAAACCCCTAAATCCCATAAGAAAAACCCTAAAGAAGATGGCGACTTTGGCGATTCTAGCGATTTGGGTCCTTCGCAATGGCGGCACCCTCCTAGGTTGAAGACGATGGCAAACGAAGCACCTCCCCCCCTCTCTGTGGGGAGGACCCTCACTCAGAGGACTTTTCTATTTTGTCACTCTCCTCTCTTGAATTGTTGCCCTCCTTCCCCACAAAGGTGCTCTGCACAAAGGTTCTGGAGTTCTTCGAAGGTTTTCCGCAGCTTCCCCTCTCGATTTGGTAGTTCACTGAGGCTTCGGACTTGCACCGCCTGACTCTGGTTGAAATATCCCCGATGCGGCGACCCCCAGTGGTCACATTTAACAGGCTCGTATCGGATTTCTAGAATCTAAGGGCTCAAGAGACTGTGGGCCTGATCGATAGCTCCCACATCATGATTCTCTTTTCCTCAGAGGAAGACTTGGTCCTTTCCTGGTTGGAAACTCCTTGATCATGTAATGGTGCTCGTTTCTCCCTTTTTCGGTGGACCTTTGACTTTCATCTGAAGCGGAGTTCCCCGATTGTTTCTACCTGGGTGAGATTTTCTGAACATCCCCTTCCCTTTCAAAATATATCTATTATGTTGATGCTTGGGAATTTGGAGGGGAGGTTATTTTTTTGTGGATAGTAGGACTAGGGCCATTTGTCATCCGGTTGCACCAAGGGCCTTTGTTGAAGTTGATGCTTCGAAGAATCCTCTGGATGCTATCTGGATTGTAGTGGGGGAAGAACTCTGGTGGAGACAGCCTATTATCTTTAAGCAATGGCCAGTGTTATGCTCTTCTTGTTGGAGCTTTGGTCATAGTGACCAATCTGGAGGATGTTCTGGCCCTGTAAGGGGTGGTGGTTTTATAGATCACATGTCTTCTGGTGAGATCATCCTCCCTCTAGTGGAGGTGAAGGGGACAACGGGGGTGGCTGAGCCATTATCCTCCCAACCTTTGGTTGCTGATGTTCCCTGCTCGTCTGATTTGCTGGATGGAAGTGATTTAGATGTTGCCCTGATGGATTCGGGTGGCTTCATTGTAAATCTGACTGGAGGTGCTAGTCTTTCAGGAGTTGCTGATGAGGAGGAAGTGCTACTGGCAGAAAGGGATAATCGGGTTTCTGATGAAGGAATTCGTGGGTGTGGTGACTCCCCTAGGAGGCATCCAGATTTAAGGAAGGCTATTGTGACGGGCATCTAGAAAGGAAATGTGGAAGATCCGCGTGCTTTAGAACTGGGTCGAGATGAGATATTTGGCTTGAAGGTTAAAGAGTGCACCGATGGATCCTTTCCTGCAGTTAAGTTTTCTATGATGGCTCCAAACAATTTCTAGGTTGTAGCCCTGAATGAGCCTACAATAGTGGATGTGCTGGTGGCAGATGTTGTGAAGGAGGTAGTGGTTGCTCAGGGCCCGAGGACTGGGATGAGTGGATCATGTCTTCAGCTGAGGAAAGTTCTATGGCAGAAGAGGAGACCTGGATCCCCAGGGTGCAATACATGAATTGGAGTGATGCCCTTCTGGTTCTATCTGGGTGTCCCGACGTGGGGGGACCTGACTTGGAGACTGGGTTATCTCCTCCCTCAGACAGTACTAGCAGTGCTAAGGATCTTCCCAGTGCCCAGTTTTTGAGCCCTCTGCCGGGGAATGCTGGCGACACTGGTGATCCGTCCATGAACCTACAGAGGGATATGGCCCTCCACAGTGTTCCCTCTACTAAAGATCATTGTGTGAAGTTGCATGAGATGGTGTGGGTTGAATGGGAAAGGTTCCTTCTTGAGGATGAAGCTAAGAGGCTTGTGGAGAGGTTTGCTGAGGTTGATCGCCAGATAAACGCTGCTATGATCAGGTCAAAGGAAGAAGGAACCAAAGGAGGTGCCAAAATGCCTGGGTCAAAATGTAAGAAAGGGAAGGCATCATCGGATGTCAGTGATGGTGTCACTTGTGCGAAGTCAGGTGTTAAAGCCGGATCCACTTCTGCCCCTCCGAGGCAAAGATGGATGAGGGATTATTCTTCCCTCCCACATCCGATGGAAACTAGGGCCTCTTCATGAGCATTCAGACTTAATCTAAAAGTTAATAAACGAGAGCGGCATTCAATTTACACTGAGCAAGAGAAGGCTAGGATGAAGCTGCTATCCAGGATTGGCATGCCAAAGGATTTTGAGTCTGGATGGGATTCAATGGACCTGGGTGCTGAGTTAGATTTCAGTTTTGCTGATGTGGGTGACGGCTTTGGTGTGGGCATGGGGTATCGTGGTGAGGAGCTGGATGACTTTGGTGGTGATGTTGACTGATCCTCCCCTTGTGTGCCTTCCCTTTTGGACTTTTTTGATGTGTCGTTCTTGCTTTTTGTTTTTTCTGCCCTTCTTTTTGTTGCCTTCGGGCTGAGGTTGTAAGGGGATTTGGGTGTGGATCGGTTGATACTTCCCCTCCATTGTCTGCAGTGTCTTTGTGTCTTTTTTAATAAATTGGGGGGGGGGGGGGGTGCCAGGAATAGCTTGGACCCGAGCCTTCCTTGCCCTAAATCCCAAAAAATCCCAAAAAATTTAAAAACCCAAAAAACCCAAAAAATCATTAAAACCCACTAAAACCTCTAAATATCCTTTAACCCCCTAAAAACATTAAAATAATATAAAAATATAAAAACCCCTAAAAAACTCAGAAAACCCTTAAAAACCCAAAAAAATATAATAACCCTAAAACCCAAACAAAATCTCTAAAATGCCTAAAAATAAAAAACCACTGAAAACCATAAAAATCCTAAGAAAACCCTAAAAACCAAAATACTTCAAAAACATCAAAAAGCAAAAAAAACCCCCATAAAAATCCTAAAAACCTAAAAACACGTAAACCATCTAAAAAACCTACAAAACACTAAAAACCCTAAAAACGTGAAATAATCCTAGACACCCCCAATACCCCTCAATGTCCATAAAAACCCTTAAAACTTATAAAAATTATAAAAAGTACTAAAATCCATAAAAAACATAAAAACCAAACAAATACGAAAACCCAATGAAAACATTAAAAACCTAAAAAACTTAAAAACACTAAAAACTAAAAAATAATAAAAACCCAAACAACAATAAATACCCTAAAAATACTAATGACCCTAAAAACCCATAAAACCACATAAAACCCGAAAACCCATAAAAACTCTAAAAATCCTTTAACTGCAAAATACAGTAAAAAAACTCTAAAACCCTTTAAAACCCCAAAATAATAAAAATACCCAGAAATCCAATAAAACAATAAAAACCTTAAACCCTAAATATCGAAAAAATACTCAAAATCCCTATGAATCAAAAAAACCCAAAACCCATAAAAATTCTAAAAATCCTAAAAACCCATAAAAAATCACTAAAAATAACTAAGAAAATGTTAAAAACCTAAAAACACTTGAATCATTAAAAACATTGATAACCCTAAAAAAACCTAAAACCCTCAGAATCCCTAAAACACCAAAAACCCCTAAAAATCCAAAAAAGTCCCTAAAACATAAAAACAAAATAAAATTATGAAAAACCCTAAGAAAATATAAAAAGCCTAAAACACTTAAAACCACTAAATATCCAAAAGAATGCTAAAACCCATAAAAATACCAAGAATCCCCTAAAAACCATAAAACCCATAAATCCCTATCCCCCTCCCCCCGCAAAGCTCTAAAATCCCAAAAAAAACCCAAAAAAACACAAAAACCCATTAACTCAAAAAAATTTAAAAACTCTAGAAAACAAAAATGACCATAAAAACTAAAAAAAATTCTAAAAACCGCAAAAAAAAAATATTTAATCCTAAAAATACTAAAAACCCCTAAACCCATCAAAATCCATAAAACCCTAAAATCTCATAAGAATACTAAAAAATCCCTAAAAATAATAAAAAAACATAATAAATCATAAAATTACTGAAAAACCATAAGAAACCCATAAAACCCTAAAAACACCTAAAACCCGAAGAAACCTAAAAACACTAAAACCCATAAAAAACCTAACCCCCTCCCCCAAAAGCCCTCAAAATCCCTAAAAAACCAAAAAAATTAAAAAACATAATAAATCCTTAAAATCCCTAAAAACATAAAAACCCTTAAATCTATACATAATCCTAAAATAAAAAAAACACAAAAAACACCTAAAACCCTAAAATGATAAAAACACTAAAAATCCAAAAAAAGGCACTCAAAACCGCTAAAACCTGGAAAAAATTATAAACCCTTAAAAACCATAAAACCATCAAAAACCATAAAACGCCACTAAAAACTAGAAAACCATTTTAATCCCATGAAAACAATCTAAAACACAATGAAAATACTAAAAAACTCAAAAAACCCTAAAAACCCAAAAAACCATAAAGACCCTAAAAACCCCAAAAATACCTAAAACACATTTAAAAATTCTTTAAAATAGCTAAAAACAAAAAGTCCACTAAATCCCTTGAAAACCCCTAAGAGAACCCTAGAAATCTAAAATCACTTAAAACCCCCTAAAAGATGTTAATAATCTTAAAAATCCCTAAAACCCATAAAAATCATAAAAAACCTAAAAATTACAAAAAAATGTAAAAAACCCTAATATCCCTAAAAACCCATAAAAACCTTAAAAACCTATTAAAACTTACTACCCCTAAATAAGAAAAAGCACTAAAATCCCTAAAAGACCCTAAAAACCCTAAAAATCACTAAATACTAAAAATACACCAATAAAACCTAAATACACTGAAAACCTAGAGAACCTATAAAACCACAAAAAAATATAGATAACTTTTAAACCCCTCAAAATGTCAAAAAACTGTAAAAAACCTTAAAAATCCTAAAAACTCAAAAAAACCTAAAGCTCCCAAAAAAATCATAAAAAAATTAATAAAAAACCTAAAACAACATAAAAACAATATAAAATTGAAAATCCCTATGAAAACCATAAAACCAAAAAAACACTTAAAGACCAAAAAATTATAAAAACGCTTAAAACACGAAAAAACATGAAAAAACTATAAATAACCCTTCCCCCCAATCCCTAAAATCCCATGAAAACCCTAATAATTGATTTAAAATCAATAAAAAAGTAATAAAATCTATAAATAATTAAAATACCTATAAAATATTAAATACCTAAAAAAACATAAAATAGGTTAAAACTAAAAAAATGATAAAAACTCTAAAAGACTCTAAAACCCCTAAAATCGCTCTAAAAATCCCAATACCCCTAAATCTTTAAATAGTATTAAAACAGGTAAAAAAATAAAAATCATAAAAATCATAAAAGACCCTAAAAACCATAAAACCAGAAAAAACATAAAACCCGCTAAAAACATATAAATCCGTTAAACCTGTAAATACCCTAAAAACAATTAATAAATTTAAAAATATTTAAAGACAATAAAAACTTTAAGAACACTAAGAACCTTTAATAACTCTAAAAAACTCAAAAAACCAAAAAACCACAAAAACCCTAATACCCAAGAACTTGTAGAAAACGTCAAAATCCAGAAAAACACTAAAAATCACTAAAAATCAAAAAAATTTCCTAAAAATACATAAAATTGTTAGAATCCCTTAAAACCTTTAAAAGTCATAAAGAATCCATAAAAACCTAAAAAACATAAACCCCTAAAAAACATAAAATTCTTGATAAACTATAAATATCCCTAAAACCATAAAAACCATAAAAACCTGAAAAATCCCTAAAAACCCTAAATATATATAAAAATCTTAAGAAATCCCAAAAAATAATTAAAACATAAAAAACTATTTAAACCTAAAAATAGTAAAAACTAAAAAAACCTAAAACCCATAAATACTATAAAACCTCTAAAACACTAAAAACTATTTAAACACCTAAAAATATGAGAAGTCTATAAATCATAAAACCCTAAAAAACTAAAAAAACCTAAAAAATCAAAAAAAATCCTAAGATACATAAAAAAATACGTAAACCCCTCAAAATCCATAAAAACCAGAAAAGAAGCACTAAAATCTCTGAAACTTAAAGGAAATAAAATCCATTAAAACCCCTAAGAAAACATAAAAATAAAACCACACTAAAAAACACCTAATATTTCTAAAACCCAAAAATCTATAAATCCCTTAAAACCATAAAACCACTAAATTCCTTAAAAAATCCTAAAACCCCATAAAATTTTCAAAAAACCAAAAACAACTATAGAAAATATTTAAAACCATCAAAATGGTAAAAAAATTTAAAAATAGTAAAACCCTTAAAAACTCAAAAAAAAAAACTAAAAATTAAAGAATCATAAAAAACCATAAAACACTATAAACCAATGAAAACCCTTAAAATCAATAAAGCACAAAAAACAATAAAAAACATGTCTTTATTAATTCATAAAAACGTAAAACCCCTAAAACCCTGAAAACCACTAAGAAAACATTAAGAAGCTAAAATCACTTTAAAAACGTAAAAATCATAAAATGTTGTTGCCCCTAAAAAACTGACAAAACCCTAAAAACCCTAAAACTCTTCAAAATCCCCCAAAACAAAAAAAACCCTATATAAATCCTAAAAATCCTAAAAATCACTAAAAATATAAAAACTATTAACACCCAAAAACCCTAAAAACCCTAAAAACCCCAATAAAACCCCAAAAGACTAAAAGTACATAAAACCCCTAAAACCTAATAATTTATAAACCTCATAAAAGACCCTAAAACCCTACAAACCCTAAAAACTATAAAAACAAAAAACCTTGAAAACTATAAAAGCACTAAACCCCATAAAAACCCTAAAACCTATAAAAAGTATAAAAATACTTAAAACATTAAAAATCCCTAAAAAGTCATAAAACCCTTAAAGAATTCAAGAAACCCCTAAAAATAAACAAAACCATAAAACCCAAAAAAACCAAAAAAAACACCTCAAAATCCCTAAAAACCCATAAAAACCCAAAAAGTTACAAATAATCACTAAAAACATAAAAACACTAAAAAACATGAATAGCCTGGAAAACCCTAATGAAAATTTTAAAAAACAATTAAAACCCCAAAAATTGTAAAAAATGATAAAAACAATAAAAACCTTATAAACATTAAAAAATCATAAAACCCATAAAACTGCTAAAAAGTATAAAAAATATAAAAACCCTTTAAACCGAAAACACATTAAAAACACTAAAAACCCTTACACCCCTAAAAAATATAATAACCGTAAAACCCAAAAATACCCATAAAAACTCAAAAAACCCCTAAAATATATAAAAACTCTAAAATTCCATAAAAATATTAAAAAATCCCTAAAAATAACTAAATCATAAAAACTCTAAAAACCTGAAAATCCCTAAGAAACCCCTCAAAAATTAAAAAATAATTGAAATCCCTAATTTCTTAAAAAAATACATACCCTAAAAAACATTAAAACCCCTAAACCCCCTTAAAACCCTAAATGTCAACAAAAATACACTAGAAACCATAAAAATTCAAAAAACTAATTTTAATAAACACTAAAACCTAAACACCCTATGAAAATTATAAATAAAAATAAAAAACACTTAATACCCCTAAAAAACCAAAAAAATTCTAAAATCCTTAAAAACCCTAAAAAAACTGAAAACAAAAAAAACCTTACAACCATGAAAACCCATAAAATACATAAAACCTAAAACCCCATAAAAACTATAAAAACCCTTTAATCCCTAAAAACCCAAAAAACCAAAAAAAACTCTAAGAACACTAAACACACATAAAACCCTCAAAATCCCTAAAAACCTAAAAACCATAAATATAAAAATATCCCTATAAATCCCTAAAAATTTAAAAAACCTAAAAATCCTAAAAACCCCTAATAAAACCTTAAAAACCTAAAAACACTTATTACCCCAAAAAAAATAACCAAAAAACTAAAAAAACCATAAATCCATAAAACCCTCATAAAAGCATCAAAATATCTAAAAACACTAAAAACCCATAAAATCAAAAAAGGACCTAAAATTCCCTTAAAATTTTAAAACCCTAAAATCCACTAAAAAACATTAAAACACAAAAAACACATAAAACTCATGAAGTACCTAAAATCACTAAAAACCCTAAAACCCCAAAGGACACTAAAACACCCAAATACCCAAAAACCGAAAAACTCTATAAGTTTAAAAAACCCTTTAAACCCATAAAAATGTTTGAAAAGTCTAAAAAACTAGAAACCCAAAAAAAACCCAAAAAAACACATTAAAACCATAAAAACCATAAAACCCCAAAAAAACATAAAACCCCTCAATCTCACTTAAAACCTAAAACCGTAAAAGTCCTAAAAATCCCCCAAAATTCATAAAATTGTAAAAAACACTAAAACAAGTACAAAATCCTACGAAAACCTTAAAAACAAAAAGTTACATAAAATACATAAAAACCAAGTTATGAAAAAAATCCTAAAATACTCTAAAACCCCTCAAATCACTAAAAACCTTAAAATCCTTACAAATCCTAAAACCCCCAAAATATCCCTAATAAAATAAAAAACAAAAAAAACCCTAAAAACGTAAGAGAAAATTATGTATCTAAAAATAATTAAAACCCCTAAAAACCTAAAAACAGTAAAAACCCTAAAATCCCATTAAATATCCAAAATCTATAAATCCCCTAAAAACCATAAAAACCCTAGAAATGTTAAAAATCCCAAAAAACACATAAAAACCCTAATTACCCAGTAAATATATAATTTAAAAAACTCTAAAAAGCCATGGAAATCCAAGAAACTAAAAGAAAACCCAAAAAAACAAAATAAACATAAAACACATAAAAACCATAAAAATACAAAAAACCCAAATATTCCCTAAAAACCCAAAAAAGCATAAAAATCCAAAAAAAAACCCCAAAATCCATAAAATGTAAAAAACCTAAAAAAAAAATTTCACAAGAAAAGATTCAAAACATAAAACAACAAATAACCAAAAAACCTAAAAAATGAAAAAACCCCTAAACCCATAAAAACCTTAAAACCCATGAAAACCATCAAAATCCATAAAAATCAAACAATCTATAAAAATAAGAAGAAGGAAAAAAATTCAAATAAATGTAAAAACCCTAAAAACCCAAAAACAATAAGAAAAACATAAAATTCTAAAAAATTAAATCGCATAAAAAACCTAAAAACGCTAAAAACCCCAAAAGACCTAAAATATCTAAAAACCAAAAAAATCTAAAAAAATAAAAAAAACCCATTAAAACCGTTAAACCACTAAAAACACTAAAAATTATTTAAACATATAGAATTGTTAAAAAAACCCTTAAAAACCAAAAAACAAAAAAACTAGGAAACCCAAAAAACCAATTAAATCCCCAAAAATAATAAAAAACACTAAAAACACTAAAATACTAAAAAACCAAAAAAACCCATAAAAATTATAAAAAACCCAAAAATCTATAAAATTTTAAAAACCATGAAAAAACTGATGAACATAAAAACACATAAACCCTAAAAAATTCTAAAACCCATAAAAACCCCTAATAAACTGGAGGGATGTGTCTCCGGGTTCCTCTGATGCTAGGGTTTCCTAGAACCACCACTCCCTCCTCTCATGGTGCTTATCCTCTAGCTTGGTGGTGCATTCACAGTTAAAGCTTCTCAGGCATAAGCTTCAGATGATGAATTCATCCATAGAGGTGTAGTTCAGATATAGATTTTCCATCACGTGATGCTGCAAATCCACCTTCGGCTTTGGCCGCGACTCATCAGATTTGGGTATTGGGACTTCTTCTATGGTTGTATAAAGATTTTCTAGAAAACATACAGATTTTTTCAAGGGGTTTGATTTTGTAATTGTAGTCCTTGGCCGCCTTAGCTTCAACTTGGATCTCCAATGAGGGTTTAGATCTAGATGTGGTGTTATAATAGACACACTCTTCAGCGATTGCAGTGGGTTGTTCAGTTTTGTTATGGGAGGCACTCCTGCTAGCTTAAATGGGCTTGTTTTGTTGTTGGCACTGGTGTTTTGAGTAGAGTTTGAGGATGATGGTCCAGATGTTGGAATTGGATGCTGGAAGCATGAATATGGTGTGGTAGGGTGCGGTTAGGTTGGTTGTTGAGCGGTCCTGCTAGCTGTGAAATGGAGTTTGGAGTGGGTGCTGGTGGTTCTGTGTTGTTTTTTATGTTTTTCTATTTTGTAAGCTGGGAGTTTCTTGGTAAAAGTTGTTGGATGATGAATTTTGATTGGCTATGAGGTACTGGATGCTGGAAGTTGAGCTGCTGGTTTCTAGATGATGTTTACAGAGGAGGTTCTAGAGGTGTTGTTGTTGTACTACTCGAGCACTGGTTGGGGGAGTGTCTGGAATGGTGGTAAGTTGCTGCTGGTGATGGATGATAGAATTGATGTGAGGTTTTGGGTGTTTTCTGGTGATGTTGTAAGAATATTGGGTTTCAGGTGGTTCTATATGAAGCTGGGATCTGATCTAGGGGTGTTGGGTGCTACAGAATGGTGTTGGGAGTAGGAGTTGGTGGTCATGTGTTACAGGTTATTCTGCTAGGTGTGAAATATTAAGAACTGATTTGTTAGGAGGTGCTGAATGATGGAATCTGACCTGCTATATGCTGTTAGCTGCTTGGATATGAGGTGATGAAGGTGTTGTTTATGGTTTTGGTGATGTTGGTGACCCCATGATGTAGGTCTTTTTGGGCATGGGTTGTTTGACTCTACACCTCTTTTTTATTTGATTTTTTCTAAAAAAATTTTGCAGCCCAAGAATAGCCTGGTTCAACACCTTCTTTGGCCTAACAAACCTAAAACCCCCCTAAAATAACTCAAAATCTCTAAAAACCGTAAACACCAAAAAAATATTTAAAATCTTGACAATTTTCTAAAAACTTAAAACCCCAAAAAACCAACAAAAACCATAAAACTCATTAAAATCAATAAAAACCCTTTAACCTTTTAAAATTTAAAAAACCCCTAAGACCATAAGAAACCCTAAAAATTGGAAAAACAAATCAATAGAAACTAGAATAAATAAAAAATCCTAAAAACATAAAAAACCTCAAAATCCATAAATTCAATAAGAAACCATCAAAATCTTAAAAGATCCATAAAATCCAAAAAAACATAAAAAAATCCAAAAAACCCTATGAAAACATTAATAACATAAAAACCCTGAAAACCCCTAAAAACCCGAAAAATATTAATAACACTAAAAACTCAATAAAACCCTAAAACTTATAAATACCATTAAAAACCATAAGAAACCTTAATAACCCATAAAACCCCTAAAACCCACTACAAACTCTAAAACCCCTTTAAACCCCTAAAAACATTAAAAACTCTAAAAAAGTAAAACCCTAAAAAACTCAGAAAAACCCTAAAAATCGAAAAACCATAAAACCCCCCAAACCTCGAAAAATCCATAATACCCTAGAAATAAAAAAACCCTAAAAACCAAAATTTTTCTAAAACAGACCTAAAAAATCTAATATGTAAGAACCCTTAAATCCTAGAAGGTCCCTAAGAAAATCTAAAAAACCTAAAAACACTTGAAACCCCCTAAATTCCTAAAAATGTTAAAACCCCAAAAAAACCTAAAAACCCAAAAACAATCAAAATGCCTAAAAACATAAAAACCCTAAAATGCCCTGAAAATCCCCAAAAAATTTAATACCCCCTAAAAACACTAAAAGCACTCAACAAAACCTTAAAATTGGAAAAACTCTAAAAACACCTAAAACCCCTAAAAATGCATAAAGCCCTAAAAAATCATAAAGAGAGACAAAAAAACCCAAAATACCATAAAATCCTTAAAAACCATTAAAACCCCTAAAAACCCATTAAAACACTAAAAATCCACTAAAGACTCAAAAAAACATTAAAACCCCAAAAATGTTAAAAAAATAAAAAAACATAAAACCATAAAAAGATGCAAAAAATAGTAACTCAAAAAACCATAAAAACTCTAAAAAAACCTAATACCCCTCAAAATCCATAAAAACCTTAAAAACCATATAAATCCTAAAAATCACTAGAAACCCTTAAATAAAAAAACTCTAAAAACATTAAAAAACCCTAAAAAACCCTAAAAATCTAAAAGCTTTTAAAATCCCTCAAATAATAAAAAATTAGAAATGAGATAAAAACCCTAAAAAACACATAAAAACCCTCAGATCCCTAAAACCCTAAAAACCATAAAATCAAAAAAAACCCAAAAATCCATAAAAATGGTAAAAAACACAAAAAACACTTGAAAACCCTTAGAATGCCTTAAAATACTAAAACAATAAACCCCTAAAAACCTAATGAATGCTAGAAACCCTAAAAGACCCAAAAAACCTTAAAACAACAAAAAACCAAAAAAACCAATAAACCTTTGAACACCCTAAAAATGAAGAAAAACCTAAATAACTACTAAAAACATTATAAACCCTTAATACCCCAAAACCATTTAAAACTATAAAATCTTAAGAAACTATAAAAAACTAAAAAAAACCCCTAAAACCCAATTAAAACCAAAAAACCCATAAATATCCTATATACTCTAAAACCACTCAAAATCCCTAAAACCCCTACAAATAAATAAAAATTATAAAAGTCCAAAAAAATCAATAAAAAATGTAAAAAACCTTAATACCATAAAAAACCCTAATAAAACTATAAAAACCGATATCCATATAAAACCACTAAAAACCTAAAAAATACAAAAAATAATAAATTCGCAATAAACCATAAAACCCCAAAAAACCCTCAAAATACTAAAAAACCATAAAAATCATTAAAAAATACCTAAAATCTGTAAAATTATAAAAAAAATAAAAACTATTAATACCCCTATGAAAACCTTAAGAACCTTAAAAACCTTAATTCATATAAATCCTAAAAAATAATAAAAACCATAAAAACAATAAAAACACCAAAAAACACCTAAAACTCATAAAAGATCCTAAAACCCTTAAAAACCCTTAAATCCCATAAAAATTCCAAAATACCAATAAAAACTCTAAAACCCATCTAAACCCCTCAAACATTAACAATTTTTAAAAAAATATTTAAACCATAAAAAAACAACCACTAAAACCTTAAAAGTCCATAAATCCTTGTAACCCCTAAAAAGCCTAAAACCCATAAAAATCCCTTAAAACCCTTAGAACCAAAGGAATCATAAAAATCCCTAAAATCCTTGAAAATATAAGATTCCCTAAAAAACCCTAAAAATCCTAAAAACTCCCTTAATGCCCCTAAAAATGTTAAAAGCCCTTAAAACCCTAAAACCCTAAAGAGAACCATAAAAATTTAAAAAATTTAAACCCCTAAAAACCATAAAATGGTAAGAACCCTAAAAAACTATAAATCCCCTAAAAATCCAAAATGTCCCTAAAAACCCTAAAACCCCATAAAATTCTAAAAATTCCCTAAAATTCCAAAAAAATTTAAATAACCCTAACACCCTGATAGCTATAAGAATACCCTAATACCTAAAGAAAATTAAAATCCTTAAAATCCATAAAAATGATAAAAGACCTAAAACACTCTAAAACACTATAGACCCCTAAAAACCATAAAACACCTAAAAACTATTGAAAACCAAAAACACATAAAAAACCCAAAATACCACGAAATCCCTAAAAACCATAAAACCCTATAAAAACCCTCAACATCACTAAAAACCCAAAACCCCATAAAAATCATAAAAAAATATGATAAATCACTATAAAAAAACCCTAAAAAACTAAGAAAAACATTAAAACCTAAAAAAACTTAAAACCCCTAATAAATATAAAAAATAAAAAATACATAAAACATTAATAAGATAATGAAAACACTGAAACCTCTAAAAACCATAAAAATCCTAAAAACCATAGAAAAATTAAAAACAAATAAAAAAATTAATAAAATAAATAAATAATTGAAAATCCCTATAAACACCTAAAAAATGCTTAAAAACTCTAAAAATCTTGAGAACCCCTAAAACTCAAAATAACCCAAAACCCACAAAAACACTAAACCCCTAAAAACCTTTAAAATCCGTAAAACACCTAAAAACCATAAAAATCCTTAAAAAATACAAAAAAATCCCTAAAAATATTTGAAAACCTATAAAAACCTATATAAACCATGTAAACCAATGAAAACTAAAAACCAAAAAAATTAAAAAACACTAAATCCCTAAAAGCCCATAAAACACTAAAAATCCTTAACGACCATAAAAACCTCTAAAAACATTATAAAAACCTAGAAATCCATAAAAAACATGGTAAACCACTAAAAAATCTAAACACCAATTAATCCCCTGAAAACCCCAAAAAACCCAAAAAACCCATAAAATATATAAAAACTAAAAAATTCCATAAAAATATTAAAAAATCCCAAAAAATACCAAAATCATAAAAAACTCTAAAAACCTGAAAATCCATAAGAAACCCCTAAAAACTTCAAAAATAATTGAAATCCCTAATTTCTTAAAAAAACTACATACCTTAGAAAACAGTAAAACCCATAAACCCCTTAAAACCCTCAATGTCAACAAAATACACTAGAAACCATAAAAAATAAAAAAAATATTTTAATAAACACTAAAACCTGAAAATCTTATGAAAATCAGAAAAATCAAAAACACTTAATTACCCTAAAAAAACAAAAAAATCTAAAATCCTTAAAAACCCTGAAAGCACTGAATACAAAAAAAACCATACAACCATAAAAACCAATAAAATCCAAAAAACATAAAACCCCCTAAAAAGTATAAACACCATTTAATCCCTAAAAACCCAAAAAAACCGAAAAACCTCTAAGAACACTAAACACCCATAAAACCCTCAAAATCTCTAAATGCCTAAAAACCATAAATATAAAACAATTCCTATAAATCCTTAAAAATTTTAAAAAACCTAAAATCCCTGAAAACCCCTAATAAAACCTTAAAAACCTAAATACATTTAAAACCCCAAAAAACAAAAAAAAAACAATAAATCACCAAAATACTTAAAAAAACCTTGATCACCTAAAAACCCCTTAGAAGCATCAAAATAACTAAAAACTCTAAAAACCCATAAAATCAAAAAAGGACATAAAATTCCCTTAAAATGTAAACAACCCTAAAAGACACTAATAAAACAATAAAAACCAAAAAACACTTAAAACTCCTAAAGAACCTAAAATCAATAAAACCCCTAAAAGCCCAAAAGACACTAAAACACCCAAAAACCCAAAAACCCAAACACTCTATAAGTTTAAAAATCCCTTTAAACCCATAAAAATGTTTGAAAAGTCTAAAAAAAATAGAAACCCTAAAAAACCCAAAAATCCCCATAAAACCCATAATAACCCAAAAAAAATAAAACCCCTCAATATCACTTAAAACCTAAAACCGTAAAAGATCAAAAAATCCCAAAAAATTCATAAAACAGTATAAAACACAAAAAACCCTAAAAAACCTATGAAAACCTTAAAAACAAAAAATTACAAAAAATACATAAAAACCAAGTTATGAAAAAATCCTAAGACCATCTGAACAGGTAGAACCAGAAGCTGTTGCAGCTACGAGGGGCACTAGACTAGGCCATGATGAGATAGACCTCTGAAGAAAAAAAGACCCTAACCTGTCTCTTGTTAGAAAATCCTACAATTTATTGGTCTTAAAAACCGCAAAAATCCAATATAAATCTATCGAAATAGTTTACCGATGGGTGATAGTTCTTAAATCACATAATCAAGAAGAGATTTTGAAGATCCGAGGTGGTGATGAATCCTGATGTCAAGATCGTATGTTGTGGGCCATTAAATAGATCTGGGACATTAGGGTTGAACGAGAGATCTGATGAAAAGTTGGGAGATAGTTAGGGTTCGATAAAGGGAAGAACAAGTGAGTGGTTCCCTCAAGTGATGACAGAGGTCCCTCAACCAATGATGGAGGAGGAAGTCGTTCTTCGACCAACACTTCAATTAGGAATGGGAAACCATCACAAAAATCTCATGTATTGATAAATTACCCCTACGGATCATACGTACAAGAATAACACAAAAAACCCAAAACCCCTCAAAATCCTTACAAACCATAAAAAGCACAAAAACAATAAAAATCCAAAAAAAATCCCCAAAAATATCAAAAAAATAAAAACCCAATATATCCCTAAAACATAAAAACCGTAAAAATCATGAAAACCCATAAGAAACCCATACAAACCTAAAAACACTTGAAACCCCAAACAAAAAATAAAAAGTTATAAAATATATAGAAACCCTAAAATCTCGAAAAATAACTACAAAGCCTAAAAACCCACAAAATCTCTAAAACCACCACAAAATAATAAAAATACTAAAAAACAAAAAGAAACCCAAAAACATAAATACCAAAAAATCCATGAAAACCCCTAAGAAAAAAAATTAAAAACCTAAAACCACATTAACCCTTATAATCATACAAAATGATAAAACCCCTAAAATACCATAAAACTATAAAAACCCCAAAACCATAAAAATATTGAAAATCATTAAAAAAATAAAAAACACATAAAACCCAAAAAAACCACTAAAAAATATAAAAACCCTTTAAACCATAAATATCCTTAGAAATGTATCAAAAAACATAAAACCATAAAATAAAAAAAAACCAAAAAACTAAAAAAACTATCAAAATTATAAAACCATATAGACCCTCAAAATCCCAAAAAACAATAAAAATCCTAAAAAATACCAAAAAAATACCTAACATTGTAAAAACCATAAAACCCTAAAAACCCTAATAAATCCATAAAAATATAAAAAATCTTAATACCCTAAAAATAAAAAAATTGATAAAAACCATAAAAAACTCTAGAACCCCAAAAAAACCATAAAAATCACTTAAAAACATAAAACCCCTAAAAACCCTGGTGCTTGTGGGGTGTGATGATGTGGGGAGTAATCTCTTAGAGGCAGGATCACCTCCTATTACGGAAGGGACCAGCGGAGTGGAGGACCTGCCGTGTGATTATGTTGGGGACCCAACTGGGTTTTCTCTACCGCGACTCACTACTGTTTCAGGCGATATGGCCCGAACCTGCAAAGGTCCATGGTTGTTTTGGGTGTCCCAACTACTAAAGATCATTGTGTGCTGCTGCATGATATGATAATGGTTTAATGGGAAAGGTTTTCCCTTGAGGAGGAAGCTAAGAGACTCAGAGAGAGATTTGCTGAGGATGACCATAAGATAAATGTTGTTATGGCCAGGTCGAAGGACGGAAAGAATAAGCTGTTAGAAGGGGGTGCTGAAAATTTTGGGATTGGAAGAAAAAAAGGGAGTAAAAAGACCTCAAGTGCAACGAGTGATGGAGTCATTCGTGAGGAAGTAGTGCATCAGGACGGTTCTATCTCTGCTCTACCGAAGCGTAGGCTGCCAAAGGATTACTCTTCCCTCCCGCGAACTATGGTGACCCGTGCCACCTCCAAGAAGGCCAAGCTAAATCTCAAAGTCAATTCGCGGGAGCGGCCTTCACAAATTGCTGAGCAGGAGAGGGCCATAGAGAAGCTTTTGATGATGCTCAGAATGCAGGTTGAGTACGAGTCGGGCTGAGATTCTATGAATACGGATGCTGAATCAGACTTCTACATTAATGGTGTGGGCGCTGGCCTAGGTGCGAGCTTCGATTGTCGCGGTGTGGAGTTGGATGACTTTGGGGGTGATATTGACTGACATGCTTTTTTGTGAGTGTCTTTTCTTTTGAACCTTTTTATGTGTTTTTTCTTGATCTTTCCTTTTTTGGGGTCTTTGGGTCTTGGGTTGTTAAGGGTTTTTGGGTGCGGGTCGTTTGACCCCTCTCCTCCCTTGTCTGCTGTTTCTTTTTTCCATAATAAATTCTATGGGGGTCAGGAATAGCCTGCCTCACACCTCTTCTTCCCTAAAAACCCTAAAAACCACTAAAAACTCTAAAAACCCTTTAACCCCTAAAAATTCTAAGAAAACACTAAAACCCTTTACATACTAAAAATATCAAAATAACCAAATAAATAAAACAACAATAAAAACCTAAAACCATAAAACACTAACAATTTAAAGAAATACTAATAATCCATAAAACCCAAAAAATCTAAAAAACCTAATAACCCTTAAAACCCTAAGAAACCCTTAAAAACATTAAAAAAAAATAAAAAACCTAAAATTCCTAAAATACGCTAAGAACCCTAAAAACCCTAGACCCTAAAATTCCATAAATCCACTAATTTTTTTTAATCTTTTTCCAACAGGGGTATATCTGTTGGTAAAAGTGCATTTTGTGTTGGTAAAACGTTTTACCAACAAAAAATGTCCTGTTATTAAATTGTTTGTAAAAACTCTGTCACTAAATATTATTACAACAGATAAAATGATTCTGTTGCAATTATAATAATACCAACAGATGATATATATGATGGTAAAAATGTTTTAGCAACAGATTAATATGACTAATATATCTATTGGTAATATTATTAACATTTATAAACAATATCAAAATTTAATATTTTGTTGTAAATGAAACTGTAAATGTTGGTATTCCAATATTTATTATTAAAATTTTATATTATATTTATTAATATAATTATATATATTATATTATTATATTTATTATATAATAATTACAAAATTAGATTACATAAAACACCAAAAAATAGACTTTATTTGAGAAAAAAGTTCCAATATAATTTCAATACATGTTCAATATTCATGAAAATACAATAAGCTTCAAGAAACATATTACAATCATGTTTAAACATACTCAAACACGAAGTGAATTTACATGGAACTCAATAAAATGTCTTCTGCAATCTATTTCTCGCATACATGAGAAGTCACTGTTGTTGAATCCCCATAACTTCTCATTAGCAATTATCTACTATAGTGGATCAAGACATTCGCAACTTCACCATCATCCATTTGACTATAGTGGACCACCCTTTTATGTTTTAAGCAGTATGTATCCCTGCTCCCTCCACTTTAGACATTCAACATCATGAGAAACCTTCTGATCACAAACAAAATAATTTTAAAATAGTTTTCATTTAAATGCAAGATATGAAAATAATATCACATGATAATAAAACTATCATCCCATGATCAAAACAAGAGGATAATCACAATAGAAACATATAACGAATACCAAAACAATTTTTATAATGCGTGATATAAAAATAGCAAGTGAGCACAATAAGAAAAATCGATGGGTGCAAAAAAAATACAAGTGACCAAATTAACAGAAGATATCCAGTGATCAGAACAAATGAAAATAAAAACACATGATATAAAAATAACAAGAATATTATCTTACATGTGACCACACATAACTCAAAATTCTATAATCTAGTCCAAACCATATGATACATGAGTTGGTTTCCCACCCCACACCCCTAAAAAATTTATTAAGGAAAATGCATGTTGCAGTTCATACACAAGGTGCAATATCTCTATCAAGGAATTGAAAGATATTTCATGTATACATGACATTAACAAATATATCAGAGAGAAATAAAGGTCACAGTTTTAAGCATCGCAACCATTCTCCAGAAAAAGATGACTCATAATATCCAAAAAACAATACCATTCCAGTCAATCCATATCCCATATGTTATACCAGCAACAATTCTTAGAGCAGTAATTCTGGAAGGGAAGAAACCAAGTCCCAACAGATCAGAAAAGAACTCTCATCAGCCCAATATATTTCCATTAAGAGCATTTAATTCCATGAATAAGACTCACATCCTAGACTCGTTAGCATGCATATAAACCCAAAAAGACTATGTGCATCATGGATAAAAGGGAATCCAACCTGAATACCAAATGTCAATCCCTATAGTGGATCTTGATGTGGCTTCCTCACTCAGAAAAACCAGAACCTTTGACCAGCCTCAATAAAAAACATAAAAACTTCACAAACCGATATCATCACACCAAAATCATAGAAATCTAGAAAGGTCTAAAACTTCCAAGAACATTAAACAAATCTCCATGGAAGACAACATCAAGCAGGGGAAGATATGTGAGTGATTATTATTCAATAATCATTAGTGGTTAGCATGTGTATGTGTGGAACATAACACATAAGCAACATAAAATAGAAGATCAGGCACCAAAAACTGGAAAGAGAATGATGTTGTTTCACCTTATCGGAAAAAGAATAAAGATGATGTCTTTGTCTCATTTTTTGGCATGGACCTCGCCTTCTGAAGTGGTGGCACCACTACTGATTGACAGCGCTGAATTCTGAACAGAATGCTCAATGCCGAATGAGAAACAGCAGCACTTTTAGAGAGCATTGAACTAACCGAACCATCAAATAACTCTAGTTGAAGACCCGAAAAAGACCCACAAAAACATAGAAAATGAACAAAACACAACATCCAGAAAAATTCAATGGAATGGGGATGTGAATCCAAAAGGACATCCACTAGGGTGGGAATATTAACTAATCAAGGTCGAATAAACTCGATTGTCAAGGTAATGGTCAAATATATAAGTATGAGATGCATCAAGAGGTAGAGATATAGAAAACTAGAAGGATTTATAAAAAATATTCCTCGAATGTGTCTAATGTGAAGACCAATGGTGAACCAATTGAAGATTTAAGATGGGCGAAGACAAACTGAAAGGAAACTGAATAGCTTTGCATAGACATTATCAAGATAATGGAAACTCAGTTGCTGATTCATTGACCAGGTATTTGATAGCTTGAAGAATATAATTTTCTCATATAGATCATGTGAAGGTATGTAGTAGCTGGTATATTACTAAGTCATTGTACCACAGCTGAATCGACTTAGCTTCGGATCTGGATCGTTGATGAGAATCTGAGTCAAGTTGAAGACTATGTTTTCTAGATCACTGCTTGTTTCTGTTTTCTAGTATATATATTCAAGTCTGCACTATACTGATTATTGTGGCCATTTGTATAAAAGATGATGAATCACGTGCGCTCAATGAATTTCTAGAAATTACTTTTCCAGAAATAAATCCTCCGAACGACTGGTGAATGGTACCTGAGTCTGAAGTTGATTGGTTTGATCTCAGTAGACTATTAGAACAAATGATGTTGTTGGATACCTCTATTGCTGAGATAAGCACCCAATTAAAATAAATAATTGGGGGGAAAGGAGAAATTCAAATTGAAAATGGGGATATTTTGACGAATTTGGGAGGTGATTGTTTTAGAACTGGAAGTGAACCCAAGAACAGAAGCTAAACCCACAATTTTCTAGAGACTGAAATCAAGGTATAAATATGTTTAGATTATTTATTATATGGAATTACCTATAGGAGCATGTTTTAGGGGATTATAAAAAGTATCTATCAGGGAGAATAAGAATAGTGACAGATGCCATGTGTCTTTTTCTAATTAGAAATTGAGAAGCTGTGACATTGAGGTACCTCTTGGTGGAGTATTTAAAAATAATTTCTGATTCATTTGACAACAAATTCCTAACTGGAAAATCTTTTTTACAGAGAGAGTGAGAGTAGTGAGCAGGGTAGATGGAGTTTCAATCATGGATAAACTAATTGCGGTTATAAGCGAATGGAAACCAGAGGTGACATCTTCTGAGTCAAATTATTTTTTTAATTATTGTTTGTATCTTCTTCTTAGAATTTTTTTCTTGAAGAACTCCTGTTGTATCATTCATGAATAATGAATTCCACATGTGTTAGGTTACATGAAATGTCAACAAGGGGAAAAAAATATTAGAGTTCATGATCAGTAGTGGAATTATTGGATCACCTAAAGTGTACTGGGGATGAGTAACCTCTTGTAGAAGCAGATAACTCTTTAGGCAGGTCATATCTGGATATGATAGCAGTGGGGATGGAGAATCTGAGAATGAAAGTAGCGGCCAAACACCATTGATTCCATGAGGCTGCTCCAAATGAGGGCTCTGAACAGCAAACTCCTGACCTCGGGGGATGAGCGTGAAACCGACGGTGGGGGAGGATGTGACGGTGGTGAGAAGATTGATTCAGCAAGAAGAACGTAGACATCAGAGTAGATGGCCATTGAAGATCTGAAATCAGATTAGGGTACAGATGGGTCACACGCATCGCAAGGTGTAAAGGGAAAATCACTGTGAAAGGAGAATAATAAGATATCGGAGGAGAAGGAATGCTAACTGGCATGCGAAATCAGAAGAAGAGACAACTAGATTCCATGGCCGGAGGAGGGTGGCACACGCCGCTGGGGTTCCTGCTGGCTGGGGGCGTACAACCCAAACAAGAAGCGGGATGGGGTGTGTCGACGTGGGGGAGAGAGAACAGAAATGTAAAAATTAAAAAAATATAATAATAATAGTAATAATAATCATAATAATAATAATAAAAAGAACAACAAAATTTTTCCAATAAAATAAAATTAATCGGTCTAGTGTGACAATGGAAGACACAATAACGGTAATCTGATCACTGCGGCTCGAGACTTCTAATTTAAGGAAGATAGTGTCATATTATTGGTATAATTTTAAAACATATCATGATGTATAATAAATTTATATAAAATGTAAAAAGTTTTAAATTTATATATATTCTGAATAAAAAATTATATTGTTTATTTATAGTAAAATCATATATACGTGACTATTTTTTTAGTTTTTACTACATTCGTACTTATTCAAGTATCCAAAAATTATAATCACTTTTCAATAATTTTATATAATATATATATACACACTATATATCACAGACATATACTGTGTCAATGAAAACATATGATTATATTATTTTTTTAAAATATTTATAATTTATAACATTTAATGAAAATAATATATATACATATATATTCTTTTCTTTGTAAAATATATTATGTTATTGGATAATTTATTGCAACATATTTTTATAACGGTAAAAAAAATTGTTAGTAATAACAATTAATAGAAATAGATTTATTTTTTGGTAAAAAAATGTTAGTATTGATGTGATAAAGCAATAGATTTAACTGTTGGTAAAAGACTTGTTGGTGTTAAACGATCAATATCATCAGATATAACCGTTGGTAAAAACAAGTGTTGGTAGTTAAAATCTATACCAATAAAATTTAATATCTGTTGGAATTTCTCATTTTTACCAACAGATATATCATCTGTCAATAAATTTCTGTTGGTATAAGCTGTTTTTTTGTAACCATAAAATCCCTAAAAAGATAAAAAATCATAAAAATCCTAAAGATTCAATAAAAATCCATATAAACATAAAAAACCTCAGAACCATGAAAACCCTAAAAACCCATAAAAACAAAAAGAAATTAAAAACACAAAAAACCTAAAAAATATTAAAGACCTAATAAATGTAAAAAAATCCTAAAACCCTAATAAATAATAAAAAAATATAAAACCTTTAAAAAACCCATAAATTTCCTAAAAACCAACAAACACACAAAAAACCCCCTAAAAATGTAAAAAAACTGTAAAATAATTAAAAATACTAAAAATTAAACCCCCCTCAAATCCCATAAAACCATAGAAACCCTAAAATCCATATAAAACTATACAAAATCTCAAAATTCCTAAAAACACTAAATATCCATAAAAATCATAAAATACTAAAAATCCATAAAAACATAAAAAACCCTAAAATCACTAAAAACCCTAAGAAAATAGTAAAAACCGAAAAAACTTAAACCCATAGAAAACTTAAAAATGCTAAAAACCCTAAAACCCCAAAAAAAATCCTAAAAACCATACAAATGGTTAAAACACTTAAAATACCCTAAAACCCTAAAAGCTCACTAAAACTCTAAAAAACATTCAAACAAATATTTTTTAAATAAAAATAATAACCCCTTAAAAATCTTAAGAAATAAAAAAAATCCCTAAAAATCTAAAAAACCATTAAAATCCTAAAAATCCATAAGAGAACCTAAAAACATAAAAATCCTAAAACCCTAAAACACTCATAAAACTTTAAAAAAACCAAAAAAAATTAAAAGCTCTAAAAACCTAGAAAATTCTAAAAACCATAAAACCCTAAAACCACCCAAAATCCATAAAAACCCTAAATACCTCAAAAATCTTACAAAATCCATAAAAATACAAAAAAGAAAAAATCTATAATAACTTATAAAAACCCAGAAAACCCTTACAACTCTAAAAAATGTTAAACCCCTAAAATCCTAAAGAATGCTAAAACACAAAAAATACCCAAAAACTTCTCAAACACATAAATCACCTAAAAATCTAAAAAACCCATAAAACCTTGAAAAAACTAAAAACATTAAAAACTATTCAAACCCCTAAAAACATTAAAAACTTCAAAAAATCCATAAAAAACCAAAAAAACTCCAAATCCCTTACAAATCCTAAAAACCCTAAAAACCCAAAACCTTTGAAAACTGTAAACATCCATAAAAAACGTAAAAATTCATAAAAATCTAAAACATTTCTTGAAAAACTATAAAAACAAAAAAATACCTAAAAACCTTGAAAACCCATAAGACCACATAATATATCAGAAAAAGATAAAAACCCCTAAAAATATAAATAATACTAACATCCTCAAAAAACCATAAAAACCAAAAAACCCCTCAAAATACCTAAAAACCATAAAAACCATAAAAACCCGAAAATAATCGTTAAAAAGACTAAAAAGTAAAAACCCTAAAAACCCTGAAAACCCCTAGGAAAACCTTAAAATCATAACAACAATTAAAACCCTATAAACCAAAAATACACTTAAAACCCTAAAAAACCTTAATAGACCCTAAAAACCATAAAACCCCTAAAAACCGCAAAAACCCTAAAACCCAATAAAAACCCAAAAACCACTTAATAATGTAAAAACCCTTCAAACCCCTAAAAATGATAAAAAAATATAAAATACTTAAAACGCCTAAAAAACTCAAAAAACCCTAAAAATTTAAAAAAATAAATAAAAACCTAAAAACCATAAAAAATTCCTAAAAATCTTTTAAAACCCCTAAAAATACCTAAAAACATAAAAAAACTAAATAACTCCTAATGAAACCATTAAAAACTAAAATAACTAAAATCACCTAAAACCTAAAAGATTCTAAAAACCACCAAACCCCCAAAACTCCTAAAAACCCTAAAAATCCTGAAAAAATGTAAAATCCATAAAAATCATAAAAATACATAAAAATACCTAAAAACAAACAGAACCTAAGAACCATTAAAACCCTAATAAAACGTTAAAAACCTAAAAACCCTAAAAACCCCCAAAAACCTTAACAATGTTAAAAACCCTACAAAACCCTAAAAGAGACTAAACCCATTAAAAACCCTTAAATACCATGAAAATAGCTAAAACATTTAAAACCCCCAAAAATCCCTAGAAACACTAATACCAAAAAAACCCTTAAAACATTTAAAAACATTAAAAAACTCTAAAAAATTAAAAAACTATAAAAATATTAAAAACCCTAAAAACTAAAAAACTATACAAACAAAAAAACCCTGAAGACCATGAAAATCCTAACAAAATGTAAAATATCCAAAAATAATAATACCCTAAAAACCCTAAAAAACCCATAAGAGAACATTAAAAACATAAATACACACAAAACCCCTAAAAATATAAAAAAATGCTAAAAACCCTAAAAACCCATATAAACATATAAAATCCATAAAAAACCCCAAAAAAACCATAAAAATCCTAAAACAATCAATAAAAGTCCATATAAATATAAAAATTCCTAAAATCCACAAAAAAATTCTAAGGAATTCTTAAAACAAAAAAATTAATTAAAACCTCTATAAATTGAAAAACACTAAAAATACTGGAAACCCCAAAACAATCGAAACCCTAAAAACACTAAAAAAACGAAGTCCCTAAAACCATAAAAACTATTAAAATCCTAAAAATCCTTAGAATCTCTAAAAATGTAAAAAACCATGGAAACCATGAAAAACCATAAGAAATCCTTAAAAATTTAAAACACTTAAAACACCTAAAACACCAAAACATTTTCTAATTCCCCAAAAAATACCCAAAACGACACTAAAAACCTTAAAACCCCTAAAATTATGAAACCCCTTAAAACCTATAAAACCAATATGAACTATAAAAACCATTTAAACCCCAAAAAACAATAAAATACTATAAAATACATTAAAAAACCTAAAAACTAAAAAACACCGAAAACCTAAATAAATCATAAAAATCATAAAAAAATTAAAATCCATAAAAATAACCAAAAAACTAAATACTATAAGAAACCTAAAAATACTTAAAAATAACTAAAAAACTAAAAAATTGTAAAACCCACGAAAAACCTTTAATACATAAAAACACTTAAAACACCTAAAAAACCTAAAAATGACGAAAACCCTAAAATCAATAAAAGTATAAAAAATTTAAAAAAACCCAAAAAATTGTTAAAATCCATAAAACCCAAAAATCCCATAAAAATACCAGCAAAGATGCAAAAAATACCTAAGAATGTAAAAAAGCCTAATAACCTTAAAAACTGGTAAAAAATGTAAACCCTAAAACCATAAAACCCTAAAAAAACAATATAACCCATAAATAATATAAAATTACCTAAAACCCATAAAAATCATAAAACCACCAAAAACATTAGAAACCATTAAAACCCCTACATTGATAAAAAACTATAAAAAACCGTAAAACCCAAGAAAACATAGAAAAATCATAAATCCCTAAAAACCCTAAAATCCCTAAAAACCCTAGAACCCTCAATATCCCTCAAATCCATAAAATACCATAAAAATCTTAAAAATCTCTAAAAACATAAAAAAACTAAAAGGATGAAAAACCAGAAGAAAACCTTAAAATCATAAAAACAAATAAAACCACCAAAACATCTAAAGAACCTAGAGAATTTTAAAACCCAAAAACCCCTAAAAACTTCTAGGAAACCATAAAACCCATCAAATCTGTAAAAATATTTGAAAAATAACTAAAAATTCTAAAAACACTTGATAATTTCTAAAACCATAAAAATTATAAAAACCCTAAAAACTCTAAAAAACCATAAAGACCTAAAATCACTTAAAAACTAAAAAATTTAAATTTGATAAAAACCATAAAAACCCTAGAAATACCATAAAACCATAAAACCCTTAAAATCCATAAACCCTAAAAACCCCTAAAACCCTAAAACACTAAAAACTCCACAATCCCTAAAACCCCCTAAAAACTCTAAAAAACTATAAAAATACCTTTAAAACCCATAGAAACTAAAAAAATTTAAATCCCAAAATAACATTAAAAACCCTAAAACCCCTAAATACCATAAAATCAGACTAATTCCCTAAAACCCTAAAAACCCGTATAAACCCTAAAAAATCCCAAAAAATACCTAAAAACAATAAAAACCCTAAAAAATCCT
This sequence comes from Viscum album, assembly GCA_963277665.1. Lineage (NCBI taxonomy): Eukaryota > Viridiplantae > Streptophyta > Magnoliopsida > Santalales > Viscaceae > Viscum > Viscum album. Next base: position 1,418,971,492 of record OY728136.1, on the reverse strand, counting down.
AAAAAAGCAACAGAAAACCATAAAAATCTTAAAACAATTAAAACCCCAAAGAATCCAAAATATTTTAAAAACCGTAAAAATTTTCAAAAACACTAAAAAACCTGTAAAACCCTAAAAAACTCAAAAAAACCATAAAACCCCAAAAAAATAAAAACCCTAAAATCTCTAAATCCCATATAAAAACCCAAAAAAACCTTAAAAATGACCTAAAAATCTGTAAAATGTTTAAAAAACAATTAAAACCAGAATATAACCTAATAAAACCGTAAAAACCTAAAAACACACAAAACCCCTAAAAACCTAAAAAATGACCAAAACCCTAAAACCATAATTTTTTTAAATATAAAACTTCCTAAAAACCCTAAAACCATAAAAAACTAAAAGGCACTAAAAATCCATAAAAATATAAAAACCGTAAAAGCCCATAAAGCCATAAGAAAACCATAATACATAAAAACACATTAAACCACTTAAATCATAGAAAATGTTAAAAGTCATAAAAACCCAAAAAAAACCAAAAAATCCCTCAAAACAATACAAAACCTTAAAAATCCAATAAAACATTAAAAATCTGTAAATATTTAAAAAAACCATAACAACCATTAAAACCTTAAGAAAACCATGAAAACCTAAAAATATTTAAAACCCCAAAAAACCTAAAAAATGATAAAACCCCTAAAAAACGTAAAAATATAAAAATCCTGAAAACCCTAAAACCAAAAAAAACCTATAAATACCCTAAAACACCATAAATTCTAAAAATCCTTTAATCCCCTAAAAACACTAAAAATACTGCAAAAATTTTAAAACAATAAAAAATTCAAAAAAAACCTAAAACCCCTAAAAATAATAAAACCCTAATAACCCCTAAAAACCATAAAAAACATTAAATCCCCAAGAAACAATAAAAAAACCGTAAAATTAATAAATTGGGAAAAAACCATAAAAACCCTAGAAAGCCCCAAGAAATCCTTAAAATCCAAAATACACTTAAACCCCCTGAAAATCCAAGAAAATGATAAAAACCAACAAATGCTCAAAATCCAAATAAACTAATACCCCCCAAACCCTAAAAACCCTAAAAACAATAAAATTATTTAATGTCCATAAAAATACAAAAAAAACATAAAAAACTAAACCCATGAAAAACCCTATGAAAACCGTAAAAACCCAAAATCACATAAATCCCATAAAAACCAAAAAATTCTTAAAATCCATAACGACCCAAAAACCATAAAAGATCCAAAAAACCATAAAACCCTTAAAAAGATTAAAAACCCTAAAACCCATAAATACCTATAAAAACTCTAAAAAATTTAAAAAACCATTAAACCCATAAAATCATTTAAAACACTAATAAATCTTAAAAAATGAAAAACACCAAAAACCCCTAAAAACCTAAAAACTACATAAATCCCAAGAAACCATTAAAAACCATAAAATCCTCAAAATCCCTAAATCCCATAAAAATCCATAAAGTTTTAATAAAATCCCTCAAAACCCTAAAAACATAAAAACCCTAAAACCCTTTAAAACCCCTAAGAAAACCATAAAAACCAAAAAACACTGAAACCCTCTAAAAACCAAAAATATCTAAAAACCTTAAAAACCATAAAAACCTAAAAACCATAAAAACCTTGAATAGATTTTAAAACCAATAAAGACTTAGAAAAAACCTAAAAACCCACCAAAAACTCTAAAAACCATTAAAACCCCAAAAATCATTAAAACCTGTCAAAAACATTAAAACTCTCGAAAACTGAACGAAAACCCCAAAACCCATGAATCCCTCAAAATCCCTAAAAAACCAAAAATCCACTAAAATACAATAAAAGCTGTAAAGATATCTAAAATGAAAAAAACCATAAAACCCCTAAAAAGGAAATAAAAACATGAAAAAGATAGTTTAAAACACTAGAAACAACTAAATACCTTAAAAAACCCAAAACAAATAAAAAACCCAACAACCCCTCAAATTCCCTAAAAATCCTAAAAACCATAAAAATCCTAATAAATACCTAAAAAACCCTAAAAATTTAAAACCCAAAAAAATCCAAAAAAATCCAAATAAAGTTTTAAAACAAAAAACACTTTAAACCCGCAAAACCTAAAGTGATAAAAACCCAAAAAACACTAAAAAACCTTTAAAACCACTTAAAACTTAAAAACCCATAAAAACCAGAACAAAATCCCCAAAAAATATGAAAACCACAAAAGCCCTCTAAAAACACCAAAAATACTTTAAAATCCTTAAAATGTTTAATTACAAAAAAAAACTTAAAACCCCTAGAAACTCAAAAAAACATAAAAACTAAAAAAACCTAAATGACACTAAAATCCTCAAAATCCCTAAAACCCTTAAAAACCAATTGAAAACCTAAATAATCCCGAAAAATTAGTAAGAAGGTAAAAAAACACTAAGAAAACCTTAAAAACCAAAAACCACTTAAAACCCCTAAAAAACCAAAACAATGTTAAAACCTTAAAAAACTTAAAAACCTTTAGAAACCCTAAGAACCCTTAAAAACAATAAAACTTTTAAAAATAGATAAATATCCTAAAAACACCTAAAAATATCAATAAAATTAAAATATGCTAAAAACTATGAAAACCCGTTACAAAACCACAAAATAATAAAAAAACACCAAACCCAAAAAATAAAAAACCATTAAGCCCCCAAAACCCTAAAAGTCCCTAAAAACTTAAAATACCTCTAAAAACCTTAAAAACCAATAAAAACATTAAAAAATTATAAAATCCAATAAAATCATTAAAAACCACTAAAAATCTAAAATCCCTTTATGCCCCTAAATTTTTTTAAAAAATATAAAAACCTTAAACACCCTAAAAACCCAAAAACCCCATGAAAACACTAAAAACACACAAAAACTCTAAAAACCATCAAAACACCTAAAAAACCCCCAAATCCATAAAAATAATAAAAATCCCAAAGAACCCTAAAATCATAAAAAAACACCAAAAACTGAAAAATACCTAAGATAACCTTAAAAACCTAAAAACACTTAAAACCCCAAGAAACCTAAAAATTATAAAAACCGTACAAGCCTGAAAACCCAAAAAATTATTAAAAATACTAAAAAAATCATAAAAATCAGAAAATATTACTAAAAACCTAAAAACCGTAATGGCCATGAAAAAAATAAAGTCTTAAAAACCAAAAAAAACACTTAAAATCCCAAAGGAATACAAAATATTAAAACTGTAAAAAATGATCAAAAAAACCGAAGCATCTAAAAATAAATAAAAACCATAAAACCCCTTAAAAACTTTAAAACCCCCAAAACTGCATAAAAACCTTAAAAAACTACTGAAAAGCCTTAAAACGTTAAAAAAATATGAAAACCCTTAGAACTGTAAAAAACTAAAAAAACAATAAATCCCCCCCAAAAAACTATAAAATCCTTAAATATCCTAACGTGACATAAAACCCCTCAAAATCATTAGAAATATAAAAAATGATAAAAATCCTAAAAATCACAAAAGGTCCATAAAATGTATAAAATTCAAAAACCCTAAAAAACCTGAAGAAAAGCTAAAAAACACTAAAAACACCTAAAAACACCTAAAAACATAAAAAAACACCAGAAATTCTAAAGTCCATAAAAAAACTCTAAAAAACAGTAAACCCCTTTAAATCCATAAAAGTCGTAAAAATCCTAAAAATCCCTAAAAAATGTAAAATTGGTCTAGCGACGCTGGTCGGGGTCTTCTCGATCTTACATTGCAGAAGCTCGTTTCTTCTATCGGTTCGCGAAGCAGCTGCAGGTGCGTTCTCAACCTTGTCTTTCAGATTCGCCTTTACTCCAGTTTGTTGCTGCTTGTTTCGGTCAGACCTTCTGGCATTCCATGTTCTCATAATTGCTTTCGGTTCTGAAAGGACGCTGGTTTATGGGTCTGCTGAGATGTGTTTGGCGATTTTTTTTGGATTGCGGTTTGCTGTACTAAGAGGTGTGGAATGCTGAAAGTTGTCTGGTTTGAAGATCATGACTGCTGGTTGTTAAGCTGCGACTGTTCCGAGAATTCTCTGTTTGCTGGCATGCTGGGTTGTGATGAAGCTGTGGGTTTTAATTCGAGGTGCTGGTGGCGCTGTGCTATTTTCTGTTGTGCTATTCGTTGTACCTCTTCGTGCGACATGGTGGAGGATGCAAGGTGTTGGATGCTGGATTTTACGAAATTTGATGATGGATGCTGTATGGAAGTGTACTCTGCTTGCTGGTTCTTGGTGAGGACGTGTGGGTGTTTGGTTTTTGCTGCTGCTGTGGATGAGTTTGTTGCTGTGCTGCTAGAGTGGAAATGGGATGCTGGGAGATGTTTGGTGGCCGAAAGAGGTGATGGATGTCTGAAAATGAGGATGCTGGTTGCTGGTTTGTTGTGGATGCTGGTTGGCTGGTTTCTGCTGCTGGATGTTGTTTGCTGCTGTAGTCTGAATGCTGGTTGTTGGTTAGCTGTGAGCTGCTGGATGCTGGTTAACGCTGGATGTAGTGCCGTTGGATGCTGGTACTCGCTGGATGTGATGTGATGATGCTGCGATTTTGTCTATTTTTGTGCCTTTTTATTTCTTTGTTCCTCTTTCTTCGGCGTGGGTTGTAAGGGTTTTTGGGTGTGGGTCGTTCGACCCATCCCCTCCCTTGTCTGCTGTGTTTGTGTCTTTTTGTTTAATAAATTTTGGGGGGTGCCAGGAATAGACTGGACCTGAGCCTTCTTTGCCTAAAAATGTAAAACCCCTAAAACATCAAAAATCGATAACAACACCAAAAATCCTAAAAAGACATAAAACCCCAAAAAAACCCTAAAATATATTAAAACACAAAAACCCCCTAAAATCCATTAAAATAGAAAACTCCTTAAAAATCCTAGAAACCCCCAAAACCCCAAAACACACTAAAAACTCTTAGAAAACAATAAAACCCAAAAAATGTTAAAATTTATGAAAATCATTAAAGGATTAAAAAACTAGAAAACCCCTAAGAAACCAAAAAACAAAATAAACACTTAAAACCCCTAAATATACCTAAAAATATAAAAAACCATCAAAATCCATGAAACCCCTAAGGAAACCGTAAAAACATAAAAAAAAATATCCCTAAAAACCTAAAAAAATAAAAAATCCTAAAAACCTAAAACACCTAAAAACCTTTAAACATTATAAACATACTAAATAATAAAAAAAAATATATGAAAAAGCCTTAAATTTTTTTAAAAATATAAATAAAACCTTAAAACCCAGAAAATTCCAAAGAAAATATTTGAAATAAAAATTACATAAAACCCCTAAAATCCAAAAAAATGTTAAAAACCCAAAAAAAATCCTAAAAGACCCTAAGACCCCAAAACCCCTAAAAACCTTAAAGAACACCTAAAATTTTAAAAAGCCTCAAATTACATAAAACCCATAAAACACTTAAAAACAATAAATTTATTTTAATCCCCTGAAAAAATTAAAACATTAAAATAACCTTACAAACCCTAAAAACTCAAAAAACACTAAAACCCAAGAAAAAAACTTTGAAACCCCAAAAATCCCAAACCCTAAAAACCCATTAAAACCTAAAAATCAATAATTAACCTAAAATCCCTAAAAATATGTAAATACTAAAAACTCAAAAATAACTAAGAAAACCTAAAAATCCTAGAAAAACCTTTAAAATTATAAAGACCCAAAAAAACCCTTAAAACATAAAAAACGTAAAAATTCCTAAAACCCTAAAAAATAGCGTAAAATCCCTAAAATACCATGAAAATGTAAAAATACCTTAAAATCCTGAAAATCACTATGAAAACCATAAAAAACTAAAACCATTTAAAACCCTATGAATCCTAAAAACCACTAAAAACACTGAAACCCCTAAAAAGAACCTAAAACCCTAAAACCCCCTAAAAACCATAGAAACCAACAAAACCTGGAAAACACCTAAATCACTAAAGACTATAAAACCCCCATAAATCCATAAAAACATTAAAAACTATAAAAACCTTGAAAACAATAAAAAAAATCAAAAAATCCCTAAAAACATAAAAACTCTAACACCTAAAAATCCTGAAAACCATAAATATCGCAAGAAAACCAAAAACCATAAAAATTATAGAAAAGACCTTCAAATCCTTATAAAGAGAAAAAACACTGAAAAACCTTAAAAACCTTAAGAAACCATTAAAAACCTATAAAATAATTAAAACACCTAAAAACCTTAAAATTCTAAAAACCCTACAACTCATAAAAAATGTAAAAACCCTAAAACCCTCAAAATCCCTAAAACCCATAAAAATCCTAAAAATACTAAAAAATTCCTATAAATCCCAAAAATATGTAAAAGCCCTGAAAACCTTGAAAAACCCTGATAAAACCTTAGAAACTAAAAATCACTTAAAACTCTAAAAATCAAAAAATAATGTTGAAAATACTAAAAACCAATAAAAAGAAGTAAAAAACCACAAACCCCCTAAATCCCATAAAACCCCAAAAAATTTAAAATCCCAAAAAACTGAAAAAAATCTTTAAAACCCACTAAAACTTCTAAAAATACTTTAACCACCTAAATACGTTAAAATAATATAAAAATATAAAAACCCTAAAAAACTTATAAAATCCATAAAACCCAAAAAAATATAATAACCCTAAAACCCAAAAAAATCTCTAAATCCCCAAAAAATAAAAAACACCTAAAAACCATAAAAATCCTAATAAAACACTAAAAACCAAAATACATCAAAAACATCAAAAACCAGAAAAAACCCATTAAAACCATAAAAACCTAAATACATGTAAACCCCCTAAAAATCCTTAAAAACACTAAAAACCCTAAATACCTGAAATAATCCTAGAAACCCCAATACCCCTCAATGTCCATAAAAACCTTAAAACCTATAAAAATTATAAAAAGTACTAAAAATCCATAAAAAACTAAAAAACCTAAAAAAACGAAAACCCAATGAAAACATTAAAAAACTAAAAAACTTATAAAAACTAAAAAACTAAAAATTGTTAAAAACCCAAACAACAATAAATACCCTAAAAATAATAATGACCTTAAAAACCCATAAAACCACATAAAACCAGAAAACCCATAAAAACTCTAAAAATCCTTTAACTGCTAAAAATAGTAAAAAAAGACTCTAAGAACTTTTAAAATCCCAAAATACTAAAAATACCCTAGAATCCTATAAATTAAGAAAAACCGTAAACCCTAAATATCGAAAAAATACTCAAAATCCCTAATAATCACAAAAAACCCAAAACCTATATAATTCTAAAAATCCTTCAAACCCATAAAAATCCCTAAAAATACCTAAGAAAATGTTAAAAACCAAAAAACATTTAAATCATTAAAAACATTGATAACCCTCAAAAAACCTAAAACCCTCAGAATCCCTAAAACACCCAAAAACTATAAAAATCCAAAAACAATACCTAAAAACAAAAAAACCCTATAAAATTATGAAAAACCCTAAGAATACATTAAAATCCTAAAAAACACTTAAACCCACTAAATATCTAAATGAATGCTAAAAACCATAAAAATACCCAAAATCCCCTAAAAACAATAAAACCCCTAAATCCCTAACCCCCCCCGCAAATACCTAAAAGCCCAAAAAACAAAAAAAAAACCCAAAAATCCATTAAATGAAATTTAAAAACTCTAGAAAAAAATGACCATAAAAACTAAAAAAATCTAAAAACCCCCAAAAAACAATTTAACACTAAAAATACTAAAAACCCCTAAAACCATCAAAACCCATAAAAACCATAAAATCTCATAAGAATATAAAAATCCCTAAAAATAATAAAAAACATAATAAATCATAAAATTACTGAAAAACAATATGAAACCCATAAATCCCTAAAAACACCTAAAACCCGAAGAAACCTAAAAACACTAAAACCCTTAAAAAACCTAAACCCTCCCCCAAAGGCCCTCAAAATCCGTAAAAAACCTAAAAAAATTAAAATCCCTAAAAACATTAAAACCCTTAAATCCATACAAAAACCTCAAAATACAAAAAACACAAAAAACACCTTAAAATATAAAATGATAAAAACAGTAAAAATCCAAAAAAGACACTAAAAACCACTAAAACCCGAAAAAAATTCTAACTCCTTAAAAACCATAAAAACCATCAAAAACTATAAAACCCCACTAAAAACATGAAAATTACTTTAATCCCCTGAAAAAATTTTAAAACACCATGAAAATACTGAAAAAATCAAAAAACTCTACATACCCAATAAACCATAAAGACCCTAAAAACCCTAAAAATACCTAAAACCCATAAAACCCATTTAAAAAATCTTCAAAATACTTAAAAACATAAAGTCCACTAAAACCCTTGAAAACCCCTAAGAGAACCCTAGAAACCTAAAATCACTTAAAACCCCCTAAAAATCCCTAAAACCCATAAAAAACTAAAAAACCTAAAAATCACAAAAAAAATGTAAAAAACCCTAATATCCATAAAACCCATAAAAACCCTCAAAAACCTATTAAAACTTACAACCCCTAAATAAAAAAACACTAAAATCCATAAAAAGACCATAAAACCCCTAAAACCACTAAATAATAAAAATACACCAATAAAACCTAAAAACACTGAAAACCTAGAGAACCTATAAAACCACAAAAAAAATATAGGTAACCCTTTAACCCCTCAAAATGTCAAAATACTATAAAAAACCATAAAAATCCTAAAAACTCAAAAAACACTAAAGATCCCAAAAAAATCATAAAAAAATTAATAAAAAACATCAAACAACATAAAAAAATAAAAAACTGAAAATCCCTCTGAAAACCATAAAACCAAAAAAACACTTAAAACCCAAAAAATTATAAATACGCATAAAACACTAAAAACATGAAAAAACTATAAAAAACCCTAACCCCCTCCCCCCCACAAATCCCTAAAACCCCATGAAAACCCTAATAATTGATTTAAAATAACTAAAAACTTAAAAAACTCTATAAATGATGAAAATCCATAAAAAATATTAAAAACCTAAAAAAACATAAAATATGTTAAAACTCAAAAAACGCTAAAAACTCTAAAAGACCCTAAAACCCCTAAAACCACCCTAAAAACCCCAATACCCCTAAAACATTAAATATTATTAAAACAGGTAAAACCATAAAAATGATAAAAACCCTAAAAAACCCTAAAAACCATAAAACCAAAAAAAAACCATAAATCCCCCTAAAAACATAAAAATCCCATAACCCCGTAAAAACCCTAAAAACAATTAATAAATTTAAAAATATTAAAAGACAATAAAAACTTTAAGAACACTAAAAACCTTTAAAAACTCTAAAATCTCAGAAAACCATAAAAACACAAAAACCCTAATACCCAAGAACTTGTAAAAACGTCAAAATCCATAAAAACACTAAAAATCACTAAAAATCCAAAAAAAATCCTAAAAATAACTAAAAATGTAAGAATCCCTTAAATCCTTTTAAAGTCCTAAGGAATCCATAAAAACATAAAAACATAAACCCCTTAAAAACATAAAATTCTAGAAAAACTATAAACATCCCTAAAACCATAAAAACCATAAAACCCGCAAAATCCCTAAAAACCCTAAATATCTATAAAAATCCTAAAAATCCCAAAAAATCAGTTAAAACATAAAAAACTATTTAAACCTGAAAACACTAAAAACTAAAAAGAACCTAAAACCCATAAATATTATAAAACCACTAAAAACGCTAAAACATATTTAAACCCCTAAAAACATGAGAACTCTATAAATCATAAAACCCCAAAAACTAAAAAAAACTAAATACTCAAAAAAAATATCATAAGAAACATAACAAAATACCTAAACCCCTCAAAATCCCTAAAAACAAGAAAAAAAATATAAAAATAAAAAAATCACTAAATTCTCTAAAATGTAAAAGCAATAAAATCCATTAAATCCATTAAGAAAACCTAAAAATAAAATCACACTAAAAAACCCCTAAAAATTCTAAAACCCAAAAACCTATAAATCCCTTAGAACCATAAAACCACTAAATTCCATAAAAAATCCTAAAACCCCATAAAATTTTAAAAAAACTACAAATACCTATAGAAACTCTTTAAATCCCTAAAAATGTTAATAAATTCTAAAAATAGTAAAACCCTTAAAAACTCAAAAAACAGTAAAAATAAAAAAAAACATAAAAAACCATAAAAAACTAAAAACCAATGAAAACCCTCAAAATCACTAAAGGACAAAAAAATAAAAAAACATGTCCCTATAAATTCATAAAAATGTAAAAACCACTAAATCCGTGAACACCCCTAAGAAAACATTAAGAAGCTAAAATAACTTTAAAAACATAAAAATTATAAAATGTTGTGGCCCCTAAATAACAGAAAAAACCCCCAAAACCCTAAAACTCTTCAAAATCCCAAAAACCCAAAAAAAACCTATATAAATCCTGAAAATCCTAAAAATCAATAAAAATATAAACACTATAAACACCCTAGAAACCCTAGAAACCCTAAAACCCCTAATAAAACTCCAAAAGCCTAATAACACTTAAAACCCCTAAAACCTAAAAATTTACAAACCTTATAAAAGACACAAAAACCCTACAAACCCTAAAAACTAAAAAAACTAAAACCTTAAAAACTATAAAAACCCTAAACCCCATAAAAACCCTAAAACCTCTAAAAGGTATAAAAACACTTAAAACATTAATAATAGATAAAAATTCTTAAAACCCTTAAAGAACTCAAGAAAACCCTAAAAATAAACAAAATCATAAAAACCATAAAAAATCAAAAAACACCGCAAAATCCCTAAAGACCCATAAAAATCCAAAAAAGGTACTAATAATCACTAAAAACATAAAAAACACTAAAAACCTTAATATCCTGGAAAACCATAATGAAAATTTAAAAAAAAATTAAAACCCCAAAACTATAAAAAATGATAAAAACACTAAAAACCTTATAAACATTAAAAAATCATAAAACCCATAAAACTGCTAAAAAATATAAAAAATCTAAAAACACTTTAAACTAAAAAACACATTAAAAACACTAAAAACCCTTAAACCCCTAAAAACTATAAAAACCATAAAACCCAAAAAAACCATATTAACCCATAAAACCCATAAAATATATAAAAACTAAAAAATTCCATAAAAATATTAAAAAATCCGTAAAAATACCTAAATCATAAAAAACTCTAAAAACATGAAAATCCCTAAGAAACCCCTAAAAACTTCAAAAATTATCGAAATCCCTATTTTCTTAAAAAAACTAAATACCCTAGAAAAAAGTAAAACCCATAAAACCCCTTAAAACCCTCAAAGTCAACAAAATACATTAGAAACCATAAAAATTAAAAAAAAATTAATAAACACTAAAAACTGAAAACACTATGAAAATTAGAAAAATCAAAAACACTTAATACCCCTAAAAAACCAAAATATTCTAAAATCGTTAAAAACCCTAAAAAAAACAGAATACAAAAAAACCTTATAACCATAAAAACCCATAAAATACATAAAACACAAAACCCCCTAAAAACTATAAACACCATTTAATCCCTAAAAACCCAAAAAAACTGAAAAACCTCTAAGAGCACTAAACACCCATAAAACCCACAAAATCCCTAAAAACCTAAAAACCATAAATATAAAAAAATCTCTATAAATCCCTAAAAATTTAAAAAATCTAAAAACCCTAAAAACCCGTAATAAAACCTGAAAAAACAAAAAACACTTAAAACCCCAAAAAAACAAAAAAAACAATAAATAACCAAAAACCTAAAAAACCATAAACCCTTAAAATCCTTTAAAAAGCATCAAAATAACTAAAAACACTAAAAACCCAGAAAATCAAAAAAGGGCATAAAATTCCCTTAAAATGTAAAAAAACCTAAAAGACACTAATAAAACATTAAAAACCAAAAAACACTTAAAACTCCTAAAGAACCTAATATCACTAAAAACCCTAAAACCCTATAAGTTTAAAAACCCCTTTAAACCCAAAAAAATGTTTGAAAAGTCTAAAAAAATAGAAACACTAAAAGACCCCATAAAAACCATAAAAACCATAAAAACCAAAAAAAAACATAAAACCCCTCTATCTCACTTAAAACCTAAAACGGTAAAAGACCTAAAAATCCCCAAAATTCATAAAATTGTAAAAAACACCAAAACACCTACAAAACCCTATGAAAACATTAAAAACAAAAAATTACATAAAATACATAAAAACCAATTTATGAAAAAAAATCCTAAGACCATCTGAACTAGTAGAACCAGAAGTTGTTGCAGCTACGAGGGGCACTGGACTAGGACATGATAAGATAGACCTCTGAAGAAAACCATAACATGACGTGTCTCTTGTTAAGAAATCCGACAATTTATTGGTCTTAAAAACCCCAAAATCCAATATAAATATATCAAAAGAGTTGACCGATGGGCGACACTGCTTAAATCGCATAATCAAGAAGAGATTTTGAAGATCCAAGGTAGTGATGAATTCCGATGTTGAGATCGTATGTTACGGGCCATTAAATAGATCTGGGACATTAGGGTTGAATGGGAGATTTGTTGAAAAGTTGGGAGATAGTCAGGGTTTGATAAAGGGGAGAGCAAGCGAGGGGTTCCCTCAAGTGATTACAAAGGTCCCTCCACCAATGATGGAGGAGGAAGCGGTTCTTCGACCATCACTTCCATTGGGAATGGGCCACCATCACAAACACCCTATGTCATGATAAATTACCCCTATGGCTCATAAGTACAAGAATACCACAAAAAACCCAAAACCCCTCAAAATCCTTACAAACCATAAAATGAATAAAAACAATAAAAATATAAAAAAATCCCTATAAATAACAAAATAAAAATAAAAAACCCAAAATATCCCTAAAAACATAAAAACCGCAAAAATCAGGAAAACCCATACGAAAACCATCAAAACATAAAAACACTTGAAACCCCAAACAAAAATAAAAAATTATAAAATATATAAAAACCCTAAAATATCGAAAAATAACTACAAAGCCTAAAAACCGACAAAATCTTTTAAACCCCCCAAAAATAATAAAAATACTAAAAAACCCAAAAACATAAATACCCAAAAATCCATGAAGACCCCTAAGAAAAAAAGTAAAAACCTAAAAACACATAAACCTATATAAACATACAAAATGCTAAAACCCCTAAAATACCATAAAACTATAAAAACCCCAAAACCATAAAAATAGTGAAAATAATTAATAAATAAAAAACCCATAAAACCCAAAAACACACTAAAAAATCTAAAAACCCTTTAAACCATAAATATCATTAGAAAAATATCAAAAATTTAAAACCCTAAAATACAAAAAAAACCCCTAAAAACTAAAAAACTATCAAAATTATAAAACCATAGAGACCCTCAAAATCCCAAAAAACCATAAAAATCCTAAAAAATACCAAAAAATACCTAACAATGTAAAAACCATACAACCCTAAAAACCCTAATAAATCCATAAAAATATAAAAAATCTTAATACCCTAAAAATCAAAATAATGATAAAAACAATAAAAACTCTAGAACCCAAAAAAACCATAAAAATTACTTAAAACCATAAAACCCCTAAAACCCCTGGTGCTTGTGGGGTGTGATGATGTGGGGAGTACTCTCTTAGAGGCAGGCTCACCTCCTATTGCGGAAGGGACCAGCGGAGTGGAGGACCTGTTGTGTGATTCTGTTGTGGACCCGACTGGGTTTTCTCCGCCGCGACTCACTACTGTTTTAGGCGATATGGCCCTGAACCTGAAAAGGTCCATGGTTGTTTTTGGGGTCCCAACTGCTGAAGATCATTGTGTGCAGCTGCATGATATGATGATGGTTGAATGGGAAAGGTTTTCCATTGAGGGGGAAGCTAAGAGACTCGGAGATAGATTTACTGAGGATGACCACATGATAAATGCAGTTATGGCCAGGTCGAAGGACGAAAAGAATAAGCTTTTAGAAGGGGGTGCTGAATATTCTGGGTCTGGAAGAAAAAAAGGGCACAAAAAGGCCTCATGTGTAGCTAGTGAGGAGTCATTCGTGAGGAAGCAGTGCATGAGAATGGTTCTATCTCTGCTCCACCGAAGCATAGGCTGTGAAAGGATTACTCTTCCCTCTCGCACCCTATGGTGACGCGGACCACCTCCATGAAGGCCTAGCTAAATCTCAAAGTCAATTCACGAGAGCAGCCTTCACAAACTGCTAAGCAGGAGAGGGCCAGAGAGAAGCTTTTGTTGATGTTCAGAATGCAGGATGAGTACGAGTCAGGCTGAGATTCTATGGATATGGGTGCTGAATCAGACTTATACTTTACTGGTGTGGGCGCTGTCCTGGGTACGAGCTTCGGTTGCCATGGTGTTGAGCTGGATGACTTTGGTGGTGATATTGACTGACACGCTTTTTTTAGTGTCTTTTCTTTTGAACCTTTTCTATTTGTTTTTTCTTGATCTTTCTTTTTTTGGGGTCTTTGGGTCTGGGGTTGTTAAGGGTTTTTGTGTGCAGGCCGTTTGACCCCTCCCCTCCCTTGTCTGTTGTTTCTTTTTTTTTCATAACAAATTCCGAGGGTGTCGGGAATGGCCTGGCCTCACACCTCTTCTACCCTAAAAACCCTAAAACCCACTAAAAACTACAAAAACCCTTTAACCCCTAAAAATTATATGAAAACACTAAAACCCTTAACACACTAAAAAACTAAAAAAACCAAATAAATAAAACAACAATAAAAACTTAAAACCATAAAACACTAACAATCTAAAGAAAAACAAAAAATCCATAAAACCCAAAAAATCTAAAAACCCTAATAACCCTTAATACCCTAAGAAACCCTTAAAAACCTAAACAAAAATAAAAAACCCAAAATTCTTAAAATATGCTAAAAACACTAAAAACCCTAAACCCTATAATGCCCTAAAACCTTGAAAATCCTTAAAAACATAAAAAATAAAAAAATCCGAGAGTCAATAAAAATCTCTATAAACATAAAAAATCTAAGAACCATGAAAACCCTAAAAAACATTAAAAACAAAAATAAATTAAAACCATGAAAAACCTAAAAATGATTAAAGACCTAAAAAATGTAAAAAAAATCCTAAAACCCTAATAAACAAAAAAAAAATTATAAAACCTTTAAAAACCCAAAAAGTCCCTAAAACCCCACAAAAACTCAAAATACCCTAAAAATGTAAAAAAACTTTAAAATAATAAAAAATAATAAAAACTCAAAACCCCCTGAAATCCCAAAAAACTATAGAAACCCTAAAAACCATAAAAAACTATATAAAATATCAAAATTCCTAAAAACACTAAGTATCCATAAAACTTATAAAATCCTAAAAATCCATAAAAACATAAAAAACTGTAAAATCCCTAAAAACCCAAAAAAATCCTAAAAACAATACAAATAGTTAAAACACTTAAAATACCCTAAAACCCTAAAAACTCACTAAAACTCTAAAAAACATTTGAACACCTCTTTTTAAAAAAAACTAAAAAACCCTTAAAAATCTTAAGAAATAAAAAAATCCCTAAAAATCTAAAAACCCATTAAAATTCAAAAAATCTCTAAGAGTACCTAAAAACATAAAAATCCTAAAACCCCTAAAAAACCCTCATAAAACATTAAAAAAACCAAAAAATTAAAACCCCTAAAAACCTAGAAAATTCAAAAAACCCTAAAACCCTAAAACCTGCCAAAATCCATTAAAACCCTAAATACCTCAAAAATCCTACAAAATCCATAAAAATACAAAAAAGAAAAAATCTATAATAACTTATAAAAACCCTGAAAACCCTTAAAACTCTAAAAAATGTTAAACCCCTAAAATCCTAAAGAACGGTAAAACCCTAAAAATACCCAAAAACATCTCAAACACATAAAACACCTAAAAATCTAAAAAACCCACAAAACCCCAAAAAACTAAAAACATTAAAAACTCCTCAAACCCCTAAAAACATTAAAAAATTCAAAAACCTATAAAAACAAAAAAAAACTCAAAATCCCTTAAAAATCCTAAAAACCCTAAAACCTTTGAAAACTGTAAACAACCATAAAAAACGTAAAAAATCATAAAAATGAAAAACATTTCTCTAAAAACTATAAAAACAAAAAAAATCCCTAATAACATTGAAAACCTATAAGACCACATAATATACTGGAAAAAGATAAAAACCCTAAAAACCTGAAAAATACTTACATCCTCAAAAAACCATAAAAACCTAAAAACCCTTCAAAATACCTAAAGACCCTAAAACCATAAAAACGCTAAAATATTCGTTAAAAACACTAAAAATTAAAAACCCTAAAAACCCTGAAAACCCCTAAGAAAACCTTAAAATGATAACAATAATTAAACCCCTATAAACCAAAAATACACTTAAAACCCTAAAAAACCTTAATAGACCCTAAAAACTATAAAACCCCTAAAAACATCAAAAACCCTAAAACAAAATAAAAACCCAAAAATCACTTAATAATTTAAAACCCCTTAAAAACCCTAAAAATGATAAAAAAATATAAAATAATTAAAACCCCTAAAAAACTAAAAATCCCTAAAAATCCAAAAAAAATTCAATAAAAACCTAAAAACCATAAAAAATTCTTAAAAATCTTATAAAACACCCAAAAATCCCTAAAAACATAAAAAACCAAAAAACTCACAATGAAACCTTTAAAATCTAAAATCACAAAAATCACCTAAAACCTAAAAGATTCTAAAAACCGAAAAACCCCAAAAATCCTAAAAACCCTAAAAATCTTCAAAAAACTTATAATCTATAAAAATCATAAAAATACTTAAAAATACATAAAAAAAAACAGAACCTAAGAACCATGAAAATCCTAATAAAACGTTAAACACCTAAAAACCCTAACCCCCCCCCCCCCCCAAATCCTTAACAATGTTAAAAACCCTACAAAACCCTAAAAGAGACTAAACCCATTAAAAACCCTTAAATACCATGAAAATAGCTAAAACATTTAAAACCCTGAAAAATCTCTAGAAACAGTAATACCAAAAAAATATTAAAACCCTAAAACACTTAAAAACATTAAAAACTCTAAAATAATTAAAAAACTATAAAAACATTAAAAACCCTAAAAACTAAAAAAATCGTAAAAAGAAAAAAACCCTGAAGACCATGAAAATTCTAACAAAATGTAAAATTACCAAAAATAATAAGACCCTAAAACCCCTAAAAACCCATAAGAGATCCTTAAAAACACAAATACACACAAAACCCCTAAAAATATAAAAAAATTCTAAAAACCCTAAAAACCCATATAAACCTGCAAAATCCCTAAAAACCCAAAAAACCACAAAAATCCTAAAACATTCAATAAAAGTCCATAAAAATATAAAAACCCCTAAAATCTATAAAAAATTATAAGGAATCCTTAAAACCCAAAAATAATTAAAACTTCTAAAAACGTAAAAACACTAAAAACCCTAGAAACCCCAAAACACTCAATACCCTAAAAACACTAAAACACATCAAAGTCCCTGAAACCATAAAAACTATTAAAATCCTAAAAATCCCTAAAATCACTAAAAATGAAAAAAATCATGGAAACAATGAACAACCCTAAGAAATCCTTAAATTTAAAACACTTAAAACCCCTAAAACACCAAAAAATTTCTAATACCCCAAAATACCAAAAACGACACTAAAAACCTTAAAATCTCTAAAACTATGAAACCCCTTAAAACCTATAAAACCAATATTAACTATAAAAACTATTTAAACCCTAAAAACAATAAAATACTATAAAATAATTTCAAATCCCTAAAAACTAAAATACACCAGAAACCTAAATAAATCCTAAAAATCCTAAAAATATTAAAATCCATAAAAATAACCAAAAAACTAAATACCATAAAAAACCTAAAAATCCTTAAAAATAACTAAAAAACTAAAAAACCGTAAAACCCACAAAAAACCTTTAACACCTAAAAACACTTAAAACTTATAAAAACCCTAAAAATGAAGAAAACCCTAAAATCCATAAAAGTATTAAAAAATTAAAAGAAAACCCAAAAAATTGTAGAAATCCATAAAACCCAAAAATCCCATAAAAATCCTAGCAAAGATGAAAAAAATACCTAAGAATGTAAAAAAGCATAATAACCATAAAAACTGGTAAAAAATGTAAACCATAAAACCCTAAAATCCTAAAAAACAATATACCCCATAA
This sequence comes from Viscum album, assembly GCA_963277665.1. Lineage (NCBI taxonomy): Eukaryota > Viridiplantae > Streptophyta > Magnoliopsida > Santalales > Viscaceae > Viscum > Viscum album. The sequence continues at coordinate 1,418,953,290 of OY728136.1, read as the reverse complement.
ATAATATAAAATTACATAAAACCCATAAAAATCATAAGACCACTAAAAATATATAAAACCATTCAAACCCCTATATTGATAAAAAACTATAAAAAATAGTAAAACCCAAAAAACATAGAAAAACCATAAATACCTAAAATCCCTAAAAACACTAAAACCCTAAAACCCTCAATATCCCTAAAATCCATAAAATACCATAAAAATCCTAAAAATCCCTAAAAACATAAAAAAAACTAAAAGGCCGAAAAACCAGAAGAAAACCTTAAAATCATAAAAACAAATAAAACCCCCAAAACACCTAAAGAACCTAAAGAATTTTAAAACCCTAAAACCCCTAAATACTTCTAAGAAACCATAAAACATATCAAATTTGTAAAAATCTTTAAAAAAACTAAAAATCCGAAAAACACTTGATAATTTCTAAAACCATAAAAACCATAAAAACCCTAAAAACCTTAAAAAACCATAAAGACCAAAAATCACTTAAAACACTAAAAATTCTAAAAATGATAAAAACCGTAAAAACCCTAAAAATACCATAAAACCATAAAAACCCCTAAAAACCATAAACCCTAAAAATCCCTAAAACCCTAAAACACTAAAAACTCCAAAAACCCTAAAACCCCCTAAAAATGCTAAAAAACTAAAAATACCTTTAAAACCCACAGAAACTAAAAAAAATCTAAAATCCCAAAATAACATTAAAAACCCTAAAACCCCTAAATACCATAAAATCACATTAAATCACTAAAACCCTAAAACCCTTATAAACCCTAAAAAATCCCAAAAAATACTAAAAACAATTAAACCCCAAAAAAATCGTAAAAAACCCATAGAAAACCATAAAAATATTTAAACAATTAAAACCCCAATGAAACCAAAATATTTTAAAAACCGTAAAAAACCATTAAACTCCTAGAAAGCACAAAAAATCCCTAAAAACTCTAAATTCACAAAAACTAAGAAATTACCTAAAACCCACTAAAATAAAAAAACAATAAAAACGATTGAAAATGATATGAAAACCATAAAAAATAAAAACACATAACACCCCTGAAACCTAAAAACCCATAAATCCTCTAAAAACCCTAAATAAACCCAAACCCCCTAAAACCCCAAAAACTAAAAAACCCCCTAAAACACTTAAAAACCCTAAAAACCCATAAAAATCATATCCACCCTCTAAAAACTCCACCAAAAATTAAACCCCTAAAAACATTAAAAACACTAAAAAACCTGAAAACCCCTAAAAAACCCTAAAACCCCCAAAAAATAAAAACTCCAAAATCTCCAAATCCCCTATAAAACTACAATATTCATAAAACCCAAAAAACCCTTAAAAATGACCAAAAATTCCCTAAAATGTTTCCAAAATAATTAAAACCAAAATATACCCTAATAAAACCGTAAAAACCTAAAAACACACAAAACGCCTAGAAACCAAAAATGACCAAAACCCTAAAAACCATTATTTTTTTTAAATATCGAACTCCCTAAAAACCCTAAAAAAAATAAAAAAACTAAAATTCACTAAAAATACATAAAAATATAAAAACTCTAAAATCACATAAAACCATAAGAAAACCTTAAAACCTAAAAACACTTTAAACAACTTAAATCCTAGAAAATGCTAAAAGTCATAAAAACCCAAGAAAAACCCAAAATCCCTCAAAACACTATAAAACCTTACAAATCCAATAAAACATTAAAAATCCAGAAATATTTAAAAAACCATAAAAACCATTAAAACCTTAAGAAAACAATGAAAACCTAAAAATAGTTAAAACCGCAAAAAACATAAAAAATGATAAAAACCCTAAAAAAAACATAAAAAATTAAAAATCCTGAAAACCCTAAAACCAAAAAAAACCTATAAAAACCCTAAAACACTATAAATTCTAAAAATCCTTTAAAACCCTAAAAACACTAAAAACACCGCAAAAATTTTAAAACAATAAAAAATTCAAAAAAAACCTAAAACCCCTAAAAAACTATAATACCCTAATAACCCCTAAAAACCTTCAAAAACATTAAATCCCCTAGAAACAATAAAAAAATAAAAAATATTAAAATGAAAAAAACCATAAAAAACCCTAGAAAGTCCCAAGAAATCCTTAAAAACCAAAAAACACTTTAAACCCCTAAGAATCCAAGAAAATGATAAAAACCCTAAAATGACCTAAAATACAAAAAACTAAAATCCCCCCAAACCATAAAAACCCTAAAAACAATAAAATTATTTATAACCCATAAAAATACTAAAAAACATAAAAAACTAAAACCCTGAAAAACCCTATGAAAACCGTAAAAACACAAAGTCACATAAATCCCATAAAAACCTAAAAAGGCTTAAAAGCCATAACGACCCAAAAACCATAAAAGATCCACAACACCATAAAACACCTAAAAATATTAAAAAAACCTAAAACCCATAAATACCGATAAAATCTCTAAACAATTTAAAAAACCATCAAACTCCTAAAATCATTTAAAACAATAATAAATCTTATAAAAAATGAAAAACACTAAAAAGCCTAAAAACCCAAAAAATACATAAATACCAAGAAACCATTAAAAACCATAAAATCCTCAAAATCCCTAAAACCCAAAAAAATTCCATAAAATATTAATAAAATCCCTCAAAACTCTAAAAACATAAAAACCCTAAAACCCTTGAAAACCCCTATGAAATCTATAAAAACCAAAAAACATGGAAAACCCACCAAAAACCAAAAAACTCTAAAACCCCTAAAAACCATAAAAACCTAAAAACCATAAAAACCTCGAATAACTTTTAAAACCAATAAAGACTTAGAAAAAACCTAAAACCCCACCGAAAACTCTAAAAAACATTAAAACCCCAAAAATAATTAAAACCTCTCGAAAACATTAAAACTCTCGAAAACTCACCAAAACCCTAAAACCCCCAAAACTCTGGAATCCCTCAAAATCCCTAAAAAACCAAAAATCCACTAAAATCCTATAAATGATGTAAAGATATCTAAATTTTAAATAACTATAAAACCATTAAAACCCAATAAAAACATTAAAAAAGATAGTTTAAAACACTAAAAAAACAAAATACCTTAAAAAACCAAAATAAATAAAAAACCCAACAACCCCTAAAATTCACTAAAAATCCTAAAAACCATAAAAATCCTAATAAATACCTAAAACCCCTAAAAATGTAAAACCCCAAAAAACCCCAAAAAATCATAATAAATACTTAAAACAAAAAAAAACACTTTAAACCCCTAAAAGCCTAAAACTTATAAAAAACATAAAAGCACTACAAATCCTTTAAAACCCCTTAAAACTTAAAAACCCATAAAAAACAAAATAAAATCCCCAAATAATATGAAAACCACAAAAAACCTCTAAAAACACCAAAAATACTTTAAAATCCTTAAAAATTTTATTTACAAAAAAAATAAAACCCCTTGAAAATCAAAAAACCATAAAAACTAAAAAAACATAAATGACACTAAAATCCTCAAAAATCCCTAAAACCCTTAAAAACCAATTAGAAACCTAAATAATCCCAAAAAATCAGTAAGAAGGTAAAAAACCCAAAGAAAACCTTAAAAACCAAAAACCACTTAAAACCCCTGAAAACCCAAAAAAATTGATAAAACCTCGAAAAACAAAAATACCTTTAGAAACCCTAAAAACCCTTAAAATCAATAAAACTTTTAAAAATAGATAAATATCCTAAAAACACCTAAAAATATCAAAAAAAATTAAAATCTTCTAAAAACTCCGAAAACCCGTTACAAAACCATAAAATAATAAAAAAACAGAAAACCCATAAAAATAAAAAAACAGTTAAACCCCTAACACCATAAAAGACCCTAAAAACCCAAAAAAACCTCTAAAACCCATAAAAACCAATAAAAACCTTAAAAAATTATAAAATCCAATAAAATCATAAAAAACCACTAAAAATCAAAAATCCCTTTAAGCTCCTAAAATTTTAAAAAAATATAAAAACCCTAAACACCCAAATAACTCAAAAAACCAATGAAAAACCTAAAAACACACAAAAACTCTAAAAACCCTCAAAATAACTAAAAAACCCCCTGAATACTTAAAAATAATAAAAAACCAAAAGATACGTAAAATAATAAAAAATAATAAAAAACCTAAAAATCCCTAAGATAACTGTAAAAACAAAAAAAACACTTAAAACCATAAGAAACCTAAAAATTCTAAATAACCAACAACCCTAAAAACCCAAATATTTATTAAAAATAATAAATAAATAAAAATCATAAAAAACACTAAATATTACTAAATACTAAAAAACCGTAATGGCCATGAAAAAAATAAAGTCTTAAAAACCCAAAAACACTTAAAACCCCAAATGAAGAAAAAATTTTAAAACCGTAAAAAATTATAAAAAACGCCAAGCATCTAAAAATAGATAAAAACCATAAAACCCTTAAAAACTATAAAAACCCCAAAACAGCATAAAAACCGTAAAAAACTACTGAAAAGTCTTAGGATGTTAAAAAAATATGAAAACCTTTAAAATCATAAAAAACACAAAAAAACACTAAATCCAAAAAAAACTATAAAATCTTTAAAAATCATAATGTGATATAAAACCCCTCCAAGTCCCTAAAAATAAAAAAAAATGATAAAAATCCTAAAAACCCTAAAAGGTCCATAAAATGTAAAAAATATGAAAACACTGAAAAACTCGAAGAAAACCTAAAAAACACCTAAAAACACCTAAAAACACATAAAACCTAAAAATAACACCAGAAATTCGAAAGTCCCTAAAAAACACTAAAAAACCTAAAACCCCTTAAAATCCCTAAAAACCATAAAAATCCTAAAATCCCTAAAAATGTAAAACCCCTAAAACCATCAAAAATCCATAACAACACCACAAATCCTAAAAACACATAAAACCCCAAAACAAACCCTAAAAGTTATTAAAACCCAAAAAAACACCTAAAATCCAAAAAAATACCAAATACCTTAAAAATCCTAAAAACCCTAAAAACCCCAAAACACACTAAAATCTCTAACAAAACAATAAACCCTAAAAATTTTAAAATTTCTAAAAAACATTAAAGGCTTAAAAAACTAGCAAAACCTCTAAGAACCCAAAAAACCCTTTAAAACCCCTAAATATCCCTAATAATATAAAAAACCATCAAAATGCAGGTTACCCCTAATGAGACCTTAAAAACATAAAAAAATAAAACCCCTAAAAACCTAAATAAAATCTAAAATCCTAAAATCCTAAAACCCCTAAAAAACCTTAAAATTTATAACACCATAAAAACCAAAAATATATATATTAAAAAGCCCAAAAATTTTCTAAAAATATAAATAAAACCTAAATACCCAAAAAATTACTATGAAAATATTTTAAATAAAAGATACATAATACCCCTAAAATATTAAAAAATGATAAAAATCCAAAAACAAATCCTAAAAGACCCTAAGCCCCCAAAAACCCCTAAAAACCAAAAAGAAAACCTAAAAATTTAAAAAGCCTCAAATTCCATAAACCCCATAAAACACTAAAAAAAATTAAAATAATTTTAATACCCTGAAAAAATTAAAACATTACAATAACCTTATAAACCCTAAAAACTCAAAAAACACTAAAACCCAAGAAAAAAACATTAAAACCCCAAAAACATCCAAACCCTAAAAACCCAGTAAAAACATGAAAATCAATCATAAACCTAAAATCCCTAAAAATAAGTAAATACTAAAAACTCAAAAATCACTAAGAACCCTCAAAAACCCAAAAAAAACCTGTAAATTCTAAAGACCCAAAAAACCCCTTAAAAACATAAAAAATGAAAAAAATACCTAAAACCCTAAAAATATATCCTAAAATCCCTAAAATACAATGAAAACATAAAAATACATTAGAATCCTGAAAATACCTATGAAAATAATAAAAAACTAAAACCCTTTAAACCCCTAATAATCCTAAAAACCACTAAAAACACTAAAACCCCTAAAAAGAACATAAAACCCTAAAACCCCCTAAAAACCTTAGAAACCAATAAAACCTAGAAAATGCCTAAATATATAAAATCTATAAAACCCCTATAAACACATAAAAACATTAAAAACAATGAAATCCTTAAAAATAATAAAATAATTCAAAAAACACCTAAAAAAATAAAAACTCTAAAACCCTAAAAATCATAAAAACCATAAATATCGCAAGAAAACGAAAAACCATAAAAATTATAAAAAATCCCTACAAATCCTTATAAATAGAAAAAACACAGTGAAACCTTAAAAACCCTAAGAAACCATTAAAAAACTATAAACAATTAAAACACCTAAAAAATATAAAAATTATAAAAACCCTACAACTTATAAAAATGTAAAAACCATAAAACCCTCAAAATCCCTAAAACCCATAAAAATCCTAAAAATCCTAAAAAATTCTTATAAATCCCAAAAAATGTAAAATCCCCAAAAACCTTGAAAAATCCTGATAAAACCTTAGAAACCAAAAAACACAAAATGCTCTAAAAAACAAAAAAAATGTTGAAAATACTAAAAACCCATAAAAATAAGTAAAAACCCAAAAAACCCATAAATCCCATAAGAAAAACCCTAAAGATGATGGCGGCTCTGGAAACTCTGGGGATTCTAGAGATTCGGTTCCTTCGCGATGGCAGCTTCCTCCTAGGTTGATGTCGATGGAAAATGAAGCACATACCCCCTATCTGCAGGGGAGGAAGCTCACTCAGAGGACTTTTCTTTTTTCGTCGCTCTCCTCTCCTGTCTTTTTTTCCATCTTTCCCGAAAACGGTGCTCTGTCCGAAGGTTCCGGAGTTTTTCAAAGGTCATCCGCATCTTCCCCTCTCGATTTGGGAGTTCACTGAGGATTCAGATCTGCACCACCTGACTCTGGTTGCAAGCATCCCGATGCGACGACCCCTAGTGGTCACTTTTGACAGGTTCATATTGGCTTTCAGGAATCTTAGGTCTCGGGCGACTGTGTGCCTAATCGATAGCTCCCACATCATGATTCCCTTTTCCTCAGAGGAATACCTAGCCCTTGCCTGGTTGGTGGCTCCTCAGTCGTGCAATGGCCCTCGTTTCTCCCTTTTTTGGTGGAGATTTGACTTTCATCTGAATAAAGGTTCCATGATTGTTGCTACTTGGGTGATATTTCCTGAACTTCCCCTTCCCTTTAAAAATATCTCTATTGTTTTGATGCTTGGGAATTTTGTGGGGATGTTATTTTGTGTGGATAGTAGGACTAGGGACCTTTGTTATCCGATTGCACCAAGGGACTTTGTTGAAGTTGATGCTTTGAAGACTCTTGTGGATGCTGTCTGGATTGCAGTTGGGGAAGAACTCAGGTGGAGACCGCCTATTATATTGGAGCAATGTTTGGTGTTCTAGACCTATAAGGGGTGGTGGTTTTTTGGCTCACATGTCTTCTGGTGAGACCATCCTCCCTCTGGTGGAGGTGAAGGGGACAACGGGGGTGGCTGATCCATTATCCTCCCAACCCTTGGTTTCTGATATTCCTTTCTCATCTTCTTTGCTGGATAGAAGTGATTTAGTGGTTGTCCTGATGGATTTGGGTGGCTTCATTGTAAATCTAGCTGAAGGTGTGGGTGTTTCGGGAGTTTCTGATGAGGAGGAAGTGCTACTGGCTGAGAGGGATAATCGGGTTTTTGTTGAAGGCGTTCGCGGGTGTGGTGACTCCCCTAAAAGGAAGCCAGATTTAGGGAAGGCAGCTCTTACGGGAATCTGGAAAGGAAATGTGGAATATCCTTGTGCTCTAGAACTGGGTCGATATGAGATAGCTGGCTTGAAGGATAATGAGAGCACCGATGGATCCTTTCCAGTAGTTAAGGTTTCTATGATTGCTCCAAACAATTTCTAGGTTACAGCCCTGGCCAAGCCTGTAGTGGTGGATGTGCTGGTGGCAGATGTTGTAAAGGAGGTAGTGGTTGCTCAGGGCCCGAGGACTGGGATGAGTGGATCATATCTTCAGCTGAGGAAAGGTCTATGGAAGGAGAGGAGACCTGGATCCCCAGGGTGCAATACACTAATTGGCATGATGCCCTTCTCGTTCTATCTGGGTGTCCCGGCATGGGGGGACCTGACTTGGAGACTTGGTTATCTCCTCCCTCAGACAGCACTAGCGGTGCTGAGGATCTTCCCAGTGCCCAGTTTTTGAGCCTTCTCCCGGGGAATACTGGCAATGCTGGTGATCTGTCCATGAACCTGCAGAGGGCTATGGTCCTCCAAAGTGTTCCCTCTGCTGAAGATCATTGTGTGGAGTTGCATGAGATGGTGTGGGTTGAACGGGAAAGGTTTTCACTTGAGGGTGAAGCTAAGAGGCTTGGGGAGAGGCCTGTTGAGGTTGATCTCCGGATAAACACTACTATGGTTAGATCAAAGGAAGAAGGAACCAGAGGAGGTACCGAAACACCTAGGTCAGATTGTAAGAAATAGAAGGCACCATCGGCTGTCGCTGATGGTGTCACTTGTGCGAAGTCAGGTGTTGAATTGGGATCCACTTTCTCCCCTCCGAGGCGAAGATGGAGGAGGGATTATTCTTCCCTCCCACATCCCATGGAAACAAGGGCCTCTTCACGAGATTTCAGACTTAATCTAAAAGTTAATAAGCGAGAGAGGTTTTCAATTTCCGCTGAGCAAGAGAAGGGTGGGATGAAGCTGCTATCCAGGCTTGGAATGGAAGAGGATTTTGAGTTTGGATGGGATTCAACAGACATTGGTGCTGAGTCAGATTTCAGTTTTTCTGATGTGGGTGACAGCTTTGGTGTGGTAATGGGGTATCGTGGTGAGGAGCTGGGTGATTTTGGTGGCGATGTTGGCTGATCCTCCCCTTGTGTGCCTTCCCTTTTGGACTTTTTTGATGTGTCGTTCTTGCTTTTAGTTTTTTATTCCTTTCTTTTTTTGGCCTTTGGGCTGAGGTCGTAAGGGGTTTTGGGTGTGGATTGGTTGATCCTTCCCCTCCCTTGTCTGTAGTGTCTTTGTGTATTTTTTAATAAATTTTGGGGGGTGCTAGGAATAGCCTGTACCCGAGCCTTCCTTTCCCAAAATCCCATAAAACCCACAAAAAAATTTAAAAACCCAAAAAACCAAAAAAAAACTAAAAAATCTTTAAAACCCACTAAAAAATCTAAAAATCCTTTAACCCCGTAAAAACGTTCAAATAATATAAAAATATAAAACCCCTAAAAACTCAAAAAAACCCTTAAAAACCAAAAAAAAAATTAATAACCATAAAACACAAAAAAATCTCTAAAACGCCTAAAAATAAAAAACCCCTAAAAACCATAAAAATCCTAAGAAAACCCTAAAAACCTAAATACATCAAAAACATCAAAAACCAAAAAAAACCCATAAAAACCATAAAAACCTAAAAACATGTAAACCCCTTAAAAATCCTAAAAAACACAAAAAACCCTAAAAACATGAAATAATCCTAGAAACCCCCAATACCCCTCAATGTCCACAAAAAAACTTAAAACCTATAAAAATCATAAAAAGTACTAAAATCCATAAAAAACTTAAAAACACAAAAAAATTACGAAAACCCAATGAAAACATTAAAAACCTAAAAAACATAAAAACACTAAAAAACTAAAAAATGATAAAAACCCAAAAAACAATAAATACACTAAAAATAATAATGACCCTAAAAACCCATAAAACCACATAAAACCCGAAAACCCATAAAAACTCTAAAAATCCTTTAACTACAAAAAACAGTAAAAAAACTCTAAAAACTTTTAAATTCCCAAAATACTAAAAATACCCTGAAATCCTATAAAACAAGAAAAACCTTAAACCCTAAATATCATAAAAACACTCAAAATCCATATGAATCACGAAAAACCCAAAACCAATAAAAATTATAAAACTCCTAAAAACCCCTAAAAACCCCCTAAAATACCTAAGAAAATGTTAAAAACCTAAAAACACTTAAATCATTAAAAACATTGATAACCTTCAAAAAACCTAAACCCCACATAATCCCTAAAATGCCCAAAAACCCTAAAAATCCAAAAAAATCCCTAAAAACATAAAAACCCTTTAAAATTATGAAAAACCTTATGAATACATTAAAAGCCTAAAACTACTTAAAACCACTAAATATCCAAAATAATGATAAAAACCATAAAAATACCCAAAATCCCCTAAAAACCATAAAACCCCTAAATCCCTAACCCCCCCCCCCCCACCGCAAAGCCCTAAAAGCAAAAAAAACCAAAAAAACCCCCAAAAACCCATTAAATCAAAAAAATTTAAAAACTCTAAAAAACAAAAACGACCCTAAAAACTAAGGAAATTATAAAACCCCCAAAAAAATATTTAACCCTAAAAATAATAAAAACCCCTAAAACCATAAAAATCCATAAATACCCTAAAATCTCATAAGAATACTAAAAAATCCCTATAAATAATAAAAAAACATAATAAATCATAAAATTACTGAAAAACCATAAGAATCCCATAAAACCGTAAAAACACCTAAAACCTGAAGAAACCTAAAAACACTAAAACCCTTAAAAACGTAACCCCCTCCCCCAAAGGCCCTCAAAATCCCTAAAAACCAAAAAAAAATAAAAAACCTAAAAAAGCATTAAAATACCTAAATACATTAAAACCCTTAAATCCATACAAAAACCTCAAAATACAAAAAACAAAAAAAAACACCTAAAACCCTAAAATGATTAAAAAAACCCCTAAAAATCCAAAAAAATACATTAAAACCCGCTAAAACCTGAAAAAATTCTAAACCCTTAAAAACCATAAAAACCTTCAAAAACTATTAAACCCCACTAAAAACTAGAAAACCAATTTAATCCCCTGAAGACATTCTAAAACACCATGATAATACTAAAAAACTCAAAAACCCCCAAAAACCCAAAAAACCATAAAGACCCTAAAAACCCTAAATATACCTAAAACCCATTTAAAAATTCTTCAAAACACCTAAAAACATAAAGTCTACTAAAACCCTTGAAAACCCCTAAGAGAACCCTAGAAACCCAAAATCACTTAAAACCCCCTAAAAGATGTTAATAACCCTAAAAATCCCTAAAACCCATAAAAATCATTAAAAACCTAAAAATCACAAAAACAAAATGTAAAAAACCCTAATATCCCTAAACACCCGTAAAAATCCTTAGAAACCTATTAAAACCTACAACCCCTAAATAAGAAAAAACACTAAAATCCTTAAAAAGACCCTAAAAACCCTAAAAACCACTAAATACTAAAAATACACCAATAAAACATAAAAAGACTAAAAACCTAGAGGACCTATAAAACCACAAAATATATATATAACCTTTAAACCCCTCAAAATGTCAAAAAACTATAAAAAACCTAAAAAATCCTAAAAACTCAAAAAATACCCTAAAGATCCCACAAAAATGATAAAAAAAATTAATAAAAAACCTCAAACAACATAAAAAATAGAAAAAATAAAATCCCTATAAAGACCATAAAACCAAAAAAACACTGAAAAACCAAAAAATTAAAAAAAATGCTTAAAACACTAAAAAACATGAAAAAACTATAAAAATCCATAACCCCCCCCCCCACAAATCCCTAAAACCCCATGAAAACCCTAATAATTGATTTAAAATCACTAAAAACTTAAAAAACTCTATAAATAATGACAATCTCTACAAAATATTAAAAACCTAAAAAAACATAAAATAGGTTAAAACTCAAAAATTTCTAAAAACACTAAAATATTTTAAAACACATAAAACCCCCCTAAAAACCCCAATACGCCTAAAACATTAAATAGTATAAAAACAGGTAAAACCATAAAAATGATAAAAACCAAAAAAGACCCAAAAAACAATAAAACCAAAAAAAACATAAAACCCCCGAAAATCATAAAAAACCCTTAAACCCGTAAAAACCCTAAAAACAATAAATAAATTTAAAAATATTTTAAGACAATAAAACCTTTAAGAACACTAAGAACCTTTAAAAACTCTAAAAAACTCAAAAAACCATAAAACCAAAAAAACTCTAATACCCAAGAACTTGTAAAAAACGTCTAAATCCATAAAAATACTAAAAATCACTAAAAATCAAAAAAAATCATAAAAATACCTAAAAATGTTAGAATCCCTTATAACCATTAAAAGTCCTAAGGAATCTATAAAAACTAAAAAACATAAACCCCTTAAAAACATAAAATTCTAGAAAAACTATAAATATTCCTAAAACCATAAAAACCATAAAACCCGCAAAATCCCTAAAAACCCTAAATATCTATAAAAATCATAAAAATCCCAAAAAAAACAATTAAAACATAAAAAACTATTTAAACCTAAAAACACTAAAAACTAAAAAAACCTAAATCCCATAAATACTATAAAACCACTAAAAACACTAAAAACTATTTAAACCCCTAAAAATATGAGAACTATATATATCATAAAACCCAAAAAAACTAAAAAACCCTAAAAACTCAAAAAAAATATATATCCTAAGATACATAAAAAATATGTAAACCCCTCAAAATCCCTAAAAACCAGAAAAAATAAATAAAAAAGCACTAAAATCTCTAAAACATAAAAGCAAAAAAATCCATGAAACCCTCTAGGAAAACCTAAAAATAAAATCATAATAAAAAACCCCTAAAAATTATAAAACCCAAAAACCTATAAATCCCTTAAAACCATAAAACCACTAAATTCCTTAAAAAACCCTAAAACCCCATAAAATTTTCAAAAAAGCAAAAATAACTATAGAAACTATTTATAACCCTAAAAATGGTAAAAAAAAATCAAAAAATAGTAAAATCCTTAAAAACTCAAATAAAACTAAAAATAAAAAAAACATAAAAAACCATAAAACACTAAAAACCAATGAAAACCCTCAAAATCAATAAAGCACAAAAAACATTAAAAAACATGTCCCTATAAATTCATAAAAACGTAGAAATGCCTAAACCCTGAAAACCACTATGACAACATTAAGAAGATAAAATCACTTTAAAAACCTAAAAATCATAAAATGTTGTAGCCCCTAAAAAACTGAAAAAACTATAAAAACTGTAAAACTCTTCAAAATCCCACAAAACCAGAAAAAAAACCCTATATAAATCCTAAAAATCCTAAAAACCACTAAAAATATAAAAACTATAAACACCCTAAAACCCTAAAACCCTAATAAAACCCCAAAAGCCTCAAAAAACTTAAAACCCCTAAGAACTAAAAATTTATAAACCTCATAAAAGACCCTAAAACCCTACAAACCCTAAAAACTATAAAAACAAAATACTTAAAAACTATAAAAACCCTAAACCCCATAAAAACCCTATATCCTCTAAAAAGTATAAAAAATACTTAAAACATTAAAAATCCCTAAAAATACTTAAAACCTTTAAAGAACTCAAGAAAACCCTAAAAATAAAGAAAATCATAAAACCCATAAAAAACCAAATAACACCTCAGAATCCCTAAAAACCCATAAAAATCCAAAAAAGGTACAAATAATCACTAAAAACATAAAAAACACTAAAAAACATTAATATCCTGGAAAACCCTAATGAAAATTTTAAAAAACAATTAAAACCCCAAAAAATGTATAAAATAAAAAAACACTAAAAACCTTAAAAAAATTAAAAAATCATAAAACCCATAAAACTGCTAAAAAATAAAAAAAAATCTAAAAACCCTTTAAACCGAAAACACATTAAAAACTCTAAAAAACCTTAAACACCTAAAAATTATAAAAACTGTAAAACCCAAAATTAACCATAAAAACCCAAAATCCCAAAAAATATATGAAAACTAAAAAATTTCAAAAAAATATTAAAAAATACCTTGAAATACCAAAATCATAAAAAACTCTAAAAAACTGAAAACCCCTAAGAAACCCCTAAAAACATCAAAAATAATTGAAATCCCTAATTTCTTAAAAAAACTACATACCCTAGAAAACAATAAAACCCATGAACCCCCTTAAACCACTCAAAGTCAAAAAAATACACTAGAAACCATAAAAATTAAAAAAAAAATTTTAATAAACACTAAAACCTAATAACCCTATGAAAATCAGAAAAATCAAAAACACTTAATACCCCTAAAAAAACCAATAAATTCTAAAATCCTTAAAAACCCTAAAAACAATGAATACAAAAAAAAAACCTTACAATCATAAAAACCCATAAAATCCATAAAACCTAAACCCCCTAAAAACTATAAACACCCTTTAATCCTTAAAACCCAAAAAAACCGAACAACCACTAAGAACACTAAACTCCCATAAAACCCTCAAAATCTCTAAAAACATAAAAAACCATAAATATACAAAAATCTCTATAAATCCCTAAAAATTTAAAAAAACCTAAAAACCCTGAAAACCCCTAATAAAAGCTTAAAAACCTAAAAACACTTAAAACCCCAAAGAACAAAAAAAACCAAAAAACTAAAAAAACATAAATCCCTAAAAACCCCATAAAAGCATCAAAATAACTAAAAAAACTAAAAACCCATAAAATAAAAAAGGACCAAAAATTCCCTTAAAATGTAGAAAACCCTAAAAGCCATTAATAAAAAATTAAAAAAAAAACACTTAAAACTCCTAAAGAACCTAAAATCACTAAAAACCCTAAAACCCCAAATGACGCTAAAAACACCCAAAAACCCAAAAACCCAAAAACTCTATAAGTTTCAAAAACCCTTTAAACCCATAAAAATGTTTGAAAATTCTAAAAAAATAAAAACCCTAAAAAGACACAAAAATCCCCATAAAAACCATAAAAATTATAAAATCACAAAAAAACATAAAACCCCTTAATCTCATTAAAACCTAAAACCGTAAAAGTCCTAAAAATCCCCAAAAATTCATAAAATTGTAAAAAATACTAAAACACCTACAAAACCCTATGAAAACATTAAAAACAAAAAATTACATAAAATACATAAAAACCAAGTTATGACAAAAAATCCTAAAATACTCTAAAACCCCTCAAATCACTAAAAACCTTAAAATCCTTATAAATCCTCAACCCCCAAAATATCCCTAATAAAATAAAAAGCCCAAAAAACCCTAAATAACATAAGATAATATTAAGTATCTAAAACTAATAAAACCCCTAAAAACATAAAAATAGTAAAAACTCTAAAATCCCATTAATTATCCAAAATCTATAAATCCCATAAAAACCATAAAAACCCTCGAAATGTTAAAAAGCCCAAAAAAACACATAAAACCCTAATTACCAAGTAAATGTATAATTTAAAAAACTCTAAAAAGCCATTGAAATCCAAGAAACTAAAAGAAAACCCAAAAAAAACAAAATAACCATAAAACACTTAAAAAGCATAAAAATACAAAAACCCCAAAAAATCTCTAAAAACCTAAAAAAACCATAAAATTCAAAAAACCACCCCAAAATCAATAAAATGTAAAAAATAAAAAAAAAAGAAATTCCACAAGAAAAGCTTCAAAACATAAAACACTTAAAAGCCTAAAAACCTAAAAAATGAAAAAATCCCTAAAAACCCCGAAACCGCTGAAAACCATCAAAATCCCTAAAAACCAAACAATCTATAAAAATAAGAAGAAGGACAAAAAATTCCAATAAATGTAAAAACCCTAAAACCCTAAAACACTAAGAAAAAAATAAAATTCTAAATAAATTAAATCACATAACAAACCTTAAAAACACTAAAAACCCCAAAAGACCTAAAATCTCTAAAAACAAAAAACAATCTAAAAAAATAAAAAAACCCATTAAAACTGTAAAACCACTAAAAACTATAAAAATTATTTAAACCCATAAAATTGTTAAAAAACCCTTAAAACCCAAAAAACAAAAAAAAAACTGGAAAACCCAAAAAACCAATTAAATCCCTAAAAGTAATAAAAAACACTAAAAACCCTAAAAACTAAAAAACCCAAAAAACCAATAAAAATTATAAAAAGACCCAAAATTCTGTAAAATTAAAAAAACCATGACAAAAATGAGAAACATAAAAACACTTAAACCCTAAAAAATTCTAAAACCAATAAAAACCCCTAATAAACTAGAGGGATGTGTCTCTGGGTTCCTCTAATGCTAGGGTTTCCTAGAACCACCACTCCCTCCTCTCATGGTGCTTCTCCTCTTGCTTGGTAGTGCATTCAAAGTTAAGGATTCTTAAGAATAAGCTTCAGATAATGACTTCATACATAGAGGTGTAGGTCAGATATGAATTTTTCTTCATGTGATGCTGCAAATCCACCTTCAGCTTTGGCCGTGGCTCATCAGATTTGGGTATTGAGACTTCTTCTATGGTTGTATAAAGATATTCTAGACAATATACATATTTTTTCAAGGGTTCGGATTTGGTAATTGTAGTCCTTGGCGGCCTTAGCTTCAACTTTGATCTCCAGTGAGGGTTCAGATCTAGATGTGGTGTTACAATAGACACACTCTTCAGCGATCATAGTGGGTTGTTCAGTTTTGTTATGGGAGGCACTACTGCTGGATTAAATGGGCTTGTTTTGTTACTGGCACTAGTGTTTGGAGTAGAGTTAGAGGCTGCTGGTCTAGATGTTTGAATTGGATGATGGGTTCATGAAGATGGTGTGGTAGGGTGTGGTTAGGTTGGTTGTTGAGCTGTGCTGCTAGCTGTGAAATGGAGTTGGGAGTGGGTGATGGTGGTTCTGTGTTGTTTTCTATGTTTTTCTATGTTGTCAGCTGGGTGAATTTGTGTCAAAGTTGTTAGATGATGCATTTTTATTGGCTATGAGGTGCTGGATGCTGGAAGCTGAGCTGCTGGTTTCTTGTTGCTGTTTACAAAGGAGGTGCTAGAGGTGTTGTTGTTGTACTACTCGAGCGCTGGTTGGGGGTGTGTCTGGAATGGTGGTAAGGTATTGATGGTGGTGGATAATAGAATTGATGTGAGGTGTTGGGTGTTTTTTGGTGATGTTGTGAGAATATTGGGTTTCTGGTGGTGCTATATGAAGTTGGGTTCTGATCAAGGGGTGTTGGGTGCTACAGAATGGTGCTGGAAGTAGGTGTTGGTGGTCCTGTGTTCTGGTTATGCTGCTGGGTGTGAAATACTAAGACCTAATTTGTTAGGAGGTGCTAAATGATGGCAAATGACCTGCTAGATGCTGTTAGCTGCTTGGATATGAGGTGATGAAGGTGTTGTTTATTGTTTTGGTGATGTTGGTGACCCCATGATGTAGGACTTTTTGGGCATGGGTTGTTTGACTTTACCCCTCTTTTTTTTCTAAAAACATTTGGCAGGCCAAGAATAGCCTGGTCCAACACCTTCTTTGGCCAAACAAACCTAAAACCCCCCTAAAATCACTCAAAATCTCTAAAAACCATAAACAACACAAAAATCCTAAAAATCTGGACAATTTTCTAAAAAGGTAAAACCCCTAAAAACCTATAAAAAACAAAAAAAAATCGATAAAATCTCTAAAACCCCTTAATCCTCTTAATATTTAAAAAACCCCTAAGACCTTAAGAATCCCTAAAAATTCAAAAAAAAATAGAAACATAGAATAAATAAAAAATCCTAAAAACCTAAAAACCCTCAGAAACCCTAAATTCAATAAGAAACCATCAAAATCCTAAAAGATCCATAAAATCCAAAAAAAAATATAAAAATACAAAAAACCCTATGAAAACATTAATAACATAAAAACCCTGAAAACCCCTAAAAACCCAAAAATATTAATAACCCTAAAAACTCATTAAAACCCTAAAACTTATAAATACACTTAAAACCCATAAGAACCCTTAATAACCCATAAAACCCCTAAAACCCACTATAAACTCCAAAAC
Organism: Viscum album; assembly: GCA_963277665.1. Taxonomy (NCBI): domain Eukaryota; kingdom Viridiplantae; phylum Streptophyta; class Magnoliopsida; order Santalales; family Viscaceae; genus Viscum; species Viscum album. The sequence goes on along the minus strand of OY728136.1, from coordinate 1,418,935,490 downwards.
ACCTTTAAACCCTAAAAACATTAAAAACTCTAAAAAAATTAAAACCCTAAAAAACTCAGAAAAAACCCAAAAACCCAAAAATCATAAAACCACCCAAACCTCAAAAAATCCATAATACCCTAGAAATAAAAAAACCCTAAAAACCAAAAGTTTTCTAAAATAGATCTAAAAACCCTAATATGTAAGAACCCCTTAAGTCACAGAAAGTCCCTAAAAAACCAAAAAAAACCTAAAAGCCCTTGAAAACCCCTAGAGACCTAAAAATGATAAAACCACCCAAAACCCTAGAAACCCAAAAACACTCAAAATTCCTAAAAACATAAAAACCCTAAAAATGCTCTAAAAATCCCAAAAAAAAATTAAAACACTTTAAAAACACTAAAAGATCTCAAGGAAACCTTAAAAAAGTAAAAACACTAAAAACACCTAAAACCCCTAAAAATGCATAAACCCCAAAAAAATCATAAAGAGAGACAAAAAACCTAAAACCTCAAAATACCATAAAATCCTTAAAAACCATTAAAACCCCTAAAAACCCATTAAAACACTAAAAATCTACTAAAGACTCAAAAAAAATTAAAAATCCCAAAGATGCTTAAAAAATAAAAAAAACACAAAACCATAAAAAGATGCAAAAAATATTAACTCAAAAAACAATAAAAACCCTAAAAAAATTTAATACCCCTCGAAATCCATAAAAACCTCAAAATCCATATAAATCCTAAAAATCACTGGAAACCGTTAAATAAAAAAACTCTAAAAACATTGAAAAACCCTAAGAAAACCATAAAAAGCGAAAAGCATTTAAAATCCCTAAAATAAAAAAAAAAATTAAATTATAAAAAAACCCTAATAAATAAAAAAACACATAAAAACCATCAAGATCCCTAAAACACTAAAAAGCATAAAATCAAAAAAAACCCAAAAATCCATAAAAATGGTAAAAACCAAAAATAAACCCTTGAAACCCCTTAGATTACATTAAAATACTAAAAAACATAAACCCTTAAAAACCTAAAGAATGCTAGAAACCCTAAAAGACCCAAATAAACCATAAAACAACAAAAAACCAAAAAAACCCAATAAACCTTTGAACACCCTAAAATCCAATAAAAACCTATATAACTATTACAAACTCTATAAACCTTTAAAACACCAAAAACCATTTAAAACTATATAAACCTAAGAAACTATAAAAAAACTAACAAACCCCTAAAACCCAATTAAAACCAAAACCCCCATAAATATCCTATAAACTCTAAAACCACTCAAAATCCATAAAACCCCTACAAATCAATAAAAATTATAAAAGTCCAAAAAAATCAATTAAAAATATAAAAAACCTTAATACCATAAAAACCCCTAATAAAACTATAAAAACTGATATCCACATAAAACCACTAAAAACCTAAAAAATACAATAAATACTAAATTCCCAAAAAAACCAATAAACCTTTAAAACCCTCAAAATACTAAAAAACCATAAAAATCATTAAAAAATACCTAAAATATGTAAAATTATAAAAACAATAAAAACTATTAAAAACCCTATGAAAACCTTGAAAACCTCAAAAACCATAAAACCTATAAATCCTAAAAAATGATAAAAACCATAAAAAACCTAAAAACACCAAAAAAATTCCTAAAACTCACAAAATATCCTAAAACCCTTAAAAACCCTTAAATCCCATAAAAATTCCAAAATACCAATAAAAACTCTAAAACCCATCTAAACCCCTTAAACATTAAAAAGTATTAAAAAAAATTTAAACCATCACAAAACAACCACTAAAACCCTAAAAGTCCATAAATCCTTGTAACCCCTAAAAAGCCTAAAACCCATAAAAATCCCTTAAAACCCTCAGAACCAAAGGAATCTTAAAAATCCCTAAAATCCATGAAAATATAAGATTCCCTAAAAAACACTAAAAATCCTAAAAACTCTCTTAAAACCCTAAAACCCTTAAGAAAACCATAAAAATTTAAAAAAATGAGACCCCTAAAAACCATAAAATGGTAAGAACCCTAAAAAAATATAAAATCCTCAAAAGTCCCTATAAGCCCTAAAACTCCATAAAATTCTAAAAATTTCATAAAATTCCATAAAAATGTAAATAACCCAAAAAAACGGATAGCTATAAGAAAACCCTAATACCTAAAGAATATTAATATCCTTAAAATCCTAAAAAATGATAAAACCCCTAAAAGACTCTAAAACACTATAGACCCCTAAAAACCATAATACACCAAAAAATATTGAAAACCAAAAACTCATAAAAATCCCAAAATACCATGAAATCCCTAAAACCCATAAAAACCTATAAAACCCTCATCATCACTAAAACCCCTAAACCCCACAAAAATCCCTAAAAAATCCTGTAAATCACTATAAACTTAAAAACCCTAAAAAAACTATAAAAAACTTAAAAACCTAAAAACACATAAAACCCCTAATAAATATAAAAAATGAAAAAAATACTTAAAACATTAAAAAGATAATAAAAAACTAAAACCACTAAAAACCATAAAAACCCTAAAAACCAAAAAAAATTTAAATACAAATAAAAATACTAATAAAATAATAAAAAAATTGAAAATCCCTATAAACACCTAAAAAATGCCAAAAACTCTAAAAACCTTGAAAACCCATAAAAACTCAAAATAGCCCAAAAAACCACAAAAACACTAAACCCATAAAAACCATTAAAATTCTTAAAACCACTAAAAACCATTAAAATCCTTAAAAAATACAAAAAAAAAACCCTAAAAATCTTTGAAAACCTATAAAAACCTATAAAAACCATGTAAACCAAAGGAAACACAAACCAAAAAAAATAAAAAACAGTAAATCCCTAAAATCCCATAAAACACTAAAAATAATTAAAGACCATAAAAACCACTTAAAACATTATAAAAACCTAGAAATCAAAAAAAAACCATGGTAAACCACTAAAAACTCTAAACACCCATTAATTCCCTAAAAATATTAAAAAATCATAAACCTTCAAAACCATAAAAAACACTAAAAACCCCAAAAACCCAAAACCGATAAAAATATTAAAATCACTAAAACCCCTTGAAATCTATAAACATTTGTAATAACCATTAAAGCCCTAAAAAACTCAGAAAATTCATAAAAACCAAAAAAAACATAAATCCCAAAAAACACTCAAAATTCTTAAAACCCTTAAAAATATAAAAATCCTAAAATCCATAAATGTACATAAAAAACCACATAAACAATGAAAAAAACCTAAGAAAAGCTTAAAAACCTATGAAAATCTTAAAAACCTAAAAACACTTAAAACACATAAAAAATACCTAAATATGATAAAAACCCCTAAAATGAGTAATAATCACTAAAATATACTAAAAACTCTCAACATCCCTAAAAACCCAAAAAAATACAAAAAATCCTTAAAAATCAAAACAAATAATAAACCTTAAAAACCATAAGAAAACCTTAATAACCAGAATAAAATTAAAACCTTAAAAAACCAAAAACCCGTAAAAATCCAAAGAGACAATAAAAACTAAAAAATTACCTAGAAAACATAAAAACCCCAATAAAATATAAAATCCCTAAAAACCTATTAAAATTATAAATCCTCTAAAAACTCTAAAAACATTTTTAACCACTAAAAAACTTAAAAACTCTTAAAACCATAAAAAAACGAAAAAACTCAAAAAAATGCAACAAACCCAAAAAAACCAAGAAAACTATAAAAAAACTAAAATTATGAAGACCACAAAAATCCCTAAAAACCTAAAGAACCCATAAATCTCCAAAAAAATCAAAATATCTAAAAACTAAAAAAGTCTTAAAACACTTAAAAACTAAAAAAACATAAAACTCATAAAAACCCTTAAAATGTAAAAAACCATAAAAACTCTAAAACTCCCCAAAAATATTAAAAATACCTAAAAACCCTAAAACCCATAACAATCCTAAAAATACCCTGCAAAGTAATAAACACTAAAAACACTAAAAACCAATAAAAACATAAAATTTGAATAAAAACATAAACACTTAAAAACCAAAAAAATGATGAAAATCATAAAATACACTACAACCACAAAAAAATCATATAAACACCAAAAAACCCATAAAAACTAAAAAAACCTAAAAACCCAAGAAATCCAAAAAATAACTAAACATTATATAAACCATTTAAACCTCTAAAAAAGATTTAAAAAACTCTAAAAATCTAAACCTCCTAAAAACCCAAAAAAATCATGAAACCCAAAAAACCCCATAAAAATCCTAACCCCCCCCCCAAACCGTGAAATACTAAAAATCCCTAAAAATCATAAAAGAACTATAAATGCATAAAAACATAAAAAACCTAAAAAATGGAAAACCCTAAGAGAATATTAAAAACCTAAAACACATAAAACAACTAAAAACATAAAAACCCCTAAAACCCTAAAAAATGTAAAAATCCTAAAAACCTCTTAAAAGGATCAAAATCCCAAAAAAAACCCAAAAAAACCCCTAAAAATCCTAAAATATCCCTAAAATATCTAAAAATAAAAAAACCCTAAAAAAACATAAGATCCTTAATAAAAACATAAAAAACTAAAAATACATAAAACCCCGAAAAACATAAAAAAATATTTAAAACCCTGAAAACCCCAAAAATGCCCATAAACCATAAGAAACCCCCAAAAGCCTCTAAATATTAAGAACCACTACAAAACTAAAAACTTTATAACCCTCTATGATATCAAAAAACTCTAAAAACCCATAAAATTCCTAAAAACTCAAAAAAACCTAAAAATCAAAAAAACATATAAACCCTAAAATCCATAAAAACCCTAACAACCCTCAAAATCCCAAAAACCCATTAAACCCATAAAATTAATAAATATCCTCAAATCCATATAAACAAAAAAAACCTAAGAACCATGAAAACACTTAAGAAAACATTAAAAAATTATTAACTCTAAAAACCACTAAAATATCCAAAAAACTATAAAAAACATATAAAAAATAAAACAACAAAAAATATGTAAAAACAAAAAAAAACCAAAACCAAAAAAACCTAGAAACCCACTAAAGACTCTAGGAACCCTAAAAACCTAAGAAAACCATAAAACCCTAAAAACCCAAAACCCCACAAAATTCCTAAAAACACTAAAAATCTATAAAAATAATAAAAAGGTATGGAAAATCCCTAAAAAAGAAAAAATCCCTAAAAAACCATAAGACAACATTAAAATACTGAAAACATTTTAAACCGAAAAAAATGATAAAAATCATAAATATCCTCAAAATCTGTAAACCCCTAAAAACTGTAAATATGCATAAAAATTCAAAATCTCCCTTAAAACCTAAAACTCTAAAAAACCCTGAAAAATGTGAAAATAACCTTAAAAATATCAAAACACTTAAAACCCCTAAAACCCTAAAATTTCTAAAAACCCAAAAGAACTTAAAAACCCTCAAACAACCAAAATACCTTAAAATCATTAAAAACCCTAGAAACAATAAAAACTTATAAAACCCATAAAAACAACTAAAAACCCTTTAGTCCGTTACAAATGTTGAAAAATAAAAAAAACATAAAAACATAAAAAAAACCGTAAAAATCATAAAAACCTTAAAAATCCTAGAACCCCTAAAAACACCTTAAAACCCTTAAAAACATGAAAAAACCCTAAAAATAATAAAAATTATAAAAACTACCTAAAATCCCTAAAAAATAAAAAGCCTAAAAATCAGGAAAAAACGTAAAAAATTAAATAAAAATAATAACACTAAAAACCCCTAAAAACCAATCAATGATAAATCCCCAAAAACCCTAAAAATCTATAAAAACGAAAATCCATACAAATTATAAAAAGCACTAAAAATCTCTAAAAATAAAAAAACTCGTAAAAACCCGTAAAAACCCTAAGAAAACCTCAAATCCTAAAAAAACTTAAAAAATCTAAAAAGTTAACGAACACTAAAAACCCTAAAACCCCTAAAAATCTAGAAGCGGGTACTGTTTGGTACTACAGCAGTGTGGGTACTTTAGCTGTACTATTCACAGAATGGGATTTGGGCTAAAAAATTGGGGCTGCGGGCCATGTAATGGGCTAAATTCCCAGCGTGCCTTCGGGCTATGTAATGAGTCTCCCTTTGCTTTCCTTTAATAATAAATGAGACTTCGGCTCCAACCTTAAAAGAATCAAAAAACCCGAAAACCCCTAAAAATCCAGTAAAACCCCCAAAAACACGAAAAACAATAAAAACGCTAAAACCATAAAACAAAAAAAACCAAAAAAGTCCATAAAACCACTAAAAATTTATAAAAACCAATTCAACACCAAGAAATATTATAAAATTCAAAAAAACATTAAAAACCCTAAAAAATGAAAAAATGTAGTTGGGGTATGACTTAGTGGTAAGAACCCCTTAATCCTACATGAAAAATGGGGGTTCAAAAATCATTGGGCGTAGGGTATTGTAGCAGTACTGTAGCGTACTGTAGCAGTGGAGGCACTGTTGCAACAGCGCGCACTGTAGCGGTGGTAGGGTACTGTAGTAGCAGCGTGTACTGTGCGCTCCTATAGCAGCACGTATATTGTAGCAGTACTATTCACAGAATGGGCTTTGGGCCATAAAATTGGGCCTATGGGCCATGTAATGGGCTAAATGCCCACCAGGCCTTCATGCAATGTAATGGGTATCCCTTTTCTTTCCTTTAATAATAAATGAGGCTTCGACCCCAACCTTAAAAAAAACTAAAAACCCTGAAACCCCTAAAAATCTAGTAAAACCCCTAAAACACCAAAAACCATAAAACACCAAAAACCAGAAAACAACCTAAAACCAATAAAGTCTATAATACCACTAAAAATTTATACAAACCCATTAAACACCAAAAAATGTTAAAAAATTCAAAAAACATTAAGAACCATAAAAACTCAAAAAAAAACCCTAATAACCAAAAATGCTATAAAAAACCTAAATACCTAAAAATCCATAAAACCCTTAAAAACCATAAAAATCATAAAACCCCCTTAAATCCATTAAACATAAAAAACCCTAATAACACTTTAAAAACATAAAAACACTTCATGTTCCTAAAAACCTTGTAGGGTCCTGAAAATTCCACAAGGGGGAAATGCAATTACCACAAGACTTGGAAAAGGACCAAACCGATCCGTGCACCAGCTCCCATCAACAGTACGATGCCGGTTCGACAGACCGCCCTCTCTTAATTCTGCGGGACAGCATAGTCTGAGAAATATAGGCGGGGACCCTCTGCGGGTGTGAATAAGGATGGGTGCCATGCCTGTCCACTACCGCGAGCCGCCCCATCCATGGACCACAGTCGTTCGCGAAATGAATGCGGGAGCCCTCCGCGGGCGCGAAGCAGGACGGGCTCCAGGCCGGTCCACCGATACAAACCGCCCCAGTCGTGAACCGCTTCAACCAATCCATTCCATCATCGCAAACCCCATCGTTCTTGGGATAGAGGCAAAGTGGTGCACATCTGTAGAGTAATTCCGCGGATCTCCGTTCCAAAAATCCCCAGTTGACCAAGTCATCCGCGGGTGGGGATTCATTCATGGGATTCTGCAGAAAGTTCGATGGGCCCATCGATACAACCTCCTTTGTGACTCTATAAATAGTCATCGAGGGCACCCAAAAAAGAGGAGGGGAAGGATGGGTGAATACCCATGGGGAGACGCTAGAGAAATTGCTCCCAGTGGTAAAATCTTGCGACCATCCGCAGACCGTATATCGTCTGTGGATGAAATCTTCCGTGTAGAGGAGAAACCAGTCCGCGAACCACATGTAGACAACTCCTCTTCGGCCAGCCCTTAGTGGCCATCTCCTTCACAGACGGACATCTCCTTCGCAGATGGACATCTCATCCATGGACCAGTGTCGTTAGAAATATAGAGGCAGAAATCCCTCCGTGGGCGCGAAGTAGGACGAGCACCAGCCCCTTTACAGACATCCTTTTCGGACGACCATCCTTCGTAGATAGCATCCTTCACAGATAGCCTCCTTCGCGAACATCCTTCATGGATAACATCCTTCACAGACAGCCTCCTTCGCGGCCATCCTTCGTAGACACCATCCTTCATGTACATTAATCTCCTCCGCGGCCAGCCTCCTTCACGGATAGACACCCTTCACGAACAACCAAACCACGAACTGAATACAGCTCCTCTGCGGCCAGTCCTTCACGGACGACCATCTCCTACATGGATTAGCTCCTCCGCGGACACCCTTCGTGGACAACCAAACCACGAACCACATGCAGCTAGTCCCTCACGGCCAAGTCCTACATGGCCTACCCCATGCGGAAAACCCCTTCGCTACCGTCATTGACCCCCATGAAAAATGGAGAGTCACACTGTGAACTTTTCGGGCCTGGTCAAAAATATTTTCCATTGCACCCTTATGTCGTCCCAACATCCTTCCTATAAATTCCATGAGTCGAGCGAATCCTAATTACTCTCCTACATACCCCATTTCCTGGCTCCTTTTGCAAGGATCATCCAAAAAGGGCCGCCCTTGTGTAAGTCCCACACCAAACATTGCTAGGTCCCTCCTACCTAGTCGTCCTGACCACATGACGTTAAACTGTACGGCTCTCATCCGGACCACATGACGTTAAACTGTATGGCCCTCGTCCTGACCACATGACGTTAAACTGTACGGCCATCGTCCTGACCACATGACGTTAAACTGTGTGGCCCTTGTCCTATCCATATGACGTTAAACTATATGGAAACAGTACTCTCTACATGACTATAAACTATAGCATTCCCTCTCATGCAATAATTGGATGCCTCTTGCTCCATGTAGGATATGAATTATGCTCCAAGCATAAGATGCCTAATTCCATGATCATAGTGGCGTAATTTCAAGAGTGTTGGAATCCGTTCAAACATTCCATCACTTCACCCCATGCTTTGCATGTCCTTCATTTGGATCTCCATCATATTTCATGTCTAAAGGGACCCCATAACAGCCTGGTCCCATGCCTCATCGGCTCACCTACCGTCCTGGGCCAATGCCCCGAAAGACTTTGGACAACACTTCGAGATAGGTCATGTGTTTCGAACATGGTCAGCAATCGACCCTCATTTGTTCGCCCCCATTTGAGGCTAAAGTGATATGGATGCTGTGTTTCGAACATGGTCAATAGTTATCCTCCATCTTTATACCACCCTCATTGCGTTCCGAATGTCGGGCATGTCATTCACACTTTTCATCTCCCTTTGTTCGGACTGATTCCAACGCCCTTGGCTTTATCCTGCTTGTGCACTTGTGCATAGGTGTTGGCCCCCATTATATTCCTCAACCCACCAATGGGTTGGGAAGCCCTCATGGCCAGACATGAGGAAGACATCATGGGCCTCCTCAAAATGTAATCCCAAATCTATCATTATGGGCCGCTCCATGCGTAAGCCCGACTCTACTTTTCACGGACGCACCTTTCACGACGTGACCATCTGTTCCCTGCTGCCTCTTGTTTGTCACACCGAGCATGACTCGCGTGGGCTTAGAGTAAGCATCGACCATGACATCTCCATGGGCCTCTTCAGAGTGTAAGTCCCAATCCATCATCATGGGCCTCCTTAGAGTGTAAGCCCCAATCCATCATCATGGGACTCCTGAGAGTGTAATCCCCAATCCATCATCATGGGCCTCCTCAGAGTGTAATCATTAATCCATCATCATGGGCCTCCTCAGAGTGTAAGCCCCAATCCATCATCATAGGCTTCCTTAGAGTGTAAGCCCCAATCCATTTCCCTGGGCCTCCTTAGAGTGTAAGTCCCAAGCCAATGTGAACTACGAGGACTTTGATTCCCCACCACAGGGATACGTAGGAAGCCTCCATGAGGTTCAAGCCCGATCACCAAAGGACCCCTGGGTCCACCTTCACATCGGTTGTCTGACGATTTACATTCGAACTACGTGAAATTTGATCCCGGTCCCCTAGGCAGGGTACGTAGGAATCCTCCACGAGGTACAATCCCAACAACCGGTCGATCCGACTATATTCACATTGGTTCACCGCGCCACCCCCAGCACCATCTCAATGAGTTCTGACTCCTCGAGGTCATTAATCCAACGAGGGATGGTAATCCTCATGCCTAAATGATTCTGAACCGTTGTGTTCAGCTGACCATTGCCAATCAGGGTTAAAACCGTGGATACTATGCTTGGGTATAATCCATATATTCGTGAACATATGAATACGTCTAAAATCTATAAGAGAGTCCCGGAACAGGAAATAATTCCCCCCAAAAGGGTGCAATGAGCCTGACTTCCCATCCTCTCGACCAATGTAAGTTCTTAAGCATCACTGGTCAGACCATCCGGGGAACGCCTGCCTTTAGAAAGAAGGTCTACGCATCATCGGATTTGGAACCGTTGGGCGTTTCGAAACCGACCACGAAACAAACCTAAAAAATGATAAAAAACCTAAAAAACTATTAAAACCCTAAAAACTAGGAAAACAATCAAAATCACTAAAAATCTTAAAAACCCTTAAAATTCCTAAAAAATCCCTAAAAATCCCTGAAAATGTAAAAACCCCTAAAACACTTGAAAATACTATAAAAACCATAAAAAACTAGAAACACCTAAAATATCTAAATACCCTAATACTGCCAAAAAACCCAAAAAACAGAAAACCCCTAAAAGCATTAAATTACTTAAAATCCTTAAGAACCCTAAGAACCCATTAAAATACAAAAAAGGGAAAAATCACTAAAATGAAAAAAACTAAAATCCCTATAAAACCATAAGAGTACCTTAAAACCCTAAAAACACTTAAAACAACTAAAATCCTAAAAAACCACCAAAACCCTAAAAATATTAATAACAATAAAAAAATGAATACCCCAATAATCATTAAAGCCACCTAAAACCCCTAAAAACCCTAAAAACCACCAAAATATCTAAAAACCCTTTAAACCCCAAAATGTTAAAAACATCAAAAACCCATAAAAACTCAAGAAAAACCCAAAACCCCCCAAAAAACAATAACAGCCCTAAACCCCCTTAAACCCCAAAAAACCTAAAAATTCCATAAAACATTAAAAACCCATAAAAATTCTACTAATCCATAAAAACCCTAAAAACATAAAAAACCCTAAAAACATAAAAAATATAATAAAACCATAAAACTCCAAAACACTTAAAACCTCTAAAAACTAAAACTGTTAAAAACTGTAAACACTATAAATTCTCATAATCACTAAAAAACAAAAAATTAAAAAAACCAAAAAAATCCCTCAAAATCCCAAAAAATATAAAAAACCTTAAAAACCTTAAAACCCTAACGATAATAATGAAACTATAAAATCCAAGAAAATATTATATTCCATAAAAAACTAGGAAATTAAAAAAACCTTAAAAATAGTAAAACCCCCTAAAACCCCACAAAATCCCTAAAACCCCTCAAAATCCCTAAAAACCCAAAAAAATCATAAAAACCCTAAAAACCATAACAATATTAAAAATACCAAAAAATCCATAAAAACATAATACCCCTAAAAAACATGAACATCCTTAAGAAAAATGTAAAAACCTAAAAACAAATAAAACCCCTAAAAAACTATGAAAAGTTAAAAACACTGAAAAACCAAAAAAGCCTAAAAAATTCCTAAAACACATCAGTTTTCCTAAAATTATAAAATATTAAAACCCCTAAAAGTTCCTTAAAATGAAAAAAAATCCTAAAAACCATGAAAGACTATAAGAAGACCTTTAAATCATAAATAAACTTAAAACACCTAAAAACTTAAAAACACTTAAAATGCTAACAAGACCCCAAAAACCCTTAAACCCCAAAAACCATAAAACCCCAAAAACCTTAAGAAACAATAAAACCCTATAAAAACCAAAAAATCCGACTAAAACTATATAAAACCCGATTTGTTTTAAACAAAATTATTAAATCCAAAAAAACAAAAAATACCCCATATCCCATAAAACCCCTAAAAATCCCTAAAAACATTAAATACCATAAAATCCTAAAACCTCCCCCAAAAATCCCAAAAAATATAAAAACGTATAAAAACATTGAAAACGCATATGAAAACCTTAAAAATAAAAATCCACTTAAAACCCAAAAATACTAAAAACCATAAAAATCCTAAAACTATAAAAAACACCCTAAAAACCCTAATAACCATAAAAATCCTAAAAAAGCATTAAAATCCCTAAAACATAAGAAACCTTAAATATACTGAAAAAACCCCAAAAAACGTAAAAACCTAAAATCACATGAAACCCCTAAAAACTAAAAGCAGCAAAACCCTAAAACCCCATAAAATCCATAAAACTCACTAAATCCCTAAAACCCCTAAAACCCCTAACACCAAAGAAAGCAATAAAACCCCATAAAACACCTATTTTTTTTTAAAAAAACTATGAAAATTCTAAAAACCCTAAAATATTTTGAAAAAACCCCAAAACCCCCCAAATAACCATAAAAACCAAAAATTCATATAACCACTAAAATTCCTCAAAGTCCCTAAAACCCCATAAAAATCTTTTAAAATACCAAAAATCCCTAAAAATGTTAAAAACCCAAATAACCTTTAAAACTCAAGGAAAACCTTAAATGCATATAAAACACCTATAAACCTAAAATTCCAAAAATACTAAGATCCCTAAAAAACATAAAAGTCCTAAAACTGCTACAGATCCCTTAAACCCAAAACCCCCTAAAATCCTAAAAAATTCCAAATATATACCTTAAAACATAAAAAACACTAAAGATCCTGAGAAACCCAAAAAAGTCTAAAATTATATAAAAATTAAAACCCATTAAAAACATAAAAAATGATAAAACCCAAAAAAGTCTCTAAATCCCCCAAAACCACCAAAAAACATTTAAATCCCTTAAAACCCAAAGAAACACTAAAAAATATAAAACACTTAACCCCTTAAAATCCATAAAAAAAATTACAATAATAGAAACATTAAAAACCCAAAAAACCTAAAAAATCCCAAAACCCAAAAAACCCATGACAACCCTAAAAACATCAAAACCCTAAAAATGATTAAAATCCCAAAAAACCCAAAAAACCATAAAATCCTTAAAATACCTAAAATTCATTAAAACATAAAAACAATAAAAACCCTAAAAACCCATATGAATAACATAAAAATCAAAAAACACTTAAAATCGATAAATAAGTCTAAAATCCATTTCAATTCCTAAAAACATTGAAAAAACTAAAAACCCATAAAAAAAATAAAAACTCAAAAAAAACCTAAAACCCCCAAAAAACCCATAACAACCCAAAAAATCTCAAAATCCCAAAAAACAATAAAAACCATAAAATTCCCTAAAAATTTCAAAAACCCTAAAAGGCACAAAAATTCATAATAAACACTTAAAACCCTAAAATCATTTAAAACCCCTATAAATATAGAAAATCTAAAATTGAAAAACTTCTATAAAAACTCAAAATTTCTATAAACCCAAAAAATCCTAAAACACTTAAATTTGTTAAAACAATAAAATACCCTAAAAATCATGAAAATTTGTAATAAAGATTTTAAAATATAATATTTTTTTTAACCACAAAAAAATGTTAAAAACTCTAAGAACACATAAAGTCCCAAAAATCCAAAAACCCTAAAAATCAAAAAACCCCTTAAAGAATTAAATAACCCTAAAATGCATGAAAACACTAAAACCACTAAAAACACTAAAAACCATTTTAAACTCCAAAAAACATAAATTTTTTTTAAAAACATTAAAACCCTAAGAAAACAACCAAAATTTTGAAAAACCGAAAAAACCCATAAATACACTAAAACCATAAAAATCCCGAAAAACCCTCAAAATCCCTAAAATCATTAAAACCTCTAAAATTCATGAAAATCACTAATAAATCATTAAAAACATAAAACACATAAAACCACTAAAAACTAAAAAATGTTAAAATCCCAAAAATACTATAAAACCTCTAAAACCCCATAAAACCCTAAAAAATCCCTAAGAACCCAAAAAACCATAAAAATCCTAAAAAGTTACTTATAAATCCCTAAAAACATAAAAAACCTTAAAACCCTAAAAACCAAAAAGAAAAACTAAAAAACCAAAAAACCATTAAAACCCCTAAAATCCTAAAAGGAAAAATCCCTAAAACCCCAAGAGAAAGATGTCGCCGCTCTCTCCAGGTTCTCTCCCGATTTCGTGCTTCCCAGGGGCTCCTCCTAGAACCCCTCCCGACGGCTTCACTGCTCCTTCCAAGACCTTGAGGTGTGATGCAGATGCGGTTTTTGGCGGTGGGTCTTCTTACTGGCTTGGATCTATGCTCTTGAACTTCTTCAAGAGGCTTGTGGATCACGCTTTTAAGACCTTCAGAGGCATGGATGGCACGATTTTCGTGCGGCTGGAGGCGCGTCTGCGTGCGTCGGGGTTTATCCTTGACAGATCTAGGCCCCGGTGGTGTTTCTCGGTCGTTGTTGGCTTCGCTATGGACGGATTTCTACAGTGGTGTAGTGCGGGATCGACAGATCTGGAATCTGTTTCTAGGGTTTCAAGACCTGCGGATCTGACGGGGGAGATCCTCGATCAGGGAGATCTGGGACCTTAGGAAGGTCAACGGAGTCGGCAATATCAACGATGGAGCATGGTGCACCGGCAATGCGGATTTTGGACACAACGATGGGTGATATTTCCGGCTTTGCTACTTCGTTCTTCTACGCGTTTTGGTAAGGTGGTGATGGGGGCTCTTAGATCTGCTCAAGGGTTGCAAGGGGCACAGATGATGGCGGCTTGGCATTGGTTTGTGCGGAAATTTCATTTTCAAGTGCGTATGATTCTGCCCTTGCTGCACGCTGTTGATGCTGGTTCTGTTTGGAAGTCTTTGAGTCTTAAGACCCATGGTTCTTTGGTTGCGGTGCTGGTAATAAGCCATTGAGGGTTCTGGTTACTGGATTTTCTGGGGAATTTTAGGCGTGGTCTAGTGTTTCTACGCGATTCTGCTGGGTGATTTCCTGGAGCTGGTTTCGGTATTTTGGGTGCTGGGTTCTGCGGCCTGGTCCTGGGTTTGGGTGCTGGTGGTGTGTTATTAGCTCTGTGGTAGGGTGCGGAGCATCGAGAGTTGTTGGCTGTTGTATTATTTGGTGCTGGTTGATGTACTTTGTTGGTGAATGCTGGATGATGGTGCTTCGTATGGTGGATCTCCTTGGTGATGAGGTGTTGGATGCTGGATTATGTGAGACTGGACGCTGGTGGTTATGTGATGTTGGATGCTGGTGGTGCTGTGATGTTGGATGCTCACGGTTCTGGATGCTGGTTGCTGCTTGGATGGGAGGTGCTGAAGCTGTGGTTTATGGTTGTGCTGCTGCTGGATGTGGATTGCTGTTTGAGTTTGGATGCTGGTTGTTGGTTAGCTGTAAGCTACTGGATGCTGGTTGATGCTGGATGGTGGTGGTGGCTACTTTGTTTTGTGTGTTTTCTTTTTTCGTTCTTGTTTTTTTCTTTTTTGGGTCTTTTTGTCTTGGGTCGTTAAGGGTTTTTAGGTGTGGGTCGATTGACCCCTCCCCTCCCTTGTCTGCTGTGTCTCTTTTTTCTTTTTAATAAATTTGGGGTGGGGGGGTCAGGAATACCCTGACCCTCACATCTTCCTTGCCCTAAAATCCTAAAAACGCTAAAACCCTAAAAAACATTAGAACCCTTTAAACCCTTAGAAAACATAAAAACCCTAAATACGCATAAGAAACGTAAAATATAGCGACAACCCTTTAAAATCCAAAAAATGTTAAAATATCTTAAAAACTAAAAATAGCTAAAAATTAAAAAATATAAGAACCCAAATAACCATAAAAACACAATAAACACCTAATAACCCTCAAAATCCCTAGAAACCCTGAAAACCATAAAAATCATAACAATACCTAAGAATCCATAAAATTGGAAAAACCCACTAAAATACCTGAAAAATAGTATGAAAATATTTAAAACAAAACAACAAATAAAACCCCTAAAAACCTAATAACTCTAAAAACCCTAAAATCATTAAAAACCATAAAAACCATAAAACCCCTAAAAACCGACAATAAAAAAAACCAATAAGATTATAAAAACCTTTTAAACCCCTTAAAATGTTAAAAAAAACTCTAGAAAACCTAAAAACCATAAGAAAATAAAAAACCCCTAAAACCCTTTAAACCCTCCAAATCTATAAAAACCGTAAAAACCCTAATAAACCTAAAAAATCCCCCAAACCCCTAAAAATGTAAAATCCATTAAAAAAAATAAGAAAACCATTATAACCTAAAAACAATTGAAACCCTTAGAAACAAAAAAACTAAAAACCATAAAAACATTAAATCCTCTAAAAACCCTAAAAGACTCTGTTTCCCACTCTGTGGCTACCGATGTGACCTGCTCGTCTTCTATGTTGGCTGGTAATGGGTTAGAAATCTCTCTGATGGATTCGGGTGGCTTCTTGGTGAGTCTGGAAGCAAGCGTCGGTGTCTCAGGGAATGCTGTTGAGGATGAAGTCACGCTCGCTGAGGGAGGAATTCATGGCTCTGCTGAAGGTGTTCACGGGTCTGGTGAAGATATTAGGAAGCAAAGTGAGATAGATAGGTCAATTGCGATGGATTTATGGCAAGGAAATGTGGAAAATTCCTGCAAGGATCTGGGATGGGATGACACAACTGGCTTAAAGTTGATGAGAATGCTGGTGGATCTGTGCTAACGGATGAGGCTCCTGTGAATGTTTCTCAGGCTGCAGGTTCGGCTGAGCCTGCCATGGTTGGGGTGCGGGTGGAAGATAATGCAAAGGAGGATGCTGTTTCTCAGAAAACCAGGTCTGGAGATGACTGGAGTTCATGCTCAGTTGAGGAAAAGCCCATACTGGATGGGGATATAGACTGGCGTGATGCCCCACTGGTCCTGCATGGGTATCCTGGCGTGGGGGAACCTGGCAAGGGGCCTGGGTTATCATGCACCTCTGACGGCAGTGCTGAGGACCTGCCTAGTGACCAGCTCCAATATGCTGGTGATGTTGGTGGTCCTCCCATGGACCTGCAGAGGGCGATGATCCTTCATGGTGTTCCATCTACTGAAGACTTTTGTGTGCATCTCCATGAGATGGTATGGGTTGAAAGGTAAAGGTTCCCTCTTGAAGATGAGGCAAGGAGGCTTGGGGAGAGGTTTGCTGAGGCTGATCAACGGATAAATGCTGCTATGGTCACATCAAGGGAGAAAAACATCAGCGGAGGTGCTGAAACTCTTGAGGAAGAAAGCAAGAAAGGAAAGGCACCACAAGCCGCTAGTGATGGTGGCAATGGACCAAAGATGTCTGCTGCAGGAACCTCCTCTGCCCCACCAAGACGAAGAAGGAGGAGGGATTACTCTGCCCTCCCACGCCCAATGGAAACTAGGGCCTCCTCACGAGCTGTCAAACTGAATCTAAAGGTGCATAAGCGAGGGAAGCCTTATTTTTCTACTGAGCAGGTAAAAGCTATTGAGAAGCTGCGGTCCAGACTTGGCATGCAGGAAGATTTTGACCCTGGATGGGATTCAATGGACCAGAGTGATGAATCAGATTTTAGCTTTGCTGACGATGGCAGTGGATTTGGTGATGGCATGGGGTTTCATGATGCGGAGCTGGAGGATTTTGGCGGCGATGTTGACTGACCTACTCTGTGTGTGATTTTCTTTTGGACACTGTGTCTTTTTTGGTCTTGCGCTTTGTTTCTTTTTTTCTTTCCTTTTGTGGCCCTCGGGCTGAGGTCGTAAGGGGTTTTGGGTGTGGATTGATTGATCCCTCCCCTCCCTTGTCTGCAGTGTTTGTATCCTTTGTTTATAAATTTTGGGGGGTTCCAGGAATAGCCTGGACCCGTGCCTTCTTTACCTAAAAGACTCTGAATCCCTAAAAAAAGAAAAAGACCATAAACCCTAAAAAACCCAAAAAATCCCCACAAACCCCTAAAAACATAGAAAAACCTAAAAACAATGAAAAAAATATGAAAAAAAATTAAAAACCTAAAAACACATAAAACTCTTAAAAACCTAAAAATCCCAAAAACTATAAAAACCCTAAAAAGCCTTAAAACCCTCAAAATCCATAAAAACCATAAAAAAAAATATAAAAATCCATAAAATTAGATAAAAATATAAAAACCACTAAAACACTAAAAAATAGTAGGAAAACATTAAAAAACAAAAAACAAAAAAAAACCTAAAACCCAAAAAAATGCTAAAACCAAAAATACCCTAAAAACCCTGAAAACCATTAAAAAAATAAAAAACCTAAAAATCAAATAAAAACACCTAATTTCCCATAAATAACCTAAAAATACTAAAAACCATAAAACCCATTAAATCCTTAAAAACATTTAAATACTCTAAAATCCACAAAACCCTAAAAAACTCAAAAAAAACTAAAACCCCAAAAAAACACTAGAAACAGAAAAAAACACCTAAAAACCATACAAACTATAAAAATAATTAAAAATCATTAGAAATTATTAATAATGTAAGAATCCCTAAAAATCCTGAAAACCCCAAAGAAAAAATGAAAAACCTAAAAATAGTTAAAACCACTAAAAACCCAAAACACGTTAAGAAACCTAAAAATCCCAAAACCCCATCAAGATCCCTAAAAACCTAAAAACCATAAAAATCCTAAAACTGCTGAAAATAAAAAAAAAGTAACCCTAGACACCCCTTAGAAACCATTAAAAACTGAAAAAAAGTTAAAACCCATAAAACCCAAAAAACACTAAGAATCCTAAAAACCCAAAAAACCCTAAAACGCCTAAAAACCATAAAAACCTAAGAACTTATAAAAAATAAAACCTCTACAAAATATAAAAACCGTTTAAACCCTTAAAAATGTTAAAAACTCTAAAAAAACATAAAACCCCAAAAAAACTCAAAAACCCTCGAAAACCCAAAAAACTCAAAAAATCATAAATGCATAAAAAATAATAAAACCCCAAAACCTTGAAACCCTTAAAAAATAAAAATCTATAAAACCCTAAAAACATAAAAATCCTAAAAACAAATAAAATCCCTAAAACATTAAAAACGCTAAAAACCATGAAAAAATCTAAGATAACCATAAAAACCTAAAAACACTTAAAAACCAAAAAAATCTCTAAAAATAACTAAGAACACTAAAAACAAAAAAAGTCCTAAAAAACTAAGAATACAAAGAAAATTAAAAATCCCTTAAAAACCTTAAAACCATTAAGAAAAACTTAAATAAATCATAAAACCCCCAGAAATAGAAATGCAAAAAACCCCCTAAAAGTCCCAAGAAGCAATAAAATCCCTAAAACTATAAACACTAAAAAACCCCTTTAAAAGACCATAATTACCCAAAAACATAAAAACAAATAAAATATCTAAAAAATATTTAAGAGAATAAAAATGTTAAGAAACTCTAAAAATAAAAAAAGATAAAAAAACTAAACAACTAGAAAAAACCTAGAAGCCAAAATAATACTATAAAACCCTTAAAATAATCAAAATCTCCAAAACTATGAAAATTATGAAAATAATTAAAATCCATTAAAGTACCTAAAGATGTAAAAAACCCTAAAAATAGTGGTAACACAATGAGAACATTTAAACCCAAAAATTACATCAAATATTTAAAAACCTATGAAAAAAAATCCATAGAAAACTCTAAAAACCCCTAAAACATTAAAAATATTTAAACCCCTAAAAACCATAAATACCCATAAAACCCAAAAAAACCCTAAAAACATTAAAAATTTGGGAATCAATTAAACCCTCAAGAACGTTAAAAAATCTAAAATACCTTAATATCCTAAAAACACAAAAAAAAAGGTAGAACCCAAATACTCCATAAATACCCTGAAACTCATAAAACTCCACACAATCAATAAAACAATAAAAACCCATAAAAATCCTAAAATAACACAATCCCCCCCTAATAAGAAACCCTAAGTCCCATAAAAACCTTAAAAAACCATAAAACCATTACAATAATAAAACCCCCAAAATACCTAGAAACAAGAAATAACCTAAAAACCCTAAAATCCATAAAAACCATTAAAATCAATAAAAACCTTAAAAACATGAGAAATCATAAAAATCCCTAAAAATATAAAAACCCAAATAACTCATAAAATCCCTAAGATAACCTTAAAATCCTAAAAACACTAAAAACACCAATAAACCTAAAAACCATTAAAACACCAAAGGACCGTGAAAACCCCAAAAGCACTTAAAAATAATAAAACCTATGAAACATTAAAACCCTAAAAACCCAAAAAAACCCTAAAAACATACTAAAAACTCAAAAAAAATTAACCCCTCTAAACATTATGGGCTCTGAAAACCATATAAACCCTAAAAACATAAAAAACACCAAAAACCCATGAAATCCATGAAAACTCTAAAAACATTAAAAAAACCAAAAAACTCCTCAAAATCTCTAAAAACCATAAAAACCATAAAAATACTAGAAAATTATATCAAATTCCTAAAAATCACTAAAAATGATAACCTATTAATACCCAAAAAACCCATAAAAACTATAAAAATCAAAGAACTCTCAAAAACACCAAAATGAACCTAAAAATTCCTAAAAATTACAAAAAAATTAAAAAATCAAAAAACCCTAGAAAACCTAAAAATTTATTAAAATAAAAAAACACCTAAACCCCCAAAACCTATAAAATTATAAAACATTAAAAGACACTAAAATACTTAAATGTCAATAAAAAAACCAAAAAACCTTTGAAAACCCATAAAAACACTCAAAACCCCCTAAAACACTAAAATCCCTTCAAACCCCTAAAACATTAAAAAATAAAAAAATCCTTTAAACCCCAAAAATCTCAAAAAAAAAACCATAAATACCCTCAAAATACCTATAAATCCAAAAAACTATAAAAATCCTACAAACCTATGAAAATACCTAAAAATGTAAAACCCCTTAAACCTAAAAAACCTTAAAACCCAAATAACACTTAAAACCCCTAAAAACTGGAAAAATATAAGACCCGTAAATACTCTAAAAACCATTAAAATTATGAAAACCCATAAAAATAATAAATCACCCTAAAAACCCATAAAACCTAAAAAATAAATAAAATCACGGAAACACTATTAAACCCATAAATATATTAAAAAATATAAAAATATTAAAATCAGTAAAAAACTCAAAAATAATCTTAAAACCCTCAAAACCCATAAAAACCCTTAAAACTATCAAATTCCCTAAAAACATTAAATAAATAAAATTCTTTAAAATACCTATGAATTCATAAAAAAAGAACCCTACAACCCCTAAAAACCCTACGAAAGCCCTAAAAACCTAAGAGCACTTAAAACGCCTAAAAATACTAAAAATTATAAGAACCTAAAAGGACCCTCTAAGACCTAAAAACCCCAACGACCCCAAAATCCCTAAAAACCCTAAAAATAAAAATAAAAGTCCCCAAAAATATCTAAAGACCTAAAAACCCCAAAAAACAATGAAAAACCCTAAGAGACCTTAAAATTATAAAAAAACATAAAAACAATAAAAACCTAAAAACACTTGAAACCATAAAAACTATACAGGACCCTAGAAACCCTAATACACATAAAAACCATAAACCCCTAAAACATTAAAAACCTTAACAATCAATAAATGTCCTAAAAACCAATTAAAATCTATAAAACAATTTAATCCACTAAAAAAATTGAAAAAATCAAAAAAATATGAAAACCCCTATTAAATTCAAAACCCCTAAAAACTCAAAAAACCTTAAGAAATCATAAATCCCCAAAATATTCTAATAACCCTAAAAACCCTTAAAAATGGTATAAACTCTAAAAAACAATTAAAATCCTAAAAAACTCAAAAAAAAAACACTAAAACCCAAGAAACCCATAAAATAACTTAAAACCCTAAGAAAACCTAAAATACCCCATATTTTTTAAAAATAAAAAAAATTGTAAATATCCGAAAAAAGGATATGAAAAACCATAGAATGTAAAAACACAAAAAAAAAACAATGAAAAACCCCAAGAGAACATTAAAATCATAGAAGCACTTTGAACCACTAGAAAACCTAAAAAATACTAAAAACCATAAAACCCATAAAAACCATAAATCATTAATGACCCTCAAAATACCTAAAAACCAAAAAAAATAAAAAACTATAAAATTCCAATAAATCACTAGAATCATAAAAAACACTAAAAAACTAAAAACACCTAACAAACCCTTAAAAACCTACAAATATGTAAAACCCCAAAAAACATATAAAGTCTAAAAATACTAATAACCTTTAAATATTATAAAAACACTTAAAATCCATAAAACTCCTCAAATTATAAGAAACTATAAAAAACCATAAAAACCATAAAAAACCACAAAAAACATTAAAACCCGTTAAACCCCTAAAACGCTAAAAAAACCCAAAAAAAAATATTAAAACCCAAAATATAATTAAAAACCTATTAAAATTTGAAAAAAAAACCTTAAAACCCCTAAAACTCCAAAAAACCATTAATATCCAAAAATAGTCTAATATATAATAATCCTAAAAAATCTTATAATGTTCTTGAAAACATAAAAACCAAAAAATGATGAAAACCCCTATGAAAATATTAAAAAACTAAAATCACTTAGACCCTCTAAAACCCCAATGAATTGAAAAAACCCCAAAGACCCCTAATATCCTTAAAACCAAAACCCCAAAAAATCACTAAAACCCCTATAATACAATAGAATAACTAAAAATTCCTAAAAATTCATAGAAACATAAAAAACCCTAAAAACCGAAAAAAAACATAAAAACCCAGAAAAACCATAAAAACCATAAAAACCCTTTTAAACCCTTGAAAAATCTAAAAAACTGAAAATACCAACCCCCCCCCCCCCTAAAATCTAAATGAATACTAAAAATCCCAAATAATCTATTAAAAAATGAGACCCCTAAAAACATAGAAAACAATAAAAAAACATTAAAAACCTTAAAAACATAAATCCCCTTAAATCCTAAAAAGCCCAAAATACCATAAAACCCCATAAAACCCATCCAAATCCTTAAAATCCCTAAAACCTCATAGAATCATTAAAAATCCCAAGAAATGTAAAAAACACAAAAAACCCTGAAAATATATAAACACTTACAACTAATAAAAAACCTAAAAACTGTAAAACCCCTAAAAACCATTAGTACTATAAAACCCCATTAAAACCGTAAAAAATATCAAAATCCATAAAAACCCTAAAAAAGAATAAAAACAATAAAAAACCCTTTAAACCCCCCAAAAAATAAATTTGTAAAAACCATTAAATCCCTAAAGACCCTAAAACCCCTCTAAATCCTCAAAACCCTAAAAAACATAAAATTCCAATGAAATTCCCTAAAAATCACTAAAAAGTAAAAACCATTAAAGACCCTGAAAACCACTTTGAAAATCTAAAAACCTAAAATCAATTAAATTCCCCAAAAAAATGAAAAAAACCCTAGAAACACTAAAAACCCATTAAACCCCTAAAAAATCTCAAAATCCCAAACAAGCATAAATACGATAAAAATACTGAAAAATATTTAAAAATACTAAAAAAACAAAAAAACCCCCAAACCCCTAAGAGAACCATAAAACCCAAAAAGCACTTAAAACTCCTAAAAACAGAAAAAAGCATAAAAAAATAAAAATTCCTTAAAACATCTAAAAACCCCTAAAGCCATAAAACACCTAAAAATATTAAAATCCCTAAAAACCATATATAACAACACACTAAATAATATAATATCCCTTAAACCCCCTATAAAATTTAAAAACAACTTCAAAAAATTTAAACTCTAAAACTGAAAAAAAAACTTAAAAAGAAAAAAATCTAAATCACTAAATACCCTAAAACCATAAAACTATTTAACAATATCTACAAACTTAAAAACCCAAAAATCTATTATGACCCATAAGGAAACCATAAAACCTTAAATTACTTAAAACCCCTAAAAACCCTCAAAAACAATACAAAACCTAAAACACTCTAAACCACTAGAAGCCCTTAAAATCCCTAACAACCCTAAAAACAATAAAAATCCTAAAATTCCCCAAAATCCATAAAATGTAAATTACCTTAAAACCTTAAAAATATATAATAAAATCATAAAAACATTAAAACCCTAAAAAAAATAAACAACCAAAAAAAAAGGTAAAAACACTAAATGTCACTCTTAACCATAAAACCCCTAAAAACATCTAAAAACCATAAAACTCTAAAAACCCATAAAAACCTAAAAACCCACTAAAATATTTAAAACCCCATTAAACTTTAAAAATGTTCAACAACTATAAAATTACATTAAAACACTAAAAACACAGAAAACCCTAAAACTCTAAAACCCCAAAAAACCCCAAAATCCATAAAAATCCAAAATACCAAAAAAACCAAAAATATACTTAAAAAACCCAAGAAACAAAAATACCCATTAAAACAGTGAAAATTGCTGATAAACCCTTAAAAACTTAAAAAACATAAAACTGATAAAAAACTAAAAAATTCTAAAATAAAAAACAAAATATGAAAGCCCCCAAAAAACTGATGAGAACCCTAAAAACCCCTAAAACTCAAAAAACCATTAAACTCATAAAAATGTTAAAAACATTAAAAAACTAGTAAATCGTTATAACTCAAAAAATATCCTTAGGAACACAAAAACCCCAAAACCCCAAAAAACCCAAAAAACACTTAAAACCAGCAAATCCCCAAAACCTATAAAAAAATAAAAAATATAAAAATCCCTAAAAATCCCAAAAATAAAAAACCCCCAAAACCCTAAAAACCACTAAGAGAAACTAAAAAACCTAAATACACTTAAAACCCCAAAAACTGAACAAATGCTAAAAACTCTAAAACACTATAAAAACACTCAAAATATCAAGGAAACATAAAAACCATAAAATCCATAAATCCAAAAATATCCATAAAACCCGGAAAAATACAAAAAACTCATAAAAACCTAAAAACACTTTAAATGCCTAAAAATTTAAAAAAGTAAATGCCCATAAAATCCTAAAAACTGCAAAATAAAGGACTTTTCGAGGTGATAAATCTACAAGGGAATGGAAGAAGAATTACAACAACGAAAACTTTTCCGATGATTACCTACAGTTATAACCTACAATATACCATGAAAGAAGAAAACATAATAAGAATCATTAAACAAAAAACCCAACTTCATTCTCAGTTGAATTCCCCACAAAGTGCAAGACAAATCTCCCTTCTTCCAATTGGCACCTCACATAGAAAAACACTATGAAATAAGAATCCTACACAACATAAAAATTTTCAATGTGGATGGAACCCGGCCCCATATACCACCACTATATATAGCTAGATCTCAACCCCACGTACCACCATGGTAAGCAGCTGGAACTCAACCCAGCATAGCAAAGCACTATACTAGAAGAACCTAGTTTCACGCAGAAATAAACTATGCAGACCAAATCCAGGTCTATGTACCACTATGGTTCACAAAAGTACCCCTCACCTGCATAACAATATCCTATATAGGGGAACACCCACCTAACATTAGAAAATGGTATGCAGAATGGGGTATTTCTGTGTGTTCCACCCTTCGTCTCCAATCATTTCCTTCTATTTCCATCACATCACTGATAGCTCCTCCACAAAAAAGTCCAATGGAATTAGGAAAACCCCACTTTCAGAGCCACTAGGACAACATGATAAAACTACTAGGAAAATTATCTCTCCCTTTTGAGTTTACATACCCATGGTAAGTGGAGTCATTTGGGTAACACCCATAATAGTGAAAACCCTCGTAATGTCCCTATGTTTACATTCCCATGGTAACCCAGGGTCCAACCATGTGATACCAATGTGAACCTCTATATTCTAGGGGTTAAGGGTAATCCTTGGCCTTTCCCTTTGATGATTACCGGTGATAAATAAAGGAAATCACACTTACTTTACCCTTCTATGGGATGTAACAGTCCTCCCCTTTCCCATAACCCATTCTAGGGGGTCCCTCTTAGAGTAATCCCCCTTTGATGGTAGGTGGTGGTGCTATCATCTCATCCTCTTCCACCGTAATTCTCCTCCTTTTCCATCAGCAGATAAAGAATGATGAATGGTTTCCTGAATCTTCAATATCCACTTGTTTCTCACACTGACCATGACTCATGTGGAATTAGAGGCTGGTGTTGATTGCAAACATCTATATAAACTACCCAAATAATTAACTAAGAGAACTCTAATTCCCACCCCTATAGGGTTACATTGGAAGCCTTCCTAAGGCTCGAGATCCATGTCATATCATCTATAAAATAAGAAATTGTATACCCACAAATGGGCCACCTCTTATGTGTAAGCCCAAAACAATGAACGACAAGAACTCTCATTCCTGCACCAAACAGGATATATTGGATGCATGTCTATGAAATGAGCACAAAGGGTATCCTTCTCCAAGGTTAACCCCAATCATGACCCACAATTCATCAAGGACACCTTTATGTTACAATTCCCAACTCCAACCCAAAATGGGCCTTCTCCACCAATGTAAGCCCAAGATCATGCATCCTTTATATAAAGCTTCTATGTTTAGGTCACATCTTACCAAACTATGAGGGCGTTCATTCCCAACCATCTAGGATATGTAAGAATCCTCCCCATGGCCCAAACTCAACATCAAAGCTCACATGAATTCATTGTAGAATTCATCCCCAGTAAGGTATCATTCACCCCGAAGACTACATCGCTTTCGGGTACCACGGGACACTTTGACAAATATCCCACACTAAATCTTGACCAGGAATCATCCACCCTAATGCCTATGTTGCATGATGTTAAACTGTATAGATGGTTCCTCATCGCATGACTTTAAAAGGGGATGTGTCCAGTTAGGAGGCATCGAACTACGTGGGTTTCAATTCCTCATGTGAGGGTATGTAGGAATCCCATTTCATTGGTTTGATCTGGACATGGAATCAATTCCTATACCCCCAGACAATGATATTCCCCAAAGAACCCCACCACAAGGCTTAAACCAGTGTTGTCTTAGTAAATGATAAAGGTATATTTGATGAGTCAAAAAAGAGTAACATTTATAATGATCCTCCGATATATATAAATATCATTGTTAATGGAGATCCTCAGATACTTATAGAGTATTACAGACCCACATGTATTTAAGATTGATCATGTAACCCAGGGGTAATACCCAGACACATGCTGGGGAATGAACCAAAGATTCCTGAAAATATGAACACAACTTAAATATAAAAGAGAGTCCTGAAATTGGCAATAAATCCCCCAAAAGGGTGTGATGACCCTGAGTTCCCATCCTCTCAACCAATGTGAGCCCTTATGTTTTATTGATCAAATAATCATCCAACGATCCCCTTCCTTTGGAATGCAGGTCCATGAATCACGAATAAGAGGGTTGTTAGGTGTTTCTGGCTTCACAAATAAACCCATTGGAGACCATCTGAGGACATTGTACCTGAGGTGGAGCGATTACACAGACACTTAAACCCTACAATCACTTGTCGAGACTAATAAAATGTGGCTCCTCCATAGTAATAGTAAAAGGATATACCACCCCAGTCCCTAATGGACCATTTTTTTCATTGGTTACAATGTCACACATTGGGTTGAAACACCTATAAACACATAAAAAACCAAAAAACCCTAAAAAATGTAAAACAAAATCCTTGAAATCCTTAAAAATGTAAAAGTAACTAAAATTCATGAAAACCCAAAGAAATCCTTAAATAACTAAAGACAC
Organism: Viscum album; assembly: GCA_963277665.1. Classification (NCBI taxonomy): domain Eukaryota; kingdom Viridiplantae; phylum Streptophyta; class Magnoliopsida; order Santalales; family Viscaceae; genus Viscum; species Viscum album. The sequence continues at coordinate 1,418,907,754 of OY728136.1, read as the reverse complement.
ATAAACCCCTAAAAACCTAATAAATGATAAAAATAGTAGAAAACCTAAAAAGACCCAAAAAACCCATAAAACCACAAAAAAATGTATAAATACTAAAGACCATAAAAACCCTAAATCCCATTAAACTATAAAAAAACTAAAACCCCATAAAAACCTTAAAAACATAAAAACACTTGAACCCTTAAAAATATAAATTTTTTAAAACCTCTTAAAGACCCTAAAAACTGCCAGAAACTCTAAAACCACTAAAAACCTTAAAAACTCTAAAACACCATAAAAACCCCAAACCCCACTATAATTTATAAAACCCAGTTGAAGACCTAAATAAATTGAAATACTCTAAAAAAAATTAAACTCTTAATAACTCAAAATGAACCCTAAATCCTCAAAAAACCAAAAAACCCTAAAATATACCTAAAACCCTAAATACCATAAAATACTAAAAACCACTAAAAGCACAAAAAAATAAAAACCCTGAAATCCTTGAAAAACAACAAGAAAACCTTTAAAACCATAACCCACTAAAAACTTTTATAAACTAAAAACGCTAAAAAACTAAAAAAACATAAAAACACTATTTTTTTTTAAAATCCATAAAATTACTAAAAACCCTTAAAAATTCTTAAAAATCCCAAAAAATATGTAAAAAAATAAAAAACCCAAAAAACCATAATAAAACCATAAAATCCTAAAAACACTTAAAACATCTAAAACCCTAAAAAAACATCGAAAACTCTGAAATCCTTGAAAACCCTAAAATCACTAAAAACCATAAAAACCATAAAGCCCTTAAAAATTTTAAAACCACGAAAATACCATAAAAACCATAAAACCACTAAAAACTATTAAATACTTAAAACTAAAAAAAACCAAAATTCCATTTATTTTTTTAAAAAAACCCTAAAAACCTTAAAACTCTACAAACCATGATAGAAAAAAACCCCTCAAAATCCATAAAACCCCAAAAAACCTTTACAACACTAAAAAGTCATAAACATCCCTAAAATGGTAAGAACACTAAAAACCCAGAAAAACCCTAAGAAAACGTTAAAACCTAACAACCATTAGAACCCTTAAAAATATAAATAATAATGAAACCCCAAAAAACCTTAAAACCCCAGAAAATCCCCAAAAACCATAAAAATCGTAAAAAGACCCTAAAAAGCAGTAAAAATTTTAAAAAAAATAGAAATGATGAAAACCCCTAAGAAAACATTAAAAAAACAAAAAACACTTAATCACATAAAAAAATTGATAAAAAACCCTAAGAAACCCTAAAAGACACCAAAATCCCCTAAAAACCTTAAAAACGCCAAAAACATTAAATACCCGATAAAAACTAAAAAATCATAAAAACACAAAAAACCACTAAAAACTATAAAAATTATTTAATCCCCAAAAAATTATAAAAAACCTATAAAAAACATTAATACAAAAAGAAATAAAAAAACTCAAAAAAACTCCTAAAATCCCTAAACCCCCCCAAAATATCGCCAAATCCAAAATCCATATAAATCCAAAAGTCCAAAAAAATAAATAATATTTAAAAAAACCCCAAAACACTAAAAATCCATATAAAAACCTTAAAAACCTAAAAACACATTATAACCCTAAAAAACTAAAAAACACAAAAAACACAAAAAAAAACCCTCAAAATACCTAAAACCCTATAAACCATAAAATTTCAAAAAATCACAAAAAAATTCCAAAAAATATAGAAAACCCAAAAACCTGGAAATACATTAAGAAAACCTTAAAAACCAAAAAACACAAAAACCCCTAAAAAACAAAAAACGTTAAAACCCCTAAAAATACCCTAAAACCCTTGAGCCACTAAAAACCATTAAACACCTAAAAATCCTAAATACCCTAAAAACCCATAAATTCTTATAAAACCAGTCAAACATTAAAAATCTGTTCATCTCCTCAAAAGAATAGAAAAATGAAAAAACCTTAGATACCTTATAAGAAACAAAAAAAACCCTAAAACACCCTAAAAACCAAAAAAAACTTAAAACCCTTCAAAATCAATGAAAACCATAATATACCGTAACAACCCAAAAAAATCTCTAAAAATCACTAAAAATGTAACCCCCCTAAAACCCTAAGAAAACCACAAAACCTAAAAACACATAAAACTCCAAAGAACCAAAAAAATAAAAAACCCCCAAAACCCTAATGCCCTAAAACCCCAAAAAACCCTAAAACCCATCAAAATACATGAAAAACCTAAAATCCATAAAAATCATACATATTCCATAAAAATTACAAGAAATGTAAACACCCTAAATACCATTAAAACCCCTAAGAAAATCCTAAAAACCTAAAAAAACACAAAACCCCTAAAAACTTATGAAATGCTAAAAACCTAGAAAACCTATAAAAGAACATAAAAAATACTAAACCCCCTAAAAACCATAAAAATATCTAAAACCCATGAAAACCTTAAATACACTTAAAACTATTAAAAACCCACTAAAAATATAGAAACATTTAAAACCCTAAAAATGTTAAACAACATTAAAAACCCTTCAAACCCCTAAAAAACTCAAAAAAGACCTGAAATCCCAATAAACCTTAAAAATCCTAAAAGGTATAAAAACCATAAAAATCAAAACAAAAATAAAAATCATAAAGATAACCTAGAAACCCAAAAAACCCATAAAAATCTGTAAAACATAAAAAAAACATGAATAACTAAAACACTATGAAAACCTTAAAAATTAAAATACAAAATACCCTATAAATACAAAAAAATGTCAAAAACCCAAAAAAACATAGAAATCCCCAAAACCCCTAAAAACAATAAAAGTCCATATAACCTTAAAACTCCATGAAAACCTAAGAAACTGACTAAAAAACATATAAACCCTTTAAACCCCTAAAATAGTAAAAAAAACTATAAAAAACAACAAAACCCCTAAAAAACTCAAAAAATCATAAAAATCCTTAATTTTCTAAAAAACCCTAACAACCCTCAAAATCCCCCGAAACAATTAATATACTATAAAACACCAAAAATATATTTAAAATGTTAAAATTGTAAAAACCATGAAAACCATTATGAAAAAATTAAAAACATTAAAAACACTTAAAAATCCTAAAAACTGAAAAAAAACTAAAATCCCTCAAAACCCTAAAAGACAATAAAACCCCTAAAAACTGCTAAAATCCATAAAAATTGAAAAAAACATAAAAAACACATAAATACGATAAAACCCCTCTAAAAAATATAGAAAACCTATAAACCCCTAAAAATGTTAAATAAATATAAAACAACTCATATACTATAAAAACTCAAAAAACCCTGAAGACCCAAAAAACTCCCAAAACCCCTAAAACCCCAAAAAACCCATACAATCCCTAAAAAACTAAAACCATAAAAAAGCCTAAAAAATTCAAAAAATGATGAAAAACATAAAACCTTGAAAAACCCCATGAAAACCTTAAAACACTAAAGAACTTAAAACCTCTAAAAAACTCAAAAAAATCAAAACACCATAAAAAACCATAAAACCATAATAATCTAAAAATACTAAAGAATGCCCAAATACACTAAAAAATCATAAAAACCCTTAAAATATTGAAAAACCCTATGAAAAATTAGAAAACTAAAATCAACTAAAACCTCAAAAAACATAAAAAGTATAAAAATAATAAACACTAAAAATACCCTAGAAACCCAAAAAACCACTAAAACCCATAATAAACCCCAAAACCAAAAAATCCCTAAACCCCCATCAAAACCCTAAAACCATTTAAAAACTCTAAAAAAACTTTGAGCCCCTAAAAATATTTAAAAGATCTAAAATACCTTAAAATACCAAAAAACTAAAAAATCATAACAGAAAAAATCAACCATAAAACCCTAAAAACCCTTAAAATCCATCAAAAACCATAAAAATCATATAAAACCAGAAAAACCTAAAAATTCATAAAAATCCCATAAAAATTTAAAAAAACCTAAAAACAAAAAAAAACCATAGAAAAACTTAAAAACAGAAAAAACATAAAGAACCAAAAAACACTAAAAAATCCTAATGATCCTAAAAACCCTAAAAACCTATAATTTGTAATGAGCCTTGAAATCCTTAAAACCCCTAAAAACCATAAAAGACATAGGGAACCACTAAAAATCCCTAAAAACATAAAAAAACCTAAAACCCCTAAAAAGCCTAAGATAACCTAAAAACATGAAAATAATTAAAACCCCTAAAAGGGAAAAAATTTGATAAAGACAGTAAAAACCCCAAACCCCCCCTTAAAAACCAAAATGCCCCTAAAACCAAAAAACCCTCAAAAACCCTTAAAATCTATAAAACACATAAACCCATATAAAACCACTAAAAAATCTATAAACCCTTTTATCCCCAAAAAATCATAAAAAACAATAAAAAAATTAGAATCCATAAAAACTCAAATAAATCCCTAAAAATCCAAAAAAACCATAAAAACCCCAAACCATTAAAAATCTGTAAAACCCAAAAAACCCACAGAACTATAAAAAATCCTAATGACATAAAAACAAAAAAACCCATTATAGAAGCCTTAAAACTGAAACAAAATGTAAAACCCAAAAAAACCCTGAAAATGCTAAACTCTAAAAAATAAAAATATAATAAAAACAAAAAATCCCTCAAAATTCATAAAAATGATAAAAACCATAAAAATAATAAAAACCTTAAGAACCCCAAAAAACATAAAAACTCTAAAAACCCTGAAAACACTAAGAAAACTATAAAAAACACTTAAAACCTAAAAAATCTTGAAAACACTAAAACCCTAAAAAGACCTTAAAAACCTAAATCCGATAAAAACCATAAAACCCTTCAAACCTTAATAACCCCAAACAACGTAGAAGCACCTAAAAACCACAATAAAATCTAAAAATCATTGAAACCTTTAAAAATCATAAAAAACACTCAAAACCATGAAAACCTTAAAAACCAAAAAAATAACAATCCCTAAAAACTATAAAAACCATAAAATAAATTAAAATACCTATAATCCAAAAAGACGTAAAAGACCCTAAAAGCACTGAATGACCCTAAGAAAACCTTAAAACCATAAAACATTGAAAACTCCTAAAACACCAAAAACAACTAAAAACCCCAAAAATACTAAAAAATTCAAAATACCTATAAACCTTAACCAATCCATAATAAAACCCTAAAAACACTATGAACTCATAAAACCCAAAAAACAATAAATACCCTAGAACTCTAAAACCCAAAAAACCCCAAAAAACCACAAAAACAATAAAAAATCAAAAAATATATTAAAACCCTAAAGAAAATCTAAAAAAAATTAGACCTCTAAAAACTCAAAAAACACCAAAACCCAAAAAGAAAACATAAAACACAAAAATAGTAAGAAATCTGAAAATCACTAAAAACCATAAAAATTATTAAAATACTATGAAATCCATAACAAATCACTAAAAACAATAAACCTAAAAATCTTAATACTCTAAGAAAAAATTAAAACCTAAAAATAATTAAAACTCGAAAAACATAAAAAATGATTAAAAATGTAAAAATATTTAAAATTCCTAAAAACCCCCAAATACCAAATAACTATAAAAATCATAAAAAACAATAAAATCCCTAAAAAAGTTAGAACTATAAAAACAAATAAAATCAAATAAAAACCATAAAAACCTAAAAAAATTAAAAAACCTAAAAACATAAAAAATTCTAATAAACCTAAAAACCCTAAAAATACCTTAAAACCCATAATGAACCCTAAAACCATAAAAACCTACAAACTGATAATGACCCTAAAATCCAACTAAATGCTTTAAAACCCCTTTATTCACCTAAATCAGTTACAAAAAATAAAAAACCTGAAAAACCATATAAAAGTGGAAGAACCTTAAAATAATAAAAAAACCAATAAAACTCTAAAACCACAAAATCCCAAAAACCATAAAATTCCCTAAAAACAATAATGAACCATAAAAATACTTAAAAATACAGAAAAATCCATAAAAATATAAAAAAAACTAAAACCCTAAAAACCCCTAATAAAATCATAAATACTAAAAAACACATTAAACACATAAAAACAAAAAAAAATCTAAAAACCCCTAAAAATGGTTAAAAACCTTAAAATATCTAAAAACCATTACAACCATAAAAATCATAAAAAACCATAAAAATGTAAAAAACCATAAGAACTTTGAAAAACCCAAAAGAAATATTAAATACCTAAGAACCCATAAATCCTAAAATATGATAAAAAACCTAAAAACCCTACAAGACCCTAAAACCCTAAAACATAAAAAAACCATATAAACCCCTAAAAACCTTAAAAACTCTAAAATCCCATAAATTCTATAAATCTTGTGAAATAATCTATGAACCCTTAAACCCCTAAAAACCTCATAAAATTCCAAAAATATTTAAAACCCTAAAAAATATAAAAACACCCCTAAAACAAAAAAACCTAGAAAACCATCAGAATCCCCAAAAAAATCATAAAAATCAAAAGAACTCCCTAAAAATACCTAAAAATGTCAAAACCCTAAGACATCAAAAAACCATAAGAAACCCATAAACACATATAAACACTTAAATTCACTAAAAACCCTAAAACACTAAAATCTATAAAAATTCTTAAATACCATAAAAACATTCCATGTCCATAAAACCATTAAATCCATTAAAATCTTAAAATGTCTGAAAATAACTAAAAATTAAATACTCTAAAACACTGAAAACCCCTATAAAAACCCATAAAACACAAAATAAACTAAACCCCCTAAAAAATAATAAATATTATATTCCCTAAAAAGACCCTAAAAATCCCAAACCCCCCCAAAAAAATCATAAAACCCAAAAACACAAAAATTAAATAAAAATCCATAAAAACCCAAAAAGCCTAAAAGACCTAAAAATCATTAATATGTAGAAAACCCTAAAACCCTTAAAAACACTATGAAAACTTCATAAATCTAAAAACACTAAAAACTCAATAAACCCTAAAAATGATAAAAATGCCAAAAACCCTAAAAATACTTAAAAACACTAAAAAACATAAAAATACTATAAAAGAAATTAAAAACCCTAAAACTGTAAAAAACCCTAATAACCATGAGAAAATGTATGAAATCATTAAAAAACTAAAAATGATTTAAACCCTTGATAATCATAAAAATGATAAAAATCATAAATTCCCTAAAAGATCCTAAAACCCTTAAAAACCTTAAAAAACCTTAAAACCCTCAATCCAAATAAAAAATCTAAAAACCTTTTAAACCCTTTAAAATTTTAAAAAACACTAAAATTCCATAAAAATCATAAAATACTCAAAAAACCCAAAAAAATTGAAAAAAAACCCAACCCCCCCCCCCCAAACCCGAATATCCCCAAATATTCTTAAAAACACAAAAACATGAAAAAACCTAAAACCACCTAAAAACCCTAAAACCACCTAAAAACCCAAAAACCCTAAAGATAGTCAAAATACATAAAACCCCAAATAACCATAAAAAACAATAAAATTCCTACAAATCCCTAAAAATATAAGAATTTCTAAATACTCATAAAAACCCTAATAAACCCTTAAAAACCTAAAAACACTTAATAGCCCTAAGAACATTAAATTTCTATAAACAATAAAAAGGCGACAAAAGAACCAAAAAACAAATAAAATTCATAAAACTCATCAAATTATAAGAAACTCTAAAAACCCATAAAAACACTACAAACCAAAAATAATATTAAATCCCTTTAAACCCCTAACATTTTAAAAAAAAATACTAATTCCCAAAACCCCCCAAAAATGAAAAAACCCAAATAACCCAAAAAACCACAAATCCCTAAAAACCCTAAAACACTTAAAATAAAAAAAAAATCCTAAGAACACATTTAAATCTGAAAAAATATAGAAATTTACCTAAAAATATAAAAACCCTCAAAACCATGAAAACTCATAGGAAAACATTAAACAACTAAAAAAATTAAAACCCAACAAAAATATAAAAATATGATTAATCCTTATAAACCCGAAAATACGTAGCAACTCTAAAACCCCAAAAAATTACTAAAACCCATAAAGAATACAAAAAAATCCAATAAAACCCCTTGAAACATAAAAAACAATAAATATCTTATGAAAACCTCAAAAATATAAAAATAATTATAACCCATAACAAACATAAAAAATGCTAAAAACCCCAAACAACAAAAAAATGAAAAAAACCCTAAAATCCCCTAAAATCCATATAACCGTAAATTTTTAAAAAATCCTAAAACCCATAAAAACTCTAAAAACAACTAAAAGAACATAAAACACCTTAATCCCAAAAAAATTTAAAAAAAACCATTAAACTGTAAAAAACTAAAAGATCCCTAAAACCCAAAGAAAACCGTAAAACCATAAAACCCTAAAACCCCTAAAACCTATCAAAATTCCTAAAAACCCAAAATCCATAAAAATCCCAAAAATCACTGAAAATCTATGAAAAACACCATAAAACCCTAGAAAACCCTAAGAAAACATTAAAACCCTAAAAACACTTAAAACCCCTTAAATCCAAAAAAATGCTAAAAACCCAAAACCCCCTAAATACCCTCCAAACCCTTAAAATATTTAAACCCCAATAAAAATAAAAAAAAATCCCTAAAATTCCCTAAAAGCATAAATACCCTTAAAACCATGAAAAACTAGATAAAAACCCTAAACCTAAAAACTCGTAAAACCACTAAAACCCAAAAGACTCTAAAGAACATAAAAACCCACAAAAGATCCTAAAATCCCTAAAAAACCATGAAAACCAATAAAAATTCAAAATATCCTTAAAAATCATAGAAACCTAAAAAATAACTTAAAAATCTAAAAAATATTTAAATGAAAAGTAATTTAAAATACTCTAAAAATATTAAAACTCTAAAACATTAAAAGAACAATAAATACCATAAAAACCACAAAACCCTAGAAACCCTAAAACCCCTCAAAATCCATAAAACCTAAATAAAATATGAATAAAAAATAATCTAGAAAATTCACTAAAAATGAAAAACCCCAGAAAACACTAAAAACACATAAGAAAACCATAAAAACCTAAATACATTTTAAACCACAAAAATCTTTAAAACATTAAAATCCCTCTAAATCGTAAAAACACAAAACGACCACAAAATACCTAAAACCCTTAAAAACTATGTAAAACAGAAAAATGCCTAAAAATTCTCTAATAACGTGAAAAACCCTAAAAACCTAAAAACACTAAGAAAACCATAAATACATAAAAAACATAAAACATTAAAAACCAAAAAAAACCAAAAAACCCCCCAAAAGACCATAAAACACCTAAAATCCCCTAAAACCTATAAACCCAATAAAAATACAAAACCACCCTAAAAACCATGGAAACCATAAAAACACACAAAAACTATAAAACCCCATAAAACCCTAAAATGTTAAAAAATATAAAAAACCATAAAACACTAAAAAATCAAAAAAATCCCACAATAAAAAAACATAAAAACCATAAAAACACTCAAATTTCTAAAAGCCTAAAGAACCTAAAAAACCTAAAAATCTCTCAAAATACCTATAAATGTAAAAAATATAAAATATAATTAAAACCTCTGAGAAAACCTTTAAAACCTAAAAACACATAAACCACAAAAACCTACAAAATGAAATAAACCATAAAACCCTAAAAACAATCGAAAAACCTAAAAAACCTAAAAAACCTCAAAATATATAAAACAATTAAGAAAAAATAATTCATAAAAAATCCTTAAAAACCTTAAGAATATAAAAAACCATAAAATCTATAAGAAAACCATATAAACCTAAAAACCTAAAAACCACTAAAACCCATAAAAATCCAAAAAACCATTAAAAATCCAAAAATCCCATAAAAACTCAAAAATCCTTAAAAACGATAATAACCCTAAAAACAATATAATTCTTAAGAAAATCATTAAAAAATAAAAAAAAATTAAGTCCCTAAAAACATAAACAATTCTAAAAGTCTTAAAAACCCAAAAACCCAAAAAATCCTAAAACCCCAAAACTATTAAAACCCTAAAAACAAAAAAATCCTAAAAATCCCAAAAAAAATTAACATGCCCAAAGAACTAGAAAAATATTATGAAGACATTAATAACCAAATAAAATAAAAACCGATAAAAATAAAAAAATGCTAAAAACTCTTAAAAGAGAATAAAAACCCAACAAATCCATAAAAACCAGAAAAACCAAAAAAAACCATAAAACCCATAAAAACCCTAAAACGAATAAATATATAAAATCTTTAAAACCTCTATAAATGTTAAAAAACCCTTAAAACACTAAGAACTCAAAAAACTCAAAACCCCAAAAAACCAAAAAACCCCTAAAATCCCAAAAAACCATAAAAGTCGTTAAAATCTCTAATAACCCTAAAATTCCATAAAAATAAAAATAAAATCCACAAAATACCAAAAAACATAAAAACCCTAAACCCTAAAAACTCTAAAAAAAACTTAAAAAACAAAAAAACTCATAAAACCCTAAAATACAAAAAAATGCTAAAACCCATAAAAATCAAAAAACAGGAAAAACCATAAAAATCCCTAAATATATAAAAAAAATAAAATCCCATAAAAATATAAAAAATAATTAATACCTATAAAAACCCATAAAACCCATAAATATGCTCTAAAACACTAAAAATACTTAAAACCTAATAAACTCAAAAAAACCCCTAAATTTTTTAAAAACCCTAAAAACAAAAAAATGATAATGACCCTAAAACCATAAAAAGAATATAAAACCCAAAAGGCCCAAAAACCCATACACCACATAAAATTATTAAAAAAAATAAAACCCTAAAAAACAAAAAAAAACTATAGAAACACATTAAATCCCAAAAAGTTTATAAAATTATAAAAATTAATAAAACCCTAAAAATATAAAAATAAACCTAAAACCACTAAAAACATAAAACCCTAAAATCCTTTGGAAGAATTAAGGAACTTAAAAACTCATAAAAACTATAAAAACCGGAAAAAAATGATAAAACACTTAAAACCCCTTAAAACACTAAAAACCCCTAAAACCCCTCAAAATCCATAAAAACCCTTAAACCATAAAAATCTGAAAACCCCTGAAAATCCAAAAATATGTAAAAAAACCTAAATACATTGAAACCCCTTAATAAAACCTTAAAAACCTAAAAACACTTAGATCTATAAAAAACCAAAATATCACTAAAAACCCTAAAATCCTTTAATCCAAAAAACCACTAAAATATTTTAAAAACCTAAAAACCCATCAAAACAGAAAAAACAGTAAACTCTAAAAAACCTTAAACCCCTAAAAATGGTAAAAACACATAAAATATTAAAAATATCCAAAAAATAAAAAAATCCTTAACCCCCCCCCACCCAAAGACCATAAATACCCTCAAAACTCTCAAAATCCAAAATAACCCTAGAATCACATAAAAATTATAAATAATCCCTAAAAATTCCTAAAAACATAAAAAACTCTAAAGAGCATTAAAACTATTAATAAAACCTTGTTACATAAAATCACTTAAAACCCCTAAAAGTATAAAAATGATAAAACCTTAAAACCCTAAATCATTAAAACCCTCAAAATTACCAAAAACCCTAAAAAACCTAAAAATAGAAAAAAAACATTACCTAGAAATTTATGAAAACATAAAAACCTTTAGACACTGAAAAATGATATGAAAACCTTAAAAATACCAAAACTATTAATACATTTAAAAATTCTAAAGTGATTAAAACCATAAAAAATGTAAAAATGCCCTAAAAACCCCTAAAATCATGAAAACCATTAAAAACACCTAAAAACCCATAAAAACCTAAAAAATTCAAAAAAATATTAAAACCCTTTAAACCCCAACAAAAATTAAAATACACTAAAACCCATTAAAACCCTAAAAAACTCAATAAACCCCCCTTAAATCCCCAAAAAAATTAAAACCCCTAAAAACCCACAGAACCGTAAATACCATAAAAAACCATAAAACACCTTAAAATTGAAATAATGTAAAAACCATAAAAACTTGAAAACACTTAAGAGACCCATAAAAACACTAAAAACACATAAACCCCCTAAAATATAAAAAAAATAACAAAACCCAAAAAAAACATATAGAATACCATCAAACCCCTAAAAACCATAAAAACTCATGAAAACCATAAAACCCCTAAATCCCCATAAAATCCAAAAAACCACTGAAAAAATAATAACCCTTCATAATCCAAAAACATTAAATACTATAAAAAATATGAAAACCCCTAAAATACATAAAAAATCCCAAAACCAAAAAATAGACACAAATACTCGAAAACCCAAAACAGTAAAAATCCCTAAATACCCTAAACCCCCTAAAAATTCTAGAAAACCTTAAAAGTACATGAAAAATTATAACATCTAAAAACCATGACAAATACTAAGAATTCATTAAAAACCTAAAACAATATAAACCGTTAAAAAACCTAAAATCTATAAAATGCTAAAAAAACTAAAAAACATAAATATCATATAAACCATCAAAATAATGAAAACCTCCAAAAACAATTAAAATCCAAAAAAAAATCACAGTTCCAGGAAAAAGGAAAAAAACCATAAAAACCCTGAAAACACTACGAATTCCTTAAAAACCAAAAAACACATATAGACTATAAAAATAAAATTTTTGAAAAAACCTAATTCCAGACCCCCCTAATATCCTGGAAAACTATAAAACCCCTAAACACCTTTTAAACCCATAAAAACCCTAACAACCACTAAAAACTCTAAAACCCTTTCAACCCCTAAAAATGATAAAAAAAACTCAAAAAACCTTTAAAACCCAAAAAATTTCAAAAAACCACTAAAAACATAAAGACCATACAAACCTTAAAAACTATCAAAATCCCTAAAACCCTAAAAACTATCAAAATCCTAAAAATCCTAAAAATCTCTAAAAATGTAAAAACCATTAAAACCCCAGAAAAATCCTAAATAAATTAAAAAACTATAACCCACAAAACCCTAAAACTATAAAAACCATCAAAATCTCTAAACCCCATAAAATCCAAAAAATCCAAAAAATACCTAAAAATCATGAAATAGATAAAAAATAAAAACCCCTTATACCCCTAAGAAAACATTAAAAACCTACAAAACCCTTAAAACCCCAAAAAACCTAAAAAATGCGAAGACCCTGAAACCCCTGAAAGACCATGAAAATTTAAAAAAACCCTAAAAACCATAAAACTCATAAAATATTAAAAAATCATTGAAAACCCATAGAATCCCCAAAACCACAAAATCTATAAAAACACTTTAAACCCATAATGACATTAAAAACCTATAGAAAACATTAGAACCCTAAAAAATCAAAAAAAATCCCAAAACCTAAAATAAATATTATAAACTTGAAACACCTATAACCCCAAAAACCCTAAAAAACCTTAAGAAACTTTTAAAACATGAAATCCATTAAAACATTTAAAACCTAAAAAATGAAAAAAACCTAAAAAACTCTAAAAATCCTAAAAAACCCAAAATCCCTAAAAAATCTAAAAACCTGTAAAAATCATCAAAAAGGCATTAAAATCTTAAAAAAGTAAAAAACATTAAAATTCTAGATTATTCCTTTGAAAACATAAAAATCCAAAAACACTTAAAATCCATAAAAACTAAAAAATGGTAAAAAACCAAAACATTAAAAACACCCTAAAGACCAGTATATGACATAAGACACTAAAAAATAATCTCAAAAACATTAAACCGCTATCAATTTTAAAAAAACTCAAAAAACACCAAAAAACAAAAAAACCCCATAAAAACCATAAAAACTCTAAATGCCATCAAAATCCCTAAAAACCCTAAAAACCGAAAAAATTAAGAAAGCACAATGAATCCCTAAAAAGGAAAATATCCATTAAAAACTAAAAAATCCATAAAAATCTAAGAATGCTTAAAAACCATAAAAATCACTAAAAAACCTAAATATCCAAAAAAAAACCCAAAATACGCATAAAAACTCCCAAAATCCTAGAAAACACTTAAAACCATAAAAATATTAAAAAATACGTAAAAATAAGTAAACACATAAAAATAATAAAAAACATAAAAACCCAATAAAAATCATAGAAAACATAAAAACATTAATACCCTTAAAAACCTTAAAAGAGAAAACCCCTAAAACCCCTATAAAGACCCTACAAACTAAAAAACACCTAAAACCCATAAAACCCCCCAAACTTTTTAAAAAACCCTAAAACTCATAAACACCCCAAAACCCCTAAACACTCTAAAAACCCTTTACAACCCTAAAAAGATTAAAAAATCTAAAACCATAAAACCCTAAAAAACAAAAAAAAACACTAAATACCCCAAAAAACCAAAAAAATCCTACAAATCATGAAACCCTTTAAAATCACTAAAAACCTTAAAATCATAAAAATTCTAAAAAATCCATAAAAATACATAAAATGTTAAAGACCCAACAAACCTAAAAATAATTAGAAAATAAAAAAAAAATTAATAAACTTAAACCCCAAAAAACATAAAAATGCTAAAGACCCTAAAAAACATTAAATTTTTTTAAAATCCATAAAAACCATAAAACCCAAAATTCATAAAACCCCTAAAAACACATAAAAAATATAAAACATAATAAACACTAAAACCCCTTTCAGCCCATAAAAATGTTAAAAACTATAGAAACCTTCAAAAACATAAAAAATTATAAAAAATCAAATGAAACAGAAATTCACCAAAAACCCCCAAAAACCCTAAAAACTATCAAAATACCTGAAAATCATAAAAATAAAAATCATTAAAAATAAATTAAAATAAATAAAAATAAAAAAAAAACATAAAAAACCAAAAAAAAATTGAAACCCCCCAAGAAAAACATAAATAAAAAAACACATAAATCCTTAAAAGACCCTAAACAACCTAAAACCCAAAACCCCTCAACACCATTAAAATATCTAAAAACCATAAAAAACTAAAAAATACATTAAAATAAAAAAAAATCCCTAAAAATGTTAAAAAAACCTATAACCTAGAAAAATTGAAAGAAAACCTTAAAAACATAAAAAATCTTAAAAGCCCTAAAATCCTTAATAATTATAAAACACAAAAACCCTAGAAGATCCTTAAAACTCTTATAACCCATTAAAAATTATATAACACTTAAAAACCTATATACTAAGAAAAAAACAATAAAAACTCAAAAAAAAAATCATATAATGCCCATAAAAATTTTAAAACACTAAAAACATTAAAAACCAAAAATATTGAAAAAACGCTACAACACCAAATAACCATAAAATCCTCAAACCCCCCAAAAATCCTCAAAAACACTAAAAAGCCAAAAAGACAATAGAAATCCAAAAAATCCCTAAAAATGTAAGATAAATAAAATCCTTGAAAACCCCTATGAAAACCATATAATCCTAAAACACTTTAAATTCTTTAAAAACCTAAAATTTTTAAAGACCCTAAATACACTAAAAGTCTTAAAATCCCAAAAAATTACTAAAATACGTAAAACCCCTAAATCCATAAAAATAAAAAAATACCCAAAATTCACTAAAAACATAAAAAACCAGAAAACCCATATGAAAACCCTAAAAACCTAAAAACAATAAAAACCCCAAAAAACCTAAAAAATGATAAAAACCACGAAAGACCCTAATAACCCTAATAACCCCTAAAAACCATAAGCCCCCTAATAATCCATAAAACTCCTAAACAAATAGAAACCCTAAACACCCTTTAAACACCTTAAAATGTAAAAAAATACCAAAATAATTTTATAATCTCTAAAAAACTAAAAAAAACATAAAAACCCAAAACCTCTCAAAATCAATAAAAATCCAAAACCCATTAAAATCCTAAAAAAACACTCAAAATAACTAATAATTTAAAACACCTAAAAACCCTAAGAAACACTAAGACTAATATTAAAAACATTAAAACACATAAAATTCCTAAAAACCTAAAAAATGCTAAAAAGCAGAAAAAAACCCTAAAACCCGTAAAAAACCCCCCAAAAAAATTAAAATCAAAGAAATACCAAAAAATGATAAAAACACTAAAAACCTCTTAGAAAACCATAAAAACCATAAAGAACATAAAAACCCTGAAAACCAAAACAAAGACTAAAACCCCTAAAAACCCAAACACCCCCATAACCCTAAAAACAATTAAAATCCAAAAAACCTAAAACCCATAAAAATGCCTCAAAACACTTAAAAAAATTAAAACCAAAAAAACCCTAAAAATTCCTAAAAACGTAAAAAAACCTAAAAACCTAAACAACCCTAGGAAACCCATAATAACATAAAAATACTTAAACACCCAAAAAACCTAGATAAAATAAAAAACCTAAAAGACCCTTGAAACCCTAAAACCGCATAACTACCATAAAAATCACATAAAACCTTAAAAACCATAAAAACCCCAAAAACCCCAAAACACAAAACCCCAAAAACTATAAAAACACTTTAATCTCAAAAACATTAAAATATCTAAGTAACCTTTAAAACCCTAAAACTCTTAAAAACAGCTAAAATCTAAAAAACCCTAAAAACTGAAAAACCCAAAAAACCCATCAACGTAACATCATTCCCCAAAAACCTTAAAAATCGATAAAATGTAAAAATCCCTAAAACCCAAAAAATCCGTAAGAAAACCTTAAAAAATAAGAACACTTGAAACCCAAAAAAAACCTAAAAACACAAATATCCTTAAAAAATCTTAAAATACCTAAAAACCATAAAGACAATAAACCCCCAATAAAACCCTTACACACTAAAAACTCTAAGAAACCTTTTATCCCCAAAAAATATTTAAAAACTCATAAAACCATAAAAACAAAAAAAACCGAAAAAATCCAAAAAAAACCAAAAAACACAAAAACACAAAAGCCCCCAAAACCCATAAAATCCTTAATAAGCCATACAAATATAAAAAAATCCCTAAAAATCTAAAAAAAAATAAACAAGACAAAAAACACAAAAATACTCTAAATACAAAAAAAACCAAAAAACACTTTAAATCTCTAAAAAACCAAAAAACACTAAAAATCCTAATAACCCTTAAAACCCCAAAAACTGTAAAAGTATATGAAACCCATAAAACCCCAAAAAACTAATAAAAACCCAAAACCACTAAAAACTCTAAAACTCCTATAAACCTAAAAAAATGATAAAAATTCTCTAAAAACACTTAAAACCCCTTAAAACATAAAAAAGCATAAAACCCCCAAAAACCCATGAATACAAAAAAAACCCATTAAATACTAAAAATCCATAAAAATCATAAAAACCAGAAATTTCATAAAATCCAAAAAATCACTCGAAATGTATAAATCTTAGAAAATATTAAGAAAACCATAAAAATTACTAAAAAACCCCCAAAATCCACCAAAAAACTATAAAATGATAAAAATCCTAAAAGATCCCTAAAATTCCCTAAAAACATAAAAATCCCAAAAACCTCATAACAAAACCTTAAAACCCAAACAAATCTTAAAGCCTCAAAAAATCCTAAGAAATATTACATACCATAAGAATCACTAAAAGCCTTAAAACACCTGAAACCCAAAAATATATTTAAAATGTTAAAATTGTAAAAACCATGAAAACCATTATGAAAAAATTAAAAACATTAAAAACACTTAAAAATCCTAAAAACTGAAAAAAAACTAAAATCCCTCAAAACCCTAAAAGACAATAAAACCCCTAAAAACTGCTAAAATCCATAAAAATTAAAAAAAACATAAAAAACACATAAATACGATAAAACCCCTCTAAAAAATATAGAAAACCTATAAACCCCTAAAAATGTTAAATAAATATAAAACAACTCATATACTATAAAAACTAAAAAAACCCTGAAGACCCAAAAAACTCCCAAAACCCCTAAAACCCCAAAAAACCCATACAATCCCTAAAAAACTAAAACCATAAAAAAGCCTAAAAAATTCAAAAAATGATGAAAAACATAAAACCTTGAAAAACCCCATGAAAACCTTAAAACACTAAAGAACTTAAAACCTCTAAAAAACTCAAAAAAATCAAAACACCATAAAAAACCATAAAACCATAATAATCTAAAAATACTAAAGAATGCCCAAATACACTAAAAAATCATAAAAACCCTTAAAATATTGAAAAAACCTATGAAAAATTAGAAAACTAAAATCAACTAAAACCTCAAAAAACATAAAAAGTATAAAAATAATAAACACTAAAAATACCCTAGAAACCCAAAAATCCACTAAAACCCATAATAAACCCCAAAACCAAAAAATCCCTAAACCCCCATCAAAACCCTAAAACCATTTAAAAACTCTAAAAAAACTTTGAGCCCCTAAAAATATTTAAAAGATCTAAAATACCTTAAAATACCAAAAAACTAAAAAATCATAACAGAAAAAATCAACCATAAAACCCTAAAAACCCTTAAAATCCATCAAAAACCATAAAAATCATATAAAACCAGAAAAACCTAAAAATTCATAAAAATCCCTTAAAATTTAAAAAAACCTAAAAACAAAAAAAACCATAGAAAAACTTAAAAACAGAAAAAACATAAAGAACCAAAAAACACTAAAAAATCCCAATGATCCTAAAAACCCTAAAAACCTATAATTTGTAATGAGCCTTGAAATCCTTAAAACCCCTAAAAACCATAAAAGACATAGGGAACCACTAAAAATCCCTAAAAACATAAAAAAACCTAAAACCCCTAAAAAGCCTAAGATAACCTAAAAACATGAAAATAATTAAAACCCCTAAAAGGGAAAAAATTTGATAAAGACAGTAAAAACCCCAAACCCCCCCTTAAAAACCAAAATGCCCCTAAAACCAAAAAACCCTCAAAAACCCTTAAAATCTATAAATCACATAAACCCATATAAAACCACTAAAAAATCTATAAACCCTTTTATCCCCAAAAAATCATAAAAAACAATAAAAAATTAGAATCCATAAAAACTCAAATAAATCCCTAAAAATCCAAAAAAACCATAAAAACCCCAAACCATTAAAAATCTGTAAAACCCAAAAAACCCACAGAACTATAAAAAATCCTAATGACATAAAAACAAAAAAACCCATTATAGAAGCCTTAAAACTGAAACAAAATGTAAAACCCAAAAAAACCCTGAAAATGCTAAACTCTAAAAAATAAAAATATAATAAAAAACAAAAAATCCCTCAAAATTCATAAAAATGATAAAAACCATAAAAATAATAAAAACCTTAAGAACCCCTAAAAACATAAAAACTCTAAAAACCCTGAAAACACTAAGAAAACTATAAAAAACACTTAAAACCTAAAAAATCTTGAAAACACTAAAACCCTAAAAAGACCTTAAAAACCTAAATCCGATAATAACCATAAAACCCTTCAAACCTTAATAACCCCAAACAACGTAGAAGCACCTAAAAACCACAATAAAATCTAAAAATCATTGAAACCTTTAAAAATCATAAAAAACACTCAAAACCATGAAAACCTTAAAAACCAAAAAAATAACAATCCCTAAAAACTATAAAAACCATAAAATAAATTAAAATACCTATAATCCAAAAAGACGTAAAAGACCCTAAAAGCACTGAATGACCCTAAGAAAACCTTAAAACCATAAAACATTGAAAACTCCTAAAACACCAAAAACAACTAAAAACCCCAAAAATACTAAAAAATTCAAAATACCTATAAACCTTAACCAATCCATAATAAAACCCTAAAAACACTATGAACTCATAAAACCCAAAAAACAATAAATACCCTAGAACTCTAAAACCCAAAAAACCCCAAAAAACCACAAAAACAATAAAAAATCAAAAAATATATTAAAACCCTAAAGAAAATCTAAAAAAAATTAGACCTCTAAAAACTCAAAAAACACCAAAACCCAAAAAGAAAACATAAAACACAAAAATAGTAAGAAATCTGAAAATCACTAAAAACCATAAAAATTATTAAAATACTATGAAATCCATAACAAATCACTAAAAACAATAAACCTAAAAATCTTAATACTCTAAGAAAAAATTAAAACCTAAAAATAATTAAAACTCGAAAAACATAAAAAATGATTAAAAATGTAAAAATATTTAAAATTCCTAAAAACCCCGAAATACCAAATAACAATAAAAATCATAAAAAACAATAAAATCCCTAAAAAAGTTAGAACCATAAAAACAAATAAAATCAAATAAAAACCATAAAAACCTAAAAAAATTAAAAAACCTAAAAACATAAAAAATTCTAATAAACCTAAAAACCCTAAAAATACCTTAAAACCCATAATGAACCCTAAAACCATAAAAACCTACAAACTGATAATGACCCTAAAATCCAACTAAATGCTTTAAAACCCCTTTATTCACCTAAATCAGTTACAAAAAATAAAAAACCTGAAAAACCATATAAAAGTGGAAGAACCTTAAAATAATAAAAAAACCAATAAAACTCTAAAACCACAAAATCCCAAAAACCATAAAATTCCCTAAAAACAATAATGAACCATAAAAATACTTAAAAATACAGAAAAATCCATAAAAATATCAAAAAAACTAAAACCCTAAAAACCCCTAATAAAATCATAAATACTAAAAAACACATTAAACACATAAAAACAAAAAAAAATCTAAAAACCCCTAAAAATGGTTAAAAACCTTAAAATATCTAAAAACCATTACAACCATAAAAATCATAAAAACCCATAAAAATGTAAAAAACCATAAGAACTTTGAAAAACCCAAAAGAAATATTAAATACCTAAGAACCCATAAATCCTAAAATATGATAAAAAACCTAAAAACCCTACAAGACCCTAAAACCCTAAAACATAAAAAAACCATATAAACCCCTAAAAACCATAAAAACTCTAAAATCCCATAAATTCTATAAATCTTGTGAAATAATCTATAAACCCTTAAACCCCTAAAAACCTCATAAAATTCCAAAAATATTTAAAACCCTAAAAAATATAAAAACACCCCTAAAACAAAAAAACCTAGAAAACCATCAGAATCCCCAAAAAAATCATAAAAATCAAAAGAACTCCCTAAAAATACCTAAAAATGTCAAAACCCTAAGACATCAAAAAACCATAAGAAACCCATAAACACATATAAACACTTAAATTCACTAAAAACCCTAAAACACTAAAATCTATAAAAATTCTTAAATACCATAAAAACATTCCATGTCCATAAAACCATTAAATCCATTAAAATCTTAAAATGTCTGAAAATAACTAAAAATTAAATACTCTAAAACACTGAAAACCCCTATAAAAACCCATAAAACACAAAATAAACTAAACCCCCTAAAAAATAATAAATATTATATTCCCTAAAAAGACCCTAAAAATCCCAAACCCCCCCAAAAAAATCATAAAACCCAAAAACACAAAAATTAAATAAAAATCCATAAAAACCCAAAAAGCCTAAAAGACCTAAAAATCATTAATATGTAGAAAACCCTAAAACCCTTAAAAACACTATGAAAACTTCATAAATCTAAAAACACTAAAAACTCAATAAACCCTAAAAATGATAAAAATGCCAAAAACCCTAAAAATACTTAAAAACACTAAAAAACATAAAAATACTATAAAAGAAATTAAAAACCCTAAAACTGTAAAAAACCCTAATAACCATGAGAAAATGTATGAAATCATTAAAAAACTAAAAATGATTTAAACCCTTGATAATCATAAAAATGATAAAAATCATAAATTCCCTAAAAGATCCTAAAACCCTTAAAAACCTTAAAAAACCTTAAAACCCTCAATCCAAATAAAAAATCTAAAAACCTTTTAAACCCTTAAAATTTTAAAAAACACTAAAATTCCATAAAAATCATAAAATACTCAAAAAACCCAAAAAAATTGAAAAAAAACCCAACCCCCCCCAAACCCGAATATCCCCAAATATTCTTAAAAACACAAAAACATGAAAAAACCTAAAACCACCAAAAACCCTAAAACCACCTAAAAACCCTAAAACCCTAAAGATAGTCAAAATACATAAAACCCCAAATAACCATAAAAAACAATAAAATTCCTACAAATCCCTAAAAATATAATAATTTCTAAATACTCATAAAAACCCTAATAAACCCTTAAAAACCTAAAAACACTTAATAGCCCTAAGAACATTAAATTTCTATAAACAATAAAAAGGCGACAAAAGAACCAAAAAACAAATAAAATTCATAAAACTCATCAAATTATAAGAAACTCTAAAAACCCATAAAAACACTACAAACCAAAAATAATATTAAATCCCTTTAAACCCCTAACATTTTAAAAAAAAATACTAATTCCCAAAACCCCCCAAAAATGAAAAAACCCAAATAACCCAAAAAACCACAAATCCCTAAAAACCCTAAAACACTTAAAATACAAAAAAAATCCTAAGAACACATTTAAATCTGAAAAAATATAGAAATTTACCTAAAAATATAAAAACCCTCAAAACAATGAAAACTCATAGGAAAACATTAAACAACTAAAAAAATTAAAACCCAACAAAAATATAAAAATATGATTAATCCTTATAAACCCGAAAATACGTAGCAACTCTAAAACCCAAAAAAATTACTAAAACCCATAAAGAATACAAAAAAATCCAATAAAACCCCTTGAAACATAAAAAACAATAAATATCTTATGAAAACCTCAAAAATATAAAAATAATTATAACCCAAACAAACATAAAAAATGCTAAAAACCCCAAACAACAAAAAAATGAAAAAAAACCCTAAAATCCCCTAAAATCCATATAACCGTAAATTTTTAAAAAATCCTAAAACCCATAAAAACTCTAAAAACAACTAAAAGAACATAAAACACCTTAATCCCAAAAAAATTTAAAAAAAACCATTAAACTGTAAAAAACTAAAAGATCCCTAAAACCCAAAGAAAACCGTAAAACCATAAAACCCTAAAACCCCTAAAACCTATCAAAATTCCTAAAAACCCAAAATCCATAAAAATCCCAAAAATCACTGAAAATCTATGAAAAACACCATAAAACCCTAGAAAACCCTAAGAAAACATTAAAACCCTAAAAACACTTAAAACCCCTTAAATCCAAAAAAATGCTAAAAACCCAAAACCCCCTAAATACCCTCCAAACCCTTAAAATATTTAAACCCCAATAAAAATACAAACAAATCCCTAAAATTCCCTAAAAGCATAAATACCCTTAAAACCATGAAAAACTAGATAAAAACCCTAAACCTAAAAACTCGTAAAACCACTAAAACCCAAAAGACTCTAAAGAACATAAAAACCCACAAAAGATCCTAAAATCCCTAAAAAACCATGAAAACCAATAAAAATTCAAAATATCCTTAAAAATCATAGAAACCTAAAAAATAACTTAAAAATCTAAAAAATATTTAAATGAAAAGTAATTTAAAATACTCTAAAAATATTAAAACTCTCAAACATTAAAAGAACAATAAATACCATAAAAACCACAAAACCCTAGAAACCCTAAAACCCCTCAAAATCCATAAAACCTAAATAAAATATGAATAAAAAATAATCTAGAAAATTCACTAAAAATGAAAAACCCCAGAAAACACTAAAAACACATAAGAAAACCATAAAAACCTAAATACATTTTAAACCACAAAAATCTTTAAAACATTAAAATCCCTCTAAATCGTAAAAACACAAAACGACCACAAAATACCTAAAACCCTTAAAAACTATGTAAAACAGAAAAATGCCTAAAAATTCTCTAATAACGTGAAAAACCCTGAAAACCTAAAAACACTAAGAAAACCATAAATACATAAAAAACATAAAACATTAAAAACCAAAAAAAACCAAAAAACCCCCCAAAAGACCATAAAACACCTAAAATCCCCTAAAACCTATAAACCCAATAAAAATACAAAACCACCCTAAAAACCATGGAAACCATAAAAACACACAAAAACTATAAAACCCCATAAAACCCTAAAATGTTAAAAAATATAAAAAAACCATAAAACACTAAAAAATCAAAAAAATCCCACAATAAAAAAACATAAAAACCATAAAAACACTCAAATTTCTAAAAGCCTAAAGAACCTAAAAAACCTAAAAATCTCTCAGAATACATATAAATGTAAAAAATATAAAATATAATTAAAACCTCTGAGAAATCCTTTAAAACCTAAAAACACATAAACCACAAAAACCTACAAAATGAAATAAACCATAAAACCCTAAAAACAATCAAAAAACCTAAAAAACCTAAAAAACCTCAAAATATATAAAACAATTAAGAAAAAATAATTCATAAAAAATCCTTAAAAACCTTAAGAATATAAAAAACCATAAAATCTATAAGAAAACCATAAAAACCTAAAAACCTAAAAACCACTAAAACCCATAAAAATCCTAAAAACCATTAAAAATCCAAAAATCCCATAAAAACTCAAAAATCCTTAAAAACGATAATAACCCTAAAAACAATATAATTCTTAAGAAAATCATTAAAAAATAAAAAAAAATTAAGTCCCTAAAAACATAAACAATTCTAAAAGTCTTAAAAACCCAAAAACCCAAAAAAATCCTAAAACCCCAAAACTATTAAAACCCTAAAAACAAAAAAATCCTAAAAATCCCAAAAAAAATTAACACGCCCAAAGAACTAGAAAAATATTATGAAGACATTAATAACCAAATAAAATAAAAACCGATAAAAATAAAAAAAAATGCTAAAAACTCTTAAAAGAGAATAAAAACCCAACAAATCCATAAAAACCAGAAAAACCAAAAAAAAAACCATAAAACCCATAAAAACCCTAAAACGAATAAATATATAAAATCTTTAAAACCTCTATAAATGTTAAAAACCCCTTAAAACACTAAGAACTCAAAAAACTCAAAACCCCAAAAAACCAAAAAACCCCTAAAATCCCAAAAAACCATAAAAGTCGTTAAAATCCCTAATAACCCTAAAATTCCATAAAAATAAAAATAAAATCCACAAAATACCAAAAAACATAAAAACCCTAAACCCTAAAAACTCTAAAAAAAACTTAAAAAACAAAAAAACTCATAAAACCCTAAAATACAAAAAAATGCTAAAACCCATAAAAATCAAAAAACAGGAAAAACCATAAAAATCCCTAAATATATAAAAAAAATAAAATCCCATAAAAATATAAAAAATAATTAATACCTATAAAAACCCATAAAACCCTTAAATATGCTCTAAAACACTAAAAATACTTAAAACCTAATAAACTCAAAAAACCCCTAAATTTTTTAAAAACCCTAAAAACAAAAAAATGATAATGACCCTAAAACCATAAAAAGAATATAAAACCCAAAAGGCCCAAAAACCCATACACCACATAAAATTATTAAAAAAATAAAACCCTAAAAAACAAAAAACAAAAAAAAACTATAGAAACACATTAAATCCCAAAAAGTTTATAAAATTATAAAAATTAATAAAACCCTAAAAATATAAAAATAAACCTAAAACCACTAAAAACATAAAACCCTAAAATCCTTTGGAAGAATTAAGGAACTTAAAAACTCATAAAAACTATAAAAACCGAAAAAAATGATAAAACACTTAAAACCCCTTAAAACACTAAAAACCCCTAAAACCCCTCAAAATCCATAAAAACCCTTAAACCATAAAAATCCGAAAACCCCTGAAAATCCAAAAATATGTAAAAAAACCTAAATACATTGAAACCCCTTAATAAAACCTTAAAAACCTAAAAACACTTAGATCTATAAAAAACCAAAATATCACTAAAAACCCTAAAATCCTTTAATCCAAAAAACCACTAAAATATTTTAAAAACCTAAAAACCCATCAAAACAGAAAAAACAGTAAACTCTAAAAAACCTTAAACCCCTAAAAATGGTAAAAACACATAAAATATTAAAAATCTCCAAAAAATAAAAAAATCCTTAACCCCCCCCCCCCCAAAGACCATAAATACCCTCAAAACTCTCAAAATCCAAAATAACCCTAGAATCACATAAAAATTATAAATAATCCCTAAAAATTCCTAAAAACATAAAAAACTCTAAAGAGCATTAAAACTATTAATAAAACCTTGTTACATAAAAACACTTAAAACCCCTAAAAGTATAAAAATGATAAAACCTTAAAACCCTAAATCATTAAAACCCTCAAAATTACCAAAAACCCTAAAAAACATAAAAATAGAAAAAAAAATTACCTAGAAATTTATGAAAACATAAAAACCTTTAGACACTGAAAAATGATATGAAAACCTTAAAAATACCAAAACTATTAATACATTTAAAAATTCTAAAGTGATTAAAACCATAAAAAATGTAAAAATGCCCTAAAAACCCCTAAAATCATGAAAACCATTAAAAACACCTAAAAACCCATAAAAACCTAAAAAATTCAAAAAAAATATTCAAACCCTTTAAACCCCAACAAAAATTAAAATACACTAAAACCCATTAAAACCCTAAAAAACTCAATAAACCCCCCTTAAATCCCCAAAAAAATTAAAACCCCTAAAAACCCACAGAACCGTAAATACCATAAAAAACCATAAAACACCTTAAAATTGAAATAATGTAAAAACCATAAAAACTTGAAAACACTTAAGAGACCCATAAAAACACTAAAAACACATAAAACCCCTAAAATATAAAAAAAAATAACAAAACCCAAAAAAAACATATAGAATACCATCAAACCCCTAAAAACCATAAAAACTCATGAAAACCATAAAACCCCTAAATCCCCATAAAATCCAAAAAACCACTGAAAAACTAATAACCCTTCATAATCCAAAAACATTAAATACTATAAAAAATATGAAAACCCCTAAAATACATAAAAAATCCCAAAACCAAAAAATAGACACAAATACTCGAAAACCCAAAACACTAAAAATCCCTAAATACCCTAAACCCCCTAAAAATTCTAGAAAACCTTAAAAGTACATGAAAAATTATAACATCTAAAAACCATGACAAATACTAAGAATTCATTAAAAACCTAAAACAATATAAACCGCTAAAAAACCTAAAATCTATAAAATGCTAAAAAAACTAAAAAACATAAATATCATATAAACCATCAAAATAATGAAAACCTCCAAAAACAATTAAAATCCAAAAAAAAAATCACAGTTCCAGGAAAAAGGAAAAAAACCATAAAAACCCTGAAAACACTACGAATTCCTTAAAAACCAAAAAACACATATAGACTATAAAAATAATTTTTTTGAAAAAACCTAATTCCAGACCTCCCTAATATCCTGGAAAACTATAAAACCCCTAAACACCTTTTAAACCCATAAAAACCCTAACAACCACTAAAAACTCTAAAACCCTTTCAACCCCTAAAAATGATAAAAAAAAACTCAAAAAACCTTTAAAACCCAAAAAATTTCAAAAAACCACTAAAAACATAAAGACCATACAAACCTTAAAAACTATCAAAATCCCTAAAACCCTAAAAACTATCAAAATCCTAAAAATCCTAAAAATCTCTAAAAATGTAAAAACCATTAAAACCCCAGAAAAATCCTAAATAAATTAAAAAACTAAAACCCACAAAACCCTAAAACTATAAAAACCATCAAAATCTCTAAACCCCATAAAATCCAAAAAATCCAAAAAATACCTAAAAATCATGAAATAGATAAAAAATAAAAACCCCTTAAACCCCTAAGAAAACATTAAAAACCTACAAAACCCTTAAAACCCCAAAAAACCTAAAAAATGCGAAGACCCTGAAACCCCTGAAAGACCATGAAAATTTAAAAAAACCCTAAAAACCATAAAACTCATAAAATATTAAAAAATCATTGAAAACCCATAGAATCCCCAAAACCACAAAATCTATAAAAACACTTTAAACCCATAATGACATTAAAAACCTATAGAAAACATTAGAACCCTAAAAAATCAAAAAAAATCCCAAAACCTAAAATAAATATTATAAACTTGAAACACCTATAACCCCAAAAACCCTAAAAAACCTTAAGAAACTTTTAAAACATAAAATCCATTAAAACATTTAAAACCTAAAAAATGAAAAAAACCTAAAAAACTCTAAAAATCCTAAAAAACCCAAAATCCCTCAAAAATCTAAAAACCTGTAAAAATCATCAAAAAGGCATTAAAATCTTAAAAAAGTAAAAAACATTAAAATCCTAGATTATTCCTTTGAAAACATAAAAATCCAAAAACACTTAAAATCCATAAAAACTAAAAAATGGTAAAAAACCAAAACATTAAAAACACCCTAAAGACCAGTATATGACATAAGACACTAAAAAATAATCTCAAAAACATTAAACCGCTATCAATTTTAAAAAAACTCAAAAAACACCAAAAAACAAAAAAACCCCATAAAAACCATAAAAACTCTAAATGCCATCAAAATCCCTAAAAACCCTAAAAACCAAAAAAATTAAGAAAGCACAATGAATCCCTAAAAAGGAAAATATCCATTAAAAACTAAAAAATCCATAAAAATCTAAGAATGCTTAAAAACCATAAAAATCACTAAAAAACCTAAATATCCAAAAAAAACCCCAAAATACGCATAAAAACTCCCAAAATCCTAGAAAACACTTAAAACCATAAAAATATTAAAAAATACGTAAAAATAAGTAAACACATAAAAATAATAAAAAACATAAAAACCCCATAAAAATCATAGAAAACATAAAAACATTAATACCCTTAAAAACCTTAAAAGAGAAAACCCCTAAAACCCCTATAAAGACCCTACAAACTAAAAAACACCTAAAACCCATAAAACCCCCCAAAATTTTTAAAAAACCCTAAAACTCATAAACACCCCAAAACCCCTAAACACTCTAAAAACCCTTTACAACCCTAAAAAGATTAAAAAATATAAAACCATAAAACCCTAAAAAACAAAAAAAAACACTAAATACCCCAAAAAACCAAAAAAATCCTACAAATCATGAAACCCTTTAAAATCACTAAAAACCTTAAAATCATAAAAATTCTAAAAAATCCATAAAAATACATAAAATGTTAAAGACCCAACAAACCTAAAAATAATTAGAAAATAATAAAAAAAATTAATAAACTTAAACCCCAAAAAACATAAAAATGCTAAAGACCCTAAAAAACATTAAATTTTTTTAAAATCCATAAAAACCATAAAACCCAAAATTCATAAAACCCCTAAAAACACATAAAAAATATAAAACATAATAAACACTAAAACCCCTTTAAGCCCATAAAAATGTTAAAAACTATAGAAACCTTCAAAAACATAAAAAATTATAAAAAATCAAATGAAACAGAAATTCACCAAAAACCCCCCAAAAACCCTAAAAACTATCAAAATACCTGAAAATCATAAAAATAAAAATCATTAAAAATAAATTAAAATAAATAAAAATAAAAAAAAACATAAAAAACCAAAAAAAAATTGAAACCCCCCAAGAAAAACATAAATAAAAAAACACATAAATCCTTAAAAGACCCTAAACAACCTAAAACCCAAAACCCCTCAACACCATTAAAATATCTAAAAACCATAAAAAACTAAAAAATACATTAAAATAAAAAAAAATCCCTAAAAATGTTAAAAAAACCTATAACCTAGAAAAATTGAAAGAAAACCTTAAAAACATAAAAAATCTTAAAAGCCCTAAAATCCTTAATAATTATAAAACACAAAAACCCTAGAAGATCCTTAAAACTCTTATAACCCATTAAAAATTATATAACACTTAAAAACCTATATACTAAGAAAAAAACAATAAAAACTCAAAAAAAAATCATATAATGCCCATAAAAATTTTAAAACACTAAAAACATTAAAAACCAAAAATATTGAAAAAACGCTACAACACCAAAAAACCATAAAATCCTCAAACCCCCCAAAAATCCTCAAAAACACTAAAAAGCCAAAAAGACAATAGAAATCTAAAAAATCCCTAAAAATGTAAGATAAATAAAATCCTTGAAAACCCCTATGAAAACCATATAATCCTAAAACACTTTAAATTCTTTAAAAACCTAAAATTTTTAAAGACCCTAAATACACTAAAAGTCTTAAAATCCCAAAAAATTACTAAAATACGTAAAACCCCTAAATCCATAAAAATAAAAAAATACCCGAAATTCACTAAAAACATAAAAAACCAGAAAACCCATATGAAAACCCTAAAAACCTAAAAACAATAAAAACCCCAAAAAACCTAAAAAATGATAAAAACCACGAAAGACCCTAATAACCCTAATAACCCCTAAAAACCATAAGCCCCCTAATAATCCATAAAACTCCTAAACAAATAGAAACCCTAAACACCCTTTAAACACCTTAAAATGTAAAAAAATACCAAAATAATTTTATAATCTCTAAAAAACTCAAAAAAACATAAAAACCCAAAACCCCTCAAAATCAATAAAAATCCAAAACCCATTAAAATCCTAAAAAAACACTCAAAATAACTAATAATTTAAAACACCTAAAAACCCTAAGAAACACTAAGAATAATATTAAAAACATTAAAACACATAAAATTCCTAAAAACCTAAAAAATGCTAAAAAGCAGAAAAAAACCCTAAAACCCGTAAAAAACCCCCCAAAAAAATTAAAATCAAAGAAATACCAAAAAATGATAAAAGCACTAAAAACCTCTTAGAAAACCATAAAAACCATAAAGAACATAAAAACCCTGAAAACCAAAACAAAGACTAAAACCCCTAAAAACCCAAACACCCCCATAACCCTAAAAACAATTAAAATCCAAAAAACCTAAAACCCATAAAAATGCCTCAAAACACTTAAAAAAATTAAAACCAAAAAAACCCTAAAAATTCCTAAAAACGTAAAAAAACCTAAAAACCTAAACAACCCTAGGAAACCCATAATAACATAAAAATACTTAAACACCCAAAAAACCTAGATAAAATAAAAAACCTAAAAGACCCTTGAAACCCTAAAATCGCATAACTACCATAAAAATCACATAAAACCTTAAAAACCATAAAAACCCCAAAAACCCCAAAACACAAAACCCCAAAAACTATAAAAACACTTTAATCTCAAAAACATTAAAATATCTAAGTAACCTTTAAAACCCTAAAACTCTTAAAAACAGCTAAAATCTAAAAAACCCTAAAAACTGAAAAACCCAAAAAACCCATCAACGTAACATCATTCCCCAAAAACCTTAAAAATCGATAAAATGTAAAAATCCCTAAAACCCAAAAAATCCGTAAGAAAACCTTAAAAAATAAGAACACTTGAAACCCAAAAAAAACCTAAAAACACAAATATCCTTAAAAAATCTTAAAATACCTAAAAACCATAAAGACAATAAACCCCCAATAAAACCCTTACACACTAAAAACTCTAAGAAACCTTTTATCCCCAAAAAATATTTAAAAACTCATAAAACCATAAAAACAAAAAAAAACCGAAAAAATCCAAAAAAAACCAAAAAACCCAAAAACACAAAAGCCCCCAAAACCCATAAAATCCTTAATAAGCCATACAAATATAAAAAAATCCCTAAAAATCTCAAAAAAAAATAAACAAGACAAAAAACACAAAAATACTCTAAATACAAAAAAAAACCAAAAAACACTTTAAATCTCTAAAAAACCAAAAAACACTAAAAATCCTAATAACCCTTAAAACCCCAAAAACTGTAAAAGTATATGAAACCCATAAAACCCCAAAAAACTAATAAAAACCCAAAACCACTAAAAACTCTAAAACTCCTATAAACCTAAAAAAATGATAAAAATTCTCTAAAAACACTTAAAACCCCTTAAAACATAAAAAAGCATAAAACCCCCAAAAACCCATGAATACAAAAAAAACCCATTAAATACTAAAAATCCATAAAAATCATAAAAACCAGAAATTTCATAAAATCCAAAAAATCACTCGAAATGTATAAATCTTAGAAAATATTAAGAAAACCAAAAAAATAACTAAAAAACCCCCAAAATCCACCAAAAAACTATAAAATGATAAAAATCCTAAAAGATCCCTAAAATTCCCTAAAAACATAAAAATCACAAAAACCTCATAACAAAACCTTAAAACCCAAACAAATCTTAAAGCCTCAAAAAATCCTAAGAAATATTACATACCATAAGAATCACTAAAAGCCTTAAAACACCTGAAACCCAATAAAAACCCTTAAATCTATAAAACCCCCATAAAACTCTAAAATGTTAAATAATTCTAAAAATCCTAAAGAAAACAAAAAACTAAAAAACACCCGGAAACCCAAAAATAAAAAATAAAAACCCAAAAACCCCCAAAACTGTAAAAAACTATCATAATAACTAAAACCCCTAAAATCCATAAGAAATACAACAATACCAAAAATTACCTAACATAAAAAACCCTAAAACCCATAAACCCTAAGATAAATATAAAAACCTTAAAACATGTAAAACCGTTAAAGACATAAAAATTATAAAAAACCTAAAAATCGTAAAAACATAAAGTCATAAAAACCATTATACCCCTAAAACCTAAAAAACCCTAAAACCCCTAAAACCCCCCCTAAACAAACTAAAAATCCTTTAAACCCCAAAAAACAAGAAAATCTCTAAAAAAATATAATACCCTGATTTTTTTTAAAAAAAACCTAAAACTAAAATAATAATAAAAAACACTAAAAAACCAAAGAACATTAGAAACACTCAAAATTCCTAAAATCCTTAAGAAATCATAAAAATCTTAAAAAACCATAAATTTCAACAAGATTTTAAAAACACTAAAAACCCCTATGAAAACAATAATAACCTAAAAACCCTAAAAACCCCTAAAAACCCTTAAAAATCCCCTAAACCCCAAAATGCCCAAATGAAACCTAAAAACTATAAAACAAGTAAAGACATAAAAACCTATAAAAGACCTAAAAACCACTAAAAACTCCATAACCCATTTGAATTGAAAACAATAAAAACCCATAAACCCATTAACACTAAAAATGTCTCTAAAAATCTTAAGAATCTAAAAACTCCTAAAAAAAACCCAAAAAACCATCAAAATCCCAAAACACCTAAAAACATAGAAAAACTCTAAAAACCCTAAAAACACTATGAATACTGTAAAATCCACAAAAACATAAAACTCTCAAAAAAACTAAAAATATTAAAAACCCTAAAACTGATGAAAATCCCTGAAAACATGAATAACAATAAAAATCCGAGAAAACATAAAAATCACTAAAAACATTAAAAATACTAAAAACCCTGAAAACCCCTATGAAAACCTTAAATACCTAAAACACCTAAAAACCCAAAAACATAAAATACTGAAAACCCATTAAGTCCAAAAAATATTAAACCCCTTAAAACCAATAAATTCCTTAAAAACATTAAATACCCTAAAACCACATAAAAATCATGAAAACCACTAATACTCTAAAAACCCTTTAAAGACCTAAAAACTGGAAAAAATATAAAAACCATAAGATCCACAAAAACTGAAAAAAAAATCATAAAATCCAAAAATACATAAAATACCTTAAAACATTGAAACCCTAAATTAATCCAAATCCCTAAAACCCAAAAAACTATAAAATTTATAAAAAAATCTCAAAAAATCTTTAGAAACATAATATTCTAAAAAACACTAAAACCCTAAAAAATGATTGAAAATATAAAAACACCTAAAACTACTAAAAACATCAAAACACTAAAAAAACATAAAACTACAGTAGCCCTAGAACCATAAAAACCCATAAAACAACTAAAATCTTCTAAAAACCCTAAAAATGCTAAAACCCCTAAAAACTATGAAAACTATAAAAACCATAAAAACCCTAAAAAACCCTAAATCTCTTAAAAACATTAAACCCCCTAAAAACTCTAAAAACCCTTTAAAACCCAAAACATGTCAAAAACTAAAAAAAATCCTTAAAACCCTAAACTACTAAAAAACATAAAAACCTAAAAAAATCCATATGAACCTAATAACCCTAAACCCCTAAAAATTCCAAAAAAAAATCCAAAAATTAAATAAAAAACCCTAAAATTTAAAAATCATACAAACCTTAAAAACCCTAAAAACATTAGAAACCAAAAACATTTAAAACACCTAAAAATCATAAAAACACTAAAAACCATAAAAACCCTAAAAATAAAAAAAATCGTGAAATACCGTGAAAAACCATAAAAACATTGAAAAACCATATAACCCCAAAAACAAACTAAAAATGTAAAAGACCTTTAAAACCCTAAAAACATAAAAAAAACTCTTAAACAATTAAAAACCCTAAAAACGCTAAAAACCCTAAAAAACCGTAAAACCCCCAAAAACCCATAAAATCCATAAAAACCATAAAACCCCATATAATATGTGAAAACAATAAAAGCCCATAAAAATCCTTAAATTCCCAAAACACATAAAAACCTTAAGAACCCTGGGTAACCAATGAAAAACCATAAAATTCAAATAATACTTACAACCCATAAAATCCCACAGAGAATAAAAACCCTAAAAAACAATAAAACCTCTAAAACCCCTAAAATCCATAAAAACATATAAAAGCCCTAAAACCTAAAAACCCATAAAACCCATAAAATCCAATAGAAACTCAAAAAACCTTTAAACCATTAATTTTTTAAGAACTCTAAAAGTCTTAAAAACTAATAAAACTCAAAAAAAGTCAAATATACTCAAAACAACCACAAAATCCCTAAACCCTAAAAAAATCTCCAAAATCACCAAAATACCCAAAACTCTAAAAACCAACAAAAAGACAAAAAAATCAAAAAAATCCTTAAAAACACACAGAACAATAAAAAACATAAACAAAACACCAAATCCCCAAAAAATCCCTAAAAACCATGAAACCCACAAAAACCCATTAAAATATTAAAAATATCTAAAAACCTATAAAAAACCTAAAAACCACTAACAAATATAAGAACCCTTTAACCAGTAAAAACATTAAATAAAATCTATAAACCCTTAAATTCCTTAAAAAACTAAAAAAACATGAATACCCCAACAAATATAAGACAATAAAACTATTAAAAAACTAAAACCCTCAAAATCCATAAAACCCCATAAATCCTAGAAAATCTTTTAAAATCCCAAAAATAGAAAACCCCTAAAAAAGATAAAAACACTAAAAATACCTTAAAATATGATATAATTAAAACCCATAAAACAACCAAAAATGCTAATAACCCTAAAACCCAAAAAAACATAAAAACTATAAAAACACATAAAAGACTCTAAAAATCCATTAAACTCCTAAAAATGTTAAAAATTCAAAAATCCTAAAAACCCAAAAAACCACTAAAACCCCTCAAAATCCTTAAAATCCATGAAAACCATAAAAATCATAAAAAACATCTAAAAATATATAAAAAAGTAAAAACACTTAAAACCCTTGAAAACACCATGAAATCCATAAAACCCCATTACGTATAAAACCCCCAAAAACATAAATATTGCTAAAAATCATAAAAACCCTTTAAACCCCTGAAAAAGATAAAAAATAATAAAAAACATAAAAAAACATAAAACCCCATAAAAACCCATATACAACTAAAAACTCTAAAAACCATTTAAACTCCAAGAAATATTTAATTACATTAAAAAATATTTAACACCCTAAAAATTCAAAAAAACATAAAACCAAAAAAACTATAAAACTTCCTAAAAACATAAATACCCTAAAAATCCAAAAAAAAAATAAAAAACATATAATCCAAAAAAGCACTACAAAACCAAAAAAAATGAAAACAAACCTTAAAATATTGAATGCCCCTAAGAAAACCTTTAAAATGAAAAATAATTAAAACCCCTAAATACCTAAAAATGCTAAAAACCATAGAACCCTAAAAACTCAAAAACCCATATAAATCATAAAACCCATAAAATTATTAATAATCATTAAATACCCATAAAAATCCAAAAACCACTAAAACTATAAAAACCCCTTTTAAATCCTAAAAATGTTAAAAAAAACTCCCAAAAAACATTAAAACACTAAAAAATCAAAAAAAACCAGGATTCCATAAAAATCCTAAACCCCATAAAAACCATACAAACCATCAAAATCCATACAAATCATAAAAACCGTTCAAAATCATAAAAAATCACAACAAATTACAAAAATGTAAAAAAACTAAAAACACAGAAAACACATAAGACCCTAATACCCTCAAAATCAATTAAAATGTACAAAAAACCATAAAATCGTAAAAAATATCTAAAATTTTAAAAAACCAAAAAACCTTGACAAAGCATAAGAAAACCATAAAAACCAAATAGATACATAAGACTCTTAAAAACCCTTAAAAATGATAAAACCGCTAAAACACCATAAATAACCCTTAAACACCTAAAAATCACATGAAACCAAAAAAACATTAAAACCCTTGAATCCCAAAAAACCCTAAAGAAAACTAAGAACACTAAAACCACTTTAAACCCCTTAAATCATTAAAAATTTATAAAAACACTACAAACACTACAAAATAAAAAAACCCATAAAACCCAACAAAACCATGAAAATAAAAAACATTACCTAAAAATCCCTAAAAATGTAAGAAACCCTAAAATCCCTAAAAATGTAAGAAACCCTAAAATCCCTAAAAACCCATAAGAATACTCTAAAAATTTATAAAACCTTAAAAACAATACAAACATAAAAAAAACTAAAAACCCTTAAAACCCATCAACATACTCAAAAACCATAAAACTATAAAAATCTTATAAAATCCCTAAAAACCCTAAAAATGTACAAAACCCAAAAAACCATGAAAACCCCTAAGAAAACATTAAAACCCCTATAATACATAAAATACGAGAAAAACCTAAAAACCTAATAAACCCTATAAATATTAAAAACCCCAAAAAACACAAAAAAATTAAAATCCCTTAAAACCTTAATAACCCCCTAAAGTTACAAAATACCAAAAACCCCACTAAAAATATAAAAACCCATTAAACCCATAAAACATTAAAAAACTCTAAAAACCATTAAAAAACATAAAATATTAGAAAATTACAAAACCCCAAGAAACCGTAAAAACTCTAAAAACCTTAAATAACCCTAAAAATTCTAAAAATCTCTAAAACCATGGAAACCATAAAAATCCTAAAATATCCGTAAAAGTTTTTAAAAATGTAAAACCATAAAAATACCATAAGAAAAGCTAAAAAACATAAAAACACATAAAATCCATACCGATTGAAAAAATTATAAAAACTATAACAAACCTCTCAAAACCAAAAATACCCGAAAAACCAAAAACAAAAAAAACATAAAAACCCTTAAAACCCATAAAACCCTAAAAAGAACTAAAATCTCTCAACCCCCTTTAAATGACTAAAAATATTAAAAAAAATATAAAAAAACCTTAAAATTCAAAAAATTCAAAAGAACCCCTTAAAATCCAAAAAATCCAAAAAACCCAAAAACCCTCAAAATACCAAAAATATATAAACACCCATAAAAATCAATAAAATTCTAAAAACCAATAAAAATGTTGAAAAAACCATAGAAACCCATAAAAAATAAAAACAAAAAAACCCCTTACAACCTTAAAAAATGATAAAACCACTCAAAAACGTAAAATAACCTTGAAACATCTATATAAATACCTAAAAATATAAAAAAACATAAAAAATTTGGAAAACCAAAGAAATCCTTTAAACAAAAAAACACTTAGAACCCCTAAAAAATTAAAAACTCTAAAACACCTAAAAAGACCCTATAAACACTAAAAACACTTAAAAAACATCCATAAACCTAATAAATGTTAAAAACCCTAAAAATAAATAAAATCCCTAAACCACTAGAATCATTAAAAACCCATAAAACTCCTAAAATTGTTAAAAAAACTCTAAAAACCCAAAATACCCTAAAAAACTAAATAAAAAACCAAAAAGTATTAACAGTCCTAATAGGCCTAAATACTCTCAAAATTCATAAAACTAAAAAAAACATAAAAAATTTAATGTATCCAAAAAAATCATACAAATGAAAAAAAAACATAAAAAACATAAAATTCTTTAAAAAACAATAAAACCATAAAAACACAAAAAACCTCTAAAAACTAAAATATGCTAAAGACCCTAAAATCCGTAAAACTGTGAAAAACAATGAGAAAACGTAAAAACCTAAAACCAAATAATACCCCTAAAATACCAAAGAAATTCTAAATTCCATAAATAACCCTAAAACACTACAAACCCTAGAAACCATAAAAACCACTAAAATCCAAAAAAACCAAAAAACCTAACAAAAACCTTAAATAACACTACAAACTCTAAAATCCCCTTACATACCTAAAAAAATTACAAACTTATAAAAAACATAAGATCCCAAAAACTCAAAAAATCTCTAAAATCCCAACAAACCATAAAAGACCCAAACCCTTAAAGACACACAATATCCAGGAAAATCCTAAAAATCATAAAAACCCAAAAAATCCATAAAAATTACAAACCCCTAAAAACTTGAATTCCCCTAATAAAATCATAAAAACCGAAAACACTTAAAAATGAAAATGTTAATATAATAAAAACCCTAAAAAGTATTTAGAACCTCAAAAACTATTAAACCCCTAAAAACTTAAAAAACTAAAACACATAAAAACCATAGAAACCACTAAAAACATTAAACACTCTTTAAACCACTAAAATGTTAAAACTATAAAATCATTAAAACCCTAAAAACACAGAAAACCATAAAAACCCATAAAACACTTAAAAACCTAAAAGTCGTAAAAATCCTTAAAATTTCCAAACTTCCATAAAATAACTAAAATCCATAAAACTCTTTAAAACATAAAATAGCCCTAAAAAAAGCTAAGAAAAACATCAAAAATTTTAAACACATAAAACCTCTAAAACCCTAAAAATACTAAAAACCCAAAAAACCCAAAAACCCAAAAAATTCCTAAATGATCTTAAAACCATAAAATCCAAAAAAAAATTTATAAATCCATAAAAACATAAAAACCCTAAAACTCTTGAAAAATCCCAAGAAAACCATGAAAGGAAAAAAACACTTTAAACCCCTAAAAAGCAGAAAATCACTAAAACCTCTAATGAACATAAATGAAACAAAAAACCTTAGATGATACCAAAAACAGTAAAACCTCTAAAACCATAAAACCCTCCATGAAAAATAAAATCATTAAAAAACCTCAAAAACCCCAAAAAACTAATAAAAACAATAAAAACCCTTAAAACCCATAAAAATGTTAAAAAATATAAAAACCTTAAAATTTTAAAAAAACATTAAATCATAAAAACCCAAAAAACATTAAAAACTATAAAAATACATAAACCCTTAAAAACACTCAAAATCTATAAAATCCTGAAAAACCACAAAAATCATATTTTTTTAGAAAACATACAAAACACGTAAGAAAACCATAAAAAGCATAAAACAATTAAAACTCCAAAAAACATAAAATACACTAAAAATCCTCAAAAACCTTAAAAAACTAAAAACCATAAAAAAAATCCCATAAAATCCCTAAAAATGAAAAAACCTAAAAAACTTAAAAATCCAAAAGAAAACCTTAAAAACCTAAAACACCTAAAACCCCCAAAAATTCTAAAGATAATTAAAACCCCAAAAAGACCACAAAAAATCTCAAAAACCCTAAAAACCATAAACCCCCCAACTACAGAGACCCCTAAAAACCATAAAAACCCTAAAAACTACACAATACACTAAATACCCTTTAAATCAATATAAATGTTAAAAATCTCTAAAACATTAAAAATATATGAAACTAAAAAAAATATAACCCCCTAAAAATATAAAAACCATAACATCCCTCAAAATCAATGGAACCCCAAAAAACCATAAAAATCATAAAAAGACCTAAAAATCCCAAAAAATGTTTAAAAATCGCAAAATATTGAAAAAATCTATGGAAACCATAAAAACCAAAACAATATTAATCCCCTAAAACACATAAAAACTCAACAACTATAAAAAACCCTAAAAATCATATAATACCCTAAAACCCCTCAAAATCACTAAAAACCCTAAAAACATAAATATTCTAAAAAACTATAAAAATTAATAAAAATGAAACAAACCCTGAAAAATACCATGAAAACCTTTAGATCCTAAAAAAACTAAATCTCCTAAAACACATAAAATCACTAACATCTCAAAAAATACTAAAAGACCTAAAAAATACTAAAATATCCTAGAAACTCTAAAAATCCTTATGAAGCAAAATACCCCTATAAACATAAAAATGATAAAATCTCATAAAAACCCTAATCCCAAAAAAAATTCTAAAAACCCTATAATCCCCTAGAAACATTAATTAATATAAAAAACATTTAAAAACATAAAAAACACAAAAAACATTATAAACCCCAAAAACAATAAAAACCGTAAAACACAGAAATGCCTTTAAACCCCTCAATATCCAAAAAACATGAAAAACCATAAAAACCTAAAATAATTAACTAAAAATTAATAAAAAAATAAAGACCCTGAAAACATTGAAAACCCTAAGAAACCCATAAAATCCTAAAAGTACATAAAACCCCAAAAAACATAAAAAATATTAAAATAAGAAAAAAACCATAAAAATCATGAAAATCCATAAAAACTCTAAAAACCATAAAAATCATAAAAAAACCCTAAATATAAAAAAATGTAAAAACCACTAAAAACCAGTAAAAATTATACGAAAACCCCAGAAACCTAAATGTACATTAAACCACAAGAAAACCTGAAAAATGATAATAACACTAAAGAACTTAAAACCCAAAAAGATACTAAAAACCCATAAAAACCACAAAAAAATTCAAATCCCTAAACACCAATAAAACCCATAACACCCGATAATAATATAAAAACCCTATAAACACCAAAAATAATAAAACTCTAAAGGAATATATAAACCATAAAAACTAACCCCCCTAAAACTGAAAAAACATAAAACCCAAAAAATCATTAAAAAAACTCTAAAAACCCTCAAAATCCCAAAAAATAGAAAACCTATAAATTTTTCTATTATGTCATGGTTTATCCCCTCCCGATGTTGTGATATCCAGGAATTCTTCTTGGAACCCCTCTCAGTTGCATCATTTATTTCTTCTGATATGATCTTTGTGGTGTAGAGTGGGTCTTGCTCACGTGGTCCTTCCCCTAGTGTCACGCTTCTGGGGGAAGAGGCAGATACATGGATGTGAAAGGATATGGTGGTTCTGTTCTGGAAATGGGGTGATGGTTTGGCATGGATATTGCACTGGAATGGATCTTTCTTGGAAGATCTAGATACTACTCTTCTTCATACATCATCTCGCTTGTGGTGGCGCCTTATTTATCATCTCTACTTCTTTGGTCAACTCTCTGGGTGGTACAATTCTTGCTATGTGCAGATCTAGGCGACATTTGTGGATTCATGGTGTGGTGAGGTTTCATAGAAGCCAAATTAACATGACCCTCCCCTTTCCTGATCTAGGTTTGAGTGGTTTTTGGGGGTATCTATGGCTTAGTGAAGTAATATGGTGATCAGTGCCTGAATCTTCTTTGGAGGTCTTCAGATTTGTTCCTTAGCATGGTTCATTAGGAAATGGTGTTGGTTTTTGGGCTTATACCAAATTTTCCACGACTCGTTCAGTGGATGACGGTTTTTTGTATGCTCTGGTTTGGTCTTGTTTTTGAATCCCGTAGCAGATTCAAGTGTGTGTGGTTTTTTCTTTGCTTATCATTCTTGATGCAGGATTTGGTTGGAATTATCGGCATTTTAAGTTCTAATATTTCTTCATTATGGCTGTGGTCGTGAGCCATTATGGGAACTAGTTATTGGATTTGTTCAGAAACTTTAGGTGTTATCTGGTGATGTTGTGCAAGTTTTTTGGGGTGTCTTCCTGGAGTTGGGTTATTTCCAAGGGGTTCTGGGCATTATGGTTTGGTCCTGGGTATGGGTGTCGGTGGTGCGTTACAGGCTGTGTTGTTGGCTGTGGAATATCGAGATCTATTTGGTTCAGAGGGTTTTATTGTTGTAGGTGGGGCTGCAAACTCATAGGAATGGATGGTTCTGGTTCGAATCTAAGCTCTAAACAGATGTCAGATGGTTTTCTAGGAGGTGGGGAAATATGGAATATGAGATTTTTGGTATGAATGGTTTGTGAGTTACTACTGGTGCTACTTTTTGTCTTTGAAGTGAGGGTATTCTTGGCTCTGGGATGAAACATGGAGTTATGGGTGCTGCGATTTGGATCTTGGAGTTGGTAAAGCTGGTCTTGCTCTATTGTTGGGAGGGGAGGTAATGAAGGGGATACTGGTTGTTGGAAACTGAAGAGTTGGAGGCTGGTTACTTCATGGATGAGTTGTGATGACGTGGAGTTTAATGATTTTGGTGATGGTGGTTTGATGTTGCTGGTGGTGACCATTTTTGTCAAGGAGTTGTCAGATGCTAGAAAGTGTGTTGTTGGATGCTGGTTAATTCCTAGAAAGAAGGTGATGGATGATGAAAATGGTGTTGCAAGATGATGGTCACTGTTTGGATGGGAGATGCTGTTGGAGATGCTTCTGATTTTTTGCTTTTTCAAGTTTTGTGTGTCTTTTGGTTTTTTGGGGACTTTTCGGTTCTGTGGGGGTGTCCAGGGTTTTTAGGTGTGGGTTGTTTGACCCCTCCCCTACCTTTTCTTTTCTGTCTTTTTTCTAATAATTTTATTTGGGGGGGGGTAGGAATAGCCTGACCATGCACCTTCCTTGCCCAAAAAAATCCTAAAAAGAAATAAAAATCCTAAAATTCCCTTAAAATCACTAAAAATGTAAAAAATCCTGTAAACCATGAAAAACCTTAAGAATACCTTAAAAACATAAAAACATATAAAACCCTTAAAAATAATAAAATGATAAAAATCCTAAAAACACTAGAAACGCTAAAATCTATAACCCCCCCTAAAACCATAAATTACTCTAAAACCCACAAAAACCCTAAAACCCAAAAAACCTTTTTAAAAATCCAATGAACCGCAAAAAATGTCTAAAAACTCTAAAAAACATTAAAAACACTAAAAATAAAAAAAAAACTTATAACAAAAAAACCACCATTACCCTAAAATCCCAAAAACACACAAAATCAATAAACCCCTAATAAATATCTTAAAAAATCCGTAAAACCCCTAAAACCCCTAAAAACATGAAATTCCCTAAAGTATTTTAAATTCCAAAATAAAACCTAGACAGCCAAAAAACCTTGGAACCCCTAAAAACCTAAAAATATAAAAAACCCAAAAACCCTAAAAATCCTAAAATCAACAAAATCTCTAAAAACCCAAAATACCATAAAAACATTAAAAAATATTTAAAAATCCCATAAAACATTTGAAACACTGAAGACCCAAAAAAAATCCTAAAAACCAATATGAAAATATTAAAAACCTAAAAACACTTAAAATCCCTAAATATATAAAAACTCTAAAAATATAAAAAAAAGACCCTAAAAACCCTAAAACACATAAAACACCTAAAAACATTAAAAACCCAAAAAACCTTAAAACCCCACGAAAAATACAAAAAATAATTTAAACCCCAAAAACATAAAAAACTATGAGATCCCTTCAAACCCCTATAAAACTCAGAAAATCCTAAAACCAAAAAATACAATAAATAACATAAAGACCCTAAAATCCCTTAAAACTCTAAAAACCCTCCAAATCCCAAAAACCCTTAAAAATCCATAAAAATCATAAAAAATACCAAAAAACCAAAAAAAACCTAAAAATATAAAAAAGAACTAATAAAACCTTATAAAAAATAGGTAAGACCCTTAAAAGCCTAAAAGAGGATATAAATCCTAAAACCCCTTAAAATTGAAATAGCCATAAAACCTCAAAATCTCTAAAAACCCTTAAAACCCATAAAATCCTAAAAAATCCATAATAATCCATAGAAATGTAAAATAAATGAAAACCCAATGAAATCCTTAAAACTATAAAAACACTCAACCCCCCAAAAAATAGAAAAAACGTTAAAATTGTAAAACCACTAAACACACCATTAAAACAATAAAACCCTAAAAACAATAAAAACATCTAAAAACCTTAAAAACCTAAAATCCTAAAAACCATAAAAACCAATGAGAAACTCTAAAAACAATTTAAACTCCTTAAAATGTTGAATACTCTAGAAATTATTTTAAACTCTAAATAACTAAAAAATGCCCTAAAAATAAAAATAACCATAAAAATCCAAAAAATACCTAAACCCCCCTAAAAACCCACTAATTGTTAAAATCCATAAAAACATAAAAATCACTAAAATATAACAAACCTTAAAACCTTGAAAATCCCTATGAAATTAATAAAAATATAAAACAAATTAAAACCCCTAAAAACCATAAAAACACTAAAAAACTGTAAAAAATCATAAAACCCATCAAAACCTTAAAAATCCCAAAAAACCCTGAAAACGAAAAAATATGAAAAAAAGCACAAAAAATTCCAAAAAAAGTAAAAAACCGAAAAAACAATAATAA
This sequence comes from Viscum album, assembly GCA_963277665.1. Lineage (NCBI taxonomy): Eukaryota > Viridiplantae > Streptophyta > Magnoliopsida > Santalales > Viscaceae > Viscum > Viscum album. The sequence goes on along the minus strand of OY728136.1, from coordinate 1,418,863,278 downwards.
AATGTTGAAACATAAAAAAAATTAAAACCACTAAAGAACCAGAAAAAACTCCAAAAATGATATAAACCCTAAAAAGACCAAAAAAACCAAAAAAACCATAAAAATCGTTAAACCTTTTTAACCCAAAACCCCAAAAACCCCTAAAAACAACTAAAACTCTAAAAACCCTTTAAAACCCTAAAAACATAAAAAATAAAAAAAATCCTTAAAACCCTAAAAAATCAAAAAATACCCAAAAAACAACAAATGCTAAAAAAACCAAAGAATATAAAAATCACTATAACCCATGAAAACTATAAAACTCATAAAATAGCCCAAAATATCTCCAAAAATGTAAAAACCCCAAAACCCCTAAAAATCCTAATAAAATCATAAAACCCAAGAAAACACTTAAAACCCATAAACACCTAAATCCTGTAGAAGGAAATCAGGAGCTAGAGTGGTGAGAAAGGCCCCATGCCAAGCACATGTTCCCTCCCAGCCTGGTCCTACTGTGGCTGGATGTCTTGCGGAGCAGTCTTCATCAAGGAGGGAACCGAAGGTGGATGGTACTTTCTACTAGGAGATGACCTCACATATGCAGGGAGTCGTTTCTGGGTCTAACCCCCTGGCTGAACATATGTCTCCCCAAGAGCCTGCTGCTATCACCCATGGCCTGCAGACAGACATGGTCAAGCCTGGCCAGACCTCAGAGCCTGATGCTTGTCTAGCAGTCATGGTTGAGCCCATCCAGGCCTCCACACACTCTGGTCCTACCATGGTGGCGAGTCCCGACTGCTTCCAGGGAGTGTCTCCTTCCATCCAATAGGTGGATGATGGGCTGGTTCGCCTTTCCATCAAAGGTACTCCTTCACTCCTTAGCCCTAAGACGGATTCCCCACCTCTGGCCCTACCATCACTGACTGGTGACTCCTTTATAGTTGTGTCCTCTTGCAAGGATGCGTGACGAGACACGGATAAAAGTGTCTCCCTTGGGGCACTCTGCCCCACGAATAGGTTCACCCCTCTCAGTGGTAGCTTCTGGGCTGATGAGGCTGAAAAACAGAATGATTAGGAGGCAAAAGGGTCTTCCAGACTAGTTGACAAGAGCCCACCACATGAGGTTGGCTCTCAACCTCTTGATGACCCAAGACTCAAATAACAGATCACTGAAGTTGATCATTACACTAAGAAGAAACCTATGGGAAAGCCTAAAAATAAGGGGAAGAAGGAAAAAGCGAAGGTAGTGCCTCTGAATGCTAACACCATCCCTGTGAAAGGGGTGACTTTTGTTTAATTTGATGCAGATCCTTTTTTGGAACTACAAGGGGACTGGGAATCCTCCCACTGCCTCAGACCTTAGGCCTTTCATCACTTCCTAGAGGCCTATGATTCTTTGTATTGCAGAGCCAACGATCTCGTTCGACAATTGGACAAGTTTTAATTGGAGAAACCATGGTTACTCTTTCATTGGAAAGACAGCTAATGATAATGTTCTGGAAATCTTATGGTTACTAAATCATGATGAAATTTAGTTGACATCTGAGGACGTGAGTTCCCAGGTCATCACCTTGTCTTCAATTTACAATGCTAACCCTCTCCCCTTGTCCATTGTGTATGCGTCTTTCTCCTACATGAGGAGACAGGCTCTGTGGGAAAAATTTATTACTCTACATGGGATCATTGAGAATTAAAGGATTGTGATTGGGGAATTCAACACCGTGTTGTTCCCGGATGAGAAAATTGGCTCCAAATTATCTCATTCTGCTACTGAGGACTTATCCTTATTCCTTGATACTTGTGATCTCATGGACATCCATGTCTCTAGAGCCTCCTTCACTTGGGGGTGCTTCATTATGAGTGGAAGGTAGGCCAGAAAGCTGGACAGGTAATTTTATAGGATCAATTATGGGAGTCCTCCCCTTGATGTCTCAGTCTTTACCCTCCCCAAATTCCATTCGGATCACAATCCCTTGGTTACTGATTGTTCCATAGACACTCTACAGTCTTCACCTTTTCCCTTCAAGTTCAACAATTCATGGCTCATGATCCCAATATGTAGGTAAATTATAATCAGTGGCTATAATGAAGACTTTAGGGGCAGTCAATACCATAGGTTGGTCTCTAGGATCAAAAAAATCAAAGCCTCACTTAAATAATGGTGTAGGAGCTGCTTCTCTAGTATGGATGATGAAATTTGGGCTGCTGAGCAACAATTTGCCTTCCATCAAGAATATAATCCACACCTGGCCCTGCCCTCTCAGGAGGAGTTGCAGCTCCACTCCATGCTTGTTGATCTTCTGGCTCTTAATGAACATCTGGCCATGAACCAGTTCAATGTTATATGGCTCAAGGAAGGATATCGCAACTCGAAATTTTTCCACTACTTCCATAGGGAGAAAAGGGAAAAAAGTGTCTTAAAGCAGTTTGAATCTCAGGCTCTACCTTCACCTCGGAGGATGATATTTCTAATGTTATTATCAATCATTTCTAAGGTCTTTACTCAGATTATGGTTGGCACTACACCCTTCGTTTGATGGACTCCATCCTTCCACGTGTTGAAGAGCAACAAAACAAGGATTTAATGATTCCCCCCCTTGTAGAGGAATTTAGGGTTTCTTTGTTCTCTCTGAATATTGATAGCCCAATGGAACCAGATGGCCTTACTAACACATTATTTATATCGTACTGGGATACCATGCATGAGGGAATCCCCAACGCTCTTAGGGAATTTTTTCTCTCTAGTGTGTTCCCACATGGGGTCAATTCTAATATTATTGCCATGATTCCAAGAAGGGATAATTCCATTGACATTGGTGAATTTCAATTAGTGGCCATTGGAAACATTGTCCCTAAAATCATCAGTAAGATTATGGTCATGCGAAAAGAGAAGTTTGTGGGGGAAATTATAACCCTTAATTAGTTTGGGTTCATCTCGGGGAGGAAAATCCTGGAATGCCTTTTCCCGGCCTCAGAGAGTATCAACGTTATGCGGAAGCAGTCCAAACAGGGAAACATTGACCTTAAGATCGACATCTGCAAGGATTTTGACACTATTAATTGGATTTTCATCTCCCAGGTCCTTTCTAAGTATGGATTCTCAAACAAATTTATCAGGATTTTTATGTCCATACATAGCAGCGTCTAGGTCTCTATTCTCTTAAATGGGTCCCTAAAGGGGTTCTTCCCCTACTCTCGTGGGGTCATACAGGGCTACCCTCTTTCTAGAATCCTCTTTGCGATTGCAGAAGATTACTTGAGCAGGTGCCTCATTGAAATTTTCCAGGATGGTCTCTTCAATCCTATTAGGGTGGGGAGGGATCTTCACATGACGTCCCATCTATTGTATGATGATGATATCCTTTTGTTTGGGAAATCTGACAAACAATACTTTCAATTCATCCGGATGATTTTTCGACATTATAAAAATGTGGCGGGGCAATCTATCATTTGGTGCAAGTCTTTGATCGTCATTTGGGGAGGGGTCCCATGGTCCCATCAGATTTCCATTTCAAGGTCCCTTGGTGTCAATATAAGGTCACTTAATTTTGATTACCTGGGTGTTCCTATTTTTTGGGGACGTTTCAAAAACTATCACTTTTAGAGCATTGCATCCAGAATTACCTAACAAATGGAGAAATAGAAAGGGGAATCCCTCTCACAAGAAGGAAGGATCTTTCTAATCAACTCGGTGATCACTTCCATGTTCACATATTATTTCTCCATCTAGAGATGGCCGGTTAATCTTATTAAGGACCTGCAATCAAAAATTAAAAAAAATTCATGGACGGGGTGTATATGCCAAAGTAAATTGGTTATAGTGGTCTAGAAGGATTTCACGAAACCAATTGAGCTGGGAGGGCTTGGTATCAAAGACCTCAGATGATACAATGATGTTATTCTTGCTAAATTCACCTGGGGGCTGCTTAATCCTAGGGGAGGGGGCTTGGGTTTTACGAGTGAAATATTTGTTCCTAATCATTGCGATGCACATGCAGGTTACTTTCCATCTTCTGTTTGGCCAGAAATTCATGATTCGTACAAGGCCATTATTTCTCATTCTAAATATATCATCTCAAAGCACTAATAATTGAATTCTTAGTCCACACCTTGGCTTGATTGGACCCTACAAGAATACATGACTCCCCCTTAGGGCCTTAAGTTCCTGCTTATTGCGGCGTTCATCCCGCTACTAGAACAGATTGAGGGCCTCCTCCCAACTGAAGCCTTGCTTCAAATCTAGCGTTATGCCTTCGTTGATTCTGACATATTGATCAAGAAACCCAACCTGGTAGGGTGATTAACTGGTAAGGATTATTATCAGTGCAACTGTGCCTGAGGATCCCCTCCCCCGGCCTGGCTCTCCAAATTTTAGAGGAATTTCATCCCCCAATCTAGCCATCTCCTTCTCTAGAAAATCTGGAAGAATCGACTGCCAATGCATAATCAGTTGCAAAAAGCCGGACATGGTCATGACTCTATATGCTTCCTATGCCTTTGTGTAGAAGAAAATATTCAGCACACCTTCCTCCAATACATGTTTAGTGTCGAACATTGGGGCTATTCACAACAGATTTTTGGGTTCCCAGTCGGCCTGGACAGGCCTCTCATCGAGATCCTGGCCGACCAGTCCAACTGGGATTACAATGACCAAAGCCACAAACTCATTCTGGTCTCTATTGGATCCACTATTTCTTCTATCTGGACCACTCGAAATGCAGTTTCCTTCAATAAGAAATGGATTTCCATTCATGGTGGTGTTGCGACGATCCAACGGGTTGTTTATGCGGCTTCCTGCATTCAGACATGGCATATGGAAAATGATGTTAGCGAGCTCATCATCCTTCGGCTGCTTGGCATCTCTAGCAGGGCAAAAAAACCAATGCTTCCCAAGTTTATTCGATGGATCCCTCCACTCCCCTCCTGGATTAAGGTAAACATGGATGGTGCGGCTCTAGGTGAGTTAGGTCCTGGTGGATGTGGTGGTGTTTTCCGCACCTATCCGGGTATTTTCAAAGGTTTATTCCAACACTTAATTGGTGATGGGTGCACCCTTGTAGCCGTATTATCGGCCATGATAAAGGTGATTGAATATTCTCTCAATTTTGGGTAGAGCTTCCTGTGGCTTGATTCTGACTCCATGCTTGCTGTGAATGCTCTCAAAAACAGATCTATGTGTGTTACTTGGAGGATCCTCACCCAATAGATGGAATGCCTCACCATGATCAAAGGCTGAATCTTACTGTGACACACGCCTTTCAGGAGGCGAATGAGGTTGCAGATGCTCTCTTCAAATAGGCTATTGTGGAGAGGTTCTTGTTGCGCTCCTTTTTTGCCACGCCCTCCTGCTCCTCGCTTGTGGACTCTGACTTGAATGGTGAGTTTCACACCCAGTTATGTAACCCTTCTTTATAGCTCTCTGTTTGTTCTTTCCTTTTAGTATAAATTTTGGGGGACCAGCCTTGCCTGGTCTCGAGCCTTCCTTTCCCTAAAAACCTAAAAATGCTTAAAACCAAAAAAACACTAAATAAACACAAATCCAAAAACCATAAAAATCATATAAAATACCAAGAAATATCTAAAAAAGTGAAAATCCTTATAAACCAAGATATAAACGTAAGAATAAATTAAAAACCTTATTAAAATTAAAACCCATAAAATCATAAAATCCCTAAAACCCCTAAAAAGACCTAAAATCCCCAAAACCTATAAAAATTGTAAATCCTAAAACCCTAAAAACCCCTAAAATCTTATAAAACCCAAAATCCCACTAAAAAGTCAAATGAAAACCTTTAAACCCCTAAAATTGATAAAAATATATAAAACCTTAAAACCCTAAAAAACAAAAAAACAAAAAACCTAAAATCCCAAAAAATTATATAAAAATCCCAAAAAACCTAAAAACCACAAACCCATCAAAATTAAAAAATTCCCTAAAAACCATAAAAAACCAAAAGAATCCCTAGAAATCCCTAAAAATGATAAAACCCTTAAAAAACATGAAAATACATAAGAATACCTTTAAAAAAATTAATCCTCATAAAAAAACCTAAAAACCACTTTAAACCATAAAAACTGTAAGACCCTTAAAACCATAAAACCACTCAAAACCTTAAAAACCATAAAATACCATAAAAATTTAAAAACCACTAAAAATTATAAAAACATATTAAACTCCAAAAAGTATTGAAATACTCTAAAAACATTAAAAACCATAAAAACTCAAAAAATCATTGAAACACCAAAAAACAAAAATACACCGAAAACCATAAAAACCCTAAAACTCTCAAAATCCCTAAATACCTAATATGTATAACATTTTTAAAAAACATGAAAATTATAAAAAATGTAATAACCCCTAAAAACCATAAAAATACATATGAAATCCTCTAAAACCTAATAACACATTAAACCAGTAAAAAACAAAAAAAATCTATAAACCCCTAAGAAACCATAAAAACCCTAAAATCCTTCATAATCCCTAAAAACCCCAAAAATGAAAAAAAACCCCAATAAATCACTAAAAATACCTAAAAACATAAAACATATAAAAACCCTTAAAACCCCAAGGAAAACATTAGATTCCTAGAAAGATATGAAACATTTAAAATCCTAAAAATTTTAAAATCGCTAAAAACACTTAAAAGACTCTAAAAATTATTAAAATCCAAAAAACATTAAAAAAATTAAAAAAACTAAAATAATAATAACCCTATAACCACTAAAAACTTTAAACCCCTTTAAACCACTAAAATTTAAAAAATCTTAAAAAACCATGAAAAAAATAAAAAACTCAAAAAAACCCTAAAAACCTAAAACCCTATAAAACCCTAAAAATCCCTAAAATCCCTAAAAACCATATAAACCATAGAAACACTAAAAATGGAATGAAAAATCCCAAAAAAGGGAAAAAAACACTGACAACCCTAAAAAACACATAGAAAACCCATAGAAAACCATAAAAACTTAAAAACACTTAAATCCTAAAAAAACTAAAATACGCAAAAAAAAACCCTTAAAAATCCCTACAAAAACTAGACCCCTTAACAACCATAAAACTCCTAAAAATCATTAAAACCCTAAAAAGATATAAAAACTCTAAAAACAATTTAAATCTCTAAAAACTTTTCAAAACTATAAAAAATAGTAAAAATATTAAAAAAACAAAAATAAACCCTAAAACCCATAAAACAATTAATACCCTAGAAACCATAAAAAACATCACCCCTTAAAAATCCTAAAAACCCAAATAACCAAAAAAATACTAAAAAATAAATAAAATAGTAAACACATAAAAACCCATAAAATTCCTAGGAATCCCTAATAAAACCTAGAAAACATAAAAAACCTAAAGACACTGAAAACCTAAAAAACAAAAAAATATATATATATAAACCCTAAACCCTTAAAAACCTCGAAATCCTTAAATTCCCTAAAAGAAAAAAAATCATTAAAAATCCCTAAAATCTATAAAAACATAAAAATTTAATACCACTAAAACCCTAAACAACATAAGTAAACCTTAAAAACCTAAAACCACTTAAAATTTTAAAAAACCACTAAAAAATATGAATAGACTCTAAAACACCCTTAAAACATTGAATAACATTGAGACTTTAAAACCCCTAAAACCCATAAAATCTCTAACAACATTAAAAACACTAAAAACCATCTAAACCCCAAAAAATGATAAAAAGATCCATAAAAACAATAAACTCCTAAAAACTTGAAAAAAACCATTAAAACCCAAAAAACAACATTAACATTAAAAACCTAAAAAATTCAAAAAAAGTTAAAAATACCTAAAAACCCAAAAAACCATAAAAAGACTAGAAAACCCCTGAAAATCCCAAAAAAACTTAAAATCCCTAGAATCCTTAAAACCCCTAAGAAAACATTAAGAACACACAAACACTTAAAACCCCAATGAAACTAAAAACATTGAAAAACCTATAAAATTCTAAAACCTTAAAAACAATAAAAACTGCTAAAAACCATAGAAACCCCTAAGTCCCATAAAAACCCTAAAATCAAATAAAGAAATGTAAAACACCTTTAAACCCTAAAAACATTAAGGAACTCTAAAAAGCCTTTAGAACCCTAAAAACTATAAAACCCTTAAAATACCTAAAAATCCATAAGAAATTAAAAATCTTTAAAACCCCTACAAATCCTAAAAAACATTTAAACCCTTGAAATATATAACAAAACTTTAATAGAAAAAACATGTAAAACCATGAAAACCAAAAAAATGCTAACAAAACTAAAAAACTCAAAAAAATCTAAAAAATATAAAAACCACTAAAAACTATAAAACCCATAAAAACCCTAAAACCCACTACAAACTCTAAAACTCATTTAAACACCTAAAAAAGTTAAAAACCTAAAAAATTTCAAACCCTAAAAACTCAAAAAATAAATCAAAAAACCCCAAAACCATAAAATCCTTCAAAATCCCCTAAACACCTAAAAACCCATAAAAATCATAAAATTAATTAAAAATTCATAAAACATAATGAACCGTAAACAACCTAAAAAACCTCTAAGAAAACCATAAAATTATAAAAACATTAAAAAACCCTAAAATCCATTAAAAACCTATAAATCCCTAAAAATGAAGAAAAATAATATAAATCTTAAAATACCAAAAAAATTCTTAAAAATGTAGATAACCCAAAAACCCTTAAGAAAACCATAAAAACCTCAAAACACTCAAACCCCCTAAAAACCATGAAATTCTAAAAACCCTAAAAACATAAAGACCCTAAGAACCCCTAAAAATCATAAAACCCATTAAAACATATAAAATTCAATAAAAACTCTAAAAGATATTTAATCCCATAAAAATTTAGAAACTATAAAACCCTAAAAATCCAAAAAAACTAAAAATACACCCTAAAACCTTGAAAAAACCTAAAAACTTCTAAATACCTAAAAACCATCAAAATCCTTAAAGACCCCAAAAACCATAAAAATACCAAAAACCCCCTAAAATATCTAATAAATTTAAAACTATACGAACCATAAGAAAACTATAAAAACCTAAAACCACTTAAATCCCCTAAAAACTAAAAAACACTAAAATCCATAAAAACCCTAAATGTATAAAATAATGTAAGAACCCTAAAATGACCTCAAACCCTTAAAAATCATAAAAAATCTTAAAAAAGACCTAAAAACCGTAAAATCATAAAAATACAAAACCACTGAAAACCCCTAAGAAATCCATAAAAACCTAAAAAAGTTTAAGCCCATAAAATATCTCAAAAACCCTAAAATTCCCTAAAAGCCACAAAACCCCTAAAAATCATAAAACCCCCTAAAAACCTTACAACCCTAAAACCCAACTAAATCTATAAAAACCCTTTACACCACTAATTTTTTTTAAAAACTCTAAAAACATAAAAACCCTTAAAAACTAAAAAAACCCCTAAAACATCAAGAAATCATAAAAACCTAAAAACCCCTCATAATACCAAAATACCATAAAAATAAAAAAAATACCTAAAAACATAAAACCACTAAAAACAATGAAAACCCCTTGGAATAACTTAAAAACATAAACACACTTAAAACCCCCAAAAAACTAAAAATGAGAAAAACCTCTAGAACCCGTAAACACCCTAAAACCCATAAAACCCCCAAAATCCCTAAAGACCCTAAAAACCCATACAATTACTAAAAAAATATTTTAAAAAACTTGAAATGTAAAAAAATATTAAGCCCATTAAAAACCCTAAGAAAACCATTAAACCCCAAATAATCCTAAAAATTGCTAAAAACCCAACATGACCTAAAAAATCAACTAAATTCCTAAAAACGATAAAACCATTAAAAATACCATAAAACCCTTAAAAATAAAAAACCCCATAAAATCCTTTAAAAACCATAAAATACACAATGACCAAAAAATACATAAAACCCCTTTAAACCCTTAAAATGTAAAAAACGTTTAAAAAGTTAAAACCCTAAAAAAACTCAAAATAGCTGTAAAACCCCAAAAACCCATAATAGACCGACAACCCGAAAAAACCCCTAAAATATCAAAAAACCCTAAAAACATTAAAAATCATAAAAAACCTAAAAAACCATAAAAACATAAAATTCCTATAAGCCTAAAATCCTCTAAAAACCATAAAAACCATAAAATCACTTTAAACCCCTAAAAACCTAAAAATAAAAAACCCCTTAAACCCTAAAAATCATAAAAATCATTAAAAACCTAAAAAAATAAAAAACCCTAAAAATACCTAAAACTTAAGAAAGCTTAAATCACCTGAAAAATTGTAAGAAAGCATTAAAATTCAAAAAGAACTTAAAATCCCAAAAAAAGACACTAAATCTACAAAATTCTTAAAATTACCCTAAATCCCTAAAACCCCCTAAGACAATAAAATCCCAAAACCATAAAAACCTATGAATGCGTAACGACCCCATAAATACAATAAAAACACTAAAACCCATTTAAACCCTGGAAAAATGTTCAAAAAATATTAAAAAAACATAAAACTCTAAAAAACAAAAAAACATAAAAAAACCAATAAAAAAACCATGAAAATCATAAAAACTCTAAAAAACCCTAAAAACTCTCAAATTACTTAAAAACCTAAATAACCATAAAAATCATAAAAACCCTAAAAATCTGAAAAAACATAAAAAACACTCATAACCATAAGAAAATATTAAAAACATCTAACAAACACAAAAAATATAAAGACCCTAAAACCAATAAAAACCCTAAAAAAACTAAAAACCCTAAAACCCACTAAAAAATTAGAAGGCCATTTAAAAACCTAAAAATAAAAAACTCTAAAAACATTAAAAAATCTTGAAATAATAAAAAAACTATAAAAACCAAGAAAAATCTTTAAACCCTAAAACCATTGAAATCCCTAAAAACACAACAAAAGATAAAAATCCCAAAAAAAATCCCAAAAAATCCCTAAAAACCTAAAAAAACGTAAAAACAATGAAATCCCATAAGAAAACCTTATAAAAATAAAACAACATAAAACCGATAAAACCTTAAAATGATTAATCCCCTAAAACCCAAAAAATACTAGAACCCCTCAAAACCCTCAAAATCCCTAAACCCCATAAAAACAATAAAAATCGTTTAAAATCCCTAAAGATCCATAAAAACATAAAAATCCATAAAAATTTTGAAAACCCATAAGAATACCTTAAACCCTAAAAACACATACCCCCCCTAAAAACCCTATATAATGTTAAAATCCTTAAACACAAAGAAACCCCCTAAAAATCTGAAAAACTATAAAAAATCCTTAAAACCATAAAAACTCTTAAAAACACCTAAAACCCCTTTAAACCACCCAATACTCTAAATAAAATTCAAATTCATAAAAAAATTAAAAACCTCTAAAAACATAAAATCCCTAAAAAATTAAAGAATTATTAAATACTCAAAAGAAACCATAAAACCCCAAAAATCGCTAAAAATACTAAAACCACTAAAAATCCCTAAAATCCCTAAAAGACCATAAAAATCATTAAAAATCTAAAAATACCCTTAAAATGTGAAAAAACTAAAAACATAGAAAAAACCAAATAAATTCTAAAAAACTGAGAAACACTTAAAACCCCCGAAACCTAAAAAAGTTAAAAACCCTAAAACCCCCCAAAAACCATAATTTTCCTAAAAACATTAAAAACCACAAAAAACCACAAAAAACCACAAACAAAATTCACAAAACTCAAAAAACACTAAAACTCTAAAAACCCATTTAACCCTTAGAAATGTAATAAACACTAAAAAACCTTAAAAACACTAAAAAAATTAAAAAACACTAAAAGCACCCGAAAAACTATAAAACCCCTAATATACATTATAAACCCTAAATATCCATAAAACCCTCAAAAACATAAAAAATTCTATTAAATCAATGAAAATATCTAAAAAAATAAAAACCCATAAAAACCATGAAAAACCATAACAAAATTTTAAAATTCTAAAACACTTGAAATCCCAAGAAACATAAAAATACTAAATACCTTTAAAACCCTAATAACCCTAAAAATATTATAAACCATAAAACCACTAAAAACCTAAAACCCCTAAAAACCCATTAAAACTCTAAAAAAATATAAAATCTATAACACCCCTTAAACCCCAATTAACGTTGAAAAATTCCAAAAATCCTTAAAAATCATGAAAAAATCAAAATAAAACTAAAAAGCCAAAATAAATACATAAATACACTAATAACCCTAAAACTTCTCAAAATAATTAAAAACCGTAAAAACCAAAAAACTCAAAAAAAGATATAAAAATCCATTAAAATGTAAAAAACCATAATAATCCTACAAAACCATAAGAAAACTATAGAATCCTAAAAAACGTGAAACCCCTAAAAATATAAAAAAATGATGAAAACTATTAATACACTAAAACAATAAAAATTTATAATAACCCTAACAACAATTAATTATTTTTAAAAAATCCCAAAAAATATATAAAAAAATAAAAAAACCTAAAAAACATGAAGAAACCTTTCAAAACCGTAAAACCCAAAAAACATTAAAATCTGTAAAAAAATAAAAATATTAAAACCCTCAAAAATGCTCAAAAGACCCTAAATCCCCTACAAAAATTTGAAGACCCTACGAACCCATAAAAATCCTAAAAACCCACTAAATACACTAAAAACCTTTTAATCTCATAGAAACACTAAAAAAAATCAAAAAACCCATTAAACCAATAAATCTCTAAAAACCCCTAATACTGAAAAACCATAAAAATATTTCAAAGACTATGAAACACTAAAAACTCTCAAATCCATAATAACTAAAAAAACAAAAAAAATCCTAAAAATACTATAAAAACCCAAAAATATAAGAAACCCTAAAACCCCAGAAAAAACTATTAAAACATTAAAAACCTAAAAGAATAAAAATCCGTAAAAACATTAAAAAATTATAAAAAACATAAAACCCTAAAACCCCTTAATAACCATAAAAACACCTGAAACCCTTAAAACCCCTAAAACCCCATAAAAACAAAAAAAACCAAAAAACTTTAAAAAGCCTTAAAACCCTAAAAATGTTAGAAAACTCTTAAAACCAAAAGAAACATAAATTCCTAAAAACATAAAAAACGAAAAGAAACCCTACAAACACTAGAATCCGTAAACATCTTTAAAAACCCTAAAAAATCATGAAAATCCTAAAAATATTTAAAAATACCTAAGAACACAAAAAACCTAAAATCTATAAGATCCCTAATAAAACATTAAAAATCCCATAAATACAAAAACCTCTAAAAACCTAAATAACCCTAAAAACCAACAAAAACAATAAACCCCCTCAAAATCCATAAAACCCTAAAAATTCCAAAACAAGAATCTAAAAACATAAAAATGTAAAAAACCCTAAGAACACGGAAAACCTATAAGAAAACCTTAAAATTATAAGAAAATTAAAACCCATAAAAACCTAAAAAAATGCTAAAAAGTCTAAAAAACACTAGAAGAATTTTAAAACACTTAAACCCCTAATACACTAAAAAATCATAAAAACCAATAAAAACCCTATAACCCAATAAAAACTATAAAACCCCATTAAACACCTAAAAATGTTAAAAAAACTCTAAAATCCCTTAAATCCCTAAAAACAAAAAAACAAGGAAACCATAAAATCTCAAAAAACACTAAAACACCTCAATGATAATAAAAAACCTAAAAAAACATAAAAATCCTAAAAATTCCATAAATTTTAAAAAACCCTAAAACCCTAAGAAAAACATAAATAACAATAAAAAACACATAAACCCCATAAAAACCTAAAAAAAATAAATACCCTAAATACCCTAAAAACCAAAAATACCCTAACACCACTCAAAATCCACAAAACCCTAAAAAACATAAAAACTTAAAAATTATTAAAAATCTACAAGATATTAATAAAACCCCAAAACCCTTGAAAAATATTAAGAAAAAGTTACAAATATGTAAACACCTTAAACCCCTAAAAACCTAAAAACTAGTAAAAACACAAACAAACCAAAAAATATATAATAAAATCCCTAAACACATTAATAACCCATAAAACCCCTAAAAACTTTTAAATCCTCAAAAACACTAAAAATTATAAAATTCCATTAAATACAAAAAAACTTTGGAAACTCTATAATAACATAAAAAACCAATAATACCCTAAAAATCCAAAATACCCTCAAGTTCCCTAAAAACCCTAAAACTCAAAAACCTAAACATTCCAAAAAATCATAAACATGTAAAAAAACCCTAAAACCACAAAAAACACAAGAAATTCTTAAAAACCTAAAGACACATTAAACCCATTAAAAACCTAAAACCCCTACAACTTAAAAAACCCCTAAAGACCCCTAAAACCCCTCAAAATTCCTAAAAACGACGAAAACCATAAAAACTATAAAAATCCGATGGAAAACTTAAAAATACCAAAAAAATAAAAAACAAAAATACCCATAAAACCCATAAGATAAAATTTTAAACCTAAAAACACTTAAACCCTCAAAGAAACCTAAAAAATGGTAAAACCCCCTAAAAACCCGACAAGATTATAAAACCCCTAAAAATCATAAAAATAATAAAAATCTAAGAAGAAAAAAAATCCTGAAACTCTAAAAACCCATTAAACACCAATAGGACATTAAAAAAAATCTAAAAACAATAAAAATATAAAAAAATAAATAACAATTAAAACCCAAAAAAACCCTAAATACCCCCAATATCTCTATAATCCTAAAAACATTAAAAATAAAAAAAATTTCCTAAAAATCAAGAAAAATATAAAATCTCTAAAAAATACTAAGAACGCATACGAAAAATTTAAAATGTAAAAAAAATTAAAAACCCTAAAATACCTAAATAAATTATTAAATCCCTAAAAATCCTAAAAAGCCTTAAAACCCTAAAAACCATAAAACTGCTAAAAACATTAAAACCCCAAAAGGCCCATAAAACCCAAAAAAACCACTAAAAACTCAAATAACAATTTAAACCCCTAAAAATAATTAAAAACCCTAAAAACATAAAAACCCTAAAAATATAATAAAACACTAAAAACCCAAAAACAATAAAAAACCAAAAATCCTATAAAATTCTTAAAAACCCTCAAAATCCATAAAAACACTAAAAACAACAAAAATCCTAGAAAATAAAAAAAATGTAAAAATCATAAATATCTTCAAAAAATGTTATAAAACCATAAAAACATAAAAATACTTAAAAATTCTAAAAACCTAAAAAATTATAAAACCCAAAAAAACAATAAAAATCCATAAAACCCTCAATATCCCTAAAACTATAAAACCATAAAAATAGTAAGATGCGCTAACAATCCCAAAAAATGTTAAAAAACTCTAAACCCATCTAATGCTATAATAAAACCATAAAACATAAAAAAACATAAAACCGCTGAAAAAGCTAAAAATGAAAAATCACTAAGAAACCCTAAAAATACCCTAAAAACCATAAAACCCCTAAAAACCTGAAAACCATTAAACAATCATAAATACACTAAATCCACTAAAATCTGTAAAAAACTTTTAAAACCATAAAAACGATAAAATATATAAAAAAAATAAAACCTTAAAAAACTTAAAATACCCTAAAACCCTAAAAATCATAAAAACGATAAATATTGTTTAGAATACTAAAAATCCAAAAAAGAATCTAAAAACCATAAAATCCTAAAATCCACCTAAAAACCCTAAGAAAAAACCCTACAAACAATCAAAACCCCTATGAAAACCATAAAACATAAAATACATATCACCCCTAAAAACCAAAAATATATAAAAACCCAAAAATCCTAAAAAACCCTATATCTCACAAAATCACTAAAAAAAATAAAAAAATATAAATACTAAAAAAACCATAAAAATACTATAAAAAGTAAAATATCATAAAAACCTTGAAAAACTCTAAGAAATCCTTAATAACCTAAAAAACTTCAAACCCCAAAAAACCTAAAAAAAATTTAAAACACAGAAAAATAGAAAAGGAACCTAAAATACATAAAACCCATTAAAAAACATAAATACTATAAATTCCCTAAAACTTAATAAAATCCAAAAACCACTAAAAATTATAAAAATCTTTAAACCCCTAAACAATTAAAAATATCATAGAACCATAAAACCCTATAATCCCTAAAAACCCAAACACCCCCAAATTATCTTAAAATCCATAAAAATATTAAAAAATACCTAGAATCTCTAAAATTGTAAATAACACTAAAAAAATCTGAAAACCTCTTAGAAAACCATTAAAACTAAAAAAATTCCTAAAAATTCTAAAAACACTAAAGAAACCATAAACCCATAAAAACCATAAAACCCTAAAATCCTTAAAACCCCAAAAAATCATAAAAAACCGCATAACCCCTAAGAACCAGTAATTAATTTAAAAAATATTTTAACAGATAAAAACATTAAGAAAACTAAAAACCATAAAACCCCGAAAACTAAAAAAACTAAAACCCAAAAAACCACAAAAAACCTAAAAACATTTAAAATCCCTTAAACCCCTCAAATACCTAAAGACCCTAAAATCCCAAAAGAATTGTAAAAATACCTAAATAATTAAAAACTACTAAAAAATTAAAATCCCAAAGGAAATCATAAAAATATAATAACATTTAAAACCAATAAAAACATAAAAACTCTAAAAACCCTAAAACCCATAAAAACACTTTGAAACCACAAAAACCCTAAAACCACTATAAAATATAAAAACCATTTAATCCCCTAAAATTTTGAAACTCCAAAAACCATTAAAAACCCTAATAACTCAAAAAACCCCTAAAACCGAAAAAACAATACAATCCTAAAAGAGCTAAAAAAACCTAAACATCCAAAATATCCATAAAAAACCCTCAATACCCATAAAATCATAAAAACCTAAAAACCCTAAAAAACCAAAAATCTAAAAAACCTAAATACCCTATAAAACCTTAAGAAAATATTAATATGGTAAAAATGATTAAAACCCCAAAAAACCAAAAAACACTAAAAACCCAAAAAACATTAAATTTCCTAAAAAGAATAAAACCCACTAAACCATAAAACCACTTACAACCATATAACCCAAAAAATACACTAATTACTCTACAACCCCTCTAAACCAATAAAATGATAAAAAAACTATAAAAATCATTTATTCCCCTACAAAATAAAAAACCCTAAGAACCCCATAAAATCAAAAAAAACACCCTAAAACCCCTAAAAACCATCAAAACCATGAAACACCACAAAAAGTAAAAAAAACCTAAAAAATAACAAAATATCCGTAAAAAAATAAAAAACACTTAAATACCCTGAAAACCCTAAGAAAAAATTAATATACTAAAAACACTTAAAATCCTTTAAAATCCGAAAAAACACTAACAACCTAAAAACACTAAAACTCATAAATACCATAAATACCCATAAAAACAATACAAAACCCATAAAACCTTAAAAACCACTGAAATATCTAAATACCCTTTCAACCTGTAAAATGTTGAAAAACTCTAGAAAACCCTAAAAACACTAAAAAATATAAAAAACCTAAAAAAATAAAAAACAAAAATAGACATAAAACCCCTCAAAATCCCTAAAACCCTAAAAACCTAAAAAATCATAAATCCCTAAAACCCCTAAATCATAAAAAACCCTATCAAAACCCAGAGAACCCATAAAAAATATTAAGAACCATAAAACTCCTAAATCCACTAAATACCCTAAAAACCATAAAAACCCTAGAAACCCTAAAAAACCTAAAAACATAAAAGACCCTAAAAAACCTAAAAACCTTTAAAAGCTATAAAAACCCCTTAAAAAGAATAAAATTCTAAAAACAATAAAAATAAAAAAACCAAAAACCCCTGAAATTCCTTTAAACCCATAAAAATGTTAAAAAAATATAAAGATATTAAAATCCTAAAAAACTCAAAAGAAATCCTAAAAACACCAAAAAATACAAAAATCATAAAACCACACTAAACCATCAAACCATCAAAATCAATAAGAACCTAAATAAACAATAAAAATCATAAAAATCCTTAAAAATAATAAAAATTTAAAAAACCCCAAAACCATGAAAAACACTAAGAAAACCTTAAAACCAAAAAACATTCAAAACCCAAAAATCCTAAAAACACTTTACACTCTAAAAAGTACTAAAACCCTAAAAACCCTTTAAAAAATATAAATATAATAAAAAACCTAAAAAATTCAAGAAAAAATTCCAACCCATAAAAAACCTAAAAAACACTAAGAAAAATTTCAAAACCTAAAAATAATTAAAACCGCTAAAACCAAAAAAACTCTAAAAACTCTAAAACCCCTAAAACCAATAAAACCCTAGAACCCACTAAAAATTATATAGACCCTTTAAAATGATAAAATTGATAAAAACCATTAAAAATCCCTAAAATTCCTAAAAACTCAGAAAAAACCCAATAGTCCAAAAAAACCCTAAAACCAATAAAAAACCTAAAAACCCCAAACCCCCTCAAAATCCCAAAAAACCCCCAAAAAATAATAAAAATCCTAAAAACCCTTAAGTATCCTTAAAATGGGAAAATACCTAAAACCCCAAAAAAACCACAATGAAAACCATAAAAATTTCAAAACACTTTAATCACCTAAAAAATTTTAAAATGCTAAAAACCATTAAATCCTTATAAACTATAAAAACTGTAAAAACCATAAAACCACTGAATACTATAACTCACCAACCACTAAAAACTATAAAAAACATTTTCACTCCAAAAAACATTAATAAACTCTAAAAATATTAAAAAAACTCATAAACACAAAAAATGAAAAAACCCATAAAAACCATAATACACTAAAAAACTCTAAAACCCTCAAAAACACTAAAAATCCACCAAAAATGTTAAAAACCCTCAAAACCCTGAAAATCCCTATGAAAATTGTTAAAACATAAAATTAATTAAAACCAATAAAAAACAAAAAAATGCTAAAACTCTTAAGAAACGCAAAAAACCCCTCAAAACACATAAAACCCCATTAGAATCCCAAAAAAGTTCTAAAAATTAATAAAAACCTAATAAACCTTAAAACCCTAAAACCCCGAGGAAACCCTTAAATCCCTAAAAACATGTAAAACCCCAAAAATATTGAAAAATTATAAATAAAACTAAAAATCACTAAAAATATCCTAAAACTCTAAAACCCCTAAAACCATTGAAACCCCAAAACCCATAAAAATCCTAATCCACTAAAACTATAAAACCCATTAAACCCCTAAAAATGTTAAAACTCTAAAAACACATAAAACCCCAAAAAAATAAAAAAAATCCTAAAATAAAAAACCCATAAAAACCCTCAATAACCCTAAAAACACAAAAAAACCTAAAAATCCATAAAAATAATAAAAAAACATAAAAAACAAAAAAACCTAGAAAAATAATAAGAAAAACATGAAATTATAATAACCATAAAGCCACTAAAAACCTAAGAAAAATCTAAGAAACATAAAACCCCTAAACCCCCCAAAATCTCTAAAAACCCAAAAAACCATAAAATAATAAAAATCACTAAAAATCTCTAAAACGTCAAATACCATAAAATGCTTATATACCCTATGAAAAGAGTACAAACTTAAAAGAATATAAAAACACTAAACATCATAAAAACACTAAAAATCATAAAAACCCCTAACACTAAAAAAAATATATCAAAAATTTAAGAAACCTTAACAACAAATAAAACCCATGAAAACCACTAAAGAATCTAAAAACCCTTCAAATCCTTTTTTTAATAAAATTTACAACCAACAAAAACCCTAACAAATTAAAAAATACCCTAAAAACCACAATAAATTAAAATTCCTAAACACTATATAATCCATAAAACTCTTAAAATCCATTAAAACACTAAAAATATATAAATCTAAAAAGGTTTTAAAAGGGCCTAAAAATGTTAAAAAATAAAAAACCCTAAAAAACCCTAATAAAACCTTAATTAAATAATAAAACATAAACCCCTAAATTTTTTTTAATACCCCTAAAAACTGATAAAACACTAAAAAAAATTGAAACTATTCAAACCCTTTAACATGCAAAAAACATTAATAAACATTAAAAATCCACAAAACCTTAAAAAATCAAAAAATACCTTAAAAACCAAAAAACTATAAACACAAAAAAAAATATAAAAACCCAAACACCCAAAGAAACCATAAAAAACATAAAAATCTCTAAAACCCCTAAAAACAATAAAAAGAATAAAAAACATTAAAAAACCTAAAATTAAAAATACCCCTAAAACCCTAAAAACACTATGAAAAACATAAAATCCTAAAAACACTTATGACCACTAAAAACCTAAAAATTATAAAAACCCTAAAATAAACTAAAACACCTAAAATACATTAAAACAATAAAATCCATTAAATTCATAATAAACCTAAAATCTCATAACAACCGAAAAAATCACTAAATACTCTAAAATAAATTTAAAACCTAAAAACATAAAAAAACTAAAAAACCTTAAATACCTTAAAACTCATAACAACTCAAAAAACCAAAAAAAAACAATGAAAACTAAAAAAATCCTTTAAACCCAAAAAAACCCTAAAACCCCTTAAAATCCCTAGAAGAGACCGTAAGAAGAAGAGAGGCATTAGAGCATCGGCACTACTCTCCCCTAAAGCCGCTAGGTTTCCTCATCGCTTCTTCTTCATTCTCCCTATGGCGTGGTCTGGCCTTGGTGAATGCAGATTCTTTCTGGATCTGCATTGATTGAAGTTTCTCATGTGCGTTATGGCATCGATCTTGTCCTGGTGGTGGCCTCTTCACGCTTGGTGGCTTCGATTTCTAGCTTCGGTTTCGGTTCTCTCTCTACTGGATCCAGATCATGCATCAGCAACCCCAAATCTCCAGGATTTTGGATCCTTCTCTGGTTTTGGTTGTCACCGGATCCTCCGATTCGGTGTCTTCCCTTCTAGATCTGAGGGTTTTGTGGCTTCGAGAGCTTGACATTGGGCGTGGTGTTCTTGGTGTTAGTTTTGGCTCTCCCCCATCCCCAGGATCTCATTGCGGCTCGCGCGTGTCCGTCACTTCCTCTGGGCTGATGGTTACAGGCTGTGTTTGGCTCCTCCTAAAGTTCGGGTTCCGGTTGCGGTCATGGAGTGGTCTCCCCTCCCAGCTTCTTCTTGGCCCATCAGCGGTTCGGGTATGTGATGGTCTACTCGGGGTCGATACCTGTGGCCAGGAGGGGGGAGGTCTGGGGTCCCACTTCTTTTCTGTTTTCCAGCACTGTGTTTCTATTGCTATTAGTTATCTGATGTGGTGTGTGTTCTTTGGTGGTGGTTGATGCAAGTTTTTGGTCGCCGATTTCTGGAAAATGTCATCGTTTGATGGGTTCTACTATGATGTTGATTGATGTGGGGCTGATAGAGAATGACGGTTGTGACTTTGTGATGCTGAAATTGGGATGATGAAATTACAGTATATGGTTTTGATGTTGTTGGATGATAGTGGATAATTGCCGGTTTTGGTGCTGATGGATGCTTATTGTTGTTTGGTTGGGAGGTGATGATGGGGATTTTTTCTGTTTAGTTTGGTTTGGTCTATCATTAGATTTTTCTTTTTGGGGTTGTGTGGTTTTGGGGATTGTAAAAGGTTTTTGGGTGTGGGTCATTTGACCCCTCCCATCCCTTGTCTGCCATGTCTTTTTCTTCTAATAAACTTGGGGGGGGGGGGGTCGGGAACAACTCGACCCTCGCATCTTCTTTACCCTTAATATCCCTACAGACCCTAAAAAGTTTAAAACTCCTATAAATATAAAATATAATCCCTAAAAATGTAAAAATATCCAAAAAACATGGATAACCCATCGAATAACCTAAAATCCTAAAAACTAATAAAACCCTTAAAACCCTAAAAATGATACAAAAACCTAAAAAACTTTAAAACCCATAAAATCCATAAAAACCCTCAAAATCCCTAAATTAATAAAAACCCATAAATATAATGAAACCCCAAATAATTTATAAAAACATAAAAACACCTTGTACCACTAAAAAAACCTCATAATACCATAAAAACATAAATACACATAAAACCCAAAAAAAACTCAAAAGTGCTAAAAACTCAGAAAAAACCTAAAAACCTCAAACCATAAAACCGCAAAAAACCAAATAACCCCTAAAAACCTATAGAACCCTAAAAACATAGAAAAAACTATATAAAAACTTTAAACCCCTAAAAACTATAAAAACTCTAAAAACATAAATACCCTATAAAATAAAAAACCTAAAAAAACCGAAAAAATACAAAAACACATAAAACCCCTAAAAACATCAAAATCCCTATAAACCCGAAAACACCATAAAAATCCTTAAAAACCATAAATATCTCTAAAAAGGATAAAACCCTAAAACCCCTAAAAACCTTATGAAAACATTAAATACATTAAAAGACTAAAAACCTCTAAAAATCCTAAAAACATAAATCAACTAAAACCCTTAAAGGCCCTAAAACCCCCAAAATACATAAAAACTATATAAATACATAAAAATTAAAAAAAATACATAAAATCCATAAAAACGTAAATACCCAAATCCAACCTGAACCCTATGAAAAACATAAAAACCGAAAAAATCATAAAACCCCTAGTTAAACTATAAAATGATAAAAACCCCAAAAAACCTAAAAATACTAAAACCCATAAAACAACTAAAAATCTCTCAAAATATCTAAAAACATAAAATCACCTAAAAATCTGTAAATCCCTAAACAAATACAAAAATACCAAACAAATCCCCAAAACCTAAAAAATGTAAAAAAAATAGTAAAAATATTTGGAAACGCTAAGAAAAACATAATACCCTAAATCAATTAAAACCCTTAAAACGTAAAATTGAAAAAACCTAAAAACTCTAAAAACCCTATTAAGACTAATAACCCAAAACCTGATAAAACATTAAAACCCATAAAAATTGTTAAACCCAAACGAAACACTAAAACCTCTATATACCCTTTAAACCCCTAAAAATGATAAAAATTCAAGAAGCCTTAAAAATTGAAAAAACTCAAAAGACTCCTCGAAACCCAAAAAAACCAAAAAAACCATAATAAACCATAAAACCCATCAAATTTACTAAAAACCCTAAAAATAAATAAAAATAAAAAATAACAAAAAATACCTAAAACATAAAATCCATAAACCCTAAAAACCCTATGAAAGCCTTACAAACATGAAAATACTTAAACCCCCAAAAAACCAAAAAAAATGCTAAACACCCTAAAGAGAACCTAAAAACACTAAAAACCATATGAACCCATAAACCCTTAAAAACCCATTAAAACCCTAGATCCACTATGAAATCTAAAACCCCTTAAACCCCTAAAAACATTAAAAATCCCTAAAAAACATCTAAAACCCCAAAAAACTAAAAAAATCACTAAAAGACAAAAAAATATAAAAGCATAAAACCCAGTAACACCCTCAAAATCAATAATAACCATCCAATACATAACAAATCAGTAAAAATCCCTAAAATGTAAAAACCCTTAAATCCTGAAAAAACCTAAAGAAAACCCGATTTACCTAAGAAAACATAAAACCCCTAAAAATCTAAAAACCCTAAAAACACTAAAAACCATAAAACCCTTAGAACCACTAAAAGCCTTAAAAACCCATAAAATCCCATAAAATCCCTAAAAGCTATTAAAAACACTAAAACCCGTAAACCCCAATACATGTGAAAAAAACAATAAACACCATAAAAAAATAAAAAAAATTCAAAACCACCCTAAAAATCCAAAAGCACCATAAAAAACCCTAAAAATTTATAAAACCCCATAAAACCCACATAAATCATAAAAACCCTATAAATCCAAAAAATGTAAAACCCGTGAAAAACCCCGAAAACCCCTAAAATAACTGTAAAAAAACAAAAAACACTTAAATCCCACAAAAAAACTTAAAAAATACTAAAAAAGATAACCCCTAAACCCTAAAATCATTACAAATACTTACAAACCATTAAAAAACCTAAAACCCATACCAAACTAAATATCCAATAAAAACTTTAAAAACTATTAAAACTCCGAAACACATTTAAAAACTATAAAAACATTAAATCCCTAAAAACTAAAAAACAATTAAAAAACCATAAAACCCCTCAAAACCCAAAAAATCCTTTAAAATATTTAAAACCCATAAAAACAATAAATTAAGATAAAATTCTTATAAAATACATAAAATAAAGAAAAACTAAAAAACACTAAAAACCCTAAAAAACCTAAGAAAAATTTTAAACCCTAAAAAACCTAAATCCCTAAAAAAACATAAAAACTATAAAAACACTACAGACCCTAAAAACAATCAAAATCCCCAAAACCCTAAAAACCCATATACATCCCATAAAATTCATAAAAAATTGCTGAAAACATAAAAAAACAAAAATTCTTGAGAAACCATAAAAAAATTTTAAAAATCTAAATACACTGAAAACCTCTAAAAACCCTAAAAATTTCTAAAAACCATAAAAAATACTAAAAATACCTGAAATACCCTAAGAACCCCTAAAAACCATAATACCTCTAAAAACCATAAAAATCCAAAAAAACCCTTAAAACTCATAAAAATATTAAAAACCCACTAAAAAGTCTTAAAACTCTTTAAACACCTAAGAACGTTAAAAAACTCTAAAAATATGAAAATCTCTAAAAACTCAAAGAAACTCTAAAACTGAAAAAAATGAAAACACTAAATCCCTAAAAACCCCTTAAACACCTCAAACTTCCTAAGGACCATAAAAAAGAAAATATACAAAAATTTACATAAAAATACTAAGTAAATAATAAACTGATAAAACCTCTGAAAACGCATAGGAATACATTAATATCCAAAATAAATTAAAACCCCTTAAAATATAAAAAATTCTGAAAACCTAAAAACCAAAAAAACTATAAAAACCCCTAAATACATAAAAACAATAAAAACCCATAAAACCCCTAAGAAACAACAAAAAACTCTAAAAACCCTCAAAATACCTAAACATGTTAAAAAATCCAAAAACCACTTAAAACCCTAAAAACACCAAAACCCTACAACCCCCCCCCCCCAAATATAAAAACCCTAAAAACCCCTTACACCCATATGACTACCTAGAAAACAAAAAAAAAACATAAAAATACAAAAGAAACCCCTAAAAATCCCAAAAAACGTAAACAAACACAAAAAACCAAAAAAAACTAAGAAAACATTAATACCTAAAAACAATTAAAGCCCTAAAAAACCTAAAAAAATTTAAAACCCTAAGAAACTATAAATCCCCAAAAACTAATTAAACCCAATAAAAACTATTTAAACCCTAA
Organism: Viscum album; assembly: GCA_963277665.1. Lineage (NCBI taxonomy): Eukaryota > Viridiplantae > Streptophyta > Magnoliopsida > Santalales > Viscaceae > Viscum > Viscum album. The sequence goes on along the minus strand of OY728136.1, from coordinate 1,418,837,958 downwards.
AAATCCAGAAAATCCTTAAAATCCCCAAAAACAAAAAATACCCTGAAAAAATGAAAACCCCTAATAATATCTGAAAAACATTAAAATAATTAAAAATCCTAAATCCCAAAAAAACATTAAAGACCCTTAAAAACCCTAAACTCAAATTCCCCTAAAAACCATAAAACCCCTAAAATATTAAAATCTCTAAAAACTAATAAAAACCATAAAACATACTAGGAACTATAAATATATTTAAGCCCCTCAAAATGTTAAAAATAGTAAAAAATTTATATACCCTTAAAAAATAAAAAACAAAAAACAAAAAAAACCATAAAACCCAAAATCCCTGAAAAAACCCAATGAAAAACAAGAAAAACTACAAACACCTAAAACACTAAAAAACCTAAAAATGCAAAAAACTGTAAAACCCAAATAATCCATTATACCCCCCCCCCTCAAAATCCATAATACCTCTAAAAATCCACCATGCTCGTAAAAACCACTCATTTTATTAAAAACATAAAAAAATCCTGAAAACCTTGAAAACCCCTAAGAAACCTTAAAACCCAAAATAATAATTAAAACCTCTAAAAACCTTGAAAATATAAAATACCTAAAAATCTCAAAAGATCTAATAGACTCTGAAAACCCCTAAAAATAGTAAAAACCCTAATAAGCCTCCTAAAGACACATAACAAACTTTAAAACCAAATTAAAATTCTAAAAAAAATTTAAACCCCCAAAAAATTGAAAAAATAAACAAACCTTAAAACCACTTGAAATTTTTAAAAACTCTTAAAAACCATGAAAACCAAAAAAATCCTTGAAAATCCCCGAAAACCCCTCGAAATCCTTAAAAACCCTAAAAACTATAGAAATCCTAAAATTCCATAAAAATACCTACAACATAAAAAACCTAAAACCCTCAAAAATCATAAGAAAACCTCAAAAACCTAAAAAATCATTATACCATAAAAAACTAAAAAAAAAATGCTAAAAACCCTAAAATCCCTAAAACGCTCAAAAACCCTAAAAACACATAAATCCAGAAAAACCACTGAAAATTTAAAAATCAATTTAAATACCAAAAAACATTAAAAACTATAAAAAACATGAAAACCCTTATAAAATTAAAAAAAATAATAAAACCCCCAAAAGCATAAAAAATCTACATATCCTAAAAAAACTAAATACCCTCATAATCCCTAAAAACCCAAAAAATGAAAAAACCTAAAAATCCCTAAAAATAACTAAAAATGTAAAAACCCATAAAATCAATGAAACCTATAAATAAAACCATTAAATCTTAAAAACACTTAAAACCCCATAAAAATGTATAAAACACACTAAAACCACGAAAACCCAAGGAAACCCTTAAAACCATAAAAACCACTAAAATAATTAAAAACCTTAAAACCATATAAAAACAATAAAAATTAACTGAGAACTATAATAACCATTTAAACCACTAAAAACATTATAAAATATAAAAAAAATTAAAATTCCTAAAAACTCAAAAATAACCATAAAACAGAAAAATACCATAAAAACCAAAACACCAAAAAACCAAAAAACTAAAAACCCCTCAAAATCCCTAAAAACCCTAAAATCCCTAAAAACAATAAAAATCCTCAAAAATACCTAAAAATACATGAAAATAAAATAAAAACTAAAAACCTTGAAAAAACCTAAAAAATACTTAAAAACCTAAAAAATTAAACCCCCCAAAAAACATATATAACACTAAAAACACTAAAAACCAAAAAACCCAAAAAAAACTCATAAACACCCATAAAAACATAAAAACTAGTAAAAACCTAAAAACCATAAAACCCCATAATACCCTAAAAACACTAAGAAATATAAAAACCCATTATTCCCCTAAAAATGCCAATAAACACTAATACCCTTAAAAACATTAAAAAGTCAAAAAAATCCTAAAAATCCAAAAAAATGCAAGGACCCTAAAACCATATAACCCTAATTCCTAAAAACCCATAAAAATCCTAAAAATAATAAGAATCATTAAAATTACTAAAGAAATTTAAAACATTAAAAACACTGAAAAATCTCAAAATACCTAAAACACCTAAAAACAATAAAAACCAAAAAAAACCCTAAAAATAAATAAAACTGTTAAAACCCAAAAAAGCTAAAACCCCTAAGAAAACCTTAAAATTTTAAAAATATATAAAACCCATGAAAAACGTAATACACTAAGACACATAAAAATCCTAAAAACCATAGACACTACCAAAATCTATAAAAAAGAAAAAAAAATCCATAAAAATTATAAAATATATCTAAAAATTACTAAAAATTAAAATAAAATAAAAAACATTAAAATACTAAGAAATTTTTAAAAACCTAAAGTACATAAAACCCATAAAAAGATTTTTAAAACCCTAAAAACTATATAAATTTATACAAACATAAAAAACCTAAAAACTATGAAAAACAAAAAAACCTACTAAAACACTAAAAACCCTTAAACTCTTTCAATACTTAAAAAATATAAAAAAGATGAAAACTAACATGAAACCAAAAAAACCATAAAACACCAAAAAAATATAAAAAATTTAGAAATCCTAAAAAATTAAAAATCCCTAAAAATGTATAATACCCTTAAAATTGAAACATGATAAGAAAACAATAAAACCTATAATCACATAAAATCCATAGAAAAACTAAAAAAATCCTAAAACCCTTAAAATCCTAAAAACCATAAAACCCCCTAAATACCATAAACCCCCTCCCATTTACCTTAAAAACCCCCAAACCCGATAAAACCGTAAAAACCCACTAAAAACACTAAAACATCGTTAAACCCCTAAAAATTAAAAAACCCTCAAAACCATTAAAAACTAAATAAAAAACTCTAAACCCCTAAAAATACAATAAAAACCATAAATACTCTAAAACCTATAAAAATAAAAATAAATCCTTACAAATCTACAAGACATAAAAAAACTTGATAACACTAAAAAACCATAAGACGAAATTAAAAATATAAAAACACTTAAAACCCATTGAAACATATAGAATGATAAAATCCCTAAAAATCCTAAAACCCATAAATCCACTGAACACATAAAAACCCTAAAAACCATAAAAACATAAATACCCACTAGAAATTCTAAAACCCTATAAACACCTAAAAATGTTAAAAAAACTCTAGAAACCCTTAAACCACCCAAAAAAACTTCTAAAGATGTTAAAAATCCCAAAACCCATAAAAACCTTATTAACCCTTAAACTCGAAAACCCCCTCAAAATTTCTGAAACCCTAAAACCTATAAAGTCCTCCAAAACCACAAAATCCAGAAAAAGTAAATAGACCATAAAAACCCAAAAAACCATAGGAAAATTTTAAAATCATAAAAAAAGTTAAAATCTCCACAACATAAAAATGCAGTAAACTCTAAAAAATCTAAAAATGATATAATCCATAAAAACCCCTAAAAACTAAAAAAATCCTAAAAGCACAAAAAAACCCCTAAAAAACTAACATCTCCAAAAACATTTAAAACCCCTAAAAACATAAAAAAATAAAAAATAAAAATCTTCAAAAACCCTAAAAAAATAAAAATAATTCTAAAAATAAAAAAAAACAAAAAAACCTTAAAACCATAAAGATCTCTAAAAACCATACAATTTCAAACAAATTGCTAGGATTCCATAAAAACATTAAAAAACCTAATAACACTTAAAACCCATAAAAATATAAAAATTCTAAGAACCCTAAAAACCCTAACAACCCTAAAAATTATAAAACCATTTAAACAAAAACGCAATAAAAATACTAAAAACCCGCTAAATACTCTGAAAACCATTTAAACACCTAAAAATTTTAAAATTTCTAAAAATCCTTAAAGCACTAAATAACTAAAAATCCCAAAAACCTTCCAAACCCTAAAAACTCATAAAAAATACTAAAAAACTTTAAATCCATAAGATCATAAAAATATAGAAAGAAACCCTGAAAACATATGAAACCATTTATGAGATAAAATCACATAAAAAAAATAAAAATACACTAAAAATCCAAAAAAACTCTAAAAACCAAAACCCCCCCAAAAATCCACTAAAACCCCCCAAAACACTTTAAACGCCTAAAAAGTTAAAAACACTCAAAAACCATAGAACCCCAAAAAAAACTACAAAAAACCATAAAAACTGAAAAACCAATAAAACCGTAAAATCTTTAAGAACCCATAAAACCATCAAAATATCTAAAAACTCAAAAAAAACCATAAATATTATAAAAAACCATAAAAATCGATTAACTCCTATATACCCTAAAAGGCATGAAAACCAATTATAAAACCATAACGTCGTAAAAATACATGAAACCCAAAGAAACGTAAATAAATCTGTAATATTAAAAACACTAAAACCCTAAAACCCTAAAACCCAGAGAAAACTATAAAAATCCAAAAATCCTAAAAAATCCATAAAACCCTAAAAACTATAAAAATTCTAAAATATACCAAAAAATACCTAAAAACATAAAAAACCAAATGAACTTTGAAAACCCCTAAAAAACCTTACCAATATGCGAACATTGAAAACTCCTTAAATACTTAAAAATGTTAAAAACCAAAAAAACACAAAAAACAATAAAAATCCTAAAAACAATAAAACCCCTAAAATTTTTTATAACCCCTAGAAACCACTAAAAACCATAAAACTCACTAAAAAATATAAAACCATTTCAAACCATAAAATGTTAAAAACACTAAAAACCCATATAACACTAAAAACATACAAATTCAAAAAACCTAAAAAAGCCCCATAAACTCCAAAAAACCCGTCAAAATCAATAAAAATCATAAAAACCATAAAAATTCTTAAAATCTTTACAAATAACTAAAATGAAAAAAATCCCTAAACACCATGAAGAACCCAATGATGACCTTAAAACCATAAAACACTAAAAACCAAAAATCCCTAAAAATACAAAATACCCAAAATACATAAACAACCCTAAAAACCCAATAAACCCTTGTATACCCTAAAAACAAAAAAACCCTTAAATTCTCATTAGATGCCAAAAATCCACAAAACTCTAAAATTCTTCTAAACACCTAAAAACATTAAAAAATCTAAAAACCTTAAAATCCTTAAAAACATAAAAGAATTCCTAAAATCTAAAAACCCATAAAAACCCTAAAACCCCAAAAAACATTAAAACACATCAAAATATTTATATACCCATAAAACCATATAAAACCAAAAAACCATGAAAATCCATAAAATATAAAAAAAACCCAAAAACCTAAAAACCCCAATGAAAACCATAAAAAACCAAAAATAATCAGAAACCCAAAAAACCAACCCCCCCCCTTAAAACTCTAGAACCCGTAAAAAGTGTAAACATCATTATAACACAAAAAATAACTAAAACCCCTAATACCATAAAAATCCGAAAAACCTATAAATATCCCTAAAAGAAATAAAACCCTAAAATAATTGAAACACATGAAGAAAGCCTTAACTGCCTAAAAAACTTAAAACCTTAAAAACCATAGATATCACCAAAAACCCTTAATCCCCTAAGAAGACCTTGAAAACTAAAAAACAACTAAAAAACATAAAACCCACTAAAACCATTAAAATTCTAAAAACACATATTACCCAAAAAAACCCACAAAAAATGAAAAAACCCTTTAAAACCCTAAAAATATTAAAAACCATAGAAAACCCTTACAAAATGCAAGTACCTAAAAAACCCAAAAGAACCCGAAAAACTAAAAAAACCATAAAACTCCTAAAAATTCTAAAACCCCACAAAATCCCCAAAACACCAAAACCCCAAAAAACCTTAAAAATTCTTAAAATCTCTAAAAACCCTATAAATGTAAAAACACATAAAAACCCTAAAAATCCCAAGGAAAACCTTAAAATAAATAACAATACTTTCTTCTCCTTAAAAACTAAAAAATTCTAAAAACCATAAACCCATAAAAATGATAAAAACCCCTAAAAGCACTAAAAATATAAAAAAGCCACTAAAAACTCCAAAAACTCTTTCAACCCCTAAATTCATTAAAAAACTACAAAAAAATAAAAACACCAAAAAACTGGAAAAAACCCCTAAACCCAATAAACCATAAAAACCCTAAAAACCCATAAAACACAAAAAATCCCTTAAACCCCTAAAAATCATAAAAATTCTAAAAAATACCTAAAATCTATGAAAATGTAAAAATTTAAAAAAAATCTTAAAAACCCAATGAAAATATTAAAAACCTAAAAAACACATAAACCCTTACAAACATAAAAAATTCTTAAAACCATAAAAAAATATTAAAAACACTAAAAACCCAAAAAACCATCAAAATCTCTAAAATCCCATGTGAATTCAAAAAAAATCCTTGAAAATACTTAAATTCAAAAAAACCATTAAAACCATGAGAAATGTTTAGAAAACCATCAATACCTAAAAAAAAATTAAAACCCCTAAAATACCTAAAAACACTAAAAACCCTAAAAACCCTAAAAATATCCTAAAAATCAAAAAATAATTAAACATTAAAAACACTAAAACCTGATAATAACCTTCAGAACACTAAAAATTTACAAAAATCATTAAATTCCTAAAAAACATTAATCTCTAAAACCCTGTAAAATCCTTAAAAAACTCAAAAACATAAAAACCCACAATATTTCAAAAAACAATAAAAATAATAAAATTCTTATAAATCACTAAATATCTCTAAAAATGTAAAAAATATGAAAACATTGAAAACCCCTAAGAAAACATTAAAATAATAAAAAAACATAAAACCCTTAAAAACATAAAAAAACTAAAATCCCTAAATCCCTAAAAAATATAAAAACCAATAAAAAAATAGTACACTATAAAACCCCATAAAAATATAAAAACAAAAAAACAAAAAAACCCTTTACACTTCAAAAAACATTAAAATATTTAAAAACCCTAGAAATTACTCAAAACCCATCAAAAAACCAAAAAATCCATAAAAACCCAAAAATCCCAAAAATCCCCAAATACCCTAAAACTAATAAAAACATAAAAATTGACCTAAAAATACAAAGAAACATAAAAACCACTAAAAACACTAAAAAAACTAAGAAACCCTTAAAATCCTAAAAAAACATTAAACCATCAAAAATGTAACAACACTGAAAACCCTAAAACACACTAAAAACACCTAAACACCATGGAAATAATAAAACACCCTAAAAACCTTTAAAACCCATTAAATCTCATAAAAACCCAAAAAATCACTAAAAACTATATAATACCTTTAAAACCCAAAAATTGAATAAATTATCTTAAAACACTAAAACTAAAATAAAACCTAAAACCCTATGAAAACCATAAAACACTTTAAAACCAAAAATCCTTAAAAATACCTAAAATCCCTAAAACAATTAACATAATAAAAATACCAAAAAAACCCCTAAAAATAAAAAAAACCCTAGAAACCATGAAAACCCATAAGAAAATATTAAAAACCTAAAAACTCATAAAACCCCCAAAGAAACTAAAAATGATAAAAACCTAAAAGACCTTAAAACCCTTAAAACCCTAAAACCGATTAAAATGCCTAAAAACCATAAAAATTCAATAAATTTAAATAAACCTAAATATCCATAAAAACTTAATAATTCCTAAAATCCCTAAAATCCTCTAAGAAAACCCTTAATCCCAAAAAATACATAAAACCCAAAAAAACCCCGAAAATGTTAAAAAAACAATAAATCCCTATAAAACCCACAAAACCCCTAAGGAACCACTAAAACTATAAAAACCCTTCAAAACCCTAAAAATTTGATAAAACTCTAAAAACCATAAAAACAAAAAAAATCAAGGGTTTCAAAAAAATACAAAAAACCCAAAACCCCTAAAAACCCTAAAAACCCCCCAAAATCACTAAAACCATGTAAAAATCCGAAAAAATCATAAAAAATAAAAAAACCACTAAAAATCTAAAAACCCTTATCAAAACATTAAAATTTTAAAAACACTAGAACCCCTAAAAACCTAAAAACATTAAAACAGCTAAAAACCCAAAACCCTAAAAAGGACAAAAAAAACCTAAAAACCCTACAAAGCCATAAAAATCATGAGAAAATCCTAAAAATCTATAAAACATAAAAACACTTAAAAAATAAAAACCCCTAAGAAACCCTTAAAAACCTATAAACACTCAACACCCCTTATTAGCATATAAAACCATAAAAATGATAAAATCTTAAAAATCCCTAAAACCCAAAAAACCCAAAAAAACCCTAAAATCCCTAAATATACCTAAAAACCATAAAAGGAACAAAAAAATTCCCAAAACCACAAAATAACTAAGAAAGTACTAAAAATCCATAAAAACCCATGTAAATCCATAAAAACATAAAAAACCGGAAAAACCAAAAAATAGTAAGACAACTATAAAACCCTAAAAACACTTTAAACCCCTAAAATCATAAGATATTAGAAGAACCTAAAAAATAAAAAATAGCTAATAATTTTGAAAACAAAAATACTAAAACCTAAAAACCCCTTATTAACAATAAAAACCCAGAAAAACCACTAAACACTCTTAACACCATTTTAACTCCTAAAAATGTTAAAAATTCTAAAATCCTTCCAAACCATAAAAAACACATAAAAACTCACAAAATCCAAAAAAACATAAAAACTCTAATAAAAAATATTACCCCTCAAACATGATATGAACCATATAATAAAAAATTCCCTAAAATTCCCTAAATATGTAAGACACCATAAAAACCTGAAAACCCATATGAAAACCATAAAACCTAAAATACATAAAACACATAAAATATCTTAAAAAGTTCAAAAAAACCCATAAATGCTATAAAGACCTACGGAACCCCTAAAACCATAAGATCTCTAAAATCCATAAAACCCCATAAAACCCCAAAAAAACTAAAATATGAAACCTTTTAAACCCATATAAATGAATAATGTCTCTAAAAAATGTTAAAACACAAAAAACATAAAAAATTTAAAAAAATAGATAAACCCTTAAATCCCTAAAACCCAAAACACCCAGTAAATCCATAAAAACCTAAATAACTATAAAAAATCAGAAAAAATATATAAAAATACCTTAAAATTTATAGACTGTAAAATCCATAAAAACAACTTAGAAAACCTGAAAATCCTAAAATCACTTATAACCCATAAAAATGATGAAAAACTCTAAAAACCCCAAAACCTTAAAATACCACAAACACCCTTAAAACCCCTTAAAATTTTTAAAAATTCTAAAGAAACATTAAACCAATAATAACATTAAAAACTCATAAAATCCATAAAAACCCTAAACAACTCCAAATACCCTAAAAACCCAAAACACCATAAGGCCATTAAAATTTAAAAACCCCGTAAAAAGTCAAAAAAAACCCCTAAAATCCCTAAAATTTTAAGAACCTTGAAAAACCATAAAAATCATAAAAACCATTAAGATATTTTGAAAAACATTATAACACTTAAAGATCTGAAAAAACCTAAAAAATCAAAAAACCTTAAAACCCCAAAAAACATAAAATCCACAGAAACCCAAAAAACCTATAAAAAAGCCGTAAAACCCATAAAACACTAAAGAACCACTACAAAATAAAAAACCATTTAAAACACTAAAACATTAAATAACACTAAAAACAATTAAACATCTAGAAAACTCAAATAACCCCAATAAACCCAATATCCATAAAAAACCTAAAAACCTAAAAACCCCCTAAAAAACTTCAAGATCCAAAAAACACTAAAAACCATAAACAAAGTAAAAATACCTAAAAATCTAAAAATTTAGAAAAACCTAAAAACCCTAAAAACACTAAGAAAATCTTAAAACCCTAAAAACACATAAAATAATGAACAAAATAAGAATCATAAAACCATAAAAACAATAAAAACACCCAAAATCTGTAAAAATCCTAAAAACCGTAAATATTATATAAAATTCTTAAAAATACCTATTAATGTAAAAATCCCAAAATCATTAAAGACCCCTAAGAAAACATTAAAAAACTAAAAATCCTTAAAACTGCTAAAAAATTTAAATTTATAAAAACCCTAAAAAATTACAAAGAGACCCTAAAACCCCATAGAACCCCTTAGAATCATACAACCCCAAAAAACAGTTAAAAATCCTAGAAAATCATAATAACCCTAAAACCACTAAATACTCTAAGAACCATTTAAACCCAAAAAATTTAAAAAAAATTAGTGTTAAAACCCATAAAATCTCAATGAAAATCTAAAACCTAAAACAACTCAACAATACCCAAACCCTTGAAAACCTAAAAAACCATCAAAATCCCTAAAATCCCTAAATACTATAAAAATCCTAATAGTGCACTAAAAATTTATAGAAATTAAAGAAGCCCAAAAAACCAAAAAACCCCTATCAAAACAATAAAATTATAAAAACAACTAGAACCCCTAAAAATATAATAAACACTAAAAACCATAGAAAAACCTAAAAACCTAAAAAACATAAATACTCCTAAACTCCATAAAAATAATAAAAACCCATAAACACCCTAAACCACTAAAAACTCAAACCCTATAAATCCCTAAAATTGTTACAAACACCAAGAAAGCATTAAAACCCTGAAAACATAAAAAAAACCCTAAAAACCAAAAAAAACAAAAAAGCCATAAAAAACACTTAAAACCATTAGAATCCCTAAATCCCTAAAAACCTTAAAAATCCTAAAAAATCCCTAAAAATTTAAAACCCAAAAACATGTAAAACACATAGAAAATATTAAACACCTTACCACACATAAAACAAATAAGAAACATAAAAATTCTAAAAAACAAAAAACCCTAAAGCCCTTAAAAACCCTAAAACCCTCAAAAACACTAAAAAAAATAAAAACAGAAACAAAATCCAAAAAATCCTTAAATATCCTTAACAAACATAAAACCCCCAAAAAACATGCGAACCCCTAATAAAACCCTGAAAACATAAAAACACTTAAAACCCCTAAAAACCAAAAAATGCTAAAACCCCTTAAAATCCTTAAAAATATACTAAAACCCCAAACCCCATAAAATCCATTAAAACCCCTAAAACCTTAAAAATGATAGAAACCCATAAAAACCCTAAAAACAAAATAAAAGATCTAAAAAGACTTTTAACCCATAAAATATTAGAAAATTGTAAAAACATTATAAAACATAAAAACACAAAAAAAAAATCCTAAACCCCATAAAACCCACCAAAACCCAATAAACACTTAAAGTCCTTAAAACCCTAAAAATAATAAAAATCCTAAAAAATATATAGAAATAAATAAAATGAGAAAAACCCAAGACCCTTGAAAACCCCTATGAAATCCGTAATAATTTAAAAACAATTTAAACCTCTAAAAAATAAAATTTCTAGAAACTGTTAAAACCCCTAAAGACCCTAAAAACCCTATAAATTCCTTAAAGAAATATTTAACCCATAAAATTCTTAAATATGCTAAAAAACCCATAAATAAATAAAAACCCCTAAAACCTTTAAAAACCCCTAATAAAACCTCAAAATATAGATAAACATAAATACAACTAAAACCCCTAAAAACGCTAAAAATGATAAAAACCCAAAAAAAAAACAATAATTAAACTAAGAACCCCTAAAAATAAAAACCCCAAAAAACCTTAATACCCATAAAAAATTTAAAAACCCTTAAACCCTATAAAATATGAATACCCTTTAAAACACTAAATTTCCCAAAAAATCTAAACTTCCTTAAACCACCTTAAAACTTTAAAAACACCCTAAAACCACAAAAAACCTAAAAATCCATAGTTTTTTTAAAAAACACTAAAACCTGTAAAAATTTCTAGAAACCCAGCAAAACATAACAATCCAAAAGAGTCCCTAAAAATCTAAAAAATGTTAAAACCTTGAAAAACCCTAAAAAAATGTTAAACCAAAAAAAACATCAAACCACAAGAAATCATAAAACCCCTAAAAAACTATAAAAACCATAAAACTCCCTAAAATAATTAAAACATAAAAGTCCATAAAAATCCAAAAGCCCAACTAAAAATATTAAAAATTCATTAAGGACCTAAAAATGATAAAAAACAATAAAAATCATTTCAAAATATAAAAGAAATGAAAAAAATGAAAAATAATAAAAACCATTAAAAATATAAAAACCCCAAAAACACTAAAACCATTAAAATCCCAAAAACAGTATAAATAAAAAAAATCATAAAAAATACAAAAAAAAATAAGAAGTAAAAACCCCTAAAAACACATATGAAAAACATAATAAATTAATAACACTTGAAACCACCCAATTCCAAAAAAACATGAAAAACCCCCTAAAAACCCCCAAAAACCCTATAAATCTGAATAAGAACTAAAAACACATATTAATAATAAAACACCTAAAAATCCATAAAATCCCATAAAATTAAAAAAAATTAAAAAAAATTTATACCAACAAAAACATAAAAAAATATAAAAAACCTTAAAACCCAAAAAACTCAAAAAACCCTAGAAACCCAAAAATGCATAAAAACCTATAAAACTCTAAAACCAAAAAAATCCTGGAAAACCTAAAAAATGAAATAACTAAAAACCCTTAAAAATAATAAAAACATAAAAAAATAAAAAAAAATTGAAAAACCCTAATAAAGACTTAAAAACCTAAAAACACATCAAACCCCCAAAAATGAAAAAAATTATAAAAAACACAAAATCCAAAAAATCATGCAAACCCGTAAAAACAATAAAAACTCCAGAACCCACAAAAACCCATAAAACACACTAAAAACTCTACATCCCCAATAAAACCCTAAAAAATTAATATCTCTAAACGGAATTAAATACCCTAAAGAAACTAAAACAAATCCTAAAAATAAAAAAAACCATAAATACCCTAAAAACCATAAAAAAACCCTAAACCCCTAAAATCCTATAATAGAATTAAAATATAAAAATCTATAAATTATAAATAATTTAAAAACCTAAAAACATAAAAAACCCTAAGAAAACCTTATAAACCTAAAAAATATTGAAACCAAAAATCACAAAAAACGTTAAAACCCTAAACACCCCTAAATCCCCATAAAAATCATTAAAACCAAATATTAAGTCTAAAAAATAGGTAAAATCATAGAATGTTAAAAATATATAAAAAACAATAAAATTGTAAAAACTCAAAAAACCCTAAAAACCCGAAAAAAAACATAAAACACCTAGAAACCTAAAGAGCACTACCCCTCCATAAAAAATTATTAAAACCACCAAAAACCATAAAAAACCTAACAATTAATAAAAATGTAACAATAGTAAAACCACAAAGAAAACCTATGATACCTAAAGAAACATAAACCCCAAAAAACATATAGACACTAAAAACATTTAAAACCCTAAAACATAAAAACCCTTAAAATCCCTAAAAATATTAAAAATCCATAAACATATTTAAGAAGTTATAAAAAAATCTAAAAAATGAAAAAAATAATAAAAACTATGAAATCCCCTAAAAAACATTAAAAACATAAAAACACTTAAAACCCCTAAAAACATAAAAAAATGTTAAACAACCTAAAAACCCTAAAACCATATAAACCCCTGAAAACATAAAAACCCTAAAAATAAATAAACAAAAAACAAATCTACTAAATACTATAAAACCAATTAAACCCTTAAATACATTTAAAAACAATAAAAACCTAAAAACACTGAAATCTAAAAAAACCCTAATACCAAAAAAACCATAAAAACCCAAAAACCCCAAAAAAACCCTAAAAACCATCAAAATCCCTAATACCCTTATAAATATAAAAATAATAAATAATCCTTCAAATTTTTTAAAATTTAAAATACTCCAAATACTAAAAAACCCATAAGAAAACATTAAAAAATAATATGACTAAAAACTTCTAAAACCCTAAAAATGAAAAAACCCTTAGAATCCAAAAATTCCAAAAAACCAGAAAAACCAGAAAACCCTAAAACCCCATACTAACCATAAAACCAACCTAAAACCATTTAAAACACTAAAAAGGTTAAATTTATAAAACCTTAAAAAACTCAAAAAGTGCATAAACCCCAAAAAATACCATAAAACCCAAAAAAATACTAAAACCCTAAAAATAACCAAAAACCATAAAAATACTAAAAATTACAAAAATCTCTAAAAATCACTAAAAACATAAAAAAATTTAAAAACCCTGAAAACCCATAAGGTAAAATTAAAAATCTAAAAAAACATAAAACCCCTAGAAACATAAAAAATGAAAAAATCCCTAAAAACCACTAAAAAATATATGAAATCTAAAACTATTAAAACATTAAAACCCTTAAAAACCATAAAAAAACTAAAAACCCACTAAAAATAATAAAACCCTTTAAACACCCAAAAAATGTTAAATAGTCTAAAAAACCTTAAAACCCAAATAAAACAAAAAAACACAAAAAATAATTAAAACAATAAAAGACTCTAAAAAAATCTCAAAATCCGAAAATTCCCTAAAAATCCATAAAATCCTATAAAGGCATTAAAACACAAAAAAAAACCTAAAAACACCTCAAAGCCCATAAAAACCCCCAATAAAAGATTAAAAACATAAAAACACTTTAAATACCTAAAAACCAAAAAAATCTATAAACCCTAAAACCCCTAAATCCACTAAAATCCCTAAAACACCAAAAAACTATAAAAACCCAAAAAACCCATCGAATCCCTAAAAACCACTGAAAACACCAAAAACCATTTAATCACTTGAAACCTTATAAAAAACTAAAAACATTTGAATCCCTAAAAACCTTTAAAAACCCCTAATCACCATAAAACCCCATAAAATCCAAAAAACCCCAAAAACCCATAAAAACCCTCAACATTTCAAAAAACCATAAAAATACACAAAATAAACTAAAATACTTATATATATAAGAAAAACCCCTTGAAAGCCTAATAAAATCTAAAAAACTAAAAACATTTTAAACCACTAAAAACCCTTAAAACACTAAAAATTATGAAAACCCTTAAAAACCCTAAAAACCAAAATAACCTTAAAAATGTAAAGCATATAAAAAGACCCACTAAAAACTCTAAAAACCCTTTAAAACCCTAAAAATGTTAAAATTTCCAAAAACCTAAAAATCATAAAAAACTAAAAAATCTCTAAAAACCAAAATAATAACCATAAACCCCTAAAAATGCTAAAACCGTCAAAATCGCTAAAAACCCTTAAAAATATAAAAATCCAAAAAAACCCCTAAAATCCCTAAAAACATTAACCCCCTTTAATATCCTAATAAACCCTTAACATAAAAAAAAAAATAAAACCCCTAAAAATCCCAAAATACTCTAAAAATCATATATCTCATAAAACCCATAAAAACCCCTCAAACCCTAAAAAACATCAACAAACCCACTAAAAATATGAAAACCCTTTCTTTGCCAATTTTTTTTAAAAAAAACTATAAACCACTAAAAACTCAAAAATCATAAAAAACCATTAAAACATAAAACCATAAAAACTCAAATATTATAAAAAACTAAAACCCTCAAAATCTGTAAAATAATAAAACTAAAAAATTCCAAAAAAATCCTAAGAATACATACAAATTTAAAAATACAAAGAAGTAGGAAAACCCTTATAAAACCTTAAAAACATAAAAAACACTTAACACCCATAAAAACCTAAAAATCAAAAAAACTATAAAAACATAAAAACATAAAAACCCCTAAAACTATAAAAACTCTAAAAACAAATAAAACCCCTAAAACACTAAAAAAATAAAAACCATTTAAAAAATGAATTGATAAAAACACTAAGAATCCTAAAATCCATAAACACTATAAAACACTAAAAACAAAATACCTCAAAAACTCCAAAACCCCTCAAAAATTCTAAAAATCATAAAAACTAAAAAAACTCTAAAAATGCGGTAAAAATCCATAACAAAATACAAAACCCCTGAAACCCTAAAAATAATTAAAAATATAAACACACTTAACTCCCCTAAAAATAAAAATAACTAAATCCCAAAAACCCTAAAAACCATATAAACCCCTACTAACCATAAACACCTGCAAAACATCTAAATACCAAAAAAAACCTCTAAAAACTCTAAATAACCTTTAAACCCTTAAAAATTTTAAAAACTATAAAAAACATAAACCATTATAAACTCAAAAAATATATAATAACCCAAAAAACTATAAAGACAACGAAGCCCCTCAAAATACCTAAAAACCCAAAAAAATGATAAATCCATAAAAATACCTAAAAATTGAAAACAACATAATTACCCTAAAACCCTTAATACAACCTTAATGAAGCCTCTGATTTGCATAATTTGACTTTGGTTGCTCGATTAACGAAATGGAGGCCCTGGTGGATGTTTTTGACAGATTTGTATTTGAATTTCAGGATCTGCAGGATCGTGCTACGGTAGGTTTTGTTGACAGCTTTCATATTCTGATTCGTTTTGTGTCTGAGGAAGATCTTATTCATGCCTGGTCTTCGGCCCCCCGGTTTTGTGATGGTTCTTGATTCTCTTTATTTCTATGGAGTTTTGATATTAATTTGCAACATGATTCGCCGATGGTGGAAACCAGGGTGAGGTTCCCAGAGCACCCTCTCCCCTTCCAGAACTTGTCTATTATCTCTATGTTGGGGAACATGGTGGGAAGATTTCTTTGTGTTGATAACAGGACTCGGGATCTATGCCATCTAGTGTATCTGAGGGATTTTATCGAGGTGGATGTTTCTAAAGCACTAATAGACTTTGTTTGGATCATTGTTGGCGAGGAGATCTGATGGAGGCAGCCGGTGAACATTGAATCCTAGGTTGATTTCTGCTCCTCCTGCTGGCATATCATCCATATTGATCGGGCATGTAGGAAAGTCATTAAGGGGTCTGATGGCTTGAATTTGTCCCTAAAGGGTCAAGGCATATGACATTAGACTTTGGTAGGGAAACATGAGGCTAAGGCTTGCTTACCTCCTCCACCAAAGGTCAAGGACATTTTTGCACGCCTACGAGCCGACCTCAATTTTGGTGGTGATAAGGTGGAAAGGACAGGTTCATGCACTTTGGGGCCGGAATCTTTAAATGATAGCACTGGCAAGGTCGATGACAATACAGTGGTTGCGAATTCCGTTGATCTCTTCAACAGTGAACAGGTCAGAGAAAGGGAGGCAAGCCTATGTGGGACTTCCCTGCATAATCGGTTCGAGTTTCTGGTTTCGGTTGCACAAGTTGGTGAAGCTGCGGCACATGTGGTTCTGGAGGAGCAATAGATGAGGAAGGATCAGGATAAGATGGATGGGATGGGGGAGGGATTCTTTTGTGTCCAGGAACAGAATGGGTTCTTAAGTTGTGAGGTGGTTGAACCTGAAATGCGGGATTTGAGTTGTGATGGACTGAGAGATTATGAGATGTAGGTTCTGGCAGCATGGAATAATTTGGAGGAGGGGAAGGATGGTGCTGAAGATGTTTCAAGACTGAAAATGCCTAGAGTGGTGCTTGATAAAGATTTTGCTGGTGATTTCTATTATACACCTAGGCAGAAGAAGGTCGTTGAGCAGGGGGTGCTGGATCAGAGGCAAGTGGTGGCTGAGCAGGGGGGAGATCTTGAGTAGGATGTGGCTCAATAGGAACTAATGCAGTTTATCAAACTGGGGGAGTCCTCTTAGCAAGGGGACCTAGCGATGCTGGGCTTGGTGCTATGTGCTGAGACAGAGGGGAAAGATACCGCACATGGGGATGTGGATGAGAAAAGGGTTTTGGCAGAACAGGAAGAAGTATCCCCAGTGGTGACCAACGTGGTGGTGGGAGAGACTGGTCGCGAAGGTGTGGCTGGTGGAAGGTTATCTGAAATGGTTTTACTTTAATTTGGTAATGAGGAGGCATCTGCTGGTGACTTTGATTATCAAGAAGGGTAGATTACCTGCCTTGGGAATCAGGAAGCTAAATGTGAGAATATGGTCAAGGGGGTGCAGGTGGGGGCACCTCCCATTGGCAATGAGAAGGTGTTCGCGGGCTCTGATGTGCAGGTCCTCTTATTTAGCAATGTGGCCAGTGACAATGTTGAGCTTTCTGGATTTTTAGTGGTAGATGGGGAGGTAGCAGCAAGGGGGCGGTTGGTGAGGGGGAAGCTTCTCAAGATGTCACACCTGAAGCAGGGTTGGGGTGTGGGCTGGGGAAGGGACTTGGGATGGGGGATGCCCCCGAACACAGGGGTTCTGCTGCGCAGGAGGCGGTTCCATGGGAGGAGGGGCTTTTACAGCTGGCTGACAAGACTGAATTCTTGGCCAGGCATGAAGACGAGGGGACGGTCCTGCCTGGGGAGGATGTACAAAGGAATCTGGTTGCTATCGCTGGGAGTGCAGAAATACCTCCCTTAGTGGCTCTAAGTTTTCCTCAGGATGAAGTTTTTGTTGAGTGCCCCCTTAATCAGGAAGCCTCCTCTATCCCAGATCAAGTTCATGGAATGGAAGCAGAGGAGCGCTCTTTTGATATTGAGAAGGTGAACAGGATGGATGATGAGCCCACCTCGATCGCCTCAAAGAGGAGGCGGAAGCGGGATTACTCCAGTTTCCCCAGACCCATAGTTACTCAGGCTTCTTCAATGGCGGTTAAGTTGAAAGTCAAGGTTAAGAACCGGGAGCAGCCGCATTCCCTGGAACAAAAGAAATTCAGGGAGAAGTTTCTGATGCTCTTCAAGCTCAATGAGGGTTATGAGTCAGGATGGGATGACTCTGACTCCTGCTTTGATGATGCGGCCTCTAGATATAGTGTGGATGGTGACCCTTATGGTGTGGCTTCTATTTTGGATTTTGGTGGCGACGTTGACTGATTTGTTTTCCTTTCCTTCTTTGTTATCCTTTTGATCTTTTTTGGGGTCTTTGGGTTTGGGTTGTAAAGGGTTTTTGGGTGTGAGTCGTTTGACCCCTCCCCTCCCTTGTTTGTTGTGTCTTTTCTTTATAAATTTGGGGGGCCGGGAACAACCTGACCCTCAAATCTTACTTGCCCTAAAATCCTTTGAAAACCCTAAGGTAACCTTAAAAAACTTAAAAACTCTTAATACCCATAACAAACATTAAAAAATATAAAATAAAAAAAATTCCTAAAAACCATAAAAACCAAAAAACACTTAAAAACCATATAAAACCCTAAAATTTTATAAAACCCCTAAACTGCACAAAAAAACTCCAAAACCCCCAAAACCCTTAAAAATCGAAGAAACTGAAAAAACCAAAAAAAAATCCTAAAAAATCCTAAAAACCCAAAAAAACATTAAAAACCCTAAAAACCATTAGAACCCTAAAAACCACTAAATTCCCTTAAAATACTTCAAAACCCTAAAAAATATAAATTCTTAAAAATCCAAAAAAACCCAAAAATATAAAAAACCTAAAAACACTGAAAACCCATATGAAAACTTTACTACCCTAAAAAAATTTATTACCACTAAAAATTGAAAAACATTAGAAACACGTAAAAATTCATAAAAACTCATAAGAATCCTAATAACATAAAAACCTCTCAAAACAATAAAAATGCTAAAACCCATAAAAACCATAAAACCAATAAAAACCCAAAAACCCACTTAAACCCCTAAAATGTTTAAAATCTCTAATAAATATTAAAATACTAAAAAACAAAAAAAACCAAATAACATAATGGAATGATAAAAAACCTGAAACCATCAAAATACCTAAAAATCCTAAAAAACATAAAATTCCAAAGTAATTTTTAAAAATCACTAAAATTTAAAAACCTAGACTCCCTAAAAATCCATAAGGAAACCTTAAAATCCTAAAGACAATTAAAACCCCTAAAAATTAAAAATTATAAAAAACCATAATACCCCTAAATAACTTAAGAACACTAAAATTCCTAAAAATAATAAAACACCATGAAAAATTCTAAATTTTTTTAAACCCCTAAAATGATAAATAAAATCTAAAAACTAATAAAAATCGAAGAACTAAATAACCTTAAAAACACCAATATACTATAAAACCCTAAAAACATTAAAAACCAAAAACCCCTCAAAATCACAATAATTCCTAAAAATACTAAAAATATCTAAAATCGTAAAATCATAAAAAAAACCTTCAACCATGGAAAACCCAAAGTGAACCGTAAAAATATAAAAAAACATAAAAACCATAAAAACTCATAAAAACTCAAAAAACCTATTGAACCCATAAAAATCTAAAAACCATTTAATCCCAAAAAAAATAAAAAAAAAATTAAAAACCCCTAAAAAATTTAAAATCCCCTAAAATCTCACAAAAAACATTAAAACATTAAAACCTATAAACCCCCATAAAATCACTGAAACCCATAAAAACCATAAAAATACTTAAATCCTAATATTCAATAAAAATTTAAAAAATCCTAAAAACCGTAACATTCCCTAAAGAAACAAAAAACCCTAAAAACACTAAAAACCCAAAAAAATAATAAAAATTTCTAAAAACAAAAGAAACCCTAAAATGCTCGAAATTAATAAAAAATTTAAAAATTATAAATCATTTAAAATTAATAATAACAGTAAAAACACCAAAGAACCTTGAAAAACCATATGAAAATATTAAAAACTTATAAACACATAAAAAACATAAAATCCGGAAATAAACTCTAAAAATATTGAAACCCAAAAAAGCCCCTAAGAACCCTAAAACTCCTAAAAATATTAAATTTCATAAAATCCATAAAAACCCTAAAAACAAACAAACCCTAAGACCTACTGAAAACTATAAAAATGGTTTAAACCTCTAAAAATTATTAACACTCTAAAAAATTATTAAACATTATAAAATCAGTAAATACCTAAAAACCAAAAAAAACATAAAAACCCTAAAAACACTCATAATCCATAAAAAACCTATAAATCCATTTAAATCCACGAAATCACTAAAAATCCCTCAAAATGTTAAATACCATTAACACCTTAAATCTACTAAGAAATCCATAAATCACAAATGAAATATTTAAAAACTTGAAAACACTTAAAACACCTAAAACACTAATAACATAATAGACACTAAAAATACATAAAAAATTAAAAATCCTAAAAAACCCAAAACCCCAAAATACCATAAAAATCTTTACAAGTCCTAAAATACATAAAAACATAAAACCCTTATAACCCCAAAATAAATGTAATAAAACATTAAAATACTAAAAACACTTAAAACCACTAAATAAAATGAAAAACAACCCTAAAACCCTAAAATCCTTAAAACCCATAAGAACCTTAAAACCCTCATAAACTCATAAAGCAGTAAAAACCCACTAAAACCTCTAAAATCTTTTCAAACCCCTTAAAATGATAAAAAAATCAAAAACCCAAAAACACTAAAAACTCATCAAAACCTTAAAACCCCCAAAAAAACCCTTAAAACCCCACAAAATCTAAAAAAACATTACAAACCATTAAAATCCTAAAGAATATTTACAAATTTCTAAAAAATAAAAAACCTAAAAACCCTAAAAAACCAAAAAAACCTTAAAAACATATAAACCCTAAAAAGTGGTCAAAACATAAAAAACCCATGGATAGCTTAAAACCAAGGATAGTGACATTGGATGGGACATTGAATGACTTGTTCATTTTTGGTGTTTTGGGTTATTTTAGGGTTTTGATTTGTAGGGGTGTGTGTTGGGGATTTTGGGCGTGGTTTGTTTGATCCTGCCCCTCCCTCCGTTTGCATTGACAGTTTTCTTCTTATATATTAGGGGGCATGGATAGCCAAGTACTTCACCTTCCTTTACCTAGAAATATAAAACCACTAAAAACCAAAAACCCTCTAAAAACCCAAAAAACCCCCACAAACACCATAAAACCCCAAAAAACATACCCCCCCCAAAACATAAAAACCTAGAAAAATTACAAGAAACTTAAAAACCCAATTTAAACACCAAAAAATTAAAAAAATAATTAAATCCATTAAAAATGATAAAATACCTACAAACCCATAAAAACCATAAAAATTCTACAAAATCCAAAATAACATAAAAACCAATAAAACCCCATAAAAACAATAAGATAACCATAAAAATCATAAAAAACATAAAATCCCTAAAAATGAAAAAAAATACTAAAAACCTTAAAAACCCCAAACCCCTCAAAATCCATAAAACCGTAAAAAACCCTTAAAATCCTTAAAAACACTAAAAATACCTAAAAACATAAAACCTATAAAAACCGTCAAAATACCTAAAAAAAATCAAAACAATAAAAAATCTTGAAACCCCCCAAAAACATAAAAAAATAATAAAATACCTATAAATACTCTAAACACCCTAAAACACCCTAAAAACCCCAAACCCTAAATTCGTTAAAAACCCCTACAAATCTATGAAAACACTAAAAACCACTAAAAACCCTTAAAATGATAGAAAAAATAAAAATACCTAAAACCCTCGAAGAACACCAAAACCCCTCAAATTCCCAAAAACCATAAAAAACATAAAACCCCAAAAAATCCATAAAATCCCAAAAAACCCAAAAAAACATAAAAAAAATCCCTAAAACCGTAAAAAACTTTTTGAAACCCTTAAAAATCATAAAAAAGTAAAAACACTAAAAAACCTATAAAATTATTATAAAAACCTAAAATACAATAGAAACCCTAAAAATCATTCAAATCATAAGAATCCAAAACAAAACAAAAAAACATAAAATCCCTAAAAACAAAAAATCACTTAGAACCCCTAAAAACATGAGTGAATAATAAAAACCTTAAAACTAATAAAAAGAACAAAAACCACTAAAAATACCTAAAAATCCTAAAAATACACTAAAAAGTCTTAAACACCTTTACACACCTAAAAAATTTAAAAACATAAAATCCTTAAAACCCAAAAAAATCAAAGTCCCTAAAGACACAAAAATAACTAAAATCCCCAAACACAAATAAAATCCTAAAAAATACTTTAAACCCATAAAATATTAATAAATACATTAAGAAAAATAAAATATTAAATACCATAGAAAACAAGAAAACAATTCTAATAAAACCATAAAACCTTAAAACAATTAAAACCCCTAAAAAACAAAAAACCATTAAAACCCCTAAAAACCCTGAAAACTAAAAAACCCTCAAAATCACAAGAAACCTTAAAAACCATAAAAATACAATAAAATAAATAATTTTTTTAAAAATTAAAAAACCCTAACAACCTAAAAAAATACTAATAAAACCTTCAAAATTTAAATTTATTAAAAACCCGTAAGAACCTAAAAACACTAAAAATACTAAAAGACCATAAAAACCCTAAAAACTATAACATCCCCTAAAAACCACAAAACCCCTAAAACCCCTTAAAATATAAAATACCATTAAAAAATTTGGGGCTTTATGGTTTTTATGGTTTGTTAAATTATTAGGGATTTTAATGATTTTTTAGGATTTTTAATGATTTTAGGGTTTTACAGTTTTTTAAAGTTTTTACTTTTTTTTTGCGGTTTGAATGTTTTTTAGATATTTGAACATTTTTCTTGGATTAAAGGGTATTTAGGGTTTTGAATGTGTTTTTTATAGATTTTATGCAATTTTAATATTTTTTTGTAGTTTTTTTTTGTTTTTAAGGTTTTATGGTATTTAGTGTCTATTTATTGTTTGATAGGGCTTTACCATTCTTAGGGGTTTTATTTTTTTATTTATGGTGTTTTCATATTTTTTAGGGTTTTTCTACATTTTGAGTTATTTTTAGTGATGGTTTTTTTAATTTTTTTAGGGTTTTTAGATATTTAGAGGGGTTTTAGGTTTTTAGTTTTTAGTATTTCTAGTATTCTTATATTTTTAAGTATATATTGTTTTTTTGGGTTTTTAAGGTTTTCTTTGGAATTTTAGTTTTTTAGGATTTGTTATGTTTTTTTAGAACATTAGGTATTTTTAATGAGTTTATTGGTTTTTATGGTTTTAGGTATTTTAGTGATTTTATTTTTTATATTTTTATGGTCTTTTGTGTTTATTAGGGTTTAAGGTCTTTATAGTTTTTATTTTATTTTTTGGGGTTTAAATGGTTTTTAGAATTTTTAGTGGGTTTTTAGTTTTTATGGTTTTTATGGGTTTTATGGTTTTTGTGTGTTTTAGGGGTTTTGGGGTTTTATGTACTTTTTCGTTTTAAGGGTTTTCAGAAATTTTATCATTTTTAGTGGTTTTATGGGTTTTTATCATTTTAAGGTTTTATTAGCATTTTATATTTTTTTGAGGGGTTTTTTGAATTTTATAGGATATGGGTGGGGGGTTGATTATTTATGGGTTTTATTGTTTTTATGGATTTTGTGTGTGTTTTGGGGTTTTAGTGGGTTTTTTGGTTTTTATGGTTTCTTGGGGTTTTTTACTTTTTTAGGGGTTTAAGGATTTTTTGATTTTTTTAACATTTTTAGGGGTTTAGAGGGTTCTTATTATTTTTAGTTGGTTTTAGGGTTTTTATATATATATATATTAGGACTTTTTATGGTTTTCTGGAGTTTTATGATTTCAGGGTTTTTAGTGTTTTTAGGGTTTTTGGTATATTTCACCTTTTTTAGGGGTTTAAGTGATTTTAGGGTTTTGAGGAATTTTTACTGATTTTCCAGATTTTAATAATTCTAAGGATTTAAATATTTTTTTACTATTTTTATTTATTTTAGGTTTTTTCAGATGTTTTAGTGTTTCTATTGTTTTTTATGGTATTTAGGGTTTTTATGGTTTTTTTAGTTTTAGGGGTTTTTTTATTCTTTAGGGGTTTTAATGTTTTTTAAAAATTCAAAAAAAAATTATGGGTTTAAATGGTTTTTAGTGTTTTAAATTTGATTTAGGGTTTTATATTTTTTAGTATTTTATTGTTTTTTTGGGGGTTTTGTAGTATTTAGTGGTTTTAGGGTTTATTTAAAGGATTTAGGGATTTTATATTATTTTAGGTTTTTAGGGGGTTTAATTGTTTTATTCTGATTTAAGGTTTTCATAGGGAATTTTAGGTTTCTTTGGGTTTTTTAGGTTTCTTGTGATTTTAGATTATTTTTCATAATTTTATATATTTTTAGGGTTTTTAGGAATTTTGAGAGTATATATTATTTGTTTTAGAATTTTATGGGTTTTAAGTGTTTCTAGGTTTTAATGATTTTCTTAGGGGGTTTCATGGTTTTTAGGGTTTTCTATGTTTTTAGGTACTTTTAGGGATTTTTTAGAAATTTTTTTTGGGTTTTATGTTTTTTGGGACTTTAGGGTTTTGTTTTCATTTTAGAATCTTTTTAGTTTTTAGAGGTTTTATTGTTTTTTAGAGTTTTTTGAAATTTTTAGGGGTTCATATGGTTTTTATAGATTTTAGTGAGGTTTTTTTGGGTTTTTAGTGGTTTTTAATGTTTTAGAGGGTTTTTATGGGTTTAGGGGTTTGTATAGTCATTTAGGGGTTTTAGTGTTTTTATTTTTTTATGGTTTTAAGTATTTTTTATTTTTTAAGGTTTTCTTACATTTTTTATGGTTTTAAGGCTTTTTACATTTTTATGGTTTCTAGTGGGTTTTTGGTTTTTAGGTTTTTTAGGTTTTTTATGGTCTTTAGGGATTTTGAATGTTTTTTTGGGGTTTTAAGGGTTTATGGTTTGTAGGGATTTTAGATTTTTTAGTTTTTTAGTGGTATTAAGAGTTTTTAGGTTTTTAAGGTTTTCTTAGGTTTTCCAAGGTTTTTAAGTTTTTTTTAGCATATTTACGTTTTTTGGGATTTTTTTGGGATTTTTTTTATTTTTTATTTTTTGGGATTTTTACATATTTTTGGGGTTTACACGGGTTTCTAGATATTTATGGAATTTTTGTGTTTTTAGTTTTTTTAGTCTTTTAAGGTGTAAACATTTTTTAGAGTTTTTATATTTTTATGGACTTAGAAGGTTTTTATAGTTCTTTAGTGGTTATTTAATGTTTATATGTGTTTCGAGAGTTTTTAATGGGTTTTAGGTGTTTTATGGGGTTTATGGGGTTTAGGGGTTTAATGGGGTTTAGGGTATTTTTAAGGGTGTTTAGAATTTTTAATTTTTATGGGATTTTAGTGTATTTATGTTTCAAATTTTTTTCTGTGATTTTTTTCATGGTTTTTAGAGTTTTTAAATTTTTAGGTATTTTTATGGAATTTTTATACAATTTCAAGGTTTTTAGGGGTTTTGAGGGTTTTTATGGTTTTTACAGGTATTTTATGTTTCTTCAGATTTAGTGGTATTTTGTTTTTTATATATTTTTAAGGTTGTCTTATGTATTTTAATAGTTTTTATGGGATTTTACATTTTATAGCATTTATAATTATTATTTTGGATGTTTATGGTTTTTAGGGGTTTTAACGATTATAAGGGTTTTTAGCATTATTGCGGTGTTTTTGGATTTTTGGGTATTTCTGTGTTTTTTTGGGTTTTTAGGTTTTTCCAAATATTTTTAATGTTTTTTGGGTCTAAAGTGTTTTTAGATTTTTTTGGTTTTAGAGTTTTTATGGATTTTTGGTTTTTTTGGGCTTTAGGGTTTTTTTTATTATATAGTGGTTTAAATGTTTTAATAGTTTTTATAGTTTTTTATGTTTTTAGGTGTTTTAGGTGTTTTTAGGTTTTGAGGATTTCATAGGGGTTTTCAAGGTTTTCAAATGTTTTTACATTTTTTTGGATTTTTCGGTATTTTTTACGCTTTTTATATTTTTAATGACTTTAGGGATTTTTATGGATTTTACGGTGTTTATGGGTTTTTGAGTGTTTTTTTGGGTTTTTAGAGTTTTAAGATTTAAGGGTTTTAAGATATGTTTAAAAACTATAGGGGTTTAAATGGTTTTTAGAGTTTTAGTGGGATTTTAGGGTTCTTATGGGTTTTAGGGTTTTAATGTTTATAGGGGTTTGTGTGGTTATTAGGGTTTTTAGCATTTTTAGTTTTTGAGGTGTTTTAGGTTATTTTAGGATTTTAAGGTTTTATAAATGTTTTCAATGGTATTTAAGGATTTTTTTTATTTTATGTTATATTTTACGATTTTTATGGTGTTTTAGTTTTTGTAATGATTTTTTGTTTTTTAGGGTTTTTTGGTTTTTTTTGGGTTTTGAGGGTTTTTAGGTTTTTTAATTTTTAGGGTTTTTTGGTTTTTTAGAGTATTCTAATATTTTTCAGTGATTAAAGGGTTTTTAGACTTTTTACAAGTTCATTATGTGTTTTAATGGGTTTAGGGATTTTTATTATTTTAGGGGGTTTTATTTCTTTTAGTATATTTTTTGGTCTTTTAGGGATTCTTTAGGTTTTTAGGGGGTTTAACTGTTTTTCTATTTTTATTATTTTTATAGGAGCATTGGTAGTATTTAGGGTCTACACATTTTTGTGGGTTTTTTGGATTTATAGGATTTTTATGATTTATAGGGTTTTGGGGATTTTGAAAGTTCCATGTTTTTAGGTTTTTTAGATTTTTAAAGGATTTTAGGTGTTTTAGAATTTTTTCAGTTTTTAGGGGTTTTATTTTTTATATTTTTTAAATTCATCTTAGGATTTTTTTTGTTTCTTTACATTTTAAATTATTTTTAGGGATTTTTTGGATTTTATGGCTATAAATATTATAGGTATTTTGAGTGGTTTTAGGGTTTTAGTGATGTTTTGTATTCTTTAAATATTTTAGGGATTTGATTTATTTATGGTTTTTGGTTTCTTATAGTTTTTTACATTTTTATGGGTTTAAAGTGTTTTTTGAGTTCTTAGTGGATTTAGTGTTTCTGTGGGTTTTTAGGGGTTTTAAGGTTTTACGGGTGTTATACTCTTTAAGGTTTATTAGGGTTTTTAGAGACTTTTTAGAGTTTTATCATTTATTAGGTTTTTTGGGGTTTTAAGTGTTTTTTATTTTTAATAGATTGATATGGTTTTAGGGTATTTTACATATTTCGGGATTTTTTGGGATTTTTTGGGTTTTCAGTTTTTTGTTTTGGATTTTATGGTTTTCAATGATTTTTAGAGTTTTTAGGGTATTAAGGTTTTCAGTGTTTTTAGGTTTTTTGGGTTTATGTTTTTTTAGGTTTTTAAGGTTTCCTTAGGGGTTTTTAACGATTATGATTTTTTAGGGATTTTTAATGTTTTTTATTAATTTTTTCTTTTATTTTTGAATTTAGTGGTTTTTTTGGTATGTTAGTTTTTTAAGGTTTTTAGGGTTTTTTTTTGCATTTTGGGTTTATTCGAGTTTTTGGGGTTTTTTAGGTTTTTATAATTTTGTAAAAAAATTTGGGGTTTAGCTAGTTTTTAGTGTTTTTATTGGTTTTGGGGTTTTCGTAGGTTTTTTGAGTTTCAATGGTTTTAGGGATTTTTATTATTTTTATGGGTTTTAGGGTTTTTAGTGCCTTTTAGGTTTTTTAGGATTTTTATTGTTTGTAGGTTTTTTAAATTTTAGGTGTTTTTATGAATTTAACGTTTTGTTATGTTTTTTCATGTTTTTATGGTTTTTTTCTGGTTGAGTTTATTTTAGAATGGTTTTTAATAATTATATGGTTTTTTGGGTTTGTAGGCATTTTTGGGGGTTTAGCGATTTTTAGTATTCTTTTATTTGTTGGGTTTTTAGCATTTTAGGGATTTTTTTAATGTCTGCTCAAAGTGTTTTTAAAATATTAGGGTCTTTTAGGATTTCTAGTATTTTTAAGGGGCATATAGATTTTTAGGGTTTTTACTGTTTTAAGGGATTTTGAGGGTTTTTAGAGTTTTAGGGTTGTATGGTTTTTTAGTGTCTTTTGCATTTTTATGGATTTAAGTGCTTTTATTTTTTTTTTTAGGTTTTAAAGGTTTTCCTAATGTTTTTATGGTTTTAGTGTTATTTATGTTTTTATGGTTACATAGGCATTTTTAGGTCTTAAATGGTTTTCTAGGGTTTTTCGATTTTTAGGGTTTTATGTTTTTTAGTGTTTTAGGTTATTTAGGGGTACTATGTGCTTTCAGGTTTTTAAGGTTTTCATAGTGTTTTTCAGGGATTTAAGGCATTTTTAATGAATTTTATGTATTCTTGTGGTTTTAAAGTATTTTCAGGGGTTTAGGGTTTTTAGGAACAAGGTAGGTGCAGGGCCAAGCTATTCTTGACCCCCCGAAAATTTATTAAAGGAAAAGAAAACTAGACAAGGGCGGGGTGGGGACAAACAGCCCATACCCAAAAATCCATGGACCCCCAATGTCAGAGAAACCCCAAAAGACCCAAAATGATGGAAATAAAATAGCAGGAACTACAAATCAACATCCTCTCTAAAAGGGTCCCCATCAGCACCATAACCAGAGGAAGCATCAGATTCCACCGACTCCAATTCAGATGAATCATATTCCTTTAAGAAGGCCAGGTAATACTCCCTGAGACGTTGCTATTCCACATTCAGATGTTCCTTTCTAGACCGACTTCCCCTACCAGAGTCAACCTCCTTAACTTTGCAAGAGGCACTCGTGGACACTATCCTTGGAAAATCCGAATAGTCCTTCCTTGGTTTCCTCCTACAGGGAAATTAAGATACTTCTGCATATTTTTTTCCTTCCCATAAGGAATGGCCATCTCCTGTATGGCCCATCTCCTTGATGACCATATTCATTTTCTGCTCCATCCTTCTACGATCCTCCTGGATAAAATCTTGATCTGGAATGAAGGAGGCTTTCTGATTGAGGGAACATACAGCACGAACCCCACATTTCAGCACGTCAGGAGATACCGAAGGTTCTTGAGAATCCAGAAAAAGATGGGTAACCCCACCAGCTAGGGCCTTCTACAAGTGCCCATCCCCCTAGGCAGCTCACTTTCATACCCCTAGACAGAGCGCACAGTCTCCAGCCCCTGTATTTCCCTTTTCCCATGCTCCCCACCTTTATCCAAGGACCCAAGAGTATCCAACATCGACTCAGCTTGACCATTATTAATGACCACACAGCCTCCACCATTCCTAGAAGCAACAACCCGGTCCTCACTTGGCATCTGTGCAGCCAGCCTTACATTCCCAGCATTAGCAACTAGAGACCCTTACCCCTCCTTCCCAGGAGTATTGTTAACCTTCCCCTTATTCACATAAAAATCATCACAAATGTGACCATGATCCAGTAACTCCCTAATCTCCTGCTCATCAATACCACCTTATTTCCTAGTGATGTCTAACAGTAGCTCATCTTCACAATCCTTCTCGGCCACATTCCCTCCATCCCCCTCAGCAACAACGTCTTGCACCCCGCTCTCTTGTGCATCAGACCTCTCACTCCCATCAACAAGTGGAGACCCCTGCACCTCTCCCTCAAGCTCCAGTCCCTCAAAGCGATTGAAGATTGGGACAACTTCCAGCCTCTTCTTCAGACTTCTATTAGAGGAGACCAACTTCCCATCAGCGGCAGCCTCCCTGCATAAGGAACTTCCAGCATCCAAGAGATTCAAGTCACTCCTCAATCGCTTGAAAATGGCAGTCAACTTGGGTTTTGTTTGAAACTAAAAACTCACTTTCCCTCTATCAGCTGCAGATCCAAGACCCCTCGACACTACCGGGGGTTCCCTCCCACACAATCATCGCGTCCAGAGATCCAGTACCAAGCCTAGATGCTGGAGCCACCCCCACGGAAGCATTCCTTCCAACCCTGATTGAAGCAGTCGCTGCAACCTTCTCCATATTCATCCCCACCTGAGCCTGCCCCACATCACCAGACTCAACTTGAGCATAAGGATCCTTGTAGACAACCTTCTGCACCTCCCCCCGATTCTGCTTCTCCTCACCAGTCACCTCTTGAGATCAGTTCAAGGCACAAAAATTCCTTCCACTACACCTGGAAGCCCAAACATTATGACCCAGAAGATAGTAGGAGGAGCAGATATCCATCCACCACTCTAAGATCACAGGCTTCTTCCACAAAAGCTTCTCACCATCAGTAATCCAAACAAAATCAATAGGTCCTATAAAAGCATTAATATCCACAAAGACCCTTGGGGAGACCGGGTGGGAAAAGTCTCTTGTTCTACTATCGAAGAATAATAACATTCCCACCAAATTCTCCAAAATTGAAATAAGGGAGAAATTTTGAAAAGGGAGGGGCAGTTCCAGAAATCTAACCCACGTTGCCACCATCGGTGAATCATGGTTCATGTGTAGATAAATGCTCCACCTAGAAAGGAAAAAACGAGCACCATTGTATCTTCATGGAGCTGCTGACCAAGAATAAACCAAATACCCTTCCGAAACAAATTGATTCAAAATGTGACTGCTATCAAGAAGGCCTACCGTAGAAAGGTCTTGGAGGTCCCATTATTCAAACACAAATCTGTCGAAAACATCCACTGGGGGTCTCCAGTTCAAGAAATGAGCTTCCAAGGACAGCCTATATAGGGCGGAGGCCTCATTGAACTCCGAGATTGATAACCAAAGCTGTGGAAATCCTTCATCCAAGTCAGAAACCATAGGGCATATCTCAATTTGCAGAAAATGAGGAAGAAAATCAGCAACCGAGAACGAGAGAAAAGGACGCCCATCATCCCAAATCAGCAGAGACCCCTCCCGCACAGAGTGGGATGGAGAGGTGCAAGAGTAGTCATCGACTTCATGTATGTCGCAGGAGAAGAGAATCACCATCACGAGAGAGTCAAGCGGCTATCTTTTCTTGTCTTAGGGTTTCTAGATATTTTAGAATTTTTTATTTCATTTTTTTATTATTAGGGTTTCTTGTGTTTTTTTATGATTTTTATTATTTTGAGATTTAATAAATGTTTTTAGGTATTGAAAGGGTTATTATAATTTTTAGTGGATATTGGGGTTTAATGGGGTGTTTATGGTTTTTAGGGGTTTCATGGTTTTTAGGTGTTTTAACAGTTTTAGTGATTTTTTTGAGTTTTAGTATTTTTAGGATTTCTAAGTGGTTTATGTGTTTTTTGTTCATTATATTTTTATTAGGTTTTTAGGGGATTAGGTATTTTATTATTTTATGTATTTCTAGTGTTTTTAAGGATTTTTATGGTTTATTCGGTTTTTAGTGATTTTGAGGGGATTTTGGGTTTTTTAGTTTTTAGGGTTTTTCGGGGCTTCAACAAATTTATTCTTTGGATTTTTTTAGTATTTTATGGTTTTCAATGTTTTTAGGTTTTTTTATATTTTAATATTTTTACCAGATTATGGGTTTTATGGATTTTGAGGTGTTTTATGATTTTTAAGAGTTTTATGGTTTTTTTGGATTTTTGGGGTTTTTTTAGTTTTTATGTTTTTAATGTTTTTATTTTGTTTATTTTATTTTTGTTTTTAAAAGGGTTTTACTGTTTTCAGGGTGTTTTGGGGTTCTATAGGTTTTAACAAATTTTTATGGTTTTATGGGTTTTTTATTGTGAAGGGTTTTAGGGTTTTTAGGGGTTTTAAATGTTTTTAGGCTTTTATTATTTTATCAATGTTTTTAGTTTTTATGGGTCTTTTATGTTTTTAGGGGATTTTAGTGGTTTTTCAATATTTTTATGTGTTAGGGGTTTTGAGGGATTTATGATTTTTAGGTCTTTTTAGGATTTTTTGTGTTTTTCAGTTTTTTTATGGATTTTAATTTTTTAGGTTTTTAAGGTTTTCTTAGGGTTTTCATGGTTTTTAGTGTTTATTTTATTTTTAGGGAATTTTTTGAAATTTATGGTTTTTATCTTTTTTAGGGATTTTGATGGGTTATAGAGTTATTAGTGTTTTTAGGTTTTTTTGAATTTTTTTAGGGTTTTAAGGTTTTTAGATATTTTAATTCTTTTTTTGGGTTTAAAAGAATTATAGAGTTTTTTGTGGGTTTTTAGTATTTTTTTTGGTTTTTCGGATTTTTTATGGTTTTAGGTTTTTTATGGATTGTAGCTGTGTTTAGGGTTTTTAGGGTCTTTTAGGGTTTTATAGGGAATTTATCATTTATAGGTCTTTATGAGATTAAATTTATTTGATTTTATTTTTGGGTTTTTTATTAGTTTTAAAAGTTTTTAGTGTTTTTTTACATTTTTTGGGATTTATAGTGAATTTTAGGATTTTATTGGTTTTTAGTGTATTTTGGGATTCTGTGGGGTTTTAGGGTTTTTATAGATTTTACAGCTTTTATGTTTTTTTATATTTTTGATGGGTTTTAGTGTTTTATGTTTTTATGGTTTACTTTTGGTTTTTTTGAGGTTGTATGTTTTTTTATGTTTTTAGGGTTTTAGTGATTTTTCGGGATTTTTAATATTTTTATATTTTTATATATATTTTTAGGGATTTTGAGGGGTTTTTTGGGTATTTTTTATGTTTTTTGGTTTCTTGGTTTTGTAGGGTTTCTGATATTTTTAGTTTTTTTAAATTTTTACTGTGTTGACATTATTTTGGGTTTAAAAATATTTTAGTGTCTTTAGTGGTTTTTATGAATTTTAGTGTTTTGTATGGTTTTTAGGGGTTTTAATTGACTTATAGTTTTTAGGGATTTTTATTTTTTAATGATTTTTAGGGGGTTTTCGGATTTTATGGTTTTTATGGTCTTTATGGATTCTAAGGGGTTTATTTTTTTGGGTTTTAGGGTTTTTAGGGGTTTAAGTATTTTTAGGTTTTTAGTGTTTTCTTCGTGTTTTTCAAGGATTTTAATTATTTTTTATGTTTTTAGATATTTTTAGGGATTTTTAATATTTTTTATATTTCTTTTATCATTTTTAAGGATCTTGAGGTTTGGGGGGGGGGTTTAGAGTTTTTTTTTTGATTTTAGTGGTTCTTTTAGTTTTTATATTTTTATGATTTTTAGTGTTTATAATTTTTTGGTGTTTAAATGGGTTTTTTGACATTTTATAGGTTTTAGTGTTTTTTTGGTTTATATGTGTTTTTTGGTTTTTTGGGGTTTTATGGTTTTTATGTTTTTTAGTTTTTTAATGGTTTTAGTGTTTTTTAGGATTTTGGGGATGTATGTATTTTTATTATATTTATGTTTTTCTAGGGTTTTTCAAGGTTCCCTGGGGATTTCATGTTTTTAGATATTTTTAGGGATTTTATGGTTTTTTATAGTTTTTAGGTTTTTTTGAGAATTTGAAGGTTTTTTTAGGGTTTTGGAACGATTCTATGATTTTTAGGATATTTAGGGGTTTTTTGTTTTTAGTGTATTTAAGGTTTTTTAGAGTTTTTTTTCATTTTCAGGGGTTTAAATGGTGTTTAGAGTATTTTTTAAGTGTTTCTATAGTTTTTTAGATTTTATTCATTGTTTTTAGGGGTATTAATGTTTTTATGGTTTTTTAGGGTTCTCAGTTATTTGGAACTTTTTAGGGTTTTAGGGTTTTTAGAATTTTTTTAAGTATTAAGGGGTTTAAATGTTGTTTAGTTTTTGATGGTTTACATAGAGTTTATCAGGATTTTTATATTGTTTATGTTTCTATGTGTTTTAAGTATTTTTAGGAATTTTATGATTTTGAGGGTTTTTAGGGATTATGAGGGTTTTCTATGTTTTTTGTAATTTTATGGTTTTTTTCTTTTTTAGGGTTTAATTGTTTTTTGAGTTTTAAAAATTTTATTAGGTTTAAAGAATTTTTAGATTTTTTAGTAAATTTTGAGTGTTTTATGGGTTTTAGGGGTATTTTATAGTTTTATGAGTTTTATGGTTTTGTGGGTTTTAGGGTCTTTTCGGGGCTTTTAGGGTTTTTTTATTTTTAGGTTTTATAGGTTTTAAGTGTTTTTTGGGTTTTATGGTTTTCATTGGTGATTCATTATTTTTATGGTTTTTTTTGTTTTTAGGTATTATTAGGGATATTTTTTGGATTTTTTGGGTTTTTAGTGATTTCTATAGATTGATGGGTTTTTTTTGTTTTTATATTTTTTTGGATGTTTAGAGGTTTAATGTTTTTTTTGTTTTATAAGGTTTTATTTAGGGGTTTCTGATTTTTTAGATTTCTAACAATTTTATGGATTTATTATTATTTCCTTTATTTTTATGGTTTTTATGGTTGGTGGGGGATTTGAGTGTTTTTCTAATTTTTTAGGATTTTTGTGGGGTTTTTTATTTTTTTTATTTTTTGAGGACTTTTTTAATTTCTATAATTCTTAGGGGTTTATAGGGGTTTTAGGGTATTTAAGTGGTGTTCAGGGTTTTTTTGGGGTTTTTTTTCATTTTTAGGTATTTAGGGGTTTTATGTGTTTTTATGTTTTTTAGGTTTTCTTAAGGGTTTTTATGGTTCTTTCAATATTTTACATTTTTAGGGAATTTTAGGGAATTTTTATGATTTTTATGATTTTTAGGGATTTTAAAGATTTTGAGGATTTCTTTGGGTTTTTTGGATATTTAGGGTTTTTATCATTTTTTTGATTCTTATGTGTTTTAAGCCCTTTTGTGGTTTTTATGGTTTTATTTTGGATTTCAAGAGTTATAGTGGTTTTTTACATTTTTATAATATTTTAGGGTTTTTATGTTTTTTATGGTTTTTAGGGTTTTATGGATTTTAAGGGTTTTTTAGAATTTTTATGGGGTTTTCTTGGTTTTTTGTGTTTTTTAGGTTTTGTAAGGGTTTTAAATTATTTTAGTTTTTTTACTGTTTTCATAGGGTTTTTAGGTTTTTCAAGGTTCTTTAAATTCATTGGTGATTTTATGGGTTGTTAGGATTTTTATGGGTTTTTGGGTTTTTAGAGATTTTAAGATTTTTAATGGGGTTTTTAGGTTTTTAGTGTTTTTATGTGGTTTTTTTTTATTTTTATGTTTTTTGAATTTTTTTGGGATTTTATGGTTTTTAGAATTTTTTTAAATTTCTTTTAGTGGGTTAAAGGGGTTTTAGATTTTTTAGTGGTTTATTAGGGGTTTTGGGGGTTTTTTTGGGTTTTTTGGAGTTTTAATGTTTTCATTATTTTTTTGGGGTTTTGGGGTTTTTAGGGTCTTTTAGTTTTTTTTATTTTTTAAGAGTTTTTTTTGTTTTTAGGGGTGTTATGTGTTTTAATATATTAATGTTTTCTTAATGGTTTTCAAGTTTTTTATAGGTTTTTACATTTTTAGGGATTATTAAGTCATTTTCTGAGATTTTAAGCTTTTTACTATTTGTTATGGTTTTAATGGGTTTTAGTGTTTTTAGAATTTTTGTGTTTTTAAGAGTTTTAAGTGTTTTTTGTTTTTAAGTTTTGATTATTTGTTTTCAGGGTCTTTAGGGATTTTTAAATTTTTAGAGTTTTCAGGGATTTTTTAGGATTTTTATGGTTTTAATAGTTTTTAGGGATTTTGATGGTTGTTTGGGATTTAAGGGTTTTTTGGGGTTTTAAAATTTTAATTAGTATTTAGGTTTTTCTATTTTTTAAGGTTTTAAGAATTTTTTAATGTTTTTTTGTTTAATGTGTTTTTTCAAATTTTAGTTTTATTTTGGGTGTTTAGTTTTTTAAAGGATTTAGGGGCTTTATGGTTTTTAGTGGTTGTAATTGCTTTTAGAGTTTTTTTTGTTTTTTTGGGTTTCCTGTGGTTTTATGGTTTTTAGGGTTTTTAAGTGGTTTATGGTTTTAAGGTTTTCTTAGTGTTTTATTGGTTTTTTTGGAGTTTTTAATTTTTAGGTATTTCTATGGATTTCTTAGTAATTTTATGGTTATTATGGTTTTTATGGTTTTTAGGGGTTTTAGGGGTTTGGGGGGTTTTATGTTTTTAATGGATTTATTGATTTTAGTATTTTTATAGCTTTTATGGGTTTTAATGTTTTTTTAAGATTTTATAGGGGTTTTGGGTTATTTTTGGGGGTTTTATGTTGTTAGGAATTTTTAGGTAATTTTTAGGATCTTTATGGTTTTTATGGTTTTTAGGGATTTTGATGGTTTTAGGGTTTTTAAGGGTTTTTATGGTAGTTTAAATTTTTTACTATTTTTAGGTTTTTGGGGGATTTTAACTATTTTTAGTTTTTCAAGACTTTTTAAGAGATTTTCATCATTTTAAGGGGTTTTTATTATTTTTGGGGTTTTAGGGTATTTAAGGGTTTTTTGGGATTTTTAGGGTTTTAGAGTTTTCTTGGGTTTTATGGATTTTTTAGTTTTTATGGCATTTAAGGGATTTTATAGTTTTTTTAACATTTTTGGGACTTAAAGGTTTTTTATAGTTTTATTAATATTTTATGGTTTTTATGAGTTTTTAGGGGTTTTAAGGTTTTTATAGTTTTTAAGGTCTATAGGGGATTTAGGTGTTTTAGGGTATTTTACAGTTTTTTGGGTTTTTTATTTTTATTATGTTTTATGGGTTTTAATATTTTTTATGTTTTGAGGGTTTTCTGGTAGAATTGTAGGTTCTTAAGGTTTTTTACATTTTTATGGATTTTTAGGGATTTTTATGTTTTTATGGTTTTTAGGGGTTTTAGGGATTTTGAGGGCTATTATGGTTTTTAGGATTTTTATCATTTTTAGGGTTTTGAGGCGTTTTAAATGTTTTTTCTTGTTTTTAAGGTTTTCATTGGGGTTTTCATGTTTTTTAGAGATTTAAATGTTTTTAGGGAGTTAATTGGCTTTTATTGATTTTTATAGTTTTTAGGGATTTTGACTTTTTTAGGGACTTTTAGGTTTTTAGGGGTTTTTATAGTTTTTATATTCTTTGGAGTTTTTAGGGGTCTAATATTTTTTTATAGTTTTTTAAAAAAAAAGGTTTAAAAGGGTTTTTAGAGTTTTTAGTGGGGTTTTACGCTTTTTATTGGGTTATATGGGCTTTTAAGGTTTTAAGGTGTTTTAAGGTTTTTAGGTGTTTTACGGTTTTATAGTTTTCTTGGGGTGTTTTAGGGTTTTTGGATTTTTTGTTTTTTCTAGGGTATTTAAGTGTTTTTATGTTTTTAGGGTTTTCTTTTGGGGTTTTACTGATTTTAGGGGTGTTTACTATTTTTTGGATTTTTTTTGGGATTTTATGTAATTTTTATGGGTTTTAGGGTTTTTAGGGATTTTGAGTGTTTCATGGGTTTTTAGAGAATTTAATTTTTGTTATAATTTTTAGGTTTTTCATGGGTTTTATTTGTGTTTAAATTTTTATTTTTCTGTTTTGTTTATATCAGGGTTTTTTGTTTTAACTTATTGTTTTGTATTTTTTGGATTTTATTTGGGTTTTTTGGGATTTTGAATTGTTTTTAATGTTTTTAGGGTTTTTATGTGTTTTTTTTGGGTTTTTTGGGTTTTTATGGTTTTTGGTGTTTTTAGGGTATTTTGAAGTTTTTTTAGTGTTTTAATGGTTTCTAAAAATTTTCAACATTTTTATAGGTTCCAATGAATCTTAGTGTTTTTAGTGACTTTTTAGCGGGGGGGGGGGGGTATGGGTTTTTCTGTTTTTTAAGGGATTTTAGGGTTTTTTTGGATTTTGGGTTTTAAGGTCCCTTTATGGGTTTTAGGGTTTTTAATTTTAATTTTTTCTAATTTTATTATGTTATTTTATGTTTTTATGGTTTTCTTTGTGTTTTTAGGATTTTTAGAGTTTTTTACAATTTTACAGATTTTTAGGGATTTTTCAAAAAAATGTGTTTATTACAGAATTTAGGGATTTTGATGGTAATTAGGTTTTTTATTGTTTTATTTATTTTTGGGTTTTTATCATTTTTAATGTTTTTTAGCGGTTTTCAGTTATTTAGGTTTTAAAGGTTTTGTGTGGGTTTTTTGGGTTTTTAAATTTTTTTAGGTTTTTTGGATTTTTTATTTTGTTTAGGATTTTTTTATTTCTATGGTTTTTATGGATTTTGAGGGTTTTTATGCTTTTAGGATTTTTACGGTTTTTAAGCTATTTGTGGCTTTTTTGGGTTTTTAGGTTTTTTATGAATTTTTGGGGCTTAAAGGGTTTTAGGGGTTTTATAGTTTTTTGGGATTTAATGGGGTTTTAGAATTTTTAGTGGGGTTTTATAGGGTTCTGGGGGTTTGAAGAGTTTTATTGGTTTTTATGGTTTGTATTAGTTTTAGGGAGTTTTAGAGTTTTAAGGGTTTTAGCATTTTTTTAGGTTTTTACGGGGTTTATGTTTTTTAGGAATTTAAGGTTTTCTTCAGGGTTTTTTGGGTTTTTAGGGATTTAGAGGATTTTAGGGTTTTAGTTATTTCAGTTTTTTAGGTGATTAAAGTGTGTTCAGGTTTTTTAGGTTTTCTTATAGATTTTTAGGGATTTCAGGGTTTAAGGGGTTTTTATGTTTTTATGGATTTTTAATGATATTTATGATTTTATTAGGGTTTTAAGGATTTTGAGGGTTTTAATGATTTATGTTTGTTTTGGGTTTTTGGGGATATTTTTTCAGTTGTTTAAAATTTTTAGGGTTTTTTGGGGTTTATGACTATTTATGATAATGTTAGGGGGTTTTAGTGTATTTAGGTTTTTAGGGGATTTAAGTGTATTTAGTTTTTAATGGTTTACTTAGACGTCTCCATAGTTTCTTGGTTTTTTTGGTTTTTAGGGATTTTACAGGTTTTTCTCATATTTTTATGGTTTTTTATTTTTTATGGATGTTTTGAGGGTTTTTAGTGTTTTAGCATTTTTTAGTTATTATGGGGTTAAAGTGTTTTTATGTTTGTAATTATTTCTTAGGGGTTTCCATGTTTGTTTGGTTTTTTATGTTTTTATAGTTTTTAATGTCTTTCTATGATTTATATGGTTTTAGGGACATTAGGGATTCTGAAGGTTTTTAGGTTTTTGATGGGTTTTTGTGTTATAGGGTTTTGTTTTTGAGTTGTTATGGGCTTTAAGGTTATTAATATTTTTTTTATATCTTTTGTGGTAATATGTGATTTTCATAAGTTTATGGTTTTTTAAGAGTTTTAATGAATTTTTGAGGTATTTAATGTTTTTTTGGTTTTATGCTTTTTAGGGGATTTATGGGTTTTAGGGACTTTTTAGGGTCATCGGGATTTTAGAGTTTTTATGTTTTTAGGGGTTTATTTTGTTTCATTTTTATGTTTTTCTTATGGTTGTTAGAATTTTTTATATTTTTAGGTATTTTTATGGGTTCTAGGGTTTTTATGGATTTTAGTGATTTTAGGGATTTTGAAGGTTTTAAGGATTTTTTAGGTTCTTTTTCATTTTTATGGTCTTTTATGGGTTTTTTATTTTTTTCAGTTTTTTAATGTTTGATAGATTTTTTTGATGTTTTTACGGGTTTAAAGGATTTTCCTTGTTATTAGTGGTGTTATAAAGTTTTTTATGGATTTTAGGTGTTTTATAGTTTTTAGAAGTTTTAGGGTGTTTAGGGTCTTTTATAGATTTTTTGGGTTTCTAGTGTTTTTAGGTTTTTAGGGATTTTAAGTTCTTTTAGGTATTTATGGTGTTATTAGGGTTTTGGATTGTTTTTTCATTTTTAGGGTTTTTTTGGATATCATAATATTTTTTTGAATTTTAGGGTTTTAAGGATGTTGAGGGATTTGGGGGGATTTTTATTTTTTTAGGTTTTATAGTGTTTTTAAGTGGTTTATGTTTTTTTATGTTTTCATAGGGTTATTAAAGGGTTTTACAGTTATATATGTTTTTATGTAATTTTTAGGATTTTTAGGGTTTTACTATTTTTAGTGATTTTAGGTATTTTTAGGGGTTTTAGGGTTCTTATGGTATTATTTGGGTTTTTAATGTTTTTAATGTTTTTTAGTGTTTTAAGGTTTTTATAGTTTTTTACGTTTTTAGGGATTTCAAGGGTTTTTACTTTTTTAATGTTTTTTGGGAACTTAGGGGTTTTAGTGTTTTTATGTGTCTTATGTGTCTTTATGGTTTTTATGTATTTTAAGTGTTTAGTGTTTATAGTGTTTTTTGAATTTTTAGGTTTTTATGGGTTTTATGTTTTTTTAGTTTTTTGGGTGTTTTAGCGTTTTT
Organism: Viscum album; assembly: GCA_963277665.1. Taxonomy (NCBI): domain Eukaryota; kingdom Viridiplantae; phylum Streptophyta; class Magnoliopsida; order Santalales; family Viscaceae; genus Viscum; species Viscum album. Next base: position 1,418,797,301 of record OY728136.1, on the reverse strand, counting down.
CATGAATTTTAGGCATTAAATTTTTTTAGGTATTTTCTTGGATTTTTAGTATTTTTATAGTTCTTAGGTATTTTTATGGTTTATAAGTTTTTAGGTATTTAGTGTGTTTTAGGGTTTTTTAGGTTTTTTGGGTTTTAAGTGCTTTAGGTTTTAATGCTTTCACTATGCTTTTTCAGAATTTTTATGGATTTTTATGTTTTCATAATTTTTTGGGATTTTGAAGATTTATGCATTTTTTGGGATTGCTTTTGGAATTTTTTGGTTTTTTAGGGTTTTTAGATATTTTTCGGTATTTTAGGGATATTCTGGTTTTTTTTGATTTTTAGGGTTGTCAGGACTATGTTTTGGTTTTAAGATTTTTGGAAGTTTATAGTGTTTTTAGAAATTTTAGTGGGTTTATTTGGGATTTCATTGTATTTTAGGGTTTTTATGGTTTAAAGATATTTTATGGGTTTTAGAGGTATTAATGTGTTTATGGACTTTTTGGGTTTTTTAGGGTTTTAGAATTTTAATGTTTTGGGGGATTTAAATGTTTTTTAGTTTTTAAGGTCTTCTTAGGGTTTATTAAGTTTTTTAGAGATTTTATATTTTTTTCTACGTTTTTTGGGGTTTTGTGGTTGTTTGGGTTTTTTAGGGATTTTAATGGTCGTTAGGGTTTTTAGGGTTTTAGCGGTTTTAACATTTTTATGTTTTTTGGGAATTAATATATTTTCAGGGTTTTAAGGATTTCATAGTGTTTTTAGGTTATTTAGGGGTTTTTATGTTTTTTGGGATTTTTAGGTCTTTTATTGGATTTTTTTATTATTTTTTAAATTTTAATATATTTTTTGGATTTTAGTGTTTTTAGGAGTTTTGGGGGTTTTGGGTTTTTGGGTTCGTAGTATTTTTTGAAATTTGGGAGTTTCAAGTATTTTTGAGTTTTTAAATTGTTTCTAGGGGTTTAAAGGGGTTTTTTAACATTTTTTGTTTTTTAGGGGTTTTATTGGTTTTATGGTTTTTAAGGTTTTAGTAGTTCTTATTGTGTTTTAGGGTTTTTAGAGTCTTTTGGGTTTTTAGGTTTTTTATCTTTTTTTTTGTTTTTAGGGGTTTTTAGTGTTTTTAGTTTTTTAAGGTTTTCTTTTGATTTTTCAGTGTTTTTAGGAATTTTTAACTTTTTAGGGATTCAAGGGGATTTTTTTTTATTTTTATGGTTTTTTTGGACTTTGAGGATTTTTAGTGTATTTTAAGGGTTTTATAAATTTTTAGGATTTTTAGCATTTTTAGGTTTTTCAGTGTTTTATGTGTTTTTAGGTTTTTTAGGTTTTCTTATTGTTTTTCAGTTTTTATAGCATATTTACATTCTATGATATTTTCAGGGATTTTCAGGGTATTTGTAGTTTTTTACTATTTTTATGGGTTAGAAGGGTTTTACGGGTTTTATAGTTTTAGGTTTTTTATTTTTTTTTTGGGGGGTTTTAGGATTTTTTTAGTTTATTAGGGTTTTTATGTTTTTTATACTTTTTTAACTTTTTAGCTGTGTAATGGATTCTTATAGTTTTTATTTTTTTTTAATATGTTATGAGTTTTAAGTGTTTTTTAATGTTTTGTAAAGTTTTAATGGGTTTTGGGTACTTTTTATGGTTTTCAATGTTTCTAGGTTTTTATAAATTATTAGGGTGTTAAGGGGTTTTATGTTTTTTATGTCTTTAATGATTTCATAGGGTCTTTTGGGTATTAGGAATTTTTTTAATTTTTTTAAATTGTTTGGGATTTTAAGGGTTTTTATTATTTTTATGGTTTTTAGTTATTAGGGATTTTTAGAATTTTAATTTCATTTATGATTTTGAGGGTTTTGGGGGATTTTTTATTTTTAGGTTTTGGGGGGTCTTAAGTGTTTTTATTTTTTTAAGGGTTTCTTTTATTTTTTTGGGTTTTTGTTTTTTTATGTTTCTAGGGATTTTAAAGATTTTTTTGGGTTTTTATGGTTTTTGGGATTTTGAGGGTTTTTAGGGGGTTTTAGTTTTTTCAAGGTTTTATGGATTTTTTGGGGCTTTATGGTTTTTTTGGTTTTTTGGTTTTTTAAGGTTTTTTAGATTCTTTTATCATTTTAATGGATTTAAAGGGTTTTAGAGTTTCTAGAGGATTTTAGGACTTTTGGGTTTTTAGGGTTTTAAAAGTTTTATTGATTTTTATGGTTTATATGGTATTTATGGTTTTTATGGATTTCTGGTTTTTTAGGATCATTTAGGGTTTTAGTGATTTTTAGGATTTTTAAGGGTCTTAATTATGTTTAGTTATAAATGTATTCAAAGGTTTTTTAGGGTTCCTTACCTTTTCTTGATATTTTTAGGGAATTTTCAGATTTTTATGCTATTCAGGGTGTTTAGGTTTTTCAAGGTTTTGGGGGTATTCATGGTTTGTTGTGAGTTTTGGGCGGTATTTTTAGTTTTTTAGGGGTTTATTTTTTTTTAATTTTTTAGGCGTTTAAATTCTTCTTATTATTTTTACTTGCTGTTTAGGTTTTTTGTGGGTTTTTATGTTCTTTTTGGAATCCTAAGGATTTTTAAAATTTTTAGGGGTTTAGGGTTTTTTGAGTTTTTTAGTGTTTTTAGAGTTAAATAGGTATTTTTTGTTTTTAATGTTTTATCTATATTAAAGGTTTATGAGGTTTTTCAGGGGTTTTGGGGGTTCCTATATTTTTAGTGATTTTTACCATTTTTTGGGTTTTTATTATTTTGTACGGTTTTTGGGGTTTTGAGGGGTTTTATGGTGTTTTATGGTTTTTAATATTTTTTTAGGTTTTTAAGATTTTTTAATTTTTATATTTTTTTAGTTTATTAAGATTTTTTTAACATTTTAATGGGTTTAAAGGGTTTTTAGAGTTTTAGATTTTTAGGGTATTATGAGTTTTTAGGGTTTCTTTAATGTTTATGGGTTTTATTGTTCTTTGAGGCTTTTTGGGGTTTTTGGGTTTTTGGAAATTTTTACATTTTTTGGGATTTTGAGTGTTTTTTTATGGTTTACTTAGGGGATGTTATTGTTTTAAGGTAATTTTACTTTTTATTTATTTATAGGGATTTTTATATTTTTATCCTTTTTTTGTTTTTGTGTATTTTTAGAGGTTTTATAGTTTTTAATGGTATTTACGGTTTTTAGAGTTTTTAGTATTTTATCAATTTTCTAGTGGTTTTAGGTTTTTTTTAGGTTTTTAAGGTTTTATTAGGGTTAATCAAGGGTTTTAGGGATTTTACATTTTTAGGGAATTTTTTGACTTTTTATTATTTTTATGGTTTTTAGGGATTATGAGGGATTTTGGGGTATTTTCAGGGTTTTAATGGATTTTATGTAGAGATTTTTTAGTTTTAAGGGGTTTTAAGCTTTTTAAGTGTATTTTGATGTTTTAGTGGTTTAATGGGTTTTTAGAGTTTTTATTTAGTTTATAGGGTTTTTTTATTTTCACTGTTTTTCAATGATTTTTGGGGGGTTTGGGATTTTTACCAGTTTTCGTGGTTCTTAGGGTCTTTTTTGGGCTTTTTAGGGTTTTTAGATGTTTTAGATTTTTTGGATTTTTTGGGCTTTTTTGTGTTTTATTTTTTTGTTTTTCTAATGGACTATCTTATATTTTGGTGTTTTTTATGTTTTTAGGATTTTTTAGGATATTTATCATTCTTCAGGTTTTTAGGGAAAAGAAGGCTCGAGGCCAATCATGCCTACCCCCCCCCCCCCCAATTTATTAGATAATTAAAGTCAAGTGTTTCAAGAATGGTTCAAAAACATGTTCCGTAGTTCCCCCTTTATATTAGAGTCTACGTAGGGTGCACAAAAAATTTCATGACAAAGGACCCCAACGAGCTACATTCTCCAATTTCATTTTAGGAGAGTGCATATGCAACCATGTTCACCTCCCTATAGGTGAGTCTGAAATTTAGAGTGAGAGTATGAAAGAGGTCGAGACTTTCAATCCATTATAGATGGAGTCTATTGGGAAATCTCTTGGAATTTTTCTTGAGGATGTCCACCACATGCATCGAGATGGATTCAAGCCAAAGCAACATCCACCCAAATTGAACAAAAAACCTACCTAACTTCATTATTTCCCAAAGCAAAGATTTATAAGAACATCCTCTTCCAATAATGTTTTAAATTAATCCCTTCACAAAGCCACTATATGTATGGACGACCAAACCACGAGGGGTTGGGTGTTCCCAATGCTACATCGTCCACATTGACTATAATCTATGATGTAATCGAAGGAGCCCATCTAATTTTTTCTAAAACATGTGGATTTTTACCCATATAGAAACACCTATAAAATGCAACAGTATGATATCATTGATTCCACTATCCATCAGATGTTTTTTATGTGAGACCATGCCTGTACCACCTTGTGGATTTTCATGAATCCACCATAGAAGTAACAAGGATGGAGGTTGAATTCCACCACCTTGCAAGAATTATAAATATAGAAAACTATCATAGAATAACCTACAAGTAGCAGGTTATGCATCTCTTTTCTACAATTCATCTCTATAATCCTACAGATCAGATCAACCTGTGATCCATGAAGGCTACAAAAAAATCATGAATATCTTCTGAAGGTGATCCCATAATTCAGTAGCGAACCTGCAGTGAATGGAGGTGTGGAGGATGATCTCCTCAGACCAAAGGTGGAGGTAGAAAATGTAGGCCAAATTCCAACTGGCTTTCATTATCTGTTCTTGAGTAGGCATCATGTTCCTTAATGTTTTCCATAGTAGTACGTGGTTTTTTGGTAGAATGAATGGTACCTCAAATTTTTAAATCCGTGATGGTGGTACTATGCCTTGTGGACATTTCAGTCGGTAGAAATATTGTATATTGATCTTTGAAACCAGTTTCAGTATCCAAATAAGGGTGTCACTATCCATAAACATATAACTCTGGATCTATAAAATAATATGGACTAGAAGTGTCTCATGTAAATATCCAATTATTTGGATGAGAGAAGCAATATACAAGTCAAGAAACTTATTGGGAGGTTCCAAAATTTCATATAGGGGTCTTTCAAACCAGGTAGTTGTCCAATAGTTTATGTTCAATTATCTTGACACAACCTATTTTTATTGATATATAATGTCCTTATATGAGGACCTGAGTATTTTCCATGCAGAGGAATGTGTATAACATTTCAAACTCTCACAGAGTCTCCCTATGAACCTCTTATAAAGAAAATCCAGACTATCCTCATGTGGATCGAACAAATTTGAAGTGAACTATCCAAGAATGGAATCAATAAATCTCATTATATCCATAATTCCCAACCCACTGAGTCCAATAGGATTATAATATACTATCCAAGACATATAAACTAGATTACTTTCCCTAAATCATCTTGTCCGCATAAAGTTCATAATCTTGGCATGTAGGATTTTAATACGGCTAGTCGACCATCTATAACTAGATAAAACATGAAAAAACATGTAGGTGATGATGGTATTGATCACACAAACCTTTTCATCCTGAGATAAACATTTTTCTTTCCATTTATCCATCTATTGAGTGAATTTAGTTGTTTTTCTCCCAAATCAACATCTTTAGGTGTTTTATGGGTTTTAAGGTCTTTGGGGTTTAATCATTTTTTTAATATTCTTAGGGATTTTATCTTTTTTAGGTTTTTATAGTTTTCTTTTGGGTTTTTAGAGTTTTAGGGTTTTTTATGTTTTTATGGATTTTAGGGACTTTTTAGGATTTTTATGGTTTTTAAGGTTTTTAAGATTTTTGATAGTTTTTAGGGTTTTTCAGATATTTTTATAATTTTTAGGTTTTAGTGGTATTATTATGGTTTTAAGTGTATTTAGTATTTTTTATGATTTTAGGGATATTTAGGACCATTTATAATTTTTATGGTTTTTAGTGTTTTTAAGGATTATAAGTAATTTAGGGAATTTAGGGTATTTAGGGGTTTATTGGTTTTTATTGGGTTTTATGTACTGTTTTGAGTTTTATGGGTTTTATGGGTTTTTATAGTTTTTAACAATTTTAGGGGATTGAAGGGGTTTTTTAGATTTTTGTGGGGTTTTGTGGTTTTTATGGATTTTTAGGAGTGTGTATGTTTTTGTGGTTTTATTATTTTTAGTGGTTTTGGGGACTTTCCATTGTATTTTATGATTGTTAGAAATTTTTAGGGATTTTGGGGGATTTATATTTTTTCGTTTTAAAGGTTTTCAAAGGGGTTTTGAGGGTATTTAAGGTTTTTTATGTTGTTAGGGATTTGTATGGATTTTAGGATTTTTAGGATTTTTAGGGTTTTAGGGATTTTCAAGGTTCTTAAGGTTTTTATGGTTTTTAGGGTTTTTACAGTTTTTACAGTTCATAGCATTTTTTAGGGATTCTAGGGGATTTAAGGGTTTTTTTGTTTTTTAAGGTTTTATTAGAGTTTTTCAAGGTTTTTAGGTGCTTTAACATTTTTTAGGATTTTTTTTGGATATTTAGGTTTTTAGTGTTTTTAGAAAAAAATTTGGTTTTTAGGGGCTTCTAATGTTTTAGGGTTTTATCGTTTTTATGGGTTTTAATGTTTTTTAGGGTCTTTATGGTTTTTAGATTTTTTTAACATTTTTAGGGATTAAAAAATGTGTTTACAATTTTTAGATGTTTTTAAGGTCTTTATGGGTTCTTAATGGTTTTTTGTTTTTTTAGGTTTTAATGGTTTTAATGGGGTTTTAAGGGGGTTTAAGGGTTTTTAGGGTCCTTAATGGGTTTTTAGGGTCTTTAGTGTTTTATAGGATTTTAGGGGTTTTAACTTTTTATGTTTTTAAGGATTCTTATGGTTTTTATGGGATTTTAGGTGGGGTTTTTTCAAGGCATGGTATTCTATAGTTATTGATGTTTTATTTATTTATGGGTTTTAAGTGTTTTTATGTTTTTAGGGTTTTCTTTTGGGGTTTTATTGATTTTAGGGGTGTTTACTATTTTTTGGATTTTTTTTGGGATTTTATGTAATTTTTATGGGTTTTAGGGTTTTTAGGGATTTTGAGTGTTTCATGGGTTTTTAGAGAATTTAATTTTTGTTATAATTTTTAGGTTTTTCATGGGTTTTATTTGTGTTTAAATTTTTATTTTTCTGTTTTGTTTATATCAGGGTTTTTTATTTTAACTTATTGTTGTGTATTTTTTGGATTTTATTTGGGTTTTTTGGGATTTTGAATTGTTTTTAATGTTTTTAGGGTTTTTATGTGTTTTGTTTTGGTTTTTTTGGGTTTTTATGGTTATTTGGTGTTTTTAGGGTATTTTGAAGTTTTTTTAGTGTTTTAATGGTTTCTAAAAAATTTCAACATTTTTATAGGTTCCAATGAATCTTAGTGTTTTTAGTGACTTTTTAGCGGGGGGGGGGGGTATGGGTTTTTCTGTTTTTTAAGGGATTTTAGGGTTTTTTTTTTGGATTTTGGGTTTTAAGGTCCCTTTATGGGTTTTAGGGTTTTTAATTTTAATTTTTTCTAATTTTATTATGGTATTTTATGTTTTTATGGTTTTCTTTGTGTTTTTAGGATTTTTAGAGTTTTTTACAATTTTACAGATTTTTAGGGATTTTTCAAAAAAAATTGTTTATTACAGTATTTAGGTATTTTGATGGTAATTAGGTTTTTTATTGTTTTATTTATTTTTGGGTTTTTATCATTTTTAATGTTTTTTAGCGGTTTTCAGTTATTTAGGTTTTAAAGGTTTTGTGTGGGTTTTTTGGGTTTTTAAATTTTTTTAGGTTTTTTGGATTTTTTATTTTGTTTAGGATTTTTTTATTTCTATGGTTTTTATGGATTTTGAGGGTTTTTATGCTTTTAGGATTTTTACGGTTTTTAAGCTATTTGTGGATTTTTTGGGTTTTTAGGTTTTTTATGAATTTTTGGGGCTTAAAGGGTTTTAGGGGTTTTATAGTTTTTTGGGATTTAATGGGGTTTTTAGAATTTTTAGTGGGGTTTTATAGGGTTCTGGGGGTTTGAAGAGTTTTATTGGTTTTTATGGTTTGTATTAGTTTTAGGGAGTTTTAGAGTTTTAAGGGTTTTAGCATTTTTTTAGGTTTTTACGGGGTTTATGTTTTTTAGGAATTTAAGGTTTTCTTCAGGGTTTTTTGGGTTTTTAGGGATTTAGAGGATTTTAGGGTTTTAGTTATTTCAGTTTTTTAGGTGATTAAAGTGTGTTCAGGTTTTTTAGGTTTTCTTATAGATTTTTAGGGATTTCAGGGTTTAAGGGATTTTTATGTTTTTATGGATTTTTAATGATATTTATGATTTTATTAGGGTTTTAAGGATTTTGAGGGTTTTAATGATTTATGTTTTTTTGGGTTTTTGGGGATATTTTTTCAGTTGTTTAAAATTTTTAGGGTTTTTTGGGGTTTATGACTATTTATGATAATTCTAGGGGGTTTTAGTGTATTTAGGTTTTTAGGGGATTTAAGTGTATTTAGTTTTTAATGGTTTACTTAGACGTCTCCATAGTTTCTTGGTTTTTTTGGTTTTTAGGGATTTTACAGGTTTTTCTCATATTTTTATGGTTTTTTATTTTTTATGGATGTTTTGAGGGTTTTTAGTGTTTTAGCATTTTTTTAGTTATTATGGGGTTAAAGTGTTTTTATGTTTGTAATTATTTCTTAGGGGTTTCCATGTTTGTTTGGTTTTTTATGTTTTTATAGTTTTTAATGTCTTTCTATGATTTATATGGTTTTAGGGACATTAGGGATTCTGAAGGTTTTTAGGTTTTTGATGGGTTTTTGTGTTGTAGGGTTTTGTTTTTGAGTTGTTATGGGCTTTAAGGTTATTAATATTTTTTTTATATCTTTTGTGGTAATATGTGATTTTCAGAAGTTTATGGTTTTTTAATAGTTTTAATGAATTTTTGAGGTATTTAATGTTTTTTTGGTTTTATGCTTTTTAGGGGATTTATGGGTTTTAGGGACTTTTTAGGGTCATCGGGATTTTAGAGTTTTTATGTTTTTAGGGGTTTATTTTGTTTCATTTTTATGTTTTTCTTATGGTTGTTAGAATTTTTTATATTTTTAGGTATTTTTATGGGTTCTAGGGTTTTTATAGATTTTAGTGATTTTAGGGATTTTGATGGTTTTAAGGATTTTTTAGGTTCTTTTTCATTTTTATGGTCTTTTATGGGTTTTTTATTTTTTTCAGTTTTTTAATGTTTGATAGATTTTTTTGATGTTTTTACGGGTTTAAAGGGTTTTCCTTGTTATTAGTGGTGTTATTAAGTTTTTTATGGATTTTAGGTGTTTTATAGTTTTTAGAAGTTTTAGGGTGTTTAGGGTCTTTTATAGATTTTTTGGGTTTCTAGTGTTTTTAGGTTTTTAGGGATTTTAAGTTCTTTTAGGTATTTATGGTGTTATTAGGGTTTTGGATTGTTTTTTCATTTTTAGGGATTTTTTTGGATAGCATAATATTTTTTTGAATTTTATGGTTTTAAGGATGTTGAGGGATTTGGGGGGATTTTGATTTTTTTAGGTTTTATAGTGTTTTTAAGTGGTTTATGTTTTTTTATGTTTTCATAGGGTTATTAAAGGGTTTTACAGTTATATATGTTTTTATGTAATTTTTAGGATTTTTAGGGTTTTACTATTTTTAGTGATTTTAGGTATTTTTAGGGGTTTTAGGGTTCTTATGGTATTATTTGGGTTTTTAATGTTTTTAATGTTTTTAATGTTTTTTAGTGTTTTAAGGTTTTTATAGTTTTTTACGTTTTTAGGGATTTCAAGGGTTTTTACTTTTTTAATGTTTTTTGGGAACTTAGGGGTTTTAGGGTTTTTATGTGTCTTAAGTGTCTTTATGGTTTTTATGTATTTTAAGTGTTTAGTGTTTATAGTGTTTTTTGAATTTTTAGGTTTTTATGGGTTTTATGTTTTTTTAGTTTTTTGGGTGTTTTAGCGTTTTTCATGAATTTTAGGCATTAAATTTTTTTAGGTATTTTCTTGGATTTTTAGTATTTTTATAGTTCTTAGGTATTTTTATGGTTTATAAGTTTTTAGGTATTTAGTGTGTTTTAGGGTTTTTTAGGTTTTTTGGGTTTTAAGTGCTTTAGGTTTTAATGCTTTCACTATGCTTTTTCAGAATTTTTATGGATATTTATGTTTTCATAATTTTTTGGGATTTTGAATATTTATGCATTTTTTGGGATTGCTTTTGGAATTTTTTGGTTTTTTAGGGTTTTTAGATATTTTTCGGTATTTTAGGGATATTCTGGTTTTTTTTGATTTTTAGGGTTGTCAGGACTGTGTTTTGGTTTTAAGATTTTTGGAAGTTTATAGTGTTTTTAGAAATTTTAGTGGGTTTATTTGGGATTTCATTGTATTTTAGGGTTTTTATGGTTTAAAGATATTTTATAGGTTTTAGAGGTATTAATGTGTTTATGGACTTTTTGGGTTTTTTAGGGTTTTATAATTTTAATGTTTTCGGGGATTTAAATGTTTTTTAGTTTTTAATGTCTTCTTAGGGTTTATTAAGTTTTTTAGCGATTTTATATTTTTTTCTACGTTTTTTGGGGTTTTGTGGTTGTTTGGGTTTTTTAGGGATTTTAATGGTCGTTAGGGTTTTTAGGGTTTTAGCGGTTTTAACATTTTTCTGTTTTTTGGGAATTAATATATTTTCAGGGTTTTAAGGATTTCATAGTGTTTTTAGGTTATTTAGGGGTTTTTATGTTTTTTGGGATTTTTAGGTCTTTTATTGGATTTTTTTATTATTTTTTAAATTTTAAGATATTTTGTGGATTTTAGTGTTTTTAGGAGTTTTGGGGGTTTTGGGTTTTTGGGTTCGTAGTATTTTTTGAATTTTGGGAGTTTCAAGTATTTTTGAGTTTTTAAATTGTTTCTAGGGGTTTAAAGGGGTTTTTTTTAACATTTTTTGTTTTTTAGGGGTTTTATTGGTTTTATGGTTTTTAAGGTTTTAGTAGTTCTTATTGTGTTTTAGGGTTTTTAGAGTCTTTTGGGTTTTTAGGTTTTTTATCTTTTTTTTTTGTTTTTAGGGGTTTTTAGTGTTTTTAGGTTTTTAAGGTTTTCTTTTGATTTTTCAGTGTTTTTAGGAATTTTTAACTTTTTAGGGATTCAATGGGATTTTTTTGTATTTTTATGGTTTTTTTGGACTTTGAGGATTTTTAGTGTATTTTAAGGGTTTTATAAATTTTTCGGATTTTTAGCATTTTTAGGTTTTTCAGTGTTTTATGTGTTTTTAGGTTTTTTAGGTTTTCTTATTGTTTTTCAGTTTTTATAGCATATTTACATTCTATGATATTTTCAAGGATTTTCAGGGTATTTGTAGTTTTTTACTATTTTTATGGGTTAGAAGGGTTTTAGGGGTTTTATAGTTTTAGGTTTTTTATTTTTTTTTTGGGGTTTTAGGATTTTTTTAGTTTATTAGGGTTTTTATGTTTTTTATACTTTTTTAACTTTTTAGCTGTGTAATGGATTCTTATAGTTTTTATTTTTTTTAATATTTTATGAGTTTTAAGTGTTTTTTAATGTTTTGTGAAGTTTTAATGGGTTTTGGGTACTTTTTATGGTTTTCAATGTTTCTAGGTTTTTATAAATTATTAGGGTTTTAAGGGGTTTTATGTTTTTTATGTCTTTAATGATTTCATAGGGTCTTTTGGGTATTAGGAATTAATTTAATTTTTTTAAATTGTTTGGGATTTTAAGGGTTTTTATTATTTTTATGGTTTTTAGTTATTAGGGATTTTTAGAATTTTAATTTCATTTATGATTTGGAGGGTTTTGAGGGATTTTTTATTTTTAGGTTTTGGGGGGTCTTAAGTGTTTTTATTTTTTTAAGGGTTTCTTTTATTTTTTTTTTGTTTTTGTTTTTTTATGTTTCTAGGGATTTTAAAGATTTTTTTGGGTTTTTATGGTTTTTGGGATTTTGAGGGTTTTTAGGGGGTTTTAGTTTTTTCATGGTTTTATGGATTTTTTTGGGGCTCTATGGTTTTTTTGGTTTTTTGGTTTTTTAAGGTTTTTTAGATTTTTTTATCATTTTAATGGATTTAAAGGGTTTTAGAGTTTCTAGAGGATTTTAGGACTTTTGGGTTTTTAGGGTTTTAAAAGTTTTATTGATTTTTATGGTTTATATGGTATTTATGGTTTTTATGGATTTCTGGTTTTTTAGGATCATTTAGGGTTTTAGTGATTTTTAGGATTTTTAAGGGTCTTAATTATGTTTAGTTCTAAATGTATTCAAAGGGTTTTTAGGGTTCCTTACCTTTTCTTGGTATTTTTAGGGAATTTTCAGATTTTTATGCTATTCAGGGTGTTTAGGTTTTTCAAGGTTTTGGGGGTATTCATGGTTTGTTGTGAGTTTTGGGCGGTATTTTTAGTTTTTTAGGGGTTTATTTTTTTTTAATTTTTTAGGCGTTTAAATTCTTCTTATTATTTTTACTTGGCGTTTAGGTTTTTTGTGGGTTTTTATGTTCTTTTTTGAATCCTAAGGATTTTTAAAATTTTTAGGGGTTTAGGGTTTTTTGAGTTTTTTAGTGTTTTTAGAGTTAAATAGGTATTTTTTGTTTTTAATGTTTTATCTATATTAATGGTTTATGAGGTTTTTCAGGGGTTTTGGGGGTTCCTATATTTTTAGTGATTTTTACCATTTTTTGGGTTTTTATTATTTTGTACGGTTTTTTGGGTTTTGAGGGGTTTTATGGTGTTTTATGGTTTTTAATATTTTTTTAGGTTTTTAAGATTTTTTAATTTTTATAGTTTTTTAGTTTATTTAGATTTTTTTATCATTTTAATGGGTTTAAAGGGTTTTTAGAGTTTTAGATTTTTAGGGTATTATGAGTTTTTAGGGTTTCGTTAATGTTTATGGGTTTTATTGTTCTTTGAGGCTTTTTGGGGTTTTTGGGTTTTTGGAAATTTTTACATTTTTTGGGATTTTGAGTGTTTTTTTATGGTTTACTTAGGGGATGTTGTTGTTTTAAGGTAATTTTACATTTTATTTATTTATAGGGGTTTTTATATTTTTATCCTTTTTTTTGTTTTTGTGTATTTTTAGAGGTTTTATAGTTTTTAATGGTATTTACGGTTTTTAGAGTTTTTAGTATTTTATCAATTTTCTAGTGGTTGTAGGTTTTTTTAGGTTTTTAAGGTTTTATTAGGGTTAATCAAGGGTTTTAGGGATTTTACATTTTTAGGGAATTTTTTGAATTTTTATTATTTTTATGGTTTTTAGGGATTATGAGGGATGTTGGGGTATTTTCAGGGTTTTAATGGATTTTATGTAGAGATTTTTTAGTTTTAAGGGGTTTTAAGCTTTTTAAGTGTATTTTGACGTTTTAGTGGTTTAATGGGTTTTTAGAGTTTTTATTTAGTTTATAGGGTTTTTTTATTTTCACTGTTTTTCAATGATTTTTGGGGGGTTTGGGATTTTTACCAGTTTTCGTGGTTCTTAGGGTCTTTTTGGGATTTTTAGGGTTTTTAGAAGTTTTAGATTTTTAGGATTTTTTGGGCTTTTTTGTGTTTTATTTTTCTGTTTTTCTAATGGACTATCTTATAGTTTGGTGTTTTTTATGTTTTTAGGATTTTTTAGGATATTTATCATTCTTCAGGTTTTTTGGGAAAAGAAGGCTCGAGGCCAATCATTCCTACCCCCCCCCCCCCCAATTTATTAGAAAATTAAAGTCAAGTGTTACAAGAATGGTTCAAAAACATGTTCCGTAGTTCCCCCTTTATATTAGAGTCTACATAGGGTGCACAAAAAATTTCATGACAAAGGACCCCAACGAGCTACATTCTCCAATTTCCTTTTAGGAGAGTGCATATGCAACCATGATCACCTCCCTATAGGTGAGTCTGAAATTTAGAGTGAGAGTATAAAAGAGGTCGAGACTTTCAATCCATTATAGATGGAGTCTATTGGGAAATCTCTTGGAATTTTTCTTAAGGATGTCCACCACATGCATCGAGATGGATTCAAGCCAAAGCAACATCCACCCAAATTGAACAAAAAACCTGACTAACTTCATTATTTCCCAAAGCAAAGATTTATAAGAACATCCTCTTCCAATAATGTTTTAAATTAATCCCTTCACAAAGCCACTATATGTATGGACGACCAAACCATGAGGGGTTGGGTGTTCCCAATGCTACATCGTCCACATTGACTATGATCTATGATGTAATCGAAGGAGCCCATCTAATTTTTTCTAAAACATGTGGATTTTTATCCATATAGAAACACCTATAAAATGGGACAGTATGATATCATTGATTCCACTATCCATCAGATGTTTTTTATGTGAGACCATGCCTGTACCACCTTGTGGATTTTCATGAATACACCATAGAAGTAACAAGGATGGAGGTTGAATTCCACCACCTTGCAAGAATTATAAATATAGAAAACTATCATAGAATAACCTACAAGTAGCAGGTTATGCATCTCTTTTCTACAATTCATCTCTATAATCCTACAGATCAGATCAACCTGTGATCCATGAAGGCTACAAAAAAATCATGAATATCTGCTGAAGGTGATCCCATAATTCAGTAGCGAACCTGCAGTGAATGGAGGTGTGGAGGATGATCTCCTTAGACCAAAGGTGGAGGTAGAAAATGTAGGCCAAATTCCAACTGGCTTTCATTATCTGTTCTTGAGTAGGCATCATGTTCCTTAATGTTTTCCATAGTAGTACGTGGTTTTTTGGTAGAATGAATGGTACCTCAAATTTTTAAATCCATGATGGTGGTACTATGCCTTGTGGACATTTCAGTCGGTAGAAATATTGTATATTGATCTTTGAAACCAGTTTCAGTATCCAAATAAGGGTGTCACTATCCATAAACATATAACTCTGGATCTATAAAATAATATGGACTAGAAGTGTCTCATGTAAATATCCAATTATTTGGATGAGAGAAGCAATAGACAAGTCAAGAAACTTATTGGGAGGTTCCAAAATTTCATATAGGGGTCTTTCAAACCAGGTAGTTGTCCAATAGTTTATGTTCAATTATCTTGACACAACCTATTTTTATTGATATATAATGTCCTTATATGAGGACCTGAGTATTTTCCATGCAGAGGAATGTGTATAACATTTCAAACTCTCACAGAGTCTCCCTATGAACCTCTTATAAAGAAAATCCAGACTATCCTCATGTGGATCGAACAAATTTGAAGTGAACTTTCCAAGAATGGAATCAATAAATCTCATTATATCCATAATTCCCAACCCACTGAGTCAAATAGGATTATAATATACTATCCAAGACATATAAACTAGATTACTTTCCCTAAATCATCTCGTCCGCATAAAGTTCATAATCTTGGCATGTAGGATTTTAATACGGCTAGTCGACCATCTATAACTAGATAAAACATGAAAAAACATGTAGGTGATGATGGTATTGATCACACAAACCTTTTCATCCTGAGATAAACATTTTTCTTTCCATTTATCCATCTATTGAGTGAATTTAGTTGTTTTTCTCCCAAAGCAACATCTTTAGGGGTTTTATGGGTTTTAAGGTCTTTGGGGTTTAATCATTTTTTTAAGATTCTTAGGGATTTTATCTTTTTTAGGTTTTTATAGTTTTCTTTTGGGTTTTTAGAGTTTTAGGGTTTTTTATGTTTTTATGGATTTTATTGACTTTTTAGGATTTTTATGGTTTTTAAGGTTTTTAATATTTTTGATAGTTTTTAGGGTTTTTCAGATATTTTTATAATTTTTAGGTTTTAGTGGTATTATTATGGTTTTAAGTGTATTTAGTATTTTTTATGATTTTAGGGATATTTAGGACCATTTATAATTTTTATGGTTTTTAGTGTTTTTAAGGATTATAAGTAATTTAGGGAATTTAGGGTATTTAGGGGTTTATTGGTTTTTATTGGGTTTTATGTACTGTTTTGAGTTTTATGGGTTTTATGGGTTTTTATAGTTTTTAACAATTTTAGGGGATTGAAGGGGTTTTTTAGATTTTTGTGGGGTTTTGTGGTTTTTATGGATTTTTAGGAGTGTGTATGTTTTTGTGGTTTTATTATTTTTAGTGGTTTTAGGGACTTTCCCTGGTATTTTATGATTTTTAGAAATTTTTAGGGATTTTGGGGGATTTATATTTTTTCGTTTTAATGGTTTTCAAAGGGGTTTTGAGGGTATTTAAGGTTTTTTATGTTGTTAGGGATTTGTATGGATTTTAGTATTTTTAGGATTTTTAGGGTTTTAGGGATTTTCAAGGTTTTTAAGGTTTTTATGGTTTTTAGGGTTTTTACAGTTTTTACAGTTCATAGCATTTTTTAGGGATTCTAGGGGATTTAAGGGTTTTTTTGTTTTTTAAGGTTTTATTAGAGTTTTTCAAGGTTTTTAGGTGCTTTAACATTTTTTAGGATTTTTTTGGATATTTAGGTTTTTAGTGTTTTTAGAAAAAAATTTGGTTTTTAGGGGCTTCTAATGTTTTAGGGTTTTATCATTTTTATGGGTTTTAATGTTTTTTAGGGTCTTTATGGTTTTTAGATTTTTTTATCATTTTTAGGGATTAAAAAATGTGTTTACAATTTTTAGATGTTTTTAAGGTCTTTATGGGTTCTTAATGGTTTTTTGTTTTTTTAGGTTTTAATGGTTTTAATGGGGTTTTAAGGGGGTTTAAGGGTTTTTAGGGTCCTTAATGGGTTTTTAGGGTCTTTAGTGTTTTATAGGATTTTAGGGGTTTTAACATTTTATGTTTTTAAGGATTCTTATGGTTTTTATGGGATTTTAGGTGGGGTTTTTTCAAGGCATGGTATTCTGTAGTTATTGATGTTTTATTTATTTATGGGTTTTAAGGGTTTTTTTGGATTTTGGGTTTTTGTGGTTTTTAGGGGTTTTTTTGGTTTTTTGCGTATTTTAGGGATATATAGGGTTTTTTGATTTTTTTAGATATTTATTAGTTTGTTTTTTAGTATTTTTAAGGGTTTTTGGTTTTTGGTGTTCTAAGGTTTTTAGGATTTTAGGGGTTTTATGTGTTTTTTGTTTTAAAGGATTTCTTTTGGTTTTTCATGGTTATTATATTTTTTATGTTTTTAGGTATATATAGAAATGTTTTTGGATTTTTATAGGGTTTAGGGTTTTTAATGATTTTAGGGGTATTAGTGTTTTTAGGTTTTTATGGTCTTTAATGTTTTTTAAGTTTTTATGGGCTTTATGTGCTTTTATGGTTTTATGGTTTTCTTAAGTGTTCTTTTCTTTTTTATTTTTTTTGTATATTTAGTTTTTTTTTTGGATTTTTTAGTATTTTATGGTTATTTTTTATTTTTAGGTGTTTAGGGTTGTGGGTTTTTTGGGGTTTTTCCATTTTTTAGAATATTAGGGGTTTTATGTGTTTTTTGGAAAATAATTTTTCATAATTTTTTAGGTTTTTCATTGTTGTTGGTATTTTATTTATTTTACATTATTATGGTTGTTAGAGTTTTTAGGGATTTTGAGGGATTTTTTAGGTTTTTACTATTTATATGGTTTTTAATGTTTGAGGGTTTATATTATTATTTAAAGTATTTACCATTTTTAGGATTTTAAAGGGTTTTTTTAGGTTTTATGGGTTATATGATTTTTTAGGATTTGTTTTTTTAACAATTATTTGTTTATTTAGGGACTTCTAGGGTTTTTTAGTGATTTAACCTTTTTTAGGTTTTTCAAGGGTTTTAATTTTTTCATTTTTTAAGGTCTTAATTTGGCTATTAGGTTTTTTACCAATTTAGGTATTTTTTGATTTTTTATGATTTTATTAGGTTTTTAGTGTTTTTATGTTTTTTAAAGATTTAGTGTTTTTAGGATTTTTAAAGTTTTAAATGTTTACAAAAAAAATTTATGTTTTTAGGCATTTTAAGTGTATCAAGTTTTTATGGTTTACTTAGGGTTTTTAGTATTTTTTACTCTTTTAAGGATTTTTAGGATTTTATTATTTTTAAGGGTTTTAGGTATTTTCAACGTATTTATGGTTTTTAATATTTTTGGGGATTAATGGTTTCTTTAGGTGTTTAGTTTATTTTTTTCGATTTTTTCGGGGTTTTAATATTTTTGTTTTGTTTTGTTATTTATTTTAGCTGTGTAAGGGGTGTATAGTTTTTTAGGGTGGGTTTTATAATTTTTATGGTTTTTTTAGGTTTTTTATGTTTTTACATATATATTTTTGGTTTTTATGGGTTTTAGGGTTTTTAGGGTCTTTTATCATTTTTTCAAGTATCTATATTTTTTTAGATTTTTAGGTGTATTATGTGTTTTTATTTTTTCAATGTTTTCTTTCTGGTTATTATGTTTTTTAGGGTTTCTTAAATTTTAAGATATTTTTAGGGCTTCTTAGGATTTTTATGTTCTTTTAGGCTTTTACAGATTTTTAGGATTTTATGGTTTTTCAGGGTTTTAAGAATGTTTTAGGGTTTTTAGTATTTTCTAGGTGTATGAGATGTTTTATGTGTTTAAAAATTTTTACGGATTTATTTGAGGCTTATTTTGGTTTTATGGGTTTTTATGTTTTTAGGAATTTTGGGGTCTTTGGATTTTTATGGTTTTTACAGGTTTTAGTGATTTTGAGGGGGGGTTTTGGGTTTTCAATTTTATGGTTGTTTTTTAGGGTATTACTTGTTTTTTATTTTTGATTTTTTAAGGTTTTATGTGTTTTTAAAATTTTTAGGGGTTCAATGGTTTTTTATAGGTTGTACTTGTTTTTACGGTTTTTGGGATTTTTAGGGGTTTTTATCGTTTTAGAGATTTTATTGTTTTTAAGGTTTTTAGGATATTTTAGGGGTTTTTGTTTTTTAGTTTTTTACCTATTAATATGTTTTTTGGTGTTTTTAGTGTTTTTATGTATTTTTGGTTTTCTTAGGGTTTTTATAGTTTTTAATATTTTTATATTTTCAGGAATATTTAGTTCTTTTTAAGGGTTTTTATAGATTTAGAGGGTTTTTAAGGGATTTCAATTTTTTAGGGTTTTAGATTTTTATGGCTTTATTGGGGATTATATAGTTTATTACATTTTTTTGGAAATTTTAATTTTTTATCATTATTTCATTTTTAGGGATTTTGATTGATTTTAGGTTTTTTGGTGGTTTTGGATATTTTATTTTTTTATGTGTTTTAAGTGTTTTTATGTTTAAATATTTTTCATAGGGTTTTATAGTTCTTTATTTTCTTTATGAATATTACGTTTTTGTTAGTATTTTTAGGGTTTTATAGGTTTTAAAGGATTTTTAGTTGTTCAGGGAGTATTAAGGGTTTTTACTGATTTTAAGGGTTTTAATGATTATTTGGGGTTTTTACAGTTTTTAATAGATTTTTTGTGTTTTATGGAATTTTTAGGGTCTTAGGGATTTTTGAGTTTTTATGTTTTTAGGAGTTTAAATTGGTTTTCATTTTTAATGTTTTCTTAGGGTTTTTAGATTTTTTTATATTTTTAGGGATTTTTAGTGTTTCTAGGTTTTTTATGGATTTTTAGTGATTTTTTGGATTTTCAAGGTTTTTAGGATTTTTTAGGTTAATTTTGATTTTTATGGTTCGTTTTGGGTTTTTTGTTTTTTCATTTTATTAACGTTTGTTAGTGTTTTTCGATGTTTTTAGCGGTTTAAATGGTTTTCATTGTTTTTATTGGGTTTTTAATGTTTTTATGGGTTTTCAGTGTTTTATGGTTTTTAAATGTATTAGGGAGTTTAGGGAATTTTATGTATTTTTAGGGTTTCTTGTGTTTTTATGTTTTTGGGTGTTTTAAGTGTTTTTTAGTTTTTATTGTATTATTAGGGTTTTTAGGGTTTTGGGAAATTTTTTCATTTTTCAGGATATTTTTGGATTTCATAGTATTTTTATGATTTGAGGGTTTTATGGATGTTGAGGTATTTTGTGGAATTTATAATTTTTTAGGTTTTATAGTTTTTAAGTGTTCTTCTAGTTTGTAAGGTTTTTATTGGGATTTTCAAGGGTCTTATGGTAATATATGTTTTTAGGGATTTTTTAGGCTTTTTTAGGGTCTTACTATTTTTAGGGATTTTAGGGATTTTTAGGGTTCTTATGGCCTTTTTGGGGGTTTTATGGTTTTTATATTTTTTCAATGTTTTTATGGTTTTTAGTGCTTTTTAGGTTTTTAGGGATTTCAAGGGTTTATAGTTTTTTAGTGTTTTTTGGGTTATTAGGGTTTTAGGGTTTTTATGTTTTTTAAGGGTCATTATAGTTTTCATGTATTTCAAGTGTTTTAGGGTTTTTAGTGTTTTTTTTGCGTTTTTAGGTTTTTTATTAGATTTATGTGTTTTTAGTTTTTTCATGTTTTCTTACACTTTTGAAGGATTTTAGACTTTAATTTTTTTAGCGATTTTCTAGGATTTTTAGTATTTTTAATATTCTTAGGTATTTTGATGGTTTTTAGGATTTTTAGGGCTTTAGTGTGTTTTATTTTTTAGGGTTTTTTTAGGTTTTTAGGGGTGTTAATTATTTTATGTTTTAACGATTTTTCAAGGGTTATTAAAGATTTTTACTGATTTTTTATGATTTTTATAGTTTTTAGGGTTTTAGATATTTTGAGGAATTTTAGGGATATTTTTTGTTTTAAGGGTATTCAGGGTTTTCCTAACTATTTTTTGGTTTTATGGTTTCTATGGGTTTAAATTGTTTTTAGAAATTTTATGGGTTTTGGTGGTTTTCATGGTATTTTAGGGTTTTTGATGTTTTTAGGTTTTTCGGGTCTTTTCAGGTTTTTATGTTTTTAGAGTTTTAATGTTTTTTTGGGGCTTTAAATTTTTTTAATTTTTTATAGTCTTCTTAGAGTCTACCGTGGTTTTTATGGATTTTATATATTTTTTGTATTATCTGGATTTTGAAGGGTTTTGTGGTTGTTTTGGGTTTTAGGGATCTTTATGGTTTTTAACATTTTTTCATTTTTAGGGAATTAAATTATTTTGACGGTCTTAAGGATTTCTTACCATTTTTGGGGTTTTTAGAGATTTTTTGGATTTTTAGTTTTTTAGACGTTTTGGGGGTTTTGGCTTTTTGGGATTGTAGGGGTTTTTTAGTTTTTTGGGGTTCCATGTATTTAAGATTGTATAAATTGTTTCTGGGGGTTTAAAGGGGGTTTTAGAGTATTTTTATTTTTAGGGTTTGTATTGGTTTTTAGGTTTTTAAGGTTTTAGGAGTTCTTATTATGTGTAAGGATTTTTAGGGTCTTTTGGGTTTCTAGGGTTTTTCTCATTTTATGGGGTTTTAATTATTTTCTCTATTTTTATGGGTTTCATAATATTTTTTCATGTTTTTTATTGGTTTTTAACTTTTTAAAGATTCAAAGGGATTTTTTTTGTTTTTTATGGTTTTTTGGGGTTTTGGGGACTTTGAGTATTTTTAGAGTATTTTAGGATTTTAGAAATTTTTAGTGTTTTTTTCATTTTTAGGTTTTTAGGGGTTTTACTCATTTTTAGGTTTTTTAGGTTTTCTTATGGTTTTTCTGTTTTTTAGTTCTTTTGTATTTTTAGGGATTTTAAGGTCTTTTTTCATGTTTTCAGTAGTTTTTTACTCTTTTAGGGATTTAGAATGGTTTTAGTGGTTTTATAGGTATAGGGTTTTTAGGGTTTTTATGATTTTTTTAGTTTTTTATTAATTTTTGGTTATTATACTTTTTTTATGATTTAATTAGTGTAAAGGGATTTTTGAGTTTTTAGTAGTTTTTTATCATTTATGGGTTATTAGGGATTTTTAATTTTTTTGAGCAGTTTTAATGGGTTTTTTGGTTATTTCTATGGTTTTTAGTGTGTTTTAGGTTTCTTAGTGTTTTTTAGGTTTTTAAGGGCTTTTAAGTTTTTTGACATCTTTAAGGATTTCTTAGGGTTTTTTTAGATTTTGGAACTTTTTTTAATTTTTTGGGGATTTTAAAGATTTTTTTTGTTTTTTATCATTTCTAGAGATTTTTAGAGTTTTAATCTTTTTATGTTTTTGAGGGTTTTAAGGATTTTTTTCAAATTTAGGTTTTTGGGGGTCTTAAGTGTTTTTATATTTTCAAGGTTTTCTTTTGGTTTTTAGTGTTTTTTAGTGTTTTTTATGATTTTAGGGATTTTTAGGGTTTTTTTACTGTTTTTGGGATTTTGAGGTTTTATAGGGTGAATTAGTGTTTTCAAGGATTTAGGGTTTTTTAGGGTTTTACGGTTTTTTTTGTTTTTCAAGGGTTTTTAGAGTTTTTAACATTTTTATGGGTTTAAAGGGATTTTAGAGTTTCTATTGGTTTTTAGAGTTTTAGAGGTTTTAGGGTTTTAAAGGTTTTATCGATTTTTATAGTTTTTATTGGTTTTGTGGATTTTATGGGTTTTTAGGCTCTTTTTGAGTTTTAGTGATTTTTAGGTTTTTTAGGGGTCTTAAGTTTATTTTGTTTTAAATTTTTTCAAACGGTGTTTTGGGGTTCTTTACATTTTTAAGTTATTTTTAGAGATTTTAATGATTTTTATGCTATTCAGGGGTTTTAGGGTTTTCAAGTTTTTTTGGGTATTCATTGTTTGTTTTGAGTTTTAGGCAGTATTTTTAGTTTTTTAGGGGTTTAATTATATTTTTAGTATTTTAATATTTTAGGTGTTTCAAGAATTTTTAGAGTTTTTACTCTGTGTTTAGGTTTTTTATGGGGTTTTAGGGTCTATTAATAATCATAATAATTTTTTGAGTTTTTAGTGGTTTTAGGGGTTTTCATGTTTTTTTTATGTTTTTAGAAATAAATAGGTTTTTGGGGTTCTGAGTGTTTAATAGGTTTTGTGGATTCTTAGGTTTTTTCGGGGTTTTTTGGGGTTCTTATGTTTTTAGTTATTTTTACATATTTTTGGGGATTTTTATTGTTTTTTATGATTTTAGGGATTTAGAGGGGTTTTAGGGTTTTTATGGTTTTTAATGTTTTTTAGCTTTTTAGGATTTTCAAAAATTTTAGGGTTTTTAAGTTCATTTAGTGTTTTTTTACATTTTAAGGGTTTTAAAGGGTTTTTTGAGTTTTAGTGTTTTTAATGGTATTCTTTGCTTTTAGGGTTTCTTTATGGTTTATGGGTTTTCATGATTTTTTTAGGCTTTTTGGGTTTTTGTCATTTTTTATGTTTTTAGGGTTTTGAAGTATTTTTATTTTTTTATGGTTTTCTTAATGTATTTTAGGGTTTTAAGGGATTTTTACTTTTTAGGAATTTATAGGTTTTTTTGTTTTTATATTTTTTTGGGTTTTTATAGATTTTCATGTGTTTTATGGTTTTTAATCATACTTTGGGTTTTTAGGGTTTTAGCATTTAATAGGTTTTTAGGGGGTTTGTATTTTAAGGTTTTTAAGGTTTTAATATGGTTATTCTAGATTTTTATGGTTTTTAACATTTTTGTGGAATTTGTTTTGGGTTTTTATGATTTTTATGGTTTTTTGGGATTTTGAGGGATATTTGGGTATTTTAGGGTTTTAATGGATTTTTGTTTTGTAGAGTTTTTTTAGATTTAAGTGTTTTTATGTTTTTTTATTGTTTTTTTGACATATTATTTCATTAATGGGTTTTTAGAGTTTTTAGTTGGTTTATATGGTTTTTTTCATTTTCAAGTTTTTTTAAATATTTTTGGGGTTTTTTGGAATTTCAGCGGTTTCTGTGGTTTTTAAGGTCTTTTTTGGATTTTTAGGGTTTTTAGCATTTTTAGGGTTTTTAAGATTTTTTTCTTTTATGTGTTTTATGTTATTAAGTTTTTCTAATGTATTATCTTATATTATAGGGTTTTTTATGTTTTTATGGATTGCTTAAGAAAATTTTCATTTCTTAGGGTTTTTAGGGCCAAATAGGCTTGGGGCCAATATGTCGAGCCCCCCAAAATTTAGTATAAAATTAAAGACAAAATTTTTTAAATATGGTTTAAAAATACATTTCATAGTTCAACTTTTATATTAGAGTCCACATAGGGTGCCCAAAAAAGTTGTGTGACAAAGGACCACAACGAGTTACTTTCTTCAATTGCCTCTTGGGAGGTGCATCCACCACTATGTTAACCTCCCTAAAGGTGTTTGTGAAAGTTTATTTGAAAGTGTGGAAGAGGTTGAGACATTTGATTCATTATAGTAGAACTCTCCAGGGAAATTTTCTGGATTTTTTCTTAAGGGATTCCACCACATTCATCGAGTCGGATTCAAGCCAAAGCATCATCCACCTGAATTGAATAGAAAATCTAACAACCTTAATTATTTCCTAAATATCATCATTATAAGAACATCTGATTCCAATAAAGTCATAAAATAATCCCTTCAAAAATCCTCTTTATGTATAGAAGACTCATCCACACTATAAGGGGTAGGGTGCTCTTCATGCTGAATCAACCACATTGACCTTGATCCATGATGTAATCAGTGGAGTATATCAGATAAATTAAAAGGTGTGGGTTTTTTCTTCTGAAATTAACTTTTAGAAAATTAAATAGTATTATATCATTGATTTAACTATCCATCGAAACTATTTTTATGTGAGACCCCACCTGTACCATCTTGTGTATTGTCATGACTCTGCAATGGAAGGAGCAAGGATGGAGGATAAAGGCCACCGTATTGCAAATAGTCCTAATATAGAAACCCATCATAGAAGTACCTTCAAATAGTTTGTTATACAACTCTTCAGTACAATGAAAATCTATAAGGCTACTGATTAGATCAACCAATGAGACATGCATGATACAAGAATACCCAAACATTTGCTAAAGATGAGATCACAATTCAGTAGCAAACCAGTAGTGAATTAAGCTATGCTGGATGTTCTCCTCAAACAGAAGGAATATGTAGAAAACCTATGCCAAATTCCAACTAGATTTCTTTATCTGTTGTTCTGTAGGAATCCTATTTCTCTAGAGTTTCCATAGTAGCAGGTGGTTTTCAGGTATAATGAGTGGTACCTCATATTTTACAATCCAAGATGGTGGTATTGTTCCTCGTGTACATTTCAGCTCATAGAACTCTTGTATATTGAACTTTCAAACCAGTTTTAGCTTCCAAATAAGCGTGTCACAATCCATAAACATATAACACTGGATATATAGAATAATATGGGCTAGAAGTGTCTCATTTAAATATCCAATTCTTTGGATTTTATAAGAAATATAAATGTCAAGAAACTCATGGGGAGGTTCCAAATTTTCAAAAAAGGGGTATTTCAAACCAGGAAATTGTCCAATAGTCTATGTTTTATTATTTTGAAACATACCATTTTTATTGAGATATAATGTCCTTATATGAGGACTTGGGTGTAGTCCATATAGAGGAAGGTATGTAACATGTGGAACTGTCATAGAGTCTCCATGTGGATCTCTCATGAAGAAAATCCAGACCATCCTCATGTGGATTGAACAAATTCCAAGTGAACATTCCATGAAGGGAATACATAAATCTCTTAATGTCATTATTTCCCAACCCACTGACATCAACAGGCTTAGTATATACTATCAAATACATAGAATCTGGTTTCATTTCACTAAATCATATTGTCCACACAAAATCATAATCGTGGCATGCATGCTATTAATAAGGCTAGTCGGGCATCTATAAATGTAGAACGCGTGAACAAACATAGAGGTGATGACGGTGTTGATCAAAAAATACTTTTCAGCCTGATATAAGCCTTTTCTTTTCAATTTGGCCAATTTTTGAGTGATTTTAGTTTCTTTTCTCTCAAGGTAGCTTCTTTTGGGGTTTTATGTGTTTTAGGGTCTTTTAGGGATTTTAGCGTTTTTTATGATTTCTAGGGATTTTTACCTTTTAGGTTTTTAAGGATTTCATTAGGTTTTTAGGTTATTTCGGGTATTTTATGTTTTTAGTGATATTAGGGACTTTTTAGTACTTTTAGGGGTTTTATGTTTTTTCTGATTTTTGATATTTTTTAGGGTTTTTAGGGGTTTTGTATTTTTAATAATTATTTATGGTTTTTATGATGTTTTTAGAGTTTTTAGGTTTTAATGGTATTCTTATGGTTTTAACTGTATTTAGGTATTTTATGTTTTTAGGGATATTTAAGGCCTTTTATTATTTTTATTGTTTATAGGGTTTTTTAGGATTTTGAGTCATTTAGAGAATTTATGGTATTTATGGGGTATATTGGTTCATTTAGGGTTTAGGTATTATTTTGTGTTTTTTTGGGTTTTTGGTTTTTTATAGTTTTAAACATTTTTAGGGGGTTAAATTTGTTTTATATATTTTTGTGGGTTTTTATGGTTTTTATGGATATTTAGGAGTGTGTATGATTTTAGTGGTTTTATTATTTTCAGGTGTTTTTAGGGACTTTATAAATTATTTTATGGTTTTTATAATTTTTTTAGGGATTTTTGGGGTTTTATGTTTTTTTTTTTGTTTTTAAGGTTTTCTTAAGGGTTTTGTGGGTCTTTAATGTTTTTTAGATTTTTTGGGGATTTTTATTGATTTTAGGATTTTATGATTTTTAGGGTTTGTAGGTATTTTCATGGTTTTACAGGTTTTAAGGGTTATTAGGGTTCATATCATTTTTAGGGATTCTAGGGGTTTTTAGTGTTTTTTATGTTTTTAAAGTTTACTTGGTGTTTTTTCAATGTTTTAGGGGTTTTTTACATTTTTAATGATTTTTTAGGATTTTTATGTTTTTGGGTTTTTAGATATTTATATGGTTTATAAGGGTTATTATGTTTTGGGGTTTTATCGATTTTATGATATTAATTTGTTTTTATTTTTTAGTGTATTTATGGTTTTTATTGTTTTTAACATTTTTTGGGATTTAAAATGGTGTTTAAAGTTTTTAGATGTTTTTTCGTATTTTTTATGGGTTCATATGGGTTTTTTAGTTTTTTGGGGATTATAATGATTTTAAGGGGATTTTATAGTTCTTAGGCCCATTAATGTGTTTTTAGGGTCTTTGGTGTTTTAGTGGGTTTTTAGGGGTTTTAGCTGTTTAATTGTTTTTAAGTTTTTCTTAAGGTTTCTAGGGGATTTTAGGCGGGGCTTTTTTTAAGCCATGTGATATTATTGTTTTTAATGTTTTTTTATGGTTTATAAGGTTTTTTTGGGATTTTAGGCGTTTTGGGGTTATTATGGTTTTTAGGGCCTTTTAGAGATTTCTACGGTTTTTAGTTTTTTTAGATTTTTATTGGTTTACTGTTTTTTACGATTTTTAGGGGGTTTTGGGTTTTTTGTGTTTTAATATTTTTAGAATTTTTAGGGGTTTTATGTACTTTTATGTTTTAAATTGTTTCTTTTGGTTATTCATGGTTATTTTTTTATGTTTTTAGGTATTTAGAGGGATTTTTTTGGATTTTTATGTGTTTTAGGGTGTTTAATGATTTTTGGGGTATTATAGTTTTTAGGATTTTTAAGGTCTTTAGTGTTTTATATTTTTTATGGGCTTTATGTGTTTTTCTTGTTTTAAGGTTTTCATAAGGGTTATTTTTCGTATTTTATGGTTTTTTATATTTTTAGGGGTTTTTTGGATTTTTTATTATTTTTATGTTTATTTTGGATTTTTTGGGGTTTAGGGTTTTTATTTGTTCTTAGGTTTTTACCATTTTTTATATTCTTTGGGATTTTTTGTGTTTTTATGAAAATAATTTTTTCCTAGGGTTTCCTTTTTTTTAATTTTCTTAGGTATTTGAGCGATTTAACCATCTTTATGGTTTTTAGATTTTTTAGGGATTTTGAGGGATTTTTTAGGGTTTTACGGTTTATATGGTTTTCAATGTTTTAGGGTTTATATGATATTTTATAATTTTTACCATTTTTAGGATTTTAAATATTTTTTTATAATTTTAGGGGTTTTGGTTTTACATTGTTTTTAGAGTTTTTTAACTTTTTTAGAGTTTTTATGGGTTGTAAGATTTTTTAGGTTTTTTTTTGTTTTTATAGTTTTTAGAGTCTTTAAGTACTTTTAAATTTCTTTGGGATTTTAATTTGTTTTTGGTTTTTTAGGGGTCTTATTTTTTTCGTTTTTAGGATTTTCTTTTGGTTTTCAGGTTTTATACTTATTTAGTGAATTTTAATTATTTTTAGGATTTTATGGGATTTTAGTGTTTTTATGTATTCGGAATGTTTTAGTTTTTTTATTATTTTTATATTTTTAAGGGTTTTAAGAATTTTTTAGGTTTTTAGGCATTTTTTGTGTATAAGGTTTTTAAGGTTTTCTTATGGATTTTAGAGTTTTTTGTATTTTTTACTAATTTAAGGATTTTTAGGATTGTATGGTTTTTAAGGGTTTTAGGTATTTTCAATATATTTAGGTTTTTAAATATTTTTGGGGATTAATGGTTTCTTTAGATGTTTATGATTTTTCTATTTTTTTGGGATTTTAATATTTATTAGTATTTTAATTATTTAGGTCTTTAAAGGGTTTATTATTATTTTAGTTGTTTTTATTGGTTTTATGGGTTTTAGGTTTTTTACGGTTTTACTTATTTTTTTTATGGATTTTATGGGTTTTAGGGTCTTTTATCATTTTTTCTGATTTTTAGCTTTTTTGAGTTTTTGAAATTTTATGTTTTTTTATGTTTTTGTGGTTTTCTTTGATGTTTTTCACGGTTTTTTGTGGTTCTTATATCTTTAGTTATTTTAGGGTTTTTTATGATTTTTATGTATTTTAAGGATTTTAGGGAATTTTTTGGATTTTGTTGTTTATTAGGCTTTTAAGATGTTTTTTTGGGATTTTAGTGTTTTTAGGTTTTTTAGAGGTTTTATGTGTTTTAGGATTTTAAAGTTTACATTGGGGTTTATTTGGGTTTTAGTGGTTTTATATTTTTAGGTATTTAGGGGGGGGGGGGTATTAGGATTTTTATAGTTTCTTCTAGTTTTAGTGGTTTTGAGGGGGGTTTAGGTTTTTGATTTATTTGGTTGTTTTTATTTTTAGAGTTTTCATTGATTCTTTTTAAATTTATAAGTTTTCATTGGTTTTTAAAATTTTTTGGGGTTTAAAGGTTTTTAAAGTTTCTACTGGTTTTTAGGGGTTTAGGGGTTTTAGGGGTTTTTAATGTTTTAGGGGTTTTATGGTTTTTAGGGTTATAGGGTTTTTCGGTGATTTTAGGGATTTTGGGTTTTTATTATTTTTACCTATTACTAGGTTTTTTAGGGCAAGGAAGATGTGAGGCTATGCTATCCCTGACCCCCCAGATATATAAAGAAGAGAAAAAAGCAGTATACAAGGGAGGGGAGGAGTCAAACAACCCACACCCCAAGCCCTGACAACCCCACAAAAAAAGTCCAAAAGCACAAGATGCTAGGCTTTTTTGAGGTTTTTAGTGTTTTTAAGTATTTATTTTTTATAGGTTTTTTGGGTTTTTTTGTTTTTTTTTGTTTTTTAGTATTATTAGATCTTTTTATGATTTTCTGGGATTTTGAGGGATTTTTGGGTTTTTAAAGGCTTTATATTTTTTTGGGTTTTTATCTTTTTATGATTTTCTTAGGGATTTTAATGTTTTTTATATTTTTTACATTTTTTTGAATTTTTTGTGTTTTTATTGTTTTTTCATTATTAGGAATGTTTTAGTTTTTGAGGATTTTTTGGTTTTTTGTGGTTTTTTTCTTTTTATTTATTTATTTGTTTTAAGTGTTTTTAGGTTTAAAAGGTTTTTTAGGGTTTTATGGGTCTCTATTTTCATAACGTATTTTTAGTTATTTGTTAGGATTTTAAGGTTTTCTAGGTTTTTTATAGATTTTATATTTTTCAAGGGGTTTTACGGTTTTTTAAGGTTTTTATGGGTTTTTACCTTTTTCATTGAGTTTTTAGTGGTTTAAGGGTATTTTAGATGTTTCAACTTTTTTAGGGGTTTAAATTGTTTTTAGAGTTTTTTTTGGGGGGGGGGGGTAGGGTTTTTATATAATTTTAGGGGTTTGTATGGTTTTAAAGATGTTTTATTTTTTTTAGGGTTTTTATGGTTTGTAGGATCCTTTATGAGGTTTTTAAGGGTTAGTGTTTTTTATTTTAAAGGGTTTTGTGGTTTTAGTGAGGTTTAGGGTCTTTTATGGTTTTCAGTGTTTTTAGGGGTTTTAGTGTTTTTATGATTTTTAAGGGTTTAAGTGTTTTTTTGTTTTTAATGTCTTCCTGGGTATTTTCAGGGTTTTTTTGGTTCTTTATGTTTTAGGTATTTTTTAGGATTTTAATTTTTTTAATGGTTTCATGGATTTTTAGGGTTGTAAGGTTTCTTAGGGTTGTTTCAATTTTGAGGTTTTTAAGATTTTTACATGTTTTTTGGATTGTCAGTTTTTCATAGGTTTTATCAGGGTTTTGAAGGTTTTTAATTTTTTAGTGATTGTATTTCTTTTTTAGGACTTTTTGGGGAATTTATTGATTTTGAGGTCTTTAGGGGTTTTCTTGCTTTTGACAAGTTTTTTGGTTATTTGAATTTTAGGGGTATTTTTTAGTATCTCATGGTTCTAAGATTTTTATCAATTTTAGGGTTATAAATGAATTTTAGATTTTTTTAGTGTGTTTTATAGTATTAATGTTGTTTAAGGGTTTTATGGTTTTTAATGGTTTTGTGATTTTTATTAAAAATTATGTTTTTTATGGTTTTATATGGTTTTAATAATTTTTATGTTTTTTTAATGTTTTTGGTGTGTTTAGGTTTTTAAGGGTTTCTTAGTGTTTTACAGAGTTTTGAGGTGTTTTTTATGTTTTAGGGATTTTTTTTAATTTGTAGGATTTTTATGGGTTTTAGGAGTTTTGGGATTTTAAGGCCTTTTCAAGGTTTCTTTTCGGGTTTTGGGGTTTTAGTGTATTAAGGTTTCTTATGGTTTTTATGTGTTTTTAATTTTTTATGGTTTTCTTAGAGTTTTTCATGTTATTTAGCATTTTTTATATTTTTAGTAATTTTTAGTAATTTTTTAGGTTTTTTATTCTTCTAGAGATTTTAAGGTTATTAAAGGTTTTAAGGGTTTTATGTATTTTAGGTTTTCTATAATTTTCAGGTCTTTTGGGTATTTTTTTATTTTTTAATGTTTTTAAGGACTTTTAGAGTTTTTTAATTTTTTTTATTTTTTATGGTATTAGGTTTCTTCTAGGGTTTTTAGACTATTTTAGCGTTTTTTATGGTTTTTCGCTTTTAGGTTTTTATGGGTTTTATGTGTATTTTTTAAAGGTTTTCTTAGGATTTTCTCGGGTTTTATGGGTTTTTTAATTTTTATGGGTTTTTGGGGATATTTAGGGATTATTAAGTTCTTATGGTGTTTTAGGGTATTTTTTAGATTTTTAGGGGTTTTGGGGTCTGTTTGGGTTTTTACCATTTTTTTTGTATTTTTAGTGATTTTATGTATTTTTAGTTTTTTATGGTTTTCTAAGGGGTTTTCCGATTTTTTAGGTTTTTTAAGTTCTTAGGGATGTTAAGGATTTTTAGGGTTTTTATGGTTTTAGATTAGGTTTTCAGGGTTTTTATGGGTTTTTAATATTTTTAGGGCTTTTATGGGGTTTGTGGGGTTTCAGTAACTTTTTAGATCTTTTTAGAGTTATTGAGTGTTTTTAGAAAATTTAGGTATTTTAGGGTCTTAATTGATTTTAGGTATTTATGGTTTTCTTAGTGTATTCAAGGTATTTAGGTTTTTCTACATTTTTTGTGATTTTTAGTGATTTTTTTGGTTTTTTATATTTTTTTGGGTTTTTTGGGATTTTGAGGGTTTTTAGAGGTTTTTAGGGTTTTAGGGATTTTAGGGTTTTTAGATTTTTTAAATTTTTAAGTGTTTTATGTTTTTTTAGTGTTTTAAAGTTTTCTTTGGGTTTCCTGGTGCTTTAGTGTATTTTATGTTTTAATGGATTTTTGGGATATTTAGGATTTTTATGTGGTTTTATGTTTTTAGGGATTTTGATGGTTCTATTGTCTTTTATATTTTTTAGGGTTTTTTAGAAATTTTATATTTTTTTGGTTTTTATGGTTTTATGGTTTTTATGTTATTAAGGTTTTATTATAGATTTTTAGGCATTTTAGGTATTTTTTATTTTTAGGTATTTTAGGGTATTTTAGTGTTTTATTGGGTTTTTAGTTTTTTTAGGGACTTTTTGGATTTTTGGGGGTTTAAAGGGTTTTATGTTTTTGTGGTCTTTTTCGGTGTCTAGGGGTTTTTATTCTTTTAGGGTTTTTAATGTTTTTTATTTTTTTAATTTTTTATAAGGGTTTAAGGTGTTTTTTGGAGTTTTTAGTGGTTTAGGGTTTTTATGGGGGTTTAGGGTTGATATGGTTTTTAGGGGTTTTAGGGTTTTTAGGTTCTTTTAGACCTTTTTGGAGTTTTTAGCATTGTTTTTTATTTTTATGGATTTAAAGAGCATATATTGTTTTAAGGATTTATTAAATATCTTTAGGGTTTTTTACAATTTTATGGATTTTTGGTGTCTTTTAGGAATTTTATGGTTTTTAGGGGTTTTAGGGAGTTTAAGGGGTTTATGGTTTTTTAGGATTTTTAGGTACGTTAAGTGTTTCTTTGTTTTTTTTGCTTTCTTAGGGGTTTTCATAATTTTTATGCCTTTTTTACATTTCTATATATTTTATGTGTTTTTTGGTATTTATATAATGTTTAGGTTTTTTTAGGGATTTTAAGAATTTTTATGGTTTTGGGGGTTTTTTAGTTTTTTTAATTTTTTTGGGGTTTTGGAAGTGTTATGATTTTTAAGGTGTGGGGTTTTAGAGTTTTTTTATGTTTTTAGAAGTTTAAAGAATTTTTTTCTATTTTTAGTAGTTTTTAAGGTCTTGATGTGTTTTTAAGTTTTTTAAGGTTTTAGTGTCTTTTATTGTTTTATGGGTTTTTGGTAGTTTTTTGTTCTTTTATAGTTTTTAGGGTTTAAACATTTTAAGGCCCTTTTGGGGTTTTAACTATTTTTAGGATTTTAAGGTTTTCTTAGGGGTTTTCAGTGTTTTTAATATATATATATTTTTTTTATATATTTTTAGAGAATTTTAATATTTCTATGGTATTTTATAATTTTTAGATATTTTGAGTATTTTTTGGGGGTTTTAATTTTTTTTATTGTTATTATCATTTTTTATATTTTTAGGGGTTTTTTGTTGTTTTAGTTTTTTATTGTCTACATAATTTTTTTCATGGCTTTTATGATTTTTTCCATTTTTAGGATTTTTTCGGCATTTTTAGTATTTTTAGGGTTTTTAGGGATTCTAGTGATTTGTGGGTTTTCAAGGTTTATATGGTTTTTGGATTTTAGCGTTTCTTGATTTTTTATGGGTTTTATTGTTTTTTAGAATTTTGTAATTTTTTTAGGGTTTTAGTGAATTTTTTGTGTTCTTATTGTTTTTTGGTTTTATGGGATTGTGGTATTTTTTAAGGGGATAATGGTTTTATGGTTTTTATAGTTTTTAAAGATTTTAGAGTTTTGGGGGGGTTTTGGAGTATTTTGGGATATTAGGGTTTTTGGGGTTTTTAGGGATTTTAGTGTTGCTTTTGTTTTAAGGTGGTTTGTGGGTTTTTAGTGTTTTTAACATTTTTTGAGGTTTAAATGGATTTACGGATTTTACTGTGGTTTTAGGGATTATTTTGGGGGAGTGGAGGTTTAATTTTTTTACGCGATTCTATGGTTTTTATGATTTTAGGATATTTTTAGGGATTTTTATGGTTCTTAGTGTTTTTTATGTTTTTAAGGGTTTTATGTTTTTTAGGTTTTAATTGTTTTCTAATGGTTTGCAGGGTTTTATGGTCTTTTACATTTTTATATATTTTCAGGGATTTATTTTGAATTTTTTGTTTTACGGATTTTAGGGATTTTGATGGGTTTTATTTATTTTAGTGTTTTTAGGGTTCTAGTAAAGTTTTAGGTGTTTTAAGTGTTTTTTTCTTTTTAAATATTTTATAGGGCATTATATGGTATTTTATGTTTTTAAAAAAATTCAGGGCTTTCTAGGTTTTTAATGTTTTTAGGTTTTTCAGTGATTTTCAGGGTTTTTAGAGTATTTAGGTTTTTAGGGTTTTTATGATTTTTTTAGGATTTAGATTTTTTTATTTTTCTTAGGGTTTTTAATGTTTTTAGATTATTTTTACATTTTCAAGGGTTCAAAGTATATTTACAGTTTGTTATAGTTTTAGGGTTTTATGGATTTTAGGATCTTTTATGGTTTTTAGGGGTTTATGGATATTATGGTTTAAGAGTTTTTAAGAGTTTTGGGTTATTATCATGTTTAGGTTTTTAATTATATTTAAGTGTTTCTTTGATTTTAAGGCTTTTTATGGTTTTCAGTTCCTGTAAAGTAATTTATAATTTTCAAATTTTTGGGGATTTTTTAGGATATTAATGGGGGTTTAGGGTTTTTAGGGATGATGAGTGTTTTTAAGGTCTTTATGGTTATATGCTTTTTTATCAATGTTCTATGTCTTTGGGGTTTTTAGAAGTTGTAATGTTTTTAGATATATTTAACATTTTAAAGTGTTTAAATTGTTTTTAGAATATTTAGTGGGTTTTATGGTTTATAAATTTGGCTGGGGGTTATGTTTTTATGGTTTGTATGGTTATAGTAGGGTTTAGTCATTTTAGGGTATTTCAGTTTTCATTGAGTTTTATAAGTTTATTTGGGGTTCTAAGTGTTTTAGGTTTTTTAGGATTTCTTAGGGTTTTTCACGCGTCTACTTTTTTTATTTTTTAAATTATTTAAAGTGGATTTTTAAAATTCTTATAGATTTTTAGGGTTTTTAAAGATTTTGAGGGTTTGGGGATTTTTTTGTGTTTTTATAATTTTTACCATTTTTAGGTTTTTAAGTTTTTTTAGTTTTATATGTTTTTCATAGTTGTTTAGTTTTTTTAGAGATATTTATGTTTTAGGGGTTTTGAGGCTTTTAATTTTTATGATTTTTAGGTTTTTTACGGATTCTGAGGGCTTTTAAGTTTTTTGGGGTTTTAAGGATTTTGTAGTTTTTAGAGGTTTCAATGTGTTTAGACCTTTTTAACATTTATTGGAGTTTAAAGATGTTTCCAAATTTTCAATGTTTTTATGGTTTTATGGATTTTTTTAGGATTTTTAGGATTTTTTTCTTTTTTATGGTTTGTATGAGCTCTTAGGGTCTTTTAGGGTTTTAGAGTTTTTTTATATCTTTTAGGGTTTATAGTGATTTTAATTATTTTAATAATTTTATGGTTTTCCTAGTATATTTCGTGGTTTTTAGGGTTTTATGTTTATAAGGAGTTTTTAGGAATTTAAAGGAATTTTATGGTTTTTAGTATTGTTAATGATTTTGAGGGGTTTTGGGGGTTTTAGATTTTTTATGGATTTATGTTTTTTAGGATTTTAGCATTATCTATGTTTGTTTTTGGTTTTCGTTCATTATTTAGGTTTTTTAGGGTTTTATTGTTATTGATGATTTTTTGGGGTTTAAATTATTTTAGGGTTTTAATGTTATCTTTGGGTTTTCCAGGGGTTTTATAGTTTTTATTTTTTTATAGATTTTTAAGCATTATTTAGGATATTTATGGTTTTTAGGGATTTTAGGGATTTTTAGGGCTTTATGGTTTTATGGTTTTTTTGTGTTTTTAGGGTTTTTGTTGAGTTTTTAGGGGTTTTGTTGAGCTTTTAGGGGTTTAAAGGTTTTTTTGAGTTTATTAATGTTTTTAGGGGATTGAATGATTTTAGTGTTTTTAGTGGTTTTTTGGGTTTTTTGGGTTTTTAGGGTTTTTAGGTTTATAGTATTTTATGTTTTTAAGGTATTTTTGTGTATTTATGGTTTTTAGGGTTTTTAGGGTCATATAGGGTATTGGGGGAGTTTTAGTATTTTTTTATGTTTTTTTGGGTTTTATGAAATTTTAGGTTTCTATGGTTTTGATAGGTTTTTAGTGGTTACTTAAATTTTTATAGATTTTTATGGCTTTTTGGGGTTTTATGGATTTTCAGGGGTTTTAGTGTTTATATTGTTATTACGGGGTTTTTAGTTTTGTTCATAGGGTTTTTATAATTTCTAGTGTATTATAAATTTTTATTTATTCATATGGATTTTTAGGATTTTTTTTGGTCTTTTAGGGTTTTGTGGGATTTTCTAGGGTTTTTAGGTTTTCCAGGTTTTGGGTTATTATTGTTTTTTGGGTATTTAGGTTTTTTGGGTTTTTAAAATTTTAATGCTTTTAAGAGTTTTTATATATTTTTAGAGGTGTATTTTTTTAGAAATTTTTTTGGGTTTCGGTTTTTTTTTTGTTTTTTTGGTTTATTTGTGATTTTTAGGAGACCTTTTGGTTTTTAGAGTTGTTAGGGTTTTTTTAGGGTTTTTAGTGTATTTCAGATTTTATATCGATTTTAGGTGTTTTTTGGTTTTTATGGGTTTCTTAGGGTTTTCATGTATCTTAGGGTTTTTAAGTTTATGGTGATTTTTTGGTGTTTTTATGAATTTTATGGTTTTTAGGGTGTTTAAAATTCTTGAGAGGCTTTATGAATTTTTAGTGTTTTTTAAGTTTTTAGGATTTATTTTTTGAATTTTTGAATTTTTTATGGTTTTTAGTGTTTTTTAATGTTTTTTAGGTTTTAAAATATTTTTAATTTTTTTGGTCATTTTGGGGGTTTCATCAGTTTTTGGGATTTTTATGGTTTTTAGGGGGTTTATGGTTTTAATGTTTTAAGGGGTCAAAGGATTTTTATAGTTTGTTAAGGTTTTTAGAGTTTTTATGTTTTTAGAGGTTTTAAGTATTTTTTTGTTTTTATTTTTTTCTTATGGTTTCTCAGGGGGTTTTATGTTTTATGTATTGTTTATGCTTTCTTATGTTTTTCTGTTTTTTATTGTTTTTTGTGATTTTTAGGGTTCTGTGGGTTTATAGAGTTTTTTGGTTTTTTCATGGTTTTCTTAGGGGATTTCAGTTTTGTAGATATTTTTAAATTTTTGGGTATTTTTATTTATTTTTAGGAATTTTATGGTTTCTAGTGTTTTTAGGTATTTTGATGTTTTTATAGATTTTTAAGAATTTTCTTGTTTTTTTAGTTTTTTGTGCTTTGAGGTTTTTTTGGGTTTTATAGATTTTATGGTTTTTTATATTTTTAAATTTTTTATACGGTTTTAAAGTTTTTTTATATTTGTTAGTGGTTTGATGGGTTTTATGGGGTCTAAAGGTTTTTTATGGTTTTTAGAGAATTTTTTTTAGGGGGTTAAGGGTCTTTTAGGGTTTTAAGGGTTTTTAGCGTTATTAGGTGTGTTTCAGTTTTTATGGTTTCATTAGGTTTTTTCAATGTTTTTTATTTTTTTAAGGATTTTTAGGGATTTTTAGGTTTTTTATAATTTTTAGGGGTATTATTCATTTTAATATATTTTAGGGGTTTTGGGGGGTTTTTTCGATTTTTTTTCGATTTTTTGTTTTGAGGTGTTTTAAGGTTTTAAATTTTTTTAATATTTTATTCTCATTTTTTACGGTTCTTAGATTTTTTATGATTTACGGGAATTTAAGATTTATTGGATTTTTATGGTTTTCAAGGGTTTTTAGAGATTATGAGGGGTTTTCAGTGTTTTTTTGGGTATTTTTGGGTGTGTGTGTTTTTTATTTTTTTATTTTTTTTATTGTTTTTTATTGTTTTTTATAGTATTTTAAAATTTTTGGGGTTTAAATGGATTCTAAAGAATTTAGTGGGTTTTTTTGATTTTTTACATTTTTAGTGTTTTTACATCCCTTTAGGGTTTTAATTATTTTAGGATTTTTTATGGGTTTTTACAATTTTTAAGGTTTTAGGTTTTAAAGGGCTTAAAGTGTTTTAATTTTTTACGTTTTTCTTTGGGTTTTTAGTGTTTTTAGTTTTTTTTATAATTTTATGGATTTTAAGTGATTTGTTTCATTTTTATTGTTTTTAGGGATTTTAGGGAATTTCAGGGTTTTAGGGTTTTTAGTTTTTTAGCGATTTATAGTATTTTTTGTTTTTTACTCTTTCTTTGAGTTATTTAGGGTTTTTAATTTTTTTCGAGTTTATTTAAATTTTTCTGGGTTTAAATCGTTTAAAAAAATTTAGTTGTTATTTTAATATTTTATTAGTTTTTAGTGTATTTATGTTTTAAGGGTTTTTTTTGGGTTTTTAAGGGTTTTATGGGTTTTTGGGTCTTTTAGTGTTTTTACCTTTTTAACGTTTTAGGGGTTTTAATTATTTTAGGTTTTAATGCAATCTTAGGGGATTTTAGGGTTCATTACGGGTTTTATTTTTATTTTTTAGCATTTTTTCGTTTCATTGGGATTTTGTGATGGGTTTTAGGGGTTTTAGGGATTTTTAGGGGTTTTATGGTTTTTTTGGTTTTAGTGTTTTATGGTTTTTATTGTTTTTGTTGGTTTTTTCAGGGTTTTATTTTTTAGGTTTTTAATGTTTTATTACAAGCTGTAAGGTTTTTTTTAGAATTTTTACATTTTTAGTGAGTTAACGTATTTTATTTTATTTTTAAGTGTTGTTATAGTATTTAGGGATTTTTATGGTATTAGTGGATTTAGTGTTTTGGGGGTTTTATGTTTTTCTTCATTTTTAGGGATATTTTATTTTTTAGGTTATTATTGTTTTTAGAGGGGTTTTACATTTTTGGGTCTTAAAGGGTTATTATAGTTTTTAGCAGAATTTTGGGGTTTTATGGTGTCTAATGGAATTTTAATTTTTTAGGGGTTTTATATTTTTTAGTGGTTATAGGGGTTTTAGTGTCCTTTTAGAGTTTTTAGGAATTTCATAGTTCTTTAGACTTTTGTGGTATTTAAGTGTTTTTTTGGTTTCTAAGGTTTTCTTATGGGTTTTTAGTGTTTTTTGGGTTTTATACATATATATGAATTTTTATGGATTTTAATAATTTTATGGTTTATTAGGGTTTTTAAGGATTTTGAGGGGGGTTTGGATATTTAGGGTTTTTAGTACATTTTAGGTCTTAATGTTTTTAAGTGTTTTAGGTTTTTATGGTTTTATTTGGGTTTTTTACAGTTTTTGTTCTTTTATGTTTTTTAGGGGTTATTAAATTTTAATCCTTTTAGGGATTTTAATTATATTTTGTTGTTTAATTTTTTCTTAGTTCATTTTTATTATTTAAGGGTTTTATAGGTTTTAAGTTATTTTTAGTGTTTTGGGTAATTTTTTTATTTCTAGGTGTTTTAGTGATTTTTAAGTCTTTTAGGGTTTTTAGGGTTTTTAGGGTTTTTATGGTTTATATGGGTTCTACGTGTTTTTAATGGATTCTTAGGGTTTTATATTTTATAGGTTTTTATTTATTTTTAGGGAACTTTTTATGTTTTTTAGGGTTTTTAGGGATTTTGAGGGAAAGGATGATGTGAGGGTCAGGCTATCCCCCCCCCCCCCAATTTATTATAAATAAAAAGAGACACAGCAGACAAGGGAGGGGAGGGGACAATCGACCCAAACCCAAAAACCCTTAACGACCCAAGACAAAAGACCCAAAAAAAGAAAAATCAAGAAGGAAAAAAACACGCAAAATAAAATAGCTACCACCATCATCCAGCGTCAACCAACATCCAGCAGCTCACAGCTAACCAACAACCAGCATCCAAACTCAAATAGCAATCCACATCCAGCAGCAGCACAACCATAAACCACAGCTTCAGCACCTCCCATCCAAGAAGCAACCAGCATCCAGAACCGCGAGCATCTAACATCACAAAACCACCAACATCCAACATCACATAGCCACCAGCACCAATTCCAAAAAACACAGCTATAGAAGTCTTCCAGCACCCACCACCTCCAAACCTCATGGAAAGAGGCAGCCTATAACCAGCAGCTCAACAACCAGCAACCATTACTTCCAAACCAAAAAGCATCCAGCAACCAGTAAATGGAACCAACCAACTCCCATTCAAAGGAAAGAAAGCCATGAATAGCAGCACCCACATCTAGCATATGACATATAGAACAACCATTAGCATAAGACCACCATCGCCCATGCCCCAGACCAATAGATTCATTGCATCCTAGCCTCCCAGCAAGCACTATCCAGCACT
This sequence comes from Viscum album, assembly GCA_963277665.1. Classification (NCBI taxonomy): domain Eukaryota; kingdom Viridiplantae; phylum Streptophyta; class Magnoliopsida; order Santalales; family Viscaceae; genus Viscum; species Viscum album. Next base: position 1,418,757,519 of record OY728136.1, on the reverse strand, counting down.
GAAGTTTCCGAAACCCAGCAAAATCTTTCACACCTACAAAGATAGTTGCGCCTGCATCTATCATACCACAACAGACAATTCCGGAACCAAGCCACAGTAACCAACACCAAAAGTGGTTCTCATCCAAACCATCCACAACCACAAAGCAGAAAAGCTTGAAAAGCAGAGAATTCAATCCAGAAAATCCAGTAAAGAACCTATTGACCAGAAAATGGACCAGCACACAGCAACACCGAAGAAAACTTGCAGTAGAATCGGCCAGAACCGTAGGAGAGACAACATACCAGACCCTCCAAGATCTGATCCTCCTAAGCTGTGGAAAGATGGAATCGGCTTGAACCGCAGGCACCAACTCGATCCAACCACGCGATGTCTCCTCTGCCGATCTAAGAGACCATCGAGGAGTGCCTTCTGAAAAAGCAGATCTGAGTCAAAGCGCCGCAACCGAGCCAGACCAAAGCCGCCATCTTGAAAAATCATTCTAAGCCGTCATCAATCGCAAAACGCCCATCATCAACCGCCAAGGATCTTCACCATTGAGGGTTTGTTGACCTCACCAAAGCACCGCCGAAGGAGGCCGTGGAGAGAAAGCATGATGAAGAGGACGACGACACCATGGAGCCCAGAATCGGAGCGCCCTCAGGGACGAAACCAAGTAGCAAAGCAGCAAGACAAAGCAAATACATCGAAATTTCAGATCTGGAGCCAAGGTTGACTTCGACGTCGACCTCGCAGACTTTACCCAAACCACCGAGAAACCATCATTGCCGCCACCACGGAGCAACAAAGATAGCATCCGAGGAATAGGAAGGTCCAGATCTATTAGATCTTCTCCAAACCAGACCAAATCATCATCACCTTCCCCATACACAACCCACTAGATCCCTCCGCCAACAAGCATATGCCTCATATTCCACCATTGAACAAGGGAAGAAAGCCTATGAACTCTATCAACATCAAAAATCTTGGTCTGGAATTGATCCACAGAGCCGAAGAGAAGGGATCCGAGAGGGAACCTTGAGATTTTAGGGGTTTTTTATTTTTTAGTGGTTTACCGTTTCTTAGATTTTTTAATACTCTTATGGATTTAAAGTGTTTATAGAGTTTTTAGTTACATTTAGGGTTTATATTTAGTTTTTGGGTTTTGTATGTTTTTAAGGGTTTTATGGTTTTATGCATATTTAGTATTTTTAGGGACAATTTATGTTTTTTCTGTTTTTTAGGTTTTTTAACATTTTTAGGCTACTTGGGTCTTAAGTGGTTTTACTATTTGATGGTTTTCTTAGAATTTTTTAGTGTTTTTTGAGTTTTTTACATTTTTAGGGATTTTAGAAAATTTTTATGAATTTTATGGTAATTAGGAAATTTAGGGTTGTAGGGTTTTTATGGTTTTTAAGGATTCTGTTTTTTAGGGTTCTTATGTTTTTATATGTTTTTAAGCATTTATTAAGGGTTTTACATATATTTACGTATTTTTAAAATTTTATCTATTCTTAATAATTTTTTAGACTTTTTCAGTTTTTATGGATTTTGTGTGTTTATAAAGCTTGTTTGGATTTTTAGGGGTTTTTTATTTTACGGGTTTTTTGGTTTCTAGGAATTTTAAGGATTTTATAGTTTTCTACTATTTTATGGAATTAAAGGGTATTTATATTTTGTAGTGGGTGTTTATGTTTTATGGGTTTTATGTTTTTTAATGGTTTAAGGGGTTTAGATTTTTTTAGGTTTTATGGTTTTTATGGCCTTTTAGAGGGTTTTAGGAATTTTATCCATTTTAGGATTTTAGGGTCTTTATGTGTTTTTATGTTTCCAAGTATTTGTTTGGGGTTTTTCATGGTTATCAGGGTTTTTTACATTTTACGGGATTGTTTTCGTATTTTTTATTGTTTTTAGGGGTTTTTACGGTTTTTAGCGATTTTGATGCTTTGGGGGGATTTTATGGTTTTTAATCCTTTTTGGGATCTTGGGTATTTTGATGGTTTTTAGGTTTTTAAGATTTTCATAAATTTTTTATGGTTTTTAAGGTTTTCTATGTTTTAAGGGATTTTTAGTGAATTTTTTATAATTTTTACGTTTTTAGTATTTTTAGTGATTTTGACTATTTTTATGGGGTTTAGGGATTTTTGGGTTACTATGGGTTTTTAAATAGTTTAGTGTTTTTAATGTTATTTATATTTTTTGACATTTTTAGTGGTGTAAAGTATTTTTATTATTTTTTGTGATTTTTTAAGGGGTTTATGTTTTTTTGGGGGGGGGGGGGGGGGTTGGGTTTTTAGGGTGTTTTTAGTGGGTTTTTTGGTTTTTTGTCATTTTTTAGGTTATGAGGGTATTAAGTGTTTTTAGGGTTTTGAGATATTATAATGGTTTTCATGGTTTTTAGGGATTTTTATGGACATTATATTTTTCAGGATTTTTTATGATTTTTATGGATTTTGTCGTTTTTTGGGTTTTTTGGGGTTTTTTCTTATTTGGATTTTTTTGGATTTTTTAGTGCTTTTTTGGTTTTTAATGTTTTCGTTGAATTTTTTACGGTTTTTAGATTTTTTATTTTTCTAGGATTTTTTTAGGATTATTTAAAATATTTATGTGTTTTTTTGTTTTTATGGAATTTCTTTCTTTTTAGTAGGTTTAGGCATTTATGTTTTTTTTAGTTTTTATTGGTTTTTTTGAGTTTTTAGTGTTTTTAAGGGTTTTTTAGTTTTTAAAATTTTTTGGAATTAAATTTGTTTTTAATTGGATTTTTTTTTATTTTGATGGGTTTTTTATGTTTTTTAGGAATTTTTAATGTTTTAGAGGTTTTTTAGGGTTTTTGCTTTCTTTTTATGGTTTTTTGTGTTTTTCAGTTTTTAGGGGTTTAAAGTGTTTTTTTAGTTTTTAAGGTTTTATTATTGTTTTTCTTGATTTTTTTTATACTTTTAGATATTTTTTTGTATTTTTTAGAGTTTCTTTGGTATTTTAAAGATTATATGGATTTTTAGAGTTTTTAATGTGTTTAGGGGTTTAAATGGATTTTATATTTTTAGCGGGGTTTTTGGGTTTTAGGGGATTAATGGAATGTTAGGGTTATTATTGGGTTTTTATGACTTTATTGGTTTTTAGATAAATTTATTGTTTTTATGGTTTTTTGATGTTTTAGGGCCATATTATGGGTTTTGATAATTTTTAGTGTTTTTAGGGTTTTATGGTTTTTAAGTGGATTTAATTTATTTTAGTTTTCTTTGGGTTTTAAGGGGGTTTTAGGGTTTTTTTGTTTTCAGGGATATTTACGTATTTTTTAGTTTTTTATATTTTTTAGGGGTTTTAGGTATTATGAGGTTTTTTTGGGTATTTATGGTTTCTTGGGATTTTATGGTAATCTATTGTGTTTTTTACCATTTTTTTGGTGTTTATGATTTTTGGGTTTTTTAGTTTTAGGGGTTTTCATGGGTTTTAAGTGTTTAATGTTTTTAATGTTTTCTTTGGTTTCTATTGTTTTTAGGGTTTTTAACATTTTTTTATATTTTTATGGATTTTGATTATTTTTATGGATTTTTTGGGGTTTTTTTGGTATTTTTACAGTTTTTAGGGTTTTGGGGATTTTAGGTTTTTTATGATTTTTTTAGTTTTTATGGATTTTTTTGTTTTTAGGGGTATTAGGTTTTTGAATGTTTTCTATTTTTTTATGGGTTAAATGGGTTTAAAAGTTTTAGAAGATTTTATGGGTTTTATGTGTTTTATATATGGGTTTTAAGTATTTTTTTATATTTTTATGAGATTCTTAAGGTCTTTTAGGGTTTTCTGGTTATTTCATTTTTAGATATTTTTAGGAATTTTTTAATCATTTTATGATTTTTAGGGTTTTAGAGATTTTAGTGGTTTTAGTGGTTTTTTGGTTTTTTGGGATTTTAAGGGGGGGGGTTATTTTTTATGGTTTTTTGTGTTTTTTGTCATTTTTAGGGTTTTAAAGGGTTTTTAGAGTTTTTAGTGGTTTTATGGTTTTTATGGGATTTTATAGTGATTTATAGTTTTTTGTAATTTTTAACGTCTTTTATAGGTTTTTTCATTTTTAGGTTTTTAGTGGTATTATGTGGTTTTAGGTTTTATGGTTTTCATGGTTGTTAGGGGTTTTTACATTTTAGGGATTTTTTGGGATTTTAAGGATTTTAATGATTTTTAGAGTTTATAGGGTTTTTGAGGGGTTTTATGTTTTTTTTATTTTTAGTAATTTTTAGATTTTAAAGTGGTTTTAAGTGTATTTTGGTTTTAAAATATTTCTTTGGGGTATTCATGGTTTTTATGGTTTGTTAATTTTTTTTTGATTTTATGTATTTTTTTTAAATTTTATGTATTTTTTTGATTTTACTGTATTTTAAGGGGTTATGTGGTTTTTTCAGTATTTTCTGCTTTCAAGGATTGTTGGATTATTAGGTTTTTTGTGTTCTTAATGTTTTACAAGGTTTTCTTAGTTTTTTTTATATTTTTTGTTTTTTAAAGTGTTTTAAGATTTTTTAGTTGTTTTAAGGGTTTTTCAGTTTTTTTGGAATTTTTATAGTTATAGGAGTTTTTTGGGGTTTATAGTTTTTTTTTTTAAATTAATGGGGTTTTGGGGTTTTATTATTTTCATTTTAGGGGTCTTAAGTGTTTTTAGGATTTTAAGGATTTCTTATGTATTTTCAGGGCGTTTAGAGTTTTTAAATTTTTTAAAATTTTTAGAGATTTCATAGTATTTTTTTTCTTTTTGGATTTTTTGGAATTTTGTGATATTCAGAATTTTTGTGAGGTTTTAAGTTATTATAGGTTTTTAAGGTTTTTCATAGGGTTTTCAGGGTTGTCAGAGTTTTTTATATTTTTTGGGATTTTTATGGAATTTAATAATTTTTATGGTTTCATAGGTTTCAAGAATTTTGAGGGTGTTTTAGTGTTTTTGGGTTGTTTAGTGTTAAATTATAAATTTTGGGTTGGTATGGTTTTTTATGTTTTTTATGGTTTTATTTTTTATTATATATTTTAAAAAATTTAAGGGTTTAAATGCCTTTTAGAGTTTTTAGTATTTTTTGGATTTTTATGGGGTTTTAGTGTCTTTTAAGGAGTTTTGGGGTTTTTATGGTTTTTAGGGTCTTTAGTTGTTTTAATGGTTTTTAGGGGTTTTATGGGTTTTTGGGGTTTTTGGGTTTTTTACTGATTTTTTTTGTAAGGAATTTTATATATTTTTCGGGTTTTGAGCCTTTATTCTGGATTTTCAAGTATATTTGGTTTTCTTATGTTTTTAAGGATTTTAGTAATTTCTTATGATTTTTAGGGGTTTAGGTTTTTAGAGATTTCGAGTATTTTTAGGGTTTTAGTGTTTTTATGGGTTTTCTAGGTTTGTGGGATTTGTTATTTTTTATTTTATAAGAATTTTTAACAGTTATTAATGTATTTAGGGGTTTAAAGGGTTTTTAATAATTTTAGTGATTTTATAGGGTTTTGGGGGTTTTGGGGGTTTTAAATAATTTTATGGGGTTTTTTATTGTTTTTAGATTTTTTTGGGGGTTTTGGGTGTATTTTGGTTTTTGACGGGTTTTTGGGGTTAATTATGTTTTTAAGGGTTTAAGGGTTCTTCTTGTTTTAAGGTTTTCATAGGGTGTTTAAGGGTTTTTAGGATTTTTTTAAATTTTAATGGATCTTAAGTGATTTTTTTAGGTTTTTATGGTGTTTAGGGATTATCGATATTTTTGTGTTTTCGAGGGTTTTACGGTATTTCATGGTTTTTATGTTTTTACGGTATTTTTGGGTTTTTAGGGATTCTTTTAGATCTTTAAGTTTTAAAAGGTTTCTATTGTTTTATTAAGGTTTTTTAGGGTTTAAATGGTTTTATATTTTTTTTTACTTTTTAGGGTTTTTAGGGTTTTTAGGTTTTGAAGAGTTTTATGTTTTTCAGGGTTTATGGTATTTAGTATCTTTAGGGGTTTTTAGTATTTTTAGTGTATTTTTGGTTTTTAGGGTTCTAAATAATTTTTAGGATTTTAGGGTTTTCTTAATGGTTTTCATGGCTCATTGGGTTTTTTTATGTTTTTATGGATTTCAAAGGTTTCATTTGGAGTTTTATGGTTTTTAATGATTTTGAAGGGTATTAAGGGTTTTAAGGTTTGTTTTTTTATTTTGGTTTTTACTATTTTTATGTTTTTTATAGGTTTTAAATAGTTTTAGGTTTTAATCATTTATTAGAGATTTTCTGGGTTTGTATGGTCTTTTACATTTTTATGGATTTTATTTATTTTTTGTATTTTTATGGTTTTTTATGGTTATATGGTTTTTAGGGATTTGGATGGTTTTAGAGTTTTTAGGTGTTCTTCTTAAACATTTTAGCAAGGTTTGGTGTTTTGAATTTTTTTTGTGTTTATATGGTTTTATATTGTATTTTAATTTTTTTGGCGTTTAAAGTGGTTTTGGAGTTTTTATTGGTTTCTTTAGTTTTATAGGTCCTTAGGTTTTTTTAACATGTTTTGGGGTTTATAGTTTTTAGTGGGTTTTAGGGTTTTTAGGGTCTTTTATACTTTTTTGGGTTTTAGTGTTCTTTATGTTTTTTATGGTTTTTTAGTGTTTTTAGGTTGTTAATGATGTCTTATGGGGTTTCAGGGTTTTTAGGGTTTTCAGTGTTTTCATGTTTTTAGGGTTCTTTATGGATTTCTGTTTTTAGATTTTTTAGGTCTTTTAATGGTTTTTAGGGTTCTTATAATTTTTTAGGTTTTTAGGGGGTTTTAGTGTTTTAGGTTTTTATGGTTTTCTTAAGGTTTTTATATTTTTTGTGATTTTAGAGTTTTTAATTATTTTTATGGTTTTTAGGGTTTTTAGGGATTTGAGTGTTTTGGGGTTTTTTAGTGATTTTATAGATTCTTTTGAGGTTGGTATTTTTTGAGTTTTATGGTTTTTAAGGGTTTTTAGAGATTCTTAAGGTTTTGAGGTGTTTAAATGGTATTATAGTTTTTAGTTCTTTTGGGTATTTTGTTAGGTTTTTTTAAGGTTTCTTGGGGGATTTATTGTTTAATGGGTTTTAATGTCATTAAGATTTTATGTTCTTTTAGGTTTTTATGGGTATTAATTATTTTTAGTTTTTTAAGGTTTTCCTCATATTTTTAGGTTTTTTATTTATTTTTAGGCCTTTAGGGATTCTTATTATATTTCTGTATTTTCATGGTGTTTGGGGTTTTTAGGTATTTTGTGGGTTTTTTATAAATTTTTATGTTTTTAGGGATTTTTAATATTTTTTTTTGTTTTTAAGGTTGTATTAGTGGTTTCTAGGGTTTTATACATTTTTTACTAATTTTTAAATATATTTTTGTATTTTTATTTTTTTTTGGGTTTTTAGGGATTGTACGTGTTTTATGATTTTTTAAGGATTTAGGTTTTTATGGTTTTTTTGTTTTTATGGATTTTTATGAGTTTTCAGTGGTTTTAAGGATTTTAAGAGTTTTTAATGTTTTTAGGGGTGTAAAGGTGTTTCAATTTTCAATTGGTTTTTGAGTTTATATTGGGTTTTGGGGTCTTATTGGGTTTTAGTGTTTTATGGGATTTTATAGTTTTTAGGAATATTTAGTGTTTTAGGTTTTTTATAGTTTTTAGTGGTTTAGGGGGATGAAGTGTTTTTATGTTTTTATAGTATTCATAGGATTTTTTAGGGTTTTTATGGTTTTTTACATTTTTAAGGAATTTACCGAATTTTTAGGACTCTTATAGTATTTATGGTTTTTATTGATTTTGAGTGATTTTATGGTTTTTCCATTTTTTGTTTTCTTATGTTTTATAGGGGTCTTAAGTATCTTTAGTTTTTTGGGGTTTTTGTTTGGGTTTTTGGGGTATTTTTGGACTTTATGATATTAGGGATTCTATGGTATTTTTTTATTTTTATGGTTTCTTAGGGTTTTTAGTGATTTTTATGGGTTTTAGGGGTTTTATGTTTTTTTTTTGGAATTTTAGTATTTTTTTTGTTTTTACAGTTTTTATTGTTTTTTAATGTTTTCTATCCATTATAGGGAATTAATGTTTTATTAAATTTTGTAGTGGGTTTTTATGGTTTTTATGGTTTTATTGATTTTTATGGTTTATAGGGGTTTTATGGTTTTCAAGGAATTTATGGTTTATTTAGTATTTTAGGGTTTTTCAGAATTTTTATACTTTTTAGGATTTTTAGGGTTTTAAAGTGTTTATAAGTTTTTAAATTTTTCATAGGATATTTTATTATTCTTGAGGTTCTATACATTTTGATGGATTTTTTTGGTTTTTTTGGTTTTTATGTGTTTATAGGTTTTGTAGATTTTTTGGGATTTTTTAGGGTTTATACGGAATTTTGGGTTTTTAGTAATTTTTTTAGGTTTTTAGTTATGTTAATTATTTCAAGGTTTTAAAGGTTTTCATATGTATTTTCAAGGTTTCTATGGTTTTTTATATTAAGTGGTACTTTTAGGACATTTTATAATTTTATGGGTTTTAGGGTTTTTAGGGATTTTGAAGGTTTTTATAGATTTTAGGGTTTTTAGTGTTTTAATTTTTTTTGGGTTGTTATGGTTTTTTAAATTTTTAGGGGTATTACGTTTCTTTATAGTTTTTACTGGTTTTATTAGTTTAAATCGTTTTTAATTGTTTTTTGTGTTTTTATGTTTTTGTGGGGCTTTATGGGTTTTAGCATTTTTTAGGTTTTTGAGGTTTTTATGTATTTTTAGGTTTTTTAGATTTTCTTAGTGTTTTCATTGTTACTAGTAGTTTTACATTTTTAGGTTTTTTTATGTTTTTATGATTTTTTATAGTTTTTGGGGTTTTGGGGGTTTTTAGGGATTTTTTAGTTTTTTGGGTTTTTACCATTTGTTTTGGGATTAAGGTGTTATACGTGTTTTTAGGTTTTTAAGATTTTCTTAGTATTTTTTTAGATTTTAAGGGTTTTTATTTTTTTAGATATTTTTGGGTATTTTTAATGGTTTTTATGGGTTTTTTGGTTTTTAGTGACATTGAGGGGGTTTTTTGGGGGGTTTAGAGTTTTTTTACATTTTTAGGGATTCAAACAATTTCTAGATGTTTACTCGTTTTTTTACTTTCTTTATGAGTTATTATTGGGTTTTAAGGTATTTTGTGGTTTTAAAGTTTTAGGGATTTACAGGGTTTTTAGCCTATTCTTTAGGTTTTAGTGTTTTTAGTGTTTTTTTTATTTTTAGGTGTTTTATGTGTTTTTTGGGTCTTAAGTTTTTCTTAGGGGTTTTCATGGTTTCTCTATTTTAGACATTTAGTTTACTTTTTTAATATTTTATTTGTTTTTAGGGTGTTTAGGGATTTTACGGTTTTTAAGGGATCTTAAGGTTTTTAGTGTTTTTACATTTTTAGGGATTTTAAAGTTTTTAAGAATTTTTATGCAGTTTTATAGACTTTATTTGTTTTTAGGGTTTTTTAGTGTTTAAGGAGTTTTTCAATTTTTTGGTTTCTAGGATTTTTTCTTATTTTAGGGGGTTTAAGGTTTTTAAAAGTTTTTAAGCATTTTTAGGGGTGTAAAGGGTTTTGGAGTTTTAGTGGTTTTTTGGTATTTTGGGGTTTAAGAGGATTTTAGATTTTTTTTTAGGATTTTAATGGTTTTTTGGGGATTTTATGGTTTTTTTAGTTTTTATGGGTTTTATGGTTTTTGAGTGTTTTTGGGACAATTTATGAATTTTGAGGGTTTTAATAGTTTTTAAATTTTTAGGGGTTTTAAGTGTTTTAGTTTTTTAAGGTTATCTAAAGATTTTTCATGGTTTTTTGGGTTTCTTACATTTTAAGGTATTTTTAAGGCTTCTTTATGATTTTTATGGTTTTTACAGTTTTAGGTATTCTTAGAGGGTTTTTTGGATTTTTTTAGGTTTTTCTGGTTTTATTGGTTTATTTTGTTTTTGGGGTGTTTAGAGTATATTAGGTTTTTATGGGTTTTCAAGTAATTTAATGCATTCAGTATTTTAAAGGGTTTTACAGTTTTTAGTGGTTTTTGTCATGGGTTTTATGGTTTTTAGTGCTGTTTATGTTTTAAGGGATTTATGTTTTTTATTGTTTTTCTAGTTTAGAGAGACTTCTAGATTTTTTGGTGGGGGTTTACGTATTTTAAATATTTCTTATGGTTTGTTAGGATTTTTTGTATTTTTTAGACATTTAGGGATTTTTAAGCCCTTCTTATTATTTTTATAGTGTTTTAGGTTTTTAGGGATTTTGAGGGTTTTCACTTTTTTTAGATTTTTTAGGTTTTTTGTTTGTTTTTTGGGATTTTTTAATCTCTTTATTTTTTTAGAGTTTTTAATATTTTTAGTGTTTTAATGGGTTTTAGAAGTTTTAGTGGTTTTTATGGTATTATGGGTGTTTCATTTTTTAAGGGTTTTTTGGTTTTTTATGGTTTAGGGGTATCTTGGTATTTATAGGGGTTTTTTGGGTTTTTTTCATTTCATAGGTTTTTATGGGTTCCATGTGATTTTAGGTTTCTATTGTTTTCATTTGGTTTTTCTATGTTTTTAAACATTATATATATATATTTTAATTTTTAGTTATTTTTTAGTATTTTTATGGTTTTAGGGGTTATTGGGATTTGGAGGGGTTTTAGGATTTTTTAGGGTTTTAGCCTTTTATATGTCTTTTCATGGTTATAAATGTTTTTACCTTTTTAATATTTACATTGGGGATTTCATTGTTTTTATATTTTTTATGTTTTTAGAGATTTTTATGGATTTTTTACGAATTTATTGTTTTTTAGTGTTTTTAATTATTGTGAGTGTTTTGATGGGTTTTTAGGGTTTTTAGGGTTTTAATTGTGTTTAGGGGTTCTAGATCTTGTTTTAGTTTTTAGAGTTTTAAGGTTTTTTAGAGTTTTTTTAATATTTTTAGTGTTTTAAATGTATTTTATAGTTTTCATGGGGTTTTAGGTTTTTTATGAGTTTTATAGTTTTTTTAGGTTTTTGGTGTTTTATGGATTTCAGTGGTTTTAGGGTTTTTAACCATTTTTAAGTTTTTCTAGATTTTAATGGTTTTTAGGTTTCTATTGTTTTCTCATGGGTTTTCACGGTTTTTTATGATTCAAGGGATTTTTGGGTAGTTTTTATATATTTTTATGATTTTTGGTGGGTTTTAGGGATGTTGAGGGTTTTATGGGTTTTAGGGTTTTATGGTTTTTAGAATTTTTAATGTTTTTAGTGGTTTTAAGTGATTTTTGTTTTTTATGTTTTTCATAGATTTTTATAGGGGTTTTCGGGGGTTTATGAGTTTTATCTGTTTTTATGTTTTTAGAAATCATTATAGATTTTTCGGGTTTCTATGTTTTTTAGTGTGTTAAGGATTTTGAGGGTTTTTAGGGGGTTGTAGGTTTTTATGGTTTTGTTAGGTTTTTAGGGATTTTTGTGTTTTTAGTATTTTGAGGTCTTTGTAGTTTTTTATGATTTTTATTAATTTAAATGGTTTTTTTGAATTTAGTGGATTTTTAGGTTTTTATGGGCATTTAGTGTTTTTTAGGGATTCTAGGTTTTTTATAGTTTTTTAAAGTTTTTTGGGATTTTTTTTTATTATTTTTAGGGTGTTGGTGTTTTTAGTTTATTTAGGGGTTTCAAGTTTTTTTTTAGTTTTTACTGTTTTATTAGGGAAGAAGAGGTGTAAGACTAGGAAAGCCTAGCCCCCCCCCCCCCCAAATAAATAATACTGAAACAGACTGCTACAAGGTGGGCCTACAAGGGTGAGAGTGTATCTCACCCTTTAGATCTGAATCGACAAACGAAGTACAAAAATGTGGAGTGACGAAGGACCACATCGAACATCTTTCCTCAATCGCTCTTTTGGATAGAGCATCTGCAACCGAATTGGCCTCCCTATATGTATGTGAAATACAAATGCTAAGGGTCCGAGAAATATTAAGACACTCAATCCAATGCGGTAGAAGTCTCCACGGGATGTCCCTGGAAAAACCTTTGAGCGCGGCCACCACGAGAAACAAATCATACATAATCCAAAGCCTTGTCAACTTTAACTGACTCAAAAATTTCACAACCGTTATGATAGCTTATAGCTCTGCTTCATACGCACATCCATCCCCAATATAATGGAAGAAGTATCCCTTTACGAATCCCTGGGAGGTGCGAAAAACTCCACCACACCTTGAGGGTCCAAGAGCTCCCATGGTCGCACCATCAACATTTACCTTTATCCGTGATGGGTGTGGCGGAATCAATCTAATGTACTTCCGGACCAGCGGTTTTCTACTTCTACAAGCAACCCCAAGGGAGCGCAAGACTATCAGATCACTAACATCATTGAGCATCGAACCTATTTGTAAGCATGAGGCATTCTGGATCATCTTGTGGATGGTCCCCCCCCCCATGCCGTGATAGGGGCTGTCGATTGACAGTCATAGCATTGCATGAAGCCCAAACATAGTGAACAGTCGCCGCCACTCCAGCTAGAAGTAGTTTGTGGACATGGTCGCTTCGGTTCATATCCACCAGGTAGGGTAAGAAGTCGCAAATCAATCCTCAGAGGCTGCAAGTCTGACCGAAGCATTGTAACAGGTAGGGCCAATGTTTTGAAGAAAAGGTTAATTTTAAATTGATATGATTGTAGTAATCCTAAGCATTCATGAATAATAAACAGGTATATGCATGTTTCTAGCCAACCGTCTTCAGCTGCTGATGAGTTAGGAGCCGATTCCTCCCGATTTTCCATATAAGAACAAAGAATGAGGGGGGAATTAAAGGTGTTCTAATTTTAAACAACCACGATGGAGAGGCTAGACCTTGTGGGCACTTGAATCCGTAATAGTCATAGGTATTAAATTTCCCAATCATACTGGGCATCCATATGAGTGTATCAAGGTCAACAAAGGCATATCGCTGGACTGGAATGACAATATTGTCTGGGAGTCATATCCCTGAGTCACTATGTTGACAGATGAAGCCAGCAATGGTTAAATTCGACTTGTCCTAGGGTGGCATTATCACCTCTGAGATGGGAAACTCCAACCATTGGGTAGTCCCACAATTCAGTGCAGAGTTTCTTGACAAAATCCTTTTTCATTGAGACATGATATCCCTGTACGAAGAGTGCAAAGTAGGCCAGACTGAGGAAGATATATACCCAGCAATGACATTGCATAGCCGGCATGTGAATCTCTCCTTGAGAAAGTCCAAACCATCACCATGGGGCTTGAGTAGGCTCAAGGTGAACTTCCCAATCATGGAGTCATTAATGCGTCACTAATCCTTAATACCCACCCCACCCAGATCAATCGGCTTTGTGTAGTGCATCCAGGCCAGAGTGACCAACTTCCATTTGCTAATAGAACCTTTCTAGACAAATATCCTTATTTTTTCATTCATTATTTTAAGGAGATTGTCCGGCCATCTGTATATAGATAAATCATGCACAAACATAGAGGTAATAACAGAGTTAACTAGACATACCCTTCCAGCTTGGGATAGGCACTTTCCCTTCGATTTAGACATTTACTGAGTGATTTTAGAAGCAATGATCTCAAAGTATCAACTCTTTTCTCCCCCCCCCCCAAAGTACCCCAAGGTATGTAAAGGGAAAAGAGCCCCTCTCTACCCCAAGAACATTGGAAATTCAGAGCTTCCTGACAGGAGATACCCTATTGCCAACCATAATTGATGATTTCATTTTTCTGATTGTTTTTCCAGCCACACTCTCATAATGGAAAATGATTTGTCTGACTGTAGACATGGTTTTCTTATCATCCTTCCCAAACAGGAGGATGTCATCCCCATTTCATGTTATGTTTTTAGGGGTTTTATGGCTCTTTTGGCTTTTTAAGGTAGTTAAAATTTGTATTACTTTTAGGGTTTGAAAATGTTTTGAGATTTTTCTGTGGTTTTAGAGTTTTTGATGGGGTTTTAGGGTGTTTTATAATTTTTAAGGTTTTTTTGATTTTTAGGTTTTTAGGGTTTTGAGATCGTTTAGAGGTTTTTTAGTTTTTTAGGTTTTTATGGGTTTTATGTTATTTTAGGATTTAAGGTTTTCTTATGGGTTTTCAGGTATGTTAGGGGTTTTTTGGGTTTTTAGAGATTGTTTAGGATTTTCATGATTTTTAGGGTTTTTGGGATTTTGAGGGGGTTTAGGGTTTTGTGGGTTTTAGTGATTTTTTGGTTTTATTAGGGTTTTATGAATTTTTAGGTTTTTATGGTTTTCTTAGGTTTTTTAATTTTTTTTGAATGTTAAGGATTTTTTGATTTTAATATTTTTTAGGGTTTTAGGGATTTTAAAGGCTTTTCTAGTTTTTCGGTAATGGAACTTTTATGGTTTTTTAGATTTTCATTTTTTTTGATTTTAGGGTTTAAAAGTTTTTTAGTGTTTTTCAAATATTTTTACTGAATAAAAATGTGTTATAGTTTTTAGTGTTTTTTATGGTTTTATAGGTACTTGGGGTTTTTATGGATTTAGGGGTTTCATGGTTTTTTGGTTTTTTAGGGTTTTCGTAATTTTTTATGGGTTTTAAGTGTTTTTAGGTTTTTATATTTTTCGTAGTATTTGTACGGTTTTTAGGATTTTTGAAAATTATATAAATATTTATGATTTTTTAGTATTTTATTAGTTTTTTATGGTTTTTTTATTTTGAGGGGTTTTAGGGTTTTTAGTTTATTTATGATATATTTGTGTTTTATGGATTTTTGGAGTTATTAAAGTATTTTAAGGGTTTTCAGAGTTTTTTAATATGGGGTAGTGTTGAGGGTTTTCTAAAACAATTAGAGGATTTTTAGGGTTTTGTGGGTTTTGTGGGTTTTATGGGGTTTAAGTTCTTGGTGGTTTTACAGTTTTTAGGGGTTTAGGTTTTTCAGAGTTTTTTTTCATTTTTTATGTTTTTGGAGGGGTTTTCAGTGTATTTAGGTTTTTATGTTTTTGTTATGGTTTTTTATATTTTTAAGGTTCTTTAGTGTTTTTATGGTTTTTCGGGATTTTAAAGTTATTTTATATTATTAGGGATTTTTTTTATTTTTCCAACATTTTGGGTTTTTTATATTTTTTAGGCATTTTATTATTTTATAGTATTTTTGGGATTTTGTGAACTTTTATGTTTTTAAGGGTTTCTTAAGGTTTTTACGGTTTTTTTGTGTTCTTATGTTTTTAGATATTTTTATATCTTCTTTAGGATTTTAGATATTTTGATCCATTTTATGGTTTTTTTTTGGGTTTTTAGGGTTTTTATGGTTTTTTGGGTTTTTGGGTTTTTGGGTATTGTTTGAGTTCTCTATATTACTTATGATCTTTATCATTTTTTAATTTTCTACGGGTTTAAATGTATTTGAGAGTTGTTACAGGTATTTTAGCGTGTTTAGGGTTTTTATATTTTTAGGTGTTTTATGGTTTTTAGGGGGTTTAGGGTTTTAGGTTTTTTAGTTTTTATGGGTTTTAGGTTTATTTAGGTTTTTATGGTTTTCTTATGGGTTTTTTGTTATTTTGGGAGTTTTACACTTTTATGGATCTTTAGGTATTTTTTATGATTTTTTTTTTCAATTTTAGGGTTTTTAGGAATTTTGATATTTTTTTGGTTTTTATGGTTTTTAGGGTTTTTAGTGGGTTTTTGGTGTTTATGTTTTTAATTTTTTTAGGGTTTTATTTATTTAAAGTTTTTAAGGTTTTATTTGGGGGTTTCAATTTTTTATGGTTTATATGTTTTAAGTATTTTTAATGGAATTTTTTGTATTTTTATGATTTTTATGGTTTTTAGGGATTCGGTGGATTTTTATGGTTTTTTTGGGATTCTTTGGGTTTTTGGGTTTTTGGGGAATTATAGGTTTTTAATTATTTTAGGATTTTAAGGATTTATTAAGTGTTTTCAAGTTTTTTACGGTTTTTATAATTTTTAATATTTTTAGGGATTTCTAGGTTTTTAGGGTTTTTTAGCCCGTTTTGGGTTTTTATGATTTATTTCTGGGTTTTTAGAATTTCATGACTTTTTTAGGGGTCTTTAGGTTTTTTATGTTTTTAACTCTTTTAGTTGTTTAAAGGGTTTTTAGAGTTATCAGTATTTTATATGGGGTTTTATAAATTTTTCAGGTTTTAGGGGTTTATAGTTTTTTGTGGGTTTTGAGAGTTTTTAATGTGTTTTGTGGTTTTAATATTTTTTTAATGTTTTTATGGGTTTTTAGTGTTTTTAAATTTTCAAGGTTTTCTTATGAGTTTTCGGAATTTTTAGGGTTTTTATATATTTTCGGATTATTAGGGATTTTAGGATTTTTGGGTTTTTATCGTTTTATATCCTTTTTAGGGATTTTAAGAGTTTTTAGGTTTGTAAGGTTTTCGTGGGTTTTTTCCGGTTTTGTATATTTTAAGAAATTTTTATGCTTTTTAAGGTTTTTTAGGGGTTTTATGGTTTATAGGGATTTTGAGGGGATTTATGGTTATTATGGTGTTTATGGGTTTTAAGGTGTTATTGCGGTTTTTATTGTTTTTAAGGTTTTTATGGTTTTTATTTTTTTTCAAAGTTTAAAGGGGGTTTTACAATTTTAAGAGGTTTTTAGTATTTTTATGGGGTTTTAGTGGTTTTTAATATTTTGTGGGGATTATGGTTTTTAGGGTTCTAGGGGGTTTTAGGGGTTTTAGTGAGTTTTAAGGGGTTTTTATGTTTTTATGTTTTCTGGGGGTTTTATGTATTTTTTTTTTAAATAATTATTATGTGTTTTTATGTTTGTTTGTGTTCTTCACATTTTTAAGGGGTTTAGGGTTTTTATAATTTAATGTTTTTTATTAGGTTCTTAATAATTTTTATGGGTTTTAAATTTTTTGGGGGGTTTAGGGTTTTATGGTTTTTTTTTGTTTTTAGTTTTTGCAATTTTTTGGGTTTTTTGATTTTTTCAGTTTTTTAACATTTTAGAAATTTAAATGATTTTTTTATTTTAGTTGTTTTTAGGGTTTCATCATTTTTTTAAAGGTTATTGTGGATTTTTATCGTTTTTATGTATTTTTAAGGGTTTTAGGTTTTTTAGGGATTTTAGTGTTTTTAGGTTTTTAAAGGGTGTTAAGTATTTTTATTTTTTTATGGATTTCTTATGGTTTTTCAGGGATTTTACAATTTTAGGTACTTTTAGGTATTTTTTGGATTTTTATAGTTATTTGGGTTTTTGGGGATTATTAAGGGTTTTACGGTTTTTTGAGTTTTTAGAATTTTTATAATATTTAGGGGATTGAAGTATTTACAGGTTTTTATGGGTTTCTTTGGTGTTTTTTAGGTTTTTTAGAGTTTTTACATTTTTATGTATTTTGGGGGAATTTTTAAGGACTATTATGGTTTTTAGGGTTTTTTAAGATTTTGAGGGTCTTTTAGGATTTTTATGGTTTTTAGGGTTTTAATGGTTTTTTAGGTTTTTAGGATTTTTTATTTCTTTTTGTTTTAATGTTTTTTAGAATTTTTAGCTTTTTAGAGGGTTAGAGGGTTTTTTAGTTTTATTGAGTTTTTATGGTTTTAGGGTTTTAGGTTTCTATTGGGTTTTAGGCGTTTTTATGTTTTTAGGGTTTTTATAGTTTTAAAGATTTTTTAGGGTTTTATGAATTTTTAGTTTTTTAGGGATATTGAGTGTTTATATGTTTTAATGGTTTTCTTAGTTTTTTTGGTCTTTTAGGGGTTTTCTAAATTTTTTGGATTTTTTTGATTTTTTTCTTATTTTTAGGTATTTTTAGGGTTCTAGAGTATTTTATGGTTTTTAGAATTTTTGTGGTTTTTAAGGTTTTTAAGGTTTTTTATTGTTTTTTATGTTTTTAGGGATTTTATGTGTATTTTGGGTTATAAAGATTTCTTAGGGTTTTTCTAGGCTTATGCGGATTTTATTGTGTTTTTACGGATTTTTAGGGCTATTTAGAGTGTTTATATTTTTTAATGAATTTAGGGATTTTGATATAGTTTATCATTGTTTGTAGATTTTAGAGTTTGTAGTGGATTTATGGTTTTTATGTTATTATTTTTTTTATTCATTTTATAGGGTTTTTTATGGTTATTATATTTTTTTATCATTTTCTAGGGATGAAAGGGTTTTTAGAGTTTTTAGGGGTTTATGGTTTAAAATGGGTTTTTGGGATTCAAATATTTTTATGGGTTTTCACATTTTTTAGGGGTTATTATGATTTTTAGGGAATTTAGGGTTTTTAGTTTTTCTTATGTTTTCAGGGGTTTCGAGTGTTTTTGGCTTTTTTGGGTTTTCTTGGGGGTTTTCATGGTTTTATGGTTTTTTATGTTTTTTTGATTTTTAGGGGTTTGGGGTATTTTATCGTTTTTAGGGTGTTTTTTATTTTTTTAATGGGTTTTTAGGTTTTTATGGGTTTCGGTGTTTATCATTCTATAGGTTTTTAGGGTTTTGACATTTATAGTGATTTTTAGGTCTTTTATTTGATTTTTGTTGTTTTTAGGGTTTTTAGTGGTTATAGGGATTTTTTGGGGTTTTAGGGCAAGGAAGATTCGAGGGTCAGGCTATTCCGGACCCCCCAAATTTATAAATAAAAGACACAACCGACATGGGAGGGGAGGGGTCAAAAGACCCACACCCAAAAACACTTTACAACTCCAACCAAAAGACGCAAAAAAGAAAAATCAAAAGGAAAACATAGAAAGAAAGAAAAACAGATCAGTCAACGTCACCACCAAAGTCCGAAATAGACACCACACCATAAAGATAACCATCTGCACCATATCCAGAGGCCGCATTATCAAAGCAGAAGTTAGAGTCCTCCCCTCATGACTCATAATCCTCATTGAGCTTGAGGAGTGTCAGAAACTTCTCCCTCTGTTTCTTTTGTTCTAGAGAATGTGGATGCTCTCGATTATTAACCTTGACTTTTAGCTTAACCGCCTTTGAAGAAGCCCGAGTAACCATGGGTCTAGGTAGAGTAGAGTAGTCCCGCCTCTGCCTCCTCTTTGAGGAGATCGAGGTGGGACCATCATCCATCTCGTTGACCTGCTTGATCTCAAAAGAGCACTCCTCCACTTCCATTCCATGCACTTGATAGAGGATAGAGGAAGCTTCCCGATTAAGGGAGCACTCAACAAAAACATCATCTTGAGGCAAGCATATAGCCACTAAGGCAGGTATTTCTGAAATCCCTTCGACAGCAACAAGAGGCCATTGCCTATCCCCCCCAAGCAGGACTGTCCCCTCATCTTCATGCCTGGCCAAGTAGTCGGGCTTATCAGCCAGCTGCAAAATCTCCTCCTCCCTTGGAACTGCCTCCTGTACAGTAGCACCCATGTGTTCAGGGGCATCCCCCATCCCAAGTCCCTTCCCCTTCCTTCACCCCAATCCTGCTTCAGGTGCGCCCTCTTGAGAGGCTTCCCCTTCAAATTATCCACTATCCCCTACCCATTCACCTCCTTCAGTGTACTCTCTGGCACCTGCAACTCCACCTCCCCCTGCTCAGACACATGGCAGGGAGGAGTACTTGTCGCCCTCTCCATCCCCACCTCATACGCATTCGAAACCAGTCCCGTGGAACAACAACCAGCCACACCTTTAGAGCCATCCTCTCCAACCGCCCCCCTTGCTGCAAACTCCCCTTCTGCCACTGCCTGTCCAGAAAGCTCAACATTATCACTGGCCACATTGCCATGTAAGAGGACCTGCACATCAGAGCCCACGAACACCTTCTAATTTCCAATGTGAGGTGCCACCACCTGCACCTCCTTGCCCATAATCTCACAAGAATCTTCCTGAATCCCAAGGCAGGTATTCTGCCCTTCTCGATAAACAAACTCACCAGTAGGTGCCTCCTCATTACCAGCAGATGGAGCCACCACCTGCATCCCCTTTCCCATATCCTCACAAACATCTCCACAGGGACCAAGGCAGATATTATGCTCATCTTACTCATCAAAATCACCATCCAACTTTACTTGGACACCGTGCTAGTCTTGAATCAGCTCCTCCGAATCCAAGACATCAAACATATTGCACAAGGGGACACCCTCAACTGCCTCATTCTCTAAAAAGGTTCACCAGAGACCCCAGCCACCTCCAGTCTTCCAGGAGAAGATCCAGGCGGCACCATGACTTCTTCCGCAGCTTTCACCACTCCTAAACTTTCCACTATTATATGATCATTTTTCAACCTGTCAAAGACATCACAAATCCTTGGGTTGGAGAGGGGCTGCAAATCAGCCTTCATCAGAACATCCTCTACCACAAAGACCTCATGCTCTGTAGCCAGAGGCTGACTAACCATTCTAGTGGGAAGACCCTCATTTTGCACTCCAGATCCCCCCGGGAGGCACAATAGCTTGAAAACCATCAGATAGAGAAGACTTGACAGAGGAAGCACTCCTACAAGAAGAGGCATTGTGGCCTAGCCTTTGACAGGACGAGCAGAAAGGCACCTAGGATTCAAAGCTTACATCCTGATGCCACCTTACCTCACCTTCAATCTCAAAACAGACAGTATTAATCGGAGCAATGGACACATCCACCTCAACACAAATCCTTAGCGTAGCCAGGTGATAAGCAGCACTTTTCGGAGTATCCATACACATAAATCTACCAATGAGGTTACTAATGATGCAGAGGATGGTTAGATTTTGGAAGGGTAGGGAAAGACCGGGTAGGGTAATCCACAAAGCCACACTTGCAGGATCACAATGTAGGTGAAAATTAAAATTCCAGCGGAATAAATAAAAACAAAGGCCATCAAAAGCTCGAGGAGAAAAAGCCCAGGGAGAGACAATATCATCTTCATTCCAAAAGCGAATCAGAAAGTGTCGAGCGTCTAGAAAGCCTACAACCACCTGATCTCGGAGATTCCAAGAAGAAGAGATGAACCTGTTAAAATCATCTATAGAGGGTATAACCCTTCCAAATAGGGCCACCAGCGAGAGATCCAGATGTGCAGAGGCCATCGAGAACTCCTGGGAAGTGATCTGGAACAAAGGAATTCCATTTTCACAGCACGGGACATTAGGGCAGACATCAATCTCTGGAAAGCGAGGAACCAGAACTGGAACAGAAGAAGGAGAAGAGGGAAGCCGCGGGGGGGGGGGACCCAACCACTGCCTACCCTGGCCAGGGAGCAGGGCGAGGCGAAGCCGATGACACCATAGGCTACGCCGTCATCAACCTCCATACCGAGAAGCAGGGAGACCATCGCGAGATCTCCGACGCCGCCATCTCCCTCTCTTTTGGGGTTTTAGGGGCTTTATCGGTTTTTAGGTTATTTGGGATTTAGGGTTTCTTGACCTTTTTAGGGTATTTTTGCTATACAGAATTCATTTACTTTTTAGGTTTAAAGGTTTCTTATATTTTTTATTAATTGTTTAGCATTTTTATGGGTCTTTAGAGTTCTAAAGGTTTTTATGGGGTTTTTATGGTTTTTATTTGTTTAGTGTTTCTAGGGGTTTTAGAGTTTCAAATATTCTTTTGGGTTTTATGTGTTTTTTGGTGATTTAAGGTTTTCTTATATTTTTTTCATGTTTTTATTAGTTTTTCACCTTTTTAGACATTTTTTATTATTTTTAGTGTTTTTTTGGTATTTTGAGGGGTTTTTTGGGTTTTTTGGTCTTTTATGATTTTAGTGTTTTTTAGTTTTTAGTGTTTATAATTTTTTTATAGTTTTTTAATATTTTTAGTGGTTTATTGGTTATTTAGAGTTTATAGTGGATTTCTGGGTTTTATTAATATTTAGGTGTTTTAAGGTTTTAGGGTTTTCCTGGTTTTTAGTCTTTTTCTATGTTTTTAGGATCATTTAGGGTTTTTAGGGTTTTAGGGTTTTTTATTTTTTATGAGGTTTAGTGTTGGTATATTTTTGTGGTTTTTAGTGGTTTTCATCCTTATTAGGGTTTTTTTATCTTTTTAATGATTTTTTAGGATTTTTATTGTTTTTTGGGTTTTTAGGGATTTTAATGGATTTTATGGTTTTTAGTTTTTTTTGGTTTTATTGTTTTTATGATTTTTAGGCATTTTAAGTGTATTTTGAGTTTTATGAAATTATATATGGTTTTTTATGTTTTTAGGGATTTTTAGGGATTTATTATGAATTTTATGGGTTTTTAGGGGTTTTAGAGATTATGTTTTTTAGGGTTTTCAGTGTTTTTTTGGGTTTATGGTTTTCTTTGTGTTTATTTCGGTTTTTGTGGTTTCTTAGTGTTTTTAAATATTTTTAAAGAGTTAAATGGTTTTTTTTAGTTTTAATGGTTTATGATTTTTTATGGGTCTTAAGGGTTTTAATGTCTATAAGGTTATATAGGTTTTAGGGATATTTAGGGTTTTTATAGTCATTTTAGGAGTTTTTTACATCTTTTTCAGTTTTTAGGGTTTTTATTTGTTTTTAGTGATATAAGGTTTTCTTAGGGGTTTTCATGGGTTTTATAGATTTTTTCATATTTAAGGATTTTATGGATTTTTTTTGTATTTTAGGGGTTTTAATGTTTTTCTTATCATTTTTTTGTGTTTTAGGGTTTTTACATTTTTAGGTATTTTTTGATATTTTTTTGAAATTTCTATAGGTTTTAGGGTATTTAGGGATTTTGAGGGTTTTTAGGGTTTTTGGGGTTTTGGGGGGTTTTGGGGTTATTAGGGGTTTTTTATTTTTTAGGGTTTTTATGGGTTTTTTGTCTTGTTAAACTTGTTTAAGAATTTAAAGGGTTTTTATAGTTTTTATTTTTTATGGAAGTTATGGGATTTTTATGGTTTTTAGTGGATTTATTGTTTTTTAAGTCTTTTTGTGTTTTACTATCTTTTATGGATTTGAGGAGTTTCAGATATTTTTAGGTTTTTGGGGGATTTATGTGTTGTTGCATTTTTAATGTTTTCTTTTGTTTTTTATGGGTTTTATGTTTTAGGTATATTTTGGGTTTTTAGGATTCATGTGGTTTTGTGGATTTTTAAGTATTTTAAACTGTTTTAGTGGTTTTATTGATTTTTAGGGTTTTTATGATATTTTAATGTTTTAGGGAGCTTAAAGATTTTTTTTTTGTTTTTTAGGATTTAGGAAATTTAATTTTTTTTTATTTATTAAAGGTTTTATTAGGGTTTTTATGGTATTTTATGTATTTAGGGTTTTTTGGTATTTATGGTTTTTTGGGTGTTTAGGTGTTTTTTTTTTGTTTTAGGAAATTTTAGAATTTTTTTTGGTTTTATGTTTTTATTGTTTTTTAATGTTTCGGGGGTTAAGAGGGTTTTTAGATATTTAATTGGTTTTTTGGGTTTTTTTGGGTTTTTATGGGTTTTAATGTTGTTAGGGGGTTTATGGTTTTTAGTGGTTTTATGTGTGGTTAAGGGTTTCTAGGTTCTTTTAATGATTTTAGGGTTTTTTATCATTTTTTCTGTTTTTTAGGGTTTTTAAGGGTTTTTAGTTTTTTGAGGTCCTCTAATGGGTTTTCAGTTTTTTTAGAATATTTTACATTTTTAGGGATTTTTAGTGATTTTTTGGATTTTTATGTGTTTTTAGGGATTTTAATGTTTTTTAGTGTCTTTAGGGATTCTATAGTTTGTTTGGGTTTTTAGGTGTTTTAGGTGTTTTTAGTTTTTAAGGTTATCATAGTGTTTTTTATGGTTTTTTTGTTTTTTACATTTTTAGGGATTTTTAGTGATTTTTTATGATTTTTAATATTTTCAGGGGATTAAATGATTTTGAGGGGTTTTCAGTGCTTTTAGTGTTTTAAGGATTTTTGGGTTTTAAGGGTTTTGTTTTATTTTTATATGTTTTTAATGTTTTTTATTGTTTTTAATAGGTTTAGAGTTTTAAATGGGTTTTTAGAGTTTTTATTGGGTTTTTTTTATTTTTTATGGGTTTTAGGGTTTTAAGGTTTCTAGCGGTTTTATTGTTTTGGGGGTTTTATGGTTTTTAAGGTCATTTTGGTTTTTAGGTTTTTTTTTCATTTTTAGGTTTTTAAGGGGTTTTAATTTTTTTTTATATTTTTAATGTTTTCTGTGGGTTTTTTAGGGTTTTTAGGTTATTCTTTCATTTTTTAGTATTTTTACAATTTTTATGAATTTTATGTATTTGTTTTACTTTTTTAGGGTTTTTAGGGATTTTTTTTTATTTTTAGTGTTTTTTGGGTTATATGGATTTAAATTGTTTTTATATTTTTAATGATTTCTTGGGGGTTTTCATTGTTATTAGTGTTTTTTACATTTTTAGGGATTCTCAAAGATTTTTTTAGGGTTTTTATGGTTTTCTATTTTTTAGATATTTTGAGGGTTTTATGATTTTTTTGGTTTCTTAGTGGGTTTTTTTTTTAGTATTTTAATATTTGTTACAGTTGTTTAAAAATTTTAAGGGTTTAAATGGTATGTAGTTTTTTAGGGGTTTTTATGGGGTTTTATAGTTTTTAGGGTGTTTATGGTTTTAATGGGGTTTTATAATTTTTAGGATCTTTTATGGTTTTTTGGGTTTTTATTGTTTTTATATTTTTTATGGGTTTTATGTGTTTTGGGGTTTTTAAGGTTTCCTTATGGTTTTTCATCTTCTCAGGGTTTTATATTTTTTAAGGATTTGTAGGTATTTTTTAGGATTTTTATGGGTTTTCTAGGGTTTTTAGTGGTTTTTAGGGATTTTAGTGTTTTTTATGTTTTTAGGGGTTTTATGTGTTTTTAGGTTTCTAATTTTATCTTATGGTTTTTAGGGTTCTTTGGATTTTTAGGGTTTTTAGGGTTTTTTATTTTTTTTATTTTTGATAGATTTTTTTGGATTTATATGGGTTTTTATGGTTTGTAGGGTGTTTAGGGTTTTTCGGTTTTTAGGGTTTTTAGTATTTTTATGGTTTTAATTATTTATTTGAGTTTTTTTAACTTTTTTATGGTTTTAATGTTTTTTAATATGGTTTTAGTGTTTTTATGTATTTTTATGGGGTTTATTGTTTTTAGTGTTTTTTTAGGATTTTGGATTTTAAAATTTTTTTAGGTTTCCAGGGGTTTAAAGTATTTTTAGGTTTTTATTGTTTTTCATGATTTTTATGGTATTTTACATTTTATAGATTTTTAGGGATTTTTTAGGAATTTATTGTTTTTAGGGGTTTTACTGATTATGAGGGTTTTAAGGTTTTATACATATTTTAGGTTTTGTGTTTTTTAAATGTATATGGTTTTTTTAGGTTTTTAGTGATTTTAATACTTTTTTTAGGATTTTCCTGGTATTTTAATATTTCTAAAGATTTTTAGGGATTTAGATTTTTATGGTTTTTTGGGTTTTTTGTTTTTTTGGGTTTTTAGGGATTTTTTTATTTTTCTAGTGTTTAATGGTTTTTAGGGGTTTCTAACATTTTTAGTGGTTTAAATAAAATTTAAAGTATATAGTGGTTTTTAGGGTTTTTTTAGTTTTTAGGGTTTTCTATTGTTTTTTATGTTTTTCTTATAGTTTTCAAGGTGGTAAGGGTTTTTATCATTTTTAGGGATTTTTGGGGCTTTTTTAGGATTTTTATGGTTTTATAGGTTTTAAGGATTTCGACGGTGTTAGGTATTTTTAGTTTTTTTTGTTTTTATGGTTTTTACAGGGATTTTGGTTTGTTTTGTCTTTTTTGGTGATTTAAGGTTTTTTTGTTTATATGTTTTTTGGGGGTTCATGGATTTTAGGATTTTTTAAGATTATTAGGGTCTTTATGGGTTTTTGTTTTTTTATGTATTTAGGGTTTTAAATTGTTTTAAGGTTTTTAATTTTTTCTTTGTGTTTTTCACGGTTTTATAGTTTTTTATTTATTTTGGATTTTAAGGGTTTTTTAGGATTTTAATGGGTTTTTAGTTTTATAATTGATTTTGAGGGTTTTTAGGGTTTTTTCATTTTTTTGAGTTTTTCACATTTTTATGTTTTTAGGGGTTTAAAGTGTTTTTAGGATTTCAAGGTGTTATTATGGTTTTTTAGGGATTTTAATGTTTTTAGTGATTTTTAGATCCATTAATGATTTTTTTGGGTTTTTAGGGTTTTTATGGGTTTGAAGTGTTTTTAGGATTTTAAGGTGTTCTTATGGTTTTTTAGGGTTTTTAATGTTTTTATTGATTTTTAGATCCTTTTTTGATTTTTTATTTGGTTTTTAGGGTTTTGAGGGGTGTTTAGAGATTTTAGGATTTTTAGGGTTTTTGAGTTTTTTAGGTTTTATGGTTTTTAATTTTTTTAACATTTTTAGGGGTTGAATGTGTTTTTAGTTTTTTAGTGGTTTATACTGTTTTCATAGGTTTTATGGGTTTTTTTATGTTCTTATTAGTTTTTTTTTATTTTTAAGGGATTTAGGGTTTTTAGCTTTTTTATATTTTTTTAGTATTTTATGTTTTTTATGAGAATTTAAATGTTTTTTTTGGTTTTTAATGTTTTTAGTGGTTTTCCATATTTTTAGGATTTTTACATTTTTAGTTATTTCTATGGATTTTTATGATATTTATGGGTTTTTTTTGGATTTTAGGGATTTTAAGGATTTTAATGTTTTTAGTGTTTTTTTTTGTTTTTAGGGGTTTTAGTGTTTTTAGGTTTTTACGATTTTATTATTAATTTTTAGGTTTTTTCAGTTTTTAGGGTTTTGGTGCTATTTTAGGTTTTTTTTCATTTTCTATGGTTTTAAGTGTTTTATAGGTTTTGGGGGTTTATGGGGGTTTTTTATTTTTATGTTATTTTTTGGATTTTAGGTTTTTCTGTTGTTTTGAAGTTTTTAATGGATTTTTAGAGTTTTTTCAGGTTTTTGGGGATTTAAAAGGTTTTCAAAACATTAGTGTGTTTTTAAGGTTTTTAGGGGGTAATAGTGTTTCCGAAGCTTTTTAAGGGTTTTATGGTTTTCAGGGTTTTTATATTTTTTAGGATTTTTTGGGTTTGTAGAATTTTTTAGGTTTTACGATTTTTATGAATTTTTAGGGGAAGGATGATACGAGGGTCAGGCTGTTCCCGACCCACCAAAATTTATAATGAAAAAAGATGTGGCAGACAAGGGAGGGGAGGGGTCAAACGACCCGCACCCAAAAACCCTTAACGACCCCAAAAAAAAGAAATCTCAAGAAAAAACAAACAGAAAAGGACCAAAATAGAAGAAACATACAAAAGAGTGCATCATTCAATATCACCACTGAAGTCATCCAGCTCCACACCATAGAAATCGAAGCTCGCACCTAGGTCAGAACCCACACTAGTAAACCAGAAGTCTGATTCAGCACCCGTATCCATAGAATCCCATCACAAATCGTACTCCTCCTACATTCTGAGCATCGACAAAAGCTTCTCTCTGGCCCTCTTCTACTCAGCAGTTTTTGAAGTCCGCTCCCACAAATTAACTTTGAGATTTAGCTTGGCCTTCTTGGAGGTGGCTCGGGTCAGCATAGGTCGCAGGAGGGTAGAGTAATCCTTCTGCAGCCTACGCTTCGGTGGAGTAGAGATAGAACCATCCTCATGCACTGCTTCTTCATGAATTACTCCATCACCAGCTGCACCTGAGACATTTTTGCACCCTTTTTTCTGCCA
This sequence comes from Viscum album, assembly GCA_963277665.1. Classification (NCBI taxonomy): domain Eukaryota; kingdom Viridiplantae; phylum Streptophyta; class Magnoliopsida; order Santalales; family Viscaceae; genus Viscum; species Viscum album. Next base: position 1,418,730,159 of record OY728136.1, on the reverse strand, counting down.
GACCCAGAATTTTTAGCACCCCCTTCTGACATCTTATTCATTTCTTCCATTGACCTGGTCATAGCAGCATTTATCCGGTGGTCATCCTCATCAAATCTCTCTCCGAGTCTCTTAGCTTCCCCCTCTAGGAGAAACCTTTCACATTCAACCATCAACATATCATGCAGCAGTACATAGTGATCTTCAGCAGATGGGGCACGAAAAAAAACCATTGATCTTTGTGGGTTTGGGGACATACCGCCTAGAACAGTAGTGAGTCATGGTGGAGAAAATCCAGTCGGGTCCACACCAGGAGCACACGGCAGGTCCTCCACTCCACTGGTCCCTTCAGCAATAGGAGGCGAGCCTACCTCTAAGAGATTACTCCCCACGTCATCACACCCCACAAGCACCAGGGGGAATCACGCCAGTCAGTTCGTCACACCCTAGGACTCCAGGACTTCTCTTCTATCACAAGCCTCTCATCCTTATCCAAAGACAATTTCCACATACCTAGTTTTTAGGGGTTTTTAATTTTTTTTTCAAATTTTTAGTTTTTAATGATTTTTATAGTTCTTTAATAATTTTAGTGGTTTTAGGGATTTAAGGGTTTTTATTGTTTTTAGAGGTCTTCTGGGTTTTATGGTTTTTTTCTCTTTTATTGTTTTTAATACATTTAGTTTTTTTAGGTGTTTTAGTGTTTTGAGTTATTCTTATGTGTTTTAATGGGTTTTTTTGGGTCTTTTGTGTTTTTAGTGTTTTTTGGGGATTTTTATGGATTTTTTCAAAATTATATTATTTTTTCAATTTTTAGGGATTTTGAGTGTTTTAGGGGTTTAAGGGATTTTAGGGATTTATTGGGGTTTCTATAATTTTTATGAATTATATGGGTTTTAAGTTTTCTTACGTTTTAAAATTTTTCTTAAGGGTTTTCATGGTTTTTTTGATTTTTTTATGTCTTTAGGGATTTTAAATCTTTTTAGGATTTTTATTGTTTTTAGTGGTTTTAAGGATTTTGAGGGGTTTTAGGGTTTTTAGGGTTTTTATAGGTTTAGGGGTTTTTATTTTATTTTTAAATTTTTAGGGTTTTTAATGTTTTTGGAGTTTTTTAATGTTTTAGGGGTTTAAGGGGTTTTTAGTGTTTTTATTGGGTTTAGCGTTTTATTTGTTTTTAGAGATTTTTGTGTATTATAGTTTTTTAGGTTTTTATGGATTTTTAGGGTTTTAAAAAAATTATATTTTTGGGTTTTATTATCTATTGGGTTTTAAGGTTTTTTTAGGTTTTTTATGTATTTTTAAGGGTTTTTAAATGTTTATGGAGCTTTAGGTATTTTCATAAGGTTTTCTGGTGTTTGTGTTTTTATGGATTTTTTGGATTTCATGGTTTTTATGGTTTTAAGGGGTTTTCTTGGTTTTAGCATTTTTTATGTTTTTATGGGTTTTAGGTGTTTTTACACTTTAATTTTTTTTTTTAGTGTCTTTTAAGTATTTTAGGTTTATTTCATTTTAAGGGATTTTTTTGCCTTTATTATAATCTTTATAGTTTTATTTTTTTGGATTTTGAGGGGTTTTTAGAGTTTTAGGGTTTTTATTGTTTATTAGAGGGTTTTTTAGTTTTTAGGGATTTTAAGGTATTTTAGAGTTTTTAAAATTTTTCTGGTTTAGTGGACACTTATAATTATTAGTGGTTTTTATGGGTTTTTAGTATTTTTATGATTTTAGGGGTTTTATGGTATTTAGGGTTTTTAGGGTTTTTTCATGCTTTTAGAGTATTTAGGTTTAGGGGGTTTTAAGTTTTTTTAGGTTATTAAGTTTTTTATTGGGTTTTATAGGGTTTTTTGGGGTTTTACATTTTTAGCAATTTTTAAGGAATTTTTAGGAGTTTTATTATTTGTAGTATTTTTAGGGATTTTTAGGGGTTTTAGGATTTTAAGGGGTTTTATGGTTCTTTCTAGATTTTATGGGATTTTGTTTTTGATATTTTAGGGTTTTTAAGGTTTTATAGATGTTTTTAATGTTTTAGGGTTTTAAAAAGGTTTTTAGGTATTTTAGTGGTTTTTAGGGTTTCTTTGGTGTTTAGGGTTTTTTTGGTTTTTCAGGATTTTATTTTTTTATGGTGTATTAGGGAATTTAGTGTCTTATATGTTGTTAGGTGATCTAAGGGGGTTTTTTAAGGTTTTCTTTGGGGTTTTCAGAGTTTTATTGTTTTTTTTTACATTTTTGGTATTTTTTATGGATTCTTTAGTATTTTTATTTTTTTATGGATTTAGGGATTATAATGGTTTTTAGGATTTTTCCATACTTAAGAGTTTTATAGTTTTTTGGATTTTAGGGGTTTTAAGTGTCTTTAGATTTTTAGGTTTTTCTTATGCTTATTTTTGGGTGTTTTTCATTTTGGAATTGTTAGGTATTTTAAATTTTTTGTGGATTTAATTGATTTTAATGATTTTTAGAGGTTTTAGGATTTTCAAGGTTTTCAGGGATTTGTTATGGGATTTATGGCATTTTGAGTATTTAGGGTTTTACAGTTTTTAGAGTTTAAATGTTTTTAGGGGTTTAAAGGTGATTTTAGATTTGTTTAGTGTATGATTATGGTTTTTATGATTTTTTTAGTGTTTTGAAGGTTCTTAGGGGTTGTATGATTTTAAAGGGTTTTTACATTTTTAGGGATTTTTTGGGTTTTAAATTGTTTTTAGTGTTTTAAGTGGTTTTAAGTATTTTCATGTTTTTAGGGGTTTTTTAGTGTTTTTCAATGTTTTTAGGGATTTTTACTTTTTTAAAAGTTAAATTTTTTCGGATTTTTATTTACCTTTAGGGTTTTTAGGGACTTTGATGTTTTTAAGGGGTTTTAGGGTTTTTAGGGTTTTGGTCTTTTTGGTTTTAGGCGTTTTAATTATTTTTGGGTTATAATGGTTTTCATAGGGTTTTTCTGGGTTGTTAGATTTTTTACATTTTTTGGGATTTTTATGAATTTTTAGGATTTCTAGGTTTTTTATGATATATATGGATTTTGAGGGTTTCATGGTTTTTTGGTTTTTGTTGGGTTTTATACGGTTTTTAGGTTTTAGGGGTTTTTTTAGTTTTTAGAGTTTTTTGGGTTTTTATAGTTTTTTTAACATTTTTAATTTTATAAATGGTTTTTAGTGATTTTAGTGTTTTTAGTGTTTTTAGAGTTTTTATTGGGTTTTAGGGTTTTTAAATATTTTTAGAGGTTTTATGTTTTTAGGGTTTTTAATGTTTTTAGGTACTTTTTATGTTTTTTAGAATTTTTAGAATTTTCTCATTTTTATGGGTTTTAACTGTTTTTAGGTTTTTAAGGTTTTCTTTGGGTTTTTTGATTTTCATTATTTTTTACATTATTTGGGATTTTTAAATATGTATATGGGTTTTATGGTTTTTAGGGCATTGAGGGTTTTTTGGGATTTAGGGTTTTAGGGGTTTTTACATTTTTTGTGGTTTTCGAGGCCTTTTTACATTTTTTATGGTTTTTTGGGATTTTATGGGTATTTAGTGTTCTTTGGGTTTTATTGGGTTTATAGGGGTTTTATTGATTTTATAGGGTTTTCAAGGTTTTTATAAATTTTTTACATTTTTGGGGTTTAAAAGGGTTTTAGAGTTTTTAGTGGTTTTTAGTTTTTTATGGGGTTCTAAGGTTTTCTGGGATTTTATGGTTTTTATGGTGTTTAAAAATTTTAGGGTATTTTTAGGGTTTTATCATTTTGTAGGTTTTTGGTGTTTAAGTGATTTTAGGATTTAAGGCTCTCTTAGGGTATTTTCTGGGTTTTTAAGGGTTTTATGTTTTTAGAAATTTTAGGGATTTTTTAGGATTTTTATGGTTTTTAGGGTTTCTTGGGATTTAAAGGGGTTTTAGGGTTTTATTGTGTTTTTTGGGTTTTTGGGGGTTTTAAGTGTTTTTAATTTGTTAAGGTTTTCATTGTGTTTTTAGGGTTTTTAGTGTTTTTTACCTTAATAGGGGGTTTAGGGGATTTTTTACGATTTTAATATTTTTGTGGGATTATAGAGATTTTGAGGGAGTTTCAGGTTTTTTTGTGTTTACTGTTATTTGGGTTTTAGAGTTTTTTACAATTTTAAGTATTTTTTTTATTTTTTTATCAATTTTAGGGAACTAAAGGTTTTTTATTGTTTTTTGTGGTTGTAAGGGTTTTATGGGTTTTTATGGTTCTTAAAATTTTGTTGGGTTTTTATGGTTTTATGGGGTTTTACGGTATTTTTTGGGGTTTTAGGGTCAATTTAGGGTTTTTTTATTTTTTAGGTTTTTTGGGTTTTTAGTTTTTTTATGTTATTATGGTTTTTAATGGGGTTTTCAAAGATTTATTATTTTTTTGGTATTTTTGGAGTTTTTTATAACTTTTAATGGTTTTTTGGATAGTTATGGATTTTTAGGTTTGAAGGGGTTTTAAGGGAAAAAAGATGCGAGGATGAGGCTATTCCAGACCCCCTCCAAATTTATTATAGAAAAAAAGACACAGCAGACAAGGGAGGGGTGGGGTCAATCAACCCACTCCCAAAAGCCCTTAAAAACACACACCCAAAGATTTCCTATAGTATTAGCGGGTTTTTTATGTTTTTTGGATTTTGGAGACCATTTAATATGTTTTTGGGTTTTAGTATTTTAAGGGGTTTTAGGGTTTTTAGGGTTTTTAGGGTTTTATAAGGTTTTTAGGTACTTTATGGTTTTCTTGTTTTTATGGTTTTTTTGTATATTTTAGGGATTTAAGGTTTTTAGTGTTTCTTCATCATTTTTGTGGTTTTAAGTGGTTTTAGAGTTTTTAGTTGGTTTTTGTGATTTTTATGGGTTTTAGGTTTTTTAAGGTTTTTATGTGTTTTAGGGTTTTAGGGGTATATTTTTTTTAAGGTTTTCTTTGGTTTTTTTATTTTTTAGGGTTTTTAAATTTTTTGGGATTTATTAGTTTTTTGCAATTTTTTATGTTTTTGGAGTTATTATTGATTTTATTGTTTTTTTGGGTTTTAGGGGGTTTTATAGTTTTTTAGAGTTGTAAGGTATTTTAATGTTTTAAATTTTTTTATGTTTCTAATGGGTTTTCAATGTTTCTAGTCCTTTTTTGGGTTTGATGGATTTTTTTTTTCTTTTTTAGGGTTTTTATGGTTCTTACTGTTTTAGGGTTTTTAGGGATTTTATTATTTTGTATTTTTTTGAGTTTATTTTGAGTTTTTATGGGGTTTTTGGTTTTTATGAGTTCAAATGGTTTTTATAGTTTTAGTGGTCTTTTTTGGTTTTTATGGGTTTTTAGGGTTTTTTATTATTTAGGGATTTTTATGGTTTTAGGGGTGTTAGGTTTAATTAAGTGTTTTTAGGGTTTTTAAAATTTTCAATGATTTGTAAGGATTTTTTATGATTTATTAGGTTTTTTGGGGTTTATAATGTTTTATAATTTTTTTTGTTATTTTTGATGTTTTTAGGATTTTTATGGTTTTCATGGTTTTTAATTATTTGTTGGTTTTTAGGGTTTTTATAGTTTTTGGGGTTTATTTAGTTTTTAGGGGCTTTTCTGTGTTTTTAGGGGGGGTTTAGGGGTTTGAAGGTTTTTTATTGTTTTTTTTACGTTTTTAGGGGTTTAAAAGGTTTTTAGATATTTTATTAGTTCTTTAAGCTTATTATTATTTTTACAGTTTTAAATGAGTTTTTAGTTTTTACGATTTTTGGGTTTTATGGTTTATAGGGTTTCTCGCGTTTTAAGGTTTTTTAGGGTTTTTATGCATTTTTAGGTTTTCAAGGTTTTTTATTGATTTTTAGGGTTTTAGGGTTTTTTAAAATTTTAGGGACTCTGAGCTATTTTTAGGTTTTTTTGGATTTCTGGGCTTTTAGTTATTTTCAGGGTTTTCAGAGTTTACAGTCTTTTTAGGGTTTCATGTTTTTTTGGGGGTTTAGGGGTTTTTTGAGTTTTTTTGGGGTTTTAAAATTTTTTAATGTCTTTAAGGGTTTGAAAGGGTATTATAGTTTTTTTTGGGTTTTAGGGATTCTAAGTTATGTTTTGGTGTTAAGGAGATTTTATGTATTTAGGGTTTCTAGTAATTTTTTTGGTTTTTTTGGATTTTAGAATTTATATGAAAATTATTGGTTTTTTGTATTTTTATGTTTTTAATTTTTTCTTATGATTTTCTAGGCCATTAATATTTCTTATCCTTTTACAGTTTTTATGTAATTAAGGATTTTTATTGGTTTTTTGGGGGTTTAGGGATTTTGAGGGGTTTTAGACTTTTTTTGGGTTTTTTAGTTTTTTCGAGTTTTTAGGGATTTTTTTGAGTTTTTCATGGATTTTCATGTTTTTCTGAGTTTTTTAATGTTTTTTGGGGATTAAAGGTTTATTAGAGTTTAAGTAGTTTTCAGTGATTTTTTTTGGGTTTTTTTCATGTATTTAGGGGTTTTATGGTTTTTATAATTTTTATGGTTTTCAGGTTTTTATGTTTTTATTGGTTTTTAGAGTTTTAGATTTTTAATTTTTTCTTAGGGTTTTTTACAATTTTTAGAGTTTTTTATGTTTCTAGGGATTTATGTGGGTATTTTTGGATTTTTAAGGGTTTTTAAAAATTTTATGGATTTTAGATTTTTTTGGTTTTTTTGGGTTTTTATGTTTTTTTTTGTTTTTTAGGTTTCTAAGGGTTTTAGTGCCTTTCAAAGTATTTAGGGGTTTCAATAATATTTAGATTTTTTAGTGTGTTTTAGGGTTTTTATGTGTTTTTAGGGTTTTTAATGTTTTTAGGTGTTTTTTTGTTTTTAGTGTGTTAGTGTTTTTAGTTGTTTTATAATTATTTAGGGTATTTAGGTTTTTATGTTTTTTTATGTTTTTATGGTTTTATGGTTTTATTTTTTGGTTTTTATAGTTTTTATAGTTTTTCATATTCTTATTGGTTTTTATGGATTTTTTAGTATTTTTATGGTTTTTAGTGTTTTAGGGATTTTGAGTGTTGGGGTGGGTTTTTGTTTTTTTTTGTGTTTTAGGTTTATTTTGAGTTTTTAGGGTTTTTATGTTTTTTTATTTTTTAATGATTTTAGGGTTTTAAATGGTTTGTTGAGTTTTTATGGTGTTTTTAGGTTTCTTTTGGATTTTTATGGTTTTTTATGGAATAAGGGGTTTTTTGTTTTTTATGGTATTTTTTGGGTTTTTTGGTTTTTAGCATTTTTTAGGATTTTTAGGGGTTTAAGTATTTTTAGCTTTATAAGGTATTCTTAGGTTTTTTCATGGATTTTAAGGGTTCTTCATTTTGAGGAATTATTTGTGTATTTTTTGGTTTGTATGGTTGTTTCCCTCAGAATTTGGGGATGACCTCCTGGATGGGAGATTCAAACGTTCTGATCGGTTTCTAACGGGTTTGTTCGTAGAACCGGAAACATCCAAAGATTCCACATCCATTTGGACCTACTTTCCAAAGGTAGGCGCTCATTAACTTGTGGACTAATGAGGCTTAGGAATTTGCATTGGTCGAGAGGATGGGAGGTCAGACTCATCACACCTTTTTTAGGGGAATTATTGTCTATTCCGGGACTCTAATTATAGATTTAAGTTATGTTCGTGAATCTTTATTACATTACCAAGTATAAAATGAGTTTTCCTTCAATTTTGACAGTCAAGGATTAAATATGTATGAAATTTAGAGAATCTTTTATATGTATTTGAGGTTCTTCATCAATAGACAATCGTCTATATCTATTTCGAGATTCTTGGACAATGGAATCCTTCAAAACATTTATATAAAAGTCTCTTGGTCATTATAATGACCAGGCTGGTTTTAAATCCACTCAGTGGGGTACTTGAAGTTTATTTTCATTCAGAAGGACATGAATTATTTCAGAGTTGGGATCGAACCCATAGATGGGATACCTACATATCCTTTGTTTTGGAAAAGGAATCAGAACCCACATAGTTCGAATAAGGGAATATAATGTTTATGATTGATGGTTCAAAGAAGGATGTCATAATTACTTTTACTCTCTAAGCTCACGTGAGTCATGCTCGGAGTGAGAAACAAGAGGTATTGGTAATAACATAGACAATTGGGCCATGAAAGGTGTAATCATAAGAAATGGTTTGGGGCTTATGTATGTATGACTGCCTAGATAAATGAAGATTAGGTTTTACTTTAGGGAGAAACTCCAGGAACAGGGTCCACAAAGGTATATGTGCTTCATGGAGATTTGAATACTCTAATTTGGGACTTATTACTGAAAAGGAAGCCCATATTAGGAGAGGACTGATAACTGGGTTTTACTCCTGAGAAGGAATCCCAGATCAAAAGTAAATTACGACTGGTTAAGAGAAATTAAGGGACTTGGGGCTTACTCCTGAAAAGGAAGCCCAAAATTTATGACTGGGACTTATTCCTAAAAAGGAGGCACAGGTTAGGGGACATAGGGCTTACTCCTGAAAAGGAAGCCCAAAATTATGACTGGGACTTATTCCTGAAAAGGAGACCCAGGTTAAGGGATTAAGGTTTGGGGCTTACTCCCGAGGAGGATGCCCAGATTTGGGAATTTTAAGAATTTGGGGCTTACTCCTGAGGAGGATGCCCAAGTTTGGAGGACTTATGACTGGGGATTATTCCTGAAAAGGAGACCTAGGTTAAGGATTCTCTCATCTTAAAGAATGAGGTTGAATGAATGAACTCTCCATATTTAGTGACATAAAGATATTTAAATCACTAGGTTTTGAGAGATATTCCACAGAATTCCTTTCAGATAAGGAAGTCAAATCAAGAAATCATGCCATAAATGGATTTGAAGAGTGTCTTGAAGACTGAATCTTGAAAAGGAAAGGTGTAATGGCTTAAAAGGGGTGAAATGGGCAAGAAAGGCACCCAAAAAGGAAGGGCACGCAAGTCTTGGAAGGCTTGCAGGTACTGCGGCGGCGCGCAAGTATTGGTCGCGCAGGTATGCCTGCGTGACACATGATGTACTTTCGCGATGGCCAACCAGCATTGAAATACTTGAGCGACTCTTTATTAAAGCCTTTATAATCCTCTTGAGGTTCTTCCAGAAAAGGGACGCACAAGTTCTATCGAAGGAGTAAAGCGGTGCGCAAGTGTGGTCACTTCCCTTAAGGGCTGGCCAATCAGGCGCGCAAGTGTTGATGAGTTTCAACACTTAGGCCTTCCTCCCTCTCTTTAGATCTTCCGTTCTAGGTAAGAAATTACCTTAGAAGTGTTCCGGAAGCTTTGAGAAGAGACTTGGGCGTCGGGAGCTTCAATCCGAGTTTCTGGAAAAAGATCCTCTCGAATGGGGGGCCCACAGGGTCTATTTATAGGCAGGAGAAGACCCCAGGCGGTTACCGGGCGGTTATCAATTAGGTCGTGCAAGTCACTTTCGCGCCAAGGTGCGGCGCGCAAGTCCACTTGCGCGACCATTAGGAAACTTGCACGGCATATGGGCAAAGTTTTCCTTGTTCATCGCTTTGTTGATTTTTGATGTTTTCTTCAAAGGTTGAATCACTTTGTGCTCATATATTCCCCTTTTCCGATCTTTATATTCTGTGACGAAAGGAGCGTCAACAAAAGTCCCCCCTCCGAGTTGGATCTGAAAGAAATGAGGATTTGACTCTGAGGAAATCGCAGACATCCAAAGGAAAGGTGGCGCGCAAGTGTTCAGGGCGCAGAGGGCGGCGCGCAAGTTCGTGTCATGCAGGCCTTGAGTGCACTCTGTACGGTGTGCAGATAGGCCTCATGGTCTATAAATACAAGGTCTCACCTCCATACAAAGCATCTGGATTTCCGGACTTCCAACCTTCGAGCTCTCGCCGCGCAGGTCACCTTTTAGCCGCGCAAGTTGCTCTGTTTTCCGGTGTTTCCTTGATGGTGCACTACTGTCAAGGTATTTTGACTTGAGCGTTGTCACTTGTGCGCCAAATATTTGCGCGGCACCTCCATACTTGCGCGCCAAGTTTTTTACTTGCGCGCCTTAATGCCTTTGCCATTTTTTTCAAATTTCTTCACAAATTTTATGACAAATAAACCCATTTAAGAGTTAGTTTATTCATCTTTTGTGCAGATTTAGTGGTTCCCAAAAAAATTGGAACGACTAATGAACTGGCTAGCAAGTGGATTGATGACATGATGAACATCATTGGCCATGATTACAACGATATCTGTGACAACACTCTCCTAGATTTGGCTAAGTACTTGAAGAAATATCATCCTAATTTCCCACAGAGCATCTATCTGCCTCTCTGTGGTCATGGTCATCTGCAAGGAGTAAATATTCCAAATGCAAAGAACTATACACTTGAAATGCAGCTGCACTGCTACTCCTCTATTTCGGTTATGTTGTTCATTAAGAGCAACAAAAATGGTATGAACATTCAAGTTCTCCTTTCATTCCATTTCTTTGCAGATATGAAAATGGAAAACCCATGGGGTGAAATTATTTCCGCTACCGGTTGGTGGAGAGAAGATAAACATGGCATTAGAGCAATATCTGAAAAGAGTAATCTCTCCAAATGGCTCTTTACTTCCAATGCTTCATTCTCAAATCCATGTATCCATCTCCCAAGTCTCTTGGACAGAAACAGAGTCACTGTTTGATCAGCAGAAAATTTTCTCAAATCGCACTCAAGAACATCCTTTTACAATTGTTCCAAGAAGAGCTGGTATCACTGCATCTCTTATTGTATACAATTTGAAATGAATGAATTCAAAGTTATTGCTGATGAAGCTCGGGGTTCCATAAATCAAATGAAGAGTTATGTTGAAAGTCTCTTGTAATTCTTGAAAAAGAGAAGAGACTTCGGTCTGTGGATGTCCTTCTATATCTTGTGTATCAATGAAAAACACTTTCATCTTCAATCATTAGTACCTGCATTCTTTCACTACCTGCTTCAAATTTACTTAAGCCAATGGGCCTAGTAAGCATAGTTTGATATTTTACTAGGATTATTACAAATAACCTTATAAACATTGAATCTTTTAATTGCTAAATATTACCTAAATCATACAGAATGTATGTTTAGTGAGCTGGAACTTGACTTTTATTCATAGTTCCTTTGTCTTTTGTGGGCAGTTTAAAGTCATGCATGCCGGACATAAAGGAGCTAATGTTTAAGGTCGAAATAGCTTTGACCGAAATGGATTAGAATTGACACAATTCTTTGAAAATTCATCTGAAAACATACTACCATACTCAAGTATGAGGGAAAATATGTAAGCTATGACTTACAAATATTTGAATCTGAGGAATGATACGAAAAAGATCTAAAAGGCATTAGAAGAATTAGTTTCCAAGAATGAATTTACCATTATTTAACAAACCGTTTGGGGGTTGAATTATGCAGGGAAACCTAAGGGCATTGGATTCATAGTTAAATAAAATAGTATCTTTTGGCTAACAAGTCTGTTATGTAGACTGTTTATGCAAGACCGCCTATGGGCACGTGCTGCATAGTCAGGCAAAAAGAATTCTCAGAAATTTACTTTCCTAGTGCTAAAAGCTAGTGAAAGTTTATGGAGATTCAAATTTTTTAAAGTATAGAGTTTTCTGTATGGAAACAGGTACTTGAATATGGAAAAGATATTTCCAGACAAGATTATCGAAGAACTAGATGAATATCACTCCTACGAAGGTCTTACCCAAACGTAGGGAAGAAGAATAAACCATAGACTTGAATAATTTCAGATCATGAAAAAGGATATGGAACAAATATGTTAAGGATGGCTATTTTTTTCGGATCCCTACATACTGTCGTTTAAGACAAATAAGGACAAAAGAGGCATTCTTCCCAAGAATGAAGTTACCATCATTTAACAAACCCGTTAGGGGGTTGAATTATGCAGGGCCACCTAAGGGCATTGGGTGCATAGTTAAATAAAATAGTATCTTTTGGCTAAAAAGTCTGCTATGTGGACTATTTATACAAGGCCACCTATGGGCACGTGCTGCATAGTCAGACAAAAGAATTCTCAGAAATTTGACATTTTTGTGATTAAAAGTCATGAATAGGGTTATGAAGATCTGAAAATATTTAAGGTTATGATTATAACACATAATGATGGGTATTGTCCAATGTATATAGAGATACATAGGTCAATCATAACCATAATCATGTTGTGGCTGGGTCCTGAATTGAAATTTTGGACTTCACTACGTATCTCATAAGAATGAGAATCAAGCCATATGTAGTTCTTGAAATGCAGTTTAACGTCGTGTAGGCTGAATGTTTGAGAGATCTTAGTTTAGGGTCATAGAGTGCGGACCATAATAATGAATACACAGTGTATGTTTTCATGAGGACTTTTCATCCAGGGGACTGAAAGTGAAATTTGGGGTTAGGCCCAAAAGACTTGGGGCTGGAATCGAGGGATACTCGAACGTTCCTACGTATCCCATAAGGATGGGAATCAAGCCCACATAGTTCTCTAACTACCCTTTGTACAAATTTGGTTCGTACATGTGAAGGGTGAAAGGGGACTTTAGTGCAATGATGGTTTAACCCGAGATAAAAAGTTTAGGCATTACCATGTATGCACGTAGTCTTTTGAAATGAAACATGATTGAAAAATCAATGTAAATAATAGTTCCCTCTCAAATGAGGAAATCGAAGAGTATTGTAGTTTATTGTCATACCGGACAAGTGTGTTGTATAGTTTAACGTTGTATAACAGGGACGAAAGTGAATCAAATGTAAATATATTGATTCTAAGGGCGGTTTCACAAATCAACATCGTATGAGATGAAGGTGAACCAAAGTGAAGAGATTGTTTTTGGGCTTGAACCTTGGGAGGTTGCCTATGTACCCAGCCTGGAAGGCAAGGATCAAAGTCCGTGTAGTTTAATTAAAGAATGAATTAATGATCAAGTTGTTCTTGGGGACAACGATCTAAAAAAAATTTGTTGGGACTTATACATGGTTAGCGTCCCAAAGAGAGTGTTACAGTTGAGGTTTTCTCTAATCTCACGTGAGTCATACTCGGTGTGAGAAACAAAAGGTAACAACAACCTTAACGATGCATAGTTTAATGTCATGTAGGACATATAAAGGGACTATGTAGTTTAAAGTCTTGCAGTTAGGACTATTGGTGCTGCACAATTTAGTGTCATGTAGCAGGGACAAAATACAGTTTAATGTCTTGTAGGACGTATCATGAACTTTCTGTACAGTTTAGCGTCATGTAGTTAGGACGATGGGGACAATAGAGTTTAGCGTCATGTTGGACGAAAGGGGGGAACTGTGTAGTTTAATGTCATGCAGTGACGACAAAAGAGTGCACCATTTTAACGTCATATTGGACGCATTGGGGATTTTTTTCACAGTTTAACATCATGTTAGACGAAAGTGCGAATAGTTTAAGGTCATATGCATGGACCGTGGATGGTGCTGTTTAATTTCATGCTGGACGGTGGTGTAGTTTAAGGTCATACATGACCTTTGATGATTATGTAGTTTAACGTCTTTCCAGACGTAAGGAACTTTTATACAGTTTAGCGTCATGTAGTTAGGACGTCATAGTTTAACATCTTGCTGGACGTAAGAGACTTGCAAATAGTTTACGGTCATATGCATGGACCGTTGATGATGCAGTTTAAGGTCATACAGGACCTAGTTGTAGTCTAAGGTCATACTGGACCATTTAGGGAACTTTTTCACAGTTTAACATCGTGTGGGACGAAGTTGCAGTTTAAGGTCATACTGGACCATTTCTGTATAGTTTAACGTCATATAGCAAGGACGAACTGGTGCTGCACAGTTTAGTGTCATGTTGTGGGGACATTCTTGTGAATACATTGTAGTTTATACAAAATAGTTCTTCAAAAATCTGTCATTAGTTGGAGTAGTAATGATTTCTCCATCCATCGAGATTAATGAATAAGCTCCATTGGAGTAGACCCTATGTAATGAATAAGGTCCTTCCCATTTTGGATCAAGGTTGGGAGGTTTCTTTCCTGGTATCATTGAAGTTCTAATAACTAATACCATTTCTCCCTGAATGAATGAACGAAGATAAACTTTTTTGTTAAAAGCTCGTGATATTCGATTCTGATAGATTTCCAAGTGGTGCAAAGTGCACAATCTTTTCTCATCTAACCATTCCAATTCATTCAATCGCTTTTGGGATTTCTCATCTGTAGATAACTGATCACAAATGGCTACTCTAAGTGAGGTCAATTGAACTTCAATTGGCAAGACTTCTTCTGTTCCATATACCAACGAATATGGAGTTGACAGCGTTGCATTGCAGGTGGTAGTCTGATAAGCCCATAAAGCATGAAAGAGTTTATCAGGCCATGACCTCTTATCTTTATCCACCATCTTTTGCAGTATATTTGAAAGAGTCTTGTTAAAGGATTCTACTTGTCCATTGGCCGCCGCATGATACAGAGATGAATGGTTGGATTTAATGTTGTATTCTTGATACAATTTCTTCACTTCAGAAGAACAGAAGTTGGTGCTGTTGTCCGTCAATATGGTATGAGGGACACCAAATCTAGTAATGATGTTAGACTTGATGAAGATAACAATGCATTTAGAACTGACTTCTTTGAGAGGTACTACCTCTTCCCATTTGGAAAATAAATCAGTAGCAGTAAGAATGTACTTAAACTTTTTGGCCGTAGCTGAAGGGTAAGGTCCCACCACATCCATTCCCCATGTGGCAAATGGCCATGAGTATTTAGCTGTATGAAGCAACTATGGAGGTTGATGAATGAACTTGGCATGTACTTGACATTAATGACACATCTTTGTGAAATTAACACAATCTTGTATCATTGAAGGACAAAAGTATCCAAGCCTTCGAATTTGATCAGAAAATCTATGTCCAGACTAGTGGGCACCACAGACTCCTGCATGCACTTATTTCATGACAACCATTGTCTCTTCACCATCAATGCATCTGAAGAGAACTCCGTCAAAACCACGTTTGTAGAGAATTATCTCTAGGTGGTTTGGGCTATCATAAAGAGTAAAATTGACCACACGTCGCCGGATTTGTTCTTTCTCAACTCTATCAGGTGGAAGTGTTCCATTTTGAAGGTATTCCCTGATAAGTGATATCCATCCTGTAGTATGACCATACGGTTCAGGAATGGGACTAATTTCATTAATTTTCTCTGTTCTGGCTTGAACATAAGTTGAAATTGCACGATAGTGGGCAATACTGATGGTTGTCTCATCTTGATTTGGATCTGCTAGAGCTGTGGCTATATTAGCCAGCGCATCAGCTTGAGCATTTTGTGATCTTGGGACATAAGAAAATGTCGGTTATGAAGGTAATTCCTCCATTAACTCTCTGACGTAATCATACAAAGGGATTAATTCTTCTTTTCTGATGGCATAATCCCCATTGACTTGTTTGATTACCAGGTCTGAATCACCTTTCACCTTTAAGTGATTCACTTGTGCTTGAAGCGCTAACTCTAAGCCTATGATAAGAGCTTGGTATTCGGCTTCATTATTGGTACCACCTTCCCACAATAAAAAGGAATAAGGTAACAATGCCTTATCTGGAGAAATGAGTACAATTCCTAAACCAACTTTGTTGAATTTAGGATTTTCCATTTTCTTCCCTGTTGGACTTCTGGAAGCACCATCAAAATACATTTCCCATGTTTGAGTACTCTCTTGAATAGAGAAAACTTCCTCATCAGGGAGTTCAATATCTGAAGACGTGTCTTCCCCTGAAGGATGTTCAGCAAGGAAATCAGCCAGAGCTTGGCCCTTTATTTCCTTTTGAGATACATACTGAATGTCGAACTGCTGCAAAATAACTGCCCACCTTTCTAGACGTCCTGTAAGCATTGGACGACTAAGGATGAATTTAAGCGGATTATTGCGAGATACCAATTGGACCTCGTGATGTTGCAGGTAGTGTCTCAGTTTCTGAACTACAAAAATTAATGCCAGGCAGCACTTCTCAATACTTGAATACTGGGTTTCTGCTTCAAGCATAGTTCTACTAAGATAGTAGAGGCTATTTTCATTCCCAGCATCATTCTTTTGAGCAAGAAAGGCACCCAATGATCGCTCTAGAGCTGTCACATAGAGGATAAGTGGTCTTCCTTCAATAGGTGGCATGATTATTGGTGGACTTAAGAGGTATTTCTTGAGAACATCAAACGCTTCTTGACATTCTTCAGTCCACTGGTAAGTGACTCCTTTTTTCAATAATTTGGTAAATGGTAAACTTTTTCCTACCAAATTGGCGATGAAACGCTGAATATAGGCTATGTGTCCTTGAAGTCCTCTTAATTATTTCAAATTATGAGGAGGTGATATACCAAGGATTGACTTGGTCTTCTCAGGATCGACTTCAATACCACGATGGCGTACAACAAAGCCGAGGAATTTTCCTGAGGTTACCCCAAAAGCACATTTTAAGGGGTTCATCTTCAAATTATGTTGTCGAAGCTTGTGGAATATGACTTCCAAATCAGCCAAGTGATTAGAAAGTTGTTTGGATTTAACCACCAAATCGTCTACATAGCATTCAACAAACTTCCCTAAGAAAGGTTTGAAGATACGATGCATGGCACGTTGATATGTTGCACCTGCATTCTTTAGACCAAAGGGCATCACCCGGTAACAAAACACACCTTGAGGGGATCTGAAGGCTGTAGATTCCTCATCTTCTGGGGCCATTCGGATCTGATTATATCCGGAATATCCAACCATGAAGGAAAGTACTTCATAGCCAGCAGTCACATCAATTAAGAGTTATGTAATCGGAACTGGGAAATCATCTTTAGGACAGTACCGATTAAGATCTCTGAAATCGATGCAAACCCTAATTTGTCCGTTCTTCTTCTTTACAGAGAAAATATTAGCCAACCACTTGGGATACTGAACTTCTCTGACGAAGTTAGCTTTGATCAGCTTATCCACTTCAGCTTCAATTTTGTAAGCATAAGTTGGGTGTGTTCTTCTCGCGGCTTTCTTAAATCCTCGATGTTCTTTTGGTAAACCCAAATGATGAGTAGCAACATCAGGATCAAGCCCAGGAATTTCTGTATAGTTCCAAGAAAAAATATCTTTATTTTGCTTTAGAAAAGAAATATACATCTCTTGCTCTTCAAGGGTTATGGTCGCACTAATTAAAGTGGGGAGTGGATCTTTCTCTATACCCAAATTTATTTCTCTGAGTTCATCCACAGTGGTAGAGATACCCTCTTCAAATGATGGAGGAGCATCTCTAAGATCTTCCTCTTCCTTTTCATCATGTGCTATTTCTTCCATTTCTACTTGCATAGTAGATGACAAAACGAAATTTTCATGATCAGAAGAGATGTCAAAATTTGCACATTTTGAAGAAGAAGCTTCCATTTTCAACCCTATTGATGATAAAGGGTCTTCTTTGGGAAATAAAAAGGAGATGGTGGATTGAGAATTGACATCATTATTCACCTCCAATGTTGCTATAACTTCTTCTGTCCTGGTTGGCGAAGTATAGACCTGTTGGATTTCAGCAGATGAAATGAAAACGTCACCACTTGTGCTTTCATCACTGTTTGGTAGGTTACCAATTTATCCCATGTTGTCTGGCTCGATTTTCGTAATTGACATTATGGATCTTTCCATAAGAGTATTTTTATTTGGGCCTATTTTGTCAATTTGACTGATAGGTAACACATAATCTGTACTCACATGTGTAAATGGATTTATTGGAATCTTCTCCAAACCATATGGAGCATTAACTTTGTTAATTTCCTTTATGTAGATTTCTCTCTTCCCTTCATGTGATAAAATCCCGCCTCAATGTATTGAGACTCACATGTCTTGAACGGGGTCTTATCATCATACAATGTTCCAACTTGACCATTGAAACAGTATTTGAGACATTGATGGTATGATGAAGGGATAGTTGCATGCTGGTGTAGCCAGGGTCTTCCAAGCAAGACGTTGAAAGATGAGTCTTGATCAACAATCATGAAATCCGAATTGGATACAAGATCTCCAAACTGAGTTCTAAGTGTAACTTCGCCCAGTGGTTCTTGTTCATTTTTATCATATCCTTGTAACATCATGGTAGAAGGAGATAAATCAGATTCCGTGAGGCCCAATCGACGAAGTGTACGAATGGGCATGAGGTTGACTCCTAAACCATTGTCAATGAAAGCTCTTCGGATATCTATACCATTGACTTTTCCAGATATGTATAGAGGTTTTATGTGCCCATGCACAACATCATCTTCATCTTTATCAGTAAAAGATATCACTGCATGACATTCTGCAGGATTATTCTCTATGTGATAGACTTCAGCTGCAACAATTTCAGCTTCAAACTCCTGAGGACTTGACAAAGCTTCAATGAGTACTTCCCGAAGATCTTTTGACAGATTCAAAGCATCCAAAATTGATAACTTGGCTGGTACTTGGGCTAAGTGTTTCAATATATCATACTTTTGATAAAGAGGTCTGCGTTTCCCAACAGAAATATGCGGTTTAGCAGGTACCTTGGAAGCAGATTCTTTGGAAGCTGATGCATCTTTTATTGGGATAGAAGTTGGCAACATCCTTGGTTTTGGAAGATTAGATAGATTAGATCCATTTACTTGCTGAGATAAAGAAGATGGAACCTTCAATCGGTCTTCTAAAATAACTGTGCCAAGACTGAGTTGGCTATTAGCAGAAGAACCTGCTTGTTCTTTTTGAGCTCGCTGAAGGGATCTACCACGAGTTTCTACTGCATACACAGTGCTAGAAGGGGTAGAATTGGAGTAGTGGCTTCGGAAAGATCCACGTCTTCCCCTGTATCCTGAACCTTGGTAACTTCCTCGGATTCCCTTATTTGATACAGGGAATTCTGGCTCATCAAAATTGAAATTATGACTGGAATACCGATCTGTTATTTGAATCATATTAACAGAACCGAAGATTAACTCTTCGTCTAATAAAGACTCTGCCTGACTAACCTTTTTAGGTTGTGTCGTTTGATGGGGCGGTGCCCGTGGCTTTGAAGTAGATGGCATAAAGTCTGCCAGAGTCAAAGACAATTTAGTCTTTGACACATACTCATCTTCTTATGATTCTTTTTCCTTCTTTGAATCAAACTGTTTCTTTGAGGACTTTCCCTATGATGAAGAGGGTTTTACCGCATTACTCATGGCAGAAGACACAATTGGTTTCTTTAATTGAGTTTGCAAAATGGCATGAGTCCGATTGATTGACTTTTTGACCATCCAATCATCATACTTCTGTGTATTTCTGCTTTTTACTTCTTTCCATTCACCTTCCTCCTCTGGAACTGTATCAGTAACACATGCTACCTGAGTCGAAGAACCTTTCAACTTGACTTGTCCCAAGTTGACCATATTTTGCAGGAGGTCTTTGATGACAAAACACTCCTGGATAGGATGCCCCAACATTTGATGAAAGGGACAATAATTGGGACGGTCTTCATCTCCTTCCTTGTTTGGCCTCTTGGGCACTGGTAATTGAACCAAATTATTTTCCAGAGCTGAAATGATGTAACCAGGAACTTGCTCATTTTGGAAAGAGTATGTTTTACTCTTCAAATCCTCAAATTGTTTTCGTCGTTGATCTCTTTGATTAATTGGACGAAACGGCCTTTGTTGTTGGCATTCAGGAGGTGGAGCCCTTTGAGAAGATGAAGGTTTTGAAGTAGAAATAGGTGCAGGCGCTTGTTTAAGCATAACTGTAGCAGTTTCCGCTTTACCCATTCTCCTTCCTGGAGCTGATGGAATTACACGAGACTTAGCCTTAGCCTTTATTAGGGAATCTTCAATCTGCTGAGCGATTTAAGTAAGGTCTCGAAACCCTCCTGTGTATTTCACAAGGATCAATGGCGTGCGTAATTTGTCACGCAAATTTTCCACACAGATTGGGAATAGCTCTTCCTGAGGGAGTGCTAAACTCAGGGAATATGTTAATCGCTTCCAGCGAGCAATGAAATCAGAGACTCTTTCATTCTCCCTTTGCTTGTAGTTTGTAAGATCGAAAACTGTCGTTTTTGGCAAAGTTGAGCTAAACTGAAGAAGGAATTTTTGGCGAAGATCCTCCCATCCGATGATTGACCGGGATTGCAAGCATGTATACCAGAAAAAAGCTGGTCCATGCAAGGTTCGCACGAAGCATCTGAGTTTCACTGCTTCTTGCTGCTCTGGAGTTCCCATCATAGGATCACAACAAGACACGTAATGTGTCAAATGCTGTTCAGGGTCACCTGATCCATTGAAAGTAGGGAAAATAGGGTTTCAAAAACTTGATGGAGGATAAATTGAATCTACCCATTCAGGGTAAACTTTCTTTTCTGGTTGACCTTGCACCTGTTTCCCTTCCATAGTTTCTAACCGAGCTGTTAATGACTCAATAGTAGTTATTAACTTTTGAGAAAAATTAGGTTGAATTTGGTCTTGGGTAGGTGCAATGAATGGAGCTTGGACAGATGTGGTGATTGGTGCTGCAACTGATGGTAGCACTGCCAACCATTGTTGCGTTTGACCTGTAGGATTAGACCTCTAAGGGTGTACTGATAAAGGAGGATATTCATGATCCATCTCAGTAGCTGCAAAAAATTCTTTCGGCTGTCGGACTTCAGAATTCTTAAGAAGAAGACTAATCTGAAGTAGTTCTGCATTCAACCTTCTTAATTGTTTCATTTCTTCCTCCTGTTGTGCAAACCTTTTCTCTAATGAGAGCAATTGACCTTCTCCAGAGGAAGTATATGTAACCTGATTATTTCCCCTCCCTTTGTTGGATACTTTTTGGAGAGAAGGAAGTGGATTAACTAGGATCTGAGTAATCCTTTGACTTCGTGTACACACACCTTCTTCATTTGTATCGGTGCGTACATTTTATTGAGCAGGACGTTCTTCATCTGAGTCCCCTAAGTGAGTCTCCTCTGGTGGATTAGCAACAACGACATTGATGACATTGATTGATGTATAATGCATCGCATCCCTTCTATCAACATTTCTGTGATATTGTCTTCTTTCATGTCTTTGATGAGACATTGCCTTTTGTTGATTTAATATTTTAGGAACTTCATGACGAGCTATAACTTGGAGGGAATCTCCTGATAATCTAGATCTTCGTTCCTCTTGGGGCTTCTTCCCTAATCGAGAAAAGACCGATATTCTCTGAGAAGGGGATTGATGATTTGAAAGAGTCCCCAGTCTCGTGAACTGGGGATTTTCCTGCTGCTTCCGCTCAACTCCTCGAATCCCATTTGTTGACTCTGAAGGTTGGGTTAAAGGAGTCCCCAGTCTGACAAGCTGGGGTGGCTCTTGACATGCTATGTCTGAGACCTTCTTAAAATCTCTCTTGATATTGCGAATCTTAGTTCGGAAATTAGCTGGATTCATTAACATGTATCCACTTTTATCACCTAGTTTAACAGACCATTGGATGATTTCCGAAACTTCTTTCATTTGATGATGTGTTTGCTCCATACGAGAGGCTTGTGCAATATTCTCGCTTGCTTGATGTAGGAGCAATTCAACAACTTGTTCTCTATATGCTTGATTTTGAGAGGAACTAGTTGAAGAATGTTCTTGAGCAAGATTTTGATTACGAACAAAGCCCATTGACTGTGGCCGGCCATGGGCAATAACATTGCATGAGACCATTTTCGGCGGGCTTTGCTGACTGGAAAGCACTGTGAAATGTAGTGCTCCGTGAACACCTCATCATCTGATATGAACACCAAATGGAGCATTGGAAATTAACTAACGCAATTTTCTTAGTGCACGAAGGCATGAATGTTGAAGGGTTCTCTGTTGCTTTTCAGCCTTCGGATATCGAGAGACTGATAGAGATTCCAAATCAATCTGATGTTGTAGCCCTTCTATTATTTTAAGATGATTTTCATATTCATCATAAGATAATACCTTCTTCGTCAATTGACAAAGTGTTTTCCATATGTTGAGACGAATATCATGGATTCCATCTTCCATCAACATATTTGGAACGTCATACTGGGAGTCAGCCAAAGGCCAAAACATGACTGGTACCTCACTTTTCGCCAGTTTTTTCCTCATGTTCAGCATTTCCTCTTCATCATTAAATGAAGATTCTTCTACCTGTTTTGACCAGAGGTGGTGTTTCCTTGTTTCTTCATCGGATTCAATATGATTGGTAGAGAGATCATTGATCAAACTAGAAGATGCATGATTTAGGGGTGGTTCGGAGAAAGACCTACACCCTGGGCTATCTTCTGATTGAGAAAGTATTTCACTTGCTAGCGATAAAGCATCAAACATGACTAGTTTCGCATTTGCAAGTGCCTCAAGATAAGAGGGATTTCTCGGCACTACATTGTCTACTGGAGTATTTTCCAGGCAATGTGAATCACTACTGCGGAGAGGACTTTTGCAGCAAAATTCATCATCATGGGGAGTACCACCATAATGGGTTACTGCAAAAGATGAGATCTCTTTCTCCTTGGTCTTCTGACCACATAGAGGGTTTCTGTGGCTCTCATCTGAAGACGAAACTTCATGATTGACTGAATTGTCACGAAGCAAGCCTTCATGAGGAAGTGTCTGTTGAAGACCTTCAGAATTAATGTTCCCGTTATTTGGAACTGAGGGAGTAGATTCTTGAATTCCAACAGATAAATGTCTGAGGGCTTCAAGAACTCCAGCATCGAGCAAGGCCTCGTTACAGATTGTCCTTTGACCTCTTGACTATGCTGGGTGGATGTTTTTCATAGATGCCTTCTTACTCGCTTTGGAAACCACTTGTTGACGAAAGTGGTTGCTCTGAGCAGATGTATGTGCCTGATCAGGAAAGATAGTCAGTTTAGGCTGATGATCTTCACTCAAATCGGGTTTATGTGCCTGACTTGGTTGTCCGTATGATATGGGAGAGTATGACCCATAACCCTCTTGGACTGGAATAGATGTGTGTGTCTATTCCGGAGTGAATCGTTGATGTGTCACTCCACTGCTAGAGATAGATTTATGTGTCTTTCTTTGAGATGATGCTGAAGCTGTTATGATATCCTGACAAGCATCCAGATTATGATCAGGAATTTTCTTCTGCTCTTTCACCATTGACAAAATATGTTTGGTGACTTCAGCTGCCGTAATGGGGATATATGTCCATTCCGGGCTTAGAGTAGGTGTATGTGCCTGCTCCTCTCCTCATTTTCCTGTCAGTGAATCCTAACAGTACTCAACTGTGGAGGCAGAGAGTTGAGTCTTCCTCCTGTTTGTCGTCGGAGATTTCCGAATGACTTCTCTGTGCGCTACCAAGCGAGACTGTTGGTAGGCTTGATTAGTACTAGCAGGTGTATGTGCCTGCTGATTACACTTCGCCAAATGTGGTTGATGAGATCTATCATATGTAGTCAGGCGAGCCTACTGACTAACTGATGATGTATAAGCAGCTGTATGTTCATGTCTATAGTGCTCCGCCGGAATTGCCTGGCGGGATTAGCGTGATGCTGCCAGACGAGTCTGCTGGACAACGGAATTAAAACGGACAGGTGTGTGTTCTTGCTCGTTGTTTTCCACCAAGTTAGGTTGGTGGACTTCTCCGGAGATGGAAGGGATGAAAATCTACCCATTGTTAACCGGATTCCGTCTCTGGCGGTTCGTCTTGCCTGCTTGGGTTCGAGGAACCTGAGCCGAATGCTTGGAGTCGGTACCCTCATCATGTTGAGGGCGCACTGCCGCACGAGTCTGGCGGTGATTGTTGATGGGAGCCCTCGGGAAGGACTCCTGTATTTTTGAATTAAGGCCCTGAGGGACCAGCTCATTCACTTCCTCAAAGTAAGGGAGCGAATGGAAATTGCATTCCAAGGATAATGACCCGAAACGGTTGGAGATGGTAGTCAACACCGCCTGCCTCTTCATCACTGGTCATCGTTGTCCGGATGACCTGTGTGAGTTGTTCACTTAGAGGGCCTGTCAGGCAGCCTCTAGAGTTGGGATGATACTATGTTGACGGTACTCCTTAACCAGCGCATTTGATACCCTGCATTGAAGACGCTGATTAGGTGATGTCATCCTTAGAGCGGATGACGATCCAGTATGAATAGCATCAGTGGTATTTGCAGAAGCAGTATTCATAAGTGTGAATTTGAGAGCAGCCATTATGGAAATACATAAGATCTTGGAAAAGAGTGTCTGTTTGATATAACAGACGTAATCAAGATAAATTCAGAAACTTCATCCTTTGGATGAGAACACATGTCAATGATTGTTTTTGTTAGCCCTCTTATTGAATTTTAAATAGGGTCTTAACAAATAGGTAAAACATCATTTTAACTTGGTTAAGGATTCACGTCGGGTTCAACATTTTTTGTTTCCCTCAGAATTCGGGGATGACCTCCTGGATGAGAGATTCAAACGTTTCGATCGGTTTCTAACGGGTTTGTTCGTAGAACCGGAAACATCCAATGATTCCACATCCATTTGGACCTACTTTCCAAAGGTAGGCGCTCATTAGCTTATGGACTGATGAGGCTTAGGAATTTGCATTGGTCGAGAGGATGGGAGGTCGGACTCATCACACCTTTTTGGGGGGAATTATTGTCTATTCCAGGACTCTCTTTATAGATTTAAGTTATGTTCGTGAATCATTATTACATTACCAAGTATAAAATGAGTTTTCCTTCAATTTTGACAATCAATGATTAAATATGTAAGAAATTTAGAGAATCTTTTATATGTATTTGAGGTTCTTCATCAATAGAGAATCATCTATATCTATTTAGAGATTCTTGGTCAATGATATCCTTCAAAACATTTATATAAAAGTCTCTTGGTCATTATGATGACCAGGCTGGTTTTAAAGCCACTCAGTGGGGCACTTGATGTTTATTGTCATTCAGATAGACATGAATTATTTCATATTTGGGATCGAACCCGTAGATGGGCAACCTACGTATCCATTGTTTTGGAAAAGGAATCAGAACTCACGTAGTTCGAATAAGGGAATATAATTTTTTTGATTGATGGTTCAAAGAAGGATGTCATAATTACTTTTACTCTCTATGATCACGTGAGTCATGCTCGGTGTGAGAAACAAGAGGTATTGGTAATAACATAGACAATTGGGCCATAAAATAGGTAATCATAAGAAATGGTTTGGGGCTTATGTATGTATGTCTTCCCAGATAAATGAAGATTAGGATTTACTTTAGGGAGAAAATCCAGGAACAGGGTCCACAAAGGTATATGTGCTTCATGGAGATTTGAATACTCTAATTTGGGACTTATTCCTGGAATGGAAGCCCAGATTAGGAGAGGATTGATAACTGGGTTTTACTCCTGAGAAGGAATCTCAGATCAAAAGTAAATTAGGACTGGTTAAGAGAAATTAAGGGACTTGGGGCTTACTCCTGAAAAGGAAGCCCAAAATTTATGACTGGGACTTATTCCTGAAAAGGAGACCCAGGTTAAGGGATTAAGGTTTGGGGCTTACTCCTGAGGAGGATGCCCAGATTTGGGAATTTTAAGAATTTGGGGCTTACTCCTGAGGAGGATGCCCAAGTTTGGAGGACTTAGGACTGGGGATTATTCCTGAAATGGAGACCCAGGTTAAGGATTCTCTCATCTTAAAGGATGAGGTTGAATGAATGAACTCTCCATATTTAGTGAAATTAAGATATTTAAATCACTAGGTTTTGAGAGATATTCCACAGAATTCCTTTCGGATAAGGAAGTCAAATCAAGAAATCATGCCATAAATAGATTTGAAGAGTGTCTTGAAGACTGAATCTTGAAAAGGAAAGGTGTAATGGCTTAAGAGGGGTGAAATGGGCAAGAAAGGCACCCAAAAAGGAAGGGGCGTGCAAGTCTTGGAAGGCGCGCAGGTACTGCGGCGGCGCGCAAGTATTGGTCACGCAGGAATGCCTGCGCGACACATGGTGTACTTTTGCGATGGCCAACAAACATTGAAATACTTGAGTGACTCTTTATTAAAGCCTTTATAATCCTCTTGAGGTTCTTCCAGAAAAGGGACGCGCAAGTTCTATCAAAGGATTAATGCGGCGCGCAAGTGTTGATGAGTTTCAACACATAGGCCTTCCTCCCTCTATTTAGATCTTCCGTTCTAGGTAATAAATTACCATAGAAGTGTTCCGGAAGCTTTGAGAAGAGACTTGGGCGTCGGGAGATTCAATTCGAGTTTCTGGAAAAAGATCCTCTCGAATGGGGGGCCCAGATGGTCTATTTATAGGCAGGAGGAGACCCCAGGCGGTTACCGGGCGGTTATCAATTAGGTCGTTCAAGTCACTTGCATGCCAAGGTGCGGCGCGCAAGTCCACTTGCGCGACCATTAAGAAACTTGCACGGCCTATGGTAAAAGTTATCCTTGTTCATCCCTTTGTCGATTTTTGATGTTTTCTTCAAAGGTTGAATCACTTTGTGCTCATATATTCCCCTTTTCTGATCTCTAGATTCTGTGACGAAAGGACCATCAACAATTGTTTTTTGGGGTTTTATGGATTTTAATGGTTTTATGGTTATATGTTTTTTATGTGTTTTTTAGTTTTTAGGTTTTTTAGTTTTTTTAGTGTTTTTATGGTTTTTGGAGTTTTTTATATTTTTAGTGGTTTTATGGATTTTAGAGTTTTTAGTGAGTTCTTAGGGTTTTTTGGGATTTTATGGATTTTAAAATTTTTAATGATTTTAGAGGTTTTATGGTATTAGTGTTTTAAGTTATTTAGGGTTTTTTTAGTGATTTGGGGTTTTAGAGATTTTAAGTGTTTTGAGGTTTTTAATGTTTTCATATGAATTTTTAGGGGTTTTTTCTTGCATTTTTAGGTATTTTTAGGCCTTTAGGATTTTTGGGGGTTTTTAGGGTCTTTCTGGTTTTTATTTGGTTTTATTATTTTTTAGGGTTTTTATAATTTTTTGGGGTTTTTTGGATTTTTTGGGTTATTAGTGTTTTTATGTTTTTTAGTGTATTTAGACTTTTTTGGGGGTTTATAGGTTTTTTTATTTTTTATTTTATTTTTATAGTTTTTATGTTTTATAGGGGATTTTATAGTTTTATATCCTTATGATATTTTAGGTGTTTTAGGGGTATTTTGAATTTTGTAGGGATTTGTGGGTTTTGGGTTTTTTGGGTTTTTATGGTTTTTTTTCTTTTATGTGTTTTTTTCAGTTTTTTTAGTATTTTTAATGTTTTATAGTTTTAAATAATTTTGGGTGATTAAGGTTTTTTAAGTGTTCTTATTGGGGTTTTAGGGTTTTTTGGGTTTTTATGGTTTTTTGGTGTTTAAAAGGTATTTAATGTTTCAGAGTTTTTTTTGGGTTTCTTAAGGTTTTTATGTTTCTTATTTTTTTAGAGGTTTTACTTGTTTTTAGGATTTTTATGGTTTTCATTGGTTTTCTCAGAGTTTTTAGGATTTTGTTTTGTTTTTGGTACTTTTAGGGCAAGGAAGGCTCGGGGCCAGGCTATTCCTGGCACCCCCCAAAATTTATAATAAAAAAGACACGAAGAAAACAAAGGACAAAAAACAAAAAAGACACACAAAATAGCCCATAAAGAAAGGAGCACAAAGGGGAAAATCAGTCAATGTCGCCACCGAAGTCATCCAGCTCCGCACCACAATAACCACTACCCACACCAAAGCCATCACCCACCTCAGCAAAAGTTGTAATATGACTCAGCACCTGTGTCCATAGAATCCCATCTTGAATAATACTCCTCCTTCATTCCAAGACTTGATATAAGCTTCATTCTGGACCTCTCTTAGAAGATCTTGGGGACTTCTCCCGCTTATTAACTTTTAGATTTAGTTTGACCGCCCTTAATGTGGCCCGGGTTGCCGTATGTCATGGGAGGGAAGAATAATCCTTACCCTGTCTTCACCTCGGGGGGGGGGGGGAGGTGGATCTAGCTTCATAACCTGGTTTCTCACAAGTGAACCCATCACTGACAGCAGGTGGGGCCTTCCCTTTCTTACCTTCGGAACCAGGAGTTTCGGTACCACTTTTGTTCCTTTCTTCCATAGACATTGCCATAACAGCGTCTATCCGGCGATCGTCATCAGCAAGCCTCTCCCTAAGCCTCTTTGCCTCACCCTCAAGCAGGAACATTTTCCATTCAACAAGCACTATGTCATGTAACTGCACACAATGAGCTTCAGCAGAGGGAACACCATGGTGAACCATGGCCCTCTGCAGGTTCGGGAACTGGTCAGCATTTTCCCTAGCAGTCCCCGGAAGAGGGAAGACATTCGGATTCAGAACAAGAGCACTAGGAAGATCCTCTGCATCGGTAGTTCTATCTGCAAGAGGATCAATCACCATGTCAGGTCTCCCCACGACATCACCCCCAGATAGAACCAGGGGCGCGTCACCCCAATCAGTGTACTGAACTCTGAGAATCCAAGGCTCCCCTTCTGTCGCAGCCCCCTCCTTCTTAGCCAAAGACATAACCCACTCATCCCCAGCCCTCGTTCCCTAAACAACCAAAACCTCCTGCACAAATTCTTCCGCCAACACGTCCACATCTGTGGGCTTAGCCAAGACTGGGACCTGTAAACAGTTTTGAATAGGCGCAGTAATCTTAATCGGTGAGGTTCCATTGTTATCCTTCTTGAAATCTGTATCTTCTCCTCCCAGGAACATCGTACAGTGAACTTCCATCTGAACATTCCCTTGCCTGGTTCCCATCAATACATCCTTCTCTAAGCCTGACTACCTCCTTGAAAAGTCACCACATCCATCAACACCTTCAGCACGAATCCGATTATCCCCATCATCCATAAGCACTGCCTCTTCAACAGCATCTCCCAACTCACAATCACCTCCAGCCAGACATATTCTAAAGCCCCCCCCCCCCGAATCCATCAGAGAAACCTCCAGATCACTTCCAGCCATCAGGTTTGATGAACATGGAACATCAGCAGCCAAAGGCTGGGAGGAAAATGGCTCATCCATCCCCATTTCCCCCTCAACCTCCACCATAGGAAGGAGGCTCTCATCAGAATACATGCGATCCAGATTAGCACCACCCCTTCCAGGACCGAGGAATCCTCCAGACTGAGCATTGTTCTCAAAGCTCCAACAAGAAGAGCAGAACACCGGCCATGCTTCATAAACAACAGGTTGGCGCCACCTGAGCTCCTCCCCCAACGCAATCCTGATAGCATCCACTGGAGCCTTTGAATCATCAACTTCAACAAAGGTCCTTGGGGAAACCGGATGGAAAAGGGACCTAGTCCTACTATCCACACATAGGAACCTCCCCACCAAATTCTCAAGCATTGAAATAATAGAAAAAATTTAAAGGTAAGGGAGAGTTCAGGAAATCTAACCTAGGTATCAACCATGGGGGACATCCGCTTCAGATGAAAATCAAAGATCCACTGAAAAAGAGATAAACGAGGACCATTGCATGACCGAGGAGACGCCGACTAGGTAAGGACCAGGTCCTCCTCAGAGGAAAACTGAATCATTATGTGGGAGCTATCGATCATACCCATGGTCGCACGAGCCCTATGTTTCCAGAAAGATGAGACAAAACTTTCGAAAGTGACCATCGGGGGTCGACGCATCCGGAAACTTGCAACTAGAGTCAGGCGGTGTAGATCTGAAGCTTCAGTGAACTCACAAATCGAGAGGGGAAGCTGCGGATGGCCTTCAAATGAATCCGGGACCTTCGAGAAAAGTACCATTTGTGGAAAGGAGGGCAGTAAATCACGGGAAGAGAGTGACGACAAAGAAAAATCCTCCAATGGAGGATCCTCCCCCACAAAGAGGGGGGGGGGGAGGTGCTTCACTTGCCATCGTCTTCAACCTGTAAGGAAACCACCACCGCGAGAGAGCCGAATCGCCAGAGTCACCAGAGTTCCTAGAGCAGTCATCTTATTCTTTGTACTTTTAGAGATTTTAAGAACTTTTAGGGTTTTTGGAATTTTGGTTGGGTTTAGGATTTTTAGGGTTTTGTGGGGGTTTTTAGGTTTTCTAGTGTTTTTTAGGTTTTTAGGTGTTTTAGGTATTTTAGATTTTTATGGTTTTCTTATGGTTTTTTGGTTTTTTATGTTTTTAGGGATTTTTATCAATTTTTTTTATTTTTATTATTTTAGGGTTTTTAGTTATTTTAGGGTTTTTATGGTTTTGTAGTTTTTAGGGTTTTTTTGGTTTTTTGGGGTTTTTAGGTTTTTTATTTTAAGGGGTTTTAGGGGTTTTGATGGGTTTTTAGAGTTTCTAACATTTTTTGAGTTTTAAGGGTATTTATATTTCTAGTGGGTTTTATGGTTTTAGTTGGTTTTAGGGTTTTATATTTTTTGTGTATTTTTTGGGTATTTTATGGGTTTTCAGGGTTTTTAGGTTTTTAATGTTTTCTTAGAGGTTTTCAAGGTTTTTAGGGTTTTTTTTGTTTTTAGGGATTTTATGGTTTTTAGGGTTTTTAGGGTCTTTAGGGATTTTAACGGGTCTTAGTGTTTTTAGGTTTTTAGGGTTTTAATTGTTTTTTTTTGGTGTTTTAGGATTTTAGGGGTTTAAAGTATATTTAGGTTTCTCAGGTGTTCTTATAATTTTTTAGGGTTTTTAATATTTTTCATGTTTTTTGGAATTTTTAGGGATATTCGTATTTTTATTTTTTTTATTTTTTATGTATTTAGAGGTTTTTTGGGTTTTTTTGTTTCTTGGTGTTTTAGTGTTCTTTGAGTTTTTTATAGTTGTAAGGGTTTTTAGAGATTTTTTTAAAAAAATAGGTGTTTAAATGTTATTTAGTGTTTTAATTAGTTTCAAGGGTTTTTATGGATTTTTAGGGGTTTAAATGTTCTGATGGGGTTTTATGGTTTTTTAGATTTATATCATTTTAATGTTTTTAGGGGTTTTTATGGTTTTCATAGGGATTTTGGGTTTCAGTTTTTTTAGAATTTTTAAGGATTTTTAGGATTTATATGGTTTTTTAGGAGTTAGAGATTATGAGGTTTTTAGGGTTTTGTTGGATTTTTAGGGGGAGGGGCTTTATTTCTTGGGTTTTTAGGGTTTTTTGAGTTTTTTAGGGTTTTAAAGGTTTTTAGAGGTTTTTAATTTTTTCATATGCCTAAGTGTTTTTAGATTTTTTTAGTTTTTTTCGTTTTTATGGGTTTTTAAAGGTTATTTATGTTTTTTATGGTTTTTAGTGTTTTAGGGTTTTTAGGGTCTTTAGATTTTTTAAGGTTTTTAGGGGTTTTATGTGCTTTTAGTTTTGTGAGGTTTTCTATTGTGTTTTCCCGTTTTTAAGGTTTTTTAACATTTTTAGAGATTTTTTGGAATTTTTTAGGGTTTTTATAGTTTTTAGGGTTTTTAAGGATTTTGAAGGTTTTTAGTGTTTTTTACGGTTTCTATGGTTTTTATGGTTTTTTGTGTCTTTAGGGGGGGTTTATGGGTTTTAATGTTTTTATATTTTTTTAGAATATTTAGGGCAAGGAAGATGCGAGGGTCGGGCTATTCCCGGCCCCCCAAATTTATTAACAAGGAAAAATAGACACAGTAGACAAGGGAGGGGAGGGGTCAGCCAACCCACACCCTAAAACCCCTTACAACGCACGCAAAAAAAGAAAATAAAAGAAAAAAAACAAAAGGAAAAAATCACACACAACCAAGCAGCAACCACCATATTTATGGGTTTAAATGGTTTTTAGTGTTTTTAGTGGTTTTGTGGTCTTTGTGGATTTTTATGGGTTTTAGGGGTTTTAGTGGTTCATAAAGGATATTATTGGTTTTAGGGTATTTTTTGATTTTTAGTGTTTTTTGGGTTTTTAGGGGTTTTAACTATTTCTGTGTTTTTATGATTTTATTTGGGTTTTTAAGGATTTACAGTTTTTTAAATTTTTATAAATTTTAGGGATTATTTATGATATTTATGGATTTTTTGGGTTTTAGGGATTTTTAGGGTTTTAGGGTTTTTTTGGGTTTTGGGCGTTTTTAGGGTTATAATGTTTTATTTTCAATTTAAGGGATTTTTAGGGTTTTTAATATTTTTATGTTTTTCATTGTTTTTTCTGTGTTTTTAGTGTTTTTAAAATTTATTAGGATTTATTAGGATTTTTATGGGTTTTTTGGGTTTTTAGAGATCTTGAGGTTATTAATGTATTTTTTTGGATTTTAATTTTTTTTAGTTTTTAGGGTTTTATGGTTTTTATATATTTTTTATGTTTTTAGGGGTTGAAGGGTTTTGGAGTTTTCAGTTATTTTTATGGTTTTTATGTGTTTTTAGTTTTTTGGATTTTTTATGGATTTTAGGGGTTTTCGGGTTTTTAGGGTTTTTAGTGTTTTTTACCTTTTTAGGTTTTTAAGGGTTTTTAACATTCTGGGTTTTTATATTTTCATTTAAATTTTCGATGTTTTTTATGGTTTTCACATTTTTAGGGATTTTTAGGTTTTTTTATTTTTATGGTTTTTTGGGGTTTTAGGTATTTTGATGGATTTTGGTTTATTATGGGGATTTTAGGGGTTTTCATTTTTTTGGTTTTTTAGGGAATTTTGAGTTTTTTACAGGAATCAAGGTTTTTTAGAGTTTTATACCATTTTTATTGGACTTATGGGTATTAAGAATTTTTAGTTTTTAGTGTTTTTAGTGGATTTTAGGAGTTTTAAGGTTTTTAGGGGTTTTTAGGGTTTTTTTAGTTTTAGGGGTTTTCAGCATTTCCAGGTTTGTTGTAGTTTTATGTGTTTTTATGTATTTTAGGTTCTTATATGGTTTTATAGGATTTGGGGGGTTTAATTTTTTTTATTTATTTTTTGTGATTTTTTAGAATTTTTATTGATTTTTTGGGTTTTTTAGGGATTTTGGGGGTTTTTTGGTGTTTTTATATTTTTTTAGTTTTAGGGGTTTTTTAGTTTTTAGGGTTTTTATGAACTTTTTGTGTTTTTTTAACATTTTTAGGGCATTAAAGGGTTTTTAGAGTTTTAGTGGGTTTTAGGATTTTATGGGTATTTTGAGTTTTTATTTTTTAGGGGTTTTTTGGTTTTTTGGTTTTTTAGGATTTTAGGGTTTTTAAAGATTTTAATATATTTTATGGTTTTTTGTAGTTTTATGTGTTTTTAGGTTTTTGATGTTTTATTTGGTTTCTTTAGGTTTATTAGGGGTTTATATATTTTTTTTATTTATAGTGATTTTTTAGGATTTTTAGTGTTTGTTATGGTTTTCTGGAATATTTAGGGTTTTTAAGGTTTTTTTGGTATTTTTTAAGGGTTTTTTGAGTTTTAATGTTTTTAGAGGATTTAAAGGGTTTTAGATTTCTTTGTGGGTTTTTAGGCTTTTTATTTGTTTTTAGGTTTTTATCGTTTTTATGGGTTTTATTGTTTTTAGGGTTTTAGTGTTTTTAAGTGTTTTATAATATTTTTATTTTTAGAGGTTTTAAGTGTTTGTAGATTTTTTAGGATTTATTAGTGGTTTCACGTTTTTTGGGGTTTTAGTGTTTTTATGGTATTTTGGGGGGTTTTTGAGTTTTTATGGTTCTTCAGGGTATTTATGTTTTTCTTAAAATTTCTATGCGTTTAAAGGATTTTTTAGTTTTAGAGGTTTTTAGAGTTTTTAAGTGTTTTTATGATTTTTTAGGTTTCTTATGGGTTTTTTCTTTCTAGGGTTTTTAGGGTTTTTATCTTTTTAGATTTTTTAGGTTTTTAGCAGTTTTAAGGGATTTTTTATTTTGAAGGTTTTGTTTGTATTTTTTAGGGTTTTAGGGATTTTTACATTTTTAGGTATTTTTAGGGATTTTTAATGATTTTTATGGTTTTAAGGTTTTTAGAGAATATGATGGTTTTTGTGGTTTTTAAGGTTTTTTGGGTTGTTGGGTTTTTTGGATCTTTTTAGTTTTTAGGATTTTTGATGTTTTTTATATATTTTTAACATTTTTCGTGGTCTGAAGTGTTTCTAGAGTTTTTACTAGTTTTAGGGTTTTTTGGTATTTTAAGAATTTAGGGGTTTTATGGTTTTTAGGTTGTTTAGGATTTTTTAGGGATTTTTTTTGCTTTCTTCACTTTTTTGGTTTTTAGATATTTTAATTATTTTTACCTTTTTATTATTTTCTTATAATTTTTCATGTTTTTAAATGTTTTTTCTATATTTATGGATCTTTTGGGTTTTTAGGATTTTTATTGATTTTTTGTGTTTTTAAAGATATTTAGGATTTTAGGGTTTTTAGGTGTTTTATGGCTTTTGGGGGTTTTATGATTTTTTGAGTTTTGTAGTGTTTTAACGTTTTTAGAGATTTTTTTAACATTTTTAGGGCTTTAAATTCTTTATAAAATTTTTAGTAGGCTTTTATGTTATTTTGGGTTTTATGGTTTTTAAAGGCTTTTAGGGGGTTTTTATGTTGTTTTGTGATTTTAGGGTTTTTAGGGGTTTTAGTGTTTTTTAGGGTTTTAAGTGTTATAAGTGTTTCTAGGTTTTCAAGGTTTATTAGAGTTTCCAGGTTTTTGGGGATTTTTTCATTTTTAGATATTTTTAGCGATTTTTTTATTTTAATGGTTTTTTGGGTTGTTTTTGGTTTTTAGGGTTTATACGGTTTTAGGGGTTTTAGGGTTTTTAGGGTTTTATGGATTTTATGGTTTTATGGTTTTTATGGTTTTTAGGGGTTTCAATTTTTTGGAGGGGGGGTTAGGGTTATTTTGATTTTTTATGATTTTAAATTTTTTTTAGTTTTCTAACATTTTTTGGGATGTAAAGGGACTTTTGAGTTTTTAGTGTGTTTTAGGCAAGGAATATGCGAGGGTCGGGCTATTCCCTGCCCCCCCAAATTTATTAGAAAGAAAAAAGAGACACAGCAGACAAGGGAGGGGAGGGGTCAAACGGCCCACACCCAAAAACCCTTACAACCGAAGACACAAAAGACCCCCAAAAAATCAAAAAAGATAAAATAAAGACACACAAAGCATCGACCAACATCCAACAGCTCACAGATAACCAACGACCAGCATTCAAACTCAAACAGCAGTCAACGTCCAGCAGCCGCACGACCATAAACCGCATCTTCAGCACCTCCCAGCTCAGCAGCAACCATCATATAACATCACAATTTACAGTATCCAGCGCATTATTTCCAAGAAATTTCATCACCAATAACACACATCCACTTGAACCAGAATCCTAAACATCATTATCATCATCCAGAATCAACAGAGAGTCCAAACCTAGTCAGCCACCACCCTCTTCATCCGCATCAATCCAAGCAACACCTCATTGCAAGTGAACTTCCAGTATTCCACATCTAGCATCATTTTCAGCCACCCAGGACCACCAGCACCCATGCTCAGAACCAATTCATATCACCCAAGCCTCCTTGTTCAAATCCAAAACAAGACGGACCCTCCAGATACTCAAGAGTACAGAGACACCAGTACCAAACTTGTAAACATAAGCTTCTTCACAACCCATCCTGACAACAAGCAGCAACCAAAGGCTCCATTTCCCAGAGCCAACATCTCCTTCTGCACCTCATAAACGAGCAGTGACACAACCAGCATCCTTATTACATTCTAGCCTAGCAGGAAGCAGAATCCAGCACCAAAGTTTATTAGAAACAAAAAAAATCCATCCACGCCTTGAGGACAATTAGCAGCAAAAAACCAAAGTCTCGAATTAACATATGCCAAATTCCGCAGTAGCCACAAAGAATCTGAATGAACCAAAGTCATTGCAACCCGAAAATCAAAATGAAAAACTCCTCTAAGAAGGAGGAATTGGAAGACATGAGTCACTAGCGCACCAAAAGTGATCAATACTATCGAAGAGTCAATGTACCAGATCTTCTACGAAGGATAATAAACCTGCAGCAGCAAACCGGAAGGGATGAAAAATCGTCGAAGAGACCAGATCCTAGCCCACCACAGCAGTCCTCTCTGTCTATTCCTTCGATGTCGTTGATCCGTCTGCATCGCAGACACCACCGGAGACCTAGAATCATCGAACCACACCAACACGACCGGGTCCAATTCTTGCCACCACCACAACCAAAGACACGTTGCTCTTCATACCAACACCATCCGTGAGCAAGAAGACTTCCGAGTAGAGCAAAACTGACTTCCAGATCCATCGAGACAAGAATCCAGTCGACCCCTCGTTGACCGATCTGGGGGCCAACGCCGTGAAGAAGCCATCTGGGAGAAAACCAGAAGTCGCGCCGCTGCTTGGAGAACTCGAAACCACAGAATAAAGCAAGACACCTTGGGAATTTTAGGAATTTTAATATTTTTTTGCGCTTTAAGGTTTTTTATAGTGTTTGAGGGTTTCAATGGTTTTTAATGTTTTTATGGAATTTTTAGGGATTTTTTGTCTTCTACAGTTTTAGGGTTTTTAGTTTTTTTAAGGTATTTATGATTTTTAAAGATTTTTACTTTTTTAGGGATTTTAACATTTTTAGGATTTTATGGTTTTTAATTGTTATTAGGTTTTCAAGGTTTTATTTTGGATTCTCAGGGTTTTATGGTATTTTACATTTTTAGAGATTTTTTTATTTTATGTTTTTTCTCATTTTTTGGGTTTTAGGGATTTTAAGGGGGTTTAGGGGTTTTAGGGTATTTAGGGTTCTATGGTTTTTGGGTTTTTTGGGTTTTTTATTTTTTAGGGTTTTATGGTTTTTTAATGTCTTTTAATGTTTTTAAGGGTTTAATGTTTTTTAGATATTTTAGTGTTTTTAGAGTTTTTAGGGGTGTCTAGAGTTTTTAATGTATTTAGTGGTATTATTATTTTTCATATTTTTGTATTTTTTTAGGGTATTTAGAATTTTTAATATTTTATAATTTTAAGTGGTTTAAATTTTTATGGTTTCCTTAGTGTTTTTTGGTTTTTAATGTTTTATTAGGGTTTTTAATGTAGTTTTAGGGTTTTATGTTTTTTTGTTTTTATGGATTTTGTATGGTTTTCAGGGTTTTATAGATTTTTGTTATCTTTTGTGTTATTAGTGTTTCTTAGTTTTTTTTGTTTTACGTGTTTTTAGTGTTTTAATTTTTTGTAGGGTTTTCAAAGGTTTTTGGGTTTTTATGTTTATAAAATAATTTAGGGATTTTTTTTATATTTTTATTTATTTTGGGGTTTGTTAGGGTTTATGGTTTTTATGGTTTATGAGGGGGTTTTTGGGATTTTTTAGTATTTTATATGGTTTAATGTTTTTTATAGT
The DNA here is from genome assembly GCA_963277665.1 of Viscum album. Lineage (NCBI taxonomy): Eukaryota > Viridiplantae > Streptophyta > Magnoliopsida > Santalales > Viscaceae > Viscum > Viscum album. Next base: position 1,418,693,184 of record OY728136.1, on the reverse strand, counting down.
TCTTTTATCATTTTAAAAGGTTTAAAATGTTTTTTGTGATTTTAGTGGTTTTAAGGGTATTATGGGTTAATTTTATTTTTTCAAGGATTTTATGGGGTTCTAGGGTTTATGTTTTTTATGGGCTTTAGGGTATTTTTTTATTTTTAGCGATTTTATGGTTTTATGGGTTTTAATTGTATTAGTGTTTTTAAATTTTATTCCTATTTTTAAGGGTTTTAAATTTTATGGGATTTTTATAATTTTTTATAATTTTTATAATTTTAATGAGTTTTTGATATTTTGATTGTTTTTAGAGTTTTTTGTTGTTTTATGTTTTTTTATTTTTAGAGTTTTTTTGATTTTTTCTGGTATTTAAGGTTGTTTAGATATTTTTATCATTTTTAGGGGATTAAATGGTTTTATATTTTTAGTGAATTTTTTAGATTCTTATTGGTTTTATGGTTTTTATGTGTTTTATGGGTTTTATGGTTTTTGTTGGTTTTTAGGGATTTTATGTTTCTTTATGGTTTTTATAATTTTCTAGGTTTTATAGGTGTTTCAATTATATTAGGTTTTAATGGTTTTCTTATATTTATTGTGGGTTTTGCGGTTTTTTTAGGTATTTTTATGGCTTATTTAGGATTTATTTAGGTTTTTTTGGTTGTTTTGGGATATTTAGGGTTTTTAGGATTTTAGTGTTTTCAAGCTTCCTTGGGATTTTAGGGGGGGGGGGGTTTGAGTTTGTTAAAGTTTTAAGTGTTTAAAAAAAAAGGGGTTTAAAGGGTTATAGAACATTTATTAGGTTTTTATGGTTGTTTTGGGTTTTTAAGGGTTTTAATGTTTTTTATATATTTTATCATTTTATTTTTTTTAATGGGATTATAGTGTTTTTAGTAGTTTTTAAGGTTTTTAGGGTATTTTATGGATTTAGTGTTTTTAGGTTTTTTAGAATTTTTCAAGTTTTTCTGGGGTTTTACCACTTTTTAAGTTTTTTAGGGGTTTTAATTATTTTTTTTGTTTTGGTTCTTTTAGGGGTTTTCAAGGTTTTTAATGATTTTTTATTTTTGGGGGGATATTGGGAGATTTTTTGGATTTTTATGGGATTTTTTGGTTTTTATAGATTTTGTGGATTTTTGCGTTTTTAGGGATTTTAGGGTTTTTATGGATTTTTTGGGTTTTTGGGGTTTTGGGGTTTTTTAGTTTTTTATGTTTTTTTAGAGTTTTTAAAAAAATTTAGGGATTTAAATAGTTTTTAAAATTTTTAGTAGGTTTTTAGGTCATTATTGGTTTTTAGGATTTTTTTAATTTTTTATTGTTTTTTGTTGTTTAGGGTTTTTAAGGTTTTAAAATGTTTTATCATTTTTTAGGTTTTTATGGGTTTTAAGTTTTTTTAGGTTTTTAATGTTTTCTTAATGTTTCATGTTTCTTTTGATTTTTATAATTTTAGGGATTTTTATGATATTTAGTATTTTTATGGCGATTAGTGTTTTTAGGGATTCTGAGGTATTTTTTGTTTTTTAGGGTTTTATATTCTTTTTGGGATTTTAAGGTTATTTTTATTTTTTAATGTTTTTATGGTGTTTTGGTGTTTTTATTGATTTTAGGAGTGCAAAAGGTTTTTATAGCGTTTAGTGGGTTTTTTGTGTTTTTATGGGTTTTTTGTGTTTTTTAAGTTTTAAGGGGTCTTTTGGTTTTTATGGGTTTTAGATTTTGTAGGGTTTTTATTATTTTTTTAGTTTCTTAAGGGGTTTTATTATTTTTTAGGTTTCTAAGGTTTTTTTAGGAATTGTTATGTTTTTTAGTGTTTTTAATGTTTTTCGGGATTTTTAGCGATTGTTTCGTATTTTGATGGGTTTTTTTGGGTTTTTGGGTTTTTTTGTTTTTAGTGCTTTTAGTGTTTTTAGGGTTTTTTTATGACTTTTAGAGTTTTATGGTTTTTTTGGGTTTTACGAGTTTTGAGTTTTTTAGTTTTGTTGTGGTTTTTTAATGTTTTTATGGGTTTGATGTCTTTTTAGAGTTTTTAGTGGGTTTTGGGTTTTTATTATATTTTAGGGGTTTAATGGTTTGGGAGATTTTTATCATTTTTATGATTTATACAGTTTTTAGGGTTCTTGGGGGATTTAATAATTTTTATATTTTAGTGGTATTATGTGTATTTAAATTGTTAAGGTTTTCTTAGGGTTTTGCAGGTTTTTATGGATTTTTACATTTTTTAGCATTTTTTTGGGATTTTTTGGATTTTTCTAGTTTTTAGGTTTTTATCCATTTTTAATGGTTATATGTTTTTAGGGTTTTTGTGTTTTTTAGGTTTTTTGGTTTTTTGGTTTTTTCGAGTTATTAGGGTTTTTAATGTTTTTTTTACATTTTTAGTGGTTTAAATATTTTTATTGTTTTTAGTGGTTTTGAGTGTTTTATGGGGTTTTATGTTTTAAATGTATTTATGGGTTTTATGATTTTAATGGTTTCTTGGGGTTTTTAGTGTTTTTAACATTTTTCAGTTTTTCTAGAGTTTTAATTGTTTATAGGGTTTTAAGGTTTTGTTAGGGGTTTTTAGCAATTCTTGGGATTTCATATACCTTTTTATGGTTTTTAGGCTCTCTATAGTTTTTATGCTTCTTAGGGATATTGAGGGATTTATGGTTTTTTATTCTTTTATGTATTTTTTGTGTTTTTAGGTTTTTTCAGAGTTTTTTAGTATTTTAAGGTTTTTTAATGTTTTAAGGGGTTTAAAGAGATTTTATAGTTTTTAGTGGTCTTTAGGTTTATTATGTGTTTTATGGTTTTATGGTTTTTAGGGGTTTTATAGTTTTAGGGACATTAGGGTTTTTTTATTTTTTTAGATTTTTAGGGATTTTAGGTGTTTTTTGTTTTAAATGTTTTCTTATGGTTTTTGAGTGTTTTTATGTGTTTTTATGTAATTTTGGGATCCAATAAAATTTTTAGTATTTGTATTGGTTTTCATTATTTTTAAGGAATGTATGGGTTTTATAGTTTTTATTTTTTTAGGTCTTTTTTATTTTTAAAGTTTTATTATGTTTTAGGTATTCCTAGGGTTTTCAATGATTTTATGATTTTTTATGTTTCAGTGTTTTTAAAGATTTTTTTAACATTTTTATGGTTTTTAGAGAATCTGAGGGATTTTAGGGTTTTAGAATTTTATAGAATTTTTATGGTTTTTATATATTTTGATGGTTTTTAGGGTTTTTAAGATTTTTATAGTTTTATGGTTTTTAGGGGGTTTAACATTTTTTAGTTTTTAGTGTTTTATTATTTTAAATAATTTTTAATATTTTTTGGGATTTAAATGGTGTTTAAGGATTTTAGTACCTTTTTAGGGGTTTATGGTTTTTAGGGTTGTAAGTTTTTTAGTTTCTTTTATGGTTTTTATTATTTTTAGGGTATTTTAGGGTTTTATAATTTTTATTGTTTTTTAGGGTTGTTAAGTGTTTTTACGTTTTTATGGTTTTCTTAATTTTTTTCGTAATTTGTAGGGATTTTTATTTTTCTCGGTATTATTTACCTTTTTTAAAAAAAATTTGATTTTTTAGCACTTTTATCAATTTTGAGGGGTTTTTTGGGGTTTTATTGAATTTTAGGATTTATGGTTTTCAGAGTGTTTAGTTGTTTTTGGGTTTTATGGGGTTTTAAAAGGTTTTAGGTTTTTTAGGGTTTTAGCATTTTTAGGTTTTTAGGGGTTTTAGTTTCTTTAGGTATTTATGTTTTTCTATGGGGTTTTTAAAGTTTGTATGGTTTTTTATGTTTTTAGTTATTTTAATTTCTTTTTATGTTTTTCATTATTTTTAGTGGTTTTAGGTATTTTTTAGGGTTTTAGTGGGTTTAGGGTTCTTGTGTTTTTGTTGTTTTATGGGGGTTTAAGGTTTTTTTTGATTTTTATGGGCGTTTAGGCTTTCAAGGGTTTGATATGTTTTTTAGGGGTTTAAAGGTATTTAATATTTTGTAATGGTTTATGGTTTTTATGTATTTTATAATTTTAAAGGCATTTTGTGGGTTTTATTATTTTTAGTGGTTTTTATGATTTTTAGGGTTTTAATCATTTTTTAGAGTTTTAGGGGTTTAAAGTATTTTAAAATTGTAAAGGTTTTCTTAGGGGTTTTCATGGTTTTTAGGTGCTTTTAGGTTCATAGGTATTTTCATGGTTTATTTAGGATTCTTATTTTTTAATGGTTTTTATGAATTTTAAGGGGGTTGTAGGGTTTTTAGTTGTTTTAGGGGTTTTATTTTTTTTTTTTGGGTTTTTTTGTATTTTTTATTATTTTTAAGGATTTTTAGGATTTTTATCATTTTCAGAGGTTCAATGGGATTATAGAGTTTTTAGTGGGTTTTTAGGGTTATCATGGGTTTTTAGGGGTTTTTAGGTTTTTAAGGATTTTTTGGTTTTTAGGGTGTTTAGTGTTTTTATGCGTCAAAAGGGTTTTTATAGTTTTTACTTATTTTTATCAGTTTTATGTTTTTTTATGTTTTGATGGTTTCCTTTGGGGATTTCAAGCTTTTAAGGGGTTTTCATGTATTTTGGGATTTCAACGGTTTTTAAGTATTTTTGTGGTTTTCTGGTTTTTGAGGGATTTTAAGGGGTTTTAGAGTTTTTAAGGTTTTTATTTTTTTTTGGGATTTTTATATTTTTTGAGTTTTTTATGTTTTTAAGAGTTTTAAGTGTTTTTATGGGATAAAGGTATTTTGGAGTTTTTATGGTTCTATAGGGGTTTTATATCATTTTATGTGTTTTAGGTATTTAGTGGTTTCTAGGGATTTTTATGGTTTTAGGATATTTTTATCAATTATTAGGGTTTTATCATTTTTTTAGGTTTTTAGAGTTTTAAGTGTTTTTTCGGTTTTAAGGTTTCTTCAGTTCTTTTAAGGATTAAGGGTTTTTTATATTTGTAGGTATTTTTCGTAATTATTTTAGTTTTTTTGGGTTTTTTGAAATTTGAGTGTTTATAGGATTTTTTAGGGTTTTATTCCTTTTTGGTATTTGGGTTGTTTTTTGTGTTTTGTGGGGTCTTATGGTTTTTTAGAGTTTTTAACATTTTAGGGTTTTAAAATGTTTTTTTGAATTTTTACGGGTTTTTAAGGTTTTTATAGGTTTTTAGGATTTTAAATGTTTTTATTGGGATTTTTGGTCTTGATGGGGTTTTAGGGTATTTAGGGTCTTTTAGGGGTTTTAGCGTTTTTTAGGTTTTTTAGGGTTTTATGTGTTTTTAGTTTTTTGATTATTTCTTAGAGTTTATAGATTTTTTTATGTTTTTAGGGATTTTAGAGATTTTATATTGTTTTTAAGGTTTTTTAGTGTTTTAGGGATTTAGAGGGGTTTAAGTTTTTTTGGTTTTATAGTTTTTATGATTTATATGATTTTTAGGTTTTTTGGGTTTTACATTTTTAGGTTTTTAAGGTATTATTTGGGGTTTTCAAGGTTTTTAGTGTTTTTTACATTTTAAGGATTTCTTTAGATTTTTACAGTATTTTGGGTTTTTAGGGAATTTGATGTGTTTTGGGGTTTTTAGTGTTTCATATTTACTTGGGAGGTTTAAGGTTTTTTATATATTTTTGGGTTTTAAGGTTTCTTAGATATTTTTTGTAACATCCTGAGATTTTATGAGAAATATTATTTTTAATTTCATTAATGTCTTGTGTTGTACGCTACACCAAAAGGAGCTTGCACAACACGCATCCTTGACTTAGCTTGCATTACACGTAATCACGACCTTCCTCGATAGCGTGTGTAGTACGCAATAACGAGTTTCACTAAACAACGATATGCTATTAAAATATTATTAAAACTAGCCGTTATGAATAGTAATAACCACTTTTTGAAATTTTTTAAATTTTATTTTTCAAAATGGACTTCATTTTTGGATTCATAATATAGAAATTAGCTTAGGGTGAAATTTTGGTACTTTTCGGATAACTTTCATTTTCTGATGAATAGTGACAATTACAAAATTTTAATTAAAAACAACCTTTTTAATCAAAATAATTAATAGTGATAAATTATTAAATTTAGTGGTTTTAAAGTATATTTAGAATATATTTTTACAATTTAATACAATGTTGGTCATTGGATGTAATTTCAAATTTAAACCAGACATAAACAAGTGTCAATCTTTTGATAGTTATTATCTCTGAAGAACACGCTATTTGTTTTGACGATGGGAATTAATTTTTAAATTAATTAATGAAACTGATATGTTTTGAATTTGGTAAAATAGACATCATTTTTGGTATTTTCTGGAAACTTTCATTTTTTGATGAATAGTGAAACCACTAAGTGGTAGTTAAAAAAATGAATTTTTCATAAAACTTAATTTTACCGCTTCTGTGAATTGAATTTCAAAAATACGAGAGACACGGTTGATGTCAGTAAGTAAAATTTGGTTCAATGAGATGAAAATAATTTTTGGTGAATAGTAACTTTTTACTTTTTTTACCACGGTTAAAAGTAAATAGGGTAATTAAGGGTAGAAATGATATTATTATTACCCTAACACATGTCCTAATTCTATTGGATAAGTGTAATTCGACCAAAAACAACCTTAGGAATAAAATATGACCATTTAGGCCCACTTGGATTAGATTAGGACATTTATTATTAATTTATTTAAAGATGGGTTAAAATAGTTAAAATCAAAGTTTAATAAGTATATCATTTTTAATATAGGTTTATACATAAGATAAATTTGACTATAAATATTCATTAGAAATCTAAAAAATTCCTAAATAATAGTATTTTATTTGTAATTTTTAGAAATTAAATAATTTAATTCATTTATGACACAATGATGATGCAGTAATTATCTTATTAATGAAATATTGATATAATGGATGTTATAAATACCAAATAAATGTAATTTGAGACTTTTTATGAATTCCACTAATTTTTTAGGTTAATATTACATGTTAGTATTGATATAATTAACTTTTTTTGAACTAATCAGTCTGTTATGATTTTCACAAAAACAATTACTAAATAGTGTCAAAATTGACATAAAATAGTTTTTAAAACAAATATTATATTATTAATTTATATTTTATTCCTAAAAATATAAGGTTCGTCCAAATGACATAGATAAGGTTATATATATTAATAATAAACAACTTGGGGTTCGTTTGGCTTGTTATAGTAAGTTTGTTAACCTTATAGTGTAAGAAAACAAGAAGACAAGGTAAGCGTAAAATTATTTAACTTAAAGTGAAATCTAATTGATAAGGTTAAAATAGTAACCTAAACTTGTCCAAATTCTATAGAATGAGAGGATTTCGACCCATCCCCACCTTATCTTAGAAATAAATCAATTTGGATCTATTTAAAACCAAATATGACTTTATAATAAAATAATATTTTTAGTTTTTCCAAAGGTGCCCCTCTCCTCCCTTATAAAAGGGCACCACCTTCCTCTCTTCCTCACACCACATTGAGCCTTCAAGCTCGGCCAAACCCTGAACAATTCTATTCTCCACTTCCCTATAAACATCCTAGAGGCCCTGGTTTTCTTCAAAGTCCAATTGTAGTGCCCTAACAGGAGATCTCAAAGAGGCGCTTCAAAGAAGAGGTAATGCTCATTACCGATTCTTTCATCTTTATTTCCTCTTCCACTTATTATTATTAGGTTGTTTCATTATGAAGTAATAAAATCAGTATCAATCATATGATTATATGTTATTATAAGTATGAAACAACCCTATTTCATCATCTATCCATCCTACGGAAAATGAAATCACTGCGCGTGCGTACGTACGGAATACGGTCTCCACGCCGTGGTGTAATCTATTTTCCACCACCACCTTACTTGGATGGGTATAATGGTGTATATAATAACTATATATGGTTATTGTAATGTGATATTGATTATGAAATAGTATACATACACTCCAATACAATTCCACGATCATGAGAACGATATCATCGCTCGTGCGTACGTACGGACTACCATCTCCACGAAGCGATGAGATTCATTATCCACGTTAACCATTCTTGAATGATTATAAAGTATATATAATAAGTAATCATGAAATATATGATATAATAATGATACTGGATTTATGTGTATATATATGTATGTCATCTACTTAATTCCATTCAACTCAATAAGGAAACGAAAACAACGTTCATGCGTACGTACGGCCTATCGTCTCCATGAACGGTGTATTTCTTTCCATTATATATATGTTTATTCTGAATATATATTATATATAAAAAATGTTTTAAATTCTGGAATTAAGTAATCATGATCAAAGTAATCATATGAATAATTACAAGTCAAAACACAGACGACAAATGAAACGATTTTACCCAAAACACTCTTTAAATGGAATTTACAAAAGAACGGGTAAAATAAAGTCATAAGTGAACCATATATGATATCATAATAATGAGTATGATTCTGGAATAAGTCAATGACACTATTTAAATCATTATACAGGAGGTTTGGACACTTACAGAGCAAATCGGACCTAAAGTAAGGGAAATATCACAATCTCATTTTTATCCGAGATTGTTTATACTTTTAAATTTACTTGGGTGTATTTTATCATCCACATCCATGTTTCCTCAATATGTAATATTTATATCCTTCTACAATATTTTATATCCAATTTTACCCTTAGGTGATTTTTTAGTAAAAGATATGAAAGGAAGCTTTTTTTGTTTTTCGTACGAGGTACTTTTTGACTTTTCTGACAAAAGTACGAGAAGAATGTTTTTTTAACTTATACGACATGAATGGATTTTTAAAACATTATTTCAAAGAAGCTTCCCTTACAAGTTTTAAAGTTTATTTTTAATCAACTTTTTTTAGTTTAGAATTGTATTGCATGTTATGAAAGGAAAAGTGTTTTTGAAGTAGAAAGGATATTTGCCTCAAGAATGGAGTTCAAGTGTTTTATCAAAATTATTTTCTATCTAAGATAATAAAGGGTTATGTTTATATCCCTATTATTACATTGATTTTATTATGTTGTGATGGAATTATTTTTATGAATTCCTTTATCTTATATGAATTGTTTTATGATGTCACGATGTTTAAGATTCCCATTTTTACTACATGGGTTATGCTGTGATGTATGGTTTATGATTTTATGGCACACATAAGAATTGTATCATTATGAGATGGGTGGGACGTATATCTCCATCCAATTCATTGGGTAAAGATTTTATATCTCATTAGATAGACATGGCTAGAACGGTAGGTTAAACCGGTTCAGTGAAACAGGACTGAAACGAGGAGTGAACTTGGTTCATAAAAGGACTTTGTACACTAAGATAGTCTTGGTAATGAGTCTTGACTAATAAGAAATGATTCTATATGATTATGTGTTTATGCCACAAAGTTTCATGTTTTAAGTTATGATTATTGGGATTACATTTCACTACTATGATTTATCCCATTTTATGAAATTCTAATTTCTTTTGCAGGTTAAGATTTCCAAAATGTTATGTTCTTATGAATATGATGTGATTGATATTTCTTTTGTTTACCCTTACTGAGCATTTGTGCTCACCCTTTTATGTTTTCTTTTCCCCAGGATATAAAGAAAGGTTTTAGGTAAAAAAAGGAAGATCTTTATGGGAGATGTTGAAGATCTTTCACCACGATTAGAAGATTATATTCTGAGTTTCCAAAGACACTAAAATATTAAGGTCCTTGTGTGTGTGTTTTTTTAATGTGCTAAGTATTCCGAAAAAGTAAAGTAATGTCCATGTACGTTAAGCTTCGAGTCTCTAAATTTTTTCCAGTTTTTAGGGGTTTAAAGGGTTTTAGTGTTTTTGTTTGTTTTTTGGGGTTCTGGATTTTTAATTGGTTTTAGGGGTTTAATTGTTTTTACGGTTTTAGGGTTTTTAGGGTTTTTTTTTTAATTTTTAATTTTTCAGTGGTTTTATGTGTTTTTAGTTTTAAAAGTTTTTCTTAAGGGTTTTAATGGTTTTTAGGATTTTTTTATGTTTTTAGGTATTTTTTGGAAATTTAAGGGTTTTAGGGTTTTTTATGATTTTTAGGGATTTTGTGTTTTTTATGGTTTTTACGGATATATGGTTTTTTGGATTTTAAGGGTTTTATTGTGTTTTTTAGGGTTTTTAGGTTTCTTAGTGTTTTTAATGATTTTATGGGTTTAGAAGGTTTTTATATTTTTTAATATTTTTTTATCATTTTTATGGGTTTTAGAGAATTTAAGGTTTTTAGGGAAATTTATGGTTTTAGGCGGTTTTATGGTTTCTTGGGTCTTTATGGTTTTTATCATTTTTAGGTTTTTAGAGATTTAAGGGTTTTTAGGTTTTTACTCATAGCTTATTATTATTATTTTTAAGGGATTTTTTACGTTTTTATTGAATTTTAAAAATTTTATGGGTTTTTATGGTTTTAGAAATTTTGAGGGTCTTAGGGTCTTTAGGCATTTGTAGGGTTTTTTTTTATGTTTTTAGTGTTTTTTTAGGTTTTTATGGGTTTTTAGTGTTTTTTGGTTTTTGGGATTTTCATCATTTTTTTCTAGGTTTTTTAGGTTTTTAGGGCTTTGGGATTTTAGGCCTTTTTTGATTTTTTATTTTTTTTGGGTTCTGGGATTTTTATGGGTTTTGGGAATTCTTAAGTTTTTTTGAGTTTTTATTTTTTTTATATGTTTTTTAGTTTTTTATGGTTTTTAAGGTTTCTTATAGTTTTATCTATTTTCGAGGTTAAATTGTTTTTAGATATTTTAGTGATTTTTTGGGTTTTATAGATTTTAATGGTTTTTAAGATATTTTAGGGTTTATTGTTGTAGGGTTTTTAGGGTTGTAAGGGTTTTATGGTTCTTATGGTTTTCAAGTGTTTTTTTGGTTTTTAGTATTTTTACAGTTTTTGGGGGGTTTAGTGTTTTTAGTTTTTTATGGGTTGCTTATGGTTTTGCAATTTTTTATGGTTTTTTATGTTCATTGGGATTTTGACTATTTGTAGGGTTCTAGGGATTTGAGGTTTTTATGTTTTTCTAGGGAAAGGAAGGTGCGAGACCAGGATTTCCCTGGCCCCCTTAATTCATTAGAAGAAATGGCACAACAGACAAGGGAGGGTAGGGTTAATCAACCCACACCCAAAAACCCCGGACACCCCCACACACAAAAGTCAAGACCCAAAAAACAATGAGAAATACAACTACAGACCAGAATATCCATCCCCATAAGGGTCTCCATCAGCACCATAGCCCAAAGAAGCATCTGAGTCCACTGTCTCCCTTTCAGAGGATTCATATTGCTTGAGGAAGGCTGTAAAGTATTTCCAAATTTCCACATTTGGCTTCACTTTGGTAGCCTGGTCTTCCATGCCATTCATGTCCCTTTCACCTATGTGTGACTTGGAATCTGCTCTAGTATCCATTGGCCTAGGTAGGGAGGAGTAATACCTCATTGCCCACCACTTCACTAGAGGGTCACTAAATCCCTTGGCTCTACTGCGGGCTGTTTCAGCAGGCATAACCGTGCCACCCTGCCTATCACATTTAGGAATAGATGACGACTTTCTCTTCTCATTATAGCCAGAGGAACCAGAAATACCCATCATACCAATTCATACCAATTCATTTGTTAATTTTATTAAAAATCCATTTTAGGGAAAAGTGGGAACCATACACACGGAACCTCCAATAACAAAGTTCACCTTACACATTTCAAATTTCAAAATATCCCATAAGATCCCACCAACATCAACGCACCTCGAACCGTCTCCAAACTATTTCAAATTTCAAAAAAAAACACCAATTACTTGAGCCACGAACCTTCATCGAATGTTTTCACGACGCTACCACTTCACCAGTCAGTTCTTTTCCACCATACATCGCAACTTTCACCAACACATCACCGCCGTTCACTCCAAACATCACCATCATCACCATCGCCTGATATCAATCCACACATCACCAAACCCCAAACCCTTTTCCAAAAAACATTCATCACTGAAAAAGCAGTTGATCCAACAAAAAAATTAAGTCTCCAGATAAAAGAAGCGCCAAACCAAGAAGACCTCAAACCAGGTGAAAGCAAAACATGCATCGATGAAATGAGCAAACGACCACCCTGTCATCGCAAACCCTTCATTGTGGTCAACATTTTCTGCACCACCGACTCATCCATTTTCCATCACCACATCACCACAAAAACCAGAAGCTCCTTGCCTGATCAACTGGGAACCCACCACCACAACGCCCCACACACCCAAAAACTCATGCGGACCATCACACTTGACTGACCTAGAAGGGGGTTGTGGTCCCAAAAACTCATCCAAGCCTGATGTGTTCATCATTCTAATCCCCATGAAAAACCACCAGCTATAGGTCTATCTTATGGAATATGTCTTTAACATGCTGCTCAAGAGAGATTTCCGAACAGTCAAACATGATTGTTTCGGAGATCTCAACACAGGGGAAAACTTCTCAAACAGAACAAGAGTGGAGATTAGATTAGGATTCTAAAAACCCTTCCTATCAGCATGAATATTTTCAATATGCTACTCAAACTGAGGTGCGTCATTCAGATCAAATCCTGGAATAACGGAATCAAACAACATTTTCTCCGGCAAATGCACATTGGGTGGGTCCGCATCCCAGAGGTCCTCATATTTGGCCTCCACCACCTACAATTCGAATCCCTCTAGACTCCCTTCCAAAAATCCCACATAGAATAAAGGCATCAGGGCCTTGAACCGATTCAAGAATAAGACCAAATCATCTCAAGTACCATGTTCACCTGCGGGAGGGCCTGACGAAGTCTCCCTCTCCATCCCATGGCAGGAAGATCTTAATGTCAGGCTCATGTCCGTACCAGGATCAGCCTGTAAAACCACGTCCCCAAATTCACCTGGAGTGACATCCTCCTCTATATTTTTTTATTGGGGTTTTAGTGATTTTTTGGTTTTTTTGGTTTTTAAGGGACTCTTAGTTTTTTAGGGGTTTAAGGATTTTTAGGGTTTTTAATGTTTTTATGGGTTTAAAGGGGTTTTAGTATTTTTTCAAGGATTAATGAGTTTTCATAATTTACTGGTTTTTGGCTATACTGTGGGGTTTTATAGTTTTTATGGTTTTTAGGATTTTTAGGGGTTTTAGGGGTATTTTGGGTTTTAGGGTTTTTAACGTTTTTAGGGATTAAGGGTTTTATGGGTTTTATGGTTCTCTTATTATTTTTCATGGTTTTAAGATTTTTTATGTTTTTAGAGATTTTTAGGTAATTTTTACATTTATTATAGTTTTTATTGTTTTTAAGAATTGGGGTGGGGGTTCCCTTTTATTGTTTTTTATATATTAATGGTTTTTTGGGTTTTCATTTTTTTGAGTTTTGCTGGATATTAAACGCTTTTTAGAGTTTTTAAATATTTTATGTGGTATAATGGGTTTTAAGAGTTTTTAGTGGGTTTTATGGTTTTATGGGTCTTATTATTTTTATAGTTTTTAGGGATTTGTAGTTATAGGTTTTTAGGGGTTCTAGGGTTTTTAAAACTTTTTATCATTTTTATGTTTTTAAGGGTTTCAATTTTTTTTTCATTTTTTAGGTTTTCTTATGGTTTTTTTGTGGTCTTGTGGTTTTTTAATATTTTAGGGTTTTTTTAGGATTTCAGGGATTTTTAGTGTTTTTAGTTATTTTTAAGGTTTTCGTTGTTTTTTGGTTTTTTGGTTTTTTTGTTTTTCAGTGTTTTTTATGTTTTTTAGTCTTTTATGGTTTTAGAGTTTTTTACTGTCATTGGGAGTTTAAAGGGTGTTTTGTGATTTTTTTAGTGTGGTTTTATTGTTTTTATGGGTTATTAGATATTTTTATGGTTTTTAGGGATTTTTATGATCTTTTGGGGTTGAATGGTTTTAGGTGTTTTTTTAATTTTTTTGGCTTTTATTGTTATTATAGTTTTTAAATTTATTTAGGGGTTTAATGGGTTATTAGATTTTTATGGGTTTTGTGATGTTTTATGTGGAATTATGGGGATGTAATGATCTTTAGGTGTTTTGATGGTTTTTAGGAGTTTTTAGGTTTTTAGGGTCTTTAAGGGTTTTTAGAATTTTTTAGGTTTTTAGGGGTTTTAAATGATTTATATTTTTAAGTTCTTCTAATGTTTTTTCTGGGTTTTTTGTTTTTTTATGTGTTTAGGATTTTTAGTTCTTTTTTAGGATTTTTATGGGTTTTAGGGTATTTAGTGATTTTGAAGGTTTTTAGGGTTTTGGAATATTTTATGTGTTATAGGGGTTTTAAGTGTGTTTAAGAATAAGGGTTTCTTAGGTTTTTCTTGGTATTGATTGTTTTTTATGTTTTTTTGGGATTTTTGGGAATTTCTTATGATTTTCATGGATTTTTAGGGTTTTTATGGAATTAGAGGTTTTTAGTGTTTTACGGTTTTTAGGGTTCTTAAGGTTTTTTAGGGTTTTATTTTTTATCTATTTTCATGGTTTGTTTAGTTTTTTAGGTTTAAAATTGGTTTTTAGAGTGTTTTAATGTTTTTTTGGAGTTTGGGGGGGGGGTAAATTTTTTTTTTGGGTTTTTTCAGTTTTTATGGGTTTTTATGGTTTTTAAAGGTTTTTATGGGTTTAATGATTTTATGTGTTCTCAAAGGGTTTAATTCATTATTTTCATTCCTCATAGTTGTTAAGACATTTGTTTGGAACTACATGAATGGGGATAACCCATTGTGAATCTGAAATGGAAAAAATGATCCTGTATTCCAATATCTTCTCAATATCCTTCTTCACAACCTCCATCAATGTGGTTTTCAACCTCTTTTGGGGTTTTCTGATAGGTTTGGAATCTACCTCAAGAATAATTCTATGTGATAATATTTTTTGGTTTATTCCTAGAATGTCATCTAATATTCACCCTATTTCTTCGAAATTATCTCTCAAAATCTCAATCAATGATTTTTCTAGGGTATCAGAAAGATTATTAGAAATTATAAATGGTAATATATCTCCATATATAAGTTGCACATATTTTAATGTAGTGGGGATTTGTTTTAATTCTAGATTAGGGTGATTCTCAAGGGATAAAATTAAAATAAAATTACTCACTTAAAATGATTTTACATCCGATAAACAATAAATTATATCATATTCTTTAACATTTAACAAATCATAAATGAAATAATATTTTACCTCTTCTTCCCACATGAAATCAGAATCTCTAGTGTTTTGGGATTTCATATGTTTAGTGTTATTTTAAATGGAAAAATTATATCCTAAGGATAATAATTCATTGTACATACCTGATTCTTCAATGGGTTTAGTACCAACTTCATGTTAGTGTGAAATGGGAGAGTGATCATCTAATATGTGCCTCATGGATTCAAAAATAGTGAAGTGGATAGTTCTATATCCAAACTCTATGGTGAGTATCCCTTCATAGAATTTGATGATAGTTTTGACAATCTTTAATAAATGTTCCCTAAAAATTATGGGTGAGTGTGATGGGATTCTATAATATTCCGTAATCGGAAAAAACAAATTAGTTGAAATAAAATATAATTTATTTGACAAGGACATCCTCTATAACTCAGGTTGGGAAAACATTGGATCTATTTTCAAGTTGTACTACCACTTAAATGTGATTAAAGTTTCCCATATACAAAGAAGTGTATATAAAGTGAGGTAATATATTAATTGAAGCACCTAGATCACATAAATAATTAGAAAATTTTAAATAAACAATGGTGTATGGAATAAAAAACATCCCTGGATGTTATCATTTTCTTTGAAACTATTTCATGTTAAGGGATGAGACACTTCTTCCCAAGTTGATCATATCATTACCGTGAAGTATCCTCTTCTTGGTGAAAATATACATAAACAATTCATGATACTTTGCAATTTTTTTGAGTGATTCAAGCAGGGGGTTTTAATTTCTACTTTCCATAAGGTGTCCAAAATTTATTTTTGATCCACTTATTCCTACATTATCATTGATTCAATCATCCTTATTAAAAGTGGTAAGTTTAAGCATTTATTCTCCATTTATTTTTTTAAATGGTGTTTCATGTCTCTTAATCTTTAGGCTGTCCTTCTCCTCCTCCTATTTCGTCTATTCATCCTAGAGCATTTTCAAAGAATTTTAGAATTCCCAACCTCATTCTCCCTCTTCCATGTGATCTTGTTTCAAGATCATGGGTGGATGGTGGTGGAATTTATTTCCCACATTTTTATCATTCTCTCACTCTACTTTTGTTTTTTGATTGTATAAGAAGGGAGTTTCCATGGATAATTTGTTAGTAAGTCCCTGAGACATTCAAATATGTTGAAAAAATATTTTACAGTGTCTTTCATCCCCTCAAACTCATATTTCCACTATTTGTTTTGAATTGGAGGTCGCAAACTAGTGGATAGATTCTCATAGAGTCTTTATAAAATGGGTGGTTGGTTGTTGGGTTATAAGAATTATTTTTTTGAAATTGTGGTTTATTTTTGAATTGATGGTGTAATGGGGGATGGTTTTGGAACTAATTTTGGTTTAATGTTATAGATTGATTCTACTGATTTCCAAATCCATATTCAACTTGATTAGGCTACCACCATCTTTAATTTTGTTATAATTTTCTCGGGTGAAAGGATGATACACAAATTTTCATTCGTTGTATTTTAGCACATTGTTTAGTGAAATGATCATGTTATGAGAATAAACCACACACATTATCCATTTCTTATTGTTTAGTCGCTTGTTTTAGGTTCATCTATTTCACCATACCAATTATCTCATCAATATTAGTTTCCCATAGACGTAATGGATAATAATTTCCTACATAATTAATTCCTCTTATTCCATTACCTCTTATTCCAAACTATTGTGACTTTTGAGATATCTTCTCAATAAATCTTTTAGATTCTTTTGGTGATTTTTCAATCAATGCACCACCAGATGATGCATCTAGAAGGTTTTTTCCATTGTCCATTAATACTTGATAAAATAATACAATAAAGTGTTTCTCCTCAATTTTCTATTGTGGGGATTTGGCACATAACTTTTAAATCATTCCAAGTACTCATAAAGGGTTTCTATAGATGACTGTATGATGGAATAAATTTACCTTATGATGGTTTTTCTTATGTTGGTGGGAGAAAATATTTTCATTAATCATCTCAACATGTCATTAAAATCTTGTGAATATCTTTATTGTAGGCTATACAACAATTATTTGTCATCTTCTTCAGATGAAAATGTGAATGCCTTCTACTTTACCTACTTCTCATCTACTCCTAGGGGTATAAAACTAGAGAATACATACATAAAATATTTAATATGTCTGTTTGGGTCTTCTACTACCAAGACAGGAAATTTTAGTATAAATGGGATCATGTTAGGTTTCATCTCAATATATTTCTATAACCGTAGAATTGAATTTTGATTGCCTTGATTAAGTAATTGTGGTTCATAGAGGTCTCTAGGGTTTGGTTATGATATTCAGCCTTGACGAAAGGATCAAAGTGAATACTTTACATTTAACTCATGTTTTCAAGATAAATTTCTTAAAATTGAGATTCAAAAATTAGTTTTATAAATCTATTCAAAAAGGTATTTTCAATTTTAGGATTTAGGGGTCTAGGGTCAGTATTTATGGTTTTAGTCATACACTTTTGATGAGAAAAAAATATTTTTGGCACCACCTCATTAGATTCAACACCAATTTTTGACACATGATTTTCATGGGGTGTGAAAAAAAATTATTTCTCAAGTTTAAAATGTATTCGTGTTGGTAATATAGGTTGTCTCTAGAGAAGATCTCACAAAAATAACATTTTTCACATGAAATTTGAAAAATAAGTTGAGGTTGTTTTTGAAATTACATTATTTTAAAAAGATATAAATACATTAAAATAAAGATTGAACAAAAATTAATGAAGGGAGTGAAGGTTTCATGTTAAGATCACCTTTTTTAATGTCATCATGGTAATAAAAAAAATTCCACTCTCTTCCTATTGAATGATAAATTAAATACTCCTCGATTGAGTTGTAAATCACCCTTTATTGAAGGAAGAAATATAAACCACTTCTATGTGAAAGTAAATTTTTAAACCATTCCCAAATAACTATGTCAAGTCCTGAATGGGAATTGGTCCTCTTTGTTATTATAGAAAAAATTAACTTATTCAACACACATGTAAATTATCTCTTAACACTCCCCACCTTATACAATCTTCTCGATCGGGAAAAACTGCACAACACAGAGGGAGTTTAAATAACTTCAACTAAAGCTATAAATAATGAATGAAACCAAACAAAAAATACAATAAAATTATTAAAATTTGGAATTGATGAAAATTGAAACCATTCAATTTAAAATTCTATTTAAATTATATTACAGGTTTATGAAAATACAAAAGGAACCCCCTCCCAATCATTTAAAAGTTTTATCCATCCATGTGAAGGGTAGTAGATTTTAATGGGGAAGAAAATATAATTATGAAACTAATAAATAAGAAAATATAAAATACAAAAAACATAAATATCCCAATCCACTAGTAAAACCCCTCTTTATCCTTCTTCAACACCTTTTAATGTATGTACATGAACATATTTATATGGTTGAGAGGTGGAAAAATGTCCCTCTATATTCTATCACCCATGCGTTTGAGAGTATTTGGAATAGTAAATGGAACATTATCGGGATACATTCTTCATCAGAGTTGTTTGTCTCTATCCTTTTCATATTCCCTCAAAATCTCAACTTCTTTGGTCAAGTGTAAAAAATTTATTCCAAAATTACTAAATAAAACATTTTATGGTTGAATAGAATCCCTTAATTACTTAAGTTGGATGCATTAAAAGGTTGACTTGATGAGATAATATCTACGTGTAATTTTATTTTAAAATGAGTATCATATTCATCTTTCCAATATATCTATAATAACCTTATTCTATGGTCTCTAGGACCAGATATTATTCATTTTCTCAATGGGCTAGTTCAGGAGACTTTTATTGCCTTGTTGTCACTGGTCGTAACAATTTTGAGACTTAATTAAGACTGGTTCTTTTTGAGAATTTCCATTTATTAAATAGGGATTTCCTTTGGTTTACATCTTAGGATAATGACATTACATGATTTCATTTCCAATGGGTTTAGCTGTATGGGAAGTGGGGTGAATTTTAGTGCTTCATGCTCTCACCAACCCCGAATATGAACAACGGATAGTGCATCGCTGATAATATAATGAAAATTGTGCATTTAGTGGAGGCAGATTAGTATGAGATCATTCTTCCACATATCAGATTTTGGCTGCTATAAAAAAATAAGATCTTATAGGACAATTTAACGATGAATCTCCCCAAATATTTTAACATGATATGCATACCCATCATAGGGAATGTTTTTGACTAAAATTGGATGAGAGTTGTCCATATGTTGAGATAAATGTTATGCATACATTCATCTGAAAAATATCTTTATATTTTGAACTGATAGGTGTTTGTGGGCCATAACATAACTGGTATGTCATTCCTATCTAGTTTTCTTCTCATGAGCAACATATTTGTTTCTCTTCCCCTCGATATTCCTCAATATAGTGTCCCCAAATTGGATGCTTTTTGATGATTTCATCATGAGTAGTGGGGGTAGTGGGGATTTCATTAATTTAAGATTATTGTAGAGGTGGACCAAAGGATAAGTGTGGCCCTAGGAAATAATCTGTCTAATAAAGGATGTCACGTGTTATTGACAGAGTCTCTAGAATATTGAACTCCATCCTTCCAAGAACCTCATAATATGATGTATTTCTCACATTTGATCTAGTTAGAGGAAGACCTTCTTGTTGGTGTGAATTTTGAATGTGGGGTGTTCCTTCACAGTAGATGCTATGGTGAAGAGGGATACCATCATAGTTTAGTGTCCAACCATAGGGATAGTTTCTATGGTGTATACCTTGGGGAGAACCTTTTGGGAGGACCAAAAAACGAGTACCTTCTTGCTATTTTTTGTTTTTGTGGGGAGGACCTTCACGATGACTGTCATCATGTCAAGAAATTCGATCATAGAATGATATATGACTATAGGAAAAATATTTGCAGTGTGCATCCTAGAGAGGACCTTCAAGATGTACTGAAATAAAAGGAGTACCTTCCTTCTTCTTGATGTCATTGCGGGTAGGGTCTTCTCTGTGACTTCCATCATGGAGAGGGCTATCATCATAGTTTGACATCCTACTATAGGGATAGTTTCTACAGTGTATACCCATGGGAGGACCATTAGGGTGGAAGGTAGAAAGGGGAGGACATTCTTACTATTTGATATTGTGGTCAAGGGGAGGTCTACCATGACACTCATCAAGAGATGAGCTCTCATGATTGATTGTTTATTACCCACGATGTAAGCCCTCATGGGTTATCTAGGGAGGACTATCAAAGTTAATGGTAGCAATTTTTTTGTGGATGAAATTCACAAATTCTAATACCACATCAAGAATATGGTAGTGGATTGAAAAACTCTCGATCTTATAATTGAATATGTTTAATGGAATCAAGAAATCCAGATTCTAGTAAATTAGAATCATGAATGAACTCTTCATTTTATAGCTTCCTTTGGCATATTTTATTTCTAGGAACTCTTTTGTGAGAAACTAGGGAATCCTGATGTTGGTGATGACCTTCATGTATAGGTTCCTATTTGAGTGATTCTTATGATGCATCTAGAATACGCTGATAGACATATTGAGTTCAAGTAGGGATATATGCCTACCCTGGATCATCCACTACATTGGATCAGTTTCCCCTAGTTGGAATGGGTATTTTTTCTTGATCCAATTTTTACTTGTATCATATAATATGGCCATAAACTCTCCGGGATTGGAAAAGGGATATAAATCTTCCCCAAAGTGACTATATTATTTTGTGGATGAGTCACCCATCTTGGGGAGATGGGGTCATGGGATCAAATCCTTTATTTTTCTGAAGACACAATTACATCTTGATAGGGATGGAGGATATGATCTAGAAATGATACCTTATCTTCCATCATTGTGAGTATTTTTTGAGATATTTCTTTGGCTACAATGGTTATAAATTACCATTTCAATGTTAGAGCAAGTGTTTCATGCTCTAGTCCTCCATGTGGTTCAAGTGGGTACTTCCAATTCTCTTGTGTCAGGGTAGAAAAATGAGTCTTACCCTTATTTATAACTTGGATATGATTACTATTTTATCCGATTGTAGTCCTATTTTAATAAAGGGTTCCTTACTTGCAAGTAGGAATTTGCATCTTCTCATTTGAATTTTTATTAGTCTCATTGGAATGATATAAATATAAAGTAATTTGGTTCTGCTTATATTTTCATTCCACTGTATTTTACAAGAGGGACTCCTTGTGGAAGGCAAGAATTTTCATCTTCTTATTGATTACCACCATATTTTAATGGAAGGATTGATGCGAGGGGTCAGTAATTTGACTCTATCCGTGCTTTTTGTTCACCATATCTGATTGTTGAGTTTCATATTCATCAATATGGATGTGCGTATGCCTATAGATTTTCTCCCTATTTGGATGACAATCTTGGTATGCATTAGTAGGAATTTGACTCTGCTCATATTTTCTTACCACCATATTTGACTAGCGAGCTTCCTTGTGGTAGGAAATAATTTGAATCTACTAATTGATGTCCACCATGTTTAACTACTATACTTGATACTATGGGAAAAGAATTTGAATATGCTTATGCTTGATTGAACACATATTTTACTGATGGGTTTCATATTCATCGATAGAGATGTGCACCTAACTGTAGGTTGCCTCTCTATTTGGATGATGAGATTTGTATGAATTAGCATTAATTTGAATTTTCTTATATTTTCTTACCACCATATTTGACAAGTAGGATTCATGTTCATTTAAAGTGTTATGAAATAAACCATAGTTATCCACCATATTTATATGATGGGATTCTTACACATCATCATGAATTTTCATCTACCTAAAATTTTCCGCTCTATTTGTACGGCGCGACCATTAAGAATTGGTTGGAATTTTCACCTGCTTCTAATGTGACATCATATACTTGTAGTGGGATTCAGAAGAGGGGGAAGGATTTTTTACCTTCCCATAGCATTGCACAGTGTTTGTACAACGAATCTCTTCCTCATGAACTTGGGTGATGACTTTATAATGATTATATGTTTTCTTCCCTCGGTGGGATGCATGAGGGTCTCATGTTTGTTGGACTTCAGCAAGGTCCCTCTATGTGATATCCACATCAGAACAAGGATACTAGGCCAAAAATTGTTGAAAATGGAAACTTATGGATAATGATCTAGTGTAAGACCCCTAAGTAGCTAGGATGAAGTCATCAGTGTCGAATTCATCTTCTGCCCAAAGATAAGGGAGGTACTTGTTGCCACATTCTGGGGACTGGCTCCCAAAAATATTGCAGATGGTAAGTGGGGACTCCAAGTTCGGGACCATCATCAACCATTACATGGGAGACTGTATGGGATTTATAGCCTGGAGGGATTTCCTTGTTGCCTCTATGGTGAGGAGAATACTGTTTTGATGGTACTCCTTAATTAGCACATTTGAAACCTATCATTGGAGATGATGGGTGGGAGATGGTGTCATGTTCTTCATTGAGGACCCAATTTCCTGTGTAGTTGTGAATTTGTGTGTCTGAGAAAACTATCAAGATTCCATTGGATCAAAGGTCACTATATGAGTTACCTACAATATATATATGTAACAAGTACAAACAACAAACCCCCGTCAAAGTAGCATCTCATGACTACATTTGTTATTGATAATCTTGGTTGGCTCTCTTCCCTTTGCCTGGAAAATGGGCTTGAGGTAGGGTAACCTAACAACTTGGATAAGGATTTTCATTAGGTTCACCATTTTGTTTCATCCCAAGGCCTTTCTTTTCACCAAAGGATGAAAATAATCCATCACGGACTCCGGCTATATATAATTTCTATATTATGAAGGAGGTGATGAAGTTGAGTAGTCCTGGGGGGTGATTACATGGGGTTAATTTTCTATAAAATCACTCTACATCATGTATGATGTCCTCATATGGTCTCCAACATGTTTATTCTTAGAGAAAGAAACACCCAATGGCTATGTTTTCCATGATTCATGGACATGATTTCCAAAGTCAGGCGTTCTTTGGATGATGATCTGGCCAATGGAACTCAATGAATCACATGAGTCAAGAGGATGAGAACTTGGAATCATAAAATCCTTTTTGAGAGAATTATTTCCTATTTCTGGACTCTTGTAGATTTAAGTTTTGTTCATATGTTAGTGAATCCTTGGTTCTTTCCCAAGTATGTGTCTTTTGATTACCCCTGGGTTACAAGATCAATCATAAATACACATGGGTTTGGAATAATATATATATATATATGAGGTTCTTCATCAATGTTAGCCTTTTGTAGACACATCAAGGATTAATTTATAATTTTTTGAGACAGAACTGGTTTAAGACATGTGATGAGGCGCTCTGGAGCTTATCATTATCTAGGGGTATGTGAATTTATTACATATCAGGATCGCACCTATGAAATGGGATTATTATGTATCCTCATGAAAGGAATCAGAACCCATATTGTTCTGTTCCACTTAACAAGACACATCACCTATTAAAGTCATGCGATAAGGAACCATCCATGCAATTTAATTTCATGTGGTAAGGACATTCAGGCAGAAGATTCTGGGTCATGATTCGGTGTGGGGCTTATACTAATGTGGTCCAACGTACCCAAAAGTGATGTAGTCTTCAGGGTGAATGCGAACCTATTAGGGATACATCCCAAAAAATATTAGGCTGAGCATTGAAGTCAGGTTTGGACCTCGGAGATGATTACTATGTATCCCAATTGGTTGAGAATCAAATCCATCATAATTTGGTAAGATGGGAACTATGCATTGAATCTTCCCATAAAGGAGTCATGATCTAGGGCTTACATAGGTGGAGAAGAACCTTTTTTGAGTCATAGTTGGGACTTATACCATAATGGGGGCCTTAATGAATTGGGGTTCATGAA
The DNA here is from genome assembly GCA_963277665.1 of Viscum album. Classification (NCBI taxonomy): domain Eukaryota; kingdom Viridiplantae; phylum Streptophyta; class Magnoliopsida; order Santalales; family Viscaceae; genus Viscum; species Viscum album. The sequence goes on along the minus strand of OY728136.1, from coordinate 1,418,669,252 downwards.
TGGGGTTAACCTTTGAGAGGGATAACCTTTGAGCTCTTGCCTTAGACATACGTCCTATATATCTTGTTTGGTTTAGGAATCAGAGTTCTTGTAGTTCATTATTTTGGGCATGTACCTAGGAGGTTTCACATTAGTGGGTGTATGATTTCTCATTTCATAGATGATATGACATGGATCTCGGGCCTTGGGAATGCTTCTTATATATCCTAGTTGTAGTGGGAATTAGAGTTCTTGTAGTTCATTGTTCGGGTAGATTGTGTATATTTTTGTGATCATCACCAACCTCTAAGCCCAAGTGATTCATGATTTGTGTGAGAAACAAGATTATGTGGAAGATTCATTAAACCAAACATATTTCCTTCTATACTAATGGAAATTTAGGTGAATGATGGAGGAAGTGGCTAAGATGAGAGAAACACCACCTACTATCAAAGGGAGATTACTCTAAGAGGGATTCCCTGAAATTGGTTCAGGGAAAGGGGAGGAATGTTACATATCATATAAGGGAAAATTACGTTTGATTTCCCTTATTTTTCAGTAGTCCTCATCATTGGGAAATGCCAGTGATTAGCCACAATCCCTAGAATATGGAGTTTCATGTGGTTATCCCAAGGTTGGACCTTAAGTTACTATGGGAATGTAAACTTAGGGAAATTTTGGGGGTCCACACCATTATAGATTACCAATGTGACTGCGCTTAACATTGGTATGTAAACTCAAAAGGGAACACTAATATGACCGATATTTTATCATAGGGGTCTGATGGATTTGGAAGAGGATTTGTCCAAGTGCCATTAGACTGTTTTGCAGAGGTTTTATTGATGATGTGACATAAATGGAAAGAAATGATTGGATCCGGAGGGTGGAACATCCCAGAATACCCCATTTCGCGTACCATTTTCTCATGTGGGATGAGGTCTCTCCCACATAGCATATTTGTATGTGGTTGAGGGGGTCATCCTTCTACGAGAGTGGTATGTAGACAAGGATTTGATCAGCGTAGAATTTTTATATGTGGAACCAGGTTCTGCCTGAATAGAGATTTTCTACATGGGGCTAAGATCCGGCCACATATCTTGGTGGTACGTGGGGACGAGTTCTATCCATGTAGTGATATTCTATGCACTACAAGGTCCGTCCTACATAGTATTTTTCTATGCAGGGCACAAATTTGAAAAAACGAAGATTTGTCTTGTGCTTCATGGGAAATTCATCCACAAAGGAAGTTGGGTTTTCGGTATTCTGATTTTTATTATACTTTCATATTTCATGGTACATAGTGGGATATACCTGCTCTGAGTCATCGAAAAAGTCCATATTTTTGGAACTACTTTCTTTCTTGCCTTTATCAACCGATCGCCTCCAAAATTCCATTCTTCTGCACCCTAAAATCCCATCCTGGTTCTGTCCTCCATCTCATGGGATTCCCTCAGGATACTTTTATAGAGCAGTGGAAGAGCTTCATCGATGGGTCGCATGACACCTTTTGTGAATTCCCAAGGAAGAATCACCTGGCCCGCAGATGACTCATTAAACAGAGGCCTTCATGGATTATAGTTCATAGAGGAAAAAATCACCACCTTCATTCCATGAATGACATCATTCATGGGAACCCATTCATATTTCCTCACCCATGAACCATCTGAGTCTGTGTAAAATGTTATGTGGGGTGGGCTTCTCTGCCTCTATTTCATGAACAACATTGTTCATCGGGGACCAATGCCATCATCCACCTCTAGCAAACCATTTGTTCATGGATAGTTCGTGGCATGGACTGACATGTGGAAAATCGGTCTATTAAGGATGTTTTCCCTTCATAATTTATCCTTTTTATTTACCAATTCTCTCTTTTAAATATTCTTCTTCAAGGCTTCAATCAGTTTATTTTTCTTCCTTTGCAAAATTTATGTGATTATTTAACATCCCCTTTGCACAATTTGTTGGACCTAGAAGGGATTTAAATATTTTTTATAGTATTTAGTTATATTTATAGTTTTATATATTATATGGTTTTTAAGGTATTTATTATTTTTAGTGTATTTTAGGGGTTTTAAGACCATTCAATGTTTCTTATAGTTTTTAGCGTTTGTAGGTTTTTAAGGATTTTAAGTGTTTTTAGGTTTTCAAGGGATTCTTTATGGTTTTTAGGGTTTTTAGGTATATTTATGAATTTAGGAATTTTTAAGTAATTTTATCATATTTTAGGGATTTTTAGGGTTTTTAGGGATTTTTAGGGTTTTAGGGTTGTTTAGTGTTTTTATTGTTTTTTGTGGTTTTTAGCATTTTGAAGTTTTTTGGGGTTGTTAAGTGTTTTAAAATTTTGGAGTTTTTATTATGAATTTTTAGGGTATTTTTGGATTTTATATTTTTAGGGATTTTATGGATTTATTAGGATTTTTATGGTTTTTATGGTTTATAGGGATTTTAATGGTTTTAGGGTTTTTATTGTTTTATTTGGTTTTTTTGGTTTTTATGTTTTTTTTGAGTTTTTTAGATTTTTTAAGGGTTTTTATATATTTTTAACATTTTCAAGGTTTTAAAGTGTCTTTAGAGTTTTTTGTGGGTTTTAGAAGTTTTTGGGTGTTTTAGGATTTTACGGGTTTTAGGTGGTTTTGGGTTTTTAGGGGTTTAAAGGTTTTTCAAGGTTCATGGCATTTTTAGTTTTTTGTAGGATTATTTATTTTTTGGGTTTTAATTTTTTTCCTTGGGTTTTTAGGGTTTTTGGATTTCTTACATTTTTGTTGGGATTTTTAGTGCCTTTTATGCTTTTTATGCTTTTTAGGGTTTTTAAAGATTTTAGGGATTTTTTTGGTTTTTTGGGTCTTTTTGAGATTTTAGGGTTTTTAAGTATTTTTTGAGTTTTTTTATCATTTTTATGTGTTTAAAGGGTTTTTTATAGTTTTTAGAGGAGTTTTTTGGGTTTTTAGGGGGTTTATGGTTTTTATGTTTTTTAGGGGTTTCTTTTGGTTTTAGTGGTTTTTGGACCTTAAGGGGTTTTTTGGGTGTGCAGATTTTTCATTTTTTTAGGGGTTTTAATTTTTTTTATATTTTTAATGTTTTATTATGATTTTAAGGGATTTTTTGTTTTTTACATTTTCATAGATTTCTAGGGCTTTTTTTACACATTTATTATTTTTATGGATTTTGAGGATTTTTAGGGTTTTAGTATTTTATAAAGTTATAGAATTTTTGGTTTTTAGGGCATTTAAGTGTTCTTATGTTTTAAGGATTTATTAGGGTTTTCAAGGTTTTATGGTTTTATACATTTTTAGGGATTTAAGTAAATTTCTATGATATTAGGGTTTTTAGGGATTATATTGTTTTTAGGTGTTTTATACTGTTTTTTGGGGTTTTAAGTGAATTTCGAGTTTCATAACGTTTTTAGTAGTTTAAAATGTTTTTATAATTTTTATGGGTTTTTAATTTGGGGGGGGGGGTTATGGGTTTTTGGGGTTTTATCTTTTTCTTTTGTATTTAGGGGTTTTAAGAGTTCTAGATTTTTAAGGTATTCTTAATGGTTTTATTGGTTTTGGGTTTTTTTTATATTTTTAGGTATTTTTAGAGATTTTTAGGATTTTTAGGGTTTGTTTTTATTTTTAGGGATTTTGATAGGTTTTAGGGTTTTCTAGGGTTTCTAGGGTTTTTAGGTTTTTGATCATTTTTAGGTTTTTAAGGTTTTATGTGTTTTTAGGGGTTTAATTCTTTCTTAGGGGTTGTTAGGGTTTTTTGGGTTTTTAGTTTTTTAGGTATTTTTAAATATTTTTTTTGAATTTTTCTGGGTTTTTAAGATTTTTAGGGATTTTTAGATGTTTTAGTGTTTTTTAGAGTTTTTATGGGTCTTTTGGGTTTTTTGGGTATTTAATTTTTTATATATTTTATGTTTTTTATAGTTTTTAATGTTTTTAGGGGTTGAAAGGGTTTTAAAGTTATTATTGGGTTTTAGGGGTTTTATGGGGGTTTACGGGGTTTTATGGGGTTTTACGGGTTTTTATGGTTTTTAGGGGTTTTATGGTGCTTAGGTATTTTTTGGGTCTTTTAGGGTTTCTAGTGTTTTAGGATTTTAGGGTTTTTAAAGGATTTTAGGTTTTTATTTTCTTCTTATAGTTTCTTAGTGTTTTATGGTTTTTATATTTTTACGGATCTATAGGGATTTGTTATGATTTTTATGGGGTTTTTAGGGTTTTTAGGGATTTTGGGGGTTTAGAAAAATAAGATGTGAGGGTCGGGCTATTCCCGACCCCCCCCCCCCCCCCCCCGAATTTATTATAAAAAAGATACAAAGAAGACAAGGGAGGGGATGGGTCAAACGACCCACACTAAAAAAACCCATAACAATCGCAAACCCATAAAATAAACCCAAAACAGTCTAAAAGTAAAACAAAACCAAAAAAACACACTGAGCCAAGGAGAAAGCATCCCCATCATCCATCATTAACAATCATCCAGCAGCTCGAAACCAAGAAACGACCAGCAAATAAAACAAATTCTTAGGGGTTTTATTTTTTTTAGGTTTTTAAGGAATTGTTACGGTTTTTGGGGTTTTCAGTTTTTTTACATTTTTAGGAATTTTTATGGAATTTTAGGATTTTTATGGTTTTTAGGGTTTTTAGTGATTTGATAGTTTTTAGGATGTGTTGGCGCTTTAGGTTTTTTTTCATCAGTGTTCATTGTTTTTTGGTTTTGGTGTTTTATGTTTTTATGGTTATCTCATAGGCTTTCCAGTTTTTAGTGTATTTATATTGTTTAGGGAATTTTAAATATTTTAAATATTTTTTCCGTTCTTAAGGATTTTTTTGTGTATTTTGGTTTTTTTGGGTTTTATTGGTTCTATATGGTTTTTATCATTTTTTAGGATTTTAAGGGTCTTAAGTGTTTATATGTTTTTTAGGTTTTATTTGGGTTTCTCAAAAATTTTAAAGTATTTTACATTTTTAGTGTTGTACTAGGGATTTTTAATTATTTTTATGATTTTTATGGATTTTTCAAAATTTGAGGGGTTTTAGGTGTTTTATGTTTTTTATATTTTTTTTATCATTTTTATTGGATTAAAGGGGTTTTAGTATTTATAGTGGTTTATGGTTTTTATGATTTTTTTGGGTTTTAAGGTATTTACAGGAATTATTGTTTTTAGATGTTTTTAGGGTTTTTAGTGTCTTTTGGGTTTTTTTAACCATTTTTTTGGTTTTTGTGGGGTTTTAAGATTTTTTTTGTTTTTAAGGATTTCTTAGACATTTTCCCAGTTTAGGGTTTTTTTACATTTTTTGGGTTTTTATGGATTTTTAGGATTTTTATGGTTTATTCAGGTTTTTAAGAGTTTTTAGGGTTTTAAATATTTCTAGGTTTTTATGGATTTTATGTGTTTTTAGGTTTTAAAGTTTTTCTTGGGGGTTTTAAAGGGTTTTAATTTATTTATGTTTTTATATATTTTTATGGGTTTTAGGGTATTTAGGGAATTTGAGGGTTTTTAGGGTCTTTATGGGTCTTAATGTTTTTTGGGGTTTTTTATGTAGTTTTTAAAGTTTTGTTAAGGTTTATAGAGATTTTATCATTTTTTCTAGGTTTAAATGGTTCTTAGAGTATTTAGTGAAATTTATGGTTTTTATAGGTTTTTAGGGTTTCTAATGTTTTGAGGGGTTTTTATGGTTTTTAGGAATTTTTAGTGTTTTTTTTGGGATATTTATGGGTTTTAGGGTTCTTATGTATTTTGAGGGTTGTTTGGGATTTTTTGTACTTTTAAGGGTTTTTGGGTTTTTAGTGTTTTTAGGTTTTTATTGGGTTTGATTGTTTTTAGGGTTTTATGGTTTTCTTTGGGGTTTTAGGGTTTTTAAGGTATTGTAATTTTTTTGGATTTTCCATGACTTTTAGGATTTTATGGATTTTAGGGTTTTTAGGGATTTTGATGGGTTTTAGGGTTTTTCTTTGGTTTTTGGGTTTTTTATGGTTTTTTATTTATTTGGGGTATTTTAATTTTTTAGGGGTTTTAAGTTTTTTTCTTCTTTTTTAGGGGTTAGAAGTATTTTTATTGGTTTTAGGGTTTCTATGGGGTTTTAGTGTTTTTATGCGTTTAAAGGATTTTTATTGTCTTTTAAGGGTGTTGAGGTTCTTTTTTATTTTTTTGGGTTTTTGGGGTTTTATGTGTTTCTAGGATTTTAAGGTTTTCTAATGATTTTTTTGGGGTTTTAGGTTTTTTTACATTTTAAGGATTTTTAGGCATTTTAGGGTTTTTACGATTTTTAGGGTTTTTTCTTTTCTTAGGGTTTTGGGTTTCTAGGAGTTTTGGTGTTTTTAGGGGTTTTAAGGGTTTTATGTGCATTTATGTTTTAAAATTTTTCATAGGTTTTTTAAGGGCTTAGGGTTTTTAGGTTTTTAGGAATTTTAAGGTATTTTTTAGTATTTTTATACTTTTTTAGGTTTTTTAAGGATTTGATGGGTTATAGGGTTTTAATGTTTTTTTGGGGTTTTAAAGTTTTTTTATGGTTTTAAGGGTATTTAGAGATTTTAAAATTTTTATGTTTTTAAAGGGTTATTAGTGTTTTTAGTGGATTTTATGGATTTTATGAGTTTTAATTATATTAAGGTTTTTATTGGTTTTATGGTTTTTATGGGCTTTATAATCATTTGAGTGTGTTTATGCTTTTTATGATTTTTACTGTTTTTTGTTTCTTTGTGGTTTTAATTATTTTCTGGATTTTAATGTTTACTTATGGTTTTTAGGTTTCTTTGTATTTTATTCTATTTTTATGTAATTTTGAGATTTTTTGGAATTTTTATGTTTTAGGGTTTTTACGGATATTTTAGGGTGTTATGGGTTTTTAGGGGTTGAGGGTTTTTAGAATTTTTAATTCTTTAGGTTTTTTATGTCTTGTTTTTGTTTTTAATGTTTTATTATTGGTTTTTAGGAGTTTCTTATAATTATATAGAATTTAAGGGATTATTTATGAATTTTATGATTTTTAGTGGTTTTAGTGATATTTAGCGGTTTTAAGGTTTTTAGGGATTTTGTGGTTTTTTTATTTATATGGTGTCTTTATGTTTTTAAGGATTATAAGGTTTTTAGAGTTTTATAACATTTTTAGGGGTTTTTGAAGGGTTTTTAATGTTTTTAGTTTATTTTTATTGGTTCTTAGGGTTTTTATGGTTTTATGATCTTTATGGTTTTCATGGGTTTTAGGGACTTTCAGGGTTTTTAGAGATTTTTTAGTTTTCTATTTTATTAGGGGATTTAATTGATTTTAGGTTTTTAAGGTTTTCATATTATTTTTTGTGTTTTTTAGTGATTTTAATTTTTTAGGAATCCATATGGATTTTTTTAGATTTGTTTGGTCTGCGGGGCATTTAGGGATTTAGAGGGGTTTAATGGGTTTTTTTTATTTTTATATGTTTTATGTGTCTTTATATTTTTATGTTTTTCTAAGGATATTTTTTGGATTTTTTTACATTTTTATGTATTTTTCAGGATTTTTTAGGATTTTTTTGTTTTTCTAGGGTTTTTATGGTTTTTAGTGTTTTTTAGTATTTTAGTTTTTTGTGGATTTTATATTTTTTTTTCATGTGGTTTTAGGGCTTTTTAATGTTTTTAGGGTTTTAATGTGTTTTTAGAAAATTTAGAGGTTTCTATATTTTTGTTGGTTTTAGGGTTTTTAAGGGTTTTAGGGTTTTATGGTTTTATATCATTTTTAAGGGTTTTTTGGGATTAAGGTGACTCTAGGTTTTTAAGTCTTTCTTATGTGTTTTCAATATTTTTGGGGTTTTTAGGTTTTAAGGGATTTTTAAAAAAATTTTAGGTTTTTAATTTTTTTAGGGTTCTCATGAATTTTGAGGATTATTAAGATTTTTAAGGGTTTTAGGGTTTTATGGATTTTTAGGTTTATGAAAGATTTAAATAATTTTTAGGTTTTCAAGGTTTTAATAGATATTTTTACAGTTTTTGTGTTTTTTTTAGTTTTTCTGTATTTTTTTGGCTTTATACGATTTTTATGGTTTTTAGGGGTTTTACAGATTTTTGATGGATTTAAGGGGTTTTGTGTTTTTTTGTGTTTTTTGAGTTTTTAGGGGGTTTATGGGTTTTTATTAATTTATAATTTTATTAGGGGTTTAAATTATTTTTAGATTATTTTTGGGTTTTAGGGTTTTTATGTTGGTTTATGGTTTTTTAAGATTTTAGCTATTTTTAGGGTCTTTTTAGGGGTTTTAGGGTATTTACCATTTTTTAAGACTTTTAATGTATTTAGGATTTTAATATTTTCAGAGGATTATTGTAGTTTTCATTGGTATTTTACATTTTTGGGGGTTTTATTGGTTTTTTAAGATTTTATGGTTTTTAGTGGTTTTTAGGGTTTTAATGGTTTTTAGGGTTTGTAAGTTTTTTTTTATGTTTTTAGGGGCTTCAAGTTTTTTTAGGTTTTTATGGTTTTCTTAGGATTTTTTAGTGATGTTAAGGGTTTTTATGATTTATGGTATTTTAATTAATTTTTATTATTTTGAAGGTGTTTAGGGTTTTTTGGGATCTTAAGGTTTTTTGGGATTTTTTTTGAGATGTTTCAGTTTTTTAAGGTTTTTTAAGTTTTTAATGTTTTCAGGGGTTTTAAGGGTTTTGGTGTTTTTATCATAATTTTAGGGTAATATGAGGGCTTAAGGGTTTTAATGTTTTTATGGGTTTTATGTTTTTAGTGGTTTTTAGTGTTTTCGTGGTCTTTTCGGTGTATTAGGTTTTTAAACTTTTTAGGTTTTTCAGGGGTTTTAATTGGTTTTAGGTTTTATGTTTTTCTTAGAATTTTCATTATTCTTTTAAAATTTTATGTATTTTTGTGATATTTGATGAAATTTATGGTTTTTGGGTCTTTAGTGATTTTGAAGAATGCTAAGGGTTCCTTGGTTTTTAAACGGTTTTAGTATTTTTTTAGGTTTTATGGGGGTTTATGTGTTTTTTAAAATATTTTCAAAGTTTTTTTTGTGTTTTTTGGGTTTTTATGATTTTATGTATTCTTATGGTTTATTGGGTTTTTATGGATTTTAGGGGTTTTAGATATTATAGAAGGTTTTAGGGTTTTTAAATTTTTTATTTTTTATGGATTTTAATTCTTGTTAGGTTTTTATGGTTTTTAAGGGCTTTTAGGGTTTTTATGTTATTTATTTTTTTAGGGATGTTTAGGGCCTTTTAAGGATTTTATTATTTTCAGGTTTTTCGGTATTTTTAGGTTTTTTTTGGTTTTTTTGGTTTTTTTGGTTTTTTTGGTTTTTTTGGTTTTTTTGGTTTTTTTGGTTTTTGGTGTTTTTTAGTTTTTTAATGTTTTGAAGGTTCTTTTGGGTTTTTAAGGGTTTTAGGGTTCTAAAGGGGATTTAGAGTTTTTATGTGTTTTATGGGTTTTATAGTTTTTTTTGTTTTTAATGGAATTCTTTAAGATATTTATGGTCTATTTAAGAGTTTTTAGAGATTTTGAGGGATTTTATAATTTTTAGGGTTTTTTGGTGTTTTAGGTGTTTTTAGGTTATTACGGTTTCTTAGTATTTTTAATGTTTTAAGGGGTTTTAATGTTTTTATAGTCTTTAATGGATTTTTATGATTTTATTTTTTTAGGATTTTTATGGTTTTAGGGGTTTTATGGTTTTAGGGGTTTTTAGAGTTTTTAGGGCCTTTTAAGGTATTTAGCATTTTCAGGTTTTTTAGAGGGATTAATTTTTTTGGGGTTTTAATTTTTTCTTAAGATTTTTAGTGTTTTAATATGTTTTAATGGATTTTAGTGAATTGTTTAAATTTTTATAGTTTTTAGTTATTTCTAGGGTTTTAGGGGTTGTATGGATTTATAGGTATTTATGGGTTTTATGTGTTTTTAGGGTTTTAAGGGTTTCCTAAGGGTTTTCACGGGTTTTAAGGATTTTTTCATTTTTAATGATTTTTAGTGTTTTTTTTGTTCTATGGTTATTTAGGAATTTTAAGTATTTTTAGGGATTAAAATTTATTTTATGGTTTTTAGTGTTTTTAGTTTTTAGTGTTTTTAAGGATTTTTAGTTTTTTTTAGTTTTCAAATTTTTCATAGGGGTTTTCAAGGTTTTTTACACATTTATTGATTTTCTTGTCTTTTTTTAGGATTTTTATTGGGTTTTTAGGTAATTATAGATTTTCAGACTTTTATAGGCATGTAGGGTTTTTATTATTCTTTTAGAGTTTTAGGATTTTTTGAGCATTATGGGTTTTTAGGAATTTTAGGGATTTAAATGTTCATGTGGTTTAAAATTTATTTAGAATTTTTAGTGTTTTTTACGGTTTTAATAGAGTTTTAATGGTTTTACGTTTTTAGGGGGTTTAGAGACTTTTTAGTGTCTTAGTTATTTTATGGGTTTTTTAGATTTTTTTGGGATTTTTAGGGGTATTAAGTGTATAAGGTTTTTATGTTTTTCAGAGTGGTTTTTTGGGTTTATTGGGTTCTTAATTTTTTATTTATTTTTAGTTACTTTTTAGGACTTTTATGATATTCTAGTTTTTAGGGATTTTGTGTGTTTTTAGGGTTTTTTGATTTTTTTTTGGATTTTAATGGTTTTAAGTGTTTCTAGGATTTTATGGTTTTCTTAGGGTATCTTGGGGTTTTTTAATTTATAGTGATTTTTATGTATTATTTATGATTTTTTGTTTTTAAGATTTTTAGGGATTTTTAGGGTTTTTATGATTTTAATTTGGGGGGGTTAAGGTTTTTTTTTGGTTTTTGGTTTTATTGAGTTTCTTTTCGGTTTTAAGGATTTTTAGAGATTTTTAATATTTTTATGGGACTAAAGGGTTTTTGGATTTTATAGAGGGTTTTTAGGCTTTTATAGGTTTTTTGTGGTTTTAAGGCTTTTTTAGGTTTTCATGGTTTTTATGTTTTTTATGGTTTTATGTTTTTTATGTTTTTTATGTATTTATTTTTAATAGGGGTTTTAAATATTTTTATGTTTTTAAGGTTTTATTAGGGTTTTTGGGGTTTTCATGTTTTAGTGATTGTAGGTCTTTTTTATGATTTTTATGGGTTTTAAGGATTTTGAGTGGTTTTAAGGGTTTTTATAGTTTTCAGGGGTTTTAGGTTTTAAATGTTTTATTAGGTTTTTCAGTATTTCTTGGGGTTTTTAGGATTTAAGGATATTTTTGGGATTTTTTAGGATTATTATAGAGTTCATGTTTTTTGTGGACTTTTGGTGTTTTTAGGTATTTTATGGGGTTTTAGGTATTATTTTAGTTTTTTTGGTTTTCAAAGTTTTTTAAAGTTTCTTAAATTTTTAGGGGTTTAATGGGTTTTTATATTTTTAGTGGTTTAAGGTTCTTATAAATTTTTTGGGTTTTTGGGAATTTGAGGGTTTTTAGGGGTTTTATGGTTTTTATGAATTTTTATGGGTTTTTTTTCATTTTTTGAGATTTAAGGGTTTTTAGTGTTTTTTTATCATTTTTAGGGTTGTTTTAAGTGGTTTTAGGGGTTTTAGGGGTTTTTAGGGGTTTTAGTGGTTTTAATTGTGTTAAAAGTTTATGGTTTTGGGGTTTTTATGTTATTTATCGATTTTTATGGGTTTTATGATTTTATGGAATTTATGTTTTTTAGGTTTTTCATGTTTTCATAGGGTTTTTAGGGTTTTTATGGATTTTTACACTTTTAGGTATTTTGTTGGAATTTTTAGTATTTTTATTGTTTTTAGGGTTTTGAGGGTATTTTGGGTTTTAAATTGGATTTAGGGTTTTTATGGATTTTATCACTTTTAGGTGTTTTATTTATTTTTAGGTTTTATGTTTTTCTGTGGTTTTTTCATATTTTTATACTTTTTTACAGTTTTATAAAATTTAGGGAATTTTTATGATTATTATGTTTTTAGTGTTTTCAAGGATTTTGAAGGGTTTTGTGTTTTTATTGTTTTTTGGGTTTTTATTATTTTTTTAGTTTTTATGGTTTCAAGGGGTGTTTAGAGTTTTTGACGTTTTTTGGGATATAAAGTGATTTTATATTTTTTTAAGGTGTTTTTAGGGTATTTTTTAGGTTTTCTAAGGTTTAGTGGTTTTAATGGATTTTGGGGGTTTTTTAGGGTTTGAGGGTTTTTAGGGCATTTTTAGGGGTTTTAAGGTTTTTTTGAAATTTATGTTTTTCTTAGTGGTTTTCAATATTTTTATGTGTTTTTAAATTTTTAGTGATTCTAGGGATATTTATGGTTGTTATTGGATTCTTGGATTTTTCTTGATTTTGACAGTTTTTCGTGTTTTTGGGTTTTTGGCATTTTTTTAGGTTTTTAGTTGTTTTATGAATTTGATGGGTTTATGTTTTCCTTAGGGTTCTTCATGGATTTTATATATTTTAAACTTTTTTTGGATTTTTATGGATTTTTTAAGATTTCTATATTTTTAGTGTTTTTATGTGTTTTGAGGGTTTCTTGGGTTTTTCGGGTTTTTAGAGTTTTTTTTGTGATTTTAGGGTTTTTTTTTTATTTTTTAGGGTTTTTTGGATTTTTGGATTTTTTTCAACATTTTTATGGGTTCAAAGGTTTTTTAGGGTTTTTAGTGGATTTTAGTGGATTTTAGGGTGTTTATGGGTTTTTATGGGTTTTAAGATTTTTAGGGATTTCATTTTTTAGAGGTTTTTAGTGTCTTTTAGGGTCTTTTAGGGTTTTTAATTTCTTTTATGGTCTTTTTTGATTTTTAGAAATTTTTATGTTTTTAGGGGGTTTTAGTGTTTTTATGGTTTTAATGTTTTTAAAGGGTTTTAGGTTACGTAGGGGTTTTTATGTATTTATGGACTAGGTTTTCTAAACATTAAGGAATTCTGGGGTTTTATATGTTTTAGTTTATTAATGGATTTTGAGGGTTTTTAATATTTTTTATCCTTTTTATGTTTTTTATTAGTTTTAATTGTTTTTAGGTTTTTAAGGTTTTATAGGGTTTTATAGGGGTTTTAGTGTTTTTTCATTTATAGGGATTTTAGGTCTTTTCCAAAAAAAATTGGTTTTTTTGTGATTATAGGGATTTTGATGGTTTTAAATATTTTTAGGGTTTATTTGGGTTTTAAAATTATTAGGTTTTTGGGGTTTTTTTAGATTTTAGAGTTTTAAGGTTTTTTAAGGGGTTTTATGGGTTTTTATGTTTTTAGGTATTTTCGAAGAATTTTTTAATATTTTATGGGGTTTTAGGTATTTTGATGGTTTTTATAGGTTTTATGGGTTTTATGGTATTTTTGTTGTTTTAATATTTTTTTGATTATTAAGTTTTTAAGGATTATAATAATTTTTTTAATTTTTCGGGGGTTCAAAGGGTTTTTATAGTTTTTAGTGGGGTTATATTTTTTCATGGCATCTTAGGGTTATAATATTTTAGGGGTTTTTCTAGTATTTAGCGGTTTTAGGCCTTTAAGGTTTTTAGGGTTTTTAGAATTTATCTTTTTTTAGTGGTTTTGAATTTTTAAGTACTTTATAGGTTTTAACATTTTTAGGGATTAAGAGGGTTTATAGAGTTTTTAGTTTGTTTGTAGGGTTTTTATCGGGTGTTAGGTTTTTTATGGATTTTAGGGGTAATTGTGGTTTTTAGGGTTTTTAGGGGTTTTTTTGGTTTTTAGGGTTTTAGTGTTTTTATGTTTTTTTGGCATTTCAAGCGTTTTTAGGTTTTTATGGATTTCTTAGATTTTTATGTGGTTTTATGGATTTTTTGGGATTTTGAGGGGTTTTATTAGATTTTTTATAGTTTTTAGTGTGTTTCTTAGTTTTTAGTGATATTGGGTTTTTTTGTTTCAAGTGTTTTTTGGTTTTAAATGTTTTCATAGTTTTTTTCACTTTTAGGGGTTTTTATATTTTTATGTATTTTTAGTGATTTTTCAGATTTTAGGAATTTTTTATAGTTTTTATGGGTTTATGGTTATTAGGTATTTTTCGGGTTTTAGGCATTTATAGGGTTTTATGTAGTTATAGTGTTTTCAGGGTTTTAATGGTTTTTAGGGGGTTTTAGAGTTTTTTTGTGTTTTTAGGGTTGATGTTTTTTATAGTTTTTCATGTATTTAGGGATTTGAAGTGATTTTAGAATTTTTTTTGTTGTTCTTTAGTTTTTTAATTGGTTTTTACAATTGTAAAGAATTTTATGGTTTTTAGGGGTTTTACAATTTTTGGTTGTTTTTAGGGTTTCCAAGGTTCTAGATTTTTTATTTTTTAGGGGTTTTATGTGTTTTTAGGTTTTGAATGGTTTTTCTGTTTATTATATTTTTATGGATTTTTAGGGATTTTTCGAATTTTATGGTTTTTAGCAATTTTTGGGATTTGGAGCGTTTTTAATGTCTTTATCATTTTTTAGGTATTTAGGGGTTTAAGTGATTTTTTGTTTATAGGGTTTTCTTAGGGTTTTAGGGGTTTTAGTTTTTTATTTTATTAAATATTTTTATATATTTTTTATGATTTTTAAAGATTATAGTTTTTAAGGGATTTTGAGGGTTTTTAGGGGTTTTATTTTTTTCGGGTTTTAGGTGATTTTAAATTTTTTTGGGGGTTTTATGGTTTTTAGGTTTTATTTATTAATTTTAAGGGTTTGAATGGTTGTTTTATTTTTAGTGGTTTTCAAGATTTTTATTGGTTTTTATGATTTCTAAGTTTTTTTTGGGATTTTATGGTTATTAGGGGTTTTATGTTTTTCAATTTTTTTATGGATTGTTATTGGTTTTTTAGGATTTTTATGGTTTTTTACTATATTAGTGTTTTTGAGGGGTTTTAGATTTTTTTATGTTTTTAGGTTTATATTATTTTTATCATTGTAGGTATTTTCAAAGATTTTAGGTTTTTATGGTTTCCATAGAGGTTTTAGGGTTATTTTGGGTTTTTTTACATTTTTCTTGATTTTTTTGTGATTTTTTAGAAATTTTATGATTTTTAATTATTTTATGGATTTCGAGGGTTTCTATGGATTTTATTTTTTGTAGGGTTTTTTGTTTATTTTTTGTTTTAATGGGTATTTAGATTTTTTTAACATTTTAAGGGTTTAAAGGGTATGTAGAGTTTTTAGTTGTTTTTTGGTATATATGGGTTTTTAGGTTTTTATGGTTTTTAGGGTGTTTAGGGAATTTTTAGGTATTTTAAGAGGTTTTGCATATTTTTGTTTTTAGGGGTTTTAAGGGTTTTTAGTTTTTCTTTATTTTCTAAGGAGTTTTCTAGTTTCTTCTAATTTTTTATATTTTATCTGATTCTATGACCCCTTTAGTATTTTCATGGATTTCTTGGATTTTTTTGGATTTTTTTTTGTTTTTATGGGTTTATAGGGATTTTATAATTTTTGGGGTTTTAGGGGTTTTATGTTTTTTTATGGTTTTAAGGATTTCATAGGGGTTTTAAGGTGTTTTGTAGGACTCTTTATGTTTTTATGGATTTGTTTGGTTTTTTTGGTTTTTTAGGGGTTTTAGGGATTTTGAGGACTTTTTTTGTTTTTTTAGGGTTTTAATGGGTGTTTTTGGTTTTAGGGTTTTTTTGAGATTTTTAGGGTTTTAAGTTTTTTTAGAGTTTTTATTGGTTTTAGGTCTTTTAGGGTTTTTATTTTTTTAGTGGTGTTATAGTTTTAGTTGTTTTTAGGGTTTTTATCTCTTTTAGGGGTTCTCATGATTTTTAGTTGTTTTAGGTGTTTTAGTTTATTTTTAGGGATTTTATGATTTTTATTTCTTTTTATGTTTTTAGGTGGTTTAAGTAATTTTAGGTTTTTAATGTTTTCTTAGGTTTTTTTCTATGGTTTTTATATTTAAGGGAATTTTAGGGTTTTTTACAATTTTTATGGGTTTATATTGTTTTTAGGGTTTTTGAGGGATTTTAGATTTTTTAGTATTTTTTAGGTTTTTTAATTGTTTTAAGTGTTTTTAGGTTTTCATGTTTTTCTTTGGGTTTTTTCATGTTTTTTGGGTTTTTACATTTTAATGGATTTTAGGTATTTTTTAAGGATTTTTATGGTATTTTGGCTTTTTGGGATTTGGAGGGTTTTTAGGGTCTGATGGGGTTTTATGGGTTTTAATGATTTTTTTATGTTTTTAATGTTTTATTTTTTTTGGTTTTATGGGTTTCATAGGGATTTTAATAAATTTTTGGGGTTTTCATGTTTTATATATTTTTATGTGTCTTTTATTATATTTATTGTTTTTACGATTCTAGGGTTCTTGATGGGTTTTTAGGATTATAGGATATTTTAGAGGTTTTAGCATATTTATGTTTTTAGGGGTTTTATGTGTTTTTAGGATTTAATTCTTTTCTTATGGTTTTTCAAGAGTTATAAGGTTATTTTAAATTTAAGGGTTTTTAGGGATTTTTTAGGTATTTTTAGTATTTTTATGGGGTTTTATGATTTTTTGGGATTTTTACGGTGTAGGGATTTTAATGTTTTTTTTTTGTTTTTTGGGTTTTTATTTTGTGTTTTTAAGGGTTTCAAGGACTTTTAGATTTTTTAAATGTTTTTATGGGTTTAAAAGTTTTTCTAATTTTTAGTGACATTTTAAAGATATTTATTTATTTTTATGGTTTTTATGTTTTTAGGGGTACTTATGGTTTTTTGGGGGTTTTATGGTTTTTAGGTTTTTAGGGCCTTTTTTGGGGTTTTAGGGTTTCAAGCACTTTTTATGTTTTCATGAGGTTTTAAGTATTTTTTTTTACTGTTTTGTTAGAGACCTTTATTTTTTTTATTTTTCATCAATTTTTGGGGGTTTTTAGGATTTTTATGGGTTTTTTTGTTATTAAGGGATTTTGTGTGTTTTATGTTTTCTAGGGTTTTGGGGTTTTTTTGTTTTTTTTGTATTTTTAGGGTTTTTTATATTTAAGTATATTAATTTTGTTAATTGTTTTTGAATGTTTTAGGGGTTTGAAGAATTTTTATATATTTTAGTGGTTTTAGGGTTTTAATGGTTTTGGATGTTTTTTGTGGTTTTTTATTTTAGGGGTTTAAGGGTCATTAGTGTTTTTAGGATTTTTTGGGGGTTCAAGTTTTTTTTATGTTTTTTCTAGGGTTTTATAGGGTTTTATGGTATTTTTGGGATTTTAGGGCTCTTTTATGATTTATTTTTGGGTTTTTAGGGGTTTTAGGAATTTAGAGTGTTTTTAGGATTTTTAGGGGTTTTAGGGTTTTTATTGTATTCTATTTTAGTGGTTTTATGTTTTTTTTTGTTTTAAGGGTTTATTAGGGATTTTGAGGGATTTTATGGGTTTTTGTGTTTTTAAGGATATTAATGATTTTAATGTTTTTATGTTTTTTAGGGGTTTTATTGATTTTGAGGGGTTTAGGGGTTTTCATGTTTTTTATGATTTTTATAAATTATAGTGTTTTATACGTTTTAGGTATTTTAAGTGATTTTAGGTTTTTATGGTTTTCTAAGGGGTTTTTACGATTTTAGAGATCTTTAGGTATGTTTAGGCTTTTTATGGGTTTTTAGGGTGTTTATGGATTTTGAGGGGTTTTTTGGGATTTTAAGGGTTTGAAATGTTTCTATGGTATTTTGGTTTTTATTTTTTAGGGGTTTTTTGGTTTTAAGAGTTATTTAACGTTTTTTGCGGTTTAAAAGGTTTTTAGAGTTATAGTGTTTTTATGTTTTTATAGGTTTTCATGGTTTTCTAAGGTTTTAAGGGATTTTAATGGTTTTAGGATTTTTTTTGCTATTTTTAGGTTATTAGAGTTTTTAGAAGTCCTATGTTTTTAAGGATTTATTAGGGTTTTCAGAGTTTTTACTATTTTTTCATTTTTAGGATGTTTTAAAGATTTTATTATTTTTTCTTATTTTTTGGGTTTTTAGGTATTGTGAGTATTTTTATTATTTTTAGGGTTTTTACGATTTTAAGGATTTTTATTGTTTTTTGGTTTTTAAAGGTTCTAAGTGATTTTAGGTTTTTAATGTTTTTAGGGTTTTAATATTTTTATGTATTTTAGGGTTTTTTATGATTTCTAATGTTTTTATGGTATTTGGGGATTTGGAGAGTTTTAGGGGTTTTTGAGTTTTTAGGGTTTTAAGGTTTTCTAGATTTTTAACCCTTTTAGGGTTTTAATGGATTTTTAGAGTATTTAGTTTGTTTTAGGGATGTTACAAGGTTTTAGAGGGGTTTTCAGGTTTTTAGGTGGTTTTATTTTTTTGGTGTGTTTTAGGATCATTTTAGGATTTTAAGGGTTTTTAGTTGTTTTTATGTTTGTAGTGCTTTTAAATTTTTTAGGTTTTGTTATGAGTTTTTAGGTTTTTTGTGTTTTTTATGTTTTTGGAATTTTTAGGAATTTTTTAGGATTAATATGTGTTTTAGAGGATTTTAGTGATTTTGAGGACATTTAAGGTTTTTAGGGTTTTAGGGGTTTTACCATTTTTTAGGTTTTATGTGTTTTTGGGTTTTTTAGATTTTATAAGGGGTTTCAGGTTTTTGATGATTTTTTTACATTTTTACAGATTCATAAGGATTTTGTAATATTTATTTGGTTTTTGTGTTTTTATGTATTTTGAGAGGTTTTATGGGGTTTAATGGGTGTTATTGTTTTTTAGGGTTTTAGTGTTTCTTTTTTGTTTTAAGTTATTTTATATTTTTTAACATGTTCAGGGTTTTTAGGGGTTTTTACGTTTTTTTGGATTTTTATCAATTTTTAGAATTTTTTTGGGTTTTATGGGATTTAGGGATTTTTCAGGGTTTTACAGTTTTTATCATTTTAAGAATTTTGAGGTTTTAAGGGTTTTTAGCGTTTTTAAGTTTTTAAGATTTTATTAGGGGGTTTGAGTTTTTTAGGTTTTTTACCTTTTTATGGGTTTTTTGGGATTTTTATGTTTTAAGGTTTTTTTATTATTTATATAGTTGTTAGGTCCTTTATGGGTTTTTAGGGTTTTTATCATTTTTATGTTTTTAAGGGTTTTAAATATTTTTATGTTTTTAAGGTTTTATTATAATTTTATAGGGGATTTTATTGTTTCTAGTATTTTTCAAATTTTTAAGATTTTTTTGGGGTTTCGAAGGTTTTAGAGATTTTGACGGTTTTCCAGCTTTTTAGGTTTTTTAGGGTTTTAATTTTTTTTAGTTTCTTGTTGTTTTAATTATTTTTAGGTTTTTTAGGATTTCTTATGGGTTTTCATGCTTTTTTGTTTTTTATATTTTTTGGATTTGTAGTTTTTTATGGTTTTTATGGGGTTTTAGGGTTTTATAGATATTTTGGGTTTTATAAGGTCTCATGGTTTTTATAGTTCTGCTAGGTTTTTATGGTTTTTTTTGAGTTTTTATGGGTTTTAATGTTTTTAGAGTTTATTAAGTCTTTTAGGGGTTTCAAGGGTTTTTATAGCCTTTAATTTATTTTTTTGGGTTTTATATATTTTTAGGGTATTTTAAGGATTTTTAGGATTTTGGGGAGTTTTGGGGGTTTTATAGTCTATTTAGGGTTTTTAGGGTGTTCAGAATTTTATAGATTTTTAGGTGTTTTATGTGTTTTTGGGTTTTAAGGTTTTCTCATGGTTTACAAGGGTTTAATGGGTTTTTATCATTTTAGTGATTTTTAGGGCTTTTTTTGAATTTTATGGGGTTGTAGTGGTTTTATATATTTTTAGGGATTTTAGGGGTTTTAGGGTTTTTAGCTTATTTTAGGTTTTTAGGGGTTTAAGTTTTTTTAGATTTTTATGTTTTTTTTGGATTTTTCAGGGTTTTTTCCATTTTTGGGGATTCTTTGGATATTTTTTGGATTTTATGGTTTTTTAGGAATTTTAATGGTTTTTAGGGGTTTTATATTTTTTTTGGTTTTTTGAGGTTTTCGGGTTTTTTTGAGTTTTTTGGGGTTTAATGTTTTTTATTGGTGGAAAATTATGTGACACCTTTTGGGGAAACATATTATCATGTTCCTGGAATAAAGACTCAAAAATATCTATCAAAGGAGATATTAAGTCATTAGTGTTCAACATCACCTCTTTGTACATAAGTAAAAAATGATTTTGCTATGAAATCATAGAATCCTTAACCTCACTCTTTTTTCCAACATCAAAATTTCCCCCTCTCAAATTTTTCTTCCTTCTTTATTTTTCTTTTCCCTCCACTTATTTTGTTCTCTCAAATTCTATTTTTCCCTCATTATGTCGTTTTTTATTTTATCTCTTTTTTTTCATAATCACTCATTGTTTTTCTTCTCTCTAAAAATGAGATCTTCTAAAAAGAATTTGGGGGAAATCAGTATAAGGGTTATTGGTTCCCCTCAGAGTAAAAATGGATGACAGTTCATGAACTTATCATGAGTAACATAACAATTATACTACCATGATAGACCCAAAATAAAATAGAATCCATTTATAGAAGGAACATCAAATAATAGATCATAATAATATTTGTAGAGAGTGACAAATGTATTCAGCTATTTCTTAAACTTCTGGTCTCTGCAATCATTCAACCACTAATGTAGATATTGATGTTGGTGCTTCAATGTTCTAAGTCCCAATATCTCCACCAAATCGGTGCTCACTACTTTTCTAGAGATTCCTCCATTAATAATAACACTACATACCTTCCCATGCATCTTTCACCATGTATGTAAAAGATTATGTCATTTCTCCTTACTTCCAATAGTCCATTTTGGGCTATGAACTCTCTTAGTGATAAGAATTTGACCATATTAAACAAAATGTGTATCATCAATTCTAGGTGATTCCTTACCTTTCTAATCAGAGCTCTCTCTATCTATATTCCATTATCCATACTTATTTATGGTCATGGTGTTTTGGTATTAGAATTAACTTGCAATGATACCCCTTAATTGACACTTGAGACTTAGAATATCCCAATTTCTTGTTTTTTAGTCTCAATAGTAGGTTTCTTAGGTGTAAAAATTATCATGTCACTTTTCTGATCAATAAATTATTTTTCCATTGATAGTTCTCCAATATCCTTCCTTTAATTTCTCAATAGAGTGAAATGGTTAGTGGGTTTAGTTATGTTACTTATCTTTTTTATTTTTTTCTCAATCTTGGTGGCTTGGTGCATCACATCTTTTATGTACACATGGTTGTACATCTCCACCTGATCAGAAATATCCCATTTGAGCTCATGTAAAAAACCTCTCCATGGTTTTCATATGATTCTCCTCAATGTATTATTGAATCATGGATATTTTCATCTCTTTTTAGTAATATTTAACAATCTTACTCCCTAAGGTGAGGAATTGAAGTTTGTTGTGGAGATATCCTTATTAATGTGAGGGAACAAACCACTTCATCAGGGAAAACATCATGTCTTCCCAAGAGTTGATGAGATTTCTTCCATATCTAGCCCTATCTTTATACGTTTGATCCCACCAAAATTAATATTAATCAATAAATTCAAGGGAATAATGTTTGAACTTTTTATCCTAGGAATATAAATAGAATGAAAACACTTTCTCAATCCACATCTCCCACTCTAAGTATGCATCCAGAACACATTTTCCTTGAAAAGAGGGAACCTTCGCCTTAATACCTCATAAAATGTCATTATAATGTGGTATAATTTGTCCTCCTCAGGATTGTTGGAACAACCTCCTCCTTTATTAGACATCCTCAAAATCATCATCAAATATCTTTATCTCCTCCATGATATGGGGACGATGTGGATACATAGTGTTCCCTGGGTTATTAGGGATCATCCCCGGGATTGGTTGATTCTGTAGGTTGTCAATCCTATCATATAATAGTTACAACAATATATCAAGAAACTGCACAAAATGGATCACTAAATATTGTATTTGGAGTTGCGTAGCTTCTACTGTGGGATATCTACATCAAATTCCTTCATCGCAGAATGATCAATTCTCTTCCCACAATCTGCTACCAAGATATGTAACACAAACAAAAACAAACACTTGGAGAAACACATAAAATTATACACATAGAATCATACATCTAAATAAACACACAAACACATGAGATGTACACACTCACACACACTAGGGTACACACTCACGCTGGTATGATATACACACTCATGCACACAAGGATCCATAATGACCCACGCAAGATTTACACACTCACACACACAATGATAAACACTCACAAAAATACACACATAAGATATACAAACTCACTCACACAAGTTTACAAACTCACAAGTATTATTGTATTATTATTCTCCACTATCAACAATCAAATTAAATCACAGGATCCAATTAAATATAATAACTTATTTGGGGAGATCATGTGCAACCAATCCTTCCCAAATCAATATTTTTTGGGGGGATGGTTTAATATAGGCCATTTGATGGGTAAATAGTTAAAAATGATATATACTAGATAAGAATGTATAAAATATGGGTAAATGGTAGATGGGTGTAATAAAATGGGTTCACCAGATTGATAAGCATAAGAAAATTTAAAGAAAATATGATCCAAATATGGTATGGTGATGATTTAAAGTGATAAAGAATGTGATGTATGGAAAAGGAAAGTACTAATAATATAAAGAAAAATGAATAAGTAATTATATCTTCTTCTTTTTATTTATTTTTCTCTCAGATATTCCCAAATATTTTTTAGTGTTTTAAAGAACTGCTTGAGGAATGGGAAGTAAGGAATTATTTTGAAATCACTCAAAGATATGAATTAATTAGTTTTTAAAAG
Organism: Viscum album; assembly: GCA_963277665.1. Lineage (NCBI taxonomy): Eukaryota > Viridiplantae > Streptophyta > Magnoliopsida > Santalales > Viscaceae > Viscum > Viscum album. The sequence goes on along the minus strand of OY728136.1, from coordinate 1,418,646,720 downwards.
GAAAAAATTTAGAGGTGATATAATTTTATTTTTTCAATATAAAAATCTCATATAGAGCATTACATGGGAAAAGAATATGGATGAATTATTATCTCAATGTAAAATATTTTAATATTTCAAAATATAGGCCAATTATGGAGTTTTTTTAAAAGAAAATCAGGTCTTCTTGTGTTTTTCAATTGGTTGGATTATATAGAAAGATAATAAGGGAAATGGATAAAATTAATGTAAATGAATGGATAGATGCCTACCGTGTCTACTGAAGTTATTATACTAACTGTTGTGAGAATATTTGTGGCCCTATATTCATGGTGTAGGGTAGAGGATGACAGATACTGTTTAGGGATAAGTGGTGGATTATGGGTTTGGATATTGGAAGAAAGTAGTAAACTAACTCTATGTCGAGTGTAACTTATTAATTAGAAAACACACTTAAGGGAGGGATGTGGTGGCCAATCCCCACATTGACACACTTTGGTTGAAACAAGGAATTGATGGTTTTGTGATCTTATATTACCATTAAAAGTTTCATATTGACAAGGTAAGAATTAAAAATAGTAATGGGGGAAATCAGAATAATACTCACACAATAGAGAGAAACAAATCATAAGATCCCTTTTATAATCTTGAATGTCATATAATATCAATAGTGGTGGCTATTTATATCTAAGGGGTGAGACAATAGTCAAGCATTTAATAACAAAAATTCATAAAGGAAAAACCTACATTGTTCCCTTGAAATAAAAAATTAAAAAGAACAAAAAAGTCTTTTTGAAAAATTAGCACAAAAAATCCAACTATATCCCACTAGATTTTAATTTGAGTGTCTACCCTACTAGGTTTGACTTTGGTGTCCAAATATTCCATTCTAGAATTTTCCATGTGGGCAAGGATTCCAAAATTAGTGTAACCATGTAGGAAAACCTTTAAATATAATGTTTAGGGTTGAATAAGTGAGTTAATAGGCCCATTTTCTACTTCCTTGCATACAACATGGGTTTGGGACTTTTAATAAAGAAACATTGGATCCCATTTCCAATAGTAGTCTCTTTGATTATTCCATGCATTATTGGGAATGTCAACTCAAACTCCGCACATGCCATCAAGAAAACATCAACTACTAGTTTCATATCATTTTTAAACCCCTTAAAACATTAACAACTTTAAAAACCCTAAAAACGCTAAAAAACTCAAAACACTAAAAATACTTTAAAACACAAGAAACCCATAAAACCCTAAAAATACCTAAAAACCTAAAAACCCCAAAAAACCCTAGAAACCCTAATAAAACTTTAAAAATATAAAAAGTACTACAAACTCTAAAAACCCTAAAAAATTATAAAAACCCTAAAAATCCCTAAAAATCAGAACAAATCCTAAAATTAAAAAAACACTAAAAAACCTAAAAAATCAAAAAAAAAATCCGTAAAAATAATTAAAAACATAAAATACCGAAATTATTTGAAAACCCCTAAGAAAATATTAAAATCCTAACAACAATTAAAACCCCTAAAAACATAAAAATACTAAAAACCCTAAAACACACTAAAAGATCGTAAAATCCCTAAAAACCACTAAAAACCAGAAAACCCCTAAAAACCATTAAAACCCTAAAAATACACTAAAACCCTAAAACAACAAGATACTCTAAAACTCTTTTAAACCCCTAAAAATGTTTAAAAAACTCTAAAATCGTTAAAACCATAAAAAACAAAGAACAAAAAACCCTAAAACCAAAAAGAACCATAAAACACTTAAAACCATAAAAACTCAATAACCCCTCAAAATATATAATAACTATAAAAACTATTAATTTCTTAAAAAATACCTAAAACCCTAAAAGGTAAAAAATACTAAAACAATGAAAGACTCTTAAAAAATCATAAAAAAATTAAAACACCTAAAACCCCTAAAAACATAAAAATCCTTAAAAACCAAAAAAACACCTAAAAAGCCTAAAAACCCTAGAAATACTAAAAATAAAATAAAAATCCTAAAACCCCTGAGAAATCCTAAGAAATATCTAATAATCCATAAACATGTAAAAAACCTTAATTACCTTGAAAAAATCCTAAGAAAACATTACAAACCAAAACACACTTAAAACTCCAAAAAATAAAAAATGATAAAACCATGAAAAACAATAAAAGGCCCTAAAACCCCAAAAGACCCCTAAAACCCATAAAAGTACCTAAAACCATTAAAAACCATAAAACCCCCAAAAAAGTAAAAAAATATAAAAACTCTTTAAAACCCTAAAAAATATAAATGTCTCTACAAATTAAAAGCATTAAAAACCTCTAAAAACACCCAAAAACCCAAAAACCAAAAAAAACTAAAAAACCTAAAAAACCCAAAAGATGCTACATAATCCCTAAAAATTCATAAAAAATTAAAAAACACCTGAAAACCCTAAAAAACTCTAAGAAAACCCTGCAAACCTAAAGATGCATAAAAACTGATTTTTTTTTTGAAAAGTGTTAAAAACCGTAAAAAAGCCTAAAACCTTAAAAAACCACAAAACCCCTCAAAATACCTAATACCCTTAAAATCCATAAAATTCTAAAAATATAAATAATAATCCCTCAAAACATAACAAACCTAAAAACCCTAGGAAAAACTTAAAAACCTAAAAACACTTAAAACCTATAAAGATGCAAAAGACCCTAAAAGACCCTAAAAATCATAAAATCTGTAAAAACCATAAAACACCTAAAAAAAATAAAACCCAAAAAAACCATTAAAAATATAATAAACCTTCAAATACCTAAAAATTTTAACAAACATTAAAAAAACATTAAAAACCTAAAAAACATACCCACCCTAAAAACCAAATTAAACAATAAAAAGCCTAAAACCCATAAAAATTATCAAAATAACTAATAACACTAAAACATCATAAAATTCGTAATAATCCTAATAAATCCTTAAAAAAATTAAAACCCACAAAAGCCTATAAAATCCTTAGGAAAAACATAAAAACCTAAAACAAATTAAAATCCTTAAAAAACCTAAAAACCCATAGAAACTCTATAACCCTAAAATCCCAAAACCCCCTAAAACCCTCATAATCCCTATGAACCCGAAAAACCTAAAAAATAAAAACATACATGACATTGTAAAAAACCGTAAAACCATTGGAAACCCCTAAGAAAACCTTAAAACATAAATAACTTAAAACAAAAAAATTCATAAAAATTCTAAAAATCGTAAAACCACTAAAAAATCATAAACACCACGACTTATAAAAAATAAAATACCCTAAAACCCATAAGACCATAAACCCCTAAAAACCATAAATAACCCTTAAAACACATAAAACCCCGAAATACCCCCTAAAAATATAAAAACCCTTTAAATAACAAAAATCGTTAAAACTATAAAGAACCATGAAAATACTGAAGACACAAGAAAACCCCATAAAAATCGAAAAAAAACATAAAATCCTAAAACCATCAACATACTCAAAATAATTGAATTACATGAAAAATAATAAAAATCATAAAAATCCATAAAACCCACTAAAAAATAAAAAACCCTAAACCCTTGAAAACCCCTAAGAAAACCTTAATAATATAGAAAAACATAATAACCATAAAATCATAGATAACACTAAAAAGTCAAAAATACCCCTTAGAATCTTTCAATACCATGAAAATCTAAATCCCTAAAAAAACATAAAAATCCTAAAAAATCCTAAAAAATCCCTAAAAATCCTAAAAATATAAAAAACCGTAAATCCATGAAAACCCCTAGGAAAACCTTGAAAACCAAAAAAAACCCCCCTCAAAAAAATAAATAACTCTAAAACCGTAAACCCATAAAAATCCCTAAAAACCCAAAAAACTATAAAAATCATAAAAACCACAAAAACCATTGAAACCTAAGAAAACCCTAAAACCCACACAAAACTCTAAAACCCCTTTCAGACCCTAAAAATGGTAAAAACTATAAAAATCCTTAGAAACTAAAAAAACATAAAAAAAAAACTAAAAACCCAAAATTCCATAAACCCAAAAGACTCAAAAAACCCAAAACCTTCAAAATCATTAAAAATCCTAAAAACCCATAAATAACCTAAAAATCCACAAATATACATAAAATTTAAAAACCCTATGAAAACATTAAAAACCTAAGAACACTTAAAACCATAAATCCCTTAAAAATGCAAAAAAAAACTAACAAACCCAAACCCCCATCCCCACCCCCCCAAAAAAACCAAAAACCCATCAAAATATCTAAGACCCCAAAAATACAATAAAAATACTAAAAAAATCTAAAAAATTAAAAAATATGAAAACCCCTAAAAAACATTAGGAAAAAAATTTAGAACCTAAAAACAATTAATAAATCTAAATTTCTAAAAACCACTCAACACCCAAAAACCCCCTAAAATCCCATAAAAACCATAAAACACTAAAAAAATAAAAAATAAAACCCAAGAAAACCATAATAAAACCACTAAAAAAATTAAAGATCTTTTAAATCCATAAAATTTTAAAGAACAATAAGAATGATTAAATACCCTTAAAACTAAAAAAATCCCTAAAACCCGAAAAAACTATAAAAACCCTCGAAACACTAAAAACACTAAAAACCATTAAAATCCAAAAAAAATCCTAAAACCCTTAAAGATATGAAAAATCCCAAAAATACACAAAATTGTATAAAACTAAAATAACCATGAAAAACACTAAGAAAAATTTAACAACATAAAAACACTTAAGACCCCTAAAAACTTAAACAATGCTATCACCACTTAAAAACCATAAAATGACAAAACCCCTAAAAATCACTAAAAACTATAAAAACTCATAATAATACTTAAAAGACCCTAAATTTTATGAAACCCAAAAATCCATATAATGATAAAAAAACCATAAAAATCTAAAATCACTTAAAACCTCTCAAAGTATAAAAATTTATAAGAAATGTAAAAACTCTAAAAAACTCTAAAACCCTTAAAAATCCATACAACCCCATTAAAACCATAAAAATCCTAGAGAAGTCCTAAAAACCCAAAAAACGTACTAAACCACAAAAAACCATGAAAAAAATCATGAAAACCTAAAAACACATAAAACCATTAAAAACTTAAAAGTTCCAAAAATAATGGAAAAACTCAAAAAAACATGAAAAAAATTATGAAAACCTAAAAACACATAAAACCCTTAAAAACCTAAAAGTTCCAAAAATAATGAAAAAACCCAAAAAATATAAAAAACATAAAAACCATAAAACCCCCTTAATTTTTTTTAAAAAGTAAAACTAATAAAACTTTGAAGCCACTAAAAATTATAAAAACCCTTTAAATTACTAAAAAACTCTAAAAACCCTTCAGAATCCTAAAAAACACAAAAAAACACCTAAAAACCCATAAAACCCCTAAGAACCCTAAAAAAACAAAAAATCCTCAAAATTTATAAAAACCATAAAAATGATAAAAATCCATAAAAATCCCTAAAAATAGAAAATACCTTAAAACCTCTTAAATCCCCAAAAAATTGCTTAAAACATAAAATAATTAAACCCCTAAAAAGAAAAAAAATGCCAAAAAACCTAAAAACACTAAAAAACTAAAAACCCTCAAAATCCCAAAATCATTAAAAAACCATAAAAACCTAAATACACTTAAAACACCTAAAATCATAAAAACACTAAAGCACATAAAAATCCTAAAAATACCTTAAAAAAATTACCCTTCAAACCCTAAAAACCCTAAAAACATTTTATGACATAAAAAACCCTAAAACCTACCCCCCCTAAAAACATTAAATCCTCATAAAACCCATAAAAACCCTAAAAGCCCACAAAATCCAAAACAACCCTAAAAACCTAAAAATTTTCAATAATACTTAAAAATATCTAAAAACATAAAAATTCAAAAAACCCTAAAAACATCAAAAACCCTCCAAATTTATAAAAATTCTAAAACCCATAAAAACACTAAAAACTTCCTTAAAATTATTAAATACATAAAACCACTAAAACCTTGAAACCCCCAATGAAAACCATAATATCCTAAAAATATTTAAAACCCATTAAAAATATAAAATTATAAAACCTCTAAATATATTAAAAGACCATAAATCCTTAAAAACCCATAAACACCATAAAACACCTGAAAACTAAAAAACCCTAAAACCCCATAAAAACTCTAGAACAACTAAAAACTCCAAATTCCCTTTAAATCCCAAAATTCTCTTAGAATATTATAAATACCTTAAAAAAATAAAATTTATAAAAACACTAAACCCTAAAAAACCAAAAAACCCAAAAAACCCTAATAAACCCAACAACCCCAACAACCATATAAATCAATAAAACCGCTAACAAAAATTATAAAAATTACTAAAAATCCCTAAAAACAAACCAAAACACAAAAATCATTGAAAACCACTAAGAAAACCATAAAAAATAAAAAAAACATAACCCCTAAAAATCATAAAAAATCCTACAAACCATAAAATCCCAAAAACCATAAAAAACCATAAAAACCGTCAAAATCATAAAAAAAACCATAAAATATCTAAAAATCCTAAAAAACCATAAAATTATTAAAAATCTAAACCCCCCCCCCCAAGCCCTAAAATATATAAGATAAAAATAAAAACATAAAAAAATGAGGTGGATGTGGTGGGGGCAATTTTGACCATTAGATTGTTTGAAGGCATCCATTTTTGGTTGGTGTTTTTTTCTTGGCATCAGAGCTAGTTGGGCTATTGGTACGTTGTTCATGATTGTGTTGTTGGCCTTAGACATCCTTATATTCATGCTTTGGTTGGTGGATTCAAAGCACAAATTGATCTTTATTTTGGATTAGATGCATTGTTTGGTGCTTTTTCGATAGCTTACGTGGCTTGGGCATTGGTTTGTTTCATGTCTCTACTGGCCTTAAAGATAAATGATTCACCATATAGTGTTTATTTTGTGCTTCAATTTCTTTTCTTTTTGTTATATAGCAAATGTTTTTTCCTTCTAATAAATGTTAAAAACTCTAAAAACCCTTAAAAAGTTTAAAAAACTCAATAAAAATCTAAAACCTCAAGGAAACGATAAAACCATAAATCCCTAAAAATTCATAAAACCTTCAAAATCCATAAAACCATAAAAACCATAAAAATTATAAAAAATATATAAAAAACCCTAAAAATGTAAAAAATTATAATAACCCTAAAAGAAAAAAAATAAAACCATCAAATCATAAAAACAAAATAACCCCCTAAAACCCCAAATATGCAAATATACCCTAAAACCCCAAAAAATCCAAAACATCAAAATCCCTAAAAACCCTAAAAACCCTAAAAACCATTAAAATCTTAATAATGCTCTAAAAATATCTAAAACATAAAAAAACCTAAAAACCCAGAAAAACCCTAATAAAACCTTAAAAATATGAAAACACATAAATCCACTAAAAATCACAAAAACACTAAAACCCTAAATACCTAAAAATACCATAAACCCCCTAAACCCTTAAACCCCTAAAAACTTGTAAAAATCCTAAAAACTGCTAAAAAATATAAAAACCATTTAAACCATTAAAAATGTTTAAAAAACTCTATAAAAGTTTAAAACCCTAAAAATATCAAAAAACTAAATCCCATAAAAACCCATAAAAACCATAAAACCCCAAAAAACTATAAAAACCCTCAAAATCCATAAAAAACCTAAAACTATACAACCCAAAATAATCCCTAAAAATCTCTAAAAATATGAAAACCTCTAAAGACCTAGTAAAAATCTATTAAAACCTTAAAAATATAAAAATACGTAAAACAACTAAATGTATTAAAAATGATTAAAATGCTAAAAAACACGAAAACCCCTAAAACCCCAAAAAATAAAAAAATCTTGAAATATCCCTAAAATTCCCTAAAATCATAAAAACCCTAAAAACCCTATCAAATATTTAAAAACCTAAAAGCACTAAAAAACCCTAAAAATGTAAAAAAATCTAAAAACCCATAAAATCATAAAAAGACATGAAAAAATCTAAAACCCCATTAATTCCTTGAAAATGTTAAAAACTCAAAAAAAACATTAACCCCTAAATATATATATATATATAACCTCAAAAAACCAAAATACCCCTAAAACCCTAAATAATATTAAAACCCTGAAAATCCATAAAAACCCTAAAACCCATGAAAATATTTTAAAATAACTAAAATACCTAAAACATAAAACACTCTAAAACCCCTTAAAAACCTATAAAATCCTTAAAAACTAAAAAAATGAAAATTCCTTAAAAACATAAAAATGCTAAAAACACTAAAATACCCTAAAAATACTCAACATTCCAAAATATTTTGAGGTTCCCTGGGATTATTTGGTTCGGAACAAGGTCTCCACTAAAATATTTTCCTTTATTATTTGGTTAGTCATTAAAAAAATGGTCACCTAACCAAGATAGATCGTAGTGTTGTGGTTTGGTCATCCTAATCATTATTACCTTTCTGAATTGAGTGGTGAGAATATGGACCACTTAATTTTTAGCTATTCATTTTATCAGAAGATTTGGATGGACTTCTGAGGTTCATGAGTTTTGATTCATTGGATCTTTATTTATTTAAAATCATTGATTGTTCTTCATGTAATTTCTTTTTGGATTCCTTTCTGAGTGTCATGGGTAGTCTTAGGGTGTCCACTTTAGTTTATATTATATGTATGGAACAAAATTCTCATCTCCATGGTTCCTCTACCCACTATTGGAGTTATGTTTGGCTTAATATTGAGAATATTATTAGATTTAGAATCTCTCCTTACAACCCATTCTTGAATACCAAGGATATTTAGGATCTAGTTCAGGTATGGAACCTTATATTTTCTATTCTCTATGTTTGATGAATTTCTATTGTGGTTGGTTTTGTTGTGCTACTTTGGTTATGTTTCTGGTGGTTTTGGATGCTTCTGTTTTCTTTCAGGTTTCATTCTTTGGTTTCATCTTTGATAAAAGGTGGTTGTGAGTTTCTTTGTTGTGTTCTGGTGTTTGGGGGTTATAAGGGATCAGGTCTATTGAGTTAGAGGTAGGCTGGTCTTTCAAGGATTAGGTTATTTCTAAGATCTTATTGTTGGGATCTGTGGCTGGTTGATGTGGGATTCAGTTAGATATTTATTGTTTGGTTTTAGGATCTTCTATTATTTTTTTGGGATTTATGGACATAACTTTTTCACTGTTTGAGGTTTGGAGGTGTGGGGTTGCTTTAGGTTGTGATGATCTTGTGTATAGTGGTTATGGTTGGTTGTGGTGAGTTTATGAGTGCATGGAACCATCTCTATATGATGTTTTTCTTCTTTCCAGTTTTTAGGAGAGGGCCTGATTTTGCATATTTTTGATTGCAATGTTTTTATGGGGTGGATGGAAGATATTTACTGTCCAACTTCATAATTTTGGGCTTTTAGTATGTGAGCTTCTAATGGAACTTATAGGGAGGTATCATTGTTTCTTAATAATGTAGGGATTCAATGGTTGGGTTGTTTTAGGTGGTGAATGGTAGTGTTTTTTTGGTTCCAATGTGTCGTGTTCTAGCTCATATGATGCAGCTACTAGATTAGTGTTTCTAGTGCTGAATTGTCTGAATTTTTGTGGTTTCCAATTGGTTGTGTTGCTCGTATGGGCTTATAACTGTTTGTCATTTTCCCCTTCCTATTGTTTGGATTGATCTATTTCCTTCATCGAGAGGTTCTAGTTTTCATTCAGGTTGGTATTGTTTTGGTATAGGTTTTATTAGTTCCAGTTTGGTTTTTGGTGTGAGGTTGAGCTTGCATGCTTGTATATATGGGGCTTCCTTGATGGTGTGGTTGTTATTTTTTTTACTTTAAAGTTTGGTGAGTTCTGGTTTGATGTTTTTGTTGTAGGTGGTTTGAAGTTGGTTTTAATTGGCAGTTGTTTTCATGGTGTGTTTTGGCCTTTGTATGAGGGGTAGATTGATTTCCATAGGGGTGACTCTTGGATGTGATGCATGTGGGGTCCTCAGTTATCTTAGTCTGATTCAGTTTTGGTGCATGAAGATGGTTGTCTTATGCATGCTTCTCTAGTTAGTAATATGTTTTTGGGTTGTCGAGTGTGTGTGGGTTGTCTTCCTAAAGAACACCAAAAATCCCTAAAAAATCCTAAGAATCCCTTAAAATTACTAAAAATAGAAAAAACCCTAAACCCTTAACAACCATAAGAAAACCTTAAAAACATAAAAAACACCTAAAACCCATAAAAAAATAAAAACACTAAAAATCCTAAAACCCCTAAAACCCTAAAACCCTAATAAACACGTAAACCCTAAAAATCCCTAAATACACTAAAAACTATTACATTCATAAAAAACTAATTATTATTAAAGAACCTAAATACCCTAAATAAATTAGTAAAACTATAAGAAAATATTAAAAACCTAAAATCACTTGAGTTGGATGGGGGTTATTAGATTTTGGCTGGCAGTTGGCTTGGAGGCATTATTTGTTTTCTTGGGAATCTTGTGGGCCGGTATTTGTGTTTAGACAGCCGGACTCAAGCGATCTACCACCCAGTTTCTCCAAGAGTTTGTCTTGAATTGGATATCTCAAAACCACCGATCGACTTTGTCTAGATCACTTTTGGAAAAGAGTTTCATTTAAAACAGCCAGTAGTTGTGGATTCCTCTGTTACGCTATGCTCTATATGTTGGTGTTTAGGTCATTCTAGAATTTCTTGTAGGTGAAGTGGTAGTGGTGCAGGAGTTATGGAGGGAGAATAGGCAGTTATGGAAGAGATTAAAAGAAATGTTGTGATAGTGTCTCCTCTATTAAAGGCATTACCGCATCAATCTATTGGGCCGAAGGTATCTCATATTTTTGAGCAACTGAAGCGGGATCTTGTGATTGAGTGTGAGAATGGAGGAATGGAGACTGAGGAAGGTGTGAGGTACCCTAGGTTGTGCTGTGAAATTTTTCAAGAGAAGGGGCAGGATGTAATAATGAAGGAACACGCTTAGGGTGGGAAGGAAATGAATGCACATGACTTGGTTGGGGAAGCTACTGCCCAGGGGATGGTGATAGTGCCACCTTTCACTGGTTCGGAGGTGGAAAACTTATGGGTAATTAGGGGGACGCAACTGGCTTGGGAGGAGTGGATGAGAGCCAAGAGGCCATGAATTGGTATTGTGAGCAAGATGAACATTGGGAGGCACTGGATTTGGATGGTGCCCCCCCTAAGTAACATATTTGATTTTCTTAATTATGTGGAGTCAGAGGGTATGGATGATGCAGAAGGGGATGTAGAGGAGAAGTGGGTGACAGAAGAAGTGGGGGAGGTTGCTGATACTAGGGTCGTGCCTGCTGCTAGGCTTGGTGCCTTTGTGGAAGAAAATGGACCCATAAGGGATCCTTTTCCTAGTGATGTTTTTCATAGACAGGATATGTGGGAGTTGCCCCTACTTATGGCTTATGATGATGGTGTCGGGGCTAAGGGAGGACAATTTGAGGATTCAATAGTCCCTAGAGGTGATATGTAGGATGGGGTATTGGAATTGTGAGGTGGAGAAAGGGTGGAGCAGATGGGGAGGAGGCTAAGCAGGGGGAAGTACCTAGGAAAGGGGCATTGGCGTAGCATTGTTCTGTAGTGATGGAAGGCTCTCCGAGGCATGGGATGGGACCTTTGGCTTTTCTGGTGCATGAGGGGGGCTCTAGTAGAGAGTCTACTTGGCAGGAGTATCTAGCTCAGTTTTCTAATGATAAGAGGTAGGCTACTGAACCTAGGGAGGTGATAGAGACTGTTTTGGAGGTCTGTAAGTTGACTAGAGAGGAGGGGAAATTTCATCTAGCCCTCACTAGAGTGGCGCCCGCTGTGCTGTAGTGTGTGGTTCCTACCGCCTGCTCCCTAAATTAGGAATCTTCCTTCATCCCAGAGTAGGTTTTTTTCCAGGAGGATGGTCGAAGATTGAATTATAATATGGCTATGATCGACAAGGAGACGGCCTTTCTTGAGGTGGCCATTCCATAGGGGAAGGAAAAAAATTGGCAGGGGTCTCCTAAGACTCCCCAAAGAGAAAACCATGGAAGGACAATTCCACTTTTCCAAAGACAGTGTCCACGAGAGCATCTTGCAAAGCTATGGAAGTGGCATCTGGCAGCGGTGGTCAGCCTATCAAGGCACATCTTAATGTATAGAAGCAATGTCTTAGAGAGTAATACACTACCTTCCTAAAGAATTATGAATCATCTGAATGGGAGTTGGTGAAATCAGATGCATCCACTAGTTATGGTGCTGATGGAGACCCACTTGGGGATGGAGACTTTGACTTGCAGTTTCTGCTTTTTTCTCTTCTTCTTTTGTGTTTGGTCTTTGTGTACTTTTCTTTGTTTTTTTCATTTTGGGGATTGTTTAATGTGTATGGGTCGATTGGCCCTGCTCCTCCCTGGTCTGCAGTGACCACTTTTTCCTAATAAATTGGGGGGGGGGGTCAGGAATAGCCAGGCTCTCACATCTGGCTTGACCTATGAAATCCTTAAAAACCTAAAAACACTAAAACCCCTAAATTCCGAAAAACACTAAAACCCCAGAAAAATCCCAAAAAAATATCAAAATCTATTAAAACGATAAAAAACTATAAAAATCATAAAAATTCTCCAAAAAACCACTAAAACATAAAAAAAACTAAAAAACCAAATGAAAAACATAAAAATATAAAAACTCTTTAAAATCCGAAAAACCCTAAAAACCGCTAAAACCCCTAAAAACCTCAAAAACCCTAAAAATCTATAATACCACTTAAAAAAACTAATATATATAAATCCCTTTAAAACATTAAAAACATTAATGAAATATAAAAACCTTTTAAAAACCTAAAATGATAAAAAAAACCATAAAAACCCAAAAACCCAAAAACCCCAAAAAAACCCCAAAAAACCATAAAAATAATAAAACACCTAAAAATCCAAAGAATCCCTAAAACCATAAAGACCTTAAAAATTCTAAAAATCCATAAAAATCCCTAAAACCATAAAAAACCCTAAAAACCTTGAAATACCCTAAGAAAACCTTATAATCTAAAAACACATAAAACCCATAAAAACCTTAAAATGCTAAAAACCGAAAAACAATAAAATCCTAAAAACCCATAAAACCCTAAAAATCCCTAAAAACCCTAAAATTCAATAAGAATAATAATAAATTTAAAACAATCCATAAAAAACCATAAAAACCTGAAAAACCCAAAGAAAACATTTAAAATTGAAAAACACTTAAAAACCCTATAATGATAAAAAATGCTAAAACCCTAAAAAACCTAAAAGGATCTAAAAGTCATAAAATTCCTAAATCCCTTTAAACACTAAAAACCACATAAAACCATAAAAATCCCAAGAAACACTATAAATACCCTTTAAACCTCTAAAAATAATTAAAAATTATAAAACTCCTTAGCAACCCTAATAAAATAAAAAACCCAAAGCCCCAAAAAACAAATAAATCCCTAAAACCAAAAATAATCTTGATACCCTCAAATACCTAAACCACTAAAAACAATGAAAATCATAAAAATCCATAAAAACCCCTAAAAACATAAAAACCCATAAAAACCCTAAGAAATCCTTAAAACCCTAAAAACATTTTAATCCCCTAATAATATAAATATTGATAAAACACCTAAATACCTAAAAACCCTAAAACACTCAAAATAACTAAATTTTTTGATGTTACCAGGTATTCTTTGGTTTTTAACCGAGTCTCACCTACCATATTTTATTTTATTATTTGGTTTTTCATTATCAAACACTTACCTAACCAAGATATATTTCAGCGTTTAAGTTTGGACTTCTGTAATCATTTATACCATTGTGAATTTAGTTCTGAGAATATGGACCACTTATTTTCATAATATTCCTTCAATTGGAAGATTTTGATAGAATATTATTGTTTCATCAATACTGATAATTTGGATCTCACTTTCTCTAAAATCATTTATTTTTTTCATGTGATTTATCTAGGGATTCCTCATTTAGTGTCATGGGTAGGCTTGGGGTCACCACATTAGTGTATATTATGTTTAAGGAAATAAATGGTCAACTCAATAGTTCCTCCACCCACTATGGGGGTTATGTTTTGTTTATATTTTATAATATTATTAGATACAAACTCTTTTCTTGAAAGATGTTATTGAATACCAATGCTAATTAAGAGATAGTTCAGGGATGGAGTCTTCTAGTTCAACTTCTTCAGGTTTCTTGAATTTATGTTGTGGTTGGTTTTGTTGTGATACTTTAGTTATGTTAATAGTGGTTTTGGTTTCTTCTCCTTGCTTTCAGATTTCATTATTTTATTTTTTCTTGGATGGGTGATGGTTGTGAGGTGCTTTTTTTTGTTCTTGTTTTTGAGTGTTACAAGGGAGAAAGGATATCAGGTTTGAGTGAAACTAGCCTTTTACTGCTTGGAAACATGCTAGGTTCTAATTTTTGGGATATGTGACTCGTTGACATGGGCTTATGCTAGATGTTCCTTGTTTGGTTTAAATTTTTTATATTTGTTATTAGGGCTAAGGCTACCTATTTTTTGACCTTAAATGTATCCTTGTTTGTGGTTTAGAGTGGCGGGTTGTTGTAGGTATTGATGATCATGTTACTAGTTTCTATGGTTTGTTATGGTGGGTTTTTTGAGTGCATGGAACTAGGTCTAGATGATTTTTTATGCTTTCTTGATTGTTGGATGAGGTTTTGGTTTAGAGTCTTGAAGATTGTGGTGTTTTAACAGTGTGTATGGATTCTATTTTCTGTTCATCTTTGTAATTGCAGGCTTCTAGCATGTGGGTTTCTACTGTAACTTATAGGGAACTATTCTTGCTTCTTGGTAGTGTAAGAATTGTATGGTTGGGTTTTTTATGGGTGGTGGCAGGTGGAATTTTTTGGTTCTAGTGTGGGGTGTTCTGGATCATGTTTTTCTTCATGATTAGTGTTGTTGGTGCTACATTTTCACTATTTTTTCATTTACCAGTAGTTTTTTTCTTGGATAGACTTATTAATGTTTGTGGTTTCTCCAAATATATTGTCAGGCATAATCTATTTCTTTCTCTAAGAGGTTCTCATTTTCAATTCAGCTGGGTTTGATTTTCAGTAGGTTCGGTTGGGGCCAGTTTGGTACTGTAATGAGGTTGAGATTACAAGCTTGGGTATATGGGGTTTATTTGATGTGTGGTTGGTTGGGGGTTTTCATACCATTTTTTTGGATTTTGGTTTGATTCAATTGGTGTAGGGTGTTTTTTTTCAAGTTCTTGTTGGTGGATATAGTTGTGGATTGATGGGAACTTTTTATGTGGGTGAGTTTGATTTTAAGAGGGTGATGTGTAGAGGTGAAACATGTGGGGTCCCTGGTTGTCTTAGTTTGATTCATTTGTGGTACATAGAGCCGGTTGTCCTATACATTCTTCTTTGGTCAGAAATATGTTTTTGGGTGCTCAAGTGTGTGTGGGTGAGATTGTTTGTGTGTACATGTGTGTGGGGGTGGTGTGTGTGTGTGTGTGCATACATGTGTAAAGGTGGTGGTGTGTGTGTGTGTTTATTGTTGTATTTGTTTGTGTCATCTTCTTTTAAGGGGTTGTTATCTGTCAATATGATTACTGGCTTGGTGCATAGGAGTTGTGTGTTGAGTTCTTGTTCTTTTGGATGCTGGTCGATGTTCTTTTTGGCCTTCACACTATAGGTTATTCTACTTTAGGAATTATATGGTGTCCTAGGCTATTCGTTTCCTTAGTGTTCCTACTGTCTTGCAACTTTGGATCAGTTGTGGTTACTTCTACTAGTTTTGTAGGGGCATGTGTGTTGGGATCTTATACTGTTGGCTGTTGGCCTTTGTCGCTACTTGCTGAGTTCATGCCCTATTTGATGGAAATAATTTTTCTTCTTCTTTTTATCTTCTTTTTGGGTGTGGTTCTGTTCTAGCATTGTGGTGGAACTTTCTTATCTTACATATTCTGATTTGTGGGGAAACGTAGGGTTCTCATGCCATTTTAGATTTCATATTCACTTGGTCATTCGTGGATGCCTTCCAAGGAGCTCGAGTGTTTGGTTTTGTGTTAGAACCCATTCCTCAAGAAATCATCATTTTATCACATTTGTATGTTAATTTTTAATTCATTTTCCTTTATATATACATCGTTCTGTTTCCTTGAAAAAACACCTAAATTTTTTAAATACCCTTAGAAATCCAAAAAGACCCCAAAAAACCCTAAAAACGTTAAAATCCATAAAAACATAAAAATAACTACTAATCCTAAAAACCCTAAAATCATTTAAAATTTTAATAACACATTAAACCCCTAAAATAATTAAAGACTCTAAAAAACCTAAAAACCCCCAAAAAATCATTAAATCTGAGAAACTCCAAACAAACCCAAAACACCCCAAAACCCCTAAAAAACCTCAAAATCCCTAAAAACATACAAACCCATAAAAGTCCTAAAATAACCCTAAAAATACCTAAAAATGAAAAAAAAAACACCTAAATACCCTTTAAATCCCAATGAAAAGCATAAAAACTAAAAATATATAAAAACCAAAATAAAACCTAAAAACCCTAAAAACACATAAAAATCTAAAAACTATTAAAAATACCAAACCCATAAAATTCTAAAAACCCATAAAATACCTAGTAAATTAAAAACCCTAAAACCCCTTTAAAACATAAAAAACCAAAAAACTCCTAAATTAACATAAAAGACCCTAAAACCCTAAAAACAATAAAACCCATATGAACATTAAAAACCCTAAAACCCATAAAAACCTAAAACAACTCAATACAAGAAAAACCCTTCAAATCACTAAAAGCAGTAAAATAATCTAAAAAACGTAAAAACCCTAGAAAACTCCCAAAAACTCTAAAAACCAAAAAAAAACCATAAAAAACCCTTAAAACCCAAAAAAAAAATCAAAATTCTAAAAAACCATAAAAACCCACAAAAATAAAAAATACCCAATAAACCCCAAAAACAAAAAACCACTAAAACCCATGAAAACCCTTAGAAAACCATAAAAAACAAAAAACATTTGTAACCCTTAAAAAACATAAAAAATGATAAAAATAAAAATAAAAATATATAACCTAAAAATCCATAAAAACCCAACAACCCATAAAAATACTAAAAATCCATAAAATCCCAAAAAACATAAAAACCCTAAAAACCCTGAAAAATTATAAGAAAATATGAAAACTGTAAAAAAACATAAAACCCATAAAAACCTAAAAACAAAAAAATGCCTAAAAACCTAAAAAAATATGAAAAGTCCTTAAAAATCCTAAAATATTTAAAAAATGAAAATACCCTAAGAAAACTTTAAAAAACTAAAAACACTTTAAAACACTAAAAACATTGAAATGCTAAAAATCGTAAAATCTATAAAAAAACTAAAACCCCTAAAATTCCCTAAAACCCCATAAAAGTTCCTATGAAAGTCCTAAAAATCCCTAAAAATATTAAAAACCCAAAAACCCATAAAAAAATAAGAAAACCTTAAAACCCAAAACACTTAAAATCCTTAAAAACATAAACAATACTAGAAACTATAAATAATCTTAAAAGATTAAAAATATTAAAAAAGCATAAAATAACTAAAAAACAAAAACACCTAAAAACCTAGGAAACCCCAAAGAAAACCATAAAAACCTAAAAACACCATAAAATTCTATAAAACACTAAACACTAAAAACAAAAAAAACTGTAGAAATATCTTTAAAACCCCTAGAAACCATAAAAACACTTAAAAAACCTTAAAATTTTAAAAACCAAGAAATACCATAAAAACCCACTAAATAATATAAAACACATTAAACCCCAAAAATGTTAAAAAACATAAAAAACCTTAAATCCATAAAAACTAAAAAACCTGAATTTCCCCAAAAAACGTATAGAAACCCTAATAACCCTATAAAAACATAAAATCCTCCAAAATCTCTAAATCCCCTCAAAAACATAAAAATCCAAAAGATGCCTTAAAAGTATCAAAAAACCTAAAAACCGTAAAAAAATTGAAAACCCATAAGAAAACCTTAAAAACCTAAAAATGCTTAAATCTCAAAAAAAAAAATACTAAATCACTAAATAACCCTAGAAACACTAAAAACCCCAAAAGCCCTCAAATCCCTATGAACTATGAAAATAATAAAAATCATAAAAAATCCTAAAAATCCCTAGAACATAAAAACACTATAAACCTTCAAAATACCTATAAAATCCTTAAAAACCTAAAAAAAACATAAAACCCCTAAAACACAAAAATAACCCCCAAAACTCTAAAATACCCAAAAAAACATAAAAACTCCTAAAAACCATAAAACCCCCCAAACCCCATAAAACTCATAAAAACCATAAATACCCACTAAATTCTCTAAGAGCATATTAAACCCCTATAAATGAAAAAACTGTAAAACTTTTATAAACCATAAAAACTCAAACCCCGCCCCCTAAAATGCCAACAAAAAACCCCCTAAAATCTATAAAAACTCTAAACCCCCCAAAAATTTCATAAAAACCCTCAGACCCAAAATATCCAAAAAAATCTCTAAAAATCCCTTTAAATGTAAAAAACCTTAAAACCCATAAAAATTTAAGAAAACCTAGAAAAAATTAATACCCATAAAAACGTAAAAAATGATAAAAACTGTAAAAAATCCTAAACACCCTAAAAACCCAAAACCCCTCATAATCCCTAAAAACGCTAAAATCCCATAAAATCCCCAAAAACCCATAAAATATTAAAATAATATAATGCCCTGAAACCCTTAAGAAATCCATAGAAACATAAAAACACATAAAACCCCAAAAAAATTAAAAAAACACTAAAACCCGAAAAAACCCAAAAACGACATAGAAATACCTGAAAACCCCTAAAAACCATAAAACAAAAAATAACCTTGAAACCCCTAAAACCACATAAAACACCTATAATCCCACTAAAATCTCTAAAACCATTTCATCCCTAAAACATTAAGAACTCTAAAAAACTAAAAAATACCGTAAAACCCCATGAACAACATAAAAACCCAAAAATTCCTAAATAACCCTAAAAGGATTCAAAATCCAAAAAATCACTTAAAACCCTAAAAATCCTAATAAATCCTAAAAAATCTCTAATAATATAAAAATCCTAAAACCCCTGAACATCCCTATGAAAACCTTAAAAATCAAAAGAAAATTAAAATGCTTAAAAACCATAAAAAATATTACAAACCATAAAAACCCTCAAAATCACTAAACCCCAATAAAACCATAAAATCCTAAAAATATTTTAAAATCAATAAAAACATAAAAACCATAAAATCCCCTAAAAACCATAAAAATATAAAGACATTTTAAAAACCTAAGAACTCTAAACCACTATAAAACCAAAAAACTCTAAAAACACTAAAAACTATAGAAACCCTTAAAAACCATAAAAAACATAGAAACCCCATAAAAATTCTAAAACCACTAAAAACTCTAAAAACCCATTAACCACCAGAAATATTAAAAAATTATAAAAAACTCAAAAACCCTAAAAAACTAAAAAACCCTTAAAACCCCTAAAAATCATAAAAACACTTTAATCCCTAAGAAACTCTAACAACCCTCAAAATACCTAAACACCATAAAAATACATAAAAATCCTAAAAGCATACTAAAAATGCTTAAAAACATAAAAACCCATAAAAACTATAAAAAACTATAAAATACCTATGAAAACCATAAAAAAACATAAAACCTTGAAACCCTTCAAAGTCCCTATAAACCCTCCACCACCCATTACTAAAAATATCTAATTACATAAAAACCGAATAATCCCTAAAAACCTAAAGAAAACCACAAAAACCTAAAAGTAGTTAAATCCCCTATAAACAATAAATAATCTAAAAGACCATAAAAACCATAAAACCCCTAAAAACCATAAAACCTCTATTTTTTTTTAAAAACTAATAATCTATTAAAACCAAAAAAACCAGTAAAACTCAAAATACATTTAAACCCCTAAAAATGTTATGAAACTCTAAAAACCTTTAATACCCTAGAAACATGAAAATACCCCAAACCCCCAAAAAACAATAAATAACCCAAAAACCCACAAAATACTATAAATAACACAAAATCACTAAAAATCCTAAATCCCTCAAAATCTATAAAAATAACAAAACCATAAAAATCCTTAAAAAATCTAAAATTATCTAAAAATGTAAAAAACCCTAAAACCCTAATAGAATCTAAGAAAAAAATTAAAAAACTAAAAATAAGTATAACCCTAAAAAACCTAAAAATGATAAAAATATAAAAAAAACCCTAAAATCCCTTAAAACATCAAAATCCATAGAAAAAAACGAAAATGAAAAAAATCCCTAAAAGTATCTAAAAATGTAAAAACCCAATAAACCCTAAAAATAATTATGAAAACCATAAACCATAAGAATCATAAAGCAACAAAATAACCTAAAAATGAAAAAAAAACCCTAAAACCCTAATAACCAGAAAAACAATAAAACCATTTAAGCCCCCCAAAATGTTAAAAAATGCTAAAAATTAATAAAAACAAAAAAAACAAAAAACCCAATAAACTATAAAAACCCTCACACAATTAAAAAACAAAAAACCCTCAACATACCTATTATCGATAAAAAACCAAAAAATCCTAAAGAATCTCTAAAACCCCTAAAAATGTAAAAAAGAACCCATAAAATACCAGAAAACCACTAAAAACCCCTGAAAAACCTAAAAATACTTAAAAAGCATAAGAAATCAAAAAATAATAAGAATTATAAAACCCTTAAACCCTCAAATACCTAAAACCCATAAAACAATAAAAATATTAAAAGTCCAAAAAGTACCTGAAAACCTAAAAACCTAAAAACCCTAAAAAACTTGAAAACCCCTAAGAAGGCCTTAAAAATCTAAAACACTAAAACCCCCTAAAACATAAAAATGATAAAAACCATAAAAATACCCTAAAATCCTAAACACCACAAAAAACCATGAAATCCATAAAAAAAGATCCCTAAAACCCCTAAAACGACTTAAAACTAAAAAAGCAATTCCACCCCTAAAACTATTATAAAAACTAAAAACCCTAAAAAACCCCAAATAAACCAAAAAATCCCCAAAGAAACCATAAAACCCTAAACCCCTAAAAACCATAAAACCTCTCAAAATCACTAAAACCCTAAAAAATATAAAGACCATAAAAATCCTAAAATCCTTAAAAAAGTAAAAAAAAACCTAAAACATTAAAAATTAATAAGAAAATTTTAAAAACCTAACAACACTAAAAACCATTAAAAAATGAAAAGATTCTAAAAACCCTAAAAACATTAAAAACACTAAAAACCATCAATATCCCTAAAACCCTAAAAAACTAAAAAAATCCTAATAAATCCTTAAAAATTTGTAAAAACATAAAAAAAATCCTAAAAACCCTTAAGAAAATAATAAAAACCTAAAAACACTTTAAACTTTACAACAAAATAAAAGAATACTAAAAAACCCTAAAAGGCCCTAGAACACCTAAAACCATAAGAATACCTTAAAACGATTAAACACCAAACAACAATAAAAACTCCAAAAAAATATAAAAATCTTTTAATCCCGTAAAAATTTAAAAAAACTCTAAAACCCCATAAAAACCTAAAAAAATTAAAAAAAACCCTTAAAACCCCCAAAACCCATAAAAATAATAAAAACCAGAAAACCCTAAAAATCCCTAAAAACCATAAAAACTATAAAAATCTTAAAAGGCTAAAAAATCCCAAAAATAAAAAAAACCTAAAACACTATGAAACATTAAAAACCTAAAAACACTTAAAATACAAAGAATTGTAAAACCCCCCCCCCAAAATAATTAAAATACCTAAAAACGAAAAACAACATAAAAATCATAAAAGGCCCTAAAAATGTAAAAAATCATAAAAAATTTGAAATCATTAAGAAAACATTAGAAATATAAAAATAATTACCCCTAAGAACATAAAAATAAAAAACCCCTAAATACCATTAAATATACGTTAAAAACCCAAAACAAACCCAAACAAACCTATAAAAGCAATAAAAATATCAAAAACTCTTCCAAATAATAAAAAACATTATACATGAATAAAAACAAAAAAAACAATTTAAAACCTAAAAAATTTTATCAACTAAAGATAACCTTAAAAAACTAAAAAACTAAAAAAACCCCAAAAAATTCAATAAAACCCCAAAAAACCATGAAAAACCCCTAAAACCCCTCTAAATTTCTAAAAATCCTCTAAACAATAAAAATGAAAAAAAATACTTAAATATCCCAAAAAAATAAAAAAAATTAAAATAACTAAAACCCCAAAGAAAACTATAAAATCCCAACAAAATTGAAACCCCGTAAAAAATAAAAAAATGTGAAGGCCCATAAAAAATCTAGAAACACTAAAAAATTATAAAACCCCTAAAAATACCTAAAAACACTAAAATCCAATAAAAATCCAAAAAAACCCTCATAAAATCCAAAAACATAAAAAAAATATAAAAAACCTAAGAAAACCAAAATTACTTAAAATCACTTAAAACCCCTTATAAGACTAGAAATTCTAAAAACCCTAAAAACCTTAAAGACCAAAAAAACCTAAAACACCCAAAAAATCATAAAACCCCCAGAACCCAAAAAACATACAAAAAACTAAAAACTAACAAAAACTCTAAAAACCCATTAAACCCCTGAATATGAATACAGACTCTGAAAAACCAGTAAACCCCTAAAAATACAAAAAACCCTAAAAAAATAAAAAACTAAAAAACCTTAAAATACCTAAAACAACTAAAACCATATAAATCCTAAAAAAGACCTTAAAATGCATAAAAATGTTAAAAACCCAAAAAACCCAAAAAACCCTAAGAAAAACCTAAAAAACTAAAAATACTTAAAACCCCAAATGAACATAACAACTTCTAAAACCATAAAAACCATAAAACCCTAGGAAACCCAGGAAACTCTAAAAAACCTTAATCACCCAAATAACCATATAAATCCTAAAAATAAAGTAAAATCTATAAAAATGTAAAATAATCCTATACCCCTAAAAAACACCAAGAAAACCTAAAAATTATAAAAAGAGGTAACAACCATAAAACCCTAAAAATTCTAATAACCCTAAAACCATGAAACCCATATAATCCCAAAAACCTTTAAATCCCCTAAAATATTTAAAACCACTAAAATTCATAAAAAGTTGAAAAAACAACTAAAAACTCTAAAACTCATTAAATACCTAAAAATATTAAAAAAATATTAACAAATATAGAATGAAAAAAACCATAAAACCCAAAAGAACAATAAAATCCCTAAAAATCCTAAAAATCCCTAAAACCAAAAAAATCCCTAAAACCCTTAAAAAATTAAAAAATCCAAAAAAATTAACAAAATTCCAAAAAAAATATAAAAACCATAAAATCCTAGAAAACCCCTAATAAAACCATAAAATACTCTAAAACACATAAAAACATTATAACCTATAAAACCCATAAACCCCAAAAAACACAAAAAACGCTCAAAATACCTTACGGACCTAAAAACCAAAAAAATCATAAAAAATCACTAATAACCACTAAAAATATAAAAAACCTAAACCCCTTAAAAATTGGAAATAAAACATTTAAAATCTAAAAATACTTGAAACCCCAAAAACACTAAAAACCCTAAAAATCATAAAAACCCTGAAAATACCCTAAAACCCCTAAAACTAATAAAACACCATAAAACCATAAAAAACTGTAAAATTCCGAAAATTCAATAAAAATATAAAAACCCATTAAAACACTAAAAACATTAATAACACTAAAAAGACTTAAAACACTAAAAAACTCAATAAAATCCTTAAAACCCAAAAAAAAATCATAAAACCCTAAAAATCCTAAAAACCCTAAAATCCCCCAAATTAACTAAAAATCAAAAACAATATCCTAAAATGACCAAAAAAATATCTAAAACCATAAAAACCTAGAAAACGTGATAACCCATAACAAAATATTAGAAACATAAAACACTTAAAACCCCTAAAACCCCAAAAAATCTAAAACTCTCCAAAACCCATAAAACCCTAAAAATTCTAAAACCCCACAAATCCCTAAAAAACCTTTCAAATCATAAAAATTCGAAAAATTCTCTAAAAACTACTAAAAACATAAAAACCCCTAAGTAACCCTAAGAAAACCATAAAAAACTAAAAGCACTTAGAACCAACAAAATCCTAAAACAAATTATTAAAACCCAAAAAAACTATAAAACCCAAAAACACTAAAACTCTATAAACCATAAAAATCCATAAAAACCATAAAAAACCAAAAAATGCATAAAAACTCTAAAACCAACTAAAAATTTTAAAACCATTTAATCCCCTAAAAATTTTAAAAATTAAAGAAAACAAATAAAACACCAAAAAAACTCAAAAAATACCCTAATAATAAAAAACAATAAAAACCATAAACCCATAAAAACCATAAACCCATAAAACCCCTAATAACCCTAAAATTATATAAAAACCATAAAAATCATATAATCCTAAGAAACAACTACAAATCCCTATAAAATCAAAACACATAAAACTCTAAAAACCCCAAAGAAACCCATAAAAACAAAAAAAACAAAAAAACCCTAAATGAAAAAAAGTTGAAACCCTAAAAACCCAAAAACCCAAAAACCCCAAAAACCATCAAAATCCCTAAAAAAACTAGAAAACAATAAAAGTCTTAAAAATTCCTAAAAATCCCTAACAATATATGAAACGTAAAAAATCCTGAAAAAACCTAAGAAAACAATAAAAACATAAAAACACTAAGGAACCCTAACAAATCTAAAAAATTATAATAACATTAGAAACCCTTCAATAATGCTAAAAACGTAAAAAACAATAAAAACTATAAAACCTATCTCTAAAAAATCACAAGAAAAAACCCTAAGAAGGAGGTTCTATATGGCTCCTTCTCTCCCAATGGCTCCTTGATGGATCCAGCAGTGATCCCCCCCCCCCTACGGGGGAGGGTACTCCGCTCGATTGCGATTGGGGACTTTACTTCATATCTACTCTTGCGTCTCTTTCTCTTCTTCCCTTCCCTCCAATTGACCATTTTCCAAAGGTTCTTGACATATACGAAGTCTACCCTCACTTACCATTATTATAATATAAGTTCCATGTGCACTCAATGCTCCATGGCTTGACCCTAGTTTCCTGGTTCGTGAAGCAGCAACCCTCGGTGGAGAATTTTGATAGATTTGTTTTTAAATGTTGGAATCTTCACGATCGGGTGATGGTAGGTTTACTGGATGGCTGAAATTTTATGATATCTTTATCAAGAGAGGAAGATCTTCTCCGTGCTTGGTCCATGACTCCTCGAAGCCTTAATGGCGTCAGATTTTTCCTCTTCTAATGGATCATTGACTTGCATATGAATAGTGACTCACCACTGGTTGCATCATGGGTAAGGTTCCTGAAACACCCTCTTCCATTTCAGAATCCATCCATTATTTGTATGCTTGGGAATCTTGTGTGCCGATATTTGTGCTCGGAAAGCCGAACTCAAGCGATATGCCACCTAGTTTCACCAAGAGTATGTGTTTAATTGTATGTCTCAAAACCTCCAATTGATTTTGTGTGAATTACTGTTGGTAGGGAGTTTTGTTACAAATAGCCAGTTGTTCTGGATTCTTTTTTTTCATTCTTCTAGATATATAAGTGACTGGGTCATTCTAGCATTGATTGTAGACGAAGGGGTATCAATGTAGGAGTTATGGTGGGTGAAAAACCAGTGATGGAGGAGGATCAAAGTAATGATGTGACAGGGACTCCTCTGATAAAGGAAATGTCATGGAAATCTGCTGGGTTGAAGGTCTCTCAGGTGTATGAGAGATTGGAGAGGGACTTGGTGATTGAGCGTGAGATGGTAGGAATGGAGACTAAGGAAGGAGTGGGGTGATTTTAAGTTTTGTAGGTGCAGGGGTAGGATGGAAGAGTGAAAAAACATGCTTAGGATGGGAAGGGAATGAAGGTGTAGGCCTTGGAGGGGGAGGATTCTACACATGGGATGGTGATACCATCTCTCTTCAGTGGTCTGGATGTGAAAGCTCCTCGGAATGGTTACAGGCATGAGGAGGCTGATAAGGGGATGGTACACCTTCTAGAAAATCGGGGGGATATTGCTGGCTTGGGACGGGTGGATGAGGGTCAAGAGACCGTGAGCTCGTATAGTGGGAATGCTAGACATAGGGATGTGCTGGTCTTGGATGGGGCCACCTTGTGTAATATATTTGTCTGTCTTAGTGCTATGGAGCTTGAGGACAAGGATAATGTAGAGGGGGATGTATAGGGATAGGGGGAGGCAGAGGAAAGGGGGGAGGCTGTAGATCATAGGGTCATTCCTGGTGAGGAAGGCTGATTCTGTGAGGCTTCAATGGTCCTTGGAGGTGGCATGATGTATGGGGTATGAGAAGTGAATAGTGGAGAAAGGGTGGCCCATATGGGGGAGGAGGATAAGCAGGGGGGAGGTACCTGAGAAAGGGGAGTTGGCAGAGCTTGGTTCTTTGGAAATGGAGGGTTCCCCGCAGCGTGGGCAGGGACCTTTGCAGGGGAAGGTGTCTGAGCAAGGGGAGTTGGTGGAGCAGTGTTTTGTGGCATGTTTTGGGGTTGTGAATTAATCCCTGCTACCTAGTAAGGGGAAATATTCTTTGATGGTGCATGATGGGGCTTCTGCTAGTGAGGCACAGTTTGACCATGAGCAAGGGGAGGTTACTGAACATAGAGAGGTGATGGAGCTAGTTGTGGAGGGGCATGAGGGGGCCTCAGCTGTTTGGCCTGGCTATATTCCCCAGGATGTGGTCCAGGAAGGGTGGTTGGATGCTCTCAATGAACCTATTCTCGTTGTATATTCTCTAAAACAGGAATCCTCCTTCATTCCTGAACATGGGCTATTCAAGGTGGACAGTAGAAGGATGAATCACAACACGAATTTGATCACCAAGGAAAGGAATTTGGTTGAGGAGGACATCCCATATGGGAAGGAAAACAAACCTACAAGGATCTATGTTGATCATCGAAGGAGAAATCCAAGGAAGGATTAATCTACCCTCCCAAAGACAGTGTCAAGAAAAGCTTCCTGCAAATCTAAAAAAATGCCACTAGAAGGATGGGTAATTTTATCCAGGCGTAGTGGAATGTGAGTCAAAAATAGCTCAGGGAGTACTATACTAAGTTACTCAAGTAATATGAATCAATTGAATGGGAGCCAGTAGATTCGGATGTTTCCTCTAGGTATGGTGCTAATAGAGACCCATATAGAGATGACACAACCTCTGGTTATGGTGAAACTTCTGTTTAGAACGTTGGTGGTGACATTTATTGACTTGCGCTTTTCTGTGTCTTTTATCTTTGACCTTTTGGGGTGTGAGTCTTTTGTGTCTTTTTCTTTCTTGGTTTTCCTTTTGGGGATTGTTTTTTTAGGTATGGGTTGATTGACCCCTCCCCTCCCCAGTCTGCAATGTCCTCTTTTTCGTAAAACAATTTAGGGGGCTAGGCTAGCCTAGTCCAGCACCTCTTCTTCCATAAAACCTCTAAAATCATTAAACACCAAAAACCCATAAAAACCACTAAAAACTCAAAAAAACCATTAACCCACTAAAAAAGGTAAAAAACCTCAAAAAAATTTAAAAACACTTAAAAATAAAAAATACTATCAAAACACCAAAAAATCCACAAAAACCCTAAAACCCCTAAAAATATTAAGAACATCCAGATACCTAAAATCCTAAAAAACCATAAAATTATAAAAAAATCTAAAAAATAACTACAAGTGTAAAAAACACTAAAGACATGTAAAATCCTAAGAAAACCTAAAAAACCTAAAAACAATTAAAAACCATATAAACCTAAAAACTGTTAAAAGCATAAAAAATCATGAAACTTTAAAACCCTAAAAATACATAAAAACCTAAACAAAAATATAAATCCTAAAAATATCTATAATTCCAAAAAATTATAAACAAATAAAAATTCCGTGAGAAGTATTTATAAAACCTTTAAACACTAAAAAAATATAAAACCCCTCACAACCTAAAAAACACTAAAACCCCTAAAAATCATAAAAATACATAAACCCTAAAACCATAAAAATTTCAAAAAAACATAATAGTCCATAAAAATCATAAAACCAATAAAAAATCTAAATACCAGTTAAACCCCTAAAAACATTACGTAAATCTAGAAAACCTTAAAAATCCTATTAACTCTTAAAAACCTTACATCCCTAAAAAACACATTAAGACTATAAAACCCCTAAAAAATAAATAAAATCCTTAGAAACTATAAAAACCAAAAAATCATAGAAAACCCCAAAAATTCCCTAAAAATGTAAAACATCCAAAAAACCATGAATTACCATAAGAAAACCTTAAAAATACAATTAAATCCCTAAAACCCTAAAATAACACTAAAAACCCTTATAATCACTAAACCCCCTAAAAGGTAAAAATCATTAGAAAATCCATAAAAATCCCCCAAGATATAAAAACTCTAAAACCACTACTAAAACCTTAAAACCCTAAAAATATTAACACCCAAAAACAAAAAAAAATGTTGAAACCCCTAAAGATACCCTAAAACCCCTAAAACTCATAAAAACCCTAAAATCCATGAAACCCCAAAACCCATAAAAAGAAAAGAAACCACTACAAACTCTAAAAACCCATTAAACCCCTCATAACATTAAAAAATTATAAAAAACCATAAAACCCAAGAAATACAAAAATCCCTAAAAACCCAAAAAATATAAAATCCGTAAAAACCATAAAAACCCTAAAACCCCTCAAAATCTCTAAAAACCATAAAAATAATAGAAACCCTCCAAAAAACAATAAATATTTTAAAAACCTAACCCCCCCCCCCAAAGACTAAGAATACCTTAATAAATAAAAAACATTAAACCCCCCAAAACCTAAATATTCTAAAACACATAAATACCCATAAACCCTAAAAATCCCACAAGACACTAAAAATCCATAAAATCCCATCAAAATCATAAAAAACCAAATATCCCTAAAAATATATAAAAATTTAAAAAACCTTAAAAACCCCTAAGAAAGCCTTAAAAACATAAAAACCCATAAAAACCTAAATACCAATAAAAAATATAAAAACCCTAAATACCAAAACAACCTGAAAATCCAAAAAAAAAACCCATCAAAACCTTAAAAAACACAAAAAATCCCACAAATCCATAAAAATCCTAAAAACCTAAAATTTCAATGAAGCCCTTAAGAACTTGAAAGTGTTAAAAAATATAAAAAATAATAAAATTCATAAAAAATTCAAAAATCTATAAAACCTAACAAAACTATAAAACCCTAAAAATCTCTAAACACCTTCAAATTAGTTAAAACCCGTAAAAATTTAAAACCACTAAAGAACCATAAAAGTACAGAAAATGATAAAATCCATAAAATCCATGAAAATCCTAAAAAACCATAAAAAACTCAAAGCACTTAAAACCCCTAAAAATCTAAAAATGCTAAAAACCCTAAAAAACCTTAAAAACATAATAAATCCTAAAATATTTTAAAATCACAAAAAACATAATAAACCATAAAAATATGAAAAATATTTAGAAATCCCTAAAAATAGAAAACCCCTAAAACCCTAAAAACTATAAGAAAACTTTAAAAACCTAAAATAACTAAAAATCCATAAAAACAAAAAAATGATAAAAACCATAAATGGCCCAAAAAACCTTAAAAAAATAAAAATCTATAAACCCCATAAAAAATAAAACCCCAAAAAACCCTAAAATCCACTAAAAACTATAAAAACACTTTAAACCCCTAAAACTGTAAAAAAATACTGAAAACCATATAAACCGCCAAAAAATCAGAAATAACCAAAAAAATCAAAAAACCCAAAAAAACACACCTAAAATTCATAACAAACCTAAATATTCACAAAACCCTAAATTCCATATAAATCCTAAAAACCCAAACAATCAAAAAAATATAAAAAACCATAAGAACCATGAAAAACCCTAAGAAAACATTAAACACCTAAAAACATTAAGCCCCTTGAAAACCTAAAAAACGCAAAAAAACCCTTAAAACCATAAAGACCCTAAAAACCCTAAAATCCCTAAAACCCCAAAAATACATAAAATACATAAAAATATTTAAAATCTCTAAAGTTATATAAAAAAGAAATAACTATAAAAACTATTAAAACCATAGGAAAAATATCTAAAACCATAAAACGCTTTAAACCCCTGAAAATATAAAAACCACTAAAAACTATACAAGACCATAAAAAAAATAAAAACCCATAAAACCCTAAAAAACATAAAGATACTAAACCCCCTAAAAATGTTAAAACCCCACTAGGAACTATCAAAACCCTTTAAACCCATAACATTGTTAAAAATACTCTAAAAAACACTAAAATGCTTAAAAAATTAAAAAACCCTAAAATTAAAAAAAACCTAAAAAACCATAAAACACATAAAAATCCTTAAAGACACTAAAAATCATTAATATAAAAAATCCATAAATATCCATAAAATGAAAACAACCCAAAAAACATAAAAAAACCTTAAAATCAAAAAACACATAAAACTCTTAAAGAACCTAACAATGCTAAAAAACCTAAGATCCCTAAAAAGTCCCTAAACACCCTAAACCCCTTAAAACCTGTAAGAACCCAAATTTGTAGAACGGGTCAAAATCCAGACCCTGTGTGAATTTTTGACTTGTCCCTGAGAAAACTGGAGAAATTGGGCAGTTTCTGGAAATTTCTAGACTACACGCCAAGTACATTAAGTACACATTGTGTATAGGTTAACTGAGTTCCTACCGTGTGCTCGCCGAGTACATGACGTGTGACAATCGTGTAGAAATTTCTTACTACAATACATGTAGTTTTCGACACGCCATGTACCTGTGACCATTTGGAGGCCATACAGGTCATGTAGGCCTGTTGGCTGAGTAGAATCGTTTAACCAAGTATACATCGGGTCCTCATTGGACACGCCATGTAGTCTGGCCGTGTATGAGTGATATACATGGTGTGTGGGTAAGTCGGCGAGGAAGAGAAGGGAAACCAAGAACATGCCACGTACCCCTAGGTACACGCTATGTACTCATGTTGGTAGGTTTTGGAATGTAAGTTGGCGGAATTCCAGCTGCCATATGAATAGTAAAATGGTATACACGGCGTGTAGTCATAAAGTACATGCTGTGTACTTTATTTTTTTTGCTAAAACAGGATGTGGCCTCGTTTTTTAGGAAGAACTTCTTTGTTTTTCCAGGTTTCATGAACCAATATGGCCAGACCTTGTTGTTTTTCCCAGATATTCATTCGAGACCCATTTCGATCGCCGATATACGCATTGGAACCCCCACTATAAGGCCTCGATTCCTCTTGATCCGTTTTGTTTGATTTATATTCTAGAACGAGTTATAGGGGTTTGAGCGGTTTTGATTATTTTGTAGATCTATCGTGTTTTATACCTAATTATAGGTTGCTACAGGAGTAGTTGCATCATATGAGTCTCAGGTAGGTGTTGCATACCTATTTTTTTTGTTTTCGTTGTCATTTTGGTGATGCGGCTTTCGGTGCATTTTTGGGTATTTTGTGCGGGACCCGTTTTATCTCCTGTCTCATATTGAATTGATTTTTTGACCTATGGGATGTCTTTGGGTATGGCATGTTACTTATTTTGATTGAGCAGGGACGGGTGAGGGGTTGTTTCTCATCAGGGCATTTTGGTCCGGGGATTCCAAAATGGTTATATTTGAATTATATTGTTATAAACTGTTGAGTTTAGTTTATTGAACTTGATATAAATTTTGTAAGAGGCATTCGAGACCTTAGTGTTGTTGAATGATAACCGTTGGGTTAGTTAGAGGCATTCAAGACCTCAGTGCTATTGACTGTTAACCATTGGGTTATGGAAATTCAATTGTTTAGAATGTTTTTCCAGTTTATGTTTTCTGTTTAAATATTTTATATATGCAAATGTTGAATTTCATATGTTGGACTCTTTGGGTGGTGAAGGGAATGGCCAGAATATTCTTGAGTGATGCTGATCACAGGTTGGGCTTGTCTTGTGTTATGTTGGGTGGTTCTGACCATGGTATTGGGCGTCATGGATGTCGGTTTGACGTAGGATGACTGTCACGTTGGGCATGGACCGAGTTACTAGGATGTCGATGCCATCAGACTTGAACGACGTAGTCATAGAGACACGAGGTGTCTGAGACATTGTGTCTTGGGTAATATTTTGGTGATTACCGCTCACCCAGAAACTTTGAGTAGTGTGCACATAGAGAGACTGTGTGATGAGGTGGTTTTGACCACTCGTGGAGGTAGAGGCCCCCATTAGTTACAGTTTAGGTACTATTGATTTGGGGGTTCTTGCCGTAGGAAGCCACGTGAGAGGTGAGGAGCCTTCAGGGGATAACATTGAGGATATCAGGTTGGGGTAAGAGGCTCACCGTTATTTGAGGGTAGATATCTCTATCCCTCCGGATACTTTATTTGAGGGCAGACATCATTGTCCCTCCAGGCACTTTATTTGAGGGCAGAAATCATTTTCCCTCCGGTTATGTTATTTGAGGGAAGACATCGTTGTCCCTATGGTAATTATTTGAGTACATACATTGTTGTTCCTCTGGGTTACTAATTTTGGGCATGCCTTCGGGACGTCGGTACTTGAGACACACGGTGTCAGGGGGCACATGGTGTCGGGTTGCCTGAAAGAGATTCCGGCGTTGGCCGAAGTAGTTGACACGCTTTGGTGGCTATTGAGCACCAGTGGATTCAGTGTTTATTTTTTCATTTTACTATTGAATGCTTTCCTTATAAATGCATGTCTTCTTAAATACTTATATTAGGTACGCACTGTTGGGTGGTATCCTACTGAGATTTGTTTCACACCCTACACGGGCCCTTCGGGGCGCGTTCATACTTTATGGTTTTGCGTGCAGGAAAGACGGAAACTTTAGGAGATGGGCAGTATTATCCATTGCATGAATATTGTATGGAAATTGAGGTCTTACCTAGCTGAAGTTACTCTGTTTTTATTTCTTTTCTTGTATCAGCATGCTTACCTGTTGTAGCTACAGTTGGTCAGCCTTTGGCGCCTTTTTATATTCAGATATGTATGAACTGCTTTGGATGCATGTTTTGTTGCTCAGTTGTAGTTACATGTGATCAACATGCTGTTGTGTTTATTTACACTTCTTTTGTTTATATTTATTGCTTTCGCTGTTTATTGATATTGAATTTGCTTCCGCTCTGCGGGTCTGGTTCAAGTCTGCTGAATCATTTATTCTACTGCATCTTTATTATTGTACTTGGACTAGTACCATTATTATTATCCATCGAGAGGGTATATCCTCCCCACTTTCCCTATAAGACCCTCGATGCTAGTTGGTATCCTTTGGTGTTCGGGGAGGTTCGGCTAAGGTAGTAGCACCCGACTCATTGAGCACTTTTTGGGTGGTTGTTCGGGTCTAGGCCGTTACAAAGTGGTATCAGTTGAGTTCTTGATAGAGATTTAGTTGCAGTGTTTTACTGGATACTAATGAGATTGAGACTTATCTTTTATTATTTCTGGTTTACTATTTGGGATATGGTATACTAGAGATAGGTTGTTACTGGAACTGGGTTTCTAGCTTGTGCTTGGGTGCCTGCAGCCCCAGGTATGAGGAATGTACCAAGTTTCCATGGGTGGGAATTGTTGTTTTCTTTTTCACATATTACAGTTTATATGATTTCCACTTCGGTGGCTCACTTGGTGTGTGAGGTTATTGATTGTGATATGTAACCCTTGACCCGTTGTGATAAGGTAGAATTGGACTTTGGCATGGTATGGAAAGGCTTGTTTGCTTGGATTTTGATAGGCACATTTTTAAGGTATTTCAATTTCATAACTGCATGTATGCTTTTTGAAGTGATAATACCATGTGAATCAAAACAATTTCCATGCTTGTATTCTCTAAAATGTGAATAGGTGAAATTTCTGATATAATTTCTTGTTGTTGCAATGATTATTCCACACTTTATATATTTTTTGAACTGCATGTGACAGGGTATTTGGGTCTAGATCTTATGAGAGAAGGCAGGTACTATCAGTTGAGGTGATTTTGATCAACAGGATTGGGCGACTCGGTCATCGGTTTGAGGTAACATTATTTGACAGTATGGGCATGGCCTGAGGTACTTTGATACTTGGCTCTGTTAGGGGTAGGTAAGGAGGTCATGAGGCCGGGATTCCATGTGGCATGGTTGCAGTATGGGAGAGTAAGTGTAGCAGTTATGCACTTCCTTTTAATTCTTTCCTTATATACATTGAATATATATTGTTATATATATATATATATATATGGGTTGTATGACTAATTATGGTATTCAGTGGGTTTCTTTTTTGGTGACTCAGATGGAGCGATAGACGGGAGATGGTACAGTTCCGCTGGTGCAGGATCAGGTTCAGGATCCGGTGTAGGCAAAGCAGGATCTGCAGATATAGGCTCAGGGATAGGATCAGGTTCAAGATCTATTACAGGCAGGACATTAGCTAGGTTTGGTATCATTCGGTCCATGGCTCGACGAGCAGCTCCGAGCGAGCCTTGTACTTGTCTTACAGGGGATCGACAGAGGCGCGTAGGGTACAGAGCCATCTATGGAATATCTGATGCGAGAGTTCTAGTCACAACATCCTCCACTTTTTTAGGGTGAGGGTGGTATATTGGTGGCTGAGAACTAGATAGAGAGCATGCAGATGATATTCGAGAAGCTTGAGATGCCTCCAGGACGGAGGGTCAAGATGGCGACGTACATGCTGAGAGGACCGGCGAAGCGTTGGTGGGATGTACAGGTTCAGGCTCGTAGGCATGGGGGAATGGAATGGAAGGACTTTTAGGACAGATTATTTGAGAAATTCTACCTAGAGACACTGAGAGTAGGGAGAGCTCGGAAGTTCTTGAGTCTTCAGTTGGGAGACATTTTCGTCATGGACTGTGCAACTACTTTCCCTGAGTTTTCTCGCTTTGCTCCTGGCACGGTAAGTGATGACGCGGCTAGGGTGAGGCACTTCAAGGATTGCTTACGACACTTCATTCAGGTCCAGGTGAATATCTTCCAGATGGGTTATTTCTCAGAGGTAGTGAACCAGGTGCTCATAATGGAGGAAAACCAGATGGATAGGCCCCAGGTTGACTGGGAAACAGCTTCAGGTGATGGTTCAGATAGTAGGAAGCGAGGATGGGATGAGTTACAGCAGGGAAGTCTGGCCAAGGACTCAGCTAGACCACCTCGTAGTAGTTCTTCAGTGGTTTGCTTTCATTGTGGACAGCTAGGCCATGTTCGGACTCAGTGCGATAGGCCTCCAAAGGAGTGTCGGGCATGTGGAAAGGTCGGGAACCTTGAGAGGTTTTGCAGGAAGATTCTCAGATAGTAGGCAGATAGGGACCAGGACAGACGGTGGAATCCAGAGTTGGTTCAAGTTTGGTACCAGGAGAGGGTAGTCTAGGTTTAACTTCACATGGGGGACATGTCAAAGATAGTGGGATCCAGCTGAGGGGTCAGTGGATGGTGGCTGAAGCAGCACCGCAGGGAGGTCAGGCATCAGACAGTCGTACTTCAGGCTAGGTGCACGCTGTGGAGATGCTAGAGGCTAAGCAAGATGGTGAGATGATGATGGTTAGAGGTACACCACGGGTGTGGCCATGATCTTCCATGTTTCCTTTTGGCATGACCTGTAGAGGCATGTTCGTTTTGAGTTCATGTGATGCACAAGATCTATGTGAACTGACTAGATGCTAGTTAGTGGGATTGGCACCATATCGAGTGTGTGATATATATATATATATAGATATATATATATCTGTGTGTGTGTGAGAGAGAGAGAGATAGAGAGAGAGAGATATGTCGCATCAGGGCATTGAGAATGTGGCCTACTTGAGGTGTCATGGGAATCGGGGCATCGAGGATGTGAGTTACTTGAGGTGTCGTGGGAATCAGGGCATCGAGGATATGAGTTACTTGAGGTGCCTTGGGTATCGGGGCATCGAGGATGCAGGTCACCTGAGGTGCTAGGCACCTGGACCTTGTGGAGGTAGACACCGATGCGGTGCGGGATACGTTGGCAGTCAGGAACGACACGGGAGCACCAATGAGGCGTAGGGGTGACGATGCATCACATAAGGACTATGCATCTGGAAAATAGGTTAGTGGACCTTGTTTACTTTGAGTTTTGTCATGGTGATACTGAGTTAGGCGATTCCTAAGGTGGGTAGCCCCTTGATGAATTTAGCCAGAACCTTTGAGACCGGGGAAGTACGAGTTATTTTTATCGAGGTTGTATGTTTGGTTCCATTTTTGGGTTTCGTTTGATAGCTTGAGGATGAGATATATTAAAGAGGGGAGATTGTAAGAACCCGCATTCTTAGACCGGGTCAAAATCCCGACCTTGTTTTAATTTTTGACTTTTCCCTAAGAAAACTGGTGAAATTGGACAGTTTTTGGAAATTTCTAGACTACACAATGTGTATAGTTTAAGCGAGTACTGGTCGTGTGCTAGCCGAGTACATGTCGTGTGACGACCGTGTATAAATTTATTACTACACGACATGTATTTTTCAACACACCGTGTACCCGTGACCATGTAGAATCCATATGTGGTGTGTAGGCCTATTGGTTGGGTAGAATTGTTTAACCAAGTACACGCAATGACCTACTTGGACATGCCGTGTAGTCTGGCCATGTATGAGTGATATACAGGGCGTGTGGGTAAGTCAGCGAGGAAGTGAAGGGAAACAGAGTACACTCCGTGTACCCCTAGGTACACGTTGTGTACTCATTTCAGAATGTTCTGGAAAGTAATTTGGTGGAATTCTAGCTGCCATATGAATAGTTAAATGATATACATGACTTGTAGTCATAAAGTAAACTTCGTGTACTTTCTGTTGTTTATACCTAAAATGGGTAGTAGCCTCGTTTTTGAGGTAGAACTTCTTTGTTATGATGGGTTTCGTGAACCAAGCCATACAGACCATATTTTTGCTCGGAGATCATCGGTTGTGACCCGTTTTGATCGTCGATGGATGCATTAGAACACCCGCAGTAAGGCCTCGATTCCTCTTGAGCCATTTTGTTTGATTTCTGTTCAATAACGAGTTATAGGGGTTTGAGAAGTTTTTATTATTTTGCAGATCAACCGCATTTTAGACCTAATTAGAGCCTATTACAGGAGGAGTAGCATCATACAAGTCTCAGGTAGGTGGTGCATACCTCTTTTTGTGTTTTCGTGGTCATTTGGATGATGCAGCCTTCGACGCATTTTTGGGTATTTTGAGCGGGACCTGTTTTATCTGCCATTTCATAATGAATTGATTTTTTGTCCTATGGGATGCCTTTGGGTATGCCCTGTTACCAGTTTTTCTTGAGCGGGGCCGAGCGAGGGGTCGTTGCTCATCGGGGCATTTTGGCCAGGGGTGGCCAAAATGGTTATATTTGAATTATATTGTTATAATCTATTGGTTTTAGTTTATTGAACTTGATATAAATTTTCTTAGAGTCATTCAAGACCACAATTTTTTTGAATGATAATTGGTAGGGTAGTAAGAGGAATTCAAGACCTCAGTGCTGTTAATTGTTAACTGTTGGGTTAGGGCAATTAAACTATTTAAAATGATTTTCCTGTTTATGTTTTCTGTTTAAATATGTTATATATAAAATTGATGAATTACATATGCTGGACCCTTTGGCTTGTGTTTGGAATGGCCCAAATATTATTGAGTGATGTTGATCACAGGTTGGGCTTGGCCCGGATTACGTTGGGTGGTTCTATCCTCGGGATTATGCCTCATTGGCGTCGATTTGAGGAAGGATGACTGTCCGGTTGGGCATGGCCCGGGTTACTGGGATGGAGATGCCATCAGACTTGAGTGACATGGTCACAGGGACATAAGGTGTTAGAGATGTTGTGGATTGTGTACTATTTTGGTGATTACCACTCACCTGGAAACTTTGAGTAGTGTGCACACAGAGAGACTATGTGATGAGGTGGTTTTGACCAATCGTGTGGGTAAAGCCACCTGTTAGTTGCAGTTTAGGTACTATTGGTTTGGGGGTGCTTACCGTAGGAATCCACGTGGGAGGTGAGGAGCCTTCAGGGGATAGAATTAAATTTATCATGTTGGGTGTAGAGGCACGCCGTTATTTGAGGGTAGATATTGATGTCCCTCAAGATACTTTATTTGAGGGCAGACATCGTTGTCCCTCTGGGAACTTTATATGAGGGCATGCATCGATGTCCCTTCAGTTACATTAATTGAGGGTAGGCATCGTTGTCCCTCCAGTACTTATTTGATGACAGACATTGATGTTCCTACGGGTTACTACTATCGGGCATGCCTTCGGGACATCGGTACTTGAGACACGCGGTGTCAGGGGGTACATGGTGCCGGGTTTCATGACAGAGATTCCGGCGTTGGAAGAGGTAGGTGACACTCCATGGTGGTTGTTGAGAACCAGTGGAGTTTATGTTTATTTGTGCATCGTACTATTTACTTCTTTTCTTTATAAATGCATGTCTTCTTAAACACTTATATTAGGTACACACTGTTGGGTGGTATCCTACTGAGATTAGTCTCACACCCTGGATGGGCCCTTCAGAAGGCATGAAAACTTTATGGTTTTGCGTGCAGGAAAGAGGCCAGCTTCAGGAATTTGGTTGTATTAGCTTTTGCATGGAGATGGTATGGACCTTGAGGTCATACCTAGCTAGAGTTACTCTGTTTTGTTTTGTTTTCTTGTAACAGCATGCTTACCTATTGTAGCTACAGTTGGTTAGCCATTGATGCCTTTTTATATTCAGATATGTATGGACTTTTTGGATGCATGTTTTATTGGTCAGTAGAAGTTATATGGGATTAGCATGCTGTTGTGTTTATTTCAGCTACTGTTGTTTATATTTATTCCTTCCGCTATTTATAGATATTGAATGTGCTTCCGCTCGGCGGGTCTGGTTCGAGTCTGTCGAGTCATTTATTCCGCTGCAAATTTATTATTTTACTTGGACCAGTCCCATTATTATTATCCTACGAGAAGGTGTAGCCTCCCCACTATACCTATAAGATTTTCATTGCTAGTTGGCAGCCTTTGGCGTTCGAGGAGGTGCACCTAAGGTAGTAGCACCCGACCTGTTTAGCAATGTTTGGG
The DNA here is from genome assembly GCA_963277665.1 of Viscum album. Taxonomy (NCBI): domain Eukaryota; kingdom Viridiplantae; phylum Streptophyta; class Magnoliopsida; order Santalales; family Viscaceae; genus Viscum; species Viscum album. The sequence continues at coordinate 1,418,607,524 of OY728136.1, read as the reverse complement.
TGGCTGTTCGGGTCTGGGTTGTTACAAAACCCCTAAAACCCCCTAAAAAAGTAAAAAACACTAAACCCCAATAAACCCCAAAAACCATTAAAATGCCTCGAAACATTAAAAAACTATAAAAACCCAGAAACAAAAAACACTCAAAAAATCCAAACAACCTATAAAACCCGTAAAACTTCTCAAAAACCTATAACCCCTCAAAATCCAAAAAATCACTAAATCTATAAAAATCCTAAAAAATCACTAAAAATATATTAAAAACAAAATACCCTCAAAACTATAATAAAACCTTAAATTCCAAAAGACTCTTAGACCCCAAAAAACATAAAAAAGAAGTAAAAAACCCAAAAAAAATGATAAAAACCCCTAACCCTAAAAACCCTAAAACCCTTAAAAACATTAAAAACTATAAAAACCATAAAATACCCTAAAAAATATAAAACCATTTAAAAACCTAAAAGGTTAAAAATCCCAAAAAACCTTATAACCCCAAAAAACATTAAAACCCTTAAAACCCAAAAAAACCAAATAACCCAAAAAACCAAAAAACCCTCAAAACCTAAAACCCTCAAAAACCGTAAAACCCATAACAATAAAAAAACCATAAAATCCTTAAAAACATTAAAAACCATAAAAATCTATGAAACCCATTAAAAAAATAAAATTACAAAAAATTACAAAAAAAACCTTAAAACGGAAATACCACTAAAAAGCGTGAACACCCCAAAGAGAAACATAAAAACCAGAAAACAAATAAAAACCTAAAAAAATTGAAATGGTGAGAATCTCTAAAAATAATAAAAACCATAAAACCCCTAAAAACATAAAAACCACTAAAACTTCATGGAAATCCCAAAAAAAACATTGAAATTTAGGAATACCCTTTAATACCTTAAAAATGATGAAATACTCTAAAAACTATTAAAGACCGGAAAACATAAAAAAACTCAAAACCACAAAAAATCATAAAACCCCTAAAAATTTTAAAAAGATGAAAAATCCTGAAAATCCCTAAAATCCCTAAAACCATATAAACCATAAATATAAAAAAACAATAAAAATTCTTTTACATGTAAAAATAACCAAAAAACTTTGAAAACCCCAAAGAAAAACATTAAACACCTAAGAACACTTAAAAAGACATAAAAACCCTAAAAATTATAAAAACCTAAAGACCCCTAAGAACCCTAAAAACCCTAAAAACCATTAACCCCCTAATTATCAATAAATACCCAAAAAACCCACTAGAAACTCTAAAAACCCATTAAACCCCTTAAAATGTTAAAAACTCAAAAAATCCTTACAATCCATCAAAGACTCAAAAAACCCCAAAAACGAAAAAATCCCATAAAACCCTAAAACACCAAAAAATCCCAAAAACCCCAAAAAACCATAATTTTTTTTAAATAAATACCTAAAATTTCCTAAAAAACCCCGAAAACCACTAAAAACCTTAAAAACCTAAGTACACTTTACACCCCTAAAGACCTAAAAAATGAAAAAACCATGAAAACCATAAGATCCTTAAATACCCCTAAAACTCATAAAATCCCTAAAACCCTAAAAAACCCTAAAACACTATAGAAACTATAAAAACCATTTATACCATTAAAATTTTTAAAAAAATATAAAAAAATTATAAACTCAAAAAACTAAAAAACACTAAAAAAATATCCCGTAAAACCCAAAAAACCAAAAAACCACATGAAATCACAAAAATACATTAAAAACCAATATATTTTTAAAAATAACTATAATATATAAAAACATAAAACCCCCAAAAAACCATGAAAACACTAAAAAAAATTCAAAACTTGAAAACACTTTAAACCCATAAAAATATAAAAAACATTAAAGCCCCTAAAATAACCAAAAACCCTAAAAATATTAAAAACCCTAAAACCAAATAAAACATAAAAGACCCCCAAAAACCATTAAAACAGGAAAACCATTAAAAAATATAAAAACACTTTAAACCCATAGAAATGTTAAAAAAAATTTAAAACCCTAAAATCCCCAAAAAACTCTAAAATCCCTTAAAATTCCAAAAACCCTTAAACACCATGAAAATAAAAGTATTGTCCTTAAAATAATTAGAATGTATAAACATCTAAAATCCATGAAAACCATTAAGAAAACATTAAAAACCCATAAACACTTAAAAACCCAAAAACCCAAAAAAATAATAAAAACCCTAAAAGTCCCCCTAAAAACCCTAAAGTCCCAAAAACCCATAAAAACACCTAAAACCTTAAAACCAAAAAAACCCATAAAAAATAAAATTTATAAAAACTATAAAAAAATAAAATACTAAATAATATCCAAATGTCCCTAAAAATGATAAAAAAACTAAAAAAACCGGAAAAAATTCTGAAAACATTAAAAAAATTAAAAAATAAAAACCCTAAAATCCTAAAAACGATAAATCCCCTAAAAGCCTAAATTACCTAAAAAATATCAAAATGACTCAAAACCACAAAAAACCCATAAATAATCATAAATAACCACTAAAATATATAAAAACATTAAAACACTGAAAACCCGTATGAAAACCATAAAATCAAAAAATAATTAAGAACCCTATAAAACCTAAAAACTCTAAAACGCTTAATGTCCCTAAAAATCCTAAAACACCCTAAAACCCCAAAATACCCTACAACTTAAAAAAACATTAAAAACCCATTAAAATCCTAAAAAACTGGTAAAAACATTAAAAGCCACTTAAATCCCTAAAAACACAAAAAAACTAAAAAACATAAAAACCTTAGAAACTCAAAAAAAAACATTAGAAACCCAAAAACCCATAAAAACCCTAAAAATCCCATAACACCCCTCAAAATACCTAAAAAATTAAAAAACCATAAAATCCATAAAAACCCATAAGAGAACAATATAAACCTAAAAACACTGAAAACCCCAAAAAAAACCACAACAAACGCTAAAACCCATAAACAATATGAACCCTAAAACCCTAAAAACCATAAAAAACTAAAAAACCAATTAAAAACATAAAAATACACTATAATTTATAAATCCATTTAGACCCATAAAAACATTAAAAAACTCTAAAAACCCTTAAATCCCTAAAATTCAAAAAATACCCTAAAAACCCCCAAAAATCATAAAAATATTGAAAATACCTAGAAATACAAAAAACATAAAAATATAAGAAACCCTAAAAATCCATATGAAAATATTAAAAACATAATTACACTTAAAACCCCAAAAAACTAAAAACAATAAAAAACCTAAAAACCCTAAAAACCCTAAAAACCCTCAAATCCCCTAAAAACCCTAAAAATTAAAAAATCCTAAATAATATATAAAAATACCTAAAAACATAAAAACCCATAAAATCCATGAAAACCCCTAATAAAACATTAAAACTTTAAAAATAATTAAAAAACCTACAAAATACTAAAAACCTAAAATGACCCTAAAAACGTTAAATACCCTAAAAACCCTAAAAACCCATAAAACCTCACAACCATTTAATCCCTTAAAATTTTAAAAAACATTAAAACCCCTTAAAAACCTTAAGAAACTTAGAAAACACCACATAACCGAAAAAACTAAAAAACACGTAAAAACCCTTGAATTCCCTTGAAACTCTAAAAACCTTAAAAACACTAAAAAACCCCTAAATTTCCATAAAAATATAAAATCATATAAAAAATAAAAAAATCCCAATGGAAACCACAAAATACTAGAAACTCTTAAGACCACTAGAAACCTAAAAATCCTAAAAACCACAAAAAATATAATTTTTTTATTTCAGAGCAACTTTGAGTAGAAGTGGGAAACCACACATAACAAAGGTTCACTCTACACTGAAATAACTCACAATTTTATTAATACAATACTAAGGTAATAATAATTAAACGTTCTATATAACTCTCATTGAAGTGTACTTGACTAGATATCTTTGTCATCATTGATTATCTCTTCAATGTGGTTAGCCATTCTATCCCATGTATGTATAATTTATTCTAAATGGATTAAATGTTTATTGAATCCTTGATCTAGGATTTGGTCTTATTTATTTACCCACACACATTACTCCTTGTTAATATGAACTCAAATCCTTCTCTTATAAATTCTATCGACCTCATCCCTTGGAGCATTGACCTAGAAAACTCCTTCAATAATTTCTTCCATATAGTGAAGGATGAACTCTAAACACTACCCTTTGTCTACTTTTAATACTCATATTGTTCCAATGTGTTCTCCATTAAGAAATGATCCCTAGTCCAACATAATGGTTTCATATATAGATTCTTCATTAACCACTTTCTCACTAACCTCTCTAGTATCTAAATTAACAACTCCGTCAATTGTTGATTTATATGGACATATACATGTCCCAACTTTCTTATAATTACCTGAGGACATGGTTTTAATTTTTTTGGTAATTTTGAGTAGTTTTTGTGAGGCCTTGATTTTTTCCATCCCTTTTGAACTCAAAAGTTCTTAGATAAAATATCTCATTACTTTCCCTTTCATAATTTGAGTAAAATATTCATGTCCACATAGGGGTCCTACTCACACTTCTTAGATTGTTAAGAGTAACTAAATTTATTGCCCAGCTCATTGTCTTCAACGAATCTTGATTCATTACAATTATGTTACTTTTTTAGAATAATAACCTACCAACCTCCATATTTAGAATCTTCTTGATCAATTTCGGTCAAAAATGAAAATCAGTTTTGAATCTTAATTGAAATTGGTTCGTTTTACTATCTAGAAGATCCCTATTTTGGGGAAATTGTTAAAATTTGGCCTAGAGGTACCCAAGATGAAGTAGATGGACTTGACATGGAAGTACACTTATCACCAGCCATGAAAATTGTTTTGGGGGGTATGATTCTTCCCATTGTTCATGCCTCTAACCCTCACTGTCTCAAAAATGAAACGAGAAGCCGTAGAGTGGTTCAATTGGTCCTATTCAAGAACATGTACTCCCTACCTATTGAAACAAAAATCACATTTCAATATATTGAAAATGGTAGTGACCCTCGGATCATCCAGACTATTCATTATGTAAGGGGAAAAAATAGTTGATGTATCCTTAACATGCAAATTTCCAACTGAGAAAACTATAGGAGAAGAAGACCCACTCTAACTAACTGAATCAACTTCCCCAAGGTGAAGCTTTCAATGAAGATGAAAAATAGTTGAAAAGTACCCATGTATTTAGTGTGAAATGTAGTAATCTGTCCATGTTTCAAATAAAACTGGGTTCTTTCTCTAAAATTCCTCCAATATCGTGATCCAAATCAAATCTACAAGTAGTTTTGAGAAATTTACTTATGTGAAAATATGTGGGGAGATTGGATGATAGAACAACTCATTTCGACTATCGGAACAAAAAATATTCCAACTAGATTTCCAAGTATATGGAAAATTGATGGATTTTGGAAAGGAATAATGAGTTCAAGAAAACTAACCCAAAGAGCTATAGATGGAGCATTACATTTCAAATGGAAATCATTGGACCCTCAAAAAAGGTAAAAGGGGGATCCATTTCATATGTGAGGAGGTATAAAAAATTCTAGGATTAGGTCCTACTTTGACAAAATGTTAACCATCATATGTTTTTAATCATGAAACCCCATGGTCAACCGATTTTGTAATACCCACAAACCAAAGACGAACTTGAAAAAGGCCTTAATTGAAGGGCGATGTTATCTTAAGTCAGTAACCAAGGTTTGGTTCAGGAAAGATAAATCTTTAGTGAATTATAAGGATGATAGTAATAAATAGAGGCAACCACATCAGAGGTTTGTAACTTTAGGGATGATCGCGATTGTAGGGAAAAGGGAAATAATGTCCGCTTAGAAAAAGGCAAGAAAGAGTGACGAGAGATAGTGGGGGATGAAGGGAGTAGCCTATCCCCTTCAGTGTGGGATGGATTGGATCTATGGACATCCCTGCCTAGGTTACCCCATCCTGAGCACCGAACAATGTGAGTATATTCAAGTCTTGCACATTCAAAAACACTAAAAACCTCAGAAACATAAAAACACCCAAAAAACATAAAACCCTTAAAATCCAAAAAAATCAAAACAAAATCTTACAAACCCTTAAAGCCCATAAAAAACCTAAAAACCACTAAACCCCCAAAAAACCTAAAAACACTAAAAACCCTAAGAAACCCAAAAACCCAAAACCCCTAAAAACCATAAAAACCCTAAAAATACATAAAAACAAACCACTAAAAACTCTAAAAATACTTTAAATTCCAAAAAATATTAAAAATTATAAAAAACCTTAAAACACCTAAAAACATTGAAAAACCAATAAAACCCAAAAACCATAAAAACCATAAAACTCCTCAAAATACCAAAAGACCCAAAAAACTATAAAAATATTAAACAAAATCCCTAAAAGTCCATAAAAATAAAAAAAACATAAAATCCAAGAAAACCCATAGATTATCCTTAAACATATAAAAACACACAAAACCCCTAGAATCTTAAAAAAAATATAAAAATTCTAAAAAACCATAATAAATCCAAGAAACCCCTAAAACATTAAGAAACTCTAAAACCCCATAAAAACTCACTAAAAACTATAAAAACGCATTAATCACCTAAAAATGTTAAAAATTAATAAAAAAAGATAAAAACCTAAAAAACTCAAAAACACCCTGAAACCCCAAAATAACTATAAAACCCCTAAACCCATAAAAACACAAAAAACCCACAAAATCCCAAAAAACCAGAAAAAACCTAAAAAGTAACTAAAATCCATAACAACATAAAATCCCCTAAAGACCCTGCAAAACCAAAGGAAAACCTTAAAATCCTAAAATCTCTTAAAACCCCTAAAAAATCTAAAAATCCTAAAAACCAAAAATAAAACATCAAAACCCATAAAAATAAAAAACCAACTAAAAACATTAAAAACATATTAAACCCCTAAAAATATAAAAAACTAAAAAAAACTATAAAACCATAAAATAAAATAAAAAACCCTAAGATCCCAAAAAACCAAAAAATCTCAAAAAACCCTTAATAATATTAATCCATTAAACCCAAAAAATCCATAAATACTATAAAATCTATAAAATTACGTATTATGTAAAAACCCAAACCCCCATAAAATAATAATAAAACCTAAAAATATTAAAAACATTTAAATCCAACAAAAATCCTAAAACCGATAAAGCCCCTAAAAAACTATAAAACTCATAAAAACACAAAATACACTAGAATCACAAAAAAAACTCTTAAAAAACATAAAACTATAAAACCCTTTAAACCCTTAAAAATTTTAAAACTCTCTAAAAAATAAAAAAATCATGAAAAGGTGATAATGATTCTATACTGTTGGTGGTGGATCTTCTTGGTGAGAAAGGTGATGGATTATGGATTTTGTGAGCTTGGATGCTTGTCATTGGTTAGCTGTGAGCTGTGGGATGCTGTGTGACAGTGGGTGATGGTGGTGGCTGCTTGTCTTTGTGTGTCTTTTATTTTTTTCTTTTTTGATTTTCTTTTTTTGTAGCCTTTTGCGTCTTGGGTTGTAAAAGGTTTTTGGGTGTGGGTCGTTTGACCCCTCCCCTCCCTTGTCTGATGTGTCTCTTCTTTTCATTCTAATAAATTTGGTGGGGGGGGGGGGTCGGGAATAGCCTGACCCTCGCATCTTCCTTGCCCCTAAAATCCCTAAAAACCCTAAATGCCCATAATAATACCCTAAAAACCTAAAAACATACAAAACCAAAAAGACCTAAAAAATTCTACAAACCCAAAAGACCATAAAAACCCTAGACAACACTAAAAAACATAAAACTGAAAACACCCATAAATAACCCTAAAAACCTAAAACACCCAAAAACCTACTAAAATATTTAAAATACATTTAAATACCTAAAAAATTATAAAACTATAAAAACATTAAACCCACTAAGAACTCAAAAAGTTTAAATCCCAAAAAATACCTTACAAACCTTAAAAAACCTAAATAACCTAAAAACCCAAAAAATCCTTAAACATCAAAAAAATCAAAAAAAATCCTTAAAATACCCTAAAAATCCCTAAAAATGTAAAAAACCCAAAAACCCAAAAACCCAAAAATATAATAATAAAACCGAAAAACCATAAAATAATTAAATCACCTAAAAACCTAAAAAAGGTAGAAACATTAAAAAAACACTAAAAACTATAAAACCATTTAAACCTATTAAAAAAATAAAAAAACAATAAAAAATATATAAAACACTAAAAAACCTAATAGCTTTTAACTCCCAAAAAAACCAGAAATCCCCTAAGAACTTTAAAAATCCTAAAAATCCATAAAAACCCTAAAAAATCATAAAAATCCTAAAAAAGGCATTAAAATCCCAAAAAATGTAAAAACATTAAAATCCCTAAAAATCCCTAAGAAAACTTTTAAATCCTAAAAACAATTAAAACCCCTAAAAACATGATAACTCTCAAAACCCTAAAAAAATATCCTAAAATCCATCAGAGTTCCCAAAACCTTAAAAAATTATAAAAATCAAAAAAAAATTCCCTAAAAACTAGAAAAACATAAAACCCTAAAATTCCTAAAAACCTTTAGAAAGTATTAAAAACCAACTCATTAAAAACACTAAAAACCCTTAAAACCCATAAAAACAATAAAAAATCCCCCAAAATCCAAAAAACTCATAAACACCCCTAAACCATAATGAACACTAAAATCCTTAAAAATACCTAAAAATCCTAAACCCATATAAATTATAAAAATATATAAAAATATATAAAAATAAAAAAAGCCATAAAAAACCTAAAAACCCCCCAAACCAATAAAAATACCTAAAAACCCAATATACCATAAAAATAATAAAAATCTATAAAAATTTAAAGACCCATAAAAACCCTGAAAACCCCAAAGAAGACCCTAAAAATATAAAAACACTTAAAACCCATAAAAACTTATAATAGAATTAATTCCCTAAAAAATAGTAAAAAACACTAAAACCCTAAACATCATGAAACCCTAAAACCATTAAAAACACTAAAAAACCCTAAAACTCAAAAAATCATTTAAACCCCTAAAATAGTTAAAAAACAAAAAAGAACCTAAAAATTAAAAAACCATAAAAACCAAAAAAAAAACAAAAAAAAACCCCTAAAGACCCTAAGAACCCGTAAACCCCCCAAAATCCCTTAAAACACTAAATTTTTTTAAAAATACTAAAAAATATATAAACATCCCATGAAGGTAAAAACCCAAAAAACCCTAAATACCTTGAAGAAAATAATAAAAACCTAAAGAATTTAAAAACCCTAAAATACCTAAAAATGATAAAACCCCAAAACATACCTTAAATCCCTAAAAATTTATAAACAACTTAAAATACCTAAATCTTTAAAATACCATAAAACCCCATAAAAACACTAAAACCAATAAAAACTCTAAATCATTTAAACACCTAAAAAATAAAAAAATAAAAGAAAACATAGATACAATAAAAACTCAAAGAAAATCTTAAAATACCATATAAACATTACAAACCCATTAATACCCTCAAAAACCTAAAAATCTGTAAAAACCCTAAAAATCATAAAAACCCATAAAAATCATTATAAATTTTTAAAACCCAAAAAAACTCTGAAATCCTCTAAGAAAAGTTTTAAAACCAAAAAACACTTAATACCCAGAAAAATCCTAAAAAATATTAAAGACGTATAAATTCCTAAAAACACCTAAAAATCATAGAAACCATAAAACCCAAAAAACATTAAAAAACTAAAAATTCCATAAATACCCTAAAAATAACTAAATAATCAAAACTGTTTAAAAAATAAAAGCACTGAAAAACTCTAAAAACAATAAAAACACAAGAGAACTCAAAAAAACCATAATACCCCCAAAACCCCTGAAACCCTAAAATCCTAAAAACTTTTAAAACCCTTACAATCACCAAAAAAACTAAAAAACCATAAAAATCCTAAAGTAGACAAAAAAACTCTAAAAACATAGAGGACCCTAAAAACACTAAAAAACCCTATGAAAACCTTAAAAACATAAAAATACATAAAACCCCTAAAATTTTAAAAAATGATAAAAACCCTAAAATAAACTTCAAACCCTTAAAACCCTAAAATGCATACAGGATGCTAAAATTTTCTAAAAACTATATACCCCCATGAAATCCCAAAAACCCCACTAAAAACTCTCAAAATCCATTTAACACATAAGAATATAAAAAACCCTTAAATACACTAAAAACAAAAGATACCCTAAAAACCCAATAAACCATAAAAACCTTAAAAACCCTAAACACCCCTAAAAACCTAAGAAACCATAAATTTCTAAAAATCACTAGAAATATATAAAAATGTAAAAAGCACAAAAAACCTTGAAAATCCCTAATAAACCACCTAAAAAACCTTAAAACCCCAAAAAACAAAAAAAACACTAAAACCCCCCAAGAATCATAAAAACTATAACAACCCTAAAAAAAATAAAAACCTAAAAAACTATGAAACCCCCTAAAACAACTAAAAATACTATTGAAACACTAAAACCCCTTTAAACCCCTAAGAACATTAAAAACTATAAAAATCCTTAAAACCCTAAAAACTCATAAAAACCTCTAAAACCCCCAAAAACAATAAAACCCTAACAACCCTAAAAAAATAAAACCCTAAACCCCTATTTTCCCTCAGTATCCATAAAAAGAAAAAAAATATAAAAAATCCAAAAAAATACCTAAATACATAAGAACCCTAAAAATACAAAAAATACCTAACAAAACCACAAAATCCTAAAAACAATTAAAACAACTTAAAACCCAAAAAACTATAAACTCTTAAAAAACATTAAGAACCCCTAAATCTCTAAAAATAATAAAAAACCTATAAAACCCCAATAACACATAAAAACCCAAAACCCAAAACCCCAATAAAATTTAAAAAAACCTTTAAATCCTTTAAAATTTGAATTTTCTTTAAAAAAACCTTAAAACGCCTAAAAATAAAATAAAATCATAGAAAAACTAAAAAAAATAATAACCCTAAAACCCCTAAAAACTCATAAAAATAAAAAAAATCACTAAAAATTAAGAAAATCCATAAAAAACCATAAAAAATTAAAACCCTAATAAAACCTTTAAAACCTAAAAACACTTTAAACCACTAAATACCAAAAAAACCTTGAAACCCTAAAAAAATCTCAAAATCCCAAAAAATCCGTGAAGAACAATAAAAATAATAAAAAATTCACAAAATTCATAAAATGTAAAAATACCTAAATAACCTTTGAAAACCATAAAGTCCTAAAATCACTTAAATTTATTAAAAATCCAAAAAAAAACAAAAAACCCCTAAAGCACTAAAAACCCCTTAAGAACCCAAAATAACCACAAAACGTCCACAAAACCCTAAAACCTGCTAAAAATCTAAAAATTATTTAAACTCGAAAAAACATTAAAATCTTTAAAAAAACCAATAAACCCATAAAAACTCAATAAAAACCCTAAAAACTCAAAAAACCCATAAAAACTGTAAAAACCATAAAAATCACAAAATAACATTATGACTCCTCCAAATCCCCCAAAACCCTAAAAAGTATAAATAACTTAAAAAATCACTAAAAATCCATAAAAATTTAAAACAAACACTGAAATCCTTAAAACACCCTCAAAATTATCAAAAACCTAAAAACACATAAAACCGCTAAAAAAACTCTAAGATATTAAAAAACCCTAAAACCATTCAAAATCCCTAATAACTCTAAAAACCATAAAAAAAGAAAAAAGTCCTAAAAATCGCAAAAAAACATAAAAAACCAAAACAAACCTTGAAAATATCTAAGAAAACGTTAAAAACCTAAAATTATTTAACAACCATAAAATCTATAAATATGCTAAAAACAAAAAAATACCCTAAAAATTCCTAAACACTTTAAAACACATGAAAACCTGAAAAACTCTGAAAAGCCATGAAAACGCAAAAAACCACTAAGTACTCTAAAATCACATTAAAAACTTAAAATGTAAAAAACACTAAAAAATCATTAAAACCCTAAAAAACACAAAACCCCAGAAAACCCAAAAAAACGAAAAATATATAACACCCTCAAGATCCATAAAAACCCAAAGAACCCAAAAAAATAAAAAATATCCTAAAAACCACAAAAAACGTAAAAAAAACATAAAACCATGCAGACCCTAAGAAACCCTTAAAAACCATGAATCCCATAAAACCCCTAAAAATCTAAAAATCTTAAAAACACTAAAAAACCCTAAAACGTCCTAAAACATCTAAAGACCAAATAAAATACCTAAAAACCTAAAAACACCTAAAACCCCATAAAAATGCTAAAATGAATACAAACATTAAATATTATTTAAACCTCAAAAGATATTAAAAATTATAAAAAACCATTAAAATACAAAAAAACACTGAAAACCCCAAAAAACCTCTAAATCCCTAAAAAACCTGAAAAACCACTGAAAACTCTAAAAATCCTTAAAAACCTTAAAATTGTTAAAAAAATATAAAAACACTTAAACCCTAAAAAATAAGAAAGCAACTAAAAACAAAAATAAACAAAAAACCCTAAAAACCCTAAAAACCTATAAATCCCTAAATATCATGAAAATCCACTAAACACTCTAAAAACCCTTAAAACCTAAATGTTAAAAATGAACTTAGACAAAAAAAAATTAAACTATAAAAAAGCCTTCAAAAACCCGAAATATATTAAAAACCCCTGAAGAAAACCTATAAAACCTTATATAATAGTAAACCCCTAAAAACCTTAAAAATACACTTAAAAAGTGAAGAAACAGTAAAAGCCCTATGCCACCCAAAAAAACTTCAAAAACCATTCAAAACCATAAAAACCTTTAACAACCCTAACACTCTTAAAAAAATTAAAACTAATAAAATCCTGAAAAACACAAAGAAAACAGTGAATACATAAAAACACTTTAAATCCCTAAAAAATCAAAAACTCAAAAAACCTAAATGACCTTAAAATCCATAAAACCCCATAAAAACCCTAAAAACATAAAAAACCAAAATAACCATGAAAACCCTAAACACCATTAAAAACTCAAAAGTCCCTTTAAATCCCTAATATCATTAAAAAATCTCAAATCTCGAAAAACCTGAAAAACTCAAAAAAACCCCTTATAAACCTAAGCAGTCATAAAATCTGTAAAACCCTTAATAATACTTAAAACCCCCTATAAATTTATAAAATCCCTAAAAAGTAAAAAAATTATGAGAAAAAGTTCTAAAAATCCTTAAAAATGTAAAATCATCAAAATTCCATGAAAAATCGTACAAAATCCATAAAAATCCTAAATCACATATAAACCCTAAAAAAGATAAAGAATGCTAAAAACCCAAAAAATCCTTAAAGATAAAAAAAATCCAAAAAAACCCCAAAAAACCCAAAAAACCAAAAAACCAGAATAAAAACCCCTTAAAATCACTAAAAACCCATCTATCCCTTAAAACCCACCAAAAACAATAAAAATCATTTAATCCCTTAAAATTATAAAAACACTGAAAAACATTAGATACCTAAAAACTAAAAAACCCCTAAAACCCCAAAAAAACCCAAAAAAACCCATAATAACCATAAAAACCATAAAAATTATAAAAATCCAGAAAATCAATAAAATCCTTAAACACCTAAAAATACTAAAAATATGAAATAAAAACATTAAAATCTAAAAACCCTTAAAATCCCTAAAAAAGATAATACCATAAAAACAACTAAACACCCAAACAAACTAAAAAACCTCAAAATACATTAAAAAATGTAAAACCACATAAAACCCCTAAAACCAATAAAAAACATTAAAAAATAATAAAAAATATGAAAACAATATAAACTACAAAAATCCTTAAAACAAAAAAAACCTAAGCACACTAAAAAACCTAAATCCCACTATAACCATAAAACCCTAAAAATCTGAAAAACCATAAAAACCCTTAAACATTTTAAAAACCTAAACACCCATAAAAATCCTAAAACCCACTGAAAATATAAAAACAATTTAAAACCCTAATAATTTCAAAAAACTCTCAAAACCTTAAAACCGAAAAAAAGATAAATAAAACATTAGAAATCACAAAAATAAGTAAAAAACACAAAAACCCTAAAACCCCAAAAAAATATAAAAAACCAACACAGCCTACAAAACCGTAAAAAAGATAAAATAGGCCAAAAAATCCAAAAAAACATAAAAACCCTATAAAACCCATAAAAACCCTAAGAACCAAAAAACACTTAAAACCCCCAAAACCCTAAAAAATTGATAAAAACCCATAAAACGTAAAAAACATAAAATCCATAAAACCCCATAAAACCATAAAACCCTAAATTCCCACTAAAAACCATAAAAATATTAAAACCCTAAAACAATAAAAAAACTATAAATACCACTAAAACCCTAAAAAACTCAAAAATTCCCTAAAACCCAAAAAACCGTACAATCCTGAATACCCCTAAAAACCATAAAAATCCTTAAATCTCTAAAAACCCTAAAATTCCATTAAGATCTGAAAAAATAATAAAAAATTCCTTAAAGCATAAAAAATCCAAAAAACCCTAAAAACCAAAATTTAAACCTTAAAGACATAAAATCACATTAAACCACTAAAAACATAAATTTTTTTCAAATCACTAAAAATGCTAAAAACCCAAAATCCATAAATATCGTAAACCCCCTAAAAACCTTAAATCCCAGAAACCTCAAAAAACAATTAAAAACTCTAAAAATCCTCCAATACGTTAAAAAAATTAAGAAAAAGACCCTAAAAACACTAGATATAGTGGCCCACCCCCGGATCTCCCTCTCTTTCGATGCTTCATATAGGGATTCCTCAGGATTATTATTGGGGATTTAGCCATGGATTTTCACTTCTTCCATGTTCTCGGAAAAAGTGTACTCTGGAGGCACTTCTTTTTCTCTAGGTGGTGGTTCAGCGACCTCAACTTCTCTGAGTGGTGTCTTTGAATGTTATTTTGGCCTTAAGTCTAGGCGGGGATTGGCTTCTGTGCACTCGGTCATCGATATCTATGGAGGCCTTGTAGTCAGCTAGGATCTCTAATCGGTTTGTTTTAAGTGACATCGCAGATGTATCCTTAGAAGCTGGAAACCCTTCTGGTCTTCAGCCGTGGATTGGGGTCAAGCTTGCATATCTGGGGCTTCTACAGTCGGTTCAGCGGCTTCGAGTACTTCGACAACGGAGAGGGTTGCAGTGACAGAGTAAGATCTAGTCTCTTCGATGGTTTTTCGTCCCTCTCGGCTTACTGCCTCGGGTTTCAATTTCTCCTCCTCCAATGATCTGGTATGTCTCCTATTCTTCAGTGTTGATCCTGCAACTTTTCTTCTTTTCTGGTGCGCTGGTGGATTGTGGCTTCAAATTCATTCTACTTAGAGGGTACATGCTTTATCTAGAATTTTGGATTGGTTCGCTGGTGAATTGGTCTGTTAGTTGGGATGTGCATTTGGTTAGAGGTTTTCGACTTGAATTTATAGTTGTGATGTATTTGTTTTGTTCAGACTTTTTGTTGCTGCTATGTAATTTTCCATGTGCCCATGCGATAGATTGGTTTTGTGATGCTGATTGTTTACAAGGTGTGGAGGGATTTTCTGGATTTTAGAAACTATTGTGTTGGATTCTTCTTTCTGCTAGGCTGGGATGTAATGAAGCTATTGGTTCTGTCACTTCTTGTTCACGAGGTGCAGAAGGAGATGTTGGATAATGGAAATGGTGTCGTTGGATGCTTCTTGTTGATGGGATGGGTTGTGATGAAGCTATTTTTTACAAGTTTGGTGCTGGTGGCTCTTTATTGCTGGCAGTGGATCCTCTTTGTGAGGAGGTGCTGAAGGCTGGTGATGCTAGTGGTTCTATGTTACTGATGGTTGATACCCTTGGCAAGGAGATTCTTGAGGATGGCTACGCTGCTTCGGGATTGTTGTTGATTGGTTGGGAAGTGGTGACGTTGACGAGATTGAATTTGGTGCTGATGGTTCTGTGTTGCTGGTGGTGGCATATTTTGGTGAGGAGGTGCTGGATGTTGGTCTATGCGTGGTTGTAAGCTGCTAGATGTCAATATTGCTGGATAATGGTGGTGGTTGCTACTTGGATTTGTGTGTTTTTTGTTTGTTTGTTTTACTGTTTTGGGTTTCTTTTTCTGGGTTTGGGGTTGTTATGGGTTTTTGGGTGCAGGTCGTTTGACCCCTACCCTCTCTTGTCTGCCACGTCTTTTTCTTCTAATAAACATGGGGGGGTCGGGAATAGCCCGACCCTCGCATATTCCTTTCCCCTAAAAATATTAAAATCTATAAAAACATTTAAACCCTTAAAAATATTAGAAAAACCTAGAAACCAAAAAAACCCAAGAAAAACCGAAAAAACATTAAAACCCTAAAAATCCTAAAACCCATCAAAGTATAAAAAAACCCTAAAAAACCTAGAAATATAAAAAACCCAAAACCCCCCTAAAAATCCCTAAAATTAAAACACCCTAAAACCATGAAAAATACTAAGAAAAACTTAAATACCTAAAACTTTTATATCCCCTGAAAAATAATAAATGATAAAACCCTCAAAACCATAAAATCCCAAA
Source organism: Viscum album (assembly GCA_963277665.1). Taxonomy (NCBI): domain Eukaryota; kingdom Viridiplantae; phylum Streptophyta; class Magnoliopsida; order Santalales; family Viscaceae; genus Viscum; species Viscum album. The sequence goes on along the minus strand of OY728136.1, from coordinate 1,418,590,937 downwards.
ACACTAAAAATCTCTAAAAACCCTAAAATTTAAAATAATCCTAAAAAAGTCTTAAAAATCAGTAAAAATGTAAAAAACTCTAAAAAACATGAAAATCATTAAGAAAACCATAAAACAAAAAATAATTAAAATACTAAAAAACCTAAAATATTCTAAAATCTCTATAACCCATAAAACAACTTAAAAACAGAAAAAAACATTAAAAACCCATAAAACACTAAAATCCATAAAAAACTAAAATCCATAATGACCATAAAGACCATAAAACCCACTAAAATCCATAAAAAGACTAAAACCCACTAAAATTATAAAAATAAACTTTAAATCTGTAAAAAGGATAAAAATGTAAAAACCTCAAAACCTTGAAAACCATAAAAACTCAAAACACCCTTAAAATCTAGAAAAACAACTAAAACACCTCAAAATCCCTAAAAACCTTAAAAATTAGAAAAATCTAAAAAAATAAATAAAAATACCTAGAAATTTAAAAATCTAGAAAACCATCAAAACCCTTAAGAATACATTAAAAACCTCAAAACACATAAAAACTCTAATACTTCTAAAAATGATAAAAATCATAAAAAACCCCTGAAATCACTAAAAATAATAAAGAACCCTAAAATAGTGAAAAACCCATAGGAAACAATAAAGACCCTTAAAACCCACTAAGGACTATAAATACACTTTAAACCCCTAAAACTCTAAAAAGATCTAAAAACCCATTTAAAAAAACAAAACCTGAGAACCCAAAATAAACCAAAAAACCCTAAAAACTTAAAAATCCTCAAAATTCCTGAAACCCTAAAAACCATAAAAATCATAAAACCCCTAAATAAACCCATAATAAATAATGTCCATAAAAACCTTGAAAACCCCTTAGAAAACCATGAAAACATAAAAACACTTAAATGCCATAAAAAACCTAAAATTCTAATGACCCTAAACCACAAAAAACCAAAAACAACCCTAAAATCTATTAAAACCATAAACCCATAAAATCCTAAAAATCACTAAAAATCATAAGAATAGAAAAATACCTAGAAACCTTGAAACCACTAAGAAAACATTACCATAATAAAAATAATTTAAACCAATAAAAACCAAAAAAATTCTACAAACCCTAAAAGACTCTAGAACCCCTTAAAAATGATAAAAACCACTAAAAATCATAAAAATATAAAAACCCATAAAACCCCAAAAACCCCTAAAATCTCTAAAAACCCTTCAAACCCAAAAAAGGGTCAAAACCCTCTCAAAATGATAAAATCCTAACAAAATTTAAAAACCCCTAAAAATCCAAAAAACCCTTAAAACCCATAGTAATCCTGAAAAATCCCTAAAAATCCCAAAAAATGTAAAAAACTCTAAAACCCCTGGAAAACCTTATGAAAACCATAATAACCAAAAAACAATTTAAACCCATGAAACCCCTAAAAAATTTTAAAATTCTTAAAAAGTCTACAAATCATATACCAATAAAAACATTAAACCTCGTAAAATCCATAAAAACCTTCAAAACACAATATAACCATAAAACCACTAAAATTAGAAAAACCATGTAATCCCCTAAAATGAAAAAAACTCTTAAAAAATTATAACCTTAAAAATTTAAAAAACCCTAAAAATCCAAAAAACCTTAAAAGCCTTAAAAATCCTAAAACCCCTCAAATTACCGAAGAACAATAAAAATCCATAAAAATATTTAACACCCCTAAAAATCTATTAAAATGTAAAAAAAACTTAAAACCATAAAAACCCCTAGAAAAAAATTAAAAACCTAAAAAAACATAAAACCTATAAAAACTGAAAAATGCTAAAAACCAAAAAAAAACACAAAAAATACCCTAAAATCAAAAAAAAACATTAAACAAAAAAACCATATAATAACCCTAAAAAACTAATAAATCTAAACACCTTTTAATTTCTTAAAAACATTAAAAGACTCTAAAAACCAAAAAAACCTAAAGCCCCAAAAAACCATAAAAATCATAAAAATCATAAAACCCTCAAAACTGCTAAAAACCATAAAAACCCCTAAAAAATAAAAATTCCCTAAAAATACCTAATATTATAAAAACCCTAAAAACCATAAAAATATAAGAAAAAATTAAAAACCTAAAAACCCTAAAGTCCCATAAAAACTTTAAAGGTTATAAAAAATAGAAAATAACCCTTAAAATCCTAAAACCCCTCAAATTACCTAAGAACACTAAAAAACAATAAAAATCCTTAACACCCCAAAAAATCCATAAAAATATAAAATATTTTACCCTAAAAAACCCTAGAAAAACATAAAAACCAAAAAAAACATGAAACCTATAAAAACCTAAAATTGCTAAAACCCAAAAAACACAAAAAACCCAAAAGAAATCCTAAAATCATAAAAAAAAACTAAAAACAAAAAAACCCACATAATATCCCTAAAACAACTAATAAATATAAAAACCCTTTAAAATCATAAAAACATTAAAAGACTCTAAAAAACCAAAAGAATCCCTAAAGCCTTAAAAAACCATAAAAACCTTAAAATCATAAAACCCTCAAAACAACTAAAAACTATTAAAACCCATAAAAATAATAAAAATTACTTAAAAATACCAAAATTTATAAAAACCCTAAAAACCATAAAATATAAGAAAACATTAAAAACCTAAAAACAATAAAATCTCATAGAATACCTTAAAAGTTCTAAAAAATAACCCTAAAAATCCTAAAACACCATAAAAACCATAAAACCTCCAAAAGGCCATAAAATCACCTAAAACATTAAGAATCGCTAAAAACATATAAAAACCTGTAAAAACAACTAAAAACTATAAAAACCATTAAAAATCCCTAAAAATATTAAAAACCTATAAAAAACTTGAAAAATCATAAATAACTAAGAAACCATAAAAATACAAGGAAACCATAAAAAGCCTAAAAACACTATAAACCCTGAAAATCCATAAAAACCCTAAAATACCTTGAAAATTGTAAAAAAATCCCTAAATATACCAAAAATATAAAAACCTTAAAAGATCTAAAAAACCCAAGAAAATATTAAAAACCTAAAAACACCCAAAAATCCTTTAAAACCAAAAAAAATGCTAAAAATAATTAAAAAAATCATAAACACCCCTTTAAACCATAAAAGCCAAAAAATATTTAAAAACCCTAAATTACGATAAAAACCTTAACAATTTATAGAAACATTAAAAACCCTTTAAACCCCAAAAAAATTAAAAAACTCTGAAAACTATAAAAACCATAACAACTCAAAAAACCATAAACCCCCAAAAATCATAAAAACCTAAAAACCATAAAAATAACCCCCAATTCATAAAAATGCCTAAAACCTCCAAAACTGTAAGAAACTACAAGCACCCTAAAACCCCTAAGATAACCTTAAAAACTTAAAAACACTTAAAACCCTGAAATACAATAAAAATGAAAAAACCCTAAAAATCCATAAAAAACCCTAAAAAACTTGCAAGCCCATAAAAATCTTAAAAACCATAAAACCCCTAAAACCCACTTATAACTCTAAAACCCCCCATAAACACCTCAAACCGTTAAAAAATATAAATACATTTAAATCCCTAAAAAATTAAAAACCCCCAAAACATGTAGAAATCCACAAATCCCCAAAAATATCTAAAACTTCTAAAAATACCTATAAATCCCTAAAAACCCCTAAGAAAACCTTAAAAACCAAAAAAACACTTAAAACGTCTAAAAACACAAAAATCCTCAAAACCCCTAAAGCAAAACAAATGCCCAATTTTTTTAAAAAATCCTAAATCCTGATAGAAAACATAAACCCATTAAAAACTAAAAAAACATTTAAACCCATAAAAATTATATAAAAATATAAAATAATATAAAATCATTAAACAAAAAACCCTAAATACAAAAAAACCATTAAAAAACTAAAAAACCAACAAAATCCCTAAAATCCTAAAAAAAATATAAATAACATAAAAACCCACAACATTCCCTAAAAGTGTAAATATCCAAAAAACTATAAAAAACATAAGAAAACCTCAAAATCCTAAAAACACTTGAAACCCCAAAAAACCTGAAATTGCTAAAGACAAAAAAGGCCCATAAAACCCTAAAAACCTTATTACCATAAAAACATCTGAAAACCAAAAAACCCTAAAACCTATAAAACCAAAAGAAACACTAAAAACTAAAAGACACATAAAATCATAAAATATGTTAACAAAAACATTTAAATCCCTAAAATTTTAAAAAAACCCAAAAAATCCCAAAACCCATTAAAAATCCTAAAACCCATAAAATTTGTAAAAACCCTAAAAACCCATAAAAACCCAAAAAGACCTTAAAATACCAAAAAAACATAAAAAATAAAAAATACCCTTAAAACTATTAATAAAACATTAAAAACCTATAAAATTAAAAACCACTAAAAACCCTAAAAACCTAAAAACTCTAAAAATTATAAAATCCTTAAAAACCAAAAACTTCTATAAAAACTAAACACCATAAAACCCCGAAAACCATAAAAACAAAAACCCCATAAAAACTATAAAACCCTAATAAGAACTCCAATAACCATTTAAACACCTAAAAATGTTTAAAAACTATGAAAACAATAAAAAACTTAAAAAAACTAGAATCCCAAAAAACAAAAAAACACTAAAAACCATAGTAAAAAATAAAATCCATAAAAACATTAAAACCCTAAAAAATCCCTAGAACCCCTAAAACCCCATAAAAATCCTAAAATAGTGCTAAAAATCTATAAACGTAAACAACCCTAAATTCCTTGAACCCCCCCCCCCCAATAAAACCATAAAATTATAAAACACCTAAACCCCCTAAAAATATTAAAAATGATAAAACACTAAAAAGCTAAAAATCTATAGAAACCCCTAAACAACCAAAAAACCATAAAATCTCCTTAAACCAATAAAAATACAACTAAAACCTAAAAACAACTAAAAACACTAAAACTCATTTAATCCCCAATTTTTTTTAAATCTCTAAAAACAATAAAAACCATAGAAACCTCAAAAAACTCTAAATGTCTAAAAAACCACAAAACCCTAAAACCCTCAAAATCCCTAATACGCTAAAAATCCCTAGAAATCCCTTAAAATTTTAAAAACTCTAAAAAATCTAAACAAGTTTAGGAAAACCATAAAAATATTAAAACATTAAAAAAACCCCCAAAAAATAAAAAACAATATAAAACAATAAAACCCCTAAACCCCTAAAAATTATAAATACCCATAAAACCTTATAAAACCGAAAACCCCACAAAAAACCATAAATCCCACTAAAAACTCTAAAAACATTTTAAACCCCTAAAAATGTTTAAAAACTCTAAAAAACCTTAAAACCCCTAAAAATTAAAAAAACTAAAAACCATAAAAAAAATCCATAAAACCCTAAAAACCCTAACAAACCCCAAATACCCTGAAAATACCTAAAAATAATAAAAATTCTGAAAAATCCCAAAAAATAGTTAAAATGTAAAAATTCCTAAAAACCATTAGAAATCCATAAAAACCTAAAAAAACTTATAATACCTAAAAAACCTATAAAGCGCTAAAACAAAAAAAAATAAAAAACCCCGAAAAGCCTTAAAAATCCTAAAAACCCCTATAAAACCATAAAAATCCTTAAAAATATCTAAAAATCCCAAAAATCATTAAAACACTAAATAACCTAAATAAAACCAAAGAAACCCTTAAGAACCTAAAAAAACTTAAAACCCATAAAAAATAAAAATAATAAAAACCCATAAACCCATAAAAAGCCTCATAAACCACTAAAAAACTATAAAAATACATTAAGGCCCTAAAAAGTTATAATAAATTAAGAAAATCATAAAACACTAAACAAGATAATAAAATACAAAAAAGATAAAAACCAAACACCCCTTCAAAATCATTCGAATAACAAAAAACCATAAAATCATAAAAAAATCCCAGAAAACATAAAAAACCCTAAAAACCTTGAAAACCCATTATGAGACCTTAATGATGAGAATCTGTTTGTCCCATTCTCAGTTCCTAATATGCTCCTCCCTTTCCCTCAGATTGAGATATGCCCTAAGGTTCCTGATCTACATGAAAGATGTATGCAGCTCCAGTTATCGATGGAGGAGTTCAACGAAGACTCTGCCCTTTATGGGTTGACCTTGGTTGCTTATTTCTTGAATTGGAGACCTCCTATGGATGTTTTTGATAGATTCGTGTTTAAACATTGGGACCTCCATGACCACACCACAGTAGGTCTTGTTGATAGAAGACACATCTTGATTCGCTTTGCATCGGAGGAGGACTTTATTCTGGCCTAGTCCACGGCTCCAAGAAGATGAAACGATGCCTGTTTCTCTCTTTCCCGTTGGAGATTTGATCTGCATTTGAACTGTGACTCACCGATGGTGGAATCTTGGCTTAGATTTCAAGAACTTCCACTTCCCTTTCAAAATTTCTCCATTATATCCTTGTTGGGGAATCTGGTGGGAAGGTTCTTATGTGTTGATAGTAGAACGAGGGCCATTTGTCACCCTGTACCCCCAAGGGCCTTTATTGAGATTGATTCATTGAAGGATCTAGTTGATTTTATTTGGATTGATTTTGGTGAGGAGCTTCAGTGGAAGAAACATGTGATTTTTGAGTCGTGGACTGACTTTTTCTCCTCCTGTTGCCAATTCAGAAATAGCGACCAGGCTTACAGATATGGAAGCAAGATTTGTGGTGCTTTTTATCAAGATCAAGAGGTGGCTGGCGAAGGAAGGAAGAATAGGGGTGGGATATAGGGGGAGTACATGGATCCTCATCTCTTGAGTATGGTTTAGGTTGAGTCTGGTGAAGAGGGTCAGGCTCACATGGGGGTGCATGTCAAGGAGGTTGCAGCGGCGGTTCCATGCGGTCACGAAAGGAATGGCGCTGAGGGGGTGGCATCTTCTTTTGGTCCTAGTTCTGGATCAATGAGACCGAGTGTGCGGGATGATCTTCTGGTTGCGCTAGGGGTCCATGAGCCTTCAATAGGTGATCAAGGTTTAGGGAAAATGGTTGTCCAGTGCCTATCAGATCCCAAGGTGAGTGAAATTTTCAAGAGACTGAGGAGAGACTAGAAACTTTCAGATGCCTACAGTTCTTTATGCAATGAGGTTGATGCTTGTGGGATGCTGATTTCCTCTAATAATAGTATGATGAGGAGGATGGAAGCCTTTCCAACATTAAATCACTTTCAAGGGCAGTATACTGAGGAGGAGGCGCAAGGGTCTATGATTTCTGTCTCTGGGAGTGTGAGGTTTGATGTACAGGGGAGTGAGGTGAAGGTCGTTGATGCTGGGCGTTATGGAGGGAGTGTGGGACAGAATGCTAATGAAGATATGATATTGTTGGATACTACTAAGAAATTGGATGGTGTGGTTGAGAAAGAGAAAAGTGACGTGCAGGTGCTTGGACATAATTGTGATGATATTGTTGTGGATGAGGAGAAAGTAAGAAAGATTCATGGGGAGGAGGGGCTCAGGTCTCTGGTTGCTAATGCTAGGAGCGCGAGGTTGGATACCCAAATGATGAGTGCGAGGTTTGATATCCATGAGCTTGTGTAGATTATACCCTTTTGTTGGGGGGAAGCCAGCATGATGTCTAGGGAGTAGGGGAAGGTGGAGGAATAGGGGGTAGTGAATAAAGTGGAGGTGGTGGCTGATCAGGGGGAGCGTCTGAGTAAGGGACTGGGTGGATAGAGGTGTTGGATAGTCTAGCCCTCGGGGTTCCTAAGGTGGTCCCTAGAAATCTACATTGTGGGGTTCTTTTGGGCTGTTCACTAAACCAAGAATCCTCCATCATTCCTATCCAAGTCTATGAGGATGGAAAAAAGGATAGGGTTGTGCTTGAGGAGGCCATTGGGAAAGAAAACATGCCTGTAGGAGTCCATGTTGACTAAAGAAAGAGGAAGTTGAGGAATGACTACTCTTCTTTTCTAAAAACTGTGTCTACAAGAGCCTCTTGCAAGGCTTAGGAAAGTGCCTCTTGAAGGGGCAGAAGGGCTATCAAGGTGCAGCGTAATGTGAATCAACCACAGCTTAGGGAGTATTACTCTAACTTTCTCAAGAAATATGAATCGTTTGAATGGGAGATGATGGATTCCGATGCTTCCTATGGGTATAGAGCTGATGGGGATCCATATGGAGATGATGTGGCTTAACGATATAATGCAAAGAGTGTCCCCTATGGAAATATTGTTTATGACTTTGGTGGCGATGTTGACTGACTTGTTTTTCTCTTGGGTTTTTCTTTTTCCTTATTTTTTGGTTTTGGGGTTGTTAAGGGTTTTTTGGGTGTGGGTTGATTGACCCCTCCCCTCCCTTATCTATTGTGTATCTTTTTCAAATAAATTTTGGGGGGTTCAGAATTTTCCTGGCCATGCACCTTCCTTACCATAAAAATAAATAAAAACCCAAAAAACCAATAGAAAACCTAATATATTCCTAAAAATACATAAAAAAATAAAAACCCTAAAAACCATGAAAATCTCTATGAAATCCTTAAAACCGTAAAAGCACTTTAATCCCCTCAAAAACCTAAAAAATTATATAAACCTAAAATACTCTAATAACACAAAACACCATAAAAACCCTAAAAACTTGAAAAACCTAAAAACCCCTAAAAACCCAAAACCACTAAAAACTCTAAAGACCCTTTAATCCCCTAAAAATGTTAAAAAACAATATAAACTAAAAAACCCTCCAAACATTAAAAACACATTAAAATGCAAAAACCATAAAACCTCTAATAACCCTAAAACCCCTCAAATTATCTATAGTACCTAAAAGCCAAAAAAATATGAAAAAAACTAAAAATCCCAAAAAACAAAAAAAAATCATAAAACCTTAAAAAAAACTAATAAAACCTTAAAAATATAAAAAAAATTAAACCACTAAAATCCTAAACAATTGTAAAACCCCCAAAAAACCCTAATAAATCCAAAAAATGCATGTAAACATAAAAACCCCTAAAACCATAAAAATAATAAAAACCCATGAAATCTATAAAAACCAAATGATTAATCTAAAAATTGTTTAAACACCTAAAAACTTTAAAAAACTCTAAAAAACCATGAACCCCATAAAAACTCAAAAAACCATTAAAACCCAAAAGAACATAAAAATCCTAAAACCCTAAAAACCCTAAAAAATCTCAAAATCCCAAAACCAATAAAAATATAAAAACCCAAAAAAGTATTCATATCGCTAAAAACATAAAAAACATTGAAAATCATGAAAACCCCAAAGAAAAATAAAAACATATAAAAACACTTAAACCCCCTAAAAACCTAAAGATGCTAAAAACCATAACAATCTCTAATTATCCTTAAAAATCAATAAAAACCCTAAGAACCATTAAAAATCTAAAAACTCCTTAAACCCATAAAATTTTTAAAAAAATCAAAAAACCTTAAAAAATAAAAAAAAAACCCAAAACCAAAAAAAACCCATAAAAACACTAAAACCCCTAAAAATAAGAAAAACCCCCAAAATCCCTACAACCCAAAAAACCATAAAAATCATTAAAAAATCCCAAAAAATACATAAAACGTAAAAACCCTAAAAAACATAAAAACCCCTAAGAAAAAAATAAAATACTATAAAAATAAATCTCATTAAAAACCTAAAAACTATAAAAACACTATAAATCCTTAAAACCCCCAAAAACCCATAAGACCAAAAATTCCCACTAATTACTCTAAAAACCCTTTAAACCCCTAAAAAGGTTAAAATACTCATGAAAATAGTAAAAACCTTTAAAAACTCAAAAATACTATAAAAATAAAAAGAAAACCATAAAACCCCTAAATATCCTAAACACCTTAAAAATATTTAAAATCCCTAAAAAACCTGAGAACCCAAAAAATAATAAAAATCCATAAAATACCTAAAAATGTTAAACCCCTTTAAACCCATGAAAGAACATAAGAAAACACACAAAACCTAAAAATAGTTTAAAATTCTAAAAACCGCAAAATGATAAAACCTATAAAAAGGCTAGAACCCCACAAAATAACTAAAAACCGTAAAATCCCATAAAAGTAATAAAAGGCCCTAAAAATCCTAAAAAATTAAAAAAAAAAACCCCTAAGAAAAACATAAAACCCAAAAACACTTAAACCCACTAAAAACATAAAAATGCTAAAACCCCAAAAAATAATCTAAAAACGCCTAAAAAAATAAAAACCCTAAAACCATTAAAAACCCACAAAACCGTAAGACCACCAAAAAAAATATTTTAAAGGATCAAAAACATTAGAAAACTATATAAAACCAACAACCCCCTAAAAACTCAAAAAACCCCAAAAAACCTAAAAAACCATAAAAAACCTTGAAAACCTTAAAAACCAAAAAACCCCAAAAATCCTCAAAATCCCAAAAAACTCTAAAAACATAAAAAATATAAAAATTCCCTAAAAATAATTAAAAATTTAAAATACCATAAAAACCCATAAAAACTATATGAAAATGTTAAAAACCTAAAAAAATTAAAACCCCTTAAAAACATCAAAAATGATATAACCTTACCAATCTTAAAAACCCTAAAAACCCCTAAAACCCAAAAGAACACAAAATATTCATAAACCCCATAGAAAATTACAAAAAAACTATAAAACCATTTAAACACATTAAAACATCAACAAACCCTAAAAACAATTAAAACCCTAAAAAACTAAAAAACACTAAAAAACACTAAAAATCCATAAAAACCCTAAAACCCCCCCAAAACCCTAAAAAATCCCTGAAAACCCTAAGAAACCATAAAATTTATATAAAATCCATAAAGATCACAAAAAACATAAAACCCAATAAAAACCTAGAAAACCCTAGGAAAACATCACAAACCAAAAAACACTTTAAAACCCCCCAAAACCAAAAAATATCTAAAAAACCAAAAAATCATAAAAACCCTAACCCCAAATAAATCCCTAAAACCATAATACCCTATAATAATCCAAAAAACCCTTAAAATACCTAAAACAATTAAAACCCCTGAAAACCTTAAGAAAATGATAAAAACATAGATGTTAAAAAATTAAAAAAAAAACCACATATCCCAAATAAAACTCAAAAAACCAAAAAACCAAAAAAAACAATAAAAACCCTAAAAACCCCTAAAAACCAAAAAAAAACTTTTACAAACCTAAAAAAATAAAAAACCTAAATCTACCTAAATATACCTAAAAAATAAAAACCCTAATAACACTGAAAAACCCAAAGAAATTCTGAAAAACCTAAAAACACTTAAAATACAGGAAAAAACTACAAAATTATAAAAAATAATAAAACTAAAAAACCACTAAATCCCCTCAAATACCTAAAAACACTGAAAACCAAACACTCCACATATCCCTAAAAACCCTCAAAATTTTAAAACCCTAAAAATCATGAAATACCCAAAGAAACCCTTAAAAACACTTAAAACACCTAAAAATATATAAAAAACTAGAAACCCTAAAAGACCATAAAAACCCTAAAAACCCATAGAAACCATAAGACACCAAAAAACCCGTAAAAACCTAAAAAGACACTAAAAACTATAAATACCCTTTAAACCCCTACAAATTTTAAGAAAAATCTAAAAACCCATAAAACACCTAAAAATTTAATAAAATACCAAGAAAACAACAAAAACTAAAAACCCTAAAGATCCAAAAACCTAAGATCCTTAAAAAATCTATAAAACACCTAAAAATCGTAAAAGTATTTAAAAATCAATAAAATAACTAAAAATATAAAAAACAATAAAAACATTAAAAACCTCTCTGAAACATTTTGAAACATAAAACACTCAAAACAAATAAAAAGGCATTAAAACCGATCAAAACCCTAGAAGACCCTAAAACCCTAAAAACTTCTAAAAAACATAAAAACCCCTAAAAACCATAAAAACCATAAAAATCCATAAAAATCATAAAACCACTACAAAATCTAAAATCTCTTTAAACCCCTAAAAATTTTAAGAAACTCTTCAAAATGTTAAACACCATCAAAATCTAAATGAAAATTATAAAACCCCTAAAACCCCAAAAAAAACATAAAAACACTAAAAAAACCAAAAAATACCAAAATCCAATCAAAATCCCATATAACCCTTAAAATCATTAAAATCATAAAAAATACCTTAAGATACCTTAAAATGTTAAAACCCATAAAAATCTTGAAAACCCTTAAGAAATCCTTAAAAACATAAAAACACTTAAAACCCTTAAAAAATAGAAAAACACTAAAACCATAAAAAAACCTTAAAACCCTAAAAAACCCAAAAATCAATATAAAACCTTACAAAATAAATCCTAAAAATCCAAAAAAAATCCCAAAAAACAAAAAAAAAACTCTAATAAAATATTAAAACATATAATCACATCAAATCCCTAAAAATATTAAATAACACAAGAAACCCTAAAGGACTAAAAAACCACAAAACCAATAATAACTATCAAACCCCTGAAAACCACAAAAATCCTAAAAATATAAAACTCCTAAAATCATTAAAAACTATAAAACCCTTTCAAAGTCCAAGAAATGAAAAATAACTTTAAAAAATAATAAAATTTTTAAAAACTCAAGAATCCCTAAAAACATAAAAAAATCTTGAAAGACTAAAACCCCAAAAAAAATCTCTAAAAGCCCAAAAAACATTAAAATCGAAAAAAATCCCTAAAAATTCCAAAACAAATACCCTTAAAACCCTATAAACCCAAGGAAAACCTTAAAAACTCTAAAACACATAAAACCTAATATACCTAAAAACTTAAATAACTGTAAAACCCATAAAAACAATAAAACACCAAAAAACCTAAAAAATAAAAAATTACCCTAAAACCCCTAAAAACTATTTACAAATTTTAAAACCCCTTTAAACCTCTGAAAATGTTAAAAAACCCAAAACCACCCATCAAAAAGTAATAAAAATCAAAAAAAAATCCCTAAAAACCGGAAAAACCCACAAATCCTCTAAAACCATAAAACCCATAAATCCTACAAAATCACTAAAAATACCAAAAAATGTAAAAAATATTAAAAATCCTAAAAACCCTATAAAATCCTTAAAAATTTAAATACACATGAAATAGCTAAAAACCAAATAATACTAAAAACACTAAAAAGTTCTAAAAAACATAAAAACCGTTAAAACCCATAAAAACAATTAAAAAATATAAAAAATACATAAAACCCACTAAAACCTGTACATACCCATTAAATCCCTAAAATCGTTTAAAAAATCAAAAAAAATAAAAAAAACCCTAAAAACCACTAAAAACTCTAAAGACCCTTTAAACACCTAAAAACTATAAAAACGCTAAAAAATATAAAAATCATATAAATTCAAAAAACCAAACAAACCCAAAAACACCATTAAAACCCTAAAAACCCCTAAAACCCTAAAAAACTAAAAAAACCCTAAAAACCCATAAAATCATAAAAATTATTAATATTTATAAAATTTAAAAAAATGTTAAATCCATGAAAATCCTACGAAAACGTAAAAAAAAATAAAAACACTTAAAACCCATAAAAACTTAAAAAAATTCTAAAAATCCTAATACCCTAAAATCATAAAAAAATCAAGAAACTCTAAAAAGCCAAAAATATCCCAAAAAACACTTAAATCCCTAAAACCCTTAAAACCCTTAAGAAAACCTTAAAACCCTCAAAACACATAAAAGTTTTAAAAAATAAAAAAATCTAAAAACCCAAAAAGAACCTAAAACCATAAATTCTGCTAAAAACTCTGAAAAACAATAAAAACATAAAATAACCCTAAAATTTATAAAATCCTTAAATAAATCCATCAAAATCCCTAAAAACATTAAATAACACTAAAACCCCTTAAAACTCTAAAGAATAATAAAAACCATAAATACCCATAAAGTGATAAAAACCCTAAAAACCTTAAATACCCTTAAAATCAAAAAAAAAACACTAAACCGTCCCCCAAAAAATCCTTAAAAGATAGGAAAAGATATAAAAACTCAGAAAACAATGAAAAACCTTATGTAAAATAAAAAAAAACAAAAAACACTTAAATCCCCTAAAAACCAAAAAACACTAAAAACAAAAAAACCCTAGAATAACAAAAAAACCATAAAACCCATAAAACCACAAAACCCCTAAAAATCATAAACCCCAAAAAATTCAAAAAAAAATAACTCAAAAAATATATGAACCCATTAAACCCCTAAAAATGATTAAAAAACTATAAAAAACATTAGAAACCCTAAAAACTAAAAAACCCTAAAATCACAAGAAAACCATAAATCCAAAAAAGACCATAAAACCCTTAAAATCCATGAAAACCTTAAAAACAAAAAAAAAACCTAATTACCCAAAAGTCCTTAAAAATATGAAAAACTGTAAAAAACTGAAAACCCCAAAAAACCTTAAAATACTAAAAAACCTTAAAACATAAAAAACCTTAAAACACCTAAAAACCAAAAAATTGTAAAAAACCCTAAAACCACAAAGAAACCAAAAAACTATTAATACATTAAAATCCTGAAACCGAATAAAATCCCTAAAACCAACTAAAAAATATAAAACCCATTTAAACCCTAAAAACATTAAAAACCCTAAATACATGAAAACCCCTAAAAACTCAAAAAAATCCTAAAAATCCTAAAAAACCATAAAACCCCTAAAAACAAAAAAAACGCTTAAAATCCCTAAAACACTATGAAAAATTAAAAATCATTAAAATTTCTAAAATTCATTAAAAAACATAAAAATTATAAAAACCATGAAACCCCCTAAGAAAACCTTAAAAACCTAAAAACAATAATGCACCCAAAAACCCTAAAGAATTATAAAAAAAATATAAACCATAAAAACATAAAAACCCATAATAACTATAAAAACCCCTTAACCTCAATATAAACCATTAAAATCCACTAAAACTATAAAAACCCTTAAAACCCCTACAATTATTTCAAAAATCTAACATATCTTAAAACCCATAAAAAGTAAACAAAACCCCCAAAAATCAAAAAAACAATAAAACCCCAAAAACCCCTAAAAACCCAAAACCCTCAAAATCAATAAAAACTCTAAAAACCATAAAAATCTCAAAAATACCTAAAAATACTTATGATCCTAAAAACAATAAAAAGCTTGAAAACAATAAGAAAACCATGAAAACCAAAAAACACATAAAACACCCAAAAAACTAAAAACACACTAAAACCCATAGAACCCATAGAAAACTAAAAAACCTGAAAATCCCATAACAATCCTAAAAAACAATAAAAAAAATATATAAACTCTATCATCCTATAAAAACATCATAAACTCTAAAAAACACTAAAAATTCTAATAAATTTAGAAGAGCCCCCCAAACCCAAAAAACCAAAAACCCAAAAACCCAAAAAACCACTATATAACTAAAATCCCTAAAATACCATAAGAATCCTAAAACTCCCTAAAATCAATATAAACATAAAAACCTATATAACCCTGAAAAACTCCATGAAAACCTTAAAAACATAAAAACACATAAAACCCCCAAAAACCTAAAAACGCTAAAAGCATTAAAAACCCTAAAACCCCTAAAAATCATATAAAACGTAAAACCCCTTAAACCCTAAAAACCGATAAAAACCCTAAAACCTGTAATCGCACATAAAACTCTAAAATCCAATTAAAAAATAAAATACTAAAAACTTATAAAAACCCTAAAAAACACTAATAACAAAAAAAAACCCTAAAAACCCCTAAAAAATAAAAACACTAAAAACCATAAAAATCCTAAAATGTTACTAAAAATCCATAAAAATATAAAAAAAAAATAGAACCATTAAAAAACCAAGAAAAAAAATAAAAATCTGCATCACGTTGTTGCTGAAGGGATCGCCAGGTTATCCTATATTTTGGATGCTATGTTTGACTACGATCTTCTTGTTTTTTGGTGGGTTTGGCTGTGATTTGCTGAGGATGCTGGTTCTTGGTTCGGCTGAGTGGTGTTGGATGCTGCTTTGTGGTGGTGGATGGTTTGGTTATAAGTTGCTGCTGGTTCTGGTTTCTGGTTCTTTTATGATGTGCTGTGTTCTGGCTATTCTTTGTGGTTTATGGGCTACTGAAAGGAGTGTATGTGCTACGAATTCATTCTTGTCTCAGATGTTGGCGATTCTATGCCCCTCGTCATGCTGCTGGATGCGAGTTTCTTGTTTTTTTGTTGTTTCTTGGCTGCGATATGTTAAAGATTTTGTTTCTGTTTCTATTACTGGTGGTTCTGTTCTGATAGAGATGTATAATTCTAGTATGATAGAGCTGGGTGATGATTCGATGTTACTGGTGTGCTGGGTGATGGATGATTCTTGGATGGGATGTGATGAAGGGTGCTGGTGTTTGGTGATGCTTGATGCTTCATTGTGTGATAGTGAAGGTGGGATTTATGACTACGGTGTTGGTGTTTTTGTGATGCTGGCGGTGGTTGTGCTTGGTAAGGAGGAGTTGGCTGGTGAAAATGGTGCTGAGAGATGTTGGTTGTTGTTTGGCTAAGAGAACGCTGGAGTTGGATGAGAGGTGATGAAGCTGCTGTTGTGTTTGGTCTTTTGTGTAGTTTTCTTTATTTGTTTTCCTTTTGGGGGTTTGTTTTTTGGGTATGGGTTGTTTGGCCCTACCCCTCCACGGTCTGCAGTGTCCTCTTTTTCTTAATAGATTTGGGGGGGGGGGCTAGGAATAGCCTGGTTCCCGCATCTACTTTTCCCAAAAAACTCTAAAAATAATTTAAAACAAAAAAATGATAAAAAAATATAAAATATGTTAGAACCCCTAAAAACAAAAAAAAACTCTAAATACCAGAAAAACCCCATAAAAGCCAAAAACCATAAAAACCCAAAAATTCCCTAAAAACCTAAAACCCGTAAAAACATAACGAATCCCTAAATCTCCATAAAAATGTAAAAACCCCTGAAAAACTTTGAAACCCCATAGAGATCTTTTAAAACCAAAAAACTCTAAAAAACCATAAAAACCAATAAAATGCTAAAGACTATAAAAGACTCTAAAAACACGACAAATATTTAAAAACCCTAAAATCACTAAAAACCATAAATACACATAATAAAATAGAAAACACTAAAAAATATACAAATCCTTTAATTCCCCAAAAAACTCTAAAATATCCAAAAATTGATTAAAACACTAAATAATTGAAAAAAATCAAATAATCAAAAAACATATAAAAACCATAAAAACCCTAAAAACCCTAAAATCTTTCAAAATCCCTAAAAACCATAAAAACCATGAAAACCCTATAAAAGATCAAAAAATAACTAAAAATTTAAAAAAAATCCGAAAACTACAAAAAACACTAAGAAAACCATAGAAACTAAAAAATATATTTAAACCCGTCAAAACCTAAAAAAACTTTTAACCCCTAAAAAACCAAAAAATCCCAAAAAAACCAAAAGAAATCCTAAAAATTTTAAAAAACCCTAATGAACCCTAAAACCTAAAAAAATAAAAATATTTTCAACCCCAAAAACATTAAAAACACTTTAAAACCTTTAAAACCCATAAAAAATTAAAAAAATTTAAAAACCTAAAACTCTTTATAATCCCTAAAAACCATACAACTGTATAAATACTAAAAAATCCCTAAATTCATAAAAACCATAAAAATATAGAAAACCCTAAGAAAATATTAAAACATTTAAAAAATTAAATCCTCTAAAAAACATAAAAAAAATGCCAAAAACCTTAAGAAACAGAAAAAACCCAAAAACCCAAAAACACAAAAACCCCTATAAACTTAAAATACATTTAAAACCCCATAAAAAAAATAAAAACCCACTTATATCTCTAAAAATCCTTTAAGGCATTTAAAATGAAAAAAAACGTTATAATACCTTAAAACCCTAATCAAATAAAAAAACTCTTACTCCCCAAAAACCATAAAAACCCCAAAACCATACAACCCTTAAAACATTGAAAATCCATAAAAACCCTAAAACCATAAAAATCATAAAAATCCCTAAAAATGTAAAAAACCTTTAAAACGCTAAAAACCCTAAGAAAAAAATTAAAAACATAATTAAACATTAAACTCCAACAATATATAGAAAATGTTAAAAACACTAAATACCATAAAACACCCTAAAAACCATAAAACAACGGAAGGCCTTAAAACTCCTAAAATCACAAATAACCCTTAAAAACCCAAAAATTCTTTAAAATCCAAAAAAAACCCTAAAAACCATAAAAATCCTCAAAAGGAAATAAAAATACCTAAAAATTAAAAATAACATTTAAAGCCCTAAAATCCTAAGATAACTTTAAAACCCTAAAAACACGTAAAACTCCTATAAGACCTAAAAAATATAAAGATCCTAATACCCCATAAAAACCCCTAAGAACCATAAAACCACCTAAAACCATAAAATCCCAAAAAACACATGTAAGCCCTTCAAAATTAATAAAACAAATAAAAATATTTTAATCCCTAAACAAGATTTAAAAACTCTAAAAACCATAAAACAAAAAAAAATCATAAAGTCCCTAAAAACCCAAGAAAATCCTAGAAACCCAAAAAACCATAAAAACACAAAAGACCCCAAATATTCCTAAAAACCCTAAAATCCATTTAAATCAGAAAACACCTAAAACCCTAAAATGTTAAAACTATAAAAGACATAAAAACTCTAGGAAAAAATTAAAAACCTAAAAACACTCAAAAATCATATAAAACCAAAAAAACACTAAAAACCATAAAACACTAAACACCTATTAAAACCCTAAAAACATACAAAAAATCTAAAAACCCTTTAAACCCATAAAAATGGTTAAAAACTCTAAAAACCATAAAACCCTAAAAACATAAAAAAAATTCTAAAAATCCAAAAAACAATAAATACCCTAAAAAACATAAAAATACTAAAAATATACATTGGAATCCTTAAAAACATAAAAAAATTAAACCAAAAAATTCCCCAAGAAAACTATAAAAACCTACAAATAATTAAAATACCTAAAAACCTAGAAATGATAAAAACCATAAATACTGTAAAAAAACCCCAAAAAACCCAAAAACTAAAAGACTGCTGAAAACTCTAAAGAACCATTAAACCCAAAAAAACATTAAAGATTTATAAAAATCTAAATATCTTTCAAAATAACAAAAAAAAACCGTAAACATCTAAAAAAATCTATAAAACCCAAAAAATCATAAAACGCCATAAAAACCTTAAAATACCAAAAAAAACCTAAAAACCATAAATATAATAAAAATCCCCAAAAATACCATTAAATATTAAAATCTCTAAAACCCCTAAGAAAACATTAAAAACATAAAAAAACTTAAAACCCCTAATAACCAAAAAAATTCTAAAACACTAAAACCCTAAAAATTAATATAACCCAAAAAAACATTAAATACATTAAAAAACCTATAATCCCTTAAAAACTCAGAAACCATAAAACCATTAAAAATAAAAAAAAACCCACTAGAAAATATAAAACCCCTTTAAACCACTAAAAACATTAAAAAACTTCTAAAAACCATAAATCCCTTAAAAACTATAAAACCCCATTCGAAACATAAAAACCCTAAGAAACCTAAAAAACCTTCAATATCACAAAAACCCCTAAAAAACCATAAAAATTCTAAAAAATATCTAAAATTCATAATAATGTAAAAACACTAAAAACCCTAAAAATTCCAAAGAAAACCTTAAAACCAAAAAAACAATTAAAACACATAATACCCACAAAAAATCATAAAACCCCATAAAACACTATAAAAGCCCTAAAAATTCTAAAAAACCCTAAAAACCTTTAAAACCCTAAAACCCAATAAAAAGCCTAAGACCCACTAAAATCTAAAAAACAATTAAAACCCAAAAAATAGAAAATCATGAAATATTTTAAAACCATAAAAAACTCAAAAAAACACTTAAAATCCAAAAAACTATAAAATCCGAAAAATCCTCAAAATCCCTAAAAACCTAAAAACCATAAATTTTCAAAAAAAAGACCTAAAAAATCATAAAACATTAAAAAACCTTAAACCCAAATAAGAAAACCATAAAAATACAAAACACACTTAAATACCCTAAGAAACCTAATAACTCTAAACCATTAAAATCCCTAAAAACCCATAAAACCCTATAAAATATAAAAAACACCTGAATACCATAGAAACCCTAAAACAACACAAAAAATCAAAAGACACTAAAACACTAAAAACACTTTAAACCACTAAAAACATTAAAATACTGTAAAAACCTTAAAAACCTTAGAAACATAAAAATTCCTAAAACCCCAAAAAACAAAAAAACCCTAAAAACATTAAAACCACTAAAAACCAAAATAAAATTCTAAAACCCCCAAAATCCATAAAATCCCTAAAATCGTATAGAAGTCCTAAAATCCCAAAAAAACCAAAAAATGTAAAAACCCTAAAAAATATAAAAACCCTATGAAAACCTTGAAAAGATAAAAACACTTAAAACCCAAAAAAAAAATAGCTAAAAACCGTATAAACCATAAAACCTTGTAAAAATCATAAAAACTACTAAGAAATATAAGAAAGATTTAAACCTCAAAAAATGTTAAAAACTCCAAAAAACATTAGAAACCCTAAAATCTCCAAAATAATCCCTAAAACCCAAAAAAATATAAAACCTTTAAAAACCATAAAAACCATAAAAATACCTAAAACTACTAAAAGCCAATAAACATACTAAAAAATCACTAAAAATAAAAGTATATAAAATATACTAAAAAATGAAAATCCCAAAGAAAAACTTAAAATTATAAAAACACTTAGAACCCCTAAGAATCTAAAAACCTAAAACAACCCTAAAACCCACAAAATCCCTAAAAACCATAAACCCCTAAAATACATAGAACCCTAAAAACACGAAAACCCTAAAAACCAGTGAATATTAAAAAAATCCATTAAAAACATTAAATAGTTAAAAATAATGAAAACCCTTAAAAACCTATAAAAAATAAAAAAACCATAAAAACCATAAAAACCAAAAAAACATAAAACCGTTGGAAGTCATGAAAAACCCAAAACCCCTCAAAATACCTAAAAAATTTTAAAAACCTAACAATCATAAAAGATCCCTAAAAATCCCTACAAGTCACTAAAAGCATAAATAATAATAAAAACATGAAAACTCTTGAGAAAACCATAAAACCTAGAAATTGTTAAAACCCCTAAAACCCAAAAAAGGATAGAAACCATAAAAAACACTAAAACCCCTAAAACCAAAAAACCCTAAAAACATAAAAACCATAAAAACCCATAAAACACTAAAGACCCAATAAAAACATGTAAAACCCATTAAAACCCTAAAAATGATAAATTTTAAAACCCTAATAACCTCAAAAGAATCATAAACCCCTAGAAACCATAAAAACCATAAAACCCTAAACCCCCTCAAAATCCTTAAAACCCATAAAAATAAATAAATAAAAAAAGAAATAAAAATCCCTAAAAATATGAAAATCCCTAATTATTATGTAAAGACCTAAGAAAACCATAAAAACATAAAAACCCTTCAAACAACTAAAAACATAAAACACTAAAAGAATTAAAACCCTAAAACCCTAAACACCCTAAAAACCATAAAAACCAAGAAAAATTGTAAGAACCCCTAAAAACCTATAAACACTCTAAACCCACTAAAAACTCTAAAAACCCAATAAACCCCTATAAATGATAAAAATCTTTAAAAACCCTTTAAAACCATGAAAAACAATAAAAACCCACAAAATACCCAAATATCATAAAAATATTTTAAAAAAATAAAATACCTAGAAACCCATAAAACCCCTGAAATTCCCAAACAAACCTAAAAATCAGAAAAAATCCCTAACAACACACAAATACTAAAAAACCCTTAGAAATCCTTAAAAAACTAAAAATTCTTAAACCCCAAGAAAACATAAAAACATAAATAACATAAAAAAACCCAAATAACTATAAAAACCCCTAAGCTAGAATAACCACTAAATACACATAAAAACAAAAGAAATGAATGAAAAATTTAAAAAATCATTTTAAAACCCTAAAAAAATAAAAAACTCGAAAAAAAATTAAACCAAAAAAAACACAAAAAACCTCTAAAACCCCTAAAATACCTAATACCCTCAAAATCCCTAAAAACACTAATCGCCACAAAAATCCTAAAGAATACCATAGAATCTATAAAAATAAATAAAATCCCTAAAACCCTGAAAAATGATAAGAAACCCTTAAAAATAATAATTAAATTGCCAAAAAATATAAAAAACCTCTTAAAATTATAAAGAACCCTTCCAAACCCAAAAACCCCTAAAAACCCTAAAACCTTAAAAACCATATTAACCCATAAAACCCCTAAAACCACTAAAAACACTAAAAAACAGTTAAACCCATAAAAATGTTAAAAAACTAAAAAGAGGATTCAATCCCCTAAAAACTCAAACAAAACCTGAAATCCATAAAGGCAATAATACCCTAAAAACCCATTAAAGCCATCAATATCCTAAAGACAAAAAAAAACAATAAATATCCAAAAAATATCTAAAAATCCCGAAAAAAACATAAAAAACCCTATAATCCCTGAAAACCATAATAATACTTTAAATACGATTAAAAACTTAAAACCCCTAATTACCTAATAAAATGATAATAAACCTAAAAACATAAAAACCCTAAATACCCTAAAAACATAAAAACCCTAACATACCATAAAAACACTAAAAACACATAAAACCCTAAAAACCCATTAAAAACTCAAAAAACCCTTTAAAACACTAATAACACTAAAAAACTCTGAAAACCAATAAACCCTAAATTTTTTAAAATAACCCATAAACAACCAAATAAATAAATAAAACCTTAAAAACCCTAAAAACCCCCAAACCACTCAAATCCATAAAAATAAAAATAACCATGATAATCATAAAAATCCCCAAAAATCACAAAAAAATAAAAAACCTTAAAACCCCTAAAAATTAGAAAACATAAAAACTATAAAAACATTAAAAACCCCTAAAACATAAAAAAAATAAACCATAAAACACTAAAAACCATAAAATCCCAAAAAACATTAAAATTCCTAAATACACAAAAACCACCATAAGAACCCAATAAAAAAACCAAAAACACTAAACAATCCTAAAACAGTTCAAAATCCTTTAAACCCCTAAAAACTATAAAAATCATATGAAGTCCAAAAAATCCTTAAAAGCATGAAAACTCCTAATATAATGAAAAATACTAAGAAAATATTAAAGACATTAAAACACTTAAAACCCCTAAAAACTAAAAAATTATAAAAACCCTAAAACCCTAAAAACACTAAAAACTGTAAAACCCCTAAAAACATAAAGGAAGGAGGATGGAGGAACAAGGAGGAACAGAAACCCTTGGGGCGATGGAATCGAAACAGAATACGCCGATGTTGGGTATCTCTGCGTCACCGACTAGGGGATCTGAGGATCCATTGGGGCATAATGATCTCTTTCGACTATGAAATACTAGGGTTACAAAGTCAAGAGTGACTATCACGCCATCGGCTAGGGAAAAAAGAAATTTCCTCGAGGTTGAAAAATCAGATGCTTCATTCTTCTTTGCTGGTTTTGAAGCTCCTTCCCTTGGGAAGATCATAAGAAAGGGGCGGACTACTAATGTCATGATAGATAGAGAGGTTGTTGAAGAATGTGTCAACCTATGTCGTTATTCCATTATCGCAAGGGTTTTGGTCCCTAAGGGTGAGCGCCTCTGGAAGTTCTCTGATCTTGTGAAGCGCATTTCTGATATGTGGGGATTTTCAGATTGGAAAATGACAACCATGGGGCGCGGTTTTTATCACCTAGTTTTTCCCTCAGATGAATTGAAGAGGAGAGCGTGGATCTATGGTTCTCTTTCCCTCAAGCCGGGGATTGCTTCACATACAAGAATGGGACCGGAATTTTGATCCATCTAATGTAAAGAATACTTGTGCATAGGTATGGATTCAAATTTATAAGCTGAACTGGTTGTACTGGAATCCCATAATTTTATGGGATATCACGTCGGCAGTTGGATTTCCTATTCGAATTGATAGAGAAAGTGATAATCCGAGGTTTGGTCATTACGCGAGAGTGCTGGTGGAAATCGATTTGTCTAGTACCCTTGTTGAAGAGGTTGTTTTAACCACCATTGATGACACCCTCACCTTGGAGATACAATATGAAATGAGGACCAGGTTGTGCAATGTATTCAATTTAATAGGTCACTCAACAATGGACTATAGAAGGAATAAGACCTGTAGCTTTTGTAAAGCAACAGGTCATGTTGAGGCTAACTGTCAGAAGAGAAAGGGAAAATCAAAGATTCCTGAGGAATTGGCACCTACAATAAGTTCCCTGCTTGGACGAATTTTAGGCCCCATGGAGGCCAGGGGTTCTGGATCACATGACACTAACTGCAGTAATCTAATGGAGGTTCCTACTGTCCAGGTTCTTGAATCCTCTACTACGACTGATTGAGCTAACTTAGCCCCTGTGGAGGCTGGAGATGTGGGATATCGGGGAATCGAATGCAGTAACTTACTGGCTGCTCCCTTACTGGAGGAAGGGAATGTTGAGCCTATATCTGGATTTCAGGACAAGGTACCTCCTGAGGTCTCTGGTATCATGCTAACTGATGACAAGGGAGCCAAGGAGGCTGGTGTTCTACTAGATGTTGGATCTCCTTCCCCTACTATTTCTGGAGGAATCATTCCAGATTTAATTAATTCCCCTGTCACTCCTTTGGATAGTGAAACTGAGGAGCCAAGTCAGCTGGAGCCACACTCAGGTAATGTCATCATGGATTCTAGTAAGGTGTCGTCATCTGCTGAAACTCTTCAAGAGACATTGACCCCTCTTACGAGTCTAGCAGTGGAGTAGTCATTACCTGTTCTCGCTCAGGGAGTTGCAGAAGCTGATGGATTCATGACAGTTACCTCAAAGAAATGTGTGAAGCGGAACCCCAAAGGTAAAACCGTGCAGGAAGGAATGTTCTCATTGAATGCTTTCTCTCCGTTATCAGGTAAGTTTTGGGCTGATGACTTGGATCACGCACAAGAACAACATGAAGATGATAGGGGGAACTTGGTTATTGAATCCAAGCCTAGCAAGAGACCGGCTGGACGACCACCAAAGAAGGAGGGTGGAAAGGTACACCGTCAGGATCAATGAAGATGATATATTGGAATTGCAGAGGACTTGGGAATTCCCCAACGGCCTCCACTCTTAGATATTTTATCTCGCATTATAAACCAGGGCTGATTTCAATTGCCAAGCCCAAGGTTGAGTTTAGTAAATGGAAAGGCTTCAGTTGGAGTTCCCTTCGCTACTCCCTGGGGGAACATAATGGGGATTCCAATGTAGGTGAATCATTATGGATCCTTAACCATCAAGAGGTTCAACTACTTTCTGTAGAAGTCTTCCCTCAAATCATAACCATATCAGTGAGTTTTTATGGGCTTGCAGCTTGTTTCTCCTTCGTTTATGCATCATGTTCTTACATCAGAAGACGGGAGCTGTGGGGAGATTTGGAAAGAATCAACCATAAAGTGGATTGTCACTGGATTGTGGTGGGGGACTTTAACACTGTCTTAAGGCCTGAGGAGAAAATTGGTCCTCATTTCATTCGTCCTGCTGCAAATTAATTCTCCTGTTGCATTGATTCCTGCAACTTGACAGAGATCCCAATTGCTGGGGATAAATTTACATGGGGAAGGTTCACTAGAAATGGACGGCAATCCAGTAAGCTTGACAGATGTTTTCTCCGAATAAATGAGAATGGGGTGCCTGTGGAAATTACTAGGAACACCCTTCCAAAGTATCACTCGGACCATAACCCGCTGGTGATTAAATTTCAAGATGGTTCAACAAGGTCATCCCCTCTACCCTTCAAGTTTAATAATGCATGGCTCACAATTCATGGGTGCATAGAAGCTGTCATTAGTGGCTGGAGTAATGATACCCAAGGAAATTCCTTCTTTAAAGTGGCATCTAAATTAAAAAGTATCAAATAAAAGATGAGAGAATGGAGCAGGAATTCATTCTCCAAATTGGACGATGAAATTAATGAGGTTGAATCTCAGCTTTCTCATTTCCAACTTCTGAACCAGCATCAACATGAGCCTTCGAGGGAGGAATTGCGGCTTACCTCAAAACTGGATGACCTTCTTTTGCTAAAAGAGAGGTTGATAAGAAATCAGTTCAATGTGACATGGCTTAAAGAAGGAGATAAGAACACAAAATTCATCCACTGTCTTCAGAAGGAGAAAAAGGCAAAGAAAGTTTTTAGTGTTGTACGAGTAAATGGAGCCCTCTTTACGGAAGAGCCTGATATAGCTAGTGTAGTGGTGGATTATTTCCAGGATCTATACACAGAACCTCGAACATCGCATACCTTCCAGCTTTTAAATTCCATTGAACCATGTATCAATGAGCAGTAGAACATGCATCTGGTTGCTATTCCCTCTGATGATGAGATCAGGAATGCTCTATTTTCACTCAACATGGATAACACAGTGGGTCCTGATGGTTTCAGCAATAAGTTTTTCATTTTTTTCTGGGATATTGTGCATGTTGAGGTATCCACTGTGATAAAGGAATTCTCCAGGACTGCATCTATACCACATAGGGCTAACTCCAATTTTATTTCCTTGCTTCCAAAGTTGGAGAATGCGATTGACATCAAGGATTTTCTCCCAGTTGCACATGGGAACACTATCTCGAAGGTCATTAGTAAAATTATTGTTATCATGTTTTCAAAGATCCTCAATGACATTGTTACTACAAATCAGTTTGGATTTGTTGCAGGAAGAAATATTAAAAGTTGTATATACATTTCCTCAGAGGGAGTTAATGTTATGCGTAGGAAAACCAGACATGGAAGATTTTCTCTAAAGCTTGACATCTCCAAAGCTTTTGACACAATTAGATGGAGTTTCATCTTTGATATCCTTGGAAAATATGGTTTCTCTAGAAATTTCATCATGATTATAAAATATATCCTGGAGAGTGCAAGAATGTCTGTCATGATAAATGGATCCCCAAGAGGTTTCTTTCACTGCTCTCGTGGAGTCCGGCAAGGGGACCCCCTATCAGGTCTTCTCTTTTCCATTGCTGAAGATTATTTAAGCTATTGTATTATTGGATTGGTTAATTACAGCTTCTTCACACCTCTTAAATCAAGTAAGGATCTTTATGTACCATCTCATCTGCTCTATGCTGATGATATCATTTTTTTTGGGGAGGCAAACTGTACAACACTTATTTCAATAAAGAAGCTCTTTCGGCATTATGAGGAGATTACAGGGCAATCCATTAGCTGGGGGAAATCATTCATCATCTTTGGAAAAGGAATCTCCAATTCTAGGAAGATACGATATGCCCATCTTATGGGTGTGAAGAGGAGTTCATTACCATTTACGTACCTTGGGGTTCCTCTATTTTGGGGCAATCCAAGATGTTCTCACTTTGAATCGATTTCGGCAAGAGCCATCAACCAACTTTCCCGGTGGAAAGGTAAATATATGTCACAAGCAGGAAGGGTTTGTCTGATCAATTCAGTTTTAATACCCATGCTGGTGCATGCCTTCTCGATTTACAGGTGGCCGATCGGTCTGCTTAAGAAAATTCAAGAGAAAATCAGAAACTTCATGTGGAAGAGATGCATCAATGAAAGGAATCTTGTCACAGTGGCCCGAAAAAAGTGTACTGAACCAATTGACATGGGCAGCCTTTGTATCAAGGACTTCAAAAAGTTAAATGAGTCACTCCTGGGTAACTTTTTCTGGAATCTGATCAATTCTAGAAATGAGGGTCTGGATTTCCTCAATGATAGGCTTGTTTGCAGGGTGATGAATGAATCCGCTAGCTATTCTCTCTCTTTGGTTTGTCCCTCCATCAAGTCAACATACCATGATATTATCTCCAATTCGAGGTGGATTGTCTCGAAGCAATCTAGCCTGAACTGCTGGAAAAGTACTTGGTTGGACACTCCGCTAAATACAATACATCAGCCGCCGGACAGCATGCAGAATATGCAATTTTCTGAGTTTCTGCCAAATTTTGACGACATGTCTTACATGCTTCCGAGCATGGTAGCCATGGAAATAAAGAGATATAAATTTTTTAATGTTGATACTTTAGTGTGGAAACCTGATTATTGCATAATTCTTGCTACCAAAGGATTATATCGGCACAAATGTGAGCATAGCTCCTCTGTTTCAGTGTGGATTTCCAAATTTAGGAAGTTGTTTATTCCTCCTTTAAGGAAGATTTTTTTTATGAAAAATATGGAAAGGAAGACTTCCTCTACATGGAGCGCTAAAACTGGCCAGATGGCATATTGTTTCAGGCTGTAACATTTGCTTGCGGGCGGAGGAAACTAGTAGTCATCTTTTCATACACTGAAGTATGGCTTCTGAGCTATGGCTTTATATTCAGGATGTCTTTGGAATTCATCTTAATTTGAGTAGGCAATAGGAGGTGATGATTCTTCTCATTTCGGTAACTGAGGTCGGCCTAAGCCCACAGCTTTACAATATTTTTCTAGCAGCGGTGGCAGCACTGCTCTCCTATGATTGGTTTGCCATAAATGCGGTGGCACATCGGAATAAAATAGGTTCTTTCCATGAAGGGGTGGTGAGCATTCACAGGGCCATCCATGCGCCGGAAGGTATCCAGAATGGGGAGGTGAATAATGATATGAACGACTTCCTGGTCTTGCGCAGAATTGGAATTCCAGGGAGATGCAGAAGACCGAAGATGATGAAATTTATTAGTTTGATCCCTCCGATAGCAGGACATATCAAGGTCGACGTTGATGGCGCTTCCATGGGTGTGACGGTTCCTTCAGGATGTGGCGGGGTCTTTCGTACCTCTCAGGGCATTGTAAAAGGGTGCTTTTACCACTTCCTTGGGAGTGGTACCGCGTATGAGGAAGAACTTTGGGCCATCATAGAAGCGATTCAACATGAAACCCATTTCATATGGAATAAGATCTGGATTGAATCTGATTCATCATTGGCGGTGGAGGCCTTCAGGAAGCAGTCACGACTTGTACCATGGCGACTTCTCCAACACTAGGCCGAGTGCCTCGATGCTGCCAAGACTCTTACCTTGAGCATCTCACATGCATATAGGGAAGCAAACTGGGTTGCAGATGCTCTTTCCAAGAGATTGATTGATGAAGGGTCTTCGGTATGGTCTTTCAGGACTCCTGAATTCTATTTGTCTTTATTTGACTTAGACACGAAGGGGACGAACCACACCAGGATATGCAAGCCTCCTTTGTAATGCTTTGTACTTTACTTTTATGTTTTGGAATAAATCATGGGATCATCTTTGTCTGACCCCACACCTTTTCTTCCCTAAAAACATAAAAACCCCAAAAACCTCTAAAACCCACTAAAAATATTAAAATAGTTTAAACACATACAGATGTTAAAAATCTATAAAAAATTAAATCATTAAAACAAAAAAAATCCTAAAACCCAAAAAAACAAAAAAACCTTAAAAATCCTAAATAACCCTAAATAGCATAAAAATCCCAAAATCCATAAAAAAACATAAACATACTAAAAATATCTAAAAGTCCCTAAAAATGTAAAAAATTTAAAGATACCATAAAGCCACTAAGAAAACCCTAAAAACAAAAAAACACATAATTGCTCGAAAACCCTAGAAACCCTAAAAAATATAAAATAAAATAACCAAAAAAACCATAAATTCCCTAAAAACCCATAAAAACCTTAAAAATCACTTTAAACTATAAAGACACATTAAAAAAATGTTAAAAAACTAAAAATAGCCTTTAAAACCCTAAAAACTCAAAAAACCCAAAAATACCAAAAATTAATAAAAACCTTAAAGAGACTCAAAATACATAATACCGCAAAACATCTATCAAAATCCTAAAAATTTCAAAAAAAATCCATAAAAAATACAAACCCATAAACACTAAAAAAATAATTAGAACACCTCAAAAAACTAAAAACACTTAAAATTCCTATAAACCGTAAAAATTGATAAAAACCATTAAAAACCATAAAACCCCTAAAAACTATTAAAACCCCCAAAACACATAACAAAATTAAAAAACACTAAAAACTCAAAACCCTTATACCTACAAAAATGTTAAAAAACTCTAAAAACCTTAAAATCCCAAAAACATAAAATAACCCTAAAAAAATTAAAAAACTAAAAACCATGAAACCCTGAAAATATCTTAAAAAATAAAAATCCCAAAAAAATAAGTAAAAAACATAAAAGTGAAAAATCAAAAACCCCTAAAAACACTAGAAAAACCTTAAAAACCTAAAAACACAAAAACCAATAAAAAACCTAAAAAATGAAAAAAACCATAAAAAGCCCTGAAACCCATAAAACCCACAAAAATCCTTAAAAAATATACAAACCCAGAAAAACAAATAATAAAGACTAAAAACTTTATAAACCATTCAAACACCAAGATAATTTTAAAACCATAAAAACCTTAAAAACACTAATAACTAAAAAAAATTAAAACCCCCAAAAACCCAAAAAACCCTAAAATCCCTAAAATACATTAAAATCCATCAAAACCATAAAATTCCTCAAAACCATAAAGACCATAAAAAACCATAAAAATCCAAAAAAAATCCAAAAATCCCTTAAGAACGTAAAAATAGCATAAAACCCATTAAAACCTTAAGGAAGCCTAAAAAACTATAAAACACATAAAAACCCTATAAAATTAAAATATTCTAGGAACCCAAAAACCATTAAACCATGAAAACACTAAAAACTATAAACCCATAAAATCATT
Source organism: Viscum album (assembly GCA_963277665.1). Lineage (NCBI taxonomy): Eukaryota > Viridiplantae > Streptophyta > Magnoliopsida > Santalales > Viscaceae > Viscum > Viscum album. The sequence goes on along the minus strand of OY728136.1, from coordinate 1,418,560,128 downwards.
AAAAACCCTAAAACCCACTAAAAATCAAAAAACCTATAGACTCTGAAATGGTTAAAAAAACTCTAAAAACCTTCAAAAACACAAAAAAATAAAAAAACCTAAAACAGAAGAAAATAAATAACACCTTAAACTCCCTAAACACCACAAAAATCCCTAAAAACCTAGAAAACCCTAAAAATACAAAAAAAATATTAAATATACCTAAAAACATAAAAACCCTAAAAAACATGAAAAACCCTAAGAAAACTATAAAATCTTTAAAAAACATTAAACCCAAAAATCTAAAAAAAATCTAGAAAAACTAAAATCCAAAAAATTAATAAAACCCATAAAAAATTAAAAACCAAAAAACACAAAAAACCAAAAAACTCCCACTATAAACTCAAAAAAACCATTTAAACCCCTAAAATGATAAAAAATAAAAAAACCTTAAAACACATAAAAAGAGAAAAAACCTAAAAAAAACCTTCATAAAACTCTAACCCCACAAAATTCCAAAAAACCGAAAAAATAAAATAAAAAACCTAAAAAATACATTTCAATCCCTAAAAGCATAAAAATATATAAAAATCCTAAAAAATCTTGAGAAAACATTAAAACTCTAAAAACACATAAAACCCTTAAAACCTAAAAACTTAAAATTACTTTAAAAACCCTAAAAACCTAGAAACCTAGAAAACCATAAAACCCCTAAAAACAATGAAAACCATAAAAAACTATAAAATCCCTAAAACCCACAAAAAACTCTTCAATCCCTCAAAACGCATAAAAAGGTTAAAAATATATAAAAAAATCAAAAACCCTAAAAAAATCAATAAAAACCCTAACCCCGACCCCCCAAACATAAAACAGTACAACCGTAAAACAACTGAAAATCCATAAAAACTCTAAAAACATATAAAAACCAAAAAAAATCCCAAAAAACTGAAAACTAATAAGAAAACATTAAAAAACCTGAAAACAGTAAATCCCCACAAAACCACCCTGAACCCCTAAAACACCATAAAAACTAAAAAACCATAAAAATTCCTAAATATACCTAAAAACATAAATACCCATAAATACCCGAAAAAACCTATGAAAAAACATAAAGACCTAAAAATATTAAAACTCTAGAGGCCCAAAAAATGCCCATAACCCCTAAAACCATCAAACCCATAAAACCCTAAAAACCAACTAAAAATATAAAATCCATTTAAAACATAAAAAATGATAAAAACTTTAAAACCTCTTAAACCCCTAAAAACCCGAAAAACCCTAAAACCCAAAAAACATAAAAACCCTTAAAATCGAAAAACACTCAAAATCCCTAAAAAGTCTAAAACCCCATAAAAATACTAAAAATTCGATAGAAATCAATAAGAATTTAAAAAACATGAAAAACCATGAAAATCGTGTAAACTTCTTAGAAAACCATAAAAACAAAAAAAAATGTATCCCATAGAAACCTAAAAACATAAGAAACCATAAAAAACCCTAAAACCCCTTAAAATATCTGAAAACCCTAAAAACTCATAAAAATCATAAATTTATAACAAAAATACCTAAAATGTAAATAAACCCCTAAACCACTAAGAAGACCGCAAACACCAAAAACAACTTTAAACCCCAAGAAAACTGAAAAAAAATATTCCAAAACCCATAAACTCCCTAAAAACCCTAAAAGGCCCTAAACACCGTAAAGACACTAAAAACTATAAAACCACCTAAAACCTTAAAAACATTGAAAACCCTAAAAACATAAAAAAACTATTAACTTTAAAAACCCATTAAACCCCTAAAAAATTAAAAAACACTAAAATCCATTAAAAACCCTAAAAACTCAAAAAACCCTAAAACCCCAAAAATCAATAAAACAATAAAAAATTAAAAACCCTAAAAACATTCATCACATAAAAAAACATAAAAAACCAAAAAATATTAAAATATCCCTAAAAATCCTAAAATTTTAAAATACCCTAAAACCCCATAAAACATTAAAATACTTAAACCCCCCCTAAAATTCTATTAATTCTAAAAACCGAAAAAATGCTAAAAACACTAAAACTCCAAAAAAACCCGCAAAATAACAAAAAAACTCTAAAAACTGTAAAAAACCTAAAAACCCCAAAAATTACCTAAACCCATAAAAACTCTAAAACCCTAAAAACCTCTATGAAAACCCTAAAATACTAAAAAAACATAAAACACATTAAAATATTAAAATGCTAAAAATATAAAAAAAAACATTAGAAAAGACCCTAAAAACCACAAAACTCTTAGAAACCTTAAAAACACTAAAAATCGCTAAAAACCAAAAAACCCACTAAAAAACTAAAAAACCATTAAAACTATAGAATCATTAAAACACTCTAAAAACCATAAAACCCTAAAAAATAAAAAAAACATAAAACCCCCAAAAAACTATAAAAATAATAAAAACCATAGAAACCAAAAAATAACATAAAACCATAAAACATAAAAAAAATAACACCGTAAAAACCACTAAAAACTCTAAAACCCATTTAAACCCCTAATTTTTCTAAGAATATTTAAAAACTATTAAAACCCCTAAAAACTAGTAAAAACCCAGAAACCATAAAAACTCTAAAACCCCTAAAAACCATAAAAATATCAAAAAATACTAATACTTAATAAAAAAACCTAACAAATTCATATAAATATAAAAAATATAAAAAATATAAAAAACCACTAATGGCCATGAAACCCCCTAATAACACCTTAAAATCTGAAAATAATTAAAACTCTTAAGAAACCTAAAACATGATAAAACCCTAAAAACATTAAAACCCCTAAAACCCTAAAAATACCTAAAATCCCTAAAACCTCTACAAATCCTAAAAATCCATAAAAATTACTAAAACATTAAAAGGCCAAAATTCCCTAAGAAAACATTAAAAACCTAAAAACATTTAACTCCCCTAAAACCTAAAACCTATTAAATTCCCCAAACCCCCAAAAAAGCCCCAAAATACCCTATAAACCCTAAAACCATAAAAAACCTAAATAAATGTCCCTTAAACCCATAAAAACCTAAACTCACTAAAAACTCTAAAAACCCATAAAATCATTAAAAAAATTTAAAAATCCTTGAATCCCATATAAATATCAAAAAACCCCTAACAAAACTAAAAAACATAATATCATAAAGGAATGATCTTGATTGAGCTATCATAGATCTCATGAGTTCCATGACCACATTGGTTTCACTGCAATGTTTTGGAACCAGGTTCCTAGGTGGATTATGTTTTCTTTCCTTCCTTTAAGGGTTCTTTGATGGTCTCTTTGATGATTTTTTTGTTAATCTGGTTTCACTTCATGGATATTTTTTTTTCATTGGTTGGGAATTTCCCTTTTGTGTGTGCTTTTAGTTCTTCTAATCATTTTTTATAATTGGTTGGATTATGGTTTTCTATTGTTATTTCCAGTAGATCCATATGTTCTCTTGGTTTTTTCATCATGTTCGCTTTGGATTGTTGTTCAGTGATACCTCATTTTTAGTTCTTTGTTGGTTCATTGGCAGTCAACACTCCTTGTTCATCAGGTTCCTTGATGGATTCATTTAGGGATTTTGGGTTCACCAATGTATGCTGATTTATGGGGTGGAGGAAAATTTCTTGGTGGTTCATCAAAGGTGATGGTCCTGTTTACCAGCCTATTGATGGGTTTCCAGGTTCATTATCATGGTTCTTGAAGGTTGACTATTAACAGGTCGTGTCTCATTGTGTGGGTGCATGGGCCTTCGTTCCAGTAGTAGGTGCTCATTTTTTCTATTTTCCTTCGCTTGGTTTGATTTTTCCTATAGGTCAATGCCTCATCGGGTTTGTGGGTTTTCTGGTTCTGGATGTTGGTTAGAGGTGTTGTGCGCTGGCTCTCTTGGTTCTCTCATCTGTCGGTTTGATTCTCCTAGTTCATCATGAAGGATTTCAGCTTCTATTTCAAGATGCGTTCTTTGATTCTTGTTGTTCATGGGTCACTTTAGAATTCATGCTAGAAAAATAATGTTTTCTCAGGGTCACTTGGGTTCATAATTTATAATTGGTGTGTGAGGATTTTTTTCTCCATAGTAGGCTCATATGAGGGCAATGTTTTTTTTGTATTTTTTACTTGGTGTATCATATTGATGTTTTTCAATTCATGGTTTGAGGTTTGTATATTTTTTGTGTTTTTAGTAATTTCAATGTTTTTGGGTTTATGGTCCCGTGATCTTGGTTAGAGGATTTATCTTCATCATCTGGTGACACTAATTCTACTATCCTTACTTTCTCAATTCCTCGTTTTCATCAAGATATGGGCATACTGTTCATTGACTGATGACACTTATGGTTAAATTTTTGGGATTTTTTCATCAGACATCAACACTCTTGGTTCATTGTTCATTTTCTCTTCAGGGTTGGAAGATGATTAATATATCATGGGTAGAGGTGTGCTTTCTTTGGTGCTCCTAGATCACTGATTTTCTAGTTGATGTTTCATCAATTTGCCTCTATAGAAATCTACATGGGTCTCCATGGGTTTCAAGTCAGTGGTAGCAAATTATCTTTATCTTTTCATGCTCTAGGATTAATTCTGCTCCTTGTGGTTTCTTATTTTGGGATTAAGGGTTATGATACCTGAGTTCTTGGTATGAGATGTTCAAGTATTACTCGATGATGTATATTATAATGGAAGGTTACTCAATATTTTATTTTCATCATTAGTTTATTCATCAGCACACCTTGTTCATTGGTTTGATGGTTTGGTTCGTTGGCCGGCATCACCCCAGTTTTTTTGGTTCATCGTTTATCAACACTACAAGTGCATAGGATAAGGATGGTGATTTTTGTAGCTTTATGGTTCGTCAGTCACCAAGTTTCCTTTTCTTCTAGGTCATATCTATAGATTCCTACTTCGAGGTGGTCTCAGATGAGGATGTGGGATTCTTCATGGATGGGTGATGTGTTTCAGTGTAGGGGATTTGGCTTTGTATGTGCTACTTAATGTCATGGTGGCATGTCATGGCTCAGGTTAGTGTTGGTTACTCTATTGGTATGGGATGTATGATGGGAATTTAGGGATGGTGGTAGGGTTCTACTGTGGTGTTGAGATAAGGCTTGTCTTGGTTTTCCTTTTTAGTTGCTTTTGGTCTAGCATTGAAGATGTAGGGTGTTGGGATCTAATTGAGTTGTTGTAATGAGATGGGTTCATGATGATTATGGCTGTGAGGTTCTGTTTTTCTACAGGGTGGGGGCTTCAGTTGGAGTGAGACTAGGAGGTAATTTTCGAGTAGGCCTTGGGGTTTTGGTGCAGTGTTTCGAGGAGTGTTGGTTGTTTTTTGGGTGATGTGTTGTTGTGGAGTGGGATGCTACTCATGTTCTAGTTTCTTGTGGTTCGGAGCTAGTTGATGGGTGCTAAAGATTAAGTCTATGTCGGTGTTTCTACAATATGTGGTTATAGAGTTGGGTGATGGTTGTTGGATTTTTTGGTCTTCGTGAAGTTTCTAGGGCCTGTTTTTTGAGTTGACGGTTTGGATGGGCTTTATGAGGTTTTGTCGAGTTATTTCCCAAGATATGGTTTTTTTGTCCTTCATGAGGGTTCTCAAGACCATTTTTCTAGGTTGTTATCTATTCTTCATGGGGTTTATCAATCCATTTTCAAGGTGGGTTTGTATATGCTTCTTGAGTTTTCTCAGGCCCATTTTTTGGGGTATGGTAATTCGGTCTTGACGAGGTTTCTCAATCATGTTTTCCTTTTTCTAATGGTTTGGTCCTTTGAGCCATTTGGTTCAACCTTTGGGTGACTGTGTTTTACTTAAATTCATTTATTTTTATATATTTCATTCTATTTCCTCGAAAAAAACCATTAAATTAATAAAATTCCTAAAAACCATTAAAATCCTAAAATATCCCTAAAATCCCTAAAAAGGTAAAAAACCCCAAAAAATGATGAAAAAAAATTAAGAAACTTTTAAAACAAAGAAAACATAAAACCCCTAAAAAAGTCAGTAAAAACCCAAATAACACTATAAACCCTAAAACCCTCAAAATCCATAAAATCCCTAAATACCCTAAATACTAATAAAATCCTAAAAATGCTCTAAAAATCCCAAAAAACATATAAACCCCTAAAAGTTCTCAAACCCCTAAGAAAACATTAAAAACCTTAAAATAACTGAAACTTTGAAAAACCAAAATATATTGAAAACATAAAAATACCTTCAAACCCCCCCCCCCCCCCCACACCCAAAACCCATAAAAATCCCTAAAACCATAAAAACCAGTTAAACCCATAAAAACCCTAAAACCACAAAAAACACTAAAAAACCTTTAAACCCATAAAATGTAAAATATTATAAAAAACCATAAAACCCCTAAAAATCATAAAAACATTAAAACAACAACAAAAACTATAAAACCCTAAAAACCTTTAAAAACCCAAAAACCCCTTAATGACCCAAAAAACCCAAAAACCCATAAAAATCCTATGAAATCCAAAAAAATCCCTAAAAATGTTAAAAACCCTAATAACCCTAGAACCCATAAGAAAACCATAAAAACCTAAAAAGCCTTAAAATCCTTAAAATATATAAGAAGGCTAAAACCCTATAAATCCCTAAAACCCCACAAAACCCAAAAACCATAAAAATTATTAAAATCCTAAAAACCCATAAAAGTCACACAAATCCATAAAAATCTAAAAAAAGTAAAATTCCCTAAAAACCCAGAAAACCACTAAGAAAACCTTATAAACTAAAAAAAATTGAACAACTAAAAACCCTGAAAATATGAAAGAACCTAAAAACCATTAAATTCCCCAAAATCCCGTAAATACAATAAAAACCCTACAACATTAAAAATATAAAAAACAATAAAAATCATAAAACAAAAAAAAACTCTACCAACCCTTTAAATACATAAAAACGTTTTAAAAAATAAAAAACATTAAAAACCCTAAACACTCAAAAAGACCCAAAAAACACCAAAAAATCATAAATCCCAAAAAACACCTAAAAATCAAAAAACCGTAAGAACCATAAAAATCATATAAAGGGATAAAAAAATCACTAAAACATAAAAATCCATAAAACCCTTGAAAACCATAAGAAAACACTGAAATTCTAAAATCTCTTTAAATCCCTAAAAACCTTGAAACCCCAAAAATCCCTAAACACCCTAAGAAACCATAAAAATCATAAATAAATCCATTAAAACCCATAAGAATGTAAAAACCCCTAGAATCCTTCAAAACCCATAAGAAAAGCATAGAAATATAAAAACACTTCATACCCCTAAAATCCTAAAAAATCTAAAAAACCAAAAAAACCTAAAAAGATCTTAAAACCCTCAAAACACCTCAAACCCATAAAAGAACCTATAACCCTTAAAACCCTAAAATAATTAAAACCCAGAAGAACACTAAAAACTATTTAATCCCATAAAACTTTTAAAAACACTATAAAACCCTTAAAACACTAAAAACTCAAAAAAAATCCAAAATACCGAGAGAGAAAAAAACAGAACACCCTAAATCCCCTAAAAACCCTAAAAATCCCTCAAAACCCTAAAATCCAATGAAAATATGAAAAAACCTTAAAATTCCAAGAAAAACCTAAAAAACCATAAAAACCCTAAAAACCCCAATGAAAACCATAAAAACATAAAACACTTAAATCCCAAAAAATAACTAAAAATGATTAAACCCCTAAAAACCCTAAAAAACTAAAAAATCCTAAAAACCATTAAAAACAAACAAACCCCTAAAACTAGTAAAAAACTAAAAAACTATTTTAAACAAACAAATAAGTTAAAAAACTAATACACCATAAATCCTTAAAAAACTAAAAAACCTTTAAAACTCAAAAAAAGTATTAAACACGAAAAAACTAAAGGCCTTAGATGCCCTAAAAATCCCTAAGAACCATAAAAATAATATAAAATCTTGAAAAATATCAAAAAACATAAAAAACCAAAAAATAATGAAAAATTAAAGAAAACCTTAAAACCTATAATTAATTAAAACTAATAATAACCAAAAAAACCATAAAACCCCCAAAAACTCTAAAAATAACTTAAACCCAAAAACCCAAAAAACCCTAAAACCCCCTAAAAATATTAAAAATCATAATACTCTTTAAAAAACCTAAAACCACAAAACACTATAAAAACCCACTAAACATATAAAAACATTAAAAAACTCTAAAAACATTTATACTATACAAAGGCAGAGAAAAACTCTAAAAACCGCAAAAAACTGTAAAAACCCTTAAAAACCTTAAATCTCCCACAATCCATAAAAACACTAAAAACCGTAAAACATCCTAAAACATCCAAAAAATCCCTAAAAACATAAAAAACCTAAAAAACCTAAAATATCCTAAAAACCATATGAAAACTGTAAAAACATAAAAGCACTTAAAACCCCTAAAAACCTAAAAAACACAAAAAAAACCAAAACCCCAAAAACCCCAGAGTCTATAAAACCCAAAAAATACCTAGAAACCCTAAAAACATAAAAAACATAAAAAACTGAAAAAATACTTAAAAATATAAAAAACCCCAAAAAACATGAAAACCCTCACAAAACATTAATAAACTAAATACACTTTAAACCTGTAAAAACCCAGAAAATTCTAGAAACCATAAAAAACCTAAAAAACAAAAAAAACCATAAAAACCATAAAACCCCAAATATATTAAAAACCCTAAAACCCAAAAAAACTCTAAAAACCAATTAAATCCATAAAATGTTAAAAACACTCTAAAAGAATAAAAATCAATAAAAAACCCTACAAAACCAAAAACCCATAAAAATACAAAAAACCCTTAAAACCCACAAAATCGCTAAAAACCCTAAATAGAAAAAACAAACCTAAAAATCCCCCAAATCCATAAAAACATAATACCCCTAAAAACACAAGAAAACACTATGAAAACCGTAAAAAACTAAAATCACTTAAAACCCATAAAACATAAAGAATTCAAATAACCCCACTAACCCTAAATACCTAAAAATCCCTATAAACACTAAAAACCATAAAAATCAAAATAAATCATGAAAAATCACTTAAAACATAAAAACCCAAAGGAACATAAAAACACATAAGAAAACCTTTTAAACCTAAAATCACATAAAACAACTAAAACCGTAAAAATAATCAAAAACCTGAAAAGATCATAACCACCGTAAAGTCCCTTAAAACCCATAAAACCCATAAAACCCCTAAAAACATTAAAACCCCCTAAAACCATTGAAATCATTTTAAAAATCTAAAAACCATTTAAACACATAAAAATGTTAAAAAAAATAAAAAAACATTTAAACCCCTAAAAACGAAAAACAAACCCTAAAAAAAATAAAAATAAAAAAAAATCATAAAATCATTAAGATCCATAAAAGACATAGAACCATAAAAATCATAAAAAACTGATAAGAATCCCTAAATATTTTAAAAACCTTAAAACCCTCAAAACCCCTATAAAACCTTAAAAACCTAAAAACTCTTAAAACCCCTATAAAAACAGTAGAAACTCTAAAGGTCATAAAAAACCCCTAAACCCCCTAAAATGCATAAAACCCCCTAAAAACCTTAAAACACTAAAAACCATAAAACCCCAATAAAAACTCTAAAAACCCTTTGAGAAACTAATTTTTTAAAAAACTATAAAAACCCATAAAATCTCAAACCAAATTATATAATACCCTAAAAACCAAAAACCAAAAAACCCCTTACAATTATTAAAAACCCTAAAATCCTTGAAAATCCTACAAACCTAATAATGCCTAAAAATTTTAAAACTCCATAAAACCTATAAAAATCCAAATAAAACAAAAAAAATAGAAACCCTTAAGATCCCAAAAAACCTAAATAATTCCAAAAAACCCAAACCCCTAAAAAAACATAAAAATCCCTAAAAACCATAAAAACCCCTAAAAACCATAAAAATCCTAAAACCCACAATGAAACTCAAAAAGATCCTTTAAACAACTTGAAATTTTAAAAAATTCAAAAATACCTTAAAACCCTAAAAAACTAAAAAAACCATAAAACCCCAAAAAACTCTTAGAACACCTGAAACCTTAAAAACCCCCAAAATATCTAAACACCATAAAAATTATTTAAGATCCCTAAAAATACCTAAAAACATAAAAAACTGAAAATCCTAAAAATCAATGAGAAAACCTTAAAAAAAATAATTAAAACCCCTAAAAACCTAAAAATGATAAAAACCCTAAAAATATTGAAAAACCTGAAAACCCTTTAACACACGTAAGAACACCAAAAAATCCTGAAAACCCATAAAAACCCTAAAAAACACTAATAACCCTTTAAACCACTTTTAAAAAAACAATATTAACATTAAAACCCATAAAAAACACAAAAAACACAAAAACCTCAAAAACCCTAAAAACAAAAAAAACTAAAAAAACCTAAAAACCCCTAAAAACCTATAAATCTCTAAAAACTAAAAACCCAAATATATCCTTAAAAATAACTAAAAACACATAAATCCCTTAAAACCCCTAAAAACAAAAAAAAAATACTAAGAAAAACATAAAACACTTCAAACCCCTAAGAAATCGAATAATGCAAGAAACCCTATAAACCCCTAAAAACAATAAAATGCCCAAATCCCCACAAAATTGATAAAAAACATAAAAAATAATATAAAACCTATAAAACATAAATATCCATAAAAATTTAAAAAACCCTAGGAAAATATTAAAAACCTAAAAAAATTAAAAACCCTAAAAAACCTATAAATGCAAAAAACCTGAAAACCCTCTAGAAACCATAAAAACAACTAAGAACCTCAAAAATCCCAAAAAACCTGTAAAAACCCTAAAAAATTCTAAAAACTATAAAGACCATTTAAACATCTAAATATGTTTAAAAAATATAAAAAACCTCTAAAACCCTAAAAAAATAAAAAAATAAACCATAAACCCATAAAAACCCCATAAAACCCTAGATAGTAAAAAAACCCATAAAACTCTTGAAATCCCTAAAAACCCAAAAACCCCAAAAAGTCATAAAAAATCTAGAAAATCCCTAAAAATGTAAAACCCCTAAAACTCCTAAAAATCCTAAGAAAACCATTAAAACCTAAAAACCCTAAAACCCCCCAAAACATTAAAAAATGTTTAAAACCCTTACAACCTGAAAGGTCTTATAACCATAAAAAACCCTGAAAGCAATTCAAAGACCTAAAATTCCATTAAACTATCATAAAAACACTAAAAACTCAAAAAATAATTTTAATCAACTAAACAAATTAAGATCCCAAAAATTCTAAAAACAACACAAACCCCCCCAAAAAACCATAAAAACGTAAAAACCCAAAAAAAAACCCCCTAAACACCTAGAAATATTGAAAACCACTAAAAATACATAAAAATCCGAAAAACCCCTAAAAATTATAAAAAAGTAAAAACCCCTGAAAAACCGTAAGAAACCCTTAAAAATATAATACCCCTAAAAACCAAAAAACACAAATAACCCTTAAAACCCCAAACAACCATTAAACCCTCTAAAACCATCCCAAACTCTTGAAACCCTAAAAATGTAAAAAATCCAAAAATTCCCTAAAAATTCCTAAAAATAGAAAATACCATTAAAATGATGAAAACCCCAAATAAAACATTAAAGGCCTAAAAACACTTAAATCTGAAAAAAACCAAAAAAATGCTAAAACCCCTAAAAATCATAAAGAGACCCTAAAACCTTATAACACCTAAACCCATTAAAAACATAAAAACCCATAAAACCCATAAAATCCCACTAAAATTTCTTTAAACACTTAGATTTTAAAAAAATATATATAAAAAACTTTTAAAACCCTTAAAAACTCAAAAACCCATTAAAACCAAAAAAAATAAAACCTTAAAATCCCTTAAAAAAATTTAAACCCCATAAATTCCCTCAAAATCCCTAAAAACTCATAAATATCCTAAAAATTCCTAAAATACCAAAAAATATAAAAAACCCAAAAAACATTGAAACCCACTTAGAAAAACCTAAAAATCTAAAAACCTAAAAACACTTAAAAACCATTAAAAAACACTAAAACCCGAAGACACTTATAAACCCACATAATCCATAAAGACCCTAATACAATATAAAAATTAGAAAAAATCATAAAGAATCGCTAAAAATTTTAAACCCTAAAAACCCTGAAACCCTCCTAAGAAACTATAAATACCAAAAAATTATTAAAACCCCTAAAAACATAAAAATCCTAAATGATCTTAAGATCCCTAAAAACCCCCCAAAAACAATAAACCCATAAAAAATATGAACCTTAAAAATCGAAAAAACACTTTAAATTCACTAAAAACATTGAAAACCCCTTAATCCCTAAAAATGTTAAAAACACTAAAAACCCATAAAAACCCTAAAAACTCAATAAAAATTCAAAAAAAACAATAATAACATAAAAATCCATAACAATACTAGTATAAAAATCCTAAAAAAGTACTAAAAACCCAAAAAACATAATTAACACTAAAATCCTAAAAAGCCCTAAGAAAATTGTAAAGCCCAAAAAATGCCTAAAAGCCCTAAAAACCTAAAAGTGCTAATAACCTTAAAAATTGTAAAAGTGAAAAACAATTAAAACCACAAAAACTCTAAAAACCATAAAAAACCCCAAATCCCATAAAAACACTAAAAACCATCAAAAACTCTAAAATCCCCTTTAAACCACTAAAAAGGATAAAAAAATTTAAAAACCTTAAAATCCATAAAAACAAAAAAAACGTTAAAACCCAAAAAACCCTAAAAACTATAAAAACCCTAAAAACCATTAAAATCACTAGAAACCCTAAAAAATAGAAAAACCATAAAAAATGAACAAAAATACCTAAAATAAAATACATAAAAACCCAGATAAACCTAAATAAAACATTGAAAACCTAAAAAAATTAAAACTCCTAGAAAACAAAAAAAATGCTAAAACCCCTAAAAACCCAAAAATCCATAAAAAGAAAAATACCATAAAAACCTAAAACCCTTAAAACCCCTAAAACCCATAAAAACACTAAAACCCAGTAAAAATATAAAATCCCTTTAATCCCCAAAAAACATTAACATACTCAAAAAATTGATAAAAACCATAAAAACTTTAAAAAATACTAAATGACCAAAACACCATAAAAACCGAAAAATCCCTAAAAACCCTAAACCCCTCAAAATCCCCAAAATCCAAAAAATTGTAAAAACATTAAAAAACCCTAAAGATATGTTAAACCATAAAATACCCTATAAACCTAGGAAACCCTAAGAAAACCTAAAAACCCTAAAAAATTAAAATTCATAAAAAAACTTAAAATTGCATAAAACCCATAAAACCCTAAAAACATAAAAAAACATAAAGACGCTGAAAACCCTAAAACCCCCAAAACAACACTAAAACTCTAAAACCCCTTTATACCCCTAAAAACATTATAAATTCCAACAAAACACAAAACCCTCTAAAATAAAAAAAACAAAAAAACTCAAAATAATATATGAAAACACTAAATACACTAAAAAACTTTAAAATCCCTAAAAACCCTAAAAAATAATGAAAATCAAAACAAAGACCTAAACATACCTAAAAATGTGAAAACCCCTAAAAATCATAGAACAAATAAGAAATCATTAAAACTCAGTGAAATTAAAATCCCTAAAACCTGAAAATTCTAAAAACCCAAAAAAACCCTAATACCCCTCAAAATACATAAAAAAATAATATTCCTAAAAAATCCCACAAATCCCCAAAAACAGAAAAAAAAACCCTAAAACCCCTAATAACACTTTAAAAACATAAAAATTATAAAAATCATAAAAATTAAAATAATGTTGAAGCCCTTAAATACCCTAAAAGTCGTTAAAACCTAAAAAACCATGAAAACCATGAAAACCCCTAAAACCCATTAAAATCCATAAAGACTAATAAAAACCTTAAAATCTACTAAAAAATCTAAAAATCCTTTAAATCCCACAAAATATTGAAAAAATATAAAAAACCTTAAAAAACCAACAAACTAAAAAAATCTTAAGACCCCCAAAAACCATAAAAGCATTAAAACCCCTAAATCCCCTAAAAAACTAAAAACCCTAAAAAATAATATATATCATAATAAAACTGAGAATAATAAAAATATAAAAAACCCCTATAAAAACTGAAAATCCTTATGCAAACCTAAAAACCTAAAAACACTCAAAACACATAAAACCGTTAAAAAAACCTTAAAACCCATAAAAATAGAAAACCCAAAAGACAATAGAAACCCATAAAAACATTAAAAACCACTGAAATCTCTAAAGACCCTTTAAAACCCTAAAAATGCTAAAAAATAAAAAAACCCTAAAAACCCTTCAAACCCTTCAAAAAACCCAGAAATCAATAAAACCCAGAAACCCTCAAAATATCAAAAAACACTAAAAACTATAAAAATACTCAAAATCTCTAAAAATCCCAAAAAATGTAAAACCTCTAAAAACCATGAAACCCCTAATAAAACTATAAAAAAGCACTTAAAACCCCTAAAACCCCTAAAAACTCTAAAAGGCCTAAAAACCATAAAACCCCTAAAAAACTGCCCTAAAACCCATTAAAAGATAAAAACTAAAGACTCTAAAAACCTTTAAACCCATAAAAATGTAAAAACACCTAAAAATCAAAAAATATCTAAAAACTCCAAAAACAACCCTAAAATCCCAAAAAATCATAAAAAACTAAAAACACTAAAACCCCCAAAAAAACACCTAAAATACCTAAGAACCATCAAAATCCTAAAAATTCATACAAATACCAAAAGAGATAAAAACATTAAAATCCTAAAAAATATTAAAAACACTAAAATCCTAAAAACTGTAAAAACCCTAAAAAAGCATGAAAACCTTAAAAACCCCTAAAAACCATAAAAACAGTAAAACCCATAAAACCCCTTTAGATCCATAAAAATATTATTAATGTATAAAAAACATTAAAACCCTAAAAAACTAAAAAAATACCTTCAAACCACAAAAAATACTAGAAAACCCCTCAAACCCCTAAAACTCTAAATATCCAAACAAGGACCTTAAAATCCCTAATTTAAAAAACCCTAAAAACCCTAAAACCATAAGAAATACTTAAATCCCTTAAAACAACTTAATCCCTAAAACCCCCGAAAAGCGATAAACCCCTAAAAAACATGAAAAAACCCTAAATAACCCTAAAACCAATCCAAATGCATAAAAAACCGAAAACCAATAGTATTTATAAATAAGACCAAAAAAATAATAAAACCATAAAGAACCCAAAAACCACAAAAACACCTAAGAAAACCTGAAAAATCGGAAAACACATAAATCCTCAAAAAATCTGAAAAAAATTAAAAACTATAAAAATCCATTAAAGAGTGTAAACCCCTAAAAACCCTAAAAACCATAAAACCAATAAAACCCCAAAAGCCCCATAAAAACTTAAAAATAACTAAACACTCTAAAAATCCATAAACCCAAAAAATGTCTAAAAAATCTCAAAAACCATTAAACCTCTAAAAAATTCAAAAAACCCTAAAAACATAAACACCAAAAAACCTCTAAAAACCCTAAGACCCCCCATACCCTCAAAATCCCTATAAACCAAAAACCTAAAAATTACCTAAAATTCATAAACATATAAAAAACCAAAAAGACTTTTAAAACCCTTAGAAAACCTTAAATATCAAAAAATACTTAGAAACCGCAAAACCTTAAAAACACTTAAAACCCTAAAAAACCAAAAAAACCCTAAAAAACATAAAACCCCCTAAAAAATAGAAACCCATAAAAGCCCTATAACCCACTGAAACCCAAAAAACCCTTTAAACCTCTAAAATCTTAAAAAACACCAAAAACAATTAAAACCTTAAAAACTAAAAAACCCCTAAAAATACCATAAAAGTTCCTAAAACCCTTAAAACACCTAAAAACATAAAACCACTAAAAAAATAAATACCATAAAACCCAATAAATTTTTTTTATCAAAACTCTAAAAAATCTTTAAACCCCAAAAAATGTTAAAAAAACTCTAAAAACATAAAACTCTTAAAAACAAAAAAAAAACTAAAAACACAAAAAACCATAAAACCCCTCAAAATCCCTGAAACCCCTAAAAATCCATAAAATTCCTAAAATATCTATAAACCCCTTAAAAACATAAAATACCTTGAAAATGATAAAAAAATATTGGAAATCCTTAAAACCATTAAAAAATAAAACCCCAAAAAACCTAAAAATGATAAAAACCATAAAAACCATAAAAACTATAAAACCCATAAAAACCATAAAAACACTAAAAATCAATAAAAACCATAAAACTCACTAAAACCATTCAAAACCCTTTAAACCCATACAAATGTTAAAAACTATTAATACCCATAAAAACACTTAAAATCTCAAAAACACATAAATCCCCTAAAACCCATAAAAATCATATTAAAAGACCTAAAATCCTTAAACATGTAAAAAACCAAACAAATAATGATAAATATTAAGAAAAACTTCAAATAAAAAAAATCATGAAACTCCTAAAATACTAAAATCCCTAAGAACCCTAGAAACCCTAAAACCCCCTCAAATTCCTCAAAATCCCTAAAACCCATAAACATAACAAAAAACCTAAACATCCATAAAAATTTAACCCCCCTAAAAACTCTTAAAACACCTAATAAATCCTTAATAATTGAACACACATTATACCCTTAAAAACCTAAAAAATACTAAAAATCATGAAACCCTAAAAGACCCTGTTTCGGACTATTTCCCTTCGAGGAGATGGAGGACCAATGCACCCAACTGTCGATCTCACTGAAGGCTGAGCCCCGCTTGATTACTAAAGTCAGGTACACCGGTCTTCATTTCGAAACACCCAATGGTTCCATATCCAACGATACACGGACCTGCTTTCCAAAGGCAGACGTCCACTAGGTGGTTTGGCCAGCGATTCTTAAAAACTCACATTGGTTGAGAGGATGGGATGTCGGGCTCATCGCACCCTTTTGGGGGGAATTATTTCCTGTTCCGGGACTCTCTTATAGATTTAAGATGTATTCATATGTTCACGGATCTTTGGTTTATACCCAAGAATAGTATCCACGGATTACTCCTGGTTGGCAATGGTCAGCTGAACACAGGGGTTTGGAATCATTTGTGCCTAAGGTTTACCATCCCTCGTTGGATTAATGTCCCTAAGGAGTCTGGACTCACTGAGGCGACACTTGGAGTGGTGCGGTGAACCGGTGTGAAGATAGTCGGATCGATCTATTGTTGGGCTTGATCCTCTTGGAGGCTTCCTACATACCCCACCTAGGAGACATGGATCAAAGTCAATGTAGTTTTAATGTATAGTTTAACGTCATACGGGACGAAGGCGATCCGACGTGAAGGTTTTCGAAACAAATGGGTGGTGGGATTGAAACTCTGAGAGGCTTCCTATGTACCCTGCTCAGGATACCGGGAGCAAAGTCCTCATAGTTCATTTGGGTGTGTCTGAGAACCGACATAAATATGGACCTGGGGTCCGATGGTGATCGGGCTTGAACCTCTGGGAGGCTCCCTATGTACCCTGCCTAGGAGGTAGGGATCAAAGTCCTCATAGTTTTCAAGAGTTGGGATTATGCTCTGAGGCGGCTCATAGTAATGGATTAGGGCTTACACTCTGAGGAGGCCCATAAGAGGATGTCATGGTCGATGATTACTCTAAGCCCACGTGAGTCATGCTCAGTGTGAGAAACAAGAGGCAGCAGGGACCAGATGATCACGTCACGAAAGGTGAGTCTGTGAGAAGTGGAGTGGGTCTTACGCATAGAGTGGCCCATAAGGTCAGGGCTTACTCCTAGATGGATGCCCATGGTGAAAAAGCCTAGCAGGAGAGGGAAAGAGGTTATCATGTGCCTGTCACCTCTATTGTTCCCCGGGGAAGTACGGAAGTGCCTGGGGGCTTCCTTCTGATGGGTATTTTACTACCCCACCCCCACCCCCCCTGAAGAAGGGAGAAGTGCCCCAACCCCAAAAAGTGGAGCAGATAGGGGACTCTCGAGATCAGGCTCCACATTACCATGGGAATGTGAACCCTGGAATGCTTCGGGAACCTGCTCAACGGTTACGGAAATCCCTTCGCCCCTGCTTACCGTGGGTATGTGAACTCAAAACGGCGTTCTGGTGCGCTTGAGGGTTACACCACACGGATCCAGTGGCTCTGGGTGAGGCCTCGGCTCAAGGAAGATGAATAGGCCAATGAGGGGGTCACGGAGGATCATGCCGGATTGGAAAGATTTTATCTGGCTTGTGGAACGGGAGCTTCGAAGGCTCTGATTAGCTACGCAGGTGAAGGAGTGGTGGCACCCTTCGCGTAGGTAGGTACTAAGTGGCGGGAGAGACCATCCGCAAACCAGGGTGGTCCGTGGACTTTTGGGCATCCCGTGAACCAGGGTGGTCTGTGGACTGATAAACATTCTGCGAACCTGGGTGGTTCGCGGAACAGTGAGCATCCCGCGAACCAAGGAGTTTCATGGCTTCAGGTTCGATCCGCGTACCAGGGTGATACATGGAGGGTTCCTTTCAAGCAGTAGTGGCCAAGGGCGGAGCCGGTTGGGGGTTCATTGGTTGAGGCTTCGCCCACGTAGAAGGGTGCTACGCGGTGCGGCTGATCAGAAAAGAGGCATAAACACCCTGGTCCGTAGGGAGTGCATCCACCGTGGGGCCATGGTTCGCGGTCTTCACTTTTTTGTTATTTTAAGTTCGCGGTTCACCAAATTATTATGCGTTTTCGGTTCCTTATTAATTCGTTCCCAGGTTCATACCTGCTCTGGTTCGTGAACTGGAACATTGCTGTTTTCGAAATCCTAAGCCCTCCTTCGAAATCCTTCCACCCGAATCTGATCGATCTCCTCCAAATCATCTTCCTCTTCCCCCTTGGTATCCTTTTATAGAGTGGGGGAAAAGATGTATCTGTGGTTATGCGGCACCTTTTGCAGAGGCCCATGACCAAAAACCTGGTTTATGGCTGACTTGGTAAGTTCGCGACTCGCGGTGGGCACTGAGCGCTTCTCCCCCACAAACCGAAAGAGCTCGGGGAATGCTTCGCGGCCGCGTAGGGTTCCGCCTCCATTCCGCTAACTATTGCGGATGCGTCTTGAGCCAGTCGACGCGGTCCGCGGCTGGGGCAGTCCAGAATGGTGAACTGGGTTGGCGCTTGTCCTGCCTCGTGACCGTGGGGGTTTTCCGCCTCGGTTTCACGAACGACGACGGTCTACGGAGGAGGGACGCTTCGCAGAACCGGTCGTGCATCGTTAACATTAGACCGGTCCATGGACCGGTTTGACCTTTTCCATCCTTGAGTATTCTCCACATTTTGGTAGAATCTCCTTTGTGGATTTTTCAGAACCCTACAAACCCTAAAACCAATAAAAACCATGAAACTACTAAATCATTAAAAACCCTAAAAACCCATAAAAACACTTAAAACCACTGAAGAATATACAAACCATTTAAACCCATAATAACGTTAAAAACTCATTAAAACATTAAAATCCCAAATAACTAAAAAACCCCAAAACCCCCAAAAACCTAAAAATCCATAAGAACCCTAAATAAGCATAAAAATGCTAAAAAAATACCTAAATAGGTAAAAAACCATAATCCACTTGAAAAACCTATGAAAGACATAATAACCTAAAAACACTTAAAACCAATAAAAAACCCTAAAACACTGTGAACCTTAAAAAACTCTAAAACCCATAAACACTTGTAAAAACCTTAAACCCCATAAAACCCCGTAAAATACCTAAAACAAAAAAAGTTCTAAAACCCATTAAAACCCAAAAAAATTTAAAGAAACACTAAAATAAATTAAAAATCTATTAACTCAGAATAACCAAAAAACCCAAAAAACAATAAAATCCCAAAAAAACACATAAAATATGAAAATTCCCTAACAACCCTTAAAATTGATAATTTTTTTTAAAAACCCCTAAAAATGTAAAAAATCCTAAAAAATGTAAAAAACCAAAAGAATCCTTAAAACCCTAAGAACACATAAAACCACTAAGAAACCTAAAAATGATAAAACCCCTAAAAACCCTAAAACCCCATAAAAACCATAAAATAAAAAAACCTTTAAGACCCCTAAAAACTATGGTAACCTTGAATGCCCTTAAAAATTCTAAATACCCTTTAAAAGCTTAAAATGAAAAAAAAACTAAAAAAAATTAAAACCATAAATAAAAATAAAAATCATAAAAAAACCCTAAAAACTAAAAACCTTAAAATCCCAAAAAAACGTTAAAAATACCTAAAAATACCTAAAACATAAAAAACCCTAAAAAACTTAAAAACCCATAAGAAAACCTAAAAACCTAAAAACACAAAAAACCCACTAAAAATCTAGAAAACACTAAGAACCTTAAAAACACATAAAACCCTAATAAATCTCAAAATTTTTAAAACCTCTAAAAACCATAAATATCATAAAAAAGATCTAAAAATGCATAAAAATATAAAAATCCCTAAACCGTAGAAGAACCCAAAAAAATGACAAAAACCTAAAAACAATTAAATCCCCCCAAAACCAAAAAATTTCTAAAAACCTTACATAACCTAAAAACACAAAAAAACCATAAAACATGTAAAAATATTCAAAAAAACCGAAAACCCATAAAACCAAAAAAAACACTAAAATCTTTATAAAACCTTTAAACCCCAAAAATATTAAAAAAACTCAAAAAAAATTAAAACCATAAAAACTAAAAAAACAACTAAAGCCCCTAAACCCATAAAAAATCCCTAAAACCCAAAAAACTCTAAAATAACCTAAAACCCCTCAAAATACCTGGAAACATTAAAAATTAACAAAAATCCTAAAACTCCTTAAAAATCCATAAAAACATAAAACATTCTTAAAATCCTAAAAAATACTATGAAAACTTAAAAACATAAATACACTTTAAAACCTTAAAAATATAAAACTACCAAAAACCCAAAACCCCTAAAGACTATAAAACCCCTAAAAACCTTAAAAACCATAAAAATCTTAAAAACCCTAAAAACCATAAAACCAAAAAAAAATCAAGAACCCCATTAAACTCTTAAAATGTTAAAAAACACAAGAAAATATTAAAACCATAAAAACTCAAAAACATAAGGACCCTAAAAACCCAAAAACACAAAAAAATCCTAAAACCCATTAAAAACCATTAAATCCCCAAAAATCCATGAAATCATAAAAATCCTAAATTCCAATAAGAATACCTAACACATAAAAAACTTTAAAATCCATTGAAAACCATAAAAAACCGTAAAACCCTAAAAATATATAAAACCCTAGAAGAACATAAAAACTATAAAAATCCCTAAAAACCTTTAAAAACCCAAAAAAACCCAAAATGCTCTTAGAACCATTAAAACCCCTTAAAAACCCTAAATAACTCGCAAAAACTATAAAAACCATTTATACACATAAAAACAGTACAAAACACTAAACACCTTAAAACTGTAAAAAATATAAAATCATTAAAAACCACAAAATAACAAAACCCAAAAAAGCCTAAAACCTCTAAAAATACCTAAATACCATAAATAACCAAAAAATTAAAAAAAATCCCTTAAAATTTAAAAAAAAACCCAAAACCCTTAAAACCCCTAATAAATACATAAAAACCTAAATCCACATAAAACCCCTAAAAACCAAAAAAAATAAAACTCTAAAATACCCAAAAGTCCCAAAAGACACCTAAATACCATAAACACGCCTAAAAAACTTGAAAACCCCTAATAAACCATAAAACCCCTCCAAACCCACTAAAAACACTAAAAATTCTTTCAACCCCCAAAAACATCAAAACACTCTAAAAACCCATAAAAACCCTAAAAATTCATTAAAACCCTAAAAATACAAAATATCATAAATACCATGAAACCAAAAAAACACTAAAACCCCTCAAATTCCCTGAAAGCCCTAAAATCCATAAAATTATGAAAACCCCCTAAAAATCCCTAGAAACAAAAAAACCCCTAAAAACATTGAAACCCCCTAATAAACTTTTAAAACATAAAAACACTTTAAACCCCTTAAAACAAGAAAACCCTAAAACCCTAAAAACTATAAAGCCCCTGAAATCCATAAAGAACCCTAAAACCCCTTAAATACCCTAAAAACCCACTAAAACTCTAAAAACCCTTTAAACCCGTAAAAACTGTTAAATCTATAAAAACCATAAAACCCCTTAAAAACACAAAAATCACTAAAACCCTGAAAACCCAATAAAACCCTAAAAGTCCTAAAGCCCCTGTAAATTATTAAAAACCAAAAAAACCTTAAAAATCTAAAAAACACCCTAAAAATACCTAAAAACATAAAAAACATTAAAATCATGAAAAACCGAAAGAAAACTATAAAAACATTAAAACACTTAAAACCCATAAAACCATAAAAAACCCAGAAAACACTAAAAACCCAAAACCATAAATCCCCTAAAAACCCACAAAACCCCTAAAAACTCTAAAACCCTAAAAACAAACAAAAATCAATAAAAATCCCAAAATATCACTAAAACATAAAAAACCAAAAACCCCTATGAAAACCATAAAAACCTAACAATACTTAAAATCACTAAATAACCTAAGAATCACTAAAAACCTAAAACATACTAAAATTTTTTTAAATCCCCAAAAAACCCTAAAAACAAAAAACCTCCCCACAAAACACAAAACCTCCCCAAAAACCATAAAAAAAATAAAACCCATCAAAATCTAAAAACCCCACTAAAAACTCTAAAAACTCTAAAAACTATTTAAACCCCTAAAAATGTTAAAATAATAAAAACCTTAAAAACATTAAAAAATTAAAACAAACCTCCTAAAAACCCAAAAAACCCCTAAAATCCTAAAAACCCTAAAAAACCCTAAAACCCTTTAAAATCCTTAAAACCCCAAAAACCATATAAATCCTAAAAATCCCCCAAAAGTCCCAAAAAATGCAAAAACCATAAAACCCCTAAGAAAACATTAAAACCCTAAAGAAACATAAAATCCCTAAAAACCCATAAAATACTGAAAATCTCAAAAATACTAAATACCCTAAAAACCATAAAATTATAATAATAACTAGAAATATTAAAAACCCGGAATACCCTATGAAAATTTTAAAAACATAAAAACAAATAAACCCAAAAAAACCTAAAAAACACTAAAATCCCTAAAAAATCACAAAAAGACAATAAAATCTTACAGACCCCTAAAAACTATAAATGGCGCTAAATACATAAAAATTCTCTAAAACCTATAAAACTCTTAAGAAACCCCTAAAAACTCTAAAATCCCTTTGAAACCCTTAAAATGTTTAAAAACAATACAAAACTAAATCTCAAAAAAAAAACTAAAAACCCATAAAAACCCTAAAACACTGAAAATCCCTAAAAACCTCCAAAACCCATAAAAATCATAAAAATGGCCCTAAATCCCCAAAAACTGAAAAAACCCTAAAACACCTAAAACCCCTTAAGAAACCCTTAAAACTCAAAAACAATTAAACCCCCAAAAAATCTTAAAATACTCAAAACCCTAAAAACCTTAAAATACCAAAAACCTCTAAAAACCATAAAAACCTCTAAAATAATAAGAAAACCTAAAAACCCCATAAAAACCCTCAAAAAACTAAAAAAATATAAAACCCCATTTAAACCCATAAAATGATATAATATTCTAAAAACCTTAACACGTCTTGATGAATCAAAAAACTCTTAAAAACCCCCCAAAAAACACTATAAACTCCATAAAACCCTAAAAACTCTCAAAATTCCTAAAAACACTAAAACTCCATAAAAATTATTAAAATTCATCAACATATATAAATATTTTAAAACCATGAAAACCTCTAAGAAAAAATTTAATACATAAAAATACTTTAAACTAATAAAGTACAAAATAATGTTATAAAACTTAAAACCCTGAAAAATAATAAAAACAAAAACCCCCTAAAAAATTAAAAACGCCTAAAAACCCAAAAAAAACTTAAAAATCTAATAAAAACTAAAAAACCCTTTTAAACCCCTAAAAACATTAAAAACTCTAAAAAACGTAAAAACTTGAAAAAACTCAAAAAAACTCTAAAACCCCTTACAACCCATAAAATAAATACAAACCCAAAAAACCATAAAGATCCTAAAAGTTCTTTTCAAATCCCTAAAAATATAAAAAAACCTAAAAACCCTAAAAACCCCCATAGAAAAAAATATACCTAAAAACAATAAAAATCCCATAAAACATGAAAAATTTATAAAAACCCTAAAACACCTAAAACACGCAAAATAAACTCGAACCCTTAAAATTCCTAAAACCCTAAAAACCCATTTAAACCCCAAAAATCCCTAAAAATGTAAAAACCTTAAAAACCCCTTATAAAACCTTAAAAACTAAAAACAAATTAAAACACCTAAAATATTAAAAATAGATAAAACTGTAAAACCCCCAAAAGACCATAAAAACCATAAAAAACCCTTAAAATGATAAAACCCTAAAAACATTAAAAATCGCGAAAAACACATAAAACCCCTAAAATCTAGTTAAAACTCTAAAACCCTTTAAACCCTCAAAAAAGATAAAAACTCTAAAATCCCCTTAAACACCTAAAAACCTAAAAACCCCTAAAACCCAAAAAATCCCCTAAAACCCAACAACCCTAAACCCCTAAAACCTCTCAAAATCCCCAAAAACCCTAAAAACATAAAAATAAAAAAACACTAAAAATAACTAAAAACATAAAACCCCTAACAAAATCATAAAAACATAAATAAAACATAAACCCCCTAAAACCTCATATATTATAAAAATCATAAAAAACACTAAGACCCCAAAAACCATCAAAATCACTAAAAATTCTAATAACAATTAAAATATTAATAAGTAACTAAAATACCCAAAATTAAAAAACTCTAAAAACCCTGAAAACCCCCTAAGAATATCTTAAAAACCAAAAATTACTTCAAACCCCTAAAAAACCATGAAACGCTAAATACACTAAACGTCACTAAAAACCCTTAAAACCAATAAAACCATAAAAACATTTTTACCCCATAGAAATCCTAAAAAACTAAAATCCATGAAATCTATTTAAACCCCAAAAATGTAAAAAATCTAATAAATAAAAAAAAATTATAAAAAAGTCAAAAACCAAAAAAACATAAAAAACCTAAAACCCCTAAAAACATTTAAAACCCTTAGAATCCCTAGAAACACTGAAACCCATAAAATCTATAAAATCCCTAAAATACCTAAAAAAATAAAATACCCTAACAAACCTTGGAAACCCGAAAAAAAGCCTTAGAAACAAAAAAAACTAAAAACCAACAAAAAACCTCAAAACTATCAAAACACTAACAACCATAAAACCCCAAAAAACCTTAAACCCCATAAAAATCATAAAACCACTAAAAACATAAAAACCCTAAAATAATATTAAAACCATAAAACCAATAATTACTCTAAAAACCCTTTATATCACTAAAACATTAAAAAGTATAAAACACTTTAAAACCTAAAAAAATAAAAAACCAATCCTAGAAACCAAAAAACCCAACAAACACAAAAAAACAAATAATACTAAAATACTAAAATCCCAAAATCCCAAAAAAACATAAAAAACAAAAAAAATACCAAAAAATACCTTAAAAAGGTAAAAAAACCTAAAGAACCCAAAGGAATCTTTAGAAACCTAAAAACACTTAAAACCCCTAAAAAACTAAAAAATGAGAAAAACCCTAAATCTCATGAAACCCTAAAAACACATAACAACTATAAGAAACACTATAAACTAAAAAACCATTCATACCCTAAAAATGTTAAAAACATTTAAAAAACCTAACCCCTTAAAAAAAATTTAAAACCCCTAAACACCTTTAAAAACATAAACTCTAAAAACCCTAAAAACTGTAAACCCCCCACAAAATACCTAAAACCCTAAAAAGCCAAAAAAATTCCTCAAATATCCCTAATAACATAACCACACTAAAACCCTGAAAAAACTAAATAAAACATAAAAAACACTTAAACCCCATAAAAATTTAAAAAATGAAGAAACCCATAAAAACCCCTTTAAAAACCAAATAAATGATAAAAAACCTATAATAGCATAAGAAAACATAAAAAACAATATAACCCATAAAAACTATAAAATATAAAAACATTTTAAACAACCAAAATCATTAAAAATTATAAAAACCCTTTAGAATAATAAAAAAACACCAAAAACCCTAACCCTCTAACCCTTTAAAACCACAAACCCCTCAAGATCTAGAAAATACCCAAAAAATTTATAAAAATAATAAAAATCCCTAACCTAGAACGTAAAAATCTTAAAAACTTCTAAAACCCCCCAATAAAACCTTAAAAACCTATAAACACTTAAAACCCCTAAAAACATAAAAACTCTAAAAACCCTAAAACCCCATAAAAACACTAAACCCCTCAAAATTCACAAACATCTTAAAAACCCATAAAAATAATAAAACAAATCCATAAAAAACTAAAAACGTAGAAAATAATAAAAAACACAAAAAATCTAAGAAAACCATAGAAACTTAAAAACACAAAAAATCTTTAAAAAGCTAAAAAATGATAAAACCCCTAAAACCATAAAAGACCCCCAAACCCCTAAAACTATATTAAACCATAAAACCCTAAACACCACAAAAAATTCCAAAAACCATTTAAACCACTGAGAATTTTAATAATTCTAAAAAAATAAAACCCTAAAACCCCTCAACATTTGTAAAAACCCTAAAAACACATAAAATCATAAAAAACCCTAAAAATTCCTAAAAACATAAATCCACAAAAAAAAACTGGAAAAAATTATTGAAAATCCTTCTAATTTAAAAATTAATTAATCCCCTAAAAACATAAAAAATCTAGAAAACACAAAAATCCCTAAAAACCATTTAAAAACTAAAAAACCTAAAAACTATAAAAACTATTAAAAACACAAAAAAAAAATAAAAACAAATAAAAACTCCTAAAATACACTAGAAACTATAAAAACCATTTAAACTAGTAAAAATATGAAGTCAATAATATAAATTAATCCACAAAAACATAAAAAACCCCATAAAACCCAAAAAAATATATAAAAATCCACAAAATAAAAAAAAACCCTAAAACCCATAAATATCCTAAAAAATATCTAAAAATATTCAAAAATATAAAAAACATAAAAAAAATTAAAAACTATAAGAAAACATTATAAAAATTAAAATACTAAAGACCCCTTAAAACATAAAAACAATAAAGATCCTAAAAACCCTAAAAAACTGAAACCCCACAAAAAACCCATAAAAACCTAAAAGAATACTAAAAAATCCAAAAAATCCCTAAAAATGTAAAAACACTAAAAAGAATGAAATATATTTATAAATCCTTACAAACCTTAAACACTTAAAACCCCTAAAACAAAATAAATTCCAAAAACCCTACAAGATTATAAAAACCCCACAAACCTGCAAAGAACATAAAAAACCTTAAAAATCGTAAAACCCAAAAAAAATCTAGAAACATTTTGAACCCCTTAAATGTTAGAAAAAACTCTAAAATCCCACAAAACACTAAAAACTCAACCCCCCCCCAAAAAAAACATAAAAACCATAAACCCCTCAAAATCCATAAAACCCTTTAAACCATAAAAAAACCTAAAAAATCCCTAAAATACCAAGAAACATAAAAACTCTAAAAATCGTGAAAATCTCTAATAAAAACATAAAAACAGAAAAAAAAATTAAAACCCCGAAAAAACCTAAAAACATTAAAATATATAAAATTCCCTAAAAACCATAAAACCATAAAAACCATAAAAACCATAAAACCCATAAAACCCTAAAAATCCATAAAAACCGTAAAACCCAATATGAATTAAAACCCCTTTAAAACCATATGAACATAAAAAAACTCTAAAAATCCTTAAAACCCCTAAAATCTTAAAAAACCTTTAAATCCCAAAAAAACCCAAAAAACCTTAAACCCTTAAGAATCTATAAAATCCCCAAAACTATAAAAATCTCAAAATATCATTAAAATCAATAAAAACGTAAAAAACAATAAATAAACTAAGAAAATCATAGAAACTAAAAAACCCATAAAATCCCTAAAATATCTAAAAATCCCTAAAAACACTAAAACCCACTAAAACACCTAAAACCCTAAACCACCAAAAATCCATTCAAACTATAAACCCCATAAAACCATAAAAAACAACTAAAAACTCTAAAAATCCTTTAAACACCTAAAAATGTTAAAAACTCTAAAAATCCTCAAATAATCTTAAAAACTCGAAACAAATCTAAACCCCCAAAAAACCCTAAAGCCCTAAAACCCCTACAAATCCTATAAACCATAAAAATCCATAAAGACACTAAAAAATTTAAAAATCCTTAAAATCCCTAAATATCCCCAATAACATAAAAACCACAGGAACCCCAAAAAACCCCAACACATGATCTAAGACCCAATAAGAAGTGTCCTAAAAATTGTGTTTAATGTTTTTATATTGAGCACCTGAATCTCTATAGTAAAACAAGAAATAAGGGATATAAATCATGGAAATAAATAACAAAGGAGAGATTTGGTTAAGGTTGATCTCAAAGAGAACTTTCTTTTATGAACTCTAGTCCCAAGATTCCATAAAGGATGGAAAAAAGTTGATAACTCCAGAATTAAACAAAAACACAATGTTTTCAAAAAAACACACCATAATAGCATTATATTCATTTATAATGTTCAAAAATTAAAATGGGGTGTCTATTTATAGCTAAATAGTTATAAAAATTAAAGCAATGAGTTTCCATAGGTCAAAAAGACTGAATGAATCTTTTGATAATTTTGGAACATTCCCTTAACTTTATGCGACAAGTAACAGAACTTTTTGGAAAGTAATGATAACCCGACCACCACTATTCACTTTAAATATTCCATGGTGGGGTGGGCTTGAAATTCATAACACACCATGTCTTGGGTCTTTAAAATAATATTTAGAACATAATTAATGTAAATATGGGCCCAGATACTCCCACTAAGAAATGGTATTGCATCTCCCTTTGAAATTACTTGATTAATGCATTTACGGACTCCTTTATTATCTCTCTCCACTCCCTTGTCATTGGGATACCATCTCCTTGAGATAGGTCTTGTGAAATCAAGCACATTTCTCCCTCCTTATCAAGTCCACCTTCAAACCATCAATGAAAATATGTACCATGATCCTCTTCATCCCTTCCCTCCCCAAAATGATCTGTCTTTAAATATAAAAGTTTTAAGGGTGAATTATCAGAAACCTTAAATGTGACACTAACATTTAGATACCTTTTGGGTGACACAATATTATAGGAATTATCATTTATCATATCTAAGAATTGGAATGTTCTATATCCTCATGGATAAAGTTCTTATTTTCATTTCTCCATGAACCTCCATTTTAGTAGTTTTTTTCATATTGATCCACACATATTAAATGTATCTCTTATCCAACACTTCCTTGCTCGATCACCATGTTCTTGTAATAATGAAACTACACAAGAAAGGATTTATGGCTGGGGAAATTTAGTGGTAAAACATTATCCCTTTAATATAATCATGATAAGATCACCCCTATAAATATCTATTTATATCTCTTTTTCCTAAAAATAAACTCACTATTCCCTGAAAACTATTTTTTTACTCTTATATTCAGTCTTTTTTTCAACACTTTTATTTCCATCATTTATTTTGATGTCACTCGTCATTCCTTTTTCAGTCGGAAATTATCCATTCTCTTTATTTTCCACCTTTTATTTTTATCTCTTTAATAATCTCTTCCAATCCTCAATTGGTCTTTATAAGCATGAATGGCCCCAAAGGTGTAAATACGATAGTCCTCCCATTTTTTTCAATATAACAGAAGTTGGTGTATCCATCATATGTGACCCTCCTATCAAATTTCCAAGGCCTTCCAAATAATGAATTACTAGAATTCATGGGAAATTCATCACATATCAAATTTTATTCAGGCATACAAATAGAAAATGGATCATGGGCTTACTTGGCCACTTTAACCTCCCCATTATTATTTAATTATTATAATCTATAAGTCCTAGGATACTTGGTCGTCGATAAAGCCAATTTATCAACAATCAAACAACTTTCTATGTTTGTGAAACTACACCCATCGGTCGCTATACTGCATACCATATCTCTGAAGAGTCATTTGTTATGAAAAATGTTCTCTATTTACTATTTATAATGTTCTCCTTTAGTTTGAGAACTCAATCCACACCTTACCACAAGTATTTACACATGTACATGGAACTCTATTTCCATATCTGAACACCCCTCATGTGGTGTCATTTCATCTTCTCTAGATTTAGCACTAAGAACATATCCATTATCCAAAAATAATCATGATCTTATTATTTGGGAATTGGGAGGAAATATTTTCAAATAATTTACATTTAAAACATTTGATATCACCTTATTTAGAAATAGCCATACCCTCTATTTTACCTTTAGATTTTGAAAATAAGGGTTTTGGTTTTGTCACATCCTTTAAATCCATTTTATGTTCCATTACATGTTCTTGTGGTTTGGAATATTTAAACAATATTGAATATTTATAATAATTACCATATTATTTATGGATCATCCTTCTTACCTTTACTTTCCTCTCAACTTTAGTATCCTTGTAAATTATATCCTCCATATCCCAATAGTGGTGCATGTACACTATGTCCCAAATATCATGGTTTAGGTCATTCACAAACCTTTCCATTAATGGACTCTCACTCTTCATTAATATTAGTATCAATAGTGATGATCTCCATATCATTATGATTCTCATAAACACTCATATCTCCTTGCTTTAAACCCTTAAAATTGAGGAACAAGTCAAGATAATAGTGGCTAGAAATAAAACCCTTATGTGTTTTCACTTTCATCTCCTACCAAGTGTGTATGGTTCTCTATAAAATATTTTTTTGACTAAATTTTAGTTGGTCTCACCTGATACTATCATGGTCGATGAATTATATAGCATCTAACTTTTTTCTATTTCCATGTATGTTTTAGGATCATTATTACCGTGGAATAAAGGGATCATCAACTTTATTCCTCCAAGATCATTGTTTTTCGACCATGATGGTCACTTTATATGAATAGGCGACTCATGAATAATTGAGAACTCAATAAATTATTCAATTACCCTCCTCTGTGATGGTTCAATATATTTGGAATGGGATTTAAATTCAACCATACTTTCATTTAACCTTTATAATTGTTCTTTTATAACACTCATTAACAATGTAATGTCCGTTTCATTAGTGTTACTCAACTCCACCAATTAATAATAATATAAGAAAATTTGAAGAGAAATGAATATGGACCTTATACACTCCCTCATGTGTTTACACACAAAAATATTATGTTCACTCGTCTTTTACTCAATTTTGTATTTTTTTAACAAAATCCAACACTCTTACCATTTAACACTCAACTTTCTTCCTACAACATTCTACACAATTCCAAAAAATATAAAGTATTGTTAGAGTATGAAAAGTATAAATTAGAATTCAAATATAAAATAAAAAAATGTATTCCAGAGAAAAATGTGGTAAGGGAAATATAGAGGATGAAGAAAAATGATAAATGGTTGTAGGACTCAAGATGTTGCAATTTTTTTACCCTTCAAATTTTTTATTTTTGGGATCTTTTTTTAATAAAGGAAGTATCAATAGGATGAATTTTTAATATTTAAATATAGGATATTTTATAATTTAATACATAAAATGGAATCAAAATGAGAGTTTTGTTGTAACATCTTGTCCCTCCTCATTGGATTGAGAAGTGATTTGGGAGCTAATAGGACTTAGGTGACATCCCAAAGTCATGTGAGGCAGGAAATGAATGCCAAGGGACTCATAAATAGTTTGGGGTGATTTTCTTTTTTACTATAAAATGACAAAACTAATGATAACAATAACAACTAAACTTATTAATGACGTATGGGTACCAAAATGATATCCAAAATAAGGATAATACAAAAGGAAATATCTGAGTTCAAGAGGAGTAAATGTGACATAACTAATGGAACCAAATGATAAAAAACAGAATACACCAAATAAACCAATAACAACTCCCAACATACTCCAAACTCCAAATCCACAATCCCATCACAAGGTAACCATAAGAATCACTAAAAAATTATGATACCTTGTCTTTATATGTGTCTTGATATATAACATCTGCAAATGAACCATACTTCCCACGTAGGGGGTGAGTGAACAAATCAGTATGACTTCCCCAATGACTTCCCAACTCTTGACACTAGAAGTTAACATGTTAGAAAATTTATTTAGAAAAGTTTAAAAAAAAATTAAATGAGTTTATATCCAACCAAAATAGTATTCCAAAAAAAATAAAAAAATCCTTCGAACCCATTTTTTCATGAAATATATCAACAAGTAACACAATAATTTTTCAAATATGATCAAAAAATATTTTAACCATTTCCCAATTTATGATTTGGAATAAAAAATTTCATATATACACACATTATCAACACAAACACATACACAATCTTGGTGTTACCATTAATGATGGAACTTCATGTCCATACTCTATCCCTTTGATGATGGTGCTTCAAAACCATTATCCATCCCATTCCACTCATGCCCAAACATTATTACCAAATCATATCAACCCATTTCTATAAAAATAATTTAAATAAATACTTTACTTGTATAAACCAACCGTATTTTTAAAATTATGAACTATAGTTTTCCAAAAATCATTCTAATTACCATGATTTCTAAAACTATAATTCAAAGGAGAATTCCATCAAATCAAACTATAATTTTGAAAAATATAAAATAATTAAATCAATTTGAAAACAAGACTTTATGTTCTAATAAAGGGGAATTTATAGAGAATACACCTACCTCTCAAACATAGATGAAAAAAAAGAACAACATAATTACTTTAACAAACTGGATTAAATCTTCCAAATACTAACATAAATCTCATTCCTTTTAATCATACCAATAATATTCCACAAATATTAACATAAAATGACATAGATATATCCCAAAAAATTAGATTCATTATTCTATAAGAGGTAAAGAGAATAGATCTATGGTAAATAATAACGAAAAAGAACTTATCGAAGAAATCAGGTCTCCAACACATATGGGTTTTCCTAAGTGTAACTCTAAGATGGAATGGAATTGTCTTCACAACATTGGGAGGAAGAGAAATTCATGTTATGGATCATTTAGGGGGTAAATGAGTGCTTTAAAAGATAAAGTAGATTAGATCCAAATTTTTTTTATCCAATTTTCCATGGGGAACGGATAGGGCACACAATCAGGAAAACTGTTCCCAAACCATGCACAAGCCAAAACCATCAAACACACATCACATTTTTGCTTTACACGGATAAAAAAACAAAGATTTAACATGATATACCCAGATATCTACCATTTAAAAGTTTCTATTAGTTATCCACATAGTTTTTCTAAACCGTGTGTCAAACCATGTGCCTCCCTAGAGTCCATTGTTTCAGTTGTACATGTTTCCTAGCGGTATTGCATGGTTTCTACAAACCGTTCTCAAACCATGCACCTCCAGAAAATCCTAATAACAAGAAAAATATTTTCCAAAACTCCCAAAATGAAACCCAATAATATTATATACTTAAAATTCAAAAAAAAGGTTTATGTACCTAAAACTAGGGTGATATATCCTCACCACCACAGGTGTTTCTATCCCTGAAAAGTATAAAACCTGAGTTTTACATGAAAATTTCATGCCACTGATCCATCATTTTATTTTCACCCTACCAAGTTTCCATCTAAATCTGACCATGTTTTCATAAAAACCACACCAGACTACTGAATTTTTATATAATACTTTCTACTGTCTATATAGAATCTGTATCAACTCGTGAACCACCATAACATCCGGATCTAGGTCAACATGATCCCATCAAATCATATTTTCAGGGTTAGGTAGTTACTTCATCTATTGTGATAAAATAAATACGTTATATAATGAACTGAACCTTGGTGGAAAATCTAATCTATATTCCACCCCACCCACCAATTTATGTATCTCAAAATGGCCTATGAATTGAAGAGATAACTTTCCCTACTTCCTAAAACAACAATACTAAAACCTTTGAGAGATTCTCAAGAACACATGATTACTCAAATAAAACAATAAAAATCATCAAGGATGATCTGAATATAATTTCTGTTGACTCTATGTTGTGTCCATCTTATTTTGGATTCATTGAATCTTCTCTTTTGTCTCTTGAACAAGGTATGATCCATCAAGTGAAGTCCCTCCTATTACAATCAAACAAAGTAGAGAACAAAAAATATACCCATATAATTCTTCAAAGGAATCCATATGTATTTATCCATGATATATTTTTTTAATGAGAACTCCACCATTGCTATGTGCACCTCCTATGAGCCACAAAAATCCATTACACAAGACCTAATCATGCCCTCCAATTTTTGGATCATCCTTTAAGATTGTACTTATCATTCAGGATGATATGACATGCTCAGAGTCAACTGAGTCCCAATTTATTGCTTTAAATATTTCCCAAAAATTATATGTATACATGTGGTCACTATCAGATACAAATGATACTAAAACACTATGCCTCTTTTTAACTTATTAGATACATATTTTTGACAAGTCCTCCACCATATTGGATTAATGAATAGGGATAAAATGGGCAGACTTGATGAGTTAATCATCTATCTGCCAAATGGAATTGTGTATATAAACTATCCTTGGTTGAAATATTACAAAATTCATTCTTATTATCTCCCATTTACGTATGGGAATCAGTGAATACTATATCATACATGCTGGTCATTAGTGCTCTTCCTTAACCTACTGAAATTTGTGGCATCTAAAAAAATTATCCTCCTTTAATTTCATGTCAGCTCAATTTATTAATTTAGTGACTTATACATATTTTTTATTCTATAATGAACAACCCATAATGAATATTGATAAGTATGAAGGATTTTTTCTTGATAATCCAAAGGTATGACCATCTGATATCAAAACCAAAAAACTGGTCTTATATCAAGATTTTATTCTCCAATAGTCCCCCCCCCATTTATTTTTGACCTCATAGAAACACATCCAAAATTGTATTTCTATGCCAATTTAACCTTCTCAACCAAATTATGAAAAAATGAAACTGGAAATAAAACAACAAAACTACCTTGATCATTATAATCCAAGTGAATGTTGTAAATCACTGACATTTGCTACCATTTATTTGAAGCCTCGTTTTCCAACTGAATATAAGACATTCTTCTTAATGCAACCACCAAATAGTTCCATTTAACTGATGTATTCATTAATTTAATGTAAAAAATTTCAGAATACTCCATTCATCTTCTTTGTCTCAGATTCAAAACTCTTTAGGATAAAATGTGTTTCAAGATCTTATGATCTATAAACACTGTGAATATTTCACCAAAAAGATAATGGTGCTAAATTTTCAAATCATGGACCACAGTAGAAAATCCTAAATATTTTTTTTGGTATTTTTTCTCATTAAAATGTTTCCTTCATGATCCATAAGCAATATCATGATCTCTTTGCATGATAACACACCCAAAACTAGATCCTGAAGCCTCAAAATACACCACATAAACTTATACTGATTTTAGAAATATCAAAAATGATGCTAATTTTAGGTGAAATTTAATATCTTGAAAATAATTTTAACATTGATATTTACATTTTAATGGGATATTTTTTTCTTCAATATTTCATTGGTGAATCTATTTGTGAATAGTAAGGAATAAAATGTTGCTAATAACCATCTAGGCCAAGGAAACTACATATCTCAAAGAAATTCTTGGGTAGTTTCCAAGATATCACAACCAATATCATTTCTAGATCCATGTAAATAAATTTTTTAGAGGTAACATGGCCATGGAAACATACCTCTTGTATATAAAAATAACACTTTGAAAGTATGGAATATATATATGATCCCACAAGATACCCAACACTATAACCAAGTGTTGATCATGCTCAACCATTTTCCTACAATACACTAGTATGTCTTCCAAAAATAATTCTAAAAAATAATATAGATACCTTTGAAATATCAGTTTCAACAATGACATAAAGGCCTATGGTGAATTTTTAATATTGAAAGGAATAACCACATACTCATAATGTCTATATCTACTTCTGAAATCTATCTTAGGAATATTCCCTTCCAAAACCGTATTTGTTTATATTTCAGCCACAATTAAATTTTAGAGAACCACTGGGATCCCCTCAATTTATCAAAATGATAATAGATTTGTGGAAGAGGATACTTATTATTTATCATTACTTGATTTAGCTTATCATAATCCACACAAAGTTTAAGAGTTACATCCTCTATTTTGATAAAAAGAAATGTTCATTCCCATGCCGACGTACTAGTCCAAATGAAACCATTTATTTCAAACTATTTCAAATAAACATTGAATTACCTTAATTATGTTGGTTCTATATGATAATAAAAAAGTAAGATAGGACTAGTCCCTGGTAAGAGATCAATTTCAAACTCTACTTCCCTTATGGGTGAAAACATTGAGAAATTATTTGGAAGAACATCAACAAACAGATTAAAAATTATGGGAAAACCTCTATTCACTATCTCATTCAAACATCCCATGGTCATGGATGCCAACTTGTATGAGATAGTTCCAACTATTTGTGCCATAAATCCGACTCAACTTGCCTTTACATTCTGATTTCCTCTAAAGATATCCTCAATGAAATCACCAGCTATAAAACTAACCCTTTAGGTATAATAATCAATGTGAGCTTTGAATATTTACAAAAAATCAATAACTAGGATTAAATCATAGAAATCCATCTCAATCATAGGGAATTTTCAACTCTATTCAGTTCCACTGATAGTTATATTACATTCATTACACACAAAGGCTCAAAAATATTTTTTTCCAATAGGATTTTGACGTTTCAAAAAAGAGTCCATCATCTCAATATGATAACCTTGATCAATAAAATGATAAGAAATAAAAAAAATAAAGGCACGTATATCAAACAAATATTTTGTAAGGGAAGAATTCAAAATAATCATACCTCTCTCCATAGAAGGTCCCAATTGATCATCCATGTTCATTTTCTTAGCTTCATACAATTTCTTACTCATGATTATTTTATCTTTGTTACCCTATTAATATTACCCTTTTTGAGGAGTCATGGTATTCCTAGAATCACAATTTATTACTTGGTTTTTCTAATGAGAGATATTTTTTCACACTCATAACATTGAATAATATGATTCCGGAGAATAATTGGATGTTTTCCTAGCACTCGACTTTATAGTAATGTAATAATAACACTTTAGATGTCCCAAATTGTTTAAATTGTGACATGATATAGGTGGTTTTATACAATATCACTTTATGTGATATATAGAACCACATTGAAAAGAATTAGGATCACCCTTTGGTTTAGGAGGAAGACACGCTAATCCTGCCATCTGATTCTGACTCATAAAACCACCTTTAAAATATGTTTCCATATTCATATTATTCCCAACATTAAAGTTCCCACTAGTTCTCATGGGTATAAAATTATTCCTCAAAAATTATTTCTTAAGATATAACCGTTATTTATTTATTGAATGTCTCTTCATAATCTGATATAAAAAACATGACAATCCTTAAGAAAGTCTCTATCCTCAACCCCGATTTAAAAAGACATGCCTTCAAAGACCCACTTGCAACAAATTAGTGTAAAACCCAAACTAAATTCATAAATTTATCTTCATACTCTATCACTATGATATTTTATTTCTTAAAACTAAAGAAGTCTATTGTTCTTGAAAATAGAAAGTATGAGGATACAATATTTTGTTAAACAATTCTACAAATTATTCCCATGTCATTCATTGGTCGAATTTATCCTTAACTGCTAAATCCCTCCACTGGCATTCATGATCATCCAACATGTATGTTTCCAACTTCCATTTCAGCTTAGCTAGTGTGCTATGTAAATTGAAGAATTGATTCATCCTATTTTTCTATACTTTTTCTTTTTCTACTTTTGAATCACCCAAATGGTTGAATCTACTTTTATAATTAAATATAACTATCCAATTTCATTATTTCATTTTTTTGTTCCCTCTGTTCACATACTCAAATTCATAGAAAATACTCTGAACCAATTGTTGGTTCACCTATGGCTCAGGTGAAAACACATTCTCAGTAGCCTCTTCTAGTTTGATTCTATGGAATCTACCTAGTGTCATTCACTATAATAAAAAGAAAACTCCATTTATTCTCACTCTCTAGAAACTGAAGTCTTTGAGATTTAATATTTAGCACATCAAGGATATCAAAACAAGGCTTTAAAAATTTCAATCATTTCCACTTTCAAACCATTTTTCAAAATTCCACCTTGCTTTTGAAAATCAAAAAAAAATCAATTATTTTTAAAAATCAACAAATTTTCACCAAATCATAAATCATTACTCAAAATAAATTGTGTAATCCTAGTAGTAATTCATTTATTTCAATGAATGTAATGTTATTCTCATTAGATAAACCCATGATGATGAGGTGAAAACTTCTAAAAGTGTCTCAAACACTCATGTAACCAACTCCCTGGTAACATGAGTTTCAATATAAATATTGTAGATACACCTTTTTATAATTTACATTTCATGACCCAAAAATAATATCTCCTTGATAGAATCCCAAGAGACAAACCAATATGGTTTCAAAGTCAAGGATCGAACAAGATGATACCATTTGTAATATCCCACCCATACTCATTGGCTTGAGAAGTGATAGGGGAGCTGCTAGGTCTTAAGTTCCATCTCCTAGACACCAAAGGCTGACAATAAATGCCAATGACCTAAAAAATAGTTAGGGGATGATTTTCCCTATTATGATAAATAACCAAAACAATGATAACCATAACAACCAAAATTCATCATGATTCATGTGTACTAAAATGAAATCCATTAGAAGACTAAACTAAAAGACAATATCAGAGTATAAGTGGAATCAATGTGACATAACCAATGGAACTAAGTGATCAGAACCAAAAACACACTGATGAAATAAACATAAACTCTCAATATTCTCCCTGATCCAAATCCACATTCCAAACCCAAGGTATCAAGAAGAATCACTAAAGAACTATGATACATTTCCATTATATGCGTCTCGATATATGACATCTAAAAAGTACCATAGTTCCCAATAAGGGGGTGAGTATAAAACTCAGTAGTGTTTCCCGAATGAAATCCAAACTCATTCCACTCAGAATGAAGATATTTGATCATTTATATAAAATAGTTCAAAAATAATTAAATCATTTTATATATAACCAAAACATTTTTCCAAGGAAAAAAATCAAACAAGCAAACAATACCATTTTTTCAAGGAATACTTCAACAGCTAACACAATCATTTTCAAAGAAAATTAAAAAATATTTTAACAGTTTATAAATTAATGATTTTTCATTAACATTTCCATTTCTACAAAAATCCTTAACACAAACACACACACAAGCTTGGTGTTACCATTAATGGTGGAGATTCATGTCCATACGTCATACCATTGATGGTGGTACTTCACAACCATTATCCATCCCATTCAACACATGACCAATAATTATTACTAAGTAACATTATCCCATTTCAATTAAATCATGTCAATAAATACATTAATTTTATTATCTAACTGTAATTTTAACATTAACAATTTAAAATTATAAACAATAGGTTTGAAAGAATCCATCAAATTCTCATGATTTCAAAACCCATAATTCAAACGATAATTCAATAAATCACACGATGATATCTTTATTTAACATTCAAGATTCCAACATTGATCAATTAATCTTTATTAAAAACAGTAATATCTCATTAATATTTACCTCAGAAAACAAGGATCTTTATAAATTGAAATACATCTATGATTTCAAAGTTAGGAATGGGAAGGTATATAAGGAAAATGATGAATAACGAGCACTTAACGATGAATCAAGGTATCCAACATATTTAGATTATCCTAGGAATCACTCCCAGATATAAGTGATTTGTCTCCACCACCTTGTAAGGAATAATAATTCATTTTATGACCTATTTATGGGGGAAAAGATATATTTAAGGTAAATTATATTTGATCTATAATTTTTTGTTCTAATTTTCCACGGCGCATAGTTATTGGGTTCG
Source organism: Viscum album (assembly GCA_963277665.1). Classification (NCBI taxonomy): domain Eukaryota; kingdom Viridiplantae; phylum Streptophyta; class Magnoliopsida; order Santalales; family Viscaceae; genus Viscum; species Viscum album. The sequence continues at coordinate 1,418,519,877 of OY728136.1, read as the reverse complement.
GTTAGACAGCCTGTGCGTAAATCATGCCTGAGTCACTGCATCCAATAACATTTTTCATGGTTGGATCAAATAGTTAGAAAAACCATGATAAAAACATTATATACACGAATATCAAGAATTGAACAATTTATATAGGTCATCCGCATAGTTTGGCCAAACCGTGCACCTAACGGTGTGCCTCCCCAGTGTCCACTGTTTCAATTGAACAGTTTTTGGAGGTGTTTCATGGTTTCAACTAAACGTGATACTCCAGAAAATCCTAAAAACCATGTAAAATATTCTATAAACCTCCCAAAACCTATCCCAATGATTTTATATTCAAAAATACATAAATAAACGATCATGTACCCGAAACCAGGGGGGATACATGTGTGGTTTTAAAATTTTATAATTCGTTACAAAATTTGAACATGTTGCATCTCATAATATATAGATTTGATTTCAATTATTTCATATGGAGAAGAAACATGAGCTTCTTAAGTATAGTATTGGAATACTATACTTCTAAAAATGAAAAATAATTGATGTCTATAGGAGAAGAAAAAAATGGACAAGAATTCGATTCATCCCTATTCAATGAGAAAAGAAGATAGGAGAAGGGATAAAAAATGATGAATCTAATTTCTTACAATCATGATTTGATACCAAATAATACTCGATCGAAGACCCTCTATGAATTTTTCAGAGAATCTTATTCAACATTTTCTTGTTGAACACCGTGATCTCTATAAGAATACAAGTGAGAAAGGTAATAAATGGTGGAAATAAGGAAGAAAATGGAGAGTTGGTTAAGGTGGAACCCAAATAGAACTTGTCTTTAAGAACTCTAGCCACAAGATTCCAAAAAGGATGAACAATACTTTGATAAGTCATGAATTAAATAATCACACAAAGTTTGCAACCAATAATCACCATAATAACATTACCTTCAATCATAATGATTTATGTGTACAAGGGGGTGGCTATTTATTTCCAAAGAGTGATTCAAAAATCAAACACCTAGTTTCAAAATATAAAAATCCTAAACAATTCTTTTGAAAATTTTGTAACATGCCCATGACTTTAAAGGACAATTCGCACATTGTTTTGGAAAGTAATGACAACTAGCCCACTACTTTGGACTTTGATGATTCCATGTTGGGTGGGCTTGAAATTCATATAGCACCATGGGATGGGTCTTTAAAAGAATGTTTGGGCCTTAATAAATGTAAATATAGGCCTGGATGATTCCCCCAAGAATGATTATTGGGCCTCCCCTTGGAATTACATTATTAACCCTTTTAAATCCTCCTTTATTCTTTTGGCCCCCTCCCTTTTTATTGGACCACTATCTCCTAGAAATAGGTATTGTTCAATCATGTTCATTTCATCCTCCTTATCAACTATGACTTCAAACCCATGATTACCATGTGTGACCAAATCTTCATCAAACCCTATAAATCCCTTAATAAACTAAAACACGTTAAACCCCTAAAAATACCGAAAAACACTAAAAACCCTAAAAACCATAAAAACCACAAAATCCCTAAAAACTCTAAAAACCACAATAATAATAAAATACATAAAAAAATTATAAAAACCTAAAAACCCTGAAAACCCCTAAGAAAACATTAAAAAATAAAAACAATTTAAACCACTAAAAACATAAAAAATGCTAAAAACCCTAATACCCTAAATATTTCTAAAAACTTTAAAAACCATAAAACCACAAAAAAAACATTTAAAACACTAAATCCCCATAAAATCCTAAAAATAAATAAAAATATAAAAACCCTTAAAACACCTAAAAATGTTAAAGAAACTATAAATAACCCTTAAAACGAAAAAAAAACTAAAAACCCCTAAAAACACAAAAAAAACCCCAAATAAACAAAAATAATAATCAAAACCCTCAAAATCCATAAAACCCAGAAAAATATCAAAAAATCCATAAAAATCCTTAAACACGTAAAAACCCCCAACATCCTAAAAAAGCATAGAAACCCCTTAAAAATAAAATCACAAAAACCACATAAAAACACAAACACACTAAAACCCAAAAAAACCATAAAATGCATTAAAACATAAAAACCTTACAAACACTTAAAAAACATAAAATCCCATAAAAATTATAAAACCACTAAAAACATTAAAAACACTTTGAACTCCTAAAATCGTAAAAAACTACAAAAAACATTCAATACCCAAAAAACTCAAATATAACCCTAAAACCCAAAGACCTCTAAAAACATAAAAACTACAAAAACCCCTAAAACCCCTTCAAAATAATAAAAACCCTAAAAAATTCCTAAAAATCTCAAAAAATTTAAAATCCCTAAAAAACCTAAACATTCCTAAGAAAACATTAAATCCAAAAAACACTTCAAACACAACAAAACCCAAAAATAAATCTAAAAACCATAAAACCCGTAAAAACCCTTAAACAAATTTAAGACCCTAAAACCCCATAAAACCCTAAAAACCCACTAAAACTCTAAAATCCCTTTAATCCCATAAAAACTTTAAAAACTCAAAAAAAACCTTAAAATCCAAAAAAACTCAAAAGACCCTAAAAACCCAAGACCCACATAAAATTCCATGAAACCCTAAGAACCCTTAAAACCTCTCAAATTCCCTAAAAACACTAATAAACAAATAAAATAAAAAAATCCCTAAAAATTACAAAAAACATAAAAAACCCAGAAAACCTAGAAAACCCCTAAGAAAATAAAAAAACACTTAAACCCCTAAAAACATAAAAACCTTGAAACCATAAAACCCCTAATAAACTCTAAAAAATCATGAAAACCAAACAACATCTAAAACCATAAAACCCATAAAAACCCCCAAATGCCATAAAACCCACTAAAAATCATACAACCCTTTAATCCTCAAAAAATGTTCAAAAATCCTAAAAAATATTAAAAACCATAAAACTAAAAAAACCCTCAAAACCCAAAAAACAAAAAACACCTAAAAATCCAAAAATATAATAAAACCCTTAAAATAACTAAAAAACTAAAAACCATTAAAATCCTAAAAAATCACTAACACCCACAAAAACATAAAAATTTCTAGAAAACCAATAAAATCATAAGAGAAAAATAAAAACCTATAAAATCTAAAAACCCTTAAATAACAAAAACTCTAAAAACCCTAAAACCCCTAAAAATCCATAAAAATAAAAAAAAATTCATAAAAATAAAGAAATACCAAAAAATCCCTAAAAATTAAACAACCATAAAAACCCTGAAAAATCCTAGGTAAACCTTAAAAACATAAAAACACTTAAATCCCCAAAAAAACCTTAAAAGGGAAAAAACTCAAAAAACCAAAAAACCCATAAAACACCTCAAAACACACTAAAAACTCTAAACCCCTTTAAATCCCTAATAATTTTAATACCCATAAAAAACTAAAAAAAATTAAAAACATTAAAAAACCTAATAACTCCAAAAAAGACCAAATAAAGACATAGAAACATAAAACACTTAAAACCCTAAAACCCAATAAATGAAAAATATCCTAAAAACAATAAAATCCCTAAAACCATAAACCCACCCAAAACCTTAAAAACCGCCAAAAAATCTATAAAACCCACTCAATACTCTAAAAACCATTTGAACATCTCAAAAGATAAGAAAACAATAAAAACCCAAAAACATCTCAAATAAACTAAAAATATAAAAACCATGAAACCCTAAGAATAAAAAATTACATGAAATCATCAAAACCCCTAAAAACCATAAAAAATAATAAAAATCTCTAAAAATACCTAAAATGTAAAAAATCATAAAAACCTTGAAAACCCTGAATAAAAAAATTAAAAACCTAAAAAAACTTTAAACCATGGAAAAATCTAAAATGGTAAAATACATAAAGAATAAATACTCTAAAAAATACAAAATACCCTCAAAATCACAAGAAACCCTAAAACTCCTAAAATTACAAAAACAGCCCTACAAATCACTAAAAAATTTAAAAAACCAAAAAACGATGAAAACCGGTAAGAATTCCTTAAAAAATTAATGAAACAAGAAAACTAAAAATTATAAAACCCCTGAAATCCCTAAAAACCATAAAACCCATTAAACCATAAAACCCTAAAAACCCATAAAACTACAAAAACCCAATGAAAAAATTCTAAAAAGACTTTAAACAAATAAAAACATTAAAGAATCTAAAAAACCATAAAAACCCTAAAAAAGAAAAAAACTCCTAACACCCCCAAGAAAACATTGAATCCCTAAAAACCAAATAAACATAAAAAAAATTGATATCCCTAAAAACCCATAAAAATCTAAAAAATATCTCAAAACATAAAATTTTGTAAAAACCCTAAAAACTAATAGGAATCCTTAAAAAACTAAAAACACGTAAAAACCCTAAAAACCAAAAAATCTAAAAACCTTAAAAACACTAAAAACCCTAAAACCCCTAAAAACAATAGAAACCCTGAAACCCCAAAAATCCGTAAAACCCTTAAAACCCATATAAAAATTTAAACCACTAAAAGCTCTGAAAAACCTTTAAACACCTAAAAATGTTAAAATATCTATAAAATCCTTAATGTTTTTAAAATATTTAAAATAACCACACAAAACCCAAAAAAAAGACCTTAAAAACCCCAAAACCCCTCAAAATCCATAAAAACCCAAAAGACCCATAAAAATCCTAAAAAATCCCTAAAAATATAAGAAACCCTAAAAATAATAAAAATGATAAGAAAACCTTAAAAACCAAAAAACAGTTAAAACCCTAAAAAACCTTAAAAACCCTAAAAACAAAAAAGAGCCCTAAATTCCCTGAAACCATAGATCCCCAAAAAAATCTAAAAAAACATAAAAGACTAGAAAACCACTAAATTCAGGCAAACCCATTTAAACCTCTAAAACATTAAAACCCTCTAAAAACATTAAAAATAATAAAAAACTGAAAAAAAAAACCCTAAAACCCCAAAAAAATGTGAAACACTAAAAAATCTAAAACCCCTAAAAACCATCAAAACCCCTAAATAATATAAAAGTATATAAAATACATAAAAATGTAAAAAACCCTTAAAATCCCTAAAAACCCTAAGAAAACCTTAAAACCAAAAAACACATAATTCTTCAAAAAAACCAAGAAAACACTTAAAACCCTAAAAAACCCAAAAACAATCAAAATTGAAAAACACCCCACAAACTATAAAAATCTAAAAAATCCCTAAAAATATCTAAAATTTAAAAAAAAACTCTAAAACCCCTTAAAACCCCTAATAAATCATTAAAACCCAAATAACACTAAAAATATCTATTTAAGCCCATAAAATGTTAAAAAACTATAAAACCCCTTAAAAACCAAAATAAGGTATAAAACCCTTTAAAACCTAAAACAAAAACCCTAAAAACAGAAAAAAAAAATAAAACCCCTAAAATTCTTTTTAACCCTTCGAAACCCATAAAAATTATAAAAAATCTCTAAAAATCCCAAAAACTATAAAAACCCGTAAAACATAAAAAATCAATTAAAACAGCAAAAAACCCCAAAATTTTTTAAGAATCTCAAAAAACCCAAAACACTTTAAAAACCCTAATAATCCTCAAAATCTTTTAAAACAATAAAAATTGTTAAAAAATCCTAAAAATCCTAAAAAATGTAAAAAATATTAAAAACCCTTAATAACATTAGAAAAATCTAAAAACCTCAAAACACTTAAAACCCCTAAAAATGTAAAAAACACTAAAAACACTAAAAATCCTAAAATGCCCTGAAAACACGAAAACCCCTAAAAACAAAAAAACACATAAAACCCCATAAAACGCTAAAATAACAAAAAACCCTAAAAATAATTTAAACCCCTAAAATGCTAAAAAAACTCAAAAACCAATAAAAACCCAAAGAAACCCTAAAAACTCAAAGAAACCCTTAAACCCAAAAACAACCCTAAAACCTAACTAACCCTACCCCCCCCCCCCCCCACCAACCCTTAAAACACTAAAAATAAATATGAAATGTAAAAAATACATAAAAACCTAAAAACATAAAAAACCAAAAAAAACCCCTAAAACACCTTTAGAAAACCTAAAAAAACTAAAAACACTTAAGACCCCTAAAAACATAAAAATTCTAAAAACCCAAAATACCCACCACCCCCCCCCCAAGACCCCCTAAAATTCCAAAACACCCTAAAAACACCTAGATGACAAAATTCAAACAAAAAACACAAAAAACCTTTAAAAACTAAAAATATTAAAAATATCTAAAAACCAATTAAACAGAAAAAAACTCAAAAAATCCTAAAAAACCAAAAGACTATAAAACCCCAAAAATTTATAAAAACGTGAAAATCCGTAAAACCCTAAAATCATAAAAAAATCCCTAAAAATATCTAAATGTAAAAAAATTAAGAAAAAACCTATAAAACACTATGAAAACATTAATAACACTTAAAACCTATAAAAACCAAAAAAAAATACTAAAAACCCTAAAATAAATTGTAAACCCAAAAACCACCAAAAATCACTAAAAACCACTAAAAACCTAAACACCCAAAAAAACCCTCAAAACCCTAAAAACCCTAAAAAACTTCAAAATCCCTAAAACCCTAAAAACCCATAAAAATCATAAAAATTCCTAAAAATGTAAAAACCCTAACACCCCTTCAGAAAACCATAAAACTGAAAACCAATTAAAACCCCTAAAATCCTAAAAACAATAAAAACCCTAAAACCCCCAAAAGACCCTAAAAAACTAAAAAACCCTTAAAAACCATGAAACCCCTAAAAATATTGAAAATCACTAAAAACCCATAAAACCCTAAAAACTAGTTAATAATCTAAAAACCCTTTAAACCCGAAAGAGTTAAAAACTCTAAAAACCCAATAAAACCATAAAATATAAAAAAACCATAAAATCCAAAAAAACCCTAAAAACCTAAAAACCCCTAAAAACCATAAAACCCCTCAAAATACATAAAAACCCTAAAAACCCTAAAATGAAAAAAAAATCCCTAATAATCCCTAAAAACATAACCCCCCCCCCTCCCAAAACCCCTAAAAACCCATATGAAAACCATAAAAATATAAAAATACTTAAACCCCCTAAAACCGAAAAAATGATAAAACCCATAAAAAAACTAAAAAACCAAAAAAACCCAAAAAAATCACTAAAAACCCTAAAACCATAAAAATAGTAAAAGTGACTTAAAATCCCTAAAAATGAAAAAAAAACATAAAAAACATGAAAAAAACCCTAATAAAAGCATAAAAACCTAAAAATACTTAAAACCTTAAAAACATGAAATTCTAAGTAAAACTAAACGACACTAAAAAATTTATAAAAACTATAAAATCCCTAAAACCATAAAAAAACATAAACCCCCATAAAAATCCTAAAAGAACTATAAACTATAAAAAAACATTTAAACCCCAAAAATAGGAAAATTTTAAAAAAAACCCAAGAAATTAAAAAAACTCAAAAAACAAAAACAAACACTAAAAACTCAAAACCCCTAAAAACATAAAAAACACTAAAAATCCATAGAAACCCTAAAAAACATTAATCCCCTCAAATAAAAAAAATACATAAAAACATAAAATACCCTATCAAACCTTGAAACCCACAAAAAAACTCTTAAAAATATAAAAACAATAAAAATCCTTAAAATCCCTAAAAACCATCAAACCCCTTAAAACATAAAATACCCAAAATAATTTTAAAACCATAAAAAAACACTACAAACACTTTAGTTCACCAAAAACTTTAAAACATACTAAAACTGTTTAAAACCAAAAAAACTCAAAAAACCCTACAAACCAAAACAACCAAAAAACACAAAAAACCCAAAAAAACATGAAAATATCTAAAATCCCAAAAAAACCATAAAAACCCTAAAATATCTAAAAATAAATTAAGTGTAAAAACCCCAAAAGAACCCAAAAAAAACTTTAGAAAAACCAAAAAAACTTTAATTTCCTAAAAAACCTAAAAACGCTAAAACTCAAAAAAACCCCTAAAATACTAAAAACACATAAAACCCCTTAGAACCACTAAAGACACTAAAAACCTATTTATACCCAAAAAATGTTAAAAACTCTTAAAATATATAAAAACCTTAAAAATTAATAAATTACCCTAAACACCATAAACAACCATAAACTCTAAAAACTCTAAAAACCCTTAAAAATAAAAAAAACCTAAAAACCCTAAAAACCATAAAAATCATAAAATAAATCCCAAAAAACATAAAAAACCAAAAAACATTGAATAAATTAAATAAAAACTTAAAAAATAAAAACAATTAAAACCCCTAAAAATATAAAAAAGGTTGAATCCCCTAAAAATTGAAAAACCCGTAAAAACCAAAAAAAATGATAAAAACCTATAAATACCATAAGAAACCATAAAAAACAATATAACCAATAAAGAACTAAATAATATCAAAAACATTTAAACCACCTAAATTGTTAAAAAACTCTAAAAACCATTTAAAATGATAAAAAACACAAAAAAACACCAAAACACCCCCCCCCCCCCCCAAACCCATTAAATACATAAAACCCCCCCAAAATCCCGAAAACCCCCAAAAAATCCAATAAAATCATAAAATTCTCTGTCCTGGAATGAAAAAATCCCAAAAATCCCTGGAAAACCTCAAGAAAACCTTAAAAACCTAAAATCACTTAAAACCCCTAATAATAATAAAAATGATAAAAACCTTTAAATCCCCTAAAATCTATAAAAACGCTAAAATAATAAAAAATCATAAAAATACTAAAAACCTATAAAATAATAAACAAAATCCATAAAAATCATAAAGAACATAATAACTCTAATAAAACCAGGGAAAAATAAAAACACATAAAATTCTTAAAAACTTAAAATTGATAAAACCCCTAAAACCCCAAAAAATACCGAAAACCCCTAAAAATTCCTAAAAACCTAAAAACCCCTAAACCTCTAAAAACAAAAAAAAACTATAAAAACCATTTAAAACCCTAAAATTTTAATAAATCTAAGAAACATTAAAACCTTAAAAGCATTAAAACCCTAAAGCCCTACAAAATTTTTAAATACCAAAAAACCCATAAACTCAGAAAAAAATCCATAGAAATACATAAAAATGTAAAACCTTAAGAAACCATAAAAAACTAAAAAACCATGTTAAATTTAAATACATTGAATCTCCTAAAAACTTAAAAAACCAAAAAAACACCAAAATCCCTAAAATCCATTAAAAACCTAAAAACCCTAAAAACCGTAAAAAATCCTAACAACCCTAAAAAAATCCTAAAAACCTATAAAAACACAAAAAATCTACTAAAAACTCTAAGAACCATTTAAAATAGTAAAAACGTTTTAAAAATCTATAAAATATATAAATCCCTAAAAACATAAAAAAACATAAAACCCAAAAAATATGTATAAAAACACTAAAAATCACTAAAAACCCTAACAACCATAAAAATCCTAAAAAATATTTAAAAATCCTCAAAAATACAAAAAAAACCCGTAAATATTTAAAAACCCCTAATAAAATCTTAAAAAACTAAAAACACTTAAGACCCCTAAAAACATAAAAACACTAAATAACCTAATCCCATAAAAACACAAAAACCCCTGAAATTCAAAAAAACCTAAAAACCCATAGGAATCCTAAAAAATCCCAAAAAATCCCTAAAAATACCTAAAAACAAAAAAAACCCCTAAAAACACTGAAAACCACTTATATATCATTAAAAACCTTAGAACAATTAAAACCCATAAAATCAAAAATACCATAAAAATCCTACAACACACTAAACCCCCTTAGAAACCATTAAAGATCATAAAAACCCGTAAAAATAAAAAAAACCCCTAAAAATCCATAAAAAACCCTAAAATAATAAAAAAAAATATAGATGTATTTTCAACATCTAAAATGTAAAAAAAACCCTAAAACCCCACAAAAAATCAAAATACACAAAAAACCATAAAACCCTTAAAAACCATAAAAACCTAAAAATCTATAAAAATCCTAAAAACTCTAAAAATATTATTAAATCCCTAAAATTCATAAAACATAAAAACCCTAAATACCCTAAATACTTCTAAGAAAACCTTAAAAACCTAAAAACACTTAAATACCCTAAAAATATAAAAAAACTAAAACCCCTAAAACCCCTAAAAACTATAAAAACCATAAAAACCCTAAAAACCCTAGAAATAAATAAAAAACCCGAAACCCACTAAAAATTATAAACCCCCTTTAAACCCCTAGAAACATTAAAAAACTCTAAAAACCCTAAATCCCAAAAAATTAAATATAACCTTTCAAACCCAAAAAACCTGAAAACCCAAAAAATTCCTAAAACCCTAAAAGTCATAAAAATCCAAAAAACCATTAAAACCCCTTAAAAACATAAAAAACACTAAGAAAATCATAGAAACATAAAAATCCATAAAATCCATAAAATACATAAAAAAATAAACTCTAAAACCCACTAAAACCCCTAAAAACCATAAACCCCCTAAATCCATAAAAACCCTAAACCCCATAGAAACCCTAAGAGACCACTAAAACTGTAAAAATACTTTAAACACCTCAAAATGTTAAAAACTATAAAAACCCTCAAAAAACCAAAAAATAAAAAAAAATCATAAAATTCCCAAAAACCCTAACACACCTAAAAATCCTAAAAACTATAAAAACCCATAAAACCCCTAAATAACATAAAAATCCTTAAAATCCATAAAAATGCATAAAAATATAAAAACCAAAAAAAACCCTAAAAACCTTGATATATGATCCAAGACCCAGTAGTAAGTGTCCTAGGAACCTTTTTCAATGTTTTATTATTGATAACTCATAACTCCATAAGAGAAAAAGGAAGAAGGGTTATAAATCATGTAAATAAAAAATAAAGGAGAGAGTTGGTTAAGGTAGAACCCATAGAGAACTTGTCTCTAAGAACTCTAGCCACATGATGCCATAAGGGATGAATTTTTTTTATAAGTCTATAAGTCTAAAATAAAATAATTGTTGCAAAAAAAACACCATAATAGCATCTCCTTTATTCATGATGTTCAAATAGTACAAGGGGTGGCTATTTATAGCTAAATAGTGATGAAAAAGTCAAACACCAAGTTTCCACAAGCCAAAAAGCCTAAATGAATATTTTGATAATTTTGGTACATGCCATGACTTTATGGGACAAGTAACACACCCTTTTATAAAGTAATGATAACCAAACCACCACTTTTGAATTATAAGATTCCATGGTGGGGTGTGCTTGAAATTCATCTAACACCATGTCTTGGGTCTTTAAAATCATGTTTGAGACTTAATTAATGTAAATATGGCCCCTGATACTACCCCAAATAAAGGTTATTGGGTCTCCCCTTGGAATTAAATGATTAACCCATTTATGTCCTGCTTCATTCTCTTATTCCACTTCATATTAATTGGGATACCACCTCCTCACAATAGTTCTTGTGTAATCAATAATAGTTATCCCTACTCGTAAAGTCCACCTTCAAACCATCAATTCTCAGATGTGACATGATCCACATCATCCCTTCCCTCCCCAAAATGATTTTTCTTGATTCAAAAATTAAAAGGGAGAAATATTAGCATCCTTAAATGTGACACTAGCATTTCCATACCTTTCAGGTAACTCAATAATATAAGCATTTTCATTTATCTTCTCTAAGAATTGGAAAGTTTCATCTCATCATGGATGGAGTTTTTATTTTCATTTCTCTATGAACCCCCCTTTTAGTATGTTTTTTCATACCAAACCACATGTATCAAATTTATCTCATTTATAACATATCCTTGATCGATCACCATATTCTTGTAATAAAGACACTACATAAGAAGAATTTTATGGGTTGAGATTTTTAGTGGTAAAAAATTATGCCTTTAATAGAATCATGATATTACTCTCCCCTATAAGTCTCTCATTGTCTTTATTGTTCCTAAAAATAAACTATAATTTCCCTCAACAACCTTTTTCCCTCTTTTTTTCACTCTTTTTTTCAACTCTTTTATTTCCCTCATTTCTTTTGATTTCACCCGTTACTTATTTTTCACTCTTTAATTATCCACTCTCTCGATGTTTTCTCTCTTTTATTTTTCTCTCTATTCATAATCTCGCTCAATCCTCACATGGTCTTGATAAGAATTCAATGGCCTCAAGTGTGTAAATATAACTCTCCTCCCATTTTTCTCAAAAGAATAGAAGTTGGTGTATCCATCATATGTGACCCTACTATCAAATTTACAAAGCATTCCTGGAAATACATTTCAAGCATTCATGGGAACATCATCACATATCACCTTTTCTTTAGACTTACCAATAGAAAATGGATCATGTGCTTACTTGGACACTTTAACATATGTACTATTATTTAATTATTATAATATAAAAGTCCTAGGATGCTTGATCATAGATAAACCCAATTTATCAACCATCAAACCACTTTCTACACCCATAGGTCTTTATACTATATACATTATCTTTTAAGATCCATATTTAAAAAAATATATATGATTTTTTACTCATGATAATGTTCTACTTCATGTAAAGCACTCAAACCACTCTTTACCATAAGAATTTACACATGTACAAGGATATATATTTTCATATTTGAACACCCATCAAGTTGTGGCATTTCATTTTCTCTTGAGATATCACTAAGAACATCTCCATCATCTAAAAATAATCATTTTTCTCTTATTTGATAATTGTGAGGCTTGATTTTTAAATCCATGAAATTTATAACATTTGATATAACATTATTTAGAAACAATCTTACCCTCAATTTTACCTTTGGATTTCGATAGAAAAGTTTTTGTTTGGTTACATCCTATGAATCCATTTTATGATACCTTACATGTTCATGTGGTTGGGAATCTTTAAAAATTATATAATATTTATAATACTTACAATAAGATGTAGGTATCATAATTATTTACTTTACATGCCTCTCCACTTTAGTATCTATGTAATGAATATCCTCCATATCTAAATAGTGGTTCATGTACACAACGTCCCAAATATCATGATTTAGGTCATTCAAAAACCTTTCCATGGTGGCCTATCACACTTCATAAATATTGGTATGAATCAAGATGATCTCCATCTCTTTATGATACTCTTAAAAACTCATATCTATTTATTTAAAACCTTTAAAATTGAGGTAAAAGTCACGATAATAGTGTCTATAAATAAACCTCTTACGAATTACCACTTTCTTCTAATCACAAGTGCATATTATTATTTATACACTTTTTTTGACTCACTTTTAGTTGGTCTCACCAAATACTATCACGGTTTATGAATTAAATATAATCTACCTTTTTCCATTATAATTATGTTTTAGGATCATTAATACCTTGGAATAAAGGAATCCTCAAACTTACTCCTCTAAGATCATTTTTTACCTCTTTGATGGTCAATTTATATAGAAATTGGTGAATCGTGAAATATGGATAACTTATCATATTCTTAAATTCCCCTCATCCTCGGTAGTTCTTTATAATAGGAAGGTAATTTAAATTCATACATCCTTGCATTTAACCTTTGGAATTGTTCTTGTATAACACTCATGAACAACTAAATGTTTGTTTCATTAGTGTTACTCACCTCCATCAATTAATAATCCAATAAGAAAATATGGAGATAATTGAATATAGACCTTATACACTCCCTCATGTTTTTATACTCTAAAATATTATGTTTACTCTTGGTTAACTAAATTTTTTATTTTTTTTAACAAAATGTATCGCTCTTTCCATTTTCCACTCAAGTTGATTTCTATAGCATTCTTACCCAATTCCAGAAAATGTAATGGATCATTGGAATGTAAAAATACTAAAAAAGAATTCAAATATAAAATCAAAAATGGATTCAATTAGAAAATGTGTTAAGGGAAAGATAGAGGATGGATAAAAATGACAAATCTATGTAGGACTTAAGATGTTGTAATTATTTTCGCCTTCATTTTTATTTATGACCGCTTTTTGAATAAATTAAGTATCAACTAGATAAATTTTGAATATGTAAATTTTGGAGGTTTTATAATTTGATACATCAAATGGAATTAAAGTGGGACTTGTGTTGTAACATCATGCCCCTCCTCATTGGCTTGAAAAAGTGAAGTGGGAGCTACTAGGAATTAGGTGACATCCCAAAGACACCAAAGGCAGTAAATAAATTCCAAGGGATAGGTAAATTGTTGGGGGATATTTTATTTTTTAAGATAAAATGAATAAACTAATGGTAACAATGACTGAAGAACTTCTTAATTATGTATGGGTAGAAAAATGAAAGATAATACAAGGATAAAACAAAAGGAAATATCTGAGTGAAAGCAGAATCAATGTGACATAACCAATGGAACAAAATGATAACAAAACAAAAATACACCAAATACACCAATAAAAACTCCCAATATGCTCCATCCTCCAAATCGACATGCTCATCACAAGGTATCAAGAATAATCACTAAATAATTGGGATACCTTGTCTTTACAAGTGTCTTGATATATAACATCTACAAATGCACCATATTTCCCAAGATGGAGGTGAGTGTAAAACTCAGTATAACTTCCCCAATGACATCCCAACTCGTGAAAATAGGAGTGAACTTGTTATAAAATTTATATAAAATAGTTTAAAAACACTGTAAATTAGTATATATCCAACAAAAATATCATTCCATGGAAAATGATAAAAAATTCTTCAAACCCATTTTTTTCAAGGAATACGTCAAAAACTAACACAATCATTTTTAAAAGATCATAAAAAAATATTTTAATTATTTCCAATTTTATGATTTGGAATAAAAATTTCATTATCCACATACAATCTTAGTGTTACCATTGATGATGGAACTTCATGTCCATACTCAATCCCTTTGATGGTGGTACTTGATAACCATTATCCATTCCATTCAAATCATTCCCATCCATTATTCCCAAATCATATAAACCCATTTCAATAAAAATAATTTCAATAAATACGTGACTTTTATTACCTAGCCATAATTTTAAATTTTCATTTTAAAATTATGAACAATGGTTTTCCAAAAATTCTTCTGGTCCCATGATTTATAAAACCATAATTCAAATGAGATTTCCATTAAATCACACTATGATTTTAACAAAAATCTAATGTAATTAAATAAATTTGAAAACAGTACTTTATGTTCTAATCAAGAGGAGTTGATAGAGAAGCCACCTACCTCTAAAACTTAGGTGAAAACAAAGAACAACATAATAACTTTGGAAAACTAGATTAAATCTTAAAAATCCCAACTTATATCTCATTCTCTTAAATGAAAAAAATCATATACCATAAATTTTGTCATTGAACAACATGGATCTATCCCTAAAAATCTATATCCATGATTACAAAATAGGGAATGAGAATAGATCTAAAGAAACCATTTATGAACAAGAACATATCAAATAATTTGGGTCTCCAACACACTTGTATTTTCCTAGGAGTAACTCTCATATAGAAATGAATTGTATTCACAACCTTGGGAGGAGGATAAATTTGTGTTATGGCTTATTTAGGGGTGAATGAGTGGTTTAAAATGTAAATCATATTAGATGAATATTTTTCTTATCCAATTTTCCTTGGGGAATGGTTACTGCGCACGGTCAGGAAAATTGTTCCCAAACCATGCACAAGCCACAACCTCTAAACACACATCACATGGTTGGATTGCACTGATAAGAAAACCATGATCTAACAAGATATACCCCAATATCCATGTTTTTAGAGTTTTTACTAGATTTCACACAGCTTTTTCAAACCATGTTCCAAACCATGTTCCATCCCAATGTCCACTGTTTCAGTTTCACGTGTTTCCTAGAGTTGTTTCATGGTTTCTACAAACCGTCTCGAACCATGAATCTCTAGAAATCCTAAAAACATGCCAAAACTCCTTTAAACGTCCCAAAATGTAACCCAGTAATTTTATATGCTTAAAATATATAAAAATGGTTAAGTACTTGAAACTAGGGTGATATATCCTCCCCACCATTGGTCTTTCCATCCTCATAAATTATAAAACTAGAGTTATCTATGAAGAGTTCTGGCCATTGATTCATTATTTTCTTTTCACACTCTCTTGTTTCATTCTTAATTTGACCATGATGTCATAAAACCCACACTAGACTGATGATTTTCTTATACAAGACTTTTTATTGTCTATCTAGAATCTGTACTAACTCAAGAACTACCATAACATTAGGATCTAGGTCAACATGATCCCATCAAATCACATTTTGAGGTTCAGGTTGATACTTCTTCTATTGAGATACAAGAAATAAATTATGCAATGAACTAAACCTTTGTGGAAAAGATAATCGATATTCCACCTCACCCACCCATTTATGTATCTCAAAATGTCCTATGTATTAAGGAGATAGCTTTCCCTAATTCCCAAAACAATTATACCAAATCCATTGAGATGTTCTCAAGAACACATGATCACTCAAATCAAACAAAAAAACCATTAATGATGATCTGAATACAATTTCATATGAATCTTTTTCATCTCCATTATATTTCTAATTGACATAATCATTACTTTTTTTCTCTTGTACAAGGCATGGTCTATCCAGTGAATTTCCTTCTATTACCACCAAAAAATGTAGAGAACGAAAAATATTATCATATAATTCATTAAAGGAATCCATATGTATCAATCCATGATAACGTTTTTTGTATGAGAACTACACTATTGGTATGTTCTCTTCCCACGAGCCACAAAAAACCAGTACACAATACCTAAGAATGTCCTCAAAAGTTTGGATCATCATTTTGGATTTTATATCTGTTTGAGGATGATATGTCATGATCATAGTCAACTATGTCCCAAAGAATTTCTGTAAATATTTCAAAAAATGTGATTCATACCTGGGGTCTCTATTAGATACAATTGATACTAGAACACCATTCCTCTTTTTAACTTCTTGGATACATATTTTAGACGCGTCCCCCACTGTATTGGATTTATGAATAGGGATACAATAGGATGAAATTATGAGTTGATACACTATTAGTAAAATTGAATTTTGTTTCTAAACCATCTTTGTTAGACCTATTACAAAATTCATTGATATCACCTCGCATTTCAACATGGGAATCGGTGGAGACTGCAACATACCTGTTGGTCATTGGTTCTCTTCCTAAACCTATTGAAATTTGGGGCACTAAAAAAGCATATCCTCCTTTAATTTCATGTCAGCTCAAAAAATTGTTCTTTTAGTGACTTATACAACTTTTGTATTCTAAGATGAAGAACCCATCATGAATAGTGATAATCTTGAAGGAGTTGTTCCTGACAAGCCAAAGGTATGACCATCTAATATTGAACCCACAGTAATAATCTTATATCAATCTTCCATTTTCCAATGGTCTCCCCACCATTTATTTTTGACCTCATATAAAACATCCAAAACTATATTTCTGTGCCTATTTAACCTTCTCTACCAAATTAGGAACAAATGAAACTGGAAAGAAAACAAGAACACTACCTTAATATTTATAATCAAATTGAATGTTGGAAATCAATCACATTAGCTACTATTTATCTGAAGCCTCTTTTTCCAAATGACAATAAGAAATTCTTCTTAATCCATCCTCTAAAGAGTTCTGTTTTACTAGTGTATTTTTTAATTTAATGTAAAGAATTTCAAGATAATACATTCATATTATTTGTTTTAGATTCATATATCTTTAGAGGAACATGTGTTTCAAGATCTTATGATCCTTAAACACTGTGAATTTTTCACCAATAAGATAATGATGCTAAATTTTAAAATCATGAACCATATCAGAAAATCCCAAAAAGTTTTTTTGTAGTTTTTCTCATGAAACTATAACTATATTGATCTATAAGAAACAACATGATCTCTTTGATTGATAACACACCCAAACCCAGATCCCAGATAATCATAATACACCACATAACCTTACCCTGATTTTGGAAATATAAAGAATGATTCTAATATAAGGTGAAATTTAATATATTTAAAATACATTTGAAATTTATATTTCCATTATAATGGGATACTTTTTCATATCAGTTTTTTCATTCATGAAGCTATTAGTGAATAGTCATAAACAAAATGTTGGTAATAACTAGCCATGCCAAGGAAACTGTATATCTCAAAGACATTATTTGGTAATTTCCAAGAGATCACAACAACTATCTTTTCTGGATCCATATAAAAAAATTTAGAGGTAACATGGAAATGGAAACATACCTCTTGTATCTAAAAATAACACTTTTAAAGTATGGAATACAGATGTGATCCCATAGGATACCCAACACAATCACCAAGTGTTGATCATTCTCAACTGTTGTCCTACAATACACTCGTATATCATCCAAGAATACCACAAAAAAATAATCCATAAAAATTGAAATATCATATTGTTCAATGATATAAAGGAAATTGGTGAATTTGTAAGACTGGAAGGAATAACTATATACTCATAATGGCCATATCTATTTTTGTAAGTTGTTGTTGGAATATCTCCTTACGAACCCAAAATTCGTGATATCCTGGCTGCTAGACAATTTTAGAGAACCACTGGGATGCCATCAATTTATCAAAAAGTTAATAAATGTTTGGAAGAGGATACTGATTCTTTATCATTACTTGATTAACCTTAATATAATCCAAACCATTTCTTGGAGTTCCATCCTCTATTTTCATAGAAATAATTGGTTATTCTCATGGATACTTACTAGCCCTAATGAACCCTTTTCTTTCCAACTCTTCCAAATAAACTTTAAATTACCTTAACTCTATTTGTTCTATCTGATAAGAAAAAAGTGATAAGGGACTGGTCTCTGGTAAGCGATAAATTTTAAACTCTACTTCTCTTATGGGTAAAAACCATGAGAAATTATTGGGAAGAACATCAAAAAACTGATTAAAATTTGTTGGAAAACCTATATTAACTATAAAATCGACAAATTCCATGGTCATGGATGCCAACTAGCATGAGATAGTTCTAACTACAAGTTCCTGAAATCCAACTCAACTTGCATTTACATTCTGATTTCCTCTAAATAGATCCTCAATGCCATCATCAACTATAAAACTAACCCTTTAGGTATTATATTCAATGTCAGCTTTGAACATTTTCCATCAATCCATACAATGGATTATTTCATAGAAATCCATCTCAATCATATATAAGTCCCAACTATATTTAATTCCATTTATAGTTATAGAACATGATTTTCACACAAAGGCTCGATAATCTTTTTTTTCCAAGTGGTGTTTGATTTTTAAAAAAGAGGTTATCGTCTCAACTTGATAACCCATGTCAATAAAATGAGAAGAAATATAAAAATAAATACACTTGTATCAAATAATTATTTTATATGGGTACCATTCAAAAAAACATACCTATCACCAACAGTGGTCCCAACTGATCATCTATGTTCATTTTCTTATCTTTATACAATTTCTTACTCATGGAGATTTTCTCTTTGTTACCCTATTAAGATTACCCTTGTTGAGGATTCATGGTATTCCTAGAATCACCATGAATTGCTCGGGTTTTCGGATGAGAGCTATTATTCCACACTAATCCCATTGAAGCATACGATTCCTGAGAATCATGAGATGTGTCCCTAGCACTCGACCTTGGAGCATTGTAATAATAAAATGTTAAATGTACCATATTATTTAAATTGTGACATGATCAAGGTGGTTCTATACAATCTCAATTTTTGTGATCCACAGAACCACATTGAAAATAATTAGGTGAACCCTTTAGTTTAGGATGATGACTCACTAATCTTTCCATTTGATTCTAACTCATACAACCACCTTTGAAATACGCTTCCTTCTTCCTTCTATTCCTAGTATTAGAGTTCCCCCAAGTTCCCATGGGTATTAACATGATTCCTCAAAAAAATATTTCCTGATATATCCTTCTTAACCACTATTTATTTGTTGAATGCCTTTGTATAATCTAATATAAAAAGAATGAAAATAATTTAGTGAATCTCTATCCTCAACCCTGATACAAAAATGCACACGTTTAAAGACCCTCTTGTATCAAATTAAGGTGAAAAGAAGATTAAATTCACACATTTATCCGCATACTCTATCACTGTGAGGTTCTATTTCTTCAAACTGAATAAGTTTGTTGTTCTTGAAAATAAAAAATATAAGGATAGAATTTTTTGTTAAAAAATTATTCATAGTCTTCCCATGTAATTCCTGGGTCCAATTTATCCGGAACTACTAAATCCCACCACTGGCACGAAATATCTTCCATCATGTATGTTTCCATCATCCATTTCAACTTAGTTGGTGTGCTAAGGAAATTCAAGATTTTATTTATCCTATTTATCCATACTTATTCTTTTTTTGGTTTTGAATCACCCCAAAGGTGGACAATAATTTTAGAATAAATGAAATGTTCCACTTTACTTACTTATTTTTTTCTGTTCCCTCTGTTCACATTTTAAAATTCCAAGAAAATATTCTGAACAAATTGTTAGTTCACCCATTTCTTAAGTGAAAACTCATTCTCAATAGCCTATTCCAGTTTGTTTCTATGGAATCTACCTGGTGTCATTCACTATACGAAAAAGAAAATTACATTTAGTCTCACTCTATAGAAACTGAAGTCTTTGAGATTTCAAATTTACCGCATCAAATATATCACAACAAGTCTATCCAAAATTCAATAATTTCCACTTTCAAACCATTTTTTACAATTCCACCATGCTTTTGAAAATAAAAAAATTTTCAATTATTTTCAAAAATCAACACTTTTTCACCAAATCATAAATCATTACTCGAAATGAATTATTTAATATTTATTGCAATTAATTCCTATAAATGCATGTCATGTTCTTCTCATTGGCTAAACTCATGATGATAAGGTGACAACTCCTAAAAGTGTCTCAAAACAATCATGTACCTAACTCCCTGGTAGCATGAGTTTCAATATAAATAGGGTAGCTACTTATTTTTATGATTTAAATTTCATGTCCCAAAAATAATATATCCTTGATACAATCCCAAGAGACAGACCAATGAGATTTAAAAGTTAAGGACCAAACAAGCTGATACCATTTGTAATATCCCACCCATCCTCATTGGCTTGAGAAGTGACAGTGGAGTTACTAGGCCATAGGTTCCATCTCCAAGGCACTAAAGACTGACAATAAATGCCAAGGGCCTCATAAATAGTGGGGGTGATTTTCAATATTAAGACAAAATGATTAAACCAATGATAACCATAACAACCAAACTTCTTAATGATGCATGTGTACTAAAATTCAATCCATTACAAGACTAAACTAAAAGACAATATCATAGTATAAGCAGAATCAATGTGACATAACCAATGGAACCATGTGATAAGAACCAAGAGGCACAACCACGAAATAAACATAAACTCTCAATATTATCCAAGATCTAAATCTAAATGCCAAACCCAAGATATCAAGAAGCATCACTAAAGAACTGGGATACCTTGCTATTACATGTGTCTCAATATATAACATCTACAAAATAGCCATAGTTCCCAAGTAGGGGTGAGTTTAAAACTCTGTAGTATTTCTCAGATTAATTCCCAACTCATTCCACACCGGTTGAAGATGTTAGAACATTTATATAAAATAGTTTAAAAATATTTTAAATCATTTTATATCCAACCAAAATATTTTTCAAAGGAAAACAATAAAACAATCCTACAAAACCATTTTTTCAAGGAATACATCAACAACTAACACAATAATTTTCAAATAAAATTAAAAAATATTTTTACCATTTATCAATTAATTATTTTTCATAAGAATTTCCATTTAAACAAAAACACACACACAATCTTGGTGTTATCATTAATGGTGGAGCTTCAGGTCCATACTCTGTCCCGTTGATGGTGGTACATCACGACCATTATCTATCCCATTCAACACATGGCCAACCATTATGCCAAAATAATATCAACCCATTTAAATTAAAGCATGTCAATAAATACTTTAATTTCATCATCTAACCATAATTTTAAAATCAACATATTAATATTATAAAAAATGGGTTTGAAAAATTCCATCAAATTCCCATGATTTCAAAAACCATAATTCAAATGATATTTCCATTAAATCACAGCATGATTTTCACAAAAAATTCTTGAAATTTAATGTATTTTAAATAAATACTTCATGTTCAAATCAATAGGATTATATAAATAACCCACGTACCTCTCAAACATAGGCGAAAACAAAAAATGACACAACAACTTTAAAAAATGGGGTTAAAACATCAAGATTCCATCATTGATCTGAATATCTTAAATCAAAACAATCATATAT
This sequence comes from Viscum album, assembly GCA_963277665.1. Lineage (NCBI taxonomy): Eukaryota > Viridiplantae > Streptophyta > Magnoliopsida > Santalales > Viscaceae > Viscum > Viscum album. The sequence goes on along the minus strand of OY728136.1, from coordinate 1,418,497,560 downwards.
TATTAATATTTACCTCATAAAACATTTATATGTACAAGAAAAATATATCCATGATTCTAAAGTAGGGGATGATAATATAGATATTGAAATTGACGAAGAATGAGAACTTATAAATGAATCTGGGTATCTAACACACTTAAATTACCCTAAGAATCACTCCCAGATCGAAAAAATTGTCTCCACCACCTTGTAAAGAAGAATAATTCATGTTATGGCCTATTTAAGGGGAAAATATATTTTTGAGGTAAATTAGATTAGATCCATAATATTTGGATCTACTTTTCCACAGTTCATGGTTATCAGGTTTTGTTAGACAACCCGTGTGTAAATCGTGCCTGAGTCACTACATCCAAACACATCATTCGTGGTTGGATCACATAGTTATATAAAACATTCACCAAAAATTATATATCCCGCTATATATCATTGAATAGTTTCTATTGGGCATCTTCATGGTTTGGCCAAACTAAGAACCTAATTGTGCAGCTCCCCAGTGTCAACTATTTTAATTGAACGGTTTTTAGGAGGTGTTTCATAGTTTATACTAAATGTGAACCTCCAGAAAAGCCTAAAAACATGTGAAAGATCCTATGAACCTCAAAAAATTATCCAAATAATTTTTTATACTCAAAATACATAAATAAATGATCATGTACCTAAATCCAGGGGTGCTACATGTGTGGTTTTAAAATTTCATAATTCATCACAAAATTTGAACTTATTGCATCTCATAATTTATATATTTGAAATCAATTATTTCATATGGAGAATAAATATGAGCTTCTAAAGTATAGGATTGGTATACTATACATAAAAAATTAAAACATAATGATGTCCATAGGATAAGAACAAAATGTACAAGAATTGGTTTCATCCTTATTCAAAGGGAAAAGAAGATAGACGAAGGGATCAAAATGATGAATATAATTTCTTACAATTAGGATCTGATACCAATTGATACTCGATACAACACCCACTAGGAAGTTTCGTAGGAATATTTTTCATAATTTTCATGTTGATCACCCAGATCATTGCAAGAAAAAAAGTGATAAGGGAAATAAATGGTGGAGACAAAGAAGAAAATAGAGAGTTGGTTAAGGTTGAACCCAAAGAGAACTTGTCTCTAATAACAATAGCCATAAGATGCCACAAAGGATGAAAAATACTTTGTTAATTCAGAATTAAATAAGAACACAAAGTTTTCAAGCAATAATCATCATAATAATATTACCTTCAATCATGATGATTAAATAGTACAAGGGGTGGATATTTATTGCCAACGAGTGATGCAAAATTCAAACACCTAGTTTCAAAATGTAAAAAGACTAAATGATTTTTTTGAAAATTTTGGAACATGACCATGACATTATAGGACAAGTATCACACCTTTTGGAATGTAATGACAATAAACCCACCACTTTTTACTTTGAAGATTCCATGTTGGGTGGGCCTAAAATCCATAAAACACCACGGGATGAGTCTTTTGTCACGACCCATCCCCTGGGGCCCATGCCGTGACTACACCAAGCCTGCCTTCCATAGGCTAGGGGCTGGTGACTAGCACAAAAGGAATAATTACTTAAACTGGGAAGACATTGCCTTTATAACTGTAAACACCCACAATAGAGTACAAGCTGGAAGCAAAACACTAAGTGAAACTGTATAACAAGAGAGTGCTAAAAAGTAAAAATGGGCCATAAATACAAGCCCAAATGTAAATTACAAGTACAACTAAAAATGAAAAAACAACTAAAAGGTGAAAAGAATCTCCTGGGTCGTCCACCATAGATCCTACCTAAAGGGTAGGTATAGATAGAATCCTCACCACTCCACATCTATTGGTCTCCTCCGTGTACTGACATGGCGTATGGTCCACCTCCGGGTATCGTCCAGTCCTCATACTCTCAGCCTTATTCAGCGTTGTACTTCATTTGAAACCAACACAGCGAGGTGCGGTCATAGGCCATGTAGGGGTGAGTATAACGATACCCAGTTGGGACCCTGAGACCCTCAAGGTCTCACAAAATCCAATGAGGATAAACCACAAAGTATGAAATCAAAAGATAACCCCACATAGGTATATGCCCATACATATACCTATGTTATAAAGTAATCCATCTCAATCATGAGGAAAACACAAAAGTTACTGACTCAGCTCAAACCGTGATTTTTATTATCGAAACCACGACTGCTGGAGTAATCCTACTTAATCGAGTACAGTGGGCCTGCCGTGACATGAAGATTCTTCCCAATAACCTTGAACTATTGAGGTACTCCTCCTATAGAGTGCTGTGGGTCTGTTGTGTCACATAGAGGCACTCCCCACCATGGGTCTTCCGTGTCACCAAGGTGCTCCCCCTAATAGCCTGCAGAGGTACTCCTCATGTTGAGTGCCACGAGTCTGCTGCCACAACTAGGCGCTCCTCCGTCGTGGGTCTGCCGTGACACCAAGGTTCTCCCCACTGGGCTAGTTGAGTCACTCCGAGCCAAATCGATCAGCAGTCGTCAGGTCTCAGCCAACTATTAGGTCTCCACACTCTGCTCGCTCTTCACCAAAAGAATCCTCTCCACGAGCTACTGGTCAAAACTCCAACTATAAATAAGTCTCATGTAGAAGTATCTGAAAGTTCAGCCATGTCATAGGGGTCTCAACGCAACAAACGGCGTGTCAATAGGGACGCCCGGTCTATGAGTTATTATCCTTTTAGTCCCGGGGGCCCGGTTGGATTCATGCATGATCCAACCTGACCATATCTCAACTATACCCCAACCTTCTATGGGGTATACTCAAAGGGGCCAACATGCTCCAAGAAAACCAGCGCCACTGGAGATTTATCAAATGGTCGTTTGGTGCCAAATATATGACCAATGAAAGTAAAGGGTAGGTAGTGGGCCCGGGTCTGGTTCGACCCGGTCAGACCAACCCAAACCCGACTTAGTCTGGGCCGACCCAGTCTGGGTCGACTCAGCCAGACCTATTGGGTCTGGCTCGGCCCATTGGTTGGGCCAGACTATTATGTTCGGCCCAGCCCACTAGGCCCAACCCAGCAGGCTGCGTGGGCGGTTCGGCCCGGGCTCAGGGTCGGTTCGGCCCGGAGCATCGCAGGGGCACGGCCCGGTGCGGCTTGGCCCGGATGGCGCGGCCAGCCCAGAGGGAGCGGCCAGCCCGGTTCGGCCAGGGCGCCGCGAGGGGAGCCGCGGGCCGACCCAGGAGGCCGGTGCGGCCAGGGCGCCGGTTTGGTCGGGTGGTGACCAGGTAGGCAGTAAAGCGGTCAGGCAGGCCGGCAGGGGGTCGGGCAGGCCGGCTGGCGGGCCAGTGGGCGGTCGGGAAGGGCACCAGGCGGGCCGGCGGGTGACCGGGCAAGGCGCGTCCAAGCTGAGAGGCATCCAGGAGCTGGGTGGGGTGGGCCGGCGGCGGTGCGGCCGGGGTGGCTCAGCCGGAGGTCCACGATTCGGCCAGGAGTATGACAACCCTGCTTTTTATTACAACTTAAACATGCTTTATTACATAAAACATCACTTGATCCAACAAAGAAGATCGAGAGGTTTAGTGTCTTTGGGGCTTAGGATCATTACATAAAACTTTAAACTTGAAATAAAACATCTTTATTGAAATCTTCCTTTACATGACCACTACATTCCTTCGTACTTAGCATTGCATGGGATAACCTGAGGACATGCATAAGAAAAGGGTGAGCTATAAAGCCCAGTAAGGGAGTAAACAATGAATAACATGAGGAGTGAAATACATGTTAGGCAATAGGCATATCAATGGAGAATAATAGAAACATGAACATAAAGGCATGATAAAGCATGATAATCATAACATGGAAATGTGGCAACAACACTTAACATTGAATTAGCATGAGCCAAGGCTCATTGCACATGGAGCATGAGTAAACCCTCATTGCACTTGAAGCACGAGTAAACCCTCGTTTCACTTGAATTATCATGAGTAAACACTCATTGCACATGACGTATCATGATACTATACTTTACCCAATGCATTGGAGCGCTATAAAGGGCGCACCCTTCTTAAACATTTCATTTCATGCATAAGTGTGCCACATGGATCATAAAACATGGATTCATAAAACTTAATCATTTATTCCACGATAAAGGAATGTGGAATTCATACATGAAACTTTACAATCAATACGTAAATGTTCATAAAGGTGAATAACCTTGATGGAGAAATGGGCATGGTATTCACTACACAATGATATTGGCTTAGAAAATCGGTGTGATTTCGGCAGCATAACGGCGTGACATAAGAATTCATAAAAAAGTCTGATGAGAGAGAAAGGGGTTCCTCATCATATTTACATGTAATGGACAGTAAGAAGGTCATATAGATACATGTCCCAACAATTGAAATGGAATTTAGATTCATGATACAAAAGTATTGCTTGAATATAAAAGAGGAGAAAAAGGTTCAATTCATAATTTCGGCATAGTAACGGGTGTACATGGGAGGCATTTAATGAGAGAGAAAGGGGTCTCCCATCATTCAAACAATAATAGGGCAGTATGGGAGAGGTGCGAAACCATACCCCAACATTCATAAATGAAATTAAAAGGGCAATACAACTTAAAGAAAATTGACAAAAATGAAGGCTAGAGAGAGGCTTGTGAGAGGCTTCTTGGGAGCTTGGGGCACCTTGGGAGGATTCTAGAGAGAGTAGGGCAGAGGTTGGACGAACTTCAAGGGCTTTGAGTGAGGAGGAAGTGGGATCTTGGGTGGGTTTATATAGGAAAGGTGAGAGAATTCTTTATTATTTAGGTTTGGGACCCCTTATATTAAAATAGTCCAAACCACAGCCATCCCATGGTATTTGCCCATGGTTTCTGGAAAAGGAAAGAGGAAAACAATATTTTACAAGGCAAAGGTCCGAACTTATTAAAAAATTAGGGTTTCTTATGTGGAGGTGAGTCACACTCCCATGGAAATTAATTTAAAAAGGCAAAGTGTTGAATAAGTCTTGAGGGCTCCATTAATGCTTTGAAAAGTGAGTCAAACAAACCCAAAACCTCGTTATTTTAATGATACAACACATATTGGCCGAACATAAGGATTATGGTATTTTATTACATCACCATTGGGTCATTATGATGTCATAAAACACATTATATATTTAAATGGTATTTAATTTTTACCCAAAAATTTGACTGTCTCAGAAAATTATGAAAAATTCACCGTTGGATAATTTCAACGTCCTGATTCCAAAAATAATATTTATTTTATCTAAATAATTTTCTAAATATGTGAATTTTCACTTTTAAAATAAAAACCGACATTTATAAAAAAAATTCACGGGTTTTGACAGAAATGGCTTTCAAACCTTAATAAAAATTTTAATTGCATTCATAAAATAATAAGATCATTTATATTTAATAAAAATTAATTTAATATTAATAATAATATTTTATTAAAATATTATTTAATTCAAAAATCCTTTAATTTAATAAAATATAATTCTTAATTAAATAATAACTAAAAACACCATTTGTACTTTAAAAACTAATTACAATGTATCAAAAATGACTAGAAATTATATTCATTATTATATACAAAAAAAAATAATGTACATGAACATGGTGCTACTTATTTGTTACATAACCCCTTAAAATTGCCGCATAAGACCTAAGGGTAAGGTGTGCGATGGTGACAGACTCTTGGGGTTGCTCGGATAACATCGCTCGAGTGGTAATCTCTATCAACTTCCATTTTTCCCGTAGACGATCACGTTCGAGCTTGACTTGATGAAGCTCAGCTTGGGCTTGGTCAAGGGCAAAGCCCAAAGACGCCACCTCCTTTCCGAGCTCCGACAAATGGGCTTCGTAAGGGGCAATTCTACTGGATGAGGCCATCGCTTCCTTTGTCTGAGTAGAAAATTGGTTCGTTAAAGCCTTATATTTAAACTACCCAGATGATCACTGTTCAACGGCTATAAAAGTAATGGTCACAAATCTTAACGTTAAACTAAATAAGTTGACATCTTATAAAAACATTTTTTTTTCATAAAGAAACATTTAACTGGATCAAGAGGGATTTTCCATTAATGAAATTTTGGGTCGTTACAACATTCCCCCTTAAGAAATTTCGCCCTCGAAATTTTCCTTTTCCCACACTAAAACAAATGTGGGTAACTTAGCTTCATCATATCCTCCGACTCCCATGTTGCTTCTTAAAACTTGTGGTTTCTCCACAACACCTTGACGAGGGGCATTGTCTTATTTCGTAGAACTTTTTCTCTACGATCCAAGATATTCACTGGTTGCTCCTCATAAGAAAGACCGTCTTCTAATTGTACCACCTCAGAAGAGAGTACATGTGAAGGGTCTGGTATGTACTTCCTTAAGAGGGATACATGGAAGACATCATGCACCTTGGCCATAGTAGGTGGAAGTGCTAGTCGATAGGCCACAGCCCCAACATGATCAAGAATCTCGAAGGGGCCGATGTACCTTGGACTTAACTTCCCTTTCTTTCCAAACCTCATGACCTTCTTCCACGGAGATATGCGTAAAAACACCATGTCTCCGACTTTAAACTCAAGGTCTCGTCGACGATTATCTGCATAACTCTTCTGTCGACTTTGGGCTGCCTTGATATGCTGCTGAATGGTTTTCACCTTCTCCACCATTTCTTCGACCATTTCTGGTCCAAGCAGCTTATGTTCACCGACCTCATCCCAACATGCCGGTGTTCTGCACCTTTTCCCATATAGGGATTCATATGGTGCCATTTGGATGCTCGAGTGGAAACTATTATTATAAGAGAACTCAACTAGAGGAAGATGTTGATCCCATCCTCCTTTAAAGTCCATTGAGCACGCTCTCAACATATCCTCAAGTGTTTGGATAGTCCGCTCGGATTGGCCATCAGTTTGAGGATGATAGGCCGTACTGAAGTTCAGTTCAGTATTCAGAGCATGTTGAAGACTCTTCCAAAACTTAGAGGTAAATCTTGGATCTCGGTCCGACACAATAGATAGTGGTACTCCATGCAACCGTACCACTTCCCTGATATATATCCGTGCCAGTTGATCCAAAGATAAATCCTCTCGAATAGCAATGAAGTGTGCAGTCTTTGTAAGATGATCCACAATAACCCAGATTGCATTGTTGCTTTTGGATGTCCTTGGAAGTCCAGTGACGAAGTCCATGGTGATGTTCTCCCATTTCCATTCTGGTATGGGCAATGGTTGCATCATCCCCTTAGACTTCTGCCTTTCTGCCTTCACTTGCTGACACACCAGGCACTTTGATGTATATTCAGAGATCTCCTTCTTCATATTATCCCACCAAAAGTTTTCTCGGAGATCTCGATACATCTTTGTGCTCCCTGGGTGAATAGAGAAATTTGAACTATGTGCATAATCCAAAAGTTCCTTCTTCAGCTCCGAACTTGATGGAACACATAGTCTTTTCCCAAACCGCACAATTCCTTCTTTATTAACATTAAACTCTGAGGATTTTCCCTTTTTGATAGCTTCCACTTTTTCTTGGATTCTCGCATCACCCTTTTGACCATCCTTTAACCTTTCCAAAAGAGATGGTTGAGCAATCATTTGTGAAAGGATTGATGATGTTCCCTTCTTTATGATTCCCACGTCCATCTTCATCAAGTCTAAGAAGATTGGATCCTTCTCAATTCTCATCATTGATAGGATTGCTGGATCCTTTCTACTTAGGGCATCCGCCACCTTGTTCGCCTTCCCAGGGTGGTAATGTATTGAACAGTCATAATTCTTTATGAGCTCTATCCATCTTATTTGGCGCATATTAAGCTCTTTATGTGTGAATATATATTTAAGACTCATGTGGTCAGTATATATCTCACATTTCTCTCCATAGAGATAATGCCGCTAGATTTTCAAGGCAAAGATTACCGCCCCCAACTCCAGATCATGCGTTGGATAGTTTCGCTCATGGATTTTCAACTGCCTTGAGGCATAGGATATCACTTTATCATTCTGCATCAGCACACATCCTAAGCCCTTCTTCGAAGCATCACTGAATACCACAAAAAGCTCCCCACTTGTGGGTAAAGTGAGCACAGGTGCAGTGATAAGCTTCCTTTTCAACTCCTTGAAGCTTTCTTCGCATTCATCACTCCAAGAAAACTTTACTCCCTTTCGAGTTAGCTTGGTAAGAGGGTTGGACAATCGTGATAAGTTTCTCACAAATCATCGATAATATCCAGCTAACCCCAAGAAGCTACGGATATCAGTTACCGATGTTGGCATCGGCCATCCCTCAATTGCATCTGTTTTGGAGGGGTCCACAGATATCCCATTGCATGTTATGATATGGCCCAAGAATGAGACCTACTTCAACCAGAACTCACACTTGCTGTAATTGGCATAGAGCTTCTCCTTGCGCAAAGTCTCCAGTACAGTTCTTAAATGCTCCTCATGTTCCTCCATGGTTTTGGAGTATATTAGAATATCATCTATAAATACTACCACAAATTTATCTAGGAAATCTCTAAAGACTCTATTCATCAAGTCCATGAATATTGTTGGAGCATTGGTGAGTCCAAAAGGCATTACTATGAATTCATAGTGCATGTACCTTGTACGAAAAGCAGTCTTGGGGATATCTTCCTTCTTCACCCTTACTTGATAATATCCCGACCGCAAGTCGACCTTGGAGAAGTATTGTGCTCCACGCAGCTGATCAAATAAGGCATCGATTCTTGGGAGAGGATACTTGTTCTTTATCGTGATTTTGTTAAGTTCACGATAATCGATGCAAAGCCGCATTGACCCATCCTTCTTTTTGACGAAGAGGACTGGTGCACCCCATGGTGATGCACTTGGGCGTATAAACCCTTTATCCAGATTATCCTATAGTTGTTTCTTCAGTTCTTCAAGCTCAACCACAGCCATTCTATATGGAGTCTTGGATATTGGTAGCGCCCCAGGTATAAGTTCAATTGAGAACTCAACATCTCTTCTTGGAGGAAGACCAGGAAGTTCCTCAGGAAATACTTCAGCGAATTCCCTCACAATAGGCATTTCTTCAAGGGTGGTTTCTTCCTTGGACTCAATCATCTGAGCCAGATATGCGTGCTCATAAGGCAGTAATATCCATGCTTGAGATGATGGAGCTAAAGGAGATTAATCTTCCTCCTGACACTTGTAAAGAATCGGGGGTCGATTCTCCATATGGAGTGTGATTTCCCTCTCCCGACAATTTATGTTGGCTCTATATAAGGAAAGCCAATCCATGCCAAGAATTGCATCAAATTCCACCAAAGGGAGTATGAAGAGGTTCGCCGGGAAATTCAATCCACAGATTATAACAGGGGAGGACTTATACTCATGGGATGCAATGATTGCCCCATTTTCCGTACTCACCGACATCTTTACTTCCATGATTTGTGGTGGTGCAGGGATTGTTCAACTAAACTTTTGAGATATAAAAGAATGCGTAGAACCTGAATCAAAAAGTACGTTCGCTATTCTTGAATGAATAACTAGCGTACCTGTCACCACTTCGTTGTCGGGGTTCACTTCGGCAGAAGTGATGGCAAAAGCTCTTCCTCGCTGTCTTGGAGGTTGTTGATTGCCTTCGATAACCCTTGGATTAGGTCACTGATTCGCAAAATGACCCGGTTCTTTGAATTTGAAGCATTGAACAACGCGTTGAGGTTCGAACGGAGCGTTCCTCCACTCCGTCGCAGCCGCAGGTCCTTCTTGCTGACAGTTAACAGCTAGGTGCCCTTCTCTTCCACACTTGAAGCATTTTCTTGTCCCCCTAAGGCAATTTCCAGGGTGCTTCTTTCCACACTTTTGGCAAGTGGGGTGCTGGAATTTCTAAGTGCCGTTGGATTTATCCATCGGACCACCAGCATTGAAGTCCACCTTCCGCTTCTTGTCCCCATGATACCCCTGTGATTCTCCGATCTCCATTTCAACCTTGAGGGCACATCGGACAATTTCCTCATAGCTGTCGAAGTCACGGATCGCTAATGCTTTCCGCAAGCTAGGATTCAGCCCACCAAAGAAGCGGTCAACCTTGCATTCGGGGGTAACGACAAAGCCGGAAGCGTATCGTGCAAGCCTTGTGAAGTTTTCCTCGTACGCTCCCACAGATTCCTCATCTTTCTGCTTGAGGGAAAGGAAGTCCCTTTCCATCTTAAGGTGGAGGGTGCGTGGAAAATATTTATCGAAAAACATCTTCCGGAATACCTTCCATTCCAAATCCTCGATCTCCTCCTCAGGCTTCGTATTTTTGATCAACGTCCACCATTGATCAGCTTCACCCTCCATACGATAAGCCGCCAGGAGAACCTTCTCTTTTTCAGAGCATTGAAGGATGGAGAATATCTTTTCAATGGAGTTGATCCATTGTTCAGCGATCGTGGGATTGGATGATCCACTAAAAGTAGGAGGCCTTTGTCTCATGAAGCTTTCAATAGCGACTTGTTCTTTCTTAGGGGGGTTGAACGTTCCTCTTGACCAGTGTTTCTATTCAAAACTTGAGTTAGCTGAGAGAGAAGCGTGACAAAGTTCGTGATTCCCGCTCCCATTGGATTGGGCATCTCATTAGTACAATCATCACACTGATCTTCACAACGGTTGTTAGCCCGAGTTCTCCTATTACCGGCCATTGGCTGGAATAAAAGGAAAGTTAGGGGTAACACATAAAGGGTAATCCAAAGACAAATGTTGATGACTTATAAATAAACTTTAATCTCTTTAACTAAAGAGTCTATAGGATTCAATCCAGGCTTTTCATGATCTTCCTTCTAACATATATCCTTAGAGGCATTTTTTCCTTAATAAGGGTTCATACTAAGATTGTGAATTTATCAAAACATATCCCCCGGGAGTGTCGTAACCAAGAGTGCAGCAAGGCCCGTTGTCGTGCACCAGTTCCCGTTCGAGTCTGCTCAAAGCGGTGTTTTCGGGTTTTACCCCTAGGATACATCTGTGCCAGAGCCGCCTCTACCTGCTCGTATCCAGACAGGGATGTATTTGTTTGATAAACCACTTACTTAGTATTTACCAAAACTTAGGGATGTATTTATTATGTTTAGTCTTGTATCTAAGGCTCTACTAGGGTTTCCTAATCCCAAAAATAACTAAACCTATCCTCTGATACCAACTATGAAAACCCTGCTTTTTATTACAACTTAAACATGCTTTATTACATAAAACATCACTTGATCCAACAAAAAAGATCGAGAGGTTTAGTGTCATTGGGGCTTAGGATCATTACATAAAACTTTAAACTTGAAATACAACATCTTTATTGAAAACTTCCTTTACATGACCACTACATTCCTTCGTACTTAGCATTGCATGGGATAACCTGAGGACATGCATAAGAAAAGGGTGAGCTATAAAGCCCAGTAAGGGAGTAAACAATGAATAACACGAGGAGTGAAATACATGTTAGGCAATAGGCATATCAATGGAGAATAAAGGAAACATGAACATAAAGGCATGATAAAGCATGATAATCATAACATGGAAATGTGGCAACAACACTTAACATTGAATTAGCATGAGCTAAGGCTCATTGCACATGGAGCATGAGTAAACCCTCATTGCACTTGAAGCATGAGTAAACCCTCGTTGCACTTGAATTAGCATGAGTAAACACTCATTGCACATGACGTATCATGATACTATACTTTACCCAATGCATTGGAGCGCTATAAAGGGTGCACCCTTCTTAATCATTTCATTTCATGCATAAGTGTGCCACATGGATCATAAAACATGGATTCATAAAACATAATCATTTATTCCACAATAAAGGAATGTGGAATTCATACATGAAACTTTACAATAAATAAGTAAATGTGCATAAAGGTGAATACCTTTGATGGAGAAATGGGCATGGTATTCACTACACAATGATATTGGCTTAGAAAATCGGTGTGATTTCGGCAGCGTAACGGCGTGACATAAGAATTCATAAAAAATTCTGATGAGAGATAAAGGGGTTCCTCATCATATTTACATGTAATGGAAAGTAATAAGGTCATATAGATACATTTCCCAACAATTGAAATGGAATTTAGATTCATGATACAAAAGTATTGCTTGAATATAAAAGAGGAGAAAAAGGATCCATTCGGAATTTCGGCATAGTAACGGGTGTACATGGGAGGCATTTAATGAGAGAGAAAGGGGTCTCCCATCATTCAAACAATAAGGGGGCAGTATGGGAGAGGTGCGAAACCATACCCCAACATTCATAAATGAAATTAAAAGGGCAATACAACTTAAAGAAAATTGACAAAAATGAGAAAGGAAGAAAAACCCTAACTTGGAAGTGTGCTTCCAAAGGCTAGAGAGAGGCTTGTGAGAGGCTTCTTGGGAGCTTGGGGCACCTTGGGAGGATTCTAGAGAGAGTAGGGCAGAGGTTGGACGAACTTCAAGGGCTTTGAGTGAGGAGGAAGTGGGATCATGGGTGGGTTTATATAGGAAAGGTGAGAGAATTCTTTATTATTTAGGTTTGGGACCCCTTATATTAAAATAGTCCAAACCACAAACCATCCCATGGTATTTGCCCATGGTTTCTGGAAATGGAAAGAGGAAAATAATATTTTACAAGGCCAAGGTCCGAACTTATTAAAAAATTAGGGTTGCTTATGTGGAGGTGAGTCACACTCCCATGGAAATTAATTTAAAAAGGCAAAGTGTTGAATAAGTCTTGAGGGCTCCATTAATGCTTTGAAAAGTGAGTCAAACAAACACAAAACCTCATTATTTTAATGATAAAACACATATTGGCCGAACATAAGGATTATGGTATTTTATTACATCACCATTGGGTCATTATGATGTCATAAAACACATTATATATTTAAATGGTATTTAATTTTTACCCAAACATTTGACTGTCTCAGAAAATTATGAAAAATTCACCGTTGGATAATTTCGACGTCCTGATTCCAAAAATAATATTTATTTTATCTAAATAATTTTCTAAATATGTGAATTTTCACTTTTAAAATAAAAACCAACATTTATAAAAAAAAATCACGGGTTTTGACAGAAATGGCTTTCAAACCTTAATAAAAATTTTAATTGCATTCATAAAATTATAAGATCATTTATATTTAATAAAAATTAATTTAATATTAATAATAATATTTTATTAAAATATTATTTAATTCAAAAATCCTTTAATTTAATAAAATATAATTCTTAATTAAATAATAACTAAAAACACCATTTGTACTTTAAAAACTAATTACAATGTATCAAAAATGACTAGAAATTATATTCATTATTATATACAAAAATAATGTACATGAACATGGTGCTACTTATTTGTTACATAACCCCTTAAAATTTCCGCATAAGACCTAAGGGTAAGGTGTGCGATGGTGACAGACTCTTGGGGTTGCTCGGATAACATCGCTCGAGTGGTAATCTCTATCAACTTCCATTTTTCCCGTAGACGATCACGTTCGAGCTTGAATTGATGAAGCCCAGATTGGGCTTCGTCAAGGGAAAAGCCCAATGACGCCACCTCCTTTCCGAGCTTCGACAAATGGGCTTCGTAAGGGGCAATTCTACTGGATGAGGCCATCGCTTCCTTTGTCTGAGTAGAAAATTGGTTGTTAAAGCCTTATATTTAAACTACCCAGATGATCACTGTTCAACGGCTATAAAAGTAACAGTCACAAATCTTAACGTTAAACTAAATAAGTTGACATCTTATAAAAACATTTTTTTTCATAAAGAAACATTTAACTGGATCAAGAGGGATTTTCCATTAATGAAATTTTGGGTCGTTACAAGGAGCGTCGCGGGGGCGACACGGTTTGTCGAGGCTGTGGGTAGCGTAGCGTTTTTCATCGCCACCTTCATCATTCCATTTCCTCATCACCATGTTGAAGATCATCACAAACAAGAACGAAGGAGGGGTCGGGTGATGATGGTTTGGCCCACACCCTCCACATTTAGGGGGTAATAATTGGCTCATCAAGAAGTAAGAGGATGAACAACAACTCACCCGTAAACAATTCCTTTCCAACCATTGAAGAAAGCTCAAGGAAAGCATCAACATGTAAAAAACCCCTACCTTTGTTCATCATTCTTCGTTTGTTGACGAGGTCATGGAAAGTAGATGAAGAAGATCAGCGTTCGTCATGTCCGCTGCACGCTTCCAATCCCGAGCTGTGTCGGCAAGTTGACGACGATGCGGAGGTAAGGTCAGTTGAAGACGTCCCACGTCGATAGAATCTCCGAGGAAGAAGTCAAAGATGGCCGGTGTTATTCATTATTTATTGGGAGAGTTCTTCCCTCTTCTCCCATGTTTTCACCAAGATTCCAAAGAAAATAATAATAGATAGGTTTATCTATTATTTCATTGGCACGGAATTAAAAAAGGTGAAATAAATAAATTTGATCCCCCTAATTAATGAGGAGGATTAGCACAAGTTAATTAGGGGAGTTGGAACAATTTAATTAAAGGGAAGGTGGCACCATAAAAGAGGGAGGGTGTGGAGAAACTCTCCCTCATAAATGAGGGGAGTTGAGAGGTTTTCTGCTCTCTCTGTTAATAGGGTAGTTTAGCCCCGTGTGGTCCCCATGTCAGAACATCTCATGGGAGGTTAGGCTTGGGTGGGCCCCACCACCATAACCAATCATGGTAGGTTAAGGTGTGGTGGTCCCACCTCCAATTTCCATGAGGATACTTTAACTGTCAAATAAATATAAATCCATGCACTTAATTTTTATTTAATTCAATCTCTAAAAACCACAAAAACTATCTTTTATTCTCGACTTACTACTGTCAAAGTGAAAGTATCCTTAAGAGAATACCAATACTGCGAGTTCAACAGTGTCCTCAGATTTGAATTCCGAGCATCGGTTCAAACGTTATAAAAACCTGCTTGTATGTTTACTGAACGTACCAGATCAAAACTTCATAAATTGATTCCAGGCACACTGGGCCTTGAAATCATGTGCCATCAACTTTCATGGACTTGTCAAATTCCCATGTATTTAGAAAAAAAAATTCCACAGAAATTATGGGACTTTACATTCTCCCCACCTCGGGGCTTTACATCCTCATAAGATACAACTTTAACTAAGGGAACAAGTGGGGTTACTAAGCACACATCTGAGCCTCTCACTCCCATGTGCTCTCCTAGAGGTTCCCATGCTGCCAGTGAATGCGCATCAAAGGTATCTACTATTCATTTAGGACCCTCTCCTTTCGATCCTCAATCCCCACTGGAACCTCCATAAAAGTCACACCATCATCGACGTCCAGCTATCCATGGTCGATGATGTGAGAAGGGTCATGTACGTATCTCCTCAACTGAGATACGTAGAAGACGTCGTTCCCCCGGTGCAACTGAGGTGGAATAGCTAAGTGGTATGCTATCTCGCCTACTCTGCTAAGGACCTGGAAAGCTCTGATGAATCTCAGAGATAACTTGTTGCCTCGGCCAAATCTCTGTAGTCCTCACCGAGGTGAGACCTGTAGAAAGACATGTTCGCCATCCTCGAACTTCAGATGCCTCCGTCTCCTGTCAGCATACGGATTATTCCTACTCTGTGCAGTCTTCATCCACTCCTAGATGATCTTCACCTTCTCCATGGTAGCCCATACCATCTCTGGTCCCACTAGGGATGACTCCCTAGGGTCATTCCAGCACAATGTTTATATGTAAGGTCATCCATATAACTCCTAAAAATGTGCCATCTTATGGTGGAGTGATAGTTGTTGTTGTATGAAAACTCCACTAAAGGTATCTGATCCTCCTTGCTGCGACCGAAATTGAGGACATAAGAATGCAGTAAGTCCTCGAGGGTCTAAATGGTCCACTCAGTCTGGTCATCCGTCTGAGGATGGAAGGTGGTGCTCAAATGAAGCTGTGTCCCGAAAGCCTCCTACAAACCATTCCTTAGTCAGGAAGTAAACCACGCGTCATTATTGGAGACAATAGAAGAAGGTACTCCATATAGTTGCACAATCTCCTCCACGTAGAGGTGTCCCATGATCTCTACTGAACCCTGATCTCTGATCGGTAGGAAGTGGGCTGACATGGTGAGTCGGTCAACAATCACCCAAATCGAGTTGTGACCCCTAGATGTACGTGGAAGTCCTGTCACGAAGTCCATGGATATCCCATCCCACTTCTACTCTAGTACCTTTAAAGGTAGAACCAAGCCTGCTGGTACCTGGTGCTCCGCCATCACTTGCTGAAAAGTGAGGTATCGAGAGACAAACTCCACTACTACCTTCTTCATACCTGGCCACCAGTGTTGTCGCCAGAGATCCTAGTACATCATCACCACTCCTGGATGTATCTCTAAAGGGGATGCATGGAACTCCCTCAACACTTCCTCCTAATGTGACACTGGTACCATAGTATGTCCTTAGAAGAGGATGACATGCTCCCAACCTTCAGAAAATCCATCAGGTGTCTGCCCTATGGATATCTGAGCACGTCGTGTCTCGCAGTCAGTGTCTCCATGTTGTGCTTCGCTGACTGGCTGAAGAAGTGGGGAAGTGACTGTAAGAGACTATAGAAAGGCTTCTCCATCTCTATCCACAAATGATATCTCTAAGGCAGCCAGCTGCTCTATCGCCTCACCTAGAAGCTATATACCTGATCTCCTGCTGAGTGTATCTACTATAACATTCCCCTTTCCAGGAGTATAGACTATCTCAAAGTCATATTCCTGGAGGAACTCAAGCCACCATCGCTGTCTCAGGTTCAGTTCCTTCTGAGAGAATATTTACCTGAGACTCTTGTGATCAGAGTACACGTTAAAACGTTTTCCCATTAGATAGTGTCGCCACATCTTCAAGGTGAAGACCGCTACTGCTAACTCCAGGTCATGGGTAGCGTAGTTTTGCTCGTGTTGTCTCAGATTCCTAGAACCATACGTGATCAATTCTCTCTCCTAGATCAGAACACACCCGATTCTGGTATTTGATGTGTCGTAGTAGAATACATACCCTACGCCTCCCTCTGGAAGCCTCAAGATGGGGGCACTAGGTAGCCTATGCCTTAGCTCCTGAAAGCTCTTATGGCATCTCTCCAAACACATGAAGGGTTTCCCCTTCTTCGTCAAGGCTGATAGTGGTGATGCTACTCTGGAGAAGTCTACAATGAACCTTTGGTAGTAACCAGCCAATCCTAGGAAACATCGTACCTCTATCACACTCCTGGGTGGCTCCCAAGAAAGTACCGCCTCAATCTACGCTAGATCCACTGCAACTACAGCCTCCGATATGACATGTCCCAAGAAGTGAAACTCTAATATCCAAAAATGGCACTTCGAGAACTATCCATAAATTTGGTGCAATCGAAGTGTGTCCAGTACTACTTGAAAATGGTAGTTGTGCTCTTCATCAGTAGTCGAGTAGATTATAATGTCATCGAGGAAGACTACAACAAAGTGATTGAGGTGTGGTAGGAAGATCATGTTCATGAGTCCCATGAACAATGCTGGAGTGTTGGTTATGTCAAAAGGCATAACCAATAACTTGTATTGGTCGTACCGACATCTGAAGGCCGTCTTCTGCACATCCTCGTCTTGAACTCTGAGCTGGTGATATCCTGGTTTGAGGTCTATCTTCGAGAACCACTGTGCTACCTTCAAATGATCAAAGAGATCGCCAATCCTCGAGAGTGGGTACATGTTCTTCATGGTCACCTGGTTTAAGCGATGGTAGTCGACAAAAATCCCCAAGCTCCCATCCACCTTCTTGGCGAACAAAATTGGGGCTGCCATAGGAGATACACTAGGCCGGATGAATCCCTTCTCTTTCAAGTCATCTAGCTGAACCTGCAGATCGTTATGCTCCACATGAGCCATCCGATATTATGGGGTAGATATCAGCGTCGTCCTAGGGTACAATCCAATGTATAAGTCCACCTCTCTACAAGGAGGTAGTTCTGGAACATCATCATGGAAAACATCCACGTACTGGTCCACCACTACTGGATAAGTCGGACTCCCCACATCAACTACTCTAAGGGTAAGGAAAGCCAACTGATGAGTGATTGTCTATAATCTCTTCTAGGAAAGTCCATCCTATGTTTCAAAGGATCCCTTCCCGCCGGTGAAGGTGAAACTGGTCCCATCCATGCAGACACACCGCACATTGCGCCTAATACAGTCTATCTGAGCATTGACTGTAGATAACCAATCTATACCCAATATGACATCGTAAGGCCTCGACGCCGCTACTAGGAGATCCTAGCCAAACCTCTCTCCTCCTAGATTAAGTTGACACTATCGGATCTGGTGTGTAATCGTCGAGTCTGCTCCCATAGGAGTCTCTAGCCATAAGGATCAAGCCAACGGCTCTGTCGGAATCTCTGAGCTCCGAATGAGGGAAGTTGAAATGAAATTGTGACTGGAACCTGTGTATATAAGAACTGAAACTAAGGTGGAATAGACACAGATGGTACCTCATATCATCCCCGGAGCGCCGTGATCGTAGGACTTAGATGCCTGGAGCTGATCTCTCCCTTGTCCACCTTCTCCCTACGGTCAGGGTGGACCTCCTGGTGGTGATGGCAGTAGCACCTCAAAACGTCATCCACCGGTAGCTGCATGGCCAGCTCCTCTGCCACGTCTGCCTTCTCCCTACGGACCACCTCGATCGAATATTTATCTCTTCCTGGGAGGTCCCTCTTCCATCTACTAATCACCCGAACGGTGGTTTGAACAGTCACGAGCCATGTGACCCTACTCGCCGCATGAGTAATACTGCCCGCTCTTGGCGGGTCTGTCTCCACTCCAGGTTTCCCACACACCCAATCCTAAGTCATGCGGTTGTCCACCTATAGGTCTGGTCCTCTTGGACCTCTACGACATCTGTTTGCTACCAGCTGTAGAAGACTCCGCTACGTGGTGACAGGTGGTGGACCTCGCTGTTAGAGACTGCTCAGCAAGGAAACTCTCCACTATGAGGGATCTCTCAAAAACTCTTACCTGCGTCAGGATGCTGAGGGAGATCACTGAAGCTCTAATCTCTTGCCTGATTCCCTGATCAAAGGTCTGGGCCCTGATGAATGGTTTTCGCACCATATCGGTGGAGTAGTACAAGAGGTCGGTGAACCTTTCTTAGTACTGAGCTACATTCATTATGCCCTACTGCAGATGAAGTATCTCTTGTATGCGCACTGTGCGAAGAGTCGCTGGGAAAAACTCTGCCCGAAACAGGCCCTCGAAGTCTACCTAGAGAATTGAAATCTCATCATGAACCTGGATCATCAAGATCCACCATCTTCCCACTGCTTCATATAGACGGCTGGCAGCAAAGATCACCATGAGGTCGGCTGGTGTCCCTACCAGTCATAAAACTCTCACCACAGCCTCCAGCCAATCCTCAACTCCCTGTGAATGTATTTCTCCCCTAAACCTGGGTGGCCTCTGGCGCTGGAACTCGTACAATGTTCTCAAGTGGCGGTCATCGTCTGCTGCTGGGGCTAGTGGTATCGGTGGCCCAACGGGTAAAGGTACCGCTGGTGCTTCCACTATAAAATGGCCTGGCACCGAGGCCTCATCGCTCGGTGGGCTATCTATGCGTACAACTCTCAAGGAAATCATTGGTTGTATGTGGGGAGGCATCCTAAAAGAAACAGGTGTGACACGGTCAAATATTATAACTGGTGAGATGACCTGGTTGAGTTAACTTAAAGAAAACTTTTGAAAACAAACACGCAATCAATGTTTTTGTGAACTGAGTCTGAAATTAGTAGCCAGGGTCCTGGTGTATGGATACTTCGGCCACCGAACCAACACTGGACTCCCTGAACTGAAAACCACACTCAGTACCGTTAACACTATTGCTTCACAGAAAAGATCAGATTCCTATGTTATACGGTAGAACCGACTCCTATGATACCAATTTGTCATGACCTGTCCCCTGGGGCCCGTGTCGTGACTACCCTAAGCCCGTCTTCCATAGGTCAGGGTATGGTGACTAGCACCAAATGCGTAATTCCCTAAAATGGGATGGCATTGCCTTTATAAATGTAAACACTCACAATAGAGTAAAAGCTGGAAGAAAAACACTAAGTGAAATTGTATAACAAGAGAATGTTGAAAAGTAAAAAGGGTTCAGAAATACAAGCCCAAATATAATGTAAAGTGCAACTGAAAAGGAACAAACAGCTGAAAGATGAAAAGCAGCTCCTGGATCACCCACCATGGATCCTACCTGAAGGGTAGGTACAGATATCCTCCTCAGCACTCCACGTCTGTCGGTCTCCTCCGTGTACCGACAAGTCGTATCGTCCACCTCTGGGTATCTTCTAGTCTCGATACTCTCATCCTCAGTCAGCGTTGTTCATCATATGCAACCAACACAACGAGGTGCGGGCATAGCCCGTGCAGGGGTGAGTATAACGATACTCACTAGGGATTCTGAGACCCTCAAGGTTTCACAAAATCCAATGAGGATAAACCAAAAAGTTTGAAATCAACAGATAACCCCACTTAGGTATATACCCATACATACACCTAAGATATCATGTAATCCATCTCAATCATGAGTAAAACACAAAAGTTACCGACTCAGCTCAAACTAGGATTTTTATTATCGAAACCACGGCTGCTGGAGAACTCCTACTCAATCGAGTATAGTGGGACTGTCGTGACACCAAGGCACTTCCCACTAACCTTGAACTATTGAGGTAATCCTCTTATCGAGTATCATGGGAATGTTGCGTCACACATAGGTGCTCCCCACCGTGGGTATGTCGCGTCACCAAGGCACTCCCCCTAATAGCCTGTTGAGGTACTCCTCCTGTCGAGTACTGCGGGTCTGCCGCCACAACCAAGCGCTCCTCAGTCGTGGGTCTGTCGTGACACCAAGGTGCTCCCCACCGGGCTAGTCGAGTCACTCCGAGTCTAATCGGTCAGCAGTCGTCATGTCTCAACCAGCTACAAGGTATCCACACTCTGCTCGCTCGTCACTGGAAGGATCTGCTTCACGAGCTACTGGTCAAAACTCCAACTGTTAAGAATTCCCACATAGAAGTATCCCAGAGGTCCGCCACATCATAGGGGTCTCAATGCAACAGACGACGTGTCAATCAGACGCCCGGTCTGTGAGTTATTAGCCTTTTAGACCCAGGGGCCCGGTTGGATTCTTGTATGATCCAAACTAACCGTATCTCAACTATACCCCAACCTCTGGTGGGGTATACTAAAAGGTACCGACATGTTCCAAGAAAACTAGTGTCATTGAAAATTTTTCAAATGGTCGTCCAGTTCCAAAGATATGACCAAAGAAAGTAAAGGGTCGGTAGTGGGCCCGGGTCTGGTCCGACCCGGTCAGACCGAACCGGCCAGACTTAGTCTGGGCCGACCCAATCTGGTTCAACTCGACCAGACCTGTTGGGTCTGGCTCGACCCATTGGGCGAGCTTCCTGTTAGGTTCGGACATGCCTGCTCGGCCTAGCCCAGCAGGCCGCATGGGCGGTTCGGCCCCGGATCGGGGCCGGTTCGGCTCGGAGCATCGTGAGGGCGCAGCCGGGTCGGTTCATCTAGGGCACCACAAGGGGGCCACGGGCCGGCTCTGGAGGCTGGCATGGGCATGGTGTCAGTTTGGTCGAGTGGCAACCAGGTAGGCCAGCAGGCGGCCGGGCAGGCTGGAAGGCGAGCTAGTGGGTGGCGGGGCAGGCAGGCTGGTGGCCGGGAAGGTCAACATGCAGGCTAGCGGGCAGCTGAGAAGGGTTCCAGGCAGGCTGGTGGGCGGCTGGGTAGGGTGCCAGGCAGGTGGCTGGGTAGGGCTCAGCCAGGTGGGCTGGCGGGCGGCCAGGCAGGGCGTGGACAGGCTGGGAGGCAACTGGGAGACGGGCGGGGTGCGTCGGCGGCGGTGCAGCCGGGGTGGTGCGGCCGGAGGGCCACGGTTCGGCCTAGAGCACCGGAGCACCATGGGGGTGGCGCGGTTTGTGGAGGCCGCAGGTAGCATGAACTTTGTCGTCGCCCCCTTCGTCGTTCTGTCACCTCATCACCACGCCAAAGATCTTCACAAACAAGAATGGCATAGGGGTCGGTCCATGTTGGTTTGGCCCGCACCCTCCGCGTTTAGGGTGGTAACAATTGGCACATCAAGAAGTTAGAGGATGAACAACAACTCACCCGCGAACAATTCCATTCCAACCGTTGAAGAAGATTCAAGGAAAGCATCAGCATGTGAAAACCCCTACCTTTGATCATCGTTCTTCGTTCATTGACAGAGTCGCAGAAAGTAGACGAAGAAGATCATCATTCTTTACGTCCGCTGCACGCTTCCAATCCCGAGCTGTATCGGCTCGTTGACGACGATGTGGAGGGTAGGTCGGTTGAAGACGTCCCAAGTCGATAGAATATTCTAGGAAGAAGTCAAAGAAGGTCAGTGTTCTTCGTTTTTTGTTGGGAGAGTTCTTCCCTCTTCTCCCAAGATTCCACCAAGATGCCAAAGAAAATAATAATAGATAGGTTTATCTATTATTTTGTTGGAATAGAATTCAAAAAGGTGAAATAAATTAATTGGCTCCACCTAATTAATGTGTAGGATTGGCACAAGTTAATTAGGGGAGTTGGAACAATTTAACTAAAGGGAAGGTGGCACCATAAAGGAGGGAAAGTGTGGAGAAACTCTCCCTCATTAAAGAGGGGAGTTGAGAGGTTTTCTTCTCTCGCCATTAATAGGGTAGTTTAGCCCCGTGTGGTCCCCACGTCCTAACCACTCGCGGGAGGTTAGGTTTAGGTGGGCCCCACCACCATAACCTCTCATGGGAGGTTAAGGTGTGGTGGTACCACCTCCAACTTCCATGAGGAGATTTTAACTGTCATATAAAAATAAATCCACACACTTTATTTTTATTCAATTCAATCCCTAAAAACCCCAAAATTATCTTTTATTCTCGACTCACTATCGTTGAAGTGAAAGTTTCCTTAAGCGAATACCGGCATTGTGAGTTCAACGGTGTCCTCAAATTTCAATTCCAAGCAACGGTTCAAAACTTATAAAAACCTACTCATACGTTTACTGAACGTACCCGAACAAAACTTCAGAAATTATTTTCGGGCACATCAGGCCTCAGAATCACGCACTATCAATTTTCACGGACTCGTAAAATTCCCATGTATTTAGGAAAAAAACATTTCCATAGAAATTCTGGGTCTTTACATCTTTAAAAGAATGTATGGGCATTAATTAATGTAAATATAGTCCATGATTATTCCACCAAGAAAGGGTATTGGGCCTCCCCTTGGAATTCCATGATTAACCCATTTAAAGACTTCTTCATTCTTTTAGTCCCCTCCCTTGTTATTGGGCCACTAACTCCTCACAATGGGTCTTGTTCAATCATGTACATTCCACCCTCCTCATCAACTATGCCTTGAAACCCTTTATTACCATGTGTGCCCTGTTCATCATCAAACCCTACAAAACCCTAAATACCCCTAAAAATAATAAAATTCGTAAATAATCCTAAAAATCCCAAAATATGTAAAAACCATAAAAAACCAAAAAATCCCTAAGAAATATTAAAAACCTAAAAACACTTAAAACATCTCAAAAACAAAAAGAAATCTAAAACCCATAAAAACCATAAAAACACTTAAAAACTTTTAAAACCCTAGAAACCCATAAAACCCCCAAACCCACTAAAATTCTAAAAACCCTTTAGTCCGCTAAAAACATTGAAAAATAAAAAACCCGTAAAAACCCCAAAAGACACAAAAAGGCCCTAAAAACCCAAGACCCCCATAAAATTCCATAAAACCATAAAAACACCTACAACCTCTCAAAATACCTAAAACCCCTAAAAACTATTAAAATCCTAAAAATCCATAAAAAATCACTAAAAAAATAAAAAAACCTAAAAACCTAGAAAAATCCTATGAAAACCTTTGTTGACGCTCCTTTCCGTCACAGAGTCTAAATGAATGAAAAGGGAAATACCTTGAACTCAAAGTGATTCATTTTTTGAAGAAACATCAAAAATTGACAAAGGCATGAACAAAGATTCATTTGCACTTGGGTCGTGAAAGTTCCACCAAGGTCACGCAAGTATACATGCGTGCCACCCCAGTGGTCGTGCAGGTGACTTGTGCGCCCTTTTTGAATTTCTCCTAGGGTCTTCACCAGCCTATAAATACCCCCGGTGGGCCCCCAATTTGAAAGAAAAAATTCCATAAACTCAGATTGGAGCTCCCGGTGCCCTAGTCTCTTCTCGAAGCTTCCAAACACTTCTAAGGTAATTTAAAACCTATAATTGAAGATCTAAAGAGGGGGATTAAGGCCTAAGTGTTGAAATTAATCAACACTTGCGCGCCTAAGCGGCCAGACCTTAAGGGAAATGGCCACATTTACGCACCACCTTACACCTTCAAAAGAACTTGCGCGCCACCCTTCTGGAAGCCCCTAGGGATAATACTAAGGGCTTGAGCCAAGTCTTGCCCAAGTATTACCTTAACGGCTAACCATCTCGCAAGATACCATGTGTCGTGTAGGTACACCTGCAGAACTAGGACTTGCGCGCCCACGCAGGACTTGCGCGTCCCTCTCTTTTTGGGTGCCCTTCCTGCCCATTTCACCTCTCTTACGCCTATCCATCTCTCCTATTCAGGA
Source organism: Viscum album (assembly GCA_963277665.1). Taxonomy (NCBI): domain Eukaryota; kingdom Viridiplantae; phylum Streptophyta; class Magnoliopsida; order Santalales; family Viscaceae; genus Viscum; species Viscum album. Next base: position 1,418,472,975 of record OY728136.1, on the reverse strand, counting down.
TTCAACCTCTAAAACCCTCTTCAAATCCATTTATGGAATGGTTCCTTTATTGGATTCCTTATCTAAAAGTAATTCTGTGGAACATCCCTCAAAACCTAGTGATTTACACATCTTTATGTCACTAAGGTTGGAGATTTCATTCATTCCACCTCATCCTTTAAAGATGAGAGAATCCTTAACCTGGGCCTTCCTTTTCAAGAGTAAGCCCCAGTACAAATCCTTTTACCTAGGAATCCTCCTTAGGAATAAGCCCCAAGTCCCCTAACCTGGGCATCCTCCTTAGAAGTAAGCCCCATTCATAATTTCCCAAATATGGGTATCCTCCTTAAGAGTAAGCCCCAGTCATAATTTCCCAAATTTGGGCATCCTCGTCAGAAGTAAGCCCCAACCATAATTCCTTTAACCTGGGCTTCCTTTTCAGGAGTTATCCATAGTCTCTATTTCTACAAATATGGGCATCTTCCTTAGGAGTAAGCCCCAAGTCCCTTAATTCTAAAATTCCCTTAACCTGGGCCTCTTCCTTAGGAGTAAGCCCCAGTTTTCAAATCCCTTTAACTTGGGCCTCCCCCTTAGGAGTAAGTCCCAGTCACAAGTCCTTTAACCTGGGCCTCCTTCTCAGGAATAAGCCCCAGTCATAATTTCTCTTAACCAGTCTTAATTTACTTTTGATATGGGATTCCTTCTCAGGAATAAAACCCAATCATAAGTTCCTCCTAATTTGGGCATCTTCTTCATGAGTAAGCCCAAAGTTAGAGTATCCAAATCTCTATAAAAGCACATGTACCTTTATGGAACCTGTTCCCAGAATTCTTCTCTAAAATAAGTCCTAATCTCTATCTATTTGGGCAGTCCTACATACATAAGCCCCACATCATTTCTTATGATTGCTTCTTTCATGGAACAATTTTCTGGTTTTACCAATACCTCTTGTTTCTCACACCGAGCATGACTCATGTGAGCTTAGAGCGTAAAAGTAATTATGACATCTTTCTTTGATCCATAAATCATACATAAACATCATACTCCCTTACTAAAACTATGTGGGTCTTGATTCCTTTTCTAAATAAGGATATGTAGGTATCCCATCTGTAGGTACGATCCTAACTCCGAAATAATCCATGTCCTTCTGAATGAAAATAAACTTCAAGAGCCCCACTAAGTGGATTTAAAACCAGTATGGTTATCATAATGACCAAGATATTTCTATATAATGTGTCGAAGGATAACGTTAACTAAGAATCTCTAAACAAATACAGATGATTCTCTATCGATGAAGAACCACAAATACATATAAAAGATTCTCTAAATTTCCTACATATCAATCATTGATTGTCATATCTAAAGGAAATATCATTTTATACTTGTTAATTTAATAAGGATTCATGAACATAACTTAAATCTATAAAGAGAGTCCCTGAGTAGACAATAATTCCCCTCAAAAGGTGTGATGAGTCTGACCTCCCATCCTCTCGACCAATACAAATTATTAAGCCTTATCAGTTCACAACTAATGAGCACCTACCTTTTGAAAGTAGGTCTAAATGGATATAGAATCATTCGATGTTTCTAGTTCTATGAAAAAACCCATTAGAAACCACTTGGAATGTTTGAACCTTAAATCAACAAGGTCATCCCCATTTCCAGAGGAAACAAAAAATGGTGATCCCGACGTGAATCCTTAACTAAGTTAAAATGATGTTTTACTTATTTGTTAGGCCCCTATTTAAACTCAATGATAGGGCCAACAAGACAATCAATAACATATGTGCTTATCAAAAAGATGTAGTGGCTGGACTTATCTTGATTACGTCTGTTATATCAAACAGGAACTCTTTTCCAAGATCTTCTCCATTACATAAATGACTTCTCTTAAGTTCACACACATAAATACTTCTGCTGTGAATACTTCTGCTGTGAATGCCTCTATTGCTACTCCTGTTGGATCGTTGTCCACTCTGAGGAAGACATCACTAACTCATCATCTTCAACGCTGGGTATCAAATACGTTGGTTAAGGAGTACCGTCAAAACGGTACTATTCTGACTCTGGAGGACGCTCTACAAGCCCTCTAAGTCAATAATTCACCATGGTCGTCTGGAAAGCGACGACCAGTGATCAAGAAACAGGTGGTTCCAACCACCGTCTCCAACCATTTCGGGTCATTATCCTCGAAACACAATCACCATTCACTCCCATATTTTGGGGAGGTGAATGAGCAGGTCCCTCAGGGCCTTCATTCAAGGAGACATGAGTCTTTCTCGAGGGCTCCCATCAACAATCTCCACCAGACTCGTGCAACAGTGCGCCCTCAACATGATGAGGGTATCATATCCAGGCGTTCGGCTTAGGTTCCTTGAACCCAAACAAGCAAGAAGAACCACCAGAGGTGAAATATGATCAACAGTGAGCAGGTTATCATCTATTGCATCTCCAGAGAAGTCCACCAACCTAACTTGGTGGCAAGCAACGAACATGCACACACACCCATCCATTTTAATTCTGTTGTCCAGCAGACCTGTCTGGCAGTAGCATGCCAATCCCATCAGGAAATTCCAACAGAGTACTATAGACAGGAACATACACCTATTTATAAATCATTAGCTAGTCAGCAGGCTCGTCTGACTACATATGATGGAGCATGCCAACCCAATGTGTTGACAAATGGTAAACAGGCACATACACCTGCTTACACTCATCAATCCTGCCATTAGCCTCGTTTGTTAGTATTGGAGGAATATTTTCAACCACATTCAGTGGAGTGCAATCATCAGGCACATACACCTGCTAGTATTGATCAAGCCTACCAACAATCTCGTTTGTTAGCACTCGGACAAGTCAGTAGGAAAGCTCCAGCGACAAACAGGAGAGAGACTCAACTCTCTGCCCCCACACATGAGTACTTTTATAATTCAATGATAGTAAAAAGAGGACATGAGTACAAACACACACCTACTCCAAGCACATAATGGACATATATCCCCGTTCCAGTAGCTGAAGTCACCAAGCATATTCGGTAAATGGTGAAAGAGAAGAAGCAAATCCCTGCTCATATTCTGGATCCCTACCCGGATATTATAATAGTTTCAGCAGCATCTTAGGGAAAGAAATGAAAATCTATCCCTACCAGTGGAGTAAAACATCAACAGTTCACTGAGGAACAGACACACACCTCTGTTCCAGTCCAAGAGGGTTGTAGGGCATTCTCCCCCATATCATACGGACAACCAAGTCAGGCACATACACCTGATTTGTGTAGAGATAATCAGCCTAACCTAATCATTTATCCTCAGCAGGCACATAAACCTTCCCATAATACCCACTTTCGTCAAAAAGTGGTTCCTAAAGTGAGTAGGAAGGTGTCTAAGAAGAGGACCCACCCAGCACAGTCAAGAAATCAAGAGCCAATCTATAACAAGGCCTTGCTCGATGCTGTAGTTCTTGAAGCCCTCAGACAATTACCTATTGGAATTCAAGATTCTAGTCCCTCATTTCCCCATAGTGGGAACATTAATTCTGAAGGTCTTCATTAGACTCTTCCTCATGAAGGCTTGCTTCATGACAGTTCAGTCGATCTCGAAGTTTCATCTTTCGAGGAGAGCCACAAGAACCCTCTGTGTGGCTAGAAGACCAAGGAGAAAAATGTTTCATCTTCTGCTATAACCCACCATGGTGGTCCTACCCATGATGATGAATTTAACTGAAAAAATCCTCTCCGTAGTTATAATGCACATTCCCTAGAAAATTCTCCAATGGATAATGTAGTGACGAGAAATCCCTCTTATCCTGAGGCACATGCAAATGTGAAACCAGTAATGTCTGATGATTTATCATTTGAAGGTGAAATACTTTCTCAATCAGAAGATAGCCCAAGGTTTAGGTCATTCTCCGAACCACCCCTAGGTCGTTCATCTTCTCATTTGATCAGTGAACTCTCTACCAATATTGTTGAATCCGATGAAGCAACAAAGAAGCACCAGAACTGGTCTAATTAGGTAGAAGAATGTTCAGTGAATGATAAAGAGGATGTACTGAATATGATAAAACAACTAGCGAAAGTTGAAGTTCCAGTCATGTTTTGGCCTTTGGATGACTCTCAATATGACATTCTAGAGATGTTGACGGAAGATGGAATTCATGATATTATTCTCAACATATAGAAAACTCTTTATCAGTTGAATAAGAAAATATTATCTTATTATGAATTTGAAAATCATGTCAAGATAATTAAAGGGTTACAACGCCAAATTGACTTGGCATCTCTCTTAGTTTCTCGATATCTGAAGGCTGAAAAGCAGCAGAGAGCCCTTCGGCGTTCATGCATTGGCGCACTAAGAATATTGCGCTAGTTAATTTCCAATGCACCATCTGGTATTCATATCAAGGGATGGGGTGTTCATGGAGCACTAAATTTCACTGTACTCTCCATTTAGCAAAGCCCGCCAAAAATGGTCTCATGCAATGTTATTACCCATGGCTAGCCACCGTCAATTGGATTTGTTTGTAATCAAAGGCTTGCCCAAGAACATGCCTCTACTAGTTCTTCTCAAAATCAAGCATATACAGAACACGTTGTTTAATTACTCCTGCATCAAGAAAACGATAATATTGAACAGGCCTCTAGTTTGGAGCAAGCACATCATCAAGTGATAGAAGTGTCAGAAATCATCCAACGGTCTTTTGATCTGGGTGATAAAAGTGGATGCAGATTGATGCATCCATCCAATTTCTAGACTAAAGTCCACAAGATCAAGAGAGATTTCATGAAAGTCTCAGATATAGCATGTCAAGAACCACCCCAGCTTGCCAGACTGGGGACACTTTTAACCCAACCCTCAGAATCAACAAATAGGATTCAAGGAGTTGAGCAGGAACAGCCCCAGTCCACCGGACTGAGGACTTTTTCAAATCCTCAATATCTTCCTCATAGAAATTCAGTATTATCTCGGTAATGGAGGAAGCCCAAAGAAGAAAGAAGAGCCAAATTATTAGGAGATTCCCTCCAAATTATGGTTCGTCAAGAAGTTCCTGAGGGATCAAATCAACCAAACGAAATGTCTCATTAGAGACATAGAAGAAGACATTATCACAAAAATGCTGATAGAAGGTATGAAATGAATTATGCATAAATTAATGTCATTAATGAAGTTGTTACTGATCCACAATATGAGGCTCAATCCGAGGGATCAGGTGAAGAGATTCTTACTCAAGAAGTTATATGCACAGACACAAATGAAGAAGGTGTGCGTACACGAAATCAAAGGCTTACCCAGAATCTGGGTGTTCCTTCAAATAACCCACTTCCCCCTCTCTAAAATGGATCCAACAAGGGGAAATTAAAGAATCAGGTTACATACCCATCCTCTGGAGAAGGCCAATCGCTCTCACTAGAGAAAATATTTTCACAACAGGAGGAAGAAATGAAGGAATTGAGGAGGAAGAATACAGAACTACTTCAGGTTAGTCTTCCTCCTAAGCATGCTGGAGTCATTCATCCAATAGAATTTGTTTTGTCTACTGATAGGGACCAATAATATCCTCCTTTATCATTACACCATCACGGGTCTAATCCTACGGGTCAAGTGCAACAACAATCGGTTGTGCTACCATCAGTTGCAGTACCAGTCACCACATCTATCCAAGCTCCATTCATTTCACCTGCTCAGTTCCAAGCTCAACCGGATGTTTCTCAAAAGTTAATAACTACTATTGATTCATTAACAACTCGGTTGAAATCTATGGAAGGAAAAAGAGCTAAAATTCAACCAGAAAAGAGAGCTTCCCTAAATGGGTTGATGCAATTAATCCCCATCAAATTTTTCAAGTACCACATTCCCAATCTTTAATGGTTCGGGAGACCCAAAGCAACACCTAACACATTTTGTTTCTCATTGTGATCCTATGATGGGAACCCCCTAGCAACAAGAACAATTTAAGGTCAGGGTTTTTTACAGTCATTACAAGGGCCTGCTTTTGTCTGGTACACAAGCTTGCAATCCCGATCAATTACCGGGTGGGAGGATCTCCATCAACAATTCCTTATTCAATTCATATCAACTTTGAAAAAGACAACAGTTTTTGATCTTATAAATTTTAACCAAAGGGATAATGAAAGTGTTTCAGATTTCATTACTCACTAGAAGGGATTAACATTTTCCCTAAGCTTAGCACTCCCTCAAGAAGAATTGTTTCCAATTTGTGTGGAAAATTTTCATGATGAATTTTGCACGTCGTTGATCCCTGTGAAATACATAGGAGGGTTTCGAGACCTTACTTCAATTTCTCAATAGATTAAAGATTCTCTTATGAATACTAAGGATAAAACTCGTGTAATTCCATCAGCTTCAGGAAGGATAATGGGTAGAGCAGAGAGTGCTATAGTTGTGCCTAAACAAGCACCTGTACCTACTTCTACTTCAAAACCTTCATCTTCTCAAAGGGCTCCACCTCCTGAGCTTCAATAATAGCGGCCGTTTCTTCAAGATGATCAAAGAGATCAAAGACGGAATCAATTTTATGATTTGAAGAGAAATGTTTACTCTTTCCGAAATGAACAAATTCCTGGGTACTTTATTTCGTCTCTAGATAATAATTTGGTTCAATTTCCATGGCCCAAGAGGACGAATAAGGAAGGATATGAAGACTATCCCAAATATTTACCATTTCATCAGATGTTGGGGAATCCCATTCAGGAGTGTTTTGAGTTCAAGGACCTCCTACAAAAAATGGTCGACTGAGGGAAAGTTAAATTGAATGTTTCTTCAGCTCAGGTAGCATGTGTTACTGCCACAAATCCAGAGGAAGAAGGTGAGTGGAAAGAAGTCAAAAGAAAAAATGTGCAGAAATATGATGATTGGGTGGTCAGAAAAATGATCAACCGAACTCATGCCATTTTTTGAACGCAATTGAAGAAACCAATTATGTCTTCTGCTATGAATTCCACCGCAAAACCCTCTTCATCAGAGATAAAATACTCAAAGAAACAAAATAATTCAAAGAAAGAAGAACAATCAGAAGAGGACATGATTGTGTCAAATCCCAAGTTGTCTTTTACATGGAAGATTTTATGCCATCTACTTCGATGCCATGGGAACCACCACACCAAATGGCACATCCTAAATTGGCTAGTCAGGCAGAGTCTTCATCGAATGAAGAGTTAATATTTGGTTCTATTAATATGATTCACTTAACAGATCCTTATGCCAGCCACAATTTTGATTTTGATGAGCCTGAGTTCCCTGTATCAAATAGAGGAATCATAGGAAGTTCCAGAGGCCTGGGATACAATGGAAGATGTGGATATCCCAGAAGCCACTATTCCAATTCTACCCCTTCCAGAACTGTGTATGCAATAGAAACTCATGGAAGAGCCCTTCAGCGGGCTCAACAAGAACAGGAAAATTCTTCCACCAATAGTAGATTCAGTCCTGACACAGTTATTCTAGAAGATCGGTTGGAGGTTCCACCTTCTTCCTCTCAGTAGGTAAATGGACCTAATTGGTCTAATCCTCCAAAGCAAGGAATATTACCAACTCCTACCCCAATAAAAGATGCATCAACTTCCAAGGCACCTGTTAAACCACATGTTCATGTTGGGAAACACAAACCTTTGGATAAAAAATATGATGTATTGAAACACCTGTCCCAAGTACCGGCCAAGTTATCAATTATGGATGCCTTGAATTTATCAAAGTATAATCGGGAGTCACTCATTGAGGCTTTTTCAAGTCCTCATGACTTTGAAACTAAAATTGCTGCGGCTGAAGCCTACCATGTTGAGAATAATACTGCAGAATTCCATGCAGTGATGTCTTTCACATATGAAGATGAAGATGATGCCATGCATGGAAATATTAGACCTTTGTATTTATCTGGAAAGGTTAATGGTGTAGACGTCCAAATAACTTTCATTGATAATGGTTCAGGAGTCAAACTCATCCCCATTCGTACACTTCGTCGATTGGGCCTCACAGAATCTGATTTATCTCCTTCTACTATGATGTTACAAGGATATGTTAATAATGAACAAGAACCACTGGGTAAGATTACACTTAGAACTCAGTTTGTAGATCTTTTATCCAATTCAGATTTCATGGTTGTTGATCAAGCCTCAGCCTTCAACATCTTTCTTGGAAGACCCTGGCTATATCAACATGCGGCTATCCCTTCATCATATCATCAATCTCTCAAATATTGTTTTTATGGTCAAATTAGGACATTGTATGATGATAAGGCCCCATTAAAGACATGTGAATCTCAATACATTGAGGTGGAATTCTATCACATGAAGGGTAAGGAAAATCCACAGTAAGGGAGGTTACCAAGATTAATGCTCCATTTGGTTTGGAAAAGATTCCAGTAAATCCATTTACACATGTGAGTACAGATTATGTGTTTCCTATCAGTCAAATTGATACGATAGACCCAAATCAAAATAATCTTATGGAAACCTCCATAATGTCAATTATGGCAATCAAGCTAGACAACATGGGAGAAATTGGTGAATCACCAAGTAATGATGAAAGCTGAAATGGGGATGTCTCCATTTCATCTGTTGAAATCCAACAAGTCTATACTTTTCCAACTAGTCTAGAAGAAGTTATAGAAATGTCAGAGGTAAACGATGATGTCTATTCTCAATCCATCATCTCCTATTTGATACCCAAGGAAGACCCTACATCATCAATCGGGTCAGAAATGGAAGCTTCTTCTTCAAGATGTTCAAATTTTAACATCTCTTCTGATCATGGAAATTATACTTCATCATCTACTAAGAAAGTAGAAACAGAAGATATAACACATGTTAAAGAAGAAGAGGAAGATCCCAGGGATGCTCCTCTAGCATTTTAAGAGGGTATCTCTACCACCGTGGATGAACTCAGAGAAATAAATCTGGGTACAAAAGAAGATCCATTCCCCACTTTAATTAGTTTGGCCATGACTCATGAAGAGAAATAGATGTATATTTTTTTAATGATAAATTGAGATATATTTGTTTGGAAATATACAGATATTTCAAGGCTTGATCCTGATTTTGCAACTCATCATTTGGGTTTTCTAGAAGAACATCGAGGATTCCAAAAAGTCGCTAGAAGAACACACCCAAATTATACTTCCAAAATTGAAGATGAAGTGGATAAGCTTATCAAATCTAACTTTGTTAGAGAAGTTCAATATCCCAAATGGTTGGCTATTATTGTCCCTATGAAAAAAGAGAACGGAAAAATTATAGTTTTCATTGATTTTAGAGATCTTAATCGGCATTGTCCTAAGGATGATTTTCCAGTTCCGATCACAAAACTATTAATTGATGGAACATGTAGCTACGAGGTAATTTCCTTCATGGATGGATATTCCGGGTATAATCAAATTCAAATGGCTCTAGAAGATGAAGAATCTATAGCTTTCAGAGCCCCTCTTGGTTTGTTCTGCTATCGGGTAATGCCCTTTGGCCTAAAAAATGCAGGCGCAACATATCAGCGTGGTATGAATCGTATCTTCAAACCTTTTTTAGGGAAGTTTATTGAATGTTATGTGGAAGATTTGGTGGTTAAATCTAGGAAACGTTCTAATCACTTGGATGATTTGGAAGTCATATTCCACAAACTTCGGAAACATAATTTGAAGATGAACCCCTTAAAATGTGCTTTTGGGGAAACCTCAGGAAAATTTATCAGCTTTTTTGTACACCATCGTGGTATCAAAGTCGATCCTGAGAAGACAAAGTCAATCCTTAGTATGCCGCCTCCTCGAAATTTGAAATAATTAAGAGGACTTCAAGGACACTTAGCCTATATTCGGTGTTTCATCTCCAATTTGGCAGGAAAAAGTTTACCCTTCACCAAATTGATGAAGAAGGGAGTCACTTACCAGTGGACTAAAGAATGTCAAGAAGAATCCAATATTCTCAAGAAATATCTCTTGAGTCCACTGGTATTAATGACACCTGTTGAAGGAAGACCACTTATCCTCTATGTGATAGCTTTAGATAAATAATTAGGTGACTTTCTTGCTCAGAAGAATGATGCTGGGAATAAAAATAGCCTCTACTATCTCAGTTGGACTATGCTTAAAGCAGAAACCTGATATTAAAATATTGAGAAGTGATTCCTAGCATTAATCTTTGTAGTTCAGAAATTGAGACACTACCTGTAACATCACGAGGTCCAATTGGTATCTCGCAATAACCCGCTCAAATTCATCCTTATTCGTCCAATGCTTACAGGATGTCTGGCAAGGTGGGAAGTTATTTTGCAGCAATTTGATATTCAATATGTGTCTCAAAAGGCAATAAAGGGCCAAGATCTGGCTGATTTCCTTGCTGAACATCCTTCAGTAGAAGATACATCTTCAGATATTGAACTTCCTGATGAGGAAGTCTTTTTTATTCAAGATAGTCTTCAAACATGGGAAATTTACTTTGATGGTGCTTCCAAAAGTCCAAGAGGGAGGAAAATGGAAAATCCTAAATTCAACAAAGTTGGGCTAGGAATTGTACTCATTTCCTCGAAAAAGGTAGTTCTACCTTATTCCTTCTCGTTGTTGGGAGGCGGGACAAATAATGAAGCAGAATAACAAGCTCTTATCGCAGGATTGGAGTTGTCACTTCAAGAACAGGTGAATCACATAAAGGTGAAATGTGATTCAGACCTGGTAATCAAACAAGTCAATGGGGATTATGCAATCAGAAAAGAACAGTTAATCCCTTTGTATGATTATGTCAGAGAGTTAATGGCGGAATTTCCTACGGAACTGACATTTTCTTATGTCCCACGATCACAAAATTCCAAAGATGATGCACTGGCTAGTATAGCCACAACTCTAGAAGATCCAAGTCGGGACGAGACAACCATCGGTATTGCCCACCGTCGTACAATTTCACCTTATGTTCAAACCAGAACAAAGGAAATCAATGAAATTAGTCCCATCTCTGAACCGTATGGTTATGCTATAGGATGGATGACACCTATCTGGGAATACCTTCAAAATGGGACACTTCCACCTAATAGAGCTGGGAAAGAACAAATCTAGAGACGTGTGGTCAATTTTAATCTTTATGACAACCCTGATCACCTAGGAAAAATTATCTGGAAAAGAGTTTTTGATGGAGTTCTCTTGAGATGCATTTATGGTGAAGAGACAATGGATTTCATGAAAGAAGTGCATGGAGGAGTCTGTGGTGCCCATCAGTCTAGACATAGACTATCTGATCAAATTCGAAGGCTTGGATACTTTTGGCCTTCAATGATACAATATTGTGTTGATTTCACAAAGAAGTGTAATTCTTTCCAAGTACATGCCAACTTCATTCATCAGCCCCCATAGTAGCTTCATATAGCTAAATACTTGTGGCCATTTTCCACATGGGGAATGGATGTGCTGGGACCTTACCCATCAGCTACAGCCAAGCAGTTTAAGTATATTCTTACTATTACTGACTTCTTTTCCAAATGGGCAGAGGAAATACCTCTCAAAGAAGTTAGTTCTAAAAGCATTGTTAGCTTCATCAAGTCTAACATAATTACCAGATTTGGTATCCCTCATACCATATTGACGGACAATGGCACCAACTTCTATTCATCTGAGGTGAGGAAGTTGTATCAAGAATATAACATCAAATCCAATCATTCATCTCAGTATCATGCAGCGGCCAATGGCTAGATAGAAGCCTTCAAAAAGACTCTTTCAAACATACTGCAAAAGATTGTGGATAAAGATAATAAATCATGGACTGATAAACTCTTTCATATTTTATGGGCTTATTAGACCACCACCTGCACTGCAATTCGGTCAACTCCATATTCACTGGTATGTGGAACAGAAGAAGTATTTCCCATTGAAGTTCAATTACCTTCTCTCAGAGTATCCATTTGTGATTATTCATCTACAGATGAACAATCTCAAAAGTGATTGGATGAATTGGAATGACTAGATGAGAAAATATTGTGCACCCTACATCACTTGGAAGTCTATCAGAATCAAATAGCATGAGCTTTCAACAAAAATGTTCTTCTTCATTCATTCATTCAGGGAGAATTGGTATTGGTTCTCAAAACTCCAATGATACCAGAAAAGAAACCTCCCAAGCATGTGCCAAAATGGGAAGGACCTTATTCAATACATAAGGTCTACTCCAATGGATCTTATTATTTAATCTCAATGGATGGAGAACTCATCACTACTCCAACCAATGCCATATTTCTAAAGAAGTATTTTTTATAAACACAAAATAAACCATTATGATCCATGCATACAACCTTAAACTATTTGAATTACTTTAGGTCCATCAAGACGTTAAACTGCACCTTCGACGGTCCATGCATATGACCTTAAACTATTTTCATTTCTCTCGTCCAACATGACGTTAAACTGTGTTTTCCTTGCTAAAAGTCTTTAAACTGCATAGTCCCTTATGTCCAGCAATATGCTAAACTACACCATTACGGTCCATGCATATGACCTTAAACTATTTTCATTTTTATCGTACAACATGACGTTAAACTATGAAAAAATCACTAATATGTCCAACATGACGTTAAATTGTTTTCTCTTGAGTCCTTACTGCCTGACATTAAACTGCACAGTCCCCCTTTCGTCCAACATGATGTTAAAATGTATTATCCCCATCGTCTTAGCTACAAGACATTAAACTGTACAACACCCTTATTGTTCAACATGACACAAAACTGTGTTCACATCCAACATGACGTTAAAATATGTCCCTATAATACATCCTACATGACGTTAAACTGTATATTGTCCCTGCCACATGACATTAAATTGTGCAGTACCAATAGTCCTCACTACAAGACTTTAAATTGCATAGTCCCTTCATACGTCCTACATGACGTTAAACTGTGCATCGTTAAGGTTGTTATAACCTCTTGTTTCTCACATCGATTATGACTCATGTGAGATTAGAGTAAAATTCAACCATAACACCCTCTATGGGCCCTTAACTATGCGTAAGTCCCAACACCATTTTTTTGGTCGTTGTCCCCAAGAACAACTTGATCACCAATTCATTTTTAATTGAACTACGCGGACTTTGATCCTTGCCTTCTAGGATAGGTACGTAGGAAACCTCCCAAGGTTCAAGCCCAAAACCAATATCTTTACATTGATTCACCTTTGTCCTTGCTATATGATGTTAAACTATACAACACTTTTGTCCTGTATGACAATAAACTATAACATTCATTGAAACCCTCACCTGAGAGGGAATCATTATTTACATTGATCTCCAATCATGTTATATTCCAAAGACTATGTGTATACATGGCAATGCCTGAACCTTTTATATTGGGTCAAAACCATCATTGCACTAAAGTCCCATTTTCACCCTTCACTTGTAAGAACTAAATCTGTACAAAGGGTATTTCTAGAACTATGTGGGCTTGATTCTCATCCTTATGGGATGCATAGGAACGTTCGAGTGTCCCTAAAATCCAGCACCAATTCTTTTGGTCCAAACCCCAAATTCCACTTTCACCCCTGGCTGAAAAGTCCTTTTGAAAACACACACTATGTATTCATTATTATGGTCCGAGATTTATGACCCTAAACTAAGATATCTCATACTCTCATCCCACATGACATTAAAACTGTATTTCAATAACTACGTATGGCTAGATTCCCATCCTTATGGGATATGTAGTGAAGTCAAACATTTCAATTCAGGGCCTAGCCACAACATGATTATGGTTAGCATTGATCTGTGTATCTCTACATTCATTGGACAATGCCCATTTTTTATGTGTCATAATCTTAACCTTAAATATTTTCAGATCTTCATAACCATTTTCTCAAATTCTGGTCACAAAATGTCTGAAACCCGAGAGTTCATTTGCTTGACTATGTAGCACGTGCCCTTAGGTGGCCTTGCATAAGTAGTCTAAATAACAAACCTGTCATCCAAAAGAAACTATTATTTGAATATGAAACCAATGTAATTACGTGGCCCTGCATAATTCAACCCCCTAATGAGTTTGTTAAATAGTGTTAACTTCATTCTTGGGAAGAAAACCACTTTTGTCCTTATTGGTATTAATGACAATATGTAGGGATCCACAAAAATAGCCATCCTTAACATATTTGTCCCATGTTATTTTTCATGATCTGAATGTATTCAAGTATATGATTTATATTTATATTCCATACGCTTGGGTCAGACCTTCATAGGAGTGAAATTCACCCAGTTCTTAGGAAATCTTGTTTAGAAATATCTTATCTATATTCAAGTACCTCTCTCCATACAACAAACTCTATGCTTTGGAAAATTTGAATCCCCATAAACTTTCACTGGCTTTTTTAGTAGTAGAAAAGTAAATTTCTGAGAGTTCTTTTTCCTGACTATGCAGCACGTGCCCTTAGGCATCCTTGCATAAGTAGTCTACATAACGGACCTGTCATCCAAAAGATGCTATTATTTGACTATGCAACCAATTCCCTTAGGAGGCCCTGCATAATTAAACACCCTAACGGGTTTGTTAAATAATGGTAACTTAATTCTTGGGAACTACTTCTTCTAATGAATTTTATCCCTTTTTCATGTCATCCCTCATATTGAAAATTTCGTAAGTCATAGTTTACATATTTTCCCTCATACTTGTGTGTGGTAATATTTTTTCAGACAAACTGTCAAGGAATTGAGTCAATTATAATTCATTCAGTCAAAGCTATTTCAACCTTAAACATTAGCTTTTTTATGTCCGACATGCATGAATTTAAACTGCCCACAAAAGACAAGGGAACTCTGAACAAAAGTCAAGTCCCATCTCACTAAACATACATTTTTATGATTTTTGGTAATATTGAGCAATTAAAAGATTCAAATTTTGTAGGGTTATTTGTAATAATCCTAGAAGAAATAAAACTATGCTTACTAGTCCCATTGGCTTAGGTAAAAACTTGAAGCAAGTAGCAGGAAAATGCGTGCACAAATGATTGAAGATGAAAGTGTTTTTCATTGATGCACAAGAGTTAGAAGGACATCCACGGACTAGAGACTCTTCTCTTTTTCATGAATTAAAAAAGGATTTCAACATAACTATTCATTTTATTTACAGCATCCCGAGCTTCATCAGAAACCACCTGGAATTAATTCATTCAACTGGATAAAATAAAAGATGCAGTGATACCAGCTCTTCTTGGAACAATTATAAAAGAATGTTCTTGAGTGCGGTTTGAGAAAATTTTCTGTAGATCAAACAATGACTATGTTTCTTGTCCAAGAGACTTGGAAGATGGATACATGGATTTGAGAATGAATCATTGGAAGTAAAGATCCATTTGGAGAGAGTACTCTTTTCAGATATTGTTCTAATTCCATGTTTGTTTTCTCTCCACCAACCGGTAGCGGAAAACATTTCAGCCCATGGGTTTTCCATTTTCATATCTGCAAGGATATGGAATGGAGGAAAAATTTGAAAGTTCACACCATTGTTGTTTCTTTTAATGCACAACATAACTGAAATAGAAGAGTAGAAGTGCAGATACATCTCAGGCATATAGTTTTTTGCATCTGGAGTATTGAATCCTTGCAGATGACCATGACCATACAGAGGCAGGTAGATGCTCTATGGAAAATTAAGATGATATTTCTTCAAGTACTTAGCCAAATCTGGGAGAGTGTTGTCATAGATATCATAGTAATCATGGCCAACAATGGTCATCATGTCCTCAATCCGCTTGCTAGCCAGCTCATCAGCCATTCCAATTCTTCAAGGAACCATTGAATCTGTACAAAGGTCGAATAATTAACTCTTAAGTGAGTATATTTTTCCTAAAATTTTGTGAAGAAATGTGAAAAAATGGCCAAGGAATTAATGCAAACAAGTCCCAAAATTGGCGCGCGAGTCTTAGTGTGTCGTGCAAGTTTTGGCGCACATGTATCACTACGCAAGTCCAAATACCTCTACAGTAGCACGACAGAAAAGAAACAGCGGAAAATAGAGCAACTTGCGTGGAGAAGGAAACTTGCATGGTGAGAGCTCAAATGTTTCAAATCCGGGTGCTTTGCGTGAGAATGGCCGCATATATATAGTTCGGGTCTCAACCCTACGCGCCTAAAGCCAGCGCTCTCAACCCTTGCACGCCGCCATCTGCGCGCTCAACACTTTCTTGCTGCATGTTCCTTGGTTTTCTTCTTTACCTCAGAGTCACATCCTTATTTCTTTCTGATCCAACTCTTAGGGGGGACTTTTGTTGACGCTAATTTCCGTCACAGGGTCTAAACGAATGAAAAGGCAAATACCTTGAACTCAAAGTGATTCATCCTTTGAAGAAACATAAAAAATTGACAAAGGCATGAACAATGATTCATTTGCACTTGGGTCGCGCAAGTTCCACCAAGGTCTCACAAGTATACTTGCGCGCCGCCCTAAAGGTCGCACAAGTGACTTGCGCGCCCTCTTTGAATTTCACCTAGGGTCTTCACCATCCTATAAATACCCCCGGCGGGCCCCCCATTTGAAGAAAAAAATTCCATAAACTAAGATTTGAGCTCTCGGAGCCCTAGTCTCTTCTGGAGGCTTCTAAACACTTCTAAGGTAATTTCTTACCTAGAATGAAAGATCTAAAGAGGGGGATTAAGGCCTAAGTGTTGAAATTCATCAACAATTGCTTGCATAAGTGGCCATCCCTTAAGGAAAATGGCCACACTTGTGCGCTGCCTTACCCCTTCAACAGAACTTGTGCACCACCCTTCTGGAAGCCCCTAGGGATAATAGTAAGGACTTGAGCCAAGTCTCGCCCCAGTATTACCTTAAGGGTTGACCGTCGCGCAAGTACCCATGAGTCACGCAGGTACACTTGCGTGACCAGGACTTGCGCGCCCACGTAGGACTTGCGCGCACCCTCTCTTTTTGGGTGCCCTTCCTGCCCATTTCACCTCTCTTATGCCTATCCACCTCTCCTATTCAAGATTCAACCTTCAAAACCCTCTTCAAATCCATTTATGTCATAGTTCCATTGTTGGCTTCATTATTTGAAAGGAATTCTGTGGAACATTTCTCAAAACCTAGTGATTTACACATCGTTATGTCACTAAGGTTAGAGATTTCATTTATTCATCCTCATCCTTTAAAGGTGAGAGAATCCTTAACCTGGGCCTTCCTTTTCAGGAGTAAGCCCCATTCCAAGCCCTTTAACCTGGGTATCCTCCTTAGGAATAATCCCCAAGTCCCCCAACCGAGGCATCCTCCTTAGGAGTAAGCCTCAATCATAATTTCCAAAATATGGGCATCCTCCTTTGGAGTAATCCCCAGTCATAATTTCCCAAATCTGGGCATCCTCATCAGGAGTAAGCCCCAACCATAATTCCCTTAACCTGGGCTTCCTTTTCAGGAGTAAGCCCCAGTCTCAAAGTCTACAAATATGGGAATCTTCCTTAGGAGTAAGCCCGAAGTCCCTTAATTATAAAATTCCCTTAACCTGGGCCTCTTACTTAGGAGTAAGCCCCAGTTTTCAAATACCTTTAACCCGGGCCTCCTCTTTAGGAGTAAGTCCCAGTCACAAGTCCTTTAACTTGGGCCTCCTTCTCAGGAATAATCCCCAGTCATAATTTCCCTTAACCATTCTTAATTTACTTTTGATTTGGGCTTCCTTCTCAGGAATAAAACCCAATCATAAGTCCCTCCTAATTTGGGCATCTTACTTAGGAGTAGGCCCCAAGTTAGAGTATCCAAATCTCTATAAAAGAACATATACCTTTATGGACCATGTTCCCGAACTTCTTCTCTAAAATAAGTCCTGATATCTATCTATTTGGGTAGTCATACATACATAATCCCCACATCATTTCTTATGATTGCATCTTTCATGGCACAATTGTTTGGTTTTACCAATACCTCTTGTTTCTCACACCGAGCATGACTCACGTGAGCTTAGAGAATAAAATTAATTATGACATCTTTCTTTGAGCCATCAATCATACATAAACATCATACTCCCTTACTTGAACTATGTGGGTTCTGATTCCTTTTTCTAAATAAAGATACATAGGTAGCCCATCTGCGAGTACGATCCCAACTCCGAAATAATCCATGTCCTTCTGAATGACAATAAACTTCAAGTGCCCCCACTGAGTGGCTTTAAAACCAGTATGGTTATCATAATGACCAAGATATTTCTATATAATGTATCGAAGGATACCATTGACTAAGAATATCTAAACCAATACAGATGATTCTCTATCAATGAAGAACCTAGAATACATATAAAATTTTCTCTAAATTTCCTACATATCAATCATTGATTGTCAGATCTAAAGGAAATCTCATTTTATACTTGGTAATTTAATAAAGATTCACAAACATAACTTAAATCTATAAAGAGAGTCCCAGAGTAGACAATAATTCCCCTCAAAAAGGTGGGATGAGTCCAACCTCCTATCCTCTAAACCAATGCAAATTCTTAAGCCTTATCAGTTCACAACTAATGAGCACCTACCTTTGGAAAGTATGCCAAAATGGATATAGAATCACTGGATGTTTCTGGTTCTACGAACAACCCCGTTAGAAACCGCTTGGAATGTTTGAACCTTAAATCAACGAGGTCATCCCCATTTCCAGAGGAAACAACCTTATAATCCTAAAAACACTTAAAACCCCGAAAAACATAAAAACACCCAAAACCCTAAAAACTCTAAAAAATTCTTAAAACCATAAAACCCATAAATCCTTAAAAACCCTAAAACCCATAAAATCCCTAAAACCCACTAAAACTCTTAAAACCCTTTAAAATTAAAAAATGTTCAAAAGAATAAAAAACAATAAAAACCCAAAAACTAAAAAAACCCTTAAAAACACAAAAATCCACCAAACCCCTAAAAACCCAAAATACCTTAAAAACATCAAAATACCTAAAAATATAAAAACCATTAAAAGCCTAAAAAATTCCAAAAAACCAAAAAAAATAGAAAAGCTACTAAAAATCATATAAATCCATAAGAAATACTTCAAAACCTAAAAAATATAAAAACCCTTAAATACGATAAACCCTAAAACCCCTAAAACCCCTCACATTCCATAAAAATAATAAAAGCCATAAAAATAAAAAAGATTGAAAATTTCTTAAAAATAAAAAACCCTAAAAACACTGAAAAATCCTAGGAAAACCTAGAAAACCTAAAACAATTAATTCCCCTAAAACCTAAAAAGGAAAAAACTCGAAAAACCACAAAACACATAAAACCCGTATAAAATCCTAAAACCACCTAAAAACACTAAAAACACCATAAAAACTCTAAAACCATATTAAATCCCTGATAATGTTTAAAACAATAAAAAACTAAAAATATTCTTAAGAACTTAAAAACCCCTAATAACTATGAAAAAAACCAAAGAAAACCTTAGAAACATAAAACACAAAAAACCCCTAAAACATAAAAAATTCGAAATATCCTAAAATACTAAAATACCTAAAACCATAAGACCACTAAAAACCAAAAAACCCCAAAACCCATAAAATCCATAAATCCCACTAAATACTCATAAAACACTTTAAACCTCTAAAAAGTTATGAAAACTATAAAAACACTTAAAAACCCTAAAAACTCAAAAAAAACATAAAAATACAAAAACCATAAACCCCCAGAATATAAAAAACCCTACAAAAACTCAAACACACTAAAAACCATAAAAAACTATAAAAATTCCTAAAAATACCTAAAAAAGTAAAAAATCATAAAAACCTTAAAAACCCCTAAAAAATTTAAAAACCTAAAAACACTTCAAACCATGAAAAAAGTAAAAATGATAAAATCCCTAAAAAATAAATACCCTAAAAGATCATAAAAAACCTAAAAATACCTAAAAACCCTAAAACCCATAAAATTACTAAAAAAACCCTTTAAAATATCAAAAAATTTAATAACCCAAAAAACAATGAATACCCTTAAGAAATCTTAAAAACCCAAAAGAAACTTAAAACCCCTAAAACCCTAAAATGTTAAAACACTAAAAAAGCTAAAAACTGTAAAAACCATAAAACCCCTAAAACCGATCAAAACCATAAAAACCCATAAAAGCTAAAAAATACCACTAAAAACATTAAAAATGCCAAAAACACTTTAAACTCCAAAAAACATTAAAAACTCAAAAAAATCATAAAAACCCTAAAAAGGTCAAAACCCCTAAAACCCCAAGATATCATAGAATCCCTAAACCCCTAAAAACGCAAAAACCTCAATATCCATGAAAATACATAAAAATATAAATCAACCCTAAAAAGCTAAAATTTCTTAATAAACCCAAAAAACTAATAGGAAAACATTAAAAAAATAAAAACACATAAAAACCCTAAAAACCAAAAAATATTAAAAACCATAAAAACCCTGAAACCCCTAAAAACCATTGAATCCCTTAAAACCATAAAACTATTAAAATTCATAAAAACCCTAAACCACTAAAAACTATGAAAACCCTTTAAACCCCAAAAAATGTTAAAAACTCTAAAAAATCCTTAAAATTCTAAAAATATTTAAAAAAAACTAACAAATTCCAACAAACCAAAAACCATTAAAACCCATATAGACCCTCAAAATCCAAAAAAATCTAAAAAACCCATAAAAATCATAAAAAATCCCCAAAAATACAACAAACACTAAAAATACTAAAAATACTAACAAAACCTTAAAAACCAAAATACACATAAAACCCTAAAAAACATTAAAACACTAAAAAAACAAAAAAACAATAAGGAAACCTAAACCACTAAAACATAGAACCCCAAAAAAATATAAAAACCCTAAAATCCTATAAAGACATAAAAAAACGAAAAACATGAAAACCCATTTGAACCCCTAAAATGGTAAAAAAAATATAAAAACATTAAAAAGAAAAAAACTCAAAAAAACCCTAAAACCCCAAAAAATCATAAAAAAACATACAACCCGAAAACACCTAAAAACCATATAAACCCCCAAATACAATAAAAATAATAAAAAGTCCCTAAAAATAAATTAAAAATATTAAAACCCCTAAAAATCCTGAAAAACCCTAAGACTACCACGTCTGCTACTCCCGCAATGGATCTAATGCCTCAAAGCTTCATAAGATCTGACCCTACACATCACACATACTTTCTGGGAAGCGAATGCAGTGGTAGATGCACTCTCAAAGAAGGCAATCGAAGATAAGGGCTTCATGTGGTCCTTTATTACTCCAGCATATTGTACGTCCCATGTGGACTCAGACATGAAGGGTGATACACACACCCGCTTTTGTTGGCCCTCCTTGAAAGACCATATACCTTTCTTCTTTTATTTAAATTTGGGGACCAGGCTCTCCTGGTCCTCCACCTTCTTTTCCCTAAGAAAACATTAAAAACCTAAAAACACTTAAAACCCCTAAAAACATAAAAAACACCAAAACCCCTAAAACACCCTAAAACCTCTAAAAATAAATAAAAATACCTAAAACAAAAAAACCACTAATACCTATAAAAACCCTAAAATAACACAAAAAACCCAAAAAAATACTTTAAACCCCTAAAAACGTTAAAAAACTCTAAAAACCAAAAAAACCAAAAAAACCCAAAGAAACCCAAAAAAACTAAAATAAACCCTAAAACCCAAAAAAACCATAAAAAACCTGAAACCTAACCCCCCCACAATCCCTAAAAACACTAAAAATAAATAAAAATTCTAAAAAATCCCTAAAAACCTAAAAACCTAAAAAACCAGAAAAAGCCATAACAACCCCTTATAAAACATTGAAAACATAAATAACTCTTAAGTCCCTTAAAAACTTAAAAACCCCAAAAACCAAAAAACCAAAAAACCCAAAAAACCAAAACCCCCCTAAAAATCACAAAACACTCTAAAACCCATTAAATTCCAAATACCCACAAAAACTTTTTAAAAATATTTAACAACTAAAAACATTAAAAATATCTAAAAACCATTAAACACAAAAAAAAATCAAAAAATCATAAAAACCGATAAAGACTATAAACCCCCAAAATTCATAAAAAGATCAAAATTCCTAAAACCATAAAAATCCAAGACATCCCTAAAACTATATAAAAGTTTAAAAATCTAAAAAAACTCTATTGAAGACTATGAAAACATTAAAAACACTTTGAACCCCTAAAAAACTACTAAAACCCTAAAAATACTAAAATCCTTAAAACCCCTCAAAACTCCTAAAAACCAAAAAACGCCATAAAATTATAAAAAAAATGCCTAAAAATTACAAACTGTGTAAAAAAATTTAAAACCCATGAAAACAGTAAGAAAACATTAAACCGTAAAAATAATTAAAACCCCTTAAAACCCAGAAAAAACCCAAGAAAACTTTTAAAACCCCAAAAAGCATATAAAAAAACTTTGAACCCACTAAAATGTATAAAAACTCCATATACACACTAAAATAGTCTAAAAATCATTAAAAACCCAAAAACACAAAAAAACCTGAAAACCCCATAAAAACCCAAGAACTGAAAAACCCCTAAAACCCTCAAAATCCTTAAATACCCTAAAAATACATAAAGATCCTAAGAAATCCCTACAAATTACTAAAATATTAAAAACATTGAAAACC
Organism: Viscum album; assembly: GCA_963277665.1. NCBI lineage: Eukaryota > Viridiplantae > Streptophyta > Magnoliopsida > Santalales > Viscaceae > Viscum > Viscum album. Next base: position 1,418,450,434 of record OY728136.1, on the reverse strand, counting down.
CCTAAGAAAACCCTAAATACCCAAAAAAATTAAAACACTAAAAACCCTAAAACCCCATAAAATCCCAAAAACCCTAAAAAACTAAAAAATATAAAACCCTTTAAACCCCTAGAAACAATAAAAAACATCAAAACCTCTAAAAAATCAAAAAACACAACCCCCCAACCCATAAAAACCATAAAACCATATGAACCCCTCAAAATCCCAATAACTATAAAAATCCTCAAAAATACCTAAAAATCCTTAAAATTGTAAAAAACCTAAAAAACCTGAAAAATCGCTAAGAAAACTATGAAAAACTAAAAACACTTAAAACCCATAACAAAATAAGAACCCTAAAAACCCTACAAAACGATGAAATCCCTAAAAATGCCTAAAAACCCTAAAAATTCTAAAATAACCTAAAACCATAAAAATGATAGAAGGTCCTACGGATACCTAAAAACATAACAATCACTAAAACCCTAGAAAACCCTAAAGAAAACATAAAAATCAAAAAAATAATATAAATCCCCAAAACCCCCTAAAATTTATAAACAACCTAAAACCTATAAAACCCATAAAAACCCATAAAAACCCATAAAAACCTTAAAACCCATATAAGCCCACAATAACAACTAAAACTTCAAAAAAAACATTAAACCCCTAAAAAATTAAAAACAAATATAGAATCCCTTAAAAACCCAAAAAACTCAAAAAACACTATAATATAAAAAACCAAAAAAACCAAAAAAACCTAAAAAATCCTCAAAATTCCTAAAAACTGTAAAAACAAAAAAAATCCTAAAATCCATAAAATGATCTAAGAACATAAAAAACTGTAAAAACCATAAAAAAAGAATGCTACTAAAACCATAAAAAAACCCCTAAAAACGTAAAACCCCCTCTAAAAACACTAAAACCCTTTACACTACTAAAAATAATAAAAAAATTCTTAAAAACCATTAAACCCTATAAAAAATAAAAAAAACTAAACCCCAGAAATCTATAAAAACCATAAAGATCATAAAGAACCATACAAACCCTCAAAATCACTAAAAACCCAAAAAACCAAACAAATCAAAAAATATTCTAAACAACCCCAAAATCATAAAAATGTTAAAACCATAAAATCCCCTAAGAAACATTAAAAAAATAAAACACTCAATACCCCTGAAATCCCAAAAAACACTAAAAACCATAAAAATACATAAAAACACTAAAAGACTAAAAGCCATTAAAACCCCATAAAAAACCCTAAAACCCCATAAAAACCCTAAAACTACTAAAAACTCTAACACCATTTAAACCAATGAAAAAGTTAAAAACTATAAAAACCCTTTAACACACAAAAAACTCAATAAAACACTAAAACAACAAAAAACATGAAAACTAATAAAGATGATAAAAACCCTAGAAAACCTCAAAACTCATAAGACCCCTAAAAACTATAAAAATACTAAAAAATACCTTAAAATATATATTTTTTGAATACCTTGAAATCCCCTAGAAAAACCTTAAATTCATAAAAACACATAAAATCCCTAAAAACCCTAAAATCATTAAAATCCCTTAAAACCCCTCAAAAATCACTAAAACCCTAAAAACTGTATTCATCCTAAAAATCTATAAAATACCTAAAACATAAAAAATCTTAAAAATATTGACAAAACCCAATGAAAATCTAAAAAAAATAAAAGCACTTAAAACTGCTAAAAATATAAAAATTTTAATAACCTAAAAATACACCTAAAAATATTAAAACCCTAAAAATCCATAAACACCCATAAAAACCAAAAAAATACTAAAAAATCCCTAAAAATCCTTTTAAATATAAAAAATCCTAAAAATCATGAAAACTGTCAGAAAACCATAAAAACCTAAACACAAATAAAACCCCTAAAAAATCAATAACCCTAAACGACCCATAAAACTATAAAACCCCTAAAAACCATTGAAAACCCTAAATACCCATAAAAACCACTAAGAATTCTAAAAATACTTTAAAAATCTAAAAATGATAAAAAACACTAAAATTCATAAAAAACCATAAGAAACTCAAAAAACCCCCAAAAAACCCACAACGCATAAAAACACTGAAAACCCATAAAAATCAGAAACAAAAAAAACCGAATAAATTAGAAAATTTTAAAAATTCCAAGAAATACCTAAAAAAACTTGAAATAAGAGAAAAAATTAAAAGAAAACCTTAAAACTTAAAAACAATGAAACCCATAGAAAACATAATAAAATATCAAAACCATACAGAACCTAAAAAATCTATAAAACCATAAAATCTCTGAAAATTTGTAAAAACACTAAAAATAATAAAAAACACCGAAAATATAAAAAAAACTAAAACCACTGAAAAATAGTAAGAAAGCCTTAAAAACCGTGAAGCACTCAATATCCCAAAAACCCCTAAAAAAGCTAAAAACTAGAAGAAAAAAAATCAAAAACCCTTAAAAACCATAAATATGAGAAAAACCCACCAAAAACTCTAAAAACCCATTAAACTCCTAAAACGTTAAGTGAATAAAAAACCAAAAAAACAACCAGAAAACTCAAAAAACCCTAAAACACAAGAAAACCATCAAAACATAAATACCCCTAAGAACCCTTAAAAACAATAAAAATGTTGAAAACCAAAAAAATTCATAAAATCCTTAAAAAACACAAAAAAGTAAAAACCATAAAGACCTAAAAAACCTTAATAAAACCTTAAAAATTTTAAAAAAATAAAATCCCCTAAAAACCTAAAAAATGATAAAAACCCTAAAACACCAAAAACCCATAAAAACACAAAAAACCCTCAAAATCCCTAGAAAAACTAAAAATGATAAAAAGATCTAAAAATTCTTAAAAATTTAAAAACACTTAAAACCTTAAGAAACCCTAAGAAAAGGTTAAAACTATAAAAACACTAAAAACCCTAAAAAAATAAAATCGCTAAAACCCCTCAAATACTAAAAACCAAAAAACAATAAAAACCAGTAAAACCCCTAAAACCCCGAAATCCCATAAAAACACTAAAACACACTAAAATTACTGATTCCTTTTAATGTAGTAATAATGGTTTATAAACATCAAATAACCATAAGACCCAATAAAACTAAAAAATCATAAAAACCCAAAAAAACAACTAATACATCAAAGACCCTAAAAATCCATAAAAAACATAAAAACCATAAAATTATAAACAAAACCCAAAAAATGAATAATAACCTAAAAAATAATAAAACCCTATAAAACCATAAGAAACCCTAAAAACCTAAAAACACATACAACCCCTAAAAACCTAAAAACTGCAAAAAATGCAAAAAAAAACACTAAAAACCATAAAAATGATAACAATCCCTAAAAGAACTATAAAACCTTAAATATTATAAAAAAGACACAAAAATCTCTAGAAACAAAACAAACCTTGAAACAACCTAAGAAAACCATAAAAACATAAATACACATTAAGCCACTAGAGCACCCAAAAAGTCCTAAAACCCCTAGAAACCCTAAATCACCCTAAAAACCATAAAACACCAACAAACTTAAATTCCAACTAAAAAATTTATGAACCCTTTAAACCCATAAACACATTAAAATAAAAAAACATAAAACCCAAAAAAAATCAAAAAATCCCAAGAATCCCAGATAAACCCTAAAAACCCTAAACCACTAAAAACCATAAAAACATTAAAAATTCATAAAAATAATTTTAATTCCAGAAAAATAAATAAAAAAAATAAACAAACATAAAATCCCTTGAAAACCCTAAGAAAACCATAAAAACCAAAAAATACTTAAAACTCCAAAAAACCAAAAAAACGCTAAAAACCCAAAAAAACCCCAACAAACACATAAAAACCCTAAAAACCCTCAAAATTTCTAATAAAACATGAAAAAAAAACCAAAATACATAAATACCTTGAAACCCTAAAAACCCAAAACGAACGTAAATACCATTAAAATGAAAAAATATTAAAAAAACCTAAATCCCAATAAAAACCATAAAAACCCACTAAAAATCACAAATAACATTAAACCCATAAAGATTTAAACAACACTAAAAACTCCAAAGAAATCCAAAAAAATATAAAAAAACCCCTAAAACCATAAAAATACTTATAACCCCTAAAACCTCGTAAAAATCCTTAAAATTTCCTAAAAATTATTAAAACATAAAAAACCCTAAATCCCATGAAAACCCTGAAAATCATTAAAACCTAAAAATAATTAAAACCCCTAAAAACCTAAAAATGGTAAAAACACTAAAAAACCCTAAACCATTAAAAATATAAAAAACATAAAAACCCTAAAATCATAAAAAAAATCATAATAAACCAAAAAACTATAAGAATCCTAAAAACCCTAAACCCAACAAAATATGTAAAAACCCAAAAACCCCATAAAAATCATAAAAATTACCAAAAATAAACTAAAACATAAAAACCACTAAAAACCTTGAAAACCCCTACGAAAACCTTTAAAACACTTAAATCCCCTAAAAATACAGAACAATATAAAAACTATAAAATACCCTAAAATCCATAAAAACAATAAAAACTTTAAAAAACCCTAAAAACCTTTAAAACCCTCAAATAAAATAAAAACCCTAGACCACTAAAAATTATAAAAACCCATTACACCCCTGAAGATGTTAAGAATCTATAAAACCCCTTAAAACCCCCAAAAAATCAAAAAAAAAGTCCGAAAAACCCAAAGAACCATAAAACGACCAAAATACACTCCAAATCCCAAAAAACCATAGAAACCCACAAAAATCCAAAAAAACCTAAAAACCCTAAAACCCTAAAAATGTAAACACCCCTAAAAACTTTGAAAACACAATGAAAACAATAAAAACCTAAAAAGATATAAAACTACAAGAAATCATAAAAAACACTAAAAATCATAAAACACCCAAAAACTATAAAACACCCAAAAACCCTGAAAGTCGTAAAAAAATTTTTTAACTCTAATAAGAAAAAATACAAAATACAAAACATAAATAAAAAGGAAAAAAACTAAAAAACTAAAAACCATAAGAAAACCTTAAAAACCTAAAACACCTAAAACCCCTAAAAACCAAAAAATTATAAAAACACTAGATGAACAGAAAACCCCTACAACAACTAAAACCATAAAACCCCTAAAACCTAAAAAATCTCTAAAAATCCATAAAAAATAAAAAAAATCATTAAAAATATAAAAAACATAAAAACACTAAAAAACACTAAAAACCACTAAAACCCTAAAAATGATAACCCTAAAAACACTAAAACCATAAAACCCACTAAAACCATAAAAACCCAAAAAACAATAAAAATACGAATACCCATTAAGAAAATTAAAAAACCCTTTAAACACATAAATTTTTTAATGAACTTTAAAAATCCATAAAACCCTAAAAACTCAAAAAAACCCTAAACCCCCAAAAAACAATAAAAACCCTAAAACCCCTTAAAATCACTAATAACCGTTAAAACCCTTAAATCCCTAAAAGAAATAAAACCCTAAAGAGGCCCAAAAAATCCTTAAAACATTAAAAAAACTAAAAACTCTGAAAAACCCTAAGAAAGCCGTAAAAACCTAAAAACATTTAAAAATCCTAAAACCCCGAAAAATTATAAAACCCCAAAAAATTCTAATACCCCTATCAAAACCGTAAAACCCCTAAAAATACCTAAAACCATAAAAACCATAAAACTATTAACAAGATCCCTGAAAATCCATAAATATTTAAAAAACCATCAAAAACATTGAAAAACTCTAAGAAAATCGTAAAATGTGAAAAAAGATAAAACCCCTAAAAACCATAAAAAATGATAAAACCCTTATAAAACCCTAAAATCCCTAAAAATCATAATTACCCTAAAAATACCTAAAAATACAAAAAAAATAAAAATCCAAAAAATCCCAAAGAAATACGTAAAATGTAAAAACCCTAAAAGTTTTGAAAACCTTAATGAAATACTAAAAAACCTAAAAACATAAAAATCCATAAAAAAATTGCTTAAATCCCTAAAAACCCTAAGAAAACCCTAAAAACCATAAAAAATTTAAAAACCACTATAAACCTTAAAACACCCAAAAGCGCATAAAAACCATATAACCAATAAAAACTATGAAAACCCTGTAAAACATTAAAATAATTAAAACTAATAAAAAACATAAAAACCCAAAAAAACTTAAAAAACCCCTAAAACCCCAATAAAAATTATAGAAACCATAGAAACCCTAAAAAACCTTAAAACACAATAAAATCGGAAATTTTTGAAAGGTCCCTCAAAATCACAAAAAAAAAATATAACAAATCAAAAAACCACGTAAACGCATTAGAAAACCTTAAAAACATAAAAACAATGAAAACCCCTAAAATCTAAGAAAATGCTAAAAACCATAAAAACCCTAAAAACCCTAAAACACTAAGAACCTAAAAATCACTAAAAACATTAAAAACATAAAAATATTTAAATTCCCAAAAAAAATACCTAAAAAAGAAAAAGACCCTAAAACCTTGAAAAAACTTAATAAAATTGTAAAATATTGAAAAACATAATACCCATAAAAAACTAAAAACACTAAAAACCCTAAATCTCTAAAAACCATATGAACTCTAAAACCCTAAAAATACCTAAAAATCACAAACAACCTTATAAATCCTAAAATAACCATGAATACCTAAAAATGTAAAATCCTGAAAAATACTAAAAAACCCTAAGAAAACCTTAAAAACATAAAAACACCAAAATAAAATAAAATATATGTAAAACGCTAAAACCCCGAAAATGAAATTAAAACCCTAAAACCCTAAAAACCTCAAAATCACTAAAAACACCAAAAAATAATAAACAACCTAAAAATACCCTAAAAATATATAAAATCATAAAAACCCCTAAGAAAACATTAAAAACCTAATAACACTTAAAGTACCCTAAAACCAAAAAAACACTAAAAAACATAAAAACAAAGAAACCCCTAAAAACATTAAAAACTCTAAAACCCATAAAACCCCTAAAAACAACAAAAAGTCTAAAAAACACTAAACACTTAAAATCATTAAGACACAATAAAAAATCACAAAATAAATAAAAACATAAAAATACCCTGAAACATAAAAAAATAAATACCCTTAAAACTATAAAAACCCTAAAACCCCTCCAAAACACTAAAACCCATAAAAATCAAAAAAATCTATAAACCCTCTAAAAATATAAAAAAACATAAGAACCCTAATAAAAAAATTAAAAACCTAAAAACACATAAAACCCATAAACCCCAAAAAGCACTAAAACCCCTAAAAATTTGATAAACGTTAAAAACATTAAAATCCATTAAAATACATTAAAACCCTAAAAATCATAAAAACATAAAAAACACTAAAAAACCTAAAAACCAAAATTAATACCTTAAAGACCTATAAAAACATAAAACCCCTAAAAATATAAAAATTGGTAAATACACTTAAAACCCATAAACCCATAAAATCCCTAAAAACCAGAAATACCATAAACAACATAAAAATTCTAAACCCCATAAAACCCTAAAACCCATTAAAAACTCTAAAATCCTTATAGACCCCTAAATACTAAAAAACTCTAAAAAACTGTAAATCTTTAAAAATTTAAAGGAAAACATTAAAAAAACTAAAAAATAACACAAAAACCCTAAAACCCTTCAATATCCATAAAAACACTAAAAACCCATTAACATCTAAAGAAATTCATTAAAATCATAAAAATATAAAAAACCCTAAAAACCATAAGAAATCCCTAATAACCTAAAAACAATTAGAACCCCTAAAAACCTAAAAATGATAAAAATAAAAATAAACTAAAACCCCTAAATAACCCTAAAACCTCCAAAATCCCTAAAACCACTAAAAAGACTTTAAATTCCAAAAAATTCCAAAAAACCACTAAAAATGTAAAATCCCAAAAAATACTAAAAACCACAAAATACATTAAAAACAAAAAAAACACTTTAAACACCTAAAAACCCAAAAAAAATGTTGAAAACACTAAAGACCATGTAAACCTTAAAATCCCTTAAAACCATAAAAACAAATAAAAACCTAAAAAACCTAAAATCCATAAAAATTTTAAAAAATTGTCAAATGAAATTAAAACCCCAAAAAACTAAAAAAACACCAAAAACCCAAAAAAAACAATAAAATTTGTAAAAACCCTAAAACACCTAAAACCCATAAAAATCCCTAAAACGGCTAAAATGCATAAAAATACTAAAGACACCCTAAAAATATATAAAAACCTTAAAAAACATTAAGAAAATCAAAAAAACATAAAAGCACATAAAACCCCTAGAAAACGTAAAAACACTAAAGACACTAAAACTACATAAAAACTCTAAAAACCCTAAAAACCCTAAAACCCTAAATACCTATAAATACCTAAAACCCACCAAAAACTCTTCAAACCCTCTAAACCCCCAAAACTATTAAAAAACACAAAAAAAAACCTTTATACCCCTAAATACTCATAAAAACCTAAAATCCCAAAAATCCAAAATAACCCTAAAAACCCTCAAAATCCCTAAAAACACTAAAACACATAAATTTACATAAAATTACAAAAAAAATACATAAAAAATTTATATAGCCTAAAAATCATAAGAAAATATTAAAAACCCAAACATGCATAGAATCCCAAAAAACCAAAAAAGAACTATAAAAACCTAAAAATACCCAGAATCAATAAAAAATTAAATAAACATAAAAAACCTTATAACACTTAAAACCCCTAAAAATGAAAAAATGCTAAAAACAAAAAAAAACCCTAAAATACCACTAAATCCCAAAATACTATAAAACCACCTAAAAATAGTAAAAACCCATAAAACACAATAAAAATACTTAGACCCCTAAAAATGTAAAAAACTATTTAAACCCCTAAACACACAATTAATTTATAATATCATTAAAATATATAAAATCTCAAAAAACCCCTAAAAACAAATAAAACCATAATAACCCTAAAACCCTAAAAACCAAAAAAACTATTAAATCCCTAAAATCCCCAAAACAAATCATAAAAGTCCTAATAAATTCCAAGAATCCCTAAAAAAGTAAAAAAACAAAAAAACAAAAAAAACCTAAAAATACTTAAAACCCCTCAAATACCTAAAAACACTAAAAATCCCAATAAAAAACTATAAACCCTAAAAATAAATAAAATCCCAATTAACGATAAAAAAATCTAAAAGATTCCCTAAAACCTAAAAACCCATAAAACCCTTGAAAACCCTAATAAAACATTAAAACCTCTAAAAATATAAAAACAATAAATACCATAAATACACAAAAAACCCAAAAACCCCTAAAAACCATAAAAGCCACAAAAAACCATAAAGAACCCATAAAACGCAAAAAAACCCAAAAACCACTAAAAATTTAAAAAACTTTTAAAACCCTAAAAAATTTAAGAAAATCTAAAAACCTTATAAAACCTAAAAAAAATATATATCACAAAAAAATAAAAAAAACCCTCAGATCCCTAAACCCCTAAAAAACCAAAAAACCATAAAAACCAAAAAAAACAAAAAACCCAAAAAACACCTAATTACCATCAAAACACCTAAAACCCTTAAAATGCATAAAAATCTTAAAACCCCTAAATATACCAAAAAATATAAAACCCTTAAAAATACTATAATAATATAAGAAAACCTTAAAAACCAAAAACACTTTAAACCTTAAAAATTAAAAAATGATAAAAAATTAATTTCTCTAAGAAACCTAAAACCCCGGAAAACATTCAAAATACGTAAAAACCTTAAAAACAATAATTGTCCTAAAAATCCCTAAAAATCCCAAAAAAGGGTAAACACCATTAAAAATCCTAAAAAACCACAAGAAAACCATAAAAACCAAAAAAAATTAAAAACCATAAAATATCATAAAGCCCATAAAAAACCAAAAAAACTCATAAAAACCATAAAACCCCTAAAAACACATAAAAACTCCAAAACCCAAAAAAACTCTAAAAACCCATTGAAACCCTAAAATTTTTAAATAAGTTTAAAAAACCTCATAATCAAAAAAAATCTACAAAAAACTCTTAAAATACCAATAAAAGAAATAAAAATCCTTTAAACCCTAAAATTAATAAAACTCCAAAAAAATCCATAAAAAATTATAAAACCTAAATCCTGAAAACCCCAAGAAAGCCTTAAAAACATAAAAACACCTAAAACCCATTGAAAACCATACAACACTAAAACCTCAAAAAAACTAAAAAACTATAAACCCATAAAATCTTTAAAAAACCCTAAAACCCCATAAAATTTAAAACTCCACTAAAAACTCTATAAACACTTTAAAACCATAAAAACATAAAAAAAGTATATAAAACCTAAAAACCCTAAAAACTCAAAAATGCTAAATATCCAAAATAATAATAATAATAACATCAAAAACCCTAAAACCATTCCACAATCCTAAATAACCATAAAAACCATAAAATCATAAAAATCCATAAAAATGTATAATACCCCCAAACATAAAAACCCCAAGGGAATCCTTAAAAACCTTAACTAACCAAAAAACACTGGAAACCCTAAAACATCGACTCCCTAAAAAATCCAAAACCATGAAAATCCTTAAAACCCATAAAAACATAAAAATCCAAAAAAACACTAAAAATTCCAAAAATAAAATAAAATATATTATAAATCTTGAAAAACACCAAGAAAATCTTGAAAATGATAAAAGAATTAACACCCTAAAAACATAAAAAAGATAAAATCCCTGAAAGACCATAAAAATCCTAAAACCCCTAAAAATCATAAAAACCATAAAACCCATTAAACATTAAAAACCATAAAACCCATGAAACCCTTAAAAACCCACTAAACACTCTAAAAACCCTTCAAACGCCTAAAAACCATTAAATAATAAAAACTAAAAAACACCTCTAAAAACCAAAAAGAAACCATAAACCTCTAAAAACCATAAAAACTATCAATACCCATAAAAACACTAAAAATAATAAAATCCTGAAAATCCTTGAAAATCCATAAGAATGTAAAAAACCCAAAAAAACCCAAAGAAAACCTTAAAACTGAAAGACATTAAAACCCATCCAAACCGAAAAAATGCTAAAAATTATAAAAACCCATCAAAAAGATAAAAAACCAAAAAACCCCACAAAAAACTCTAAAATATATTTAAACAACTAAAAACTATAAAAACTATAAATACCCCATAATCCCTAAAAACTATAAAAACACCTAAAATCCCCAAAACCATAAAAACCCATTAAAATTATAAAAATTAAAAAATCCCAAATATTGTAAAATACCCTAAAACCCCTAAAAACCTCATGAATCGTTAAAAACATAAAACACGTAAATCCCTTAAAAACTAAAAAATGGGAAAACCTTAAAAAAATAAAAATACCTTCAAAACCTGAAAAAACAAAAAAAAAATCCCCCAAAACATTAAAAATCATAATAACCCATAAAACCCCTATTTCCACTAAAACACTAAATACCCATCAACCCCCTAAAAACTTTAAAAACTTTGAAAACCCCTTAAAAACCATAAAAAGTCAAAAAAAGCACTAGAACCCCTAAAAATGAAAATAAAACAAAAAAACTCTAAAACCCCTAAAAACCATAAAACCCTCTTAAAACCTAAAAAACCTAAAAAACATCATAATCCAAAAACCCCTAAAATCCACAAAACTGTGTAAAAGTCTAAAAACATATGAAACCTATAAAAACATTAAATACCTAAAAACATGTAAAACTCCTAAAAACCTAAAAATACTAAAACACTAAAAAACCCCAAATCCCTAAAAACCCTAAATTCACTCAAAATATCTAAAACCCCTAAAAGTTATAAAAATCATAAAAAACCCTAAAAAAATCAAAAATACCGTATATCCATAAAAAACCTAAGAAAACATGAAAAATATAAAAACAATAAAAATACCTAAAAGGCCTAAAAAGTTAAAATCTTAAAATAACCTCAAAACAAATAAAAATCACCAAACCAACCAAAAACCCTAAAAAAATTTAAACCCTATAACCAATAAAAACCCAGAAAAAACAACAAAAACATCTAAAAACATTTAAACCCCAAAAACATTAAAAACATTAAAAACCTTGAAAACTCAAACCCCCCCACCCTAAAATCAAGAATACCCATAAAACCCATAAAACCCCTAAAAACCTGTAAAACCCCTCAAAATTCATAGAAAACCTAAATACACATAAAAATTACAAATAAATCCCTAACAATACCTAAATACAGAAAAACCTAAAAAATAGTGAATACCCCCTATGAAAACCTGAAAACCCTAAAAACACTAAAAACCCTTAAAAACCTAAAAAATATTATAAACCCTAAAAATCGTAAAAACCTAAAAACAATAAAATCCCATAAAAACATTAAAAACCCTAAAACCCATACAACCCTTGAAAATGAATAAAACATGAAAAACCACTAAAAACACTAAAAACCCTTCTAACCACTAATTTTTTTTAAAACTCTATAAACCATAAAATTCCTAAAAACTCAAAATTAAGTTATAACCAAAAAAACATAAACCCCCTAAAAACCCAAAAAATCCTAAAACCCCTAAAAATGATATAAATTTTTAAAAAATACCTAAAAATACCTAAATACATAAAAAATCTAAAATCTTTGAAAACCGTACAAAAACCATGAAACCCTAAAAACACGTATAACTCCTAAAAACAAAAAAAATTATCAAATCCAAAAAAAACATAAAAAACCCTAAAAATCACTAAATCCCCTAGAAACATGAAACACCTTAAAGGACTAAAATACCTACAAACACAAAATACCCTAAAACCAATATGAAAATCCCTAAAACCATAAAAACCCCATAACCCCATAATAATCCTAAAACCCTAATAAAAACTATAATGACCATTTAAACCACTAAAATGTTAAAAAACTATAAAATAACCTTAAAAACACAAAAATTACTCAAAAACCCCTAAAACCCTAAAAAACACCATAAAACCACATAAAAATATAAAAACATCCCTAAAAAGAATTGAATATATGAAGGCCCCTAAAAACCCTGAAAACTTCTAAGAAAACATTGAAAATAAAAAAACACTTAAAACCCCTAAAAACCTAAAAGAGGATAAAAACCCCAAAACACCTAAAAACCCCAAAATCCTCAAAATCCCTAAAACCCTAAAAACCCATAAACAAAATACCAAAAAAATATTAAAACATGAAAAACCTTAAAACCACAGATAAAATAAGCAAACCTTGAAAACATAAAAACACTTAAAACCCTTAAAAATAAAAAAACATCTAAAACCACTAAATGACCGTAACCCCCCAAAACCCATAAAAACATGAAACCCTATAAACCTTTAAACACTATAAAAATACTAAAAAAATTACTCAAAAACCCCTTTTAAACCCCTAAAAATGTTAAAAAACCTTAAAAAAACAAAAAAAAACTTTAAAACCCCAAAACACCCCTAAAACCCATAAAAATCCCCAGAACCCAAAAAAATCAAAAAAATCATTCAAAATCCCAAAAATTCCTTAAAAATGTAAAAATATTTACAACCTCTAAAAACCCCTAAGAAAAACATAAAAACCTGAAAACACTTAAAAACCCTAAAAGGCATAAAAATGCTAAGAACCATAAAACCCCTAAAACACTAAAAATCATAAAAACCACTAAAAACCATTAAAACCGATAAAACCCCAATGAAACCCACTAAAAAAATTTAAAACCCTAAAAATGTTAAAAAAACATTAAAAAACTTGAAAACACAAAAAATCATAATAAACCCTAAAATCCTAAAGAAAACCATAAAATCCTTAAAAACCCTAAAACCCTTAAAACCCCTAAAAAATCCAAAAACCTGAAAAAACCATAAAAATCCTAAAAAAGACTTAAAAATCTGTAATAAAGAAAAAAAAACCTTCAAACACTAAAAATTTATAAGAAAACCATAAAAACCTAAAAACACTTAAATCCCCTAGAAAACCTGAAAAATGATAAACACCCAAAAAACCCTAAAATGATAAAAACCCTACGAACTGTTAAAATCCCTAAAAAACATATAAACCTCTAAAATATTAAAAAATCCCTTAAAATACATAAAAAAATAAAAACCTTAAAAGACTTGAAAACCCTTATGAAAACCTTAAAAACCTAAAAATACTTAAAAACCCTAAACAATCTAAATAACGATAAAATCTCTAAAAACCAAAAAAACTTTAAAAATCCTAAAAACACATAATAATCCTAAAAATAAAAAAACCCCTAAAATACCACTAAAAATCTAAAAATGTTCAAACTCCAAAAAACAATAAAAACTCTAAAAACTCTTAAAACCCCTAAAAAAATAAAAATACCAAAATACCAAAATACCTAAAAAACCATGAAAAACACTAAAAACCATCAAAATCCAAAAAACCCAAAAAAACCATAATGATCCTAAAAGGCCCTAAAAATCCTTAAAAACGTGAAAACCCGTAAAATCCCTAAAAAAAATTAAAATCCTAATAACACATGAAACCCCTAAAAAATTGAAAATGCAAAGAACAGTAAATAATTTAAATATTCCAAAAAGCTATAAAACCATAAAACCCATAAAATCCTTAAAATCCACAAAACCCCCCAAAAAACCCTAAAACCCAACCAAAAACTCTTAAAAACCTATTAAACCGATAAAATGTAAAAAAATATAAATGAACTTAAAACCCCTAAAAAACTCAAAAAAACCCTAAAACAGATAAAACATAAAATTCCTAAACACCCTAAAAACCCTGGAAACCCTAAAAGTACCTAAGAACCCTAAAAACCCAAAACATATTATAAATATTCATCAAAATCCAAAAAAAACATAGAAAAACCCTGAATATTATTAATAAAACTTTAAGAACCTAAAACACTTTAAACCCTAACAACCATAAAAATGCTAAAAACACTAAAATCCTAAAACCCAAAAAAACTCTAAAAACCATCAAAATCCCAAAAAACATAAAACCCCCTAGAGCCCTAAAAAACCTTGGAAACCCTAAAACACTTAAAACCCATAAAAACATAAAAATTCTAAAAACCCTAAAAAGGATAAAAACTATATATCCCCTAAAAACCTTTTAAAACCCCAAAAATGTATAAAAACCCTTAAAACCCACTAAAAACATTAAAATCCCTTTATACTCATAAAACATTAAAAAACTCTAAAAAACCTTAAACCCACCAAAAAAATAAAAAAACCAAAAAAACCAAAAAATAATACCCTAAAAACCATAAATCACCTAAAAATCCCTAAAACCCCAAGAAATGATAAAAATCACTTAAAGACATAAATATCATTAAAACATTGAAAAATATAAAAAACATGAATAACAGAAATAAAACAACAAAATATAAAACATGTAAAGCCGCTAGAAACACTAAAAATGATAAAAACCCTAAAAACCCTAAAAAACAAAAAATTCCCTAAAAGAATAAAAAATTCTACAACCCCTTAAAAACTATAATTTTTTTTAAAAAAACCCTAAAAATCCTTTAAGATTTAAAACACACTTAAATATTATAATAATAATAGGAAATATTTAAACACCTAAAACACTTAAAACCCCTAAAAATTAAAAAGAAATTACTAAAAACCGCAAACCCCTTAAAATTCCTAAAACCCCTAAAGTCCTATAAAAATGAAAAACCACTACAAATACCTAAACACATAAAAACACTAAAACCCTAAAAACCTAGATAACACATTAAAAACCTAAAAAAACATAAAACCCATAACAAATTTAAAAAGAAATGAAAATCCAAAAAGACTCTAAAACCCATAAAAACCCCAAAAAGCCTAAAAAATTCTTAAAATACTTCAAAAACCCTAAAAACCCACAAAAACCCTAAAACCACTATAAACCTAATAATCCTTACAACCCCTAAAAATTTGAAAAATATTAGAACCCCTTTAAAATTCTAAAAAACTTAAAATAATCCTGAAAACCAAAAAAATTCATCAAACCCCTCAGAATTCCCAAAATCCCAAAAAATCCATAAAAGTACTAAAAAATCCAAAAAATCATTAAAAATGTAAAAATCCTGAAAATTTTAAAAAATAATAAGAAAACATTAAAACCTAAAACACTAAAACCCCTAAAAACATAAATAACCCTAAAACTACTAAATACCCCAAATCTATAAAACCCCCAAAACCATAAAACTCCCAAAGCCTCAAAAAACCATTAAAACTCATGAGAACCCTAAAGTCCTGCTAAAAAGTCTAGAAACCCTATAAAACCCTAAAAATATTAAAAAACACTAAAAACATTAAAACCCATTAAAAACTCCTCAAAACACTAAAACCCAAAAAACCATAAAAAACCTAAAAACCTTATAAAACCCTAAAACCCTAAAAACCTTATCAACCCACTTAAATCCTAAAAAATCCCTAAAAATCCCAAAAAATGTAAAAATCTCTTAAACCCCTAAAAACCCTAAGAAAGCTTAAAAACCTAAAAACAAATAAAACCCATAAAAAATTTGACAATGCAAAAAACCCTAAAACAACCAGAAACCCAAAAAATCGAAATACCCAAAAAATCTGTAAAAACCCTAAAACCCAAAAAAGCATAAAAACCCTAAAAAACGTAAAATCTCTAAAAATCCGTAACGACCCAAATAACCCACTAAAAACTATAAAAATCCTTTAAACCCCTAAAAATATTAAAAAAACTCTAAAAAACCATTAAACCCCTAAAAATTTCAGAAAAACCCTAAAACACCAAAAATAAATAAAAACTAAAACCCATAAAAAACTTCCAAACCCCTCAAAATCTCTAAAAACCCCAAAGACCACAAAAAATCATAAACAAATATCTAAAATTTCCTAAAATTTTGAAAGCCCATAAAACCCAAAAAATCACTAGAAATCATAAAAACCCAAAACACATAAAACCCTTAAAAACTGAAAAAAAAATTATAAAAAACCTTAAAACCCCTAAAAATAACTAAAAAACTTTAAACCCTTAAACACCCCAAAACACCTTAAAACCTGTAAAAACCTTAAAATCACTAAAAACTATAAAAAACCTTTAAACCCCTAAAATGATAAAAACACTAGAAACCCTAAAATAATCATAAAAACCCAAAGAACCCAAAAACCATAAAAATCCAAAAAACACTAAAAAACTCTAAAACCCCTCAAAATCCCTAAAAACCATAAAAACCCATAAAAATAAAAAAACTCTATAAAAATCCCAAAAAATTAAAAATCCCTAAAATCCCTGAAAAAACCCTAATAAAACCTAAAAAACATTAAAATCTCTTAAAACTCCTAAAAACCTAATAACCCTTAAAATCCCCTAAAAACCCTTAAACCCTTTGAATTTAAAAGAATACTAAAAAACAATAAAAATTATAAAACAATACCTAAAATCTGTAAAAACATAAAAAAACCAAAAAAAACCCCAAAACAATAAAAATAAAATAAAAACATAACAACACTTAAACCCCTAAAACCATAAAAACCCTTAAACCCCATTAAAACCAAAAAACCCATTAAAACTTTAAAAACCGATATAAAACCTAAAAACCCACAAAAATATTTAAAAACGCTTTAAACAAATAGAAATTTTAAATACTATAAAAGACCACAGAACCTCTAAAAACACAAAATAGCCCTAAAAATCAATCAAACCCTAAAAACCCTCAAAAACACAAAAATCCATCAAAATTCCTAAAAACACTAAATATACTTAAAATAAATACAAATCCCAACAAAGAAAAACCCCATAAAAACCCTAAAACCCCTAAGAAAACCTTAAAAACCTAAAAAAACTTTAAACCACTAAAGAACCTAAAAATTCCAAAAGTCCTAAAACTCATGAAACACTAAAATCCTTTAAAACCCTAAAAAACATAAAAACAATAAAAATTATAAAAATATTAAAAAATCCATTAAAATCCCTAAAAACATAAAAAGTCCAAAAAACTATGAAAAATCCTAAGAAAACCTTAAAAACTAAAAACACATGAAACCATTAAAGACCAATAAACACTTAAAACCCTAAAAGACCTCGATAAAACTTAAAAACCATAAAATAATAAAACCCGTAAGACCTTAAAAACCCTAAAATCCCAATAAAACTCTAAAAGACAGTAAAAACTCTAAAAATCCCTAAAATCGCTAAAGATATTATAAAATCTAAAAACTGAGAAAACCCTAAAAAAACCACTTAAACCTAAAAAACACAGAATAACCATAAAACCCTAAAAAACCTTAAATACCATTAAAAATCATAAAATAAAAAAATCCATAAAAAATGTAAAAACCCAATAAACCATGAACACCAAAAGAAAATCCAAAAAAACACTAAAACACATAAAACACATAACAACAGAAAAGGATAAAACTCGTGAAACCGTAAAACCACTAAAACCCTCAAAATCCCTAAAACCCTAAATCTATAAAAATCTTTAAAAGATGTAAAAATCCTGAAAATCATTAAAAACCCTTAAAACCATAATAAAAAATTAAAACACTAAAAACACTTAACACAACTAAAAAACTAAAAAATGTATAAACCTTGACAATCCTAAAAACCCTAAAAACCATAAAAACCATAAAACCTTTAAAACCACATAAAAACCGTGAAAGCCACTAAAAACTCTAAAAACCCATTAAACCTATAAAAACATAAAAAACTATAAAAATCCTATACCCTTATGAAACCCAAAAAAAACTTAAAAACTATAAAAATCCTAAAAAACCTTAAAAATACATAAAACCATAATGAAATATAAAAACCAAAAAAAACCTAAGAAAAAAATAAAAACATAAAAACACATAAAACCCGAACAGTACCTAAGAAATGTTGAAAACCCTAAAAAACCCTAAACACCCTAAAATGATCAAATTTATAAGAACCCTGAAACCCCACAAAAATCCAAAAAATCCTTAAAAACCCCCATGAATTTTAAAAAAACTAAAACATATGAAAAACCATAAGAAAACCTTAAAACCATAAAACAGTAAAACACCCTAAAAACTAAAAAACAAAAAAAAACCCTAAACGAACCTAAAACCTTGAAACACAAAAAACCCATAAAACCCTTAAAAACAATAAAAAAACCTAAAACCCATAAAACCTTAAATCACTAAAAATACTAAATATACTTTAAAACCCTAAAGATGTTTAAAAAAGTCCAACAACCCTAAAAACTCAATAAAAACCCAAAACAAATTGTAAAAATCCAATACAACCACCAAAATCCTAAAAACCATGAAAAAACTCAAACCCCCTAAAAGACCTAAAAACCATAAAAGTACTAAAAATGGCCTTAAAACCTCTTAAAATAACGAAAACCATAAATACCTTGAAAATCCCTAAAACCCTTAATAACATAATAACACTTACAGAACATAATAACATAAAAATGCTAAAACCCAGAAAAATAGTAAAAACCACTAAAAACCCTAAAACCCCCCAAAAGCACTAAAACCATATAATCCCATAAAAATTAAAACCACACTAATAAATATAAAAACCATTTAAATCCCTATAAAGATTTAAAAACTCAAATAAACATTAAAAACTCTAAAAAATCAAAAAAAAACCAAAACCCATAAAGGCCCTAAAAACTATAAAACCCTAAGAATCCCTAAAAACCTAAAAACCATAAATATCATAAAAAATGCATAAAATCATTAAAAATCAAGAAAACCCCTCAAAAAACTATAAAAACATAAAAACACTTACAAACCCTAAAATTGGGAAAATGATAAAACCCCTAAACCCTAAAAACCATAAAAATCCATAAAAACAATAAAAACCCATAAAATACTAGAAAATACTTAAAAATCCCTAAAAACATAAAAACCCATAAAAATTAGAAAACCCTTAAAAACCATAAAACTCAAAAACTATTGAAACCTCTAAAAATAAAAAAATTACTAAAAACCATAAAGATCCTAAAAACCCTAAAAAATATAAAGACCATAAATGCCCCTAAAAAATTAAAATGATAAAAAACAATAAAAACCATAATAACTACTAAAAATAAATACTTTTTAAACTCCTAAAAACATTAGAAAACTCTAAAAACCAATAAAAACATAAAAACATTAAAAAACACAAAAAAATCTAAAAACCATAAAACCCCTAAAAACCCCAAAACCCCAAGAAAACCTAAAAACCCTAAACCCCTAAAAAACCATTGAAATACTTAAAACTCCTAAAAATGATAAAAACCCTAAAACCCTAAAAACAATAAGAAAACCTTAAATACATAAAACACCCAAAAACCTAAAAAATGCTAAAAAAATCCTAGAAAATCCAATAAAATCCAAAAAACCTCTAAAAACCTTAAAAACCCTAAAAACCCATAAAAACCTTAAAACCACTAAAAACTCTAAAAGACCATTAAACCTTAAAATGTAAAAAAATTCTAAAAACCCTTAAAAACCTAATATTTTCGCATAAAACCCTAGAAACCAAAAAAAATCATAAACCCTAAGAAACCTAAAAATAGTGAAAAAAACCATAAAATTCCATAATAATCATAAAATCCTTTAAAATACCTAAAAAATAAAAAAAAACACTCAAAAAACTCAAAAACCTATGAAATCTATAAAAACCTTAAAAACACTTAACATCACTAAAAACCTAAAAAAAATTAAAAGCTCTAAAAAACCCTACAACCGAAAAACCCTCAAATCACTAAAAACATAAAAACCCTAAAAACCCTAAAAAATAATAAACTATCCCTAAAAACATTTAAAACACTAAAATCCTTGAAAACCCCCAATAAAACCTTAAAAACCAAAAAAACACCTAAAACCCTTAAAAATCCCAAAAGACAATAACACCCCAAAAACCCCGAAAAATAATAAAACTTCTAAAAACCATTAAAAACCCATAAAACCCCTAATAAATAGTGAAAACTATAAACCATATTTAAACCCCTGAAAATGTTAAAAAAATATAAAAACCTTAAAAATCTGAAAAAACTCAAAAAACCAGTAAAACCCCCTAAAAGCCAAAAAATCCTAAAAACACTAAAAAATAAAAAACCCCACAAAATCCATAAATAATCTAAAAACCAATAAAATCCTAAAAAATCCTTAAAATCTATAATACATAAAAAACACTCAAAACCCAAAAAAATCTAAAGAAAACAATAATAACCTAAAAACACTTAAAAACCCTAAAATCGTAAATACGCTAAAAACCCAGAAAAACCCTCAAAACATCAAAATATCTAAATACCCTAAAAACCAATAAAAATATTTAAAAAATCCCTAAAATCAATAAAAACTTAAAAACAAAAAAAAAACTTGGGAAACACTAATAAAATATTAAAAATCCTAAAACACTAAAACCCATAAAAAACAAAAGAATATATTAAACCCTAAAAACCAAAAACACTCGGAAGCCATTAAAACCCATAAAAACAAAAAAAAATCCAAAAAACTAATTTTTTTTGAAAATACATAAAAACCCTAACAACCATCAACATCAATAAAAATAAGAAAACCCATATAAATAAAAAAAATAATAATTAAAATTATCTAAAACATTTAAAAAACTAAAAACCCTTAAAACAGTAAGAAATCCTGAAAACCCTAAAAATAGTCCCCCCTAAACCTAAAAAATGTTAAAAAACCTAAAACCCCTAAATAGTCTAAAAATTCCCAAAATACATATAAACGCCTAAAACCATAAATATCCTAAAAAATACCTATAAATACCTAAAAATGTAAAAACCCTAGAAATTATAAACACCCTAAAGAAAACCTTATAAATAAAAAATTAATTAAAACCCCAAAAAACATTAAAATCCCTAAAAACCCATCAAAATGATAAAAACCCACTAAAAACTCTAAAAAATCTTTAAACCCCTAAAAAAATAAAAAACCCTAAGAAAGATAAAATCCAATATAAAATAAAAAAAATCCAAAAAACCCAAGAAACAAAAAATACCAAAAAAACCTGAACAAACCTAAAACCCCTCAAAATCCCAAATAAATTAAAAAATAACAAAATTCCAAAAAAACCCTTGAAATTCATAAAAACATTATAAAATCCTAAAACCCTACGAGACCCTAAGAAAACCTAAAAACCTAAAAACACTCAAAATCCATTGAAAACCTAAAAAACCCTAAAACCCCTAAAACCCCCTAGAAAACCTAACCCCCCCCCCAAACCCAGGAAACCCTAAAAAACCCTAAAAACCCAAAACCCCAAAAACCTTAAAAAAATATTATAAACACTTAAAACCCTTTAAACCTCTAAAAAATTATAAAAATTATAAAAAATGTTAATAATCCTAAAAAACCAAAAAACCCAAAAAAAACCAAAAAAATCAATAGAAACATGAAAAAAACAAAAAACCCTCAAAATTCCTAAAAAAGATAAAAAATAAAAAAAATCTAGAAAATATATAAAATCCCTAGAAGTGTAAATACCCTGAAAATGACAAATAAAACCATAAAACGAAAAACTATTTAAAAAACCTAAAAACCAAAAAACTCCAACAATCAAAAAAACCCAAAAAACACTAAAAACAATAAAAGCCCCTAAAACCTTAAGAAACATAAAAACCCATAAAACCCATAAAACCCCAATAAAAACTCTAAAACTCCATTAAGATCCTAAAAAAAATTAATAACTATAAAACACCATTAAAACCCCAAAAAACTAAAAAAACCTTAAATTCCAAAAAAATAATAAAACCTTAAAAACTCAAGAAACACTCAAAATCCAAAAAACCAAAAAAACCATAAAAATACAAATGAGTCCAT
The DNA here is from genome assembly GCA_963277665.1 of Viscum album. Lineage (NCBI taxonomy): Eukaryota > Viridiplantae > Streptophyta > Magnoliopsida > Santalales > Viscaceae > Viscum > Viscum album. The sequence continues at coordinate 1,418,427,667 of OY728136.1, read as the reverse complement.
AAAAATTTAAAAAACCTAAAAACTCTGAAAACCCCTAAGAAAACCTTAAAATCCTAAAACCACCAAAAACCCTCAAATACCTAAAAATCCTAAAACCCCAAAAAATACCTAAAAATTACAAACAACCCTAAAACCCCTTTATATCCCAAAAACACAAAATATAATAAAAATACAAAAAAAATCCAAAAATCCATGAAAATATAAAAACCCCTAAAGATATAAAAAACCCTAAGAAAACATTAAAAACCTAAAAACACTAATAACATCTAAAAAAGTAAAAACTAAAAAAACCCTAAAAGACCTGCAAAATGTAAAAAACCCCTAAAACCATAAAATCCATTGAGAACCTTAAAACCCCTAAAAAACCAAAAAACACTAAAAAAGTTAAAATTCTAAAAACCCATTAAACCAATTAAAATGTAAATAAACTCCAAAAATCCTTAAAAACCTTAGTAAACACAAAAAATAAAAAATAACCATGAAAATTAAAAAACCCAAAAAATCATAAAAAGTCCCAAAATACATAAGACCCTAAAAGACCTGCAAAATTAAAAAACCCCTAAAACCATAAAATCCATTGAGAAGATTAAAACCCCTAAAAACCCAAAAAACACTTTAAAAAAATAAAATTCTAAAAACGCATTAAACCAATTAAAATTTAAATAAACTCCAAAAATCCTTAAAAACCTTAGTAAACACAAAAAATAAAAAAAAACCATAGAAACGCTAAAACCCAAAAAAATCATAAAAAGTCCCAAAATACATAAAACCCTAAAAACATTAAAAATCCTAAAAATCCTAAAAATTCCTAAAAATGTAAAAACATCTAAAAAATGAAGAAAAAAGAAAAGAAAACATTAAAAAAATAAAAACACTAAACACCCTTAAAATACTAAAAATTCTAAAACCCCTAAGATAACCAAAAAAACATAAAACCTTAAAAACCATAAAAAACCTAAAAATCCATAAAAACGCTAAAACCCCTCTAAATCTCTAAAAACACTTTCAACCCAAAACTTTTTTATAAAATTTTAAAAACCATAAAACCCTAAAAATCTAAAAAAAACATAATTCCCAAAAAACCATAAGAACCCTAAAAACCTTAAATACATTAAATCCCATAAAATTCCTAAGAACCTAAAAACCTGTAAAAATATTTAAAAATCCTTAAAAATACCAAAAAACATTAAAAACAATAAAACAATGAAAACCCCTAAGAATAACATAAAATATAAAAACACTTGAAAACCCAATAAATCCAAAAACAAAAAATCATAAAAACAAAAAAATATTAAAAAACCTAAAAACCTGTAAGACCCTAAAACATCCATAAAAAATACGAAACCCCTGTAAACCACTAAGAACATTTAAAACTATAAAAACCTTTAGAAACCCTAAAAACTCAAAAAACCACTAAAACCCTGAAAACCAAAAAAAACCTAAAAAAATAAAAACCCATCAAAATCCTAAAAAGTCCCCATAAATCCATAAAAACTATAAAAACCCTTTAATCCCATGAAAAACTAAAAAAATACTAAAACCCTAAAAACACAAAAAAAACCCAAAAAACCCAACCCCCCCCCCAAAAAAAAACCACTAAAACACTAACTATAATAAAAATAATAAAAAATACCGAAGATTTCCAAAAAACATAAAAAACCCCTAAAACCATGACAAAATCTATGAAAACCATAGAAATTGAATAACATAAGAAACCCCTAAAATCCTAAAAATGATAAAATCGCTAAAAGATCCTAAAATCTATAAAACATTATATAACCCATTAGAAACCCCCAAAACCCCATAAAATCCTTAAATCCAATAAAACACCTAAAAATATTAAGAACCCCTAAAAACATTAAAAACTCTAAAAACAATAAAACCATAGAAAACTCAGAAGACCCTAAAGACCAAAACAATAAAAATAACCCTAAAAATCCAAAAAATCCAAAAAAAACCCCTCAAAATGACAAAAAAAACCTAAACAACCATAAAAGTACTAATAAAGCCATATAAATTAACTAGAAATCTAGAAAACCATTAAAACCCTAATAAAACCTTATAAAAACAGGTTAAACCCCTAGAAACCTATAAATTCTAAAAATAAATATAAATACTTTAATCCCATTAGAACCTCTCAACACCATAAAACCCTCTAAGACCCATTAAGAACCCCAAAAAAACACTAAAAAAACTAAAAATAATTTCAACCCCTTAAAACTTTAAAAACTATAAAAACCATTAAAAACCTAAAAAACTCAACCCCCCTAAAACTCCAAAAAACAATAAAACCCCTAAAACCAAAAAACCCCACATTAAAACCCACAAAAACCATAAAAATACTAATAAAATCCCTACTCTCCCTAAAAATGTAAAAAACACTAAAAACACTAAAAACATTTAAAACCCTTAAAAACTATAAAACACATAAAATCCCTAAAATCATAAAAATGATAAAAACCCGAAAACCCCCTAAATCCCTAAAAACCCTCAAAGTCCATAAAACCCCTAAAACCCATAAAAATACTAAAAATACTGAGAAACTTGAACACCCCTTAAAACATTAATAACCCTATGAAAACCTTAAAAAACAACACGTAAAATTTCTAAAAAACCTAAAAAAAGTAAAAAAATCACTAAAAAACTCCAAAACCCATTAAACCATAAAAAACCCTAAAAACCATAAAACCCCTCAATCTCAGAAAATCTAAAAAACCCCCTAAAACTTTTCAAACACTTTAAATAGCTAAAAAGGTTTAAAAAATCTAAAAACATTTAAAAATATTAATAAAAAACACACAAAGTAATAAAAAACAATAAAGCCCTATAAACTTTAGAAAACCCGAAAAACCCAAAAAAAATCCTAAAATCCCATAAAACCAGAAAAATATTTAAAAATTCTAAAAATATATAAAACATTAAAAAATCTAAAAAACCTGAAACCCTTTAATAAACCCTTAAAATCATAAAAAATGTTAAAACCCATAAAAAACCTAAAAATGAAGAAAAAACCCCTAAAACCCCTAAAAACCATTAAAAACCCAAAAAACCCATAAAACCCTAAAACCCAAATAAACACTCTATAAACTCTTTATACCCCTAAAAATAATAAAAACTCTAAAAAACCTCAAAATCCAAAAAAAAATAGAAAACCATAAAACCCTAAAAAACCATAAAACTTTATTATCCCATAAAACCCTAAAAACATAAAATTCCTAAAACCCAAAAAATTATAAAGAATCCTTAAAAGCATAAAAATTAGAAAATACTTGACAAAAAATATGAAAAACTCAAAATCCTAAAAACATATAAAACCCCTAAAAACCTAAACACGCTTAAAAAAAACCCAAAAACCCAAAAACCATCAAAATCCCTAAAAAATTTAAAACCCATAAAAATTCAAAAAATTACCTAAAAATACCTAGAAACATAAAAAATTGAAAAAAACCTAAGAAAACTTTAAATACCTAAAAACAATTAAATCCCAAAAAAAACATAAACAGCGTTAAAACCCTAAAAAGTATAAAAACCATAAACCCTCTAAAACACCAAAAAAATCTAAAAACCATTAAAACCCTAGAAAAAAACTAAAACCCCACTAGTTACCCAAAAAATCCTTTAAAATAAAAAATTTTAAAATATATATAAATCCCTAAAACCCCTAAAAACCTTAAAAATACTATAAAACCCTAATAAACCAAAAAACCCATAAAAACCACAAAAACCCCTGTAACACCTCAAAATATATAAAATATCTAAAACCGATAAAAATACTAAAAAAGGATAAAATATTTAAAAATTTAAAAACCCTATAAACCCCTAAGAAATCATTAAAAATCTAAAAACACTTATAATCCCTAAAGAATCTAAAAAACACTAAAAACTATAAAAACTATTTAAATCCCTAAAACCATAAAAATAGAAAATCCAAAAAATCCATAAAAATATAAAAACCATAAAACTCTTAAAAACCACAAAAAAATATTAAAAACCTAAAAAAACATAAAACCCATAAAAATGATAAAACCCTAAAAGACCCCAAAATTCCTAAAGACCCCTAAAACCCATAAAAATCTCTAAAACCCTTTAAAACCCATAAAACCCAAAAAAAACTATAAAACCCAATAAAAAGTCAAAATATCCTTAAAATACCTAAAATGGTTAAAAAATATAAAAAACATAAAAACCCTAGAAAAAAACCATAAAAACCATAAAAACCAACAAATACCAAAAAACCCTAAAAATGCATAAAAATCCTTGAAACCCCTAAAAATCCCAATAATTGTAGAAAACCTAAAACACTTAAAACCCCAATGAAATCCCCAAGCCCTAAATAAAAATTAATACCCCTAAAAACTAAAAAACACTAAAAAATAAAAAACCCAAAAAACCATAAAAACTATAAAAATCCTAAAACCCCTAAAAATATTAAAATAACCTAAAACCCCCAAAAACTAGTAAAACATTAAAACCCCTTTTAAAAAACTTCATGAATTAAAATCTATAAAAAACCATCCAAAACCTAAAAAACTAAGAAAAAACCTATAAACCAATGAAACCCATAATATCCCTAAAAACCCCTAAAATTCTTAAAAACCCTAAAACCCCTTAAAATTCATAAAAATCATAAAAATCCCCAAAAATCCTTAAGAAGAAAAAAACACTAAAATCCTTGAAAACCCTGTAAGAAAACCATAAAAAGATAAACACTTAAAACCTATAAAAACATAAAAAAACTCTAAAAATCCTAAAACCCTAAAAACCCATAAAATGCCTTAAAATCCCTAAATACCCTAAAAATCATAAAAATACTAAAAAATTCCTTAAAATCAATAAAATGTTAAAACCCATTAAAAACCCTTAAAATCTCTAAGAAAAAATAAAAAACACATAAAACATGTAAAACACATAAGAACCTAAAAATGCTAAAAGCCCCAAAAATAAAAAAAACCTAAAATCCCTAAAATCCAAAACCTAGAAAAAACATAAAAACTATTGGAAACTATAAAAATCCTTCAAAACCCGATTTTTTTTTAAAAAAAATCCTATTAAAAACCATCAAAAATCCTAATAACTCATAAAAACAATAAAAACTAAAAAAATAACATAAACCCATAAAAATCATAAAATACTTCAAAATCTCTAAAAACACCTAGATTTCATAAAAATAAGAAAAATTCTACAAAAACTATAGAAAAGTAAAACACCTAAAAAAATTAGAAACAATTTGAAGACCCTAATAACTAAACACACATAAAACCCCTAATACCCCTTAAAATGATAAAAACCCCTAAAAACTCCTAAACTCCTAAAAACCCGAAAACCCTCAAAATCCCTAAAACCCCCAAAATCATAAAAATACTAAAAAATGTCTAAAAATACATAAATATAGAAATACCTAAAACCCAAATAACACTAAAAACGTAAAATCTTAGGAACAAAAAAACCCATCCAAACAAAAAAACTCTAAAAACCCTAAACACTGATTAAGACAGCTTCACGCTGGAAATTCAGTACAAGCACAAACCCTAGTTTTGCCTTCATTGTAATCTCTTTTGGAACCTCATATCTGACTGTCGATGACTGAAAGTGTGCACCAAGTGAAATCTTAAAGGGCATGCTGTTGAATCCTACAATAGCAAATCAGGAACTGGAGCAGGGATAAAGGCCCCTGTCCAAGCACCTTCTCTATCCTAGCCTGGTCCTGCTATGGTTGGAAGTCCTTCAGATATTCCTCCATCAAAGAGGGAACTGGAAGTTGATGAAACATACTGCCAAGATACTCCCCCATATGCAGGGAGTCATTGCTGGGTCTAACCCCTTGGTTGACCAGTTGGCTGCCTCAGAGCCTGCGGCTGCCACCCCCGACCTGCAGGCAGTCATAGATGAGACTGGGCAGACCTCAGAGCCTACTGTTGGTCAGGCATCCATGGCTGAACCCAGTTAGACATCTACTCATTCTGGTATTCCAAGGTCTTCTTCCCTCTCTGGCCCTGAGAAGGACTGCCCATCTCTATCCCTAACGTTGCTGACTGATGATTCATTTACGGTTGTGTCCTCTAGCAAGGCTTCTTGGAAAGACATGGCTAAGAGTGACTCCCATCTGACACTCTTCCCCCTGAATATGTTCACCCCTCTCAGTGGTAGCTTTTGGGCTGATGAGGCTGAAGAACAGAATGATGAGGAGGCGGAAGGGTCTTCCAGACCAGCTGACAAAAACCCACCACATGAGGTTGGCTCTCAATATCTGGATGACCCGAGACTCAAATACCGGATCACTGAAGTTGATCCTTCCACTAAAAATAACCCTGTGGGTAGGCCCAAAAGGAAGGGGAAAAGGCAAAAGTGAAGGCAACGCCTCTGAATGCCAACACCATCCCTGTGATAGGGGAGAATCCTGTTTAAATTTATGCATATCCTCTTCTAGAACTATCAGGGGATTGTGAACCCTCCCACTTCCTCAACACGTAGGTATTTCCTCATTTACTAGAGGCCTATGATTCTCGGTATTGCTGAGCCAATGATCTTGTTCGATAACTGGATGGGTTTCAACTGGGGTAACCTTGGTTACTCTTGTGTTGCCAAGACAGCGAATGAGAATAGTCTGGATATCTTATGGGTGCTAAAGCATAATGACATTCAGTTGATATCTGTGGACGTGAGTACCCAAGACATCACCTTTTCTGCTACATGCAATGCTACCCCTCTTTCTCTGACCTTTTTGTATGCATCTTTCTCATACACGGGGAGATGGGATCTATGGGAAAAACTGATTACCCTAAATGGGATCATCAAGAATAACTAGATTGTGATCAGGGATTTTAATGCTATGTTGTTCCTGGATGAGAATATTGGCTCCAACTTTACTCTCTCGGCTGCTGAGGAATTATCCTTCTGCCTAGATACTTGTGATCTCATGGAATATCCTGTCTCTGTAGCCACCTTCACTTGGGGGCGCTTCGCTGTTAATGGAATGTAGTCTAGCAAGCTGGACAGGTGCTTTTATAGGATAAATTATGGGAGTAATCCCTTTGATGTCTTGGTCTTTACCCTCCCCAAATTTCACCCGGATCATAACCCCTTGATTGTTGAATGTTCCATGGGGTCTATAAGGTCATCAACCTTGCCCTTGAGGTTCAATAATGCATGGATCATAATCCCAGGATGTAGGGAAATTGTCACCAATGGTTGGAATGAAGACCTTCGGGGCAGTCACTACTATATGTTGGTATCTAGGCTTAAAAAATCAAAGCCTCTCTCAAGGAGTGGAGCAGGAACTGCTTCTCTGGTCTGGATGATGATATTCAAAATATTGAGAAAAAACTTGCCTTCCATCGGGATTCTAATCAGCACTTGACCCTGCCCTCTTGAGAGGAGTTATAGCTCCAATCCAAGCTTGATGATCTTCTGGATCTTAAAGAAAAGATAGCCATGAACCAGTTCAACGTTAGGTGGCTCAAATATGGAGACTGTAAATCAAATTTTTTCCATCGGTTGCATAGGGAGAAAAAGATTAAAATGTGATTAAAAGAATTTCGTATTCTAGACTCTTTCTTCACCATGGAGGATGATATTTACACTATTATCATCAATTATTTCCAAGGGATTTACTGGGATGATGGTGGGGACTACACCCTCCTTTTGATGGATTCCATCCTGCCGCACGTTGATGAGCAACAGAATTGGGCTCTAAAGATTTCCCCCCTTGGAGAGGAAGTTAGGGATGATTTTTTCTCTCTGAACATTAATAGTGTAGTGGGGCCACATGGATTCACTAACATGTTAATCATGTCTTAATGGGATATCATGCATGAGAGCATCGCCAGCGCTGTTTGGGAATTTTTTATCTCTAGTGTGCTACCAGGTGGAGTCAACTCTAATTTCATTTCCTTAATTCCCAAAAGGGATAATACCATTGACATTGGTGACTTTTGACTAGTGGCCATTTGGAAACACTCTTCCCAAAATCATCAGCAAGATTCTGGTCATGTGAATAGAGAAATCTTTGGGGGGAATTCTCACTCAAAATCAATTAGGTTTCATTCTATGGAGGAACATCTAGGAATGCCTTTTAATGGCCTTGGAGAGCATCAAAGTCATGTGAAATCAATCCAAGAAGGAAAACTTTTCGCTTAAGATTGACATCTATAAGGCTTTAGACACTATTAAGTGGAGCTTCATCTCCCAGGTTCTCTCCAAGTATGGCTTCTCAAACAGATTTATCATGATGGTTATGTCCATTTAAGTAGGTCCTGGGTCTCTATTCTTTTAAATGGATCTCCCAAGGGTTTTTTTCCTTGATACCGTGGGGTCAGACACAGTGACCCTCTTTTAGTAATTCTCTTTGCGATTGTTAAAGATTACTTGAGCAGGTGTCTTATTGAACTTGTCCAGGCTAGTCTTTTCAATCCTATTAGGATAGGGAGGGATCTCAACGTGCCATCCCATCTATTTTATGCCGATGATATTCTTCTGTTTGGGAAAGTAGAAAAACATACCTTGGATTCCATCCGGATGATCTTCCGGCATTATGAAAATATGACGGTGCAATCTATCAGTTGGAGCAAGTCTTTGATTTTCTTTAGGGAGGGGGTCTCACAGCCCCGTCAGATTTTCATTGTGAGGTCCCTTGGTGTCAAGATAGGGTCACTTATTTTTGATTACCTAGGTGTTACCATTTTTTGGGGACGAGTCACGCGCTATAACCTTGAGAGCATTGCCACTAGAATTACTCCACAGTTGGCAAAATGGAAAGGGAAATGTCTATCACAACCTGGAAGGGTACGTCTTATGAACTCGGTGATCACTTCTATGTTCACTTATGATTTCTCTATCTACATATGGCCAGTTAACTTTCTTAAGGACCTGCAAGAAAAGATTTGGAATTTTGCGTGGACGGGGTGCATAAGCAAAATGAAATTGGTTTTGGTGGCCTAGAAGGACTACACCAAAACAATTGAGCTGGGAGTTTTTGGCATCAAAGACCTCAGATGATATAATGATGCTCACCTTGCTAAATTTTATTGGGGGATGCTTAATCTAAGGATTCGGGGCTTGGGATTTACTCAAGAAACGTTTGTTCTTAAACTTTGCGATGAATATGCCAGTTACTTTCCCTCTTCTGTTTAGCTAGTAATTTGTGATTCGTATAAGGGTATTATTTCTCATTCGAAATGGTTCGTCTCAAAGCACTCGGAACTAGATGTTTGGTCCACACCATGGCTTGATAGGCCTCTGCAAGATTTCATGATTCCCCCGGCTGACCATAAGAGTATGTCCATCATGGCGTTCATTCCTCATCTAGAAGAGATTGAGGCCCTCCTCCCAACTAAATCCTTTGTTCTAATCCAGTGTTATGCCTTTGTCAACTATGACTTCTTGATTTGGAAACCCAAACTTGTTGGGAGAATAAATGCTAAGGATTATTATTAGTACAACTATGCTAGGGGATCCCCTCCCCCAGCCTAGCTCTCCAAATTTAGAGGAATGTCATCCCTCCAGCTAGACATTTCCTTATTTGGAAAATATGGAAGAATCAGCTGCCAATGAAGAATGAGTTGCAGAAATATGGGCACAAACTTGCCTTTGTATGTCTCCTCTGCCTATTTGCAGAAGAGAATATTCATCACACCTTCCTTCAATGTAGATTTAGTTCTGTGCATTGGGGTTACTTAAAACAGATTTTTGGGCTCCCAGCTTGCATAGAAATGCCTCTCTTCGAGCTCCTGGGTGACCTGTCCAACTGGGATTACAGTTAACAGGTACGCAACGTCATGATGGTCATTGTTGTAACCACTATCACTTATATTTGGACTTCTCAGAATGTGGTTTCCTTCAATAAGAAACTTCTCTCCATTCTTGGTGGTGTGGTGATGATCCACAGGGCTGTCTATGCAGCTTCCCACATTCAGACAGGTTCTATAGCGAATGATGTTAGTGAGCTCATTATTCTTCGGCTTCTTGGCGTCTCTGGCAGTACCAAAAATCCAATGGTTCCCATGTTTATCCGATGGATCCCTCCACCCACCTCTTGGATTAAGGTTAATGATAATGGTGCGGCCCTGGGTGCGCTAGGTCCTTCTGGGTGCATTGGAGTTTTTCACACCTTTCGGGGCTTCGTCAAAGTATGTTTCCAGCACTTCATTGGTGATGGGTGCGCCCTTGAAGCTAAACTGTGGGACATGATAAAGGCGATTGAGTATGCTTTCAGCTTCAGATGGAGAATTCTGTGGATTGAATCTTACTCCATGCATGTTGTGAATGCTATTGAAAATAGATCTAGGTGCGTTCCCTGGAGGATCCTTCCCAATGGATGGAATGTATCACCATCTGTCAGAGGCTGAATCTTACTATGACACATGCATATCAGGAGGTGAATGCGGTTGCATATTCTCTATCCAAACAGGCCATTGTGGAGAGGTTCTCGTTGTGGTCCTTTGTTTCCAACCCTCCTACTCTTTGCTTGTGGACTCTGACTTGAAGGGTGAGTTACACACCCGGTTATGTAACCCCTCATTGTAGCACACTGTTTTTTCTTTATTCTTGGTATAATATTTGGGGGGCCAGGCTAGCCTGGTCTCGAGCCTTCCTTGCCATAAAAATTTTAAGGTACTCTAAAAACCCTGAAATTCCTAAGAACACAAATAATAAGAAAAACCTAAAAAACCATAAAACCCCTAAAGTATCTAAAACCCATAGAAACCCTCAAAAATCCTAAAAACACTAATACCAATAAAAATCCTAAAAAATACCTCAAAATCCATAAAAATTTAAAAAAAATCTAAAAACCAAGAAAAAACATAAATAAAACATTAGAAACCTAAAAACAATTAAATACACTAAAAACAAAAAAAACACTAAAGACACTAAAAACCTTAAAAACTCTAAAAACCCCAAAAACCCTCAAAATTCCTAAAAATCCTAAAAACCAAAAAACCCAAAAAAACCATAAAAAACATAAAAATCTGAATAATCCCTAGAAATATAAAAAACCCCAAAACCCCTAAAAACAATAAAAAAACAAATAACAATTTAAACCCATAAAAAACAAAAAAAATGATTAAAACCATCAAATAATTAAAAAAATAAAAACCCGTAAAAATAAAAAAAAACCCACAAAAACTCTAAAACCCCTTTATAACCCTAGAAACGTTAAAAATCTAAAAATCTGTAAAAAACCCTTTAAAACAATGAAAAACCCTAAAACCTAAAAACCTATAAAAACTCTAAAAACCCTAAAAATCCATGAAAACACTAAAACCCAGAATATCATAAACATCATAAAGGTATTAAAAATCCTCAAACCCAAAAAGACATAAGAAAACTATTAAAACCTAAAAACACTTATAACCCCTAAAAACCTAAAAATTCACAAAACACAAAAAAAACCTAAGAAATATAAAACTCCAAAAAATCCATATAAACCCAAAAAACCATAGAACAACTCTAAAAACAACTTCTACCCCTGAAAAAATTAAAAATTATATAAACCATAAAAACACATAAATCCCAGAAAATACATAAAAAATGATAAAAACCATAAAAATACTAAAAACCCTGAAACCCCTAAAAACATTTTAAAACCCTAAAACCCCTAAACCCTACTAAAATATCTAAAAACTATTTAAACCACTATTTTTAGAAAACTATATAAAACCTTAAGACCCTAAAAACCCGTAAAAACCCATAAAAATCCAGAAAATACCCTAAAAACCAAAAAATTATAAAAAATAACTAATATCCCTAAAAAACTAAAAACCCTAAATAACCTGAAAATCGCTAATAAAACCATAAAAAACTATAAAAACTAAAAACCAAAAAATATATATAAAACAATAAAATCATAAAATCTCTCAAAATCACTGAAAACCCAAAAAACCATAAAAATCCTAAAAGAGACAAAAAATCTGTAAAAAAACCTAAATAACATGAAAAACCCTAAAAAAATTAATACCTAATAATAGTAAAAACCCAAAAACATAAAAAATGGTAAAAAACCAAAGAACCCCCAAAAACCTATAAATCCCATAAACCCCTAAAAACCTTAAACCCCTAAAAACCTAAAAAGAAACAAAAAATCTAAAAACTCTTCATACCACTTTTTTTTTAAAAATTCTAAAAAACATACAACCCCTTAAAATCTAAAAAATCCCCTAAACCCAAAAAACTATAAAACACATAAAAACCTACAAACCCTAAATCCCCCAATATTCTTAAAAACACTAAATACCCATAAAAATCTAAAAAATCCCTTAAAATAACTAAAACCATGAAAAACTGATGAAAAATTGGAAACCCTATGAAAATATGAAAATCCAACAAACACATAAACCCCTAGAAGCCTACAAAATTCGAAAAACACTAAAAACAGAAAAATCCCAAAAACTCGTGAAAACCAAACCATAAAAACCTACAAAAATCCTAAAAACCACAAAATCCTCTAAAAACCATTTAAACCCAAAAAACACTTAAAACTCTAGAAAACAAGAAAACCCATTAAAAACTAAAAAAACCCTAAAAAAATCCCCTAAAACCATAAAACCCTAACCCCCTAAAAACTATCAAAAACACTAAAAACCATAAAAACTATAGAAATACTTAAACCCCCAAAAATTCCCTAAAAACATAAAAAACACAAAATACCTATAAAACCATAGGAAGACCTTAAAACCCCAAAAAAACATAAAACACCTAAAAAATGAAAAAACCCAAAACCCTGAAAACCCTAAAATAAGTAAAAAAAACCAAGAAACCCTCAAAATCCCTAAAATCCTAAAACCCATAAAAATATTGTAGATCCCTAAAATTTCCTAAAAACATAAAAAATCCTAAAAACCAAAAATCCCCTACGAAAATAATAGAAACCTAAAAATTCTTAGAACCACTAAAAATCCAAGAAAATATAAAAACCCATAAAAACTAGAAAATATAAAAGCCCATTAAACCCATAAAAATGTTAAAAACTCCAAAAAAGATCAAACTTACTAAAAACTCAAAATAACCCTAATAACCCAAAAAAAATAAAACCACTAAAATCCCAAAAAACAATAAAACCCCATAAAAATTCTAAAAATTCCAAAAAGTCCCTAAAACCATGAATACCCCTAAAAACCCTGAAAACTGTGAAAACCCTATGAAACCTTAGTATCCTAAAAAACATAAAACCCCTAAAAACCTATAAAATGATAAAACAACCTAATAACTCTAAAACCCTCAAAATCCCTTAAAACCCTAATGAAACATAAATATCCTAAAAATCCCAAAAAATAGCAAAAAACCGTAGAAACCCACAAAAATGATGAAAACCCATAAGAAAAACTTAAAACCCAAAAAAGAATTACAACCCCTAAAAACCTAGAAACACTAAAACCCCTAAAATACTCTAAAAATCACTAAAACCATAAAACCCCTAAAACCTTAAAAAATTAAAAACCAATAAAACTCTAAAAAACATTAAACCCAAACCAATTTAAAAAAAAAATTGAAAATTGAAAAATCCCCTAAAATAATTACCTAAAAACCTAAAAAAACTTAAAAATCCATATAACCCCCTAAAATCCCAAAAAAAACCCAAAAATTCAAAAAAGAATCCTAAAAAATCCCTAAAAACATAAAAAACCTAAAAACCTCAAATAAACCAAAGAAAACCATAAATAAAACATAGAACCCTTAAATACATAAAAAAATTAAAACCCTAACAAACCCTAAAACACTAAAAACCATAAAATTCCTCAAAACATTAAAAACCATAAAAACCCCAAAAACTAACAAAAAATTATAAAAAACCCTTTTCCCCTAAAAGTAGAAAAAAAAATATAAAACCCTTTAAAAACAATAAAAACTCAAAAAAAACCTAAAAACATTAACAAAAAAATAAAACCCGTAAAACACTTCAAAACCTCAAAAACTCTAAAAGCGATAAAATCCAAAAGATTCTATAAAAATGCCTAAAAATGTAAAAACACAAAAAGCATAAGTAAACATTAAAACCTAAAGAACACAAGTCCCCTAAAATGCTAAAAAACCTTAAAAACCCTAATAACCCTACACCCCTTAAAATACCTAATAATCATAATAAACAATTCAAATGCCAAAATCCCCCCCTAAAATCCCAAAAGTCATAAAAAACAATAAAAGTCATTCAAAAACCTAAGGAAATATTAAAACCTAAAAATAATTAAAATCCATAAAAACCTAATAATGGTAAAAACTCAAGAAAACCTAAAGACCCTAAGAAAACTTAAAACCTCTAAAAATTATAAACCCTTAAAAACCATAAAGACCCCTAAAAATATAAAAAAATACGAATCAACCACTAAAACCTCTAAAATCCATTTAAACCCCTAAAGATTTAAAAAAAACTCTAAAAACATTAAAAACCAAAAAAAATAATTACAAATTGATAAAAACATAAAAAAACATAAAAACCCTAAAACCTATTTAAAAATGTAAAAATGGCTAAATACCCTAAAAACAATAAAAATCCTTAAAAGGGACTAAATGAAAAAAATGTAAAAACCCAAAAAATATTGAAAATCCTTGTGAAAATATTAGACACCTAAATCGTTTAAAATCCCTAAATCCCTTAAAATTCTAAAAACACTAAAACATTAAAAACCTAAAAAACTATCTAAACCATAAAAATCTAGAAAAATAATAAAATATCCTAAAATCCCAACCTAATAAAAAATCAAAAATCCTATGAACCCCTAAATTTTTTAAAAAATGTAAAAAACATTAAAACACAAAAACAAATCAACAAAACCATAAAAACCATCAAAATCACCAAAAACTCTAAAAACCAATAAAAATCACAAAAAAATCCTAATCAATAAAAATTTAAAAAACCCTAAAAAATAAAACCCTTTAAAACCAATAAAAAACACTAAAACCCCAAAAAACACTCAAAATCCATTAAAACATCTAAAAATCCTTAAAATCCTTATTATCCCAATAAAATATTAAAATCATTAATATTGTGAAAATGAAAATGAAACCTTAAAAACCTAAAAATCAATTAACTCCTCTAGACACCTAAAAAATTCTAAAAAACATAAAAACACCTAAAAATCCCAAAAAAACCAAAAAAAACCCCTAAAAACACTAAAACCTTAAACCTGATAAAAAATACAAATAACCACTAAAAAATCTAAAAAGCATTTAAACCACTATAAATCACAAAAAAATTTATACCCCCCACCACAAAAAACTAAAAAAACCGTAAAACCCCAAAAAATTCACAAAAACTAAAAAACCATAAAATCATTGAAAACCATAAAAACCATAAACGACCTAAAAATATGTAAAAATACATAAAAAGTAAAAATCCTGAAAACTATGAAAGCCCCTAAGATAAAATTAATTACCTAAAAGTAATTAATACCCAAAAAATCCCAAAAATTGATAAAACCCCTTATACCATAAAAACACAAAACCCCAGAAAACTATAAAACCCTAAAAAATACCAGAAAATATATAAAAACTTAACCCCCCCTCTCCTGCCCAAAAGAACCCTGAATGACTCTAAAAAAATATTAAAAAATTGAAACCCCTAAAAACATAAAAACTCTAAAAACCTTAAATGTCCCTAAAAACCTTCAAAACCCACAAAACCCATAAAAACCTTCAAAAGGACTTAAATCCCATAAATAACCAAAAAAACCACTAAAATCTAAAAACTCTTCAAATCCATAAAAATGTAAAAAAATATATATTACCTTAAAACCCCTAAAAATGAAAAAAACCCTAAAAACAAAAAAACACCCTAAAACGCTGAAAACCATAAAAAAATTTAAACCCCAAAAATTCCCAAAATTACCTAAAAAATCTAAAAATAATATAACATACTAAAAAACCCTAAAACGTTAGAAAACCCTTAATAAGACATTAAAAACCTATAAAAAAATTATAACCACAACAGAACAAAAAAAACACTGAACCCCTAAAAACCATAAAAACCAAAAACATCCCTAAAAACATAAAATTCCCAAAACCCCATAAAACATTAAAACCAACTAAAAATTATTACAAACCATTAAACCCTTAGAAATTTTAAAAACACTTAAAACCTTGAAAAACATTTAATCTCAAAAAAGAAACCATAAAAACAAAAAAAACAAAGAAACCCTTAAAACCCAAAAAAAAACCCTAAATCCCCTAAAAACCCTAAAACATAACAACCCTAAAAACCTAAAAATCCTAAAAATGTAAAAAACAATAAAAACCTATAAAACCCGTAAGAAAACTATAAAAGCCTCAAAATACATAAAACCCATAAAGAAACAAAAAAACATTAAAAACCCTAAAACACTTTAAAACCCTGAAAATACCCAAAGAACATAAAAAATATAAAGATTCCCTAAAAATGTATAAAAATGTAAAAAAACATAAAACCCTAAAAAACATTAAGAAAAGAATAAGAAAACCTCACACACTTAAAAACTGAAAAAACTCTAAAAACCCAAAAAACCAAAAAACCTAAAAAACCATAAAAACCATAAAATCCTATACCAACCATAAAAAACCATAAAATCCTAAATAATTTAAAAACCCCTTTAAACTACTAAAATTTAAAAAAACTCTAAAGAACCATAAACCCCTAAAAATTTCAAAAAACACAAAAACACAAAAATAAAAAATAAAAAACCCTCAATATTTCTAAAAGCACTAAAACCTCATAAAAATCCTAAAAACCATAAAAATCCATAAAACATAAAAAGCCATAAATACCTCAAAAACCATTAGGAAAAACATTAAATCCTAAAAATACATAAAACTCCTAAAAACCTTAAAAATAAAAAACCCTGAAAAATCCTAAAAACCCTAAAAACCTAAAAACCCAAGAAAACTATAATTACCATAAACCCCTAAAAACCTTAATAAAACCCTAATACCACATGAAAATTGTAAAATACCACTAAAAGTATATAAACCCTTAAACCACTAAAATTTTTTAAAAAATATAAAACCCTAAAAAACATAAAAGGCCCCTAAAAATTTAGAAAAACCCTAAAACCCCTAAAAATCCATTAGAAACATAATAATACTAAAAATCCCTAAAAATTCCTAGAAATGTAAAAAACACTAAAAACCCTGAAACATATAAGAAAACCTTAAAACCCCTAAAAACAAAAAACACTAAAAAAATAAAAATAATAGAAACTCAAAAAATCCCAAAAAACCCTACGAATACCATAAAATTCTTAAAATTATCTATAAATATCTAAAAACATAAAAACCCTAAAACACTAAAAAATATAATAAATCCTTAAAAACCTAAAACAATAAAAAAACCCAGAAACATAAAAACCCCTAAAAGGACCTAAAAAATCTAAAAAATAGTAAAATCCATAAAACCCCTAAAAACGATAAAACCCCAAAAAACACATAAAAACCCAAAAAACACCTAAAACCCTAAAAACCCACTAAAAACTCTTAAACCCCATTTAAATTCCCGAAACCTTAAATATTTCAAAAAAAATTAAAACCCCAACAAAAATAAAAAACACAAAAAAAACCATAAATCCATAAAAACACTAAAAACCATTAGAGGACATAAAAAATATAAAAATCATAAAATATCAATAAAACAAAAAAACAAAAAAACCATGAAAACCCCTGTGAAAAACATAAAAACATGAAAACACATAAAACCCCTATAAATATAAAGAAAGTAAAAAACCATAAAACCTTAAAAACAACTAAGAACTCTAAAACACCTTTAAAACCATAAAAAATTAAAAAGATCTTGAAAACATTCAAAACCCTAAAAACTCAATAAAAACCCTCAAAACCCTCAAAATACACAACAACCCTCAAAACCCATAATATTAATAAGAGCCCTAAAAGTATTAAAAATTACAAAAAAATCCTAAAACACTTAAATACCTCTTAGAAAACCTAAAAAACTAAGAAAACAAAAAAAACAATTAAACCGCCTAAAAACCTAAATAATGCTAAAACCCTAAAAACTCTCAAACCCATAAAAAACCCTAAAAACTATAAAAATCCCAAATAACCATAAAAAACAGAAAAAACATAAAAATATATACAAATCCCTAAAGACATAAAAAATCCTAAAACCTCTAAAACCCCAAGAAAACCCCTTGGAAAATCTAAAAAAATATAAAAATGATTTAAATTCCTAAAAACCTAAAAGTTATAGAAACCCTAATGTCCCTAAAACCCCTTAAAACTCTTAAAAACCATAAAACCCACTAAAAATGTAAAACCCCTAAAACCCACCAACAACTCAAAAACCCCTTTAAACCCACCAAAAATTTAAAAACTCTAAAAAAACTAAAAACCCCCAAAAATAAAAAATTCTAAAAAAACAAATTATAAAAATATTAAAACTCTATAAATCCCTCTAAACTTATAATTGTCCTCAAAGAACATAAAAACTATAAAAAATACCAAAAATTCCCTAAAAACATACAAATCCCTAAAAACCCTGAAAGATACTATGAAAACCTTAAAAACATACAAACCTATAAAAACCATAAAATTCCACTCAAAACTCTAAAAAACATTAATCCCCAAAAGATATTTTAAAAATATAAATAACCAGCCACATTCTGATTATTTTTTCATTTGAGGAGGATCTCATTTTGGCCTGGTTCGCAGCTACTCGAAGATACGATGACGCCAACTTTTTCCTCTTTTGGTGGAGCTTTGATTTCCATTTGTGTCATGATTCTCTGATGGTGGAAAATTGGGTGAGGTTTTCTGAACTACCCCCCCCCCCCCCTTCAAGATCCATTTATTATCTCAATATTGGGTAATCTGTTTGGACAGTTCTTGTGTGTGGATAGTAGAATTAGGGCTCTCTGTCACTCGGTTACACCGATCGTCTGTGTTGAAGTCGATGTTTCAAAAGAGGTGGTTGATTTTTTCTAGATTTTTATTAGTGAGGGAACTCTGATTGAATCATCCTATGGTGTTTGAATCATGGGTGACATATTGTGACTCGTTATTTACACTTGGTTATGGAAGAAGTGATTGCAGGCATAGAGGCAGTAAGTGTGTTATAGCAAGGACTGATCAGAGAGTTATCTCTCCGTTGTTGGGGTTGGCATATGATTTTGAGGCAAGGTTGAGAACTCTGTGGGATGCTCTTTCATGTAAAAATAGGGGTTCTTCGATGGAAGATGAGGGCTTCTCCTCAAGGTAGGATGCAATGGGATACCATTCAGAGGCTAGGGTAAATGAAATTTTGAAGCTCTTGACTAGTGACTTGGGACTTGCAGGTGACGTCCCTTCCTCCAGTGGGATGGGGGTGAGGCTCCTTATGAGAGTGGAGATGTAGGTAATGATCTGACACATGAAAGGGAAACTTTTTTTCCAACTTTCATCTGCTTTGGGGAGCTAGGAACTATGGAAATTATGGATGTTGTGAGGGCGAGGTGGTATATGAATGTATAGGTAGAGGTGCAGGTTGAAACCACTAGGGATGATGGTGAGCATCCGATGGAACCCTACGAATTTGTACCTGGTCTCACCTATGTAGGGATGGGGAGGGAGGAGAGGATAAAAAATTCATTAGTTATTCTTGTTTCAACTTCCAACTATTTTGTGGGGTTTGAAGCTATAGAGACTATGGACAAGGAGGGTTGAGTCAAGAGATGAAGAACTAGGGAGAGGTGTAGGATGAAGTGTCCAGGGATAAAAATTGACTCCCTGTGGAACTTCAGGAGGAGGTTCCCCTCCCCTTGTGTGAAGGGATTGGGCGAACAGAGGTGGATCACAATCCTTTACCTTCTATTGAGCAAGCACCAGAGCAGGGAGGTGCGTAGGTTGTTGCTGCTGAGACTGGGGATATACCAACAGAAGGGTTTCTGTCTTATGAGGATCTGGAGGACCTATCTGAAACTTCAATTCTGAGTAGGATGACTTAAGAGAATCAGGGCCTTGCTCTGGTTCTGTATGAGACCATACCCCATGTGTTGAGTTTTCCAAAATGATAATGTTTTACTGCATAGAAATATCTTTTTAGTAGCATCAAAAGGACATCCTGCAGGATCCAGATCTGAAGAAGGACGTTCACTTTGTTTGGGATAATGATTATTAAGCATCAAGGTTAGGGTAAATTTTAAAAATTGTGATGCCATGATCAATACTGACATGGCTTGGATAAGGAGGGGGAAGGATTTTATGGGTGACCCAGGTACTATTGGCATGGATTCATGCCCATAGAAGAAGAATCCAAGGTCTGTTAGTGCACATACACCCAGATCCGGTAGTAAGAGAGGTGGGGTTGATATTGCTGATGTTGAGCATGAGAAGGATGGAATTTTTAATACTAGGGTGATGAGTGTTGATTGCGTTCTGCAAGGCCAGAAGGTGGACAGTGGAGCCCTTTCCCCTACCCCATGGAGGATGAGGCCAACTAGGGACTACTCTACTCTTCCCAGACTAATTTATAATAGAGACACCTCTAGGGCCTCCTTGTCTGTAGAGCAGCAGAGGCATACAGGCATATATACCAAGCTTGTTGTTGACATGGAAAGTCCTAAGAAAGTTTCAGCGGAGTGCGAGATGATAGAATCTGATTTGTCTTCATGATACGGTGATTATGGAGACCACTATGGGGATGCTGGGGAGGTTGACCCATTTGATATGTAATTTCTTTCTTTGTTATCTTTTTTGGGGCTGTCTTTGGGTATGGGTCGTTTGAATCTGCCCCTCCCCTATCTCTGCATCTATTTTGGATATAAAATCTAGGGGGTTAGAAATAGCCTGTCCCTACACCTACTTTTCCCTAAAATCCCTAAAATCCCTAAAAACTCACTAAAAACACTAAATCCATTTAAACCCCTAAAAACTTCAAAAAACACTAATAAACCTAAAAACACTAATAAACCCTAAAACCCACAAAATCTATAAAAAGCCATAAAAATAATCTAAAATCCATAAAAATACCTAAACACTTAAAAAACACTAAAAACACTTTAAAGTATATGAAAAACATAAAAACATAAAAACTTAAAAACACATAAAATCACTAAAAACCCTAAAAACACTAAAACCCCTTGAAAACCCTAAGAACCCTCAAAATCAATAAAAACCTTGAAAACATAAACTTCCAAAAAATACCTAATAATCCCCAAAAACATAAAATACCTAATAAAAACCATAAAAACTAATAAACACTTAAAACCTATAAAAATTTCTAAATACCCTAAAACCTTAAAACACCTTAAACCCGTAAACCCCCCAAAATCCCAAAAAACAATAAAAAAATATTAAAACGAACTAAAAATCCATAAAAATGTAAAAAACCCTATAAACCATAAAAACTATATGAAAACCATAAAACCCTAAAACAATTCATAACCTTAAAAATCCGAAAATTGTTAAAAACCCTAAAATCACAGAAGAAATCCCAAAACCCATAAAAACCCATAAAAACCATAAAACCCTAAAAACCCTAAAACCCACTAAAAATATAAAAACATTTTAAAAATCTTACAATGTTTATAAAATCTGAAAAACATAAAACCCTTTAAAACTCAAAAACCCCAAAAATCCACAATAACAACATAAACCCAAAAAACACCTACTAATCATCAAAATATCTAAAACCCATAAAAATACTAAAAAAGCACTTAAAATCACTAAAAATGTAAAAACATAAAATAACCCTGAAAAACACAATGAAAAAATTTAAAACCTAAAATAATTTTAGGCCACTAAAAACTCTAAAAATTATAAAACCATGAAAAACCCTAAAAACCCAAAAACCCTAGAAATCCGAAAACCCCTAAAAACCAATAAAAATCCTAAAGAATCCCTAAAACCCATAAAAAGGTAAAAACCCCCAAACCCCATAAAAACTCTAAGAAAACCATGAAAACCTAAAAACACTAAAAACCCCTAAAAACCTAAAAAAAAGAAAAATCATAAAGACCCAAAAAACCCAAAAACCCACCTAAAACCCTTGAATAGATTAAAAACATTTAAAAACCCTATAACCCCATAAATACCATAAAAATAAATAAAAATATAAAAACCCTTTAAATCCCTAAAGTTTTTGAAAACCTCCAAGAACACTTTCAACCATAAAAACTCAAAAAAACCCTATGAAACCAAAAAATCAGAAAAAAACTAAAAATCACTTAAAACAGTCTAAATCCCAAAAACCCAAAAACACATAAAACTTTTAAAAAATCCCAAAAAATACCTAAAAGAGTAAAAACCCATAAAAACATAGAAAACCTATAAGAAAACCATAAAAACTAAAACACCTAAAACTTATTAGAAACCAAAAAAGATGCTAAAATCCCTAAAAAACTGAAAACTGTAAAAAACATAAATACCCATAAAAACCAATAAAAACTATAAAACCATAAAAAATAATAATTTTACAAACCATACTAACCCCAAATAATTTAAAACAATAAAAAACCTTAAAACCCAAAAAAAATAAAAAAAACACTTAAAATTTAAAAAAACCATTAAAACTCTAAAAACAAAGAAAATGATAAAAACCCTCAAAACCCCTCAAAACCCCTAAAAACCCTAAAAATCATTAAAAATCATTAAAATTACTTAAAATCTATAAAAAAATATGAATTCCCCTAAAACAAAAAAACCCTTAAAATTCTAAAAACACTTAAAACCCCAAAACCCCTAAAAACACTAAAAACACTAGAAATCCATAAAAAATAGAAAAATAATAAAGATTATAAAAAAGAACTAAAAACACAAAACACATAAGAAACCTAAAAACCCAAAAAACACAAATAATTCCTTAAAACACTCAAAACACTAAAAACCCCTAAAAACCTAAAAATGTAAAATCTTAAAAAAAACCATAAAAACCCAAAAATAAACCCCACAAACCATAAAACCCCGAAAACTAATAAACCCTATAAAATTTTAAAAACCACTAAACACTCTAAAAAACTTCAAATCCATAAAAATGATGAAAATATAAAAAAAACCAAAAAAAAACCCTAAAGACACAATAAACCCAAAACACCATGAAACCCCAAAAACCCATAAACACCCAAAAGACCCTCAAATTCCCTAAAAACCCTAAAAATTAGGAAAATACAAAAAATTCATAAAAATAACTAAAAAATTAAATCCCCTAAAACCCCTAAAAATAAAAACAAATCCATTGAAACACAAAAAAATACATAAAACCCCTATAATCACTTAACACCCAAAAATTCCAGAATACCATAAAAACCATAAAACCCCTAAAAACCTAAAAATACTATAATGACCTAGAAACCCCTAAAAACTATAAAAACCCACTAAAATTCGAACAACCATTTAAAATCATCAAAAAATAAAAAAAATATCCTTAAAAACCCAAAAAAAACAAAAAAAACATATAACACCAAAAAATCCTTAAAATCCATAAAAACCAAAAAAATCATAAAAAATCCCTAAAAATTAATAAAAACAGAAATAAAACTAAAATCCTATAAAACTCTTAAGAAAAGCATAAAAACCTAAAAACACATAAAACCACTAAAAAAATAAAAACACTAAAAACCCCTCAAAACCATAAAAACATAGAAACCCCAAAGAATCATTAAGACCCCTAAAAACCTTGAAAATCCCTATAACCCAACAATAACTACTAAAAATAGTTGAATTTCTAAAACCATTAAAAAATCTAAAATTCTTTGAAAACCTAAAATACTCAAAAATACCCTAAAACCTCCAAAAAACCATAGAAAACCTATGAAATATAAAAACCCCTATAAATCAAAAACAAATCCAAAAAACCCAAAAAATCCATAAACATGTAAGACCCTAAAAATGTAGAAAATCCATATGAAACCCCTAATAATCTAAAAACACTAGAACCCCTAAAACATAAAAAACTTTAAAAATCCTAAAAACCGAAAAACCGAAAACCCTTCAAAATCCTTAGAATCCCTAAAATATATAAAAATTCCTAAAATCCCAAAAAATCACTAAAAATCTATACTTCCCAAAAAATGTAAAAAACCATAGAAACCATACAAAACATAAAAAAACATAACAAAACCTTCAAAACCATAAAACACATGAAACCCCAAAAAACTAAAAAACATTAAAAACTGTTAAAAAGACACCCAACCCCTAAAATACATAAAAATACTTAAAAACATTAAAACCCATTAAAACCCATAAAACCCTAGAACCACTAAAAAATACATTACCCATAAAGTCGTTAAAAGACTTCAAAAATATTAACAAACCGAGAAAACTAAAAAAACCATAAAAAAACAAAAAACCATAAAAACAATAAATACCATAAAAAACCATAAACCCCTTAAAACCCATAAAAACCCAAAAACCCATAAAAACCCTAAATACCAAAAAAACTAAAACTCGTTTAAATATATAAAAATGTTAAGAAATTGAAAAAAACCATAACCTTAAAAAACTGGGAAAAAAACTGGTAAAAACCCCAAAAACCAGAAAACCCCAAAAACCCATAAATACCCTAAAACCACTCAAAATCCCTAGAACCCTAAAAACTATAAAAATACTAAAAAATTCCAAAAAAATTAAATATCACTAAAAAATATAAACAATAAGAAAACATTGAAAACCTAAAAACAAATAAAACAAATAAAAAATAAAAATGCTAAAAAAATATAAAATACCCTAAACCCCTAAAACCCCTAAAACACCAAAAACCCTAAAAACCCTAAAAATGAAAAAACCCAAAATAATAATAAAATATCCATAAAAATATTAAAAAATATAATAAACTAAAAAACCTAGAAAAACATATGAAAACTATTAAAACTAAAAAACACTTGAAACCCCTAAAACCCGACGAAACATTGAAACCCCAAAATGTTCCTATAAACCTTAACAAACCTAAATCCCCAAAACCCCCTAAAACCATAAAAACCATAAGGCCTAAAAACCAACACAAAAAAATAAAAACCCTTCAGACACATAAAAAGGTTATGAACTCTAAAAACCCTTTATAACCCTCGAAAACACAAAAAACCCCAAAAACCCAAAAAAACCATAAACCACAAAAAAACTCAAAAAAATCCAAAACTGCTCAAAATCACTAAAATCCCTCAGAAAACCATACAAATCTAAAACACTTAAAACCTATAAAATACCTACAAAGGATAAAACCCCTAAAAACCCTAGCTACACTAAAAACCAAAAAAACTCTTAAAAATAATAAAAACCACTAAAACAAAAAAAAAACACCTAAAAACAACTAAAACATTAAAACCCATAAAAATTATGAAAATATTAAAACCCCAAAAAAACAAAAAAACATAAAATATCACAATAATGAATAAAACTGAAAAAAAATATAAAACAATAAAGGCACTAAAAACCCAAAAAACCCTTCAAAATCCCTAAACCCATAAAACCCATAAAAAACCAAAAAAACCTAAAAACCCAAAAAAAATATAAAAATCACTAAAAAATGAAAAACCATAAGAAAACCATAAAAACCAAAAAAAATCAAACCCCTAAAAGCCTAAAAATGTAAAAAACCTTAAAAAACCCTAAACAGGTCAAATTCTATAAAAAACATAAAAATAATAAAAATAATAAAAATCATGAACAATAACTAAAAATAAAAGACCCTTAGAATACTAAAAAAAACTCTAATAAAACATTAAATACATAAAAATAAATAAAAACCTAAAAGTGCTAAAAAATCCAAAAGACCCTACAAACCCTAAATCCTAAAAAACAATTAAAACCCCCAAAACCTTAAATACCCTAAAATCCAATAAAAACCTAAATACTAATAAATTTCTAAGAACCCTATAAACACATAAAACATTTAAAAAATTCAGAAATCCAAAAAACCTAATAAAAACTCAAAAAATTCTAAAATCCCAAAAAAAACAAAAAGCCAAAAAGCCAAAAAACCAAAAAACCAAAAAAACCTTTAAAAGCATCTAAAAAATATAGAAGGAATAAAAATTCTAAAAAATCCCATAAAATTCATGAAAATTTACAAACCACTAAAACCACTAAAAATTCCCAGGAAAACCATAAAACCCTAAAACACTTAAAACCCCGCAAAACCTAAAAAATTCTAAAAACCCAAAAAATAGTAAAAAATATTAAAATAATTAAAAACCATAAAAGATCCTAAAACCTTAAAAAAATAAAAACCGATAAATCCCCTAAAACAAATAAAATATAAGAAAACTTTAAACAACTATAAACATTAATTTTTCTTAAACATAAAAAATAATAATAACACAATAAAATGGAAATACACTAAAAACCACAAAACCCTAAACCCAAAGAAAACCTAAAAAACCTCAAAACCGTAAAAATATAAAACAATAAAAATCTTATAAAATCCCAAAAACACCTAAAATGTAAAATAACGAAAAAATACAAGAAAAAACCTAACAGAACCTTTAAAAGCTAAAAACACTTCAGACACTAAAAAACATAAAAATTTATAAATACCCAAAAAACTAGAAACCATAAAAACACTCAAAATCCCTGAAACCCTAAAAAACCTAAAAACCTAAAATATACTTAAATCCCAAAAAATATAGAAAAACCTAAGAAAATATTAAAATACAAAAAACACTTAAAACCCTGAAAACCCTAAAAGACTCTAAAAACCCTAAATCCCCCCCAAAAAACCTAAACACCCCTAAAATCCTTTTAAATCCCTAAAAACCCAAAAAACCACTCAAATCTCTAAAAAACTATAAACCTATAAAAACATTATGAAACTAAAAACTCAAAAAACCCTTAAACCCTAAAAAACCATTAAAACTCTAAAAACCCAAAAACACAAAATACATTCAACATTCCTAAAACTCTAAAAACCATTTAAATCATTAAGAATCCCTAAAAATAAAAAAAAATGATAAAAAACCTAAAAACCTAAAAACCCATAAAGCCCATAAAAACCTTAAAACACTTAAAACCGCTAAAAAATAAAAATTAAAAAAAAACCCATAGAAACCTAAAGGCCTTAAACACATAAACCCCCTAAAACAACAAAAATCCCTAAAACCCATAAAACTAGAAAAAACATTACAAATTCTAAAATCCTTCTAATCCCCAAAAACGTTAAATACTCTAAATAACTTAAGTCCTTAAAAAACAAAAAACAAGACCTAAAAACCTAAAAAACTACTAAAAACCATAAAACCCTCAAAATCCCTAAAAACCCTAAAAATTAAAAAAAATCCTAAAAAACCCTAAAATCATTATAATCATTCAAACCCTAAAAACCCAGAAAAATTATAAGAAAATCGTAAAAAAATAAAAACACTAAAAACAACTATAACCCTAAAAATACTAAATATCCTAAATATCCAAACAAACTTTAAAAAACCCTAAATACCTCAAAATCACTAAAAATTTAAAAAACACAAATAACTCTTTAAAACCCCCAAAAAATCCCTAACAATGCAAAAAACCCTAAAAAACTTGAAAAATCCAATGAAACCCATACCAACCTAAAAAAACTTAAAACCACTAAAAATGAAAAAATGATAAGAAACCAAAATTACCCTATAAATCATAAAAACCCGTAAAAACTATAAAAAACCTAAAGACATTAAAAACCCTAAAACCCATAAAAAACCTAAAACCACTAAAAATTTTAAAACCCATTTAAACCCATAAAAACATTAAGATATTATAGAAAACCTCAAAACAGTAAGAAACAAAAAATAAACACTAAGAACCAAAAAAACCCACATAAAACAATAAAACCCCTAAAAAACCCTAATATTCCACACAATCCCTAAAAACCATTAAAACATTAAAACCCATAAATATCCCTAAACACCCATAAAATCCTAAAATATCCCTATGAAATCTGAAAGACGTAAAAACATTAAAAACACTAAAAAACCATAAGAAAACCTTAAAAACCTAAAAACACATAAAAACTCCTAAAAGCCTGAAAATGATAAAAACCATAAAAACCCAAAAAACCCCTTTAACCCTAAAAACCATCAAAATACCTAAACCCCTAAAAACTATAAAAATCATAAAAAAAACTTCCAAAATTCCTAAAAATTAAAAAACCCCCTTAAAACCCCTCAAATCCATTTGAAAACAAAAAAAACAAGTAATATCTCTAGAAACCATAATAATGCTAAAAAAATTATTTCCTAAAACCCCTAAAAACCTTAAAAACACCAAAAAATTCATAAAAACCCTAAATATCACTAAAAATATAAAATCCTTTTAATCCTCTATAATGTTAAAAAACACTAAAATCCTTAAAAACCCCTAAAAATAAATAACCCCTAAAATCCCAAAAAATCATAAAAACCCAAAAAATCACTAAAACCCCTCCAAATCCCTAAAACACTAAAACCCATAAAAATCATAAAAAATACATAAAAAACACTAAAAATGTAAAAACACTAAAAACCCAGAAAAAAACTAAAAAATCCATAAAAACCAAAAAACCATTGAAAAACACCTAAAATCCTTAAAAATCCTTCTAAAATCTAAAATCCCTAACAACAATAAAGTCACCTAAAAACATAAATTACATAAAAAGACTATAAAACCACTAAAAACTACAAAATATCAAAAACCATTTAAACCCCTAAAAACGTTAAAATAATATAAAAATGTTAAACCCACTAAAAACTAAAAGAAACCCTAAAACCCAAAACAAATATAAAAACCCAAAAACACCCAAAAACCTCAAAAAACCCTCAAAATCCCAAAAAACACAAAAAACCCATTAAAATCCAACAAAGTGATGTAAAATCCCAAAAAATGTAAAATCCCTTAAAAACCCTGAAAACCCCTAAGAAAAAATTAAAAAAATAAATCAATTAAAACCAATATTACCCTAGAAACGCTAAAAACACAAAAACAACTAAAATCCATAAAAACCCTTTAAATCCCAAAAAAAACCAAAAAACCTGTAAAAATTCAAAAAAAATACCAAAAATTCCTTAAAAGCTTATAATACTCAAAACTCGTAAAACTCCCTACCAAAACCTTAAAATTTTAAAAACACTTAAAAACAATAAAAAACCGTATAAAATGTTAAATACTCTAAAAATTTAAAAACCTAAAAGAACCCTTAAAAACCATAAAAACCCTAAAAGCCTATAAAAATATTTAAACCCGCTAAAAACTCCAAAAACCCTTTAAACCCCTAAACATTAAAAAATCCTAAAAGAAAAAAAACATAAGAAACCTAAAAACCCTAAATTCCCTAAAACTATAAAACCATAAAAAATCCCAAAAATCCCTAATACTTCAAAAAATCCATTAAAACACTGAAAACAAAAAAATAAATCCTAAAAAAACATAAACCCCCAAATATACCTAAAAGTTCTAATAACCCAAAAAATCCCTCAAAACCCTAAAAAAATATAAAAATACTTAAAAACCCTAAAAATACCTAAAAGCATAATAAACCATAAAAACTATGAAAACCCCCAAGAAAACCTAAAAAACATAAAAATACATAAACACTAAAAAACTAAAAAATGGTAAAACCCAAAAATAACCCTCAAACCCCTAAAAACATAAAAACCCATAAAAACCCCTAGAAAACCCAAAAAACCCCCATAAAAGAAACTAAAAACCACCTAAAACCCTAAACCCATTTAAAATATAAAAAGATTAAAAACTATAAAAAACACAAAATATCTGTAAAAGCCAAAAAACATGAAAACCCTAAAAATCCATAATAACCTCAAAATCCCTGAAAACAAAAAAACCATAAAAATACAGAAAAAATCCCTCAAAATACCTAAAAATGTGAAAATAATCTAGAAACATGAAATACTAAATGAAAACCATAAAACCTAAAAACAAAAAAATCCCTTAAAAAAACATGAAACCATAAAATTATCATAAACCCCTAAAAATCCCTAAAAACCCTAAAAACACGTTAAATCCTAAAAAAATCCCAAAAAACCATTTAAAGCATGAAAACCTCACAAAATCCTTTAAAACCCAGAGAAAATCATAAAATCATAAATACACTAAAAACCCCCAAAATCCTGAAAAATTATAAAAAATCTAAAAAACCAAAAAAAACAAAAAAACCTAAAAATCATAAAAACCCAAACAAACCATTGAAAACCCAAAAAACCCATAAAAATCCAAGAACACGCTAAAAAAATCTAAAAAACCTTAAAACCCCTAAAAACATTAAAAAAATAAAAAAACTAAGAAGCACAAAGAAACCAAAAAAACCCTAAAAACCAAAAAAAAATAACATAAAAACCATAAGAACACTCAAAATCCCAACAACCCATAAAACATTTAAAAATCCTAAAAATCACTAAAAATTCCGAAAAAAATAAAACCCCTAAAAACCACTAACAAACCCTTAAAACCTTAAAAACACATTAAACCCCAAAAAACCTAAAAATTCTAAAAAACCTAAAAACACTAAAAACTCTAAAACCCATTAAAATACCTAAAAACCATAAAAACCCATAAATCCCCGAAAATACAATAAAAACTCCAAATTGCATCTAAACCCATAAAATATTAAAAAAACCTTAAAATCCTAAAAACTAAAAAAAAACCTTAAACCCCAACAAAACAAAAAAAACCCTAAAATCCATGAAAACAATAATATTCCAGAAAATCCATAAAACCACTAAAACCCATAAAATTCCAAAAAAACACTAAAAATGTCAAAATCCCTAAACCCGAAAAACACATAATAAATTCTTGGGTTGGATTCTAGTCATTGGTTATATGTGAGCTATTGTATGCTAGATGATGGTGGATGGTGGTGGTGGAAACTTGACTTTGGCTGTCTTTTCTTTTTTCTTTTTTGATTTTATTTTTTGGGGACTTTTGCATCTAGGGTTGTAAAGGGTTTTTTGGTGTGGGTCGTTTGACCCCTCCCCTCCCTTTTCTCTTGTGTCTCTTCTTTTATTTATAATAAATTTTGAGGGGTTCAGGAATAGCCCGACCCTCGTATCTTCCTTGCCCTAAAACCCTAAAAACTCATAAAAATCAAAAAAATCCCCAAATATTCTAAAAAATCACCCCAGCCCCCCAAAAAAATCCTAAAAACTATAATAACCCGATAAAAACCTAAAACACATAAATCCTTAAAAAACCTAAAAAATATAAAAAACCTAAAAAAACCATTAAAACCATAAAATACCCTAAAATCCCAAAAATTCCTTAATAACATAAAACCATTGAAATACTAAAATATCCCCAAAAATAATAAAAAACATGAAAACTCTTAAGAACCCTAAAAAAACCTAAGAAAACCTTAAAATCCAAAAAACACATAAAACCCCCAAAACCCAAAAAAATGTTAAAGACCCTAAAAAAATTTAAAAGACCATAAACACCATAAAACCCATAAAACCTTTAAAACACCTAAAACCTTAAATAACTTTAAAAATCACTAAAAACTCTAAAAATTATTTAAACCCCAAAAAATGTTCAAAACTCCAAAAATCATAAACCCAAAAAAAACTCAAGAAACCCATAAACATCCATAAAAACCCTTTAAAACCCTAAAACACCTCAAAATACCTAAAAACCCTAAAAACGTTAAAAAAATCCTTAAAAATTCATAAATACATAAAAAGCCATTGAAACATTGAAAATCCTTAAGAAAACCTTAAAACCCTAAAAACAATTTGAACCCCAAGAAACCAAAATGCAATAAAAAACCTAAAACCATAAAAACCCTCAAAATCCCTAAAGTGCCTAAAAATCATAAAATCCTAAAAAATCCATAAAAATACCTCAAAACGTAAAAAAACCCTAAAAACCTCAAAATACAATAAAAATGTTAAAACCCTAATAACACTAGAAACAACTAAAAAACATAAAAATGTTGAAAACCCAAAAAAAACCTAAAATAACCCTAAAAACCTTAAAAATCACTACAGACAATAAAAACCCCTAAAAACCTTAAATCTCAAAAAAAACCTATAAGACCCCTAAAAACAACTAAAACTTCTAAAAACCTTTAAAACCCTAAAAATTTTAAAATCCTATAAAACCCCTTTAAAACACTAAAAAAACTCAAAAAACCCAAAAGTCCCAAAAAAATACCATAGACACCCTAAAACCCAAAAAAATCCTAAATCCCTAAAAATCCCTCAAAACCCTGAAAATGAAAAAAATCTGAAAAAAGACCTAAAATTCTATGAAAACAAAAATTACCATAAAATAAGAAAAACCCCTAATAAAACTATAATACCCTAAAAATACTTAAAATCCATAAAAACCTATATCTCTAAAAATTCTAAAAACCATAAAAGACCCAATGGATACAAGAGAAGGCAGCAGAAGGATTACTCTACCCTTCCAAGAACAATGGCGACTGGGACAACCTTCAGGGCGGTCAAGTTGAATCTTGAAGTCAATAGGCAGGAGAGACCTTCAAGAAATGCTGAGAAAAAGAGGTCCAGAGAGAAACTCATGTATATGCTCAGAATGATAGAGGATTATGAGTCAGACTGGGACTCCATGGATACAGAAGCTGACTCAGACTTTTTCTTTATGGACGTGAGCGCTGGTCTGGGTGCAACCTTTGGATTTCTCAGTGTGGAATTCGATGATTTTGGAGGCGACATTGATTGACCTTCTCTTTTTTGTGCTTCTTTTTTGGGAGTGTTTTTGGGGATTTTGGATGTTTTGGTGTTTTGTACGGGTGTTCAGGGTTTTTGGGTGTGGGTTGATTGACCGTGCCCCTCCCTTATCTGTAGTGTCTTTTTTTCTAATAATTTTTCAGGGGACATGAATAGTCTGTCCTCGCATCTTCCTTGCCCTAAAACCCCTAAAAACCCTTAAAAACTTCAAATCCTTAAAAACTCTAAAAAACCATTAAAAAATAAAAAACCCTAAAAATACCTAAAAATGTAAAAACACATAAAAACGATAAAAATACAATTATAAACTTAAAATAAAAAAAAATAGAACCCATAAAAACCCTAAAAATTATAATAACCTAAAAGACCATAAAACCACTAAAATCTCATAAAACCCAATGAAGAAGGAGGCTCTGGAGACTCTCGCGATTCGGCTCTCTTGCGATGGTGGTTTCCTTCTAGGTTCAAGACGATGGAAAGTGAAGCACCTCCCCCCTCTCTGTGGGGGATGATCCTTCATCGGAGGACTGTTCTTTGTTGTCGCTCTCTTTACCCGATTTACTACCCTTCTTTCTGCTAACGGTGCTTTGACCGAAGGTCCCGAAGTCATTTTAAGGTCGTCCGTATCTTCCCCTCTTGATTCGGGAGTTCCCTGAAGCTTCAGATCTGCACCTCTTGAATCTAGTTGCAAGTTTCGCGATGCGGCGACCCCTGGTTGTCACTTTCGACAGGTTTGTCTCAGCTTTCTGGAAACATAGGGCTCATGCGTCCGTGGGTATGATAGATAGCTCCCACATCATGATTCGTTTTTCCTATGAGGAGGACCTGGTCCATGCCTAGTCGGTGGCTCCTCGGTCATGCAATGCCACTCGTTTCTCTCTTTTTTAGGTAGAGATTTTATTTTCATCTGAAGTGGAGCTCCCTGATGGTTGCTACCTAGGTTAGATTTTCTAAACTTCCCCTTCGCTTTCAAAATTTTTCTATTATGTCGATGCTTGGGAATTTGGAGGGAATGTTCCTCTATGTGAATAGTAAGAGAAGGGCCATTTTCCAACCGGTTTCCCCAAGGGCCTTCTTTGATGTTGATGCTTCAAAGGCTCTAGTGGATGGTGTCTGGATTGTGGTGGGGGAGGAGCTCAGGTGGCGCCAACCTTTTTTTTATGAACCATGGCTGGTGTTCTTCTCTTCTTATTGGATATTTGGGCACAATGTTCAATCTGAAAGATGCTTCAGTACTAGAAGGGTGGTGCTAATCTAGCTTGCATGTCTTCTGATGAGAGCCTCCTTCCTCTGGTGGAGGTTGAGGGGGAAACGGGGATGGATGAGCCCTTGTCCTCCCAGCCTTTGGCTGCTGATGTTCCTTGTTCATCTAACCTGATGGCTGGAAGTGATCTGGAGGTTTCTCTGATGGATTGATGGGGGGCTTTAGGATATGTCTGGCTAGAGGTGTTTGTGCTTCGGGAGATGTTGTTGAGGAGGCAGTGCTTTTGGCTGATGGTGATAATCGGGTTCGTGCTGAAGGTGTTCACGGATGTGGTGATTTTTCAGGGAGGCATTCAGGCTCAGAGAAGGATGTTTTGATGGGAACCTAGCATGGGAATGTTCATATGGCGGTTCCCTGTTCGTTGTTCCTAGGAGGAGAAGATAGATATTGCAAGAAGTATAACAGTGGAACCTCACCATTTAAGATTACTGCGCCTGTTCAAAATAGTTTACAGGTCTCAGTCTTGGCTAAGCCCATAGATGTGGATGTGTTGGTGGAAGAAGTTGTGTAAGAGGTTGTGTTTGTTTAGGGAACGAGGGCTCGGGATGAGTGGCTTATGTATTTGGCTGAGAAGGATAGGGATGCAATAGAAGGGGAGCCCTGGATTCCCAGGGTGCAGTACACTAATTTGTGTGACACCCCTGGTGCTATCTGGGGGTGATGACATGGGGAGACCCGGCATGGTGACTGGTCCTCTTGCAGACAGCACTAGCGATGCTGAGGATCTTCCTAGTGCTCCTGTTTTTAATTCGAATGACTTCCATCGACCGGGGACTACTGGGGAAAATGGTGACCAATCCCCGAACCTGTAGAGGGCCATGTTTCTCCATGGTCTTCCCTCTACTGAAGCTCATTGTGTGAAGTTACATGAGATGGTGCTGGTTGAATGGGAAAGGTACATGCTTGAGGGTGAGGGAAAGAGGCTTGGGAAGAGGATTTCTAATGATGATCATCGGATAAATGCTTCTATGTCTAGGTCTAAAGAGGAATGGAACAAAAGATGTGTCAAAGTTCTGGGTCTGAAGGTAATAAAGGGAAGCCCCCACCTGCTGTCAGTGATAGAGTCACTTGGGAGAGACCATATTTTGAAGCTGGATCCCCCCCCCCCCTGAGGCGAAGGCGGCTGAAGGATTATTCTACCCTCCCACAACCTATGGCAACCCGGGCCACATCAAGGGTGGTTAGACTAAAGCTAAAAGATAATAAGCAGGAGCGGCCCCCAGGATCTACTAACCAAGAGGGGTCCAGAATGAATCTTCTATCCAGGCTTGGAATGCAGGAGGAGTATGAGTCAGGATGTGATTCTATGGACATGGGTGCTGAGTCAGATTACAACTTTGTTGAGGTGGGTTATGGCTTCGTTGTGGGCAGTGGTTATCGTGGTGCAGAGCTGGATGACTTCGGTTGAGACAATGACTGATTTCCCCCTTTATGCACCTTTCTTTTTGGACTATTCTGTGTGTCTTTTTTGTTTTTTTTCCATTGTTTCCTTCATGACTTTTTTATTATAAATTTTGGGGGTTCCAGGAATAGCCTGTCCCCAAGCCTTCCTTGCCCATAAAAACCAAAAAAACCAAAAAACCCATAAAACACAATTAACCCATAAAAACATAAAAAAACACTAAAAACACTGAAAATCTTTTACCCCCTAAAAATGTTATAAAATTATAAAACCCCTTAGAAATCCAAAAATCTATTAAAACCTAAGACCCCAAACAAACCATAAAAAACCTAAAAACCCTAAATACCAACACCCCCCTAAAAATCCCAAAAAAAACAAAAAATGCTAAAAATGCTAAAAATTACATAAAATCCCAAAAAACATAATAAACACTAAAAACCCTGAGAATCCCAATAAAATAATTAAAAACCTAAAATCACTTAAAACCCCCAAGAATCTAAAAAACGCAAAAACCCCTAGAAATCCCTAAAAACCATCAAAATCCATAAAACCCATAAAAACCCCTAAAAACCTGAAGAAGTGCTAAATATACCTAAAAAGAAAGACCCCTATAAACCATAAAAACCCTAAGAAAATCTTAAAAACAAAAAAAAAACATAAAACCCCTAAAAACATAAAAATCTCTAAAAACCATTAAAAGACCCTAAAACCCTAAAATTTTCAAAATACATAAAAACCCCTAAAACCCATTAAAACATTAAAACCCAATAAATTCGTAAATAAACACTAAAAACTCTAAAACTCCTTTAACCCCTAAAAATTATAAAAATACTCTAAAAACCTTAACAACCCTAAAAAACTCAAAAATATCTAAAACCCCAAAAAACATATTGAACATAAAAACACTATAATCCTTTAAAATCCCTAAACAATTCATAAGACCATAAAAAATAAAAAAAATCTAAAAAAACCCTAAAACATAAAAAACACGAAAACCCCTGAAAATCCCTAAGAAAACCATAAAAACCTTGAAAAACTCAAAACTTATAAAAACCTAACAATGTTAAGAACCATAAAAATTATAAAACTACTAGAAAACCATAAAACACTTCAAAATCATTAATCCCCAAAAAAGCCATAAAAATCATAAAAAATCCTACAATACCTAAATTATAAAAACCTTAAAACCTAAAAAACCTAAAGAAAACCTTAAAACATAAAACCATTTAAACCCCGTAAAAACCTAAAAATAATAAAGACAATTTATTTTTGTAAAAAACCAAAACCCCAACCCCCTACCCCCACAAAAAACATTAAAAACCCAAAAAACCCACTAAATCCCTTTTAAACCGTTGAAAATGTTAAAAAACCTCCAAAAAGTATTGAAACCCATAAAAACTCAAAAAAACCCCCAAAAAACCCATAAAAATTATAAAACCCTAACAACCATCAAAATCTATAAAAACTATTGAAACCCATAAAAATCATGAAAAGGACATAAATATACTTACAAATGTATAAATCCAAAAGAATCTAGAAAACACTAGAAAAAATTTAAAACCAAAAAACACATAAAACCCCTAAAAAATAAAAAATTCTAAAAACCCAAAAAAACCCAAAAAAAAAAATAAATATCCTAAAACACCTCAAAATACCTAAAAACCCCAAAACCCATAAAAATCCTAAAATATACATATAATCCATAAAAATTTAAAAACCCCTAAAAAACTTGAAAATCCTTAATAAAACCTTCAAAACTAAAAAATAATTGAAAATCCTAAAACCCTAAAAAACTCTAAAATAAATAAAAGACCATAAAAACCCTAAAAACTCCTAGATATTCTCTAGGAAGGATGGCTCAAGGAAGGGCGCTCGCAGAGATGGGGATCTTGCGTGGACGTTGGCCGTGCCACCCCCTGCTAGAAAGGGGGATCCAACTCCGGCTATGCTTGAGGTCTATGGTCACAAGGATCTCTTTTAACTATGTAATCACTCATCCTCTAGGATTGACGGGATCAGTGATGCAATAGAGGTGTCGAGACTGAAGGTTAACTTTCCAAAGGCTGTTAAATCGTTGATTTCACTTACCTTCTTTGATTTTTACCCACCCTCTCTCGGTCAGGAAATTCATAAGGGGTGAGTGGATCATGTTTCGGATAATCAATAGGTAGTGGAGGAAAGGTGCAATCTATTTCGATTCTCCATCATTTCCAGGGTGATGACCCCAAAGGGTGAGCGGCTCTGGAAATTTTTAGATCTCACCAATCAGGTCAGGGAGATATGGGGCTTCTCCGAATAGCGAATTATTGCTATGGGGAGAGGATATTATCAAATTGTCTTCCCATCGGATGAATGGAAGTGACGATCTTGGAGCCTTGGCTCCCTTAACATGAAGCTTGGCCTCTTAAGTATCCAACAGTGACATCGGATTTTTGAACTGTTGAATGTCAAGAACACCACTGCGTAGGTATGGATTCGTATATGTAAGCTTACCTGGCTTTATTGGTACCCTCAGATTTTATGGGACATTGCCTCCTCGGTGGGTTATCTTATAGGCATTGATAAGTAGATTTAAAATCCAAAGTATGGGCATTATACTCATGTCCTTGTTGAATTTGACATATCTTTCACACTGATTGAGGAAGTGGTTCTCAACCCTGATGAAGATAGCTTCATGATGGAAATTTAGTACGATCACAAACCACTATTTTTCCATCATTGTAATCTCTTTGGGAACCTCATCTCTTACTTTCGACGACTGAAAGTGTGCACCATGTGCAATATTAAAGGGAATTCTGTTGAATCCTGCAACAAGAAATCAGGAGCTGGAGCAGGGATAAAGTCCCCTGGCCAAGCACCTGCTCCCCCCAGCCTGGTCCTGTTGCGGATACAAGTCTTGTGGAGTATCCTTCATCAAATAGGGCACTAGAGGTCAATGATACATACTTCCAAGAGATGCCCCCAACATGCAGGGAGTCATTGTTGGGTTTAACCCCTTGGTTGACCAGCTGGCTGCCTCAGAGCCTGCTGCTGCCACCCCCGGCATGTAGGTAGTCATGGTTGAGCGTTGCCAGCCCTCAGAGCTTGCTGCAAGTCAGGCAGTCATGGATGAGCCCGGCCAGACTTCCCCTCATTATAGTCCTACCATGGTGGTGATCCTTGTCTTCTTCCAGGGAGCAACCCTCCCATCCAGGAGGTTGATGCTGGGCTGGACCTTCCCATGTTTATTGCTATTCCAGGGCCTCCTTCCTTCCCTGGCCCTAAAAAGGACTACCCACCTCTGGCCCTCCCATGGCTGACTGATGATTCCATTATGGATGTTTCCTCTAGAAAGGTTTCACAATGAGACATGGATTTGAGTGCCTACCCTATGACACTCTTCCCCCCTGAACATGTTCACCCCTCTCAGTGGTAGCTTCTGGGTTGATGAGCCTGAAGAACAGAATGACGAGGAGGCGGATGGATCCTCCAGACCGGCTGACAAGAACCCACCACATGAAGTTGGCTCTCATTCTCTGGATGAACCAGGACTCAAATAACAGATCACTAAAGTTTATCCATCCACTAAGAAGAACCCTGTGGGCAGGCCCAAAAGGAAGGAGAAAACTTCAAAAGTGAAGGCAACGCCTCTAAATTCTAACACCAGCCCTGTGAGAGGGGAAAATCCTATTTAATTTGATGTGGATTCTCTTTTGGAACTGCCAGGGGATTGGGAATCCTTCCACTGCCTCATCCCATAGGCATTTCCTCATTTCCCAGAGGCCTATGATTCTCGGTATTGCTGAGCCAATGATACTGTTCGATAACTGGATGGGTTTCAACAAGGGTAACCTTGGTTACTCCTGTGCTCACTACTTCAAATACGCCCTTTATCAGCGCTAAAAATGGCCTTTAGAAGTGCTAGAAAAGCAATGTTAAAGCCGGTGAAGATAAAGGGGGGGACCCCTTTATCATCGCTCAAAAAAGCGCTGATAAAGACTCCTTTTATCAACGCTAAAAAAAAGCGATGATAAAAGGGGTCTTTTATCAGCGCTAAAAACGCCCTGATAAAAGTACCCCTTTATCAGAGCTTTTTTTAGCACTCATAAAGGGGTCTTATA
Source organism: Viscum album (assembly GCA_963277665.1). Lineage (NCBI taxonomy): Eukaryota > Viridiplantae > Streptophyta > Magnoliopsida > Santalales > Viscaceae > Viscum > Viscum album. The sequence goes on along the minus strand of OY728136.1, from coordinate 1,418,388,367 downwards.
TCAGTGCTTCCTTTTTCATCTCTTTTGTTTTAGTGCTGATAAAGGACCATTTTATGAGTGCTTTTAAAAAAGCACTGATAAAAGATAAAAAAATTAAAAAAAATTACAAAAAATTACAAAAAATTAAAAAAATCATACCAATCCGGGGGGATTTATAGCTCTTGATACCCCTCTTTAAATAGCGCTTTCCACCCCCTCCAGTGCCCCACACGCACCCCCTCCACCCTCACCCTTTATCAGCGCTAGCCCCCCACATCCACCCCCATGCGCGTGCCTCTGCCTCCAGCATGTTTTGAACTAGAGACCTCCCCCTTGCGCGCCTAAGCCCTTACCACTACTCTATTTTGATTTGTTTGCTATTTCATGATATCTATATATATATAGTTATATTTATTCGTATAGTAATATATATCTATATTAATATATATATATATATATAGTTATATTAATATATATATATATAGTTATATTAATATATATAGTTATATTAGTATATATATATATAGTTATATTAATATATATATATAATTATATTAATATATATATAGTTATATTAATATATATATAGATATATTAATATATATATATAGCTATATTAATATATATCTCTATTTATATATATATATAGTTATATTTATTCGTATTGTAACATATATTTATTTTAATATATATATAGTTATATTAATATATCTATATATAGTTATATTAATATATCTATATATTTTTATAATAATATATATCTATATATATATAGTTATATTTATTCGTATAGTAATATATATTTATATTAATATATATATATATAGTTATATGAATATATATATATATATATAGTGATATTAATATATATATTTACAGTGATATTAATATATATATATATAGTAATATTAATATATATGTAGTTATATTAATATATATATATATCGCTAGATTAATATATATATATATAGGTATATTAATATATAGTAGTTATATAAATATTCATATATTGGTATTTTAAATAAAATGGATATTAGTTTTTATTTAAATAAAGCTAATATATTTTATATGTAAATATGTTTAATTATTTATTTTAAAAATTTAATTTTTAGTTGTGAATATATAAAAAATATGTACATATAGTTATATATTTTATTATAAATAGCAGTGCATTATAAAAAACGATAAAATTTCAAAGACATAATATCAATATGAATGTAATACCTTGGTATAAATTCAGTCCCCACAAAAAAAATCCAATAATACCCCCTTAAATGAGGCTGAAAATCCACAAAATGTTAAAAAATCGGGGTACCCCGACTAAAAACTCAGTTTTGGAGGCCTTCTGGGCCGCTTTTGGCCTTGAAAATCCTATGATCGGGGTCTTCCTAAGCTTTATCGACGTAGATCCCATCGCAGGCTTCAATTTTATATGTGGTAGAGCTCAAACGGACACCCGGATCAAAAGTTATGGCCCTTTGAAGTTTGAGTTGCGTTTTCAACATATTTTGGATCATTTTTTTAATTTTCTAAATTTTTTAGTCTTCAAATTGTTATTAAATGTCTATTACTCCATAATAATTAGTAAATTATTAATTAAAAATATTTTTTTAATTTTTTAAGAATCCATTTTCACTAAATATCTTATATATTAAGTATATTAAGTGTAAATGTACATTTATACTTATCTAAAATATATTTACAAATAATATATTATATTTATATCAATATAACTATATTTATATCTTAATATATTAAAATATATATTTAATTTTTTTTTTGAATTCGACCTTTTATCGGCGCTTTTAAAAAAAGAGCTGATAAAGCCCCCCCCCCCCCTTATCAGCGCTACTAAACAAGCGCTGATAAAGGGTACTTTTATCAGCGCTTTTTTTAGCGCTGATAAAGGCAGCCTTTATCAGCACTTTTTCGTTAGCAGTGATAAAGGGGGGTGTTGGGAAAAACTGTTTTTGTGGTAGTGGTTTCCAAGACTACTAAAGAGAATGGTCTAGACATCTTATGGGTGCTAAAGCATGATGACATTTAGTTGATATCTGTGTACGTGAGTACCCAGGCCATCACCTTATCTACTGCATGCAATGGTTCCCCTCTTTCCCTTTCCTTTGTGTATGCATCTTGCTCATACACGAGGAGACGAACTCTATGGGAAAACAGATTTCCCTAAATGGGCTCATTGAGAATAACTGGATTGTGATTGGGGATTTCAACTCTGTGTTGTGCCCAGATGAGAAGATTTTCTCTAACTTCTCTCACTCAGCTGCTGAGGACTTCTCCTTCTACCTAAATACTTGTGATCTCACGGAAGTTCCTATTTATGGATCCTCCTTCACTTGGGGCTGTTTCACTATTAATGGAAGGCGGGCCAGCAAGCTGGGCAGGTGCTTTTATAGGATCAATGATGGGAGTACTCCCTTTGATGTTTCAGGATTTACCCTCCCCAAATTCCATTCAGATCATAACCCTTTGATTGATGAATGTTCTATGGACTCTACAAGGTCATCACCCTTGCCCTTCAGGTTCAATAATTCATGGATCACGGTCCCAGGATATAGGGAAATTGTCACCAATGGTTGGGATGAAGACCTCTGGGGCAGTCACTACTATATGTTCGTCTCTAGGTATATGAAAATCAAATCCTCACTCAAGGAGTGGATCAGGAACTACTTCTCTGCTCTAGATGATCATATCCAGGTTGTGGAGCAACAACTCGCCTTTCATCAGGACTCTAATCAACACTTTCCCTTTCCCTCCCGAGAGGGGTTGTAGCTCCACTCCAAGCTTGATGATCTTTGGGCTCTTAAAAAAAAGCTAGCCAAGAACTAGTTCAACGTTATGTGGCTCAAAGATGGGGATCTCAACCTTAAATTTTTTTCATCGGTTTCATAGGGAGAAAAGGGTTAAAAAGTTTCTAAAAGAAGTTCATATTTCAGGCTCCACTTTTACCTCGGTGGATGGTATCTATGCTTCTATCATCAATCACTTCCAAGGGCTTTACATGGATGATGGTGGGGAATACACCCTCCCTTTGATTGATTCCATCCTGCCACATGTTGACGAGCAATAGAACATGGCTCTAACAATTGACACCCTTGAGGTGGAAGTTAGGGCTGCATTGTTCTCTTTGAACATTGACAGTGTTGCGGGACCATATGGCTTCACTAACAAGTTCTTCATGTCTTACTGGGATATCATGCATAAAGGCATCACCAATGCTGTTAGGGAATTTTTTCTCTCTAGTGTATTCCAACATAGAGTTAGCTCTAATTTCATTGCCCTGATTCCCAAAAGAGACAATGCCATTGACTTGGTGACTTTCGACTAGTAGCCATTAGAAACACTATTCCCAAAATCATCAGCAAGATTCTGGTCATGAGAATAGAGAAATTTCTAGGGGAATTTCTCACTCAAAATCAATTCAGGTCTATTTCAGGGAGTAATATCCAGAAATATGTTTTCACGGCCTCGGAGAGCATCAAAGTCATGTGGAAGCCATCCATACAGGGAAAATTTGCGCTCAATATTAACATCTCCAAGTCTTTCGACACTATTAAGTGGAGCTTCATCCCCCATGTCCTATCCAAGTATGGATTCTCGAACAGATTTATCAGAATGGTCATTTTCATATTAAGCAGCGGCTGGGTCTCTGTTCTTTTAAATGGATCTCCCAAGGGGTTCTTCCCCTACTCCCGTGGGGTCAGACAGGGTGACCTGCTTTCAGGAATCCTCTTTGCGATTGCTGAATATTACTTGAGTAGGTGTCTCATTTACCTTGGTCATGCTGGTCTCTTAAATACTATTAGGTCAGGGAGGGATCTCCATGTTCCATCCCATATGTTTTATTCTGATGATATTCTTCTATTTGGGTAAGATGACAAACAGAACTCAGATTCCATCAGGATGATCTTCCGGCATTATGAAAATGTGGTGGGGAAATCTATCAGTTGGAGAAATTATTTGATTTTATTTGGGTAGGGGGTCTCACAGCCCTACCATATTTCTATTTCAAGGTCTCTTGGTGTCAAGAGAGGGTCACTTTATTTTGATTACCTGGGTGTTCCCATTTTTTGGGGACGATTCAAGTGTTGTCACCTTGAGAGCATTGCCTCTAGAACTACTCAACAACTAGCGAAATGGAAAGGGAAATGTCCATCACAAGCCGGAAGGGTCTATCTTATCAACTAGGTGATCAATTCTATGTTCATTTATGATTTCTCTATCTACAGATAGTCGGATGACCTTCTTAAGGACATGCAAGCAATGATCAGGAATTTCTCTTGGATGGGGTGCATATGTGAAAGGAAATTGGTTATGGTGTCCTGGAAGGACTGCACCAAACCAATTGAGCTGGGAGGGAATGGCATCAAATATCTCAGATGATATAATGATGCTCTCCATGCTAAATTTACTTGGGAGATACTTAATCCTCATAGTGGGGGCATGGGCTTCACTCGAGAAAGGTTTGTGCTTAAGCTTCGTGATGAATATGCAGGTTACTTCCCCTCTTCTGTTTGGCCAGCAATTTGTGATTTGTACAGGGGTATTGTTTTTCATTCGAAATGGATCGTCTCAAAGCACTCAGAACTAAATTCTTAGTCCACACCATGGCTTGATAGACCTCTACCGGAATGCATGATTCCCCCTGCCGGCCTCAAGAGACTTTCCATCATGGCGTTCATTCCTTGGATGGAAGATATTGAGGCCCTCCTCTCAACTGAATCCTTTCTTCAAATCCAGCGTTATGCCTTTGTCGACTTTGACATCTTGATTTGGAAACCCAACCTGGTTGGGCGACTAAATGATAAGTATTATTATGGGTAAAACTGTGCTAGGGTATCCCCTCCCCCACATTGGTTCTCCAAATTTAAGAGGAATTTCATCCCTCCAGCCAGCCATCTCATTCTCTGGAAAATATGGAAGAATCAGCAGCCATTGCAGAACCAGTTGCAGAAAGCCGGGCACAACCTTTCCTCTACATGTCTCTTCTGCCTATGCACTGAAGAGAATATTCATCACACCTTCCTTCAATGCTGATTTAGTGCAGCACTTTGGGGTTACTTAAAGCAGATTTTTGGGCTCCCAGCTTGCCTGGACATGCCTCTCCTCGAACTCCTGGGTGACCTGTCCAACTTGGATTATAGTGAACAGGTACGAAACCTCCTGATGGTCACCATAGGAACCAATATCTCTTATATTTTGACCTCTTGGAATGTATTTTCCTTCAATAAGAAAAGGCTCCCCATTCATGGTGGTGTGGTGATGATCTATAGGGATGTCTATGCAGCTTCCCGTATTTAGATAGGCTCTATGGAGAACGATGTTAGCGAGCTCAATATTCTTCAGCTGCTTGGCATCTCTGGCAGGGCCAAAAAGCCAATGGTTCCCATGTTTATTCGATGGATCCCTCCACTCCCCTCTTAGATTAATGTTAACGTGGATGGTGCGCCCCTGGGTGCGCCAGGTCCTGCTGGGGGCGTTGGAGTTTTTCACACCTATTGAGGCTTCGTCAAAGGATGTTTCCAACACATCATTGGTGATGGGTGCACCCTTGATGTTGAACTGTGGGGCATGATAATGGAAATTGAGTATGCTGTCAGCTTTGGATGGAGCTTCCCGTGGGTTGAATCTGACTCCATGCTTACTGTAAATTCTCTTAAAAACAGATCTAGGTGCGTTCCCAGGAGGATCCTCCCCCAATGGATGAAATGTCTTGCCTTGTGTCAAAGGATGAATCTTTCTATGACACACGCATATCGGGAGGCGAATGAGGTTGTGGTTGCTCTCTCTAAACAGTCCATTGTGGAGAGGTTCTCGTTGTGGTCCTTTGTCGTCACGCCCTCCTTCTCTTTTCTTATGGACACTAACTTGAAGGTTGAGTTGTACACCTGGTTATGTAACCCCGCCTTGTAGCACTCTGTTTGTTCTTTCTTCTTGGTATAATATTTGGGGGGCCAGGCTTGCCTGGTCTCGAGCCTTCCTGGCCCTAAAAACTCCTGAAACCATACAAGCCTCGAAAACAGTTTAAAACCCATAAAACCCATAAAACCCCTAAAAACCCAATAAAGACTATAAAATCCATTGAAACCCCTAAAAATGAAAAAAAATACAACCACCATAAAAACCCTAAAAATTCAAAAAAAAACCCTTAAAACCCAAAAAAAACACATAAAACTCTAAAAATCATAAAAAAACCCCCAAAACCACTCAAAATCAATAAAACCCATAAAAATACTAAAAACCCTACAAACACAAATAAAACACTAAAAACCCTCAAATCCCTAAAAAAACCTAAAAACCATAAAATCCTAAAAATCTCAAAAAAATTCTAAAAATGTAAAATAACCCAAAAAACCATGAATATCCCCCAAAAAATTTATAAACCTAAAACAATTAAAACCCCTAAAAGACACTAAAAATCCTAAAAAATCCATAAAAACATAATATCATTTAAAAAACACTAAAAAAATTAAACCCTAAAAAAGCCTCTAAAAATATAAAAACCTTTTAAATCCATAAAAACGTTAAAAATATAAAAAACCATAAAACTCTAAGAAACTCAAAAAACCATAAAAATATAAAAAATTCCCTATAAATATCCTGAAATGTTAAAACCCAAAAAACCATAAAATCCAATAATAAACCCATAAAAACCTCAAAACACATAAACCCCCTAAAAACATAAAAAACCCTAAAACCTCTCAAAATCCCCAAAAACCATAAAACCCATAAAAATCCTAAAAATCCCTAAAACTAATAAAAATTTAAAAAACCCCAAAAACTATAAAAACCCTAAGAAATCCATAAAACCCTAAAAATAGTTAAAACTCCAAAAAACAAAGAAATAATAAAAACTCAAAAAATACTGAAAAGAACCTAAAAAACCCAAAACCCCTAAAAACATAAAACCCTTGAAAACCCATAAAACCCCATAAAAACCAAAAAAACATACTAAAAAAATTAAACCACTAAAACATTAAAAATCACTAAAAAACCAAAAAACCTAAAGAACCCCAAAAAACCCCAAAAAACCTTAAAAAACCAAAAAAAAACCAAAAAAACCATAAGAATCCCCAATTCCCTAAGAACCAAAAAAACCCCATAAAAATCCGAAAAACTACTAAAAATCCCAAAAAATGTAAAAACTAATAAAAAATATGAAAACCCCCTTTGAAAACCATAAAAACCTAAAAACAATTAAAACCCCTAAAAACCTAAAAAATATTATAAGCCCTAAAAACCCTAAAAACCATAAAATACCTCAAAATCCCTAAAAACCCTAAAAATCCTAAAAATGTCTATAAATACATTAAATCATTAAAAAACCTTAGAAATCCTAAGAAACCATAAGAATACCTTAAAACCCTAAAAATAGATAAAACACCTAAAAATATAAAAAATCGTAAAAACACTAAAAGAACCTAAAATCCATAAAAATGTTGAAAACCCATAAAACCCCCAAAAGACCTTAAAACCCATTAAACCAGATAAATACCCTAAAATCCCACTAAAACTCTAAGATCAATTAAAACCACCAAAAATGTCAAAAAATTATAAAAACCATTAAAAACCCTAAAAACTCAAAAACATTAAAAACCCAAAAAACCCATAATACACTTAAAAACCCTCAAAATCCATAAAAACCCTAAAAATCATAATAATTCGAAAAAATAACTAAAAAAATAAAATACCCTAAAACCACTAAGAAAACCATAAAGCGTAAATATACATATGAACGCAAAAACACCTAAAAACAATAAAAACAATAAAATATCCAAAAAACACTAAAAAACCCAAAACCCGTTAAATTCCCTATAAACCAAAAAAAATCCTAAAAATGACTCAAAATCATGAAAACATTAAAATTATTAGAACACTAAAAATCATAAGGAGAACTAAAAAACATAAAAACATATAAACCCACTAAAAAATCTAAAACCCCCTAATACCCATGGTATTTTTGTATGGGTCGTTTGACCCTAACCCACCCTTCTTTGCATTGATTTTCCTTTTATAAAATTTGGGGGGCCAGGAATAGATTGGCCATGAGCCTTCTTTACCCTAACAACCCTAAAACTCAATGGAAAATATAAAAACCCTTTAAACCCCGAAAACATTAAAAAAACTCTAAAAATACTTAAAAACCAATAAAACACAAAAAACACTAGAAAACCAAAAATTTAATAATTCTTAATTACCATAAAATACCATAAAACCCCTCAAAATCTCTAAAAACCCTAAAAACCATAAATATCCAAAAAAACATTCAAATCTTGAAAAATGTAAAAAAAACCTTGAATACCCCTAATAAAAACGTATAAAACATAAAACACTTAAAACCTTTAAAAACTAAAATATTATAAAAACCCTAAAAACATCGTTAAACCCTAAAAACTAAAAAGCCCATAGAATCCCTCAAAACCCTAAAAGCTATAAAAATCCTAAAAAATCTCTAAAAATGTAAAAACCCCAAAAACTTGTAATAAAATCATAAACACCTAAAAATAGTTAAAACCCTTAAAAACCTAAAAAAAATAAAAATCCTAAAAAACACTAAAAATAACATAATCCTTAAAACCTTTAAAAACCATAAAACCCCTAAAAACCATAAAAATCCATAATAACACATACCAACACAAACAAGAAACTAAATACACTAAAACACCTTTAAACCAGTAAAATGGTTAAAATCTCTAAAAAACAATAAAAACATTAAAAATACAAAAAAAAATCCAAAATACCCCCAAGAAATAAAAAACACCCTAAAACCCTAATACCCTCAAAATCCATAAAAACTCTAAAACCCAATAATAATTCTTAAAAATCCCTAAAAACCCTAAAAACATAAAAACAACCAAAACCCCTTAATACCCTTAAAAACACCATAAAAACCTAAAAACACTTAAAACTGATAAAAAATGATGAAAACCCTAAAAACCCACAAAACCTTAAAACCCCTAAAACCCCTCAACATTTCTAAAAATAATTAAATATCATAAAAATCTTAAGAAATACCTAAAAACCCCTGAAAACATATAACCCCTAAGAACCCAAAAAACACCTTAAAACTTTGAAAACCTAGTAATGTATAAAACCTCTAAAAACCCTAAAAACACTAAAAATCTAAAAAACCCTAAAAAGACACTAAGAACACTAAAATCTACTAAAAACCACAAAACACCTAAGTTCATTAAAAATACTAAATCCCATAAAAATCCTAAAACCCCACTAAAAATGATAAAACCCCTTTAAACAACTAAAACATTAAAAATACTAAAAATATTTAAAATCCCTAAAACCCCTAAAATACCAAAAAAACAAAAAACCCTAAAATCCTAAACCCCTCAAAATATTTAAAAACCCAAAAAATATTAAAAATACTAAAATCTCTAAAATCATAAATTTTTAAAAAAAACCCTAAAACCCTAAAAACCCTTACGAAAACCTTAAAAACCCTCAAAAAATTTAAAATATTAAAATGAAGAAAAACACTAAAAACCCTGAAAACCATAAAAAATATAAAAACCCATAAAATTCATGATATACCACTAAACATTACTAAAAATATAAAAACAAGAAAATCACTTACAAACCCTTAAAAAAATCAAATACAAAAAATGGTTAAATCCACTAAAAAACATAAAATGTGATAAAAACCATAAAAACCATAAAGTCTCTAAAAACCATAAAAAAAAAAATAAAACCCTTAAAACCACTTAAACCCCCATAAAAATCCAAAATACAAAACTAACTCCAAATTCCCATTAAATCTCTAAAAATGTAAAAAAACTATAAATAATATAAAAAACTTGAAATCTCAGAAAAACCAAAGAAAACCAAAAAACCAACAACACCTTAAAAATCCTAAAACCCTAAAACCCCTTAAAACCCCAGAATAATAAAAAAACATAAAAATACCTAAAAATGCATAAAAATGAAAAAAATCATAAAAACCCTAAGAAAACCATAAAAACCTAAAACACTTAAAATACCTAAAAACCTAAGGAATGTTAAAAACCCTTAAAAACTCTTAAAACACTAGAAATACTTCAAAATCCACAAAAACCCATAAAGTATCATAAAATCCTAAAAATTCATTAAAAATTCATAAAATTTTAAAATCACATAAAATCCTTGAAAATCCCTATAAAAACCTTAAAAACCTAAAAACACTTTAAACTCCTAAAACCTAAATATGATAAAAACCCTAATAAGTCCCCAAAAACCCATAAAACCCTAAAAACCAATAAAAACTCTAAAAATTATTTAATACCTTGAAAACTAAAAAAAACTCATAAAACCTAAAAACCCCAAAAAAATAAAAATACAACCCTAAAATCCAAAATAAATATTAACATCCTTAAAACCCCACAAAACCCTCGAAATCACTAAAAACCCATGATATCTTAAAAAATACCTAAAAATCCCTGAAAAACTAAAAACCCCCTAAAAACCCTAAGAAACCAATAAAAACCTAAAAACACTTTAAACCCCTAAAAACTAAAAATGTTAAAAACCCATAAAATACCGAAATACAATTAAAAAACCATAAACACCCTCAAATTCCCTAAAAATACAAAAAACCACAAAAATAAAAAATCCTTAAAATCTATAAAGACATAAAATACTCTAAAAATGCTAAAAAACACAAAGAAAACCTCAAACAAAAAAACACTTAAAACCCCTAAAAACATAAAAATTAATAGAACCCCTAAAACCCTAAAATACCTAATAAACCCCAAGATAAACAAAAATTCTTAAAAACCCTAAAAATCTGAAATAACCACTAAAACTCTAAAAAATATTAATCCCTTAAAAACTATTAAAAACTATTGAAAAAAAATAAAATAACTAAAACCCCAAAATGTCTATATTAACTATGGAAACCCAAAAAACCCTAAAAACTCTCAAAATCCCTAAGAACCATAAAAATATTAAAAAATCCTTGAAAATACCTAAAAATGTAAAAACCCTTAAAAATCTATAAAATACCTAAGAAAACCATAAAAATATAAAAATACTTAAAACCATAAAAATCATAAAAAACACTAAAACCCCCTAAAAACATAAAAAAATTTAATCAACCCTAAACCCTCCAAATTCCTAACACCAAAAACGTTAAAAATCCAAAAAATCCTTAAAAACTCTAAAAATATTATAAACCTTGAAAACCTAAAACACTTAAAACCCCTAAAACCTAAAACTGATAAAAACCCTAATTTACCCAAAAATCTTAAAACCCCTAAAAACAATAAAACACCCTAAAAACCATAAAAAAATATACAACACCATCAAAACACTAAAAAATAACTAAAAAATATAAAAACACTTTTAAACCCCCAAATCCATTAAAAAACTCTAAAAACCATAGAAAACCTAAAAAGATCAGAATCACTAAAACAATAAAAATCCTAAAAATCCCAAAAATCTATAAAAACATAAATCCCTTTGAAAACCCTAAAATCTAGAAGAAAAAATTAAAAAATAAAAAATAAACCCATTAAAACTAAAAAAATTAAAATACCTAAAACCCCTCATAATTCTTAAAAACCCTTTAAACCCTAAAAATCAAAAAAATAAATAAAAACCCTAATAACTTGAAGAATCAAAAAAAACTGTAAGAAAAAACTGATAACCTAAGAACACTTAAAACCCAAAAAATCTAAAATATGATAAAAACTCTAAAATACATAGAAAACCATAAAACATAAGAACCCCTAAAAACATAAATACCCTAAAATCCGATAAAAAACCTAAAACCCACTAAAAACTCTAAAAAATCTTTAAACCACAAAAAGTAAAGAAAATCTAAAAAATGGAAACAACCCTAAAAACTCAAAAAAACAAAATCCATTAAAACCCCAAAAAACTATAAAAACCTAAAAACCATCAAATTCCCAAAAAACACTAAGAACCCATAAAAATATAGATAAATTCCTTAGGATCCCTATATATTAAAACACTAAAAAAATCTATAAATCCCATGAAAATATTAAAAACATAAATACACGTGAAACATCTAAAAACCTGAAAATTCTAAAACCCGTAAAAAACCCTAAAAATTCCTTAAAATATTTAAAATCCCTAAAAAACATTAAAAAAATAAAAAACCTAAAAATCCCAAAAAATGTAAAACCACTTATAAACCTCAAAAACACAAGAAAAAAATTGAAAACCTAACAAACATAAAACCACTAAAAATGTAAAAACCCTAAAACCCCTAATGTTGGTCGGAGTGGATACTCAAGAGGGGGGTGAATTGAGTTCTAATTAAAAATTTATGTTTAAAATATTTGTATTAAAATCCCCCAATTCATAAAAAAATTAAACTATAGTGAATTTATAAAGATTCTAAATGTTCAATTAGTTTCTCAAAGATTGATTATTTCTTAATTAACTTAATCTGATGATTATGTTAGCTTTTGAAACTAACTTACTGGTTCACAATAATTACAAACACTTTATATTTCAACTATCAAAGTTACTTTAAACAAGTTTGAGTATCAAATTAAAAAAGCAACGGAATATTAAAAAATAGTGTAAACTAGAATAAGAGGAAAAACAGTGTTAACCAAGAGATTCAGTCTCAATATGAGACTTAGTCATCTCAAATAGTTTATATAAAACTTTGATCCACACCTCGGATCAGGGGTACAATGGTACTTAGACTATCCAGGTCCTCAGGACTCTACCACAATTCTACATGGGAAAGCAATAGCAACAACACACAGGCTATCCAGGTTCTCAGACCTCTACCACTGTTCTATGTGGGATACACAAAGGTGTAAAGAGTTTAGTGTGAGGACTTCAGTATCGTCCAGTTCAGTTTAGGAGTCAGTGTGTGTCAAAATAGACAACATCACACACTGCTCATAATGTAAAGAAAAGGATGATCACAACAAAGAAAGAATATAGAAATGAGTTTAGAATTCTCTTTGTGTGATGACACTACAGCTCTGGACTCCTTTGGATTGAAGAAAATGAATCTCTGAGTCCTTCTCTGGATGTTGTTTGGAAAACAGAGTGTTGTGGTTTTGTTCCTTCACTACCAGTACAGGTGTTCATCCTGAATGGGAGAGTATTCCAAGTGGCGCTTGAACATCCTTATTGAAATTCTATTCTTGATGTGTATGAGTGTTCTTCAAGTTCTTTGTGTGTTCTTCTCTTCATGTATGTGTGTATCTCTTCTTCTTCCCTATGTATATGTCTCCGTGTATGAATCTGTGTATATATCTATTTTGCATCAGGTCGATATTCCTTTTATTTCTCCTTTTGTCTAGCAACGGGAATGATTACCTTTTACTAGTATGAGGTACGGTTCCCGGTCATGCCAATAACCCACATTAATTAATAGTAGTTGCATTAAAAGAATAGAATATGACCGCTGGAAATTAAATTGAATGATGACAAAATTGTTTAAGAAACGGTGTCACAGTAAGTCATGGAAACAGTGTCTCCTTCACACGGTGTCTAGGTTTATCACGGTGTCTGAGTGTCACAGTGTCTTGTTCACGGTTTCTTGTTTATGGTTTCTTGTTAACAACATCTTGCTTCACGGTGTCTGGCTTCACGGTGTTTGGCTTCACGGTGTCTGGCTTCACGGTGTCTCGCTTCACAGTGCCCAAAAAACATAGCCAGTGGCAAACCCACGATGTCTTAGACTTTCTAATGTAACTATGTGAAAACATAAATAAGGATGATAATAGAAAGGATTAGACTTAATCATTTGTTGAAGTGGGTATTTTGAGAGTAGACAAAAGATAGTATAAAGTAGGTAAATTAAGAATAGAGCAATTAAGATCTTGTATGGCTCTTCTTAAAGCATGAGAAAACATTAAACATAAATCCACATGATTGAACATAATGTATAGAAGTTAACTAGGTTTAATAAGATGTGGAATCATTAAAACATGATTAAATAAGATTTGGGATCATTAAAACATGATTAATACATGAGGAGTCCAACAATATCTCCCTTTTCAATGATAAAAAATCATATAAAATTAAGGTGTCTATTGGATTCAACTATAAAGATAAATTGCTAACATAGTATATAGAAACTTCTCCCCCTTTTGGATTATCAAAAATATGAAATAAGAGAGGTCAAAAATGTTCACAGACCATTAATAGAAAATAAGTGATAGTACAACAAAAAAGTAATACAAAAACAATATCATCCATATCAAAAAAATAGTAATCAATGTTCTCCTTTGTGGTTCAACATTCTTTATTCCTTTAGCAGCAGTGGTAGAAGAAGAATCCATAAGGGCAGAGTCCGAGGTAGAAGAGGGAAGAAAGGTGGTTGATAAAGGGGGCAAAGGGAGACCTTCAAATATTGAGGGAGCCAAGGTAGAAGCCGTAGAAGATCTAAGAAGTTGTTGATCAAGAATCAGAGGCCTGATCTGACTGAGTGCTTGTCCAACAAACAAGGTTGTTGAGGATAGAGTAGAGATGAAGGTAGGTAGCCTAGGTATGAGAGTTTCAACCGTTGGAGCAATAATGGTTGTGCTCTGGACATGAAGATAGGGACTCAGGAGTTTTATGAAATCTATAATAATCTCTCCACCATATTTCATGGATTTCACAAAATCGCCGTTGTTCTCTATAAACTTTTCCAAAAATCTAGTAAATACTGTGAGTTTCTGGTCTTGGTTCTTTAAATCGTGAGTCACAGGTGGAATCCTCAGATTTTCTACAAGGTACTTAAAAAGGATTGTCATATCTGTCTTGGAGAAGATTCTATTGAAGTAGAAATCCACTTTCTTGGAAATCTCTTGCAGATCATAATTAGTAATTTTGGATTGGATTTGTAATAGTTCAAGAACTTTGTCACTGTTTTTGACCACTTCAGTTAAATAAGATACATTGAAACCACTAAAGACATTCTGAATCTCTTCTTTGATTACAGTTCTGAGTAGATAACTATCCAAGGAGGGTTTAGAGGATTGACCAGATGCTTTGATAGCTGTAGTTAGAGACTTTAGTTGATTCAACACCTTTTGAAGACACCATGTACACTCATCTATTTGTTTATTCAGATTGGAAACAAGTTCTTTCATTTCATTAACAATTTGTTTGTTCCTTTCAGAAATCTTTTCATCTAAGTATTCTAGATAAGGTTGAAGATGAGACACACAAACTTGTGGGATTTGAGGAGCTGCAAGTTCTACAAGAGGAAAAATAGATTTAGATCTTGAATGCAGCTCTGTCTACATGTCTTCAACCATACTTCTAAGAGTCTTTACTTCATTACTGAGCAGCTTATTTTCAACTCTCACATCTTGAATTTCATAGAGTATCATGGGTTTTATTTTCCAGATAATCTTGTGCAATAAAAGTGAGGCATCTCTCTAACATAAATTTTTCATAGGAAGAGGTTGGGTATTCATGAGTTTCTCAACTCCGGATAAGAGAGTAGCATAAAATTCCTTCAGATCATCCTTACTTACAAAGGATGGCTGTTCAAATGAGGGTTGAAGATTATGGACTAGTACAGGATTAGGATCCTTATCAGGTACAAAAATTGGAGACTTATTTCAACATAAATATGTAGGGAACATCAAGTCTGGTTGTTGTAACATGCTGAGAATCATTCACATCATAGAAACTGGGAAATTTATACTGAGTGTCTATAGGAATTGACATAGATGGATGTGAGGCTTCAACAGACTCAAGATTTGGGGTTTTCTCCCCCTCAACAGGTTCCTCCTTCTCAGGACTGAGAGGCCTAAGATCTTGGTATAAATCCATAGACTCAGCTCTGAGTTCCTCACTCATTTCTTGTCTAACCAGCTAGAAATATAGCTCCATTCTTTCTTCAGAAGAAGGTATGATTTTAGGAACAAATTATTCCATAAAGAGTTCCTCAAGATTGACCTCTTGCAAAATAGGTAGCTCTTCTACTCTATACTCTTCAATTATAGGCTCATCCACAACAGGCTCATCCGTGACAAGCTTTTCAGATTCTTTGGTGATTGAATCTATTACATCTTCGAGTTGAGTTTCCAAATTAACAGCTTCCCTAGGAGTAGGGACTTCTTCTTCAAGAACTATATGAGGAACAGTATTCATGTATTCCTTAACATTAACGGCTTCCCTAGGTGACACTTCAACCGCTTCTTCCTCTTCTTCAGGATACTCAACAATCTCATATGGTTCCAAACCAGGATCAGAAATGTCTTTTGGTCTTGAGGGATAATCAACCGGATTAAATTTCTCATAAATTTTGTCATTTTATTCCAACCATTCCTTTTTCCACGGATTCTAGTTTATCTTCATTCTTTTTACATTACCTTTTGAGAGGTAGTACTCATAGTCCTTAATCACTTCCTCATTAGGTCCAACCATTCCTTTTGCAAGAAGCATGGCTGATTTTATCCAAGTGTAAAACAGAGAAGTTGACTTGGATGTTACTTTGATCAACTCACACATATAGTGAATGATATACATGCACAGGTTCATTTTATGTCCATTTTTCTTGAGGTGAATCAAAAAAAATCTTGATATTTTAACACATAAAAGTAACCTTTTCTTGGACTAACCAAATTTTGTACAAACATAAACAGAAGCCTTGTTTCTCCATCTAATTCAGCAGCAATGACTCTCCTTTGGGTGACATTTATAGTTAGGGTTTTTAGGGCATCTTCTAGATCAAAGAAATTGGTTGAAGGTGGAGATCCTCTCGGATAATCCTCACATAGGCCTTCATGAGGTATCCTAAGGGATGCAACCCATAACCTCGAAGAGAAAGAGCATCTCTGACCATTCACCCATCTCCTCACAACAAAACTCTCACCAGAATCAAATGAGAACTGTACGTATTGGTAAAACTGAGCTTCTAACATAGGATAGATAGTTCTATCCTACTTTAATAACCATTCTAACAAGAGTTATTGTTATAAAACTTTAAATACTAGAGACTTACTAGTTAGAATCTATTTGGGTAAAATCTATTTCTCAGGTACAACAACGCGGTTTACCAGATTCGTATTTAAAGGTCCTTTGGGTGTTAGATTAGGTGAAATCTTGTTCTTCTTTGAGATGTGCTTCTCGGGTGTCGATGATGAAGGACGTTTCATTCCTAGCATTCACTAAAGGTTCAAACGAGAGAAGGGTTGCAAGGATGAAGAAGGGTTTGAAATGAGTAGGTAGAAGAAACCCCGAGTGAAGAAGCGACTGATACTTAATTTGTTTTATCATTTAGGAATACCAAATATCGCTAAAATAAAAACATGGGAAGATAAAAAAGGTGAAAAAAGGGTAATTACCACGATACAGGGTTTAAAAAAACATAAAGAATTTTTACAATGAGACCGTGAGTGGTCATTATGGTGAGACAATAAACGAGTTTCACAGTGAGACTGTGAACTAATTTTTAAGTGCACGTTACGGTGGGACATTAAACGTCAAAACATAAGTATAAAATGATAACAGTGAGACTGTAAACATAAAATGTTATGGTGAGACAGTAAACATGAGAGACAGTAACTGAGAAACTATAATCATGAAACAGTAAAGTATAACACAGTAAGATATCAAACAGTAACAATTGAAATAGTAACTAATAAAGTATCTATTTGTGATTTATCATGCCTAGATCATGTAGGATGTAGTCTATTCTCTAAAAATTTAATGGTTTAGTGAATATCTCAGCAATTCGATATTCATTACCAATGAATTCCAAAGTGATATCACCTTTTTGATAATGATCTCTCAAAAAGTGATGTCTTACATCAATATTCTTTGTCCTAGAATGTGAAATAGGATTCTTTGAGATCTTAATAGCACTTGTGTTGTCACAATTTATAGGTATATGTATGAATTGATATCCATAATCTAGTAATGTGTGTTTAATCCCCAAAATTTGTGTCCAACAACTGCCAGAACCTATGTATTCATCTTCTACAGTAGACAATGAAATAGAATTTTTTTCTTACTACACCATGATACTAGTGACTTGCCTAAAAGATGAAATGTTCCAGAGGTTCTTTTTCTATCTAACTTACAGCCACAAAAGTCAGTATCAGAATAACTAACAAATTCAAATGATTGTCCTTTGGATAAAACAGTCCTAGATTGGGTGTTTGCTTGAGGTATTTGAAAATTCTATTTACATCATATAAATGAGATTCTTTAGGATTTTCTTGAAAATGAGCACACATACACACACTAAACATAATTTAGGGATGGGTATCATTTAATTAGAGTAAACTTACAATCATTCCTCTATAATTGGTTTGACCAACAGATTTTCCATCTTCATCAAGATCTTATTTACAAGTGGTACTCATGGGAGTGTCACTACATTTAGTGTTATCCAATCCAAATCATTTTAGAATATCCTTATTATAATTACTTTGATTTAAAATAAGACCATTGTAATTTTGAAAAACTTGAAATCCAAGAAAATATTTGAGTTCTCCCATTAAACTCATCTCAAATTTGTTTTGCATCATTTGAGAAAAATCAAAACATAAATAATTCTTCGAAGAACCAAAAATAATTTCATCTTCATAAATTTTAACAACTAAAACATCATTGGAAATTAATTTTATAAAAAGAGTAGGATCAACTATTCCTTTTGTAAATCTTTTGGAAATAAGAAAAGTACTCAATCTTTCATACCAAGCTCGTGGATATTGCTTTAAACCATATAATTCTTTTTATAATTTAAAAATATGATTTGGAAAATGAGGGTTTGTAAATCCCGGGGGTTGTCAACAAAAACATCCTCAACTATATAACCATTTAAGAATTCACTCGTAACATACATTTGATATAGTTTAAAACTCAAATGTGCATAGGCAAGCAGAATTATGATAGCTTCAAGTCTGACTACTGGTGGAAAGGTCTCCTCATATTCAATTCCTTCTTCTTAACTATAGCCTTGTGGAACTATTATAGCCTTGTTTCTAACTATGTTACCATCTTCATCAACTTTATTCCTAAAAACCCATCTGGTGCCTATATTCAAAGTGTCCTTAGGTCTATCTACAACTTTCCAAACTTTGTTCCTTTCAAATTGATTTAATTCTTCTTGCATAGCCATCACCCAGAATTCATCATCGATTTCATCATTGATACTTTTAAGTTCAAGATGTGAAAGAAAAGCTTGATGATCAACCTAGTTTCTTAGAGAAGATCAAGTTTATATTCCTCTATCTAAATCTCCTACTACAACATCTAAAGGATGATTTTTAAGAGTCCTAGTTGGTCTAGAAAAGATAGGGCTAGAAATTTCAGGTTCATTTACAGGTTTTGGTTCTATAGAAGCAGGTTCTGAAAAATTTCCAGAACTACTTTCCTTAACAACAGGTTCACTGTTTTTGTCATTAAGGACTAGAATAGACATATCATATTCAATATTTTCAAGAGGTTTCTTAGGTTCATTGGACCATTTTCAACAAATTTGATATGTACAGATTCTTCCACACATTTGGTCCACTTATTGAATACTTTATGGGATTTACTGGTTGTATAGTAACCTAGGAAAATTCCTTCATCACTTTTAGAAGAAAATTTGTCAAGATTATCTTTAGTGTTAAGGATAAAAACATTACAGCTAAAAACTCTAAAGCAATTTACCTTATGCTTCCTATTCCTCCAAATCTCATAAGGGGTATTTTTATGAATTGGTCTAATCAAGACTCTATTGATAATGTAACAAGATGTATTGACATCTTCATCCCAAAAATAAATAGGTAAATAATATTTATTGAGCATTATCCTAGAAATCTCTTAAAGAGTCTTATTTATTCTTTCTACTACACCATTCTGTTGAGGTGTTCTAGGGGCAGTTAAGTTGTGACTATATGTATTATGTGAGAAATAAGATTCAAACTCTTGATTTTCACTCATGACCATGATCACTTCTCAGGGTCTTGATCCTAAGTCCACTACGGTTTTCTATAAACTTGGAATATTTAACAAAATAGGAACACGCTTCACTTTTTTGAGCTAGAAAGTATACACAAGTGTATCTAAAAAATTCATCTACAAGGACATAGACACAGTGCTTCCCATTTAATCTAGAAAATCTAGACGGTCCAAATAAATCCATGTGAACCAACTCGAGAGGTTGAGAAGTAGAAACTTCTTTCTTTGATTTGAAAGAAACTTTATGTTGTTTTCCCTTTTGACAAGGATTACAAACATTATTTGTTGGGAATTCTAGTTTGGGTAGGTCTCTAACTCAACCTCTACTAGTTAGTTTTCTAAGAGAGTGTACTTTGCAGTGTCCTAATCTTTTGTTCCATATCCAAGATTATTTATGAAAAGCATTTATACAAGTAACATTTTGTTTAGCTAAAGAATTCAAATCTACAGCATAAATATTTTCATTTCTTAATGTATTAAATACCAAAACATTTTTTAGAATCAAATACATTGCAAGAATCTTTTTCAAATTTAACATTGAAACCATCATCACACAACTGAGAAATACATAGAAGATTATACTTTAGTCCATCAATAAATAAGACTTTAGAAATTAAAATTGAATCAATGTTACCAATCTGGCCTAAGCCGATGATCTTTCCTTTTGAGTTATCCCCAAAGGTGACATGTCCTACATCAACTTTGATTAAGCTCTTAAATCATGAGTATTATCCTATCATATTCCTTGAATATACTTTGTCCAAATAACATATCTTCCTACAGGAACATTTCAACCATGTTTCCTACAAAACAGATTTAGACAGAAAATGATTTTGGAACCCAGATTTTCTTAGTTCCAGACAGGTTAGCAAGCAAAACTTTTGGTAATCATATTTGTCTAATGGGTTTTATATAATCAATAGATTTAAAAGATTTTGAAAGATAATTTTTTTTATCTTTAACTAAGTGAGTAGCTAGTTGAGACATAACAATTTTCAGAACTATAACTACCATCATACTGTCTAGATTTAGGAATAAATCTATTCTTTGTAATCTGTCTTTGTCCAGGCTAATAGCCTAAACCAGTAGTATATTTTTGTGCTACTTGTTTTCCTAGAATTTGCGTAAGAGCATACTTTCCATTAGTAAATTGTTCTAAATCTTTCTTGAGTTTCTCATTAGACTATTTCAGTTCAGTATTCTCTTTGAGTAGTTGAGCATTCTTTTCCTTTTCTAATTTTAGAGCATATTTGGCAATGCTAGTTAAATCATACTGTTTATTTAAGGATTTATACTTGTCTTTCAGCTCATTGCAGGTTTCTTCTAGCATGTTACAATATTCAAATAATTCTTCACTAGACATGTTTTCAGAATCAGAATTAGAATCATCTCTATAATAATAAGAGTTTAAAGCAGGTGTATCAAATGTTACCTCAGATGTGTTTGTTATAAAACACATATTAGATTTTTGATATTTTTCATCCTGAGTGGAATCAGAATAAATTGTACTATCTTCTGAATCACTCCATGTCGCTTTCATAGCTTTCTTATATTTCTTTTCCTTATACTTATATTTCTTCTTGTACTTTAACTTTGGAAATTCAGAAATCACATGCCCTTTCCTCTTGCATTCGTAGCAGACTATGTCATAACTTTTATCAGTCCTTTTCCAATCCTTCTTCCAATGACCTTTATTGACGTACTTTGCCTTTTAATTGTATTTTATGAAAAAAAATATTTTTCCTATAAAACATCTTAAAACATCTGGCTATCTGAGCCATTTTAGCATCACTGTCACATGCACTCTCTTCACTACTTGAACTGTCACTTGCAGCTTGAATTTTCTCTTTGTCCTTGGTCTTTGTGGCAGAGTTCTTGAAGGCTACTGATTTTTTTCTTGGATCAACATATTCTTCCTTGTTTACCTTCAACTATTCTTTATACTTCATCAACTTACCAATTAGATCTTTGACAGACATCTTTCCAACGTCACATGATTCTTTTATAGAGACAGAGGTTCCTCTCCATATGTATGGTAGGAAACTTAGTATCCTCATGATTTTCTCCTTTGCTGGAATAGCTTTTCCTAGTGATCTCATTGTACTGACTATATCATTAAACCTGAGATACATATCATAAATAGATTTATTAGTTTTCATTTTAAAATTATCATAATTAATAGTGTATGTGTTTAGTCTCATTTCTTTAATATTGGTTATTCCCTCATGGGAAACAGCCAGAGTATCCCATATTTCATAAGTAGTCCTACAAGCAGATATTCGATTAAATTCTTCATCTCCTAAAGCACAAAACAGGGCATTCATTGATTTACAATTATTATTGTAAGCAGCTTTATTAGGTTCATCACAAGTAGTTCTAACAGTTTATGGAATCTTATACTGAGTCTCTATGGCAGTCCAAATGTCAAATCCCATACTTTCTAGATAAATTTTTATTTTGATTTTCCATTGGGCATAATTAACACCATTAAAGAAGGGTGGACTATTGGTAGATACACCTTCTAATATGTTATCCATAATACCTAAGTTATATAAAGATATAAAAATTTAGAATTAACAGAAATTTTATGATCTTTAAGATACAACTAAAATCACAGTTGAAAACATTTCATAAAAACAGTGTTTTGAAAACCTTTTATCAACTCCTTTGATACCAAATGTTGGTCAGAGTGGATACTCAAGAGGGGGGTGAATTGAGTTCCAATTAAAAATTTCTGTTTAAAATATTTGTATTAAAATCCCCCAATTCATAAAACAAGTTAAACTATAGTGAATTTATAAAGATTGTAAATGTTCAATTAGTTTCTCAAAGATTGATTATTTCTCAGTTAACTTAATCTGAAGATTAAGTTAGCTTTTAAAACTAACTTACTAGTTCACAATAAATACAAACACTTTCTAGTTCAACTTTAAAAGTTACTTTAAAATAGATTTGAGTTTCAAAGTAAATAGAAGTGGAATTTTGAAAAATAGTTTAAACTAAAATAAGATGCACCGCAGTGTTAACCAAGAGGTTCAGTCTCAAGCTGAAACGTAGTCCTCTCAAACAATTTATATAAAAATTTGAACCACACCCTGGATCGAGGTTACAAAAGTACTCAGACTGTCTAGGTCCTCAGACCTCTACCACAATTCTACGTGGGAAAGAAATAACAATAACACATAGGTTGTCTGGGTTCTCAGACCTCTACCAAAGTTCTACGTGGGATACACAAAGGTGTAAATATTTTAGTGTGAGGACTTCAGTTTCCTCCAGTTCAGCATAGGAGTCAGTGTGTGTCAAAACAGACAAAAGCACACACTACTCGTAATGTAAAGAAAAGGATGATCACAACAGAGAAAGAATATTGAAATTAGTTTAGAATTCTCTTTGTTTGATGTCACTGCAGCTCTAGACTCCTTTGGATTGAATCATATGAAGCTTTGAGTCCTTCTCTAGAAGTTTTCTGGAAAATAGAGTGCTGTGGTTTTTTTCCTTCACTTCTAGTACAGGTGTTCAGCCTGAATGCGAGTGTATTCCAAGTGGCTCTTGAACCTCCTCTTTGAACTTATGTTCTTGATGTGTATGAGTCTTCTTCGTGTTCTTTGTGTGTTCTTCTCTGCATGTACGTGTCTATCTCTTCTTCTTCCTTACATATGTGTCTCCGTGTATGACTTTGTGTATATATCTATTTTGCAGCAGCTCGATATTCCTTTTATTTATCCTTTTGTCTGGTAATGGGAATGATTACATTTTACGGGTATGAGGTACGGTTCCCTGCCATTCCAACAACCCACACTAATTTATAGTAGTTTCATTAAAATCATAGAATATGACCACTTGAAATTAAATTCAAAGATGACAAAACAGTTTAAGAAACGGTGTCACAGTAAGTCATGGAAACGGTGTCTTCTTCACACGGTGTCGAGGTTGATCATGGTGTCTAAGTGTCATAATTTCTTGTTCACAATGTATTGTTTATGGTGTCTTGTTCATGGTGTCTTGTTTCACGTTGTCTGGCTTCACGGTGTCTGGCTTCACGGTGTCTGGCTTCACAGTGTCTGGCTTCACGGTTCCAAAAATATATAGCCAGTGGCAGACTCACAGTGTCTTAGACTTTCCAAAGTAACTATGTGAAGACATAAATAAGGATGATAATATAAAGGATTAGACATGATCATTTTTTAAAGAGGGTATTTTGAGAGTAGATAAATTATAGTATAAAGTAGGTAAATTGAAAATAGAGAAATTAAGATCTTGCAAGGATCTTCTTAAAGCATGAGAAAACTTTAAACATAAATACACATGATTGGATATAATGTATAGAAGTTAACTAGGATGAATAAGATGTGGAATCATTAACACATGATTAAATAAGATTTGGGATCATTAATACCTGATTAATACATGAGGAGTCCAACACCTAAAAACCCAATAAATGCCTTAAAACCCCAAAACCCCATTAAAACCCTAAAACCCACTAAAAATTATAGAAACCCTTTAAACCTGTAAAAACGTTAAAAAATATAAAGAATAAAAAAACCCCATAAGCACTCAAAAAACCTTAAACCCCCCAAAAAACAAAAATAACCTAAAAACCCTCAAAACCCTCAAAATCCCTAAAACTATAAAAACCCCCATATAAACTCTATAAAGTCCCTATAAATACCTAAAAATCCCTAAAAATGTAAGAAAACATAAACACCCTAAAAATCCTGAAAAAAAAACTTAATAACTTAAAACAATTTTAAATAGCTAAAAATGAACCCCCCCCCCCCAAAACCATAAAAACCATAAAACTCTAAATCCCCTAAAACACTAAAAACCAATAAAAACACTTAAAGACAACTAAAATCTATAAAACCCCTTAAACACCTAAATTTTTTAAAAAAATCTAAAAAAAATAAAATACCTAAAAACTCTTACAAAAACCCAAAAAACCCAAAAAAACAGAAAACTCATAAATACCATAAAAAGCCATAAAATCCCGAAAAAACCATAAAACTGCAAAAAATCTCTAAAAATCCCAAAAACAAAAAAATCCTAAAAACTATAAAACACTTAAAACTTCTAAAAACCCAAACCATACCTTAAAAACCTAAAAACGCATAAAACCTCCAAAAGACATCAAAATGTTTAAAACCCCCCTAAAAACTATAAAATCCTTTATAATCCAAAAAATCCATAAAAATAACAAAAACATCCCTAAAAATACCTCAAAATTTAAAAAACCCTTAAAATCCTTACAACCCCTAAGAAAACCATAAAAACCAAAAAAATAATTAAAAAAATTGTGAAAAACACTAAAAGACCCTAAAGCCCTAAAAACCATAAAAATATCTAAATAAATAAAACCCACTAAAAACCCAAAAAACTACTAAAATCTATAAAACCACTATAAATAAAGATAATTGTTAAAAATAATAAAAAACTAAAATCCATAAAAAACTAAAAAAACCCTAAACACCCAATAAATAATGAAAACACTAAAAACCCTTTTAAACCCTCAAAATCCCTAAAAATCCTAAAAACCTATAAATATCCTCTAAAATTCTTAATTATCTAAAAAACCCTAAAAACTCATAAAAACATGAAAAACCTAAGGAAACCATAAAAACCTAAAATCACTGAGAACACCTACAAAACCTAAAAAAGATTAATAAACCTAAGAAACCCTAAAAACCATCAAAAAACCTGAAACCCTGTAAATCACTAAAAACACTTAAAACCCAAAAAAAATCCCAAAAGCACATAAAAATCCCTGAAAATTGAAAACCCACTAAAAAACTGAAAAACCCTATGAAAAACAAAAAATTTAAAACAAATTTAAACCCCTAAAAAACATAAAATTAATAACAATACAAAAAATGCTAAAAAGACCGTAGACCCCTAAAACCTTTATGAATCCATAAAACCCCTAAAAACATTAAAAAGACTAAAGACCCAAAAAACCACAAAAACCCCACTAACAATCGTTTAAAACCAAAAAACATTAAAAACTATAAAAACCATAAAATCATGAAAAAAACTAAAAAAAACCCAAAACCCCAGAAAAAACAAAAGAACCCTAAAACCATAAAAACCATCAGAATAACTAAAAAACTAAAAAATCCTAAAAGAGAACTAAAAATTCCTAAAAACAGAAAAAACACTAAATACCTGAAAATATTCTAGGAAAAACATAAAAAATTAAAAATACTTAAAAACCATAAAAAACCTAAAACGCTAAAGAACCTAAAAACCCTAAAAACCATAAAAAAGGTAAAAGCCCAAAAAATACTCAAAATCCTGAAAATAAAATCAAAAATCATAAAAATTACAAAAAAAAAATTAGAATCTTAAAAACCCTAATAAACCCAATGAAAACCTAAAAACCGTCAAAAGTCTTAACATCCCTAATAGTCTAAAAATTGCTAAAAACATTTAAAACTATAAAACACCCTAAAATCTATAAAATACCTAAAATCCTTTAAAAGCCTATAAAAACCCTAAAACCATTAAAAATACAAAACACTTTAAACCCCTAAAAATGTTAAAAAAATTATAAAAAAATTTTAAACCCAAAAAACATTAAAAAAAATCAAGAAACCGAAAATACCCCAAAATCCATGAAAATCACAAAAACCCAAAAATCCATCAAAATACTTCAAATCCCTAAAATTAGAAAAAAATTGAAAACCCCTAAAAACCTTGAAAGAAGATAAAAAACTAAAACCACTTAAAAATCCTAAAACCTAAAAACTACTAAAACCCTTAAAATACTAAAAAAATTAAAGCCCCCTAAAAACATTTAAAACTTTAAACCCCATAAATACCCTAATAACCCACTAAAAACTCTAAAACCCCTTTAAAATGATTTTTTTTAAATTATAAAAAATACTGAAAACCCCTAAAAATTTTAAAAAACCCTACATACCCAAAAAATCACAAAACCCTTAGTAGCCAAAACACCCTAAAAACCTTCATTATACATAGACCCCTAAAAACCTTAAAAATTCTAAAAGGACCCAAAAATCCTAAGAATGTAAAAAAATTAATGACCTTGAAAAACCCTAAGAAAACATTAAAAACCTAACAATGTGTAAATGACCTAAAAAATTCAATAAATGTTAAATACCATAAAAATCTCTAAAACCCCAAAAACCCAAAACACCCCAAAATCACTAAAAACCATAAAATCCATAAAAACAATAAAATACCTAAAAAAGTATTAAAATACCTTAAAATATAACCCCTTGAAGCCTTAAATAACCCTAATAAAACCTTTAATACATAATTCCACAAAAAACGTAAATAATGTGATACACCCTAGAAACCTAAAGAGACCATAAAAACACATAAAACCCTAAAACCCAATAAAATAATAAGACCCATAAAACCCCAAAAAAATAAACTCCACTAAAACACATAAATACATTTAAAATCATAAATTTTTCAATAACTCTATAAAACCATAAAATCTCAAAAAACTCAAAAACACCAAAAAACATAAAAAAACCTAAAAAATAGAAATCCCTAAAACCCTAAAAATACCAAAACCCCTAAAATCATAAAAAATCCCAAATAATACATACAAAGATAAAAATACATAAAACCTTAAAAACCTAAAAACACTTACAACACTAGGAACCTAAAAACCTTTAAAAACCCTAAAAACCCTAAAACCCAAAAAAATCCTAAACACCCTCAAAATCCATAAAAACAATAGAGACCCACTAAATCATAAAAATACCATAAAATTGATAAAAAATTATGAATCCCAAAAACCACTACAAAAAGCCTATGAAATCCTTAAAACCTAAAAACAATCTAAACCCCTAAAAAACATAAAATTCTAAAAACACTAAAATGACCCTATAAACCATGAAAACCCCTAAAACCTTGACACCCAAAAAACCAAAAAACCCCCTAAAATTATTAAAAATCATAAAAAATCCCAAAAAACCATAAATCCCTCTAATAACTTTAAAACCCATTTAAACCCCTAAATACATTAAAAACACCAAACCCCTTAAAACCGATAAAGAACTCAAAAAACCCACAAAAAATATAAAAAACCCCATAAACCCAATAAAAACCCAAAAAACACTCAAAATCCCTAAAAAACCTAAAAACCCATAAAAATCCTAGAAACCCCAAAATCAGAAAAAAAAAACCAGAAAACCCTAAGAAAACCAAAAAAACATAAATACACTTAAACCCCCTAAAAAAACTTAATAAAATTAAAACCCCTAAAAATCAATAAAACCACCATTGACATAAAAACCCCTAAAAATCATAAAAAAATTAGAACACATTAAAAACCCTAAAACCCACTAAAACACTAAAAAATTCATTAAACCCTAAAAAAACTTAAAAAATATAAAAAAATTTAAATCCAAAAAACACTAAAAAAACACTAAAAACCTAAACAACCATAAAACACAAAAAAACCTAAATGTCCCTAAAACACCAAAGAAACCCACAAATCATGAAAATTCCTAAAGACCATAAAAACATAAAAAACCCTAAAAACATTAACAACCCAAGAAACCCTCAAAACCGATAAGAAAATAATAAAACCCGAAAGAAATTAAATCCTTGAAAAACCAAAAAATGCTAAAAACCTAAATAATACTCTAAAACCCATAAAAACCATAAAACCTTGAAAATAACTAAAAACACATGAAAACCAAAAAAACACATAAAACTAAAATAACAAAAAAACTCTAAAACCCCTTTCAAACCATAAAAATATTAAAAAATATAAAAACCATAAAATTCATAAAAAATATAAAAAAACACTTAAACACCAAAAAATCATAAAACCAAAAAACCCATAAAATCCATAAACACCCTCAAAATACCTAAAAACCAAAAAATAATAAAAATCAAAAATAAAAAATAAAAAATCTAGAAAAAACTATAAAAACCATAAGAAAACCTTTACAACCTAAAAACACCTAAACCCCCTAAAAACCTAAAAATGATAAAACCCCTAAAAATACTTAAAACCCCTCAAAATCCCTAAAACCATAAAACCAGTGAAAACATTAAGAGAACAAAACATCCCTAAAACATAAAAAACAATAAAAAACCTAAAAAACTAAAATAAAACATTACAAAAAGAAAACCACTTTAAAACCTTAGAAAAACTAAAAAATATAAAAACCCTAAAAAGACCCTAAAACCCCCCAAAACATAAAAACCCATGATCTTAATAAAAATTAAAACCTATAAAACCCCAAAAACAAATGAAAAAAGAAAAAACCATTTAAATCCTAAAAAACATTAAAATAATTATTAAAATCCTTAAAAGACATAAATTCTCAAAAACTAAAAAAACCCCATAAAAATTCAAAAAAAAACATAAAACCACCAAAAAAATAAAAAACCCTAAAACCATAAAATTATTAAGAAAACTATAGAAACTTAAAAACAATTAATACCCTAAAAAACATAAATAAACTAAAAACCCTAAAACAATACGAATCCTCGAAAGTCGAGAAAACCCCTAATTCACTAAAAACCATAAAAACAATAAAAATAATAAAAATTACCTAAAAATCCTTAAAAAATAAAAAACGTATAAAACCCTAAGAAAAATGTAAAAACCTAAAAACACTTTGAACCCCTAAAAACATAAAAAAAATAATAAATTCCCTAAAAGATCATAAAAAACCTAAAATCCCCTAAAACTTTAAAACCACAAAACCACTAGAAGCTCTAAAGACCCTTTAATCCCATAAAAACATTAAATAAATAAAAAGATTAACCCCCCCCCCCCACACACACACACACAAAATGAACAAAATAATCCCCCAAATCCAAAAAAAAAATTAAACCCTCATAACCCTAAAAACTGTAAAATTCATAAAGGTTCCAAAACCCTTAAAAATCCAAAAAACCCCTAAAAATCCTAAAAATGATAAAAACCCCTAAAAAACTAAAAACCCTTAAGAAAACCTAAAAACCCTTAAAAATACATAAAACCCATAAAGATATAAAAACCCTAAAACCACTCTAATTCCATAAAAACAATAAAATCCAATAAAAAATCATAAAAATCCCCCAATATTAATAAAAATATAAAACCCCAAAATACCATGAAAAGCCATTACAAAACCCTAAAATCCAATCAACACTTGAAACCACTTAAAACCTAAAAAATGCTAAAACCATAACACCCAAAAAAGACAAAAAAACCCCATTAAAACCCTAAAAACTCTTAAATTATTAGAAAATCATAAAATATATAAAAACCCACTAAAAACATTAAACACCCTTTAATCCTCTATAAATGGTTTAAAACTATAAAAACCATAAAAACCCTAAAAACCCTAAAACCCTCTAAAACCCCAAAAACCCATAAAACCCTAATAAACCACCAAATTCATCAAACCACAAAGAAATAATACAAATAGTAAAAAAAAATATAGGACTCAAAAAAAATGAAAAAAAAACCCTAATAAAACCTTGGAAACCAAAAAATACTTCAACCCCTTAAAAGCTCTAAAAACACTAAGAACTCTAAAAACCCCTTAAAACAAAAAAACACTAAACCACTAACAACCATAATAAAACATTAACACCATTAAATCACTTAAAATCCCTAAAAACAAAAAAATAATAAATACTCTAAAAGCCTGAAAACCTTAAAAACACTAAAAACATAAAATCACTAAACCATTATAAACTCTAAAATCCATGGAAACCCTAAAATCCACTAAAAATATTAAAACCCATTAAACCCTAAAAATATTAAAAACACTAAGAAACCATAAAACCCATAAAGAACTAGAAAACCCTAAAAACCGAAAAACCCCAAATCCCACATAATCCCTAAAAATCCTAAAAACCATAATAATTCAATAATTCCCAACAAATCCCTAAAGACATTAAAACCCCTAAACCCTGAAAAAAACCAAAGAAAACCTAAAAAATATCAACAACACTAAAACCCCTAAAAATTACTGAATACAATAAAAACCCCAAAGGAACCACAACATCCTTAAAAACCTAAAAACATATAAACACTTAAAAGACCCTAAAAATATATAAAACCGTAAAAAAAAATTAAAACCCGGAAAATCTCTAAGAAAACCATAAAAACCAAAAAACACAAAAAACCCCTAAAAACCTAAAAAAACAATAAAAACACAATAAACCCGAAGAATTCCCCAAAAAACTAAAAAACCCTTAAATTATAAAACACCATAAAAACCATTAAATTCCTACAAACACAAAAACACCCTAAACAACCAATAAACACTCTAAAACCCATTTAAAACCCTAAAAATGCTAGAAACACTAAAAACACTTAAAATCTTAAAAATAACCCCCCACCCCCATAAAACCTAAAAAACCATAAAAACAAAAAAAACTCATAAACACCCTAAAAAACATAAAAACAATAAAAATCCTAAGAATCCATAAAAATCCAAAAAAAAATTATAAACCCACAAAAACCTAAATAATCCTAAAAAAACCTTAAAAACCTAAAACACTTAAAATCAATAAAAATCCCAAAAATGATAAAAACCCTAAAAACTCATTAAAAACTCTGAAAAGTCAAAAATAAATCTAAAAACCCAAAAGACACATAAAACTACTACTAACCCTGAAAACCATCAAAATCCCTAAAACCTTAAAATCTAAAAAAACCAAAAATTTCCCTTAAAATCACTAAAAATCTAGAAAATTATGAAAAACCCTGAAAACCTTTAAGAAAACATTAAAATCCATAAAACACTTAAAATCCCTAAAAACCCCTAAAATACCTCAAAATTCATAAGAACACTAAAATACCATAAAAACCCTAAAAATTCCATAAAAACCTAAATAACCCTAAAATCATTGAAAAATATAAAGAAAAATTGGAACATAAAAACATTTAAAACCACTAGAAACCTAAAAACAAGAAAATCTCTAAAATATCCTACCCTAAAAACAATAAAACCCCTGAACACCTTTAAAACCCTTAAAAACCCATAAAAACCCTAAAACCCCAGTTAGAACTCCAAAATCCCTTTAAACCCTTATAAATGTTAAAATCTATAAAATAAAATAAAACCCTAAAACTAAAAAAACACTAAAACCCCCCAAAAAACCATAACATTCCTAAATCCAAAAAGAACCCTAAATACATTCAAAGTCCCTAAAAGTCCTAAAAACCATAAAAATCCTAAAAACCCTAAATATCTCTATAAATGTAAAACACCTCAAAAAACAATGAAAACCAATGGAAAACATTAAAAACCTAAAAATAATTAAAACCCCTAAAAAAAATAAAAAAACCCTTTAAAAACTCTACAGTTCCTTTAAATCGCTAAAAATGTTTAAAACATTCTAAAAACCATAATACACATAAAAACTCAAAAAACCCGTAAAAACCAAAAACAATAAAAACCCTAAAAACTAATGATAAATGATAAAAACTCTAAAACCATTAAAAGGACCCCAAAAACCTTAAAACCCATAAAAACCATAAAAACCTATAAAAAATTATAAAGCACTAAAAAGTAATAAAACCCTAAAAATGCTCAAAATCCCTAAAAACCATAAAAACCCATTAAAACATAAAAAAGATAAATAAATAACTAAATACATAAAAACCCCTAAAAACTTGAAATATCTAATAAAACCTTAAAAACCTAAAAACACTTAAAATTCCTAAAAACTAAAAAACACTAAAACCCCTAAAAAACCTAAAAACCCTAAAAACACAAAAATACCCCAAAACCCTAAAAACAATAATAATCCTAAATGACCAAAAATACCAAAAACGTAAAAAAACCCCTAAAAACCCTCACAAACCCTTTCAAAACCTTAAAACCCAAAAAACACCAAAACCCCCAAAAAACAAAAAAAAAATTGATGAAATCTCTAAAAACCATTAAAAATACCCTAAAACCCCAAAAACCTTAAAACCCCCCAAAAAACTTAAAAACCCAAAAAACCCCCATTAAACCCCAATAAAAACCCTTAAACCCTTTCAACCCTCAAAATATTTAAAAACTATAAAAACCATTAAAAACCTAAAAAACTCCAAAAAACTATAAAAACACAAAAAACCAAAAAATTCATGAAAACCCCTAAAAAACATAAAAAACAAAATAATGTGAAAAAAACCTAAAAATATTAAAAAAAATATAAGTCAATAAAATATTTAAAAACCCTAAAAACCCTCAAATACCGTAAGATAACCATAAAAACCTAAAAACGCTTAACCCCCCCCCCCCAATGAAAAAAACAAAAACCCTAAAAATCCAAAACACCTCAAAGTCCCTAAAAACTATAAAAATCTATGAAAAAGAAATAAAAACCCCAGAAACTATTCAAACCCCATAATAATATATTAATAACCTAAAATCAATTAAAACCCTTAAAATAAGAAATATGCTAAAAACCCTAATAACCCTAAAAAGAACCTAGAACCCTAAAAACCGTGAAAAAACAAAAAAACTAAAGTTTTCTAAACCCCATAAAGACACTAAAACACAAATATAAACTCATAAATCCATTTAAAATCCCCAAAATGCTAAAAAATATAAAAACTACTAAAAACCCATAAACTCAAAAAACGTTCAAACCAAAAAAACTCCTAAAAACATCAAAATATGAAAAAACACTAAAAAGCATTAAACCTAAAAAAAATTCCCTAAATATATCTAAAAAATGTAAAAATCCCTAGAAATATAAAAATACCTAAAACCCCTAACAAACCTATAAACACCTAAAATCACTTAATACCCCCAAAAACATAAAAAAGGAAAAAACACTAAAAACTAAAAAACATAGGAAAACCTAAAATCCCTCAAAATTCCTAAAAACCCTAGGAAATTAAAAATTATAAAAATTCCCTAAAATCCCTGAAAACATAAAAACCCCTAAAAACACTAGAAACCCAAAAAAACCATAAAAACATAAATGTAATAAAAAACCCCAAAAAACATAAAAACACTAAAAATCCTAAAAACAGAAAAAAAAAATATAAATCCCTAAAAACCATTAAAAACCATAAAACCCCTAAAACCGTTAAAATGCCTTAAAAACCTATAAAAGAGCGATGAACTCTACAAACACATTAATCACCTAAAAATGTTAAAATATCTAAAAAACCATAAAACCCAAAAAAAATTAAAAATCCCTTAAAAATTAATAAAATCCTAAATAACACAAAAAAAATCCTAAAACCCCTCAAATACCTAAAAACATTGATAAACAAAAAAATTCCTAAAAAATCCTTAAAATCCCTAAAATCCTAAAAAACACTAGATACCCTAAAAACCCCTAAGAAAACCATAAAACGAAAAAACACTTAAAACCCCTAAAAACTAAAAAAATGGTAAGACCCAAAAAACCACTAAAACCCTAAGAAATGCAAAACCCCCCTAAAAATCCCTATAAGACTTATAAATTAAAAAAACATAAAAAAGGCCAACAAATTACTAAAAACATTTAAAACTCTAAAAACACTATGAAAACCATAAAAACCTAAAAATAATAAATCCCCTAAAACCTAAAAATAATAAAACCCTGAAAACCCCTAAAATGGTCCTAAAACCAAAACTACTCGAATAACCAAAAAACCCATAAAAATATAAAAAACCCTCATAACCTTTAAAAACCATAAAAACAACTAAAACCTCTAAAAACCCATTGAACTACTAAATTTTTTCATAAAATCTTAAAAACCCTAAAAACCCTAAAAATTAAAAAAAAACCCTAATAACCCACAAAAACCATAAAAACCATAAAATCCTAAACATTCATAAAGACCTTAGAAATCTATAAAAATAATGAAAAAACCCTCAAAGTCCTTAAATACATAAAAATCCCTAAAACCCATGAGAAACCCAAATAAAACCAAAAAATATATTATAACACTTAAAGCCACTTAAAACGCTAAATACCCTTAAACCACTAAAACACATAAAACCCATAAAATCCCAAAAAAACATAAAATACTATATAAATCCAAAAAAATCTGTAAAATCACTAAAACCCAAAAAACACTAAGAACTATCAAAACCCAAGAAAAACCATAATACCCTAAAAACACTTAAAACCACTGAAAAACAAAAATATATTAAAACACTAAACCCCCATAAAAAGTCCATAAAAACATAAATCCCCCTAAAAACCATAAAAACCACTAAAACAAATTAAATCTTCAAAAACCCATAAAAACCATAAAAGCCCACTATAATCTCAAAAAACCCATTGAACACATAAAAATGTTAAAAACTCTAAAAAAATTATGCTCCTAAAATACTCAAAAACCCTAAAATCCTAAAAAATCATATAGACACTAAGAACCCTGAAGACTATCAAAATCATTACAAACCTAAAAAACAAATAAAAAACATAAATTTCCCAAAAATCCTAAAAATATAAAAAACACTAAAAACTCTAAAAACATAAGAAAAGCTTAAAAACATAAAAATACTTAAAACCCCTTAAATACTAAAAATGATAAAAACCCAAAACCCAAAACCCCTAAAAACCTTCAAAATCAGAAAAAACCTAAAAACCAAAAAAATCCTAAAATATCCATAAAACTACCTAAAAGGGTAAAAACCATAAAATATTTTAAAAACCTTATGAAATAATTAATAACATAAAAGGATTAAAACCCGTAAAAAACTAAAAAACTACAAAAAAACTTTACAAAAACCTAGAACCCATAAATTACCTAAATTCCCTAAAAAAATCACAAAACACCTTAATCACCCTGAAATCCCAAAAAACCCAAAAAACCACTTGAAACTTCAAATAAACATTTTAATCCTTAAAAATTTTAAAAAAAATCAAAAATCCTTAAGATCCAATAAAACTCAAAAAAAAACTATGGAACCCAAAAACCCCATAAACATTTTAAAACCCATAAAAATCCCTAAAAACCCAAAAAACAGTAAAATTACTAAATATCTTTAAATATCCCTAAAAATTTTATGTACCCTAAAACCCTGAAAACCCCTAAGAAAACCACAAAAACCTAAAATACTGAAAAAAACATAAAAACCTAAAAATTGATAAAAACCTTAAAGACCACAAAATTCCTA
The DNA here is from genome assembly GCA_963277665.1 of Viscum album. Taxonomy (NCBI): domain Eukaryota; kingdom Viridiplantae; phylum Streptophyta; class Magnoliopsida; order Santalales; family Viscaceae; genus Viscum; species Viscum album. Next base: position 1,418,352,452 of record OY728136.1, on the reverse strand, counting down.
AATCCCTAAAAACCTAAATAATCTTAAAAACCATAAAAAGAATACAAATCATAAAAAAAACCTTAAAAATTATTAAATGTGTAAAAAACCTAAAACCCCTAAAACCTTTAAGAAAAACTTAAAAACCCAAAAACACTTAAAACCCATAAAAACATAAAAACACAGAAACCCCTAAAAACTCAAAAAAGAGCCTAAAACCATAAAATAGTAAAAAACCATAAACACCACTAAGAACATTAAAAATAATAAATATTTATAAAATCCTTGAAAAAACACTAAAATTATAAAAACCATTTAAACCTACAAAAACTAAAAAAAAATACTAAAATCCTTTAAACCCCTAAATATATAAATAAATCCCTAAAATCCAAAAAATCATAAAACCCCTAAAAACCTTAAATATTCTATAAACTCCTAAAATGTATAAAAATCCCTAAAACACTAAGAAAACCATAAAAATCTAAAGGCACTTAAAACCCCTAAAAACATAAAAAATGATAAAAAAAACTTTAAAATCCCAAAAAACCCTAAAAACTCTAAAAAACCTCTAAATCCTTTAAAATCCTAAAAAACCCCAAAAATATTAAAAATCCTTAAAAATCCATTAAAATTTTAAAACCCTGAAAACCCCTAGGAAACCCTTACAAACCTAAAAGAAAGTAAAACCCATAAAAACATAAAAAAATCTAATACCACCTAAAACCCCAAAAAGAAACTAAAAACCCACAAAACCCTAAATATTATAAAAACCCTAAAACCCGTAAAAACCATAAAACCACTACAAACTCTAAAATCCCTTTAGATCCATAAAAATGTTAAAAAACTCAAAAAAAACCCCTTAAAATTCTAACAAAACCTAAGAAACCATAAAAGACATAAAATATCTAAAAATTATAAAAAGCCATAAAACCCCTCAAAATCTCTAAAAACCATAAAAAACAATAAAAATCCTAAAAACACTTAAAAACCGTAAAAATGTTAAATACCCCTAAAAACAATAAAAACCCATAAAACCCTAAAAACACTTAAAACCACTAAAAATCTTAACAATTCTAAAACCATAACATACCATAAAATCCCTAAAAACTATCAAAATCCCATAAACCCTTAAAAATATAAAAATACTAGTAAATTCAAAAAGAAACAACATAAAAAACCATAAAAACCCATAAAACCCCTAAGAAAACTTTAAAAACCTAAAAACACTCAAAGATACCAAAAATATAAAAAATTTAAACCCCCTAAAAATACCTTAAAACCCTAAAAACCCTCTAAAACAATAAAAACCCCTAAAAATATAAATAATGAGAAGGAAATCAGAGAAGAGAAAAACCATAATCTCATGACCGTTCTCTCTCGATGGCTCCCTGATGGAACCGGCGGTGATACTTCCTCCCCCTGCAAGGGAGGGTTCTTCACTTGATCGTGATCGGGATATTGCCTTCGTTTTTCTTATTGTGCCTATTTCTCTCCACCCTTCCCTCGAATTGGTCTTTTACCGAAGGTTCCTAACCTATATGAAGGCTACACTCACTTACCATTATCGAACTCGAAAGTTCAATGTGGCTGTTGTGCTTTATAACTTGACCTTATTTGCTCAGTTCATGAAGCAATGACCCTCAATGGAGTCCTTTGAATGATTCATTTTTGGATGTTGGAACCTTCAAGATTGGGAGACGGTAGGGTTATTGGATGGATTCCATTTTATGATCCAGTTATCAATGGAGAAAGATATGATTCATTCTTGGTCTCTGGCCTCACAAAGCCTTAACAACGTCAGATTATTCCTATTCTGATGGATATTTGATCTGCACATGAACAGGGAATCGCCGCCGATTGGTTCATGGGTAAGGTTCCCAGAACTTCCTCTTCTATTTCAGAATCCATCCATTATTTTTATGCTCTGAAATCTTGTGGACTGGTATTTGTGTTCATACATCCGGACTCAAGCGATTTTCCACCCAGTTTCCCCAAGAGTTTGCATTGAATTGGACGTCTCAAAACCACCGATCGACTTTTTCTGGATCACTATTGGTAGGGAGTTTCATTTCAAACAGCTGATAGTTGTGGAGTCCTCTATTTCATTCTACTCAATATGCAGGCGTTTAGGTCATTCTAGCATTGCTTGTAGATGAAGGTGTAGCAATGTAGTTGTTATGGAGGGGGAATGGCCAGTGATGGAAGAGGTTCAAAAAATGTTGTGACATGGTATCCTATGTTAAAGGCATTACCGCAAAAAACTTCTAGGATGAAGGTATCTCATGTGTTTGAGATATAGAAGTGGGATCTTGCGATTGAGTGTGAGAAGGGAGGATTGGAGACTGGGGAAGAAGTGAGGTCCCCAAGGTTGTGCTGTAAAGTTTTGAAAGAGTAGGGGAAGGATGAAATAATGGAGGAACAAGTTTCTGGTGGGCAGGAAAAGAAGGTGTAGGCCTCGGAGGGGGAGGCTGTTGCACAGGGGTTGGTGATAGTGTCACCTTTCACTGGTTTGGATGTGGAACAAATTCTGCAGAATAAGGGGTATGTTGCTGGATTGGTAGGTGTGGATGAGAGACAAGAGGTCTTGATTCCGTATTATGGGCATGCTGGACATTGGGAGGCACTGGACTTGGATGGTGCCCCCCCTGAGTAACAGATTTGATTGTCTTAATTCTGTGGAGTCGGAGTGTATGGATGATGTAGAAGGGGATGTGGAGGAGCTGGGGGTGACGGAGGAAAGGGGGGAGGTTGTTGATACTAGGGCTATGTTTGCTGATGGTCTTGGAGCCTTTTTTTGAAGAAAATGGACCCTTATGGGATCCTCTACTTGGTGATGAATGTCATAGATAGGATGTGCAAGAGTTTCCCCTTCTTATGGATTATGATGATGGTGCATGGGATGAGTAAGGCCAATGTGAGGATTCAATAGTCCCTAGAGGTGATATGCATGATGGGTTTCAGGCATTGCACGATGGAGAAAGCGTGGACCAGATGGGGGAGGAGGCTAAGTAGGGGGAAGTACCTGGGGCAAGGGGCATTGGCAGAGCACTGTTCTGTGGTGATGGAGGGCTCCCTGAGGCATGGGATGGGGCCTTTTTCTTTGCTGGTTCATGAGGGGGGGGGCTCTACAGGTGTGTCTTATTTGCAGGGGGCTCTGGCTCGGATTTCTCATGAGCACAGGGAGGCTGTTGAACCAAGGGAGGTGATTGAGCCAGATGTGGAGGTCTGTAAAATGACTAGGGAGGAGGGGCAATTGCAGTTGGCCCTCACTAGTGTGGCGCCCGGCGTGATATAGTGTGGGGTTCCTGCCACATGCTCCCTAAATCAGAAATCCTCCTTCATCCCAGAGTAGGTTTTTTTTCTAGGAGGATGCAAGATGAATGAATTATATTATGGATATGATCGATAAGGAGAGGGAATTGATAGAGGTGGCCATTCCTTATGGGAAAGAAAAAAAATTGGCATGGGTCTCCTTAGACCCCCCCCCCCCCCAAAGAGAAAACTGGGGAAGGACTATTCCACTTTGCCAAAGACAGTGTCCACAAGAGCATCTTTCAAAGCTAAGGAAGTTTCATTTGGCAGGGGCGGTTGGCCTCTCAAGGCGCAGCATAATGTGGAGAAGCAACATCTTTGAGAGTACTACACTACCTTCCTAAATAATTATGAATTATTAGAATGGGAGTCAGTGGAGTTGGATTCTTCCTCTGGTTATGGTGTTGATGGGGATCCACTTGGGGATGGAGACTTTGATATGTAGTTTCTGCCTTTTTATCTTCTACTTTTGTGTTTGGTATTTGTGTCCTTTTCTTTCTTTGTTTTCCTTTTGGGGTTTTTTTTGGGTATGGGTCGATTGGCCCTGCTCCCCCCTGGTCTGCAGTGTCTTCTTTTTCCTAATAAATTTTGGGGGGGCCAGGAATAGCCTGGCTCCTGCATCTGCCTTTCCCTAAAACCGTAAAAATGATAAAAACCAATAAAAACACTATAAACCATCTAAAAATATAAAAACATATGAAACCCCTTTAAAATGACAAAAACACTAAAAATATTTAATATCTCTTAAAACTTGATAAACCCCAAAAACCCAAAAAACATAAAAACCCCAAAACCATAAAAACACTAAAACCCCTCAAAATCCCTAAAAACACTAAAACTGTGAAAGTCCCTAAGAAGACCTTAAAAACCTTTAAGTATTTAAAACCCCTAAAAAATAAAAAATAAATTAATACCATAAAAATCCTGAATACCATAAAAACCCTATAACCATCAAAATCAATCAAAACCCTAAATACCCTAACAAATAATAAAAATTCTATGAGGCTATAAAAATCCATAATAATGTTAAGAACCATGAAAACACTAAAAATGTATGATAACCTTAAAATCCTAAAAATGATTAAATCCACTGAAAACCAAAACAATACTAAAACACTGAAATCCCTAAATACCTAAAATGAACCTAAAATCCCCTAAAGATAATAAAAACAACTAAAAACCTTAATAACCTAAAAAAATACAATCCATAAACCCCACTAAACCTATAAAGACTTTATAAAGCTCTAAAAAAATTAAAAAGCTCGAAATACCCATAAAAACCATAAAAACTCAGAAAAACCCTAAACCACCAATGAAACCACAAAACCCCTAACACCCTAAAAACCTAAAAATCCCTAAAAACCCTAAAAACCCATAAAAACTCAAAAAGGAATTAAAATCCATAAAAATCTAAAAAACTCAAAAAACACTAAAAATACTAAAAAACCATAGAAACCTAAAAACACATGAAACCCATAAAAAACCTAAAAACACTAAAACCCATAAAATCCCTTAAAATCCCTTAAGCCACTAAACCCCCATAAAATCCAAAAAACAAACATAAAATCCCTAAAAATGTAAAAACCCCTAAAAACCCTGAAACCCCCTAATAAAACATTGAAAACGTAAAAAACACTTAAAACCAATAAAAACATAAAATGATAAAAACATTAATAGTCCCTAAAAACCCAAAAAACACATGAAAACCATAAATCCCTTAAAAATTATAAAAAAACCCATAAATACCCCCCTAAACCATAAAAAACTCTAGAAAACTCATAAACCCATAAAATCATTAAAAATGTCGAAAAACCCTTAAAACCTTAAAAAAACTAAAAACCCAAAAAAACTAAAAAACTCTAAAACCCTTAAAACCAGTCAAAATTTATAAAATCCTAAAAAATCATAAAAATCCTATAAAATCATATAAAATCCCTAAAGACATAAAGAAACCCTAAAAACCCTTAAACCCTCTATGAAACCCTTAAAAACCAAAACACTTAAACCACTAAAAATGATAAAAATCTTCAAAACCCTAAAAACCCTAAAACCCTTATAAACCATAAAAACTATAAAACCCAATAAAACCCCTTAAAACCCACTAAAACTCTAATGACTCTTTAAAACCCTAAATATGTTAAAAGTATCTAAAAAAATTAAAACCCATACAAAAATCAAAAAAAAACTAAAAACCTAGAAAAAACATAAAACCCCTAAAAACTCTAAAAACCTTCAAAATCCCTAAAAACCCTAAAAACCCATAAAATTCCTAAAAATTCCTAAAAACACCTAAAACATAAAATACCCTAAAATTTTTTAAAAACCATAAGAATCCTTAAAAACTGAATATCACATAAAAACCCTAAAAACTAAAATACACTAAAAACCCAAAAGAACCCTAAACCCTTAAATCTCTAAAACCCAAAAAATAATAAAAATCTTAAAATCCCTTTAAAATACCTAAGACTATAAAAAATCCTAAAAACCCATACAAAACATAAGAAAACCTTAATAACTAAAAAAAATTTAAAACCCATAAAAACACTAAAAACCCTAAAAATACCCAACAACCTAAAAAGCATAAAAATCACTAAAACCTTAAAAATAGTAAAAATAATTAAAACTATAAAAACCATAAAAACCAATAAAAACTATACAACCTCATTAAACCCATAAAAAAAACTATAAAAAAACTAAAAACCTTTAAAAATTCAAAAAACCATAAAACCCCAAAATAACCATAAAAATTCTAAAAACATTTAAAAACCTCAATGTCTCTAAAAACCCATGAAATCATAAAAAGGCCTTAAATATACATAAAAATCAATTAAAAACGTGAAAATGTCTAAGAAAACCTTATAAACCTAAAAATACATAAACCCCCTAAAAACCCTAAAAACCCTAAAAACCACATAAAACACTAAAAACCGTAAAACCCCCAAAAAATCCCAAAAGACCATAAAAACCGTAAAATCCTATAATATAAATAAAAATCCCTAAAAAACATAAAACTCTGAAAACCCATAAGAAAACCTTAAATACCTTAAAACACTTTAATCCCTTAAAAACCTAAAAAATGCTAAAAACATAAAAAAAACCCTAAAAATCCATAAACCCCTTAAAAATCCCACAAACTATAAAAAAACATAAAACCACAGAAACCATAAAGTCCAAAAAAACCATAAAAACCCCAAAAAACCATTTTAAACCTCTAAAAATTTTAAAAACACTAAAAAACCATAAAACCTTAAAAACCCTACAAAAACCCACAAAATCAATAACAAAAAGTATCCCAAAAAATCCTTAAAATGCACTAAAAATTCCTAAAAACATAAAACCCTAAAAACCTAGTAAAAGACTAATAAAACCTTAAAAACCTAAAAACACATAAAAAACGAAAAAACATAAAAACATCTAGAAACCCTAAAGAACCTAAAAGCCGTAAGAAACCCTTGATACCCTCAATATCCCTAGAAATAATCATAATCCTAAAAATCCCTAAAAATCTATTGCAAATTAAAAACCCATAAAACCTTCAAAACCCCAAAGAAAACCTAAAAACCATAAAAACAAAGTAAAACCCCTAAAATCCTAAAAAACACTAAAAATACTAAAAACACTAATAGGAAGCTAAAAACCATAAACACACCAAAAACCAGAAAAACACTTAAAAACCTTTAAAACCCTAAAACCCCATAAAAACCCTAAAACCATTAAAAACTCTAAAACCCCTTTAACCCCCTAATTTTTTTCAAAATATCCAAATATATTAAAACCTCTAAAATAAAAAAATAAAAAAATCCTAAAGGAACCCTAAAAACACCAAAATCCCTCAAAATCCATAAAAAACACTAAAATCCACAAAATTCCAAAAAATGCCATAAAACCCCTAAAAATGTTAAATCCACTAAAACCCCTAAAACATAACAAAAACATAAAAACTAAAAAAACATTAAACCCCTAAAAACACTAAAAACCTTAAAAAATCCTAAAAACCATTAAAACAATAAAAACCCTCAAACATTTTAAACCTTGAAAACCCACTAAAAATATAGAAAAATATTGAATCCCTAAAATTGTCAAAAACTATAAAAACCCTTAAAATTTTTAAAAACAAATAAATCCTAAAACCCCTAAAAACTATAAAAAAACCTAAAAACCTAAAAACTGCATAAAACCCCTCAAATTCCCAAAAAACCCATAAAAAGTAAAACAAACTTCTGAAAACCCTTAAATACCCTAAGAATACATGGAAAACCTAACAAAACGTAAAACTTATAAAAAACTAAAAAAACACTAAAACCCTTAAAAACCCTAAAAATCACTAAAAGACACAAAATACCATAAAAATACTAAAAAAATCACTAAAAATTCGTAAAACACAAAAACCCTAATAAATACAAAAAAACCAAAAAACACATAAAACCCATATAAACACTAAAAAACCAAAATACCCTAAAAACCCTAAAAGAACCTAAAACCCTAAAACCCCTAAAATCATAAATACCCCTAAAAATATAAAAATCCCAAAATTCCAAAAAACCTAAAAAATCACTGAACAACCAAAAACCATTTAGAACCCAAAAAATGTTTAAAAACTCTATAAAACCATAAAACCATAAAAACTATAAAAAAAATCCTAAAACCCCAAAAAAACCCTCCAAACCCCCTAAAACCCCTCAAAATCCCTAAAAATCCTAAATACTAATAAAAATACAGAAAACCATAAAATTCCCAAAAAAAATGTAAAGAACCCTAAAAACCCTGAAATCCCAAAAGAAAACATTAAAAACTTAAAAACAGCTAAAACCCCTAAATACATAAAAAAAATAAATACCCCAAAACAAAAAAACTACAAAACCCATAAAATCTTTAAATTATCTAAAAATCCTAAAATGCCCTAAAATCTAAAAAAATTACCCAAAATCCAGAAAATGTAAGAAAAAAATCACTGAAAACCCGTATAAAACACTTAAAAATCTAAAATCTCTTAAAACCCCTAAAATAATAAAAAAATATTAAAACCCATAGAATCCCTAAAATGTACATAAAATCCCTAAAACCCCCTAAAAACACAAAAACACATAAAAAAATTAAAAACCTTAAAATCCCGTAAAAACCCACAAAAATACTAAAACCCATTAAAACCATCAATAACATTAAACAATTTTAAAATCCATTAAAACCCCTAAAACACAAAAAATACCAAAAAACTAAAAACCCATAAAAACCATAAAACCTTAAAAATCCTTAAAAACCATAAAAAACCCTAAAAATACCAAACAAAAATTTAAATCCCTAATAATTGAGAAAACCCTAAAAACTATTGTTTCCGCCCAGAATTAATACCTATTGAAAATTTTCTATTTCTAAATGGTTTCCAATAGGTTTTTTCAAGGAACAAGTAACAAAAAATGGTTCTATATCTAAAGAGACATGATTTCCAAAGGTAGGTACTCTTTATGGGGTTTTTAATGATGCTTAATAACTCACATTAGTATAAAGGATTGGTGTCCATGATCATCACACCCTTTTGAGTGGAATTATTGCCTACATTGGGGATATCTTATAGTTTTAAAAAAAATTATGAATCCTTTATTGATTCCTAGGTATGATGTGGCTAATCCCAGAGTTATAATTCTTTTATTAGCATGTATAGATCTTATAATCAACTGTTTGTATTAGATTTTCTTCATCAATGGAGATATTTGTATGTATCTGAGGTTCTCCAATGCTGGAGTCCTCTTAGGTACTACTTAGAGATTCTTTGAACGTTATTATGATGATGTTGGTTTCTAATCTACTCATTGGGGCATAGTGGGGTGCATGGAGCATTTGGGTTTGGACCTCAAAGAGACTTCCTACATATCTCGTATGGATAGGAATCTAAGCCCACATATTTCGGTTGTTCTCAAGAGTGAGTATGACTTCTTGAGAGAGTAAGTTAGGGATTATTCTAAAAAATTATTCTCACTGAGAAGGGACCATGATTAATGTCAACTCATGGTGATCTAAATGCTAGTTTCGGGTATTATTCCTAATGGGGATGCCCAGATTAAGGGGAATATGATTGGGGATTACTACTGAGTAGGATGCCTATTGTGCTTGGGTCTAAGGTGGGAATCCTACGTATCCTAATTATAGCAGGAATCAAAGGTCTCATATTTAAAAGGTCACATGGATCATTCATATGTCATGATCTTCGTTAACCTCAAAGCCCACATGAGTCATGCTCGGTGTGAGAAGTAGGGAGAAGAGGAGGATACATGATACAATAAAATCTTCTTTTATCTACTGATGGACATGGAAAAAAAATCCCAAAGTGAGATGGATGGGGTTTTGAGAGAACCTACCACCAATAATACCTCTACTTCCAATATAAGAGGATAAGGGTATGACACTTCCCTCCCTAAATTGTATCCTAAAATTAGTCAAGGTTATGGAGAATGATGTAAAAGCCTTGATAGTGGCCAGAAGTCAGAGAGGAGTGAGAGTTCAATCTCCAACAAGAAAGGATAGGGGTTTACTCTAGGAGGGATGCCTAAAATTAGTTCCATAGTGAGTGAGATGGATTTCATTCCATGTTTAATGGAAAAACAAATTTAATCCTCACCCTCCCTGATTAGAATCAGAGGATTTGGGTATCATAGATGAGAAGGGGAGGACATGGTCCCAACCTTGTTTTTGATACTGGTTACTCCCTAACACTATCCTTGGGGTAGTGTTCTTCATGAAAATGGAAATAAAAATCCACACATTCATCGAGGATCCAAACCATCTGGTATGACCAGTGTGGGAAACCTATGACCGTAGAACTAAAAATCCAAATTTTAGACACACTACTGTGTCTTTTTCTATGTATTTGTAATTATGGGGGCCTTGGTTGAGGTTTCCACTTAATCCTTCTCAAAAAAGATAGAAAAGGGAGTAAAAGGTTTTCCATTCATGGATTTGAAAGACTGATGAGTGACTCATGTAGGATGGGGGAAAGGGCGAACCAAGGTGGCTCATGTCAGGGGTGCTCCATGCAAGTATGCCTTGGTGAATTTATAGCACCTTGGGAGATAGACTACCAGGGTGACTACAAATGTGTGAAACCTTGATCACACTTTCAATGGTCTCTACAGGTGTTCCCAGAAGTGACTCACATAGGTCCCTGGTTGAGGAATGGTGCCTTGTTCTAGTCTTCTATAATCATGGGGTGAGAGAGTTCCTTGCAAGGTATTCTTTATTTTAAACCCTAGGAGGACATTAATTTCACAATCACCATTTAATAACTTCTTATTCATGTTTTTTATTTCTAACTAGAAAATTTTAGAGGGATTGAGTGAAGCATTAGGGTGAAAAAAGTGTCAGTTGTATTTCCAAATTTTCCATCCATCCAAATAAAGACCCCATGGTCCTATTTATAGGAAAATATTTTACCGTAGGTGAAGGGTCATACTCTCTCAAGTGTATCTCTTAGGGAAGTCATGTAGGATAGTGTGTAGGGAGATTAAATATTCTAGCGTGTGGGTACCCTACGTTAGGACAGTGTTTTGGGGGGTTACTTGGGCGAATGACCCTTGGAGGCTTTTGAGTTCCTTGGACTTCTTGGGTTTTCCTATTTTTTTTCATATTGAGGTATTTCCATTTTTCTCAATTTCATCTATATGAAAAAATGGAGTGTCAACAAAATCCCTCCTTTAGGAATGGATGTGATCAAAAAAGTTGGGTTTGATCCAAAAGTAAAGGGATGAAAAGGATTGATGGTTCATGAATGCTGAGGAGAATGAAGATGGTTGTTTGACTGAGCTTCAATTAGTGGATGATGGGGCTCGGGTGGAAATTCCATATATAAATAGTTATGTTGAAGTCCTTTTGTAATATATGATAGGGAGACTCTATCTTGTGGATGCTCCTCCAGTTTTCTCCAAAAATGAAAAGAATTTTGTTTCCAATCATATATGAATTCATCACTATTATCTTCCTATGATCATAACATCGAAGTTTATTTTCACAGCATAACATATTCATTCCGGATAATCATAATCACAATTATTGGGATGTAGGTGCTCTAATTTTTACCTATGCTAAGGGGCCTAGTGGGCATAGTTTGACTGTTTTGAGGGATGTATGGACAACCCTAAAAACATTATGCTTTTTTATGTGATCAACCTATTTTTTTTCATAGTCCACATATGTAGGGGACTCCTTGGAAGAGACAAGGATTTTACTTAGGCCTCCATTTCTAATATTTTTTCATAATAAATTTTATGCCTCTTTATTTTCATTACTAAATTTTTTCTAAACCACACTGAGTGCATGTATAGTTAGTTGAGACTCAACATTTTTATAGAGTTACCTTTGGGGGTTTTCAATATGGCAAGTATTGTGTCTCTTTTCATAGAGATTTTAAATTCATAAAAATTGGTTGAATAAAGTGAGTAATTTTGGTTGAATAACTCTGACTATAGATTTTGAAATGATAACCCAAATAGGGCTTCTGGGCTGAGAATATTATGACCTTCTTCAGATATCTGGTGGGGAATCTTGAGCCACGATTTTGTGGTCCATGGAACTAAACAAGATATTATTAAATAGATGAGGTCTCTACTGATGAAGAAGTTACCACTTATTGACAAACCCATTTTTTGGGCTGTTTTATTCAAGTCCAACTTTGGAACGTACTACATAGTCAATAGTAATATTCTTTGGATGAAAATCCTTAAATTTTTTTTAACAACTTATAAAAAACCAACTAGGCAATATAACAACATAGTCAAGAAAATAAGTTATCAGGAATTATGGAATTCTGTTTTTGATAGTATATGATTAAGATTTATATTTCTCAAGAACACTCCAAGTGGTTTTTTCAAAAGGATTTTTCCGAGAATGAAGGGAATATATGTACTAGTACATGACCTAAATAAGAAACCGCTCTAGCATAAATTTGTCTTGAGTGAAGGAGGGTACATTTTGTTATATAACCAATGTTATAGGGAAGAACACTTTTTGACAAGGATTAAAGAATCGTGCAGTTTATTATCGTGTGACTAAGGCATTTACTATGTAGTTCAACATATTATAACGGGGAAATTATTAAACATATTTTAAATTCATTCCACATGGGCATCATGGGTGTATAATTTAAGGTAATTATATTTGATTGAAAGGTTGATTAATCCCCCATTCATGGTGATTTATCCAAAAATATTCTACCATATTTAGGCATGATAGGAGGAAGTATTAAGATAGGATTTAGGGAATTATGGATCCAAAAAGTGTTATAGTAAATCGTCTTATGACGTTAGAGGAGGCATCTCCTGAGGATGAAGTTTCCACTAGTTAAAAACCCCGTTTTATGGGATATTTTATGGGAGGATAATTTGGGTACATATTGTATAGAAAATTGTGGAATCCTTTGGCCATCAAGCCTTGAAATGTTTGAGTGACATATGTAAATCCAACTAGGGAATGTTACAACATGGTCAGGAAAATAATTCATCAATGATTCTAAAATTCTATTGATAAAAATTTGATGGTAGTTTGCGGAGATTCATATTTCCTTGGGCATAGAGTGTTTTTTTGTGAAATTAAAGTACCTAAATAGGAAAGCAAAATTTTATGTTAGAGTTTCCATGGAATCAAGAGAATAGTTTCTCTATGCAGGTCAGATTGAATCACATGAAATGTGGTGCCTGTAGTTTTAGGTTGTTTGACTAGGACCATAATATCATGGAATCAGTAGGTAATATACGGTCTTATTAGACAAAGGTTTATGTTTTATAATTTGGACATAATAGAGGAAATTGTAAACCACAGTCTTAGGGGTTTCCAGATCAAGATAGAGAACATGGGAAAATATTCATGGTATGACAACTAACATTGAAATGTGGGGTGTAGTATATTGTCTTTAAAGAATATATAGATATAAGTGGATTCTCCCAAGGGTAAAATTACCGCTATTTGAAAACCCTATTTTGTGGGATGTTTTATGCACGACAAAATAGGGTGCATACTTTATAGTCAAATAGTGGAATCCTTTGGCAGACCAACCTGTTTTGTGGTCCATTTTATTCAAATACGACTAGGGAATATTGCAACATAATTAGGAAAAAGAGCTCATAGGTATCATACATTATGCTACTAGAAGCTGAAGAAAGATTATGAAGATTTGAAAGTGTTCATTATTAGGATTATGATGTGTGGAAGGGATATGTATGCAAAAAAATGAATAGTTTGAACCAATATTGGCGATTATTTGGATGTCCTTTGTATAGACCCGACTCATATGTAGAAGTGGGACATCTTAATTTTTTTGGAGGGATTTTTAATGAGGGGACCCAAAATAAAACCCCAGCATGGATAATTGTTTGAATTCCATAGAAGGTTCATTTTTCTTTACATCATGGGTGGTACTATCATTAAGACCTAAGCATCACTATGTATCTCAATAGTATGAGAATCAATCCACGCTTATTTATAAAAATAAAGGTCCCCCATACTGATTGAATTAATGTGTGGATGACATGGGGGTTTAGATAGGAGTTCACATAGTGGGTGAGAACTCATATTGGATCTCCTCATATAGATCTGACTCAAACATGGGAGAGTAGAGGAATTTCCCATGTTTCTTTACAACTCGGCCTACGATTAAAGATTTTTACATCACTATGTATCTCATAGGGTTGAGAATCAAGACACACATAGTTCTTGAAGAACCATGTAGTTAATCGTCATGCGATAAGGAAATGGTTGATTATAAATTCAAAAGGAATATTGTGGTTGGACTAGGGTGTAGGAACTAGGTGTTACTACATGTATCTATAGAGAAAGAATAAAACTACATATAGTTCTTAAACAGATCATTTAGTTTGTTGTCATACAATGAGTATATCTGGTGTGTCTTTTAGGGTCTTATATCTGAGACCAAAATAGTACCAATGTGAATTGATATACCTTACTCATGTGGATAAATCTTTTACCAAACTCCTAATCCCACATGAGCTATTCTCGGTGTGATAAAAAAGGCATGGTAAAGTTTTCTTTTACAGGGTGAAGGAAACACAAGTGAAGGATAGGGGAATTTTTATTTTAAGGTGGTTGGGCTAGGAGATATGATCTATATATCACTATGTATCTCATCAAGATGAAAATCAAGACATACGTAGTTATTAAAACCTCATAAAGTTTAACATCATGTGTTAAGGACAAAGATAAATGGTCATGAAAGGATGGAAATGTTGTGGATAGACCAGGATGTAGGACTTGGGTGTCACTAAGTATCTTGATGGGGAAAGAATCAAGTCACATGTAGTTATAAAAAGATATATCTTGTGTATGTTTGAATTCATACATATGTGGTAAAAGTTATTTTGTAGTTTAATTGTGGCTAGAACCAGGATTAAATATGTGGGCATCACTGTGTATCTTTCTAAAGAAAGAATCAAGCACATGTAGTTCTTGAACATGTTCCCTATGTAGGCCAGATTCATAAATAGAAAGAAGGGGAATTTGTTTATTGTGGTTGTGGATGGACACAATATTAGAGATATGGACATCACTATATCTGTTGTTGAAACATGAATCAAGAAATATGAATTTCATGAAATGTTTCCACACACCATCTAGGTTTTGTCTTAGGGAAGGGGGCTTTAAATATTTTCCTAATTAATTATTATGTCCAAAGAATGAGGTATAGGTGTCATTACATAGTTCATTGTAATTAAATTCTATCCAAATGTTTTGGAAATTTTTGATATGTAGATCTGGTTCATACACAAGGAATGGGAAATTTTTCTTTGTGATGGGGGATGGACCTGATAGTGATGATCCAGATGTCACTACATATCTCACTACAATTAGAATAAATCCACACGTAGTTCAGGGATAGATCATGCAGTTTACTATCATATGATGTTGACATTGGTCATGCAATTTATCATCTTGTATTAATGACGTGTGAATTTTGGGGGTTATTCCTATAAAAGGGGCCCCAAATTTAATTATGGAGTGAAAATTATGTAAATGGGGCATATGCATGGGGTATTCCCAACATTTCTTCATCAATTTTGTCCAAGAGTCTATCTAAAACCACTGAGGGGTTAGAGTGATGTGATTAGGATCTTCATGTGAGATGGAGGCCCATTTTTAATGGACCATGAGGGATATCTCAACTCATTGTACTTTGGGGGTTTAACGTCATGTGAAAAGGAAGTAAACCATACAGTTTAAATTCATGCGGTAAGGACATTGGGTGTATTATATTTTTGTGTCATATGACTAAGACCTTATGCCATGAAGTTTATTACCATGTGATAAGGAAAATTATGCCACACAGTTTAATGTCATGTGATACA
The DNA here is from genome assembly GCA_963277665.1 of Viscum album. Taxonomy (NCBI): domain Eukaryota; kingdom Viridiplantae; phylum Streptophyta; class Magnoliopsida; order Santalales; family Viscaceae; genus Viscum; species Viscum album. The sequence continues at coordinate 1,418,336,820 of OY728136.1, read as the reverse complement.
GACATTAGGTTTTTCATTTTAAGTACATGCACCAAAGACCCACTTTGTAGTTTAACACATTGAAACTTGGACGTATATGGTTCTATGTAGTTTTACATCTTGCAGTAAGGATGAATTTCATGTAATTACACACAATATTTATTTAGGAACCTTTCATTGGTTGGGTCTATAATGAGTTCTACATCCATTGATATTAAGGAATAATATCCATTAGAGTGGACCCTATGTATAGAGTAAGGTCCCTACCTCTTTGAATCAATCTATGGAGGAATGAATGGAGGCAGACATTCTTATTGAAATCTCACACTATCTGATTTTGGTAGACCTCCAAATGATGAAGGTTATGAAATTTTTTCATCCAGAATTTCTAATTCATCCAGTAATTTCTAGGACTGTTCAACTATAGAGAAATTATCACATATGGAAACACATAGAAATGGAAACTGAAACTCAATGGGCATGACTACTTCTATCCCATATACCAGTGAATACAGGGCTGCCTGTGTGGTAGTACAGGTCATATTCTGGTAATCCCATAAGTCTTTCAAGAACTTTTAAGTCCAAGACTTATTATCTTTATCCACAATATTCTAGATAATTTTTGATAGGATCTTGTTGAAAGCCTCTCTCTATCCATTATTCTCTGCATGATAGCAGTATGAATGGTTATATTTGATATTATACTCCTAATATTGCTTCTATACCTCAGAAAAAAAGAATTTGGTGCCATCATCCTTCAGTATGGTATTAGGGACCCCAAATTTGTTAATAATTTTTGCATTGAAGTTGATAATATTTTTTTTCCCTTGAATTCTTTGAGGGGTATTACCTCACTCTATTTAGATAATAAATCGGTAGTAGTTAAGATATATTTTAATTACTTTGTTTTAGACGGAGGGTATGGCCCCACAATATCCATTCCACATATGAAAAATTTCTAGAAGTATTTTGATGAATGTAGAAACATCAGGGGTTGATGGATGATGTTGGGATGAACTTGTAAGGAATGAAATTTCTTGGTGAAATATATTAAATCTGAACTCATCGACGACCATAAGTATCCATGTATTCGGATCTGATCTAAAATCATGTATCATGAGTAGTGGGAACTTCAATATCTTGCTTGTACTTCATCCATGATGGCCACCATCTCTTCTCCATGGATTCATCTGAGAAGGACACCATAAAATACTCACTTATAGAGGACATTTTGGTAATTTGGACTATCATATAGAGTGAAATTAACCACCTGCCTCCATATTTGTTCTTTCCCAGTTCTATTTGGTGGAATTACATTGTCTTTGGGGTATTCCATGATTTGTGTTATCCATCCCATGGTAGGACCATATGGATCAAGGATGGGTTTTACTTCATTAATCTCATTTGTTCGGACTTGAACAAAAGGTGAGACCATAGGGAAATGGGCAATGATGATGACTGTTTCATCCTGGTTTGGATCTGCTAGGGTTTTGGAAGCATTTTCTAATGCATTGGCCTTGATGTTTTATAATCATGGGACATGAGTCAATGTTTTCTCTGAGTGGAATTCTACCATTAACCCTCACACATAATAACATAGGGGAATTAGATCCTCTTTTCTAATGGCATAATCCATGTTGACTTGTTTCATTACCAACTTTGATTCTCCTTTCACCTCCAGGTGGTTCACTGGTATTTGAAGTTCCAATTACTGGCCTATAATGAGAGACTGATATTCTACCTCATTGTTGATAGAACCTTATGATAATAGGAAGGATTACGATAACACTACCTTCAATAGGTAGATAATAAAAATCTCTAACCCAACTTTGTTGAGCTTAGTATCTTACATTATCTTTCCCATTGGGATCTTGGATACACCTTTAAAATACATTCCAAAAATTTAGGGATCACCATTAGTAGGGAATATATCCTCATATATCAATTCAGTATTTAACAACATTTGTCCTACAGATGGGTTCTCAGAGAGGAAGTATGCTAAGTCCTGAAATTTTACTTATTTTTTAGGCACAAAATGTATGTCGAACTTCCATAGAAAAACTACCCACTATTCCAAATGTCATGTCAACATAGGACTACTAAGGATAAATTTGAGTGGGTTATGTGAGAAACCAAGTAGACCTCATAATGTTGCATATACTACCTCAGCTTATGAACATAGAATATTAATTTTTACTATCTCTTCTTGATATCTGAAAAATTATTCTTAGCTTCGATCATGGTTTGACTGAGATAATAAAGTCTATTTTCAGTAACACGATCATTATTTTTTGTAAGTATGGTTCCCAATGATCTCTCTAAGGATGTAACATAAAATATTAGTGTATTTTCTTCAACAGGTGGCATTAATACCAGTGGACTCAATAATTATTTCAGGAGGTTACTAAAAACTTCCTAATAGTCATTGTCTACTGGTTTTTAGCCCATTTCTTTATTAGTTTGGGTAATGGAAAACACATGCCTGCAAGGTTGAATATGAAGCATTGGAAGTAGGCCAAGTGTCCTTAAATTCCTCTTAAATCCTTCATGTTTTTAAGAGGTTACATTCCAAGAATAAATCTAGTTTTCTTAGGATCAACTTAGATTCCATGATTGTGTAGAATAAAGATGATAAATTTTCCTATGATTACCCCAAAAACACATTTCATGGGTTTCATCTTTAATCTATGTTAACAATGCTTGTTGAATATGGTTTCTAGGTTATATAAGTGGTTAGAAAATTTTTGGGACTTGAAAAATATACCATAAATGTAGAATTCAACAAAATTCCCAAATAAGGGTTTGAAGATGTGATTATGGCACTATGGCACATAGCACCGAAATTCTTTAATCCAAAGGTCATTACCATACAACAGAATACTCTATTGGGGCTCTAAAAGTTGTGGTGTATTCATCTTTTTGGGCTATTTGAATGTGGTTGTACCCTGAGTATCCATCAATGAATGATATGTCTTATTAACTATCTGTTTCCTTAATCAATAGTTTTGTGAATGGAACCCAAAAGTTTTCTTTTGGAAAATGTCAATAGAGATCTCGAAAATCGATGAAAACTTTGGTTTTCCCATTATTATTATTTACTATGAAAATATTTTTTATCCTTTTTTGATAATTTACCTCTAAAATAATTTTTTCCTTGATTATCTTCTCCACTTCAGTATCACTTTTTTATGTGTGATTCATGTGTGTCCTTATGGCTACTTGCTTGTATCCTTGATGGTCTTATAGAAAAACCAAGTGATGGGTGGACATATTTGGACTAAGACATGAAATCTCTATGAAGTTCTAGGAAAACATGTCTTGATGTTTCTTGGAAAGGATTTATATACCTCATGTTATTTCTAATTCATGGATTCAATTATTAGAGCGGGTCATGGATCTTCTTGTATACCCATATTTATCTCTCAAAGTTCATTCACGGTAGTAGAAACTCTATTAAATACTATAGGGGCATCCCTTAGTTATTTCTATTCTTTTTTTTCTGTAGTATTTACTTTTTCCTCCTCTATTTTGGAATTTTGTGACAAATAATTTTCCTATTAAGGAAGGGGGAGTCATTATTTAGACATCCATAAGATAAGGAAACCATTTTGGGCTCACTTATTGGAATGAATACTTCTTGGTATCCTAAATGGGAAACAAAGAACTAAGAATGAGCCTCTTCACTTTTTACTATTTTCATATCTACTTCATCCATCCTAGATGATTGAAATTGTATTTTTTTGGAGCTTAGAAGATGAAATGAATAAATTTTTATTCAGGATTTCATTAAAACCTATACAGTTGATAACTTCTTCTGTTCCATCAGTCTAATCATTCATGACTGAAATTATGGATCTTGATAAATGAGTGCATGAATTAGGGCCCACTCCTTTGATTTTATTAATGGGAAGCACATAATCTATACTGATCTTATTTAAAGGGTTAATTATGATCATATACAATCCTTTAGGGGAATTGATTCGAGTGACATCATCCACCAAGGACCTTTTTCCTCCTTATTGATAGAATCTTGATTCAATGCACTAGGACTCACATGATTTGAATGGGGAATTTTCAACATGAAATGTACCAATTTGAACATTGATATAGTATTTGAGATGTTTATGGTATGATGAAGGAATGGAATCTTGCTAATGTAGCCAATTTCTTCCTTGAAGATGATTGAATGTTGTATCCTAACAAACAACCATTAACTATGAGTCAAACACGAGATCCCTAAACTGATTTATAAGTGTGGTCACGCCAAGATTCACATTTTCAATATTATCATAACCTTGTAGCATCAATTCATAGGGAGACATGTGAGATTCATTGAGACCCAGTTGGAAAATCATCTGGGCCGGAATTAGGTTGAAACATGATCCATTGTCAATAAAGGCTCATCAAAAATCAATTTCATTTATTCGCCTAGATATATACAAGGGTATGACATGTACTTGTATGAAAACATTATCATCCTGGTTGGTGAATGTGATAAATACATGGTATTCTGTAGGATCATTCTCTACATGATATACCTCAAAAACAGCAAGTTCAACTTCAAACTCCCAGGGGCTTGACAAGGCCTCGATGAGTTCTTCTCAAAGATATTTTGATAGACTTAGGGAATAAAACATTGATAACATAGATAGAACTTAGGCCATTTTCTTCAAGACATCATATTTCTAACCTTGAGGTATATGCTTCTCCACATGGTGATCCTCTTTTGTAGTCACGTTATGAGCCTATGTTCCTAATGTGGATGGATTGTACCTTGGGTTATGATCTATAAGCGCTTCTGTTATCAGTGGATTATGCCAATTTGGTCGGATTGCCCACTGAGAAGGTAGTGGTGCATCCTCTAAATGGTCTTCCAAGTTAATCATGTCTGGGGAGACTCAATCATGTGTGGAGGATGAAATTACTTGCTCTTATTGATCTCACTAGAAATCTTTCCAAATAGTTTCATCTATGGATACGGTTTGAGTAGGGGATTGGTTGAGGTTGTGACTTCTAGAATGACCATGTATTCCTCTTCATAGTCAACCTCAATGATGTCTAACCCTATTTCCACAATCATGTGTAGGTAAATAGGGTGCATAATCATACTAATAATTTGATAAGGGATTTGTTAAGTGAATAAAATTAATGGAACTAAAGATCAATTCCTTGTATGATGAAGATTCTACATGACTGGTGGACTATTGTAGTTTCATTTGGCGGGGCTTTACATGTTCTTTTAGGACTTCCAATATGATTTTGACTAAATTCATGGATAAATTTGGACACGACACAATATCATATTCATGAATTTCTTCTTAACCACTTAGCCATGTCTCTTTTTGTAGGATTGGAATTTAGATGATTGAACTAATAATGGGGATGGTTGTGCAGTGGAAGAATATATCAAGGGCATGTGGGATATTTTAGTTGTGTTCATATAACAACATCAGTATGTTTGATCATTTTTCTAACCATCCAGTCATAAAATTCTACATAGTCTTGATTTTATCTTGTTTCCACTTATTTTCCTCATACAGATTGGTAGTAGAAACACAAGATACTTTGGCAGGTGTTTTTTTGTTTCACCTTCTCATAGTCCACCATATTTTGTAGGGGGTCTTTAAAAGCAAAAAAACTTGGATGTCGTGCCCCAATATTTTATGGAAGGTGAATTAGTTTTTCAGATCTTTATCGCCTTAGTTTCCTGGATTCTTGGGTTTTTGAAGCTTGATTAATATTTTTTCTAATATCGAGATGAAGTAGTTAGGGATTTGGTGATTTTCAAAAAAAATAGACCTTGAATTTCATCTCCTAATATTGTTTTCACTTCTGATCTATTTTATCATCTTGGAGAGGAGGGCATGGTTCCTAACACTCAGGAGGTTGAGTCGTATGATAGAGTGCATACTTTGAAGTATGAGTGGGTACAGGGTCCTGATTAAGTATAACTACAATGTCCAATACTTTTCTAATTTTCCTTCTCTACTTTGTTGGAATTACTCGAGACATTTCTTTGGTATCTATTATAGATATTTCCACATGTTAGGAAATTGATTCATGTTCTCAAAACCCTCTTGTGTATTTCATAGGGATCAATGGTGTATGAAACTCCTCTTGGAGATTTTTTACATAAATGTGAAATAAATCATCTTGAAAGAGTTCTAGTTTTAAGTAGTATGTCAATCATTTCCTCTACGTTATTAAATATGAGACCCTTTTATTCTCCCATTGTTTGTAGTTTCTAATGTCGATGATTTTTGTCTTCTGCAGTGTTGATTTGAATTGGAAGAGAAACTTCTGATAAAGGTATTCCAACCCCATAATTGACCAAGACTACAAACATGTGTATAACACGAAGGCTGGTCCTTGTAGCAATTCCATGAAAAACCTGAGTTTCATCGTCTCCTGTTGTTCAGGTGTACCCATCATGTGAGCATGGTGAGAAACTAAATGCATCAAGTACTACATTGGATCACTCGATCCATTGAATATTGGAAATGTGGGATTCCAAAAGTTTGGTGGTGGAAGAGTTAGATCTACCCATTCTGGATAATAATTCTTTTCTATCTTTATTGGTGTATGTCATTCCTCCTTGGATTCAAATCGATCTGTTAGTGACAAAATAGTGTTCATAAGAATTAGAGGAATGTATGGTTGAGGCAAGTCTTGAATAGGTGTGATGGATGGATCATGGATGCTTGTAGTGCCTAGTAGGACCACTAGTGGTGGAACTGCTGGTATCTGTCATAGGAAACCCATAGAGGAAGGCCTAAAGGGAATTGTATAACCCTACTCTATTTAAACACACAATGAAGGGAATTCATGATCTTCTTTTGTGATATCCAAATATATTTTTGGTTAGTATCATAAATTGATAAGATGTTCCAGGTCTGCTTTTGATATCATGAAAAACTCTCTTTGTTGAGGTGTGCCAACTATAAGTGTAGGTTAAGGATCTACTTGAAAATATATCTAGAAGAAAGGCTACCTCAGATTAATTCTGCATTTAGTCTCCTCAATTCTTTCATTTATTCCTCTAGATTAGTAAATCTTTCCTCCATTTAAAGGGACTTATCCTCTCTAGAAAGGAGGTGAGACATGATTTGACCGCTACATTTTTCCTTTTCATATGACTTTCGAGGAGGTAAAGGTGGATTGTTTGAGGGAGTGCACAAATTCAGGTAAATCCTCTAGTTTTGAGAACACACCCCTCCTCCAATTGTTTTAGTGTGGACCACATCATGAACCAGAGCTTCCTCTTCTAACTCCTATGAATTGGTCTCATGTTATTCAGAATCTGCAAGGGAGGATTTGATGATATTTACTGATTTTAAAGGAATTGTGGGCATTCTATCACTGTATTTGGAAGGTCTCCTTCTTATTCACCCCCATGAGGCCTTTTACTCTCCTTTTATGATTATTTGGGAAATTTTCAATGGAAATTAACCCAAAGGGAACCTCTAGATAGTTCATGCATATGTGTTCCATTTGAAGGTATTGGATTGTGGAATGGTATGGACTATGAGGATTTATTAAAGGATATCTTCCCTAATCTATATAAAATTGATTATTTCTAGGTATTTTGATGGTGAGGTGACCCCCCCCCCCTGTATCCCTATGGGTTGGCGAGATTCTCATTTCTCTTTCACAACCCTTTGTGTATGATTTACTAACCTCAGGGGTTGGGTTAAAAAAATCCCCTAGCCTTGTGGGTTGGGGTTTCTCCCAAAATGTCATGGATGAAACTACCATGGATGATCTTCTAATTCTATATATTTTTTCTCGAATTTGTGTTGGGTGCATCATTAGGCACACACTTGAGTTGACCATTTCCAAATATCGATGTGTTATCTCTAACATTTGCATTATATGATAAAAAATTTCTCCTAAATTGGAGGCTTTCCTGATATTCTCATATCCCTGATACAAGAGTCACTCAATAGCCCAGTCTCATTTATCCTCGAATTAGTGAGAGTTAGTCAGGGCTTATTTTTGCTGAGCATGTATTTGATTATAAACAAACTCCACTTGATTAATCCAGCCTGAAGCTATATCATTTCACATTAAAAACATCGATGGGATTTTCTAGTTAGGTATAGTAGTGAAATTTAATGTTCCATGCACACCCCCTACTCTGATACGAACACTAGATGGGGTATCCATGATTAGCTTTTACAACCTCATTAATACTCCAAGGCATGCACATTGAAGGAATCCTTTCTATTTTTAGATCTTTATATGTCCTCAACCCATGAGATATTCTAATTCAATTTATCATTGAAACCCTTATATTACATTGAGGTAACTTTGACACTCATCGTATGGTAATTGTTTTGATTTCATGTGATGAATAGTTTTCCATATGTTGAGGTAGATATTATGAATAAAATATTTTGGAAACACATATGGAATTTTGTATTGAGGGGTATCCATAGACCATAATGTGACTGGTATGCCACACTTAGACATTGGGTTTCTTATGTTTAGTATGTATTCTTCGTCTTTTGTGGGAGGTTTCTCTACCCGGACATACCAGAGTTGATGCTTTCTGGTCACTTTATTATAGGAAAAAAGAACGGTATGGACTTCCTCTAGTGTACTAGAAAGTAAGATACCCAGGGTGGTTTGGATAAGGAACGTTTCCTTGAGCTATATTCTGTTTGAGAAAGTATTTTACCTACAAATGATAAGGAATCAGAAATTACTGGAATTGTTATCGAAAATTCCTTGTTATAGGAGGGATTTATCTTCACTACACTAACAATTGGGTAATTCTCTTAACAATTAAAAACACTCATACAAAAATAATTTTATCCAATAGCTACATCATGGGGAGGAATACCATGGAGGATTATAGTAAGGGGAAGAACCTCTTGCTCCTTGAACATCTATCCACATAGACAAATTCCATGGATTTCATTTGGATATGGTCTCTTGATATCGATTAAATTGTGGGAAAGAATAAATATTTCATAGTTATGTGTCCGATGAGGGCCTTCAGAATTAGTATTACTACTCCTGTAATTTGGTAACAGGAGGGTTGGATCTTGAGCTACCATAGATAAACCTCTAATGGATTCAATAACTCAAGCATTAAGAGAATCTTGATCATAGATCAACTCTGGGTTTTACAATCATGTTTTATGAGGCTTTTTCTTAGATTTCTTATTACTCATGCTTTGCACCACTTACTGGGATAAGTGGTTGTCATGTGTAGGTGTGTGTCTCTTCATTGGAATGAGCATTATGACATGCTAATTACCTTCATTTGGAGCTGTTGTATGTTTTTATCTAGTTGTCCCTATAATATGGGTAATTTTTCTCCATGACCCTCTTGGACTGAAGGAGATGTGTGTATCTTCTCTGGGGTGGTACGATGATAGGCCACCCCACTTGGGGGGATAGAGTTGCATGTTCATCCCTCGGGTAATACTATCATCACCATTATGATGTACTGGAAAGTCTGTAGGATGTGGTCAGGGATTTGCATCTACCCTTTCACTATTTACAGGATATGCTATGTGACATTAGTGACTGGAATGGGGATATATCCCCATTATATATCTCGAGTAGGTGTATGTTTCTGGTCTTATCCTATATTTCCTACCAGTGGATACTGATAATACTCATGTGTAGGGGAAGAGAGTTGGGTATTCCTTCTACTCATCATTGGGACATTCTGACTAACTTCTACGGGTGCTTCCAAATGAGGTTTTTGGTAGGTTTGGTGGGTCCGGGCAGGTGTATAATTATGCTCGTAGTATGCCGCTGGATTTGTATTAAGGGTTTACTTGAATACTACCAGATGATTCAGGTGGCTAGCTGAATGAAGGTGGAAGGGTGTATGTGTTATCTTTAAAATTGAAACCAAATTGGGTTGGTGTGATTATTCAGAGGAGGAAAAAGTGTGACCTTGCTCCTTATTGGCTGGTCACCATCCTCAGTGGGCCATATTGCATGCCTAGTTTTAAAGGTCATGGGATGGAAAGTCAAGGACAACACACTCATCATGTTGAAAGGTTATTACCACACTTAGTTGGTGGTGGGGATTTCTAGTAGGATCCCTTAAAAAGGACTCATGTGTCTTATGGGTGAGGCCTTATGTTCCCTCTATTAAGAACACTATGTGTATAAGGTTGTATTTGTTGTAAACAGTTGTTAATGAAGATCCAATTTAAGAAGGAGATGATGAAGAACTCCAAAGTTATTGAGAGTGATAAATTCATACGATTATTGAAATGATCTTAAGTTTAAAGTACATGTATCAATGGTGATACATTTTCTACAACAATGAAACAATCTCAGAGAGTGTTGAAGGGATTGAAGTTATAAACTGATCATGAAACATATCACTATTAAAAGAAACCATGAAAGAGTCTACTTGAAGAGACATGAATTATTTCATGAGGGATTATGTGGAGATTTTAATATTTAAGAATTATCGTAAAAAAGTTGAGAAGATGATTCCAGTCATATTCAGTGTTGACTGGAAAGACTGATGTTGCTGTAAGACAGAGAAGTTGGGAAGTTGCATTACTTTCCATGGTGAATTCGATGATGGTAAAACCGATCATTCAAAGAGTATATATCATCATGGATGTAGTTCACGATGAAAGACATTTTCTATTCAAGAATCTAGATGATAGTGAAGAAGCATGGGTGTTCTTTCTGAAGTAGATATTTATAGTGGTTGTGTTTCCCAGCATTTTTCAAATATTTGGACCTCCAAATTGGGATTTGGTTTTTTGGAAATGGAAGGATTTATGCATAGGAGAGAATGAAATGCAAAATGGAGAAAGAAATAAAAAAAGGAAAATAACCACGTTGCTTGGAACATAGACCACATACAATGTTTTGGGAATGGTTTGTGGCTACGTACCTGGCAGTGGGAATGGTATGCATGGCGTTTTTCTGAACTGAAAATGGTTTGCAGTGATGGTTCATGGATGAAGGAGTTGCGGTATGCGGGATGGCTCATCATTAGTATAAGAGATGTAGTACCTGGACTTGAAGACTTATGATACGTGGAAGGTTAATGGTATGCAGATGAAGGTTTGCATGATTGCTGTTGTTCGTGAAATAGGAGTGGTACGCGGTGGAGTCTTATAGTACATGGATGAAGTTTAGTATGCGATGAAGTTTTTCCCGCATTTAAAATTTTGGTAAAAAGGATTAGGGAAATTTGAAAAATTAGTTTCCTATATAAGGAGTGTTAATCCCATCATTATGTGAGAGTGAATTCGATAAGAAAATATCATCACCGTAGAATAACTCAACTAAGTCTGAAAGTGGTATGCATGAGAGATTCTACGTAAGACGAAGTGGTACATGAAAGAAGAAATGGTTTGCGAAATTTTAATGAGGAGTCCATAGAAGAGATTTTTCAAAAGAAAAGGTAGTATGAGGGAGATGAAATAATTAGCAGAATTTGAAACAAAAGTCTATGGAAGGAAGAATTGGTATGCCAAGGTGGTATGAAGAAGCAGTACGCAAAGTCAGTAGGCTAAGGCGTTATGCAGTGGTGGTATGAAAATGCAGTACACGAAGGTGGTACACAGAGGTGGTATGCGAAGGTAGTACATGAAGGTGGTACATAGAGGTGGTATGAAGAGTTTTTAAGAAGAGGATGTACATGAAGGCGGTGCGCAGAGAAGGTGTAGAGCATGGAGGAGGTGAGGTGCATGGAGGAGGCATGATGCGGGGAGCATGAACGGTGTGAAGGGCAGGCACAGTGTGCAGAAAAGGAGAGGTGCATGGAGCAGGCGCGGTACATGGAGAAGGCATGGTATACGGAGTAGAGGCAGTATGCATATCATAGGTGGTACGTAGAGCAAGAGCGATATGATGAGTAGGCACAGTATGCAGAGCAGGCATGGTATGAAGACGGGGCATGGTATGCGGAGCAGGTGTGGTGTGCATATTAGAGATAGTTCACAGAATTAGGGATAGTTCATGGAAACAAAAACATCATAAAGGGAGTTTTATATTCTAGAAAAAAGGGGAAGATGTTCTATTTCATACAATAATTTCACTAAAGGAGAAGACTGAATATAAAAGAGCATCAATTTAGGACTCCAATGAAAGCAGTGTCTCATGTTGAACAGAGATGAAGACTTTTAATGAGAATCTGTTGAAGATACCTTCAATTTGATAAATTATGTGATACCTATCCCAAGGCAGTGATCTAGGGGGAGTCAATGGAAGTGATCTGATGGAAGTAGTGGGCCATCCCTAAACCTTTGTAAAGGTAGTGTTCCTGGGACAGAGTGACTATGCTCGAACCTTTTGTAATCTATAGCTAGTGAAGATTAGTGGAATTATGTATGAATGGAAACCTATCAGTGTATGATCCTTGGAAGTAGCCCTTTATTGGTGAACTAAGTAAAAGTGTTGTGTTTTCATTCTACATGTGAATGTTTTAATTACTAAAAATACCCATGATACAGGTTCAAAGAAGTTCCTACCAGCATGGGAACAAGATCCAGTAAAGATGATAAAAAGTTGACACCTGGATTCACCCCACCCCCCTCTCAGGGTAGTCTAGGGTCCTTTAATTGTTATAAAAGGGAAAATGTTTACATATGTTGGGTACTCTTCAGTAATTTTATTCAGAAGAGGATTCGAGTTTTCTTTCCTAGGTCAATAATGAAGAGCAGTCTTAATGAAAGTTCAGTTATCTATGAGAATAATTCTATACCTAAAAAGTCCATGAAGAATAGGAAAATTAATGATAAGATACATTTGAATAATTCCCTCTTATCTAAAGAATAGTTAGTATCTAGTTCTCCATGCCATTCAGAAAATGATGATGTTTTAGGCGTAGAAAGAAAAGAGTAGGGAGATCATGAGGTATGTGTTTTCACCCTTGATAAATATTCATCCTTAGATGAAATTGATATACTATGAAAATACCTTAATGATATATCCAAATATAGATTCATTGGTATTTGTAGAATATTTCAAAGTAAGCAAGAGGAAATCACCCTGTTAAGAAAAGAATCAGAATCGATGCAGGAAGGCTTGGTAAAGAAAATATCAGAATGTTATAAGCTCCCCAGAAAGATTGAATCCTTTGAAGAAACAAGGAAGAAACATGAAATAAATACAAAAAAAATGGTTCAAAGAAATTTAAGAGTAAGAGATAATCAGAAATCCTCTTGAATAAAAGATCCATATCCTTGAAAGGAAATTGAAAAATTACACTAATGTCAAGGGTCAACAATTAGAAGGGATATCCATGAAGATCACGAAAAATGACTCTTTGATTTGGAATAAAATGATGTTTCATGAGGAATAAGTTGTTAGAATGAAGAAGGATTGTGAAGCGAAGATGACTATGATTGAATATAAGAAGGCCATTCTCAATAAGAAATGTCTATAATTGGATTCTCAGTTGAATGATATTGAAAAAACACATATTGAGGCTTCACAAAATAATGAAACAGTTTTTGTTGATACACAATGATCACTGGAAGATTCTACTATCAAAAGATTTCCATCATGCGATAATAAGATCATGACTTCACTCATTAGTCTATCATAAGTAGTTCATAAAGTGAAGGTACCATCCATACCAACTTATACTCTTGTTTCTAAATATGTTTCTACGAAAATTGCAGGTTTGAAGAAAAATTCTAAACAAGTATGGATGAGGAAAGGAGAGTAGAAGAAACCTACCACCATGGATAGGGTGGATTAGAAGAAGAAGTTGTAAGATGGTTCCCTAGATAGAGAATAACACATTAAGAAGAAGGACCAAGAACCTTATATATAAGATATCAAGAAGTTATGATTTGTGGGTCAATGTTGGTGCTACAACAGATTTGGGCATTGTGCATTGGACTGTTGGTACAATCCCTTAAATGAAAAAGCATAGAGAAAACCTATATCAAAGAGAAAAATCCAAAGAAGAAGAAGAAATATCTGAAGGTCCATAAACATCTGTTAACCGAAAACAGATTTTGAATGCTTGATAACATCTGTGATGTATGTAAAGGCATTGGTCACAAGTTAGGTACATGCCTATCTCAACATGCATTCATCATTGATAAGAAAAGAATACCTCTGATACCGGCTAAGTATAAATTAGTAACCTTAGAAATAAGACAAAAAGATATTGTGAATAAAAATTTTCCCAATATGAAATCAAGTAAGTAATCTAAGAAGAACCTTGATTTTATATCCATTATATTGAAGGTAAATTCATCCAAAATAGAAACTAAGAGGGATGACACTTAGATGAACCCGTGTTGATGATCCAAACCTTCTGCAATAGTTCCAAATGAAATTTTGGTCATCTAGCTAGAATATTTGGAAATAATAAGGAAACTTGAAGATGAAAAGTCCATGGTTGGTGCTAAAGTAAAGGGAAACCTTTCATGTGATGAAGATAAAGTGCATGAGTGAGTTCAAACCAAAGGAAACACATGTTTTAAATTTGTTTTGTGTGAGATATGTATGAAATGTGGTCACATTAAAAAAGTTTTCTAACCTTAATACCATATCAAGAAGAAATATTTAAAAGGATTAAGAATGTATCTTTCCTGATGGCTATTAAGAATAAAAAATATACACACAAATCCGAAAATAATGTGAAGAGAACCATGCCATGACAACATAGATCAGAAAAGATGTTCAGATTTGCGAGCATGAATACTGAAAAAATGGATCATCTTGGTTGAGAAAACCATCTCAACATTCCTTCTCACATTGAATAAGAAAGGAGAAAACACCTTATTCCCTTAATCATTTGTGTATTGTATTTGTAAAGTTAATACAGGTAATTAAAGGTTAATCATGCTCTCTAGGGGATAACCTGAGAAGTATTAAATGATTTCAAATCTTGATAGATAAGTTAAAGAAGTTTCTATCCTTGTAAGATTATTCAATTGATATTCAATGATCGAAATGGTGAAGGATCACCCTTGATGAATATTATGAGGAGTGTTTCCCTTGATGGGGAGAAAAATAAAGAATCATAAAGAATTATTATTTGAATCAGTATCATATTTATTTGGTATTAAAATCAATTACTATAGAAATTTTGTGAAGAATGTGTTAGTGGAAAAGGTATACCATTTCTCAATCTCTCATGACCGGTTACTCAGAATGAAGATCATTTTACAAAGGGGGAGTAACTAAATTAATCGGTGACATAAGAAGAGTAGAAGTGTCCTGAGGCCACTTATTTTTCCAATTTCACTTGAATGTTTTTTATTTGTTTGTTGAAGTTAGTTCAGGAGTTTCTGGTTGATTATTCCCTATCACATTCAATTTATTCATCCTGGAATGAAAGTGTAAGCCCCTACGACAAAGTACATGAGTTCTCGTCTCATGTGGTATCAAGATCAATGAATAATGGACAACCTTGTTGTCTAAATCAAATCCTCTTGTTTTCTACACCGATAATTTCTCAAGTAGACATTGAGTGAACTGATTTTGGAACATTTATTAAGTATGGATTCATATCCTTTTCCCTTGAACATTGTATTTATTTTTAATAAGGGGGAGAGAAAGTGGAATGAATGTTCAAAAAGTGAGAGATAAAGAGAATGAAATAGGGGAGAGAGAATATTCTCATTTTGATATTGACACATTCATTTGATAAGGACTTTATGGTATTGAAAACAAAATAAACAGGGTGATATTTTTGGGACCACTTTGTTTATAAGGTTTTATTTTTTTCCAACAGCTGTCAATGAAGATCCAAATGAAGAAGGATATGACAAAGAACTCCAAAGTTATTGAGAGTGATAAATTTAGACGATTTTTGAACTGATATTAAGTTCAAAGTACATGTATCAAAGTTGATACATTATCTAAAACAATATAACCATCGTAGAGAGTTTTGAAGAGCTTGAAGTTAAAAAGTAATCATGCAACATCTCACTATTCAAAGATACCATGAAAGATCCTACTTGAAGAGACGCGAGTTACTTCATGATGGATCATGTGGATATTTGAAGATTTAAAAATGATCATAAAATATCGAGAAGATGATTCTAGTCAAATTTAGTGTTGAATGGAAATACTGATGTTTTTGGAAGACAAAGAATTTAGGAAGTCGCATCACTTTTCCTATAGAATCTGATGATGCGGAAATTTATCGTTCAAATAGTATATATCATGGTGGAAGGAGTTCGTGATGAAAAATTCTGACTTTTAAAGAATCTAGATGATAATGAAGATGCATGGGTGTTATTACCGAAGAATATATTTATAGTGGTTCTATTTCCCAGCATTTTCCAAATTTTTTGACCTCTAAATTTGGATTTTGTTTTTGGAAATGGAAGGATTTAAGAATAGGAGTGAATGAGATGAAGAATGGAAAATGAAATCTGAAAAGGAAGGGAACCACGTACCTAAAAACATATACCATGTACCATGTTCTAGGAATGGTTCGTGGTCGCGTACCCGGCAGCTAGAAAAATACGTAGAGCGGTTCGCTAAACTAAAAATGGTTTGTGGCGACATTTTTTGATGGAAGGAGTCGCGGTACCGAGATGGATCATCATTGGATGAAAAGATGCAGTATGCATAATGGAAGGCTTATGGTACGCATAAGGTTAATGTTACGTGGATGATGGTTCGCATGATTGCTTTAGTTCACCAAATAGGAGTAGTATGCGATGGGGGATTACATTATGCATATGAAGTTTAATATGCGATGATGTTTGCCTCACATTGAAAATTTGGGTAAAAAGGATTAGAGAAATTTTTGGAGTTATTTTCCTATATAATTAGTGCTAATACCATCATTAAGAGAGTGAGATTTTGATAAGAAAATATCATCGTTGTGTAAGAACTCAGATAAATACGAAAGTATTATGTAGGAGAGATTCTGCACAAGATGAAGTGGTACGCGAAAGACAAACGAGTTCATGAAATTGGAAGGAGGATTTTTCAGAAGATACTTCACGTAATAAAAAGTGGTATGAAGGAGATGAAATAATTTCATAATTTGAAGAATAATTCTACGGAACGAAGAAACGGTACACCAATGTGGAATGCATAGGTGGTACGCGAAGGCAGTATGTGAAGACATTATGCAGAGGCAGTACGCGAAAGAAGTACACAAAGGCGGTACGCAGAGGTGGTACATGAAGGTAGTACATGAAGACGGTATAAAGAGGAGTTCTGAAGAGGTTGTACGCAAAGGAAGTATGTGAAGGAAGTTCATAGAGAAGGCGCAGTGTGCAGAGTAGGTGAGGTGTGCGGAGCAGGCATGGTGCACAGATCAAGCATATGGTGCGGAGCAGGCGTGATGTATGGAGCAGGTGCGGAGCATGGAGCATGCATGGTACTAGAAGCTAGCATGGTACGTGGAGAATAGGTGGTACACATATAAGAGGTGGTATGCGGAGCAGGAGCGGTACATTGAGTAGGCACGATACGTGGAGCATGCACGGTTTACAGACCAGGAGCGGTACGCAGAGCAGGCATGGTATGCAGATAAGAGACAGTTCATAGAATTAGGTACGGTTCACAGAAACAAAATCATCATTAAGAGAGTTTGTGATTCTATAAAAAATGGTGAAGAAGTTCTAGTGAATTTATTAATTGAACAAAAGGAGAAAACTGAATATAAAAGAGCATCAATCCATGAATTTGATGTATGTAGTGTCTTGTGCTGAATAGATATGAATAATTCTAATGCCAATATGATGAAGCGACCTTCAAGTCGATAAATTGAGTGAGATCTATCCCAGGGCAGTGAGCCATGGGGAGTCAACAAAAGTTATCTAAGGGAAGTATTGTGCTATCCCTGAACCATTTTAAAGGTAGTGTTCATGGGACAGAGTGACTATTCCCAAACCTTTGTAAAAAAAACTAATGAAAATTAGTGGAATTGGGTATAACCGGCAACCTGTTAGCGTATACTCGTTGGACGTAGAACTTAGTGGTGAACCAAGTAAAAGTGTTTTTATGTCCTCATGCATGTGAATATTTTAATTACTGTGCATATCCATCATAAATGTTTAAACAAGTTACTACCAATGTGGGAACAAGATCTAGAAAAGAAGAGGAAATGTCGGCACCCTGATTCACCCCCCCCCCCTCTCAGGGTGGTCTAGGTTCCTTCATCCCCTTATTCCATCTAACTAAGATATGTGAGGGACTATTTAACATATTATGGGGATAATATACCAAAACAATTGAAGATGGAAGTTAGAGTCATATATGTCAAGACCACTGGTTGTCATTGACTATACAATCGGTGAGGATTTGTGAACTGGAGGGCCTATCGATAAGTCTTTATGGTCAATATTGTATCATTTTAGTGGTATTTCTAGAACAACGAGTTTGATACACAACATTTAAGATATTGGGTTGTTGTTAATATCTATTGAATGGATGAAGACCTAACCTAAGCAGTAACCAAGGTATTCATTGGTGATAGCTAGAATGATAAAATTACATTGAAGGGATCTATGAGAGTAAGTGTCTAGAATACAACAAATACAAAAGTGAAAAGTTTGATAAGGCAACATCTAATAAGAATGAACACATTCATGATTGATTTCATTACCTATCCCTCCTTTATCAAGTGAAATGGTTCTAATAGATGGGTTACACTATTATCTTGGTTAAGGATTCATGTTGGGTTCACCATTTTCTTCACCTAAGAATTCACACCTCGTGACTATTTTCTATTCCAAAACAGTTTTCAATGGGTTTTTCATGGAACTGGAAATAAAAAATGGTTTTGTATCCAAAGGTACCTACATTCCAAAGGAATTCACTCATTAGTGATTTTGGCCAACTATTCTTAATAACTCATATTAGTCGAGAGGATGGGAGGTTGGGATCATCACACCCTTTTAGGTGGAATTATTTCTTACACTAGGACTATCTTATAGATTTAATAAATTCTTGTAAATCCTTTATTGATTCCCATGTATTATGTAGTTCATCCTAGAGTTAACAATCAATTATTAGCAAGTACAGATCTTTTGAATCATCTGTATGCATCTAAGGCTCTTCACCAATGGATATATATGTATGTACTTGAGGTTATCTATTGATTGTATGCTCTTATGTAATAGTTAGATATTGTTTAGTCATTATTTTGATTATGATGGTTTCATATCCACCCATTGGGGAACACTAGAGGTTATCAACATCCTTGGAGATGGGAGTTGTTTTGATGTTGGGATCGAATCCATAAATTAGATTCCTACGTATCCTTGTAAAAGGAATCAAAACCCACATAGTTTGGTTCCACTTAATGGGGCACATGATACCTTTTATGTTCATGTAATAAAGACATAATCCTAGAATTTACATCATGTGGAAAGAAAATCTGGGTGGAAGGTGTCTAGTCAAAGTTTGGTATGGGACTTATACTAATGTAGTCAAGGGAACCTTAGATAGATGTGGATTCTCAGATTGAATTAGTCCATATCGTGAATGTGTCCTAGAGAGAACATTTTTTCTTTAGGGTGTTGGGTTTGGACCTCAGGGAGATTTGTTACATATCCCCTATGGACAGGAGTCAAATTCCATGTAGTTTGGTTTGTCTCATAGGAGAGTATGACTCTTTTTGAGGATAAGTTGGGGCTTATTCCTCAAAAGTATTACCATAAAGAAGGTACAATAAATAATGTCAACTCATTGTGATCCAAAGGGTTTTTTCAGGGCTTATTCCTAAGTAGGATGCTTGAAATAAGGGGAATGTGATCGGTTCTTACTCCTATGGGGGGTTACCATTGAGATTAAGTTCGAGGTGGGCATCTAACCAATCATGATTATAGAAAAAATCAGATTTCTCATAGTTTAATAGGTTGCTTGGATTGTGTAGATTTCATGATCTTCATTAACCACTAATCCCACATAAGTCATTCTTAGTGATAGAAACAAGTGGAAGAAGAGGATTTGATATACCATATAATGTGCTTTTCTTTACTTATGTACATGGAGAAAATCACAATGGGAGAGGGATGGGATTTTGAGTTCACCCACCTTTTATGATCCCTCTTCTACTGATGGAAGAGGCTGAGAGTACAAAACTTCCCTCTCTTCACTTTATCCTGAAATGTGTCCAGGGTATGGAGACGGAATTAGGAACCTTGGTGGTGGCTAGGAGGCAGAGTGGACAAGAGTGAGACTTCCTGAAAGAAATTCTAGGAAATTAATCCATAAGGGATGCCCTAAAATTAGTTCTATAGTGGGGGAGGAGGATTTTATTCCATGATAAATGGAAATTTAAGCAGAATCCTCACCCTCCCTTCTTAGAACAAGTGGCCCTGAGTATTAAAGATGAGAAGGGGAGGAAATTGACCTAACCCTTATTTCCAAGACCAGTAATTCCCTAACACTTTCCCTAGAGTAGGGGTATTCCTGACCATGTAAAAAAAATCCACATTTTCCCTGAGGATCCTAAAAATTTAGTAGGACCAGTGTGGGAAACCTCTGACCATAGAAATAAAAATCCAAATTGGAGACATGATGGTGTGTCCTTTTACATGGTTTTGAAAGTACGAAGGCCTCAGTGGAGGTTTACACTTAATACCTCTTATAAAATGGATACAAAGTAGGATAAGGCCTTCTATGGATGTCATTATAGATGGCCTGATGAGTTTCTCCCACACGCTAGAGGTTAGGGAGAACCAAGTTGTCTTACACAGGGGTGATCCACACAGGTAGGCCTTGGAAAATTGGTCTAACCTTGGGAAACATACTACATGGGAGACTACACTTGGTAAAGACCCTGGTAAATCCTTAAAGGCACTCTACAGGTGTTCCCAGAAGTTACTCACATAGGTCCCTAGTTGAGTAAGGGTGCTTCTCTCTAGTCTCTCTTAATTAGAGGGTGAGAGAGTGCCTCACATAGGTATTTTTATTTTAAACCCTTTGAGGAATTTGATTTCACTATCCCACTTTAATCCTCACTTCTTCAGATTTTAGAAAGCTACATAGAAGATTTTGTATGGATTGAGTGAAGAACTATGGAAAATAGATCATCAATTGGCCATCAAGAATTTCCCTCTACAAAAATAAAGACCCCAGAGTCCTATTTATTGGAATTTATGGGACCTCGGTATAATTGTCTATCCCACATAGGTGTATAGCACAGGTCGGTCACGTAAGGTTCCACATCGGTACCTTGCCCGCCGATGGTGCTTGGGGTACTTGGAAAAAATGGAATTCAGAGGATTTTCTTAACCCTAACCTTCTTCCTTTCTCTTCATCTCTTTTACCTGAGGTATTTAATGTTTCTTACTTTTAATCTACATGAAAAAATAAAGTGTTTCCCCTTGTAATTCATGCCTTAGGAAGATTTTCAATTTCTAAATAGTTTCCAATAGTTTGTGGAATCAGAAACACCTAATGGTTCTGTATCTGAAGGGACCTTCTTTCCAAAGGAAGGTTCTCATTAGGTATTTTGGCCTACGATTCTTAAGAACATTCCTTGGTCGAGAGGATGATAGTTTAGGCTCATGAAACTATTTTAAGGGAATTATTTCCTACTCCTATACTTTATTATAGGTTTAAGAAATGTTCATGAATCTTTTTTTGATTACCATGTATGATGTGGGTCAACCAAGAGTTAACAGTCAATTATTATCATGTGTAGATCTTATAATCATTTGTATGTATATGAGGTTTTTCATCAATGGAGATATCTATATGTCTTTTAGGTTCTCGATTGATGGTATCATATTATGTGCTACTTATACTTTCATTGGTTGTTATTATGATGATGCTAGATTCATATCCACTCAATGGGGAACTCTAGGCTGTATCATCGTCTAGGGAGATGATATTTCTTTTGATGTTGGGATCAAACCCAAGAATGGGATTCCTACGTATCCTTGTGAAAGGAATTAGAACCCACATAATTTGATGCCTCTTAATTGGAAATATCATAACTCTTATGGTCATGTGATAAATACTTAACCATACAGTTTAATGTCATGTGGAAAGGACATTTAGTTGGAAGGTTCCTTTTCAATGTTTTCATTGGGACTTATGAAAAATTAACCTAGGATCCAAAGAGAAATATGGATTCTTAGATTTAATTATACCCTGTTGGGAATGTAGACCAAATAGAACATGGTTGATTTGGGGTTTTAGGTTTGGACCTCATTGAGGATTCCTATATATCCTATATGGATGGGAATCAAAGCCTATATAGTTCAATTGGTCTCATGGGGGAGTTTTTCCTTTTGAGAGGATATATTGGGGATTAATCCTAAAAACGATTCCCCCTGAGAAGGGCCATGAGTATTATCAAATCATGGTTATCTAAATTCTTTTTTCGAGGCATATTACTAAATAGGATGCTTGAATTAAGGGGAATACGATTGTGGCTTACTCATGCGGAGGATGCCCGTTGATCTTGGGCCTTAGGATGGAGAACAACATATCCTGATTATAGTAGGAATCATAGTACTTGTAGTTTAATAAGACTCATAGATCATGAAGATTTCATGATTATCATTAACCTCTAATCACACATGAGTCGTGCTTGGTGTGAGAAACAAGAGGAAGTCTAGGATCTGAGATAACATTCAATCTAATTATGTTCCATGATTTTCATGGAAACAAATCCCAATGGTAGAGGGATGGGGTGCTGACTACACCCACCTCTACTGACCCCTCTTCCACTGATTGAAGAGGCCAATGGTCTGACGCTTTCCTCTCTTAACATTATCCTAAAATGAGTCCAGGGTATGGAGAAGGATGTAGGACCCTTGATGGTGGTGAGGAGGTAGAGAGGAGTGAGTGTAAAGCCTCCCACAAGAAAGGATAGGGTCTTACTCTATAAGGGATTACCTAAAATTAATTATACAATGATTTAGGATTATTTTATACCATATTTGATAGAAAAAACAAATGTAATTATCACCCTCCTTACTTGGAACTGGAGGATCTAGGTATCAGAGAGGAGAAAGGGAGGACATGGTCCTAACCCTTCTTTTTTGAGACCGATAATTCCTTGACACTATCCATAGGGTAGGGGTCCTCATGGCCATTTAAATACAAATCCCCACATGCCCCAATGATCTTTACCATATGGTAGGACCAAAGTGGAAAACCTATGACTATAGAAATACAAATCCAAATTTGAGAC
This sequence comes from Viscum album, assembly GCA_963277665.1. NCBI lineage: Eukaryota > Viridiplantae > Streptophyta > Magnoliopsida > Santalales > Viscaceae > Viscum > Viscum album. The sequence goes on along the minus strand of OY728136.1, from coordinate 1,418,313,761 downwards.
ACTTGTGTGTGTCTTTTTCTACGAGTTTTCAAGTCTGGTGGCCTCGGTGGAGGTTTATAGTTAATACCTCATATATAAGGGAGAAAATGGAGGATAAGGCCTACCTTGGATGTCTTTTTAGAATTCCTGATGAGTGGATCGCATAGGCTGGAGGTTAGTGAAAACCAAGGTGGCTCACACAGGGGGTTCCCCACACAAGTAGGCCTTGGAGGATTTTTAGAAACATGGAAGAAAAATAACCTAGGTGAATACACTTGGATGAGACATTTATCAATACTTTAAGGGTCTCCACAAGTGTTCCAAAATATGACTCATGCAGGTCACTTGTTGAGGAAGGGTTCCTTGCGCTAGTCATTGTTAATCATGGGGTGAGTGAGTGATTCACGTAGGTATTGTTTATTTTAATCCCTAGGATGAATTTAATTTCACTACCCCCCTTTAATCCCCTCTTATTCAGGTTTCAGAAACCTACCTAGAATATTTTGAAGGGCTTGAGAAAAGAACTTGGGTTTACATGGCATCACTTGGCCTTTATGAATTTATGTCCATCCAAATGAAGACCTCAATGTCCTATTTATCGGAAAATATAGGATTGTAGGTAAAGGTTCAAACATGCTAAGGTGTCTTTACCAGGTCGATCACGTAGGTTAGAGCACATGCTGATCACATAGGTTTTCATGTAGGCCAATCATGCAGGCTAGCGCATAGGTAATGACGGTTTTTGCGGGGGTTACTTGGGAAAATGGCCCTTGGTGGATTTTTCAATCCTTGAACTTCTTTATTTTTCTTATTTTTTTCTAGATAAGGTATTTCCATTTGTCTCCTTGTCATCTATGTTAAAAACAGAGTTTCAACAACCATAAAAACCTAAAAGTACTTAAAACTCATAAAAAACCTAAAAACACCAAACCCCTAAAAACCCTAAAAACCCTAAAAACATAAAAACCCCCAAAACCGTAACAAAATCCTTAAAAACCATAAAAACTGAAAGACCAATAAAAACTCTAAAACCCATTAAACCACTAAAACATTAACAAATAAAAAAATGTTAAAACAACAAAAAAAATATAAAAAACCCATAAAAACCCCAAAATCCCAAAAAAACCTAAAAACCCTAAAAACCCCTAAAACCCCTAAATATTTTTAAATTTCCTGGAAACCATTAGAATCCTTAAAAATACCTAAAAAACTAAATATGTAAAAAAACATAAAACATAAAAACCCCTAAGAGAAAACTGAAAACCTAAAAACACTTAAAGAACCTAAAAACCTAAAAAATGGTAAAAACCCTAAAAATACCCTAAAACCATAAAAACCATAAAACCCTTAAAACCTTAAAACCTCTAAAAACCACTAAAAAATCTAAAAACCCTTTAAACCCCTAAAAACATTAAAAACACTAAAAAATATATAACCCCTAAAAAAGTCAAAAAAACCCTAGAAAACCAAAAAAACAAAATAAACCCTAAAACCCTAAATAACTAAAAAACAATAAAAAACATAAAATAGTACTAAAAATAAAAAAAGTTAAAAACATCCAAGAAAACATTAAAACCCTAAAAATAATTAAAACACCTAAAAATTCTTAAAACCCAAAAAAATCCTAAAACCCTAAAAACCATTAAAATCCTCAAAATTCATAAAACCTGAAACCATAGTTTTTTTAAAAATCCCTAAAAATTTCTAAAAAACTAAAAACCCTAAAGCCATAAAAACTCTCAGAGATTCTTAAAACACAAAAGAAACCTAAAAACCCTATAAAACATAAAATCTACTAAAAATCTATAAACCCCAATAAATACCCTAAAATCTATAAAAGCACTTAAAACCCATAAACACACCCTAAAAACCCATGCCTTGAAACAAATCCAAAAAAACCCAAAAAACCACTAAATATTCTGAAAAAATCTTTTCTTCCCTAAAAATATTAAAAACTTATAAAAAACCTTAAAATCCATAAAAAGTTCAAAAAACCTCAAAAAACCTTAAAAACATATAAACCCTAAAACCCATCAAAACCCAAAAAAAATTCTAAAAAATTACTAAAATTACTTAAAAAACATTCAATGTCTAGAAAAGCCCTATGAAAACCTTAAAAATATAAAAACACATAAAACCTATTAAGACTATACTGATAAAGAAGATTATAATATTCAATAATTTTATTTTTATTGTCAAGGAATTATCAAATAAGAAGAAATCACCTCACTTTTTTTGGTAAAAATAGGACTGACCATCAAATTTAGAAAAGAAGACTCACAATGCTTAATAAAGTCCATCATATTGGGAAGATGTTTTTTGGTGGAGAGGATCATTAGACCCACCTTGGGTGAAGAATGATGTTATGATCATAATAAGGAAGGGAGTCAAATTTAGTATTGATCCAATATAAATCTGATGATGCTTTTCTATTTTGTATTTCCCACAAATCATAAGTTCTAAAACATATGATTCTAGCTTGATAAAAGAAAGGTGGAGAAAAAAGATGATGCTAGTAATATTTAGTCCAATCGTATTGAGGATAGTTTGAAAGAAATTTGTTGAAAGAAAAATAAGTTATAAAACTTCATAATGTAAGTCAAATGATGATAAGGATTAACTTCAGTGTAATAAATGTCTTTAAGGAAGTCATTCTTATAAGATAATGTTTGTGAAAGAAGGAAGTTTCTAAATCTTTTGGGTCTCAGAGTATCAGATTCAGATTTTTTTGAATGCTAGGAAGGTTTTATATATTTTAATGATAGAAACTGAAGGTTCTAGTTTCCATCCATACCAAAATCCAAAAGATTTAAATATTAGAAGAAATAAATTGATGAGTTTCATAATCAGAAAAGAGAAGGATGTTCATTGGTATAGTATTCAGAGAAGTTTCTAAAGATGAAGATGATGGAACCTGTGCATTAGAATTTGATTGACACCAATTAATAGGTGGTTAAATTTTTTTAATTGGTAATTTTTATGAAAAAAGAAAAATAATGAAAAGAAATGAAGTCATTGAGACCAATTCCCTCATCATAATGAATAAATCATAATGGAAAATCGAAATCAGAATTAGACTGATGTTTTCTAAGAAGGTTTAAAATAACCATTTCTTCATAAATAAAATTGTTATGGATAATCATAATGCATAAATTGTATTGGGAAATTGAAATAGAGAATCAGATATAGAATGAATATTTTTTAGTGATTTTTAAGCATTGAAGAAGTCAAATAATGATCTTTATTTCAAGGGGAATTGAAATAGTCAAAGAGAGATCCATATTTCAATGGTTTCTTAATGAGTAAAAGAAATATTTGAGAATAATTTTTGTATTTTTCAACTTATAATATTCACGAAAAAGGATATGTATGATCTGCAATTTAATAAAGAAGAAGCTTCTAGATTGTGTTTTCATGAATATTTTTTTCAGACAAAAGAAAAAAAGGATAAGATAGAAGATCATATTCATCTAATCATCGTACTGGGTAGGATAATTAGACTTGGAAAATCTTATTGAGATTTATACGCTAAGGAAGAATAATTTTTTTATTGTATCAACAGTATTATAACAATGTTATATTTTCATATTGAATAATAAAACTTATAAACCAGACTATGTAATCATAATGAGTATCATTATGAAGTCCAATAAGCTCTTACCTACTCTTGGGTATTAAATTGAATAATTTTTCTAAAAGTTTAAGTTTTTTTGTGAATTTTGATTAGGAAGCACAAAAATCATATTACATTATTTCATGCTCCTTAAAGAACATGCACTATTGTGTTAAACATATTTCTACAAGAGAGTAAGGGTATATCCTACTAATTTTATTCCACATAAAAGGATTTTTGTTCTAGTGGATATTATGTTATTGGATTATTTCTGAACCATACCAAGAACTAGACACACTTTTTGAGAAGTGAAGCTTGTAAATTCTTGTGTCCATGTGGTTGTGTGTTTTTTCAGTAGATAATGAAATATTTAACTGAGGAATAGGTTGTTTATAATGTAAGGAAACATAAAATAAATATATAACACTGATTAACCTCTCCCAATATCAGTGATACATGAATCTTGTTTAGGTAAACTCAATTGGTATTAGAGCAGAAGGTTCCCTTATTTTATTATTTGGTAACATTTTGAAGATAGGTTTTTATGGAGAATCTAAATTATGTGAACAGTAAGGATATTGTGATCTTTGATAGAAATAATTATCATATATAGAATGATAGAATCATTCCTTATCATATTTCTCTTAGGTATGTTGTTCTTAAAACTATAATAGATGGATTTCCTCCTATAGATGATAAGTTTCCTCGTACACCTCTTGATTAGAATAATATTAAGAACGATGGTAGAGATAAAAATTATTTACTCTAATTACTTTTTGAAAGTGAATTTTTAATAGTGAAAGGTGTTTCAACTTCTAAAGGTATATATGATAAGTTGAAAAACATTTACAACAGAAATAAAAAAGTAACGAAGGAAATGTTGTAAATATGTATATTGAATTATAAAGATATAAAGATTGGTTAATATGAATATTTTGGTGACATATTTACTATGTTAAATTACATAGTTAGCACTATAATATATCATGGTAAAAATTAGGAAGATTCTAATGTTATTAAAAAGATCTTAGGAATCCTTCCTGAGATGTTCTATGCCAATGTTTTCTCATTGGAAGATATTGATCCTAAAAATCTATATCTAGATGATTTTCATAGAACTCTCATTACTAATGAAATTAGATGGGAAAAATTTTATAGAGAAATGTATTTCAATGCTTCCAATAAATAAATGACTAATAAGGTTCTCAAGGAAGATAATGTTGCTGAATCTAACTCCAAAAATGAGATATGTAAAAACCTTGATTAATCTTTATCCTTGTTTTTTAAAATCTATGAAGTGGTATAGGTTAATATGAAGAGATAATTCCCTTCAAGAGTTTTTCATGTGAAGGCATTGGGAACATTATAGCTAATTTTACTCTACTAAATAAATATGAAGATAATGATGAATAATAAAAAAGTCCAAGAAGTTCATGCAAGAAACAGGGTGATAAGGATAAACATTTTTCTTGAGGGAAAGATAAAAAGCTATTAAAATATAAAAGAATAATATTTATGTATGAAGATGAAGAAGAAGAATACAATAAATATTAATCTGAAAAATATTTTGAGAACGATAGAGATAATACATTTATTATAGTAATGAATAATGAAGAATTTAGAAGTAGTAGTTCTGAAGAAGAAGAAAACCAGTTATAGTTTCATCTTAAAGAAGAATTGAAAGAATGTCTGAAAAAGATTGGAAGGATTGAAAAAGAAATCAGGAAGCTAAAAAATCTAAAACTCTTCAAAAAATAGCCATGAATTTATTTCAGATGAGAAATTAAAGCTAGTGAATTAGATTTAAGATTTGAAGAAATATCTTGAGATAGAAAAGAATCGAAATGATCATCTGAAAGAAAAATTGAATGGAAAAAAGAAGAAGAGTTGGAACATATCCAATAAATTTTTTCTAAAGTTGAACATAAGGATATAATATTAAAAAACTATATCTATGAATTTGGTGAATATTATAATAAGGATAAAAATGATAAGGATCAAATAAAATTTACCTTTAAAGGTTGATATTAAATCTATAATTATTCCAAAGAAAAATAAATCTAGGAATGTTATGTACAAGTTTAATATTAAAAAAGTATAGAATTCATAAATTTCTAAACATTCAGAGTCTGTAAATGTTGCCATTAATTATGGTTTTTATAAGGATAAAAATAAAACTGATATGAAAAAGAATATTTCGGTTTAGAATAGAGTGGTTGGTAGTCAGCAATGTTATGTGAATAATGTTGCTAAGAAACCTACTCAAAACATCAGTCAATCTGAACATTTTAGAGGAAAATAATCTTTCTATGGATACTTCTCAAATTATGGTGGATTCTTACATATGGTAAATATGTTCTGGTTCAAAAAAGCCATTTCTATTATTCCATAGGTTATGTAAGTAAACGTTTTAGGGGGAGTTGATCCTTTCGAAAGAAGAATTATGAGAATGATGTTTTGAAGAAAACTGAGAAGGTTGGTGTGAATGTTGAGAATAATTTCCAATACCTATAAACTATTTGTGAAATATGTAAAAAAACTATACATATTTATAAGTGTTTCCTTGTTTTTTTACCAAAATAACAAAATTTTATTAACAATTCTTTGAATCCGGAGGTGAATAAAGAAAAGGGCAAATAAAATGCTCTCATTGTTGAGACCGATTTGAATGAAATAAAAAGATAATGGCCATGAATTATTAATATTGAGTATTATTATCATATTATATGATACATATAGTTTTTTTAAGAGTCTTTAAGACTTCAAATAATAAATGGAGACATTTTTAAATGATGAATATATGTGAATCAATGGGGTTGGATCAACCCTCATAGGGAAATAAAATATAAAATCCAAGAAATACTTATATGTTGATGGGTTGAAACACAACCTTCTACGTGTTTCAAAACTTTTTGATGAGGGTAAAAAATATATATTTAGAAAATATGGTTTTATTAAGGTGAGTAATATGGAAAGATAGTTACAATAGGCCAATATAAAAAAGGAAAATTATTTAAAGTTAGTGAAATACACAACTCTTGTAACTTGGGTATGGTAGAAGAAAACAAATTGTTTATTAAAAGGCTAGGACAAATATTTCATAGAAACATGAGTAATGTATCAAAGAGAGATTGTGTCAGTGGTATTTCCTGATATATTAAGAATAAGAGATTGTTGTTGTACTATTTTTTAGAAAGATAAAATTACTAACTCATTGCATACGAATGTTGAGGTTTGTTCAAAATAATACCTAGAACATATGCATTATGAGATATATGAGATATTGAACAAAAAATTAACCGATAGAGATAAGTACCTCATCAATTTATTAATTAAATTACTCTCATTTCATTTTTTATGCATATGAAACATAAGCCAGATTTTATGAATATGGTTAAAAGTTCCAAGAGGAATACTGAGAAGAAATGTGATTATTAAGTGAATATGTTAAGAAATGAAAATTGTGGTGAGTATAAAAATTAAGAATTTGAAAATTATCTTGAGGAGCATGGAATTTTTCATGATTTTAGTTCTCTATACACACCTCAAAAAAATGGGGTTCCTAAAAGATAGAATATAAGTATGGTGTAAATGGGGATAACTCTGTTACTTGAACATGGTAATTCTCATTATTATTAGAGGAAATCTATGAGTGTTGTTGTATATATAAAAAACAATTCTTGTACAGATAAATTTATGATATGACTCTATATGATATTTTTTAAATCAAAACTCCAAGTTCAAAACACTTAAGAGTTTTTGGGAGTTCATGCATCATAAAGAAGAAAGGTGGAAACCTTGGAAAGTTTGAACAAAGAGGTGAAGATGGTATTTTTCTTAGATATTATTTAGAAGGAAGATTATATAGGTGTTTAAATAAAGGAATAAGAATAATTTTTGATTCTATTGATGTGAAGGATATTGAAAAGGCTGAGGAAGATTAATAGACCTATGCTAATAAGGAATGTTTTCTTAAAAATTCTTATAAGGATGCCAACAATGGTAATTCTACTCAAGAAGAAGAATTGTACTCACCTATTTCAGGTGATGAGGATGAAACTCAAATAACTCATCATAGGATTAGTAAGTTTTAGTGGATCAGAACATTATTGGTGATCAACCCTAGTAGGTTCAAACAAGAGTAACATAAAAAATTGTTAAACATCCTTCTTTATTTTCAAAATTTATGTTGAAAGATGTGAATACAGATTTTGAAAATTCAGAATGAGTTCATTCTATGAATGAAGAGATTGATTAGATAGAAAATAATGACACTTTAAAACTAATACCCCAGTCGGATAAAAAAATGTTACTAGTAAAAAGTCATATTTTTGGAACAAGAAAAATGAAAAGGTGAAGTGATATGGAACAAAGAATGATTAGTATGAAAAGGTTACTCAAAAATGGAATCTATTTATTTTGATGAGACATTTTCTTCAATTTAAAAGTTAGAAAAATGATAATATTTATTTATATTTCTACACAATGAAGTTACAATTTTTTTTAAATGGATGTGAAGCCTACTTTTTTAATGAAAATCTTGATGAGGAAGTTTACGTTGAAAAACTATGTGACTTTGTTTTTTGGAAAGATGAATGTTATGTATGTAATCTAAATAAACCCTTGCATGGCGTAAAACAAACTCAAAGATCATGGTATTGAAAATTGGATACTTACTTGAGTAAGATGAGTTTCAAGAAAGTAATATTTGTAAGATATCTTAACAATAAAGAAAGTTAGGAGTTTTCCCATATCGTAATTATTTATGAAGATTAAATTATCTTTACTAGGAATAATAAAATAACTTGTGTGATATATTCTAAAGAGATGAAAAGGTTTTTTGATATTTCCATGATGGGAGAAATGAAATACTTTCTTGGGTTACAAATTTAAATAAATAAGAAACACATTTTTATTTCTGAATAAAAGTATGCTAAGGAACTTATTAAGAAGTTTGACATAAAAAATTTGAAACTAGTTTCCACACTGATTTTTGTGGGAACCAAGTTGAGTAAAGATGAAGAAGGTAAAGATGTTGACTAAAAAGAATTTTGGAAAAATATTGGAAGTATATTGTTTTTTACTGCCTCAAGACCCAACCATTTTAATGTTATTACCTTATATTCAATATTTTAGAGGGTTCCTAAAAAATAAAATTTACTTTATGGAAAAAATAATTCTTAAAATATCAAAGTCACAATAAATTTATGAATTAGGTATGATGTCTCAAAAATCACTAACTTGTTTCGGTATTTATATGCTGATTTGGTAGGAAATGTTAATGATAGAAGATCCACATATGGGGGAGTTTTCTTTTTGGGGGAAATTTGTGTTAGTTGACATACAAAGAAAAAAATTATTACTCTTATCCTGGATGAAGCTAAGTGTGTTTCGTCCACTCATGTTTCTACCCAATGTATGTAAACATAGTAGTAAGACTTACTTGTTGTAGTATATTTTCCCTTGATCTTGAGATTTTATAATTAAAGTGAAATAAACCTTACAAGGAATCCAGTAGAACATTATTTTCCTAAACATATTGACATAAACTACCACTTTATCAAAGAGCATGTGCAGAAGAATAAATTGAAGTTGGAGTATGTTCATACATTAGAATTAGTTACTAAAAATTTCAAAAAACATTTATCAAAAGAAATTTTTTCCAAACAATGGTTGAACATGGGAATCCAAACAATTTCTCATCATTTTATAGGTATGTGTTTTTTCCCTCTCCCATATTTCCCTGGGATAGTGTTTTCAAGGGGGAGAATTATTTCATAAATATATCCTTCTGGAAGTATGAAAATAGGGGGAGTTATGGGTAAGTTGTGAATATAACATGTAATTGTTTGAACAATTATAAATTTTTTTTGGAGTGGTTATAGGAAACAAAAAAAATTATTCAAGGGATGTTGAAGATGTGAAGAAAGATAAAGAAGAAAGATCAATAAGAAAAACTATTAGATTTAAGGAAGAAATATGAGAAAGAAGGATGAGGAAGAAATATGATGAATAAAGAATGAGGAAGAAAGATGATGTAGTTTTTCATGAGTCACTTATTTTGGATAGTATGGTTTTATTATCAATGATTCATTTTTCCTATAATGAGTTACATCACGTTGTCTTATAATTTTTGACAAGTAATACATTTCTTGAGGTTACAAATTTCAGTGATTTATGAATCTTGGTTAATAACAAAATCCAAAGGGGAGATTATTAGGACCATGATGATAAGTTAGATTATCATTTTGAGGAATTGTCTTCTATTGTAAAGAAATTATCAGAGAAGGATAAATCACCTCACTTTTTTTAGTGAAAATCAAACTGACCATAATATTCAAAAAAAAATAGACTAACAATGCTTAAGAAAGTCCATCAGATTGGGAAGATGTTTTCTAGGGGAACAGATCGTCAGACCCACCTTGGGTATATAATGAAGTTATGATTGTAATAAGGAAGAGAATTGAATTTGGTATGGATCCAATATAAATATGAAAATGATTTTGTATTTTTTATTTCTCAAAAATCATAAGTTTTTTGTAAAAATTATGATGATATCTTGGAGAAATAAAGGGGATGAAAAACGATGATTTCAATCATATTCAGTCAAGTCGTATTAAGCTGGTTGGAAAGATTTTTTTTGAAAGAATAGAAAGTTATAAAACATCCTAATGTAAGTTAGATGATGATAAGTATGATCTTAAACATAATCAAAGTAATAAAGGAAGTCATTATTATAAGGTAAAGTTTGTGAAAGAAGGATCTTTCTGAATCTATTCAGTATTAGAGTATCAGATTCATATTTGTTTAAAGTATGAGAAGGTTTTTTTGATCATAACGAGAGAAATAAAAATAACTAGTTTTAAAATAAAACAAAAGAAAAATGATTTAAATATTTGGAGAAAGAATCTGAGGAGTTTTCTAATCAGAAAATAGAAAGATGTTCATTGGTATTGTATTCAGAGAAGTTATTGAAGACAAAGATGATGAAACTGGTCCATTAGATTCATAGTTCCACTAATCAATTAGAGGAAGGATTTTTTTTATTGGTAATTGTTAAGAAAAATGAAAAATAAAGAAAAGAAATGAATTTTTTGAGACTAATGACTTCATTATAAAGAAGAAATCATAATGGAAAATTAAAATTAGAATCAGACTGAAGTTTTATAAGTATGGTGAAGTTGTCTGTTTCTTCATATATGAAATTGGTACGGAGAATTGTAATGAAGAAATCGTATTGGGATGTCAGAATAGATAATCAGATTCATACATGAGCTATTTTAGGGAGCCTAAATCATTAAAGGATTCAAAGAAATATCCAAATTTCAATGGTAATTAAATGAGTCAAAAAAATCTAGATTTCAAGGGTAATTTAATGAGTCAAAGAAAGACCTATGATTTAATAAAGATTAAAGATTTGATAAATTTATTGAGGCAGGAAAACTTTTTTAGAATACTACTTAAACAATTTTTAAATTTCTATAAAAGGAGGAGAATACTTTGTGTACTTTGTGACATGCATTATTCATGAAATAAGAGATAGGAGCTCCGCAATTTAAGAAAGAATAAGTTTATGGATTTTGTTTTCATGAAGAAGTTTGTCAGACTAATGAAAGAAAGGATAAGAGAAAACATCATATACCATTGATAATAATATTGGGATATATAATTAGACTGAGAAAATCACATTGATATTTCTATATTGAGGAAGAATAAGTTCATTATTGTCTCAACAATATTCTGAACAAGTTATATTTCAGTATTGCACAATCAAACATGAAAATCGAACTGGGGAATCAGACCGATTGTCATTATGAAGTCCAAGAAGTTATTACCTACTCCTAGGTAAGTAAGTGATGAATATTTATAAAATTATATGTTTTTGTAAAATTTTATCTAGAAGAACAAAAATTTTATTACATAATTTATTTCTACTTAAAGCACAAGAACTATTTTATTGAACATAGTGATACATGAGTGTAAGGGAATATCCGACTTGTTGTATTCCACATAAAAGAATTTTTTTCTAGTGGACGGGCTGGTATTGGATTATTTTTTAACCATACCAATGACTATGTACTATTTTTGAGTAGTGATCCTTGTAAATTCTTGTGTTCTTGTGGTCGGGTGTTTGATTTTATTTTCAGTAGAGAATGATATCTTTAATAGGAGGTGAAGGTTGTTTCTAAAGCAAGGAAACAGAAAATAAAAATATATCAATGATTTACCCCCTCCCCCTCTAAGTGATACATGAATTCTAGATGGGTAATCTCAAAGCCCATAAAAACCTAAAAATAATAAAAACACTAAACACTCTAAAAACCCTTGAAAACTCAAAAATCCTTAAAAAACTCTAAAATACCTTTAAAACCCTAAAAAACTCAAAAAACCCCTAAAACGAAAAAAACACAGTAAAACCCTAAAACCCCAAAAAAACACTAAAAACACTAAAAACCCCTCAAAACCCTCAAAATCCCTAAAAACTAAAAAAATCCAAAAAGGCCTAAAATCCCTAAAAATGTAGAACACCTAAAACTCCTGAAAACTTCTAAGAAAACAATAAAACCCAAAAAAAATTTAAACCCTAAACACACTAAAAACCTAAAAAGACTATAAAACCCTAAAAACCACAAAAAACTATAAAACCCCTAAAACCTAAAAAATCCCCAAATCCCTATAAAACCCTAAAAAACACTATATCTCAAAAAATCCTTTAAACCCCAAAAAATGATAAAAAAAATCTAAAAACCCTAAAACCACAAAAAAAACAAAAAAAAACAATTCTAAACCCCCTCCCAAATAAACAATAAACACAAAAACCCTAAAACCATCAAAATCCCTAGACACCCTAAAAACCATAAAAATAAAAATAAAATCCCTAAAATCCCTAAAAATGTAAAAAAACCCCAAAACCCCTATGAAATCCATAAAAACATAAAACAAATAAAACCCTTAAAAATCTATGAAACACTAAAATCCCAATAAAACCATAAAAAACACTAAGCACCCCAAAATATATAAAAACACTAAAACCATTAAAAACCCAAAATACCCTTAAAAATTAAAAAAAACACTAAATACTCTAAAAACCCTTTAAATCACTAAAAAAATAAAAAATAAAAAGACCATAAAATCCCAAAAAACATAAAAAAACTCTAAATCCTAAAAGACCATTAAAACCATAAAAATCTTTAAAAACCATAGAAAACCAAAAAATCCTTTAAAAACCCTAAAATAAGAGAAAAAACATCCAAAATATCCCCTAAAATACTTAAAAACAATGAAAACACTAAAAATACTCAAAACCCTAAGAAAACATTAAAAATAAAAAAACAATTAAAACCCCTAAAAACCAATAAATACCTAAAAACCTTCAAACACTCAAAGTTCCTAAAAGACATATAAAACCCTAAAAATCCTAAAATGCCTCAAAAATCCCTAAAAATGTAAAAACCCTTGAAAACCCCAAATAAAACAATTAAATCATAAACAAATTAACCCCTAATAACCTAAAAATTGATAAAAACCATAAAACCTCTAAAAAGACCATAAAAACTCTAAAAACCCATAAAACTGTAAAAACCCGATAAAAAATGTAGAAACCACTAAAAAATATAAAAAATAGATAAATCAATAAAAACGTTAAAAAACTCTGAAGAACGATAAAACCCATTAAATACTCAAAAAACATTAAAAACGAAAAAAAGCCAAAGAACCAAGAAAACATACAAAATCTCAAAAAAACCTACAAAATAATATAAAATAAAAAATGCAAACAATGTAAAAAAGTAAAAAACCCTAAGAAAACCATAAAAACCTTAAAACACTTAAAACCCCTAAAAACAAAAAATTGTTAAAAACCAAAAAAATCCATAAAAATAAAAAAACCCTAAAAGCCTTGAAAATCCATTACAAAACCTTAAAATCCTAAAAACACTAAAAACCACAAAAACCTAAAAAACACTAAAAACCTAAAAAATTATAAAAAACCATAAAACCCTAAAAATAATAAAAAAAACCCTATGAATTTAATAATTATACCAACCATTAAACCACTAAAAACTCTAAAAACCTTTAAACCTCTAAATATGATAAAAACTATAAAAATTCACAAACACCAGAAGAATTCAAAACAAAACCCTAAAATCTGAAAAAACTTAAAAACCCAAAAAACCATAAAAAATCTTAAAATCCCAAAAAACCAAAAAACCCATAAAAATATTAAAAAATCCCCAAAAATTCATTAAAATATAAAAACCCTAGAAACCCAGAAGAATCTTAAAAAACATTAAAAACTTAAAAGAATTTAAAACCCTGAGAAAATAAAAATGCTAAAAACCCTAAAAACCAAAAAAACTATAAAACCCTCAAAGAACCTAAACCCCTTAATCCATAAAATATTAAAATCCATTAAAATCTGTAAAAAATGAAAAACACTAAAAACCTTGGAAACCCCTAAGAAAACCTTACAAACATAATTACCCATGAAACCCCTAAAAATCTATAAATGATAGCAACCCTAAAAACCCCAAAAGACATTAAAAATCCTTAAAACCCCTAAAACCATAGAAACCACCAAAAACCTTGAAACCCTTAAAACCCACTAAAACCCTAAAAACCCACTAAAAACTCTAAAAACCCATGAAACCCTAAAAATTTATTTAAAAAATTTAAAAAATATTGAATCTCATAAAAAAGATAAAAACCCTAAAAACATGAAAAAACAATCAAACCCCAAAAAAAAATAAAAAACTAAAAAACTAAAAAACCCCCAAAAAATCCCTAAAATCCAAAAAAACATAAAAACCCTAAAAAACCATAAAAATACATAGAAATATAAAAAACCATAAAAACCCTAAAACCCCTAATTAAAAAATTAGAAAACTAAAAACACTTAAAACCCTAAAAAATAAAAAATACGGTAAAATCCATAAAACCCTAAAAGCCCAAAACACCCAAAAAACCTAAAAAATATTCAAAACCCCTAAAAACCTTAAATATCATAAAAATCCATAAATATTCCTAAAACTAAAAGAAAACCTCAAACCCATGAAAACCCCTAATAAAACTTTAAAAACCTAAAAACATATAAAACCCCTAAAAACATAATATTTTCTAGAAACCCCTAAATTACCCTAAATACCCTGAAAACCCCTAACCCCATAAAACCCCCTAAAAAATAAAATCTGAAAACACAAAAAAAAAAAGCACTAAAAAAACTATAAAAACTGTTTAACCATTGAAAACATTAAAAAATATAAAAAGCTTTAAAACCCCTAAAGAATAGAAAATCATAAAAAACCAAAAAATCCAAAAAATCCTAAAAAAACCCTTAAAATCACTAAAAAGGTAAAACCCATAAGAAAAACACAAAAAACTAAAGAAACCTAAAACCCCGAAAAAACATAAAAACACTAAAACCCTAAACACCCTAAATCCATGAAACCACTAAAAATTATAAAAAACCCTAAAACCTATAAGAACCCAAAAAAACCAATAAAACACTAAAACCCTTTACACCTCTAAAATATTAAGAAATGTATAAGAAACCTTAAAACATAAAAAACGCACAAAATACCCCAAAAACTCAAAAAAACCATAAAATCCCTAATATTCCAAAAAACACTAAAACCCCTCAAAATCAAAAAAAACCCATAAAAATCCAGAAAATACCTAAAATCCCTAAAAACATAAAAGCCCCTAAAAACCCTACGAAACCCTTAAAACCTAAAAACACATAAGATACCTAAAACCCCCTAAAAAATGTGGTAAAATTTAAAAGACCATAAAAACACAAAAACCCATAAAAACTACAAAAACTCATAAAACCATTAAAAACATTAATACCCCATGAAAACATAAAACCAATAAAAACAATAAAATCCCATTAAACCCCTAAAAATGTTATAAAAATATAAAAAAATATAAAAACCCTAAAAACCATAAAAACTAAAAAACCCATAAAAACTGAAAAACTACTAAAAAATCCTAAAACCCCTCAAAATCCATAAAAACCATAAAAATTAAAACCCTAAAAGGACCTAAAAATCCCAATAAACATAAAAAACACTAAGAAAACAATAAAAACCTAAAAACATTTAAAAACTCGAAGAACCTAAAAAATGCTAAAACACCCAAAATACCAAAATACCCAAAAACCACTAAATATCATCAACATCCCGAAAGCCTTAAAAACCATAAAACTCATTAAAATACATAAAAATACCTAAAATTGTAAGAAATCCTGAAAAACCATGAGAAAACCATAAAACCCTAAAACACTTAAAAACCCTAATAACCCTAAAAATGAAAAAAAACTATAAAAACCTGAAATGTCCAAAAAATGGAAATATCCTTAAAAACCATAAAATCCATTAAAATATTAAATACCCTAAAATCCCATGCCCTGCAAAAAAACCATGACACCCTGATAAAACCCTAGAAACAAACCAAAAAATCTAAAACCCCTTTAAATCCCTAAATATGTTATAAAACTCAAAAAAACCTTTAAAGCACTAATACACCCTAAACCCCAAAAAACCATAAAACCCCTAAAAACACTAAAACACCTCAAGATCCATAAGAACCCATAAAAATCCTAACAAATATTTAAAAATACATAAAAATGGAAACCCCCCTAAATACCCAAAACAATCCTTAGAAAACCATAAAACACCTAACCAATAATACCACTAAAAACATAACAATACTAAAAGCTATAAAAATCCTAAAACCCTAAAGACCATAAAAATTCTAAAAATACCTAACAATCCCAAAAAATTTAGAAACCCTAAAATCCTAAAAACCCAGAAAGACCCTAAGAACACTGTAAAAACCAATAAACACTTCAAATTCCTAAAAATATAAAAATGCTAAAAAACCTAAAAGAGCCTCAAATACCATAAAACTCCTAAAAACCTAAAAACTCCAAAATACATAAAACCCCTATAAACCTAATAAAACCAATAAAAACTCTAAAAACATTTTAAACCCCAAAAAACATCAAAACAATAGAAGCCTTAGAAATCATTGAAAACTCAAAAAAATACCAAATGCACAAAAAAACATTACAACCCTAAAACCCTAAAAAACCCTAAAAAATAAAAACCTAAAACCCCATTAAAATACTAAGAATTACTAAATCCCTAAAATCGAAAAAAAACTCTAAAAACCCTGAAAACCCCTATGAAAACCATGAATACTAAAAACACTAAAACCCCCTAAAATTGAAAAAATACCTAAAACTCCTAAAAACCCTAAATACCCTAAAAACCACAAAACTACTAAAAACCCATAAAATCCATAAAACCTCTAAAAATAGTGAAAACCCTAAAGAGGGAAAAATCATAAAATGCAAAAAAACCTAAGAAAACCTTTAAAACCAACAAACACTTAAAACCCCTAAAAACATAAAAATGATAACAACCCAAAAACCGTGAAAAGAACTAAAACACCTATAATAACCATAAACAACCCTAAAACCCATAAAAATCATAAAACTCACAAAAAATATAAAAACTATTTAAACTTCTAAAAAAATTAAAATACTCTAAAAACACACGACTGATAAAAACTCTAAAACCTATAAAAACTCTAAAACCCATAAAAACCTAAGAAAATTAAAACAACCCTAAAACCCAAAAAAACCAAAAAACCCAAAATAATATAAAACCAGTCAATATCACTAAAAACCCAAAAATCTAAAAAAATTATAAAAACAGAATAAAAATTCCTAAAAACGTAAAAAATCCTAATAAACCCTAAGACAAAAATTAAAAATCTAGAAACAATGAAAACCCATAAAAACATAAAAAATTAATAGAAACATAAAAATAATAAAACCATAAAAGTCCTAAACCCCTAAAAATCCAAATAAAACACTAAAAACCAAAAAAATCACAAAAATTCCTAAAAATATCTTAAAAGGTTAAACCCCCTATTAACCCTTAAAAACCCTATGAAAACCTTAAACCCCTAAAAATAGATAAACCCCTAAAATTTATAAAAAACATAAAACTATAAAAACCATAAACCACTAAAATACCTAAAAACCTCTAAAAATCTTGAAACCATTTAAACTCCTAAAACCTTGAAAAAATCTAAAAACCCATAACACCCTAAAAAATAAAAAACAAACAAAAAACCCCAAACACCATAAAACACATAAAATCTATCCAAATCACTAAAAACCCTCAGAAACTATAAAATTAGTATAAATCCATAAAAATAACTAAAAACACTAAAAAACTTAAAACCCTAGAAATCCTAAAAACCCTAAACACCCAAAAATTTATCAAAAACACTAAAAACTATAAAAATCATAATAAATCCCAAAAAATCAATAAAAACATAAAAAAAATAAAACCCCTGAAAATCCATAAGAAATATCTATGGGTATAGGACCAACACTTACACCACACTTCAATGTCCATTCCTAAGCTTCTTCTCAAAAGCTATTTAACAATTTTATGACCCATAATCCTTTTGTTGTTCTTGTCTTTGTCAGCAGTGATAATGAAGGGAAAAAAGTGATGGTGTGCACAATATTGATGACATGAAAGTAGATTCCACCGGATACCTCTCAGAGAATGATCGAGGGACCTAGATACTGGTCAACAATGGGAAGAGGGGACGTCACACTTGTGGTAGAGGTGGGAGTCTATCTCATCATAGTATGACCACCCACTCCAAGTTGCATGATGTCTCTTTTGTTTTTTATGTAATCCCTTGGACTTTTGTTTCCTCCTCTGTGTTTCTGTTTTTTCATTTATAAAAGAGGCCTTTGAGCCTCAACCTTTATAAAAAAACTTAAAAACCTATAAAATCTTGAAAAATTCTAAAAAATACACAAAAGGTAAAAAACCCTAAAAACTCGAAAAAACCCACTAAAAACATTAAAAACATAATAACACATAAAGTCCCTAAAAATCTAAAAAATACCAAAACCCCCTAAAACATGAAAAGCTTATATCAAACATAAAAACCATTAAACCCCTAAAATCATTAAGAAACCCTAAAACCCATAATAACCCTAAAATAACTAAAAAATATATAAACCATTTAAAGACATAAAAAAATTTAAAACTCCAAAAACCACAAAACACTGGAAAAACATTGAAAACCCTTAAAAATAAAAAATCATAGAAACCTATAAAACCCTAAAAACACCAAAACCCTCAAAATCCCCCCAAAACATAAAAATAATAAAAATCATAAAATATACCTAAAAATCATAAAAAAATCCCTAAAACCCTTGAAAATCCCTTAAAAACCATTAAATAACTAAAAAAAATAAAAACCATAAAAAACCTCAAATATTCTTAAACCCTAAAAAACATAAATACTTTAAAAACCCTAAAACTCTAAAAAGCGTTAAAAAAATGCAAAAAAAATACTAAAAAATATATAAAAATACTAAAAGGCATAAAAACCCTAAAACCCTAAAACCCCTAATAAAACATAAAAAAACTATGACCCCTAAAAACCTAAAATGCTAAAAACCCGAAAAATCCAAGAAAACCCTAAGACACTAAAAAACCCAAAAAACTTTGAAATTCTTAAA